>OW052034.1:58436045-68436045 GCA_932526305.1 Epicampocera succincta
TATAGTGTGTACATACTCGTACATACATATCGTTACCTTAATATAGAACGGCCCTAACTCGTTTTTTCTCAAATTGAGTTTTTTGTAAATTTTGAAAAATGATCTTCCAACGCATCGTTGGTAAAAACAAATTGACGTGATACGACTAAAAATAACAAAAATATAAGCAGCTGAAAAAAGTTTCGCGACTGCAAACCTTTAATTTGTATTAAGTTTTCACGCTCCGGAAAAGTTAGGAAAACCTTTTTATATTAAGGTACCGATATGTATATATTTTGTTAGTATTAATCTTGTCCCTTGTAATCCCAAGTACCGTCAACGCCTCCATATGAAGCCGACATGAAAAATTTACGCTTTAATGCTCCCTTTCGACAAAAATTAATACATTTTTGTAGCCATCTGCCATATCGAACGCCTAAAACAATTCACAAACATTAGATTGTTGTCAAAAGAATAAATAAAAAATGCATTTTGTGGTTGTCGAGGGATACTGCCAGTCCACTTTTCTTTGAAGACTCTATAAATAACGATATGGAAAATATGATGTTTACAGGTTCGAAAAATGCGGGTGAGTCACTCAATTCATATGAAATGCAGTTTTCAATTCGTAATGTTTTTGTTCCTTCAAGACTTAAGTATCAACATTCCTGGTGCGTCATCACACTGAGAAAATTTTATTTCATAATTTTCGGGCAACTGATTTCATTTAATTAAATTTTTTAATTTAAACTGTGACAATTTCCGCTGTGACAATGACATTCCACGGATATGATGTATTATATTCGCTTTTCCCATATCATCAGTACACTGAAAGAACGGGTTCATAGTTTTGATTCAACGATCTCATTACAAATGTTTCACCAAAAAACTGACATTTTGCACAATGGAAATGACATTTCGCGGATATACGAGTCATTAACCATTTTAATTTTTTCAATACGATTTTTTTTTTTAAATTTTACACAAAAATAATCAAATTTTTCGCAGTGCTTGGATTTTTTGCTGAAGCGAAAGCGAAGAAGAAGCGAAGAAGCGAATCGAAAACGCAAAATCTCTCAGTTTTCCACTATTTTCACTTTCATATGAATTCAGTGTTAACTCATGTATCATATTTTAAAAAATTTCTTTAAACAAAATTTTACACCTCGTTACATGTTGGATGCTCTTTCTTTCTCTATCTCATCGCAGGTACTTCAGTTCAAATCATGCGTTACAGGGTGTATAATAAACAAGAAATACAAGTTTTAAGTGAAAAAAGTGCTCATATTTTATAGAAATTGCTATTCTTGCTAAGCAAAATTTCCATTAGTGTTTGAATTATTTAAATGGTGTTTCATTTAATGCGTTTAATATTTGCACATATTAACCAGTGAAGTGGCAGGTTCAAATTTCCTCACTTTATTTTTGCAAGACCGAAATTCTCCATATTTATGGTGGTATTTCATTTAAGGTCTCATTTTCCCTCAAGCATACAGAAATCAGGTAACAGCCATACGCCGTGATTATAAACTGTTTGCTTTATTACATTTTTTATTTTTTTTAAGACATTAACCCATCACGCAACAGGTTCTTCTAGGACAACTACCTTCTACATTTTCAAACTTTATCCTTTAAACAAGCAATCCTTCCCAGCAATTCCCAAATTCAAAATCCTCGTAAAGTTTCATGAGACCAAAAAAAAAACTACCGTTAAGGCTACAGTTTGTTGCTGTTGGCCTCTTAAGTGGGTCCTTGTCAAAATGTTCAGAGAAAAATAAGAAGAAAAAACGAGAAAAATATTAAAGATGAGGGAGAATAAACATGTTTAATAATTGCATACAAAATCAACAACGACAAAAACAACAACAACAAGAAAATAAACAAAAAGCAGCAAAACTGTGTTTATTTGTGGAAACATTAAATGTTGCGTGTTAAGGCGTGCTACTGCAATTTCTCTTGCATCTTCCATTCTCCGTTTGTTTGGTTTGTTTCTTTTACCTCGACGCTCCTGAGTAGTTCTTATATGACGTGCACGTTTGATTATTTGCTGTTGTTCCATTTTATTATTACTTTTTTGCATCGCAATAGCGATGGCATCAGAACGACTTAAATACTGTTTGCAAAAAATGAAAACGACATTGATTTCATTTGTTGTTGCTGCTGCTGCTGCTGCTTCTACTGCATCTGCATAAAACGTTTTAAATCGTTCACCTGCTCTCCCGTCAGTCACGCTGCTGACGGTTTTAAAAGGATGTTTAACTTTAGAAAAGCTCGTAGGGCGGAGATGTGCATTTTGAAATTTGCATCAGCATTAATATACGAGTACATGTTTATATGTATTTTCAGGGCTGCTATAAATTTAAAAAAAGTAAGTTGAAATATTATGCAACGAACTAGAAAGAGTAAGAGATAATTACAAAAAAAGATTTGCTTGCAGATTTCACCGAACGAATAAAATGCATATTTTGGTTTTATTTGTTGAAAGTGTTTAAACATTCTTGTGATCATAAGAAATGAGTTTGAAAAAAGAAATGTATGCAAATCAGGCAAATTGTTCAGTTATGCTGTCGTAAAATCAATCAAATGCCGGTCCGGATGTTGAACCAGGTTCCTTTTAAAGTCAAAATACTGAGAAAAATTCCTAAAAAAAATACAATTTGGAAGCTCAGCTTATCATAGGAAATGCGCTAATCCAAATTTCCGCAAATAGAAATTTTAGCTCTGAAAAGAGCTCTGAAATGCGGTTCATGCTGAGGTTTTTATCAGAAAAAAAAGTTTATATCCAAATACTCTAGTCATCAAAGTCGTTATATCAAGCAGACCTCAAAGAATACTCGCTTTTTAGACCTCTTACCATATACAAGAACTGCCAATATAATAATGTGTGGGGTTAGGGGGCGTTGCATAACTTTGTTATTGGCTTTTCTATCAGAGTATATAGTTAGCGGAAATGCAACACCACGTACTACTTTTCTTTTCATTTTTGTAGTTTATTTGATTTGTGCACGTAAAAATATACAGGACGAAAAATTCATTTTGCATTTTGTTTTTTCTTTTCGTCTCCGCAGATTTTACGCACATGCAAGAAGTTCATTGAAATAAGTTTTGCTTCGGCAAACCGTTAAATTTAGCTTTGACAAAAAAAAAAAACACCTTAAGAGAACATCACAGATATGAACATTATTCACGATCACGCCACTTTCTGATATATCTGCGCGTTTACAACCCAGACGACCTTCCAGTGTGAGCAAAGCTAAGGAATTGGACAATATTAATTTTTTTAATTTTAAAAATTTTTTATATTAATTTTCATTCTAAATCAACAACTTTTCAGTAGCACGAAAAAGCTGTCCAAGTGACGAATATTATACAAAAACACTTAATAAACATTTTTGAGATCTCTTTTTTCCCCCTTCTAAAATCAGCAACCAAAAACTACGATTTTTTTTCAAATGGATTTTGAGCAAAAAAAATGGTCATCCTCCCTACAAGTCGCTTTATCAGATTTAGAAGTCGCGTAAGTCCCGACAAGTGTTAAGTTTTTATGTCAAACGGGAATTGGTAAAAACGTGCCCGAACTAAACGGAGACAAGCCGTTTTTGTCAAATGGCAGTTGTCAGTTTTTTGTTTGAATTTTCCAATAATTTTCAATTCTCTGAAAGAAGTCGTTTTGCCAAATTGAAATTGGAATAGAACCTGAAACAGGTCGATTCATCCATTCATCTTTATATACAACAACATATAAAATTACAGTGTTCGGTGTATTATCTATTTATATAGATAGTACAACGATTTGATTGGCTAATCACAGGTCTTGAATATATATTTAATTATGACATGGTTTAAAGGAAACGACTGAATATCTTGCGTCCTAAAGGTCGTGCGGGACTACAGCTAAATAGACGCATTGAAATGTTGGATTTATTATAAAAATCTTACAAAATTATCTTATCTCGAGAGAAGCCATTCTGTCAAATGTCCACAGATACATACATACATACACACATATACAAAAGTCTGCATGTTTGCACGCTAAAAAACAAAACAAAAACTTACACTTAAAACGGTTTCAAAACGATACGAATACTTTTCTGATTCCGAGAAAAACTTCTTTATATTTCGTTTGAATTGCAAACTTTAAAATGAACCCATTGCTGTTATAGTCCAAACTGTAATAAAAACTTATCATAAGTTATTTCAACTTTAAACTTTTTTCATTGTTATCTTTCTTGTGTTCACGAATGTCTGGCCAGTATCGATTTCATTAAGTTCTTTTGTAGTTTTCTGTGTGCATTTGACTTTTTCACAGGACACAGTTAGAGGAAAACGAGCACGAAACTCTGTATTCATTTTAAGAAAATTATTTCACTTTTTTCTTTTCCTTTTGCTTTTGTTGGCCCAACAATTTTGAAATAATAAAATGTCTTTGTGGCTGAAATTATAGAACAGTGGCTTTGATTGTAGGCACACAAAAATCTGCCGCTTGAGGGCCGCACTTGTCTGTTTCATAAATTTTTTAGGTCCTTTCTAAACACTGCTGCTTTTTTTCCCCTTTCGTCCTCCTGTACCAGTTCCATTTAATTCGGCGCATGTTATGGAATTATAATTTTCTTATATAAATAGCAACAAAAAAAAAACAAATAAAAGTCAAAAAAAGCAACAACAACTAGATTGTAGCAGAAAAACGGAAGAATATTATTATTCTTTGCTGAGTCCTTGAATCGCATAAGGATTGTGTGTTTGCGCTCATTGTTGTGCACAAGAAAACCAAATAAAGTAGGGCAGATCAGAAGGAAAACGAGTTTGATTAATACAATAAATAATAGAAAAAGAAATTATGCAAAACTTATTACAAATATTGAGACGCTTAATAATAAGAACTGTACGGGTATTTGGCAGCGTTGAATCTTGCGTTGCCAATTTGGCAAATGTCCTGCCAGATCTGGCACCAGCAAAACTTGCTATAGTTTTCTTCAAGAAATTTCTCTAAATGTAAAGCTACAAACATTTTATGTTTTTCTGCGTACATGTATGTACAATATGTATGAATATTTTTGTACATAGTTTTCTTTTCTTCTGTTGGTATTTTATTAAAAATATAAATTTTAATGAACAGATATTTTTGGCTAAGAAAATGTCCAAATATGATATTATCCATTACGGTGGAATCAAAAAGTTGAGTGATTTTAAAAACTTTTTGAGCTGACGGTCTTTTCATCTGAAAAGGTAACGCGATAGCAGGGTGATTTTCATGTCTTGTGGTCTCGCCTAAAAGTCCAGCGCATTTCTCTTCAAACAACATTAAGTGGGGTTTTTTTCTCAAATTTTCCGCATCGCTCTCTGAATTGTAGATAGGATCGCTTAACTTCATGCGCTCTCTTAAGAGCATCGGAAATCAGTTTATTATTTCTGCCTCCACTACTTTGGCTATACTCGGACGTATTGGTCGGGAATGCGAACACGACTTTACGACTGCTGCTGATTTTTTTCGATATTTCACTTATTGACAGCCCTGAAACCTTGTAAGCAGCTTCAATTTTTACCTAGTATAGGCCCAGGTTCACCATGGACTGTAGCGCCAAAAGAAGATATTATAGACAATACACTATTTGAGCAGCAATAAAGATTTGGCTGTAGACCACGTTCAATTCCTTAACTAATTCCTTAGTTTTCTTTTCACCTGACAGCAGGATTAATTATTAATTTCTTAAAATGTAAATAATCAGATAATTAAAAGTAGCCAATTCATTTAGTTTCAAAGCCAACTTTGACTGCTTTTTGCGTTTTTCATGCTTTGGCAACTTGGTACCGATTTAATTACCCGTCTTTTATTTTCACATCATATTAATTTTCAGCTTTAATGTTTTCGATGTTCTCTTGAAATAAGAAATTCATTTTCATCCAGACCGTTACTTTAATTCTTCTTAATTCTTAATTGTAATATTTTTAATTGTCTTTCACAATTTTCATTAAAATCTTAACAGGAAAAATTCAACAACTTTTAGAATATTTTTCAACAAAATGTAACTTTTCGTGCTTAAGTTTGTTTTTCCATAAACTGACACAAAGCAAATCAAAATTTTATGAAGAGAGAGAGAGAAAAATATGTCAAAAAGTTTTTAATTTGTGTTGTTTTCATAAACGCAACTGCTGGCAGTAACAAAAACAAAAATCTCTTATAGAAAAGCGGTTAAAAAATTGTTTGAAATTTACTTTTAAGGTTGTATTTGACACAATAAAATATGTTTTAGAGCGTTTCGGTGCCACAGAAGTTTGCTACACTTTAGGTAAAGGTGAAAGTGACAATAAAAGCTGGCAGAGAAAAGCAAAATGCAAGAGACGCCGGAGTTGAAAGTGATTCATATTTCTTCTGGTGGGGAGAACACTTTTTCAAACAGTGTCTTATGCAGCAACAGCAGCGCGGCAGCGGCAGCTGCCTTAATAACATTATGATGCATTTATTGTGAACGATGAAATTTAAGAATAAATGTTGTCGCAACACATTTTGAATTACTGTTGATTTGTACACTAAAACACTTAGAATATCACACATTCTTTGCATTGTGAATATCGAAAACTGAATTTTGAAATTTTTGGTTTACTACGGCTTTTTGGATTTCAGGTGTCCATATAATCTATTAACTTTAAAAATATTCGCATTTGTCTATTCTTATCGTCCACAAAATTCCAAACATACATATATTTTATGACACACTTTTCAAAAACTTCAGAAATTTAAACGCGGTTATTTGCCTATAACGAATCTGCTTTGACAGAGACCTTTTGTTGGTATTACCTTTGACCTTTTTGTTGGTATTAAACAGGTTTTTGTAACTGTGTTTCTTTAGAGTGTCACAACTTTGAATTGGCATCACTGCTTTATTTGAGCACCCATTTAACAGCTGATAGTTGCTCTTTGTTGAGCAACGCGTGCAAATTGTTGAAATTTTTAATCAAAATAATTGTTCTATTCGTCGAAATCATCGTGCACTTCTTCCATTTTTTGGCGTACATAATCGTCCTTCAGAACGGCTAATTCGAAGAGCAATAGATCGTTTTCGGACCACATTTACTGTTACTGATAATGTGCATCCCGTGCAGCCCCTGTACAGGAAAGCATTGAAGATAATCCTAATCACTCAATTCGCCGCCGTTCTCAGCAACTGGGGTTCTCTCCTTCCACTTTATGGAAGATTTTACGAGAGGATGTTGGCTTAAAAGCTTTCAATATTCAACTTGTGCAGGAACTAAAGCTAAACGACCATCGAATGGGCTGAAGCACAAATTGATATTGATTTAATTTGAATAATTTAACGTGATGGCCCAATTAATTGGCCACCAAGATCGTGTGATTTAACGCCATTGGACTATTTTTTTGGGGGTTATGTTAAGTCACTTGTCTACGTCGATAAGCCGCAAACAATTGAACACCTGGAAATCAAGTAACGGCCGCAAATGCTACAAAAATTTGTTGAAAATTGGTGATCCAGATTGACGGCCGCATGGCCGAAATCATATTTAAACATTAATTTCATAAAATTTTGTTTCCAATGAAGTCCGTTTCATTAATATTAAAAATATATTTCCTTGTTTTATTCAAATTTACGTTTTTGTCACTCTATAAAAAACACCCTTTACAAGTCATCGACATGAGTGTAGTTTTCTTTCAGAACTAAAAGGTGTCGTACACGTGATTTTAATTTAAAACAAATAAAAACTCTTTACATAGTACCGAATTGGGATTTCTGATTTCCTGTTCTCTTTTTGTTTAATTTATGATCAATTAAATAATTTGTTAATAACAAAAATGCTGATCTTAAATTTGCATATTCATGAGCTGCAACAAGCTGGTGGTTTTAATTAATTCATGTTACTCCGGGCGCACTGTATGCTTGTAAATACACCGAAATTATTGTAGCCATGTATTTTGCATTTAAGCGTCGAAGCGCCAAATAAGAAGGTGAAAGAAGTGTGAAATTGTATACAAATGTATGTTTTTTTTTAAACTGTCGCCTTAACCACAAAATTTTAAGCAAATTTTTTGAATACCACTCAATTACACACGTTTTTAAAAACGATTTCTTAATACAGTTAACGATCAAAAGTATCCAATATTGAAATCCACACGTTTCTTTTATCCGCCAGGCGATTTGCCAGCGTCATGAACTTTTTTAACCCAATGTCCCACCGATTACTGAGTCCCACATACAACATTTAGAACGGCTTTCTTTGGGCGATTTGGTTTGCGTTGGAAAAATGTTCTCTTTTATTTTGATGGAAATATTTGTATGTGTTTTTTAGGCATAAATGTTCCTGTGTTTTGATTCTTTTCTTTCTACAGGCCTATCACAACTACATCCATACAAACAAGTATTTCCGTTTTCTTTTGGTGTGGTTTTTTTTCATATTTTTCCAGTTCTTAGTTGTTTGTCCTCTACTGGCTTGTAAAGCCCACACACACACACACATACAAGTACTTGGCAATTGTGTCTCCTAATAAAAGCCCATTATGGTAACCAAAATGCGCTATAAATCCCTTTTGCATACAATTTCGCTGTTGTCGTCACCAGTTTTGCTCACATTATTAGTGTGTAAATGGTTGTTTTGTATTCGAATTAAGTCTGTATTCTACTTGCACGAAAAGTATGTATTTTTTAATCTTTTATATATATTAAAATATAAATAAGACTCTCTTCAGAACAATTTCTTACTTAATTATTGTATTTCGTTTACTATTAACATCAACTACTTAATTTTAATTTTTATTGTTGATATTCAAATGCTGCAATTTAGTTTCTCCAGTGGGTCCGCCTTTCGGTAAATTTCGATTGAAATCAATTACAGCTTCCGATTAATATTTTGGTTAAGAAAACGTCCGGAAGAAAAGTTAATAGCAAAAACTAAGTGATGCAAGTGTGAATAGTGATAAAGACAAATTAGTTTTTTTTCCACTGGTCTTAGTTTTGCGTGTGGTGATACATTTGAAGTGGACTAGTTTAAACATGAACCACAAATCCGATATAAGTTTAAAAAAATTATGAAGTTGGTATATACTCGCATAACAAACTCTAAAAGAACATCACATTTGACTTTAATCTGAAAATTCATTTGCCAGGGATACAAATTTATATACGAGTATGTAAAATGGGTATTTTTATATCTTATAGTAGAAGCACATTATCTCGCTATTAATTCGTATATCCTGTAAATACATATTTGAGTACCAGATATTGTTAAATTCAAAATATATGACCATTTGCAAGAAAATAATTCCCATTGATACTAGAATATAAAAGAGGTAGAGCTAAATGTTCACTAACTATTTTAGGTTATGCGCTTTTCGCAGATATATAGTATTTGTGAAAAAAAAACGGGTATTATGAGTAAATAAGTTATTGGCCCATTAAAATCAAGATATTTTAAGGCATAGAAAAGCAGCGTGTCATACATCAATATATATTTTTAGAAAAATTATAGTTCCGGCTACGTTTGTTTTATCAGAGTTGATTTCCTAGAGAATTTTTAAGCTAAGATCCCACAATGCGCCGATTTTCGGCAAAAATTATTACACCGATACGCACATTTCATTTCATTATCTCATAATTTGTTGATAAAAAAGTCATGAGGAGGAGGCCTGGTCTTCATATACCTGGACTAAAATAGAGAAAATTAATATTTTTGGTGCTACACCGAGTTGATACTTAAGTTTCTGAACAACGTGATTACAAAGAAGCTTTTTTTTTTAAACACACATCCAAATTTTGGCGTTTCTAAAGCAAAAAACATTTCACCATGTCCGTTGGATGTCCAAAGCAATTTAGGGGCTTCAAAATATAATTAAATTGGAAGTATAAAAAACACACAACTTCCTCTTTCCTCCTCCCCCATAATATAGTTCAATACTTTGATATTCCTAAGATAGTCCAAAAAAAAACCGCATGTGAGTTTAATGGAAGTGGGGACGTATATTTATTGACATCATAAGATCATTTTCAAAGGTTTGAATCAAAGTACCAATTATTTAGTAGGCTCTGAATCAACTTGGAACTTGCAATTGGTAGAAAATGAAGTTTAATTGTTTATCACCAGCATCAGCAGATCCTCCTTTTTCGACATAAAACTTACAATAAGTAAAGAAAAACTCATATTTGCCAAATTGAAGATGACAAACTAAATTTCAGAAGATCTCTTGTTTATGGCATTACCCAGCACATAAGTTAATAAAAATCATAGAAAATGTTTATGTATATCGCAAGAACCTTTCTTTAACGATATTCAATTCAAAGAAGTTTTTCTTAAGAAATATCCTTGAGCCTGGAAAAAGTATAAATCATATTCTAGTGGTTGTCGTACAGTGAGTGGCCTTCAAATTGTTCATAATATTGCCAAGAATATTTCTGAAGACTTCAATCGAAAAGAAGTCATTCCATTTATAATCCAAATTTTGGCTTATGAAAACATTCTGTTATCCTTATTTTGCTCTCAAATTCAGATTTAACGGGCAGAAGTTTATGTTACGAAAGTTGCTGAGCAACAAAAATAAATGTGTGACATTTAAAAATGATCACTAATGTCATTAAATGATGCAGCACATCATCTTCAACAGTTTTGCAAAAATATTTGCTCTGCTACGGACAACATTTTTGTGTTTGTTGGGTAACAAACAAGAATATTAATGAGATTGTGGTGAGACCGGTGTGAGTTTAGAATAAGCGTTGACTGCTGTTGTTGTTGCTATTGCTGTTATTGTTGTCGTAGCAAAACTCAAAATTTTAATCACGATAATGTGCGGCACAAGTTACGTTAATGTGACTTTGTTTCTTTAATAAGAAAAACTCATCAGCATAAACAATTACATACATATTTATATTCTCAAACGAATACCAGCCCATTTCTATTTGAATATTTTCTTTCTTTTTTTAAATTTTGTGTGTTTTGCTGTACGCGTTTCTTGCAGCAGCCGATGAGTCTCTTGCGTACATTTTTTGTTTAACTGATAGTTGGCAAACACTTGCATCTCTGCTAATCCAGTTCAACACGAAGAAAAATGAGTGATGCCACGCCCTTATACATTTGATATATTTTCTAAATTTTTTCTTTATTGAACTAGTTCTCCAAAAAGTTTAGAACGTTTTGGGTTTCGCCAGCCAGACAATTTGGCATAAAGAATAAATGGCTGGAACCACCCCCCCTATACGGTTCTTATTAATATCCAGTCATTTTTCTCGGATTCTTCATTGTCAGCCGTTCGACTGCACAAAGAGATTGAATGGTCTTGATAATATATTTCAAAAACAATAAGTGGGCCTTAGAAATGTTAACGACGAATTTTAAATTGAATTAAATAACGGCTATTAATATTCAAACTAAATGATGATATAAAACTTTACACATACAATAAGGTCCTGTTCCATGATGTCGATCGCTGCCGTTTTGCATAATTTTGAACAACAGGAAACTGATTAGGAAGAAGTTAACGAACTGTTTTAGTCCAGACATATCGAAATTTATTAAGGCCAGCTCATCTGTCGCTGGCCAAGAGAACGCTTAAAAATAAACCCTGAATCAGTTTTGAGTACTGATTCTTGAAAAGGAAAATTTTATAGTAAAAAGTATGGAATGGGTAGAGCCATGGCCTCTATTAGTGTGGCCATCATTTTTTACCACTAAAACTGTCTTACTGTTTTGCTCCTAAATTGGGAAAAGAGAAGCAAATTTATAGGTAAAAGGGTTAGTAGTTGTACTTTTCAAATTTAGACGTGCTTAATCATGCTCAAAACTTAGTTTCACTTCTTTATTGTGGTTGCCTTTATTTAAAGCAAAACAACCCTTAAATTTGTATAAAAAGTTTTCACATGTGAACGAAACTGCTTTAGTTTAAGCATTTTAGTTTATTCGATGAATTAATATTCCTGATTTTTGAATGTAAATCAAATAAAACTAATCACTTTAATATGCTGTTGCCATAAGAATATTTTGCAAAACAAGTTTAAGAAGAAAATTCTACAGCTTTTTTTGGAAAAGTTTTGCACAGCTCCACATCTATTTAATTTATTGGCTTAATACTGCAGAATTATTCGTGCCAGTTCGCTTTATGGCCACCTGTTCTTTCACTTCTTTTTAGCTGCTTATTGTAGATTTTCGAACAGAATACTGCTGCTAGTCCCAGACCTGAACACAATAATACATGTAATAAAATCTTCAAATGGGCAGAGTACCAGGAACCAGCTACTAAAAATTTTTTGTGTATCCTAAAAGCTTTACAAATCCAAAATAATAATATCAAACTAAATCCTGAAATGGTTCCGAAATACACAGAGTTACAAGATACTTCATGTCCAACAAAACTTTTCATGGCTCCTAAGAACAAACTTTTCGAACTGATGTGATAGTCAGTAGTTTGGACGGCGCTTTGTCCTCAGGATACTCAAATTTATTTTAGTATACGAGTTCTGAGGCAATAAGCATTTCAACTGAGCGAGCGTATCAAATTTGGAAAGCAAAAGGAGGAGGGCCGCGCATCTCGAACAAAAAAGTGTTTGTCAATTTTCAATGTTTTTATGCCGTCCTATAACCGTAGATGGAACATGGATCCATTAGAAGATCGCAGAGACCAAGAAACAATGAAAACAGTGTGTTTAACCGCCTAAACGTGAACCAAAGAAGACCAAGGTGGGTCTGTCAGCCAAACGGCCATGGCCACAGTTTTTGGAATGCTTTCTATGTCATTCACATAGATTAACTAGAGACGGGTAGAACAATCACCGGCGAATATTGTTAAGAGCTTTTAGACAGACTCGATATTGATTTAAAGAAAAAACGAGCGCATTTGGCGAAAAACGCCAAAAATACATAAATTGGGCTACGAACTGCTACCCCATTCAGCATATTCTCCAATTTAGACCCCTGCGACTATTTGCTTTTTCCCATGAATGAAGAGGTCATATCCGAAACAAATGCCGATTTTGAGGACCTTGATCCAAACGAATAAAATACTAGAGATGATGTAAAAGGAGATTATGTTGAAAAATAAAACGCTTATTTGCCGAAAAAAAAATAATTCAAATAGTCACGGAGTTGTCAAACAGCCCTCGTATATAACTTTATAAGCATCAACAAAATTAACAGCTTTTATTTTATTTGAAAAAGAAGTGGCCGTTTTTATTAAAAAGTAGAGTTTGTGGCAAGAAAAGTCATTTGGAAATTGGTTTACAAAATGAAAACGATTTTGGAAAGAAACTATTTTGAATCTCATCAGTTAAAAACTTGTTCAAAGTCGGTCAAAAATACAAAATAAATTATTCCAAATTCCTTGAATTTTTTCCTCAAACAAAATGTCTGCGCCTTAAGAAGCAACCACCAAAGCAAGACATCTGAAGTAGAGAGGCGAAACAGCATCGAAATGCGCCCATCGAATACAAACAATCAGGAAGCTTCGCCCACGACAAAACGAAAGAAAATTCAAAACAGGATAAATCTAAGGATAACATGTGCTTTTGAGGGCACGACGACAACGACGACAACGAAGACAACGAAGACGACGAAGGCAAAACACAAAAACATGAATGAAATGAAACACAAACAGACTTCTCTTTGAGCAGGACATAAAGCTTTAAGGAAAAGAGACCGACAACAGAAGCAAGAGATGGATAACAAAGAGATTTTCCAAACCCTTACAATAAAAAACAAACAATTACGAGAAAACAAAACGCACAGAAAAAGGAGCAAACCGCTGGGCAAATCATAAGATGGTTGCAACAGCCCACTTAAATTTACTGTGCCAGTTTTTATGTAACGATAATATTTTTTAAGAGAGTGTTGGCGATAACAATAAAATAAGGCTTAATTCGATTTCGCTATTGTCGGTTTAGGTGAGTTAATAATAAAACTGATGAGAATTTTAAGTGTTGAAAGAACAAAATCTGCAGCCAAGGGGTTTTACTACGTTTGTGCTGACGTTCTCGAATAAAGCCCACTGCTATAGAGCAACATTTAGAAAAAGAAAATGGGTGTAAAAGAACCAATTAGAGTTTTTGTCTTGCTTGTTTTGTGTTCTATTCTCTTACCATCTTCTTAAGCTATCGTGTTATTAAGGTGGGAAAAACAGGCAATCAAAAAGCTTTAAGCAAAAAATG
This sequence comes from Epicampocera succincta, assembly GCA_932526305.1. NCBI lineage: Eukaryota > Metazoa > Arthropoda > Insecta > Diptera > Tachinidae > Epicampocera > Epicampocera succincta. The sequence goes on from OW052034.1 coordinate 58,450,160, forward strand.
GGCCATTAGTTTTTCGTTTTGGTTTTCAGTCAAAAGCAGCCGAATTATTTACGGCCTTTAGACATAAATGGAGCCCCCAAAAAGCCCCAGAAAAACTAATTATCTTTATTTCATATTTTGCACATTGTTACACAGGATCAGCTTCGGCATCGTAAAAACACTTTTATGCGAGGCAAATGATGCTTTCAAGAGATTTATGTGAGTATAAATCGCGCGCTCGGGATTTTTCTTGCATAAATTATTTGTTCATGCACCTGCAAGTTGGCCAAAACTCGAATCATCTGGTTTTGGTTTTAACTTGACGTGTTTTTAATTACCCGAATAATTTTGTAGTTCATGAAAGTCAGAAAATTTCTTGTCAATTATCTGCAAACAACGTGTCCGAGGATAAGTCATACATGGTACAAAAATGCTGGGCTTTAAGAATTTCCATGAAGAGGGGGTTCACAGTTTAACAATATTACCAAATTATATATATTTATATCAGAAATCAGAAATCAGAAATATGAGACCTATTTTTGTGTCTTGGCAGACCTTTCGTCGAACTGGGGAAAGATGTTACGCCACAGACTCTAAGACTAACACGTGGTTGGACTGTGCCATTTGAAGCGACCTCCTTACACGTGGCATCATCGGAAGCCGATAGCCTTATTACAATCAATGCGGATCATTCATCCAGGCGAGATGTAATTTCAACAGGATGGCACCAGATACCATAAGGCGACCACAACAGTTCACCTAGTGAAATCAAAATTGTGTGTGGATCGCGAGAAATGCAACTGTCTTTTGGCTTTCAAGGTCCAATAATTCGCGAGTTATTAGCATAAACCTGCAACACCTGAAGCCAACTTGATTCATGCTATTCGTAACTTACGGCCATAAATACTCGAAAAGGTTGGCCTTTCGAAATGCGCCTCATCAAGCATTCAAGTATGTGATGGAAATCGAGTTCGTCAAATCGACAAAACATGTGATAAGGCAACCAGCGGCAATTTACTGTATCGGTTTCGTAGTCCATTTTTTTTCGAACTAAAATAAATGCATTTCGCCAATCTCAATTTAAATTTGCTGGAAAACGTGTTAAAATTTCTTTTCTGATAATATCGGAAAAAATATTAAATAATTTTTTTTAAAAAATTAATGAAAACAACTGTTATTGCGATTAACAAACATTAAAATAGGCCTCAAGGAGTCGCCTTAATACACTTTATGGAAAAACATTACGATTTGGAGAGGAGCTTTACTAGAGAAGCCAAAGTGGAATTAAGCAGCAGTGGCCCACCAACATCACGATACAAGTGATTGGACAGGAAAAAAATGTTAAATAACAGGTAATGGTGGACTCTGGAAGGCGTGCATGTGGCAGAAATTAGCAACCAACAAATAGGAAGCTATTGCTAGGAGATGCAAATCCCGAAAACACACAAAATTTATGGATAAGCGAGGGAATAAATAATGACATCTCAATGATAGCAACTGAATTTTCTTATCTGATTATTTGTGTGACGCTACCGCTTTAGTAACCCCAAAATGGAAAAAAGCCGTATGATTTTTCGGATGGCATTGCAAGTTCTACTAAGTCCTTCAAATAATCAAAAAATATATATGTAGATGAGGAGTTTCAAAAATCGTTAAAGAAATATATGGAGTGCCACAAAAGAGCTGGAAAAGAAATATCAGATCCCTTAAAAATGGAAATTAATTTCTAATTCGATGGAAATTCATTTCATACCAAATAATTTATTTATACAATAAATTTATTTGTAAATTTACAAACTGTAACTGCACAGAATGTGTTGGGCGGGGTAACGAACACCCTATAACCATGATGGTTATAATAGACTTTTATGAATTCATCTGCGTCTAATTTATACGATCCGTGTTTTTATATAGGAAATAGCAGAAAACAAGCCTGACTGCACTTGAAAAGTAATTATGATGACGCAGTTCTTCAGCCCTGAACTATTTTACGGCTAAACTAACAGACTAATTTCGCATGTTGATCAATCGAATATATAAAATTTGTGATTCAAAACTTCTCAAAAAAGCACTCTTTATCGGAACCATCACCAACCAGATCTAAGCTTCGCTCAAATGAGGGATATACAATAGTTCAAAAACGTTTGCAGCTTGAAGCCTGGAATTTTGCAGGAACTTCGCGATAACTTAAATAATAGAGTTGCAAGTTCAACTTCAGATATCATTTTTGAATATATTGTACAATTTTATTAACTATTCTTTCATATTTTTTCTGTGTGCAACAAGCTTTTGACAGAGTCTGGCACATTGGACTTTTATATAAATTGAAAACCCTTATCCCAGCGCCATTTTATTTGCTTCCTAAAGCATATATACAGGGAAGATCCTTTTTTGTGAGCATAAATGAAAATTATTCAAGTTTCGGCTGCATTAATGCAGGTATTCCACAAGGCAGTGTTCTGGGTCCAGTATTGTACACAATTTTTACAGCAGATATGCCTACAATTGAAAACATAACTACTGCTACATACGCAGATGATACTGCTTTATTAACCGCCAATGAATCACCGGTAATAGCTTCCGAGTTGCTGCAAAATCAATTGAATCTTCTTTAAGATTGGCTTCAAAAATGGAACATTAAAGTTAATAATTCAAAGTCTGTCCATTTTACATTCACCCTAAGAAAAAATTATTGCTCGCCTGTTTACCTAAATGGTACAATTATACCAAGTTGCAATACTGTAAAATATTTAGGGCTTCATCTCGATCGAAGACTAACTTGGAAAGAACATGTCAAAAAGAAACGTGAGCAACTTAATTTAAAAACAAGAAAAATGTTTTGGTTATTGGGCCCAAGATCAAGCTTAAGCTTAGAAAACAAGATTCTGCTTTACAAAACAATACTTAAACCGATATGGACATATGGCATCCAGCTGTGGGGAACTACAAGTAATTCTAACGTTGAGATACTACAGAGGTACCAGTCAAAAACCCTAAGACTTTTAACAAATGCGCCTTGGTTTATGACCAACAAAAATATACACAGAGATCTTCGAATTTTATTGGTCAAAGACGAAATAAATAACTTCAGTGAGAGATACCTAAATAGACTAAGCAATCATTCCAACGTGTTAGCAATCAGTCTTTTAGATGATAGCAATGAAATCCAAAGACTTAAAAGACTTCATGTACTTGACCTTCCCGTCCGAAAATAGAAAAAGTTAAAATTCGTTACTTTGTATTTTAACTAAAAAGTAAATTCTTCTTGTATTTATTTTGTTTTTGGGTTTTAGAAAACTCAATATATGTTATGTTGTTATTTAAGAGTCATGAAATTTGCTTATTATTTTAATTGTAAAATAGATCGTAAATAAAACAATATTAAAAAAAAAAATATTTTTTCTGCAACTAATTTGAAAATTATTGTCGTTTATTTTTTTAATATTCTTCTGAAATTATAATTCCATAACTGATCATCTCTACATACTCGTACATACATATATTGTATAAAAGACAAACTCAGAAATTAGAAAACATAATTGGAAATCGGATTGCCTTTAAGTTTCACTTAATTAAGGAAAATGTTGCCAAACTGTGAAAAATGTTTGAATTTAATGTTTGGAATAGGCGCTACTGAAACCAAAATACGTTTTAACGAACATCTCTATATATTTAAAGAAAAGAGAGTAATTTGTAAGTTCGCCCAGCAAAGCGGACCGATCATACCTGTTTAACGAAGTCTACATGCTCGTACAATGAAATCATATTCTGGTTCCATGCAGTTTAATTATGGGGAAGTTGACGGCATTAAATTTGTAGGCAACGAAATAAGATTTTCATTTACGGCACAATAAGATTCGCAAACAGGAAAATGCAAAAATGCTTAGAAGAATATGGCTCAACAGCTGTTACTGGTTGGTGGGACCTGAACTTAATTTATATGCCTCGACTTTTAAATTGTTCGGGTTGCGCCATGAAACCTTAAACTGTAAAATCGAAAGAGTTGAACTTACCTGAATAATTCACTGATTGGCAGCTGTTGGTGTCTCATGTATTTTAAAATAATTATGATGTTGTTGTTGTTTTGGTTGCTGTTCTTTTATTTTTTATTGATTTTAATTAATGAGAAGAGTTGAAAATTGAACACTTATTTCAGCTTTAACATTTTAACTATAATTTATTATTAAATGTCACATTTTTTAGTTGGATTTTTTTTTTAATACAAAATGAATTTAACTCTTAAGCAATAAAACTATTCGTTAAAAAACTATTTTAATTATTATTGTGTTATTATTTTTTTTTTTTAATTTAATAAACACTGGCGAGCACTGTTGCAAAATATTTTTTTAATTGTTTTGTTTTTTTGTTTGTTTATTATTTATTAATTGGTAAAAGTTTAATGCTTTTTATTTCTACTTTAAAACTCTGGTTTTTCACGAGTTTGTGAATTTTAAAACTTTCTCTAAAAGAAAACAACAAAATGATTCGATTATAATTTTAACACAATTATGTATTTGTATAAATTCATTTCAAATATGAATATTTTTTTATATTTATAATTTTACTGTTGGGTAATTTATGTCGTGTTAACACTTTGCTTGTAAATACTCGACTAAATTGAAATTCATATGAAATTGTTACGTGCATTTATCTCGGACTCAAAAAATGAATAGTAAGCATTATTTAAATAAAGTTTAATTAATTTTAATACGATGTATTTATTTTGTTTATTGGAATAAGTGAGTAAGTGGACTGTCACTCTTGACATGCCTTCGCGCAAACTACGCTGAGATGTGACAAAATTATAGCCAGCCTCTTACACGAACGTAGATGCTTTAGTCCAAGAAGGAGAGAAATAAACAACAACAACAGCAACATACACGCACACCTACACCCACACCCACACCCACACCCACACACACACACACACACAATCAGTTTGACAGAGTGTCAATTAGCAGAGGAAATTATTAGACAGAAATAAACTTTTTTTTGAAAATTCTATCAGACATTCATTTTTACCAGGACTGATTTCAAAATAATAGTGTCATCACAAAAGGTACTTTTGTAAAACAAATTTTGTTGCGAAAATGCAAGAATCGTCTCTTAGAAAACAGCTCCTGAGAACTATTGCATTTTTAAAAAGAAGTGCTTATTATTTTTTCAAAACAAGAGCTTTAAGCCACTGAAAAGGTTAAATATGAAAGGCTTTTACAAAATTACATTTCAAAAAATTCCTTTAGAAAAAGGACATTTTAAAAACGTAAGTTTTAAAACGTACGGTTTAAGAAAGTGCCTGTTCAAAATATACATTTGACAAAAGTAACTTTTCAAAAAATTACCTGTTCCAAAGTAACACTTTAAAAAGAACTTAAAAAATATCTTTTGCAACAACTTACCATCTCTGGCATTTGTCAAATTTTAAAAAGTACCTTTTAAAAAAACACCTTCTAAAAAAGTATCATTTAAAAAATACCTTTAAAAAAAGTACATTAAAAACAGCATTTTAAAAAAGTAAAGTACACTTGAAGAAAATACTTGTTAAGAGAACACCTTTTAAAAAGAGTCATTTAAAAAAAGTACCATTTAAAAAAGTGATTTTTAAAAATATACCTTTTAAGAGAAGTGACTTAAAAAATGTGCGTCAAAAGAAAAAGTAGATTTTAAAATAATCTATTAAAATAGTACCTTTAACAAAGATACTAAACTTTAAAAAAGTATGTTGAAAAAAACAAGTAGCCTTTAAAAAAATGTCTTTTAAAGGAAGTAATTTGAAAAAAATACTTTTTCAAAAATTTAACTTTAAAAAAAGTACCTTCCAAAGAAGTGCGCTTAAAGCAAATACCTTTGGAAAAAACAGCTTTAAAGGAAGCTTTAGGAAAATACTTTTTAAAAAAAGTAATTAAAAGCACAGTAATTTTTAAAAATGCACCTTACAAAAAGTATATTTTAGCAATAGCACATTTAAAAAGTTTAACCCTTTGAAAAATATTGAAATATTGTTTAAAAAAAATACTTTTTATAAAAGTTTCGGTTTGCATAAAGTTGCATTAAATATATTTTCATACTGAAGACTATTTTCATAGCTACGACAAGCGTAAAAAGCAAAATGCCCCGTGCTAAGCCAACACCTGTGATGTGGAGCTCACATATGATCCCAATCACCGTCACAATCTGACAACAGACAACAATCGAACAGATAAAAAATAAGTATTTTAAATTGAGTATTTTTTATTGTCGTTGTACTTAAGTCAATATCTTTTGCCACAAACAGACGCACAAAATGTCGTAAAAATTTAAATGTTTGTTTATTTGTTTTCTTGTCATGCATTCTTCGTTGAAATCTGGATACAAAAGTCATTTAATTTTATGTCACATTCAGTTTGTCACATTCAATTTGTGATTTTGGGCAGATTGGTGAATGAGGCAAATAGCACCTTTAAAAATGGATTATAAACAGATATTAAACTGTACATTATACATACACACATGCATATTATGTACTGTATTTGTATGCAAGCTGATATATATATACACATATGTATCTATGTGCATATGTATGCATGTGTGTATGTGGATATGTTTATGTAGGCACATACATATGTAAAAAAAAAACTTTATTTGTTCGGGTTAACTTTAAGAGAGAGTAAAGAGGAGCTTCAAAAGACTACTTTTGATATATGTAGTACTTTTAAAAAAGTATCTTCTAAGAAACTACTTTTTAGAAATAGTACCTTTTAGAAGAAGAAGATGAAGTTTAAAAAAAGAAAGAACGTATTTTATAAAAATATTTCTTTGCTGGCGAAATTTTTCGGAGTTGAAGGATTGAGCGATGTTTTGGCCAAAAAAATTATATATAATTTTAATTCCACCAAATGGCGAAAAATTTAACAGCTTTTAAATAGTTCAGGATTTCATGATTAATTTTGTAAAAATTTTTTTATATTGTTTAATTTTTAATTTTTGGACACGTAATTTCAGTCAAGGATTCTTGGAAAAATAACATGATCTCTGTTGTTTAAAACTTTGTTTTCTTTATCTTTAATGTTTGGCATTAAATTATTATTGGAAAAACTCTTTAAAATCTTATTTTTGGAAAATGTGTGCCATCTTAATTTTAATAATTGTCTATAGAGATCGGCTACTACTACAATTCTTTGTATTGTGAAACTAAAACAAAAACTGAAATAAAACGTTCAAGTATGATGGTATATAAGTGAGGTAGGAGATTTGACATCCCACAAGACTTCGGCACTGGAAATGCGAAATTGAGTAGTCGAATGTTTGGCAACCGCTAGTGTGCCGTCTGCTTCATACACAGTATAGAAATGTCTTTCGGTCAGGCTCTCTTATAATAGTAATAATATTTTCAAACGTCGACACATCACCCTGTCTGTCGGCTCATAAAAATTATCAAGCTGTTCCTCTTCTAGTCGTATATTCCATTGGATTTGAGGTGTGACGATCTGGCTAAAGCTTAATGAAAATGTTGAGGCGTGTATGAGAGTCTAAGCTGCTCTTAAGTCATGTGTTGACCTAGAAAGACACTTATTTGATTCACAAGATATGATTCAGCAGATTTATGTTTTTGAATGCATGAGAATAGATTATGGATTTCTATTTAGTTTTTCTTTTCCTAATGACAAAAATAAATTACAAAGAGATATAATAAAGTTCTGAAACTTAAAAACATGCAATGGACAGTTTTGTCGCAAAAGTCTCGAAAAGACTTGACATGGCAACGCCTTTCTAATACGTTCGTTATTTCTGTTCGTTTTACTAAATCCCTTTTTTTGGTTCCCTTTTTGTGGTTTTCTGGGGAAATGCTTGCAAGATTATTTAGCTTAACTTGCTAGTCAAAACATCGCGTACATGCTCCTCGTTTTGTACCAGCCATAAGCTGTGAAGTTCAGGCTGTACGTCTGAATAATAGTACATCAGCCCACCGTTCGTTCGTTCAGTTTCTGCTCAGTGTTTTCCTTTAATTCAAAGACAAACTTTGTTTACTTCTTAGTTGATTGTGTTCAGTTTAGATTCAAACAAAAAATGGGAAATTATTATTTTTATTTACTTAACAAATCTCTTGATTTTTTTCAATTTTTTCAATTTTTTTTTTCGTATTCTTCTACTTTTGTACATTTATGTGTGTGTGTATTAAATTCAATTGAATAAATTCGCTTAAATAAACAAATTGTTATGAAATCGCAAGAGGAGAATGAAATTCATTGTTTAAACGAATGATTTTGTTTATTTGATGGTTAAGCAAATAAAAAATCAAAATGTAGATGAAAATGTCACAGCGAAGACGTTTAGCTTATTTGGATATGGGTTTTGGACTTTTCGACAAGGAAACTTTCATAAAAAATAAACTTGGATTTGTTTTGCTAGAGTACGTACTTGTTTGTCGCCGTCATAAGGAAAACTTGTGACTTTAAGTACCAAGAAGCAGCGCAATTCAGAAGGTTGGCTGATTTCAAAGTACGTAATTGTTAGTTCAAGATGACGAAAAGATGGGTGTTTTTCTGTTACGAGTATTTATTAAAATATTTAAGATAATTAAATAGTTTCTACTGCATCAGCAGAAATGCCACTTACATACACACATTAGTCAGGCATTTAAAAGGATGCTTTGAAATGAGATTTTAATAGTCTCACTAATTGAAACAAGTTTATCGGTCATTTATATTTACAGTCGTTTCCGCTTAAATGCGCAGTGCAAAATGTACTGTTTTCAATGTGGGGAAGGCGAGGAGGAATCAATAAATTCATACACTAAATTCATTTAGTAAAAGTAAAATGAACCAATTGAGATTTTTCGTAATTTTTGTTCATAAATTCATATATCCACAACTGCGCTTTTAAAAAAACTTTACATTATAAAACTAAATGTTATAGTATTATAAATTACAACGAATTTATGTTCCAGTTTCAATTATTTACTAAAAGTACAATGAAAAAGTTCAATCAATTGAGTTAATTTTATTATATTAGAGCGTCTTTCTTTTAATACTTATGGTCTTTCTAAAGACAATTGAATATAAAGTTAAATCTTTGAATATACAATATTTCTCACAAGTTTCTATTGTGTCTATTGGCGAGCAGGGTAGCACCCGAGCACAAAAAACAGCTACATAAAAATTTCAACCATATATCTATATGTCCTTATCCTAAATACTTATGAGTATAAAAAAAATAATTGCAAAGTTTTATGTTTGTACATAAAGACAGATGGTTTTCGGCCATACAAATGTATCCATGTTTCTTGAATTTTTTTTCCGGTTAAGAATTTGTTAGTCCCAAATAAATGTTGCGCCTTAAAGCGGGATGCATTTAAATGCAAGCACGCAGTTAATATTTCAATATTTTCAATTAATTTATAAGGCAAACTCTTTTAATAGGTGGGCGGCATTTAAAAGAAATTTCTTTTATATATTATGATTCAATATTATTAGTGCTAACATTTTGTACGCTTTAAAGCGGGAAGCATTTAAGCGGATATTTTCCTCTTTTCAATTAGGGGAATTTTTAACCTGTAATGTTTAAGTTTTAAGCCGCAACGCAGAACAGTGATTTTTATTATATTTTATAACAAGTTTTCGATTTCAGCAAAAATCTCATCTGAATTTTAGTTTCTCACTAAGAGGCATTTTGAAATTGCGAAGTATAAGAATATATCACATTACGGGAAATTAAGTGAGTTCTTGCAAACCTTTAAAGAAAGTTCATTAATAGAGTTTTACTGCCCGATTGTTGTTGCTTAGAAAATGTTTATATTTATTAAAACTACCAAAAATTAACTCAAGTAATCAAAAAAAACATAGATTTTTACCTATTTGAATGGGCGCCAGCTCTAATGAAATTCATTGCGGCGAAGCTGTTGAGAATATAGCGAATTTTTCCATTAGAGATATTCTCTGAGCTTCCGTCTTTTTAAATACATTCCAAACAGGACAAAGAAATCTTAAGTTTAACACTCTTTTTCGCCTTTTATAACATAAAGTAAAATTTAAATTCAAATAAAAAAGTGAATTATAAGCAAATGTTGATTGGGAGTTTAATAACATTTTATCAAGCTAAAATAAGTTTAAAAATACTTTTCTTTTCGTTCAATCAAACTAATTAACTCGCTGCAAAAGCCAGCAAGAAGCGAGAAATTTCATTAGGCATTAAATAAAACAGCTGCACGAGAAGACAACATGAACATTGGAGAATAAAAAGGCAACGTAAAAGCCTAAATTGAAATACAAAAGTGTCCTTTAATAATTAACTTAAATCTAACGAAGCAGAGCGTTGAATAAAAGCTCAAAATTAATCACCGAAGACACACAACAAGACGAAAATGAAACTAGGACTTGAGCCGTGAAAAGCTGCAAAAAAATTAACAGAATTATATCTAGTCAATAAACAGTCAGTCTGTCTGTCTGTCTGTCTGTCTGTCTGCTAGCTAAAGGAAAGACGATAATGTAACTACCGACTATAAATATTGTACATATATTTCATGAACAGTTTATTAAATATCTAATGAATAAAATTTTCATGCGCTTAAATGGGTTCATATTCAACATGAATTCAACATTGAATATGAACCCATTTAAGCGCATGAAAATTTTAATGTACATATTTTGAAATTAGTAAATTAGATTGTGGCGATTGTTATCGAAGACCTCCTTTAAAAGGGTGAAGTGATCAATTTAATTGTTTGTTTTGAAATCTTATTAGAAATAATGTTTTCCTCTTTTGGCATTCATCATTAAGCGGAGAAAAAAGTTACAAGAAATTTCCAGCTCAATTCTAAACATAGTCACTGTTAAAGGTAGGAACCCACTAGCCGCGCAAATAACGCAATATTTAAAGATTTTTATCGTTACATTTTACAACTTGGCAGCATTTATTTTCGAGCTTTCGCATTGGCGTTGCAAATTGTGGTAATACTTTTCGGCTCATGTCGGCCAAATTCTAAAATTTTAAATAATCGGCACTATACGTTCGGACTAACGGTCTACGTTGTATTAATATGTGCCTTTTTTTCCTTCTTTTCGGACTTTCTGTTCTCACTTGCTGGCACTTAAAGGGCACTAAAGAAAGTTATAGTCTCGGTACACGAAGTTCGCAAAAAAACGATGATAATGTGATATTAGCTTTAGCAGTGCGACACCTGTCACTTTCGTTTACCTGTCAACGCATTCTACTCATTTCTATGCTTTTCTTAACTTCAAATTACAAGCCGGCTGGCGAACACAGCTGATAGCTTTGAATAATGCTTATCATGATCGCAAAAGTACAAAGCACATCTGCTTTGGCTTTACCGTTCCGGATCGTTCGTTTTAGTGACCGGCCACTTTCATTTAATTGGCCAAAGACTGATCTGTTCGTTCATTTCTCAATCGTTAACTGCGAACGAACAGTTCTTTTTATGTGCAATTACATCTGTTTTTGTCGAAACAGTTGCTCTCAAAAGAAAAACAAAAGTCGATGAAGCAAAAGGAGACAAGCATGAATAATAAAAACACTAATATCTTTCGTAATAAAACTGTTATAAATTTCCTGTTGCTTAAAGTTGGGAAAAGTGTAATTAAAGCAACTCTTAACACTAATTTATTTATTTATTACTTTATAACTTGCAAAGTAAATTTATTTATTTGCATAGAATGGTAGGAGTAACGACGACCATATGCACGTGAGGGTATTAACAGACTCTTATAATTGTCTCTGTGTCTAATTCAATACAAGCCATGCCCTCGCATAGAACGTACCAGGTTGAGCGTCAAATGAACCGTAAAACACAGCAGCTGTCCGAGGCAAGTCAACCAATCAGTGCAAAGGCCAAACAGCGACAACAAGCCTGGTGACTGTTTCTCAGCCCAGAGCTTCTTCACAATTGGACGCTTACCAATACACAACAAATCAACTGACACAAAAGAACATGAAATGAAGCACCTGAACTGATCAAAAGGGCTCAGCTTAACGACCGGATCACTTCACGGTTTTGCGCTGTAGTCGCAATTTACTGAAGCCATAGAATATGAGCACGAAAATTGTAATCAGCTGTTTTCTTGACTTTAATTTGAAACACTCACCAGAATAAAAATTTTAAAAATGCAGATCAATTGGTAAACAAAATGAGAGAAAATTTAAAATTTGAATTTGATCATGTGATCCATAAGTAACGTTCGGTTACGAAAAGCGTCAATGCCAACAAACCGGATACTTATTTTTAAAAAAATATAACATAAACTATTGGCCGAACTTTAATTTCCCTGCGCTGGCGAAGCCAAACTTTCTGCCTCCCCTAGTCAGCAGCCGTTTAAAAGACAAAAGTCCATTCCCAATATTTTCGCGAACAAAACTTATAACAAAATAATTATATTGTTGCGAGTTCATTTACTATTGCGGCTGCTCGCTTAGCAACTTCTAATCTTAAATAAGAAATAATACGTTAGAAAAAATTTCAAGCCGAATAACACCTCCTGACGTTCAATTCTTATCTTGCCTCTGCACTCTCATTGCACACTTTTCCCCAAAGTTCTGGAAAAGTGCAAAAAGTCTTCTTGATAAAATATCATGATTTAAATACGAGGCAACAACAAACACAAACACTTTGCAATTCTACACACTTAGTAAGTTTCAGAAATAAGACTCTCCTCTATTCATTGTTATATTTCTCAATACCATCAAATTTGCCTCTTTCTTTTATTATAACTATTATTTTTTTGAAGACGACACTGAAGCAGAATGCCGCAAAAAAAATAGAAAAAATTTAGTTAAACTCTTAATTGAAATTTAAATTTGCATAAAGTTATTGGGTTTGAATGGGATTTAGGTTGCTGTATGAATTTCCATCACGACGTTGAGGGGAAAAGGCTATAAAATTCTGCAAGCAGTGGTGAGCAAAACGTGTTGTAGTTTTTTTAAAAACCATCAAATATGTATCTAGAGCTTCACAAGAATTAAGATACTTTAATAACGAATTGCGGTCTCAAATAAGGGCATTTTAATAGAAATTCATGGGGCTAATAGGGTGTGGCAGTTTGAACAGCAATTTGACCCAGTTCTGATTTCTGAAGCTTGTTTTGTGGTAAACAAAAATTAACGATATGCACATTTGCGGAATATTTTAATGCTTAATATCAAGAATTATTTTTCTTCGACGTCTGCTTATGGAGAAATATTCCCCCTCCTGCAACGACATTTTGTTATTTTATTTATTATTTTCTACCCGGATATGTGAGTGTAACATTATTGCCTGCATGTAAAAAAGTATGGTTTTAGGAGTTATTTTTCCCTTCACTGTTAATGTATCACATACTGAATATTCAAATCTAAGAATAAACAAATGTTTTTGGGATAGACAAAACACTGCACCATAAAACTATAGCACTTTCTTATCAATAGCGGCGCAACAAGTCTGTCATCCTACACCCATGTAGGATTTTAGTGCAATCCTGTCACGTATGCCTAAACACAAGCGTATGGCGTTTCTAAATTCCTTTGTTTCTCAGCTCATTTATAAATAAACACAATATGTGCATTATTAGACAATGTATTTCATTTGTAGCGTTGTAAAATATCTTGACATGACTCAAATTGACGAGTTATGCGCTACGGTAGCTGATGCCTCGCGTCAAGACTATCGTTACCTCAACTGTTTAAGAAAATCTTTTAAATAAACACTTAATCGCTGGTGGCTAAAATGTGAAAATAGCAACTTTACTTTTTAGCGTGCTGTTATGGTTTGCTTCATGCAATTTGTATTCACATAACAATAACTTTGACAGTCACACAACGTTTGTCACGCCAATATCATAAATAATATTTTTTCACTTAACGATATACGTTACGAAAACGAAATTCTAGTAATCACTATTGCGACATGAAGTATGAAGAAGAATTTGGCAAATTTTTAAACTGCGTGATGCACGACGATATGTTTTTTTTATAAATATTTATGTACATACGTTTGTTGGTTTTTTGATGACATACATGATGAATTACAACTCTAAAAAACTAGGCCACCATTTGAAAACTTAAGAAGAGCAATCAGAAAACAAACAGCAGTGAATAAATTTGCCGTCGCACATTTACATTTAGAGCCCTTCTGCGGTTACTGTATATTTGATTGCTCTTCAGATCTCAGTTATAACAAATTTATGCAGTTACATTTAAATTTTTTTCGTAAAAGAAATCACTCTTTCCATGCACTTACAAATATGGAGAAATTAAAGGCCATTGTGATTTAAATATGTATCTGGCCAGGAGTGATAACCCTGAATCAAGCATTCAAGAGTAGGCGTAAATACGAACTTTAATAAGTTTTTCCAATGACAATGTTGACGGCAATCGAATAATTTCATAGAATGATATAAAAAAAAAGAAAATCTCAAGCCGATTGCAATTTTGAAATCTGAAATTGAGATGAAGATCATTTTGATTTCAATGCCTCTTAAATACAGCTCTTTACAGCACTGATAAGAAACATGATTAGTGTGCAGAAACAGGACCGGCCTCGGACTCATACTTTTCTCAAATGGACATTAGTAGTCCACTTGTGGAATTGTTAAATGTCTCCAAAAAGTGAGTTTGAGTTCATAAATAAGTTGATCCGGAATCGCTACTTTAATATTATTCAAAGCTGTACGTAAAAATGTAAGAAGAAAAAAACCAAAGAACTCCTTTAACTTGGCAATCGGTATTATCACCGGTATGTCAACAAGTATTGGTTATGGAAACATCCTTTATTTTAACATGAATCTATTTTTATTGTAAATAATAACTGCTTTCTCAGCCTAATTTGCGAACAGATTTAAATGAAATTTGGATCGTACGAGAACATTTGTCTGGTTCAAAATATGATCCAGGGAGAGCGATACAACAATATTTTCCCTTAACGGGAAAATGTAATTGAAGTTCATAGATTTAAGCATTTATATATAAAGCAGGCATTTCGAAATCAAAAAGTCACTAATTATAGAGCCTAACAACATCGGTAATTATATTTTAAAGAACACAAATATATATAAAACTGCCTAAGCAGAAATTAATTTTTGCCAGCGGCGTTAGTAAGCACCAGCAAGCTGTCGGATAGGCAGTTTAGTAGTGGCCAACCAATATAAATGGGATCGAGAAGAACTGATTTTAATGGATTTTCTTAAATAAGAACCAGCTTTGGGAGAACTGTAGAAACCATTTGATTTTGACACAGAAATGAACATTTTTAGATCTCAATAAAAAAAATATTTCAATACGAAAGACGAATTGATGGCACAAAAAATTTAATATCGTTGTCCAACTTCTGCAAGTAAACAGATCTTAAGTGGATTTCCTATCTGTATTGGCTTCACACCTTTACAAATTTCACTTTATCATAAGCCCCTAAGAATATGGTTTACAATTTCTGGCATGTGAACGAAGGATGAATGAAGAATGTCTTTAATTGTAAACTGAACTGAATGTTTTGTTTATATTTCTATTTAAAAGTTTGTTTTTTGGATATTTGTTTGCAATTGTGAGAAAGTAATTAATTTTTATCTTAAAATGGTTTGAGAATTTTTCAAATATTGTAAAATTTTTCCATTTTACATTCGCTCAAGTATTTTTCTTAACCGAAGGCAAAACGCTTATTTCGATATGACTGTCAAAATTGTTACTAAAAACGTCTGAGAGTATTGTATGTTATTGGCCCAACACTCAGTGTGGAGTAGAGAAAATGCTGCTGCTGCTGCTGCTTGAACATCGACAAAGACGACAACGACTAATATTGCTGATACCGATACTGTGTTTTTTTCATCTTTTTCTTTTTCAATCGACTTGGATTTTCTTTTTTCAGAATTTCTAACTGTGTGTGTGAGTGTGGATGTGTGCGTGTAGATGTACTTGTTTTTGTCGTTGTTGCTTTTTGGTATTTTCGCATTTTGGGAGCGGCACCCAGTTCGGTTGTAAATGTAAAAGAAGAAGAAGCAAATGACACACACACACTCGCACACACTGATTTGAAAATAGTCTTCTCAGTTTTCAAAAGATTCATGTAGATTTTTGTTTTCATTTTATTTATCCATTTAAATATTTACTTGATTTATAAATTTTAAGTATTTAAAAAAAAAGGTCAACCATAATTGATTTGTTTTTTTTCTTTCTTGGATTTTAATTTGCGAATTATATTTTTGTTTTTCAAGAAATGGGGGCTGCATGACGTTTTAAGAAGACAAAAGAAATAAGCAGACATAATTATACACTCGCTTTTGCACAAACTTATAAACAAAGGGTGGTTGCCTTAATATCTCTACTGTTTTAGATTTCGATTTCATTACATTCACACATGAAGCCACACACAGAAAGGAAAATAAAAGAAAATTTTCGCACACACTCATACACAAACACGCATTCGTTAATACAAAATTTTTCCTTTTGATTTCAAGTGACGACGAGGATATTTTGTTTAATGCTAGAAAATTACAACGTTAATCGGGGCGTTGGTGGTTAGAAGCTGGTATTTCTTTTTTCACTTGAAGACAAACATTTTCGTTTGACTTTTAATTGTTCCATACATTTTTATTATGAAAATAAAGAAAGAAAATGAACTTTGTTATAAATTGGCATGTTTTGACTTCTTAAACTTGATATTTTCATTCGCTTAACACTTTTTTTACTTTGCAACAAATTATTAAGTGAAACAAAAAACATATACAAAATATTTATTACATCCAAAAATTCCTTAATAATCTGTTTTAATTTCGTTAAGGACTATTTTTTATATACAACCTTATCTGACGCTCACGAGTTCTAAACTAAATCATATGGAAGCTGCAACAAAATGTAAAAGTACTGTCAAATGGACCAAGGACTTTGTGTGGTAAAAGCAGACAAAGCTTTTAAACTATTTGTTTTTCTTGCAAATAATGAAAGAGAATATTTAAGAGAGATTTTTTGTTTGAGCCGGAAATGCAAATGTAAATGTAGTTCTGCATAAATTTAAAATAACGAACATTCTGTTTCAATATTTCGTTCTTGTAATAGATCAAAAGTAAAAATAATACGTAACATTATATTTTAAAACATAAATTTTCCGAATAATTTTAATTAATAGCAAAAAAATATGCAAACGCTTCATATGACCGATTTCAGCAAAGTCTCAAACCAGTCAACTACTGTGAATTGCAATGTTGCCAGCTTGTGGAGGTCATACAATAAAATCAATGTTTCAAAACCCAAAACAAATAAAACACTGTAAGCGCTCGTACTGTGGGTCTATTTTCTGTATTTTTCCGCCTTTTTAATTATTATATCTTCTCTTCGAAATATTTCACCTAAAATCGAGATTTTCAACATTTTGCTCTCTTTTATAAACTTTATGCAACAGTCTTACAATTTTGGTTATTTTTCGATTTAATTATTTTAAAAATGTTTGCCCAATTTTGGTGCTTAAGCATTTATTGGATAATTAATAACTTTTTTTGGTTGGGCTTTGTAAACGCTTTTTGTTGTTTATGTAATTTTTATGTACTTGTTAAAATATTTAAACTTTTTTGATGGAAGTGATTTTTCACTAATTAGATATGTTTTGGTGACAAGCGGGATACCTTTGTGATTTGAAAGCAATCTTTCGATGTGTTGAATAAAAATTAGGAGAAGCATTAGTGATAGGAAAGTGCATTCGAAATAACGACATATGTACATACGAGGGCTGTCAAAAAATTAAGTAAATTTTCAAATTAATCTGATCCACGTTTTGAACAGCGTCTCATAAATTAAACTTGCCAAATAGCTGAAACTGTGAATATATGTATGTACATCTGTAATAATAAAACGTCTGCTTTCCAAGTGAAAAAACTGCTCATAATTAAAGCTTAATTTAAGCCAAATGTTGTTTTATGCATACATGTAAATATGTATGTATGTCTAAGTAAATAAACTATTTTGTGATTTATATTTCAAACTATAAAACTAGACTTAATGTAGAAATCCATAACTTTTTTGGATTTAATCAGTGTTGCACAAAAGTATGTAATAAAAAGATTACTTCACAAATTCAGTTTCTAAAAATGCATGGTTTGTAGAACTTCAATATAAAGCGGAAAATCGTTTAACCGCTGCTCTATAAATTGGTCTATTTATTCAATTAAATAGAAACTCCTTACAAAATATATAAGAACACATGACTTTGAAAGTTAACATATACTTTTATTTGGGTATGCAAATTAAGTTCTATTTTTGTGAATTTCCAAATGACACCAAAGCGTCACTTTTGTATGTGATTTGTTCAATTTTAAAAGTCAATGTACCGCTATTAAACGGAACTCAATTAAGGGGCTTTTTTCAATAGATTTTGTAGCATTTCATTTAGCTTTGTTGGGAGCATTTAAGCGGACAAATCATTTATACGGGGAATAATTAACCGGAAATGTCTCGGCATGAAATTAAGACTGCAAAAATATTTATAAAAAAAATATGTGTCAAAAACTGCAAAATCAGCAAAAAAAAACTGAAAACTGCTCAATGCTTCGAAAAGCTGCAAAATCCAGATAAATCTGCACATTTGGTAACACTGGAGACGACGTAAAAAACGCTATTGAATGTATGCAGCCTCCGAAATTTTAAAATTTTTCTTTCTCTTTGAACAAGCTTCAATAAATACATGTTTGTATGTATTTACATACATATGTATGTAGATAAAGTCCGAAAATATATTTGGGTCTTTAAATTTTTAATATTTTTTTCATATGGATCCTAGGACGTATGCAACGGAGGTATAATTGGAAGCTAATAAAAATATCTCTCACATTTATAACATTTCGTTAAATAGATACATATGTATGTATGTATGTATATTCTCTATAGGCCAGTGAAATAATTGTGTGTGTTTGCATAGACATATGTATGTATGTATGTATGTACATACATTCATATAAACAAAATCCTATTAGTCGAAATACCTTCGAAGAAAAACGTTGTCCATCCGATCAGATAGATGAACATATGCGGCATCAATTTGTCACGGCAGCCGCTTATGCATTTTCGACATTTTCAACAAGCAACAATATATCATTCTTACTACGGTCTGTTTAGCTGTAATAATATTTATTTACTTACATTCTTATTTGCTTTACCGATTTCCACTTCAAGCTAAACAACACACATTATAAATCACTTTAAGTTTTTGCAAGTTTCATGCCTTCCCAATGCTTTTATACATACTGAGGATTTTTTCTTTGAATAGGTGCGGAAAAAGGAAAATTGCGCCCAAATGTAAATTCCCACTTTTATGGCGCCAATTCATTGAAAATCTTAAACGTTTTTTTCTGTCCGTCACTTGATTGTCAAGAAAAGAGGTAATTTTTGTAGTATGGCTGCACTTGCGTGAATTTTGTGTTGGTTGTTGTGGTGTGGAAGAGAGCATAATTGTGCCCTGGCAAGGGCCTTTAAGACTATAACTTGAGCAAAATTATTAAATTTTTATAAGTTTTTATACTTTATTTAACATATTATAACCTTCAATTATTATATTGAGCATCACAAAAAATTTTTTAAAATATACTGTTATTTGTTGTTGTCCAGAGTTTTCGTTCAAAAGTCATTTTGTTCCACTGTAGTAAAAACTCTAAGAAATAGCCTAAGTGTTTTCCGACTGTTTCTCTCCATACAATAGCGTGTAAATGCGCTGTTAAATTCTTAACAAAACCTCCTAATAAACAGTTTTTTTCATTTATCTGGCCACTTTACATCAATGACATTTCTTCTTGTGTGCTTTTTCGTTTTTCTACTTGAAAAAAAGAGAGAAGCGGAATATAAACAAAACAAAAACAACAATAGTTTATTTAGTCAAACGAAAATAATGTAAAAACAGTCCAAGAAATTAATTCAAGGTGGTTGTGGATTGATTGTGTCTGGTTGTTTTGCTTTCGAATTAATTAAATGCAGCGATTGCCTGCATTTTGTTGTTATACTTTTATTTTTTTTAATTGAAAAGTACGAAAGCTGTAGTGACCAAAGAACAGTGCGAACAATTTTAAATAAAAAACGCACAAAAGAATTTACATAACTTTTTTTTCTCTTCTGCAAAAGTCGCATTGTAGCAGGTAAATAAATAAATTAATTAAAGTTCCAGTTAACTTTAATTAAACAATAATCAACGTGTTCGCCTTTGATTGGAAATATGTATATAAATATTATTTCGAAAGGGTCAATAAATTATGGACTATTGATTGTTGTTAGTCGAGTTTAGAGTCAAGCAAAAAAAAATTAAATTGCCTTTGTGGTCAGTCGCCAGTAGAAACGTGTTAAAATTAAAAAGCGCTTGTTTGTTGTTAATTAATTGTAAGATAATTCTCTTTAACATATTCATTTTTCAGTTTAACCTTTTTATTTGAGTGAGTCTGTTATTGGTTGTGAAAGTTGGAAAAATGTCACAAAAACGCGCAGCCGGTTTGGTTGGAAAGTTCTTCGAGAATCTCAAAAGCAAAGAATTTCGGGAATACTTAATGAGGTTGACTCCTTATTTGTTTCTGTAATAATAATGTTTTTGTTAATAAATTCTTTCAATTCCTAGCACACATTTCTGGGGGCCAGTTGCTAATTGGGGTATTCCGGTTGCTGCTATCGCTGATATTAAAAAGGATCCGAAATTTATTTCTGGTCGTATGACTTTAGGTAAGCGTTTTTGTTTTTATTACAGTTTAGAATTTGTTATCTTTAAAGTTGATAATCTAATTATTAGACTGGATTGTTAAAAAAACTATAAAATGTTATTTATTTACGAGCGCTGACTGCTCTAGTAAGATTTTTAGGGCTGCCAAGTTTAATATTTTCTTTTAAAATATTGAGACTACAATCGCGCATATGTATACATATATATAAATACATATGTTCACAACTGAAATGTATCACTTACTAATGTGGAAAATCATTGATTTAAATTATTTGAGACTCATACATATATTTTACGTATATTTTGCTTCAATCTTCAGCAGTATTATTTTCTTTTTAATTCGGATCACAGAGGGATTGTCCAAATATTAAGAAAATTATTTTTATTTATTATTGTTTGCGCCTTTTTTATTTCAGTTGTTCACAGATGTTATTCTTTGTTTGCTTTATTTGTTCATATAAAAATACATTCCTGATCTAATGATGTGTGAAGGAATTTGGAAAATGTTAAAAGAAGATTTAGACGGTAATACAAGTCGAACGTAAAACCAAAAACAAAATCTTATTTTAAGTCCGTATTTTAAAAATGAGAATAAAAATCTTACGACAGATTTTTTTACGTTTACACCAGTGGTAAAAGACTAAGACAAAGTAAAATGTTTACATGAAAATACATCCCTGATCTAATGATGTGTGAAAGAAAAAAGAAGACTAAAATTCTCATCCCTACTATTCCTGTATGTCTTATGGTTTCATTACATATTAAGTTTAGACGATACCATCCGTGCCCTTCTACTCAAAAATTTGTTTTATCGTACAACTTGTATTATCGTCTAAATACCCTTTTAATTTTTTATATTAAAATGAGATAGAGAGTTCAAATTAAAGCAAACAAAAACGCTTGTCTTAAGTGTTAAAATCAAAGTGTGAATGACAATGCAGATGAATTGTTTTGAGGAAACATTAAATGTTGCAATAGTTTATAGTATTCTTTTTTAATTCCAGCAGAAGTTTTGTTGCCGGTTTCCCAAAGGTCAGCAGACTTCAAGGTTTACATTAAACGCAACTTTATATTTGCAATAGCAAAATAATTAAAATATAGTTTTTGTTGTTGCTGTGGTGGTAAAAAAGTTTTAACTGGCACAAATAGATTGCAAAACTGCCTTTAGTTTACTTTTTCCCCAGCACTTCTTGTTTTCCAAATATCATGTGGTTTCCTTTAATTGGGATTTTTCTTTACTCTTCTTTAATTAATTACTAAAAACAGAAAATTAAAACTAAAGAAAGAACTTCTTTTGTTCATTTACTTGTTAATCGTATTTTTGTTAAATAGTCAACTTGTTGGACGGACTTGTCTAACAAATTGAAAGCAACTTCTTTAAGTTATGAGTTTGGCATGCGCTTAGACGTCTAAAACATTTTTATAGTTTTCATTTTTAATTTTTTTTATATGATTAAATTTCTTAATAAATTAAAAAATATATTTTCCTATATATCATATTATTGTAAAATGTTTAGAATAGCAAGAGGGATGCTAAATAAAATGATCAATCATACATTCAAAACCGCATAACAATTAACGAGTGCTGAAATTCATATGATTGGGAATTTGAAATGCAATATTATTCGTGCAATACGTGAGATGTCGATAGAAACGTTGCAAAAAGTGATCGAAACAAGAATAATTTGTGGCAACATGTGACTGACACAGTCAAGCCTTTTAAAGATTTTATTTAAATTTAAAAATAAGTTACAAAAGCGTTATTTTTTACAAAGAATTGTTCAGAAAACACACACATACTCGTATCTCAAATACAGCATACAAATCTGTTGTGATAAGTATTTGTTTTTCTTTCAGCGCTTGTCCTCTATTCCTGCGTCTTCATGCGTTTTGCCTGGAAGGTTCAGCCCAGGAACATGCTGCTGTTCGCCTGCCATCTCACCAATTCAACGGCACAATCTATACAGGGTATACGTTTTATTAACTACAACTATTTGTCCGCTGACAAGGACAAAAAACCAGCTGCCTGAGTTCAAAAAGACTAGCAAACAATTTGATTCAAAATCAAACAAAAACACAATGAACTCCGAAGAATTTTTAAAACAAACCACAATTTATTATTTTAATGTTGTTAATTTTTGGGTTTATTAATTCAATATAAACTTAAAGCAATTGTTGAAAATGTTATTAAATGACTTGCAAGTAAGTTTAAAATATAAAGTTGTATTGAACAAACTGCATCTACATATATAAAAAATAAACATTAGTTTAATGTGAAAAATAATTGGCATAATTTGAATTGTGTTTGTGCAGCAGACTTTTTGTTATTTGCACGCTATTGTTGAACAAGTTGAATTAAAATTAATCTTTTGGTTACGTTTTTTGTTTTTTTTTTTACAACTAATTACAATTTTTGTCGGTGATAAATTTCGAAAAGAAGCAAAAACAATCCTGTCTAACTGGTGCAGCTTTTGTTATAATTTTTGTTTAATTTAAACAACTACATGTACATACATATGTACAGATTTAAGTGCCATATAAGTTAATAAATGTTAAAAGTTGAATAAATGTTTACATTCAACGGGTCACATAATTAAATTGCAAAAAAAAAAAAAAAATATGTATTTTTATTGACATGAAAATAAACAACTTGTAAGAAAAGAAGTTGTAAGGAGGTGTATTTTTGTCCGATTTGTAGAAGTATGTCCGTAAATATTTACTATTTTCAGTGTCGCGAACTTAGTTTTGTTCCAGAAACTTGAAGAAAAACGGCTCAAAAAAAATTTGTAAGCGTCTAAATATTTATTTATGGCTCGATTATGGATAGCAACCGAACTTCAGTGGCCTTGCCGGTGGCCAAAAAGGTATTACAGATAACAACTGGCTACTGAAGCTGCCAGCCTCAGTTGTTTTTTACGTAATTTTGGCTACTTAGAACTTTTGGTTGCCGTGTGAGTCTTTAAGGCAAATATGGGTGGCAGATAAAAAAGTGAGTAAAGTTAATTTACTTTTAAGCATAAAACACTAATCATTTATTGTTTGCAGATTTGAAAATTGTTTAAATAACAACTAGGCAGCAATTTGGCACCCTAATGGAGGACAGATTAGAATTGTCTCGAATCGCGAGAAAACAATTCACTTGATGAAGGCATATTAATTGTTATTTTCTTTTCAACTTAAAACTTTTTCTGTTTCCACAGGAAATATGTTGTTGTTTTCATTATTTATGGTTGCTAATGTGTCAAAATACCATTTTCGATCGATAACTTCTAGGCAACTGACGAATGTTGTCATCCATAATACAAATTTTTTTGCTCAGTTGCTATCCATAATCGAACCATTATTTATATATGTGTATTTAATATACCGTACAAATTAGTTGATAAAATATATATCTCAAGGCGCCGGCAACCAGACCATATGCGCTCGTATTGTCGCTAACAATAGACATGGAAAAAAAAATAAAAAGACAGATATTGACAGAGAAGAGAAGAGATGCGCTATTAAGCGGAAATAATCCTGTCGGTTAATCCAAACATCTTGGATCCCGTGTTGCTGAAGGCTTCTTATTATGCGCTGTACATTGTCAGATCTTGTACAGTCTAATATAACATCTAGGCAGGTCATCTAATTTTGAGATAAGACAAATGGTAAATATATGGGATACGGGTCAGCGTTTCATCTTAATGGGTACAATTAGGTGGATCGAGTCGAGCTGTCATGATGCACTGGAATCGAGTTAAATTGTTATTATCTGCTGCTAATTGGACTCAGTTGTCTTCGGATAAACCTAAAAGGACTATTTATAAACTTCGGGAAACAAGGAATTTCCGTAACATGAAGTAGTTTTAAAGCTCTCTCTACACCGGAGTCAAATAACGGAAAGCTATAGCTAAAATTCAGAGGGATCTGTGCGATTACTGCGATCTGGACCGCCATAAGGCACCACATCGAATGTATAATGGCTTATCTCTCTATACACCAAAAAAAAAGCGGATCAGTTATTTTTTTTTTAAAGAT
This sequence comes from Epicampocera succincta, assembly GCA_932526305.1. Lineage (NCBI taxonomy): Eukaryota > Metazoa > Arthropoda > Insecta > Diptera > Tachinidae > Epicampocera > Epicampocera succincta. Next base: position 58,474,797 of record OW052034.1, read on the forward strand.
TTTGTCTAACATTTAATTAAGAAAATTTAACTTCACTCCTGTAAAAGCTGTTCTATGTACTTTATAAGTAACTTTTAATTAAGGAAAATTAAACTTTAGTAAAAGCTTTTACAAGCAGCTGAAGTGCAGTTTCTATTAAATAACAATTAATTCTTTTAATCCTCTGCCACTGACCGACAAACACAAAAGAGAATTTTGTACCGCCCGTGTCACGCCCATAAATAACATATAACGCGAATTTTCGCTTCGAATTAGTGAAATATTTATATAACTCGTAAACAGAAAGGAACTGGAACTGGAACAATGTAAGACATGGAACTGGTGTCTGGTAGCCGACCACATCATTAGAATTGTGAGATCTAATTCGCGTCGGTGGCAGAGGGTTAAGTGTAAATATTATGAAATGTGCGCCATTTCTTTTGCAAAAATTGCATTAAAAAATGAACAAGCAAAGTTTTAATTGAACTCAGATGTCAAGGGTCACGGCTTGTAGAAGGTACTTACCAGCGGTTTTCGTAGTGCGCAAAATAATAGAAAACGGGCATAAGATTTTCATCATATAAAAACTTTTTTTATTTTTATAATAATTTTTCAAAGATTTTTAACAATAAAAAATGTAGGGGCATTTTGTTTTTCTTGTTGTTGTTGTTGTTGTTGTTGCTTTTTGCAATTTTCATATAAAAAATGTGTGTTTGTGTAAGTGTTCGAATTTCAAAATAAAATATAAAATTAATGATTCTTCTGTTATTTTCTTTTTTCTCTATGAAATCATTAAATATTTTGTTTGTTAGAAGAAATGTTTCTAATTCAGATACTGTTGCTGTTGCTGTTGTAGTTGTAGTTGATGTTATCAGTTGGTTGGTGTTGTTGCTGTTGCTGTTGTTAAATTTGATGTTTGTTGTAGTTATTGAATGATTTTTAGGCGACGTTACTTTAAAGCGGTTTTATTGAATACGTTCTTTTCTTTTCTATATTTCTCTTAAACTTCTTTGTCGGTTTTTAACACATTTTTTAACGGGATTTTCTTTATATTCTATTGCAAAAATTCAAACATTGTTATATAAACAAACAAAAAAAAAATGGTGTAAATTAAACGATTGAATAATGATTTCTTAATTGATTATAAAATAAAAAAGGAATTTAAGGTAATAAAAATATTTGTTAAAAAAAATTTTTTTTTTTAATTATACAAATAAAAAACAAGAAAATTAAAAAAAAACATTGGAATAAATGTTTCTTTCGCTTATTAAAAACAAAAAAATAATAAAAATAAAAACAAACTATTTCGTTTATATTTTATTTGTTTTGTGTTGCTTTTTTAGTTTAAAACTTAAATCTTATCATTTGTTGCTTGTTTTAGGATAAACTTGAAGGAGGCCGCGGAATCGCGAAACGGAATTAAAAATGTTTCAGTCTTGGTCTTACAGAACCAGAGACCAACATGCAACAATCTGTCCATCGATAACGAACATTAACGTTCGCCCGCCTTTGACGTTTAAGAAAAGCAGAATTTTTAAAGTTTTCTCGTCTTTTTGGCAATTTTTCTTGAGTTTTGTGCTTTCCATACGCCCCGCTTAAGTTCGTTAGTTGGCTCTAAGTCAGTCGTTTCGTTTCGTTCGAAATGTAGGCGAACGTAAACGTTCTGTATTCGGGGAAACTCTTTTAATGTCAACATTTTCCCAATAATATGATACCGAAAAAAAAACATAAACCTTGAAAAATATTGACCGACTGAAATAATTTTCTTCAGGAACATGAAACCGGATCTGCAAATTTGCGATTATCTGATATTTACGAGCACAAATAGTGATAGAAATTAAATACCGACATTTTTGAATTTCCTGTTCCTTTGAGGTCTACCAAAACTAAAACGAAATTTTGTTTATAACGATATTCAAAAAGTTTTGAGTGGAAATTCTTAATTCGAAAACCTGTTGAAAATATATTATTTTTGGATATTTTTATTTTTTTTTATTTGAAAAAGTTCATTTGATATGAAGCTGGACTTTTTGTTGCGAGAATTTCGATATAAAGACTTGAAGGCCGACGTTCTAAGCCAGAACTAGGACCACAATATAAAAAGTTATTATTTTGAAAACAGTTGCAAAGAAAAATGTAGCCTTTTGAAAGTCCATATTAATTTTAATTAAGAAAATTCTTAAATGAAGCACAGCCCCGCAAAACTTTTTACTTTCGTTTTTATGAAACACTTTTCTATAACAAAAAGTGCTGATCAAAAACCCCTGATGGCTCGTCCATATCGAACTTTCAATTTTGCAAACATTTCTCCACCTTTTCACAAAAAAAAAATTCAAGTTTAATTTGGTTGCATCAAATCCAATTAAAAGTTAATATTTCGCTTTTAGATATTTCAAAATCGTGAAAATTTAAGTTCTACCGCATCGCACTTCACGATGAGTTAATGAACAATTAAATTAATATTAAATGGATGAATGTTCGAATTTCGAAAATTTCAAACACAATAAAAATTTTAAAAATTGATTTATTCGAAGTTAATTCGAGGTTAAATGTTTTATTTGAAAGCTGTCGAAGGATACGCGCCTTTAGTCTGACAGTCACCGTCCATTTTTTTTCCTATCCTATTTTCCATCTACACCGTGACAAGGGCCCCTCGCAAGTACAAATTTTTGGTTCTAAGTCAATGCGAAGCTGAACCGAGGGGTGTTAACCCAAAAAGTATTCGATTTCACTTTCGACACAGGAACGATGCGAATCTTTTACCGTTAACTAACTCTTCCCCGAAAATCAAGAATAGTTTTTATATCTTGAATTTATTTGCACTGAAAACAAACAGATATTGGCCTATTTTGTTCCCACTTCCATTCGAGGAAGACATTTTCTTTACGTTTTTCGCAAAACTAGAAATAAGATTTTGGTTAAATTCCAAAATTAAAATTTTCGTACGATTCGAAGAAAAGTTTTCTTTGCAGGAAAAAGCAAGAAACACGATTTTCATTCGGATATTTTGAATTATTGGGGCACTCATTTCCAAGAACGCAAAACTTGTGTTTTTTGCCAAATATTTTTGTTTTTGTTTTCCACTCAAATGGGCAAAGTTGCCGCCGGTTTTGTCAGTTCTTCCAGCTCTCTATATGACGGCATTTCGGAGACGCCCTACACCCTACTTCCCTGCAGACTGGAAATTTGTCAATAGGAAGAAAGTTGAGTGCTTGAATATATTTTTTCAAGGCGTCTCAATGGCCGTCGAAAAACAGCCATAATATTTTGTGTAATTTGTATAGCCTTAAAGCCATTAAATAGACTCAATTGGTTTAACGAAAAACCAATTATTGTTCCTTTTCAAGTCTGCTTTTGTTGTCAGCAAAAAAATTCGTTTGTGCTGCACAAAATGAAAATATAATTTTCAGTACAAGAAGTTGTTGAAACATTTTTAGTTTCTATTCCGCTTTTTCCGCAGTCGCCTTTTTTTCCTTAAATATTAAACAAATTATTCTTCTAAGTTAATAAAAAAAAACAAACAAAAAATTGTTTAATGTTCGTGTGTGTTTGTGTGTGTGTTGTGGGGGAAAGATGTTAAAATTGTTACGGTTTTAAAGGAATCATTTAAATCGTAAATTATTTAAGATTTCAGAACACTGAAACAAGCATTAAATAGAAAAATAAATTTGCTTAAAATTAAAATTTAAAAGAATAAATATAAAATTAAAAAATCCTTTATTTTGTTAATTTTTGCGGCTTTTGTTTGAATGTTTATTTTTACATGTTCTTTCTTTTAATGCAAAAAAATATTGTCCTTTTTCTCTTTTTTCGGGTTTTTTTTTGTGTGAGTCATTGTTTTCTTTTTATTTCTAACATTTTAAAACGAAACTTTACTTTTGAAATATACGCTTAAGTGTTTGCGAATTTTGTAAAAAGTGTTAAGCCAAACAGTTTCTGAGCGGTAACAAGGCCAAATTATAAAAACCTGGAAAATATGAGATAAAATTTAGAAATTTTGAAAATGTAATAATTTTATTTATTTTTTTTTTGAAAAAAAGTCCAAAAAGTTTTTTGTTTTTCATTAATTTTATTTTATTTTGTTTCAAATGTGTATATTTCAATTTTTGTTTTATTTAGTTAATATTTTAGGCCAATTAAATTTAAATTAATCATATAATAATTATTATAATACATTTACAATAAATTTACTTTTATTTAGATTTAATTAATTTATAATTACACAAAAAAATTTATATATTTCGCAGTCTAAGAATTAAGTTTTGGATTTATTTTTATAAAAAAAATTATATTAAAAAATTTTGTTTTTATAAAAATTTGTGTCCTTTTTTGGAGAAAAAAAAACAAATTAACTTTTAAAAACAAAATTTATTTTAAATTTAATAACTGATTTATAACTTAAAAAATAATTACATGTTTTTAAGTTTTTTATTATTATTATTAATAATAATATTCAAAATTTACAATTTTTTTATTTAGTTTTAGTTAAAATACATAAAAAATATGGAGTAAATATTTTGCTAAATTTAAACTTAAACGAAAACAAAAATGTATATATATTTAAACATAGAAAAAAATATTATTTAACATGAAAATCTAAAAAAATATTTTATTTTCGCTCTTAAATGATTAAATTTGCCAAACGTTTTCTTTTCCCAAAAAAAAGTGTTAATATAAAAAACTAAATCTTACAGAAAACTAAATTTTAATTTATTAAAAAAAACTTACTATTAAAGTTTTTTACACACACATGAAAAAAAAACAAAAAAAAATTTCAACAATTTCGTTTGTTCTTTTTTCCTGATGACTGCGCCCATAAATTCTCTTCGTTTTTTATTTAAAAATTAAAATAAAACTTAAATAAAAACAAATTACAAATAAAATAATAAAAAGAAGTCAATTTAACAATAGCACTTAAACTCAAAAGCCAATAATATTTATTAAAAAAGATCAGTACAATTTGTGGTTAAAATTAATTTATCATCAATAAGAAATTAAAACTAAAATCAAAAAAAAAGAGAACAAAATTTATTTGCAATTACATTTAAAACAGATTTTTTAAAGTCACCAAAATTAAGAAAATATCGAGTTTCCTACAAAAAAAAAAAAAAAAAACGAAACACGAGACACAAGATTTTATAGCTCCAAAATATGTTAAGACGCCAGGCAGGCGGGCTGGTGGTCTGCGCCTTTAAAGCGATTAGAGTAGAAGTTTTGCGACTAATTTAGGTTTTCAAACGTCTTCAGAAATTTTCGCACTAAGAAACATTGAATATGAATAATGGCCACCCCTCGTATCTTTTATCTGTTAACTTTCAGTTTTGTTTTCAATTTTTCGAAAAATTTAAGTTTTCAAATGCCTTCATGAAAAATTTCCAATTTTCTTCAAGATTCAGCTCCGAATTTTTTTAATACAAACAATGAATTTCGTTTTTCTGCGTGAACAAAATCTGGATCTTCATCATCATCAATACGAAATTTTTGTAGAAGGAAAATTTTTCATACAAAAAACAAATTAAAAAAAAATCAGATGTACAATTTGGGTTAATTTTTTTGTTTGTTTTTGTAATTGGCTTGACTAAATGAAACTGCTTCAAAAACTTTTTTTGGGATTTAGATTCCAAACGCAGAAATTCAATTTGGAAATTTTCTATTTCAACACATTAATGAAAACGCTTTTCGGAAATTCAACAAATTTCGGACAAGTCGCAAAATTTTTTAAAATCCAAAATATGGGAAATTTTGAAAACTGAATTTTTGAATATTCCATAAATTCCAATAATTTGGCTATTTTGTGAAGCCGATCTTCTTCGAAAAGATGAAATTTGATTGAAAATTGAACTGCCAATTCGAATGCGCAGTTTTATACACTTGTTGTTCTTGTTGTTGTTGTTATAAAATCTTGCGTTTCGTCAACGAAATACTAGCAAATTTTTAATTTATACATTTCGCAAAAAAAAAATTTAACAAAAAAAAAAGAGAAAAAGAACAAAATTATTTTCTTTCTTAATCAAAAAACAAAAAAAAAATTTTTTTATTTTTTAGTACAATTTTTTTTCATATTTTCTTTTCCAGGAAAACAAAATAAAAAAGGTTTGTTTAGAAAATGGCCAATTGTGGTCGTACAGTTGGGGTGGTTGGGGGGGTGGGGGGTAGTGGTAGGGGCTTTTGTTACATGTTTCTTTCAAAATTTACGACAAACTTTTCAAGGACAGAAAGAAGAGAGTTTTAAGTGTAGTTGTGTGTGCGAGTGTGTTCTGTTGTTGTTGTTGTGATTCTTTTTTAAGGAGGATTTTAAGACGGTTCACTAAAATTTTATTAAATATTCTATTATTTGATAAGGATTAAATTTAAAATGTTTATGCATGAATTTTCTTGCTTTTTTTTTCTCTCTCAATTCTATGTTTAATATTCATCATTTCTATATATATTTTGTTTTTGCTTTTGCTTTTGCTTTTGTTGTTTTTGTATTTGTTTTTCTTTTAATTATTTTAATTATTAATAAAATTAATTCTTTTTTTTCCTTTGTATGTAGTATGTATAAATGTGTGTAAAAAAGGGGGAGGAGGAGGAGGAGGATTATAATAATAAGATTTCTTATTTATATTAAAATTATTATCTATACATATATATCTATATATGTATGTATATATACATACATATATGTATGTGTATATGTACATATATATTTTTTGAATTTTTTATTAAATTTTCGAAAACAAAAAAAACTTATTGATTTTTTTTTTAATTGTTTTGTGTGAAAAAGAAGTCCCAGGAAAATAAAAATTAAGCTCCAATAAAAGTTTTCCATTTCATAATACAAATAACAGGGAAAGGCAGGAAAAAAAATGTCGTTGGCCAACGCAAGTCTTGAATCAAAAGGGGGTTGAGGTGCTTTTTCGTTCGCGACAAACCACTTTGCTTTTACACACGAACGTTATTCAGGGTTCTTGCGCGAGCGATGAATTCACTTTTGGGTGGATTTTAATTATTTGCGAAAACAAAGAGGAGAAAAGTTTGTAGGAAACTGATCAGAAAAACCCCTTTGGCGGGAATTGAATCCAACGCACTCTACCAACCCATCCGTCCAGGCACTGACTAACGAACTGTCTGTTTTTGTAAAACATACAGACATGTTCCATCTTGTTCTATCTAGTATCTCGAATTGAAATCAATTGAAAATGAATCTTGAAAACCACAAAAACATACGAAAATTATTAAAAAAAAAAGTATTAGAAAAAACTGGCTGTAAATATGATTTCTTGTTAATGATTAAGAAAATCGGCAGCAGGTTTTCACTCCTTGAAGCGAACAATAACGAATGGAAGGAAATGAAAAAAAAAACACTTCTTAAAAGAAAATTTTATTTTTTCAGTGGTTTTAAGAAAAAATTATGCCGATTATTTGAAATTATGAAGGCTGAATCATATTAGAAGGCTTTTAAACTAACGAAAATATTGCTGTTCAGTAACAAATTCGTGGGCTGTTCGCTGAGCACGAACAAGCGAAACGTTTAGAAAACTCTTATGAAAACCTCTAAAATTTTCTAGACACGACATGCTCATGCATGCTCTGTCAACAGTTTTGCCGCTTGTGTCTGAAACTTTAACATTTCATATTTTTAAGGCAGAAATTTAATTTTCACAAACTATTTTAGTAGTTTTGCTGAATCCAAAATCTGCCCATGAGCGAATGAAAATATAATTGAAGTGCCGAAACGCAACTCTAATCAAATTGGATTTTCAAAGAGGATTTTGTTAGAGAAAATCCAAAGTTTTCAATGTTATATTATTATTTCAAAACTATACAACGAGTTGGGAGTCCAGGGGTTTTTTGACCTAAAAGCACCTTTTGAGAATATTACGCTTAGAAGTCATTTTAAACAGATCGAAGAAAACTAGTTTGATATACTTTGAAGAATTGAGAATTCTGGACTCTGGACTCTGGAGAATTTATATTGATAACATTAACAATTTTGAGTATTTCGTTATTATTTTCAACACAAATTAACAAGCGGCAGCAGTTGAAAAAGGAACTTTGGAAATAGAAGCCAAGAACTTATTTCAAGTTTGATTTGGAGATTAATTCAAGGGAAAAACCGAGAAAATTTTATCTGTTATATTGAAAATGGAAAATTGTGTCCGATTGAAATTTAAACAGGTAAATTTTCATAGAAAAGCAAAACTTTTGTCACATCACGTCATCAACGTGATCCATTTTTTTGTTAAATTAATTATTTTTATTAACTAAAATGAAATTCATTATGCTGCAAGCGCTTAAAGTGAAGGCCTTTTCGACAACGTGACGTGACAAAAATTTATTTTTTTTCCCCGCCGACATCCGTGCATTTGTTTTAATAATTGAAGAGAAATTCATTATGGCTGAAAGCACTTTCAAGTTAAGGCCATCTCAATAGCATGACGTGACAAAATATGGACACAAATCTACGTATTTTTTTTTTTTAAAGTTTCCAGTTATTCTACAGATTTATTTTCCTGGTTGGGAAGTTTCGTATTTCAATTTCGTATTAAACATGTTTGAAAATAATAATTATCATAAAAAAGTGGAATAAAATCAAGCATTTAACTTTTAAATTTATTTAAATTTTTAATCGCTTTTTGTGTTTTTTGTTTGTAGGCATTTAATTCTCACTGTTAAGTTTCCATATTTTTCAATAAAGTTTTTTTTCATAGATTTTTGTTTGTTTGTTTGTTTATTACCATAAAATTGTTTGTTTTCTTAATATGATTTTTATTTGTTTTGTTAAAATGTGTAATTCTTTTCCTCTTTTGTGTCTTAAAAACTTATTGTGTTTAGATTATTGTAGACTTTAATGTAGTTTTTTGTTTTTTGCTTCGTAATTGTTAAATTATTTTAATTAATGGTTGGTTTCTTTAAGTTTTATTGTTTATATTGGTAAATTTTGTTAAATGGCTTTAAACAATGGTATTACAGTTCTATATTATTATTCTTGTTGTTTAAATAGGATACGTTTTTTTAAGGAGTTAAAAATTTTTCTTATTTTGTATAAGATTTTTTGTTTTTTGTTTTTTTCAATTAAATATACGTTTTTTATTGTTTTAATAACTATAATATTATCAAATTGAGCTTAATAGATTTGCGTAGAATTTTCTTATTATTTTGCTTGTTGGTTGGGTAAAATCTTAAAATTAAATGTTTATTTTTTGTTTCTTCACTTTAAGGCTAAAAATTAATTGGAAATTTGTTTTCTTTTTCAATTATTTGCTTTAATGTTTTCCTTTCATCAATCTCTGTTTTGCCTTATACTTTAGGTAATTATTTAAATAATATGTTGTTAAAAAGGAAATTATCATTATTTTCAATTAATTGTTTTTCAAATATTTTCTTCTTATTGTGATGTGTATTTTAATTCGTTGCAAATGAGTACGGTTTTGTTGACTTTAACATTAAAAAATAGTTCTTATGTCCTTATCTTCAATACAATTGTTGCGAAAGTTAGAGCGTTTTGTCTTCGACAAGGTTTTAATTAAAAACAAAAAGAAAAACACCAGAAAAGTAATAAAACAAACAACTATAAATTTTAATAAAACAGATAAAAAAAAAAATTGCGTCGCGCCAAATCGTTATAGACTAAAAACAATAATTTCAGATGAATTTTGCCAAAATTCATACAACAAAGATGTTAAAAAGCAGAAAAGAAAAGCTTTATAAGAAACAAATTTAATATATGTATGTATATATATATATGAGAAAGCCTAAAAGTATGCAACATTTTAAAACAAGACAAACAAGATCAACAAATATGCTACACTTTTTCACAAACAAATTGAAAAGCCTACAAAATGTTCTTTTACTTTCAGAATTTTCGGAAAATAACTCTCCTTATAGTAGATTTTGTGGTTGCAAACTCAACTTCGAAGCTCAGCCAGCATATTTTCATACACATATTTCCTTGGGGGGCTTAATTGAAAGCCCAAGCGAACCGAAACATACATATTTTGCTTTCCCAAAATCAATTTTTTGAAATGATCAAAAACACATAAATTTATAAATACTGTGCGCCAAAAAGTATGCAACATTTTCTATGTGTCTGTAAGTTATCACAAATATTTTGTTGGCAGATGTTTGCTGCCTGGAAAGTGAAGTGGTATCCAATTCGTAAATAATTTAACGGCAAATATGAATTACATATAATCGAAATTTACTGGAGCAACGTTTTCTTATCCCATCTTAAGCGAAAATAAACGTTAACTGTTAGTTCTCACAGTTGTACAGATATTTTTGGTTTTTCTTACTTTTTCTTGGTGCATATGTCTCAGGGGTTCTAAAGAAAGAAATAATTCTGCAGGCATATTCCAGCAAAATGGTGAAACTTTAGTTTGAAAACTAAACATTTTGGTTTTTCCTATGAGGAAGTTCTACGACTTGAATCTTAACACAGGAGAAACCTAAAGCTTTAAATTACAGATGCTTCAATTCTATTCTATTCTACTAGAATATACACATATATAATACGAAAACGTCGATTTAATTTTTTAAACTTGACTCTAAAGCATGACACATAATTTATACATTCTTATGGAAGTATTTTCGCAGATAAGTTTGCAAAGAATGGAATTCATTTGAAAACTTCAGGAACGAAATATTTCTTTAAGTAAAAGTTATGGCTGTTAAGATTTTAAATTCAAAAGTCTTGGAGACGTTAGTGAGAACTTACAAATTTTTAAGTCAAACGCTGTTTTCAGTTGCGTTTTCAAAATAGTTTTCTTTTTTAATATACTTGCATATTTTGCGCAGCTCGTTCATGTTCGAAACATCTCTCGCAACTAAAAGTATGCTTTTGTTTGGGTGGAATCGAAACCACTGCAGGTTTTTAATTCGGTTTTTTTAATTTCCTTTTGGGAAATTTCATTTCTTTTGATACGAATTTTACGAAGATTTCGAGGCCATTTCTATAATTCGGAATTTTAAATATTTTATCTTCATAAATTTTCAATAAAAAAGTTTTGAAGTTTTTTTAATTTAGGTAAAAATTTTAAATGGATATTTTTTGAAACAAATTTTAATCAAAATTTGCCGGTAACGAAAACAAATTTTATTAATATAAAAGGATTTTTTTTTTAAATTAGCGTTTCAATTTGTTTCAGGAATAAAATTATAATTTCTTGGCCGAAGATATGTTATATAAATCGATTGTTTTAGAAAATTTCGTCATCGGAAGAGCAGCGGGAAGAAACGATGGATTTGGAAAATGTTTTCTGGACAAGTAAATATATGAAAAACTAAAGAAAAGTAATTATTTATGCATAACATTAAGAGGTGCTCGCTCAGGAGAGCGACACATATTCTTTTATTTTATTTTCATAGGTTATGTGAGGTGTCCATTATAGGAGCTTTCTCTGTATTTCCCAAACAGATGACACAATTCTTTTCTTTTTAAAAAAATTAATTGTTTTTTTTTTAAATATATTTCCAATACATTTTTCATTCTCGTATTTAATTTTTTATTGGAAAAAAAATATTCCCGTTCCGAAAATCGTTTAACCTGAAATCACGTGATTTGTTATTTATCCAAAACCAAGACATTACAGAAAGCGTTTAACTTATAATGTATAATTTTATCTTGTACTATTTTTGATTTCATCAATTTGGTTGGCAGAACTTGTCTTGAATTTTGCTGTTTTCCCATTAGAAGAAACCGAAAGGATTTCTTTATTAAATTTAACTTTAAACGTTTTAAATCGTTGAAAAATTAGTTAGAATAATATTTTTTGAATTTTGGCAAAATTTATTCAACTTTTATATACAATTTAGAATTCTTTTAACTCGATCAAAATAAAAAAATTGCAAAATAAATTGGTTTTGTATTCTTATAAAATTTTTAATTTTATTAGAAAGACGCTAATAAAAAAAAAACACCCTAAATTTAAGGACTTTGGCAGACAAAACCAAATCTTTTTGAATAAAATTCTTACGTTTTGTCAACACAAGTGACAACAACAAAAAAGAAGGGGAGGTTTTTGATTTTGAAACCAAAAATTTATTAAAAACGTTATGCTTTTACTAAAGTCCTAAAAACACATTTTGTTTCCATATATATTTTGTTAATTAATTAGCATGTTTAATTATATAATAATTAAGACATGCCTAAATATTTGCCATTAAGGTGTTTTTTACTTAATTTGTTTTTATTGGTTTTTTAATCATACAAAAGTTTTTCTAATATTTTTTTTTTGTTTGTTTTTCCTATATGTATATTTTTCTTTATTTAATTTTATTTTATAAAATTTACTTTTTAATCAATTGTTTTATGTATTTTAATTCAATATATTTGAATTCAGTCATTATTTTGTATTTTCAAATTTACCATTTTTTGTTTGCTTTCAATTAATGTATATTTTTTAATAATAATAATAATTTTTTTAAGCTTTGCTTACAAATCTTATAAATTGTTTTTGGGGGGACTTTACAAGAACAACTCAAAAGGATTGTTTTTAAACTCATAATAGAAATAAAAATTCGTGAGTGCGAAAAAATTTTTGGAAATTTTTCTTTACCTACAATTTATGGAGCAAAATAACGGGCATATTTGTTGTCTTTTGTTTCTCTCTGAGCGGAACAGGGATGGGCAAAACCTTCTGAACAAGAGAGCTCGTAACATGCACATGCATGCAGCTGAACAACAGAATCGTACAAATTGTTGTCTCCTCCATTTGCTCCACGCGGAAATTTTGTTCAGTGAAGATTGTTTGTCTATCCCTGTTTTTCAACACAAATTTAGAGATTTCGTTGAACAAAAAAATTTACGTATGTAGCTGCTGTTTTCAATAGCTTGCCGCTTGCTTTACTGACTTCTTGGACCAGCACTTCGGCTTCTCGCAATCAATTAAAGAATTAAATGTGTAATTTTGTTGTTAAATATGTTTTCCGTGTTTTTGTTTTTTGTTTTTTGTTTTTCATTTCGTTAAGGGACGCCTGTTAAATGTATATATTTTGTTTTGTTTTTGCTTAGTTTTCTTCAACTACTTTTTTTTCGGTTTTTGTGTTATTTTTTGCTTTTTAAATAATTTTGTCCATAAGTATTGCTTGTTTTATTATTTCCTCTACAAAATATTTTTTTTTCTTTATTGTAATTAATTTTTTTGTTTGTTTTTATATGTATGTAATTGTTGCTTATTAGTTTTGGGAAATTTTGTTTTAATCTTCGAATATTGAAAAAAGTGAAAATTTAGTTTTTTAACTCCAAGCTGAAAACGTATCCGTATACCATTGTTCACCATTGGTGCCTAATGGTTGTTGTGGTAGTGGTAGACTTCCCCAACTGCCGCCATTCCCTATTAAACCGCCTGGGTAACGTCGCTTAATATCTGCTGGATTTTGGTGACCTCCATCAAATTTACGTTTACCGACTACTACTTTGGTAATGCCGAATTGCGGGAGATCACATCGTGTTCGCAGGGGTTATTTTTGGATGGATTTTTATTTTTTTTTTTTTTTTTTTTGTAACAAAACAAGAGAGCGATTTTTTTTGGATTTTTGTTTTCGGTATTTGGTTTTTTTTTTTTTGAGCAAAGAGAAAAAGGAGAGAAAGAAAGTAAAAAAATAAATAAATTTTATTTTTGTTAAATAGAAGTTATTGTTAAAATTTATTATGGTTCATTAAAAGAAACAATTATTATTTAAATATTTTATTAGTTTAATATACAAAATAAAAAAAAAAAAAAATATATGAAAACAGTCAAATTCACAGAAAAACAAATTTAAATAAATTTATAAAACCAAACAAAATTTTTAATTATTTTAGACAATATGAATTTGGAAATCGTATTTTCTATAACGAAATTTTAATTTTTTTATGAAAAGTTTTAGACACGATCTACCAGAAAAAAAGAGAGGTTCAGACCAAAAAAGTATATGACACGGAAGCAATGAGCAGCCAGATTGTTATGGCTCAATTGAATGGCCACGCATCGAAAATGATAAAGCAGTCACATAAAATGGTAACACAGATCACCGGGCATTCAGAAAATTTGCGGCAAGCGATAAGATTAGCTGGCTGTGCCACCAATACCCATTCTGAATACTATTTTATCCAACTGATGCTTAAAATCCAACCATTATTATTATATTTATTTTGTTAAATGTAAATGTAAAATGTTCATATGGGCATTTCCGCAATGAAAAGCAATTATCTCATAATCAATGAGTATTTCTCCTCTTGCTCTTAACTACAGCAGAGAAATCCTTAACTTTAGGGCTGTGAAACTGCCAGGACCTCTTTTTCTCTTTCGCCAAGTGCGCTTTCATAAAATCCCTTTCCTATTTTTGTATTTTGAAAACAAAAAATTCAAGAGAGAAAATACTTGAGGGCTTTGAGTCGAAAAACACGATACAAATAATTTATAATTCAGGTTAATTGAAGGCAAGATGTCGTTTAGGGGCAGGATGTCTTGCAGGGGCAAACTCGCTCTTAATTGATATGAATTTCTTTGCTGTCGCTGTACTTCGCTCAAACGTCTTCAAGTGCGAAAAAAAATTTAAATGAATTTTTTTTATCGTAAATCAGACGAGAGGGTTTTTTTCTGACAACATTTTGCTTTAAAACAATTTAAAAACTCGTCGCAGCACCTACTAAATGTCGGCAAAGCAGTCTGATTTTTTAGAGTTTCTTTTATAAACTTGCGGAGAAAAGTGCCGCCATTACGGCTAGAGATTAGTGAGCCGACGTAATACCAGCATTTTGCCAGTTAACTTGTGTAGTTCTGTAACTTCTATAAGGATTCGGACAAAAGAAAAATAAAGAGAACGACAAATCGCCGAACATGGAACAGACTCTCTTTTCAAATTATTTACAAAGTTTATGGTCGGCCCATGTGTCGCCTTCGAGGGAAATGCCCACAATTTGGATGACTTCAAAGCGCAAGCTAATACATACTTAATACATACACTCAAAAAAAAGTTTGTTAAAAAGAACTTCAATTAACGCCAAGACAAATTTTTACGGTAATTGTTTTGTGCTCTCACTTAGTTCTAGATAAACTTTTTTTTGAGTGCATGCAGCTTAAATACTCAAGCTATTTGCCGTCGCCGAAAGCCTTCTGGTTCTACAGAATTTATTTAATGCACTTAAGTTTGCCGTTTAAATACAAGAAGAATATAAAATATATGTGTATTGAAAAAATAATAATAATTACTTACCAATTTAAAAAACAAAAATATTTAATTTGCAAAGTAATGATTTATTTTAATGTATTAAAAAACTTATTCAACAAGAATTTTAAACGGCCGTACCTTAGAATTTCAAGAATTTCTTAAAAACTTTAATTATTTTCAAACAATTAAAATTTCGTTATAGAAAATGTTTATCAAACAGTGTTTTTTTTTTTTGGAATACAAATTCATGCGAAAGTAAAAACGAAGTCTGTTATCAGAAGTGAAAAAATGCACACTCTTGCAAAAAATGAGTGCCTACTTTAAGGTGCGTGAACTGTGGCACAGGTTTTGCTTTGCCAGCTTGTGCCATCCACACAAATACACGCTTTAAATTTAAACATCCTTTCACTTTCGTATAAATTTTTCTTCGAAGCGGAATTAAAAAATAATAAAAATTTTTTAACATTCAATTTTATTTCCATAAAATTTGTTTTTTACAAAATTTTGTTGAAAAAGAAACTGATAATAAGAACAAATTTTATAACAGAAAAAGAATTAGAAAAAATTTTCAAGGTTTTTGGAATTGGAAGGATTTTTTTCTCAACAACTAAACAAATATTTAAAGGAGTCGTGTTTTCAAACGCGCACTATTGTAACTGACATTTATAATTAAGAAAATTAAAATTTTAATAAAATGAACAGAATTTAAACAATATTTTAATAGTCAAGGAATCAAGAAAGCTGTTAAAATAAAAACAAAGAGCTTTTCATATTTAAAAACAAAGTTGGCATTCAACAAAATTGCTGTGATAAATTTTAGCATTATCCTTCTCAGCAGGAAAACGCAAAATCATATAGAAAGTATTGAATTGATAGGAATTGAACTGAACTGAACAGAACTGAACTGAATTTGACTGCTGCTGCCGGTTTGTTTAAAACAAAAAAATTAAAATCACGTTCGTATCAAAAATTTTTGTTTTTTTTTTTTTGTGCTTGAGTGATTTGGGTTTAGCGAATATTAAGATTGCGTTCAATGGGTTTATGCCAGGACTCCAATCGACGCTAAATATTTTTTTAAACATAAAAAATAATAATATTAAAAGAATAGTAATGGAATATATGTATGTAGTTTTAATAAAAATGTGAATTTGGTAAAATGTGTAAATTTTAAAAGTAAAACTCTACAATTTTTGTTTTACAGATTTTAAATACAAAATATAAATTTTTCCCTTTTAAGTTCCGAGTTTTTTGTAACACAAGTAAGTAGCTCGGGTCTTAAGCCTTTATTTGTTTGATCGGAAATAAACATGTATTTCCCGCGCGTAAAAATAACTGTTATTTTTTCGAGCAAAAATAATCGTTATTATTATGGGATTTTTCCTCTGCTTTATAAATGTCAAACAATTTTCTTGTTACTATCCGACTTAATATTGGTCCTGTGTGTTTGCTAAAGCACTTTAACACAACGCAATCGTGTACTCAATGCTGGCGCTTTGTTACTGGCACTAGTTTTGTGGACAGTCTGTACAAAAATTAATTTGTAATAACAATGAAAAATGGTTTTCGCCCTGCCCTTCATTATCGTCAAATTTTCATTTAATCTCAATAACAAACAACTGTTTGTGCTGGCAAAAATAATAGTTAAAAGTATTATTCATTATATTATTAAATAGTGTTTAAACAACTGAGAATGTAAAGTGAACAAAATTCTACACACGATTTTATATGTGGACGATTTTAATTATATTGTTTTCACAACTAAAATTTTAATTTTTTTTTTTAACACTATAACGCTAATAAAATCGAATTTTAAGGCAATTTGTCTAACAAAACTTCTTCAAAATGAAATGAATTTGTTGTAGAAATATTTGTTGCAGTACTTTTTGCCATTCCTGGAAACAACAACTTGACAAACTGTAGACAAAACTGTACTGTTTTTATGTTTCTGTATGAAAACTAAAAAAAAAAATTGCCTTTCGAAATATGAAATCGTTTTATAGTTTAAAAAAGAACTAGTGACGGTAGCAAAGTCGATTTGTAGTTATCGAATCAAACTAACCGACTATTTTATCAATTGTGAAAACTAACTGTCACTAAATAAAAAAAAGGCGCACATTTTATCTTCTCTTCGGCCGACATCTTTTTTGATCGGCAAGAGGACACCGCCAGAGAAGTGAAAGGTTTTAGAATATTTTCGCGTTTCATTTTCACACTAAAAAGTATGTACTGTAACTATATCTTTGATAGCTATTTAAACATCTTTTTTTGAATTAGGAGTTCCAACATCCAAATAAATATCTGTAAAACTAAATTTAAAGTTTTGTCTTATTTGGAGTTCACCATTTGGGGAAAACTGGGCCTTGAGCTAATTTAAAAAAAAAAACCTAACAAGATTCCCAAAGAAGAAGTGGGCTTTTATTTATTGTAAATCAATCGGTTTGTTTCTTATTCTTGTCTTCGCCCATTGTACTCGTATTGTAAAATATCAGCTGTTTTTAATCTATTTAACTTGGTAGCACCGCATTTAGTGCATTAAAGCAACGTTGTATTTCGTATAATGGATTTAAAAAAAAATCAAAATGTTTAGAACAAATTCTATGTTAACACCGGGTTTAAGGCTTTAGTGTTAAAGCCAAATGCGTATTAAACCCAGCCGGTATCAAAACTCTAGTAATTAAATTAAATAAAGGAGATACTTGGGTTACATTAAGGTTTTCTGTTCACGTATTTTATATATTGAAAAACACAGACCCAGAAACAAACTTTACACCTTTCAATAAATTCACATTCTTATTATCCTAGAAGCACTTTAAAGAAATTAAACAAAAGAAAAAACTACTTGTATATTCACTACCAATAATAAATTGAAATGAAAAATGTGGATAAAAAATGAAATAAACTGCCAGGCAAAATCAGTGTGGACTCGTATGTTTGTTGCAAATCAACATAAAATACACCTGCAGAAAATTGTGTGCTAAAACGTAAAAGTTATTATTTCTCCTCTTGTTCGTACTAAAATTTAAAATTATATATAAATACATAGAAAAAAATATAATAATAATGTATGTATGTATGTATGTAGATATGTAAAATAAGATGTATTCATAAAATACATAGTATGCATGTGCATATGTATGTATGTATGTATTTAAGTATTCTTATATGTTCATAAAAAATGAATCGATTAGTATTTAAAAATAATAATGTAAAAGGGAGAACACAATTGATACAAGTTTTATATTCTTTTTTTTTATATATATTGTAACCAAATGAAACATTTATGACCTATTTCCAGTTAGCGACTCTGTTCCACAAATGGGAAAAAAAATGTTTTAAAACACAAAACCATTAAACAAATTTTAATTTTAGATGTTTTCTTAACAAAAAGAAAAATCCAATGAAATGATTAAATGAAAGAAATGTGGCTGGAAATGCTGCAAATTTAATATCAATTTTAAAGTTTTTGCGTAAATGAAGATTTGCGTAAATAAAATGCACAAGAACGGAAAAGAAAATACAAATTTATCGATTTTGTTTCAGCTATAACTTTCACATGTGAAAAGTTTGCTCTTAGGGGGCATAGACACGATCAAAATGCTTGACCAGCATGTTCATACGGTGGCTGAAAATTTGTCAGTGTTTGTGTGTGACAGTGACGAAGCTTGAGGGACTTTCATATAATTCTGTTGTGCTTCCTGCTCAAAGAAGAAAGTTCTGTCTTGTTGGTTGTCACACTTTGAGGTGTGTATATTGTTAGTTGATCAAGCGACAACAAGAAATCAAATCAAACAAATCGATTCAGATTCAAATCGAAAGTTTCGCGCCTTCAAACCTCAAGACACAAAATAAAATTGTCGCATTGTCAGACCTGGGAATGACATTCTGTTATGCAATTCGCATCGAAACAAAAATCAAATTCAAATTTGCACACTTTTGATTCCGAAACGAATTGCCAACTGACTGCAAGTATTTTGATCGTGTCTACCTCTCATTTTTAAGTTTTTTATTGCAGTTTTCTAAAACAAAAGCACAACAAAATGCTATATCTAAAGAAGAGGGGGACCAAAAACAAACGGCAACACTCCGCAAGTGCAAGTTGGCATACAAAATTTTATATTTCAAGCAATTTTTTTATTTTATATTTAACATATAAAACAAAACGGGTAAAAAAAAACAGTGCTAAGAATTTGTCAGCGGCAAAAAGTGCAATATATCCGCTAAAGAAATGGATATAATATAATATTTTTTAGGAAGGGCTTATGAAATGGGCGTATAATATGTTCCGAAACAAAGTAAGGAAAACAAGATGTTAGTTTTGGCAACTTCATAACAGATGACTTGTTTATAATTTAATGCCTCTCTCTGTTGACTGTCTATAGTGCTGGAAAAAATGTTTTGTTTTTGGCATTTCGCCAACAAAAACAAAATACATTCTAGGAACTGACAAGTTTAACTGCTTTGAATTCAGCCGGGAAAAACTAAAATAAACGTTCCAACTTTCATAAGAGCCGAAAGAGAGAAAGAGTGCAACATTCACCGAATGAAACATAGAAGAAGTGTAACATCTTACAGTACGGCAAAGTGTTGCTGGTTTGAAAATTGGGGAGATTTTTTGGGGGAAAACGTTGCGAAAAGGGGAATACAGTGACGTAAAACGGACAAGAATGTTATTTAGGATCATTTGTAGTCCTTCTGCTCTATTACAAGCGCCGATCAGCATCGTTTTATTTTCAAGCAATTCAATGTTTTCCTTCAAATAGTGCAAAGCACTATTGCCCCATGTAAATAATGTTAAGCACAAGATGCATGAAAAAAGTTGAGAGAAAAAATAATTATCCTTCACGATTTTCAACCTAAATGTTCAAGATCTCAGACGGCCAAATTCGTGTTTATCACGAATGCATTTCTTGGTTTCTACAGAGCAAAATTCAAAACAATTTAAAGGTAAAACGACCTTTATCGTGTTGAGCGACATTTGTAACAGGTGGCAGGAGTGTGCGATAACAAACGTCCCAACCACGAGCTCATTTTGGGTAACTCGAAGTAGAAGAAAATGTTAAGAAGTTTTTTTTCAATATTGATACATTGAAAAGAGGTGTCAAAGTGTGAACAATAGTCTCCGATTTTCATTTACATACATTAAACTGACCCTTCAGAAAGTGAACAATGGTCTCATGATGCGACAATAAGGTAAACTTTTTTTGGAAATGCTTCTATGGAAATGACTGCTGAAACGCTATATTCTCTGCCATCACAAAGCTCTCAAAGATTGAATGAGATACTGATTTTGTATAAATAGTAGTGCCATGATGTGACAAAAATTAGGCAAAGTTGTTTAAATGCGCACATATCAATGGGCAATTATTACATCGGCTCTGCCAAATACGAGTAAATCAGATCAGCAATATTCAACTTTGTAAGATTGATATGAAACTAATTTTAACAAAAAATTAGTGCCGTGATGTGACAAGAAAACTGACTAAAATTTTATAAACGAGCAGATATATGGGTGTATATTTTTAAAGGCGGAATTACTGCATTTGCACTGTAAAAACGTCGGACAATAACAATAATAAGAGTGGACTTGAAACAGGCTTGAAATCCGGTGCTGACTGGTAAATCGTAAGTTTTATAATTAAAATTTTTTGCGTGACATTCAGCACAAACGCTTATGGATGGACGGGAACATCAACCATTTGGAACTGCTAAGCGGAATTGTAGTAGACTAGACTGAAACGTGAAAAACACTTTTGCACTTTAAGGTTCGTTATGTTGCATATTTAGAGGGTTAGTTTGAGGTTATGTTTGGTTACAATTAAGAGATTCTTTGTGTTTTTGTTATTAATTTTTAAAAGAAGGACTTAAATAAACGCTGAAAAGCCAAAATTATACATAAATTAAATGTATGTTGGAATGATTTTTTGTTTTATATATGAGATCATAGAATTTAAGGCCAGATCATTGTTATTTTTATCGAAATAGTTGTCATGTTTTCGTGATATCAAATCAAATTCCATTTTTAATAACTATTGTGATTTTGTTTTTTAAATTTGTTTGTAAATGTAGTTTTAGTATCTTAAAAAAATTATATATACAAAACGTCTTTTGGTTTTTGAGAATATGCTGAAAAAAATCCTAAAATCAAAAAAAAAAACAACAAAATTATGTTGTTTGAGGATTTCTTCAGTTTTATAACCTAAAAAGGAAGGACTTTAAAGGATAAGTGGTAAATAAAACACAAGTTATAATTATGGATTTTTTTTAAGTTTTAATTATTAAAAATATAAAAAGTATTTTTTTAAATACTAATCGATTCTTTTTCTGTTTTTTGTAATAATAAGTGTAAATATTTTCTAATTAAAAGAATACACGCACACACACACACACTTAACATAACAGAACTGTCTAAATAACGAGAGTAGGAGCAAGAGTGAAAAACAACGAGACAGAGAGAGAGAGAGAGAGATATATATATATATAAGGAAAAAATAAATATATTAAACAACATTTTGTCTTTTATACATTTTTTACATAAAAAACACTTTTACTGCTTTTTTAATTAAAGAAGAAAATTAAAAGAATTCACAACAAAAACATGCTTTTCTTTAAAATTTTATATTCTTCAAACAAAGAGAGAAAATCATTAAATATTCAGACAAGTGAGTTTTTGTTTATTTAATATAAAACAACAACAAAACCTAATAATTCGTTTTTAAAAATTATTTTAATGCAAGAAAAAGAAATTAATTGTTTTTTTATCATTTGAAAAAATTATTTTATTTTTATTTAATTATTTAATTTTTTTTTAATCAATTACAACACAAAAAACAAAATCTTACAATTATTTAAAAGTTAAAAAGATTTTAATTTAATTTATTTAGGATTTCCACTAATTAAAAGAGAAAAAGTTTCTCACATAAAAATTAATTTTTATTGAAAAAACTAAAAACAAAATTAAAATTATTACATATTATATTTTATTTTAATATTAGTTTTTTTTTTTCTAATAAAAAATTAAAACAGAAAACAATCAATTATAATTCAACACAAGAATTTTTAACAGTGTAATAAGTTCATCTTCATAATTATTTCGTTTATAATTAGAACGCATAATTTTTACAGGGTTGGAAGTTGTTTTGTTTTTTTTTTAATTAAAATAAATATTTAAATTAAAAAAAAAAATTAGCAGTAAAAGTATGTTTCGAAAATAAAAAGTTAAAAATAATAATTTTTAAAAGTAGTAGTTTAAAGTAGTTAAAAGTAGATGATTAATTGTAGATATAAATATATATTTTTAGTGTTAAAAGGAAAATAAAAAGTAGAACTAGAGTGTTTATTTAAATTATTCCTAGAGTGTAAATAAAACTAAGTCATACATTCAAAGGAATGATTTGTTTCAAAAGGGTTGGGGTGGAAAAAAAATAGTTTCAAAAATTCTTTAAAAGCTTTACACAGAAAATAAGTTGGTGAAAAAAATGTTGCAGAAAGGAAGAAATTGTAAATTTTATTTCATTTGTTTTCTTTTTTAATGTAATTTCGAGAGAAAATTTATTTCAAAATTGTCTAAGGACTAAAACTTTCTCGATATAGTTTTTTTAAATAAAATTTTTAGAGTGTTGTTTTCACTCGCACTAACAAATTAGATAATTTTAAAAGTGAAAAGAAGTTTTTGCTTTTGTCAGGGAAGTAGATAGCAAATTTATTCCAAACTTCATAAAAAGTTGGTCATTCAACAACAACTAAGAGAAGATGTTGAAAAGGTCGCGCTAAAATAAAAACAATACAAACAATTAAATGCGATTTCAGTTAGAATAAAAGAAATGGGTCAAATGGGACCAAGGGCACCAGGTCATAATTTTCCGTCTAATATATTCTTTTATACAAACTAAATTTAAACAAATTAAACTTTCATTTCTATGTCTCAAAGAACATCCTGAAATACATCCAGACAAATCATTTAAATTAATTTCTTATTATGGTGAAGTTCTATGACGGAAAATCCACAAAAACCACATCTGAATTCGAACGGAATTGATCATTTTTTTCAAAAGGAAATAATTGCCAAGTGCAGGGAGATTGTAAAAAGTATTTGCTTTAACCAGAGTAGGAGACAGCAAGTATTTGGCAACAACTGTTCATAAGTTATATAACAGGAACAACTGAAGAGGTTCTTTAAGTCCTTTTTTTTGGTTTTTTGTAATACGTTAGTAAATTTATGGAGAAAATCTCTTAAAATTGATTTAAAATGGAACAAGGGAGGGTGCAAGCTCATTTGCAATACTCGGGGATAATATTTTACGACTTGATTCTTGGGACAATGAATAGAAAAAAGAAATTGTAAAGAAGCTTAAGAGAAAGTTTAAACTGAAATTAAGAACAGCCACAAATTTCTCATGTATTCGAAATTAAAATCGCTGTTTTCGTTACAGGTAGGAGCAGCATTTTGAACAAACTTTTAATTGAAAATATTGACAGCCTGAACACAAAAGAATAGCCAAAGTCAAAGCATTTCAATTATTGGCATAATATTATTTGTCTAAGAAATAAATATCATTAAAGATTTCATTTGGTTGCACTGAAATCTCCAAAATTGAGTTTTATGCTTTTCAGTGACTTATATGTATATCTTTATGTTATATTATTCATTTCATGAAAGGTGAATAACATAGAATTGTGAATTGTGAGAACATGTCTAGTTCCCCTGAAATAATATGGAGAACTTTGAATTTTGCTGCCGATTCTGGCAACCATAATTCGGACAGTCGGCAGAATTAGGCTTAAAATCAGGGCGTGTATAACATATAGCTCGCTACGAAAGAAACAAGCTTCCGTGTTACGGGCATTTAAATTTGAATAGCTCCGACTTCGAATCGAATTACGTAATAAGCCCCCAAGTTGGCATTGTGGCTAATGCCGCTTTATTTTCACTCCCTGTTGACAACATCTTGTTGTCATGACAACCACAATTTGTTCAACCGTTTTGTTCATAACGAGCTTTCCGCACGACTGCTTCACAGTTTATGTCACATATGCCACAATAATACACGTCTGCTGGCATAATAATCGAATAGCAACCGCAAACAAAGTTTCAAAACAATAGATATCATTTCCATGCCCCAGGCTTGAAACACAGAAAATTTAACTCAAGTTTTTCATTTTGCCTTCGTGATCGAATCAGAACGGTATAAGCAAAAAATGCATTCCTTTAAACGTATGACCTTAAAGCGAAAAACTAAAAGTTAAATAAAAAGTGTGTGTAAAGTATGTTATTGGTTTTTAGTCGGTATTTATTATAAATGTTTTTTTTTCGATGAAATATGTATTTCCGTAACTAATTTATTTAAGAGGAAATAATAAAATGAATCAAGTTTTAAAAATCTAAAAGGAGTACAGCTTAATAACACAAAAAATAATAATAATTTTAATAATAATCGTAATAGTTATAATGGTAATCGTTAATGGTGTAATAAACATAAAATAAAATATTAATTATATTCAACATAAATGAAAAGTTCAAGTGTTTGTGTAGAGTTTGTTTTAACATTTTGAAGGGGAGGAGGGAATTTTGTTTTGTTTTTTATTTTCTTCAATGTAACAAAAGTTTGTTGGCAAATTGTTGCATTAATTTGTGCAACAAAATGTTCATTGAATTTGTTTTTTTTCTTATTGTATATCTTGTCATATCAGAGAGAGAGAGAGAGACACACACAAGATGATGGGTAATTTTTTATTTTTTTTTTTAATTTTTGTTTGGTTTGTTTTTGTTTTTAAAGTTTTTTCTCACCTGGAAAATTTTGTAGCGGTTTGGCGTGCTGAGAGCCACGAGCGCTGGGACGAATTTGTCCCACCCCACGGACCCCCCCGGTTACTTGCAGAGCCCCCTGAACGGTGGCCCCCCGTTGAGCCGCCACCGCCGCCGCCACCACCGCCGCTTGAGGGACCCCCTGACGATTGATGTTGCCACGGAGCCCAACGGTTCGGCCACGCGCTGTGATTCCACGCCCACGGCCAACCCCCTTCATTATTTCATTATTCATTGTACATACATATACACCCACACAAATAATTGTCGACATGATTACCATTCAGACAATAATAATGATTATCGTCAACATTAGCATAATCATTGCAATGATCATACACAAGATTAAATATTATTTAACAACCAAATAATGGCAAAAGGTTAAAAGGACATCGATCACATCGTTTGTTACCATTTTTGTTTTTTTTTTAGCAATCCAGCGTTTAAGTTGGACATTATCGATCGGGTCCGTCGGTGTCGTCGTTGTAGTGATAGTGGTAGTGGTAGTGGTAGAGGTAGAGGTAGTAGAGTTGGTGTCAGTTCCAATTATCCATTGTGACCATATTTTAATATTCGTTTTATATAAAATATATATATGGATCGCCAAGTTTTGATTTTCAGATAATTTTGTTGTTTGTTTTGTTTTAATTCATAAAACGTAATAAATTTTTTATTCAGATTGTTTGAATTTAGTTTTAAAGTTAAGAAATATTCAATATAATTAATTTTGAGGGGTATTCGAACGTTTCGTATTGTTTATAGCGGGTGGGGAGATTTGGTGATTGGTGAAATAAAGAGAAGGTTCCACAATAATATTGCAAATAATATTATTTTTCAGAGGGGTTTCAAAAGGAATTTGATCAATCATAATTTTGTTGTTTTTTTTTTTTTTGGTTTGAAAATGATTTTTTCCATAAGAGACCATAATTTGTAGAATAATTTATTTTTCAGGGTTGGTGTTTGTAAATTAATTTAAAAATATTGTTAATTATAAATCAATTATGCAATTTGTTTTATGGGAAAGATAAAAAAACATTTTTTTGAGTTGTTTGTTTTTTTGTTGTTGTAGTAAGTAAATTAAGGTTTTTGTTTTGACGAACATATATATAATTTTTTTAAGACGATTTTTCATTATTTGTTTCATAATTGAGTTTGAGTATCAACATAAAAAAGAAAAAAGAAAAAGAAAAAACAAAATCGAAAATGAACGCGTTAGATTTTATAAGTGTTTAAAATGATTTTTTTTTAAATTGATTTTGTTGTAAAAATATTGAAAATAATTATAGAAAAAAAATTATAATAAAAAACGAAAAAAATTATTAATATTAAGAAATATAACAATAAATTTTATTGTTCTAATAGAAAATGAAGATGTTTTCCTTTTTTTGTATTAAATTCAAAAGTTTTAAATATTCAAATATAAATATAAAAAGCCTTAAATAAACTATTAACATATTTGTTTTTTAACTTAAAGACAGACATATGAACTAAGAAGGCGTTTTCAATTTTTATTTTTTCTGTTAAGAAAATTTTGCGATTGACACATCTTTAATTTTTTTTTTAATATCGTATAATTTTGGAAAAACAAATAAAGTCATAAACATTTCTCTTTAAAATTGAAAAGAAAATCAACTATTAAAGCACATACAAAGCCTCAAAAAAGTGTAGCAAATCGAAGAATAATTGAATAATAGTCTTCTAACTGGTATTTGTCACATTACGCCATTTTCCTTTCTTAGATGAAAACAAAAGGAAAATGTTATTATAATTATTGTTATTTTCTGTCTTATTCTGTAAATCTAAATGATGCCAATATGTTGGCGATTGCGTGTTGTGACAAAGAGAAACATTTTTATAATTTTTTCTTGTTGTAAAATCCATTTAATTTTGCTAATGTTTTTACCTTGCAGAACAACGAAATATAGTTAATGTTTTTGGAGGGCGTTGTGAACTTGCGTACTTCGCTCAGTGTTCACCAAAACCAATGAGTGTTTCTCCTAATTTGCAATTCTTCTTTTTGCTACATTTTTTCGTTTTAATAATTATACAATACATAAAAGTTGTACTTGATTAGCGATAAGAAATTTACTTAAAGCAAGTTAAAGCTATTTATTTTAAAAGTGCTTAAAAAATATAATTGCATACTTTAAGGCATCAAAGAACATGTGATACGTTTTAACAACAGCAAAGAAGAAAAGTATTAAAAATTTCAGTCCATTCTGTGTTTTTTCCAAAAACAAAATGGTTTGAAAAAGTCAGCTGAATGGCTCCCAAAACGCATTTGAAGAAAAATAAAATGCTGCCTTTAAATATGCGATGATTTAGTGGTTTCTAAGAATTTCGTTGATATTGTGATGCAGATTTTTTCAACATTTTTGTCGTTTCTATTTGTTCTTCTCACTAATGAATCTATTCTCAATTTTATCTATAAATTCTTTTCCTTTAAATAGTGAAAATATTACCAGGCTTAAGCAAACCAATTTTGCTCTAGATTATGGAAATAGTGATCTTGTTATTGTAGTTTTGGTCTAATACAAAGTTGTCGTAGATGCTTTTTTTAAATGCGCCCACCCTAATAGGAGCCAGACTTTCGTTTGAAATGTAACTTAAGCGATTTCTTTGAATTTTCTGCACAAACATTTTGTCGTTACACATTTTTTGTTTAATGCTAGAAGAGCGCATGTGCAAAAGCCGTACCAAATCAAATACTATTTATGTTTTCTGTCCTAAAAATATTTCTAATTTCTAAAAACCAAAGACGCATTTGAATGTTTTAAAATGGCATTAAAAGATTTTCGTAATGAAATTTATTTGGCCATGATATCGATTTACGATTTAAACAAAATAAACGCTTTGTCGCCGCTTTAGCACTTCAGATTCACACTGTTTCAACTTGTTTCGGTAGACATAATCATGCAACATAGTGTTGCAAGCTTGTAGGCGTCTTAATAATATCTACTTATGTTCTTTTGTGCTTTTTTTTTGGAAGATTGTGACAAAATGGAACGAAAACAATTACATGACAATTCGCATGGGGGAGTGCTTATGTCGTTCATGCATTCTAATACTTTTTTTCATTTTTGCCGAAACAAACTACCAATTGAATTCTGTGTTCGAATGGCAGACATTTTCAAGTGGTGACTTTTTTTTTGACGATTTTAAAGATTTATAAAAAGTAGACCCTTTTACACAATCACTTATTTTGTATGATTTTAGGAGCATTAAAAAAGTCGTAATATTTGCCTACTTAAAAAGCCACGGAAATTCGTTTGGCTTAGTGCACAGAGAAACAGTATTCCAATCAATCTAGACTCATTTGTTGAGCCAATATGGACATTAACCAGACTCACACGCCAGAGAGATATTCTGTGCTAGAATTCTCTTGCAAGTCTTGATTTGTATATTCGCTACTACATTTTTGGAACTTTATAAGTCACTTCAAGTCGGGGGCCACAATTTCTTGGTCCACTAATAATATTTCAATAATGAATTGTCCTATTTTTATGCAAATTATATTTTTTAAGCATTTATTTAACAACTAAAATTCTGGGAATAACAACTAATCATAAATTCAATAGCACTTTGGTATTCAGCTCAAAAAACATATATATAAATAATAAACATAAAAATACATAATTTGATGCTTAAAGAAACGATAAAAAAATTAAAAACTTAAAAGCAAATGAAATTTAAAATAATTAATTAAAAAAATAACAAAGCGGTTAAAATAAAAAAGCAAGGAAAATATGCACCAAAGAAAACATAAAATATAAAAGCGTTTTTAGAACATTTGCAAAGTAACACACAAAAATAAACAATAAAATAAATAAATTCATTGAGGAACTATTGAGTGTTGGAGAGACCATATTGAAAAAAGGCTGATCGATGAATGAAATGGCTGATTGACTGTTAAGAAATTGTAGTTTTTAGTAGGATGTTTTCTGGTAGTAAAAATTAAAAAGGAGAATTACGAATAACCCGATGAAATGCTTTGTCAATTTTTTAATTCACAAATTCATTATTTACTATCTATAAACAAAATTTTTCAAATTTTCGTTACATAAAATCGATTAAATTTCGAAATTTAAACCAAACGAATTTAAACTTATTTCAATGCCATCTAATTAAATAGACAAACGGAATCCTTTGTGAGATAAAATGTGGTGTGAAATGAAAAACGAACTTTTTCGCAAAAATTTCGTTAAGTGTTTTATGATGTTTGAAATGTGGTACTTGTAGTTTTGGTGGTTGTTGTAATAATCCATTAACTTTTTGTGGTTTTAGGAACAAAAAAATAGACAAATTTGGAAAAGATTATTTAATAAATTTAAAAAAAAAAAACATATGTTTATAAATTAAATTAAAGGAAATTTGGAAAAAGTAAAAAAAAATTAACTAAACTAAATATTTTTTAAAGGAATTAAAATTAAAATACGCAAAATTTAAGAAAAGAAACGCAAGAAAAAAATTAAAAACCCACCACATTGTTACGCGCAGATCTTGGTAAGCCACCGGCACTAGCGCCACCACCAACAGGCGGTGGTAGTGGTGCTACGCCACCTGGTGGATAATCAAAGTAATATTCTCCATCATAGGTACGATAGAAATCTTCGTAATACGAATCATTGTAGCCAGCACCGCGATAATCCGAATAACCATAAAAGTCATATTCATAATCTATAAAACATTTGCAGGGAATAAGTTGGAGGTTTGTTTTTTTTTTTTTTTTTTTTTGTTATCAATCAATCGTATCGAATTACAATTTAAAAAAATCCAAAAGGGAAAATAAATAAAAAACAATATAATAAAAAAATTAATTATACTAAGTGTTAACATGTTTGACTAAAGATAAAGAACTTGTGATAAAAATATTGCTCAGCAAAAGGGATACGGTCGTTTCCTCACACCCTGCAAAGAAGATGTGCCAAAAAAAAAACTTTCTCATATCAAAAATTTATAAACTCTGCCAACTCGCATGTCGCAAGCTTTTAAGAAAACGACTTGTCCTGGCACCTTTTATTGGCTTTTAGTCCTCTTAAATACTAGATTTTTGTCGCAACAACAGACAAAATTACTGCTTATTCCAAAAATTTTATGTTTATGTTCAACAAAGAGTTTTGCAAAACTTTTGTTGTTGTTGAAACCGCGAACAGCTTATTATTCAAACAATTTATTAACTGATTCTGCGAATATGAAAAATATTTTTCTGTGAGTTTTCCTTAGAAAATTTTAAATAGTCGTCTTTTAGACATAAGTTTTCAGAAATCAATGACAATTGCCCATTTAACAAAAGTTATGGAGTAACTAAAAGCGGGGACTTAAATGTCCACCTATCAAAATTATCTTTCAAATCATCCAATCGCAACTGAAGCAGAGTTACAGAAGTAGCGGATTGTCGAACGTTTGATATAATACCACAAGTGTCGTAAATATAGTTGAGCAGCAGCCATTATAGCCGGTTTATAAAAAAAACCACACCTTAACTTTCCTTCATTGCTTAATAAAGTGCCTCAATACTTTAGAAATCGGAACAGTTTATCAGTGGGAACAGTAGGGGCAACTTTGTTTGCAAAGTTTTGGTGCCATTAACATTAAAATTGCCAGCCCATAAGAATTTTTACCTTTTTATTAATCAAGTAACAGAATTCTAAGTCCGAACACTGTGTTTCTGTACGAACAACCAAATGAATAAATATTCTCTTTTTTACCTGTAGGCAGAGGTTTTAGTTAAAGATTTTTCAGATCTCATAAGACTTTTTTTGAACTCTATTTCTTAGAGTTCTAATGAAATGATTGAAAATTGTTTACACACCTTAACTTTCCTTCATTGCTTAATAAAGTGCCTCAATACTTTAGAAATCGGAACAGTTTATCAGTGGGAACAGTAGGGGCAACTTTGTTTGCAAAGTTTTGGTGCCATTAACATTAAAATTGCCAGCCCATAAGAATTTTTACCTTTTTATTAATCAAGTAACAGAATTCTAAGTCCGAACACTGTGTTTCTGTACGAACAACCAAATGAATAAATATTCTCTTTTTTACCTGTAGGCAGAGGTTTTAGTTAAAGATTTTTCAGATCTCATAAGACTTTTTTTGAACTCTATTTCTTAGAGTTCTAATGAAACGTTTGAAAATTGTTTGAAAATATTGAATTTTTTTCAACTAAAATATTATTTTAAACTTCCATAATATCTCAAAACAACAAAGTTACCAGACTGTAGAAAACATGTTGAAGCGTTTGTTTCTTTTTTTCCGCCAGCTTGGAAAATACCGATCGCTGATGTAAATCGCTCTTCGATTCCGAACCTGTGGGACAACGCAGTAGAGGACGCCCACGGAACCGATGGCGCACACAAGTGGAGAGGGACCTCAACCAACTTGGTGTGCACAATTGGAGACCGCTGGCTAAAGACCGTGCCAGCTGGAAAACTTTGTTGGTTGAGGCCCAGGTTTGATCTGTTTTCAAAAGCTTTTGGATTTTATTTATTTTTTATGTACAATAAAAGTAGCTTTAGGGAAAACTCAGAGTTTCCAACTAAGAAAATTTATGTGAATTAACTGATTTGACACGAATTTTCCCATTATAGAGTATTTATTCTGAGTTGTTTCCAAGACTCGTCTCGGTTATCACATCTTTCGCTACTAAATTCAATGTTATTGACAGGCTCAATATAGATATTTAAAAAAGCGAGCATTTTGTAACGTCGACTGGATGTGACGCCGCCGACGACTCTTCAAATATGGAAGGATTTTAGGTAAAAGAAAACCAAATGGGGAAATAAAAATATTTCAAAATTGTTTAGCCTGGCAACAAACTTACACAGCCAAGCTACGCGTGTTTTACGTGGATGTAAATAGAATTCCCATCTTCAGGGAATTGTTGTCTCGTCTCATAATATTTGTAGTGAAAAAAAAACTGCAGCGACTTTTTTTTACATATTCCACGAAAATAGTTTTTCTTGTAAAAATGAATATGTTTGCTGGGCGGTAAGTTTTTGCTACTTTTTACCTGTTTGATAGTTTATAGGTTTTTCCAATCAAATATTCTGTTGAGTCAGCCAAATTTTTATTTGAACACAGACCTACTGGCATTTGGAACGAACGAGCATTTATTTTTATCACAACTTTTCTTCACTTCACTAACTACTTGCAATAGAAAATTATTTTGTTAAAAATTAAGTAAGAAAAACAAATTTAAAAACTAAAATTGTTGATACGAATGGCTACATAATATTTTGATACTTTAAATTATTGTATTTAAACGTTTAAGGGGACGTAACGACTTTTTAAGGGTTTGTTGATTTCGTTGTAAAAACAAAAAGTAACGAAATACGATTTGAGCTTTTAATGCCATTTTTATGTTCGAAAATTGTTACAGCCAATCTAACTTTGATTGAAATAAAAAGAAAGAATATATTCTAAGTAAATAATTGTGAATTTTTATTCCATTTATAACAATTTTAACGAATTGGAAAAAGAATATGAAAACAATATTTTGTGAAAAATAAAACCCTTTTGTGGATGCCAGAGTTGGAGAAAGGTAGAATGTAAGAAGTGTAGGCTTTTGAGATAAATTGTAATGTTGTATTTGTTTTAAATGCTTTTTTACACAAAAATATTTTACAATTTACTTACCGGCAAAACATCAATAAGTATACAGGGTGTTTAACATTTGCTACACAGAGAACAAACAACAACACAAAATTGCAACATTTAATTACAAAAAAATTATAGTTTTTTTTTTAATGGTCAACAACAAGTTTGTTTTTTTGTTTTTGTTTTTGTTTTTGTTTTAGTTTAGTTAAAATAAATGATGCTCTAGATCTTATGTTTTATAAAATTATTTATAAAATTTTGTTCGTCCTTTCTTTCGAATAAAATATGTATGTATTTATTATAAAGGTATTTATTTATAAAGGTAGTTACAAAATGTTAAACATTGATATGAAAAAAATTGAATAAATGGAATAAAAAACACAAAATATTTGGTTTTTGTTTTAAAGTGAAATTTTTAAAATCGTTCTTATTAAGAAAATTTTGTTACAGGTTAGAAAATAAAGCATGCAAAAGAAAATATTAAATATGAATGGAAATGAGAATTCGAGAATTACATATTTATGGTTTGACAAGACCGTAAAATGAAAAGGAGAAAAACCGAAGGCAAACGAACAGAGGAAAGAAAACAAGTGCATTGAAAATTGAAAATATTTAGATAATAATAAGATACATTTAACAAATGAGGCATACAATTTCTTTTTGGGGGACTTTAGAAGAGTTTGAATCGGAAACTGTGGTTAAATAAATAATAATGAAATGAAGAAAACAAAAACAAGGAGAATTTTAAATGTAACAAAAAGCAGGGTATATAAATAAAATTAAGAAAATACAATAATTAATAGTTAAATAAACTAAACGGAAAGAATAAACCTAATTTTGTTAAATCATAAAAAGAGCCCTAATAACGCACAACCTTTTAAGTTTTCTGTTTTTTTCTTAATAATTTGTTTATATGTCAACTGCAAACAAAAAAATTGTAAAAACTCGTTTTAAATTTTGTTGCTAACAGGCCCATTAATGGTCCTACGAATCGTTAGCATTTTTGAGTATCAAACGTTTTGTTTTCTTTTTATTTTTGGTTTAATGAATTGTTTATGTTTTTGTTTTGGAGACTTTATAAAATAAGTAAGAAAATAAAATGAATTTACATAATTGTTAAAACAAAATAAACTAATTATTTCTTGAATACTTATTTTAGAAATTTTAAAAAATAAATAAAACAGGTAATAATTACAATAAAAAAAAAAGTTTTAAGAAAATTATCAAGACTTACCATAATCACGTGGCATTGGTGTGCGTAGAGGAATTCTGGGAGCACCTGGTATACGCATGGGCGTACCTAACGGTATCATGCCTGGATGTGTTGGCGAAAGATTTCTGTATGGAGACAATGGTTCAAAGCTTTTGTTTTAAATCAATCGATCGATAGCAAAAACATGAAGTAAATATATAAATTTTTTGCAATTGAAATTAAATTATGTTGGACGCAGCAAATCGTTTATAAAACAGGGTGTTGTTGGTGGTAGTAGTAGATTTATAGTAGTAGTAGTAGTAGTAGTAGTAGTGGTAGTGGTATTAAAAAAACAGTGGTAGTAGTAGTTATTGTGTATAAGTTGTATACAAATTAAACCGGGGTAAACGTAAAAGGTTTTAAATCAAAGTTATTCGTTTTGTATAGAAAAGAGTGGACATAAAAAGAAAAAAGCATAAAAGAAAATTATTAATTAAAATTATTGTCAACAAATAGTTATAAAGTCATCTTAAAACATTTAACGTTTAAAAGCTGATTTCAGCAGTTCGAAAACGAATCTTTATCGCATTATCACAAAAAATTTTGACCAAAAAGCTTAAAAACGTTAACGAATGTTCACTGCCAAATTGTAAAAAAAAAAAATTGTTTTCAGCCAACTGGGTTTCTGAAGAATTAAATTTTTGCTTTGCCAATGTATTATTTTCAGGGATTGGAATAAAATTTAGTTTAAGATATAATTTTGTTTGTTTAACTTAAATTTATTAACCAAAAAAGAGTTCAACTTACCCTACTAAGCCTCCAGGACGTCCTTGCATCATCTGCATCATCCTGCGTTCACGAGCACGTAAAATTTCCTCCTTTTTCTTTTTATCCGAAGGTGGTTTTGCTAAGGAAACCTAAAAGAAGAAGATATAAAAATGTTTATTTTTGGCAAGTCACGAATGTGTTTAATCTTTAAAGTATTCAAAGTACTGATTTACAAATGGCTCCTGTACGAACTGTTGGATTTTAATAAAATTTTTGACTCGAATTTCCAGTTTTATTTACGTAAATGAGTACCTAAATCTATGTCACTGTTTCCCAAGTCTCCTAAGATAGCAACGATGAATGTTATGGAAACAGTTTCCAGGGAGCTGGAGGAAAATATATGTCAGTTATTTATAATTCCCACCCTTCCTTACACTGTTTAGAGTATTAATTCCTGATTAAAGCATTAATACAGAATATAAGGATATCAAATTTGAATCAAAATTAGCTGTCACCCAGCTTACATATTTTATCTGCTTGGAAAATTAACTACAAACTGAACCTGCAGGATTACTTTGCAACTCGAAACGAAAACTGAGCTGTTCGAACTTGCCTGCATTTGCTGTAGAAATTCGAACACTTTCTCATTCTAATCGTGTTACAGAGTAATACTCCTGGTTCAATAACTAATTAATTAATCATCTAATATGAACGTATAAAGAAAATACGTTTTCTGGCAAAAAATTTAATTAAAATATTGAATGCCATCTGCCGTTTAAAGGTTAATGTTGTTTAATTAAATCCATATTTCTTTCACATTAAAATGGTTTAAACGTTTTTTATATCTATTTTTAAATCTTGGTTTGGTTATAAGTATAAAATTAAACTGGAACTTTTCTATTATTCGTATGTCTGATGCAATTTAGTTGACATTTTTCAAATTATTTTCAAAAACCGGATAAAAATTCATTTTTAAAATGCTGCACAAAAAACGCAATTCCACCGCAAGGAAAATCAATGACATATTTTAATTCCGGTTCGATTTGATGTGAGGCCCAAACTGACACCCAATTTTATATAGGGGGGGGGGCAGGCTTTCGTCTCCACCGCTGTCCGGGTTTTTTATTTGACCTTCTACTTATTGTCGAATGTTTTTACTTTTTCAATTAAATAATAGTCTTATACTTACTTCGATATTAGAAGCACCAACTTCTTTGCCATTTAAGGCCCGCATTGCTACAACAGCGCTATCACGATCCTCAAAATGCACAAATGCATAGTCTTTTATTTTTTTAACACGTTCAACTTTGCCATATTGCTCAAATTGTTCCTACACGGAGAGAAAACATGCACGAAACCATTAAACATCAATTGCAACATGTGCACAGTCAGTAATTGAAACCCACCTTTAGTTTCTCCTCTGTTACGTCCTGTGTTAGATTTCTTACATAAAGAACTTTTACTTTTGACATTGTCTGTTCGTCGGGTTCTTCTTGTGGATCGGCCCAGTCGACAATTATATCACATCCCCATACCTGAAAATGCTCCTTCAATATTAATATTATTCTTTTATTCCAACAAAAACTGCCTTGAGGGTTTGAATTCAAAATACATACCTTTGTTCGGCCAGTGCCAAGTCTTCTTTTGGCCAATGAAGCGGCTTTGTGTGATTCGTATTCGAGAAAACAGAAACCGCGGTTTTTCTTTTTATCATCTGGTGAACTATAAATTATCACTTCAATAAGGCCAGCTAAAGGTGTGGGAAATTTTTGGAAAATAAGAGAAAATTATGTAGACCGAAATTAGTAAATTTTATCAAATATGTGAAATTTTTTTTTTTATAAAAAATGTAAAATTAAAAAAAAATACAACAAAAAATCTTATTAAATTTAAGTTGTTCTAATGGTCACTATGTACATGCCGCCAAGCTGTCACAACTTCTGGCCGAGAAAAGAGAACCAGAATTTTTCAGCCTTGTTTTACTGGTAGCAAAACTGTCAAACAAAATTAACAATTAAATGATCTCCCAATTATGACCTATTCAGACATCGGACAGTTGAGAGAAACAGCAAGAGATACTCTAGATACTCTTTCATTTAATTCGTTATTGTGCGCTTTTTTAAAGTTAAATAAGCTTAAGAAGTTTGTGACAGGGCTGGGATTAACAAATCGTTATTTAGAAATTTTTAAATTTAAGAAATGTTTTTTTTTTTACAAACATTTTATAATAGAAATTTAAAAGTGATTTTAAAACATTTATTTCAACTTCCTGAAATTAATTTTTATTATTTTTTTTTTTAAAACCAATGCCAAAAACGCTTAATAATTCTGATTTATATTTTATGATTTAATGTCATTATTTTTATAAGCAACAAAGCAATTTTTATTTTTGGATTTTTACATAAAATTATTTTTATAGTTGTTTTTTTTTTTATTACAAAACTTAACATCAAAATATTATTTTTTACATTTATTAACAAAAGAATATAACAAGTTCTGTTTTGTTCAAACCAAAAATTATAATAATAAAACATTTAGTTAAAGACAGACATAGAGAGAAATTCTTACAAGGAAAGTAAAAAACACAGATTTTTTATTCCACAGCTTTTTTTTCTGGTGTAAAAAATGCTTAAAATTAAAATAACCAAAAACAAAAATGTATTTATATCAATTAATTAGAAACATTTAATTACAAAAAAAAAATCTTAAAGAAGACATTGAATTAATATATATAAGTAAATAGTTGGTTGATATTTTCATAGTTTTTGTTCACCTGCTGATAAAAAAAATTGAAGGAAGGAATTTTTTTGTGGCTTTTTGTTACTGTTTTTTTTATTCATTTATTTTTAATTTGTTTGTTTTGAAAGAATTAAACAGTCTCCAGTCATTACCATTTATTTATTATGTGTTTATTAACAAATTTAAGATCTGAATGTATTGAATTACAATGTAGAAGAACAGGAGATCAAATTCAATGTTTAAGGAGAACACTGCTTTGAGGTCTAAAAAGCTTAATAAGAGAACAGCTTTCAAAGGCTGAGAACACTTTTTGTTTAGGAGCACGACACAGAAAATATTATATTGACGGCGGCACAGGCGGCACAGGCGGCACAGGCGGCACACTTTCAACCAATAACAAAATCGTCTCTACTCTGGCATGTTTCACAAACGTATGCTGTCGTCGTTACTATATAAATTATAAATATTCAAAGAAATTTCCTGTTTCTTTTTTATGATTTTGAAATGCAGTTTTAAGACTTTTAAAATGTGCTCCCAGGTTTGTTCCCATAAAAACATTGCTCTAGCATTCATAGGAACCTGGTTGCTATTTAACCCAATAAAGTCGTTTTGAGAACGAAAAATGTGTCTCCCCTGTCATTTTCACAATTTCTTTCTATTCAGATTACATTGTTCAAATTAAAAACTAATGGCGTTTTCTTGCTTTTAGTTATTTTCTGAAAAATACTTTTTGCGCCTAAAGTTGTGTTATTCGAACGGAAGTTTTCGTTGAAAACATAAATCATCAATTCTCCAAACACGGTCGTGTATGAAATTTAAGTGATACCGGGACGGAAAGTAACATTTTGTGCTGGAAAATAGAATGCCATAAACAATTGAACGTGTTCATCTCGAACCAGAGGTGCTTTAAGATTAAACATGCGTTATTATTCGGTATCTCCCCTGGCGATGTTTGGGTCGTTTCTAATTGCTTTTGGCGAAGTGAAATAGGCATCGAAAAGTGAACTTTCTGCATGAATAATACACACAAAATAGACGTAATTTGTTTTAGTTGTTCTTCATCAAAACCGCAGCATATATTAAGGCGTGGTTTTGACATGTCTTCTTTCTTTCTCTTCTGTGCATTTTGTACAATATACTTATAAAGCCACAACAAAATGTATGCTGCTCTTGAGATTTTCTTCTTTTGGTAAATAAAAGGCATCTCCTCTGCCATATTTCCTTCCTCTGGCTTTTTCAGGCGCAAAATGAATACAATATATTTTTATTAGGACATTTGTGTTTTTCTCCAGTTGCTTTGAAAGTTCAAACATTTAAAAAACCAAAAATTATGCTAAAGACTTTAAAACAATGTTCTCGTTTCCTAAAGCAAAAAAAAAAACTTTTTTGAAATAACACATTATGTCAGTTTTGAATGTCAGGTGAAGATTATATTTAAAAATGGATAGATAAAAGAGAAAGAGAGACAATCTTTTATTAAATACAAGAAGTTGTTTCAATTCGAGGGGTTTATTTTTGGTTTCTTACCGTAATTTTTAATTTTTTTTTTTTTGTAACAATTAAGCTGTAGCTGGACAATTATTATTTTAAAAATCAGCAGAATAATTAAAAATTATATTTTGAGTACTTAATTTTCATTGTTGGCGAATTTGGCATTTGGTTGGTTTTAGGAAAATTTACTGAATTTTTGTAAAAACTTTTAGAAAAATATAAACAAATAAAAAAGTATGTAAAGCAAAATTGTTAAGCTACAGTATAGTATTATTAAGTTACTTTTTTTTTGGTTAAATTTTTGGAAAAAAATTTTTTGTTGTATTTTTTTTTATACTTATAAAAAGTAATATAAATAAAATAAGGAAGAGATCGATCCAAGTTGTAGAAAAATAATTAATAAATTCCAATCACAAAATTTCATCTGCAAATGAGCGTAAAAAGTTGAAGGGTTGAAAACTTTAAATGGTTTTTATTATTCTTTTGTTTTTGGTTAAAAAAGGAGGGGAAGTCTTTTTTATATGAAATAAATATAATTTTCACCTGTAGATGAATTTTTGTAGTTAGAACTATTTTACTTTGAAATTTGATTTCATTATTTGTTTGTTTGTTTTTTTTATAAAGCGAAACTTGCAAAAATTAACAAAAATCCAATTTGTTCAAGTTGAAATAATAAAAGGTTTTTCTTTTTTTTCAAATCTTCTGCAACTAACGCTTTTCTAAGCACCAATTATTGTATTTTTTTTATGTGTAACCAATTCTTTAAAATTTTCCAATTTGTTGGTGGTGTTAGGGGTTTTATAATATTTAGTTGTTGTTTTTTTTTTTTTTTTTTTGGTGAGGGGAGTTTCAAATTTCGTTCACAATTTTGTTTTGGTCCTGTTCTTTTAGTTAAAAATTTTGTTTTGATTGTTTTTGATTTTTTGTCACCACTTACGTGCATGTTTAGCAAATTCCTCAATTAATTCATCATGATCTCTATTTTTAGGTATATTGCCGACAAAAAGCCGGTGATTATTAAATGATATCGTTACACCAATCTTTTTGCCTTTCCGAATTTCATAATCATTCAGCTGGAAATTGTTAAAAAATTGTAGCAAATACAAAACACACACACAGAAAAATAGAACAGAATAATTTTTGTTTGGTTTGGTTTTTTGTTTGTTTGTGGAATTCAAAATTATTTTTAAAATAAATTTCAATTTCTGCTCACGTGCCAAATAAAAAAGATTTATAATACTGTTAATAATTTGGTAAGTATGAAAATAAATCATATTGTCTTAAAATTTTTGTTACTAATATTATAATTATTGATTATGATATTTTTTTTATATAGAAAAGTTAAAGTAGAAGTAGTAAAATTGTGTTTTTATAAATAGAATAAATAAAAAACGAAACATTTTTAAATTATAAGTTCTTTATGAGTCTTGTCAATTCTTTTGCTTTCAAGGAAGTGAAGACGAGGAAATCATAAGAAATCATAAGAATTTCTACTTAATAATTTGGTATTAAAATCAAAATACATAGAAACTTTTTTTCGAATTTTTTATTTAACAAATTCCTACTGAATTTTTGATGATTGTTTTGTTTTTCGCAAATATTTTGGAAATGGTTGAAGAAATTTATTTAAATTTTTGTAAGATTGTTTGTTCTTAATGTGGAGCACATAAAATAATTAAACGCTTAAAAACTCCAACAACTTACAATATAAAAAAATGCTATTTAAACGAATAAATTACGAGTTGTAAACAAAAATGGTTTGTTGTAAAAGGGAACTACTTAAAAAAAAAGCCCAATAGTACCTTTACCAAAAGTAGCGTTCAAAACAAGTGTTTTAAAAAAAAGCCTTTTAGAAAAGTTATTTCAAAAAACTAAAAAGTACTATTTGCAAAAAAAGAACCTTTTAAATAAAGTACTTTATAAAAATGAGTCTATTGAAAA
The DNA here is from genome assembly GCA_932526305.1 of Epicampocera succincta. Lineage (NCBI taxonomy): Eukaryota > Metazoa > Arthropoda > Insecta > Diptera > Tachinidae > Epicampocera > Epicampocera succincta. Next base: position 58,515,440 of record OW052034.1, read on the forward strand.
AAGTAGCTTTTAAAAAGTGCTTTAAAAAGTGCGCTTTTAAAAGGTATCCTAAAAAGGTACCTTTTAAAAAAATGCCTTTTAAAAAAGTACTTTGCAAAATAGTACCTTTTAAAAAGTATCCTAAAAAGGTATCCTTTAAAAAGTACCCTTTTCAAAACATACCTTTAAAAAGTACCCTTTTAAAAACATACCTTTTTAAATAGGAAAAATATTACCCTTTAAAAATAAACTCCAAATAGTCCCCTACTAAAAACTGCCTTTTGAGCCAGGTACTTTTTAACAAGAAGGGCTTTAAAAAACATATTTAGCAAAAGCACTTCTTGAAAACATACGAGTATTTCAATAAACAAAAAAATCTTTTAAGGCTATTGAAGAAAAAGTTTGCATTTAAAAATATTATTTAAACGGAATTCCTAAAATTCATATTCGTGACTTCAAAACTTTTAGAATCTTTTTCGAAAATTGTGCTATTTATCGTTTAAGCTGAATTTATTTACGTAGATGTTATTGAAGTGCTGCTATTTCAGGTATACGGTTTCGCAAGTGCGAATATTTGTGTCGCAGCTTGTGTTTGACTTTATGTGCAACCTTGTAATCGACCGGTACTACTATCGAAGAACCAAATATATATTAACTGTCTGCTTTAATTAAAAAAACATGGGACAAACTGAATTTGAAGACCTTAGATGACGTAAAGGTCAAAAAGTTCCCCAGCTACATTAATTGTTGGTGAAAATAAGATTATTTATGAAAGATTGGATCCTTTTCATTTTTTAATACTAATAAAGGCGCGCATTTCTGCAGCAAACCCATTGATTGGGTCCTTTAGAAGTTTTTAAATCCCAATTTACGACTGTTTTCAGTTATTCAGTGGTATTCTGGGGAACTTGAATTAAATTTTGAAAACCGAGCATACCATAAGCGACGACGCAGCTGGCGGCTTATGCTCCTGTATCGGCTTCTAATAAGTCTTAAAAATGTATCGAGCAAATAGACATTTTTCAGCCCTTTATTTGAAATTTATCAACAAGAAAAACATAAATTTGCTTAATAAATTTTTATAAATCAGTTCAAGCTGCATTTTAGCTTGGAATTAAAAACGTGAAAAGACGCGTTTCTGCGGCAACAAATATTTCAATTGGGATGGACATTTGCTGTCTTCCAGGCCTAAGGAACAGACAGAGACCGGCAATCACAATAAATGGTTGTTGGCCACATTTGCTACACCGTCTCTATGTAACACGCCGGCGACTCCTGAAATAGGGCTGCATATTCGAATTTCATACACATTTCCACAAAAACGATTTATTGTAGATTTAAATATATTTTTTTTTCTTTTAACCATTTCACTCAATATTAGCGAAGGGTTTGTTTAGCTCTGATATATTTTTTTTATTTTAAAAAACTACATTTGCTTACTTTTTAAATTATATAAGAACAAAACAAAAAAAAGATTTATTAAAGACATTCGTTGTAGCAATTGTAATGATATTTGTCTTTTTGTTTTCTCAAGAACATCTTTAAATAACGCACAAGTTAATGACTGGAGATTTATTAAATTTTTTAATAAAATGAACGGTTTTCGAAATGTACAATAAAAATTTATATATTTTATATTTATGTATATGATATATGTATGTATAGATTTCGATAAAATACATTTAAAACATAAGAAAAGAAGCGCATGAATTGAAAATGGGCGAGTGATTTAAATGAAAAATATTTACAAAACTGTTTGTTCACGAACACAAACGCCTGTAATAAGTCGTTATTAAAACATAAACGTACGAGTATAAGTATAAGTATGTATTTTGAACGCATTTGAAAAGATAGTCTCAAAAATGGATTATTAAAGTGGTGCTTGAAAACAAAATCGATGTGTGTTGGTGTTAAATCAATTTGAAGAGGATGGACAATGATTTTTAATAAAAAAAAAAAGTTGGTGTAAGAATGGAGGATGGTTTAAACGAAAACTCAACTTAATTAAGTGATAAAAATTAAAAAATAAAAGAAAAAACTTTGCAAAAAGATTGTGTTTGACGTAGAAAACAAGCCCTGAGTTGTAGAAAAGAAGAAACTCTCAAGTGAAGCCTAAAAACGCACAGCCGTTTTCATTTAAAATAAACAGCCAATTATGATGTCAGCCAATTGTTTAATAATAATTCTCATTAACTTTCTTTCTCGTTTAAGCCAATTGGATTTTTGTCTTTTACAGCCAATTCATGTTCCAAGAACATTTACAAATTGCTTACCCTTTGATTATAGTCTAATAACATGTTCGCCATAGTCTTATAATTTACATGTTATTAGGACCATAAAAAGAAATTTTAAAAATAAATTTAAAAGTTTGAGAAAAGGAAATAATTTTGTGTCATAATTTACCTGTTAATTTACCAAATTCCTCTAAAATCTCCTCTTTGCCTTTCGATTTGGGTATATTGCCTACAAATAGGCGCAGGTTCGGTACACTTATATTTATTTTCAGACACTTGCCAGGTTTTATTTCATGATTATCGAGCTGTAGAAGTGAGTGGGGAAATTTGTATTCGTTTAAAGGGGGTTTGTTTATGTATAAATGGGATTTAATTAAAAAATAATAATTAAAAAAGAATTTCATAATAATATACAAATAAAATAATAACAACAACAACAAAAAATTATGAAAATAAAAACCAATTGAATGAAATCAAATAATTGTTTTCTTTATTTCTTCATTTATTTATTTTTTAAGAAAATGAAAACTTTATAAATGAACGATGAGTTTTTTTAAAGTTTGAAATAAATTTTGGAAAAGAAAAATACAATAGAAAATTAAAGATATTAAAAAAATAATAATAAAAAAATAATAATATTAAAAACAAAAGATAATTAAGCCAAGTGTTAGGGATGAGTTGAAAGAGATGGTTAGTACGAGTAGATAACAAAGTTACTTATTTGCGCAAACATTGTACTATTGTATACAGGGGTTCGGCCCCTAAAGTACTTAATTCGAAAAATCGTTATGATTTGAGTTTTATAACCTAAAAAGTACGAACAATTTATTACTGAAACACTTTAAAGGAATAAAAATACGTTTCGAACTTGTTTACAGTGTCGCATATTTCTTTGACTGAAAACTCAGTAATTAAATGAACAGAGATTAAAGTTATAGGAAAGATTCGAAAATTATTTTGAAAAAATTCTGAAATTAAAGAAATATATGAAACCACAGCATTAGCGAATTTAAGACATAAATCACAGTTTTCGTCGCTAAATCAATTTATAACATCACAGCTGGGTTTTTGAAGTAATTCGGATTCTTACGAATCAGATTGACAGGCAAAATACTTTCATTGTGTGAAAATGGTACCCTACAGGTAAATCATTTCAAAGATTGTTCATGCTACGATTTTCTAAATCAGTTTTGATAAATTTTCTGGTAGTATTTATTGTCATGTGCAACATGTCAACAAATCATGTGTGACTCTTTTCTTATTCGGCCGCCTTAGAAATCAAGAAATTTTTATCGTATTTGAATGCTTTTTGAATCCCTCAAGTGATCAATCAATGAAAAGATTCCTTTAGTGTTTCAATTATAAGTTCTTGCAAAAAGTTATCACCCAATAATTAGTAACGAGTGTGTTCTTTAATTTCGAACGGTTAAATTCATTGGCATTTGGGGGAGTACCAGAAGTTTTGTAGCTCAGTGTAGGTTGTGTTTATGATCATTCAATACGTCTGCGAACGTTAATGTTCGAAATTCTTTTATATCACATAATAATAATAAAAAAAAGGTTTCTCAAGAGTATATTCGAAAATTCGTATGTAGTTTGGATATAAAATTTTTCTAGCATAAAGTTTTCAAGTTTTCAATTTAATGCAAATTTAAATCATTTCAAATTAGTTCAGAAAATAGTACGTTTAAAATTTGGAAACTTTAGACTTAAGCAGAAAAAATAGTAATACAGCTGTTTTTCTTTGTATATTTTCCAGCTGTTTATATTGCCCTGCCCGTCATTAAGTTGCAAAAATCGAAATTTTTCTAGTTACGCAAAAAAAAATCAACAGCAAAACATATTATTTATTTTTCGATTTCTTGTCCTTTCGTTCAAAAAAACCAAACAATTTTTTTAACGACAAATTATTGTGTGAAATAATTTTCTTATTTCAAAATATAAGAAAGCATTTTTCTGATCATAAAGCTGCCATTATGAACAAATGATGCGCTTGTTCGCAAATTCGAACTTAATTTCGAATTTCACAGGGTCATTGAATTGAGGCCTGCCACACATTTTCAAAACTGTGTAACTACAAAACATTTTAAGATAGCGAAGAAGAAGAAATCAAAATATGATACAAAAAGTAAATTTTCAAATCAACTTAATATATGTAAATAAAAATAAAACATTTTCACAGACTTTTTAATTACCCAGGAGGAACAAATTTTGAATTTCTTAAGAATAAACACACACACACACAGTTTTTTTTAGCCAAATTGCTGCAATTCCAAAATTTAATTTTGATAAAAATAAAAAGAGAACGGGGATTAAATTGTTAGAGAGATTTCTGAAGGAAAGGTAATGGTTATTGGTTAATTAATTTAACAGGCATGCTCGCAATTTGTAGAAAATAAAACCAGACAATGATGAAGATGAAAGATTTCAAATGACATTCTCGATTTTGAAACGCAGTATAAACAACTAAACTAGACTAAGCTAAAAAAATACTACTAAAGAAATGAAGATACATGTTTAAAACTAAAGACGTGGCATGAAGGCATAAAAAGGCAAATGAAGTGGTGAACATATGGAGATGGTGAATGCAAAGTTAAATTTTTCTTTACTGGTTTTCGCAAAGAGGAGAAAGAGAGTAAAAAACATGAGGATTTCCTTGCAGATTTTTCTAGAATAAAAATTTAATTTAGAATTTTGGTTTGTGCCTTAAGTTTTCTTTTTCTTTTTGATTTTTATTTTTCTCCACTCCAGTTAAATGACCTAAAACGGCTGCCAAACACGTGATAAAGGATTTACAGAGTATTGCGCTGGATTTTTCGGTTTTTTTTTTTTGGTTTTTTTTTGGTTTTGTTTTTGTCGTTAACGGATGGTAAAATAAAAATTCTTGGAAACAAGAGAAATACAATACAAATAAACTTACAAACTAATTTAAAAGTTATAAAGAAAAAAAAAAACAATACAGAGTCACAAACTACACTTAGACTGTAACAAGAACTTGTTAGTTCTTCAATTTCTTACTAGTGGTTTGAGTTTTATTTTAGCAAAGAGATTTAATGAAAAGAGAAATAATAAAAGGAGAAGGCAGGGATAAAATAAAATGCAAGTTAAACATTTCAAATTGTTTTCTATTGTTTTTTGATGGAAATTTTTGTACATTTACAAATTTTGTTTTTTTTTTTTTTTTGGAGGGCCAGGTATTTTTGTTTTTCAAGAGACTTCTTTTCAAACCGCAAAATTTAGTTTTCACCAAAACTTTAATTTAGCTGATTGTTTTTTATTTTATGTTCCGTTTGTAGAAAATGTTTTCAACTTAAGTGGTAAGTAATTTGCTACTTAGGAAAAACTTTCAAAACTGTTTCATTTTTTATAACAAAAAATTCGGAAACATGCAAAGATCTAAATATCGTACTAAACTATTATTTGAAAAAAGAGCAAATCTTTTACTTTAAACAGCTTAAGTAATAAAAAAGTTTTATATCATAAACAAAAATTGTAAAAAGTGAAGCAAAGAGCTGATTATGAAATACCAAGCTTGGAAACTAATAAAGATTTTTTTTCGATTAAATACAGGAATAGTTTTCATATTTAAAAAAGTTTATATTTAATATTAATAAAAAAAAAACCAATCGTTCGCCTATTCAAAAAAAGCCTAAACATATTATATGTTAAAAATATACATATTTAGCCCCCGTCCCACGATATCGAACAGTTTCGTTTTCCTGCAATTTTACAATAACATCAAAGTTACTCGTTATTCGATATCATGGTACGTGACTAGTTGATAGTTTCCGTAGAACATCAATTAGTTTTTGATTTTTTCTTTTATGTTTTGTTTGTACATTATTATTGTCGAGAGAGAAAATTCAAATATGTGAAACAAAAAACTAGAAAGCGCAAGAATTCAGCACAGAAAACAAAAACTCTGTAAGAAAAATACCTGTTTGACGGCATTCGAGGCGGCTTCTCTTGTGGTAAAAGTAACAAATGCATAACCACGATTTGTACCAGTCATGGGATCCATCATTAATCTTAAATCCCAAATTGTGCCACAATTTTCAAACAGGGGTATTAGCTCATCTTCAAACATGTCTTTGGGTATTTTCCCGCAAAATACCTCGCAACCATTACCCGGTACTGGACCATCCCAATTTGGAGGTGGTCCACCATATTTGCGCTGGCCTTTAACAACAAAAAAGAAATATTTTAGTTAACAAAAATAAAGATTCTGAATTGAAAAAAAAACTGTTCAGTCCAAGCAACTTCAGAAAATACTCGTATGTCAACTAAAATCAAAATTTAAAATTGTTTTCATATTAAGGAACATCATCCTTTTCTTCAAATTTCTTGTCTAAGAACGTTCAAATAAATAAATAAGAACAGAGCTGCGTTGCTCGTGAATGAACGAGGTAAATTAAATGTATCACGTGAGTCATCGAAGAGAGCCGGCCATTTAACTGAGTGCTTTTCGTTCAATCGTGTTCTGCGCCATTTCGATTGCTTTTCGGTCGGCAGCAAATTTGTTTTTATTTCTTATGACATTTATGTGGCTGAATTAAAAATTGAATTAATAGAATAGAATTCAAAATTTAACTGATTAAAAATTTAATTCATTAAATTAGGTATTTAATTGATTGAATCGAAAATTTAATTGATTGAATTGAGAATCTAATTGATAAGAGGCTGTCATCCATAATCCAGTCGTAAATCTTTAACACTTTTACAATTTTTTATACGAATTCTTGCTGTTCATCAATCGATATTTGTTCATCTATTTGGGCAGTTTTTTTCTTGTCTCATAATGTCTTATTATTAATATACAATAAATAATTACCCGTGGTCACATCTAAAGTGTAACCGGTACGTTCTAATATTTTTTTGATTTTCTCCTCATCTGGTCCTTTAACTTGCACTGTGGTTGCTGGTGTTGGTACACCCTGTTGACTGGCTCGACTTTTTTGTCGATAGGTTTTCATAACCCCACATAAATACGCAGATTTATTCGATACATGTTCCAAATTTGATTCCAGGAACTGACTTAATACATTCAAGGCACCATCAACCGGAAACTCTTTGAGCGCATCCAGTGCGCGTTCATCTAATTCTACGTGGGCGAGTTTTCCTGTCTTATATATATCGTCTAGTTTACCGGCAACCTGGAAAAGCGAAATAAAAAAAGAAACATTTAATAATAGCCTTGAATTGAAATTTATTTTAGATTAGATAGAACTTGGTCTGCTATTGAGCGTTACAGATCGTGGGACAGGCCTCTCACATTCGGACACCAAAACAATATATCTAGACGATGTACTACATTGTCAGCTGAAATGCGTAACCACGCAACTAAGTTTTTTACTATTTTACAGTAGAATAATAACATGCAATGGGACAGTCAAGTACTTTCGTCCAATATTTATTACATAAGATTAAAAATTGGAGATAACTTCAATATGATCGATGTTTGATAATCGTTTTTTTTGTTAGTTACGTTCTTTTGCATTTCAGCTAACGATATACATACATATGTATGTAGATTGTGCTACAAGCAAATAAATTTTATGAATTTCTTTTAAATCTACAAACAGTAAAAAAGCTTAAATGGTTCCAGGTTTGAATAAAGATTGAAGTCTTTGTCTACATGAACCAGATTTAAGGAGTTTTTAAAATTTTCAATTATTTTTTCCAAAAATATTAATGTTTGTATGCCGTCTTGGCTACATACGATATGAACTTTGATCGAATAATGAAAAAAATACTTGTATTAAGTGAAGGTTTTACTTACTTTTTTATCTAAGCCATATTCCAAGAGCTTTGGATAATCTTCTGTTCTTTCACCATCGCCGCGATCCTCCGATTTTGTATTGATGTCATCTACCAGTTCGCCATTGCCTTCCGCCATTTCTGCAAGCAAAAATTTTTAAATAATTATGATTAATTGATCACTAGCAAGGCTCTGATAAATTTATATGAACATGAATGAGCACGTTTTGTTTTTTATTGTATTTAAGATGAGACGAGTACACTTAACTGTAAACGTGCTCAAAATAAAATAGGTACATACACAATAAAAGAAAAATAGTTCACACAAAGTTCTTTGCAAAAATTTGGCATATAGAAATTGGCAAACGAAAATCTTGCACGTTTGCTGCCGCTTCATTTTACGCACTTTTGTACACTGAAACGCTCTTAGACACCGTCCGATTAACGACTTTGTTTACCTTGAAGAGTTCAATGAACTCTGTTTATTTTAGAGTTTGAAAAATAAAACAAGCAAAACTATTGCAAATTTTTGCAAACAATAGAGCAAAATGTTGGATACCCGCACTATTAATACACGCCGGCACCAGGGATCGGGAACTGTTGAGAGCCCTTTTCCAAGCTATTTCGTTTGTATCATTCTGAGTATTGCCACCTTATCCACAAACATATGAAATGCTTAAGTTTTCTGCATATTGCTTTTATTTTTTTCCCCCAACAAACAATCAAAAACAACTGGGAAAAAACAAAAATTGTAAGAATTTAGTTTGTCGACAACAACTATTTGGTTCTGCAAATTAATAATATTTTGTTTTGTGGACAGTTTCAATTGATTCTATATGATTATTTCCTACTCATTTAATGTTTTACTGTTTTTACTTTGTGACTACTTACAAAATAAAAAAGAAATTTTGTACCAATAAAATTTTAAAAAACATGAAATAGGTGCCGAAGATCTTATATTTTCTGAAAAAAACAATATTTTCCATGAAAAACTTCCAGACAGGCAGAATTTAGTTTGAAAAATCTTTGCAGCCAAAGGCAGAAAACAAAAACAAATCGAACATAGTGACAACGATGGGGCCATTTGCTGATTGAGTTGCTCACTACATATTACAAAGAATGTATTGAAAGCCCAAATTAAAATTCCAAGACAGCTTGTTTGAGTTTCTTTCGTAAATATCCGTTTTGAAGTTCAGCAAAGAAGTAAGTCAATCGCTTAACATCGGTTGTAAGATTGCAGCGTCTTAACAAATCAACCAGATGAACAAAAAACCGATTGCTTTTTTGTCCTATTTGTCATTTTAAAAGTAAAAAAAAAGTCCGAAATGCGTTTGGGGTTTTAAATATGTTTCGAACATTATTTTAATCTATTTTTCATTTAATTTGTTTGCCCGTTTCTTTGTGTAAAGCAAAGATGGAACCAAGGAATGCATTCATTTTCCAAAGTTTTAAAATTTTAAAATCTTTCAAATTGTCTCAATTGTTTAGTCTCAGAATTTTTCATAATAATAATAACTTTGAGAAATTTAAGCCGAAATAATTTTTTTTATTTTAATTGTCTGATCTGCCTTAAATTCGTTCTTATTATTTGGCAACCCTGCCAAATTGTCTAGTTTTTATTTTGGCGAGTTTAATGAACTTTACTGCTCCCACAGTTATTATAGTTTAGGCAGATAATTGATCAAAAAAAATGATTTTTTCACACACAAAATACAACAACAGCAATAATCAATATGAGGAGTGTAAAGTGCGTGAGCAAAATAGTTTTTATTCTCTTCGCTTAAAACCCAATAACATTAGCCAGCGTTGCCGTTTCTAAAGATTTATTTCATATTGGAAGATGTTTGGGAAATCAAAAAGTTATAAATATTTTTATATTTTTATTGTTGAAATTTGTCGAAAGTATTTTTGTTTAGAACACAGTAAGCAGGATGACATATTATAAAAAATTTATGTATGTATGTGTGATGGTGTTGCTTCCAAGATATTCACAATATCATATACTCGTAGCTAGAGAATATTTGAGAAAGTTTCCTAAATCGAAGTTCTGGAAAATTAATATACAATAAATAAAAACAAAATTTACTACAACTTAGAAATATTGACTTTAAGTTTTTCTTCAAAATTCTGCTTGTCACAGCAGAACAAGTCATTTTGGTTTGCCATCAAGATGTTCCAAAAGGAAAAAAAACTTATATGGCAACGCTGACAGTAGAAAAATTGTTTTTGTTCACTTCACTTAAAAGTTTAAATTAGTTTTCGTCACAAAAAAAGAGGCCGGCCGGTTGGTGTATTGAAAATGAATTAACAAATTAGGAAAATTGAGATGGCAAAAAACTAATTCGTGGCCTTTTCAAGAAACAACAACAACAAAAATATAACATTTAGCAGCGGCCTAATGGCAATAGCTGCTACATACATACATACTTATATATGTACATAATAGTACTTTTGGTAGAATGAGACGTAATCTTGATTACATGCCTCTACACTAGTATGTTTAGAGTCCCCTATATCAATTTTGCGGTTTCATGCGTTTGTGAAACTTTTCACAAATTCAATTTGGAAGTTATGCTCATTATTTTTGCTAGAATACAACGTAATCTGGACATAGTGGCCCAATTTGCCCACTACCATCCAAATTCCCTCACAGGAATTCATGCGTAAGCCACATTCATTCGTTTTGTAAAAATTGTCACAAACTCAATTTCGACGTGATTTCGATTATTGTGTAAGTACGGAAAGTTGTACTAAATTGCCTAAATTCAGGCCATGTTTCACGTTAGAAGTAGCAATAGAGCAGATTTTTAGCTCAAGAAAAAGAGTTTTTATTCACAACCGGTTGATCTGACGTAAAGGCTTCTGCCAAATGTTAGGCTTTGGGCCTTCAAATGAATGCCAAATGGGTTTTCATAATGGTGAAAAATGCTGGCGTACGTAAGTGTTCGATTGGCTTATCAATTACTCATGTTACTTCTGAAGTTTAGACATTTAATAATGTTTTTTCTTCTTCTTTTTTTTATCAAGATTATGATGCCAATCACAAAACCATATACTTTGGCGTTACATTTCAATGCTGCTGTTCTTCTGTCTTAAATTAAAATATTTTCAAATTTCATTACTCGCAAAGACATGAAACGCACTCAAACAAACAAATGCTTGTACCTCTATCTACTCATACCTGAATATATGTATGTATGCCAAAATAAATAAATAGCTTCAAAAAATGGGTCACTATAACACGAATATTAATAAAATTATGTCACATGTACATAGACACATACATACATACATGGTGGTGGTGGTAGTTGCTAGAATTTCTATTGTATAAATGCAAAAAAAAATAAAAGTAATAATAAATGAATAAGAAAAGAACTAAAAAAACAAAACAAATTTTAATGTCTCCTCCCCCACCCTTCTCTTAACAAATTAGTTATCGTCGTTCGACCGTTTCTCATCTAAAGGCTGGTGCTTGTTTTGTTGCGATCAGTTTTTTTTTTTTTTACTGTTTTCACAAATTTTAGTCACACTTAAAGGTGGTTGGCGAGATACTAGTATTTTTAGAAGAATTTCGTCCGTTTCGTTTGAAGTTTTAGAGACGGCAAAAGCCAAGAAGACAAGCAAAATTTAAAATAAACTAAATTACGTAATTGAGACAAACAAAAGCAAAACCGAAAATCTATTATTAATGTTTCCAAATGTTTGTCAATGTTTGAAGAGTTTTTGTCGAGTTTTAGTGCGCTTTTTGCTTTTGTTTGTACATTTACTCTCTTTGGATGATATTTATTTGGTTGGAATTTTGTTTAAAATTACTTATATGTATGTATGTATGTATGTAGGTATGTACATACTATGTATGGATGTGTTATTAAATGAAATTCATATGCATGTATGTACAATGTACATGCATTCATACGGACGTGTGTACGTACGTATGTGTGTTAGAGAGTACGTATGTATGTGCTTCTGTGCTGTACACATTTGTGTATGTATGCATGTGTGTGTGTTTTATTTCTGCTTATTTTTCTTTTTTGCTTCATTTTTATTTGTTTGACATTGAAATTTTTTGCGTACAAACATATGCATGTATGTATGTATGTATGTATGTATGTATATAAAACAGATTTTAAAGCATGGGTGGTATAAAACCCAAACCAAACATATTTATGTACAAACATACCTACAAATGTATGTGTGCTGTTTATAAAAACACTCTATAAATGTATGTATGTAAATTCATACATACATATCGAACATATACATACATACATATGTTCATACATACATATATGTATGTACATATGTACATATTTTATAGAATGTTAACACATATTTATCATCGAAAAGCGATTTTTTTTTAAATTTAAACAAATATTTGCACCAAAAAACAAACAAAGAAAATGTACGTGTGAATAAAATAAAAGAAAAAAAAAAATTATAAAACAATTTTGCTGCCACATTTTATTTTATTAATAATTTTTTTTAACAAATTTAAACGTTTAAAAAAATATCTTTGTATTGTAAGAAAATTTTAAATGAATAAAAACTGGTTGTTTTACTGCATTGTTATAGAGATGTATTAGGATTTGATTAATTTAATTCTTATGTCCACAAATTTATAAACATAAATAAATTCATAGCAAGAGAAGACTGCACGAAAGTAATTTTTTTAGTTGTAATAATGTTTTACGACAGGTTTTCTTAAGCTTCTGGTTTGTAAATACTTTTCTGTTTTTCATGAGATGGTGATCAGTTCGAACCCGAGCAATTTATTTACTTTAAATGAATAACGTTTGTTTTATACTTATAAGAATAAATTGCAAATTTTACTAACGGTTAACGACCCAGTCGAATTGTTATTGAAACTAATGTCACGTTTGAAACAGCACATATCGCCTGATATTGCGGCTGTAATGGCCGCAGATTTTCCATTAGTATAAACACATATTAAAGTAACATTGTTGAATAAATTTCTAAGCTGAGTTGAGATTCGCTAAGTTTTTTATTTTAATAGGATGCTACGGGACTTTTTGTCGCATTCGACGTACTATTTTTTCCTTGCCATTTTCTTTGAATTGGAATTCTACCTGCTACCCACTTCATAACAGATTACAATGCTTTTCATGAATTACATTTTTAATTCCAAATTTGGTCCGAAAATACATATTTGTTTCTCTCGATTTAACTGCCATGTCACGTTTGACGCCAGAGAGGTACCCAATATTACACAACAAAAGATCGTGTTTGTTTTAGTGTTTTCCATTTGTTGCTGATATAATGTTTGAGGTATATAATTATTCTTTACTATATTTCTGACAATGACAGAGTGCCACCTGTAGTACTGACTTGATTTTTGATGTGAATTTAGTTTCTTTATTCTCCGAAAAGTTTTACATCAATACAATTTATGCTTCTTATGACGATTATTAAATTTCAAATTTTGTCATTTTTGTCAAAATAATACAAAGAACGAACAATTCCTTAATATTCGGTTGCTAATCGCCAACTGGAAAAATCTCTTATTTGAGATGTTGTGAGAAAAACTTTTGCAATAAAAGTTTAAAAGCATAAACTCCCATGACGAAGACACATTTACTTAACAGACAACTTCTTTTATAGATCCAAAATTGAAGCGAACATCTTTAACAATCCCCAGCATATGTCAGCACTTTTAGTTTTCTGATTTTTTTTTTTTTTGGAAAATCATGAGTATATCTGCAGTCCACTTATTAACTGCTTCACGTACATATGCACGTGTTTTTAAATATTTGATTTAATATCTAATAAATTTTTTTTAGATTCGACGAAGAAGTGTATTTGAGAATCGAGACTACTGCAAACATATGCATTTGCTTTTGCTTTTATAATTGCATTAAAAGTTTGATTTTTCGTCAAAAGTTTTCAAAAGTATTTTACAATTTTAAGTCAAAAACTTGTACAAAACTATTTTTATTTCTACATATTCGATGGAATGCCACAAATTTTTTTACTACGATTTCTACTATTAATACAATTTTCTGCACCAAGACTTTTTTCCTTAAATTCAAGAACATAAAATTTAATTTAAAATATTGTTTTTTTTTCTCTAAACTTTCTGCAATCGTATTTTTGGCAGCAGGAAAATATTTTTGCTTCCCCCTCCCTCTCCATCCAAAATACGTGACATAATGGCATGTACTAAAGTAACAGAAAAATAAAAAATAGAAGAAAAAAAAACGAAGAGACATTGCAGAAGCAGGGAGGTATCGTTTCGTTTTTAGAATAAAAAGTAATTTATGCAAACTTCCGTTTAAATAGCTTTGCTGGAAAGCAACCAAAAACGAAAAAAAAATAACAATAACAACAATAATGACACAATGAAATGATAAACTTACAGCAACATTTACAACAAACTTTATTTAATAAATAGTAGAAACGAATTTATAACAACTGCATCATGATGCAGTATGCGATACATGGTTGGCGTTAAGCTACAAATTTATACCCAACCAAACGAAACCGAAAGAACGACTTGATACGGTTGAAGGCAACAAATAAATACAAAAAAAAAAACTATATCTACATATGTATTTGTGTAGAGAATGTGTGTTTCGTAGTTTTTATTGTAGTATTACAAATATTTACTGAAGTCTTATGCCAAAAAAATTTACACATACTTGAAAAAAAGCAACACAAAAACACTAGAAAAAATTACATTCTAAAGTATACTTTAGACGTGGTCATACCCAGTTGGCCATACAGCCAAAAACAAGAAATTGGCAGTGGCTTGACGAATGAGCGCAACGTCGAAAGCAGACACCAGCAGTGAGGCAACATTTTTAGTTAAATAAGTCTTATTTGTTGGCGTTCGACATAGTGAGGCGGTTGGTTAATATTGCATTTTCTTTCAAGTTTGATCAGTTTGATTGAGCTTTTGAAGCATGAAGTCTATTCTTATTTGCTTTAACATCGACAATCGTTCCAACATGAGGGGCTATTAAGAGGAATAGTCGGGATTTTAACTGTTCATGAAATGTAAAAAAAATTTTACTCCTAAACTGATCTCATTTAAGAGGGACTAAGACCTAAAGTAATCAGTTGTGCTGCCAACTTCACTTCACTTGTTATGACGTTACATTTTGCTCCACGACGATTTTTTCTCTGGCATCTATGCAGAACTATGAAAACTAAGAAATAATGCACACTGCGGCTACTTGCAATTAGAAAAAAACCAAAAAATGTTTGTTTTATTAAAAAATAAAAACAAATTAAATGGTTGCCATAATATGCTTTAAATATTTTTAATTTCTCCTCAACACGCAAATGTTGTTGTGAAGGGCTCGTCATTTGGTGTAATAATTGGCTATTGCGGGCTCAGAGTCATGCTATTGTTTTGCATGGCTGCAAAAACAAAAGAAACATTTGCATGCAATTTGAAGTTCGAAACGGTTCAAAGACTTTAAAAGTAATTAATTTAAAGAATTAATCGAAATAGAACAGGTGCTATCAAACTAAATTGATCTTAAGAAATTTGAACTTGACTTTAAAAGGTTTTTAGTTGTAAAGTTTCCCAAAACCATCATTAGGAAAATAACCATTGAAAAGCAATAAGCCTAAACGTCAGTCTGAAAAAGGAGTATTTCATGCTTTATTTCTTTTTTTTTATAAAAAGTTTAAAAACCAATTGTTTTTGCCCTTTTCGGCTCAGATGCTTCATAATCCGCACTGTGAGGTATATTTTGTTAGTTGACTATCAGAAAACTGTGGGCCTACGTTGTCACATTCACGTCATCGTTACATAAAAAACAAAGTTTTGATAAAGGAACATATTTTAATGTTATATGTATTGCATTGCCCCTATTGTTATTAATGGGCTATTTGAGAAAATATGTCACGTTCGGGACTATAAAAATGCCATCACAGAACCACAAACTTTTTACACTTTTTTTACTTACTATTTAAAGCGAAATAGTCTCCTCTTTTGGGAGAATATATAAATAACAAAATTTTGCTTTTGCAAAAATAATTTAAGTGAATTTTAGAAAACTGTGTTGGCATTTATTTTTACATGTTTAGGGAAAATAAATGTTTAAAGTTTACATTTGCTATGGCAACTTTAGCGTGCAAAAACACTAAAGAGTTAAAGAACTTTTTATTCAAACTACCCACCCCTTTGCAAGTCATCCCTTATGTTTGGCCGATTTTTATTACTGCACATTGCAGATAGTGCGTATGAAATATACAAAAATGGGAAGGTGTCTGTCTATCTGTCTGTTTGTCTGTTGGTCTGGCTCTTTCTTTCTCTTTCGGTCCCGCTTTTGCCATAATATTTCATAAATCACTATGGTGCTGTATTTTGTTTATTGTATCGGTATGTGGTTTGGGGTGATGACCACAGACAACAGACAAAATGTTTTTCAAATTTTATTTAAACAAATAACAACAACAACAACAACAGCACTAACGTTGAGGGTGAACACACTGGCTGCCACTTGTGCATTAACACACAGACACGCACTCACACTCACGTATGAAAAAACTAAAACAATTTTTATAGTCATAAGGGTGTAATTTTTATATGAAAATAAGCACATTACCGGTCATGATTTAAAGGAATTTGCGATATAAAAGCCAATATAGAGAAAAATAAAATTAAATATGAGAGAAATAAAATTAAATATGAAATATTTTTAAATACAACGAACAAATAATGTGTGTGTGTATTTGTGGTCATAAGGAAAGAGTGCAGTTTTGGCTGTTTTTATTTTATTAATTGCAGAAAAAAAAGGAAATCGACAAAATGCAACAGCATCATGCAGCAGAGATTTGGATGCAAAACAAAAAGTTGGCAACGGATTGTTTCGATGTATTGAAAACTTTTAAAAGTTGCAGTGAAATCAGATAAAAAATAATGCTGAAAAATTAAGTTATATTTCAACGTTGAAATAGAGAGCGATTTCTAATGCTGATAAATCTCATCTTCTCGATCTGAATTTTTCTCTTGTCCAGTTCGAAAGTTTGATCTCAGTTTCGGTGTTGGTTGGCAACGGCAACCATTTAAGATAAAACAAAAACAGAAAACATTTGTTGGAAAATTATCTTGCTGAAGGATCTGGGTTTCATCTTTTGAAATTAGAAATAAGTTTTGGTGTCCTTTGACAACTGCAAGCATTTAAGTAAATAAAGTAGAAAATATCAAAGATGTATCAAATTATAACGATACTGAGAAAACCCATATAATATAAAATTTTGTTTGTGTTCTGAGATTTTATTTGGCAAGTTTGAAATTTCGAAATAACCTTTCATTGCAAAAAAAAAACTACTTCAAGGGGGAAAACATAAGAAACGTATTTTATACATTTTTTCTTTAAATTCAATTTTTAAATTTTTTTTAAGACATTTGAATCAACACACTCAAATTCGAATATTCGAAATCACGATCTTACAAAAATTAATATGTGCGAGATTTTGAATAAATTTTTTATGGAATATTAAAATTTTTGCGAATGCTCCTATAAATTGTTTTCTTTGTTAAAACTATATTTTTTCTGTTTAACAAATTTTTATTTATTATCTGAATTTTTCATTTCTGCAAAACAGCATCTGATTTAATTTTTTAATAATTTAACAGATATATTTTTAAGGTTTTTGACAAACATTTAGCAAAATATTGAGGATATTAAAAAAAATTTTCAATTTTTTTAAGTAAAATCTTTAGCTGCCACAATTGTTATACCAGTCTAGTTTGTGTGACTAAGATGACTGATCTTAGAATACAGAGAAATACTTCGATTTCCTTTGAGCTCCCCGATGGACCGAACTTTTGAATTTTTGAAAAAAAGTACCTGATTTAAATGGATTCTTATTTTATATTTAGCAATTATTCATATAAAAAGCATTTTCCAGATGGTCAAGAAGTTTTGGCAAATTTTCTCTCTACATTATTGGCGAAAACATGCTGCTTAAATCCAGCTGTATTTAAGATTTATCTAACATTCGTTAAGACACAATGAAGCAACAATTTTCTGTGACACTGTTATCTATACTAGTTGTTGCCATTAATTATGGCCCTGTTGTACAGCTTAGCATTTTTAAATTATTCATTAAAAATTAAGTATTAAAGACAAAACTTTTAATGCAGAGAGATAACAGTTTCTATATATACCACAAGAGATGCCTTAATGAATTTGTCTTTAAAACGGCCAGAGTCGACATTAAGTAAATTTATGCACATCCGGCTTTTGAACAGCCTTTTTATCTAGGATTAAATATTTAATTGTTCTTAAACAGGCCGCATACATACATACATACGAGCATGTATTTATGTACATACATATGTATGTATGTATGTATTTATGTGTACGGCTAGCAGAGAAGAAGAAATACATATGTATGTACGTATTGTAGTTTATGTAAATAAAACTTCAGCACTGTAATTATGCAGATGTTGTTTGAATTGCCAACTATAGGCTTTACTGCATAAATATTTTCCAGGGACCTTAAAGTTGTGCAAAAGAGCCTGTGGTAAATTTTTACAATTACAATTTTACACATTATCGTTTATTATAGCTGCCGTACATTTAATCGAATAAATAAAGCAACCAACTAGTTAGTTACAAAGTATTGCGTATGTGTAAGCGTGTGTGTAGCAGCGGATGTTAATAGGAGAAATAAATTTTAATGTCCTTACAGCTGTATTAAATTTACATATGCCTTTACGAACAAGTGTGTAAGTTTGAAAGGAAAATAAAAAACTACGCTGGTGACATTTGCTGCCAAATTGCATTTAAATTCTGTTTTCAATTTTTTATTATAGTCCCTTAAAGTTAAAGTTTTTACAGAAGACACACATTTATTACAATTCATTAAAAAACAAAATAGTAAAAAACAAAATAGTAAAAAACTATTACTAAAAAGTCATAAGCAGCACAAGGTTGAATAGTATTTTCCTTGGCCAGAATCTTTAATTAAGATGTAGTTGCAACAATCTTTTGCTAATTTGGACTCGCTACACAAAAACAACCTGCTTTTTATAGTTGCAAAGTACATAAAATAAAAGTATTTATGACCTGTTAAAGACAATCAGTTTATGGATTTTAAAGATATTAACAGAGTTTTAATGCTCTTAATGAGAGTGTCTCTGAGTGAGAGCGAAAGAGAGTGAGAGATAAAAGAATTTGCATATAATTTACCACTTATGATATCTGAAGTATCTCATGTTTGCGGTGTGAGGAAACACATAAATCACCGTTAAAGAGTCCGATACAAGTTACAGACAACGCAGGCATGCATGCTTTTCCATCGGCGCAAAGCATGTATTGCATTGGTATTTGTACTACATACACACATACATACATATGCAAATATGTATGTATGTATGTACATATACATACATACATATGTATGCTTATAAAATCGATAACAATGAAGTATATTTATGAGGTTCCACTATAATTTCCCTTGGAACAAATAGTCTATTATTTGTCTGCACACTTTAATTTTCACATGCGAACGCTTGTTTGTATGCATGTACACACACACTCACCCCTGCACACCCCTACACATGCACACACGCCCACACACACACACTGTACATGTAGTTCATGCATTTCGTACTCGTTTCATTATGCAATTTTCTCCCGGACTTCAGCCAGTATAAAAAAATCTATTTTTTTTCTTTCTGTCTTTTGTTCAACTTGCATAGACAGACACATTAACGCACACTCACTTGTTTGAAAGCCAACCCAGCAAACGTTTGCATACTCGTGACTTTAATTGCAAAATTCCGATAAAAAAAAAACGCAAAACTCATCAAAGAAACAACAAGGGGGATATCCCTATCTCGAAAATATAAAACAAAAACAACAAGAAATTATTATAAAAATATTTGTAAAATGGGTGGCTGGGAATTTCATAGTCTGTCTGGCTTCGTGGGAGGTTACGTCTGCTCCCAAACAAAGCAAATCAAAGCAAAACAAAACAAACCAACCAGTCTGAGTTATATATGTATATACATGTATATATGTATGTACATATACATACATATGTATGTAGGTAGGTAGTTACTCAGTCATCAGCTATGATGCTTTTATTGTTGTTATTACAATTGCTTTTGATGTTGCATTGTTTAAGCCGGAAATACTTGAATGAGTTGAACATTTTCTACACACCGCCATTTATAGAAATACATACATACATACATATGTACGTACATACATATATACATACATACATACCTAAGATACATACATACATATATGCATATTTTTTACGGTTCGTTTTTTTAATTTTTCTTCAGGCTTTTCCGCCTCTCGATTGTTCAGCAGACAAGTACAAATATTTATAACCATATTTCTTTCAGACAGGTACGAACGACAGGTATCGTGGAGGTTGTCTTCATTTTTCAAGTTAATGTCATTTATTGAAAGCCCTTTTTGCTAAGGGCTGTAATTGACACTAAGGCTGGCGAATTTCTTCTTTAACTGGGTCTCATGCGCATTTTTCCTTTGTCTTCAGTTTAGATATAAAAATTATAAAAGTATAAAAATATTTTCGGTTTTGATCTTTCTTCAAATAACAAGATATTTTTCATAACATGACTGCAGCCACCCAAAACATTGCATTGGATCCATTCAAGAATCGTATCTGTCTTGAAATCTGATATGTATGTAGGGCACCTCTTGAAATATGTAAGCAGTAAGAAGAGATTTCTGGAGATTGAAATGGCTAAAGAAAGACCAGAATTGTTAACTTTACAGCTCCGGCAAGAACAACTTACTCTGAATTAAGGCAGAAAATATATATATATAAATGGTCAGGCTACTGCGGTACGTTTTGATTTCTATTTGCTTAAAAGTAAGAGGATAAAATGGATAAAATCCAATTCTGGTACTTTTTCTTTTTTCTAACAAATTAAGAACATTTGTTTGCTTTTTGTCGGGCAGCCGCTGATATTTATGTATATAAAATAAACACAAATTACAAACAGCATCTGTCATATACTATTCCATATAGAGTAGCGATTGAAAAATGACATTCATTGCTCTAAATTTCAAAATTCAAATGTTTTTTGATTTATTTATTCAAATCAAATTCTATAAAGATTCATAGGAAAAATCATGCTAAATAAAGTAGCACATAATTCTCATTAATTTTGTACATTTTCTTGATTTTGAGAACATAATCACAATTTGTAAATTCAAAGTTCGAAAAATCGAAATGAATTCAATAGTAGGCAAATTTGAGGTTAAGCTCACAGATTAAATGCCTGATTTCAAATACTCACAATTTAGATGGAAAACTGTTAACTAAACCCCAAAATGAGGAAAGAAAAACAGTTCTTAGAACGTCCGTCTTTTTCAACATTGATGCCAAACAAACACCACACCACAACTAACCTACTTCTGTCGCAAATTGAAAAACATACACCGGAGGTGTTTAAGGTCCATAAACTATAAATTTACGAAACTCCGCAGCCAAAATGAGTTGTCAATGAATTTATGGCTCACACCGCACAATATAGCCCAACCAGCAGCAACACAATTTGAGAACGGTGAGACTGCTGAAATTGTTGACAACAGCCACATTAATCACCATCTCCAAATGTCCGCTTTTGAAAACCACTAGAGCATTTTAAACTCTAATGTTTGGGGCCATAAAAAACAGAGTAATAAATTGTAATGAACATTTTCAATAAACTGCAATTTGTCTGCGCTGCGGCAAAAACTACCAAAGGAAGCTGAACAGGGTGGGGAGGGACAATTTAGACGAGCGCGCTAATAAATAATAGACCTTAATTACTATAACAACGAGCCAAGTGTTATTAAAGCAAAAACAAACAACAACAAAAGTATAGAAAAATTAAGCTGTCCTATGACAATAAAAATAATGTGGGGACGGAGAAGCAAATAAAGATACAGATACAGATGCAAACTGCGATGAAGAAAGACAGTGTTGATAATGCTTTTTTTTGAGATACAGCTACTGGGTGATCATTATAATGGTATTGTCATTAAAAAAAAGATGGCTTGTCATATAAGACACTCATTATTAAGAATGTTGCAATGCTCTTGGCATTAGAGGCAACAACAAATAATTTAGACATTTTGTTTTTTTGTTTGTTTTTTTTATTTTTTTTATTTTGTAAACTGTCAGCCATTTTGGCTGATTTAAAGAGTGGTGTTGGCTGCTACAGCGTCTTTGCCATATTCTAAAAGTTTGGCACAGAGTTTAAAAAGAACTGATTTTCGGTGTGCAACCAAATCGTGCCAAGAAATTGAAACGAGCCAGTTTTGCTTCGTTGCCACGTTAAAAGGCAGGACTTTTTCTTTGCCTTTTTTCTGCAAAACTTTGACCATTCACATTTGTGCAAGGCTTTTGACTAGTTCGGAAAACATGTTTCTTGTTTTTTGGTTTTTATTTTATTTCATTTTTAATCAAAGCGTTTGCAGCAAAAAGCTTTAAAATCGTTTTAAGATACAAAAAAGTGCTAAAAACGCAAGAATCTTTTACAACAAAATTCGAAAACGTGCAGTATGATTTATGCTTTAAGGCTTTTGTATGTGTAAAGCGTGCATTGGGAGCAATAACCCAGAGGCACCAACATACAAACACACACACACATATACATATATATACATATAAAATATAAAACAGAAGTTCTAGCTTTCTTGTAGCTGGTGCACCTCAAACCCGAGTGCACTTTTAGGATGCAGGAAAGCACTTTAGAAACATTATTGTCGTTATTGCATTTAGAAACGGAATATATTAAATATACGCTTTACACAGAAAAAAAAATGTGGTAGTGCTTGTTTTCTATAATTTTTGTGGCAGAAAACTTCAATAACAGCTTTCTTTGTATTCATCAAAAATTGTTTCGTTGGAACGACGAAAATATTTACTGGCAAGCAAATTTTTTGCTGGAAAATTATACAACACTTTTGTATATGCAACCAAATAATTCGGTGAATTAACGAAACTTTTGTTCAAATAGGAACAAAAGAAAATTTCACACAATATAAATTTTAATCTTATAAACTGACTACAAGCTCTGGAATATTTTCGAAAATTCGAACATTAAGCATTTTAAGAGCCTTTTGGGTTTGCTTGTGCCACACAATATCAAGCTTTTAAAATAAAGTTCGAGCATCTGCAATTAAGATAAAGATGAAAAGAAAATAGGGAAACGAAAGTGAAAAATAACTTCGAAAACTCCAATCGTTCAAATAGAATTTGAACAAACGAAATATTAAAAAAATCATTTATTTATTTACATGAGACTTCAAAGTTTCGAATCAGTTGAATAAGTTTTAAATATGAAATAAATAAAGAAGAACTCAATGAAGCTCAGACTTGCGATTTCTAAAAGCCATAAATAATACAAATTTAAAAGAAAATTACAGAAAAAATTCATTCATTTATTTTATTGTAGTTGGGAAGTTCGAACACTATTTTCAGCCTTCGGCATATGTGAGATTATTTTTGTTCATTTAGACAATTCGGACTCCTGCTTTGGTCTCTAAAATTTAAAAAAACCCCAAAAAGCTATAGAAGTAATAGCCAGAGACACTCTTTAAGACAAATTTTAAGATTGTAAAAGACTCACGCCTGCAAATTAAAAGTTATAAAGCATTAAATAAGTCAACGTGCACTTAATTTTAAACTCTTCTTGTGCGCAAAACGCCAACACATTCGTTCTTACTGTTGCACTTGCAACATTGTAAAATAACGAACGACACTGTCATCATCGAAATAAAGCCCATCCCCTCCTAAATTTAAGACTCCCTCTTCCAACTATCCACTTTCCATGTAACCCGTGAAAGAATAAAATTATATACAAAATTTCCTCAATTTTTCCCCCATTTCTTATTATTCCTAAAAGGGGAGTGCTTGCTTTGAGGTGTGCGTGAGTGTGTGCGTGCGTGTGTGTGTGTATGCGTTAGAGCTTTTATTTTACAATCACGTTATATTCCCTGCTTTTTAAATCTTATTGTTGCTGCACCTTTTTTTAATACTGCGGCTGCTGCTGCTGCGTTAAATGCTGCTGCACTTAAAAAAGTTCATGCAAAAAACAAGTTTTATTTGTGTCTCTTTGTCTTCTTCTTATGTGTGTGTATGTATGTGTTGGAATATCGGTGGGTTTGTGTATCCCATCAAACGTGAAATTGAATTTTTGTACAGTAAACAACGAATGTGGTTGTGTGTGAGCATCGACTTGTGTAATGCAAGCGCACACACGGGCGAACATGCGGATGCACATACAAATTTGAATGCATTGCATTCGTTAATGAAAGTTTGCCTCGACCAGGGATGGAAATGAGAAATTTAAATTTTATTTTTGAATTGCGAAAAATCAGAATTGATCTTTAATTTTTTTTACCATTTCCAATGATTTGTTTATTTTGGAAAATGTGAAGAAGCAGAATGGCAGAAATATCGCCATCAGAAGACACGAAATTGTTTCCTTCTTAAATTAGTTTCACAATTCGAACTTTCCATCGAATGTATGAATTATTTTGGTGTATATCCAGTTTTTTAATTTATATCCAACTACTTAAAATATGATTCAGAAATTGATTTAAATTCCGGTATAAAAAACACACTAAGGCGGGTAAATGCAAACTTGAGTTCGAAAATTAAACTAAAATTTGGACTTTCGAATTATTTGTTTAATTTAAAAAATATTATATATAAATACAAAACGAATGACCATTTTTCGAATTTTGAGCCTTTGTTTGAATTTTCGAAATTCAAAATATCGTACTAAATTTAATTTTGTTATACAAATTATTCAAAACTAAAAAATTAAATTAAAAAACAGCATGTAAAAATATTTAATAGTTGAAAACGTCAGTAGATTTATCTTAACGCAAATTTTGCAAATGTGCAAGAAAAACTTCGGTTTCACTAATTTGTCAGTAAGAATTGAATTGAATTGAACACAAATGAACCGAAAACGGGAATTCCCTTCTTTAAATTTTTTGGTTGTTCACAAAAGTAGAGATGTAATAATAAGCGGTGTCTTATGAGACTGTTAGATATATGTATGTATTTAGATATGATTGAAATAAACAACAATTTATAAACAAAACAATTGAGACTATGGAGAAATGTTAAGGTAATCGAATTCAAAACAAGTTTGGTGTCGAAAATCGCATGCAACACTTCTTCTTACTTCCCGATTTCTAATTAAAATCATTTAAAATTCTATGAAGCCATCAAAATCATCACTTACGACTATTTTAACTATTCCGTAATTAATTTCCAATACTGAATTTAAAGAGCTCAGAGACGCCGTAAGACCGCCACACCTGTCACAAAAAAGCAAAACCATTTTTTATACCACACAAAAGTTCTAAGTTGTGACGTGTGTTTGTGTGCCCTGTGCGCCCGTGTGTTTGTCGGCATAGGCTTGTCAGTTTCGCAATGCAGTAAATCGGAAAAAAAATACTAAACTGAATTGAATTACTTGGCTTGTTTTTTGCTCTCATTGTATTTGCTCTAGTGGTCAGGCCGGCCTCTGTGTAAAAATGAAATAACATTTGCACGTGTTTGACCTATTTGTGGACACTCAACGTGGCCGAAAACATCATTATTACTCCTCTCTCTATAACTTTTACATTCACTCACACTGTGCGAAAGTTTGTGCAATTTTTTGCCCAACGACTCCCTTGTATGTCATATGGAGTAAAAAGTCTTGCAAAAGGAAATAAATGTTCACAAAAAATACATGGAAGTTAAATTAGTAACAGCATCATCGAAAGAAGAAATCACAGCAACAACAAAAAGTCGTTTAATCAATAACAAGGATTTTATTCCTGCGGAGGCAAGATTTTAAGAGACAAAAGAGTTTTGGGTTGCCAATAACAGGCAGGTTCGGTTTGGCTTAGGCTGATCTGGTTGTTTTCGTATTGCATTTTGAGGTTTTTCCTTTCTGTATATTTCCTTTGGACTGTGCTTGATAGCCTGATTGAGTTTCCGTTAAGGATACAGGATACTAGGTTAATACTTGTCTCTTTCGTGTACGAGTAACTCGTGTACAAGAAACAGTCTGATGAAACTCATGCATGCAGATTTACATGCAGACATGAATTTAGATGCTGCTAAAACGGCACTTACACAACAGCCAACAACAAAGAGCTGAACACGTTGCTGTTGTTTTATTTGGGCTTTAATGGCTCTTTGACATCCGTTGAAATGTTGCCACTGATTACCAAGATTTGTAAATGAGATTCATAATGAAATCAATTTTTTGCATTTTTTTTTAAGTTTAATGTCTGCTGCACATTTCTTGCTTCTTTGTTTCCTTCCCCTTAATAGCTTGAGGTTACATAAAATGTTCAGTTTATTGGCTATAGCAACGAAGAAGCAGAACCAGAAGCAACTTTTGAGTTAAAGTATATGATAAAATTTGTTGGTGTTTTATAGTTTGTGCTTCAAAAATAGATCATTATCTTTAGTATTCCATAATATAGAACTAAACGATTTTTTTGTATTATTTTGTTAAGGCAACAACAACAAAATCATACATACATAAGAATGTAGGGAGATAAGATAAATGATATTGAACCTTAGTCAACAAATTGAATGATAAAGTCGAATGTGAACAAAGTTCTTTATAAAAAATTGCATTGTCGCTGTTTTTGCAACATCAAAGAAATAAATAATAGAATTGGAGTGAGTGTAACAAAAAAAAAAAATTTATAAAATAAGAAGCATTTTCGTATACAAGAAAATATAAAAGAAATTGAAGAAGGACACAGCACAATATCATTCTGATGTTATTTATAGTCATAGTTTAGGTATTTTACACAACATAAGGACGCTGTGACGTGCCAGCAGCTTATCTCGGAACCAGTAATAGATAACTGTTAAAAAAAAGCGGAAGGATTTAAGGGTGGCCAGACAAAAAAATCTTTTCGTATCTAAAGCTTTCTGTGGACATTTTTCCAACTAATTTGTGGTTGTTATATTCTCCTACAAAATTCATACAATTAATTATAACTCAGTACTTAATACAAATTTTATCGCAAATAAAGCCAAATGCTTAATCTCAAAGCGTTTCATTGGAAAAGTTCGGCTGATGGTAACACTTCTTAAGCCAATGCCTGAACTGTTCTTGTATTAATTAGATATACATACATATTTCTTTAGCGTTTCTCTTTTCTGCCGGCTAAAGGAAAAAACTAACTTTTTTCAACAGCTAAAACGTACAGTTTTCCAACTTAAACTCAGGTTTTTTACAATAATTGTCAAACAATTGTCAATTTTTTGTTAAAATAAATGAAGAACAAGAACGTGTATTCTGTAAGAGAACTAGGAAATAATCGAAAAGGATTTCGAAAAACAATTAATCCATTAGTTGTTGTAAATCACCGAACAACGTAAAGAAAATCTCGCCTGCACGCCAACACCGCACAATAATAATTACGGTTGGCATGGCAACAGAAACCCCCTTCCTCTGAATAAAAGTGCACAAAATACTAAAACAACAACAAAAATCAAACATAACTCAAACCAATCTCCAATAAATGCTATCAGTACAATATGCACAACTACAAACAAAATCCGCAAACTACAACGACAACAGCAACAACAGCCAGAATGTTTAAAAACTTAATGGCTTGTCTGGTTAAAATAAAGTACAACAGCAGCAACAACAACGGCTGTGGTATAAGAAAAAAAGCCAGCAACATTAAAAGCAAATGCAACTGAAAAAAAGGAAAAAAAAGGGGGGCCACTTTATGCTCTTACACTTCATTTTACCACTCGCTTGCAAACACACACACACACATACACATACACAACCATCAACACCAACACCAACAACAATACTAAAACATAAAACCAATACTTAATCAAAACAAACCATGTGAGAAACATGTTTTATGAAAATGCTTCTTGTATGTTTTACTCAACAGCGACAACAACAAAAACCTTTAAATACTTGTTTAATGCAAACAAGAAGAAAAAAATCCCAATTGCACATGAAACAATGAGAAAAAGAAGAAGAAGAAGAAAATCGCAAAATGTATGTGATGTATTGTTGCCACCAGCTTGTCTTGCCGTTTGGAAATCTATAATGAATAATGGCAAGCCGCCAAATTATGAACACATGCTGAGAAAACTGAACAAACTGTGAAATACGAACATTTATAAAAATAACGACTGATAATTTAAATAGCAAAACAAATATGCAAAAAAAAACAAAAGAAAAAAGAAAGAAAGAAATATGGCGTGGCTGTAAAATGGGAGCCGCAACAAATACCAACACAAATGCAAATGCATCAGAGATGCAGTCACTGCACACTCACTCTCCTCACACACACTCTTAAGCAAAATGCCCTGCTCAGAGGAAAAGAGTAGAACGGAAAAAGCTCCATTTGAGAGGTTATCAAGTACATAATGACAAATCTACAAGTTACATACATGCAGACGCATATTTACACACACACACACACACACACACAGACGAGAGCCCATGTGTATGGAGGGAGATGTGAAAACCTGCAAAATTTTGGAAGGGAAAAATATGCTGGTCTAAAACTACATGACGACGACGGTGGGCAGGCAGAAAATCGAAAATACTTAAAGCTCGTGCAGTGGGTGTGAATCGGAATGGGCGGCAAAAAGAAGATACT
Source organism: Epicampocera succincta (assembly GCA_932526305.1). Taxonomy (NCBI): domain Eukaryota; kingdom Metazoa; phylum Arthropoda; class Insecta; order Diptera; family Tachinidae; genus Epicampocera; species Epicampocera succincta. Next base: position 58,544,028 of record OW052034.1, read on the forward strand.
AAATTTAATAATATGCTCAAGGATAAGAAAATTATAACTTTAAACAACCATGTTGAAATGAGAAATAAACAAACAAAAATAATAAAAAAAATTTAATTAAAGAAAGTAAAACCCTAAACCTCTGTTATTTTAATTATTCATACATGTAAATATTACTTATTGTAAATTTGCTCGTTTTCGAAGCAGAAAAGTTCACTTGAACCCCTTAGTTGTTACAATATAATATCACTGTAAATACCACATCTACTTTAAACGTTAATAAATAAAAACTACAAGTAAAGCTAACAAAATACAATTAAACAAGATCAAATAAAACTAAAAACTAAAAAATAAAATAATTCCAGTAAAATGAACAGACATATTCAATATTTATGTATGTACATAAAATATGTGCCTGCGTGCATCCTTTATTTTATAAAATTGTAAAACTTTTGCACTCAATTTACAATTTGCAATTCTAAAATTTTCTACATGTTGGAAAATTTTTATAATTTAATAAACTAATAATATATTTGTTTTAATTTTTCCGGTTTAATGCATTTTTTTTATTTTCATACAACATAATTGTTCATGCAATTTCTTGCAAAAAAAAAAATACATAAGTAAAATAAAATCAAATAATATAAATTGAATTTGGAAAAATAATATAAAATGAAACAAAACGATATAATTACATAAATTAAAAATGAAATGAATTAAAAAATTAAACAAACAAAAAATAAAATACAAAATAAGAAATAAAATAAAATAAAACGAAGTAAAATTCAATAAAATAAATAAATAAAATAACAAAGCAAATAAAAGTGAATAAAATAATGCAAAATAAAACACAATAAAATATTGTAGAAAACAATAAAAAGAATAGAATAATACGGAGACATATTGTAAAACAAAATCAAATAAAATAAAACAAAATGTTAAATAAAATTGTAGTAAAATTCATAGTTTTGTGAATACATGACTGCAAACTTTGCTCTGTTGTTGGTTTTTCGATTGTGGACGGGCCTGTTTCGCAAAACAACAAAAACCGTTAAGATTAAAAAAATTCGAAGCGAATTTTCTGTGTTCTCCCCTATTTCGGATAATTTTTCCATCTTTTACCAGCAACCTTTTACTTCAATACGTTCTTTACAAAATTTGAGGTATCTCCAAGTCCATAACATGGGGAAACATATTAAATTTTTTAGGACATATTGTGTAACAACAATGTGAATAAAAAAATTTGGGAAAAGTACCAAATTTAAGCAACACTAAAACACAAAATAAACACACTACCCAACGAGCCTTAAGAACACAATGGGTTAAGAGAGCAGTAACGAAAATAGAAGTATTGCAAGCCCTTTAGAAAACTTAGTATTCTATCACTCACTATCTGGTATTAAACAGATACAACTACAACATGTAAAAAAGCGGGAATAAAAAAGCTTTTGTAATAATGCCTTTTTGTTGTTGTTTTTGTTATACCACCATATTGTAAAGTTTATGAATTTTCCATGAATAGAACACAACAGAATGCGTTGTTGTACTTTTAACAGTATTCTTCTCTCATGCCAACAACAAAAACACGTTTTCTTTTTGCAACAATTACGAATGCACCTCTTAAGCTCGCTTTCCATACAAACAACAAAAATTGGAACTTTATTTTAGCACGGCCTTAATGCGGTCGAAAGAAGAGAGATGGGGGGGGGGGCTTGTAAAACTTTTCTTTTTGTCATAAGAAACGGAGCCAACAGGAAAATAAAATAAAAAAAAACAAACAAACAAACAAAAAATGAAAGCAGTTAAATAGAACAGAATATATTTAGGTACTACCTATAGCTTCAAGTTGTGCTTACTGGAGGCTACAAGAAAAAAATAAACCTCTCATCCACTTGCTTCAATAAAACAAAAGAAGAAGAAGCAGAGAAAATTGTAAAGAATGCAGCAGGCAAACAAAGAAAAAAAAGAAAAATTAAATGTTAAGCTAAATATAGAAAAAGCGTACGAATGAATCTGTGTACGTGTGTGTGTACGTGTGTGTGTGTGTGTGTGTGTTGGATGTATATATGTATATTTGTGATGTTAAGTGCATTTGAGTAGAGTAGCAACTGTATCTTCTCTTTTGTATGCCCTGCCTTTTGTTGCGAACAGACGCAAATGTCATGCGAATACAGGCCGGGGCTCTTCTGCACCCGTCCCCCTTCCCCCTCCTACACAACATGCTCAGCTCCTTCTCATACCATAACCCTTTCACATAACATAGTATTTAAAGTAAGAAAAAAGAAAAGCATTACAAATTTATGACGACAGCGTGAAAAGTAAGTAAAAGCTAAAATGACAATTTTTCGAGATATTTATGACATGAATAATAGATAAAAAAATGCCTTAAATCAAAAAAAAAAAAAAAACAAAAACTACTTGAGTTTTTAATATTTATGATGGCATAATAAAAATCTAGTGTCAAAAGATGAAAAAAGGTGTTGAAAATTTTTTGCTTAATTTCCATTGATTGCAGCAGTTAAATAACAATATTACTGCCAAAACCAACAACAAATATTGGGTAGACAAAAACAAAATAGCGCCAGGCACAATAAAAAAAACGATGACATATTTTATTCGACAGAGAAACTATTTTAGGACTTATTAAACAATTTTTTACTATGTATAATATTGAAATATTGCTGCATAAAAATACTTCAAAAACTGCGCATAATACTGGAATTTATAGCAGGCAAAATATTTGGGAGGTGTTTTTATTAAAAATTACCAAATAAATCAAGCAGGCTTGGGATTTATTTAAAGAAAATATGCATGGTTTTAATATCATCGAAAACTTGTAACAAATGGACGTCATGCTTTTGTAACATTAATCTTGATAATTTTGCTTGAAATTCTTCTTGACTTTCTAGAGATTCAGGAATGTAAGATTTAACACTATAAGAAAGGGGCACCTGTTTTTATGTCCGGTTATAGAAATGTTTCCTTATGAGAAAGCTACACATTCTTTTATAAATTTTTATCTTCCGGTCTATTGTGTTTGAAAAGACATACATATTTAGTGGAGACTGTTTCAACTTAAATTCCTACAAATTTGGGGTTTCTTGTGATACCAACGACTGCTTCAAATAAACGGTAATTTCTTTGCCGTCTTTAACCCTGTATTATATACATTTGCGCTGAGCAGGGGAATCACCAATACTATTGATATTTATACACATGTAAAGCAGAACTGGAAAACGCAAAACACTAATATTTAAATACAACTCTTGTGTCTGCGTATGACAATCTTTTAGTGTAAAAATTTGTAAAATTTAGTGGCCGCATCCGGTTATTAAAATGTTCCCGTTATGAGAAAGCATTTTTTTTTTTTTTGGAAAAACTTATGATTGTGTGAATCACGTGAATCTGGGTGAGACTCGCTTTTGCAGTCGTCCAAATCCAGATAAATTTTTCTTTTAGTACTACTTCGATTTAAACTTTTCTTAACCGGTACATATTTAGCGATTTTACATAAGTATTGAAAAGTACAATGATATAATTTAATAGGTATTCTTGTTTAAAAAAAGCAATACCAACAACCTTGAATTTTTAAAGAATTAATAAAATTGAGTTAAGTCAGCAAATTTCTCAATATATATAGCAAACCCTTAAGCTCTTCATTTCTTTGGCTTAAACATACATACATATATTGTATAGTAACAGTTTGGTCGTAGGTTCGATTTCTACCAAAGACTGGGGGTATTTCTTCAGACAAATGAAAACCTTTGCAGTTTTGTGTTCGTTAAAAGAAAAAAATAAGACGTTTCAAACCTTCTGAGAATTACTACAATTTTGCCACACCTAATTGTTTTTTATGTTTTCTAGCTGTCTACATGCTGACTCGTCACTAGACTAGAAAATGTTTTAATATAAAGTTCAATGTTTGAACATATTTTTCAAAGTTTTTCAAATCTGCTGACGAGTAGGCCGGCACCAACGGAATGTCGGCATGTAGACAGCTGGAAAACACATACAAAGCAGCTACATACATACATATTTTGTTTTATAAACAACGAACTTTAGCAAATTTTTAAATCTTATTTGCGATTGATTTTTAATCGAACAGATACATACATACATATGTATGTATGTATGTACACATGTCTGTATGTAAGTATGTATGTACATACATTCTAATCGCCATCCCCAATATTGCGGCTGTATAACAATGGAGTGCAATTTCTTATCTTTTTAACTCTCTTATACTCGCAATTAAGACTTGAAACCCCTTTACAAAAGATTAAAACGAGATTATACAAGTAGAAATTGCAATTTTGTCAATTTCAATTACTTTTTTCTTGGCAAATCCAAAATTTAATCTTCTTGGAGCACACACTGTTACATACCTACACACACACACACAGATACAAATACAACAACATACAATTTAAACAAACAAAAAACAGAGAAATTAAAAGTAAATAAAAGTGTATAATAAGAAATTGAGAATTTTTATGAAATAAAAATAAATGAAGGCAAAAAAAAACGATAACAGAAAATACTGAATTCTAAAACAAAATGGTGGACCAAAAATAAACCGATATAAACGAATCATTTAAAGAATATATTTTTAATATCATACTGCAAACAAACAGGAAAAAAAAAAACTTCAACAGCAGCAGCAACAGCAACAGAAAAAAGCGACAAAAATTTGCAAAGAGGAAGAAGAAACAACAACAAAAGCAAAGACTCCCCACTGTGAGTATAAAGAAACAACAAATTTTATGGAACAAAAAAAAATATATATCATAATCACACACTGGACGAAAGGAGAATAAAATCAAAGAAAGAGTGTGTGAGTGCCACCAGAAGAAACTCAAGAAATGTTTGAAAGAACTAAACGCCAGAAATCATAAGAAATTAAATTGTAAAAACAAAGGGAAAGAAAAAGCTGACGTTGCCTGCATTTACAAGAAGCTTAAACACAAACACACACATACGCACACTCACAAGCTGTCGCATTTTAACACCAGGAGTTGTTCAAACACATGCAATGAAATAACATACAACATAAATATGAGAATTACAATTGAAATGGTTTAACAAATCCAACAAGGAAAATCTGTTATATTTACTTTTGGCTTAGACTGTAATGATTGCAACGTGCTTAAAACTTAAGTGAGAGCAGAAGTAAACGCCTCAGAAAGTCGGTAATTTTAACACATTACGAGATCTTATGTTTCAGACACAACATTTGAAGTTTCATTCCAAAAATATTTCGTTTTTTCAAAAACACAGAAAAGAATTTCAAGTATAGGCTTCGTGTCGCGCGGATAATCTTGAAACTCAACGCAATTACGTTGTAAAAGCTTCCAGGATCATTGGCTTTAAAAAATAGGTATATTTCGTTATTGTCTACGATTTTCAAAGGTGGATTAAGTGCGAATTATCTAAATCCAACTACAGAACACGTACATACATATATCTAGACTCGAACATATGAATGTAATTCCATATTAAAACCCTTATTTAGTTCTTTGAATGAAGAAAACAAATGTGGTTTCAAGGACAAAATTTTACATTTTTTAGACTCTGGACCAAACCCGGAACAATTATTATAGTTTTACCACCGTATGGGACTTGAACTGTTTGAATTTTAATCAGCTGAGACAGTCACAAATTGCGACCTTTTAAAGAACTTTAGAAAACTATTGTAACCAAACAGGATCCATTTTGAATTGGGACCCTTATCGCGTTAAGATATTTAAAAAAGTGACAAAATGATTGGAAAATCTACAAAAATATTTCACGGTGGAGCCGAAAAGGCCCAAACAATTTTAATCACACGAATAGAATAGATTTTAAGCCAAGCGCGTTTATAATTTTTCTCATGTGACAGCAAATTGAGTATTTTAATATTTTCTAAGTTAAACGTTCTGTTTTCAGAATTGTTTTGCGAAATATTTGCCCCGGCTACGATGAAAACCAGAACCTTTTGATTTTCAAGGAAATACGTGTTTCATACGTAAAACATCGTACTTGAAATCTTTTGACTCAACTCAAGTGTCAAATTTTTTAAACACATTTTTAGAAGTTTTGGTTTCAAGATTGTATTTCGAAATTTGTGCCCTGGCTGAGAATAAATTCGGATCCTTTTGTGTTTCATAGATATTAAAAAACTTTCAACTCAGTGCAAGTGCCAAATTCTTCAAACACATTTTCTTCTATTTTTTTTAGTTCACATTAGTTTTACCCACACTGTACTGTTTTTTTTTTATTTGTAACTTTCAATAACACTAATCGAATGTTTTAAAGAATTTCCCCTATCGTTTAGCAACTGTTTTGTCACGGGATGCTTTTAAGGTTTTTACGGTTTTTTTCGATATATTTTTTTCATGATATCACAGAGAGGTGCATTCAGTCACCCGTTATTGTTATTTGTTTTTGTTTCTTATACGTTTTTCTTTTATTCAACATTCATTTCGCTTTTGTTTAATATTCTCAGTTTTATATGTAACATTTTTTTTCCTTCATACTTTTTAACTTTATATTTTGCACTTAATTGCACACGGGCACAAACAAATTGTCTACTTGGCTGACCGTATGGCTGGATGATGCTTGCACTCAGTTACGAACGAACACACACAAACACACACACACACATTTATATGCATTCCATACACCAAGCAAAACGCATGGCTCTGGCTCTCACTCAGCCACAAGCGAGCACACACCAACAACAAAAAACACTGTTGCCAAACCGTTTCGCCGCAGTTGCTCTCTGCATTTTATCACACAGACGGAATTGCAATGGGGGAAACGAAAACGCTCTCCCAACCATTGACGCCTACTAATACCACTGCAGGAACTTGAACACTTGATGTGTGTGGTTGGGTTGCTTTTTTGTGCATAAAAATTTGCAATTTTCACATTTAATTTCTAGCTTTTTGTTAAATCAAAAAAAGTTTCTTTCTGATTTTTATGTCTATATATGTTGGTACATACATACTACATATGTGAGTATGTATGTACATATGTATGTATATGTACATACGAAAATAGATATGTACGTATACGTACATTCATACATACATACATACATTTGTAACAAAGAAATATTTAATTTATTGAAAATTAAAAGATGAAAATTTATTAAGAAAAAAGTTGATTAGAGACAAGGATTGCCATAATTAAATTACCTTCTATTTGTTTAATTTTTATTTTTGTTTAAGAAAAACTTTTTGTATAAAAATTTATTTTGTATTATAAAATTTGTAAAATCGCTTATTCCTCTTTCTTTCTAAAGCAGTAATAATGATTTGTGGCTTTATGTTTCACTTTATTTATATACAAAAATAATAATAAAACTTGAGATCACAGTTAAACAAATTATTTCCTTTTATAATTTTTTTTATTATTTATTTGAGATATTGAAATTTTATTAGATATTATTTAAACTTTTTTCCTTTTTGTTTTGCACTTATCTTTAAAAACACTTGATTTTCAATTTTGAATAAAAAAAAATCACTTAAAAATATTGCAAATTTGTTATAAAGAAGATAAAATTTTTGCTTTGCCTTCGGACTTCTGAATTTTGCTGCTTTTAAATTTTTCTTTCAATTGGGATGATATTTCAAACTTGATCCAAAAAGAGCATTAATTTTTTTTTATATTTTTGTTAATTATTATAATAGTGCCGCGGTGTAATATGGCGGACGCTACGTCACCGGTTTCAACGCTCGTCTGCTTAAGCACACACAGTCACGGTCTTCACGTCGTCACTATCGTTGAACAACACAAATTGGCAAAACGTTGCAAAAGCACAAAGACCAGACAAGAGCAAATGGCAAACCAAATCAACTACAACAACAACAACAACAAGAGTAATTGTATATTCAATCCACACAAAACTCTGACGGCAACTACAAAAAAGCTAATACTCACTTATACCAAGGCACCAACTGCAGAACGTTCAAGCACCATACACACACATACGCGACACTGACAAATCTTAAGAATAAAATATGCAATATTTGTGCACAGGCAACTTTTTTCAATGCACACAGATACTTTGCTCTGGCTTTGGCTCTCCCTCTCTCTAACACTCTCTATTTGATGTCCACTGACCGTTTTTTTTTTCTTTTAAATTTCCTTCAAGATTTACTCAAATTCCCTTGCACCAATATTTTCCTCTGTCCCTCTCTAACGCTTTGTGGTCTCTCTCTCTCTCTCTCTCTCTCTGTGAGGGTCTCTGCCTCTCTCTTTTTCAAAGTTTGCAAAAATGTTTGCAAACTTTTTATGCGGGATTGTTGTTGGTAGAGATAAGCGCGCGTTAGTCTCGTGAGGGTTAACTCGAAATCAAATCAAAGCCAATATAATACACACGTCCATACATACATACATACATATGTATAGTACATTTATAAAAAAAATAAGAATTGGTAATGGAGGAAGGGTCCCGGGGGGCCGTGGTGCCCCTCTCCCCATAGAATTTTACCAACCAAAGCACATGATGAAATTAAATACTTTTACACTCATCTGTTTTCGCACACACATTCCAGTATTAAGAAAACTCAGTAAAAGCAAACCAAGAGTAAAAAAAGCTTTTTTTGCAAACTTTGCTTTTCGCGATCGTTTGAAAAATTTGCATGACACACACGCACATACACATACACACACACAACATCCACTTTTGTATACACACATGTGCATACATTCGCATGCATAAACTTAGTGGACTCAATCTTGAAGAAAAAGAGAAAATCATTGTGTGTGGATTGCAGGAGAAGGACTGTTTTTGCGAACTTTTTTTGTTTCAGTTTGCCAACCAAAAAAAAAAACACCAAAACACAACAAAAAATATTATTAAAAAAATAGCTTTTTAATGTGATAAGCAGTCAAACACATTTTTTGTTTGTTGCTTTTCGTTTGCTGATTCGTACCCAAAAGAAGAAATGCAAAAAATATTGTTATTAAATGGCATAGAAGAAAAAAACAACAAAAATTATTTATACTTTAAGGTTGAAAAGAGAGTGGAAGCACGAAAATCCAAAAAAATATGTACCAAACAAAGTTCCAAAATAATTTGTATGTGGGACTTTTCGTTTAATGAGGTGCAAGTGTGTGTTGTATTTGAGTCGAGATAATGTTTGCTAATGTTTGTGGTACTTTATCGTTTAAGTAATTAAAGAAACAAAAAACCAAAGGAATTAATCATAAGTGATATCAAATAAAAATTATTGCCATATAAAGGCCGTTCTTTTTAATTAACACTCAAATAAATTATTTCAGCACAACAGCTGCGGCCGACATACTAGCACATGTGCAAAAAAATCGTTAATACAAAAGAAATAAATTGAATGCGCCCAAAAAATCGCTGATACAAAAGAAATAAATTGATTGCGCCCAAATAATCGCACAATACAATATTCCTAAATTATTTCATGTATATTTGCAACAAAATTTAAAGGCCTTTTTTTCCAACGATCGCGGTTTTGCTCCCTCTTATACTGTTTTTTTTCATAAGGGCTTTGAAAGGCTGCGCCCATTAACGATTATGTGTATCACGTAAGCTAAGCTTAAAAACTATCCATAATACGAGTTTCAGATATACATACATATGTATGTATATATCAACAAGATCGAAACGCTCCCAATAATGTCTAATTTATTGTATTCTTAAGTAGTTAATAAACTCTGAGGGGGAAATCACTCCTGCACCTGTGATCTTAATATTGGAGCGTTACAATTCCACGTTTCAAAAATCTTTCGCTACATCAAAGCAATTTCAAATAATGCTTCGCTCATCCAATCGGACGTTTCATAATCTTTCCCTCTTATGCGTTAATATGGGAATTTTACCTGTATATCTGTGTTTTTTTCCAAGAGATTAACAGGAGTAGTTTTGCTAGTCCTCCTATGAATCTGCCCCTTCGAAAAATACCATCGGAATATCGGCGGGAATGTATAAACGAAGAATGTTCAAAGTTAAGAAAAAATAATAAACTCGCTAGAGGTGAGCAATCAAACAAATCCTAATGATTCCCTTTTTAGAACAACGAGGTGATATTTAGTAAAACTCTCGGGATGTAGCACGGAGATATCGCGCTAAATCATTTATAATAAATTTAATTTCAAGAACTTCAGTTCCATGAATCTAAAAGACGATTCCACAGAAATTGTGAATAATTGACATTGTACGCAATCGACGTTGTAGAAAAGCCCAAAGCGCTTTCAATCAAAGAGCTGACCAATAAGAGATAAATAGTGAGTGTGGCACCTTGCAAGAAAAGGGAGAGACTAATTTCTAAAAAAAACAGCAATTAAGAATGCCATGGAAAACACAGAAAAAGGATTAGTGCAATTTTCAACACAATGGTGCTTTGATGTATAAAAAGCAACACCAATAGCACAACTGGCAGAGAAATTTACTACCTACATGCTTTGTGGAGGCACCACTGCCCGACGGCTAAACCTAGAGGAACCGGTGGCCAGAAATATTAAAAACAAGTTTTTAGAACCAATACACCAACGAGTATTAAATATTGTCATATATTCATTCTAAGTTTCAAAAGATTTTTCATATGTGAGTTATTGACTTTTAGGCTTTCGCTTTAAACTGAAACTATCAGGAATTGAACCACAGATATGGCAATATTGAAGTTTGTCTTGTAGTTGTCAGTCATGAGCAGGACAGCATATTGAGGCAACTCAAAAAACCATAAGTGTATGGCATCGCTTGTGTCCATTTTCTTAGTATTCTGTAATTAAACGGAAGGTGTAAAGCTCATAAGCTGTAGCACGCCGATCACTGGACCGTATATACGCGATTTCTGTGAAGTTTTCTTTTACAAAAATTGCGGTCTAGCCGAAAAATAAAATCATATGCGAACCTAAATTTCCCATTGGCAGGTTTTTGTTCCCAGAAATTTGTGACATTCTGGTTAAGTCATACATATAATGAGGAGCAAAAGTGCCTTAAAAAGCAATAAAAAATAAACTGAAAAATATCAATAATATTTTTGCTAACTTTTTGTGTTTTGCTTTTTTTTTTGGACTTGTATGACTTGACTGTATTGAGTTCCAGACATTAATTCTCCTGTATAGAAATTTTTAATGCTGATTCTTCTTGTTCTTTAAATGTTCCTTTGAACAAATTCACTCTTTTGGGTCGAGTGTGGGTTTGTGTGTATGTGTGTGTTTTTGTATCTGTGAGAGCCGTTTGCAAAAACGAAGAAAAAAACATGGTATGTATGCACAAGCCTAGCAACTGTCGACGTTCCACAAAATCCACACACGAATACATGTGCAACAAAACATCAATATTTTTTCACATGAGATTTTAAAGCATCAACAAAACAAACACAAAACGGCAAAGAACGAACAAACAATTTGAAATTGAAGTGCGTTTCTTAAAGTTTTATTCTTCAAAAATCTAGAGATTTACAATACGGGGCATAAGGCAAGGGGCAAGGTGTCTGTAACTAAGAGCCGAAAGATACAATGCCGCTTACGAATTGTGACTTAAATATTTCATTGTTTCAGGATTTCTCTTTTTGAAGTTCTAAAATTACGACACTGAAAGAAACAACTGAATTTGATAAAACTTAAGACTATGTCTGCTTTGTAAGCCCTTTGACCGCTGTAATAGCTTGTAATTTATTTATGTGACAGAAGCTTCTCTGCCTGCTCTACTTTTCACACTTTCGCTAAAGTAAATCTAAGACACAGTTTCTACGGTTCAAGAAAAAATAAGACTTTGAACTGAACTTGAAGTTGAGAGTCAACTTTCTTATTATCTAATAACTTTTTTTTGTTTTTGGTCTTTACCATATATTTAATTAATAAGCAATTTAATTTGATAAGATTTTTACGGCAAACAAGTTCTCGTAAATATCTGGATTGTCTTTAAAGCATAAAGAACGAACTACCGAAAATGTTTTCATTAAGAAAATCGCCCAATGGAATAAGAATACAACTGTTTTTTTAAACTCTTCCCTCCTTCCTTCTAAAAAATTTCACAGCCCTATCTGTAGGGTCACACAGAAAGACTCATTCTCCTGTTCCCTTTCTAGCATCCCCTTCGATGTGTCTTATTTCAGATATAAGATAATTTGTCATAAAATTGTATGGAAATATTTCCTTTTCTCATATTACACGCCATCCGCGACAAAGTGTATGTTGAGGTCTTTACACGTCCAAAAAAAAAAGTTTATAAAAACTCAAAAAACGCTCAAGCTGGAAGAAAACTTCAAACATAATTATTGAAAAAGCTCCACAAATTAGGGTTAAGATGACATTTATATTAAAATGACGAAAAGAAGCTGAAATGTTGCAAAATATTCAATTTCAGAGACCTACAATTCGAATTTTTTATTTTACCACCCAGACGTATTTCGATTATTTGAAATCGACTGACAAAGTTCTAGTTTTTTTTTTAACAAGACTATGCACTTATTCAAATCTCCTGCACTGTACGATGATAACATATTTTTTGTTAAGGGAGAAGAACGCAAGTTAAAGAGTAAATACGGCAAAAAAATATAAATAGAAAAAACAAGATTTTGGTTTGTTTACATTGTATAAAATTAATTTTTTGCAAAAATGTTTTCCCTTTTATTGTTATATTTAGTAGCGTAAAAAATCTTTAGAAAAACTTGTTTTATTAAACCTAACAAAACGTTAAGCGAATTTTCTTGCTCAAAAACTTTGACCATAAATTTGTATCTCAAAAAAAAAAAAAAAAATAACAAAATAAATACAGATTGCCATTTTCGAAATAACAAGACAACAAAAAGGAACAAAAGAGCAATAAAGCGAAGTTAAAGGAAAAAAATTAATCAAAATCGACAGACTCCGACGCCTCAAGTGCAAAATTATTTATAATAAGTACAATAAATGTCAGAAGAAGAGAAAAAAAACTTAATCACGTCATGCTGCACATTCTGACTAAAACAAACAGAAGCGCTATTGATAATGAACTTGATGATGGCGGTGGTGGTGCAGTGCATGACAACGACTGGTGGCAGTTACAGCTCGTACATATGTACATTAATTGCCGGCTAAAATAATAGAAAAACCAAACAATAACAAAAAAAAAGAAAAGAGCAAAATATTGCGCAAGTTTGCAAAGCCAACGCCAGCAGTGAGACCAACAATCAAGTGTAACAGCCCAGCAATTATTGCCTTAAACGTTAATGCATTTCTTTTGTTTTTGCCGTATAAGAACTGCAAGGTTGGTCTTCTAGACACCATAACAAACGACAGCATAAAAATAGGAAAAAAGAAAGTAGATAAAGAAAAAATAAAAGAGCCAGCCAGCACTCATGTTCTTCACTACGCGAAAACTCTCCCAGTTGTGGTTTGACATGGTCATGATTGTGGGCGTTTGAAGGCAAAAACTTTATTTCACTTTTTTTCTTCTCTGCCTGCCTCTGACTCTGCTTCGTCTCTGTCTCTTTCAATAGACTTCAGTCGTTTGCCGGCTGCTAAATGTGACGATTTTTAATTTTTTTTTTTCCTTTTTAGTCTTTTGTTTTGACAAGACTTAATGTCAAAGTATTCGAAATGTCGTCTTAATTAGCTGCAATTTCAACAAAATCAGCACAAATTGTTTAAACGTCACCTTCCAGATTACAATGGTAAAAAAAAGAGCAACACTGCTTGTTAAGACTGGGATGTAAATGAATTATTGAAAACATTTTTAGCTGAGGGATGAGCAAGTGTAACAGCTGGCAACAGACAACATATAAGAAAGGCGACTGTCTAATAATCCACGGGAAACTGATAGAGAGCGTCTGAGTGCAGAATAGACACGCAAATGCTTTTGAAAATATTTATATCGTTACTGCAATTTACAAAAGGCGTATCCAACTTGAGTTTCTTTTCTTTCATTTAAAATGGCATTAAAACTTTGGACTTTATTAAGCTATTTTCACTCGCCTGAACATTTCTTAAAACGGTAGTGCGAATCTTTTATAAATTGAAATAAGGATAAGGACTGCGAAACGGAATAGAGCGTAGAAAAAGTAAAATTGTAAAAGCTAAAGGTCTAAAAATGCTAAGTTTGGGGAATAGCGAATCCAGATTCAAGTTTAAAGTGAAGTCTTCTCATAAAAACTCGAGCTCACTTGACAACAATAACAATTTCGTTACGTAGATTCAAATCAACTTTTTGTTGAATGGAAATTGTATGTTTTTAGGCTCTTTAATGAGATACATACTTGTATATGATTCCTAAAAATTTGTGTTAATGACATAATATTGTGATATTTTTTTAATCAAGTTTTTCATAAAAATAACAATATTAAAAATAATTCTTTAAAATTATTGCAAGTTCTTGATAAAAGTTTAATGGTTTTGAACTGAGCAAAGCAAAAATATTAAAAAACTGTTGAGAACTGTCAGTTCCTATGCAGTCGCCTGTGACTGTCTTACATCCATGGCTTCGAGACGTTTGATAAGTCGTTATAAACCAGATAATTCTTTCCAAACAGGTCGAAGTTGAACAAGTCATTCTCAGCAGAGACCACAAATAACAGCTATTTCCAAAGTATCTATTCGAACCATGAACTACAAAAAAACCCTCCATTTCGTACTGAAGATCGTAATAAAATATAGAAAAAATAATAAAACTTAAAATAAAAAGTAAAACTGGACCGACTGATGAAATATCAATTAAAAGTTAAAGCAAAATTTTACCAATATCTGTTCAATAAAAATTTTAAGTAAAATTATAACATATAATTTTGTTTTTACCGAAAATAAAACTTAAAGTATGACCGAAGTGTTTTCGTCCAAAATTTAGCGTTGAAATTATGAAGTCATTTTGTCCCGTAGTCACAACAATCCAATAATTACCAACTGAAATACTTCTTTCTATGAGAAAAATCGGTTTTATTTAAAAAGAAATTTCATTTTCTGAGAGCTTTCGTCAAGCAAATAAATTTAAGCGTTACGCAATTCTTATTTGTTAAAATAGAAATAGTTTCATTATCTTGATTTTAATATTTTGGTCTTCTTTTTTACAATTATTTTTATTTTTCTTCAAAATCTTTTTTAAATTTTTTTTAAATTTTTTTTTCAATTTTTAAGTATTTCTTCTATTAAAAAATCTTCAAAAAACCTCAAATTTATAGAAACGGGAAAATAATTATTGAAAAATGCAATAAACTTAATTACACATTTTTTAATTTCTCTTTTAAGGCGTTTCAGTTGATTTCGTGTTTTTGTTGTTTGTAAAAATGTTTCTAAATCCTTTTAGGACAAAAAAATCTGTAATCAAATGTCGCAACAGTCTCATATACATACATACATATGTGAACATAGAATCTTAAAGTTATCCATTATTATTGGTATTTTACAAAACTCAAGTAGGACAAGAAAGTGTAAATTTTTAGAAAAGGTTCAAGAATACATACATATTGCAGAATGCAATTCCACTTGGCAACGAAATTCAATCAATATTTTCTTACTTAGAAAACGAAAAAGTAGAATTATTTTTGGAATGAAATAATGATCAAAAACGAAACACAAAATTAGGAACGCGTTTTCTTTTCGAATGGAATATTTATGAAATAGAAAATGAAAATTATGTTGATCCTAATTTGATGAGCTGTTTGAATAATTATATTTGAAATATATAATTAAACTTAAGGTCTTTTGTTTCTATTAAAAAATTTTATAATTTTAATTTTAGCAAAATCATTAAAAAAATTTAATAAAAACACATGAATTTAAGCTTAAAGAATATTATAAATAAGGGAAATGAGAATTGTAGAAGTGATTTTATAACTTGTTTTTAATTTTTATAAAATATTGCTCTCATAACTGATGTTCTAATCCCTACTAAATGTGTTCGAAAACCGTTGAAAAAGAAATATACAAGGAGTTTTTGTTTAACAATAAATTTTGTTTAAACAAAAATTTATAAATGAATTTTTCGTTTGACACTTTTCATAAACCCAATAATATTTTTGTTCTCAAATAATTTAAATAAATTAATAGAAAAAAGTAGGCTTCAACTTACTTATTAAGTTTCGCTTTTTATGTGTCGAAGATGAAAGAAAATCCAATTATTCGATTCAATCCCGTTGGCCGAGCAGATTAATCCAAGAAATAGATGCCGTTTGTGTTTTAGTGAGTACTAAGTGAGTGTGTGTGTGTCGACAAGTTTTCTTTTCTACGTGTTTTCACACTAAATACTATAATCCAAAGTTTAAGAGCGTTTTCCGTTTTCTTTGCCGTTCTTAATTTGTTTTAAGATCACTTTTCTTTTAAAAGTAATTGAATTTGTTTTGTTGTTTCAACACAGCACTTTATTAACTAGTTTTGTTTTTGTTTTTTGTTTGTTTTTAATTAATTAACTAAATTGATTAACACTTTTGAAATTATTTTTCCTTTTATAAACACAAGCTTAAAAACTTAAAATGTTAAAAAAATTGAGAATTAAAATAAATTTGTTACTAAGTGTGTAAAAAAAGCGCAGTTGACGTTTAACGAGAGGAAATCAAAAATCAACAAAACAAATTATGTATGTAATGTTCGAATGTTTGGTTTATTATTGCGTTTCTTTTTAGCAAGTTTTTGTGTTAATTTTTATTGGAGAAAAATTAAATTGATTTTAATTAGGAAAAAGAACACGTTGATTTCGGCAGTACTTGTTTAATAAGCGCGCGTTATAGCACGAAAGTCGAACACACAACTGGTTAAGAGCGGAGAGAAGATGCAATGAAGATGCACTTTTTTTTGCAAATAAAAAACCCGATGACGTTCAACGAAGTTCGATAGTAGTTGAGCAGGAAGATGATGTTGGCTTTTTTATTCTTTTCTTTTCTTAGGCAACAACAAACTTTGGTTTTTATTTTAGTCTTCGTTTAGGGAGAGTTTTTATGCTTTTTCTTTTTTGTTGTTGTTTGTTTTGTAATTCTTTAAGGGAGATCGTTAAATGCACTTTCACGAACACGTTTGCTTCAATAAATGATAATGATTTAATTGAATAATGATGATGATGATTATGATGTTGTTGTTATTGTTGTTGTTGCAGTAGTACTAGTTGTTGCTGTTAGTGTGCAATGCACTTTTGTTGTAACTGCAATTGTTTAGGGGTTAAAATAAAGAGAACTGCAATGTTTCTTACGCGTTCACTTCGTTACATCGATGATGCACTTTTGGCTTCGTTTAACTCGACGAAGTTTGTGGTTAATGCTAATGAGTAACTAAATGCAGTTACTAACTGAGAGTTCGCCTTAGTGAGCGTTAGGGCGAGAGACAGAGAGAGAGCGAGCGAACGAACGAATGTTTTTTGTAGGTATGTATTTATTAAATTAACACAAGTAAAATTTAATGTATCGTTAATCGTTATAATGATGTTAATTATTATTGTTTTAACTATGAAACATGTAAATGTGATCAAAATTGAAGGTAGTTAAGCTTTTAATGAGAGTAAGAGTGTTGTTTGCAATTCTTTTAATATTGTTGTTGGTGAGATGCAATGGCTGCACTTTAACACAGAGTTGTATTTTTATAAGTTTAATAGTTAAATAGGCTCTCTCTTGTCTTTTAATGATTTTTACCGGTTTTTACAATATATTATTTTCTTAATATCTTTTTTTCTTAATATTTTTTAAAGCACTATGGTTTTTTTGCCACGTGTTCGTGTTTTATTAAAGTACAATTGTTTTAGGTTAATAGTTTGTTTTAAGCTTAATTAAAGGCTTTTTGTTGTTTTAAATAAAGTAAATGCTTTTTATTTAAAATTAAATTAAAATTTTATAAAATTTATTGTAGAGTATATTTAAAACTTTTAAAACTTATAAAAGAGTTTAGGCACATAATTTTTAGTTAAAGTATGAAAATGTAATTCTTTTTTTTTTTTTGTATTAGAAAAAAATACCAAAAGTTTTATAAAGTTTTGTTGTTCAATTGTTTTTTAAGGTAATTGTTTGTTTCCTTTTGTTGTTGTTGTTGTTTTTAGCAGTTTTAAAATTTCTAACAGTTTTAGGTTTTCCAAACCGAATCAAGTGGTATTTATTTCACTTTTTTGGGGCTTAAAATATTCGAAAATAATTTTTTTGCATTCCCTAACATGACGATTCATTTTAGTTTCAACAGTTTGAAATTTTCATAGACTTTTTCCAACAATTTGCTTAATATCTATTGAAAATAAGTTCCAAATAACCACCAATTTTTTGCGATGCCAAATTGTTTAAAGTTTTCCTTTTTTTTAAATTTTATTAAGTATACGCGGACTTTTTTTGCTTTTATGAATAAAACTTGGAAAAAATATTTGCACGTAGTTTCAGGTTGTTGTTGGAGAATATTTTCTTTTTATTTAATCCCAAAAGTTTTGTAGAAATTATGTTTTAAATTTCATTGGAAATTCTGCTGTACGGTTAAGAGTTTAAATCCAATAAGGCTGTGTTGAGAACGTTTTTGATAATTATTGTAAAAAAATTTTTTAACAAGAAAATAGAATGTGGAAAAAACGGCGATATTTTCACATTGTCGTCCGTCCGCGATACTAACGAGTGGTAGGCAATAATATTGTGTCTGACTCTACTAAAGTCCAGATAATCATACACAATGCCAACAATTTGAAAATCTCCCAGAACAAAATAACAAAAACTCACTCACTTACACTCTTACAAAACGTCTAGATATAACTGCAGCACTTTCATACAGCCGCAAACGAAGCAGAAGAAAAAACACTAAAAAGCACAGAGCTTGCAGATTTAAGTTTTGCACTCACCAATACACACAACCGGCAAATGCCGGTTGCCGCTTACGGTCTTTCCCCCTTCTGCACACTTTTTCCAACACTTTTGCGGTAGTCCTTACCTTAACATGAAATTTTTCACATTTATTTGTTTTGTTTTCGTATTCGTATTCGTATTCGTATTCGTCTCAGGATCCACTACATATGCACATGCGTCTCACTAATACACTTTTCAAATGCAGTTCAACCACCCATATTTTTTTACTTGTTGTTTTTTCTTCCACGCCACAAACTCACAAAGATGCTCTCTTCGAAACCAACACTCTGTGCTTTTTATCAACTTTATGGCACACAAAGTTCTCGTGCACACAAACATCACTTTCCTTACCGGCTCTCTATAAAATTTTGAAATCAAACTGCAAATTACACAACAACACTAACAACAACCACATCGCAGCACACATTCATTTAATATATTTGCAGTTTTGCAGCTTTTGCAAGCAACATTTCAAGTTAAGTGAAGCAAAAAATACAACACATTGTTCTCTCTTTGCAAGTCTCTAAAATACAATTTGCAGTTTTGCATTTTTAGAAAAAAAAAATCAAATTCATATTATTTTATAACATTTTAGCTCTTTTAACTGTCTCACATGCATACATACATATTTGTAGCTTTATATACTGTATGTTCATATACATATATGTATGTATGTATGTTTATGCACATACATATGTATGTATGTATATATGTACTATATGATTTTGGTTTATCTTTTTGCACTTTGTTTGCATCTGATATTGTTGTACTTTATTTTATTAAACATCTATCTGAAAAAGAAAAGAAGCAGCACACAGCAAAAAAAATTTGAAAAAAAAAAATCTTTAAAGAACATTTCAATTAACTGCAAATTTTTCTATAGACTCAAGAACACGAGTTGATTTTTTTCGTTTTGCTTCTTTTCTGGCCACTGCCAGAGCAAAAGAGATGCACAAGTCTTCGACAGAGCCAGCCAGCCACTCTCGCTCTCCAGCAAGGCCCTACCTACATACATATGTACATATACATGCCTCTGCCCAAAAAGACAAGTAGCTGCTGTCACACACCGCCAATAGATATAAATTTCTTCGTTATTATAATTATTATATGAATTAAATTTTTTTTATATGTACATACATATATATGTAAAAATGTTTGCCTGTATGTTGATGCATTTTCTTTTGCTTTTTGTAGATCAGATAAGATCTCCTAATGATATAAATTAATACTTGAGGTTTTCTTTAGCAAAAAAAAAAAAAAAAAAGAAATAATTCCTTTGAAAGCGATACACAATAATCGAATAAAAAAGAAACTGGCACAAGTGTGTCTGTGAAGGAAGCGAATTGTAGGAGGCAGGGTGTTGTTAAGGATGTTTTTATGTCGTCTGTGGACTTAAGGCTGATTGAAGATTTGCATCTTTAAGGATATTTGTTGTATTAATTGCTGTTGAGATTCATTGGACAGTTCATGAGACGGTGAAGTGCAGAATTTGAGTGCTTCAGGTTGAGTTTAAAAATTAGTTATTACAACTTGATAATGCAATTACTTTAAAACAGGATGTACATACGAGGCTATTTCTTAAGTAAAACATTTGAGTGTTTCAGCTGAACGTAAAAACTGAGTTATCACAAGTTGTTAATACAATTACACTGAAGAAGTGTAGTTGGCACTGAAGAGTTCTGGTGCGTCAGGTTGAACTAAAAATTAAATATCACAACTTTGAGTTGGCATCACTACTTTATTTGAGCACCCATTTAACAGCTGATAGTTGCTTTTTGTTTAGTTTGTTTTAAAATTTCATAATTACACCAGAGCAGCGCGTGCTAATTGTTGAAATTTTTAATCACAATAATTGTTCTATTCGTCAAACTCATCGTGCACTTCTTCCATTATATGGCGTACATAATCGTCGTTCAGAGCGGCAAATTGCAAGAACGATAGATCATTTTCGGACCACATTAACTGTTACTGATAACAAGCTTTTGTCGAAACAACATTACGTGCATGGAAAATGACTGCTTGGTGCGCTTTACGTTCGGATGTCTTCCAAAACGACAATGGTCAGAATGTTGCGAAATTTTTTCGCCCCTCAATTACGTGGCATTAGTCTTGCTGATGGTTCCAACAGGACGGAGCCACATGGCACACAGCGGGCCCTACCATTGATTTACTCATATAATTTCACATAATGGCCCAATAATATAATTTCACAATTAACCACCAAGATCGTGTGATTTAACCGCATTGGGTTATTTTCTTTGGGGTTGTGTTAAGTCACTTGTCTACGTCGATAAACCACAAACAATTGAACACCTAGAAATCAACATTCGTAAAGTAACGGCCGCAAATGCTACAAAAATTTGTTGAAAATTGGTATTCCAAATTGCGCCTTCTACGCGCCAGCCGTGGCGGCCACATGGCAGAAATCATATTTAACCATTAATTTCATGAAATTTTCTTTCCAATAAAGCCCGTTTCATATATTTCCTTGTTTTATTATGATTTAAACTTGTGCCACTCTATAAAAAACACCCTTTAGATATAGTATATGTAAATATATATGTATGTACATAATAATATTACAGAGCTGAGAAATTAAGTATCACAGGTTGTTATTATAATAACATTAAAAAAGATGTACGAGGGTTGTTTAAGTGAAAGTTAAGTTAGAAAATTATTTATTACAAGTTGATAATAAAATTATATTGAAGAGGATGTACAAGACCAGTTTTCCATGTAGAATGTAAGTGTTTCAGGTTTAGATAAAAAATTAATTATTTCAAGTTGATGATACAACTACATTGAAGAGGATGTACGAGGGTGACTTTATGAAACTTTTTCATGTCATTTTTCATATTTATTTTTACATTCAATTTATTTTCAATAATGAAACAACTATATTTTTTATCATTGTTTTAAGCAAACAAAAAACGTAAAAAAAGGAAAACTTTTGTTGATTCAGCAAAATATTGAACTTAAAAATAAATCCGTCTATATAGTTTCGTTATAGTTTTACGAGTTTTTGCCTAAGCGATATCTATTGAGAGCAATTTCGTTGATATCCAAAAAAAAATAGAAAAGAGTCTCGCAATGGTAACGAATGCTGCAGGAGCTGAAGCCGCAGTATAAAATGAAATAAACCTTTTCTGCCTGATGGGACATTTTGTAACGTTATTTAAGTTTATTTAAGTCTAAGCTTGTTACAAAGAATTAGGCTTACATTCGTAAAAGAATTAAATTTATGTTAAGAATGTTTTTTATGACAAATTTTATTTAAAATATATTTCAAACTTATTTTAAATTTTATGAATAGAAGGATTAATGTAAATAATATATATTGGTGGTACCTTTCCTGAAAATCTGAAAGCTGAAATTTGCATTTCAAATACTTTTTCTATCATGAATTGTTCTATAGAATTGAATTAGGATGGGCAGAAATTTAACCTATTGCTTCTCCGGCTCATACTTGAAAAAAATGAATACCTCTCGTCTACGCTTATCTCAGAAATTGTAATTGTTAGAAAGCAGAAACGTTCACAGAGTCTCAACTGTGTGGCCGGGACAATACAAGAAAAATGTTCGTTGTATGGAACCAGCCTTTAAAGATTGAACTCTGCTGTGACATCGCTGTTAGTGTAGTTTTACTGCACATTTGTTCAGCTCTTGTTTGTCTTGTTTTGCAACTAAAGCTCGCCAGAATCGAATATGTGTGACATGGATTATTGCTTCTTCCTTTTGGGGAACAGACAAGAGCGGTATTGTGGGCACCTTGCAGCACTCGTATCAGCTTTTAAAAGGCATAAACAAATTTTAAAAACTATATTTTAACATTTTTACTGCATATTTATAGGCTTTCTAAAACATGTCCCTGAATTTACTTCCTTCTCGGCTTAACTTAAATATATATTTTTATTTGCAATATATGGAGTGAAGTTTCTCACGTTAGACTGTAAATCTTAAGTGTTTTGATTCTAATTTGTTGAGGTTTTTAAATAATTATACATACAATTTTCTTCAAGCTTGAGGTTTTTTTGACTTTTTACGAAAAATTAAGCGATTTTTATGAAAAATTTTGTTTTTCATTCAAAACCTTTTGTTTGCTCTTAAAATTTTGTTTCCCCAGACAAATTTTATTATTACCAGAATATTTAGTAATGCGTTTTTTTTATCATTTCATTTTACTTAAACTCGTTAATTTCGTTATAATTTTTTTCACTGCATGAACGTTATCGTATTTGATATCACGTGGAAGTGGTAAATACGCGTACTCGAACCTGTCAATCACTCACCAACAATTCTCTAATATAAAGTTCCACATCAGTCTGAAAACAATAAATACCGCCAGTACTTGTTTCTCAATTGCACGCATCGCAATTAACTACCAGGCCCACGATGTCAATACTTTAGTTTTTTACTTCAAGAGGGTAAAATAACTCGAAAAAGAAACTAGTTTTAAGGAAACCGAGTTTAAGGGCTCTATTTGGATACAACTTAACTTTGACTATTTTAAAAGCATTTAAAAAATAATCTCGATTATTTTGTCTCTTTTTTATGTAATGGGAATTAATTATCTGTCGTATTTAATTAATTACTTTGCCTGCATATAGTATAAGTACTAATTATTATAACTAATACTAATAATTTGTATTGAGTCTTAAATGTGACAGTGGTGAAATGATAAATAATACGGCAAGAAATTTCTTGCAAAGCAAGAAAAAAATCAAGCAAATAATTCGCTGAATCAGTGAAATGTTTCTCTGAATTCATAGATACCCCCAAAAGTTGAACGTTTTGCTTTCATTTCACATGCTCTGATATTTTTTAAAATTCTTCTACAAAGGACTTGTTGCAAACAAATTTTTTAATACAGTTTTTGAATGCACGTTTTGGATTAAAGGGAACCACACATCGCGAGTAAGAACATAAACATTCCCAAAACCAACCTAAAAGCTGCCGTCTTAGCATCACTTAGATAGAGAAAGTGATTGTGTAAACCTCGAGTTGGAGTTACTTAAATATTTACTCTAAAATGAGAAGAACAAAATCCATGTTTATTTTGTGGACACTGGTCATACATTCTGTCATAAGCAACACATAAGATAATGGTCGTGCTTGTATCTCTGTAGCCCCCCTTTGTGTACATCAGCATGCGAAAGCAAATAAATAAAAAAAAAAAAATTGGCACACACACTCGCATTCGTACACACAGATCTGCAGATATCAGACAAAGGAATTAAAAGCACACAAGGTCCTTGATGCGGTGGTGATCATTTTCTTGAAGAGAGGAAACAAAAAGCAAAGAAATAAAACGATCCAGCAACTACAACAAATTGAATTAATTATACATATTTATAAGGATACCCACACTCACACAAGCACAGCCGCAGACACAGACACAGACACAGACGCTCATTATAAATTTATGCCAGTGAAGAGGTTGCGCCGCTCTCGCTGCTGTGTCACCGCTGGCTGAGCTTTTACCTCTGTGTCAGCCAACTGCCTGCACCAGTGATTGTAGTGGCATTTGATTGTACCCTATTTTGTATTTTATTTTTTCCTTAATTTTCTTCTGTACCGAACAACTAGAGTAAATGATTCATTCCCTCCTCTCGTTGATAAAGAAAAAGCACAAGAAGTGTTGGATGTCATTTTATTATTATTTTTCATTTTTTATAAGGTTTTTGCTACGATTTTTTTTTTCTTCTTATCATTGTTATTTGTTACGAAGAAACTACTCGTAAACTGTGGGAATAAAAACAGGATTCATGTGTTTTGGTCATTTTATGTGTGGCGTCCTTATTGTTGGCATTAGTTTGATTACAACAACAACTACTACAACATGACATATATGTATGTATGTACATAAAACCATGATGACAATGACGACGATGATGATCATCATCATCATCATCGTCGTCTTGCACAACGGCTGCTTCTGCTGCACTATTATAGCGGTCATCTACATCATGTAAAAATATAATTTACTTCGCTCGTTTCCTAAAAACATTTTGGTTTTTTGCTTTTCGGTCATTTAAATTTAACTGCTCGTTTCGGTTGTGCTGCTGCAATTTGCAAATATGATTGTGTTTTTTCACATTCCTGCTTATATGGGCAGTTAGAGATAAAAAGCAAATGTTTTCACAAACGACATACAAGTGCTAATAAAATGGGGACAGCACGTAAAGAGTTTTTACTTTTTTTCAGTCCAAGTAATATTTTATATATGCCAGAAGGACATCACTTTTCAAAACATGTATGTATGTACATCTACATATGTGCTTGGAAGCAGAATTTCTTATTAAGTTAAAAAGTGCAGATAAACGTCGAAACTACATGTTGGAGCTTGAAATTCTGAATAAGTAGTAAGAACAAAGTTTTATTGCCGGCTCCACGATATCGAACGTTAACGTTCGCCCGTATTTTGGAGGGCATAAAACTAATTTGAAAATGATTTATGAACTTTATTTTGCCAAATTCATACAGCGCGCACATTGATAAGTTCGTCTTTAGGTAAAAAATTATCGAAATGTTGGTGGACGTCGTTAGCGTCGACGTTAGGCTTTTTAATGTGACTTTAAAACCTGCAGTCTAATAAAACGGCATCGTTCAAAATTGTTCGAAACTTTGCATTTTGGTTTCAGGACACTTGATGTGGTATGAAACGGGTCGTAAGTTGAGATGGCAGCATTCGATGGCGACTAATCAAAGAAATAACATCACCCGACCATCAGCGTTCTATGGCTTTATTTACATTTCGTCTAACCTGGCTAAAAATGGCTCCGGCCAAATAGTCCTACCCCAAGCTATTCAAGGGGCTCTTACTCGACAAAAATGTGGAAAAGAGGCTACTAATTTCAGGTTTTGCGGTGGAGTTGTGTGACCGATAAAGGATAATACAAGAGTTTCTCTGATTAGTATAAATAAAAAAAATTGTGTAAATTAAATTAATTTCCATTTTATTACCATTTGTTTGCCTTGAATATACAAAATTTATAACACCGATATGCGGTGATTTAGCTCCTGGCATATTAAACGACTTCTAGTAATATTTTGTGGCCGATATTTTAGTAAAATTTACTCAATTTTCTTGCCCTCTTGAGAAAGAGGATTGGGTTATTCTATAAAATTATAAGTTATAAAAACAGATGCTTGCAAGTTACAAAACACTAGTCGTACTTCGGTGGTGCATTAAACAATAGATCGGTGTTAACGGTTGGCGATTTCAGCAACTAAAAACTCTTCACTTGAAACTATCAAAAGGAAACTAAACTATAATGGAATAAAAAAATAGATTGAAGACATTATAGAACATGTTTCGACATGGTAGAACATGTTTCGATATGATAGAGCATGTTTCGACATTGTAGGAAACGCTTCGACTGAAACTAAGTGACCGAATTGTAAGACTAACATCTGTTGTCTCTCTTCAAAAATGTTTAATACTTTTTTCGGCTCTGTCTTAGTTACCCCATTCCCTAGCAAGCCACCAGAATGTCATCAGCGACTTGTTTCTAAATCTTTTTTCCAGATTTGTTTACGCCATTTGTTGTATATTGTCAGAAAAATATAATATATTTGGCGAATTTTACTGATTCGGAACTATATACTCGTATATTAGAGTGTTTTAGAACTGTTTGTAAAAGCAGAATGTTACGTTAGAGGTTAAAAAAAATAAAAATATATAAAAAATAAATAAATCTGTATTCTAACCTCATTGAAAGAGTTTCACTGAGTTTGTGTTCAGGTAAAATGAATGACAAGTTGCGGCTTGTTCACAAGTTTTGATTGCAATTAAAGTTGAAATCTCCAAATTTTGCTTCTTTCACGACTTTCACCAATTCTAGCTGCCTTTGCTGTGACTTTCTCTGTTCCTCAGAAGTACAGTTTTAAATTCCTTGGCGTCTTCAGTTGTGGCTTCAGGATATTTCCTACAATATTGCCTTTTTCTAGAATCTATGAGGAATTATTTTCGAATATGACTAATTCCTGCTTTTTAAACCCGTCTTGATTGGTTTGTTTTATTTTTAGGGGGTTTTTTTTTTAAATAAAACAAACTAATTTTGAACTTATAAATTACATGTAAATAAATCCAATGATGCACTTTATTGAAGAACTTGTCGTAGCTTTTGTGAGCGAATGCTTATTTTTTAATATTTTGAACTTTGAACGTAGGAGGAAGTCGCAGCGTTGCCATGTAATTTTTTTTCTTCCCGCCAAAGAAGTTTAAAAACCCCCCAAATTTTACGTATTTTGAAAAAGCACCTCCCAATGTAAAAGTTTAGATAATAATTTCGTTTCAATTAAATTAATTTGACTCAGTTCCAATATCCGTTCTAATACCCAAAAAACAAAAATCGCCAAATTTTTAACATTTTACTGAAATTTGCCCAAAAATATTTTTTCATAGATTTTTGAATATTTTTAATTAATCAGATATATATATATATATATATATATGTGTGTGTGTGTGTGTACATGTGCTTTTTTATAAATATGGGAATTAGGTTTCATCAAAAGCTTTACTTTGTAAATTTTCATTTTTTAAATTCCACGAAACAAAAAAACTGTCACGTGAATTAGCAGGAAAATTTCTAAAATGTTGCTACTAAATTATCTACTTTGGAGACAAAATTGAGCAGTTGCAAAATATGGCACTTTTAGTTATTATAGATGGTAATTTAGCTTTTTTCCATGAAAACTGGCGATTCTCCAATACGTGTAGCGCGAATAAAGCTTTGGGAGCCGTCGGTAGGACTAAGTCTTCCTTTTGCTGGTTCCCAATAAACAAGAAAGATTGGATAAAAACCGAATTAATGAGTTAGTAGTGCCTGGTAAAGACTGCTGATATGTGGTACCGCTGACAGCACAAGGATGGCTCATAGCAGATTACGCTCATTCAACAACAAACTGTAAAATATTGTATTACTTAGTTATTTTGCAGACAAGTAAATAGAGAAATCCCCTAAAAACCCCCTGAGTATAAATTTATGCCTCCCCAAAATTTTCGCACTAGGTCTTTGTACCACCTAAACTTGCCCCTAATTGAAATAGAATTCCTAGAGCTGGCAACTCTAGCCCCGAAAGATACTTTCATTTTTACGATTTCTGCATAATACGTAATAGTACGTTCTTTTTTTAAATTTAAGGCACTTATTTAATTTGAAGACTTATTTCATTTTCTTTGCCACTTGAGATGATTATGGCTCCGTAACGTATGAGCCTGGGAAATCGCGTACAATGATAGCGCATGCAACAAAATGTTACGGTCGAAAGCACTTGTATTTGTTGCCTCCCATGAGACAACTTCTCTTCCTACTGGACAAGGGAATCAAAATAGTTTAGAGTATTATCACAAAAATTGCAGCTACTTTTTTCTACTTATAATATTTTTCCAAAATGTTCAAGTTTTTTTCCTATTTTAGAAACTTTACTTTTGTTTTAAGCACCAGAACTTTCATCTTTTGCTAAAACCGCATTCGGAAAGTATTCATGCGCTTTATTTTAGTCAAATACAACTATCGCTTGGATCAGTTAGTTTGCTTTTAATCATTGGTCTGTTGTTCAGACTGCTGGCGAACGTTAACGTTCGACATCGTGGTGCAGAATCTTAAATACATGTTGTTTTGGTAAAAGAGCTTCGGCTTGAGGTCCGTTCAATAAGTTGATTATTTTAAACAATTTAATTTATAATAAATCTTTTTTACTCTGATGTTGGCACAGAAAATTTGTAAGCCAAAAATCTGATGAATTTGACTATTAATTTGTAAGAATGTTTCCTTTCAGAAACCAACTCCTGTACCTTTTACAAGATACCGTAGGTTTTATTTTCAAAAAAGTTTAAAATAACAATTTTAAACCAACATTATTAAAATTTGATAATAAAACTTACTGTTGCTCCAAAAACAGAACAAATAAAACTTATTTCTGCTTGAAGCAGAAACACTCAAGTAAAAAACTAAAATAACTGTTATTTTCTATTCTTGGAGTAAACTGCGAATAAAAATGTTAGCCAAACAAGTTTAAAAATATCAAAAGAAATAATAATAATAAAAAATAAAAAATGATGAAGAACAAAAGGAAAACCTTATGTCTTTGTTGTGGCCAGAGTGAAAGGTAATTCAATGCGACATTTGCATTTATAATATCAAAACTAACATTAAGCATTCGAAAAGCATTTGAACATTATTTATCTTTTATTAGAAGCCCGGCTTTTTGTTGTTGTCGGTCATCATCATTTCTCAAATACGTAATTGTGAGAATAAAAGGAACGAGTGCCCCAATTTGGGCAGCAGCACTCATACAGAACAATTACTGTAGCTGCAGGAAAAATATAACAAAGTTGAAAGTATTTTTCTCCCTTTGAAGCAACAAAAAGCCATAAAGAGAAAATTGAAATGACAAAGGAAAAAAAAGAAAAGCTTAAATGTTCTCTTCATAGTCTTATGTACATACATATGTATAAGTATGTGAGTGAGGAAATGGTGTCACATTCAATGCTAACTCCCTCCCTAAGTGGTCAAATGATGCACTGAGCAGACGAATATTCCTTTCGAACATATTTTTCCACTCCCAGAACAAATAATAGGCTTTGGCGGAGTCAAAGAAAGAGTTCTAGGCAGGAAAGCAGCAAAAAGGAAGCAGTACCGAGGAATGAAAGCAACAAAAATACCATGGGCGTACATTGACACTGTGAGCCTGTTTGGTCTCATATAAAAAGGATACCCACAAAACATTAAAATTAAACGACAACAACAACATTGTTCTATTCTACAACTCTGTTTTTTTCTGTTCAAATTTTTTACACATGATGATGATAAAAAGGTTAAGGTATTCATCATTACAAATGAACAATGAATAAGAAAAATGAAAAGCTTTATAGAGAGTCAGTGGAGATGCTGCTGCAGCGTCTAAATTACCTTCAGCACTCAGTAATATTAAAAGTACACAAGCCACACACACACACATACACACACAGGCGTTCATACAGCTAAAAGCAAATATGCCTGCATGAGCATATAAAATAAAATTCCCTTTACTTTTCTTTTAACTTAAAAGAGTGTCTTTAAAACTTAAAATCTTAAGTTTTTATTGTACGCACGAAGACAAAGAAAAAAATTATAGCATAATTTAATAATTTTTATCAACAAGTTTGACTTTTGGAATTGGAACAAATTGCAAAATTCTTCATTTCATTCTAAAACAATGTGATATCATGTTGAGTTAACGCTACTCAGGTTGAATTAAGAGGATTCCGATATAAAATTAACAGTATAAAAACCTAAAACAACTTTATTTACAGAGATCTGTTGAACTTGCAGCTTAGAAAACTTTTCTAGGTAGCAACCTAGTGATAGTCCCGGTTTTGCGACCGATTTTTAACCTAATTTTTCTACTTAATAACTGCCGATTTTTGCTAAATCTTGTATTTTTGAAAGTCAAATAAAAAAAGAATAAGTCCTTTCGCGTTTGCAACTGGTTCTTGAGGGTTTGCTGCATTATAGTCGCTATTTTTTGCAAAATGTTGATTTTTCGAAAATCTGATAAAAATAAAACTATTTTTTTTTGAATTTATTTTGATTCGTATATTTTTGTTAACAACTTTTAACTTTCTTTTTTGTTTAACCACACAGATCTGTTCTTAATAACACTTTATTTGCAATTAGGTGGTTTCTAAATAAAAAAATCCATCAAAAGGCAGACTTGTTGTTGGTCTTTTATTATTTTTCGTTCGAAATTATGCCGGCCAAATAATTTATAATAAAAAGTTTTAGTCTAGTTGAAGTAATACTGTTTTTGTTTTCAAAAACTCCGTGATTGGAAAACACAAGATTTCAGAACATGCCTGATAATAACAATTTGTCCGCAATTTATTTAAAGAATTTTCTCGTGCATTATAAGAAAGAAGTCTACGAGTAATTCAGTTTTTTGCTTGCAATTTTGCCAAAAATTAAACACAAAAGAATTGAAAGCTTAAAATTTAAATATAATAATAAAACATTAGTTTCCAAAATTGCATAGAACACATAATTGCAAAACCTACAGGAATAGAATTTTCCATGCTTCCACGCGAATACAAAGCCCTTTATTCCGTCATATAGAAAATATTGGACAGTTTTTCCAATATCTAGTTCCTAGAATTTTTATTTATTAAGGACACTGAGTAATTTTATACCATTTTTGTGTCCAAAATAATACCCAAGTAATAGAGGGGAATGGTTCCTTGGTTGGCAGGGTAACCACAACTGATGGAAGTTCATGTGTGACTTTGGTTATGCAGGTTCCTCTGACACTTCACCAACGGTCAATTGGCAAAACGCAGATGAACGAGCCCCAGAATGTCTTTGGGCATTCTGGTATTGGTCATAAGATGAGGTGTTTAGCTCTGCTAAAACGCTCTTGTCTTGCAACAGATTTTTTTTCTTCGTAAAGAATCAGCTGGTGGAGCATGGGGACTGTGGTGAGCCGTTGTCTAAGTTGCCTAAATGGGTATGGTCCACCGTCACATAAGATTATAATGGCCGTGTGTATATGAAAATTTAAATACTTAATCACACAAAACAAGTTACTGAAAATGTGTCTGAAACGAAAAAATTCAGAATGTTATTGGTTTTAAAAAGCGGAAAGAATTGACTGATCCTAAATGAGGAGTCTAGAAATAGTCGGTAAATGCGCAACCAGAGAAACCCGCTTCTATAGAAGTCAGTCAGTGTTTTAAAATATTATTATTCCTGGAACAGGACATACTGTGCATTTACAAATAACTGCATTATTTTTCCAAGTTCGCGTCATAAACTCGTGTCGGACAGTTTCACCGAAAGCGAACTGGCGCTACTGAGAAAGACACAGAACTAAAGCGAACTGACGATACCTGAGAACTTTTATAAACTGCGTTTTGTGTTCGATCTTAGCGGTTTCATATAAATATGTCGCCTTTACATGTGTTGGGACTTTTTTGGTTTTGTTAATCAAAATACTCGTAACCGCGGGTATATCGTAAACATCATTATGAGCAGAAGCAATTGCAAAAATGTTGAGACTAAGTAAAAGGTGTTCGGAGTGCCTCGAGTCTTCGCAAGGCAAACAAAAAGCTTTGCGGTTTTGTGTCCCACTTCGTTCTTTTCTTTTCAATACAAATTAATTTTTTTTTAATTATATTAATTATTATATTATTAAATTATTAATATTTAATTTTGTACAACTTGAGGAAAGTATTTTTTAAAAACAAACTTAAACATTTCTTTATCAAAAAATTTAATCTATTTTTTTTTAATTCAAAAAGAAGTTGAAATAAAAAATTTAAATTCGAAACCTTTTACAATTCGTTTTCAACTGGTTCTAAAATGAAATACTTATTGTGGTCAGCGGCAACACTTATGAAAATCATTGTGTTTTTCCGCGGACAACTTTGGAAATGAACTATTTTGTTTGCATTTTTATTCAATATCAAAACACTTTATAAAAAATGTGTACGATTTGTTAAAGTTTAAGATTTGTACATATTATTGTCGGATCTTACGTCATGGTAAGATTCGACAATGTGCTGGCAAAGGCAGAATGGCTCTACAAAGCAAATTGTCAGTTCAGATGATGGTATGAGAAGTATTACAATTTCATTATCTGCGAAGCGCCAACATCTTCAGTTCATTCGATTGTCGTAATATTATATATATAAATTGTCTGCAACTGTTGCTGCATATTTTCAGAACATTTAAAGCATTCCTAATTTTGGCAGTGTCGCCATCAGATGATATTCCGCTGACAATGCCACTAAAAACTGAGCTTACAATGTGTGACAACTATCTGACAATGGCAATGTAGAGTGTTGTCACGATTGTCAGACACCTGCCCAAACATTGTAGCCTTACAATGAACTAAAAATGCGTTGTACGACAAAAATTGCCCGTTCACACCGCTGCCGGATATATTTCACTGAAAATATTGCCAAATTTGACAAACCGTTTGCACATCGCTCCACTAACTTCAATTACAATGAACCGAACTTCGCCTGAAAAGGTTGCACAGTTTATGCAATAGTTGGGCAATAATTTATGCATATGTGCATATAATAATATTCAGGTGTATGACGGAGACCGATCGTTTTGAAAACTATAGAAGATGTATGTGGTGGAAAACAATCGAAATTAATTTGTGAACAACTTTTTATTGTTGGCTTTTCTGCAAGCAGAATTAAGTTATTGATTGCCCAGTATCAGTTATTTGCATTAAAGGAACCACTTCAAACTTTAAAGGTTTTACTTTCGTTTTTAAAGTCATTCTCATTAAAAAATGTCGAAATGCCCAAATAGTTTTGAAAAGAGTT
Organism: Epicampocera succincta; assembly: GCA_932526305.1. Lineage (NCBI taxonomy): Eukaryota > Metazoa > Arthropoda > Insecta > Diptera > Tachinidae > Epicampocera > Epicampocera succincta. The sequence goes on from OW052034.1 coordinate 58,577,058, forward strand.
AAAAATACATCGAAAAAATTTCTCTCTCAGATCATAGGAAATCCAATATGTATAAAAAAAATTTGCGATTTTTATTATTTTCCGTTTACTGTCATTCGACAGTGGGAACATACTAATACCCGGCTGATCCTCAATGATTCACAAGATAGAAGGAAATCATTCTTTTGGAATCTGTGTTGGAAATTTTATAACTTTGTAGAGCACCACTATTGACCAGTACGGCCACTTCGTCATTTGTTGCCTGTGACATGCGAGTAAGTTGGACCTGAAATAATTTTTATTTGCATACGATATCAGCAGCAGAAGTAGAAGCCGTAGCCGAGGCAGCAGCAACAAAAGTAGTGGCTTCTTGTTTCATTGTTCTTTCTCCAAATGTGGCTAAGTTCTTGTGTACACACTTAAAAAACCGAAACGTTTTTCAAAAGCAGACTCATTCAAGGGAAAGATCGTACCCAAAATTACGTTGGTTTTTTTTTTTTTTTTGGATGGAAGATGCGTTGCAGCAACGTTAAAAGGTAAGAAGAAAAAAATGCGAAAAGAAATTATTTGATATGCAAAAAAAATATAGAGTCTCTCTAAGACTAAATGCAAGCAGAAAGAAAAAAGAAAAACATGAAAAAATCCTACAGAATTAAATAATGAAATCATGACCACACGATTTTTTTAAATATAAAAATCCATTTGTTAAATTCATTTAATTTTTTTTTGCAAATGATTGTTTATGTTGTTGTTTGTATCTCATTGAAAAGGTACTTCCTTGAGGCATTCTAGGTCTTAGGCGCTATTGTTTGTATTATTGTTGTAGGCTGTTGCTGGTTTTTATTATTTTGATATTTCAGGGGTACAATAGAAAATTATACACCCCTTTCTTTTTTCTTTATTGTGCCGTTACTGTGTGCACAACAGCCACCACCACGGCTGCTCCTCTTTTGTCTTCAGTATCTTTTAATACAAAATGCAAACTTGAGGAAAAACAAAGGAAAATATAGCGACGACGCTAGTGGCTGCCGCGGCATCCTCGTCAGGAGGCAGGCAGCAATGGGTGTTGGTATTGCAGTACTTTTTTTTTTGGTAATTCTTTTTTTTTTCGGTATTCTATAGCTGGTGGGAAAATTTTATCTAAATCGTTGTCGATCGAAGTAGCTCATCTTCCTTTTCTTATTTTTAAATAAACTTTGCTGTTGTTGCTCTAATATGATGGGTTTTTTTCATCATCTTTTCAACATAAAGAAATCTTTTAAAAACTTTTGTCATATTGTGGAATGTTTTGTCGTCACTTTTTTGTTGAAAAATCTCACCAGAAAAAAGAAATATCTTTAATGTCCATAAATTAACTAGGCAAAAAAAATGCAAACATAAAAAAACTGCATAAAAACTTCAAAGAACAATATAGAAATTGGATGAAGGTGTTAAAAAATAAAAGATTCCTCTTTTCAGTTTTTTTCCTTTAATGTCACACAAACACACATATTCATTCAAATGATGGCGTTTCGAAGACTATAAAAATGGCAGAGCAGCGAACGAAAAATCAAATCACTTATATGTCTGTTGTTGGTGTTGCTGCCGTTGAATTTATCCTTTTGCGTTACAAACGTGTAACAGTTGTTGTTTTTAAATTTCAAATTTTCTGCAAAATAACGGTTGAATCAGGGAGAAAGAGATAGAGAGAATACCATGATTTCGAATCCACAAAGCACAGAATTTAATGACATGAAAACATTCAAATGAATTAATAAAGAATTATTCAGGACAATTCGGAATGGAAGGAAACTTGAATAATGACAATTCGAAAAGGAAAGTCAAAGACTTCTGCTTCTAGAAAATATAATGAAAACTATTCTAAAGTCATGAAATATATATTAAAAAATACCTGCAAGCAAGCAAATGAGTAGTAAAAACAAAATTGGCGGTAAAGTTGCCCCAACTGCTAGTGCGTATGAACAACAATTATCCCTCTTTACATCTGTATATGGCTCCACAAAACATGTTCACATTTCTGTTATTAGAGCAGCATACAGATGTAACATGTAAGTTATTTTATGTGCCTTCACATGTGCATATAACGCGTGAATCATTTAGGAGTTTTTAATGGTAACTAAAAGTCTGTCGAATAACGCGAAGAAAAAAAGGACTTTCAAGGATTGTGTGTAGCAAGCTAATCGGCAAGTCTTTAAGATTCGATAAAGGCGGCCAGTTCAAGGTTCAAAAAGATGCATTCGGCTGATTTTTTACTAAATCCAACTCCACTCCATTCAGATAGCAAAAAGTCTGTTGCCATAGCCTGCAGTATGACTGCTTTCATAATGAGTTACACAGTTCAAAGTTTTCATGATCATCAGTTTCAGATAGTACTTATTCCATGTGGTTTAGGTGTTGTTGGCTTTAGCGGGTATATTTTGAGAATTTTGAAGCACTACATCCGTTTTTTTGCTTCACAACCCCAATAAGGCAGAGGGCAGGAATACAAAAGAGTTTGAAAAATATTAATGACCGCATAAAATCTAAATCTAACTAGTGAGTTAAGCCAGAAAATTCCATATGCGTTTTGCTATTTTCCATTAGTCATGTTCATGTTCATGTGTTTTACTGAATGCAAATAAGAAAAATGGTCGCAACGCATCACCTGTTATATAAGCAAGCAAAATAATGTTCCATCCACCGATTACTACGCAAATTCTACACAAAGAAAATTACAACCTCAACACAAAATGTGTTGACAGCTTATTTTTTTTTTTTTTTTTGCATTTTTTTCTGATATTACATTTAAGTTAAAGAGGCTTTAAACACAAACTGCGGCAAACATTTGGCTTCTTGTTTCCTGCGTCTCTCTCTCTCTCTCTCTTTTCTTTTCGTGTTAAGTGAATGTGTTCCCCTAAAATCTTTGAAACGAATTTCTACACATATTTCAGCAGTAAGACCATAGACTTACAAGTTTTTATGTGGAATGCGTATGTGCATAAGTGAATATGTAAAAAAAAATGTTAGCCAAGAAAAAATCTTTAAAAGTAAAAATATGTAAAAATAGGCAACACAAAGCTACCAAACAACACATGGCTCGAACGTAAAACTAGAGCTGTAAGAAACATGAGTTTCGAATAAATATTTATTTATAAGTTTTGGAAAAAAGCTGCACTGAAATTTGCTTGATACGCCAAATGTAATGAAAGTTTAAAGTCATGCTGAGTATCGGTTTGCCCAAAGTGTGACAATAAAAATATTAACTTGCTGGAAAAAGTTAAAAATTATTTGTCAGCTTGCGAAATCTGAATGCATCTCGTAACGTTTAAATGTTTGAAGTTGTGGGCCAGAACTAAATATTTTTATGCTTTTTAAAAAAAATTTTCACAATAATGAATTTTTTAGTTTTAATGATTTTTGTTTATTTTACGTAAAATCCTTAAGTAAATTGAGTTTCTCGCTTTCAATAAGTCTTAATAGATTCTGAGAAAGCTTCAACTTGCACATTTGCACAACCTTCACAGCCGCCTAAAAAGCAGTTCCCGCTTAAATGCTGCCCGCTTTAGTGCGCTAGAATAATAAAAAAAATATTCGCCTAAGAGCGAGTCGTTTAATTTCCGGGTTAAATTATTATATTGTTTAACAAAAATATTCAAAGAGAACTGAGGCTTGAAGGCATCTACAGTTTTAAGTCTAGTTATTTTTCAAGTGACTGCAAATACTACAACACTGAATTGGAAAATAAAGAAAAACTATTAGTGGATATGATAATTTTTTTATATACAAATAAAACCAAAGTGGACCAGCCCAACAACGATCGTTTTCCAAAAACTGTCTAATAACTCCATTGACCGAAAAATGATTGAATTTTGGGCTTATTCTGAATAAATGAATAAAAATTAAAACTTCTAAGAGTCCAAGTTATGTATTTTGTGCGAAATCCCGCTTCAAAGATTGCCCTCCGCACTTCCCAGCGCCATGATTCATTACAGATATGCAAAATTGCACACTCTTCTTTATATCAAGTGTTTTTAATTTTAAAAAAATTGTAATTATCAAATAATAATTATGTTAAAACTTTTATTTGTTCTCTCAAAAATAATAATAATATTGTTAACTTTTATTTCTTTTTGCACAGAAACACGGTTTAAGTATAAAGAAATAGGCTTTCGCTTTTTTTTTATATATGTATGAAAATAAAGCTTCATTTCATTTTATTTGCTCGTAATATTAATACCACAGTTTGGCCATACCTGAACGATGACATTCTTATATTTAGCTGCGAAAAGAACATAGTTTTGAAATTGAAAATAATTTCAGAAACCAGAAAATACGCAATAGCCAGATCCCTACAATATTTAAATTGTTATTGTAATTGTATCGTGAAATACTTTGCAGGGGACTTTTTTCTCACACAAAAAATGTCTTTAAAGGTAAAATATTTGTGATAGTACGAATTTTTTTTCAACATTTCGCTCTTCTTTCGCTATTTTTACAGACTCAATGAGCACAATTCTGATTTTCTTTTCACTCTAATTTTGTTATTTTAAATAGATTTTTTTGATTAGTTACTTGAACAAGTTATCGGTATTATATTATAGTACTGTTATATACCAGCAGGCACATGGTTGTATTTTTTAGGCCAAATTTTTACTTTCTTACTTTGGCAGTGCCAAAAGAAATTTAAAAAATAAATTTTATTAAATTGTTATTTCTTTGCATTAAATTTTTAATCATGAATTTAGTTAGATTTTGTTCAGAAAACCAAAACAAAATAAGAAAATTTGATCAAATATTATATATTGCATAAAATTTGGATTTTGTGCACGAAATAGACGTGTTCTCATTATACAATACAAGGACATAGTTTCAAGCCCCTCTCTGTTATATATTTTTTAAAGAACTGGACTTTAATAATACATAAATAATTATATAAAAAATAAATAAATTAATCTGTTAAAATATTATTGCAGAAATAGACTTTTATTAAAGTTCAGTAGAAAAATAGTTTTGGTTTTTGTGCAAAAACAACAACAAAATAAGAAAATATTTTTAAATTTGATTTATAAAATAAGGAACTGAGTTCAACACACCAACATAAATTAAATGCTAAAAGATTTTTGCATAAAAAGATTTTTATTAAAAATTGAAACACAAACCGTTTTAGATAACCTGTTTCTTCAGTACACTGTGACTTAAGCCATCGCGCATAATAAGCACCAGCAGACAAGAAAGAGTGTTATACATAATATACACATATAGATAAAGATATAGCAGCAGAACAAAAAAAAAACAGTAAAAATGTTATGTGTAACTGCAGCAGCCAACATTTAGAACTTTGATACCCTGCAGTGTGTAGACTGTTCTTGTTAACTGGCACTTACACTGCACAAGCAAAATTACAACATGCAGCCAGCCGCACTTTATGAATTGTGCATTTTAAAACAGCAACAGCAACAGCAAACATTAAAAAACAAGCAAATAAAGCCAACACATGTTGTTGGCTCAAAGCTTCTTTTTTCCTGCTTGTGTTTTTTTTTTTTTGTGATCCAAAGGAGCAATCGGGGAAGCAAGTGGAAAGAAACCAACAACTGCAAACACGATGCCAACAAAAAACAAATTAATGCCCATCAACTTTGCAAAAAAGTAAAATGACAAGAGAAGAAAAAAAAATGGGGAAAAACCCAAAGAATATTATATGAAAAAAAGCGAAACTGAATTACATGATGCATCTTGAGTTTATGTAATCCAAGCTTTAATACATACACACTTTTGCGAACTGCTGTTTCGGGCAGAGAAACAAACGGCAGAAGTGACGGTGTATATAATGGAGACGGAAAGAGTGGTCGTTTTTTCCACTGATTTCTGTAACTGACGATGGACGACGACAAACACCACACTACTGAACTACTAAACACATGCAACACACAACTCTCCACACAACAAACAACCAAAAGTACAACAAATACAACGACGGCAAGACAGCAGTTTGCCAGGCAGGCAGAGCTTTAAAGCACCCTTTTGTAGCGGGGAAATTATTCGTAGAATTTAATCAATTTCAATTCTAACAACAAATACACATTTTAATGAATAAGAAACCCAATCGGCTGAGTGCAGATGGTTTTTTTTTTGGCACTTGGGAGCTTCCTCCGAATAGCTGCACATTTTCCCAAGTTGTGGCCAGTATTTGCAGTTGTAAAATTTAGTTGTCGTCAAGCGCAACAGATTGCTTTGAGCCGTTCGGCCGTTTGATCGGTTTGCAATGGTAAAGGATTCGCCAGTATGTTGCGAGTTTCGCCAGTTCCAACTTTAGAGCTGTAATTATGGACGCCAACCTTTCATTTGAGTAAATCTTAAAAAAATTGCCTGAAACGATCTGGGCAATCCGTTGACAGGTTTGACATGTGAGGCAGTTGTAGCTAATCATAACAATTCCCTAATAAGGTCATGCTTCATAGAAACGCATTAAAGTCGGGCCTCTCCAATAAAAGAAATCTAAGCTCTCCTTGAATCACAGGCTGAACCCCCCCAAATTCATCTTGTCAATGAAATTAGGGAACTTTATTCCATGACAGTATCACATCCAATTGTGATGGATTAGTTCCACGGGTAGCAGGGTTTGCGTAGTTGTTCCAAAATGGTGCCGTCTGCTTTCTGTGGCAAAGAGGGTTAGGGGATCGAACCTCGAAGACGTCACCAAAGGTTAACTGGCAGAGGGGTTCAATTACCCCTGGGATGTCTTGACAGATGGATACTGGTGTTTATCATTTGGTTGAACAGCACAGGCTTGGCTGAAACGTTCTGCCTGTGGGACGTGCTGGTGAATATTGCTGTGCTTAGCTGTAGTCTTGCAACAGATTCCAGTGGCTCGCCATAACTAAATGGTGGGGAGTTTTCAGCTGAATTAATGTTCGTCAATCTTTTTGAGCAACAGAAAACTCGGCCAACAAGCCGATAAAGTTCTTAAGTAGTGTCAGAAAATGTTGCTTGCCCTTTGAAATAGCGAGGAACGATAACGTTCGATATCGTGGGACAGTCGATTTAAATTTAACCCATGCCAACCGTCTTTCACAGCTTAAAGAGCCACCCCTGTTGTCCTTTCAAACAGCATTATTCGATTTTAAAAAATCTCGACTATTGCAGAGGTTCAGTTTTGACACGACAGTGCCTGGTTATTAGGTCTACAAATAACACTTACATATAACAGCCCTGCAAGCTGATCGGCAAACGAATTTTCTGCTGACTCTGTGAGAATAACGAAGAATTAGAAATCATCGAGCATATTTTTTGCTTTTGTTTTTTGCTTTAGTTCTTAATGCAATGTAACAGATTTAAACGCCAGGATACTGTAACTGGTTCGGACACTTAAGTAGGGCAAATTGGGGTTGTACTGCAGTTTTTGTCACAACAGTAAAATGATTAACAGCAGAGATTACTGAATGGTCAAACAATTTGAACAGTGCCCTCAGAATTGCGAAAAATAGTTTCGCGTATATAAAGTTTAACTATCCAGATGTTCCAGTGTTAAAATGAGTTACAGAAAAATAGTTCGCGTTCCTTTAAGGAACTGTTGTCTACCATATGATGGTGTTAAAAAATCAAACAATAAAAACGAAATGAAGAGAGCCCACCTCAAACTTAATATCGCTTTAATACCCGCACCCAAATGTATTTACTCTTCTTTTGATTTCACTTTTTTTTGTTTGTTTTTGCACATCATTATCACCGTCATCATTATCATCCCCATCCCCATCCTCATCTTCTTCATCTTCATCAAGCCTAAATTCAACTTAGTTCGCTTAGTATGAAAAGCTGAAAAAGCAACGTATACGATAAAGAGAAAACACTGTCCCGTCAACGACCGAGTTGAAGCAAAAAAATTCAAAAGTCCTTGAAATGCAGTAAATGCAGCGTGACGCATTTTTTTACAAAATGCAATTTTTCAACTTCAAGAACCAGAATATCTTGTAACTTTTTCTTGTTTTTTTTCTGTTCTTTTTGTTGTTTGCCAGGGACCAGTTTTAGGCAGTTCTTTTTATTATCCATTCGTTTGCTCAGCGACGTATGTGTGTATGTGTGTGTATGTTTGGTTAAAGAAAAGCAGACACACGAACAACCGATTGTGCACAAAACACAAGAAACACAAGAAAATAGACACGACAGACTCAAGACTCGATCAAGAACTTGGTTAATAGTGTTTCGTCTAGCTGGCTTAGCAACAAGATGATGACAAGAAACTTTAGCCACAAGACCCAGATAGTTATAGAAACTATAGATACTGAAAATGTGTAGACATTACATTTGAAAGTGCTTCGTCTATTTGAAAGCGAAAAAAGAACCCAAACTATTAATAAATTAAGTGAATGTCAAACTGTACCTGATGTAATAGAATACTGAATAGGAAAACAAATGAAAAAAACTGCAAAGTTTGTTGGCAGCTTTTTTCATTTTGTTTTTGTTTTTGTTTTAACTGGGGATGTGGATTTTATGCCTGCTAATTAAAACCATTATTTAAAGCAACCAGTTTTGTTCTCAATGTGCAACATTGTTTCGATTAATTTAGAATAATAATATTACAGGAAAAATTGCAAATTTCTTTACCGGTTTTTTGTTTTTTTTTTTGTTTCTAATGATACGTCCTTATGTAAGAGCTGATGAATGAAAAAAAGCTGTAATGAAGCACTCAGTCACAGTATTAGGGCACTGCAACCAACAAGCCGCTTAAAAACCCCGGTAGTTGTGGGTCAGACAAATTTTATAATTAGCTTTAAACACGTTGTTCATACGTGACTGTAAATAAAGGCTTCTTACCATTTCGTTGACGGCGTGGGCCTGCAATTTGCTACCTTCCAATATATCTTTACGGCCGTTGAAACAACTTTTTGGAACTCGTTAAACTCATCATTTAAAATATTTTTCATACAGCCAATTTCACTGTAAATCTCAAAATACACAAAAGACAGAAAATGTGTTCGATTGCAAAGAGTAAAGAATGTTTCAGTGTCCCCACAGGACAGTGTAGAAAGATGATGTGGAAATCACCCATTTCTCACACCGCACAGGTACCTGCTGCAAGTCAAGAACGCTTCGGCGACATTTGCATCCCCAGAAACAGGCCATGCACAACTACTATTATCAGACACTACCAGCACTTCTTCCTGGGTCTTTAAGCCAAAAAAAAATATTCTTTTGCAAAGCATCTCAGTAGTGAGTTGTTGCCGGCTCTACCAATAAGTTCTGTGTAAAGGTTACAGAATTTCCTGCACAACCATTATCATGACATGCCTTCCCTTCCCAGAGTTATCGTTGGCGAATGAACTGAATAATTATATCCGTTTTATGCGTCAAAAAGCGAATTTGAAAGATTTGGTGGATCACTGTCTCAACAGTCACTAATCGAATAGTCCCCCCACCGGGTTCAAAAAGCCCAATTAAAACTGCAGCCAAATTTCAGAAAACCAATATCTGTGTGTTTGAGTTTAAACCGCAAACAGAAAGTTTCACTGTCATGGATTCCCTGCCTAGAGTTTTGGTTGCCGTATCAAACGAATTACTACTGCCCTTTATTACCCCAAAAAGCAGAACCACCAATGGCAAAGCCTGTCAATATCCCAACAGTCTCCAATATTCTGTAGTCTAATGTTCCAATAGTCATCCAAAAAAGCCCATTTAACAACCCAGCCAAAATATCACCGCCCAAATAATTATCGATAATTTTAAATATAAAAAACATTTCGTAAATCAAAAAATGCGCCAAGAAGAAACGCGTAATAAGACTCCCAACGATAAAGTGGTTTATAGTAAGATTTTGCATGAATATTGTTTTTGCCTCTAGAACAGAGAATTAACCACAAACGCATTTAGTTCATGCAACATTGTTGCACTACAGTTCAGGCATAATCACCAAGTACTCAACCTCATTAAGCCAGTATTCAGTATAATTTGTGTTAAAAAAACGCTATGAGAACACAAACAAACAAAAAAGGCACGTTGTCCTATTTGTCTCTTTCACAAACCGAATACCCAAAGGTGATGTTAGCATTACAAATATGTATGTACGACTATAAAATACACGTTTAACCCCAGCTGAATATAAATATGTTGCAAAATATTGATATTTCCGTCATGTAGGCCACGGTTTATTGATAAACATATTTAGTATTCTCATCAAGAGCACTTTGCAGAAAACAAGCTGCATTCGCTGCATTTAAACCTGAATTTATTGAATAAATTTTAATCGAGAACAAAATGAAAGCCATTTCAAACAATGGCTAAACAACTTGGCTGAAGTCTTGACTACATACAACAAAATGTTTAAAAACTCCAAATCGAAAGCTTTGCAAACAACAAACAACCAACAACCAACAACAGCAACAGCAACATCAGTAGCCGTGTAAAGGGAACAAACTGAAAAGTAGGCCAAGTTAAAATTGATTTAATATTGTTGTGGTTGCAGCAAGCAGAAGCGCACTACCAAATACTTAAGACGCAGCATTATGTTTGCTTGTAGAAGTGCATGCATATGCATGTCTTGCAGACACATAAAGGGGGCCAACAATTAAAGCTCAACACAAAAGAGAAACGAAACATTTGAAATAAAACTGAAACTGAAACTGAAACTGAAAGACGTTTTTAAGATTTACTTTATATTTCCTGTTGTTAATAAAACCAAAAAGTTTTAGCAATTATCTAGATTATATTTTACAACAAATGCTGTTGCCTTAACACTATAAGAGCCAGGCTTAAACATAAGACACAGTTTTTAGCATGTATGTAGTTTACGAGTATTTTGGTTTTCTCTTAGTTTAACCGAACTGCTCTAGTTACAGGCATTAACCCTTTTGTAGCACATACACAAATTAAAAATGCAAGTGAACATAATAATACCGAAACAAATTGAAGCAAAGGGATAAATGGGCTCTTTCTTCAGATAGTACGAGTTATAGAGGCTCGGCAAATTTAAACAAAATTAGGCTAAGAAAGCCTAGAATAAAAGTACAACTCGTCCAAATAATTTTATACTCTGGCAAATATATAAGTATTATGTCATAATATATTAGTTTTATTTTATGTGTTGCACAGTTTTTTCACTGTCGCTGGGTTTTCGTTATGATCTTGGGTAATTCTGACATATTTTTAGGAGAACATTTCAACGAAAGTGGATCAGGGGCAGTTTACGTTTTATTGAGTTTAGAAGGCTTGTGTGTTTGTGAATTTGGATATTCGCTTAGTGATGTTGATAGAAATTTGGTGGAAAGATATCGCATGGCCGGAATTGAAACAATAGTTGCTTTTCAGGTGGCCAAAACCTTAAACTTTGGCATCTTAGCTACTTTTTATCCCCCGTGATATATTTGGTATGCTACATATAGCTTATAGCCTGCTTTAAGTTATAGTCCACATTGCCAGAAAAAAGTTTAAAAGCGATATTTTTGGTAGTTTATCTCTGTTCGATAAACTTGGTAGAAAAAATTTAAAAGTGGTATTTTCGATACTTTTTTCTCTGTTCGATAAACTTGGTACAGCTAAAGTAAAAATGGCCAAAGACAGCTACTCTCTGGCTCTGGGCACCTTTATTTACGCTGTTATGGACGTCTGCATTTGACATTCATCCTTTCAGCCTCAATTTAACTTCGTCAGCTTAAAGATAAAGCATATATATATTTTACGATTTAGGGCTTTTTATTAAGGGTGTGTTTTCGAAAATGAAAATTTTGATTTTGTGCCAACATCCAATAAAAGCACCAATTTAACATTTTTTCATCTGTACACACACACAAAGATATCGCATTTTAGAATATTCTTGTAACAATGTTAGTCTGTATTATTGTCGCAAACATTGTATTGTCATTTTCAACACGCTATTATTCACGGTAAAAATGTTTTTTTCACCTTTATTGTTGCCATTTACGAATTTGGAAATGGTTGGAATACAGCCACAACACAATAATAAACTGTTTAGCTCAAACATACTTGCAACTATACTTGATTTACTATATATACTATATGCAACACATGTTTCTTTATAGATTAAAGTAACAATTTGTTTCTTTTCTTTTCAAAACATGGGCATGTTGGTTGCCTCCAGTTTCATTTTTCGCTTTGAAGTGAACGAACTTTTGCGTGTTTTATTTTAAAAACTCTTTTAATATTAAATTCTTATAAAAGAAATGCATCAAATTGATTGAAATATGAAACATTTTCATTGGAAAATACGTTAAATAACTTGTAGTTGGATAAATAACCCAAATGGGATTTATTATATTTTTAAGTTCGGCTCCAGGTCAAATAATTAAAAATACAAAGACTTTTCTTAGTTTTGATTTATTTTGCAATAGTTCGACCAACGTCGTTGATCATGTGTGATGGAAAAATTAAAAACACATCTTTAGTTGTTAAAAGCTTATTCATGGCCTAGAGCCGAATTTAAAAATATAAAAAATAGTAAGAAACACAAATTAAAGAATTTTTATAAACAAATTGTATGTCTTTAAAAAAAACTCTGAGGATACTTTTAGTCATGTTAACAGTGCCATTAATAGCAATAGTATTTTAGGCTTAAGTGGAACTGGTGGATATGATGGTTATCTTGTTACTTTAACAATGATATGATTGGACATAAAATTAATATTTTATCTTTTACTAGATATTATCTTGGTCATGGGACACGCTTTATATTAAAAATATTATCGAACTACACAACCATATTATTTGGTTGTCTACAACCACATTGTTTGTCTACAATCATATTATTTAGTTGGCTGCAACTATAGTACATTTTGATCTTTGAATATTAGCACTTTGTCTGCGCGTAAGACGAAACGTTTTCCAAACTATTTGGTGCCTTTCGTTGTCACTATAAAATGACTAACGTAATAAAATGTATCATATCAAGGACTATGTATTACCAATTTAAAATACTGTTCCCACTTCAAAAAAAAAAAACACTTACACATACCTGCATGTTATGGAATGTAGCCGACACATAAAAAACTAAGTACCGTAAAAAATGTTAAAATAAACTTTAAATGTCTAAAAGCAAAATATAAAACTCTTTCGTACTACAGTCGAACTTCTATAGTTCGAACTTTTTCAAGTAAAATTTTCTATATTTCAAATTAATACGATGGGCTGTAGTGTGAAAAGAATAAACCACATGCAATTTCCACTTCGGAACTCGAAGTTCAACATAACTCGAAAAAAATACATATGAACTCTATAGCTCTAAGTATTTCGCTTGATGTGAATATGGTTTGACACTAATGCTCGAAACGGGAAGTCTAACTGCCTTTCAGAAATGCTGCAACAATTCTTTGCGAAAAAATTGTGCTACAACTAATAAGTACTGGAAGGCTACAGGCCAATCAGGCAGTCATTTTGTTCTGAAGATACAGTAGAGCCGCAAAAAAGTAGTTTGTTTTGGGCTTGCTTAACTTTTTGTCTATAATATGAAAAATGTATGTAGTCATAGATATCTCTATACATACATATGTAGATACATTCATACGATTACATATTCGTTTTACTTGATGTTTGCTAAGGAAGATGAAGTGGGTAACCAGTAACTTTATTCTGTTCTAATCTTTTCGCCGAGTGCAATTTTATGACATCCGATCGTAGTTATGCCCACTGTAAGGTAAAAGTCGCCACTGCCTGCATGCGTTCCTGTGTGCTTTTCAGTCTCATCCAGGCAATTGGCATTTCGTGCTCTACACACGAGTGTGTCCATAAATAACGACAATTAAATTACAAACAGTCAAATATTTCTTAAAACGGTGAAGAAGGATTTAACGTTTTACAGTCAGTCTGGGGTGACTGAAAGCGGCTTTTCCATTTACTTAACTTTGATGCATTTCAACTTTGGCGAGGCTCTACTGTTAAGAGTTAATTTTCAATTTCACTAATTTCACAATATACGACTTCATTTTATAAACATGTTTAGAAAAAATAATCTAAATATTTAATATTGTAAATCAAGGACTTTGAAAGTCGAAGTTTTTTTTTGCTTTCCGAACACTGCTGATTTGAGTTATAGCAGTTCTACTGTATGTTTATTTTAACTAAAAATATCATTCATTTTCCCCTTTCACTTAAAGAGGATACGTTTCATATGGCTACAGGCTGGACTAATCACAGCTTTAACTGAAATAGTTGCATGTCATACAGCATAAGCAAACAAACATTTAAACGTGAAACTAAAAAGAAAATATGTACGACTCTTATCTTTCTGCAATACAATGCAAAGCAATATAATTAAAGAAGTTTATATGAAATTTAAATGTGCCTTGTAGCATTAGTCACTCCTTGGTGCAACTCTTTTTGTTTCAGCTCTCCTTTATGTTCCTATTTCTCGACTTGAAAAAGTGTCTTGATGCTGTTCGTGCTTTTGAAGTTAGACAGCAATTAACCTAAATGTTTGATATACAAAACAGGCAGGTTTGCTTTGCGCAAACATATTCACACACACATACTTGCATACACATGTATGTATGTATGTATGTATTACATATAATATTTTCAACTTTATCTTGTTTCCCCGTTTTGTTTTGTATTTGCGCATAAAACAATTTTAAAGTTGTTATTTTATAAACTTCTAGTTGTAATAAAACAAAAAATTGAAACACAAGATCTGTCATAAACAATCGTGTTTTTATAGAACGTTGCCTCGTTTCAGCACAACTACAATTTCAACAAATACAACATAATTATCAGCGGCAATTGTAACGTTGTTTTTTTGTTGCTTCTTCTTCCTCAAGCAGAAAATATAACGTTCTTTGTGATAATAGTTGTCGTCGTCGCTGTCGTTGTTGTTGTCGTTGTTGTTGCTGAAGTTGTTTATGTTGCTTCAGCGTTGTTGCAATAGTTGGTTAAAAATTAACTCATGCAGGCTCAATTAAAACTAATTGCTACACTTGTTTCAGATCATACACACACACACACACACACACACACACACACACCTAAACAAATAAATGGATGTTAATGTTAAGGGGTGTGAGTATGTTTAGCGGCAAAACCCACTTAACATTTCTGAACGAATCTGATTACAGTTCGAATAAGTGTCCGCAAATGTTTTAAACTTTCACAACAAGGCGGGCGAAATTTTTGTACGATCATGATTTTTTTGAAACAGAATGCAGCGACCTTTAAAATTTATCCTTTAATGGCGGCCATCCAGCTTCATCTATCGGGCAGTCCGTCATTTATTCCCTGTATTGCAACAAATCAGCAACACGTGTGAATGTTAAATTAAAATGCCACATGGTTCCTACACGATCGTTGAAATCGTCTTACCGAGACAGCTGATGGAGTCTATTGGTTCGGTAGGCAATGGACCAGCATTTATACGACAACAAAGCGGTAGACTTTTCTATGCTATGCGGGAAATCTGTGTAAATCTGTTTGATAAGAACTAATAGGAACTCAACCGTTCGCAGACCCTTATAGAAGTCACAGGGTCTTAAGGTAAGCGATTAAACTAAAACATCATGCACCTAATAATATGCCGAGACCGAATTCTAGTTAAATCGGTTGGTCAACAGACAAAATTTGCCAAGTTCGAGTTAACATCAGTCCACATGAGACCCAAGTGCAAGCAATGTTTTCCAAAAAAGTCACTACCTAGTGCGGAGTTGTCCCGGGCGGCGTCATCGATCTATGCCTCTTTGAGCGAAGTCGTGACTGTCAAAATGAAATGCATATCAACGATAAGTGGTTTTAGCAGGTCAGAACTATGTATGTGCCGCGCAGCTGATGATCTGAACAGCCCACCAAGATCTTATGGGTAGACGCCGAAATCAGAAGTTTAATCCCCAAACCACAATGAGCCCCCGAACTAAAATAACGTACATCGCCGGTTAAATGCCGACCGATTTATACATGCGTCAAAATTATGGAAAATTTAACATTTAAGATGCATGCGACAGACAATTATTGCATACGTTATATTTCACACACGATGGCATCGATAGGACCTTCAAATGGAAATATATTTGTTTCGAACAACTAATACTCGTACAACAGAACTGCAAAGCCTTTTGCTTGGCTGCTGAAACAGCCAGATTCTTTGACCGGGAAATGAACCTGAAGCTTCGGACAAACGGATTGATTGATGATGCTTGAAATTCCGCTGTAATAAGATTCGAGGCAAGAAGCGTTTTGTGCGCCTTTTCTTCTCAAAATGTTCAGTGGGTAGTTTCACAATTGGCAGAACAAAAGTGATGAGCAAGCAAGTTTATTTTAAAAAATAAGAAGACTCTGCTCACACCTTGGGAGATGCACGCAAAATTTAGTTCAACGATTCTCTTTATTTGATTACGAAATTTATCCGTAATGGAAACAACGTTAATTAAAATAATTATTTTTTCTTTTTTCTTCAAGAGATTAAATTACATTAGAAAAATGATGTGTTAAATAAAAAATTTCCGAGAAGAATTAGCTAAGCACGAAAACTATTTCAGTTCCCTCATGGTCATTGGAAAACTTGAAAAAGACGTTCTTTGATTTCACTTTTTTTATTCAAATCTTTTATATTTTCTCGAACAACAATCTCACAAATATTTATATATATTTTATTTTAAATGAAAAAAACTATTTTTTTTACACTCGATTCTATCGTAATTCCAATGTCACATGCGCGACTAACAGTTTTTTGTTGAAACAAGACAATTGTGAGAGGGAAAACGGGAAAACTTTTTTGACAATTTTTTAATGGTTGTCTTTTGAAAATCATGAATTTCGATCGATTTTATTTTTTGATATCATTACAAATAAAAATAAGTTTTAATGTTTCAAAACTTCATAGAAAAAATACCTCCTCAAGAGGAATATTCGGTGATGTTTCACGCTCCATTATAAAAAGGATTCATTCCCATATAAAAAAATTATCTTTGATGAAATTCTGAAGATATCAGTATCAGACATACAGTCACGTTTGGCATACTTACGAGTACTAAATAACACATATTAAAATAATATTATCCAGGTTTCACAATCTCGAATGATTGCATTTTTATGCATTGACAACAAGAAAGATAATTGCTCACGCGACGCTCAGTTTTTTTTTATCAATTAGAATACAAGCGAACGTAAGTAAGTGATCGAGAAAGTGAAACAACAAACTAACAGTTCCTTGTTTTCCAGACTTGTGTGTGCCTATAAATATGTCTTTTTACTAACAAATCGTCTATATAAAAACTGAATTCTAAATAATCATTTGGAAATTATACTCCCTGCATTTTGTACATTAAAATGTACGAAACAATTAACACTCCAGCTCTTCAACGCTTAATTATAATATAAACTCGTAAAGTTCGCAACAAAAGCAATAAGTCAATTATTGAAAATAAAAATGAGGTTATATTAAAAACAAAAAAACGATTATTACAAATATTCTAATATTGCTTTTTCAAGTTTTACACCAATTTCAAAATATGTAATTTTTTCCAAAACCAAATTATAGCTCCATACACAACCTTAATCGTTATGGATTCATATTACAATTTACTACACAAATTACGTTTAACCATTAAAGATCACCTTAAAAAAAAAACTCAAGGATAAAAAGATTAGTATTTTATTCAAAAACATCTTTTTTTACTTGTAATAAAAAAAATTAAGAGTAAAAAAATCTTTTCTTGCACAGGTCAGATCATTTGGTGACAATATAAAATTTCACGCTTAACACCTCAATAGCTTTTACAAAACATCAACTCATAAACACACACTACAGCCGTTTCAAAGGACAAAACAAAATACATAATACCAAACAAAATTTTGCTCCAAAAGGCTGGTAAGTGTTCAAGTCTTAAGAAAATCGATATTTTTACACACATACAAAAGGAACGAAATACTCAAAAGAAGAAAAAAACCATTTCGACACCTAAGACAGTTTTAATTTTGTTTTTAATCGCAAAGAATTAAATTACAACACAAAAGGAAAAAAACTCTTATGCAAACACACACGCACACACACACACAGCCAGACACACGCGCACACACATGATCACATAGAATTACAGCAGTGTTAAGTTTTCTAGAAATAAAAAAACTTTTTAGTTCGTCTTCTTGATGTCGAAAGGAGAGATGTCCATAATGTAGATTGCGTATGGGCCAACTAAACTCGGGCAAACCGATAGGAATTTCCTTAAAACACAAGATCCACTAAAATGAATCATCCTTTCGAAATGAATAACCTCAAAATGTTGAAATAGTTGGTTAACAAATGAATTCCATTGTTCGGCGAAAATCGGCGCGACACTTTGATTGCGGACAACAAAATGTTCATTATATCGATACCATCTACCCATCCCTTCTTGGAGCATCAAGGTATGGTTTAAACCTAAATAAAAATCTACGATCGAATGTGCTCCAGGTCTTGTTGTTTTTCGTAAGGAGCTACATGGTGTGGGGTAAGTTCGTTAAGGCCTGAAGTTCGTTGAGGATTTTGGGTTTACAACGCAAGTGCTTGGTAGAAGGGTGGATAGGTCGAGCTCTTGAACAAGGGGTTTGTGTTGCCAATCTTTTGTGCCTGATAAGTCACATTGGGGCGGCAGTGAACTGCTGCTTAAGTTCACTAAATGAAGTTGTTCCACGATCGGATTAAGCAATAATGGCAGGTGCTGACGTAAATCAATGCCACCATCTATCTCGATACCCTCGGAAAACACGTTTTGTCATGACGTGTTCTTAACTTGGCTCTTTTCTTTCCGGTGCATAAAGCACTGGGAACTCTCCTCTAGGCGGCAAATACATGGCCTTGGTGCAGGAACTCCCGAAACCTTCGCCAAAGGTTAATTGGCAGATTAACACTTCACATGGGATGCCTCGTAAAAGGTCGGCCATTGGCTGAGGTACGGAAACGTTCTGGCTGCAGTTTAAACCTAAAGTTGCAGTAAGATGATGATGGTGATAGTGTGGCGTGTGAACTATTTTCGTAAATCCTAATGCCTCCCATGTGTTTTAAAATATGTAAATACCCGTTTTAGAAAAGAACTGGTTGGTGGAGAGCATCGGGCAGGGCTGGTTAAGGCCCTCTTTACTGATTTCGGGCTACCGGTTTAGGTGCCTTCACTTCTTCGACTATCCAGCTAATTTCTGGCGGAAGGTATTACACCGACCTAGTTCTCGTGCAAGGTGTTTGTGATCATGTTCGCTTTTACAGGAACCTACATCTACCTTTACAACCACATGGAGATATAGCAGACCCCTTGATAAGTTCATGTTGTAGAATTGATTTAATGTCAGACTACGCTGTCATGGCAGATGCTGCCTTAAATCAATTTCCATCCCCACGATGTGGATAATGAAATTTTTTGTTAAGTATAATTAAAGCCTTTTCTACCGCAGCCATTTGGTGTCAGCGACACTGTATCGAAACCTATTTATGAACAACATACTATTTTGTGCCTTCTTAGCATTTTTGTAAAATATGTATTAAGTTGAAACATGATCATTAAGAAAATAATTGTCATTTTATTCATCTAAATATTATTTTTGGGGAAAAACATATTCATTTTCAGGTATTTGTTCACAAAAGTTTATTAAATGAATAAAAAACGTTCCTTTTTGGCACGCACGAAATTTGTAAACACTTATTGGTTTTATTAAGAGAAGTTTGGTGTAGGTACCTAATTTCATTAAAGCAGTTCATTCGTTCATTTGGAAGGTGCACCATTAAAATGAATGATTAATATTAAAATAATTAAAATAAAATTGTGAGAAATATAGTGCTGCAGATTTGGAATTTATTTTGTGCCAGCACCTGCCATAACGGCCTTATCTGGCAGGTAACCAACTCCACTTGAGTGAACTGGCTGACGGTTCACTAGCGCCCCCATATGGCTTGCAAGGCTCACACAGGTGGCAATTTCTTATAATATGTTGAGCGGCACAAACCATAAACTCCTTACTAAAGAGCTCTGGCTATCTAATCCCTTCTGTTTCACACAATTCCCCAGAAGGCGAGAAAAGAGTTCGAGAGCCCGAAATCCACAAAGAACGTCACGCCTTAACATTCCCCTCAATCTAGTTTCTTGCATAAAAATAGACCTGTCGCAAGGCAATAGCATCTCGAAGATTTTCTTCTTCCAGCGAGTTTAGATTTAAACCACAACCAGAACGTTTCAACCAAGGATAGGCTCCTCAACCGACGGAGAAAGCCAAAAGGCATTCGGGGGGCGTGTCGGTCTCCGTTCGGCCAATTGACCTTTGGTGAAAGTTTCGGAAGAACAGGCATAACCGAAGTCATATATGTGAACTTTCTAGAGTTTTGGTTGCCTTGCCAACCATCTATTCCCCGGAAAGCAGAGTGCCCTGACGAGGTGTCAGTCGTCAAGGCTTAACCTGCCCTCGTGGGGAATATAGTGCTGCAGACAAATCCCGATTAAAAAACAGCCGCATGACTGAAATAACTGTAATCGTCGATAGCAAATGAATATTTGCTTAAAATACTCGTAGCCCTCGTCAGTTTTTATTTTTAAATAAATTTTTCCGAGACATTTCTAATTTGTTTGCAATGAGTGTAGAAAGCGAAGACAACACAACCAGGATACCCCAAATACAAATAAATGAACGTGTTATAATAAACGGAGAAACTTTGCTTTGCTCCCTCTTCTCCAAACAAAAACAACAGCAAATGCACATAAAACACAAGTCCTTGTTAAATTCGAAGCAAAGTGAAAATAACGAAAACAACAAAGGCCTGCCTAAAAGTGTATGTGCCAATGCATGTGTGTGTGTGTGTGTGTGTGTACAAGTTTACTTGTCAAAAGAAACGTTCATGCACTGAACCTTTTTTCCCATTTGACGACTACATTTAGAAAAACATACTCGTACATACTTGTACAAGTAATTTCATTTGTTTGTGAATGTATGTACGTATGTGTTGTTTTAATGGCGGTTTCCGGTTGCATCTACGCTTGCACACCTACACACTCCACACACACACACACACACACACATACTTCTGTATGAACATACGTGCCTACAAACATACACGTGCATAAACGTGCATTTAAAAACAGACGCCAACATTTTACTCGCTTGTTTGTTTATATTGTTTGTTGTACATCCAGGATTTTTGTTTGCTGCTGCTGTTGTTGATATTGTTTTTGCTTTTTCTTGCTCATATGTCAAGAGTTAAATGTGGAAGAAGGAGTTTCAGGAATAAAGTAAAAGTGCTTTTTTAGTACATATTTATTTAATATATAAAATCATGATGAATTTATATGCAAGTGCTTGGCGCAGACTGTACACTGGCAGCTAAAAACACAATGCACATTGCAACAAAAACACATACGAGACTCTAGTGTTCATTTACAGCACTCGTGGGAGATGAGATAATGCTTCCGATGTTATTGATATCCGATATAGCATATTGAAGAACCAAATAAGATGGAAGCGAGAAACCCAGGCAACTTAACTGCCATCTGTTTGAAAACTTCGTGGCTTTATTTTTACACGAACAGCGATGATCCAATTTTCAAATTGCCAAATTAGTATCTATTAATAAACAATTTTAATGGGATGGGAAGTTTTTCAAGGAACGTAGGAAGTAAAAATTTTCTTCCAATTACGCCGGCAAAACAAAGCAGCATTGAGATGGCTACCAAACCAAGCCCCTCCTCATAAGTGTTCTTATGAACGCGCTGTTTGTGTAATGAAACGCCAAAATATAAATTTTTATATAAAAACTCATAACAATTGGGAAATTACTTTTTTTTATAAAAATGCTTAATTTTGTAATGCCATTGGGATACGTACTCGTACCCCACGATTTTATTAACAGAAAAACAAAGACGACGTAATTAAACATTATTTTTCTAACGAGATATAATGAAATGATTTTCTTTGAATAACTTTTCAAGAATTGCACGGACGACTTATCAATACAGCCAAAGCTCGGTATAACGGAATGGTATAATGTCAGACCTATTCGTTATAGTGAAAGATTCGTTATATAGCGAAGATTTTTTTTGGCAACATTTTCTGCATTTAGCGTTTAAAAAAGCGGTTTTATTCAGGTTAATAACTTTGTTTGTTTTTGAGTGATTTGCAAGCATTTTTGGACAGCTTAAAACTATATTTGCCTGTTTTGATATCTTCCTCCAGCATGAACAAATGTTTTGCTTGCCTGGAAGCAGCTTCATATACAAACCTGTTCGAACTTTTAAACGGCGCTACTAAAGCACCACATGATTATAGCTTTCCACCAGACTCTTTTAGAAGTCGTATTCCATACCGTTTCTTAAATTCTGCCTAACAATTCATCACATTAGTTCTAAGGCCTTAAATTTTAGTCCTATCCCATATACCGGAATAAATATTCTTCACAGGCTTACGAACTATTCATACCACTTTGCCAGACATTCCCCATTTCAAACGGATCGTCGGTTTTTCAACCTGTTGTTAGTTTTTTACAACTTTAAGATAATTTTTCTTTAAATTTCCTTTAATATACAAGTGGAAGAATTTGGAACTTTCTCTTTATTAGCAATTACCGACAAGGGTATACCACTTTTACACTCTTCTAAAATGTTTAAGTTTTTCACTTATTGAAATTCATATTTCCTTGTACTACTAGACTGAACTGAAGCTCAACAAACTTCGATTCAAACGCATGATCACACGAAAAAAAAACATGACCGTGTCCGTAGATATGTAGAAAAATAACGGTGGTATAACGAATAATCCCATATTATTTTCTTCGTTTATTTTTAATATATAAAATAATTTGTTTTTCATTCATATATACAGACGTTCGTTATATTGAGCTTCAAAAATAAGGTAATTAATATTAAAAAAATATTCATTCGCTAAGTCGCGAATTCGTTAAAGTGAGTGTTTGTTATACTGAGCTTTGACTGTACATGTTTTTCGGATCCTTGTTAGTACAATATGATCCGTATTGCGGCACACGATCCTATTGAAATCATTTACTTGAAACAATATAACTGAAGACTCCGAACAGCTTCCACAAAGAATTGGAAACAGATTCGCAGATTGTTGCACCTTCCCAAATACATGAGTAGAGAATAAAAATTTCATTCAAAAAATGGCAACATCTGCAGAATCTCAAGAAGTTACTACTTGCAGATTGTCATGATTTTTCTGACCATATTCCATTTCAAAAATAATTATAAAAAATAATATAAAAAATTAGTTTATATTAAAACTTATGAATAACATTATAAATTATATAACAAACTCAAACTAAAAACGGAAAACCTTTCATTTTAAATCCTTATTACCAAACTGAATACTTTTATATTCACTTATTAATTCGAATACCATCTTTAAGCCGAAAATACGACATTTCATCTTTATACATATATAAAGTAACCCAGTATATAGAAGACCAGACCGCTGTACTGATCTTCCCGAAACAACATCTAACTCGGGCTCTCCAATGAATTATAGGCTACTTTTAACCAAGCCCACTTTTACGCCCATTTTTTTAAATTATGTTACTCCTTCCACATAGTTTTCAATCGATTTTTTTCATTTGTGGACAATTTTCAAAATTCTCTTTGTAAGAGGCCACTAATCTTTTTTTTTAAATAACGAGGGTGCAAACTCTGCCCCCAAAAAATGGACTATCTAATTATTTTGTTGTTTGTCGATCAATTTTAAAAATTCTCTTTGCACATGTAAAATGTCAACTATTTTTTTTTTTTTTTTGGCAATAGGGACCGAGGGAGAGGCTGTTCCAAATTACCCGCCCCCATAATTGATTATCAAATAACTCCGCCAAAATTCGTTTTGCATAATTATGGGGGTGTAGCAAAGCACAGCGGGTTCTAGTATCTAGTATTTTATGTACAAAACTTTAACTATAGGTTCAAACTTATTTGTTGTAGATACGTCTTTTTGTGTTTCAGAACAACAGAAGTCAAATAATTTTAAAAAAATTGTTGGTTTCAAAACAATATTGCCCTTGTGTTTAAAATTGAGGTTAGAAAAAATTTCTTTAAAAATGATTATAGTGTTCATTTTACGAATGTTTTTGCTTCTCCTGTAAATTTATATGTATTTGTGACAGCTATACCTTTTTGCATTTGAGCTCAAGATATGAAGTTTAAATTTGACATTTTTGTAAAAAGCGACAAAAAAATGTAGTTTGCAATTTGTTGTGAATGTTAATAAATGAATTGTGATTTATAAAATTGAAGCTGCAGTATTGTTGCCACAATAACATTTGAAATTGCTTTTTAATTTTAATTATATGCGCACTCATTTTTGGAGCCTTTAGTTTAGAAACTATTAACTATTAGAAATATAAAACTATAACTGACTGAAAAATATATCTAATCCATCGATTTTTACAACAGTTTCTGACCTGAAGACTAGATTTTCTGTCACTATTACAGCATTACGGAATGTCTCAATTTACGGGAGAAATATTGACTTCCAAGTGCTGAATTATAAATGGTTTAACATGTGATATCACAAGATCTAGACGACCAGATAATATTGGGCTACCCATTTCGCCAACAGTATGTTTGAGGGGCAAAACCTAGATTAACACACTTTTTTCAAGCAGCATCATGACAAATAACTATTTTCGCTGATAATTCTTCTCCCCAAATCGCCTCTTCTCAAACTGAACCGTACTTCATTTATCCTGTAAATATCCTTCTTGTCTCTTTTATGTAATTTAACGATTATTCCTCCTTTGCAACAATTTTATAGTGTCTTCTGCTTTTCTTGTATGCAATCGCAATTTTCTATCACTTGTTATGCCAATATACTGCAAAGCTTTAATAAGAAGGTGGGTTTTATGTATAACCTCAATTAGTAGGTCCACATTTCCGCACATGACTACTTCCATGACGTCGAACGTGACGGTCGTACACGTTTAAAATAAAAAATATTTACACCTCCATTTTTAAGATAAATTGCAGATCATTGGAATCATTACAGTTTAAAGTAAATGGAGTCCTGGATCAAAGAAATTAGAAAAAACAAGTATCTCTCAAACGTGACAAAAAATTAAAGTAGTTTTCAATCAGCGAACCCCCATACAGTTGTATAGTGTTATTAGCCTTAAAATTTTACTTAACAACTGTTACCTCTAAATTTGTTTGGATGGAATGGAATTGAACGGAATCCAAGGCCTTCACCTTAGTATTTCAATGTCGCAATCGATACGTAACATGTCGAAGGTGACATAAGTTTCGTTTGATTTAAGCAGTTAAGGATTAAAAACGGTCAAATACAATTTATTCTCAAAAGAAAAATTTAGATATTAAAATAAATTAAATTAATTTATTTAGAGAATATGCAGTCCGAAATAGCTTTAGCTTTATTTGATCACTAACGCATGAAAATAAGTAGTACCTGAATAACGAAACATAAAAAAAAAAAAAAAAAAAAGAGTAAAAAATTTAGAGCAACTTACGAACACTAGACGAACGCAAGAAAATAACGTTTGTAAATAGTTTCTAAGTCATTTGTTTTTATCTTCTGAAATATGATATCGTGGGACAATGCATTTATATATTTTTGCCAAACACAATTATGTTTTGAAGGCTTCCAACATAATTTTTTTGCAAAACTCAATTTTTTCCGCGATTTCATTTTCGAGGGAAACACCCATATTCGGTTCTAAAGAGCTTTTATACTAAATTATTATGAAATTAATTGATTAAATAGTTCTATTTATATTTTAATAATAATAATAATAATTTTTACTTTTATTACACCATAAGAATTATTTTTAATTTCTTTTTTATATATTTAGAGCTTTAAGTTAATTAAACTTAAACTATCAAAATAAAAATAATCTTTTAAGCTTCAGTAATACATTTACTCCTATAGAACTGTGATTAAAGAGAACATTTCTCATAAATAAATTTATAATTTATTGCTTATTTTCAGCGTTAGGTACAAATATCACAAAAACATTGAGACTTTATATTTTATTTTTAGCCGGGATCAACATGGAGCTGATACAAGCTTTCCGATTTGATTCGGAGCTTCGCCTTTGCCAGGCTATTCTTTGGCATTTCCGCAAATTTTTGATGTCTGATTTGAAAAAAAAGTACCTATTCAAGTGGTGCCAGGTGTTTATGTGTTTTTTTTTTGCTGCAGCTCTCTCATGAAATTAGAGCATTAAAAGCGTAAAGCTGTAATTAGAACTAGAGGCGAATAGAAAAAAATATACCGAAAGCGAATATTGAAATTAAAACTTCTTTAACTACTTTCAGTTAAACAGACTGTACCACAAAAGTTACAGGAAAACGAGAAAAAACATCTCGAAAATTTCCAGAACAATTGGCAGATTTATTATGTTCTTGTTTTAATAATTTAATATGCGTTAAACAATATACGAACGACTGAGTATCGTTCTTTTTCTTCTTTTAATTGTTAATTGTAAATCAATACCCCACGTACGAAATCCATCTCATAAAACAAATGTAAAAAAAAACCGAGAAAAAATGAAATTGCAATGAAACTACAAAAGGAAAAAAGTTTATAACAAAAGGCCGCAACAGCTGCATTTGCAATATTTTTCACACCTCAATTGAAATCTGTTCTTATAAACTTCAATAACGTTGGTTGTTTTTTACTTTTTTTTTATTTTTTTACATTTTGCGAGCAAACAAACAGCATTATTCAAACCATAGCATACTAAAATTTCTATAGGAATAGGTCAGTTCTTAACAACAACTTGCATATGTGCATATTAAGTTTCAAGTATGTATTTTCTTTACAAAAACCAACAACAGCAGCAGGAGCAACAACAATAACATTAACATATACGTTTGTATTTAGGCAAAAAGCTTCATATTTTTTAAAACAAACAAAAAAGTAATGGTTTAGGGCACAAATAATGACGACACACTCGAAAAAACAATCCCCTAGTAGCTGCTGCATGCATATATTTCTTTTTTTTTTCGTCTTTTTGCTTAGTTGAGTTCAATGACTGCATAGAAGGCCATACAACAAATAAAACAACAACTAGTGCTTCTACGATTCTACCTTCTCATGCCACACTATTGGAAAAATAGCATAAAATACATATACAGACACGGACACAGGCACAGCCACAGCCACAGACACACACACAGAGCCACGCTCAAACATTCGCATGTGCAGTCAAACACAAACATAAAATTTGCAACTAACATAAATACGTGCACACACACACATACACACACACACACACACACACACACATACATCACACATCATATTTGTACAAATGAAACAACAAAAATAGCACTTGCAACTACAGCAAACAACGCCAAACAATTGTAAATTTAACTATAACAACAATTTGCAACAGCAGCAGTGGCAAACATACATACATGTGCATACACAGGCAAACACAATTTATGCGAACAACAAACAGCAACAACAATGCAAATAGAAAACTTAAATGAGAAATTAAATGTTGTCGCGCACTATGGGTCAAAGAGCTGCAAAGTATTTTCCACTCTAACTAAATGAGATGAGAGCGTGAGCGTGAGGGGTTTTCAACTCTCCATCACGCACGCTCACTCACCACGTACCTGGTCTGAGTCTTTCAACTCATTAACTATGCAGATTTGAAATTATAAATCAGTTCTTAGCTTCCAAACGTGTGCTTGGAGAACGTGTGCGCGAAAAGGTTTTCACACAGAACTTGAATACCTTTTCAAGTCAAATTCAAATGGTACATCAGAAATAGGTTCGATCTGATCTGCCTTGAAGAGCGATCGTTTTCGTCCAATCGTTCACTTTGCCTAGATTTTAAAAAGTAACATCCGATAATAACAATGAAAACAATTTTCGAGAAAAAGTCTGTTTTATGAAGTA
Source organism: Epicampocera succincta (assembly GCA_932526305.1). Classification (NCBI taxonomy): domain Eukaryota; kingdom Metazoa; phylum Arthropoda; class Insecta; order Diptera; family Tachinidae; genus Epicampocera; species Epicampocera succincta. The sequence continues at coordinate 58,604,817 of OW052034.1, forward strand.
ATTTTTTACAAAAGGACAGCTAAAACAAAAAAACATGTCATAAAAAACGAACAGAAAGAAGAAAATGGTAACGAGAACGAGTCAATTGAAATCAAACGGTGCAGGCGCAGTAAAATAGCCGGCTTCGTTCATTTAATACATTTTTAGACCATTCGAAAAGCGTTTGACGAGGTAGCACGAGTGATTGTGTAAAAAATTGAATTTAAATTATTTGCAGCGAGTAGAATTAAATTATTTAGAGTAGAATATAAAACAATAAAAGTTGATCCGGGATTTTTCTACTACAAAGTACTACTCGATTAATCGCAGTCATACCGAAAACTCAATGGGCTGAGTTCAGCCAAGACGAACAATAAAAATATTTGTTGTTAAATGTAACACCACATACGACATTTTTTACTGGACCCACTCAATCCTTTGGTTTCAACTTTGGCTTCTTTAAGGGGAGGTAAACAAATCTATACAGAAGAAGAGGTGGAGGCAGTGGAAAACTTGGCTACTTCATGCCTATATGCTGCGTGGACTTGCTAATGTTGGCATTCAAGGAGCAGGTCCGGTTCCTTAACATATTAAGCCCTTGCAGGGAGGGGGGAAGCACAATAAATTAACTATGGGGACAGTGAGAACGCTGTTCAGGGCCAGATCCCAAAGTTCCCATAGAAGGAGCTGGTCCGGCTCCTGAACAATTGAAATCGTTCCGAGCCAGACTTCCCCTATTGTTCATTGATTTAACTCATGTGACTTAATGAAATTATTTCCATGTACGAATCGATTTAAAATCGTGTCGGCGATATAAAAATATTAGTTTGTGGACGCAACTGCCGATCCCGAGACATTTTCAGCTTAATTTTTGATTGATACGAGTATCATGAGAAATTGTAATCAAATTTACCAGGTGGAAAGATAAATAAACACCAAGAAAAAAATTTCTTAAATCTTGGACTTAAAATCAAAATTTAAAGCTTGAAATTGCTCGAAAGTGTCACTGTCATTTCTAACTAATCTATAGAAAATATTAATCACTAAAATTTTCATACCCATTAGTTTCATCCCATGTTTTCAGTTTTGTTGTTTAATTATTGTCTGTCAAGCGCAGAAATTCTAAGTTTTCGGGTAATCTTTGAAAATTAGTAAGACAAATTCTGAACTTAGTTCGTACTCCTAAAAAACATTTTGGTCAACCATTTCCACAGTCATTTCCCTAGATCGACTTTATTTTTAATTTTTCGCCAAAGTCCAAGTGCCCCACAGTTTAACATATGCAAATATGGGTATGAACCCATTTATAGACTTGTTAGCAATCGAGTAACACTAAACAAATTGCATATTAATATGTTTGTAAAATAGAATAGTTCAAAATAATAACGCTTAAGTATAAAACTCATACGACTTACATCCATCCATTCATACATACATATATGTATGTATGTATGTATGTATGTAAGTTTTGTACGAGTACAAAAGCAAACAAGAAGCAACAAACAACAAACATTTGTGTTTTCAGTTGCCAAAGTTCATTCACCATCATCAATGCTGGCTGACTGGACTACGCAACAAACAAACGGGCACACAAAGAGAAAACATGAGAAATATCAGTAAATAATAGACAGAAAATAGCAAAAGAAAAAAAGCGAAATCCTCCCCTTTACATCACTTGGCAATGTGTGTGTGTGTGAGTATTTGCAATAAAAGAAAATGCAATTGATTGCAATAAACTCGCTTTCAATGCGAAACAAATACAAACAAAAAAAAAACAACAATCGGCATTAAATGCAAATGTGTATGACCAAACACATTTCCTGACAGACGACGACCCGGCAAAATGACCGACCAACCGACCGACCGACCCTTCAGCATCAAAATACTGGTACACTCCACTCACACTAACATACATACATACATACATATTTGCTGCATTTACTCGCATTCACACATCACCAGTCGAATTTATTTTCGCATTCATTCAGTATTCCTTTTCTTTAGGTATTGTTTAGTATTTAACTCTCTTCAATAACAGCCAGAACGAAACGAAAGCACAACGACAGCAGCAAATACTCGTATTTGGCCGTAGTTAGTACGCACCGTGGTCAGCATGATGAGAATTGATGCTGGCTGAAGCTTAATTGTTTAAAAGTAGTACAAGTTCCAGAAATACAATTGTAATTGCAATTGCAACTGCAGCTGCACATGACGGTGATGCCGATGCCGTTGACGATGATGATGATGATGATAAAACCCAACCATCCATTTATCCAACCATCTATTTAACAACTCATTCATCCAGCCATCGTTTTGGCGTTGCATTTGTTTGATTGAAACCTTTTTCCAAGTAAGAAACGCATAGACCAACCCCTGCTTTTAAGCGCTTAACAATGGCACGAAGAACTTAAACTTTCGCGTTTTAAATTATAATAACAATAAATCCCATGTCAACAAAATCTACAGGACTAAAGAGGAGCAAACCAAAAAGGAAGAAAAGAAATGCATGCAGACATAAATACAAATAAACTAAACAATGACGTAGTCAAAAAAACGGAGTTGTTTTTATTAATGCGAAAAAAGGTGTTTAGTTAAAAGGATTAAGATGCAAATTACTAAAGTGAACATTTGAAATGAATGTGTCATAAATGACAAATAGCTCAGCTTGTAAAAAAAATAGGGCTAAACAAGATTTGTATGTACTCGTATGTTGACCGAGGTTAAGTTGAAGAGGCTGCTTGACTGGTGAAAGATACTCGTATGGCTTTTCATTTCTTTCACTTATTCACTTTTTTATTTTATCCAATTGATCGCAAGTTATGAAAGACTATCCTTTTCTTGGCAAAGGATTTGCTCTCCATTAAGGAAATACTGTTTACTCTCGAAACCCCTAAGAAAAATATTTGTCAATAAAACTTGCTTCTGTCAAATGAAAGAGAAAATATTCGAAGTGAAATGCCATTGGGCGCAGCTCAGTTACGATTTCCGATACAAATCTTGGCCATTTTTGAAGTCAACAATTTTATTAATTAGATTGCCATAACAAAAACAAAATCAAATGGAAGTATTTCGACACTACTGGGCCGTGATATTTATGGATTGCTGCGACAATGTTGTGAATCGGTTAAAGGGAACAAGTTCCCTTAATCCAATAATTGGGTCGTAGACATTTTGATTAATTGACTATATTTATTACTGTATTCGGAACCAAAAAAAAAGCCCTGTCAAAACAAATTTTACAATTATAATGACATCTTCAATACGGGTTAAATCTCGAGATTTAACTAAAGCGATATTAATGAAAAATATCGGCCATCGGCTTATTGCGATCAGAGAACAAGACAGCCATGAATGTGTTTAATGAACTTGTTCTTGTATTAAGCTTTTCCTTCTCAATTTGCTTTATTTTAAAATGACTGAATTTTTTTATCAGTGTACAAATATTGGAGAATACTAATGACTATCAGTGTTGGCGCTGAGATTGTTAAATTAAAAAAGAAATATTACCAATAAATAAATACTTATTGAAAAGACAACCAGAAGTCGCCGATTTTTGTGCCGGAATTGACAACATCAAATATATAAAAATTTCAAACAAATTGCAAAAATTTGTTTATACGTCACCAGATATAATTCAAGGAACCAGGGAAACATTTCAAATAATAGACAGTACAAATTATCCAGAGGCAGCCACAAACATATTCAATTTTATAAGAGTTTGATTAACGACTTCAATATTTTTATGTGTTTGTCAAATACATTTTTGATGATGACGGGAGCTGAGAAGATGTCTAGAGGCTGTAACTTAGTTTTAGACAGTTGTGAAAATATAAGGTTTTACATTTTCTAGCAATTGATGTTTAAGGAAATTTTTTTGTAAAAAAAAAAGAAAACTGTTGTTTCAAGAAATGATTTTATTTTGTTTTTACAAAAACGCGAACTGAAACATGTTTCCTGTTCAGATCTAAATGCACACATCGGCGGATAATATATCATTCTGATAAATGGCTTTTAAAGGACCTGGAAAAGAGTTGCAATTATTGAGAGATCGAAATTGTCACATCGTATGCGTATCGACGTACAAGACGTTATTCTACTTATTTCCATTTAAGATCCATTTTTCAATCTAGAAAATGTAATATCGAGCTATCGTGACAATTTGACTCAAACTACTTCCGTTCATCATATATAACTGACTATAGTCACAGACCCGATAATCGCAACTGCTTTTCTGGCATTTGCCTGAATACTGCTCCTCCCAAGTCTACCTCTCTGAAACTAAAAGCATTTCTTAATCATCCCTTACTGCGCTATCAACAATTCAATTACACTTCTCACAAGCGTATTGTCAATGGTAACATAATACGCACATGGTAGATGAATAACAGAAACAAAAAAGAATTGAAAAAAGCTTTAATTTTTGTTTGTAATGGCGAAAAATGCATTTCCTTTTCAATAAATTTGTGTTTTTTTTTTGCAAACTTTTTTTTTCCTCTACTTTTGTTTATTGGAGGACGACCTGTAGAAGAGTGGAAAGATTGCTTTTTTACATTTAGTTCATTACAACAAAGAACGACTAAAACTTACATAAAACATAAAACATCGTTACACATTATCCTACGGTTGATTCCAGCTGCTGCAATTGCAGCTACTGATGTTGGTTGGCTGAACTGCAGCCAATGCCATTGTTGTTGTATTTATGTAGTTGATGCTTCTACTGTTTGTAGTTCCCTAAATTCAACTCTTTTTGTTTTTGATACAAACAAGAAGAAAACGCACAAAGCAATCACTGGCCTACTTTAGTTTTTTCCCCATTTATTTCGTTTGTTGTGTGTTTTTATTTTTTATTGCAATTGCAATAGCGTTTAAGCGTTGCATGTAAATGTTACGATGTCGCTGCACTGCAGACATTTTTTCCCATCGTTAAAACGATGACGCGACACAACATCCGCCAACGTTGTACAAAAACCAAAAAAAAAAAAACAGAAACAGAAACTAAAACTTAATAAAACTAAATCAGAGAAGAGGCAAGCAAAATTCTCTAGACCAAACAACGAATAGTAAAGTGCAGGAATTGTCTACAAGGACCGAGAAGAGAATGGCTTTTGTGAAATCATAGTTTAATATACTTAGATGAAAAATTGATGATAAAGACGATGTCGATGACGTTAATGGTGCTGGCACTACGCTTTATTCAACTATTGCATTCATTTCTTTTTGAAAGCTTAGAAAATCAAAAAGTTTGATAAGTTTAGATTAGATACTGGCAAAACTGTAAGCGAATATTTTTCAGCTACACGCTGATTCTGATTCTGCTTAAAACGTTTCACGTTTATTTATGGTATTGTAAAATGATACAAAGTTGTTGACAATACATTACAAAAACAAACATGTTAAGTTAACATGAAAATTTATTGACACAAAGTCATTAATTTGAAAATGTTAATTCAATATGGTTTTAAATTATTTTATAACGAATTCTTATTTATGTGTTTCTTCAAATGATGTAAAACGTGTTGTTAACTTGGAAAAGTAACAACCTGATTCATCAAGAGACTTAGAACGGGAGAGGGGAGAATTAACGTTCTGAGTTAAGACACCTTTGGAAAGACTTTTGTGCCACATATATTTAGTCAGTAAAAGCCTTAATGCCAATGATAAAGTGCTCATTAACAAAGATATGTATGTATGTATATATTTGGAGACGCCTTGCCGAGGCCATAATAAATTTTCGGATGACAACTACAAGACGGTTTCCAATATGCCAAGGAATTATCACATTGTCTCCGCGCATAAATTAAATAATTAATATATTTCTGGATTTCAATTAAAACTTGCAGTTCAGCTTGTGAATATATAAAAATCTATAAAATTGAATCCTACTAACGATCGCAAGATCTCAAAAAGAAAATTATGTAATGAGCCGGTAAAGATCATCAAGTTCAGCGTAAATTCTTCAGAACGATAATATTAAAGCTCAAATGGAATTTAGTTTCCTTATTGGATAATTTATAATAATAATGTCTCATATTTCAGCATAGAAAACTGCAAGTTCTTCTACTCTTAAAAGTCATCGACGGACGCTCAATTTTCCTTGTAAGAGTGTTGTAGATACTAGAAACTAGATATTTCGTAGATCGATTTTCGTTAATATATATTTTTGTGGGCTTTTATCTGAAACATATTTGATTTTTTTTTAACTAAAGTTTGCATCAATTTTTTTTTTTAATTTTGGAGTAACAGCAAAAGCATTACACTAATATGCTTTGAAAACTGAAAGAGATATTTAATCTGTAAATAACAAGACTCTATTGTTTTTGTATTTTGTTGAAGAGATAAGAGAGAGATCGCCTAAGCCCAAGAAAAATAAATCTTCCGAAAGAATGCCTACGGAAAGACATGTTTAGTCATGCTTAATATCAACTATTCTTCCTAATGCTTAGTCCCAATAACAGACTGCAGAGTTCGAGCGCAAAACTCCACTCCACAGGTGGATATTTAAAGCACATTGTTAAGCGACCTATGAAAATCTAGCACAGAAGCACGTTGCATCAGCCCACAAAATTTTGTTTGGGACCGACCTGAACGAATGACCAGCGCAGACTTTTTGTGGCTGCTTCGAAATCATATGTACACATTATGTAATAATATATTATAATGCAGATAATTCGCCTACAAACACATTACGCTGCCAGCAATTGGGTTAACTGTAGCACACACGTTCGCACAGAATGTGTGCGCAAACATTTGCCGTTTTGTGTATTCGTATCGTTGTTAAACGAATAAATTAATGTAATCCAATTTAAACTTTATCCATTAACCCCATTTATTTTGCTCTTTAAAGTTCAAAACTGCATGACTTGAAATCGGTAAATAGGTTTTATGAAAATGATGATAATGATCATCATCATCATCGTCATCATCATCAGCACCGTCATCTTGTACATCGTTTCCGTTTGAGATCCAAAAGATTGTTAAAAGAAAACAAACATTACTTGTTTTAAGTCAGTCAATCAGATACATTAACCCAAAAAAGAAACGCAACAGCAACAAAAATATAAGATTTATTTTCCCAAATACACCAACGTAACCTCATTCCCTGAAAATAAAAATCTATTTAACAACAAGGCATCGGAAAAAAAAAGATATTGAGAAAAGAAACTGGAAAAAAAAAGAAATAAAAATCTCTATCTTCTCCTTTCGCCTTAAGGAAGCAAGAAAAATAAAACCCTAAATAAAACGACGCTTTTTGTTGGTGATATTTTGATTCTGTTTTTTTCAATTTTAATTTCCTTGACGCTTAAAAGGTTTACGAATGCAAACAACCGATACTTGTACATGAAACTTGGCTAAAATACGCTACAGCGCCGTTATAAGACTTCTAAAATTAATTGTCCCAAAATAAGTCCGCCATTTTGCCCCTTAGATTACTTGCCCCTGGACTGACGCACCTTCTCGACAAACCCGCCCATTCGAAACAAAGACTTCAAAATATTATGGATGTTTTCCGTGGATTCAATTGGGATTTTTGCTGGAAGCGGAGTTGTAAACAGATTTGCACATCCAACAAAAATTGTTCACTGAAATAACGAAAATGTTCGCAGAAAACCAAACTTTTTGGGTATAAAATCACAACCTGGTTTTTTCCTCCCCGAAAAAAGTGCATTTTCAAATATTTTCTGCAAAGTAATTTGTTGAATGTTTACTGACTATTTTTTGGCATGAAACATTGTTCGCTGTGGATCAGTGGTAATATTTTGACTGAAATTTATGAAAACATGAAAACTCTGCAACAAACAGCTTGTCCGGAAAAATCTTTGTGATATTTTGCTTTTCTGGGTATAAAAAGCATATCGCCAGCTGAAATGACCCTTATCAACAATATCTATGTGGTCAGTAATTTATAGTTCCATATTCACGCTCATTCCAAGCGTGTGGCGGGCGCTTGTTTATTCGTTGCCAACAATCATTTATTGTGATCGGAAGGAAGTCTCTATCTACTCTTGAGGTCTAGAAGATTAAAATAATTGTTGTGGAAGAAAAGTATACAAGGTCCTTGACATGTGCGGGATAAATTCTTGAAGGAAAGTTGAAAGTACGTAACTAAAACTATAATAATATATTATCATCTTCTTTCTACTGTAAACAAGTTAAAAATGTTAATCATGTGGTTTTGCATGTCAACTGACTATATATCAATGCCAAAGTTTCTTTCGCCTCCCTGTTAAATCGATAAAATCTCATTTAACTTTTCAAAAAAGAGTTTAACTTTAAAGCCGTAGAGATGAATTGGTCCTACTCCAGACTTTTAGTGCCGGATGCAAGGGCCAATACAGGGGCATACGAGTAGTGATGATTATTTTTCTACCTTTTCACTTGAAGATTGCAGAAGAAAAAAATCAACTTTGGTAGAACACCCAAGTCCTTGTTTATGCTTTGCAAGTGAGGCATTCCTACCCAAAGCGGGTGCCTTTTATTTCTCGTTTTTTAGGTACAGATTCAGTCGTTGCATTCGCCCTGTAGGGTACATTAAGCTTAATGCCAAATTTAAATGCTGGCAGGTTCTTATTAAGAAGCAAAAAAAAAGAAATTAATTTAAAACAAGAAATTTGAGCGTTAAGAACTTCATTTGAGAAACGAACTGCAGCAGTTTACATCTTCTGTTCAAATTAATCGCATGTTACTCCCTTTCTATGGTTCCACTTTTAAATAAATTCATTTGCTTCGGAGTGGATGGACATTTTTTAATGCATATATGCATGTGGTTGTGGCTCTGCATTCCGAAAACGCTACTCAGGCTCACAAATCGGAGGGAAAAAACTAACAATACATACGAAAATAAGTCTTAGTATATAAAGAGTCGGGCATTTTTTGTGCGGAACAAGAAGAATCTTAAAACAAAGTAAATCCTTTCCTTTATATTTTGCTTGAAAAAAACTAAAAAAAAGAAGGAAAAAACGTACGAATAAATCTGAAAACAAACTACATATTTCAAAAGTTTTTGCATACTCGCTGTATTCACAGCGGAGAAATATTCACTTAAACATTTACACATGTGTGTTTGCCGACCGAAGATTCAGATAAAAATATATACATACATATTTCTTTATTTGAATGCAGTTCTTTTTCTTTTTGCGTTTTTTTTTATCGAAAATGCATAACGAAGATGATGGCGATGTGCTGCGATCATTATTAAGATTGTGACAATGACAAACAATAAAAGATGAATTAAAGATTTATAAAATCTTTCATTCCTTTTCTTTCAATAAAGTTAGAAAATAAAACAGGAAATATAGCCTTTGCTGTGTTTTTGTTGTTGTTGAAATTAAATTCTTTTTATCATAAAATTAATATGCATGAAAAAGGCAAGAAACCCTTTGGGAGATAAGAAGGATGTTGGGCAGGCTTGTTTTAATGTGCGCATTGCAAGGAATCCTTTGTAAATTATAGCCATTTATTTGGTTTAATTCTTTTCGAAAGATTTTATGCATTCGCACTGCAAATTGGAATGTACAACAACGGCAAAATGCTTGAAATATGATTCTGCTATTCCATTCCAGTGCTGTGGCAATTGTGTTTTCGCTTCCGATTAAATTAATGCCATATGGAAAATGGAGCGAGAAAAATGTAAATATGTATGTATATTATGTTTATTATAAAAAAATACTATATGTATGTAAATAAAGCGAAATACAATGAATTTTATTGAATTAAAAATAACAAAAGATACAAAAGAATAATTGCAACTGCACGTATCGGCTGTGAGGCAAAATCTTGCCAGTCCGTTTAAAATCCAGTTTTATGTCTGCTGTTTGACATAAAGTTTTCGACTTTTAATTAGATTTCTAAGATCGTATACGAAATTGTATAAAAAGAACATCATAAATCGCAATTCCATTAAACAACCACTTCATAGGGTTCAGAGGGAGTTTTATATAAAACTTATAATGACAAACATTTTTAAAATAACACCACAATCATGTTACTTTTCAACTAAAAGGATTGTTTCATCTTATTCCCAAATGTGGAAAAAAATTACCTAAGTAAGAACTTTTGTACGAAAGTATTGTTTTGTAGAAAGACTTTTGCTCCTTTTGAAGCAAATCAGATTGTGAGTTTTTATTGCTGCACCAGACACTGAAGCATTTTCTCCAGACATAATTCGAATGGAAATTAGCATACGTTGGATCGAGTAATACTACGTAAGCAGAATTATCTGAGCGAATTTCCATGTAACGCAGAGTAAGTTTTGGTAACTTGTTGATTTGGGAAAAAATTCTGAAGAATTTGGCATTCATCTATCCAATTTAAACGTTTTTTAGATATTCGCGAAATACAACCGTGCGCATTATGCGGAAGGGTACAATTGCAGCCTCCTAATTGCTTTGACAGCTGCAAAGCCAGAAAAAACTTTCAATGTCAGCTGCTGTTGTCCAACGGATGGGTTATAAATTAGTTCGCTTAAGTCAGCAATAACCTTTCAGTATTTGCTGCATAAAATCAACACTATATCTTGAATTAGACCCCAAAAAGAGCATAATTTGATACACCAGATAACTGCTGGCACAAGGTTAGAACTGCGCCAACGTGATATCTACCTCAAATACAATAACAACAAGCCAAAAATTTACATTTTAAAAATAATGACTTTTCAATAAATGTTTCAAGGTGTTTTCAGGGACGATTAGAAGCAAAGGACTTTCGAAATGATTTTATGAAACCATACAAAGGCCAACAGCTGAGCCGTCGAAACGACTTACCTAATAGGCTACTAGAAAGTCAGGTTTGGGGATATAACCTTTCATAGATTGCTTTAACATTGGAACTCCAAAGTGATGTGATTTTCTTGATTTGAAAGGTGAATCCTTCAGCGAAATAGTTTCCATCTTTGAATATTTTCATTTCTTGCATTTAGTCAAGCAATCCCTTCATTTTGCTAAGCGAACTTTTTCCTTCGGGTATCAAGCAGACTTTTGACTCCATTTTACTTAAAAATTATTTATGCTTTGCATTGAGTATTTGGCATGACTGGCAGCAGGATTCTAAATGTTGTTTCGAAAACTGTGTGCCATGTATAGGAATATATTTTGGCAACTATTCCACAATTCATATATACAAAATACTATATTTATTATTAAAAAAAACGGAACAAAATAAAAAATATTGTGAGTGAAATCAGCAGTAAAAGCACAATTGAACACAGAAACGTCTGAATAAAATATATGGATGTAGGAAGAAATTTGGAAAAAAAAAACACCAAAACAAACAATCCAAAAAAAAATTAACCAAACGAAGGAGATTGAGCAAATAAAATGCGCATGATACGAGTACCAAAGAAAAAGAATAATATTCCATACATTTCCACTGCTGCAAACACACAGACAAAACACAAAACAAAGTGACAAGTGGACGGGCAGACAAACATTGAAATACCGAAAAACTAAATAAAAAAAAATACAAAAAACAAATGCTCTCCACTGGAAAACGTAAAGAAATCAAACCTTAAGCCAGACATTGAGACAGACAGTCATTTCAAAAAGTCTGCTTGTAAAACAAAAAATGATTGGCATGGGGTTTTTCAAGATTTTTAAGGTTTCATGAAATTTAAGACCCAAACTATAAAGTATTAAACGCAAACAAACAGACAAACTAACTTATTATTAAAGTTGTAAAACACAACTTAGGCTCTGTTCTTTTCTAATGCTTGGCAAAGAAAAAAAAAACTTTAAAAATGATAAAGAAACGATGAAAAGGTAGAAGGTTATCGGCAGTTCAATAAGTTCTCGATGGATTAATCGCAACAAATAGCAAATCTGATCAGTGGAACGAAAAGTCGAGATGAATGTAAGTAGGCCTGTCAAAACCATTTTTTAGAGCTTCGAAAGTTTTGGTAGTGAAACAGAAATAGACATCGATCGCATCGACAAAACAAAAGTCAGTTTACAATGCCACACATAAGAACGTACATATAGCGGAGAAAGACCATTTGAAGGATCTCTAAGGCATTACAGTCATGGACTCACCTGCCAGAATACAAGCTGTGAGATATCTAATGCTGTGTAGTGCACGGCTCCAGGCCACAACATAATCGTTGAAGAATTGCTGCCGAGATGGCAGCTGACTGCATGAATTCCACTATCGAATAGAAATCGTAAAAAGCGTTTTATTCTTGCAGATCAACAAGCATAAAAAGCAAAACCCCTTTAATAATATTTTCTTCAACTATTAAATGTTAAAAAAGAATTCGTGCTTATGACACTCGAGGTGACGCAAAATTACTAGCATACGACCCCTACGGCGCACTCCGAATCTTCACAGCAGTAGATGAAAGATGACTACCAGAAATCTGGAATATTTAGAGATAATAATTTACTTACAATAATTATGGGTTTGAAATTCCCGAAAAAATGCCGCTTTCTCAAGCAACAAATTGTCGGCATATCAAAATCGTAATTAATAAATAAATTAGTTGACAGTTTCACAAATGGATGTGCTATTCAGCTTTTGAAGTTGTCGTTAGCTCGGCTTTTAGCACCTTTTATATAACCTTACCTTAATATAGGAAGGCCCCAACTAGTTTTTTTCTCAAATCGAGTTTTTTGTAAATATCGAAAGATGATCTTCCTCACATCATTGTTAAAAAAAATTGAGGTGATCCGACAAAAAATAATATAACTTTAATTTTTATTAAGTATTTTCTCTCTCCTAAAAAGTTAGGAAAACGTTACTCAGGACCTTTCTATATTAAGGTATCGATATATACCTTTATGCAACTTGAACGCGCAATGCCGCATTCAAAGTCTTTATTTATGTATGTAGACATGTAATTGATTAAACTGTTGACATATTTTGCTAATATTCGTTTGTCGAGCAATCTCTTTCAGATGTAAAATTACATCATATGTATGTGTATGGATGTGTTCTGAAATCTCAGCTGGACTCAAAGATGCTGAAGCACCAGTACAAAAATTCAAAACAAGCAAAAGGTTTAAAGCAAGTGATAGAAGGTAATGATACAGGAATAGAACCAAAATTGCCAAAAAGGATAAAATATAAAACCGCACCATAATAATTTTTTCCTGCCAACTTCTTTTCTTAATACATCTATTCTTTATCTCCCGTAGAAAAATAATGCGGCACAGCGAAGAAGCGTCAAATGTAAGATGGGTCCACTTATTTTTTATTCTACACTTTAGCAATATTTATGGAGGGAAAATTAAGGGGAGCATCAAAATTGCCAAAAGGGATAAAATGCCAACATCTTTTCTTAATCTCCCGTAGAAAAATAATGAGACACCGTGCAGAGGAGAATATGAAAGAAAGAAAAGATGGGTCCAGTTATTTTTTATTCTACACTTTGGCAATATTTTTGGAGGAACAATTAGTGGGAGCCAATGTTACATTTAATTATTCAAAAACCAGTTATTTTTGCTGAGAATTAATAAAAAAACGCTTTTTTCAAAATTGTTTAGATTATAAATTATTATATTCAGTTCGAAATTACTGGCTAGAAATAAAAGTTGAAAAACCCCAATTGTTTTAAATTACATAAAAAAAACTCTACAAGCAGTCAGTTTCTTGTATTTTGGTTTTAGGATGGTCTAAATGGTCTATTATTAATCTACTACAATCTCATTTGAATGTATTTTTATTTAAAAAAATAAGAATTCTATCTTTTTCCAATTACTGCGATCGAGCTTTTTAGCGAAGATTCCTCTACATAGAAAACAAAAAGAAAAAAAACACTTATGAAACGGCCTATTAAATTATCCCCGAATTATGGAACAACGAATTCAAATGAAAGCAGGGAAGAAAGAAAAATGAATATATTAAGAAAAGCAATCTCATCCTTGGCATCATTATTATCAAACCCCTTTCAAATTTTTGGACGGCAAAAAAAAAAAATTAGTAAACCAAGCAAGCAATGACCGAAAGACAGACAAACAAACAGACAGGCAGACAGACAGACAATAAAATCAGAAAAGCAACCAAAATATAAACTTTATTGTCCAGCAAATGCAGACACTTGAAACAGACGAATTATCTCAAAATACAAAAACCAACCAACCAATCAACCAACCAGCCAAACATTCAAAAAATTTTGTTTTTTACATTCAAATACAACAATGGAACACCACAAATTTCCAAATTGTGCATAACCAGCACGCCAAATACAAAAAAAAAGGAGGCTGAAGAAAAACACAGCCGAAGAAATCAAACAAAAATCGGATTTCAGTATGAATAAACGAAACAAAAAAGTTTGAAAAAAGCCTAATATGGAAAACAGCAGCAGAATTGTATACAAAACATGCACTCGCACAAGCAGTCAAAAATAATGGGGGAAAAAACAACAAACAAATTTTTGGTTAAGGGTTAATGACCCAGAATCCACAAAAGACAACAAAACTGCAAACAAAAAATGAACTTAATAAACAACAGAAGGAAAAAAGCACCACAAAACAAAAACCTAAACGTTGCACACAACGCATTTGACATTTGGAAAGCAACAACAACAACAGGACAATAATGTTAACACGAAAAAACGAAGGCAACAACAATTTATTGGAATTAGATGGTCGGTTTTGTCGTAATCGCTGTTACTTATGTTACCGCCACCCGTTCAAAGACAAGCCAGCCAAAATCCATCGTCGTACGAAAATTGTTGTCCCAAAAGGGTTTATGAGTTTGCGCTACAAACTCTTTTATTTTTTTATTTATGGCGAATACATCCATATGTATGTATGCATGTGCTCAATAGTGGCTGTTAGCTTTTAGTACGAACTGTATTAGAGACTTGAAATTTTATGTGCTAAACAAGTGAGTTAGATGCCTTTCGTTTGGAGCAGTTTGAATACATTTGATTTTTTAAATTGCTCGGCTGGGCAGAGAGGATTTATCCCACGGCTCGTCATTTTAATGAGCATACCAGGCACTCGAAGATTAAAAACGCTCCTCTCAGCAGAAATACATACATACATACATACATACATACATGCATACATATGTACATGCCCGTGGCTTTGAATTATTACAATCCTTGAAATTCAGTGTCTCTTGATCTGCATCAAAAGTGCAGCTTTAATAGTTTAGAAAAATAATTCTGTGCGCAACAGATCGCGAAGACCAGCCGCACATTAGGGACGTAAGACAAATCCCATTCTACTTAGTAGGACAGCAAGCTATTCTTCTAACTCTCTATATTTTAGAATACTTTTCCGAAATTTTGGTTCTTAAATTAGGCTCTTTTCACGTACAATTAATAATCTCCTCAATATTATTGGATTTATTTTCGTATATTCGATACTAACAAGGCGTTCTTGTCGACCCATTTAATGAGCTAAATTTAACGTCCCATAACATGGTACATGCTCGGACAAAACGTAAGATCATCAGTACTCGTGCGTACATCTAGTTTAAAATGTTTTTATAAAAATATCACTTTTGATCTGCATTTATTTTGAATCCTTTGTAGAGAGTTTTGGATCTTTTGGTGCTTTTATTATGGCTAATTTGTTCTTTCTCAGCCAATTATATCTGGCGGAAAGTGGATCTCATAAACATACATACCTTCTGAGTATACGACAGTGTTAAATTTTGGCCTTTAACAAAGTACTTTCTCGTTTCAGTGAACTAGACATAATCGAAAATGAAAACTTTATTCACATTCACGCCAAAAGGCATTCGGGGGCGCTTCGGAAGAACATGCATAACCGAAGTCATACATGAACTTCCACGAGT
Organism: Epicampocera succincta; assembly: GCA_932526305.1. Taxonomy (NCBI): domain Eukaryota; kingdom Metazoa; phylum Arthropoda; class Insecta; order Diptera; family Tachinidae; genus Epicampocera; species Epicampocera succincta. The sequence continues at coordinate 58,620,534 of OW052034.1, forward strand.
TATGTTTGCCGCACCAACCGACCGAGGGACCCCTTCCCATTGTCTTGGCTTATCGGCAGAAATTCTACAGTGAGCCTAGATTGTAAGCCCCCGTTATACAACTCGATTCTAAAACTCATATGGTCCTATGGCATCCAATTAGCTGGCACCGTCTGTGCATCTAGTTTGGAGAAAATTCGAAGATGGCAAAACAAAATCCGCCTGGTACGTCAGAAATCAGCGTATTCACAAAGATCTGCATGTCCCGATGCACAGTGGCACCCGTAGAGCAAACGAGGTTGCAAAAATCAAAATTTTCATGTGCGCCTGCGAAATTTTAAATGAATCCATCTTATAGTAAACTTTTCAACGATCTCAAATATGCTACTCTTAACAATATCAGATTTTTAGTTTAGAAGACATAACTGTTCAAAGTTAACCAATTTTCGGATTTAAAAAAAACACACAATTTTTAGGTAGTTTGATCCGATTTCAGGTGTAATATCACGAAAACTAGGCAACGAATAGTATTTTTTTTTGTTTTTAGTGATTGATGTGCTTATTAAATGTATAACAATAAAAAAAATTGTGCTGTTTGCTTTGTGTTTCTCTAGGTAAATCAGTATTTAAAAACTATCCATTTTTTCACTATTCTTCAACTTTGACGGAAAATAAAAAAAATTTACCTTTTTTTACCTCCGCCATATTTTCAAAATATGTTCTTTAACTAGTCTTTTACATAACTCAAAAGGTTTTATCTGCCTTTACGTGCCTATTTGGCTTCTACAGGTAAAAAACGTTAAAAAGACATGGTTGCAGAAATTGTATGGCGGGCATCCCTTACATGCCTTGACTGACAGTTACTTTGATGTAATAGTTTGAAAATTGCATTTTGAGTCAGTTGTCTACCTGAGAGCCTCTGGCGAAAAATTTGGTCCTAATATTCCGTTACAGACACAAGATGCACAAAAAACTACTCATTGAAATAAGCAGGTACGCACCTCACTTAAAAATTATTTTTGGCGTACATATGGTGAAGAACAATACTGACTTATGGTACAGGTAGGCACAAATCTCATTTGGCTACGTGCATAATATCAAAACTGTATAATTCAGCCCAAATGCATATGTATGCATGTAACAGGTACATTTGTAGACATGGTAGCATAGGCCTATATATTGCAAAACAAGCTTAATGCCTGCATTAGTCTACGACTGAAAGTTGGCGAAACAAGTATTGAAAACATGGCGTTGAACAATTTAAAACTATTTGAACTGTTTAGAAAGTCAATTACACCAACGTGTTTCGCGGAAGCTGCTTTAGAAGAACTCGATAGCTTATACGGAAATATTGAGAGAAGCAAAAGTATAAAAAATAATCTTTGTATGATACATGCCAAAATTAAGACAAAATGGGTGAAATGCAATCGAACCATTAACATCTTCAACTCCAAATACGAGGACTGGCTTAATGAAGACACCATCCTGGATATATTGGCAGTAGATAAACCCTCCACATCAACCAGAGGAGAAAAAGGAAGGCCAAAAAAAAGTATGGAGGAGTGTTCAATTTTCACAAGAAAGAGGAAACTTGCCGATGCCACCAATGACTTGACCACGAAGGATTTATCGGATGCGCTGTCTATTAAATACATAAAGGATAGTGAACGAGTTAGGTCGCAGATTACAAAATCTGTTGCTGATGCAAGCCCACTGCGACTAAAAAGGATTAAGGAAAGCATTCCCACTCCCACAAACGCACATATTAAAAAGTATAGTTCCGAAGAAGCCTTGGCTCTGTTTTTGGACTTAGAACTTTCCAAAGAGAAATATGAGATACTACGGGCATCTTTAATGCGACACGGGGCTGACCTTTTCCCCGGATACAAGCATATTACGCAAGCCAAAATAAATTCACGACCATTGCGTACGGAGTTTACGGAAGTCTCTGCGAAAGCCAATCTGCAGGATCTTATGGACCATACAGCAAAACGGTTGTTGGAAAGTCTTCCTGAAAATGAATATTTTACAGAAAATTGAAAAAATCATTTAAAAAAAAACTCTTTTGTTGTAATTTTTTAGGTAATATCTTAAAACATGAAAAGCTTACAAAAGAACTACAAAAAAATATAAAATTCTTAACAAAAATTTTTTTGTTACCAAAACTTGGATTTTTTCACAAATTTTAACTTTGAAAACCCATAAGTAAGCACCTATAAGGTGTAGCGTCCACTCCAACCGCTCATTTTATAGGTTGAACAATTATCTATGACATGCAATTTAAATTATTCGATTATCTTGTTCGGTTCAAAAGATATGATTTTTGCAACGAAAAAAGTCAAATGGCGCCACTGTGCGATGGTTAAGAATGTGTTTTCAAAACATGTGGAAATATAAATAAAAAAAAAAACTCGAGTTGCACAAAGTCACTCTTGCTCTCAGTCAAACATGCGAGACTTAAGACAAACAAAGAAGAAATTGCTGATCCTGGTATTTTGTCCAGCACTGGCCGGACTATTTATTAATAATTTAAGATTTGAATAATTATTTTTCGTTCAATTTAAAATTTAAGATCCAATAAATAATATAAATGAGAAATAAAACATTTTCTTTCAAGTATTCTTTGACTTTTATCTGCATATAGACTTTTCTGAGACCTCGTCACACAGTAAAGAAAAAGTAAAGAAAAATTGTGAGCATAATAAATTAGGGAAGAGATTGTAATATTACGATTACAATCTTTTAATTTTTACTTTACTTTTCAAGAATATTTTAAAAATGTATACAAAATATTTCAGAATTAATTAAATTCCACAATAAAATCAAAGACTGTAAGAATTTAATAAATTTTTCGTTGTGTGAAATCATCAATATACATACATATACATATATATAAATGAGTGGTTTTTCAGCCGATGGAAATGATTTTTTGGTATTCTTTTGGGGCTTTTGTCAGTCGAATCGATTTTGGTGTCTTGTAACTTTTTCGACATAATGGGTATTAAATCGTTGAAATATTACCACAAAACTTATGCTCACGGTGTGAAGTTTCAAAGCAAAACGTCAGCAAAAAAGCGACTACTAAGATTAAAGTCCCACAAGTATATCGCAGTGTATCAAAAGCATCTGAAAGTTGCAACATACCACTACAACGGTCTTATTATTTTATAACCGGTTTCTTGAACTGCAATCAATCATTCTAGTATAGCAAAGTGTTGGACAGGCACTGACTGAATGGCTCATTTATGGATAACAACCGAATGATAATTAAGCTACTTGTTACTGAAATTGATAGCGCCAGTCATTTAAAATGATAAGAAATTTGTTGTTGCCGTATTGGCAACCGAAATCGCTATGCATAATCGTGCCATAACCCTTAACCACTTTCCACACGCATAGCATGAAATAAAGTAATTATCTTTAATAATGGAATTATAACTGGTCAATAATTAAAAATAATCCCATTAAATTTTATCATATACAGGTTTTTTTTTCTTTTTTTTATACAGGGTCAAATTAAATTGTTTAACCTGTGATAATAATGTCTTTTAGTTGTAAAATTCAATTAAGCTTCACACAGTAAGGACCTGTGACACGATATCGGAGACCAAGCTTTGGCAAATACTACAATAAAAATGCGGAAAAGAGCGACGCGTAAGAGTTCATTATTGCGAGCGATAAATGAACTGGGCAAAATAAAGTGCATAAGTAGTCCATGAATCAGTTGCTTGGCCTTCGAAACTCCGTCGCCCATTAAGTGTAATAAAACATTTCGATTATCAAAAGTCTGGCAATCTTAAGTTTATTTCAACTTATAAGATCGTTGGCTTAACTTCGCCAACAAAGATAATCCGCATACTAAATATATCAAACGAAACTGATTAGCATTCAAATTGATACCAGCCCGTACTTAAGTTAATATGTAATTCGAAATTGGACTACACATTTGCCAGCAATGACAGCTTTTTTTTTTTTTGAGTTGCAAAAAGAACACATGTTCTTTACTTCCGGTTGTTTGTTTAAGCGGATTTTGTTATTGTTGTTGTGCTTTTAAATAATAGATAAAAAATGTTTACTTGTTAAAATAAAAACTAAACAAAGAGCAAACAACACAAAAACTTGTTTACTTTTCATACAATTCTAAGCATCCTCGTTCGTGTAGAGACACTCTTCCACTACACTCTTAACTACGTGTCTACTCGAATATCCCTCAAAGAAATACGAAACGAAGGCAACACTTGCACACACTCAAAAGTCGCAAATAAACAGAATTTGTCATGCCACATGCACAGACTAGTGTTCATTCATACAAGTATCCTAGGTCATTTTAATTTTCAACTACAACACTTTAGTTTTGTATTGTTTTTTCGCTTTTGTGCCGTTCCTTATTTTCGTTTTGCTTAGTTCTACCAAGTACTTGCTTGCAACAAAATTTTACTTGTTCATACATGTTTAATGTTCACCCTTAGGAGCAAAAAGTCATACAAGGTGCAGGAAGATGGCGCACAGAAGGACGACAAAACAGAATTAACTTCGAAACTACTAAACAATAGAAGAAATATAAAAATAGTTAAACCTGCCGGCAGATGATGACCAGTAAAGAGGAATATTTTGTTTTTCTTGTGTGTCATTTGCGACATGTGTACAATTGAAACATGTTTCTAAACGTCAAGGAAGCTATAAACAATAAATGTCGATGTCTTTCTATGGGAGAGTTTTAACGGCTTAAGCACAAATTACGTCTATACATTTTATAATTAACACAATTGAAAAGGTGTATGTGTATGTGTATGTGTATGTGTATGTGTATGTGTATGTGTATGTGTATGTGTATGTGTATGTGTATGTGTATGTGTATGTGTATGTGTATGTGTATGTGTATGTGTATGTGTATGTGTATGTGTATGTGTATGTGTATGTGTATGTGTATGTGTATGTGTGTGTGCGTGTGCGTGTGCGAGTGTGTGTTTACTTGTCTAAGCCTTGTACTTCAAAATGAGAGAGCAAGAACTATTTCACTGTAAGACACAGCAAGTAGTAGTAGCAAATGCACACTTAAGTTTGTTGGTTTTGCAATACACTGCGCAGCAAACAGGTGTACTGAAACAAATTAATCGACCTGATCGCAACATTTGGGAAACCATTAATTGCAGCGATAGAAAAAATCGGCAAATAAAGCTCATCGGCTATTTACCGTTCAAAATATTAGCCAACGTTAACGTAAATAATTTGATTCTAATGTTTTGTCCTTTTCCTGTTACCGATTGTTTTTCATTTTCTTTATTTTTATATTTGTTTTTTATTTTTTGAAACAATTTTTTATGAAAAAACAAAATTCTTTATTAAAAATTATAAAAAACATTTGCAAAGCCAAACGAAATATTGAATAAATTTTGTTATTTATTAAAAAAAAAAACAAATAGGATTAAATGAAATGAAAAGCAAATTTCAATCAAATATATTTGCGTACATAGACTGCCTTCCCTCTTAGATAAAGTTTTCCGTTAATATGAAATCACATTAAATTAACGTAAATGATCATGGTTTTGCTTCAATAGAATTTAATTTCAATTTAGCATGATTTTCTTTAAAAATCCAATACTTCGATATCAATTACTTCATCACAATGTGAGCATTTTTACATAAAATATTCTTAAAATTTCGTTAATTTTTCTGACACTTAATTCAATATGAAGCGTAGAGAAAATTAGACAAAACCAGTTACTTTTTTATATTCACCTTTATTCTATTTGGTGGTGTCAGTGCAACACAATGTCATGTTTTATCACTTGTTCTAAGTTGGTATACCCATTGCCAGTATTAAAAGTTATCGATAACTGTTAGCATATTTTTCGTATTTGACTCTGATTTTGTAGCCAGTGTTTTTGTTGTTGACAAGGATTTATTTTGTGTTTTTTTTTTTGCAAATCGCAATAAAAGGGGGGAAAAAAATTATAGCAACTCCAAACCGATTTGCAAAGAATAAAATACTGAATTGAAATTATAAAAAACTGTTTTCTTTCTCTGATTTCTTATCTGAAACGCCCCAGAGTTTGGGAAATTAGCAGCTCTTGAATATCATGCTAAAATATCTTTTATGAATAAATCCAATCACACAAAAAAATTCGTGTTTTCAGCATCGTCGTGAGCAAACTGTCTTTTCCAACACATCCAGAGTTTTAGATAGAATGTTACACACGACAGGCCATGATAATTCCAACTCGATATCGTTTCCCAGTGATAAAAATTGAAGTTGCTGCCGATTTGATTGTATTCGAAACAAATGAATACTTAAATATTCCTTTGTTCAAGCGAAAATAACTTTCACGCCTTTTAAAAAGAGCCACAAAATATGCAATTAGAGGACTTTGAGTTTACCACTAACTCTCCAATTTAATTTGCAATTTAAAGATGTTTGATTTTTGCCTGAGTGGTCTCCTACATACTGTTAAGAATTGGGAACAGGCAAAGAAAAAAACTATTTTTTATGTATTTGTCACCAAAAATTTTCACAGAAAATTATTTTAAAATTAAAATTATATGTGAAGTATTAGATATCGTGAATTATTAAAAATGCTGATAAACAGTCAACGTCAGCTTAATACTTTTAGGGTTGACATTGATATATACGTATAAATGTATATATTTCAAAAAGGTGCAAACATTTCCCTTTTGAACTTATACTAAAATTAAAGATTGTGTATTTTACTGTTCTGATGTTCAAATATAAAGTAAAGAAATAAAGTTTTTGTCGCTTTCCAAAAAAAAACTCGCATTCGATAGTTGATTTTTTTTAGCAAGATGACAAAAAACTTACATATTTCAATTGTCATTCATTTACTTCTCAAATGGTGAATTAGTGGTCGACATGCATGTTTTTAAATCATTTTATTTGTTCTTATTAATTGTTATGTACAAAGTGAAATGTACTTTATTATTACTTCCTTCAAATAAAACACTTGTGCACTGCAACTTTTGCCACTGGAACGTTTGCAAAAGCCAACACAGGAAACACAAGCCGTCGCAAAAAAAACTATTTTGTCTTTGAACATTTCGAGTTCTTCAAATGACGTTTTAATAGTTGAAATAAAAAGCAAAGTACTATTCGGAATGTAGGTGGCATTTTATTACTCTTCCAGTGGGACTTAAAGATTAAAAACACATGTATGTACAGTCCCAAACAAAACTATTGGCACTGCAAGCGTTCTGGAATTCGTACTCGCTTCACAACCACTGGAAATTTTTAATTAGTAAAATCAATGTTCTTAAATATCTTATCCAATGAACTAACAAACAGCCTTTTTTTATATACAATAAATAAATAAAGAAACTAAAACACAGTTTCATTGCATAAAAGTATTGACGCAAGTTTTTCAAAAACTGCTTAATCAGGGGTGTCATAAAAACCAAGTCGGTTTTGGTGTTTATTATTGGGCTTGAAAACCAATATTGGTTTCATTTGGTGTCATGAAACCAAGTCGGTTTTGTTATGTTCGAATGCAAACAAAACCAATATTCGAATCAGCTGTTTCAATTTTAGTTATAATTTTTTGGGCAAAATATAAAGTGTATTTATTAAAAATGTAAAAAACTTACGTTTTTAATAAAAAACGTTGTTGTTTTATATTTGCTATTTGGAGGAAAAGTGTTCGGAAAAATGCAGAAGAAAAATATTGCAAGATTGTAGCAATCCGCTTGAGCTGCCGGAGACAGCGTAAGTATATTTTTTATAAGGTGTATAATGTGCGTTCATATTTAAAGCTGCTTGGCAGGTTCATAAAATACTACCGACTAAATAAAGAAGGTTTTCGGATGGTCCTAGACGCAATAAAGGAACATCTTTCGTGTTCTAAGATTCCGCCACTGCTACAACTTGCAGCTTCGTTGCGGTTTTTAGCTGAAGGGGCACATCAAAGAGCTGTTGGAAATTACTCTGGCATATGTCTGGGTAGGAGCACAGTGTCAACCATTTGTTCCCAAAGAGAGTCTACGGTTGGTTTGCCCCTCTTTGTGAAGCCTTTCACAAGGTCGGAGTATTTGTCCATAAACTCCACGATTATGGAGCTTTGAGTTTTATTACATATGTAAGCAAATGTTAGAATCCATAAGAATATACATACATATTTCCTTTTTTAATATACAATTTACTTACATTTATACAAAATATCAAATTGAAAGACGAAAATAAAACCGCACAAATGAAATCTGTCAGCTGCTTGGGGTTTTTCAGGAAAAAAAACCAATAATATTGGTTTCTGTGACACCTAAAACCAACACTAATTCTGTTTCGAACATAAAACCGATAAAATTGGAATTCATGACACCAAATAACTTTTTTAGTCGTTTTCAAAACCAATTCCAATAATATTGGTTTCTATGACACCCCTGACGTTTTTGTCCAAAATATATCGCATTTTATACTTCGCGGGCATGTTTTTTTGCCTGATAACTTCATTCAAGCGCTGTGGCATAAAATGCACTAAGATTTTTAGTTATTTCTTCTTTCTCAGTTTTTGTCCCCTCTTCCTTCAACGACTGCTGCAATTAAGATTTATTTAAAGTTTACCGCATTTCGATCCGTCGGCCAAGTTCCTTTGACTCTAACGTACGAGACTGGGACTGTGGTAGGTGGGGAAGTACATAAGTCACGTTGTATTTTAACCACATACGCACGTCATAAGCACAATTTTTAGAGTAAAATTTATTTTCCAGCAATTTTATAATTAAACGAATTTATCCATGATTCCCGAACTAAAACAATTACCTCACCAACGCCGGCAGATGGCATGCAGCCCCGCACCATTATTCATTGTTCCATTATTTTTAACTGTAGGTCCTGGATTTAATTTTTAGTATGCCGTATTTGCCTTTCTCCACACTGGAAAACGGTCATCACAAATAGGAAAATATGGAATTTACTCTTGTCCGAAAAGAGTACTTTATCCCAAAACCTGACTTTAAATTCGCCTGCGTAGTGCAATAGTTTTTTTTAGTTGATTCGTCGAACAAAGGGTCTACCCCTGACAACTTATGCAATGTAATTGTTCTCAAGAAGCACTCGACAAAAGGGGTATCTTTTATGTTCTTCTAATTGTGAAACGGATTCTTTCCATTATTTCACCAATTTCTGCGTACATTTCTGCAGGATTATTATGAGCTGAGATTTGGTGGTTTCTTTCTGTTTGGAACTCACGAAAAACTTTAAAGTAATGATCCAATGTGAGTTAAAGCAAATGTACAGACTTCTTTCTGTCTGTGTGAGCCAATACTTTTATGCATCAAAATTATAATTTTCGGCAAAATTTTGTAACAAAATGAACAAAATTATATTATCTAAAGTGGTATTGGTGTTATGGATTACCAAGTAGCCCTGTTTACAAATTTAGTTGTCAGTAAAAGACAGAAGCAGTTTGTGGACCAATAGTTTTGTGTGAGACTGCATGTAAAATGTATTTACTATTTGATTCTTTTGACTGACACATCATTGTATACATTATGTAGGCGTGTATGTGCATACATACATATGTATGTATATATATGTGTGTAATTATGCATCTACATATGCACATACATACATACATACATACATAATGTATTCATAGATACCCGAAGCAATGAACCACTTTTGGCGACATTGTCAACAAGGCGTCTACAACATTTAACGGTTTCCCACCATCCTTGCGAGCATTTTTACCACTACACATACATACATACATACATATGTATGAATTTGATAAAAAGTTTTAGCAAAAATTTAAAAAATCTACTATTATATCTCTGGATCATAGTATAGCACCTAGTCAGTAATACTGTACTTATAGTATTAGTACATTTTCTATGGCATACACACTAGATTAAACGGCTACACACACAGGAACATCGTTAAGGGCAAATTAGAACTTGAATAAATTCAAATCCTTCTCAAGTTAGAACCAACATATTTGAACATTGTGTGCTCTGAAATTAGAATTGATGGTTCTGATTTCTGAGTGATTTTATTTTTCGTTTACTTTTTTTGGCTGCCACGTGGCAAAAGAAGGGAAATCCTATTTTACTTACATATGTAATTTGCATTTTTGAACTTCCCCAACTACATATGTATGTATGTTGTTGTGACAAGTCCGATAAAGCCGAAAAAAAACAAACACACTAACATACATATATTACTGATTATGTAATTAACTAATCAGTAGGTGCGTAGTTGTAAAATTTGACTAACTGAGTGCTTTATAAATAAAATTTTTTAATTTAATATACATACATATGTCTTTTTTTTAAATTTGAGGAATTTTAATAAAATAATATATTTGTGTTCGTTGTGTTGTAAGATGCACTTTAATGTTGCTTCTATTTAAAAAACACCCCGTTTGGAAATTAGAAATGCTGGTGTCTTAGAAACACCTAATGTTCTAATTTACGTAAATACAAATTAAAAAAATATTTTTTAGCTTTAATGTTGCAACATATAATATAAATCATATACACATAAGTACATATACACATAAGTACATATACACATAAGTACATATACACATAAGTACATATGTATGTATTATTTATTTTAAGGAATAAACAAATTTAATGTGGAGGAAGGATAAATGAAAAAGTGGCCGAGAAAATGTACAAATAAGATCCCTTTCCAAAAGAGAATCAAACTTTTATTTATCAGAAATGTCATAATAACAACGGAGAAACTGACCGTCGCTTTTAAGTGATTCTAACACTGCTTAGATATCAGTTTAAAGGTTTGATTTGTATGCCTATTATATGGCTGAGCTGTAATTTTTGATGCAACCGGTCTTCTTCAGGAGCATTCAACAATTTTATATTCTTTTGTTTTGAACAGCGGCTTTAAAAACGAAATACATATGTATGTATGTGTATTCGAATTGTTAACGTTATTTTGAAGATCGATTGCGTTTTTTTCCAACCTTGCAATATTTTTTCTTAATTGCAATTTTCCAAAGCTTATTTTCTGATTTGTTCTACTACTGAATAGGAAAGAACCCTAAACTACATACATACATATATACGATTGTGCTGAATTGTGACGATGTTGCAACAATAGGGCATACATACATACACACATACATACATATGTATGTTCACATGCAAATATTACGTACCAGTCTTTTGTAGAAAATACATAGTTTAAGAACCAAATCCTTAGCGAAATACGAACATATTTAATTTTGTATATTCAGCAAATTAAAAATTATTAAAATTTAAAGACGTTTTGCAATAATAATATATAAGCAGTTTAAAAGAAAACGTTTGTTTTTACAGCTTTTTCACTAGTTCTTTAACAATTCACAATAGTTTTTGTTCGTAATAACAGACTTATTTCGTGGGAACAAAACGAAAATACCCGCACATCATCTAGATGGCATTATTGTAAATTCAAATGAGAAAGTTGCCACATCGTAAAGAAACTGCATCGTTTTACTTTATACAAGTTCAGGTTGTTCATTTGCACGTTTTACCTGTGCAAAAAATTTTGGTTTGACGTTACCATAAAACCACTACAAAGTAATATTATATGATGTTAAACTTACAAAGCATTTTTAATATTGTAATATGTAAAACAAAGGCTCGATATGAAAAAAATATTTTTGTCTGGCTTCAAAACAAAGTAATTTTAAAAGCTATAAAAAATACAATAACGAATTGAATTTTTTATATCTAGTAGAATGTATTGTAAATACATAATTCTTTTTTTATATTATTTATCGAAGTGCAAATCAGACCAAAAGCGTTAAAGGCATTTTGTATGTTAGATATGATCAGTTAATTGTGCAATTTGTTTTTTCAATAAAATTGCACTTTTTCCAATACTTCCTGATTGTTTTTTGTGTATCAGAACAGAAACAGTTGCTTTTAACCCTTAAACGCATGAAATTTTCTTATGGATTGAAAAAGTTGTTTATTTTATGGAAGCATTATGTAGACTTTTGGTAATAATATTTGGTATCTAAGTTACACAACCAGACAGTTAACTAGAATTGGTATGTAGAAAATTAGCAAAAGTATGTATTTAAGCGTTTACGTAAATAGGCGCAAAAGAAAAGTTATCATTACATGGCTAAATATTTTTAAAAAAGGAATGCGCTGCATAGTGGCATCTCCCAATCTGTTCGATTTATATGGAATGTTTGAAAGCTACAATGCGTGACGTCATTGATACTCTGCCCTAAGATGTGCTTAGTAAACAAAAATTTACTATTGAATATTCTTCAAATAAAACGGTTTCTGAACTTTTGAAATCAAGAATTAAGTTCCCTTTTTTAATAATATGTCATGAAAATTAAAAAAAAACATAGAATATAAATGCTGGATATAGAAACAATTACTAACTCTGGTAACCCTAGTTTAATTGTTTGTTTATATTTTAATTCCAATTCAAGCTCGCCTTTAGTTTCATATCCAACCCGTCTCAATCATTCTTTTCGAGGGCGTAGCTCGACAAGTGTCAATTAGAAATTAGTCAATAGAAGGAACAAATTTCCTAACAATTGTTGCTTGCTTTTACTTTCTGTTTGTGTTTAATTTATTTTTAAGTTTCTTGGCTTTAAAATATCAGTATTGCAGATTTTAGTGGTATTTGTGAAATAGAGAAATGTTTGCAACTAGTGCTCTGGCCAGGAGCTTGTTGCTTTTCGTGTTTGTCTTGATTGTGGGTGTGCTAGCACAATTTGAATGGCAAGCCCGTGATGCTTTTGACGAAGTTAAAATAAAATATGACAAAGTTAATCCTGATAATTGTCCCATACAACATGTGAGTGATTTATATTTGCCGGAGGACACCGTGTCGCACAAACCAGACATTAAAGAAATCAACATTAACCCAATTTTTCCAAATCGTACTGCCCTATTGCATTTGCACAACATGGCGCTGAGTAGGAGCTTCTTTTGGAGTTACATTTTGCAGTCCCGTTTTATAAGACCAGCAATAAATGATACTTATGATCCCGGCATGATGTATTACTTCCTTTCTACAGTGGCCGACGTTTCGGCAAATCCCTCTATCAACGCTTCGGCTATTTATTTTGCCCCCAATAGCTCGTATACTTCCTCTTATAGAGGTTTCTTCAATAAAACTTTTCCGCGTTTTGGACCACGTACATTTCGTTTAGATGATTTCAATGATCCCATTCATCTACAAAAAATATCTACTTGGAATACATTCGATGTCAGAGACTTAGGTGCCCATCCACCAGAGTCTGTGTCAAAAGATTATACTTCTGATCTATATAAAATCAACGAATGGTATAAAAAATGGCTGCCGGATGATGTTGAGGGACGTCACGACACAAAAACGACATACCAGGTGGAAATTCGCTACGCAAATAATACAAACGAAACATTTACTTTCCACGGACCACCAGGTGCTGATGAAGATCCTGGTCCAATTAAATGGACAAGACCATATTTTGATTGTGGTCGCTCTAATAAATGGCTTGTATCAGCCGTGGTACCAATCGCCGATATTTATCCAAGGCATACACAGTTCAGACATATAGAATATCCCAAGTGAGTTAAATATATATGTACATATAATTAAATCTGCAGTTTTTTAAGGAAGACATACATATACTCAATTAGTTGTTGCACATTTTGCAACAAATGCGTATTTTTTTTTTTTGTAAATTCATATTTCTTAAGAAAGAAACTAGTTTTATGTACTATCGTAATCTACACAAAAGATTATTTTTTCCTTAAAATCCCGCTTATCTCACCCAATTCTTTTTCTAGATATTACAAAGAGCATATTGACTTAAGTCGCTTGGAATTCTCTTCACGTTATCAATAAGCGCCCATATAAACTCACGAATAATACAATAAATTATTTAATACAAAATAAAACACAAGTTGTTATAAACTTTCGCAATTAAGTTTTATTTTGCCTACAAACATCTAAATGTTATTCTGTTAAATATGTCGTTAAATAATTTTAGTTCAATTACCAATTTCGGTCAAAATATTACGCTGTAACGTGTCGTTGGTTGAACAGATTTTTTTTCCAAAAATCTTTTCGAATATTAAAATTGAGTTATCTTAAATGTATGTTTTTCGACTTTGGGTTTTATTACTTGTGACCATAGATTTATTTAGCTTTTTACATCCTAATAGACAGAGTTTTCGTTTTGGTTGTCAGAGAAAAGCTTATACGTGAAATAAATTCAGTTTGATACTTATTTTTTATCTTAAAACATAAAAAAATCAATGCCGAAAATTAAACGAAATGTATATCTTAATATACTATTTTAGATACACTGCCATTGCTGTTCTGGAAATGGACTTTGAGAGAATTGATATTAATCAATGTCCGAAAGGAGAGGGTAATAAAGGACCAAATCATTTTTCTGATACAGCGCGTTGTAAAAAAGAGACTACCGAATGTGAACCCTTGCATGGGTGGGGCTTCCGGCGGGGCGGCTATCAATGCAGATGTAAGCCTGGTTTCCGACTGCCGAATGTCGTGAGGCGACCTTATTTAGGCGAAATAATAGAACGAGCTTCGGCAGAACAATATTATAATGACTATGATTGTCTTAAAATCGGATGTAAGTCTTTAAAAGTCCAGATAGCTCTTAATGCCACTGTATTCTTTATGTTCTTCTCCTGAAATAGGGATCCAGAAAATACCCATACAATGGGAAAGAGCTCCGTATCATATACGTGAAAAATATTTAGATCAACGTCAAGAATATCGAAATTATACGACAGGTGCCACATCCTTGCATGCAGAAAATTTAAATATTGATCAAGCGTTAAAGTTCATTCACGGTGTCAACTACAGAACATGTAAAAAGTATGTTCAGTTTTGAATAAACATTTAAAGTTTTGATCCATACTATTTAAAATATTTTCTAGCTTCCATCCCCAAGATCTACTTTTGCGTGGAGATGTTAGTTTTGGCGCCAAAGAACAATTCGAAAATGAAGCTAAAATGGCTGTTCGTCTTGCCAACTTTATTAGTGCTTTCCTGCAAGTATGTTCAAGATATTTTATTTGAATTATATGTTTTAGTTTTTAAGTTTCCGTCATTTCATATTTCAACACTTAATTATAACTAAGAGGTGTTAATAATTTCATTGATTTACTTGTTTTTTTTTTCAACTTCCGTAAAAGCTTTTTGAAGTGTAAACGTAAATTTTTCACGCTTTATAAAAGTTGTATAAAAAACAAATACTCAAATATCTGCTTTTGTTTTCCCTGTGTCTAATCTCGTGTTAAACAACTTGTTTTTGTGGCAGCTAAATATGCAGTGTCAAATGTATCCTTTGCTATTTTCTAAAAATCTAAATAATACTCGAAAAACTAGATATTTTCTGTAAAATATTTGCAGAGGTTGTTAAGAATCTTTTAAACAAATATTGCTAGAAATCAAAAGAAAAAATTATAATGAGAATGACAAAAACGGAAACTTAACGACATTTAAACCCAAATTTACAAATTGAGATCCTTTAGGCAACAACAATCATACACAGAATAACCAAAGGCTCAATTATTTTGTAGAAAAACTAGTTACTATTTAAAACATCACATTTATAACATTCAACTTTTTAATAGACTAGTTTCATCTTCATATCTGCACTTTTATCTGCTTTGTTGCTGTTTATATAAGAATTTTAAATTACAATATTCATATCTCTTGTTGTTATATTCTTCTTTTTAATTTTTTCACACTTCTTTTTTTTTTCTTTTCTCCGAACATGAATAAAAGGTTTCCGATCCCAATGAAGTATATTCCGGCAAGCGTGTGGCCGATAAACCACTTACGGAAGATCAAATGATTGGTGAAACATTGGCTATTGTTCTGGGCGATACAAAGGTCTGGTCGGCTGCCACACTTTGGGAACGCAACAAATTCACAAATCGTACCTATTTCGCACCCTATGCCTACAAAACAGAATTGAATACACGCAAATTCAAAGTGGAAGATCTGGCTCGCCTGAACAAAACACACGAACTGTATACAGAAAGAAAATATTTCAAGTTTTTGAAACAACGCTGGTCGACCAACTTTGATGGTTTGGAAAAGTTTAATATGAAAATGAAAATAAGACATAATGAGACAGGTGAATACATGCAACAATACGAGCATTACCCTAATTTTTATCGTGCGGCAAGCATGAAACACGGTTATTGGACACAACCCCAATTCGATTGTGATGGCTATGTGAAGAAGTGGCTTGTGACTTACGCAGCACCCTTTTTCGGCTGGGATAGTTTAAAAGTAAAACTGGAATTCAAGTAAGTCAATTGTTCTTTTTGAATGGAGTATTCGCACATTTCTAATCTTTATTGTTGAAATTTAAAGTAGTGGAAAATTATATTGTCTCATTCTGATTCCTGTTTGGTTATGATGTTGTGTCTTCTAAAGCATAAAGTCAACCCTAATTCTATTTTCGTATCCTTCTTATCTTTTTTTGTGATGTTATACAGCTTGAAGTTGTTTAGAGTTATTTAGGGTTTTCAACTAATGCCGGCCTCTTCGTTGTTAATTCTTGTTTGGTTCGTTAAAGGTTTCTGAAGTTTTTTCTTCTCGTTATTTGTATTTTTAAAGGGGTCATCTAGTTGTGAATGAACATTTCAATTTGCTTTTAAATGTTTTGTGTTTATGTCTTAACAGTTCAAACGTGTTGTATAAATTAGTAGCATTGTTGTTAATAATTTATGGATTTCGTTTCGCAGAAAAGTTTTTTCTTGCCCTAAAGTGATTACAGTTCCTGTAACTTTTGACTTTCGGCTACAACAACGTACATTCAAAGAAATCCAGGAGCTTGTGGCGTAGGAATTTGGTCGAAATTAGAAAAATATTTTTTTTTTAGTGTTTATTAGAATGTCGATATTTTTCAATAATAGAAATATAGATTCGATGAGTTGGTATCTGTTGCTTTAGAATAAGCGATTACTAGCGTAAAAGCCCCAGCATTCATATTTCCATTAGTTGTACTAATGCGGTCGAAACTGCTTTAATGAGGCTTAAAAAGGAGTGCAAGTTTTTACTTAATGTATTTTGTACTTGAAATTCAGTGTTTCAAGAAATCTAGTAAATTTAAAAGAGGATTTTTGCAGAAACTGTTAAAGCTGCTGATATTTTGTTGTTCATATTTGCAATAATAATAAAAAAATAGTGCTTTAATGCTACCTTTCTTCATGTTATGCACTCCATTCCACGCTATCCACTACTGGAAGATAATAAACGCATGAAAAAAGAACACAGTCTTTTCTTTTGAAATTTTCTTTATTCCGAAAACTTATGTTTGGGTTGGTTTGGGTGAATCAAAGCTATTTCGTAAGCGCCGTAAAAGCAAGACAATCAATTAAAAAAATAATAGTAACCAATCGGAAAATACAAGCTGATGAAAGAAAATTTAACACAACAAAGAAAAAAAAGTGAATATTTGTCTTCTTACTTATTTGACCGTTCAATAAAAAATATCCAAAATCTATGAATTTTTATTTATTTACTTTTACTCTTGCGTTTCAAAATTTTGTAAAGGGGTGTGGTAGCTGTCTCCATGGATATGATGCAGTTGGATATAAATCAGTGTCCGGACTGGTATTATGAACCGAATGCCTTTAAAAATACTCACAAATGTGACGAGAAAACTTCCTACGTGAGTATTTGAGAAGAAATACGCAAAACCATTTTAAACTTTACTTATCGCTAGTGTGTTCCTATCATGGGTCGCGGCTATGAAACTGGTGGCTACAAATGTGAGTGTCTACAGGGTTACGAATATCCCTTCGAGGATCTTATAACCTACTATGATGGTCAATTGGTAGAAGCAGAGTTCCAGAATATTGTAGCTGATAAGGAAACGCGTTATGATATGTTTAAATGTCGTCTAGCTGGAGCTTCAGCAACACAGGCAGCTACCTCATTAATTGTTGCGCTCTTTGGCTTAACACTACTTCTTTTGTACAAATTCAGATGAAAAGCTACATATACACAAAGGTAAGAACTACATACATATTATTATTGTTTTATATTTAATAGTAATACGCAATGTAGTTTTGTAGTTTATTTAGTAAATAAGAAACGAATCCGTCCATAAATCTAAACGATTATCTCAAATAACAAATAAAATAAAAACTAAAAACTAAAAACTTATTATAAACAAGATCAGTTAAGAGCAAAAGAATAGAAAGAAACTTGTCTCTTATGTGCCTCATATAGAGGAAGTTATTTTCTATTTGATATATAAAGCCACATGTTCATTTTGTAGTTTATTTCAATAGAAAAATATTGTCATCATTTATCCAAAGCGATTAAGTTGTAGACACAATCTATTACAATGAATCTTATTACTTGTCAAGTTTTTTTGTTTTTTTTTTGTTTTTTTTCGACATAAAAAGAACAACAAAAATCCTTCCAAAAAGCATTCTTAAGGAGTCGTATATCTCATGTTTCGAATTATACACACTCTGCAAAAACTCTCATAGAACATAAAACAGTTTAAACGACTTCGTTATAAGCAAAAAAAAAAAAAATTCCAAAACGCCTCTCTTTAGCTCGTATTACTTTTCTCATCAAATCTTTGGAACGACGCTACAAGAACATCTGAAAACGGAAATTAGTGAAAAAAAAATCAAGAAGCTCTAAAAATGAGAGACAAAAACAAATTTCAAATGGAAGCTACAAAATTTGTTTTTAATATCCATGAAGTTTAAACTCTAACGAACAGCTGTGTCTGCAGTTTCTTTTTCTCGTCTTCACTTTGCAGCCAAAGCAAGCAACAACAGATAATAAAGGCTACACAAAAGCTACAATCAAAAAGAAAACTGAGAACTTCCACGAAACCTGTTAGTATCATATCGCATCGCATTCTATGGTTCAAGAAGAAATCAACACAAGTTGCGAAACTTAAGTTGGATGGAGGTACAAGCACATCAGCCTTGAGTGAGCGGAGGGTTGTTATTTGGGTTTTTGCACCCCTTCTTCAATGGTCACCACCACAACAACTTCTGACCGTTAAGCATTTTTATATAAATTTTTTTCTTTCTCCGGTGTGCGTTAATTTTGATTTTTCCTCTTTTTATATTAAAGAACTTCCTCTATTAGAAAAATGACGGGGTTTCTTTTTTTTTTCATTACTATTATTTTTTGTGTAGGCCTTTTTTGTTGTTGCTTTACGACTTCGGTGATCATTCTCATCTTTTATTATTATCATAGCCTGAGAACTTTTTTCTTGAAAAAATAAGTTCCTTTAAAGATCCTTTTGCAAAAAACCAGTTTGCCACTTGGTTTTGGTCATAGCAATTTAAAAAAAATCGTTTACACATATTTTTTTGATTTCAAAAAAACAGTATTTTTTTACTTTAGTTTTGATATCGAAAATAAAAAATTATAAGAAATAAAAAAATCTTACGGCTGCCTAATTTTTGTTTGAAAATATTTTCACACATTTTTCATCGTCAGACTAAAGACAACGGATGCCATTTTATCGTCTATGGAGTGACCAATAACTAAAAACAATGAACCCTCCATTGTTCCAAATTTTATAATAAAAGAGACTGGAAAGATTTTTGTTCAATTTTAATATCCAAAAAAAAAAAAAAAAAAAAAACCTGCTGTTTGTAATATATTGAATTGCATTTTAAAACACAAAAAGAAACATGTGTCTAAATAATCTTGTTTGTATAAATATGTTTTTTCTTTATACGAAAACAAACCTTTCAATTTTATTTAGATTGTATAAATTTTATTTAAAATTAAATATTACTTTTTTTTAGAAATTAAACGAAACGTTAAGAAAACCTATTTTTACCTAGATTGCAAATTGTGCCTTGTATTTTACAAACTTACATTTTTTTATACAAAATTTTATGTCTTATGAAAAGCATATTCTATAAGTTGCTAAACTAAAATTTAAATATATATATATATATATAAATGTACACACATACATACGTATGTATGTTTAGAACATGTTAATTATAAAGTATTAAAAATTCGGTTCTGCTTACGTTGCCGTTTTATTGTCATTTGTATCGGCTTGTTCTGAATTGGCAAGTTCAAAATAATTTAAATGAAAACGAGAAGTTACCGAAAGCAAAAGTAAAAAAGCGTTATTAAAAAAATTAAAGTTTTTTACACCACCAACAAACAAAGTAAAAGAATAACTTGGCTTCTTTGAGTAGTACGGCAACGGGGCAAGTGCCGATTATTTCTGTACCAAAGGAAACGTTTTAAAGCCTTAATACCCCATAATGAAGGAAATCGTATACAAATTTATCGAATTAGAAAAAAAAGGGAAAACGGAATTAACCGGATTTGCTTTATAATTTTAAAAAGCAACTTTATAGGACGATTATCTCAAGATTGGTGTTTGTATTGAATCAGAAAAAAACTTATTATATTATTATTAAGACACTTATTTATAAAACAATTATATATCATAAATCAGACTTTAAGCTTTTTTACAATTTTATATCATATTTTTATAGTCCAAAGTTTTAGTAGGCTTGGAATAAATGGCATAACAAGGCGGAGTTGCGAAGAGTTTTAAGCTAAAACAAACTATTGGCGTATTTAATTGCCTGTCCCACGATCGCCTACGATAACGCCCTCCAGCCCCTAGTTTTGGCCAAGTTCGTCAATTAGTTCATTCTTAAACGGGGTTTGGTGTTCAAACTGTTTATTGTTCGACATCGTAATACAGACCCTAAAGTTCTAAAGATATCAAGAAAGTGCGCACGTTCTTCGCAATGAAAATCGCCATCAATAAATTTGTTGCGCACGTCGACGCCAAAAACTCATTCTGAACGTTTTTATAGTAATTTTATAGATTCGCAGAGAAAATTTGCAACCGTATTTGTTTTTCTTTGCGGAGCCTTTTGCAAATTATGTAAAATATGTGATTTCGACCTTTTTAGACTTTTAAAGAAATAACTAGTTATCTGTCACGTGAACGTTGGCCATTATTTTCCGGTCAAGGAACCGATTTCGAGACGATTCAGAAACCGTTTTTTACTCAGTACATCTATTAATACATTAATTAATAATTTCCAACATGGCGAAATAACGTCAGTCTATTTGCTTTTAATAATTTGTCTGCTAGTTGAAAAGTTTGACATTGCGGGGACCAGCGCTTAAAGACTAAATGGTGTCGTTGTGGCAGCGATCTGGAGAAGATAGAAGAAATATCTCGGGCATGTTAATTGGCATTTTGAAAACTTGGTTTGGAGAATCATGTTAAAGACTTCGAACTTAGATCGATTAGGTTTAGTCTGCTTGCAAAGTGTTGGCGAACATTAATGTCCGCCTTGATAGGACAGCACCTATTTTTCGCCTTTTATCTAATTGTCCCTTTTCAAAATTTGTTTACAAAATTTTTGTTTGTTTTAATTTCTGAAGTTTTCTGATAACTTTCGGCGATTTGGAGCGGTTACAGTTGAATCTAATTTCTTTACCACATCGTTCTAACTATCGTTATTTACGAGCAATATACGATTTCCTTCACACTTGCGGAATTGTAGAGCAAAACGTGTCCTTTGCAAAATATTTTTTTTTTCTATGTTATTTTTGTAACCGGTGGGTTTAAGTCTACTAGAAAATAGATTAAAAAAAGAGCTGATTGTGCATAAAATAATGAAATCTCTATTATATTTTTCTCTATGTAACGCTTTTAATGTGCGTATCGTTTAAGCATCACACCTCAACAACTACATACATATATGTGTGATTGTTTTATGTCTGAATGTAGCTGCAATTTAATATATTTATTAAGCAATAGAAATTTTAACATACAAATTTTAAATTTTTATAAAGCAAAACAATTTACATATCACAATAAACAATTTTTTTTACAAATTAACAAAAATAAAAAAAGATAAATGATTACAAAGACAAGAGGGGTGGTGGTGTATTTAGAATGGCTCAACGACACCAAAAGTGTTGTTGTTGGTTGTCAAGCCAGACACATGCTCTCGAATTAAGAGGGTTGATCGATCAACTTTAAGGCTATAAGATTTCATTTAGAAAATGTTTTTACTCTTAAATTACGATTATAAAATTGGCTTTTGGAATGCCAAAAACTTTTCGATGGCTGCATACCGAAGAGATCAGATTGGAAATCTCAAACTGTATTCAAGATTTTATTGGAAAAGAGGCTGCTTATGGAGAGTTCGAATATTATATTGAACTTGTGAGGGACTGCGCGTACAAGGGGTTCGTGTGACTTTCGTTTAATTACAGAAGAAAGGTTAAGTTGCAATAAAAATTGTTAGATGCATTCTGGAATACTATTTTTTTTTTGTTAAAGGAATTCCTGAGGCATATTTGCATCTAACAAGTGAAAAAAATACCTTCTCCTACACATTGAAATACCCAAAAACTAAAACTTATATCCCTTTTTCTTTTAAATTTCTATATAGCTGAACTTGTACCCCGAAGGAATGTTCAAATCAACACACACACACTAAATATTCCAAATAACATTTTATTAAGACAATCTTTTATAGTTCAGTGTTGCATTTTGAAGGCGTCCTAATCAGATTCCAAGGCTCATCTTCATCCTCACCTTGTCTTTCGATCCTTTCCTGCCTGTCTACCATTCTATAGCGTGGAAGTGCTTTGAACCAGTCATGGTAATTGGGCGGTTTATAGCAAATAAGATCCTGGAGATTCTGCGACTTCTCGAACTTTATTGGTACAAGAAATGTTTTAAAATAACCTTTAACTGCAATATTTTTTAAATTTAGCTCAAGTTTGGGGGAGTAACTGCAATCATTTTCAGCTTTCAGTTTTCCTGGTCACACATAAGATCATCTTTGCAAGAGAGGTTCCAAGACTCCCTTTCAAAGTTGCCCGGCAGACGGTGTCCGCAATCTCTTGGGATTGGCCCTAGAGTTATCAATTTCTTATTTTGCATTGATGTTACAGTAAATTTTTTTACTTCAATTTGCCACAAACTTCTCCCCATCCTGAGGTGCATAAATTTGACTGATTTTTCTTTGTAATTTTTATAATTCTAAAATTTTGGTCACACTCCATCCATATAAAGTAGCGCCCAGAGAGTAAAAATTTATGATTTACTTCTTGAATTTGAGTCGAATCGAATTCTTAAGAAGGGGCTTAAGAGTGCTCCTATACCCCAACGTGTTCCCAGAGAAACAAGTGTTTTAATGACAAAAGCTGGTAATATTCGCCTTTTCTCGCTACCGCATGAGAATCGTAAATTCACCTCCTGTGGTCTAAACTACCTCCTCCTACTAATTCCACATGTTAAATCAATTTTTGGAAAAAAGCCACCTGGATTCCTTGTGCTTTAAGACCCTCATGTGCAATTTTTCATGGCTTGGAAAATACATTTTCATTTACTTTTGAGAGTGTGAACCATTTGTTCTTGTCGTTTTTTTTGTGTAGTTGAAAACGTTATTTATGAACTTGTCATCTACATATCGTTACCTTAATGTATAAAGACCCTGATTGGTTTTTTCTCAAATAGTTTTTTTTTGTTAATTTCGAAAGATGATCTGCCAACACATTATTGGTAAAAAAATGTACATGATTTGACTAAATATAACAGAAATACAAGCAGTTGAAACAAGTTTCGCGACTACGAAACTTTGATTTTTATTAAGTTTTTTCTTTCTCCTGAAAAGTTAGGAAAACGTTACTCAGGGCCTTTCTATATTAAGGTATCGATATATGTACATATATAGACTAGAGTCCCACAGCCAAGAGTTTCGATTCTAGAATACTCTCTCGCGAAACTGCTTATGATTGGACCATATTGTCAGGCTTGTCCTTTTTTAAAATTAAATTAAAATTCTTAAGATTTGAAGCGCAAGTAACTCCCCCGCCCAAAATTCTATGAATTTGTCGACTATGTTTTCCGTTTACTATTCTATAAAAAGAAAAAAAACAAATTTATCAGGCTCTTTGCAAAATTGAAATGTTTTAAGTTGATTTTATTTGTTGGCTTCTGGTTTTCCAATTGCTGCTCCTACGGGCTCCACTTTTTTATTTTTCTCCTAATTGTTTGTACTACATTTCGAAACTTGTCATATTAGTATAATATATAAAAAAGGCTTGCAACTATAATGGACGCCAGTTCGCAATTCTTGGCAAAGCCAGCTTTCACTCTAGGGTGAAAAAAACGTTGAATAATTTGAAAATCTTTTGTCATCGAATTTAATAAATCGAAAACATTTGTCCAATAAGATTTATTCGAACCAATTCCCTTTAAATTAGTCCAATTAGAAGTTTTTCCATTCAGTCGCCTCGTTTTATTATTGAATGAAAAACGCCTACTTTGTTGTAGCCCGGCCGAGAAACCATAAGTTTCATGTGTCAACACTGTTTAGTTTTGATAAAAAGCAGCTGAGCTCTATTTTACCCAATTAAATATGCGCTCATGGGTCTTCATCCCCAAATGTTTTTAACGTTCCAGCCGTTGTATCTGACAGCTATTTTCTTTTCTCAAACAACATTCATTGTATTGTACTTGCCCAGCAAACAGAATGTCAACTGTTCGAAGTATCGAACCAACATGATTTAATAATTCTTCCCAACTGTCAAAGGAAACAAGCAACACAGACACAAGAATAGCTGAAAATGTACATGGACATGTTATTGAAACATTTCTTTTGTTTCACAACCAATTTTGTTACGGTAATTTGTTTTCGAGATCAGGCTGGCGAGTTTAGACTCAAAACGCTTCCACTCAACTTTTTTCGAGAAAAAAGAAATTTATAAACAGCTCAACAATTTAAAATGAAAATTGAAACTTTTGAACCGTTTGTGATTTTTGACCTTAGCACCATTTTTCGTTCTTCTGTTTTGATGACATTTTTGTTTTTGTAGTCAGTTTTTGGGACGGGTAAAAAAAATCTTTAATATTGAAAACAACAATCTCGAGATGGTTGATTGTGCGCTCGTAACATCTTGTCAATCGAGGAGCAGGATCATAAAATTTTCTCATCTGTTTTTGACACTGATTTTATAACTAAATGTTTTATTGCCTTTGCAATTATCGTCACCTCATTCTTTAGTTGCTGTCAATTTTATTGCCCCATTTCATTTTATAGCAGCTCTAATATTTTAAAAAATTGCTACATATGCAGCAGCACCCGTGAGTGGAAAGTAAGTCCTGCTGAAACGCAGAAGACAGCTAAAATACCAAATGGGGATCTAAAAGGTTAAAGGGTACACAAATTGCTTTTGTTCCATCAGTCGCAATCTCAAACCTGATATTATCTAGCATCGCAGGTGAGTAACAAATTTTCAGCCAAAATAATGTCTTTGTGTAAAAGTAAAAGTAAATGCAAGTGCAGAGTATAAGAATGAAAATTTCTGAAAGAAATATCTCTTAATGACTAAATATTGTAAACTTTTTCCTTGTGCTGTGGATTTGTTGCGCCCATTTTACAAGTACACTCTAACCTTTTTTTAAGTGGTTTTCAAATCGACTCCATATGGAAATAATATTCCATTTTCGACCTCATACTACCTGCTATATTTGCTATATCGAAGACAAGCCCACCAACCTTAACTACACTTTGGCCGCAATGTATTTTAAAGAATCAGAAATCTATGCGGCTTCTGATAATATTGCATTATTAGCGAGACAAATTGGTGGTGAAGTTACTTTGAGTAACGAAGAAATTGTAGGCAATTTTACCTTATTATTATTATTATTTGTATAACGCACAGAACCGGTGAAAGCGAATTCGACGAAGAAACTAACAGCACTTTAACAATAGCAACAATTAGAGAAATTCTCAAAACGCCAGCCATGTTAAAAAAATCGAATAATTCATCATGAACGGGACACTGAAAAGGCATTAAAACTTAACAGTCAGCTGAATAAACTTATATCAGATTATCGGGAGCAGCGACTGACTGTATTGTATCAAAGGAAATCACTTTAAAAATTATTAACTAATTATTTCGATAACAGGAAACAAAAACAAAAAAAAAACTGCGAAAGTACTTTTACATTTTCTTGTGAAAATGATGATAATGATGATGTGATGAGCGAAGTTTATTGTTTTTTTCCCTTATTATTTAAAGCGTCTTCTGACTAATTATTCGTTTTCTTTCTTAATATTATTTTATGGGTTTTTTTTTTTTTGGAAATGAGTGAATTTCTTAATAAAATGTTTGGTCCATTTTCTTCATACAATTTTTGATACACTGGACGTTATGCATCAATGCCTTCCTTGGAACGCATCTATCGCATAAAAAACGTTTGAGGGTAAATTGCAAACATTTGAAGCTGGCATTTCCAATGAAACAAAAACAAGTATCCGGCTTATTACCTCTTGATTAGATATAAATGCAGTGCCTAATTTGTTAGAAATTAACGTTTTGATTTTCAGTGCAACTTGCGACCAGTGTGTTTGCTGGGTTAAAGATGTACATACGCCTGCATGTTGTTGGTTGGCCAAATATTGTTTGACATTTGCGCAAAATGAAAACAAAGTAGAAAATCAACATTAACATGAACTCACGTTTCAAAATTTAAGTCTTAACTCCGATAAACAGAAAATGGAGTTTTAAAACGAAACTAATTGGTCTTAATGTGCCACAAACTGTGTTTGGTGGCAAGGAATTTTGTCAACAGTCGCATTTATTTTTGAAGACGTCGGCGCTGGATGCGCAGGAACCCACTTCAGTTTGTTGGTCTACAGTTGAACTACGATCCAAGGCGATAGAACAACTCTGGATATTGCAACACAGTAAATATTTCGGTTAAATACAATTCATATTTAAGAAAAGTGTAAGAGAGAACTGAAACTGTATTCATACAAAAAAGGTATTTATTAATCAATTATTGCTTTTAAACTTTAATCACCAGAATATAGTTTTTCTTTTAGACTTCAGCAGACTCTCACAAAAAGTTGTATTTGAAAGAACTTCACTTTTGGAAGGTGGGACAGAAGTCACCTCAGCCGGTGGATTACTTTTAAGCCTGAAATAAGGTACGACTATTTTCGAGCCAAAAAACTGATCTTCTCTCAATCTAGAAAAACTACTTCCTGCATCTGTTAGAATTAATTTATTTTGAAACGAGTTTTGTAGCAGAATAGTTTTTATTTTATGAAGATATTCTAAGATAGAATAAGAGGAAAACAGCTTATTTTTTACATATAAAGTTTTTTCGCTTCGAAAATATAAGAGTAAAAGAATGGCCCCTATATCAAATGCTGCCATTGTCGTAATAGTGCCACAACAACAACAAATGTTTGTCAATTTTCTTAGACATTAAATATGGCAGATATCCACAAAAAGAGTAATTAATTTATGCCGCATTTTAAAAATTTCGTGTCGGCCACGCTGCTACTTCCCATGTGAAGGCCTGGCTCGCATTAAGTTGGTCACAGTGACAGTTAGAAAAGTCTGTTAAAAGCATGACGGGCATGTGGCGGCCGTTACCCGCTCCTTCTAGTCTGTAACAACATGTAAATTTTATGTTGTTAAAAAGTAATAAATAAATATAAACGTAACCCACAAACTCTACGTGGTGATGTACAACACACGCAAAAAATGTATGTTTTTTGCAAAATCTAGAGTCCTCTCTTCGTTTTAAAGGAACACGACCTCGAACATGAAAATTCAGTGTGATGTTCGCTGGAACGCCCACATTTTTCATGTCGCAAAGGAAGCATCCCAGTGTCTTGGTTTTTTAAACCATCTGACCGCCTACATCCGTCCGAAAATGGAATACAACTGTCATATCTGGGCTGCCGCTCTAAAATCCATATGGAAGATACTAGACTGTGAATAGGAGAGGGCGAAAAAGTTCATCGGGAACAGTTGGGTATCGCACTCTGTAGATGCTTTTGAACATCGTTACTTTGTTCTATCCCGAAACCCACAAATTTTTGGGCACACCGCGTTTTTCATCGGGAGCTCACCCGTTAGTAGTCGATTGGCCAGTGAATCGCACAACGCATTACAGGGAAAATTCTTTCTTCTTCCCCGACACTGTCAATGTGGGAAGGTACAAATTGAATGTATACAAAATACAGCTCTCTCTTTTTTTCCCCTCCCCACCAACCTATTTTCCAGTTCCGGCACAACGCGTCACCCGTCACATGAATAGGTGTCATCCCCTGAGTGCTAGTCCTAATTAAAAAAAAAGATGCCGCCAAGTAGACAAGGAAATAAGTGAACGCCTAAAAAGTCCGCGTTCACTTTATTAAATATTAGAGTAGCGTTATTTTCGTGATCGTTTAAGAGGGCAAATGCATGTGAAAATAATTCCTTAAAATGGAGAAAAGGCGAAAGAAAAATAATTGTTCAATTTTGGCCAGAAGGTAAAAGGTCGGAAGAACATATTCGTCCATCCAGCGAGTTGTAAACAACAACAGGTACATATTTTCGCCTCGCAGTCGCGGTCTGGCCACCCAAAAATATTAACAAAGAAGGAAATACAATTAATACTGCAAAGCTAAATCCTCACATCACGTTCTCGAAGTTTGTGTAAATTAGTTTAAGTAAAATTCAGTTGTAATAAGTAAAAATATTTCTTTCTTTTTACACACAGACTTACATTTGAAAAAAATTACTTTTACTTGCAAATGATTGGACGACATTCGCAAAGATGGGCTGAGATTGCATCAGAAATGGATTTATTGATTTTAATAAGATCAAAAGAAGCAGCCTATAAATTGTGGTCTGGACCAGGTTTCTGTTTATAATATACACATGTATGTATTTAGAGTGGAGCTCCAAGGGTATTCAACTGCGTTTCCACGAATTTCCAGTAGTACGAAAGGTCCTCTTCTATAGCACGAATTAAACACTTTCTGCGATTCCATAATACAAAAAACCGAATTTGTTTGTTTTTTTTTCTTCTATAAATGAATGAAATTCTTGTTTTACTCTGAAGTAAATTGCGTAATAAGTCAAGTCAGGTTCAAGGCGCATTTGTGTGATGTCAAGTGTCATCTTGTCTTCGACACAAAAATTGTTTGCGGCAAAAGAAATCCGCACACGAATCAAATTTTGAATTAAAAATTATCTAATAGCCAGTTCTTATAAAACAAAAGTCTTTTCACTCACGTTTTCGTATTGTTGCGATAACGTTTTAAATTTGGTTTCCAAAAACCATTGAAAAGCTTTTGTCCCCTCATTTTTGACATTTTACATAAAAATAAAAACGATAAATTAAAATATATGCAACAGTAGCGATAAATTTAAGAAACAGAAGAAAACTTGCTGCACAGCAATATGTGGACAGAGCTTCCGATGAGGCATGATGTGTGTACGTGTATGTATCATTGAAAAATTTAATGGAAATACATTTTATTTATGTATTTAAAAAGTTGTTACAACCCAAAGAATAAAAGAGGGCCGCCACAAGTGCAGTGAAACCCGACCGCCAAGTGGGAACTACGAAATTATGATCATGTGAATGACAAAAAAATTTCAAATATACCAGAAAGAAAAAAATTCTATACAATAATACGAATTTTCCAACATTACGAAGTGGCCAACGACTGTTCTGAAAATCTCACAACTGGAAAACAAATTACAGTTGAACTTCTATAACTTGAATTTCTATAAATTTAATTTGCTACAAGTTGAAGGAAATCGCATGGCAACAGCGGCAATCCGCCAAATTCCTTTAAATTTGTCCCCATAACTTGAATTTCTCTCTAACTTGAAGAAAAATAATGCAAAGTTTCTATCTATTGAATTTTTTATGCTGACATTTTAGTTAAGCAAAAATTTGCAGGTCAGCGTATAGTTTTTTCTAATTTGAATCGTTATTCAGATTTATGTAAATGTCGTAACAGACGATCACGAAACCTGGCAACGTTTGAATGACTTTGAATTCAGCTGAAAACAACTCAGTACTTTAATATATAATAAATTACATACACATTTTCAGTTCTTTTATCACAATTAAAAAAAGGAATAAAAGTTCGTAAGAAATATTTGTTTATTATATGCAAAAGCTTCGAAACTTACACTCCATAAGTTGAAGTCTCTGTAGGTGGAAGTTTTGGGTTGGCGCTAATGGTGATTCAAATTATGGAAGTTCAACTGTACACCAAAATTTCAGACTTCATGTTCCTGCTCTGTTATTTTGCTAAGATTAAAATGTTGTCTAGCCTCTAACTTGTAATATAAAATTGTGCCTCATTGTAATAATACTAAACACGTCATGTCTGATTATACTCTTACAATTCGTAATATTGGACGTCCACTGTACTTTATGGCCCGCCTTATTTCTTTCATTCAATTTATAGCCTCAAGATGGCAAAATAATTCGAAATGAGAAACAAACTGGAAATTTGAAAAATCTTTATATTCTAATTTACATGGAATGGGATTCATTTCAAAACCTTTTCAACTTTTCATATGAGACGTGACCAACTGCTCGTTTTCGCATTTTTATGGTTTATACATCAACATGTGCGTGGAAATGGAAAATACATTTTAAACCACTTACCGTAATATTTTGTCATGCTTTATAGTATTTAAGTTTGTTGCCGAATGTCGTCAATAGTATAATCTTGAACATAAAATAAGAAAAAAAATTTAGCCCGATATAAGGACAAATACGCACATAATACAAGAGTCGCCATCGTCGTCACATCGATTCCTCGTCCAACAATAATCAACTTACACTTGACATATTGCAGCGATGCCGCAATCAGGATTATTACGGTTCTCGAAATCTTCGAGAGTTTGTATAAGATTAAAGAAAGAAGACTAGAACTTTCTCGCGACTACTTCCAGAACCGTAATAAGCACGAATATGCAGCTCTGGACCGCCCGCACCATTCAATGAGTACGTCCGTCGCCTTAATGTGACTGCGACAACAACTTTTGAAAATTCAGGCGGACTGTTATTATGTACTCACTTTCTTTCTAGCTCTTTAGTCAAATTTAAATTACTGCGAAAAGTCTTCTCTATCCAACACCATAAATTCATATGAGAAATTGCACTTGAATATTTTTTGTTTTCTTTCTAGCTTTTCGGCTTCTTTCCAACTATCCCTAGAGATTTTTGCGAAAATTAAGTTTTTGTTAGTAAATTTGCTTTAATTTTGGCAAAATTTTGATAAGTCCTTTTTTATTTTATATTTTTGTTGGCGTTTTAGAATTTTCAAACAATTTTTGATAAGTCGTTAAATTTTTTCCCCAACTCAAAGCTTGAAGTTTATTTCAAATGGTTACTTTAATTTAAATACAAAAAAAAAAAGCAATCAATGTGCCACTTGACACACATCAAGTCTTCTGGATAAGTTTTTCTGCAGTTTTGTTTTGAATTTGTATAGACCAAGAGACAATTTTCCAAAAAAAATTTATAGTAAGATAAAGCATTTTAATGCGCTTCATTTGCAAGAGCTTTAAACTGCAGGGCATGCCTCCGCCACGACCTCTTTCAGAGTTTTCCGCAATTTCAATTTGACAAAACGACTTCTTTCGGAGAACTCATAATAATTTGAAAGTCCAAACAAAAAACTGATGACGGCCATTTGACAAAATATCTTGGCGCCAAGCTGTTTTGTCAAAGGCAAAGTTTGAAAAACTTACCACTTTGACCGGACCTAAGGCCGTGTTTCCCTCTCCTATCTGGCCTAAAAACATACCTGTGTGACAGTTTTGTTTGACAAGTCTGTCCGATTTGTAAACTTTTACGAAAATTTTCATCGAGTGATAGATTATGTGCGATTAAGGGTGTAACTCTCGTAAAGCAGCTGAGATAAAAACAACTTTCACAAGACCAAAAACCACTCAAACCACTGCCGAGACCAAAACTTTTGCTCTTGCTCTTGCCAAACTGTGAGACACATTTTATGTACTATTTTGCAACATAAATGAAATATGGCGGGAGAAATTTTTTGTTCAGAAAGTGTTGCAGCTTTTTTGTGTAATACTGTAACACTCAAGAACCTATTTCCAAACGATTTTCCAACGTCGAACAGATTTCTATCCGATTTTCCTGTCAACGATGGTGTAACATGGGCCTTTAAGCGACTAAGATCATTTTCAAATTTAATCAAAACATACAAGAACATGATCCGCCGGCGTTCATGTTCAAGTCAATGGCCAGGCGAAGGCGTCAGTCAAGTCAGTTTCCTCAATTTCATGTTGGCTTTTTCAAGGATGTTCTTTGTATATGTGACTCTGCACGCGAAAACCCGCCTAGTGTGTCAAAACAATATTTCATACAAAAATTCATTTAATTTAATTGGCAATTAATACTAAATTATTATAAATATTACACTAAGCGGGAAGGGCCATGTAGAACGCATGGAGAATACTGCTCCGACTCGTAGAATCTTCGATTCCGAACCTGTGGGACAACGCAGTAGAGGACGC
This sequence comes from Epicampocera succincta, assembly GCA_932526305.1. Lineage (NCBI taxonomy): Eukaryota > Metazoa > Arthropoda > Insecta > Diptera > Tachinidae > Epicampocera > Epicampocera succincta. The sequence goes on from OW052034.1 coordinate 58,652,818, forward strand.
CCACGGAACCGATGGCGCACACAAGTGGAGAGGGACCTCAACCAACTTGGTGTGCAAAATTGGAGAACGCTGGCTAAAGACCGTGCCAGCTGGAAAACTTTGTTGGTTGAGGCCCAGGTTCACCACGGACTGTAGCGCCAAAAGAAGAAGAAGAAGCGGGAAGTGCAACAACAACAAAACAAAATTTTGCTTAATTGAGCATTTTCTGAACACTAAAAATATTTTGTCAACCAACCAAATTTTCACTCAATTAATTATTATGAATGTGAAGATTTTGTAATAAATTACTTTTATTTTATAAAAATGTGTTTCTAGTTTTGATGTTCATCAGAAACATTTCACAACTAGACCCTTTTGACTTCATGTTGGGCTAAACCCATCTACATTTTTTCGGTAGACACCTTTTTTCACAACTTTTAAGCGTGTTGAGTCTGAAAAGTTGACAACACTGGTCTGGTGTGAGTGAGACCATTCATTTTGGAAGTCGCACGCCTGCCATTTCTGTTCGCCTGATAGAAGCTCAACAAATTAAAAATCGGGTTATGGAATTAATTTATTGCATCAGCGCGCGCGTGTGTGTGTGTGGATGGGAGAAAATATGTGATTTTGTGAATCTTAAAAGTTCTGGGAGAAATGTGGAATTTGTTTGGCCATTTGGGATGGAAAAAAGTAACAAAAAGATGTTTTTTCTGTGTAAAATGATTTTTTAAGGCTGCAGAATGAAACACACAAAAATCTTGGTACTATGGACTCGCCCTCAAAAACGCTGACTCCGGAGCAAAGAGAGCGGAAATTCCTTGTTTCCCGCAGTTTATAAATAATCCTTTTAAGTTTATCCGCAGACAACTGAGTCCAATTAGCAGCAGATAATAACAATTTGGCTCGATGCCAGGGCATCATGACAGCTCGACTCGATCCACCTAATTGTACCCATTAAGATTAAACGCTGACCCGTATCCCATATATTTACCATTTGGCTTATCTCAAAATTAGATGACCTGCTTAGATGTTATATTAGACTGTACAAGATCTGACAATCTACAGCCTTCAGCAACACGGGATCCAAGATGTTTGGATTAGCCGACAGGATTACTTCTGCTTAGTAGCGCATCTCTTTTCTTCTATTGTACATATCTCGTTTTTTCTCAAATCGAGTTTTTTTTTGCAAATTTCGAGCGATCATTGATAAAAAAAAAAACTCACGTCATGAACCGACTAAAAATAATACAACTTTAAGTTTTATTAAATTCTTTGTGTCTCATGAAAAGTTAGGAAAACTTTACGCAGGGCCTTTCTATATTAAGGTATCGATATGTAAATACCTGGTTTTCTTTTTGGTTGTCGATTGCAACTATTTGTTTTATATTAGTGACAATACGAGCGCACATGGTCTGGTTACCGACATCTTTTGATATATATTTTATAAATTAATTTGTAAATATAAATAAATAAATTCTTATTTATTTGTTTAAAAGTTTAAAAGTCCTTTTAAATTTTTGTGTAAGAAATAACTTTTATTCAAATAAGTGGTTACAAATTTTAATTGTTTGTATTTTGGCCATTCAATTTCTTTTCAGCTCCTTCTATTTGACATCAAAAATTAATCTATAATGGAAAAGATTTTAAAAATATTACAAAATAGGGCCTTTTTGGAAATTAGTTTTAAATAAAATTATATCTTTCCTTTGACCAAATTCTCAATGTGTGTCTAGAAAAAGAGCAGGAGAAATTTAAATAACGGCTGAAACGAAAAATATTGCACAATTCTAGAAATAGATTCTAAAACTGTCACTGTCTCCATAGTTTGAGACTTAAATACTTCTGAAATGCCCCACTGTAAACCCGTTTTAGGTGTAACAGAATATAGATAATTTTTAACTAAAAAAAAGAGAAAATAATTTTTTCATTTTGGAATCAATTTGAAATTTAAGCGCCTGTCCCACGATATCGCACGTCAACGTTAGCCAGTATTTCGAAGAACAAACAGCTGATTTGGCGATTATTTATAATCTTCTATAATTCTAGCGTTACATTAATGATGTCCGAGATGCCGCTATAAGTTGTTCAAATTGTCGGTGAATGTTAAAACGTTGAACATGGTGGGACACGCCCTAAAAGTCAATTAACTCGGCATGAAAATAAAGTAAATCTAAAAATCAGTAAAAAAATAGTCCTCAGATGCATTGAAGCGTGAGTTAAACGCTTATTACGGTCTGTACTGTTTTCAAAACTATTTTCAACAATTAGAATTTTTTTAATGTTAAATTAACGTGAAATTTCCCAAAACAGTCTAGTTTTTTAACGAAAATAGTAGGCGGGCGGACCCGTGCAATGTCACGGGCTAAATAAAAAAGGTTTTATATTTGTATCAAATATAATGGAACACTCAGCCGTAAAGCAGCTCTGGGCTGACGAACAGCTCTGGCGTGGTCGTAATTGTTTTTCAAGTGTGTTCGGTCTTGTTGTTGTTGTTTCGCGTCTCGGTCGTACTGGTCTACTCACTTTCCAGGGATGACTGCAGTTTTGTGTGGCATGTGAAGGCATGGCTCATTTTAAGTTGGTCACAGGGGCTGTCAGAAAAGTCTGTCAAAAGCATCACGGGCGTATGGCGGCCGCTCCCCCTCCTCATTCTGTGCCGTTATAACTTGTAAATTTCATGTTGCAAGTTATAAAATGATACAATAAATGCGGCAGCCACATTCATTCTACATTTCCACTGACGCTGGAGCTGGAACTGGCAATTGCGCTTAGGCCTTTTGCAGCAGTAGTACTTTCAAAGATCAGTCATCGTCCTTTAATATCGAAGACTTTAACAGAATTCTTTTGCCTCAAAAGCAGATTAACAAAGAAATTTTTCATTTAAAAACAAGCGAAGAGAGATTTAAAATCAAGGCAAATCCTTTAGCCATATCGGCATGATTTTGCATAAAATCAATTCATGCCCTGTTCTTTCCCCTTAAATACAAAGACATATTGTTACATATATTTCAGAGTAATTTCTTTTTCAGAATTTAGATTTACTTACATGTTCTTAAATACATTCAAAATAAAACCCAAAAAGGCACTTCGTACAACCTTCTTTGCAGAAGTGAAGTGCTATTTCAAGGAAAGCCATCACTTTTTACTCACAACAAAATCGAATTCAAAATCAATAATACGAAACAATGTTGCCAACATTGCGTTACATCTTTTGTGGTATTCAAATTGCTGCTCTGTCTCTTTCGGTTTTCATCACATGCAAAAATAAAGAAAAATCGGAAGAAAAAAATAGCTTCGGATATTAATCAAACAATTTTTTTGATAGAATATTGAATGGAATCACCTCACCCAAAACGCATTCATGACAGGTGAAATTGTCAGCCCAGCTGTTCACTGTTTTGCTTTTAAGCTGGAGGCTGCTAAAGGCCGACGGGACGCATAGAATCCGTCGCCTTTTTGCACGCACAACTAAGTCAAAATACAGGTTCTGTTATGAGGATTGTGCCATAAACCACGTCAACTTCAACGCAACTTATCAAAGTTGAGCCACTTTTAACGTACGCTTGAGTACTTTGACAGCTGTCAGTTAATTTTTTCTTCGTTTTGTTTTAGATCTCTGTTTAAAAATTAGGATTTTACATCCGTTAACCAAGTTCTGAGCGGCAGACCTGCAAATTTTTGCTTAACTGAAAATTAATGTCAGCATAAAAAAAAACAATAGATAGAAACTTTGCATTATTTTTCTTTGGAAAAGAAAGTTGGAGAGAAATTCAAGTTATGGGGACAAATTTAAAGGAATTTAGCGGATTGCCGCTGTTGCCATGCGATTTCCTTCAACTTGTAGCAAATTAAATTTATAGAAGTTCAGTTGTACATGTGAACTTGCAAAAACCGTGTATTCTTATACTATTATAAATTGTATATAATTTGTAATGTTTGTTCGTTTTATTGATTCAGCTGCTCAATTAAAGAATTTTTTTGAATTGAGCCAGTGAATCAATTAAAAGGGCATGGGGTAAATGATTTTCCGCTTTTCTGTTTTTGCAACACTGATTAAATGCAAAGAGTTTTGGTTTTCTACACTGAGTCTAATTTTATGGTTTAAAATATAGTAAATCATAAAATACTTTCGTTTTTGGCCTCCGTGCAGCTGTTCTTTGCTTCCTTTATTTACATATTTATATTTAATTGGGCTTTATTTCACTTGAAAAGCACATTTTTTATTCCAAATTGGCAGATTTTGTAAACAAAATTATGGCAACGCTGCGTCAAAGCCAGTTAAAAAAGGAGACGGTTCACGCATGACGGATTCTAGGTGGTCCGGGCTTAAAATGAATATTTTCAAGAATATTTAACAACATTTGGGATTTCGCCGCGTGCTGTTGTTGTTGTACTGGCAAGTTAACCTGCTGTGAAATTAAAAATATGTCTATGATCACCATGATACCTAAGCCCGGGAAGGACCCCACTAGAGTTGAATCCTATAGGCCAATAAGCCTTTTGCCAACAATTTCAAAGTTATTCGAAAAGTTGCTAATGATGAAGTTAACTCCCATATTAAACGATGTAGGATGTATCCCAAATCACCAATTCGGTTTCAGGGCTAAGCATAGCACCATTGAGCAAACACACAGGTTAGTGAATGCCGACGTCCTTCGAGGACAAAAAATATTGCTCAGCTCTTTTCATTGACGTTTCCCAAGCTTTTGACAAAGTGTGGCATGATGGTTTAATGCACAAAATAAGGCTAAACTTGCCGTCGAACACCCATGAACTTTTGAAAATCATTAGAGAAGGTGACTTCTCAAGTTCCCCTCAACCAATCAATGCAGGTGTTCTTCAGGGCAGCATCCTGGGTCCTACTCTCTATTTGATTTACGCCTCTGATATGCCAACAGGCTCCCAAATTCATACTTCAACTTTTGCGGATGATACAGCATTCCTCAGTGTCCACGAAAATCATCAATTAGCTTCGCTAAAATTGCAAAATTATATTGACGAACTAGAGAAATGGCTTAAGTTTTGGAAAATCAAGGTAAACGAACAGAAATGCACTCATGTCACATTCACATTGCGCAGGGAAACATGCACGCCCATAAAAATTAACAACCAAACAATCCCGCAACATAGAGATGTCAAATACCTCGGTATTCACCTCGACCGTAGACTAACATGGAATTCCCATATTAATGCGAAAATGACTCAGATGAAACTTAAAGCAGCGCAGTTACATTGGCTCATAGGCAGAAACTCTACTTTAAAACTAGACTGCAAACTTCTGCTGTATAAAGCGATTCTAAAACCAATTTGGTGCTATGGAATTCAGCTATGGGGTACTGCCTCGCCATCAAACATTGAAAGAATTCAGAGGCAACAAAATAAAATTCTTCGTATGATAACAGCAGCTCCATGGTATGTTAAAAACTCCCGAATTCACGAGGATCTAAGGGTACCTTTGGTGAAAACTGAGTTTGCAAGGTACGTGACTGGGTATATCAAGAAACTTGAAGTTCGTAACATACTTAACTTTGGAGGCCATACTCGACTGAGGAGAAGGGATACCCTTGCAATCATCCGATCGCAAGGCAGATAACTGTTCCGAAATTGAACCCGTATTATTAAAATTTTGAAGCTTGGCACTGGCTGGGCTCAAGTAGAAATTTTGTTTTAGTATTAAGATTTGTATACTTATAGTTAGTTCATTTATGAAGATACAATAAATAATCATATGTACAAAAAAAAAAAAATATGTTTTTATTTTTGTTTTGGTTCTCTCTTGACAGTTTCGACTATAATTTCTTTTCCATTTTTCCTGTGTTTATGTATGTTTTTGGTTTTCTGTTTTTTTTTCCTGACTTTTAATTACAATTTGACTATTGATTTGTTTAGTAGGATAAATGTTTTAGTTCTGGTAAAATAACACTAACAACAAATTAAATTTGAATTAATATGACTTTTATTGGTTAATATTTTTATAACAAGTTTAGTTTCTCTTCAAGTCTTAATCATAAATAAACTTAACTAACTTATCACAAATGGGAGAATTTAACACGATTATTGTTCCATAAAATTTATTTAGAAAACAAAATAATACAAAATAAACTTTCAAGTCATCTTTAAGTCTAGTGATTTTCAATTGTAATCATTATTTTATGTTAAAAATAAAAACCAAATAAATATGTAAATACTTTTTACTTTTCTTTAACACCTAAACTTTATATGACAAATACACACAGACACACACACACATAATTAACAACATTTAAGTTTAATTAATATAAAATATTATTTTGTTCTAATTTGTAATTCTAAAATAAAATGCTAAAACATTGGACTGGGCGACCGACAGACACCTGCACGTTCAAAATTGTGATTCGTTTTACAAACAAATAACGAATGTGAGTGAGTTGGGCAGTTATTTAAAGGGATAAAGTGAAATTTTGTACCTGTTCGTTCTATCAGATGCCATCCCTATCGAAAATATTTGAAAGGTGCATATTTTCATATCGAACTTCCTATTTAAATTCCACCGCTTTTTTATGTGCAACGCAATGGCTCATATTTTCGGAATCAAAAAAATTCGCGAAAATTTTTTTGAACGTCCTAAAATTTGTTCCCTATAAGAGAGCCGGGGTGTAATCACCGCATACGATATCGAATAAAATGGACCGATATCGTAAGAAGTGCATCGTAATTTGAGATGAAAGAAGTAACTTTGCGCTTTCGGTCACTCATTTAAAATTACTCTTGTTTGGGAAATCATTTCAAATAGTTTTAGGTTTGCACCAACTTTGTCGATAAGTTAAACATCGAGTCCCAGAGCCATAGAAAAAGTGTACTTTACGTGAAAGTATAATTTAAAGCAACATTAAAATAAAAATATTCTCTTGGTTAAATTATACTTTTTTATGACAATGAGTGCAAAATTGTTGAGGAAACTTCCGGCCTTAAAAACATCTCGTTTGAAATAGTCAAAACGAGGTACATTGAACTGGAAAAGCCTTTCAAAAGTATTTACCTTGCAAGTTGTCTTGAGACCAACCACTCGTATCATAAAAGCGTAAAGCGATTGAATACAAAACAATACTCGTACCTTTATCAAATACAGAGTTAGACCGATAATACGGACATATGGGTTTCCCTACAAATCTAGGGGATGGACCAAGGATCAGTTTTTTTTTCAGATTATATAACAACACCTGGAGAATAAAAAATATTGGCAGATCGTTAAATTGATTTGTCTCAGCACTTGCGTTTATGGGCTAATCTGACGGTGAACTGGTTAACGGCTCACCACCGCCCCCGGCTTTAACAGGCACCCACAGGTGGCAACTTCCTGTAGTCTGTGGTTACGGCTCGTCCTATTTAGTCCCTTCTGCCAGTAATTCCTTAGACAGTCAACGAAACACTAAGCACCTGAGTTGTTAGCCCGAAATCCTCAAGTAACCTCAGACCTTAATCAACTCGCCTGTACCTTCCCGGTCCTTACGACGAATACAGCCTGTTGCAAGTCAGGGCTAAACCACAGCCAGGACACGTTCCTCAACCTCTGACGAACGCCAAAATGCCAAAAGGCATTGTGGGGGTCGTTGGTGCCCGTTCTGTCAATTGACCTTTGGTGAAGGTTCCAGAAGAACGTGCTTAATCTGAATCAAGCATGAGCTTCATACAGTTTTGGTTGCCGTTCCAACCGAGCGACCCATTTGCCTCTATACCCCGAAAAGCAGAGCGCCCTGAGAGAAATTGACGACAACTGAACACTGAACTAGAAAAATCAAATATTATTATTTAAATCATTCGATGCATAATTTCCAGAAATTAGTTGGAACGTTCGCCAGATTTGTCAGCAGCCGACTATTTTGCACTGGCGGCAACGGGTTTGAAAAATTTGCTGACCAAGAAATCGGTTTGATCAGTACTGAAGAGGGAAACGCTGATGTCGAAGTTCAAGTGATTCAGTTGTTGGCCTGAACACAGACTGGAATCAGTAATAATGAGGCTTTTACAATTCCTTCAAAAATCGAGGCTTCAGAAATGAATTTATTATTTTCAAGGAGACTAAAGGAAGCAGCCTATAAATAGGCTTCTTTTTATAATATATTTATGTATGAAGAGTGGAGGTCGAAATGTATTCCAGTAGTGCGAAAGATCAAGTTGCATGGGTTATTCTATAGCACGAATTAAACACTTCCTGCGATTCCATAATACGAAAGGCGGAATTTTTTGAGGAATATGTTTCCCCCCCTTATAAATGAATGAATGGCCGCCACAGGTGCCCTGAAATCCAACTACAGAGTAGGAACTAGGAAATTAAACAATAAATTGATGGACACCCGTGATGTTAATGACAAAGAGAATTAATCCGAATATCAAATACAGCAGGAGGAAAAAATATTTCCTACCGGACGTCCACTGAATGTGGAAAAAAGAACAGATTTATAGCGAGAAAAGTACCAAAAAAAAAAAAAAATAATATCTACAATCTGTAGACTGCAGCAGTTCGAATACGTTGAGTATTTAGAGTGTAATGATTATCGGGTTAGTACTGTACTCTTGTTGTCTCTTTTAAGGACTTGTCGTCGGTCTCTCATACGTATAAAACTGTTTTCTTGATGTCCATATCCGCGATAAACAATTTAATTTATTGTAAGATATTTGTTTTGTAAACAAACAAATACCACATGTTCAGGAATGGGAGTTCTTTTTAGCATTTTGTTTAGTTTTTTTTACTTTTGAACTGGATTTAATTAAAACTTGTCTGTTGCCCTCTATTCCGACTTTCAAACGAATTCAAAAATTGTTCAAAACTTGAGGTTTAATGTTTGAGCCAGAATTTTTTCTCATTTCGAACGAGCCAAAAGTCACCACCATGTGGTTTTGTCAGCTTTGAAATTTTAAAAACGCGCCAGGTTTACAATTTTCTTAATTTTTATTAAGTTTTTTATTAAGTTTTTTCCATTTTAAATGGGAAGTTTTTTAACGCCAAGATAAGAAAAAAATGTCACTTGAATGACGTCCGCCTTAAGCCAAGCGCTGCCCAAGTGACGAAATCGAATCAAAATTTTCTCTACACGAATGTTTATTTGATCGCATTCGAGATGATTATTTGTCGCCAGAACTGCTTTGTGGCCATTCACACCAGGCAATTCTTTCAGCAAAGCTGATTAACTTTTAGGCATCGTGGCGCCTCGTGGGGAATATAAGACGATTACAGACTTGCTTGTATTTGCAATTCGTATTACGAAAAAAGCGCGCGTGTGACACAAGCAATCAGAATTGCTGATGGTGAACAACAAAGCAATTTCATTGAAAAATGTCTATATCTTTCTTATCAATAAGAATTGAACAGTGTAAATCGTGACTGACGTGACGTCATTTTTTACTTATGCTATTGATCGATTCATCTCTCTCTCTCTCTCTCTCTCTCTCCCGCTTGTTTGATTATTTCTTGTGTTTTCGGCATAGAGGAAAATTTATAACGAACGGAGAAGGTTTGGTTTTTCTTTTGAATTTTTTATAAAGTCTGAACAGATGGAACCTTTTTTTTTTGAATTCAAAAAAATATAAATAAATAATTAAAAAAATTCAATTTCAGTTCAATTTGTAAAAATGAGTTTTGTTCGAAAATGTGTGAGTGCCCTGTAACTGACGGACGCTAAGCAATTGGCTTTGAGAACTAATTTGGCGGGTAGGAAATACAACAGTGAGACCTCGATTCCTTATAATCGACTTGAGTAGCGTTTTTTACATATTATTTATTCATTTTCGCTTCGCTTTCGCTTTTAAAATTTAACAAAAGGAAACTAAATTCATACAACAATAACAAAAAAATGCGCTGGCAGTCGCGAATAATAAGAGTTAATCGGCACAAAAATTGTTAAGAAAAACAATTATATTTTAGGCCGGTTAATCGCCTTGCGAATAATCGACGCCCCGTGTGTAGAAGATTCAGAACTGTAACTTCTGTCAAAGTTTGAAACATTTTTAAACCTTTTCCAACAACAACAAAATTGAACTGAATAATTTTGTGCGCCGTTTGCAGAAGACGAATAAGCGACCGATACGACACAATTTGTGTGACGACAAGCGCTAAATTTTTGAAACTCATTGCACAAATTTTGCAAATTTTCTGGCCGTGTCGCAGATTCGTGTCTGTGAAACGCTGAATTGAATTGAACTGAGTTGCATTCCAAATTCGCTAATTCGTGTCGTTTACAACAGCCCACAAGAGAAGTTGTTGTCCGCCCCAGAAACCGGACACTCGAGTCACATTTTCTAATTTCGTTTTACAGTTATTCGAAAACAAATTCATTGTTGAGTTATAAATGCATTTTTTCAGAAAAATATATACATTTTTTTTCTACAATTATTGCAGTTTGGTTTTTTGTTTTACTTAAGGACTTCGGTGCTTTTCCGTTCGGAGTGCTTTTTTGCTCATCTTTAATATTATCGTGATTATTGTGTAATTTTAATTATGTTTTAAAACAATTTTATTCTATTTGTAGTTTGTTAAAAAGTTAGAGTGAGAATTTTCAAATAGGATGAGTTCGGGTACGGCAGAAATTTCAACCGGCTGGAGCGTTTTTTTAGACGGAAAAGAAACTTTGTTGTTTGTGTTCTGCAGATGTTGAGTTTTTTTGATCTGTTCGCCTCGATCCAAACAGCAGGTTTTTACTCATGTGAAGTTTAAACTTAATAAATACAATATTTTTTCTATTTCAGGGTCCAACGTGAGGGTCCATTTTTGGTTTTTTCTTCAACATTTTTCAAGACAAAATTTACAAAAAACCAAAAATTTATTCGGATCGAGCTCTTCCTCTTATCTCTCCTCTTGGTCTGCCACAACAAAATGTTATTTGAAGCGGCTGAAAGAAACATTTATGGAATAAGACAATCAGAACAAACTCCGAATTAACGCATTCCAAAAGTAAGGAATCACTGAGCAGAACTCCTTCACACTTTCGAGTTTGCGGATTCAGCTGCTGAAGAAGCGAAACATCGTCCACTTAGAAAATGTTCAACTTGAGAAATCGGGGACGTGTTTAAAAAATATTGCTTAACAGTTTCCAGCAGGAAAGAGCCAGAAATGGTCACTGCTCCCACATGGCTACGAAAGCATGAACGCAGCGGGCAACCAAGTCAATATATCCCAATAATTGCTCCGCAAGTGAATTGCCTGCGGCCACCAACATCTTGTCGATAAACAAACTTCCAGTCCCAGCATCTCATCCTTGACAACGCATCAAGGACGTGCATGTTTGGAAATAATACGCCAACACAGATCTCCCCAAGAACATAAAGATGTGATAAAAATATTCTCAATCCAATTTAATAATATAATTTTCTGTACTGCGAGTCTCTCTCTCTCCTCTGGGTACAACTAGTTTTTATGATCGTTCTATAGTCCTTAATTTTGTACAAAATAAGTACAAATTGATCAGTGAATTGTTTATTAATTTTTTCATGCAATTATTTGTTTTATTTGAAAAAAATCCGTGGGGCGTTTTCTGCGAAAAACAAAGTTGTGATTTCAAAATAATTTAAACTAAAAACTCAATTGATTTTCTTTGCTTGAAGCCAAATAACAATAATTAATAAAAACAAAACAAAAAGAAGAAGAACAAATTAGATTCGAAATAAATCATAGAGAGAAATTTAAAGAAACAAAAAACATGTTAATCGACAAAAAAAAGTTCGTAATCAATGATGATATACGAGGAACGCAGAAGGACAGATCTCCGAGGAGTGTTTAAGCCCGTAGCCGGTATTTTTAAGTTTTAGGAGTTGAACTTCCACGAAAATTTATTTTGAAATTTGTGGAAATTTCGGAAAATATTCAAAGTGATGGCAGAGCCGCAAGTAATTTGGCTAAAACGATTACATTTTCGGTTTCTACTGACCATTAATCGTGGACTTGTGTATCCAGGTTTCTGAGTGAGCAGCGATTTGAAATCAGCAATTTTTTTTTTTTTTTTTTGAACAACTGGTGGGCAAATAAAACCTACTGAGCGCAAGAACAAAAAGAAATGTCTTCTTAATTTGCTGCAATTCGACGCATTTGGAAAACAAACATTCCCACTCTGATGCGACGCAAAATCTTCAAATCCCGAGACCAACCCAGGATTTTATTGCGATTTCGCTTCGCATCAATAGTACGAATATGCGAATGCGTGTCACATTTGAATTCGCATCGCAATACAGAGTAGCCGCCGCCCATGGTTAACGCAAACACCTCAAATTTTGGGACTTCAAGTGGCAGTTGTACGATTTTTCTTTTTTTTTTTGAATTTCCAAAAAAAAAAAAATCCACGAATTTGTTTTCAATTTAATTTATATTATAAACGATCGTAATATTTCAAAAAGCAAGAGAAGTTGCTTTGTTTGTAACTTTAGCGTTTTTGAAACCGAATGTGGTTTGAAAACCGGTCGGGGTTTTCTTGCTAATATGAGTAAAAAAACAAAAAGCAATTCTTTTACACCTTGAATAATAGAAAAGAGGACTTCTTTTTTGTAACTTCAAATCGCGGGATTTCAATTCGCTGCTTTTGACAAAACATGTCTCTGCATGTCTTATTATATGTATGTGCTGTGTTATTGTATTATATTCTTAGAATAAACATCAATTTTCTTTAAAATTATTTAAATCGTTTTGTTTTTTTTTGTTGGTATTATTATTCTTCTACTTACATATTATTTATGTTTTGAACCTAAAATATTTTTTACCCGCTTGTCTACAATGGGGCTACATTTTCTGTGTTTTGTGTTCCGATGAAGTGGCCACATTCAAGATGGGAAATTAGTCGGTGGCAGCGTAATAGACGACCGTAGATTTGCGTCGAAAGCCCAAATTGAAGAATGATGTTTCGGATTTTTTACGCTCGTGTTCGTGGTCGTTGCCGAAGTATGAGAATAGGCGACCACCACCACTTCCCACCGGAGGAGGAGCACGAACGCCACTGCTGTGGCTGCTGCCCATGCCACCTCCTGAAGAAAGAGATAGACTGGAGCGTTGTGCACGCTGTTGGTGGTGCAGGCAGGGAACATGCGCTTGAGTTGGAAGGGACTGGTGATGATGATGCTGCTGGAGACAATGTTGCTTGTAATGGCTGTTGTGTAGAAATCCAGTAGGCGACAGATCAGTCATCTCACACGGCCAGAGGGTGACCGAAGATGGGATCTTATGTATCCCGTCCGATAGTCTATGATGGTGGGATGCTGGCCGGCTAATGAACCGTGGCGAGGACCTCGACCCCATCTTTAACAGGATATTTTTGTTTGATTGTTTGTTTCGTGTTCGTGATGCAGCGAAAGAGTTGTGAAACGAAAAAATATATTAATTAAAAGCAACACAATTCATATAGAGGTTTTAAAATGACTTGTTATGGTTAAATATGTACGATAATTCTGTTACGAAATCCTAAGAATTGTGTTTGTAAGAAAATGCTGAAATAGGTGTTCCCAGGACTTTTCTGTCGATTAAATTGTTCCAAATGGAACTCAAATTGCCAGCTGACTTATTTCAGCATTTTACTTCTTTTTTTTTTTTTGCTAAATTTTATTTGCAGAATTTTTACTGATTTTACTGATAATAAAATGTGAAAATGTTTTTACTAAAAAATAATTGATTTAAAGGAAGGAATAAAAATTATACAAGAAAAGCCAAGTCGCAATCAGTTTGTTGAAGCAGTGAACTATTACTAACGCGGGTGTTGGAAAATAGTAGTGATGATAAAAAAAGCATTAGATAGATTTAGCATAAAAAGACAGTCTTTTAATAGGGGTTTAAGAAGTTCGCTAAATGTTCAGAACTTACAGGAGTATGAAGTTTGTGGTATTAAAGGAGTTGTCACGGAAGCAGATAAAAACTTGTACAAAAGGATGCAAGACAATCAAGATATATTTATAAACTACACGATTACAATAGAATCAATAAATTTAAGTTTAAAATAAGCAAGATACGAGTATTGGCAACGGGAACGGCAACGGTAACGGTAACACTACTCAATATAATGAAACTGACAATCCGAGATTGATCCGATTGTCTGTACGGACAGCTTTTGATTGATTGATTCGACAGAAAACATGTTTCCTCCTCCCGCCAGAGCCCGTTTCGCGATCTAAGAAATTGTAACTTGCTAACGAGTTTTGGGCCACGAGCAGCGTGCCACTTGCCGTCTAGGACTTGGATGAGGACTGTAGAAGTGAGTTGACGGACCTACAACTACTCGCACGTAAGTAACCCAACAACTTTCCCCTTTTATATGTTTTTTGTAATCGGTTTATTCCAGGCACGTTCTGATAATCCGATCTCACAATCGCCAGAGGATTGGCGACTGCAACTCGCAGGCTTGTATTAAGCTGAACTGATGCTTTTTACTTAAGCAGTACTTCACACTAACGATAAAGCTTTGCCCAAGTGAAATGAAACATATTTTCTGTTATTTTTAGCGAAAGGTGGCGAAAACGTCAAATGATTAAATGTAAAAATATCGATTTGAAAATGTTTGTTCTGTTTCACTGAGTTTCGGTGGCAGTTGTGGACGTGAGCACTACTGGCGATATGACATTTAAACAGCTGATTTATTAGATGTGGCAGACCGCAAGTAGGAAAAACCCCGACCCCCACCAGCCCCTAAGAATGCAATCATCGTTTTTCGAGTTGCTTGGCCTGACCGATACATTTTGCCGACAAATATGTTGTATGTTTCCTGGAACGGAAGATGTCTTCAAACGCTCGACAACTTTTATTTAATTTAGTCTTGTGCCCTGCCATAATACAAGCGTTTTCAAGATTTATGTTTCATGAGAACTGAAAATAAGATTTATTTTTGTGGAAAAACTGTGCCTTAAATAAAAAAACCAATTAGATAGAGTCCTCTTTTTCCTGTCAGAAGCAGGCAAAAGGGCCGTTTTCTAGCCGATAAAAAGCGATGTACGACCACAAAAGTATCAAAAATATTCAGTACATCGAAGTTGTTCTACTCGTATTACAGTCAAAAGCGCGGGTGACACCTTCTACGGTGGATAGTTTTGACAGCTACAATTTTTGTTTAGCAGTCGTTCACTATTTTGTACTCTTACACCAAAAAGCTATAATTGAGAAAAGTGACTTCAAACGAGTTGGGTCTTTAATGTCGGCCGTAGTAGTAGCGCGGTACCGCGCTCGTTATAACATTTCGGAAGAAAGGCACATTGTTGCGTATGAAACACTTCTGGTTGCTTACAATGGCTAAATGTCATCAGCCTTTCCAGTGCACAAAGTTCAGCACCAGACTGGATGATGTTCATTGATGTGTTGCAAGGCCCATTCGGCCCTTCACAAGCCGGATTTTTATATTGTAATTTTTTTTAATTTCGAGTTGATTTTGCTCGCAATTATCGCCCAAACAAACACAAACGAACTCTAACGATTGTAAAAATAAATAAATAATAAGACATCAGCAACGTCTGTCACGCACGATCTAAGAGACACAAATACATAATTGAAGAGAGGTAAAAGCATCGTCTTAATGTACCATCCATTAGTGGAAAGTCAAAGGTATTCCACCAAAGGTTTTGTAAACAGACTAATCAGAACGCTTCCCAAACGTTGTTCCAGCAATAACAAAAGCTTCACAATTTTAGAACTTGGGTATTTTAAGAAATTTTGCGCAGCACGAATTTTAGAACGCACCTGCACATCCAAGCAACCAACCTTGGCACAGCCATGCCAAATAGTTTCGAAGTGACAAAAAGATCCAAAAAGAACAATTGAGTTTCGGCTCGTTGGTAATTTTTGCCCGACAGTGTTTTCACATCATAAGACAACACCTGACAATCGTACGAACACTCGTGGCTGCCATTGTCGCATAATTGCCGCACATTGCAAGCGGTTTTTTTGTTGGCTGCTGACAGTGACACCGTCGTCAAAAGTATATTTTATATTTGCGAACGCTTTAAATCTTCTGCGAATGTCTAACGAATAATAAAACCAACAGTTGTTGGCCAATAAATTTATTGTCCGACAATTAACTGGCAATGATAACTGGCGAGGAGTTCTTGTAACCGTCTGAACTGACCGTTTACCTGCTGGCGGCAATATTCCATTGTCAGTACATCCCCAGTCCTTACAATACTGTAGGCTCTGACCCACCGCCACTATAAAAAGCTTTACACTTTATTGTAGCTTTCCACTATTCGATGCTGAGTTATGAGCGTGTCGTGACAGCCGTCGGGACCGGCCGTTCAGCTGCTATACAGCACTTCTTGACTGTCCGACCTTAGAATACTGCAGGATTTGACAACCGCGTCAATTTAGTTTTTTATCGCTTCACTTCAGGAGTGGCAGCTGGATTACCAGAAAAATATGCTTAAGCGTCTAGATCTGCAAATTTACAATTTCAGGTCCAAACTGACAGCTATTGAGTAGTGTTAAGGAAGAAACATATGCGGACTTATAGAGCAGTTCACGTACATACATACATACATACATATTATGTGCTAGTCAAGCGTCCAAAAGACGCTTTCGAAATTAATTGGCGATTCGCAGTTTGATGGGAGGCTACAGTTGTATTTGCAAGCCGTTTAGTTCAAAATCTATTGCCTTATTAATAAGAATCAAATTTATGAAATGAAATCTCACCCATTTCGAGCCGAAAGAGAGACGGGGAAAATATAACTAAAATCTATTCGGAATTTAAGAAAAGCACAAAAACGTTGTCGGATCGCTGTTCGATCTAGGCAAAAGCGTGACTATTAACGGCATAATATTTTTGTGTGGCATAAATTTGTTGGCATCTGGAAAAATTACATACATACATAAATAATTTACAAAGTTATTAATTATTTATTAAAAAGAAAATCGTAACTAAAGCTATTTAAGGTAAAGAAGAAAGGGAACCTCCTAAACACTGTGGTGTCCTACTCGTTGACCTGAAAAACTCTTCAGAGCGTTAACATGTATCGATTAGAGTGAGTACTTACCCCGTTTGCGCCTCGCCCTTGTTTTAAGGTAAAAGATTCGTTTGCAAATTTGTCTTATGTATTTATTGTTGGTAGGAATATTATTGTAATAATTGAGCATAATATTTCAGTTATTCATTGTTTGGTTTTTGTTTTTTTTTTTGTTAGAAGTAATTGTTAAAAACTGTTGGTCTTAATACCTGGCCTATCTTGTTGGTGGTGAGGCAACGACCACGTCACGTCTACAGAAAGCAGGGCGACTAAATTTATGGATTTTTTTTTTGGTTTTGTTTCAGTTTCAGTTTCAAAATGTTTATGTTAAATATTTAATTTTTGTTCGTGAATTTTTTAGGCATGAGAAATCCGATTGTTTTTTTAATGTTTCATTTTTCCATGGAGAGTGAAATAGAAAAGAATTTTTAGAAGCCAAAGTTATAGTTGAGTGTATAAAAATTGTTATATGTAAATTTTTTTACAAAAAAAAATCTAAAGTTGAAATCAAGGAAAAAACGAAACTAAAACAAATTACGTTTCAAAGGAAAACCAAATAATAAGAAGTACAATAAATTGAATTCAAATAAAGTTTAGAGTGTCATTATTAGTTAAAGATTTTTTTTTTGCGGTAGAAGAGAAAAGAAAAATGTGCAAAATGATATTGAAATTTACAGAATTTGGATAATGATCAGTTTGTAGCTTGGAAAGGAAATTTAAAAGTTGCAACAGTAGAGAATGGGTGGGGCAACGGCGACCATATGGCCACACTAGTTTTAACAGACTTTTAAAAATGTCTCTGTGTCTAACATTCCTTCAGCCTTCAGCTGGAAGAAGCAGCGTGGCCGACATGATATTCCTCAAATGAGCCGTAAAACAAAACAATGCTCTGACGCTGTTGAAGGCCGTACAATAACAACAACAACAAACCGCCGGACGCTGGAGCTGTTTAAGACCTTGAAGATAAAATTTCAGCTGCCATTTGTTAGCAAAAGCGAAATTAACCCGGGTTTTCTGGTGGAAATTATGCAGATATTTAATGTTATACATCAAAGCCAACCAAATTCAAACTCACAGAGTTCGTTCATAATAATCCATAATTTTCTGCAATTTCTTTTTGCTTGTTTATGTAAAGAATAGAGTTAAAGCCTTGATTAAATTTTTTCAGACAATAAAAATGTAAAATTTGGAATTAAATCTTATAATTTGTAAGACTGAAGCAGCTTTTCAAATAAAACTTCTGTTCAGACATTTCAACTTTTGTTCATCTACTTTTGAGTCGGTTGGAGAGAGGGGAAGAAAGAGTTGTACGAATTATATACATGAAGTCTGCTGCGGTTAAAACTTTATGAAATTTATTTTAATTCTTACACACCTTTTTTTCCACACTTGAAATTTTCACTATCAAACGACTGTAAAACAGTATGTCAATAAAATGGACCGTACGGACGTGAAGGCAACTTTAGAAGAGAATTAGAAAGAAATTGGTGATGCAAAAATTGAAAACGTCGTATCTTGATGTTAATTTCTTTTATCGTTTCCACTGAACAATTATTTAAGGCTGAGATGTTTTTTGGTTTTAAGAAACAACAAATTATTAACTAATTTTCAGACATTCTCTGTATTTTGCTGTCTGGTTTATTTTTTTGCCTTGATTTGGACTAATTTAGAGTCACCGAAGTAGGAAAACCAGCAAACTGGAAAGAGCGTATTTTTTTTGTGAACAAATCGAACAGCCCTCATGATTTCGTTAAATTGTCGACTCTAAAGGCACACAAGACTGTGGACTAAGACCTGGGATCTCTGGGAAAGGTCCACTATCAGAGAAATGTTTGCAAAAACATTTGAAAGGAGCTGTTAAATATTGTACGAAACGATAATAAAGTGGCATATTCGGAAATAGCTTAACAGCGAATTTTAAAATTGCAAAAAGTGTATCTAATTTTATTAAATAATTTAAGCAAATATTACATGTTTTGTTTGGCCAAACATTTATTATTAAATTCAGTTTTTCATTGCCTTGTCTTGACTTAAGCTGTTATGGCCAAACTCCACAGATACATAAGAATGTATGTAACTGTTTTAATGTGAGAAAACTAATAATAAAATAAATTATCACTATTTTGCTTCTGGGTTTCGTGTCAAGTGGCGAACAATTGTAGCATCAATTAATCGCTCCTCTAGCGAAAACTTCTTTCAGGGCACAGAGCACGCCCTCCTCAAAAGCTGCTATATAAAATGAAAAGAAGAAGAGCGAGCGCACAAAGTGTCAAAAGTATATGGCGCTGGAGCCATTGTCACTTATTTGGCACAACGTCAAACTGTTGAGAACCGAAACTGATGACCGGCCAGTTATGGGAAAAATATCGACTACAGCTCAGACATAGATTTCAGTGAAATAGCTTTGATGGCCAAATTTTCCTTGTCCGCTCTATATTTCCACATAGAAAGTAATTTCACACAAATAAACTTGTTAAATTTACAAGTTATTAAAGGAAATTGAATGATAACGGCTGGATTTTTGTTGCCAGCCACAGCATTTAAAATCATACAACAAAAAGGGTGAGAGTCATTGTTTTAATTAATATGTTACTCTTTTTAATGAAGTCTTTTGTTGAGAAAAATTGCACATAAGTTTTCTAAGCGTAGCAAATATTCTAGGAAAGCCATAACTTGTGGCTTAGAAATTTACCAATATTGTTTTAAGTTGAACAGGCCAAATTTCAAATTTTTGATTAGATACCCAATAGCATAGAAAACTGAAGTCGTTAAAGAGTTCGTCTATTTGGGATCCATTCTTTAAATGTGGGTAGCGAAAAATAGTTATTGCTTTTATTGATACAACGTGTTGCTTCAGTTAAGACTTGCCCAAAATATTCTTGGCGCCCAACGAAGTAAATTTAATTATTGTATATTTATGTAAATCTGTTGCGAGAGTTGTCCTAATTTAGGAAGCATCTCAATTTAAATTGCAGCGGCTGTTTGCCTTATTTTTACCTTACCCACCACCCACTGCGTATCGAGATAAGTTTGCTTTGACTTTTTAATTATTTTTTTAATAATAATATTTAATATTTTTTTTTATTATCTAAATCTTTACCTTTCGATCTTATCCAAATTCCGCATGTTGTTGCTTAGAGCAGGTGTATGGGAATATGGGAAGACTTTGCAGAAGCCTATTAAAAATATTCATTGCACTTACCTTGTTGGAAGCAGAAGAAGAATTTCGGTCTTTTGCATTGTTTGGATAAGGGGTGAAATAAAATTTTCAAACTACTTAAGGCCGGTGTAAGAGTCAAAGAGAGACAAAGACAGACAGTGAAGTGAAGCTCTTTATTTATAAAAATATAGTTAATTGCAATGTGAAAGTGTGTGTAGAGAGAGAGAGAGACAGAGAGAGAGAGAGCGAGAGATAGAGTGGGTTTCTGTTATTATTTAAAAAATTTATAAAATATAATACCAGTAATAGTATAGTCTTTAAATCTGCCATATCCGAAAATTCGATAATTATTTTTTTTGTTTAGTTTGGAAAGTGTCGTAAAAATGTTGAGATTGAGAGAACACAATATACACAAACACACATAGAAAATGTTGAAAAAAAGAATATTGTTTAACATTATTTTTCCATAAAACTGTTATTTAAAGAGAGCATACATTAAAAAATATTTAATAAAAAACGTATAAAACATTTATTAAAAATTCAAGGTTTGAGAAAAAACAAACGTGTCTTCCTTTTTCTTATTTTTTTTGAGGGGGGGCGGGGGGAATTAGTTAAAGTTTGAACTGACGAATTTGAAATAATCAATAAAAAAAAAAACATCGAACGTGAATTTCAATTGCAATAACAACAACAATGACACTCTTCTTTTTCGTTTTTCTTCCGAAACTCCGCAATTAATAAAAAAGAAATATTTCGAAAAATCAAACAATTATTATTTTCTTTGAGAAAAATCAAAAGGCATCTTTGCAAATAAATTAAATATTTAAAATAAACGCAACATTTTAACTTCGAGAAAACAAAGTTTCATGAATTTCGGCGAACTTTTAAAACTTAAATTAAACCAATTCAAAACTAAAATATGTAAACCTGAATCAACACAGAAAAAAACTCAAATCTGTTTCAAGTACCATCACGTTTTTATGTCTAGATTTCTGTTTTGAAGTCCACAAGTTTTAGGATCTGTGTCACCATGTCGAACGCTAACGTTCATCAACATTTTTAGCAACTGAATGCCGGCGATATATGCCACATTTTAATGTAGAGGCGAACGTGAGCGTTCGTTATCGTGAGTGAGACAGACGTTCATTCAAAAATTGTCCTTATGAAAGGAGAAAATCAAACCAAAACCAAACGTTAACTTTTTTTTAAAATAAGCGAAAACAGAAATTACAGTTTTTAAATATGGGGCACTCCTTTCTAAACCAGCTTTTACACGATCAAATTTTCTGACATTATCTCTTTGCACTTGTTCGCAAGCACTTTACACATTTTACACTATATTCCCAATAAATATTTCCGAGCTGTACAAAACACACAACACCTAAATTAAAGAACCCACCGCTACCCGACGGCATTTTAAAACCCAAGTGTTACATGCTGGTGTAAACATTCTTTACTGTATGCGCACACTGCGTACAGTCAGACGAGTTGTTACAAACAACTTGTCGGTGGTGTAGGAAGAGCGTAATAGGAACATGGCATGTGCTAAAATGGCAGGCCAGCAATGAGCGGTTTCCACATCACAACTGATCGGTTCGTCTTTATTTTAATTTTATTTTAAAAATTTTAAAAAACAAAATAAATACCTGCTTTTGCATATTTTTTTAACTGATGAGTTGGGTAGCACCTATGAAATGTCAGCATACCAACAGCTGGGTATATATTTTATCTAAATTTTTCGTTTGATTTCTACACAAATTTTGCGGACAAATCGCTTTTATTTTATTGTTGAAGGTAATTCTTAGATCTTAGTTATATAAAACTGGATTTTTTTAATTATTTTTAAAAGCGCATATGTCCCACAAGTCACGCTCATGCAATTATTTTCAAATTCTGCGTAGGAATGCCCCACACACAGCACTTTTTTCCAAATAATAAAAGTTAACTGATTTCGTACTTGAGATCAGATTTCAGAATTTTTCGTGCAGATAAAAAGAGCTGAACTAAAGACATATTCCTTAACTTTTTGTTTATTTATAACAATTTGAAATGATATATTTATTTATTTTTTTTTTGCTATTTTCAGAAACTCACCTCGCGTTGTGACCCAATAAGATGATATTTCTGTAAATATAATGGAAATGTCGAAATATGTTTTTTACAAGTGTTGAATTAAAAAAGACAGATTAGAAAAAAAAACACAAATGTTTTTTTTTTTATTACTAAAATCTTGTTTGATCTTTTTTAGATGCTGTCCTCTTATAAGAATTTTACTTTATTTAATTATTTTTACTGTATCTTTACAGATTACTAAAAGAAAGTTGCATGCAAAATTAAAAGAGGAAATTAATCAGTTTTGAATTTATCATCTTTATTTATTAGCTTGTTGTTCAGAAAAAGAGGTTGCTTTAAAATTTGTACGCAAGATACGAGTATTCTTGACTACAAATTGCATTTTGTCAATGTCTATTCCCTTTTGGTCAAACTAAATCTATGGCCATATTGTTTACAACTGAATGCACCTTTTTGTTCAGGCACTGCATAGAGAAAGTGAAATGTCTACGATCACCGCCAAAACACACAAAAAAGACAAGAGTTAAATAGTTCGCTTTGACAAAAATTTTGTATTTTTTTAAATAAATACATATTTTTATATGCATTTACATATCTACATATATCTGAATGCAACGAATACAAAAACTTTCTTGTTGCAACGACCATATTTATGCCATGGATTTTTATGTTTTTATTTTCAACTTAATTAAACTTTAGTCTTTACAAATTATGGCATATTTATGGTGCTTATAAAAATATTATATGACAACCCTCTGCAACTAAAGATGCTGTAAATCAGAAATACCAACCATTAGTAGACACAAAAAATAGGGTCAACGGTAAATTATTATAAAAAAAATTATAAACTTGGGAAAACACGTTATTGGTTGTGCGACTTAAAGCGGCATCAAAGTTAATAATATAAGTTATTTTGTTATAAATATAATAAACGCAGTGGTAATATGGGCCGTGCAAAGCACTGTACGGAAAATGCGAGGGCCGCTATTAAAATTTAAACAGCAAAGTTAAAAGCCAACGGCAAATTGCTGAAATTATTGATAGAGCCCACAACTTTGTAAATATTTAATGCATTACAAATTAAAACAAATAATTCATTGAGGGGTAGGCCGCGGAAAGCTTCTGCTAAACACGATGATGCACGAAGTTATTATCAACCCGTGACCCTTTTAAGTCTTCTGCAGCAATTAGAACTAAGTCGGGACTTGACATTTCCACCAGGACTGTTAGACGCCGCTTAGTAGAAAGAAATTTATTCGATAGGATTTCCAGAAAAGTCCCAGTGCTCATTCGGCAAAATCGAATTATATTTGCAAAACAATATGTAAATTGGGACGGACCAATTCTTGCAAAAATGTGGCGGCACGTGTTATGGTTGGATGAATCTAAGATCAATGTGATTGGCAATGATGGAAAAACGTGGGTAAGACGTGAAAAAAATAAAGAATTTTGTTCGCGAGACACAACCAAAACATTTAAACAATGGGAGGGGGGCAGCATAATGGTCTGGCGATGCTTTTCGTCCTAGTCCATACTAGGACTATACTATATATACTGTCTATATATCTATACTGATACTGTCAGATCCTAACTGAACTGCGAAATGGACTTTTCTGCAAGACGTTGTTGCTTTTAAGAAAATGGTTTTCGTACAACAATGTTAAGGTTATGACATGGCCTGCACAATCACCGGACTTAGATCCGATAGAGAACTTTTGGAACATTGTGAAGGAAGAAATTGGATCAGTAAAATCACGAACTAAAGATGAGTTGTGGAAAATAAAATTGAAAATGACCGGTTCTTAATACCAAAGAAGACCTGTCAGGATTTAGTAGACTCAGCGCAAAAAAAGGTGCAGGGCAGTCTGGCAAAACCAAGGTTATGCCACCAAATATTAGTCTTTTGCTTTTACTAGGTTAATTTTTTTTCGATGCCCCTATTATTTTGTCCCTTTGAAGTCTCAGAACCCAATAACTTTTTAGCTTCCAATTTCAATAAACGATTTTTTAAAAATTTTTTTATAATAAATAAATAGCATAAGACCAACGTTTAAAAGTAGAAGATTTTATTTATTGTAGTTTAATAGGAAGTAGTTATTACTGACCCTATTTTTTTTGGTATATAACTGTATGTACATATAAATTTTCATAACTTGATTTTCGGACCAGAATTTTTAATGCAGTTTCTCAAAATTTCGTCCATAGCGACTATGAAACACACACGTTCTACTCAAATACTGAAATAACTCTCTTCGTCCGGATTTTAGATATTGGAAAACTGGACATTAGTACACACATGGCCCTTTATACTGTGACGCCAATGGGAAACATTTTTCTCCTAATATTAAATCTCCCGTTAACTCTTTTTAATGATCAATATGACATCCAGATACGCTTAAAGAAATATTGATTTACGACAGATAACAAACCTAAAAGATGATGAATCTAAAAGAACATTGTCTCAAACCATTAACGAGGAGTCCCAAATTGTTTTTCACGTTTTAGTGTATGACATGGCTTAATTTGCCTTCTCTATACTTTTGTAATTGATAAGTACTCATCAGACAGTACACAATCGAAGGAAGTCTTTTACTCCCTGCTTGGAACGCATAGTTGCGCACTGAAGGCCAATAAATGATTTGCTCTATATACATATGTGTGTAGAAAATGAGCCATTTGCACATTGTATCCATCTCTGGGCCACAAAGAATATAAACTGGTTTGCAGTGTCTCAGTTATAAAAAAATTTATATTGATATTACGATAAAACATTCTAACCCCGTAATTCGTGATTCCTGAATCACAATATTTTCGCGACATGAATTGGCGTCCCTAGACACAAAGCTGAATGGGAAAGAAACAAGTCGTATTATATTTTCATCAAGAATAGAAAATAAAGAAATAAAAACCTAAATTGTTTCCGGACAAAGTTGGACTCAACAGGCACAAAATGAAGAGCTTGTAAGAAGTATGTGTTTGTCCAAAAAAAATTAAAAAGTAAGTTATTTCTCATGTGGAAGTGATTTTGACATAAAAACAAAAAATTTTGAAGAGAGTTTATCCGACATGAACTTGTCTCGTCTTCAGACGAAGAATTCGTCACGTTGGACAAAATTTGTCGTGCACCACAGATGTGTTCTCCCCATTAGATTTAAAGAGTCACCGAACTTATGTAAGTCTCGAAATGCATTTGATATTATTGTAAATATCTATCAATTCAATAACTTTAAATTGATAAAAGCCCATTTCATAGATATATACTCGCACGGTGCAAGCTTTTTCAGATTGAGCAACACTTTCAATATCACTCTCCCCCCAACATTTAAAAGAAATTTAAGTGAATTTCTCCTATAAGCAAAAAGAGTTCTGAAAATTAGACCACAAATTAAAAAGTAATTTATTAAGCAATTTGCCCCTCCCCTCTCACAATTCATAATGGCATTCAGGTCATTCTCCCAAACTTCAAAAGTTGCAACTTTTCTTCAACGTTCAGAGCGGAAAAAAATGTTTCTTGTATGGTAGCACCCTGTAGTGCTTGTAACTTTTTACTTTTTTGGTGCATGGCAAATAACGCGGAAACCAATACACATACAATGATGACACACACAATGCCACTGATTTTTATATACCATTAGCTGAAATGCAAAACCATCTAACTAAAAACATATTCGAAAGCGATTTACTCTCCGCTAATAAAAATGACGCATTGTATGTAGTTGCCACAAATGCATTTTCTTTTCCATATACATATAACACTATATGTTCGTGTTTCGTTTCTACTGTAAAACAGTAAAATTTTTAGATAAGTGGTTTTGCATTTCAGCTGACGATATATATGTATACGGATTAACAGACTATACTCAAAACCTTGTGTTTAGAGAAGTTTTCAAGAATGACACAGACGTCTGGTTTGGCACTAGTGACTGTATCCGGAAAAAAATTAAATAAAAGTTATTACAACAAAAATAGTCAGAAATAAGGAACTTCATACCAGGATTTCTAAAGAAAAATTTGTTTTTAAGATGTTCATGTTTCATGTTTTGCCCAACGTAGCGTTTTTTTTAAATGCAAGCAAAGCCTGGCCGTCAATGGCAATATACAATATTATATCGTGCAATTTCAAAGGGAAATTCTCTGTTCAAGAGTTTTTTTCCGTTTTGCATTAACTTAAAAAAGAAATAAAGTAACTTGATAGTAAATCAACATCATGCATATAAAGGTGCTCAAAATTTCATAAATTTGCAGACGAAAGCGGATGTGCTCAACAAACATACAATCAATACCAATGCAAAAACCAACAGAATATTATACATATATACAATCAATATTAAATTTAAATGTATGTGCGCCAACATCAATTGATTTCGTTCATTCCACAACACAGCAGCAACTGTTTGGAAATTAAAGGGGGGGAAATACATATCGCTGCTTGTTCTGGAACTGCAGCCGCAATGGAGGTGAATGCTTAAATATGGTTTTATTCAAATATTTTTAATGCCAAAGGATTGATTACTAACAAAACAAATTACAACAATATTTCAACAAACGTAAATAGGCGCATACAAAATGTTTAAATGTTATCAACAACAACGATATTATTTCCTTACGCAACCGGATCATTGAGTTATATAAAACATTAAAAATACACAATGATTATAAGTTAATTAATCAATTAATCAAAACTTTACATATGTTTCAAATACACTGTTCGAAATAACAGCAAACTGTACAAACAAGGATACATTAAGTGTATGGAGAAAGTATAACGACAAAGAATTCTTTTGAATTTACAACAACTGTTGAAGACAGCGAAACAGTAGACGAAAAGTGGTACATTAAAATTTGTTTCTTTTTTTTTTTAAATTACTGAATTTATTTAAGTTTTGGAAAGAAACCAGAATTAAATATGCTATTTAACTATTGAGAGAGAGAGAGAGACAGAGAGAGAGCGAGAGCGAGAGAAAAAGAAGGCGAAACGACAGAAGCGATTAAGCAACAACTAAAAGCCAACTTAAAAATTCTCACAAAACAAAAGTTCAATAAATCAGTTAAATTGTTCAGTAAAAAATCTTTCTTATTGTCTAATATGCTGTTGCCTTCTTTCTGAGCTTGGTGTTGGTAAAAACAAGGCAATTTTGGTTTGATGCTTTCATTGCTGTACGACATTTATTGCACATTGAACTTAGCACAGTGGGTTAAGGAAAGCTACTGATTTTTTTTACTCATACTCATACATACTTATACATACATATAGTTGGTTTTTTACATATTCAACTTTTCAATCATTTCATTTAGTGCACATTCAGTTTATTAATTGTTAACGGAAACCATTTCAAGACGTATTTTTGAAGTCGAATTCATGGCAGGTAAACTTGCCAGTACAAACTGTACTGTTTCAGTTAAAGGTTCTTGAAGAGTCAAAATCAAGAATATTACTCTTAAGGTGTATCAAAATTCAAGGGAGAACAACTACCAAAAAGGTAATCAGTGGATTTTTCAATTTCACCTGCCATGAAGTCGATTTGATCTAAAATTTCCGAGAACAAACCGTCAATATCACAGAACAGGTATCAAATATTATTTATGATGGGCTTTGACTTGGTCAACTTAAATTTCAAAAACTTCTTACGAACCACAAAAATGAATTGCTTTAAGAAATGTTACTAAAATTTGTACAATTAAAAAAACAAAACAGTCGTCTGTAACGAACTTATTTTATGGATTTCTATTGACAAACAAATTAAAAACTTAAAAGAATTTTTTGCAAATTAATATCCAGACACATCTAGAAAATCCAAATGTTCGACTATTTTGCACCATGTTAAAGCCTTATTTTTGGGAAACCCCAACATAGACAAGATATTAAAGGCGGGCCTGCCTTCATATTAAGGAAGTAATCGTTTCTGAATAATGTTTGAAGCTGTTTTACTTAGAAACTTTTTATTTTGCGTACATAGAAGTGTCTTTTATAACATCTTCTGACCAATAAGTTGCGAGCATAAGATTTTATGTGCGATAATCTACAGCAAATAATTACTTCCTATATGAAATAAAAAGAATCTTTTTTTTTGTGCCTTCTACTGGAAATTATGTACATTGTGATCGTAAAATAAGGAACAGGATTAGCGGGCATGCCATGTTCCAGTAACAAAACTTGTTATAATTGCAATATCCTACAGAATGTAATCGCGAATGGCAAAGTCGGCGTCGAATCGCATGTGAAGAAATCAGATATTTTTTTTAGTTTTCAAGAATTGCTAAAATTACAAAACATTGAATTTTGTGGGCAAAAGAAAAAAATATAATGAAATAAAATATTTTAAGGCACGAATATACGAAACTGATAAATGACATTTGCAATTTGAATTTTAATTTAAAGGCTTTAAAAATATATTGCTACTCTAGCGTTTAAGGGGGAGATTGACAGGGTCTCTTACAAGATAAGACCTAAAGCGGATGCATTTTTTCTATGCCCTTGCCGGATTATACAAATGTCTTAAAACAAATGTCGACATTTTTGTGCACAAAAGATTCCTAGATTACTCCTTTCTAAAAAGTAATTTTAATACAGAAACGTCACAATTTCTAGTGTGTCCGAAAGGAACTCTATGGCATTGGACATTGTGTCATGCCTTAAAAGAGAACCAAATGTGTAAATGAAACACTTGAATTTGAACTGTACTAATCCTTTTTTACTAATCTAAAAGCTTAAAGACAGATCAAAAGTTTTGGTCTTCCTTATGACTGGTAAAAGTAAAAAGTAGAGTTTTCTTTGAGTACTTCTAATAAGTCTTTGTGCCCTCGAACAAAACTGAGTTGAAGTTGGACTGTGCTCCTGTGTAATTTGTACGTGTATGTAATTCCTATACCAACTGTGCGTTGTTCATAAGTATGAAAACTTGGAGCATTTTCATATACGAGTACATATATCTTTGTATCTACAACTAAATTTAACAAAATATTTTATTGAATAATCAGCTGTTCGGCTTAGACATTATTGTTCTGATCATTTTTTAAATATTTTAATTTTGTTTAATTAAAGTGGCCTACCGAGTGGGTATAATGAATTTCAGCTAATTCACAACAACATTGGTAACGAAGAATAGCACGACCACTTTTTCTGAAAGGAAGTTATGGTTTGTTTGTTTTGTTTTAATTTAGTTTAATATTTAACAAGTTATTAAAAAATGTTGTTAATAAAAAAAAATATATATATGTATATATTTGAAACAGATTGTAAATATTTGGTTTTTCTTCGGTAAAATATAAAAATAGTACACAAATAATATAAATAAATGTTATATGTAGCTATAAATATATCATAAAAATAATTATTTAGCATTATTACGTTATTGTTTAAACATTACTTAAAAAATAAATATGTACTCATAAAATGATAAAAATAATGCTTTTATAGTGAGAATAGTAAAAATGAAAGAAACAAGAAATAGTACAAACAAATGTGAAACAAAACTTACCTTAACAGTCGGGTTATATAATCTGGCCAATTTTCAGGAAACATTACCAAAAAGAAACCCACCGCAATAAGTATTACACCAGCCAGTTTCATGCCAGCGAATGTAGCACCATATAAAACCACATCCAATGCTTAAATAGAAATTTAATACTTTATTAATAAGCTGCTAATGTTTGTTTATATTTATATATTTGTTTTATTTTTTGTTGTTGTTGTTGTGGCCATGGCGTTAATTAATAATGACATAATTTACCTCCTGAAACAGGAACGGCTGTAATTAAACCTAATGTAACGAACATATTGTATGTAACAGCTGAGCTAAATTGCATTAATATATGAAAAACTGTAATGAAAAGGGGAAACAAAATTATGGTTGACAAGGATTCAAAGACTATTCATAAAATATTTAAAAGAAAATGTCTATGTACCTATAAATACATATGTTTTTATTATGATGCTGAGACTGGAATTGTTGAATTCCAATCTAAAGAAAACTTTATTTAATTTTATGATAAAAATTGATGATTTGATTTTTCAATTTACGGATATATGTAGTTCCAACATACACTTTCATCTATGCGAAAGTTATTGTAGGTTTTTGTACTTTGAGGCATTTATTATTATTTTTATACAATCACGTCTGTTCTGCAAATCACAAAATCTTAAATTACTTGGTGATTTCATGGTGTTCTGCAAATCACTATAGTTTTTACTTTTCGATGTGGTTTCTTGGTTTACGGAAACACAAGAAAACAGCTGACTTTTGTTTATAAGCGGCGGCATATTTATATGAATTGAAAAATAATTGTTATTTTTAATAAAATAGAAGTACAAACAGAATTTCATTATTTGAAATTAAATTGAAAATATTAAAATGCCTGGAGCTTTGTTGTTGTCGATTGTTGGGATGAAGAGAAAACAAATATGAAATGAACGCATTAAAAAGAAATATTTGCGAGACATATCAAATCCATTGGATATAAATGAAACAATCGAAGGTAACAAACATGTTAAGTTTAAATGTAATACTTAAAGGAAGATTGTTTTAAGGTGTATCTCGTTTTTCCGGTGGAATAAACGATGATATTGGATGATATAGCACTACACCTTTCAAAAGGTTCCATTCCGGCAAGTATTCAGCTGGCAGATGTGCTAAGATATTTAGCGTGGCAAGATCTGTCCAGAACACAGCTGACAACTAAGAAGTAAATGCAAATCACAAAAGGAGAATGTCAAATCACAAAAAGAAGAGTTTGCAAAAGAAAGTGTTTTGCAATATTTTTATATTTTTACCTATTTTTAGTATAAAATCATCAGTTTCACTCTTGAAATAAATAAAAAAAACAAATAAATTTATTCAATTAATGTGTTTTTATTGAGTTAAATATAAAAATCTGTCCAAAATTAGGAAAGTGATTTCAGATCGACAGCCTTATAGCTGACCGGTTTCAAAGCACAAAAGTTCAAAAAGTTTTGTGCTCAGAACATCTTTGTTGTGATTTTAAATCATTTTCACAGGAAGTGATTTGCAGAACAGGCGTGAATATAACAAAATATGGTCATACATAAAATAGAATTTAGAACAGGGATCCCCGCACCCACTCATTTGTATTTGATTCTTGTGTTGGGTTGTTCGTGTCTGAGAGTTATTTACTTTCTATTGTGGCAGCAGTGTGACCATATTTGAAGCTTTAAAAAATGGTAGAGTTGCATGAAAATACATACATACATATGTAAATTATTCGAAAAGAAACCTAGGAACTTAGGAAAATATACATACATTATTCATAGTTGCCAGTGTTTTGGAAAGAGATCGTTACAGCAAATGGGCAGTTCTTAGCTTTGTTAAGAACGGCAAAACTGCTAGATAAGAAATATTTAAAGCCGTCTTGAGTAATAATAGTAATTTTTTAACTTGTTTTAAGGGAGTTCTGTATATATGCAACCCTCGGTCTATTCCAAAACAATTGACGGCATTATAAGAAAAATGCATTTCAGCTCATATAAGAAAATCGGAGACTAGATTGTAAAAACCATTACATTTTTAAATATGTTATATCACTTCTAATGTGCTGCCGTCAGAAACTTTGTTGGTTGTGTCAAAAATTAAACTAGTGCTCGGGATAGTGAAATTATATTCCCCTCCAGCTAATGTTTCATACGCGCCCTAAGTAAAGTGGTAAAAAATGCGTTTTATATGGTCACACTGGTCGTCGTACAACACAAACGTCTCGTAAAAATGATCAAGCCAGACTAGATTGTTTTGAATCTCTTCAATGCTCTGAGTCTGAGTTATTGCCTGTTCTCCAATTACATTTACTATGGCGGTTCTAACGCTTCGTATTAAAGTACTACTGTACAGCTGGCACATATTGTAGATTCTGTAAATCTTGATAAATTTAAAGCTTGACAACAAAATTTATAGATTTTTAATTTACTAAATTAAAAACTTCTACACTACCAAAAACAGTAGTAGATTTAGTAAACGTTCATTTATTTACAAGTGTGCAGCAGTAGGCAGATTGGCGCCACATTGTTTTTTTTTTTTTTTTGCTGTTTCGGTTTGTTTAAAAGTCGCTAACACTTAGAAGTTTGAAACAGTATTATTTAAAATACTTTTAACTATAATACAAACAATGAGAACTGTTAATATTTTGATAAGCCCTGAAGATGATCAACGATGTTCATCGAAATATTGGGAAATAAATGAAAACTAAGTAAAATCATTGCATTTTTTTATTATTTGACCTAGAGCCGAACTTCAAAATATATAAAAAATAATAAGAAACGAATTTTTATAGAGGATAATTTGTTTAGTCTTCTTTGAGAATTAACAGGCTAGAGAAACTCATCTTCCCAACAATAAACCAAACGTCTGTTCATTGTTTATATTTGTGCGTCTGTCACGGTGATTCTCCACCTCTATTTCCTTTCTATATTTTATTTCACCCAATTATGCTTTCTTTTTATTTCGTTAAATTTCATACATGATCGATTTCTAAGTATGTTTAGAACTATAGGCTGTTGTAATTTTGTGACCATTATTGAACTCACTTGTCGTTGTGCTTAACTGTGAAGTGTATATTCGTAATATTGTTAACTGCTAGTTTTTAAGTGAGCATTTTTCATAAAACAAAAGATTATTAATAAAGTAACGCACATTAAGTCCATATTGGAAAATTGTGTGGGCATAAAGTTGTGTCTTTCTCGAGCTATTTTATTTTTAAATTTATCACACACGGCTACTTGTTTCATCATCAACATACAGACACATGTACATATTTATAACCGGCTAGTTTATAGAAGTAATAAAATGTACGCGCATTGAAACTTTACAAAGCCCTAACCGATATGATTATAATTAATTGTAAGTTATTGATTATAAGAACTTAAATAAAGCTATAAAAACAGACGACAAAAAAAAAACCATAAATGTACTTACCTAACAACAATATACTGGCAATCAATAGTATTATCCAAGGCATGCGATCTGATGGCATTATTTCAGTGCCAGTCAAATATAAAGCCACACATATTGGCCACATAAGTAGAGCATTGAGAAAACCAAGAGTGGTGAAAGCAAAAGCAATTTGTCCAACAGGCGGATCACCCATCACTTTGCGAAACATAACCTTGATTGGAAATATGATAAAGGAATTAATTAAAAACATTTTATCATAACGCACAGGTGTTCAAACTGTCAACATACTCGAAAGACTGCATAACACGCTGCTGCCAGAGTGGCTAGAACCACGCCACTCAAAGTTCGACTTTCTGTAATGCCATCCATATAGGCCAGCAATGCAATACCAGTATCACACAATATGACAGCAACAATCTGCGAAAAGCAACCAAACAGTAAGTGAGAGGACAAAAGAATACTTGTTTTTTCTTTTTTGCATTTCTAATGGCATAATTTAATTTTTTTACTTTTACTATGGACAAATAAAATAAGAGGAAAAAACGTGTAACAAACAAAACAAACAAAACGAATACGAATACGAAGCCTACTCACCCGCACTCCGACAAACTGTTCATGCAGTATAACCCAGGATAGGAGGTAAACACAGGCCACATTAGTGGCAAACAAGGCCATAGCATCGGTGGCAAATAAGACACGCAGAGATAACGTATAAAGGTAAGTGGTTAAAAGCCATAGTATACAAAATGAGAGACAACGATTGAGAAAACGTCCTGGGTTGACAATACAGTTAGACAGACGCAAGTAAACACATTCATTTGTGTACAAGTTTTCCAACGCCCCCGAGTTATTAAAATATAGAAGAAAAAGAGAAAAATATTAATTGCATATTTACTTTTTGTTCATGTAGATGTTTATTTATTTATTTAATTCTTCTTCTAAAGCTGTCATGTTGGAAACGCAAAATTCGGCGAACAAAACTTTAAATAATGCTCTGTTGCCGCTTTAATTTTTAATGAGATTTGGCAACGAACAGCTCTCGTGAAGGCAAAACTGCAATTCGATTTGGAAGCAAAACCATTGATGTAACCAATTTTCTGGAAATTTGTATTACTTTAAACAAATTTGAAATAATAAAAGAGAATTACTAAATATGCGCACAGAACAGCCTCGTAAAAAAGCGAAAACATGTTTTATTGGATTTTGCATAATTTTTTAAGAAGCAAAAGTTGTCAATAGGGACTGGAAACTACATGTAGTATTTTGTATCATTTACATGAAAGTAGGACAACACTTTAGGCCTACATAATATTTATTTTAATGAGACTTGTTTATAGTACTTTTAAGGTAAATATGTTGATAATTATGGAACTTTTTGCTTCACAACTTTTTAAAATGCTGTGGACACACATGTTTGAGAGTGTATGTGATAGTGCGGCAAACATTTTTTATCGCGCTGGTTTGCAAAAGTACCTTTAAGGATTAAGTACACTTATGGAAAGGGGCCTTAAAAGCACAATATGCAACTTGATAAGACATTTACAAATAGTATACGACTACTTTAGCCGATTGCCTCTAGCGTCGAACCTACGAACACGCAGCTGAGGCTCGTTTACAAAAGGCACAAAAAAACTTTCTTAATACATAGAACAAATACAATTCAGTTCTAGACGAAAAACAACTACAGTTGGGCTTTAATTGCCAGCAACGTCGATGATTCGGGGAAAAAATTTTATTGTTTTCTATTTTAATCGATTAACCGGGATTTCGGGATTCTAAACATAATTTTATTCGATTAATTTTGAACAAACACATGTGGATCATATGTACTAAATATAAACATGTTTACACGATTTTTTAGGAAAGTACATAAAATAAAATCCCTGTCGCTGCTTTTTTCCAAAACTATTATATTTTTTCTCATGTTTTTCAAACATTTGTATTATATCCTTAAATAGTTCAATTGCCTACACAAAGAGTGTTGAAAAATACTACTCAAATCGTAACTTATATAACCGGGAAAATGGATTATCCGGAATGCTTCCGATCACGACCATAACGGGGACATTGAAGGTATTAAAATTTGCTTTCGCTTCACGCCAAAAATCTTAAAACTATGAACGAATTAAGCAGCCTGTAACGTGCACTTCAACATGAAGTAAAATTTACTGGAATTATAAAAATAAAATAGAAGCAGAATTTGTAATATGGAGAACTTGTTTGATGCCATTAACAGTTTTCGTTCCGATAGCGGAAGATATCCATATCTTTCTAGTGAAATGTTTTCAGGCCGAATTCAAGAAAGAATATCAGAAAATGTTGAATGATACAAATTCGCAACACAATGTACTCTTATTTGATACTTGAATGGTTGAAAAAGAGGCAACGTCTGTGGCCGTTCAATGTGTCTTTCTTGAAGCGATTTTATGACTTGTCATACAGTAACATATAATAGTTTGAAACCGATATTTTGAAAACTATTGAGATTACTTTTGGTAAATAATGACGAAATAAAGTTTTGGGGAAAATTTTTTTAATGGGTATTATCAAATGAATCAAAAATTATAACTTTCTTTTTTTAATTTTCGAAAAAAATTATGCTAAAAATAACGTCGCACTTGACTTTCCCTATTTTGTTTATTTTTTGAGCTCAATTAAATGCGCCATACGCTGGATGCAAAATTTTTGTTCCATCCATAAGATATTAATCGTTTTATGAAACTTAAAAATTAGCAAATAAGGCAGCTCAAGTGGCAAGAACAAATCGCATGAAAGTTATAATATCTCTATTAATATTCATTTCGATTTTCTACTTACCTACAGTAAATCCACGATCGCGAAATCCACGCAAAACATCGCCCAAAATTTCGCCCGGTTTATCACATTTTCGCAGCGAAACTCTTCCCAAAATATAGATGGGAAAAAATAGTAGTGAAAAATTCGTAAAAAACCATGCAGCAAAAAATGGTGCACTAAATATATTCTGCATGGGTGGACTTGGGGGCACATGGAATATTTTCGTTGCATCGTCAACATCGCTGACGCTAATTGCGGTGTCACTGATGGGAATGAAGGAGCCCAATCCATCGGACTCGTCACTGGTGTCCAAGCTCAAGTCAATATCGTTCATGCCAAATGTATCGAAATCATCGAGGGCTGATATATAAGAGCTGCGATTCAAATACAACAGCTTGATGCAGTGTGTGGCACCCACCCATGACGCTGTTACAAGTATAGTGACACAAACACCAAAATACATTTTCTGTGCCAATTCGGAGCAACATGTTTCTTTGCACGCTTTAAGGCGGGGAAAACGTGCTGCACCATTATCATTTTGGCCCGGCTCTGTGGGAGTATCGGAATCGTTGCCACCGCTGGTATTGCCACCGCAACCTCCCGTTCCGCCTCTGGTTATTGCAACTGGGCAGGTTGATTCTGGATGTATAGTAATAACTTCATTCGGATCATTTTGGCTTGAAGAAACGGAATCTTGGTGGGCTATTTGCGGATTGCTTGTATTTAAAATATTCGTAAAGCCACCACCATATGGACCGTTTGGCGAATCCCCAGTGACCACCACTGATGGTGTTCGAACTCGATGCTGTTTTGGATTGAAAATTGCCGGTATTTCACCGTCTCGTGTCATGCTCGGATCGTTGTTTTTCTAGTTGCGTTTTCAACGACAAAAATTCACACATGGTGTACGAGACTTTGGTCAAATATATAACATTATTGCAGATGTTTTGTGGGCATTAGAGAAAAATAAGCTGTGAGAAAGTAAAGCAGACAAAAATTCTTAGTATTTGGGTTACTTGTTTTTGAAATAAATTTTTATTCTCATAAGTTAACAATTCGTGTGCAAAAAAGATGAGCCAACTAATCGATTTTAATGCCTTGGACTGATTTTAGAGTAACGGGAAAATCTGGTCGTCTGCAACAGGGGTAGTTTATGGCCCTCTGAAGCCAACTAATCGATTTTATTGAATATAAGATGAATCTTCTTTTAAAAAATATAGGATTTTTTTTTACGAAATGTAGTTCGAGATGTAGAGAAATCGAGGTAAAAATGTGGAACCGATAACTTTTGTGCTGGCTTTTTCAATCACTCAAACAACCAACCCCTATCTTGGTAATGCGCCTTTATGATTCTGCACAGAACAAATTATTTTTCCTCTTTAAGCATAAATTTATGACAAATAATCGAATTTTATGAAAAAATTCGATTCGGAAAACTGCAGTTCATTTGCGTTTTGCCTTCAATTTTCCAGATTAGATTTTACATTAAACACTACAAAAGACATCAGTACTTTTGAAGACTATTCTGATGTAAAATCGTATCATTTAAAATCCTATGTGCTTTTAAAAGCACACATGTGATTTTCTGGTATTCTGTAAATCACACCCTTATTGGGGTTTTTGGGTGTGCTTTTCAATTGCCTAAAGCACAAAAATCACAAAATCAAATAACATTTTTTTAGCAGAAACTTTTTTAATTTTAAAGTATTTGCTTTAAGTAAAATAATCAATTGCAGAAGCATTTAATAAACAACATACTAACTAATTTAATTATTTGTTTATTTATTTATTCACGTTTATTCCAATTAAAATTATAATAAACTAAGTTTCAAAAGCACCAGCAACGAATGGCTATCGGCTTGAGTTTATTTAATTACAATAATTCATTATTACGTTTATTGTAGCAAATTCGAGATAATAATAAAGTCATTTGGAAAAGTTGTTGGCCGCGCTGAACGTTTTAAAATCACAAAACTTTGGACACAGAACACCTTTCTTGCGATTTCAAATCACAACATTTATACAGCAGACTTAAGTTCAGAAACCCCTTTTATGTACAAGGTGGCGCAAAAATAACCTTCCGATGTTTTTTTGCTGTAATTAAAAAAAAATTAAAAACTTTGATTCTTCTTGTGGATTATTTTTATTTGGTCTTTTAATTTTTTTTTGCATCAAGTCGAGAATATGATGTCATGTAAATGGCCGCCGCCACAGTTGATTGTCATTTGAGCCCTTTTTATGGCATTTTCCATCACTTTGTCCACAACTTCCGGCGATAGGTCCTCACATTCTTGACGGATATTGTCTCATCAGGCGATCTTGCTGGCCAGTGCAAATCGCCAAAACGGGAGATTAGGCGCCCGGTAAATGCATCCTTCAGCATATCGGTTGTGGCACGTGCAGTGTGTGCCGTTGCACCGTCCTGTTGGAACCACATGTTTTCCAATCCCAATTCATCAAGTTGCGGCAAAAAGAACTCGTTGATCATTGCTCTCTAGCGCTCACCATTCACAGTAACCGTTTGGCCCGCGACGTCTTCGAAGAAAAAAGGTCCGATGACTCCTCCAGCGAAAACAGCACACCATACAGTCACTTTGAGCGGGTGTAATGGCTCTTCGTGGGTTACACGCGGATTTTCAGTGCCCCAGAAGCGTAAATTTTGCTTATTTACGTACCCGCTAAGATGGAAATGGGCCACATCATTCATGATTATTTTTGATGAAAAATCATCTTCCTCTTGGTGGTGATTAAGGATGGCTTGAGCGTCTGTTAGACGCGATTGGCGGTCAGCAGCTAACAGCTGATGCTGTTGCTGAAGAAGCTGACCGTCTGGACTTTGTACGGAAACATCTTCAAATCTTGTACTGAAGTTCGCTGTAAAGACCGTCGACTGACACCCATTTGTGTGGCACGTCGTCTGGTCGATGTCGACGGCGCTTCCATGACATCCTCAGCTACAGCAGCAATATTCTCTGCAGAACGGCTACTCCAGGGTCTGCCACGCCTGGCAGCATATCGTGTTGTGCCAGTCTCTTCGGCACAACTTCGGCACTGCGGCTAAACGTCGCAGTGTTTCACCAGTAGGCGTTGGACGGCTAGGAAATCTGCGACGAAAGTCACGTTGTGCCAAAGTCACCGACCGATTATTGGTCAAATAAATAGTCACCAATATTCCGCGTTCTGCACCAGTGTAGCGTAACATTGTTTATTAACGTGTATTTCGCATGTGTTTACTACACAAATGTCAAAACAGAACTGACATTAGGGGCCAATCGCAAAATTTATAGCATTTTCTGATAGGAGGATTACTTTTGCGCCACCTTGTATTAGGACCCTAATAAATTACTTTAAGCAATCCAGTTAAAAGGAAATTGTTTCTATTATACAAGTAATTTTATTTATGTATAACATATACGAATGTTGAATTAATTATTAACATGTTAAGCATGACTTTTTATGTCATACTTGTGTTTGCTCCTGACATTGAACGGGCTCGTATGTAATTTTATTGTCATTTAACACAAAATAACTACCACTTAATAACCTTCATTTTTCATTCCCTTAACAAACAAAAAAGAAAGAAAAGAAATAATAGCAAGCAAAACACACAAATAAGTTAAAGTCTAAAAACAAATGTTATTTTGTGCCCCGTCTGCTTGACATTCACTGACCATTTAAAATTTTATGAAATAAAGAGGTTTATACCAACAAACGCAAATACTTTTGGACGTACATGTACATACATACATTGGGGGGTACTGGCACACACATTTATTTGTTTTCAAGGGTGAAGGCTGGTAGTATTGAGCACTTGACGTTTATGAACAACTACGATTTTGTTCTATGTATGTATGTATGTATATGATCTTTGAACTAAAGCTATTTGTTTAAAACAAAAAAATGATATTTAATATATATAAAATGATAAGTAATTTTTTCGATGAGTTTCTCTTTATTTTTCAATTAACGTAGGAAAACGACGTGGATCGATGTACATACACATCTATAGTGTCCAACATTTTTGCAGGTTGAATTAGCCCAACCGATAGCCCCGAAACAGAAAAGTGTTAAGCAAAAATCAGGCATATCTACAAAAAAAAAAAGTATTTACAATATTTTTCTCTGTGAACTATTTATTACAGGTTTGAATTTGTTTTTAAATTCCTCTACTCATTCCACTTGGGAACATACAGCATTTACAATAAAGTTCCGTCTTATTCTATTATTGCAGGTTCGAATATCTTCTTTTTCTTCTTCCTGTGGCGCTACAGTCCGGTGTGAACCTGGGCCTCGAACCAACATTTCCATTCGCTCTACATGGCCCAACCACCTTCAAGTACAGCTCATGTCGTTGTACAACCCGTACAGTTCGTGATTGAACCTTCCTCTCCAGAAACCATCAACGCAAACAGGGCCGAAGATTGAATGCAGACCTTTTCTCTTGAAAATACCAACGACTTCCTCATCCGCCTTCGATACTGTACATGCTTCCGCGCCATAGAGAAGCACACGACAAAAATGATCAAGTTTGAATATGGTCAGAGTTAAAAATGGAAACCTCTTTTCTTCCACACGTCTTTTATATCACTTTTTTTCGAGAATCGCTAAGAAACCATTTGATGGTTGTTACCACAACCTACAAATTAAGACCAATCTAGAAAGTCTATTAAAAGATCTATGAAACGTTATGAAAAGACTTAGAAAATGTAATGAAAGCCAACGATAAAACTGATTTTCCAACAACTACTTTATGGTTCGTCAGCGACATATCGGAATAACATTTGAAGTTTTATTTCTTGACATGTCGGCAATGCAGTTGGTAACCCCACAAGTCATTCTTATTCGTCTATATATATATGACAAGAATTATAATTGCCGCATATGGATCTCTCTCCGACAGAGATAACGCCATTATTGAGAAGACTGCATGCTGAATGAATGTGTGACATCAAAGAGAAAGTGCCAAAGCATTTACGATGGTGTAAATGGATCACGTTATCAAGAGGTGTTTACTAGTAAATTTTAGACAATTATTGATAATACTGTTATTTCAACCACATGCGGATTAAAGTTGTAATTAAAAGCTTCGATAAAATAATCAATAACAGTACAGAACTAATAAAAAGAAGTGGAAGTGCTAAAAAATTTTATCATTTAATCAAATTTATAACTTTCACGGCAAAGACAGCACAATGCAAATGTGCATCTTTCACTTGACCATTTCAATAAATCAGCTAAAGTTTAAAACTTACATGACTGCAGTAATTTACAAAAAAGAAAATCAAAATAAACAATATGGAACATTTCTCGTTATTGCGCTTCCTAGTTCGTGCTTGAGTAGAACAACAACAAATACATCGAAGAGAACGCGAGCGATTGCAACATTGGAAAAATGTATCGTAAACGTTTGCCGATTGATTTGCTCATTATAGAAGAGACATTAAGAGAACCGACTAAAATTCACAAACTGCTTGCAAGTTTTATTTTGAATTTATTTATTTGAAACTTTTTGCCCATTTACAAAAAGTTAAAATTTTTTTTTAAGTTTTTGTTGTTGGCGGAATTTTGGGAATACCCTTGAGGCCGAAAATATCGCTTTTAACTGAGGTTTTGTGTTCAGCTTTTCAACAAACACATCAAGGGACTTTAGTTTGCATAAGATAAAAACTGTTGCATACTTATAGGAGCCACCTTTTAAATAAATTCTTCGTTTTGAAAAAGCGTTAAAGGCTTAAAGATATAGCGTACGCATGGACTGGAAATGTACAAGTATGGAAAAAGATAATATTTACCAAGAAGGCGAATTCTTTTTTTTTTCAAGTTAAAAATTTGTTCAGCTGGAATAAACACACGTCCTTAAAAAGGTAGAAACTTTGACTGCTAAAATGTATTCCGAAATCACCAGCATTCCACAAATTGTAGGGTTGAACATCAGTAACCTAAACTAATTGTGTTTGCTTACATATCGGCATCTTTCCACTATTTATTTTATAGATAAAAATCAAAACATTTATGCCAAGCCTTTGATTTGCCGTAAGCCGCTGCAATTTCTGCACCATGTCACGGATGTGTGTTAACCCATGACAGCGTAGAATACATCTCATACCTTTGTTTTGTACATTTTGAACTCCATATTATATATGTTTTAACGGAAGTAGATGTTAACAGTTGATAACGGATTCTCCTTAGGAAAGCCATTTTCTTTGATATTTTCTTACAAATGCAATCACAATGTAAATCAAATTTAAGGTTTTCATCAAAAACCACGCCTACCGAGATATTTACTACTAATTTTTGTGCTCAGTTGTCCCAAAATTACCGATAGGTGTTGTTGGCGGTGATAGAGTTCTCATTCAAAGCATAAATAATGGCGAAAATATATGAAAATATCGACTAAAGTTGAGCAAACCAAGTTAATGACGTTTTTATGCTTTCAGAACAAGTTTATTACGAGTAAATGGTTAAAAATAACTTGGACAGGGTTGCAACCAAAAGTAATTAATAACTTTTTAATAACGATAACAATAATTAATAACAATTAGTTTTCTGTTACATTAATACCTCATAAGAAACAGAACTGCAAATGTAAAAGTTGGTCACTACAACTTGACTGAATAGCAACAGTTTAGAATTTGTCAAATTAATGGTCGTAAGTCATGAAAATTAAACAAATTGTGAACATACCGGCAGAAGGAAAGTTATTTATACAAT
Source organism: Epicampocera succincta (assembly GCA_932526305.1). Classification (NCBI taxonomy): domain Eukaryota; kingdom Metazoa; phylum Arthropoda; class Insecta; order Diptera; family Tachinidae; genus Epicampocera; species Epicampocera succincta. Next base: position 58,695,367 of record OW052034.1, read on the forward strand.
AACATGATTGTTTTGTTTAAGGCAAAATGATGGAATATAAAATATTTGTACTTGCGAAAATTCTTTGTTCTAGGCTAAAGGACACGTTTTGTGTCTTGATGTTCACGTATGAATATTTAACAACTACTTTAAAGTTTTAAGTACCAAATCCCAACAGACAAAAGAAATATTGTACAATATATAAAACAAATTCGCAAGACTCCGAACTAAATCACTAAATTTTAAATGCCATCATTTACAAACATATTGCTCTTGCTGCTAAACTTAAGTCGCGTGAATAGTTTCGCCAAAGGACCTCAAAAAAATAACAACAACAAAACGAAAGAAAAAATTACAAACATTGAGACCAAAACTCACGCAACTACAGTTCGCTTCTTTGTTCAGTTGCTTCTTTTGTATTCATTTCTATTTACATTTTTCTGAGGTTTTAGCGGGATACTTTACATTTAACTGCAACGAACACATTGAAAAATATATCGCGTTACTTAAAACGTCTGTATATTTTTAATTCAAGTGCTTGTTAAATTAATACAAACACGAAATCTGCCTTTTGCTTTAAAACAATGCGTGTTAATTTTTTTTAAGGATTAGGTCAGGCTTTAAATAGTTTAATGAATTCATAATTAATATGAAACCTAAATAACTATTTTTATTTCTTGCACAAAATCAAGCCACATACTCGTATTAAAAAGTGTAATAGAAAAAGGAAAAAATTGTTCATTTAAGCCAAAAATGTAAGAAATACAAAAGAAATTTATTAGCCTTGAAAATTGTTTTCATTGCAATAGCAAAGAGTTTTTTGCATTATTAAACTTTGGCATCCAAGCAGAGAAAGTGCCCTCCTGGCCAGAAAATTATGCTGGAAAACGATTTTGGAGAAGAGAAAAATAAACACAATTTCTAGAGAATTTCAGGGTGAGGTACTTAGGGAAGACAACGTGCGACAGTTTTTCTGAAGGGTTCTTTAAATTTTAGACAATAGATTAAAGGTGTACAAGAGTATTATCCATCTGGTTGGGATGGTTGATAATAAAAGAATTTTCTTTCGGTTGATAACAAATAGTTGTAGGAATTTTGTACAGTTAAAATCGTTCAACTGAGTAAATTTGATTTTATCGTAAACCAGATTATCACTGTGTGATTTACTTTTACTCTCTTGGTGCACGACAATGTGCCAACTGTTAGACTGCATACTCTGTGGCTATCTGAAGCATCTACCTATATAGTACAATTTGAAATTTAGAGATGTTTTATACGCAAAAGGTATATGACCATAACGCGGAAGCCAAAACACATAGAACCTTGCTGTTGACTTGCCCCTTTACAGGAAGTTTTCACATATAAATTCAATTCACGCTTTACATAGATATCGATTTCACACTCGAAGCTTTTTTTTTATATTTCGATTTTTTTATGTGTTCATATTTAAAATTTCGAGTTACATGAGTTACATACATACATACACATATATATATATATATATATATATATATATATATATATATATATATATATATCTATATATATAGTATATATACAATCTTAGCAGAAATCATCCGACAATATATAAAGAAGTTTTAAGGAATTATCCAAAAAAAATTAAAGCATATAAAAGATTTACAAACTTATTTAGACATCAAATAGAAAAAAATTAAAAAAAAATGAGATGAAATTTTGCCAGACATTCCATTCATTTTAACATTAAGAGGAATCTGTAGTAGAGCTGTGCACGGTCTTTCACTTAAGTGACCGGTCATTTTCGTTCAATTATCAATGACTGATCCGTTCGTTCATTTCGGTCAAGCCGGTCACTTTGAAGTAACAGTACGGTTAAGTACGACAACTATTGTGATGTTTGTTATTCTTGCTATTTACTGAAAGCATCAATGAAAGTGAAAAAAGAATAATGATAAAAAAAATAAAATATAATATATATAATATAAAATAAAATAAAATATATAATAAAAAAAGGAACTTATCAATCATCACAATATTAAAACTAGACGAATATTCGCAGTATATGCGGAAATTTTATAAGAGGCAGAACATGCACGACTTGAACGAAAGCACGGAATACAACGAAAGCATTGGCAACGGTACATTTTACGCCAACGACACAGCTCTAATGTATAGGACATTATACATACAATAGAAAATCTAAACTGGTAACTTTGTTATTGACATTCTTTGTAGCAAGAAATCAGAATACATTCGAATCAATGAGTTCTACTATTTTTTCTCTATATATTTCTTTACGTATACGACGATACCACTCATTAAGAACCAGCCAGTTAGTGGGAAAAACAGTGCAAAGTATCGAATTGTTACGTAATTAATTGACAAATTGTTGTAAGTGACTGAAATATAAAAATATTGCCCAGATACCAGTCAAAAACTATAAGGTTTATTGTCCAAGCTCCGTGCTATACTTCCAATGATGCCACACATAAGGATCTCAATTCATTTAGCGAAAAATATTTACATGTTTGTAAATCCTCGGGCTATCGTGTTATCGGACGATACAGATGAAATTCGAAGACTTAAAAGATATTGTATCATGTGTTAAGTCTACCTTTCAGAAGTTAATTTGTACTTCTTTGGTTTTAATCAATCTTTTTATTTTTGTACTATTTAATTTTTCTATTGTTTTCTTTTAACTGAATGCTAAAACTTTAAAATTAATAATTACTAAACCGTTTAGTTGTTTTATTGTAAATATAGGATGGACTAAATCTTAATATTTTTTTTTTATTAGATTTGGGATATTTCTATAGTGATATATATTCTTATATGTGTAAATCATAATTGGAATTAATTTTGCTTATTATCTTAATATGAAAAGATAGAATGCAACAAAATAAAACACAAGAAAAGCTAAACAGCCGGAAAAACACATTCCTCCCTCCTCCCCATCATCTACTTCTGGTACAATGTGCTGCATACGAGTATTGGTCAGAAATTCGATTGCATCTTTAATTCTGAATAGTTAAGCGGCATAACTATTTTTAGTCTTACGTTTAATAGATAAAAAAAAAAAAAAAATTAAAATATGAGTGCATTTACTTTAAGACACTTTAGTTTGGTCCCTTCAACTCTTCCCTGACACTATTTAAAAGGTTTTCAACCCTTTATATCGAAATGGAAAAACAAAACGTGCAAACTTTGTTTACAATATTTATGTACTTGTCACAATTGTTCTGTTGTACAGTCTTTATACAGACATTTTTCTGCATTAGACAAAAAAAGAAAACCAAACGGAAATATATTCCATTAAAACTGTTCACATTCGACTACACATTTACACTCATTGGCGTAGTCAAGACTTCTTTACATTTGCTTTGGTTTGAACAAAAAAACTTCCAAGCATTCCAAACATTGCTTATACTCGAAAACATTTTGGAATACACTTGGAAAAACAAGGATATAATTTTGTAAGACATGCCTTGTATTTCACAGCAGCAGGCAACATTTTGTACTTTGATTTTGCTAAAAGTAACTTTAAAATGTTGCCTTCATTTTCTAATCTGTTCTTTAACGACCCAATAGTAGCGCTCTTCTATTAATGCAATTATATATACCTAGGCTTGCCAGATGGCCTTGAATGAGCTTGATGGTCAAGATATTTTGATGGCTGTCAAGTTTCAAGCTCCAGCTATATTTGTCAAGCTAAAACTGAAAATTTCTAAAATTAAATTTTTTCGATTGGTTACATCCAAGAAATTATCTTATTCTTTAGCAGTAGAGATAAATTGATGGCAACATTTAATTTTTTCCCTATGCCAACACACATAATTTGTATCATCACTGGCAATTTGCGCCAAAAAAAATTTAATTTTCTTTAACAAAATAATGACATTTGTAGGCATTTTTAGCGTTTAAGCAAATATTTAAATTTGTAAAGTTCTGATTTTTAAATGAAAGCTCATTTGAGCTAAATGCCAAGTTATTGCACATTTTGAATCTGCAACCCTACTTATACCCCAATCGTGTGGTTGCTCATGCGGCAATCGCCGGTATTGTGCTTCTTGTGCTCCACCAAGTGCAACTTTGATGTGGAAGTCTTGTGAATACGAGCACCATTTGAAAATATCAAAAATGCATCAATATTTATTGTGTTTTTATGCAGCAATCCAGTTTTTCAAGTAATTTACGTTTATTGAATACCAGCAGCAAAGAAAATATCCAAAGTGCACCAATATTTCTTATGCGGCAATTCAATTTTTCAATTAATTTCAACACATTTTTTTTTTGTGAGTGATAAAAATATACAGTCGAACACTACGATGCACAGAATTTTTTATTTTTAAGAAGTTTGAAGCACTCCCCAAAGTTTTCTTTTCATATTTTTGCATATTTAAACGTTGAAACACAAAATATTTAAGATAAATTCAATCCACTTACTTTTATTGCCAATAAAAACCGCACAATGGCAACTCAAGTCATACATGATAGCAACTCTGTAAGTTTTATGCAACCAACATCACTGGAACAATTAAAAAAAATATTTAAGAATATATCCATTAGGCCAATTCTTGGCAATTGTACCATAAACAAATTTAGGTATCAAATCGTCGAGGCAGAGAAATCTAATTTTAATGTGGGGTTCCATTCACCGAAATGTTTGTATCCTGTATGCGAATGTGTGGTGCAACGAGTTTCAACTACTCTTTAAAGGTTTCAATATCTATTCGCACGAAATATTTAAATAAAAAGTTTTCGTTGTTTGCGACTGTTACTCTAGGCACCTTCAGTCGCCATTTTTTTTTTTTTTTTTTTTGTTATCCATCTCTGGCTTAAATACATACCTCATCTTTTGCATGTGTCGCATTGCATTGTCTTACTGTCACTCACTGATGCAGGTTTTTTTTTTAACTTTTAACGAGTTACCTATTTGTTTGTTTTTTGTTGGTCGCTCACAAACTTTCCAACATGTTCGTGAGTGTATTTGAGTGAAAATTATTCTAGAATTTAAGATGTTCACATTTTTATTCGTGTCAAATTTGCAGTTGTTTTCGTTGGAATCTGCACAAAATAACAAATTGGTTGATGTTTCAAGGGGAAAATGTTTAGATCTTTTCGTAAATATTTAATGAAAGAAAATGTTGTTTTGAAAATTGTTCGTCCATATTTGCCTCTCAAAATAATTTACATCTTGGCATTCGAAAACAATTGCGATTAAAAGTAGAATAATGGTCGTACATGAAGTGGCCTTAATGAAAATGGGACATCAAGGAAATTAAACAATTATTATGTGGAGAACACCCACAATTTCAGGAAAATTTAAATAATTTTAAAAATGTTGCATAAATGAACAAAATCGATAACAGGAGAATAAGTCAAAATTAATAATATGTAATAGTATAAGCATTTCCATACAAAAGAATGTTCTAAAAGTATGTATTTATATCTCGTAAAAATAATCAATTTTTGGTCAAACTTAACAGATAATCAGAAATAACTTCTTCTCCTTTTCAATTCTATAAAAATTACTTATTGAAGAATTTTTTAAAGAGTAGATTTTTGTATGAGGAAGGAAATTTCACATAGAAGAATTTTAAATGTCTGTATTTCAAACAAAATTAACTTTATCATTATTTAAGTGATGAGGAGACAAAATTATAGCAAAATTATTAATCAATTTCCATCGAAAGTTGCTTCAATTCCAAAACAACTTCCTCATAAAACAAATATCTTCGGAATGAAACTACTTCTAATTTCATGATCAAAATTAACATTTTCTCTATGAAATTTTTTGTATTAGTTGTCCAGTTCTCTTCCTTTTTTTATTTTGACCAATATTACCATTTTTATTTAAGAAATTCTAAAATTGAGCAAAATCTATTTAAACAAAATCAACATATCCAAGGAACACTGTTCACAACACTTTCTGCGACGGTTCCGAATAAAATTTTCCATTGTTTTCTTATTGCAGTTAAAAATGTGACCGTTTTGCTTTAACTTTAGGAGCAGCTTTTGGATCCCGTCATATGAATATCAAGAAACAAATTATTCTTGGTCTAGAAATTTGTGTTTTTGCTTGAGATAATGAAACAGGCTCTTTATGTCTAAAAATCTTAAAAAATGTTCATGTTTGATGAAATATACATTAATTTCTTCAGAGAAATAACTGTGTTCTTGAACAAAAAATTGTCGCCCATATTCCAAGAGTCGTCATTGTCGCATTATCTACTCGCCTTCTCTATATCTAAGATAAGAGATACAAACAGCCCATAACATTAAATATTTTCCAACAACGATTGTACTACGGACAATTTCGTACATGGACTTAATGTGACTACGATGACGACTTTTAATCAAATTACAAAATAATTAAGAAAAGCTACTATATGAAAAAATTAATAAATAAATAATTAGTTTAAAAATGTCCGTTATATTTTCGTAAATCCACATATTTTACGCTTTTTGCGGAAACAAAACAACATTAATTTATGCAAATAATGAAATCAAAGGAATTTAAAAGTAACGCTAAACAATTATGAAATATAAAACTATTTAAATTTACATCTAAATAGCCAAGCTTGTCAGTTTTACTCAAGTACCATAATAACAGATGGCATTTTAAGTGCCTGTTTGCGCCCAAAAGGACGACAACAACCTAAATACTCAGTCGTTTGTGAGGTTATACAGTGCAAACTATTGTACAATGAATGTTGGCAAGAAAACACAAATGAAGAATACAACATCTTAAAAGATGTAAAATAACTGAAAAACAAAACAAAATTATTTAGGAAAGCAAAAACAATAAAAAAAATAGTTCAGATGGAAAAAGCAAAAGTACTGCGGCAACCACAGGCGTTGTCCTCACTTATAAAAAAAAAAAAAAATAAACGTTAAATGTGTTAAATAAACGCCACAGCAACAAAGTAAGAACACAAAATCGGATAATTTTTATTTCAATTTTCATGGCATTGATAATGGTGGTTATGGTCAAGCTTTTCAATATGTACACACACACACACACACACACGTGCATGTACAAGAAAAAACAATACAAATAGCTGGTAACTACCAAATCGCAATTGGATTTCTTCGTACCGTTTGCAATAATTAAACAAAAATAGCACTAAATGCTTACAACCTTTAAATAAAAATAACAAACGAAGACAACTTGTTTATGACCAGAGTTTAGGCAGCCACTTGCACATACGTACGTACGTACGTATGTACGTGCGCGGAATGGATGAAAAGAAAAAAAATTTTGTTTAGTTTGTTTGCAACTGAAGAAGGAATGAAAAATTCATTCATACGCACTGTTGTACTATTTTGCCTTTCTTCCGATTTACAGTTTTGTTTTGTGGTGAGAAAGAGAACACGTGTTGTGTAGACGTACCAGCCAGGGGTGGGTGGGTTGTACTCCAATCGTTAGTACTCTTTCGCTGTCACATTTCAAAAGGAAATTAAATGCTTACCAGCATAACAGCTTGTTTACAGTAACAACTGCAGATGGAAAAATATTGCCAACACTCGAAAAGAGAAACCCCGAATGCATAAAACAAAGAATTTCGAGTTTGAATTGTCAAACTGCTCATACGAACTGAGCATCCTCTACTAATAAGATTGTAAGACTCTAAGGGCCAGTTTTTGAGTTAAAAATTAAACGGTGTTTAAACTTTCGGTCTGTTTAAATACCGAATTCATTTTTATAGCTCATATTTAAATACAACTTAAATCACTGACCACGTCCATTTAAATACAACTTAACTCTTTTTTTATACTACCATATGATTTTGACAGTTCTGCAAATTCTGAAAATAACGCATTGAAGTTTTTTCATTATTTGATACAAAAAAAAAAACAGCAGCGAGTGCAAAAAATACTGACCGAGTTGGTGCAGAACAAAAGATGAATGTGTTGAAGGATGTGGAGCGAGAATTTAATAGCAAACCAAGCCTGTGCTACAAATCTGCGATTAATTTTCAATTCATTTAATAATAAATAAATCTTATTTCAGTTGAAATGCTCTGCTTATGGACTAAGGCCACTAATCGTTGTTAAGGTTTTTGGCGGACTTTGCCGCAATTTCCCGGGAAACACTTCATATTGGGATTTTTTTAACAAATATATGTAACTGGTTAACACAAAATATCTATGGAACTAAACACTGAGATCATACCTAAAAAATCTCTTCGGTGGGAAAGTAAATATATATGTTCATATGTAAATTCAAAGGCCATTTACTAAAAAAAATTACAATAGAACTCAATATCGATTTCTTTTCATAAAAAAAAAATTACGGTGCTTTGTAGATCCTTTATTTTACCTTCTTTATTTTCTGTTTAAATGCTTGTTTTATGGCCAATTTCAACGACATTTTTGTTTTGTTTTCATTACTCTTTCTTTAGAAAAAAACTACTTTTATTTGGAAACTATGACTTTTTCTAACATTTGTGGCAATTTATTACTAAGTATTTTCTATACCAAAAATCATATTTCATGTAATGGTTGGCAGGTATTTGATACCGATTCCCAATTGACCTGGAAAGGGTTTTTTTTACAAAACACCACGTAGAATATAGACAGTTTTAAATCGAAACAGTTGCAATAAACAAAATAAAACTTACACCTCAGGGTTTATAATGCAAGTACAATACAAACTCGAAAAACTCCATATACTAAAGATTTTTTAATTAATCAACTTAACTGAAAAGAGATTTTAGAATACATTGATTTTTTTAAAACCTTTCTGAAAGTCAAATGATAATCGAAATGCCCTACTAGTCACTAGATGAATATATTTTTCAAAGGTTTTAAGTCCACTGGCGAGTAAAGTAGTAGCACTTACAAAATGTCGGCACATAGACAGTTAGAAAGCACACAAAAAAATAACAAAAAACAGTTGCAGAGGAGGTCCATCGTTTCCACGAATTTCCACCAGTGTGAAAGGCACGTTTTTTAGTTGGCTATTCTATAGCACGAATTGAAAATTATTTGCTATCTCATATTACAAATGGTGGTATTTTTGGACTGCGGTAAACTGCCTAATAGTCATTGTGTTCTAAATTGGCAATATATTTGCAGTAAAAACAGTCGACCATTTGCCAAGAAAAACTTAATTTTTCTGGCTAGGAGAACCTCATACTGCTGGAAGAAGTAGACAGCTAAAGGCAGAAATATACAGTTAAAAAAAGGAAAAAAAATTGTAATCCAATAACACTAATTTCCCCAAAATTACGAAAACACCTGACATTTAATTGTACAATTCGAAGTATTGCACGTCCACCGTATATTTTTTATTTTAATAATTTTTTATTATTATAATAACGCTATTGAAATGCATTTAGACAAGATTGAAACAGCGGGTGGAAAATGCCATAGAAGTGACAAGGCAAAAAATACAACGCTGTTACTTGGTGCCAAACCAAAACACAACAGTGGAAAAGATATATAATTTTTTTTTATTTTATAATTTATTTAATATTTTTTTTATTTTTAAATTTATTTTATAATTTTCGTCTTTTGTAGTTTTTGGTTGTCATTAATTAATCGCCCAGCAGCATTCTGCTTTTCGGGGTATAGAGAGGATGGTCCGGTACCCATCTCTAGCCTCTAGGAGGTTCGTGTATAACTTCCATTATGCATGTTCTTGGGAAGGCTTCACCAAAAGCAAGTGGCAGAACGGGGACCAACCAAAGCCACTAGAATGCCTTTGGTTAAGGCGTGATGTTGCCTGAGGATTTCGGGCTACCAACTCTGGTACCTTGTCCTCCCTTATCTTTCTGACGAATTACAAAAACAAAATGAATTAGGTTATGATTTGTGTCGTGCCTCACATTATAAGAATTTGCCACCTGTGTGAGCGTAGCAAGTCACAAAGGGGTGTTAGTGAGCCGTTGCCCAATCCAGACATGTGAGGGCAGGTGCTGGCACAAATCAATTCCAAATCTGTCATTAATTAATACGTTAATTTTGAATGTTTGTCCTATAAACCGAAATGTACCCAAATCGACGCTCTATATACAAAACAATCACTGAAAACTGGATTTCATACACCTCAGTAAGTCCTTTTAAAAATACGCGCTGTCGCCAAGCTGTCATTTGTAATGAGTAATTTGAGTAATGAATAATGAGAATGCAGACGGTATGAGGGGATACACAAAATATCAACAGTTTTATGTTCTCAATATACAAAACGGACATACACGAATGTTTCGTTATTACCCGGGTATGTTCCCATACCATTCTCACATACGAAATGTGACCACCTAATAGCGGCTTTAGGTGCAGCCTTGTTCAGGGCTTCAGTTGGCTTTTCAGTGAAATCCTTAAACAAAGTGTTCTCTACCACTTTTCCGATTTAGAATAAAAATATACTCGTCGTATATATAATCCAAAAGTTTTGGGAATAACAAATTGACCTCATATGATGGCAACACTGCAGTGATTCGGGTAGGTCTGGCTGAAAGTTTATACTTTTACTGGCGGTTTAATGTTAAACAAATGCGTAGTGCATGTGCCAATGTAAATCGTGTTTGAAAAATTTCGCATATACACAATTTTACTTAGTTTTTCCTTATCTTTTTTCTTTTGTTGTTTCTACGCTGGTTTTTTCATTCCTCCTTTCGCCTGAACAGAAGCTTTTAAATACATACACATCGAAATTAGAATAAATGGCCCAAACACATATACATACAATTTTCTTTTTTGTTTGAGCGCAGACTTTTGAACGTACATTATATTGTTATTATTTAATTAATTGATTCGTTTTGAAATGCAAAATTGATAGAAAATAATTGCGAAGTATTAAATAACATACCGATTTTTTATTTTTTCAATTTAACCTTGCTGGTGGACAGGACAGGACAGGACAGGGCAGGTCAGCACAGGACAGGACAGGACAGCACAGCAGTGTTTTGTTTTTATTTTATTTTAATTTAATTGCTTACAATAGCATATTTCTAGGCAATTTAAACATTTCCTTGAGCACTAACACTTTGTGTATTAATTAAATTATTAATTTTAAATTAAAACTAATTCTGATTTCTTTTTTTTTTTGGTATATTAAAATCGAATAATTTGTACACAAGTATACATTTTTTATTTTTCTTTTTGGAGAATTCTAGGATATTATGAAGAAACAGAAATTTCAAGCGCTTTTTGAGCCAACGTTTATATATCTGGGGATCTGAACACGAACTGAAAGGCAATTTCATTGAATTTTTTCCTTAATGTTACCAGTTGTAGTCGTTGGAACAGTTTCTCAAGAGTTTTGCCCATCCAAGTTTCCTCACTTAATGTTAAGTTTTCTTAGGCTCTTGCCAACCTCCGTTTTCTGTCTTGCTCTCTTCTGCTCTTTGAATGTGGTGCAACTCTCCTTAAACAAACACTTGTTATAAGATGTTTGTTGTTTCTTATTTTTCTGTTCTTCTTTGTTTTGGCATACCATTCCCTTCTGTTTACTTTGCTTTATATTGTTTATTTGTTGGTGAAAACAACTGTTGTACGCATGTTTTCAACAATTTACCCCACAACAACGACAACACCAACATTGGCAGCAGCACGGCAAATGCCGCCCACTGCTTGTTGATGTCAATGCACCTGCTATGTACGTACATTAAGAACTAAATTTTATTTTAATTTATTGTTGTTGTTGTTGTTGTTGCTGCTGGTGTTGGTGTCTTGGTTGCTGCAGAGGTTCTGGGATAGGTGTTGTCTGCTCTTGTTAATCGTTGTTTCCTGTCAAGTCGAAACGACACAAACATTTTATTTTATTGTTTAGCTATTCCTGGCGTAAAACTTTTTTGTGACAAATACCTGCACTAACATTTATAAAAGTGGTTTAAGTTGGGAGAGGTTACAGCTGGTGCCAACTTTTTCACGAATCACGTTTTTATTTTTTTTTTTTTCATCATTTCATTGTTGAATTCGCCTTAAAAGAAAAACTATTTTGTCTAGTGCTAAATACTTAGACACGTAAAAGGGGCCAGTTTTTTTTTTTAATGAATTTAAAATCACAAATGCCGCGACATATTTTTAAGAATTAATTTTACAATTTACAATTTCGATGGAATCACTATTACATTTGTTAGTCGGATTTTTATTATTACAAATTTATTTATTTGCTGTTATTTTCGATGTCCCATAGACAAGACATCAAGTCTCATATTGCAGTATGGAACTCAGTACAAGAACATACAAATATAAATAAAGGATATTTTTTTTTATGGCGGTGTAGAACTTTGAATTGGAATAAAACAAAGACCAGTATTTTAAATTGAAATGAAATTTACTTTATTCGAAAGATAATCTTCTGGCATTCAAATTTAAATATGACTTGTGGCATATGACCGCCACGGCTGGCTCGGACGTAGTCTAAATTTGCCAACATTTGTGGCCGTGTCCTTCAAGTGGTCAAACGTTTCGGGCTTATCGGCGTAGACCAGCGACTTCACCTATCCCCAGAGGAAATAGTCCAGCGGCGTCAAATCACACGATCTTGGAGGCCCACCCACAATTCCATAGTTAATCGAATTAATTACTCTGATGGAGGATTATGTTGACTGTAAAATGGACGTAGTGCACGATACGAATTTGCACAATTTGCCAGTGTTGTTCAGGCATCAGTCTTTTTATGTTGAAATGCCAAACCGAACCAAACTAAACATACATCACTTGACAGCTGACAACATTGCCGCCAGTTAAAACCGTTCCACATAAAGTTTTATATCTCTTTAAAAACACCCTTTATTAATGGTTTCACATACATACATACATACTTTTCAAAGATCACTTACAAGCAATAAATATACATGTCAAATAAAAAAACATGTGTAAATCTCAAAGTGCATTAAGTGTGTAGTCGAGAGGAAAAAAATCCACAAATTGCATAGAAACTGTAACCACATTAGGGACTCCTTTCATTTAGTCCCTTTTTTCAGCTGATAAAAAAAAGATGGAATAAAAGCGAGACAGCATTAACTGCGAAGATAAATAATAAATAATAAAATTTAGCGCAGTAAAGCACGAATCATCAGTCTTAATAATTAAAGATAAGTTTAAGGGAAATATGAAAACCCAAAAGAAAACCTATCACATAATTATTTTTCATGCAATATGTTTTTATTTGCATAAAACAACATTTTAAATTTATGTGAGACATAAAATATCGGAACAACATTAATTAATTGATCATAAATTTGCTACAAGTATCAAAATAATTTTGCTACAAAAATTAAAGCAAAATCAACGACAACGCCGACATAAGTCACATTTTTTATATTTAATTAATTAATTTCATTTAAGTTTTTTAAAGACTAATTCATTATCATCAAAAACACTGTGCACCAGCTGAGGAAATAGTTGTTAAAAACAGCTTTATTGAAGGGTGTTATGAGCACTGAAAGCGCTATTAGTATTTATTAGCACAAATTTCTAATGATGCAGAGAATGAGTTGATTTTCTTAGGTAACTGTTTTTATACTCTAGTGCAGATATGGGCAGTCAGTACCGATTCGATAATAAAATTGGGATCTTCTTGGCAACCAGCACAATAGGGTCCTTTCATATCAGTTTTTGTAGGTATCACTGAAAAATTCCGTTATTTCCTCTTTTTCTTATTTTAAATTCGTTAGACTAAATCCCGGCTAAATCGAAAATCGTTATAATTCGTCTTCGTTATAGTAAAATTCGTTCGAATCGAAAACCTTTGCTGGCTCACTCCTCGCTTTTACGCATTACACGGATTTTACTGTATATGTGGAGTGAAAAAAATATAGCCTCTCACGTACACGTACGATCACGATTTTTGTAATCACTTACGAAATATTTCCTTCTTGTTGTTGTGTCTGAACTATTGAGTTTTTTACACGGTAGGGAAGTTATACCCCCCCAGAAATATTTCAGGCATGCAAACTCTCATGGCCAGATAATTAATCTCACAATTCCATACATACACACTTAGTTTTCTTTGTAGCACAATTTTAATGATTATTGGGATCATAAACCACATTAAACAGTAAAAAACTGTGTAAAAAGTGGCAAATAATTATAATAATAGAAACATATGTAAATATCAAATTAACTTGAAATGAAACTAAATCCCAAACCGAAGTGGACATTATGTTTGCAAATAATAAAATTTATGTAAATTATGCTCAAGAATAAATTAAATTAAGTAGTTGTTTCCAATATTGCAAACTGTGCGAAATGTTAAAACTTTCATTTGCATTGATATTCAAATTTGACGCCTTTTGACAAAAAATAAAATTGATTTAAAAGAGTACAATAAACAAAAAATAACACACTATCATTCGTTAAACCTCTTTATCACGACGTGCTTAGCGCTTATAAAGATGAAGAGGTTTCTTGGAAAAAAGTTTAGTTCAGATAAAACCGCATCAGAGAACAAGAAGCAACGATTTAAGCAGATTAACAAGTTTTCTATATATAAACACCGTAACAAAAGGATAAAGAAATGCTGAAAGAAAAGGTGAAATAGCTGACGACGGCAAATAACAATAATAATAATAAGATAGTATGTGGCAAGATCATTCGCAACAAACTTTCTTGTGGTCGAGTGACGCTTTAAAAGTTGCCTTTTTTGTTTTTCACCTTCATAAATGATACTACACAAAAAGTCTTGCTGTTCTTGCATTCAGATCGTAATTTAAATCAAAGTCATAAAAACGAAAAGCTTGAACAAAAGAACTTTTTTTCGAAAAAGAAATCAGAGCAAAAATTCCGCCCAGAGAAAACAAATCTTAGAAATGCAATAGAAGTTTTACTGTTTTCACTTTTTCACATTAGCTTTGTGGGTTTGTTTATGTATGTACACATGTAAGTGACATACACGCTACCACCCGCGACTCACATGTACACACGATAGACACCAACATACCCTAAAACCAACCACCAGTTCTTTTAAGCGATATCTTAAACTAACATAAGATAAGAAATATATTTTAGTTTGGAATATTAAACAAACACATTAATGATAAGAAAGAATCTTGATATTCCTAGACTAGTTTAAGATATTCATGTTTAACACTGAAGGTGAATATTTAAAATAAAAATCAGTTTATGAAGAAAACTCAACCACAACAAACGTTGTATTTCACTTGTACGCTTTTGTACAATTTTTATAAACAAATAAATTTATAGTCGTTTCAAACTGTTGGATTAAGAAATTTAATTTTCTACAAAATTTATTTACAGATTACACTACTTTTATGTCTGTTTTGTGTGAGTGAGTGTTTGGCTCGTTCTCCACATCCGGGAAATATTAAGTACAATTACCGGGTGGATGGTGGTCGCCAAACTATCAACAGAGGTACTACTCCTCGACCAATTCTTCAACAATATTGGCAAAGTTTTGTCAGCAATTTGCCTACTCTACCACCAATTTCATGGAATATAACTAATCCTATTGGTAATCTCTTTAATGGAAATGCAGAACAAGTTATTGAGACCCCAGTGGTTACAAATATGATGAAAGCAAATCCGCCTGATGGGTATCACAAGCGCAGCAAAGGACCCGAGTTAACAAATTATTATACCACATATAGCAATAACTATCAGCAAATGCAATTGCAACCTTTAGGATTAGATCACAACCGAATAATGCACTTCTACGAGCCTTCATCCGGACAATATTATGCTTTGCAAGTAGAATCACAGCCCAGCTATTACAACAGCCAATACGAAAATCCATACAATAATCCCTACCTTTATCATTACAACCAATACAATAATTATGGTGGGTATTACGAAGATAATAATAGAGCGGGTGGTGAAGACGAGTATTACTATCAAAATGGTGGCTACAATTCTGAATATGGTCACGATTCTAATCAACAGTATTATTCGGAAAATAGTGCTTATAACTCTGATATCGGCAATTATGATCATGAGGACAGTACGGAATATGATGATGGTGTAGAGTTAGCAGATAATTGGGGTTACGATGACGACGAAATTTTTGCTGATAGAAAACTTAAAGGAGGGTCAAACAAATTAGATACTATTGCTAAAGGTATAGTCAAAATTCAAAAACATCTTCTAACACCAGAAACCGAAAAGGATGCAAAACTTTCACTTTCTAAGCATCGAATTGACACACATAAAGAGGAAAATATGTCAAAGCAAAAGAAGCCAGTCGAAAGCGATAAAGAGTCAGGGCGCAATGCAATGGGCAATTTTATGAAAAGCAGCGGTCAAATAAGAAAAGCGCAAACTATAAAAGTAAGAGATAGTTTGCGCCTGGCGAACGCACCGCGCAAACAAATGGAGTATTACATATTTCCCACCAACATTTGGTTATAAAAAGTTTTTCTTTTTGTTATAAATAGATGTGCTTCAAGACATGTTTTCCAATACATGTTCATCATTGTTGTTTATTATGAACAAAACTGTATTTTGTTTTATATATGAATGTGTGTAATTGCTATTGTTTGAAAACTCACCTGTTAAGACTTGTTTAAGATTGAAACTTGAATTTTTCATGCTATGCTTAATGTACATACACTAATTGCGATAATTTGGATTTATGATTTCAATATTGTGTCTTGAAATCTACGAAAAAAATTAATTAAAAACATTAAAATATGGCTTTAAGTTTTAACACTACTAATTTAATAAAAACCTGATATATAGATTAATTCTACTTACGTTTAGAATTTATTTATTGTGCATGTATGTATGTACGTACGTACGTATGTGAATGAATAAACAATTTAAGTACTTATATTTAAAATGTAACTAGGAAGAGAGGCGAGGTTTCAGGTTTCTTTAGGCAATTCAACATATTTTACTATTTCCAAATTATCAAAATATGAATGATATATGGCATTTTTGGCCGAAATCCTTTCATTAGGATTATAAGTCATCATGGCCTGTAAAGAAATAGAAATGCAATTAATTTGTCAGTTATTGTAAATAATGTTATATGATTTTACAATTATTTCATTTCACTTACTTTGAACATATCGTAACCCTCGTGACTAATGATTGCCTCCGGAATATTTGATTTTTCCCATCTCGGAAATTTGGCTTTGTAGTCTGGCAACTGTGATACACCAGGCCATGTGCTTTCGTCGGGTGTGCCCAGAGTGCGGAATATTCTATATAGTTGATCAATTTCACTATCGCCCGGAAATAAAGATCGACGCATTATCTGAAAAGATAAACATTACATAAAATTTATTTGGTTAAAATATTGTAAAAGACGAGACGAGTATCCTAGCAGACGTTTTTAATGTAGCAGATGTGGTTAAAGTACTAGTACTATTTACTACGCTGTGGTTAAAAAACAATACGCTTAAGGCGACTTTCTATAAAATAATAGAAATTTCTTTACCATTTCGGCGAATATGCAACCCAAACTCCATATATCCATTCCAGTGTTGTAGAATTTTGTACCCAGGAGTATTTCGGGGGCCCTGTACCATAAAGTTACTACTTCATGAGTGTATGCCCGCATGGGCATGTTAAAAGCCCTCGCCAAACCAAAATCCGCTAACTACGGAAATCAAACATTTCATTAAAAACTAATTAAATTAATTTTTGTATTTCGACCTTTATATTTCCGGAAGAATCCACTAGCAAATTTTGTGGCTTCAAGTCCCTGTGCAGTATGCGATTTGTGTGACAGAAGCCAATGGCATCGAACATTTGAAAAATGTAACTCTGAGATGAAAATATAAGATGCAAATACGAACATTTTCAGAATAAGCAAATAACTCACTTTGATTAGTTTTGGCGTAAATACTTCCTTCTTTTTATCCATCAGCTTTTTCAAGTCCATATTCAGATATTCAAACACCATGTAGAGACTTTTATCGGCCACCACAACATCAAATAATTGCACAATGTTGTCATGTTGCAAGTCTTTTAGCAAAGAAATTTCTCGTATAGCTGTCGAGGGCACTCCTTCAGTTTCGCTACAAAATCAATTAAAAACAAAATTTGATTTTTTTTTTTTTTTGTATGTAAAAGGAAATTATTTTCGTCTAAAGTTAATTTTACCTCAGTTTTATCCAAAAGAAAAACAAAGTTAAGCGTTTATAATAGGGAAAGAAGAAAATTTGTTATTAAAACTTTCAATACTGGGAATATATTTTAGTAATGGTTCCTGGTGTCGTTTGACCTTCCATACAAAGCCGAATCATGTGGTGCTACGTTAAAATATTTCAAATACATCGGAGCACGTACAAGATTCGGATTTTGTCTAGAGTCAGTAGCGCTATACGTCTCTATATTTTTAAGAGTAAATACTTTTTTCTTACTACATGTATGAGGTTAATGAGCCACACTTCTGATTAAACAGAAACAAGCCCTTATTGTGTCTTTCTAAAGAAAGTGTTGTCAATACACACATATCGTTAGCTAAAATGTAAAATGGCGCAACTAACAAAAAATTCAAAATCGAGTTTCTGATTGATTATTATGGATGACAAAAATTACACGTTACTCTTCTGCAATCAAAAACTACGCTTTTATTCACAAAAAGCAAAGGGATGTATCTACAAATGTGTAGTAGATACATTAATTACAAATTATTTTTCTAACGAAATATGATGAAACGGTTTTTTTTTAAATTGTTTGAAGAATTGTACGGACGTCTCATCAACCCATTTTTTCAAAGCAAAGAGACCGTAATTATCTACAAGTGTATTTTATTCTTTTAACGCAATATGATGAATTGGGGGTTTTTTTTTAATTGTTTGAAGAATTTCACGGACGTCTTATCAACCCATTTTTTTTCAAAGCAAAGAGACGTAAGTATCTACAAGTGTATTTTATTCTTTTAACGCAATATGATGAATTGGTTTTCTTGGAAAATTGACTTATCAATGTATGTTTGTCGTGCGTTGGTTAGTAGAATATCATTTTAGGTACTTTGGCATACGATCCAAATGGAACAGCTTCCACAAAGAATTGGAAGCACATTCACACTTGTTGCATCTTCCCAACTACATGAGTAGAGAATAAAAATTTCATTTAAAAATGGCACCATCAACAGGATCTCCAGAAGTTACAACTCGTACCTGCAGATTGTCATTATTTTTACGACAATATTCCACTTCCAAAATAGTCTATATGTACATACATAAGTTAACACCACCAATGTTGTCACCCCGTTAACAACAAGTCTCCCACAATTCAAAAAGTACAATATAATCAATTTTCGATTTATTCAATTAAATAAAATCCAATAAATAGTTCATGCAACTGGCCACATACCAAACAAAGTGCAAAACAAGGGAAAAAGACTTCCGCCACAAGCAGCCAAAATTCTGCAGAAATATTTTTCATTTATTCGCACCTGCACCAAATTCGGGAGAATTGCATCACGCCACCACTGAATGAAGCTTCCAGAATATTAGTATATAAGACAATCAATAATTTGTAATACTTTAGTTGTTAATAAAGTTCATAAACTCAAGTCGTGATTAGATCGCGCAACAAAAAAATCTTTTTTTTTAGAGATTTCAACAAGAAAAACTCTAAGTCATATATAAAATAAAACCTTCAACTTCAAATCCTTACGTTAAACTTTATTTTAATCAATAAAGTGAATTTTTTATATTCAATTATTAATTCGGTTACTTTCTTTAAACTTCAACTTCAAAAATAAAACGGCAACAATTAAATATTACAAATAGAAAACAGAACTGGTTAATTGGTCCAAAATCTCAAATGAGTCTGGAAAATAAACTGAAACTTTATAAAGCTGTTTTAAAGCCTATATGGACTTATGGAGTTCAACTTTTAGGGAACAGCAAGTGCCTCAAATATGAAAATATTGCCCAGATACCAGTCAAAAATGATGCCACACATAAGGATCTCAATTCATTTCTTCTTCTTCTTTTGGCGCTACAGTCCGTGGTGAACCTGGGCTCAACCAACAAACTTTTCCAGCTCGCACGGTCTTTAGCCAGCGTCCTCCAATTTTGCACACAAAGTTGGTTGAGGTCCCTCTACACTTGTGTGCGCCATCGGTTCGGTGGGCGTCCTCTAATGCGTTGTCCCACAGGTTCGGAATCGAAGATTCTACGGGTCGGAGCAGTATTCTCCATGCGCTCTACATGGCCCAACCATCTTAGCCGTTGGATCCGTAGGCGCCTGGTTGGGCTCATGTCGCTGTACAAACCGTACAGTTCATGATTCAATCTCAATTCATTTAGCGAAAAATATTTAAGAAAACTAAGCAATCATGTATGTAAATCCTCGGGCTATCGTGTTATCGGACGATACAGATGAAATTCGAAGACGAGAAAAGATATTGTATCATGCGTTAAATCTACCTTTCAGAAGTTAATTTGTCCTTCTTTGGTTTTAATCAATCTTTTTATTTTTGTACTATTTAATTTTTTCATTGTTTTCTTCTAATTGAATGCTAAAACTTTAATATTAATAATTACGAAACCGTTTAGTTATTTTATTGTAAATATAGGAGAGAGTAAATCTTAATATTTTTCTGTTTTTATACAATATGTGTAACTCTAAATGTCAAAATAATTGGGATTTATTTTGCTTATTCGCTTAATATGAAAAGATAGATCGTAAAAAAATAAATCACAAAAAAAACAACAGCATTTACATATATAAATGTATATAGAAATATATATATTTAAACTATTGTGTTGTTTGTGTCAGAAGAACAGACGTCAACTGATGGCAATCAGTTCTGAATGACGCGGTATTGCGGTACTTCAGCGCACACCTAAGTCTGCGACTTTGTTTTGTTTATACAAGACATAAAATTTTAAAGTATTTGGCGATAATTTACTTCTGATTGCCGGTAGCGGTATTTTTGTTATTTGGATAACGGGAAACACCTTTAGCCTGTTCTTCTGACGACTGAACAAATCAAAATTAAGCCTCCGGTATTATAAGGCGGCTAAATGGCTTTATGGAGTGCAATAACTTTATTAATTGAAATACGATGTACAATTTTTATAGTTTTGTTTCTCGATATATTATTAGCGTCAACATTCGATAATCAATTTTCAAATGTTTTAAGTTCAAATACATATGTGCAATGTTTTAATTTTTAGCGATAGCCTCTAGTTTTGAGATATTATCACCTGGTTTGGCTAATACATAAGTATGTACTTCCAAAATGTATGTAAGTGGAATTATTTAAATTGAAAGTTTAATTGTTGGAAATAGGGTATTTGCAAGCACCCTAAAAGAAACAAAATTTATGTTAATCCACCTAAACCGAATACAAAAAGATGATTAGCAAATCTTGCTCACTCATCCTGGGCCAAGTACGACGCAGATGGCCATCAAGTACTCCACTGACTTTTCCTCTTCGCCGCAGAATCTGCAAATGTTTCTGGCAGATACGTCCATTCGGTGTAATGTTTAAAACAGGCATAATGTCCTATGAGTGCTTCCACCGAGTTTTTAGGCATTTCCTATCCAGTTTGAGTACGAGCTTATCTCTGCTTTAAGCAGACCGGACCCCCAGTAATAATAGACTATCCGAGAGTATTTTAATTTTGACTTCAATTTATTCCTAACCCAATATTGCGGTATCCCTGCTCAAACGTTATTTATAGTTGGTAAAACTGGCTGGCATCGAGTAAGGACGCACAATATCGACGACTGGGCCAGAACGTCACCATAGGCAGCTATAACTTCGAGGTAGTGACTTCGTCTACCTTGCCTACCAAATGAACGATACGCTGTTTCTTTGGGCACAAAAGGCAATTGAGCAGTAGGACCCTTTCTCGAAGGACCAAGCTGGCACTATATATCACTTTGATCATCCCTGTCCTTCTCTATGGCGCGGAAGCATGGACGGTATCGAAGGCGGAGGAGGAAGTCGTTGGTATTTTCGAGAGAAAAGTTCTGCGTTCAATTTCCGGCCCTGTTTGCGTTAATTGTTTCTGGAGAGAAAGATTCAATCACGAACTGTACGGGTTGTACAGCGACATGAGCTGTACATGAATTTGGTTGGGCCATGTAGAGCGCACGGAAAATACTGCTCCGATCCGTAGAATCTTCGATTCCGAACCTGTGGGACAACGCAGTAGAGGACGCCCACGGAACCGATGGCGCACACAAGTGGAGAGGGACCTCAACCAACTTGGTGTGCAAAATTGGAGGCTGCTGGCCAAAGATCGTTCCAGCTGGAAAAGCTTTTTGGTTGAGGCCCAAGTTCACCCCGGACTGTAGCGCCAAAGGAAGAAGAAGAAGAAACTGGCATAAAAATATATAAAAAAAAATCCTCAAAATTGATTTCTGCAGTCGTTAAAATTTTTCTATTTTAATGAAAATTCTGCAAAATTTCAGCAATATTTTGCTGAAAAATACGTCAAGAAAATTAATTTTGTTTTCTTATGTCCAAATACTTTAATTTGTCCCGAGAACGGATATAGTGACACCTTTTTGAAAAATTGCTGTTTGTTATTGTTACATTTGGCCTCCCCAGACCGCTCTATCTATGAAGGTGTGACCGCGCATCCTTACAGCCGCAAAAACACAAGCACATGCTCACATGTAGAACGTATTATGATCGTCTCCTCGAGACATATGTATAAAAGTAAACCCCTTAGGGGAAAAGGAACTGATCCATAAATCTAAGAACTTTTGTGTTTTTCTTATTCCACAGCTATTTATCATAAAAGTTTGTCGGCGTATGATCCACTTATCTCCAATGAAATACCATAAACAGATTGAGATATAAATATTGCCAACCAAATAAGGAATTATTTCTATGTTAGACGTACACACGCTGCAAGCAATCCCTGCTGAAGGTCCCCCTTTAATATCAGTTATTGCTGGTGCAAGAGAACAATGTTGACTTAAAATGCAGCAATTTCATTCGATGTGTATTGAATTTACTGAAAGTGCGAAAATACCGAACCAGTATTTTCATAGATTTTCTTCGTCAAAACGAAGTTTCTTTTCAGGAGTCCTGATGACGTACCTAATCCTTGCTAAAGGAGAAAATTATTGTTTATACAATATGTGGCCGTGGATTTTTATATGAAGCTGTGCGCAAGACTCAAAAACATCCGAAACTAATCATTTTAAAACGCACCGAGTTGACAAACCTGGTCATATGTAAAATAAACTCTCTCTCGCTTTTTTAATCATTTAAGCAGCCTGTTACATTTTAATTAGCTCTTATACTCTTCTCCTACTCTTTTATTAGAAAAATAAAGAAAGAAAGAATAGATGCGTCTGCTCGTAAAAATCGTTAACTTTTATTTCTCGAATTCATTAAAGTCTGTCAGTAGTAACCTTTATTTTACCAATAAGATTAAAATAATTAAAAACTTTCAATTCGGTTTGAAATCATGATCAATTTACTGGGCAAGAGCGAAACCAACACGGTTGTTTCCCACATCAAAGATGGAATAGTATTTGCCAATGAATATATCACCCAAGATCCAGAAATCAGTACCAGCGTCCCCGAAAGCACTAGAGCAGACACCATCGGATTGCAGAATATAGTCGCTGGGCTCAAGAGTGAATAAAGTACCACCAATGCCGAGAGTCAAAGCTGGTAGACTATCAAGTGTGGAGCAGTCGACCGTGTAGGCGTAATAGTTATAATCAAAGGTTGCACCGATAGCAGCTTGAACGTTTTCGTATTGGCTCTGAGAAATAGCGATGAGAGAGGTGCCAGTGTCGACTATTGCTTGACATTCTTGGCACACATTAACACCGTTAAAGCTCGCAGAGTCCATTTGCAATTGCCAGTAGCCTTCGCTGGAAACGGGAACATACGTAATCTCGCCAGTGTAACGATCAGAGTCAACACCTCCCAAGACCAGAACACCACCATCATTGGATGATCCATTGCGTGCTAAATAGAAGGAGAACAAATTGCTGTCAACCAATCCTTGGTAAAACATGTTCTGGAAAGGAGGCACAACATTGTCGCTCGAAAGGCTTTGAAAGCCCATACCAAGGATACCATCAAAGTGAACATCGGTAAAAGTGCTTCCGGGTTCATTTGTGGCGGCAGCAAACACTTGGTTTTGAATAGTCAAACCTTCCACACTAACGGTATCCTGAACCAAATAGCCATTCAAGCTTCCACTGCCATAAGCAATCGAAAAGGCTTCACCATTTGCCACGTAAGTCGATGAAGCATTGGGATTGTATGTATTGTGATTCTCACAGGCATCATCTTCCGGTGCGCATGGAGCTACAGGAACCCACAAGTTGGAAGAACCGGTGTCGAATAAAACCAGAAATTCCTGAGCTGGTGTTCCAATAGTAATCTTTCCAAAGTAGGAGTCATCCTCGAAGTTAAATAAACTTTCCCGCACACCAAGTTTGGGATTAAGGGTTGACAAAGTGTTGTATTTACTCTTCAGCTTGTACAACTCATTGGCCTTGCTTTTGGTCTCCTTCACCTTGAGCAAAGGCACTACGATAGCTGCTTCCGACAATAGCGCCAAACTCAAAACTGTTACAACGAACTTCAACATAATTTCACACTTTGAGCAAATTGCAAGTTTGTCCAGTCTTTTATAGCCCTCTAAGCCAACTGAGTTGCACACTTTTGGTAATAATTAGTGATTAGAATATCAGAATGTTTGCGATCTGCTCACTCATTAAATGATAAGGCAATTCCGTTCTTTAAACACTTAGAACACCTGACAATATGATAAGAATTATCTTATTAACAACTTCGACAAATGTTCATTGTCTTAGAAGCCGAAATAAAATATTTATAAATTTGTTTATAATTTAAAAACATTACAGCCTCGCAATATGGCTACGAAATGGAGCAACTATGACGCCTGTGTAGAGTGCAAAATTTAGCTTTAGAAATTTTAATGCAGTAAGTGGGGGGAAAAAAAACTAGGAAATTCTTTTTGAAAATTATGCTTCTAGTGACGAAAAGATGTTTTTGGCAACCATAATAACTTGTTCGTGGACGTCCGTCCTGAAACGCAATACAACCATGCAAGTTTTAATTCAAATTCTTTCATCCACTTCCTAGAGACGATACTAAAAAGTAAGCAGAAAGGAAATTCATTGCTAGTGCCAAATAATAACGAACTTAGCGAACTGCTAAAGGACAGCTGAGACTATAATACTAATTGTTTTACCAGTAAGACTTGTCAAAACTCAGATAATACCTTCACATGGGATAGTGTGAAAGCAAAATATTATGTATGCAAATGACAAATAAAACACTATCACTTTCTTTAATAATATGTTTCCTTAGATCAGGGTTGCAATTTTACAAAATACAAATTGACTGGTCGACCGTTTCGCGGCCGAAGCCGTCATTAATAAATCCCAAGACGTAAATAATTGCTGCATATTGTAATTATCTGAACGGTTATCGGTTATTTTCAAATGTCGGCAAGCCCATACCCTCTACTAGACTGCTCAGCAAGGTTTTCTATATAGCTCTGTATTTTATACTCACGCTATTCAAACTGAACTTGAAATATGATGGATGTGTTGAATTTAGATTATTTCCCCCCAATGCAATAAATATCTTAAAACTTGAAGGATACTGATGTTAACGGCCTTTTAATACTTTCATGAAAGCGAAACCTGTCCCCAGACATACAAACATTATGAATCGGAAGCACAACACAAATGCAAGGCAAAGTTGTACGAACTTTGGCTATTCCAAATACACAAGTCCGGGCGGAAACACCATTCCTGGGTGGAGGTAAAGTAAATAACGGTCCCTTCTTTACCGTAATATATTTGAGAATGAAAGTATAAATGGGGGTTGGCTCGAAATTGTATCTAGTATGTTAATACCCGATAGTGGTCGTAGTTCTAATTCTTAATTCCGTTCCGCGGTTGCAGAAAGCATTTTTTGTGTGGAAGCAAAGTTTGCAATTACTCATTCTGTTTGCACGGTATGCTGCTCTTGCGGCGGCATTATCCATCCCTTGACAGTATTGCCCACCATTGATTCGGCAATGTAGATAAATTTCCTCATTTTGCCTACCCTTAAATTTGATCACGGAAAGCTGATGACAGACAAAAACTCGAAGGAAATGTAAAATTTTTAAGGAAATTTATAACCTAAATCTTTCGCAGATTCTGATCCTTGAAGCGCACTTCCACACTCCAGTTAATAGAAAATGTGATTAAACGCTGTTTTATTTAAGCGAAAATTGGTTAAAGTCTCTCCTTATTTTTCAACTTGCTCCTTACGTGGCAGATATTCAGATTTATAGCGTCTAACAAAAAATTCAAAATCAGCTTTTTCATTTATTATTTGAATGCCATAATTTTACATTTCTGCGAACGAAAATTACGCTTTTAATACCAAAATGCAAAGGGATGTATCTACAAGTATATTTATCTGAAAAACGCAAATGTACAAAATTCTTGAATATAATAGTGTTCATTGTTGTAGAGAAGATGGGTATAGTGGCACATCCTTTTACATATATTCGTAAAAGCATATTGTAGAAAATGCTAAGATTTGTGGTAAACCAATTAAGGTGGTTATATTTTATAGATCCCAGAAATGCGATGATCTTGTAAATTTAAAACAGAAATGAGAAGTACAGACTTCATAAAGTATAGCAAAGTTACGATAAAGTTCGTGTATTTTTACAAAATAGTTTGCCAGTTAATTTTACAATAATTGACCCATCACAATTAACTCACAATGTGGTTTACTGTCTAAAAGAGGCAGTAAATAACTCTACAGTAATAAATAAATATAGAAAGGAATTACGTTTTGAAATGACACCATTTAATAAAAACATTCAGGCTCTTATCCGATTAAAAGAAAAGCTTTTGAAAAGGAGGCGTAAACATTACAATAGCCATTAGTAATAGGATTAAGACTGTTATAAGAAAAAGTAGGGAAAGTTATTATTCAGATAGTCTATTGAGAGTGACAAATGACCCCAAGAAAACATGGAAATTTATTAATCGTGCTTTAGGGAGGGTAGAAGATGCAAATATTGTGTTGAAGGATGCTTTAGGTCAAATCATTACCTCAGATGAGGACAATTATTATTATTTAACATGTGTGTCAAATATAAAAAAAAAAAATATTGAACCTAAAGCCTCGCATCACTTCAATTTTCTAAGAACGCTTAATACAACCAGCCATCGTTTTGTATTTACTGATATTAGGGAGGTGCACATTAATGATGTTATTCTTAATATGAATGCAAACAAAAGTGCAGGCTCTGATAATATATCGCCTAAGGTTTTAAAAGAATGCAGTGTTCAACTTGTACCAATTTTAACAACTTTACTTAATAAAATGATGCGTTGTATCCTGATATCCTGATTATAAAGATTCATACAGAAATACCGATACCAAAGGAAGAGAATATCTCCATTGTTGACAGATATAGACCAATTTCAGATCTGTCCGTGATAGATAAATTTTTTTAAAAAGTACTTTGCAATAAACCTATTCTTCCTATTTAGAAGATAATATTCTCATTTATGATTATCAGTTCGGTTTTAGAAAAGGATGTGGTACTGAAGGCGCCGTATTGAGTGTCATTCAGTATATCTGCAGCGAACTAGACAGGAGTTCAGGTGGAGTAGCAGGCGTATTCTTCGACTTCACGAAGGCCTTTGATTTAATTGACCATAAAATATTGTTACAAAAACTAGAGTGTTATGGCATTTAGGGCAGAGAACGGGCGTTATTTAAAGATTACTTTAGTAACGGGCAATAATTTGTCAACATAAATAATATAGAAAGTTTCATTGGACCTGTTCGTCAAGTTGTTCCGCAAAGTACTGGATTGAGTCCTTTGTTGTTCTATCTATCTATATATAGAACAAGTGTTGTCAATATAATAGCACCACTATAAGTATTTAATTTCATTACGCGATTCTGATTCCCGTTCCTACAAGTACGAGGGCGGATTGATATTGAAGCTACTTAAGTAGGAAAAGAAACATTTTTTTTTCAAAAACCATTTATTTCTCAACATACTCGTAGTCTCCTTTTAGCTCAATACACTTAGTAAGACGATATTCCAACTTTTTTATACCATCTGAATAATACGATTTTTGGAACCCCTCAAAATACGCGTTAGTTTCGGTAATCACTTCTTCGTTTGAGATGAATGTTTTTCCTGCGAGCCATTTTTTCAAGTTTGGAAACAGGAAAAAGTCACTAGGAGCTAAATCTGGACTATAAGGTGGATGATCTACCAATTCGAAGTGTATTTGACGTAATTTTAGCATCGTATCTAATGCTGTGTGAACCGGTGCGTTGTCTTAAAGAAAGAGCACTTTTTCTCCTTTAAATGTGTTCGTTTTTTCTTGATTGCATCAATCAATCGATCCAATAATGCACGACAATACTTTTCTGTGATTGTGGATCCTTTTTCAAGATAATCGACAAGGAATATTCCGTGTGCATCCCAAAATACAGTGGCCATAACCTTGCCAGCCGATTTCATTGTCTTCGCCTTCTTCGGAGCACTTCCACCAGCTTCCACCACTTCTATTTCGATTGAATTTTGTTTTCAGGTAGTAGTAGTGGTGGACCCACGTTTCATCAACAGTTATTAATCGACGCCAAAAATCAACAGGATTACGCTTTATCATGTCCAAACACCGCTGTGAAGTGGTCTGTCGAACTCGTTTTTGTTCCTACACTGAGCAATCGCGGCACCCATCTTGCCGATACCTTTTTCATATGCAAATGTTCATGCAAAATGTTGAACACACCTTCATATGATATGTTTACTCTGTCAACAATCTCACGTAACTTGACTCGGCGATCATTCATAACGGTATCGAGGATTTTCTTGATACATATTTTCTTCAGTAACCACCTCTTTTGGCCTTCCTGTTGATGGTATTGGTGCAGTGCTTGTTCGGCCGCGTTTAAATTCAGCAATCCAATATTTTACCATGTAATCTGACGGAGCAGACTCACTATAATGTTTATCGAGCTCTTCTTCCTTTGGCTCATTCGCCGTTTTCCCTTTCAAACAATAGTGTTTAATCACTTTTTTTCCATTTTTCAAGAAACACAAAAGTTGCTCACTTCAAGCGACTACAACAAATAAACTAATCGATGAATTTGGGTGAAATTTTAACAGCTGACTCTTGTTTATTTAAAAACATATTCAAAAGCGTAACTGCATTTACTGAGAAGTGTCAAAATAATAGCACCGATATTAATTTTAATAAAAAAAAATCGCAAATTAAAAAATTATTATTTTAAAACAATTAAAAACGGTAATTGGATATCGGCATACGTATTATTCAAAATAATTTTTAAGAATATTGCCGCTCTAGTGTTCGCAATGGGTCGTGGCAAACACTGTACAAGTGAAAAAACGTAAATTAATTAAAAAACTAATTTTGGAAGGAAAAACGTACTGCCGCCAAGTTCGAAATATTTTAGGTTGCTTAAATAAAATTATAAGAAATTCTATTACTTTTCAATATAAAAAAAATAAAAAAAAAACCTTTTATGTCTTAGAGACTATAATCTAAAAGTTCACAGTCCAAGAAAAGTCCTTCTTTTAACAAATAAGCATGTGTCCAAAAGTGGCGTAATATTCTGTGGACAGATGAGTCCAAACAGTTTTATTTGGTTCACGATCGTATGTTAGAAGGCCAACAAATTCGGTATATAACCCAAAATTTACCGCAAAGACTGCCAAACACGGAGGTTCCAGTATCCTGATATGGGAATGTTTTTCGTACTACGGTGTTGGGCATATTCACCGTATAACTACCATCATGGATACAGCAAAATACGTCAATATACTTAAGGAAGTAATGCTGCCGTATGCTTCCGAAAATATACCACTGATTTGGGTCATTCAACAAGTAAATGGCCCAAGTTTTAGGACAATAATGTCACTTTGATGGAATGGCCTGCACTGTCTCCTGATTTAAACCCCATCAAAAATTTGTTACCGGATGTTAAGAAGGTATCCAAAGTCAAACCAACTACCAATAGTGATCTTGGGGTGACAGTGCAACAGAGAGGCGCCAGAACTTGGTCAATTCTATAGAAAGACGCTGCAAAGCAGTTATTTCTAACAAGGGTAACGCAACTAAATATTAAAAACATTGCGTAAGGATACCTACTCACATTACAATCACAGGAAACCATACCGTTATAGTTGTATTATGTTTCCTTTCAGGTCAAGATAACCAGTGCTATTATTTTGACAGATAATTTTTTCAGATTTTTGGGAAAAAGTTCTTTTTTTTTATATTAATTTGAATTTAAATTAAATAATAATTTTTCTTTATATCGTTTTTTGTACATATTTTTTAACATTTTGAAAGAAATTACAAAAACCTTTTTTTGAATAAATAAGATTTTGTTACCAGTTTAAAATCAGGCTTGCAGGTGGTGCTATTATTTTGACAAGAGCTGTATAGACATACATTAACGACTTAAAAAGCTTAAAATTATTTGGTAAATTGTTTATGTCTGTGGATGATGTATCATTTTTCCATCCTTACAAATATGATTTGGTATTAAAGACCAAACTCGAAAGGAGTTCTGCATTATTATTTGAATTGCACGTTTAAATCGTCTGATTATTAATTCTAATAACACCGAAATAATTGGATGCAGACCGTACAGCTCAAATAATAATAGCTTTAAGGTCTATATAAATGGAGCATGGAATGTACAGGAAGGGTTTTCTGTGAAATATCTAGGCATTACTCTACAGAGTAACTTGTCTTGGGGCATTCATACAAATGAATTGGAAAAAGTAGGACCTGCGGTAGGAGTTTTATATAAGTGGAAAAGCAAAATAAATATTGATTCAAAACTATTCACTTTTAAATCACTGGTTCAATTGCACTTAATTTATCTTGCAACTGTTTATGCATACAACAAAAACAATCACTCATGTAAATCTCTTCGAACAATGCAAAATAAAGCATTAAAAACAGTGTAAAGTCTGCCAATAAGGCTCTCAGCCCTTACCTTGTATAAGGAAGTGGGTAAAAACATTTTGCCAACAAATCGCTTATATGAATATCAAGTATTAGTGTTGGTTTATAAATGCATTAACCAGGCAGGTCATCATACCATTTTATTTTCTCAGAAGCCACACCAGAAATGTATCAAATGTAACAACACCACGTTGCAGACTAGACAAACAATTGATTTTCTAGGATGTATGAAATATATAGTCTTTCCGAAAATATCAAAGATATAATTACAATTTCTTGACTTGAAAGACTGCAACAACTGGAGAGGAATAACTCTGCTTAATACAATATACAAAGTTCTAGCAACAATAATACAGGGAAGGCTTAGAGAAAAAATTGAAGATCAATTACGTGACGAACCGGCAGGTTTCCGGCCAAACAGAAGCGGAAGGAATGGCGTACTCCCCTGTATATACTGTTTGTCGATTTCAAGAAAGCCTTCGACACCATCAAACGTAACGCTATATGGAAAGCATTGAGTAGAAAAGGAGTACCCCAGAAAATAGACAAAATCACCAGGGCTATGTACGAGGACGCAGACCTCTCAGTTCTTCATAACGGGAACATCAGCCAACCATTTCAAACAAACGCTGGAGTCAAGCAAGAATGTCCACTTTCACCACTATTATTCACCATCGTGCTGGATGAAATAATGAGCCAAGTCTGTTTAGAGAGAAGACGAATCACGTGGAGTCTCTCACGCCAACTGGAGGATTTGGATTATGCAGATGATATTTGTCTACTCTCGCATAAGGTCTCCAACATGCAGTCAAAACTCGAACACCTAGAAAGATTGGCTGGCAATGTTGGACTTGAGATAAATATCACGAAAACCAAAGCCATGAGAATTAACAACACGAGCACAAGGCCAACCAGTCGATTACGTCGATAGCTTCTGCTATCTGGGTAGTACTATGGCAACAAACGGCGGCGCAGAAACAGACGTACATAACAGACTCAACAGAGCGAGAGCAGTATTCGGGCGCATATGTAGAATATTCTGGCCTAATACCATCAGTAACGCAGATCTCTGGACCCTTACAGAGGAGGAACCCATACAGAAGTAGATCAAAAAGAAAAAATGGGGGTGGATCGGCCATACATTGAGAGGGAGGCCCGACAGTATTACAAGAATGGCGCTAGAGTGGAATCCTCAGGGCTCAAGAAACCGTGTACGTCCAAGAAACACCTGGAGATGCACTATCCTTCAAGAATTATGGCTGAATAACCAGACATGGGAAGACGCAAAAACAGCAGCGGCGAATCGTGTCAGGTGGAGATGCTTTGTGGAAGCCATATGCTCCCGAAAGGGGTAATGGATAAAAAAAAATACAATTTCAACAAAAGCTGGTAAACAGTTTTGAAACGCTCCTGTAGGCTACTTACAGTATGTATGTATGTACATACATATACGTCAACATGTATTATATTTTTTTCTTTTTTCCAACCTTTTAAAATTTAGCTTTTTTAAAAAAAATTGTTATATAATCTTATAACATGTGATTAAACAACTTTTCCCACTAATGCCTACAAGGCGCTGGGACTAATAATGATGCATTGAAAATAAAAATTTTCTACAAATAAAAAAAAAATGTAAATCGACGCAATTACGCATTATTCTTTTAACGCAATATGATGAATTGGGTTTTTTTTTTAAATTGTTTGAAGAATTGCACGGACGTCTTATCAACCCATTTTTTCAAAGCAAAGAGACCGTAAGTATCTACAAGTGTCTTTTATTCTTTTAACGCAATATGATAAAATGGCTTTCTTGGAAAATTGACTTATCAATGTATGTTTGTCGGGCGTTGGTTAGTAGAATGTCATTTTAGGTAATAAGGCCGGAGATCCCACTGTCAACATGATGCGTACTTTGGCATACGATCCAAATGGAAGCATTCATATATAACTGAAGATTCCGAACAGCTTCCACAAAGAATTGGAAGCACATTCACACTTGTTGCATCTTCCCAACTACATACATGAGTAGAGAATAAAAATTTCATTTAAAAATGGCACCATCAACAGGATCTCCAGAAGTTACAACTCGTACTACCTGCAGATTGTCATTTATTTTACGAATTTTTTATATTCAATTATTAATTCGAATACCTTCTTTAAGCCGAAAATAGACATTTCATCCGTTATCAACCCGCTTATTTTAAGACCAATAATCATTCTTTTTAGTTATGTTTTCAATTATTTGCAAAAGCTTTTAGTGTGATTTCTACTGCAAGCTGATTCGGAGATACATTTTCAAATAATGGCACGACGCACTACAACTAAGCAAAGAGAATTGTTAACTCACCATTATAAAAATGGACTTTCTGGGTGAAAAATTGCTGAAATTGCTAAAAAACTCCGAAGCTATTTGCTCCAAAATTAGCTGGGCTTTCCTGTCATTATTTGGGGTTGGTAACTTACAGTTCATTGAAAGCACAATAGATAAAACCAGGTATCTCGATATTTTTATCCAACAATTTTACTGCAAAGTGCCATAATCATAATGGGCATCAAAGATGAGTTTCGCTTTTATTAGGACAACGACCTGAAACATAAATCCGACATCGTACATATTTTGGCTGATTTGGAACTGTATCCACTTGATGCAACATTATTATTTTTTTAAAGTGGTTGAAATAAACTGTGATCATAGAAGTTTCAATGTTTTATTATTTGTTGTTCTTAAGTTTATGAATATGCGAATTACAGAGTAAAATAACAATTTTCATACAGATAAGAAAGTTTTCTATTAAATTCTATACAACTTTTTCCATATTTTGCTTCGTATATTGACTTTAACTATTTTAAAGAGGGTGGTTGAAATAAGCTGTGAACCACTGTATGTATTTAAACTTATTTGTTGTGGATACATCATTCTGTGTTTCAGCAGAACAGAAGTTAAAAAGGCTTAAACAACTTAAATCTTTAAATAATTTACTCTCAGTTGAATTTAAGATATCAACTAAGTATTTACAAAGCACTTCTTAAACCTGTTTGGACTTATGGAATCCAGCTGTGTGGATCGATCATCCAGCAACTTAAATGTCGAAATTTTGCAAAGATACTAGTCTAATACTTTAAGATCAATTGTCAATGTTCCTTGGTGTGTGTCGAGTAATTCAATTCACAATGATCTTTTCATACCGAAAGTTATAGAAGAAATAAGAAGGTTCAGCCTAAATTATTTGGTCATCATGATAATCCATTAGCAATAGTCCTTCTTGATGATCTGAAGAAACAAGGCGTCTTAAAAGGCTTCATATTTTGTATTTGCCATTCAGGAAGCAGTTACATTTTACCATTTTATATAATGAAATATTGAAATTAATGTTTGTCATTGTTGTTGTACTCAGTGGAGTGCAGCAGCTACTGTTATGTTGGTTATTGTATCAAATTTACTTATTGTCCATAAATGGATAGATTGTAAATAAGGAATTTATTAAAAAAAAAAAATAGTTTACAAAAAAATTCTTTGGTTTAAAAATAAACTTGTGCCGTAAAATCATATTTTCGTTGTGTACGTCTTTTTGCAGTTTAGTTAACGATGTGTACCTGTAGTGAATTCCGTAGGTTAATGTCTATCAAAAATTTAAGGATTTTAAAAAATTAGTGGTCTAGCATTTTGCAACGTGTTTTTGAGATTATTTGACATTATTTAATTATTCTTTTTTCCTATATTCTGCACAACAATATATACAATATACATACATACATATGTTTTTTTTAATGTTCCTTGTAAAGCAATCATTTTTAAAAATGTTGCTGTCTTGGAAAATATGTTTGTTGAGATAAGACAAATTATTTTTATTTTCTATTTTTTGCGACTTTTATATTTCAGTTGTTCACAGATGTTATTCTCTGCTTCCTTTACTTGTTTACATAGAAATACATCCCTGATCTAATGATGTGTGAAAGAATTTGAAAAATTAAAAAAAAAACAATGAGAGCCATACAACTATAAAATTTGCATCCGTATGGTTTCATTAAATATTACGTTTAGACGATACCATCCGTATTCTTCTACTCAAAAATTTTACTCACGGTACGACTTGTACAGGGTGTTTTTTTTAGAGGTATAGAACTTTAAGTTGGCATCACTTTTTTAACTGTGTCACTGTGTCACAAATCACTTCAAGTGATTAATATTTAGTTTGGTTTGCCATTTCATCATGAACAGGTTGACAAAAGAACAACGCTTGCAAATCGTGCAAATTTATTTCGAAAATAATGGTTCAGTTCGCGAAGTTTACCGCAAGCTCCGTTCATTTTATGGTCATCAGAGCATCATACTATCATTTGAATCCCTATTTAATAAAACAGGGCTCATTTCATTTATAACGTATTAAGATATTAAGATCAAAATTAAAGATATTGTTACCTTTGAACTTAATAATATAATTTGATAAAACATCATCATTTGAAAACTTTATAAATAACCTGTATTCTTAAAGACTGGTAAAACACTAGTTATTAAATAATTTAAATGTTATTTTGTGCCCGACCTGCATGTGCTTCATTTAATTTATTCGAAAAACTAATGGAAAATGTCGAGATAAAAAAATATGTAGTTTAAAACCATCGATGGCCAGTGCCATATGTTCAAAAATTGACTAAGAAAACTCAAGTCACGGAGGCAAAACAGCTATTGAGCATTTTGTCTATATATGATTTCTATACCATAATTTTCCATATTAAATTGGTTTGGGCTCATTAAACAATCAGAAGTAAAAAGCAAATAATTACAATCAAGAACTTTTAAAAAAATTGTGATAAAAAATCCGAACAAATCCTAAAATAACTAAAAACTATTCTAAACAACAGTTCTTCTAAAAATAATTATAATCAAGCACATTTAGAGAAAATTGTGATAAAAATTCTGGACAAATCCTAAAATTACTGAAAACATTTTTGGATTCAAGACAGTTCTTCTGTTGAGCATTTTGTGTCTATATATAATTTCTATATTAAATAAAATTAAACAATCAGAAGTGAAAAGAAAATAATTACAATCAACAACATTTAGCAAAAATTGTTATAAACAATCTGGACAAATCCTGGAACTACTAAAGCCATTTTTGTATTCTACTAATGATGAAATTACATATTTTTAGTCGAATATTAATTCTTAATATTAATATTAGTTCTTTCCTTAGTAAAACGTAAAATTAAAATTAAAAATTTCTGACTTCCATAGTTCAGAGTTTGAGTTTATGAGTTTTTTGCTTCTTCTGAAATTTTGTTTAAATGTAACTTAGAGGTTTTATGAAATCATATCATGTAGATAAAATACTTCCAACTAAATGCAATATTGCTCTTTTAGTTTTATGAAAGTATAAAGTATATAAAGTAAACAAATATATACATAATACTTATATTTCCTAAAAAGAAAATAAGGAACTATACGTTGAGGTCAGTGATAATGACAGCATGTGTCTTTGATCACAATTCTTAAAGGGATAATGAATGCAAAAATTAATAACTATTTTGTCAATCCTTAAGAATAACTCATTCCACATACAAGAACTGGCAAACGTATGCAAATAAATTTCCAAAAACAAATAAAACTTTAAGTACATAAATGTATACATACATATAAATATATGTATGTATGTAAATTGAAGGCAAGCACTAATGATGTTCATAACCACGAATATTTTTGATTTATGGAATCGTAAGTCCTTTTAATCACTGACAATTAATTGAAAACAAAATTTTTATTGTTACCGAATACTAGCCACAGCAACTTTTTTTTTATCATCAGAGTTGATGACATTCATGAAGGACAAAAGAAGTTTCAGCCATCAAGTATCGTTTTAAGTCCCGAACTCTTTTGATTTGATGCCTTCACTGCCTGCGACAAGCATTTTACATGCGGATTTAACACTTAAATTTCATACGAGTAGACAAAGACGCACCACAGACAACTGTCAATGACATACATATTAAAGGATATTCGTACCCAGACATTTCCTACACTACCAATAAATTGCTGGGTACATTTGTAATATTAGTTTGTAAGTACATATTTATACAATTTTTGAAAACATCAACACTTAAGATTTGAGTCTTATGCACACCTTTCCAAGCGTATTTTCTTTAAGGCCACATCCCGGCCCGTGGCGGGGTCTCTGGCTTTGTAAACAATTCCATAGGTACCTTCGCCAATTTTTTCTATCCTCTGAAAGTTACCAACTTCAATCATTTTCCAACTAGAATTGCGTACTTTCTCCACACACAAATTGCTGATTGTTTCAAAACAACTTTTAGTTTTGTTTTTGATAATATTTATTTAATTTGTTTGGTAAAACAAAAACACGACACCACAAACACAAATGCCTAAACGCTAAAAAGCCGCAAAAATTCTAAAGTAATCGAAGAAGCCAAATGGGGTTAGAGATGTGATATTAAGAAAAGAAATATCGTAATTTGCTCGCAGTTGCTCTATTTAGTACGATATGATTTTGCATGGGTTGTGTCTTAGCTTAGTGCGGGAACCTGATGTAATATAACGAGTATGGTAGCCTTTTTTAACAACAAAATCTAAGCTGCTTGATAATAGGTAGATGTTTTCGTTTAGTATATTTCAACGGCTTTTTGATCTTATATTTAAAGCGGCCTGGAGACATTCAAATAAACACTACAATCACATCCTCGTTCTTTTTCGGCCACACCGGCATGTTGTCGGCAACGATTGAAGAAAATCAACTGACGTTTAATTATTTGATTGTCTGCTGTTGTGCTTGACGAACAAACTTCATTTCCGTCATGAATAAACGTATGGTAGGAAAATATATGTATGTATGTACAAGTACATTTTGTGTTTAATAAAAATAGATTTCACACGAACCTACGAACTCAAAGTACAAATGATGACAGGCTAGTTTTTTGTTCGTCTCCTTTAGATCGACAGCCGGACGACACTAATACATATCCACTGATTGACGGGTTTACTGGAACGTCTCCAAGACGCGTACAGCAGCATGGAAAATTAATAAAGTTTATTTGTACTGTAAAATAATAATTTTTAAATGTTTTTCTTTTACAAATTCATTCAGTATTAAAAAAAAAATATTAAACAAATTTTCTATAGAAAAGTAATCGTAATGACCTTCAAATTGGGAATTTTCATTTGAAAATTGAATGACCCGAAAATTTACTAGATACAGAATATTTCATTTCGACACACAGTGAAATCTACACACACTTTTGACCGTTAACGGTAGTTTGTGCTTTGAAATATTTATGCTATTATGACTAATGAGTAGACAAATTTAATTTTAATTTTTTTAATTTATTTTAGTTTGCTGGCCTCCATTTTTGTTTTGCTTTTCCTCAAAGGAAAACTACTGAAGGAAGTTTTGTCTTAAATTGCATAACATCTTCAGGAATAACGTCCGTTGCCTCCCTGATAAACACTTAGAAGCAATATTATGTCGCTTGCACCATTTTTGTAGCCACCCATTTGATGCAAAAAAACTCAGGACAATCTACATACATACTTTCTCAGCTATTACTTTGGCCTTTGCCTTCACAATTGGTCCAGAGAAAGGCAGCAAATTCTTGCTTCTGGCAATTGCAAACCAATCAAAACACATTTTGACAACTTCCGATCCTTTTGTCGAAAGGCAGTTCTTCTTATAATTAATATTAACTTTAGATTGCCATACGGTCAGAAGATCTTCCTTATTTTTTAGAATGTTTGCAGACTGAGCTTTTCTAATATTAAATCTTGAAAAAACATTAACAATTAAGCACCAATTTTCCGAAATGTTTTGTTTTGTTTTGTTACCTTTTTGCCATTTCAGGCACTGAACGTTTTTCTTGTTCTTGCACATTTATTTTTTCTTTTAATGTAAGAGAACTTCGTCCCGCCATCCTATTGTGCAATAAAAATTCTTCAATACTTAACACTTCACGCAATCGACGTACGTTCAAACAACATAAAAAACTGCACAACAAACTGTCAATGATACTGAAAAGGGGAATCACATAATTTTATATACATAAATAGTGTTGCTGTTGTGGGGTATGTTAATTTTGAGGGAATGGCTGTATTTTTTGTAGTTTTCTCGCACGATTGGCCCGATCTTTTAGTTGGTTAACAATTTTGAATTTTGTCCGTCGACTGGAGGTGTGAAAAGGTGTCCGCGTCCGGCCAGTGAAGTGTCCGTCTGGGAGAGATTAATCTGTTCTAAAAATTCTTGGAACACAAACGGACTACGAAAATTGTCCGTTTGAAAGAGGTGATCGCCTACGGGAGGTGTCCGTTAGTGGAGTTTTCAAACCAAAAATATTTCAAAATGCAAAATTTTCAAACAGAAATTTCAGCTGAAAAAAAATTTTAGTTCAATAATTTTCAACACGAAAAACATAATTTTTGTATTTAATATTTTAAATGATTAGTATTTATAAAAGTTAAAAGCCTTCTTATGGATTGAAATAAAGTACATAAGAAATCCATATGTATGGACCTTTAAGTTGGCGGCACGTTTTTAACTGGCGGCTATTTTGTCAGCTGTCAAGTGATTTATGTTTAGTTTGGTTTGGCATTTCAACATGAATACATTGTATAGCTGTGCTCGCGGGGAGAGTTCAACTAGGACTCGAATGTGGGGTTGCATTGCAACCGGGTGCCGTGACCCATAGAACGGAAGGAGTTTTAGATAGGCTCTGCTCCAAACTAAGGGGGAAATCATGTTCCAAATGGCATGTGATCGAATTGGTACTCAGGTGTGGCATTCTGTCAGGCCTAGGGGCGCTGGAGGACGCATTATATCCAACCGGTGATCCAACTGGGATGGAGTCGTCGCAGCCGTATTTGGAGTGATGCGAATGTTCGGACACAGTTATATCCAGAAAAACTGATTGTTTGATGTGCTTTATGGGCTGGTGGAATCCTTGGTCCGATGGAGCCATGATTTCTGACTTTTTCGTTCATCAATTGAACAACCACGATGTGCAGGAGCTGTGGCTTCAACAAGACGGCGCAACATGTCATACAGTTCGTGCCACAATCGATTTATTGGTGGTAACGTTTCGGATCCGTGCGATCGTGCGATTTAACGCCGCTAGACTATTTTCTCTGGGGATAGATGAAGGCGCG
Source organism: Epicampocera succincta (assembly GCA_932526305.1). NCBI lineage: Eukaryota > Metazoa > Arthropoda > Insecta > Diptera > Tachinidae > Epicampocera > Epicampocera succincta. The sequence goes on from OW052034.1 coordinate 58,735,340, forward strand.
GGTCTACACCGAATAAACCGGAATTGACTGACCATTTGGAGGACAACATTCGACGCTTTATTGCCGATATACGGCCACAAATATTATGGGAAGTCATGAAAAATTGGACCATCAGACTAGAAATCATATTTAAATTATAATGCCAGAAGATTAAAGTAAATTTCTCTATAATAAACACCCTTTATATGTATATAAAAAAATGTTTTTGTACAAAAAAAAAAAAACAGTACGTCTGGCAACCCCATCCCAAAACTATGATGGTAGCCGCCTTCTGCCATAAGTCCCGTTTTACTGAATACAAATTTGTATCGATTGGACCGAATACATCCTTCACTGCAGTTCTTAATGCAACTACATACATACATCGTTAAGTTTTGTCATCCAAAGCAGAGGGATTACAAGCATGTTTTAAGATTTGCGTTCTGATCGTATGCACCTATTATTTCTAGCATCCTCTGCTGGAAGAAGGATGGCTGCCGCAATGGAATCCATTTATTAATGCCACACACAAATTTACATACATTCTGGAAATCTTAAAGAAAATGACACGTACGATATTTGTGAATTGTTTCAACAACTTATATTTGTTTATGTTTTTTAATAAATTTTACGGCATATTTTTAAAACTGTTTACAATGTAAACAAAAAACAGCTGCCTGGTATCACTGATTCGAACTTGGTTCAAATATCTGGCTACACTAACTGCGAATCTGTCGGAATTCGCAGTTTGTAAGAATCCGTGACGAGCGTTTCGTTTAGAATAAAGGCCGGAACACATGGAATCCTTCATACATCATACTGTGCTTTTCTCAACTGACAGCTGAGTTAAAATACAGAGTTTGTTATGAGGATTGTCATATATAGAGTACATCGACTTCAACGCAACGTATCAAAGTTCCGGCGTTAAGGCTTTTTTGAAATATTTTAGATTTATTGTACAATTTTAAAAGAGAACGTGTTTTGTACAAAAACCACAAAAAAGCAGTTTTATGCAACAACTTTTCCATGAATAACCAATTAGCATCTAGAGTGTGCTAGAGCATCTAGCCAGTGCTGCTTGAGATTTGATTAAAGTGACACAAGTTTAAATCATAATAAAACAAGGAAACATATTTTTAATATCAATGAAACGGACTTTGTTGGAAAGAAAATTTTATGAAATTAATGTTTAAATATGATTTCTGCCATGCGGGCGCCACGGCTGGTTTATCAATATAGACAAGTGACTTAACATTACCCCAAAGAATATAATCCAATGGCGTTAAATCACACGATCTTGGTGGCCAATTAATTTGGCCAAAAATTTCTTTGAGTAAATCAATTGTAGCGGCTGCTCTGTCCTGTTGGAACCACATTTCAGCAAAATTAATGCCACATAATTGAGGTACGAAAAAACTTCCAATCATTAAACCAGAAATGGGCTTCATCGGAAAATAAAATTTTGAATAGAAATTCAAAATCAACATCAATTATTTTGATTAAACAATTTCAATAATTTGCACGCTGTGCTCTGGTGTAAGTCGATTCATAATAAAATTTCCAAGCAAACTAAACAAAAAGCAACTATCAGCTGTTAAGTGGATGCTCAAATATAGCAGTGATGCCAACTCAAAGTTGTGGCACTCTAAAATAAAACACGCTTTATTAGGCTTATTAGTTAATTTATAATTCTAATAAAGTATTATTATTGCGAACTTTAAGCCAAAATTTAACACATTCTGTAAATAAATCCAGTGAAATAAAAAATGTTTGCCAAAAAGAAAAGGACACACAAATGAAAAGGAAACGAACATAATAAAATCTTTATCTGAAATTTTATCTTTATCTTTAGTCTGAAATTTTTGTTTCCTTTGATTTAAATCTGTTAAGACACTTGGGTTACTGTTGTGGTTTAAAAGTTTCATATTTTACTCCGCCGCCTGGACAGTGTTTTTGTACTCTTCCCACTGGACAGTGGATTTAATAATGTCGAACTGCTCTTGAACCATCTTTGTCAAAGTCAATTACGATACATATTTTATCTTGACTATTTTGGTATTAAATGAAAAGTATAAAAATTATTGTGTTCTATAACATTCCGAAATTTCAATTTCGTTGGCATTTTTATGCTGATAGTTTGACAGTTTTATTGCAAACAATATTGTTATTTTACTGCAGAAAAAGTTTGATTTGAAAATTGATTTATTTACAAAACGAATAATGAAAATTATTGTAAATAAAATTGTTGAATTTGTTCTGCTTTTGCATTCATGCATAAACATATTAGAAAGCGCAATTAAGTTTGTTTTTCCTACACCCAGCAAACATGTGGGTTGAGTTGTCGAAAAATTGTTATCTTTTGATGTGGAAATCAAGGTAAACACGCCTGGGGCAGACAACAAAACACGGCGAAATCTCAACTATGCAAATTGTTCTTGTTAAATTTTCGTGCAAAGTCAAATGTTGACATTTAAGGCAGACCAAAACCATTTCAATTTCGCTGGTTATGAAGTCGTCTAAATATGCCGGAAAAAAACAAACGCTTTCAGACTTTTACAATACATCCTTTTGTTTTGTTAAATCCTTGTCACATGTGAAGAGCAAACATTTGAGTCTAGAAATTTTGACCTTTAATTGTAACTAAAACCTCAAAAAAGCCATCCGTTGAGCCGTTCTGCTGGCATGAACCCGCCCTAGGGCGGTGCGTTTTTGTTTAAATTTAATTGGATCCAAGTTTGAGTGTTTCGGTGTTAATATGAAACAAATGCATAATAATGGACTTAAACCTCAGTGAAAGAAGAAATCAAACGCTTAAGTGACAGCTGCAATACATTCAAAGATTACATAACCTCACAAACTCTTTGGCCAACCCATTGTTAGATGCACAGTCATACCACGAGAAGGCTTAAAAGCGCACGCACATACCGTCCAGAGCTGTTATTTAATTAATAAGTGGTTGAATTTGCTTAATGTCTTAAATAAGATTGAAAATGAATTTAAAACCAAAATTTAATTTATTTCAGCGAAGGTACAAGAGATACCAACATATATTTTACAATTCGCCGCACTGCGCCAAGAGTTTTTTAATGCGTTCCATTTCGACGATGCGTTTGTTGCAGTCAAACAGACCAACGAAACCTCAGAGCGTTTTGCCTGTCTGCAGTAACAGTCTTTGGTAGGAATCGAACCTAAAACTTCGCCATGGTTGATCGAGCACTACACCAGCTCATCCATCAAGGCGCTCAGGGGAGACAACATTTCAACGCAGGCGTTACTAGTTAGAATCGTCAACATACGCGCATAAAGTACAGGTGCAGCAAGTTCTTTAAAATGACACGTACTTTCCGGTTTCTTATACTATTTAGAAGTTCTGACAAAAATCGAAATATAGCAAATAAGTTCGTCACGTTTGACATCCCACTGCACCAGTCATCATAACCTTTATCTACATTATGATTTCTCCAACAACAACAAGTTCCAACAAATATTTGAGACATTAACATTCGTATAATAGTTTTGAGCCGGGTTTAGAGCAAATGCCAGTTTGCTGTACGAATTAGCATCGCATCCGATTCTAAATGCCTGATTTCAGTGCCGACAGAATGAACCGGGATCAGAGATTTTCTTTCGCTGGATGAAGGGTGCCTCAACAATCTGATGAATTGTAAGCACATCATATAGTTATAGGTGTATAATAAAATGTTGCCATACTGGGTGGGATATGTCCAAGTTTTTGAACACAATGACAGAATGAACCGGGATCAGAGATTTTCTTTCGCTGGATGAAGGGTGCCTCAACAATCTGATGAATTGTAAGCACATCATATAGTTATAGGTGTATAATAAAATGTTGCCATACTGGGTGGGATATGTCCAAGTTTTTGAACACAATGACAGAATGAACCGGGATCAGAGATTTTCTTTCGCTGGATGAAGGGTGCCTCAACAATCTGATGAATTGTAAGCACATCATATAGTTATAGATGTATAATAAAATGTTGCCATACTGGGTGGGATATGTCCAAGTTTTTGCTGGGCAGAAACACATCAATTTACATTTTTTAAAACTTTATCTAATTATGGTTGAATAAATATTTGAAAACAAAAGCCAACCATTAGACATGTGCATAAAACGGGTCGTTCAATAAACATTTGACTGAAAAATTATATTGTACAAACTTTTGGTTGCAACTCAAGTGAATATTTTTGATTTGCAAAAACATCATTGAAGAAACTTTTGTTAAGAGAAAGATTTATAGTTTTATAGGTTTTCGTTTGAACGAGCGTAACTTCGGAAAGAGTATTCAGTAGTCTTCCTCTTTTCCCGTTCCAATTTAGTAAAATTTTATGCCATCTAGGGGGCGGGTCAATAAGTCCGCGACTTTTTGAATGAAGTACAGGTTTTTATATTGTTCTTCAACATGGTCCAAGGTTCCTCCAAATTTGTTATACCTTCCGAAAGATATTGTATGATTTGTCGAGGCCATCAAAATAGGCATTTGTTTGTGAGATGATTTCGTCGTGGCAGTGAAATCTCTGTCGCCGAGCCATTTCTTCAAGTTTGGAAACAAGAAGTAGTCACTGGGGACTAAGTATTGAGAATAGGGCCGGATGAGGGAGCAATTCGTAACCGAGTTCATTGATTTTTGTTATGGAAACTGCACATGCCAAACGGTTGCGTTTGTGGTCGATTGTCAGCAAACGCGCCACCCATCTTGCGGAAAGCGTTCTCATACCCAAGTGTTGATTCAAAGTTGAAACCACTGTGCCAGGGGAGATGCCTATGGCTTCCCAATCACTTCCAATCTCCGATCGGTTAAAACCATTTTGTGAATTTTTTAAATTGTATCGTATGTAGAGACCTTAACGGTGCTTGTAGGCTCGCATCGAAATTCAGTAAGCCTCTGCTTTACCATGGAAATGGAGCGTGCAGAGTCCCATGATATTTATCAGGCTTAGGATTGGTTTGAGTTGTGGTTTTCTTCGGCAAAATGTAATGACGCAGCTTGTTCAAATTTAGACAGGAGTCCACTGACGGCTGCCTGTTCACAGCAGGAGGGTTGTCATTTCAATTAGGAGTCGAGAAATTCACAAAATCACGAAGCTATTGACACGCCTTCGCTCCTAAAATTGTTTTAAATTGTGACTAGCGGGACAGGATTTTGTTTAAAGTATGTACATATGTAGACAATTAAATAACCATCAGCGAATTAGTGGTTTTACTTCTTAATGTTTGGTTTTGATCGAGCAACTCGTTTGAAATGATGAAAAACTAGGAGAACCGACAAACTTATTCTTGCATATGAGATGCCCCCTAAAATAGGTTTGTAGGCACTTATTGTGTTAACAACAAATTGAGAACGTACAAAACATATGAAAACTTTTACTGTTGGCAGAAATTAACATTGTACGACACAAGAACTTATAATAATAATAATGAAAATAATTTAGCCCGCTTTTGCCAACAAGGGAGGAGGAGGGGGAAAATGGATGTGTGTAAGTTTCTAAAGAATGATGTTCAAATCCTTTATTAGATGGACTTGAGGTTTTTAATACACGAGTTCATACAGCAGCGAGAAAAAACGCAACTCTGTGCCATATGCCAGACAAATAAGGTGACTTCATAACAAGTAGACTCGCCAAAACAACAAAACTGGGCAAACTCCCAACTACGTATTTTTTTTTTTTGTTAAATATTTGTGAAACGTCGAATGAAAAAATTTTACTTCTGGACGTTCGAGGGACACTAAAGCTGTTTTTTGATTGTGTTAATGAGAAAAAACTCACACGCATGGTGTTCGATGAGAGAACGAAAAATAGCAAAACTATTCAGATTTCGACTGTGACCCAGCAAAAGTTTGAAGTTTGAAGTTTGTTTTGTACTACGGAGCTTTTAGAATAAATTGAAGGCAAAACTTTCATATTGCAATTTACCTATTTTATGGCAAGTTAGACTTAAACCACTCCTTCATCCAAAGTCTTTTCACAGTACTTTTCTTTTTTTTTTTTAACGTATGCGGCACAGCAACAGCTCGGCGCACCAGCAATCTGTTGGACTCATACTTTTTGTTAAAGAAAAAAACACACTGAAACAACAAATACGTTGGCAAATTATGAAACGTTTTCCAGGGTGAGCTAAAGTTGTGCATGTTTCAAAGCCAGATAAAAGTTATCGCCCAACTCCTATACTTTCCCAGCTATCAAAAGCAAATGGGTCAATACTTATGCGTCAGGAATTTAATAAGTGAAAACCACTCAGGTTTCAGACCCCAACACAGTTGCATATCAACTACAATTGATGTTACTGAGGAGCTGCGTTCAAAAATGGACAATAACATGATCTTATTTTTGGTTGAGCACAAGAGTTTTTGCCAAAAATTGGCACGAATGTTTCACTCTTCAAATACTGCCGTTAAACTCATTTCATCCTATTTAAGTGGCAGAAAAAGTCAAGTAGAATATTGGGGAAGTGAAAAGTCGAGACGAGAGGTGGCTTAATTTTGGGTCCGCTGTTATAAACAACGTCTATATGCCGTCTAAGCTCAGCCACTGCGCCATACACATGTACGCAGATGATGTACAACTCTTCATCAGCCGTTAACAATGGACCCAAAACTCTGCAGTCACTTACTGTCACATTTCCGCCAGGAAAGTTAACCGATTTTTCCTTATTCTCAACTACTACATTAAAACTATTGACAAAATACGGCGATTGAAACAAAATACGCAAAAAATGTGTCAATTTATGAAAAATTTTATTCGAATAAAGATTTTTATTGCTACTCGTACATCTATTTTCGTAATAGTACAATCATTTTTCTACCATCACAATAAATTTTTCCAGTTATTCGTTTAACAAACAAACAAGCAAATCGTAGTCACGATGTAGATGCGAATAGAAATGTAGATTGAACATGATGCACAGTTATTTTTACATGTTTTATTTTTTTTTTTTTGTTTTGCCACAACTATTGGCAATTTTTGCTTGAAACAAAATCTGTTCTATTTCATTAATTGAGATTTCTTGATCCGTCTGTTTCTACAATATATCTCATTAAAACCAACAATTAGTAAAAACAAACATTTCATTTACTTATGGTTTTGCTCGTACTTTTTGTTTGCAATAAAAACTTTTGTTGAGTTTTTTTTTTTTTTTTTTTGTTCAATATTCAATGAAATATTTTGTGGTATAATTTTGCAGTCTGTCGCATAGTTTGACTTGTGTAGGTCACTTGTCAAATATTATTGCTGGCAAGTATTGAGGAGAGAGAGAGAGAGAGAGTGTGTAATATGTTTACCCAACAAACATTTTTAAGAGATGCTGAAAAAAATACACTATTTAGACCAATTATCTGTAAGGGAATTGTTTGCCACCAGCCTTTCTCGCAAATGGTTCTGGCATTAAAATTCATTCAAAAGTTGTGGAACACATCAGTATTCGGCAATTAAATTGTGTTTCAAGCCATTTTCACAATTTATTGTGATTTATGCGTAATTTGTCATACATTTTCATGCAAACAAATTGCCTTCAGCTCATGAAATTTATTACAAATATTCCCAAAAATTTAATACTTTGAACTTAATTATTCAACCCTGGTGGTGGTTTTTACTCATTTAAAAAATAATTAATGCGATAAAATGACTATCAATGACAAATAAAAAAACCAAACATCAGATTAATTTAGCAAATCCGAAATTACTGCAGTTCGGCAGAGATACTTACACCAGCCTTACACATGCCAGCAGGGGCACACAAATTTTATATATGTACTTACATACATTTTATCAACGAAATACATTTCGACACATTCGCACCTGTTGGAGGAAACTATTAAAATTTATATTTTACTACAGAATAAAGTAGTTCCCAAAATGACCTACTGTTTACACAGACAGATGGTCGGCCCTACTGTAATTTGTAGCGCTCTTGGCTGATGAAATAGGACCACAGTACAGGGATGTGCATCTATGTCTGTACGTCTATCCCAAACGCGGATATGAAAACTTTTGCGAATCTGACTGCGCTCATCAAAGCTGTGCAGAAGATGGCAACGATGCAGCGCCAATCTCCAATTATAGAAGAGAAAACCTAAAGGCGGATTACCTTAATTGCCATCTTCCTTTCATAGAAGCACAAAACAGTGGAGCACAAAAACCCTATTATTGGTCATTCAATTATTTCATTAATAAATAAACGAACTGTGAACAGGGTCGCATTCTTTATCATTGCGACATTTAGGGGCAAGCAAATGTGAAATTTGTACTGGCGTAAAAGTTTTACGAAACATATGAATGTATCGCGGTTTTCCAGTTCTGCTGGCGCTACATTATTTGTTCATTATTCAATTATTGGATAACTGTGCAAATATGGTATAATAGGAAAATTTGCCAAGTGCAAAGAGTTCAGATATATTAATTATATAATTTCCTAAAGTTATCGATAAAAAAAATTAAAATTGACATTTCCTGCCTGAAACGTTAAAAGTGCTGATTAATACGCGATTTATGGCCAAATTAACAGACTTGCGGCTTAATATCTGGTCGTTTTTGCGCTTTCTTATAAACGAAGGGTTGACAGCACTTAATAAAATACACAAAAATATATGTTTTGCTTAGATGTTTTTATTCGCCGGCTGTTTTTAACGTTCATCGTTTCTTTCTACCAGTTAATGCTTCAATTAATGAACGAACATTTTTCGTTTTGGGAATTTGTTTGCTGGCCGTAAAATAACGAAATTGAATATTTCATATTTGAGTGTGTGTGTGCGTGTGTGTGTGTGAAAAAAGTATATAAGCAAATTTCCTATAGTCCGTACCTACAAATACTAAATGCAGTACAAAATTGCCCATTGTCAATTTGTTTTGCATTACCAAATTTGGTTAATTTATGCATAATTCGAATGGAAAACAAATCAAGATTTTAATGTCTCTAGTGGCGGTAAAATTTCATTATTGATAAAGAAAAATTTTATATAAATCAATGATATTCGTAAATAACTGTGGGCTACTGGATTTCTAAATCATGTTCAGTAATGAGTTGTCTTGTCGAGATTTTTGTTAAAATTTTGCTAACAGTTATTTTTAAAACTATTTCCTCATCAGATGAAGGAAACAATGCAAGACCCAGTAGGCAAAAAAAAAAAAAAAGAATTCGAAAAAGGTTGAAATTGATTTTTTCCTAATACCACATATTTTTTTTTTGTAAGTTATTGCTGAAATAAATAGTTTTAGGGGCAAGTAAATGGCAGACTCCGGCACCCCACTATCAGTATTCATCGGTCTTAGAATTCGGTGCGGGATTAAACATTTTCTCGCTTTAAGTTAATAATTCACCGAATAAAAATATATGGTTTTAGTTTTCATAGAGATTTTCTTATTTTTGTAGGTGTTTCCTGAACGTCAACAGTTCAAGAGTAAAATTTTTGTTTTTCCCATTTCACGAACATTTAACAAAAAACAAAATGAACAGTAAAGTGGAGTGAGTAAAAATGGTTTTTACTTTTCCCCAGCTGGTGTAATATAATGCGATTTTGTTAAAACAAATTCATTTTTAACGTGTTTGTAGTGAAAACAGGGGAATCGCTGAACTTCGTAGCGCTCAGCAGGCAAAGAATATGTTCTTGTGCTGGAGCAGGGAATTCTGGCCATCTTCCTCCCTAACTTGGTTCTGCGAAGTCTAAATGGATTACCTGTTTACGGGCATATTCTTAAAAATAAAAATGAATTGAGGTTTTAGATCAAATATTCGATACAAAATTTTACTAAAATTCATTGTAAATAAATTGTATTCTTTTTTATTAATATGTCCTCCAGGACAAATTCTAAATTTTTCGTTTTTCATTCACTCATTCTATAAACCTACAAAACTTCAGCGAAGTGCACGATTACACTTAAGATTTAAAAACAAATTAAATGCCATAAGGAAACGTAATGTTCTTCTAACTAGTGAGAGAAGCAAAGCATACACATGAACACTGATAAGGAGGAGGCGAAAATAATTCTATTCAATGTAAGTCGTTGAAATTTGTCTTTTTTTTATTTCTCTACGAACAATTTAAGTTAATTAAAACAGTGTTGAAATATAGAAAAAATTAAACTTATGGACACGCTCTACTCTTGCCACATGCAAGACAACTTCAAGGCCAGTCTTAGAGACGAAAAGAACAAATAGAGTTAAGAAAGAACAATTCCAGTCCGATTTGTCAAAAACTGTAATACAAATCAATTAATTGGTTAAAAGATAGACTGATGTTTAAATGTATGCACGTCTTCAGACCACCAGCGTGTGTGTTCAGTTCCCGAATTTCAGCAAAGGATTAGGCACAAACTATATTGACATACTAATTATATGTATGAATTCAGGCATCATAAAACGCTCTTGCAAATAAATAGTTCATAATCTAGAGGCAAAAAAAAAAACGCGCACAACTAAATAAAATCATAATTCTTACTGATTGACATTTGCAGACTCGAGCAGAAAGCGCGAATAAAAGGTTGTAATGAACTTCATTTATTAAGTTGTGAAGATGAACACGAGCACAAACGAAATCTATCACAGCATTTATGTGACAGTCTGTTGATTATTAACATTTTTGTATCATAAATTAATAAACGGAATCTATTGATATTGATAAGAACTTCAATAGAACAAAATTAAGTTCGGAGGTGAAAGACCAACAAATATCTACACACCAGGTACGAGGTGTGTTAGAAAAGCGATTCGATTAGCGTTTTCTTCACTTTTATGTTGGTGGCCTCGTCACGAACACATCCCCACAGTTTCAGCGCATTCAGTTTGTTTCTGAGGGCCATAAAAGTTGGAAGAGTTTTGCTGGTGCGGCGATTTTCTGCTGTCGCAAAATATGCATCATAAAACTTGTATAAAATTTTGCCGAAAAGTCCTTGAAATATTAACAGTGGCATCATATGGTGATTGTATTCCGAGCTGGAAAAATTATGCGAATGACAACGCTGGTCCTGCGTTCGAGAAATTGAAGCAAAGCAGAAGTCCTTGATGGGGGAATGGGCCAGTGCACTCAGGGCAAAGTTGTTGATTGCTCTCAACCTGGCGAGAAGCCAGCAGCGATCCCTGAAAATGGACTGGTCAAGCTGACATACTGCCTCCTCGTGGCGCCCCTGGATAGCCCCTACAGCACCCGCTTAGAGGTGAACCAAAGTGTGCAGCGAATCCCCTCTGCCCGGGGGCTAAACCAGGACCCGGTCCTCCAGGTTTCGGGGGTTGTGCGTGGGGGTAACTTCCCTACCGTGTAAAAACACACTAGTTTCGATACAACAACAAAGAATAAATATGGATGACTTTATTGCTGACGACCAGGAACAACGCAATAAGGATAACGATTTTCGGTTCTGCACGTGGAATGTCAGGTCCCTGAACAGACCACGTGCAGCCGATGAACTAGCGGAGGCCCTGGAATCCTATAAGGCTGACATCACCGCCATCCAGGAAGTGCGATGGGATGGGCCGGGCAAAAAGAAAGTGAGAAACTGCGACATCTACTACGGTGATTGCTACAAAGAGCGGCGACAGCGCCTGTTTGGATACGGGTTTGTTGTTCGAGGCAGACTTAGGCAAAAAGTCTTAAGCTTTAAATCCGTGAGCGAACGCCTCATTACAATCCGCATCAAGGCTGGGCTCGGCAACATTAGCCTAATCTGCGCCCACGCCCCTACGGAGGTAAAGATGACGACAGCAAGGATGACTTTTATAATCTCCTATAGATATTTATAGAGATTTCAACGCAAAGCTTGGCAAGGAAGACATCTTTGCTAGAGTCATCGGGAAACACAGCCTGCATGACGACACATCGGATAACGGACTCAGGCTGCTAGATTTTGTAACGGGGCGCAATCTCACTGTAGCAAGCACGCGATTCCCTCACCTCAACATTCACAAAGGGACCTGGCGGTCCCCTGATCAATTAACCGTCAACCAAATTGATCACATTGCGATCGACGGCAGATACTCCTCCAGTATTCTTGATGTCCGAACATTCCGAGGAGCCAACATTGACTCCGATCACTTCCTTGTTGTAGCCAAGGTAAGATCACGGATATCAGTAGCAAACCGGAGTAGAGCACGACCACAACAGTTTGACGTCGCAAAGCTACAATCGCAATCGACCGCTGGGAAATTTGCCGATCTAGTCTCCCTTAAGCTCTCAGAGAGTCCAGCCCTGCCAGGCGAAACAACCGATGAGGAATGGAACCGTTGCCAAAACGCCATCAGAGATGCTGCCTCTGATGTATTGGGTTTTAAAGTGCCACCCGGAAAAAACCCATGGTTTGACGACGAGTGCAGGCAGGCACATTCAGCGAAGCTAGCAGCGTATAAGGCAACGTTGGAGAGAAGGACGAGAGCAGCTCGTGAGCTCTACGAACGGAAGAGAAGGGAAGAACACCGGCTTCTCAAAAAGAAGAAGAAAGAGAACGAGATACGCGCGATCGAGGAACTGGAGAGGTGTTACGGCATGAATAATATCCGAAAGTTTTACCAACGGGTAAAACAACTATCCAATGGATATAAGATTCGGACAGAAGCCTGTCGTGACGAAGAGGGACAAATCGTAGTAGAGCGGCAATCGATGCTGAGAATCTGGAAGGATCACTTCTGCAGACAGTTTACCGGCGAACAAAACACCGATTCCATCGCCAGGCAGAATATTCCACTACAGATAACGGACGATGATGGTAGAGAATTCCGTCCCCCGACCTGAATGAAGTCAAGATAGCAATATCGAGATTGAAATCAAACAAAGCTGCAGGAGCGGACGCACTGTCCGCGGAACTATTTAAGGCAGCCGGAGATGACCTGGTTGGGCGCATGCACCAGCTCATCTGTAAGATATGGTCGGAGGAAAGCATGCCCGACGAGTGGAATCTCAGCATCGTTTGCCCGATCCACAAAAAAGGAGACCCCTTCAACTGCGCCAACTACCGAGGAATAAGTCTCCCGAACATCGCCTACAAGATCTTCTCTGCCGTTTTGTGTGAGCGCCTGAAACCATTCGTGAACAGTCTGATAGGTCCTTATCAGTATGGTTTCAGGCCGGGGAAGTCCACCATCGACCAAATTTTCACACTACGGCAGATCCTGGAAAAGACCCAAGAAATGCAAATCGACACCCACCACCTATTCGTCGATTTTAAGGCCGCATATGACAGTGTGTATAGGGACGATCTATACGAAGCCATGTCTAGTTTTGACATTCCTACTAAACTCGTCAGGCTGTGTAGGATGACGATGGAGAACTCTCGCTGCTCCATCAAGGTCGGTAACGAATTCACCGAGACCTTCAATGTCAGAAGGGGATTTAGACAAGGCGACGCATTGTCATGTGACTTTTTTAACATAATTCTTGAGAAGATCGTGCAAAACTCACACGCCAACAACAGAGGCACGATCTTCCAAAAGTCCGTGCAACTGCTAGCATACGCTGACGACATTGACGTGAACACAGCGAACCGTCAATGAAGCGTTTGTTGGTATTTCAACGGAGGTGGCCAAAATGGGTCTAGCGGTGAACGAGGGCAAAACGAAGTATATGCTGTCATCAAAAAAGGACACGCAACACCGACGACTGGGCCCGAACATCACCATAGGCAGCTATAACTTCGAGGTAGTGAAGGACTTCGTTTACCTTGGCTCCCTAGTCAACAGTATGAACAACATCAGTACCGAGATCAAACGCAGAATAACTCTTGCCAATCGCTGTTTCTTTGGGCTCAAGAGGCAATTGAGTAGTGGGGCCCTTTCTCGAAAAACCAAGCTGACACTATATACCACTTTGATAATCCCTGTACTTCTTTATGGCGCATAAGCATGGACGATGTCGAAGACGGATGAGGAAGTCCTTGGTATTTTCAAAAGAAAAGTTCTGCGTTCAATCTTCGGCCCTGTATGCGTTGATGGTTTCTGGAGAAGAAGATTCAATCATGAACTGTACGGGTTGTACAGCGACATGAGCCCAACCAGGCGCCTACGGATCCAACGGCTAAGATGGTTGGGCCATGTAGAGCGCATGGAGAATACTGCTCCGACCCGTAGAATCTTCGATTCCGAACCTGTGGGACAACGCAGTAGAGGACGCCCACGGAACCGATGGCGCACACAAGTGGAGAGGGACCTCAACCAACTTGGTGTGCAAAATTGGAGAACGCTGGCTAAAGACCGTGCCAGCTGGAAAACTTTGTTGGTTGAGGCCCAGGTTCACCACGGACTGTAGCGCCAAAAGAAGAAGAAGAAGTCCTTGATTCAGTATTAGAGAAGTTGTTGAAGATGTCGGGATAACAAACAAGTTCGTTCCAAAATTACTGAACTTTGAAGCAAAAGACCGTAATTTTAATAGATTACCAGATTTGGCATTCTGCGACTTTTTCCTGTTCCCACGATTGAAGAGCCCCATGAGTGAAAGGCGTTTTGCCACGATCATATGCATATCACATGCTGCATACCACCTTCACCTTATTTTTGGAACAAACCTCGTACATCTATATGTAGTAGGTAATAACAAGTAAAGTTTGTTGAAGTGAAAGTAGAATGAACTTCCACTTTTTGTGTTGGCACATGTATGTCTGCATGTATGTATGTGTACGAGTGGTGTATCAATAAAGCCCAACAAACAAAATAATCAGACTTGATTTAAAAGTTAAGAAAATGCATTTTATTTGCATAAGACAAATTAAAACAATCCTTTAGAAAACTGCTTCAGGAAGAACAGTTTAATAAATTGTTCAAGCTGAAATGTTGCAAAAGTCGGGAAAAGCATATGGAATATATCTGGCAACATTCTGTCTTTGCTGCGCCATAATTCATGCGCCAATTGTTGGACGTGGAACTTTCAATAACAGCTGAATGCTGCACTTGCTGTGCAAACAGGGGCCTGTTCCCAAAACTAAAATATATTTTAAATTTATTTTAAAATAGTCAAATTCTGCCGACTAACAAAATTATGCTGCTAAATCTTTTCCGCAAAAATTGAACAGAGCCAAAAGTGTGTCTTAATGTTTGTGAGAATAAAATAATAAATTAAAGTAATTGTTCAATAGTCTTTTGTTGCTGCCGCCGCTTGAACATGTTTAACGTTTTAAGTCCAGCAAAAGACCCTGTTTTGAGGCACTGCTACATCCTACATTTTACATATTGTGCATAAATAGTTTCCTTGAGGTAATAAAGCGATCAGGCTGTGAAAAAAGTTTTGATCAAAAACCGTGTTTGCTGAATTAGTTAATAAATTGTTTGAAATGCAAAGGGGAACAAGTTCATAACGTAAAATGTTTCAGTTTTAAAAAAAAATCTATATCTATAAGTGAATTTGTTATAAACTCTACACAGTTACTGGTTTTTAAAACATTTGATAAATATTAATTTCTCCAATCGCATAATCGCGCTTATTACGGTTCTCGAAATCTTCGAGAGAACTCCAAATTCCTTTCTCGAATATTTCGAGGGCCATAATAAGCACGATTATGAAAACGCGTATCATTGTTGACTTGGTATTTGTAGACATTTTGTATTATTGTAAAAATCTTATATAAAAAAATATTTCAGATATAATAATATGTATAAAACATGAAGAAAGTTACACTGCACATTGGGATACATCATTTAAAAATAGGGTTTTCTTTTTTTTTTAATTCTGGAACTGAATTTTTTTTTATTGTTTAAACGTTGAAAGGACTTAAAATTCTTGTATTTATAATTTGCTGTGCAAATTTGGCTTTGAAAAGAGTCTGAACGGCAGACTGGAAATAGCCCCTAGAAGATGCCAGGTTTACGCCAAAGGGCCTGCAAGTGCCAGTGCTGTCAGCTGTTTTTTGTTTGTTTACGTTTTTGTTTATTGCAAAATGGACTTGTCTGCTACCAGTGCAGACATTTTTGTTTTCAGTAAAATATCTTTATTTGTAAAAAAAAAAAATTCAATGGTAGAGAAAAAATTTTTATAAATATATTTTTTTTGAATCTAATATTTTATTAGACACATAAGAAGGCATCAAAAAATTAATAAAACAGTTCCTAATATTAAAATACTCTGGTAAAATGTTTAATTCAAAGTATAATAAAGATAAAAAATGTGCAAATAGTAATTTTGAAAAAAAATCAAATTTGTTTGGAAAAATCTTATGCTGTTTAAAAAATTTTCAAACTTAAGCTAAAACGTTCGTTCTGGCAACACTGTACTGTTCGACCCAATACTGTACGTTTCTCAACAGGGCTTTCTTCCATGGTTCAGAAATTTGTTTAGTTTATTCTTCTTTTTTTATCTAATTTGTTCTATGAAAACAACAACAAGCTAAAGTTTTTTGATAGAAGTCTTGAGTGCACTGGTCCACTAAGGCGCTGGTCTACCGTGACACAGCGAAGAACTACCAAAGGCACGTTTGGTGTTTCTTTCTTTGGCTTAACTCGGACTTATATTCCACAGCTTCGTCAATATTTCTTGCGAGTACATCTCGTAAACCAAATGGCATTTTCTCCTTTCCTGTCTTCAGCATTATTGAAGAGCAGGAAACTAATCAGCAAAGTGGTTCAAAAAAAAAAACTGCATCCAATTTTTGAAGGTAGGCCAGAAAAGCCAAAAAAGGTGCGATCCGAAACCGAATAAGAATATCGGAAAAATAGGTTCGAAAAGAGGCTTGATTAATTTGGGGAAAAATTATATATAATAAATATGTATATAAAAGACGCGGTTGCTTGAGTAATTTTCGTCGGTTTTTTCAATTTGCTGTGTTGAGTGAATGTTGAAGGACTTCCAGGACCTAAAATAACCATTCGTATGAGTTGAAGATTCAAATGTGATAAATGTTTTCTTTATTTTAATGGAAATTATTACAGCTGAGTTGTGTTTGATCTAAGCAACTTATTTATAGCAGTGAAAATTATGGCATCTTCAGTGTTTCTTTTTGTGGTTTTGTATACTCGTACAGGCAGCTGGAAAACTCTCACAGAATAGCTAAACATTTTGCTCAAATATAAATCGTATATGTAGCCTTAAGGCGAGTAAATGAACTCCCAATTTTAAAACTGTTTTATGCAGGTTAAACTCGGACATTCTCATCTCGGACATTCTCATTTCCTCCTCCCCCAGAACCTAGTCCAGGTACAATGCTTTTTAGATCTATTGATCTAATCGCATTTGAACAAGTTTTGCACAACGCAAAGTCTGAGCGCCTCGTTGGATGAGCTGGTAAAGTATTCGACCCTCGGTTAGAAAATCGTAGATTCGATTCCTACCAAGGACTTTGGGTGTTTCTGCGGTTTTATGTTTTGTTTAAAAACAAAAAAAAAAGTAAATTTTTGGTTCCTGTAATGGTTTCATTCGATTGAATCCAATATTATTTATTTCAGTTGTGCTCCATTGTGCATTCCTGTTTAACCGCAATACAAAGTTTGAACGTTTGAACGTGACATTTGGCGTTTTCTTTTTTTACATATATAAATTTCAGTTACTCAAGAGTAGCGTTTTTAGCAGCCTTCATCGCATTTAACACCCGTTCGATGTATGTAAACAAAAAGGACAAAATTGGAAATAAAACTTGAATTTCGGTCGCACACGTGTAGGGATGTTATCGAAAGGGTGGCACATCTACTCCAGGTATACGAATGTCATAACATTTACTTCCAGCACGTTACAAAAGTGGTGTTTGTTAGAACAACTCACCTTTAGCTCAACTGATGTGTGACATATAGATTTTCTTACGATATAATTTGCTTGTTTGTTCTCAGAAATTCAAAACTTTGTGTATTTGTGTTTGTTTGATGGTATCAATTACATTTTAAAGAATCATTGAACTGTTGATTGCGACAGCAACCTCAACAAAATTCCCAATTGTATTGAAACAAAATTGTTAACAATTGCGCTGAAAATAACACTTTGTTAAAAAAAGAGATATAAATCGACTAGTAATCGGCTTAAATGGTTTCATATGAGCTCTATTTACCTGAACCTACTTTTGTTGTTGTGGACAGTTAATGTCAAAACAATAAACAAATTTTCGTTGTTCGCCTCGGGTATATCCAAATGGAGCGTTCTGCTTTTCGGGTTACAGAGGCGAAAAGATTTTCTGCAGGTTCTTTTGAAACCGTCACCAAACGTCAATTGGCGGAGCGGGGACCAACTAAAGCCACCAGAATGCATTTGCACATTCTGTTGTCGGTCGTGTGTTAAGGTTGCCTCCTGAAACATTATGGCTTTGGTTTCCACCCAGGAACGGCAAATGTGGGTGTAGAAATCTGCGCTCCATGATCTAAATGCATTCGAGGTGTTCGTTGAGGTCTGATGTTCCTTGAGTATTTCCGGCTGCCAAATCAGGCGGTTAGTCTTCCTTTTACTACATAGGGAGTCACTGGCAGAGGATATTTGATAGGCCGAGCTCTCGAACAAGGGGCTTGTGTTATAAGCTGCCCTCAATATTACAAGAAGTTTCGCGGTTAGCCATATGGGGACGGTCGTCAGCTATTGTCCAGTTCACTCCTGTGTCCACGGTCAGATTAGACCAATATGACAACTGCTGTAGTATTTTACTACGCTCTGTAGTTTATTAAAAATCCAAATTGCTGGCTCGGCCGAGAGCCTTCTTAACAATATGATTTGGAGCAATTTTTAGCCAGTTCTCTAGTGTTTTTTATTCTAAAGCTTGTGAACATTTTTCATAAACCCTTAAACTGGGAGTTCGTAGTACTCTCTTTTATCATATTTGAAAAAAGCACTAAGCAAATGTTAAGGATAAGGTATTGAAATTAACACTGACTGTAAACTTGCGCACTATCAATTATAGCCAAATAATATGTAAGACAAAGCAAATGCGTTTGAGGAGTCATACAACATGGCAGCTTAAGTTAAATAAGTGAAAAAAAACCGCTGGTACACCTGTTGCAGTCGTAAGCAAAGCTCCGAATAAAATACGCTTTAACCCTCATCAAACTGATAAGGTTCAATTGTATTTTTTTTTTATTTCGAAATTGCACTGACTTTTTTCCCACATCATCATCTTAAAACTTTTAATTGTAACTATATTTTTGAAATCTCAAAATGTCAACTCAGTCCTGTTGATATAGAGCCTAACCTAAGCTAAACCTTAAAGGCTGTACAGGTACAGTTGTTCCTTCAAAGACTTTGTCTGAAGAAAAATTAATAAAACAAAATAAAGTTAATTTTTTAAATATTTTATTCAGCAATAAACGAGACATGTAACAGCTTCCAACTACCCGAGATGCTCCACGTTTTCCCTAAGATAATGTGGAACCCGCTTCTTGACTTAATTCTACTACTGTGATAAATACGTATAATTTCAATAATTTTGGAAGTCATCATCCAGGAAGAGGGCTAAAGTCATTTGTTTATCCTTATGATAAAACTGTGAATTTTAGAGGAGACCTGCTAATTAACTATTTATTCTTGAATAAAAATTATTTTTTACAAGTTATTTATTCAAACAGGCATCGTTTCAGTTCCTTTGAAAGTAAAGAGTTTATATTTTTTTCCAAAAAAAAAAAAAAACCAATAAAAATAAAAAAACATGTGTTAAACTTAAATAAATTCCACATGCCAGAATGTAACTCGCTTGAAAACAGCCAAACAGATTCATTAATATTCAGAGATAAAGTTCTGGTCTGTTTTGTTTTATTTTCTAAATGTAAAACATGCGCCCACTGGTTCACATACACACGTTTGCTGTGGCATTCGTGCTTCTATTCATGGAAAATGTGGCCAGCTGGAGAAATTTTGGAACCAAAACTTCCGAAAATGAACTACTTTTCTGAATTTGCATCTTTGCAAATATACTATTGTACAGATATTCATGCGTGGAGCAGTTTTTTCTTTGGCATATTGCTAACCTGTCCGTTGTGTTTTGTGGTGCCCTGATTGAAGTGGCAATAAAATGTGGAGGGAGGGTGTACGGTAATATTGCTTGGAAAGCCAATTGGTAGAACGAGGATCAGCATGCGCCTAGAGTATTTCGTTGACATTCTTTTGCTTATAGTTGGTCATAGCTGGAGAGGGCCACCTTAGTTGAAGCACTCAGGCCATGCTTGAAATCCTAAAAGGCAGAAAGACAGCGTTGTCAGGGATGCAAAAATATTTTGTGGTACTGTCGCCGAGCGAAAGATACTTAGAACTAGATGGCAAATAGCTAAGGCGAGATCAGTAATTTGTTATAGATTTCAGGCTGACAACTCACCATGTCTTACTGGTTTCTGCGTTGCCTGAAGAGTAGTTGGCGGTAGGGATTACCCACCCAAAGATCTTCAGCAAAGTGTCTTTATATGATCTAAGATTCATACACGTATACAAAATTGCTACCTGTTATGGCGAGGAAACCATATGAGGATGAGGGTTAGCCGCTGACAAGTTTGCTCCTTATATTGTTCCACCTTAAAAATAGGCCACAATGGCAGATGACGATATAAGCCTAGTGTATATATATTTTTCTTTGGAAATTTCGGTCCTTACTTTCCTCTAACTCTCCTGATACTGATACGTAGTCACCCTTATAAGCTTCCATATTACAGCAATATATAGTATCATGAAGGCATCAGAAACTCTTTAGATATACATAACTTGCAATAGTCGTGAGACGTTCCTAGTCCATAGCTACATGCTTAATCCCAAATAGCATCAATTATAGCCTGCACAACTACTTGCTTTAAATGGTTTTCTTAAGAAATCTTACACAAACAGTTTTTGCTGGTTTCACTCTTAGCATTCAATTTTATGGTAATTTGAATTATTATTCAAATCAAATCAGAAGAATATAATTGAACAATTACCCATTTTAGATGATGCGATTTTTATTAAACCCCTTTAACAGATTCCATGAACATTTTTCATTGAATCAAGGATAATATTTGTCTGATTACGAACCTACAAACGAATTTCGTTGAATCAACAAACACTTTTGTTACAAAATTTAATCTTTTTTTTTTTAACTTCTGCCACAAATAGTTTCTTTTTGTCAGTGGCACAACGATCCGAATGCCTTGTTGTTTCAGGTAGACCGACATCATAGTTGCGCTGCCCAGAAGCGACTCCTATAGGCTAAATATAAGACTAGACACTGATCGTTTGCCTTAATTTTGCGAATTTGTTTCAAACTTTAAATTACAACAACAACACTGGCCACCCGGTCACGTTATTGAAAACAAAATCAGGCATGACAACAAGATGAGAAAAAAAAACGATATAACATGAATGATATCATGATGTTGAGGAAAAATGCAAGTTGCGGGAAAAATTGTTAACGATACGAAAACACCCCTGGCCCATCAGACTGTTGGAAAACTACATCAAACCAAATCAGAAAACATCGACAACGAAAAACACAAGACTCGGAGTCGCTCAGGTGAAGTGTTCGATAGCGAACAAAGTGTTGTGCGATGTTTTTGCATGAAAAAGTTTTCGAATAAAGAAAGCAACAAATAGAACAACCAGCCAACCAACCAACCAACCAACCAACCACTTGCAAACAGATTTTCTTAGCCAAATGACAAATATTTTGGCTAGTTGCAAATTAGTCTGTGTTGAAAATGCCGACAAGACGGTTGTCAAGACAAAAAATACTGGTTGTTGTCAACGCGACTTTTGCTCAAAACAGCCCGCAAATCGAAAAATAATTAACTAAATACACATACATACATATAATAATATATATAAAAATAAAAAGGAAACTCATAAGAAAAAGTGAAATTGCTTGGGAAAACGTACGGAGAGTAGCAACCAAAATCATGACACTGTTCTATGGAAAAGGCAAATATGTTGTGGCAAAAGGATACTTGCAACATGTTTGATTTAGATTTGAGGCTGGTTTGAAGGAAACAGGTTTTTTCCTTTTCCGTACCAGCTAACGGTGATAATAAATCCATATTAAAAGTTTAGTCTACGCTGGTTATTTGTCGGGTAAAGCTTAAAAATAGCGGAACACAAGTCACTTGCAAAAAGCAGTAAAACACAGAGTAGAGTAACAGCCATAAATTATGTAAAAAGTAATGAATCACAGAAACGCTTTAAAGAAAAGTAAATGTGGCTTTAATCATTTATTTCACTAAAGAAAAATTTTAAATTTTAATACAAAAGATACAAATTTTAAAAAGTATAAAATATGTCTTGCCGAAAAAAAGTTTCAAGAAAAATAAAATATACATTTTTGTGTTAAAAAGAAAATTTGCTTAAATTTTTTATGTGATTTGATTAAAAAAAAAATATTTAAAATAGTTTTATGTCGCTGCTTCTGTAATTCGAATAAGTCTTTCTGCTTTACGGTAAATGTTAAAAAAAATTGCAAAAAATTTTATAAAATACAACGAAAAATAAACAAAAACAAAACAATATTTAAAAGCTAGAATATTTAAAAAAAAATTCAAATAAAATTTTAGCAAAACTAAGCAAATATATATATAAAAAAAATAATAAATAAAAAATGCATTTTAGTGGTGCTGGTGCACAATATAAAATAACAAAAAATTTAAATGCAAACAAATTTTGAATGAAATGTGACAAGAGAGGAATAGTTTTGATACAAAAAAAATTAAATTAAATAATAAAAA
Organism: Epicampocera succincta; assembly: GCA_932526305.1. NCBI lineage: Eukaryota > Metazoa > Arthropoda > Insecta > Diptera > Tachinidae > Epicampocera > Epicampocera succincta. The sequence goes on from OW052034.1 coordinate 58,757,880, forward strand.
TATGTAGAAAAAAATACTATATTATTTTTAAACAAAATATAAAAAAAAAAATGTTTAGCACAAATTTTGTGCTAAAACAAATTTTATTTATATTTTTGCACAATTTTAATCATGTCTGATTTTCTGAAAACAACTAAAGAAACATTTTTTCAGACTTAATGTTTGAGTGCGTTTCGTGTTTTTTTTTTTTCTAACAAGTTGTTGGGCGCCGCATTACGAACCATTTCTTCAAAAGAAATTTCAGTGCAAAGGAAAAAAATTGTTTATTTAGTTTCATATCTTATTCTTATGTGTAGAAGTGCCCGTGTGTACATCGTCAGAATATTTGATTTTAAACTGTCCACGTGTACCCCTAGACAAACAAGTAGTTGTTGATTTCCCTCCAGACTTTGAAATTAAGTTAAACTTTGGTCCCAGCAAAGTTCTTCTTTGGCGGCGAATTTCCTGCAGCTCATTCATTCACTTAAAAAATCTAATAAGTCTAAGCCATCGGTTAAAGGGGGTTTCAACAGGGACGGACTGAGGAATTAAAAAAGTTCCTGTTTTATGGAAATGTCTGCCTGTCTACGAACAGACCGTTCAATTTGGTCCAAAAGCAATCGTGTAACATCATCAACGCTATTTTCAAAAAAATACGGAACAATAACGTAAAGTCCTAACAATCACTTTTTGTGATAAAACACTCGCACCTGGTGGGCCCACACGTTTCGCTTGTTTGCATAGCCATGTGCCTCGTCATGATTTCTCGGGCAAATTGCACTCCTCGTCCGACCCTCATTTTGATAATAACACTTAATCAGTTGAAAGTGCAACTGAATAAAAAAACCACGGACTAGATTGATGCCACCAAATCAACATGACATGACATGACCAACGTCTAGCCGCTCCAATTAAAATCGCAATGTTCATATGTACTTTGTTAACTTGAGAGTCTTATACCTGCGCCAGCTAAAATTTGTCCAGACAAAAGTTTTCCATTAAAGCTGTACAGCTGATCGAGTAGGAAAATTGCAAAGAAATTTAGCACCATGCGAAGAAAATCTATGTCCAGACAGTTGTTAGATCTTACAAAATTGCCATAATGTGATGGCGATGTACTGACCGCAAAAAATGTTCAGAAACCTCCAAAACATCACTGCCGGACAAATGTCTAAGACTAAATTTATCTGCCAACAAAAAATGTCTATTCATATGACATTTCTCTTAACAAAATATCTTTTAAAGTGAACGAATGGCTGTCCTTTTGACAATGACTTATTTACAGCTTGACAAGGAATTACACTGGATTTAAGGACAGTTGATTTTCAGTTTGAGAATGAGTTCTAAAGAAGAGAACTGAGTTGCTTGTTTGAAGAAGGAATCATTCTTGGTGTATGAACTTTTCACACTTGTCGTTCTTAACTAGACCATATTTCCTTATGACTTCTCAAATTGATGACAACCGATCGCAGTTGTGTGTTTCCTTCTGTGTTCATGTTTAGCTAGAAAAAAAGGTGGCGAAACATTAAAAACAATTTGGCTTTCAACTGTCTTTCCCAGCCTATGGGAAATTCAAGGGCTTTGAAAAAACTAACTCGATTGGATGTCAAGACCAGTTGCACGTGAATATTTTATTTCTGTCGTCCATGGGACATAAAATTATTATATAAATTATATAATTTACACAATATTTTCTATTTCTCGCCTGGAAAACGAAATAATGAAATAAAAAAGACCACCTGTTGCTAAAGGAAACGTTAGATGTGCATAATACAGCTCAAGTATTGCTTTAGAAATCTAAGGAGCCAACACCAGACCTCAACTCCGATGAAAAATACGAATAGAAAAGAAACAGGTTGACAAAATCTCGAGCAGCGGCACGTGATGCCCTTGGAAAATATCCAGCAGATACATATTTGATATGAGGTGGACGATATTTGAGCTTGTTTTGTGTGAGACGGCGAAACATATAATCGACGACGGCGCGCTATCGCCTGCGAAGCCGTTGACTAATCAATTTGTGGTTTCTAAAAATGCAACCCTTATCAAAAGGCACATCTCATGGTTTAATTTATCAGTTTCTGAAAACAGGAAAAGTGATGGCTGTTTTTCGTTATGGATTTTCCGCGATCAACGGATTTTTTCTCTTGGTTTATATTTCATACTTTTGCTAGAAAAAATTTCAGCAAAACTTTTCGAAGAAAATCACAAAACATTTAATTAAAACAAAGATTTTTCCTTTTCAAAATATTTTCAATCAAATATTTTGCTGAATCAGCGAAATATTTGTCTGAATACGGGGATTTCACAGAATCAATAAAATTTTTTTCTGCTTTTACATTCATAGACAAAAAATATTGTTCGTGGCTTCAGCAAATACTACTCATATTTCTGAGGAAATTTTTTGAATTGGCTCCTTACAGTGTTTGTGATAATTTTAATTGCCTAAGATTCTGTGGTCACACTTTTTGCTATTAAGACAATTAAGAGTATTATAGTGTGACTTGCTTCTCATTCGACTTCCAAGTCAAGTTTTTGTCAAACTTTGCAGTGGGTTTCTTAAATGTTTTCGGTATTTTTAGTGGTTTTTGTTACAAAACTGAGAAGTTTTATTAGATGCATTAGACACGATGGTTGTTTGGTTTGTTGGATGGTTTGGCGCTGATGAAAAATAGCGTTCCAGAAATGTACTTAGGAACAAACTTTTATAATTTGTGATGTTATCCTGATTTTTCTGTTGTTGCTGCGAAAATAAATTCGGAAACTAAGCGAAAGATTAAAGAATAAACAGTCATGCATTGAGGCAATTAATCATAATGTCGAGTTGGTAGGAAACTTTTCTTGCGTACTTCTTACGGCCCTTCTCACTTTCGTTTTTCTTTATTTTCATTTGTGTATGTGCTTTAAAGTGCCACAACAACAAAGTTGTGTTAAATATGAACCCAATAGTCTGAAATTTATAAGAGCCTTTTGTAGCTGTTAAGCATAATTTAAGTAAATTTAAAAGAAGGACGCAGGCTTTAATCATTTTTCGCATGTTTTAAACTGGAGGCTGTCGCAAGTTTATATTAAATTAAAATTATCTTGACTTATCTGCGGAAGATGTGGGAGCGTAGGAGCTGAGTTCTGGGTAGACGTGCCTTAAGCGAATGGTAAAGATTTTCTTGAAATCCCACCGCCTTGTGTTGGCTTAACAAATAAACGAACTCAAACTATTTCCAGCTTATATTTATATTTATTAACATTTATTCTTCGAACAGAAATGTACCCTCAAATTAATCTATTTTCTTAACAATGTAATAATTTTTTATACATTTTGTAAAATTGAAAAAATAAATCATAACGAACTTACGAAATTAACAAATATTTTGTTATTTTTAGAATAAGAAACGCAGTCTATTGTCTACTCACGTTTTGATTTGACGTGATTTAATGGAACTTCACCATGTGCCACGGCTAGTGAAACAATTGTCGTTGTAACGATTAAACAAACACGTCGTTTAAAATTTGTAATAAAATTAAAAATTGCTCAATATACACACATACATATTTATGTAGGTACGGGCAGGTCTTTTTATTTCCTTAAGCCCTGTTCGGGTATATTTTTCTACATATAAACTCAATAGTTTCTATAACAGTTCCAAAAACTTCTCTTCTGCTGTTTGTTTTTAATAATTTGCAATTAATATGAACAAACAGAAATACATGGATACATTCGTACATATCGATACCTTAATATAGAAAGGCCCTGAGTAACGTTTTCCTAACTTTTCAGGAGAGAGAAAAGCTTAAAGTTTTGTAGTCGCGATACTTTTTCAACTGCTTACATTTTTGTTACTTTTAGTCGGATCATGTCAATCTCTTTGCCAATGATTTACAAAAAACTCGATTTGAGAAAAAAACGAGTTAAGGTCTTTCTATATTACGCTAACGATATATGGCGATGGCGTTTGTTTAAATGTATTTCGAGTATCTTTGGTTGGCATGTCTTTCATTTTCAACTCGCATTTCTTGTGCTAAAATATTACACATGCATGCATGGTTTTGTCCTGTGCAGTGGCAGCGCATTCTGCTATAAGCGGTTACCTAACGGACCGACAAATTCGTCTGCTTATGAGAGCAGCCAGCCCACTATTCTTATTATATTCTTCTTGGAAACATTTATTTCAACTCCTACAACAACATAAAATATGTTACGCACAACAATTTGAATTTTCATAATAAGTTTTGCAAAAATTTAAAAAAAAAAAAGTGCGGATGGATTTAAAAAGCCACAAGTTTTAAATTGGTGAGTCCTCATTTCAATTTCAATATCTAGCTGATGTATTTGAAGGTCAGTTGGCAAATGATCGAACTTAAGATCGCTGTGATATAAAGAAAAATCTTTTAAATTTTTGTTACTTTATTTACAAATTGATTATAACCTAAAAGCTAAAAGCACTAGCGGCTTAAAAGGGCTGTTGAAAAGAGGAGGATTGCAGTTGTTGGTCTTTTAGATTTTTTATTGCTATACGAATGTAAGTCTTCTTATAGCAAATCAACTTCTTCAGGCGAGTCAGTGATTTTTGTTTTTGGCAACGCAACCAGCATAAGTTTTGCTGATTGTTTTGGTAACTCCCGTACGTTTAGTTTCTTATTTTTATGTACGAGTATTTCAGTTACATTGACTTCTTCTTTAACACTCAAACCCTGCTTTCGGCATAACGATTCAGGAATGCCCTGAACATTTGCAAATGTATGTCTGTTTTTCACATTCAAAGCAACAAGGCAGTTTCCCTTCATACATATAAATATTTTCGAACAAGCAACAGTTGTAAATATCTAAAAAGAAAGGAAACGAAAAACAGTGTTGTATTTCTGTTAGGGGGGTAAGAAAAGTTCCTTTTGTATGAAGAAAAAGTGTTTGCCGCCGGGTATTGGGAATATTGGACGCTTAAGAAATACGCAATGTAGAGATCCCTCAAAAAATTTTGAAATGAAATGAATGTCCGTTTATAGGAGGCGTTCGGTTAAGAGAGTTAAATACGCTTACTTGCTTAAATGCGCAATTGTGCACCTAAGAAACCTAAATGGCCTACAGCTTAAATTAATGCAAATTCACATTTCAATTTTAGCTATTCATTAACACTAAAACCAAACAGATCATTCATACTCATATTTAGCTCCTCATTTTTGTCCTGACTTACTTTTTCTTCAAGCTGGAGATCTGTCCTTCTTAGTGTCCTATAAGGAATTTATAATATTTATAAGATATGCGTTTCCTTTTGGGAAACTTTTGCAGGAAAACGATTATAACCAGTTTTGATTACAAATTATGAAAATTGAAAGAAAATCCCATAACATGAACAAGATTTCAACTTTTAAAGCGGTACAGACACGATCAAAATGCTTGACAAGCATGTTTATAGTATAAGTGAACGTGACATGGACGATGATCAAACATGTTTGATTCCTTGCGTGCTTGCTGTCAAGCCCACGTACACGAGGCTTGATTGTGTCTAACGTCCTTAACATTAAAAACTGTCACATTGAAAGCAAATTAATAAACAGTTTTAGGAATTAAACGCCTAAATAATTCCGAGCTAAATTCTTTGTATCTTCCTACAAATTAGTTCTCTGTCTTTTTGGTGCTATTTTGCGCTACAGTCACGCGACAACTCTTTGGATACACTCGTAAAATAAAAGCATTTAAATGAAAACAAACCTCAGATACAATTTGCTGAGCTTTTGTCAATTATGTGGCAGATTTTAGAGCATTTTAAATATCAAAATATTAAATTGCTAGGGCCTGCGCACATAAGAGCAATACGCCGACAACTTTTGGTGTTGTGGCCCCGGCAAAGCTTAAAAAGTTTTTATTTTGAAAGTTTAAGAAAATGCTGCTGATTTTCAGCGATAAAAACAAATTCTTTCAACGAATACAAGGATTTAAGCAGCTGCACATTTCGATTTCGAATTAGGCTTAAAATCCAAAACTCCATTAATTTAACATCTATTTGAAAAGGTTTAGCAAATAACTTAAATTAAAATGCGTCCCTTAAAACGTGCCCAAGTGCTCATTATTGTTTTTTAAATAGTTGAGGAGTCATATATTTTTATAAATTAATAATAAGTGTTTCAGACACGTGCCGGTTTTATTACCTATTTTTGAGTAGCGAAAATAAAAAGTACGTTCTGCCAGTTACATATTTCGTATTTGAATAGACATAATTTCAATAAAACACAACTGATTCTGAAACAAAATAAAATAGTGGAGAAAAACATGTTTGAAACTTTGTAATAAAAAATTTGATGACTTTTTGTAGAACAGCTGAGCTGTTTTACACTGAGTTCTAAACTTGCAGCATTTCGGTAAATTGTTCGGACCGCTTTTTGTTCTCCTTGTTTGATTGGCTGTTCGCCTTTAGCTCATTTTGTTTTGCTTGTATAGATATCCAGAGTCACAATATTGGAACATAAATGGATCCTTCCTCGTATACATTTTAATTAAGAGAATTGAAGATTAAAGAAGTGAGAAATTCTCTTTACAAATGCAACTTTTTTAAAGAGCATTTCTATTGTATTTAGATAAAATCCTGAGTCTAGGTCATACAATTGTTTTCTCTAGGGTCAAGTGTAGGGGCTTAATTAAGCAACTATTATTTATTGGCATAAAAGTGGACAGCAGCAAAGTATTAGTGTGTTAAAAAAATGCGGCAGGTTTAATATTTAATTTTTTAGGACAGAGGTATGACCTGGGTTTACCCAATTAGGTTTCATCTTAGTGCCCTATGCTCCAATCCTACCCAGTATATGCGACATTGAGGTAGACGAAAAAGTGGCGCATTGCCCTTCCATTTTACTGCACCGGCCTAAAATTGGTAATGAAGAAAAAAATTTTGTACGTGAAGCCGGTGTGAGTAAAGTTAAATATTCGATGTTGTGATACACATTATAAATTGATTTTACATCCATACACAAGGTCACAACTCCAAGTGTGAGGACGAACCTGCCCCTGGGCGGCAGGTTTTGTCTTGATGTATTGCCAACTGAGAAGAAGGCGTTAGCCGGTTGATACGGCAACCAAAACTCTAGGAAGTTTCTGTATTACTTTGGTTGCGCCGAAAACTTCCACCAAAGGTTATTTGGCACGTAACTTTCGGATGAATTGGAAAGGGGGGATCCTGGTCATACGTTAAGGTGCCTGCTTTCGATGAAATGCTCTGCCAGTGTTCTAAACCTTACAGGGACGTATGTAGGTATACAGTGATAATAGAGGCCTGCTTGAGGTGGTCAAAATGTCATCGGGAAGATGTTGTCTTGCAACAGATTCCTGTCATTTGTAAGAATCGGATGGTATGGAACTAAGATCTGATATTCCCTTGGGAGTGTGAACTATTGCGGAAAATACTGTAAGCAGGGATTAGATAACTACTGAGCAAGAGGTTAGCTTTATGTGCCACTTTCACATATCACAAGAAGTTGCCACCAATTGGTCCATGTCCTAAATTTGTCCACCATCCGGTTGAGCCGTAACGGCTTAATCACTAAAGCAACATGACCTTAACGTATTATGGCCATGAACAAGACAGTTTTTTATCAATATGCTTACAATAAATATGTGCTGTTTTGTACAGTGTGTATATGTTTGAAATCGCTTAAAGGCTGGACCGATTTTCCCCAAAGTTTTAATGTGTCTTCCTGTACCCCTGTCAGAAACTATAGGCTATGATAAAAGTTTGTAATGAGGCCGAAATGAGCAATAACGGATAAACAATTATACTTTTTATGCTGAAGTTTTTTTAATTAATTATATTAATACAAACAAACTTGCAACACAGAAGTGATACTTAGTTCAAAGAGGGATAACGGTTAAAATTTATACCTTCCGCTTCATAATAAAGTCTTGCACTAAAAAGACCCTGGGCAAACTTGGTTATATTTTGCACTTAACTAACAAGATACTTTTCAGTATCAGGCTATTTACGATCTACGTTACTTAGAAGTAATGAAGTAACGACTTGATTACTATTAAATTATATACATAAGTATTGTAGTTGTTCCTGACAAAAATGCACTGTAAGCTGAGCAGAGAATTTGAGTACTATTGAGATTTTCTTAAAAAAGGAAAACCTCATCGAAACGAGGCTTAAAATGTTTAAAATATGAAAGTTGCAAGTTTTTCGGAATTTTCTTAATTTGATAATTTTACATATATTTTGCTCGATTTAAGCGTCCTGTAAGGAATCTTTTTGAAACAGTTATCTGATAAATAGTTGCCTCCAATGACATCGCCATCTTAAAATCAGTACTTCAAATGCCGCAGTACAAGAAGTGAAGGGAGTGATTGTTAAGATTGGAACTCATTATGTTTCAGTAAAAGTTTTCGTTGGGAAGATACGGGTAGCCATTCAGCCGGGTTTTAACTAAAAACCGCTTAAAACTTCTTGTAATCGCGCCATTCTAGTCTGAAGTGTTGAAACAATTGAATTGAAAAATTTTGTTTCAGAATTTAACATTTTAGATTCATTACAAATTTACACACACTTTAAACTGTTGCTTTTTTATTTTGCAAACAAGCAAATTAGCACTTTAAGAGTTTTACAATATATTAAATTTATATTTAGTTCATTTGTTCGAAAGCAATAAAAAAAAACTTAAATTATTTTCCCAAGCGCTTTTACTTTTCAGTTTTTTGAACATTTGACTTTCAGTGTCGTCCAATAAAATTTAGCACTTTATTCGTCTTTAGATAAATGAAATGACAAAAACTTATTTTGAATTTAAATTAGACTTCAGAGACGAATTTCCCCTTAAACAGGCAGACTTCGATTGAACACAGACAAATTAATATAATAAAAAAGAATAACAGACATTTAATAAGAAAAACAAAAATGACTGACTGATACGCCTCGGGGGGGTGCTTTAAAATGTTATGCTTAAGCAAGTCTTGGAGCATTTACAAAAAATTATCCTTTTTTCAGTTTGTACTCGTATGTGTGTATTCACATGGATTGGAATTCGTTTACTGAAAGGTTATGTAAACGTATGTTGTACTAAAAGTTCTCCAAATGAATGTCGGTCCTAGGAATATTGATTGCTAAATACTACCTTTGAGTGTCAGCAAAACCTAAATAGAGGGGCAGGGTGAGGGGAAGAAAACGCTTTAAAAAGTGTGTTTAGTTCAGTGTGAACACTATGTCCGAATGCTAGTCGTAGCATCAAGTTCCTTTCTATGTAAAAACAAATTATAAAATAAATTTTTTTAGCCTTTTTGTCAACTCGTTGGGTTTTGCATGAATTTCGGTGCGAAAAATTCCTTAGTTGGTGGGTTTTTTTATATTTCGGTGCGTTTTTTTTTTAATTTTTTGGTGGCACTAAAGCAAATTCAACAAAAATGTTTGTTTCAGTGTGAGAAAAAAAATCTCTTGCAATAAATCAATAAAATACACCTGCTTCCATGCCATTTCGTTCAACAGTGCAACATTTTCATAATAAATTTTATGGACCACTGTAAAAAGGTCTTGTTGTTCTAGATAATTGGTTTTGTGTAACGGGAAAGAATCATTTCATTTCATATAAAATTTTGTTGTCCCTTTTGAATTTTCATGGTAATTGTTTTTCTGGCAACAATTGCTGCCGAGTCTGCTGAAAAGTTTAGCAGCAATTTAATACTTTTTATGCAAAATTAGTTCAATAAACATTTTCAGCTTGATGGATTTTTTCGAAAAAGGCGCGTTTCAAAGTTGACAACGCTGGTTTTGCCCCCCATTTATATGTATGTAAAAGTTGTCGACACAACGATATGGCCAAGTTTGTGCATTCCGCAGGACTCATAGTTTTTGTGTTTCCTGGTCAGACATTGTCTTTTAAGATTTCTTCGTTTGACTGGCAACATTTGAAACTTTCCGTAGATGTTGCGAAATATCTGACTTATTTCTTAAAGTTAAGAAAGTTTTATGCATTTATCTATTGAAATACTTAAATGATGGGCAAGTGGGAGTAGAAAGGAACTCTTATACTAGTAAGCAAACATATGTAGACAATTCTGTAACAGATTTCGAAGATAGAATAAGTGGAGAAAGCGCTCCTTAATACGTATTTTAGAGTTTTTGTGCAAAAGCTCATATTTTAAAGCAGATCTGGCAGTTTTGCCCCCCATGACAACTCCATGAGCTAAAAATGTCAGACAATGAAGTGCTGGGGCTTTCTTACAATCGTGATAATTTAGCTTCTGGTGAGAATTTTTCATTGACAGCACATTGTCCGACTAATTGTGAGTAATACTGTAAAATATGACAACTGTTTGTACATACACAAGTACATGGATTAACAGGAATACGGCCTTTGGTGTTCTGACAACTACAAACATCTTGTGTTCTGAGTACAACAACACACAATCCCAACTAAAATCAAAAGTGTTAATAGAATTTGGAATGTTGATGTTGTAGGGTGTTCATGTTATCGCCTCCCCACTGTATATAGGAACTAACATTTTCTGGAATCCATTAAATCTCAAAAAGTTTTAATGTTAAGCACTTCTGGAATGAAATCCATTTTAATATTCTATTTTTTGTTGAACGTACGTACATTCCTTCATTTCCTTCCGTTTTTACATACAACATTTCGGAAATATTTTGACAGCTTAAGTGTAAAAAATATAAGTATATGACAAAACACAGCTACACATTTAAGCGCAATGTTCCAATAACTTATAAGCGTCAAAAAAAAGGGGCTCAACTGACAGATACTTTTCACAAAAACGAATTGCAGAGAAATAATATTCGGTTTCAATTCACATCGGATTTCTTTGCATGTCCTTAATTCATGTGAAAAATGTTTCGATGCGAGACATACAGGCCACAATTTCTGTTCTAAAAGTGCAACATATTTTTGTTTACCTTTAAAGGCAAATGATGTAAAAAGTCCTGCAAAGATTTAATTAAGAATTTATTATCTTTCATACACATCCACACACAAATGACTGGTACAAACCCTGTGATTATTTTTTTATTGCTCCGTAAAATTTTGTTATTATTTCGTTGCAGTGTTTCTTGCATCTCATGAATAATTTACGGCTAAAATTACTCAATAAATTGTTTAAATGAGTAACAGAAAAAAAGAATTTTTTATGCTTTTGTTTTTGCTCACTGGCAAAAAACACTTTAGTGAAGAATAGAATTTTAAGCCAAATTTGGATGCACAATTAATGTGTATAAATTAAAATGGCAAAACGAGAGAATTGAAAGCGAAGAGTGTAAAAAACACAAAAGCAAGAATGTAAATTGAATTAAAGTGCTATTCTGTTAAACAATTAAATGCACTGCAGAAAAAAAATATTTTTCCGCAATTTTTATAAATAAATAAAACCAGCAACAAAAAACTTGGAATAATATATTAACTCGTCAGTGAAACAAGCGTGAATTAATTGCGGACAATAAAAATACATTAACACAAAAAATAATCGATAAGAACAAATTTCCCCCGTCTTAAAATTTTATCAACAACAACAAATTTCTATGGAAATATGACGATAACAACTGCCAGCTTATCGGCTATACTTATGGATATTTACGTACGGACTCGTACATGTGAAATGAGATTTTATTTTTAAATTTTCATTGGAAACAAACAGGAATTTTTTCTTTTGTCCTTTTGTTGTGGTCGGTAGAAGTTGATGGAAGAGAAATTCTTTTCCACTTACACAAGTTGACACAAAGTTATTTTCATTCATAAAATCAAAGCAAACAATCTGGCTAGTCCTAAATATTCGCAAAGGAAATTGTCTCCCGGTTTTCGAGAACAGATTGCCCCGATTCTATAAACATTGATGTCAGTTGTCTTGGTTGTTTACATTGAAATCGAGTGCAAACTGATTTTAGTAGGGCCTTTCTTTCTAATAAACTTCACCACAATTTCTTATTACACAAATTATCACTTACGAGCTTCAGTTATTCTGCATTAAAGTGGTTAAACTAAATATTATCTCAGCCGGCCAAAAATTGGAAATGTTATTGTATATCAAAAATCATTCAAGTACAAGCTGGTGATCCTCAAGTCAGTCACCACTTGAGTCCAATTTATTTCACTTTAGTCATCAGTGATCGTCCTGCTGCTGTTTTGCGTTCCAAAGTGCTCAACAGCCGATGATGTTAAAATGTTTAACTTTGGAAATGTTTCTCAGTGGTGCAAATTTAATTTATTCGAGTTGTCACTTTTCCAACCACAATCCGATTCAGACTTTCTGTTATATGGAAACTGCTATTTCACATAAACTTCAAACCATATTGAATGATGGTGTACTGTTGAATCACAAGCTCAACTTTCGTGATATGCTAAATAAAGCCTACGGCGTGTACTTGGAGTCATGCATTTTTTTTATATGTCTCTTGTTCGACCAATTATTGGGTATGGAGTAATTTTTTGTTATACTTGTTATTGTATTTATATCGATAAAACAATTTTTAATTTTCTGCCTCCGTGACTGTGGTCGCAACTCTTATGTCTTACCAGGGTTTCATAGTGGACTTGCTTCGATAAAATTGCCCACCCCCAAGAGCGCTTTATTTGTTCTGGCCCTGATTCTTCATGATGTTAATTCTAAGTTTCTGCTCAATCAATTAGGCGTCAACGTTCATGTAAGTCCAACCCGCAACTTAGAACTTCCGTATATGCTAATATTGATTCGCATCGTCGCGCATGCGCTAACTTCAATAAATGCTATCACATTATTGACATATCTGAGAGTAATGACGTACTCAGGAGAAGTCTTGCCTTATGACTAGATTGTTGAACCAACTGTTTTTATAATAATAAATCACAAAGGAAAATAGCAATTCTTGCAACCAAATTATTATAAATTATTATATAAATTATTATATAAATTATTTTACTTAAATAATCAATAAAAAACACATTAAGTTATTTATTACGAATAGTGTAATAAATTGTGAAGTTCATAATAAAACGCCTTCGAACAAAAAAGAATGTGATTTCAAATTGATTTGGGATTTTCTCACTTTCACAAATATTGATTTGCAGAATAGGTCTGTATTTTTTTTTTTTGGTGTTCGAGGAAACAAAATCACTCCTGTTGGAAAATTCCAACAAAATTGCTATAAATTTACGAGAATTTTGCCCATTGCCACACTTTCAATTCTTGCTCTCAGTTATATTTTTTTACCACATCTTTAAAACTGGCCACTGGATAGTTTTCAATTTTACTTTTGCATTCGTCTGGAAATTTGACTGGCAGAATTTAAAAGATAATAAGAAAAGTTGTTCCCTATTTGAAAAAAGGTTGTAGTTATTGAAGTTCATGTCCTTATTTTCTTAGTTTATGATCAAAAAATATGCATAAAACTAGTAAAAATATGGATGTTTTGCACTTTAAGGGAAGCTGAGAGCTTTCTTTGTCGAAGGCATTTTATGTACTCATGTGAAATTGACGGAAAATTTGTATACCTCCAGGTTAATACGCGTATCTGTCCATTCGAGTGAGTTTTGAAACTAAAACCTTGAAATTGTGACTGCAGCGTTAATAAACACTTAAAAAAATTACCGGTTCAACTAAACTTTTTTGGAAAGAGTTGCATATAATATTTTTTGCATTATTTATTTACACATATTCTGGTTATTTGAGGTAGCGAGCAAATGCAAACAAGACCGAGCCTGAAAAGATTTCCGGTGATGGTGGATGGTGGCTTTTGGCCCACTCTGTACATATTTTCTGCCAAAAAATTGCTAATATGAAAAACTAATTGCGAATTTGGCTCTTTTCAAACTGGTCTATCAACCCCGTTGCTTGCGATTTTTGTCATGCTAAATTTTAAAACTTAGGACGGTTCAATTTTAAATAATCTGCCCCATACGTTCACATTATCGGTCCACGATACACCCTTCTTTGTGAATTCCTCTTCAGTTACTGGCATTTCGAGGACGTTAAGGAGAGTTACATTTTGTTCCGAACCCATTTCTGTACTTTTGTGTATTTTTTATTTTAAGCGTAATTTTTTTTCTACATTTTGAAGAAAACTGATTGCAAGCAGATGTGTCAGCATGCCGCTACTAATCGGTGATTTTGATCGGCGTTTTAGTTGTCGACAAAAATCCACAGATTTTTCGAACATTTATTGGCCGGCGATTCAGAAAACCTTTTGATCGGTCAAAGACAGCACGATTTCCGTGCACGAATTTTTCAGAAAATCGGTGCATTGTGCCGATAGTAGGATTTTAGATTTACATAAAATTTAGTTTAAAAGTTGGTGTCACAAAATACGCGAACGAAAAACATTAAAGAAAGAAAAACAATATAAGAAAGATGTGCCCGCGATTTTATCACACACTGTTACTAAATAATACAAACCGCTCAAACGGATCATATTTTATTTTTATCAACTGCGCGAACTAATAATTAGCATTTCACATTCTGTTTTTTTTATAGATCGAAAATTTAACTCATGCTCAACTAAATCATGAAAAATCGACTTAAAATATAAAAAGAAGTGTTTGAAATATAATTGAAAAAAAAGAACAGCATAAAACACAATTCACCTTAAGGTTAAAAATTGTTCAACCGCATTTGAGAGACAAGTGTGTACAGAAAATATAAAAGAAAAAAGACACCAACCATAAAAAAGCCATAAAGTTGTAAAACTAAAGCCTCCGTTTTAAAACTGCTTGAAAAACAGAAGAAAGAAAAATAGATTTGAACAACAAATTTATTTGATTTTGTGACATGCAGCTGGAGCGGGCCTACGCTGGCAAAATTTATTGCATACAAATTAATGACGTTGGAGTTGCAAATTTAGGCACGAGGCACTAGTGCAACAAAACGTAAAATCTATCTCTGCAGCAGATATGCAATTAGGAAATCGAAGAGGTAAGTCAAATAATTTTGAAACCCTTAAGAGCAGTTGACACTGTTACACAGTTCTTAAGGTTTTCCTGGGGTTTTGTAAGAAAAATAATCTAATGAAAGTTGTGCTGAAGTCTCGAAAACTCTAACGTATCGTTATATTTCGTGGTCACACTATCATCACGCCTCAAATCTCATGAAAGTTGTGCTGAAGTCTCGAAAACTCTAACGTATCATTATATTTCGTGGTCACACTATCATCACACCTCAAATCTAAATAAAGTTGTGGTGAAGTCTCGAAAACTCTAACGTATCGTTATATTTCGTGGTCACACTATCATCACGCCTCAAATCTAATGAAAGTTGTGGTGAAGTATCGAAAACTCTAACGTATCGTTATATTTCGTGGTCACACTATCATCACGCCTCAAATCTAATGAAAGTTGTGGTGAAGTCTCGAAAACTCTAACGTATCGTTATATTTCGTGGTCACACTATCATCACGCCTCAAATCTAAATAAAGTTGTGGTGAAGTATCGAAAACTCTAACGTATCGTTATATTTCGTGGTCACACTATCATCACGCCTCAAATCTAATGAAAGTTGTGCTGAAGTCTCGAAAACTCTAACGTATCGTTATATTTCGTGGTCACACTATCATCACACCTCAAATCTAAATAAAGTTGTGGTGAAGTATCGAAAACTCTAACGTATCGTTATATTTCGTGGTCACACTATCATCACGCCTCAAATCTAAATAAAGTTGTGGTGAAGTATCGAAAACTCTAACGTATCGTTATATTTCGTGGTCACACTATCATCACACCTCAAACCTAAATAAAGTTGTGGTGAAGTATCGAAAACTCTAACGTATCGTTATATTTCGTGGTCACACTATCATCACGCCTCAAATCTAATGAAAGTTGTGCTGAAGTCTCGAAAACTCTAACGTATCGTTATATTTCGTGGTCACACTATCATCACACCTCAAATCTAAATAAAGTTGTGGTGAAGTATCGAAAACTCTAACGTATCGTTATATTTCGTGGTCACACTATCATCACACCTCAAACCTAAATAAAGTTGTGGTGAAGTATCGAAAACTCTAACGTATCGTTATATTTCGTGGTCACACTATCATCACGCCTCAAATCTAATAAAAGTTGTGCTGAAGTCTCGAAAACTATAACGTATCCTTATATTTCGTGGTCACACTATCATCATGCCTCAAATCTATCATTATATTTCGTGGTCACACTATCATCACGCCTCAAATCCAATGAAAAATATGAAGAGGAAAGAAACCGCTTAACAAAAACTCCGGCAAAATGAAATAACACTAAATTGCGATTGCATTAACTTTTAAATATAACGTGAACGAAAAATGTTCCCAAACGGAAGTTACATTTAAAATTTTCGGGCTGTATATGACCAAGAAACATATCATGAAACTCTGTTCACTGTCAGGACTTACACATTGAATGTCAAATGTCTTGTTTGTCATGCCATTTCCCAGCATTTTGCTGTCACACTTGCATGTACTGTTGGAGTCTTTGACAGGTCTTAATACAGGGTACCGCCGAGGGTTGGTATTATTGATTTCGCAGGGAAAAAATATCGATCGACATGGAAGTTACAATTATGCATTCCTTCGGTATAACTTGTTTGCCAAGTAAATGTAACATCTCTGTGTTAATTTTATGTCAGCTGATGTCGAAAACAAAGAAAGTTTATTGAAAAAGTGAATTAATTTTGGAATTGGTTCCATTTTGCTTCCGCACAAAAAATGCTTTCCGCTAACGTGGAATGGAATGAATAATAATAACGATCACAAAGTTTTTCTCTCCATTAAACTCTTCTTTAAAGATCAGAAGAAAGAAACTTGAGTTCTTTATTCAGTTATTTTTTTCTTTTTCCAATAAACAAAATTATAAACTTAACTTTTAATTTACTTATTATTGTATTATTGTGTTTTTTCTTTCTTTTTTATTAATAATTGAAAGCTGGTTTTTATGTAATATATGTAGATTTTAATAGATTAGCCCCATGTGATTTCCTACATCCTGTAAAAAAAAAATTTAAGTGGACCTCTTTCACGTGCAAAAACATTTTGCTAAAAAACTTTGGTCCACAAGTGACGAAGTTATTTGATAAACAATTATTGGGGCAAATATTTGCAACAAACAAATACAGGCGATATGAAAAGAATATATTTGGCAAATGATCTAGTGTTTTGTTGATTGTTTAACTGCAGAATGGAAGGCAACGTTCACGTTCGAAATACAGAAACAGGTCTTTAAATGCAAAGAAAAAAAGACACTGTTTCACAAACGAGCACCGTCAGTAGTTATTATTTCCCTTCACTATGATTTTAATCACAAGTAAAATCACGCCAGAACGTAATCGAACGACAAATTCGCTTGGTCCTTTCCTCTTTTACAACACAGAAATTGAAAGGCAGACATTTTTCTCATTTGAATAATTTTACAATTGCGAAATATACCCACTTTGATTCCCCAAAAACTAATTTATATTATATCCAAAAATGCCCATTGAAAATTAGTATTTGAGTTAATTTATATAGCAAGTTGTGAATATTCCATTTGGCCTGACGGCCAGTTTGCCAATTGGCGCACATGGTGTATATACAAGTGTAGGCATATTTTTATATATATGTACAATATATATTCTAAAAAAATCAGTTGATAAGAACATTATTGGTGAATAAAACTATATACGTTTGTGAGTTTTTGGCTGTTTTCTTAAATTTTAGGTTTCAAAGGTGTTAAGTTTTCTTTTCTTGCCGGCATTTTTGAATCAAAAGAGCTGCATGAACGTCTACTGTCAACTTATACCAAAAGCGACGTTTCCCCATCATAATATAGTTATTTATCTGCATGAGAGGTCTGATGATTGTAACAAAACATAAGTTTAGGCATGACGAATTTTTCGTTTTTCATTTGCTAGAAAACATTGCGTTTTTATTGTGTACGTTCCCAAGAGTCTGGTAACATTTTTGTGGTTTAGAACAGCAATAATCGGACAATTTTTATTAAAATCTACAAAAATAATGTATTTTTTTTAAAGACAATTAATAAAAACACATTAAATTTTATTCGTATGCTTCTATTTCTACAGTTCCGAGCGCAGTTTTTGTAATATACACAAGTTCACTTCATTATTTGTTGGCGAGTTCATATAGCAAAATTTGCTGCAATTGCCATTTCCAGAACACCAATTTGGTGACTTGGAATCGTAATCTTTTTTTTTGTGAAATGTGAGTTTCAGCACATGGCTGTATTATGTTATACTCAAATCGCCAAAGAAAATCTTCCTAAAGTTCCCACAGTGTGGAAATGATTCCCAATGAATTTTTTAGTCCAAAAATCATATTTTTTATCCCACTTCGAAACCTATCGAGTATGATTTGTCTAGTATGATCGTCTAATAGCAGCTTTAAAATGTCTAGTACACATATTGTAGAAGGTGGCAGCGCTGCGGCAGCTGGCCCTGGTTAAAACAAAAACATTTTTAAAAGTTTTTGAGGAAGCGGCTTAAAATTTTAATAAAAAGTGTATTATTGCTGCCTTTTATGGCAAAAAAAGGGGCACGGATCATTCCTCAAATATATTCGGACCAGCATAATCTTTTAAAAGCCTGTTTTTGTTGTCTTGTTGTAGTTCTGCTCCAGGGCTGGCAATTCGGCACAGACGGTCGCGTACCACACACACTACATTTCCTCCATTACTCTCCCCCAAACTTCCTCTGACATTCTTTCGATTTTCTCATTGTAAAAGCGGATTTTAAACACATTTTAGAAGAATTTGATACTCCTGAAACCATTTTTAGGCTTAAACTGCTCTTTAGCTAAAACACATGTCAAGCAAGCTTTAGGAGGTGATGTTCTTATAGTCTTTGGCAACACCTTGATTTTGTTTAACTGACAGAAATATAACTTTTATTTTACCCAGTTCGTAAGAAAACTACTAAATTCATAAGAAAAGCAAAATGTTTTTCTTTATTGCCGTCTAAAATCTTATCATTTATTTCTCATGCCAAAAACTTTTGTTCATTTTTTAGGCTTAAGTACCCTGAAAAAATGTTTATTACATAAAGTGCACTTTATTTACCCAGAACTGCACTGATTTCTCTCATTTCATTTGTGCAGCAAATAAAAAATATGGCCAAAATAAAGAGACTTCGGCTTCATGCACTTGGCTTTTATGCAAAAATATGTAAAAGCCATTAAAAGAATTAACAAACACACAAACGTTTCGAATTGCTACTGGGGAAACTGATACTGGTTCAGTGCAGAAGCGCTTCTTAACTTTTTTTGGCAGTTAAATTTTTTTTCGTTGTGAAAATATTTTCTGTTCAACGTTGATGTTGTTCGAAGCCCTTGACTCTGCACCAGGAGTCGGTCGTATTTTTATCGGATGAGAAGGGGAAAAAATAACAATAAAGAAGAAATTACTGCAAAAACTTTTCCACCAACAACAACTGAACGTGCTCATATTTTCCGCTCACAAAAGAGAAATATTTGAGTTCGCCAGCAGTTGGTTGGGTTTCTTTGCAAGAATTTTGGCCAAAGAATAGTGCGTGTTATTTTACTATACGGTTTTTGAAAGCGAAAAAAGGAAAATGTAGCAGTTTTCTTAAGCCCCATAATATACGGAAATACCAATTGCATTGATCATAAATCTGGTTCTTATTTTTGGATGTGGCAGCAACTGCTTTGATAATCTAAATTCTCATGGAGAAATAAAAAGAGAAAAAAACTCTTTGCGGAAAAATTATCAGCGGCCGAAAAGTTTTACGAAAACAAAACTTATCATCGAAAAGTTCTTTATATAAAAAGGCCGACCAGGCGATTTTCGTAGCGCCTAATTTGCGCTTGAGCAGCGTGTATGTCACTGAGGGCATGAAGTTGTTGTGCTTTTGCCAAATGCTAGTACAAGTCAAGGCATATTTGCAATAACCAAATACCTGTTCGCCTTAACGCAAAGAGAATGGCAAGTCGAAATCATGCAGCCAAACAAAATTGGGCGAATTGCAATGGATGTGAAACGTCAAAAACAAAAGTTGTACTCCTGTGTTCGAGGCGACTTCATTAGAGGAGAAACTGAGAGCGCAACTGATTACTTATTTATGCTTAAGTCTCCCTTGGATGTCAGCAGTCGCAGTGTAAAACTTTTTACTTTTCACATTTCACACCCATTGAATTAAAACAACGAACTCACACACTTGGAACTTTGCTGCATTTTGTTGCTGTACTAGAAAGTGAAACTGCCATGAATTTATCTCGCCTGAACTGTCGACAGCCGAGAGACACTAAAACATAAATAAGTAAACAGCTGATCTCTCATTTTCAGCTGGTGTCAGGACATTTTCCTTTTTTTAATTTACCGTTTAATTCTTGAGACTTGAATTCCTTTTAAAATACCAAATGCTGTTGCACTTAGTTTGTCGCATAAAAAATCAAAAGTTTTTGTTTAATTATTTATCGTAATGGGCGTATTTTAGAGTGACAGATATTTGAATATTAAATTGGTTAATGTTTTTTTTTTTTTTTTTTAAAGAACTTCAATTTATTTTTGGAAGTAACAAACTTTTTGATTGCAAACACCACCATACAGTTCCCTAAATGACAGTTTGTTTTCATATCTTTATTAAATCAAGTCTAGTAAAACAATTTGAATTAGGGAAAAATCCATAAAACATGGGAAATTGCTCCTCGCTTATTTTGTTATTGTCATTATTTTAAAAGTACTTTACGACTAAATAAATGAATTGAAACTGTCATTATTAATGAAAGGGAATGTCTAAAAGATACTTTATATAAAATTTATTTAAAATTGTAACGAGAAACCCAACAACAAAATGGATCTTAAAGTCATTGTGATTTATAACAGTCGTATTCATAAAAATTTGGAAAACTTTGCAAATTGGGGTTTAGCTTAAAATGGGGTTTTCAAACGTCCTATAAATCTGTCAAATTTAAAATTGGTTGTTGTGGCAAAAAAGTTATTGTTTCATAAAGATATTGAGGTACAAAATTAAATGGCGGGCAAAAGCAAAAAAAAAAAGGTTTAGATGATTCAACGAATATATTGTGATTTTTTGCTTGCGGTAGCCCTTGTTTTCAGTTAATTTTATTTTTTTTTTGTTGAATTAGCATTTTAGAAACTTTCGGTTGAACACGGAAGGATTTTGTTGCAAAACTAATCTTTTTTTTTGTTTCATATAGATATAAAGCATTATTCTTTGGATTAGCTTGCCTGGAAAAGTCTTTGAGATAATTTTTTTCCGTGTACAGAAGATCAAACAAATAAAATCATTCAATTATACATATTTTTTCATTGCTCTTAAAAACGGTTTATCGATTTTTATTTAAAGTGTTTTCCATACTTTGTTGAATGATAAACTAGTGTTATAAAATGGGGCTGTCCTATGAAGGCGAACGATAGCGTTCACCAGCACTTTGAGCCGCAGAGAATCAGCGACTTGTCACAAATCATTAATGCGAGCGATAAATAAATTTAGTAAGAGAAAGTTGGCTTTTTGACCTTCAAAATAATGTTGAATATCGTGGGACGGGCGAACAGATTTTCTTAAGTGCAACAAAATATAGGATTTTTCACAAATACAGATCGATAACAATACCGTCAGCAAGAGCAGCTGGCATTTGATTCCATAGAACGAATTATCTAAGCGAACGACGAGGGTCGGTCATTTTCTTTTTGGGATACACTCAGGGCTTGATCCCAATATATGCAGTGCATTGTACCAGAATTGGGTTTACGAGGTGGAGAGAAAGAGTAGTGTTTCGCTATATGTTTGTTTTTATTCTATATTGCAGGGACGAGAATTTAACTGATGCTGTTTTCGACTATTGAGTGTCCACTGTACATACATGCCTTCGACAATGCACAGTCGAACATCAGTTAAGCCAAAACGGCGTGTTTTTGTTTGGTATTTGTGTTTTTTTGTTATTGTTTTAATTTGAACAAATGTTTGGCCAGAGTCTTTGGTAGGAATCGAACCTACGACCGCTGGATTGTTGGTCAAATACTCTACCAATTCCTTCATCGAGCCACTCTTAAACTGACTATCTGAGTGCTTTTCGTTCAACAGAGTACCGTTCGACTTCGATTCGCATCATCAGCTTTTAGATGAAAATTCTGGCTGTCAGCCACAACTGACAGCTGAAAGCTGATGCAATTGAAAGAATTGCGAAAGTGAGCGGTTTTCGTTCAATAGTGCATAATTGGATTGCATCAAATTTGCCGTAACTTTTTTTATGCTTCAATTGATTCAATTTTGTGGTTCAGTAAGAATTGCTTTCTGAGTACAATATAAGCGAAAAGAAATTCATTACCTTTTTATTCAAAAAGGAATATCACAGATTCTTTTTATTATGGTTTTTTGGTCCTGTTTGTTGCATCCATTTCTTTTTGTTTTTGCTTTTAGCCGCCGTTTTTGATTAAAGACTAGAGGAATCACAAACCAAAGTGGTTGCCAGATTAAATTAAGCGCAATGAAGGAATGGATGACTCTTTAGAAATTGATCTGAAATAATAGGTCACTAAAACGAAGTCCACAAACAAACATATTCTTCTTCTTCTTCTTTTGGCGCTACAGTCCGTGGTGAACCTGGGCCTCAACCAACAAAGTTTTCCAGCTGGCACGGTCTTTAGCCAGCGTTCTCCAATTTTGCACACCAAGTTGGTTGAGGTCCCTCTCCACTTGTGTGCGCCATCGGTTCCGTGGGCGTCCTCTACTGCGTTGTCCCACAGGTTCGGAATCGAAGATTCTACGGGTCGGAGCAGTATTCTCCATGCGCTCTACATGGCCCAACCATCTTAGCCGTTGGATCCGTAGGCGCCTGGTTAGGCTCATGTCGCTGTACAACCCGTACAGTTCATGATTGAATCTTCTTCTCCAGAAACCATCAACGCAAACAGGGCCGAAGATTGAACGCAGAACTTTTCTCTCGAAAATACCAAGGACTTCCTCATCCGCCTTCGACACCGTCCATGCTTCTGCGCCATAAAGAAGTACAGGGATTATCAAAGTGGTATATAGTGTCAACTTGGTTTTTCGAGAAAGGGCCTTACTACTCAATTGCCTCTTGAGCCCAAAGAAACAGCGATTGGCAAGAGTTATTCTGCGTTTGATCTCGGTACTGATGTTGTTCGTACTGTTGACTTGGGAGCCAAGGTAGACGAAGTCCTTCACTACCTCGAAGTTATAGCTGCCTATGGTGATGTTCGGGCCCAGTCGTCGGTGTTGCGCGTCCTTTTTTGATGACAGCATATACTTCGTTTTGCCCTCGTTCACCGCTAGACCCATTTTGGCCGCCTCCGTTGAAATACCAGCAAACGCTTCAGTGACGGCTCGCTGTGTTCGACCAATCACGTCAATGTCGTCAGCGTATGCTAGCAGTTGCACGGACTTTTGGAAGATCGTGCCTCTGTTGTTGGCGTGTGAGTTTTGCACGATCTTCTCAAGAATTATGTTAAAAAAGTCACATGACAGTGCGTCGCCTTGTCTAAATCCCCTTCTGACATTGAAGGTCTCGGTGAATTCGTTACCGACCTTGATGGAGCAGCGAGAGTTCTCCATCGTCATCCTACACAGCCTGACGAGTTTAGTAGGAATGTCAAAACTAGACATGGCTTCGTATAGCTCGTCCCTATACACACTGTCATATGCGGCCTTAAAATCAACGAATAGGTGGTGGGTGTCGATTTGCATTTCTTGGGTCTTTTCCAGGATCTGCAGTAGTGTGAAAATTTGGTCGATGGTGGACTTCCCCGGCCTGAAACCACACTGATAAGGACCTATCAGACTGTTCACGAATGGTTTCAGGCGCTCACACAAAACGGCAGAGAAGATCTTGTAGGCGATGTTCAGGAGACTTATTCCTCGGTAGTTGGCGCAGTTGAAGGGGTCTCCTTTTTTGTGGATCGGGCAAACGATGCTGAGATTCCACTCGTCGGGCATGCTTTCCTCCGACCATATCTTACAGATGAGCTGGTGCATGCGCCCAACCAGGTCATCTCCGGCTGCCTTAAATAGTTCCGCGGACAGTGCGTCCGCTCCTGCAGCTTTGTTTGATTTCAATCTCGATATTGCTATCTTGACTTCATTCAGGTCGGGGGGACGGAATTCTCTACCATCATCGTCCGTTATCTGTAGTGGAATATTCTGCCTGGCGATGGAATGGAAATACGTACATTTTCCTTAAAAAGCATTTTAACTACTAAAACTTTGCAGCTTAAATGGGATTATAAAACAGAATAGAATTTAAGGTTCTGTTACGAATACGGCAATAACTCAAAAACACAAGTTTTATTTTTTGAAAGCCTAAACCAGCGGACTATAAACAACAGCGCAGTTACGCAAACTGCCAACCTTTCGCCAGTTTGATTCCCCACGGAATGCGAAAAAACTGCTCACTGCTAGAATTCTATTAAATACTGTTTTCCCCATTTTAGTTTCTTTTATTTAATTTAAAAATTTCTTTTTACATTCTGCTACTTGACTATAAATTTTCTTGGCAGGAAGAAAAGCCAAAAGCTACAAATTTAATGCTGTGTTTTAAGCAAGTGAAAATATCTTTGCAGCCATAAAACAATTTTATAAAATTAAAACAAGTTGGGGTTTTCAAATAATATGAAATGCTCGTAAAATAAAAATCTAATGTACCAACAACAACAAGTGTGAAAGACTTTGTTTTCCGGCAGTCAATCCTGTAAAGAGGTGACTGTTGAATAAAGGAGACTTAAGTACTTTTTACTGGCTGCGAAGCAAATAATTGAAAGTAGGACAACTGACAACCCACAAATTCGTTTTTTCTGTTTTTTGTTTTTATAAGATACATTTAAAAAATAATTTTTAAGCAGACTGACAAAACTTTAAGTTAAAAGCCCCAAAATGTCAGTTTAAAAATCATGAAACTTAAATGACAGCAACTGTATTGAACTAAAATAATAACAAACAAAAAAAGTTGGCAAAATGTTTTGCCGCTTTCGAATAGAAACAAAAGCAAAACCATCATGTCTTCCGATGTGTGTCTACACGGAAAAACATTTTGTCAGCTCTTTGGAGGAAGTCTGCGAAAATGCAAGTGAATTGTTAATACGCGCAACAGCAAATAACTAATTCTAATTTTTAAAGCGGTTTGACACCACAAGCTGTCAACGAGAGTCAGGCAAGTAATAGAATAGTTTGGAACGGCTGTTTAAAGAGGCGCAGCTGGTTTAAGGGTAATTCGGCAATAGAAATCTTTTTCCTCTTACATTGTCCGTGAACATTTTTTTTGGCAAATTTGTGTAAAACATTTGGTATGTCCAAAGATGAAATCTTTCATTGCCGTCTCAATACCAGAAATGCGTCACATTTAAATTTAAAAAACTTATTATGCGATTGTGTCACTGTCAATTTTGTACGAAAGTGAAAATCTACTCATTTCTCAATACGCAACGTTTTTATTCTGTTGATTTAGATCCTTGACATCTGCCGAAATCGAATGACAGAAAAGGTATTGCAGGAATGGTGCAAAGTATGAGAGTTAAAAGCAGAGAGTTAATACTGATCTGATCGATATGCCTGATACTTCAGTAGTTGCTGCAGCTGTGCTAAAAAAAATATTTTCACATGTTTTTCTAGTCGATTTGGTAAACTTTTAATTGTATAGAAAATTTGATTTTGCTTAGTTTTTGACAGGCGACAGGACTCTGTACCATTTAATGTAATTTTTTAATGTTTATTTTATGTCAACAATTGCACTTTACGCTTTTGAAAACGCATAATTTTTGAGTTTTACGTTTTCTATACCAGTTAGAAACGTTTTCGTTTTCACATCCTTATTTCCATTCCATTGTAGACCCCAAGTTGGAAAAAAAAGATTGGTGCATTGGATTCTGTCCGATTTCATTTCATTTTATGACATTTATTGCGCTCTTACGAGGATTGCAAGAATAAATTGTCGAATTTTGAATAGTAATTTTTGGGCTGGAAGAAGTTGGCAGCCCAGTTGCATTAAGTCGCGCGCTTCAGTGACTACTAGAAGAATTTTATGGATAATATTTTAGCCCTTCAATTAGTAAGTCTTTGCAGTGTCCACCACCAACTATTCGCCGTATTAAATCAACATGATTTTGACAAGATAAGATTTGCTCTACTAATATACAAAATGTTTGATTTTAACGTCCAGAATAAGATCAAATGCAAATAAATGACTATTGTTTGCTACGGTGAAATCACTACGTTAAAACTTGCTCAATGTCGACTCAAATCAGCTGATTTTAAATCAAAGAAAATCAATGCAAATGTCATATTTGTGGACTCGCTTTTCTTCTGCGTTAAATACATAGAGGAAATTTTAAACATTGCAAATCGTTATCGGACAAATTTTAAAACAATTTTTACAAACTGACAATAAAATTTTTGACAGCTGTCACTTTTAAATGAAACTATTAAAAACAAACGCTGAATATTTAAGCGAAATTTCAAGTAAAGTACAAGAAAGCGCTACCTTCAGCCCATCGAAAGGTAAATGCCAGTTCCAATTTGACATTTGTGAACTAAAGAGTTTCAAAATGTACATGAACAAGACCCGAATTGCTCGCTGTACTACTAAAGAACAAGAAATACTTGTTTCAAAGCGGTCTTTCCTGCCATTTGCAAAATTTATAGCATCTTCCAATAGGGTCATTCATTCATCCCCCCCCCCCCCCCTAATCCTTGAGTAAAAGCTAAATATTTGCACATGAGGCGTAATATATTTTGGGAAAAGTCTGCCCATAAAATGGCTACAAGCATGAAAATATGTAAAAAATGGATTTACAACTTCCGTTAGAGTTGATAAAATTTGATTACCCCTGTTACAAAAAAAAAAAAAAGTGAACAGGTTTTTTAAATCACCATAAAGCTTTAAAAAAGTTTTATCTATAGGAACTTCGTAATAGCAGGTCTACAGGGCGACATGATGAGATTGGGGCAAGAAAATAATAGTCTTAGACAGGAGGCAGAAGGGATATATTTGAGCCATAAAATTATTGCATAAAGATAAGGTTTTGTGTTGTGGAGTGAGGGTTTTAAAAGCATGAAAATTTAAATTGCTAAATGCCGAAAAGTGTTAAAAATGGTTAATTTGGATGGATATATACATACATATGTATGTAAAAACCGTCCTATATGTGACTTGGCATAAGAAAACCAACCATGAATTCACTTTTTTTTTTATTTCAATATGAAACCGTTCGCAGGTGCCAATAACGTGGGAAAGTAATGAAATGAGAAGGCGCACGATGATATGGAAATGCAACAAAAAGGGGGGGGGGGGGGGGGGGGGGGGGAAACTTAAATTGAGGATTGTTACATTCTATAAAGCAGGGTCAAGACGACATCGAGCCAATTTTTACTATCGAAAACATTAAGGATTTTGTATAACGTGGAACCTAATGGTGGCAGTTCAAACGATGGGCACAGAAGCATCTGGGCTGCAAGGAAAATACTCTAAAATCAATTTGTATTTTTGAATTGAAAACTAATATGTATGTGATAAATAATTGATCATCTCTAAAAATGCCCGTATTAAGCAGCGACATGTCACGTTACTGACATTTCGGTACAACACTGGCAGATTTCTTGCGAACCTTTTTATTGTTCAACCTGAAAGGACTAAAACGTATGTAACTATTGTTGGTCACGATTATATGCAAACAATTTAAACAGGACTTAAGTATAAGTTACGGGTGAGAGAAAAAACCAAAAACCAAGGTGAGTGGAAACGAAGCGCAGGCGACCCAGGAAATGACCGTAAGAAGAACGTCAGATTTGAAAAAAGGTTAAGGCCAAGTTGAACCTTACGGATGGAAGGTTTTGAACAGAAATTATCCTTCTCAATGACAGGCAGCCTTAAAAGATTGTTGTGGCAATAATTCAAAAGTTAAGCTGCACTACAGTTTCATTTTAGGCAAATCGTTATCGCTTATTGTTATTTCTTCACATAAATATACATACATACATACATATGTAAGTATTCCCATGATACATTTAATTTTAGCACAACACGCGATACCTTAAATCTGTTTCTACGGCCCTCAAGAGTACGAGTATTGGTTTAATGGCAGCAACTAATGTGATTTACATACATACGTATGTATGTAATTTAATAAATTTGTAAGAACAACAAAATGTCTGCCTGTCTGAATTTGAAAAATGAAACCAGCGTAAAGAGAAAAATACTTGGCTTCCATAAAAGCATATGTACGGCAGCCAGTGTTGCCGATTTGTGTATGCCTCCTGCACACATGTAAACTGTGCCGTATGGGAATTAAGGCCATTCTAGTAAGGAAATCTTATTTCTCTTTCGTATTGAATGTCAAAGACAGATGTTTTAATTAAAAAAAAAAAAACAATAAACTTAAACAGCTGAAACACTAGGGAAATAGCGTCTTTGAGAATTTAGACTCTGTCATGGAAACTGTTGTTTGTTTAAAGTTTTGGCCAGTTGCGTGAAATACACAGACCGGAACTACCGCAAGGCACATCTTTTGTTCGTGGCGTGTGAACACCATTATGATATATTGCTTTCAGAAAATTTTCTGTTTTATTCTTTGAACCTGCATTTGCGGTTTATACAAAGAACTTTTTCTTGCTACTATTTTTTTGTTAATTCAAACTATATGTTTTTAACCTTGACATTGTAAACGATAGAATATAGAGAGTTTTATGTATCTACATATAAATGCTTCTTTTTATATTCCCGTTTGGGACTTCAGTTCTCTTATGCTGACATCTACAAACTGTCAGCAAGAAAACTTTCTTAATACTCATATAAACGCTGCCAAATTGGACCTGCGTTTACACCTGACAGTGCTGTTATAACAATAAGCAATATGTTTTGTATTAGTTGTCACAAATCGTGCATTAATCAACACTTTTAGTGCCCCCAGCTGGAAATTTCAGCTTTAATTTGAAAAATTTCAAATTTGTTGTGACACAACTTAATTTCTTATCGATAACTTTTGTAAGTTTTTGACAGTTTGATATTTTTCTTAATATATTTTAGCACTCCACAACTATTTGTGCTGTGCTGCAAAAATTGAATAATGAAAAAAAAACGCAGTGTCACAAGGGCTTTCATGTTGTTTGTCTGCTGCATTTCTGGCTTTTACGCAACGTTTTTGGTAATTGAAACGAAACGAGCAAAATTTTGTTATCTGCTATCACAGCACAAGACCATAAGCGGCAAGACCATAATGCAAAGTTAATTTTTTTTTTTGTCGGTATACGTCAAATCATTGTCATATTTACTGTCATCAAAGTATTCAAGACAGTCATTCAGGCAATTGAAGCGGTTCGCATGTATGTATGTGTGCACGTATTAGCAAACAGAGTGCACTATTATCATAGCACCGGTGTCAGGTGTGAACACCGCATTAAAAATTAATCCGTGTTGGGGAATTCACAAATTCGTAGTCGGCAACACTGACGGCAACACACTCATACGCACACAAAACACTACACCTACAGCATTGTGATGATGATGACTTTAAAATAAAAGATACAAAATGAAAATAAGCGTAATATAAGAAGCGGCATGTGCTGCTGCGTTGCACTTAACGATCAAATAATGAAGTGTCACACGAGAATTCCACTTACAACAACATAATAAAAGCACATAAAAACATATTAACTTTGTAAGCAAAAAATAAAAATATGTGCATACACACACACACACACGCACACACACACACACACACACACAGATTGTATAATAAAATGAATATAAGAACAAAACACTGCAAACTGCTAAATGATATTAAATGTCTGAAGGCATATAAATATTTAATAAAAACAAAAGCTTTAAAAAGCGAAATTTTCTTTTTGTTTTGCGCTACAACAACAACATGCTTAATATTTGCAACAACGCTTTAAAAATAATAGTCACGCCTGAATACATTCATATACAGATTTGATTTATTTTGCTTAAATATTGGTACGTGTAACTGCATTTGGCCACAATTTAAGCCGGACTAAGCAATCATTCCAACGTGTTAGCAATCAGTCTTTTAGATGATAGCAATGAAATCCAAAGACTTAACAGACTTCATGTACTTGACCTTCCCCCCTTCTGAAAATAGAAAAAGTTAAAATTCGTTACTCTGTATTTTAATTAAAAAGTAAATTCTTCTTGTATTTATTTTGTTTTTGGGTTTTACGAAACTCAATATATCGCACCCTAAATACAAAAGGGGCACAACTCAAAATACTAAAATTTTCAGGAGAGACAAAAAACTGTTTATGTTTAGTTCGTCGTGCAGAAGCAACACATTTAACATAATTGTAGTTTTCCAGCTAAAGAAGATAGTGACGTCAAAGAAATTGCTGCAGTAGTTCATTCATTCATTGATTCATTTTTATTTTCTATCATCATACAATACAAATATCTTAAAATATATTTTATATATACAATTTTTGAGATATTACTAAATAGTATTGCACCAAGTATTAAACTATTATAAGGAAATAGGAGAACATTGAAAATATAATAATGTTTTAAGGAGAAAAAAAATAATATCTACATACAATATTGTATTTTATAAAAAATTTTGCATTGAATCTTACGCCATCTTCCTGGCTGAAGTTGGCGAAGATTACATTAGTACAAATTTCGTATCAAATCATAGTTTGAAAATCTGCTGCGATGCCCAAATCTTTGTGTTAATTCACAAATTACAGTTTCAAATAGTTTTTCTTTGAAGTTTCTGTGTAAGTCCATTGTAGCGTAGCGTCTGGGTAGGTTATATATAATTTTCAAATTTTTATTTTGGATTATCTGAAGCTTTTTCAGGTGGGTTTTTGCGCATTTTGAAGACCACACCTGACATCCATAGGTCATAATCGGTCGAATACACATTCGATAAAGCAATAACTTATTTTTCTGGTTAAGGGATGATTTTCGATTTAACAGAGGAAAGAGGACTCTCCCACATCTTACGGCTTTAGTACATGTTTGAAAAATGTGCTCTCTGAAATTCAATTTTTTATCCATGGTAATTCCTAAATATTTTACTCAGTCCTGTATTTCTATGCCCTGAATAGAAAATCCTATACTAGGTGTTCGTTTTGGCGATTTATTTAAGGGGAATATAATTGCTTGTGTTTTTAAATCATTCATTTTAATTTTCCATTTCTCGAAATAGTTTTTAGTTTTTGTGAGAGATTTGTCAAGCTTTTTAATAATTGCATTCGAGACTTTGCCAGTTGCTATTAAAGCAGTGTCATCCGCATATAGTGCTGTAGTTTGATCTCTTAATGTTTTGAAATCTGATATATATATATGGAATATAAGATAGGGGATAAAACTGAACCTTGGGGTACACCAGCAGGAATTTTGCGTATACTAGAGTACTCATTATCTATTTTTAAACAAATGTTCTATCAGACAAAAAGCTGTTTATAATCTTTTGCATGTAGACAGGATATCCAAAAGTTTCTAGTTTATAAATTAAACCATTATGCCATATGGAATCAAAGGCTTTTTCAATGTCTAGCAGTACTACTCCCGTGCTCCTTCTATTGTTTTTGTTGCTTTGGATAAGGTTTACTATTCTTTTAACTTGATGAACTGTGGAGTGATCTTTTCTGAACCCAAACTGTTCATTCTGTAATATACCTTGATTTTCCGTGAATTCATGAAGCCTTTTCAATATTATTTTTTCAAAGACTTTATCCAGTGTGTTTAACATACTAATAGGCCGATAATTTTTTGGACACTTGGCATCTTTACCTGCTTTCAGTATAGGTACAACTTTGGCATTCTTAAATATTTTTGGAAAATATCCATTTTTTAAGCACCAATGAAAAAGTTTTGTTATGATTTTGAAAAATGTTGCTGCAGTAGTTAGAGATGTGTACTCTGAACTAATTTATGGAAAAAAGCCAGTTTTGGAAAATTTTGCGTTGTGACCCTTTTGTATTTAGGGTGCGATATGTTATGTTGTTATTTAAAAGTCATGAAATTTGCTTATTATTTTAATTGTAAAATAGGTCGTAAATAAAACAATATTAAAAAAAAAAAAATTTAAGCCGGGGCATCAAAAGCCCAGTCCGAGCACTTAAAGACAAACGCTGACTTTATATGATATTGAAAAATTTTCCCATTTACAGTGCGCGCTCCCTATGCACCACCAACTACTTCTAAGGTGACTTTTGGCGGTAATCGCAACCCAACATTTGATTGAAATAAATTGTAAATTAGCATTTTGATTAAATTAATATAACAACTTAATAAGAGAAAGAGTCCCAGAGTTCATATAAGACGGTGGTGGTGGGGTTGTCATACTTCTAAAGCCCATGGTATGGTATGGTTTTGTTCGAGGCCATTTTATTTTCATGCTGGCCACTATCATGTGAATCCTGCCTTTTGTTTCAGATAATTCTTTGTGCTCATAATCGATTCCGATGGGAAATTCCACTTGCAGCGAATTGTTTATTTCATCCTTTGCGAAGTCACATTTTCATTTAGCCTCTGCTGTAAATGTAGGAAGTCGTTTTTTTTTGTCCGGAATTTTGGTTTGTTAAAAATTTAATGGCATTTCGTATTCTTCGTCACTACGTATGTACATATTGATTGGCCCGAAGACGTTCCAGGACTTTTTAATATTTGACGAAAACATTTTATTCTCGGCTACAAATAATAGTTCTTATTACATTGAAAATAAATCACCAAACAAATGGATAAGCATTTCTTTTTTGCAGTTTAGCTTGGCTAAGTTGATGACACTTTGGTAGCAGAACTCTGAAGGGGATTCCCCTTAATGTTGCTTTTGCAATGACCATTTCGAATAATTTATTCTATTTATTTCTCTTCCTTAAGCCGACGAAGGACGAACACATCATTGCCAAGTGATTTGTGTGCATTTAACAATTCAAGTGTGTTAAATTTCTTTATCAGTATTAAAATACTTTTTCCATAAATACATACATACATATGTACATATCTATGTACGTATATTAAATAATATGTAGAATATTTTATGTTCAAGAATATTTAATACTTGTATATTGTTCGTAAAATGTTTTAGGCTGGTAAATTTTCTATATGATTCGAAAGATTGTCGTAAAGTCGCGACTCTTTGCGACATAAATTTCCTATCATTGCAGCTGTTCAATGCTCGTTCAATTCTGAAGTTGTCGACATCATTTAGATGATATGACTTCACTGCTTCCACAGATGATATGTACGAGTATTTGTTTCGTAAGATATTCTGTTGATTGATCTCGTCTTTGGAAATTTGCAAAAAACTCGATTTGAGACAAAAAAAAAAAAAAGAGTTGGGGCCTTTCTATATTAAGGTATCGATATGTATGTATGTAGAACCTATTGAAGTTTTTGTAATTCTTATATGGTGTAGCACAAATAAGTATATAATTGTAGAACTGAACTCAAAAGGTGATTTCATGGTAGTGTTATATACGTTTATAGTCGTGCCAACTGTTGGCTGCCTTCTTTTTCTTAAGAAAATGTTAAGTTTTTGCCAAACTTTTTACAAATAACCAGGAAATGGTTTTGACATTTTAGTTGATTGTCAGTAATCAAGACTTAATATATTATTCCGTCAACTTTTTCTATAACGTGGTTTTATACCAAGTATGAAAAATAATGACACTTAAATGACACCCGTTTTCAGCTTCAGCAATAATAAGTTCGGCTTAGAGAGTTTTCTATTGCTTGTTCCCATCACCTGGCTTCTTCAAATAAATCCCAAGGAAAGTATTCGAATGCTGACAAATCTGGCGAACGCGCTGGCGAATTAATTTCCGAATTTCTGGAAATTATTCGCTTTCAAAAATTTTACTTATTAACGCTATTGTGTGTAAGACGAGTTCATCATTGCGGAGAGGAAAACTAGAACGAACGACGAACTTCGCACAGCACGACAAACTTATCATCAAGATTTCGTTGTGTAAATTCGCCGAATAAGAAAGTGAGATACATAAATAAATAAAATATTGGAAAAATATGAACCGAAATATGTTACGCTTTGAGCAACTCATTAAAATTATCAATATCATTTATATCTTTTTTTTTTTCTTCTTGGAACAGCTTTTATTTCTGTGCAATAGCTGTTAAAAACGCACCATATACAATATATGTATTTCCATGTTTTGGCTGGATTTGGTGGCCCTCTACCGGAAGCAAAGTACGCAACTCATTTATGTCGTTTGTAGTTGTCACGAAAACCACACCAACGTTTCTTACATGAATCACCTAAATGTGGCGATTTTAACAAGTGCATTTTGTTGACTTCTGCTCACCAGACAAATTTAGCGCACCACCAATTTTTTCATATCTCTGCTTTCTTCTGGCCATTTTTGTATTCCTTGAATGCCAGTTTATACAAACATTCATTTTTTTTTTTAACTTCTTCGACGATAAGTTCACTGTTGTCCATATTTCCTTTTGAAATTACACTCAATTACACCAATTTTTATTAGTTAATAAGTTTTCCAATAGATTTTTGTTTACATTCAGCAAGTGATAGTGTGACCATATTTCAAAAAAACAATTCAACACAATATTTTAGATTATGTATTAAGGAAATTTCTATTGAAATTATGTGCTGTAAATGAAAAAGAGAACAATTCTTAAATCAAAAAGTCACTTTATTTACTATAGACTAAAAAATTAAAACGGCCACTCTGCACCAATTTGGTCGCCATTGGTCGGCGCAAGAAATAGAAATGAACTATAGCAACACGAATTTCGTCCAACGTACATATTGTGTGTTTTCATATATTGTGTTTTCTTGGCAACGACGAATATTCGTTACGAAAAATTCGTCGTCCGTCCCAGCTGTGTTTTGTAATTTTAAGACATTATTTTGTTTTCTAGTTTTTGAATTAAAAAGAAAGAAAATATATTAATGGCGCCTATTGGCCCAGCAAGTTAAATATTCTTAGTTGTGTTCTTGTTAATGTTCCATTTGTTGGGGTTTTTGTAATATGGTCACACTGCCAGTTAGCAACTGTATCAATTACAACAGATGTTATTTGGTCATCGATATGTTATTGCGCTTTCCACAGCGAATTTACATCCACGAATTTGTCATATTATGCGCAAGTTGTCCTTCATCCCAATTGTTTTCCTTGCATTATGCTGCGGTAAAAACAAGGAAAAATAAAACTCCAAGAGACACTATCGCTATAAGTGGACCAATGCGCTTGCAGATTCTATTATTTGTAGCCTTAACGTTGGATGTACAAACTGTTCATGTTCACTTATTATTAAAAGCATTTCGCTGAGCTGTAAGATCCGCACATACACATGTACGCACAAGTGATTTTTTCTTTTAATTTTTTTATATTCACCTTTATGCGAGTGGAAACTAATGAAACGTGTCTGATTTAAACTTCTAAAAAAAAAAGAAATATATAAATATGCGGTGAAACAACGTTCACAGAATTTTGTTATAAACAATTTTTTTTCTCCACTTTAATAAAACAAAGACCGCTCTAGAGTATTCAAATTGGAGTTAATGTGCGCTTGAGTTGCTAACAGTGAGTAGAACATGTTTTCGAAAAACAAATGAAAATTTAAATAATTGCTTGCTCTTAAGTTTTGACACACTTTATAAAAATGTATTAAATCATCAAGTCGATTGAGAAAAATACCTGCAATTAAATGAATTAACCTTTAAACGATAAAAAACAGACACATAAAATTCATACATGAATGGCCTGTGTAGCAGCCGAATAATTTAAGATTATGACAGAAATTTACGCACAAATTAACTAAATATATAATAAATATTTTGCGTTTAGCGGAATCCGTGACGAGATTAATATTTGAGAGCTCAAGAAAAATGTTGACGGAATTTCGCTGCGTTTCAGACTGTGTTAATTCAAATTTATCAAAAACAAAAACAGCGTTCAAAATTTTTTACAGAAGATTTATCTACAGAAAATTTATGCCTTAAGAAAAAAATCTACAGAAAATTTATACAGTAATGAATCATAATTCCTATTGGAAATTAATCGATTAAGAGATTTTCTATGCAATATTTATTATTTATCTACACAAAATTTGTGTCTTAAAAATGTTTAAAGAAAATTTATTTATGAGAAAAAAATCTACCGAAAATTTATCGAGTAAAGACTCCTATTTCCCATTGAAAATGTGTCGATTGAAAAATTTTCTAAAAAAGCTTTAAAGGAAATTTATCGATTAAAAATAAAAAAAAAATTATCAATTAAAAGTTTTTTATAAAAAAATTTATCGATATAAAATATTCTACAGAAAATTTATCGATTAAAAAACTACATTGTCAATTAAAAAATTTTCTATAAGAAATTTAAAGATTAAAATATTTTTTGCAGCAAATTTTCCATGAATTGAACAATTTTCTACATAAAACTTATCGATTAAAAAAATATTATTAAATGATTTCTTAAAAAAAAAATGTCGACTAAAAAACTTTGTATGGAAAATATATTAACTTTTCTGTAAAAAATTCATTGATCAAAACTTTTTGTTATAGAAAATTAGTCGATTAAAAAGTTTTCTTTCAAAATATTATCCATTTCAAAAATTTCGGTAGAAAATTTCCCAGTAAACATTTTCTACATAAAAATTTACAAATAAATTTTATATAGAAAAAATTAAAGAACTTTAGCAGAAAATTCATCATTTATTTTATAGAAAATATATTATATTATAAATAATATAAAAACTTTTTTGTACGAATTCATTGATTTATAAATTTACTCTGGAAAGAATTAAAGATTTAAAATTTTTTTTTGGAGAAATCTTTTAGAGTGAAATTTTTACTGTAGAAAATTTATCGATTAGAAAATTTAAAAACACAAACAATCACTTAGAAAATTATCATAGAATTTGTATTGATTTAAAAATAGAAACTTTGTGGAATTGTTTAATTAAATTATGTAAGACATTATTCTGAACGTCACACGAAGATTTTTTATTTTCGTCGAAGCCGTTGCAAAAATAAAAGTTTCATGAAACAAAGAAAAAGGATGACATTTTTCACCAATTTCATTTTTGTGAAAATTGTTCCACTCAGCTTTTAATTTCTTTGCTGAAAATTTAAAATAAAATTATTATATGCTTTGTACACATTTTTAATTACATAAATATATAGAAATTGCACCAATTTATGCGCTGGATATTTGTGTTCATTTGTGTAAAAGAACAATCGAATATCAAATGATAGGAAATAATATAAAATACAGATGCTGGTGCATGCGCCCACCCAGGTCATCTCCGGCTGCCTTAAACAGTTCCGCGGACAATGGTTCGATTTTAATCTTGCCATTGCTGCTCTGACTCCATTTAGGTCTGGGGGACGGAATCGTCCATTATGTGGGGTGGAATATTCTGCCTGGCACAGGAATTGGTATTTTCCTCGCCGTGAAACAGTCTGCAGAAGTGATCTTTCCAGATTCTCAGCATCGATTGCGACTCTACTACGATTTGTTCTTCTTCGTTACGACAGGCTTCTGTCCGAAGGTCATATCTATTGGGTGGTTGCTTTACCCGTTAGTAAAACTCTGATATTATTCCTTCCGTAACACCTCTCTACTTCTTCGATCGCGCGCTTCTCATGCTCTTCCTTCTTCCTTTTGAGAAGTCGGTGTTCTTCCTCTCTTTTACGTTCGTAGAGCTCACGAGCTGCTCTCGTCCTTCTCTCCAACGTCGCTTTATACGCTGCTAGCTTCGCTGAGTGCGCCTGCCTGCACTCGTCGTCAAACCATGGGTTTTTCCCGGGTGGCATTTTAAACCCAACACATCAGAGGCAGCATCTCTGATGACGTTTTGGCAACGGTTCCATTCCTCATCGGTTGTTTCGCCTGGCAAGAATATTGGAGGAGTGTCTGCCGTCGATCGCAATATGATCAATCTGGTTGACGGTTGATTGATCAGGGGACCGCCAGGTCCCTTTGTGAATTATAAGGTGAGGGAATCGCGTGTTTGCTACAGTGAGGTTTCGCCCCGTCACGAAGTCTAGCAGCCTGAGTCCGTTATCGTATGTGTCGTCATGCAGGCTGTATTTTCCGATGACTCTAGCGAAGATGTCTTCTTTGCACAGCTTTGCGTTGAAATCTTCTAGGACGATCTTGGTGTCCTAGCTGGGGCATTGGTCGTATGTTCTTTCTAGGAGATTATAAAAGTCATCCTTGCTGTCGTCATCTTTATCCTCCGTAGGGGCGCGGGCGCAGATTAGGCTAATGTTGCCGAGTCTAGCCTTGATGCGGATTGTAATGAGGCGTTCGCTCACGTATTTAAAGCTTAAGACTTTTTGCCTAAGTCTGCCTCGAACAACAAACCCGCATCCAAACAAGCGCTGTCGTCGCTCTTTGTAGCAATTCGCGTAATAGATGTCGCAGTTTCTCATTGTCTTTTTGCCCGGCCCATCCTATCGCACTTCCTGGATGGCGGTGATGTCAGCCTTATAGGCTTCCAGGGCCTCCGCAAGTTCATCGGCTGCACGTGCTTTGTTCAAGGTCCTGACATTCCACGTGCAGAACCGTAAATCGTTATCCTTATTTCGTTGTCCATGGTCGTCAGCAATAGGGTCATCCATATTTATATTTCCTTTTTGTGGTTGTAACGAAACTAATGTGTTTTTACACGGTAGGGAAGTTACCGCAACGCACAACCCCCGAAACCTGGAGGACCGGGTCCTGTTTTAGACCCCTGGACAGAGGGGACTGGCTGCATAATTCGGTTCACCACTAAGCGGGTGCTATAGGGGCTATCAAGGGGGCGCCACGAGGAGGCAGTATGTCAGCTGTATTTTTAAACAAATCGGAAATCAACTTAAAAGCACTGCAGACTGTCTAGCGAGCCGTGGAGTACAACCAAAAATCTCTAAAAGTGCATTTAAATCTAGATCTCGATTATCCGTGATTCGATTGACCGGCAAGGAATGTGTATTTTCTTTATTTTGTATCGGTTAATGGTGATTACCTCTATTATTCGCTATTGCAAGTGTAGTGAACAAAGAATAAAAAAAAACCTCTCGAAATTGTTACTTTATTATGAGGCAAAATCGATTATCCGCAGTGTTCCTGGTGCCCTCAGTCACTGTTTCTGACAGCTTGTAGTTGATCATCTCCAAACAGCGGAATTGCAGGAAACTTTTTTAATATTAAATGTATTTAAATTCTAGTCTCATTTTGGTAAAAGTAATTTTAGCGCAGGCCTTTTTCCTTTTGTCAACTACATCAGTTCTCAACTACGCGCGCACGAATCGAATAGACAAAACAGGTCCAGTGTATTTTTCTTACAAACAAAAAACAAAAACACCTTAGGAAAATGTATGGCAGTTGTGTAGTTAAATTCAAGGACATCTATTCACGTTTGCAGATGCACAAACACTCGTACAAAATTTTTTGTGCCATCAAACATGTACAGGACGGAGATAAGTTTAATTGTAATAAATAAGAAGGATGTGTTTCATTATTATTATTTTTTTTTTTTGTAAGTGGAAAACATACCAAAAAAATGGCTTTCTGTAAACTGTTATTCGTTCAGCTTAAGTTTAAACGTGCGATATAACCATGTCCGTATGTGTATAAAAAATGTTTGGCAACCGACTTGCCAAGATTATGTAATAAGATTAATGAAAATAATAAGCAGAATACGAATGAACGGAAGCGGCCAGTTTTGAAATTGGTGTTCTGTAACAGAAAATATCATGGGCGGCAAAAACTAGAAAATGCCTTTAAGAGTGACGCTGCTCTTCTTCTGAAACGGACTTCTGCCATCACACTAACTGACGAAAGCAGGAATCGGGGTTCTGAATTGGGTATTTAAGGCAGACTTTATGGCTTATGTGAATACCTGATTTCAAATAATTAAGGAGAGTGAACGATGAATGACCTGAGCGATCCCGCCCACGAAAAACGCTTACGGACTGTATCTATGCAGTACACTTTTACAATAGTGATACAAGTCATGTCAGTGGATATTGCCCCAAAGGCCAGACGATTGACCCGCTTCGAAGTATAACCTCTGAAATCACCGAATATGGTGTCTGGTGTAGTGCCGAATACCATCCAAACGAGAAGGAGGGGCTTGTAATCCTAGGACGAGCTCTGGTATTTTGGAAAGCTGCATTTAACACTGGTCTGGACGAAACGCTCACCTGTGACAGCATCGACAAAGATATGATATCACGTGGTAATATATGCAGAATAGTGTTAGGCGACCAACGTGGCAGGAAAGGCGTTTATGTAGTTAGTTTTGTAATAAATTGAGTCTTGAACCCATTTCATTACAACGCTGCTATTAAAGGTATAGTGAATATGCGTACTTCCATGCTGCCGGAAAAAAAGAAGACGCATAATCTATTGGCTGCTTTATTTTTAAATTAAACTATTAGGATACTGGAAGCTCTGCAATCTATATTAAAGTTGAAAGCGGGCAGAATTCCGGACCAGGAGAAAACGGCAAAAAAAAACAATAGCCCTTTGCACGTGACAAAAAGTGAAAGTAGTTTTCGAGAAGCTGCCGAAAAAGCAGAAATTGAGCGAAACCTTAAATTTAAAGTTTAATTAACTTTAGACTTTTATGTAAGAATGCTGGGCTAAAAAATCATGTCGGGGCATGTGACATTTCGCGTCACAATGAATAGGCTCTAAAAAAAGAGACGTTCTTCGTAAAAATTTAATTAATTTCTTCAGCGAATACGCGGAAATTAAATGCAACTTTTGGATATCACAAACAACATTCTGGCAACTCGGCAGTCTATTTGTTCATCTTATGCCATGAGTTTATTGTTAAATTTCACCACGGTGAACCTCTTGATGGTACAGCATTCGCTATGAGGCCATTACTCCAATAATTTCATTACGTTAAATAACTTGTGTTGTGTAGTTTTATTTT
Source organism: Epicampocera succincta (assembly GCA_932526305.1). Taxonomy (NCBI): domain Eukaryota; kingdom Metazoa; phylum Arthropoda; class Insecta; order Diptera; family Tachinidae; genus Epicampocera; species Epicampocera succincta. Next base: position 58,798,625 of record OW052034.1, read on the forward strand.
TTTCTCTTGGTTAAAAATATAAAAAAAAAAATGTTTATTTAAATTTAAGCATCTTTCATTGTTAAAGTGATTAATATTGAAGTGTTTTGTTTTAACATGGAATCATGGCATGTAAAGCCAGGTCGCAAAATCATTGCGACAAATAAGAAGGCATTTTCAAACAAAAGCTCGTAGTGACCATAAATCATCCGTTGAACTGATGTTAACAAAGCGCCAGTATGTGTTTAGGTATGGTAGAGTGTTCGGCCAAGAGCGTAGCTCTCGTAGCTTCGATTCCTTCTGAAGACTCAGGGCGAAAAGTCTGGCAGTTTTGCCTTTCTCCTTCACCACTTTCACTGACAACGAACACTCAAGACACGCAGCATGTCACAGCATTCTGCCTTCAGAGTAGTACGAGTTCGAAACATTTGCCAAGTACGCGATCACTTTAATCGGCCACCACGCTTTATGTCTGCAGGCGTATTTTCACTTCCCCAACGAAACAGCATCACTTTCCGCTGCGAGAACTGGTAGTCCACCAACCCAATATTAAATGTATGCATATGGGTGTGTGTGTGCACCAGCAAGGAAAGTACAAACAAGCAGCTAAAGTTATTTTTATACAAAACACGCAGAGTCTTAAAGTAATGCAATGATTAAAGGTTCTTACACATTTTCACATTCTTTCTTAAACGTTTAGACAACATCGTGCGACACTAAAGCTCTGGAAAGCTAAAAAATAATAACTACCGGTTTCAGGGTGGTGGTTTTTGATACACAGACCCCTACAAATGAATTTATTATTTAAGGTTCTGAAGTGTAAAGGTACATTAAACAAGTCATAAATACTGTGTGCGAGAACATTTTCAAGGATATTCTTTTGTTTTATCTTTCACAAGGAAATAAAATCGGCATTAAAATATGTTGTCTTGCAAGGATTTCCAACAATAAATTATTTTTATTCGGAAAACGTGAATTTTGTACCTTTTTTTGCTTAATGTGCTTTTGGTGCGGGCAGAACTGGCTTTAGGAATTTCTTGGTGGGGCTGGCTGCAGACATTTTAAATGCCGAGTATTAGAAAAACTTAATGTTTTATTGTAAAAACATTAATGCAGTTGAAGCAAAAAGATGTACTTTTTTATGAAATAAATTTTCTTCTTCATAAATTATTATTATTAATGAATGCTGCTTTACTATAAAAGGTGGCTTTTATAATAAGTTAAATGTATGCCCACATGTCCTTTTTCTTGGCCTTTTTGGTTACTTGAAAGCGTTGCCTTAATAAACCAGGGAAGCAAAACCGCTCAAATGTGAACGGTAAATTACGGAAGGTCTGAAAGCAACAAAAAGCTATAAATTTTTTGGGAATATCGCACATGGGTATGGAATTTCTACTACGCAATATAATGGGCGCTAGAGCAAACGGCGCCGACTGGAAAATAATCCCAGCGAGCAACATACTTTTCGATATCAATATTTTTAGCATCTGTATTACTTAGAAGTAACCATTATCTTCTATATATATAAAATATTATTTACTGGCTGCATTATTCAGACGAAATGACGGAATGACTTGGCCAAAATGCATTTATCTTTCTCTTTAAAGAAAATTGATTAAACAATTTGACTGATATTTGTGGCGATTTGTGAGAAAAACGAGTTTTAAAATATTTACAAAATGAAAAATCAACGATTGTTTTTTTTTTCAATTTTCTTAATTTGGCAATTTTAATACATATGTATTAGTGTTGTTTGTTTTGAGGGCTGTGAAGTAATTAGCTGCTCTAAGGACTCTTTTGCAGTGGCGTCATCTCGAATTAGTTGTCCGTAAGGGAGATAAAACACTTATTTACTTAAAGGGCCGAAGTGAGCAATATATTTACTAACATTTAAACTGATTACTTTACAATTGAAATTTTCGGTGGAATGCATTCCACTTTTCATTTAATCTGATATGAGTTTGTGGAATAATCTAGTTTTTGTTATGCGCTGATTTGGAGAAAATATTTATTTTATGCTATTTTTAAGAGTGACATGTGTAAAATAACTTGAAGTTCATGGAAGTATATTTTACCGATGTTTTAATAAGAAACTTAAAAATTTCGAATAATAAAAATTAAAGAGGGAGAGGGAGAGGGCCCCTTCTTGGCACAACAAATACGAGCCTTTACCCATTCCGGTATGTCCTAAAAAGTAATATATTAAAAAAGTAATTGCGCTTTATTATTACAAGAAATTTTTCAAATTAAAATGGTTCTTTAATAGAGTTATGAGACTTTAACTTGCCGAAACGATTTAAGTGGCGGCCATTTTGTCATCTGTCAAGTGATTTATGTTTAGCTGGGTTTGGCATTTCAACATGAATAGACTGACGCCTGAAAAACGCTGTCAAATTGTGCAAATTTATTTTGAAAATCATGGTGTCCATTTTACGTACCACAATAATCGTCCATCAGATAAATTAATTCGATTATCTATAGAATTGGCCTCCAAGGTCGTGCGATTTAACGCGGCTAGACTATTGTCTGTGCGGCGCCGAAACGTTTGGCGACTTGTAGAACAACCTTCGCCGCGTTATTGCCGATATACGGCCACAAATGTTGGAAAAAGTCATCGAAAATTGCAACTCCAGATTAGGCTACGTCCGAACCAGCCGTAGCGCTCATATGCCAGAAGTCATATTTAAATTATAAATTTCGAACAAAGCAAATTTCATGTCAGTTTAAACAAATTCATCGTTCTTTATTCCATTTCAAAGTTTTATACGCCTATAAAAAACACCCTTTACAATGACTTGTTGTTATCTGTTTAAATTGCTCCTGTTGAATACTCCTACATGAATGTCCCTCTATTGCAATGAACAGATAACGCATGTCATGTTTTAGGTACTCGATCGCCTTCGGCTTCAATACACACCACATGCGATAAAGCTCACGTGTACAGCAAATACTTCAAGTGCTGAAGATACAAAAGTAAAGGAGTGCAAAACTCCTTTTTTTCGTTTATTAAATACTTGGCTTTAAGGTTGGAGCATTATTTTGTGAAAACGGTTGAAAAATGCGATTTGTACCACAGAAAGTACATATAATCGGCGCAGTACAAGAGTTTGTATATTTACATATGTACGAGTATTTAGATATTTGTAAGTTCAGTTTTAAGCGAACAAGTTCGACTGTGGACGTGCTTGGGAGTGTTGAAAAGAGAACAGAGTATTTCTCTGCCCCGGTTGAGTGCTGACAGAGATTTAAAGTATGAGCTGTGTTCAACAAAGTCGTATTCGATGCGGATCCCCAGTGGGTATCTTAAGTGATGAAGCCTGGCAGACTAGGCAAGCGACTGAAAATTTGTTGTGGTTTTGGTTTGCGACTGCTGCCTATTTTGGAGTACTTCGATAGCTTGAGAATTTTTGTGGAGAAAGTAGTCGGGATTGGATAGTGGGTATTGCGTATCCCGCCTAAGTCAAATATTTTGTTTTTGTAATATTTTCAAAAGAAACATTGGCGGAAATATGAAATCTTGTAGCACTTGGTCCGTTAATGGTATCCAATTAAGACACATTTTTATTTTTATTTTATTTTATTAGAATTTGGGAATTTTTGTGGGAATAACTGAACTGATGTGTTGCATTGTTCTGGCGAAAGTGCTTGTAGTTTGGTAAGTAGAAAGTTTAATTTAGGCAATTGGTTTACCAAAATTAGTCAGAAATGTTGCCCAAACAAATAGAGGCAGGCAGGAAAGTTTTGGCATTTGAAGAAATAATACAATAAATTATACACAAAAATTAGCATAAAAGAAATTCCACCATTTTAAGCCTAAAACTTCAGAAAATGTAGAATTTATTTCTTTTTCCAAAGAGCAGAGAAGAGAGTCACCGAACGAACTGGGACGCAGATTTATTTCCACTTTGAATGTTTTTTTTTGGGTGGTTTTACTTTTCAAAACAAAAAGATTTTTAAAACTTGCTCTTTACAATTAATTAACCAATTAAAATAGGGACTTATTAATTTACCCGCACTTAAAATGTATTTTAAAATATCATGAGCCGTCCCAAATATATTCAGATACTTGGACAACATGAAAATGTTTCCAAAGTGTTTGTTTTTTAAATTATTGTTTGGAAAAAAATTACAATAAATTGCAAATTGTGAGCAGTCCGCAACTGTTCCATTAAATTATTCAGAAAAAGTTTATGATGCTCGTAAACAAAAGCCAAAAACAACAGGAGCGAAGAACGAAAAAGACATCCTTTCGGTCCGAGTAGCCCACCCCTTCGTTTCTTATCTGCCATAATAGAAAAGTTGTTCTTGAAAGTATGAATGGAGCATTAAATAAAGAAAACCGAAGAAAGAATTTGCGCTCAAAATTATGGCAACATGCACGCACTTTAAATTGAGTATATCAATAAAAGTTTAAGCAAAAGGAGAAAAGAAAAGAACTTTTTAAATACATTAAAAACTCTTGTTAAAAGAACAATTTGTTTAAAAGTTTTTTTCCCCAACATTTTGGAATACTTACGCACAAGTCAAAACAAACAAAAAAAAAAAAACGGAAAGAAACACATAAAATAATAATATTGTAATATTATTATTAAGATGGGAAGTAAATATCGGAAGTAGAAACTAAAATGGGGCAGAAGAAAATGTGCGGACAGAGACGGAACAGATATTGTGAGAAGACCCAAATGTTATAATTTTGGGTCAAGTGGGTGTTGTCTCATATGAAGGTTGATTATAAGTCAGTTGTTCCCCGGCACCGATTGAAAGAAGGTTATCGCAGAGCTTAAGTGTGTTTCTGTTTCAAAAGGATAATCATTTTCTTCGGCATCTTGGAAGAAAAATGTTGACGAAATCTTGGGTTTGTTCATTTCATTTCGATCTTTGGAATCGCGCACTTCGCAAAGTGTGTCCAACATTTTGGTCTTAAGGTCTTCACACTACAGTTACCAGTGGAATGTCGTGCGTTTGCACAATCGATGCATTAAATTGTTGTTAGCTTGCATCGAAAAATCACGTTACATCGGATTTTGTACAAAGATTTTGGTTTTTAAAGTTCCATGAAAATAAGAACACCAGCCCTTCTGCCGCCAACAAGGTCGTGTCTTTGCCGATTGTATCCAGCAAATTTCATTGAAAACTCATCTTGCGCTATTAGATACATGTTCACATTAATAAGCAGAATTGTGTTATATGTGGCTCGAAGAATCCAAACATTGCAGCTGAAAAGCCTCTGCATCGTTAAAGTGTGATTGTGTGGCACTGCTTTTGGTCTGGCTGGGTCATTGGACCCAACTTTTCCAGAGATGAGGCTGGAGGTGAATGGATTGTGCTGTTTCGAAATCAATGATTTTGTATGATCGTATTTAGAATATATTGATGAGCGCGATATTTATTTTCCATGAGACGGCGCCACGTATCACAATTAACGATGTCATGACCCTTTTAGGTGACAACTTTTCTGATGCGTGTAATTTTTCGAAAATTCGCTCAGTTTTCTTTAGGTCAACGCAAAAATAAGGTCCGTAATCGAAGACATCGAACACATACAGCCGGCAATAAAGAAATAGGTGATTCAAAATTTCACGAAAAGCATATAGTCCTGCCAGCTATTGTCGTTGCAGCTTTACGGCTAATATTGGCACACCATCTTCTTTACAATTAACCTATTTAGATCCAAATATAAACTAATGGAAATTATTTGAAATTAACTTTATTCCAGTAACTATTAGGAGCTAATTAAACGTTTCCGGAACAAATAGATGTGCCCGAATGGGGCCAATGGGCGAATGCGTGATATTTTTTCAAACACCCTTTTTCTTCTTTACAATGAACATTTTTTTGGAGGATTTCACCTAAATATTTGTCCATTCGCACATGCAAATGAAAGCTATTATTGCACGCTTTAAGGTTTTACAATGCAAGACGCTGCACTTCAAGTTTACAAAGGCAACTTCGCTTATGGGGAAGCAGCATTAGAGAACATAAAACCAAATCCAAAACCAAAATTTATATGAAATCAGATAGAGGCTTCGTTCCTTACTCATTCAGTTCCGTGGGAATAATTTTTTTTTTGTGGAAACAAGATTTGCAGTTATTCATTAACTTTATTTTTCCAATTATAAACTTTTTTCAAACGTCGTTTTTCACCATCAGCTGGCACAAAATTAAGCCGTCATTAACTAAAACAGGGATGTTGAATTTACTTTGCGGAGAATTTATACTCCAAGAATGTATAATTACAGTTTTCTTTACGTGCGGAAGCACTAATGCCACCCCCGTATTAGTAAATACTCTACTAATGGTGCCGCTGCGTTAAATTCGGAAAAGTGCTTGAGCCTGTAATTAGGCGGCGCAGTGTACGGAAGAATGGATGGATTCCCATTGTACTATACTGCGTGAATCACATTTTAAGGTTTTGTACAAATCTTTAATTACATATTAATACATATTCGTGCGAAACAAATTTGGAAGGCATGGCTGTACAGAAAGGGCGGAATAACAAAGACAATTGTTTCCGTGACTTACGGTCCACGATCTCTGCCTTCAAATTGAAGGTAGCCGCATAGTTACACTGAAATTACATAAAAGCCTTATCATAGACAATGTGTGCGAGTGGGCGCAGAACTGTCGAAGGTCACACAATATCAACAAGCCTGGTCACATCTATGAACTAGTTATAATGACGCCAGAGCTGTTCTTTAGCCCACAGCTCGTTTACAACTACTCAAGGATATCTATTTATATTTTCTGAGATCCCTAGGAAATTTGTCACAGAACCGAATTTTATGGTTTTTTCTGTATCCTGTTGGCCTCTGGATCTGCAACTAATTTCACATGCAAACATGAACTGTCGTATAATATTAAATTAAATAAAATTTAAAAAATCTTATATATGTACGTACGTATGCCATTAATTAAGTCAATCAAGAGAGTAAAGGAGACGTTTTATATGCTTTTCTTTTGTTCGCTTTCTTTCACACTTTCGTTGTGTTGAAGCCCTATTTGAAATTTATGTTCCGTTTTCTTTTGTGGCACCATATTTTGAAAAATGACTGCGCTTGAAAAACAAGCAGGCACAAAAGTTTTATTATTTACACTCGCATTAAAAATGGAAATAAAGCAAAAGCTCGAGTACTCTCGCTAACTCAAGCCCTCCGCCTTTGAAGAATTGTCCATAAACTTGTTTACCAATTCTCATTCGATGTACTTTATATTAATGGCCTTTTTCACATTTGTTTAAGTTACGTCTTTTCTGATTCGTTTTCAAAGTACGAGTATTATTTGCATGTTGCCAGTGTACATTGCAACGTGCTTCTTATGTGCTGTAGCGTGCGGTTGCAAAGAGCAGGAAAAAAGGATTTCATTACAAGCCTGTCGTTTTATTTCTTTCTTTCGAGCAGCTTTTGTTAGACACCTCAAAGTCTTGTGTAAACAATTTTCAAAAGGGGGAAAAACAAGGAAGTGTGTAGTATTTGAATTTGATTTATTGTTGAATTGTGCTCGTAAACACTTGCAGTCAACACTTCTGGCTGCTGAAACCACTTTTTCAAATTTATAATTTAACTATTGTACATACATATATTTTGTTTCCTGTCCTTTAATATGAAATTCTTGGAAATAGTCACTGATTGTTCTGGAAATATTGTATGTATGTCAAAGAAAAACAAAAAACAAAAAAAAATTAAGATTTCTTGATTTCAATTATTTTTTTTCTTGTTAAATAAGAATTTTGCCGATTTAAACATTTTATTTTCGTTTGGAGAACTAAATACATATATTTTACTTTACGTTCAACCACGTACAGAGTTAAATAGGTTTTCGAAAGTGGAAGCCAACATTTTGGAGAGCAGGAAACTGACCAAAATTCCTTATGCCGGAACATATTACTGCCACTCAGAGTTTTGCCCTTTAAAATGTTAATGTTATGCAAACGTTGACATTCGATATCGTGGGACAGGCTGATCTCATCCGAGCAAACTTCATTATAGTAATAGTGCAGTACGATCCACAACACGTTGATGACAAGTTAATGGGAATGGATGCCATACCGTCGGCAATGAGCTTCTCAGTTCACTTCTGCCCACGGTCGAGTGCAGATCCTAATTTAAGAGTTGTATACGCTTTGTAGTATAAATAATAATGAGGTCGGATGGAGTAAACTAAAGCTAATACTGTTTCGAAAAATGAAAGCTTCTTGTGAGATATGAGCTTCATGGCGGGACTATCGAGAACTCAATATTTACACCATCCATGAAGATTTGGTAGTCGTACCTCAATGTTCCATCCAAGATTGTCATTGAGTGTATTTATTATACAGCCAGCTTGGAATCAATCGACAATAGCCTATTGCTACAACTAAAGGACTACGAATGGTAATTTCATTCCATTTCCACAATGAGATCTCTGAGGTAACATGTTATAAATCGAGAAAAAGCCATCACAAGTTGCTCCAGTTTCTGGAGTTTCATTGGCTTCAAAATCAGCATCCTCAAAAGTACAATTTTGGTATATTTACGCATGGCCTATACAAAACGTTTACCGCTGCGAATGCGTGACCTAGAAGACCATAGAAATAGTTTGAATTGACATTTTCAAGCGGGGGGACAATCACTTGTTTCACGGTCGTTAAAGTAAATAAAATTAAATAGTAAAAGAATCCTGAAAAGTGTGCAAATAAAAAGACAAAACTATAATTTAACCATCTCTTTTTATGCAAAAACAATTTAATGGTGGTGAACGGCTCATAATTTGCAACATGTTCAACACACATATATTTTGTAGAACAACTTGTTTTATTAGACATTGTCTATATTTCATACATATACAAATAAGTTTTCAAATATTACTCTTTTATAAAGGGTGGTCTGAACATGATGTACGATGTTAGTTGTCAGGTTTTTTTGCCCAACTTAATTTGACATTTCTTTGTTTCAGTGTTTGGCGCGCTAAGATTGCTGAAGCCTTTTACCAAAAATGGGCGTGCAAATCGAAATATTTATTTACATCAGTGGAGTCGTTAACAAGCAATTCTTGAGATTATTTTAACACGAAGTCATGTTAACACAATATGTGCTGTGCAGTAACATGATTGTGTTGCAGTAGAATTTCCTATCTAATTCTTATCAAAATATTGTTTAATTGTAATAACAAAAACAATCTAGATATTGCAAAACCATACTGTTCATTATTTATCGTATTTTTCTGTTCTGGTTCACTGGGTACGACAACATTTCCCAACTGTAACAAAGTGCAGACGCCACCTGTCAAATCTGTGGCAAAAGAAAGTGTTGCTAACCTCCTAAAATTATAATTTGGCATTGAACTGTTAAAGATTTTTATATGAAATAAATTCAGTTCATGCCTGAACTGCGTTACACGCTCGAGAATGAACTGAACTACAAACTTGATACATGTGTGAGTAACGTTGTGCGATGTGAAATATTTGTGATTTATGGGCCGCGTGAAAAAGCCGGCAACAAAATTTCTAAAGATGTTTTCGGATAATTTATTTGTGGGTATGTGGGCTCGTTGCTTTGCTTCAATTTGCAACAGACTATAGCAAGTGTTTTTAGTGGTTTTCTCTTTTACTCGAGTTTTCTTCAAGAATCTCTGCCGGCAGGCTTTTAAAGTTTTTTATACATTTTATGGAAAAAGCATGAATGAACAACAAAGTGTTTGAAATATATTTTGCACTAAAATGTCCCCTAATTCTTTCTCCGCCCTCATTATTGGTTGGGGAAATGAAACATTGTTCATGTCTGTTCCATTGACAGTTTGTTATTAAGAAAAATTGATTAAAATATCTATAAGGGAATAACAAATAGTAGGATATTAAAAAAGCACACACGTGTAAACACTTTGGCGTGCTTTCCAGCTGTCTATATGGCAATATCAGCAGACATGAAAATCTTTCTGCGGATTTGCTACGAAATGTTGGCGTATAGACAGCTGCAAAGCACGCCAAAGACACTAGAGCTTTTGACCTTATACTAAATAACGAAAAAAATATTCTTGTTTTCTGGCACCTACAAAAGGTCGGCACAAAATCAGTTGGAAAATACACAGAAAACAGTTATTTTTAATAGTTTTTTTTTCAAGAACTAAAAACACCTTTTGCTCCCCACCTTTGAGCTCTTAAAACGCTAAAAATGTATACTCCCCTGTTTAGATGCAAGTTATCTGCCTTTAAATCTTTGTGCACATTTACAACATTCGCTTCTCTTCTCAAAGTAATAACAACAAATCAAAATTGATAAATAAAATTTCCATAATTTTATATTGTCTGTCATAAAAACAAAAGTTTCTGCAGGTTGGAAAACTTTTTCCTAAATTATCTATGTCTGTATGTATTTTGTTGTTGTTCAGCACCATAAACAACAACAACAATAACTGTTTATAAAATTGAGAAATATTTCAAAACAACAGCACATCAATCTACATACATATTCATAAATCTAAGTGGTACAGACATGCATACGCATGTCTGCAACATAAATGCTAACAAAACATTTACATTGAAGCAATTAAAAATTAACTGTATATGTATGTATGTATGTATGTACATCTGGCAGTTGTGATGCAATCAATAGCATAAGTCTTTTTTCGTCCTTTGCAAAGGCTTTAGTAACCAGCACTTTGGAATTAACACGATCGTTTAAATTTCGCCACATTTTGAAATGCTTTAAACGTCTCACAAGAAATCTTGCTGACATTTTTTTATTTGTTTTCAAGAAATCCAGTTTGGCTTGGAAAATGTGCAAGGATTTTTTTCAATTTACTTATTTTACGCAACGAGGCGGCTCTGCAACAGTTTCATTTTGTTTATCTAATTGGGGGTTTAATGTTCCATGCAATTTTCCTGCACTCACATTTTGTATGCGCAACTAGAAAATAAATTCTCACTAAACTCTTTGATAACGCATTTATGAATAATGCATTTTGATGGCTGTATACGTTTCTGGGAAACATTAAAACTAGGATTTAATAGGAGGAAAAACTGATTGCACACGACAAGTGGAGCAACGCAGATACATACGTACACAACAACATTTTCGACTATAAAGAGTCGAATAATAATGAAATTTTATAACAAGTCACTTTAAACTAAAAAAAAAGAAAATTTTAGTGCTCTTAAGGAAGAGGCACTACATCAAATTTGTGCTTAATGTTCCTAAAGTATTTATCGCGTGACAGGTGAGCATAATAATGCCAGAGAAAGTCCTTCAAGCTTCAAGAGAAAACCCTTAAGAAAGTCACGCGTGGAGGTGTTTGTTTCACCCACCGTTTAATTCTAAATTTGAATCGGTCCAACTTTGGCGTCATGCGTGAGTGTTTTTTTTTCTATTAAAATTGTTTCGCGTTTCAGTTATTTCCTTTCACTTGTTTAAAGTTTGTACAATTGATTTGTATCATCAGCCGCCATTATGCTCTTAACCTGATGGTGGAGGGCAGCTCTACTTCTCTTTTGAAACCCGTTTACCAGCTTTTGTTTACAATAAATGTTAAAATATGAAATTCGTATTATATTTTTCCTATTTTCGGAAAGACTAATATATTTTATACTTCCTAGAATATCAATTGTTTTTTCCGTATACGAGGTAAGGGCTGAGAGCCTTATTGGCAGATTTTACACTGTTTTTAACGCTTTATTTTGCATCGTTCGAAGAGATTCCACTCTTTAGAAGCGTTTTCGATTAAAAATGCCCTTTTCTTACGAGAATTTCTGTAGTTTTTGACTTTTGCATGGATACAACATACATATTTCATATTAAATCATGCTCATATGCGAGTAAAGTATTGGCCATCGATTATTTGCTTAATCAGTTCTACTGTATGGCCCTTTACATTCGTATTGTGTTTTAAACTCATTAATGTACTTGATTGTGCTTTAATTTGATTTTGAGGAAAGAGAGAGAGAGAGAGTAAATTGATTAGCATTTAATAAGGTTTGGCTTTTGTCTTCTGGCCCAAAACCTGAAGGGACAACAAATTCCTTGCGCAATTTTGAAGTGAGTGCCGGCAGTCAATCAGACAATTTCATTGACGAAGACCACCTTCGGCAATTGTCACAGGCAGGACAAAGATTTGTTATCGCACAATTTTTTAATTATTGTTCGGATACAACAACATAAAAAAGGAAGAAAAAAAGGAAAACCCAAATACACATACAATACATACATATCGATAACTTAATATAGAAAGGCCCTAACTAATGTTTTTCTAACTTTTCAGGCGAGAGAGAGAGAGAAAAAACTTAATAAAAATTGAAGTGCTTGATTTTAAGAAAATATATTTGCAAATCTTGCGTTCCAGATTTCATAAACTTCAATTACCAATCAACGACAAATAGTATGAACAATAGTTTTAGAGCCAAAATAAAACTTTAGGGCAAAAGAACACAGTATTAAATGCCAGTTTTCGTACAGGAATAAATATTATTTCAACTCTTTTAATTTCACGCAAAAATTGAAACTACGATATTTTATGACTAACCTTTTTTGCAAGTTCTTTAGAATTATTCGCAGCCAACTTCACTTGTCTGTTCACAGAACACAATTTTACATAACTTCCAAAAACCAAATGAAAGCATTTGAACAGTTAACGGTCGAGTCGGCTTTAATTCTTTTCTATCTTTGTGCCAGTTTTTTGCCCCTTATGGGACAAATTACATACATATATATTTTAAACTTTAAATAAAATTATGTCATATGAAAATAAATACTACAAATGTATGTATTTACTTACGACCAGACGCAACGACTCAGTCATTCCAGAGTTATTTAACTTTATATTGCGTATCTACACAGAGAAAAATTGTTATTGTTTTTGTGGTTTTTCTTTTGAATTCCCCAGTATCGTTTGTTAAATATTTCATTATATGTATTTTATAGACGATTTTCAACTGTATATCCTATTTTTAAAAATTATTCTTTTCCTTATAAAATATTTTGGCTGATTCAACAAAAGCGTTTTCTTAATCATAATGGGTTTAATGTTTATACTAAAAATTGGAAGAACATTTTTTTGTGTGAAAGTAAATCGAAACATATCGTGCCCTAACCGCCACACTGGCGTAACCCAACAAAAAACATATTTTATAGGAGTAGGTTCTTTTTCTATTATTAACTATTCACTTGGAAGAGTTTCGATGAAATTTTGATTATTCTCTGTAAATGGTCTTCATTTTCTGTCCATGTACAAAAATTTTTTGCTTGTCAATGTTATTATATTATATAATAAATATGTATATAGTTATAAGATTTAAATGAAAATATATTTAATTTAAAAATTGTATATTATTCATCTTTATAGTTGAAAGTTTTAAAGTGTTTAAGCTGAGGATATTTGGGAGGACTACCGGTTTTGTCACACCTACTTTTAGTGTCCTGAAGTTTAAGTGACGAAATTTTAAATTCTTTACGGACACAAGAAATAGTCTCAGCTTTCAGATCAATATTAGTAATTTTAGTTTCGCTATTGTTCGAGTGGCCATATTTTATACAAATTAAATTTACAGAAGCTTAAATTTTTCCGGAAAATACTGGTTGGTTTTGGAAAATGTCTGTTGCAATGTAATACGAGTACCTTTGTACCCCCAGGGGTTTGTTCTGCCCACCCAGTAGGAACCCACCCAGTAGGGTTGCGAACGAGTGACTCTAGAGAACGGTGAATAGAATCCAAATAAGACATTTTAATAGTTTGGACATGGCCAGACGAGTTATTAAAAAGTTAAATCGTAGTCATTTACGGATTTGAGGTGAGTTAGCGCCATGCAACTATCACAATATAGCGTAACCCCAAATAGTTCTTCCCAAATCGGGAATAAAGAGATACATACATATGTGTACAAGTGCTACCAGATTTCTTTAAAAAAGATACAATTTAAGGGCTTGCATTTCTCTCAATATTTAGATTATCGGTAATATTTATATTGTAGATATTTTACTTTGTTGTTTTAAAAGAATCTCAATTTTGAGGGTTACGTTATTGGGCACTATGTTGTTAGGGCACTATATGAGGTTTTCTTTGCTGGAAGTAATTTGTTTTACTTAATTCTGCGAATTTCTTAGCTGGTGTACATTGAAACTGATTCAGCAAATTCTGTTAGTGAACACGAACAACTTTGTTTTTTCTATGTACAAGATAGAAGAAAATGTTTGTTTATATGTATATATATTTTGTTTGCAACCCTTAAACCAACTCCTCGTACTTCTCGATTTAAATTTTTACGCCAAAACTACACCATGCCCCCTTTTAGATCAATATGGGTGTGAGTTCGATGTTTTAAAAATTCAGTGTCAGTGAAACATTTTCAGTTGCTTATCCTTTCTTGTTTTCTTTTCTTATCCAACAACAAGTACAACATTTTTCTCCCTCCACAAGGTGTGAATGCGCTATTAATTTAGTTTGCTTAATTACTTTGAAAACAAATGTATTTCCGTCCTAATGTTCTGGTGTGTTGGGTTTATGGTTATTCAGAAACTAACGAGAAAAGAGACTTAAAACAGACAAATTTCCGATAGCTTAATGATTTCGAAAAAAATTATTCTAAACAGGAATGTGAGAAACATTTGAATGAATTAGAAGGGAATAGTTTAGTTGCTCACAAGATACACGGAAATTCCTCAAGTTTGTTGCAAGTATCTAGAACATTTTAATGAAGATCTTTGTTGAAAATGAAAAGGCATAAAATGAGAAATTCCAAACAAATTAAAGTTTAAGAAAATAACTCCAATATTGTTGCTTAAGAACTTCCGTTGCAGACAGACAGCAATTCGTGGGCGTAAGTACCTGGCAAAACCTGCAGGATGCTCTGCTAAACCATATCCTGCCATAGAATAGGCTTGAGTTGAAGGAATTGTCAGATTTTACTTAACAACTTCTCTAGTTGGCTCTGCTTTTCAAATACTTATAATACTTTCGGGAAACCATAATAAAAAAAACTTTTTAATTACAAAACCTGCAACAGGGTTGTGCTTGTGGAGTTTAATGCGAACAGCATATTGAGGCAGGCAAGCATTTAATGTAAATACGAGTACTATTATTTTGCAGAAAGCAACACACCAGAAGCAGATAAGTGCGAAAAAGCTTTATACAAAAAGTTAAATACGAGTTTACGCCTTCACAACTCAATGTTTCAGCAATAAAAACTCTTCTGCTCGGAATCTGGCGGAAGGATGCTGAAGAGCTTTTTCGAATAAGTGATAAAATTACGTCAATGAAATTGCTTATTCGTTGAGCATTTTACACTTGTTATCTTATAATTGGCAATAAAATACGCGTTGTGAGTGTGTGTCTGCGATACAAATGAAGTCCTTCCATAATTGTTTAAAAATAATAAAAAAGAAAACAAATAGATACTCGCACAACTTCTTTTATACAGTTATAGAAGTTTTATCTGTTCTTATGTGTTTGCTTGAAAACATTTTCAAGTCCTTAGGTCCGATTGTGTATTAAAAACTTATACATTATTTACGACTTGAAAATAAATTGTTCAAAAAGTTTGCCCCCAAAGCTGGTGCTTAAATCTGGTTGTCCAGATAAACTCATTATTTGGGAAATTGTTGTTACTTTTCAAAAGTTAACGAAACTTTAAAACATTACAAATGAACTTTGGAAATAAGCAAGACAAAGTTATCGGTTTGTGTAACAAGTCGCCAGTTTGCTGCCAAGCACTTGCAACTAGAATTTTATACTCCAAGCTCATTAGAACTGACCATTCGAAATCACCAAAAACAAAAACTAAAATAAATGTCAAATACCACAACTACACAATAAAAAAATTCACTAGCCAAGCAACAAAGAGTTAAGTGAGAGATGAACTCACTCCCACACTGGGAGCTCCGCACAATTGCATCATATTTACATAGAATCTGACGTTTTTGTTTTTTATTAAAATCGATGGAATCGATTTGGTTGCTCTTCAAGGGCCTTTTTTTTTTCTTTTTTTGAAACAGTCCGATCTTCTCATCAGGTTTGAATTAGTCGAAGTTTCAGGGTCGCATGAAATGCCCTACTGCTGTCCTGTATCTTTCATCAGATCAGGATCCATCAACTTGCCAATATTTCTATAAAAAAGATTTTGGTTAACGATACGACACATTGACGTATTTCTTTTGACTTGGACGGTTTTTAGAGACGCTCAAAATCTAACCTTTTGATCCCCCCATGGGACATTTTTCAAATTTAATTAATTTTTGAGATTTGTTTACCTTATTTTCAGACTTGCGAAAGTTTATATAGACGTTGCCAGCAATAATAATATGTATCTAACGTCAGGCTTGAAGACTGTTTCAGGTCTAAAGTATATTCCTGGACAATATCCGATACTCTTTATAAAAGTGAAGTGTTCTTAACGCAAGCCTTGTTAGCCTATCCGCCCTACTCTGGTCTATAAATGGAAGCCAGTGCAAGTGAAAAGGCAAAACTTTGTTGTAACAGCTTTTAAGCTTCAACGCTGCCAAATAATGGAAAATTTCTGGGGCGAACTTAAATATTTAAGCTGGCTCGTGCATCGCAAATGGCCGCAAGTAAGAAAATTTAAATATAATCACGCTTGCTTTTTACTCAAAAGGCCGGCCAATCTGGTGAAAATATTCATATGAATAAACAAACACCAACGAAGATACAATGGCGCTGCGGCGTTGCGGCGCTGACGACGATGACGAGGTTGAAGGCAATAACGATGACAATGTTGGTGAGTGGCAGGACAGGACAGCATTGGCGGTCCTTCATTAAGCCACACAACATTTACAATGTTCTTCAAACATGATGTTAAAGTTGGCGTGTTTAATTGGCTTTTAATGGATTCCATAGTTGTTTGTTTGTTTGTCTCTCTGTCTGTGTGTCTGTATGTCTGCCTATCAGTCCTTATGTCGGTCGTTCGTGCAACGTACAGCGGCGCGGAGCAACCAGACCGAAAACAATTTTAAAACAAAAATGTTATATGAACTTTCGCAAATATGTTGGAAGGAAACTACTGAAAAAGCTTCAAGTCTTAAATGTTTAAAGAATTAAAATAAATGAATTTATTCTCAGAAAAACAAAAACAAAACAAAACAAAATTTTAACACAATTTCTTAAACAATTTTATAATGTGTACGAATCTAGTGATGCTGAAATTATTGTTAAACAAAAACTATTGTAATAAATTTAATCTTGCAAGTAGGGAGAGCTTTTAAATTTTAAAGCGTTCAGCGAACAAGAAGACAAGAAATATGTACGAGTATTAAAATAATCATAAACAATCACCAAGAAATTAAGATTTGTGTTAAAAACGTTAATGGAAATTAATTTTGAACTACTATCCAGTTAAGGACTTGATTGTAAAACAATTTCTGCATAGAAAAAGTTATGGCTATTTTTCGTGTTGTCAAATACAAGTTTTGCTGAATGCGGGCCCGTAAATGGCCTTCTACTATCGAGCAAAAGAATTGGTTTATTCTACTTCACAATTAAATTTTTGTTTGTTCTGTAAAGGGTTTTTCACAATCAAACAAATTTTCTGTTTATTTTTATCTTATATCATAAAAGCGGTTCTCACTCTTTGTATTGTATTCTATATAAAACCATTGTAAACCAACCGAAACAACAAAAAAAAAAAACAATCCCCAAGTCTGCCCCAAATCTGCCAGCTGCTTCACACTTTTGAATAAATGAAGGTTTGTTGTTAATTTAGTAATTTAAAAATTTATAAATCTTGTTGTTGTCAAGTTTTAAGTTTATCAAGACTTATTAAATCTACAATATGTACCACCTCTGCGATACTACTTTAATACGAACCCTAATATTTTTATTCCAAAAAAAAATTCAGCAACAACTTTGACAAATTCCATAAAAATACATTAATGAAGCGTTGAAAATATGCGCTGGAAAGCAACACTTTTTGAGGAAACCCACAGCAAACTGGGCCTAAAAGAAAGCTTTTTTTTCCCGCAAAAAAAACCTTGGCCAAAAAATTTCAATTAAATAATTCATTCAAATCATATAACCTAAAAATTTAAGGAGCTTTTTTTTTCTCAGAATTTTTTAGGAACATTTTTTTAGGGCTGCACAAATCTTTTTTCATATTTGATAGGATCAAAACTATTTTTTTAATTATTTCACTTCTGTGTGGTCCATGTAAATAGAAAAATATAAATTGTACGGCCTGAAGGACAGACAGCCTGCAATAGGAATTTATATTTTTTTCTACCAGTAACGGCTGGTGTAGAAAAAAGATTTAAATAGTTTTTACTCCTGTTATTAAAGCACTGAGCAGCAACTTTTTCTCCAATCCCTTTTAATTCTTTTGAGCCTTTGAAAAAACACAACATATTCATTGAAAACTTCACTAAAAATTAAATTCGGACATAAAAATGTATTTAACTTTATGAAAGCTTTAAGTTTGTGCAAACAAATCCCTAGACATTTTAGTTGCACAAAAAACGAGTTGTGAAAGTTTAGTAAAACGGAGAGAATATGAATTTTTCCATCAATGAGGTTAAACACTTCAAGCATTTTCTGCTTTAAATATATATTAATTTTTTTAAGCAGCTGAATTCATTGAATCTTTATAAATCTATACAATTTAAGAACAAAACCGGTAGCTGTTCCTTTTGCGTTTTCCAATTTCAGTAAAACTGAATTTAAAAAATTATGAATCTGTAAATATTGTTTTATTTAAACTCATTAGGAGCCGAGAGAAGTAGTGGTATATACATACATATACATATATACAGGGTGTTTTTTTAGAGGTATAGAACTTCGAATTGAAATAAAACACAAGAAAATCGTTTTAATGTCCATCAATTTGGCTTTATTGGAAGGATAATTTTATGCCATTAATGTTTAAATATGATTTCGGGCATGTGGCCGCCGCGGCTGGCTCGAATAAAGCCAATTCTACAGGTCCAATTTTCAACCACTTTTTCGAGCATATGGGGCCGTATGTTGGCAATAACGCCACGAATGTTGGCTTCCAAGTCCCCTAACGTTTCTGGTTTGTTGGCGTAGACGAGCGACTTCACATATCCCCAAAGAAAATAATCCAATGGTGTCAAATCACACGATCTTGGTGGCCAATTGTCAGGTCCATTCCGCGAAATTATGCGCTCATCGAATGTTTCCTTCAATAAATCAATTGTGACGTGCGCTGTGTGGCATGTAGCGCCGTCTTGTTGGAACCACAACTCATCCACATTCATGCCATCCAATTCGGGAACAAAATAGTTGGTTATCATGGCTCTACACCGGTCTCCATTAACGGTAACTGACTCTCAAGCATTATTTCGGAAGAAGTATGGCCCAATGACTCTACCAGCCCATAGAGCACACCAAACAGTCAGTTTTTGTGGATGTAATGGCGTCTCAAGGGTCTCATGTGGATTCTCTTCACTCCAAATGCGGCAATTTTGCTTGTTGACGTAGCCATTCAACCAAAAATGAGCCTCAATAAAATGCGCAAGCTCCGTCCGCGAACTGAACCATTATTTTCGAAATAAATTTGCACGATTTGCAAGCGTTGTTCTTTTGTCAACCTGTTCATGATGAAATGGCAAACCAAACTAAATATTAATCACTTGACAGCTGACAAAATGGCCGCCAGTTAAAAAAGTGATGCCAACTTAAAGTTCTATACCTCAATAAAAAACACCCAATATTAAAGCCGTTACGCCAGATAACTAAGTTTTTCTAATTTATTATTTATTATTAGCGAATACGTTTTAATGTTTAGATTTGAAAGTCTACATTCGGAATGATTGTCAAACTGATTCATATTAGCTATTATGGCCAAATTCGGTGGTGGACCTAACCCACTTGGTGAACTTAAAAACGTGTTCACCACCGCCCCGTGTGGCTTACCAGACACCCATAAGTGGGCTTTCTATTCACTTCTAGCCGTAATTGTCTAGACAGATGTGAGAGCGATTTGCGTGAGTACCTGCCAGTATGGCCTTACCCCACGGTGATGCTATCACCGGTTGGATACAATGCGCCCTTTAGGTTTAAAACAACAGCCATAGCGTTTCAGCCATGGTAGGCACCTTAACCAATAATTTACTCTCCTTTTTCCACACATCCCAGCGGCACATTGGTCCCCATTCTGTCAACTAATCTTTAATGAAGGTTTTGGAAATGAGTACCTTTACAACCGAACCAAGAACCTGCATAACAGCACTATCGACAACGTTTACAACAACAATTGTGACAATTGTGACGTTGTGACAACAACAACACTCAGCACTACACTTTTTGAAGATTTATTCTAGCCTTTATCAAGTCCTTCTTTACCTTTTTTACGGGTTTCATGCATTTTCTATGTTTCTCTTGAATGCTAACGAACACCCAAGATATAGGCTACAGTTGGTGAAGAATTGACAGTGTTGCATTTGAAGTAGTAGATGCTTCAAAAGCGCATAACTTAAGTTTCTGTGTGGTTTAATATATGCAAAGAAATTGAACGTTATTTACTTAAATATTGGACTAGTATTTAAACTAAATACTTTAAGTTTCTTTAATTTTTATTTATCTCGTCTCAAGGCCATACAAAGTTCTTAATGTCTACTATAAATGTTTGGAGGAATTCCTAGATATATGTAATTGAATGAACGCAATGAACGTGGGCGCCCACATGGACGGGGCAACCATATTGTTCAAAGGGATACTGAGGCGTATGTTTTTCTTCCAACACGCAAATTTTTATGTTTTCACTACGTATTTTCCTCATTTGACACATATTCATATTCTGAATTCATTCTAATTCGAAAAAAATTAAGAGATGTAAGAAGGTGTAGCGAATATTAATTTAGCAAATAAGAATATGAGGATTGTATAGAGATTTCCCGAATACGAGTACCTTAAAAATAACATATAGTTTTTAGTAAAAAAAATCACACAAGTTGTTTCAAACTTTATTGCTTATTTGAGATCGGTGTTAACTTTTTTTAATAAAAGCATCAGGAATGCGATGAAAACGTAAGCGATTTGAAATGAAGTGGTTTTAGGTGTGACCAGCAACTTATCGATTTCACAAATTTCAAATTTGCTACTTTTACAACTGAGTCATGTTTCTTTTTCTATTGGATGTATTCGTAAAAGTGCTGGGACAAAAGAGGCAGCCAGAAATGCTGAAGCCGGCTAAAGATTGCAGTGAATACTTTCAACAAAAATGAAATGAAAATGGTCGGATGGCAGGGCGCTGGAGCAGACGTTGTTGCATGGTCTATTTGCCTTAGATTTAAACATGAGAAATAATTGCGTCTTGCAGCGGTGGCGGCTGTTAAAGGTTTCCCATGTAGATAAATATGTTGCATATGTTTTTGATATCTTGATCTCATATTGTACAAAAACTCTTAAGTTATGAAAGTCCGCTCGCTCTAATTTAAAAACTAAAATGACGTGGAACCGAAATCGAAATAAATGTGTAGCCCACATTTTCTTACGTTTTCAATAGGTTTTTGTATCGAAGTATTAATATTTTTTGAATTCAGAAAGATATGATACGGCAAACACATCCATACGAGTATATGGTTATTCATGACATGACTTACGCGAAAGCGTTCTCCACCTGCAAATTCCGCTATGAATGAAATTTTGAGTTTTTTCAATCGAAAATACCTGCATAAGTCTGAAAGCCATGAAAAGCGTTCTATTGGCGGCATATTTCCTGTCGCAAGATAAACGGTTGCAAGAAATACGCAAATATATATGTGTGTATGTGTGTAATTAAAAAAATATCCATATATCCGTATACATCAATATGTATCTATATTCAGAATGGTTTCTATTAAATTGAGTAAACAAATTTTTCCCTTGGCCGAAAACCAGATTCCATAAATGATAATAGTTCAAAAATCGGTCTCCTCGAATGTTATGGCAGTTATCTCGAGCCGAAGCCAGGACTCGGCTTATTTCAGAGTCAAGAACGGTATCTAAAAGTCTTTTTTATGGATCCTTCGTAAAAGAAACCAGAATAGATATTCAGATAGAATACTGGCTATTTGCAATAGCCGGGTTTGCTGCATACAGACAATGAATAACAAAGAAAAATTAACTACGTTTCATGTTGAGTTGATATTTTCGTAAAATTAAAACTTGTGCTCGTTACGATTTTAATATTTAATCGTAATGGCAAAATGAATGTCTAACGCAGTTGATTTTGGACAAAGTTGTTGCCTTAATTAGTCAAGTTAAATTAACATGAAATTTTCATCGTAGTAGAAACACAATTGTGTAGTAAATATACAATATACAAATGCCAGGGTACCCACTATAAAATTCTATACTTCTCTAAATTTTCACTCTTAAGTCCAAAAAAAAAAAACAAGCCAACAAACTCTCTTCACATGCTGAAACACCTATTTTTATGTGTAAGTAGGAAAATTGCCTGGCCATATTGAAAACAAGCCGTACATACATACGTGTTTATGTTAATTACACTGAGACCTCAGTTGTCTGCAATGGTCGGGACCGGCAGCATTCTGGATAATCGCGTTTCCCGCTTAAAGGCCGTGTAACACTATCGTACAGAGCCATACGATACATTCACAGGAAAATCTGATAGAAATCTGTAAGACTTTTAAAACTCGTTCCAAATGGCTTCTTAAGTGTTACACTATCGCTCCAAAAAAAGATGCAAAAACATGTGTTTTTCCCTTTCTGAACAAAAACTATTTCCCGCCATATTTCATTTATGTTGCAAAATAGTACATAAAATGTGTCTCTCACAGTTTGGTAAGAGCAAAAGCAAAAGTTTTGGTCTCGGGAGTGGTTTGAGTGGTTTTTGGTCTTGTGAAAGTTGTTTTTTTCCCAGCTGCTTTACGAGAGTTACACCCTTAATCGCACGTAATCTATCACTTTATGAAAATTATTAAAAAAGTTTGCAAATCGGACAGACTTATCAAACAAATCTGTCACACAGGTGTGCTTTTAACTCAGACTATCGTAATTTTTGACACATCGTGAAACTCGGCCTTAAATGATAACAATCTTGAGGTGGACTTTTAAATTGTTTTTATTTATATTTAATTCATTTATTTAAGGATTTATATTAAATGTTTGAATGACTAAAGGAAAAAATATAAAAAAAACAGTGATAAGAATTTTCTTAAAACAAATTTTCCATGAATACGATTCGTATTTGTCAAATGTGTAAATTAAACTAAACCCGCGACACAGGCGACAAGTGAGTTTCCCCTTTTTTCGCTCTATTCACTTTGTGTTTGACTGTTGAAAATTAATCGAAAAAAATTATGTTCGGAGTCCCGATTACACGATGCAAAAAAAAAAATAAATGGATTTAAAATATAAAACAATTAGAAATTTTCTATGCCGGACAGTCGGCGTTGCCGGTTAATCGAGTCACGGACAATCGAGGCCCCACTGTACCTCAACATTATGTCATGTAGACATTTTTATAAATATTGCAGATAAGAAGCGAAACCAACATCAAATACAAAATGTCAACATTAACTTTTGACCCAAACCAATATATTTGCCCTTTCGTGCCCTTAACGAGCCATGTTTCCGTTTCAATGGAGCACAGAACAAATAAAGCCTATTAAAAAAAATATGTTTGTCTTTGAAAAAAAAAAAAAAAACTGCCAACTGGCCCGTATTATTTTACGAACACACACAAACACAGGCTGTCTGGCCACCCCGCCGGAAGTTGGCCTGATCGAAAACCAGTTCATATGTAAACAAATATGTCGGCTGGAATTGCGTGTTCTTACAACATAAACATTCACTCAAATGGTATTTATTTCGTTTAGAAAACTTCAATAATTTAGATTTAAGGAGTCTCCTGCTGACGCTGAAAGCCTGTGGAGGAAGAGAATGTCTGGTTAGGCTTGTGAGCTTATTTTTAGATGTGAATACACCCACATACATACATAAATATCAAATTACTAAAATAATGTAGAATTTTCTAATATCGTAGAAGCAAACAAAATATACAAAAAATTACACATGCAGAAACTTACGATTTCATTTATAATTTTGAGGTTGTTTTTTAAGACGCACAACTGACTGGTTGAACTGTGGCGCAACTAAGCAACTGCTCAAACCCAATAAAGCACAATAGTATGACTGACCCCTTGTCGCTGGTTATTGCTCCAATTGACTTTTGGCTCACATGAACCGAAATCAACTGTCAAAATAAGCGACGATAATGGAACCACTCCAAATTTAAATTTGCAATGTTTTCAAATATGTGTCGAAATAGAACAATAAAAATCGTCCCAGATTTGTGCGTTCTGAGCACAATGGGGCCTCGACTATCCGACAACGCCGACTATATGGAAAGGAAAATTTCTAAAATCTATTTAATTTTTTCTTTTTGCATCGACTAACCGTGATTAGCTCTATTATCCGTGATTCTGAGCATAATTTTTTTCGATTGGAAAACGAATGAACCAAAAAAGGGGTGAGTCAGAAGCCTGTGCAGATGCAGCTTGAGTTTAATTTACGCATTTCACAAATACGAATCGTAGTCATGGAAAACTTTTCAACGAAAATCTGAATGGTTTTTATAAGAAAATCCTAATCATTTTTATTTTATTATTATTTTTTTCTCATGCAAATGAAATATAAATTAAAACAGTTCAAAAGTACAGCTCAAGATTGCCGCCAATTAAGCGGGAAAATCGATTATCCAGAATATCCAATACGGATAATCGAGGCCTCACTAAACTAAATCCACCTAAATTGCAAAATGTGTAGCGATTCAGTGCGCTAAATATCGTTTGCCCCGATAGTGGAATTGTGTTCTCGCGTGTGATTTATCCCGTTCAAAAATAACAATAATAATAATTTGCCGCTTTAAAGAAATTATGCACTCGCGCTTTTATAGCTAAAATATATTGTATGTAAAAAGTAAATCAACTTAATTGAACAATTTCTAAACAATCTACTGCAGCTTCTGTTCAAACAGACAAGGAGCAAATGTCTCAGCACAAATGGCGGTAGAATTTTGTAATAACGCGTGTGTTCGTTCACAATTTTATATAAATATTTCTTCCCCGAACAGCTTCCTTCACTAAAGTATGCGATTTATAAAGTTGCTGTAAAGAACTAATATCAAGATTAAATATCGTGCACCTGTGCAACTATTGTACAAGTACAAAATAGTTGTTGTCACACACCTTTGCCACCTTTGCTGCGTATTTTGAATTCCAAGTACAGCAAAGAAATACAATTTATCGTAGTTTGACTCGAACAAGTGTAACGCAAATGTTTTGTTTAAAACACCAGCGTATCACTAAATATTTTGTATGAACTCGTTAGGAACTTGCGGCTCAGACTTAACTCCAAATGAATCTTTAATGGAATTGAATACTTTTTATGTTTGACATTTATTAAGTATAATTTACAGATCGAAGAAGGTATTTTTGTGGTCCTCTCTAAGTTCTTAAACTGTTGCTTTCAAATGTACGAGCACTTATTTTGAAAATTATGAAAGTCTGGAGGTTCTGCTTTTCCACGATATGCATAAATAATGAAGAAATGTGTGATGCTGGTATAAGAACTACTTAAAGAATATGGTGGCGACTCGAACATGACAAAAATGGAAGTAGCTTTCATGGCGTCGTATAAAAAGTTTGCGTTCAAAGAAATCCAACGTGGTTTTACTGTCGAGTCACAATTTGACACGCTACGTAACATTTCAAATGTGACATTATTTCCACGCTTAATATCTTCTACACAAATTTGTTCTTACAAGTAGAAACTAGATATTATTAATACTACGTGTATTGAGCTGGTTTTATTTCATCAGCATCGTATGAGAATTAGTACAGTTTTTAGCTGCAAATCAAAAAAAAAAAAACATGTAATAAAATATTACCAGAAGTAAGAAATTGCGTTCCTGAAACTTGGCAGGCTAATTTGTGCATCCTGGTACATATTAAATTGATGTTGAATTGCTTAAACTACTGAAAACTGAAAAATTCTCCTTAACAATATCATAAATTAGCCGGTTTTTAATAACCCTTAAGTTTTTGGCCAAAATATATTGTAGTTTCTGACGCAGTTCCTATTAAAATTGTTCCTCCTTCTGCTCCATATAATATGTATGTAGATGTTTAGACATAAAAAACTGCATCTTTACCATGATCCGCGCCCGCGAAATATATAGTTGTGCCTCTCGTCTTCTTTAAAGTTTATATTGAAAACTGCAGTAATTAATTTAAAAAAAATGTTGTCCCTAGTTTAGGAGAAGACAAATGGCGAACTTGGGAAGATTGAAATAATAGTAATATTGAACAAGTTTGTTCGCCCCTAATTTCATTTAATTTGACCTTAAATGGAGTTGTGGGCTAAAGTTGTTGAAAGTGAATTCTTTAAAACGAATAAACCTTATGGAACCGTCTAAGGATTTTGTTGAAAGCGCATTCAACAAATTCCTTTTCTTATATCATAATGTGTTTATTGAGAAACAAAAAAAACTGCAGCAACAGCTTTTACAAATTCAACCAAAACTTTTTACTGAAACAACGAAAATATTTGCTGCCCAGCAAAATTTTTGAGGCAGATCACAGCGGCTAGGAAAAACACAAAACTCAGTTATATATATATATATAGTTTATATAGTTTTAGGGCAACTAAATTAGCTGAGTTGTCCGTGTTTTGTAGAAGAAAAACTTTTTTCAAACATTTTCAATGAAATAATTCGCCGAATCAGTGAAATTGTTGTCCGAAACAAAAGGATATTATTTCACTCACTCAACAAACACGATTGTTGCCGAAGAGGGTAATTTCGTTTAATTTTTTTTTTTGTTTCACATGGACCTAAAACGTTGTCCTTGGAAGCAGCAAATACTCGCAGTTTTACTGCAACTTTTTGAAATTCTGCAAAAATCTTATTTACGTTGAATCGTCTCGAGACAGTCCTTGTGCGCAAAAACACACATAAACAGAACCATAAGAAGTTTAAAAATATAGGAATTCTAAGCAATTGATGTAATAATAAACTTAAAAAGGATTGTGTTCGTGTCTGTTGGAGTGCTGAAGTGTTTGTGTGTGTGTGTGTGTGTGTGCGGGCTCGTGCGTGTGTGTCGCTGACTAGTCTGCTGTTAACAATTTTGTTTTAAAAAGTGTGGCTCTTAAGAAACTTAATGGTGAAATTGAAAATGTTTATCTTGTTCTTTTAACTAACAAATATTATTTTTGCAATTTCGAAAACAACAAAGTTAAAACGACACCAGGGATGGCAACAAAGACGGGAGAAACAAAAACGCAGCCAATTAGTTAAGTGTGCGTGACAAAGGGTAAGAGTGAGCATGGAAGTATGTTAATTTTTCAATGTATGAGATCAAATAAAGTGAAAAAGAAACTTAATGGAGCACATGCACAGGTTTATTAACATTAGAACGATTCGGGGAGACACGTGTTCTTCTTGAATCCCCAGATTACAGATTCCTTTTTTAATGGTTCCCATTCCGGAACTCGACCACGTGTAAATCTAATTATGTTTCTGTTCTTTTTTCATGCATTTTGTCTACCCACTATGTGAGTCGTTCTTATGCATTCATGTTTGTGCATGCACATATGCGTACATATGTCGTATATTACGTGCAGTAGTATGTGCCCGCATGCACATGCACGTCTAAGAGAAAAGTCTTTATGTATGAACGAGCAAATAAAGTTGTACGAACATTTTTCTTATTTATTCATAGTGAAAAATTAAATTATACTTACGTGGCAATAACGATAATTAAACAGCAGAGCAAATGAGGTTTTTCCTTAATTAAACTGCAAGAAAAAAAAAAACAGAATAAAGTGAAAAGGGAATGTATGTATGTAAGTAATCGTTTACAAGACAGTACAATGGAAAGAGGGTTTAAAAGTTGTTACAAAGTATTAAAGAGCGTTAATCTGCGTTGGAAAACTCATCAAGATTGATGAACTTTTACGAATCTGGGAATGAAAAGTTTTTAGTCACAATTACAATTCTAAGAGGAAATTAATTAATTATAAATTATAAAAATATTCTGCATAAGGAACGCTACAATCGTACGCATTTTCGAATCAGAAGAGAAACACTTTTTGGCACTTAATTGTACCTTCGCCTGGAGCTCATAGTTTTATGACTCGTGCTACAAAAAAAGTGAAATAATTTTGAAATTTGAAGTATTTTTTAGCAAATAATTACCAAAAAAATATGAATAATAGAGAATTACAAAATAATTTTTTTGCCATCCAGATATTTTACTGTTTTTTTGATTAAAAGTCGTGAGTCCCATATAACGAACGCTAGGTGACGCACGTTACGTTTTCTCTAGTTTGTTATAAATATGTATGTGAGTCACATTGTGAAAATAAGATTTTTAGTATTAATCATTCGGCATTTTTTACATTTGCAACAACATTTCCTTGTGAATTTTTTGTACCAAAAGTAATCCATTCAAATTCGTCCTTAGTTTTTTCCCCCCTTTTTGCAATTAACAGCAGACAACAACAAACAACAAACTAACAACAACATTTGCCAGTAGTCCTTTAATTGGTGGTGGTTGATGACAGCAATGTTGCATTTGAAGTTATTGCGCGGGTAATTGAAGAAGTCGCGGAGCTGTCAAACAGACCTCGCGTACAACGAAGCTTAATTTTTAAGTTTTTCTGTAGGATTTTCAGTCTAAATGTTGCAGAATTTAATATAACTTTATATTTTATTAAAAATATTCTTTTTTACACAAAATTTAACTATACAAATTTTCGATATTTCCTTTTTTTTGGGAAGATTTTTTACAATTTATTTTTATTAATTTTAAAAATCTTTTGCTGATGAACTGGTCCTGACTCTTACATTTGAGGTAAATTTTATATATATACATTTTTGAGATAAAAAGATAATCAAAAGGGATTATAGACATCATAAAAAAACAAAGCAACACATAAACAATACAAACATATACAATTATGGACAAAAGATATGGTCAGTAGTAACTACTTCCACTAAAACTGTAGCAAATAAATTCTTCTAGTGTTAAACGTTGGTCGTTTTTATTGGTGTATTTCTATTGATCTATTTATTTATTATAAAAAAAATTCAATTATTGAAATAGAAAGCTAAAAAGTTATTGGGTTTTGCGACTTCAAAGGCACAAAATAATAGGGTGTCCCAAAAAAAATTAACCTAGTACAAGCATAAGGCTAATATTTGGTAGCATAACCTTGGTTTTGCCAGACTGCCCTGCACCTTTTTGGCACTGAGTCTACTAAATCCTGACAGGAGTGTTGAGTACGAGAGAATTTGGATTTTTCCCCAGAACTCATCTTTATTTCGTGATTTTATTGGTCCAATTTTTTCCACAAGTTCTCTATCGGATCCGGTGATTGTGCAGGCCGGGAAGTCCGGTGATTGTGCAGGCCATGTCATAACAACCTTAACATTGTTGCCCGAACACCATTTCCTTACAAGCAACAACGTCTTGCTGAAAAGTCCATTTAAGTGGCAAACGCCCCTGGTTTCGTCCTGTTTTTCGGCGTCGCAAATCGAGTACCACCCAGATCCAGAATATTTCCTAAAATCAGGTTGATGTGTTAATGGACTGTTTTATTTTGAGCAAAATATTACCACTTAGTGCCACAAATTTAATGTTAATTTAATGAAGTGATTCCACGCCTGATATTCAACACGTACTCAGTCCACCGCTGGCCGCCACGAGAAATGTAATGATGGGCTGCGTGGCAAAATCTGAAAACATAATACGACTGAGTTCGCTGTTCGCTCTGTTGGCATCTTAAATTGTCTGGCTGCCTGTTTTAATGTCCCACGCCCCGAATGTCATTTGTTGTCTCAAAAACATGATGTGATGAAAATTAAATTTAACGAGCTCAGACGGTAGCATGTGTCAAAAAGAACAAATTTTAATGGGCATGTGACAACATTTGAGAACATGTTCGTGGACAGCAAAAGCTTAACGAGTCTCCAAATCTTTAGAGTACAAATTTTGATACAGCACAAACACACATACAGATTTTATGTGTAATATAGGGTGTTTTTTATTGAGGTATAGAACTTTAAGTTGGCATCACTTTTTTAACTGGCGGCCATTTTGTCAGCTGTCAAGTGATTAATATTTAGTTTGGTTTGCCATTTCATCATGAACAGGTTGACAAAAGAACTACGCTTGCAAATCGTGCAAATTTATTTCGAAAATAATGGTTCAGTTCGCGAAGTTTACCGCAAGCTCCGTCCATTTTATGGTCATCAGAGCAATTAATTCGGTTAACCATGGATCGTTTTCGCACTACGTTTACTCTATGTGATAATACGCATCCGCAGAGACGTCGAACAGTGCGCACCGAAGAAACAATTGCCGCTGTAGAGCAAAGTGTTGAAGAGGACCCGAATGAATCGATTCGCCACCGTGCACAGCAATTGGAGCTTTGTCCATCAACTTTTGTCCATCAAAAATTGGACCTGTAGAATTGGCTTTATTCGAGCCAGCCGCGGCGGCCACATGCCCGAAATCATATTTAAACATTAATGGCATACAATTATCCTTCCAATAAAGCCAAATTGATGGACATTAAAACGATTTTCTTGTGTTTTATTTCAATTCGAAGTTCTATACCTCTAAAAAAAACACCCTGTAGTATAAAAATAAAATTGTTATTGTTTATTTAAATTTTACATAAAAAGTTTGGATTGTTAGACGGGCCAGGGATGGCATTGACATTTTTAAAACAGCTACATTAAGTTGCATTTGTACTAAAATACTATTAATATTAAATATTTGAATGGCAAGAAAATTACAGTTTTGCCAACAACTGTCTTGACATATTTATATCATAACAATTGTAATTTTCAGAATGCGGTACATCTTTTTGCTAGATTAAGCCTCAAAGAGTTGCTGTTTTTAGTCTGTTTATTTCTTTGGTTTTAATTACATTTTGGTTCTCTACACATTTGAATTTTTCAAATTGCTTGAAACTTGAATTCATTTGCCTCATTTTTAGTTTTAGAAAGTATTGCCCAGCTACCGCTAATATTCCAATCTTTGTAAGACTTAAATATTTTAACACCATTAAGAATTTATATCATAAAATGTTGGTATTCGTTTGGAAACATTTTTAATATTAGTTTTTTCACTCACACATTTCAATGTTTCAGCTTTAAAGTCGAAAAATTGCTGCAATTACTAAAACTGAGGAGATTCCTTAATTGTTCTAAATACTCCATTGGTGTACGATTGTACTTTACCGGTTTGAATACTGCCAAAAAAAACGCACAGTTGTAACAATTTCTCCATCCCTGAGGTGTTCAGGTTTCGTCTTAAGAGTTTTCGTCTGCCTGGATGGTAGAGAACTTAAAGCGAGACAAGTCCCGTGAATATTAAAAGCCGTTAGTATTTTTGCATTAAGAGCTACTGATTGTCTAAAAACTTTCATTCCACTCAAAAATTTATATTGAAAAAATATTCAAACTTAACTACATATATATGTATTGTATGTATGTGTGTACATATTTTGTTTTTTCATTAATTCATACGCCCAAAAATAAAGAGAATTATTTCTTGCGCTACAAAATTGTTATTATAATCGCACAAATGTTTCTTTTCATAACAGATTCAAGGAAAACGCTTTACAACTTCACAGAACCAACCTTCATTGCGAACATTCACACTTACATTCCCTAATTACTATTATTTGTTTTTTAATATATTTTCAGATTTTACGTTTGAAACATAAACAAGTCCAGTAAGAAATTTCATTCATTTCAAATTTCAACGAGTTAAAATGTTAAAAAACGAATCGTTACAACTTTAACAGCATTTAAATCATTATTTTAACATGGCGATATTATCGGAGGCAAGTACTTAACAATTACGCTTAAGAATTAATACGATTAACAATTAAAAGTAGTTATTATAGCCATTATTATAGGCTATAGATGTATTTCGTTCCATACTTTTAGAGATTTTTTCAGAGTGGCGTTGCTTTGCAGCAAACATGTGCTATATTAAAGCACAGTGGACTTATAGTTTCCATAAACATTTTCTGATTAGAAGTGAGTTATTAAGAGTAAACTTTTCTTAAAACAGCACTTTAGACAACCCGACTTTAAGTGAATGAAGTTAACGAGAAAAAAATTCAACTTGTTTAAGTTGAACAAATTCGTTTATTTTAAATTAATTATTATTAAAAAATTTTTCTTAAAACTAATATTTTGTGGCATAACCATCATATTCTGCAAGGCATGGAAACAACAAGGGATGGATATTAAGAGCTTGGGAGACACATTTGTCCATTCCGATTTAATAATTTCCTCCAGCACTTGTACAGTTGTCGGATTTCTTGTCTGTACTTCTCGTTCTAGTCGCTTAGCGACTCGTGTGCTTAGCATCAATATCTTGCTGAAATATGTTTCCAGGGTCCATTTTTTTTTCTGGAAAATGGGGAAGCGTATGCGTTTCTAAAATTTTGCAAGTACTTTATAGCGTTCGTTTACCCCTCGATTTTGGTTGTAGTTCCTCCACCCATTACCATTACGAGAAAATGCGCCATATGGCATTTTCTAACATTTTATATTATTTCTTATGCCAAACCATTATTGAGCCCTCGCCATGTTTAACAGTTGGCACCTGATATATGGCTGAATATCTTGTCTTTGGTGGTCGACGCACATAATTAAGAGTATCGGTGAAAAGCAAATTAAATTTCGATTTGTCACTCCACAACACTTTAGCCGATTGCTCCTTTGACCGTCGGGCCTGTTTCTTTTTGTTGACTTATGAGTGGGTGGTCGTCTTGCCAACAGATTTGCCTCTTTGAGTCCGTTTCGGGCAACGTGAACGCCAATTCTTTATTTGTGTAAGTGGCAACATTTACTGCCGCCTTCCACGGCTCAATTTTTACAGGTTTTATTATTTGGCACCCCCCTCTACCCCTGTTGACTTATAGACATCAAACTGACTGGCAAGTTCATTCATAGATCTCCCCTGCTCCAAAGGTGTTTCTACTATAGATTAACCATTAATTTCAAAACTTCTATTTAAATTTTTAATTTAATACCAGTTGTACTTACTTTTACCTGAATTGCATTGCGTTGCATTTTTCTCTCTCTAAATTTGTTCCCTTTTTTTATAAATGTAATAATTAACACAAAATAATCTTAATTGTTGCATTTAAAGTACAACGAATAAAAAACTAAAGGAGTGGATTTTAAATACCGTTATAAGTTTCGAGACTCGATTTAGTGTCATGCGGCTCAGAGTTGTATTCTTTTCTCGCTACTGTTTTTTTGCAACCTTAATGATAAAAAAGCAACAAAAGTGCTCACAAGTTTACGTAACGCTGCGGCTAAAACTAATTGTTAATTATTTATTTTAATTAATTATTTACACTAAAAATTTTTCGAAAATGACATTTATTATTACGTATTGATTAAATTAAATTGATTAAAAAAGGCTAAGAAATTTGTGCATATGTTTGATTAAAGCATGAAATCATGTTGGACTGACGTGAATTACTTAAACCGAAAAACATACAGCGAGATTGATTTATAGACGCTATGAAGTTTTCACTTTAGATCATTTTGCATTGCACTTGACCAAACATCATATCGGTGATAGTGCCACCATATAAACTAACCGAGTGTGTGATTTAGGGAACTGGGACGCTTTGCTTGGATGTGGTTTTTCAAGCGGGGGTGTGCAATTTTTTTTGCCGAAAATGCTGCTGGAAATTCAATTGCTGCCAAGGACGACTGATGTAAGTAAATTCCTTTCTATGGGCTTCTCACAGCGCTGGGATCATGTCACAACACGTCATATAGCGTGTCAAATAATCCATATATGG
The DNA here is from genome assembly GCA_932526305.1 of Epicampocera succincta. NCBI lineage: Eukaryota > Metazoa > Arthropoda > Insecta > Diptera > Tachinidae > Epicampocera > Epicampocera succincta. The sequence goes on from OW052034.1 coordinate 58,832,381, forward strand.
TATAAGTCCCAACCGATCAAAGCAGATTTATTTTTTAGACTTCGTATCACGTGAAATTGAAGACATTGTGTGTGATAATTTAGCAGAAAGCGTCAATATGTCACACAACTTATCAAATATTAAAATTGCGGTGATCGTGTTACAATGCGGCTTTCAACGGCGATCGCTACAGATCTATTAGTATAAATTGAAGATGTGATTTCAGTTAAGGCAACAACACATTCAATTGAAGCCGGAGTTCCTTAGGGCATCATTATTGGCCCCGTCTTAGATTTAATATATGCCTCTGACTTATCGTTCAGCAGTGACATTCACATAGCAACATCCCTGTCTCAGCTGGAAAAATGCCTAAAGCAATGGCGGATAAAAGTTAATGAACAAAAAATGTGTACAGTTGAAATATATTTGCGCAGGAAACATGCCCGCCAACACAAATCAACAGCCAGACTATTCCGCAACATCCTGGATGGTTACCTAACTGGGAACCCCCACATACATAGATAGATCCAAAGCTGATACAAATGAAATTAAAAGCTATACAAACGCATTGGGTTATCTGCAGGAATTCTATATTGAGCCTAGATCTTAAGCTCCTGTTATACAACTCCCTTCTAAGACCCATATGGTCTTATGGCCATGATATTTCAACAGCCCGTTCCTGATCTAAGGTCGAGAATTGATGGAGAATAATTTCCTGAAGCCTCAATGAAACTTCAATTAGACATGCCACAGTTGTTTGGGCCAACTTTAGGGCAACAAAGTAGTCGATTATAACGGCGTAGTCATAGACATGGAATCTAATTGAATCATAGACAACTTATTGCGAAATTTTTTATAACACTTTGAGAATTAATCAGCAAATGAGAACTTAAACAGCTGTTTACGTTTATGACGCCACTAGTCATGGTTATAATTACATTTATGGCTTTGGTATGATACGTTTTATTTTTAGCCTTAAGTAATATTTTCACGGTAAACTGAGTAGTTCGGCTTCTTGGCAAATCTCATATCGTATCATAAATTAAGAAGAAGTACATTTTTATATGTCCTGTGAAGAATACAAAACAGTTTGGGAAAACTTTAATTTAATTCTCTTAAATTATAACTGCGAATGTGTAGCGTAATACTCGTATTAAAGTCGTAAAATTATTACCTACATCTTAGGCTGATAGAACCAGCTGACTTTAAGAAACAAAGTTCTTGTGTAGCAACAGCATCGCAGTAGCAGCTTAACAGAAAAGTTTATTTATAAACAAAAAGAAATACTGCATAAAACTGTTGTACGTGCTTCATGCCGCGCCCATACTAATCCGCACTCTGTAAATGTTGTCTAAGAACTTCGATTAAACTGATTGACATTTTGAACTTTATAAGAAGCCCCCACATCTCAACATTAACGCCCAGCCAGCACAACATCTTTGGAGTTGAAAATATCGATCGAGAACATAAACACGTATCGAGGGCTGATGGGTTGCGTTGATGGTTGTAGCAAAACAGAAGCAACGGAAACATTTACTGGTGCTGAAATCAATAGGCAAAAAATAAAAACTTGTGCAAATTGCTATCAAGTCTCTAAGTGACAGACACAAGAAATTCTAAGAATATTGTCATTATTTTTAAAAGCAACAAAAATGTCCTTAATATTAATAGTAAAAATTGGCGATATTTTAAATGCACATACATATCTATAAAATACACTGTAGCGTATGGGGACACACTATAAAATGTAAATAAACCTTAAATTAAAATACTTTTTGTGGTTAAAAATCCATTGCGAGAAAGATATTATAACAAAATCTTAACAGTTTTTTTTTGGATGCAACTGAAAAAACTCTAAAATTGAAAATTATTATTAGAAATTTCTTCCAATTCGTGTCCCAGGCTAAATTGATTTCGCTTCGATTATTCAATTTTATTATCATCTATTTTTTTTTTGGCGAAGTCAATTAAGCACTTGCCTTGTACTGGCATGACCTGTTTGTATGCCCAGCTGTTATATCCTTTTTTTTATTTTAAGATTTCCTATTCGTTATTCAATCTTCTTGCAAACGAAGGAAAGTAAATTCAGTTCAAAGAAACTTAAGTAAATACAGAGAGAGAGTATTTCAAAAGTACAAATCATTGATAAAGGATGGATGGATGGGTTGGGAATAAATAGTTGAATTTAACTCAACCTATAATAATGTTTGCTTTGCCAAGTGCTTAAAGCATTCGCTTCAAATTGAATTTTATGTTAAATAACTAAAATCTATAAGAGACAAAGATCATCTAAGTCAGTTAATATGCTCTGCTGTGTGTCATATATAATTCATGCAAAAATATTGCCGTCCAACATGAAATCATGTTAAATGAACATGGAATCCGGTTGAAGCAATACTCGTAGTATTCTTCATTAGCATAATTATTTTGAAAACACTTAATTTTCTAAAGAATTTACAAGAATATATTCTTATTCATGTAACCAATAGAAGTTTGCTAGGAAAAAATGTAAATTTACCGTGATTTTCACAAACTTTTTCTCTTGTGCCAAAATCAAAATTCCTTCAAGCTTTCTTAAGGTCATTTTTCTGTGTTTATGCCAAATTCACAGCAACGTGTGCGAGACCCCAAATATGGTTATATTTACAACTCTGATAAGTTGGCCATAAGGCACGAGTAACTTCTTCATTTATGGCAACTAATTAGTTAATTGAACTGAGTTTTGTTTATTGTTTTTCAATTTTCAGTTTCTTCGGTTTTTATTATTGTTTCACATTTCTGCTACTCTGGTACATTTAAATTGAGGATTTACTACAGCTCTGTGTGGTAAAGAGAAGTTCAGTGCATTTTGTTGCCCCCAAAAAGTGAGAAACCATATTATTATCTGAGTATAATATCGCCGATAAATTTTTGTATAAAATGTGGAAACCACATATGCGAAGTGTTAGACAACCGCCTGTAATCACTGGAACTGCTCAAAGCAGAATTTCATATAAAAGCTTTCTTGGCTATTTCACTATAACTATAAAAACTACTAACACTACTGCAATTTTGTCAATATCTGTGATTTTTGAACATTTTTCGAAATTAAATTATTCAATTACAGAAGGATGCCTTATCACGGCGCCAGGACAATCCTGCTGCCGTGATGAAAACTTTTTCTTGACATACAAATTTTACTGATTCCAACTTTTCGATGTTAAATATAATTTCATTTCTAGTAAAACTATTTAACCCTGAGGCCACTTCTGGGTGAAATAATTGCTTATCTGTACACGTATTTGACTCAATATTTCATTACACTTTTGTGTATCTGCTTCAGGACGGTTTTTCGTTTTAAAAACTTCCTTGAAACAGATACACGAGTAGTGAACTTAAATAATACAATAGTACAGTAGAAGATCTTCAAAGTTACGTCGCCCAAACTCTGTGTATATGGAAAAGTTAAGCGGCCTTAAATCACCAGAAGAGATTATAAAAATTTAAATGCTTCTTGTTTTTTTTGAGTCATTTTACGGACGAAGTTCTCCAACGGACATATTTAAGTAGGTACATCTTAAAATCACATTAGGATATAAAGTTCCATCAAAATAAAATTACGGATTACTTCACCGTAACCAGCATCGTTTCCAACATTCTTGCAAAGATGTTGCAAGACAGGTGCAATGTTAAAGCGGGAAGAAATCTGTGACACAACAAGACCGAAATTTTCGTTTAGCTTTTCTTCGATCTCGTACAACTAACAAATTCTTAATATATTCATGAATGACCAGATAAATGATAGTCTTAAAAGCTACGTTCATCGGCGTTAAAAACGTTCAAATACGCGCATAATCGCCGACAAACACTTTTGGAAAAGTTAAGTTAAACTATTCAACTTTACTAAGCCTCTACTGTATCAATGTAGAGGCTTGATCATATTATTGTATTAGAAATAAAATCATAATACATATTTTAATACCGATACCATTCAAATCATTCTGCGGCCTACAAACGGTTGTGTCACAATTTAGCCGATGAACTGAAATCAGATCACCGACTTATATTCACTGATGGTTGACAGCCATTGTCGAGAAAAGTGGTAATCTTGTATATAACAGTTACTGCTCCAACTTGACAGCTGAAGCCCTGGCACTACAGCTTGGAGTAGACTGGGCATCAAAAAATGATTATAAAACCGTAATGCAAGCTGTCCACAGTGTCGCACACGAGTCAATTCTTATAAACCGAATATGAGATCTTTGTATTCGACATGAAAATAAAGTAAAAATTATGAGGCTTCCATCACACGTTGATGTACTCAGCAATGAATATGCCAATCTTGTTGCAGCAGAAGCAATAAGAAACCCTGCAATAACATGTTCAAATTTTGATAAAGCAGACATACTGAAAGCTATAACAGGTGACGTCAATGAAGAAACTCATCAACAATGGGCCCACTACCAACACAATTATCTAGCAGAAGTAGAACGGTCCTACTCGAAACCTGTAACAAGACTGAAAACCAAAATATGCGTTCACCTCAGACTAGGACACTGCAAGTTCTCCCATAAACATCTTTTTGAGCAAAAGGAAGGCACCACGTTGTACAACGTGTAACTTGGAGCGTCATCCAAAACGTGTTTTAGATAAATGTACCGATATTCCATCTTTGGATCCATACCAGCATCTGATCTCTTAAAAATTCGTATATCTATTATTATATATCGAAAATTAACTTCCAAAAATTAATTTAGCAGCAATTTTAATTCCGAGTCGAGAGCCTCTGCTGCTAGAACACTTTTTCTCTTTAATATTTATTATGATAATTGTATTATTTTCATAATTAACTAAATAGTAATAATATTGTAATATTTATGTATGTGTTTCACTTAAATTATACTTCTGTTCGATTGAAAGTGATTTTTTATGCGAATTGGGCACGAGACCTTAAAATCTAACTTGAACATTTTAAAATTTATGGTAATAAGAAGAAGAATTGTTTGTTTTTCAATATTTTTGTACTGTTAATCAACTGCTGTTCTCATTGAATTGACATGAAACAACGTTCAAGTTAGCCGCATGAATACTTTTGAAGGCGACTTCGTAACAGGTGAAATTGTATGTTTTTGTCTCAGAAGTACAACTTTATTTTTTCTTACATCTGACGAACAGTGAACAGAAATAAAATGCGAAATTGGGATTTCGCCACATTCGTTTGTTGTACGGTCGAGCTCATACGCACTGTCGTTGCCGGCGGCAATATGTTTTGATGTTAGAGTCGTATTTGGTGTAGGAATAGTCCTGTTAACTTGAAAATAATTAATAATTTTTTGCTATGTTTTTGTTTGCATATGAAATATTAAAAGCATAAAGTTTAATAAAATACTTCCCATTTATAAGATCTGCACGTTTTCACAATCGATAGATTTAAAGAAAATAATAAAACACAAAATTGCGCTGAAAGTTGTTCCCTAAATTTGTTGAATTTACTTTAAACACGATGATAATTAAATATTTCACAAGTTAAAGAACGCTGATTACGGTGGAATTTTGACAGCCTGCTGGAATGTGCAGTTGGCTGTAAAATGGCTCTTTCGTGAAATCGGAAAAGTATCAAATTCACTGCAGATTTCTTCGCATTCTACTAAAAAAATGCAACTTAAATATTAAATTACATTATTATTGTCTAAAATCTTCTAGTTTCATTAAATAAATCACAGTAAATAAATGAATCAAATTAATAACAATCAACCGCCAGCCAACCATATAGACCATTAAATCAAGAATAAGAGAGACTAAAAAAACAGTCTTAACATATAAATCAACCAGAAGCAAAAGGGTCCAAAAGGGACAACGAAAACAGTGGAGTTAACACCCTACAATTAAATGAATGGTCAGTCAGTGCAGTTGAATTCGTATCAGCGTTGCCATAATTATATTTTTTTAAGTTTCAACTTCCTTTAATATTCTTGCTTCTTGCTCAAGCCCTTACGGTTCTGCATTATTCTTTCATTAATTGATGCTCTAATTGCAAGCGATAAAAAATGTAAACCAAACATTTGTTTTTTGGTTATTTTGTTAAGTGCTGTCAACTTTTCGCATCGAAAAAAGCGGTAAGTCGCTTAATTTGGCCATTAATCAACACTTTTATAGTTTCAAGCTGAAAATGTCAACTTTAATTTGAAAACTTTTACATTTTGTTTTTGACAGAACTTAATTTTTCATCAACTCTTTGGCAGTTGGTAAATTTTCCTATTACACTATATTTGTACTGTTCTCCAATAATTGAAGAATGAACAATGAAAGTAGTGTCATAAGGGCTTTATCAAAATATTTAGTAATTGCCGTTACATCGTTACATCACTTTCCCAAGTTCTTGAGACTTCTGAACGGTTTCATAGGGAAATTAAAATATGAGAACATACACATATAAAATGAAACACAAAACTATTCACAACGTGAACTTGGCATTGACGCACCGACCATTTTAGAAAATTAGTTAAGAATTTATTATATAAAATAATATTAATAAATAAAGTAAGTTGTCTTTTTATTAAATCTAAAACCATCTATATGGTTTCTGAGATAATTTGGCTCTATATCTTCAGATTCACCATAAAGTAATTGGTTTGCTGTATATATCACTTCTTTGGCGTATGCGGCAAATATTTGAACTTTGTTTTGCTCGACGCACGAGCCCATGATAATCCACATAAAAATTAATTTATATAAAATTAATTCTTTATAACATTTCTTGATGAATGAAAAGTTTCTTTTATAAAAAATATTTTTTTTATAAAATATTTCTCAACTTTTGTTATATATTTGGCACAAATTTATGCAAAACTGTAGATCTCTGGAATACTGAATGACTGTTTTCAGATTTTTCAAGGCTTTTAACCCATGATTGTTTTTTAGCGATAGCAAAATTTTGCTCATTTAAAAGTGGGAAAACATTAAAGCGGCTGACATTTAAACGGCAACAGCACTTAAGGTTATATGTTGTCATTAACTTATGAACTAAACTAGCAAATTGTAAGAGCAAATTTCATATAGAATAATCCAACTTTCTTAGACCTAAATCTGTGTGTTAATTGCGGTTGGCCTTGTAATCAGCAGTCCATCCAAAGGGAGTCAGAATATGGCTTGACAGAACTGGGTGTAAAAACTTAAAGTGTAAACATTTCAAAACTTGCAGAAAATCTTTCTCTTTAAGTCAAAAACTTCAAAATCTGAATATTGCAAGATATAACTGCAGAGTACAGATAAATCTAAATATTTGGCAACGCTGATTCGCCTACAAGCGAACATACCCACAACAAAGCAGACGACTGCATGTGTGTGTGTGTGTGTGTGTGGGATGTCATGAATAGATGAACGATCATATAAATGAAAATAAAATTTATATGAATGAAAAATAGCTCAAATGTGCTGCACACTTCCAAACAAACTGTGGCCGATTAAAACTCCCACACCCGGGCAAGAACACATTTACACAAACAAACGGACGTTGGCTTTTGGTACTTTCATTGATTGGCGCTCGACAAACAGCAAAAGGTTGTGAAGTTAAAAAAAAAAATATCAAACAAATTAAAAAAGGCTTCTGTGGAAACCAAATAAAATAAATAAACAGATAATAACAACTAAAAGCTTTGGCCAATCGAAAGGCATTTGTTGATCAAATATTTGTATGCAGGCAACTGCTTATTGCATGCGGTCGAATATAAAAAAATAGGTTTGAAATACTCGTAGGCTTCTTAAATCTGAAACACTTCAAAGGATAAAAATTTAATGGCAAATTTACAGGACAAATGTGTTGCCTGAGTTGCACAGTCTTTCACTTTCTAGCGCGAGTTTGTTGACGGATTTGCAAATACGATTTCATTTCGTGGATGACCTTTTCGGCACTGCGGGATGCCAGCAACTGTCACTAAAGAAAGCTTAAAAATACATACTTATACTTTTTATTATTTTGTAATAAAAACCAAAAACCAATTCAGTAGAACTGAGTTTCTGATAAAAAAATACTCTGAATAAATTTTTAACACAAGATTTATTATTTCAAATGATTAAATTTGCACACAGCAAGAGAAGAGAATCTTATTTGTGAAAAAAATATTTTATTCTGATCAAAAATATATTCGAAATTCGGTTAAAATCTTTAATCTGGCATCGCTGGCGATTTCCAAAACGTCAAACAAAACATTGTAATGACACACAACACAAAAGTGTTGATGCGTGTGTTTGTTTGTTTCGGATGGTGCGACATTGTCCGTGTTTACACAATTACGCTCAAGAAGACCTGACTTTGTTCAGTTCAATTGCAGATGACGTTTTGGAACTCCCGTACAATAAAGTTCAAAGTGTCAAGTGATGTTTTCTACGTGTGGGAAAGTCTACTGAATAAGTAATTTTTGGTTTACAGTCAACTAGACAAACATACTAGTGGAGTGACGGATCTATAATGGAAGTCTTCAATACTGGCATAGTTCAATTTCACTAACCCCCACCCCCACACCCCAAATTTTTATTCATACTCATGAATTCCGAAATGTTGTTGTTTGTTCAGTTCGCTTGCTCTGAGCCATATTTTGTTGACTGTTGAGCACAGAATAAATAGCGGTCCAATAATAAAAAAACTTGGGTAAATATCAAAATAAGATCAACTCAAAAATTGACAAATACTTGAGAGCTGTAAAAAATAGCGTTCCAGAGACTGATGGCCTGAACATAGAATTGATATTAAGATATTTGTCTTACAACTGTCTTACATAAAGTTTATAACACTAAGCACATATTATATTGTAAGCGGTGTGGGGGGCTTTGAAAGCCCCAACAATCACAATAATTGACTTTGAACAGATATTAGATTCGTTGTTAATTGCAATAGAAATGCAACCCACAGCGAAGTAGGCACTTAACGCTTCCCCTTCGCTTCGTTTCTGAATTAATATGTAAGACTTACAACATCATGACCACTCAGCTTAAATGCTAAACTTTATGTTACTCTTATAAAATAACCAACAAAGAAACATTTGCTGGCATTAAATTACAAAGTGTTCTAATCCCTGTATTCAGTATAAGACCGGTGCAGCATTTAGGAATGTTTTGTTTAATTTTTTATTTATCAAAAATAAATTCATTCAAAAGTTCAAATTTTCCACAGAGCTCCTGATAACGCACACATTATGCGGCTAATGTTGGCTTTCGGGTACTTAAATGCAGCTGCCGATATCGGCCAATAATTAAGACTTTAATTTAATCCGAAAAAATAATATCAATAGAAACAATTTCTCAATTTCTAAACATGTGGCATCCCACCAAAGTGATTTTTCTCTTATGTCATTGCAGTGTGCGCGAAGCACACGCTTTGCCCGCATCACAAGCCTCCGTTGGGGGTATAAGAAGCCTATTGTCAGGTGCCGTGCTGCTGTCTCTTTAAGGTTGGGCGTTGTTCAATTTCAGTTTGAAAGAAATATAAGTTGATCCCAGTTGGGAAACCAACTCAAACGGTAAATTCTGCAGCCGACAAGGAATTCTGTCAAAATTAATCATTTGCTGAAATACGTCATTTACATACGCATTCATTTAACTGTAAATATGATTGTGGCTGATTGGAATTTAGTGCCAAAAAAAAGGGGAATATTTACTGAGGAAAGTCAGAACGTGTGTTTGTCAAGTTTGGCGGCCTAAATTATTGATCAAGCAGGATTTCTGAAGCAATTTTTACGAACTGGTCTAAGGGGCGATCACGCGCTCTATAAGAGATACTGGACGTATTTTCGTAGAACACTGATTTTTGTGAAATAATTTTTAAAAAAGGGGTAAAAATAAATCACCCTTTGCACATATTAACATCAACTCAACGCAAACTTTTAGCTGCCTTCAACGAGGAGAGAGCACAACAAAAGCAACACAACACCAACTAGTCGTCTTCTGTTACTCTATTTCAACTTTTAATTAAGTCTCAATTTCCTTAAGATTAAACAAATTGGTTTACAGAATTTGAAAATGAAGTGATTGTGAACCAGTCTGTAGGCCAAGAAAATACGCAGAAGAAATTAGAAAAGAGTTTTAATTAAAAATACGAGTAAAAAAGGATTTCGATTGCGTAAGGCGTGGGCGTTCAACACTAGTGGCTAAATTATTAAGCCCAATCTAAGTTTTCTTATACTCGTTTTTGCTTCCTTACCAAAGAATTGAAATTTAAATTAATTGCTGGGGACTCCCAAGATTGTCAATTGTAGACATAAGGGTAGGGAACGCCAGTTCAGCGCTCATTTGGTCCACCGGCTTCAGTAAATAGTACAATAGTAGATGTTGATGTTTTGCACTTAAAGTTTTGGGCTTGTAAGATTTAACCGTCCGAACTTTGTTGCTCGCCTTTGCCGTGTGCTTCAGTAATATTTAAAAAGTTACCCAATTCGTGAGCATCCTAAAAAGTCAACCCTTCTTTTATGGACATTGTCTATTCCAAAACGTCAACGAAACCCCAGAGTTCCATATCGTAAACCCCAAATTAAGCAACATTTTGATTTCAGTAATAATTAAAATACTAGTGCACAAACATTTGTAAAGTGCCTTTGGTTCGCGAAATCGTGGTTCCACTTTCAAGTGATGCATATTGATAATATTTTGTTTTTATATTTGCACCATCATAAGCGTCAACACTTGTGGTTTTAGTTAGTTAACGTTATTGTGAGTGTACTGTAGTCTTTTTTTGCATACCACTTGCCTTAAACTAAGATCCAATGAATCGATTTCCAGCAAAATTCGTTCAGCGATAGTGTGAGCGCACAAATTTAAAATTTTTGAATATCCAACGACAAGCCCCGAAGCCGCAAAGGAAGGATTAGTACCGATCTGCTGACACAGACTAAAGAAAAAATACATAAAAAAAGAATTTATTTAGGCTTAAAAAAATAAGCAAATATCAATCTTATGGAAATGGATTTTTTAACATACGCAAAATGTGAGCAACTGAACAGGGTGATTGAGTGCAAGAAGAAGAGCAATAAACCATATATTACTTCATCGTGGACCGATAGTGTGAATGTATGGAGGCGATTTGTTTTAAATTTTCAATTTAGTCGATATGAACCGAAAGTTATTACCAGAACAGGCAGCGATAGTGTGAATGCTCGCAAATAAATCGTCTTAAGTATTAAAAAGAGTGGCGCTTTTTAGACGACAAAATCCGTTACTCATTGTGCTATTTGTGCCGATAGGGAGATCTTACCTTTAGAAACTTTTGTACAACGAGTGGATGGAGACTCGGCTGTTACGATTTGTATATTTATATATGTAAAGTTGAATGTGTGTTTGTTTGTATCTTATAGGAGGCCAGACCGCTGGGCCGATCCTCCTGCAACTTTCACAACATTCGCGGATGAGTATTTCTTCAACCACGTCTACTTTTACGTCCACTTTTTGAAATTGTGCATCAATTTTAGTCCATATATGGACCAAGGAAATGGAGTTAATATTTTGTTTTGAAATTGGAAGAAGGGTGCCGTTAATTGCCCACCCCCAATAATTCATAAATAAATAACTTCGTCATTTGTGTACCAAGTTTCAAAAATCATATGAAAGAGTTGCACTTAAATTGCTGAAGGGGGTGGGGGAGACAGAGACAGACAGCTGGAACACAAAAAAGAAAAAAACCACAAATATTTCCACCTAAAAGTTAAGGAATACGGAATTGTATGTGTATGTTTTGCTCCCTCAAACACCAAATTGTATGATTTTATTGCTCAAAGTAATTGTAGTCGTTTACGCCGTATTATTTTACTTTCTTGAATTAATGAATTTTGTTTTGTTTGAAAAGTTCGAAAATTATTTTATGTATGTTTGTGGTTCACAAGACTTTTCTTGGTTTATTGATTTTTCCACAAATAATTATGGTTTTAGGCGAATAATTTCTTTTTCGCAACAACAAAAAACATAATTGATTTCTTTATTTTTCTTTATTTCACTTCTTGCGGCTTCATTTCGAAATTTTGTGTTCATTTTAGTAAATGAAGGCGCATGTAATTGGTGTTTTATGTTTTGGCACCCGACTGTTGTCTAAAAATCTAACTTTTCGTTCTGTTTTTATTGACTGTTAAAGACCTAATTTGTGGTTTGCTGCATTTGATTGCTCTGCTTAATAGTAAACGCTGGGCTTTTGAGGTTTGGCTTTAAACGGGTGTTCGATGAACAAATTTTTGCCCATTGATTTTTACGATTTTTCCACTGCACTCGTATGAGGCTGAACAAAGCACTTTAAGGATTCGAACAGTTCAACTCCTCGTATTTTCAATCCAACTCAATTCAATTTATTACGTTTCGTTAACAAATTCACGGACTTTAAGGATGTTTCCGATTTCTAATGCGTGAGAATTTTGTTTTAACGAAAGATTGTTTTGTAAAGCTATAAAAAAGCGCAGGAAATTTAGCAAAATCTTTATAAAATTTTGTATTAAAAACAGAAACTAATTTACTTATAGTCTACGTAGATTAAAAATTAACTTGAGTAACTTATTAAAGGACAATTAGCAGGTTTTTGCTCAAAGCGAAGCTGCCGAATATAATAAATTTGACTAGCAATTTTAGCCAGTTTTTATCGTATGGCTGTGCAATTAAGTGGCGTTTGCGGCAAATATTGGGATTAAAATGACCTGGTGTGGCAACAGAGTGACTACTTGACGTGGACACGTGTGGCAATAAAAATGCCAAAAATGTATCAATATTTATTGTATTATTGTGCTTCAATTTCACTTGACAATATGAGCCAATATATTTAGTTTCTTTCAAGAATTTGCTTTCTTTTTATTACTGAACGAAACATACAGTTCAGTAATAAAAATACACATATTTATTTATATTACATTTCAATTAATTTTACAATTTATGTGTACTTTTAATATGGAAATCGAGGAAGAATTTTGAGATGCCATAGAGGATTTTACACCGACAAGAAATTGCAAATCTGCACTTCGACAATTCTTGTAGCAATAAATAAAGAAAAACAAGGAGCAAGCGGCCTTTTTGAACCACTCACCCAAATACATTGTGTTTGAATTAGCAGATGTCAATCTGTTTTGTTTTTTTAGCAACTATTTTCGACCATTGAAAAACCAAATCAACAGCTGTTTCTAGGTGTTGCCAATTGTATGACTCGAGTGTGGCAACTATTGCCATAAAACCCTTTTTTTTACATTTCTAGAAAATTTGCAATCATCTGACTGCAAAGTATTTGGTTGAGACAATTTTATGATTGCGTCAGATGGGTGAGTTCGTGGCAATTGTGTAATCCCAGCTTTATAGTTAGTGCAGAGTTTCGTACTTTCTTTGGCACTATTTAACATAAAGAAATACTGTAGTACTCAACCCCCCCCCCCCCCCCCCCCCATTTTTCATACCATCACAGATTTTTTTTTATATTTATATGGATTTTCTGGTTTAAGAATGTTTCCCCTTTTTATTAATGTATTTTGGTTTTTACTTTAAACATACTTGTACATGTACGCACGTACATGTGTTATCTTTGTAGCGCTTATGGCGCTCTTAAACCGGAAGTGCTTACAGCACAGCTGTATTACTTCTTTTTCGGCTATTAAGCAAAAGTTGTGTACGTTTTATCGCACCCTCGAGATAAAAAGATTAGTTGTTTTTGTGATGTTTAATTGTTGTAGTATTAATGCCACCTGTGTGTGCTGTTGATTTGTCGACACTCCTCGGCAAATATAGAAAGAATTTTTTCCTGCCCAAGTTAAAACAAACTAAGCAAAGGAACAGGCTTTAGGTTTCAAGAGTTTTAGATCTTATCCAGGCCAAAGATTTATACTCTAGTCTAGTCTAGACATTCTTTCTGTTTCAACTTGGACATTCCTAGCCAGTTAACCAGCTGGGTCACCGTATAATGCTTCCCTATGGGCAATATATGTATGTATATTCATTCATTTCATTTGCTTGTGCAGACGTACTATAATTTTATGCAAATTTCGCACGCGCAGACAAACTATATCTTATTTTGTTCATGAACCGTTCAACTTTTTTTGGGGTACGAGTAATTTGTTTCTCACTTAATTACTTAATACTAGTATTTGTTGTTGTTACATTTAATAGTGCTGAATTGTATTTATTCATTGGAAGTGCGAAATAAATATTACAACAACAACATTGTGATTCTTTTAGGTATACAAAAGTAATTCTTGGGTTTGCGTAAAAAAGTTGTTAAATAAAGAAATAATTTTTAGCAGCTGAAATGGTTCCTTCTGTCATCATTATCATTTTGTTTTTTTTCAATAGAGCGCCACGATCTCAATTTCCAGTTGCCATCCAACATTTCAGCGGCATATAGACAACAATTTAAAATATGTATATCCTGCTCATCGCACAGTATCGGCGTTGTCAACTTTGTAATTTCAAACTGCACCGAAATGTAGCGAAAACGCGCCTTTTAAAAAAATGGACCAAGTTTTTGAATTTCTTAGGTGTATTGAAGAAATTTTGCGCACCAACTTATGAATTTTTCGTACCGAAAATAGTGCGAAATGCAACGAGTTGACAGCACTGCAAAGTGTAAACTTTTGTTTCTACTTAATAAGAATTTGTCTACCGAAAGTCACTGTGGGACTAAAAAATTTCATAACTTTTATACATATTTCTGTACATGAGCAAATAACACTTGGAGACTAAATAATGGATAGATTCATAACTGAATACCGAACCCGAACAATATAGTTTTGTTACTTATTCGTAAATCAGCAATCAATTATTTTAACGCAAATAGCATGTGAATCATTGTTTAGTTCATCGTCACCACCAACATGACACCATAGAGACGCTTAATATCGACGTCAACTTTTGTTGCAGAAATGTGAGCGCTACAACCACAACGCTGTAGCGGAGCTGAAAACGCAGGTCACTTAAGTGATATTAAAATTCGATTTCGTCTATACATAGAATCGCATATACGTATAGTCGAAAAAGTTATTAAATTTGTTGAGCTCATGCTGACTTTTGGTCCATACGGCAGTTTTGTTACCCACAACAGGCAACATGTTGTAGATGTCAGCCCAAAACGAAGTGGCCACCGGATTTCGTTTAGTTTATAAAAACAAATCCAAAACTCTCAATCATTTGCACCATTTGACAATATAGAACAAATTATAAAGCCGTTTGTCTTCCCTTCCCTTCCCTTCTCTTTTCTTTTTTTCTTATACTGATTTCTCAAATATTTCTATTCTCCAATCTCAAATTAAATATTTCATACCTGTTGGCAAACAATCGATGTCGCCGCCCCCCCCAAAAGAAATTATTTCATTTCCATGTCCCAATCATTTCAAATCTTGCAGCAGATTGATAAAGTTTTTCGATTAATCGAATTTTTGTAATTAAATTTTTGTGCTACAAGCGTTAAAATAGTTCAAAAGAAATTCATAAATGTGTAAAATTAAATTAATTTTCACTCTCTAATTTGCTTTCTGACAAAATTACTATTTTCGAGATTAAAAAAGTGTTGAATGCATTTAAGCCCTGCAGTTCTAATGCACCAAGAAAAATTATTATGTAACCTTTTTCTGTAAAAAAAAAATATACATTTTTGAGACATAAACTATTCTTAATTCAAAATTAGCTGAAGTAAGGACGAATTTTTCCTAAAAGAAAAATATACTACGATGTGGCTAAATCCCAGCATCAGCAGGTGGGGAGAGCGCCACCCGGTTGTTAAATATTGTTAGTCTTTTACCATTTGGTAATTCCTCTCAAGTGCAGATGCAACTCGGGGTCAATCGGGGTCGATAAAACAATAATTTGTTTTCCTTTTTCTAAAACCAAAAATATACAAACACTGGCTAACAAAACGCTTTTACTTCAAGTATCATGAAATTCTAAACAACAAAAGAAGTCTTCAAAAACGTTTATCAATTACTTTATTTTATTAAAGAAATAAATGTCATATTCGAGGAAATAATAATATAACAATAACAAAAACATATCAAATAATTTCAAATAAACTCACGTTTAGCACAAGTTTTTCAGCATCAGAAAGTATTTGGCTCTGTATGGAATCCATGATCCCTTGTTTTTAATAACAATTTTCATACTTCTCAGCACAGTTTCCACCATGATAATAAGTAATACAGTCAAAACTCGTTATAACGAATGACATAATTTCGGGCAATTTGCCATTTCTTAGGTTTTAAACAGCAATATTTTATACAACTAATTAAGAAACCGGCAAAAATACATCTATTTTCTAGCTGTCTATGTGCTTGCATTTCATAGATGCAGCCCCACTGCTGCAAAACATCCATAAAAAAGCTAAAGTTCTTGTTTGCTAAGAAATGGTTTCAATAAACCCTTTACCCTTCAGCAGTTTTGTGCTGTAAAAATCTAAAATCTTCTGCCTAGATGCGAAAAATTTTGTAAAAAATATATATCCACCCAGTGCTCTGTGTCGGAAAGATGCATAAAATGTATTCTCCCCTGCCTAGTTTTGGAAAAAAGTTGTCCAATCGACTGGCGTGTAGTGTGTGGCATCTGCGAAGTGTCGGCTGTAAAATACACACAACCGATACTTCAGTTTTTTGTTTTTAAATCGTGTGATTTTAGAGCGATTAAACAAACTCGGTTTCTCAACTAGTAGTTTAACTATAAAATTTTCACCAGACTGCCTAAATGACCGCGATGATGCAATCGCACCTTCATACAATCCAAAATTATTAGCTCTTAATTACATATTTATGGCAGTAGTAGAATTAAGTCAAGAAACAGGTTCTAAATTACCGTATGGAAAACGTGGAGCGTCTCGGGTAGTTGGAAGCTGTTACATGTTTCGTTTTGCGAAATATCCGCAACGTAAAACAAGAAAATCGTGCATAAACTTCGTAAAACCTCTTTGTGATGAACAACAACAAACAAATAAGTATTTTTCTATAAAAAGTTTGAATAAAATACTAAAAGAATTAATATTTTGAAGCACCAATTGTACCTGTACAGCCCTAAAAGTGTAGGAAGGAGTTGAAGTTTTGCTATGAAATTTAAAAAATATGGCTACAACCAACAGTTTTAAGATGCCAATGGTGAACGCTATAGATTAGATTAGAAATTAGCGGCTATTAATCTTGCTGGCAGATTTACAATTAATTGGCCACCAAGATCCTATGACTTAACCTCATTATATTATTTTCTTTGAGGTTATACATGTACACAAAGTCTATGTCTATTAACCGGCGACAATTGAACACCTGGAAATCAACCGTCGAAGAGTTATTGGCGAATTACGGCCGCAAAAAGTTTCTGAAAATTGGTGTTTCAGATGGCGCTTTTTTCACATGACCGAACTCATATTCATCCAACAAATTGAAATTAGATTCGTAAATAAATTCCTTGATTAAAGAGGAATTGTTGGCAACAAAACCTTTATCCATCCAGTAGCCGTTGCCATTTGAATTGTTGTGGCTTAAACGTGTTTGAGCTCCAGAACTGTCAGCGCTGGATATACAATCCGATTATAAGTCCTTTTATTAAATATCAATAACCAAGAGATAAGGGAAAAAATAAAGGCCTGGATGATGTTTGCCGACAACTGCCGGGCACTTTCTGCTCATTTTCTAGCATTAATGCCAAGAACACAACTGCAACGAACGACGAATTTTGCCCACCGCAACGAATTCGCTGCATTAATTCGTCCTGTGAAACACAATAACAAGGAATAAAAAACTTATGTTTGCAATTGAGAATGTTACCAATAAGGGGATCATATTATGAGTAAAACTATATTAAATAAAAATATGTGAAAATTACGTCCGAAAGTTGAATTTTTGAACAAACTAGAAGGTGAATGTATTTTGAGAATATCCTCATAAAGTTTTTTACTGCCTGAAATATAAGAAACTTGGTCAGCTGATATAGGAAACTTGGCACCTGATACTTCTCGGTTGGACGAACAAATTTTAAATAAATCTATTTCAACTTACGGCGAATACGACGAATTTGGCGACGAGTATTCGCGACCAACGATTCGTGTTCTCAACAAGAATTTGCATTAACATTCGCTTGCGCCAAAGATCTACGGGGCAGCTTACGAATCGGCCTCTTTGATTTCTTTGCTGCAACATGAGTCTATGTATGTTTTTAGTTGCTGGAAAAATATTTATTAAAAAGCAAATAAAATTATGCGACTAAGCAAGTTAAACTCAATTAAACACTTATGCACAAAGACAGACGAGTAGTGAAAGAAACAGACTTGAAAAAGTGGCTTTTTGCAAGAGCTCAGAGAATGTAAAAACTTGAAATTAATTTAAAAAACATATATTCGTACACACGTACGTTTGATTTAATTACTTTGTGATGTAATAAACATGTATTTAAAATGTTTATGGTTTAAACTTTGAAACAAATCCTTTTAGGATTGTTCAATTAAAGAATAAAGAGTTTAAAATTTAAATTCTTTCAATACAAAAACTGCCTTCAACTCTGCTGCAATTTATTTAACAAAGTTTTATTTCACTCATTTAGTTTTATTTTATGTTTCTTTTTGTGTTTTTAGTGTTCTTTCTCATCATAACTTTGTTATGCTAAATTAATTTAAACATTCATTACACAGTTTAAATCTGCAGTTTAATTTTTATTATCGGACTGTTGGCATTAAAATTATCCGGATATGAAATCACTCTGTTTGGATTATAAAATGGGGGGCGGTGGTGGTTCAAAGTGCAGTGTTTTCATTTTGCTTAATGCCTCAAACGTAATAATTATAATTTCACAGATATTCTTACGCAATTTTAATTTATTTTAAAAGCATTTTTAAATTTTTTTTTATTATTACTTAAAGCAGTTGACACATTGAGACGATCAAAGGCACAAATCGTTTTTCTGCACAAAATAATATATTTTTTTGAGATGTTGGAAAGTATTTTCAGTTGTGAAAGAATGGAAAAGGTTTAACAAAAGCACTCAACTGTTGATGGCAACGAGTGCATTAACTTGTTGCTGACATGAAAATGATGGCGTCTTGAAATAAAAAGGATTAAATCAGATTTTTACTAAGAAAAAAAAACAGACATTCAATGTCAGAAGTGCGTGATCAATTGTAGAAAATTGCAAAAAAGGAAAGGACATTGAAAAAGACGACTACTTTGTTTTCGGCATTCCTAGGAAAATATTATTAGATCCTTTGTCTTCTTAAGGACATTGGAATATGAAGGTAAATGTTGGAACATATTTTTCGAAGATTTTCAAGTCTACTGAAAACTGTCGATATCTAGAAAAAATGCACAGAACAGCAACACGAGTATTTTTTAATTTAATATAAATTGTACAGCTTTAAATATCCATCCACCAGGCCTCCAACCAGTAATATTTTATTTCAATAGGTAACAAAACAGTGCGCAACAGAAGCACCTGTGCGTGTTTAGACAAACATTTTGCTGATTCAATGAATTATTTTATTGAAATTATTTGAAAAAAACAGAGCAAACAAAAAATTACTTAAAAACTAAATGTGCTGCGAGTATCCGTAAGAAGATTGTTTCGTTGCAAATGTTTTCATTGGTTCAGTAAACAAGTTTTGTTGAATATGTAAAAGCTTTGCTGAAGCTTTTTTCAATAAAATTACAGTCTATGATATGAGGCAACAACATCATTAAGTGGCGGAAAGCTGATTATAGGCGCGTTTTCAACAAAAAAAAATGTAATTGAATCCATGAAAGACAGAGTTGGAATTGATTTTATGCCAGCACCTGGCAGTGGACCAACTCCACTTGGGTGAACTGGGTGAGGGTTGACTACCGCCCCCATGTGCCAATTTCTCATAATATATTGCACGGCTCAAAACATAAGCCCCTTGCTAAAGAGCTCGCACTGTCTGTTTCATATAAGTCCCCAGAAGGCGAGAAAAGACAAGGCTCCTGAGTTGGTAGCCCGAAATCCACAAGGAACATGAGGCCTTAACCTGACTTTCCTGTTCATTCCTCTCAATGTAGTTCCTGTCGCAAGGCAGAAAGCCAAAGGCGTGAAGGTTTCGGAAAAACATGAATAATCGAAGACTTGGTGCCGTTCCAACCGAGGGGTCCCTTCCCCTCTAATCGCCCGAAAGCAGAGTGCCCTGACTGGGTGTAAGTCGTCAACTCTTAACCTCATCCCCGGGGGAATGCAAAAAAAACACTAATAATTTATTCTGTGTAAAGTCCGCTGATACTGTTCCTTAAGAAGCATTAAATTCTTTCGCCCCCTTTTCTTATAACTTTTCTTTAAAAACGACCAAACTAGAAGGATTTGTTTTTGTTTTCCCTGGGCGATCTTTTTCTTTCGGTGTAAAATAAGGAATATAATGAGATTTCTTTAAAGCTTTTACTAAGAATACAACTTGTGCAACTCTTTTTCTTCGAATTAGAATTCCAATTTCGTAGCATTTGGAAGGGGGAGGGCGACAATATTTATTTCGTTGAATAAAATGACTAAAAGTGCGTTTTCTATTTTTCATTCAATCGGACACAAATGAAATTAAAGTTGTTGCTAATAAAAAGAATTTAATTAAAAAATTCGCTGAAACGCTTCTACAGACGTCCAAATACAAAAAATATTTGCAATCGTTGTGTCAAGAGCGGTGCTAAAAGGGTTAAAGATATTAGAAAGCAGAGTCTGCTTCGAAATTACTTTGCTGGTTATAATTTTCAAACGTGAGTTAAATATTTAATCGCAAGCTCTGGGCAGTACTTTCTAAATTAAAATTCCAGTTTGATAAAAAAATAACCCCATCCAGTTCAAAAAGGGCACGGATTACACGTGTGCTGGACTACTCTCTAAATGCCAGCACTTTGGAAATTCGAACGAAAATAAAAGCTACACAAGAAAAGCAATTTACCGGCTTTTAATCTAATGGAACATAAAAGCTATAGGCCATCATAAAATCCTACTAAGCAGATGCAAAGAACTTTTCCCATCGTTTCATTTTCAAAGTTCATTTGTAAAGCAAATGAATATGGAAATTTCAATTTAGTTAAGGACATGGCTGGTTGTTGTTTTTGGTGTCGGCTTAGTTGAACTGAAGTGGGGAAATAATCTTACAGATAACAACTATAATCGTATAAATTCAATAATTTATAATGTTATTACAACAATAAACTGTTTAACGACTGTGAGTATTACAAGTGATAAACAAAAGCAAAGCAATAAATGTACAAAAGAAAAGCATAAATTTTATGGCCTTTGACCTCAGCTCTCAAGTTAATTTGTCTTGATTAACTATTCATTGGTTGCGTAAATACATTAAATGACAGCCGGTAAAAATATGAAAGACATTTTGGATGTTCTGAAGAATTGATGCCCACTAAAATGATACCGAAAAAGTTTAGCTAAAATATATAATATAAAATTATTGGAAAATAAAAATCCACCAGAATGGGCAATTCGTATGAAATGTCATAATCAAAGGATTGAAGGATGAAGAATTTACACGATATCATGTTGGCATTGAATGTGAAAATTGAAGATTTAAGTTTCTTGGTTAATTTAGTTGTTTTCATGTTACATTGAATATTTCGGTTTCTTGTCAATTCAACGTGATTGCAAGTGAAAATTTAAGATTTCAGTTCCATGTTTATTTAAGACGATTTCAGGTGAAAATTGATGATTTGGATTTCATGTTCATTTAACACGATTTCATATCAACATTGCGAATCTAGTTTTCATGTTAATTTGACATGATTTCATGTTAATATTAAATGTTTTTGTGGAAGCGAACTCAATTTACGCGAAAGGCGTAGTTAAACCAACATTTTCTGTCCGAATAATAAAACAAAACTTTGAAAAACTAACACTGTTACGGTCGATTGATTATTATGACAAAATTGCCCTAACAAGTTTATCCATTTTGGATTCACCTAAAACTCAAATGGTTGTTTTACGATAGGATTAGTTGGAGTTTTCAACACTTATCACGACTATTGCACGAAATGGAAACTACATAAGAAAAGGACAGCCATTTGGTAATCTGATGTTTGTTTTTAAAGTAAAATCTAAATGGAAAAAGGATTGCTTTCTGCACAAATTGGCAATTTCAAAGATTAGGAGAATAAAATTTACATCACTTGCATTTTTTTACATAATTTAGGGCAAAGAAATGTAAAAAAACCAAATTAGAAATGAAATCGCCATATTCGTGTGCCGCATGTAGTAAAAAATACGACAATTTAGTATTAAATGTATTGTAAATTCATAATTACAAAATGGTATGATACGAGTCTAATTGTGTAATTACATAAGCCTTGATCAAATGAGAAGAATTGTCATTAATGGGCGCGTCTTATGTTTGATAAAGACAATCACACGTTGTAGATACAAAAGGGCAGCAACGGCCCGGGCTGCCAGATAATCAGTAAAATGTAAAAATGCTCAAAATAAACCCTAAGAAATATACATACAAGTTTTAAGTGGAAGAAACAAATTAAGTCTTATTACTATTGTACCGCTTTTACAGGATATCAGTCTTATCAGTAAAAATACGTGCTTGTGTTTTAAATACACAAGAATATATTCCAAATACTAAAAAAATATTTCATAAAGTTCTTAAATGCTCTACTTCAGAAACTTCTGAATCAACATCTTGTAAATCAGACGAGTTTTTGCTATACATATACCTCGAAATAAAGTTCGACAGCGCATTTTTGGTTGGTTTGAATTGCTTACAGCAGATTGGATTAACATGCAGATGAACTTGTGTTCTTAAAAATGCCTCCAGCAGTTCATATTTTAGTGTCCATCAAATTAAGTGGGACTTCATTTTCAAAGTAATCGTTCCAATTGTTGTGAAGGATAGATAAATAAATAATAAAATAAATCCAAATACAAGTAAAATTTCGTTGGTTGCGTTGCTGTATTTGTACATTTTTGAACTCTAAATTATTTAGATTGTTTGAAAATAGTAAGATTTTCAGGTAAACGATTTACCATTTCAAATAAAAGATTTTCTAAATATTGTTTCAAAGCCACAATCTTTTCAATTCCTAAGACAAGTTGGTAACTCAGAATCGGCCTGAGTCCACCCCACTCTAGGAAAGTAGAGAATGTTGGTAACTACTAAAGCCTTGAACATTTGCCAACATACTACTAAAACGGCCAAGTACCTTTTTTTTTATCATACGAACTTCCAACACCAATGGTTTTGCATTGAAATGGCAGATTTAAACGATTGACCTCGTAGATAATTGGGATTATAAAAAAAAGAAACAGTCTGTTCCTGTCGTCACTCATCTCCCCCTGAATCATCTGTTCGGTGCTTTTCTGCTCTAACAATTACTGAAAAGTGAAATTTTAAGTCAATCCACTGCCCTAGAATTTTTTTATTTGATATTATCGATCCCACTTTTTGGCTTTCTTTTATAAAAATATGAATAAGAATTATTTCGAAATTCCCCAGAAAATCCTAATCGTATTTTTAATATTCCCAATGGAATAATTTTCTCCTTTTCAGCAACAAAGAAACCCCTAACCTGGAGTCAGAGCCCCAAATGTGGCAGCCCTGGCAACGACTAATTTGTTTTATTGTCCGGATAATCATTGACTATTACAATAAACCCAGTTTTTCAACTCTGTCTGTTTGTTAATGATGAGGCTGACAAAGTCGTAAACAATTTTCTAAATTACCCTGTATATTTTCAACGTTTGCATGAGACGCACAAGATTCGTATTGTTAAAATTACGAAACTGTTTAGAACAAGCATTTCCATTCGCCTTCACATCGTTTTATATGACGGCGCTCCTTTCACAATTTCCTCGTTTCGACGAAAGTTTATTTTCATTCTTAATGTTTTCAAGAAGAAAAAACACAACTCAATTTGAAAACAAATAGAACATAAATAAAGAAAATGAGAGCTGTTAACGACAAAATGAAAGTGAAGGGAAAATTGCCTGATATCGATGGAAACGAAAACATTTTTGACTAAGACAGTAGCACCAGGTCTATGGTGGAAATATGCTTCTATTACATTTACAATTAATTATATGTTTACATGGCTATTGTCATAGTGTGAACAGCATTTTAAACTACTGGTTTTCTGCCTAATGAGGACAAGGATGTAGGAGACCGCCCTGTACTATTTAGATTAAATAGGGAAAGAACTGAACACACAATTTTTATAAGAAATTTCGCTGGTTACTCCTCAACTGTGTCATTTTAATATCCGAGTTACAATTCAAACTTTATAGAGGCGGTAACACGACGATTTTTAAAATTCTAAATGGGGCAGATAAAGGATGAAAAATTGTGTATTTAAAATATAATTCGCCCTTTTCTCTGTGTGCAGAAATTCTTTTCCTTTTACTTCCTAATTAAATGTCTCATATTTGCCATAAATCTTTAAAGAAATCCTTTTCTCAAGGCCAGCCTTTAAATTTTTTTCGGAAATATCGCTTTTGTCCTTTTATGGGCGGCATGGTAGTCTAAGCAGACTGTTGTAGGGGTTTTTCGCATATACATATATATATTTTAGCAGCCTTGGGATGTTCCTAATTTTTGCACTGAGTTTAGAACCCTAATGAATCCTTGTTTGACAAAGCAAAAAGATTGCGAGAGGAAACCTGGTCTCGGTTATTTTAGCTGCAACATTTTGGGTGTATTTTAAACGTAAAGTTCCGGGCAGAGATGTTGTAAGTGTAAAATGCTGGCTCGGTAACGGCTTTTACCTCTTTCACTATTCTCTTAAGTTGTGGTCATATTCGCAAGGGCATTTCAGTGTATGATAATTCTAAGTTTTCTTTGTTGTCTAGAGAAAAAGGGATTTGCTGGTTGCCAAGCGAGTTCTAGAAACTTTCTGTATGACTTCAGTTGTGCAGGTCTTTTCGAAACCTTGGCAAAACCGAAACCTTGGGAGAGATCCTGATGTTGGGCATAGGTTGTAGGGGTTGCCTTGTCTAAAACGTTTCGGGGAGCAGGTTAAACCTTTGCCTTTCTTCTGCAACCTTGACCAAAGGTCAATTGGGAGGGAGAAAGGGAACCAACGAGCCCGCAGATTGTCCAAAGGCATCCTGCTGTTGGTCACAGAAACGTTCCCGCTATGCTTTAAACCTAAAAAGACATTTCTGTTCTTCGTAAGGAACAATATGGGGGATATAACAGACGATATGGATATCTGGCCACCAATTCAGATGCTTAGTCTTAATTTTCTGTCCAGAAATTACTGGCGAAAGGCATTAGATGGCCGAACTTTAGAACAAGGATATAAGTACCTTTGTGGGCCTCGTAAGCCACATGGGGGCGGTGGTGAGCCCTCTATAAGTTTAGCAGTATTGGTCGACTATTAGAATAGTAATTTTCACAACCTGTCTTCTTTTAGAAATAAAATTTGAGTTCAAAATGGAATAATATTTTTTTTTGTACACATGTGCGATATGAGGCAAACATAAAATAGTACCTTGAAACTTGTTATATATACAATTAAAACTGTTTGTATTAATTAAGATTAAGGTCAAGAATAAGTGAAGTAAAAGGTCTGTTGTTTAACGTCTCAATTTAGCTGTTGAATGAGGGGAAACTCAACGTACATGCCAACACCCCTAAACATGTTTATATTATAGCTAAAGAATCTGAAAAGGTTTTAACATTCAAAAATTTCATTCTTATTTGATTGGAATTAATTCTATTCAAATATTTCTCATCAAATTTGTACATATGTATGTTTGTACATTCGTACATACAGACATACCTTTTTGTACTAACAATCTCTTCTCTCATTGAGATAAATTTCCAAGTGTTTTCAATACAAATATTTTGCTTTTCATAGAAGAATATGCCTTTTTTGCTCCAAATCCTTCTAAATCCTTCTGTCCTTATGGCCTGTGTATATTTATTTATCTTAATGGAATTTTCTATATGTAAGTATGTACGTTTGTGTTTCTTTCTTCAAAAACAAAACCACAGAGAAAAGAAGAAACGAAACAAACAAATAACCCCGTAAAGACAATAGAATTCCAGCAACTTGCATTAGCCGTTCGTTTCCTTTTTAAAGGACAATAAATTACTTTCGGCTTACAAAGCTCAAGAAAACATAAAACAAATAACGAGAAATGGATAAATAGCTGAACGAACAAAGAAGGATAACAACTGGAAGTAACAACTCGGAGAACAATGCAGTCATTAAGTCAGCAATACTTTGTTTATGCAACATCTTGTAAAACAAGCTGCACATAAACGTTTAACATGGCCATTAAACTTGATCAACATTTAGTAGGTTTTAAGATGGCAGGACTGTTGAGAGATGCAAATCAAGCTAAAAATGAAAACACTGAAAGGAAAAAAGTGAAAAAACTTTGGTGATTTTAGGGGAAATTGAAAGCAAAGGAGAGATGATTCGGGAGCTTTCAGTGTATCACAGAAAATAGTAGATGAATATTTTGTATATTTTTGGGACTCTTGTCTTGATAAAGTTTTTCACTTTTATGTGTATCCCTCTTTAACCTGTGCTATCAAAAAGGATTTTTTCTGTATTGTTGCTTTGATTAAATACGAAGATCAATAATATAACTTTGAAAATTGCTACAAACTGATGAAAATTGAACCTGAATACGATGAAAAGAGGATACGAGATCCTGTAACCTAAAATATCATTAGTTGATAAAGTTTTTCACTTTTATGTGTATCCTTCTTTAACCTGTGCTATCAAAAAGGATTTTTTCTGTATTGTTGCTCTGATTAAATACGAAGATCAATAATATAACTTTGGAAATTGCTACAAACTGATGAAAATTGAACCTGAATACGATGAAAAGAGGATACGAGATCCTGTAACCTAAAATATCATTAGTTGATAAAGTTTTTCATTTTTATGTGTATCCTTCTTTAACCTGTGCTATCAAAAAGGATTTTTTTCTGTATTGCTGCTTTGATTAAATACGAAGATCAATAATATAACATTGAAAATTGCTACAAACTGATGAAAATTGAACCTGAATACGATGAAAAGAGGATACGAGATCCTGTAACCTAAAATATCATTAGTTGATAAAGTTTTTCACTTTTATGTGTATCCTTCTTTAACCTGTGCTATCAAAAAGGATTTTTTCTGTATTGTTGCTCTGATTAAATACGAAGATCAATAATATAACATTGAAAATTGCTACAAACTGATGAAAATTGAACCTGAATACGATGAAAAGAGGATACGAGATCCTGTAACCTAAAATATCATTAGTTGATAAAGTTTTTCACTTTTATGTGTATCCTTCTTTAACCTGTGCTATCAAAAAGGATTTTTTCTGTATTGTTGCTCTGATTAAATACGAAGATCAATAATATAACATTGAAAATTGCTACAAACTGATGAAAATTGAACCTGAATACGATGAAAAGAGGATACGAGATCCTGTAACCTAAAATATCATTAGTTGATAAAGTTTTTCACTTTTATGTGTAACCTTCTTTAACCTGTGCTATCAAAAAGGATTTTTTTCTGTTGTTGCTTTGATTAAATACGAAGATCAATAATATAACATTGAAAATTGCTACAAACTGATGAAAATTGAACCTGAATACGATGAAAAGAGGATACGAGATCCTGTAACCTAAAATATCATTAGTTAAAATAGTAATTCTTAAAGTTTGAGCCAGCGTGCTGAAAAACTCATAAATCAATATGGGCTAAAAATGATTGCAAAAGTTCTATACTGCAATCAAATGATTGCAAGAAGAAGAGTTCCAACAAAAATTTAGTTAACTTTTTAATTTCACCAATTTATTGTTGTTGAAACGTTTTTTGGTTCAATATTGCTGACGGCTGATGGCAAGTTCTTCCATCACCAATCCAAACGAAAGAAAATAGATTGCAATAGTTATGCAATATGAATGAGTAACTGAATATTAAAGATGGCGAAATCTTACAACGCCTAATGCCGATATCAGCGACATTTTAGACACAGAAGTTAAAGCTATGATTTCAGAAATTCTTAATTCTTTTGAGATAATATTCTGATTAAAGGAGTATTTGAAGAGCGTATAATAAGCCAAAAGTGCTTTTGCAATAAAATTTATTTTAATTGTTCTTTTCTTTTGCATAATTTTGCAGTTCTACTACTTGAATAATATCAATTCTTTTTTTTTATTAAATGGATGAACTGCATAAATAAAATATTCGCATACTTGGAAATAGAAAGAAAAGAAATTAATATTGACTAATTTAGTAAAAAAAAAAAGAAGAAATGATTATCTAAAACAGAGTTTTGATTTGACAAACAGCTCAATCAACATCTCTCTAGTTTTATTTTCTTTGGTCTTCAATGTTGTGGCAGTTCTTTTGAACGCCTACTAACAAGATGGAAGTTATTTTAAAATCTGTATAAAATATCGAAAGGGCTCTATTGTTAAGTTCGGAAGCGAAAATCATTGGACAGGGCTTTCGTGAAAAATTTGTTAACGTGAGCGCAACTAAAAAATTGTAAATACAGCAGTGTAAGCGGTTGAAGGGGTCAATAAAGTTAAGCATAGGGCTCATCCCTTTGTGGTCTACTGGCCAGTGAATCGCACAACGCAGTACAAATAGAATTCTTTATTCAGTCGTACGGTTCGTCAGTGGAATAAACTGACTGTTATAACGTAGAACGTTCAAATCATTCAAAGTTCAAATTGATTTAAGTCAGCAGCTGTTCCTATAGCCTAAACCAATGGTGGACCAAGTGAACTTGGTGAAATTGTCCACGACTTACCAACGCTCCGTAGTGGCTTATCAGGCACCCAAAGGTGCGAACTTCTTGAGCTATGTGGGAAAGGAATATAAGACAAGCCTCCTACTCGAGAGCTCGGGCTATCTAAAGTAAAAGGAAGACGAGGCACCTGAATTGTTAGCCCAAGATCCTTAAGGGCCATCTAGTTTCTTGGGAAGAAAACAGCACTTCGTGGGCATTTGAGTCACTACCCCAGTACCTATCCAGGCACTTTGCTAAATTTTTGGGTATAAACCAAGGTAGACAGCTGAACCTTACGACTGACACCACTATCTTTATTTTAAGGCAGCTCAGGGGCCAATTGAGTTTTGGCGAGTTTTCAGAAGAATCTGCATATATGTATGTAAGTAATCACACAAGAATTTCCTAGAGATGCTGTGTCAACCGAGTGATCTGTTCTCACTTATATTCCGCTAAGGAAAAGAGTTTTTGGGTCAGGGCTGAAGTTAAGAAAAAAAAGTTTTGCAAAGCAATTTTTCCTTATGAAAAAAAATTAGATCTTTAGTTTTACTCTATCTTTGTAAAATTGTTGCGTAAATTAGCGAATTCATTACAGGCCTATATCTAAATCTAAACTTATTAACTGATTCAGCGAATTCCGTTATTGATTGTGAGAAACATTTTGCCTGCAGATATCAATCTTGTCCGAAATCAATACAGCTGGAAAATATAATTTTGCAACTTCAGCACCACTTTTGGCTGCAATTAGGAATTTCTTTGAGGATCATCAGCATCCTCAGTTTTGTAATGTCATATCAAAGTCCTACTAAGATGAAGAGCTTAGCTGTTAATTTCCTAACATATGTATGTCCCACAATTTAAATTTGTATATAACGAGTACGTAGAGACGTAAGTATGTAGGGAAAAAAAAGTATATGCCAGTCACTGCAGGTAACAACTACAAACACACATATACTGTTTCACTACTTCAGGGTCCTTCCACAGGTATTTAAGTGTTCATGTGCGAATAAACAAAATGAAGATGAGGCCATTGTCTGACTGCCTGCACATCTGTTGATTGAAAACAAAAGTTCAATTTATTTTTAATAGCATTTTTGTAGCTGTTGTTTATTGTTCCTGTTTTGTTGAATACGAGTACAGCACAATGTTGAGGTAACATTCCAACATTCGTTCAGCGACAGCAACAAAATCCATAACAATAGAAAATCAATATTAATTGTAACCTCATGTTTTTTTGATATTGACTTTTGTTGTTGTTGTTTTTTTTATCCTTTTTTCTTGTATTTGGAACAGAGTTATCTTCATAAATTATTCATGTTTTGTTCTTTTTTTATTTTGTTTTGTTCCGTATTGTATTTTTCATTTTCATTTTAGCCATATTTTATTGTCAGTAATAATAACTCTGGCAATGAGAACAATAAACGATATGGAAACACTCACAATTAATATTAGTACAAGAGAGAGAGCGAGAGCGAGAGTGAAAATAGTTGGGTGCTTAAGGATTGGATGCGAAGACAATTGGAAAATAACAACAAATGAGGCAAAACTGAAATCAATCATTATTAAATCACATTTGACGTCATTTGTTGTAAAACTATACGTTTGTATATTAAAATACCCTAAAGAATAATTTCATATAGTTTTTTAGAGTTTAATGTTTAATTTTTTGTTGCCAAACAAACAATTCTATTTCCATCACAAATGTCGTGACTTTAGTTTTTTCTTTTGAAGAAACACCATAAAAATAAACAAAATCAAGGCTAAAACAGTTGAAGGAAGCCAAAAATTAAACATTCTAAGTTTGTATCGCGCCTTCGCCCAGCCTAATAAGTTTTTAATAATAGTACAATAGAATTTGTCTCGCTTTGGACAACCATAATATCCTTTAATATATTTCGGCAGCACAGTGAGGGTTCGTAATAGAAATTACCAGCCAAACGGAAAATCAATTAAATTATTTATATAAATATGTATGTATAAATAAGTCTTTACGAAATCAGGCACTACATTGTTTCAAAAAGTTTTCTTTTAAAAAAGAAAGGACGAAGGACTTAAGTATAAAAATTGTGCTACAGCTGCATAATAAATTTGCATTAAATTTTGTTCTATTAAATTTGTAGCGTTTTCGTTTCTGATAAAAAAAAATGTTGCCTTCATAAAAGGCTTATAGTACATTATACTCGCACCCTCGCATAACGATGCTTAATTATAATTTTAATCGAATGCAAAAGGGTCTTAATTTTTCACTTAACGTTTCAAAAATGAAACGCAATTTTTCAGAGAAACGCAAAGTTTCAGGTCGCCTGATGACGCAGACCTAGAAAGCTAATTGTGATGTCGTACTTCGCCCAGAGAGCACAAACAACATCTTGGCCGATACTCATTTCAAACCCAAAAGTTCCACAAAATATAATAATAATATGTAAAAGCATGACACACGTCAACCATCTTGTCTGCATCAGCAACCGCCATTAAGTCATGCAATGATTTTCAGAAAAACACAATTTTTCTCAGGATTTTCAAAGATTTTTATCTGCCGCTGTCGTGTTTTTATGTTTTTACTTCTTTTAGATATTTGGTTTTCTTCCGCAAGATCTAGCATTTCCACACCATCAGACATGTTGAATATTACAACTTTCCTGGTTCCCTGTTTTTTTTTCTAACGGCGAAACGTCTGATGATAAACACTTTCTGCTTTTGCTGTAAAAACCCCAAAAAAATAAAAACTCAAAACGAAAACGTCAACACTTGAAGGACATGTAATTTCCAAATTGGTGTTATTTTTGGTAAAGTTTGAGAATTCAACACGTTTTATTTCACAAAATAAAGTGCATCACAATCTTACACGAAATATATCGAATAATGTGGTATGAAAAGGAACAGGGATATAGAAAATGATTTTCCGAAGAAGTTGTCAACTGTATTACTAGGACTTTGGAATATTGTTGCTTTCCTGTACTTGTGTTATTAATATCCATTTAGCAAGACGAAGACAGAAACACTAAATGATAGTCTTTAAGCTGGGGAACAAATTGCGGCCAAGAGCTCGCTGTATACGAGTACTAATTTAGAACATTGCAATTACGTACTAGTTCATGTTAAACAAATAGTGGAGATCTCATCCCAAAAAGGATACATAAGAGTGGAGATTAATACACTCTCGCCTCGTCAATCAGTCATGAAGGATCTAGGAAATTGGTTTCTTTTTACCAGCTATTCGCAAACAAATTATGCTGACGCGATTGATATAGAGAGTATTCAGTTGGCAGACCACTATGCCAAAAGTGGGACTATTACTAGACTCAGGCATTCAAAAAGACTCTCCTTAATGAAGAGATCAATAAACGCACTAATAGCGAGGAAACATTAAGACAGTATTAATGTCAAAAAGATGTCAAAAGAAGGGAAATCAGTCTAACAACGAAAAGGAAAAGGCTAAGAACGCTGTTGGAGAGGCAGCTACCCAGAATGGTCATGTCCAACACTGACACCTGCCGAGTTAGCGGGAAAAAGGTAGAGTCAGGGGAACGCTTGTTTACCTATTGCGTACACTGGGATACAGGTTACTGCATGCCTACATTCTGAGTGAACAAGATTTATTAACTCCTCTATTTAAGGAGGTCGGGCAACGCGATATGCTATACGTCAGAGGGGAAGGAGGAAGCACCGTAAGTCAACGGTGCTCCAAAAAGGAGTGCAACGAGACGTAGACCCACTCTTATTACATTACATTATATCTTCTTCTTATCGTCATTTATTTCATTAATCACATTTAATTTGTTTGTACAATCAGTTGTCCAATTGTTTTTCCCCTGGGGAGCAGGTTTAGCGTTATAGTTCATTAGACTGGGTGGATTTTACCATGGACATTCTGGTGTTGGTTATAGGTTGAGGTGCCTGCCGTGAATGAAAAGTTCGCGCTGTGGCTTAAATATAAAAACGCAGGAAGAGACTTTGGTAGATAACGGTGCAGAGATCTACGCTTGGTGGTTCCAATGTCCTGGAGGTACCGTTGTCTTGCAACAGACTTCTGTTCTTCACAAGCTGAATAAGACCTGATGTTCCTTAAGGATTTTGGACTACCAAACTAGGCACCATATACTCCTTTTGTGTCCAGGGAATTACTGGCAGAATGAAATAGATGGTTAGATAATTTTCAGCCGATTATTTTAAAAGTTAATTTTTTTTTTTAGACATTTTTTGCCATTATAAAAGTACCTGCAAATATAAATAATATTATTTTGTTTAATCTATTCTTCCTACTTCCTAATTCCTTTTTCTTACAACAAACTTTTCCACCACGTTCCAGTCGATGCAACTTTTGTTCATTTTCTTCGTTTGACATTTTCCAGCAATTCCGTTTTTTTCATTGCCAATAATATTTATTTTCTTGGCAGAAAAAAGAAAGTCGCGTGCACATTTCAATTAAATTTTGTAATTAATTACAAGCACTTTACAGTGAACTTAATGCCTTGAGTAGTTTTATAAAACGAATTAAAAATGTATTGCAGAAGGAAGTAGAAGAATATTCTTTAGAAAATCAAGTACAAGTTTATAAAAGTGTGACTTAAATGCTTTAGTAGGAAGTTCAGAGTATTTAATTTGAAGCTTAAGAAAACTATTTGAAAAAGTGCAAGATATTCTTAACGAAAAATAGCATTTTTTCTTCTTGTATCAAACACATACAATCTGAAAAATGTTGTATATCTACGTATGTATGTCTATGCTTAGTCCAATATAACTGCATTCACTTTTATGTGATGAGCGAATGATATGTCAGATTTCAATACTTAATCGACTCCAAAAAATGTGGCGAGTCAATTTCAAAAACTGTTTCCCGCTTCCAGTGTTTCCAGATTAATTTAATTTCATCGAAAGATTCATTTACTTTCTTAATTTATTTAAAATTATTCTACGCCAAGTACCGGGTTTCTAAAGTAGAGGTATAGAACTTTGAAATAGAATAAAACAAAAATGAATTTTTTAAACTGACATGCAATTTAGTTTAATTGACACGGCTGCCTCGGGAGCAGTCTAATCTGGAGGCCCAATTTTCGATGCCTTGTTCCAGCATTTGTGGCCGCAAATCGGCAATAACGCGGCAAATGTTGTCCTTCAAGTAGTCAATCGTTTCGGGCTTAACGCCGTAGACTTGCGACCTCACATATTCACACAGAAAATAGTATAGCGGCGTTAAATCGCACGATCTTAGAGGAAAATTCCATACTGAACTGAATTAATTGCTCTGATGGACGTTTATGTTGACCGTAAAATGGATGCACTGCGCGATACGCATTTCGAACAGGACCATGATTTTCAAAATAAATTTGCACAATTTTGCAGCGTCGTTCAGGCACCAGTTTATTCATGTTGAAAACCCAAACCCAGCTAAACATAAATCACTTGACAGATGACAAAATGACCGCCAGTTAAAACCGTGTTGCCAAGTTAATTTTTATAGCGCTATAAAAACCACCATTTATTTTGTGGATGACCGGAGCGCCAAATTTTTTGGACATTCATTTCTAAAGACCCTCCCGCAACACTGCCAATAGGTTTACGGAGAGTAATTTAATTTTCCGCCTGCGAGTTGACGAACTCCAACGGCTAAGATGGTTGGGCCATGTAGAGCGCATGGAGAATACTGCTCCGACCCGTAGAATCTTCGATTCCGAACCTGTGGTACAACGCATTAGACCTCAACCAACTTGGTGTGCACAATTGGAGAACGCTGGCTAAAGACCGTGCCAGCTGGAAAACTTTGTTGGTTGAGGCCCAGGTTCACCACGGACTGTAGCGCCAAAAGAAGAAGAAGAGTTGACAAACTATTAGTTCTTACTTTATTTGGGTCCAGAGCTCTGTGTTTGTAGTTTTATTTGGCCAATCAACCGACATGTTATTCATACCCAATTGTTTTGAAATAGTTGGAGTCTCTATAGATTTTGTCATCACGTTTCGCTTCCATATTTCAGTGTAGATTTTACGCAAGCATTGAATATGTGGATCTTCGAACTTTGTGACATTTCTGGGCCTAGCCTAGACACATCTTGCTCTACAGCACCATTAATTGACAACATCCATCCCAGGATAGCAAAAATGTGTTCCAAATTTAATCATCTGGTTTTGTATTCTGAATTGATTATCGCTGACGCCATCAATTGGAGAAAGAGGACAACCCTGCTTCACCCTTGCGTTTGCGCTGAAGGATTCCCTTATCATACCATTGGGACGAGGTTGTAGTGAGCACTTGGCGTACATACCCTTGATGAGCTTTATTAGTTTTGATGGTACGTTCTTAATGCGTTTCATATTGTGTCATGTCTTATAGAATCAAAGTATTCGATTCTAAGATCGACAAAGACTGACTAAAGCGGTGTGCCCCACTCTACAGACTGTTCTATTACTGCACGAAGCGTTTTTGTCTGACCTAAATAATTCCGATGTGACTGAAAACCCCCGTTCCCAGTCTGCTGAATAATAAATACTCAAAATACGCATTCGTATATATAAATTAAATACCAAATGTGTGTGTTTTCCAGCTGTCTAAACAGTTTCAATTTAATAATTATTTAATATAAATAAAAACACCATTACATATAGATACAGACATACATACATACATATTGCCCCAAGGACATTATCAAAAATTCCAAAATACGTGAAAAAACCCAGTAAAATTTTCCTACTAATAACAAATATTTATATTTATTAATGTTGATTTTGTAGTTTTAGACAACAACTCAGTTGTGCACATTTTTACACCTTGGCTTTGTTTGCCATATATTTAACTTTCTTTTGTATTAATCTTTACCATAAAATCATGTTAAATTAACATAAAATACTTATAAAACAAAATCATTGACATTTTGAAATTCTGTGTATTATTCGTTATAAAGCTAAACAATTTATGTCGACGACAGTTGAACATAAAGATAATTCTTTGAACTTAATTTTCAAGTTATTTCAAGTCTACAGTTGACTAAAAATTTCGACATATAGACAGCTGTAAAACATATAAATATGAACTACATACATATATAATTGGAATTTTTTTTTATTAACAATTTTTATTTACACTTTTGCCAGTTTTCGTCAAGAGAGCTTTTTGTGAGCTGTTAAATAGACTCGTATTCCAATAAAATGATAACAAAATCTCTACTATTGAAGTGTCTCGTTGGATAAGTTGGTAGAGTATTCGACCATCATTCCAGAGTTGGCTGGCTCTGGCGAAAAAACAATAGCCAAAAATAGTTTTCAAATAAAAACAATTACAAAAAAACACAAATATAGCACCAAAATACACAATGTGGGGTTAACTGGTTAACTGATGCACACTGTACACTGAACACTGGGCACTGAACCGCCAAAACAGCATCAGCTAAATTCGGACATACTCATCCCTGCAATATAGAATAAAAACAAACTCATAGCGAAACACGAATCCTTTTCGGGTACAACCCCTGAGCACTGGAACCCCAAAAAAAAAGAGACTAACTGGCCCGCCTTGTTTCCTGCGTATTTGGAAGAAACTGTTTGTTAAAAATTTGAGTCTTGGATTGTGGAGGTGATGAGATCCTGCTGGTGGTATCCAGCCGCTGAAGCCAAGAAAAAAAAAGAATAAAAAAATTGAGAAGAATGTCATAGGGCTTTTCGGCCCAATTAACGCAATTAAGCTGACATCCAGCGTTGCCATTTTGGTGCATTTTCTGCTTAAGCAATACCCGAAATTTTGTTAAAAACCCGTTTTTGCAAAGTGCTTTTAACAATTTCGCACAGCGCTTTTCATCGCCTTTTAAGTAATAAGTATTTTTATCTGGGTTATATCTTTGAGAAGTTTTGAATGGCCAACAGAAAACAGAAAAGGAAGCTACGACTATAATCAAAGTGAAAGGGACTTGAGCCAAACCAAATCTTCACGATACATAAATTAGAAAACAAATTTGAAGAATATTAAATCTAATTCAATTGTTTTATTGTTTCCATTAACAAACCCGCTGTGTGTGTTCTTCTTGGTGCTTTTCTGGAACACGGAAAATTTAATAACATAAATATTTAATTCCTTCATTAAATCAATAAAATTCTATTAACGCAGATTGCAGGCAGCATTAATCCATCAGCAAATTTATTTATGAAACAGCAATTAATACGATTAATAAAGTGCACAGCGGATAAGGGAAGGAGTGCAGGAAAAGCACTTAATGCCATTAAAAGAAATGAGTGAAAGCAACAAGTGGCGCGAGCGAATTTCGCAAAGATTAAATCTTTTAAACTCATAATTAATTTAATTAATAGGTGTGCGTGTGTTGTGTTGTGTAAAGAAGAATGAAATATTTTGCCAAGAAAATTAAGACTGCAAAATTTTACTTAGGAAATATTTTTTTAATTGATTTAACAAAAACTATTTGTGTCTTTAATGAAGTGAAATTTTGTTTTATTTCTCGTTTTAGGTAGCGAATACATTTCAACACCCATTATTGAGTTACCGCCATGAATGAAACAGAGTGTGATAATCTAATCAAGTCGGTTAAATGGACGGAACCATCAAATTTGATCTCACTAGCGATACTTGAATTTATAAATGTTTTAGTCATAGGAGGAAATCTTTTAGTTATTGCCGCTGTTTTCTGTTCAAATAAATTGCGCAGCGTTACGAATTTTTTTATTGTTAATTTGGCTGTGGCCGATCTGTTGGTCGGTTTAGCTGTTCTGCCATTCTCTGCAACATGGGAAGTATTTAAGGTAAGTTCAGATTCTTCAAATTGTGCGATCTGCAAATATTCTTCAATTATTTAGGGTCTTTAAAGACGTTCAGACATGAAAGAAAATGCCTGCAAAACGCACAACTGTGTAACAGTCACATTTCTGTTACTTTACTCTCAGTTTGCGGAAAGATTTTCAAAAACTGAGATCTCCGACGCTTTCGGATATCAAAATGTTAAGGAGATAAATAGATTTGCCACCCACAAACACAGTTGTGGCACTAAAGTATCACTCTTGACCCCTTTTTTGTACCAATGACCCCAATCGTTACCGCCTTTTTTAACTTATTCCCTTGTATCATTTAAACAAAATTTATGCCACTTTTTACTCTGTTTTGAAAATTGGTACCAGTTTGAATATTCCTCATGAAACTTCTCAGTACATTTAGCTTTTCTATATGTACTCGTACGTTGTAAAATACATGCATGCGTTTTGTGACCAACAACTGACTTTTATGCAACTGTCACATTCACGAATATGTATCTATTTTTCCATATAACATATATGGACTGTTTGTTCTTTCTCATAGATTTTCATTTAATTTTGTGGAATCCATTATAGGACTAATATTGGATTGGTGACCTGTGACTTGGTTTTTAATTTTAACACTGATTTTTAATTCATCTGTTTATAATTAATTACTTTCCGTTTTTTGTTCACAAAGAATTTTACTGAAAAAAACATTTTAAAATTTTTTAAAATTTTTAAATACCCTTTTTCGAAATTTTTAACGGTAACTCTGCTTACAAGAACATACACTATTATTGTAGTAAGATAATAGTCATAAATTTAAGTTCTTTGACGTACATATGTATGTATAAAAGAAATATATTATTGTCTTCAGGCACACAAAAATAAAGACATTGATGTGTTTTATGACAATATTCCTATTACAAAAATTTACAATAATAATTGTACTAGTATTGCCCCCCTTAAATTTGTGTATAAAATAATCTTGGCAGCCCTGATTGCAGCATGGATGCAAAATATTTATTTTACGAGTACATCGCTCATACCCAGTTTTATGGGATATACTCAGACAGGCACAGCGACTTAGCCGCTCTTATTTCATTGAGACTTTCCATTTCCATCACGTTTTCTTAGTACTAAAATGAAATGAAAAGTGGTACAAATTCACATATATGTACATAAGTAAGTACCTGCGAGTACCTACCTACTGCCCTGAATTGAAGGTACGAAACATTGAAAAAAGGTACTTTGTACTTCAGGATTATATTTGAGTATTTAAAAATTTATTGTTATCTTGGCGTTAGTTTTGATTAATGCCTTCCCGATAATCGTACACCAGCAACCCTCAATATGGTTAAGCCGGGAGGCTCACACCCGCCTACAACCGGCAACATCTTATGATATGTAAAAATGGCATAAACCGAAAGCCTCTTGCCGGAGCCCGTCCTACATAATTTCTTCTGCCAGTAATTTTCTGGACAGTAAAGGAAGACCGGTCATCTGAGTTGGTAGCCTGATTTCTCAAGGAACATCGGGCCTTAACCAGTTTTGTCTATAAATGCCCCATCTAGTCTAGTTCCTTATGAACAACTCATTCCATTTCGAACACTTCATTCCATTAATATGGATTTCCGGCTCACTTTCACTTTAAGTTCTCCAGCTTAAATAAAGAACACCCAATGCATTGCGAGCTTTAACATATATAAGTTTGTTTTTATAGAGGTTTAAAACTTAGAAATAGAATAACACAAACATCGACTGTTTAAATTGACATGGAATTTACTTTAACCGAAACAATTATAATTTAAATATGACCGGCTCGGCTGGCTCGGACGTAGTCTAATCTGGAGGCCCAATTTTCGATGTCTTTTTCCAACATTTGTGCCCGTTTATCGGCAATAACGCGGCGTATCAATCCTTTCGGTCTTATCGGCATAGACCGGCGACTTCACACACCCCCACCAAATATAGTCTAGCGGCGTTGAGTCGCACGATCTTGGAAACTTAAAATTTTATACGTACGTCTATAAAAAACACCGTTTATTTGCTGTTTCTGGTTTGAAATTCAGCACTGATTTCGCCACAATTAAATAATCGCTTGAACCAAAAATATTGGAAATTATTTGCGAAAGCAAAGCGCACAAGTTCCCTTTCCCTCCTTTCGTATAATTTGCTAAATTGTTTGAAACTTTGTTTCAACTGGAAAATTTTAATTTATGTTGTATAATTCTTCAAAAACTCAACTTTTCATGTAATTTCTTTGCAGGTTTGGATATTTGGTGATGTTTGGTGCCGCATTTGGCTGGCCGTCGATGTTTGGATGTGTACAGCGTCAATATTAAATTTATGTGCCATATCTTTGGACCGGTATGTGGCCGTTACACGGCCAGTAACCTATCCGAGCATAATGTCTACCAAAAAAGCAAAAGTTTTGATTGCCGGCATTTGGGTTCTATCATTTGTTATTTGTTTTCCTCCACTTGTCGGCTGGAAAGATCAAAAGGTGAGTAAAGTTTAAAAAAAAAATACTACTCTTGGCAGTTATGGCTGGTCAAACAATAAGACCATTAATTGAGCCACGTAAATATTGCTAAAACTTATGACTGGACATTCAAAAACATTTTGGACTGTTAGAATTCTCTTGACAAACGAGACTTTTAAGTTCTTAACAGATTTTATGCGGTCTTTCATACAAATAAGTTGATTACATGATTGGTTTTTCGTGCAACATTCGTTTATCACAGAAAAACCCTCCCGATATTGGAAAAATTTGTTTTTTGAAAAATAAATTGTTTTGCTTAGTTTTCATATTCATTCACAGTTTTAATAGGAACTTGCCAGAATATTTATGGGATAATTTATTCTGCATTTCCATTCCATTAAAACGTACAAAAAAATTTATATAAATTATTAACACGAAATCTTTCATATGAAGCCAAATTTTTACGGATAGTTTTGAAAAGGGGTTTGGCGAGGGCCGAACTGAAGGCCATCAGACGGGTTACAGATTAAAGGTTAGGTGCGAATAAAGGGCATTAGTATAAACTAGCAATCCCGGATAATCAGCGGCTGTTAGCACTCTCAGTCTGAAAAGTAACAAAATTCACATCCAGCGCCTGTCTCGGAGCGAGCGGCAGCCCCTCAGTTAGCCTAAGAATCTTGGGGTAACAACCTTCTGCTCCTAAATCACAACCCAATAAAAAGTTTATAAAGAATCGAATTGCAACCTGGAACGTAAGAACACTCTTTCAAACTGGTAAACTGGCTCAAGTTGCAAGAGAAGTATCTCGATTAAATATCAAAATCCTTGGCACATCTGAAACCAGAAAGCCACATTACGGGGAGCACAATCTAACAACTGGCCACATCTTTATTTATTCCGGACCAGGCGGACAAAATGCATTTCCCCATCGTGGCGTTGGCTTTCTGCTTAATTCTAACGCGTAACAGTCCTTAATCGAATGGGGCTAAGATTTGGAATACTATTATGATTTTGTGCTATGCGACCACAAACGGACATACAAAGTCACCTGGGCTTCCACAGGTCGCGACCCGATTATCGGATTGATCATATCTGCATAAGCTAGATGTGGAAATTCATTTTACTAGATGTGCGAAGCAAGCGTAGCCTCGGGTCATCACCGAAATCTGCCTAAAAGTCACACAAACTGAAAATCGCACCCTCCATTTATCCTCACGCTTAAAGGTTCAAAAGCTCAGAAATCAAAACATCAGGCTGAGATATAATCAGCAACTATAATGCAATACTTCAGACATTCAATCAAATAGAAATGGTGACGCGAAATGAACATCGAAAAATACGTAAAGCAACGAAAGAGTGGTTAACAACTGCAAGGTTGGAAGCTACCGAAGAACGGCGGAGTAAAATAACCGATATCATGAGAGGTAAAACTCGCGCCTCAAGAGAACTAGCACAAATCAAATATGAAGCTCTAAACAAGTCAGTAAAGCGGATGTGCAGACATGACAAGCCATACTGGATTAACTGCATCGCAGCAGAAACAGAAACCGCTGATTCACCTGCCAACTTCAAGTTCCTATATGAATGAATTAAAAAAACGAAAATGTCTCCACAAAAGCCAAAGATAACAAACTTTTTACTGTAGAGGCAGATCAACTCTCACGTTGGTATGAATATTTTGTCAAATCTGAACCATGTTTAGAGATTCCTCCACCAACGCGTGTCAGCACCCAATATCCGAGCACACTTGAGATCGAAGCATCTATTATGGGCTTGAAAAGTGGCAAAGCAGCTGGTATTGACACTTTTCATATAGAACTTTTGAAAGCTGACGTTAAACCATCTGCACTTTCTTTTCGAAGAAATCTGGGAAACCAATATATTTCCTATTCCATTTCCTATAAAATGCACGATACGGCTCGTCGCCAACAAGCAGTATTCCGTAGTTTTAAGCCCTGCATGCACCATATTGCAACTTTACGTATAATCATGCTGGAATCGCTTCATCTTGTTTTCATTGATTATCAAAAGCCGTTCGTACTCGTAAGGTGCCAAAGCAGGAGAGGCGTCCCTGACATGATCTGCAAACGAATCAAGGCACAGTATCAGCGTTTTCAACGTAGCGTAAAACATTACAGTAAACTACATATGTATGTATCTCCTACAATTGTAATAAAGTCAGGCGTGAGCCAAGGAGCGTGTTATCCCCATTGCTGTTCGACGCAATTCTAACTGAGGCAATTGATAAACATCCTTATCATAGAATGTTGTGGCACCAACTGCGTATGGAACATACAAACTACCTCACATTGGTTGATGACGTGGTTTTAATGTCGAAACATCAATCTGACGTTTAAAATAAGGTAAACGGCATTGGTACAATGGCGAGTAAATATGGCCTTAAGATCTATGCCGGGAAAACCAAGCAGCTAAGCATAAATGCAACACGCCCGGCGTGCGCAAAGCATCGAGTCGGTTACAGATTTCACCTGATAAAGGTACCCTAGCTGATATACCTTATAGAATTAAGGAGGCTAATGACAAATCAGCTCTCAAGCAAAAATACGCTCTTTTAAAAGTAACATTCTCGTCTCAGGTCTATTGAGCTTCAAGTCTTTGTTAATGGATTCATACGCGCGTCTTCATATAAATGATGGACTCAATTTAGATGATGTTGAATTTGATCAAGATAGATGATGAAGATTTATTCGACTTGCACCAGCCCTTTGCCCAAGCCGCTAAGGTTGTTGATATGTACTATATATTTGCCACCGGGCAATTGAAAAAATTCCAGATGTCAACATGTACCAAATGATAGGAAATCAGTTACTCAGAGTTCTTTGGTGCTTCCTCCAATATTACATGTGTGTATGTAACGATGAATCCACACCACCGCGAGTTTTAAGTGTAAATGGTATTTCTAAATTGAAACAGTTAATAAGAAGTCCACCTCAAATGGTAGCATTTCTTGGTGAAGTACCACCTTTAGCTCCAGACTTAATTCCAGAATTTACACCTCCTTCCAGGCAACTCATTAACCAAAATCATTAATATTCACCAACACCATTATCATCATCGCTCCAGTATTAGTGTTGGAAACTCAGCAGAAACCAAAGTCAAATCTGTCTCTGGCTGAGTATAAGAACAACAACAAAACCAGATTTCTGTTTGTAAAATTTTAAACGTGTGTATAGCCTTGAATAACACTGAAGAGCTTTGCATCATTTTGGCATGGAATAGAATTTCTAATGAAGCGGCCGGATTGTCAGAGCCTGAGATCTTGTGTTAAAAAAAGGATTTGCTTATTCGTCGAATGTCCCGATCTGGTATTTT
The DNA here is from genome assembly GCA_932526305.1 of Epicampocera succincta. NCBI lineage: Eukaryota > Metazoa > Arthropoda > Insecta > Diptera > Tachinidae > Epicampocera > Epicampocera succincta. The sequence goes on from OW052034.1 coordinate 58,875,552, forward strand.
CTTTTGTAAGTGCTCAAATGAACAGAAATAGATTATTAAAACAGTTTGTTGGTCAAAAATAAAAGCTCTATACAAAAAAAGTTTATTTCAGTCAAGTTTAATGCTTAAGAAGTAGAACTTTTGTTTTGGCCATAACTTGAAAGTTCTAAGTTTAACTCAAATAAATTGATGTTCATCTTTTACTTCTAGAACTTTTGTCATAAATCGTACATATTTTAATTGACAACAAACTAGTTGCAAAACGGACGGATTTGCAAGAAGCCTAATCATCGTTTCGCACTATTTCTAATGTTTTCATTATGCAGGGACTTGAGCCTTTGGGGGAACATAAACAGTTCCTGTGTTATTTTTATACAAATGACAAAACGTTGTTTGTTTTCCAAACAAATGAAGCCAACAAAAATTATGAATATTTAAAAATGTTGGCATAAAAATAAATGTTTTCTTTTTGCAGTCCGAACTACAATTTTAATAATAAAAACTGTCAGCATTTGCTTCACTTCCGCTCAACAGTTTTTATTGTTTTCCAGAGACAAGAAAAAACAAATTTCGGCTATTTTTCGTTAAATAGACACAAATTAAATACACAAATACCGGCTGTATGCTTAAGAATACAAATATGTGTATAAACATATGTAGGTTGTTGTAGTTGCACTGTGGGCAAGTTTTGTAAAAAAGGCACACACAAACACACACAAATTACATTGAACAGAGAATGTAGACAATCACCGCTGTTCTGCGTTTCGATTACGCTCCCGCATTCAGTTAAGGCCTGGTTATGCGAACGTTGACGTGAGAAAAACTTACTTTACGATCGTACAAACGTAACAGACGTCAGTAAAATAAACAAAACACTGTCTTGTTTTCTTGTTCGTCGTCCATTTCTTTTCATATACATATAACTTTAATTAATGTTTCCATACAAAAACTTACACAATTGTCAACTGTCAGCTGTTCAGAACAGTGTTGAACTTTTCGGCACAGTGATGGGCAATGTTAAGTTATTTTCGTACATGTGAATTTGGAAAAAGTACCAAATTGGCTTCGAGAGATATAAAAGTTTTTTACATTGTAATTTATACATCATCATTATTATTATTGTTTTTATTATTAAAATTATTATAATTGTTGTTGTTGTTATTTTTATTATTGTTTTTTGTTGTTGTTATCATTATTTTCTACTAATAAAATTATTACTATGGTTGTTACCATTATTTTAATTAGTTAATTATTACTTTTATGAACCAAAATGATGCCAATTCAAAAGTACCGAAAATGGGCAAATGTGCGGCATTGCTTTTTGCTTCATATGAGTGCCAGCACTGGCTTACGAATGTCACTTAACGGCGCCGTCAAAATCCATTTTATACAGGTTGAAACGTTCCGGCAACGTGACCGTTAATTACGATAAGCGTTTGCGTTATTTTGGTATGGTCATAATCGAACGTACGGACGTTACATTAAGTGTACGTTCGCCTAAATGTAGCTTTAGGCTCGACTCGAAAAAGAGGAGAAGACGTTTAAATAAAAAAATTTGTAAACCTTGCGATTGTTAAATTATAAGAAGTAAAATTTAGTGAAAAAACAGCGATAAAAAGATATAAAAATTAAATATTGTGTAAATTATAGTTAAACAAAGACATCAGTTAAGTGCGGAAATTCCATGTTTGAAATAATTAGTTCAATTTTAGAGATTTGAACAAACAACTTGCGGTGCCTGCACTTCCTCCTTGGGACGCTTATGATAGCCACAAGCAATAACATCCTGCGTTGCCTTTAAATTCTCCAGCTTTTCATTATTACTCAGGTGCTGTGTTTTTCGACAAATTAAATAAAATTTTTAAAAAAGTTAAAAAAAAAACTATTACAAAATAAGTTTTTATGTAGCATTTTATAGTTACATTTTATTTCAGTGGAGATATTTTTACTAAAAACAAAAATTATGAAAATTCCGATACGAAACGTAACGCAAAATAAGGCTGAATATTGATGTTATTTTAAGCAGTTTTCCCTAAGGGCGGAGTCGAAAAATATTAAGCCACAAAACGCATTTTTTTATTAATGGACTACTCGTAATTTGTTTTCTTATTATTCTTACTGTCAGATCAGTTCAGTTCTAAAACGAATAATGATAAAAGAAAGAAAAAAGTGAAGAACAAAAGCATAAATTTTAATATTTATTAAGAACAAATTTGCGACATTTAAAAGGAAAAGCATAAGGAGACGAAAATTCCATTTAATTTCTTAGCCACGCACCGAAAATTACTGCCGCCAAAGTGCCTCCCCATCAATGTTCATGTGATAACATCTGCTACTTAGTGTAACAGAGAAGGAAAGAATGCAGGAATTAGACGATTTGATACAAAAACCGGAAGCTGCTGGGGAAGAACGAAAATTCGACAGTTGGTTGCGAACACATTGTTGAAGCTACATTTGCTGAATCGGCTGTCATTTATTTAGTTTGTCCTAATTAATTACCATGAACGGATATACTATTTGGCCTATAACAGCACATGGACAACGGAAATTGGTTCTTATTGAAATTGTTGTTTTGGATGGTTTCGGTCCACATGAGATGCGGCGTTGCTGCGTCACAAGCAAAATGATCAAATTTTGGACGTCACCTGTCCACATGTAGACTGAGGACAATGTGGCTTGTACCAATTTTGTAAGCATATTTTCCATAAACTTTTCAAGGAAAGCAATCAATTAATAGTGCCGTCATCGGTTCATATTAAAATTTTACTTCCTTATGCCTGATTTAGATGATATATGTGCGTGACACCTAGACCATATGGTCCAAAGGGATGGCGTTACTTGCTAAACGTTACCTACTTCATAGAACAATCTACGTGACGGTCGCCGAAATCGTGCGATTTAGACCGGTAGTAGTTTTGCTTGTGTGCCAAATGAGCCAAATACATACAAAAAAGAAGAAAAACAAGTGCCGAAGTAGCGATTATGGTAGGACTAGTTGATAACTTTGTGACCTGAGAAGACACGCGCAACTTTTGGAAACAGTATCAATGGCTTTGGATACGATTTCCTTGTCATTTGATCACTGTGCAGCGCACTCTAAAACTAAAATGTTGTTGCTTGTTCTTTTCCCTTTGTGGCAAACAAAACAAACCAAAAATAAGGTCATAAGAAAAACAAACAAAAATTTACTTCCTTCTATTTTACGCTGCTGAGAATTTGCCCAATAGGCAGATATTTAATTGTCCTTCTAAGTAATTTACTTTTTTGTTTCATAAATAGTGGATAAAATTAAATGAACAACGACGAGTTTAAGACAAAGTAAAAAGATTTACTCAAAAGAAAGGAAACGTTTCTTTTAATAATGAGGTCTTCCTCAAACCGGACTTTTGTGCACTTATATAAGGATTTTGGTTTTATTAAATTCAAGCTTCAAAAATAAAAATCTGGACAAAGTGTAAAAGAAATCTTAAAGGTATATATTGTGCTGCGGCGAAAACAGTTAATTTACTTCAGCCTATGGCCTAATCTGACGGTGGACCAACTCTACTTGGTGAACCTGAGCAAAGTCTTATCGCCGCCTCCTTTTAGGTGGCAACTTCTTCTCTAAGAACAAGCAAATCCTTCCCTCGAAAGCTCCAGCTGTCTAATCCCTAGACAATTAAAGGAAGACTAAGCACCTGACTTGGTAAACCAAAATCTTTAAGGAACATCAGGCATTAAACAGACTCACCCTACCATCTAGTTGCTCACGAAGAACAGAGCCTGTTGCAATACAACTGCAATTCGACGCCATTTGGCATTTTCCTTTTTAAGCTTAAGGTAGATACCACAACCTATGGCCAACACCAGAGTGCCTAACGGCATTCTGGGGGCATGTTGGTCTTCATTCTTCCGTTTAACTTATGGTGAAAGTTTCGGAAGAATCTGCATAAACGAATTCATTCATAAACTTCCGAGGGTTTGCTTGCCATACGAATCGAAGGTTCCCTTCGCCCCATACCCGAAAAAGCACAATGCCCCAGTTTGATATACGCTGAGAAACGCAAATAATTACATTTAAAACAATAATCATTTTGTATGAATATAATCAAAGAATTTGCAAGTAGTACAAACTTTTCAAAGAATGTCGGGATTATAGAAATGACGATGTTTGCCATGAACGTTTCAGCACATCAACAAACGAGGAAAGTGTAAAAAAGTGAAGAAAATGGTTAGGAAGAATCGCCAAATCACTCTTAGATCATGCAATTTTTGCCGAACATTTTGGGCCTAAGCCGTCGTATTCACCTGATTTAGTGGCCTATAAGAGTCCTGTTCCTAAGATTGAAGAGACCCATGAAAGCATGGCGGTTTGAAACGTTTGAGGAGATAACTGCGGAATCGCTGAGAGAGCTCAGTGACATATCTAAAAGGGCCTTTCACAACTGCTTCGGGAATTCCTGGCACAAGTAATTTAAAACTGAGGATGACGACTTTAAGGCAGACAAAACAGAAATTGATGAATAAATAATTGGTTTTTGCAAAAAATTAAAACTTACTTTATTTTGCGTATAGACCTCGTATATATTTCAGCAAAGAGTTCATATTTTTACGAATATATTTCCCAGAAAAACTTCACTTTTAATTCACTTCTTAGAACGAATGAAACCCAATTGGGAAAACAAGAACTGTCAATACTCCTATAACCCGTTTCACTGTCAAATCCATTATTTTTTATATCTGGAAGAAAGTGTACGAAAATTTAAACAAACAGGGAAATGCCTAAAAAAACATTTTTCTTTTTTTTGGATAAAACGACTTAAATACGTGTGTTTGTGTATCTGCAAGAGCTGGTGTTTGCTAAACATGCTGGTGGCAAAAAGGAAAAAGAACACAAAAATTTACTGAACATCAGGCCTTGACATGCATAAATTGTTCATGTTTTATTGGGTGTCTTGTGTCCTTGTTTATGTAGGGCCCATAAAATTTCAAGAAATGTATGTTGGCAGCAAAATTCAAAATAATCAAAGTTTATGGTGAATATAAAATAAAACAACAGGAAACAAAGTTGAAATAATCACATATTTCGCATACATGTCGAGCCTTTGGTGCAATACCGTAGTAACTCAAAATTTGAATTTTTTGAGCTGGGCATGCAGAAATGATCTTTGGGGAAATATCTATCTAGAGAAAATAAGATTATGGTTCCATCTCTAACTGTTCAGATTCTACAGCTAAAAATGTCTTTATTGCCTCTAGTATCAAAAAGATGGCTCAAAACTTCAAATGCATTTATCTCAGTTCGCGAATTTTTGAATTACTACGGTGTTGCACCAAACACTCGATATGAGCCGAAAATTTGAAGAAAAAATTGTCTTAAAAATTAATACTAAGAGAAAATAAATTCGTGACAAGTCAAATGTTTATACAAGTATGTTGGCATTTCGACTTAAAATTTTCTGAAAAATATGTTCAAACATTTAATTTGTGTTAAATATTTGGCGGTTGTGCCGGCAAAACGATGACAGTAGCGACGTGTGAGTAGATCGATCAAGGACACAAACATTAGCAGTAACGAATCTTCGGAAAAGGTTTTTCCTATACGATTTTGGCTGTGCAGGTGCTTTCGAGTCCTTGATATAAAGATCCTGGTGTTGGTCATAGAATCTTGTTGGTTTAAACCTAAACACACAGGAACGAACACTGAAAGCTGTTAGTGGTGGTTTATTTCCGGCCGTCCAAATGTTGTCGAGAGGTTGTTGTCTTGCAACAAATTCTTATTATTCTTAACAACTAAATGGTGGAAAAGTTTCAGGCGAGTCCTGGTTAAGGCCTGGTATTTGCACGAGAAATCTGGTTATCAAAGTCAAGTGCTTCGGCTTCCTCCACTCTCTAGGGAACTACTGGCAGGAAGAATTAGCTGGCCCCAGCTCTCCAGCAAGTGGTTTGTGTTATGGGTGCCATTATTAGTCAAACCCCCGTTTTCTTAAAATTTTAAAAGCAAATAAGGCACAATTTTGGGAATCTTTTTGCATCTTCTTATGGAGCAAGTCTTCGTCCATGTTCATGTCCGGGCTGTGCAACAAACATTTCGTTACGTTTTTAAGTAAAGTTTGTATTTATTAATCTACAAAAAAGTTAAAACAACTTTTTTCGTTGTTGAAATTTAACTGCTGTGGCATTTTGTCCAACCCTTTTTCAACACATTTTTAATATATTCTCTGAAAAATTATCTTCAATTTTGAACAGGCCTTGAATGACAACAATAATAATATGGGCGAACAATTTCGAAAAAGTGTTTAAAATCTTAGCTTTTTACGGAAAACATATGCCACAATAACTAAGAGAAATGCGAACTGTTATATAATGGAACAATTTATATCTGCTGAAAGGACTTCATAACTTTGCCTCGTCGCCAACAAAGTTTTAACTCATATTTAAATTTAAATCCACTGGCAAACGTTATTTAATCTACTTATTTGAAGAAATCCCCGTTTAATTTGAATGAAGCCAGTAAAATAAGAAATTCATATTTATTTGATGGGGGGAATTTCACAACAAAAGTTCCACTTCTGTTTATTTTCTACACCAGTGAGCTTAAAAAAAAGCATGTTTTGATGTAATTTTCTTTTTCAAATTCAAAGATCCACTCATGTTTACTAATTTCTCTATCTACATATCTGTTTATTTACAGCCGATGATACAACAAACTTATACCAGGGGAAATTATACGCTTTCTTATACCACTAGTACAACCACAATTTCAACAGAGTCATCAGCGTCTACAGTAGCACCACTGTCATCAACAGTGCCACCACCGCCACCACCGCAAACGCCATCATCATCATCATCATCATCGTCATCGTCGTCACCCTCGTCTGTGCATGGAATACCAGTAGACATGGGCGCACCCGCATCATTAAAACACAAAAGAAACAGACGAGCGCCGAGAACAACCACAACAACTGTTCCCTATACAATGCCATCATTAAAAGCGGTGTCGCTAGCTGAAGCTACAAGGCATTTAAGAAAAGCATCATTCAAATCAACTTCAATACCATCAGCATCAGCATCAGCATCAGCATCAACATTGCCATCGTCATCTTCATCTTCATCCTTGTATAATTCATTTAATCCATATGATCCCTACTCTGCGTACTTGCCAAATCATTATACGGGCAGTAAAAATGCTAATAATGCTGCCGTAGCAGCGGCAGCTTCAAAACATAATAATAACCAACCTGCTGACATAATCAACAACAACAACAACAACAAGAAGAAGAGCAATAGCAATAGCAACTATCAGGACCACGCAGACGCTGACATGGACAGTAGCTTGGTGGCTGTGAACGATGACGATGAATATGTTCTCACAACCAGTGACAGTTCAGAAACGACAAGTTTTCGTTACAACAATGATCCGACCTCAGCCTTGTATTATGACACGATGGACACAAGACGGCGCAACATGGCGCGTGACCAGCAAATAGACTTAATGTCAGCAACAGCAGCAACAAGTACAAGCACAAATGGTGCAACGTCACCATCGTCGTATGCAGCAACAGGACCACCGTGTCCCTGGAAATGTGAGTTAACAAATGATCGTGGTTATGTATTATACTCTGCCCTGGGCTCATTTTATATACCGATGTTTGTCATGTTGTTTTTCTATTGGCGCATCTATCGCGCAGCTGTTCGAACAACGCGTGCCATTAATCAAGGTTTCAAGACCACAAAAGGTAAGTGCAAAATAATAAAAGAAACTGTCATCATGAAGAAATGCTGTAGTGCACAGTGGGCTAAAGAGGGGCTAAATGATATCGGTAAATGATATTAGTAAATAAAACAATACAGTTGTAACCAAAAATTGATGGCGACATGACATCGATCAGCGAAATACACATGTCGTCATCTGGTAAAAAGTCAAAAATAATGGATGCCGGAGAAATGGCATTTGATAGATACTTAAAGGTTAACCAAACAATAAATGAAATCTTTGAATGGTTTAATAGCAATTTTGGTCAGTCTTCGTATAAATTTTTATTTTCCGGGGCAAAAAGTTTTGAAGCTTTTACGGGCGAATGAATGGCCAAAAGAACTACTTCGGCAACATGTTAGAAAGCGTTGGTGCCCAATAAAAACATACATTTATTTTTTGTCACACTATTTACACTACATGACCTATTGTATTTCCCCTAGCAAAAACAGATAAAGTGCCTCAATAAGTTGCAAAATTGTAAATGATAAAGAAAATTCCAAAAAAAAACTATGAATTTTTCATTTGCAAGATCAAAGCCTTTCCCAATTTCAAATTGTTAAGCATGAAAATCTATTAGCCAAGAATATGACTATTGCGTAATACAAAGGACAGAGAAAGCAAATATTATTAAAGATGAAAACAACTAGTGGCCAAAATGCGGTGGTGTTTGTATCTTATCCACTAATTTGGAGGGTACTTCCAAAGTGCATCTTTGATTGTATTCTTATTTCGGAAGTAAAAGTTTCCAATTGAAATCATTAATTTTTGCACTGGATGAATATTTGGGGCTGAGTTGAAAACTTTGGCGAAAACACATACAAAATCTTTATGCGATTTTAAATCTATTAATTCAATAACGAATCAATTTTTGGCTTTGCGTGTTTTTTTAACACAAAAGTAAAAAAATATATTAATGCCTTAATTTTTTTTTTATTAAAAATTAGAAATGCCAGGGGAAATAATGTGCCAGAAGTCATTTGGAAAGACAACATCATGTTTGCTTCGTGCAGCTTCAAGTGTCAAGTGTCTGACTAGATCACGACACAAACTTTGTAATAAACTTTTTATGAAGATTTACAATATCTACAATAATTATAGGAAAGGGTTGAACTACATAAATCATTTCTGATAGAGAATATAAATGCAGAATTGAATAAATTGGATTTTGACGTCATTAGTATTAAAGGGAAGGAAGGAAGGAAGGAATATTTTATTTTAACATTTGGCCTTTTCAAACAAATTGTTCCATCTTATTTTCATTGTATACAAAAAAAAAAGCCTTGCGAATTTAGCCCACTGTGCACTTCACTATTTGTGAAACAAGATCCGTTCACCACTTCTATTTTAAACTCTCACAATTATTTACATACGTACATACATACATACATACATAGAAATAAAAACACTTTTATTTGTACCGAATTATCAAGTAGTAGTTGTAGAGAAGAGTTTTCTTCAAAACTTCAAAATTTGTTCGTCCTTTAGATTGTGATTTGTTCCATTTTAGTGTACAATTTGTTTTTTAATTAATACCATTAATATGTACTTAAAAATTTAGAAAAAAAAACAAAAATTATACATAATTACATACCGACATACATACATATGTTATGTTTGATCATTTTACAAGCATACAAACAAACATTTTCTCATGTACATACATGCATACATAGAATGTACATACATAGAATGTATGTATGTTCATCAAAAACGCTTTACACGGTTCATCCGAACACCTGGCTGCGAAAGGTTAAGCAGAAGATTGTAAGTGTATCTTGTTTGGAGCGCACAGAAAATAAATTGATTAATTTAAACGTATGTAAATATTCTTGCGTAACTGTAATTGACATTTAAAATTGCCTCTAATAAACGTACGTTTTTATTCTCCATATTTTCATTTACTTTAAAAGAAAAAAGCAAGAACAAAAACGTACAACAACGCCTGCCGAGTTCGTTTGGCATTCAATTTCAGAGTGAACGAACAACAGCACACACACACACACACACACACTTTTACACATGTACATACATACACACACATTCATACATTCATACATACATTCACATCCATGCAGACATTTGTATGTAAACATTTGTTTTGTATTTGCTGCGTTGCCATTAATTAAGCATCTTACAAAAAAGTTTCGTACGCACCCGGTTTATTTGTTATAATCGGTTTAATTTGTAAAGATAATTCGTGAATATAGTAACGAAAACCATCACATTAACATTGTACCTCATTACAACCAAATAGGAACATGCTTAAACATGTTTGTATGTACATACATAAAACCAGTGTTAACACACAGCCTGTAAAAAACGAACTGTAAAATGTCAGCTCATATTTCATAGCGCAACAGTTACAACAAAACAGACAAAATCACACATTGATATGCGTGTGTTTTTGTTGTTCAAGAAAAAGAAGAGTACATATAAAAAACATACTTATTTATGTAAATGATTTTAACTTATCACTTTCATTTTAAAGAGTTCCGAATGTTGAAAAAGTGCTTTAAACTAAAATAAAAAAAACCTAAATATGTATAAAAATAATTAACTCAATTTACAATAATGCAGGTAAGTCTTGAAGAAATAAGAAATATGTGAATGAATGTTAATTAATTATTTGTGTGTGTATGAAGTTTTAACACAATAAAACAAATATATTTATGCTATTAAATAATTTAAATACAAGTGAGTAGCTGGAATAAATGGATCGTGCTGTTCCCAATTCGTTACAATCACTGAAATTCAGTCAAATAAGTTTCGTCTAATGCCAGAAAAACTTAGAGTACAATTTTTTGAAGAACAGCGTAAAAATTCAATTTTCAAACTAACAGGCGTGGTTCTTAACGGTTGTTCGGAGTTCGTGACGCAGTATCTCTTAAAATGGGTTGAAAATCGCTTACGCCCCAAGAAACCGCCGAATAAGTCGGGGCACAAGTGCCTTCGAGTCTCTAGTTTTGTCGACTGGTTTGAAGAAAATGTAAACATTTTTATGCTTTTGCCTTTGATGCGATGAAAACATTTTGTCAGCAATGAAAGAAGTTTAAGCAGACAGGTACTTTTTTGTTTGTAATAGTACTCAGGGCACGATCGTTACATTTGCTGCGTATTGTTCCAGAACTAGGAAAATAAGTCATTGGAGGAACAAAAGGAGGTAGTTTTTGTGAACTTTTGATTTAAATCTTCCTAAATTTTTAAAGACAGGAAGTACAGCTGCGGGCAGTTCGTTCCGTAGACGGACCCTACGATTGGACAGCGAATTCTGTGTGTGATCCGTTGTGTGACTCAATGCCCAATCATCATCATCCATCAATGGATGAGCCCTGGACGATGAACGTGTATTACGTAAAAATTATCTGGTTTCGGGACCAAGATTTGTGATGTTGTCATTGCAGTACCGATAAAAACTGTAACTCACCACACGCTGCATAGTGTTGATTACCCTACTGCCAACGATGGCCTTCTTCGCCCTCTCCTGCACTCCCTCGAGCAGTACCGAAATAGACTTTGAAGCATTAGTCAAAACGTATCAGAGTTGTATTCCATTTTCGGTTCGATATATGAGATATAAATATTAAGGTGATCAGATGGAGTGAAGTACACCCATGAATGCTTCTTTTACAACATGGAAAATGTATTCAATCCAACGAACATCGCACTGAATATTCATTCCAAGATATTCCATTTCCTATCACCCATAAGTACAGATGAAGCAACTTTTGTGGTCGTCTATCGCAGCGTAAGATAAAACAATACTGAGCCCTACCAGCACTGAACCCGACCCTGTGCCTACGTTCCCATTCAGAGATTGTGAGAAGATCGTTGTTGGGTGCATCATTCATGTACAATCTCATCTCACTATTTTCTCATATTTCGGACCTGGCGCTGAATGAGATTAGGCTACAGAAAGGATAGAGTTGCGAACTTGACAAAGAAGGTCATCAATAAAGATGGGAAAAAGAGTAGGAGAAAGAACGGATCTTTGCGGTATCCTGGATATTTTGATATTTTGAGTATATTTTGAGTTCGAATTCAATAGTACGGTCGCTGAGAAAAGTCGATATACATACATTTTTAAACAACACGTTCATTGTAAGAAACCAAAAATATGAGTTTAAAAAAGAATTAATAAATTTTGCCAATCAGTGGGTGTTCAATGTCAATGGTTCCAATTTCTGCATTCAATCCCAAAGACCTGCTAAACTGCAGAGGTAAATTCCATTGTTCTCTCTCTCTCCCTCGCCATACAATTTGGGAGTAGATTCCTTCTATGTGCATGAGGCAATATATTTCGAACTATAGTGTTAGAGCATTTCTAGAGCCATTGCTAACATACATACATGTCAGTAGTTTGTTTTTTATTATTATACTGTGTAGCCGATAGGTTTCTCGGGGAAAGCTTATTTGCGTTGGTGAATGCAGAACTGAGGTACTCTATATTCAGGGGTGAAGAGGTGAAGGATTGACACGTCAACCAAAACTCTAGGAAGTTCCTGTACTCCTTCGTTTTTGCAGATCCTTCCGAGCACTTCACCATAGGTTAAAAGACGGGAGGAGGACCGACGTGCCCGTAGAATGACGTAAAAGAGGGATCCTGGTGTTATCCAGCTTGGCTGAAAAGTTATGGTTTGAACATAAAAACGCAACAAGTAGCGTTGGTAACTATTAATAATAGCGGTCTACTTCCAGTGATCCTGTCATTCGTAGGAACTACATACATCATCTATTCTAATTCTTTGAGATTTCGGATTACCAACCCAGGTTCTTTTACATTCTCCGCTGTGTGGGGAATTACTGGGAGGAGCGATTAGACAGCGCTGAACGCTGGGACAACAGCTGCCACCTTTGTGTGGCTGGTGAACCAATTGCAGACGGTGGTGACCCATTGAGAATTTCTCGAAGCGGCGTTGCTCCACCATCTGATTAGGCCCTAATATCAGTTAAATCAATCGCACCATCTGTAGCCGATAGGCAGATCAATTTTTAAGACAAATCTCTTTTTGTTTGAAAAAATAGATTTTTTTACAAAATGTTTGATGACATCGATAAAAGAAACGTGAACAATGAAGACCATAACCAGTAAAATGTATTCAATGCTCTTTTCTTTCAATGTACTGGTAATTTGTAAGCGAGAGTTTGAATTGCTTTAGGTTCAAACTCATGTAATAAAAAGATTTAGTCTACTAAACTAAATCTTTTCTGCTAATTTTTTTTTTAATGAAACCTTTCTCTAAATCAGGGAAATTTTTGTTTGAATACGGACCTACAGAGGGATTTCACTGAATCAAAATAAATATTTGATGCAAAAAAGAACATCTCGGTTTTGGTTTTATTAATATTTTTACTAAAACTATTTTGAAATTCTGCAACAAACCGCCAACGGCTCGTCGGGAAGGAGTCTTGTGATAGTTTTGTCTGTGTAAAAGTCAAACAAGTTAAATGCTGAAATTTTGTTATTTTCTAAGCGCCTGTTTATGCGCCTGGTTTTGTTTTAATTTAATTACTTTGGCGGACAATGAATTAAATAAGTGAACGGAATGTTAGATAAAACTTAAAGTAATTAAAACTTCACTTTTTTGTTTCGTTTAATTCCAATTGGTAAAATTTGACTTGAGGGCTGTCGCTTATCGATGGTTTGAGTTTAACAAAATGCCAAGGAATGCCAAACTTTAGTCCAACTGACAGCAAAACTTTAGTTTAACTGTCATCAAGGATTCATTTACATTTGATTTATTTATTTAGTCAATTCAATACAGCAAGACAATATCTTAGAGCTTCTCTACGTGCAAATTTTCTTTACACGTTGTTGCCTTAAATTCTACGAAATTTATTTTCAATTCATTGCTTCTTATTAAGCAACTTTGTTCTGTTGTCGAAATGGTTTATATTAAGTGTCTTAAACAAATCCCACCATCAAACAATTAAAATTGTACCTTCTGCTGCAGTCACTAAATTCAAAGCAAAACAAAGAAAAAGGGAAAAAATCTATAGTAACCCTTTTATCAGCTTAACGCCAACGGGGGAAAAATTTAACACGAAAACACGAAAGTTACAACACGTAAGATAGCCTGCAGACACAACAATGGCGCAACAATGGAAACTGTCAACGGCAAACACGAACGTTTCATGCAGCCACTTTAAGAACACGCAAAAAATAGAGGGAAAACCAAAACGACCCGAGATACTCATACACGATTTAACTTGCAAACGGTTCTGAGCCCAAGAGATTTGATGTCGAAAGCAAAAGCTTGTTGATGGAATAAAACTGAAAGAAAGAAAGTAACAGTCATCAGTAAAAGTATGGCCACAGGCAGCAGAAAGTGTACCTCCCGAAATACTCATAGAGAATTTAACCTGCACATGACGTACCAGCTTTTGACATGACATGAAAAAGTAATAGTAAACGTATAGCCCCACACAAACCCCCAACACCGTTTGAGCCGAGAAGTTTTCAGGCAAAATGGAAGGTTTTTTAATGGAATACAACTAATAGAGTAACAGCCATCAGCAAAAGAATAGCACCAGAGGAAAGTATTACCCCTCATGAAACTTTAATTGTCAGTCAGGTTTTCGAAAGATTTGCACATGAGAGTCCTGGAACTTTTCGGGCCGGCCTGAGGATTGATCCAACTTTTGTAATCCAGTTATCAGACATTTTAGTTGAATTGGCAAAAGTATGTGATACGAATTGTTATTCCGGAACTGCTGGGCAAAGAGACCAAGTGCCAGAAAATAATACATGTCGACTTAGAAAAATTAAAAAAAAAAAAAAGTTACAGACAAGGTCAGAAGAAATAACAGAAGGTTATTTGTAAGATAAATTTAAGCAGAAACAAAAACATAAAGCTTGAGGCCTGCTAATAACAAACACCTGCATAAACAAATAAACATTCAAGCTGAAGAAATACGTACATTCGTTTAAGCAATAAAGAACGAACAGAACTAACACCCAAACACAGGTATCAGCACGGATGCTTTTGCGCCCATATGCCCTTTTAGGGTCTAGCAGCTGACAGCATTTTATTACTCTTTAGGGCCGGGGACGTCCAAAGACCGAGAGAGGCGGCAAATGGTTTAGCTCATTCACACCAAACTCAAGAGTTATTGAATTTATTTGTTAAAGGCACTCGGCAGAAAAAAACAAACAAAACATAATAATAATAATAATAGTAAATTATAGACATATTGTGTTTGTGGCTCGAGCACATTATGGACCAGCGGCGGTAGCAGAAATTCCTTTTTTTTTTGGTTGTTCTAGGGAAGTGGATGCCGTTAAAAAAGTACAAATTAAAAGTTTCGAAAGTTATAGCTCTATGAAAGATTGTAGAGCTTGGACGAAGGCTCCGTAGCATCTTAATGGTTTAGTTCAGTGTATTGAAAATCAGGTAAATCGGGAAACTTCTTAACGCTTTGTTGGGTTTCATTTAATTAATAAGTTTATTGACTGTGACAGATGACAGATACTGCGTTCGGATCGGTTCTCAGTGTTTCGAGTACAACTAAATAGAAGGGAACTCTTCATTTGTTTTGCTCAAAACAAAACACAAACAAAATTAAACGAAAAATTACAACTTTAGAGACAAACTT
Source organism: Epicampocera succincta (assembly GCA_932526305.1). NCBI lineage: Eukaryota > Metazoa > Arthropoda > Insecta > Diptera > Tachinidae > Epicampocera > Epicampocera succincta. The sequence goes on from OW052034.1 coordinate 58,890,862, forward strand.
TCTGCTTTCTTTGAATTAGACAAAAAAGAAAAACGAATGTGTTAAGGAAAAGTGAAGACGAAGAGATCTTCAAGCTGATCACTATAATTGAAAGCGAGTCGTGTATATGGAAAGCTGGTCACATCTGTGACCATTTTGGTAAAAACCATAAACATGTACGTATTCAGTTTAGAAGATGTTGTTGCTCTAGAGCCAAAACAAAGTCTATTCAGGGCGTAGGCGAAATGTTATAATGCCACACAAGAGATGCCACTCCACAGCATAAAACAAATAAATGGTCTTCTTCGTTCATCATTTTGATTTCACATCAAAGAAACTTATATTCGTCGGCACTAACGCAAGTTGTATGTTTTCTTTCAGTCTGAGTACATGGAAAGTATTATTTTCTTGCCTTTATTTCCAACTACTTGAGAGCTGTTTCAACAAACAAATGTGTATGATTGAATATTTGGCATAATTTGAACATAAAACAAAATCGCTTTTTGTTTCACGCAGTTTCTGGCAAATATGCAAACAAATATTTTCTTCAAATATTGCATCAATCAGAACGTACCTTTCGTTGATAATCGTTATAATTATGCAAATCTTATCAAAAAAGTTTCACAATTTGCTAAATAGCAACCATCTGTGGAACAAGATGCCCGAATCTCTAGGTGTTAATTTACGGATCTACTTCTCTTACCTACTTTATTCTATCGCCTCGATACTCTTCACCTTGTAGACCGGCTGGGAATGTTCAAGGTATTCTAAATTGGTACGGTTATAAAACAGAAAAGAAAACTCTTGCCATATCTACTCAACGACTGGGACAGACTTTGCATTTTTATTTATTTATTAGTCTTAGACCAATATAAACTCACAAAACCTCGGCGAAATATCGGCCCAGTCATTTAGTAGGAGTTCCACTTCTACCAAAATTTTAACAGTGAAGTTGCTCATATTTTATTTTATTACTTTGTAAATTTTTCAAATTGTTAGTCTAACTTCTTCTATTTCTGTGATCTCAAAGTCACAGATTATTGAAATCGAAAATATTTTTCGTAAGCCAAAGGACGATTGTATCAAAGCCCGCACAGTTAAACATATAGGCAGCAACTCAGCGCGAACAATTGAGCAAAAACATAAAGCGATGGTAGTCAAATTTAGACGATTATCAACTCACGATTATTATTCTCTGAATCAACGAGCTTTTTATGCACAAAGAATAAGTGTTTGTTTCAACCAAACCTAAAACATTGTTCTTTGTATCAATAAATATTTTTACTGTTTTTTTTTTAGAAATTCTCCAACAAACAGTAACGTTTAACTTGAAAAATTTGTTACGTTCATTTTTTCGCTGTAAATAAAATATCTTAAAAGCAGAAATTGACGCACGCAAGTATACGAAAATGTTGACAAAATTGTCGAATGTCTGGCAACTTACGTTCATATTTACATCGACAAGTGCAAGTTCGTTTTTAAAATGTTGTCAAAGCGTAAAATCGCTTTAGTTTCGTCGTCAAAAAAGCTGGAAATTTGAAAATAAAAAGTGAAGGATTTACTGCTAATGGCCCTCATTTTATGCCCGTTCAATGAAATATATTTGAATTTTGTTTAAATGACATATGACACCAGTGTTGCCGTTTTATCCATATCGTAAAACTTCTGAAGAGAATATTATCGTCAAGTTTTCTGCCTCCAAAAATAATCAAATGTATGTTAATTTTTTATATTTATTTATACATAAATATATATAAAGTTGTTGTGAATCGTACTTAAAAACATATAGGTTTTAAAATATCGATGGTTCTATGGAAAACATCGTTGTTAAAAAACATCAGTAATATTTAGCAAAAATACATCCCTGCTTTCCCGATGTTTTCATTTTCTCACGAGTATTTTGACACAAAAATTCACCATATTTTAAATGAAAATGAGATTAACTCGTTAACATTTTACTTCTTTCAATTATTATCTAATAGTTTGTATTAAAGTGATATAGATTTTGATAATGTGGTCCCCAGCGGCCTATTTCTGTCCTGAGTAATAGTTGTGCGCTTAGCACAGACGTGGCAGCAAGAGGAAGATGTAGTTTTGCAATTTTTGAGAGTTTGGGAGACAGAGATTTCTTATCCTTCCAAATCTCAATAGCGTCACTTTTTAATGGTGTAACAGCAGATGTCAGCTACATCTTTTTTTTTTGCTAGTTGTAAGTGTCGAAAATTCACTTACCAGCAAACTTGATTGTAAGTTCAGCTGTAAGTTGGGAAAATGTATGTGTTGTAGGGAAAAAGTGTGAATATTTTGCAGTTTCATAGATGCATAAAAGGATTGCAACTTCGTTTCTTTTCCTCTTCTCCGATATTAAGAAAGAGAGTTTTGTGCTAATGAATACCCTGATTAATATATAAGAAAAGTAGTTACTGGTAATACTTTTTAGAATACCAAAAAAAATCGGGATAGTCTTGTTTCTACGTTTTACTTCCAAGTGTTATAGAAATAAAAGTTGCATAAAAAAAATACAATAAAACTGAATTATTAAAATAAAATGAATAAATAGAATTTTTATTGCATAAACTTTTTAGCTTTTTTTTTTGGAAAATAAATCGCGGCAGCCAAATGGCACCGGTTGCGAAAAGGAAATCTACTCTGTCTTTTATGTTCAGAAAAAAAGTTATTAGAGTATTTTTCTTTAAATTTTCATAAACTTTTTGAAAACATTTCAAAGTGAAGTTGAATGTTTGAATATTTAAAGTTCTTCAAGTCTGCGAGGGAGCGGAGAGACATCTAAGAAATGTTGAAATATAGACAACTGCAAAACACACAAAAGCCAGTTATTTACACAATTTTTAAATATAATAAAAACTTTACAGTTCCAAAGCGGATAAAAAACTTAAAGCACAAATCAAAACTGAACAATCTGCATGGATTTATAACATAAAGTACATAAAGGGTCATTCGGACTATTAAGACTTTCATCAGATTTTACGGGAAAGAAGTCTAAGAACGTTTGTTGCGACTGTCAAAAACTTTTACGTGAAATGACATTTTGTGTTCACACCAGCCCACCTCAAATAACATGAAAATACAAACAGACCAGAATCAACACGTCTATATCAATCGTTGACTAGCGGTGGCGGAGCGCTTTCATGTAACGGGTAACGTACCGGCTCTTGAAAGTAATAATTAATAATACTGATATTAATAATATGCAAACAAACTTTGAAAACGAAATGTATTTCTTTACAATTTGGGCCTGTATGTGAAGAAGAAAAATGCGGAAATTGGCGAACAGTCGCCTTGAGAACTTGTAAGCAGATGAAAAGTATTATCGTTTAGAAAAATTTTAAAAATTATGATATTTTAAAGGATGTCAAATTTTCTGTCGTAATATTTGTCATTTAAATAATAAACCTTCGTCTGCGCTATTGCTGCCTTAAAGTGAAAACCTCAAATTGAGTGCTTCACGGCCGCTATCGAACATCAACCGCTTCTTAGGCGGGTCCAATTTTTCTTCAATGTACAATATGTATGCATGTATGTGTTTGTCTGTACATATACGAGTATGTTAAAATAAATCAATAAAATTAATCGCTGCTTAAATTATCTTAAATTTGAGATCATTGAATTTTAATTAAACAACATCAACAAATAAAACATTAAGCAGAAGAGAAGAAAGAAAACTGCTATGAAAGCCATGGAACTAATTGCAAATGTCAACAGGGAATTAAAAAAGACAAATTGAAAGAGAAATGTAAATAACAAAACTCAAAGCCATATGCACTATGTTTCACAAAAGCGATTGCAATCAATGACAAGGACATGGAAATAGAAACAGCTATAGCAAAATCACACGCACCCTGAGCAAGCCATTAATTTCAGGGCAACATTAAGAGAGCTTAAAGGAGAGACACTTTAATACCAATTTCTACGAACTTCACAGAGCCTTTGAATATAGATTTTGAATGAGAAACAAAACAAGGCAAAACCGGTGCCGAGAATAGAAAATCTAATACTAATAGTCTAGACATTTTGTAGGTTTCGTTAATTTCTTATAGCGAACAAGATAGAGGGGGGTTTCTAGCGAATTTTGTTTTTCATTGCTAAGCAGCAATATAATTAAAATACAATACGTCACTCGGGATGCTCTTAGCCGTAGGAAACTTTCAAGACAGACCTCGTGTGGACTTTAAATTTTAAAAGGAAAGCTGCCTTTCCCTATGTCGTGCCAAATATAGTGTCACAATTTCAATTGCAACACAGATGGCTTAAGGATTGTTGCAAGGCCAAAGCAGCTGTGTTTGGGCAAGAGCATCACTCTAACGATCCTTAATACAGCCAGTACATAAATATTTATGCCATGAATTGGTTTTTTCCCCCAAGCTGAAGCTAAAATATATATCAAACGAAGTTTTATATGTGCAAATGCTTCCAATTAAAACTTAATTTAGATTGGAATGAATGAATGAATAATAGTATGCGCCGAAGCATGGACGGTGTGGAAGGCGGATGAGGAAGTCCTTGGTATTTTCGAGAGAAAAGTTCTGCGTTCAATCTTCGGCCCTGTTTGGGTTGATGGTTTCTGGAGAAGAAGATTCAATCATGAACTGTACGGGTTGTACAGCGACATGAGCTTAACCAGGCGCCTACAGATCCAACGGCTAAGATGGTTGGGCCATGTAGAGCGCATGGAGAATACTGCTCCGACCCGTAGAATCTTCGATTCCGAAGCTGTGGGACAACGCATTAGAGGACGCCCACGGAACCGATGGCGCACACAAGTGGAGAGGGACCTCAACCTCAACTTGGTGTGCATAATTGGAGAACGCTGGCTAAAGACCATGCCAGCTGGAAAACTTTGTTGGTTGAGGCCCAGGTTCACCACGGACTGTCGCGCCAATAGAAGAAGAAGTGTTAATCGTTAAAGAACTGGACCAGCCTCTTCAACGAGCGTCTTATTAAGTCTTATTCATCCAGCATATCCAGATATGAAGTAGCCTGCACAGGTACATATATACCAGTGCCACGCAGTTGGTAACCAAGAGCTCAATGAACCGCTCCTCTTCCTGCAAGTGTCCTTGTTGAGTATGCCCATTCTATACATTCTAGAGCTAATATACACATTATAAACAGGGACCTTTAGAATGTATGCTTTTATTAGGCTAAAACCATACCATACAGATCGTATGGTCACGGTCACGTACCAGCGACAGACCTTTCAAATGTCTACCCTATCAAGTTTTGATGGTAGTATCTAGGACTGCCATGAAGCAGGCATCGACTCCGGAGAGGGAGCCTGGGAAATGGCTATCACGAGTATGGAGTGCGTCATTTACCCACTCCCACTCGCAATAGAGGCCGTCGAATTGGAATGAGTACACTTTAAGTCCAGCCAGCAGCCGTATATTAAATTAATTGCGGTTAAAGCGTTCGTAGTTAAACTTGCGCGGTACAACTATGATTGTGGTCTACCTTATGTATGCAATCGTATTACCGATGGTGTATATTTCACAAGTTTCACTTATTAAAATGCGCTTCAGTGATCTTTCATGGTGTGTTGTCGTGGGCCGGTCCAATTACTTTCAACAAACTAAAGTGCTTAAAGCGGGCTCCACACGCCTGAATATTTTGTGCATTGAACAATCAAACAAGACCTCTGTTCTCCCTTAATTGGCTTTCAGATCCAGAGGTAATGAGTAATCGAAAGAGAGGGGGGCATTAGTATTACGACACATTACGAACACTTTCCTGATACAGGGTTCAGGGACAAACATCCTTTTTCCCATTAACTTTGAACAGAAAGAAAACAACTGTTTCTACGCATAAATGTTCTTGTTGAAGCAACCTTTTTCCCATTAACTCAATGGTAATATGCACTTTCACAACCATACAGAAACAATCTGAACTACTATGATTTCTGCTGTAGTTTCTCCCTGTTTCTGTTGCTTGTTTGTAATACGAATGTCCTCCCAAATACTGAAAATCTCTAAATAGCCTTTCAGCTTTCAAAACATTATTCTACAAAACATCCAGGACAATAACAAAAATTAAAAAAACAAAAAAAAACAATAAGATATTACGAAGCAACAAAAAATCAAGAAAAGAAGCAACACAAGCAGAAAATAAAAAACAGCTGCTGGCGTGTCAACAAAAGCTTTAAAAATGTCTGATGAATAAGAATTCATTTTTCTTGCCTATAAAACAAGAAAAAATACATTAAGAGATGCCTTTCACAACTTTAAATTTCAATCAGGGACATTGAAAAACACTCACGCCTTTTGATATCCTAATAACTGCTGACATTCGGATGTCCTCCTTTAACTCCTAGAGCACCCTTTTCTAGTCGAACAAACAGTGTGGGGGGTTTTGCTATTTACCAAACACACGCCACACAATTTCCAGCAAATGTTAATGGCTTTTGCCAATATCTGTACTTTTATATTGTCAGATATACAGACTTCCGAACACACATCCTCCTACATACGTACGTACTTTAGTCCTGGTTTGTGTCCATCGAAGTCGGAGAATGATGTCCATTAATTTAATTAATGGACACCATTTGTACGGATGAGTCACGCACATAAATTTTTACGTAGAATGTGTGAAAATGAGTTCTTGTTTAATGCGGTTAAATAAATCCTCCGGTTTCGGTTATTTTTCCCCAAATTGCAGCCATAAGTGCTGAGAAAATAAATTAAGCTGGGAAGTGGTTGCTAATTAAAACATCTTTTGGCTACAAATGACAGCAGCGCAACATTTTGTTCGAGTAAAACTTGTTCCGGCCAAAATTTTCTTTGCGCCCCAAGAAGGCACAACAAAATTGAAGAAGATTTTTTTTTAACTTTAACAAAAATTGTTTGACGTCACTTACAAAAACTGTTGGCGAATTTTTTTCCATAAAATAAAACCTATTGGCAAAAAACCATTTTGGTTCAAAAACAACGATTGCAAGAGCCGCTTTCAATTTCATTGTCTGACAATTTGTTGTTTAATATTAAGACATACATATTTTTAAGAAACTCTATTCTCTTATTGTTTTATGCACGTATTTTTTGTCTGTTTTCAAGTTTAAATTTATTCAAGAGTAGTTTTGGTTTTATTCGAATTAATTTTTTAATTTTTTTTATAGATAAAAACTTTAATTTTTGAACTTCTTTTTAAAATCTAAATGTTATGCCTGGGTATTTTTTATTGTTTTAAATAAATTGCTTGCACAAGTTGTTGGTTGAAATAAATTTTTAAAACTCAATTGGTTGACTGTTTTGTAAGGAGATTTTATAAAAAAAAATTAATATATAAAAATCTTAAGGAACAGAAAATACAAAGTGCGTGCAGCAGAAGCAAACTTTAAATATTGAACAAATTTATATTTTAGAATTTTAAATAAAACCTGCGACTGCTCGTACATGAATTGACGATCTACGTCACGAAATTACGCCTGAATTCTATTTGTGCAACGTGTGCAACGGCTTACAGCTTGTGGTATCCAAGGCATAGCAAAGTGACAGTTTCTTGGGATATGTTCTAGAGCTCGAACTATCCCAGCTCTTATGTTAGTAGTTCCCTAAACAGTCGAGCAAATGAAATCACCTAAGTTAGAGCGCGAAGTCCCAAAGGAACATTGACCATATTCGCCCGACAAATCCAGACAACACCACCTCTGGAGCTTTTGGATATCCATACCTTTAATATCATTAGGAATCGCCATCACCTGTTGCAGCCGAGTTTGATTTAAATAACAAATGGTACTTTTCAGCCGATAACGGTTCTCGTCTTACAAAGCATTCCTCACGAAACAATAGCACCTGCGGGAATTTGGATACCTGAAAATAAGCTTTCAACGAATTCAAGCAAATAGAATGTTTTAGCCATGGACGGCTCTTCGATCCCTATAAGAAGGCATCCCGGGGGAATGCGAGTCTCCGTCCAGCCAATTAATTTTTGGTGAAGGTTTTGAAAGAACCTGCCCAATCGCAGTCGTATAGGAACTGCAGAACGAGCCAGTTTCGAAAGATGCTTCCTGAAGAGAGCGTAAAGAGGCAAAGGAACGGCAAATAACAATATTTTTCCAACAAGGGCCAAGAAAAATATATCAGAACAATGTGATCTCTGCAAGATCTAAATAAATCCACTGATTATTTTAGACGACCATATTTTTATATAAATAACAAATTTCATATTAAAGCGGCCTCAACATTGAGCAACAATTATGAGGAACAGCTGATATCACTTTCACTATAGGAGTGACTCGCGGCATCGGTTGGCAGAGTGAGGAGGATGCTATTCCTGCCATAGACTCTGGGTGTTTCTGTAGACAAGCAAAACGCTTTGCAGATTTGTATTCATTCATCATATATAAATGAAGCTTAATGAAATATTATTTGTGAGTGTGTCCGCCACAATTCATTGACAGATATTAACTTTTCAGGTGCAGCCAGGTTTAAGTAACAGGAAATGATAATAAAGCACTATGTTTCTGACTTCGGCCAGGTTCTGTGTTTGTTTGTGAAGAACAGAGTCTTTGTTTAAGTTAGTGGAGCTTTTATGAAATATTAAAGAAGTAAGAAAATAAGAACTAAAATCGTAGAATTTAGTTACGAATTTCTTAGGCAAACAATCCTGCAAAAGTGTTAAATGATAAAAAAAAGTTAATTTCTAAGTTTTGATGTGTTCAGTGAGACACTCGTATTGTACTAAATTTGGCTTGTGTTTGGCCTCCGAAACGCAAAGAGATGAAAAATTATGCCGTAAATTTAAAAGTTAGATTCTAAGATAAAAGTCTGGGGCTGATGTTAATTTCTAAACTTTGAAGTTTTTAGTGACCTAAAAAGTCCGCTCTCTTCTAGAAAGGGACGTTAAATTGTCCATAAATTTAAAAGTTGAGTTTTAACTTTTGACGCCAACTGTCAAAACGGAAAAGCCATTAATTTTGCAGTTCTTCGCAATGTTTTGCTGAGGGTATCATACGCGTACATCTTAACGTGACGTATAAGAATAGTACGAACAGAGTGGGGGATTCGTTGTCACTTCTTATATGCGGACAGCTTCTATGGCGTCATTAGTGGAGGCAGAAAAAATATACGTTTTTATGGCAGCTTTAATTTTTCTTATGAAAACTTGTGTTGAAAAAAACAACATTTTACTTTCGTTTTAATTTGTCACGACACTCACAAGAGCAAAATCTGGTGCTGGTAAATTGTGCCGCAATTAAGACGATTAATTTCTTGTTGTTCGTATATTTCAATTTTCTAGAATTTAAAATCGTATTCAGTATTAATTTAACTAAAGCGATTTACTCATTCAGTGCAGATATAAATTTTACTTCAATATGGCGAGAGAGAGAGAGACATTCAAAGCAAAGCAATAAAACTAGAAAACGGAAAATAGGTTCAAAATATGTCCCCAAGATTTGCTTTGACATATACGTTTATCAAATTAGGGGATTTATGCTAAAGGCATTCGAGGCGGGTACAAAAATCTGGTTTCAAATGAAAAAAAGTGATCTGAAAGTGACAAAAATAGCGGTAGTTTTTGTGGCGTCAGATACTCTTAACAACCAGAAATTCCGCAAGACCTCATAATTACTTTCACAATATTACATAACAATATCACTTTAAAATTTATATGTATTTCTAAAACCATAAAATCAGAGCCAACGCGTGACATTGCGAACGCGACGGACGCTAATTCCATAATGATTCAGACCGGTTATTGTTAGTATTTTCCAAACTAATTGCTAAAGGTAGTGAAACTTTGTTATAACGAATATGAAGGTTATTCAAAAAACTCAGTCACAGCACAGTTGTACACCAGAGTTTGTATCACTAAAGTCCCGGTATAACGAATCTTGGAGAAATACTAAAGTTTTCCTTATCCAAGTTTATGTAAAATATTGTGTTATGAGTTTGGACTGAGTACTTCACTGTACGGAGTTCTTGTATGTACATGCACTAGAATTTCGTTATTTTATATAACGGGGACCAGTTTTATTTGATTCCGATTTTATTTTATAGAGGTGTTTGAGTGAATATTTCACTCTACAGAGACACTAAGACTCAGAATCTCTTCGTGTGTATATTTGTATGCAAAACTTTGGAAAACATTCCTTGTATTGAGTTATAACATTATATGATATCGTGGTAAGCAATCGGGTTTTTGGATACTAGGAATTAATGTAAAACACTAAAATAAAACATTATCAGAAATATGAACAATTCTGCCTTTTCATGTCACTCACAGCAGAGCTGCTGCTTAACAGATTAATAGAAATACCAGAATTTTACGAAAGCGAAATTTCGCAACAAACGTTTTCCTAAAAACAAGTATCTGCAGTTCTCAGCATTTCTTGCTTTATCTTACTTTTTCTACCAGTGCTTAAATTTTGATGAAAGCATAAATAATAATAACATGTAGATGTTGTAGACTTTAAGACATTTTTAAAAGTTTTGCTGAAACTTAAACAAGACTTTTGTGTGTCCAATTCAAGATGAAGGGAATGAGAAAATATCCTTTTTACTATTTGTGTGACTCTCGTATTTCCAGCAGCAATGAAAATATGTACATATTTTAGAATACAATTTGTAAAACTTTTCTCAATTGTTCTGGTATTGAATGATTTTCTAAAAATGTGTTTATTTTAATTAAAAAATGTAAGATAAAGCCAAAACCACAAACAAAAAGTTTTCTCTCTCTCTCTCTCTCTCTATCTTTCTATTAATACACTTACAAACACACACACATACACAAATATTCCCATAAGCCCACAACTGTTTTTTCTTAAATGTTTGTATGTAATAAATTTAACACAATTGTTAATACAATAACAAATACATAAATATTTCATATGTTAATAAAATAATGTTTTTCCCCTCAATCAACACATTTTTTGACTGCATTTTCCTAACAACAACATATTTTTATATATAAATAATTGACGTACATACACATGTACTTATGTACATATATTTTACTGAATGCCCCTCTAACGAATTTGTAACGATTTTTTTCTAATTTCCTAAATGTCTTGATAAAACCTATTTAATGCCTTCACATCATTTAATCCCTTATTTTGCTCACAAGAAAAGTTAAAAAACTAAAAAAACCAAATCAATTAAGATACAAAAAATAAAAAATATTTCTATGTATTTGAATCAGAACCGAACAGAAACGAAAAAAAAAACTTACATACATTTGCAGGCAGTCCACACGAATCAGGTACAAATCGAGTGGATGAAACGCAGCTGGTGCTGCGCATACACCGTGGCCGACCCTGTTCAACACCGCAGAGAACACCTTTGTCTGCCCACTCCATGTCCTCAACGCTGAGTGTCAACAGCAACAATGATGAAATATTTCCGCTGCAACATCATACGAATGCGTCTCAACATCTGAGCTCAACCACAACGCCCAAGCGAGCCACCTCAATGAGAGTTCCTAGAACAAAACATGAAAAAGTCGCCATAAAGGTGTCATTTCCATCGTCCGAAAACATGCTGGACTCCACCACTTCCATCAACAGTACACCGCCGGCCTATGCTTCAGTGGTGGTGAGCAACACCAGCACAACAGACGGCCAGCAAGCAGCAACAACCTCTCTGATCAACGGTCGCCGAAGTTCCTTCAAGAGCAGTCTGCTGGAGATTGGTGAAACCACCTTCAACGTGGATCCCACCAACAACGTGGACAGCCATACGCCGACGCCAACGGGTAGAAAGTGCGAGGCGCATACGGACAGTTTAATGAAAAAGAACGACAAGAAACAGAGAGGCAAACGATCTGTTAAGTTTCAGGTGAAACGCTTTAAGGTGGAAACAAAAGCTGCCAAGACTTTGGCCATCATAGTGGGCGGTTTCATTTTCTGCTGGTTGCCGTTTTTTACCATGTACTTAATTAGAGCCTTCTGCGACCACTGCATACAGCCGACCGTCTTCTCCGTGCTCTTCTGGCTGGGGTATTGCAATTCGGCCATAAATCCTCTTATCTACGCCTTATTTTCTCACGAGTTTCGTATTGCCTTTAAGCGCATTGTTTGTCGATGTGTTTGTACTCGCAGCGGTTTTCGCGCTTCCGAAAACTTCCAAATGATTGCCGCACGCGCCCTCATGGCACCGGCCACATTTCATAAGACCATTTCTGGTTGCTCGGATGAAGGCGAAGGTCCCGAATTCAGTTGACTAATGATGGCCGAAGATGAAGCTGTTATCGAGGCCGACGAGTTGCCCGTCGAAATCGAAGCCAAAATGAAGAAAACATCACTGCCAAGAGAGGAAAAGAAATTGGAGGTGAAGCCATTGCCCCTGGTGGCGGCAAACCCAAAAGCTCAGGTAACACGCAATAATTTACAAAACAGAAGCGGTCGTCGTGGTGGTTTTTGTAAAGGTAAAACATTATATTAAAAATCATCCTCTAGTATACGAATATAATAGTTTATTTAACTTTCTTACTCAAATGGGAATGGAATGGGATTTGAAAAGCCGGTAATTATTGCGAAAAGTTCAAAAAGAAAGGCGGCCAAATAGTTGATTTCAGCCGTAAAATTAACAGTTCAGTTTCAGGTATTAGAGTCTCCAGCAAAATGGTAGGAGCCCTGCGCTTATCCCACCATAATTTTCGCAGACTACGTCCCACACTAAGTTCAAAGGTTCCTCTTTTTTAAAGTTTTTTGAACTTAAGAGCTGTTCAAAAATTGGCTCTTAATATAAGATGTGCATAAATCCAGGCAGTGAGTGAGTGACTGCATTTTGAAGATGGTTTACTCTAGCACCTGCCGTTATATGGCCTAGTCTGATGGTGGACCAACTCCATTTGATGGCAACTTCTTGTGATATGTGAAAGGGGCACATAACACAAAGCCATTGCTCGAGAGCTCGGGCTACCTCAATTTTTGGAAGCACCTGAGTTGGCAGCCTGCAGTCCCGAAGGAACACTAACCCTTAGCCAGAATCGTCTGTATATTCCCCACCTTTTACTTCTTATTTCTGGGGCTTTTGGATCAGCGAAGATAGGCCGTTATTATTAGTATGTACCAACGTTTTTAGGATTGTATCATGGTAGCCAAGGTAGGAGGTAGGCATCTCAAACTTTGACCAACACCAGTATCCCCCTTTCAAAGCCTGCCACGGACACACTGGTCCTCATTCTACAATTGACTTTTGGTGAAGCTTTCGCGAAAACCTGAACAACCGAAGTGAAGCAGAGTTTTGGTTAACACGTCAAGCGAGAAACCCCTTATTCTCTGTCCACCGGCAACCAAAGTGTATGGAGTTGAAATACACTGAAACAAAAACTGCTGCTCGGCGAAAGAAGGAAAAAGTAATTGCATACATTCACGCCATCAAACAAAATGACGAGCACAATTTCCGCTGGCATTAATGTAAGGCATCAAACATCCACTTCCTTCTGCGGTGCGTTTCATATTTACATACATTCTTATACCGAATCGAACTAATTTCTATTAAAAACATCCTGAAGATGGAGTAGTTAAATTATGTATATTTCTTGCCCACAAATAAACGTTTCTGGTGATACTATCAATCACAAAGGATACAATATATTTGCACATCTTTAGAAAATGGTTTTACTACTTTTGTTAAGTCAACAATTCCATTTCTCTTAACTCTCTTTCCTTTTATTCGTCCCCATTGGATCCCAATTATACGATGTTTTTTAGGACTGTACGTCTTTTTATTTAATTTTTTTTTTTTTAAATGGGTGGCAACGCTTTAAAAGAATAGTTTTCTATTCATGTGATGAATTTCCTTCTTCATTGTTGCTATGGAAAATAACACAAAATTAGAAATAAAAGTCAACGTATACTAAAAAAGAACAAACAAACAAAATAAAAGCAAGGACACCGGTTTACGAAATTTGCCAGCAAGTAAGAAAATACAAGCTGAAAACGTGGTTTCAAAATAACCCTTAAAATGGCCTATGGCTCTATTATGCCAGGCTAGAAGGAAAGAATTGTCTGAATAGAATTGGCTAATAAATTGTCCATTAATTTGTTGTTAAGCACTCAAATTGAGTTTTGTGACCTCATCATTGCGAATAGATGGGCCACCTACCGCAAACTACACTTCCAATGCGTAACAGAAGAAAACGTCACTTGAGAAAAATGCGTTTTCCAGCTCTGATGTAAGAACATAAAAGAACTTGCCCAGTAAATTATTTTCATGTTCTTCTTAATATTTGACAAGGGTTATACGAACTTGAATTAATTTCAAATCATAGGCCTTTATGAAGAAACCATTTATTACCCCCTATTCGGACAGTCGTAAACGTCGTTACATCAAGTCAACATCAAGAAAAACTCTTGCTTGTACACCTGCCATCGGCGGTAATATTCTAATATTCTTGGTAAGCAACACTTGTCCACTTCTTAGGCCTAGAGGCTAGATAGGGACTCTTGGGACCATTCAATTGTTGCCGATAACGACTAGACAAACCGTCAATTTTCTACATCAAGTTTATGCGACCAGGATAACGACTCTTTGAAAAAGGGCGATTGGTTTGTCTTCGATTCGCCTACAGTGAGCGGAACATTTCTTCTTCTCAAATTTTATTCTGTAAAATTTTTGTATTGGTAGATGAATTACAACGATAGTTGCTTTCGTGGATAAGTTTTTGAAGTTATTTTGAGAGGTACGAGGGCCCAAGCAAATCCCTCCATAGAGACGCTTCGAATCTTATCCAGATTACAACAATATCAACAACAATATTTGTCCCTAAATTTACCAAAGTTTCTTGCTATACCAGTTTGTAAAATAAATATATAAATCATGCCCAATTCGGACCATTTGCTCGTCAAAAGTGAACCACTCGTTCACGGCCCTAATATGTAATTAAATTTTAATTCAAAAAACATTATTTCCTAACGGATAGTTTTTTTTAAACTTAAGCTTTTTTAAGAAACTGCAACTACTAGTGGAATACAAATTCGTCAAAACTGTTATTTTAAAAGTTACAGTGTAGCCTCGATTATTGAAACTCTTCTACAATTGCAACCGGCAATTTCCTAACACTGGCGACTCTGTTAATGCAATTTTTCTCAAAGCAGAAGCTCAAAGCAACTTTAGAATAAAAGTTTTGTTTTGTTCTTTTGTTGAAAGCGGAAAGGGGGGATCATCGCTTGTGAAATTCGAAAGAATTTTTCCTCCTTTTTGCCCATAATTACTTACAAAAACGAAACGAAGCTCCTAAGAAATTGCTTGTAACAGAAAAAACCTAAAATTCTTACGAAACTTTAAGGGGACACTTTTAGCAAAATGATTTGCACTGAATACAAAGTTCAGAAATGCGTAGCCAACGTTGAGTTTGGAATCTGTAGAGCAACTTCACAAAACGTTGTTCTGCATATTGAAATTTATGTATTTAAATTTTTATTAATTTTTAGGTGTGTTTTGCTTTTAACTTATTTGCCTGTCCCACGATATCGCACATTAACGTTGACGTATTTTGAAAGGTAAAAAACTGATTTGGAAACTATTTCAAAACTTTATTTTGCAAACTTCAGTCACGATTATGTTGAACTGTCTGCCGTTAATTAGTTTTCTGTGGTTTAGAATTTTTGGCGAACGTAAACGTTCGACTTCGGGGAACAGACCCTAACTTTCCTTCTCGTACTATAGATATTCATAGATATATTTTACCCGCTGGCCGCAGTCACCTCAAAGTGCGTACTGTATATACAATATTATTAGCCCAACCTCATCCACAGCCTAAAAATATGCCAAGTTTTTGAGTGAAAACGAGTGTTGTAATTTTAGATGATTTTAAATCGTAAATGTGTGTATTTGAAAAAAATATATAAGATTTTTTTTTTTGAATTGAATAGGCGTTTGTGTAACGAACTTTGTAAACAAATGGCAATAATTTAAATTTATTACTTCTTCTTAAAGAAAACAAAATAAAGAGCATTAAATAAAAATATATATAGACTTTGTTAAATACTTGATATGTATGTTTAAGTTTAAGTTTATTTTAAGGGAAATATTAAAAAAAAAAAAAATTTATATATTTAAAAAAATATCCAAACAATCATAGCATTTAATAACTGAAACCAAATCAGAAATTGAAAAATACATCAAATATCGCCATAAGAACAATTAGTTTTTAGCGTATTATTTTAAATAAGAATTAAGTGTTGTGTAAAGTAAATAAAAGGAAAATTATTGAAAATTAAGAGAAAAAATATTTTGGTTTAATATTTAGTGAAAAAAAACAACTGGTTTGTATAAAAAAAAAATCCTTAAAACTGATAGCAAAACTCTTGTAAAAACCTTAGCGTTTTCCAGCTGTCTATACGCCAACACGTATATGTCAGTAGACTTAAAAACTTAAGAAAAATATGTTCAAACATATTATTTTACAAAATTTTTTTGGCTTTGCGTGTTCTTGAAAAATATTATTACATTTTATAATTCTTAGTGTTGTTTTACAAATTTACCATAAAACTAAACGAATGCATATGTTTTTCAAATATGTTCTAATCTATTGGCCACCTGCTAAATGTCACTATGAACAGACAGCTGGACATAGCAGCTATTTGTCCATATTTATTTCTAAGTTTTAAATTGTTTCTAAAAAAATATTTCATTGCTAAAACATTTTAAATATGTAGAAAAGTTTTTTTTTCGAAATAGAAACTTTTTGAAATCTTCCACTAACAAAATTTTAAGAAAACCATATTTTACCTGTATAATTTATCCATGTTTATGTATGCGGATACTTTTGGTTCGTTTCTCCGGTGGTCATAGAAGCTGCGTGTACGCAAGTAAAGAATAAGAGAAAATGTTGTTCAAAGATTGTCATCTGTTGAGATTGTCATTTACAGGAAGGGACATCAATTGCTTTAGGGAGTTTCATAACCAACGAATGGAGCAACCACATATTGAGTGAAATAATATGAAAGCAATTATGTGAGTGAGGTGAAAAAGAAATTTATTTACTTCGAACAACCGTGTGACCTTAAAACCAATAAAGATAAAATTAGCTCACAAATCACTTACATTTACATCGTAGCAAGGACAACAAACAAGCTGGCGGGGAAAGTTTTCTTGCCTGGTTTTGTTAAACCTGTTTGATTAATGTTCACAAACAACTGTTGAAGCTGCTTGCGACACTCTACCATTTAGGCTGAGGCAATACAGAAACAAAAGGTTTGCAAAACGGGTTGCTGGCATGACAAGCACCCAGGCACTTACTTGGGATGGGAACGTGTCTTGATACTTCTAGTGAAACCTGCCAAACACTCAAATTACACATGCAAGTGTGATACGAATGGAAAAAGAAATGGCAAATACTAACATCTCAAAAGACCTTATCATTTGTACACAAGCACATGGTTGTTCACCCCCTTTCGGCCGTTTCACTAGTTTTATTTTGTAAACATGCAGCTCTGATCTTGTTGGATAAAGAACTTTCTT
Organism: Epicampocera succincta; assembly: GCA_932526305.1. Taxonomy (NCBI): domain Eukaryota; kingdom Metazoa; phylum Arthropoda; class Insecta; order Diptera; family Tachinidae; genus Epicampocera; species Epicampocera succincta. The sequence goes on from OW052034.1 coordinate 58,908,264, forward strand.
AATACGATGAACTCTTATGAGATATCAAATCTCTTATCGAATCGTGTGTGATTTCCATAACATCTTTTGTTTTGTTTCTTTGACTATTCCCAGTACAAAGTGTTATCCCATCTGTAACAAAAACTTTCAGTAGAGCCAGGTCACTAATGCCATGTTTTCACCCGGCAGGTAACAGAAATACTTTGGGTTCAAGTTGCGTATTTGTTAAAACTTAGACATTTTATTGCATACAATATGTATTATTTCAGGTAAATTTAATTTAGGGCCATGATTAGAAATAAAAAAGGGCAAATTAAGGCGGTAAAACCCCGAACCGAAATCATGGCAATACAAAGGGATTCATGCTGAAGGCGGGAGTTTGAGGCAATAGCATCCATTTGGACTGCAGTAGATATTTTTGTCTGGCTAATGAAATGTATTTATTATTAATGAAATATTTGATGCCCATAAGGTGAGAATTCTAAAAGGTTACTTTGTTGTTGTCAGAAGAAATGTGTAAAAGCGTAAGTATTTTTCAAGGATATTGGCATGACAACAAAAATCTAACACAATCACATATTTATCCAGCCAACGGATAATAAAAAGGGAAATGTGGAGGCTTGAATGGATAGATAAATATATACATACACATGTAGTTAAGTCCAAAGTGCTCTTAGCCAAATAACACAGTATAAACTGAATGTAGTGCCATGTAGTTTGTTTGCAGAAATCTATTAGAATGTGTTCTTTTCATATGATTGTTTTTCCCTGAAGGCAGCAGCAGTCCAAAACTCAATATGAAAGCAAGAAACCCCCGTTGTTGAATTGTTGGAAAATCTGGAGTAAAATCTTATCAAAAATCTGCATGAGTCTTACTTTTCATTAGCTGAATTATTTTGGTATTTTTTTCAGAATGATTTCTAATTGAAGAGTTTCCAGTCAAGTTCAACGCCCAGTTTTAGGCTCTTTTTCAGATAATCCAATACTCTTTAACGTGATCATAAAAAAAGTACGGACTCTAACAAACTTCTTACTTTTTTACTTTTCTAGGCTCTAAAGGTATTGGCTCCCGTTTCGATGAACAACGACTAACTTTGCGCATTCATCGAGGTCGTAGCTCAAATCCACACGACTCTACACACAGCAATGGCAGCACACAAAGTACAACCACAACATTGGGAACACCCTCGCCCGAGAGGCTAAGCAAATATTCAACGCGCAGATTTCACAACAATCACGATAAGATCAAGATATCGGTATCGTATCCCTCTAATGATAATATTGCCGCAGTAGCTAACAGCCATGACGGGCTCCAACACGAAAGAGAAAGAGGCCGAGAGCACAGGGCTTCCTCGGCCAGCAGTAGTAATATGCTGTTTGCCGTGCACTATGGCTCACAGAACGGCAGAGATTGCAACGAGACGCAATTGTATAGACATCAACATGACAGCAGCTGTTATTTGCAAGTGAATAAGAATATGCAAGATATGTTGAGAAGAACATCGAATAGCAGCGACCCTCACCAGAATCGACCGAACAAAAAGATGGGCAAGAGAAATATAAAGGCACAGGTGAAACGATTTCGTATGGAGACTAAGGCCGCCAAGACTTTGGCCATTATAGTCGGTCTTTTTATATTCTGTTGGTTGCCTTTCTTTACCATATACATAATTAGGCCATTCTGCGAGGACTGCATTGACCCGCTGCTCTTCTCGGTACTCTTTTGGCTGGGCTATTGTAATTCTGCCGTCAATCCCATGATTTATGCTCTATTCTCGAAAGATTTTCGTTTTGCCTTCAAGCGCATCATCTGCAAATGTTTCTGTTCGGGTAAGAGTATTAACTTAAAGTCCTCCCGCCGTGGTTCCGATATGTCCGCCATACGAATACGGGCTCGCACGCCCAGCATAACACCCAGTGCAGCCAACCACTCATTTGGCGACGAGTCCGAATTGCATCATTCCGAAATGAATTCGCACGACAGATGACGTTCATTCGGACCCACAAATTCCACTTCAACGAACAGTTTGGGGGTCCGTAAGGCCAGTTTAAAGGTACCAGTTTACGAAATCTGTCATCCCCTAGTAATGGACATGGGCAGCAATGCGAACGGCAAACGTACTCAATTGTAGCCCCTTGCTGAGGTTGTTGTGGCTCGAAAAGGTTGTGCTAGAAATCGTCTAGAAGAGGAGATTAGTTTGCAAACATTCACTAGATCTACTACTAAGCTGAAAGGGGGCAATGCAATACGCTTAATGTGAAAACAATTAGTTTTTAAATAACAGAGAATATATATTCCGATATACAAAACTTATTCTAAGTAAATATAATATGTGTACATAAGTTTAGGGAATTAATTGTCTTTCAGCTTTATAAAGTTCTTAGCCATATTTTTACCAAGTTAAGCAAAATATCACCTCTTTGCTGCCAACTATTGAACTAAAAGTGATCTTTCGATTGGATTCTTGCAGTTCAATTTATCAATGTTTATTTTGTTTTCCACGCAGACAATCCAATAATGCAATTCACTAAATCAGTTAATAAATTGTTTGAAAACACACCTGCAAAGGAATCGCCCAATCAAACAACAATAATCTTGTAGTAAATTTTTTCTACAAAGAAATTTTTAATATGCAAAATAGTTTATTTATTAACTACAATTTGTTATTAAGCTGACCCAAACTATTTTCTATAATTTCCTTTAATAAAATATTGAACACACGGTTCTTGAATGAATAAAAATATTTATTGAAAAAGAGAACGGGTTTTCAGACTCAGATTTTCTCCGTACACCCAAAATCTTACAATCAAAACAAGAAAACCATTCTTCGGGTAGCAAAACATCTTTCTTTTGTTGCAATCTCCAAAATTTGTATTAAATATGAATCGCATCAAATAAGTCGCACGAAAACCCCGACTTTTATACGTCCCACTAAACTCAATTCCAAGCGAAAGATCTCTGTGTGTTGTGCCATGAATTACTCGTATCCAAATAAAATCTGTGTGACCAAATGTCGCGCAACTCCTTTACACATTTTATATTGTAAGAAAAATGAATTTTGAACAAGAAACTCACGCCGACAAAATCGTTTAAGAGTTTTAAAATTGCCATGCAGAGAAACATGTTCAACACTGGACAACGTTGATTTAACATTAAGGAAAAAATCTGTTTCTTATTGTATCGTGATTTCCAAAAATATTCTCTGTGCACAGAAAATAAATTTCGTTGACATTTTCAATCAACAAATATGTAAAATTTAGAACTCCTCAAATTATAATATTTTGCCCTTTTAATCAAATTATCGCCGAACTGGTTGATTACAATGAGGATGATTCCTAAACTTAAAATATCTTGACGCTGATATTTTTAAAATTTTGAACATTTATTTATAATATTCCTCAAGTTGGAGGTCTTCCTGTTTGTTTTTCAACACAAATTATTCAACTGCAAACGATTTTGATATCACACAAAGAATTTTTGGGCATTCTGAAAGTCAGACAATTTTCATCTTTTAGCAGGGATTTCATTATTCTAAATCAGGAGGCGACCTGCTTTGTTTAAAGTTGAGTTATTTAAATAACTTATCATAAAAATGGAATAAACTGGAAGTGCACTGAATCGTAATCGTTTCTGCTAATGAAGTGGAAAAATGGCAGTACTTGTAAAAATTGCTTTAAAAAAAAGGATATCAAATCGTGCGCGTCCTAACGGATGGTCTTATTTATATTTAAATAATGATTCCCTACAATTGAAAGACAGTTTGATGAAGAACATCGGCTGATACAAAAATATAAAAGTAAATCACGGCGAATGTATGTAAATGACACAAAAACTCACACAAAGTAAATAGTTTTCAGTTTTTAAGATTATTCTGTGGAAAATAATTATTTTTATTATAAAAACATATAAGGAGCCAATTAGTTAAAGCGTATTTTATAACCAAATTTAATGTGAAATGTTTGAAAAACTTTCAAGTCATTTAATATCGTCAGCCATTTGGTTGTCCGATTTTAAACCACGAGGTTTTAAACACGTTTTCTGCGATCGCAAATCAGTCTGCCATAAAGTGATGTACAGAAAATGCCTCAATGCACACATACATACATATTTTGTTTTCTTGTCAAATTGTTCCCAAAGAAGTTTTGTACACGAAACTGAAATTTCAAGGAATTCAAATAATTTTGTTTATTTCTTGCCCGAACCAAAAGATTTCAAACGTGAAGAATATTTTAAAAAAGTTAATTCAAAACAGGGAAATGAAGCGTGAGTAAAACATTAGAAATTATTTAAAAACTATAAATTCAATTCAGTTATTAAAGGTTTTTGTTATCTAAAATTTGTGACTCAAGTTTTAGCTGAAAGAAAATAGTTGGCAGCATATTTGTGATATAACAAATTGTTATTTGATGGAGTATTTAAATATAAGTTTAAATTATTTTTGCTAAATAACTTTAAAAAAAAAATCTATTTTTTTGCAATTTTTTAATTTAAAAACACTTTTTAATATTAAGTCTGGTATTTGTTTATTAAATGAATGAATCTAAGATAATTTAATTTTAAAATCGCAAATCAGTATAAAGTTCTACTGTTTAGCGAATGCCCGTGAATTTGTTTTTAATATGAAATTTTAATAGAAACAATTTAAAAGACAGCAGTCGCCAGTGACAATAGTTTTCAGTTCGGTTTTCGAAGAGTCCTTCTGGTCTACCTACAGCTGGTTTAGGATTGAGGAAATAGTATTAGCCCTGTTAATCTGCTTAGTATCCGTCGTTTGTTATGGGCCCAATCAACATAAATAAACACGAATTTCGATATTTATTCAAAATTTAGACAAACAAACGAACAAAATTAGTAATAATAATTAATTTGATTACAAAAATAAATAGAAAACAAATCATTTTATGTGTGACCGCCTTTAAAGTGAAAATGTTTAAAAGCTCCTACCTGAATGTTTTCAAATCGCAGAATTTCACACAGTGATTTCAAATCACTTTGATCTAAAGTGTTTAACAGAATATGTCTCTGTTACTCATAAAGAAGTTTCTAAACAAATGTTTTGTATTTATTACTTATACAAACACACACTTATTACAGAGCTTTTGACAGTCAGCTGATTAGAGATGGCAGTTGACTGCGGATTTAATCGGTTTATTGCATACCAGCATTATCGTTATATGAAATTCAGTTGTTTTACTGTAAAGTTGGCTTCAACTTAAATTTTATGTTGTTTTTTAAAAAGACACGAATCAACAAATGAGTTGTTTTCGTGAATGGTCGTGGATATTTGAAATTGTTTATTAGGAAAACTGTAAACATTTTATATCAGCAAAGAGTGAAAATTTAATTTTTATAATTAATAATTTAATTTAATTTAGTTAAACGTCACGAAATGTAGTCTTTGTAAATACATACATCCGTTAGTGGCCACTGTTGTCGAAAAAGTAATTATAAACCAATTTAGGGTTTCCAAAATATTCGTATTATAAGTATTTTATAATCTTTCTGATAAGATGAACAATAAAATAAATGTAACGCTGGTAAGCGCGACTATTACGCCATTCAATGCGAGTGAAACAAGGTCTTCCATGACATTCCTTATTACAAATTCAGTTGCAGTGCCTTTATTGTGGTGATTAAACATTTGATTTCAATTTATCCGGGAGATTATATATGTAAGTACAAGCAAATCCAAATCCAATTGCCAACAGAAACGGACGAATTATTGATTTTGTTTAAGAGTTTATTTATTATTTTATTCATATCATTCGAATTTATCTGTCAATGACGTTTATGCCGCCTATGGAAAAACAATCAATCATCAGCCAGACAGATCTTAGATAGCGATACATGTTTGAACACATGTCCAAAAATATTGGCATGTCAGTGATTAATGGCACAACATTTTGTTTGGTCAGGACTATTATGTTTGTATCAGGAAATTATATAAAAACTTTATTGAGTTCAGAAAAAAAGAACATTCGAGGCAAACACTTCAATTGTGTTTCTGGTTTTGGGCACGTGGCTGGTGGCTGGTGGCTGGTGGAGTATTCGACCAACAGTCCAGACATTGCAGGCTCGATTCCTACCGAAACCTGCAGGTGAAAATAATAATAGCCAAATTCTTTACATTCAACTAAACAGTAACATAAAAACCACACAATTCACCAGGATACATACATACACACATACACAAATACAAGCACTCAATAACCCAACAAACATATCTATATGAGTATAACATGGCAACAAAAAAACAAACAAAAAATAGAGCACAATGTGAGCACTGAACAGTCAGAACAACATCAGTTAAATTCTGGCATCCTCATCCTCAACAAAATACAATAAAAATAGCGAATAGTCGCAACAAGATCGTATTGTTTATATATATATTTCACTTTAATTACATAATACGCCTACAATTGTTGCCAGCTAGACTTTCAACTTCACATTTTCGTTATATTAGATTTATGAAATTATTTCCACATGAGGTTAAGGCGGTTGTTGGATGTGTTTTTCAGCAATACAGAAGGGATATGTGATCCAAAGATTTCGTTTCTGGAATAATAGAAGGCGGGGCAATCGTTCTAAAATGTTCAGGATATTAAGCTATTGGTTGGACATTGTGGAGCGGTCTTATTGTTTAGGAGATGTTGGTGAGACAGTTTACGGTAATCTATTCCCAGCCTAGTCATGATTTTAGCTTTTAACTGAGAGCAGGAATTGAGATATAGAGGTTTGATTCCGTAGCGATTAGTGTTTTCATATTTATATTGGCAGGTTATTGCAATAAAAAGGGACTTATGTGACAAAATGTAACCAAATGGCCGTAAAGTGCATTGATAATACTCGTATCTGTTGGTTCACGCGGGCAGAAATTTATCAGTGGTTCAGTTTTACCATCATTGTCAGTAGATGACAATGTGATGGGGGGCATTCCGAATATTCGAATGCAATTTGGTTTGCAAGAAATAAATTTATTGTCCTGATGGTCCTGTGGGTCCCAGTTTTGATTTGTAAGCTGGTCATAGGAGATACAAAAAAGCTTGTTGATCAAAGTGTTATTGTTTTTGGCAGTTTCGTCGGAGCAGAAATATATGAGGAATGGTGTAAACACCAAGAAACTCATGATGAATGTTGTTTCAGAGAGAGAGAGAGAGAGGACGAAGCCGACCATCGATGGTGCCTAAAAAGTTTAAGCCTCCAGAAATAGAAGACGCGATTCTAGGTATTTTTTTTTTTCTGTAGTTGATTGCCCTGGATGTTGTTTCAAACTTCATTTTATTATTATTGTAGGTGGGCTTAGAAGTTCGAGTTCTGCCAACCAGTTTATTAGTCCCCACGATAGAGATAAAATATCTCTTTTCTATCTCTCTTTTGCAACGGCATGTTAATGCTTAATTTATTATAATTCTTCTTCTCTTTATGTATTAATTAATTGATGATTGTAAATTTGCACGATTTTCTGTTTGACGTTTTCATTTTGGTGCACGGCACAAGCCAACGAAATTTTATTGATTTTAAAACCAAATAGCTGAAGAGACATAAAATAATTCAGCCAACAGGCGAACAAACAAAAATGTTCATTGAAAAACAAATACAGGTAACTTGATTTAACTCAATTTGCAAAATACTCTAATTAATTTGCCATGTTGAAGGCAAAACAAAAAAAAAAAAAAGTAAAATATAAATCAAATAAATACATACATATATCTAGTGTAAAATAGTTTATTTTTCTGTTACGCTTCTAATTTGTTTATCTGAATGTTTCAAACAAACACAAGTTAAATGAAATACACAGCAGCACCCTGAAATATTGATTGTGAAATTGCATTCACTTGTTATTTATAAATCTATTACACTAAAGCATTAATTAAGATAAAATCATTATTATTATACATTTAAATCAATATTGTACAATTGTATTCACAAATAAAATTAAATATGAAATATGGAAGAAAAAACCAACAAAATTCTAATGATTTTAGTGTTTGGAGTTTGTAAAGGGATATCACTTTTCAGTGGCTGGCGGCGTCCATTAACAGTTTCTGAGATGTTGATGGCAGGTAAGAATTGTGGTAGAACTTCGTAAAAATGCTGGGACATTTTCAAGAGAATTCTGAGAGAATTTCGTATAAATTAATTTTAACACATCTGTTGCAAGATCATGAATGAAATTCCGAGTTATTTGCGTTAAAAAAAAATACCAAATTTTAACACAGCGGAAAAAGATGTTCCTTATCTGTCGATTGATGATTTGACAATTTTTTGGCATCTTATATTTGACAATTCAGCAACACTACGCGGCCGTTGTCAAACTAAAACCAAAAGGTACAAAGACTCCATACGGCAAAAAATTAAGAAGGAATCGTTGTCAAAACCAGACCAGTTTGTTGTTAAACTTAGAACGATGCGTTGTCAAAACAATCACAGTTTGTTGTTAAACCAACAACAGTTGGTCCTGCGAGGGCTACATGTTTTTATATAAAAAATTATATTATTTTTCCGCATAGTCTCCTTTGAGTTCTGTACACTTGGCCCAACGGTTCTCCAATTTCTTTTATCTCTTCCCAAAATAATATGATTTGTCGCGGTCATCATTAGTTTGTGAGATGATTTCGTCGTTGGAGTCGAATTTCTTTCCGAAGCACCATTTTTTCAAGTTTGGGAACGAGAAATAGTCAGTCGGAGCTAAATGTAACGAATAGGACGGATGAAGGAGCAGGTAGTAGCCCGAATCATGGATTTCTGCCCTGGTAGTAACACGGTAGTGTTTGTGACCGATTGTGAACAAATGCGGAACCCATCTTGCGAAAAGATTTCTCATACGCAAAGTTGAAACCACAGAACCCTGTGATATGCTTACGGCTTCCACAATCCTTCGCACTTTCAATCTCCGATTGTCTAAAGTCATATCTTAAATGTTTTCAATTGTTTCGCCTGAACTGGGCGTTTACAACCACTTCGTTACCGTGAAAACGGATGGTGTAGTTCCCATAATATTTGTCAAGCTTGGCCTTGGTTTGAGTGATGGTTTTTTTCCGCAAAAAATAATGCTTAAAGAGCGCACGAAATTCATTTTTATTCATGTTCTTCCCAAAACGCGCGGTAACCTGCTATCACAACTAAACCTGCCAAACACAAACAAAATGACACAGATATTTCAAATTTAGAAAGGAGTCAACTGATCGTTGACTGTTGCCAGGAGCAGCGTTGCCATTTCAATTAAGAGGCCGGAAGTTCATAAAGTCACGGAGTTATTGACCCGCCCTCTTATCATCAAATTAGACTAAATTATCATAGATCTGTCTATGCTTATGACGATGCTCTTCTTTCCATATTATAGATATGTTTCCCGAAATGCAAGTATAAAACTTGCTTTTAAAATACTTAGTGAGCGATCGCTGATAAATAAAGTGAGCGAAATTGTTGAGGGGACTGCCGTGAGGAACACCAGAATGCACTTGTATAATATAGTTTTAGATATGACATTTTCACATTTTACTTGCTGAGTTCCTAAACGGACTCACTTATATAAGTCCATTAGTGGACCTAATAAATGTTTGAACACCATTTACACAAAAAGTATTTTTTTATTAAAATTAATTGGACAAATTGTCATGTCAAAAACGCTTCTAATAAATTTAAAACCTTTTTATGAATAAGGCCTTGAATAGCTTTGGATAAGATACATATTTCCAAATTTGACTTATCGATTCTTTTGGGTCAGATAAGAGTTTAGCGACTCAAATGCCCATACGTGACACTGATAAGTATTTAAATATACAGAATAAGACCATAAGAGTTACAGAATTCATGTCTGCTTACCAGTAAGCAGTGCGTTGCAGTAAATTCATGCTAAAATGTTGTCTTTCAAAATTAAATCATGTTAAATTAATATCAGGCACCAACGAAACACATTTTGGCACTGACTTGGCTTTATTTTGATTCATTTTATATAACATTGAGTACCTTCTTACGCACTGTTTTGTTAAAACATCAGCTGTGCAAAGCTGAACACTTTCCCAAGTCATTTAAGCTTGGGAACTGTTTCAGGCAACTCAGAATAAAATGAGCTGTCACGTCATTTGTGCTTCCTACTTTATTTTCTGCTTTGCATTGACTTTTTGCTGGCACTCTGGCTGTGTATAACTTCTGTCAAATTTGTTTGCCATCCTGACAGCGAATTACGAGTATTTTTAATGGTTTTGTAGTAAATTTTCGGGCTATACAACTCTTTTGATGAGGGTTACTTGGCTATAAATTATTTCTTTTTAGGTGCCTACAGCTTTGTTCGATCTTTACTCCGTTCGGAAAACCCCTTATATGAACAAAAGTAAGATGAAATACCAGCTTTTGAGCACCGTGAAAAACTAAAAACTAGCGCAAACGTTCAACTGAGCAAAAATAAGTACCCTTGTCAATCATTACAGGGCATTTCAGGTTCCTTTTTTGTATTGCGTGACAAAATTTATGAATATTAGTTAATGCTAATAAAATGTTTTTCTTTGCGCTGTGAGTCATATTAATATATAATGATTTTATAATGTTCTTTTGCTTATTTTAAATATATTTAAAAGCAGCATAAGTTTTATAAATTCTAAAAAGGCCGTTCAGCAATCATTAATGCAGCCAATAAAAAATTAAAGTTTCAGAATATTTCAGTAAAAATATTTGCTGAGCCAACGAATTACATTAAAGAAAAACAAAAATACACAATATATTTTTCTATGCAGCAAAATTAAGTATTGATTCAGTGTAATCCTCTATAGAGCCGTACTCAGGCTGACATTTCTCCGAGTCGGCAAATTATTTGTCCGAAAATGTTTGAACAATGATTTCGTTTAGAAAAAGGAAAAAAGATTTATTTTCCAGCAAAAACTTTCGTTGTTTCACTACAGCTGCTGCACATCCTTTTGTTCAATACAAATTTTACGATACAGGGGAATCAATTTATAGGTCCACATTCAATAGAAATCCTAAACGAAGCCACGGTCACAAAGTGTCTGCGAAAGAAAATCGCACAATAGATCAACGATGGGCGCAGTGCAAAGCGCCGTTTTTACCCAGACCCCCACTATTATTCACTCATTCATGACCGCTATAGACTCTGAAACCATTGGACAGATGTGCACTAAGCGGATTCATTACAAATATGGTTTAGACACCTAAAGCAACGCGTTATCTTTATTCATGATGCTGATTTTTTAATGTGTCTGTAAAAAATGTTTAATACTTTTGAAGTTTTTATAATTTTAATGTTATGAAATTTAGTATATAGGCCCTACTCCCGATGCTTAGATCCATTAAACAAGAAGTTTTAGGAACTTGATTTTTCAAAGATTAAAAATTAGTAAAACCGTATAAAATCGTTATTACTTCATAACCAGAACTCATAAAGCTGGCATCAAAACTTCAACTTAGTCGGAGTTTATACCAAACGTCAGTGAACAGCTGTTTGGTACTTTTTGAGTTTTTTTGATTTTAAAGGGGGTAAAACGGAAGTGCAGCGAGTTTGTAGACCATTAATAAACAAAAGCAACAACCACATGCATTAAATACAAATGCAATTAAAGTCCTTCTAAAGCAACTTTAACTGGATTTTGGTTTAAGTAAGAACCTTTAGGGACTAACTTTTTAATATAAAATCTTTGCATTAGTTAATAATAAATAGCGAAGTAACCGTAAATCTTCCAGAACACAAAATTTACATAAGAATATTTCATTTTATTTCATGATTTTGGTCTTATTTGCCTGTTGCTGTCCCATGTTAGTTGGTATGTAAGAAAACAGCTTTGCCCCTAAAAAGTTTCAAATACGATGCATTGAAATAGTCTTGGTGGGATAATAGCTAAATGATTTCAGATTGAGACATTTTAATAATTAGAATAAATTAATCTGTAAACTCTTTTATGTTCAATGGCTCATGACAAAAGAACACGAGGGTTAAATGCTACACAAATTAGCTTTGCTTGGTATGTCATGCGTAAAGGCCGCTACCGCAATGAACCGTTGTGGTTTGTAAGTCAGCAGCTAAGGAAACTAAAAGCGATTTGAATGACATCTTTTGTGGATTGAGTTTATTATAATAAAATCGCACGCATTCATCATCGGCAGTAAAAACTTTCTTCCGATTTTCCGTCAAACTCGGAAAGTCAATACATCTGACCAGCCAAATCGCCACCTTCCCTGATCTCGCGACGTAATTCATACTGCCCGCTCATTTCTTCCTTATTTTGAACATAAATATATAAATCAAATTTGAATATATCTCGAATATCGTGCAAAATCCAACTAAGGACTTCCCTTTACCTGAGTTTTATCTCACAGAAAAAGGTTCTATTAAACTCAAGCTACAAAATATTTAGAGAACCTTAATATGTTTTCGTATTCAGCAAAAACTAGCAGCAATTGTGTAAGAGTAACTCTAATCAAGCTAAAGCACTTGAAGATGTTTCAACTCTAAGCGGTACACTTATGTACCTTCCGGGTCAAAAGTTCTAAAGATTTAATCAAATTGAATGATTAAAAAAACAGTGGGAGTTTGGTTCCGCACAGCCTTCTCACTGTCCCCATCGTTGATTTAGTGTACTTCCCCTTCTTTTCAAGGGCTTTATACGTCAAGGAACTAGAGCTGCTCCTTGCTGCGTGTCCTGTTGATCCAGCATATAGGCATGAAATAGCCTGTATCTTCTTTTTCCAAGTACCTACCCAATAGGTAATCAAATATTCCATTGACTGCTCCTCTCCACCTGAGAATCTGCAAGTGTCTAAGTTAGACGAGACCACTCTGTGTAGGTGCTTATTCATAGTAGCCCGTGAGTGCAACAAAAGTGCTCTTAGGCTTTATCTCTCCAGTGTTAACGTGACTTCCATCGTCCTGGCTTTAAACCCTACAAAAATTTCAGTATCTTTTCCAATTAATGGTTATTAACCATTTGTCTATGAGTGTTTTAGGGATACTTCTATTGAAGCCAAAGCCTGGGGTAAGTGTAGTGAAATCCTCGCTCAGTCCCTGTGTTGTCATAGATGTCTGCCATCCAAAGTGGGCCATACTTTGGCATTTATAATTATTAATGTTTGATTTGGTTTCTAGTTATTGGCTTAAATTAAAACTGTGCGAGTTTTCTGAGTTCAATGGCTGATAATAAAATTCAAAACGTTACAAATGTTATTTTAAGGCCAAACGAGACATACCATTCGTTCCGAGGAATGCTTTTGCTGCCAGACCCAACAACACAGGTCTGCATATATCGTTTTCGATCCTTCTGCACGCACACCCCACCAACAACAAAGTACAGCGACTCGCTATTCCCCTTCCGCAAACCAAATGGTTGGGTCGGCAATAAATGAATACCGTCAGAAGAATGTTGTTCTCCCTTTACGTTTGTTTTTCTCTTCGTGTGTATCAGAAGCCGTTATTTAACAAGTCCCTCCATTGTGCAGTGTAAACAACTACGTACATATATGAATTTTATATTTTACTTGTTCATACATACATAAATACATACGTATATATTTTTATCTTATTTATTCTGAATTCCGCATTTAGGTTTTTTTATGATTTCTGTGCTGCAACCGGTATCCGTTAAACGTGCAACAAAACTGTAATGGCATCATTTTGATTATGCACGAATCAAGAAAAGTTCGCATGTCGGCAACTGCCATCATGTTGGTGGTGCTGACGACCGATGTGGATGCTGTTCTTGATAGTGATGATGATGATGACGTGGCTTGCAAGTTAAGAATATATGTATGGCGTAACTTCGCCACTTAACTTTGTATTCAGAGTTTTCTCTCCCCCTACTCAGAACCACGTGCAGCTCCCACGTGCAGGCTGTGCCTGCGTTTACAAAGTGCGTTCATTTGCTAATATTTGCATTCATTTTAATTCAACTTTTAAAAATGTCTTAAACATTTTGTATTTATCCAGCTCTATGGCCAAAGATGCACTGTGCAAATTCCTGTTTCTCCGTCATGCTGGTGGCCGGGACTGTATGTGTGTGTGGGTGTGTGTGTGTGTGTGTGTGTGTGTGTGTGCCTTTTTCGGTTCGGAATTTCTCAGAAATTGTGTGAGCACAGCTGGTGCTGTTCTTGCATAAGAGGGCCCAGGAAAACAAGTTGATAAATGCTGTCAGTTGAAATCCGAGCAGGAGAACAAAAAGTGGGAAAAACAAAAAACAAAAAGATTTTTCCCAAAATGGAAAATAGAATGCGGGGGCAAGTTTAGGCTATAGTCGTTTTCGTTTGAAGTAACTCACTATTAAGTTAAAGACTTACAATTTATTTGTTTTTTTTTTTTTTGTGGAGTTTTAAAAAACTGTCTATTTTCTTTTTACACCGCGTATCATAATATCAACCGCGTATTGTGGTTGTGTATCGTTGATTTTCCGTTTAAAGTTTTGAAACCATTCAATGCAAATTGCTCTCATGATCGTGTAATTAAAATTTAATGATTTGAAGCAGGGAAAATTTTAATTTGGCTAATTAGAGATTTTTTTTTGCCACTTCTGCTCGTTTATTCAAATTTAATAGGCGTGTAAGTATTTAATTAAGTATTGTGATTTTAAACCATTATCAATCAAGTTGTTTATCATTGGAAATACTAATTGTAGTTGAAAATTCACAAAAAAACAAAACATAATCATAATACAAAAAATTAGTGCTTGTTTTTGTGTTGTATGACTTAAAATAGATTTAGTGACTAAATCTTTTTAAAAAAAATATAATTTAGAAAAATTATTTTTCGGGACAATGATTATTCCTACATAAATAATTTCTAAAATACAACTTAATTGCTTTTGAAAAATTATTGTACAATATCAGAAATCAGTAGGCCAAAAATTTTATTAATTAAAATTAAAAAAACCTTAAAAGTTTAAATACGATGGATATTTTCTTTACTGGTTTGGAAAAAATAACCGTATGAATACGTATGACAGGAATGGCTTTTCACATCAAAGAAAAATAAAAGTTTTCACCTCCTTTTAATGAACAAAACATTATATTTTTAAATCTATATGTAAAACAACAAATTTTTAAAATTCATTCTGCTTTTTTTTTGTATTATTGGCAAATATTTAGGACAAACAAATTTAATAAACTGTAACAAATAAAATGATTCTCTTCATTTTATTAGTGTCCGAACACTTTTTTCACATATAACGAAATCTGTATATTTTGTATTAAGTTGAAGTATTTTTTAGATTTCAGTATCCTTTATTGACTAACACGCATTTTGTTCTCCTTCTTATCGAGTGAGCACTCCTCCGAAATTGCGGCTTTATTTGTCATATTGGTCGGTTGAGGTTCGGCAATCCGTTTTTTCCCTTAAAGCCACAAATTTTCCAACGGCCGTAAGTACGGACTTACGTACGGTCAGGTGTACCATTTTTACCATATGCGATTTGTGTTTGGGGCCGTATCTTGATAAAATTCCAACTGTGGCCTATTTTCTGGTAAAATTTTCAGTTATTGTTGGGGTTTATGAAGGCAAAAATCTCCTTTTTACTAGAGATGTAACACCAAATCCTAATGGAAATGTTTCCTAATTTGACTGTTCGAATGATATTATGATTTTCCAACGATGTTAAGCTTGTTCGTAAATCAGCACACAATATCACTTCGTCCCAATAATCACCCTGTCAAAGGAAAAACTCCTCCATAGAGGTATTTCTGAAGAAGAAGTATTTAATAGCCTTTTCTACGAGGCTGATTTTGTGTTCAAATAAGGCTGTTTTGCAAGCGTCCACAAATAAATCTTTAGGGTTTGGTGTACTTTTCTAATAATTACACGCTCTGCACTTTTATACGATATATTTTCGCGATTGCAATTACAATTTTGACAACAATTTACTTGATATATTAATATCATAAAAATTGCAAGTCTGTGAATTCAGTAAATCTTTTGTTTGGTTTAAGCCGCAAAGAATTGCAGTTTGTAGTCTGTGTCGCTCTTTGATTTTAATTTTATGTTGGTAGGAAAAGATTCTTTCCACATTTGCAGATGACTGTGGAACTGATAATAGTCCTCTGACAATTGTTGAGAGTTCCTGAAACATGAATTCATTTGCTTAATTGTTAATTACCAAAGCTGGGGAGATTTCCTAATTGTACCACATACATATATATGCCATTTTCGAGAACAATTGTGCCAAATTTGGGCATCTCTGGTTCATCTTGATAGCAACAGCCTCTCTGACAGCTCCTGGCTACTCGCTCCCAACTGATGCTTGTAATAGATCAGTTAAATAACATCGTATGAGAATTGTTTTGCCGGAATTTTTTCCACACAGAGACTTGCGCACGAGCTAAAAACATTCCAATACTAAATAATTTGTATAACTTAAAAAAAAAAACTCTGAGTCATCGCAAATAACGCATTATAACCGCTAATCATCTGGTGTCTTCAAAAAAGGAGAAACAAATTCTGTGTTGTGAGCAGAGTTCTTTGACACTAACAAACTTATATTATATTCTCTAATCTTACAACAACAACAAAAATAGAAAAAACAACAAAATTAATTATGTTAACGGTAAATTGGTTGGCAATTTTTGGTTCAATTCTAACAGCTGATCACAGAAAAATTTTACCGCGTTACTTTAAACTACAAATTGCGATAGTAAAAAACTTATTATTAATCACCAAAAACATTAAAATTTGCGTCTTAAGCAATAAAATTGAGTTTATAAAAATTCTTGTGATTATTTTATGTACAATAAAAAATATAAATAAAATGAATAAAGTGACGAATTTTTGAAGCTTTCTTCGTCGAAGGCATTTTTTGCAATGAAATTGACTGTCAATTTGAGTGCAGTCCGTGTCACAGCTGTCAATTCAAGTGAGTTTTGACAAGCGGCGTGTGCTGGCAATTTGACACCAAGAAACTGAAAATGTGGCTACAGTCTTAGAGTTTTGAAAATCTGCTAGAACTTTCTATGTGAAAAGGCATTCCTGTTAGACTGTATAAATATGTATGTATGTAGATATTAAATCTAAATGTGACAGGTAAAAATTTTTGTTAATAAATTGTTCTTCTCATGTGTATTTTTTTGCAACAACATTATTATCATTTATTTCGAAAATTCGAGCTTGTGAAATAGGAAACAACTTAATACACATTTTAAACTGATATAAATCAATTTTGTTGTGTGCCCGGCTCATGGTAAAAATGTATAGATTTTGTAATCCAATTTGAATAAGTTTAACATAAATCAACGAAAACATTTTCGGAGTTAAAGGTAACGATACAAAATGTGTTCGGCATTAACAAAACACATTTTTCCATACAAGTTGAACAGAAGTAATCAAAGCCAAGGGCACTATAAATACCTATCACGAACGTGATTGTGGGTGCGAGTGTGTGTGTGTGTGTGCGTGTGAATGTGTAGGAGGCACAGTGGCCTGGTAAAATGGAAATATGTATTTCCATACATGTAAAAAATTCTTTTTATCGTATTACATCACTTTTTATGGATTAAATTTTATTTAATTTAATGGAATTATTTCGAGAACAATCAACAACCTCTCGCAGCTTCAAAATGCACGCTTGCATTTTGCAAACCATGTGGAATTGAAAACACTTCAATGGCAAACAAGCTGAGACGACATTGGGGCCCTTTTTTCGACTAAACATTTGAAAATCTAAAATTTTACCATCAACATTTTTTATAGTTCTTGGGTTCCACTGTCTTGTGCCTTTTCTACGCAGTAGAAAAGCAAAAAAAAAACAAACAATAATAACTGTATGTATGTCTGCATGTTAAAAGCTTGGACTAAAATTATTTTGCGTTCTTTAAACCAACAAACATAAATAACAACAAGGACCAGCTTTTGGAGACAAATATTTTAAATGATATTGTTACGAGGGTAGCATATGGCAGCCATTTCTTCGGGTAATGGCTTGGTGGTTAAATAGGTGTGCAGATGAGAGACAATAGCAATAACAGTCAATGCAAAACAAACAATGCGTTGCTGTACACGAATCCTGAGTGCGAGCAGTTCCTTACCCAGCATTTGAATTATTGTTTTAATAGACATTTTTAGTTACTCACACACGCACATAATTGTATGTTCAAGCTTTGAATGAAGTATTATTTAAAATAATATGTTCCAAATTGTATCGAATGGAAGGTTTTCACAGACTTCTTTTATCCAAATGCTGTATATCAACTACCGCTTACAGCTGCAGCTCCAGTCAAAAGCTATGAAATGTCTTAACAACCCAAATCTGGAAGAGAAATCTTAAGTAGATTAAGAACCCCAACTCTGCATTCATCGCAATATGAAGAGCTGTTTTGTCTATAGCCAAAAAAAAAAAAAAAATATGCAATAAACTTTTATTCTAAAATAATAAGTATTTCTTTCAATGAAAGTTTTCTTTCTCTCCGATCGATAAAAAATTGATCTTAATAATTATTTATTTGTAATAATTTTGCTTGAAAATTAGTTCGAACAAGATATATGTATATCTGGCGTATCATTTCTTTGTTAAAAAAAAATTAACGCTTTTCATTCGACAGCTGTTTCAAACATTTTTGTTTGGCTCGACGAATTCCTTTCGCCATCCGTATCCAAACAATTCATTTACTGATTCAGTAAATTGGTTTACACAAAACAAAATATGGATATTTCTGGTGGATTCAAATTCGGGTTTTGTGGAATTTGGACCTGTAAACTATTTTGTGTCTTATTGCATAATATTTAAGTTAAACAAATTTTTACGTATTCAAACAAATTTGGTTGCTGAATCGAACAAAATATTTGTTGGAAAAGGGAACTTTTCTAAGAGAATCAGTCTAAAGAAAAATTTAGGTTTCTACCTGAACAAAAACTGCTTTCAAATGTATTTGATCAAATAATGTACTGGATCAACGATATGATTGTCTGAGTACGCACTCACACAGGGAATAAACAGAATAATCTTCCCTATTATTTTTTTTTTAAATTTTTAACTTCGGCTCTACTTCAATATTTTGATCAACATCGTTGATCGTCCTCTGGGTTTATAAAAATATTTACTTTTATATCAAAATTAAAACAATTGAAAACACATCTTTTTATTCATACCGGAGTTTATTTCCCCAAAAAAATTTATTTATTGTCTTTTCAATTAATTTCTTTCTTTATTTGATGTCTCAATGCATTTTTTTTAGTTTAATCTTTTCGCCTTCGAAATATGGAGAATAAAGCAAAACTAAGAAAAATACTCTCACTTTTAATTATTTGACCCAGAGCCGAACTCTGTTGCATCAGCAAATATTTTTACTGCAATATTTTGAAATTCTTGAAGACGTTATAGAAAAAAATCATACTTTTCGAAATATTTCACAGCTTTCGCTAAACCCAATTCGAAAATGTTGCAAATATCGTGCGACAATCTCAGTTACCACTTGAATTCTGAATTATGTTCGTATGCTGCATTTATTAGAATAAAACCTGAGACCTCATTTATTGGCGACATTTACTAGAAGAACAAATCAGCCACAGCGTAGTTCTTGGTTTAATATTTATACAAATTCAAAATATTCCCCTCTTATACCAAGAGCCGTCGACGTCGCATAATGCTACGAATGACAGTAAATATTCGCTATATAAATTCGTCGTGTTGGGCGTAAAACTTTTTGGTTGATCGTATGAAAAAATATGGCTGAGACGACCACATCAATAATAAGTAAAACTACATTCAAACTTCAAACAAATTCAAACAAAAATTATGTCCGAAAGAGGGATTTTTGTACAAATTATTTTCGATGGTGAATTTATTGTATTTTTAGAAAGTCCTTATTAATTTCTTACTACGTGGCAAAATATAGGAATATATAGTTTTATTCCATAAGAGAATAGGCTTGTGTCTATATAAGGAACCTGGTGACCTGATACTTCGTTTGTCGTTCGCCAAAGAAAAACTTACAAATGAATTTATCGCCGAGAATGACAAATTTTAATTTTTTCCCCACCAAAAATTCGCCGTTCGTCGCATTTGTGTTCCAGGCATTAAGGCGCCTTAAATATATTTACCATTTGTTTACTTATTGTCAGCAACAATTGAATGTTATTGGCAATAGATGTCAGGTCTAGGAAACGTTAAGCGTCTACCAAGAACACATAATTCTGGACCACTTTTCTCGCTGCAAAAATCTTTCGCACTGGCATTATTTTTGTTCAGTAGCAATCGCTTGTAACGGCATCAAATCCGTTACAAGAGCACAATTTCCATTCCTCCAAAAAAAAAAAACCTACTAAATAACAGAAGCGTCTACTTAAATATTGAAACGAAACAGATGGTCTAGTATCTGGCCTTTGATGAAAGGAGGGTATAACACGCGCTTAGATTAGATGGTAAAAGCCTGAGAACACTATCGAAAGCACTCACGGGACATTATACCTGTTATAAACATCTACATATATACCATGAGCATATCCCTGACATACATTGGCAGGAGGCGGAGTCAATGGAACACTTGATTATGAACTGCGGGGCACTGGGAGACGGGAGACGGGAGAAATAGGCTTTGTGCCTATATTTTGAATGAAAAGGACTGGCCAACAGGGACTGTTCAAACAGCTGGTCCGTTACCTAGACGTATTAAATTCTTGAGGGAAAGTGGAAACACTAGATCCAGGATGATCGCAGTGAGATGAGCCGTTCCGGCCTATCGCCTCTATTATTCAGTCATTCAATTGGAATATTATAATTATTCAATTGGGATATTATTATAATCTAGAACTTTTTGAAAATTTTGCATACTGAGACTGCAGCTACAAAAAACAACTCTTTCTGGCTTTCCTGAAAATTTTATTTTTGAACATACGCTGTTATGCCTGCAAACAATAGAAATACATGCGGCTGTGTTTGGCCTAATGACTTGCGATTGTGGTTTTTGGTTTCTTGTGGCGTAAATGGCAGCATGTGGCTGCGTTTGATTTGCTTCATTTGCTACAATCTATTGAGAGATTAACAAATCTTTTCTGCTTATGTACACGAGAATGTATAGCATCATATGACTTTAGAAAAGCCCCAAGTTACATTGTTTTACTTCCACTCAAGCATCAGGGCCATATTCCAGAGAAGTTTGAGTTTGAGTTGAATTGAAACAAATTGTATGGAATGTTTGAATAAAAACTGATGTCAAATTCACTTAAATCTTTATGAATATTTTCCTTAATACAAGTGTCCAGAATTTGGTTTAATTTTCAAAGATGGGAACCGTAATTCAAGTTGAAAAAGAATTATGATAATCTTAGAGTTGTTTTTTGATGAGACCGCGAAAAAATGTTGCACAGGAAATAAATCGATTTTAATTTTTTGTTTGTACTTTAGGGCCTTTTGAAACTCATATGACGATATGTGTGTATGTATTGTAGCCACATGTTACTCGTACGATTGACTAAATTTTGTCATTAACTGTTCTGCGCTACTTTAAGCCCAACATTTATGTGGTCGATATGGAATTTGTGCCCAAAAAATGCAAATAATACAATAAAATGTATGAAAGAAAATTATTTTTGTTTAACAAAACAAAGGCAAAGGACTTCGTTTGGCCGAATTAGAGACAATTAATCAGTGCTGTCAACTTTGACCAAAATATAACGACAAAATAGATTAAAAAATGACTAAAACAGCAAACAAAATCATTTTTCTCTACCAAATTTTCCGGCCACTTTAGAGACAAACGCTTCATTTTGCTCATTTTTATACATTAATTTTGTTTTTTTTTTTTATTAATGGCACAAGGCGAAAGTTTTTCTCATCTATTTATTTAATCAACGGACTTTCTCCCTACTGACGACTTACAGAAATAGTTTTCATAAAAATTTTATATAATTAACTTCAACATACTTAAATACAACATTATTGACTTACGCGAAGCAAACAAGAATGCGATGCTTCAGGACATCTACATTGGAGTGAAAAAGTGAAGTTTAGGTAAAGGATTTTGGCTATAGAATAATTATCTCTAAAGAGTTCAGCAAAAAGATGAACATAATTTCGATACTGCAACAACTTTAACTCTTTTCAATTCACAACGTCGCACTTATGTCGTATCCATTAAATAATCGCCATGAGACTTCTCGTATTTGTAGTTAATTTTAAATCTGTTATCCTTTTTCGGTATTATGAAGTTTTCCAGACCAGATGTTTTTGCATATTATGAAAGTTATGATCATCGAGTGGATTGAAAATCGCGATTGAAAACTTTTTTTTTAACTTAAATTATTATTATCGATCCTCTCTGGAGTTTGGGGGTCTACATTCAAACAAAAATTTCTCTAATTCAGTAAATTATTTACTTATTCAAAATATTTATCATTTGTTTATTATATTAATGGACTTGAAGTGAAAATCAAAGTTTAGGTAAAGACTATTATATTAAAGTCGCCCACAATTTCTAATATGACGACAAGGGACACTATATTTTATCAAGTTTTCGAGAAAATCACTGCCAATGTTGCCATTAATAAGTTTAAAAACAAAACTCACATTTAACATTATACGGCGGTTTGTTTTACTGTTGGGAACTTTATTAACCCAAGACGATTGCGGTACACGGAAAAATTATTATCATAAGTCCACGGAAGGCTACAAAGACACCACAACCGAAACTATTTTTCAATGTTATAAAATGGAGAAAAAATGGTTTTTCCAGCGATACATAAAGTTTTACAGAAGCCGAAACTTCGTTTGCCTTATTTACCGCTAAAGCAATATGCGAAAAAAAAACGTAATCTCGGATCAAGTCCAACTGCTGAGCGCCAAATGTACATGTTACCGCACTTACATTTGTTCAAATTCAATTCTATCATATTGTAGTTACACCACCCAAACAAACTATGCAGATTCCCTCTGAAGATATAATACAATCGGAGAAATGATTGGAACTGTAAAAACATGACGATAGTAAACGAGTATTGGAGCAAATTATAACATGTGGCAGATTGTTGACAAATATAGAAAATGACTGCCTTGAGGAACACCAGACTTAACATGAATGGGCTCGGATATTGCCACCCACAGTTTGATTTCTACACGCAAGACAGGATCACATACAGTTTGAATTTCCAGGGAACATGTCTGGCAAATTTAACTTCAATACCAGTAAAAAAAAATAAGGCAATTAATAAGACATATGAGCAAATACATACATGTATGTAATTCATTTACAAGTTCCATTTGAGCAGCGTTCCCGATAACGTCAACTAGTTCAAATCGCGACTGTTGACGCTGATCAATTGGTTTGATAAGCAAATTAAGTTCAAAATGTTACTAAATAGTTTTTATGGCGAAACAAACATAGAACAGGAAGCAGCAGTATGTGATTCTATGTGACACTTCTACACTAAAGAGTTGCGGGGGGAACAGCTTAATTCACTACTAAAGCTTGTTTTATTTACAGTTGACTTGTTAGAGGTTTGTCGCCGGTTAGACGTTTTTCGAGTGCACTGTACTTTATAGCAGACAAATACCAAAATATTGCGGGACTCATTTCACATTCGTTTTTTCATGAGTAGAATTGGGGCCCAATTATGCTGGATCAGATGGCGGTATAATCTGATATGGCTACAAGAAGGGTGCTTCCGTTTTGTCATTACCCCCTCGCACTATACTTAAATATGTAAATATGTCTTCTTTTTAACTGTCAAATAAAATACAAAAATTTTAAATATCTGAATGCTCTATTTTATGTACCAAATCACATTTTTTTCCTACTCATAAAACTCGCTCGATTTCATCAGAAAATAACTGAAATGGCAACAGTGCAATTGACGGCTAATGCTTTTTAAAATACTACCAACTGATTAACGAGACTCCTCTTGACCTAAATTCATCATTTTGTGAATCAATATGCGCAAACATTCCCTTAAATTAACTACAAAAAATTATTCACGAAAGCCATAAATACACACATCTACACATACATACATATAAATTTAGCTTTGCTTATAAAAACTAAGCTGGTTCCCTTTTTACTACGAGCACAATATTAAAAGTTAAAACTTCTTTAGAAAAAAAAACAAACAGCAATAAAAAAAGACGGAAACCAAAGAAAAATGTTTGACTAGAAAAACATTTTGCTACCAGATGCGCAGATCCCATTTACTGAGTCTTAAACAAAATAACACAGAAATTTGCATCTTTGAAATTTCTTGCTTTAAAAGACCGGATTCAAATAACCAGACCAGAACAGAATGTCAAACAAGACAAATTACAACAACATGAAACCAATGAGAAAATTCTTGAATTTCTCAACACTTAAAACTTAAAAGACTTTGGAAAGGAAAAACTGAAGAGGAAATCTAATGACTTTTTGTGGTAATTTCGCCTGTTCAAGAGCAAAACTTCAAAATTAGAGAAGTTCGTTCATTTGTTTTCGGAGTTTTGTAATTAATTTAAACAAACTGTTTCGTCTTTATATCCGATTCGTTTATTTCCAAATTGTATAAAGAAAATAAATATTGGAAATAGGTGTGAGATGGCGGCAACTGTTTAGAAAATTATGAAAATATAATAAAAAGCCAACAAATTTCTATAGAATATAATTGACCTTCATTTCAGAGGCGTCTTTGTACTCCTAATTGCTAAACTTAGCAGAGTCGTCTGTCTGCGAAGTTAAGTTTTCGCCTGAAAGATGGCCTGAATTTAGAGGGGGAAAACAGGGTGTTTTTTTAGAGTTACACAACCAAACAAAGCAATTTAAATTTAATACGAGTAATAATCAAACTGGCCTTTTCGGATAGAAAATTGTGTTGATGATACTGCGGCCGTAAATCGGCATTAACTCTTCGAATGTTGATGCTCAGGCATTCAGGTGTTTCTGATTTATGGACAAGTAACTTAAGTCATATCACATGATCTTTAAACAAACAAATTTCTGTAAAAAATTTTCAATTACGGACATTTTGTGTCGGCAATTTTCTGTTTGAATTGCAAATATTATCAGCACAAATATTTTCAATTGTGAAAATTTTGCCAAAAAAATTCTTCAATTACTAAAGTTTTCTACAGACAAATTTTCAACTACTTAAGTTTTCTAAAGGAAATTTTTCAATTTTTTTACAGCCATTTTTCAATTAGTAAAATTCTTTATAAAAAACTTTCTACAGAAAAACTTTTGAAAACAATTACTTAAAATTGCGGCAAATTGTAGTTTAATTAGTAAAATTTCTTATATAAAGTTAATTTGCTATTAAGATTTTCTGTATAAAACGTTTCAACTAATGAAATGTTTAAAAAATTTTATAAAACATTTTAAAAACTGTGAAATTTTTTTAAGCCTTATTTCTCAATTAGCAAAATATTTATTTATTTTTTTTTTTTTGGCTACTTAAAAGTTTACACTAAAAGGTTGTTATAGAAATAAGAAGTAACGCCCCGAGTTCGGGGTGAATTCCTTTACAACTTCTTTTCTATAATTCCAAAACGGTGGAAAAGAAATACAATTCATCAAGACATCAAGACTCTGGTGGTTGGATCAGATACTATTTTTACCAGCATTTTTGGAAATTCTGCAAAAAATTTCTTTGTAATTGTTTTCTCTGTGTAGCAAAAATTTAATTTATTGTTTTTTTATGATACTGTTGCATCAGGTGTGAAGCAGAAAGAGATTTGCTGTGTTGCAATCAGCCCCGTTAAACACACATCTATCTGGTGCTTCAATTCATTTCATAAACGAATTTTAAAACTAAAAGATTTTACACTCAGACATTTGCAGGTTGTGGCCTTGAAACTCACACCAATATTTGACGCTCAATCTAAGCTGGCTGGCGATAGTCAAATGCAACTCTTCACTTATTCCAATCTGTTTTTATTGAAAAGGAGTGTCGATTGAAATGTATTCCAAAGTCCTGTGAAAGAAATTCGCAAAAAATTGTTGGACCTGATAAATAAAATAAATAAAAAAAACCCATTGAAGCTCTCATTGCAATAGTCAAACAGAAAAACGGAAAATTCTTTGACAGTATTATTGTGAATAATACCTTCCATCATAAATTGTAAGACAAAAGAAATTTGAGTTTAAGCGGACAATTTCTCGGTACTGTTAAAAGTGATATTAAGAGATACATAAACGAGTTCGCTTGTGGGCAGAACTTCTACACTGAGCCTAGATTGTAACCGTTATACGACTCGATTCTAAAACCCATATATTCCTATGGGGAACCGCCTCTGCATCAAATGTGGAGAAAATTCAAAGACAACAAAATAAAATCCTCCGTATGATTACAGCAGGCCCCTGGTACTTCAGAAATCGGCGGATCTAGATGACCCGGTGGTTAAGAGCGCACTTTCAAAACATGTGGAAATATATATAAAAAACTTGAGTTGCAGCCCACTCCTCTAGCCCACATATCCTTAACTTTAGAGGCCACAGCCGGCTGAGAAGAAAACCACTCTTGTGCCCAGTCAAACACGCGAGACTTAAGCAGACTCTACTGATCCTAATATTTTGGTTCCGCACTGGCCGCACTCTTTATTTTTAATTTCAGATTCAACAATTCTTATAAGTTCAACTTAATAATATAACTGAGGCCAAAAAAAAAGGTTCAGCAAATTATTTGATTAAAAATATTTGCAAAGTGTTTTTTTTTCTGG
Source organism: Epicampocera succincta (assembly GCA_932526305.1). Taxonomy (NCBI): domain Eukaryota; kingdom Metazoa; phylum Arthropoda; class Insecta; order Diptera; family Tachinidae; genus Epicampocera; species Epicampocera succincta. Next base: position 58,934,832 of record OW052034.1, read on the forward strand.
TAAGAAACCTAAAGTTTTCTTTAAACTAAATGAGCTGTTATTTTCCTTAAAGAATGTGTTTTTTTTTTTGGTTTCAGCAAACAATTTTTGCTGAATATGTGAAACCCGGTGCTAAAGTTTGTTGACATAAAAATTGTATGATATAAGACAAAAACGTGTTGAGGCGGGAAATCCGCATTATTTTTTTCTACGTATTTAGTTTCTTGTTTAATATTTGGAAAAAAAAAATATAAGATATAAATAAAATAAGTTTTCCTTGAAATTCTTTACACAGACTTTGCTGTCTATATTCTGCGTATTTGAGTTTCTAGGGAGACAAGAAACCTGAAAATCCCTCCTTTATCAAAAGACTTTCATTCCTACATTCAAACATTTTTCTCACATTGAAACATTTCCGCAGTAAAAACAAGTTTTGTTTCCATCACAAAAGTTAAACTAAGTTTCGTTTTCGTCTACTTTCCCAGAATATTAAAGTACATTATTGGCACAGTATTTCTTCTTTGTTTAAGTTAAAGTCAGTGAGCACATTGTTCTCCTGCTTTAAACAAATCACTGCAACATAAAAACAAATCGACCAAAAAAAAAAAGGTTCAACAAAATGTGTGTAGGCTAAATATAAGCCACGTTACAATCACTTCTAACGACAAGAAGAAGGTCTAATGTCAATCAAACCTCCAGTTCTGTTATTATTGTTCAGCTGCCTGCAAGAACCTGACGAGGAATAAAGAAAATAAATTTTGTGAAACTTTTGCTTATTGAGCATAAATTTAATAAAGAAATTCAAGACACCGAAAGAAATGAAAATTATATGTTTTCGGAAGTTTTTGTCCCATAAACACTATTTAATTTCGAAAGATTTTATTTCGCAAAAATCTTTTTAATTCATATAGAACATTTCCTCAACTTGAGTTTGTTGTATAACTTTTTTTTGGTTTTTTAAAGTTTTTGGCATTAAAAATATCGAACTTTGAAGCAAATTTAAATGAAGTGTCTAGTGAAAGTAAGAACAGTTTCGTAAAAGTGTTTTAGAAGTCGGAGGGAAAGCACAACAAGCGCCCAGGAGTAGACTTGTTGGTGGGCTGGAGCGGAAGCAATTGACAAAAAATCGTAGTATTTTGTTTGCCCAGCCGGAAATAGAGGCCAACGGCAGTGGTTGTGGTTTGGAATTATTTTACTTATTTTGGAGGAGATGCGACAATTACCTGCTCTATATGTGCTGCAGTCAGGACGGCACTAGATCAAAGTAATAAGAACGGACGCATTCATTTAGACATTTTTGAACGAAGTAGTTGACGAGTATTTTAGGCCTTAAAACAGAAAGGACAAATAGAAAAATATCACGCTAAGTTCGTTCAACTCAAAATTAGCGTTTGTATAGGTGTTAGCGAAGCGGAATAACCCAACTGGCCAAAGGCTTTGCAATCTGATCAGTTAAATCTGTCACCCCTGGATCAGTAACGAAATTAAAATTATTTAACTTTTCTTGGTTATATAAAATTTATGAGCGGGCATTTACAATTATGCACAAAACAAATTTTTGCCGGAAAAACCTTTATAAATATTTTCTGATAGAATAAAAAAATTTTACACAATATTGTGTTTAGAAGAACAAACACAATGTTTATGGATTTAGCGAAGTCCCCCATATTCGAACAAAAATTTCATTTAATTAGTAAATTATTTGATGGCAAATATTTGAAGGAAAAAATCAAACCCATATTTGTGTCAAAAACAGCAAAATTTTCTTTGTTTCACTTGATATGTAATAGGAATTAATGCAGTTTTTCTTTCGAATGCAAATATTATGAAATGAGACAAACAATTTGGGGAATGCGGCAAATCTGTTCACGGGTGCGCATTCACCAAAAAATCCAAATGAATCCACCAAGAACGTCCCTAATTCTTATGCAAACATTTCAATGACACAAATTCATAATAAGAATTTTTTCTTTTCCATTCTCTAGATGAGGTTTTTTGATTAAGTTGAAAAGAAAAAAATTATGAAATATTTATAAGAAATAATTTTTGGCCTAATTTGTGACTATTTCTTTTTTTTAGTAATATTTTGCTGCAACACTTTTTGTGTTTTCCGAAAACTGAATTCTGTCTCAGAGAATACAAAAATTTGCTCATAAATATATTTTTTCTCTGGTGGTTTTGTTTTTATTTTCTGAATTATTGGCTGTTTAAATGAAATTGCAAAGGAGATTCTTTTTATTCCCATGACACACATAATTGTCAGTCGTTTTTCGTATTATTTGTTAATATTCCCCCAAACGGAAGCCACCTACTTTCCTTGGCTGGCGTCATGATAGTAACATTCGTCTCATATTTCTGTCGTACCTCCAGCTTCGGCAAATAAAACAAACAAAAGAAGAAACAAGTAAGAAGGTTGTTGATAATAATTGGTAGCTCTTGCCAGACTTGTTGTCTGCCCAATTTGGCAAATAAAATAAATGATTTAAGTTGTATTCTTGTTAACCGTTAAAGTTAAGGGGAAGAACACAAGATAAAGACACCCAGAAAAAATTATGATGACAAGGGTCTCATTATTCGCCTCAAATGCAAAATCGAATAGAACAAATTAAAGCAGACTTAATTCTTACAACAAAGACTTCTGTAGACGACAACACTAGCAAAAACAAAAACAAAAACAAGCAAAAAGCAGGTGAAAGACAGCCCTTGAAAATTTTAAATGTAGCTGCGTCTTGTCATGCGTTTTAGTGGCCTGTCATTCTCATTCAATTACCAAAAACTCAATACTTTAGTGCAAATCAATCGATGAAACGATGAAATAAAAAGGGTCAGGACACAATATTAAAAATGTTGTGATCCTTTTTCAAAAAGTTTTCAATGGAAAACTGTAATTAAAGCAACTCCTATTAATACACAAAAAAATCAAGTGAAACGCGGGAAAATGACCTAAAAAGAATAAAAAAAATAATAAGAAGACAATTGAAATAAATTAATGCGTGATAAATGAAAAAATTGTAAAAACAATCATTAAACTTTCAGTTAAAATCTGTGGCAATTTGTCACAACGGCTTTAGTCGAATTTTAAAATTAGCAAGAAGTGCATCTAATTTGATTACAAACATTTATTTTCGTCTTATCTGGACTCCACAGCACTGGCACTACATGTTCTTTTACATTCCTCATTGTCGGAGTCGCAGGATGCATCAAATATTGGCAATATAAGATGATATATTCGTGACAAAAGCAATCCTTTTTGCCTTGGCTGAAGTTGAGTAATTTGTGCCGTTTGCAGAAATAAGACTATTACAACAGAAAATTTCGACTGTCAAAGGAAACTTTTAAATATGTTCTATTCGAAATAGGTACATACTTTTTACGATGACTGTAACACTCATATTCTGGCTACATTGACTCCTTCGCCTAGTGACAGCTGTCAGCATAATGCCAGAAATAAAGTCAGAAAACACGTACAGAACAAGCTGCCAATACATGCGTTTCGATAACGATTACCGTTATACACGTTCACTACATTTTGGTGATTGGCCCCCGAGCGACAGCAATCGAAGTTTAACGCTACACTCACTTCGGCCACTTACAAAGTTATCATAATAGGGGATTTCCCCTAGATTTGAAGCTTGTTTTTTATTTAGGAACAGATTTACGGGCCTAAATTCTTTGCAAGGAAATTTAGCGTTATGAGAACTCATAGTCAGCGAGTTTACAATTTAGGTGCTTATTATACGATACTACACAGTTCGGCAATCCAGAAATTCAAATAGTTTTACTATTTTCTTAGACGAGGTACATATTTTAATCATTTTATGTTGCTTGCTTAATGCTTAACTTTAGAATATGTGTATCACAAGTAACCCATTAATAATTTCACCCCGAATTCAGTTTCATAGAACATTAAATTCCATTTAAAATGTATGACAATAAACGAAATAAATTATCTCAACTATTTAATTAAATTAAATTAAAAAATGGTAGTGAAGGAAACCTCAGCTTCTTATTTGCAATACAAAATGACAATATATTTGACGATTTTATGGAACAGATACAGAACGTTACGGAAACAGCAAAATGATGCCAAATTCTGCAAATTAACAGAATTCCTACGACATGTAGCCTGTAGCCCGCTATCGCAAGGCAAAGCTTTTACAACATAATTTAAATAACATAAAGTTAATCTACTTAAAAAATTACTAGCAAAAATTTTCCCTTAAAGGCATCGATTTTATGTTATGGTTTCTTTGCCCTAAGAAGGAAAAACAACTTGACAACACTGTTCCCTCAGCTGATCCCTTCAACTTAAGCCGTTCACATCTTTGTTGTTTAAGGCCATCTTATTTTATCAAAATAAAAGAGATACAGATGAAGATAATAAAAATATTCTAACAAAAAAGTGCTATAATGAATCCATTATCCATTAAAAAAATATTCGAAAATTAGGCAGAATTCCAGGTTTTATTCAGTGATAAAATCAATACCCGATAGAGTTGATGTTTGTGTGAATAAAAAATTCTCCGGTATATTTTTTTATTAAATAAATTAAATGCGCTAATACGTCATTCATTTTCATGCTACACATGAATGATTCCAGCCAGCTGTGCAAAATGTTTTTGTGTGTCACACACTCACACACTTCACATGCATTTATTTATTTACATATGCATGCACAGATTTGTTCAATCATGCACTTATTTCTGCTAAAAAAAAAAGGAGGAAATCCTGGGGCTGGCAAATTATTAATTGAAAAATTTAATACACAACCAATTAGGAGTTTTCTCTTGCACAGCCATAACTAAAGTCTGCCTGTCAAAAATTGTCATTCATTAAAGCCAGCCATTAAATAGCGATACCTCAACCCCAAAAACTGAAATGTTCACTTTCGACAAAGTTTTACTTTTCTTCTATTAGCGAATAGTAAAGCTATTTTCAGTTCGGCCTAATCTTATGGTGATTCAATTCCACGGTTTGGGCTGGCCAACTGTTCGGCACTCACCCCAGTGATTGGTGAGGCAGACCCAGCCGGCAATTGCCTAAAATATGTTAAATTGGGGCATGTCATAAAGCCCTTACTTGAGTACTGAGGTCATCTAATCTCTCATGTCAGTAATTTTTTACTAAGCCCGGTATGGGTTGCACTATAACAGCAACTCAGGGACATTTGGATGCTCGTAAATATCTATCATCACGAATTAAAAAGCTATAGCCAGAACGTTTCAGAGCAGGCAACCAACTCTGACAAGGCAACCTAAGAAACTGTGTGTCTCCGTTCTGCTGATTAGCCTTCAATGAAAAATTCCTAGAGCTTTCTTGGTCATGAAAATCGAAACGAAAGCAAGGTACCCAAGTGAGTAATAAGTCAAGGCTATCTGCTTCCCGGGGATAACATACACACACACACATGTTAGTTGCAAGTTACTGCTGAACGCGCCTGCTTGGGTATAACTGTTAGTTTTAACACTTAGTGGACTGCAAGATCAAGTCTCCTAAAAACGTTTGGATTCGGAAATACTCTATTACACAAATCTCTTCAAGACAACATATTTGAAACAACTATATATATTTGAAACAACTATATAGATTCGTATGGAAGCAAGATTATTTTTATGTAGAAAATCTCTTAAACAAATACAGAATTTTCATTTTAATTTCAATTACGATATGATTTTCTTCTTCTTCTTCTTCTTCTTCTCATTGCAGTTTTATGGCCATCATATATTTGTTATTTAAATCCTATCCTAAAAAATTAAAACGTCCTAACTTTTCTTTTCAGAGTTGCATTTTTTTTAAGCTTTCATAAACTCAAGAATCTTATATTGAAATATGCAAAAACTCGCCTTGGCGCAAATTGATTTAGGGCCATTCTATATTGAGTAGTGATATGCCTGCCTACATATTTATATGTGTAATTTTTGCCAAGAAAATTTTCAATATTTTCCCTTGTCAAAATTTAAAACACAGTAGAATCAGGAAATTTGCTCATTCCAATATTTGTGTTCGTATTTGTCCAAAAATAGCGAACTTTTACTTTTCATGTAGTAAAAAGGTGCTTCAGCAATTATTTTACTCAACGGTCTGGTTCTGTACTCCATACACTATTAAAACAATTGTCGTTTGTCGATTGCGGCTGTGAAACCAGTTATCATTTGGGAACCATATCACGGCCCATTCATTTCTAAACTGACATAAATCCATGTCAAAATTCGTTCACTTCAAAATTCGAAATATTAAACTGAACATTTGCGAATGTTGACATAAATTGTGAATATGTTCAATAATCGAGTTTGTGCCGTATTAAAAAAAAAAAAACTTGTCAAAACTTTTCTAGAACTAGAGTTTGTTAAGTAATATTCGATATTCGGATTTGCTTTTGCTTCTGCTTCTGCATTTCTAATTAATTTAACTTGATGTTGAAATGAGAACGTTTTCTTCCTTCAATGCAAGCGCTCAAGGGTTTAGCTGCTTCAAGTGTTCAATTTTGCAGCTTTATTAATGCCCTCGGTTGGCACATCAGCCAACACATTTACGCTTTAAGCCAGCTTGACGCCGCAAACACACTCAACTGAATTTACTAACGGACCCTCACACAAACACACACTTAATTACATATAATGTGTTGTCAACACACACACACACACAAACATATACTCGCATTTGAGCAGCATTAAATTCAATATTTCTTCCGCTCTATAAGCGACTCTTTAAATTATTTCCGCCACAGCACCGCTAACACATTCATAAATTAAATGCACCCATAAACTATTTTGCTCCATATTCATTTATAGTCTTGGAAAATTTTAAGCATGTAAAAGCTAGTTTGCATGAATGTGTGTGTGTGTGTGTGGGTGTGTGGGTGTGTGGGTGTGTGTGACGTTGTGCAGTTTTAAATAGACAAAGTTGATATCTCGCATCTCGTAAACATGCTTCGTTGGCGGCCATTTGGCTGTTGGCAATGAGGCTTTAATTAATTAAGTTGCAACTATTTAGTTTGCTTATAATTCATGCTTCGACTAGTCTTCTTCTACTCGCTCCCATATGCTCATAAACATTTTCTATCGTGGTCACACAATTGCCAAACCGAAACAGCAACAACAACAACAACAACAACAGCCACAACAAGTGTTGTAGAGAAAAATCAGCAGGAGAAAACAACAAACTAATAAGGGCTCTATATTTGACACCTAAACCTTGACATATTTTTGTGAAAACTTTTTTCCTATTTAGATAACATTAATATGCCATGAGGTTTAGCTACTGCTAATAATAGATGGTAGGAGATTTTTTTTCCATTCTAGGGAGGCAGCAAAAGGTGCTAAGCATAACTTTAAATAGAACATGTTTACCCCCAAACGAGTAGTCAGTCAACTAGGGGCTTATCAACTTTAGTATCTAGGAGATACTCTCACTTTTTGGCATAGTTTAAATGGCTTAAGGCTTTTGTGGTTGTTGGTTTGTTTTTGTTTTGAACACAACCCCTGCGGCCAGTTGAACTTTTTACTTTACAACGAGCTAAATATAATAAAACGATATTATGGCATGACAAACACTAAATGGTTTTGTTAGGGTAATAGTTTGCTATTTGTAGGTAAATTCAGGTACTACGAAGTATCCCTAAAGAAACTAATTTAGTAACCAAAGCGTACATACGTTGTAGTACGGCTTTGCCATAATTCTGTACATTTTTCTATTTATCGAACTGAGTGATAGTGTTGCCTTGGGATTGCTTTCACATTTCATCAGGATGGATAGTTTTCCTCATCCCCTTTCCTTTGTTTGCATCTCATTCAATATATTTTTACAATTCCATTTATGTATGTAGTTGCTGCACATCTTCCATGTCTTTGCCTGACTTAACATTGCAGTCGCAAAGTTCTTGGTGTCTAAATTGAGGCCAACATATTGTATAAAAGTTTCTCTCTGTTCTTCTCACCTTTCACAATCGAACAATATGTGTTTCGCGTCACAGGTGTTATATCTGTTAGTGTTTCACCCAGTTGCTTTTTCCTTTTCTTTTCACCTTTCACATTCGAGAAAACACGTATTCTGCGTCTACGTCCAATATGTCTGTCACATTTGCTTGTGGTTTGTTTGTGTTGCGTATGAGAGTTGTCTGCGTATTTTGCGTCTTCCTCTAAGCACGTCACATGAGTCACATCTACTGGTTTTTCACCCACCTTATCGTTTAAAAGCTGGCGTTTCTACTATCCACCTTTTCCATTCACAGATTAGGTATTTTGCTGCTCCCTCTAGTGCGTCATTGAAGTCATATCTGTTGGTGTTCCTAACTGTGAGTCTATGCAGGTTCAATATTCAATGAAGTCGCCATAATTCCTCTTAGCTTGGATTAAAGAATATTCTATAATTTCATGATTCTTGTGCGACTAAATTCGTATATTGAATATAAGGTCATATCTCCACCTGCTTGTTTGTTTATTTATTTAGGAGTTTGACCGTGACTGTCATGATAAGCAGACGTATAGCGGAGATTAATCTAAGTTTTTGTTTGTTCGACTATCATTTGTCCTTTTGCAAAAAACTTTTTTGTCTATACCTTTTCGATATTAATTATATTTCTTTGTCGAAAAATAAATAACAAACAATAATTCTATATTATAAAATAAAGTAATGAACTCTAACACAAATATTGACAAAAACAATGCAGTATGTAAATGAGTTCACGACATTAAATAATGAGAAAAAATATCTTAAAAGAAGAACAAATATGAATAGTGAAACAACACCGAAACAAACACGCAATAATTATTTTTCAATTCTCGATAACGATCTAGAATGCGATAATAAATATATAAAAAAAAATTCGAAAAACATGTGTCTAGCAATAACAACAATACATTTACATCGTAAATCGTGGCACAAAACATTAGTCTGAGAGACCAAATTTGTTTACACATAATGAGAAGACATCAAATAAAATGAACAATAAAACAATCCCACCACTCAATATTTTCGATGTGAACTTGTACAATTCATTACAAGTGGTCTAAAAATCAATGAATTTAAAATGAAAGAATTTAAAAATAGCAAAATATCCTTGTTTATGACCACTATGAATCACTTCAACAGAGTTGTAAAAGTAAAAACTTATTTATTGAAAGGCCTAAGTGGCAGTACAGAGCCAGCAACTGACCTAAACGAACTAAAAAAATCGAAAACGAAAACTTAAAATTTATAAAAGTGAATCAATTCTCAACTAAAAATTCAGTAAAAAATAACACTAGTGCAAATAAGCTCTGAAAGTAGTGTCAACAATCTAAAAAATATTAAGGGGCTACTTTAGCGATGCGTTCGTTGGGAGGCCCTAAGAAAACCTGAAATACCGCAATGTAGAAATTGCCAAGGTTTTTTCCACAGTGCAGCGAATTGTTTTTTGCCATCAAGATGCGTTAATTGCAAAGAGCAACACGTAACTGGAAATTGTTCCTTAAGGGAGATGCCTAAAAACGAAAGAGAACAAATATTTTGTGTACTATGCAACAAATACGGTCATCCAGCCTCATATTTACAAAGGATGCGAAAAATATGAAGAGCTCCAGCAGCAATTTAAAAACAAAAAGCGAGAGATGGCTGAGAAACTTCACAATCGTACAATATAAACCCAAATGTTTCTTTTGCCAATATTTTAAGAAACGATAATGTTCAAAATATTAATAACACCAACTCAATTAATGTAGTATTAGGAGAATTTAAGAACTCAATGCCGAACCTAACTCAGAGAATCTATTCTATGTGCTCGATGTTAGACAACTAATTTTTTTTTTTGGTTTGGCTGAAGCAACCCAAAAAAATATAATATAGAAATCAAAAAATAATAGAAATCAATGTTAATTCTTTAATAGGAATGAGCAGGAGATATGACTTAACTCAGTTTGTTAGTGTACACAACCCTGACTTAGTCCTATTAAACGAAACAAAACTGAATGCTAGACACATAATTACTTGCAAAAACTATAATTTGGTCAGAAATGATAGAGTATAGAGCCGTTCCCCCACCGGCAATATTGATAAAGAACTATATTAAGTTTAAGAAATTCACTAAAATGTCTCGAAACTTGCATCATTAAAATTCCTCTAGTTTCACATAAAATTTTGTTTATTACATATATCAGCTTATTATCCTTCTGGCAATAATAACCGGTTTTTCACTAGCGAATTACTTAATCTTTTTCAAACATTAGACTTACAGAACTAATAATAACTTTTATATAGTGTCGGGAGATCTCAATTGTAAGCACACCGACCGGGGTAATTACACATGCAATACAAAAGGTAATATGCTGAAAGAGCTTCTGCTAACCAATGAATTACATTTCAGGTGCAATTTTTTTACTACCACGGAACCCTCATTTCCACTAGGTGCATCCTATTTAGACATTTGTAGCGCAGATGCGCGTTTAGATATACAAACAGAAAACATCACTCTTAACTGCTTAAAAACTTTAGATTATGACAGTGACCACAAGGCAATAGAAATCACAGTTCCCAATAATGTTACTGATCATCCCCTTATATTCTTTAAATCCTCAACCAACTTAAAACAAAATTTCAAGAAAATAAACTGGAAAAAATTTAAAAGCAGTCTTGCAAATAGCTATAAAGACAACAACGGTATCCCAAACAAGGGCAATCTTTCAAATTCTGATATAGATGTTTACCTACTTCCGTTGGAAGGACTTGTAAACACGGCTATCGAAAAATCTGTGCCAAAATTTAAAACTGTGGATTCAACCGAAAAATTTTCGAATTCAATTATTAAGAAATTGAATGTGGAAAAAAGTAAAATAAAACGATACAACAGACTCGAGAACTACATTTAACACAAAGTGAAATAAATTTACTGAAAACAAAACTAAAACTGATAAGGAAACTCATTAAAGATAATTTTACGCTCACAATTAATAGGCATTTCTCGGACCGGTTGGTTAGCGTAGCCTAGACCGTCGGAATTTATCAAATGTATTTAGTGAAATTAGAAAACAATTTAGATTTCAACAATCTTTATCTATAGATACCTTAAAAATTGACCAACACAATGACGCTTGGTTCAGATTGACTGGTATTGATATAAGATCGTTAGAAAAAGATTGAGAGAGCAACAAACTAATTATTAAAGATCCTGACGAAATACTGAACACAATTGGAACGTCCTGATAATCCCCTACATATACATCGATGTTGATACATAGATGTTTCCACTCATTTTTGGAGAGAAAAAAATGAGTATGAAAACAATGGGCCTCATGCATAAAACGTGAGCTTGAGCTCTGACTCGTTTTTTTGAGTAAAAGGTGCTTGTCGTATGCCTAATAAAATTTGATGAATTTGCTTTTACTCACTGCTTACGTTTGAACTCGTCTTGCTCAGTTTGAACTGAGTTAGATGAGCATGTGCTCATTTTCATATGCATAAAAACAAGCTTTTGCTTTCTTTTGTGAGCTCTTGCTCAAATTTTGTTGAGCATGCCTTATAGTTGACTCGCGTCCACTAAAAAGGAATCATGGCTGAATATTTTGTACCGCAAAGAAATACAAAATGTTATCAACAGCGTAAAAAAAATTTTACAGGTTGTGGTCATCATTATCAGTGCAACGGCGCTTTCTTTGATGTTTTGCTACTGGTGTTGCTGTTCTTTTTGTATCTGAGGATGTTGTTGCTGATATCTCTTCTAATGTATCAAACGTACAGTTGTCGTCATTAGTTCCAAGAGAGAGATGAATTCTTTTACACATTCTTCTATAGTTTGTTTTTTTTTTATTTTTTATACTGGCTAATTGACTCTTTTCTAATAAATATTTACTTTGTTTTATTTTTTCCACTAAAAATTTAGAAATGTCGTCATTTTCTACTTTATTATTATTATTATTTAGTTCTATTTCTACTTCACTTTCACTTCACGACATGTTTACACTTCAATAACAATTACACGTTTGAACTCCCTTTGCTCAAGTAATTGCAATTGGTTTGAACTCTTTTTTATGCATACGAAATTGAGCAAAAGCTGTTGCTGTTCGATAGAACTCGACTTTATGAGCAATTTCTCACCTGCTTCAACTCAGCGCTTTTACTCGTTTTTATGCATGAGACCCAATAACTCGACTACTACATTTAGTTCGCTCCAAAGTCTCAATTTTATATATATTTAACAACCTAATAGCGTAGACAGACGACAGCGTTAATTTGCATGAAAAACTTACTAATGTGAATTAAAATTTTACCCTGACAGACGACAGTTTGTGCATTTATCAAGCATCTGTTTGTTTGTATACAAATTTTTTTTTTTTGGCATTTAGATCGAGATCAAATGGAAAATACGACTATCAGGTGAAAAATCACTGTTTATTTAAAATAAAACTGAAATTACTTTTGCTGAAACTGTTCCATAATGTAAAAATTGTACATACACCAGCAACCATAAATCTGAACGTGTTGCTACAAGTTGGGATCGCAATAGGATACTCTGATATAAGGGAAAGACAATTGTGGAAATTTGTAGGTTTAATATACATATATATCTTTTCATAAAGGATATAATTGATATATGGGATTTATTAAAGGACCGCAACATCACTTTTTGGAAGTGTGACGTGCTGACGATGGACGATAACAGATTTAAAGACAACTTTCGCCTCAACAGGAATGCTTTCCAAATCTTAAAATGGAAAAAATGCGTTTCGATTGTAAAATTTCTTTTTTTTTAATCGCTAAAAACAATTAAAATAACTTACCTTTGCTGAATTTTAATCCATTTTAATTTTACAATAATAAGCAATTTGCCAACAGCTGACTGACAGCTGATTGTCGACTGTGTTGCCATATCGAAATACCGAAATGCAGTATAAATTCACTCTGATTTCGTGCATTTACGACACATTGGAATGGGGATAATTCACAAGTTAATTTGAATTAAGACTGATAATGCAAATTAACGCTGTCGTCTGTCAAAGCTATAAGGAAAAAACTTTCCCCCGGTATAGACAATATCCCGAATTTTATTCTAAAATATATTCCAAAGGAAACCATATTCGAATACTGCACTCTCTTTAACAATATGCTAAACATCATATTCATATTTCCCTCGTGCGTGGAAAACAGCTTTTGTAGTAAAGGGTGGTTAAATTGTATGGGCCGATGTTGAATGTGAACCACACCTAAACGCCAAGTTTTTTTCCGAATTTTATTTGACATTTCTCTATTTCAGACTTACTCAATTTGAACCATGGAGAGATACACAATCCAACAACGTGTTAAAGTTATCCAGACTTATTATGAAAATGGGAGTTCAAATCAAAATGCATATCGTGCACTTCGAAGAAAATCATCTTCAGTGATGAGGCACATTTTCACCTCAGTGGATTCGTCAATAAACAGAATTGCCGCATTTGGGCGAATGAGAATCCAAGAGTGATTGTCGAAAAACCAATGCACCCACAAAGAGTGACTGTTTGGTGCGGTTTATGGACTGGCGGCATCATCGGGCCGTATTTTTTCCAAAATGAGGCCGGTCAGGCAGTTACTGTGAATGGTGTTCGCTATCGTGAGATGATAACGAACTTTTTATGGCCCGAATTGGAAGATATGGATGTGGACGATATGTGGTTTCAGCAGGACGGTGCCACTTGCCACACAGCTAACGAAACAATGGCTCTTTTGCGCAACAAATTCAATGGCCGTGTTATCTCACGTAATGGCGATGTCAATTGGCCGCCAAGATCATGTGATTTGACACCGTTGGACTTTTTTCTTTGGGGTTATTTGAAAGAAAAGGTGTACGTCAATAAGCCAGCAACAATTCAAGACCTAAAGGATCAGATAATTCGGCCCATTAACGGCATAGAACCTCCATTATGCCTCAGCGTCATCGAAAATTTGGACCATCGGATGGAGGTGTGCCGCCGAGGTCGCGGCGCCCATTTGGCCGATATTTTGTTCCATACATAATTGAGTAATACCAATACATCATAATAAAATAAAATTACAATAATTTCCTAAATAGTTTGTGTTTTATTCAAAATCAATATCGGCCCTTGAAATTTAACCACCCTTTATTAGCAAAATATTCGAAATGTGTGTATGCAACAATCTGGCTGAATTTTGCAAACACGACAATTTGGATTTCAATTTCAAATATCAACTGGAACTGGAATAGATTTTTATGCACTGGTGCTTATCACATAGAATTCGAAAAAGCTTTCGATAACACATGGATTCCAGGACTGATATATAAACTTTTCAAATACAGGCTGCCTTTTCATCATATTATATTAATACACAATATGTTATGCAATAAAACTTTTGTAACGTCAAATAAAGGCCAAAGAAGTAAAAAGAAATTCACGGTTGTAAACGGCCTTCAACAGGGAACAGTAAATGCACCAATTCTTTTCAACTTATATTTGTTCTATATGGTTGAAAAATACATATGCGAATGATGGGCATATGAAACTGACTGTTGATAAATGTGAGACCATCCTATTTCGCCCACCTGTTGGAAAGTGTAACTACAATATAAGAAAACATTGGAAAGAATTCGCAGTCAGGTCCAGCTCTAATATTAATATTACAAGCAAATCTGTGGTAAAATATTTAGGTATTCACCTTGATAAGTTTCTTTACTACAACAGACATGTTGATTTACAGATTACCAAAGCAAGAAAGGCATTTTTTATGTTTAGAAATTTGTTTTTTTCTAAGCATATAAACGCCTCAGTGAACATAATGTTGTATCAATCGTTAGTTAGACCAATATTAGCATATGGCTGTCAAATATGGTACAATATTGCACCCTCATACATGGAAAAACTTACGAGTCTTCGAACGAAAATGTCTTAGGGCATGCATGTACATACTTCTCTCTATAGGTCACATAATAGTGAACTTAAAAAAATATATGTATATCTAATAAAAAACTATATTATAACACTTCAAAAATAACTAGAATCGATCATTTTATTATTCACTTAATCAGAAATCATATTCTAAAAACTGTCGAGTGCAAAGCAAATAACCTTGTTTTGGCTGCCTACTACGTTAGTGAGGAATATATAGAGGAAACTCGAAAGAACGGATATGTGCCTCCGGAGGCATTTTTATACTTAGATAGCCCGGGATATATTCAGAACCATGTAGGCCTACCAATTTTGTATCATATTTATAGACGAGCAAATGTAAAAGCAATAAATGGCAAAGAAATCACAGTTGCGAATAAAAGATATGAGTTTGTACTTGAAGGATAGGAATATACTGCCAAACTGGTGGCTCGACCGATGAAGTACCTAAACATATATGCATAATTTTTTTCTCTCTTTTTTTTAACCCTTAACCTTTATTATTTCATTTAATCTATATATTAAAGTGGTTTTTTTCTGTTGTTTTTCCCACACTAAAAACTCTAAATACTAATTAATGTAATATATAATCATTATTAAAATGTAATAGTAATAAATTTTCTTAAAAAGAAGCAAATACTTTTTATGGATATGTACTGGAGTGCTCGAATATGGGACAGTGTACACTAGATTATATAAGCCACTATTGTTTATTTATAGTCTAATTATAAGTTATTGCCCAATAAATAAACGAGAAAACAAAATTGTTTATTTATTTATAAATCATAAATATTTTAACTAATACAACACACACAAACAGGCAGGAGTACTGGCTGCTATGGAATTCAACTCTGAAATTATAATATATACTATATCAGGTTTTGCAAATTGTCGCTTGATAAAAATTCCCAAATAAATTCTATACAGTTTGTAAAAAAAATTGAAAACTTTAAGCGAAACTTTAATTTTTAATTAAAATTTATATATATATTATTTTTTTTTTAATTTACAGGATTTTAGACGTTTCAAAGCATATTTCAATAAAAAAAATAACAAAATTAATTCTAATAACAAAACAATAATCGCAATTAAAAAAAAATATTTCAGTTTGTACTCTGTAAAATAAATGTTTTAAAAATTGTAAAAAATTGTTGAAAATAATATTTTGCCTGCTAGAACTTTGTGTGCCCACCTTGGGCATCAACTACAGCTTCCAGACGTCTACCCGTGGAGCTAATAAGTTTTTGTATATCGTATTCCGTAGGCATTTTGCCCCACTCTTCTTTTATAAATGATATTAATTGGTTTTTATTTTTCAGAGACCTTCTTCCGGCTTTTTTCTTTAAATGGAACCACAAATTTTCTATCGGGTTTAAGTCTGGCCTTTATGCCGGGGTATCAACTACTTTTCTGCAATTATATAATACCCAGGATCTATATTTCGGGTCGTTATCTTGGTAAAATTTATATTCTAACTTTTCGAGGTTTGCATGATCAACAAAATCCGAATTTTCCCGCACTGCTACGTAATTCGTTTTTTAAAATATTCAAATGGACTTCCTTAATCATTATATCATCCAAGATCACAGCACCCTTGCAGACCATAACAGACAATGTTCCTAACTTTACTGTTGGTATTATATTTTTATTTTCTAAAGCCGCCAGAGGCTTGCGCCAGCCTTCTTTAGGGCCATCATGTTATTAAAGCATTACCTTCGTTTTATCACAGAAAATTACGTCATTCCAGTGTTCCAAAGGAAATGAAATGTGGCCAATTGCAAAATTATATATCTTCCCAACGTTTTGCGCGGAAAGCAGAGGTTTTTTCCTGGCCAGTCTTGAAGAATATTTACTGTTTCGCAGCAGGTTTCGATACGTCTGATGAGAGATATCTACTCCACATTCATTATTGATGTCAAGTGCTATTCCTCTGGTACTTGAATGAGCATTTCCGACAATAATTTTTAAAATGTTCGTTTCAATGCGCCGTGTTACCTTTTTTGGTCTGCCTGGTGTTGGTTTAGGTACAAATCTGCCTTCTTTTTCAGCACGGTTAATAACGCTGTATATCGTCCTTAGGTTAAGGGAAAACATTTCAACAATTTCTATGTGAGATTTCCTTTTTTAATAGTGAAAATACTTGCTGGGTAATATTTTTATAGAGTTGTTTTCCTGGCATTGTTTAAACTTAATTACGTGATCACATGTGTTCCGCTACTGAATGCATTTGATCAGTAAATGCTACCTACTATTATTCATTTGCAACGTCATCAGTAAAAAAAATATACATGAAATAAAAAAAGTGAAAAAATAAAGAAGTTTTGTGCCATATGCCTTTTTGAAAACACTTTTTTTTCACCATTCAAAGTAGGTGAAAATTGTTTTGGAGTGTTGTTGTTGTAATGTATGCGTTTATTATAACAGTTACATGCGAAAACAAAATACAAATAAATGAAATTTGTTGTTGTTATTCTTTATTTAAAGTGAAATTCCTAAAAAAATTTAGCTTTGAAAACATTTTTTTTACAAACTGTATGTTTATCACAGAAATTTTTTAGAAAATCAGTAGGTAGTAAATGATCTGAGTATTTGTTGCCTGGATGAGGTATACTGTGGGCACAGATCCATTAGGTGTGTGTTACAGAGTGCAGATTTTGGGGTTGATAGTTTTTCAAGTAGATGTTTGTGAGAGGAATTGCAGTGGTCAATTCTAGGTCTCACGATAGTTGAGGTTACATTTCTGGGACAGCATTTTGGATAGCTTAATGTTTTACCTTCGGGGTTGAAAATTGTGTGGTTATGTTGGTAGTCTGAGCACTTTTTTTTTTTTTTTGATGCAAGGAGTTGAAGTGGGATAGAACTGCATTCGATACATCACGACTTTGCCCTGTCCTGAATTTAGGTAATGATCTAATTTTGGCTTCAGAAGCTGCAATATCCCCATACTCGCTTTCGGAGATGCCAACCGTGGAAGGAACCCACATCAGTTTTGTACTATTTGAGGATTTGTCAAGAATATGTCGGATGTCGTTTATTAGTGGAGAGTCAGATAGACGACTCTCTGTACAGATAATGTACTTTGCTAAACTTACAGCTGCGAACTCCACCGCGAGGAGGTATATATTCAGTTCTATTAAGTTGATGATCTGCTCGGACTATGGCAAAAGTTGTGGCGTCGTGAGACTTAGAACCGTCAGTGAATTACAAGTTCCAGTTGTCATTGGCATATACACGATGATAATACTACTGCATGTTTGCATATAGACTTAAGGTGGAGTAGTTGATTCAGGAAGTGGAATCATAGAAAGAATAAACGACGATTCATTAACTAACCGGGGTGGATCCAGGATTTGTTTGACCTGCTTTTATTACTGTGATCTCATGTTTCCTGCCATTCTGATATATACATATATAATTTAGCTGATGTTAATTTCTCTTTCTTATTGATTGATCCTATCATAGACAATTCGTTTAGAGGCTGGACCAATCCAACATAAAATTTGCCAACATAAAACGTATGCCTTGAACAAACTAAAGGCTGTGCTAAAAGTTTTGACTTGGACTGGAAGGGGTAAAAATAGAAAGAAACAGGCACCTTTTGCATTAACTTCCAACAAAGATGAATTGTAATCCAAAGAACTGATTGGAGTATGGGGAGCGTGGAGACTTACATCAAGGGCATTGCGATAAAGGGCATAATTTATGCTTTTTGTTCCTCAATCAAACAATATGGACGTAACCAGACACATCGGTGTATTACTACTAGTATTATTACAGCAGATAAATTGTAGTTGGCTATTAATGGGTTAACAAATCTTAAGGATATTTGCATCAATCAATTCTAACTTCAGTAGTCAGGACATAAAACACATTCGCCATTCGCTTTACAATTAATTTGACGACAATTTCAAGCTCAGCGTAGTCTACAGAAGAGCGTTAAGTTGGATTTACATACATATTACGCTCTTTAAGAAGTCAGCTGGAGCAGCTTATCTTTATAGTTGACTGTTATTGTTTATTTGCAAAGAATAGCTGGGGCGATATTTAACAATTGAAACCTACAAAAAATACAATATATCCGAAAAGATATATTTTTTTCCTTTATTCAAATGAACATCGACAATGAGATACTCCCAATAGAACACTATAGTGCGGCAGCTGAGATTGGGGTCCCTACTAGCTAAGTTAGGCCTGCCCCAAAATGTTACGGTTCGCCAACCTTTTGAAAAACAGAAAATCTTTAAGGAAAGCTATAGACGAACTCATTAATATTAAAATTGCAATTCAAATAGTTTAAAAATCAACCTTTAGCCCCTCAATATTTAAGCGTAGTTTAATGTTCACTGTCGTGGGACCGCAGCTTTATGTCAGGCTCCATTATTTTCTTTACTTTCATTAAGACAGAGTAAATGATTTTCTTTCCACAATTTCCTATAACATAATAGTTTTCACAATTTTACACTCGCAATTGCTGTGATTACAATTTTACTATCCAATTCTTGGTGGTTAAACATTCGAAGATCACATTGAACCAATGATGGATACAGATCCTTCCTTCACAGGAAGGACGCACTTCGCAAAACTTGTTCACTTAAACCGTCCATCTGAGGCCACTTCAAAAAGAAATGCTCCACAACATTTTAGGACGTCGTAGAGCTGCAACCACTACCTTCGCTGAAGAAAAGTTCTGGCTGATTCTTAATTGCCAAGCACTTGCAAGATACTGCCAATTTGAGTTAGTCAATTAAAATGATGTCCTAATTAAAATTTGCCTTAAAATTACAAATTTTTACACTCTCTGACAACATAAAAGTGGATTTTTTCAAAATATTCCAAAATTATATGTATGTGTTCTATTGTTCAATATATTTTTAATAGCCTCCAAACAATTGCTGTTTATGGCCTTTTTGTGTGAGAAATTATTTAAATTACTCCTCCCTTCTTCCCATTGGCTCACACAGCTGGATGGGCTACCATTATAATGTGAATATAATAAGATTAAATTGGCTACATGGCGGAGGAGTATGAATAAAGTGCCAAAAGCAGAAGCCAAAGAGTGGCTCTCACCAATTTACATCACTTTTGCGTTGCCATTAAAGTGGACCAAATCTGAAACACTTTCGTTAACTTGGTAGACTATATTGTACACTACATAAATTTCGACTAACAAGCAAAAACACAAAGAAAACATTAACAATTGTTTATCACTACAGTTTAAGGCTTTCTTTATTGGCTAAAACAAAAATAAACAAATAGTGTGAAATAAGAGTGTCTAATACTAATACACAGTCCCATTCTTGTGAGCTCTCAAGTGTAACATACATACATACTTATATCAATTATTTCGTTAATTCCAATTCTTTATAATAATTAGATGTTAAATATTTTGTATGCAAAAAGTGACGAAACGTATTTACTTTGGTATTATGAAAGTTGAGGAGTAAAACAAAAGAATTTAATTAGGGGATTCACCAGTATTTTTGAGGATTTAAGTTGGGTTTAATGTTCTGATCTCGTATATAAATACTTGTATCAATAGGAAAATTGTCGGCTGTAAGTATCGTACAGTTTATATTGTATTTTTGTTATTTGCTCGTCTATAAATATGGTAAATAATAGGAATGCCATTAACCATTTTTATGGAGGAAAGGCAAGGATTCAGGTGGAATAAATCCATCTTGTAATATTTCTGACAGACCGCATGTTTTTGTTTTTTTAAGTTTATAAGTCAGACGTTTTGCTTCATGTCTGTCAAAGTTGCTTAATTAACATGAGGTTTTCAGAAACGCTCAGCTGACATCAGCCATATGTTTATTACAACAGCTGATACACGTACATATGACATGTATGAGTGCTTGAAAATCAGAATTTATTTTTGGGTAAATCTGGTTGTTGAAAGCGAATTTTATAGATTTTTTCACTATTGAAATTCTTTTTTCCATTTTAGTTTTACGTCTTCTTGATGTTTATGTTCTTCTTCTTTTTTTACTACGTATGTATGTCACGTCATTCCTTTAAAAACTGGCTGATAGCCGCTGAAAATACTTTTGACGGCATCGCTAAAGTTCTGTTGGCGTAATTTTTTTTTTTTTTTATAAAACTCTTTTCTTTTTACTTAAAAGATCTTTCAGTGTGAAAAACATGTTGTCTGTGGGCAACTTTAACGCCTGGAAAGCAGTAAGGAGCCGTTATAAGGCTCTTTTCGCAGGTATTTACACTGCTGTGAGGTTTATAATAAAATTATCACTAGAATAGTAGTGAATTTGTTTTATGTTACCACTAATGATCAGAACAGAAACAAACCAAAACTAGAGTGCCATACGATATCCGATAGTTCAGCCAGTTTTTGCGTCACCATGGATGAGATATGGATCCATCCACTCACATTTATACAAGGAGGCAGTTACAGTCGTGAACTTGAATTTGGAGAAAAAAAGAAAAAGAAAAACTATGCCGACTTATTATAACGTTTAAGTGATTGTTAAGAAAAAAAACCTCATATTATAAATTTCTTGTTATTTAGAGCAACGAAAAAAGGTGCATTTGGCGAAAAAGAAGAGAAAAGTGCTGTTTCATCAATGCACCACTTCACAAATCCACTATTGCGATGGATGACCAAAATCAAGGTGCGTGATGAATCCTGTTCGCATGATCATTTATTTATTTATTTAATTTATTAGTAGAATAACAAAATTTCTTACATACTAGAAAAAAGGAAAGGAAAAAAGTATTTCACAGAAATGGCTTTGCCTTATATCTTTAATATTATGAGGTCTTACAAGCGGCAGAATGCGCGGAAGCTGAAGTAAAGAAAAGATAAAAATAGAATCGCTGTATTAAACAAATATTAAATATGATATTATTTCGTTAGTTGACTATTGAAATGATTGCCTAATTCGTAACTGGTCACTAAAGTCTATTTATAAGTGGGTTTTCAGACTGAGAACATTTTAAGTATTTTATTTTGGGCTACTTTTAGTATGAGTATGATATGAGTTCTAGCCCAGCCACCCCCAATAACACAACCATATGCCAATTTGAATTACTGAGAGTCGTACAGGGAAACCGCTAGACTTTAGAATTAGCATTATTCGGTTAACTGGTTATTTAGTTATACATATAAAGATGGATGTTAATTTTTGTTGTCAAAAAACAACCATAACGTGACAACATCAAAGCCATATTTTAAATTTGGTGTTAGTTAAAGCAAAAAAATTTCGGCTTCCAACACATTAATTACCAACACGAATTTTGAGTTGCGGCGAGTGAGTCGACGAAAGCCCACAGTGCTGCTGAAAACTTCGGCCGACTTTGCACGCTTTAGCTTAACATTTGAATACTGCCTTAACAGTCTACAAGTAAATTCGAGGGCGTAAATTCTAAAATATGTATTTGAAGGTGAAGGTGAACCTACACCCAGAGAAAAAATTACCCCATTCGTGCCCAAACTGACCCCATTCAGTGTCAATGCTGTACCAACAACATTTGTGGTCAAGTTGAATAGGAGCTTGTCAATTCGACAACCAAATATTGTCCGACAGAACATAAATCAATAGAGTTGACACCAAACCGTTAAATAAACTTTACTCTGAAATAGAGCTTTCCATTACTGATTGAACCTAAATGAAATGGAAGTGTTATAAAGTCAATAATTGCTATGAGAAAACATTTATCCTGTTTTAACGATACAATAAATTCTTTAATATTGACTTGGTTACATAAAATATAAATATTTTCGATTTGAATTATAAAATGTCTACTATATAATCCCTGCTTTACCTTCAACTGCTTAGTAGCTATTCAACTAATACCCTTCAAACCTGTTCACAACTGGTATCGTTACACACAACTGGCAACTCAATGCTAAATGACGAAGAAAACAACAATTTGACACAGAGAAATTGTCAGGGAAACTAAAGTTACCAGTTCCACTTTAATCATAGCAGGGACGGGTTAACTGACATATTCAGAAAACGATTTGCTGTTCAATGTTAGAAGATCACTACAATTTTTTCTTGTGCACTAGTCAGCGTTACCAAATCCAATTTACTTTTGTTTTTTTTTTGACACTAGCAGACAGTTTTTCAAATCAATATAGTTTGCAAATTCTATTCGAATAAAACAATACAATATGAGTAACCGACTTTTTTGCAATTTGTAAAAATGTTGCGATGCCTCAGAACAGTTTACAAACTTACAAAAAAAATAGTTCAGGCAATTTTGTCAATACTGGTATCGCCAGCCATCTCTTAGATAAAGATACTCCTAGTCTATGCGGACCAAAGACTTACAAGAAAAATAATTTCAATTGCACAGAATTTTGCCTAAACAAAAGTAATGGAAATTAAATTTAATAATAATAATATGCACAACTGGAATATTTAATTAAACAATTATTTGTGATCCCTATTGTTTTAAAATGTGATGAATTAATTGAAATATTTATTATGTGTTTTCGATTTATTTTTATTAATTGAAAATTGTTGTTTTCCTTTTTCTAATTTTTGTTTTTAAGAAGCAGTTGTTTTCTTAGAAAAACAGATAATTTTTTGAAATTTTCAGATTATGTGAAAAAAAATGTATGGCAACATTGGTAATGGTGCAAAATTCGTGGTCAGCGGCTCGGTTTGATCGTTGTTCCGTTTGTCATTATGTCATCAAACTTATTCAATCGCAATTTTGTCCAACACTGTATAAATCTCAAACGGTTCGGGTTAGAGCGGCAGTTTGTGGAAATATACGAATTGTGGCCGATAAATAGCGATACAGATACAGTAGTAGCCATATTAGAAAGTTAAAATAAGATTAATGGATCAAATTCATGTTGCCTTCTGCGCACATACATACATTTTTACCTTTTTCATTCAAACAAAAACCGCTGTAAGATCTAGAATTTTGAGTTTATCTTCCAAAGAAATGGGTCGGTCTCCTTTTAGTTTGTTCCAAAATTGTAATTAGTTTCTTAATTAAATTAATTAATTAATTCGCATTTATAAAATTAAGAAATTTTTATGTAAAATCGAATGTTGAAAACGAACGCTTTGCTAGAAGATGTGATGAAAACCGAACGGTTTTACTTTCCATATTTTGTTTCATTTCAAATAGTTTCATGTCAAACTAAAACTTTTTGATTTAAAAAGTTTGAAAGTTTGTTTTTGACTGAAAATGGCATTTCTTTTATTGGCAATTGATTTTAATTAATTAACTAATCATTCAAATCAAGTTGAAGATATTGCACGAAAAAGGTTGAGGGATTCGTCAACATCAAGAAGAAGAACAAAACGAAACAGCATTAAGTGATGCTTTCACAATTTCTTTCGATTTTACACCGTTTTTGGGTGGAAATCGGTTTGCATCAAATACACATGAATATTTTTTATATTATTGTATTCAATTTAAAATTCTCCAAATCGAGTGGAAACATACAGACATATAAACAGACTGAAATATTCTTTTGAAAGGGTATTAATTCAAATTCGCGCAAAGAAATACGCGTAAAAACAGATTTAGGTGGACACCGCAAAAAAAAAAACTTGGAA
The DNA here is from genome assembly GCA_932526305.1 of Epicampocera succincta. Classification (NCBI taxonomy): domain Eukaryota; kingdom Metazoa; phylum Arthropoda; class Insecta; order Diptera; family Tachinidae; genus Epicampocera; species Epicampocera succincta. Next base: position 58,959,199 of record OW052034.1, read on the forward strand.
ATTAAAAAAAAAAAATTTAGCCAGAAAAAACAGTTGAAGCTTTTAAGGAAAAAGTAAATAGTTTGCGTTCCTGTTACAGATATATTAACCGTAAACTTCACTGTGCCATGGTTCCTTGTCCACGGATGTTGGACAAACTTGATTTGATCCAAGCGATTGTACGCGTGATGAGTGAACTTAATCAGCCACCTTTAGTGCCCCCAACCGAATTACGCACAATCTAAACTCTTAAGGAAATTGTGTACGCATCTGAACGACTTCTAAATTGTTATTGATTACTCTGTATATGTAAATATTATGGAACCAGCTTGTTCTTAAATTTAAGTCATTCATTAAGTATAAAATGTGCATATTTGCCCATAGACCGTAATTAACTAAAATCAAAAAATTAAACTATTTAGAAATGGGAATCTAATAATAAAACCCTCCCTCATACGCCGCTTAATACTTATCGTTTCACATCTCCTAAGAGTTTTACTGAAATCAAGGAAATATCTATGATACCCACGTTCTCAGAAAAATTAATACAAAAATTAGAGCTTTTAAGGTCTTAAGTTTCACTTTAAAACAACTTTTATATCCGCTTGTATTGTATGTTTTCTGAGGAAACGATAAATATGGCCTGTAGTGGCACTAAAGGCAAATATTGACAATATGAAAATAAATATTTTATTTATGAACTCATAAATGCCTGTAAGACATCATCTCAAACTCATGAGTCGTGAAATCATGTGGAGATGATGCAAACTGTTTAAAATGAAATCAATCTGCCACACAATTTGTGTATTTGAAAACAAGTGAACTGATGTTAAGCAAAAATATTTCCAAGAATCGTCTTAAATAAATGTTCAAGTTAATCGAAGTGTGTGCATGCTTGTGCATGTCTGTACATACATATGTGCGTAGTATATAAAATTCATATCCTACTTGTTTGTTTGCTTTCAAATTTATATTTTTCATTTAATACTCGACACACGCCTACTTTTAAGCCCTTTTGCCTGAGATTTCTTTGCTCCAGAAATAATGTATAAACAGTGGTGGCTCCATACCTGGGTTGTTTTTAAATATTTATTATTATTATTATTATTATTGAATTTACCTGAAAAATATTGGTGTCCACAACTGTGCAATGCAAAATTTTGCTGTAATCATGAATCTAATAAACTAAATCTATGCACGACGTTCATCGAGCACTTCACCCTTTTTACACTGAACATTAACTTATTAAATCACTGAGTCAATAAGCAAAGCTGTCGTAGCGAAGACAATTGTCAGGCCATTAAATCTATTAAAATTTACTGTTTGCTGCGCTTTACACGTTAGCGGCATCATCGGTCTGAGGTTTCGATTCCCAAAAATTAATTTGCTAAATATCAACGACATTTGGTTTCAGCAAAACGGCGCATCGTGTCCTCACAGCCCTCTTAACAATCGATTTATTACAAATACAAGTTGGCGATAACTCACGTTCGAACCACCATTGACGCCATACGGCCAGATTTACTGCACAAAGTAGTTGAAAACTGGTCTCGCTGCACAGATCATGTTACTCGCGGCCGCGGCGAAAATATGCTGGAAATCATATTTAAATCAATAAATGCCATGAAATTATCTACGAGATTATACAGCTGAACCGTGGTTATTCGGACTATTATTCGGTTATTATTGCTTTATCTTTATTATCCGTGCAAGAAACAAAAGCTTTTTTTTTCTTTCGTATAAAAACGTAATTCAAATTCGATAATTAGCAGTTTTTGTGACGTGCTCATGTCCTCTTATTTTTGTTTTCATTTGTCATTATACAAATAAAATTCGTTCCTATAACTCGATCATATAGTAAACGGTTAAAAAGAGCAGGACAATTTTTTTCTATTACAGAAAAAATCTCCTTTAATTTATGACTATCGCAAAAACAAGGCGATTGAATTGTTGTCTAAAAAATATGGTGTTGGAAGGTAAACTGTTGGCGGTAAAGCAAATAAAAACTGGCTTAAGAAGACGATGTAGACTTAAACTTTTATTAAGGTTCTTAGAAAATTATACTTGTCCAGGCAGTTCAGAGTCAAGTATATCGCATACAAACCTACATATGTATTCAATTAAAGAACAATTAAAAACAAAGCGAGTACTTTTAAAGCATATTTTAAATAAATGAAGGCTAAAATTTTATGCTTTAATGTATTTTTTTATATGTATATGTAAGACCTCTATTAGCCGTGTTTTACGACTATGCCTGCCAGAGCCGGACAATTCAGGTTCAACTGCAACTAAACAATTTAATTTCAACAATATTTCTGTCTCAAATGATAAATTTGAAGCTCTCAAGCTCTTTAAAAAGCAACCATTATTTAATCACAACCATTCATATCACAAACTATATAATTTTGCATAAATTCTTCGTATTACGACATGCCAAAAATGAAATAAGTCTTAGCGTGTGAAACCAAAATGTATTGAGTGGAAGAAAATGCAGATCCGAAACTTGACAAGCGGTCAGTAAATGTTTATTTTCAAAACCATTTAAGAAACTTATCAGAGCTGTATTTTACAGGCAGTATTGGCAGCACCAACAGAATGTACTGAAGGTGCCAGCAGTAATTATGGGGAACGACCAAATTGAGCACAACAAATGTTCATATTGTTTGTTGTGAATATTGTAGAACTGAACCATCAGCTATTTAATTCGCACCATAACATTCGTGTAAACGCGAAAAATACTATAATTACAACAGACTTTTGTTCTCTTTTTTTTTTAAATACGCAGAGAATTCCATAAGAATTTGATGCTACGAATTCGCAATACTTTGCGTTATCGTGGAAGCACACCTTTCGTCAATACAATAAGACCTTTTGCGAATCAAAATATTTTATTTTATTTTATTTATTTATTATTTTTTTTATTTATTTTTATGCACAACAATTATCGGAAACACATCGCCAGGCCTATGCACGGGTCCGAAACCTGAAGCTAAGCCGTTACCAAACGTTTGCTTTAATAAACCAATTGTGGCACGAAATGTGTGATATGTTTCCTGTTGAAACCAGTTTAGTAATAATGTAAAGTAAAGTCAGTAATAATGGCTCTATAGCGGCCACCTTTGACTGTAACGTTATGACCAGCATCGTTTTTAAAGCAGTACGGACCAATGAGCCCATAAAGCACACCAAACAGTCAGTTTGTCTGGGGAAACAAATTTGCAATGCAATGTGTTGTTGATTTAATACAACTCTTTTTCAGGTCTGCATTTAAACTTAAGACTTAAAAGACTTGCTAAATAGTTTCTGTCGTATGGCCTGATTTTTCTTATTGCTTTTGCTTAGTATCCTACTAACGTTTCTAATCATTTTCCTTGAATTGTCAAGGCTCTGCCACAATTCCGCATTGAACAAAAACAATAATTGAAACTACGAGAAAAAGCCACAATTTTTTGCTCAGCAATTCCAGAATTTGCTTTTTCACAACATATAAAATTATTCGAAGCGTAAACATATTGAACGAATCTTAAAGAAATATTTGGCGCCATTGAGAAGCTGTCTGTGGTGAAGAAAAACCTAATTTATTCCAACACATAAAATAGTTCACAATTCTTCTTAGAATAAATACAAACAAAATTGCCACAACTCTTAGACGGTAGACGTCTGATTAAGTATTTGTAACGAATGAGTGAGTGGCATTAGTTTTATGTAATGGGTACATACATATAAATATCTTATATGTGGCACTTAGAGACATCATGAGATGACGGCACAAGTGGATGAAATGTTACGTTACAACGTTATATTTTTGCAATTCGGAATAATTACAGTTTGTGTGAATAGAAATACAATATTTTGCCAGCAAGAAGTTGGTGCAGGCTTCGCCTGGCTTAAAACTCGGCTACTGTTGATGCTATTGAGATTTAGGACGCAACATTGATAAATTTCGAAAAGGTAAATGGACTCGTAAGTTCATTAATACTCGTACTTAGAACGGCAATTTTAATTATTAATTTAATGCGATGCAATCACTTTTAAATTAGTTGCACTTGCATTTGTAAATTGTGAAAGAATTATTTTAAAAACTGATGATATTGCAAATAAGTTAATTTAAATTAATAGCAAAACAAGTTATTGTTTGCAATGAAGAAACATTGTAAAATCAGTCTCATCAGTTCTCTACTTTTAAGCATAAGTTTGTGTTGACAATAAATTTATATTTTTTATAAATAAAGTTGGTATTTTTTTTAAAGAATTACCCAACAGTAAAACCAAAACTCACGCTACAATTGATTTACTTAAAGAAACGTTTTTGATGAAAAAAATATATGTAATTTCCCGTAATAGTCAGTTAATTAGCCACCAAGATCGTCTGATGTAACTCCACTGGTCTATTCTCTTTGGGGCTAATATAAAATCACTTGTCCATGTCGATAAATCAGCTGCAATTGAACAGCTGAAAATCAACATTTCAAGAGTTAATGGCGAAATTGCGGCCGCAATGTCATTTTTCATCCAATAAAGCCGGTTTCATTGATATTAAGAACATATTCCTTTGTTTTGTTATGACTTAAAGTTGTGCAGCTCTAAAAGAAAAAACACCCTGTATACTTCTGTTTTCGTTAACGAAGCAAAAATTTTCCATTATTTGTTTTGTAATTCGTTTTATTATTTTGTTGCGTTTGGTCGAAAGAATATTCAAATTTAAATACCGAATATGACACGGTAATGACACAAAAATTTCCTTTTAAGACACTTAACTAAAACAATAAAAACAAATAAGGAAGAGAACACATGAAACATGATCATGACATGAAAGTCAGTTAAAAATACAGTTTTCAAAATCAAATTTTTGATCGATTACGATTTTTTTATATGTAAAAGCTCAGGCAAATTGTTGGACCCCTGCGGCCAAAAATAACAACTTTATTAAAGAAATTTAAAGGGAAAAAATTGCCAAGAATATTTTATTATTATTGATTTTAAAATATTTTTTCCTTTTCCCAAAAAAAAAAGGAAACACAAATAATTACGTCCCCTTTGCATTTAAAGTGACGATATGTATTTAGATATATGGCTATACATATAAAAATTAAACACAAAAGATGTTTCTATGTATGTGTAAATTTGAGGTCTGTATTCAAGAGACGGCGGGTACAACATACAGGACCTTGGAACTGCTTTGGAAGATGGAGTAAGAAAATATCCCTTGTGAATTTAAGGAAAACTTGATCCAAAGTATGACGTGACGTATGAAAAACGTTACTAAGTTAGACATTTTCTAGAGGATGCTGGGAAAGCTGCGCAAAACGGAGATAATTCAGTTGCCTCAGGTTTTTACATGAAATAAAACTTAAGGAAAACTTCCTTTTCTAATTATGTTTTTATGACACTTTAAGTGAAAGCATATTGAACATACACTCACTTTTGCTAGCCAGTGTATGTTTGTATGTATGTATATAAGTATCCCAACCGGCTTCCCGGTTGTAGACAACACGAATAAACATGAAGCTCTACAAAAAAGGTTTTTTGAGTTTCAGAACAAAAAAATTTGTTAGTTTTTGGTTCTTCTTTCTGAAATTTGAACTTCAAGGATGAAAGAAAATGGTATAAAATTGGTTATTATGTACCTGTACATCAAAGGAGTACATACTGCAAATAAATACCTACACATGTACATCAAATATCCAATTAAATTAAAAAAAATTAAAAATATATAAATCGGTAAAAACCGAGTTTAGGTCCCATTTATGAGCACGACATTAAGATCTAAGTTGAAATGTGGACAAAGTTGGGTCATTCTGTGCTTTTGTTTGTGGATGCATCAACGTATGTATATAGTGTGTTTTTTTTGTTATTGTCTTTATTAGTTGAATGTAAAGAAATTTGTATATTGTTCTTTCAGCAGGATCTTGGGTAGGAATCGAACCTATGAGCTCTGGCCTGTTGGTCGAATACTCTGTCCCCTTATCCATCCAGATACTCCATTATGATGTGTTAGCCGCTTTCATTAGCAGAACTTTTACATCAGTTCACTTAAATGTATGCATTTTTTTCATTAATAAATATGAACTTCTTTATTTTGCTTATTTGTTATGAAATTTTTTGACTAAATTTGGTTTTTCTCCATTTACTTTTATTTTGATTTGGAGGGGGGAGATATGAAGTTTTTTGTCTGCAGAGTTGTGCTAAAAAGAAAAACAGGCGCCATCGTATGACCGACCTTCCATGTGTTTCATAAACAAACAAACATTTCAAATATATGTATATGAATATCTCTTTGACAAAATCGTTTAGAAATTAATGCGGAAAAAACAAACTGCGTAGAGTGTAATTGACTAAAAAAAAAAACTCTGGCGCCTTGATGTCCTTGTTAAACGCTATTTAGTTGAAAAACTTTTAACATGAATCATAGAATAACACAGAGTTTTTTACTTATACGCAAAATAATTCGTAATTCTGATGACATCTAATAAAGTATTATGTTATATTAATATAAATTAATGTAAATATATTCATTACACCCATAATGATGTCATAACTGACAACACTGAACCTGAGTATATTTATTTGTACAGCTTGTAAAGTTGGGAAACATTTAGCAATTGAACTTGTATTTACAAAATGGATGGATTACGTGGTTTCTCAAAACTGTGATTTAGTGATTTAATGCTAAAGGTTTGCTTGCCGCAGCAATAACATGGTTGTCCATGCCAATAACATGGTTGATTTTAAAAACTGTATGTTTAAGGTTGATTATTCGTGATAAATTCATGCCATTCAACTTTCGCTACCTTTGCTTGCCCAGAGTACAAAATTATATACGTAAGGATTTGAATAGGGGTCATAGTCCAAAGAGTTTGATTTTATAGATCGTAATATTCTGCCTCAAAAACGAATTAAAACATTTCGTTCAAATTATTGGAAAAGTTAATAAATTGAAATCTCCTGGGTACGCTGTTACTCAGGAAAGTGTTCGTAGATGCCTAATTATTTTCCACTTACATTAATAATTTAGAAAACCTTAATTTAACAGAAGAAATGTTTTTATGTGCTGATGAGATCAGCATATTTTATGAAACTATATTGATGTCTGATATGTCAAGAGATGCATCATTAATTTCCGAATATGTTCTATATCCTTTTGGTTTCGGTAATGATTTTGGTATTTTTGTTGGTTGTAATGTTTTATGTGTGAGATTTATTTCTAAAGGATATATTATGTGGGACCACCCTTCCTGCCTTAAAAGAGAGGTTGAGTAACAAAATAAAGCTTTTAAGGCAACAAACTTGTGGAACAGATTATAAACAGTCATTTTACACAAATATGTGTCTCCACACGTTTTGCAATGCCAGCAAACCTTTAAAATGCCAAGTTGGCGTTGAAGAGGCAATTTTATTAATGTTTTATATATTAACATTTTATAATAAATAAATGAAAAATAAGCCACTCCTGTCTTTGCCTCTAAAAAATAAAAGCCATAATCCATTCATCTCTGCAACTTTTACTTGTTGCAAGTGTAGACGCCGGATAAGCCGCAGTTGAAGATGTCATAAGAATGTGAACAAATACAATTATTTTTTAACAAAATACTTATTTTATTGAGATTAACAAAATAATTTGTGTTTTCTTTTAACAAAGAAAATGGTTGTGGATTTATATTAAAAATTTCATACATTTCCTTGCCATTCCTAAATATACCTACAGGTCTGTTCGGAAATTTACATAATTTCAAATCACATGACTTCAAATACATTTTTCCAAATCACATGATTTCTAATCACATTTTTCCAAATCGCATGTTTTCAAATCACATGTCTTCAAATCACCGGATTTGCAATTACATGATTTCAAATCAAATGTTTTCAAATCACATGTCTTCAAATCACATGTTTTCAAATCACATGTCTTCAAATCAACGAATTTGCAATTATATGATTTCAAATCACATGTTTTCAAATCACATGATTTCAAATCACATGTTTTCAAATCACTTGATTTCAAATCGCATAATTTCAAATTAAATGTCCTTTTAAAAGCACACGTTTGATTTTATGGTGTTCCTTAGATCACACCTTTTTTGTGTTTTTCCTTCTGATTTTCAATTGCAGAAAACACAAGCCAACAACTGTTTTTTTAATTTTGATTGTGCTGACATCACAACGGAAATCACACAAGCCAATTCATATGAAATGAAATATTAACATATTTGGGATTTCAAATCAATTTTATAAAATGTGAAATATCAAGATGTACTTGCATACGTGTGTGTGGACTTGTTGTTCCCATTCCATGCTTGGAGCTTGTGTCACAATATTTTCATGATAACCAAAGCAAGTGGCCTGTTTCTGACATGAGGGATAGAGGAATTTTCAAAAATAAAGTCCTTAAACAGTCTGCAATGTTAGTTAACATTCGTTATCCTGCGGCAGGCGATTAAACTAACTAACACTAATGACACTATTAAGTTGTCAACTCATCTACTCAACTCATATTAAAATCGTCAAAAACTGAGTTTAAAGCGTCCAATTGCAAACATGTCAGCAACGAAAGCCGTCAAATTAACGATAAATCGTTAAATATGACAACCATCGTCTGTTGTTGTGTGTTAAAAGGGATTGCCAGAAGAAAAAAGAGGCCAAGAATACTTCCTATTGAAGACAGATTGCGGAATTTAATTTAATTTATTTTATAGTTCTTACAAAAAAGTTGTTACTAACTTCTACAATATTTTTAATTTTTAATCTAAGTAAGACAAATTTAAATACTGCATCAGTTGAAATTTTCTATATAAGATGAGAAAAAGTTCGAACATTTTTGAAATCGCGACCGGTTTTAAGCGCCAAAGCACACAGACAGTCGTTTGTAGTGAAAACGCACAGTTCATTGTTTGTTTTCAGAACACACAACCATTAAAACCGAAATTGAGTTCCCTCCACATTTCGTTGTTATTGATTTTAATCTGTAAGAAATTGAGACATGAATTATGTCACAAATGTCAAACGTAAAAATCCTGTCGTAATATGTAAACAATAAAAAATTAACATTTTTACTTGTTGGCATTTCAGCCCTCAGGAAGTTCATCGAAACAAAAGCTGGGAATGCGTGTGTGTGCGACCTTCGCGTGTGCGGTGAAAAAGTGAACAGCTGAATGTAAAATTTCCTAGAAAAAATTTAAAATTGATTCCTGGTATAACGTTGCGTTGATGTTTGGGCGTCATGCACTGAAAATCTACTATTTTCCTTTCAGTTTGTAGTTCGTAATGTTTTCTTGACCTTAACAAAGTTTGCGTTATAATATTTTCAAGTTTAATTCTAATTACAATTAATGAATGCGAACACGTGACAAGTTTCACTTTTAATTAAAGTAATTATGAAGCGCTTTTCTTTAAATTAAGTAACTTGTTAGAAAATAGATGTGAAAAGGAAAAAATATTTAAGGCAGTTGTTGTAAAATCCGACAAATAAACAATTTGCAACGTTCAAACATTATTTGATTAAGAGCTTCGAGTTGGCTTCGCTGTCGCCTTCAGCTGTTTTTTACAAACTTTCATTCGAGCTCGAAAATCTTCTTATTCCAAAGATATGTACCATTAGAAGAAAGGCTTTTGAAAGTGATGGCTGTCGTTGGAAGTGGCATAATTTGAGGGCCATATTTCTATGTGGTACGACGCCAGACACCAGCCTTTGGAGCACAAGCAAAATAGCAATGTCAGTGGAAGGCGTACTACAGACAAATGGCTCCCCCCAAAACAGTCAAACACATCGATGTTGAAACCATTCCAAAAGAGCCGACTGAGAAGTCGAGAAATTTGATCAGAAAACAATTTGTTGTTCACAGTTGGTTATAGTTTCACTTCGCAATTATACTGAAATTTTTAATTTTTCATATATTTTCATTCGTTAATTCAGAAGAATGAATTCGCGAAATTTTTACCTCAACACCAAAACAATACTTTTACTGGAATTTTTTGAAACTCTGCAACAACAGCAGCTGGTCGGCAAAAATCGTAGTGATAATTTTTTCTGCGGTCATGTTCGTCCGTTTAACTTTCCGCACAAGCAATTTGCTAAGCGTTAATCGATAATCAGTTGAAATGGGCTGGGCCAGAGGACAAAACCCGGTTTGATGATTTCACAACGCTGGTAGTGAACGGATTTGTTTGTCTCGGTAGCGCCATAAGATGCCACGCCGTCACTTGACACCAAGACAAGCGACCAATAATGAGGCTTCCTGTCAATTTTTCAGTTTTATACATACATCGTGTCAAGATTATATTTCGACAATGGAAAAACACTTTATTTTACACTAATTGTTCAAAAATCTCAAATTCTTTATAATTTCCACATAAAATTCCATTTGGTTGTGGTAAAAACAAAAATTGTAATGGATGTAATTGAGCAAAAAAAACCAGCAAAAACAATAAATACTGATTTGTTGAGGTGCCAAAAAATTGTTTTTACAATTTTTGGAATGTTTATGGATATTTACCGTTACTTATTAGTTACATTGTGCTGTCTTAAGCACATTTCAAAATTTTAATGCTTCAGTATGCGAATATGTAGATGCGCAAACGTTTATGATAAAAATGCCTGGCAAAAGAACTTCAAAAGATATATGTATGTAAATAATCCAATTGGTTTATTATAACCACCACATGGGGAAAAGTGTCCAAGAAAACGGAGATAGATTTTCGATAATAACATATTAAAACGGGCTTAGGACGATCAGAGATTGGAGCTGGAATCTTCACCTTGTCGTCCATGTAAAATATCTGACAAAGTTGAAAAAATTCAAAAATATCTACCGGAGGCCTTGCAGCAGAAGTTCAGAAGGAACTTGATGTTATTGTTTGACCAGAAACAATAAGAAAAACGCTAAAGAAAAACAATTATACATCAAGAGATGCTAGAAAGAAGCCACTCCTGAAAAGCGATTGTCTTTCGTTATGGATCAAGTGCATAAATAAGCCTGATGAGTACTGGAACGACGTAAAATAATGCTGTATTATAATGATGGATGAAGCAGGGTATGGCGGCTTTGTTTTTTATAGAAAATATTTAAATTTACTAAGTAACCATTTAGAAGCACAAGTGAGAATGTGGTTATGGTGATGGCCACGCCAGCTCAGTGTCCAGACTTCAACACTATTCAAAATATATGGTCATATCTGAAAAAAAAAGGCTGCAAACAGACATCCCAAAACACGCAGTGCATTGAAAAGTGCAATATTTGAGGAATGGAAACAAAATTCCAAGTCAATATGACCAACAAAAATTAATAAGTTGCATTATAGAGAGGCTACCAGCCGGTATAAGAGCTACTGGAGGTCAAATATTAAACCACATCATATCGATAGAGTTGTAGTAAAATGTAAAAATAATTTCTTGACAATCAAGTTATGAAATATTTTCAATTTTTCATCTCTATATTATAGTTTAAATCTTTGTTTGTTGCTTTTGTTTTTGCCATATAAAAGTAAACACTTTCCCGAAATAATTTGTATCAATAAATTGTATATAAATGATACAACAATTGATTTTTTTAAAGTCAATTAATGAAAAGCTTTTGTGTTTAAACTGTACATACATATCGTTACCTTAATATAGAAGGGCCGTAACTCGTTTCTTTCTCAAATCGAATTTTTTTTTTAATTTCTAAAGATTCACACTTCATTGGAAATAAAAAATTGACATGATTCGACTAAAAGTAACAAAAATATAAGCAGTTTATTAAGTTTTTTCTCTCTCCTGAAAAGTTAGATAAACGTTACACAGGGCGTTTCTATATTAAGGTATCGATACGTATCTATTAGTTTCTGTTTTTAACTTGGCTATTGTTATCACAATCTGATGATATTTCAGTGAATGTTGTCAAAAAAGGGTAAACAAATGTTGGTAAAACATTTTGTATGCGGAAATAATTCTTGTGCAATTCCTATAGACATCTTTCTTATTTCTAGCTTTGACTGTTTCACTCTTTCAATCTCTCATTAAAAAACAAAGAAGTCGGGCTTAACAGATGACGTTATTCTGGAAGTGTGAGCGCGAAAAAGCTTCGCAAATTATATGGACCGATTTGAGTATGAGTATGTATCGAACTAAGACCAGTATGAACAGCGAATTAAGTGCATTGAAACGAATAAAAGGGTTACGCTGGCTGGGACTTGTGGTATGAACGAATAACAATGGGCCAGCGAAAAAGTTGCTTGAAAGGAATCCATTGTGAGAAATTGGAGAAAAAGTGCAAGACACTGAGGCGCCGGGAAATTCATTCTTAGTTCGCTGTAAGTGACCCAGTTAATTTAGTAATCGTTGCTCGTAAGAACAAGTATTTTGTGTGGATGGAAAGTCCTGGAGACGGCTTGAATTTTTCATACTGGAAGACTGGTCTCATCTATTCGTGATTGCTTCTAACGGAACGAAATAACTGCAGGTTCAATCAGCCATATATGTAAGTTATATTTTTTTTCTTCATTGAATGCACAAATAAAATGTTTGATGTTCCAAACATTTTATCTTTGCACAAACATTAAATAAAATGAGCACTTTATTTTTAAGACTTCAACTTAACACGTTGATCATCTTTCAAAGATTCCAACTTAACACGTTGATCATCTTTGAAAGACTCCAACTTAACACGTTGATCATCTTTGAAAGACTCCAACTTAACACGTTGATCATCTTTCAAAGACTCCAACTTAACACGTTGATCATCTTTCAAAGACTCCAACTTAACACGTTGATCATCATTCAAAGACTCCAACTTTACACGTTGATCATCTTTCAAAGACTGATTTTTATTCTTTCTTTAATTCTTAAACTAAGCGACATAACGAACTCTTAAAATATAACCGTTATTTAAAAACTAAAATAGTAACAACAAAATATAAGAATTAAATAATGATGCAGCTGCAATATTTACTTTAGAGAATAGAGAAAACATTAAAATTGGGAGTTCATAATTGAGATTAATCCAATTGTAATAAAAGTAAAGAAACTTTTAGGTAATATATAACTTGTATATATGTATGTATGTGTGTGTGTTTGTGTGTGTATCTAAATATGTAAGTCCAGAAGAAGGAATATTTTTTGTTCAATAATTTTAATCAAGATTCACCATTAAAACGTTTGAGTCCCTAATTAAAGACATGAATATTCATTTCTTTAAATTAACATTTAACATTTTTCTTCAAATCTTATTTTCTTTTTTATTTCTGTTCTTTTCTTTCTCACGAAACGACAGTTTGACTTTATTTTTCTTTTTTTTTTGCTTTACGGCTTATATTTACATACATATTTAATAAAGAAAACATTTAAACAAAAATTAAGATAAAATGGAACTTATAACGGCTTAAAAGAAGCAATTAAAATGGCTGCAAGTATAAAATTGAAAAAGAAAGAATTACAATGAACTGCTACTGACGTCCAAATGTCAAATGTGAAATCATGTGTCGGCAGGTTGGTGCTTGTTCCATTTAAAAAATAAACGGCCCCCACCTGTTGTTTCTGTTCTTCGTTTTATTCATCTTTATTTTGTTTATGAATTCCAGGAAAATCAATTATATGATGTTTGTGTTTTTTCAATATATTTTTGTATTTGCAGACTTTTTGCAGCACAGCAAAGAGGTTAAATCAATACAAGTATTTGTTAGTGCAGACAATAAAAAAAAAGAAAAAATAAACTGTTGAACTAAAAAACAGAACATGGAATTTTAGCACAAAGTAATAAATGAAAAATAGGCCAAGAAAATATAATCTATTAAGTAGAAAAAAATACAATAAAATTAAAAGCATCTGTTTCTGATTTTCGGTGTAAAAATTGAAAAATAATTTTTCTTTACTGCAAGAATTGTTGTTTTCAAACGGCAAATGTTGGAAAATATGTAGTTCGAAATCAAATACGAAAATCCAGAAAATTAAAAAAAAAGAAAAATTATTCAAATTGAGAAATTCATGCATTTTCAACTTGTTTCAATTGCGACGTACAACGCAAGACAGATGATTCTAGGAGCCCCGGCCTTTAGTCTCGAATTCGTATTTAAAATGTGGATTGTAATATTTCTTTAAACTTTTCGTTGTTCGTTTTAGTTTGAATTCATCAGTAACTAAAATAAACATATAACTGTTTACAAATTGCGAAACTGATTTGTACATCAACCGGCCTAATCCGAAATTTGTTAACGGTTCACCACCAACGCCATGTGGTTAACGGTGGTTGCATCGAAACTAGTGTGTTTTTACACGGTAGGGAAGTTACCCCGACGCACAACCCCCGAAACCTGGAGGACCGGGTCCTGGTTTAGACCCCTGGACAGAGAGGATTCGCTGCACACTTTGGTTCACCTATAAGCGGATGCTGTAGGGGCTATCCAGGGGCGCCACGAGGAGGCAGTATGTCCGCTTGACCAGTCCATTTTCAGGGATCGCTGCTGGCTTCTCGCCAGGTTGCGAGCAATCAACAACTTTGCCCTGAGTGCACTGGCCCATTTCCCATCTCAGCATCGTTTGCCCGATCCACAAAAAAGGAGACCCCTTCAACTGCGCCAACTACCGAGGAAGAAGCCTCCTGAACATCGCCTACAAGATCTTATCTGCCGTTTTGTGTGAGCGCCTGAAACCATTCGTGAACAGTTTGATAGGTCCTTATCAGTGTGGTTTCAGGCCGGGGAAGTCCACCATCGACCAAATTTTCACACTACGACAGATCCTGGAAAAGACCCAAGAGATGCAAATCGACACCCCCCACCTATTCGTCGATTTTAAGGCCGCATATGACAGTGTGTATAGGGACGATCTATACGAAGCCATGTCTAGTGTTGACATTCCTACTAAACTCGTCAGGCTGTGTAGGATGACGATGGAGAACTCTTGCTGCTCCATCAAGGTCGGTGGTATTTCAACTGAGGCGGCCAAAATGGGTCTAGCGGTGAACGAGGGCAAAACGAAGTATATGCTCATCAAAAAAGGACGCGCAACACCGACGACTGGGTCAGAACATCACCATAGGCAGCTATAACTTCGAGGTAGTGAAGGACTTCGTCTACCTTGGCTCCCAAGTCAACAGTATGAACAACATCAGTACCGAGATCAAACGCAGAATAACTCTTGCCAATCGCTGTTTCTTTGGGCTCAAGAGGCAATTGAGTAGTAAGGCCCTTTCTCGAAAAACCAAGTTGACACTATATACCACTTTGATAATCCCTGTACTTCTCTATGGCGCAGAAGCATGGACGGTGTCGAAGGCGGATGAGGAAGTCCTTGGTATTTTCAAGAGAAAAGTTCTGCGTTCAATCTTCGGCCCTGTTTGCGTTGATGGTTTCTGGAGAAGAAGATTCAATCATGAACTGTACGTGTTGTACAGCGACATGAGCCTAACCAGGCGCCTACGGATCCAACGGCTAAGATGGTTGGGCCATGTAGAGCGCATGGAGAATACTGCTCCGACCCGTAGAGTCTTCGATTCCGAAGCTGTGGGACAACGCAGTAGAGGACGCCCACGGAACCGATGGCGCACACAAGTGGAGAGGGACCTCAACCAACTTGGTGTGCAAAATTGGAGAACGCTGGCTAAAGACCGTGCCAGCTGGAAAACTTTGTTGGTTGAGGCCCAGGTTCACCACGGACTGTAGCGCCAAAAGAAGAAGAAGAAGAAGAAGAAGAAGAAGAAGAAAGAAAAACGGTAGCACACAATCCTCAAGCAACATCAGGCTTTCATTCACCGCCATCTAGTTCCTTATGAAGAACAGAAATCTATTGCAAGACAATAGAACTTCGTGGACATTTGCATCAAGGTACTTCAGTATCTACCAAAGCACCCCACTACATTTTTGCTATTAAACCACAGCCAGACCTTTTCTGCTAACGTAGTCAACTCAATCTATGCCCAACACCAGGATCCTTTTCTCCGCCAATTGAAGGTTTCGGAAGAACCAGCAGAGCTGAAGTCCCTAAAGTTTTGGTTGCATTTGCCAGCCGCAGATGTCCTTCTCCTCTAAACCCTGGATAGCAGAATATTTTACTTTGGAATACAATAAGACAAAACCTGCTTCCCGGGTGATAAATCAAGTGCAACAAAACGATGTTTAACTACAAAAATGTTGAAATTTAAAAAAAACACACACACACACACACACTACAGAAATAAATGAATTAAAACATGAGTTTAAAATAGTCCATTTTAAACACATTCTTCATTTAGGAGGTTTTTTGAAAATACCACATGTAGTATTTGTGTATGTGGTAAATGTTAAATACTCTGTCCAAAACGCCGAAAAATATTGATCATTGATTGTTCATTTCTTTTTACAGAGAAGTTCGTGTTGCCAATGTTGCTCATTCCGTGAATTTACGAAATTGAACGGGTTTTGCCATAAAGGAAATTCATTTCTATTGCACCACCACCACCAAGTTGCCTTCCTACCAACATGACTACAACATAGATTTCGTTTCACTAGTTCAATTAGTCAATAAATCGTTTGTGTACATTCACCACCATGTTTTTATCACGTTATTTGTAGCAATTTCGGAAAGGCCTTCGACAAAGTTAAGCATGATTTATTGCTGAAGAATTTTGGACTTAATGGGTTTCAACAATAATCATGTGAGTTGGTTTAGGGCGTATCTTTTGCGTACAGCTCAATCTATCCAATTTAATTCAGCTTTAACAAGCAAAATGATTTGTCATGACAAAATCCCATATTTATACGAACACCACAACAGGCAACTGCACGAATACCAACAAGCGGCTGTTATTGGAAACTCCGGCAACAAAACAATGTATGTCGATCTTTTCTTTGGATTTTCTGATTTAACAGTATTCCGCGTATAATTTTAGCCAGCACAAGGAGATGCGTTTCGCCGATTTCTAAAATAAGATTCAAACTAAGTTTACGGAGAGGCGAAAGACTTATTCGACAACTGAATAGAGCCTTTTGCAATGGATTACGTAACACTGCAAAATCAAGTTTCTCACAGAAGAAGTCCACCATTATGCACCATCATTAATTTTTGAGGTTTTCATTGGTTCATATCATTCGACAGAAGCGCAGGGAACTTGCCTCTCACCAATACTATAAGATATATATCGTTACCTTAATATATAAAGGCCCTAACTCGTTTTTTTTCTCAAATCGAGTTTTTTGTAAATTTCGAAAGATGATCTTTCAACACACCAACAATCGTTGGTAAACAAATTGACATGATCCGACTAAAAGTAAGAAAAATATAAGCAGTTGAAAAAAGTTTCGCGACTCTAGAACTTTAAGTTTTATTAAGTTTTTTCTCTCTCCTGAAAAGTTAGATAAACGTTACTTAGGGGCTTTCTATATTCAGGTATCGATATGTAGAAGGCTGTATACTATGGATATTTGCTGATGACACTGTTATACTCAGCTCCGAATTACTTCCCGACAACAATTGTTACTGCATTTATCTCAAAATGGACAATTCTCGTGAATCTCGTTAAAAAACGCTAATAATACGACTATATTTCACCAGAAGGAGAAAATCCCTATATAACTTTTAACGACACTGTTGTTCCTTGTATAGAAAGTGTAAACTATTTATGTAGGTGTCCTTTAGGATCCGACACTGAAGTTTAAATGCCATATAACCCATATTGTGGATAAGTTTAACAATTTAACAAGTTTGCTTTATGCCTTAATAAATATAAATTCCCAACTTAACATCCAGAACAGACATTTATATATAAATCCACATTCCAACGAAAATATTTTACGCTGCGCCTGCCTGGTCTACATCAGCAGGTTACAACATCAAGGAACTGCAAACTGCTCAGAAGAAGCTGCTGAAAGAAAATAACTACACACTTTAGCCAACTTGCCAAAATGCTTTAACTCACCACGAATTTTAATTTAAGATGTCTCCATTCTAAATTTTCACATTTCAATAAACTCGTTTCGTCATCATTTTACTGTTTAACTTTAAAATTTCTCTCCCTAAAGCCTTTAAAAATTGTTCAATGTTAGTTTTTCCCCCCCTTAATTATTAATGCTAACAGTTCTATATATATATAGATTGAAGCAGAAAAGGATCTAATTTTAACCTCTTTATGGACTTGTATGAAAACAAATATTTGTAAATACTAATATTATATAAATAAATAAAAGTAATAATAAAAAGAAAAATTCTGTCATTGGACTTTGTTTTAGGGCAAATTTTTTTGAACAAAATTTACTTTAATATATCAAAAGTCTACGTTTAGTATTACAATAGGAAATCTTTCCGTCAACGCAATAACACCAAGAGTTGTTTTATCTTGTGTATGGGTTTAATAAACACCTGATTATGAAAGAGCATATTATTATGGAATGTTTCCACTGGTGGTAGGCCAATAGTTTTCATTAATTTGGCCAACAAGTTTTTAGCAGTCGCAATTGGTAACAATACAATTAGGAAAACAAAAGCATAGTTTTATGTTCCCTGCAAAAATATTTTTATTTGCACTAACAATAAGCCTTGTTATAGAAAACGGAATATTGTTGCCACAACAATATTTGAATTTGTTCATTTGATATTGAGTCAACAACAAACTGAACAACTGAATAATCAACTAAGTTTTCTAGGACTTTACATCCCCCTCAATGGGGTTGAGTTGATTTCCATTTTCAATGTTAAACTTTTGGGCAGAATTATATAGTTGTCTTTGCACTAGAATGTTCTACTGGCTTTTGGCTCAAAATTATACAAATAATATATGAAATTTGGTGGAGAGTTGTTGTAAAACTTATGAACAAATTTCAGTTTTGTTTTTTTTGCTCATTTTTAAATTGAATTTTGTCGCAAATAAATTTATTGCCAAAAATATATTTTATATAAAATCATCTGATGCATTTCTTATATCTATTTATCAAAAACGACAAATTTTATACCTTAAAGAAAACAAAATTATTTTAACATTTAAATATCTAGTACAATAATAGAAAAAAAAAAGGATTAGCAGGTGTGCGGCAAGAGGAATTTTATAATATTAAAAATGTGGGAGGAAAAATCGGAAATATAATTTATAAAAACATAAGCAAAATGAGCATTAATTAATTACAAATTTATATTAATGTATTGTATGTGTATGTATATAAAACCAAGGCCAATTAAACTCACCCTCCCGTAGAGGATCCAAACTACTGTTTGAGAAAATATACGTGACATGGTTAAATTTTAAGGTTAAGGTTATTATTTAGGAAAACATCTGTGATCATTAATTTTGCTCTCTCAATACTCCATTCCTCTCTCATATATTGAAGTCTATATCCTAGTTGACCCAAGTTAACGGCTCTGTCAGGTTTCTTCTTCATTATTTAAACACTTAATTTGCTAAATCTATGGAGTGAATATCGATCGACAGATGTTTGAAAAGTAAAGTAGAAGAACTGCATACAAGATGCATTTTATCGCTTATTATCGGTCATAGATAAGAATCTAATTTCATTATTTCAATGTCATTTTGACATTTCGTTACGTAATTTATATCAGCTTACAAGTATATAGATTTTTTTTGAAGCAAAAGAGGCGTTGACTTACTTTTGGTACTACAGTAATTTCCGCTTAATTCAGTTTCCAAAAATGTGTGGTTTTTGCGCAATCAATAAAACGAACAAGCAGTACAAAATAAATAGAAGCACATGATTTCGCAAGTTGCCATATACTTTTAGTTGGGTGTGCAAATTATTTTCTATTTCTGGCAATTTACAAATGACACTTAATCGTCACTTTTGTATGTGATTTGTTAAGAAAAAAATTTTAACTTTAACTTTTTTATTTAAGCGCGGCTTTTTCCACTAGTAGTTTTTGTTCAAATTGTTCTTTTAACTTTTCGGACAACATTTAAGCGAACAAATCAGTTATAATAACGGTTTTAAGCACGAAATTTAGTAAAAATTGCAAGAGAATTTCCATTCCAATTTTCATTCATTATTTTGACATGCAAAACAAACTTGCAGACTCATTCCAAAAACAGTTTTTAATATCAATGCAATTTTGAAATTGTATTCGAATATAACACACAGAAGTGTGTTTACAATGTGATGAAGGCATTTTTTTCAAATTTAAAAAAATATAGTTCACGCAACTTGTCAATACCATTATCGACAGTCAACTTCGAGATAATATTCCGGCAAATTAATTTGTATAAACCCGAAACTAGAAATGATTAGATAAAGATATTCCTAGACTTTTTACCCAAAAAAGTGTTTCAATTGCACGAATAAAAGATATGAAAATGAAATTTAATACGAATATATACAATTAATGCGTTTAATTAGAAAATTATTTATGATCTCTATTATTTTAATATCTGATGAATTAAATGAAATATTATAAGTTTTGTTTTCATTTTTAATTTAATATATTTTTTATATATAATAAAAAAATTGTTTTCCTTTTTTTTTATTAAAAGTTGGCTTTATTACTTTTTTAATTTTGTTCATTTAGGGGAAATTTTAGGATGGGCGTGCAGATAAATTTTAAAATGCTTAACCCCAGATTCGAGCCTGCAATATTAAAATACTTCTGTTGATAAAGTAGCAGGGCTCTGTTAAGCCTAAAAATTTGACATTTTGCACTGAAAATGCATTTAAGACTGAGAAATTATTATAATAGTTTATATTACGAAATAAAATAATATAATACAAGACAAGAAACTAGTTGTAGACATATTTTTAACGCGACGCATTCAACTGTTTCAAGGTCACCATACTTTTCGTCAGCATCCAAACGTTTACAGAAGGACTTAATTTCCGAAATCTTCTTGTACTTTCTTCTATCCGTTTTATGAGAAATTAATAGTCTAATTTTTCGGAATTCGCCTTTTCTATGTCTAAGTCAAATACCTGCAAAGAGATATATAATGCCAGCATATTTCTACATAAGTCAAATAATCAGCTGAACAAACACACATACAAAAATTAACAATTCGAGAGCAAAGTTAGACCGTTTTTATTGAGAAAAGTCCTTCTAGAGAGTTTCAAGTTATAAATATTTTTTTTAGCCAAAATGTCAGTTCCTTCACAACCCCTTCTATAAAAATGTTGTCAACAATTTTATCGCCAAAAAGGTGGTTATCTGCTGAAGAAAAACTTAAGAGTTTGGAGGACATCCGTACAAAAATTGTCACTTGCTAAGCAATTTTTTCTATAGAAAATCTGTCAGCTTCTTATCGTCATTGTGAATGGAAATGTTATCAGTTTTTGAAAAACTTTTGTTAAGAAAAAGTTGTCAGTTTCTTAACAAAAAAAAATTGGCAGTTTGTGATGGCCGAGCAACGCCTACGATAGAAAGAAAATTCAATCCCCAAACAAAATCTTTCTATGAAAACCTTGTCAGCTCGTACTTTTTGCTATAGAAATCTGGTTGACAATTTGTCTGGACAATTTAAGTTTCCTGAACAGCACCTTTTTTCTGTCAAAAGTTCTTCAGTAGCCAACACCTGGTTTCCTTGATAAACATTCTTATCTAAAGCGCCATAAAATATAACTTTAACGTCAGGTGGAACTTTGTAAGTTGAAGTATTTTGTACTTACGATTTTGAGATCTATATTTTGCACCCTTTCTTAGCTTTAAGGCAGCTTTGCCTTCAATGTCGCTTAATTGAATCCACAAACACAAGTTCTTTTTTCTTTGCTCTCCAACCATTTTCATCGTCGAGTCGAGTTGTGTATTTAAGATTCTAGTTGGAGCACAAAGTTTTCACTGCCTTGATTATTCCGGCATCAATATTTAATTACTTGGGTTCAGCGCAGACGAATGAATGTATTTGATTAGTGTTCATTAATTATTTAAGTATCTCAGGATAAACAGGTAAAAGTGGAATACTTATTTAACTTTAAGTTTGTTGCCACGAGTAGGAAGACACGTGCGTTTCGTGTTTTGTTTATACAACGCACGTGCCATTCGGTTAATCAAAATCAATACAAGAATTAAAAGCGAAATAATTTAACTTGTGTCTGGATTTCGAAATTCTATAGGTATGTATCAATTAGGTAAATATTTCATTCAGACTGTGTAATTGATTTACAACAGTCCCAGTACCAGCACCACCACCACCACTTCGTAAACTTGCCACGTCTGGCCTCTTGTGGGCAGCAACTTTTTGTGACACGTGAATACTGGCACTCATCATACATTTTTTGCTCAATCGTTTAGGCCATCTAATTTCTGCTGCCAATAATTCCCCAGACAGTGGAAAAAGTCAAGCCGTCTGAGTCGGTGAGCTAAAACCTCAAAGGAACATCGGGTATCCTTAACGAAAAACAGGAACAGCATTTCAGAGATATTTTGATACCCGAAAATAGGCTCATATATCACAAGTAGATTATGAGGAATAAGAAAGAAGCCCCAGGGGGTTTTGGCACAAGGGACAACCAGAGCATTTCAGTCGAGGAATGCTCTTTTAGAAATTGATCAACGCCAATTTCTTCTTTTCAAGGCTTTTTGCGCCACCTTTTTGGAGGCCTCGAAAGAATGTACACATGAATTTCCTAGAGTTTTGATTGCCATGTCAACTAAAGAACTCCAGAAAACGAAGACAAAAAGTTTGTGAATGAGCACAGGGCAAAATCTGTTCCCCCGGAGGGCATTTCATGGTGAAATTGGGTCACCATCTCCCCTATACTTTGTAACAGCCACACTTGCGTAGTGGAGTCCTCCTTTAAGAAGCACCGTTTTGAACTTTTTTTTTCTAAGCGAGCAGTTTTTACAAAAAAAAAAATTTGTTATTTTATTTGTTTTCTTTTTGAACAAATTTTTCATAAAAAAAAATCTTTTCAAATTATTTGGCATTTTTCCTATAAAAAAGCGACACTAATAAACTTTTTCGTCATACGAGTATTTTCTATAGAAATTTTAAATTCAGAATCTTCTGCGCAAAATTGTCAAATTTCTACAGTCATTTCGAAAAACGAAATGTTCTTTTAAGAAAAGTTGGCAGCTGCTCGCACCATCTACATGTGATTATCTGTAGAAAAATTTCATAAAGCTGCTGGCAGACAAACTTCGAGTGCCGGAAACGTCTTTCTAGCTAAAACGCATAAGTTTCATTTTTCGTTTCTGGGCACGATTTAAAAACCATAAATATGTTTTTTTTTTCTTTAAATTTTATTTACTCAACGATTTTCGTTTATGACTTAAATGTTTGGATACACATGAATACCTTCAGCGTGTTGTTGTTGTTGTTGTTGTTGTTGTCTGCATTAAGCGAGCTCACAATATTCAATATAAATGTTAATTTTATCTTGGCTGGTTATGCGGGTCCACTAGTACTGAATACAATAGGAGTATTAGCAAACATTCAAAGGAAACCACAACTGGTAACAGTATCATTTAAGCTTTAAATGGTATGCAAAAGTGTTTGTAAATGTGAGGGGGGGTGGAGGTGGGGGGAGGTTGTGTGTGCAGGATTTAGCTGGTACAATGTCAACTTAAATGGTTTCAGATATGAGTTGTTTTCTTTTTTACTTTTTGTTTACAAAGTAACTTAACAATATTCTAGGATCAAATTGTTTGTCTAACGAACATGTTCATTTTCTTCAACAGTCATTGAATGAAGAAAATGTAGATGCATGTGTGTGTGTGTGTGTGTGTGTGTGTGTGTGTGTGTGTGTAAATACGTGCGCTAGATGTATTTTGGATATTACAAACATGCAAACTTTATAAAAATTAAGGTTCCTAAGGGGCGTAGCTACACACGGAAAAAATTGTTATAAAGCAAATCCCATAAACAGTTTGTTTCAAAAAATGATTTTTTTTTAATATATAATTTTGCTGATTCAACAGAGAAATAACGAATCTTACGATAGATACATATTTGTTTACAGAAACTACAATACCAAAAAAAAAAATTCATTTAGGTCGGCAATTTTTTTTCCTTGGGAATTAATTTATTGAAGTCAAAAGAACAATCTGGCACATCTTGCTTGATAGTTATCTCTGTAGGAAAATGGTTTGTGTTCAAACAATTTACTAACTGATTCAGCAAAAGCTGTGATTGAAAATCAAAAAACAAAAAAAAAAAAAAATCTGTACACATACAGTCCAAAACACAAAAAAATACAAAAAAAAGAAAAAAGGAAAACAAAAAAAAAAAAAACAAATTCAAAAAACAAAATTGTCATGAATTCACTAATAATTTTTACTAAACCGTGTCTGTTTTCAATGTGCAAACTCATTATTGACAGACTGTATATTAAAATTTTAGTAGCAAAAATCTATAAAATGTAAAGCGGTTTTTGTTTTTTAGTTGAGTTGTTTAGAGCGCTAAAAAAAAATCATATTAAAAATTAAACTTTATAGTTTAATTTGGATAAATAAAAATATATCTTTAGCTGAAATATAAAACTGCACAACTAACGATATCGTTGTTTGTCATCGTTACCGGGCTCTCAATCAAAGCCATGCAAGTGACCACAACTCGACTTCCAGTGATGAAAGGAATGCATGTGAAACTTCTAGTTTGGTACAAACAATAGAGGCTTGCGAACTTCTCAGATCATATTTCATTAAAGAACAATTCAAAACAAAAAGACAAACTACCTTAAGAATTATTTTAAATAAATGAATGTTTGTATTACGGACAAATATTTTCTAAGACTTAAATTTAGGCTAAAATTTTATAAAAATAATTTTTATATAACCTCTATTAACCGCGCTTTTCGACGCCCCTCGTCTGTTTGCTATAAGCGTCGAAAAAAGGCGAAAAAAAAGATGAAAAAGTTGGTTTTTCCTTCAAACAAACCCTTTTTTATTTAAAGTATGAGTTAAAAATTCAAAATTCATGTTCATTATGAATATTAGTTAAAGGGGATTTTGACGATAATACAAGTCGTACGATTAGTAAAATTTTTGAGTAGAAGAGCACGAATGGCATCCTCTAACCTTAATATGTAACGGATGAAATATAGTCGTATGGCTCTCATCGTTTTTTAAAACTTTTCAAAATTCTTGCACACATCATTGGAGCAGGGATGTATTTTTATGTAAACAAATAAGGCAAACAAAGAATAACATTTGTGAACAACTGAAATAAAAAAAGGCGCAAACAATAGAAAATAAAAATAATTTTTGATGCAAATTTTCCAAAAAATGTGTCGTCAGAATTTTATTCTCCTTTTTAAAATACGAAAATAATTTCATATGATTTTCAATTTGTTTTTACGTACGACTTGTATTACCGTCTACGAATAAAAGACATAAAGTAGAAAAATAATCAAAGGAAATTTTGTAAGAAAGTATTAATACATTTATCACCTTTTACTCCTTAATATTATGAATTCCAAGATCATCAGCGTTGCCAAATGTGCAGATTTAACTGCATTTTGCAGTGTTTCGAAGCATGGAGCAAATTTTGCAGTTTTAGACCCATATTTTGTTTATATAAGTTCTTTAATCTCAACTTTTTATTCCACTACAGTCATTTAATTATTCCCCCGATAATTGATTTGCCTACTTAAAAAGCCCACAAAAATTAAGGGAAAAATACCCGCTTAATTGAGTTCCGTTTAATTGCGTTACTCGTTTAATTGACTCTCAAAGTCAAACAAATCACATACAAAAGTTATGAAACTTTCAAAATCATGTGTTCTTATCTACATATTTTGTAGTTTGGTGCTCAATTAAGGGAGTCTTTTAATAGATCAATTAAAAGAGCATCTACCCGATGCTTTTGATTTTCCTCTTAATAGATCAAAAACGATACAATTTTAAAAACTCATTTAACTCAATGCGTGAAACTGTGGTGAGATAATGTTTTCATTACATTCTTCTTTTGCAACACTGATTAGATGCAGAGTTTTGTTTTTCTACACTTTCCTCTTCTGCCAATGAAGCCTCATAAATACATACAGCGGCAACACCGTCATATCATCTCTAAGCTTTTAGTCTCATATATGTAATAAAAATTCGACTATACAAAAAAATATGTTGATATGTTCAAACTTTTAATTTCATATTCAATTGTGTTTAAAAAAACAAACAGAATTAAAAGAAAATAATATATTAACAAAAAAAAAAAAACAAAAAACAGAAAAAGATTCCGATTAATATTGAACATTATTTTTAAGAATTCCACAATGTTTGACTGTTTTTCTTCATTTTTGTACGTATTTTTAAAAATGTGTTTTTCCTCAAAAGCTGGCCAACTCTTTCTTATTCGTCGTTGTTTGCCTTAAATACACTTTCTTTTTTTTTTCATTTAAGTTTTTTTTTTCTTCCAACTTTTGAATTATTTCGTATATATTCATGGTCAACTTAAGTATTTTGTAGAACATTTTTCAAACTATTTATTTATTTGAACAAGAAAAGAAACGAAATTAAATAAATGTCACTGATTGCAAGAATAAAGTTTTAATTGTGTTTTTCCAAAGTTTGTTTTCTTGGGACATATTTAAAGAGAGCAGAATGCGAGAAGTGGAGACATGTTCCAGCCGTGGCAAACAAGTTATTTTTCGCGTAAAAATATATTTTTGTGCTTGAACATGTTTATTTTTTGTAAAAGCAAATAAAACAACGTCCTGAATCCAGTTGGTAAGAGAAACAATAAGAAATAAAAATGTTTTTAAGAAAAGAAAGGAAAAAATTTTAAATTTTCACTGAAGACCCATCCACCTCAATTAAAGGGCGCATAAATAATGTAACTGTCTCGTGTTTGGTAAGTTTGTTATTTTGAGCTGGACATAACTTTTGATTTAATAAAATATCATCTATTGCTTGCAATTTGTTTCAATAATATTTAGTCAGGACATTCGTTTTTAACATCCCTGTTCTACAGAAGCTGTTATCTTAACATAATGAATTATGGGATAACATTTATACATTTTGAAGGAAAATGTTAAGGGCGGGGTTGACATTTAAAAATAAGAGGAAACTTCTATTAAGATTTTAGTAGAACGCTTTTATTGTATATCTGAAAAGTGAAGCAAATCATTTATTTTTGGTGATAGTCGGTGTGTGCCACAAAATACTTTATTATTCGGTTTATAATTTCTTATTAAAACATTAAACACCCACCGTACCCAAGTTTATCACATGATCAAAATATTACCTCCTTTTCGTGTGTCCTACGAATCATCATTTACCTAAACGGATAAAATTTATATTACAACTTTCTGCAATTTAAGTATGAAAAGGATATCAACTGCAAACTTCAAAACTGTTTAGAGAATCTCATATTTAAGGAATCAACAAAACAAAACAGAAATTTAAATATTGTAACATCAACTAAAAGGCATCCACAATTTGATCACATTAAATGTTTGAACATCATGTTAAGTGATTCAGCTTAAAATACATATAATTTCGTTTTGTGCCGTTTGCATTTGAAATGCTCTGGGGGCTTAACTTGTGAAATGTTTAAAAAAGCATCAGTGAAAAGTTTGCAGGCATTTACATAAATCAAGGCATCCATCAATCAAACTTTTATGCACAAAAGTGTGAAACAGAAATATATGTACAAGGTGGCGCAAAAATAACCTTCCGATGTTTTTTGGCTGTAATTTAAAAGAAAAAGTGAAAAACTTTGATTCTTCTTGTGGATTATTTTTATTTGGTCTTTTAATTTTTTTTTGCATTAAGTCGAGAATATGATGTCATGTAAATGGCCGCCGCCACAGTTGATTGTCATTTGAGCCCTTTTTATGGCATTTTCCATCACTTTGTCCACAACTTCCGGCGATAGGTCCTCACATTCTTGACGGATATTGTCTTTAAGAGCTGCAAGAGTCTGAGGCTTGTTGACATAAACCCGCGACTTCAAAAAGCCCCACAAAAAGAAGTCTGGAGCAGTCAAATCAGGCGATCTTGCTGGCCAGTGCAAATCGCCAAAACGGGAGATTAGGCGCCCGGTAAATGCATCCTTCAGCATATCGGTTGTGGCACGTGCAGTGTGTGCCGTTGCACCGTCCTGTTGGAACCACATGTTTTCCAATCCCAATTCATCAAGTTGCGGCAAAAAGAACTCGTTGATCATTGCTCTGTAGCGCTCACCATTCACAGTAACCGTTTGGCCCGCGACGTCTTCGAAGAAAAAAGGTCCGATGACTCCTCCAGCGAAAACAGCACACCATACAGTGACTTTGAGCGGGTGTAATGGCTCTTCGTGGGTTACACGCGGATTTTCAGTGCCCCAGAAGTGTAAATTTTGCTTATTTCCGTACCCGATAAGATGGAAATGGGCCTCATCATTCATGATTATTTTTGATGAAAAATCATCTTCCTCTTGGTGGTGATTAAGGATGGCTTGAGCGTATGTTAGACGCGATTGGCGGTCAGCAGCTAACAGCTGATGCACCGTCTGGACTTTGTACGGAAACATCTTCAAATCTTGTACCAAAATTCGCTGTAAAGACCGTCGACTGACACCCATTTGTGTGGCACGTCGTCTGGTCGATGTCGACGGCGCTTCCATGACATCCTCAGCTACAGCAGCAATATTCTCTGCAGACCGGCTACTCCGGGGTCTGCCACGCCTGGCAGCATCTCCTGTTGTGCCAGTCTCTTCGAGGCGAGCGGCTAAACGTCGCAGTGTTTCACCAGTAGGCGTTGGACGGCTAGGAAATCTGCGACGAAATTCACGTTGTGCCAAAGTCACCGACCGATTATTGGTCAAATAAATAGTCACCAATATTCCGCGTTCTGCAGCAGTGTAGCGTAACATTGTTTATTATCGTGTATTTCGCATGTGTTTACTACACAAATGTCAAAACAGAACTGACATTAGGGGCCAATCGCAAAATTTATAGCATTTGCTGATAGGAGGATTACTTTTGCGCCACGTTGTACATACATACATACATATGTATGTACATATTAAGGGTTTTGGAAACATGGCCAGCAAAATAAACGAGAGCACCAAAAATTAATATCGCTTGATTGTCATGGGATGTGTTTCGCTCGGTCCCTATTCTTAGCAACAGATACTAATTTCTAACAATATAAATACAGAGACGGACAAAATTATTCACACACTACCTTTTTATTATTTAATAGCGATATATTTTTTATAAAATAAGTTTATAAGATTATGTTGTTAACAACAACAATTTGTCTAAGACTAGAGTTAACAAAACTACAAACAAATTTAACATTTGTTGAGATCTCACAAAACAATGAATGCAAATTACAACTTAACTTAGGGGGACAAAATTATTCACACAACATAAATTGCAGCATTACAAAGTTCAAGCTTCTGAACAATATGGAATCACTTTGGACAAAAAACTTAACAGTTATAATTTGGCGTCTTTTAATTTCATTTTATCAGTTTTTTTTCAAAAAGTTTTTGTGCAAAAATTAGAAATATTGTTAAAATAGGCCGTAAGCAGAAGGAAACTACTGAGGAAAAAAGAAAAATCATTTTGGAGCTGTCGAAACAATGAAAATCATGTGTAGAGTTTGGAAAGATTGTTAAGAGAAGCCGTTTTACTATTTATAGTATAATAAAACGATTCGAAAATGCTACAGACCTTAAAAAGACCTACTCATACTAATAGATTTCGTAAACTTCCTGCCAAGAAAGAGAGAAAAGTTGTAAGAAAAATAAAAAATATCCAAAAATAAGTTCTTTTCAGGTTGCAGCAGAGATGCTGGAAGAAAATGGAATTGAGATTCACCCAAAAACTGTTCGTAGAACACTGCACCGGGCCGGATATAGTTCTCGTGTACCACGTAAGAAACCTCTTATAAGTGAAGTTAACCTGAAAAAGCGGATTGTGTTTGCAAAATCGTACATAAATAAACCTGAAGAGTTTTGGAATTCTGTACTAATCTCCTATGAATGCAAATTAAATATCTTGCAATCTGATGGAGGGATACATGTACGGAGAAAACGAAATTGCGAAGTAGAAAAACGGAACACAATCAGCACGGCGAAAGATGGCGGTGGGGGAATCATAGCATGTGACTGCATGCATGTCTGTAGCAGGTGTTGGAAGATTGGTGTTTATTGAAGAAACCATGAATAAGACCGTTTATCTCAATATATTGAAGGAAAACCTCCAAAACGTAGCGTACGAAAATTGGGTGTCGATGATGATTTTTACTTCCAACTACTAGATAATAACCCAAAGCATACAACCCATGACGTGAGAAGATGGATCGTTCACCATGTACCGCATATTCTACCGACTCCCCCACAATATCCGGACATGAATCCCATTGAGCATTTATGGGATGAACTTGGTAGAAGATTGGAGAAACACAATATGACAAGTAAAAGACAGCTGAACGAAATCCTTCAAGAAGAATGGGAAAATATTGGAACGGAGGTGACAAAAAAGTTAGCCGAATCAATGCCAAATATGTTACAAGAAGTTTTAAAAAGAAAAGGCTCAGCTACAAGGTATTAGCTGCTAGTAATTCTCAGATAACCCCACATGTGTGAATAATTTTGTCCGTCTCTGTATGTATGTATGCATGTACAATATATGTATGTATGTATGTATGTGTAAATACTTTCAAGTTTCTTTTTGCCAATAATTGAAACAGGGAAGATATTACCCAAAAGGTAGTCAACTACGTACGAGTTTTATATTTTTAATATATGTTATTATTATAGAGGAGATAAAAACTATACATACATAGATTTACAACAACAGCTCGTGCCAACCTTTTGCTAACTTTCTGCGCAGTTTTTATATGCTTATCAGACCTCTCACTATTAAGTTGGCGGAGAAAATTACCCTGTTCCGGAACTCCATACCCTAAAACCATTTATAGAATATAATCAGAATTTTGTAAAAAAAAAATTCAATTCTATAGGTTATGTTATTTTTGAGGTTAGGACACAATATATACATCCATATGTGAGTGTAACAGTCAACCGTTATGGAAAATTCCATGTGAAACAATTGCCGCTTTATGTATGTATGTACGTACGTAGGGTGTTTTTTATTGAGGTATAGAACTTTAAGTTGGCATCACTTTTTTAACTGGCGGTCATTTTGTCAGCTGTCAAGTGATTAATATTTAGTTTGGTTTGCCATTTCATCATGAACAGGTTGACAATAGAACAACGCTTGCAAATCGTGCAAATTTATTTCGAAAATAATGGTTCAGTTCGCGAAGTTTACCGCAAGCTCCGTCCATTTTATGGTCATCAGAGCAATTAATTCGGTTAACCATGGATCGTTTTCGCACTACGTTTACTCTATGTGATAATACGCATCCGCAGAGACGTCGAACAGTGCGCACCGAAGAAACAATTGCCGCTGTAGAGCAAAGTGTTGAAGAGGACCCGAATGAATCGATTCGCCACCGTGCACAGCAATTGGAGCGTTGTCCATCAACTTTTGTCCATCAAAAATTGGACCTGTAGAATTGGCTTTATTCGAGCCAGCCGCGGCGGCCACATGCCCGAAATCATATTTAAACATTAATGGCATAAAATTATCCTTCCAATAAAGCCAAATTGATGGACATTAAAACGATTTTCTTGTGTTTTATTTCAATTCGAAGTTCTATACCTCTAAAAAAAACACCCTGTATATGATACAGGGGTACCACTTCAGCAACATGTTTTGCCTTAATTATGATGCAGCAAAGAGAGAATGTTGCTGGAAACATTTCATATGTTTTTCACAAAAAGAAAGTATGAGAACTGTATTCTTTAAAGGCATATGAGCATCAGATCGCGTGAAAAGGTTGTTAAGCTTTAGCTGCGAAAACTTGAAAAATATATGTATGACAATGTCCCCGGACATGGACTGGTAAATTCATAACAAAATTCCAGATTATCAAACTAACGTAAAACTTGCCCAATTTTAAAAGGTTCTGCAACAGCCCGTAATTATTGACACACATCTATTCGGTTGATTACCTCTAACCAAAATTAATTATTTCCTCTCGTTAATGCTTTCATTTTCTTTCTAATGCTGTTTACTTCGAATTTCAGTGAGTTTGAAATCACAGTTTTTTTTTATAGCATTTTGCCAGGGTTGCTGGCATTGGTTTGGTAGAAGTTCCTAAAGAGCTCATCAGACTACAATTGAAGACTTAAGGATTTCATTGGATTTTGTGCGAAAGAAACCGGAAAAGAGTCATTGCGAATGTCAGAAAAACTTACGTACTATTAGATTTCATTTTCACACACCATCACACTTCAAATCCAGTGATTAGAAAATGCAGAGCCTGATAAAACCTCATTCTAAGCAGTTTAATGTAGGTGGCGAACATGACAATGTCTGAAAGTGTTCGGCAGCTAAAGTAATTGGTATCTACAAGAAAAGAAAATCCGGAAAAATTTAATTTCATAAACTTGTTGGTAAAAGGTGGGGATTTAAATAGCACATTTAAAATTTTGAGGTTATGTCATCAACGGCTGCTAAGCCCCCGATTAATTAATTTGAATTTTGTAAAATTACCACCCTCATCAAAGAAATATTCGAAAAATTAAAAAATCTTATGGGATGTCAATGGTGTGTTCACACTATCACACTTTTACGCATTATTTGAATTTTTGACAACACTGAGAACTGGCCTTGACAAAGCAAATTCCTAATAGATTATTGGTCTTGGAAACAAGTTCGGATGTCAAAATCAAGGAACAAAACAAAATCAAAGAACAAAACAAACAAAAATGAACAAATTAGGAATATCTTAAAGAAAACTGATGGAATTTTAGATTTTTTTTGTCATGTTCTAACAAATAATCGACAAACTGGAAACAAATACATAAAAATTTTGACAACTGAACAAGATCATCTTTCAATCAAGTTGAACTAGTAGTTTTCCAATTATAGAAAACTTTTATTTTCCAAATTCATTTCGTTTTGGAAAACTTTTCTTGTTAAGTTTGTGCATTTTATATAAATTTAATTGTGCGTTCCAGGGTTTTTTTCTTTTCCAATAAAAATCGATTTAGTCACTTTCTCTGGTGGCAGCTTTAATTTAAGGCATTTTAGCATAAAAGAGGCGAATACACTGGGCAAGTTATTGTGCGAAATAAAAGTCTTTTATGTGAACGAAACACAAGGACCTTGTAGCAGTTCATTCGACCAAAACTATTTGAACAAAGATAAATTGTGTTTTATTAAAGCATGCAAGCAGCAAGATAAATTCCTTTTGTACAATTCGAATAAAATTGGTATTAAATGCTTCCGCACCCAGAGTATCATAAGCACATTTATATTGCGTGGGTGTGTCAAGCAGGCCTTCGTCCTGTTGCAAATTTTTGTCGTCCTTTCTGCTCCATGTACTAAGGAAGACGTCACACAAACTTATTGTGATTATATTTATACCAGTATTCTAGTTGCTCTCAATAACTGCTGGGATGGCGAAGTGCTCAACGATGTCTTTAAAATCCCATAATGTTTATATCTATAATCGTTGATAACAACACATGATCTGATTTCTAAAGAAAGTTGTCAGCGCTTGTGTATTATTGAAAATGTGGATGAATATCCAAAGATTTTCATGCTTTTAGGTCGTTAAAGAATTAAACTTACGAGGGATTAATAAGAAACGATATATATTCATAAGATAAAGCCAACATTTGCAAAATTTAATCGCTTTCAGAGGGGAAATTGACAACACTTGAATTTTATTTTTTCATATACGGATATAGTGCGGCAAACAGGAATGAAAATTTTGATATCAACACACTAATATGTTGCAAGGCAGTGAAGCTGAACAAATCAGAGAAGAAA
Source organism: Epicampocera succincta (assembly GCA_932526305.1). Lineage (NCBI taxonomy): Eukaryota > Metazoa > Arthropoda > Insecta > Diptera > Tachinidae > Epicampocera > Epicampocera succincta. Next base: position 58,992,826 of record OW052034.1, read on the forward strand.
TCAAAAAAAGTTTTTCGTAGTTCCAAAATGTTATCGGTTGTTATCGAAAGAGGGCAATATTGTCAACGGCAATGCCATTAGAGTGCCATCGACATCACTTATGTCGCCGTCGACACTCACAATATGCCAGAATTTACATAAAAATATTAAACATCGGAATGGATGATGAGATTATGGGTTCCGGAGAATATAATGGAACGTGTGGAATTCGCTCACGAAAAGCAGCAAACGAGTACTATACGATTATAGGGTTGTCTGTTGTTTTTGAAACGAGCTGTGAATAGGATTTGTGACCAACATTCTCAGAATTAAAATGATGTGATACGGAAGGTATTCGATTGCTAGTTCTCTCTATTCAAGTACAACGTCGAAAAGAATTCAGCGAAATCTGTTCCAGCGAATTGTGCACCTTTTGATGACAGCTGGTCCACTTTGAGTAATAGTTTTGATGCTTAAAAAAAGTATTAAGTTCATCTATTTACTTTGCCGCTTTCTTTGCGTCTAATTCTTTTGAGACTTTGATTTCAAAGCCCCTTTACCAATTTTCTTTTCGATCATAAAAAATTAATTAATTTATTTACGGAAATCTCAAATTTTTTGTAGCCAAAGTTACCCTATTTAATTTAACATTTACTTATAATTTTTTCGCCCAAAATTACAGTTTAAATTTGATCAAATTCGAATAATAACCAATGAATTTCCATTAATATATATCCATTATGCACTTCATTTCACATCGAAGTTATTGGCGCATGAAAATCATTACAACATTTTAACATGCATCCATATTGCGAATGTCGACGGCGGCATAAGTGGCATTACTAAAGGTGACAAGACGGCGACATTGTCTCAGATTGGCTTTGGTTTTGTCGGCAAAATTTTTGTTAACGACTCAATACAAATTTTCAAATGTCACGGTTTTTGTTTAAAAAAAATATTTGTAATGAAAAGAAAATTTAATTACTACCAATAAGCAATTTGAATTGCTTATTGAGCAGCAGCTTGAAAGAAAGCCAAGCTTAGGATTTCATAGGGGCCCAATTGGCCAAGAAATCAAGACGAAGATACATACATACATATATTGTATTGGGCTGCCAGTTAAGATTGTTGGCAAAAGGTAATGAAAGAAGGTTCTTCAAAGTATGAATTTTAAAATGAATCTATATGTATGTATGTACATGTACATACGTATGTATAAATATATATGCATGTATGTATGTAAATACATATGCACATATGGATGTATGTTTAGGCTTAGAGATTTTAAATGCAAAGCAAAAAAAGTTGACGAACAATACAGCTGAGCTCAATGTAGCAAATGGAGGCCTGTGCAAATCACTACCACTCTCCCCTTTGGAAGAAGCAGTTTCAAACTTGCTTCAATTTGGGAAGCAATTTAATCCGGAAGATGTTGTCCAAAGAAATGAAACTTTACATGAAAATATACCAACCACAGCACCAACAATCTGCGAGGAGTTTGGGCACGTGCCATCAACTTCCACAAATATGCCATTAAAATAGAAGCACAACCTATTTCAAGAGAACAAAAATCCAATGACCAACGAACGTAATTATTTGAAGGCGACAATTCTAGGCCAAAGGAGGTGTTTAATTCATATTTTTCAACACCATTTTTTTTTTTTAAATTTTCAATAAAAAATGAAAAAAGTAAACAAACGACAAATTTTATAGTGATGATATTATTTTCGTCAACAGAATACTTTTAATTAATGCCGATGTCGACTATTGTAGTGTGTTGACGCTGATTAAGACGTCATTATCATTATCATACACTTCGAAATCATCGTTATCTTCTGAAATTCCTTTACTTTTGCAATCTTCTAGCATCGTTTTGCAACACTGGACCTTTACCATATCACAAATGTCAAAGTTATGCTCGTTTGTATTATAAAATCTGTGGCAGGAATAAAATAATTTAAAAAATTTGACGTAAAAGTTCGCGGGCTCGGAAAAAAAAGTTGCCTATAATTCCTTCCAGGTAAACGCCTTTCGTTTTACATACATATACATACATACATACATACATAACAATATATGTACATATATTATAAATTATATATATTGTTACATAAAAAAAATTATTTCAATGTAAACAATATCAAATCGATCAGAAATCATGTAAAAATCGAAACTTGTTTCTCAGAAATTTAGTATTTTATTTCGACTTTTAATTCGATTCATTTGCGATTCATGCATTTTCTAAATTCATTTTATGTGAAGAAAATAACTGAGGGGCAATAAGTAAAAATATATGTATGTATGTGCATCCGTTCCCATAAGGGCATTTCGTCAACAAATATAAGTTATTGAAAACGAGCGGGTTTACAATATTGTTCCAGAGAAGTATTACAAAATAATCAGTTTGACTATATGGAATAAAAAAAACGGCCAAGTCGCACGATGCAATCTTTTTATTACCGATAATATTCTACAGTTTCCTGAATTTCTGGCAGTCAAAATATTTACTACCGAAGGCGATTTAATAAACTCAACTCTGACATATTTCCCATTCACTTCAGAAATTCATTTCATTTAATATATTAGCATTATGTATTTTCTATTTGCAACAATAAATTTGCTTAAAAGCTACGAATCGTTAGCCCATTGAATGATTGTGTAAATATTATCAGTTTCGAGATGTCACACGAGTTATGAGTGTCATAGAAAATAACTGAAACACTTCTATCTTTGTCAACATGTACATACATACATGTATTGATTACCACAAAGAAACACAGATTGTAAAATTGATTTCTTAACAGCATAAAATATTACAGCCCCGCATTTTTAGCCTTTTCTTATCATTAATTATGTGAACCAACAAAAGAACAAATCATCGGTTCACCACAACATGTTATCCTTATGATAATTGAAATTGTAACCAAGGAAATCAGCAAAACATTCTGTCGGTTGACACGTACTCTCGCTGATCTTAAGAACATTGTGTAAACGGAGCAAAAGTATAAATATTTTTGTTCTTCAGTTCATGAGAAAATACGGTCTTTAAAGATTTAAATAATATTAAAAAAATGTTGGGTAACTTGAATTTGTACAGCATTTTTTCCGTTACTTTTAAATCAGCAGAAACCTTAAGCCATATGGACTCAGTTTAAGGCTTTGAGAAAACATAAGGCCGTACAATTTTTCATTCGAAACAAAAATATTTCACACAAAATTCAGCAAAATTGTGTGGGTTTCCGCTGCATTCGCTCTGTTCATACGATGGCAAGAAACCAACTTTCACTTTTGTCAGGCTTCAATTCGCTACTCCCTACGGCATTTCGTTAGATCTGGAATGCTGTTGTATAAGTCTTAAGTATGAACCAAAAAGCTTCTTAGGATCTATAGTTTAAGTTCAAAATATGTTTTCTTCTATCTTTTGTCTGCCACCGTCACGTTCTCTGTTATTCGTATGTGGTTGGCTGAAATGCAAAACCACGCAACTCCCATAAGAAAAACTCGAAATCGATGTTACGATATCAACAACATCCATGTTCTCTTCAACTTTTACTCTCATGCAATCAGTATGTAGAAATTTTATATTTAATCAACAAGTGACGTTAAAATCAAGTTAAACAATAAATAATTTAAAAATATTCTTAATTATTTTCCACTTAATAACAATAAGCATTTTGCTTTGATTCGTGCCGTACAAATCCCTTTTCCATTAACTGATGCAAATCAGCTGCACTTTTTCCACTTGTCTGTCGAAATTTAAAACTAAAATGGCCAAACACGCATTCACAGAAACTGACTTGTATTTGTGTGTATGTGTGTGTGTATGTGTGTGTGTGTGCGTGTGTGTGTTGTTTTCCTTTTTTATCACATCTGATTTATTTTCAGTTTTTTTTTTGCTTTCACTTATCAGCACATTATCAATGCATTCCGGCAATTAATGGATAAAGAGAATAATATGTTTTCAAAAGGTTTTTGTTGTTATTGTTGTTGCTGTTGCAGTTTCATGCAACGAAAGGCATTTTGCAGTCCCTAAAGATCAAAGTGAATTTGCGAGTTTTTTTTCGGAATTTTAAAAAATAAATTTAATAAATAAAATGTAAATTCTTGGCTGCGATAAAAAAATTATGTATGTGCGTATGTTTACTATATACTTGCAGGCAAATTCGTTATCAGGATTTATATTATATAGAATACAATAGATATAGAATATGGAGATATTCGTAGTAGCAATATGACGGATATCATACAATAATATAACTTAGTTTCACACCCCTGTTCTTTGCAACCGCTTAAGTACTTTCACAACATAGTGGATCCATGTATTTCGCGGTTGGCGGTGATCGTCATATAACACGTTCAAAGCCCTGATCATATATGATCAGGCTGGCAATTCAGCTGCAGTCACAGCGATCCATTTAATGCCAAAAAAGCCAGAAGAAAAGTAAAACTTGCTGAATTTTTTGAAATTTGATTTTCTTATGCTCAATGCAGAGCATCCACATGATGGCCTGATCCTAAGTCCGCCCTGTTCTACACACAGTAGTGCCATGTCATTTTTTCTATATGCCAGATTAACTTTTTGGGGCAGTCTGCTTTCTGGGCGTAGTTCCCTCGCTTGCCTTGGCAATAGCACCCATAAGCTGAGGATGCAAGACTATTGGTGTGCAGAAACTCGCCAAACTCCGCTCAAGGTGTTTTCGAAGGAGGGAAACATCCCAGTGGCGATCAGAAGTTGAGGCGCTGAAACCTTTTGTCCGCTGATTTAAACTTAAAATTTATGTACTTGGCTCTCAGCTGCCTAGGAAATAGCTTTGGGCAGAGATTACATAGCCTGAGCCCTTCGGCAGATATTTTATAAAAGAAGTTGTAGTCATGCTCAATAGTGCCTGTACATCCAGCGCGATCTACGGCCTTGGAAAATAGAACTCACGCCAGACTAATAACATCAGCATTTTAAATGCATTTAGAATGATTTCCAACAAGATCGTGGTTGTTAATGACGATATGGACCCCATAACAGTAAGAGATACAGTTGGCCGGAGAATATGTGTTACGACTGCTGGCAGAACTAATCAGAAATGCCTGTATAAACTTTTCTTTTGTTTGGCTACTAATAGGCAAATGTTGATGCCGGGTTTCTCAATGGAAACAATGTTGATATGGACGAACTCTATAGTATCACAAAATGTTGGAAAGGTATTCATTAAGCGATTCTTATCAGTGAATTTCACAAGATTTTGTTCACTTGTCGAAAAGATATAGTTTTCTATGACTCTGGCTTAACAATCAAGCTGAGTTTGATAGGTTGTCAATAAGGCCAGTTCAGGTCACCTCTCATGGAGTTTGAGCAAAGTATCGTATTTTACTAAATGCTTAAACATTGTGTCTGGTTTTGGGCGCATAACAAATACACGTTCAAAATATATAACAAATAAATCTGCCAGCAAAGTGAAAGTTATTAAACGCTGTTTCAATTCCCTAAGAAATTAGTCGACCAACAGTTTTTCTTTTTTTTTCTATTGTCCGGGAACACAAAAATGTTGAGTTTTTGTAAAATGCCTTACGAAAACGAATAAGCATCCGCAAATATTTTCTATTGGAGCATATTTTTATGATTTCAATAGAAAATTAAATTTATTTATGTAACAATTCATTAAAGTATTTTCTTCTTTTTTTTTGGATTTCTTTTCGAATAAAAGAAGTATTTCTAACGAAAAACAGTGGGTGGACCTTTTCTATTAAATGACGCTTTTCTCCACACTTTTGCTCTTTTGCACTTCAGATGTTCCTCCTTTTATTTTCGTCTCTTATTTTTATTCTTAAAAATGTGCTGCTGTAAATTACTGGGGCGTAAATGTTCCTTTTTTATTTACAGCTTGTATAAATATTGAAGGTCATTCTGTGTACGCAAACAACAATATTCACGTATCATACATGTATGTATGTATTTATATTGTATAGAGTGGGAGAGGGAAAAAAAACAGGCTTTCAGAAAGTGGGTTAAAAGCCCAACAATTCTGATGATGGGGAAACATTTTATCTGTATTCTTGCTTGACACAGTTCGATATTCTACAAAATTGGCGAAAAAATAAATTTACCTTGAACCCTCCTGGATTGTTGGTTAAATGAGAAGCCTTCTAATTAAAATGCAGGTGTCTCAAAACGGAAGGGTAAGTCACTGAAAACGTTTCGGCCCGTTAAGAGGCAACATGTTGCTAATAACATACATGTGTACAGAGTTTTTGTGGACAATTAACTTGAGGCGGAAAATAAACAAAAAACCATTAGAAATATATCAAATCTCTTCAGGCACATTCCATAGCCTTCGCTTTAACATTGTTTCGTGTTTATTTAATCATGACAACATCGAAATAATATGTTCCCTCGTTATTTCAGAGGCATCAAATTGCTCAGCCCCTCATCAAGTGTTTCAGAAATAATTAATGGAGATAATTTCTACCTCAAAATAAATCTCCGTTATTCTCCCAATCGTATTGGGAAACATATTACGTTCTAAACACGATAAAACACATCGCATTCGAGAGATTATTTTTAAGTAGATTGAGTGGCATTTTATTGTAAGAAGAAAAAAGTCTTGCTACTTTGTATCGAAAATCTTTTAGCTAAAGAAGTGACGCGATGTCTAAAATATTAGAGTATTCGATTCGATTCCTAACAAAGACTCTGGTTGAAAAAATAACAATAGCATTCAACTGAACAATAACATATAAGCACAATGTACAATAAATAAATACAAGCTGTCAATAACCCAACAAACAAATCCATATTAATATAAATAAATTGAAAAAAATTCAGTGTTAGGGCTGTTGGTTTAACCTTACGGTCATTAACCAGGTACCTTCTTTAACTTAAAAATGCGCGCAAATTGTTCCTAATGCAAATACGGGCTTGAATAGAACAAAAATATATAAATATATTAAAAAATCAGTCCGAAGAGCGAAGGGCAACATCTTATAGCAAACAAACAGCTTAGAAATACAAACCGTTAAGTCAGTTAAAGTGTGACATCCTCTTCCCTGCATTATAGAATAGCGAAATACTTTTTCTTCTTTGCTCCTTCCTATAACCTAGTTCTGGTGCAGAGATCGAACCCTGAACACTGGTCCAAATATGATTAAATTACATTGTGCACCCCAGGAAAAAAACAACACAAAAGACCCATTTAATGAGGATCTAAAGGGTTAATGTATGCCAACAGAGTGTTGCCCTTAAAGTACTGAATAAATCTTAAGTCTAAGTGTCACCCGGGCTTCTATGCCGTTTTACTACACGAGAGTGCAACTATAAACAGGCCGTTAAATGACTTCTAGATGTAAGCTTTTAAATCGTCAGCACTCATACATATATCCTATTTCTAGTCCCTTTTCCTAGAGTCAGTTTTTAGAACGTTGTTACTTTGAAAAATACAGTGAATTCATTTTGTGGTGCAATAAAATAAAATTAAAGTAAACAAAAATTTCTATAGGTCAAAAGAAAGGCGTACAACAATGTTTTAAGGGATCACTAACCAAAGAATAAAAACTAGGGGCTGGAACACAATGTGGAGGCGTGAGTCGAGAAGTATACTGATCTCTCTCTCTCTCTCTCTCCTTTCTCTCAGTTAAAGATTAAAGATATGGCTTCAAATGAATGGCGACAAAATGTGAAGCGCAGGCAAATGTTAAGGCACAAAGGTCGAACATTTCCACTTTTTACAGCCCCTCGCAATAACATACAATCAATATTTAAGTGACAGGGTTTAATTGACATAATGGGCCCTTGAAGCTAATCAGGCAGGTGCTGGAAAACGAAACAAAAGCAAGTTTCGTAATGAATTTGTTTTTTATAGAACTGCCTCCGAATTTTAAACATTTTGTTTGCCATTTTCATATTTGGCCGTTTGAACACCGGCTGAAATTAATAATGGAACAATTAATTGTCTAACCGAATATTTTTACTTAGACACAAGCAATAATAAACTTTTCTTTATTTTGGTTATTAAGCTAAAAGTGATTGTTAACAGTTTGTGTTATATTATATTAAAGATAACAATTAATATTTGTCATTAATACAAATTTATTACATTTGCATATAAAATTGATTTACGTCACCACGGGCCATTATAGTCTAATCTGATGGTGGACTAATGTGGCTTTATGGGCGGCTCTCCGCCGCCCTTCTCGTGTTATGTGGTAAATTTTAGCGTGCGACCGCGGGCTATTTAGCCCCTTCTGCCAGCAACTCCCTCGACATTAAAAGGAAGACTAAAGACCCGAGTTGGTAGCCCGAAATCCTCACAGAACATCTGACCTCAACCAGAGTCGCCTTTATATTTCCTACTATTTATTTGCAAACGATGAACTGCAAAACAACAGCACTCTGAGGGCATTTGGACCGCTACGCCGGTAGCTGAAAAAACCCCTTACTGCGTTTCTGGGTTTGAGTCATAGCCATAGTGTGGCTTTAGCCTCAACCAATGACCAACACCTGAATACCGAAAGCTATACTTGGCAGCTTATTGGTCCCCGTTCTGCCAATTAACCCTTGAAGAGGATTTCAGAAGAACGGTTTGTGAAACTTTTTCACAGGTGAATTAAACAAAACGAAATTAAGAAAGCCTGATGCACGGCACAATGCGCAGAAAAGCGCAACAGTGCGGCTTGTTGCCAAATTTCTAACTCACTGAGAAGTGGGATCTAGAAGCGCATCTACAAAAAAAAAAACGTATAGTGATGCGGCTAAAACAGTCCATCACATTATAATCTAAACTTATTTAAGTTGATCTCATACATTTATATTTTTTTTTTATAAGAAATGTGGATTTTGGACTTTTGCTACCTGATACTTCAAAAAAAAATTTTTTGTTTTTGAAAAAATAAACCGGTTTTAGCAAACAGCCTGCAAAATATGACGATTTAGCTCCACTTTTCGCTGTCAGCTATGACCCTAACAGCTGTCCCCACACCTCAAATCGTTTTATAAGAAAGCTGCTACTTTTAAGAGCAATTGTAAAGAACTACGAGTTAAAGGAGGTGGCTTAAAATTTAAGAAAACTGCACCACGGAAAATGCCAAAAAAAAAATGTTATTTAAACTCTCCGTTTGGCGCCAAGAACATTCTTTATAGATCTTGTGTAATTTTGAACAGCAATAAAGAGAACATTTCCTCAATTCTTAAACACTTTTTCTGTTCGTTAAGAAAATTTTAGCTTAAGTCCTTTAAAAACTGTTTTCGCCGTCATACCAAACATCAGGACTTTATTTGACTTTTTATTTTTTTCCGACTTTTTATTTCAAATTTTTTGAGTTCAGGCAGATTTAAAGATTTACAGCTCAGCTAAATGAACTAAAAGAACTATAACTAGTGTTAATGAACTATAATTAAAAGAATAGTGCAAAACTCTGCAAGCGTGAAGAATGAACTCATTCTCCACGAACACTCCACGAATTTATTAATGCTATTCCTCTTTATCAAAATCTTGAGTGTTCATTTGAATGTGATTATTTATTTGGAATTTTGTTAAAATAGTTTTAAACATTTTCATTTAGTTTCACCAGTAGTCTTGTAATATTTTTAATTATTGTATGGTATTATATTTCTAACGTTAAGATTATCCAAGAGCAATAATTTATGCCAGCATATCGAACATTTTACAAACCTTAAGACAGTTGTCAGGTCTTAAAATATTCTAAGATTTGTAAAATTGGGACAAGCTCTGAGCCAATGCGATTGTAAAAAATTTAATATCATTGTCTGAACACAAATTTATCTGCGCAGAAATTTATTTGGCAACAAAATTTATCTGTCTACAAAGTTTATTTCACGATTTTCAGACTATTGTAAAGCAAAAACTGTCCGATCTGCTGCTAGACGTTGCCTTAAAGATTTCCTGGCCTGTGTTACCAATAGAAATAATTATCTGCATTAATTTCAAAATTTTCAATGGGCAGACCATGATAAATTAGCTGACTCCGTCTGGCAATTATCTGAAAATAAAAAACTTAGGAGTGCTCTCACAATTATCAGAAGAGTGACAATGTTATTTCCTTATAATACTGGCAATATTATCGGAACTGTCAACGGTATGTCCAAAGCTTTACCGCTTACAAATTTAACGAGGACAACAATGAATAAAGTCAAGTTTTGTTGTCAATTTTTCATTTTGCCTAATGAAAAAGTTTTGATTTGTTGCAGAAGATAAATGAAAGAAATCTGAAAAGGTTACAATAGAGAAACATGTATAGTTCCAGATAGTATATCTGATATTGAACCACAGCCTACTTCACTTATAGACCTTAATTAATATAATGGCTCTGGAAAGGTCACTAGTATCTGCAATCCTGCTTTGTTCAAGCTGTGGTACCAAAACAAAACGAGAGGCTGTAGTAAACAGTCGTATTAAATGTACCAGAGTCTGACAGTCATTAGTTTAATTCTGTTTTATATATTCAACAAAAGAACAAAGAAATGTTAAATTAGCAAACGACAAACAAATCACAGTTGAGTTGATGACTTTCGCAACACACACAAGAGTTACTCGTGCCTTGTGATAAAAGTCGTCGTTAGTATAACCAGCGTTGCCAAAATGATGATTTTATCATATTTTTGCTGATTTTTGAATCAAAATATGATTTGATGATTTTTTTTCTTAAATTATGATTTCTAATTCATAAAAATTATGATTTTTTTATTTCCAGTGTGTACTACTTTCATTGTAATTGTTGTTGGTTGCTTTTGTTTGCTTTACAATTGTTACCCTGTAACAAACACATGTATGTGCATAAAAATGCATCATTGTTTTGGAAATAACGACCTTAAAGAGCATCTCTGCATATCTGTTATTTTAGTGGGAAGTACAAATTATATTCTTTCTTAAGAAAAAGGAACACCAAAAAAAAAAAAATGTTGCACCCCTCACAGACCAGGTGTTTATCATTAGAGTCTGTAGTTGTACGAGTTCTCGAGTTATATGAACCATTAAAAATATATTTGGCATTTGCCTCTAATATAGATCATATAGAAAGCGGCCAATTTGTAAAAAAACAAGTTGAATGACATAAATGAACTTTATTTGTGTTTTTTAAAGTATTTTCTACATATTGTAAATAACGTGAACAAAATTTTTCTAAACTCATCCTTGCAAATACATAGAATGTATGAGGAACTGCAACGCCTTTACTTAAAAATTTTAGACAATTTTATAAAAACAGAATTTGTGAATTTGTGAGTCTCAATAACGACCTTGACTTGAAGAAGTCTATCTGGGTGTTTTTGTTAAACAAAAGATTTCTAGCTCAAACCTCACGGCAAATGAAAAAAATGAATTTATTGAAAATTGTATAGCATTTTGCATTGAGTTATATAAACAAATATTAAAACGATTTGGTTTTAACGACATGTTTTTAAAAGAGCTCTCATGTCTTGGCCCTTTGCAAATTATACATAGAAAAATTAATTCTTTGACAGTCTTAAAACACAGTTTTCCAAATTTAATTAGTGAAAAGGATATTCAAAACATAGATGACGAATTTAGAGAACTCCGTTTTATAAAATTCAGTGACCATTTTACAACTCTAGATAATCTTAGCTGTGAAGAATTGTGGTCAAAAGTATCAAAAATAACTCGTGCTGGCAACATTGCAGCTTTTCCGGTGCTGTCAAAATTTGTTCAAAACTTAATATGTCTTCCCATTTCTTCAGCAAATGTCAAACGAATATTCTCAACAGTCAATTTAAACAAAACTCTCGAAGGTATCTTATATGCAAAAGATTACTTAGCAATAAGAAACTGTTCCTGCTTTAATTTAAAAATAGACCAAGATATTATTATAAATATGAAACTCTGTATATATTATAGTAATAGTTCTTCATAAATTTTTTTCATAGGCCATGTGCTTTTTAATCTGAATTTATTTTTTGTTAAGATTTCTTAAATAAGTAAATATTTATTTAAATAAATACATACTGTTATTGTTTTAATGAAATCAGTTGAGTGGTTTTTCTAAGTTTTCTATTTGTTGGTTGGTGAATGTGTGATTAAAAATTTAAGTTTGCTTATTTTCTCTGCTTTTGGCGGAGCAATGACGACAAAGCCAGCGAAAATATGGTTTGTCACCATATAAACACAAGTACACGTTTCGCCGTAAATGCTTTAAACAATAATAATTTAAATACATATGTTCATATATATTAATTATAATTTTTAAATAAAATGTTGTATTAAAAAAATGATGATTTTTTTCCATAAAATATGATTTTTTTTTCGGCACATGATGATTTTCTTCTCAAGGCTTCTGGCAACGCTGAGTGTAACTAAAAGGCGGTGAGAACTATTAATATTTTTGCTCTCTTCAACTTAAGGTTTAAGATTTTTTTAAAGTTGAAATAAATCCCTTTTTTTTAATTTTTCAATAAATGCAACTATTTAGTTTGTTGCCATCAAACAAATTTTAATCTACTGCATTTTTCTCATGCCAAACAACATGAATTACACTTGTATTCCGAAGCATTTATTCTTACAAAAGTTCATTTCTTATCATTTTTCCACAATAAAAAAAAAAAAGGATCAAACATTTAAACTATTTTTGTGGCACAAGTGTGTGTACATTGTTGCTTTCAACCGTCTAACCCAAAGGGGAAGAATAACTCACAGGAATTCCAACATGCCAACGTACCCACTAACAAATCAAAACAGAAGTCTTCGGAATGGTGACAACATTCAATCACGATTGTTAAGTATCTGAAACATTTGCTAAAAGCAAAAGAGAAAAAAAATCTTGCAATAAAAGTGAACATGCACAGACGAGTTTCTTCCAGGGGGGGAGGGAAGTATGGAAAAAAAGGAAAAAGTGAAATGAAATATTTTCCATTTCTATAGTTCAATTGAGTGAGAGGGTCGCCGCAAATGTTTGGTTGGATTTATGCTCATAGCAAATAATTGCTAAACACATACTCGTACACATTCTACAGGGATGTAATACATTTTTTTGCAAAATATGTGCGGATTTTAAACCGTTAATTCGATCAAATTATTTAAGACGGAAAAATATTAAAGACTCATTTTTATTTGATTAAAGTTTGATACGGCAATTTGCACACAAAATTTATTCAATACGGTACACTGGGAATAAAATCAAGTAATTAAAACTGCGAGTGTCCTGGTGGCGCAAGTTTTGCTTTGGCGTAGAGCAAACTGGGACGCTATAGAAGAGGTGGGCTCGGTTGGCACGGCAACTAACACTGTAGGAAGTTCATGTATGACTTGATCAGTTGTACAGGTTCTTCTGAAATCTTCACCAGCTAGTCACAGGTTGAGGTATCTACTACAGATTAAAATCGCAGAAAGAGGCTTTGGTAGATACCGGTATAGTATAATCGAAATATGCTCGAGGTGCTGTTGTCTTGCAACTGATTTATGTTCCTCGTAAAGAACTCGAAGGTGGGGAATGTACGGGCGAGTTAGTTAAGACCTACTGTTACCTGAGGATTTCGGGCTAGCAACTCAGATGCCTTGACAGTAGCCTAGGGCAGTACTGGCCTGAATTCTCTTATATATCACTCTCGATACATCACAAGATCACCAGGCCACCTGTGGTTTGCATGGTAATCCACGTGGAGCGGCGGCGAGCCATTGAAAAGTTGACTATGCGGAATCGGTGCGCCGTCAGATTAGACTATAATGGCAAGTGCTGAAATCAATTTCGGAATCTGTTGACGTTTACGAACGTGCAGATTTATATTGTAAATATGAATATTATAATTTGAAGAGCTTTTATTGGCCATAGATTAAAAAGAAACAAAAAGGGGAACGATTTTTATGGTACAGGCCGCAAAACTGCGACCAAATGCGCTCAACAAATTTGTATGTGTACATACATATATACGGTGAAACCTCTCCTAACGGACACCTCCTATAACCGGACACTTCCCATGACCGGAAAAACCTTGTAGAACTGTGTTTTCAACAGTTTTTCATACAAAATGTATTCCCATAGACGAACGGACACTAAATTTGGGAATGTAATGCTCTACACGCATCCCTCGTAAGCGGGCTGAAGCGTTGAAATCAAGACGAATTTGTTTTAAAAATTAATTTGCCTTGGCTGAAACTTACCAACAAGAGTTGGGCTTAAAGAAACGCACCAGCAAGAGTTGTATTTAATTGCTCTATTTTATTCAAGTCTGTTTTATGTTTGTATTAATTCCATTCAAATTTTGTGATTCCCCCGCTAAGACCAATTTATAGGATGGCAATGAAATTAAAAAATTGCTGTTTATTTGAAGGAGTTATTTGTTTAGGCTCGTGTTGACGGCTTTAGAGCCCCAAAATACTGTATCAATTAAATAGAAAAATTTCTATTTATAATGAGTTTTACAAAGGAAATATTTCGGAATCAATTTTTTCAATTCCAATAGACTAGTCGATCATACTAGACCTCTTATAAACAGACAAAAATGGTACGACAGTGAGTGTCGTCGGTTATGAGAGTTTTCACTGTATATGTGTGTATTTTCATTGTTACAATTTTGTTTTATTTAGAAATCACGATATACAGATTTGTGGTTTGGTAGACGTTTTAGAGTAGGCAGCGCTAATTAACAGGTATTGACGTTTTCCAATCAATCGCACGACAGTATAATTTACATCCAGTGTAATAATATACAACAATCATTCTTAACGCACTTCATTAACGTCATTCTATTAGTTAGTGGATCTAAAAAAACCAATGAAACAGAACTTTTAATCATTTAGCTTTATATTCTACTTTTATAAGCAAGTTAATGAGAATTGGCAGCAAAAATTTGGCAAAGCGAATTTATCGCTGGTAAACAAACAAAACGCGGCGAAAACGCAAGCACATATTTCGTTTTTGTTAAATGTTAAATCAAAAAGTTTTAAAACAACAGCGCATTTTAGATGTTGTAAAAAAATTGATCACTGCTGATTTCATTGCGCGTCTGACTTGAATTCTCATTCAAACCACAAATTTGCCAACAAAAATATCTTTTAAGTAAAAACAATTAACAATCACAATCAAATGCGCAATCCAATAGTCAAATGGAGCAGAAACATGAAATACATTGATTTCAAAGCCGGAGTTAAGGAAAATATAAATATAAGCGAATCGCAAAAACTATTGCAGAGACTTCTGCCGTCTTCGGTGTGTATTTAAGCAACTTTGAGTACCTGATAATATTGTTTTACTCGCATTTTATACTTTATCTTTAGGATACTACAACGAATAATTTTGATAAGAAAACACTTAATATTTATTTGAAAATTAAAGGATTTTTTTTTGGAATATGCAGGTATATAATGAAATTATCTGAGATTGAGCCCTCGATAAAGTCTTATCGATATTCACAACTTCATTGCCGTTGGTTCGTATGACGCATTAAGTTTCAACAATTATAGTTCTCCTCCAAATAAAGAAAAAAGTCCAAATTTTCTTAAGGATCTTTTAGATCGCAACCTCCTCTACACAGTTTTAATTCTTCCACGAATGAAACGTGCTGTGACTCCTATTATGTCCTGTTCGCTATTAATATTTGAAATCGTTTAGAAAACTGAAATTGTTTAAACAAACACAAGAAATGTGTATGTACGTGCAGATGTTCGTACATATGTAAAATACACATAAATTTTATGTTTCTAATCATCGTAAAAGCTGTCAATGCGATTATCACTTCCGCTTCCTTCGACAGCAACAATGTTTTTTCTTTCTTTTTTTTAGCATTTCTTGTTTATTCTATTTCGTTCGCTTTATGTAGTTGCCGCTGACGCTGACGCTGGTACTTTTTAAAGCGTTTGAAATAGTTTTTATTGTTTTCATTCTGGTACTAACACACAGACATAATTGGAGACTTGAATGCCAATGCGACCGAATATTGTTGTAGGGGCATTTTATGGTAAAAACGTGACTTCGTAGGCTTTGAAAATACAAGGAACTGCAAACAGTTTTAAGGACAACTGGCAGATGACTGTCGCCGCATAATCGATGTTCAGCAAAGCTCACGTCTTTTGTCTTGAAAAGAAACTTAATTAGATCGGCTGATACGCCAACTTAATAAATACAAGTTGAAACAAAAAATGAACGTTGCTGCCATTGAAAGTCAAGTCAGCAGGAATTTCCCAAAAACTGATACAAAAACAAAATAATAGGTATAATTGTTAATTTGAAAAATTCGGTATGTGAAATGATCAGCATCAATAATGACGGCTCTAAATATTTTTGAAGTTGCGCTTATTGGGCTCTAGGACATCCAATTGACACAATTTTAATTGAACAAAAATGCAAACCATTTTTTTTAATGAAACTATTCCTCAGCCACAGTGAAAGTTCTACAATACTATGAGAACCAAAAAATAAAAGGTGTCCCCATGCCATAAACCTTATTTTTTATTCCATCGTTAATTAAATATATGTATATGTACAAATGTTAAGTTTGTCAATGCCTAAACACTTTCATTATCTAATCGAATCGAAAACATGTTGTAAACTATCATATAATTTGGATAATGGCGGCTCATGATTCGTCCAAATAAATCACCAGCTGTGCCTTCAACTGGCACACGTGTCTAATATTCTGTTTGGACCTCCCGAGCAGCAGATTTTGCATTGCTGTATTCCAAGCTGGGGCCCTCTTCTGATATGTCAGGCAAAACTTGAAGAAGATGCTGCATGACTTCGGCTATGCAGGGTTTTCCCAAACCTTCAATTGGAACGTGGCCCGGAGATGTATTGAAAACTTGACCCTGATCTTGGCCAAAGCTTGAACTTAACTGGCTGAAATTATCTGGGTGTAATTTAAAACCTAAAAAGGCAAGAAGCGAGCGAAATTGTGATCTACTGTGGGTGATCCAAATGAGCCGGGATGCTCTTCGTGAGAACTAGTTCTTGGGGAATATACAGGCGAGTTCCTACAAACTTATAAAGTGGAAATAATCTACCATCAGATTAAGCTGATGAAAATCAATTTCACCATCTATTCGATTTGAGAAATTGTGCAAACGACATTGTCTGCAGAATATAGATCACGTGCGTGATTTTGAACAATCTTCTAAAGCAAAGAACTTTATGTTTTCTAAAATTACCAACAAGAAATTACAATTTTTCAAGGTAAAATTGTCGGTACTGGGAAAAACAATAACTGCGCGTATTTGGAGCATGAATTTTAAAAAGAATTAACCCTGGACGGTTACTCTTCATATTAATACATTAAGGTGACACTTCGTCGAATTAAAGAATCTTTTAACAAAACGATTTTTAAGGTGAAGGATTTTTTTCCTGTACGTATTTTGTTAGCAAGAGAAAATAAAAAAAAATAAAATTATTTGTTTCACTTAAAATTCGATACGAATTTAAACTCTGTTTGTTTGGTTTTTAAGAAAAACTTAATTTTTTAAACCACAACAAAACTTAATAAATTAAAATAAAAATGACTTATTTCATACACATTCTTTAAATATCAGTCAAATAATACAAAAAAAAAGAAAAAAAGTGTTTTGCGCGTTATATATTTCGACTCCTTTGCATTGTAGTAATGGACGCCGCGTGTCTGATCTGCTGCTGAATCACCGTTTTCGCTACTGTCTACTTTCTTTCTCTGCAGCAACCGAGAAATTATATTAATCGTTGACACCATTTTCCAAAAATCTTCTTAGGTCAGCGTCTGTTAGTTGGTTTTTTACAACTCATTTTCCATTGAAAAAAAAAACAATTTAAAATATTTAACAAAAATATTAACAAATTATTAAAAATTAAATATTTTGTCAAAATGCTTAACCCCTCTACAGCAAATAAATAAAACAGCACCGCCAAAAACAAAAAAAAAAAAATACTATCTACGACAAAAAGTCACACTAAAGTTATTGATCGTCTTTACGACGAGTACACATCTGTGAACTTTAACTTTAAGAAAATGTGGATAGTGCGCCGCTTTTACGCTTTAGGGTGCGTAGTTTCCGTCCAAAGAGAATATAGGCGCACGTTTGGCGGCCCTCTTCCTAGCAGATGGATTATAATTAGTCTCGTGAATAAGTTTGCCGAAGGCCTTAACATCGAGATTCCTCTGTTCGGACGCAGGAAACTGTCGCTGCTGTAGCTGCTGCCATACAATCTAATCCTAGACAATAATAATTATATTTTATATATGATCTGGATGAGTGCCCAAAGTATAGCTCATCCAGACAACAAATATTCAGATTAAAGCGACCTTCTGATGTCCTAAAAAATGTCAGTGATAAAAATATAGAATCAATTTGGGAATTTTTGTCAAGGAACAATTTGCAACACCTGATACAGTTTGTATTATAATTTTAGATTTGAAAGCCACAGCAGCCAGTACTCCGCCTCTTTTTTTTTGTATTAGTTACAATATTTATAATTTTGTAAGTAATAATAATGAATAAAAAGAAAAATTAATATATTTGCCGATTCGACGAAAAGTAACCGTCCTGGGAAGATGAATTTAGTTCAAAAAATGTTGAAGCGTTAAGTCGCAAGATCTGATAAGGCGCAACTGGTGCACAAAAAGTGCAGTAGCAAAGAAAATGGTTTCTAGAAGTTTTGTTTTATATTATTTTTTGCTAAACTTGTTTTGCGGACAATATATATTAATGGACTTGGGTTTAGGGTTTCAGCCCTAAGATATAGCATTTATTGAAAGTATTCACAGCAATGATTTCATCATATATGAAATAATCAGGGCATAGAAACCAAGTCGGTTTTGATGTTTCTTGGTTTTCAAAACCCAATATTGGTTCCATTTGGTGTCATAAAAGCAAGTCGGTTTTGTTATCTTCGAATGCAAACAAAACCAATATTCGAATCAGCTGTTGTTTATAATAATAATTTTTTTTTGACAAAATATAAAGTTTTTATTAAAAATATCAAAAATTTCAGTGTTTTAAATAAAAAAAGAAGGAACATGAATAATGCTGCTGTTTTATATTTGCTATTGGAGGAACAGCGTTCGGAAAAGTTCAGAAGAAAAATATTGCGAGATTGTAGCAATTCGTTGGCGCTGCCGGAGGCAACGTAATTATATTTTTTATAAAGTTTAGAATGTGCGTTCACATTTAAAGCTGCTTTGCAGGTTCATGGGATGCTAGCGACTAAACAAAGAAGCTTTTCGGATGGTCGGTCCTAGACGCAATAAAAGAACAGCTTTCCCGTTCTAAGATTCCGCCAATGTTACAACTTGCAGCTCCGTTGCGATTTTTATACGAAGGGCCTTAACAAAGAGTTGTTGGAAACGTCTCTAGCATATGGCTGGGTAACCAGTTGTCCTCTCGGAAGGTCTGGATATTTGTCCCTAAACTCCACGATTATGGAGCTTTGAGTTTTATTTTTGTGTTTTCCTTTACATATATAAACAAATGTTAGAATTCATAATCACCCTTATTCCAGTTGTCGTCATCAACGTCGCCGTCATTTTAGTGTCAACATCATTTTGTTTCAACGTCATCATCAATTCAATAGCAATTTTGCATTCTATAACAGGATGACGACGACGTTGACGACTTATCGTTCATGTCAACGACGTTGACGAATTATCGTTTATGACGACTTATCGTTTATGTCACACATCTCTAAATATTTGAAATAAATGTTTACTTTGTTTATTACTTTTGACCAAAAATGTTATTAAAAATTGAAATGTTTTTTACTTGTGAGATAAATGCAGACTCGAGTGATGATGAAAATTCAACAAAACAAAACCTCATATTAGAACGGAAGCTTCTGAGACAGAAATTCGACATATTTAACCTACCGGACAGCAAGTGAGCAACAATTTCAGTCTATTATTTTGATGATTGTATAATTTATTTTTTGAAAGGTTTGAAAGTTACTTTAGAGTAAGCAAGACTGTTTTTAAATATGTATGTCTTAGAAACAATAATAAATACCTAATTTGAAAAGCGGGGTAAGGTCAACATACATTTCCAAAACAACGAAGTTGGCAGCTACGTTAAGATTTTTGGCACAAGGGTCATACCAATTAGGTGTTGGCAACGATTTCAACTTGGGACTAACGCAACCAATGTTTTCTAAGATTTTGTCGGAAACACTATATGCATTGGAAATGACAGTTTGTCCCCAATGAATTAAATTCGAAATGACGGAGAGTGAAAAAATTGAAGAAATTACTTGGAAGAATGCCTCTGCGAAATCCCACTGCCAGAGAGGGATTCTTCTGCAACTCTTTCACTAATTTCTCAAACTGGGTTGCAGTTGTTATTTTAAATTTTTCCGTTTTTTCCATTTTCAATTTATTTATGCTTCAAATAAACTCAAGTCGTTATGAAAATTGGCGACGACAAATGCAAAGTCGTTTCAAAACAATATCGCCGTCACATTTTCTTGTAGCATACAAATTCTATGTTGACAGTCATCGATAATATTCGATAACGACAACTGGAATAATAATTTGAAATAAACAAGGCAAAACAATATCGTTTTGTTTCACGTTGACAACTGGAATAAGGGTGAATATATTTCCTTTTTTAATATAAAATTTACTTAAATTTATGAAAAAATATCAAATTGGAAGACAAAAATAAAAGTGCGGCAATGAAATCTGTCAGCTTTTAGCTGCTTGGTTTTTTTCAGGAGAAAAACCAATAATTATTGGTTTCTGTGACACCTAAAACCAACATTAATTCTGTTTCGAACATAAAACCGAATTCATCACACCAAGTTATTTTTTTTGTCGTTTTCAAAACCAATTCCAATAATATTGGTTTCTATGACACCCCTGGATAAAAGTGTGGCAGCCCAGGTCGCTGGCACTTTAAAATTAAATCTGCACTTAAAAAGCATAAAACCATACTTCTATTTGAAAGGAGAAGATGTCTTCCATCTTTGGTTCACAATTGAAATGAATGAACGCACTACTTTTTGCTGATATCTGGGTATGAGTGCGTATGTATAGTCTAGCAGTAATATTTCCGACATGGCACTAAATATGTATTATAATTCACATCACAATGGCACAAAAAAAGTAAGTATATATGTAGATGCTGTGGCATGTGAACATGTATGTGGAGGTATGTCGGTGTTCTCTGTTGTTGCAACATTGTCATAACTGAAAAGATCTACTGGCAGTTTTGAAAAACTTTGAAGTGCCGAATAGTATTTCCCATCATGTACCAAGTTTCGATACCATCTATAAATATGTACTCAGTCTTGTTTTGAAGCCGAGAAATCGCATTTTTACAAGTTATGACGATATCGCAGTAAACGGGCTTCACTTGCAACGTTCACGTAAAGTATTCAAATATATTTTTATAAAGCTGAATGCGGTTGAGAATATCAATGAAATAAAATCTAAATCGAAATAATAAATTTATGAGTTTACAAGTGCCCCTGCGGGTGTGTCGTCTAAAGTGTAAATGTTTTGCACATGTTAATGAAGTTGAATTACAGATTTTACTGTTAAAAGATGGCAGCAGATTAAAATGTCAGAATTCAAGAAAGAAAAAATATATTTTTTTACAGCTTCCTCTTCTCTTTATGACACAAAATTCAATGTAACTTTAATGTTGAGCTTTAGCAGCAGTGATAAATAATTGTGAGAAGCACATGTACGAGTAACGAACGTGTAATTGGGCTGAACATCTTAAAATTTAGGGCATTTATGCCTAAATATGTGGTGGTCTTGATTGAACAACAGCATATTTTCTTCTGCAAAGCTTTTTCCAATTTCGTATTAAACATTATTTTGGAGACATCACGCCAATAAGAATAGGCGTGTCACATTCACTTTAGCGTCTTTATTTTCTAAATTCAGGCCGAGAACTGTTACAGTTAAGAGCATTTGTCCTTACAGTCCTCCATAAACAAGGCAGCTGCCACAATGGCCGTAATATATATTTAGGACTCCTGCAGAAATTAATAGTTTTTGGGCGTTGCCATAATCCCATAAAAATCAAACAAACAGAAGGCGACGCAAGATTGCGCTTATAGAAACTTTTGGCTTTTTACCGTGTGTACGAATACATAAATTCAATGAGTTAAATATATTCCAGTTAAGTACAACATAACGGTATACCTACTCCCATACACGATGATACTAATGCTGGATACAGGCGCGCAGTGCATAATTTTATTTGCTGCTCCTCTTGCAGAAAAAGAATTATTGAAAATCAATGAGTATCTCCAGACATTAAACTAAGTTTTCTGCTGCAACTGAATCGAAACAAATTCGCGAAATAGGCATCGGCAAACCTACTAATAATGAGTCTTGCTCGATTGATGCAAGTGATCTAAATAGGAAGTTTTTGTATATTCCTGTGGTTAGTGTCACCTGTTGGGATGTGCTCTCTAGTCCAAAGTTTCTTAAGATTGTCATAACTAAACTTGCCCCCATAATAACGTTCATTTTCAACAAAATCCTCACTACAAATCCTTACCCCGAACTATAGAAAATTACAAGAATCATCCCAGTAAAGAAGTCAAACACTAAATACTGGCCGATAGCAATCCCAGCGTTCCTTTTGAAAGTTTTTGATAGATTGTTTCGTAATCAAGTGATTAGTTACCTTGAGAATAATAATATGTATTCTTAGTGGCTGCCAATCTGGTTGTCGTCAAAAACACAGTAGTATAACGTCTCTAGTGGATATTTCGGAGGACAGGCAACAATTAGATAGTGGCAATGTTACATTCTTAGTACTCCTTGATCACTCGAAGGCATTCGGCTCTACTTTGTAATAAATTGAAATATTTTCTTAAGTTTTCATGCAGTTCTTGTGAACTCATTTTTTCTTATCTGACGGGCAGACAACAATTTGTTGAACCAGGTTCCTCTACATCGACCCGTTTACCACTAAGCCGAGATGTTCCAATCCTGGGCCCTCTACTGTTTTCACTATGCGTCTGTGATCTGCAAAGCAAACTCAAACATTGCCACACATCAGTGGTCCGATGTGTGGGAATCTTAAATGAAGACTTGCATCGTATTTGGGGACGGGCTACCGCTAATGGCCTGGAGTTAAACCGCACCCAATCTAAATGTTTGATTATTAAAAAGAAATTACTGCAACTTGATTATAACCCCACGTCAGACTTAAATAATAATCTGGGCATTTATTTCAACAGCTCTCGTCTCTAAATAGGGGTAAACGGTTACTTTGTTACAGCAGCCAAATATCTAAATACCAATTCCTTATACATGCCATCGGTCTCTGGAACGATATTCCTCACAGCTCTCAAGTCACTAGTAACGCACCTCAATTGAAGAAAAATATCTGCCAATTATCAAGTTAATCCTATATGACATTTACACACATTTTTTATTATGTTACAACTTTCCTAAACGTTAATTATATGTATATCTGTTGTGTGTTTGTACGCAGGCTTTGAAAATTTATATATATCCTAATCAATTTCTATTTATATCTGTATGTATTTGCACTGGGTTCCATACTGCAATATGAGGCTTAAAGTCTAGTGTTTGGGACATTGAAATAGCAGTAAATAAATAAATGGAAAAAACTTGCCTCAATTATGACTTAAATTTATATCACACTTGATTCATATCTTGCCTAAAATCAATGAAATGAAATGCTTGAAACTCTCTATTTTAAATATCGAAATGAATATAATTATTATTATTATTATTAATGTTGTTTTTTAATTTATGTCATATTCTTTAGTTTAAAATTGTTTGAATTTATTTCATTGCTCCAATTCAAATAATGATGAAAATTTCCATCACTATGTAAAAAAAAGCCTTAAAAGTGTAATATATGTATCTTTTTTTGAATTATATTTGTACAACCAAACTTTTCTTTATGTTTGAAAAACTATAATCCACTTGGAATTTCATTGAATAATTAATTAACACTGTCTGTTCTTATATTTTTGTTTGCTGACACACGAATAGTTTTAAGAACTTAAAATGTCCAGATCCCATCAACTGGGACGCCTAAACATAAAGTTAGACCTTTGACTTATAAAAACTTTATCCCGTACAATCGTTAACAGGCAAATAATGTGTCATGCCGCCGAATGCGTCTAAAAATCGCCAAGAAAATTTCTGAATATGCAACGTTGGAACGTCTTCATTGGATTGTGTCGTCTGTATTGGATTGTGTTTCAAATGAGCACTGAATACCTTTTAGTTTAATAAAACCTTGTATGACATTTTTAAAATATTATCGTTTGTCATAAAGAGTTATATTTGTTTTAGATTTATCCTTAAAATATATTGGTAAGATCGAGTTTTAAGTTTAATTCCTAAACCATTTTTCACGCCAGAGTTGTATTCTAAAATCAACAACAGCAGCATTTGGGTATGTATTGAAGAATTTCCCAATATTTCTGCTCTACAGTATTACCGTGTAAATGCAGCCTAAGTAATAAGAAACTTGTTTTTCAACATTGTCATTATAAATTTGTCAGAGTCCTTAAACCATGGAATTCTAATTAGTAACCAAATATTTCCAGTAGCCCATATTTCAATTCATTCTTCTGCCAGTTCGAATCTTGCGTTTTAATTAACAACTTTTTGACGAAATGAATAATACATTTACCTACTTATTATTCTATAACTTTGTACTTAAACGTAACGCGGATCCCAATTCACACCTTAATTTGTTAAGTCCAAAGCACAAAATCCCTTAAGAAAAAGTACAATTCATTAATAATTATGAAAGACACTTTGTGTTTTTTTTTTTTTTGTTTTCTTGAATTATAGTGGCATAATAAAACTTTTCTTTGTCGTATCTAAGACTTTGAGCGACAACTCTAGAGATTTGTCCGTTGTACAGCCAAAATAAGAAGTTTGAAAAACTATAATTCACTTGGAATTGTTGGCAGCAGGTACCTTTGAATGAATAATTAATTCACACTGTCTGCTCTTGTATATTTGTTTGCTGGCAAACAAATTTAACGTAAACCTTTTTCATACTTAAAACTTACCAACTAATTTTAGGAGATTAATTTGAGTTAAGCCGCAACAAAAAGGCAACGTTTTTAATAAACTGTTAAAAAGAAGCAAGAGGAGATTAAATCATTAAGGCGCATATTCCTACATATTTATGATTTTATCTTTCACATCTGAAAAGAGTCTTCGCGTAATTTGAAACGCTTCGTACAATGTCTGGAGTCTTAAGTTTAGCTGCAACAAAGCAAAAAATTTAAAATAACAAGGATACGGCAATGGGCACTGAAAGACACAAAAACAACCACAAAAAAGGCAAAAGATAATCCCAGTTTTGATGGTTTGCTTTTGTACCTCATTCATGTGCCTCTAAGTGAGAAGGTTTCGCTGCGAAGACTTGTAAGTGGAAAATGTGCCTGAGCTTTTACAAAAATATATATTTTTTTTTGCGGTGCCTCTACAAAACCTTTAATGCTTTTGAGGTAAAATATAAGCTGAGCAATTGGGAAATTATCTCTTCTCTTAAATACAATATTTATTCAAAGACAATGAAAAAATCCTTCGCTAATGAATTACCGCTTTTATGCGCGTTTTTTCCTTATAATTTTTCAAGTAGTATAACCCCAAAAAATTTGGATTTTTTCTTTATAATTTCCAAATAGATATTTGATATTTTGTTTAATCCTTCATTGGTAATATTTTTTGTCAGACGTGAAACTTGCACAAAGTTTGATTGCAGAAAGTTTTTCTCCAATCCTTTTCTGGACGAGTAATTCGACTGGCAAACCATTTTCATAATCTAAAAATACAAAACCAGTAATTTTCTTGCCTTCAAGCAGAAAAAAATATCTATCGGTTTTTACTCCTCTGAAGGAGTTTATTACAGCATTTTTCAGGAAGAGATGTTTGCCCTAAAAAGATCGGCAAAGTGAGTACCGTTTTACAGAATATTCATCAGGAATGTTATATCAAATCTCAGACTGGAACACAAATAATTTTTATTCTTATACAGAAATGTTTGGTATTCTTAAATAACCCTAAATTGGATACGTGGACATGAATCCGGCTGGGACAATAACATCGTCAATGGACTAGCAATGGAGAGGCCAACCCTTCAGGATGAGAATAATGAATACTTGAAACGTATTGAACTTTCTACACGGACATGGGCAGAGGGCAGATGGTTGGTTCTCGTAGTCTACATGTTTCAGTTGAAGCAACATAAGGATTCAATTCGATACGAAGGCAACTCACCATGTTTATCACCTGTCACTGTATATTTGACAGCCGACTTCTCCTGACATACTCCTTTTTTTTGAAGACGACAGCATGGGGATGTCGACGCAAAACCGTTTCTCATCTTCTTGGAACTTGCCCAGGGAAAGTAGAATATTCGTTTTAGACATTTAGGTGAGTGGAGGTACAGTTGCCTTTCCAAATTCCCAACAAACTGTAAAGAGCAGCAAATGACTGCAGCCTGACTTTATCTGTTTAATGCGTATATCCCACTTCCATAGATAATAGATACGAGTGATAACAAATACAATTGATGGTTTTCAAAGGAGTAATTGTCCTTTAATCTGCCCTCAGGTTCTTTATGTAAAATAAGCTACAACTGGATCCTATAACTCTTAGATTTAGAACGAGAATGTCTTCAATTTTGGAATGAGAAATGAGTTTAAAATTGGAAACAATGCAACAGCTCGGAAAACTAATCTGCCCGTGGGGTATCGTATCGCAAACGGTTTTATGAAAAATGTGTAAATGACCTCTTCCATCAAAACCTGGAAAATATTTAAATTTTACCAACTTAAAAATAAAAATGGAAAAATGGTCATGTCTGGATATTTTGTGAAAACGATTTGTGTAATCCAGCTCATTCAAAACTTAATTTGATACTATCGATTTCTCAGGCGAAAGTTTAGTGTCTCCAAAAACGTTGACACCAAATTCAGGCAGACTCAAAAATTAATTTAAAAATTGATTCATTCGATTCGAAAAAACGCTGCGAATAAAATGTAATGCTGAGGCAAGAAAAACTTGGCCTTATTTTGCGGCGCTTACTGTACTTGATGCAAAAGTAAGGATTAAAGAAGATCTCCCCACATTTCGTGTTGTTTCGTTGACAATTTTTTGAAAATTATTCTTCTTCTAAGCCCAGATAAACATGAATACATAATTTTTGAAACGACTGAGAAGGATTTTAATTTAGAATTTAAATGAGAACAAAAGAATACTTAATTATTCAGTTTTATGTTGTAGAAGATTAAAAATCAAAGGACACAAATGATAAAAGAAAAAAATTGCTGCTCAAAATCCTAGAGTCTTCAATTCAAACCGTATGACAACAACAAACGTTCTTTGAAATCAAATTTATTTCATATCCAGAGTTCTGAAAGGTCTCATTCAGATGAATAGAAAACAAGATTGTTTAAGGAATTCATATCACTCTCACTTTCAGGCTTGATTTTCCTCCCGATAAACTGTAATACCGCCGCCAATACCACAGCAACAACTACAACAACAACACTACAACAACAACACTACAAAAGACATCAAGATACAAAACAAAAACATATCGAAACCACTTTCAGCCAATTTGTCTTAAAAGCGGACTTTGGGTTATGCGAGACAGAAAGCGAAAGAGAAAGAGAGAGCGAGTGTGTTCGTGTTCGTTTGAGTGTGAGTCTGTTTGTTTTGCCAGTTGAAAACAGAAAAGGGAAATTCATAAGGAGTGATGCAGGGATGGCAAAATTGGAACAATTATACTGTTTTTTACTGAAATGTACTGAAAAGTACACAAAGTAAAATTTTGATAATTAAACTGTTACAAGGATTCGAATATTAGCGGTTACTGGGCAACAGTTTGTAAAATAACATACGAAGCAAATGAATTCATGTTACACGAACTTTAAAAAATTGTCAGAGGTAAAAAAAAGTGTAAAAAAAGTTCCCTACCCGAATATACATATAAATAAAACCAAAGAGACAGAAACAGACTACGAACCGCAAACTGCAACTGTTTGCGGCTGAATGAAAACACATCAAGTAATTTATTATCAAAATTTTAGTTGTAACAACGAGAACGATGTGCGTCCTTTAACTTTCTTTATATGTAAAAAGTTTATAAATTTTCAATATTGAATTGTTTTTTCCAATGCCATCCCTGGCTTGAGATGTGTACTCGTAACGTAGTCTTGTATACAGCCATAGAAACATATTGGTTTACGGCAGAATAATGAAGATTATTATTCTTATGACTGACGTTGATGAGGATAATAATGGGTTATTCATATTCAAAACGACTGACAGTTGCATTCACTTTACACACACGCACACGCACACGCACAAGCACACGCCCACACATGCCGACACGCAAGTTCATATTCTTTGTTGTTGGTCTTACTAACGATGTTGGCTGTGCGAGGGCCTGGAAAGTGTTGGTTATTAGGGGGCATTTATATCAATTGATTTTTCCACTCAAATGTCGTTCGGGTCGGGCTAGAGAAAAACGTATAAAATGCAAATTGTTGCTTCAGATGGTTGTGCGTTACGTGGACAAAATGCTTGTTGGATTCTGTATGTCTGGAAATCCAACTGACAAAGTGTATATAAATATGTTTATGTTGCTGGAAAGCTTTCTTCTCTCTCTCTCTCTAGTATTGTTGTACTTGTATATTTAATGTCAGTGTAGTGTTTTGTAAGCATAAGCCACAAATGGCAACTGCAAATTCCTATAATTACTTGTCAAAGTACGGAATTGGAACAACATCTCATCAGCAAACGGCCACGGCAAGGCAACAAAGAAAGCTGTTGTTTAATGAGCAGTTATAAAACAGCTGAAAATAGCTACTAAAGGTATGTATTTTCTGTAAATAAAATATAATTAAACTGACTGTAATAAATCATGTGTAAACAAAGTGATTGAAATGTCAGTTGGGGTGAAGAGAAGGATATGAAAATTGGGGGATTGAACGTCTTGTTTTGTTTTTATCCCAAAATCGCTTAGAACAAGAGATCTTAAAAGTTCTTAGTGAACTTCTCTATTCCTTTCTTTTCAAAATCAATTTTGTGTCCCCACTCAGCGTTTTTCTTCAATCATCGGGGCAGTTCTGGGTATTCACTTCTTGGCAAGTCCTTGAGTTCTCTCAGCGTCTCCGTTCTTATGTCTTCATTTGTCGCAGAACGTCCAACTATTATGCGAACTCTTGTGAATACGGTAACTTCATCCAACAATCTTCGAGCGATGCTCCTGTGACCAACTGCGCTGCCACATGTTTCATACGCAAAATGTCCGAAAGAAGTTGCCTGGCATCATTCTCCACAACGTTTCTAGTAGCGATTCTATGATTCTCCATAACAATGCGCTTCAGTTCATCAACATTTTCATCGGCTGTTGATGTGCTGCGACCTCCAGGATGCTTTGAAAAGCTTCTACCACTTGTAAACATTTTCCTAACTCAGAGTACAATCATCGTATGTCACTGTTAACATTTCAAATGCTTTAGGGCATTTAATTCCAACTGTTACACAAAATTTCATCCATTTTTTCCACCACAAATAATACGGAGAACATTTTTGTAGTACCTTTTTCTTCTCTGACGGCTTCTGTTTGGGTACGAGACACCAAAGAAGTCATAGTATGAAGCTAAAACATAATATTAAATTTGTTGATTTATTTCATGCCTCAACAACTCGTATGAACTGTCTGCATCTGCAACCTGCATCTGCAAACACTTCTTTTTGGACTAAGCATTTTCTGTTCTGCCGATCCGCGTGTCCACGAACGTTTAAAGTTCGACATCGTCCAGCTAAACTTTAAGACATAATTTCAACCTACGAAAATATGTATGTAATTAAATTTAACATTTCTTTCTTTAACTGATAAATAAATGATATTAATGGTTATGAAAATATTCATATAAGTGTGTTTGCAAATTGAGTGAAATAAAGTGAATATGTCCGTACAATTAGCGAATTAAGCCGTTAATTGCACTGTAGGCAAACAATAACCTCATTCCTGGCTGGTTTAATCGTTTCGTGCATTCAAAATGGAGGCAGGGCGTTTGACTATTTGCACAATTAATTGAGTTTTAATTTAATGAACTCAATATGTGTTTTTAAGCGCATACATACACACATCAGTGTTGCCAACTTGGTGCGTTTCGCATCATTTTCGGTGCGTTTTCTTTCAATTTCTTCAAAAAACATTTGAAATTTTAAACTTGCTGCGTTTGTTTTGTAAAGGCGCGTTTTTTGCTTCATCTTAATGCGTTTTGAAACATTAATAAAAGAATAAAATAATTAAAAGATTCCTTTGAAATTATTGTATTTTTTTTTTTTTGTAAAACTGATTCTGTTTTCTTACACTTAAAAATTTGGGGTTCAGAAAACAAAATTTTAGGATTCAGCCAATGAAAAAAACTTAACAAATTTATATTACAGCAAGAATTTTAAGAATTGTGAAAGGTTATCTGAAAATTTGCTCATTTTTAATAAAACTGCTTTAATAAACTGATTACATTAACGCAATGATTGAATTTAGCCATTCACAAGAATACCGTTAATTCGTAATCACAAGATAACTGGAAATTATTACAGGCGTTTCGATTTATGGAGGTTAATGTTAGAAAAATTCGAGTTAAAGGAATTTTTTCAATTTATTTAATACGTTGAACCAAAAAACAACATCAATTTGAAAAAACAAACACAATTATTTATTTAGCTTTAATACAAAATAAAAAGAAACCTGTAAATATGCACAAAACTTGTACTCTTTCGAAAAGTTTTAAAAAAGTTTGTAATTTGTTGTTACTTAAGGCTTTTCTCGCCTACCCTGTCCACTGAATTTTCCACATTTATTAAAGAATTAAAAACGTGTTCATCAACATTATGATTTGACACCCTTTTACAACACACCCGTTGTAAATCCACAAGCAAAACGACCACGAAAATTAAAAAAAAAATATGTTTCTGTTAAATTTGTTCGCATCATTTGTTTAGCATTACGAATTATAAGAGGTTATCAACAGCCAATTACGATTTATAAGAGGTTAAACAGAACTTGTATTGCAAATAAATACGAATTGACGAGGGATCCCAAAAGTCGGAAATTTTTGCGAATTGAAATGAAGGGACCGAACCAACAGTTCGTCACGAATTATTGAGTCTATCGAATTAAAGAACTATTGAGTCTATCGAGTTATAGCGATTCTAATGTGCAGTGAAATTATACTCTTTCCAAGGCCCTAAATAACGTTTTCTTAACTTTTCAGCAGAGAGAGAAAAAACTTAATCAAAATTAAAGTTTTATTGTCGCGAAACTTTTTCCAACTGCTTAAATTTTTGTTAGTTTTAGTCGGATCGCGTTAATTTTTTTCGAAATTTACAAAAAAGTCGATTTCAGAATAAACGAGTTAGGACCTTTCTCTATTAAGGGAACGATATATTAAGTTAGTTTTCTATTTATTAATTTCTAATTATTAGTTTGTAATTTTCAAACTAAGTTTTCAATTGCACAGAATGGTTGGAGTAACGAAAACTCTACACCCATGAAGCTGTTACCAGACTCTTATAATTTATTATACATGAAGTAGCGACGTGGCCGACTAGAAACTCTTCTAATGAAGCCTAAAACACTGCAGACATCGGAGGCAAATCAGTCGACCAGTCAAAAATAATTAATCTGACGCGAGAGATGTTCTTTAGCCTACAGCTGCTTAACGACTGGATTCAAACATAAAACCTCATAAGAGTGCAAACAAAATGAAGAGAAACTAAGCTACAGAAAAGGGGTGTGGTTAATACGCATCGCTGTCTTCAAGTGCTTCCTTTGCCGGACAAAAACACTGTCCTTTAGCCTAGTAAAGTATTAGTCACTATTAACTTTATGCTCTCTCCAGGCTCATATTGCAACCGATTAGTCCATCAGTCTATAAACTATATCAAATGGATATAATGGCATTTATGGATTTCCCATCAGCCCATATGCGTCAAAGTTGTTACCAGAAGTTTGAATTGTCAAGAAGCCAACTTCACTACGAACATAGAAAATACTTATGAAGCTATTGCAGAAGCCATTGAGCGAAATCCAATATGGATTCTCCCAGCGAAAACTTCTAGGGAAAAGTAATGGATTTAATAAACGTTCTCTTCACTACTTCTAGTTCGGCAATTTAGACCAGGCGATGTACATAATTGCAGGCAAGTACTTATCCCTTTCGCTTATCAATTCAAAATGCTGCAACACAAGATGCCTCAATTACTTAAAGTCCCTCAAAATAAACAATATAAAACATTAGAATTTTCAAATTAACAAAGACTTAGAAAAGGAAAGTTTCAGTTTTAATTTTTTGAAGATTTTAATCGTCTTTTTTTTATCAAATTTTCCTTTTTCTAACATATAATAAATAATACAAATAATAATTAATGCGTTTTTGCCAAGAGCAACTACTTCTCATATATTGGATAATGTTCGGTAAATATTTGGTGTGATATGTAAAAGTATGCACAACTACTTACTTGATTGCTGCTAGGTAATGTAGACGGTAATTAGTATGACATTGAAAAGTATGTAATTAGGTAATAGCAACACCTTACCAAGTCTTAGTAGTTCGGTGTCTTAATTTCTTAAACAATTAAAATTCTGAAGTAAATTTCATCGAATCGTTCCAATAGAAAGGACAGTACGTTCGCGCTCACGTCGTCAAATCGATTTGACATGATCTTTATCGATATATTTTACCACAACCTCACATTTTTATCTCAATGTTTCTTTTCTTCGATTACGCTTTTTGCAATAAATTACATGTAGATTCAAATGTGATTGAGCTGGTCGTAGGGCGAGTCTTTTCATGGTGAGTGATTGAAAGTAAAAGAACAGAATAATGAAAGTATATCCCAATCTGTAGACTAATAATTACCCAAATGGGTCATCCATTTGCAATTTATCGTTTTTAGAAGTATTTTTAGGTGATACGAATTTTCGTATAACCAGGGCTGCAAATTGACTAGTCCATCCGTTTGCAGTGATTGTTGCTAGCATTGTTCTTCATCATATAAAGGCTCAAGACTTGAAATGCTTTTATCCTTTCATTAACACATGCCATATAATTTACGTATGTAGAACTTGCGATAGGGATAACTGACAAACTAGTTGACATACCAATAAAGTACGTGTCATTTTAGTAGTATTCTTTGGCAAATCAGCCACGTTTACACGCAGTGGAAATTTGTTTCCAAAATTTACGCCAAACTTGTAGAGCACATCGTCAAGTGGACACCTAAGCGTCCAGCTGAGCAAATAATATGCAAAACTATCGAAGGACCTCATTTGTTCTTTTAGACTACATTCATCCAAATGGCGCACATGCCATTGGCTACAGAAGAAGCCTTTGCCGAGGGCTCCAATTCAGTCAATTCAGCTCCGTTCTCAGCCACTCTATTTGCCCGTCCACTACTTGTGCAAAGATCTTAGTGGATAGAGGACCCACATAAAATCCAATTACAATATACTTACAAAGGCCGGTACGCCCGGCGTCTACATGAAAGAGACAACTCATGCCCTGCGTCTATTTATTGTCTACTCGTATTTATTGATTGCGTTTGAGGTGGGATGTGGCCTGAAAACGAAATGTAATGGGTACGTTCGATTTTTTGACACTTACAATAAGTCCCTTTCGATTTCTGTCGCACAATGGCCAAGGAAAATCTAAAGACTTGTGTATTATATGTTGAATTGCCCTGAAATAAGAAGAACATTTTGTCGATTTCATCACTTTGTATCAGTTGCTCATTCTGTTGTCTTCTCAATTGTTTGCTCGCTTAAAACGAAAACCTTGACTGCGTTTTTTTCCTCAACAAGAAGGAGAAAGGAAACTTAAAACTTTAAATAAGAAACAAGTTTTTCGTTATGACGTTTATGCTGCTGCTGCCCTTTCCTGCTGATTTCGGCAATTAACTTTAATATGTATTTATATGATTCAATAAGGACAATACAAGTTATTAATTGAATTTGGCTTATTTATGAGTTCAATAATCTTTAGATTGGACATATTTATTGCCCCACAATGTAATAAAGGGCGAATCACATAAATTGAGTTCAGCAAATTAAGTTTTCTTTTTCTTTCATCTTTAGGGCCAACTAAAATAAACTTCATTTATGTACTTATTTTCGCATTTAAGAGACCATTACAGTGGCTTCCTAAGAAACTTACGAAACAGCCGAAAACCAAATGACGCCAGGAACATAAACTGTGAGATTTTGGATTTAAGGGATTTCTATCAAACTATCAGCTGATGTCAACTTTTTAATGGCCTTGAGGCAGTTTGATAATCGAATTAACTCTAAAAATCATTTATCTTCTTTGTTTGTGGATGGTAGGGATTTTTCTGAGTATCCAACACAGATTGTTTTTGTGTAGCAATAATTTTTATATGATTTTCTTATCAAGTTATTATCGCCTGTGTTTTTATTGAAATAATTCAAGATAAATAATTAAGGAATTACATTTCTGAGGAATCAAATTAAATATTTGAAAAAACAAAGCATATTTTTCGTGCATTATTACACAGTGTTACATGGGCACTTAATTTTAAGGTTCATTTCCGGCACTACCTATCCGAAACCGGCCGAACCTAATTAGGGGTTTACTGGCCTAACTTGGAAAATTTACATTTTTTTTTACTTTTGTGGCTTTGCCATATTTGATGCAGTTTTTTCTTGAGCTCCCCAAAACAGGACAACCATGAAAAAAATGCTCAAAACCCAGTAACAGTAAAACTGTTAATGAACGGCTGAATCATGCCCTTGTAGGCATTTTTCACTGAACAACATCTTACATCTTTCATTAACTTTTAAAAATGTTAACATCCTCCCAAAAAAAACTCAACATATTTCAACATCTTTGAAACATGATCCGTTTTCATATATAGATCTGATTTATATTTTTAATTTTATAAATAAGCGGTTCCATAGACATTGGAAACATGTTGCTGGATTTGTGGGAGGAGGGAATTGAAGAGCTGCGAGTTTCGAGAAAGAATTGCCACGCCTTCCAGGACCTTGTGGCAGCAATTGAACAACACGGATCGAATGGTTGTTGGGTAGACGTTGGCACAAAAGTACTAGTAAAATTTACAGACGGGAGAAAAGTAAGACTGGACCAACAGGTGGAGTGCCATCAAGATGGTGCCATTTTGCTGTCATTAAGCAACAACTAATCCAATTATTAATTTATTTTCAAAGCTAATTTTTTAATAAAAATGTTTAATTATTTTTCACTTTTGCGTCTTTTTCCTTAAATTTTTTTTGCACAGCTGCATAAATGAGAGATTTTGACCAGGTAAACTGTTGTTGTTGTAGCACATTTTCAACATCTTCCATGCGTTTCAGGAAAATGTTGCTCAGTGTAAAAAGGCTATATGTTGCAAAGTTTGTATCAATAAACAGACAGCCAAGAGTTACCAAGTCCGTGTCATATCCGAAGCTTATAATTTCTTCGAAAAAATTTATGTATTTTGTAATTAATTTACTGGGACAGTTTTCCAAAACATTTATAATATCGGTGCTTAATGAATAACGAATTGCGCGTATTATTTTATATCAAATACATGTGTATTATATCAAAATATTTAATATTTTACAGGGAGGTTAATGCTACTTTCTTTTAAATACAGAAAACGAATCAAAAATATAAAAAGAGAAAAGAGCAGAAGGAGTGCCAACATGAGAGGTGCAGTGGCCAATTGCAAACAAAGTAACAGCAAAAACACAGGTGAGAATTGAATTGGGGAAAAAGTCAAATTGAGTTTTTAATAAAATATTTATATATTTGACTACAGCTGTATCATTTTATAATTTTTCGAAAGATTCAACATGGGCTATAAGACCCATATATGTGAATATAGAGAAACTTTGTGCTTTACATTTCACACAAGACGACTTCGAAAGAAACTTGATATTTGAATCAAAAAGCTATCACAAATTTTATTTTTGTAGTTCACTACTGAGATACTATGAATAGGCTTCAGCAATCGACGTGCGCCAAAACCAAAACCAAAACCCCGGTGCAGTTCCGTCCATAGACACGAGTGCTGTTGCAAGTGAAACAAGAGTTAATGAACATGAAATTGCAAATTAATCTGAAATTCTAAATCTAACACTAAAGTTCAAACTGAGTTTTAAATTTCGTATGAATTTGAAGAAAAATGCGTTCAGAGAAATACTCCAATGACAACCAACATTAAGGAAGAAAGGCTGCACACCCACATAAAACCTTTGGAAATAAAAATTTTTATATAGGTTTGTAAAAAATGATCATACAATATATTTATTTAAATCGTTTCTAGAGATGCACTTCGTCACGAAAATGGTATCCTGAAAATGTCAAAAATCCAAACTAATGGCACAATAAAAAACTGGTCTATTTTCAATTTCTTATTTAATTTAGAATACATATGTAGTGAGTTTGGAGTAAAACATTTGTAATAAATATATTATCACCCAGGTTCTGTAAATCACTTTTTGTCAAAAAATCACCAAAAGTGTAATTTTCATCTATTTTGTGTTTTAGAAATCGCTTAAATGGTTTATAAAACTAAATTTCATTTTCAAATTGTTTCTGCCGTTTTTTCCGTTATAGTTTTATGTTCTGTAAATGAATTTTGCTACAAAAAAACGTATTTAAAACAGTTGGCCTTTGAGAGCACGAAAAAAATACTTTTTGAATAAATATATTAAATAGTTTGTTGTAAATAATTTAAATAAGCTAAAAAACGAAATGTAATTAGTAAATAATACGTCAAACATGTTGGTCAGAATTTTGGACACGGTACTCCTTTCCAAGATTACAATCATTTCCAATGATTTGTTGTGCGCTCCCCTTTACGAAGTAACGAAGTGCCGTAGCTAATTGTAAAATGACTGGAATGCTTGCTTCGACCCCTTTGGTTGATATTTCATTTAACAGCATCAAAAGGCCTTCTTCATTTAATCTAAAATATTCTATAAATCTTTCATTTAACAGCATTTCATTTAACAGCATCAAAAGGCCTTCTTCATTTAATCTAAAATATTCTATAAATCTTTCATTTAAAAGCATTTCATTTAGCAGCATCAAAAGGCCTTCTTCATTTAATTTAAAATGTTCTATAAATATTTCATTTAACAGCATCAAAAGGCCTTCTTCATTTAATCTAAAATATTCTATAAATCTTTCATTTAACAGCATTTCATTTAACAGCATCAAAAGGCCTTCTTCATTTAGTCTAAAATATTCTATAAATCTTTCATTTAACAGCATTTCATTTAACAGCATCAAAAGGCCTTCTTCATTTAATCTAAAATATTCTATAAATCTTTCATTTAACAGCATTTCATTTAACAGCACCAAAAGGCCTTCTTCATTTAATCTAAAATATTCTATAAATCTTTCATTTAAAAGCATTTCATTTAGCAGCATCAAAAGGCCTTCTTCATTTAATTTAAAATATTCTATAAATATTTCATTTAACAGCATCAAAAGGCCTTCTTCATTTAATCTAAAATATTCTATAAATCTTTCATTTAACAGCATTTCATTTAACAGCATCAAAAGGCCTTCTTCATTTAATCTAAAATATTCTATAAATCTTTCATTTAACAGCATTTCATTTAACAGCATCAAAAGGCCTTCTTTATTTAGTCTAAAATATTCTATAAATCTTTAATTTAACAGCATTTCATTTAACAGCATCAAAAGGCCTTCTTTATTTAATCTAAAATATTCGATAAATCTTTCATTTAACAGCATTTCATTTAACAGCATCAAAAGGCCTTCTTCATTTAGTCTAAAATATTCTATAAATCTTTCATTTAACAGCATTTCATTTAACAGCATCAAAAGGCCTTCTTCATTTAATCTAAAATATTCTATAAATCTTTCATTTAACAGCATTTCATTTAACAGCATCAAAAGGCCTTCTTTATTTAATCTAAAATATTCGATAAATCTTTCATTTAACAGCATTTCATTTAACAGCATCAAAAGGCCTTCTTCATTTAATCTAAAATATTCTATAAATCTTTCATTTAACAGCATTTCATTTAACAGCATCAAAAGGCCTTCTTCATTTAATCTAAAATATTCTATAAATCTTTCATTTAACAGCATCAAAAGGCCTTCTTCATTTAGTCTAAAATATTCGATAAATCTTTCATTTAACAGCATTTCATTTAACAGCATCAAAAGGCCTTCTTCATTTAGTCTAAAATATTCTATAAATCTTTCATTTAACAGCATTTCATTTAACAGCATCAAAAGGCCTTCTTCATTTAGTCTAAAATATTCTATAAATCTTTCATTTAACAGCATTTCATTTAACAGCATCAAAAGGCCTTCTTCATTTAATCTAAAATATTCTATAAATCTTTCATTTAACAGCATTTCATTTAACAGCATCAAAAGGCCTTCTTTATTTAATCTAAAATATTCTATAAATCTTTTTCTTCGTTCAAGATAATTTTCACTACAATTTTAATGGTAACTTGCGATTTCTCTGGTAGGTCAAAAGGATTGGAACGATGCCGAAGTCTTCTCCTCTGCATCCTTTGCATTCGTTCTTTTTCTCTTTCCAACAAGTAAATAGAAATAACCGCTGATTGGTTCATATTAGTGGTTTAAAATACGTTAAAGCTACTAAAAATAATATTGCCCAGAAGTTAAAAATTTTGTTTGTTAATTTTTTTAATTGTAAAATGCTTTTGTTCATGAAATTCATTCACAGTACAACAAAATTTTGATTTTTCTTAACTTGTTTCAAATAACTTATCTTTTGTCTTGAACCGCACTATAAAACTGTTTCATACGATTTTCAGAACACAACAAAATCGTTTATGTGGAATTAAAATCAATTTCCCTTTCATTTCGTGGTGATATGCAGAACCTGGCTGTATATTATAAAAATGAAATTTTTTTTATCCCAAAATTATAAAATTATAATTATAAAATTGATTAGAAAAATATAAATTGTCCCACTGTTATGTTCATATACAAATATTACACATTCGTATGTAGTTGGATAGCCACTAATTATTAGCCAATCAGAACACACGTGTGTGACGTCAGACAACCAACATTTATGTTTATGACCGCCAGACGGCGTTATCTTTACTTTTATTATTCTTGCCGAACAGCACCAGGCAATTAAGGTTTATATATTGTATAATCCTGTTTTAAAATATGCCTTAAACTGGGGGCTTCGCCCTAAGAGACTAAACTTTATGGTATTCGTTTTTGTGACCTGTTAAATAGTCGTTCTCTAGTTCATTTACATAAAATCAATTATAGCGGAGAGTCGCCGCATTTGTTTGCATGTCTCTCTTTCATGCAGTCAATAAGAAGCAACCACCTGGTCCAGATTTGATTTACGATGCTGATATCTGAATGGCAGTTAATGTTTGGAACTCAATATGCATTTTTGCAATTGATTAGTAATACGATACAACACAGTTTAG
The DNA here is from genome assembly GCA_932526305.1 of Epicampocera succincta. Lineage (NCBI taxonomy): Eukaryota > Metazoa > Arthropoda > Insecta > Diptera > Tachinidae > Epicampocera > Epicampocera succincta. The sequence goes on from OW052034.1 coordinate 59,032,191, forward strand.
GAAAGATTTTGGATTTTTTTTTTTTTGGTCAAATTTAAAAAACCTAAAAATGTGTAATTTGTTTTATTTAAAATGATTTTAACGTTTAATATTATTTAAAATTTAGTTTCACATTTAAAATATTTTTATCTCATTTTTTAGTTTATGTTGTATGACGAACTGATTACCCTATACTACAATATAAATATAAGACTCGAAGTCTTGTGGTATGGGAATCAGTAAAAGAAAAAGAAAGGGGGAATGGGCCAGTGCACTCAGGGCAAAGTTGTTGATTGCTCTCAACCTGGCGAGAAGCCAGCAGCGATCCTTGAAAATGGACTGGTCAAGCTGACATACTGCCTCCTCGTGGCGCCCCTAGATAGCCCCTACAGCACCCGCTTAGAGGTGAACCAAAGTGTGCAGCGAATCCCCTCTGTCCAGGGGTCTAAACCAGGACCCGGTCCTCCAGGTTTCGGGGGTTGTGCGTGGGTGTAACTTCCCTACCGTGTAAAAACACACTAGTTTCGACACAACAACAAAGAATAAATATAAATATTGCTGATATATTATACTTTATTGCTGAAATATACTTTATTGCTGACGACCAGGAACAACGAAATAAGGATAACGATTTTCGGTTCTGCACGTGGAATTTCAGGTCCCTGAACAGACCACGTGCAGCCGATGAACTTGCGGAGGCCCTGGAAGCCTATAAGGCTGACATCACCGCCATCCAGAAAGTGCGATGGGATGGGCCGGGCAAAAAGAAAGTGAGAAACTGCGACATCTACTACGGTGATTGCTACAAAGAGCGGCGACAGTGCCTGTTTGGATGCGGGTTTGTTGTTCGAGGCAGACTTAGGCAAAAAGTCTTAAGCTTTAAATCCGTGAGTGAACGCCTCATTACAATCCGCATCAAGGCTAGACTCGGCAACATTAGCCTAATCTGCGCCCACGCGATTTCAACGCAAAGCTGGGCAAGGAAGACATCTTTGCTAGAGTCATCGGGAAACACAGCCTGCATGACGACACATCGGATAACGGACTCAGGCTGCTAGATTTTGTAACGGGGCGCAATCTCACTGTAGCAAGCACGCGATTCCCTCACCTCAACATTCACAAAGGGACCTGGCGGTCCCCTGATCAATTAACCGTCAACCAAATTGATCACATTGCGATCGACGGCAGACACTCCTCCAGTATTCTTGATGTCCGAACATTCCGAGGAGCCAACATTGACTCCGATCACTTCCTTGTTGTAGCCAAGGTAAGATCACGGATATCTGTAGCACAACAGAGTAGAGCACGACCACAACAGTTTGACGTCGCAAAGCTACAATCGCAATCGACCGCTGGGAAATTTGCCGATATAGTAAGCTCTCAGAGAGTCCAACCCTGCCAGGCGAAACAACCGATGAGGAATGGAACCGTTGCCAAAACGCCATCAGAGATGCTGCCTCTGATGTAATGGGTTTTAAAATGCCACCCGGAAAAAACCCATGGTTTGACGACGAGTGCAGGCAGGCACATTCAGCGAAGCTAGCAGCGTATAAGGCGACGTTGGAGAGAAGGACGAGAGCAGCTCGTGAGCTCTACGAACGTAAGAGAAGGGAAGAACACCGGCTTCTCAAAAAGAAGAAGAAAGAGCACGAGAAGCGCGCGATCGAGGAACTGGAGAGGTGTTACGGCAGGAATAATATCCGAAAGTTTTACCAACGGGTAAAACAACTATCCAATGGATATAAGCTTCGGACAGAAGCCTGTCGTGACGAAGAGGGACAAATCGTAGTAGAGCCGCAATCGATGCTGAGAATCTGGAAGGATCACTTCTGCAGACAGTTTAACGGCGAACAAAACACCGATTCCATCGCCAGGCAGAATATTCCACTACAGATAACGGACGATGATGGTAGAGAATTCCGTCCCCCGACCTGAATGAAGTCAAGATAGCAATATCGAGATTGAAATCAAACAAAGCTGCAGGAGCGGACGCACTGTCCGTGGAACTATTTAAGGCAGCCGGAGATGACCTGGTTGGGCGCATGCACCAGCTCATCTGTAAGATATGGTCGGAGGAAAGCATGCCCGACGAGTGGAATCTGAGTATCGTTTGCCCGATCCACAAAAAAGGAGACCCCTTCAACTGCGCCAACTACCGAGGAATAAGTCTCCTGAACATCGCATACAAGATCTTCTCTGCCGTTTTGTGTGAGCGCGTGAAACCATTCGTGAACAGTCTGATAGGTCCTTATCAGTGTGGTTTCAGGCCGGGGAAGTCCACCATCGACCAAATTTTCACACTACGGCAGATCCTGGAAAAGACCCAAGAGATGCAAATCGACACCCACTACCTATTCGTCGATTTTAAGGCCGCATATGACAGTGTGTATAGGGACGAGCTATACGAAGCCATGTCTAGTTTTGACATTCCTACTAAACTCGTCAGGCTGTGTAGGATGACGATGGAGAACTCTCGCTGCTCCATCAAGGTGGGTAACGAATTCACCGAGACCTTCAATGTCAGAAGGGGATTTAGACAAGGCGACGCACTGCCATGTGACTTTTTTAACATAATTCTTGAGAAGATCGTGCAAAACTCACACGCCAACAACAGAGGCACGATCTTCCAAAAGTCCGTGCAACTGCTAGCATACGCTGACGCTTGACGTGATTGGTCGAACACAGCGAGCCGTCACTGAAGCGTTTGCTGGTATTTCAACGGAGGCGGCCAAAATGGGTCTAGCGGTGAACGAGGGCAAAACGAAGTATATGCTGTCATCAAAAAAGGACGCGCAACACTGACGACTGGGCCAGAACATCACCATAGGCAGCTATAACTTCGAGGTAGTGAAGGACTTCGTCTACCTTGGCTCCCAAGTCAACAGTACGAACAACATCAGTACCGAGATCAAACGCAGAATAACTCTTGCCAATCGCTGTTTCTTTGGGCTCAAGAGGCAATGGAGTAGTAAGGCCCTTTCTCGAAAAACCAAGTTGACACTATATACCACTTTGATAATCCCTGTACTTCTTTATGGCGCAGAAGCATGGACGGTGTCGAAGGCGGATGAGGAAGTCCTTGGTATTTTCGAGAGAAAAGTTCTGCGTTCAATCTTCGGCCCTGTTTGCGTTGATGGTTTCTGGAGAAGAAGATTCAATCATGAACTGTACGGGTTGTACAGCGACATGAGCCTAACCAGGCGCCTACGGATCCAACGGCTAAGATGGTTGGGCCATGTAGAGCGCATGGAGAATACTGCTCCGACCCGTAGAGTCTTCGATTCCGAAGCTGTGGGACAACGCAGTAGAGGACGCCCACGGAACCGATGGCGCACACAAGTGGAGAGGGACCTCAACCAACTTGGTGTGCAAAATTGGAGAACGCTGGCTAAAGACCGTGCCAGCTGGAAAACTTTGTTGGTTGAGGCCCAGGTTCACCACGGACTGTAGCGCCAAAAGAAGAAGAAAAGAAAAATCCAGCCCTTTGGATTTGGAACCACATGTTCTACTACGATCATCTGCCCTTGCAGCCGTTCATCCCAGTGTCCGTCCTGTGAAAACTGGAAAATGCCCAGAATATATATATCCACATTTCAAACTTTTTTCTGATTAAGGAAAATTTAATGAAAAAAAATGAAACATATAGTTTGATGAGAAATCTTAAATTTATTGGGCCCTGTGTGCGGGTAATTTTAAATCTAATTTACATTCAAAATTTATTTTCAAAATTATTGATACTTATCTTATATTGAAAAAAAAACTGCAATTAAACAAGATTCATTTTAACTTTGTGACATATAGACATCCATACACAAGTTACGACGAGAAAACGTTTTTTTCCAAACAAAAAATGCTTTGCGAAATAATGAAACAAAAACAATTTTAAAGTGAAGTTCGATGGCATGACTTTGATGTGTTGCTTTAATAAGTCAAGCTAAATTTTACTGACACATTCAGAAATTTAATCAAACAATTTGATGTGCGCTTTAAAATTACAACCATAAAAATTGTTATAACTTCAATTAAAATTAATCGAATGTCTTGAGTGTTAGAATTTCTTTTATTTTTGTGCGTAGACATTTTGGATAGACATATTTCTCACGTTTTAAGCAAAAGCCAGTGTCGCGCTTGTTTGTTTCTCTAGTTGAAATAAAGAAAAAAAAAATAAAAATCATTTGAAAGCAAAGCAAAAAAAAAAATAGATTTCCAACCTCACTTTTGCGAGTTTGTCTTTGATTTTTGCCGCCCGAATGATCTGTAATCGGAATTTTACGTGTTTGGCATATTTATTTGTTGTCTTATTAAGCAAAATTTGTATTATGGAAATATTTAGCAACTCAATATTATTCCATTTAATTATCTTGCGCTTGTGTGGTTTTAATTACGTTCTAAACACCATCTTTTCACATTGAGCTAAACAAAATATTTAAGTATTTGTGATATCAAATTCGCTTGATAGAGATGTTGTAAAAACACAAAAATCGATTTTCTAATTTTGTCATTCTAATTTATTGAAGAAGAACAAAAACAAAAACAAACACAAACTCCCAGTATATGAATAGTTTCGGAAGATGTGTTTCAATTTAATTCATTAAGAAAAAAAAAATAGAAATTAAAATATTTCAAACTGCACTATAATTTGATTACATCGCAAAGCAGTCAAACTAAAAGGATTGTGTTGAAGAATTTCGTAGCCCAGTAATTAACTCAGTTCCTTTTTGGTCTCAGCGGCAAACTATTGACCTTAAATATTTTGTATGTATTTATGGGTGACACCAACACACACAATAACGTAGATTTTTTTTCTTGAAAAATGCATTAATTATAAAAGCAAAATGAGTTGATACAGTATTCAAAGTGTTGTCCATCGTTAGCCACTGCTTTTTTTTTGTAAAGAATGAATCGAAACCTATTCCAGTAAAGCCGTTCTGCATCGATCGAAACAAATGGTAGTCAGAAGGGTTAAGGTCTGGGCTATAAGGCGGGTGCGCCAAAGCTTTCCATCCACTACTTTCCAAATAGTTTTTGACCGGTCTGTCAACATGTTGCCGAGCGTTGTCACGATAGAAAATTATGGCCTGATGTCTGGTCGAATACTCGTTGATGGCTTTCTACAAACGATTTAATTATCTTCGGTACAGGTCCCGATCGATTTCAACAGCTCATAATACACAACACGCTTCTGATCCCACCAAAGACAGAGCATTACCTTGGTGTCATGGATATTCGGCTGCGGCGTTGATTTAGCTGGTTGGTCTGCCTTTTTGCGCTTGAGGTTATCGCAATGCATCCATTTTTCATCACCAGTAACAATACGATGCAAAAATGACTTCTTTTGTAGCGTTCCAACATCATTTCCGACATGCAAAATCGCCTTTCGAAGTCTCTCGGCTTCAATTCATATGGGACCCAATTTCTTTGCTTTTGAATGAGTCCTAATGCTTTTAGACGTAGGGAAATGGCTCGTTCCGTTCGTGACTCCCAATTTCACTTCATCGATTAATGCTTCCATTTCCTCATCTTTAAACTTTTTCGGCTGACCAGGTCTCACCTTGTCGTCTGTGTCGAAATCACCACTTTTGAATCACCATCGTTCACAAGTTTTATGAGTTCGTTCATGTTGACCGTGAGCTTCTATCAACAATCGATCATTTTCAGCAGCCGTTTTCTTCAAATGCAGGAAGGTTATCGGACTTCCCCGCAAAACATGCGAGTATTATAAGATGTATGCAAATAAATCTGTTATTCCTCTGAAAACCCCTCATTTTCCCTTTTTGATGTCGGGCACAATTCCTTCAATAATACCAAGTTTGTTTAGTTTGTCAAATTCTTGGAATTTACTTATCAATTTGTAGTTAATATTGAAATAATTTCGGCACATTAATGCCTCAGTTTAGGGCTCTTGTTTAGCACAACGTATTAACGTCTGAACAGTTTTAATACAAAATCTTATAAAAGCATTTTCGGAATAACTTGTAATTAAAATGTTTTCCAATTGCTTTTTTTGCATCATTTGTGTTTTACATTTACAACTATTCAAAGCGTTGATGCTGAGAAGTTAAGGCAACATTTTTATACTTCAAAGAATTACTTTAAAAGCACAACACACAAGAATTGGAGCTGCAATAAGACTTTAAAGTCAAAATTTTATATAGTTTTTGTTTTTGGGACCAGTGCCCCGATTCGACCCTACATATGCTGTGCATTGAAGCAGAACTGGGTTTGTGGAGGAGCAAAACCGGAGTAGTATTTCGCTACTTTTATGGTTTTTATTCTATAGTGCAGGGATGAGTATGTCAGAATTTAACTAACCAGTGATACATACATACATGCCTTCGACAATGCACAGCCAAACATCAGTTAGCCCAACATTGCGTGTTTCTGTACTATATTTGTATGTGTTTTTTTTGTTATTGCTTTTGTATGAAAACATTTCTTGGCTATTGTTTTTTCACCAGAGTCCCTGGTAGGAATTGAACCTGCGACGAATACTCCACCAACTCACCCATCATAAAAGTCTATACTTGCAACTTTAGATCAAGTCAATTACGTTGTGGGGGTGCTCCAGGCAGTCAGTGGGGTCCAATTTTGTTCACTTTATTCATCGCTGATCTTCCTACTGCTGTTTTGTACACTAAAGTTTTTGATGTTAAAACATTTTATCAATGGACACAATTTGCTAAGTGCCGGCTTTGGAAATGATCCTCAGTGGTGCAAAATTTAATTTATTGTCGTCAAATATTAAGAATTGCAAACACATGATTGAGACTTTCTGATATATTGAAAATGCTATTTGGCATTAAGTTCCAGCCATATTGAATCGGCGCAGGTTGGATCACAAACTCAACGTTCGTGGTCATATTTCTTTCATGGTAAGTAAATTAAGTCTATTGGATTCATGACTTGTCAGACTTTTATATACTTCTCTTGTTCGACCAATTCTTGATCTACTCATAATAAAACAATTTTTAATTTTCTGCCTCCGTGGCCTTGGTTGCAACTCTTATGCCTTGCCGCCGTATGACAAAACTTTCAACTCTAAAAAGTTGCCAATTGATGCCGAGCGCTTTATTTCTTCCGAGCCAGATTAGTGGCGCTGCTGATGATGAGCCCCTGCTTAGCCCACTAAACCTTAATGTTTTTGTAAGACCAAACCGAAATTTTGAACTCTTGTCATTACAATACTGCCCTTCTGCATATGCCAATAATGATACATTTCGTAGCGCAGCCGCCAACGTCATTAACTGCTATCACATAATTGACATATCTGAGAGCAAAGACTTTTTATTTAAATTTTTTAAGCAATTATTTTTATAAAATGCTATTGTTGTATTTCATATTTAGCCAGTAACGATGTAAAAATCTGTTTACGTAATAAATAATTAAAAATTTTTGCTGCTGCAAATCTTTTTTAATATATTGAAATAAGTTGGAAGTTTTAAAAAGAAAATTTCACTTCCAAGCGTGCCCGCCCTCATTATTGTGCCACTGTGCAGCATTTTCATGTATTCGGCAAAAATTAACCAAGTGTTATTTAGAAGCCCGGGAAACAGTTTCTTATTTCTCGTTTAAATGGACAAAGTTTTAAAATCAGTTATTTTAATGCCTTCTTTAAATTCTTGTGTTGACTTTGAACCGAAATTATAATTAAAATACGTTCTCTCGTGCTTTGCAAGAGGGCAAAACAAGACAAATTTTTTAAGGGATGCAAAAACTTTACAAAAAAAAAAAAAAAAAAAAAAACTGTCAACAGAACAGAAAACAGCAAAAGAAAATAATTTTTTTTTTGTGCAAGTATCAAGGTTCGTTCACAGCCGGAAACGCCTCAAACTGTGAACATTTTTAACTTATTGCAGCGCAGATAAATATTTGCCCCAGCAACAGCGGCAGCGGACAGTAGCAGTAACAAAATTCAAATAAAATGCAAGGAAAGAGCAACAACAAAATAAACTAGAAAAGTAAACACAGACATACACACACACATGTCTACATATTTATAAAAAATTTATTTCATTGTTTCATTGTTGGCTGCATAAAGTTTTATTTATCAACGAATTTCTCCGAAGATGGTTACAGACAACCTGTACACTCCAACGACAAGGGGCCACGTTTTGTACAAACTTCTATTGAGTTCAAAACTTAGTCGTACAATTTTTCAAATATACTGTCTTCAACTTAGTGGAAGCTCGCCACATATCGCTTAGCGGTGTGATCGCTTTAAGCCCATTTTCGTAAGGAGGTTTTTTTAATAAGGGCGGCCAGATGTTGAGATATTAATGAAACTTCTTTTTAATTGAAAACGTCATATTTGCCACGGCTTCTTACATTCGGCCACCATTTTCGAATGGTTCAATTTTCAATAGCTCTGGCGCACAGATCTGGCGGAATTTTAGCAAAGACCTCTTTTATGTTGACTTTAAGCGCAACGACTGCTTGGAACTTATTGGCATAAGTCTGCAACTTCAGGAGACCCCTATAAAGTCACGATCTGAGTGTCCAACTCTTGGTTTCCACTGCAGCGGAGGTAGCGCCATTCTGTTGGAACCATAACCATTGGACTTCGTTTATCCAGGTTCTTACGAAATCTTTAAAAAGGTTAATTGGCAGAACGGAGACCAAGATGCCCCATCCATGTCTGGATGTGAATTTGGCTAAAACCTAAAAACGCAGGCAGATACTTTGGTAGGAACTGGGGCAGAAGTCTACGCTCGGTGATCCAAATGTCCTCGAGATCATGTTTTCTTGCTCTGTCTATTCGTAGTATAAAACTAGATGGCGGCGATGTATAAGCGAGCATCTTGACAGTTTCGGACTACCAATTCAGATGCCTATTATTCGTATAGTATTTAGGAAATTACAAGCAGAAGGCATTAGAGCGCGGAGTTAATGGTAGGTGACGTCTCCCAGCGCTATGCCCGCCAGGTTACCTACATGGGGGCCGTGTGCCATTAGGGCAGGTGCTGAACTATAACAATTCCACAATCTGTAACGCATGTCATTCACAGTGGTGCCCTCACCATTGTTTTTTTTAAATAATACGAATGAATAACGCATTAGGCTCAGTATCTACAGCAAACACTAGTTTGTTGTAGGTACAGCGCCACCGGCAGAAGCCGGTACCTTATTTGGCGCCTTCGGTTGTAAACATAAACATTCATGCAAAAATGCTCATCGAAAGAAAAGAAAGTTTTGTGGCCATATTGGGGTCCTCTCCCAACACTAATTTTTGTAACCGAATTTCATCATTCGCACGTGCTGCTCAATCGTTTGACTTGTCATGGTTGTTTGGCATCAGTAACAAATAAGGCAGAATAGCCGAAGAGCAAAACAATACGTCGGTTACAGTCCGCCGACATCTATTCAATTGAAAGCCCCGTTGCATGAAATTCATTACACAAAAAAAATTAAATTTTTATCGGGCTTTTTAAGTTTCAATCATACGACAGAATATAATCATCATCAGAATCACAACAGAATATAATAGTCTAAAGTTAAGTTTTGAAAAGTTTTTTAATCTATTGACAAATGTGATGGCACCCACTTGTAGACAGCTGGAAAAGGTACAAACAAATAAACAGTAGTATTCTTCTATTATTATATTTAAATCAATGTTTAACTATTATATTTCAGAACAGCAATTTAAGTACGTTCTGGTGTTTTGTTTAGCCTGATGTCATTAAAGAGCCAAAACCTTTATTAATGAAAACTTTTCTTATAAATTAAATTAAAAGCATTAATTTGGTAAAATAACATTTTCTTTCTGGTCACAACATTATAGCAATTTGCGTTTAGGAATTTATGCAAAACTTGCCAGTAAAGTTTTGTTGACGTTCTTTATTTGGGTTATTTTAAAGCCAATTTTAGTGATTGACGCAGGACCGACGTTGCAATACCAAGTTACAGAGATTTGGCCTCAATCAAACGTCAGAGCATTCTCAACTGAGAGGGATAAATTTGGCTAAGTAGATAATAACCTTAAATAAATTTGAACCTTTTAGTAAACAAATACCTTCTTATTATAAGTAGCGTCTTGTACAATAGAGGAGTAAAAAGCTTTTAAAATAGTACCATGTAAAAAAAAAACGCTTCTACAAAAAAGGATCTGTTAAAAAGGTTTCCCTTAAAAAAGTAGCTTTTAAATAGTAGCCTTTAAGAAAGTAAAAACCTTTAACAAAAGTACCTTCTAAAAGAGTACTTTTAAAAAAGGTACTTTTAAAAAAATTACCTTTTGAAAAAAGTAACGCTTAAAAGTAATTCCCTTTAAAAATGAACCTCTTACTTAAAAATGCCTTTAAAAAAACTACTTTAAAAAAAATTACCATTAAAAAACTTACCTTATAAAAAAGGTAACGTTTAAAAGTAATTCCTTTTAAAAAAGTACTTCTCAGAGAAATACTTATTAAAAAAGTATTTTTAAAAAATTTTATTTTAAAAGAAGTGAATGTAAAAAAATGCCTTTTAAAAGTAGTAGGTTTTAAAAACCTACTTTTTATAAAAAGTACCTTTTAAGAAAATTAGCTGTAAAAAAAGAGAAGTTATAAAAATTAAATCTAAAAAAATATTTTCTAACAAAAGGAATTTAAAAAAAAAATTTTTAAAAAGTACTTTTTAAAAAAACTATCTTTTAAAAAGTAACTGTTAGAAAAATTTCCTTTAAAAAAATTAATATAAATAAAACCAATTAAAAAAAGTGCCATTAAAAACGGTTACTTTGAGAAGAAGTACCTTTTAGCAAAAATAACTTATGAACAAATTTCTTTTTGAAAAAATACCTTTTAGAAAAAGTACCATATAAAAAAAACTAGTAATTTTAGAAGAAGTGAATGTTAAAAAAATGCCTTTTAAAAGTAGTAGCTTTTAAAAAACTACTTTTTATAAAAAGTACCTTTTAAGAAAATTAGCTGTAAAAAAAGGGAACTTATAAAAATTAAATTTAAAAAATATCTTCTAAAAAAAGGAATTTTTAAAAATATTTTTTTAAAAAGTACTTTTTAAAAAAACTATATTTTAAAAAGTAACTGTTAGAAAAAATTCCTTTAAAAAAAAAATAAATAAAACTAATTAAAAAAAAGTGCCATTAAAACGGTTACTTTCAAAAGAAGTACCTTTTAGCAAAAATAACTTATGAACAAATTTCTTTTTGAAAAAATACCTTTTAGAAAAAGTACCATATAAAAAAGTAAGTCTTAAAATAATTTTTTTTTTATATTACTTTTCCAAAAAGTAACTTTAAAAACGTACTTTTTATAAACTAAATCCCTTTTCAAAAAGTACCTCTTAAAAAACTACCTTTTAAAAATCTTTCTCCAGCTACAAATAAAAACAACCCAATAAAAACAGCTTGTTAGTAAAAAATAAAGATATTTTAAAGAACAATAATATTCGGGTAAAACTTGCGTGCAAATAAAAGGTTCCTTTAAATGCAAAAAATCGTTCAACACAAAAAGGCCATTTTTCAGGAAAAGCTATTCTTAAATAAAATACCTTTATATGAAAAGTTCTTTCTATTAATATCTAAACAAGAATATATTTTTTGAACCAAACTTTACAAACTTAATACCTTTTTCAAACTTGAGACTAAAAACGTTAACGAGAAAAAGTAAAAATTTTATTTTTGGTTCAGTTTCTTTTTTTTTTTGAAGAATAGTGCTCAGAAAGGTGTTTTATGTTTTTATTTCGGTTTATTTGTCACAAATTTTAACAAAACGAGAGGTGCAGCCTTAAAATACAGCTTTTGTTGTTATTGACATTAAAATTCTTCGGGCATTTTGTTTTAGGACTTGTGCTTATTTTTTGCTCGGCTTTATTTAGCCTGTTAAAACAAATTGAGGAAAAATAAAACAGAAAAAAGTTTATTTTTATTTTGAAATGACCTTTTTAAACTTTTATTTAGTCAAGACAACATCAAGGCTGTTTGTATGCGGGCAATATTATTGTTTATTTGGGAGACCATGAAATTTGTTTCAAAACTTGTTTCCAATATTTGTACAGGCATCTTAAAAAAAACCAACAACTTGATATTAACTGTTGGAACAAATAACGCTCATACGCACCGTGAACGGTCCGTGGAAACAGCGGCCTCATGTGTGTTTATCGGCTGGCTCGTTGTAACATTTTATTTAACGACATGTGATTATAGGTATTTCGAATCAAGCACATGAAAGCTGTTCATAATTTTATTATATTGTGGCTAAATTTGGCTGAGAGAAAGTAACAAAATTAAGGAATAAGTGGAATAAGTGGAATATTTGGCTGGCAAGAATTTATTCATATAAATTCACAACAACAGACGCTCTTAACAAGTGCTAAGCCAAGAACACAAACTTTTTACATAAATTCGTATCCGTCTTATGCTGCTGCTAAACTTTTTGCCATCATATTTTATCCCCATTTAAGCTTCTCATTGTCAGCGCTTCCAAAAATGTTGCATCCAGTGAAACATAAGAAAAAATTACTGAACAAAACATATGCATTTTTTCTTTGTACTTGAAGAGGATCCGTAAAACACATCCTAAATAACAAACAAACAAAAAATTAAAGCTGCGGATGATATTGTCAAATCATGCAAAAAATAGTAAAATAATATTAATACAAAAATGCTAAAAATGTTATTCTTTTCAAACTTAGCGTGCAACATACAACTGAAAGTAATTTCAAGAAATACTTGGCAACTAATTTTTCGTTTGTATTGTTTCATAATATATAAATTTTGTTCCTTTTAATGGGGTTGCCACCATTTGCTGTTCAGCTCATGACCGGCCACTTGACATTCACATGTCACGGTTGGCAATTGCAAGCGGCAATTTACCATTCACTTCTGCCAAAGCTATTTACCAGCGGCCAAATGTCGCGTAAATTTATTTAAACTTTATATTAATTTCCTAAGGCAATTATGTAAACAGCCAGGCCACATAGAAGCCGTCATGCATTCTCCGCCGCCTTTTGCAACTGCCCACAAATCATTGATTTCTTTCGATTTCCTAATAAATTTACATACATTTCTAAGTTAAAACAACGTTTCGCGATAATAGGACAACATATTCGCAAGCAAATTAATGCTTTCAGATACTTGCCAAGTGGTAGAGACGGTAAAAAAAAAAGGCTAACAGCAACTTGAGCTGCTTTTTAACTTTAAACAGCCTGTTGCGGTTAAAGTGCGATTTTAGCTTAATATAACTTCAAATATCTCGTATTGATGCGTCCGCGACGAAGGCTCGAATATCTGTAATTAACATCCTTTTAACATGTAACGGCACATCTGTATGACGAAATATTCATTGGCATGTACTTCTTTTTTTTTTTTGTAGAGGTTTACGAGGTCTGTTCAAAAATTAAGGCGTACTTGAATTTTTCTTTTTTTACGTATATAAGAGACAAAATCCGGCAAAGCTTAACAAGTTTTAGTCATAATAAAATAAAGAAAAATAGTCTTTTGTCTTTCAATCTGGCACATCAAATTTCACAAACTATTCGCGGCCGTATTTTGCCAATAGCTCTTCAAATTGATTGATTGCTAGATGTTTAATTGAGTCTGATTTATGGATGTAGACAAGTGACTTTACCCTAACGCCAAAGCAAATTATCCAATGAGGTTGAATCACAGGGTGCTGGGTGCCCAATTAATTGCAACATTAAGAGAAATTAATCTTTTAGTAAAAGTTGCTTTGAGTAAATCAATAAGTAGCACCCGTTGTGCGGCATGAAGCGGCGTGCTGTTGGAATAACATATCCCTGTACCGTTCACCATTCGTAGTGATATGCTGACCATCATCGATTTTAAAGACATACCGACCCATGACTCCGTCAGTCCACAAAGCCTACCAAGCAGCAACTTTCTGTGGACATACAGGTTCGGCAAAAGATTGTCAATTATCCTCACTACAGTTCTGCTCATTTACGTCCTCAGTCGACGAAAAAAACAATTTTGACTTTGACATCAATATATAATTGACAAACAGAAACCATATTTTAATAAAACAAAAACTTCAACAAATTGCAAGCGTTTCTCTAGTGAAATGTCAAACCAAACTAAACAAAAGCCAACTATCAGCTGTTAAATGGGTTATCAATTAAGGCAGTGTAGCCAACACAAAATTGTGAACCTCTAAAAAACAGACAACAAACACAATTTCACGTTTTTTCCAATTAGCGCAGCAGTTCTGATATGCACGTTTTAGTAATTAGTTTGAGCAGCTCTTTTCCTCAAACGTCCCAAAAACACCGTTCATCAATCTCTTCAATCTTGGGGAAAAAAAAGATTCGCGTGTAGGTCAAATCCGGTGTATTTGTAAAAACATGAGAATTGTTTTGTTTGTTCAAAATTCAGCTATTTCGGAATAAACTTCCCTGTTACACGCTTCAAGTTTCAGATTTCTGAAAAATTGCACGGCATGAGCCAACCGATGTGTCAATAACTTCTCGACCAGTGATTTGTCGAATATTCGCCATGTCAAAATTTCTTCACTTTCTCAACACTTTCGTCAGTTCATCATCTTCTCGAGAATCTTTGAAAGCAGCAATAAAAATTACTTGCAAAATTTTTTTTGACTTAAAACCAGTTTGAAGTAAATTTGTTGAACCATTTTTTCGACAGCACTTCTAATATTCAAGTCTCTGGCCAAACCAAAACTAAAACTGCTGAATCTGTGGCCAGTCTATCATAATAAAAAAGGTAGTCCGTGAAATTTTAAAATTCACTTTATTTTTTGAACAGACCTCGTAAAATAGAAGAAAACTAAACAAAGATGATTCAGAGGAAAACTTGTTTTGTGCGATACTATGTCGTGCCGAGTTCGCCATTCAAGCCATTTTTTCATGTTGATTTTTGTTTCACAACATTTTTTTTTCTTATCAACTGTTTGGGTATCATGTTGCTTTAAATGGGGAAAAATCAAATAACCCCAACAGTTGGAAAATGAGAAAAAAAAACCAAAATGTGATAAATGGGGGAAAAAATGGCAACAAAAAAATTCAATGACTGACAACAAGTTAAAACAGAGACTTAAGCAAGAAAAATACTTCAAAAAGTTATTTCTACAAAAAGTAGAGCAGAATAAAGCAGATGGCTGGAATTTACAAGAAATGTTTATGAAACGTATGACAAACACTAAAAGTGACTGAGAAACAGGCAAACAGACGAGGAACAAAAGTTGAGAAAAAGGACACAAACTAACCGAAACCTTAAAGTAAAGGAAGATAGATGAGGCATGCAAGTTTACAGACCAAAATGTATTAAGGGCTTTATTCGATTTGCGTTTTTTTTTTGGCCCCATCTCTCTCTCTCTCTCTCCCTCTCTCCCTCTGACTCTCTGCTGCTTAATAAAATGCTTGTTAAGAAAACAGCAAAGTTTTTTCCCCTAATAAATTTATTTAATTTTCTTAAACGCATTACAGTCAATAAGCAGCCCCAACCAGTCTTCAGAGAAACACAAATTTAGCAGTTTAAGAAAAAAGTATGTAGAAAAAATTGGATAATAAATTTGCTTGAAGTCGCTGGAATGAAATTAAACTTCATTACAACAGTATGATAAGCAGTTTTCTTGGCCTTTTAAAACGTAACTGCGACAAAGACGGGATGCCACCGGCTTAAGGTTGGTTAGAATATTTGCCAGATAAGCGGCAAGTCAACAAAAGATAACATTTCAAAAACTTGGGGGCTCCCATCAACAAAAAAAAAAAAAAAAAAAGAAAAAAAAAGAATTAAGAATACGGTGTTTGAAAATTGACAGCACAATCTGTTGTAATTAAGCCGAATACTTAGTTTCCGGTAGGATGACAGAGTCTTGAGAGTCAAATAATAAAAGTGTCTGTCTTAGACGCTGTTTCAACACGTCGAATGATAACGTACGTTCGTTTGGGATTTTAAACGTTTAACAGTTTATTCGCAAACAATTTATAAACCAATTAATTTTGTTCGGCATCGTTTGCACTGATGACTTCGCGACTAGTTGACTCGGTAATCAGTTTGCTGTGGTGCCAGTTGGTTGCGCAGACTTTGGTTCGATATAGTAGGACATGTTTTTTGCGAAAAATTTATATTTATTTGCAGTTCTCAGGAAATATGCTTCAGATATAATTGCTGTGAAAAGTATTTAAATTGAAAATTTTTAATATTGTCATAAAAGTGGGCACAAAATGTAGGACTCAAATGTTATGCAAATACATTTAAACGGCAAATAACAAAACATTTTGTAATACAGACTATTTGTAAATTCTAGGCACAACATAAAATTGTGAAATTGTGTTAGAAATACTTTATATTAATGGCCATATTCTTTAAGAAAAACTAATTTATTAAAAGTTTCCGTCAGTAAACTTAATAAACTCCTATATGGAATGCTGACTTAAATCAACACAAACGATATTCTATTAATAGTACCAGACATATGTAAGAAAAATGGCCCAATCGTTTTTATGTACAACACTAGAAAAACTTATCATCAACATGTTTTGTTTAAATTTTAAAATTTTAGTTTAATAAAATCCCGTATTCAGACAAAAATTTTACTGATTCAACCAATTGTTTTATTGAAAATATTTTTTGTTCTGACCCCATGAACAATATTTTGCTTCAATAAAAAAAACAAAAATACTAGATTATTGTTGTAAAACGAAAGTGTTTGTTAGTTTAATAAAATCCCGTATTCAGACAAAAATTTTACTGATTCAACCAATTGTTTTATTGAAAATATTTTTTGTTCTGACCCCATGAACAATATTTTGCTTCAATAAAAAAAACAAAAATACTAGATTATTGTTGTAAAACGAAAGTGTTTGTTAGTTTAATAAAATCCCGTATTCAGACAAAAACTTTGCTGATTCAACCAATTGTTTTATTGAAAATATTTTTTGTTCTGACCCCATGAACAATATTTTGCTTCAATAAAAAAAACAAAAATACTAGATTATTGTTGTAAAACGAAAGTGTTTGTTAGTTTAATAAAATCCCGTATTCAGACAAAAACTTTGCTGATTCAACCAATTGTTTTATTGAAAATATTTTTTGTTCTGACCCCATGAACAATATTTTGCTTCAATAAAAAAAACAAAAATACTAGATTATTGTTGTAAAACGAAAGTGTTTGTTAGTTTAATAAAATCCCGTATTCAGACAAAAATTTTACTGATTCAACCAATTGTTTTATTGAAAATATTTTTTGTTCTGACCCCATGAACAATATTTTGCTTCAATAAAAAAAACAAAAATACTAGATTATTGTTGTAAAACGAAAGTGTTTGTTAGTTTAATAAAATCCCGTATTCAGACAAACATTTTGCTGATTCAACTAATTGTTTTATTGAAAATATTTTTTGTTCTGACCCCATGAACAATATTTTGCTTCAATAAAAAAAACAAAAATACTAGATTATTGTTGTAAAACGAAAGTGTTTGTTAGTTTAATAAAATCCCGTATTCAGACAAAAACTTTGCTGATTCAACCAATTGTTTTATTGAAAATATTTTTTGTTCTGACCCCATGAACAATATTTTGCTTCAATAAAAAAAACAAAAATACTAGATTATTGTTGTAAAACGAAAGTGTTTGTTAGTTTAATAAAATCCCGTATTCAGACAAAAACTTTGCTGATTCAACCAATTGTTTTATTGAAAATATTTTTTGTTCTGACCCCATGAACAATATTTTGCTTCAATAAAAAAAACAAAAATACTAGATTATTGTTGTAAAACGAAAGTGTTTGTTAGTTTAATAAAATCCTGTATTCAGACAAAAATTTTACTGATTCAACCAATTGTTTTATTGAAAATATTTTTTGTTCTGACCCCATGAACAATATTTTGCTTCAATAAAAAAAACAAAAATACTAGATTATTGTTGTAAAACGAAAGTGTTTGTTAGTTTAATAAAATCCCGTATTCAGACAAAAACTTTGCTGATTCAACCAATTGTTTTATTGAAAATATTTTTTGTTCTGACCCCATGAACAATATTTTGCTTCAATAAAAAAAACAAAAATACTAGATTATTGTTGTAAAACGAAAGTGTTTGTTAGTTTAATAAAATCCCGTATTCAGACAAAAATTTTACTGATTCAACCAATTGTTTTATTGAAAATATTTTTTGTTCTGACCCCATGAACAATATTTTGCTTCAATAAAAAAAACAAAAATACTAGATTATTGTTGTAAAACGAAAGTGTTTGTTAGTTTAATAAAATCCCGTATTCAGACAAAAATTTTGCTGATTCTACAAATTGTGTTATTGAAAATATTTTTTTGAAATGTTTTTCAAAAAGTTTTACTTTTCAGCAAATATTTTTGTCGCTTTAACAAACTATTAATGAATAAATACAAACTGTTGTTGAAGTTGTTTGCCAAATCCGTTTATAGGTCCGCGTTCAATAAAAATCGTAATCGATTCTATGAAAAACAGCCATAATTTCTTGTGTGTAGTTTTATTTTTATTAAGATTGAAATTGATTGAAAATTAAATTTGAAATGGTTGGATTCGAATAAGTTTTAATTACGTATAATTTCTCTTATTTATTTGCAACGTCATTATTATCGATAAATTTTTTAGCATCTGTCAAATGAGAAGTGTTTAATTTTCTACATTTTGGTTTTTCATCATCCTCTCGGACGCCAAAAGTGTGTTTTTCAGCGTGCAAAAATTTAGAAATATGTTCCCATCCGATAGGTCTTATTGCATTCCGATAAGATTCTTCAGTTTTGTTTTTAACAAATTAAATGATTTTTCAAAGTGTCAATTACTTTAAGTTCCCTAATTCATCAGAAAAATGACAACTTTTAAAGAGAAATTTGTGTTTTTTTTTTATACAAAAATAAAAGAATATTTATTGTTGCTCCTTGAAATTATTTCAAATGTTCTGTCTGTAGTCAAGGGCAATTCACGGCCAATGAAACAAAATAGACTATTAAAACAAGTATCGCGTCCCAGCCATGCCGCTCAGTGATTTATACTCTTAATTAATTTATTAGAAAAGTAAATGAAAGGAGAAGCTGCAATAGATTATGAGAACTTGAAACACCGACATCTGTCTCAAAAGGGAGGTTTGGTTGACCAAAAGCTGGATATTAAATTAGCATTAAAAGAAAAAGTTGTATTGTGATGATTGTGTTTTGGCGTCTAAGGAAATAATACTTTTTACACATTAATTACAACTGAATTCTAGTCATATTGAAATAAACACGCCAAAATCGTGGGTGGCGTTCTTGATTGCTCATGTGTTGACTAATAATGGGTTGGCTGTTGTCAAAAACAATAGTATTCTGAATGTGCAGATATTATTTTAATAGTGAATTACATATAACAAATCGAAAATTCTAAAATGTGTTACTGAAATATGGTCGCAATAGCCTATTTCTAACCCTTAAAGGATATCACACACAGAGAGTCAGATGATACTGCCACAAGGGCGCGTCCCAAGAAACCTTTTCGCAGTTGCGGAACAGAATGAATAGTTCGACCCCGTGTTGAATTGGCCGCTCGAAAGCTTAATTGCTTTTTACGAACTTTAAGTTATTTTTGAAACAAAATTATTGATACAAAATAACTAATTTCAATAAATATATATAAAAAGGATTTCACTCATGTTTAAGTTTGAATGGAGAAAATTTGTGACTGTGAGACGCAAATGAGATGACTGCGTTGGAATTCCAGTTCTTATGTATATCCAGGTGGTGGGTTTATTATCCACCGTAACGTCGCACCAAAAGGATAATTTTTTCGGCCATTCTCGCAATAATACCTTCATAACCAAACTAAATTATTCGATTGAAACTTCAATAGAGATAATTTAGAAAACTTATCGTGTTTTTTCTGATTTTTTTGGCACTACTTCTTGCCTTCGCTTGGGATTCCATTCTTTGCCTAGAAGCTTCTGAAGGTACGCAAAACAATTCCAGCGCTGTTATACTCGTATTAACTACATTTTTTTTTAGCACAAAATGCAAATGACTTCTTAATATAAGGAAAATGTCCACGGCAGCGGCTTCTACCAAGTTGGGGCATTCCGCTTTTCGGGGGTATATAGAGGAAGGGGTTTCCCGCTGGACACAGCGCAAAAACAACTCGAGACATTTTCGGTATCAGCCTAAGCTTTTAACATTGTATTTTTTTTTTATTTCAAAGCTCAATAAAAGCACTTTGTACATCAGGTGTAGTTCCTCTGCTTGTGGACCGATTTAATTGTTTTATAAGAAAAGTTTTATTTGCAGTTTGACTGGATACAAATCTGCTGCAAATCGGATAAGCAACATACATTTATATAAAACTAATTTCCAACATAACTTTATGTTTTTCTTCATGTGTACGAAAATTGTATTCAAACAACTGAGTTTATTTCGTCGCTTTAGAGCTAAATATGTATGTATGTATGTAATTTGAAAACAAAAACTATGGCTGGTTTTTTCGTGTTTTCTAGCTGTCTGTATGTCGACAAAACAGAAGACTACATTTGCGTTGTCCTTTTAGAGACCAGTGAATGCAAAGAGCCCTGGTGAAGATAAGTTTCAGAATCGTTTATTTGATGCTCTTTCGGTTGACCATCATTTATACTGTGACTTGACGGCTATCGCTGAATGATGAGCTTTTTTCTACTCTCATCTGCACACAAACACGAAATATACATTTTTACATCCGTGCAGTTTTTCAAGACGGCAACACCGGAAACGATAAAAAAAATTAGACGTCAAATGTCAAATCAAAACTTTCTGACGTTCATTCGGTCCTTAGAACAGATTGATGTGTCGTTGAATATTTATTTGAACATATTCTCAAAGATTTTCATATTTATTGAAAAGCAGACTGACACCTACAAGAGACAGCTGGAAAAGATACCAAAATCAGCTTCATATGTACAAACATATACATACGGTTCACTCGCGTTAGTATGACCCCCCTAATATATGAAAACTCCGCAAAATATGAACACTTTTTACTTCCCTCGACTACTCTAAAATATGAACCATTAATTTTTGTTTTTTTTTAAGGATTTTATCTCTCTACACAGATTTGAAATCTAAATCAACAGGATACTGGCTAAATTCTAATTCAACGGCATAAAAATTGTGAATTTCCCCAGCTGTTTTCATTTAAATTGTCTTCACATTAAATTGTGCCCACATTCAGCTGGAATTCCATATTCAATTTGGAAGTATAAATTAAGCGCGAAAAGTCCTTAAAATGCATACGAAAAGCATAAGTTTGTAACTTAAAAAAAAAACCATCTGAAATTTTAGAACAATTAGGAAAAGGTGCGAGTGTTACTAATTTAGCGAATAAATTTGGTCTCCAAAAATCCACAATATGTGGAATAAAAAAAGTAAAAATGCTATTATTATATGTGTTAACAATACGTTTAGTGGACCTGGAAAAAGAAAAACTGTTGAGCCTTTCGAATACCCAAAAACGGAAAATCCATTATACCGATAGTTTTTGAATATGAGAGACCAAAAGATCCCTGTTAAAGGAAAAAGCCACAAACCTTAATAATATTCATATACGAGTAATATAATCAAAATAAATTGTATTGTTTTCGAATTCCATAAACAATAAGTACAAAAATTTAACACAAGAAACTTTTATTTTTATGGGAAAAACGTTTTTAGATGGGAATTAGATGGCATTCGCAAATATGAACAATTTTGCAAATTTGAACTGGCCTGGCCTGTAATTGTTTCATATTATGGCGAGTGCACTGTATACATTTTTTGTTTCCGCATTTTCGCGTCTTATCTGACAGACTGGACTGGTTTTCGGCCCCACCAAATTGTTTCTGTTGCAAAATTGAAGCATCACTCTGCCTCCACATTTATATTAAGAGTCTCAGGATTGTTTCCTTCGTTTGCATATTCTTAATTTTTGATATCTGACGAATAATGTATGTACATACATCAATTGTTCAGTTTTCTGTATCGAAGTCGGCTGTTTTAAAAGAATTAACTTTCCAATCTTCGAGAGAAAAGTTTGCGTTCAATCTTCGGCCCTGTTTGCGTTGATGGTTTCTGGAGAAGAAGATTCAATCATGAACTGTACGGGTTGTACAGCGACATGAGCCTAACCAGGCGCCTACGGATCCAACGGCTAAGATGGTTGGGCCATGTAGAGCGCATGGAGAATACTGCTCCGACCCGTAGAATCTTCGATTCCGAACCTGTGGGTCAACGCAGTAGAGGACGCCCACGGAACCGATGGCGCACACAAGTGGAGAGGGACCTCAACCAACTTGGTGTGCACAATTGGAGAACGCTGGCTAAAGACCGTGCCAGCTGGAAAACTTTGTTGGTTGAGGCCCAGGTTCACCACGGACTGTAGCACCAAAAGAAGAAGAAGAGAACTTTCCAATACATAAAATTAGTAGTTAAACATATAAATAATTTATGATCATTTTATGTGCGCGCCTTAAAGTTAGCAACAAATTACGGCAAAAACAAAATGTTTAAAGGCACCAGTGCTGCCATACTTACAAAAACTGTGGTCAGAATTTCTTTCTAAATTTATTTCAAGTCTATGGATTTATAAATTCTTACAGACCATTCACATACATTTAAATACGAAAAGTATAGTTCTATTAGATTGTTAGATGCTCGAGGCTAGTTCTCGAGACTTTAATATCAAGTGGCTGGTAGTACCTGCTAAAGCGCTGGACAACACAAAAATAATATATTTTCATTCAAAAAGAATTAATTACATTTAATTAACAAACATCTTCGACAGTTCCAGAATGGTAAAATAATGAGAAAAAGTCTAATTACTGTTATGAGGAAATTTCGCTAGTGATGGAATAACACATCGACACACGAAATTCGATTTTACTAAACGGAATTGTTCACAATGGCACCAATTGATCACGAAGCGCCTTTACAAAGCATTCGGCGCCTGTTCAAAAAATAAAGTGAATTTTCCAACGTCACGGGCACGTACATACATTCGTTAATTTTTTATTATGATAGACTGGCCACAGTTTCAGCAGTTTTAGTTTTGTTTGTACAGAGTCTTAAAACTAAGAACTGCTGTCGAAAAAATGGTTCAACAAATTTACATCAAACTGGAATTAAGTCAGAAAAATTACTACAATATCCTCGAGAAGATGTGAGTGCCGACGCTCTCCCTGGGCAGCGCTGCACATCAACAACTGATGAAAATGTTGAGAAGGTGAAGCAAATTGATATGAAGAGTTGTCGAATCATTGGTCGACAAGTTGTAGAGAAGTTATTGACACATCGGTTGCTTCATGCCGTGCAATTTGTTCAAGAAATTTTAAGCTTGAAGCGAATTGCTAAATTTTGACCAAACGAAAATTTTCTCATGTTTTTCGATTCGTCTGATGAAAAGAACAACGCTGGCAAAAACTGGCCAGAAACAGACAGAAATTAAGAAACGCTTATAACATTTTGAAAATAGATTCCTTTGGGTAATCTTTGGGCAAGAACATCATTAAGAAAAGTTTGTTTGCAGATTTGTAGCTAATTTTAGACTATGCGAGAAGGGACTTATAGAATGGCCATCTTGTACAGATGAACTGCTGCAGCAAAGCATGTTGGAATAGGCAGCAGCTCAAGGGCTTTTACCACCTGGACTCAAACTCATTTTGTTGTTGTTTTCATACAATTTAGCGGCCACGTGATTTCATCAAACTGTTTTGTGGCCTGAACTTTTGTTCAAATTCTTTTTGCCGGCTGAGAGTTTTGTCCCAATAGCGAAACTAGTTGCTACAATTGCTGTTTGAATGAATGAAATAAAAATAAATTACTAAACTAAAGTGGTGTAAAAAAGTTATAAATATCTACATAAATTTTTATAAAACTTTTCAAACTGCCACACAGCGACGAAAGCAAATTTATGGTTGTTGGCAAATTCATTGAGCGAAGAAATTTCCGTCTTCGAAAATTTAATGTGGTTCATAATAAGGATTTTCAGCTCCATGTGTAGGAAAACGGAGTGGATTCCAGAATATGAGAAACTATTTCTTGGTTTAGGTTCGACTTCGTTAATATAAATATTGTGGGTTGGATTCCACAACCGGGCGAACAAGTGACGTAAAAACCGGTCTAGTATTTTAAGTATTTCCAAGCTCCTTAGCTGAGCATACGGTGCAACCAAGCTGACATCACGCTTTACTCACAATATGTTGTATAAAATTCAATTTCGGATCCAGTAAAATAACCAGAGCTGTGAAGTACTTAACGGTTAAGTGGCTTCTTCGGCAGAAAGTTCAATTTCATTAAATTCAAATCATAACAGAAATCGAATAAGAACTTTAAATCTGTTTGCGGAAGTTTTGGCCCATCATATTGACTGTAGGTACGAAATATTTTGAAAAACAAACTAAATATTTATAGGATCTGTTATAAAAACGCAATCGATTTTGAAAACGAGAATTTGTTCTTGAAACGAGTAAATTTCTTTTTGATGTTTCTTAAAAATACTCGATTTAACAGCATTCGAAATTTCTTCGAATTATAGAAACTTGCTTTGCTTAATTTCAAGAAACATATGGTATACATTTACAGAGTTGCCAAGTACTCTATTGTACAATTTTTGTTAATAGTGGATGGCGCCAAAAATATTAAAAATAACTAAAACTCTAGATTTATAATTTATCTTTGTATTATTTCTATTATTATTTTATTTTCTTCATTTTGTAGAGAAAAAGTCTCGCAAACCGTGACTCTATTTGTTCGAAATTAAAAAATTTGCGACCACCGTAATAAAAAATATGTTCTAAAAAGCTAATTTTTTTTGTTGTGATTATTTAAATAAAATTGCAGCAAATTTCCATTTAATTATACAAAAAAAAAGTTTATAACGACTGACATTTTGATGGACAAAGTATTTTTATTCATTCGGATCCATTTTCTTCACACCTGAATAAACAAATATGGGACTGTTTTTAAATGACATTGTTTTAGACCTGAATGTGTTAAACTACGAGTAATTCTGTTAAAATTAGTAAAAAGGGACTTCAAGTTTTTTTATGTTTTTTCACTAATTTATTAGAATTTAATTTCGGCCAAGTAACTCGATTTATGAGTTCATATCCGTATATGAAATATTTTTAGCGGAAATTGCAATCATCTTCTCAATATTATTGCCTTACAAACATATCGGTTATATCCAAGTCAATCGATTGAAGTAAATTGCACGTTTTCAAAACGAAATTTTTGCATTTGGCACTCTGCAAACCGAACTCACCTGCCCAGCTTTACTCGATTTTAATCGAGTGAGAACATACCTGGTCGAAAGCAAATCAAATGGGCAATTTCTTAATAAATCAATAAAGAACTACTTGCAATTTGACACAATACATTTAAGATTAATGCACAGACTTTCAAATTTGTTCAGATATTTGCTTCAAACATGAATACAGTGCCGACAAAGCGGAGGCAAATGCTTAGTTTCAGCAGGATATGTCCGGCAAAGTGATTGCAAATTTCATCACCCGGATTTTTGCCATCGTAAGAACGATGTTACATTCCAAACATAATGTATAAGTTTTTCAAATAGAAAAGAGTCCGTCTTTCTCACACTCACCTTGTTTTATCCCCTTTCAACATCCACCCTCCCCTATTGAAACAAATTTCTTTTCTTAGAAAGCGTCACATAGACAGAATTACATTTATATTTATCTGCCATAATTTATGTGTTTTTGTGGCAAAAAGCAATAACCAATTCTATGCAAATATTGCCCGCTTTGATCTCAAGCTCATTGTAAGAAGTTTTCTAGAGTTATTTCTGTTTCCTTAATTCTTTGGCTTTCGTATAGACGTACAAAATATTTAAAAATAAAATACTTGCAGAGAAAAGAAATGAAAAAACCACAATAAATTATCTTAAGACCCAGGACGCCCCTTTCGTTATTATTGAAATATTTCTTAACAACTCAATAGGACATAAGCAAATACTCTTTGTCAATCATAATAATATCTGTTTTTTTTTCTCCTTCTGTAAAGACTTTATAAAATTATATGATGCCCTGTAATGAACTGAGAAATACATAAAGGATGAGAAAAAGAAACTTTGGATGGAAGAAAAAGGAAAATATCAACATCAAACAACAATTCGAAACATGGCATTAAAAATATTGAATGAAGATTTAAGACAGACATTTTAAATTAAAAAAAACATTAAATTTTTTCAACAAAAATGTTTGTTGATGCCATTAAATCCATTTTGTAGGCCGTATGCAGACAAAAGTTTTACTGATTCAGCGAATTATTTGATAGAAAATATTGGAGAAAAATGTTGGCGCTTAGGAAGAAAGCAGAACCAAATGTGCTGCTTTCCAGCAAATATTTTTTTTTTGTTTTAATGAAAAATTTTTGTTGAATATGCAAAAGTTGTTATTGAATAAAAACATTAAAACGCGTAAGATCCGTTTATCCACATTCAATAAACATCTTAATTGAATTAACAAAAATCTGTCATACTTTTTCTTCATGCTGGGTTTATAATACTTTTGTACAGAGGAGAAATCGTAGCAAATTAATTTTGTGTTTGAACATTTTCCATTAAAAGTTTTGTTCCATGTCAAGTTGGCATTTTCGTATAACACTCGTGTCTAAATAAAAACACCAGCAGAATTTTGAATACAGATTGATTGATTTGTGTACTTGTAATTACCCTAAATTTCGGATTTTCAGAGTTCATTGATACTTGCCGGATCTAACACTTGTCGATTTATTTTAACTTTGTGATTAAATAAGTTAAAAAAAGGACAAACAATCAAATGTGTCCCACCAAAAAAATAATTTACTTTTTTAATATAGTTTTGAAATGAAGTTTTCTGGTATATCGCTGTGGCAAATCCAACAAAATTAGTTTAAATAGTTATGGGGAGCGGGGGCACAGCACTTTACTAACACAAATCTGCGCTCAACAGCTGATTAGAGATGATACTTTATTGAAGTTGCATGAAAGTAATTTGGTTTGGTTCAATTTAACAACAACATTAATGTTGACGACAACTTCAGAAATGCTGTCGCAATTAAGTTATTTTGATATATCTTATGTCTGTGTGAGTGTGACCCACTTTCTTCTCATGTTCTTCCTACGCACTTCTATATACTTATAAAATGAGTTCATTGCAGAGCCTAAATCTAACTGGCTGTGGAATGTGTGTCTTTGTTCATACTTTTTTTTTTGGTGTTTTACAGGTAGTATTTATTCGTGTGATATATCAGCATGATGTAACATGAAAAACAACATAGTGCCGGTTCACACACATCAGACTTTATTCCCCCAACTTTTTGTTCTTATGTAAGGCCGAAATTTTTCAGCCGTCTTTCTTATTTCATGCGAAAAAATTGACATGTACCCAATGTTCACATAATTTAAGGAAATGTGCTTTCCTATGAAATATGTGCATATAAAATACAAATGTACAATATGTGCTTTGCTATACCCCCGCCTTACCCTTTAAACAAAATTTAGCTCGAACTCTTCCATATGGGAATTTTGAAAATTGCTTTACAATTGACGAAGTTATTTGATAATCAATTGTTGAGGTGGGCAATTTGGGACACCCTACCCCATCCCTACCTATTTAAAAAAAGAAATTACTGGACCTTTTCCATATGCCAAACCAAATTTTTAAAATTGATCTACAAACAACGAAGTAATTGGATAGTCCATTTTTTTTAGAGGATTGCCATTTTTTACAAAAAATTTTAATGTCTCTCTTCGATGCAAATTTTGAAAATTAGTCCACAAAATATACACTTATCCATATAGTATATATAAGTATATCCACTTAATAATAAGTGGAAGGAGTAACATAAGGCGTGGTTGAAAAAAAGTATCCCATAATTCATTCGAGAGTCCGAGTTAAATGTTGTGAAAATTTCAGCAAGATCGGCCCAGCGGTCTGGTCTTCTATAAAGTACAAGCAAACAAACATACATTCTATGTATATATATATATATAAATGTATATATACTATATATATAGATAGATAGATCTATAACAATCTACAAAGTACTTAAATTAAAGTAAACGTGTGCAAATATACTCTAGATGTATGTGATATTGAATTTAATGTTTTCCGCAAAATAGGCAGCACATTAATTTCGAGACGTTTGTGTAAACTAAAGACTGAATTATTGTATTATTTTTGTTTTGTATTTAAAACTTTTCATGTTTAATAAATAATTTGTTATTTTTTTTTTAGGAAATTTTGTTTAATTCAATGGAAATTAAAAGTTTGTAAGATGACATCAGCTGAAATGATGGAACTAAACACTTTCAAAGAAAACATTTGCTTAAAAACACGAAGTACAAAATTTTAGCATTATATTTTAGCCCTTGAATTTTGTTTAGTTCTTCTTTGGTGGCAATTTAGCAGCAAACATTTATAGGATCTGGTCACACTAATGAGCCGGAAAATGTTGATATATTATTTTGAACAATAATGTCTAGATCAAAGCAAGCAGATACACCGTTTTACGCCAGAATATTTGAAGCCAAATTGTAAAGCAACTCGGTTCGATGCAATTGCATTTGTAAAGGGGAAAATAAAACAGGATTCTTTTTACCTAAAACTGCGATCTACCTGAGCAAGAAAGCACACAACTGTGGCACATACTATTTACAAGAGTACTTTTAAAATTTATAGCTGCGTAATTACAGCAAATTAAAATGAATTTATTCGAACAAGTTTAGCGCTAGTATTGCCAGCCGGAGCCGTCAGATCCAAAATTAGGGGTGGAAAACAATTTAAAATAAATTAATTTCCAATTAATATTACCAAAGCCGACGAACCACTAAAGATATTTTGGCTACAAGTTTCGTTTCTTTGTTTTATGTTTTGGGGGAAAAAAACTCCTTGAACTTAAATTTACACAAGATTTTATTAACGATGTCTATTTAACTAAAGTTTGAAAATGAATGCCTCACAGGCAGCCTCTAGCGTGAACGCTAAAGTATCATAACTGAATAGGAGCGGAAACATCCGGGTTGTAATAAACCTGACAACTCTTTATAGTGTTTGGACAGGAATGATGACATTTCCGAGTACTTAATGATTTCCGAGTACTTAATAGTATTTATTTTACAAAATTTCCCAAAAACGTAATTTTTTTAACTGTCTATAATAATGAGGAAGTTCACGACAAAGTTTTGCATTGAACATGCCTCGTCTATAATTTATATTAACTCTAGTATAAAATTAAGAAGGACGTCGGCAGAATATTGAGACAAAATATTTATATTAATATCTAATCTAAAGTTTCTGAAAATATTATAATATTTTATAAGTGCGAAGATAACTGTTAATCCTAGACACGAACCTACAATATTAACATATCTTTATTTATTCAGTGACAGGGCTCTCTCTGTTAAGCCTAAAAATTTAAATTTTAGACAATATTACACTTAAAAAAAATATAGTTTTTAAACTCATAAACATATAAAATGCACAAACTTATTATAGAAGACTGTAGAAACCTCCTCTGAGAAGATTTCTAGAAATAACGGCAGGAGGGAGAAAAAATATTATAATATAATTTTCTAATTAATAATAATAAATAAATAATGTTTAATTTGCCCATCTCCTGCCATTTTCGCAGCAAAGTCTTTTTGCAGATTTCAAAAGTCTGAAATTGGAAAAATTTTTCTTATTTCCAACATATCAAACTGTTATGACTTTTGATTATTGGACATTCATAAAGATGGGAATTACACCTTCGTGTTCTCCAATAATATAATAGTTGTTCAAATACTGCAATAATTCTCGCCCACATAAATATATAACATAGAGTGAGACCTCGATTATACTTAAGGGTCGGTACCGGAAATATTTTGGATAATCGATTTTAGCGGTTAATTGTTAACAATTTTTAGTTGTACTTTTAAACACTTTTTATTTATTTGTAATTCATTTATCAATATGTGTGTTTCGTTAACGCAAAACAAATAATAATAATTTTGGAAAAAAAAACAGTGATAAGGATTTTATTTTACGCGGTGTCTTAACAAAAATCGTATTTTCTTTTTTAAATTCACATTTTCGTTGACCAGCTTTCGATGAATTCGATTCGTATTTGTCAAATGTGTAAATTAAACTCAACCTGCGTCTACACAGGCTTCTGGCGCATGTAATTGAAACGAGTGTTGGGTTTGATTGATTTGATGAAAATCAATCGAAAAAAATATATTCAAAATGCCGGATAATAGAGGTAATAAGAGAGGATTAATGGATGCAAAAACAAATAAATGCATGTAAAATAGAAACCAATTACAAGATCTCTTTCTCGATAGGAAAAGCTTCGCTGGTGGATTCCTTTTTCGCGGCTTTCACTACGTTACTGTTCGTTTTGGGAATGCAGCCTCGACAGTTGGAAGCCCTCTGAAACCTGCATATCATCGGTGTGGCCAGGTTTACATTTTTCTCATTAGCTATTGGATAAATACAGACGTTTAAAAAGGGTAAGTTTAAAACTTAAATATATTAAAGATTGATGTGAGTGTAAACATTTGTAGCATGTTTTTGCGCTAAACGTGAGCAAAATTCAGATTATCTTAGAAACGTTTAATCCATAAAAAAAAGGGTGTAATTTAGTAGGGACAGCATCCATTTCCAACAAACTTTAAGAATATTTAGTAAAAGTAAAGAGTTTGGACCAATAAAGGCAAAACACTGTTAAAGACTAGTCACGTCTTAGAAAAAACTTTAACTTTAAACTTTTACCGCGTAACACAGATTAATGTATTATCTAATAGATTGCAAATCTTTCACATTTGGTGATGCCGTTTTTAAATGAGTGGAAATATATTGGAAAAAATAAAAAGATAATGGCACTATTTTTTGATTTTCAATGAGCTTTTGACACAATACAAAAACTTCAAACACTTTAAAGATACAAAAACTTCAAGTGTCCGGCGAATAAGAGATGTAAAATTGGAGTGGTTTGAATCAAATTTAAATGATAGTCTACCAAAAATCAAAAGTGAATGGGATGCTACCGGGCGGTTTGGCGTAAGAGGAGGGGATTCGGAAAGTAAATGTCAAGACAGATTCATATATATGACCTTCTTCGAGAAAAGGGATCTAGTGTGTGAAAATGAAGTTTTGAGAAAAACGCATTTATCGCTTTGAACACACCTTCAGTTGGGAGATGCGATTTGGTATGATTAGTTATGATTGGGTGCCGACTTTGGTGACGTCGTGACTATGTGGTGACGTATTTTTTTCGCTTATAGTGGGACAATACCATTGCTATTGTTGCTGCCCTGTACACATGGTAAAAATAACTATAAGAAAGGAAAAGAATAAAGTGACGCTTCAGTCTTGTGCCAACTGTATAACGAGTGTTATCAATATCTCAAAAATTGTTTCGCAATTTTGGTTCTTTTGTAATTTTGTTACTAATCTGATGTTAATTTGAAGTAATTTTTATGAAAATGGATATTTCTGACACCATCACACTTTGACTTCAAAAAAAAAAACGAAATTGTATGTAAAGAACTTGTGAACTCGGAAGAAGAAAGATTTAATCTGCGATTAACGGCTGAGCTACCAAACGAATTACCTCCGCTCATGGCACCAAGCGGTTCATCGTTAGATCGCAAACGGTATTTGTATGAGAATGTCAGGGTCTTATGAACGAGTGAACCCAAAGCGAAAAAAAATCGAAAAATCTGCCAGCAAGAAAAAAAAATCGAAGCACCGGATTACGAGAAAAAGAAAGCCGAAGTCAAAGCGCCGAAAAAAGAAAAAAACCGTTATTGTCAAACGGAAGAAAATCGAAGTACCAGATTACGAAACACCGAAAAAAAGTCCAAGCACCAAAAACATTCGAAGACTGGCGAAAAAAAACAATTTAAAACTAAAAAATCAAAAAAACAAAATTAAATTTTCATGTTTTTCTCATTTTAATAGATTTTCCCAAGTTCCAAACCCATTTATATCTGAGTTTCATAATTGGTGAAGAACTAAAATTTAAAGATCATATGAATTATACAGGGTGGCCCAGAAAGACCGAAGTGATGTGAATTCCTTATAACTTTTTTATTATAATTTTTTTTTTCTTTTCTTTTCAGTATTTTGTAAAGAAGACTTGGATAATTTATAATGGAGCAATACACAATTGCACAACGTGCCCAAATTGTTGAAATTTACTTTTCAAATCAACGGTCCATTGTGTTGACTCAGCGTGCATACCGTCGTCACTTTAATGTGCGGGTTGCACCCTCTCAGTCAACAATAAACCGTCTGGTTGCAAATTTTCGAGAACAAGGAGCAGTAAGGAACCTTCCTGGTCCCGGCAGACACCGAACTGTCCACACGGCTGACAATATTCAAGTGATACAGGAGAGTATTCGGGAGGATCCAGAAACATCAACCAGTAGACGTTCGTCACAACTGGGCCTCTCAAGAACGTCGCTGCAGCGAATTTTGCACACCATAGGATTGTTTCCATACAAAATTCAACTTGTCCAAGAATTGAAACCAACAGATTACCAGCAACGACTTGACTATGCAATTTATTTCCAGCAAAAAGCACAAGAGAATCCAAATTTTATTCATAACTTAATAATGAGTGACGAAGCCCATTTTCAATTAAATGGGTTCGTTAACAAGCAAAACTGTAGGATATGGGCTACGGAAAACCCGAGAGTACTTCATCAACGACAATTGCACCCAGTTAAGTGTACCGTTTGGTGCGGTGTTTCTTCAGAAAGGATCATTGGCCCATTTTTTTTTGAAAATGAACAAGGTGTCGCCATTTCCGTCAATGGTGATCGATATCGGGCCATGTTGCAAAATTTTGTAAGGCCAGCCGTGGAAAACCATCCGCAAATATGGTTCCAACAGGATGGAGCCACAGCGCACACTGCGAGGGCCACAATGACTCTTTTACGCGACATCTTTGGTGAAAGAATAATTTCTCGTAACAGCAATTTTAATTGGCCTCCGCGTTCCCCGGATTTAACCGCTCCAGACTGTTTTCTTTGGGGCTATTTAAAAGGAAAAGTTTATGTTAATAAGCCTAGGACTATTGAGGAGTTAAAAACCAATATTCGAGAAGAAATTAACAACATACCACCGGAAGTTTTGCGAAAGGTCATGGAAAATGTGTTGGAAAGAGCACATTTGTGCGAAGCAGAATATGGCCACCACTTGCGGGATATCATTTTTAATAACTAATCCAAAAATATTCCCCATAAATTTAATGTATTTAAAAAAAAAAATTAAAAAAATATCTCTTAAATAAAAAGTTATAAGCAATTCACACCACTTCGGTCTTTCGGGGCCACCCTGTACAATATGTGCAAATAGATTAGTAAAAAAAAGTTTTTTTTTTAAAGAACAACACAAAAACTTTCCATAGAAAATGCAATAAATATATATAAAATCATGATTAAGCCGGATTTTGAGTTTGGTTTAACTATATTATATATGTAGCTGGAAACACAAATCGGAGAATGCAGAAAGATGTATTTTATATATTTAATTCACTATAATGATTAAGTATTAAGCAAAGGTTGGCAACGAACACAATATCCTTTGTACAAAAAATGAAGATGGGAAATGCGGTAGAGTATCTTTGCGCGTAACTTTGTGGGTGAAGTGCAGCCTTATCAGCGCAAAACTCCGTAGCAAGGCAGAGATCGTTATTTTATAAAGGACTTAAATGAAATTCCAAATAAGTTAAACACAGAAAGAAATTATTATCCTTCAAAAAAGATTTTGAGTTAATTTTGTTAAAAACAATTTAAATTTGTTTTTATTATTTTGTAAAATTTTGTCATAATTTTGTAAATGAAAAGTGTTCTAAATATTAATAAATAAATAAATATTTTAAGCCTTAAGATTTATGAGTAAATTTCACAATAAATTTAAGTCTTTTTGTACAATAACAAATACAGAGTTTTCAAATACTTTCAAAGCTTTTGTTTTTCTACGATTTACAACAACAATTTCGTTTATCGATTATACATGAAACGTACACACGAGTATTTACTTTTGCCATTTTTGTTATTCAGATTTATTTCCTTAACTCTTTTCCGCTTCTCTCTTAATGATTCAGTATTTATCTGAATACAAAACCTGCAATAAAACCTCGAGCACAATATTAACAATTTCTTCCGTTGCGTATATTTTTCAACGCCCGACTCCTTTTTACACCAACTGGAAACCTCCTAAGCGTTCGAAAACAAAAATAAACAAACAATCAAAAGAAACCGGTAACACAGAGGAAGCATTTTTTTCGAGTTATTTGTTTGACTGAATTTGGTTTAAAAACGTGCCATTTTATCACCAGCTTTTGCGCGCAAATCGATGAAAGCATCAGCCAAAAGTTCAACAAATAAAATGCAATGAAGCGTTACTTTCGTTTAACTTTGAGTTTTTCAAACTACATACATTCACACGGTTGCGTGCAGAATTGTTTTGCGATGAACCAAAAAGAGTGAGTTGCCGTTCCATATACGACTGGCACTCCAACCTCAAAAAGGAAGTTTGGAATTTGTTTGTCATTTTGCAAAGGCTTGACGACTCTTTGCATTTGTGAATCGATTTGTGAAATTTTCTCCAACTTCAAAGAGTCTGTGTATTTTTGCTTTCGGTCACACAGAATTTTGTTTTTGTAAACTGATGTAACAGTCAGTCCGCAATATGCCGACCGACTTTCTGTCATCAAAAATATTTCTTAGCAATCTGACATCCGAAATGTTGGCAATAATATTCAAAAATATTTGGCAAAAGCAGACCTCTTGCGTTTGTGATATTTTTGGAATAAATAGAAATCTTGGGAAATTTTAATGGAAATTGTTTATTCTTCCTACAACTACAACTATAATAAAAAGTACTTCAGTTGAATTATCGACGACATATTTCTTCAGTTGTTCTATTTATCACAACGAAATTGTATTAAGAAAACTTTGATATTCTTCATCAAAATCTCCCAGGGCTACACTTTGCTTTTCGGGGTATCCGACCAAAGCAATAGGGAAGTTATGTATGACTTCGGTTCTTCCGAAACCTTCACCAAACGCCAGTCGGCAGCACAGGGACAAATGTATCCCCGAAATCATGTGAAAGAGGGATTCTGTTTAAATAGTTTAAACCTAAAAATGCGGCAAAGGGCTTTGTTGGATACTAAGACAGCAGCCCATACTCGTTGATCCCAACGTCGCCGAGGTATTGTTGTCCCCCCCTGACAGCAGTTTCGTATTATTCGTAAGAAATAGATGGCGGAGAATATAATGGCAAGTTGGTGAAGGCCTGGCGTTACTTGAGGATTTCGGACTACCAACTCAGGTGCCTCGTATTCCTTTTACATTGTAGGGAACTACTGGCAAAAAGGATTAGATAGCTTGAGCTGTCGTGCAATGGGTTGTGTACGTAACATATCACAAGAAGTTGTCACCTAAGTATATATGTCTGGTATGTCACCGTTAACTAGTTGATTCAATATCACATTAGGCCATATTGGCCGGTGTCGATGTATATCAATTTGACAGTCTGATTCCTCCAACTACTCGTGCTAATAACTCGATTATGCAGGACAATTGAGTTGCAGTTGAGTAGCCAAAGTGTTAACGCAGTCGTTTAAAGTTATAAGGCAGATAACTAAATGCTCCCGAGAGGGGTAATGGCTAAAAAAAAAGTAAGTGGAGCACGTGCCACGTCAAAATCTACAGAAAAGAGATTTTGACTTTACACTGTTAAAAAGTACGAAAATAAATGATCAATTAACAGTTGACACGTTGGACTTGAACGGCTATTACACGATCATATTTAATATGTCAGCCGGGTATGACCTCGTACCATCATACTTGTACAATCCCAGTATCCCAAATATTTATATAAATACATATATCGGGTATGCCATCCTACTCCTCAAATAGCTTTTCCTCCTCAAAACATAAATAAAGCTGATGAACAATTTAAAAAAAAAAGATTAGCCAGCAATAACAATTGAATGGCGCGTTGCTGCCATCATAAACACAACCTTTACTACCCAGCGGTAGCGTCATGTTCAAGTACGACAATAACCGTCTAATTACCGCTTCATGAAAAAAGTTGAACGATATGACACTTTCCCCCTCCACATGATATGATTTTACTACGTTTCCTTTTCTGTTTTTCTGTAACATTTTTGTACCAGCCAGAATTTGAGCTCGACTTAAAAAATGCTATTTATATACATATTTATTCAAGTCCATAGACTATAAATCTTTACAGACTAAAGAAATAATATGAACGAGTTAAATTAAGTATTTAAGTCCAAAATTGTACTGCGTTTTATAGCATTATTCGACTTAGAGATATCGATAATATCATAAAATTTGTTAAATGTTTCACAAATAGGACGAAAGGGATCGTTGTTGGCAGAGATAGATCTGTGACAATCGAGGATAATTAGTTGATAGTTACGGGTTGACCTTGTCGGCGCACAAAAGTTTATTTTGCTTCGTAGAAACTCAGCATCAACATCGCCACGAACTAATTACAAGCACAAAACTTATGCCGGAAACGATCACTTTTCAAGGTTGGTAGTTTAATGAGTCCAAACGTAGTTCCAACATATGAGTTCCATCTAGGATCGAGTAAACAGAAAACCAGAAATACTACTTATATGCCTTAAGAAGTAAGTACCAAATAAAACTGATTCATACTCAAGAATGGGGCGAATCAAAGATATATAGAGTTGCTTTGTAATATCATATATAATATAATATTTGTCTGAAAAGTTTTTACCCCAAAAGCCTTATTAACATTAAGCGTAATGTGATTACGTAATTCAGGCTTATGATCAAGCATGAACCCCAGATCAGTAATATTGTGAACCGGCATTTAAAGAGTTCTTTCGACAAAATGACAACAGTTTTATGTTGACATCGACCTGAAGTACAAGTTGATCTGTGGGATCATTCAAACATTTAAATAGTTTAGCATCATCGGCATGCAATAGAGTTTCAGAACTAAAATTAGCAGACAGCAGATGTTTAATAAAAGGTGTAAATAGTAATGGACCAAACTGACTGCCTTGGGGAACACCAGAACGAACATCCAATTCCAATGATAAAGTATCACTCAAAAAGTTTCATGATTTTTCTTACAACAAATCCAAAAAAATTAAGCTGTGAGTCTTAAAGACAATATTGCACTGAAATGAACTTAAAGAAATCTTGAGCTAGCCTAAAAAATAACACCAACAAAACGTGTTTCCTTTTATACAAGAGAATTTTACTCTTGGCACACACGTGCGCACGTGTTTGAATGGTTTGTGTGTGAAATGATGATGTCATCAAAAACATAATTGCTTTCACCATCAATGCTGTCATCGGGTTAAAGTAATAAAAATGTGTCAAAAGTACAACAACCATCAATATGACACGGTGTTCACACATGTGTCAAATGGTTTGACTGTATATTTGGGTCCACATATTTTCACTTTTTTTGTAGACCATGAAACAGCAAAAGGGGATAAAAATGAATTATTGATTGATGTAACACAGAACTTCGTGGGTTACTGGCTCTGGGAAGAGCATATATATAAGTATATGGTCAGCTGAAACACAAAACCACGTAGCTAACTACTATTTTACAGTTATTCGGTTTGGTTTGCATTAGTTATTCGGTTTGGCATTTCAGCTAACGATATACATAAATATAATATTGAAATTCAGAATGTGACTTTAAAAAAGTGAGCACTGAAAAATGGGTTTATTGTGTCAAATCCTGCCGTTTATTCTGAAAACTCAAAAACCCTTAATGGGCAACAAGATTTGCAGTCCCAAATTACATCGTAGGAACTAAAAAAACAAATAAACTTCTTGCCAAAGTAATAGAATGGAAATTATTACACGTATATTTAGTGAATACATAAATCATGGTGACTTAATACGATGACAGGAAAAAAAATGATAGAGTGAACAAAAACTGAGACAAGTCGGTCTTATATGTTTAAAATTATTTCCGGTCCATTTTTAGTTCATATTATAGCTCTCAGAAAGCTGTACTAAAAATGGCAGAATTTCGCATGAATGAAAATGGCGAAAAAAAAGAAAACACATAGATTCGAACGTGACAATAAATGAAAGTAATTTTCGTGACTTTGTAAAGAAAAGAAAAGAAACACTGAAACTTGATTGAAGAGATCTTGAGCTAGTGTGTGTGTAAAGTCATAACATAGCGAACGTGACACTATACACATTCATAGTCATTCAACCGTCTAACGATTAGTAACTTTTAAACAGATCGATTGTGAAAATTAGTTGATTTCCTTATTGAATTATTCTTAAAAATGATTGCGGCAGACATTATAAGATATAAGAAACTGGACTGTCGGCTTGTTTATCGGGATTTATAAGATTATACTTGAATTGACTACATCGATAACTGTTTGGTTTTTGATCCTTTGACGGGAACGTCTATTTGTAATATTTGAATCGCCTGGCAATTTTCACGGACGTTCGTAAGATTTAAAATCGCCAGGCTACTTCAAGGCCGTAAATTTATTTTTAAGTGATCTGAAAATCATGGACTCTGCTGGCGATTTGCGACTTTTCGAAATTCGAAAGAATCAAACATATTTTGTAAAAATAAAAAATACCAAAAACAAAATTATAGGAAATTAACAAAGAAAAAAAGAAGCAACAATTGCCAGCAGCGCTTTTAAGAAAATAATTAATTAAAAAAGGATTTTTCCAATCCATTAGACCTTTAAACAAACCTAAAGCTACAATTATAGCAACGCCCATGTAAGAACAGCCGTTCGTTTTTAATTTGTTGTGATACCACAATGCCAATATTTACCCAAATCAACTGTCACGTTGCCGGAACGTCTCCAACAGTTTAAATTAAAACTTGACGAGGTTGTTGCCTGTAGCCCAGTACTGGCACTGGCACTCGTATGTCTGGAAGAGTACAATATTACTTCACATTTACGGTTCCTGGGTTGCTATAAAGATTTTATTATTTTTGGGCTTTTTATGTTTCTTACATACATGTTTAAATACTCTTATTTATTAATTCTCTCTGTCTAACATATACGAGTCAGGGGAAGTAGCAGCGTGACCGACATGAAGTTCCTCAAATCAACCGTAAAACAATACAACCAACAAACAACAACAACCAGCCTGACCGCACTTGTGTATAGTTAATAAAGTATAATAATTAGCAATTTATTTATTAGGACCATTAATATATGGCAAAATTATCTTCGTGTCCGTATGTGGTTACACAAACGTCTGATTCTATGGGAATAAAATGTAAAACATTAATTTTTCATAACTCAAATTTTCCCATTATACAAATTTGGAATTTTATTTAACAAAATTTTATCACATTTAGACACTACGATACACAGAGAAAAAGCCTGGGGGGTAATAGAAATTTTTAACAGTTGGGTTTTATGTAAAATGTAAAATTAAACGAATAAAATATTTATAATATAAATCATGTAATTAATGTGGCAACCAACAAATATAATTTTATTTCTTCTCTAAAAGCCAAATTAGAGCTTTTATTAAATTAGCAGATACGAAAAGTAGCTTCACAATGTCCATCACTATGCCGACAAGCTCTTTTGTTTTGCTTTGGGCCGGGAACACAACTGCGACGAACGACGAATTTCGCTCATCGCGACGCATTCGCCGGTAAATTTGCGGTGTGAATTCGTTGTGTCACGTACAATAACTGCAAATAAACAGCTTCTGTTTAAAATTGGTAAAGTTTTTTACATTTTGTGCAAAGACAAAAATTAAAAAATTTATAAAAACAAATTGTAAATTTGATCAAAAATTATGAAAATAATGAACATCGTATTTTACATGTTAAAAGCTCTTTGGGTGGTTGCGTGTAAAGCTTTTGGGGTGATCATATGAAAAAATATGAAATATGACTATATTAATAATAATAAGGGGACCACATTAAACATAAAACTGTATTACAACAATTATTTAAATATATGTATGTAAGTAAAAATAAATCACGTGTGAAAAATGGATTTTTGTTCGAATTATTTGGGGTGGTGAATGTATTTTGAGAACGTTCTTATAAATTTCTTACTAAATACATGAAATAATATACAATTATTAAACATTTCGTGGCTGATCACGTTCTTTACTAAAAAGAATTTGATACACTTTTCACGGGTATCACGTTCCTGTCTAAATATGTTGCACATCAAACTGGTAGAACATGCAACAGATCGTTTTTTATCGATTTTTACATCTCTGTTTCATGCTTCTTTATGCAAATAAGTGTTTTTTCTGTTGTTCTTTTGCTTAAATACATAAATATGTTGAAGCTGGAAGTAATTTTGCATAAATATGGATAACAAATCAATGTTGTTGTAATTATTATTTCAAGAAATTTCGGGCGCAAAATGTCTTCTCAGTAATATCAGTTGGAAATGGTGACTAAGATCGTTGTTTCATGGCAAGCAGTTATGATGTAATGGAATTGCTAAGGACATGTCGTAAGTATAATTTTGTTCTCTTCTGTTTATAGAAAAATGTACAACTATTAAGGGTCATAGTTGGGGGCAAAAAATGCTAAACCTACAATAGGCAGCATTTTCTAACAGAAGCGAAAACACCAACAATTTGTTTTGTCAGCGGCACTGACATCAAAAATTTTGCAAACATCTCTTTGAGCAACTCTTTGTTCAAATCGACAGTTTAAAGTGAATAATTGACATGCGGACGCTTAATGGAAAAGGAGAACAATTTTAAAATTGATATTGTTATTTAAAATATATAAAATTGTTTACAGAGTTTTTTTCAAACAAAAAGAAAACATAGTAAAACTTTATTGAACAACATTTTATTTTCTTTTGAAAATTTAGTGTCAGCCAACTCAAGCGGTTCACTTTCGTAAATGCGTGCGAATTGAAATCGGAAGTTTTAGGCGATTTGCTCCTATTTTGTGGCTTCAAAACACAAAACGAAAGATCTGGATCAAATCGATAGCTCTAGTTTTAAGAGTTTTGTATTTATGCAAACAGGTCTATTTATGAAGCATGGATTACATGAAACTTCGATTCCGAACCTGTGGGACAACGCAGTAGAGGACGCCCACGGAACCGATGGCGCACACAAGTGGAGAGGGACCTCAACCAACTTGGTGTGCAAAATTGGAGAACGCTGGCTAAAGACCGTGCCAGCTGGAAAACTTTGTTGGTTGAGGCCCAGGTTCACCACGGACTGTAGCGCCAAAAGAAGAAGAAGAAGAGGATTACATGAAACATAAATGAAGTACATAAATAGTGAACCTAAAAATTGTTATATCAAGAGCAAATGTAATGCTTTGCCCTCTCTATACATGCGCGTTGTTTTGAGTCCGCCACCTTTTTTGCACACAATCCAAAAGCAAATTTACGCTTCCGATTACAAACTAATTCTAATATCTTTCATTCCATTACAATAAGTCGAATGAAGAAATCAATAATACAAAAAATAGAGTAGAGCTTAAATTATGATCTTCACAAATGATAAAAAAGAGACATTCCGCATATATTTAAAGAGAGCAAGAGAGAACTATGTTATAGCATGCAGTATGCATGCATGTGCATGCATTTCTTAAGTTCCTGTGTTAATAATTTTGTATGTTTCAAGGCAAAAGCAAAGAAATACAATTTAACGCAACTTCAAATATGTATGTGTGTAAGTTTAGGTGTATGTGCACATGATTAAGTGCATAAATAATTTAAATAGTGGAGGTTAACACGCTTTTCAGCGCTTTTCACTCTTGGCCCACAACTAAAATTTTTACAAATGTCGTTCGGCATATTTTTCGGACCGCCCAAGTCTTTCAGAACACAAATGGACATACATATGTGTGTACATATATTATTTTGCTCGATTTTAATAAAAATTATCCCATCTAAAAATATATGTATGTACAAACTCGTTTTATTTCATTGTTGTGCTTCATTTGTTGCCTTTAAAATTGGCGATTGTTACCAGACTCAGAGTACACAAACAACAAAACGCATGATTTTTTGCGATTTTGAAAAATGAAGTGAATTGTCAGCTGACGAGCGCTGATGTTATGGCTTTTTTACCGTTATTGTATTGGGTCAACAAGTTAATAATGGCGATTTGTTAGCTGGAAAA
Source organism: Epicampocera succincta (assembly GCA_932526305.1). Taxonomy (NCBI): domain Eukaryota; kingdom Metazoa; phylum Arthropoda; class Insecta; order Diptera; family Tachinidae; genus Epicampocera; species Epicampocera succincta. Next base: position 59,074,220 of record OW052034.1, read on the forward strand.
AATCATTAATCATAATAACAAAATGAGTTGAGACATTATTCAAAGTCTTGTCCATCGTCTATTTCATCTTATTGTTCATTGTATGTCCAATATTAATATTGCGGAGAATTCCCAGTTAAGTTAAATTAATTTAAAAAAATGTTCTTAAATATATTTTCAAAATAAATCAACTGAAACATTTGTCTTGTCAACTTGAGTTTCTCTTGAATCGGATTTTTCCACACAAAACACTTGTATTGAGTTCTGGTAAAGTATAATTTTATTTCCTTCCCTTGTTATTCGTTGCAAATAACAACTTGTAGGACATTTTCGAGAGTGCAAGGACGAGCCTGTATATGTTGGCCTGTTGCAGCCATCATATTGCTGTGCACTTTGTATATCCATACAAGTTGTTGGAAAATATAGATAATAGTTAAAAAATAAACGAACAGAATAAAAAAAGGCAGCCATTGTAATGACAAGTTGGTTTATACGAGTATATGTATGCGATACGTGATCTAAGCACTTGCAACTGTCAGTGCTTGAATAGCAAGATTTGTGATTAGTTTTTTGATGGACCCGACGCATGACAGCTAATCATGTTAAATCATGTCTATAGCAGAGACCACTGCACAGGGTATGATACGTACTAAGTATGGGGCAGAGCATTAAGATTAGGTCGTATCCTTGCCAACATAATAAACGTCATTTCCAAATTGAGTTTTGGAAATTGTTCACAAGCCAATAAAGGTACATTTTTGCTCACTCCTAGGACATATGAATGGGTGGATAAATAACCATACCCGTATTTTGTCTGGCAGAGGATCGCCCTGCCAACATATACAAATGGAAGATTACGTCCTAGTCTGCTAAAAAAAATTGAGTTGGCCCACTTTTGCTTATTTCTATGGCATATGAATAACTTAATCCTTTAAAGGAATTCTTTTCCGCTGTAGCACGTAATAGCAGAAATATGCAATTTTTTGGAGCTCATAGTTTATGGATTGTATTTCAAAAATGTGCCCGCAACATCTTTTGCATCATATGCTGCAAGATTTTATATATTTAACAGCGCCATGTTAATGTCTCAACAGAGCTCTGTTAAGCTCCTGCGACATAGGAAGGTTATAAGTTTTAAAACGTATCTGCATAGCCATTAAAAACATATGTACGTGGCCTGGGCTTTTACCATAAAAGTAAAATGCAAATATTATTATTTTTTTAAATTTATTTCTCTGACTTTGACAAGTGGAATCATCTTTCCAGTGATATTAATTAACAAAAGTATTAATGATTTTGAATGTTTAATTTTAACTTATAGTAAAATTGGGAACGCAAAAGTTCTAAGAGCGCGGAAAAAAGTTACATTAACAGAAATGGTTAAAATTGTTGCAATAACGCCAAACAAAATACTTACATATATGTCTAAACGAAATTGGTAACTTCAGAAATTAAAAATTTGGTCAGATGAATCATTAGGGATAATTTGTTATTATAATACTAGTAGTATGGCATCACTGCACTCAGACAGTGTTAAAATATGTGTAAGAACGCATTAATCAGAAGTAAGTCTTAGCGATTTAAATAACTCCTTTTTAAAGAAACGGGGGTTGCCTACCTGTTGTCTAGTATTTGGCAAGGAGTTCCAAAGACGGGTAAAATGGTAAAATGTTTTTGCTGAATTATATTCTAGCCACGCTGAGATCTGGCGAAAAGTATTTTATTGTATAGATTTGTTGAAATGTTGTGATTTATTGCAGGAGTTTCATCAAATGCATTTCAGCACTCGCAACAGTTCAAAGCTTCATATTCAGAGATGTAACTTGGAGAAATCTGGCGTCAAGTGTAATGAATTTCCTTTTGAACTAAAATCTTGTTTAACATTTCAAGAGCTTCTGATGCGAAGCAAATTTTGCATTTTACATATTTCTTCAAAAAGGCTCTACTTTTCAAGAAATAAATTTAAGATAGTGTTATTTAAATCATCTCTTTGTACATGTAGTGTAAATTTCTCAGAGTATCCTGTAAGGAAATTTCTTGTGTTAATTGAAATTTTATACAAATTGCATTTTTTAAATAAATAAAAAATTGTGGTATTTATATTTCAAAATATATGCTGAAGAAATATTCCGAAATTCGATCCCGCCGACCTTTTTCAAATATATAGCGTGCAAAATTGCTATATATTACTTGGAGTTTATGTAGGTCCGTTCCGTCACAATTTGCGTAAATCTGCCAGCCATATGTAACTGATGCGATGAGATATGCTTCGGCCAGGAGCATACGTGTGTTAAAAGGGGCAGCATCCTTTACTGTCCTTAAGATAATAAAGCGTATTTTTTTTAGAGTATCACAACTTTGAGGTGGCATCACTGCTTTATTTGAGCACCCATTTAACAGCTGATAGTTGCTTTTTGTTTGGTTTGCTGGGAAATTTCATTACCAATGGACTTACACCACAGCAACGCGTGGAAAGTGTTGAAATTTTTAATCAAAATAATTGTTCTATTCGTCAAACTCATTTCCGTTCAAAATTTTATTTTCCGATGAAGGCCACTTCTGGTTGAATGGGTACGTAAATAAGCAGAATTGTCGAAACACAATTACATCCACAGAAAATTTCTGTTTGGTGCACTTTATGGGCTGGCGGTGTCATTGGCCCATATCTCTCCAAAAACGATGATGGTCAGAATGTTACTGTCAATGGTGAACGGTATAGGAACATGATTCGACATTTTTGCTGATATGTGGTACCAACAGGACGGAGCCACATGCCACACAACGGGCGCTACAATTGATTTAGTCAAAGAAACTTTTGATGAAAAAATAATTTCACGTAATGGCCCAATTAATTGGCCACCAGATCGTGTGATTTAACCCCATTGGATTATTTTCTTTGGGGTCATGTCAAGTCAATGGTCTACATCGATAAACCACAAACAATTGAACACCTAGAAATCAACATTCGAAGAGTTATCGGCGAAATACAACCGCAAATGCTGCGAAAACGTGTTGAAAATTGGTGTACCAGATTGCGCCTTCTACGCGCCAGCCGTGGCGGCCACACGACAGAAATCATATTTAAACATTAATTTCATAAAATTGTCTTTCCTACAAAGTCGGGTTCATTGATATTAAAAATATATTTCCTTGTTTTATTATGATTTAAACCTGTGTCACTCTATAAAATACACCCTTTATAAACTCTGGCAGCCACAGTTTCAATAGGACTGGTCCATGTAGGTCTTTTGTTGTTAGTCAATAATTTTTATTTAAAATTAATTTTAAATTTTTATTTATATAGAGGAAGACACAGTTTTTGCGTTTGCCAGGTCATTTTGATTAAATTTAATTAGCACCGACAGAAGCAATAAATTAGCCTTGAATTACTTTATTTTAACTCCATATATGTTTGTATATATATATCCTTTATTTGTGAAACAATAACAAAGTGGGGGATTTGAAATCAGAGAAGAAAAAAAAAATAGCCCACAAGGAAACAGTTGACAGCAGAGTCGTTTTTATTGGCCATTTGCAACCAAAGGGGGTATGGTTGTGTGGCTGTAAGTGCTGCCTTGATTGTCGTGAGTGTAAATCATAAAATTTTATTTCACAACTATACAGCAGAACTACTTGTGCGTTGGCCAAATATTCAGTTCATGTCAACAGAAACTATAACGTCAAAACAAAAAGTATATTTTTTTTACGTAAAACTGTCAATTCATTTCGAGTGGTTTGAATTGTTTAAACTTTTTCAATTATTTGAAGTCCTGGGACGTCGCAGCTCATTATTTTTTAACTTTACCCAAAACCCTTTTTATGTCTTTGTACGCCTTTTTCTAAATCAATTTCAATGAAGTTCCCTTCTTTTTAATAAAATTCTCAACTTTTTTCTCTTTCCTTAAATTTAAGGATATTACAGCAATCGATATCCAATCACAACAAATATGTAAGAACAAATTAAATCGCTTCATCACCAGCGCTGCTGTTGATTTTTTTATTATTTTTGTAGTTTTCTTTTAGTCTTTTCATCCTTTTGAGTCGGTTTCTGGGTTTATTATTTTCATACCCACTTGTGGCGAAAGACAAAAGGAAAAAGAGGCGAGCGTTGAAAGTACAAACTTAATATTGGAGTGTTTTAAGCCCGAATAATGTTTGGCAGGAGATAATAAAATCGACAGAACCAAATCAATAAAATGACATGATAAGGGAAGGGTTTTGCTGGGCATTTGGTTTTGCTTCAGTTTGTTTAATTTCGCTTTAGTTGTTGAAGAGATGAAAACATAAAAAAACGATGGTGGCTACGGAATTGCCACAATATATTAACTTTTTAAACTCTCACTAATGTTTATTTGTCCTTAAAAAAAAAGCATACAAGCCATTACTTGTACTCTTGAGTGATGTACTCGACAAGCAAATTTGTTTTTAGTAGATATATGGAAATATACTTGTACCGGGTCCAAGATAGAGATCATTTTTTTTTTTCTAAACTTCGTCCTTAACATTTTCCGGCAGTGTGACTCCAAATACACCATCCCTAAAATATTTTACAATTTGTCTTTGAAAAAAAAACATATTAACAGATTATTAAAGAGCCTGAAGCTTTAAAAAATAATTTTTTACTTAACAACTTGAAGAAATATCAGAAGTTTGAGATAAAATTACATTATTAATAATTTTTTTGATGCATTGAAGATTTTTTAGGTTTAGGTTTTCTTCAGTTTATTCCTTCTGCTGTGAAGTAACAAAAAATCGAAATACACTCTTTCTATATTATGTCGTCGATATATAGAACAATAACGACAACCTAAATCGATGTTCCTTCTCAGGACACCAGCGTTCGTTATTTGGTTTCAGATTCGACTGAATTGAAGTCCTGTAGGTGTGCACAAGTCTTGTGCTCCAGCTTACGGTTCATTCACTTCACTCTAAACAATAAAAAAAAACTTTTCCTAACAAAACTCTGAACTTGCAAATCATCTTCTCGTTGTAGAAAATAAACAGCCCGGTGAGTAGGTTTTGCCTTAGGGTATTATCAACACATAGAGGGGTAAGGCACCCCTGTAGCACAGCCACCAAAACTGTTGCAAGTTCATGAGTGACCTCGGCTATGCAGGTTGTTCAGAACCTGCCTTAGTGCATCCTGGTGTTGGTCGCAGGTTCGGTCTTTAGTAGATACCGGGCTAGTAACCTACACCCGAGGTAATGTTTTCTTGCAAAGGATTTCTGTTCATCGTAGAGATGTAAGGTCTGAAGGAACCTTCAGGACTTGGGGATACCAACTCAGGTGGAACGTCTTCCCTTTACTGTCAAGGGAATTACTGGCGGAAAGAAATATCACGAGAAGTTGGCACCCATGTGTGCCTGGTAGGCGATGGTGAGCCGTTGTTCAATTTCACCAAGTGACCATAGTGGCCAATTTCACAATCTGTATGAAATGAAAAAGAATATAATCCCAAAACCAATTCAAATTCATAGCAGATAATTTGGACAGCACAACAAACAAAATCAGAAAGGTTTTGATGTCAAAAAGAAAAATTTTACTCCTGAGCTGTTGACATCCCAGGAAGAAAATTTTCCGTAAACTGCAAAAGGCTGGACTAATTATTACTCAGCAAAGGAACAGGATGAGCAGCGAGCACATAAACCAACAACTTTTTTTGCAAAACCTTACGGAAGACAATAGATTTGACGAATGAGATCTTTTTTTTTAATTTATGCTAAAAAAAGGACTAAAACAGTTTTACTTCCCTATTGGCTTCTAAAGCTTTTTTATTTGTTAATTATATTAAAAAGTTTTCTATTTCATTCCACTAATTATCAAAACAAATGATGTTTTTTATAGTTATATATAAATAGATGACTCGCATTTAAAAGAAATTATAGCTTCGCTTGAAATTTGGACCGATTCTAAGATTAATCAGTTGGAAAAATCAAAATCGAAAAATTTAAATTCAATTTTTAAACTCTTTTGCCCAGCTCTAATAAATACCACCGATAAGTTATCGGATTGATGAAACAGCATTGGAGGTCGTTCATCTATTAGACAGTAAAAAAGGATTGAGACGTTAATAGTACAAGTCGTACGTAAAGCCAAAGAGGAAATCATACGACATTAGAACCGTATTTTAAAAAGGAGAATAAAAATCTTACAAAAGATTTTTTGAAAAATTTGCACCAAAAATTAAGTTTTTTTTTTATATTGTTTGCGCGTTTTTTTTTTTTTTCATTAGCACAGATGTTATTCTTTCCATAAAAATACATCCCTGATCTAATGATGTGTGAAGGAATTTTCATCCGCATTTACCCTCTGTGTCTTATGGTTTCATTACATATTAAGTTTAGACGATACCATCCGAGCCCTTCTACTCAAAAACTTACCGAACGACTTGTATTAGCGTCTAAATCCCCTTTAAACAACACTGGACCCTATCAGTTTTGCGTGCAAACAATTTGCAACAACTCTAACACAACTAAGACCTCATGAAATTCAGATTAAAACCGTTATGTTTCTTAAAATATTAATTAGGAAGTTCTTCTGGACTGGAAACCGATCTTTGGCTTAACGTGAAGAGAATTTCTTTATTGTCAATTTACTCTTAGTTTGAAGCAGACGCCGAGTTTCACGGTAAGAATTTTGCAAGTGTAAAAGGCTTCGTTTTTTCTTGCCTCAACTTATTTTAAATTCATTAATTAAAAAATTAAAAATGTTATGGAAAAATTAGGAAAAAATTAAGTCTCTTTCTTACGTTTTGCTGATTTTAAAGCTTTCCATTTGATTTCAAGTTGTAGGTTTTAAAAAGAATTAAATTTCTTTTACATTTCTATTTCACTTAACAAAATCAATAAACTGAAAAACGAAAAAAAATACCACATAAGCCGAAGTCAAAAGGAAGCAGAACTCTATGGGGCGAAATTGTTCGAGAGCTGGAAAACATACATACATATATTCTAGACTTAGTAAAATATGACAAATGGGCCTTTACAATTTGGCTCTCGCGTTTTTTGTCGCTCCCTTATCAAACATATTAATTTAATTTGGGGTTTTCACTCGCGCATCTGGTATCAATCAAGTTCCCCAAGGTACAAATTTAAAATTTCAATTAGTAGAATCATGTGCGACTTTTTCGCAAAATAGTCTACAAGTTCGCAAGATTTGTTTCTTCAGTTAATACTCGTATTGCAAATGTATATTAAGCAGAGAGGTTTACGATAGAAAATGATTGATGGAAAATATTCGACATTATAACACTTCCATTGAAAAAATGTTCCACACGAATTTCTTTTCTTCTTTGTTTTGAATTTTATCAATGTTGTCGCATTTGTAATGAAAGTGCTTCCAAGAACATTTTGTAATACGAAAAAGATTTACCAGTTCGAAAATTACTGGCAGCAGAAGTTTCTGTTTCGCAACAATATATCTAAGACCATGTTTTAGGGGACTGTAAAACCTAAATATGAAATCCCTTCCTGACAACTGAATTAATTGCTCGTTTTAATGCTAAAAAATATATGTACTACAGTGTGATCGGGATAACGTCTATGCCGCGTTTCGCCACCGTCCCAAAACGTCAATATTTTTTTATTGACATTTTGTAGTCTTAAACGTCAACCGAATCACAAGGACTACGTAAAACCTCTACTCTTACTCTCTACTTTTGTAATAACTAAAAGAAATACATACATACATATATCTGTGTGTTAGTTACGAATTGGGGGTTTTCCTTATAAGGCTGTGTTATAGAAGTGCAATTAAATATACTGCTTTCCTTTACTCTTGAACAATAAAAATAATTTCAACTCCAGCATCAAAAATATTTTCATACTAAATTTGCAAAATCATAAACGTCAACAAGCTGCTAAATGACAACATTCGCTTTTTTAATTGGTTGATGTTATCCAGAGCGCATTGTACAACGTGTTCTTTTTCTTATCACTTTAGCCCAATTGCTGTATTGCAAAATGACCAACAAGTCGCGTCAGATAAAATTTGCCCCATTCTCTAATCGAACGTCAATTATATCTGTTTGCTTAAGGGCGTCTAAGATTCGTTATGGCCGCCTTGAGAACTTCAATTGAGTTCTTTTTTAGACACTGCGATCTTAACATGGGCATATTACATTAGAAATGACTTTTAATTATAAAACAAACAACAACAGCAGTTGCAGAAGACCAAGAGGAAATACGAAATAATTTTCTTGTCAAGATTAAAAATAAATTAAAACCAGTAGAATATTTTTTGCTTGTTTTCTTCAATTTATTTACATTCATTTACTTCTAGGACGAGCAAGAAAACTCGAAAGCGAAAGTTGGTATTAAAGCTGAGTTACGCCAAAAGGAAGACAAGCAAAGAAACTAATAGTCTTAGCTGCACTTTGCATAAAAGGCTAATTAAATCCAACACAGTGGCAAAAGTCTGGGGCTCTGGAAAAACAAGTATACAATTGAAATATGTGCGTATATCGTCAGCGGTAATGCAGTGGAAACGCAATAACAAGTTAGGGATCTCACACTGGTATTTACGCACTTTGGAATTTCGTCAATCGAATATCGCATTTTCATAATGTGCGAGTAAAAATTGGAAAGAGGGCAAAGAAGTAGTCGATAAGGATTACAGCCAATAAAAGAGTATTTTTTTTTGTTATTAGTTAAGAGATTTTGCATTTCAGGCAACGATGTGTGGGCGTGTATATGTATCTAAAAGTAGCCCAGCAAGTGTTCACAAAAAGTTTGACAAAAATTTGCTGATTTTATTGATTTCAATTCTAATTTGTTTCGCGGCTAAAATCGGCACTAAAAATGTTTTAAATATTTTGTTAATTTGTTGGCTAAAAGGTACCACCCACATTTTACCACTTTAAATTTATTTGTAATCCTCTAGCACGCAGTATTCTTCACTTTCGAGGCCACAATCGGCCGAGAAGAAGAGAAACTCTGCCAAACTGCGCTCTGTCAAACACGCGAGCCATAAGACAACACAAGGACAAAATTGCTGATCCTAATATTTTTGTCTAGCACTGGCCGGCCTATTTATTAATAATTTTAGGTTCAAGATTTCAATAATTATTGTTAGTTCAATTTAAAACTGAAGATCCAACAAATATAAAAATCTAAATGAACCAGAAACCAGTCTATCCATTTGTTTTTGTTGAAAATTTCTTGAAATACAGAATTAGTCTCCTGGGAGCAGGTTTTGCCATGCCGTATATCAAACGGGAGCATTTGGCGTTTGAGTGTATAGAGGGGAAAGGGTTCCATACTTGATACGGTAAATAAAACTTTGGGAAATTCATATATGACTTCGGTTAGGCAGGTACTTCTGCAGCCTTCACCAAAGAGAAATTGGGAGAGCGGGCACTAACTTTGGCTAAGGAAGGTAGATATACTGGGGGTAGTGGTCAACCCCCGTTACTACAAATGTCAGTGAAGTACTATTATCTTGCAAGAGATTTCTGTTCTTCATAAGTAACCAGATGGTGAGGAATTTAGGGGCGAGTCTGTTTTAGGTCTGATGTTCCGCTCCACCAACTCAGGTGTCTTAATTTCATCCATTACACAACACAAAATTAACTATTTTACTGTTTTTTAACTCCCTTAAAGTTTCAATTTTCCCAAATCCCTTCTTCGTGTTTTTGTTTAACTTTAATTTCATTTGTGTTGCCCCAAAAAAAATATATTAGATACTTCACAACAATTTCAATATATACAATATAGATATGTACAAAAAGAGTTTAGCCCATCATGACTTTTGGACTTAAATGTAACCTACCAAGATAATAAAATATATATTATAAGGAAAAATATTGCAAGAACCTTGCAATTGCCGAAAAAAAATGTACACATATATAAAATTAAGAATAGAAGGGTATATGAGTGGATAATGGATGTGTCAGTAAGAACTATTTAGAAAGGAAAATCCTTGGCTAGTTGGAAATTAGATGATTAGAATTTAGTTTATGACGAACTTGCCGACGTCTTACATGACAACTTACATGGCGCATCGTGCCATGCAGGATGAAAAGGAAAGTAATATCAAAATTTTGTTTTCAAGACTGATATCAGATTTGATATTTATTGTGGAATATGATTTGAGTTGTTATACTTATTTGGTCAACGCTGTGACTAATGTGTTAATTAAATAGCATTTTTCTGTCACGTATAACACCGAGGTACTTTACACTACTCTTCCAGGGGAACTCAGTTCCATCAATTCTTAAATTGTGCTGAGGTAAAAAGCATAATAAATCATTGATGTTCACTTCATAGCACCAATTAAGGTCACAAGTCATTTAGGTACCGTTCATCTAAACCACATGCGGCGTAGGATTGTAATTTTTTCATAAGTTCTTACCCACAAAATATATATGTATTTAGTATTTGAAATTGCATATAGGGCAGCAAAATCCGAAATTTTTGTTTCATTCGTATTATGTTTGTTGGGTATTTCTCTCTCAAATACACCTCGATCAATGACATAAATTGACTTTCCTTTTAAACGAAATAGAAGTATATTGTTGAAATTAAAAATGTTTTTCAAATTGTTTTCAGAAAGCTACTAAAGTTTTGTTTGCTGGGATGTACTAGGGGTTGTTTAGAGTTGTAAGTACATTGGAAATTTTAAAAGAAGGAAAGTACATATTAAGCAGCAATTCATAGGAATGAAGAAACTTTAAGGGATTAAAGAAATGGCTGAGGTATTTATTTAATTAATACATGACAAGAACAAAATAGAAAAAAATACAAAATTTTGTTCAACCACAAGAAACAGAAAGGAAGCTATTGACTATTGCAGATCCATGGTCCCCATATTGCTCTCTCAGATTATGTTCCTGGCTCTAACTAGTCCCTTCAATTTACTTTTGTACGATATTTAAAAAAAAAAATTAATCTTTTTTAAGTTTTTGCTTTTTTCTGATATTAAAATTGAATTTTGAATTTAATTATGTTCGGAAATTTATAAGGGAAATTTATAAGAGAAATTTATAACAAATATTTCCGTAGAATGTTGTTATTAATTACGTCCTCTGTGTTAAGGCTGGTTTTTGTTGTTGTTTTTTTTTACAAGAAAAGCATAAAAACAAACAATTGCCTGAAGCGGTAGAGGGTTAATGTATATCAACAAAACATTGCCTTTAATATTCTAAAGATATTCTATATCGCTTTACCATGCAAAGGTGCAACTTTAAAGAGGTCGTAATACGTGGTCCAGATGTAAACTTTTAAACGGCCGACACTCGTTTGTTTCGTAGTGAGTCCCTTCTATTCGAATCCCTCAGTCGTGGCCAGAACATTGTTCTGTTGTGTTTTAAAATCTTAAAGTTCGTAAAAATGTTGCGATGCTTCAGAACCAGTTTCAAATGTTTAAATAAATATATTCCTGGTCTATGCGGAATTTTACAAACTCAAGACTTTTTTTGTAGACTCAAAAATTGTTTCAATTGCACGAATAAAAGAAATGAAAATTAAATTTAATACGAATTGTATGTACAATTAATGCGTTTAATTAGAAAATTATTTGTGGTCTCTATTATTTTAATGACTGATGAATTAAATGAAATCTATATATATAAAAATGGTGTAAAAACTGTATAGTAATTCATAAAATGGGAACTGCTGGGCCGATTTCTGTAAAATTTTTTGTCAGTTGTTCAGTTTTGGAAAATCCCTCCGGAAAAGTGGGAAAATTGGAAAAATCGAAAATTGAGTTTTTGTATGAAATGTTGTGTGAAATTATTCCTTAATGGCTTTCCAAGCGAAAAAATAGAAAGTTCTCAGCCAAAATCCGATAGATGGCGTTATACGTTGTCTTAGACTTTGCGCAATCTGACAGGTGTCATTTTCGCATTGTCATTTTCTACACCAAATGTGCTGTTTTTCTGGCCGCAATTTGTAAAAGCATTACAATCAATTGAAATTCAGTGCAATATTTATCAAAACATTCATTCTTAAAGAAATGAAAGAGTAAGTTTGTGTGAAAAAAGTGAGTTTATCTAATTGGATTGCGAGCATTCAAACAGAAACATTTATTGCGTAAGTTTGTATCTTTAAACATAATTTTCTTTTGAATTGGATTAGTCAAAAACGACTTCATTGTGTTTTAGGGAGACTTATTTGCTTCACTACTGCCTCCTAATAGACGATCAAACCTTGGACGACGTGTACACGTCCTGCAATAAATAGTCAGTATGTCCGTGATAATCAAACAGAAGAGGAACGTGCACAACAAAATGAACGGAGACGAGCCCATATTGCACAGCTTCGCACTGCACAATCACCACCTCAAATTCGACAAAACAATACTAGAAGAAGAGCAGTCGTAAATGTAGACTTGAATCGGACTGCTTTTGGATACGATTCTGTAATCGCCTACAAAGACTTTCGCTGCGTTGATATCGTTTCATTGTCTGTTTTAATCGGAAGCCCCCGGCTTATGCTGCGTTGGTGGCAAGGTGAAATTGCCTGTTTTGCCTCCTGCGCCAGAGCCTTTGTATTCGCTTCTCTATGGAAATACAATTCAATCAAAACATTTCCTAGCCGATGTTGTTGATGAACCCGGCTATAATCCGAGTTATAAGGCAATGGCGTCTCAGTATTATCAAAATCAGCAATTCTTCTCATTCCTTTCGAAATTGACTCCGAATATTCAGATTCAAGATCAAATTCATCATCGAGCGGGCGCCAAACGAGGATCATAAGTTTCTTCAGATCTATTTCGTTGGTGATTCGGCAATTGAACAATGAAATTATTGAACAATTGCAAAATCTTCTGCATGAGCACAATCAGTTGGTTAGATTGTTCAAAACCGCATTGGAGACAATGGATTCTGACGACCGCAAAATTATTATCAGAGCAGACAAAAGACACGCTGGAGGCCATGCAAGGCAATTCAATGCTCCCACTATCCATGAAGTCACAGTGGGGATTGTTGGAGAGAATGTGGAATCACGCGATATTGTTCTCCAGCGTCGGGATGGTGGACAATTGCAGCGCGTGTACGAGACTCATCGGTCATACGATGCACTTCCCCCTTTGATGTTCTGCGGTGGAGAGTCTGTTGACTGCATGACCGACGAAAATGAAGCGACCAACTACCCAACAAATACATCGCATTGAAAATTTAAATATTTGTGTTGTATTATTACTCTAAAGTTTGTCTGAAGGCTTAAAATTGGGGCGAGGAGAAGTTCGCGCGGATCCGCTAGTTTCATATGTATGTAACACAAAAAATGTTGATGTTTTCCTTTTTTTCTTTTATTAAAACGTGGCTTTATTACATTTTTAATTTTGTTTTGAAGGAGCTAATTTTTTCTTAAAAACCCCCTTTTTGGGGTATTTTTAGTTTTTGTAATAAAAGAAGTATGGCAACATCACAGCATAAATTTATGTGCACGAGTAAAAAAGACAGCAGCATAAACAATAATCTGCAAATTCTAAGCGCCAGAGTTGCCCCCCGCCCCCCCCCCCCCGGTTTTTTCTTAACGGTTTTATATCATTAGGAAAACTTTTAGAATGGGCTTGAAAATAAATTTTAAAATTTTTAACCCCAGATTCGAACCTGTAATATTAATTAACATACATCTGTTAATAGAATAACAGGGCTCTGTTAAGCCTAAACATTTGAAATTTTGCACTGAAAATGCATTTAAAACTGAGAAATTCTTATAATAATTTATATTAACAAATAAAATAATATATTTTTGAAAAAATATTTCATGAAATAATGCCAAAAAAAAATCTAAAATAAATACACTCTTGAAAGAAGACCAAGGAAACTTTCTTTAAGAAAGTTCACAAAATTGTGGACAAATTCTTTGATCCACCAGAAAAGCACCTAAACATACTAAAAACTCAGCGCAGCCGAGCAAAATTTTAAAATTCTCACACCTCTTATATGTCGTTTGATATAAAATTATATATTTTATTATGCAAGTTGTATCACTTTCTTCACTATTCATTTACTCCTGGGGAGAATTGGCAAAACGTAGGCCACAGGATGGATGCCTCTGGGCATTCCGGTGTTGGACATAGGTTGACGTGACTAATTCGGCAGGAACCTTCCGGCTGTTGTTTGAGGCTAAAACGCAGGAAGCGCATCGGTAGAAACTGTGCTCGGTGATCCCAATGTCCTCGAAGTACAACCGATTTCTGTTCTTCATAGGGAACAAGATGATAGGGATTGTACAGCTGAGTCTGGTTAAGGCCTGATGTTAGTTGATCATTTCGGGGTACCAACTCAGGTGCCTCGTCTTCCTTTTACTGTTTGGGGAATTGGTGCTACAAAGGATTCGAGTAGGGTGTTTGTGTTATGTGCCATCTCCACATAACACAAGAACTTGCCACCTATATGTATATACGAGGCAGTCGCATCACGGCGTAGGTGAGCCGTTGTCAACTTCAGTTCTACAATCTATTAATTCATTTGCATTTGCATTAGAAATATGTGCTTTTCGAGAGAACTCCTTCCGCATATCCTTAATTTTAAATAGACTAATTCATACCCCTAAAATAGAATTTTTAAATTTCAATCAGAACTATAGTATATGTACGAGTATATACATACATACATATAAGCAGAGATAAAACTACTTATGTAAATTTAAAATGCGTTTTTACGCAACGCAAAACCGTAAAAACAATAAATTTATACAAAAATAAATATCATTTAAACATGAGGAAAATCGTTGATGAATAAATTTGCATAAAAAATCAATTTGTTATTGCAAAAAGAAAAAAAAAAAGCGAAAAGCAAACATGATCAACAATCCAGCACCATATCCCATCCAGCCGCAGCGTTTGAAGAGCAGAAACAACAACCAGAAAAAGGAACCAGAGCTGAAAAATTGTAAAAGATAAACAAAGTTGTTGGTCAACTTTGGCATTCAAACACACTTGTCAACGTTTGCCAACCGCATTTGAAATTCAATTGTCTTTTAATACTTGTTTATGGCGTGGCAACTGGCAATTGTTGTGGCTGCTGGACGGATAAAACGTCTTTCATTCATGAGTTAACTTTTCTTAATGGCAAATATGCTTTACACTTCATATAACACATTTAACTTTTCCTGCTATTATTCTGGTTTGATTGACTTTGGACTTTGGAGCAGCTACAAATTTTTCCGACAGTTAAACACACACACACACTGGCATTGCCGCTGGACGCTTGAAGCAATGGCCCATTTGCTAATTTAGTGTTGCTGGTTGGTTGGTTGTTGTGGTGAGATTATGGGTTCATATGTATCTCTGTATGTTTATATGATGTACAGTCAATAAAAAATACAATATAAAATCTTCCCACAATCCCACAAAAAACACTCTGTTTGGGGGTGGGGGAGATTAAAATAAATAAGTTGCAAATTAACTAGTAACTGAAATATTTCTAAAATTTTTCTAGCGAAAATAAAACTGACAAACTAATGCGAAACAAATCACTTTAAAGTCAAAGTAAGTGGAATTTCCCCAGCGCATCACTAAAAACCATTTAAATCCTTCAAGAGCCTAGAAACTAAAGGCCCCCGTAGTATTCACTCACTCGACAATGCGGTTATCAAGGCATTTTTGGAGGACCTTGTGAGGCAATTGGGGAAAGCCAAGCCATAAGTATTTACTCACTCTTTAGCGACCTTGTGCTTTAGTTGGGAAAGAAACAAGAAGATGTATTTACGCACCAAAACTGCACTTAAAACAATATTGAAAGGAAAGAAATCGGTTGTTTGGTTACAAAATATTCGATGATTAATGCGCAACAAACATAAAAGTTTTCTGGAACTACTATCGTAAAAGGGGCTGCAATATGTCACTAAAATTATACTTTCTTTATTCGCATAGCAATATGAGGTCAGCTGGTAACGATCAAGGGGATGTCACTAAAAAGCTGAAAAATTACTATTGCAGCCACATTTGAGAAAGCCCTGATGAAAGTCTTCTTTCTTCTTTTGGCGCTACAATCCGTGGTGAACCTGGGCCTCAACCAACAAAGTTTTCCAGCTGGCACGGTCTTTAGCCAGCGTTCTCCAATTGTGCACACCAAGTTGGTTGAGGTCCCTCTCCACTTGTGTGCGCCATCGGTTCCGTGGGCGTCCTCTACTGCGTTGTCCCACAGGTTCGGAATAGAAGATTCTACGGGTCGGAGCAGTATTCTCCATGCGCTCTACATGGCCCAACCATCTTAGCCGTTGGATCCGTAGGCGCCTGGTTAGGCTCATGTCGCTGATGAAAGTCACTCACTCTCAAAAAGGAAGGCCGACACTCCCAGAGCGCAGAAAATGCTGTTCCACTAAGCATGTGATAAAAAAATGGATGTTCACGTACTTTAATTATTTGTGTTCCCGTAGGGATCCCAATGTTACCCAAAACCGTCCGTACTGAGAATTTGGATAGAAGAGACTTTGAAATAAAATTTTTTTTCTTCTCTCTGCTCAAAATTACTCACACTTTTTCTTTGGCAAGATTTTAAGACTCTACAAATGATAGAAAATGTTTGAACGGAATAAAAAAATGTGAATCGGCGTTGTCATAGAATTCAAGTCGCTTTCGAAACCGATCTTCGAACCACCTATTGTTTACATTTGCACATATTGTTTATATAGATCTTTATTAAAATAAATAGAATAATTAAAAAATTAATTATAAATATATTAATATAAGAAATAGATAAACAAAATGAGCGCTGCCGATGCTGCATATTCGCTATTGGAGTAAGAGCGTTCAGAAGGGACGAAAATAAAGAATTTTGGGAGATGGCTGCAATCCACTGGAGTTGCCGGACGCAGCGTAAGTACATTTTTTATATGCTGCGTTCATATTTCAAGCTGCTATTTGCGATTAAACAAGGCTGCTTTCCGTGTAATTTTAGGCACAGTTAAACAGCATCTCTTTCTCGTTCGAAGATTTCGCCATTGCTGCCACTTACACCTCGGTTGCATTTTATAGCTGAAGGATTGTATAAAAAATCGGTTGGAAACGTCTCTAGTATATGTGCGTTTATATTCAGATTTGTGACAGTGACACGAAAACTCAAACTCATCTAGAAGATTTCCTTATTAAGAAAATTACGAAGATGATATATTGCCCTAATGAAATCAATAAGGAGTGCCGTTTTAGAAAAAAAAAACAATTGGGTGGCCCCATGAAATCATTAAAAAACTCTTTTTTAAGCAGCTCAGAAGAAAACCGAATCAAAAGGATTTTCTGTATAGATTGTTTTTTTTAGGGCAAAAATAACGGAAATTGAGTAAAAATATTATGAATAACAAGTTTTGTCTTTGAGTCGATGAGTTTTCCTTCCTGATAAAATTTCATGAAAATAATAAGGAATTTCTTTAGAAAAATCTTCGCTTCTTTCTGCTTCAGGATAGTCCTGAGCCTAAAAACGTTTCATAGAGAAAATCGTCTTGTGTAAAACCGACACTAATTCTGGTTCGAACGTAAAACCGATAACAGTGGATTTCATGACACCAAAGTATTTTTTGTTGTTGTCGGTTTTAAATCCAATTCCAATAAGATTGGTTTCTATAGCACCCCCCCCCCCCCCCCCCCCCATATTTACATTCAATTGTTTGTATTTTCTGCATTAACAGGCTCATAAAAATTAGAGCGATTTTATAATTAATTTTGTAATTTTTTTCAATTAAAGTTCTCAGCAAATTACGCTGAAACTGCTAAAAGATCGGTATATAACAGAGAGTAATTATAACTACAATAATATATTTTTAACGAAAAAAGTACTATGAAGATATAGTCGTCGTAGAAGTAGAACAATATCTAATGGTCGCTGTATTGATTTATTCTGCCCAGAAGTTGCGCCGAACTTGCGAATTTGTTCTCTAACACTTAGATTCTTTGATATATCGAGATCATTGAGGATTGAAAACATAAGAGCATTAACAATTCAACAAATTTTCTTTTATTGGTAACTCTGTCAAATTTCTATGTTTGAGTTGCTGGCAACGATTTTGGGCGCAGTAGCCTGACTGACTGACTATATAAATATTAAAATTTTATGTGAATAGAAACTTTTTCGAAACTTCTTTCATGGCCGTCAATCGAAAAAAAATCTAAAAAAAACTGCCTAAGAGCTTTAATATATATTCGATATTTTATAAGTATCCACTGTCATGTCCTTCAAATATATAATAAAACTGTTTAAAATCTTTCACTTTTTAGGTGCTGCCAAAACAATTTAAACTAAGTTTTTTATTTTTTTAATTGGTGCCCTTTTGCGTTGCTCAACATTTTGCGGAATATCATTTATTTTTTATTACTGCTTCAATTTGTTTGGCATGTTCTGCCATTCCTTTATAACAGCATTAGGATTCGTTCAATACATCGATCTACAAGTTCTCCCAGATTTGCTATGCGTTGGAGTTCGCACGATTGGCCAGTCGATTTCAAAACAGGTTTGTTTGGGTTCGTTGTCGTGCTGAAATCTCCACATTAGAGGCATGTTCTCTTCGGCGTACGGCCTACCTGCCCGCCATTTAAAATTGATCTGTAACCAACATCAGTCAATTTTTATTTTAGGGCATAAATTAGGATAGTGCCTTGGTTGGAAAGACCACCACAAACCATAATTTTACCACCAACAAACTTGACTGCCTTGAGGTCCGGCCATTTTCCTTTTGTCCCCTTAACATATGCCCTGCCGTCACTGCTTCTTAAGTCGAATTAGAGTCGTCTAAGAGAGTTAAACATTTTTATTTTTAATACACCGGTTTTTTTCGCTTTTGCAAATTTGTTAAAACTCTAAATGTTATACGCAGTTCGCAAACGAAAGGGTTATATTAGCAGCAATCCCAGTGTCGATTTGTGCAACTGTATTTATCTATATATTTTTTAGCACTAAAATTTTCTTGCAGATCCAATAAAGAAAAATCACTAACATGCAGCTTTTAAAAAAACTGGGAATTTTCCATCTCTGCCAAGCACCCTCAGATTTAATGAAAAGCAAATGAATAAGATATATTCGACTAGAACAAAAACCTTTGCACCTCCCTATTCAAACACATATTTTCAAGCAGGAAGTTGCGTAGATTTTTGCTCAAAAAGCAAAAGAGAAAACGTATTTCTAAAATTACAAAAATATAACCACTTCTAAGGAAAGTTATTTCAACGCGTTTTTTAATATCTTTTCTTGGAAAATTACCAAGACTGGAAAGGAAATAAAAGAAGTGAAGAACCATGGGGCGCTAGTAATTGTTTCTAGTATTTTGGACTGGTATCTTTGAAGAATATGAGCGTTTGAGTTGCTAACTGTTGCCGAAAGTTGTATTCCGTAAGACGGGTTTTATTACAGTTTTATACAATATTATCTTTTTCTTGATTATCTGTCTGCCACTATATAGGAGAAGTCTCAGGTACTTTACACTATTTGATTGTGGAAGAGTTGATCCATTTGGTGACACTGATGGACAGTCATTATTTGAACTGAATTTTCCGTGTTGAACCTTAATATTCCATAAATGTCACCAGGCCTCGATAAAGTTTAAACAGATTTGTAGAATATCAAACCCTTCAAATCGAGAATCGACGGAACACCATAATAGTAGTGTCATCGGCATATGTCGCTATAGCTATTTCAATTGTGTTTGGCATATCGGACGTAAAGAGTGTATACAATGCTGGCCCTAAGACGCTGCCTTGTGGAATGCCAGATTTAATTTAACCAAATGCAGCTGTTTCACTCGCTCGCTGTTGAATCTAACGGAGAAATTTCCTTTATGTAAACAAGACTTTTAGTATGACATAAAAAGGAGGTGGAAGCAAACTTTTTATATTAAATAACAAATCAGAGGGCCATGCCATATCAAAAGCTTGCTGTACATCCATGAATGCCGCATGGCCTTAGATATAACGTCCAGAATTCGGTGACACTGTTCTGGTACTGAGCCCAAACTGATGTCCTGGAATTATGTTTTATGCTCCCAGCAGTTATTTTTCAAAAATACGAAGTGATCAAGTCTTCCGGTTCATTGCCTTTCGGAATTATAATGATTTCTGCATACTTCCACCGCGACGGGCACAAAATAACAAATATTGGGTGTTTTTTATTGAGGTATAGAACTTTAAGTTGGCATCACTTTTTTAACTGGCGGCCATTTTGTCAGCTGTCAAGTGATTAATATTTAGTTTGGTTTGCCATTTCATCATGAACAGGTTGACAAAAGAACAACGCTTGCAAATCGTGCAAATTTATTTCGAAAATAATGGTTCAGTTCGCGAAGTTTACCGCAAGCTCCGTCCATTTTATGGTCATCAGAGCAATTAATTCGGTTAACCATGGATCGTTTTCGCACTACGTTTACTCTATGTGATAATACGCATCCGCAGAGACGTCGAACAGTGCGCACCGAAGAAACAATTGCCGCTGTAGAGCAAAGTGTTGAAGAGGACCCGAATGAATCGATACGCCACCGTGCACAGCAATTGGAGCTTTGTCCATCAACTTTTGTCCATCAAAAATTGGACCTGTAGAATTGGCTTTATTCGAGCCAGCCACATGCCCGAAATCATATTTAAACATTAATGGCATAAAATTATCCTTCCAATAAAGCCAAATTGATGGACATTAAAACGATTTTTTTGTGTTTTATTTCAATTCGAAGTTCTATACCTCTAAAAAAAAACACCCTGTAAAACCATTTACTTGAGTGGAAGTTGTTGATATGGAAATTAATGTTTTATGTCAAAAAATGTTTCTCAATATAAAAGTTTTTCTTAGATGGAGAAATGTTCTACGTAGTTTTGAGCTGCAACCCTCGTACCATATTTTTTTTTTCATTTTCATTTCTACTTCATAACGTATTTAATGGAACATTTTTGTCTGCATTTTATGTTAAAGAAGTAAAAGTAGACAAGAACTAAAGCCCACATTTAAACAGAGCAAACCAGCCAACTGAGTTGGATTTGTGTTTTCCTGTTATAAAGACATACCTTTTTCTATTGACATATATGCAAAATAATAAATAATACTATTTAAATTGGCTCAGCTGAAGAAACCGCAAGTATGAACCGGTTTCTTTTTTATTGCATAAATTTTAATATTATGCAAACAATATTTCATATTAATGGGTTTGATTTTTAAAATTAAACAATCGTTTGTCATAAAAAACTACTTACAACCAACACAACACAGATAAAATAACAATATCTTGCTATTACAGTTCTTACAAAATCCCGAAAAGCATTTAGATATTCAAGCTGGGCAAAAATCGTACGCAGTAAAATATATTTTCGAGCTGTACCCGAGCTACGGCCCACGGCATCGAACGTTAACCTGCATCAGTAGTTTGCAGGTCAGAACAAAATGATTTGGAAATTATTTATGAACTTTATTTTGCCAAATTTTCAACAGTTTTGTGTAGCTCAAATTGTGGGCGAACGTTAACGTACGACGACAATGTGGCACAGGTAGATTTCTCTTTGCTAGGCACCGTAGTGAACGCACTACATTTTTAAATTTCCACCGACATGCGCAGAAATCGTATTGGCCTTGACCGATCACAATGTTTTCTGAAGCGCCGATAACGTGAACGCCCTTTCGCCCAACGCCCACCCCATAAACGTTTAAAAAATGTGCCATTTTTGTCGGCATCCAGAGCACCCATCACCGTCACCTTAATATTTTTAGATCATAATTTAATGCCACTTTGACTTGCCACTAACTGACCACCAACTTCGCTTGTGGTTTTAAGACCCTAAACTACCAGTTGACGTACATATTCCAAGTTGTGAATTTAAACGTTTCTGCGCCGTAATTACAAATTTCAACTTTGAATGGAATTTTATTAACCAATACGAGTAAAAAGAACAAGCAAGTAATTAATTGAGCCAACAATTAAATAATGGTATAGAATAAAATACTAATAAGAAAACAGTCAACACAAAGACACTGTCAGAAGCATTTGGCTCGTTTTATGCAACAAACAACACATGTTGTTTGGCTGGTGTTTGGACGTGTGTTTTTGTTTTGTCGGATTTCTGGCTTGGCAGCGTTGGAATTACTTATTTCAAGTTCACGTCATAGTGGGCAAATTATAACGAAAGAATTATAAAAATTACTTCAGCATTTTTTCTTATTGTCTGTTCTCGGCGGAAAAATATTGTTCAGTTTTTTTTTTTTTTAATTAATTTTTTCAAGAAAAAATCAAATTGCGATTAGAAAAGAGTACAAAACTTTTAAAGCTATTCAAGTCTCGCCGACTTTACTGCGCGCTTCACAAAGTTGTGGTTTTGGTTTTTTACTGCTTCTCATAAACTACTCAACTTGTATGTTTTTCAGTTGTTAAATTGTGTGTGCGGATGTCGACATATAGACAGCTGGAAAATTAATATAGCGTATTCAAATATTTTGTATAGAGTAACAAAGAATATATTGTTTGATAAATACACCGGAAAGACAATTTTGCTGAAAATACTGAGAATTCCATACTCTTGTTCCACTAAAAACTTTTCCTTCTAGTCAAATTTGTCTAAATTGCAGTCCTTGTACTCCTCGATCATCCTTCTCTACAGGCACGTATAATAACAGATATTCTTTCTTTGCTTTCGTTAAGTTGACAGCATCATAAGTTACTCCAGCCGTCCCCTCCCCTGGTTCATATGTATTTTTGAATCAAATCGATAATCCTTATCATTTAAATCGCTTTAGTCAACTGCTTGTGAAACTTTTATGCCAGTTTCCCTTCGTGGAACTATATGTATATCTTGTGAAACCCTACATCTAAAGCTTTGATTGAAATACTTGTTTTTAAAAAGGCCATGGATTGAAATTACAAACTACAGAGTTACATTGTGGAAGAAACTTTCAATCTAGCTGTTAATTTAAAAAAAAAATTCTTTAAAAGTGACTTCGTTGCAAAATTTTCGTTGTTTTCGTGTTTGTTGTGTTGTTTTTTGTGTTTGATATTGGATCATCGGCATTTTCCATTTTATCTCTCTCGCTATATTCGCCCATCTGTAGAGCTTCAAAAGAGCGTCACAAAATTTGTATACAATTGCCAGTAAAATTCAATTTGGTTCCCAGGCCAAGTTATTCATTCTGTGTTTTTCTCCATTTTGGTTACGCTCAAATTTGATAACAAAAAGATTACAAGAGTAAAAAAAGATAAATACACAGACATCTGAAAACTGATTTCAGCATTTCAATGTTTCTGTCTGCTGAAATTCTTCTCTGAAGGCCGAGGCACATACAAGCCGTCATGCGTTACGCGTCGCCTTTTTCAACACACAACTAAGTAAGTTAAATACAGGTTTTGAGCTGTCACATAAAGTACGTCGACTTCAACGAAAGGTATCACAGTTGAGCAACTGTTATCGTCTGTTCTCAGTACTGTGACAGGTTGATTTTCGAAAAAATAAAGATTTTATATCCGTTGACAAAGTGCTCATTGTGCCAACCTAAAACTGCGACGCATGACGACTGACAGATTCTATGTGCTCCGACCTTTACTACAGTGAGCTGTATAAAGTCTAATTTTCTTGGCAGGATGGCAAAGGACATCCCTGCTCACCTGAATAAAACAAATAAAATATTCATGTCAACAAATTTTCACTATATAATTGCTGACGATTTTGTTATTTACTTGCCCAAAACGAAGCAGTTTCTTCTATTGCTGTTTTCATAATATATTTAGCATTATTGGATTTTTCCCAATAATACACAATTCACTTTTAAAATAATGTTGGCGTTTTTGTCAACCCATAATTAGTTAACACAGGGATGTTAAATGTATTTCGCGGAAAGCATATACCGCAGGAATGAATGGTCTGGAATTTGCTTATCGATCGTTATTTCATTTCTTTGAAATTTCTTTAGCGGAATCAATAATCCCAACCACTTCGGTTTTAAAGATGCCCTGAACTCCAATTGATCAGCCTTGTTGGAGTATTTGATATATCGGATTTTAAATGACATCAATTGATAATTCGAGGAAAAAGCATTTCGAAATGTTGTTGTTGTTGTTGTTGTTGTTGTTGTTGTAGCTTATAGTAATTATTTATTGATCCCCGAGGCGAAAGTCGTCTCTCTTTCTCTTTAATATTTATTATTATTTATTATTTAATTTGCACAAATAAATAATTGATAATTATTAATTCCGGTAACTTTTTTATTTTCCTGTCCAATCACACTATGGTTGTAGCACAGTTAACCGAAAAGTTCTTTATAATAAACAACCATAAAAGGTCACCGCTAGCCATATTATTATCGCAGCCAACAATATGCAATTTTTAAAAACTTAATCATTCAAAAAACTTTTCTGATTTCTTTTGGCTACAAAATCGAAGAGAATTTCGATTTTATTGATCCTACAGTCATACTCAATTGCCTTTTTATGTGCGCATTATTACAATTCATCTTCAGTTGTAACTTTATGTCATATTATATTATAATTATAAAAATGACATAAAGCAAATATTAATTATTCATGAACAACTGTATGTCCTGCCTGTATTTCATCGATTGTGACTAAAAAAATGTGGTTGACTAAAACATATATAAAGCTTTTCATAACGATAACATTGTTGTTTTCATCACTAAAATAAGGATCATTACGGCTGATGATGATTGGTTGCTCCTGACAGTAACAGCATGAATATAATTAATATTTTTGAACATATTTATAACAAAAAAGAGTTCTCTTGTCTGCGGTATGCTGAATATAACAATATAATATTGTTGCCCACAATCATATAGTTCAACAATGGCATCTTCCTTTTTGAACACTGTCACTTCAACTTCATATTTTTCTATGTGTCTTTAGTTTAAACTAAAGTTGTTTTCGGTAATTGTTTCTTAAATAATTCCGTGCAAAATCTCAATATAAATATTTAATATCACCGCTGCTGCGTTATAATATGATTAACTTGAAATGCCAACTCTATCAATAGTAGTTCAGTATATTTATCAGATAAATTTTAATTGCAGCCACATTTTGTGATTTCTATTGTTTAAAAATAAGAAAAGACAAACACGTTTCTTTACTTGTTACGTGTGTCACGTAAGTGAATATTAACCCAAACCTGTAAAGTTCTAATTAAGTGACTTCTGGTTCAACCTTGGATTCTATAAAGCGCCAAGCAAATTCTTCAACAACTAATAATTTTATTAATCCCTCAAGTGTATAAAATACGTTGATTTTGTAACAAAGTCGATCAGTTTTTTTTAAGCATTAGAAGCTAAACGGAAAAAGTAAAATATGAGAACTTCATCGGTAAAAGGCGAAGCGAAGCAGAAAAGGATTAGGGGTTTTAATATTGGATTATTTTTCTTTTCAGGTTGTAATTCTATCCATTGTGGCTAGCGTGGCCGTTTTTGGAGGTTTTGCCAAAGCCAGTATTATTCCATTAGGTATCGGAGTGCCTCCTCATGTTGTCGTGATCGCTCCCCCCGGCTCAGCTGCTGAGGTAGCGGCCCGCGAGGCTGCAGAACAGGTGGCCAATAGTCTGCAGGAAGCTGGCAACCAGGCTGTAAATATTGCCCAAGTGGCAGCTGATGCTGCTGGCGTACGAGCACAGGCTGTTGTAGATGCCGTCCAAGCTGCAAATGAGAAAGTCGCCCAAGATATTGCCGCTGCCAACGCCGCTGCTATTACACAGGCTCACGCAATTGCTGCTGTTTTGCATTAAGTGAATTAAAGTTTAGTTACACTTAACTGAAAAAATGTATTAAAGAAAAGTAATCGTGCATTTCCTTTAAAGAAATTCGAAATAAAATAAAAAATGAAAGTGTTGGAAGAGTCAAAGATTATAAAAACTATCTTTCATTTGAACAAAATTTTTCTATTTTACTTTATTATATTTTTATGCCGTGCAATTTGGCCTTTAGAGGGGCGAATGGGCCGATATATTTTAATATGTTTATGGCTACTGATTTTCTCAAAAAAATATGCGAATTTCGATAAAACGAGGCCTCTTCTAAATTCAATATATATTTTATCGATGTTAAAGAATTTTGTAAAAGAGATGGGCTGTACTTTCAATTTTACTTATTATGCAGTCGCAGCTGGTATCCTTTGACTTCATCGATTTGCATTATTGAAAGATTCAAAAACTAAACTCAACTATTTAATTAATTGAGTTTCTTACTCGGAATAAAATCGAATAAAAAACTCAATTTATTCGCCTTAAATCAAACAAAAAGCTAAACTAGAATGAAATAAGAAATACCAAAATATATACTTTCAGCGCATATGTTTTGCATTATTTAACACTACACTGGGAACCAGATTACTCCAATGTAGGTTCCAAAACACTATGGTCATAAAGGCAACGGAATGGCTGACGTCTATGCCAAAAGGGTGGCCGAGAGAAATTTTTACTGGATCCACAACATTCTTCGACTTCTTAAAAGAGGAAGTAGACAAGTGTGTAACAACCATTGTTGAGAAATGTTGGAGCGAGAGTCTTATATTAAGAGCATCGATGCCAGGAGTGCGGAACTCGTGCTAAAACTGATTCAGATAAACTTCAGAAAACTGTCGGCGACACTCACAGGAGATTATGCCTTTTATAAGCAGATGTAAAGAACAGATACATATATCCAATGCAGGCACTTGCTAAAGTGCCAATGGGACACCTGATCACCAGCTGCATATCTCTGGGGCCAGGGGGATACATGCTACTTAATTACACTCCCATTGTCATGAAGTAATTCTGAATACTGTGATTTTTTTAAGGAACTGATCCGGTTCCTAGACGTATTAAGCCCCTAAAGGGAAGGCCAAGCTGGGCCAGGCACTTAGTGTTATTCGTTCCTTCATTCATGGATTTGGTGTTGTTAAACTAAGAACGAAAGATACTAAAATACCAGTTCGTAAAAGAGAATGATTCATAGCCAAGATTGGCACGAATACTGTCATAAACATTAAGTGAACAGTTTGGTCTAATATGGACACTCAATTGCTTTTTTTTTTATTTGAAGGATTTCTTTTGATTCCAGATTGTTTTTTTATATTTCGCCCACGAAAAGGAACACCGAATTCCATTATTTCGGCCACTTGTTAGCAGATTTTTCAAATTATTTTCTTTTACTTTTGAAAATGATCCCCGATTGACGCTTAAGCTCTAAATTCGGAGGGGTTTTTTTTTGATACTATCTTTAATTTTCTTGATGGTTGCAAAAAAGTTAACACGAGATTTTAAGATTTAAGTTATTTTTAAAAAGGACCGACTTCAGTATTTGACTACGACTAAGGCCTACAGTATTTATTAGAGTCTTTAATCTTTAAGTTTTAGGGTAAGACACCAAAAGAAAAGGTATACGTTGTACCCACGTGACGCCGGTTTAAAATAATTCCACTATTTCCTTCAGAAGTCTATATGAACACAAAAGTCGTGTAAGAAGCAATGAAAACCAGCAATAGTTTTATTTCTTTCTGTTGTTAGAATTGAAAAAGTCTCCAGAGTAAAAACTTTCTTGTAATTGTGTTTATTTTAATGTGATTGAAAAGAAGTTATAAGTAAAGTAAAATGGTTTGGGAAAAATTATGATGTTGTTGTCGGTATCGGTATGACGAACAGCAACAGCTGCAATAAATATCCCCTGACAATAATGAGCTGTGGCAACTGATTGATATATTTTCTTCATGCAACACAAATTTTTATTCCTGTATGTTGATTTACATAAACGTGACATACATACATATGTGTGTATATCTACATACATATTTATGTACTGTATGTATGTAAATGGGACACTAACTCTGTTAACACTGCACCGATAAATATCTGTCAAAGAAAACGAATTTTCAATAAATTCTTTTTTGTGTTATTACGATTTTTTAACACCAACTATTGTAATATTTTGAAAATACTTATTTGGGTTAAACTGGATCCCCCCCCCCCTCCACTTTTTTAAGAATATTCTCATAAATCCGACTACGAATGGAGTCGTTCAGTGATTTAAGGTAATCAAACGAAATTGAATACCAAGCAACTTTGATTGCGTCAATAAGTTCTGTTTTGCTTTCGTACTGTAGCGTCGTAGCGAACCCCAAACATTTACTATGATGTTAAGATCCGGAAAGTAGGTGGGCCAATTGAGTATCATTACACTTTGTTCCCGAATCCATGACTATATTACTTCGACGGTGTGAATAGGAGCGTTGTCATGTTGAAACGTCCATATAAGAGTTCCAAACTGGTCGCTAAAGTGAGGAAAGGCCTGGCTTTATAACAATTGGCGTTCATTTAGATGTAGATAAAAATTGAAGCGACAGCGCCCCCCCTGTGCAATCTATTCAATTGATGCTCTTCTTTCCGACTATCATGGCAATAATAATTCAACCCATCTTGGGCTGACACAACACATTTTGCCCGCATTTGGGCTGCAGAGTTGTGGGTATTTGAAGCCGATCGAAGTATTGCTCGTCTATCAGTGGCAGAGAGTACACTTTTAGTGCGCCCCTTCATATTATTTTTCGTAGTTTGACTCAGTTTTTAAATAATTTGACACTAAATTGCGACTTCCACCAACTGCTTTGGTAATTTTAAGAATGGCTATCCCACCTTCACTATAAGCTTTTATTTTTCTCTCAAAGCGACTAAATTAGAACATCTAGTCATCAACACATGATATTTACCGTTAAACAAAATATTAATTAGCTTGAAGCCATGTTTATCCCTTCAGGCGCATTCAAACAATATGAGGTTCTTAGAAACATTGAAGTGCTTATAAAAACACACGTACGAATAACTGAGCAACATCCATGATGTTGATATTGCCAACAATCATGTAAGATTCTCATTGGAATTATTTGTATTACCTTTTTATTACAATAGTTTTTTTCTTCTTTTACTCTATTTCCAGTTGCCAGTTAGACCCTGAATAAAGAAAAAAACAAGTTGGCACCTTGTGCTTAGCCGCAGGTCACACTGAAATAGTAGCAAATGCAAACATGTTAGTTGTGCTGTAAACATTACAAATAAATTGTTTTCTTTAAGTGGAATTCCTAAAACGAGTAAATCAATAATTCAGCATCATCTACGAATCTAATGCAAAAGACCTGCCAAAGCGAAAGACCTGCGTGTACTGAGTTGTGTGCAACCTGTTGTGCCGTAACATGTGCGGCAGATTTTGATAGATTTGTTGTTCGAAACGCTTTAACAATTTCAAGTTCACTTCATGGGGCATAAATTAAATTGATACACATAAATAAGGGGAAATATTTGTGCATATTTCTGTTGAATGATAACGAAAATAGATTAATTCTATTTATGTTCTTGGAATGGCATAAATAATATTGTATTGAATAAAAATGAGAGAGTTTTTAATGTGAGAGTGCAGCACAATTGTACAACCATGTGGAATTTTTGATACCCTGCACAAACTGCGTTCAATACATGAAAACTTTAATATCTTTTCTAAGAATTAAATATAGACAAAACACGCAAAGAAATGTAGAAGCCTGAGTAACATCAAGTTGTTACTCCTTACGAGTATAATTTACGAAGGTCAACCTGTATTGACTCATGCCAATAAAGGTGCGCCGACATGTTGCCGATTTCTTGCTATGAAATCTTAAAAATATCACTGTTCGTATAATTGCACAAGAATGAACAACCATTCAAAATATTCAATAGTTTTAAAATACGAATCGATTTAGAAAAGTAAATTAATTGTCTTGCTAAAAGTGAAGTGCAGAGAAGTTTAAAAACAAGGAACAAAAACATCTCCACTTTTATTAAATGTCAATCCAAGCTGTTAAAGTGGCCTGACTTATGACTATTTCTTTTCCTATAATAAAAACAACATTCTAACCTTTCGAAAACTTTACTTTTTTCCGTCGATTTCAGTGGATTTTTACAGTGGTTGTATGTTGGTCGTCTCCTGCCTTCTTAGGAGATTATACTCCAGTGTGTTTTGAAAGCCGGCTCCATTAAAAAATTCTCTTCTGTATTTAGTTATATCAGCCATTGCTATTTTGTTTATGATATGATGTTGTACCAACTCCAGCTGGTGGAATCGTCCACGTTTCACCACCGCCTCCATATGGCTTATCAGGCACACACGGGCGGCAACTTCTTGTGATATATGAAAGCGCGGCTGAAGAGTTCGGTCTGTTTAATCCCTCCCTCCTGTTCAGAAAACTCTCCAAAGAGTGGAGGAAATTGTTGTAATCCCCAAGAAACATAAATTTTTTTTGACCAATACTCAGTGGTGGACGCCTACAAAGTTCTGTTCAGTACCCAGTGTGCATAACTTTCTACAATGCACAGTCTACCACCAATTAACTCATATGGATTTGTTTGTTGGGTTGTTGGCTTATTGCGTATTTGTATTGGGTATTGTTATTGCTTGCATGGTATTATTTTTTTTTTGTCAGAGTCTTTGGTAGGAATTGAACCTACGACGTCTGTACTTCTGTATTTGTTGGTAGAGTAGTCGACCACCATAGAGTTTATTTACCACCATCTAGTTCCTACGAATAACAGGAATATGTTTGCAAGACACCAGCATCTCGAGGATGTTGCCAAAAGGTTTCTGCCAAATGGGCACCACAACCTATGACCAACATCAGGATCTCCCTTTCAAAGCATCCCAATTGCCACGATAGTCCCCGTTCCGCGAATCGAACTTTAGCAAAGATTTCAGAAAGACCGGCACAATCGAAGTCGTACAGGAACTTCTTAGGGTTTGGTTTGCCTTCTCCTCTGTACTTGGGACAGCAGAATACCCCTGGTTAAACCTGCTCCGCGAATTGGATTTTCGTCTGCATTAACAAGTTCCTTTGAAGATCGTTTTTTGGGACATTTTGTTTTCAGTGGGTTACGACAAACATCTGGTTCTGTTTTATCTTAAGCGCTGAAACTTTCTTTGGTATTGGCTGAGCTTTATTTGTACTGGCCATGTTTGATGTGGGCTGAAAACCTTCTTTGCCGTTTTTTGTATATATTATCGAAAGCATATTGTATCAAATTATATCCCAAGAGCCGTCAAAGTCACAACATCACTTTTCTTATCTGTTCCACTAGACATCTGAAATATTCCAGAACTAAGGGAATGAATAGTATTAAATAAGGCCAAAACAATTGACCGCTTTTTGCTATATCGTTTTTGAAATCTGTGCGTTCCGGGGTGGGGTTCACTTCTACTTTTTCTACCTACTTTAGCTACTTTTAAAGAAAAAAGAATAGTTACACGTGTCAATCGATCACATTTAAACCACTTGTGTGGAGTGAAATGCATCAAACAAAATCTAGATTGCGTTTTACATATGTATCTGTTAAAAGCAATTAGTTTCCCTCTTTAACTGTAAAATTTGTAGATTCAAATCATAAATGATTTATTAATCCAATTAAATAATTTAAAATACCTTCTTAGGCAAATGTAGTTCTACCTACACTTCAATGAGACAATAAATCGATAGAAAATTAAAGCATTCTGTGTTCTCTATTGTTTGAAAATACACATTCAAGAACACAAAAGCAATTTCGATACCAAAGCGAATTAAAATACTCGTAACTTGTATTTGAAATACTTGTACGCTTTTCTTCAGCTGCTTAACACAACCTTGGATTCTATAAATTGCTTTACGAATTCTCTACAAGCTCACAGTTCAATTGATCTCCAAGTGCATTTGACAACGTGGCTTCAGAAGCGAACAGAACTCTCACTCGAACTAAAAATAATATTGTTAAGGGATAGGAAAAGTTTAAATGCGTTCTACATAATGAGGACATCATCGGTAAAAAGCGCGGAGAAATGCTTAACTGAAAAGGATTATGAGTTTTTAATTTGGTTTCAAACTTTTTTCAGGTTTCTGTGTTAACCGTTATTGTGTTAGTGGCCACTTTGGGCGACGTTGGCAGAGCCAGCATTATTCCTTTGGGTAGTGTGGTGCCGCCTTATGTTATTTTGCAACAACCGCCAAATGTGATAGTGGCAAGTGCCCACGACAATACCGCTGTTGTGGCGGCAGTGAGAGAAGCTGCCGAAAATGTTGCAAACACTGTACAGGAAGCCGCCAATCAAGCAGTAGTCAGTGCTCAAGTTGCCGCCGACGCAGCTGGTGTGAACGCCCAGGCTGTTATTGATGCTGCACAGGCTGCTAATGATAAGGCTGCTGAAGGCATAGCTGCAATTGCAGAAGCTCAATCTGATGCTGCTGAGACTTTGGCCACTGCGAGTGTTGAAGCTGCCGCAAATGCTGCTGAAATTGTTAAGGCACAAGCTGACGCAGCGAACGCTGCTGCTGCTGCAAATGCCCAGGCAGCTTCTGGAGTTGTAGCTGCAGTTAGTGCGGCAAATGCGGAAGCTGCGG
The DNA here is from genome assembly GCA_932526305.1 of Epicampocera succincta. Taxonomy (NCBI): domain Eukaryota; kingdom Metazoa; phylum Arthropoda; class Insecta; order Diptera; family Tachinidae; genus Epicampocera; species Epicampocera succincta. Next base: position 59,106,458 of record OW052034.1, read on the forward strand.
CCGCTGCAAACGCCCAGGCTTTAGCAAATGCACAAGCTGCTCAGGTGGCCTCCATAGCAAATGCCAACGCGCAGGCAGCTGTCAATGCTCAAATCGCTGCGGCTGCTAATGCTCAAGCTCTTGCTGCTGCAAACGCTCAAACAGCTGCTGCCGTAAATGCTCAGGCGTTAGCCGCTGCTCAAGCTCAAGCTCAAGCTGCTGCCAACGCTCAAACAGCTGCTGCCGTAAATGCTCAGGCGTTAGCCGCTGCTCAAGCTCAAGCTCAAGCTGCTGCCAACGCTCAAGCAGCTGCCAACGCTCAAGCTGCTGCCAATGCTCAAGCAGCTGCCAACGCCCAAGCAGCAGCTTTACAAGCTGCCGCTGCCAATGCTCAGGCTGCAGCTGCTTCTGGTCTAGCTCTTTCAGTTGTACCTGCTATTCCCGGTTCACCCGGTAGTCCAGGTGCGCCCGGTAGTAGTGGGGCACCCGGTGGCTTAGGTGGATATGGAGGCTCCGTGCTTGGAATTGCTGGTGCTGGTTCGGCTGGCGGTGCACACGGCGGTGCTGGCGGCTCCGGGAGCTCTGGTCCAGCTGGAGGTGGTGGTGGAGGAGCAGGCGGTGCTGCTGCTGGCGGTGGCGGCGGCGGCGGAGGTGGTGCTGGTTCTGGTCCTTTAGGAGGCGGTGGTGCTGGAGGTGGTGGTGCAGGTGGTGCTGCCGGTGGCACTTACATTTCTGGGGCAAATGGTGGTAATGGTGGAAGTGGAGGCTATTCTGCCGGCTACGGTTGCGGACCAGATGGCTTAGATGGACTTGACGGTGCTGACGGATCAAATGGTCCTGACGGTTCGCTAGGTGGAAAAGGTGGGAGAGGCGGTAAAGGCGGCAAAGGTGGTTGCATTGGCGCCGGTGGTGCTGGCGGCGCAGGTGGCGGCGGTGGGGCTGCTCCACAACCTGCCCCAGCTGCTGTTTGGCCTGACCCGATCATTCTTAACACCATTCATTGGTAAAAGTTCTAAAGCGTCCTTCATCCACTTCGAAAACAAAATGAAACTTTCACTGAGGCAACCTTAATTAAGAAACCTATTCCAATAATTCGTAATTTTATGTTCAGATTGATCCAATAATGAGCTGAAGGTGCATACACGTTCGTTTCTTCTATGAATTAATCTTTAAGTTAACAATAGTTTAAGTCTAGTCATTATTAACATCCGAACGGAAATTACACAACGTTTGTTTGTTTGTCTTTGCATGTGAATATAAAAATATTCGAAACAAAAATCTTGTGTCTGTGTTTTCTTTATCTTTATCTGATATGCCTTCAAAAGGACACTGAGTTTTAAAAACGATTTAAAAAATTGGTGTTTTTAAAAGATGATGAAAAATCTGTCCCAGCAAAATGTCCAGTTTTTTCAAAACCATAATATCAGTATAATAAGAAGTTGGTTCTTTTATTTGGAGTTAATAATTGTCGTCCGGACTACGGTCAAAGTAAAACTATAAACGCAATATATATATAAATATATATAATTTATTTTTATTACCGCAAAGAAGTCATTTGTATATATGTAATTAATTTACAGAAAACCAAAAGTAAGACAGTAAAAGAGACCAAAATGAATATTTAAAAAAATAAGAATTTATTTTCTTCATATAATTTGTCTGTTCTATTCTTTTAGAAACGAAATATCCTTGTCTGTTACCCATAAACTAGTTTTTGAAAATAGTTCGCTTGCGCCTTTAATTGAGACTTTACTTTGAACATTCTCAGATTCCTGCAAAGAACTCCTCCAATATATTCGTTGCCAATTACTGATTGGACAATACCTTCATCGGCGGAATCGTAAGGAAGTTCATTTTCACCGTGTGCCTAATTAACGACTTTAGAAAGGCATAAATTAGCGGAGGGGTTAAGAGGCGATAATGTAGAATAAATGCTATCCGTTCATATGCTGCCACAGTAGATCTCAGGCTTTTCGTTGAACAAGAGGTAGGCAGGCAGTCTTCATCTTTCCATTCGCTAAATTTTTTTTTTTACATTCTTGACTTCTGACTCACACACAAATATGTTTTTATTTTGCTGAGCAGTAAAATAACGAAAAAAATTTAAAAAGGGAGAATTTCTAAACCGTCAGAAAAACTTAAATGTCCGGATTACTGGATAGTCTGAATTATAGAGAGAATTTTCTTAAATGAAAGGTTTTTGAAAATGTAAGAAGACACTAAGTTTGAGTGCCCCCAATAGATCACAACAAATTTTTTGGAGAACACCTCTGATTCATTTCGAACATTTTTTAACATTTGTTGCAATATTCTTTTTATGTATAGTTTTACCTGACCTGCAGAATCATGTAACTAACGACAAATTAATATAAAATTTTTATTGATTACGATTCAAATCCACAATCTCAACAAATACATTTTATAAACGAGAATCTAAAGTGTGTAAGTAAAATCCTCTACTGTAATATGGTAAAAATGTTATTCAAATGGTTAGTTTTGGTTTTGTTTTCAGCTGCCGATATAAAGCACAAGCATAATGCAAAATAAAAATTCCCAACAAATCTTCTAAAATTGTCCAAACTAGTTTTTTTACACTCTTTTCAAAGCAAATAAAAAATCCTCAATTTTGGTATAAGTCGCGCAATCTGACAGCACTGGTGGTACAAGCGAGTGTAAGTGCTATGAATTCGCCCTGATCTAGATATTCTCAAAAATTCAATATAAAATAAAATAAATAGTATATAAAGCTCTTGTGCTTGCTTTGAAAATGTGTCATGCCTAAAAATATGCTAAAAGCTTTTCTTTCAAACAGAAGCTCAGCAAATCGTACATTCTCCAATGAAAACAAATTCTGTTATTAAATCGTATTACAAAAACTGAAAACTGTAAAAAAGTTTAATATGATAAATTGGGTCTTATAAAGGGTGTTTTTTATGGAGTGACACAAGTTTAAATTATAATAAAACAAGGAAATATATTTTTAATAGAAAATTTTATAATATTAATGTTTATATATGATTTTTGCCATGTGTGCGCCACGGCTGGAACACCAATTTTCAACAACTTTTCGCAGCTTTTGCGGCCGAATTTCGCCGATACTCCTTCGAATGTTGATTTCTAGGTGTTCAATTGTTTGTGGTTTATCGATGTAGACCAGTGACTTGACATGACCCCAAAGAAAATAATCCAATGGGGTTAAATCACACGTTCTTGTTGGCCAATTACGTGAAATTTTCAATTGGGCCATTACGTAAAACTATTTTTTCATCAAAAGGTTCTCTGAATAAATTAATTGTAGCGCCCGCTGTTGGCATGTGGCTGCCTCCTGTTGGAACCACAAATCAGCACATAATCGAGATGTGAAAAAATGTCAAATCATGTTCCTATACCGTTCACCATTGAAAGTAACATTCTGACCATCATCGTTTTTGGAGAGATATGGGTCAATGACACCGCCAGCCCATAAAGTGCACCAAACAGAAATTTTCTGTGGATGTAATTGTGTTTCGACAATTCTGCTTATTTACGTACCCATTCAACCAGAATTGGGCTTCATCGGAAAATACAATTTTTAATGGAAATGAGTTTGACGAATAGAACAATTATTTTGATTAAAAATTTCAACAATTTGTACGCGTTGCTTTCTGCGTGTAAGTCGATTCATAATGAAATTTCAAAGCAAACTAAACAAAAAGCACCTGTCAGCTGTTAAGTGGATGCTCGAGTAAAGCAGTGATGTCAACTCAAAGTTGTGACACTTAAAAAAAAAACACGCTTTAGAAGTTAAAATAAGTAGTTGCTGGGGATTTTTACTTATTACAAATCAAAATTGATCCCAAACAGTAATAAAAAACAACAAAAGCCTTTTCGGCATTATCCAGCATTAATTTAAGAAAGATTTACTTTTTCCATTAAACGTTTCATTATGGCAACGTAACGTAGAGAAATATTGGCAACAGAAATATCGTGTGTAAGAACATAAAAACGCTTAAACACAACTACGTACATATGTAAGTACACGAGGTGAGCTATAAAATTAGGATGAATTTGCAAATTGCGCAGGCTACGTGCATTCGATTATGATTTCTATTTTATGTAGATACCCTCGCCTCAAAAATTTTTCAAAGCTTAAGGTGGTTAGCACTTTTGGTTAGTTTGTGAGCGGCTTAAAAGTTAGAAGTGTGCGGCAATTTTTACAGCAAAAAAAAACCGTCGCATGAGTAACGCTCAGGAATTGTTGAATGATGTAAACGGAGATGCAAATTTGTTTAAAAGAGTCATAACTGGTGACGAATCGTGGTTATATGGTTATGATTTCGAAACCAAATGTTGAATCGTTGCAATGAAAAGGCCCAGTAGAGCCAAAACTAAAATGAAAAAGATTGCCTCGTTGGATGAGTTGGTAGAGTATTCGACCAACTGTACACAGGTCGTAGGTTCGATTCCTACTAGACTATAACAAAAAACACAAGCTCAATACAAAAACACGGAATGTTGGGCGAACTGATGTTTGTTTGCGCATTGTCGAAGGTATGTACACTGGACACTGAACAATGAACAGTCAAAACAGCATCAGTTAAATTCTGGCTTACTCTTCCCTGCAATATAATAAACAAATAGCGAAGCACTACTCCCTTTTTTCCTACTCTACCAACACAGTTCTGGTACAATGCATTGTATATGTAGGGTTTGATCCCTGAGTACTGGTCCAAAAAAAAAGGATGCCAATAGAATTGATAGAATGTCAAGTTTTTACTCACTGCTTTTATCGATTACCATAAATTAGAAGCTACCGCCACAAACTCTTATACGTCACTTGCGAAAAACAATTATGAAAAACTAATTCCTGGCTTTTACACACTCGTCCCTGTTTCTTCACTATTTGTGGGCCAACAACAACAACACCGTAATCTTGCCTCAAACACCGCATTCGCCAGATGTTACACCCTGCAGCATTTTTGTGTTTTCAAGAATGAACAGACCCATAAAAGGACAAGCGTTTCGACACGATTGAGGATATAAAAATCATAAAAATCTCATAGATGATTGGAAAAAACCCTGGCATAAGAGTATCAAAATGAAGGGACCTACTTTTTTTCTTTCACTCAATTTAATTTACAATCTATCAACTAGTGACAATAAGTAAATTTTATAAAGCATAATAATAGCATTCTTAGCTGAACACAGTATGGAAAACGACACACATACGGACATACTGATCTATCACGTGACAAATTTTAGTTTAACAAACTTCTTTTCAAATACACATTCATATATTTAATTTTGAAATGGTAAGTCCAGTATATGGTTTCTCTTGAGCCTGCGAACTTCAGGGCAGGATATCAATAAAACTAGTTGTGCTACAAAACCGATTTCGTGCTTATAAACGAAATAGAAATTGATTAATAAATGAATATTTGTCGGAAAAATTAAATCTCCGCTTTTATGTTGAACTTACATATATTTTTGTTCGAAGTGCTTCCTTTGGTAATTAAAAAAAAATCGCTACTGCATTAAACTACTGAACGTCAAATTTATGTTTGCAGAGTAATTTTCTGTTTTTCGTTTTCTTGCGGCGCCACAACACACAGTTTTTGTTGTGAGCCAACAAATTACAGCTTATTTTCAGTTTTATTGGTTGTTGCCTTTAATAGCGTACAAATGTTTATGTTTCTGTTATTAAAGGAAATATCTATCAGAAGAAAAAAATTCAAATAAACAGAAAAGAAAAAACAAATTTAACAAGTTGTGACACGCGATCATATGCAGATAAATTAAACTGGGCCTTTAAACACTTAAACTTAGAAAATGAATAGACAACTGCTTGATATGAAGTTTAGGAAATTATTTAAATCGGTTTGAGCGCCTGGCATTGTTGCAGTTGTTTTTCATTTACAATATTTTTGTGTTTTTGGCGCTTTGTTGCAGCTTATTTTGGTATCAACTGATTACTTCAATTCTAATTTAAAATAAAAGTTTAATACAAAAACATCTACAAGCTGAAAAAAAATTATATGCCACACCGCTGTTGACATGCTTGGCAACAGAAACTAAGGCCGTGTAGACTTAGATTAGAGAACTTGGAACCCTATAACTGGTCGTGCAATAACTCGTTGTCTCTAAGTGTAGGCAAAAATTGGCAAAAAAAAACTGATTATGTGATGGGGTGGACAGTTTGAAATTAGGTTAAAATCTTGCTGTATTTTGTATTATGACGAAAGTGGAATTATTTACACTTAAGAATGAACTGAGTATCCTGTTTTCGCCTCAAAATTTGTTTAACATAATCACATCTATCGTGAATGTCGAGTGAAAAGTTTGTTTCCGTAAAGTTGTCATTCCCTCTCGCGTGTAAATTGGAAATTGGTATCGTGAACTTCACGTGAAGCTTTTGTTCCCTGCTGTTCAAAACAGGGAAATTATCATTGCTTGGTGACTAACAACATACATATATGTATGTATATATAAGAAGTTAGAAAATTAAATAAATTAAGTGCAATAAGAAAACAATTTTTTAGGTTAGAAAAACATTTTTGGAAATGGTTATTAGGTGAGTGAACAATCATTTAATTAAAATATCAAAAATGTCATATATAAGAGAGGATTTCAGTTGATATCTGTGGAGCCTATGCCCGGGCCTAATCCACAAAAGCTGAGAACGATGTTCATTTAAAATGTTGAAACATAATTGAAAGAACTGATGTAGTACTCGAACGCCGATGGAGCTGTTCGCTTGGAGCTAGAGAACTGCACTATGAACCACGATAACCGGTTCAGATATTAAATGTTTGTGTGTCATGGCACTTGTTGAATGTACCAATAATAAATATTATAGCTGACGATGAACAAAATGATTTTTATTTTGCCGAAAGTGAGAATTGAACAGAACCCGACTGGCTACTGCTCCTCAAACTCGTGCCAATATAACAAATTCTTTATCATTTTTGTTGGATTTACAATTTATTGTAACATAAAATAATATGAATTCACTGTTCTTAACTCGTTCCTTATTAACAATAAAAAAAACTATAATGAAAATGAAGAATATGACGACCATAAATTGTTTTTAATAAATTCAATTCAATATACATACATGTATTTTTTTGTTCAGTTCGCCTGCAAAAATTTAGTGAACATTTCAGACGAAAACACGAACATAAAGTGGGGAAAAATCATTCTCGATAAGGGAAATTTTGCTTTGAACTTCAGGGCTATTACTCACGATTCAATCGTGAGATCAGAAAATGGTAAAAAAAATTCGAGGGAAAAGTTATATACGATTGCAATTGAGTAAAAAATTAATACTTTTCTAGAGAAAAAGTGTGTGAAAAGTGTGTCTGACAGAACTGGTTCCATTTTATCGGAATATTTCCATTGATTTAAGGTCTTTTATGTCAAAACAAGACATAAATTGTCACACAAACTGACTGGCAATATTTTAAATAAAACGGAAAGTTAAATATAAATTTATATTAAAAATATCAACTAAAAACTTAATAATATTTTAACGATTATTATGGCTGACAACAATAATAAGCGGAATATGCCTGAGGCTTTCGACAATTAAGCGATTCAACTGATCCGTTCAGCATTACGGAACTAAGATGTTCAGCTGATTTGGAATTCCTTAAGAAAGAATGTTAATAAAAAGAATTAAAATAATAGTATCAAAATTATAATTATTGAAATAATAAAAATATGTTTCTCAACACATTTACACAAATTAAAATAAAATTTGTAAACTTTTTCTTCTTATTTTTACAATTAATGGTAAAAACTTTCACATGCAAAACTTTTGTGCATACAGGCACAGATTGCTTTCGTTTCAATTCACATCGTTTTCGTTCCATTCACTTGTTTCATGTAAAACAGCAAGAAAGAGACACAGGACCGAAAGAAACGAAAGAAAATAATTCAGATTTAGTCTATCTTATATTCACAATAAAACAATTTATGTTTTAGGAATTATTAATATTAAACTTTTAGCATTAACTTGAAAGAAAACAAAAGAAATTAAATAATAATAAAAAAATGTATTAAAACAAAAGAAAAAAAGTTAACTTCTGAATGGTAGATCTAATTTCATTATAGAATATTCAGAAACGAAGGACTATCCGGGATTCGTCGACATATGTATGTATCGTTCGTACTCCCAACATGATTGCAACAACAAGGTTTTGTTTTATTTCGAAACAACGATGCCAAACAGAAAGAATGTACTGCCCTTTCCCGTTTCTGTTCTTAGTTGCCTTTAGTTTACGAGCACTAACGGTGAAAACAAAACATATACCGCCGAACGTAACAAACCCTTGATCGAGGACTTGCGCTATCGAATACGATCTGCCAATAATGCCTTGCAAGACGAGGCACCTGAGTTGGTAACCCGAAATCCTCAAGGAACATCAGACCTTAAGCAGACTCGCCGTTGCATTCCGCACTATGTTTTGTTCTTTACGAAGAACAAAAATCTATTGCAAGACAACGGCACCTCGAGGACATTTGGATCACCTTAGGTAAACTTTGGCCAGAATGTTTCAGCCAAAGCAGGCAACCCAACTTATGACCAACCATCAGCATCCCTCATTCAAGGACATGTTGATCCCCCTTCTGTAAATGAACATGTGATCAAGTTTTCGGTATAAACTGTCCCAAGCCCAAGACATACATGAACTTGCTAGAGCTTCAGTTGTCGTTCCAAGGGTAGGGTGGTGGGGGGAACGGGGGGGGACACAATTTGATATAAGTACACGTTTCGTGTGTATCGTTATGGTTCACAATCACAATTCGGTGAGCGAATCAACTGCTTCATACAAAAAGAAAGCAGTTTTCGAATAAAAACAACAGAATTGTTATATGTATTCGAACATATTTCTTTCTAACATACATATATTTTCCGAATCTATTGAATGCTCAGAAAACCAAAATTCCATTGACTCTTCAGTTGCAGCTCAAATAAACGACCAACAACTTTCCTTGTTACAAACACTTTGACGTATTGAATTTGGAAAATTTCAGTTGTCGCAGCCACTTACAATATTTTACATAAAACTAAACAAAAAAAGAACTTGTTAAATAAGTTTACAGTTTTTCTTGAAAAAATAAACAAAAAATGTTGGCAAAACATTAAATGGCAGGTGATTTGTGTTTTTTGGCTTTTTTTTTTGTTTCTATTCTTACGGGTGCATTATTTTCGTCTACTTGTAAATTTTATCGTGTTCAGTATTATTAAGAAATTCTAAATATTTAATAGAGCATAGAGTTATTTATTTGAACGTTTACCAGCGTTAGCTAATTTAAATATTTTGTTTTATTTTGATTTCGTTACAAGCGATCATACAGTTGAACCAAAAAAAAATTAAGTTTTTTAGTCAGCGTCGCCAGCTATTGCTTAAGGCGCCAATTTTTTGGTTGCTTTTTTCCATTCAGTTTTTTTTTTTTGTATTTTTTTTTTGTTTAACTACTAAAGTTATTTTAAAATTTGTTTTAATGGCATGTCAACACTGATACAAGATATTTAATTCTGAGTTTAAACAGGAAAAGATTTCATTAATTTCTTTATATTTTTTGGACATTTTTACACATAAACGAAACGAAAAATAATGTTGATTTTACATTTTTGTACATGAAAAAACTTTTGAGGAAAAGCAAAAAACTCCAGCATGAGAAATTCTATAAGTCAAAGTTTCTTTTTAGTGTAAACTTAACTTTTATCAAAGAACTAATATTTGAAGAAAAATATCTAGATTTTTGTATAACTTCCAGCGATATGAACTGAAAAGGGTATTAGTTAAAAATGAAAAATAGTTCTTAGGACTTTTTTAAAATATGACGATATGTATGTATGTGTATTGAACTCGATCTTGTTTCTACTCTTTATAGTGTTAAATATCTTTAGGAACATGAAACCCCCCCTGAAACAATTTTGCTTCATTTATGGTGTCATGGTAATTTAACATGAAATGAATCAATAACTTTATGTAAAAGTAAGAATTTTTGCAATTATGCTAATACAGCCAACCTACCTATAGTGAAGTTCTATACAATGAAGCTTTCCCCATTATGAACTCATTTCAAAAACACAGCTTTTCCGCTTCAATGTTACAGTATTTTCACCTCCTTATAATGAATTTTTCTTTACAATGACATAATTTTACAGATGTAATTTCTGTTACTGGTACTAACAACACTGTGGTGTGACGCGAATGAAGCAATAATTATTCGGTGGTTGCCAAAAGATCAAAAAACATAAGAACGAGAAGGAACAAAGTCCCGTCAATAACAATTTAGACAGCAGTTGGCCGTGTTCATTGAACGAAAATGATTCAGCGGAGTATCATTTCTTTTGCGAAAAAAATTGATAATAATCAATAAAATGGAAGAAAATAAATTGTATATGAAAGAAACTTGGAATTTTTTCAAAAAACAAGCCGTTAACTTTAAAAAATGTAGAAAACGAGCAAAAGGCTTCGAAGTTGTTTTTGTTTTTATTATATTGATGAAGCGATGCTCAAATGGGTAGCCGCCGCACGTGGAAAGAATCTTCCCATATCTGGAGCCTTAATAAAGCAAAAAAGTCAAGGTTCACAGATTCAATGTGATAGATGATTTTAAAGCCAGTACAAATTTAAATAACGGCATCGTATTGTTGCAAGAACCTTGTGTGGGGAAAGTGCTGATGCCAGCATAAGAGGTCGTGATGAATGGATAAGGAACGTTCAATTCAAGTAATAAGAACTCTTGTAGAGATGAGGACAAAGGTAGCGGGCTAAAGTATTTAAGGAAACTAAAATACCTGTTTTTTTTTAAATAAAAGTGCCAAAAAAAAAAAAATATAATTTCTGTATAATAAAGTTTTTATGTTGTATAATGAAGCGATTTTATCGCTCCCTGCAGACCCATTAGGGGGGAAGTTCGACTGTATATATGTATGTATGTATGTCTTAACAAGGGTTAATTCTGCCAAACTAACTTTAAACAAACTTAAGGCATAATTTTTGCCTTCATAAGTTTTAATCTTGAAAACATATTACATCCACTAAAATATTATATTCTTTTGCTTTTGCTTAGCAGGTAATTTAACAGACGAAACATTTGCAATTTTTTTTAAAACGCATTTCCGGCTTAAGAGCTAAAAGAGATAATTATCAGCCTAAACGAATACTCCATTATTTATGAAAAGGCAACCGAAAACTAAAATGCCTATTTTATTAAAACTGTTCAATTTAGCAAAAGGATGAGAATATTTTTTATTAAACATTTATTAAAATTATTTTATTTTCGTATAGACATTTTTAGATAAAATGAAACTCACCGTTCTTGGTTGTTAATTTAAAGCAAGATGTTGATTTCCGAAATCACGATGACCAGACAACATCGTTTCGTTCTGCATCTCTCCAATAAAAAAAAATAAATACACACACACACACTCTTTACACTGATGCTCTGACTAAACTAATCTCAGTAGAATTCTTTTCTCTTCAGCAACAATTAAACAAACACTCATGCACTCGCACCAACAACAAGCAAAACTAGAGAATGCATTTGAAGGAAAAACTGCTTTAAAGCATTTTTTTATTATAAATAGCTTTTTCTATTAATTATTTAATAAGAATATATTCACAAAAAATTAAACATATTATGCACATACATATATACATAAATAATATATATTACAACAAACACTTCAACACGGCATTTCTTCACTGGACAAAATCTTTGGAGAAACTGAAAATCAAAAAGAAATAGTGTAAGAGGACTGCCAGGCTTAGAAGTTTTATTAAATGAAAGGGGGGAACGTTCTTGCAAACTTATCGTCTTCGTTGACTCAGGCTTTTCTTTCTCTCTGCTCAACCATCTTTACCCAATTTCCGAGGTGTTTTACCATAAGTTGGCAGATTAAGTTAAACAGGTTATTAATAAAAATAAAGAAACAATTTTATTACAGTTTTTTCCATAACTTCTCGCTTATCCCGCTAACATTCTACAAGACTTACACTTGGCAAGCCTGTTTTCAGTCGCTAGATTCGGCAGCTTTGACTCGGTGAATTTGATGTCTTCTTTTAATTGCTTCGTCATTCGACTTATTAACGTTGCAAAATCAAGAAAACGTAACGCCAGAACACATAATACGAATACGAAGTTTAATAATTTCTATTGAAAAAAAAATCAGTTGAAGGCCAAAAACTCTCTTTTAAAGTTTTTTTTTATTATCATATAAGATCGCTGAAATACATACATACATGCATAGAAATGAATTATTTAAGCACCTTTTTGAATAACAAAAAAAAAACGGAGAGAAGAAGCAAAAGCAATAACAACAACTCTGTCAATTCAAATTCGTTCAAAAACTCCAACAGTCATGCATCAAATAAATACGCATTGCGCAGGTCCGTTATGTTGTTTACTTCAATCAGCTGGTGGTCTGACGTAGAAAGTGCCATTTGCATTTTGCTTAAATATTGAAAGTGAACGAAGAAGCAACAAATTGTGAACAGAATGACTAATAAAATAACTTCGAAACCAAAATTAAGTGCGTAGTGAAAAATTGTTGTAACTTGTTTGTGTTGCCATCAAAACCGATCAAAATAAGTTTTTTTTCCCCTAATTTATTGAAAAAATGTCTAAAATTTTGTGGTCATAAATATGTATGTATGTATGTATATACATATATACAAAGACTGCCTGCATCGATGTGGAACATTTCAAAGCAGATGATTTTAAAAATAAATTGATATATGATCTTGGTGAATTATCAGTTAATGAAAAAACTTTTTAATTGTACAATTATGTATCTACATACATATGGAATTTCATAATGTTCAAAATGTTGCCACATATAATATGTGGAATATTTTGTTTATGCTACACATATGTATGTACGAGTCCCCTTATAAAGTGTTTCATATATTTTCTTTTCAATGGAACAGAATAATGTGTTGATTTTACACTTTTCGTGTATGTATTTATACATATACAGCTTGTGAAGAAAATGTTTTCAATACTAAAGAAAATTAAAAACTTTAAATGAAACTCTAATGTTTAAGCAAAATTTGTTGCTGTTATTCTTTATCTAAAGTGTGATTTCTAAAAATGTTTAGCTTATAAAACATTACACGCCTATAAAAATGGGCATTAATTCACACTGAAATATGTATAATTGGGAGTATTTCATACAAAGTTTCCGTTTATTTGTGCAACAAACAAAAGAACATGAAAACTTTTCACACTCTTGCATGTTGTATAGAACAACAACCTGATCGTATGGTAACATTTTTGCCAGAAAAGAAAACACCATTAGTGTAATGAGAAAGTAAAAGCACTGTTTTCTAGGTCTCAGATATATTTTAAAATAAAATCAAGATATAAAAAAAGCATGAAATCAGGTAGAAAAAAATTAAATCAAGTTTTAAATTGATTCATTTTATTATTTTTTATTACTATATAGTAAACATACCTTTTTTTAACGGTGCTAAAAAGTAAATACGTACAATTTTATACATATATGTACATATGTAAGTATCTAAAATAAACAACTGGATTCTATAGAACCTTCATTCATTTCTTAGTCACATAACGCAAAATTAAAATACTTTAGCTCATTATATAATTCAATTTCGTTTTTATTAACAACAAAATTCACTAATTGGTTTGTTTTTACTTTCTTCGTTCATTTTAAAATTTTTACAACAAATCTGATACATTTTTAAATGTAAACCTGTAAACAATGAATGAGGGTCACTTGTGACGTCATGCGCAGTAGAAATTTTTTTTAGCAAAAGATCTGCGCAAACTTTGAAAAAGAAAACTATAGTTTTTAGCATTTTTTGTAATTTTTTTAATCAATTCCTAAGCTATAAACTTTCCCACTTATTATTTGATCTTGCGTCCGAATTTCTTTCAATTTCTTGGTTTTAAATTGATAACGGAAGCTGCTTTTTAAAATTCCCTAGAATTGACAGCTGTGACACAGTCTGCATTAAAATTTATAGTCAATTTCACGACAAAAATATTATCTTCACATTTTATTGGATTTTTTTGATATAAAATAATGACAAGAATTTTTAGAAATACAGTTTTATTGACTGCGGCAGAACTATCAATTTATATTTTGTGAATAATTATAAGTATTTTATTACCGCAACTAAAACCTAAAATGACGCGCCAAAATGTCTGGCTGTGAACAGCTGTTCAAATTGAAGCAAAAATTGCCAACCTAATGAAAAGCAATCTAGTAGTAAATTTAAAAAATGTGAGCGGGTTAGTAAAAAAGTTGTGTGTCGATAGCAAATTGAAAGAGTATTGGGGGGCAAAAATTGCAGGTGTTTAAACAGAACACCACTGAGTCTACGCTGCGCAGCCTAACGACTGAAAACAGACTTGCCACGTCTTAAATTTTATAGAATGATAATTGGATAAATAACAATTCAGGAATAAAATGTCATAAAAAGGTGTAAAAATATATGTTTTCCATTAATAAGCTCCTGCAGCATTGAACAAGGTCATCGAAAATAGTTCGATCAAATCAAAACACAGGTAAACTGTCAGCGCAGCTGAGAGTTTTTCTATGTTTGAATCACGATTACATATCCACAAATGAAAGGCAAAACTGTACTACTTCACAGCAATTAAACAACAACCGAATACTAACTTATGGGAAAATACCTCGGAATACGCTAAGTTTGCAAGAACTTCCCCCCCGGTTCATTTAAAAAAACTTCTAAGCCTGGCAATCCTCTTACACTATTTCTTTTTAACTTTCAGTTTCTCCAAAGATTTTGTCCAGTAAAGAAATGTCGTGTAGAAGTGTTTGTTCTAATATATTTTAATTATGTACTTGCCTAGAAAAATATGTGTAATTGCTTCTAAATACATACATATGTATGTCTGTTGTTTAATAACTATTATTAAAATCTATATGTATGTAATTAGAAATGCATCTTGCTTTCTGTTGGCGCTTTGTTCGCATAAGTGCAGGAGTGGCTGTTTAAAATTTTGTAGAGAGAACGAATTTGACTGAAATGAACTTTTCACGAGCATCAATTTTTGTAACGAGTGCCGGTGTTTTTTTTTATTATTAGACAACTGCAAACAGAAACGAGCACAAGGCGTTGTAATTTAAACATATTACTTACAATTAATGCCCAGGAACGGTGAGTCTATTTTAATTAAAAACTTTCTTTCATATTTTGTGCACAAAATAATTTTAACCAATTTTCAATATACATAAATGGCCCAAATAATTGCTTATTTTAGTTTTTACACTTTAAATGTTTAAAAGCTCTAGAGAGATATGTCCAGCGTTGCCAAATGTGCAGATTTATCTGCATTTTGCAGTTTTGAATTTTTTTTGTTTTAAGGTACATTTATGCCAGCGTACACTTAAGCTAACGTACGTACGTTCGTTTTTGATCATGACAAAACAATGCAAACGCTTATCGAAATTAACTGTCATGTTGCCGGAACGTTTCAATCTGTATAAAATAGATTTGTACAGGCGCCGTTAAGTGACATTCGTAAGCCAATGAATTCAATAGCAATGCGGCACAATAATAATTTTAGTACTAGAAAATAATAACAACAACAACAACATAAATAATAATAAAAATAGCAAAAACAACTATTATAATAATTTTAATAATAAAATTAATAATCATAATAATTTTAATAATAAAAACAATAATAATAATGATAATGTATAAAATATAATGTAAAAAGCTTTATGTCTCTCGAAGCCAATTTCACATGCACGAAAATAACTTAACATTGCCCATCACTTTGCCGAAAAGTTCAACACTGTTCTGAACAGCTGACAGTTGACAATTGTGTAAGTTTTTGTATGGAAACATTAATTAAATTTATATATAAAAAGAAATGGACGACGAACAGGAAAACAAGACAGTGTTTTGTTACGTTTATAAGGTTTCTATAACTACACATACGACCGTACGTTGAAGTACGTTAAGTTTGTCTTACATAACGAGGCTTTTAAAAATCAGTTTTTAGGCAAATTTTGCGCTATTATTAGAAAAACTAATGGAAAACGGCCCGCTTAATTGAGTACGGTTTAATTGCGG
Organism: Epicampocera succincta; assembly: GCA_932526305.1. Taxonomy (NCBI): domain Eukaryota; kingdom Metazoa; phylum Arthropoda; class Insecta; order Diptera; family Tachinidae; genus Epicampocera; species Epicampocera succincta. Next base: position 59,122,510 of record OW052034.1, read on the forward strand.
AGCCTCTTTAATTGACTCTTTAAATTAAAATGTGTCTAATTTTATATAAATCACTTACAAAACTGACGCTTAAGTGTTATTTGCGTTAAGTTGCCAAAAATAGAATATAATTTGCACACGCAAATAAAAGTATGTATATGGAAACTTTCAGAATCATGTGTTTTTATTTATTTTGTAACGTTTGTTCGTTTTATTGATGGCGCTGCTTAATTAAGGGAGTTTTTTTTTTAATAGAGTCAATGGGTCAGTCAAAAGAGCACCGGGTAAATGATTTTCCGCTTAAAAGCTCAAAAACCGTGTAGTTTTAGAAACTCAATTTGTGAAACAGTGGTGGGGTAATATTTTTATTATAGCCTTTTTTGCAACACTGTTTACAAAATTCAAACATGGGAATTTGCTGGGCCTTGTTTTTTTATTGGCAGACTTATCGGCTACGGATTCGTATCGTGTATCTTCTTTAAAATGCTTCGTTTTGATATTTTTTATAAAAATCTTTAAATTGGAAACCAAATTGATATGACAAAACGAAGCATTAACGATGCAAAAGAGAACTTTAATTAATAAATACAAAATAAAATTGAAAATAGCTGTTATCAAATTGAAAATGAAGTGCAGACGTTCGCTGTTATTCCCAGAGTCGCCATCGTAGTCGTTGTTACTACTCTTCGTTGTCCAGGAAAATTTAATGTTTTTTTAAGTTCTAGAACATGCCAAGTGTCTCTTCGGTGTAGAAAACATTTCTGGTGTGACAACTACAACGACTTTTGAAATATGGGATACTATTATTGTATAGGGTGTTTTTTTATAGAGGTATACAACTTTAAGTTGGCATCACTTTTTTAACTGGCGGCCATTTTGTCAGCTGTCAAGTGATTAATATTTAGTTTGGTTTGCCATTTCATCATGAACAGGTTGACAAAAGAACAACGCTTGCAAATCGTGCAAATTTATTTCGAAAATAATGGTTCAGTTCGCGAAGTTTACCGAGCTCCGTCCATTTTATGGTCGACATAATCGTCCATCAGAGCAATTAATTCGGTTAACCATGGATCGTTTTCGCACTACGTTTACTCTATGTGATAATACGCATCCGCAGAGACGTCGAACAGTGCGCACCGAAGAAACAATTGCCGCTGTAGAGCAAAGTGTTGAAGAGGACCCGAATGAATCGATTCGCCACCGTGCACAGCAATTGGAGCTTTGTCCATCAACTTTTGTCCATCAAAAATTGGACCTGTAGAATTGGCTTTATTCGAGCCAGCCGCGGCGGCCACATGCCCGAAATCATATTTAAACATTAATGGCATAAAATTATCCTTCCAATAAAGCCAAATTGATGGACATTAAAACGATTTTCTTGTGTTTTATTTCAATTCGAAGTTCTATACCTCTAAAAAAAAACACCCTGTATATAAGCGTAAAGGAACAAAACAGAATTTTCCATAAAGCAAGAACATTAGATTAGTGCAATTTGTTGTCAAAATAAAAACACTGCGTTCACTTAAGATACCCACAGACGACAGGTTTTTTTTAAATTTATAAGTCAGATGTTGTTCTTCATGTCTGTCAAAATTGGTTAATTTAAGGTTTTCATGAGGTTTTCAGTTTTAACATGAGGTGGTTAACATGAGGTTTTCAGTTTTAGGTCACAAACGCTCCTGCATATTTACATCTGACATCAGCCATGTTTATTACAACAGCTGATACACGTACATGTGACATGTATGAGTGCTTGAAAATCAGAATTTATTTTTGGCTAAAAGTGATTGTGGAAAACGAATTTTATAAATTTGTTCACTATTAAAATTATATCTTCCATTTAAGTTTTACGTCTTTTATCTTCTTGTTCTGTCACGTCATTCCTTTAAAAACTGGCTGGTAGCCGCTGAAAATAGTTATGATGGCATCGCTCAAGTTCTGTGGGGGGTAATTTTTTTTTTATAAAACTCTTTTCTTTTTAATTAAAAGATCTTGAACTTTTATCAAACGTATGAATTCTATTGTTGTTGTTAAAATGTAAAGCTGGATTAAAAAAACAATAATTGAAAGCTTTTGCAAAATTCTAGTTTCAGTCGTATAATGACCTGCACAAAATCAAACGTCAACGAATGTTTGCGAGTTGCATAGAAATTTGGTGTCAGATGTTTCAAGCAGAAAAATTGCAGCCCCCTATAGTTGAAATTTTGTGAGATGAGATGATTTTGGTCATGTTTTTTACAGAAGAAATGTTTTTGCATCTGCACACGACAGACATGTAGTGTAAAATTTGACATTTACAGTGTGAAAAACATGTCGTCTGTGGGCAACTTTAATGAGGCATTTTGATAACAATAATAACGAAATGCGCTTAATTAACGGATGTTCACTCACTTCTGCGAACGAACGGTGTCGATTTCGTTCGTTTTGTTTTTTCCTCGTGTCTACTGCTTTTCAACTCATTTATTTAAACAATAGTTATAAAATCTATTTTTTCTTTTCAAATTAATGGTCGTGTTAAAAACGACAAATAACAAATATTATTTATGTACTCGACTAATTGCATTTGTTACGAACTGCGCCGTCCTGTTCAACATTTACCGTGAACATACATATTTATCCACATACAACTAGAACGTGCAATTTCTATGATTATTATTAAAGCTACTGAGAAAAATAAATTCTGCTCAAGTTGCCCAGCTGTACGATATACTTCAAATAAAGATGTAAATTTAATAGTCGTGTTAGTTTTTGAGATCTTAATAGTTTCTTGTCACATTTTCAAATCTTAATAACAACCAGACATGCAAGTTGAAAACGGACCACTTTGTGTATATGATAAATTTAATGTGTCATATTTACTGAAAGTGATAATGAAATGTATTTGCTCTATAGTACATACACATAAATTTGTGGACATAAATAATATAATAAGGAAATTTAAGTAATATCTAGTTAACAGCTGAAAATTAATGTGAATCGTTCTAGTATTGACGCACCGACTTTATTGGGCGTTAAGGCAGGCAGTTATTGAATATTTAGCAAAGCACTCAAGACCAGCTTAACGAAGCGATATGTAGGTGTACATATATGTATGTATATTGAAGTAATTATTTGTGCGAAGCACTCAATTTTACGGCTCAGGATCAGTGCTGTCAACTTGGTGCCCAAATTTTTTATCGATAAGCATTTTAAAGGCGCGTTTTTTCTCAATTTTGGTGTGTTTTGAAATTTCTAAATTGACAAACGCTCTACGTTCTCTACACAGTTAATCATTAAAGGCCGGGGCACATAGAATCCGTCATATGTACGTCGTACTTTGCCTTTTTCAACGTTGACGGAACGTTAACGTATACATAGAACATCTAAAACAAAGCAAACATTAACTGTCAAAGTACTCAACAGAAACCCATATTTTTAATGAACACGGATGAATTTCTGGAAGTTAATTTAATTATTGCTAAAACTTTAAATTTAATAATTACTAAAACTTAAGTTGCTGTTATTGTAAATATAAGATGGACTAAATCTGTATTTTTTTCTGTTAAATTTGGAATATTTCTAGAGTTTTATACGTTTTTATATATGTAACTCTAAATGTCAACATAAATCTGATTAATTTTGCTTATTATCTAAATATAAGATAGATTGCAAAATAAATAAAATACAAACAAAAAAAAAAAATTTAATTATTATTTTGCTCAACATTTTTTTACACTAATTTAGTTTCCATTTAAATATTTTTAGTTTTTTTTTGGCGTTGCACTAAAATAATCAAAAAAAAAAATTGACCATAAATCAAAACAAAAGAAACTGACACTTGTCAAAGTACTCAATGTATGTACGTTAAAAGTTGAAAGTTGCTGAACTTTGATACGTGGCGTTGAAGTCGACGGACTCTATGTGACATTGCTCATAACAAACCGCGTATTTTAACGCAGCTGTCAGATAAAGAAAAAGATTATTTCCAGTACCGGAAAAATCAATGACAAAATAAAACCGAACGCAGCTTTTAATGTCTTTTTCGTAGTGGAAAGACCAAAAATTTAATTAGACGTGACATACCTTGGCGCTATAGCTGTAACCACGCTGTAACGCGGTTTACTGTTGCCTTCCTTTAGTGTAAGAGCAAAGTTCTCAGCTCAGCAGACGGCTGTTCATGGTTGTCACAAAACAAAAACAAATTACGTAGTTGTGGATCTTGATGTTCACAAAGTTCATAATAATAATTCGCCTTGTATGTTTCTTCATTTTGCATGCGTCTGTGGTCTGTGAATGAAGTAGATTCATGGCTACAAAGCGACAAAGTCGATCAACTCTCTACTTTTTTAAGCGTCATTCAAAGCAATCACCTAGAACAGCTGTCTTTTTGAAGTTGGGATTGTGAAGGGTGAAAATAAGAGTAGCAAAATCATATGCCGTTTTTTAATTGTTGGAACGTTGCACGAATTCTATAAATTTTCTGAAAACCACAATTTTGCCATCGTCTTCGGTGTTCAAGTTACGCAACAGCTGATTATTATTTTGCCGCAAAAAGCGCCTCATGAAATTAAGAAACGCGTAGAATGCGTTGACGCGAAAAAACGCTGTATGAATTTTTAGCTTAAGACTTCGTTATGTTGGCGAAATGTCTAATTAATGGGAAACAATCTACATAATAGATTCGAGAGATTAACAACATTAGAAACAGTCACGACCGATGGCGACTCTTCAGACAGCCATTTCGCTTATTAATAAAAATCAAGGCATCTTTTCGTTTGCGTTAACGAGCAATTACAATTTATGAATGAAACTTATCAGGAAAGATTTTAATATCCACAATATATGTAAAATATACAGTTTTATGCTCAGCTGGTCGGTGGCCACGAAACTTTTTGCTTGACGCAAAAGTTTTTCCGGTTCATTGTAGTGCATGGCAACGAACCTTGTTGTTGTCCTAGAACCGCCCAGACAATAATCAATCAGCTCATCAGCCACATATACGCGATGTTGTAGACACACCATTAGAGCACTTCTTAAAACTATTTCGCTATCTTCACACTGCATCAGACTTGATTTTAATATTCTCAAATTGCGGGAACAATTAAAAATCGGACTTAAGTCGTGGGTGATAAAGAAATCGGCGTTTCCGTCGTTAGCCGAAAACACGGCAAAATTGAGATTTGCTTTAACATGATTATCCAAATATCTTTCCTTGACTTCGCTCGGATATTTTGCAGTGCAGACGCGCGTTAGAAGTTTATTATTTAGAAATGAGCAACGGCCTTGAAGCAGCACTTGCGAAATTTCGATTTCATTCAATAAAATAAAAATTAAGATTTTGAACATTTTTTGTTTTAAAAAATAATTTTTTTTTTATATTATTCAACAAATTGATGAAATGAAGTTTGTATATACGAGGTCTATTCAAAAAAAAAAAAATAAAGTAAATTTAAATTTGTTCCACAAAAAAATACCTATTTATTAGTCAATTTCTAGTCCCCATCAGGTATAAGATACTTTTCTATTTTGGAAGCAGTTTTGATAAGCACCCCCCTTCCATGGATCGCAAGGCTGCCAAGTCGGTGACGTTTTTGGCCAAAAAAATACAAGTATGCAACGGTTTTCCTCGTCAAAACTCAGCGGTTACGGAAGGAACTTCGCTGCCTCATGCTTTCCAAACAAAAAAGTACATGGCATGAGACAACCGCCGATATGCTGCTGATATCCTCAATAGTGCTTCCATTTCACTTTCTCAACATTCTCATCTATCGTTAATATGCTGGGGCGTCCAGGTTGAGTGTCGTCATTCACATCTTCTCGACTTTCGTTGAAAAGTTGCCACCACTTGTAAACACTTGTCTGACTCAGAGTACAATCACCGTCTTCCAGTGTCAACATTTCAAGTGATTTTGAGTACTTAATTCCATTTTTTACATTAAAATTTTATGCAAATTCATTTAAATCTGCATTTTTCCGAAAACAAAAAGTTAATTAATTTAATTTTTTTTTTGCTTCTCACAAACAAATTAAAGGCAAGTTTTAAGACTTCAGACTTAAAGCTTCCTTAATTTTTTTTTAAGTTTTTAGCTCTGCTAATTGATGCACTTTCGATTATTAGATAAGAGATCAATTTAATCATTTCGCTCGAGAAGTTGGTCGAACAATTTTTTTACACAAAGTTTGATACTCATTTCCATAAAAATAATTAAAAATAATTTCTAATTTTAGATTTGACTCCTAATTTATACACAAATATTTAGTTTTGTTGATTCTTATTATTTTTTTATATAATTTTAAGTTCGGCTCGAGGTCAAATAATTCAAAAATCTATCAAGTATTTTTTTATTATATTATTATATATTTTTGCTGAATCAACAACATTTTCCTTTCCCTTGTATTTGAGTTTTGTTTAGGGAAGCACTAAAATATATATTTAGCCAGGAAATGTTTTCATTTGTCAATAAACTGAAGTTTGTTTTGTTTTTTTTTATATTGTTTTATTTACGATCTATTTTACAATTAAAATAATAAGCAAATTTCATGACTTTTATATAACAATATAACATATATTGAGTTTCCCCAACCCAAAAACAAAATAAATACAAGAAGAATTTAATTTCAACTTTTTCTATTTTCGGAAGGGAAGGTCAAGTACATGTAGTCTTTTAAGTCTTTGCATTTCATAGCTATCATCTAAAAGATTGATTGCTGACACGTTGGAATGATTGCTTAGTCTATTTAGGTATCTCGCACTGAAGTTATTTATTTCGTCTTTGACCAATAAAATTCGAGTTTTGACTGGTATCTCTGTAGTATCTCAATGTTAGAATTACTTGTAGTTCCCCACAGTTGCATGCCATATGCCCATATCGGTTTAAGTATTGTTTTGTAAAGCAGAATCTTGTTTTTTAAGCTTAAGCTTGATCTTGGGCCCAATAACCAAAACATTTTTCTTGTTGCTCACGTTTCCTTTTGACATGCTCTTGCCAAGTTAGTCTTCGAGCGAAATGAAGCCCTAAATATTTTACAGTATTGCAACTTGGTATAATTGTACCATTTGGGTAAACAGGCGAGCAATCATTTTTTCTTAGGGTGAATGTAACATGGACAGACTTTGAATTATTAACTTTAATATTCCATTGGCTTCAAAAATCTTCAAGAAGATTCAATCGATTTTGCAGCAACTCGGAAGCAATTACCGGTGATTTACTGGCGGCTAATAAGGCAGTATCATCTGCGTATGTAGCAGTAGTTATATTTTCAATTGTTGGCATATCTGCTGTATAAATTGTGTACAGTACTGGACCCAGAACACTGCCTTGTGGAATACCTGCATTAATGCAGCCGAAACTTGAATAATTTTCATTTATGCTCACAAAAAGCATCTGCCCTGAATATACATATGCTTTAAGAAGCAAGTAGAATTGCGCTGGGTGGGATAAGGGGTTTCAATTTATATAAAAGTCCATTGTGCCAGACTCTGTCAAAAGCTTGTTGCACATCTAAAAACACCGCAGAACAATACAATTTTCTTTCTAAGGCGTATGAGATATTATTGACAATCCTATGACATTGTTGTGGTGTGCCATGTCTATGCCTAAAACCGAATTGGTAGTCTGGTATAATATTTTGCTCTTCTAATATTGACGTTAATCTCTTTAAAAATAGCCTTTCAAAACTTTTTGAAAAACTTGACAACAAACTGATTGGTCTATAGGAAGCAACGTTATTTTCGGGCCTATTTGGTTTTAGTACCATTATTATTTTTGCATATTTCCACTGCGACGGAAAATGGTTTAGCCTTAAAATAGAATTATAAATTGTTGTGAGAAAAACGATTCCTTTTTTTGGCAAAGATTTTAACACCTTGGAATCAATATTATCGCAGCCAGGAGTTTTGGTATTATTCAATTTATCAATGGCTTTTGCTACTTCAGCTGGGGATATCGATTTAATGGGGCGATCCATCTAAAAAGTTCTCAACGTCAGCCCTTACAATGGGACTGCTTCAAATAAATGGGTTGAATGTTGATTCTAAGTGTTCGTTAAAAGCATTAGCTTTGCTGGCGTGTGACCTACACCAGACACCGTTTAAATTTTTTATTGCGATGTTTCTTTTTATCGGCCGCTTTAAATATTTAGTAGCATTCCACAGCTTATGATCGTAAGCAATAGTTACCGTATCCAAATTCTTTAAATAATTGCTTAATAAATCGTTTTTATAATCTTTTATGCGCTTTTTTAGTTGTTGAGATGCTCGGTTAAAATTGGTTTCATCAAATATGCTTCTAGTGTTTTGATATATTCTCCTTAATCTCCTCCTATTTGCAATTAGCTCCCTTATAATGTATGTATGCTCCCTTATGTACAAAAAGGAATTTGTTGACCAGGACACCTACGACAATGCTTTTGGACTGCTTAAGGAAGTCCGTGAAAACTATCCTGACCAGTTTAGTGCAGTTGCTAATTCAAATCCAGAAACTCTGCAGTTTTTGCAAACCCTTTAAATACTTCAAAGAACAACCTTTTAACTTTGAGAGGAGTATGACGACAAGTATTTAGATTTGTTTTTCTTCACAAGAAACTCAACCCTATTGCAGCCGATAGACGAACATTATAACCGTTTGTTTGCTGCTGCTGTGGAGTAGCTATAAAAGCTGCTTCATGAATCAAACTGGTGAAAGTTTCAACGATATCTTGCAACTGATGCCCATCATTAATTTGTAAATTTAGATTTAAATGCCCTGCCTCTATCCAGGATGTAAACTGTTGCATATCTGTTCTGGAAGTCAGTACTTTAAGATTCCTTGTTAAGGTTCGAATAACTAAGTTAAGTGTCAAAACTACAGGACTGTGATCAGAGCTTAAGTCCGCACAGTCTGTTGTGTCCATAGATGTCCTTGCTATCCCTTTAAAAACGAAGAAATCCAGAAGATCGGGTATTTTCTGTGGATCACTGGGCCAGTATGTGGCACCACCTGCCGATAGTGCAGAATAACTATTTTTGCAAATGCATTTATATAATTCCCTTCCTTTTGGATTTATGAAGCGAGATCCCCACCAGGGATGTTTTGCATTCAAATCGTCGCCAACAATAAACCTTGAACCGAGTTGTTTAAAAAAGTTTTCTTATTCCATACATGTAACGCTATGCCGGGGAGGAAAATAAATCGAATAAATACTAATTTCATTATTATCGCATGTAATTTTTACACCAGCAGCTTGCAAAAAAGTTTCTTCAACTGGAGAAGGCATTTCATATTTAATATTCGATTTTATCAAAATAGCAGCACCGCCATGAGCTCTATTATCGGGGTGGTTAGCAATAACCAAATCGTAGTCTTTTATTTTCAAAAATTTTCTGTTCGTAAAATGAGTTTCTGAGATTAAAAATATATCAATATAAATATTTTTAATGAAAATTTCTACTTCATTTATGTGACCCATTTGCATTCCATATTGCTATCCTTAAATTTATTTGCATACTTTGGCCATAAACATTGACATCATATTCATCAAATTTTCCATCATTCTTTCAAGTCTTTCCAAACGACTATTTTCACTTATATTAGATCCTTTAACAGCATCTGTATATGACAATCCATTATTTGCTTCACTATTGGTGCGAGTATAATTATTTAATTGAGGGTAATCAATATGATTCGAATTAACATAATTTTTTTTTTGCTGCTTTGCCTACTACTTCTGTTAGACACTAGATCTTGATAAACTCTACAGCCTTGTAATTTGCAGTATGATGTAGCATACAATGCAGACAACGAGGTGGAGTATCAGCAGTTTTCTTACACTCTAAAGTAGGGTGGTCTGGTCCATGCCGCACTTAACACATCTGTACGGTGTTTTGCAGTATGGTTTCGGATGCCCGAATGGTTGACATCGATGGCATTGTACCAGTTCGTTGGTTCTCAGTGGTGGCTAAATTTTGACGACAGCATGATTTATGTATTTTATATCATAAATAGTTTTATTACGGGGTCCTGGTTCACTGAAAGTGGCTCGACTTCTAACATTTGTTACAGATCTAACGGAGTGACCTAAACTAATAAGTTCAGCTTTAATATTCTCAGCGGGGATTGGCGGATGTAGTCCTTTAACAACAACTCTGTACGATCTTTCTTGTTTTAGCTGATAAGTATGAAAAAAGATGCTTGAACTCTCTAAATACTGAACGACCTTTCTGTACGAATCAACGGACTTTATCATCAACCCCACGTGACCTTCCCTTAAAGACTTAAAGAAGAATTAAAATCAGTATATCAGGTACAATTTCACTTAATTTTGTTATCATAAGATTTATACTTGTTGTATTGGGAATGTAATTTGTTGGAGGTTTTGGTGTTGCAATTTGAACACAATTTTCTACATCGTCATGAGTATCAAGCACAGCAAACTTGGTGCCATTGAATGATGTTGGATGGATTATCATCTGAATTTATTCTTTTAGTTTTTTTCGCTGACTCAATCCGTTTGCGTTTATTTGTTGTTACACATTTACATCATCATCATCCCTCTTATGTATCACTTAGATTTACCATTGTTATTGTTGTTGTACTTAAGAATGCACTTTTTGTGTGCATTCCCGCACTAAATTGATTTTGGAATTCAATAAATGTACATATATTGGTTTTTTCTTTGTCACAAAAGTATATTTGCTTCTATTTTTAGGTATGAAATATTTATAAATTCATACATACATACATACATAATACATACATACATAAATAAATATAAGTTTTCGAAGTCTCTTAATAAACGGAAGTTGGACAAAAAATTATATTGTTTTTGTTGTAAATTTAGCTGCGATTTTTTACAGTTTCTTATTCAAATAATTTATTTAACGCTTGAATTTATAAAGGGCTCGTTATGCGAACGTCGATGTAAGACAAACTTAACGTACTTCAACGTACGGTCGTATGTGCAGTTATAGAAACCTTATAAACGTAACAAAACACTGTCTTGTTTTCCTGTTCGTCGTCCATTTCTTTTTATATATAAATTTAATTAATGTTGCCATACAAAAACTTACAGAATTGTCAACTGTCAGCTGTTCAGAACAGTGTTGAACTTTTCGGCAAAGTGATGGGCAATGTTAAGTTATTTTCGTGCATGTGAAATTGGCTTCGAGAGACATAAAGCTTTTTACATTATATTTTATACATTATCGTTATTATTATTGTTTTTATTATTAAAATTATTATGATTATTAATTTTATTATTAAAATTATTATTATAATAGTTGTTTTTGCTGTTTTTATTATTATTTTTGTTGTTGTTGTTGTTGTTATTATTTTCTAGTACTAAAATTATTATTGTTGTCATCACTATTTTTATTATTAGAATAAGTCTTATAATTAATCAATTATTATTTATGAACCAAAATGATACCAATTCAAAAGTACCGAAAGTGGGCAAATGTGCCGCATTGCCATTCAATTCATATGAGTGCCAGCATTGGCTTACGATTGTCACTTAACGGCGCCGTCAAAATCTATTTTATACAGGTTGAAACGTTCCGGCAACATGACAGTTAATTTCGATAAGCGTTTGCATTGTTTTGTCATGATCAAAAACGAACGTACCTTAACTGGCAATTTGGTACAAGTTGTCCATTGTTTGCCCTGGAGCTGAACTACCACTTTAAATAGATTCACTTTTTATTTCCTCAATCTCTTTCTGTTTAATTTCGGATATAAATTTTTTTTAACATTTAAACTGTAGAAAGAAAAGCGACCTCTTTCCTTATGAAAAGTAGTCAGTTTGGGTCTTGTATACGAGAAGGATGACTAGAGGTAAAAACATGACCATCGATGTATAAAAAATATATATCAACTTCGGTTTCTGTATGTATTAATCTAAACAGCAAAGCAAAAATTCTTTTAAGGTTCCCTGGCTTAGCTGGGTCTTAGATTTTAAAGTATCATTAATATTTTAAATGGACCTCCATTGAGGTATTTTTCTCAAAGGGAACCTGATGTTCTGAATTGACTATGTCTCCTAAGGCAATAGATATTTTCTTCTGGCCGTCATCAGCATTATTGTAGATAGTGGTCAACAAGTGCAAAAAAAATGTGACACAAGCTCATTCGAAAAAGTTGCATTTCATGTTTCAAAATCGATGCAAATTAACATTTCTTTTGTTATACAATTTTTGCGATAAGAACTTTCCCCAACCGAAAGCCGAATGAAGGTTTTGCTTCATGACCTGTTGTGTTCTTTAAATCTTTATTTATGCGATTTTCCTCCACTATTTGGCGCTCACATCTGCGGATTTGTTCAAATTGCCCCATTTCATTATCCCAATTATAATTAAAATTCTCTTTTTTATTTTTTTAAATACTTTTTGTATCAGTTTATTTGTCTTTGCATGCAGTTTTCAATATGTTTCAATTACGATAACAATATTTATAATTATACATTTTTTTTGTTTTTTTTTTAAATTTTTTTAATAGTATTTACAACATCTATTTTTTAAATAATTAATATGCTTTAAAATTATTCACAGAGAGATAGAGAGAGAGGGAGAGAAATATTTATATATGAGTAGAATTAGTGAAATAAATTCATTATGGTTTCTTACACAATCGTTGTCACTAGAAGCTGGGCTTTTGCTTTTAGTGGCAACAAGTCATAAAAGTAAGAAATCAGTTAAAGAGATAAAAAATCAAATTCAAGGCATTGGCAAAATCGTTGGCTACATAAATCAAGTCGTTTAGTAAGAACGAGAGTGTTGTATGCAAGTGTTGGTGTAAGGTAAGGGGGTTGGGGGTTGGGGATGGAGGTGTCAGGAATTTGGCTCTTAGAAAAAAGTTGAAAGGCAAGTAAAAGTGATAAGTAATAAAAATTGGAGAAATAAAATGAGAGAAACTGAGCAGAAGCCATCAAAAGTGGTGAAGATTATGGAAACTCGTTAAAAAAAGGATATACGAAAGAGAAGAAAACAGTCCTAGAGGCACTAAAGTTGCGCATGAAATACAGAGAATATTAGAATAATATAGAAAAAGGTTCAACGTTTCTTAGACATTTAAGGCAGTGAAAGATTGTTAGCAAGAGTATAAAGTTTGAGTTAGAACGAGCTATAGGTTATAAAACAGTAAGTTTAAGAAGAAAAATGTATTTCAGGCAGCGTTTAGTTCAAGAAGAAAAGAAGTTATAAAAAAAGTTTAAAAATGACAGGCAAAATCTCTACGATTATCTCCTGTCAAAAATCAAAGAGCGTGTGAAAAGTTGTCAGTAGAGTAAAGAGAAGAAGTTAGGAAAGCTGGTTAAAAGTGTTTGGAGAGTGTTTTCTATTGTGGTTAAAGGGGATTTCAAACTTAATCATCTAAAATAATTGTTTGTTTGTTTGTTTTTTTTTTTTTTAATAACAATATGCATTTTCTTTTCAACTTCATGTTTGTTAAATCAGTTCCGTTTGCTTTAAGTTTATATCACCTGCTTTCAAAAATAAAGAACTTAATTGGTTAGTTTGAAGAAATTTACCATTTTCCGTAACCACCGTAACCACCGTAACCGCCTGATTTGTGGCTTTCAGAAGCCAAGGCGGATAAATGAGCAGCACGGGCATGTTGCACTTCAGCGGGTTCTACTGGCACACCATTGTGAATGACTGGAATGTGAAGAGGTCCGTGATAGGGACCGTAGTGACCATGATGGGCCGATGTGGCGTAATGGGTTGGAGGACCACCATGACTGCCATGGTCACCAGCCCAGCCACCATCATCATGACCACCAGAGACAGAAGCTTTGGCAAGGGCGGCAAAATGAGCTGCTTTAGCATGTTGCACTTCGGGAGTGTCTACGGGAACGCCATTGTGAATGACAGGCACATGATAACCGTGAGCGGCAATAGCATGAGAAGGAGCACCGTGACTGGCAGCAGCATGGGCAGCAAAGTGAGCAGCTTTGGCATGGGCAACTTCGGGTGTGTCCAAAGGAGCGCCGTGGCCATGGCCATGGCCGGCAGCACCCAAGGCCTTTGCGTGAGCGGCATAGTGTTCAGCCTTGGCATGTTGTACTTCGGGTGTATCTACCGGCACGCCACCATGAGTTAAGACAATGGGAGCAACAGCCTGATGAGCGTAGCCACCATGAGCCCACAACGAGCGTTTGTACAAGTGATGGTGACCACCATGATCGTAAGCAGCAGCGGAGGCAGCAGCATGAGCTGCGGCATGGGCAGCCTTAGCGTGAGCTACTTCGGGAGTGTCGTGGGGCACACCTTCATGGGTCAAAGTTATATGAGCTTGGGGACCGTGATAAGCATGACCAGCAGCATATCCATGACCGCCATCATAAGCAGCTACAGCATGACCGAACAGAGGGGCATGAGGGGCAGGACCTTTGGGCAAATTGGTACCAACAGCATGGAAGCCATGATGAGGATCAGCGGTATACGAAACGGTTTGCTTATGACCATGACCATCAACATACGAGTAAGTGCCATGCGTAACACCGTCATGAGAGCGTGTTTCATGTTTCTGTGAGTTTGGATCCGCATAACCGTACGAATAGCTGTGGCTATGAGGATCCAAATGAGCGTATTGTGTTGAAACGGCACCGTGGTAGGAAGCCGAACAAGTGGCAACCAACAAGGCACACACAATTAACTGTGGAAAGAAAGAGGGAAATATGCATTAATAATATTTAAAGCATTAAATATTTTGGCAGAAAATTAAGGTTTCCAAAACTCAGGCTACAGCTCATTAAAAGTAACTGACCCTTAATTTTTCCACGCGTTCGATATTGGCGCAACAACGTGGGCAATTTTTTCACCTGTTTTCCTTTTAGGAATTCGAATGGCACAAAATATCTGAAGTTTCTTGCCAAGATTTTAAAAATATTTTCTTTTTCTATTTCTTTTAGCCCCTGGTTTGCAGTGTAGAGCAGTTGTTTAAAATAAGAATCACCTTCCTTCTCACTCTCGTTCTCATTTCTCTCTTGTGTCATATTTTATGTTTTTAACTTCCGCGAAAAGCTGTCACACAGCTGTTGACGCGCCCTCTTTACGATTTTCCATTGAAGCAACTATTGAAAGAACACGAGTTACTACCTGCATATCAAGAGGGCTGCTAGTTCGTTATACTACATGTTAAATTTAACTTCAAAGTTTTATAGTAACTTGTCATTGCCCGGGTAAGCATTAACTCCAAAACCCTTAGCATCTTTTTACTACTTCAACATTTTTAGACTGAAGCTGTTATTGAAAGATTTTTAAAGAAATGAAGACCGACCGCCTTCAAAACGTGCACAAGCACACCGGTCACATGATATGCAAAAGATGCGTTGGGCATTTCAAAGTGTCCTAAAAGTCGCTTTAAATAACTAAATTATATTCTTTGGGCAACAGTTTTCATACGAATGAACTCACACACATTTATGTGTGTGTGTGTGTATGTGTGTAGCCGAGAAAAACTAAACTTAATGTATCATTTAACAAAATGCCTTTTGCATCTATTTGTTTGGTGGCGCATGCGGCTTCCAAACGCTATTACACATTGTGTTTTGCTACACAGGTTGTCTGCTATTTTGCATAATATCAATTTGAGACATGTTTCTTCATGCAACTTTATGTCGCGGCGAAACGATGCAAATCTTTAGTTATTTGTGTATAATTGTAAAAATTGCTATGCACATTCAAGCTTCGAATTTTCGCAAATAACGAACTGGAGAAAACGTTCAGTTTTGTAATGTTTAAAATGCCGATACGAGCAGTTGGCAATAAACAGGGTACACACAGAGGTGTCAAGAAGTTAAAAGCAAGAAGAAAACTTATTATCTTCTATCAAATTTCGAAATTCGTACAGTTTGTGTTTATTTATTTTAAAAGTACATACTCGTACATATAATTATAAACGGTTGCTCTGTTTCTTTTATTTTCTTAAATTCATTGCAATTAATTTGTAACCCAGTAACCCAAAGATTAGTTGTTAACAAAAAAAGAAAAAAAAACGGTTGCATGTGTGCTTGAAGCACAACATGCCCCAAGCCAACCCACTCTTTCTCATTTTATGCTCATACCTGCCTGCCACTTGCTTCATGTTGAAACTGAATGAACCAATTATTTATTGTTTATACATTTTTGTTTTGTCTTTAATATTTTTTTTTTTTTTTTTTTGTTGCAGCCATGCAGCCATCTACATTTGTAGTATTGATTATATTCATTTCTATTTTAATGTGCGGATTTGCAACATAATGTTGTGGCTATTATTACGTTTTCAAAACTTATTAAGTTGGTTTTTTCATTTTCATTTAGCAAATTTTCAATTTGTTTTATTATTGAAAATTACTTTTTTTTGCACAATTTTTCTGTATTTCTTTACTGCAGTCCTGCATTCAAAAGGCAAAAAAGAAAAATTTACTGAAGCTTATCTTTCGGTAATTGATACATTTTTACAAAGAGAAAAAGTTTTATGCCTTCAGACAGTTGCCTTAGTTTGGTTTTCAGTGAGTAATTATGTCTGCTTGTGTTTAGAGCAAGTTTTGACGAAAAAATATCCAAAATCCAAAAAAATTCAAATGTTATTGTCTCAGCCATATCGTGTAGCAAGTTTGAATTTTTAATGTCTTTCACATGTGTGTAGGTTAATGTTGTTATTTCATCACAATTGTGGTCTGACATTAAGTTTTTTTGTGGGCGACTTTAAACTTAACGTTGGATATTTCTAAGGTTTCTTTAATGATACAACAACAACAACAACAACAACAAAACATGAATAATTAATTTTGATTTCAAGTCAAGTTCTTTTCTTAAGTCTTTTGTTTTTCAAAGCAAATCGATAATAGAAAACCAAGGGCAGCCGCCTTTAAAATGAAAAGAATATGTTTTACGCACAGAAAATCTGTTCTTAGCATTTGTCCCGTAAATCACAGTTATCGCATCGTTGATAAAAAGCCACAGTTTTTAGAAATAAATACAAATTTTCCGCAAACACATTTATTTAGGACACATATCAAGCAAACCACATGCGAGAGAAAAACAAACTGATTGTTGTGAAGCTGAATGCAAATAAAAATAACGTTTCCGATTCGCCATAAAAAACTTGTATTTCAAAAAATCTTAAAATAAAAAAGGAGGTTTTAAGATTGAAGAAAATATTCGCCAAAAAAATCCGGAATCCTTGATCATTGTTTCAGCAGCCTTTCCATAATTTATTTAATCAAAAGTAATTTTCTTATTCAAAATATATGTTGCTGATAACTTAGTAGTTGCAATTTATTTAACATAAAAGAAGTTCCCCTCAGCAATGGCAAATGTATTCATCACGCATGATTGATCTAATGTAACTTATTGTAACAAAATTGTTGAAAACAATGGGCGGGCTTAAATACGTATTTAATAACTCTGGAATATTTCTAAGCTCATTGTGTCATGTTTCTATAAAATTTTGATTGAATTTGGCCTTCTGTTGCTGGAAATATTTTTATGACAGCCAAATGACCGATCGAGTAATTGACTCTGTTTATGTAGAGAAAAAGTCTACTTTAAATTTGTGTTTCAATGTTTTACTTTAAATTTTATAGAAGTTTAATTGTAGTAACTTTCAAAGTTATAAATTTTGCATCTCTAAAGTCAATATAATACTTTTAGCAGAAGAGTTTTAAATTTTTTAACATTTTAATTTTTTTTTGTCTGATATTTTATTGATCAAACTCCAAAAATTCGCATGACAATTTTAAAGCTTTGATTCAATCAATATATTATTTCCCAATAATTGGGCTACTAAAATCGTTTGTACATTGAGTATATTTTGAAAACAATTGTTTACATTTGTTGCACTTGAAGATTACTTGCAACTTGTATTTAGGTACGTTTAACCTAAAAAGTTAAAGAAAAGTGAAACAGTTAAAAGAATAAGTTCTGTGGAAAGCTTTTCCACTTCACTAAAACAAGGTAAACAAACTTATGATAATCTTTTGGAGTCTTAAATAAATAAATTACTGACAGACCAAATTTATGAAAAGCTCATTGTCATGTCATTCTGACAGAACACCAAAATATACTTTCTAACTCAAAATGAAGCTGTTCATTTAATAGAAATATTTTAGCTTCTAAAGCTTGAAATTCTTAGTTCAAAATTTCACTTTTGTTGAATGTTGAAGCTTATTTTCGAACGAATGCTGACACTGTACAACAGAATTAACACTTTTGAATCACAAGAATCTGCTGATGGAAGCCGACATTCTGGAAAACAAACTATTCGAATTCTTCCAATCTTTTACATGTTTCTTAGCCATTGAAATCTTATTCTCTCAACATTTCAAGTGCAAAATATTTTGCATTATTATCTCTTATTCGCAAAGGGAACCAAAAATAATAGAATATTGAATATATTCTGTAGAAGAACTGCCTTAATCGATGATAACACCAGTTAGTTGGTCAAAATCAGGCATTTTGGCGAAATAGGGTAACGAAACACTTTTCTAGTCTTGTCTTCTTTCGTTCTCTGATGTTTAAACTCTCAAGTTATAAGTTACCGGCCCATTTCCGATAAAGACGCCTTCAACTTAATATATAAACCAAAACTATGTCACAGAGCTAGAGATCTGAAAATTGTTCTGTAGGCTACTGGTTTCTGATCAAAATTTAAGTAACAGAAGAAGAGCTGTACCACTGTATACAGCTCTTAAAGATCTATAGTTCTAGTAATATGGAATTTTTAAATGCTCTTAATTTGAGCCACCTTTTTTCAACATGCACATATGTTTTTAGTCATATTTACATGCATACAAACAGATATCCTTTTTTGCAAACTACAATATTATCTCCTGCAAACATATTTTTAAATTTGTTGCTTCTTTGCCAAGTATTTGCAAAAGCCATCACTATAATTCCCCAGTTCTGCTGTTTGTTTGTTTTGATTTCTTTCTTGTAGATATTTTCAAAGAATTTTTTCAAAAGTCCTTTTTTTTTACTTACAAAGGGTTTCATTTTTGTCTATTATTGAATAAATCACACTTAAGTTGGAGATACAAATAAATGTTCTTTTAACGTGTGCAAAACGAATCACAGGTTTTTAGGCGGCACACAGTATCTATCCTTTTATTGTTGTTGGCTTTTTTATTTTTGTTCAAAAACACCGTTTATTATTAGTTGGCAATAGAATAATTTGAAACTAGACACACGCTCAGTGGGTTTAACCTCCTAGAATCGCGACTAGGACTGTTAACGAACTGTGCTGACAAGTGGTAAAGTGCACCAATTTATACCCCCAAAACAAACAAAACGCAAATGAAACTAAAATCAAACCAAATTCAACTCAGCTGACACAAACCGTCCGACCGATCGGCCAAATCCCAACAATAACAGCGTGCAGCAAAACCCAAAATAACAACAACAAATTAGACGTATGTATGTACTATGTACGTACGGATGTGTGTATGAATATGAGTATAATGTACATGTGTTTATAAAGTGCAGTGTGGAATGGTTGTTGTTGTTGCTGTTCTTTTATTTTTCTTATTAATAACAACAAAGCACGTTTTACATCTAGATAGATTAACAACAATCATATAAAACTTATACAACAACAACAACAACAACAGCAACAGCAACAATAAAAATTTACACACAACTTAAATAACAGTTAAAGTAGAGCAAAAAGAGCTCTAAGAAAAGACAAACTACAACAAAAGTATACACCCAAGAAGTGAGTGACTACAACCGAATGTTTTTCGGATTGTTTTTGTTTCTTGCTTGTTTTCTTCTTTTTCTTCTTCTTCATTCGTTTTGGTGCCAGAAGTACTAGTAGAAGAAGAAGAAGAAAAATATGTACATATACATACATACATACATAGAAATGTATATTTGCAATACAAATAGGTTTTGCAAACGCAAAAATCCACAAACACACAGACACACACCCAAACACACATACACACACAGCCACACACACATCCACACAAACACGTGTGTGTGTGTGTGTGATCAATAGAAGTGTTCTTAATTGCAGTTTAATACTATAGAATTTAATTGATTGAATAATTCACATTTACAAGAATGTGTGAGAGCAGAACTCAAAAAAAAAAACAATAAATATTTTTATTCGTAAATGCAGTAAAAATGCCAGTGTGTGTGTATGGATGTGTGTGTGTGTGTGTGTGTGTGTGTGTGTGTGTGCGTGCAAGTATTCAACATGAAAATGTAGGAAGTGTTGAAAAAAACACTTTTATATACAATAAAATTGTTATAGTTCTTTTTTTTCTCTTTTTCGTTTGTTTGAATAAACAATTTAAATTCTTAAACTGAATGCAAAGTATTTCATACGCTTAACTAGTTCTTTTGTTTTTTTTTTTCTTTGTCCGAATCATTATAAAAATGCAATTCAATTATGCTGGTTCTGCATCCTTTTCGGCTAAAGTGTGGAGTTTATGGAAGTTTTTCTTTCTTTTTTGTTGCAATTGAATAGACTTTGTGATTTGTTAATGCCTGTGACAGATGTATGGAAAATTTTCTGGAATTGGTTTTATAGCCACTTGACACCAGGCAGCTTGGATTTAATTGGGCAACATTTTTACATACCAATATACATAAATCGGTCGGTAGCAGTCATTATGGAAATTAATTTTCATGTCAACCTGTGATTGCATCCTTGCCAGTGTTTGCTGTAGGCTTCAGTTACTAAAAGTTGGTGGCTTAAAATCGCCTCATGCCATGGTACAAACCTGCACAAGGTGGTGGTTATATTTACATATTTTAGCGGAAGCCTTATCATCCCTGTTGCGAGAATAAAGCCAAAAGCTCCGTTTTCTGCAGTTTCTAACCAGAAAATTAATACTAAAAGTCTTGGTTGAAATTAGTTCTATATTTGAATGTTAAAATCCCGAAATTAACACAAATTAATTTAATATTATTTTCGATGCCCCATATACAAGACTTTAAGCGTCATAGTGCAGTAGGGAACTCAGTACAAGCACATGCAGAAGTAAATATTTCAAAGATCACTTACAAACATAAAATAAATATATAATGAAAGTAGTCAAAGAATAAAAGTATATGTAAATATTAAGATAAGATTAACTCAAAAATCGATGGATAATATTTTTCTTGAATTGATGTGCGTTACTAATGCCGTGAGAGCTGTAAGAAATATCGTTCCAGAAACTTATTTCATAAATAAATAACCTGCCAACCTTTTGCCTCTTTTAAGAGTTGAAAAGTTCAATCGCGCGAAAATAAAATCCTTAAGTTCAAATAGTCATCGGGACACGTACCATAAAGGCTGTTTATATGCCAAGAAAAAATACCGATGACGCTAAGACACGGGCAATTTTATTTGCAGTCAATAGATCGTCTAAACCCACATCTATTACTAGGCTTACTTTTCACGGTGTAGACATACCTTTTGCAGACAACATAGAACATAATTTTAGATAGAAAAGTTGACATCATAAATCATCAATAAATCCTGAATATTAAAATCTTACTATAGAAAATGTGTAGAAGGCTGATAATGACTTACGGATGTCACGAACGGACATATTTTAAAAAAACTACAAGTTAATCAAAATAAAATCTGAGAATGTAAATAATTTATCAAGAAGATATTCCACGATTCGTTTTCATATGAGATTAAGAGAAAACTTATTTGCAACCGTTACCAGTAAAATTACACCAAAAGTGCTTATTTCGGAATTTCTCAAAAATAACACTCGTACGTCGTGTACAAATGTTTGTATAAGTGTTTTTTTCCAACTATTTTTGTCCTTAAAACTGAAAATGTTTTAGTTCTAAATTTGTTGTAAAACTATTAACAAAGATTCTCACACACTATATTCATATAAGAATTCTTTATACAATATATTTATAAATGTGATCGTGATAGTAAAAAAAGTAAAGTTTTTATGACAACAATTGGTTCTAGATATATAATGAAATCGATAAATAAGACGGACATCAACACTGGAAATAATTATTTTGT
Source organism: Epicampocera succincta (assembly GCA_932526305.1). Classification (NCBI taxonomy): domain Eukaryota; kingdom Metazoa; phylum Arthropoda; class Insecta; order Diptera; family Tachinidae; genus Epicampocera; species Epicampocera succincta. The sequence continues at coordinate 59,144,406 of OW052034.1, forward strand.
TTTCTTCTGATAAGTCGTCAGCGAAAATCTCACATGTTATAATTTAGTTTATAAAGGGTGTTTTTATAAAGGCATAGACATTTGCAATGGAATAAAACAAAGATGATTTTTTTTAAATTGACATGAAATTTACTTTATTCAAAAGATAATCTTCTGGCATTGCAATTTAAATATGACTTCTGGTAGTTTAATTTGGAGGACCAATATCGGCAACAAAGCGGCGAATGTTGTCCTTAAAGTGGTCAATCGTTTCGGGCTTAACGGCGTAGACCAAGCAACTTCACATATCCCCACAGAAATTAGTCTAGCGGCGTTAAATCGCACGATCTTAGAGACTAATTCACAATTCCATACTGAATTGAATTAATTGCTCTGATGGACGTTTATGTTGATCGCAAAATTGATGTAGTACGCGATACGTATTTCGAACAGAACCATGATTTTCAAAATAAATTTGCGCAATTTGGAAGGGTTGTCCAGGCGTCAGTCTATTCATATTGAAAGGCCAAACCAAACTAAACAAAAATCAGTTGACAGCTGACAAAATGGCCACCAGTTAAAAACGTGTTACCAACTTAAAGTTGTATACCTCTATAAAAAAACACCCTTCATGATTTTTTCAGCATTTTTTTTACCAATAATATGTCAGCAGCTGCCTTGTGGTCTTACCTGACAGTGGACCAACTCCACTGGGGTAGACCGTGGCTTGTAAGGCTCAAACAGGTGGCAACTTCTTATAAAATATACGGCATAACACGTAAACCCCTTGCACGAGAGCTCGGGCTATTTAATACATTCTGTTAAGTAAATCGCCAGACAGGTAAGGGAGGACATCAGGCTTTAATCAACTACCCCGCATCTTACTTCATTACAAAAACTGAGACTGTTGCAAGACAATAGGAAATCCGGGACAAATATCACCAGCAGCTTTGCTGCACGGAATTTTCCCTGATCCGCTTCCTGCATTTTTATGTTTAAACCACAGCCAGAACGTTTCAGCTAAGGAAGGCTGCTCAACCTGTGACCAACACTAGAATGTGAAAAGGTATCCTGGGCCATGTTTGGCCCCGTTCTGCCAAATGGACTTTTATGAGAGCTTCAGAAAAACATGTATAATCGAAATCATATATGAACCTCCGAGAGTTTGGGGACCCTGTAGTGCCCTGGCTTGAGATGTGTACGCCAACGCAAAACCTTTTCAGCGTTACATGAAATTTGGCACCTATTACTTTTACGTTTCATTACCATGACAACCCGACCAACGTAGTTCTCATAAGAATACGTTCTACGCTCTCATGCGGACGTCGCCGTTGACAGATCTGACACTTTGTCAACATTTCTCAAAGAAAGGTCGAGTTCTTGTGACCGACAGATCTTACATTTCATTACTGTAGCGGACAATGTCCGAACTGAACAGTCATTTAAATAAAGTAATTTTGGCATTTCCACGGCCTCTTAACGGTAAATGTGTACGTGTGATTTGGCGTTTATGTGTAAACGAAATAATTGAAAAAAAACATTTGATTTCAATATAAAATCAAGTTGAATCAAAACTATATATTTATAACAGTATGTGGCTATATTCTGGACTTTGCCTCAAGGGAATATCGCGTTTGTTTCTTTATAAAGCCGTTTTTTTATATGTATGTACATACATATGTTTTCTAAAAACATTTCTGTACGAAGATGATAAAAACTGAAGCCAAGGGCTGTCAGTTTGACCTGTTATGATACGTCTCGGTTTCATTTGTTTTAAAGTGGAATAATATTTTTCAATTATGATGCTTGTCCTCTGTGTGTCAAAATGTATCAACATGATATCAAGTTAAATCAACACTAAATGTTTCCATTTACTATGCTGTTGGCCTTACGGCTTTAGGATGTCATATTAAGTCAATAAGAATGGATGTGCTGTGATGGCAACAATATTGAATTTAATATTTCTAAATTTAATCCATGGGAACACAATTGTTTTTTCTAGAGATATGAAATCAATGTTGATGGTCTTGTTCGAACCAAATCTTTTACGAAAATAAAATTAGAGGAAAATGGAGTACCTGTGGGAAGTCATCAAGTCGCTAGTAACTGATATTGGAACAGCTCATTACCATTTCATAACATACGTCATATATACACGGTGAGAAATAATATGTCCAAATATAATGGCCACAATTTTGATTTAATTTACGAAAAAGCTTTTGCCGCACAAAAGTAATTATTATTCGCAGAAAAAAAAAGGCAATAAATTAATAAGTGTTATGAATCATTAACAAATAACCGAAACCGTTTCAATAAACTATTCATTGTTCGCCGAACGACTATTCAATTTGTGCGACCTTACTTTCGTTATGTTGAACTGTAAAATTAACATTTTATTGCTTATTATAGTGGAATTTGGATTTTGAAAGTTAAATATGGATTTCGTTCCAGCCACATTTACATGCATTCTAGTGCTCGAGTTGGCTGTTTGAGGTATTTCCCTTTAACGATTATTGACTTGTCTTTGAAAACATTTCGTTTCTTTTGTAAAGTTTTAATTCTTTGAATTTTTCATGGCGAGGCACTTAACGAATTAAAGTTGTTTTTGCTGACTTGTGACTTGCCACTTGTGACTTGCGACTTGTAGTTGAAAATATTTATTTTTCTTTCATATGTGCATAAGTACATTTTTTGCATAATTTCGACTCTTTTTCTTTATTATTGAGACTTATATTTTTGTCTCATATTCTGTTTTTGCCACAATTCGTTGTGGCATTGCAACATCCAGTTGGTGTTTTTTCTCTACAAGCTTTCTAGCTATTTTTGGGCGTATGCTGTGGGGTTTTTCAATCTACAAAATTGTATCTTATTTTCAGTTTTTTTTTTCTCTTCTACTGCATTTGCAGTAACCCAAGCGCAGCATTTTTCTTTTTCACTGCAACTCGTGGCTGCAATATTCGGTATGTGCTTTCGGTTGGTTGGTTGCACTCTTTTGAAAATGAACTTAATATATTTTTGTACGAATGCAAAATATTTATCTTTTGATCGTTTTCTTGTCATTTATAATAATTCTTTTATTTTCATTCAATGACTTCTTATGTTGGCGATTTTGATTGCATTTTCTTTTAATACCAATTTTATGGTATGAGTACCACAACCGAGCCATTGCAGCGCACACTCTGCAGCATGTTTTATGGAAATGTTATGGAAATGTGTACATAAACTAATGAAATTATGATTTGTATGAATTAAAAATGTGACCATATGTTGCATTAGGTTTTAGTGAGCACAAAAATATCTTTGTCTAGCAATCAGCAACTTAATTTCCATTGAACAGCAACGGTAGCAGTCGCGTTCATGCAAAAATATTCAATCCATGCATGTCACCAAAGTAATTATTAACTTGAGATACACTTTGTTTCGACAATATAGGTGCATGCGTCTCATTTTTTTAGTCAACATTAAAGACATTTGTCCCGAACGTACTCGTACGTTCTGCTTCAGCTGTTAGTTTGTGTGTGAGCGGTATAAGAGTTAGAAGTGTTTTGCGTGTTTAACGATTTTCTGCTGTCGCAAGAAATTGGATCAAAGAATTTGCATAAAATGTTGTGTACAAAATGGCATTAGGGGTTCAAAGCGCTGGCAAAATGGTGCCAGAAAGTGGGACGATGACACCCTGGTTGCCCCAGCACATCAACAGCCGTTAAAAATGTTGGAAAAAGTGAAGAAAATCGTTATGCGGAAATGTCGAATAACTATTGGAGAAGTCGCTGAGGATGCAGCGGCATTTAGGAAAGGTCATGCTAACAATGCCACTCCAAAATTCCCGAGTTCCGCTGAAAACAACGGCGAAATCATGACCCCGGCCATCGTATTTACCAAATTTGGTCCCCTGTGACTTTTTCTTGTGGCCACGATTGAGGAGATACAACCCGCATCTGTGAGACAGCTCCATTATATAACGCAAAATGTAGATTAGAACTGCTTCGAGAGTTGTAAAAAACAACGCTGGCACAAGTGTTTTATATCTCGGGCGGATTACTTTAAAGGAGAGCCAATAGAAGTTAAGGAATAAATTATTAGTTTTTGAGAGAAATGAAAATTTAACGTTCAATATGTCGACCGAAATTTGTAAAAATACCATAAATTAAAAAAAGCAAACCTTAAGCAAAATCCATAAATTTAGGGAAGATATTTTAAAGTACACACAGAGAAATACCCTCAACATTATTCGATAATGTGGTTTGTAAATTATTTAAAGCAAAGTTTATTTTAAATACATGTGTAAATCGGTTAATTGATCGCGCAAGTTTTTACTTTAATATATAAACAGATGCTTTTATCAGGCCTCAAGTCCCCCAATTAGAATGTCGCCATACACTCGTAAGTAGCTGGAAGGCAGTTTGTTTTTCCGCCGTGTATATGATACTTAATACGAAAACTAAAAAAAATGTTCTATATCGTTGAAAAAACTACTTTTGTGAAAACTGCGATTAGTTTAACAGATTAATTTTCTGCCCAGAAATTAATATTAAAAATTATAGCACGTATTAGGCAAACAAATAGCATTTTTATTTTGCACCGGAATATATTCTGCTAAACATTAATTTTTCGCTGAAAAGTTAATTTTTTAACATCTTAACTTTATGTTACGACATCTTGTTGATTGAATTTAAAAAATATTTATAACCAAATTCATTCACTGCCTTAAGAGTGACTCCTTGTGCTCGCCAACAGCGTAAGAAAGGGCTTGGAAACGTGTGACATTGTCGCACAGCAGAGCAAGAGTCATGTTTACGATTCTGGGAATCTATTTACTCGTTATAGCAACAGTCACATCAATTGATTTTTTGTTTCGAACAATTTACGAGTTCTTGACGCAACAAGACCTTTTGAATTATTTTTGTATATATTGCATTTATTGTCTGCGTCATGACCAGCCCCTTGTCGCCCTTTAGTTAGTTTCCTCAGTGCAGGGTGCCACATGCATTCTGTCGTGTTCCCGGCATATGTGCCACTATATTTTCGGCCAGTAATTGTGGGCAGTTTGAGTTTTAATTTTTGTTTTCCTCTGCGTTATTTTTGTTGGCATCTTGTGCATTTTACAATATTATAATCATTATCACTGTTTAGCAAAATTTAGTTGGGATTTGTGTTGCGGCCAAACGAACGACATTCTTGTGCAAGTGGGTGGAGCCTTTTTTCAATATTTTGACTCCTTTATATTATTTGATCCACATTTGGGTTCGATACTTGAGGCTTAAATGATATTTTGCAATTGAAGTTTTTGCTTTTTTTCTGTGGTTTTGTTTATCATTTAATCTAATTGTATTAAATTTTGTTGTTAGAGTTGTATTTTGTCTATGTTTTGGAATTGGGTTGGACTTTTTTTTCTTCTTAAGATAGCAATAAAAATTTAATTAAATAATTTACAAAAGCAATTACACGGAGAGCAGAGAAAGGCTTAAACAAATTTGTAAATAAGATTTAAGAAATCCTATTACAAAATATCGGAATTGCTTAATGGCTTAAAAGACGAATTAAATTTTTTCTATAAAAACACAGAACACTTTTTTTGTTCCGCTTCAAAATAATGACATCTAATCTGCGCATTTGCCAACAAGTCCTGTTTGAATATTACCGACAGTTTATTCGAGGAAATAACTTTTCCACAGTAATACGAGTCAGATTTATTAAATTCTCTTAACGAATAGATAATTTATTTATTCCCATCCTATATTAATTATAACACAATATTAATTGTATGCAAATTAATGTGTCATGACAAATTATAAAATCCGCATAGAATATTGTTCGTGAAACTTTCATAATGTTATTCTTTGGCGTGGATTTGTTGTTGTCGTAACAAACTTGAACAATTATTAATCTCTGAAATGCGTAAAATATAATTTATATGTTAATGAATTTCAATAACTAAAAATTTGTTGTTCTGCTTTATTTGTGCTGATGTTGTTAATGTAAGCGGGACATAATTAAAGATGACTTTTAGTTAAAATGTAGTCTGCGAAAGAAAATAATAGGTTATTCGAAAAGAGTGTCATTTTATTTTTTAATGTCACGTTAGATTTTTTTCCAAAACATTTGATGTAAGGAAAAGTACATTAAATGCTATAGAAGTAGTGTATGCCACCTCTATTACAATACACTGAGAAAAAATAGTATGACCATTGTCACGGATGTGATATTTACATATAAAACCAAACCGGGTGCACAGATACAGATTGTGCAATTGATTTACATCAACGCCTGGCAATATATACGACTCTGATGGTGGACCAACTTAACTTTTTAAACTTGTTAACGGTTCACCACCGCCACATTAGAGTACCAGGCCCACCTACGTGGCCTTTTTTGAGAACCTGAGCTATCCGATGTCCTCTGCATGTAATTTTCTAGGCATTTAAAAGAACACGAGGCACCTGAGCTTGTATTGCGCAACCCTCAATCAGATCATCAGAACACCAGACCTTAAGCAGGCTTGTCCTCATTACGTTGCCTCTCCCATCTAGTTCAGAGCCAAGAATTGAAATCTGTTGCATGGCACTAGATCACAGATTAGGTTTGGATAACCGAACCACTGCTTCAGTATCTACTAACGCATCTTCCTGCGATTTTAGTTTGAATCCCGTTTTCAGTTTTCAACTTGCTCAAGAGGCAATTGAGTAGTAAGGCCCTTTCTCGAAAGACCAAGCTGGTACTATATATACCACTTTGTTAATCCCTGTACTTCTCTATGGCGCGGAAGCATGGACGGTGTCGAAGGCGGATGAGGAAGTCCTTGGTATTTTCGAGAGAAAAGTTCTGCCTTCAATCTTCGGCCCCGTTTGCGTTGATGGTTTCTGGAGAAGAAGATACAATTACAGAAGGGGCTGTACAGCGACATGAGCCTAACCAGGCGTATACGGATCCAACGGATAAGGTGCTTAGGCCATGTAGAGTGCATGGAATATACTGCTCCGACCCGTAGAATCTTCGATTCCGAACCTGTGGGACAACGCAATAGAGGACGGCCACGGAACCGTTGGCACACGCAAGGGGGGAGGTCCCTCAACGAACTTGGTGTGCGAAATTGAAGGCTGCTGGCTAAAGATCGTGCCTTTTGATTGAGGCCCCTGTTCACCCCGGACTGTTGCTAAGTACGTTGTCATCACTATAAGTGAGTACCCACTTCGTTTCCCAACTTTTAAGTGATTAAGTGTAAACGTTAGCTGTTGAAAAAACTCCATAGAATTATGTAAGATCTTACAATGTTGTGGCAATGCACTGGCGCTGAAAAATTGACACCCGAAGACAAATAGTCATTTCTGACGAGTAGTAAGAAAATCTTACAATTTCATCACCTGGCAGTTAATTCATTTGCCAACAAAATTTGCCGATTGACACAGTTGTCTGTCGTTACACATCGCCAGAAAACTTGAACCTGTCATATATAAGATGTGTGTTGGCCCTAGAAATATCTCTCTAACACGGGCAATAATATAAATACTTCTGCCAATAAAGAACTAATTTACAATGTCTGGAAATTAGCCCGGCAATGGAAATTAAGACTCACAATTGTCAGATGTCTGACAACGGTGTGACATGGGAGTTGGAGTGACATGGAGCTCAAGAACGACATATTTTAGTTGCAATACTGTAAAATCTGAAAACTGTTTCTTATTCTTAGCGCGAGAAAAAAGAAGAGTTGTTTCGATTCGTATTCGCAGAATATGATTATTTCTTTGGGTACTTAAGTGATACTTAAGGTTGATAGAGAAAAGTCAAAACGTCGACAGTTGTTGTCAAAAATAATAATTTCTTTTTTATAAAAAAAAAATAACATATATGATACGAAAATTATTCGCTTTGGACTATTGCACTCAACAGCCCTTTCTTGTCATGTGTTCATGATATTATTCAGTAAATGTGAAAATGACCAGCGAAGGACTGAAATGGAAAAATTCTACAAAACACCTCCTTGTTTTTGCTACTTTTTTCAGGTTCTGAATAAGTATTTAGCTCAATGAAAATGAATTATAATTATTTGTAGGTGTTGTCACATTAAATATTTAAATGCGGACACTCGAACATGCTACTTTGCCACCATAGTCTATCTGTTTGATTTTTAGCCAACGAAAATAAAAACGTTATTTGGAAAAAAATATCAAATGAATTATTTTTTATGATCATGCAATTTATTCGTTTGTCTGACTGTCGGCAGGTCTTACCGTTTCAACGCGTCCATTGTACAAGCGTCATTTTAACATGTCATGCTATTGTTGGGGTTTTAAAGTAATTTTTTAATTGGCTTCATGTTTCAATTATGACTTAAAGTATTAAGTTAATTAAAACAATAAAACAAATTCACATAAACTGGCATCAACAAGAAACTATTTATTGTATTCATGTGGTTTTTTTATATATTAATTTTTCAATTATTAACAATATTGGCTCTAACAATTTAATTGTCTATTTGCAAACAGTTTTGTATTGGTTTGTATGCGAGTGGTAGAATCAATAAATAATTAATGAAACTACATAATAAAGTTATAAATTTTGCAATATGATTTATGAGTTTCATTAATGTGACATAATACAAATGGGGCTTATTAATGATTTGCCGATAAATAGTGTTGGGTTTTTAAAAGGCAAATATGTAACCATAAAAATCAAGTTAAATACCTTTTTTGATGAGCTGTACTAGTCATGAGTGCAAAACTGTAACATCACTATATGTATTCGGTTTTGTTAGATCTTACACGTTCTACAACGGGCAAAATAATATTACTTTGACTTTGTACAAAATGGCAAGTATTGACCTGCTGAGGTACTCTGCTTTGCAGGGTGTAGAGTGAAAAATACTCCTCGGAGCTCAAGGAAGTTCGTGTGTGACTTTAGTTGCACAGGTTTGTCTGAAACCTTGATCAAAGGACAAGTGCCACAACTAGTCTATTGTCACACCTCTGATAATAGTGAGGACACTTTTCGTTTTGCCAGATAATTGCCACACATTGCAAGTTCGGTTTTTATTGGCAGATGTGTTTGCATTAATGCACCTGACAATGTTACCCGTGCCAGAGAGATATTACATATGATAAAATTTCAAGACAACTGTCTCAGTTGGCAATTTTGTTGGCAGATGTATTCATTGCCAGGTAATGAAATTTGTAAGATTTTCTTACTACTCGTCAGAAATGACTATTTGTCTTCGGGTGTCAATTTTTCAGCGCCAGTTCATTGCCCCTACATTGTAAAATCTTACATAATTGTATGGAGTTTTTTCCACAGCTAACGACTACACTTAATAACTTAAGAAGCGGGCAAACGAAGTGGGTACGCATTTACAGTTATGGCGGGGTATTTAGTGACATTCCCAAAAGCAATGATTAGCTGTCCATCTATTTCAAATTAATTACGAGTATTAATAAGAAATGTAGTTTCTCCTTAAGCTTAAGGCCGTTGAGATTGAGAAATATTATGTTTTCTTTATTACTTGTTTTTCTTTTGTCATTAATAGAATAGTAACAGAAATATTTACAATACGGACCAAAAGCGACACAACACCTTCACTTGTCAGTATTGTATTCAGATTCAACATTTTGAAAAAAAAAACAAAAGTTATTCATAAAATGTAAAAGAAAAATGGGTGAGCGATGGACTGTAGACTTATATTTCACTTTACGGTCCTATTGCTAGTTAGATTGGCTGTACAAAAAAATCGTAAGACGGCCTCAAGTCATTGCATTGACACCTCCTAAGGACTTAATTAAAGCCATTACAAAAATTATTGATCCTTATCGTGGTTGGCCAGTCTTAAAAAACGTCTATGACAGTTTAATTAATCTGTTACAAAATTAGTAGTTGACGTAGAAAGGTAGAGGTTGGCGGCCAGTGACCGCCATTTTGGTTGTTAGCACCTGTCTAATCTGTTCTTTATTATTCAGTCACCGATGCGGCAGCACCATGACAAGTTTCAGGATTACATAGTTTATCCAAGTAAATAAATTAACAAGAAAATTATTATTAGAACATGTTTTGTATCCTTCAATGTTTGATGGTTGTGTTAATAAATAAAATTATCATATCAACGACAACCCACACGATGCTCCCCAGTTGTTAATGTATCCTCAAAAGAATTCTAATTGGTACTGTAGTTTCTGACAACGACTTTGATGAGACCATCGCTTTTAATGGAAAACGTTACAAAATGACTATAACGTACACAACAGCGGTTGTGTATTGGGATGGCGCCAGCTGTCACACAGCGAACGCCACGATTCACATTCGTTACAGATCGCCTCATTTAAAATGTAGGCTAAATGAATGCACTGAACAGTTCAAAAAGCTATTATAAAAAGTGTACACGTCACTTTTACTTTACGCAGGGAAACATGCCCGCCAATACCATTCAACAGCCAGCCTATTCCGCAACGTCCTGGATCGTTACCTAACTTGGAGCCCCCACATACGTAGATGCAAGGCTGATACAAATGAAATTAAAAGCTACACCAACGAATTGGCTTATCTGCAGGAATTCTACACTTAGCCTAGATTGTAAGGTCCCGTTATACAAATCGATTCTAAAACCCATATGTTCTTATGGGGCACCGCCTGTGCTTCGAATGTGGAGAAAAATCAAAGACAAACAAATATAATCCCTCGTATGATTACAACAGCCACTTGGTACGTCCGAAATCAGCGTATTCACAAAAATCTAGACGTCCCGATGGTTAAGAACGCGATTTCAAAACATGTAGAAATAAAGGGTGTTTTTTATAGAGTGACACACGTTTAAATCATAATAAAACAAGGAAATCTATTTTTAATATCAATGAAGTTAATGTTTAAATATGATTTCTGCCGTGTGGCCGCCACGGCTGGCGCGTAGAAGGCGCAATCTGGAACACCAATTTTCATCAACTTATTGCAGCATTTGTGGCCGTTTTTCGCCGATAACTCTTCGAATGTTGATTTCCAGGTGTTCAAATGTTTGTAGTTTATCGACCTAGACAAGTAACTTAACACAACCCCAAAGAAACTAATCCAATGGGGTTAAATCACACGATCTTGGTGGCCAATTAATTGGACCATTACACGGAATTATTTTTTCATCAAAAGTTTCTTTGACTAAATCAATTGTAGCGCCCGTTGTGTGGCATGTGGCTTCGTCCTGTTCAAACCACATATCAGCAAAAATGTTGAATCATGTTCCTACACCGTTCACCATTGACAGCAACATTCTGACCATCATCGTTTTTGAAGAGATATGGGCCAATGACACCGCCAGCCCATAAAGCGCAGCAAACAGCAATTTTCTGTGGATGTAATTGTGTTTCGACAATTCTGCTTATTTACGTACCCATTCAACCAGAAACGGGCTTCAGCGGAAAATACAATTTTTAATGGAAATGAGTTTGACGAATAGAACAATTATTTTGATTAAAAATTTCAACAATTTGTACGCGTTGCTTTCTGCATGTAAGTCGATTCATAATGAAATTTCAAAGCAAACTAAACAAAAAGCAACATATCAGCTGTTAAATGGGTGCTCGAATAAAGCAGTGATGTCAACTCAAAGTTGTGACACTCTAAAAAAACACGCTTTATATGTAAAAAACAAACTGCTGATTCGAATATTTTTGTCTAACACTGGCCGGACTATTTATTAATAATTTTAGTTCTAAGATTTGAATAATTATTGTTAGTTGAGTTTAGAATTGAAGATCCAACAAAGAATATAACTGAGAAAAACAAAACTTGTTTGTTTTATTTCATTTCACGCGCCGTTATTGCAGGACCCTTTAAAGACAACTTATAAGCCACTAGTATACAATTAGCTTTTCATTTAGTTATTTATAAGGTAAAAACAAACACCCCTTTTTGGAACATTTTTAGTTGGAAAGTATTGCAGAGATGGGCAACTCACCGCTTTCCACTTATCTCCATTTATCTCCATTAAAACTAATAATTTAAGTGTCAATAACCATCAGATATAAAGAAAAGTTAGCGGAAATACTCTTAGTAAATAACATCCTATTTCCAGCGGAAACGAGTCAGAACTTAATACAAATAATAATAATAATTGCGGTATTCAGCATTTTATTCTTGATAAACTTTCGACTTGTGGCTTAAGTTTAACCTGAATTATGAAGAGCATTCCAAGAAAAAAAAAATGAAAAACAAAACAGAACCAGCAAGAGCAATAAAACTTAATAATTTATACTCGTACCACCATTTGAATATTTTCCATTAAATTGCCAGAAGTATGGAAATTTAATAAAACAGAAATATAAACAATGTATGTAATTAATTGCTGGCATCAACAACAAAACAAGTCTTTCCCTTAAAATCACATGCACAGACGCTCAAACGAACACTGTGCAAATCTGCAGTGATTCTGTCTGTGGTTTCTTTTGCAAATGCTTAATTGTTCATTAGAACCACTTTACCTTGTTACAGATTTTGTGGCTTAGAATAATGATTATTAAAATGAAAAATTTATTAATACACGTTATGAATAATTATTGAAGTTATTTAATGGCGAATGAGAGATAAAGACGCTGAATAATGCGATAAATTAACTTGGCTAACAAACGACAATTGATATGAACATATGCAGATGGTTAGTTTGGATTTGTTGGTTGTGCATGTGGAAAAATTATTAGCCCGTCTGGCGTGTCTTAGAAATTTTATTTATTGGCAACTTTAATTGCTTCATTTTATGGCTGCAATTGTGATAAACTCACACGATATTCAGAGTCTTGCAGCCAAATCCTAGAAGCAAATTGCTTTCTTTAGAAACATGTGTGCAAACATTTGAAAAGTAAATGGGAATAAATATTTGAGAAGAAAAAAAGGAATATTTAGTCTTTGTCCAGCCTAAGGATAAGAAAATTGGGAATTTCATTCAGAACTTACAATTGTGTTTCGGCAAATACAGTTATTAGCAAGACCCTGTTTAACTGAAGCCTTGAGTCAGTTCTCCCCAAAAACCTACAAATGCCTTGTTTGGAAGGAATGCATGAAGAATCTATATAAATATTTCCTAATTTGTAAATAATTTGTATGTTAAGAAGAATATATAAAATCGAAACTTCTAACAATAAAACAAAAAATCCAGGCATATAAAGAGCACTGCAGCAAATAAAATTTGTACATTATTGCGGCATCAAGTTCCGAAAATACTAATCGAAGCTGGAAAAATTCCTTTGTCCTTTCTCCTATGGATATACTCGTATATATAAATACATATGTACATATTTGGTACGTCCTTTTTGTGAACAACCAAGACAAAACGACAAAGCATTTTTGCTTGCCTAAAGCAACACCCAGAGTCCTACGAAAGATTGACTCGTATCAATTTTCATCTGCATTAATAAAGCAGATTGAACAGTGTTGATTTCCATGTCATCCGCGTTCGATAATTGCGAATCTTGCATCTGAACTGGCAAAAGAATATTTGATGTAAATTTCCATCAACTTTGAGGGTTTCAATAATTATAATTTTTATGTTGGTTTAAAATTGTTAACTATTATTTGTTTATTAAACGATAGAATCACAGTTTCTTTTCGTTATAGTTCTTTTCAAACTAGAACGCGTTTCAAGAGAAATGAACGAACCCGTTGGCTTTTCATTTGTCAAATATTTTTAAAATATTGAAATGTACGATGCGAGAATCTTGTAGACTTTATTTCTCTTCTTCTTCTTCTTTTGGCGCTACAGTCCGTGGTGAACCTGGGCCTCAACCAACAAAGTTTTCCAGCTGGCACGGTCTTTAGCCAGCGTTCTCCAATTTTGCACACCAAGTTGGTTGAGGTCCCTCTCCACTTGTGTGCGCCATCGGTTCCGTGGGCGTCCTCTACTGCGTTGTCCCACAGGTTCGGAATCGAAGATTCTACGGGTCGGAGCAGTATTCTCCATGCGCTCTACATGGCCCAACCATCTTAGCCGTTGGATCCGTAGGCGCCTGGTTAGGCTCATGTCGCTGTACAACCCGTACAGTTCATGATTGAATCTTCTTCTCCAGAAACCATCAACGCAAACAGGGCCGAAGATTGAACGCAGAACTTTTCTCTCGAAAATACCAAGGACTTCCTCATCCGCCTTCGACACCGTCCATGCTTCTGCGCCATAAAGAAGTACAGGGATTATCAAAGTGGTATATAGTGTCAACTTGGTTTTTCGAGAAAGGGCCTTACTACTCAATTGCCTCTTGAGCCCAAAGAAACAGCGATTGGCAAGAGTTATTCTGCGTTTGATCTCGGTACTGATGTTGTTCGTACTGTTGACTTGGGAGCCAAGGTAGACGAAGTCCTTCACTACCTCGAAGTTATAGCTGCCTATGGTGATGTTCGGGCCCAGTCGTCGGTGTTGCGCGTCCTTTTTTGATGACAGCATATACTTCGTTTTGCCCTCGTTCACCGCTAGACCCATTTTGGCCGCCTCCGTTGAAATACCAGCAAACGCTTCAGTGACGGCTCGCTGTGTTCGACCAATCACGTCAATGTCGTCAGCGTATGCTAGCAGTTGCACGGACTTTTGGAAGATCGTGCCTCTGTTGTTGGCGTGTGAGTTTTGCACGATCTTCTCAAGAATTATGTTAAAAAAGTCACATGACAGTGCGTCGCCTTGTCTAAATCCCCTTCTGACATTGAAGGTCTCGGTGAATTCGTTACCGACCTTGATGGAGCAGCGAGAGTTCTCCATCGTCATCCTACACAGCCTGACGAGTTTAGTAGGAATGTCAAAACTAGACATGGCTTCGTATAGCTCGTCCCTATACACACTGTCATATGCGGCCTTAAAATCAACGAATAGGTGGTGGGTGTCGATTTGCATTTCTTGGGTCTTTTCCAGGATCTGCCGTAGTGTGAAAATTTGGTCGATGGTGGACTTCCCCGGCCTGAAACCACACTGATAAGGACCTATCAGACTGTTTACGAATGGTTTCAGGCGCTCACACAAAACGGCAGAGAAGATCTTGTAGGCGATGTTCAGGAGACTTATTCCTCGGTAGTTGGCGCAGTTGAAGGGGTCTCCTTTTTTGTGGATCGGGCAAACGATGCTGAGATTCCACTCGTCGGGCATGCTTTCCTCCGACCATATCTTACAGATGAGCTGGTGCATGCGCCCAACCAGGTCATCTCCGGCTGCCTTAAATAGTTCCGCGAACAGTGCGTCCGCTCCTGCAGCTTTGTTTGATTTCAATCTCGATATTGCTATCTTGACTTCATTCAGGTCGGGGGGACGGAATTCTCTACCATCATCGTCCGTTATCTGTAGTGGAATATTCTGCCTGGCGATGGAATCGGTGTTTTGTTCGCCGTTAAACTGTCTGCAGAAGTGATCCTTCCAGATTCTCAGCATCGATTGCGACTCTACTACGATTTGTCCTTCTTCGTTACGACAGGCTTCTGTCCGAGGCTTATATCCATTGGATAGTTGTTTTACCCGTTGGTAAAACTTTCGGATATTATTCCTGCCGTAACACCTCTCCAGTTCCTCGATCGCGCGCTTCTCGTGCTCTTTCTTCTTCTTTTTGAGAAGCCGGTGTTCTTCCCTTCTCTTCCGTTCGTAGAGCTCACGAGCTGCTCTCGTCCTTCTCTCCAACGTCGCCTTATACGCTGCTAGCTTCGCTGAATGTGCCTGCCTGCACTCGTCGTCAAACCATGGGTTTTTTCCGGGTGGCATTTTAAAACCCAATACATCAGAGGCAGCATCTCTGATGGCGTTTTGGCAACGGTTCCATTCCTCATCGGTTGTTTCGCCTGGCAGGGCTGGACTCTCTGAGAGCTTAAGGGAGACTAGATCGGCAAATTTCCCAGCGGTCGATTGCGATTGTAGCTTTGCGACTTTATTTATTGG
This sequence comes from Epicampocera succincta, assembly GCA_932526305.1. Taxonomy (NCBI): domain Eukaryota; kingdom Metazoa; phylum Arthropoda; class Insecta; order Diptera; family Tachinidae; genus Epicampocera; species Epicampocera succincta. The sequence goes on from OW052034.1 coordinate 59,160,250, forward strand.
TTAAAAATCAGTAAAATTCATTCTTCGGAGGTATTCTTTAAGAAAGTATCTGTTCGACATATAAGATGAATTTTAGTTTTTCCAAAATAATATTGTACCTTTCAAAGTAGACCCCTCACATATATTTAATATGTACTTGTATCCGTCATTTTACCAACCCTCAAAGCACTGTTTAGTGCAACTTTGAGCTGTTTCAGCAACTCGTGAGAACTGGTCGCAGGATAACTACGATGTTGTTTTTGGCTAAGAAGTCACTGTAGCAACTTTAGTATGAACTTTGTTGCCACACGCTTCATTTGCAAAATTTCCGGAAATCGTGCATGGCATGAGCCACGAGCCGATATTCACATCCTCTTTGAAAACCTTGCACCACTTGTGAACATTTTTCCAGCTCAGCGTACAATCACCGTGTGCCACTCTTAACATTTCAAGTGCTTTTTAAGCATTTGATTCCTTTTTTCCATCTGTTTTTTTTTTTTCGACAGCAGAAAATCGCCGAACACTCAAAACGCTTCCACTTCCAAGCAAACTAAAAATTATTATAATAACTGAAACTGTAAACATGTGTTCGACACGCGACCATCAACATAAAAAAAATCGAAAATTCACCTTATTTTTTGAACACACCTTGTAAAGCCTGTTTTTTAGAGTGTCACAACTTTGAGTTGGCAACGCGTGCAAATTGTTGAAACTTTTATTCAAAATATTTTTTTTATTCGTCAAACTCATAGTGCACTGCTTCCATTTTATGGCGCACACAATCGTCCTTCAAAGCGTTTTACTGTTACTGATAATGTGGATGCCGTGAGACGCCGAACAGTGCGCACTGAAGAAGCTGTAACCGCTGTACAGGTTTGAAGATGATCCTAATCAATCAATTCGACGCCGTTCTCAGCAACTGGGGTTGTGTCCTTCGACTTTATGGAAGATTTTATGAAAGGATCTTGGGTTAAAAGCTTTCAAGATTCAACTTGTGCAGGAATTGAAGCCAAACGACCATCGTATACGCCGCCAATTCAGCGAATGGGCTGAAGCATAAGCTGATATTGATTTTGCATATCCATTCAAAAATAATATCACGTAATGGCCCAATTAATTGGCCACCAAGAACGTGTGATTTAACCCCATTGGATTAGTTTCTTTGGGGTTGTGTTAAGTTACTTGTCTAGGTCGATAAACCACAAACAATTGAACACCTGGAAATCAACATTCGAAGATTTATCGGCGAAATACGGCCGCAAATGCTGCGAAAAGTTGATGAAAGTTGGTGCTCCAGATTGCGCCTTCTGCGCGCCAGCCGTGGCGGCCACATGGCAGAAATTAATTTTATAAAATTTTCTTTCCAATAAAGCCCGTTTCATTGATATTGAAAATATATTTCCTTGTTTTATTATGATTTAAACTTGTGTCACTGATTATATAAAATTTTTCCTTTTCCAGGTAACATTCTAGCCGTTTACCGAATGTCATTAACGTCAATTGATCTGTTTGCGTCAAAGAAAATTTTCAGCTTTACTACATACACACATATAGATACGTTTTGTATAAAATGTATGTGTCTCACCTGCAATCACTGACAAGATCTTGTTTTTGTTCTTTTTTTTTCTGACTATACAAATGTTTTCCCATGAAACATTTTCAATTATTCCTGTTAACTGTCGCACGAATAACTTGACTTAAAAGCTCTTCATCAATCTAAAGCACTTAATCCGAATGTAACAATCAATTCTCACACTTAAAAAATACAATTTTTTTCTAGCTCACGATGTCATAAATCCTTTGAAGCATAGAATTTCCAGTACTCCATCTATTTATGCGTTCAGTTCATTCCATGCCATTTGTTAATAACAAAGTTCATGTTGTCAATTCAAATTAACGTAAGACATGCCAAACAACGGCTGGCAAAACGGACATGGACTTGCTTGCAAATTTTAAATACATGAGTGTATTTTAAATACATTTAAATACATTCAAGCCAATGAGTAATTTTGTACGTTGGGTTGCCCGCTGGTTCATTGCGGTGAAGTAACAGATAAACGCACCCAAAGCAGGCATCTTTTCACGAACTTTTGTCTATTTTTCAAGCTGAATTCCAGCAGAGTGATGTTCGATCGAAATTTTTTCGTTAAAAAATAAAAGTTAAAATTCGAGTAATATGCACATTGTTAGACAACAATTTAAATTTAGTTCATAGGTCAACATTTTTTCTGTCAATAACGAAAGACACACATATACAAAAAGTATTTGCCTGAAAATTAGTCGATTGTTGTAAAAAGGGCATAACTCAATTATTTTTGTTTTCGTTTATGTCGAAAATGCATCTCACCTCCAAATGTCAGGGCAAATACCACCAAAATAAAATGTTTTGCCTCGTTTTGTTAAAAATTGTATTAAGAATTATTTTGTGTCGAAAATTTTACGGATTTATTAAGATATTTCCTTCTACTGTAAAGTAACAAAAAATCGAGTTAAGCCCTTTTCATATTAAGCGATTGATATCAGGGATTTTTGTTATTGGGAGTTATTTTGTATTCGTATTGTACCGTCAGGCCTGCCTGCTATGAATTCGCCTTGGGTTCAATTTACAGTATTTACAAATTACTTTCGTAATTTGTCGTTACGTAACATTCTTTTCTGTAGCAAAAATATTTGAATTCTTTTTCTGCTAAATTTCTGCAAAAACTCGTCCCGCTTATATTCTGTTAAGCTGTAAAATTGATTGATTTTGTTGCATTAAATGTAATTTTCGCCCATTAACATGATAAATTTGCTATCGCCCATTGCTCTTTTTTTCACAAAATTAAATTGTTTTTAAAAAATCTTCGATACGCACAAATTGTTTAATTTTTCAGTATAACGCAAACCAATACTTTTGATTGTCACGTAACGTTGAATAGTATTTTCTACAGAACGAAATCGATAAATTAAAAATAAACCTCATTGTACACATTTTCATTGACACAGAACCAAAACAGCTGATTCGTAACAGAGAAGAACGTAAAAACTAATTCTTTCTTAAGCCATTAAACTTTATTTTTGATATGAGTGAAGTTGCAATAAAAAAGAAGTTTGTTTCGATCAGAGCAATTTTTAATGTATTCTTCATTTTGTTAATTGAGTGCATCTTCAACACAAATGTTGAGTGTTCTTATGGCCTAATTCCAATATAATATTCTCCTTCCATTATATTCTCAGTATCTAAAGTAGCGACACGGACGTATCGGCTAAGAATGTTCGCTATTCTCTTTTGAATGACTGAAGGCTGAAGCTGGCGACATAATTAGTAGCGCTGCCGGAGAAAGTGCGAACAGATTATTGAAGTTTTCTACATGGTTACCATATAATCTTTTTAAACTTAAGCAACAATATTTCAAGTTTTTAACATGATACGATACGTTACGTTACGATAGTTAATTAGCTAAACAAATGTATTTTCATCTGCATACATATATCTATTCAGAAATATTAAATTCGATGTTGTACATATTTGCTGTAATATATTGTACAAAAGCAGGGTAGCCCTACTTGTTCGTTTTCCATTTTGATGAAAAAATGTATTTTTATCATCAGCCGGCAATTGGTTGTCACGCGACAAAGTTTAAGATTTCAAATATTGGGCTGTAGCTTCCACTACAGCGACTACTTTTTGAGTTGATTTGCCTTCAAAACAGCCGTTTTTAACTTTTGACAGCTCGCAGCGCCAGTTGTTACATTGTGCTACAGCGGCAACTCGCTTCCCTAGTGAAGTCTTATTCATTTGCCGTTCAGACTTATTTATTTTTTTAATGAACTACTGGGCAGTAAACAAGAATATTATAATGAGCCAATGAATGAAATGGCTGAAGGTGTGATTTGTAAAGTGCCCTGCTATACAATCGAATAGAAGACATACCCGCACATACATATTTACATATATACACATAACAGGTAACTAAAGTTGGCAAATGCTGAAAGCAACGTGAGTTCCATGAGAGAAAATTCAGTTCCTTAAAGGAAACTGGAAAAGTTATTCAAAGCCTACAATTAAGTCTTTTTCAAAGCAGTAATATATTATTTAATGGAAATATGTCACTAATTTCACTCTTTTACCTATTACGGAAATTGAAGCGTAAGAACAGTCTTGTAGTTTACCTGTAACCTGTGATGAATTACCCATAAAATGTGCTCAATCACAATTCAATTAGATTTCTGTGGCATTTTGTATTGTATTGTTGCAAATTTTGTATTACAAAGTGAAACAAGGAATTGAAAAGGGGACTGATTCCAGCAAGTAATTTTCTCAAATGACAGTAATTACACAAAAAAAAAAAAAAAAAACCTGTTCCCAGCCTCTGGCGAAAAATTAAAGCAGTTTCAAATATACGACTATATATTATTTATGTATTTATAAGTAAACATTTCGTAAGTGACATCCTTTGTTTTAATTCCCATTATATTCAGGGACTGTCCCACGATTTCGAATATTGACGTTCGCCCATAGACTAGAATGAATCATGTTTTTTGGGTATCGAAATACCGGCAAACGGCAACGTTCGATATAGAGGATCACGGCATAAATGTATGTATTTGACTAAGACCTGTTCCATTAACCACAATTGACTGCGATGACAACAGAAAACAAGACATAAATGGAAAAATGTTGTATCCTTAGAAGTATAAGTAAGTAGAAAACAGCTCCAATACACTATTGCTGTCTCTGTTTTATCATCTCTTTGGACATTGTTTGTGGTCGTGGTAAAGTAACCTGAATGGTTCTTGGAATGTAATGAATCGGCCTTCAGCTCTTCATACCTTTAAGCTTCTGTCGCAAAAATTTTTGCAATAAATAATTATATTTATTTGTAGCAATTACCACACCCAAGTTGTTTTCGCAAATGAATATAAAACCTCCTCTTGAAAATCATAATAGCAACAGCAACAGCAATAGCAACAGCAAAAAAAAAGTGTGAATACCATTGAAAACGCCCCTCGTAAAATGAGTTATGGGTATGCAAAGGAAAAACAAACTGTAACAATGAAAAATGTGTCTGAATTAAATAATAAAAAAAAGTAAAACGAACCTGCAACAATTTGTTGTCTAAATACTCAAGCCAATATGTATACGAAACCAGGCTTAAGACAGCATGTTGCACGAACATAATATTGTACGTTGCAATAAAAAAATTATTATTATTAAATAAAAAAGTAATAATTTTATTTCTTTTACAAGAAAGGTATTTTTTTCTTTTCAAAAAGACATTTTCTTTAGTTGCTTTACCCCAATCCTCTCTCGACATGTTGCTGCCACTGTTTCAAATAGTTTTGTAAATACTGTTACTAAGAGTTTGCACGAGCTTTTTTATGGCGCACAGAATTTTTTTTATATTCAATAAAAATATTAGTTTAATCAGTAGATAAATTGTTTGAACGTGGACCTGTAATAGAATTCTTCCAAAAGCTGTTATTGCACAAAAAAACATAAAAAGGCCAGTTTTGATCATTTGTTTGAACCAACATCAAACAAAAAACTCATTGAATCATCTGAAATATTTATTGAAAAAATAAACTTTTAATACAAAAAGTTAATTGAATTTTTTTCGCCATAATATTTCTTCTTTTTTGTAATCCAATAATCCAATTTTTTCAATATTACGAAAACGCCTGATATTATTTAATTCGTCTGATATTTTCAATTTCAATGTGTAATTTATTCATAAACTTTTTTTTTTACAAATAGGGTCTCAGCGCCAATATGGCATTTTTGAGACAATCTGGCAAAGTTTTAACATGCGGTAAAAATATGCAAAATTATTTGAAAATGTCATAAGAAAATCTCAAATTCTCAGAACTAAGATAAGATTTAATGATTAAATTACAACTCAGTTGTTATAATAAAATAAAAAGAAAATAATAAACAAAATAATCTTAAATAGGAATAATTTATTTATAAAGGGTGTTTTTTATTGAGTGACACAAGTTTAAATCATAATAAAACAAGGAAATATATTTTCAATATCAATGAAATTAATGTTTAAATATGATTTCTGTCATGTGGCCGCCACGGCTGGCGCGCAGAGGGCGCAATCTGGAACACTAACTTTCATCAGCGGCCGTATTTCGCCGATAACTCTTCGAATTTTGATTTCCAGGTGTTCAATTGTTTGTAGTTTATCGACCTAGACAAGTAACTTAACACAACCCCAAAGAAACTAATCCAATGGGGTTAAATCACACGATCTTGGTGGCCAATTAATTGGGCCATTACGTGAAATTATTTTTTCATCAAAAGTTTCTTTGAGTAAATCAATTGTAGCGCCGAATTTGAGGAATAGAACAATTATGTTGATGAAAAATTTCAACAATTTGCACGCGTTGCTCTGTTTTTAGTCGATTCATAATGAAATTTCAAAGCAAACTAAACAAAAAGCTCAAATAAAGCAGTGATGCCAACTCAAAGTTGTGACACTCTAAACAAACACGCTTTATTAGAAAAAATTCGTTTATATTAGAAGCATGTCAATGTTTTGCAGTAAATATCGCTTCCATCTACTTTTGAAAATGGAAATATGTAGGTCCCGCGTCCTTAATGTATAGTGTTAAATTATTATATAGCAAACTGCCATTATATTCAATTCTGTGCTGTTCGTATCCTCTGCAATTGAACCTTATGAAATCCGATGTTGTGCACAACTTTGTACACATATACAAGTAGTTGCATTTTGTGCAAACCATAAAGCTTTATTTTGCAAAACTTGTAGGGGACGTAAATAAGTCAGAAATAATTAATATTACTCCTGTATTAGCGACTCAAAAGTCATTAATTTTGTGTTTTCATTCAATTTATGTGACAGTTTATACAGAGAGACTTCCCTTCAAGATTACTTTGGAGGAACACTCCTAAGTATTTATGTATGTTATTAATTTTCTAGCTTTCACCACCGTACAATCAGTATGACTTCACATGCCAACTGTAATATTTAGTCACGACAATTACAAATCAAGATTGAGAAAATTGTTCAAATTTTAATATATCAAAGAAGATGTACAGGGCCATTAAATTTTTGTCCGAAGTTGTGATTACAGTTTTGCTCTGCACTGCATATGCCAAAATTTAGCACCTTTGGCTGATTAGTGTTGTATTTTTTTTTCGAATGGTTGAATAGATGAGTGACTTAATAATTAATTATTCAGCCTCTAAAACACACCAGAAAAAAAGTAAGCGAAACAAATCAAACTTATAATGAACACTCGTTTCTTTTCTATAGGAAAATATACTATAACGAAATAAAAACGCTGTTGTTGCCAAAGAGGGCGTTCTCTGTCTTACAATTGCAACAAAAACAACAACAACAACCTCAACCAGCCGCTACATAGAACGTATTCAAAATGCCAACCACTCAAGCTCAAACAAGTTGTCCAACTTTAAAAGCAAAAAAAAAACACATTTTCCTCAATATTGGAAAGGAAATAGTGATTATCAAATATTTATTATTCGAAGATAAAGATAAATCTGAAGGCTTCTAAATTGTATCTATAGAATCAAACATAGTTTGAAAAAGTCCAAACTTGTAGTTCATTTTGACGGCATACCCTTAACCCTAATAGTACCGCTACTCTAAAAAATTAAGCGGTTGCAAGTCATTTGATTTTCTTTCTACATATATTAGCAAAACTGTGGCCTTTTCATTTACATGTATGTAAATTATTATTTTGAATAGATATTTATCGACAGTGTAATTATGAACAGTATTGAGCCAATTGTTTGATACGATAATTGCTTAACATTTTTGTGTCTAATAGTATTTAAACATCTCATTCAGATATTTACCAAACATAAGGTCGTTAATTATATTTGAAAAGGCATGTCCAAGATATGAAATCTTACAATTACTTCGCTGTCATCTAACAGTCCAATGGCCTGACCCTGTCAACGTATTTAGTACTGAGTCTACAACTCTCTTCTTTAACTGTGTAAATCTCGGTAAATGTTTAGTCATTTACCAGAGCAGGTTTGTACTAATTTTTAAGGTCTTAAATTAATGGTGTTGTAATATTTCAATATTAGAGTTCTTCGCATTCGACTGAATTGTAAGCAATATGTTTATGTAGCCTTTAGATATTGAAAATGTCCGCCCAAGAAGTGGTTTGGTGTTTATCTCCATTGAACTATTGATTGAGGTACAGTTCATTTCGATTTTTTTGTGGAGAAAATAGGATTGACACCGTCATTCAACTATTCTCTATCATTTGCAGGGCCCATCACGGCAAGCTTTGCCCTGGCACGTTTCAAATTGTGACGCTCTACTTTCGGGCGCTTCTGCTGCAAAATAATTATTCATTTTAAATATTTCTTAAAACATGTGTTATTTAAATCACCTATTTGTACATGTAATTCGCCAACGTATCCACAACAACGCCTAATGGGCGATGAGGGATATTTAGTATTTTAGTTGATTTTTGATTTTGTACAAATTGCATTTTTTTTTTTAATAAGAAAAGCAGAAAGTTCCGCTATTTTGGTTCTTCGGAAACTTCTATTAGAGCTTAAATAGCTGGACGAAGTCCACGGTGAAAGAGAAATCCTGGTGTTTGGTCATTTGATTCTGATTGTATTTAGTTTAAAGCTAAAATGCCAGTAGTTGGGTTTAGTAATTTTTTTTGTCCAAAATTGTCCACGTGGTGCTGTTGTCTTGCCGCAGATTTCTGTTTGCCGGTGCAGCTGGGTGGTGGGAAAGTGTGGTTAACGCCTGATGTTTTTTCGCCAAGAGTTATAAGTCATTAGATATCCCAATCTCTCGAGTAACGGTTGCGTGGCATGTGGCAGAAGAAATTGCCACCTATGTGTGACTGGTACGCCATATGGGGCCGTTCACAAGGTCCTCGATCATCAGATCAGGCTGTCAAATCTTATATATAGCTGTAAGTGTCATTAGTTTTCCATTTGCAGCAAGATTATCACAAGTCATTTTTATTTTGGTTTACGCGGAAATGTGTTGTTTTAAAACAAATGACAATAATAACAAACATGTGATTATTTAAGACTTAGAACTGTTGAAGAAACCCCTTAAATAGTTTCCCTTGGGTCAACAGGTTTTATCTTTGTTTAACCAAACGACCATATATTTATATTGTATTTGTAGTGCTGTGTAATAAAATAGTTATAATGAAATTGGTTTCCAAAAGTATTTCAATGCCAAATAAAAACAAAGACTAAACAATTGCCAAATATTTAAACAAAAGGAGAAATAACGTGTCTACAATTAGAAATAAATATAATTAATTATTAGTTATGGGTTTGTGCGCATTACTTTTTTTTCTGAGCGCTAAATAATTTATAAAATGCTTTTAACTAATGAGCACTTGTTATTTCTTATTTAGTGAATAACAAATGATATAAACGCGGTTGTAAATTATCCTTAATGCTTTATAAATTTGTGTTTTCTTGTTGACTTGTCTTCATTGTAGAAAGAAATATTTTTTTGTTTTTTGTTCGCTCTGGGATTCGTAAGTCTGTCCGTATGTCTACTGGTTTATTCCCCGCTAGACTTAAAAAGTCAATATACTAATCCTCACACCTAAATTTATTTCGTGAGGGAAATTTAATAAAGCCATTGTTATTACAATTTACATACATTACACCTAATTTTCCCCCCCTCAATGCAAAAGTCGTTCCCGTCTCCATCCGCAAATTTCAGCTGAGGCTAAATCGGCAGTAATTTGGGAGCGCAAATCTAATTTGTATTTCCTTTCTCAATTTTCAGATAATTTTTTATTTATTGTTGTATATTTGGCTCATCTGTTCGTCACAGTAGAAAGAAAATGCTTTAAATGCTTAATGGTGTCACCCACACTGGCATTTATTGTACATATGTATGTCGGCCTTGTTGCGGGTTACTTTAATATTTGTCTTTTAAATAGGCTAACGAATACACACGAGTACAATGATTTAAAACTGCTTATAATGCAATCATTTTCCAGCCGATAGTTTTGTGGTCTGGCAATTGCAAAGGGAAAGCGCAGCATCGAGTTAAAATTAGAAAACATTATTATTTATTGTATGAAATTGTATTTAGTGGAGCTTCTATGAAACCGCCTTTGCTAAAGTGCGTTTATTTTCCAGTTGAGTTACAGGGGTCGCAAATTGTTACAAAGTTATTTTAAAAATTTTCCATACTACTTTCCTTTTTAAAATTTAATTTTCCTTTTTTAAATGAGATGTTGTTGTCGACACTGACAAAAATATTGTCAAACCCAGTACGAATCGCCGCCACTTACCAGTCGTTTGTTTGTTGACATTCGCAATAAGAGGGTTTTATTCCAACAGCGGCGATTTCGCAGTCATTTGGTAACACTTAATGTGTATTGAAACGTTTTATTTCTTTATTTGAAAATGTTTAAAATTATCGTTTAAACTTTAATGCTTTACAAGCGGCCATTTTTGATGTTCATTATTAAAAGCATCCAAATACAAACATTTAATAACTATTACATAAAACTATAAAGACTTACCACAACTTTAATAACAATAAGTAATAAATTTATTTATTTATCTTTGCCTTCATCAAAAAACAGTCTAGTCACAGTAGTTTGAGTAGGCTAAAATTAAGTTATTTATATAACTTTATATCATACTTACATACATATTTGGGTAAAAATGAATTTCGGCACGAACTAGAAAATATCATCTAAATGATTGAAGCGGATAAAGAGCAAAATCTTTTCTTTTTTATTTATTTATCTCATTGTTTTTGTAAATATATAAACATCTTTAGCACATGCTAATAGTGCTGTCATTGTTTGCTTTAAAATACAACTCTGTGTTGATGAGAATACGCTATTTTCTAAATAAACGATTGACGCTCAATTGTCAAGCTTTGCTTTCGTATTTCTTTCAAAGTGTTTTGCTTTTACACGACAGGGATTTCTTCATTGTAAGGAAATATTTGACAGATCTTAAAACCGAGTGTTGTATTGGCATGTAAAGACAACTCTGCGTGTTTCTACAGACTGCCAAAAATCTTTGCAGTTTTTGTATTTGTTGTTACTAAAAGAAAAACAATACATATGTAAAGAAAAAATACAAAGTATAAAGGCCGGGACACATAGAATCCGTCATGCGTTGTATTCTGTCCTTTTTCAACTGACGTTAACGCAATAACGGATTAGGTTGGCACACTTAGTACTTTGTTAACGCATGTACTTTGCTAGCAAAATAAAATTAAAAAAAAAATAAATAAAACACCACCTATTTCGTTTTTTTTTAATAAATGAGTTTATTTCGCTGGTGGTAATCTTAATGGGAATGGGGCAGTGCACTCAGGGCAAAGTTGTTGATTGCTCTCAAGCTGGCGAGAAGCCAGCAGCAATCCCTGAAAATGGACTGGTCAAGCTGACATACTGCCTCCTCGTGGCGCCACTGGATAGCCCCTACAGCACCCGCTTAGAGGTGAACCAAAGTGTGCAGCGAATCCCCTCTGTCCAGGGGTCTAATCTAGGACCCGGTCCTCCAGGTTTCGGGGGTTGTGCGTTGCGGTAACTTCCCTACCGTGTAAAAACACATTAGTTTCGTTACAACCACAAAAAGGAAATATAAATATGGATGACTTTATTGCTGACGACCAGGAACAACGAAATAAGGATAACGATTTTCGGTTCTGCACGTGGAATGTCAGGTCCCTGAACAGACCACGTGCAGCCGATGAACTTGCGGAGGCCCTGGAAGCCTATAAGGCTGACATCACCGCCATCCAGGAAGTGCGATGGGATGGGCCGGGCAAAAAGAAAGTGAGAAACTGTGACATCTATTACGCTGATTGCTACAAAGAGCGACGACAGCGCTTGTTTGAATGCGGGTTTTTTGTTCGAGGCAGACTTAGGCAAAGAGTCTTAATCTTTAAATATGTGAGCAAACGCCTCATTACAATCCGCATCAAGGCTAGGCTGGGCAACATTAGCCTAATCTGCGCCCACGCCCCTACGGAGGTAAAGATGACGACAGCAAGGATGACTTTTATAATCTCCTAGAAAGAACATACGACCAATGCCCCAGCTAGGACACCAAGATCGTCCTAGAAGATTTCAACGCAAAGCTGGGCAAAGAAGACATCTTTGCTAGAGCCATCGGGAAACACAGCCTGAATGACGACACATGCGATAACGGACTCAGGCTGCTAGATTTCGTGACGGGGCGAAATCTCACTGTAGCAAGCACGCGATTCCCTCACCTTAACATTCACAAAGGGACCTGGCGGTCCCCTGATCAATCAACCGTCAACCAAACTCCTCCAGTATTCTTGATGTCCCAACATTCCGAGGAGCCAACATTGACTCCGATCACTTCCTTGTTGTAGCCAAGGTAAGATCACGAATATCAGTAGCAAAACGGAGTAGAGCACGACCACAACAGTTTGACGTCGCAAAGCTACAATCGCAATCGACCGCTGGGAAATTTGCCGATATAGTCTCCCTTAAGCTCTCAGAGAGTCCAACCCTGCCAGGCGAAACAACCGATGAGGAATGGAACCGTTGCCAAAACGCCATCAGAGATGCTGCCTCTGATGTGTTGGGTTTTAAAATGTCACCCGGAAAAAACCCATGGTTTGACGACGAGTGCAGGCAGGCACATTCAGCGAAGCTAGCAGCGTATAAGGCGACGTTGGAGAGAAGGACGAGAGCAGCTCGTGAGCTCTACGAACGTAAGAGAAGGGAAAAACACCGGCTTCTCAAAAAGAAGAAGAAAGAGCACGAGAAGCGCGCGATCGAGGAACTGGAGAGGTGTTACGGCAGGAATAATATCCGAAAGTTTTACCAACGGGTAAAACAACCATCCAATCCAAATAAGCTTCGGACAGAAGCCTGTCGTGGCGAAGAGGGACAAATCTTAGTAGAGTCGCAATCGATGCTGAGAATCTGGAAAGATCACTTCTGCAGACAGTTCAACGGCGAGCAAAACACCGATTCCATCGCCAGGCAGAATATTCCACTCCAGATAACGGACGATAATGGTAGAGAATTCCGTCCCCCCGACCTGAATGAAGTCAAGATAGCAATATCGAGATTGAAATCAAACAAAGCTGCAGGAGCGGACGCACTCTCCGTGGAACTATTTAAGGCAGCCGGAGATGACCTGGTTGGGCGCATGCACCAGCTCATCTGTAAGATATGGTCGGAGGAAAGCATGCCCGACGAGTGGAATCTGAGCATCGTTTGCCCGATCCACAAAAAAGGAGACCCCTTCAACTGCGCCAACTACCGAGGAATAAGTCTCCTGAACATCGCCTACAAGATCTTCTCTGTCGTTTTGTGTGAGCGCCTGAAGCCATTCGTTTGATAGGTCCTTATCAGTGTGGTTTCAGGCCGGGGAAGACCACCATTGACCAAATTTTCACACTACGGCAGATCCTGGAAAAGACCCAAGAGATGCAAATCGACACCCACCACCTATTCGTCAACAACGTATTAGAGGACGCCCACGGAACCGATGGCGCACACAAGTGGAGAGGGACCTCAACCAACTTTGTGTGCAAAATTGGAGGACGCTGGCTAAAGACCGTGCGAGCTGGAAAAGTTTGTTCGTTGAGGCCCAGGTTCACAAAAGAAGAAGAAGAATCTTAAACTAACTTAAAAACTAACTTTTGTTAACTTGTCACTTTAATTGTTGGAATTGCTTAATTTTTATTGGTTTATTTAATTATTGCAATCTTTCAAAAATTCTTAAATGGTTGGAACCATAAAATTTTTAAGCTTTAATATATGGCAGTATTGCATTTTATATCCAAAACGATTTATATTAACAAAAATGCAATTTAATACTTGAACTAATTTTTATAAAGTTTGTTGGCTTTAAATTTTTCGAAGGCATCACTTTCACGCAAGTTTTATTTATTAATTGAATTTAAGAATATTTCTATTTTGTCAGGTTTATGAGGGTTTGTAATTTATTTTCCAAGTTTTTAATTTTTTTTCACGTTGCCCAAAAAGTAATAAATATTTTCTGTGCCACTAAAAATCAAACTTGAAGGTTACTCAACTCTGATACGTTGCGTTCAAGTCGAATATTAACTTAGTTGTCAGTTGAAAAAGCCAAAGCACAACGCATTAGTGGTTCTATGCATGTTCCCCGCCCTTTATAGTGCAAACATATGTATTTCTCATACAAATAATTGACATTCATGTTACATGAAAAAAGAGTTTAAATCAATCCGACAAAATATAGCACTAAAGCTTTTCGGCGAACCAACTCACTCAATTAGCCAGATAAAGTTGCTGGTTATAATCTACGCCTCAAATTATACAGCAATATTGATTGCCCACAAATTAGTCGCAAAAGGAGGGCCGAGACTTACAATCAAAATTCAAGATATGGCTGCGAGAATTTTTTACTATCTGCTAGATATGAGCATTGAAAAAGGCGGAAAACAACCAGATAATAAGAAATTTCACATGTATAAGCTTTGCTTAAAAATCACAACAGAACTATGAATTTCAACAGAAAAGCAACTTCCAGTGTAGCGCCAACTAGCAGTGAACTAGCAGCGCAAAAAGAAAGCAATTCATCCAGTAGCGAGTTTCACATTTGATCAAATAAACCGTTCACCGAAATCGTGTAAATTATACAAAAAAAAAACTTGTACAAATACGTTTTGCACAAAATTAAAATTTGATTTGTGCTTTTCAAAAACAAAAAAACTGAAGAGTGCCTTGATGAATGTATTCGACCAACAGTCCAGAGATCGTAGGTTCGACTCCTACCAAAGACTCTGCTGAAAACCAGCACACAAAAGTCTTGCGACTAAAACCAATAACAAGAAACACGGAACACAATATTAAACATAAATAAATAAAAACAAATCAAACACCCAACAATCATAAATACAACATAAAAACGCAATGTTGGATTGTGCGCTGTCCAAGGTACGTACTTACACTGGCCAGTGAACAGTCAGAACTGCATCAGCTGAATTTTGACACTCTCATCGAAACACTACTCTTTATTTCCTCTTTCCCATCACCCAGTTCTGGAACAATGCACTGCATATGAGGCGGTCGACCACTGAGTACTGATCCCAAAAAAAGTAATTAGTTTTATATTTCGGACTTAGTTAAATAAAATACATTTTTTAAACATTATAGCCTCCCAAAAATGTTTCATCAAATGGACTTCCGATACGGGGTTTTCAGTTCCAATTCATACTGAACTCAAAATTATTCGAACAAAAAGGTTCCAATTCCGTTAATAATTAAGAATGTCTCATTGTCGTCCACTGGACCAGAGTTGTTATTTAGAATATTCGAATTTCTTCTTTGAATACTCTACTGTGCAAAGACTCATTTGCGTTCCCCGTTAAAAACTCTTGCCCAACGTGAGGCATCGCTAGGTCAAGCATGAACGCCTTTTAATTAAACAATTTTCGCAAGTAATTTATATTTTAATTATCTCATACAATTGCAGCCACAAATTCTTTGTACAACAAAAACCATTTACTCAACAAACGGACGGACGGACTGACAGACGGACAGGCGGACAGGCGGACAGGCGGTCAGACAAACGGACCCAACTGAATATTTCATTAGATTATTTCTATTTTATAGTTCATGCATTTTATATTGTTGCAAATTAATTTACAATTTAATT
This sequence comes from Epicampocera succincta, assembly GCA_932526305.1. Taxonomy (NCBI): domain Eukaryota; kingdom Metazoa; phylum Arthropoda; class Insecta; order Diptera; family Tachinidae; genus Epicampocera; species Epicampocera succincta. The sequence goes on from OW052034.1 coordinate 59,175,863, forward strand.
CGCTTTTTATTATTTTAATTTATGCGTGTTGTAAAACATGTTCAAAATTTGTGCGGTTTGTATTCGAAACTTTTTATAGACAGGAATTAAACTGGCAGTGAAACAACGCACCGCACAAGTGTACCAACAGTGTTTATTGCACTACAGACTAATCGCTGCTAAACGAACAGAGTTTATCAACATCTACCAACAAACAAATATTTATCGGACTTTGTTTTCGTTTTAATCAAACAAAATAAATCATAATTGTACTTAATCTTGAGAAGGAAATATGTTTGCCACTGCAAACAGGAGTCAGCCCACAGTAGCTGCTGTTTATCACAGACAGACTTGTTTGTCTCTATTCAAATCATAATCTAAATAATTTTGAAAAATTGATAACCATCAATTTGAAACCGCAACTGCTAAAATACTTTAAGCCTGTTTTTAAAACATTGAAAACCAACCAGAGTGTTAATCACATCACTAATGGACACCGAAACAAGCCAATTTACTCGGCACATGATTGTAAATGTGTTTTACAAAATAAATTAAAGCACCAGCCGGCTGCTTTAAGTTTATTCGAGCAATTAACAAATACAAAAGTCATGAAATTAAATCATAAACTTGTACATTTAATCGTTTTGTATAACTCGCCGTAATCTGTTGATTCGTTTGTGCTTGATTTAATCACGAGTGTGAAGAAAAATTAAAAATTTAACTACCACAGCCACGAACCGCATTTCCAATTTCACTGTCTACAGCAGCCCGTTGGCCCTTTAAAAGTCAATGGTAATATGATGAAATTTTCTTCGAGCGAAATCTAAAAAACTGGGCCACATTCTAGTGAGGAACCAACTGGCAATTGCTCTCCTGTGGGAGAAGTTTGACTCAGAAGGTCATTAAGAAACATAATAAATGCAGTAACGGATCGATTTTATAAATTATTTATTCCATATGTACGAGTATGTGAAGGAGTTTGCCCGCAAATTGCTCCTAGGCACAGTTTTGGATCTGAGAACAAAAAGCCGACATCAACACTTATTACGTTTTTGCTCTTAAGACTTTGAATTTGTTGTTTTTCAACTAAATATTTTCATATCAAATTCGTTCACAATTAAAACAGAAAAATGTTTGCAATTTTAATTTTTTATAAGAAAAATAAAAAAAAAAAATTAAAAACGACAGCCTGCGAAGTCAAAATTTAATATTTTATAATGTTTAAAAGAGTTGCGCCCGGCTGATAACGAGGCTTGGTACGAGATGCTCAATAGTCGTGGGATACAAATAATTGTGAACGAAGCTACAATAAAAGCTACTGCAGAAAATTGTACAGCAACGGGGACCAACCTGCCCATAGCTTGTCTAAGGACATCCTTCCTGGTGTTGGTCAAAGGTTGAGGTGCCTTCCTTGGTTGGAACCTTCTGGCTGTGATTTGGGTCTAAAAGCGTAGGAAAGGACTTTGGGTGATGCCAATGTGTTCCAAGTTCTGTAGCCAGATTCTGTTCTTCGAAAAGAACTGAATGTTGGGGAATATACAAACGAGGCCGATTAAGGCCTGCTGTTCCTTGAGAATTTCCAGCTCAGGTACTCTTTCGCTATTTAAATATCAGAATTACACCTGGTAATCGCCAAGGGGCCGTCGTGCGCCGTGGTTTAGTTCACTACAGTGGGGTTGGTACAACGCCAGATGAAGCCTTAAAGGCGGGTGATGCAGTAAGACAGTTCCACATATAAACTGATTTTTATCAGCTACTATGGATTGTTGCAGCAACTAAAACTGTCACGATTTCTGTTCAAACAATTTATTAACTGATTGGGTGAAATTTGAAAAAAAAAAATATATATTTGAACGCAATAGAACACAATAGAGCTTTTTTTCTCTCAAAATGCTTACGAACGCTAACGTTGGGGATAGTGAAACAGATAGTAGTTCATCTTTTAAAAGTATTATGAAACCAGAGTTATTAGATTTTGCCCCTAAGATTAAATTGTTAGAAATAACAAGAGCGCAGCTTAAAGGAAACTTTCGCAGGGCAGTTTGCATTAAATAGTAAGATTAGGTTATTAATAACTGCATTTTTAGAAAATAAATAATTTGATTTGATCAGATAAAAACTGATGTTGAATAAGAGAAAACATATTTTGTGCCGTTTAATGTGTAAATATCTTTTATTAGAAATATAGCGATGGAATTATTGAAAATGGAAATAAGACAGCAATTTTTATAAGTCTTTGAGTTTAAACCGAAATACATGCATATAAAGACATATGTATGTATGTATTCGTATGGAAAAACTTCTTAAGCTATTGATATTTTTTTCTTTAAACTTGAGAATTAGGGCAAAATCTTCGGTTTGGCCGCCTTAAAGCAAAAACTGGCATCATTTAAAATTTGTCGAAGACAAAAGGTCCGACAATATGTGTATATTTTACATACATACATACGAGTACATACATAAATAATAAGATACGTAAGTAGATACTTAAAATTTTAAATGGTCTTGCAAAGTCCCATAGTTTTATCCATCCCACTGGAATCCTATTGTGACATTATCTTAACATTTTGAAACTTCTTAATTTAAGTCATGGATACATCCAATCATAATCATTAATTTTTTGTATGTACATGCCAGAGCATGACGCTACAGCCTCAGCAGTTTCCACTATTTTGGCAATCAGTTGCTATCAAAAGCAAAAGCAAAAATTTCGCTTTACTTACCTCCGACTCTGGTGTGAAAAAATTTTTAGTCACCCTGTATTATTAGATTCACTGCAATCGTTTACAAAATTACTTACATATTTACCTCCGACTCAGAAGTAAATCAATCAATTCACGTTAAACTAAAATAAATTTTGAGTCATCCTGTATTGTCAGGTTCACTGAAATCGTTTTCAAAATAAAAAAAATATGTCTTAATTTTTGAAGGAACTTTGTATAAAAAGAAAGAATGTGCTGTTGAATAAAACTCAAAGAAATCAGTGTGACAATTTTCGAACAAATGGCCAACAAGACCATCACTTTCGCCACATTTTTCCTTGCTTGGGTAGAACTAACAATAACTTAATATTTTCATTACTGACCTTATATTCACCTTCACCCAGTCTTTGACCACCTTTTCAGCTAGATTGGCTTAAAAGATACTTTAATCGGCGAATATGGGTACGTAATAGTAAAATACACGCATAATAACAGATAGTTTTTATGCCACGGAATAGTTAAAAATTCGAAAAATTAAGCTCAACCAAAACAAAGTACCCAACTTTATGGAGGGTCTACTGTAAGCAATTATTGCAAATAGGAACTTCCTAATGGTTAAATAATTTAATTAGAAATAAAATCATAATATTTTTCACTTTGTCATTTCAATCATATTTCTGTGCGATTCAACGTGATATTTGAACATTTAAACATTTAATAAGAAAAATTGTTTCTGTTTCAATATTCGTATTGTTAATCAACTACTCTTCTAATTGAATTGACATTGAATAATATTGAAGTTAGTTGTAAGAACGGTTTTGAAGAAATTTACTGTATTTTAAAGGTGAAATTTTAGGTTTAAGTGGTGCTTCTGGGGCATGTCAGCAGTTCAGAAGTAAAATTTGATTTATTCTAACATTCACCCAACATTTAACTGGGATTTCATCGCGTTTTGTTGTTGCACTAGCGGGCTCCACCGCCAACATCAGCGCCACTTTTAGTATTTTTTTTTTATTTTTAACAGTAACGCGTATTTAATATTATAACTTTTTTTGTTGGGAACCAGTACCCAGGGGTCAACCCCTTCATATGCAGTGCATTGTGCCAGAACTGGTTTTGGAGAGAAGAAAGGAAGGAGAAGTAGTGTTCCGCTGTTTGGTTGTTTATATTCTATATTGCAGGGATGAGTATGCCAGAATTTAACTGATCTTATTAAAATTACAAAAGTCATCATAAAATTGACAAAACGTCGACTGAAAATGTAATCAAATTTTTTTTATTGGCATATAACGAGTTACGCCGAAATGTGAGCTAAAGGTCGACAGCCACCAGTAAACTAGTAAATATTATCGAGCCTCTACTGTACCTGCTCTTCTCATTAAAGGGTTATTGACAAAAATAAGAATTTTTATGCATATGACCGTTAAAAATCAATTAGTGTTTTTCTATATTGATCTTGCAGCGATTGTTGGACTACGTGGGGCTAAATGTGTCAAACATGGCCACATGATTCCACTCAAATCTCTGGGGTTTCTAGAGTCAATTAAACCAATTGTTTGGTATATTTATGTGTGTGTATGCTTTTCTTTGTCAGATATTTAAATTATTTTAAGCTTAAAAATTCGCAAAACAATTGTTTTTTTTTGTTCGAGCATGAACAGCAAACATTGGAACAATTAACAACCATGTAAACTAGACCCACCGCATACAATTGCAATGAAAACTGTACAAAACAGAGCAAAAAAAAATTAACGAAATTCAAAAAATATCTGCACACACTTCAACAATACCGCATAATTCAAAAATTGCCCGAAGCTGTGCAAGAAAGAAACTAACAAAATCATGTTGCAAGTGATGAAATGGTAGAAACAAACTAAAAGCCATATACTCCAATGCGATTAAAAAAAAAAAAAGAAAAAGAAACAAATTCCGAAACTACATCAAGAAACCAAATATGGGGCAATAGCTTAAAAAACTTGAAAAAAACTAGATTTAAAAGTGAAATACACAGCACCGGCTCAACAGTCGCACTAACACAAGTTGCAAAAGTTTATTTTAATACTGGGGCAAGCACAAAAAACACAAAATCACACAAAAAGCGGTCGAACGCTGTTGCACCAAAACCTTAACTTAAATAAGTTAAATAAAAAGAAATACTGGGAGAGGCGTTTTAAGAACTCTCAAAAAAGATTTGGCAATTACGAGTTTTTCAATGAATTTTTAACGGCTGTTTTTGCCACAACAATCGGTCAGCAAAAAATAATGCTAAGAAAAAAATATTGTCACAACGAATAAAATACACATTTTATTAAAGAAAATTAAGATTTTTTGGCCTTTTTCGGTGCCAACCGCCAATATTTTACGAAATTGCCACAAACCTTGGCATTGGCAAAAAAAAAAAAACAAACAAACAAAATAGACAAAAAAATCGTATATTTCCAACGCATGTTTATTACAAACATTGTGGCTATAAAGTTAAATCAGGCAACCAATCAACTGCAACGCGTTAACAGTTGCCAAAAACATCACGTCAAACACGTGAATGCACCAACACCATTCAACGCCACCACCACCACCACCACCTTCCCCACCAACAACCGCATCGAAACCCACCGGGATTTACTGCACCAACATAAACAAAAACAACAATGTACCAAGGTGTGAAAATCACGCAACATGCACTCCGTTACACTCACACGCCGCAGTTGAAATAAATTAAAAACGAAAAAAATACTCGTATCTAACGGCGAACAAAGTACATACATACATATATTTTCGCTATCACAAAACGGTTTCCACACGCACATTTGCGGCATAAAACAACATTTTTCCGTCATGTTATAACAACAACAGCAAACTTTTTCTACACTTTTTTAGTTGTTTGTGCAGGATGTGCCCCATAGAAAATTTATCAAAATATGTACTTAAATGCTGGTGGCACGAGTGCAACGAACGAACGAAAAATTTCGCCCAATAATTGGCATAAATTGGCTATAGAAAGAAATTGGCGTATGCGCCTAGGACCACAATTGCGCCAACGACGAATTTCGCCCATCACGACAAACTCGAACGTAAATATAAATTCGCCATGTGAAGCACAATAACGACGAACAAACAACTTGTATTTAAATTGGTAAAGTTGTTTACTTTTTGTGAACAGGCACCTGAGGCCTGGTTTTTTCGCCCTTTAAAATACATCTATTTGAGCTTTCGCCGAGTATGACGGATTTAGACCAACGCCAATGTGTTCTAAATATTATTCGCGACCAAAAATCCATCGTTTGTCGCAGTTGTGTTTCTAGCATGAAGCGCAATAAAGACGAACAAACTACAGCGGCTAAGTGCTAAAGTGTGGCCATACTACAAAAAAAACAAAAAAATAATGCCAAACAAGTGGAAGACTAACAAAAACAAACACAACTAAAGACAGGATTACACGATTGCCGCAATGCACCCATTTGTAGTTTGGGCGACAATAAAACGATTGTGCCAATCAAATTCTCTGCAGTCACATGATTGCCGCAAATTTAAATTTAAAAACACTTGCAACTCTTTCCTAATGTAAATAAATATCGCTATACAAATTCAAATCGTCGCTATTGAGCTCTTTGGAGGCAATTAAAAAAGAAAAAAAAACATGTTTTATTAGCTAAAACCTTGTTTAAAATTGCTTTACTTTCGACGCCGCGGTACCCGTACAAGTTTTATTTGTTTGCCTTCATAAACTGACCAGCGCTTCATCATCATTTACATATTTTCAAAAGGAATAAATCATAAGAGTGACAGGAAAAATCGTATAGCAACAGCAATTTAGAAATAGATTAACAGCAGCGTTAACCTAAAAATATTAATTTACTCGACTTAAAAAACAAACACTTCACTGCTCTTTGCAAAATATCACTTTCAGCTTTGACAGGTGGCTCAGAGAGGGAAGAAATTGCTGTGTCAGGAACCTAAAGAATTGGTGCCCACGTCAGTTTCGTGTATATCCAGCGTTCATACAGTACAAGAACTTTTTGCTGCAATGCCCGGATTGTAACATTGCATTACAGTCCAATGCGTTGCCATGTTTGGATCTCTTATTTTTCACATTTTTGTACATTTGGGCATCCAGCCCTGCAATCTTCCACTGTGTTTTTTTGGAACATTTCGTTTCGATTTCATGTGGAAATAAGAATACTTCCAAACTATATCCATTATCAAATCATTTATGGTACTGATTTACTTACACTTTTGTTGTTGTTACTAGTCGGGGAAATACACAAAATTCCGTGTCCAGTGGATCATTTGTATCAAAGAATACAGTCATAAAACTCCTAATAATTAACATGTGTATGCATTTACAACAGCTAGAAAACAAGCAAATTAAAATGTTTAGTTCCATTTTTAATACAAGCTATACTTTAGCTTATAGGAAGCACTGTAACCTGTGTGTGCTGAAGTTGTTAAGTAAGAGTCGGAACTGCAAATCAAAGAATATCGCAAAAAACGAACAATTCTCTATTTTCGTAGTCTCGTTCATTTGATAATTTTATCTAAAATTGCAAGTTATACTTTTGGCTTGATGGAAAAATCCTGTCGTCATGCATTATAAGCTGGTAACATACGTGACAATTCAAATGTGACATTATTTCTATAATTATGCAACAAGCTAACGAGTAATAACGTCTAAGCAAATTTCATTCCTTAAAGTGAAAATGAATTTCTGGAAGTCGAGCATTTATTTGGAAAACAGCAGCAAATTATGGAAGCAACAGTATTGCCAGTTGGCCTGCTTTGGAAGAGATGCTGCTGAATGTAGAATGTATATAGTTGATACAGTATTTCTAATCATTGGATACATCAAACCCACTTATCTGCAGCCTTTAGTTATAAAATAAAATTCGCCATGAGCAGAAATTAAAAACTCTACCAAAAATTAATCGATCTACTAAGATCAGGCCAAGTCCATGTTCTTGAAAACTATCAATCGATTTCCAAAGACCGAATCAAAAAAGTTGTTAAATTGAACTAATCGTTGACTGAAAATGTTTTATTATTAAACAACATGTGTGTGGCAATTAGTAATATAGAAAAGATATTCTCGTCATAAGAAATTCTGGCACTGCAGCCACACTTTGAATTTCTTAGTTTCAAATTGATAACACACGCCGCTTGTCAAAACTCACTTGAATTGACGGCTGTGACACGGGCTGCATTCAAACGACGAAGCAAGATAATTCTATGAATCCCAAATCATTTATATACAATATTTATTAATTTTATGCATTTTTTTTGCTATAAAATAATTTTACGGCTTTTAGTTCTTTGTGTGGAATTTATTGCTTCAAGTGAAGCAGTAAAGTTTTTCTGTGACCAGCTGTTAAAATCGAACCAAAAGTTGCCAACCAAATGGAGAGCCAATCATATATGTATGTAGTCAGTTTAAAACGTTTGAGTGTGTTTTGGTAAAAGGAAAAGTGAGCGTATTGCAAATTGAAAGGGTATTGAGGGGCAAAAATTTGCAGTGTGGCCCCCCTGTGTGAACCATGACACATCATTAGCTGGCATTATCATATGTTGAATTGAATTGAAAACCTTGTGACTTTCAGCTGTTAATTTCCAACCGGAATTTGTTACACAAATTACGCACTTGCCTCTTAGTGTTTGTCCTTCCTGCTGCCTGCTGCCAGGTTTGTTGCAAAACTTTTATTAAGCCTATAATGTCTTAGTTTGTGTGTGTGTGTGTCTGTGTGTGTGTGTGTGTGTGTTTAAAACCGTTACTTCTTGTCAAGCACGAAACTTTATGCTGGGGCTTTTTGATATTTTAGGCCTGCAAGCGCTTTGGTCCAACCATGTTTGAGACAACCTTATGGTGGCCGCCACATAAAGTCATTACATGTACATACATATATGAAGACATACATATGAGTCGATTTCCTTTTTCTTTGCAGACACGAGTACTTGAACTTGCGTAGACGCAACATTGGGTCGTAATGAAAATCAAAAACACAAACAACAACAGCAGCAACTTAACAAGATTTTTTCATGCGTTTTATAAGATTTTGTTTCTTTTTTTCTCCAACTGCTGGTCGTTAGATTTAAACGATTTTATGAGATTGTTTTGTCAGAAAGTGTCAGTGGCTGTACGAATGTCTTCTGTCTGTCTGCTCACGTTTTTCAGTGTTGTCTTGCCGTGTGTCTGGCCGTAAAGTCAGTTACATGTATTAATGCTGTCATGTACATACATACATACATACATACACATATATATATATATATGTATGTACATATCTACTATGTAAGTATATACTTATTTATGTAAGTATGTATGTATGTATGTATGTACGAATGTTTTATAACTTTCTGTTTGGCAATGAAAACAATTTATGACAGTATTTATTTGATGGCCGATTTTTATGATTACTTTTGACATAATGTTGCTGACTTTATTATTTTATTTGTGTATGTATATAATTTTATTTGCGACAATTTTTTGTTGTTGCTGCCACATGTCAGTTACAGCAACAGATCGGCAAAATAAACAACATTTTTTTATGCTTTTGGGGGCATGTCAACCAACATGCCCATGTTTGTTATCGTTAAGTGTTAAATATCGCTTTTTGCTCAGCCAAATGATTTGTATATTTATTAATTTATTCTGACATCTCGTTTGACTTATTGACTTTGAATATGTACTCGCATGTACATGTCCATGTTTTAGTTGTTCTTAATAAGATTTATAGTTTGAAATATTTTTTGGAACTAAATAGAAGTTGTTACTTCAAGTGGTTTTGATATGAAATTTCCCAAAAAAAAAAAAAAAGAATTGTTTCTTTTATGGCTTGAAGGTATTATTCATTCAAAAGAAGACAAACTATTGTTTGACAATTATTTGTAGTATTTTGGTTTTTCTTGTGATTCCAAGAGTGAAGAGTTTTCAAAAAGAAAAAACTTTTAAGAACGAGTAATTTCCTTTTGGTGTTTCAAAAAATACTGGAATTTAAGCTCGAATAAAAAACTTTTCGATTTGTTTGTTTTGAAGTAACATATCGTTACCTAAAACGCAAAACGCCTTAATTAACAAAAAACTCAAAATCGATTTTTTTGCAAATTCCGATGTATCTAATCAAAATACATCACCACCAAACAAATCATACTTCCACGTACACAAATAGCAACTTTATAGACAAAATAAAAAAGCTTTTACTACAATATTGAATATCGTTTAAGAATGTTTTTTGCTTCTCCTGTAAAATTACTAAAATGTTAGTTAGCGCGTTTTGCGTTTCAGGTAACGATATGCTATGCATTTACAGAGTTGCCAAGTAAGCTATTATAAAGGGTGGTTAAATTTCAAGGGCCGATGTTGATTTTGAATAAAACACAAACTATTTAGGAAATTACTGTAATTTTATTTTATTATGATGTATTGGTATTACTCAATTATGTATGGAACAAAATATCGGCCAAATGGGCGCCGCGACCTCGGCGGCACACCTCCATCCGATGGTCCAAATTTTCGATGATGCTGAGGCATAATGGAGGTTCTATGCCGTTAATGTGCCGAATTATCTGATCCTTTAGGTCTTGAATTGTTGCTGGCTTCTCGACGTACACCATTTCTTTCAAATAACCCCAAAGAAAAAAGTCCAACGGTGTCAAATCACATGATCTTGGCGGCCAATTGACATCGCCATTACGTGAGATAACACGGCCATTGAATTTGTTGCGCAAAAGAGCCATTGTTTCGTTAGCTGTGTGGCAAGTGGCACCGTCCTGCTGAAACCACATATCGTCCACAACCATATCTTACAATTCGGGCCATAAAAAGTTCGTTATCATCTCACGATAGCGAACACCATTCACAGTAACTGCCTGACCGGCCTCATTTTGGAAAAAATACGGCCCGATGATGCCGCCAGCCCATAAACCGCACCAAACAGTCACTCTTTGTGGGTGCATTGGTTTTTCGACAATCACTCTTCGATTCTCATTCGCCCAAATGCGGCAATTCTGTTTATTGACGAATCCACTGAGGTGAAAATGTGCCTCATCACATTGACCAAAAAAATTACGAAGTGCACGATATGCATTTTGATTTGAACTCCCATTTTCATAATAAGTCTGGATAACTTTAACACGTTGTTGGATTGTGTATCTCTCCATGGTTCAAATTGAGTAAGTCTGAAATAGAGAAATGTCAAATAAAATTCGGAAAAAAACTTGGCGTTTAGGTGTGGTTCACATTCAACATCGGCCCATACAATTTAACCACCCTTTACAATTTGCATTAATTGTGTATAGCAATAAAAGCATTTAAATGAATGAAACCTCCTCTTGCATAACTTTTTGATATTGTTTAAGACTTTTAACTTTAATATTCATATACTGCATTTGAATGGAAAAGAGTTTCACAGACGTATTTCCACACACGGTGGATGAAAAAGTTGCAATCGCTATAATAAAAAATATGCTATATTTTTTCCTAAATTTTGTGATTTACAAAAATGTTTACATAAATTATATTAAATACCTTTTTGTAAATTAAATCCACAGCAAATTCTCAGGTGATTATAGAAAAAAAGTTAGTGACATGTTTGAAAGTGATTTCTTCTTTGATGACCCTAAAACTTTGAACCTTGACAAAGTATTTTTAATCATCCGTATCCTTTTTCTTCCCACTCGAAGCACATACATACATGACACTCAAACGTGTGTTTTCGGAATTACTTTTTTTAGACTTCAATGTGTCACTCTAAAAGTAGTTTTGTTAAAATTAGTCTTACTCTGTTCTTTTATTATAGAAACTCATACTCGTATAAATAATATGAACTGGCAGCTCAGTTCAACTTTGGCTGAAAAGTTAAAAGTTCGACTATGTTTGAATAAGAACTAAAGTCAAACGAATTTAAGCTGGATACCACCAGCGTTGTCAAAACAAAAATACGCACCAAATTTTAAATTTCTTATGTTTATTGAAGAAATTTTGCGCACCAAGAATTTTAAAACGCACCGCGTTGACAAGGCTGCTGGAATATACACTAAATGTTGAATCCAACTTTAGTTGTTATACAACGATATTCTGATCTTACCGGAATTAGATTCGGTGTCATGAAATTCAATGTTTGCGGATTTTTGTCTGAACTAGAACTGGTGTCGGCCACAGAAACGAATGCTATTGGCTCTTTTATTGGAAATAAATCAATCAGCTTGCAACTGATGTCCTTTAATTGGAATTAAAAATAATAGCTAAAAGCTTCATTTTTCAACAGTTAGATTTTTGGGAAAATGTAAGGAAAATAAAGTTTAAATTTAAAAAAAATATTTATTAAATTTTTTTTTAATCTTTTATGGGGTAAAACATAAAAACAGCACCCAAACCAATCGATATTAATCCAGTTTGTGCAAAAATCTCCAGATCTATCGGCAAGCCAATAGAAAATTCCTTTTGGCAACAATCGGCCTGAATCGCTAAACACCGCAAGTCTACGGCAAAAGAAAAAAATAAAGCACTTCATAGCCTTGAGTACATCATTTACAATAAATGATACAAACATATGCTAGAATCATTTTCAATAGCACTTTGATACTAGGCCTCAGCTAAAACGCACACGAAGCTGCAAATTGCCGTACTGGCGGGATCTTTAATTGTGTCGTATAAGTCTGCAATGCAGCTTTACAAATGAAGGCAGATTATAACAAACGTATGTATTTACGCTGTCTCCGGGCAGCCCAATATAGCAAAACCAACCGAATGAAACCAATATCGGTTTGGAAAACAGAAACTCAGTAAAACCGTCGTGTATTCTATGACATCCCTTTCCTGAATAAGAAGATTTTATAACGAACAAAAATTTAGTTGTTCGACTTCAATTTATTTTTATCTGTAAATGTTGTATCCAGTTTTCGAAAAATCAGTAATTTGCCATCCAAACTGTTGACGCGGGCCTGCGGATTCATAAACTTAATCAGCCGCTGCCACCGGTGCAGCTGCACTGCGACTGTATAATTTGTAAGTGAACGACGCCAACATATGAGTAATATATGTATGTATGTATATTTCGGTGGGGTTTCTCTATGGCATTGCCATCCATTTTATTTCCTCGCATAAAATGGCACTAAACTTAACAATCTCACATGCCAATCAATTGACCAGGAATGATGCATATTTCAAACACCAGAGACATTCAACTATCAATCTGCCAAATGAGTGGGAAACAAATCGACGATAATAATGGCGATAAATTTTCGCCATAAAAACAGCTATCACTTGTTTGTTGCCAGTCCGTGTTAAGCCGTAGGATGTTCGCAGTAGTTGAATCAATCAATTCGCTGTGCCAAATAAATAAGTAAATGACGCCAACGTGACATGAAATGTTCAAATTATAAATATTCACAAGGAATTTTTCTTTCTTTTCTCGAGAAAAGTTGCCTCCATTATAACAAATTCCGTGACAGCAAAAAATATAAAAGTTGGCAACGCTGCCCTAAATATTTCATTTTATTTATTTTTTGTATCTGTTGAAATGGTTGGGAAATCTTAATGAATTTTCCAATTCAAATAAACTTCTGCGGGCTTTCTATATAAATAAATAAATACATACATACCGAGCACATATTGTACATACATACATGCACGAGTATACACATACATATTTACACCGGCATATTGGAATTCTATCTATCTCTGTGTATTTAGATTTTTGGATGACGATAATACTTTTTTTTTCTTGTTTATTTTAAATTTTACAATTGCATTTTGCATTATCTGGCGTATGAAAACACCTGAGAGAACTTCTAACCGCTTTTGATAATCAACCCAATTATGAACTTCAGTTCGGCGAGAATTTTCTGTCTTTTCTCATTCTGGTTGTGCGTTGATGACTTACATCAAGTCATCCCGTTCACTCAAGTGGAGTTGGTCAGAGAAGGCCATCATGGCAGGTGCTCGCACAATATCAATTCCAAATCGAAATCTGTTCCTGTGTTAGATAAAGAAAAGTGCAATTTTAACACGAAGAAATTTGTGTATAAAACTCTTTAAAAATAACCATTTTGTTCATCAAAAACTATCACAATCTAAAAAATTTAATGTAAGAAATGTTAAGCGGCACTTGCCGACTTTACTTATGAATAGAAAGCCGGAAGAAGTTTTGTTGAGCCGACAACTTTTTGCTTTTCGAGTGCCTATTAAACATAAAGTAAAATTAATTTTATTTGATTTTTCTCGTATATATAAAATATATATAATAGTGATATAATATAAAATGTGTATATAAATGAAATGCAATGTAAACAATTAAGACAGCTGGCATCAACGTTGCCAACTATTATGTTTTTGGTTCTCGCAGAATATATAATAGAATGAATATTTTCTCGAGAAAAATGTTTTTCGTGGGAGACAAATTTTCTGGCGAATATTTATGATTATGATGAATGCACAATATAATATTTCTCGGAATGAATAATAAAATAAGAGAAAAAAACTCTATATATGAAACTTTATATATAATCGACCCAATCTTATAAAAAAAATCTCTGTTATTACAAGTTATTATTCTTATTTAAATTTATTGAAAGACTTGCACTAAAAAACTTTCAACACAGAACACTTGCTTTTACATCATATTGTACTTTCTAAAGTTACAGACACTGAAAACCCCAAATTTTTTGTAAGCTTCTACGAAATGCCAGCCGCTTTGCACCGCACGTCGTTCAGCGCTTTTGAAAGTTTTGTCCAGCAAAATGCAAAAAAAGCACCAAATCAGTGCCAACCACACCATTAATTAGACGCTAATTCAAACAACATATTTAGTTGGAACGATAATTGAATAGCAACTGATTTTCTTTATGAAATTGTTACTCTAATAGAATTAGATTAGATAGCATTCATTCTAATTGATATTAAGCATGATTTACAATTTATGATTAAATTAACATTGTATGCCATAAAGCTAATACTTAATTATATAATATGAATTTGATTGAGACCATACGAGTATTCATTTGTGCCACAAAATTCATTTGCATTTAAAAACAAAATATATGACGTGGGATTAAATAGTTTTTATCGACTTCTAACGCCAACACATTCTGCCAACATTCGTTGAGACCGTATGGGGATATTTTTTTGCTTTTTGTTGTATGCAAAAATTGTTTGTGCACAGTGAAACCTGTCATGATTGGACACATGGTGTTTTTATCCAAATAATACAGGTGTCCTCTTACACATTATTCATATTAATTGTTTTATATATATTATCATCATATTACTTTTTATACATATTTATTTTCAAAATAAATAAATAACTTTTATGTTATAATCGCACATTTCATTATTGTTGTCTATATGTACAATATATATTGTATTGTATATTTAGAGTAGACTGTTTGAACTTGATATATGTATGTATGTTGAACAAATGACTCTTCAAACAAACAGCAAATGAACGTTAACAGATATTGGAGTTGATTTTGTGCCAGCACCTGCCACACAGGAACCAGACTTTCCTGTACATTCCTCTCAATCTAGTTCCTTGCACAAAAAGAGGTTTTGGTCCTAGGTCTTCCTAGGTTTACACCACAACCAGAACGTTTCAGCTAAGGATAGGCTGCTCGGTCCCCGTTTCTGCCATATATGAACTTCCTAGAGTTTTGGTTGTTGTGCCAACCGAGGTATATCTTCTCCTCTATTCCCCGGAAAGTAGAATCCACTGACTGGGTTTAAAAGCGCTTAACCTGCCCCGTGGACATGAACGTCACCACTAACATAATTGGCATTAATACACATGTGGATTAGAGTTCAAAAAAGTAATAACTATATTAAATATAACTCTTGCTGCTGCATTTCAACGTTTCTGTCCGCGTATTAGAGATATTTTCAACCAAAAGGTTTTTGAATTTCCTGTTCGCCTCCGTTTATGAGAAAATTGCATTTTATATGGAAGCGCTAATCAAAATGCTGGATCTACAAAACACGCCCACTTGTGGCAATTGTCTGGTATTAGGAGATGTCTTTTACGGGAAGTTTCACTGTGCAAGCAAAATTTTAATTTACAATATATGCCGACTGATCAGTTTCATAGGCGGATAGTTCTTTACCGTCGTCAATGGGCTGCGACCCTTATATATTACTGCCCCTGTTAATTGGCAGCCTAGTGTAAACTCCATTATCATTCCTCCCTCATCTAATTACCCCTGCCACAGTTAACTTTTTTCCGCCGCTGTCACGTGACTCCGTCAGTATTGCCAAGTGTGCAGATTTACCTGCAGTTTGCAGTTTTTCGAAGCATTGATCAGTTTTGACTCTCTTTAAGTGACTTTTAAAATTAACATTTTTTTTAACAAATCATGTACAAACGTGACGCTTAAGTGTCATTCTCAAGTTTCCAAAAATAGAACACAATTTTCACACAAAAAACTTTCAAAATCATGTGTTTTTATTCATTTTGTTACGTTTGTTCGCTTTATTGGTGTACGATTGTGAGTTGGAATAGTACCAAAAATAGTACAACAGTACCAACTGCGACATCACTGAAAATATTTTATCTCTTCCAAAAAGAAAAATATCAAACTTCGTTCTGCAAATCAGAGCGTAACTCCAGCGCCAGTTCCCTTAACTCCTGATAATGAGACCACTGACCATTCAAGAAACTATTTAACTAATTTAATAATTTATGTAGATATCTTTTGTTAAAGCATAAAATGAGTAGAACCAAACAGAAGATATTTACAGTTTACAGTTCTGAAGATATGTACAGCTATTGACAACTAATTAGAAACGATTTGCAGTTTGCATCAAGAGCTTTAAGTTTTAATATCTTTTTTTTTTTTAAATTACACAAAAAATTGTGGCATTTTATTAGAAAGAAATTTGTACAACGCTTGTTAGTTTCAGTATTTCGTTGCAAAGACCTTTTGTTTAATCACAGCCTCACATCGGCTGCGCATTGATGCGGTGAGATGTCGGCATCGCTCTACTGGTATTGCATACGACGCTTACTTCACTTCTTCGAAAAGACTTTGCATATTATTGATATTTTTTAGGCTTCCAGCCTTTTTTACGTCACCCCACTATGCTCGATAGTGTTTAAATCTGGACTAGATGATGGCCAATCCAAAACATTACTAGAATGGTCATTAATAGTGTTGCAACGTATATTTCTTAATGTAAAATTTCCTCAATTTTATGCATTGGCCCAATATCATTCCAGGAGAAAAACTCTCAGACCATAATTGATACTCCGCCATTTTTTACTACCGGTGAAATATAGCGAGGAGTAAATTCTTATATATCTCCTACCACCAGAAACAAAACGATTTACCTTTGTTTCGTCACTCTAAAGAATATATTTTCACTGATTTGATGTCCGACCCCAATCAGTCTTAGCAAATTCTAAGCGTCAGGTTCTTTGGAGCTTAGGCAGAAGTGGCTTCATACGTGCAACTTTACCATGTAGTCCAGCTTTCACCAAACGACGTGAAATGGTCTGCTGGGATATCAATGTTCAACTTATACCGAATTTCTTGTTGAATATCTGTGGATGTCTTTTTTGGGTTGCACTTGGATATTCGCGATATCATTCGATCGGTATGCGCTGATGTTTTCCTGGTCCTTTTCCTTCGTGGAACGTCAGAGAAGAGCCATTCTTTATTAGATGTTGTAGAGCGTTAAATACCAAGTTTTGGAGCAATTAAGCTGCTCTGCTATTTCTCTATAAGACTTTCCAGCCCCGTCTAGCTCAAAAATAGCACTCCGGTTGCGCTAAAGTGCAGCTCTTGCCTTTTCTCATCAAAAAGCTCTTCAAAACAAAAAATCGAGCTTCTATTTTAAAATGTTTAATATCAATAGAACTTTACAAACAAGATTAAAGTTACGAATTGTTTGTTTCTAACTTGTTGTCGCACTTTGCTTGACTTTTGTTAAGGAGAGGGTTAAAAAATTATAACGAAATCTGAAATGAACAGCTTCAAAATTGAGATATGATAACAAATAAAACACAAGTGTTTTGAAGAAAAAGGATAACAGTGATTTAATAGTTTTATCAAAATTGTCACAACATATTTAAATAAAACAAGCGTTTCTAATTAGTTGCCAACAGCTGTAAGTAGTTCTTTTCATATGTAAGAATGTGTCATAAATTTAATATCTTCTTAAATGCAATTTATTTCTTTTTAAAACAAAAGACCAAGTCCATTAGGGCAACCGAATTTCTTGCTAATTGTAGCTCGAAAATCAAGTTTTTTCGTAAAATAAAAAGAATTCAAATGTAAAATATGAAAAAAATCTCGATTTTTTTTATTTTTTTATTAGATTGTCAAATCGTTCAAACTGATTTTCTTTTTTCATTTGCTCACAATTTTTACTTGCTCTTGAAAATACGAGTATCTTTCCATTTCAATTATTATATCAAAATGGCACATTTATTGTATTACGTAAAAATAACAACAACAACCAGCAATTTTTCAACATGACAAATCAAAAATCAAGTGCCTGTCATTAAATCACAAAATTACAAAGAGCTTTACAGTAAAAACACCAGCAGATAACAAATTTAAAATTTTTATCGTTCGCCACAGACAAATACATACATACATACATATGTATGAATGTATGTATGTATGTATGTACACATGTGGTCATGTTTGTAACAAACACAAACTTTAACAAAAATTTTAATCTAAAAGTGTCCATAAAATACGGCATCGTAAACAACTCGTACCATGTTGACTTTGTCTTTGTGCTGCAAGCAACGGCATGCACAGTTACACCCATTTCGACTACCAAATTTGAAATTAATACGTGGTTTACACGACCTTTGGTATTTCAAAATATACATACATTTTTTTATCCGATTGAACTCCACAGTTGGCTTAAATTTTTTTTTCCTTCTTACATACGAGTGAAAAATTTACCCCAGTACATCGAGAGCGCTGTTAAAAAAAACAACTCCTCAATTCTAAATTCAATATACAAACATATGTAAATATGTATGTATGTATGTATGTATGAATGTGTGTGTTTGAACTCATAAGGAAATGTGTGTTGGCTGATAATTTCTGCGTGTTTTATGTTTTTATGGTTAAAACACACACACACACACACAGATGTCAAAGGGCTCACATTTTTGTATAAACATTTCATGCACAGTTTTCCGCAGGGAGCCCAACAGGCTGACTTTTCTGCCTGTTGTCACACTGCCACCCCACATCCGCCCACCATGACTTTTTTATGTTTTTATAACTTTGAGTTTTTACCAGCGTTGTCAACTTTAAAATTTTAAAACCCACAAAATTTGGAATTTATTATGTTTATTGAAGAAATATTGTGCACGCCGAATTTTAAAACGGCCCGAAAATGGTGCGAAAAGCACCGAATTGACAACGCTGTGTTTACCCCTTAGAAGATTGGCATGAGCAGCGTTGCCAAATGTGTAGATTTATCTGTTATTTGCCGTTATTTGACTTGCAAACCCCACTTGCAGACTGTTTTTTAAATCAATTTGAATAAAACAACTACAACGAACTTTCTTTCCAATGCTGCAATTTTCCAATTTGTAAAAATGTTGCGAGGCTGCAGAACCATTCCCGAATTTAAAAAACTAGTTGACACAATTTTATCAATAACAGCATTTCTCAAACTAATTTAAATAAAACCAAAGCAAGAAATAGTTGAACAAAGATATTTTTGTAGTCTAATATGTTCGTAAGACTGCACAAAATTTGTGCCAACCAAATAAATGCAAATTATATTTAATTGTACAAGAATACAATTAATATACTTGATTAAATAATTATTTATTATTCTTCTTCTGGCGCTACAATTCGGGGTGAACCTGGACCTCAACCAACAAGCCTTTCCAGTTGGCACGATCTTTAGCCAATTTTGCACACCAAGTTGGTTGAGGTCCTCTCCACTTGCGTGCGCCATCGGTTCCGTTGGCGTCCGCTATTGCGTCGCCCCACTGGTTCAGACACAACAAATAATTATTTACAATCTCCACTATTTTCATTTGTGATGAATTAAATAAAATATTACACAATATGTTTTACTTTTAATTGTATATACATACATATATTTTTATAAAAATCCAAATATAAAAATTGCCATGTTTTTCTTTTTTCATTAAAACGAAATAAAAATATCCAAATGTGAAATTTTAATACTTTCTTTCATATATTTTTTTTTTTTTTTGAAGGAGCAGATTTTTTCCTAAACACATATATTTTTATTTTTTAATTTGTCAGTTTTTGTAAAACAAAAAATATGGCAGCATTTAGCATGAGAGTAATTGCCCAGTGTAAGTCAGAACAGATTCAAAAAGAAGTAAAATTACACAATCATGCAAAAGCAAATAAAGCGTTGCCTAATTAAAAGAAATTTACTGGCGGCCATCGATTCTCGACAAGTTTTTATTTGTATAAAATACTGGCAATTATTCGTTCGGAACAATTGGGCTTTATTTGCTTAGTGTAAAATCGCTTGACATATTCAAAAAAAAAAATAACGGAACCTGGAATGCGGGCTGAATGATTTGCACTTAGTCGTTGGTGCTTTGCATTAATTGTACAAGCTGTTGCCCGAATAAAAGTGAAAAAATGAAAAGAATTTTGCGATAACTCGTTACAATGACTGACGTAACAAAATTTAAAAGTAGCCAACACAAACAGGGAGAAAAAAGCGCTAAAATATCGGGCAATTAGTGTAGTAAAATGAAACGCAAAAACTATTATTAAAGAAGGAATAATTTATACTCTCGTCCGGAAGGTGTGTATAAAGAGGACTTCCCTGACATTTTGCTTCTACAATGTCGGGCTTCGCCAGTTTTTTGAAGCTTATTTCGACGGTTATGTCGAAGACTTTGACTTTCGGAATTGTTTTTCCCAAATATTAAACAAAATCACAGTTATGCCCAAATTGTATGGCTTGTTCGACGCTTATGTCGAAGACTTTGACTTTCGGAATTGTTTTCCCCAAATATTAAACAAAATCACAGTTATGCCCAAATTGCTGTATTGGCTGCCGCCTTGACTCCACCTCTAGGATACCTAAATAAAACAAAAGTGACTTTCAAGTGTTAAACAAATCTGTCCAAATAGCGTGACGCTAACTAAATCATTAGTGTAAAGTGAAAATAGCTAAAACGGTATTACAATTCGTCAGGCATTTAACAGAGTTTGTCACACTGGTGAAATTAAAGAAACTTCTACCCTCTAAATTTTATGCATTCTTCAAGTCACACCTGGGCAGCGGATTATTTTACGTACGATTCGTAGATGAAAGATCTCATTTATTTAAGACTAAAGCAGGAGTACCTCAGGGTAGTGTATTAAGCCCTGCATTATATACAATATTTACGGCTGATATGCCAGCTTTGGACCTTGTGTGTGTGTATAAGAAAATTTTTGAAATGGCTGCTATTTGCAAAAAAACGCTGAATTTGCTAAAAGCCGCTTTAGTAAGGGAAAGCTTTAGATAGTAAAGGTGAGGTATGTTTACTTTGGCAGCAGAAAATTCTTCAGCCCGGTTGAAGACCAGTAAAGCGGATACCAGCAGTCTCCGTAAATACATACAATATTGTCGTACAAGCCATACAACATGTTATTTTTAAATTCAGTCCCTCTTACACATACCCAGTGTGTTTTGGAATCCCCATCATTGTAAAACGAAAAAAAAAGTATTTATATAGGGGAGGTGGCCCATTTCACGAGTGGAGCATTTTCATTAGTGGAGCATTTCGACCGCAATTGACGAAGTTAGTTGACCAATAACCCGGCAGCCAGATTTAAAAAAAAAATAGTGAATCTTTTCCAACTGCAAAAAGAATTTTGAAAATTGGTTCACCAGTGGCGTAGTTACATATCGCACCCTAAATACAAAAGGGTCACAACTCAAAATTCTAAAATTTTCAGGAGAGACAAAAAACTGTTTATGTTTAGTTCGTCGTGCAGAAGCAACACATTTAACATAATTGTAGTTTTCCAGCTAAAGAAGATAGTGACGTGAAAGAAATTGCTGTAATAGTTAGAGATGTGTACTCTGAATTAATTTATGGAAAAAAGCCAGTTTTGGAAAATTTTGAGTTGTGAACCTTTTGTATTTAGGGTGCGATATGTTCGTTTATGTAACAGAATTTCTTAAAAAGTGAACTTATTTTAGAAAAGTGAGCTTAAAAGTGGGCGTGGTTGAAAACAATAGCCTGTAAGTTATTCCAGAGAGTTGTGAAAATTGCAGAAAGATCGATCGAGAGATCTGGTCAAACAAACACAGATTTCGTTTTGTATATATAAAATATATATATATATATATATAGATGTGCAGGTTAATTTGGATAGTAATAATGTACTAATAGCTGTGGGAAATTTCAACGGATCACGGTTATATCATACTTACATTATATGTCGTCATTATGTAGATTTTTTTCGGCAAATGGTCGACCAAAAACGTGTGTGTTTGTACATGACGTGACAAAACATTTGATAATGCGTTGTTTTTTTTTTCACCGTACATACAACTGCAACTATTGTGGCTGTAAGTCTCAGCATTAAAACAATTACGGTGCACCAGTCATGATTTAACCTTTTCTTTATTTCTGTGCAAGAAATTGACAAAAAATATTTTATAGTTCTTTGATTTTGGGTTTGTTTCCAATACAAAACATTTTTGTGTCATAAGCAAAGAGCTGATTGCTTCAGTGACTTACACAATTACTGCCCGAAACTCCAATCCAATTGAACACACCTAACGCCCATTCAAGGCGAAAATATTTCTGAAATTGGAACAAACCAACAAACAAACAAACAAAAAAAGAAATATTTGTTCTATGTCATGGTTAAACTCTAATTTAATTATACGTATTAAAGTGTTTAATTTATGCCTTTATTTATTGGTAAGTTTAATGTTTTGTTTTTTGTCAGTAATTGACACAATGACTGTTACTACCTGCAGTTGGTAAGAAAAAAAAATAGCATCTGTGTATTATACAAAAATTTGTTTGGATCTGTCAAGGTTGCAAACAAGCTCAAAACTTAACATTTATTTTGTAATTCCTTTTTGTGTAGGAAAATGAAATAGTTACACAAGCAATTGTAATATCGGTGGAATTAAAAACAAAAATGCTTAATAAAAAGTGAGTGCGTGAGTGCGTGAGTGAGTGAGTACGTGAGTGTGGCCCACACATGCGACCTGAGCAACGGGTTAGACCTTCAAATGTCATACCTACTCAAAATCATAAGCACTCGCATAACTTTTCTTTTCAATAAAGACAATGATTTCTTTGTTTTACTTTAATATTTGTCATATGTTCTAGAATCGGTTCCTTCACTTTTTATTTGCCACCAAATTTGCTTTAAAAACTCACACACCAAAAAGTCCTTAAAAAAAAGCAACTGAAGTTGCCAGCTTCATCCATTTGCTATCTGTAATATTGTACTTTTTTGGCAACTGACAACGCCACTGTAGTTCGGTTGCTATCGATAATCGAGCCATAACTCGCTCTTCACGCTTATTGTGGCAGTTACAAAAAGCAAGATTATATAAGCGGCAGCTAATTCCATTGATAGACGAATTATATAATTAGGACTGGTAGGCAAAGAATGGCCCCTTCAAATTCATTGTAGTTCATTGTACCGGAACTAAGAAAATAGTTTATGTGAAGCAGCAAAAAGTTACTTATGTATATTTTTGATGTATTCATTTGATTCTTCGCATGTTGTAAGATGCAGAAAATATATATTGGAGGGCAGTTTATTCCACAGACGAAACGTACAACTGTAGAACGAGGTCTCCCTATAACCAAACATAAGAGATAATAATTTAATTTCTAGTCCTATTCAAACTATTAATCAAGAATTGGCTGAAACAGCAATAAAATTTCTTATAATTGAAATCCTTAAAAGTATAATTTTGGATGAATTATTTAAAACTACAATAAATAGAAAAGGAGTGTAACCTTCATAAATAGATTATGTGCGTCAATGGTCCAGTGACTCATTAGAGTTGCATTGGCTAGTGTCAACGATTATCTTCCTCGCCTTCTCCATCTTGACAACGGAGGGCCAACTCTATGGCTGAGGCATGATTTTCGAAAAGTTGCAGTGGCGTCAGTCGACATCCTCAGCAACTTCCCAAATAGTGATTCAACGATTCTCTATAGCAATTTGTTTCTCTTTCTTAAAATTTTCATCGGCTGTTGTTGTGCTGCGGGATCCAGGGCTAGCGTCGTTATTCACATCTTCTCGACCTATTTTGAAAACTGCTTTTGAGCACATAATTAAATTTTTTTCATAAAATTTTATGCAAACTCTTTCACAGTAGGAAATCGCCGAACACGCAAAACGCTGCAACTTTTAAGCCCCTCACAGACAAACTAAACTTTCTAAATAGTTGAAGCGGCGGGGGTCAAAAACGCTGCCTGTTGTTCATTCAAACTGCTGAAGCCGAGCCGCATTTGTAGCCACAGCCACAGCCATGGCTACAAAACAAATTCGTATGACTGAAGCTGCGCTTTGGATGTGTAAATTTATCGGCTACCACTAGATGAATTCTGTTCAACAGGATATTAGTGTTCTTTACACAATACCGCAGGTTAAAATAATTGGAATATTTCATTATTTTTTAAAGAAGTTGCTTGCTACGCCAGTGTTACAACGCGATGACCGTTTTACAGCAATTTTGTATATTTTATTCACAAACATAAATACTGCTTTGTAAGTTAAGGTTTATTTTGCTTCTTAAATTAGCAACTTTCGGTTTCATTTTCCTCGTTGTTATTGCCGTCCTAACAGTAGGCGAATAACAGCCGCTGTTCGTTTTCTACAGCCGAAGCCAAAGCCTCAAAAAGTAACTAACGGCTGAAAGTGGCTGAGCTGTTAAAATTTGCACAGACACAGCTGCTTTTCTGAAAAAGGCTGTTTGACAGCTCAGCCAACAGCTGATTTTCTGGTCCTGTGGCTGTTTGGCACAAAAAATTTTAAACCCTGACCAAATTAAGAAAGAATTTCAACTTATTTTCGAACAAACTTCATATTGATTGGCAAAAATTGCTCCTAGACAAAATAAAACTACAGTATGATGTGCAGCGTTGCCAAATCTGCAGTTTACAGTTTTTCCAAACATTCAACTGTTTTGATTAGTTTTTACGCAGATTTTGCAGTTTTTGATCAATTATTTTTATATTCTATTTATATAAATTCTTTTCTTTCAACTTTTTTATTTCTGAAGTCTTAAATTTATCCAATTACAGTCATTTCCGGTTAATTAGTCCCCGGCTAATTGATTTGGCCGCTTAAATGCTCCTACAAAAGTCAAATGAATAATTTCAACAAAAACTAATGGAAAAAGTGCCGCTTAATTGAGTCCGGTTTAATTGCGATATCCCTTTAATTGACTCTTAAAACTACAAACCACACACAAAAGTGACGCTTAAGTGTCATTTGCAAGTTCCCATAAATAGAACAATTGGCAATTTTCAAAATCATGTGTTTTTATTTATTTTGTAACGATTGTTCGTTTTATTGGTTGCCCAGCTCAATTAAAGGAGTTTTATTTAATGGAGTCAATGGATCAATTCAAAGAGTATCGTGTAAATGATTTTCTTCCGCCAGGCATTTTCCGAAATTGAATTAACTCAATTTGTGAAACAGTGGTGGGGTAATGTTTTTATTACATTCTTTTCTGCAACACTTTCTGCATTGAGTGTAATTTTATGGTTTGAAATAAAATTCATAAAATTCATTCCTTTTAAGCCATCGCCCAGCTTTTTGTTTTTCGCTTATTTATACCTGTAAATTTAGCTTCAATTACGCTTTATTTATGTGCAGTTTTTTCACTTGAAAAGCTGATTTTTTTATTCCAAATTTGCAGATTTTGTAAAAAAAAATATGGCAACGCTGATGATGTGTCTCAATAATTTCAGCAATATTTTTACGATGTCAGTTGATTTTTTTTAGAAAATTGTTTTAAGGAGGCACAATAATTAGGGCACAATCTTACGAAATTTCTCCTTCTCTTACAGAGCCACCCACGTTCAATAAAAACCTTGTTTAATTTCTTAAATATATTCTAAAATTAAAAAGTTTTGGAGTTAAAAAGTATTAAAACTTGTATTAATTTCACAAAATGCAACAATTAATTAAGCATTTGCGATTGGAAACGCAGAACGACCGTTTTCACGTCAAATACTATAATGCAGACACTAATAGAATAAACGTTTCTAGCACTCCATAATCCTTAAAAGCTGTAATTAAAAAAATTAAATTATAGAAATTAAAGTCTGGTGCTCTACACCCAGTTGAATATTCATTTCATTAAAGAAACAAAAAAAAAAAAAATTGCTACAAATAAAAAAAACAATTATATCGGAGAAGGCGAATTAATTACTGATCTCATCAAAATGGTGATTTCTCAAATAGAGCTACAGCTCCCTGTGGCTTAAGCGGGGCTGGGGAAGACAGAAACAGTTCTTGCAAACGGTGCTGCAGAGCATTTCAATCAACCTTTAATTCACCCGTCAATCAGCTGTTCAGTGTTAAAAATACAGAAAAAAACACATTAGCATTAAATTTAATGATAATTGTATGTAACGAAGGTGTGGCGCAACATAAAAAAAAATGGTACAATAAATACGAGAGAGGTTCAAAAATGATTATGTGATCAATATGTTAAAGCTTATGCTGCAGTTTTGTTCTCAACTGTTCAGTTGGTTTTATGATCTGGAGTCATATTTGGGGTCGAAAAATAACTAAAAGGTTGAAAAATCGCCTCAAAACGATGTTAATGATGGATTTTTCATTCGGGCCCACAAACCAGTATTTTCACCCATATGACTCTTCTTATTTTAGGAATGAGATTAATAATGGCTTGAGCTGTGCTGTTAGCGCCATCAGTGCTACCGATTGGCACACAACTCTGGGCATAAGCCAACTGCTTTTTTTCAGATTTCGTTTCTTTCACTACTGCCTTTCATACGCGTTGCTATAGTTTCTACCCTGCTGCTACCCGCTCAATTCGCTCAGTTACCAATTTGAACGCACAGAACTTGTTGCTTGTGACTCCTCCTGTCTCTCGCTAGTTCCCCGGGGAGACGGTTAAACCTTGGGGAAGAGGTTCATCGTTTGTACGGTAGCCAAAACTCTAGGAAATTTATGAGTGTTTTCTGTTATACAGGTTCTTTCGAAACCTTCAGCAAAGGTCAGTTGGCAGAACGGAGACCACCATGTCTCCAGGATGCCTTTAGGCATTCACGTGTTGGTCACCTACCTAGTCTACCTCGCTGATCCAAATGCCTCGAGATCCAGCTGTCTGCCATCAGAGGGGAAATGTGTAGGCGAGTTGGTTAAGGACTGATGTTCCTTCAAAATTTTGCGCTACCAACTCAGCAGCAGGTGATATGTTTCCTAATAAACTGGGCTCAAAGCTATTATATATTTAAGCCCCACAGTTAAATATTTAATTACTTTTTCGCTTATGTGTAGAGATACACAACTGAACAAAGAAAGAGATTAGAATCGAACCGGTAGACCACGCTTGCACTTGCACTGCACTGGAAAGTATTGAGTAAAGTAGTAGTGGGACTACGACGCATTTGAAAATAAGATTTATTGCTGTTCCCATAAAAGGTTGCTTGTACAGCAAAAAAATAGTATTGATGACCAAAATGTGGTGTTAAACTCTTAGTTTTACTATAAATTTATTTCTTGAACATGATTATTCCCGAAGTTCAATAAATGCAGCGCGAGCAGATCTCTACTCTACTGCCAACTTAACTGACTCTTTATTAATCAAGTTCAGCCACCGTCACTTTCAGTGTTTCACAGTGTTTGCGTAAAACAAAAAAAAATAAAAACCGTTAGGGCTTTGGCGTCAAATATTTCCAGCGCAATTATTGAACGGCCTGCATACAGAAAAATGTCAAAGGAAATTTGTTGTGTTGACAACAAAATATTTCTCTGTCATGAGTTCAATTAGCAGTTCTAAGCAGTTTCATAAATTGTTGCCTGTGATACAAATATTTCTGAATGTGTAGTTTTCATGGCAACTTGCAATTAAACGCATTTTTCATTTTTAACATTAATCGCATTTTTGTATAATTTTGTTTTCTTTTTTTTCTTTTCTTTTATTGTACAATTTAATCTTCAGATTTTATTCTCCCTCGATCTTGATTCCTATTACTGTGTTATTAGTAATTTGCAATTTTTAAGAGCGATTTTAATTGTACTTTTCAGTGTGTAGTTGTACTGCGTTCGTTTTGTTTTTCTTTCTTTAAATAACATTAAACTTAAGTACATATTTATTTCTTTAACAAAAATATTTCTACATTTTATGACGGAGTTTTCTTCAAGACAAACACGTTGTCAATTTAACAAACGTAATAAAATAGTTCTTGTTTTAATTAGTTCCGTAATGTAAATGAATGGCAAAACATTAATTAGTATTAATTGCATACACATGTTTGTTGGCTGAAGCAACACAGCATTTGAGACGCAAATTAAGCCTCTGGACGTATCGTTAACTGAAACGCGAAACCTTTCATTTAAGATTTTTATATTTTACAGGCGAAACGAAGCACATTTTGAACACGCGTTTCTTCAATACGATTAAAATTGCCTCAAGTATTAGTTTCTGCATAATCTGTATGCGTGGGTGCTTTTTTAGAGGCTCACAACTTTGAGTTGTCAACACTGCCTCATTTGAGAAACCATATAACAGCTGCGAGTCGCTTCTTGTTTAGTTCAGCTTCACATGTTTATGGCAGATTTACAGCAGAGCAACGCCTGCAAATTGTTAAAATTTTGTTATAAAAATAAGGGTTCTGTTTCCATTCCAAATGTCGTACTCCGAATAAGCCCAATTTTGGTGGAACGGGCTAGGAAAATTTGGAGTGAGAACAATCCGCAAGCTCGTGTCGAAACACCAATCCATCAACACAAAATTATTGTTCGGTGCGCTTTATAGGCTGGTGAAGTCTTGGGTCCGGATGTTACGGGACATGACTCACAGTTTTGTTGTACCGCAATTAATCTTGCTGATATGTAGTTGCAACAACGGATGCAATGGATTTACCAAAAGACATTTTACATGAACGAATAAATTCACGTCCAATAGTCCAATTCATTGGGCATTTAGATGGTGTGACATAACCCCATGAGTTCGAGAGGTCGGGCTATCTAATCCCTTCTACCATTAATTCCCTAGACAGTTAAAGGAACACTAAGCACCTGAGTTGAAATCCTCAAGGGCATGGGGCCTTAACCAACTCGCCTGTACATTCTCCACCATCTAGTTCCTTACGAAGAACAGAATCTGTTGCAGGGCAACACCACCTCAATGATCACCAAGGTAGTTTTCTAACACAGTATCCCAAAGAAGGCACCTCAACCTGTGACCAACACCAGAATGCCCAAAGGCATCCAGGGGCCATGGCGGTTTCCGATGAAGGTTTCAGAAGAACCAAAGTAATACATGACCAACCGAGGGAGCTCTTCGTTGCGTTGTCCCACAGGTTCGCTCTACATGGCACAACCATCTTAGCCGTTGGATCCGTAGACGCCTGGTTAGGCTCATGTCGCTGTACAACCCGTATAGTTCATGATTGAATCTTCTTCTCCAGAAACCATCAACGCAAACAGGGCCGAAGATTGAACGCAGAACTTTTCTCTTGAAAATACCAAGGACTTCCTCATCCGCCTTCGACACCGTCCATGCTTCTGCGCCATAAAGAAGTACAGGGATTATCAAAGTGGTATATAGTGTCAGCTTGGTTTTTCGAGAAAGGGCCCCACTACTCAATTGCCTCTTGAGCCCAAAGAAACAGCGATTGGCAAGAGTTATTCTGCGTTTGATCTCGGTACTGATGTTGTTTATATTGTTGACTTGGGAGCCAAGGTAGACGAAGTCCTTCACTACCTCGAAAATGGACTGGTCAAGCGGACATACTGCCACCTCGTGGCGCCCCTGGATAGCCCCTACAGCATCCGCTTAGAGGTGAACCAAAGTGTGCAGCGAATCCCCTCTGTCCAGGGGTCTAACCCAGGACCCGGTCCTCCAGGTTTCAGGGGTTGTGCGTGGGGGTAACTTCCCTACCGTGTAAAAACACATTAGTTTTGATACAACCACAAGAAGAAAATATAAATATGGATGACCCTATTGCTGACGACCATGGACAACGAAATAAGGATAACGATTTTCGGTCAACATATAATCAGGCTTGTATTTTTTACAAAGTACAAACTTTACTAGTCAACCGCATGTTATCCGAACCAGTGGCATGCTTTTCGTCATAACATAACCTAAAAATTAATGTCATTGCCGTCTCTCATTTACGTCATAATAAAAATTCAATTTAATTTTGCTCTGGTGCATACAGCGCTATCTTCAATAGCTACAAGACTAGTTAGATGCACTGATCGAGTTGTTATCTACAGCTTGATAATAACAAAAAAAAAGTCCTGAAGCTCTCAAGGTCGCCGGCCTAAAATAATCTGGTAATGGTCAGAAGCTCAAAAAACATGTGAAAGTATTTCAGAAAACTATTTAATTTTAATCACAAATCATAGCAATTATAATAATAAAATAAACTGTATTTAATAAATCGTTAAAATAAAAATATTGTAAAATTTAACCCAATTTTAATTGTTTGACGACAACAACAACAAACTGTCTAAAATACAAAACAGAGAAACAGCAAAAATGAAGGTGTTGTGCAATTTTCACATAAAGATCAAATGCTACAAATTTGTGCATTTATCTTAATGGTCAAAATGCAAGAAAAAATTAAACTTAAAGAGTTTTTTTTTTGGCTTTTGTTTGTTTCTTTTTCTTATTTCATTAAATCTTGATTAAAACCGGCCACGAAAAATCCACAAATTTTTTAATATGTACTCGTATATAAAAACACACTTTTATTAAAGCGAAAAAACAAAAATTGTTTTAATGCAAATAAAAACAAGAAAAAAGGAGGCGAAAAACACCACTGACCAATATTTCTTAAGCACATGCTGTAAAAACTGTTTAAAGCAACACCTTCGCGCATGCGCAATAACGCAAAGCGAATGAACTTTTTGGTTTACAGTTGTCCGGGCAAAATGCTTGGCAGTTACGGCCGGAAAGTACTCTTTCCGGGCACGGTTTGCCTTGGCGTATTTCTAACTGGGTCACTCTGCCGTTCGTGGTATAGAGGTTGGTATGGCAAGCAGAACTTTGCTTATGCAGGCTCTTCTAAAACCTGCACCAAAGGTCGATTGGCGGAATGAGAACTAACATACTCTCGGGATTCCTTTAGGCATTCGCGTATTGGTTCTAAGTTTAAACCTAAATCCCTGGGAAGAGGTTTTGGTAGATACCGAAATAGAAAACTACCTTGGCAATCCAAATGTCCGTTAGTTGGCTTTGTCTTGCAACAAACTCTATCATTCGCAAAGAACTAGATAATGGGGAATGTACAGACGATTTTGTTACGGCCTGATGTTCATTTTCTTTTTTAAGGCCATTTTCCTTTTACTGCTTGTGGACTTACTGGTAGTAGTCCCTTCTGCCCGAGAAAGGGTTTGGGTTATGTGACGCCTCACATACATAGGTAAGTCATATAGAAGCGGTGGTGAGAGAAGTTGGTCCACCTGAGATTAGGCCATAATCGCAGGTGGTGATCAATTTCATAATCTATATGTACATATCTGCTTCATAGTAAAATATTGTGTCAGCTGCCCAGGTTTCGATTTTCAAACGTTGTTTGCGCAAGCGCAGTAGTGCCTGAAGCAGAATGGACACAAACCAATTTAGGAACCGTAACGTTACGTTTAGTTCAGTTCTTATTACCGCAGCCTGAACACCAAGAAAGATGACGTTCTTACCTATTGAAAGTTTGAGAAAAAGTTAAGATTTGTCTCCTCCAACTCGAATTTTTCTCTACAGAACAAACAATTGCTAAGCTTTTTGCTTATCTGCAGTTACCCACAGAGTCTTGCGTAAGAATCGAACCTACGACCTGTAGAATGTTGTTCAAACCCTCTACTCGTCTGGTTGCTTTGGTAAAAAAAAAATATCCGTCTATAGATTAATATGACTCTGACGAAACCTAAACCACTTTTAATTCTCACAATTGTAGCTGCAGAAATTTACAGGTTTGTGTGTATGTAGTTTATCCGGCATGGTTTGAAAATCACATGCTTTCAAATCACCAAATGATATTGTAGTATTGCTTCAGCAAGATAAATTTCTGTATTATATACAACATTTCAAACATATTAATTGTAGTAAAATAACAAAAGGGCACACATTTTGTGTTTAGAAATCACGTGGTTTCAAGTAAAGTGATTTTCCGAACACACTTGTATGTGTAGTTTTCGTAGTTTGCTGTTTTAACGCCGAGTTAAAAATGTATCTACATATTTTTATTGTGAAATTTATTTCAGCAAGTGATTTCTGCCTTATGGCGCAATTCGAAGCTTAACAATAAGACAATGGAGCCCAAAAATACCCAGTACACCGACATATTGCTGAGGACAAAGTAAAACGAAAAATACATGAATTGTAAAAAAGCAAAAAAAACGGCTGTGGCAGCCAACGGGACACAATTTAATTCTGCAAGTTGCAACAGATATCGTTCCCTAACAGCCAAAATAACGTAAAGAACAAAAAATTAGTTCTATAGGAGAAGCTGTATTTCCAGTTATTTCCTATTTAATTGGAATTTTCTCTATGAAGTTTCCTTTACAAGCTATAAATGATGCCATGCTGGACTTGGATTATCTTCAGCGTTAGTTCTCCATTTATAAATATGTTTTTGTCCCCGTACGAACTAAACATTTTTTTGTCACTTACTTTATCGTTGTTGACAGTGTTTGAGCTGAAGGTATTTGTCATGGAAAGTTGGAGGATCACTGGTTTGGTTGCACGTACTTTTAATGTCTTTAAATTTAAGTGACGAAATTTGTAATTTTTGGAGTGCGCAGAGCCGCACCCAGAACACTATTATTCAAGTAGCCATATTTTATACAAATTTAATTTTTTCTTTTCGAAAAAGGCAGAGCGCAAGGATACAAGTTTAAGTTTAAATTTCTCAGGAAAATACTCGCAGGTTGCGAAAAATGTGTTCGAACTTAAAAAGTCTGCATGTGGCAAAGAAACACGAGTACATTTGTGCTCTTGTACTGAATGGGCCCTTGGCGAGAGGTCGGTCACGAATCAATGATTTGTTTTTATTTTTTAATTTTTGTAAAATTCTACAGCAAAACTTAAGTTTTATTAAAGCAGAAGTACAAGTGCAGTTACAATTATTACGATTATTATAATAAAAAACGAATAGAAATAAATATCTGTATATGAATGGGAAATATAACCTGGAACCAAAGTATTTAAGAAACTATGATAAATTAAATAACGTGAACAGTCTCAAAAATAAAAATCTCAATTTCAATCAATTTCATAATCATAAAATGGTGTCAAGACTGAAAATGTAAAATTGTCTTTTCAAATCATAAAGCGTTGCTAATATTCCTAATAGTTGGCGGGATGGTATTCCAGAGACACGTTATAGGTATGTTTGATATCTAATAGATATTATAGCTTTGTTTCTTTCTCATCGGTTGAAATTGGGGCGTTTGTAAAGATTATGACTTTATGTGACAATTGTAGGTTTTTTATTTTTCATAGACAATCAAGCTGGACTGGATAAATTTGCTTGCAGTAACAGCTAATCGTTCGACGGTTGCCATAAGTTTTTAACCCAAATACAATATCTTTATATATGTATGTTTATCACATTGAGTCTCGATTTGAAATTACTTCGCACGCGTACATCTATTTCGGGATTAAGTATGTTTTCGCCAGTTTTAAAATTTCGAAGCATTGAAGAAGTTTTTTTCACAGACGACTGAAACGTGGTCCGACCAGATCAAGAATGATTCTATAGAACTGTGAATAGAAGCCACTGGCATCGTATGACAAGTATGTCCCGGTAATAAATAAGTAATTTTAAAAGTTTTAATGTGGTGAGATAAGTTAGTAAAAAATTAAGCCATAGTCAATATGGATTAGTTGCCATATTGCCTCCTGCAACCATTACAGAATAAGTTTAATTCCCGAACTGTACTCCTCTGATCTAAAACAGGAAGATATCTGTATGTAGCTGTAGAAATTTTAAGCTTTAAGATCTTGAAAGGTCGATAGTAGTAGGAAGTATTACGACTTCGTAGAATAAAAATATTATGAAACTCTCTCCGTATTTAAAAAAAAAAGACAAGAACAGCCTGTTGTAAGTATTTTTGATGTTCACACGGAGGCTACATGTAAAATCAAACAAAAATGTTGGTAGTGAAAATTTTACAATATTCACAAAAAACAACATGAAAATTTGTTGTGTTGAATTTGGTCGTTCCCCGTAATTATTGCTGGCACCTTCAGTACATTCTGTTGGTGCTGCCAATACACCTCTGGTGTGATATGAATGCATAAGTTCCTAAAATTGTTTAGAAATAAATACAAGCCGATGGCTGGTCAAATTTTGTATCCGTATTCACCCCCACTCAATACATTTTGCTTTTACACGATTAGACTCATTTCATTCCGCAAAATTCTGACATGTGTCATCGTGAAAACACATCTTTATAACCGATTAATTATTCGGCAGTTTTCTCGTTGTTTTTAGGTACATAAATTACGTTATTTCGCGGTCACTAAAATAGGAATACGTCGTCTACGCCAAAATGAAAGGGTTAGTATTTCTCTTTGAAAAATATATCGGTTACATTAGTTGGGCAGTTAGACCCCGACATGATCATCCATCAAATAATTTCATATTGATGTTGTGCTTAAATTAAAGTCGAGCTCCTGAAATATTCTGTTATACTTTTCGCAACCAAATGGCAAAATATCAAAAATACTCGTACTACGGCCATATAAATTATATTTAAATCTAATCTTTTAGCATTTTTCGCACTAAATGAATTTATATTGTATAAAAAGCAGAAAAAACTACTTATATGTGTTTATCGTGGATTCAATTAAAATCTTTGCTGACTGCGGACCTGTAAATAGATTTCCCCCAATTTCTGTCCTATTTTAATTTAAATATTTTACCAACAAATTTTACATACTCATGGGACGTACTTATTAAATCAAGGCAAATTTGTATTGGAAAGCTAAATTTTTGTGTTTTCTTCCTTAAAAAAAAACAAAATTTTCTCAAATGTTTTCAAACAAATAATGCGCTGAATCAACGAAATTTGTATCTAAGTGCGGAATTTTACTGAATCAACAAACACTTTTGTTGCATAAAAGAATAATTTGTTTGTTTTTCTTTCTCATAGACTTAAAACAGTGTTTGTTGGGTCAGAAAATATTTTTACGGAGACTTTTTGAAATTCTGCCTGTCTTGGAAAATCTGTGTGATTATCCGCGTACACAGAATTTCCTAATCAAATTGTTTCGTGGAAATCGGACAGCATATTTGGAAACTTTTGGCGACAACCTGAATTAGCACCAGCTTTAAACGATGAACAGTTTCCTAAGTAAAACACACAGTTTCAGTGGTACGTTTTTTTTTTATATTCCTATTTGATTGGAAGTGCCTCAATAAACGGATCATTGCCCTCCTTTACATTTTGTATGGCATTTGAATGCTCACAAGATTTACCTTCATGAAGGCCCTCCTCTTTTCACACACGATCTGGAAATCGTGTCACCTCAGATTTATTTCGCTTTTCGAGTGCCTCAATAAACGGATCATTGCCCTCCTTTACATTTTGTATGGCATTTGAATGCTCACAAGATTTACCTTCATGAAGGCCCTCCTCTTTTCACACACGATCTGGAAATCGTGTCACCTCAGATTTATTTCGCTTTTCGAGTGCCTCAATAAACGGATAATTGCCCTCCTTTACATTTTGTATGGCATTTGAATGCTCACAAGATTTACCTTCATGAAGGCCCTCCTGTTTTCACACACCATTTTGAAATCGTACTCAGTTCAGACCTTGATGATCGAAAAAAAAAATTTCTTGATGATCGAATAAAAATTTGCTTCAAAATATCTCGTGTCTGTTAAAGTATTTTAGTTTTATTACCCGATCAACTTGTTTATTAAAGTAAATGTAATTTAAACCTGTAATGGATGAGTAAATTTTTAAAATAAAAAAAATTATACAAGTGCATAAAGAATTTTTGTGGTGGAAGTGGAACTTTGCTTCAATGCCCGAAATTATATTGTAATTGTTGGAACTCCAAGTGCGGTAATTTTATTATTATTGCATTTGAATAATTTCAATTCTTTAGTTTTTAAACTCAAACCACTTTGTAACCTTTAGAGTCTCATATTTCTTATAAATTAATATGAATAGATTAAAGTTGTTAAAGAAAATCTTTAAGGTGATTTTTATCTTTGAGACAGTTATTGTACATATTTATGAAAAGTTGGGAAATTATTGTAAATAACCAAGTGAGGAGGTCGTAAGAATAACAAACATTTCACTTTCATTCTTTTATGAACATTTTCACACACTCAAATTGGAAGTTTGATCAATGCATGCCTCTGCCTCGCAGGGGCATTACGGACAGAAGGCCTCATAGCGATGTGATCATCACTCATATGCTATAAGTATGTCCCATTTGGCATTTGCATTCTCACAAACTCAACTTGGAATCACCAATTACTCATGTTTGGATATCGTTGCATTAGATGTCTGTACGCTAGAAATGATCTTTTAAAGAAAATCACCTTTTGAAATTTCAATAAAGCGAAATTGCGGCTGCCGATCTCTTAAACTGCATAATCCATTATTTTTTTACGCGCCCATTAACTTTGCTTCCCCTGGAATTCATTCTCTAGAGAAATTTCCAAACCTTGAATTCTTAATGCCTGTAGCGTTTTTAAAGGCGCTGGTCATAACACAAACACAAAATCTTCCAATTCCACCATTTTCTATCTGCCTTTCCTCTTCGGGTATCTTCGAGAGCAGATGATTTTTTGAAAAATATAGCCCCTTTAAATTCGAGCATATTTTACTTCCGTCATTTATCTACCATCAAATTCTGTAAGACCTCATGGGTCTTGGGTTGCATTTCAATTATTTCTGGTTCAGGATACAAGCACGACATTTAAAAAATAGAAACTTTTATCGTAATAATAAAAATCACTTTTAATTTGGATTTGTTCAGTCTTCCCCGCTAATAGTATATCGAGAAACAAAACTATAAAAATTGTACATCGTATTTCAATTAATAAAGTTATTGCACTCAATAAAGCCATTTAGCCACCTTATAATACCGGAGGCTTAATTTTGATTTGTTCAGTCGTCAGAAGAACAGACGTCAAATAACTCTTCAAATAGTTTAGAAAATATTAAGCGAATAAGCAAAATAAATCCCAATTATTTTCACATTTAGAGTTACACATATTGTATAAAAACGTATATAACTATAGAAATATCCCAAATTTAACAGAAAAATATTAAGATTTAGTCTCTCCTATATTTACAATAAAACAACTAAACGGTTTAGTAATTATTAATTTTAAAGTTTTAGCATTCAGTTAAAAGAAAACAATAAAAAAATTAAATAGTACAAAAATAAAAAGATTGATTAAAACCAAAGAAGTACAAATTAACTTCCGAAAGGTAGATTTAACACATGATACAATATCTTTTAAGTCTTCGAATTTCATCTGTATCGTCCGATAACACGATAGCCCGAGGATTTACATACATGATTGCTTAGTCTTCTTAAATATTTTTCGCTAAATGAATTGAGATTGAATCATGAACTGTACGGGTTGTACAGCGACATGAGCCTAACCAGGCGCCTACGGATCCAACGGCTAAGATGGTTGGGCCATGTAGAGCGCATGGAGAATACTGCTCCGACCCGTAGAATCTTCGATTCCGAACCTGTGGGACAACGCATTAGAGGACGCCCACCGAACCGATGGCGCACACAAGTGTAGAGGGACCTCAACCAACTTGGTGTGCAAAATTGGAGGACGCTGGCTAAAGACCGTGCGAGCTGGAAAAGTTTGTTGGTTGAGCCCAGGTTCACCACGGACTGTAGCGCCAAAAGAAGAAGAAGAAGAAGAAGAAATGAATTGAGATCCTTATGTGTGGCATCATTGAAAGTATAGGACGGAGCTGGGACAATAAACCTTATAGTTTTTGACTGGTATCTGGGCAATATTTTCATATTTGAGGCACTTGCTGTTCCCCAAAAGTTGAACTCCATAAGTCCATATAGGCTTCAAAACAGCTTTATAAAGTTTCAGTTTATTTTCCAGACTCAGTTGAGATTTTGGACCAATTAACCACTTCTGTTTTCTATTTGTAATATTTAATTGTTGCCGTTTTATTTTTGAAGTTGAAGTTTAAAGAAAGTAACCGAATCAATAATTGAATATAAAAAATTCACTTTATTGATTAACATAAAGTTTAACGTAAGGATTTGAAGTTGAAGGTTTTATTTTATATATGAGTTGGAGTTTTTCTTGTTGAAATCTGTAAAAAAAAAGATTTTTTTGTTGCGCGATCTAATCACGACTTGAGTTTATGAACTTTATTAACAACTAAAGTATTACAAATTATTGATTGTCTTATATTCTAATATTCTGGAAGCTTCATTCAGTGGTGGCGTGATCCAATTCTCCCGAATTTGGTGCAGGTGCGAATAAATGAAAAATATTTCTGCAGAATTTTGGCTGCTTGTGGCGGAAGTCTTTTTCCCTTGTTTTGCACTTTGTTTGGTATGTGGTCAGTTGCATGAACTATTTATTGGATTTTATTTAATTGAATAAATCGAAAATTGATTATATTGTACTTTTTGAATTGTGGGAGACTTGTTGTTAACGGGGTGACAATATTTGTGGTGTTAACTTATGTATGTACATATAGACTATTTTGGAAGTGGAATATTGTCGTAAAAATAATGACAATCTGCAGGTACGAGTTGTAACTTCTGGAGATCCTGTTGATGGTGCCATTTTTAAATGAAATTTTTATTCTCTACTCATGTAGTTGGGAAGATGCAACAAGTGTGAATGTGCTTCCAATTCTTTGTGGAAGCTGTTCCATTTGGATCGTATGCCAAAGTACCTAAAATGATATTCTACTAACCAACGCCCGACAAACATACATTGATAAGTCAATTTTCCAAGAAAGCCATTTTATCATATTGCGTTAAAAGAATAAAAGACACTTGTAGATACTTACGTCTCTTTGCTTTGAAAAAAAATGGGTTGATAAGACGTCCGTGCAATTCTTCCAACAATTAAAAAAAAAACCGTTTCATCATATTTCGTTAGAAAAATAATTTGTAATTAATGTATCTACACATTTGTAGATACATTCCTTTGCTTTTTGTTATTAAAAGCGTAGTTTTCGTTGGCAGAAATGTAAAATTATGGCATTCAAATAATAAATGAAAAACCCGATCTAGAATTCTTTGTTAGTTGCGTTTTACGCTATAAATCTGAATATCTGCCACATAAGGAGCAAGTTGAAAAATAAGGAGAGACTTTAACCAATTTTCGCTTAAATAAAACAGCGTTTAATCACATTTTCTATTAACTGGAGTGTGGAAGTGCGCTTCAGGGATCAGAATCTGCGAAAGATTTAGGTTATAAATTTCCTTAAAAATTTTACATTTCCTTCGAGTTTTTGTCTTTCATCAGCTTTCCGTGATCAAAAAAAAACTGTCAAGGGATGGATAATGCCGCCGCAAGAGCAGCATACCGTGCAAACAGAATGAGTAATTGCAAACTTTGCTTCCACACAAAAAATGCTTTCTGCAACCGCGGAACGGAATTAAGAATTAGAACTACGACCACTATCGGGTATTAACATACTAGATACAATTTCGAACCAACCCCCATTTATACTTTCATTCTCA
This sequence comes from Epicampocera succincta, assembly GCA_932526305.1. Taxonomy (NCBI): domain Eukaryota; kingdom Metazoa; phylum Arthropoda; class Insecta; order Diptera; family Tachinidae; genus Epicampocera; species Epicampocera succincta. The sequence goes on from OW052034.1 coordinate 59,215,391, forward strand.
AATATATTACGGTAAAGAAGGGACCGTTATTTACTTTACCTCCACCCAGGAATGGTGTTTCCGCCCGGACTTGTGTATTTGGAATAGCCAAAGTTCGCACAACTTTGCCTTGTATTTGTGTTGTGCTTCCGATTCATAATGTTTGTATGTCTGGGGAGAGGTTTCGCTTTCATGAAAGTATTAAAAGGCCGTTAACATCAGTATCCTTCAAGTTTTAAGATTTTTATTGCATTGGGGGGAAATAATCTAAATTCAACACATCCATCATATTTCAAGTTCAGTTTGAATAGCGTGAGTATAAAATACAGAGCTATATAGAAAACCTTGCTGAGCAGTCTAGTAGAGGGTATGGGCTTGCCGACATTTGAAAATTACCGGTAGTTCAGATAATTACAATATGCAGCAATTATTTACGTCTTGGGATTTATTAATCACGGCTTCGGCCGCGAAACGGTCGACCAGTCAATTTGTATTTTGTAAAATTGCAACCCTGATCTAAGGAAACATATTATTAAAGAAAGTGATAGTGTTTTATTTGTCATTTGCATAATATTTTGCTTTCACACTATCCCATGTGAAGGTATTATCTGAGTTTTGACAAGTCTTACTGGTAAAACAATTAGTATTATAGTCTCAGCTGTCCTTTAGCAGTTCGCTAAGTTCATTATTATTTGGCACTAGCAATGAATTTCCTTTCTGCTTACTTTTTAGTATCGTCTCTAGGAAGTGGATGAAAGAATTTGAATTAAAACTTGCATGGTTGTATTGCGTTTCAGGACGGACGTCCACGAACAAGTTATTATGGTTGCCAAAAACATCTTTTCGTCACTAGAAGCATAATTTTCAAAAAGAATTTTCTAGTTTCCCCCCCCGCCCCCACCTTTACTGCATTAAAATTTCTAAAGCTAAATTTTGCACTCTACACAGGCGTCATAGTTGCTCCATTTCGTATCCATATTGCGAGGCTGTAATGTTTTTAAATTATAAACAAATTTATAAATATTTTATTTCGGCTTCTAAGACAATGAACATTTGTCGAAGTTGTTAATAAGATAATTCTTATCATGTTGTCAGGTGTTCTAAGTGTTTAAAGAACGGAATTGCCTTATCATTTAATGAGTGAGCAGATCGCAAACATTCTGATATTCTAATCACTAATTATTACCAAAAGTGTGCAACTCAGTTGGCTTAGAGGGCTATAAAAGACTGGACAAACTTGCAATTTGCTCAAAGTTTGAAATTATGTTGAAGTTCGTTGTAACAGTTTTGAGTTTGGCGCTATTGTCGGAAGCAGCTATCGTAGTGCCTTTGCTCAAGGTGAAGGAGACCAAAAGCAAGGCCAATGAGTTGTACAAGCTGAAGAGTAAATACAACACTTTGTCAACCCTTAATCCCAAACTTGGTGTGCGGGAAAGTTTATTTAACTTCGAGGATGACTCCTACTTTGGAAAGATTACTATTGGAACACCAGCTCAGGAATTTCTGGTTTTATTCGACACCGGTTCTTCCAACTTGTGGGTTCCTGTAGCTCCATGCGCACCTGAAGATGATGCCTGTGAGAATCACAATACATACAATCCCAATGCTTCATCGACTTACGTGGCAAATGGTGAAGCCTTTTCGATTGCTTATGGCAGGGGAAGCTTGACTGGCTATTTGGTTCAGGATACCGTTTGTGTGGAAGGTTTGACTATTCAAAACCAAGTGTTTGCTGCCGCCACAAATGAACCTGGAAGCACTTTTACCGATGCTCACTTTGATGGTATCCTTGGTATGGGCTTTCAAAGCCTTTCGAACGACAATGTTGTGCCTCCTTTCCAGAACATGTTTTACCAAGGATTGGTTGACAGCAATTTGTTCTCCTTCTATTTAGCACGCAATGGATCATCCAATGATGGTGGTGTTCTGGTCTTGGGAGGTGTTGACTCTGATCGTTACAATGGCGAGATTACGTATGTTCCCGTTTCCAGCGAAGGCTACTGGCAATTGCAAATGGACTCTGCGAGCTTTAACGGTGTTAATGTGTGCCAAGAATGTCAAGCAATAGTCGACACTGGCACCACTCTCATCGCTATTTCTCAGAGCCAATACGGAAACGTTCAAGCTGCTATCGGTGCAACCTTTGATTATAACTATTACGCCTACACCGTCGACTGCTCCACACTTGATAGTCTACCAGTTTTGACTCTCGGCATTGGTGGTACTTCATTCACTCTTGAGCCCAGCGACTATATTCTGCAATCCGATGGTGTCTGCTCTAGTGCTTTCGTGGACGCTGGTACTGATTTCTGGATCTTGGGTGATATATTCATTGGCAAATACTATTCCATCTTTGATGTGGGAAACAACCGTGTTGGTTTCGCTCTTGCCCAGTAAATTGATCATGATTTCAAACCGAATTGGAAGTTTTTAATTATTTTAATCTTTTTGGTAAAATAAATGTTACTACTGACAGACTTTAATGAATTCGAGAAATAAAAGTTAACGATTTTTACGAGCAGACGCATCTATTCTTTCTTTCTTTATTTTTCTAATAAAAGAGTAGGAGAAGAGTATAAGAGCTAATTAAAAAGTAACAGGCTGCTTAAATGATTAAAAAAGCGAGAGAGAGTTTATTTTACATATGACCAGGTTTGTCAACTCGGTGCGTTTTAAAATGATTAGTTTCGGATGTTTTTGAGTCTTGCGCACAGCTTCATATGAAAATCGGCGGCCACATATTGTATAAACAATAATTTGCATACGTACAAATATGCACAAGGTCCAAAACTGGCATATCAGCCGTAAATATTGTATATAATGCAGGGTTTAATACATTACCCTGAGGTACTCCCACTCCTCTTTTAACCCTAAATAAATGAGATCTTTCATCTACGAATCGTACGTAAAATAATCCGCTGCTCAGGTGTGACTTGAAGAATGCATAAAATGTAGACGGCAGAAGTTTCTTTAATTTGTATAAAAGATCAGCGTGCCAAACTCTGTCAAACGCCTGCTGAATGTTCAGGAATACAGCGGAGCAATATTTCTTTCCTGAAATGATTTACGAATAATGTCAATTACTCAGGAGTACCACGTTTTTGGTAATCCGGAATAATCTTTAAACTCTCAAGAATAGGGAACAAGCGGCTCAAATTTTTTTTTTTCAAAAATCTTCGGAAAAATACTTAGTAGACTGATGGGTCTATCAGAAGTCAGTCCACTTTCAGGTTTGTTGGGCTTCTTGATCAGAATGATCTCAGCTCGTTTCCACTGGGAAGGAAAATGATTTAAGCGCAGAATTGAATTAAAAATGTTCTTTAAGAATAGAACAGCTTTCTTTGAGGAACTCTGTGCAACTCCGGCGTCGATATTATCACATCACATGAGGGAGACTTTTTGGTATTTATGTAGATTTTTGATTTGAGTTGCAACTCCATATGAAGAAATGTGTTTTATGGGTCAGCTCATCTGATAAGGTGCATCTAAACATCTCGATATCTCTACGTCTGCTACGGGGTGTCATCAAATTGGTGAACAGAAAATGTATTATAGAGGTGGTTCGCAAATGCTTCGGCAATCTTTGAAAGATGATCCCTGCTCATTTTGTTCCATCCTGTGGTAGCGTCACTAATATATGACGAACAATTTCGATTAATCTTCTGTCATCGCTACTAAAATCATATTTCTATGAAAAAACCAAAAGAGAAAATGTATAACAAAAAATTAAAAATAAAAAATATTTTTAATTTAATAAAAATAAAAAATATTTTTAATTTTTTAAAATTTTATTAAAAATAAAAAATTTAATTAAAAATAAAAAATATTTTTAATTTTATAAATAAGCAGTAAGTAATTAACTTATTTTGAATGAAATGCGAAACAAATGTTCGGGTAGTGCTTAGTCCTTAGACATGGAAAACATGTTGCTGGATTTGTGGGAGGAAGAAATTGAAGAGCTGCAAGGTTCGAGAAAGAATTGCCACTCCTTCCAGGAACTTGCGACAGCAATGGAACAACACCGATCCAATAGTTGTTGGGTAGACGTTGGCACGAAAGTACTATTAAATAATATTGAACAAATTTAAATATTTTGAGAATTTTGTACCACTACAACTAATCCAATTATTAATTTATTTTCAAAATTAATTTTTTAATAAAAATTTTTCACTTTTGCGTCTTTTTCTTCAAATTTGTTTTTGACAGCTGAATAAATGAAAGATGTTGACAAGGTGAACTGTTGTTGTTGTAGCACATTTTCAACATCTTCCATGCGTTTCACGAAAATGTGGTCCGTCCAAAAAGGCTCTAAGGGACTGCAAGGACATATAAAAACCTAAATTAAGTGCTGTTTGTTTATTTCTAGTTAGACTTTAAGCAATTTTGAGAAACGAAACGAACGCATTAAAAAAGAAAACTTAAAATATTGGCGCATATTGTGGCACAAGCGCCATCTCAGGTAGTCACACGCTTGCCACGCCAGCGCTGCATTTGCAGGATCTTTCCAATGCCAATATTGGGCGCGATTTGCATACGGAGCCAACTGGTAAAATAAAGTAAAGCTGGATGTAACTGCCATTCACTGTCACTCGATGCATTCCAAGTGATCTTATTACCCACTTTGTGGCCAGTTTTTGTCTCAATTGCTTCGCTGTCCTAGAAGCGCAAAATGCTTTGTAAGCGATTGTTTGCAACAACGTACCAATTCCGCTTTTGCACTTTCGCGACCATAAAGAATTCCAGTTTCAGAACGAAATTTTACTCACGAAAAGGAGATTGTGTTATTGAAAAAGAAAAGTCAGCAACTCTTGCCCCAAGTACAACTCTGGGGCACCTAAAGCAGTTTAAGGCATTTAAGGTTTTACGCTTTTTATTTTTGCAGTCGAGCAGAAAACCTAAACTCGGTAACATTTAAAAGCAAATCGTTCCAAGTGCGCTGCGCAGCGTGATTCGCGTTCTTTTTTTTTTTGTGGCAACTTTACGAATACTTTAATTGACTTGCTGGTGCTTGTAGTGCAACACCGGTTGTGCTCCATTCAACGCCTTTATGCTTCAGAAGTATTAAGTCTTGGCTAATGCCGATTGAACATTCTAAATATTTTACTTTTTTTTTTTTGGCTTAAATTCATATTAAATAATTTGTTGCCAAACGCCAATTATTGTTTCATTGTTTTTTGTTTGTTTTTGTAACGTTTGAAATCCAATAATGAACAATAAGAGGCAAAGTAAATGCTTGTTGTTACTTCACCCTTAAATGGTATCGTAAACCATTAATTTTAATTTATTTAATCAAAATAAAACGCTTGAATATATTTTCAAAGCCAACTCAACAATTGCCGAAGACGAACTCGCCCAACACAGAAGAATGATGAGGTTTGAATAACAAAAAAAAAAAAAAAAACCAAACGAAGTGCAAATTTTGTGTGAAGTATTTTTGGCAAATCCATATTTAAAGGGAAATAGCAAATAATTGTTCGTTGCGAACAGTTTTAATTGTAAATTAAATTGATCATTAATCACGGAGCAAAAGAAGAAAAAAAGGAAGGAACGAACTTCTGTGCAGAGCAGAAAAAGGTCGCAATCACATGATGTCACGGCAGCAGTTACTAATTTGTTGATGGCTTTCAAAACGGTAAATTGAGTTTGTGACTTGAAATCATGATGAAATTTCTATCCAGAGCTGTAATAGATTGCAATCACCTGCTGTCACGGTAATAACTGCTAATTTTTGTACTGCATTCAAAATGATAAACTGATTTCATGAATTGAAATCGTGAATTCAGTGCGATAAAAACGACTTTTTTACTTGTCTTGAGCCAATTTCTATACAGAGCTGTAATAGATTGCAATCACCTGCTGTCACGGTAATAACTGCTAATTTTTGTACTGCACTCAAAATGATAAACTGATTTTATGATTTGAAATCGTGAAGTCAGTGCGATAAAAACGACTTTTTTACTTGTCTTGAGCCAATTTCTATACAGAGCTGTAATAGATTGCAATCACCTGCTGTCACGGTAATAACTGCTAATTTTTGTACTGCACTCAAAATGATAAACTGATTTTATGATTTGAAATCGTGAAGTCAGTGCGATAAAAACGACTTTTTTACTTGTCTTGAGCCAATTTCTATACAGAGCTGTAATAGATTGCAATCACCTGCTGTCACGGTAATAACTGCTAATTTTTGTACTGCATTCAAAATGATAAACTGATTTTATGATTTGAAATCGTGAATTGAGTGCGATAAAAACGACTTTTTTACTTGTCTTGAGCCAATTTCTATACAGAGCTGTAATAGATTGCAATCACCTGCTGTCACGGTAATAACTGCTAATTTTTGTACTGCATTCAAAATGATAAACTGATTTCATGATTTGAAATCGTGAATTGAGTGCGATAAAAACGACTTTTTTACTTGTCTTGAGCCAATTTCTATACAGAGCTGTAATAGATTGCAATCACCTGCTGTCACGGTAATAACTGCTAATTTTTGTACTGCATTCAAAATGATAAACTGATTTTATGATTTGAAATCGTGAATTGAGTGCGATAAAAACGACTTTTTTACTTGTCTTGAGCCAATTTCTATACAGAGCTGTAATAGATTGCAATCACCTGCTGTCACCGTAATAACTGCTAATTTTTGTACTGCATTCAAAATGATAAACTGATTTCATGATTTGAAATCGTGAATTCAGTGCGATAAAAACGACTTTTTTACTTGTCTTGAGCCAATTTCTATTCAGAGCTGTAATAGATTGTAGTATGTTTAATGCAGAGCTGGAAAAGTTTGCCACCGATTTAATTGCAATCGTATAATGTATCGCCAACAGTTACTACTTTGTTGATGGATTTTGAAATCGAAGACATGAATTCATAAATGAAGGCGCTAAAAACGCGAGCATTAACGTTTTTGAAAACGATTCATAATAATTGTCGATGCAATCAAATTGATTGCAACTGATTTGAATGCGATTGCTGCAATAGCAATCAAATCTGGTAATTGCTAACCAAATTAAATCGCAATCAAGATAAAAATATTCGCTCTTCTTTCTAGAAAATTGCATCAAAATAATCTGTTAAAAATTAATACAATATTTTTTCTTTTAGGTACAAATATTAACAAGGAAAACGAACCGCCTTCCAAAATGATTGCAATCACAAAATGCTACCAATGCGAATAATCATTCAATAATTTTCAAACTATTTTGAAATCCAAAAATTGAATCATTTGGTTTGAAATCACTTTGATTTCGGATTTGATTTCCTGGATCTACGTATGATGGAATATATATATATATATATTATTTTTACTCGTCGACTAGTCCGCTTTTGTGTAATCGAAAGTCTGGTCCTTTTACATTGGAAGGGGAAATCGGGCTAAGCTGTCATATCCGGTAGCCAGAAGAAGATTAAGAAATTGCCTGTGTAGAACCAAGAACTAAAGTCTGCGAACATGAACACACTTGAAAGTCAGGCCACCGCCGACGCCGTATCTTATTAACTGCAATTCCATTTCACAATATACTAATCACTAATCACAATGAATAACGAAATCTGGATATATTCATCAAAAATAAAATGGACTCCAAATATGGTGCAATTTGAAATTCCCTGCAAAATTTTACTAAAATACATTTCGAAATACATATAATTTTTTGCTCTTTAATTTATAACTGAAAACGCCAAAAAGCGTAACAACATTCGCAGCACTGAGATGAACAATAATTTTCTGAACAAATAAATAAATCAAAACTGTTGAATTTTTTTGTTGGTTTCAAAACAAATTATAAAAAATATATGAATCGCCAACATTGGGGATGGAAATGTTGAACGAATGTGGATGCCAACTTAAATTAATGTAAATTTTAAGGTGCGTAAGATAATAAAAATGTATGTATGTCGTTTGTTACCTTTAAAACATCTATTGATGAGCAACGTCTGGGGCTGCACTTAAGCAGATTATTTATTCATCATCAGTTACTGTCCGCCCTGGTATAGGGGAAAATCTAATCTCCATGAGAAATAACATTTGCAGATTTTTATTTTTGTGACATCATGTAATTTATTAAATCTTATTAAATACTTTTTCTTTTGTTTCAATTTTTTTTTTAATTTATTATTTTATAATTATTAATTGCAGCAACACTTATACTCCTGCTTTGCTAAAACTTAACTGTTGTTGTAGCAGCTTAAAGAAATTAATAAATAAATAAATAAAATAAACAATATATTGGAAACTTTCTTAACATTGAAAACTAATTATTAAACTAACAGTTTTATTATATTTAATTTATTGCACAATTAATTAATTGTTTAATGAACAATTTTAAGAATAAATAAAAGTACAGTGTTCATTCAGCTGAAACAAATAGTTTATCCTTTATTCTTAATATTTCCTTTAAAATTTGTATTTTTTTCAATTAATAAAAATTATTTTAAAAAAATATTCCATTGTTTTTTTCATTAATTAATGTTTTGTTGAAATGTACATACATAATAAGTATATCGAATTTTGGAACACTATCGATCCAATCCAATCCTATCCAATCTGTCATCTTTCGACACTAAATAAATTTAGAACAGAAGTTGAAAAAGGCCCCTCCTTCTGCTCCATAACTTGGAAAAAATATCCATCCATTGGACTAACTAAATAAATAAAGAAGAACAAAATTGTTAAAAATTCATTAACACGAGAAGAAACGAATTTGGTTGGGTCAGTCAGTCAATCAGTCCAGTCAGTCTTCATCGATCGAACGAACCCGGCCGGCTTTTTTTTTGGCTTTGAGTTTTGAAGAATTACGTGAACGTTTTTCTAAAGAGCAGGCACCCAGAATATCAGATAACATAGGAAGTAACCTTAAGAAAAAATTCCGCAGCATACCTTAAGGATGTCTAAAGTATTTGAATCAACCGGTTGCTGAATTGCAAAACAGGCTGGTGCAAATAATTTTGAACTTTACCGCCTGAGAGTAGGCAACGGAAATCGAACCACAAAGTATAGAATTCACTCGTTATACTGCATTTTAATTTATACATGTTCATACACACACACACACACACGTACTCGCGTACGCATGGAAATAAATTAACACAAGCACATAATAAATAAAAATATTTTCTGTTACTATTTGGCCATCAATCTCGAAAAGAGAAAAGAAAACACATTCGCGTAAGTAAATATTTTAAGCCTTTGCTACAAAACAGTCATAAGTAAATAAAATGCAGTTTTCCAGCTACATACATATTATTTATAATTTTTTTTTTCGTATTGTTTCCCATCCGACTCCAAAAAAAATCTGAGTGTTGATTCTCAGCTGGGCCCCTCATCACGTTTTCTATTATCCATACATATGTTAGTTAGTAATGAGTATTGTGGCGGCCGCCTTCCTTCGCCTCTGAAGCAATAAATCGTTTCTTTCAATAGCAACGTTTTGCGTACTGGCATTATTTGTTAAACAATTGAAGTTATTTTGCTATTTTTCCAGCACATACTTGCATATCGTTGGCCTAATGTAGAAGGGCTCTCAGTGGCACTCTAGTCTTTTGCAAATTTCAATACGCAATCCTTCCGTTGATCAAAATTTGCCAAAAAAAAAAAAAAAGAGAACAAGAAATCGACCTTTCTGTAACAATTTAACGACATGCAGTGCACTCGCAATGTAGTGAACGAATTAATGCACAAAAGATTCACTAAACGCTAGAAATAAACAAATTACAACCATTCTGATACTTGTGCTCATTATTAATAATATTTGTACTCATATGACTAATATGTGTTACGAACAGATACCACACCAGCAACTATAGTGTAACAAAAAAATCTTTTAAGCTTTTTACTTTAGACGAGATGTTTTAACGTTTTGTAAAACAAAATTTTATCAGAGTCATTAAAATTATTTTCAGTCCACTCGATTGTCTTGTCAAAAATTCGACCAACTAGAATAATTGTTGTCTTTGTGTAACTCCTTAAAATCGAAGTTATTGGTATTGAAAACGTCATCAACGGATACCGGAGGCTTCTTTTCTGTATTGTTCCGTTGCCCGGCGTCATGTTCAGTAAATTCCGTCCAGAGTTGAGAGAAAACTTACATATATTTTCTTTATTATTATGCTCACGTTTGGATTAATAAGTTGAAGCGTTTCCAAAAGAAGCGGTTACTTCGGAAATGCATCACAGCGCTGCGTCTGAGTTCTAAAATGCAACACTGAAACAGCTGATGCAGTGGAAGATTAAGTATAATATATGGTTTATAAATTCTTTTTTAATTTGTTAACTAAATTTTTTTACACTTTGTTTATAAAATAAAATGCTATAAAATTCGCCAAATTTTTGGTCTAAGTCATCATAAGAATCCAAAGCAATAGTCCTTCTTGATGACTCTAAAGAAACAAGGCGTCTTATAAGGCTGGTTATATCAAATTTATCATCAGGTATCAAATTTACTTATTGTCCATAAATATCTGTTTGGATATAGAGGAGGAGTTTTGTTGAGGAAGGAAGAAGAAAAGATCTGTGCTTTGAGGAAAGGCGTTGGGAAAAATTAAGGAGCAAACAACTCATGTAAATTTGACAAAACAACAATTTAATGAATTCAAATCAAGGTATAAATTTATTAACAATTTGTCCATTTCGAATATTCCCAAGTTGGTAATTCTAAACAAATCATTTATGTTTCGTCTGGGCATCAGCATCGTAAACTAATCACAGATGCACATCAGCTGCAGTGCAACGATGCGTTTCCGAACAGGCCCTTCTTCTTGACGTTGCTGACGCTTGTCAATATCAAATTTAAAACTGAAGTTACGCTTTCAATAGAAGAAGAATTCAATAAAATACACACGCAAAAGCAATAACGGCATTGCAAAAACATTTTTTTGCCAATCGTATTACAAAGAGTTCATTTTCTATTTTCAGACAAGCTGCTCCCACAAGTTCAAGACTGAGCAAGAAAATCCCGTAATTGCTTCCATTCCTTATAATTTATTTACAGTAAAACCAGTTACAATTACAGGAATTCTAAATTAATTAGTACCATTAGCTGCCGATCTAGATTTTGCACGATCTCATTTTGGACTTATTGATCTAGTCAGTCAATGCCAATGCCGCTATAATATTCGATGCTGCCTTTTTACAACAACAACTCTGCTATTTCATTCACAATGAATTCTAATTTATACGAGCTTTCCAGTCAAATCTAGAACATTTTGACAAGACACAAAATGAAATCTACTTCGTGGCAAAAACTAGTTAGGAAAGGCCTGGCCACATAGAATCCGTCATGCGTTGTAGTAATTTAAAATACAGGTTTCGCTGTGAACTTTGTCACATAAGTCACACAAAATGCAACGTATCAAAGTTGGGCCACTTTTAGCGCAAGTTGAGAACTTTGACACCTACAAGTTAATTTTTTTTTCTTTCTTTTGTTTTAAATCTTCGTTTAAAAATAAAGATTTTATATACGTTAACAAAGTACTCATTGTGCCAACCTAATGCGTCGTTGCATTAACGTCAGCTACAAAACCTGACGGATTCTATGTAAGTGTGATTTTTTTCATTACGAACTAAAAAAAATACAGCCCTGCAAACTTGACAGTTTGTTAGAAAATAAACTAAAACTGCCGGACCCTCAATTTGTGAAAACTAGATTAAGCCGTTGTGCTTTAATGACACCCCTTTAGAAAAATGTAGGTCAAATTTTCCATATCCAAAAAGAATTTTGAAAATTGGTTCACAATTTACGACACGCTACCAGCTCCCTTCATATTTAAAAAAAAAAAAAATTAGCCGACCTTTTGCACGTTTTTGCACGAAATTTTAAAAGTAATCCACTAACCACAAAGTGTCCACTTTACAAAAACTCTTCCTTCTTTACAAAAAATGTAGGTCAAATTTTCCATATGCAAAAAGAATTCTGAAAGTTGGTCCACAAATTTTAAAAATTGTTTAAAAACTAAGTGGATGGTGTAACATTATTTCAAAAAATGGGCGCAAAAGTGGGCGTGGTGGAAAAAAGTAGCCTTCAATTCATTCCGTCTAAAATGTTGTTAAACAAACACACATTCTGCTATATCTATTTATATATATAGAAAAAAGAACTGAAATTCGTGCCAATTTTAATAAACTAAAATATAAAAATGGAATAAATATAACGGAAAACAACTCATTTGCTTTCTTTGCAAAACTAAGTCCTAGTAAATGTCAGATAATAGTGCTGTAAACGATATAGATCGTGAGATAGATTTTAGCTGAAATGTATGAAATTTCTCTGTGGTGTAACTGCATCCATTCCATTCTTTTTAATTTTATACTTTTAATTGAACCCCCTTAAACAAGTTTTTTTCATTTTCAAGTCAATGACATTTCTGACTTCTGACTTCTGAGTGTAAATAATTTTATACAATTTTGTTAAAAAAAAAACAACATTTATTTGCGGAAGTATTTACCTGTGAAGCGTGACAGCTACTTTTTTTTTCTTTTTGTTTACAAAGAATTAAATTGAATTGAACATTCTTCGTTGGAAATTTATCACTTTAAGAGGCTGAAAACTTTAGTGAAGAATAATGCAAAAGTTTTGGTCTTTTGTCACGACAACTGCAACTTTAATAATTTCGCAATAAATAAACATTAATTAAAGACGTTGTTGCATCGTGCAGTTGGAGTAATAACAAAACAAATACATACATATATATGAAAAAACACGTTGTTTAATTTTCCAATTATAAGTTAACCATCATTAGAAGATTTGTAAAGCGTTTCTAATTAAATTTGTGCTGGGCTTGGCTGAGCTGAGCTGAGCAGAGCTGAACTGTGTTGAAAACTGCAACAGAACTTTGAAAACCACACAGTAGCAGTCGCCAGGCCAGCGCATCTTGATTGTCATTTCTTTAGGAAAGAGGCAAAAGCATTTAACGGCTGCTGCTGATGCTGCTGAGGTCTTAAATGCTAAACAAAAATTGTAAGTTAAAAACCTCATGCTAATCTTTATCATCTGCTTTATAATCGCCATCGCGTATTGATTTAAACTTTATAAATTACTTTTCATTATTGTTCTAAGTAATTCTCAATTCAGTTACAATTCAAACAACCGCCTCTAACCAGCTCCAGCTCTTGTTAAGCGAAAGGAAGTTTCAGTTCAGTTAAACGCGTCACACATTGTCCATAAACAATATTTTAAATAATAAATAACACGTTTTATTTCTGTTTTGAAACTAAATACATTTTTGGCAAAGAACTATAAAAATAAAGTGTTTAAAAATGTGCAAAAATTACTAAAATTGAAAGAGTTATTGTGCATAAAGATCAAAAAGAATTCATTACGCCACAACGTTAAAGAAAGAACAATTTTAGATCTTTCGAAAAGTTTGCATTTTATTTGAGCGAAAAGAAGTCTAATCTATTATCCTTAATTTCAAAAGAAGAAAATAAACTTTCACTCATTTAAAAACCCAAATGAATTATTTATTAGTTTAATTCTAAGATATTTCTATTTACTCAATTTAATTTTAATTTGGTAAATGTATGTATGAACGTGTGTGCGTGTGTGCGTGTGTGTGTGTGTGTGTGTGTGTGTATTTTTTCTAAAACTAAAAGCATCAACAAGCAAAAAGTTAAAAGCAAACACATGGCCACTCACACATATTTGTGTGTGTGTGTGTTTGACATACACACGTGAATGTGAACGCACAAACAAACCCACATCCCTCATCAGAGGCAGAGACAGAGACAGAGAGACACTCAAAATCAATTTCGGTCATAATTCAATTATTTAAATGGTTTAAGGTTAAAAAATTTGCAATTCAAAAATAACGAACTGAAATAAATGAAAATAATATGAACCAAAAAAAAAAAAACACAAAACAAAACAAAACAAATTCCCTCATGCACTCAAACTGAAGCTGGGGAAATTTTATTTAAATTGCACATATGAACGAATACAGCCGTGGAACACTGATACCCACAAGTACCACACAGCTACACAACACGACGGACCGGTAGACGGGCCTATGGCCTATTCGATTTTTCCTCTCTCCCCCCCCCCCCACGGCATTTTTAAATTTGAGCTATTCCAACAAAGTTGAAGGCCGAATATTTGCAAACTCTGGAAGAAAATCACCAACAAATTTTCGTTATTTTTAAAAGCGGGCTTTTGACTTGGAAAAATATTATTTGAAGAAATCGTCGTTAGCAGAGTCCATCAAGCAAACAACTCCATGAAAGACAACTCAGTTTGATTACCTTCATCAGTGTTTCAACGCTTTTGGCTGAAAACAAGTCTCACTTTTGGTAACCTCTGGCAGGCCATGCATATGACCCTGCAAACGTAAACCCATCTAGTGTGTCAAAATAAGTTACATTTCCCCCTTTGTGTGGCATTTTCATACTACATACTGTGCAGTGCACGTTCTCATTTCATTGCTGACTTTTTAAATTTACTTTCCGATGTTATTGAGACTTGTGAACGGTTTCATACGAAAATAAAATGTTTTTTACATGTAAACCCAGAAAATGGTCACATGTGAATATTAAAGAAAATGTGATAAATAGCGCATTCTCAGGCATCAGTCGGCCTTATTGGGAATATTAGATTATTAGGCTTTAAGAACACACAGAGAATTAAGAAAAAATAATGTCAACTTATAGACTTTTTGATATAAATTTTACAACACTAGAGGCCGATTCACCCACCCATTCCAATACGTTAAATTTCTGCTTTCAAGGTTGAATAGAGTTGCCCATTTACATAATTTAAAAATTTATAACTGCCAGTAAAATGGAAATTAATGAAGGATTCTACATCATTTAAGTGCTTGAATGGGACCAATGTGTGAAAATAGCCCACTGATCTTCTTTGCTTTAAAATACGTTTCGCTGCAATTCCTTTTCTAATAAATATTTTGTTGCCATGAGCGCAAGTCTTTTTTTTTTTGCATTCATTTTGAAAAACCAACTATTTTAATAATTAAAAGTTTGCACATTCAAAACAAGACAATCAAATATTTACAATACTGCCACATTACAAAACTGATGGATTTTGTTCACATGTGGCAGCTTTGGTTTTCCAGACAAATTTTAACCGAACAAAGATGGCTGAATCCGCCTTACAACGAATAACTAACGAACTCGTACATAAATTATTTAACTAAATTTTGCTAAAGTTCGTACTATTTAAGACTAGAGGTTTCATGGCACGTGAACAAAATAAGAAACGGATATCTCAGTGATTCATACAGACAGATCAGAAAAGTACTGTTTTCCCCAGCCACCTTTAAAACTAGATAAAACGAATAGATGAAAGTAAAAATAAAGGCCTGAAATGAAAAGGCCTCAATAATTTTACCGCTGAATGTATAAAAATCCGTACAACGCACAAATTTCTAGTTCTAACATCTAAATGCTTCACAGAATATCATATTGTACAGAATTTCAAGTGTCGGACAAAGAAGTTCGAAGGTATGAAAAGTAAATTAAAAAGTTTGCTGATTGGAAGTATCTTCTTTCAGAAGTATCATATTTTTCGTATACGACTTTCTTAAGCAAATTATTAAAAAAAAAACGGAAGGGATATTCATGCAATCACTGCGTCAAAATTTCCATTCAAATTGATTTGCTTATTTGACACACGCTGTCACTGAGGCAACTTCTTTCCTCAATATTCTCGGCCATATAGTAAAAAGTTAGGTACGAGGGCCGTTCGATAACTCGGAGACTTTTTCAACTTCCCTTCCCGCCCAGTAGCTTTAAATGCCACTCTACTGACGTCAACCGTTCACACAAATGCAAAAAGTGAACAGCGTGTGCACTATTTTTTGCCTAAAAAAACCATGACTGAAACCAAGGAGAGACCTGATACCTACTATGGGAAGTCTGCAACATCAGTTAGTTTAAGAAGTGGTTTACTAGGTTCCGTTGTGTGTTCGTGCCAGCACAAGTTCAGGTTGTCCAAACAGCACAAATCGCCGATAAAGTTCATAGAATTATATTGGACGATCGATCGTAGAAAAAATGTACATGAGGTGACTGAGGCTGCAGGCATTTCAACTGAGCGGTAACATCATATTTTACTTGAATACTTGGACATGAAATAGCTATCCGCCGTGATTGCTCACACTCAACTATAAAGGCAAAGTTGTGACCACTTGAAGGCAGTTTTTGGCGCTTCTGGAAACACAACTCATATACCAGTTCTTACGCCGTTATATAGCCGCAGACGAAACATGTGTCCATCACAATCGCCCAGAGATAAAAGAAGAGAATGAAATTAGTGGAGCAAAGAAGGCCAAGGTGACTCTGTCAACTCACAACGTCTTTTGGAATGCATGAACTGTCATTTTCATTTGGACTACCTAGAAAAAGTTAGAACGATTAGCGGCGAATATTCTTCAAAGCTTTTAGATAGAATCAATATCGAGATTTAAAACAAAAACGACCACATTTAGCACATCAATACAATGCGGCAAAAAGCCAAAAATTGGGCTAAGAGCTGCTACCCCATCCAGCTTATTCACTAGATTTAGACTCCTGCGACAACTTGTTTTCTTTTTAAAGTGCTTATTTTCCGAAAAATTGTCGTTATTCAAATAGTCAGGGAGTCATCATCAAACAGTCTCCAGCCAGTACCAATTAAAATGCAGAAACTCCTGAAACAACAAATTATAGAAACAAAATGTCTGCAATAAGAAACGAAAAAACTACAATCCAGTTTCGATATGTTTTCAATAAATTAAAGTCGAAGAGCTTTTTGTCATGTTAAATTATTTTGTTGCATTTTTAAATTTTGTCAATCAGATACATAGAAAATTTTTAAAATTCCTTAACACCATTCAAAGTTTTAAAAATATTCTGCAATTTTAGTCTGATCAAATTTTTTGCCCAATTTATAATTTTTTCAAATTTTAATTTTATTGCGAAAACATTTAACAGACACAGACAAGCTGCCAGTATATTTTTATACACAAATTAAAAATAATATAAAAAACCGCACACGAGTCAATCAACAAAATTATGCAACTTTAATTTTTTAATTCGTGTTTGAAGCACCATCAAATTCACTGAGTAAAATGCTTCAACAACTGCAAGAGCTGGCTCGTGGGCGGGTGGTGCAAACATGGCTATGGACTCGGTCTCTATGCCAAGATTCATTTTCATAGACTTAAATTTGCAACTAAAACCGAGCCAAAGCAATAAGGAATCGAATACACACTCAAATCCTGGCATAATCGAGGCCGGCTAGTGTTTTTATAGTTCAGGCGAACACTTTTCTTGGCAAGTTTATTTATGTATATCACAAAATGGAGAGTCCATTTCCAGATACAGTCAAAGTTTCGCACTAAAAATGAGGAGAAAAAGGTGAGATTGTTCGTTATACTACCGTTATTTTTCTACATATCTATCCACACGATCATGTTTCTCGTTCGTGTGATCATGCGTAGAATTGAAGTTCGTGAACGACTAGTTCAGTTCAGTAGTGCAACGACACACACACACATAAATATATCTATATATATATATAGAAAAATAATTTCTTTAAGTGAAATAATTAAAACTTTAGAAGAGTGCAAAAGTGGTACATCATTGTCGGTAATTTGTAATAAAGAGGGAGTTCCAAAATCCATCATATGTGTGTACTTTAAAGAAAATGGTAAGGAAAATTATTTCAAATTTGGAAAACTCAAACAAGGGGTCGAAAAGAAGAGATCGTCTCTTCGTAATGGAGAATATCCGGACATGGAGAAAAAGTTGTATGAATAGTTCCTGCAGCAGCGAAGAAGACTTAGTCCGGCGAAGTGAGTAGGATTAAAAGTAACTATATGAGGGTCTGTGTACTGGAGGATGTAATGCAGCTGTGGATTTTCTAAAAGAGTCTGCTGAAAAATTTGCATCACGAGGTCACTGAGTAGAGCCATTTAAAAGCGAGCTGCGGAAAGTTATATCAGAAGCTTCCTGACAAAATATTTGTTCAGGCTGAAGGAACAAGTGCTGCCGAGAGAAAAATTGCAAAAAAGTGAGAAGTACAAGACAAACATTTATAAATAATTTGTTCATATCTCTGTAATTATTAAACTGAATAAACCCTTTTATTAACATTAAATGATGCTGAAAATGTTGTCAAACAAAAAATTGGCTATATCAAGAATCTGTCACTACAACAAATAGCTCCGACATTATATCATTCGTTATACCGAGCTTCGACTGTATTTCAAATTATTTCAAGCACGATTAAAAAAAGTGTAATTATGTATATCGGGGCCTAACCGCCAAACTAACGTAACCAATATATTTTTTAAAACTGAGTTTTAACAAATTAATAACATGCCGACTTGTAAAATATATTTTGGCGTAGACCACCTATTCCTATTTTAGTGACCCGAAAACAACGAGAGAGCTGCCAGATAATTAATCATCTATGGTATAAAAGTGTGTTTTCACGGCGGCACATGACGACATGACAAAAAATATTGCAAAATGAATGAGTGAATACGGATACAAAACTTGATAAGCGATCGGCAAATGTTTACTTCTAAACCATTTTAGAAACTTATGGATTCTTATCACACCAGAGTTGTATTCTACAGCAAAAATTGGCAGCACTAACAGAATGTACTGAAGGTGCCAGCAATAATTTCAACAAATTTTCATGTTGTTTTTTGTGAATATTGTAAAATTTTCACTACCAACATTTTTGTTTGATTTTACTTGTAGCCTCCGTGTGAACATCAAAAATACTTACTGGCTGTTCTTGTCTTTTCTTTTTTAAATACGGAGAGAGTTTCATAATATTTTTATTCTACGAAGTCGTAATACTTGCTACTACTATCGACCTTTCAAGATCTTAAAGCTTAAAATTTCTACAGCTACATACAGATATCTTCCTGTTTTAGATCAGAGGAGTACAGTTCGGGAATTAAACTTGTTCTGTAATGGTTGCAGGAGGCAATATGGCAACTAATCCATATTGACTATGGCTTAATTTTTTACTAACTTATCTCACCACATTAAAACTTTTAAAATTACTTATTTATTACCGGGACATACTTGTCATACGATGCCAGTGGCTTCTATTCACAGTTCTATAGAATCATTCTTATCATAATTTTTAATGATACCTGGATCTGGTCGGACCACGTTTCAGTCGTCTGTGGAAAAAACTTCTTCAATGCTTCGAAATTTTAAAACTGGCGAAAACATACTTAATCCCGAAATAGATGTACGCGTGCGAAGTAATTTCAAATCGAGACTCAATGTGATATACACACATATATAAAGATATTGTATTTGGGTTAAAAACTTATGGCAACCGTCGAACGATTAGCTGTTACTGCAAGCAAATTTATCCAGTCCAGCTTGATTGTCTATTAAAAATAAAAAACCTACAATTGTCACATAAAGTCATAATCTTTACAAACGCCCCAATTTCAACCGATGAGAAAGAAACAAAACTATAATGTCTATTAGATATCAAACATACCTACAACGTGTCTCTGGAATACCATCGCGCCAACTATTAGGAATATTAGCAACGCTTTATGATTTGAAAAGACAATTTTACATTTTCAGTCTTGACACCATTTTATGATTATGAAATTGATTGAAATTGAGATTTTTATTTTTGAGACTGTTCACGTTATTTAATTTCTTAATAGATCATAGTTTCTTAAATACTTTGGTTCCAGGTTATATTTCCCATTCATATACAGATATTTATTTCTATTCGTTTTTTATTATAATAATCGTAATAATTGTAACTGCACTTGTACTTCTGCTTTAATAAAACTTAAGTTTTGCTGTAGAATTTTACAAAAATTAAAAAATAAAAACAAATCATTGATTCGTGACCGACCTCTCGCCAAGGGCCCATTCAGTACAAGAGCACAAATGTACTCGTGTTTCTTTGCCACATGCAGACTTTTTAAGTTCGAACA
Source organism: Epicampocera succincta (assembly GCA_932526305.1). NCBI lineage: Eukaryota > Metazoa > Arthropoda > Insecta > Diptera > Tachinidae > Epicampocera > Epicampocera succincta. The sequence continues at coordinate 59,235,296 of OW052034.1, forward strand.
CATTTTTCGCAACCTGCGAGTATTTTCCTGAGAAATTTAAACTTAAACTTGTATCCTTGCGCTCTGCCTTTTTCGAAAAGAAAAAAATTTAATTTATATAAAATATGGCTACTTGAATAATAGTGTTCTGGGTGCGGCTCTGCGCACTCCAAAAATTAAAATTTCGTCACTTAAATTTAAAGGCATTAAAAGTACGTGCAACCAAACCAGTGATCCTCCAGCTTTCCACGACAAATACCTTCAGCTCAAACATTGCAGAACTCTCGGTTATGAAGATGAATAATATACCATTTGCACACTATTTATAACTATTTATGTCATATACTAAAAGCAACAGAAACTAAAAGAATAACGTAAGTGACAAACAAAAAATGTTTACGCGAACGCTACATAAATCCAGCTTAAGATCATTTACAGACTGTAACCATAATTTCGTAGAAAAAGTTTCTAGTGAATAGGAAATAACGGGTAAGAAACCTACTCCTATAAAATTTGTTTTCTGTTCTTTACGTTATTTTGGCGGTTAGCGAACGACATTCAGATCATCATTATCTGTCGTTAAAAAGTTCATTGTTATACCAGGCACATTTAAAAATAAATGCAAATTACAAAAATAAAACTACAATAGAATAAAGTTTAGAAATCGGTACGTGTGTATGTAAGTACGTGCTAGTGTGTACTCGTACTACGTTCTCGTCCACTGTAAAAAAGCAGCGTAAATGCCCAATTACGTAGTAATGTGTGCGATTGGCATGGTTAACAATAACAATCAGGCCGCCAGCTCAATTTAAATGGCAGTGACACTATAAAAGTTTAAACAACATTAATTGAAATGTCCACTTTGCGAGAAAAAAAAAATACCAGCCCACAAACAAATTATTTATTACCCACGATCGAGTTTCGTTCTTCTTTCATGGAAATTGCTTTAGTTGTTGTAAACACATTTATTTACAACTAAAATTTATTATATTGTATTATGTATAAAAATTTGTTTGTTCCGTCCACAAATACCAGATCAAAATTCTCTAATTCGATAATTCTGTTTATCGTGTTACTTTAATTTGCTGGCAATTGTAGTGAATTGTGAGCGGTCCGCGAAATTTCTTGCTCAAGGAAACCTAAAATTCAATTAATAAAAACATTTTCATTTTTATTTATTTTCATCATTTTACCAGCTTCTGTTTAGCAACAAAATCATTTATTTACACCAAGAACACAAAAATATAAACAATGAAAAATATGTATAGTAAAAACGCCAGCACAACTAGAGGAGCGAAATATGGAATATGTTCAATATAAATTCAACATATTGCAGTTTCTTTGTCAGGCATTACGTGGCGTATGAGTAATGCAACTGCTTTGAAATGTAGCGTAGAGCTCTTAATACATACGAATGTGTGAGAGAGAGAGAGAGAGCGAGAGAGAGAGAGAGAGAGTGTGTGTGTGTGTGTGTGTGGATTTGATGAAAAATAAATACTCGTAACTTGCGCTACAAACAACCAACTTCAATGCAGAAAGTTATTCGCTGGAGAGACGAACTCGATGTCCGTCCGATTGGTCCCCTTTCCACCAAGAGTCGTCATCATGGTCAGATTAGCACGCAGTAAGAAACTGCTGCGAGTGTACTCGTTGTCAGGAACAATTGAATGTTGCTGGCACGATCTATCCACTGGCAAACCCCGCTTTGTTAATAGAATGAAAGTCTATGAAATCTTATCGTGCACATTCCGATAATAGCATTTCGCATAACATTTACGATGCGAACTGAAATCGCACGATCGGTGTTCTGGAGCTGAACTCGAGGTGAACTGTACTTAAACAGAAGTTCGAACTGTCAAACTGTCGGTAAAGCTTTGCTCAAGTAAAACGTGTTTCCTTTTACTTTTAGTGAAAGATAAAGTAAAATTAATAAATTTAAATATATCAATTTCAAAATGTTAGTATTTTTATAATAGCTTTTTGTGCCGATTGATAATGGCGGATCGCAAGTAAAACGCACCATCCGCAAAATGCCTAAAAATCAAATTAGCGTTTCTCAAGTGACGCGGTCATTTCGAAACGCGCGTGTGCAAGAACACGCCTGTTAGTCCTGAAACCGGGCTCCAACTCACCAGACTTGTTTTTGCTTGCCTCCTGGAGAATTGTGTGAAACAGATGGAATAAATACCCTTGACCGATCTCTTTCGCAAGAGTATTTATGATCTGTGGCGTATAGCATATCATGAAGAATTCGCCGTCTGTGTGAGCCTTGCAAGCCACATGTGGGCGCTATTGAACCGTCACCCAATTCACTCAAGTGGGTCAATTCCAAATCTGTAGCAGTTTCCTGTTACATTTTCCAAAAACCAATGAACAACAAAGAATCTTCTTCTTCTTCTTCTTTTGGCGCTACAGTCCGTGGTGAACCTGGGCCTCAACCAACAAAGTTTTCCAGCTCGCACGGTCTTTAGCCAGCGTCCTCCAATTTTGCACACAAAGTTGGTTGAGGTCCCTCTCCACTTGTGTGCGCCATCGGTTCCGTGGGCGTCCTCTAATACGTTGTTGACGAATAGGTGGTGGGTGTCGATTTGCATCTCTTGGGTCTTTTCCAGGATCTGCCGTAGTGTGAAAATTTGGTCAATGGTGGTCTTCCCCGGCCTGAAACCACACTGATAAGGACCTATCAAACTGTTCACGTATGGTTTCAGGCGCTCACACAAAACGGCAGAGAAGATCTTGTAGGCGATGTTCAGGAGACTTATTCCTCGGTAGTTGGCGCAGTTGAAGGGGTCTCCTTTTTTGTGGATCGGGCAAACGATGCTGAGATTCCACTCGTCGGGCATGCTTTCCTCCGACCATATCTTACAGATGAGCTGGTGCATGCGCCCAACCAGGTCATCTCCGGCTGCCTTAAATAGTTCCGCGGACAGTGCGTCCGCTCCTGCAGCTTTGTTTGATTTCAATCTCGATATTGCTATCTTGACTTCATTCAGGTCGGGGGGACGGAATTCTCTACCATCATCGTCCGTTATCTGGAGTGGAATATTCTGCCTGGCGATGGAATCGGTGTTTTGCTCGCCGTTGAACTGTCTGCAGAAGTGATCTTTCCAGATTCTCAGCATCGATAGCGACTCTACTAAGATTTGTCCCTCTTCGCCACGACAGGCTTCTGTCCGAAGCTTATTTGGATTGGATGGTTGTTTTACCCGTTGGTAAAACTTTCGGATATTATTCCTGCCGTAACACCTCTCCAGTTCCTCGATCGCGCGCTTCTCGTGCTCTTTCTTCTTCTTTTTGAGAAGCCGGTGTTCTTCCCTTCTCTTCCGTTCGTAGAGCTCACGAACTGCTCTCGTCCTTCTCTCCAACGTCGCCTTATACGCTGCTAGCTTCGCTGAATGTGCCTGCCTGCACTCGTCGTCAAACCATGGGTTTTTTCCGGGTGGCATTTTAAAACCCAATACATCAGAGGCAGCATCTCTGATGGCGTTTTGGCAACGGTTCCATTCCTCATCGGTTGTTTCGCCTGGCAGGGCTGGACTCTCTGAGAGCTTAAGGGAGACTAGATCGGCAAATTTCCCAGCGGTCGATTGCGATTGTAGCTTTGCGACGTCAAACTGTTGTGGTCGTGCTCTACTCCGGTTTGCTACTGATATCCGTGATCTTACCTTGGCTACAACAAGGAAGTGATCGGAGTCAATGTTGGCTCCTCGGAATGTTCGGACATCAAGAATACTGGAGGAGTGTCTGCCGTCGATCGCAATGTGATCAATTTGGTTGACGGTTAATTGATCAGGGGACCGCCAGGTCCCTTTGTGAATGTTGAGGTGAGGGAATCGCGTGCTTGCTACAGTGAGATTGCGCCCCGTTACAAAATCTAGCAGCCTGAGTCCGTTATCCGATGTGTCGTCATGCAGGCTGTGTTTCCCGATGACTCTAGCAAAGATGTCTTCCTTGCCCAGCTTTGCGTTGAAATCTCCTAGGACGATCTTGGTGTCGTAGCTGGGGCATTGATCGTATGTTCTTTCTAGGAGATTATAAAAGTCATCCTTGCTGTCGTCATCTTTATCCTCCGTAGGGGCGTGGGCGCAGATTAGGCTAATGTTGCCGAGCCTAGCCTTGATGCGGATTGTAATGAGGCCTCATTACAAAAACAACAAAGAATACTTTGGATAAAATTTTGCAATCGGCGATTTTGAAAGAAATTTAAAAAGAGTATTTTGGTTTTAAAGCCGCCAACGCAAACGCAACCGCCATATGAAGGGCGAACGGAAAAAAACAATACTGACACAAATGAGGACAGTTTGCAACTTTACATAACAAATTCAGAAGTCGAAATGTACATGTCGCACTTCGTCCAATAGGGTATTAGAACAAAAAATTTAAGATTTTCAGTAGGAATCAAAAGCTGTTTGTCGTTACATTTTAAGACAATTTCAAAGTTTAAAATAAGATCGTTTAATGAGGAAATTAATCGAAACATAAATTGCCGAAAAACAAAGTTTAATAAAATAACAAACTAATATTATATTTTAAATGATATAAATCAGTATTTTAAATGTTTTGTAACGTAATTAATGTATAGAAACAAACAAAAATATAAAATTATTTAACCTGCCTCCGGGAGGAAGGAAATCGCTACACCAAGATTTATTAAAGACACGCACAATATCTCACTTGATTTTGGTTTTCGTCGTTTTGCATGAATTCGCCTACTGCTGGGCACACTTCATGTTAACAAATTGCTTCACATTTTTCAACAAGTGTTTTTTTTCTTAGTGCACTTTCAACTTCACACACGGGTTTTATGACATAAAATTACTTTTTATTTTATACATTTAAGCTCAAACTTCTTGATCTATAACGAAATCCAATTTTTGGAGAACTGACACAGATTCTCTCACGTAACATACATATAAAATTTTTCGGGGAAAATTATGAATTAATCCAGAATATATGACTTCTCAGACTTCTTAAATGGTTTTTACCGAACATACATATATGAGTGCATTCACGAAACACACACATTTTTTGACAAAACCCCTTAGTTTAGATCCCTACAAAAAAATAGTGGTTCCAAACGTATATACTTTGTCCATGTAGGCTTTAATGCAGTTTTACGCACAAATATATCATTCAAAAAACAAAAACTATCTTTCTAAATACTTTTCATGGGCAATTTTTCACGATAACATGATTTTAGTAGAAAGTCACGCTCAAAATGCTGATTTTTTTATTATACTTATATAATCGTATAAAAGGCCTTTCATATCGTGTCCATTTCGTCTACATTTATTAATGCAATGAAAGATAATTGTAACTTTGAAGCTTCTAAGCTAAGGGAGTCCTACAAACAATTTCTGCGTTTCTTTAATACATTATGAATTTTATGTCTGCTCCGGGATCTCAATATGTTGTTGATTGGTTCCAAATTTATTACATTCAGTTCGGATTATTAATACTAAACACACAAATAGAAGTTTTGGAAATACATAATATTGGCAGGCCTTGCATGGGTTAAACTACGTCGTCTAACGGCAAGTCATGGGCATGGCGCAATCGGTACTTCTATCATTCTTGCAGATAAATAGATAAATTAAGAATTTAACTAAGCAAAATTCAGTCAAAAACTATAATATAATAGTGATAAAAGTTTTAACTTTAATTTCCCCTTTTGCCGCTGACAAAATCAGAAAAATTATTTCAGGTTTTCTAGAACTCTGAAGTTGTTGAAATTTGTAAAAATCGGCAACTGGCGCCAAAAACCAAATGATATCATTGGCCTCTGGGGTTTTGAAAGTTTTGACTTAGATCGAAAACTATTGCACAAGCTTTAATATTTTGGGTTACGCGTTAACCTAAATAATCAAAACAAATCGTTGCCAGCGAAATATTTTCTTATTCCAATAAGGCCCATTTTCAAGTCAACACCAAGAATTGCAGCTGATTATTGAAAACCCCAAAATAGCTGCCGGCCTACAATCTACAACAATAATGATTGTAATATTGTTTGTTTAAAGTTTTAGTGGAAATTATTTAGATAAATACCGTTATACGTTTAATTGGTTCATTAGCTTTTAAAGGTTGTTGGGTTGGGAAGAAACGCACAAATCTAAATCTATTAAAAAGGCATTTATGTAGGTCGGCAAATTTTAATTACTTCATTAACATACACATTCGATTGAGCATCTTGAGTAATTAACTTTGTTTTCTAATTTCTAAGTTTATTTTTGTCTAAGAAAAGTTCTCGGACAGAAGAAAAGATCTAGCGATAAACATTTCTAAGCTTCTCAGAACTTTCAACACACCAAACAAGAGAAAGGCAAGAGCGCAAGAGCTGATGAGCTGAGGAGAAACAAAGAGAGCATTAGATTCGTATTACGAGTATTAGCAACAATCACAGTTTTTCAATTTCAATTAAAGATGAGTTTTGCACTCAAGCCCTGAAAATGAATGGATTGAAATGCTCGTACAGAATTGTCATCATCAGTTCTAAAACGGCGGTCTATCTAAATGGTCATCTTCTGGACGCTGCAGCCAGAAGAAGTTTATTCTGTTTTTTTTTCTTCTATTTTCTGCGTTATTTGTTATTCGTGCTGTTAAAGTACAAATTGTTATTAATTTGTTGTAGTTGTAGAGGTTTGTGACAGAAGAAAAATGGGAATTTAAAGCATATCAAAGTCATGTTCTGTAAAAATTAGCCTCAATTAAAAACGCTGAGCACAATTTAATTGTTAAACAGAAAAATTAAAAAAAAAAAAAAAATGATGCTGTATTTCGTTGTGCGCAGGCAAATAAAGCCATTGAATTAACATAGAATATATACATATGTATGTATTTGTGTTATGAAAAATTATGATTATGATGGTCTGATAGCGAACGCCATAAATAATAAAATACACGAAAAAAGTACAAATGATAACAAAATGAGAAATATGTTGCAAAAGCGTGATTTGCCACAAGTGCACAATAACTCTTTCAATTGTAGCCCACAGCTGGCGACGTTGCCCGCGAATGTAAACAGTTTGAGTTGTACGTCTAGAATGGGTTCAAGACTCAAATTAGGCTTGGGAGTTAATTCCCAAACGGGGCGTATACAGTGGTGCCCGGGATTTACGTGTTGCAAACTTTTAATTATCATTCCAGTTGTGATGCTGCCCATAACTTTGGTGCTGGTTTTACTGATGCGTTTGGATGGCATGCTTAACGCCCTGCAAATCCATCAACGCTATAAGCCGCAGGCCAGATTCGAACAGGAACCGGTCTATTTGGAAGACTATGATGGTGCCCTCGACAACGATCCTTTTCAGGATATGATTAACGAACAGTTGCTAGTGCCGCTGGACAAAAAGAAATTGCGTGCTGAAGTTGAGAGAATAAAGAGATGCATGTCGTTTAAGTTTGGCTTGAGCGAGACCATGGAAATAGAAGACCGAGACATTATGAAAGACGCCAGAACGTCGTTTCTGCCGCGCGACACTACAGCCATACCAAGAGAATGTTTGGAGAACTTTAATTTTAATACACAAATGAGCTATAAAGATTTCGAACTGGAGGCTTTAATGGAATCCTATGGCAGGCGGCGTCTTAGAAGGGATAAGGCTGACGAGCAAGGAATGGCTGCTGGTATATTGGACACTGTAAACAGCGAAGACACCAATGAAGAATCATCTCAGTCGGAAGATAGTGATAAGGCTGTAATCGAAACTCTTTCCAGCTTACAAACGTTTTGGAATGCCAAGGGCACGAAGGAGTCTATAAGAGAAGCTCAAGCTCGTACCATGCGACAATATATGGATGAATCTGTCCCCCCCTGTGAAGATTTCTACAAATATGTTTGCGGTAACTGGGAAAAACATCACCCTATACCGAAGGATAAAGCAGGCTTTGATACCTTTGAAATGCTACGGGAGAACTTGGATTTGGTTTTAAAGGAGCTCTTGGAGTCCAAGCCGTATGAGGAGGCTAAAACCAGCAACAAACAGATACAACACATCGAAATCAATACATATGAACAGCTGCCCAATGCACAGGCCGATATTGTCAAGGGTCTGCAAGACGAGAGTAACCAAGAGCTGCAAAAGGAAAAGATACGAGAGCATATAGTGCAAAAACGTGATATTTTTGAAAAGATTTTGGCGCGCTATCGTCGACACACGTTGTTTACCAATACGAAACGAAAACGTTTCACAAACAACCAAACCGGGGAAATACATCAGCACTTCAACCATTCTAAGCGTCATCCAAAACCATTTTTTATTGCTGAGAAACACACGAACATCGCCGAGCAAGATGTTGCACCGATGGACGCCCAGACTAAGGCCAGAAATCTTTATCAATCCTGTACCAACAGCAAGTTGCTCGAAAAAAGAGGCATTCAGCCTTTGTTGCAGCTGATAGATAATTTGGGTGGTTGGCCAGTTTTAGATCCGAATTGGAATGCCCAGAACTTTGATTGGCTTAATCTTACCGTCCACCTAAGACGCTATAATAACGACATACTTATTGTGCAGTGGGTCGGACCAGATATAAAAAATTCCGATGAGAATGTCATACAATTCGATCAGACAAATTTGGGTTTGCCCACGCGCGAGTACTATTTACAAGAGGTGAATGCTAAGTACTTGAATGCCTATCAGAGATTTATGTCAGAAGTTATGTACAAGCTGGGTGCCACCAAAGTAATTGCTCAAAAGACAGCCGCCGAGCTGATCAATTTCGAGACCCAATTGGCCTTCATCACCGCACCAGCCGAAAAGCGTCTGAACGTGACAAAGCTTTATCGTCGCATGACCTTAAACGAGTTGCACAATAGAATACCACAGATCGACTGGTTACGCTATTTAACCATACTGCAACAAAGAACAGTGGAGCCGCACGAAGAGATTGTTATTTATGCCTCGGATTACATGCAGGAATTAGTGAACCTGTTGCAAGACACCGATAGCAAAACCATAGCCAACTACCTGCTTTGGCGATTTGTGCGTCATCGTATCAACAATGTTGATGACCGCTTTGACGATATCAAGCAGACATTCTATCATGCTTTGTTTGGGCGCGAGGAAAGTCCTTCACGCTGGAAGGTATGCATATCACAAGTTAATACGAACATGGGCATGGCTTTGGGTTCAATGTTTGTGCGCAAATACTTTGATGAAAATAGCAAGAAAGACACTTTAAAAATGACTCATGAATTGCAGCAGGCTTTTCGTGATATACTCAAGACCACCGACTGGTTAGATGCACAAACTAAACATTTGGCCGAATTGAAAGTGAACGCCATGTCCTTGAAGATCGGTTATCCCGATTTTATTCTCAATAACGATGAACTCAACGAAAAATATGCAGGCATTGTTATAGATCCTGATAAATATTTTGAAAACACCTTAAATGTGTTGCTACATGCCACCAAAACGGAGCAAATGAAATTGCATGAGGCGGTGAATAAGACAACCTGGCAAACAGCCCCGGCCATAGTGAACGCCTACTACAGTCGCAACAAAAATCAAATTATGTTTCCGGCCGGCATATTACAGCCACCATTTTATCACAGACATTTTCCTAGATCCTTGAATTTTGGTGGTATTGGTGTGGTAATTGGCCATGAATTGACGCACGGATTCGATGATAAGGGCCGCCTGTTCGATCGCAACGGCAGCATACATAAATGGTGGTCGGACACGGCCATTAAGGGATTCGACGAGAGGGCCAGATGTATCATATCACAATATGGAAATTATACGGTGACCGAGGTTGGCATTGCACTGAACGGCGAGAGTACACAAGGTAAATGTCACAGATATCATGACATAAGTTAAATAATCATTAAAGAGTTTGTATTACATGCATTAGGGATTACGTTTCATACACTGTTAGTAAGTGTATCAGTCCAAAATAAAAACGTCGTAATAGCATCCCCTTAATCATAGCTATCGCTTTGAAGTGACCTTAAAGAAGTGACTCAAAGTGGCCTTTGTTTATAGTATCTCTAATGACATCATAATTTGCCAAAATTTTGCAAGACCGCGCTTGCGAATATGCAGTATCGTTGCACAGCACAGCAACAGGATTTCAGCGAGCCAGTCTTAGTTATCGCTTTGATTAGTCGGTTAATTGACCTGAAGCTGAATTACCATTAGCGAGTCTTATGGGGGAACGAATGATGTGTGCAATTATGAACTAAATAGTCTATATTTCTGTCATCGTCAAGCATGAACTAACAATAACGCTGACAAATTAAAAATACGAGCGAAAATGCTTTAAACAAATCTTTTCTTTCTTGTTCAAAAAACACACAAATCATAAAGAATAATAATATATACTTTTTTTATTAAAAACAAATTTTATATTTCAATTAAACCGAAATAAATGAAGCAAAGTTTAATATTAAATTACACCAAATCAATGATCTAAAAATCATTCAAGATCACCAATACAGAGCCAAACTAATAATCAAAACAAACACAATTCGAAATAATATTTCGCGATAAATTTAATAATGTTTGGCTGCTATCGTGTTGAACTATTAATGGGCGTTACTTAAGTTGCACAAAGTATTTTGAAACAAACCTAATTCATTTCATATAGTAGTCAGAAGTATGTATATCCAACTTGAGTTTCTTGTCTGCTGGGTTATTTATTGCCGTTTCGGATTTATTTTTTGTTACCATCCGATAACCGAAAATGATTTGTTTTTTATTGTGGTACAATAATTTAACAAACAAAAAAAAAATGCTACATTTGACATACAAAATTGGAACTGAACATTTAAGAAAAAGAAAAGAACTGCATCAATAGTCAGTCGCTTCTAAAGGTTGATATATTGTCATGTCAATTTTACATGAATAAATAATTCATACATAAGTATAGAGTGTATAAAATATAATGTGTGTTTGTTTGCAGCTTTGGGGGTGACCAGACCCCTGCATTGATCTTTCTGAAATTTTCACAACATTTAACTAGTACTCCGGAATGAATTAAGGGCTACTTTTATTCCGACCACGCCCGCTTTTAAGACCCTTTTTTTTTAATTATGTTCCACATCCTTTTTAACAGATTTGGAAAAATATATAAATAAAATATAAAAGCATAACTTCGCCATTTGTGGACCAGTTGTCATAACTCTTTTTGCATATGAAAGGGGTGCAAAAAATGCACTATCAAATTACTTTGCTGTTTGTGGATCAATTTTCAAAATTATTTTTCCATATGTAAAACGTGTACTTATTTAATTTTTTTGTGGCAAAGCAAGAAGTTTAAGAAGATAAAGCAAGAAGTTTTTGGCTTTGAAGTGAAAGTAACAAATTAAGATACTTTACTTTCACTAGTGTGAAATTAATGTGAGTTCAAAATGCAATTCGGGTAAAATAAAATCATTACTCGCACACTTGTCTTGCAAAACAATGTTGATCCTTCGAACTACAAGTATCACATGAATTGCCAGTTTTAGTTAAGTGTCACAAAAACGGGTTTGGACTTAAGAGCGGATTCTGGTACCTAAAAGGTTGTAGAATATGAATGAAATTTATTTACACCATAAAAACGAACAAAACGAACTTGGAAAAATCGATAAAAATGAGAATAACATTAAAATTTTATTTTTTTTTTTGATTTTTTGGTTTTAAATTGTTTTTTTTTTCGTCAGTCTGCGAATTTTTTGGAGTTTGGACTTTTTTTCGGTGTTTCGTGATCTGCTACTTCGATTTTCTGCCGTTTGACAATTTCAGTTTTTTCTTTTTTCGGCGCTTTGACTTCAGCTTTCTTTTTCTCGTGTTCATAACTAATCATACCAAATCGCATCTCCCAACTGAAGGTGTGTTTTCGCTTTGAAATGCATTATGAAACTTTAAATGCGTTTTTCTCAAAACTTCATTTTCACACACTCGGTATTTAATTAAAAAGTATATATGTATGTATGTATGTATATCAAAAGTTTGCATGACCATTAAGTACATGTGATGTAGAGCCTATTAACTTTTTCGGTCTTTTGTTTGTTTGTTTTTTTTTTTTTTTTGAGAACAGAAGTAAGTAAGTTTCCATCATTGCAGGATTGTTGTTGGGTCAAACAGTCAAAGTATGAGTAAAATTTTTTGATGACTACACGAGATACATGTTTTAGAACAGCAAATAAATTGACAAACATTTGTTTTCTCTTTAAGGTGAAAATATTGCTGATAATGGTGGCATTCGACAAGCGTTTCATGCGTACAAGAAATGGCTGAAGGAAAATCCAGAACGGGCGTTTGATGAACGTTTGCCCGGCATAAACATGACTGGCGAACAGTTATTTTTCCTTAATTTTGGGCAAGTGTGGTGCGGTGCAATGAGACCTGAAGCAGTACGCAATAAACTTAACACCGCCATCCACAGTCCGGGTAGATTTCGGGTCATTGGAACTTTATCTAACTCTGGAGATTTTGCAAAACAATTCAACTGTCCCTTAGGATCGCCCATGAATCCTGCTAACAAGTGCAGCGTATGGTGACAAGGCCGGCCATCAAAATGAAAAATGCTAAAAAACGTCAAAATTAAATGCAAACTCAAACTCAAAGCTATCAAAAATGTGCTTTAAATGTTCAAACTAAATTTAAACAGTATTTCTTTAAACATTCAAATCATATCATATAGTGCGTTTTGGGCCAAAACTTTCATTTGAAGAAACACGAAAAGAAACATTTCCAAACAGAATTTTTTTGCCTAAAACAACAAAAAACCCTTTTCACAGCTTACAAAGTCAAATGTTGGCCTCAAATTTTACATCGTTCTTGTCTGGACAAACCATCACCTCGTATAATAACATGAAAGCGGAACGACAGTCGTGGAATTTGTATCACATCTTAAATGAGAAGTAAGTAAAAGCCTAAATTTTATGAACTTCATATGTAAAATATGTAAATGCAAGAAAATAATTCTTGGCGCTTAACTTGTTAATTTGAATTAAGACGAATCCTTGCATATATTCATGGAAACTCAGTCTCCAATCACATCTGAGCTTAAAAACCCAGAACTCGGACTAAAAACTGTAAATATCTTCAGCTTCAGAATTATTTCTGAATGACGTGTGTACGCAGGTTCAGATCCTACTACTACTTAATTAATTATTTATATATAATAATTAAAACAGTTCATTTCCGTGTCCCAAATATTTTTGTAGACAAGAATTCGCTATTTTATTTGATTTTTTTTTTAACTAAACTTTTTCAGTACTCAATTTTAAAATTTTTGTTTATTGAGAAGTAAAAATCATCAATGTTTTTCAGCGCATTTCAATTATTGTGTCAAGTAGTGCGTGCTGTCACTTGTTATTGTTGTTATGATTTATAATTAAAACATACACACTTGCATTGTATAAACAAATATTTGGACTAGAAAAACATAAACTTTAAAGGTACTCACATATTTATGTACAGCAGAGCCACAAAACTGTCGCCAAATTGTAGCGCAAAACACTGGAAATATAAGAAAGATAATATTATAATATTTATTTTATAAACTAATACAGTGTAAGAGTTATAATACGAAACTATTTAATGATGCCTATAATGGACGATCACGAGGGCACTAGTGTCCCACTGTCATTACGTTTTCCCCTCAGCGTAATTTGGCAACTTGTCACAGAAAACCTACAACACCTGAACGCCTACCGGAACAACGTAGGGTGTGTGTAATCCATGTCGCGAATGCAATTCTCCCGGAATATGTTATTAGATGAAAGCCCAACCATAGGGAGGGGTGGGGGAAGATTGCATTCTGCACTAGAAACTTGGTGAACAATTTATTCCTGAATTACAGCCGCAAGACTTGAATTAAAGCTATAATTTAACTCAATAAGCTAAACATTTCCGTCTCGACCGATTTCATTAGCAAAATGAAATAGATCCAATAGTTGAAGAATGTTTTCCTTAAACCATTTTTTTATTTTAAAATTTTTTAAATTTTTAATTTTTATTTTATTTTATTTTAAAATTTTTTTGCTAATTTTTGTTTCTTTAATTTAATTGATTTTTCGTGTGAAAAATCTTTAAAAACAAATAATTTTCAGTAACAAGGAATATACAACAACAACAAACTCAACCACGGCGTAACTTCTCATATTTGTAGGCAATTAAGCAGGGAAAGCATTTAAACGAACGAAAACTTTGTTATTAATTGAAAAACGCACATAAAAAAGTAATAAGTTGCTCTGTCAATCTCACCCCTTAAAAAGTCGCCTTTGACAGGTGCTTATGTGACAGTGTTGTAGCTAAATAGTAGAATCAGCAATTAAGCGCAGAAAATTGAGGGGAACTTTTATTTTGGGTTATAATTTTTCAGACAATTAATCCAAAGTATTCAAGCGTGGGTAACTGCGCGTCTAGTTTTTTTTAGAAAACATGAGGAGAAATCTCCTAAATTAAAAAGGAAACCATTTGTGTTTTCCAAAATTATTCATATGAACACAAAATTATATTAAATAGACAGATTTCTAAACATTTGAGATGTAAAAAACGAAACTTTTCGATTTTTCTACATGGCGACATTAAAGGGTGCCCACCAGCACAAATATCTTTCCCGTGCTTTTGACCATTAGCTTTGAATTAATTTAATTCATAATTTGGTAATTTTTTATTAAATTTTGTGAAACTTACAAAAGATTCCTGAGAAGTATTTGCAAAGCAACTAGAGCTGACACAAGGCTGGTCAGCTAACTGCCCCAGGCCTTTAAAAGCTAACTTGGGAAAGAAAGAAAATCGTGTTCACAGTCTCCAGATTCAAGGTCGTCGTTCTGAAACGGTCGCGTTTTACTGGCGATTTGCCATTTTTCGATGTTAACTATGAAAAAATAAAACATAGATTTTATCAAAACAAAAATCATAAGAAATTTAAAAAGAACAAGAAGCAAAAATGCCAGCAGCGCTTATGCACTTATAAGAGCTGCAATTCGCAAAGGGACCAGTTCTGTGGGATTTTTCCAAACCCTTAGACGTTCCACACCAAACCAAACTGTACCTACAAACATACATACATATGTACGAATTTTAGTACAAACATTCTTAGCGTGACAGTAATTTATGTACTTTAAAATAACCGACTACTTCTACGGCGGATACTCGTTGTTAAAGATATTTTAAAAATGTTTTTAATTCTTGCACATGAGTATAAATATGTATATATATATGCGTACATACACATACTATATAGAAGTTGCTTAGTGGCGGTTCACACGCATCAACTTTTGTTGCTCAAATTTACATTTTGTGGGAGAGTGATGAAATACCAGTCTATACAATTTGTAGTTCTTTCTCTTTGTTCTTAACGGAAAGCACTTATACATGTACATATGAATATGGCTGATGTCAGATGTATGTGAGCATTTGTGACCTAAAACTAAAAACCTCATGTAAATCAAGCAACTTTGACAGACATGAACATGAACAACAGCTGACTTATAAACTTAAAAAAAATATAAACAAAAACAGGTCGTCTGTGGGTAACTTTGGCACTGGCAGCGAATATTTTTCGAACATCTTTTTGATCAGCTGTTTGACACAGACGATTAACAAAACAAAAAAAAACGGAGCTATATCTAAATTTGCATTTTTAGTTCAAAACGTGTAAAATTGCTTACAATTTTTGTTGAAATAAATATTTCTTCTTCTTGCCCCCCTTGGTAATTCCTCTTCTTCTTCTGTTCATGAAAAGACTGAACGTCCTTATTTGGGCCTCATTCCAAACTCTGCCTCCATTTCAATTTGACTTCCGTTCTGGACTTGCTCTGGCGACTTGAAATCGCAAATTTTAAGCGATTTGTTTTACTCACAACACGCAAAACGAAAGAGCTTGCCATCTGTGTTTATCGGAACACCTATTTGGCGTTTTCAAATCGAAGCAGTTTTACACGTTTCGCGTTTTTGAAAACCGAGTTGTATGTTTCCTGTACATAAGAACGTGAAAAGTAAAATTCCAGGTTTTTAGGGATTTCGTAGATAAAAGGCGAAATAGTCAAGGAGAAGCAAATTTTTAAAAAAGGGCAGCAATTAAAATATATAACGGTTGCTTAATATATTGAAACTGGTTTACAGATTAAGAGTATTTAACTTTATCTCGCCTAAAGGATTTACGACATGCCGCAATTAGGCCAACAATATTAAGCCTCTTAATTAGTTCGATATTGTTCATGAAATATGTACATACATTAGTTTCAACAAAATCTACAAAAAATATGAAACGTTCATATTGTTTTCGATGAAACTTTTGCTTTCTTTAACATATTTCGATGTCAATAATTCATTTTTCTTTATCGCCGATTTTTATGTTTTCGGTTTTCCACATAATTAATAGACTGTAAGTTTCTGAATGTGTGAACGTTGCAAATATTCAGTAACAATGAAGTTTTAGAGTCTTTCAATTAGTTGTTGTTGTCATAATATTGTTGTAAGTAAGAGTTATTTATGTTTACGATATGCTACAAACATACATACATACATACATAAATTAAAATTTATGTGTTTTTTATCACCGTGTCAACTGAAGTCGCTGTTTGTAAGAATTCATTGTTTTCATGACAAGTGGAAACCAGAACATGAGATTAATTACAAAACCGTGCAATCGAAATCATAGAGTTATTTCAATAATATTCTCACTGAACAATATGCAGGAAACAAGAAAGTCTTGCTGGCCAATCCTGTTAAAAATTTACGTTTCTGAGCCAATAACACGTTTAAAATGTTTTGGAACAAATCACAGCTTCCGCAACTTCATTTCGATTAGAAACACACACGCAAATCACTGTTTTCTTATGACTTAAATTATTTCCGTCAGTTATTTTAGTTGTTATTGAAAATAAACAGTAAAAACATGAATTTTGAAACTATTTTTAATCATTTTTTTTTTGCAGTTATTTTGGATACTCATCACTCATCTTTATTTATTTATGAAATAGACAAAAACAACAGCTGAAAAAAAGTTTGCACCAGTTCAACTTTTACTTTTTTACTGCACTTTAATTACTGGAAAGTGTTTTTAAAAGCTTGAACGAAACCTGGAAGTTTTAGTCCACGCAGCAGCGCATTTTATCTGGCAAGATAAATAAGCGAGTATTTTGTCATTATATTAAATCGTCAATTATTTTATATACATAAATGTATGTATATTGTTTTCTTTTTATAAGTTAGTGAATAATTATTGTGATAATTTTAAATAAATAAAAACTTGCAAAAAGAAAATTAATTTGGCAAAGTTTATAATTTAGAAAAAACAATCCACTTTGATAACTCCTTGTTTGAGGTTACGAAAAATATAACTGTTTCAATTATTTTATATAAATTTTGATAAAAGTCATCCTAAAAAAAAAGTCATCCTAAAAGTCATTTTTGGGGTTTGGTAAGCTCTGTTTTTCCCTGTTTCAGGCTCTTAAATGGGCTGTTTGGATATGAGTTGATTGAATAATTGATTGAGATATTTAATCAATGTGGTTGATTGGCTGATTGGCTGATTGAATAATTGATCGACTTGTTCACTCATCGATGGATTGATAGATTAATTCAAGGAAGAACTGAACGAATGCTTGATCGATTGAACTATAGATTAACTAAATTATTGATTAATTGATTGAATGATTCATTAATCGATTGTCTGATTAATTTATTGATTGAATGAATGATTGATTGAGTAATTGTATGAATGATTGATTGCATGATTGACTTATTGGCTGATTGATTGATTAATTGACTGACTAATTTATTGGCTCGTAAATTGACTAAAAAACCAAAATAATTACAGGCCAGCAAAAAAACATTTTTCTCGGGATTTTTTTTTCTGATACGAGACATTGAAGAATAATTTTAATAAATTAATATTTTTACCCTTTTTGGGAAATAAAAAAATATTTTAATTATTTGCGAATGGGTATGCATGGGGGTGTGCACTAAGTTTCGACTCGGATTGTAAAAGCGTGTGTTTTTCGAATCCCACAATTCTTCAATTGGTGTTCTGAAATCCTCCATTTTTTTTTCGAAGTTTGTGTTCGAACAAAAAATCTAAGCACAAAAAAAGTAAAAACCAGCTGTTTAAAATAGAATAAGTCTAAATCCTCAAATATTATTAACATGTTAATAAATTTACGTGTATTTAAATAAGTTTATATAAGTGGAAAACATTTGTTTTTCTTAATATTTGTTTGCAAATATATAATGAATAAAAAAACATGTCAAACTAAAAACCAAAATTATGTTTTTGTTACAAATGCCATCACATATGAGACTAAAATTCGATTCGTTTTACTTGCGCCAACCCTTTACTATTCTAATTGAAGATGGGTGAAAACATGTGGATGTACAATGCAGAACATTAAAATCGATGAAGCAGCCCACTTCCAGGGAGTAGCTTCGGATCTTCGGATTCTGAAACACACCCGATGAATTTCGTGACCATAAACAAACATAAGCCCCCAAAAGTAGGTATTTACAAATATAATTATACAGACATATATCAGTTATTTTATTAGGAGTATCGGATTTCAACTTGTTAAAAATTGCCGTACTTATTTCAAAAACCCTAGTAGACCCAGGGATAAAAACATTTTATTCACACTAGAATTGTTGAACAATTCAAAACTTTTTGCCATAATTTTTCATTTAGAATTAAAAATACATTATTTTTTAATCTGGTACAAACTCTCTAATAATTCGAAAATCGAAATAGGCATGAAACCTAGAAAATTGTACTAAATATACTACAGACAACTTCGCTACTATTGATATTAAAATTCTGATATGTGCTGACTTTATCATGCCTGCCCCTCAAAAAAAAGCACAATTTTTTGAAAAGCTTTTTCCGCCAGCTTCCAAAATTTTGGAACTTTTTTCCAAACATAAACACGCTATCGTATCTTCTTCATGTTCGACACTTGTTCGGCATTGGAAAGAGATCTTAAGGGAATAAAAGCTGTTTTATTTGAAAAGAATTTCCAGTTTTTATTTTCAATTAATTTGGAATATTATTTTTTAGTTGTTTTCAAACTCTTTAAAAGGCCAGTTGCCTGAAAAATGTGTTCTTTTAATAAAGAAATAAAAAAAAATTGGTGTCAGTCATAAAAATCTTAAAAATAGATTCGAAATTTTGAACACATCAAAGTAAAAATACTTTAACTAAAAAATACCACCCAAAACAAAAAATGCATTTAAAAAGTTTCATTAATTTTCCACTATTTTTGCTAACAATTTGTTTAATAAAGCCAGGAAGTTGCTATGACCGGAGAGAAAATATTGATGTTGCTGCTATTGTGGAACCAAATTACCATATACCAATAGGTTTGCATTAAATTATGTTGAAAAATGTTCTAAAATAGTACGTTTTGAATTATGGCAGGTCTGATCACGGACAGCAACTCTGAGCTTTTAAGGCAAACATTTGATTATGCCATATCGGTTATAAATTCGGATTTAAACGTTCCCCTAATGGGGTATCATGAAGAAATCGGTTATGGCAATACAATGCAGGGCTTCAACCGTCTGTGTAAACTTATGCAGGTTTGTTAATAAATTGATCATATTTTTCTAAAAGTTTGTACATTTTTTATGGTTTTCCTTAAAGACTGGCGTTGGCGCCGTTTTTGGTCCTACAGCCAAACACACCAGTACACATCTCATGAATGTCTGCGATAGCAAAGATCTGCCCTATATTTACTCCCACATGAGTGACGATGTTGAAGGTTTTAATTTGCATCCAAGTCCCATGGATATTGCTAAAGCTTTACACTCTATTATAACGGAATTTGAATGGACTCGCTTCATATTTCTCTATGAGAATTCTGAATACTTGGGTATTCTTAACAACTTGATGTCATTCTATGGCACAAAAGGACCAATTATATCGCTCTTGCGTTATGATCTGAACTTAAATGGAAATTTTAAATCTGTGCTGAGAAGAGTTCGCAAGTCCGTGGACAGTCGTATAGTTGTAGTGGGCTCTACAAGCTCCGTGGGAGAATTGTTGAAACAGGTAAGATGTATTTCATTGATTTAAAGATTATGGTCATATTCTTAACCGATGCTTCTACTAATCAGCCGTCTAGTTTCTTGTTTGCATTCATGGATGACTAGATTAAACTGATGTGCTTTACTACCCCCTTCCTCTTTAAAAAAAAAATTAGGTCGAACTCTTTCATATGCAAAAAGAATTTGGAAATGCGGTTCACCATTGACGAAGTTATTTGACAATCAATTTTTGGGGTGGGCAATTTGCGGCAACCTCCCCTACCTCCCTATTTCCAAATAAATTAGTAGACCTTTTACATATGCAAAAAAAAAACTTTGAATATTGATCCACAAACAACAAAGTAATTTCGTAGGACATTTCTTTTGGGGGGACATTTTGCCCCCTTATTATTTTACAAAATAATTTTAGTGGGCCTCCATATACTAAATACATATATTTATATGTATGTATATACTCGTATGTAGATAAGAAATTGATTATATATTTAATTTATAAAATATTACTCGTAGATGATAAAACAAATGATGTGCGATTGCGTAGTTTGCAATCAAATGTAAGAAATATTTAAAGAAAAACTTAAAATATTAAAACTTACTCTTCCAAGGCATTCACACGGTTTTAGTTTGATTTTTATTTGCCCTTGTTTGCGTCAAGTATTCGTATTTTCTGACCATCCGACATTTGCATCGTATGCAGCCCAGTGATGCATTTATCGAACAGGCTCTGTCTTGATTTAAAATACAATAAAATAAAGCTCTTTAATAGTACGGAATTCAATATACAACCGGCTATAACAAAATCTTTTATAGAACCTTTTTTTTTTGTATTATTTTCCTTTATCTGTGACCATTTTTTGACAGAAATATTGAGCAAATTGTTTAAATTGTACATCTAACTCTGCTTGTTGAATCCCAGTGAGCTCATAAAAAATAAAAACAAAATTTGTCTGTACAAATTTTCTAATTAAACATTTTTTAGTTAATAATTTTAGTTTGATTTGGCAAAATATGAAATCACACAGCTGATCTTTTATTCGTTATTTAGCTGCATGTTTCTTATTACATTTAAAAAAAAAAAACTTCCATTAAAGCTGTAAGATGCGAAATGAGCAGACCACTCACTGCCTAGACTCGGTTTTAATCGCTTTTGTAAAACAAAATCATCCATTGCACTGCTGCCAATCATCATATGGTTGCAAAGTAGTATTTTATTACATAAAGCAAAAAATTGAAGGAAATTCAGAGGAAGCAGGTTTTGAAAGTTTTGTGCTTGTTAAAAATAAAGGAGATACTATTGAAGCAAGAAAATTTTCATATGCAACATACATACATACATACACACATATATGCATCTTTTTCTTATATGCACTTGAGGCATTTAACGTTTACATGTATTCCAATGTAGACTTATTTTTATTCACATTTAAAATACATGTATTTGCAGTTGGGTTCAGTGCATTTCTCCTAAATACTAAAAAAAAACGTGCATGTAAATACATGGAGGATATATTAATATTTATGCAATAATTGCGGACAGAAAATTCAATTTAATATTTATTATTCTAGTTATTCGTAAATTAAACTGCTCTATATGACAGCAATCAAGAAAAATGTGCAAAACTCAATGAAATTGAATTTTTATTTTGTTTTAAAAACTTAGTTTTTTGTATTAAAGTAGAGCTTTATGTAAATTAAAGTTGTGCTTTTGCTTTTATGTTCAAAGTAATAATAATAATTAAAGATTTAAAACAAAATTTTGAGTGTGAGTACAAGTGCACATAAGCGAGTTATTTTATAAGCACTGTCGCTGCAGGCAGGTTTTTAAACTGCAAGTTGAAATTCGTACACAATATGAAATGCATGTAAGCGATAAATACTGGAATAACTATTGCGGCACTTTTTATACCCGAAGCATGTATGTGCACTAGATGTAGACAGGCAAGTTTCTAAAATACATTTCTCGCTTGTGAGCACGAAAGTTTGTATAACATTTGAAACACTTGTAACTATTTTGTAGATTGCAAAAAAAAAACAATCGGGGGTGTCATAGAAACCAATATTATTGGAATTGGTTTTGAAAACGACAAAAAAAAGTAACTTGGTGTGATGAATTCCAATGTTATCGGTTTTATGTTCGAAACAGAATTAGTGTTGGTTTTAGGTGTCACAGAAACCAATAATTATTGGGTTTTCTCCTGAAAAAAACCAAGCAGCTAAAAGCTGACAGATTTCATTGCCGCACTTTTATTTTTGTCCTCCAATTTGATATTTTGCATAAATTTAAGTAAATTTTATATTAAAAAGGGAAATATATTATGAATTCTAACATTTGTTTATATATGTAGAGGAAAACACAAAAATAAAACTCAAAGCTCCATAATCGTGGAGTTTAGGGACAAATATCCAGACCTTCAGAGAGAGGCTTTACAAAGAGGAGTAAACCAACCGTAGACAACTGGTTGACACTGTGCTCCTACCCAGCCATATGCTAGAGACGTTTCCAACAACTCTTTGTTGAAGCCCTTCGTATAAAAATCGCAACGAAGCTGCAAGTTGTAACATTGGCGGAATCTTAGAACGGGAAAGATGTTCTTTTATTGCGTCTAGGACCGACCATCCGAAAAGCTTCTTTGTTTAGTCGCTAGCATCCCATGAACCTGCAAAGCAGCTTTAAATGTGAACGCACATTCTAAACTTTATAAAAAATATAATTACGTTGCCTCCGGTAGCGCAAACGAATTGCTACGATCTCGCAATATTTTTCTTCTGAACTTTTCCGAACGCTGTTCCTCCAACAGCAAATATAAAACAGCCGCATTATTCATATTCCTTCTTTTTTTATTTAAAACACTGAAATTTTTGATATTTTTAATAAAAACTTTATATTTTGTCAAAAAAAAATTATAACTAAAATTGTACACAATTATAAAAATGTAAACAACAGCTGATTCGAATATTGGTTTTGTTTGCATTCGAAGATAACAAAAGCGACTTGCTTTCATGACACCAAATGGAACCAATATTGGTTTTGAACACCAAGAAACATCAAAACCGACTTGGTTTCCATGACACCCTTGATTATATCAAAATTTGATCAAGAAAACTCAGTATTAATGCAATATTTTTAATCGTTTCAGGCCCAACAAGTTGGCATAATTAATGAAGATTACAAGTATATTATAGGAAATTTCGATTTTCAAACTTTTGATTTGGAAGAATACAAATACAGCGAAGCGAATATAACCGGCTTTCGTCTGTTTTCAGCTGAACAGCCTGAAGTTAAAGACTTAATGCTGGCATTGGGTTTTATTGATGGCATCGAACAAAATGAACTTATAGCGAATGGTAGTATGTAAATCGTTAAAATAATAATATCATATATATTAATATTTTATTATTTTTTACACCAAGGATCATGTCCCATTACCACGGAAATGGCTCTTATTTACGATGCGATTATAGCGTTTGCCGAAACAACGAAACACATACAATATATGCCACAAGCATTGAATTGTTCTTCCTTTTCGGAAAACGTGCAAACGGATGGTTCTACATTCAAGAATTATATGAGATCGGTAGGCGAAGAGTTTCAAAGAAACGATTCTTTTTCAAATGTTGTTTTTTAAAGATATATGTATGTATGTGTGTAAATTAGTATGTGTATACTAATATATAAAAAATTAATCAAACATTTTAGCGCAAATATGAATGGAAGACACGTATCAAAGACACAAACAAAAATACAAAAATGCCTTTTTTATGATTGCGATTCATTTCAAGTGCTACTTATTTTTCTTGTTGCCTTTATTTCAGTTTCAAGATAAAGAAAAAAAACCAAAATTTTGTTCTACTTTTTTCATCAAATTTAAAAGGTTGATGATACGTTATTTTGCTTCAGAAAACAACAACTCAAAATAACGTAAGATACCCACCATTCAGCGTATTTTATCCAAAATGAAGTTCTTGTTGCATTTAAACCAAGATTTAAAATCACATCAACTGCCATTTCATATAGTTTTTTGCATTTTCTATAAATTTATGGAAAGTGGTATTACGTTATTTGGCAATTTAGGTGGCGATAGGTGTGAATTTACATGTGTAAAGTGCATTGTCGGTTTTCGGCATTTATGCTTCAAAAGTTAAGGGAGATTTTCTAACTACTTGCCTTGATTATATAATAAGAAATATTCTGGCTCAGACGGTCCAAATGTAAAGTAATACTAATAGTTAAGCCTGTTGAGTGGCACTAACGTCATCTATGAGTACTTCTAAAACAACATGATAGCGGCGCCAGTTGGCAGAGCAAAGGGGTGCTAATGACTGGTGCAGCGGACCTCATCTTCAAAGTCTACAACTGACTTTTTTGTCTTATTCAAATCAATTAGTTACAAAATTCCTTCTTCTTTTAGCATAAAGAAACAAACGAATAAATTACTAAGTGAAAAAGAAACATTTGATAACTGTCTACATAAAAAATCTCACGCCTTGGCATTGAGGGCTTATAATTCTCATTCGCTTTGTAATGTACAATGTTTCAATGTAGCAGAAAACCTAAAATTTACACCATCCAAACCGTAACAAATGAAAATTTGTAACTCATTTTGACCGCTCCGAAAAGTCAGATTTTATCCACGTGGAAATAAAACTTTTTTTAAAAAACAACACACATGTAAATTAGATGAATTTAAAATATATGTACATACATATATATATTTTTGCCGCAGCTTGTAATTGACAAACGCATTCTGACGGGTCAAATATTTTTTGAGGGCAATGTACGCAAAGGCTACACTCTGGATGTTATAGAACTTCAAGCAACTGGACTGGTCAAGGTAGGAACTTGGGAAGACAATAAGAATTTCACCTTCCAAAGGCCACCGCAAATTAAGGTTATTTTGGATACGGATGATAACTCCATGGTCAATAAAACTTTTCGGGTGTTAATAGCGGTACCGGTAAATATAATTAGTGTATATAATTTCTAAATATAAATTCTTGAATACGACTTTTTTCTACTGCACAGAACAAGCCTTATGCCAGTCTGGTGGACAGTCACAAAAAATTAGATGGTAATGCCCAGTACGAGGGTTACGGTATTGATTTAATCAAAGAACTGGCTGAAAAATTGGGGTTTAATTTCACTTTTATTAAGGGCGACAACAATTACGGCTCTTTTAATAAGACCACAAATTTAACGACAGGAATGTTGAAAGAGATAGTTGAGGGGGTAAGAGTTGTCTGATTTCTTTTGAAATTTGGAAAAGCTAATTGAGAGCAATTGATTTCAGCGGGCTGATTTGGCTATAACCGATTTGACTATAACGTCCGAACGTGAAGAAGTCATTGATTTTTCCATACCTTTTATGAATTTGGGTAAGTTTTAATATACATACATGTGTAAATTAAGAATCTCATTTACAATTGATGTAACAAAATGTTGTTTGTATTTTATCAGGAATGTAATCACCGCATACGGTACACAACAAAATTTTTCGAAGATTTCCATTTTGCTCGCACTCGCGCGAGATGTCAGCATTCGATTGCGACTAAATGAAGAAATAATCTCACCATATCTTTCATTCGAATATACGTATACTCGTATACTCGTCATTACATGAAAAGGTGATTTAAGCACCAAAAAAATTAAAAGCAGGCATGTGCTGCAAATCAATTTTTGGCGACGTGATTTGAAATCGCGTAAAATGTTTTTCGTACATAAAAAGTACTGAAATGGCGAGCATTTGAAACCACTTGCGTATATTTTATAGTTATTTTGTACAAGTTTCAATAATTTCTATTTATTTTTGCTAAAAATTTCCGTTTTCGGCCTATAAGAATGCACAAATTTCTCAGAACATTGTTAGTTTTGCTCCGTTTGACAATTTTGGAGATTTACTTTTTCCCTCTAGCAGTCAGCTGGTTTGTTTTTCGAAGATATTTTAGGGGTTTCTATTTTGTTATAGTCTTAAGTCATGTAAATGCAGAGTGGTTTTTTTTTTTTTGTCCAAAAATATTAACAAAAGCATGACTTTAAAATAGGTCGTGATTTGAAACTACGTGATTTTCAGAACAGGCCTGAAAATTTGTTTCGACCTGCAGACAAATCGCCGCATACGACATCCAGCGAAATTTATAGAACGATATTTAGTTTCTGCACGAAAAAAAGATTTTTGAAATAAAACCATTTTAAGTTTATAAACCGAACTAACATTTTCTGTTGAAAATAGTTTTCTTTCGAAACCAGTTTTCCGAGTTCGTCTTCTACAGAACAAAAAAAACTTCCGTTTCCAAACGGAATTGGACCCTGCGACATGGTTGTATGTGTGTAAGTGTGTTCGATGAAATAAAATATTATTTGGGTTTTATAGGACAAATGAGATCATATGTGGAGGGCAAAATGAAACGATGGCAAATTTTACGGTATATTTCTGAGAAAGTGGTACATACAAAAGCACACAATTTTTCAGCTTTATTTTCTTTTTGTGTATGATTCGTCTAACGGCTTTGGACTCCGTACACTGTCCTAAGCCCAACAAATAGTTATTTTCCACGCTGCGCTGGAAACTTGCACTCACCAGTGAAAGTGTGGCTGTAATTAACCGCTTTCTTGGTCAATCCAAAACTGCATTTAGATTTATAAATCAAAACGTATTCATTGAAGGACATAAAATAGAAAAAATTGTTTATCTTAGGCAGCAGACGGACAAGACAAATATCACTTCTATATCTCTTATTTCCTTTCTTATGCGAATGACACAAAAGTGAAACAATAATCAAGGTTTCATTTAAAATATTTTTTGAAACGCACATCATGTAGTTTTAAAATTTTTAAATCTGGGGAAAAAATTTCATTCCGATTTGGTACACATCTTATGCCATGATCTGCTTATTCGAAACGTAAGGAAATATTGTGCGGTACGATAATCTGACAACATGGTCGCTTTCCACGCCATGCTACAGACCACATGTGGTAAAAGTGTGCCGAGTACATCCTGTACATCTGAATACAGCTTTAAAAATTAATACCTACTGGTGGAAAGGGAACTAAAACAGAAAAACTTATTCCTCTTAGACGGCTGCCGGCAATGAAAAAAGGCAACTTTTATCTCCAATTGCATTTCTAATATGTGAAATACTACGACTACTTCCTTGCCCGGAGCTGGTGAGGCTGAACAATAGAACATCGATGGAATCATTGTTTTTATGGTCTAATTTTACTGAAAATGTAATGCTTATTACGGTTCTCGAAATCTTTGGGAATTTTTAAAAGATTAAATGAAAATCACTAAAAGTTCCCTTTAATCTGCTACAATCTCTCAACCGTTTCGAAATAGGCATGATTAGGTGGTAAAATCCTTCTTTTTCTTATTACCATTTGCTTAAGTTAAATATACAAAAGAAAAATTGAAATCTATTACACTTTCTTTATAAGTACTTATACGACTGATATGTAATTATGAATCTGAAATAGATTGTACCCTCGATATCGGGCGCATAATATGCACAATTCACAAAAATGTTTACTTTAACAACTAAAAATAGTAAATTTCCGTAACTATTGTTTTTAATTTTCTTTTTCAGGCATTGCCATTTTGTATTTGAAGCCTCAAAAGGGCGAACCGACCACTTTTTCTTTCATGGATCCGTTTTCCAAACAAGTTTGGAAATATTTGGGTATCGCCTATCTTGGTGTATCAATATGTTTCTTTATTTTGGGCCGACTATCACCCACAGAATGGGACAATCCATATCCCTGCATAGAAGAACCCGAAGAGCTGGAAAATCAATTTACCATTAATAATTCTTTCTGGTTCACTACCGGTGCATTTCTGCAGCAGGGCTCTGAAATTGCTCCCAAGTAAATTATTGCTTTTTTTAATACATTTGCCAAAAATAATTAACTAAAATATCTAAACGGCAGAGCCTTATCCACACGGACAGTGGCTGCTATTTGGTGTTTCTTTACGCTCATTATGGTGTCATCATACACGGCCAATTTAGCAGCTTTTTTAACTATTGAAAACCCGACCAAAATTCTAGAGGACGTTAAAGATTTGGCAGAAAATAAAGGCGGGGTACAGTATGGGGCCAAACGCACAGGCTCAACAAGAAATTTCTTTCTGGTGTGTTCAATTATTAGGCAGAAAATATGTGTAAGGTTTCGAATACTTCAATTTTTTGGTTTTTAGACCTCTGAAGAAGAAATCTACAAAAAGATGAATGAATACATGTTGGAAAATCCCCATTTGTTGACCGAAACAAATCAAGACGGTGTAAAACGCGTGGTTGAGGGCGATGTCAACAGCGGCGTCACTTATGCTTTTCTTATGGAATCCACCTCTATTGAATACAACATCGTAACAGAGTGCAAACTTCAAAAAGTCGGAGAACCTTTAGACGAAAAGGGCTACGGCATTGCCATGGTGAAAAGTATATCGATATGATTGACCAACGCAGCAATGAAGAATTTAAAAATCTTTGTTTCTTATTTTTTAGATTGGCCGTATCGAGATAAATTCAATAATGCTTTATTGGAACTGCAGGAACAGGGTGTTTTGGCTCAACTGAAACAAAAATGGTGGAATGAAGTAGGCGCCGGAGTCTGTAACGTAAGTAATATACATACAACGTAATAACATGTCAGGCGATAGTAAGATCTGGCAACTCTGTAAGTTTAAGTTAATATCGTGCTCAAGTTATGTAGATTTCATGAACGCATTGGGTCTTTTAACGCATTCTATCTTTTAACGCATTTGAGATTATCAAAAACAAGACAAAAGGATCTTGCAACAAGTGTTTTACGGACCCATATGAAAAATATTTAGTGCTCTATATTAAGAGATTTGTCAGTTTTTTTTTATTAAGCCAAAAACCTGTTGGGTGACAGTAGCATAACACAAATACAGAATCTCTCAAGAATAAGATTATATTTGCTATGAGGACTGCGTAAATGCGTATGTGCGGTACGTAGCTTGGCTATTGGGAATTCAGTCACTACGGAGCGTTTTTCGGGAGGGGTATGCGCGAGCTGTGTTTGCAAGAGTTTTCCAAATGTGGTGATTAAGCGACTGTAGCGCAAAGAGTATTCTGTGGCTTTCTTCACTTAAATGATGCACCAAGTTAAAGGTTAATAAAAGCGATATTAACGATATTAGTTTAAGAAATACAAAAAGTAATAAAAACAACTGAACTTTGATAACTAATAAACATTTTATTATGATTTATCCTATCGATTAGCAAAATATAAACTTTCTTCTGAAACACCCTGTCTTGTCGCTTCAAAAACAACTCATTTCTTTAACTACTCGTACTATTTTCCATTATAGGAGTATCTGAACGAAGATTCAAAAGGTTGCCTAATTTTTTCCTACAACACACAACAACAATTTTAGGCTGTGCATCGTTATTAAAATTAATATATATGTAAATGATATACAATATGTTTAATAAACACTATGAGCGTTATTTTTCGCCTGTCCCAACACATCGAACGTTAACGTTCGCCAGTATTTTTAAGGGCAAAAACCTGATGTCGAAGATATTTATGAAATTCATGAATTGCTTACTTAAATGTCTTCCAATATATCGTGCCTATATTGGTTGCAGTCAGCTTTTTGTTGTTAAAAGTACTGGCGAGCGCCAACGCCCGATGTTGTGGGACTGGCTTTTTATGTTTTCAGACAAAATTTTCAAGCATTTAACAAAAAAATGTTTTTCTTTTCAGTCGAAATCGGACGGTGGCATGGTTGATCCCCTCGATTTTGCCAACTTGGAGGGTATTTACTATGTTTTAATTGTGGGCAGTGCTATTTCCATGTGCTACGGCATTATTTTATGGTGTTTTAATGTCAGTAAGAAGGCTCGCTTTTACGATGTAGGTCCTAGTTCAGCGAACTTTTAACACAACATCTTAAATTGAGTTTAAAAAAGCTCAGAAAAACTGGTCACATTTGCTTATTTTCGATTCATTTATTGTTTTTGTTTTTTACTATTGACAATGTTTCTTTTCTCGACTTAAGATGTTTTGTCAAACCTGCACTGAAATAGAAGCAGCTTTACTTAACAAAATATTTTTTTACTTACCTGAAGGTGTCATTCCGCGATGCTTTATTAGAGGAATTTAAGGTCTTAGTTGACTTCACCAACAACGAAAGGATACTCAAGTGCGCTAATTCTGTATATTCACAAAGTCGACATTCTTCTGTGGACTCTTTTGAGACGGATGACTCTGGTGAGGAGAGCTGAAATAGAGAAAACTACAATAAACTTTTTCTAATTTTGGAAAAACAAATAAATTTTACTCAAAATTGATCATAAAGCGTTTTTATTCTCTTCAAGCGGTTGGTTGCTTTCAAAACGTTGCTCTTTGGCAAAAAAAAAAAAAAAAAAAACTTTTTCCACTACCACTGGAAAAAAATTTTAAATTTAGTTTAACACTTCGTTTCGAACTGTTCACATTTCCGAACAGCAAACAAAAAAACAGCTTCCGCAATTATTGGTCAAAATAGAATCAAACAAAAAATGTTTTAAACACCAAGTTTTAATGTGAAAAATAAACAAAATCAATTTGTGCCCAAAATGTTTTTTAAAGGATTTATTTTGATTTTTACAATTTCAATACAATTCAGTAGCACATCTGCTCAATATGGCTATTCCCGATTCAATGATCTGGCCTCAATACCCACATCAGATGTAACATCAATAGGTGAGTGAGACAGATTTGTAAAAATATTTACATATGTATGTATGTACGTATGTATGTACGCATGTATGTATGTATGTATGTGCGTACCTATTTATGTACATGAATTTGTATGTATGTATGTATATCTACACACGTGCATACACAGTGCCCAGCGTTGCCAAATGTGCAGATTTATCTGCATTTTGCAGTTTTAAAGTTTTTTGTTTTAAAAATCCGTTTTTACGCAAATCGTGCAAATTTTTTGACCCATATATTCTTATAATTTTTTACTTTCAACTCTTTTATTTCTGAAGTGTTAATTTTATCCCATTACAGTCATTTCTGGTTAATTATTTCCCGGATAATTGATTTACCCGCTTAAATGCTCCCAAAAACGTTAAATGCACAATTTCCACACAAACTAATGGTAAAATGCCTGCTTAATTGAGTCCCGTTTAATAGCGGTACCCCTTTAATTGACTCTTAAAATTAAACAAATCAAATACAAAAGTGACGTTTGAAATTCCTAAAAATAGAACTTAATTTGCAAACCCAAATAAATGCAGATGTCAACTTTCAGAATCATGTGTTTTTATTCATTTTGCAACGTTGGTTCGTTTTATTGACTGCGATGCTCAATTAAGGGTTTTTTTAATCTAGTCAATGAACCAATTAAAAGCGCATCGGGTAAATGATTTGAATAGCAGATTTTTATTAAAAAAATTATGGCAACGCTGACAGTG
Source organism: Epicampocera succincta (assembly GCA_932526305.1). Taxonomy (NCBI): domain Eukaryota; kingdom Metazoa; phylum Arthropoda; class Insecta; order Diptera; family Tachinidae; genus Epicampocera; species Epicampocera succincta. Next base: position 59,266,675 of record OW052034.1, read on the forward strand.
GCACAAGGCATTTTTTTCATTTTCAAAGCTATTGTATTGGACAATTGCATATGAAGTATTGGGAAAAGAATATTTACTACCACAAAACTTATTTTATCATTTAATTATTCTCACAATTTATTTTTAAAACTAATAGTAATCGATGTCGAAATTTTTGTTGTGCCAATATAAATGTGCGGCACTGTACGTACTTTATACATATCTACATATATGAATGCGTGTACACATGTAAGATCAAAAGAAACACCCCTGAATGTGCCACTCTGACGCGTGTCTATTACAATATTACCTTAACCCTCTAATGGCTAAAAATGGCCTGAAGCAGATTAAACTAAAAACTAATCAAAATTTTCCCTGCTGCTAAATCTATTAAGCAAAGTGATATACAAATATAAGCAAATTCTTATAGATTTTTGTTATTTTTACTTGACATTTTGAATAAGAGTTGGATGAAGGTATTGAGATACAAAGAAACTAAAAAAAATGTTCTTGTGTTTGACGATAGTGACGATATTTGTCACGTTGTCAGCTAAAAATAAATAAAAATCAGACCCCTTCAACTGCGCCAACTACCGAGGGATAAGTCTCCTAAGCATCGCCTGTAGCATCTTCTCTGCCGGTTTGTGTGCGCGCATGAAACCATTCGTGATCAGTCTGATAGGTGCTAATCAGTGCGGTTTTAGCCCGAGGAAGTCCACCATTGACCCAATTTTTACACTACGGCAGATCCTGTATGAGACCAAAGCGATGCAAATCGACACCCATCACCTATTCGTCGATTTTAAGGCCGCATATGACAGCGGGTACAGGGACGAGCCATGTCTAGTTTTGACATTCCTATCAAACTCTTCAGGTCGGTAATGAATTCGCTGAGACCATCAATGTCAGAAAATGCTTTAGACAAGGCGACGCACTGTGATGTGACTTTTTTAACATCTTTTTTGAGAAGATCGTGCAAAACTCACACGCCAACAACAAAAGCCAGATCTTCCAAAAGTCCGTGCAACTGCTAACATACACTGACGACATTGACGTGAACACAGCGAACCGTCAATGAAGCGTTTGGTATTTCAACGGAGGCGGCCAAAATGGGTCTAGCGGTGAACGAAGTATATGCTGTCATCGAGAAAGGACGCACAACATCGACGACTGAGCCAGAACGTCATTCGTCTACCTCGGCTCTCAAGTAAACAGTGAGAACAACATCAGCACAGAAATTAAACGCTGAATAGCCCGTGGCAGCCGTTGTTTCTCGAAAGACCAAGCTGGCACTATATATACCACTTTCATCATCCCTGTCCTGCTCTATGGCGGGAAAGGATGGATAATATCGAGAGCGGATGAGGAAGTCCTTGGATTTTTCGAGACAAAAGTTCTGCGCTCAATCTTTGGTTCTGTTTGCGTTGATGGTTGGTTTCTGGAGAAGAAGATTCAGTTACGAACTGTACGGTCTGTACAGCGACATGAGCCTACCCAGGCGTTTGCGGATCCAATGACTAAGGTATGTACTGCTCCAGCCCGTAGAACGAAAGAACAACTCCGAACCAGTGGGACAACGCAATAGCGGACGCCCACGGAACCGATGGCGCACGCAAGTGAAAGGGACCTCAACCAACTTGGTGTGCGAAATTGGAGATCCCTGGCTAAAGATTGTGCCAGCTGGAAAAACCTTTTGGTTGAGGCCCAGTGTCACCCCGGACTGTAGCGCAAGAAGAAAAGCAAAAAAACCTCCAAAAATACATCAACGCTTATCGATAAAACTTAATATTGATAATGGGCATACCGACTTAGAACAATCGACATATTGATGACGCTAAATAGAATAAGGGTGAATAAGTCTATTTTAAATTCGTTGATTGTTATGGCCTTTTGGATTTTAGCTGGCGATATACATACATACATATGTATATCTTTTATTATATAATAATAGTTTTTGGTGAGATTGTTTTTTAAAAATTCGCTCTTTTATGTTTATGCGATCTGGTGGAAGGAAAACGATAAATTCATTATGTGTGTGAAAGTCGTATTAGAAAGAAGAACTTCAGAGGGTTAAGACTTTTTAATATTTATGCGTTATTCTAAAAATAAAAATATGTTTGTTTTCAATTGAAAGATTTGTCAAAAGAGTTTCTTTTTTGCTATTGTCTACATACATACATCCATACATACACTTCATCTACTTATGATCGACTGATTAATGGATTGTCTAACACGAACGATTTATTTTGCTCATTTAAGGTTTACTAACTGATCGTCAGCATGAAGAAATGAATATTGTTGTGGATTCGGCGATTGAAAGTGCCAATATGGAATTGGAAACACCTCTGGCTCTGATAAAGGATCAAGTTCCTTATGGAAATTCTTATTTAGGTTATGGAAAACTATGTGGAATGATGGAGGTAAGTGAAGCTGTGTCTAGCTTTAAGCTATTAACTATGGTTTTGTCTAACTGTAAATAAGATTGGAATAAGTGCCGTTTTGGGCCCCTCCTCCAGACATGCGGCTAACCATTTAATGTCTATATGTGAGGTTAAGGACATACCTTATTTTTACTCATTTATGGGTGATGCTACAGAAGGTTTCAATTTATATCCTCATCCTGATGACTTATCGAAAGCGTTGTACTCCCTCTTAACGGCTTTTGATTGGTCCCGGTTTATATTTTTATACGAATCGGCGGAATATTTGAATATTCTCAATGGCCTAATGACGCAGTATGGACCCAACGGCCCTGTAATCACTGTATTACGTTACGATTTAAATCTAAATGGCAATTATAAGACGGTGCTAAGAAAAGTGCGAAAATCTGTGGATAATCGTATTTTAGTGGTGGGTTCAACGGAAACTATGGCGGAATTTTTGAAACAGGTTAAAATTTTGCAGCCTCAATAAATAATAAAAGCTTAAGCAAATTTCAATTTAAATTCTGCCACGTTTAGGCTCAACAAGTTGGCATTATCAACGAAGACTACAAATATATTATAGCAAATTTAGATTTTCATTCTTTCGACCTGGAGGAATACAAATATAGTGAAGCTAATATTACAAGCTTAAGAATGTTTTCACCCGAGAAACCGCAAGTAAAGGAGCTAATTGAAAAATTGGGATATACTTTAGGCAATGAAGGATTTCAGAATGGTGAGGCAAGTTTTCAAACAAATTTTACATCGAATTTATAACATCGACTATTAAAAGGATCCTGCCCCATAACCATGGAAATGGCTTTAGCATATGACGCCGTACAGCTTTTCGCCCAAACTACCAAGCAAATCCCTTTGAAATCAACGCCACTTAATTGTACTGATCGTAGCAATAGTGTACGGGAGGATGGTTCAACGTTTAAGAACTACATGAGATCGGTAATAGATCAAATTTTTGAAGCTTTCTTTAATAATCTGGACATCATCATACGATTGGGCTGGACGTTTTTCTATGCTCGAAACTGCAAAGTTTAAGTAAATAAGTTTCCAACTGGGGCGGGTAAATTTTGAAATGGAATAAAACAAGCTTTGTGTGAGGTATTAACGAAATTCTATTCCGAAGCGTGAAATACGCAAACTAAGAACTGGTTTAAATTTACAAAAAAAAGAGAGTTCAAAACGGGGAATAGCCGGTTTGTCAAAGTCTCCGTCCGTATTATGAAATTTTGTACTGTAAAATTTTTGAATTTGTTGATTACTATTAAATTTAAAAATAAATCAAAAGAAACTGCACTATAACCAAGAAAACAAATTTAAACATATGGGTGTGTTCTAGAGTCCGAGTGGTTTACTTCCACATTTTTAGTGTTCTGCATTTCACATGCACGTGTTTTGACACCTCTTCAATTAGAGTAGTAAAGGTTGTGTGTAAGTGAAATAAATCGAATTTTATTCTTAAATGTGATGACATTTTTGACAGGAACAAAATTTTGGTTTTTAGTTTGACATGTTTTTTATTCGGTTTAATACAAAAATACAGTGAAAGCTCTCATAGGCGGACACCTTCCGTCGGCGAAGATTTTATCCGCGAGGTGGAGATGTCCGGTTATTGGAACGAAATAAAAAAAAAATTATATTTAAAATTTTATTTCATATTAAATATTTTCATTTTTATTAAACAAAAAAAGTTACAAATTAGGAAAAAAAATCTAATATATTTTTTTGTTTTAATTTTGCTTAATTTTCTTTGATAATTTTCTCCCCATAATAGCATTCTAAATATTTCAAGGGTTCAAATGCTGCGTAGTCTTCTTCCGCAAACTTCACTAAACGTCTAACTTCTTCTAAGGCTACTTTATAAGAAGATATTTTGTTATGGTCATCTTCTACGATACGTATGTCATTATTTTCTGATGAGCTTATTTCCACTTCATCGACAGCAACTTCTATAACATCAGATTCTGTTAGAAGATATTGATTTTCATCAATAGTGGCGTACTCAATAGATTCTACATTTTGTGTAACCAATCTCGAAAGAATAGATAAAGGGATATCATCCTCTGCATCTAACTCTGCATTATCAAAATCTTTAATAAATCCTGCTTTACCAAAACAGTTTTTAATGGTTTCCGGTGTTACTTTTTCCCACGATTGTTTAATAAAATATAAAGCATCGAGAACATTTATGTTTTTTTTTTATGGTTTTCGCAGAATCATTAAATTCAATGCTTGACAAAAAAATTTTTATGATCACAGTTCTATAGTGGACCTTGAAGTTTTGAATAACACCCCGGTCTAATGGTTGGCAAACTGAAGTGGTATTGGGAGGCAAAAAAAACAATGTTTATATTTTTTAAATTTATATTTTTAGGATGGGAAGCTGCATTGTCCAAAAACAACAATATCTTTCTGTTTTCTTTTGACATTTTTCTGTCAAACTGCTCTAACCACTCAGACATGAAATCGCGAGTCATCCAAGCCTTCTAGTTGTGTTTCCAAAATACTGGTAAATCTTTGATGTTCACATTTTTATGTGCCATGGGAGCGTCCGTTTTAGGGAATGTATTTTGTTTAGGTTTATGAAATCGGTTCTGGAGATTTAAGAATTGTCCGTTTTAAAGAGATGTCCGCATATAAGAGCTGTCCGCAAAGGGAGCTTTCACTGTATATAGATTATTAATCGAAAAATTTTAATTTTAAAAAACACGTGTAAAAAACATTCAAAAACAAAAAACCCATTTTCGGTATTCACTTCTTACTTTCTTTTCTCATAAAACACAATCGCTTTTTAAATACGCGCAAATCAATTGACATTTTAATTTGTTACGTTATATTTAATATATAATAAAATGTGGGCCAGCCAAAACGCACGAAGAATTATTTTAATATTTTTTATGACAGAAAGAAACAAAATATCGGACAAATGATCGCCATGACTTCGGTGGCACACCTCTTCCAATGGTCCATATTTGCAATGACTCTTAACGACATAATTGAGGTTCAATGTCGTTAATGTGCTGAATTATCTCATTCTATAGCTCTTGAATTGTTCTTGGCTTATTGACGTACACTTTTTCTTTTAAATAGCCCCCAAGAAAGAAGTCCAATGGTGATGGTGGCGGACAATTAACACGGCCCTTGAATTTCGTTGGCTGTGTGACAAGTGCACGAAATGCATTTTGATTTAAACGCCGATTTTCCTAAACGGCTTCAACGGTCTTAACGCGCTACTTAATTGTGTACCTTTAAATGGTTGAATTTTTCAAACACTGAGACAAAAAAATATGTCAAATTAAGTTGGCGAAAACGTTCACAACTAACATCGTGCATTATCGTTGGACCTCCCTTTATAAATATATGTACATGCATATTTATATGTACATATATAAATGTAATATAAGAGGAAAATCGGAAAATCGGAAATTTTAAGAAAATGTTTCATAAAAGAAAAATTTATGGGGTATAAAAAATCATTTTCGCCGACCAAAAGTTATTTTTTTTTTTTATTTCAACAAAATTGTTACTATTGACATGAATTTGTCATTGAAATAACCAATTGTGGACTATAAAAATCCAACAATTTATCGTTCAATATTTGACGATTTTAGGCCAATTTTATGTGGTAACTGTGAGTAGGAGAATGTCCAGTTTATTAATTAAACATTAATTTTTAAGTTAAGCTTAATGTTAAGTTTGACTTTTAGATTAATATGCGTGAAAATACCATCACTGGTGGCATTTATTTCGAGGGATATGTCAGAAAAGGATTCACATTTGATATCGTTGAGTTGCAACCATCGGGCATTGTACAAGTGGGTTCGTGGGATGAAGACCACAATTATACCAGCCAACGACTGGCTCCTACTAACAACGTATTTGAAAATGTGGACAACGTATTGGCAAACAAAACTTTTATCATTTTGCTTTCGGTGCCGGTAATGAATTGTCGAAAATGAAAGTGCAATGCAATAACATAATCTTTCCAATTTTTAGAACAAACCGTATGCAAGTTGGGTGGAAAGTCATAAGAAATTAGATGGCAACAGCCAATTTGAAGGATACAGCGTGGATTTGATTAAGGAATTATCAACCAAGTTGGGTTTCAACTACACTTTTGTGAATGGCGGAAATGATTACGGTACATTTAATAAGATCTCGAATGTGTCGACTGGAATGTTAAAGGAAATAATGGAAGGAGTAACCCAGCAAACACGTTTTCCTCAAATTAATTTTAAAATAATTTATTTTTAGCGCGCCGATTTGGCTGTTACGGACCTAACAATTACATCCGAAAGACAGGAAGTGCTCGACTTTACAATTCCATTCATGAATTTGGGTATGTCGTACTTTATTTTTTTCAGAACTCAAAATTTTTTCCATGATTTTAAAAAAATGAGATGCAATTTAAGAAAGAGCTGCGCAAATCCTCTCGATCTTTCAGTTTTAAGACTCAGAGAGCCATATCACCATAACCGTACACTGCAAAAAATAATAATCTTAAAATATACAAATAAAATTTGCTTCATGTGATGCGTAGAAGATTTAATACAGGACAAAAGTTTAATGTTCTTTAATAAAACAAAAGGTAATAAAAAATTCAAATTATTATAAAGTTATTTGATAAAACTTTATTCAAAAGATTGTCCCTCGTTTTATACTAATTCATCACATTAAGCACCTTTGAAATTGTTTCAGTATAACTTGGAACCTTTATGTCCTTTGCGTCATTTACTTGATTGAATGCCGTGGACAGCCAACAAAATTATAATAGAAATTTAAAAATACTTTTAATTTGTATCTAAATTTTCTTAAGGAATCATATCAACAGATCGATAGAATGTGTATTACACTTAAATAAAAAGTCAAGAACATTTGCACCGAAACAAAGTTAAATTTGTCGTAAAATGAGTGAATGACAAACACTGATAAGGTAAATAGATACACACTTTGCAACGTGTTTATGCAACAGTTTTATCTTCCATTTTGCATATTTTGACAAACACACACTGCAACCAACAATTGAACCATAAACGCATCATCAGTTCTGTATTTTGTAATCGCATTGAACCTCGCCGGCGAAACAGTGTTGAAAAAATGAACCGTGAAAGTAATAGAAGTAACAGCAATTATACTGTAATTGCGTCAAAAGGATACAGAAAAACGCCAAGAGACGCTTGACAGACAAAATACAAAATTAAAAATTAAATCTCACTTGATTTCGATCTAATCTTTTAAACCACTGTGTCCTATGACCCAAAATTAAGTTGGGGTTTCTAGGGGTTTATCTGTGTACTTCGAAAGTTAAAATTTTACTTATAGTGTTATTATTATTCATGAATTGTAGCATGAAGAAAAACAGAATGTGGTAAAAAAATTTGTATTTAAAAGAAGAAGAGTTTTTAAATCAACGACTGTTAAAAAAGCTAAAAGAAAATGAGCCAAAAGATTATCGAATAGAATTATTGTACCTAATTATTGAATTAACCTACCAATAGCGACAGGCAGTCACAGTTTAGTTTAGTACAGTGCGAGCTCGATTTGCGCAACCACCCACTAGTGAAACACTCCGATTAACGCAACAGACAATTTTTTTTTATCCTACAGTCCTTTTTTCAAAAAAATAGTGTCGATAAGTGACTTTTAACTTTTGGCAAGAATCCATTTTAAAAATGTTTTACACACGTCAATGCTGACACTTTCTGTTTATATTATTGTAATATATTTAGTCCATTTTGCGTGGTTCTCACGCAAAAATGGCGCTCAAAAAATGATCATAATCTCAATAGTTTCTAAAGAAGATTATCTACTTCGACGCCAGTTTTAATATACATTTTTTTAGTGGACTGTTGTTATATTAGGTAGCAATAACCAACCGCCCACTGAGATTATTGTAACTTTTCGGTAAAAACAACAACCTCAAGTTTCCTAAGGTTACCTAAACCGACCCTGCTACTGTACATTCAAAAGTAAGTGTTTGAACAGCATTTGGTACAAGGACAGAACAATCATCCCAATGAGGTTACATTAAAATAAAAACTATCCAACGAATGGCACACAAACTACTTCAAGATTGTCTTTGCCTTGGGGGCTATTTCGAAATTCAAGAATCTTACCGCACACTTTATTTTATTTTTGTTTTTTTTTTTTCTTTTCTTTTAAAAAATTTTACACTAAAAAATGTTTAACTTATTTTTCCCACTTCCAAGGTATTGCAATATTGTTTTTGAAGCCTCAAAAGGCAGCACCGGATACATTTTCCTTCATGGATCCTTTCAATGAAGATATTTGGGAATTTTTGGGCTTATCATTTATTGGCGTATCGTTGTCGTTTTTTATACTGGGGCGTCTGTCGCCCGTCGAATGGGATAATCCTTATCCTTGCATAGAAGAGCCAACCGAATTGGAAAACCAGTTTACTTTAAGCAATTCGCTGTGGTTTGCAACTGGAGCTTTATTACAGCAGGGTTCAGAAATAGCACCTAGGTATGCATACACCTGTGCATAGATAATATGGCAAAAATAGTATTTTACAATTGAATTTAATTTGAAAAACCAACATTATTATTTTTAAGAGCATTTTCAGTGAGAACTATGTCCTCAATATGGTGGTTCTTTACTTTGATTATGGTTTCCTCCTATACAGCCAATTTAGCTGCATTTCTGACAATTGAAACGCCAAAAGTTTTAATAGAAAATGTTGATGATTTGGCGGAAAATAAGGAGGGCGTGGTGTACGGAGCCAAGAGTAAGGGTTCTACAAGGAATTTTTTTATGGTATTTTTTTTTAGTTATTATTACTAACAATGATTTTCCTTGTGATTATTTTATTATACTTTGAATTTTTTAGACCTCAGAAGATCCTCGTTATAAAAAGATGAATGAATTTATGAATAAGCATCCTGAACTTTTAACCGACAACAATTTAGAAGGCGTGAACCGTGTGAAAGACGCCAAAGATGCCGATGTCAAATATGCTTTTCTAATGGAATCAACTACAATTGAATACAACACGGTGAGAGAATGTTCTCTGAAGAAAATTGGCGACGCATTGGATGAAAAAGGCTATGGGATCGCAATGAGAAAAAGTATTAAAAATAGATACAAATAAATATTGTTTACTAGAATTTAGTTCTGTACCCATTTTTAGATTGGGCTTATAGAGATAAATTTAATAACGCTCTGCTGGAACTGCAAGAACAAGGTGTTCTGGCCAAAATGAAAAACAAATGGTGGAATGAGGTGGGAGCGGGTATATGCGCGGTAAGTAGCTATAAAATAAAAAAAAAAGCTTAAATAAAAAGGGGGTCACAAAAATAAAAAACGTGAGAAAAGAAAACAGACATGTGTTTCAGACTTAAAGGACTTATAATACTCGACATTGTGTTAAAACTACTCTGCTTTTGTGGACAAACTTTTTAGCATCGGCAAATTAAATTTTGTAACAGTAAAAGGAGAAATGGAGAAACAAATCAATATGTATAACAACAACGATTCAATTGGAAAACAAACCAATCCCAACAAAAGCAAAGGCAACTCCAAATAATTTTAAGGAAGAATGGGAAGCAAGGGCAGAAGGTTTGGAGACACTTCAAATGCAACGTGAAAAGGAACTTAATGTACAATAAAGCAGAAGGTAACGCAACATCAGGAGGCGTAAATAAGTTTTCAATCCTTTCGCGTTTGGAGGAAGCTGCTGTTAATTGGGTGCAACTTCAAAAACCTCAAGCAGCAACAATGCAAAACCTTGCGGATGCACTCTTCCTAACACTTAAGAATCATAAAAACTTACCGCCAACTTCCACTAATGCAGTTTTAATGGAAGAAGTCGGTTCCAACAAACAACAAAAAAGGGAAAAGAGCGGAAATCATGAAAATTCTCAACGAAATGAGTTACACTCTTACTTTTAAGATTTTCTTTCCCTTCTTCATCACTAGAATTATCACTTGATTCTAACATACAATACATTTTTCCAAAACAAGCGCCACATTTTGTAGAGATGATCCGATATCCTTTATACAATATTATGGATAATAACACAAAACGTCAGAATAATACTTTTAATTAATGCGGACTTAGCATTGGGGTGACAAGGACGGCATGTTGACATGATGTCGGCTGTTGTATTGTGTTGATGCCGACTGTGAAATTCACAATATGGACGAATAAAATGTTATTAAATATTTTCTCGATTACTTTTATCAAATTGAAATAATTTTTCCTCACTTTATTTAATGTAAATTTTGCAAATAAAAAAAGAAACACTTTTTTTAAAACTATAAAATTTATGGTTATGAGTCCATATGGCAAAGCGATTTAAAATTTTTCGAACTTAATTCGAATTTTATTCGAACTCGAGCTATTCTATTGATACAAATTATTCATTTTAGTTTTTTTTTTTCTGAATACTTACAGTCCAAAAAAGAGCAGGGTGATGCTAATCCGTTGAATATGAAAAATCTGGAGGGTATTTATTGGGTATTAGTGTTTGGCAGCAGCATGGCTTTAGTACACGGCATTATCAGTTGGATTTGTTTTGTTCTTCGCAAAGCCAGAAGTCATAAGGTGAATAAAATTTTTAACAGAAAATTAACTAAATGAAAAAGAAAAAAAAATCAAAAGAAAATTTATATTTTGTTCATTGCAGGTACCTTTGAAAGCGGCATTTGCCGAGGAATTTAAATTTGTTTTAGAATTCACCACCTACACCAGGGAATTGAAAAACTCCGCCTCAATTTATTCACGCAGCCGTAATTCGTCATTAAATATCGAGTCACTGGACGCAGAAATTAACAGTGTAGATAATTAACAATACAACAAGCTTATATTTTTTTATGAAAAAAGCTCTTGTGAAGTAAAAAGTTTTTATTTAAGTTTTATAAATCTTCTCATAAATGAAAGTTAAATTAATTAATAGTCGTAATAAGTTTATGAAACAATAAATAATACTGCTAAATTTTTAACCAAGATATAGCAAACCTTAAAAATAAAAGTTTTTTAACACAGTTCAATGAAGTGTTGTAATTATTTAAAACAAAACTTTGGCCCAAAATTTAATTTTAGTATAAAGTTTTAAAAACAATTTTATTATGAAAAACATTGAAATTATCTATTTTAAAAATTTTTAAATTTTTTTCCACTGTTTATATTTTGTTGAGATTAGTTTCAAACGAGTTATTTAAATTGTTTTTCACACAGAAAATTTAATGGATTGATTATCGAATTTTAACAGCTTTTAGTACAATGTTGGTAGCCCGAATATGGGCAAGATTTATAGCCATCCGCAACCGATCTATTAGAGAACTTATATAATTACACATTTATATAAAATATATCAAAATTTGGAGTAGTTTGTTATTATGAAATTTTATAGGAAGGAAGGAAATGTTCTATTCATTTATCTATGAAACAATAGCGCTAAACACTTGGCTTATTACAACAATATTTGTTTCACATGAATACTAAAAGCACTTAAATATCGAAAAACTTGTTCCAAAAATCACTATCAAACACTTATGAACATTTAGAGAGTGCACAAAAATAATTGGAAATGGTAAAATGGTGCTGGTGTTTAAAAAGTCATCAAATGTTTTATATGTATTTTTCCACGTTTTATTTTCTTAGCTCTTTCAGTATTTACGTCCAATTTTTCGCCTTCCACAATAAAACATGTATATGATTATCAACATCTGGTTGCTGATTTTTATAATGCTGTTTAAAATTTTCAAATGCGTGAGTAGGGGTAGCCACTTGTTGTGTGGACGATTCCGCAGAGGCCACATAACGTGAAACGAGCGAACGATAACGCCTGCCAATGGTTGCTATAAGAGGAACATTTTGATTTGGTACTGCTATAATGGTTTTGATCTGCAAGAGTAAACAATTTGTTGAGCAAACATTTTTGAAATCCTTTAAGAATAAAACTCACTTCATTCTCAAAGGGACGAAACACGGTAACTGGTCGTAAAGTATTTACTTCGGCTATAATTAAACAGCCCCATGTCGTGCCAATGTACAGTTCTTTGCCGTGCGTACATAAGGCGGAAATCTGACACTTTATTAAGCTGAGATGTTCGTCTATAGCTATGCTTTTCAGTGACTCGGAACAGGGTAAGAGCTTGGAGCAATCCAATTTATTTTCAATTTTCTTATTAACCGCATGCCATTGATAAACCATGAAACCTGGATAGAGGCAAGTGAAAACATATGCGGAATTACTGCACATGCGAGCCACTTTAAGATCTTCTATGGCATTGGGTTCATCGCTGTGACATAGAGCCTGATGGCCACAAACACCTGTTGTACTTAGGGGAAATACATTGAGTTTGCCAGCCATTTCGCCACACCATAACTCATAAGTGCTTTAATAAGATTTAAGAAGTATACAAAAATTCAATATAATGAATGCTCACACAACAAAAATAATTGCATGTGTTTAAGATAACAGCTTTAAATAAAAAATGTTTCCTCTGTAGTATCCTAAGTTGGTAGACCAATCCGGGTAGAACTAAAGAGCTAAAAGTCTGCAACCTAATTTTTTTCGTTTAAAAAATGTATCATACCATTAAATCAATCATAAAAAAATAAAATTTACTGTCATTGAAAAATATTACGGCTTCCACAAAAATTTTGCGCCTGCATTTTTTGTTTTTTGCATTTATTTCGTCTGCTTCACAGTGTGAAGCAGTTGCACACATAAGCTACATATGTATGTGTATATACATATGTATATATATAGTATATACATACATATGTATATATGTATCTATGTTCGAGTTTTATGTGGTTTTTTGTATTTGTTGTATGTATGTTTTTACAACTGCACTTTTGATTATCTCTCACAAAAAAGCTCTAGTAAAAACTCGAGAAAGATTCTCAATTGTTTTTTTTTTTTTTTCAATTTATAAATCATAATTCTTCCCGCCAGGAATTATTTTTATGTACATACATACATATTTATATTAATTAAAATGAGAAAAGTAAAAAAATTCTAGCGTAATTGATATTCGATGTGTTATATTTTCTGTTCTTTTGTTTTATTTGACATTGGAAGGCCGCCCGATTTGAATAAATTTGTACACATTCTGTGCAGAAAAGGCGTCAAAAACATGTCGCATATCTTTCCAAAATCAGTTAATGGTATTGAGAGAAAGTAGTTGCTTATTAATTAGTATATTGTCTGTATAATATAAAACTCACCCATCAATCATTACGGCACACGAACAATGTAATATTAAGCCGGAACAAATTTCTGTTAAAACAAACGAACCTTCAGCAAATGCACAATTCGATGGAACCTTTGATGAATCCACTAGAAATACTCGGCCATTGTGCAAACCTACCGCAACTCGTTGTATTTCGCTTAGATACACGAGTGTAATAAGTGGTGATTTGATGGCAGGATCCAAAATATAAGAAAATATATGACTGTAATCGACTAAACTATAAGAGTGAAGAGTTCCGGAAGCATCACCAATCCATATGGAGTGATCGATAATGCAACAACAAAGCATATTGATTTTTGGCAAACGTGTAGCAGAGGGTGTACGTGATGATGAGCCCGAAGCGGCTTGCAGACTAGAAGGCGTATTTATTGGTGAGGAGGAAGAAGATTTGTGATTGACATCTTCCACACGCGGAGATTTTTGGTCTTGTGGTGAAAATTTGTTTGTGCATTTAATACTACTTGATTGTAAAAATTGACCTTGTACAGTGGCATCTAAAATATCAATGTGTGAATTGTAGGCAGGCAACCACAACTCTAAACTGGACGTATCATCTGCCAAAAACAAACTGATATATAAATATTTTTTTATTTCAGATAAAATTTACGATTTACCTTCGTTATTTTTTGTACTATTATAACTAAAAGCTCCGCATACAACCTTGTCGTTAAACGGTAGTGCTATAACATCCAAAAGATGTATACACTCAGGAGCAGTTAATATCGACACAATTTGGCTGGCAGTTGGTCGTTTTTTAGGTAATTCATCCCAACACAAGACCATTAAATCCAAGCAATATGTTGGAAATTGTGTCTCTCTTTGTGTAAGTGCCGGTCTACTGCCTTCTAATATGCACTCTTTTATAGATTCATGCCCTTCAAATGGTTGTCTGAGACTGATATTCTCATAAATAAACATGCCAAATGAAAAACAATCAACCTGAAAATATTTTGGAGTCTTAATTTTACTGTACAATATACTGGTAATTTACCTTTTCCGTGTATTCTTCTTCGCCATTGTAGCGTATTATTTCTGGGGCCATAAAGCCTTCGGTGCCACCAAAACCTTTAGAGCCACTAGGAGCCGTTTGTCGGCTGATGCCATAGTCAGCAATTTTTATGTGAACACTATTACGAGGACTATCTTCCCTGTTATAAAAATAAATATTGTATAAGAAGGTTTTTCATTCCGAACTTATAAATAAACAAAAGCAAAAAAAAGGTCCTTTAGAATTCAAGTATAGCTTTCATTTACATACGTGAAAGTCTTCACTAAATTTATAAAAATTGTATGCTCAATTAGATTGAATAATCCATAATATTACGTACGCATGAGGTTGAGGAAAATCCCACACCAACACATTTTCGGACTTTAAATCTCTGTATATGATGCGCCGGCGATGTAAATATTCGATGGCTCGAGCTGCTTGCAGGACGAATATTTGGAATGTATGAGGTCCAATATGAGCACCGCTGCGACGATGTTGTTTCAAAATTGAGTCTAAGCCACCCATGGGAGCCAGTTCCAAAACTAAAGCCAGAGGCTTAATACAAATACCCACTAACGGCACTATATTCGGATGTTTAAGTGTCAACAGTACGGCCAATTCTTGGCGGGCTGTACAATAAGCTTTACAAGCATGTTGCAGAGGATCACGATCCCATTTCCCCAAAGCAACCTTATAAGCCATAAGAGCACTTTCCTTTGCTCGCGGTCCGGGTGGCACGGGCTGTAACATTTTCATGGCAACCGCTCTAAAGGTACGAGAGTTTTTTATTTTGCAAGTTGCTTTAAAAACAAAACCGAATGCTCCACGTCCCAAAAGAGAACCCTTAATTATGCTCTCCGAATTAATTGTGTATTTGTCGGGTATATCAGCAAAAATTACATCAGGTGCCAAGTTCAGCATATACATTTCCAAATGAACCGGACAAGATATTTTTGTTTGATTGTACACAGAGAGTATGCATTCTTCTATCATCCAAGTGTAACAGACATTTGAAATGTCCGGAATATTATACAAAGGATGACTGTCAACGGAAGTGTTTCGCGATGAGCCAGCCGAATCTGGGCCCACACCTGAATCAGCATCTGAACACAGGGAGTCCTTAAAAAAACAACTTTAAAGTAAATATGCAGAAAAAGTTCTTCCGTACCTACTTCCGATCTTCTTTCTCTGTTTGCTGTGGCATTTAGGTAAGCCGAAAAGACGTTCAGAACGCCATCCTCGCTGTTTTCGCTTTGAAAATAAAATGGCCTTTTCGCTCTATGTTTATTTGTATAGCCTACCCCACTTATGGCCGACGCATTATCGTTTATTTCGCTATTAGAACCGTTATCGTTCTTGTCTATTTTCTTGCTATTCAAAGCCAATTTTTTTAAACACTTTGGACACATTACTAGTCGCGTTATTAAAAATCTTCCCTCCGATGTGTGCACAAAGCGGGTGCCTAATGATGGATACCAATCTTCGAGCAGCAAATCAATGTGGTCTACAGATAGTGCCAACAGTTTAGCAATGACTGGCATATTTGGCTCAATACGCGCTAAATGTTGTCTGCTCCCATCGTCGTTTTCTTGTTGAACATTTATGTGAATGAGAGGAAAATAAATTTCTAATATGCTGGAATTGCATAAATTTATATCACTCCAGACCCCGTCAAGTTTGAGCTTGAAGCGATTACTAGAATTGCGGAATGGTTGAGTTGCGGCAGACGATTCAAATGGTACTTCCCATATTTTGAAAACCAAAATAGAACCGTAATACAGAGATAAGCCGATTTGCCATAAATTCCATTGCGTGTCATGTTCCAAAGATGTACGTAAATCAAAATCAAGGAACTGCTGCAAGAATTGTATAAAAGCGTTCAAAAAAAAAGTACAAATTAATTAACCTGTTCACAGAATCGGTACACACAGTTTAGTTTCGATTTTTAAAATGATAGAATGAAAGTGTTTCAACAATTTAAACTACAATTTTCGATGCTACTTTTTAAAAGATTCATGTAACCGCAATTTTCTTCACATTTCTTTCCTTTCCAATTGCTTTTTATAGCATTTCGTTGGTAAGGTTTTTAGAGTGTCTTTTTTTCTCTGTTTAATTAAGTTTTTTAAATGATAAATTTTGCTTAAAAGTCTACGCCAAAAATTAAAATTTAATCGTAAACCAGCTAAGAAACGTTTGAAGTATTTCACGTTTTAATCATCATTTTCAAAATTATGACTTCTGATTCAATTGTTATTTAGTTTTTAGTGATTTAAAAGTTAAGACACAAAAATTGTTTGTATGTTAATAAAAATGCTTTTTCACCATAACGGACAAGTTAGAACGGAAACTATCGATTATTAGACTTCATATTTTTATTTTTCCCTTCCTTTGCACACCACAAGCCAAACATAATGTTCGATTCCATGAGTAGGCTGATAAATTCTACATATAAATAACTTACATCGTTATTTGATGGTACATAAGCCGATTTTATAGCCTCTGTAAGTTGTTCATCGGCTAAAAGCCTTGTTATTAGGCGAGACCAAAAACCCGACGGGAAATAGGTCATAAGTAAAATACGTTTAAGGCCCATTTCTAACATGTTTGATTCACTACTAGAGCAACCGCTCCTTTCCACTTGGCTGTAAACTAAACTGTTTAAGTTAATTTCATTTGAAACGGAACAACCCAAGTTTAAGTTACGGCCACGACTACGTTGGGAAATCTGAAAGTAAAAACACAAAGAAATGTTAAGAGCGTGACAATTCTCCTTCAAACTATTTACCTTTACGATTGTGCCAGTGTTTGGTGTAGCATCTTCGTTTTGTGGCAACAATGAAGGTATTAGTAGAGTGCGGGAGTCCCAAGTTAGAGCCACTTCAAACTTATTCAAAAGACTAACTATATAAGAACGACAAGCATTAACACCTTGATGGCTATTTGTATTGCGAAAGAGTAGATTTAAGTCATCCAGTTTCATTATACCACTACGAGCAAATGGATTAATTTCTCTTACAGTTACCACATGAGCCAACATATCACACAACCATTGAGGGTCTAAGAAATAATAGTCCCTCAAGGTGGCATCGTCATAATGTAATATAACACCGTTGTCATGCAAAAACATAGTGGCTTGGTTAAGTTCCGAGCAGTCTCGAAAACTTTTATAATTGTGTAAGCGCATTTCCTCCGTAACAAGTTTTTTATAGTTCTCAGAATCTAAAACTGGATCCAAACCAGCTGCCCTGAGATTGCAGGAAATCACGTTAACAATATCTTCGAGGGCAATGTAGCTGGCAGGAATCTTCTGCAGTAAAAGTGCCTCCTTTGAACCAGGCGATCTTAACATAAAAGCCGTATCGTATATAATATTAGACAATAGGCGTATGTTATGCAATGTACGGCAACTTATTTCTATAGAGTCTATAACACGAGGTAGGCCAATTTTCTCAGCGTCTGGTATGGCAATGAATTTTTCCCTAATGATTTGTTGCAGTTCTTCGGCCTTTTCTGCAGAAAATGTTTCACCCACAGCATCAAAATGTGTACCCACAATTATGACGGGTGAATTTGGTGCTCTAGCTTGAATGTTACCCAGCCATTGTAGTATCTCGGCGAGACCTTTATGGCCATCAGTAATTTTCCATAAAACTAAATACAGACTGCGCTTGGATAGAAAATATTGATGTGTAGCATAATATCTAAAAAGGATATTTGTTTCTTAATTTTCAGGACAAAAACATATTAATATGTACTGGATACATACTCTTTCTGGCCACCAAAGTCCCAAGTCCGAAACATCACTGGGCCATGAGAGCCAGGAGCCTTTTTTCGCTTCTCACAAATCCAAGTGCCGATATCGACACCAACTGTGGAAATGTTTCCACCTTTTTGCGATCTTGATAAATTCTTTGTGTGTCCCATACGCTTTGCCCAATGGTTTTCCGATGCTCTAGACCTCTGGGATCCTACACCTTGACGCAAAAGATCCAAAAGTGTTGTTTTTCCAATTCCCTGTACACCCACAACCATCAACTTCATGCGGGCATAAGGTTGAGCATCTTCGTATATTGATTTTAAGTAGCCAATTATGTCCATGGTTTTATACTTCTTACTTTCGATCATGGACTTAAGTGGATCTTGTAATAGACAGCCACGAGTATTAAGATTCCAGAGACGCGTGAGTAGCCCCAAATGGGGAGGTAAGTCCATGACATTAACATTGCCGCTTATATTTAAAACACTAAGACTGGTGAGTTCATGCAACGAAGTAGGAATTTCCTTGAGACAATTGTTGCTTATATCCAGCATAGAGAGGTTTGGAAAAATAAGTTTACTCTTAGTTAAACCCACAACACTCCAATCTGAGTCATCCGAATCATTGAAGAGAGTAGTCACATCATCCGTGGATAACTGAATGCGTGTCAATAGATTGTCGGCCAAAATTAAAGTCCTGAGAGATTCTAGACGCAAATGCCGCCTGTGACGACAGACACTTTTCAGAACTGTACTTCTAAAAGACAAGGACTTTGGATTGTTCGGATTATGTTTGGCAAACGAAGGTATTTCGTCATTATCGCCTCCTTGGTTTTGGGCCACAAAACTATAACACAACAGATGTGGATCGGAGTCCGTTATACGTGGTAAACTGGGCCAACAAGATACTTCGTTGTGACTTAAATCTAATTGTTTGAGAGTTGCCGGATAACTGGTCACATGACCCATCGAACGTAAACTGTTGTAGGACATATTGAGACGCGTTAAATTAACTGCCAAACAGGGTAAAGCAGCTGGTATACTAGTGAATAAATTATTTGCTATATTTAAACTATTAAGTTGTGAAACTCCCTCCTCCTTTTTCGATTCATTCCATTTCAGATCATTGTCTGTGATCTCTAAACTGGAAGACCATATATTACGATGTACCAACGGCTGCAAAGCTAAAATACGGCTTTTATTTTTACCATCATTGCCATAAACTTCAAAATTCAAAAACGGTTCTATGTCCAATTTATTTAAACTCAGTTGAGACGATGAGGTTTGCATGGGTGGTACGGGCAAGTCTTTTAGCAAATTAAAGGCAATGTTCAGCTCTCTTAATTTCGGAGCTTTCCACATGTCAAATGGCATTTCTTGTAGCTTATTATTCGATATATCTAATATTGCTAAGGCGGGCAAATGAAATATTTCAGCTGGTATTGTTATCAATTGATTATCTTGTACATAAAATTCTTCTAAGACTGGCAACAAGTAGCAAGTCCTGCTACCGGGGGTATTAGCAACAGGTGTAGGTAGTTGTGTTATTTTGTTTTGAGCCACATTTAAATATCTGGATTTTAAATACAATAGAATACGTCTTGTTACATGGCAAGCAAATACAAATTAAAATCTTCTTACTTTAAGGAAACCAAACTAAAAATTTCGAGGGGCAGGCCAGTTAAGTGATTATGAGAAAAATCAATACGTGTTATGGCCGTCAAAGCTACGTCCGTGATTTTGGGATGACCTTGTAGTTTAGGATTCAACTGTATAACACCATTAACCATCCAATCGACTCTGAAATATAAGATTTAATACCACATAAAAACCAAATCATAATCAATTTTTTATGTATTCGTACATAAATTTAAAAAAAATTTCTCACAACAGAATTTCTTCTACGAGTATTAAGAACTTTTACATTTCGTAAAAATAAAAGCAAAAGTTTCAAGAACTTCTACTCATTTTTAGTAGTTCAGTAATTCCATTTGTAATAACAAATTATTTTCTCGCAGCTGCTAAAAGTTGCAATTCGCTTTAGTTTTCAATGTGATGAATAAATAAAAATAAATAATTTATTTAATTTTAATACAAATTAAAAAGAAACATGTATGTATGTATAAAGGTTGTACTCTAATTAAAAGTTTTAAAGAACTTTATAATTTGCTGTTGTTTAAGGCTTTTTTCGCGTATCTTGTCCACGGAATTTTCCACATTTATTAAAGAATTAAAAACGTGTTTATCAACATTATGATTTGACTAATTTCTGAATAGTGGAGATCAATGGGCTTTCAACTGGAATATTACTCTGTCGGCAGTGCCTAACCCATAAAACTAGAGACCTTTCTATTTCCCGATATTCAAGATGCTTGGATTAAGGAGTGATTTTTTTTTTTTTTGCTCCATTATCAACGACATTTTACTTTTTATATTTTGATCCAAAGGCTTCCAAAGGCTGACTGAGTGTTGGATGAAACAAAAGTTGTTTAAACTAAAATAAGAATTACCTCACAAATGGCAATTGAACGTTGGTATTGTTGTGCCAATCAATTATGACTGGAGTGTTAGGAAACATAGCACTATATGAAATGTTTGTAGCAGATGGCAAAAACACTTTAACTTCTACTGGGGTTGGCAAGCCTTTCTTATAGATTTTGTAATCGGAGTCCGGATGGACGCGTTTGGCAAGTAAACAATTCAAAATAGATTCATCCTCCGAAGCAACGGCCACACTTAAGGCTGTGCCGTTGTCATCACGAGCGCCATATCTAAACACCATCAAATATAAATGGAAACGGCATTAAATCCAATAATAGTAATACAAATTTCAAATTACATACTTCAGCAACAGCTCCACCATGGGCAAAGATCTTTGTTTACATGCTTCCGCTAAAGGAACATTACTCAGTCCATAGATTTCTTCAATACATTTGGGATCGGTATGGTCCTCAACCGGCTTGGCAATAATATTGGGATTTGCACCATTTTGTAAAAGCACTGTGACGACATCCAAAAAACCGCCTCTCACCGCAGCCAACAGTGGCGTCTCCCTTGCTGCCCCACATAAAAGATTAACATTTATTGGGCATTTATCACATTCGTGAGACTCCTCTTTAATCATTTGCTCGCCGTCACTGCTAATGTTTAGTTTTGACATAATTGCTTGTATTCCAAACGAAATGCGTTTGCGTGTTGGCGTTATGGGATTACTCTGGGGACTCTGTGCACAAGTTTTGCGGGCTTTTATTTTCCATTTTACTAGAACATTGACAAGAGCCTTGTTGCCCAAAATGCTGGCTATGTAAAGACTTGTTTGACCAGTAACGTCTTGAGCATTTGGATCGAACGGTAAACTCCATTCCCATATGCCCTCCTCATCGCGATATGTTGAATAGAGGTATTCCGGATAAGAAAATTTTATAAGTAATTCGAGCAGTTCTATGTGGCCATTGATGCAGGCGGCATGTAAAGGAAGCCACCTTTCAACTGTTGGTTGCTAGAAATAAAATTTTAATTCAACACAAATTGTAATAAAAATTATTAAGTTCAATGAAGGTTAAAACATGACAATAAAATAACCATTTTATTATTGTCTTTGGTGTTCAAATTGACCTCCTTTCTACGAAAGAATGCGTTAACTTCTAAAATTTTTCAAAACTTTACCATTTAGTTTAGCAATCCTAATCTTAAGCTAGTAGGCTAATTATTAACAAAACTAGTACTAGTAAAAAAAAACTATTTTATTTGGTGTGGTGGGAGGGAGCTTTTTAGGAACATTTTGTCTTTTAAGTTGTTGCGTAGAAAAAAATTCAAAAACTTTCGTAGAAGGCGGACGTGTTTTAATCAATAAAATAATAGAAAAAAAAAAAAAGAATATAAAAAAATTAAAATTTATAAAACATTTTCGTGTATATCAATATACATATGTACATACATACTCGTACATATATGTATGTATAAATATTTCTTACCTAAAAATAAAAGCAAATTTATTCTTGTGACAAAGAAAAAAACCAATATACATTTATTAGATTCCAAAATCAATTTAGTGCGGGAATGCACACAAAAAGTGCATTCTTAAGTACAATAACAATGGTAAACCTAAGTGATAATATGGATGATGATGTTATAAATAAAACTAAAGAAAACACTAACAATAATGAACAAACTTGGCAATGTGTAACAACAAATAAACGCAAATGGATTGAGTCACCGAAAAAAGCTAAAAGAATAAATTCAGATGATATTCCAACTACATCATTCAATAGCAACAAGTTTGCTGTGCTTGATACTCATGACGATGAAGAAAATTGTGATCAAATTGCAACACCAAAACCTCCACCAATTTACATTCCCAATGTAGCAAGTATAAATCTTATGATAAGAAAATTAAGTGAAATTGTACCTAATACTGATTTTAATTATAAGTCTTTAAGGGAAGGTCAAGTAAGATTGATGATAAAGTCCGTTGATTCGTACAGAAAAGTCGTTAAGTATTTAGAGAGTTCAAGCATCTTATTTCATACTTATCAGCTAAAACAAGAAAGAGCGTACAGAGTTGTTGTTAAAGGACTACATCCGTCAATCCCCGCTGAGGATATTAAAGCTGAACTTGTTAGTTTAGGTCACTCCGTTAGATCTGTTACAAATGTGAGAAGTCGTGTAACAAAAGACCCACTTTCAATGTTTTTTGTAGATTTGGAACCAGGACCCAGTAATAAAACTATTTATAATATTAAACACATAAATCATGCTGTCGTCAAAATTGAACCACCACTGAGAACCAACGAACTGGTACAATGTCATCGATGTCAACAGTTTGGACATACGAAAGCATACTGCAAAAAACCGTACAGATGTGTTAAGTGCGGGATGGACCACCCTACTTTAGAGTGTAAGAAAACTGCTGATACTCCACCTCGTTGTTTACATTGTATGCTAAATCATACTGCAAATTACAAAGGCTGTAGAGTTTATCAAGATTTAGTGTCTAGCAGAAGTAGTAGGCAAAGCAGCCAAAAAAAAATTGTGTTAATTCGAATCATATTGATTACCCTCAATTAAATAATTATACTCGCCACCAATAGTGAAGCAAATAATGGATTGTCATATACAGATGCTGTTAAAGGATCTAATATAAATGAAAATTGTCGTTTGGAAAGACTTGAAAGAATGATGGAAAATTTGATGAATATGATGTCAATGTTTATGGCCAAGATATGCAAATAAATTTAAGGATAGCAATATGGAATGCAAATGGGTCACATAAATGAAGTAGAAATTTTCATTAAAAATAATTATATTGATATATTTTTATTCTCAGAAACTCATTTTACGAATAGAACATTTTTCAAAATAAGAGACTACGATTTGGTTATTGCTAACCACCCCGATAATAGAGCTCATGGCGGTGCTGCTATTTTGATAAAATCGAATATTAAATATGAAATGCTTTTTGCAGTTGAAGAAACTTTTTTGCAAGCTGCTGGCGTAAAAATTACATGCGATAATAATGAAATTAGTATTTCTTCGATTTATTTTCCCCCCCGGCATAGCGTTACATGTATGGAATATGAAAACTTTTTTAAACAACTCGGTTCAAGGTTTATTGTTGGAGGCGATTTTAATGCGAAACATCCCTGGTGGGGATCTCGCTTGATAAATCCAAAAGGAAGGGAATTATATAAATGCATTTGCAGAAATAATTATTCTGCACTATCGGCAGGTGGGCCCACATACTGGCCCAGTGATCCACAGAAAATACCCGATCTTCTGGATTTCTTCGTTTTTAAAGGGATAGCAACGACATCTATGGACATAACAGACTGTGCGGACTTAAGCTCTGATCACAGTCCTGTAGTTTTGACACTTAACTTAGCTATTCAAACCTTAACAAAGAATCGTAAAGTACTTACTTCAAGAACAGATATGCAACAGTTTACATCGTGGATAGAAGAGCATTTAAATCTAAATTTACAAATTAATGATGGGGATCAGTTGGAAGATATCGTTGAAACTTTCACCAATTTGATTCATGAAGCAGCTTTTATAGCTACTCCACAGCAGCAGCAAACAAACGGTTATAATGTTCGTCTATCGGCTGAAATAAGGGGGCTAATTGCAAATAGGAGGAGATTAAGGAGGATATATCAAAACACTAGAAGCATAGTTGATAAAACTAATTTTAACAGAGCATCTCAACAACTAAAAAAGCGTATAAAGGATTATAAAAACGATTTGTTAAGCAATTATTTGAAGAATTTGGATGCGGTAACTATTGATAATGATCATAAGCTGTGGAATGCAACTAAATATTTAAAGCGGCCAATAAAAAGAAACATACCAATAAAAAATTTAAACGGTGTCTGGTGTAGGTCACACGCCAGCAAAGCTAATGCTTTTAAGGAACACTTAGAGTCAACATTCAACCCATTTATTTTAAACAGTCCCATTGTAAGGGCTGATGTTGAGAACTTTTTAGATGTTCCTTGTCAAATGGATCGCCCCATTAAATCGATATCCCCAGGTGAAGTAGAAAAAGCCATTGATAAATTGAATAATACCAAAACTCCTGGCTACGATAATATTGATTCCAAGGTTTTAAAATCTTTGCCAAAAAAAGGAATTGTTTTTCTCACAACAATTTATAATTCTATTTTAAGGCTGAACCATTTTCCGTCGCAGTGGAAATATGCAAAAATAATAATGGTACTAAAGCCAAATAAGCCCGAAAATAACGTTGCTTCCTATAGACCAATCAGTTTGTTGTCAAGTTTTTCAAAAATTTTTGAAAGGCTATTTTTAAAGAGATTAACGCCAATCTTAGAAGAGCAAAATATTATACCAGACTACCAATTCGGTTTTAGGCATAAGCATGGCACGCCAGAACAATGTCATAGGATTGTCAATAATATCTCTTACGCCTTAGAAAGAAAATTGTATTGTTCTGCGGTATTTTTAGATGTGCAACAAGCTTTTGACAGAGTCTGGCACAATGGACTTTTATATAAATTGAAAACCCTTATCCCAGCGCCATTTTATTTGCTTCTTAAAGCATATATACAGGGAAGATCCTTTTTTGTGAGCATACATGAAAATTATTCAAGTTTCGGCTGCATTAATGCAGGTATTCCACAAGGCAGTGTTCTGGGTCCAATATTGTACACAATTTTTACAGCAGATATGCCAACAATTGAAAATATAACTACTGCTACATACGCAGATGATACTGCCTTATTAGCCGCCAATGAATCACCGGTAATAGCTTCCGAGTTGCTGCAAAATCAATTGAATCTTCTTCAAGGTTGGCTTCAAAAATGGAACATTAAAGTTAATAATTCAAAGTCTGTCCATGTTACATTCACCCTCAGAAAAAATGATTGCTCGCCTGTTTACCTAAATGGTACAATTATACCAAGTTGCATAACTGTAAAATATTTAGGGCTTCATCTCGATCGAAGACTAACTTGGAAGGAGCATGTCAAAAAGAAACGTGAGCAACTTAATTTAAAAACAAGAAAAATGTTTTGGTTATTGGGCCCAAGATCAAGCTTAAGCTTAGAAAACAAGATTCTGCTTTACAAAACAATACTTAAACCGATATGGACATATGGCATCCAGCTGTGGGGAACTACAAGTAATTCTAACGTTGAGATACTACAGAGGTACCAGTCAAAAACCCTAAGACTTTTAACAAATGCGCCTTGGTTTATGACCAACAAAAATATACACAAAGATCTTCGAATTTTATTGGTCAAAGACGAAATAAATAACTTCAGCGAGAGATACCTAAATAGACTAAGCAATCATTCCAATGTGTTAGCAATCAGTCTTTTAGATGATAGCAATGAAATCCAAAGACTTAAAAGACTTCATGTACTTGACCTTCCCTTCCGAAAATAGAAAAAGTTAGAATTCGTTACTCTGTATTTTAATTAAAAAGTAAATTCTTCTTGTATTTATTTTGTTTTTGGGTTTTAGGAAACTCAATATATGTTATGTTGTTATAAGAGTCATGAAATTTGCTTATTATTTTAATTGTAAAATAGATCGTAAATAAAACAATATTAAAAAAAAAAAAAAAAAAAAAAGTTGTTGCGTATTTCGATGTACATACATACATACATGTAGAATACGAAAATTCCTCCAAATAACTAATTTAGAACATCGAACGATCTTAATTAGCTGGTGCACTTGGGAATTTTTTCCAAAAAAAAAACCTTTATTTTTCGTAACGATTCGATTCGATTTTATAGAAATCTTATATCACTTGCTTGTATTCAAATATCAACTTTGTTCCCATAGTTAACATTTGTAGTCCGCGGTATTGCCAGTAAGGGAAATCATAATAGAAATAGCCCCTACTTTTTCTTTGGGCAGATTGCTGCAATTGTTATGCAATCATTGGTTTCAAAAAAGAAAAAACAAACCTTGAAATAATACAAAGAAAAATATTTTTAATAAAATACATACATAAATACATATTTACACATGCATGGATATGTACATACACACATACATATGTATGTGTGTATGTAAGCAGACGCTTGAATTTTCCTTCCATGATTAGAAATATAATGTAATATGTTTTCATTTGGACATACATACATACATACATAAGTACATACTTCATTTATAAAGAATAACAATGGCACCGCAATGGCAGCTTATAATGCTGTTAATTAAACAGTTAGATGTGTTTGAAATTATGCTAAAAAATGTTTGTATTACGGTATCAAAAAAAACTTGGACATTTTCTTTTTGGATAGATAATGGGTTTTTAGTATTGCTGTAGTTATACATATGTACATACAGTGGCGAGCACATATGGATACATGTTTTACACATATGACTTACAAACCAAATAAAACAGAGAAAAATTTTAAAAATATATATGATTTTGCATTTAAAATGTTCAATAAAATAATAAAATCAAGAAAATATATTAAAATTTATGATTTTCATACGTAAATCTTAAGTTTTAAACAAATTTATGTAAAATGACAATGTATCCACTTTTGCACGTTTTTGAAAAATTGAAGTTTTTAATACTTTGTCCACAGACCTTTTGGCTTGATGACGCTATTTATTCGCCTTAGCATACTTTCGACTAATGTCTCGATGGTCCGATGAGGAATATTGGCCCACTCCGTTTGGACCCTATGCCAAAAATCATTCAAGTGCGTGGGGGGAGTGTCGTGTTGGGCAAGCCTCTTGTTTAATAAAGCCCACAAATTTTCAATGGGATTGAGATCCGGGCTTTGCCCTGGTCATTAAATGGTGTGAAATCTTTGTTTAGAAAGCCATTCCCTTACGATTTTTGCCCTAAGCTTCGGATCTCCATCCTGTTGGAATATCACTTCTTCCTCTGGGTCAGCACTTTTGTCAACGAATTCGGGAATATTGGCTTCTAATATGCTCAGATAATCTGCTTTTCTCATTATACATTCTATTTTTATCAAAGAAACCAATATGCCACCAAGTAAAACAGGCCCACATCATCAAACTTCCACCGCCATACTTCCACACTTATTTGACTTGGTGTTTTTTAAGCGTTCATAGGGGCGGTGCCAGTGATATTGCTTCCCGTCGGACTGGAATCTATTTAGTTTCCTCAGACCAAATAACCCTTTTGCAGTATTCGACAGTCCATTTTTGTGCGCTTTACAAAATTTAAGCCGAGCCTTTACATTTTGACCAAACAACGTAGGCTTTTTTTTGTTTAACGGCTGATATGAGACCAGTTCGGCGAAGATCTCTTCGAGCTGTTCAGTCGCTCACGGGTTTGTTTATAGCAGTTGTAGCCTGTTTGGGTGTTTTCACCTGTTTGGAGAACAATTATCGATACATAGTTCTGGCATCACGGTTCGAAAACGTACAAGGTCGTGATTTTTTTGCAGTATGTGGGCTAAATTTTTTTTATTTTTCTTACCAGTAACGCTGTTTGCTGACAGATTCCCAACTTTTTGGCAATTTCGCTACCTGAATAATTATTACTTGTCATTACAACTACTTGGTTTTCCAAAAAATTGGATATTTTTCTCACATTTTAGCAAAAAATTGCAGAAAACTTAAAAAAACTTTTTAATAGTTTTTAATATGCTATAAACTGGTTAATTTAAGTTTTTAGAAAAACAATTAAATAACACTTAAATTCATCGCCATTTGTCCATTTATTTGTGATGCCAGCTTAAATGAACTTCAACGTGCAAATGTGGATACATTGTCATTTTACACAAATTTGTTTAAAACTTAAGATTTACGTATGAAAATCATGAATTTTAATATATTTTCTTGATTTTATTGAACATTTTAAATGCAAAATCATATATATTTTTAAAATTTTTCTCTGTTTTATTTGGTTTGTAAGTCATATGTATGTGTAAAACATGTATCCATGTGTGCTCGCTACTGTACATACATACATACATATGTACATATCTATGTATGTATATATTTTTGTGCTATAATGATAAAATATTTTGTTTAATCTGAGTTGCCCGAACTTTGCCCAAAAGCTAATGGAACAAACTTATCTTATGAAGAGTAGTTTTGTCCTTACAAAAATATATTATAATATTCCAATTTCATTTTTAATCAACTTCTTTTATGGCTGCATGATTTTTTGTGTCATTGATGTGAGAGCGATACTTAAAAAAAATGTATGAAATACATACGTCTTTATTTCCAGCCCTATTGGAACAACAAAACAATTCGAACTTGTATAAAGTTAAGCAAAAGCCTTCCAGATAACATTTTTTGTGTAATTTTAAAAGCAAATGAGAGACAAACAATTTGTATTTTTTGGTAAGTTCAGACAAGAATGAAATATTCAGCTGTTTGAATTTGTCCAAGATTTTGTGGAACATACATTTCTTATATTCGTTTCATTTTCAAAACTATTTAAAACCTTCTGAGACATTATTAGCTAAATTATGAATATTCGTAATGATATTTTCCCTAAAGCCACAGGGAATAAACAAATAAAGGAGAGAAAAGTCCCATTCGCTGTTCTGCTTTTACCACTTGTTTAAAAAAAATTAAAACGCTTTATTCTAGAGATAACAGCTGATCAAAGCAATTAAAGGCAATTCTGAACAAATTATAATATTTCCAAAAATTTTAATTAGTTACATTTTAAAATCATTTATTAATATAATAATTTCTTTTAAATCTGCCATGAGAAAGTAGAAACATTTCTGAAAAGCATCACCGCATACACATTTTTTAACAAAAGCTACTTACATACATACATAGTAGATGGATGTCTATTATTATAGTTTCTTTATAAATAGGTCTAAAATATTTACGGAACGAAAATTAAATTCTTTGCATTGCTTACCTGCACCAAGTCTGGAAACCTTTCCAACATAGTCTTAGCGATATTATAATGGCCGTGATGCACGGCAGCGTATAAAGGGGAGTATCTTGTTACAGTATGAGAACGACCATCGGAGCCGGCATCCAATAAACGGTTTGTTATACTTTCATAGCCAGATTGGGACGCTCTAAATAGAACTCAACATATCAGTTATAAAGTCTTAAACAAACAAAAACTATAAATAACAAAATAACGTACAAAAACAACAAAGTGTTTGCACCAGCCGGTGCCATATTGATAATTATTTGTCGTTCACTTGCTAAAGCCTCCAACAGAACACGTACAGTTCTCTCATCGCCAGTAGTCACCGCCTGTCGTAGCTCACGATGTTTTATCAAACGCACCTGCTCACGGGCATCTGTAAATAGTTTTTAACAAATTATCATTATTATTTTAGTGTTAATTCATTTCATAGAAGTTAAATTTTAGCTTGTTTTTCTTATGATTCACCTAAACGTTTTGAAACTTCAATAACCTCATCAAGGAAATAATCGCACGCGTCTAAAGCAGTTTCTGTGCCCGACTTGGGCTTTTCCACAAAACTCCAATCCATTTAAGCAAAAGACAATTTATTATATAAAACAATTTTATACAATCAATTTAAATGAAGTATGTAGTTATAGCACTCGTTGCCAATCTAAGGTTTTACTTCCCAGTTAACACCCAAAACCGTTCAGTTATTTCAGCCAACTAAATTTTGCCTTCGTTTTTCATTTAACAGAATACCATCGTCAGATTTGGTTAAAAATCAATTGTCAGCAGGTCATATGAAACTGTAAGATTTCATTCATGAAACCAGTCTGCCAGCCGAAGGGTTGTATTGCTTATGGTAACAGAAAGAAAACAACAAACCACCCACCAACCCACCCGCCGCTGGCGTTAACTTTGCGGTGAGGAAGACGTTGCAATAACTGCGCAAGACACGCACATTTGCTTGGCCATACAGGCAGCCAATCAACCATCTGTTGCACGTGGATATCATATTGCAACAAATATGTATGTATGTACATACTTACATACTAGTATATCAAGCAGTGTGAACCGAATGCTAACAATTTTATTTATATCACTTTTAAAGGAAATTTTCAAAGTGCGATTTTTATACACACATACATACACACATATAAGTTCCATTTAATTAGTGGCATTCGTTTGGAATATTGAATATAAAACGAGCAAAGAATGCCACTTTGCTACATTATATGTAAATATGAGTAAGTAGTATAGTTGCGTTTGATACTGTATAATGTGCAACGAATTGGAAAATATGTATGTATGTATGTGATTTTACATATGTACTCGTACATGTCGTTGCTTAAAATGCAAAATGCTCGTCTCAATCATTGATTATCAAATAGCTTCGTCATTTGGGGAACAATTTTCAAAATGCATTTTGCATATGGGAGAAGTCCACTTAAATTTTGCAAGATTTTGTGGAGGGGCAGTCTTTATTACAAAATAAAACTGTTAATTGTGAAGGTTTATTACGACTCATGTTTTGTATTGTATTTTGTATTAAATAGTTATTGTTCTTGAGTTTGTATGGGTTATTGAAAATTAAAATTGACTGAGGAATGGGTAATACGTTTACGCGTTCTCTCTAATTTATTTTGCGTGCGCAGCCTAAGTCTATATAGTGTTTTTAAATAATATAAAATATTGTGAAAATAAGTAATTAAGTACATTTTGGTGCTTATTGACAATGTTAAGAAAATTCAAAACGACTTAAGTCAATTAGATTAGAAAAATGGGATTTTGAGAAAATATTGAAGACTTTTTTGGATTATGAGAGTACATGAAACTCGTTTCTTTCTTAAGTTGAGTTAGGCGGTTTATGTTTGCGACCGCAGAACTAATACTATTTACGTATTCAATTGCATTATCTAGCTAAGTATTAAGAAAATTCGAAACCCCTATTATCATACACATTTTTTAACATAATTCTTGAGAAGATCGTGCAAAACTCACACGACAACAACAGAGGCACGATCTTCCAAAAGTCCGTGCAACTGCTAGAATACGCTGACGACATTGACGTGATTGGTCGAACACAGCGAGCCGTCACTGAAGCGTTTGCTGGTATTTCAACGGAGGCGGCCAAAATGGGTCTAGCGGTGAACGAGGGCAAAACGAAGTATATGCTGTCATCAAAAAAGGACGCGCAACACCGACGACTGGGCCCGAACATCACCATAGGCAGCTATAACTTCGAGGTAGTGAAGGACTTCGTCTACCTTGGCTCCCAAGTCAACAGTATGAACAACATCAGTACCGAGATCAAACGCAGAATAACTCTTGCCAATCGCTGTTTCTTTGGGCTCAAGAGGCAATTGAGTAGTGGGACCCTTTCTCGAAAAACCAAGTTGACACTATATACCACTTTGATAATCCTTGTACTTCTTTATGGCGCAGAAGCATGGACGGTGTCGAAGGCGGATGAGGAAGTCCTTGGTATTTTCGAGAGAAAAGTTCTGCGTTCAATCTTCGGCCCTGTTTGCGTTGATGGTTTCTGGAGAAGAAGATTCAATCATGAACTATACGGGTTGTACAGCGACATGAGCCTAACCAGGCGCCTACGGATCCAACGGCTAAGATGGTTGGGCCATGTGGAGCGCATGGAGAATACTGCTCCGACCCGTAGAATCTTCGATTCCGAACCTGTGGGACAACGCAGTAGAGGACGCTCAACCAACTTGGTGTGCAAAATTGGAGAACGCTGGCTAAAGACCGTGCCAGCTGGAAAACTTTGTTGGTTGAGGCCCAGGTTCACCACGGACTGTAGCGCCAAAAGAAGAAGAAGAAGAAGATTATCATACACCAAAAACAATGGGTAATGGTGCCAAGTAAGAAGCAAAGTCCCTGCAAAGCTTTTAAAATGGTTTCATTTAATTTGAAATATGTTTTTGTATTTGAATATAGTTTCGTTTATTTTGAATGAAGTTTCGTTCATGTTGAAAAAGGTTTCCTTTAAATTGAAAAAAGTATAATTTAAACCGAAAATGCGGTTTGCATACATACATACATAAATACAGATATACAATCTGAGTGGCTTTTTGTACACTTTCTGCTGCATATGTTAAGGGGAAATACAAATGAATGCTTTCTATTCGATTCCATTGGGCTTACCAGCAAAAGGCTGCGATGTTTTGTGCTTGAAAATCTATACTAAATACTGATTCCCTCTACTGTAATTCAATGAAAAGTTAATTACTTCTTTAAAGATTGAGGTTAATCTAGTTTTACATAAAGTAAATTGAATTCAGTGTTGTTATTTATCAATTTTATTGTTTAGTTATTTGTTTTGTATTTAAAGTAATATATTGCGAGGCAAATGAACATTCTTCAGGTTAAGTTTCCTAGCTAGAGGTTCCAAAAAAAATGAATTCTACTGCGCCTCAAAAATAATTTGGACAACGCAAACAATTTTTTCACATTTATTTTTATTTACACAATCAATTATTTCAAATTTTACTTTATTCAGATAAATTAATTACTTTAAACTTTATTTCAATTAGACGAATTAATTATTTAACGTTTATGACTGTTCACCTTCGAAGGGTAGCAAAGACTGCCCGTTTCTTAATTTATTACTTATCTTGAATTCCTAATGGTTAAAATTATTAAAATTTATCAATACTAAATAGCTTAATAAACAAAATTTAAATGCTTAGTATTTCGCAATATTGCATGAGAAATAAAATGAAATTTGATATTTTCAAGTTCAATGACTTAAAGTAACTCTTTTAATTGCTGGTACTTTCATATGGGAAAAATATCACTCCGACCTCATAAATATCATATATATATTTATGTAGGCATGTTTGCTAGTTCGTGGACTGAAAACACAAGCTCAAGCTTTTTTCAGCTTCAATCATCCTCATCATTAATCAACAGATGTGCTTCAACACATATTTTGTATTGTGAATTTTGAACTCTAGGTCCCATACTTTAAAATTATGTAAATGTTAGCGGGAAAGATTCATCTTTTTCTGATGTCGGAAGGGTAAAAAATTAACCAGTTATGAAGAGAATTCGCGTTAATCGACCATGTCATGTCAAACGAGTTTCTTACTTTCAAAATGAAATTTTTCTTTTGGAGTTCTGTACACTGAATTTACTTAGATTTACTCCATTTTAAAACGAGTGGCTGTTACGCATTTATATATGTAAGTACTTCAGCACGCTTTAATGCAATTTCCTTAAGCGCTTCCACTGGAAGGTTACTTATTATTCTTTGGGCTCTTGGTTGGTGCCTAAAGTTTTTCTATAGTAAAAAGAATAATTTGGTACTCTAAATTTGCTGCCTCATTTCATGTGTGCGGATATATTCATCGTTTCCTCATCCAGTTTACCCGATGAAATTCTGCCTTCAAGATTCTGGACAACTGACATGTAGCCGAGATCCCAAAGATTTCGGTTGTTGTCATCGCACAACTCCTTCCATTTTCTCCGTTTACTTGCAACAATTGCTGCCCCAAATGGTCTTTTGTGCTTCCGGAAAGTATGACGTTTTTTTTAATTTAGAAAATAATTAGGTGAAAAATATATTATAACTATCTTTTCTTTGGAATTTTCAGCAAAAAAAATATTTTTTTTCTGTGCAATAAGAAATAAAACATCAGATTAATTTCGAAAATTCGAAATATTTTACCGGCAATACTTACCATTAATTTTATTTAAAATATATGTACAATATTAAGTTTTAAGCCTGACGTCTTCGTAAAGTTAAATTTTTTTGTACATTGAATATGTTACAAAATATACAGTATTGTATAAAAAACGAAACCAGATCCATTTTTCAATATAAAAGACAGATGGTTAGGAGGCACAAACATTGAAATTTTAGCAAACTGCTGCAAATTTAACTTCTGTTTGGACATTTCCGAATTAAACAGATACATAATATAGGTCAACAAGACTTGCATCGCAATCGTAATCTCGGCTGTAGAACTACTCTCGTGCAATCGTAATTATTTTTTAAAAGGGGATTTAGACGGCAATACAAGTCGTACGTAAAACCAAAGAAAAAATCATTTGAAATTATCGTCGTATTTTAGAAGTGAGAATAAAGATCTTAGGACAGATTTTTTACGTTTACACCACTGGTAAATTAGCACCAAAAATTATTTTTATGTTCCACTGTTTGCGGCTTTTTTTATTTCATGTTATTCCTTGTTTGCTTTATTTGTTAACATGAAAATACATCCCTGATCTAATGATGTGTGAAGGAATTTGAAAAATTTTTAAAAACGGTAAGAGCCGTACGACTGTAAAATTTTCATCCGTATTTTCCTTCAATGTCATATGGTTTCATTATTTATCAAGTTTAGACGATACCATCCGTGCCCTACTACACAAAAATTTGACTTATCGTACGACTTGTATTATCTTTTAGATCTCCCTTAAGTGCTGTCAGGTTTGTTTTTATTGATTTGCTGTCGAGAGTTTTCGATTGGTTGTAGGAATTTTATGTCGGTCATGGGCTGTATATGTTCTAGTCACAAAGACATTTATAAAAGTCTATTAACACCGTCATGGGCATATAACTTGTAAATTTACTTTGCAAGTTGTAAAATAACAAATATTTACATATATAAAAATAAAAGACTTGAACCGTTATACTACCCAAGAACATGGAATAGTTGTTTCAATATACCATCATTTGCATTTGGATACGATGATTAATTTTACGCCACTATATATTTTAAAAGGTCTCAATGAATCTTGGATTGAAATTTTCCAAATATTATTATTTTTTGGTCACATATATATATACATATATGTATTTATGTAATGTTATTTTATAGAAGCATTAAGTTGCATTGAAAAAATTTTTCTGCAGAAGTAAACAAATCTAATACAAAAAACTTTTTAAATTAAAATATTTTTAAATTTAAGCTTTATTTTTATTAAAGAACTATTTGAAGAAAAATTTCCAGTTTTTTTGCATAAGTCAAATTAAAAAATGGTTT
The DNA here is from genome assembly GCA_932526305.1 of Epicampocera succincta. Classification (NCBI taxonomy): domain Eukaryota; kingdom Metazoa; phylum Arthropoda; class Insecta; order Diptera; family Tachinidae; genus Epicampocera; species Epicampocera succincta. The sequence goes on from OW052034.1 coordinate 59,302,417, forward strand.
TGATAATCTTTAAGCTTTTAGAATTTTGTGCATAAGAACGTTTTTAGCAGGACGAGTGAAAAATGTTTCAGGAACCAAAAAATCGAATTTGCTTTTTTTGTAATTTAGATCCTTTTTAAAATCATGTGACGATATGTATGCACATAAGCTTTGACACTTTTTATTCTTTCCTAAAGCGCATTCCCATTAACTATTTTACCATCCCCAGAATATAGGAAATAAGCAAATAATGGCATTTCTTGTATAGAAATGGCTAAAAGCCAATAAAAGTGAAAACTTAACAGTATGTTTTGCTTTTGTTACTAAAGCCACCCACAGACGCATCAAGGATCCAATTCAAAAGTTAAAACTTAATTTTTAGTAAAAACATTTTATATGAACACAATAAAAAGCAATGGGCTTTGTCGTCGTAATTAAAAAAAATTTAATTAATGGCTTAACAAGCTCACCTTCGTCAGAGTCACTCATTTTTTACGTTTTACGAAAAATTTATATTTTCTGCCAAATCAACACAATTTTATTTTACACAAAAAATACATTCTCTTTATAAAGACTTTTGCATAATTCACTTTATTGTTTTTGCAAAAAATCAACAAAATTCTACAACTTTGAAACTCCAAATGTTTATTTTCGACTTAGTGTTGGTGTTGTTAATGAAGCGATTTTTCCTAAGTATTGTCATATGCAATACTTTGAACGCGATTTCTGAAACATTTGTTATGAAAGAATTCACAATAGAGAAAATAGAAACAGTTGCAAATTTGAAAAATATTTTAAAACCCTTGTGGGTTACACTGACAAAAAGCTTCCTAAATGTGAAAAATTAATAAGAGAATATTTTCTCCTACATTTGCTTCCTACCTCACATAAGAGAGCCTTTATTATTTTGACACAAACAAGATTCAATTCGGTTTTTAGCTGTAGTGCACGAACTTAAAATTTACGCATGAATTTTGTTTCAAGCTAAGCAATTTCTTTATAAAATCGTAACCATAGTTTTAATGCCATCGTGTGAAAGCAATCACACAAAACTTGTACTAAAGTGTGAATGAAGAAAAATCTGTTTATTCACTTAAATAAACCTAAAATTTGCGAACTGCTTATTATTTATAATCGCGTTATATTTATTTATAACTACGATTACTAATTTTATTAATATACACGCTCTTTATATATATTTTTATGATGTGATAAATTTTCTTGGCTAATGCAAAATCCACACTTATATAAAAATGTTATTTATGTTGTTAGAAATACCTGGCTGTAATATGTTAGGTCCCAAGTCATACCGATAATGCAGTGCCCAAATGTCCCACTATATGACACTTTCGGAATCCATGATTGGGTGAATACAACTCTGTTCATGTGAAATGTCATAAAAATGAAAACGATAATAAAACTCACAAGTAGACAAATAGAAAAGTAAAAAAACGTAAAAAGAGAAAAATCCACGAAAAACAATTATTATTAGTTATTTCGTAAAAAGTGTAAAAGTTATCATTAAGTATTAAAGTTATAAAACTACATCGTCTTTCGAAATGAAAATAAAATATTTCTTTGAAATTGCGTTTAAAAATTTTCAGTAAAGAAAACAAGTGAGAAAAATTCTTAGAAAACATTTAGGTTGCGCTCTACTTGTCCAACTTCAAAAAAAAATATTTCTTCATACTGTTGCTACATTTTAATAGCAAAATAAACATAAAAAGGATATTATTTAAAGGTAAATTAAGTTTTGTACTCTATAAAAACAATATGTGTTCATCATAAAATCATCGTTGTAGATTCCATCGAATCGAAGATAAGTGTGTGTATGTTTTTCAATAGTTTGGGTGCGACATTCAATTTTAAAGAGCAGCAACGACAACAGCGCTGCTCAGACAAAGTACAATTACCAACGTAAGAAGGGTTTTGTTTTTATTACATGTTTTTTCCTAGAGTTTACGAAAAATCAGCGTGTATTTTAGTTTAACATTTTGCATATTTTTTTGCTGCAGTTTGACTGTCGAAAATGTATGTACTACCACCAGCCTTGTAAATGCACATGCGGCATATGGATCTTTAGTTTCTAAGAAAAAGTAAGTGGGTATTATGTATAAAGTTTTAATCGGTTGGCAAAGGATATGAAACTATTTTAATTTATGTACGCTTACATGTACATAAGTACTTTTTTTTATTAATTTAACTCAAAAGAAATTGAATTTTTAAAGTAAATAATATAAATCTTTAAATTCGAAAAATCTGTTGAAATGAAGTTATAAAGTTCCATTGCCCAGTATTTTCCCCATCTGAAGTGATAATAACGTGCGTATCTGTATAAGGTGTCAATGGACCTGCCGCACTGTCCGTCCGATTTGAAATGGGGTACCTCTGCATATTGATTGAAGATGGCGTTGAAAAGAAAAGACATACAAGGAAATTTAAAACTTATTACTCAAAATATTCATAAATATGTATGTGTACATATGCAAATATGTGTACATATGTAAATATGTACGTTTCTTTGTAGGTGCCATATGTCTTTTTTAACAACAATATTGCACTTCTTTGTATTTTATTCATCATTCGATTAGATGTACTTACATATGCATATGCATGTACATATGTATACAGACTAAATGGTGGAACTAGTTAAATGTAAATTTAAGGCTTTCCTTTAACAACTTTCTTAATATTTTCCAATACTATTAAAAACTTGACAAGACAAAGAAACAATGAATGAACTTTTCGGTGAATCCCCTATTTTACTTTGTTCGCATTAAAACAACTGTTAAAATTTCAGAATTATTGCTTTTAATTTCAGATTGATAAATGTATTGCAGCTACTGATTCTAATTTCGGAAGTTTTAATTTGAAAGTGTCTACTGTACTCGTATTTGCATACCTATGTATACCAACCAATTCCGTTTTTAGATTACGGTACCAACGAAAAAGTAGAAAGAATAATTTAAACGATAATAATATGAATGTTAAATTAAAGATTATGATTTTAATTTTAAATTAAAAATAGTTGGTTGGGAAAAATTGAAAAATTACAATAATTTTAAAAATAGTGTGCAAAAAACTTAATTTGATTTAAAAATTTAAGTTTTTGTCCATATTTCTTTCTTTTGTTTGGTACATTACGGAGTTTGTTTGTTCTAAATAATAATAATAATAATCTCTAGATCATTGCTTCAAGTGTAATAAAATGGAAACCAACGATTTAGGCACAAAACAAAAAAATACATTTTAGCATTTTCATTGTTAGATTTACTATTTTTCTTGTTTAACTAATTGGATTTTATTGATTTAATATAAAGAACAAATCGTCTGAGAATCGGTATATGAATGCTTCGATTATAGTTTTATCAATCAATATTTTCAAAGTGTAATATTTTTAGTCCCAATTTAAAAAAAGAAATCATTCATCAGATAACATTCTGGAAGCCAAGCTTTTCCAACTAAAAAGAATATTAAATATTAGTCCAAAAACAATAGAATAATTTACATTTTAGTTTAAATAAAACATTCAAAAGTGTCAAAATTTTTAATATCACCACCAAAAAAAAAAAGCAATCTCTAACCTTTAATTTTTAAAAATAATTAAATTTTTATTATAACAGATCTTTTTGAATGATCCAATTTTTTACCGCTCTTTTCAGAAAAGCTTACCCCATCTGTCAGACTACGAGTGGAATACTGACTTTAAAGCTTAACAATAATATTAAAGTTAATATTGAACTTTCTGTATAAACTTAACCTCAATTGTCTATTGTGTCGCTCAGGAAAACAGAGGCTCTTAGAAAGAAAAACCTTTTAAATTCAAGTCTTAAATGCTTTAACAATAAGCTGGGCTTTTTAAATCTTTAAAGCAGGTTCTTCAAAATGTAGAACAAGCTGTTGCGCTTGTAAAAAAGTAAAGTCGACTGTACTTAGTATTCTACAATAACTATTTTCCCATTCACTTTTTAAAAGTTGTAATAACGCTTACAACAGCAATACTTAGAAGTTAATGCGAACCCAATATAATATAATTTATGGCTGACATTTTCTTCTTCTTGATATTTCTAACCTTCTACGCTCTTCTATTCATGTGCATATGAATTTTAAACCCCTTTCCGATTAGACACAAAATTGCAGTCTGAGTACTGAAATATTACATAAAACTGCTTATCTACATATTTATACGTTAATCTCAACTTTATTAGCGAATGGACTTGTTTTACTCTTCAAATAGTAGGCTTAAATATAGCTTAAGTTATTTAAAATATTATTTAAATAATTTCTTGGAAACTGGACGAAATTTAAAAAATTATACTCTATATGTTTTAAGCAATTTTTCTACTTTTATTTCATTTTAAAGATAATTGCAGCGTTCTTGCCTCACAAACATAGAGAAAATGGCACCTTTGGCTGGTCCTTCATTTTCAATCGATACCTGGAAAAATGATCCTCCAGATGTAGAGCTCAAATGTTTTTTACCCAATGGAATATTTTTGACACTAAATGTACCCGCCACTGCCACAATTAGAGAAATAAAAATGGTAAATATAAAAGAAAATAAAAACAAGTTAGCAAATAATGCAGCTTAAAACTCATTCGAACGTCTGTAGGAAATGGTTCACCAATCAAAAAATTATCCACTTCACAACCTTATTAAAGATGCTTGTGACTACGAAGTCAGTGGTATATCGGCCATTGCTCTTGTGGAACCATTTACAGATGAAACAAAACGTTTATGTGAAGTTCAGCCTTATTTCTGCCTTTTACGTTTGGGCGAACGTAGCGATACGACAGCAATATCAAGTGACTACGAGCTATCGAAATTGGTCAGCAATATGATCGGTAAGTCGTTCGAAGACTACAGTGCTTTACGCAGTCCAGAAGAGGAAGACTTTCGGCGAAGGATGACTTTACTTTGCGATGAAATTGAACTTGAACGTTCCAAATATAGCTGGGCTGAGAAACTCCTATACGACCATCCCTTACGTTTGGCACACACCCCCGTTATGCCTGAAATAATACGTACTCGTTTTCGTAATTCAAATTTCTTAGTCGTTGTTAAGTTGGAGAACGACGAAACGTCTTTCACGATCTCGGTCAGTGATCAGCACACGCCGCGTACGCTTGTGGAAATGGCTCTGTCGAAAGTGCGTAAATCTCAAATAAAAGTGAGCGACCGCTCATCAGATTACATACTAAAAGTTCGCGGTCGCGATGAATATCTCTTTGGTGATTATCCTTTAATACAGTTTATTTATATACAAGTAAGTAAAACATTCTAAGATCTTAACGTGGAGAAACATATCCGACACTTATGTCTACTTAAAATCAATCGCATCTCTGAAATTTTACATATTTACATATGTACGTAACTGAAAAATCCTAAACAATAGAGGTGGTAAAGGTTTTGTGTTGAAAATGTTGGCTGCGTTTTTACCACAACGAATGCTGAATTAAAAAAAATACTTTTTCTCATCGTTTTGTGTATATTTATGTATTTAATAGGAAAGTCTTTCTGGGTCGGATGTTCCAAATGTTGTTCTCAAACCCATACATACTCTACCTTCATACATAACCTACAAACAAGAATTGAATGCTGTTCCCCGACGACCTCCAAAACCCGAGAGTCTTCGCCACCAATCTAATGAAATGGTTAAACAGAAGATACAGAATTCGTGGGAAATTGAGGAACATTTTCGCCTACGATTGCATCGTATTGATAACGTGAATTGTGATTTAGCCAGAGGCATTAAAGTTGGCGTTCACATCGGTCTCTATCATGGTGAACATAAACTATGTGCTCAGCATTCTGTCGACATTGCCTGCAGCAATAATCGATCATTTACCTTTGAGAAAGATATAGTCTTAGATATTCCCATGCAAAACTTGCCACGCATGACTCGACTTTGTATGGTCATCTATGAAGTGACCAAGACATCACGCTCAAAAAAATCTTCTAACACTAGCAAAGAGAACACAATCCTTAAGGATGGCAATGTTAATATTAATTCCTTGGCGTGGGTCAATACTACACTATTCGATTATAAGCATCAATTGAAAAGCGGTTGTTTAACACTACATACCTGGACGTATGCCGATGATATACAGTCGGATGAAATATTTCATCCGTTAGGCACCATTGAACCAAATCCACGTAAAGATGAGTGTGCTGTCGTACAACTCACATTCCATTATTACGGCTACGATATTATAAAGTATCCATCTGAAGATACTGTCTTGCAATATGCTTCCAAACTGGCTGCGTGCAAAGAGCCTCTTAATCGAGGATCATCTCAAGATGTTGCGGCGACTGTGAGCAAAGTTCTTTCGCAGTATTCACGCACTATTAACAAGTTGTATGAAATGCACGATCAAGATCGCAATGATATTTGGGCGAAAAGGTACGTAACATACATACATTCATACGTATGTATATTTATGTCTAGATTAGGACCAGCAACCAGCCGTAGGAGAAATTAAAATAATTTGTCGAACTTTTATGTTTTCACATCAAAATAATGCATCTGTGTATTACAAAATATTATATTTATTTATTGAGAAATTAGTTATTATATCTTCATTGTTGTAAATTTGTAGGTATTCTATAAAACAAGATGAATCTGAAGAGCTTTCTGTGCTTTTGCATTGCGTTAACTGGAATGAACGCGACGAGGTGGCGGAAATGTGGTATTTGCTTAAGGAGTGGCCTACAATATCAGTTGAACGTTCACTAGAATTGCTAGACTACGCTTATCCAGATCCAGCCGTTCGTAATTTTGCTATTCGCTGTCTTAAAAACTTGAGGTACTTATAAAATTGTATTGTTTTCAACAACTGGTCAAATATTTTCAACTTTTGCTTTCAACCACAGAGACGAAGAGCTTTTGTTGTATCTTCTACAATTGGTACAAGCGATGAAACATGAATCTTATTTAGACTGTGCGCTAACCACTTTCGTTCTGGAACGTGCTCTGCGCAATCAACGCATTGGTCATTTCTTCTTTTGGCATTTACGTTCTGAAATGCAAACGCCTTCAATGCAAACACGTTTTGGTCTATTGCTGGAGGCCTATTTAAAAGGCTGTAAGCAACATGTGTCGCTGTTGCGCAAGCAATTGCATGCTTTGGAAAAACTGAAACAAGGTTCACTGTTGGCCAAAAAGGGCAGTAAGGAAAAAGTCAGAAATCTTTTACAAGACTTTTTGCGTAATCAGCGAAATAGCGGTGTCTTCCAAAACATACAGATTCCCTTGAATCCTAGTTTTCGTTGCAGGGGAGTGAAACCAGAAAAATGTAAAGTTATGGACTCAAAAATGCGTCCTCTGTGGATTGTATTTGAGAATGCCGATCAAAACTGCAATGATATTTATATAATATTTAAAAATGGAGATGACTTAAGGCAGGACATGTTAACCCTGCAAATGCTTAGAGTTATGGATCAGTTGTGGAAAAATGAAGGGTAATTAATATTTTGTTCCCCTTTTTTTTTTCTTTTGTTCGCATGCATCATAATATGATTATCATTTTTTCCAGCATGGATTTTCGTATGAATATATACAACTGCATTAGTATGGAACGCCGTTTGGGTATGATTGAAGTTGTGCTCAATGCCGAAACAATTGCAAACATACAAAAAGAGAAGGGCATGTTTTCGGCGACATCACCATTCAAAAAAGGTTCTTTGTTTAGTTGGCTTAAGGAGTACAACAAAACGGAAGAAGAACTGAACAAAGCGGTTAAAGAATTTACCCTCAGTTGTGCTGGTTATTGTGTAGCCACATATGTTTTAGGTGTAGCCGATCGTCATTCGGATAATATAATGGTCAAACGTAATGGCCAAGTAAGTTTTTTTTATTTGTTTTTTATATTCTAGCCACACCAGAGATTAATTAATTTTTTTGTAATAAACATTTAGCTTTTCCATATTGATTTCGGCCATATATTGGGTCACTTCAAGGAAAAATTTGGTGTGCGACGAGAACGTGTACCGTTCGTTCTAACGCACGATTTCGTGTATGTTATTAATAAGGGCCGAGCTGATCGAATGGCTGAAGAATTTCGTTTATTCCAAGAAATGTGTGAAAAGGTTATTGTGATTTTTTTTTGTAATATCATTATTTTTTTCATATTGAATTGATGTGATTTTAGGCATTTTTGGTTTTACGTGAACACGGCTGCCTTATACTTTCCTTATTTAGTATGATGATATCAACAGGACTGCCAGAATTATCCTCTGAAAAGGACTTAAACTATCTGAAAGAGACGTTGGTAAGTGTTGTTTACAGTAAATTCAATTTACTCGCGACCTTTTAAAATATACTTACTATTGTTAAATACTTAATCCGTTTCATAATCATAAAAATTAGTTATTTATGAGGTGCTAAGAGATAAGACAGGTGCTAAGAGATAAGAAAGTAAATTTAAGAAACAAAAAGACCTTAATAAATTACAAACCAACGAAGGAAACTAGTAGCTTTTTCACAGGCTTTAAACATTCCAGTCATGGCTTGCAAGTTTTGTATACCTATTACCAACGAAATATTCTTCCACAGGTTTTCTGTTTAGACAGGCGAGTGGAAGTTCATTTCTTAAAGTGTTGCCGAGGCGTAAAACTGAAAAAGACTGTTTACAGAATGGAGTTACTGGCCTTATTACATACACGCGTATGTTTTAATTTTGTTAGTTTTTTATAAAAAGAAATGGACTCTAAAATGACCCTACTGGATACACACCTGACACATATGGTCAGGGGTACTACACTTGATGACGGCTCTTCTATCGTGCAGTAAGATCAAACAGATTACTGCCATAACGAGCCCGTATAGAGTACAGAGACTTGCATCTGTGTGCCTCACAGTGGCTATGAGATCTAGAAGGCAGCTTTTCTGAATCTGACTCCGCCTAACAAGGCTGTGCAAATGGAGCCAGTGCTGCACATAATCCTGATAATAATAATCCTATACACTCCTTTGAATTGTCTTTCCGACAAGGCAGGAGTAGTGCACTAATCCAAATATTATTCATTCATTAATTCCATTTTTCCATTAATACTAATTTTTTTAGAAGAAGCAAAAATTGCTAATTTTAAGAGTTAAAGCATAAAAATATGCGGCATGTAAAAACTTAAAACTGTATTTACAATTTTACAGCAACGCCGTTAATTTGCATTAAGTTTCGAACAGGATACCAGCGTTTATCGTTTTAACTGTTAGTGCCAGGCAAATGTCAAGTTTTTACTGCCATGTACGCAAAAAGCTGCCATTATGCAAAAAGTGTGTGCATTAGTGGGAAAATAATTGAATTTTGCGTATCTTAATTTTTATTGTAGTTGTTTTATAAATTAAATATCTTGTTTTTTTTCCTAAAATAATTTAAATGATTATTATTTCATATCACTATATCGCAAGAGTATAAAACAAAAAAACATTGTAACTGATGGAGATACATGTGTACATTTCCCAATGTTTATTGTGACATTCTCAAGATTTGCTTTAGATTTTTAGCGCTTAAGTGTATTTGTGCGCTCTAAATCAGTTGTTTTCAAAAAGTATTGCTGAACTCTAATGCTTCAGCTCGATGAACAATGCCCTGATGTTTCTATCTTAAGTTTTTATACCAGGTATCCTTTTCCAATAATACAAAATTTTCCATATAATAAATGAATTTATTGAAAATAATGTTTGCTTATAGCGTAATATATCGTCAGCTGAAGTGCACAATCGCGTTGCTAACATTTGTAATATTTTACAGTCGAAACAAAACAATAATATGCCAGCAAGCGAAAGTTCTATGGATTTCGCATTTTTTGTTAGTTAGTTCGTGCCATGGTCCTGCATTTCAGCTAACGATATTGTATAATAAATACATAAACAATTTTAATTCTTTTTTTTGTTTGTTATTTTTTGTTATTTTTTGTAATGCAAATAAAGAAAATAAAATAAATGATCATTTGTTTTGCAGGTTTTAGAGTACAGTCAAGAAAAAGCTCTTGAACATTTCCGTTCAAAGTTTAGCGAGGCTTTAGCCAACTCCTGGAAAACATCCCTCAATTGGGCATCTCACAATTTCTCTAAAAACAATAAACAATAAAAATGTAGGAGTTTATGAAGCCCACATCAAATATCAATATCAACAAGCACTGCATGCATGATCATCTCGAAAAACTAACAATAACAACACCCACCCACATCTACAACAAATAACATCCTAAGCGTTCGACTTTTTTACATTACTGTATATTTTAATGTGCTTATACATACATACATACACACATATTAAACAACATTTTTAATTTACAAATGTACTTTTTTATTATTATTATCGTCATTTAATTTATAATTGTAATTTTCATCTTAATTTAATTTTCGTTGGATTTTTTTTTTTTTTTTTTTTTGAATTTATTGTAACAAATTGTTTTTCATTTGTAAAAATGTCCTCATAGAAAATTGTCAAAAACAAAAAATATATATATATATAATTGTAATTAACTTGAGAAATTAAAAAAAAAAAAAATCAAAAATAAAAAATGAATTAAGTAAAAAAAACATACATTAAAAGTGTTCAACACAAACCTTTAGACTTTAAAGAAAAAAAAAAGAAAATAAACTTCATTATGATATAAATAAAAAATCACATTTTAAAATTAAAAGAATATTATAAACTACAATGAACTTATATTAATAAATTTAAATCTACATACACATACATTTAATTATCTAACAGAAAAACCAAGTGAGTTGATTGATTTGAAGAACTTGTGACATATTGTCGATGGTAAGCAGCAGCCAGACGGAGAAATTTTGTCCACAGTAAAGTAACGAAGAGACCAATTGTGCGCTTAGCAAAACGCTTTTTGTACATATCAACCAAGAGGGTGTAAACTGAAAATTTTCAAAATTTCACTTTTTGCCAGAAAATCAACTAACAACATCAATCAATCGCCTTTATTCTATTTGACGGCGTCGATGCAACACAATGCCATTTCTTGTCACTTGGAAGTCGGTATTCCCATTGCCAATATTGATAGTTATCGATTACTGTATTTTCTAAGCAAATGCGAGGTCGTAGTTGCCTTCAACTGATTCTGATTTTGTTGTCAGTGATTTTGATGTTGACAAAAATTTACTTTATGGTTTTTTTTTTCCAAAATTTGCAATAAAATGGGAAAAGAAACAACCAAAAGAGCAAATCCAACTCAATTTGAAAAAAAATAAAAGACTGAATTGAAATTAGAGAAAACTGTTAATTTAAGTGTCTTATTGCAAATGCCCCAAAATTTTGGTAATTTGCGGCTTAAATGCTCCCATAAAAGTCAAATGAATAATTTCAACAAAAACTAATGGAAAAAGTGCCGCTTAATTGAGTCCCATTTAATTGACTCTTAAAACTACACAAGTTTTAACAAATCACATACAAAAAAGTGGTGCTGAAGTTTCATTTGCCAATTCCCAAAAATAAAACATAATTTTCACACCCAAATTTACAGACATACACAAGTACGAGTATTTAGCAACTTTCAAAATCATGTATTCTTATATATTTTGTAATGTTTGTTCGATTTATTGATTGTGCTGCTCAATTAAAGGAGTGTTTTCAATTGAGTCAATGGACCAATTAAAAGAGCCTCGGCTAAACGAGTTTCCGCTTAATAGCTCGAAAAACCATACATTTTCAGAAACTCAATTTGGGAGGTAATGTTTTTATTACATCCTTTTTTGCAACACTTTCTACATTGAATATAATTTTATGGTTTGAAACATAAATCTTCTTTGGTTTTCCCTTTTCAGTTTTTTCACTTGAAAAGCACATTTTTTTATTCCAAATTTGCATATTTTGTAAAAAAAAAAAATTATGGCAGCGCTGTCTGGCAATTTCGAGATGTTTGATTTCTGCCCGAGTGGTCGTCTATGCCCTGTTGGATGTTTCTTCTCTTCATAATTAAGACTTAGAACAGGAAAAAAAACACATGCTTATTATCAGTATATTTGTCATTAAAATTTGTCGAAAGAATTAAAAAAATATTTAAATTAACTGTCAAGTATTAGATTAGTTTGTGTATTAAAAATATCGACCAAACGTCATCTTAATACTGTTGGGAAATATCAAATTAGTGGTGAGGTTTTGTTAACAGTCCGCAAACGATACGTTTGCCCAAAATTGACGACGATATTGACGCCGCTAAATAGAAAAGGAGCGATTTATTCGATGGATGAGTTGGTAGAGTATTCCGCCAACAGTCCAGAGGTTGTAGGTTTGATGCCTAACAAAGAGAAGACTGGTGGAAAAAAACAAGAGCGAAAATTCTTTAAAATTAGAAATTCTTTAAGAACATAAAAAATACAATACACAATAAATAAGTTGTACAAACACTCACTAACCCAACAAACAAATCCATATTAATACAAGACGAAATATATGTACACATTATGGAAAAAAACGCAATGTTGGGTTAATTGATGTTTGACTGTTTATTGTGGAAGGTATACAGACTGGACAGTCAGAATATCATCAGCTAAATTCCGACATCCTCATCTCTGCAAAATACAATATAATAATAATAATAATATGCATATCCAGGGCTCGATTCCCGAGCACTGGACCAAAAAAAAAGATATCTATCTACTGTAAAAATTTCTAGGTATTCCGTTATTATTTTATCTTCAAAACCACATTTGAGACCATTTTCGTGATAGCGTAGGGACTGTCTTTATATCGTTTGGAGATTTTCAAAGGACAAGGCATTATATTGATTAGAGTTTTTATTAAAGCTAAAATTAATCAAATTGTTTTATTTATTACGATATCAAAAAGTTTCAGAAAAATCGTACTAACTAAAAAAAAAAATAGTTTTTTTTTGCAATACTTGCAAAAAATTAAAAGAAAAAAAACTACAAAATATTCGGATTTTTAAATACTCTTCTAATATAACCAGCTCTATTGAGAACTGTAGTTTTGAGTAAATACTCTCTTGTTGATTGAGTGCGTTATTTACCTGCTTACGTCTTCATATTTATATTCTAAAAACTTTACACTTCATTGACATGACCTTTTGTGCTAATAGAAGCTTCCAAAAAAAATTCCGCTTGAGTGGACTGTGCTTCCATTCTTAATCGTTGCATTCGTTCCATTCCAATTGAAATTTTATAAAAATTAAAAAAAAAAAAATCATATACATAAATACATACGTACAAACATGCGAACGTACAAACATGGCGAATTTATAGCAGATAAAAGTAGTGGCACAGCAACAGAACAGAAATGCTCCTGAAATGTCAAAAATAAAAATGTTACTCTTGTACTGTTGACATACAAGGGATGCTAAACTCTCAATTTCACCTGTTATGAAGTCGCATATGTGTGCATGTATACGAGGGCAGGCCAAAAGTCCGCGACTTTTTGCATGAAACACAGGTCTCCCTTGAGTTTTATAGACTTAATCCAACGTTTCTAGAATTTTTTTTGCCCGTGCCGAAAAATATTATGTGTCGAGGTTTGTGAGATGATTTCATCGTTGGATTCAAATCTCTTTCCGCCGGGTCATTTCTTCAAGTTTGGGATCAGAAGAAATAGTCACTCGGGGCTAAATCTGGAGAATAGGACGGATGAGCGAGCAATTCGTTGCCCAATTCATAGGTTTTTGCCCTGGAAACTGTGACAAGTACACGGTTGCGTTTGTGAGTAAACGCGGCACCCATCTTGCGGAAATGACTATGGCTTCCACAAATCTCTCTCACTTTCATTCTCCGATAGGCTAAACCCATATCGACAATTTGTTCAACTGTTTCGGATGTAGAGACCTAAACTGGGCGTCCAGAACGTTCGGCATCTTCCGAGCTTGATATTATTAAACATTTGGTTCAAAGTGCAATTGATCAAATCGAATTTGCTGAATTGATAAAGTGCGACGGAAAAGGGTGTTTTTTTTTTATAGAGTGACACAAGTTTAAATCATAATAAAACATGTACTAAATACATTTTTAATATCAATGAAACGGGCTTTATTGGAAAGAAACTTTTATGAAATTAACGTTTAAATATTATGTCTGCCATGTAGTCGCCACGGCTGGCGCGTAGAAGGCGCAATCTGGTACACCAATTTTCAACACGTTTTCGCAGCATTTGCGGCCATATTTCGCCGATAACTCTTCAAATTTTGATTTCCAGGTGTTCAACTGTTTGTGGTTTGTCGACGTCGACAAGTGACTTAACATAACCCCGAAGAAAATAATCCAATGGGGTTAAATCACAGGTTCTTGGTGGCCAATTACGTGAAATTTTCAATTGGGCCATTTTTTCATCAAAAGTTTCTCTGAATAAATTAATTGTAGCACCCGCTGTTGGCATGTGGCTGCCTCCTGTTGGAACCACAAATCAGCACATAATCGAGATGCGAAAAAATGTCGAATCATGTTCCTATACCGTTCACCATTGACAGCAACATTCTGACCATCATCGTTTTTGAAGAGCTATGGGCCAATGACACCGCCAGCCCATAAAGCGCAGCAAACAGCAATTTTCTGTGGATGTAATTGTGTTTCGACAATTCTGCTTATTTACGTACCCATTCAACCAGAAACGGGCTTCAGCGGAAAATACAATTTTTAATGGAAATGAGTTTGACGAATAGAACAATTATTTTGATTAAAAATTTCAACAATTTGTACGCGTTGCTTTCTGCGTGTAAGTCGATTCATAATGAAATTTCAAAGCAAACTAAACAAAAAGCAACTATCAGCTGTTAAATGGGTGCTCAAATAAAGCACTGATGCCAACTCAAAGTTGTGACACTCTAAAAAAACACGCTTTACATATAAATATTTATTTGTTGTTAATAACGTTAATTCTGGATGCTCCTGTAGAAAATCGAGCAATCTTTTCACTTCTTTCAGTCCATCTTCTATTGGAACTTTTTCACGTTTTCGTAATTAATTGTTAAGTATTTTCCATTTTTTTTTGATGTTTTCCATTTCTTAACTTTAAGAAATAATTATATACAATAAAACAATATGGCGCCACCTGTAAATAAATGAACTTTACAAGATCTACTACGGTTTTAGGTAGACGGTGTTAATTTAGTAAATTAAAAATTTATGAATTTTGTTGTTGTGAAGTTTTAAATTCATCACGATTTACTAAATCTACACCTCTACGATAGTACTTTAGTACGAAGCGTGAGCACGCAATTGGCTCTTAAATCGACAAAAATTAAATACAGGGTGTTTTTTTAGAGGTATAGAACTTCGAATTGAAATAAAACACAAGAAAATCGTTTTAATGTCCATCAATTTGGCTTTATTGGAAGGATAATTTTATGCCATTAATGTTTAAATATGATTTCGGGCATGTGGCCGCCGCGGCTGGCTCGAATAAAGCCAATTCTACAGGTCCAATTTTTGATGGACAAAAGTTGATGGACAAAGCTCCAATTGCTGTGCACGGTGGCGAATCGATTCATTCGGGTCCTCTTCAACACTTTGCTCTACAGCGGCAATTGTTTCTTCGGTGCGCACTGTTCGACGTCTCTGCGGATGCGTATTATCACATAGAGTAAACGTAGTGCGAAAACGATCCATGGTTAACCGAATTAATTGCTCTGATGACCATAAAATGGACGGAGCTTGCGGTAAACTTCGCGAACTGAACCATTATTTTCGAAATAAATTTGCACGATTTGCAAGCGTTGTTCTTTTGTCAACCTGTTCATGATGAAATGGCAAACCAAACTAAATATTAATCACTTGACAGCTGACAAAATGACCGCCAGTTAAAAAAGTGATGCCAACTTAAAGTTCTGTACCTCAATAGAAAACACCCTATACTTTGAAATCCAATGTTCTGGGATTTTTGTTCGAACCAGAACTAGTGTTGGATTTGGTGGTCACTTTTTTATTGGAAATAAATACAGAAGCTAAAAACTCCGTTTTTCATTTTATTTTTCTCAACATTTGGATTCGTCGCAAAGTTGTAAGTAAATAAAAGTTGATAAATTAACAAAAAATATTAATTATTATCTTTTTTACTCTCGATAGGAAGGGGAAGGCATAAAAACAGACAACAAAACAACAAAAAAGCCGATAGTCATCGAATGTCTATGGAAAAATATCCTGATCTTGCCACAAGCCAGCAGTAGAAAAGGATAAGTAAAATGGGAGCAGTGTCATATTGAATTGCAGAATAGGGCCGAGTCCGGATCAACAGGTGGAGGGCATTTGCTGTGTTTCATATGGAATGTGTTGTACCTACGCTATATCCGCTAGTTCAAGCTTCTTTCCCATCTTTTCTGCGCGCTCGCTCTTTTTCTAGCCATTTCTGTTTTTCTTTTCTGTAATTTGTTTTTAATTTATTTAACAGAAAATTTTAGCGCAAAATTTTCAAAACAACATATTTCATTAAGAGCAGAAAACAAATGACCACCCATAAAACAGCTGATTCGAATATCGGATTCATTTGCATTGTAGGACACCAATTGAATGAAATCAATATCGATTTGCAAGACCAACTTGGAGTCTTTAACACGCCTATACATCTTAACCTCCAGAGACAGACTTTTGTACCGTTCGTCCCACATACATATAAACCCTTCCCTTAAATAAAGCATATAGACATGTTATTAAATACATTTATTTCTTTTATATATATTTTTAAAATACATAAACATATACATATATTTGTTTTTCGACATTTATCAAAATTAAAAATATATACTTTTGTCTGGATTTTGTTTATCATAAGAGCTATAAATATACATTAACATGTATTAAAAGTTTTTTTTTTTTTAGTTTTATATTAAATAAAATTATGTTAAAAACTAGATTACTTTTTGCTTTGCCATTTGTTTTTCTTGTTTATTATAATAAAATTATTATTAAATATAACATCAGCAACGACGTTAGAAAACCTAATGTGAAAGGAAATAAGACTATTTTAATTTTAACGCTTTAGAAAAGGATATAAAATAAGGAATATAAACTTCACTACACAGTAGTTTATATTTAGCTAAATAGTCGTAAGTTTAAAAAAATTATATTACAAAAATAATCAAAATTTCAATTATAAATAATTTAAATGTACATTAATAAAAAATCAATTAAAAAAAAAATGCTATGTTGCATAATTTATTATTTGGATGAATTAAAAGGAAATTTTAAGGGGTTTTATCAATAAGTATGTATTTAAAAACTTAATTAAATACTAAAAAACTTAATGTAAATACATTAAAATTAATATACATACATAAAACGCGTTGTTTTTCGGTTACTTTAAAAGTAGTTCACATTTAGTGAAAGTCAGTACTGGAATTGTAAGTTGGGTTTCGTTTGTTGGAAATATGTTCGTCCTTCAGTTTCGCAAATTAAATAATTTGGTATTTTTGCATGTGCATTTTGTGAGCTATTTTACTTACACAAAATGCACACGCTTGTTAAATATAAAATACTATAACTTTTTAAAACAAAATCTGGGTTCTACACAAAAGAAATAAAAACAAAGCTTCACTAAAAAATCGGTTTCTAAACAATTGATGGTCTGGTGAGTTGAAAAAAAAACTCTGTCTACAACTTTTCCACAATAATTCTTTAAATTTTCTTTAATTCACTGTTTTCGTTCAATCTTTGTTCAGATTAGTAGTGATGACTGAAACATTAAATCAATTGTTTCGCCACATGTAAAAGTGATTTGGAATCACAAGAAACAACATGTTTTGTGATTTTAAAACGTCCAGCTGCTACAAATCACGAGTATGTTGGCGTCTTTTCTATAATAAACATCATAATTAATTGCTCAATATGTTGTTCACTAGTTTTGTTTGAAACAAATGCTTTAAAATAAAGAAAAATTTCCAGATACCTGAGATCTTTCTCATGAAAAGGCTGTGATTTGCAGAATAGCAGAAAATCCCACGTGTGCTATAAAAAGCGCATGAAATTTGAAATCATGTGGTTTTTAGAGAGCTTTTTCTTACATTAAATGGATTTGAAAAGCCTGTTATTTGGATTGATTTTATTTGTGAAAATGTATTAATACCAACGAGTCAACAAAACGTTATCGCTACTTGGCTTGGTTTTTAGCGACACCCATTCGTTATTAAATCGCCAATCTTGACAAAAATTAATAAGAATCTTGAGCATTCCCCCTTAAATGCAATTCTAGTTTTAAAGAGCAGACAGTTCTTAGAGTTTGAGTCAAAAACAAACAAAACAAAAGCATGGACCGACCTATAATCAATTATTTGTTTTATCAGAAGTCATATAACATTTTATCATGGATTAGAGCGCCTTTAGAAAAGGTCTATTTTTGTACTTGAGAAAACAAAGTTTTCTTCGTTTTGATTTAGCTTTGAAAAATGTTTAAATACTAAAAATATTTCTTTCGTTCTTGTTGTCGCATTAGTACAAAAATAGAGCTTTTGTGAGACGAAGTCTATCTAGCCTTCCCCTAAAATTATTATTTTATACAAAACATTACATTTGTTTGGTTTAGTGTAGAAAGTTCAATATAAAGAGTTTAAATAGGGTTCTGGGTACTTATTTAGTGCCTTTTTGTGAGTGGAAAATATATAACTCAATTATTTTTTAGGTTCGATCAATTTTAATTAAAAATAATAAAGAAAAAAAACTAATAATACAAGCACAAAGTTAAGAAATTGTCGGGTATGTTCTCGCATTCGGATTCCAAATAAAACTCAGCTCGCAAGATTTGTAAATCACAAGTCGAATTCAAGTCTGAACAAAACTTTAGCTTTAAGGAAAATATATAGGCGCGTTCATAAGACGTAACAGCTGCACTGCACAACAGTTGAATTCGACTGTTGGGCTCAATTGCAATTCAGGGTGGTGCTGACCAAGTGTCTACGGATATCGAAGCTGGTTCGTTCGTTTGCATAATTCCATGTAAAACAAGAACAACATTTTTAATGTTTTTTTGTTTGTTTTAAAAGCAACTATAATGTGTGAATGAACCGCATTATATTTTTTTACTTTGTTTTTTTTTTTTTGTTTTTTCAAACCCAGTAAATTTGTGTAAATGTTTCTTTATTAAAAATATTAATCTTAAAGAATGTTTCTTTGGTTTCATAAATTTTGTCATTTTGTCATTTTGTGATTCCTTTCGGACTGGGCAAATTCCATCAAAGTTCGAAGTAAACGAAAGACAAGTGTAGCGACTGTCAGAGAACATACCTGAGCATTTCACCAAAACTATTTTAGAACTGAATACAGATTTCTCTGACTGTTCGAAAAGATGTTTAAAATTTCACTAGTGAAACAAATCGTGGTTGGAGTTTGAAAAAATTGAGATACATATTTTCCAATTTACAGCATTTTTATTGCAGGCAACTTTAGTTTTTCACTTCTAATGACTCCCACTTTAAAAAAAAAAAAAGTTGTACACAACAAAAAATACAGAACCATCAATCCAAATGTGTTATTGAGGACAAAAAATTAAGAAATACATGTGCAGGCGTTTAAAAAATAAAAATGTTTGTTTGTTTTTTTGTAGTAGTAGTTAATTATAATTTGTTTTATAATATTCTATATAATAAATGTTAGTTAAATTTTTGCCTTTATAGGAATTCTTTTTCATTCAGTTTTTGCCACGTTACACTGCATTTGTGTTTTGGAATTTATTTTGAGGTGCCTGTTTAATGTACATATTGAACTGTTTGTTATTTAATCTATATTTTTTTCTTTGTACATTTTTAGTCCTTGTAGTTGAGTTTTAGGGTAATTAATTTATAAAAAAAAAAAATTGTTTTAAAATGCAAATAACACGGACATTCTGTTAATATAAAATTTTTCATATAATTCAATAATATTATGTGAACTCTGAGAAATATTCTTTAACCGAGTTTCAAACAATTTGGAGACTTATAGGAAACTGTTAAATAATGCCGAAAGAATATGTATGTAGATTGTAACAAGCATTGGGATTTCTGTACAAAAATTCGAGTTTACATTTACACTGAGACCTCGATCAGCCGCAATGATCAGCATCGGAAGTTTTTTGAACAATCAATTTTTCCCGGTTAATTTCAGTGGTATTTTTGAACATTCTTTGTTTAAGCAATTCAATTATTCAAGGATTTAATATAAATGTTGAAATAACATTAAACAAAAAGTAATAATAATCGGGTAAAAGATAAGGACTTTATTTTACGTAGTTCCTTTAACAAAAACTAATGTAATCTGTGTTTCTACTTTTCAAGATCCCTATTTTCATCGACAAGCTTTCTATGAATACGATTCGTATTTATCAAATTTATCAAATGCGTCCTACCCTTTTTCCGTTTTATTCACATTGTGCTTGATTGTTTCAAATCAATAGGAAAAAATTATGTTGAGAATCCTGGATAATGCAAAAAAAAAAAATAAATAAAAATAGAAAAGAATTACAAGTTTTAATTGCTGTACAATCGATGTTGCCGGTTAACCGAGACCCCACTGTACTTTATAGGCCACTTTGCTACGAACATTTATTTCACTTGTTAAGTTTTTTAAATTAATTAAATTCCAACTTTCATACTTTTTTTAATACTATTTATACTTTTCAAGTTTAAATAGTTTTAAATATGCTTTAAATATAAATAAAGCAATTGGCCAGATATAAATTTAAGCGACCGAAGACTGACAGTCTCAAATAAATTGCATATTCACTTTATATTTCTTTCGACATTATTTTGTCTATGGAAGAAGCGTGAGGCTGTAAGTATTTATTTATGAACTTTCCTTTTAAAGTGTACAAAACTACAAGTTATTCTAATATCTTTTTTTATGTTTGATTTTTTCCGACAACAAACGGTTATTTTTTGCTTAAACTTTTATTTTTTTTTTCAGAAAAATTATTATTTTTATTTCCAATTCTCGTGAGAAGAAACAAAAGTTATTTTTAATTTCATGCATTCTGGCATAGTTAGAAAGTTATATTTACGGTCCTATATTCAAAGGTTCAATGTTCCGAAGGAGCAACTACAACAACAAATACTAAAAAAAAATCTTTTATTTTTGCAAAAAATAATTGGTAGAGAAAATTTGGTTTGGTCCCCGATTTAAAAGTATTTTTTTTTAAATTGTTCAAATAGAAAATGCAATAAAAATTAAAATAAATTTAAAATGAGTTTTGATTTGAAAATGCCATAAACAATCTTATAAAAATTAATTTTAAATACAAATTATATATTTTTATATTTACTGTGTTGAAGTTTTTCATTCAGTTATTGAACTGATACGACCGACCATATAGTATGTATTTCTCATTATCATTATCTTGCATCCTTTTATGGATCCACTTAATTCTTTAGTTATAAATCATTAAACCGTTTGGTAAAGAAATTAATGTTCATGATGTGAAAAGTTTTCGCATCGAAAACTGAAGGATAAGCAGCATTTTTTCGAATCGAATAGTTTCCACATGCACAAATAAGTAAAGATGGATTCACACTCATATTGTCGGAATAATATTTTTGCCCGAACAAAGTTTCTTTTACTGAGAGTGTTCTTTAAAATTTTGTCTGGAAAATCAGAGCTGTCACCGGACGTTTCATCAATTTCATGTTGACTTTTTCAAGGGTTTTCTTTATATTTGAAATTTTACATTTAAATAAATAGAAATCGATTACATTTGCGATGTGACAGTATTGCAACGACTGGCTCTTTTGTCTTTTATTCTGTTTTTTTTTTTTTGCGCCAAAATACATTTCCTTAATTATTGCCAAAGTTGGTTTATTAATAATGAATGAAATGTTTAAACTATTTTTCGAACAAATGTCACATCTTAGGGCCGGTTCACACACATTAACTTTTATGGCTCCAGTTTAAATTATGTAAGAAAGAAAGTAATAAAACAGTAATATATGCAATTTGTAGCTTTCACTCTTTCTTTCTTACAGAAAAACAAAAAGTTGGTTACTAAAAGTTTATGTGTGTGAACCGGCACTTAGTTTAAATCACCCCGGCCACACATCACTCTGATTACTTGAAGTCGGCTTTTTTTAATGTATTAATGAGGAAAAACTCACACGTATGGCTTGATGACGGAGCAAAAATATCAAAACAATTTAAATTTCGACTGCGACGCAGCAATTTCACTAAACATACATACATATGTACGTAAATTTGATTACACGGTTTGATGTGGGGCCGGGCCGCTTAGAAAACGTAAAACCACTATGTAAAATTGTATACAATGGGCAAATCAGTTTAACCTAGTAAGAAAAAATTTACTTTATTGGCGTCTCAGTTGAAAATTTTGATTCAAACCAATTCAAGCGCTCTCTCTCTTGTGAAAAGTGTCATCAAACTACATACATAAGAGAAATTTTTTTCGGAAGCAAATGGGCGGAATCCACCTTTATAATCAATCACGTTATTAGTGGTAATTTACATTAGGCGATTCTTACATTTAGGCGATTGATACACTTTTTTAATTAAAATTGTTTTGTTGTTCACACCGTAGAATTCTTATTGCTTGTGTCGCTCTTATTTTTGTTTGATCGTATACACACAACATTCGTGCTTATTTGC
Organism: Epicampocera succincta; assembly: GCA_932526305.1. Lineage (NCBI taxonomy): Eukaryota > Metazoa > Arthropoda > Insecta > Diptera > Tachinidae > Epicampocera > Epicampocera succincta. The sequence continues at coordinate 59,324,913 of OW052034.1, forward strand.
TGAATACTTTAATTTAATCAGCTTAGCTGAAAGAATTGCCCAATGTAAATTAATTTAAAATTTTGTGTTCAATGATAGAACTAAAAAATGGTTTTAGTCATCAGACAATAATACAATTCTTTAGTTGAAGCATATTAAAAATAGATTCCAAAAAGAAACCGATAAAAGTCTCTGTTCTTCTGTTCTTTTCAAAGGAAAGCCACAAGCTTATTTGCCTCCCTCTCTCCCTCTTTCTCACCACAGCAGTAATTAACAGTCACGCTACCAAATTCGACTTCGGTGTGTTAAAAATTGTTCCTTTTCAAAGTTTTGTAAAACAAAAATATGTTGCGCCTGCGCTGTTCTCCAAATAAAAAGTTAATTTTTATAAATTTGTAGTTTCTTTAAAAATTACATATTGTGTAAAGTGTGTGTGTGTGTGTGTGTGTGTTTTTTTTCTTTTTTAATTTACTCGGTATAGTACGTTACATAAATTTGTTTTGTTTAATTTTTTTATTTGTTGATGGAACATTAAAGTCGGTAAATAATTTCGTTAGTCAAAATAGTTTTTTGTTGTTGTATTTTTGTTTCGTTTTTTAAATCTTTATGCAAAAAAAGGCACAATGTTTTTGGTAAATTTTGTATAAATGTGATAAAATCTATAAAATGCAGTGAAAATAAATTTTGTTTGCGTATAAATTTTCAGTCTATTTATTATAAAAATAGATATTTTAATTGTGTAGTTTTATTTATGTGTATTCTTTTTTATATCTCGTATATTTGTTTGTATTTTTTGAGATTCAAACAACTAATAATACAATTTAAAATCCAAGGAATCTTTTTGCTCGTTTTGTAGTTTCTTAAAACAAAAACTCAATTGCAAATTAACAAAGTCTTTGTAGTCACATTATATTTCAAATACATCGTTATAAAAATATTTAATTGTAATTATTGATTTATTAATATTTTTTGTTTGTAAAACTCTGTAAATATTTCTTGTATATATAACTTTTTTTTTTGTTTTTCAAGTTTCTAATTCTCATTTCATTTTTATTTCAACTTTATATGTTCGTGAATCTTCTTTAACCACTTTATTTAATACATATAATACATACAATTAGTTCCATATACACTTTGTTATGGTTATTGTATCAACGCGTTTAAAATCTCTATGGAATTATTTTTAAACTTACGAAAGATATCCTAATGTTTTAAATGTTTTAACAAATAAAATATATATAACTTTTTATTTTCTTATTCAATTCAAAAACACTTACTTTTTGTTTATTTCTCTATTAGGTTTGTGTGTTTGTTGAATAATAAAGGAAACCATAGTTATAATATTTAATGTTTTGATAAGTTTAATGGTACATCTGTAAAAGAGAAAAGTAAAAAAGTAAGAGAAAAGTAAAGTAAAATATGTTTACAATTAAAATAAAATTCAGAGCAAAAATAAAACTATGTTTATAAATTATGTATATTCTCGCAGTAACCGCAGATAAAAAAGGCGACTAGCATGATTGTAGTAGAAAGCGTGGAACCAATTATTATTATCCTTTATTAGAAATATGTATACAGTGGCTCACACCTTATTTCGTGCAGGTGAAAAATAAATTTGTTTGTCTTGACAGAATCAAAACTAACGATGAATTAAAGTTTGTTGTAAGGTTTTAGCGATGTATTCTTGTAATAAAATTAGCCACAAAACATCGTAATTCTTTTAATAAAGATCAAAAAGGAACCTTTCTGGGGGAAAAAAAAGCTCTATGCTTATTTCGTGCAGTGTGTTTTACTTCTGTTTCTCTGCGAATACATACCTACTTCACACAGTACCGTTACTTTTTATAACCGTTTTTTTTTCTTTCTTTTGCTATGAATGAAAAATTTAACTTACATTAAAATGCACGTGTTTTTTAAACATGGGCCGGCATACAAGCATTTTAAAAAAGCATTAAAGCAATTCAAAGCATTTTAAAAAAGGAATTAGTCAGCGTAAAATAGTAGAAATGGTAGATTTGAGCGCCAGTATAGCACAATATACTATTATACCGGGCTACGTACGGGAGAACCGAATAACAGATAAGGGCAGAAATGCGCCTAATAAAATTTTTACTGGAGCTAACAAAAGAAAGATAGTTCGCAAAGTAAATGAAACCCCAAAAAACCCGAAACGGGGCTTACACGGCCGAGTAGCTCCCAAAAACCGTTCATTTCACAGAAAAATATCCAATGCCAAATGGGAAGACGTTATTTTCGGCGATGTGCAAAATTTAATATTTTTGGTTTACGTGTGGCGTATAGCCAATACACAGCACCAAGCACCAAAATAAACCCTTAAAACGAACTGTGAAACAGGGTGGTGCAGTGTGCCGGTTTGGGCCTGTATGGCCGCCTCTGGAGTTGGCAACATCGTTTTCATTGAAGGAACAACAATGAATAAAGAAGTGTATTTAAATATACTAAAAGCCAATTTTAATTTTGCTCCATCACGACTAATGTGCTTGTAAAGTTCTTAAAAGTATTTTTTTTCCTGTTTCTTGATTCCCTTATGAAATAGCGCATTGTTTTTTTTTAAGTTGCTAATGTGTCAGTTGTAGGTGACTTTTTAAAATTAGCTCACGAATCCATTTTTTTACATTTTTTCTTAGAAGAAAATTGGGGTATTGCAGTGTTTGCAGCGACACGAATTGCTTTTGTAATTTGAGAAGTTTCTTTGTTTATGTTAAAAGATCGAGGTCTCTTCATTAATTCTCTATCCAGCAACTTAAAATAAGAAAATGATCACTTATGTAGGCCATTTAAAATGTTCCAAGATGTTAAACGTAGCAATGACTGAGAGCTGAGAGAGAGAGAGATTTAAGATATTCAAGTTTGATGATTGGATAACATTTTCCAATATACATAAAACCTCTATGATTGGTCCATTCTGATGTCCAGGAAACATTCCACGCATTAAAATCGCCAATTATAAGTTTCGGATTGATAATGCTGTCAAATACTTGTGTGAGATCTTGATTCGACAAAGACTGCTCGGATGGAATATACATATAAAGAAACATTGGAAAATTAATGTTAATTTGAATTTTACGCAATCACTGCTTGTATCACTGAATTAGGAATGTTATTTCTTAATAATATTCCAACTCCTTGCGTGGAGGTGATATTCTTCCGTGAATTATTAAAATAAGCCGAATAGCATTTGGGAAGAATGGGTTAAAAAATATGCGAGCAATCAGTTTCTTGTCTCGATATAAAGGACGGATCGTGCTCCTTAATTAAAAGCTGTAATTCGTCTGCATTGTTTTTATGCAACCTTTGATGTTCCATTGTAATATATTAAAATCAGCCATATTGATTCTAAGCAAATCGGAAAAATGTAATTTACCTAAGTTAGAATTCGAGCAAAGCGCCACGTTGAAATGTTGTGAGCCTGAAAGTATTTCTGTTGTTTTAGGTGAGAACAAGTTAGAAATTAGTCATGATGCTATTTGGTTTTCTTATCTGCAACTTGCTGTTACATCCCAATCATTTGAAGAGCAGTCAAATGCATTTCTGCGTTTTTCGGATGACTTGTTTGTTCTTGAGAATGACGTACGTTTTTGATGACATCTATTTGGCTGGTCATTATTTTCTTTAGTACTACTTGAGAATATGTATGTTTTTGTTCGGTTGTGTAATTGATTTTAGGCTCATTTCATATTTTCTTTTGACAGGACCAAAGGAACATTTCCCCAAAGTCTAAATTTTGATTATTTCTTTTTTGTTGTACACAACGAGGACAGACTTCATCTGAAAATGCGTGTTCCTCTTGGCAATTTGCTAATTGAAGACCGGAGCATTTTCAGGTTCATGGGGTGATAAATTACATTTGTCACAACAGGCTTGGTTAGTGAATTTGTTTTTTGTGTGTACTAAAACTTGGCAATTACGGCAACGCATTGGATTTGGAAAGAATATTTTTACTTTTATTTTGTACCAGGCAACGTCAATTACTTTTGGTAAATTACATAAGATAAATGTTAAAACCATATTTCCATTACACTTACTAGAGCCATTATCGGTTTTTGATGTGTATTTATACACAGCAACAACACCCTGAGATTTAAGTTCGTTAACGATTTTATCATCAGGCACATCTGTTAAGCGATGACTTGATTGCGGACTAAATCAGTATGTTTCCATCACGAAGTCAATCAATATTGAAATTGCGTGTAGTCCCCTTTGGATTACAAATGGTCTAAGCTTTCCGAGATCGTTGTTTTTAGATGTTATTATAACGTATTTAGGGTCACTAAATGGCATATTATTTTTTTGGTGTAGGAAGCTTAGGTTCATCAAAAAAGTCACCAAATATGACGAACCTATTTGATGCCAAATTTGGCACCCAGGGCCGCATCTTTAATGTTAAAACTTAAACACTCAATATATACTTAAGTACTTGAAATAAAACAAAAACGTTTGTACAGCGGAAAGATCAAAGCAGAAAAGAGAAGAGAATGATGAAATATTACATCCCTTTTACCAATAAACGCTAAATGACCGGGTGGTGCCTTCTGTTTTCAACATTAATTACAGATTTGCGACAATGCCAAAATTATAAACGATGAAATAAATCATGTTTCTTTCTTCTTATTTATTAAAATTTTGCTTAGCCCTATATTTAGTTGAAAAGATTTAGATGTTTTTGTGTGTTTTCCAGCTGGCTCTCTGCTCTCATAGACCATTTCTTTGATGCCACCAAGGCAAATTAATAACATGTGGTCTTGACAGCTTACGTGATTTATAATTTATTTTCTTCTCGTCTACACCTTTACATTTTTTGCGTCTTATTAAACACTTTCCAATCTACTTTTTTTTATAACTTCAGCACATTTATTAACCATTGGAAAGTGCAAAAATTTTAATTGGGTAGAACCCAATAGATATGGATAGCGAAATATTTTTCAAAAATTGGAAAATAAGAAAATTTGCTTTAGAACATGATTCGAATAGGTCCTTTAGCTATAAAGAAACCTAAAAACACTTCAAAGAAGTGTAGTTTTGTGGCCGTTACAAAGTAAAACTTTCAATTTGGAAAAAAACTTGAATATGATTTCAAGTGAGATATTTTCTCGTTATTGCATTAAAAAGGTTAAAAACTAAAGTTGTCGGTTTCACTTTTTCACAACTTCAGTTTAATTGTAAAATGTTATACCTTTTCTTATTTGTTGCTATAAAACAATTGCCATTTTTGGCTCTTACGCTTGAACCCACCTGAACTTTGTTCATCCTTATTGCTAATGGTATACATAGAGTTTGCAGGAGACCCTGTCGATGTTGATAAGCTACCCCCAACTCCTATTGTTGAAGTGGTTGCAGATGTGCTGGAGGCGAAACTGTTTTTTGATGATTTGGAAAGATCATTTGTATCAGTCATTGGTGACGCTGCAGACAATAGAGCTGCTGCAGCCGATGCAGGGACTAAACCTGCTGTTTGCATTGCTGCCGGATGTTGTACGCCATGTAAATTACTATTCGTCATTGGATTGAATATGGAACTTGGATGTGGTATTGCGTTTGATGGATGAGGCGTAGTAGTTGTGCTACCGAAACCAGCGGCAGCAGCAGCTGCAGCTGCTAATGCAGCCGCATTCCCCATTCCGTTATATTGAAAGCCGTGATATGACGGTGACAAGCGGGCAGTAGCTCCTGCAGCTGACAACATGGCAGGGTGTCGAGCTTGCATTAAAGCTGGATTTACTGCAGCTGCTGCAGCACTCTGATAATGTTGCATCCACATTTGTGGGTGTCGCATTGCCGCCAATGTCGAAATATATGGATGGTAGTACGGAGTTCCAACAACGGCTGGAATGTATGACGCAGCTGCGGCTGCAGCTGCAGCAGCTGCGGCGGCCGCCGATGCATTTACTGATGATGGAGAAATTGCAGCCGAAGAATGATTTGATCCAGCTGCATTTAAAATATGCGCACTATTGCTCATATTTGGGGGCTGTGCATATAAATACGAGTACGGATGTATTGGAGATGCAGTCAAAGTGGGGTTTCCGGGGGAGCCTCTCTGCATTAAATGCTGGGGCTGTTGATGTGGCGGATGCGATGAACCGGAATTGACAGGTGTTCTTCTGTCACTAGTTAAGTGTTCGTCAATGGTCGTGGATGGTGATGAGCAATTGCTATTATTATGGTTTTGAGTGCTGATTGATGTTGGAGAAGCGAATTGTCTTCGTATAGAAGCAGTCTTTTTTGGTACAGTACGAGGTGTAGTTTCACGTGGCGATGCCGTAGTTGTACGTTGTGGCGATGATTCTTCCTTCTGTGTGCTTGGAATGTTATGCGTTGTACTTGATGCCGAAGTTGGCGTTGTTGCTCTAAATGCAGAAGGATGATGACGTGGAGAACGAGTGGCAGATGCAGCCGATGTGGACGCATTTCCAGTTACCGCATTTGGTGAAAGTGCTGTAGGACCTGATATTGGCGGCACATAATGAGGTGACATCATATATGGTGAATAGTATGTTTGTGGCTGATGTTGATAATGCTGTTGAAGATGATGTTGTGTCTGATGCAAAAGATGATTTGTTGAAGAGGATGCAGTATCGGTGCTGCCACTACCTGTATATCTCATTTTATTAAATGAGTTATGGGCAGTATCCGGCGTAGATCTTGGTGATCGTCGTCCACTGTATTCTGTGAAGACACCACTGCCGCAAGCAATGGGACTCCTTGATGGTGTTTCACGCATAGGCGAACTGTAAGGGGGTGATCTTTTTGATTTTGTGGTTGAATTTGAGGGCGATTTACCTCCAAAAGTGCTATTACTTTCTGGAGATTTTGGTGAATTACTGGAATAAGAATTTGAAGGGAACGATGAATTGTGAAAAGGTGAATACGCTGGCGAGTTACTAATAACAGTTGCTGTTGTGTCGTTAGCTTTTTTCACAGCTGCTGACTGTCTAGCCGATGTAGCTAAACCGCCGCCTAAAAGTGAGTGTATGCTGTAGGAGCTGTATAATTTTGTGGGGGCAGTAGAAGCTACGGATTTTGATGTGTGCCCAACGTTCGAATTGTGCGTATTCAAACTCATTATTTTGTTTGTAGGTATCGCATTCACCGCTGAAGACGCTGCATTTGAATTTGTAGATGACATTGACGTATTGTTGCCCTTAGCTCGACTCCTTTTGCCCCCAGAAACTCCAGACATATTATCCTCTAGTGATACTTTTTCAAATTCTCGCAAAATACGCTTACGAGGGGAAACATGTTGTTGATGATATTCGACTAGACGTGAAGCAGCTGCATTAGAAGGCGGTGAAACTTTGGAATTATGATTTTTGGATCCCCCAGATGAGAGACCAATACTATTTGAAATAGAAGCAGATGAAGACGTGCAAGTTGTTGTTAAAGATGTAGACATTGCTGATGTTGCTGGATTAGATGTCTTAGTGCGATGTGCAGCCGCTGATAAGCGTAATTTCGAAACATCAATTAATTTTTGTACGATTGTAGTGAGCTTGGCTCGTGTTTTAATATTTTCATGCTTTTTAAGTCTTTTTTCTTCATCTCCTAGTTCTAAGTTATGCCCCTGCGTTAATGAAATAAAATACTTTTCCTTTTGTGTATCCTCATTACAAGCATTTCCGTTCGTAGGAAGTGGTTCCCTCCTTATATTTGCTTCGCCATCGTCCAATTCACTGGTATTCATCTGCTCAACTTCGTCTTTTTCTTGTGTCGCCTGTTTCCTGCTGTTTAAGCTATTCGGTTCCATCGTAGGATTTGCTTTACATGGAAACTGTTCTTTTGTCACTTCATTATCACCTACTTTCTCTTCTTCAGTCTTAACAACAACACTTTCAGAGTTTTTGTTATCCTTTTCTTGATCATTACTTTCAATTTCACCGTCATCAACTTCTTTTTTCGAAACTTCAACGGGTAGTACAACACCCTCCTGATCCATTTTCTCTTCAATCTCTTTATTTTCGAGTTTCGCCTTCTTGCTAACATTTTCATTTAATTCCAGCTCCACAGATTTAAATTGATCAAGTTTTTGTTGTTGCCTTCTAATATGCCAGCCAAATACTAGATTACTATCAAGCATTTTAGTATCATAAGGTTTTCTACGTTTTCTCTGCGATAGCAACAGAGCCTGTGCTGTGAATATTTTATATGTGGGTTTGCGATAAAATAACTTTAATTCCTTTGACGCATTTTTTCGTGGCGATGCCTGTTTCCAGCAGTGATCTCTTTGCCAGGGCGATGACTGTAGCGAACTGTTATCATCAGAAACTATAAAAAACAATATTTAAGTTAGTGGTGAACGACTTCAGTTGGTATTTTTCGTCTTTAACTGATACTTACAACTTAGGGAATTGGAGCATTCGTTCTTTGGATAAGATGCAGCACCAACTACAGCTGCAGGTGATGTTGTCAAAGAAGAGGGTATTGCAGCAACAGAGGTTGATGCTGCAGCCGATGGTGTTACAGTAGATGATGTTGCTGCCGATGGTGCACGAAACGTTTTGCGAGGTACTGAAACCCATCCTCCTTTCTCGCCATCTTTAGATCGAGCAAGCTCCAGGATAAATTTACCATCTAAAATATAAAGTAAAAATTATTTCAAATTAAATAATATTTTTTATACAGACTGACAGGCGTTTCATGATCTCGAACGTTAACGTTCGCATACATTAGCCACAAAATGCGTTTGTTACAGCTGTTTTAAAAATGCATATGTACATACATACTTATACATGTAGGTACATATGTACGTACATACATACATACATACATACATATATGCATGCAAATATGTAAGTACAAATTTTAAATGAACACAAGGTTTCAACTTCTTCAAGCCAAGAACGTAGTGGCATAAAATGTATTTGGGCGTGTTTGACCCGTAACAAACAAAGGTTACCAACCAATATTTAAGCTTTGCTTATTTAGAACAGCGCTTTCGAGATTTTGATTGTCTGAGGAATTCACTTGTTGTTCTTTTCTAAAGTTGCATTCCCTCATCTATAGCTCTTTCGACTTAGGCATACAACATATGTAAATATGTATTTTTTCTTACCTTTAAAGAACTGTAAGCGTCCACCGTATCCTCCACCAGTCGCGACCGCATTTTTTTGATTATGAGCATTTGATGTTTGATGATGATGTTGCGATACTGGATTCCTGCCAATATCTGATCGATTGGAGTGAGAATGAATGTGATTATTGCAAATATTATTATTAGCTGATAAATTTAAGGCGGATGACGTCGATGATGATGACGCAGTTGCAACGGATGTGTTATCATTATTATTTAAATTTACGGTATAATCAAAAATGCCCATGTCCATGGTAGAGGACGGTGTGCCTTTGCAGCTGGTTGTTTTATACGGCTTTGTAAACTGTGTAGTTGTTGGAATACCATCTGGTGCTGATACTGATGTTGGTTGTATTCCAATGCTGTCCAGAAATCCATTGTTAACACTAAGATTTGAAGCTTTGCAATTTGAAGATGATGATGTGGAAGTGGAAAAGGTTGAGGTGGTTGCAGCACCTAAACGTTTTTGATTAGTGGCATTTACAGCTGCGGCAGCAGCCGCTATTGCCACTAATTGAGCATGAGCAGTCGCTGCAGCCGTTGTCACGTTACTTGCTAACGATGAGTTATTTGACACCGATGTTGCTGATGATACCGACGCTGAAGATGTTGTTAAATTACACTTTGTTGATGGTGCGGAGTTCGAAACAGTTGGTAACTGATGAAAGTTAGCAGCAGCAGTTAGTAAAGTAGCTGTAGCAGTCGCAACAGCAGCGGCTGCGGCAGCACTCGTACCATTTAAACCATTTTTTAAGAGTATTTTAGCAGCCTCAGCGATAATCAAATCACTATTATTACTGCTACTTCCGCTTTTATTTTGACTGCTATTACTACTAATAGAAGTATCTTTCAAGGAATCTTTTAGCAGTCTTGAGGAAGATGCCGATGACGTTGGTGTTGAACATTTAACGTCAGCGCTACTACCTATATTTATTTTGGTGTTGTTGCAATTGTTGTAGTTAATTTTGGAACGCTCATCTGTTATTGCTGATGGCGAAGTGTGTATGTTGTTAGCAGTGGTATTTTGCTGATGTTGTTGTTGTCGCTGCTGCTGTTGATAATGTTGTTCTTGTTGTGCAACATTTTGAAGAATTTTATTTTTTAAAGTCTTAGCTTTTCGTTTTTCAACAACTTGTTGTTGCTGCGGTGAAGAATTTGAAGTTGGATGTTGTTGTTTTTCTTTTGAATTTGCCGTTGTCGTGGTCGAAGTAGTCGTTGTTTTATTAGCGGTTTCGTTTTGCAAAATTTTCATGACATCGTCAATTATAAATTACATGTGACAGGAGATTAAAAATCTGTAGAATGATGATGATAATTTCTAGTATCTTTCAAAACAGCAGTTGAACGATAAAATGTTTATATTTATGTTTAAACCATTCGGTACTTTTTGAATAAACTTTACACAAGAACACATGAAAGAGAAGTCCATTTATTCACTTCTCAAATTATTTTATGTTATTATCTTTTGCACTTGGTTTTTCATTTTAAAATAATTCTAAATTTCTTTTGAAAATACTTACTTTGTTAACATGAATGCAATATTTTTAATAAAATTCTCTGGCATTTATCTTTTATATTTCTATTTACCTTTAAAAAACTATTTATATTGCAAATTTTCTTTTATTTATGTCTCTTTTTGTTTACTCTTTGGCAATTTTTTTTCTGTTTTGCTTTACAATATGTTTCGAGGAAAACCACACTTTATTATGTATGTATGTATGTATAGATGTAAGTAATATTAAATAGACCTCGTACTGCTTTTAACACTTGTTTTGAAATCTTGCATATAAAATTAAATGTGTATAATTGTTTAAGTATTTTCTTCAAAAACACAAACCTTTAAATAATATGATTAATATAAATGTGTAAATGCTTTTTTTTTCTTCAATATAAATCATTGTGGTTTGTTTTTCCCCACTGGTATCCACACTTTAAACTATTCTATTCACTAGAGTTAACATTTTTAGCAACCGCCTTGAATGTTGTTTTTAATACGTATGTTGATGAATGTTTTTATGTTTGTAAATGTTCTGTTAATGGAAAGAGAGCAGTCTCTTGATGTTAACAAAATTAAAAAGTTATGGTATTATATTTGCTCTTTCTATTTGTTTCAAGTGTTGCCGTAAATTAATGTCTCGACATATGATTTAACACTATTCAGCCATGCAACAGAGTCATTTTGAAAACGATTCTCTTAAAAAAAATAATCCGTGTTTACCAAATTTAGTCCATTTTAATTAATATTTCAATAGTCTTGGATTAACAAATTTGTTATGATTGCACTTAATATAATGGTTAATGCATTCATTAAAATCGATCGTTTCAACCAAATGCTTGATTATTGAGGGGTTTGAATTTGGGAAACTTTTTCAATAAATTCAAACGTAATCATTAATTTTGTAAGTAACATAAAAATAAATAAATATAAAAGGCCATCTATTCTAGCGACATAGTATATTTTGTTTGACCAATTAAAAAATATATGTTCCTACGATTTACAACGCAAAAAATAATATTGTTCGCAAATTGAAAACTTGTATGTTAATAGAAATGCTCTAGAAACATGTGTACGTATGCGTCTTATTAATGTTGAAAATGTCTACTCATTAACGCTACTACACTGAGCAATTGAATTATTGAAATAACAAAAAGGCTACTGACAGTTTCAAAAACTGTTGCACATGCTAACTTTCGCAACGCTTTATAATGTCGGCTTCGCACAAAATACACCGTTTAAAACCGACCACATTAGTATATAAATATATGTACGTATGTTTAATCTACTTCGTTGAAGCCTTGCATTTTTTTAAATATTCGGCTTTCAGGTGAAGTCCATTCTTACTTTCGTAGTTTATATTAATGCAATTGAGCATTTGGTGTAATACAAAACATGTTTTTGCTGACATTGAAATTAAAGGCAACCATTTAGTCGCTTTTTTTTTGTTTGTTGGCAACTTTGATGATATTTGCGTTCTCTTCAGTGATATGCATATGTATGCTTTTTATTAATTCTATTTCCGACTTTGATCTGTAACATAATAACGCTCTTTCAATGACCACACAAAATGGCAGTTGAGTGGTTTCAATAATGTTATTTGTCGGCGTAGATTTTTTGTTGTACACCAGAATATGGAGAATAATTATTTCTTATTGTGACTCAAATTATTGGGCTCCAACAATAAAGCCACCACGCAAAGTTTCATTTGCGCTCAAAGCCATGCAGCAATAAACTTTTCTACTGAATTTTATGTATGTATGTAAGTATGTATATACATACACACATACAAATTTATTTGTTAAAGTACATTTTTGGGACAGACAATAATAACAATATAAACTGCAGCAGCAATAGCATTTAAACAGTAGTAAGTAAATGAGCGTGTGTATGTATGCATGTGTGTATTTCTTTTATTTTTCTTTTTCATTGGGTGTGAATGAACTGAAACTGCATTGCACACTGACTGACTGAATTATATTGCATTTAAAGCTTTGCAAGAAAGAAATGAAAAACAACATCAGCAAAAGAAATAAATGAGTGCGAAGGTACGAGTATGTGTTAAAACATATTTAAATGTATGGATTTACGTGTATTAAGAAATACTCATTCGAATGCATATACTCGTAACTATAGACTTACATATGCATGTACATAAGTTCGGTAGTGCTGCCATCAGGTTACAATAAGTTATTTCAATTAGCAATGTTAGTCCCTTTTTGGATTTTATGAACTTAAGTATATCCTAGAAAAGAAGAAAAAAATATGATGCATGCAATACTCTTGATATTTACATATGTACATATATGTGTAAATAACATGTACCCTAGTAGGTGCTTAGGCAAATTAATTTGGTGTTTTTGAAAATCCTCTTGCCTTATCTACACACACAGATACATAGATATAAAACTATGTAGCGGGTTTAAAACAAACTTAGAATCCGGAAATATTTTCCAAATACAAATCAAAATTGTTCCCGCTATATTCTTAATTTGTACACTCGTCAGCAAAAAATATAAGAAATTTAATACATACATACATACATATCTAATATAATGACACATTTATATGTATGTATTTTCTTTGTATAGGCTGCAAAATTTTAGTCTAACAGCATAGATTTTGAAAGTTAATCAATCAATTCCACTGTCAGGCAAGATAGATTTGCGCATCACTAGAGCAATATTACAACAGTACTACAAAAACCCGCTTTTAATAGGTAACGCTTGCCGAAACAAATCATATCCTTAACTTTTCTTGTTTCATCATAAAAGATAAAAGAAACATTTTTAGTAACATTTTTTAAGTTTCTGTTTAATTGTCATTTACCTACATATGTATACCTGGTCATCTTCGGAAATATGTAGATTACAGGGGCCTATGACAGTAAGAAGACCCTACCTTCGTTCACAAGAGTGGGGCCCTTGTACGATACCTCTTAGGGTACGTAAGACAATGCAAAATTTAGATAGAGCTAAACAAAATATAAATTCCTCAGCATTGAAATAATAAGTACATAAGTAGGTGCCTATGGCACTATTATTTCTAATTACTATTTGGCTAAACTACGTGATATTTCAGATGTTTTTATTATGGAAATCGTAGTTCTTATTTGCTTTGTGAAAACTTCATGTCGACATTATTTATTAATTTTTTGAGCACAATGCTTGCCTAGGCATAAATAATAAATTTTTATTTTTTCGCAAAAAATACAAGTTACAAATTTAACAAAAAAAAATATGTGAAAAAGAATTAAAACGCTTTTTTCCAAACAAACTTTTCTTCGTCAAATTAGGTAAAATTAGTTTGATTCAGATTTGATAAAAACATATTTTTTATTTTTCTATACCTTTCATACAACTGAGATCAGAAAATAGTGACTGCATAAAAAAGTTTTTTTGAACCAAAAACGCATAAGTGTAAATAAATTACGAAAAGATAAAATTGTACTTATTACATCCAAACATAAGTTTTGGTACATACATACATACATGTGTATGTACCTACATGTTAAATAAACAAAACCTACTCATTAGGCAATTAATAACCTACAATCTCATTAAGAAAGTTATAAAAAATATTTATATTGGTCGATACTACACCAACAAACGTCTGATTAGACTTTTCAACTTGCTCTTATAATAGTGATATCGTTATTGATAATTTTCTCTTTCTTAACAGGGCTGCCATTACCTTCTGCTGCTACAACCACTTTTAAGAAACCAAGACATTGCTTCAATCGATTTCCAAAGCAAAATTATTAACAAATTGGAATATTACAGAAACTTTTGACAGTTTGTAATACTATTATTAAAATGTTTTCAATTATTTTTCAAAAGGGTTTGAATTCTTGTTGAACATTCTCCTATATATGTATGTATGTAGATACGTATACATATATACATATATTGTATCGTACCGCTGTTATCCCCGAATAAGGTTACTTTTTTCTTAAGCTGCCTGCTAAAAATATCGTAAGCAGATTTAGGAACCAGATTTGTTTGCAGCCAGATGTCAATAAAAGGGAGAGGCTAGTTGGTAGCAATAATTTATGACAAAATAATTGGTAACCCTACATGCTACACACTACAATTTTTCATTATGCGACCGTGCACAAGTATAACAGAAACAAAATGCAGCCACCGTGTGGCATTACGAAAAAAGAATTTTCTTTACTGAATTAAAAAAAAAACACTCACACTCATTAAACATAAGATCCATAAGTTGAACAGCAACAAAAAAAGTATAGCCAGCAATAAGAGCGAAAGAGATGCATTTAACAGTCAAGTATAAAATGTTAACTATAAAATGGTATAGTATGGAAAGGAAAGATACAATGGGAGCGAATAATGTACAAACGAATGCACAAGCACCCTTCCTTCTTCCTTCCGTCTTAAAAAAAATACTGAATTCAAGTGAAAAAAACAAAAAGTTGTTGGTGCACAACTTAAGTTTATTTAGCTGTTGTTGTTATGGATTTCCTGTCTAATTACTTTGAAGGGAAAATTTTTGTGAATAAAAAAACAATGCAAGAAATAGATACACATGTATATATTTTAACGGGTTTGCTTGCCTTGAGATTTATATTGGTTTCAAAACTAATAATAAGTAATTTTTTACAATTTAACCTCAGCAGTTTTTATGGTGTATGTATGTACGTTAGTCCGTAGAAAAGCAAATTACTCTCTTTTACAGTTTTCTTTAACCAACCAACCGCGTACAGGAAAAGCAAACGTCAACGATTTTTTATTATTACATTTATATTTGTATCCAATATTCTTTTCTTCCAATAATTTTACTTACACCTTGCATTTTTTTTATTTCATATATATATTTTGTTTTATCAAAAGCATTCTTTCTCAATGATTTTCTTGCATTTAAACAAATATTTTTTGTTTCTTCTTTTACTTCATTTGCACACACATTATAGTTTATCAACACTAACAAAATTTGTAAAATCGCGTACGAGTTTAACATACATACATATGTATATATGTAAGTACATATGAATGGAAGAAGCAGCAGAGCACAAAACACAATGAAAAAAATTTCTAATCACCAATTATCCCACCATGTTTTTCACTTTATCATAAATTCGAATCCTCCTTTTTATATTTTTAGATAACTGTAAATAACACTAGTTATATTTTATATTTTTGCTAATATATTTTTAAAAAATCATGTGAAATAATAAAAAAAACTTAAAAATTCAGAGCGCAGCGTAAAAGTGCTAGCAGACACGAACACGACAACGTACGAAAAAAAAATCTTTTGTTAGCGTTACCGTATTTCGGCAATTGGACACTGCGCTGCATTCGGCGTGCTGCCAAGGGAATTTTCTCACGCGGTTACAACAACAACTCGTGAGAAATTTCCCATGAGCGTGGGAAAATTGGGATTTTTCTTTGTTATTTGTTGTTGGATTTGTTTTTTGGTTATTCTTTGGCTCGGCTGTTCTCAAGCTTGCCCAAAATAGTGATGGGATTTTAAGGAATTTTTAGGTATGTATATATGAATGCATGTAAAGTTTGTTTATATTGAAGATGCTCGAAGTAGGTATTAAATTTGTTGTTTCTTATTAACATCCAAAGCATATGGAATTGTTTATGATATGTTATCTACAAAATCAACTTAATTAGCGTGATTTTTATCGTAAAACTACACACAGATATTTACTTGAGTATTTAAATAATTAAATTTGTATAAGTACATACATATGTGCATACAAACAGAGCTTAGAAAATTATAGGGACATATATGTACATACATACATACATATATCTTATGAACATTCTTATGTATACATATGTATAATTGCAAATGGTTGTATGGATGTACATATATAAAATATTGTAAGTTTATTGGTACTAAGGATACCAGGAACAAAATTATTAAATTTGTTCACATATGTATATATTTATCTATGCATATGTGTAAGTAGGCTTATAAAAAGTAAACAAGTTTTATATCATTTGAAAACCATCTCAAATTGTGCGTACTATTAATTTATCTCTGGAATTACTAAATTCTAGAATCCTATAATATGTATATGTATACACATTCATACATACCCAAGTATACTGTGGCTAAATAAAGAAGTCGGATAAACCTTTGATTTAGATTGAGCTTAAAAAATTTCATTCCGACGTTCATGTAAACAACAAAATTTGTTCCTCCTTTTTATTTTATGAGGCAAGTAATTGAACAAAATTTATCCATCCCTGAATATCCAGTTAAATTCAATCTTTTGAATTTCGTCCTTAAACCAACTGTGGGAGTTCCCGGTTATGTGGTGCGACTTGTAATTTTTGAAACGCAAATATTATATATTAAAACAAAAGTTTTTGGAATTGATTATTAGCGAGCTGACGTCAAATCTTCGAAAATTAAAAATTTTATGCGAAATGATGTAATACAATTATGGGTCCATCAATGAAGAAAAGTATCGCAATATGATAATGAACTCTTTGTTGCATAAATAAAGTACTCCGCAAAACAGTGGCTAAAAGAACAAATTACTTCGAACTTCCCCATTCACCGCCTATTTTGTACAATATTACTCTAATCTTTCGTCTCACGGCGCCTTTTCATACATATGATTTGTGCAATAATATGCAGACTCGTTTTTACAAATTTATTCAATACTCGTAGTTCAAAAACTTGAATTTTTATGTTTTTCTTCCAAATATAATAAACATTTTTTTTAACTTTACTATTTTCTTCGTCACCGCTTAGTCAGAATACGGTAAAAGGAAAGCCTGAAAGTTTCAGAGGACTACTATTAAAATGATGTTTGCAATAGCAAATAATAAACTTGCCACAACTTTATTTTGCACATTTTTTTTACAATGTAAAGTCTCATAAAAACACAATTTTTTACATATCGTTGTTTGTAAATAAATAAATTCACAAATACATACATATGTATAAGCGAATATAAAAACAAGCTACGATTATTGCAACTTCTGCTTTGGCGTATTCATAACTGGAGCATTCTGCTTTCTGCGATAGAGAAAGGAAGAGGTTCCTCGCTTTAGGCAGCAGTCAAAACTCTGGGATATTCTTGCATTACTTCGGATTGCTGGTACGAAATGTACCGCATTGCCTTTAAAGTTGTATACTAGTGTTAGCAATTTGGTTGAGAAACCTATCATTGACTGAAACTATCTGGTTGTGGCTTAAACTGAAAACGCAAAAGGAGCTTTGGTAATTCCTGACGATGGGGTAAAGCAGGGTCATATTTTCAGGGATCTAATTGTAATTGTAAGAACTGGATGATGTGGAATCATCGGTGGGAATTTTCAGGTGCTCTGACTTCCTCGACTGTGCAGGAAATTGCTGGTGGTAGAGATGTAAAAGCTTTAGCTCTCGAGCAAGGGGTTTGTGATAAGCACCGTTTTTCGCATACGACAAAAGGCTTTCAGCTATTTGGTACATGTCAGATTAGGTCGTCATGGCAGATGTCGATGAATTAATTATTTAACTGCAAAACAAAAAGTGACCTCAAAGAAAAAATTCCAGCGTGTTCCCATACCAGAAACCCCCTTTTATCATTAACTTCATTTTGTTAATTTTTTTGAAACTGCTGAAAATAAATAATTTAGATTATTCAAGTTTCATTTCATAAATTTTATTAAAAAATAGATCAACCATTTTTATTTAACACATTTTCATTTATCGTTTATATTTTATAAGCCACACAGTGGAAATTTGCTTCAATATTAAAATATAATATATAATATAAATTGCGTCAGATATATTTTCGTGTTGATATTCGGCTAAGTCATTGTTTAGGATTTTATTTACAGAAACAAAATAAAAAATATTTTTAAGTCTAACATAAATTATAAAAGTTGGATAACATAGAATAAAAACTTTAGCAATTTCTTAAACTTGCAAAAGTATGTATGTATGTAATAAAAAATTTTAACTCAGATCAGTGTTCAGTACAAATGTGATTATAACAAAGACAATAAAAAAATTGGACTGTTTGTTAATAATGTGGAAATTTATACAAGCTGCATATTTGTTTTTTCTGTCCTAAAATCATTTGCGTCAATATCTGAACTAGGTAGATGAAAAAAGTCGTGAAGAACTTTCCTTATTCACTATAACTATAAAGTCACAGGGGTGGGAAAATTGTGGACTTACAAGTTTTATAGACGTTACACAAGGAATATATTTTCACGAGTTTTTTGCAGCGAAGCGTTGTTACATTAAAGCTTTGTTCTTTGTTACCTAAAATCCAACTCATTTTAATATTCAATAACTTAAAAATAATGTTGAACAAATGCACGTCCAAGCATGCACACATTTTAGACAAATTGCTCTTGACTATTGGCTGACAGCTCCATCAATCTCCATGCTGCCTTTGGATTAAGCTCATTTGGATCTCGACATAAGACCCAAACGTAATTGACACGCATAACTTTTTCCGGATCACCTTCAACAATTTTCTTCGACGATCGTTCTCTCACACACATGATTTGTTGTGCTTGGAAAGTTACTATCAGCACAGGCCCTTGCTCCATCACTTTTCCCATGACTAAGTCTATGTTTTCAATATCGAGAATTTTTGAATCTAAATATAAGCCCGCCTTAATTGCTTGCCTTATTGGCGTTGATATAATATTATAAGTACTTTCGAAACACCAATCTTTTAGGATATCTAACTCTCCTCTTACCATGGCTTCCAAAATATTCGGTATTATATCGGTTTCACAATCTTTGAGAAAGTGCTTTTGATCGAAGTTCGGATCAATTTTACACAATTCAGTTAGAGTCTCAGATAATTCTGTTTTCGAAAAAAGTCCTCCCATTATATCGGACACTTTATCAGTTAAGAGGCGAGAAGCTCGAACGACGGGATTTTCTGATTCTTCGTATTTAATTTTCCAGTCAAGTACTTTGTTAACGTAAGCATTATTGTTTTTGAAATTTTCCCAAGACTGATAAAATTTAGAATCCTTATGCAATTCAACACCCATTGCTTCCATGTTCGGCTCTACAACGCGCTCCTCATCACTAAATTCAACTTCTTTACGTTTGCGCAGACGTGCTGGTGGTCTGTAAACACGGGAATTAATACTTTGAGCATCCATTTCTTGCTTAATCATTTTTGTTGTGTCGGAAATAGCTTGAAACGCTGAGGTTTGACCGATTTGTTCGCCCTTCTCAGAAATGGATTCTTTGGCAGTTTTCGCTTGCTTAGTTATTTCTTCTGTTATTTTTGAAGCTTTTTGAGCAATTTCCGTCTTTCCCGCTTCTTCTAACACATCAGAAACTTTTTCCTTTATCGTGCCAAATTGTTCTTTTAAAATCGACGATGATTTCTGAGCCTCCGATTCAACGATATTAAATTTCTGTCTTGCCGATTGCAAAGCATCGGATTGTTCCAGCTTTTGAGCTTCTTCGCGGAACTTCTTAATACTTTCTTTCATTTCTTTATTTTTGTCCATTTCATTTTTGATATTGTCTATGAATTGTGAGAAAAATCCTGGTCGTCTGCCGGGTTGTGAGTACCAACGCTAAATAAAAATAACAAAACAAGATTTAAAAATAAGACAACACAATTATATATGTAGTTGAAAATAATCCTTGAAGTTGTATTTAAAACTCTGTTAGTGATTTCACTATGTACATATGTATGTATGTACGTATTGTAAAATCAACTGAATGCTAAACATGAAGTTTCTTTGTCGGTCCATCTTTTGTTTCTTTTATGCTTGAACAACGTTTAGGTATAAATAAATAAAATAAATCAAGCAGATCGCCTGACAAATTTAACATCTTGGCAAATTTTACGATTTTTTTCTATAAGTACTGACTTTAAATACAAAGTAACAAAAAAAAAGTTTAATAATCGCAAAACCAATAAATCTAATAAATAAATCTCACCAAAAACCTACATTTTATAAATATGTAAACCTTGAGCTGCAGCCTGCGATAATACTGAGTTAAAATCATATAATTTATTTATTTTGAAAATTGAATTTCCTAAGTCACATCGTCAAACTCGCAACAATTAAAGTTAAAAAACAAAAACATTTTTAGCCATAATAAAGATAAGCTGCACCAAGTTCAGAATTTTTTGTAAAACATACATATATAGAAAATTTGAAAATAGCAAAGGACTGTATAGTAGAAACTAATATCAGTTACTTGGAAATACAGAACAGCAAAAGGAAATCATTTCATCTGTAAATACTACATATGTACCTCCTTTGACACGTTGCTTCTTCTCAACATTTAATTACTGTCTACAACTTTTTTAGACACCAATTCTATACAATCTTCAGGAAATTGTTGGGAAAATTACAACATATATTTTTAATGTTTGATATGTTAATCTGTGTTCGATTTGGAATCAACTAACTGCTTAATACTCTAAAAATGTTTTCGTTACTCATTGTTTTAAAATTTTGAATTTAAGGGAAAAATATTTTCTCTTCAAAAACTTATTTACTGTAAATTAAAACACACGATTTGTATAAGCAAATGTATAACTTATCCTCTTCTCATAAATATGTCTATCGTTGCGTGACTTATTAATTATTTGATGTTTCAGTTTTTCAGGATAAGCAACAAACTTTAATATAAAAAAACTATGTAAATCAATTTTTTTTTAAATTTTAGTTCAATTTTTATTAACGAATTAATATTATAAGGAAAATTACCACTTTCTTTTATTACTTGCAGAAATGTAAATCCAAAGTCGTATTAGTGCTTTTGAAATTTGTTGATAGAACTATATATACATACATACATACATATATATATATGTATCAACAAAAAAAGGATATGTTGATTTTTTTGTAAATTAGGATCAGGATATATTGAAGTGCATCAATGTGCATATGTATTATAATAAAAGAAACCTTTATGGTATCGTGTTCAACAATAAAATGCAGCAATGTTTTCAATAGGTTTTAAATTGGAACTGATTTTAATTTTCGTATTCCCACTTCGTAAGTACAAATCTAAAAAATCTTTTTTGTTATATGTATATCTTTTTGATTAATTTTCAAATAATAATTACATTGTTCTATAAATAATAAATTTTAAATCTTTTATTTTTTTGCGGTAAAAGAAATTTATGTATTTTGTTCAGGCTAATACAGTAGTACTAGTAAAAATCGGCAAATTTTTCTTAAGCAAAATACCACCTGTTCTCGAAGTTAAAAAACAACATCTGAATATTAAAAATTACCTGATTTTGCACAATTTGCAGACATTGTTTTCCTATGAATAAGCTTGGCTTGCCTCTGGTTAAAGTCAGAAATTTGTACTGAATTTAGAAATATTTCATTACTTAACAATTCTTCAAAGAATATTAAATTTTTACTTACCATAATTTTAAATTTTTAAATAAACACTAAACTTTTATTTATATAGTGGAATAATTCTATTTTTTATTTATGTAATTTCTTTCAAACTTTAAGGTAGAAATATTTTTTCTACTAATTTTTTATTAAACTCATGCCTGTTTAACTGTCAATGTCAATCGGTCGTGTGTTTCAATTGTTTAGAAAAACTGACACCGCCGGTTTCACAGAAGGAAGCTTATGCATGTATAGATACAAAAGCATGATAAACTGTGGGGAACAAATTTGCCATTACAATTATTTAAATTAAAAAGTCGTTTATTTGTATCGTTTCTTCTTTTATTGATTAGAGCAGAATATTAAAACAGTAAAGTTGTTTATATTTGTGAAACGAAATTATATGACAAGTATATATATATAGAACTTGTGGGCTATTCGTTAATTACTGCCTGATATTTGCTAATTTTATAATTGCTAATGTTCTGAATTTCTTTTATAATTATAAAAAAAAAAATTATTATCCAACGTTTATCAACACTGTCTAAAAATGCAGTTATAAAAATTTCCCTTTTTCTGAGGAAATTGAATATGAAGGCAATACTAATCGGAATCTGCAAAAAACGACACATCGTACGGTACAAAAGTATTTAAAACGTGATTAAATTTATAAAACTGCGCTTTCTAGCGCAACTTAAAATATATAAAATTATTTTATATAAAATATTTATAAAGAAAGAACAAAACTTAAAAAGCAGTACCGAAGTGCATGCTATTTTGTTAAGAAGAGATCGCAAAACAGAATCAAAAATATAACGGAAGATTTTTTGCTGGGTTCTTAAACTTTTTAAGAAAAACATTGATAACATGTACCGTAGTAGTTCCGATCCAACAAAAAAGGTAAAATTTTATTGAACAACAAGGTACTATGAGGGATTATTAAATAAACAGTTATAAAAAGATAGTTTTTGCTTATAAACTTGTAATCTTGTTTACCAGAAAACAGCTGAAAAATTACAAAACTTATTAGGCTATAACGGTCTAAACATGAAGTGCTTCCAAGACATGTACTTGGGTTCCTATTCCCCAATGGCTGGGGTCCCAAAAAGCAGCATTTCTCCAACTTCATCCAGTAGTACATCGGAAACTGGGTCATTGGTGACTCCAATATCGATGTTAAAACCTGCATCTTATTCAAATAATACAACTTCACCAAGTTCTGATGTAGGAATGGCGATTGAAAATTTGGCAGCTATGCAACAGCAACAGCTTTTAGTCGCTCGTCAGCAACAGCTAGCAGCAGCTGCTTTAGCTAAACATCAGTTTGTTATGGCTGCGACGGCTGGAAATCATCATCGCCATCACAATAATATACTTGGTTCACAGACCTGTAACCAAGAGGATGAAATTTCAAAATCACTGAAAATGTTTGCTATGTTAACAGCATACTCCAATGGTAATGGTAGGTTCATAAAAAGAATGTCTATACTTATATAATCCCCAAGAGTCGTCATCGTAGTCACCAAAATTTCATGTTATTGACAGTTTGTATCTATTGTCTTAGGCTTAGAATATGTCAAGATAAATAAAGAAAATTTAAGTTTTCAGTTTTGTTAGTATTACTAGAATCCTAATTCATTAATAACGATTTGAATTGAGCCGTTGACTTTAATTGATTTAATTATTCTGGAATTACTGCGAATGTAACGGTTATTCAAAAGTAGGGGTAAATACATAAGTATACATATGTATATAAATAAATCGATGTATCTTTATATTGTGAGTTATAAAAATACACTAGTTATTTAAAAACATTATTAACACAAACTAGTCATCAACTCAAATTATTTTTTAATCTAGAACCTTCCGCTCTTACTCCGCATTTACCTCAACCATCTGTTGATGCTGTGATGCAAGACTTTGCTTGTAATGGATATGTTTGTGATGATTTAAGTCGCTTCCAACTGGGCATGCATTTATCCAATAATTTAATGAGTGTTAATGATAACACAGTCAATCATCACAGTGTTTTAAACGGTCAGCATCAGTTTACGAAAGGAATTACATCGGACATTAAACCTCCTACAGCAAATTCAACTCTTCATGAACAGCACATAAATCCTTTTCAACCACAAAATTTAAATATAAATTTCAGCAATAATTTCTGGAAAATGTTGCCCACTCAAGTGCGACAGCACACTAATGCGGCTGCGGCGGCAGCAACAACTGTTGCAGCTGCAAATATCGAATATAATTACAATCAAAGGAAATCAACTAAACGTCACAACAGTGCCAAAAATGAGAAACACGTAAGTATGATTTAAATTTTATATGTATTTAAATTAAAAGTTTGTTGTTACTTTGGCCTGTTAATTTCAGGGATCGAATCTGTTATGATTATTATATTAAAGGGGGAGAACATTCTCATTTCATATTACTAAGCACAAATATAACGGATATATTGATACATAGTGTTTTTCCGCAAGAATATAATCGTTATTTATGTATTAGTTCGCACAAAAATTACGGTTATTTGTATGTGTTTTAAATTTTTCACATAAAAATAACGGTTATGTATTCGTGTGCTTTATTTCTTTTACATAAAACGGTTTGTTTTTGTGTGTTTTATATATTTTTTTAATGGGGGCTATTCTGCGTTTCGACTCGGATCGTAAATTTCTCCGTTTGGCAGCTTTGGTATTCTGCGTTTCGATTCCGCTCAGTTTCTTTCGATTGTATGTATTATGCATTACGAACGGAGCTCCGTTTTTCTCAGTTGTTTTTTTGTTAACGGAGGGGTTTTCTTTATTTGTGTTTTTTAGTTAAAAAGTTTAAAATTGAAAAAATGTAAGTAGAAAATGAGATAAAATGTTCAGAAACGATTAGAAAACACTTAAAATTATTTTTAATTAATTTATTTAATTAAATTAATTTTTTTGTTTTTCTAATTTTTGTACCCGAATCTGATGTTTTTCTTATGTATTACAGGTCAAAAACAACAACACCAGAGCAGTATGAAAAATTGGCTACCATCAACTTTCAAAGGAAGAAGTAGTAGCGTTCCGGGAGGAAGTGGCAGGAATCATCAATGCACTAAGTCCTCCAACAAAAAATGCCAGTGCATGGAAAAAAGTAGGTATGGTTTGCGTATAATTATTGCAGAAATTAATATAAATTTATAGGTTTGGATTGACTGGAAAAGCTACATCAAACGGAAGCTGTCAACAAACAAAAAAGAAATGATGAGCAGGAGTTTCATGCCGCTTACAGCGTATTAGCCCACTTGAGGAAAAAGTTATTCAGTTGACGGGTCTGGTAACAAATACAAGCGGAATTAGCGTTTTTATTTGTTTATTAATTTTATTTATTACTTTTTAGTGGACTGAATTTGGCTTTTTATTAAAATGTTTACAAAATTGTTTATTTTTACTGTTTCTATTTCACACGTTTCACAGCAAAGAAGCTAATTTAAACATACCCTGTTCTTCTTCTTTTTCTTTCGATTCCGTTTTTCTGCAGAATACCAATTTTCGATTGCAACGGAACTGAATGCGGAGACTTAATCGAAACGCAGAATAGGGGTGAATAAAAAATATTATATTGCGTGCACAGTGAACTGCCGCAAACGCACCAAATTTTAACAGGGGTGATTAGGTTTGTCAATTTGTTCATGCTTTCTATTGTGAACATTTAAGAACAGAAATACAATGTCTACCTTCCCTCCATATACATACATACATACATATGTATCACATCAGTGACATATTTTATTCACTTTTTAGAACTTTTAGACTTTGTTCACGATTTAGAAAAGTCGATGTGAAAATAAAAGTGTTCGTGTTTGTTTTCGAGTCTTTTCAGTTTCCCGACATTGCCGTTTTCGGTAGTTTCTATACATCATTTGGTCGCCCAAATATTAGATCATTTAGTTAAGGAAAATTTTGGGAGAATAATATTGTAATAATTAAAATACTTGTTTATAATATTTGCAGTATATGCTCACAAGTGCAAATAACGAAAAACTCTTTAATTTTAGACATCGGCAAAACATTGTGTTTTCTGCGAAAACAATAACGAACCCGAAGCCGTAGTTAAATCTCATGCCGTACGTGATTCACTTGGCAGAGTACTTTGCCCCAAATTAAGAACATACATATGCCCGATTTGCAAAGCATCCGGTGATATGGCACATACTGTGAAGTATTGTCCACAAAAACCCATTATAACAATGGAAGATGCTGTTAAAGCGGAATCGTTTCGTTTAGCTAAAAGCACCTTCTATAAACAACAAATGAAAGTTTAAAGTCAAATCGTATTGGCTTTTGTTGCGTTAATTTAATGCCTTATCTACTGTCAACATTTCTATTTTTATGAATTTCTATTCCATATTTTATGTTTTAAAATATCAAGTGCTTACGATGCTAGATGCGTAATCGTTATTAGTTGTTAAGTTTTATTATTAAAAATATATCTATGTATGTACATAAATTTAATAATTTAAAATATTTTAACAAAAATACTTTGTTTTGTTTTTAATTTACTGGTCACTTTTTATATCTTTTAATTCATAACTTGAAAATTTTAATAAAAAATTAAATTTTGTGTTCATAAGACAAAATGATTTTACGAATTATGAATTCAATTTAAAAGTATCGAATACAGCTTAAAAATAAGTCAATACATGTATGTAAGTAAGTAGTTAATTTTGGACACTCTATTTGTTGAACAAAAGAGAATTCGATTTTAACTTTTAATATACTTTTCCTCTGTATTACATATATTTTTATGTCATTAAAAATTTAAAACTCTCTTGAAAAACATATGACACTCCAAAACTTATCAATAAAGTTAATATTTCAGAATATTACCATTTAAGGAATTTACTTAAATATTAATTACAAAGATGGTCAATTTTGTTCTATTCAGTTTTTAATTAGAAACTAATATTGAAATTATCGATTTAGAGTTTATAAAATGTATTCTTTTATTTTTAATTTTTTATTTAAGTCATGTATGTATGTGTAACAAAAAAATGAGTTTCTGAACCCGTATTTCGTTATATTGAAATGTCATAAAAACTACAAATGAACAGCAATATGAGAAACTTGTAACAACTATCATATATTATGTTTTTATAAAATTAAAACTTGTTTTATATTTAAGGCGTTTTCCTTCTGAAGTTAAGAACACAGGGCTTGTCCCAAGATACTTAGTTCATTTACCTGCTCTTAGTTGACGAACGTTAACGACATCGTGGGACGGGCCCGTAATTTTAAGCACAAATTTCTTGTTTTAACAAATTGTTAAAAATGAATATGGTGAGAAAGCCGTTACATACGCGCCAAAATTAAAAAATCATTTTATGGAAATAAAGCATTTTTATTCAACAATTGACTAAAATGTAGTTTTAACTTTATTGAATTACTAGTCTTGAATGTAGTGCTGCGGGATGTAAAAAGTGTACTTTGGTGGTGCAAATAAAAGAAAGTTCTTATAGACTATATATATGTATATATAGTTCTATAAGATGTTTAAAACGTGCCACCGTCTGCTCAAGAAGCATTTCAAGTATATACCAAAACTTATTTATGTAGATTGCTGACTTGAGCTGCTTTCCAGTCGTTGGTGTCGATATGTTACAGCCACTAATTTTTAATATTACTTTGGTCGACTGCGCAACAAATTTTGGTTTTTATTTCCTACTCTCGGTAAGCAAATCGACGTAGTATATTCGTTCGGTGACAAATCTGCGTACATGCCTCATGCTCGGACGTTGAAGGATAGGGGATACACCCGCTCCATGTCATGAACTGTATGGTAAGCAAACTTGCACACGCTAATTTTATTTTGCAATACAGATTGTTTTTTGTAAATTGATTTTCCTGCCTGCAATTGAGCCCGCGCGTATTTAATTGTTGCGCAAGAAGTTCACAATTAGGATATTCAATGTTTTTTGCGTTAACATACACTATAAATATCTTTAACACTCGACATGTTTTAACAGCTGTATGTATGTACATATATATATATATAAAAGCACTTCAACAGTCATGTTCGAACAGTTTTTGGTTTGACTGACTAACAAGTACTGAAGGTATAGCAGCAGTTTGCTGCTAGCAAATAAATTTCTGCGTAACCGCGTTAAAGATACCAATTTATTGTTTATTCCGTGGTTATGTCGTTTTTTTATATTATTTGCAACTAATCGTAATTTTTTGCAGATATGTCCATTTATAGGTATTTGGCTACCGTTGGAATCCCTAGGACTTTCACAAATGGGCATCAATACATTTCTCATATTAGGATCATTTAAAGAGGTTAAAAAAAATATTCAGTAACTAGTCCAATATATGATCTTAGTAAATGCTTCTTTCAATTTTTATATTATTTTTTACGTATTAATTTTGTAAAACTCTCTGTAAATGTCTTTTTTAATTTCACCATATTTTGTTAAGTTTATTTTTACACGTCTTACATATAGCAAAAACCTTAGCTACTATATTATTAACTAAATATTTCCATACTTCATTTGTCTCATTTCACAGCATTGTTTTTCGTAAGTCCCCTAGAAGAGAAATCAACTAAACATAAACATTTACAAACTCGCATGCAAAATAAAAAACAAAACTGAAAAACTCTTCATTTTTGCAGCTTTAAAGCCTTTAATTGCATTGGAACAGGATTTGGAAGCTGTTCCGGAAACCTGTAAGGGTAGACAAGTGGTTAAGGAGGACTAGTCAGATGCAGCCATGCCTCTCCGTTGCTATGACAAAACTAAAAAAAAACCACAAAAAAGCGGGAGGAAATCAAATGGGCAAACCCAAACAGGTAGACTGCCAGCAAAATCTAGTCACACGTTCACCAGTATTAGCTATTTATGTATGTATGTATATGTTTAATGCGCCTGGACGAAAGTACTAACACCTCATATCAACTCACCGATTTTGCACACTGTCAACACAAATAGTAAGTACGCAAATACTTCAAAAGTTGCCAACTGGTCAGGAACGAATTCGAACTTAAAGAAAATTCCTATTTAGGAAAAACAGCAGAGCATAATTGCAAATTGTGCAGCCAAAGGAAAAAGACCTACCTACCTACCCACGACGCAGATTATGGAGTGTCCATTTTTACTTCATATCTATAGTGAAAAAATATTTATATGTATGTACTATGTATGTATATAAAATAATTAAAATAAAAAAAAGCACAGCAAAATTTACTTCTTTAACTTTCTTTATTTAAAGAATAGATTGACAACTTTATTCATCTGTTGAGTTGCTGCACTTTTCAAATATTGCTATGAAAATACCATCTGTCAAATCCACTTCCGGTCTGCTATAAATACATTTTTTACCAATATCCTTAAACTTTGAATTGCCAAAATTCTGCCATTTATTGCGTAAAGCCTTTTTGCCACTCAGCAATTTAAAGCCGGGATTTTGCTTCAAGCATTTGCTCACAACTTCTTCATTTTCCTCCTCATATAGTGAGCAAGTTGAATAGGCAATTCGTTTCACGTCTGGAAAGGCCGTCATGGCATGGGAAAGCATTTTAATCTGTAGCCCTGCCAATTTTGCAATGCGGTCAGGGCTTGCTCCCTCTGGTTCTAAAGATAGACGATTTTGAATTCCAGAACCTGTACACGAAGGGTCCACTAGTATGTATTCAACACCTGGGCATTGTTCAGCTGTTACTGTAAGTGCGTCAGCTTCAATCGGTTTGACTATTTTGCAACCGGCGTCCTTAATCATGTCGCACAGAATATTATAACGTTCAGCATTATGTTCAACTGCATAAATTGTGCCTTGATTTTGTAAAACATTACAGGTGTGAATGGTTTTCATGCCAGGAGCAGCACACATGTCCAAAACGGTAGAACCAACCGGCGGGCGTAAGAGTTCGGCAACCAAACAAGTACCCTGGAAATTAATAAAAATATTTATTAATGCTGCAAGTTATGAATTTAATTTGAAATTTTTGTATTAAATAATATTCGTACAAAATATATTTGTTTTTTACTTTTACAAAGATCTGTTTTGCGTATCATTGGTAAAACGGACTTTTTCAAGGCATGGCAAGAACTAGATTACTGCCTATTATAACTATTAAGGACCACTATAAGAATATTTCTTTCTGTTACTTCTACTGTAAGATGTGTATTTTTATATTTACTTTTTATAAAATTTTCAAAACAAATCACCAGACGTGACACTAAACTTTAACTTATTTTATAATTCTTAAATAATATCGCTGTAGCTACAGTAATATACATACATTCTGCTAAAATCAGTATTATAAAGAACCAAACTCTTACTAAATAAACTCCTTAAACTGCAATTATAGATACATAATAATTTACACCTGCACGGTAATAAAAGCAGTATTTCCTTAATAGCATTTGTCATAGTAGTCATGTTACCGGTAGGGTCCTGCCCTATCATTAGCAAATCTGACCATTTTATAAATACTGTTTGTTACAGTAGTAACAGTAACAGTTCTTAAAGTAAAGAAAAGCAATAATAGACTTACTTTGTCTTGTAGCATAAATTTTTTCCTCATTGAATACTTGTGACGGGCCAGAAATTTTTTCGTATTGGGATGAAATATCAGCAAATTATCCACATGCATATCGGCCATATATTCGTTTTCGGCCAAATCCTGTACAGCTTTCAAAAAGTCTTCATAGTTTTGGAAAACAGTTTCCTTCTCGCGAAAGTTTTCCTGTGCCAACATTTTATAAGCCCGTTCCATTCTAAGTACATTTGTATTGACACGTACATAGCGTGGCTTGATATCTAAACAGCAAAATAAGTATCAATAAATTGTTTAAAAATTGCAATGAATTTTATTTGTTTGAAATTTAATTAAATATGTATGTACATATGTATGTATGTATAAAATAGAATTCTCAATAAAATTAGTTGTGTTTTTTATCTTGTTTCGCAATTGGTTTGAATGCTGTAATCTTGTCTTCATTGAAAGCTTTATAAACGTATAAGCAAATGATGAAATTAACTAC
This sequence comes from Epicampocera succincta, assembly GCA_932526305.1. Taxonomy (NCBI): domain Eukaryota; kingdom Metazoa; phylum Arthropoda; class Insecta; order Diptera; family Tachinidae; genus Epicampocera; species Epicampocera succincta. Next base: position 59,355,818 of record OW052034.1, read on the forward strand.
AATTACAGAAGCTAGCACTGAAAAGCAATTTGTTTGAAATGTGCTAAACTCAAAAGATTCATCCAGCCAAGAACGTACGCCATAAAAGGTAAGAAATGGAAATGTAAACATTAAAACTGAGAATGCAAAAAGCCACAAAAACGCTGATGTGCTGGTGTCTTCTTGGTAGTTATCCTTATCTTCACAAACAGTTTCCGAGCTATTTTCTGGCTTATCCAGGTGCGACTCCGGCTTTTCCGCTTCGCCGGGAATATTCAGTTTATTTTTGCCCATTTTCAATAAAAATTGTATAAAAATGTTGAAAAAATCTTGCCTTTTGGTTTAACAACAACCGAGTTAATGGCACCGCTCAATGCTTTTTCTAATCGATCTTTATACTTTTGTACGGTTTGCACAGGTTTCGACTGGCCTTTTAACGGGGTTTTCTTGAAGATTAACTCGATGATTAGAACTTTGCACAAAACTGGATCCAAACGAGGATTGTCTTCTAATATTTTCGTCTCTTTAATTGCTTCATCAATAACTCCACTGTTATCTATATAACGTTTGACGACATCATGCAAATAACCAATTTGCTAGAATAAAATACATTTAAATCACATGTCTCTAAATAACTATTTTACAACTAACAACATGTCTTTCTCCAAAAATCAATGTTTTTAAAGATTTTTTTCGATCTTCCAAAGCGGTTTTCAGTATAGCTGCAGTTCTCTTGTACTGCGTAGGCACTTTTTGCGAATGTTGAAACCCCGACATCACCTTCTTTTCCTCCATTTCCGAAGTTATTTTCAAAACCGTTTTGTATGAACGCACGTGACAAACAGGGAAGCAAATATAACCACAAAAGAGAATGAAAGACAGTACGACGCACGGCGAATTCCATTGCCAATTCGGCTTACTTTCAATATTGCCACTTTAACTTGTTTAGGATATGTAGTATGTATCATATATTTTCTCTTTTTATTTCCAAATACTTAACCGAACTCATATACCTCCCCTTCCCATCATTCCCCTCTGAATTAATAATAAATATATTAACAGTTCTTTATTTATTTATTAATACGTATTATTTATTTATTTTATAATAGGTATTGCTGAGTAAATTTTCAAATTATGGCCACATCGTCATGACATCAAAACCAAGGCGAATTCTCCTTGGTTAAAACTGATTATTTTTTATGCTTTTGTGTGCCTAAGGAATAAAAATATTTTATTTGAACATAAAAATAATATTAACGTTTAGGAGCTTATTCTCTTACTTTTAGTTGTTTTTAGACATTTCTCAATCGGTTTTGGTGATATTTTTGGAGAAAACTTGGCAACTGCGACTATTTGATAACCAACATGCATTTCTCTTCATGTTTGAGTGCTGTACTCGACAAAAAATTATTCGATGCATTCTTCACTATGTATTTACAAAATTTTGACAACCATAACGTAAATTGTTTGTTGTATTGTTTCAATTTTAATCTGATACTGCCTGCCACCTTGTAGACGTATGTATGTAAATACACCTTGAATATTAATACAAAGTCGTTAGAAATTTTGAGAAAGAAAATAGTAGGCAACTGATTAAAATTGAAAAACAATATGTTGGAATGCTGTCTAATTGGTGAAAAATTTGTTTTGTCCTAGTAACAGTGTTGAACGGGAAGAATACTTTATTTATTGACCATTGCCCAAGACTTCAAGCTGGAAAATTAATTAAATTTATGTCCGTGCCTGAATCAAAATTTGTTTTGTGCTAGTAACAGTGTTGAAAGGGAAGAATACTTTATTTGTTGACCATTGCCCAAGACTTCTTGCTGGAAAATTAATTAAATTTATGTCCGTGCCTGAATCAAAATTTGTTTTGTGCTAGTAACAGTGTTGAACGGGAAGAATACTTTATTTGTTGACCATTGCCCAAGAATTCATGCTGGAAAATTAATTAAATTTATTTCCGTGCTTGAATCAACGGACGGTGTTGTTAGCTGAAAATATTTCGCGCCTACAATTGCTAGTTGATGAGTCTATGAGATGCTTTGTATTATGTATGTACATGTGTACATACATACACAACTTTTTCTGTAAGTAATATTATAAAACATTTAAATTTATTGCAAACGGTAGGATTTTTTGTTTAACATCTGGCAGGTCGGTCTAAATTTGGGATCATACATAAACTTTTATTGCATTGAAAGTTTATAAATTCTATACCTATTCTTAATACTTTTATTGTTTCAAACATAAAAACATTAGAATAAGCGTAATTGTAAAAATAAAATAAATATAAATTGGTCACGTCGGCGTCGATTAAAGGTTTCCAGCATGTTAAAATTTTAATATATATGCATACATACATACTTATGTACATAATATTATCCTCATTATATTTATTTACTATTTGCTCATTATGGCCTTAACAGACTTTTGTAAGTGACTGTGCCTAACTTATACGACCCATGCCTTCAAATGCGGAATAGCAGCTTGGTTAAAATGAAATTCCTGAATTGAACCGTAAAACAATATTTGAAAATGTAAAAATTCTAATGCAAAATGGAAATAAGGCCGGAGCATATAGAATACGTCATGCGTGGTTCATCGGCTTTCTTAGCTGATGTTTACGTTGCGTTGAAACTGACGTACTTTAGGTTTATTTTAACTTAATGCAATTGAAAAAGGCGATGGATAATGCATGACGGACTTTATACAAATACATGCAACACTCTATACAATTGATTTCGATTAAAAGCAAATTTTTCTGTTTTCCACTCGATTTTGAATCGAAAAGAAGTTTTACCACTGCGTATGTACGTAGTATGTACTTAAATTTTTTTTATTAATTATTGTATTTCTTATTGTATCTGCATACATATGTACATACATATGTATGTCTGTATGGACGTGTTAAAATTAATTTATAATACCATAGACAAAAACAACTGTTAAGTTCAGAAGCACAATCGTGTAATTTATCGCTTAAAAAATACGGTTTTTGTTATTTTATTGAATGAGAGTTTTGATAAACGATTTCATTTACCTAAAGTTATACAGCCAGGTTCTGCATATCACCACGAAATCAAAGTGAAATTGATTTTACTTCCACATAATCGATTTTGTTGTGTTCTGAAAATCGTATGAAACAGTTTTATAGTGCGGTTTTTTGTGTTGATCAGTTATTTGAAACAAGTTAAGAAAAAACAAAATTTTGTTGTACTGTGAATTAATTTCATTCACCCTTATTCCAGTTGTCGTCATCAACGTCGCCGTCATTTTAGTGTCGACATCATTTTGTTTCAACGTCGTCATCAATTCAATAACAATTTTGCATTCTATAACAGGATGACGACGACGTTGACGACTTATCGTTTATGTCAACATATCAAGCGCACATCTCTAAATATTTGAAATAGCTCTTTGCTTTGTTTATTAGTTTTGACCAAAAATGTTATTAAAAATTGAAATATTTTTTACTTGTGAGATAAATGCAGGCTCGAGTGATGATGAAAATTCAACAAAACAAAACCTCATATTAGAACGGAAGCTTCTGAGACAGAAATTCGACATATTTAACCTACCGGACAGCAAGTGAGCAACAATTTCAGTCTATTATTTTAATGATGGTATAATTTATTTTTTGAAAGATTTGAAAGTTACTTTAGAGTAAGCAAGACTGCTTTTAAATATGTATGTATGTCTTACAAACAATAACACCTAATTTGAAAAGCAGGGTAAGGTCAACATACATTTCCAAAACAACGAAGTTGGCAGCTACGTTAAGATTTTTGGCACAAGGGTCATACCAACTAGGTGTTGGCAACGATTTCAACTTGGGACTAACGCAACCAATGTTTTCTAAGATTTTGTCGGAAACACTATATGCATTGGAAATGACAGTTTGTCCCCAATGAATTAAACTCGAAATGACGGAGAGTGAAAAAATTGAAGAAATTACTTGAAAGAATGCCTCTGCGAAATCCCACTGCCAGAGAGGGATTCTTCTGCAACTCTTTCAGTAATTTCTCAAACTGGGTTGCAGTTGTTATTTTAAATTTTTCCGTTTTTTCCATTTTCAATTTATTTATGCTTCAAATAAACTCAAGTCATTATGAAAATTGGCGACGACAAATGCAAAGTCGTTTCAAAACAATATCGCCGTCACATTTTCTTGTAGAATACAAATTCTATGTTGACAGTCATCGATAATATTCGATAACGACAACTGGAATAATAATTTTAAATAAACAAGGCAAAACAATATCGTTTTGTTTCACGTTGACAACTGGAATAAGGGTGATTAACAATAGCATTTGACAATTAAAAAAATAAACAAACAAAGTTTTAAATTTCTGTGCAAAATTATTTTTAATAGATTTAACGTGTTTTAAACCACTAATATGAACCAATCTGTTCATATTAGTATTCTATTTAATTGTTGGAAAGAGAAAAAGAACGAATGGATCGTTCCAATGCTTTTGAACCACCATATAAATCGTAGGTTACCATTAAAATTGTAGTGAAAATTATCTTAAACGAAGAAAGAGATTTATAGCATATTTTAGATTAGATAAAGAAGGCTTTTTAATGCTGTTAAGTGAAATATCAACCAAAGTGGCCGAAGCAACCATCCAGTAAATTTACAACTAGCTACGGCACTTCGCTACTTTGGACAGGGCAGCGCACAACAAATGATTGGAAATGGTATAATCTTGCTATGGGAAGGAGTACCGTGTCAAAAATTCTGGACAACATGTTTGATTATTTACTAATTACATTTCAATACAATAAACTATATCATATATTTATTCAAAAAGTATTTTTTTTTCGTGCTCTCAAAGGCGAACTGTTTTAAATAGGTTTTTTTGTAGCAAAATTCATTTACAGAACATAAAACTATAACGGAAAAAACGGCAGAAACAATTTGAAAATGAAATTTAGTTTTATAAACCATTTAAGCGATTTCTAAAACACCAAATAGATGAAAATTACACTTATGGCGATTTTTTGACAAAAAGTGATTTACAGAACCTTGGTGATAGTTGGTAGGTATGTTGAGAAATAGTTCTGTACTATTCCACTATCGTACAAGTTATGTATGTATGTACATATGTGTGTATGTGCATGTGTTACACTTAATTACGGAGCAAACAATGAATGGAATGGAACTTAAAATTTTTGCAATTCAGTACTTTTTCACTTTGCAACACCGTTTTTTTACTACCTCAGTCACACTTTTTAAATTTACTGCTTGGTATATTGCTTTCCATTTGGTTGGCAATTTTTGGTTCAATTTTATTAACAGCTGATCACGAACAAATGTCCTTATTTAATAAAATCATAGAATTATCTTTCTTCATCGAAGGCACTTTTTATAATGAATGTTACCCTATTCCACAAATATTATGCAAAAACATGTCGAGCCTTTGGTGCAATACCGTAGTAACTCAAATTTTGAATTTTTTGAGCTGGGTATGCAGAAATGATCTTTGGGGGAAATATCTATCTAGAGAAAAATGGTTCCATCTCTAACTGTTCAGATTCTACAGCTAAAAATGTCTTTATTGCCTCTAGCTATTTGCAACAATATTTATTTGCAATAATGAAATGAAATGCATTTGGCTCAGTTCGCGATTTTTTGAATTACTACGGTATTGCACCAAAGGCTCGATGTGTTTTTAACTTTGTCAACAAAATATTTTTCCCGCCATATTTCATTTGTGTTGCAAAATAATACATACTGCCATGTACATACATACATATGTATGTATCTCTCAAAGCAGTAGAAAATTTTAGCATTATTAGTTAATAGCAAAGTTGAAAAGTGGTTTAAATCTATTTATCATTTATAAAAATGTTCATAAAAGTTGGCAAAATCTGTCACACGGGCGTGTTTTTAGGTCAGACATTTTTTGAACACACGAGTTTTTTGACACATCGTACGACTAGATAGGATAGTGAAACCGTTTAATATCTCAAAAAAGGGAACAGGATACATTTTTCCTTATGGCAACGATAATTGCACGTTGAAGTAAAATTTTACTTAGATAAAAATCTGAGCTATTTTGAATGTTTCGCTAATATATATAAGTATTTTCTTGTTTTAGTCAATGAATTTTCTGGTTGTTTTCTCATTGTTCGGTCTACTGAAAAAAGTAATAAAATGGTTAGATATGTATCTTATTGTTAAATGAAACGCTTTAAATTTTTCTAAATATAACAGATTTTAATTTTTTACTATAAAACACACACATATATAGATATATGTATATATATATATATATATATATATATATATATATTATATAAATATATATATATATATTTATATATATATATATATATATTTATATAAACAGGTGAGTTTACTCGCTTTCAAGCAATTATTAAATTAGTGTTAAATAATATAGTGGCTCTTCCAGCTGTCTACATGCCATCATGTATAGACTACTGAAGAACACACAAAAAATTTATATATATTTTATTATATATATTTATATTATATTTTATTTAATATATTGTAAAAGAACATACAATACATATTCTAATTAATGCTAAAACGTACATACATACATACATACTATACAATATAAAGAGCGTTCATAAATAAACACGTCTATGAACACTAACACTTAGTGCAAATGTCTACTCACTCGTACTTTACATTAAGCACACAATTTTCTACATTTTATGTACTCGTACTTATATTTTTTGTATAAAAAGATAAAAGGTAATTCAATTTATAAATATTATTAATAGTTTTCTTATGAGTTGGTTGGTTAATAAATTCTTTTTAAATTAGGGAAGATGGCGTCCTTCTCAGATGCAATGGCAAGTTATTCAAGTGCATGGGGTTGCCTATAAAGACAAAAAATTATAAAAAAAACAAGTCTGATGCCTCGAATGGGGGAGTTAAAGATGGAAGTGAAACACGTACATTTGCATGTGTATTAATTTATTGATTTCTATTACTTTTTATTATCTGTAATTTTGTTGACTGTGTTGGGCGTGAGAATGATGGTGGTGGTGGTGGTGGTGGTGAATATAAATGGTTTTTGTTATTGAATTGCGTTGAAGGAAGTGTAGTTTCTGGACTTAAGTCTGGAGTTAAGGGTGGTATTTCACCGCGAAATGGTGCCACTTGAGGTGTACTTCTTACTAACTGTTGTAATTTAGAAAGACCATTGACATTTAAATATCGAGGTTGCGTAGATTCATCGTTACCTATATCTAATTTTGAAGGTAGTACCAAAGAGCTGTCAATAACGGTTTTACCATCATATGTTATTACAGCACCATTGGGTACATTGGCGTGTGAAATTTTTCGATTATCTGGAGGTAAATAGTACGTATCAACACGTTCAGCGGCTTGGGCTTCGGGCTGGTCCAAGTCGAATATATAATCTTCGTCTTGTTTTTGTTCTGCACTTTCACTATTATTCTCATGGTCAAACTCAACATTATCTAAATTGAGTTTATCAGCTTGAATTGATTTACTAGTATTTAATCCAATCATCTTTAGAATTGTTTCCGTCGTTGACTTGGCATTGGGTATCTTAATTCCTTGTTTTGTTGTTGATGTTGTTGTTGTTGTTGCTATAAATTTAAGTTTTTCTTCCGGCTCAAAATCATCAAGGTCTTGATATTCTTCAAACGGATAAATTTCATAATTTTCTTTAATAAGTTTCGTTTTTAATTTTGTCGTCAAAGACTTTTGGGTTGAAGCTTCCACCAGGGTATTGTCCTCTTTGATATCTGCAATATCTTCTTGTTCAGTCGAGTCCATTAATATCTCTTCTAACGAGGCATTTCGTAATTTGGCTGCTTCTGGTTGGTTCAGAGTAGATTTTAACATAGAACTAATGGGCTTGTTGTAAACGAAACTGTTTAAGCTCGAGGCTTGAGCATTCACTAAATTCTGGACGCCAGATGTTTTTCGAATTATACTTGTGGCATTTCTGCTGTCTGGAGGAGACGGTATAAACATTGGTTCAAAATTTTGAGTTTGAGTTTGCTGTTGAGAGGTTAAGAACAGAGTGTCTGTTTCCATTGCCTCATCTATTTCTATGCCCGGGTCTTCGCGACGGCTTGCTATTTGTTCCACTACCTCTGGTGGAGGTATAGGCCCATCCTGCCTTAGAATAGGCTTAAAACCGCTTTCGACTACAACCGTGTCTGGTTTAAATCCCTCATTCACTGCCGGTTTCATAACAGCTACTTCATCGGCTGTAGGTTCATCTTTTACTTCCTGTATCACAAATGGTTCCTTGAAATTGGAGCCAGAACTTAAGCCATTTGTTGTTTTTATGTTAGCCGTCGATGTCTCGGGTGATTTTATGTTCTCAACAGAGATAATTTTAATTTTTTCTAAACTGTTTTTATTATAAACTGGTTTTGCGAAGCTTCCTTGCGGAATAAGGTCAGCATATGGAACCGGAATTATGGGTTTTTTACCTAAATGTATCAAGTTATCTGCTTTGCGTGTGTTAGTTAATTCGGTTGGCTGACCTAAAAGGAGGACGGACGCCGCCAATGGTTGGATTGGAAACGGGTTTTCTTTAATAAAAGGCCTCAACAAACTTGGTACTGGTTTTCGATAATGATTTACTATGACTGACGGTTGTGGGACTGGTCCACCAAAGCCTATAGGATGCCTTGGTAGTTGTTGTGGTAATATGGGCTTAGAAACTGAAACTTTTTTCATGGGGCCCGGGTAGGGACGACGACCCGGCAATTTAACCGGATGGAAAAGAGGAGCGTTGAACGGAGGCCTTAAAAATTCGGAAAGTCCTATTGGTTTCTGTGTATTTTGTAAAGCTAAATTGTTGGTAAGATTATTGTAGGTATGTAATGACGGCTGTGGCAGGTAATAATGTTTGTTATATGGTGTGTGTAGATGAGGTTGTAAATGAGTGGCTAACAAAACTGGTGTCTGTCTGTTGTGAGGTAATGGCAATGAAAATGATTGGGATTGTGAAGATGGAGTTTGAAATGAGTTAAACAGTTGCTGTAAATCAGTTTCGCCATGCAGTGTTTCTGGTGTTTGCATTGATATGTTGGGCTGCTGAGGTGGCAGCGAAGGATGTGCTATCGTCTTGGAGACTTCACTCGTTGAAGAACTGCCATTAGCAATTATTTTTTTATAAGGGTTGTTGTTACTGTTGACTATATTATTGTTGGCTAAACCTTGATTTACTAACCCATTTGCTTGTTGCTGTTGCTGTTGGTGTTGGTGTTTGTGTTTTAGTATGCTATCCTCGAGAGCCTCAGCAGCGCGGATTCCATCTGAAATCAATTTAGTAATTTCCGTTGATTTTGTTATTTCAAATGTTAATTTTGGCGGAGTTCCGTTCATATTGTGATTTTTAATTAAATCTGTTTGGTGCTTTAACAAAAAATTATCGTTGGGGCTGACCTTTGTTTCATGACGTATCGATTCTTCGGCTGCTGTATCTTCTCGTTCCTGTATTGCTGCGGGCGCTGGCACATGTACAGCATGTTTTTCTGAGGCGGCAAAATCGGCATCATCACACGAGTCATGTACATGAATCTTCCAGCCAAGATAGCGATGTGTAAAGCAATGATAATAAACCGTATCGGGTGTATTGTGGTCGGGTTTCCAAGTTATAACACCAGGCTCACCAGGATCACATTTCAAAGTTAAGGTGCGTTGATAGGCTCCAAATGATTGGTAGTCGTCGGCTGGTGGTCCGTCACTATCTGGAGTCCAATTGCACAGACGGCCTACTCCAGTCGGTGCAACTTGTCCAGAACGAGATCTATGTACGCCCGCAAATATGCGTATATTCTAAACAAATATTAAGTTTTTTTTTATCAAGAAAAAGGAACGTAGAATTTAATGTTTTACCTTTTTTTCTTCTTCACGTTTGTGTTCATAGCCACCAACTGGGTCATCAGTTATGTAAAACGGATGATATTTGGCGGGTATATCGGGATTGTTGCCACCTTCCACAACAAAAGTATAAGTCTTGCCACGAACAACGTGAATTTCGGGTATAAGAAGGCCATTAATGAACCAAGAGATACCCCAGCCAACATGACCTGATTAATAACGATAAGTAATTTTTAAGATATGTGACTGGAAAAGAAATCGTTCAGCTACCTGTTATAGCGGAGTAGCCATGTTTACCACCAGTTGGCCCCATTTGGGCGTAAAACACGCCATCCTCTGGTTCATAACACTGTATAGGCGGTATGTCCCAAGCGCCGTTTTCATTTATTACCGGCCTGGGAGTTGGTACTGGTCGTTTTTGGGCCAATCTTGTATTAGCGACTTCTTGTCTTCTATTTGCGCCTTGTAAAGCTTGTGCTCTCTGGTTGTCATAAAATTCTTCTTCCGGTACTCCTTCACCGCCTGTGGGCTTTAAGGCAGCTGGATAACCTTTGCCAGGATTTTGTTGTTGCTGTTGTTGCAGCGGCTGCTGTTCTTCATTTTCATTTTCATCTTCACCATCATCATCATGGCCAGGCTTTTGACCTTCGGGTGTTGGACAATTCCATGTAGGTTGGCGACCAAAATCAATATAATGCGTACGTTTATTAAAATTTGAATGAAATGATGTTTCCTTGCGTTCATTTAATGGGCCAATGCCCCAAACAATAGCTTCAAAGCCATTCCTAGCGATAGGTAAATCTAATCTATCTGTTGCATTTAACGATCTCTGATATGTCACAATGGAATAGCCGTTCACCATTGCAGCGTTGAGCAAACGTATGGAATTCGTATTGTTCTCGACGTTGACATCAGGACAGCTGCCGCGTTTGCCCGAGCATTGCGATTTGCCTTCCAAGTAATAATCGATGGCATAGCCTTTGCCAGTTTCCTTATCCACCCAACTAACAGTCACATCAGATCCAATCATAACACTGCGATCCTTGTCTGGCGAAATGCCAAAAGCCATGTACTCATTGCCATCTTTAAAAAAGAAAACACATGGGTATACATACATTAAATGGCCCAGTCAGCTTTTCATTGAAGGTTTAAAAAAATGGAACTCTCTTTATAGAAATCTTTAACAATTTTGAAAAATAAAGAAAAAATCTGTAAAAATGACAGCAAAAAAAGATCTTTGTTTTGTTTCTCTAAACGCCTTTAAGTTTTCCCTAAGAGCTAAAATTAAAATTCTTTGAAGGCTCCTCTAACAACGATACTGTAACTGTTTGGGTCCATTTCATGCCAGACTTCCGCTGCCAATCAGAAAGGAAAAGGGAAACGCTGTCATCATATTCTCCGAGTGTCTGAAACTAGAAATACGTGAGAGTTTTTGGAGGATACCGCTCTAAGTATTTCCGAAAAAAAAATGTTCTCATTCCACACACCCAAAATCCTGGATTGCCATAAATAGTTCTACTTATGCTACAGACATTCTGGAAAGAATTCGATGGTATAATGCGCCCCTTCAAAACAGGTTTTGTGAATGCCGCAATCTTCTGTGGCTGTATGCCACAGAGTTTTAAAATATCACCTGAATCATCTGGTTTGCCAGCGACGCGGCCAACATGAACAGATAAAATCCTTTTCCATACTTCGAACCCGTTGAATCGCATCAAACACAAATGAATTCATTATTTCACTCTGGAAAAGCAGCTTTCGCACATGTTTATATTGCTGTTGCATGACGTTACACAATATGTATGTATAAGTGTGTTATGAAATAATGTGCTGCCGCATTATGAAATTGTTGGGTCGCTCTTGGCTGTGATGCAATTTGCATGCAGTTTTTCCCTCTTCATGCAGTCAACGCTTAAAATACAAAAGCCTGTTACTTTTAGAACAAATCTTGCCATTTTATAATTAAATATGAGGTTCAACAAACGCTGTAAATCGCCAAGTAACACATTTAGGAATGCTGTTTGCAATCTCATTCATTTTGTGGATGGATACAACATCTTGTGCTGTCCAAATTGGGTTGTAAAAGTTTTGTAACCGTAACAAAACAGGGAAACCAAAAAAATAATTTACCACTACATTGCAGGTGGTGCTGGAAACGCAATGCGACCGTGAACGGCCGGCGATGTTCAAAGAAGTTGTGTTAGTTTGGGATTTTAGTATGAACCTTATATTTGACGAACTTGTTACTAAATGTTTCGTATCACTTCACTTATAAAAATATCTGTGGAGCTTTATCAACTCAAGATAAGACGAAAATAAATTTTTTCCAGATATTTCAATAAAAAGCTGCATTTAATAATGATGTTATTAAACCAAAATTACAAAATAAAATCATAAATATTTCGAAAAAGAGTTTTGCCAAACAGAACACGCAATATTTCGCCAAATTAATAAAATTAGATGAACTTTTTGCAATTTTCAAATTCGACTTGAGCTGTTATGACAAAATGCCGCAGATATTTTTGGAAACTAAAAAATAGGAGCAGAACTTTTGCCACAAACGCAAACAAGAATAGTTTTGACCCAAGCGAATTTACGGCAAGTAAACTCACTAGTACAAAAACCAAAGCCGGAGAAATGCCTAATATGTGTTTTGTTAAATGTTCGTAAAATATTAAAAAACTAAATTTTACTACTGAACTGTTGACATCTCAAGTGCGTTCTCAGTTCCACTTGTTATGAAGTGGTTTTGGTTTCGACGTCCAGATATAAGATGGAATAAGGCGTGGATAGAAAGAAATCAAATTAGGCTTACCTAACTTGGCCACCAGTTGTACAACGATACTATCACCAGCCATTGCCCAGCGAACTTCAAAAGCCTTATCATCGTATAAGACTTCACAATTGAGTTTGGACTAGAAAATTGAATGAAAATCAATAGCACAATAAAATTGTTGTATATTAAATAGATTAAATAATTTCTATTCATAAACAAACCTGATAACGAAAGCAAAAACGAACGAGACACACATATTATGTACATATGTATGTATGTATATAAAATAATAACTAATATTTTAGGTTGATTTGAACGGACATAAGTACAAGGCTTAAGAACAAAAATACACCAGGCACCACCAATACAATATTTTTTTTTTACATAAAACCTTAACCTGCAACCAAAATCATGAAAACCTGACCCAGTTTAGTTTCTTTTTGCCACATGAAAAGTCTCAAGTTTTCTGTTTCTGTTTCTGTTCATGTTTTTATGTTCGTGGAGCTGAATAAATTTTATTTTTGTTGTGTTTGTGAATAATTTTTTTTTATATATAAAACATAATTCTGTAAATATGAAAATATACATACAAAATGAAAAATATCCTTTGAGTAAAAAAATGTTGATTTTGTTAAACGCAATATGTATGGAAAGAATTAACCAAATGTTATGAAGGAAGTTAGTAATATTTTTAAAATGGTTTTCTGGGTCCGAGGAGGTGTTGAACGCTCCGTATGGTTTGCATACAAACAGGCAAATAAGCAAAAACAAAAACAAAACAACAGCACAAATAAGCATACATAAACCTTATTGCAGTCTAGCTTTCATTTGCTATAACGTTAATTCCTATATACAACATACATGTATGTATGTATTTCACTTTGTATCTATATTTTGAAGAATGAAAAAATTTTATATATAAAAAATGTTTATTCAAACACAATTTTATTTAAATCAATATATATGTTCATATATTTTTAAACAAAAACAAAACTTATATATTAAAAAGCATAGACTTAAAAGAACTTAATATAAAAATATAAATTAGAACATTTTTCACGGAATTTTAGTTTTTTTTTTTTTGTGTTGTGTGTTTACATATAAATTTTAATTTATGTTTTGGCTTTGGACTTAAAAAAAGAGAAATGGTGCGAGCAATTTAAATCATATTTCGCAAATAACAGAAATTTATAGTGTCAAATCTAGTTTATACGAGACTTCGGGCCAAATCTATTAGACGTTGATGGGATTTTCCATACAAAATGAAATCTACTTTGTGAGTATCGCGATTTTCTTCATTTGCCGCTTGACAGGAAAAACTTAAAAGTACAGGACTTTGAGCTTGTGCCAATTTTATTATATACATACATACATACATACATATATTTTATTCATTTCCATGTGTATAAAAAAGAAGCAAAATGGCGCATTTACATAAGAAATTTTATAAAAGGATTGCAGGTCATACACACATACACACATACGCAGGTAACTATACTTTTTTTGTCAGCTGCTTCTGTTAGGAAAATAAATGTTTTGATAAATGTCAGAAAACAGTGATGTAAAGCTTTAGCTTTTGAGGTTATTTATGAAGTTCTGGCAACTGATCACTCATTTTATTGCCTTTTTTTGCGCTGCCGGTCGCCAAATTTATTTCAAATAAACGGCATCTACTGCTGGAGAATCTGTTGCCTTCATCTAAAGATTTAAGTGAATTGCGAATAAAAAAATTCATATGACATAAGTAACCTATGAATATTATGGCTTAACTTAACAGCCCAAGGCAAACCAAAAAAGGCGGATTCTTTTTGTTAAACGTTCGCAAAATGTCCAAAAGTAAAATGTTATTACTGAACGCTTGACCCCCCGGGGAATCAAGCACAGAAAAAATATCTAATCAATCACGTGTTCAATTTCATCTGTTATAAAGTCGCCCTGTAACAGCCTGTTTGATTGGATTTCGTAAGACCGTTTTAAAATATGCTTTGAATACAACAATAGGGACGTGCGTTTCACATGTTTGGCCGTAAACAAGCTTTTGCTGCAGTTATAATATTGTACAAACTCATATGTATGTATGTGTTCAGTTTTTGTAAAATATTTTAGGATTACAGATAGAAAAAAGTATGACCAATTGTACAAACTACCCTGGATCTAAAGAGTTGGGTGTAAATAGATTTGCAAAAGTGCAAATACAAAATAATTGCACTTTTTTTAAAGCGAATTAATCAAGTTCCAATTAAACGTTGTAAAGTTAATACCTTCAAAAAAAAAAAAAAAAAAATATACAAAAAAGGTCAGATTTTTTTGGATTAAAATGTGATTGGCCTCTGTCCGCCAAAACGGACACCATTTCCCTCGTTTAAGACTTTTGTGAAAAAATAAATATTTCTATATTATTATACAATGAATGCAATAAGTAACTAAAATCTAAACATGAACAATGAATTTTACAATATCATTTGATTTTCATTAGTTTTTTTTTTGAACTAAATGAGAATTTTGCTTGCAACATATATGTAGTTCTCTCGTTGAACAATTTTATGCAGTTAACAAAATTTTTTTATATATGCATGTATATAAACTTTTTGAACGATTAAATTTTGTCCCGCTTCTCTACACTTCTAAGTTATTGAGTATTGAATTTATATGTTTTTTTACCTGAGGACTTATACCCAACATTTTCAGAGATGGTGGCACATTCAAATTTTTCGGTACGCGTACATGACCAAAATCGACAGTGAATGCTTCGCACCAAACTCCAAAGTGACCAATGTCGAAGATGGTCAAATCATCAGGTAATGTCAGAACAATTGTTTTGCGTTCGTAACGTCTTAGAGGATCCTCTTTGCCGTTTTCGTCGGGTATACGTAAACCGTTTGGTGACGGACGCTCTCCTTGACCCACCCAAAATTTGGCATCTAAAGGCAGCAAAAATTAATATCCTCTGTGATCAAAACTCAAGATTCCACTCTTAAAATTTCTTACCAGGTGCTTCGCCGTCATAACTAAAATTTGGCACTAACAGAGTTTGAGCATCCACAATAACAATGTTGTCCGATTTCACACCATGGACACCATTCAAATTGTTTATCTTTTGTGGCCGCGGAAAATCCAAATTACTGGGAATCGTTATATCGCCAAAATTAACTGCAAACTCATCGCACCAAACGGAAAACCATTTAATGTCCTTTAGACTTATGCCCTCGGGCAATGACAAGGTAATATCTTTATTTCTATAACGTCTTGTTAGGGCAGCGGTACCGCCTCTTTCATCGCGCAAACGATATGATCCCTCATTACTGGGTTTATTGGTGTTACCCACATAGAAGTAGGCAGCTGTCAAATAAGTTTAGTTTTAAAAAGCAAAAAATCTAATATGTGCATTTTTAAATTGCTTAAACTTTTTACCTGGGGCTTCACCATCGTAGTTAAACTTTTTCACAAATATGGTTCGCGAATCAACTGCGTAAACGTCACCGGAAACGCCATGATGTAATCGCTTTAATGAACCAATTTTTGTGCCAAAGTATGGAAATGAAGCATTAGCAAATGGTATCACTGAAAGAGAAAGAGTAAAAAGAACAATAATTAATTAGTAATAAAAAAGTCAGTACAAAAATATACTTTATATACATATATACATATGTGCTTATATGTACGAGGTATACATATATTCTATTATCGTACACTCGTCTCAAATATAGAATAGTTCGTTGTGAGAGGCATAAAAGCTAAAAATCAAAGAATTTGTATAAAATTTTGTGCAAAAAATTTAATAAAACGCTTAAATGCATAAAAGCACTTTAAAGGTTAACTGCGTACAAGGTGATTGTATTCTGAGTCCAAAAAGTCAGAAAAATGCTAACAAGATAGGATGCCCTCGACAACGCAGCCCCGCAACAGCCGAAATATGGAGAAAATTAAGAAGAATTGTTGTGGAGAATCGTCGAATTACTATTATTAGAGCAGTTGCTCTGGATGTTGGCATGTTAAAAATTTTGGGAATGATGCGTATAGCAGCGGAGTTCGTTTCAAAATTGTTGAACTTTGACAAAAAGAAAAAAATAATTTTTTTGTTGGCAAACAAAACACCGTAATCATGCCCCAATTTTCTACTGTTCAGATGAAAACCAAATCGCTGTTAGCGCTGAAGAACTTACCAAAAAGTGCAAATCAGAACTGCTTTAAGTTAAGAATTGAAGGAAAACGGCGACAAAATAGAAATTGATGAATAAATAAATATCTTTTTGAGAAAAATGCAAATTCACTTTAATTTTTAACATGTATGTATGTATGTATGTAAATAATATTTTGATCAATTAGAATGTGTAAGTGATACTTGGGAACTATTTTCCAAAGTAATTATGTTGGTCATGAAAATAGCGGCACTAAAATTTTCTATAAACTGATCAATAAATTAAATGTTGAAATTAACTGATGATTTTTCCAGCACTAATTCAAGTACATTTGTTTTACATTGAACCACAAATGTTTAACTAACTTAAAAGAAACATTAACCTTTTCTTTGTGAGTTAAAAAACCCAATAGTGAATTGTTAGATTAGACAATAATTCAGTTTTATTTAATAGATTGAAGAGAGGGGCAGACAATTGAACAATTTGACGGCTGAACTGAAAGCAATCAGCTGTGTATTGCTTCTTAAACTGTCTTTTTGTTTTGACTAGCGCTTAGGGTCGACCCTTTCATATGCACTTAATATTTAATATTGATTTGTTTGTTGGTTTTATTAAGTGCTTGTATTTATTTATTGTGTATTGTGTTGTTTTATGTTATTTTTTAGCTGAATGTATAGAATTTTGGATATATGTAGTATTTTTCATCAGCGTCGCTTTATTAGGAATCGATCCTACTACCTTTGATCGAATACTGTCATCCATTAAGGGACTCCTCTTGTATTCTATTTTCATATTTTATTTTTCCCAACTATGTATGAGTTTTTATTAAAAATATACGGCAAAAATTGTTGTCAATTTTTTTTAAGAAGGCCTTTAAAGCGCTGGGACGATATTAATGTGGAAATAGCGGGTGCATATATGATATATGAAATAAGAAAAGGAAGAATTCTAGAATATATTCTAGTAGAGCGTTTCAAAATCTCAAATATTGAAACTAAAACTGTCTGAGCCAATATGGAACTTCTGAAAGCTAAAAGTATGCAATTGTAAATAACTCGAATTTTAAACGAAATCAGAACAACTTAAGACACAATTTTTAGAAGAATTCAGAACTTATGAAGGATACGATTTATTTTTGTTCTGAAGAAAACGCAAACAACGATATTGGATATATGAATAGAACAGCAAGACTCAAGGTAGTCAGTTTAATTTGGGTAGAACTACAGTCGAAGCGAATACTTGACGGGAAACTTGCCAGCACTTTAAAATTAACACGACTAAAAATTTGACTTTTGCTTTGCCATTTAAATTCTAATATATGTAGTATCTATGTGCAAAACAGAAAACATATTTTTTTTAATCAATATACACTAATATCCATCAATTACATACTGTGAAATAATAAACATTTTGAAACCGGTGCAATTTGCGAAAAAAAAATTCTCAAGTTAGAAAAGACCATAAGAAATTAATTTTTCAGCTGACGACTAAAAACATGACTTTGCATGCTAAGTCTTGCCTTGATTGTCAAAGCCCTAGTGTCTCGTTTCAAAGTGAACATAAATGAAATTAAAAAAAATACCACTAAAAAGTACAAACAAAATTGCAGACAAACGTTTTGTTAAACAACTTAAGGGGCTTTAACAAGGAAGAAAATGCCTTCAATATATTAGTACTATATTATAAGAAAAATTCCATCAACTTTTTTCAAAATTTGTAGTTACAAATGAAAAAATAAAAGCACCGCCCAAAAACCCCTTTTTTAAATTCGAAAATTGCATCATTATTCGCATGAATTTATTGCATTTAATTTTGTAATCCTCCTACAAAAAATATATACATACATATATATGAAATAAATTTAAAGTCCACTGCTAGTTTCATAAACCTCATTAATATTAAAACTTACAATAGCCTTTACCTTGTTTATAAAATAAAAATTAATTTAATCAGAGATTGTTACTGTTTTCAAAATCAGTTTTGTTGCGAAGACATACTGACACACTTTAAAACATGAAATCATTAAAAAAAGCCATTTAAAAAAGAAACTTTATAAGCTGAAATAAAAAAAAAAAACTAACGAGCCGAGCTGAAGACAATTCCAAAAATCAATTGGACACATATTCGCATATTCAGATGTAAAAACAGAAGAAAATTAATATTAATAAAATTAAAAAAAAACACTTTGTTTAGCAAATTAATATATTAATGCGCAAAAAGGTGTTGCTACAGCTAAAAATAAAAATTCAGATTAAATAATCTGCAAACAAATTTATTAAACTCCGAAAACTATTTGCGAATTTTAAGCTCGTTTCAAGAAAATCGATTTGGCGCTTTAAAAATAGTATTTCAAACAAAATTGCAGCAACAAGCAACATTTTAAAGTGCAACACTTCAATTAAGTCTATCTTTTGCTCCCTCTCTATTTTGGAAAATTGCTTGGTGGGGGAAAACAGGCGAGAACCGAAACACAAAATAACGGGTAAATTTCGTGCCGTTTGGTTTTTACTCGTGTTTTTGATGTAAACTTTTGTGAAATCTAATGGGCATGTAGCTCACGATATGTTCACGCGATCACCAAAAAGTATGTGACTATAACAAAAACATACATTCACCATCAACTCATCAGAAACTAAAACTGGAAAATGTTAATAAAACAGTTGTTTCCTAAAATAGTTCGTTCACTGAAACCTACATATGATTCTGTAAAATTTATTTTTAGCACTATTCTGGACAGTTTTACGGCTTATGTTTTCAAGGACTTGGTATAATCTCTTTTAAATTTTCTCTTACTTCACATTATGATGATCCTGGGCGAAAAAACCATATTTCTCTCATTTGGTAATTTTTAATGCTTTTTTTTTGGATAGCAAATTAGATTCTCAGTTTTTCGCTTTCAATTTGCAGGCATTTTGGCCTTAAGCTTTACTGCCCATATTTTCACATGTTTTTCTGCTTTTAAAAGTTGATAAAGATGTGAAGCCAATCTTTAAGTTGTATTTACCACTCTTTTATATTTACTATGATGTTTTACCCCAATGTGTCATTGACTTCTATTCCTTATGTTTTGAAAACTATGAAATGTTCTAAATTTTGTTAATATTGTTTTTTACTTTTCTCTTCAATAGTGTTTTTTGTTTATTATTATCATATAAAACAAAATTAAATCAAATAGTTATGCCGACAAAAAGAGTGGTTGTTAGTATAAGTAGTGAATTAACATAAGTTTTTTGTGTTATATTTTAGCCACAGTGGAGCAAAAAAAAAATTGCTACATTCTGTTGTTGCAGGATTTTAAATGCTAATACTTGAACCAGATCTAGTCGATTAACAAGATCTTCAGGGTTATTTAATAACAAGGATGAATACCTTTAATATCAAAATGTTTTCAAAAAAAATTTTATTTGCTTTATATTTTATGAAATACATTGGAAGTGGAGAACAGAACTGTGATTATATTAAATGGAAGCTTAAAGGCTGTTCAAGCACAATTTCGAAATATTGTTATTAATTATAACTGTAAAAAAATTGGCACAGGAGGTGGAATTCCGATCGAATGCACATGACAAATTTATATTTTTTATGCAGAGTGTGAATCAGAATGTGAATGTGTGAAAAACAGAAAACTGATCAGGAGATGGCAAGCAAGAGAAACCATCGCAGGTCAGCAGTCAGAGATTTTTCATTTCTAATCAGTTTTAAGATTTGTAATCGGCTGAACATTTTCAGATGCTTACAGTTGCCGTCCATAATACCTCCACCGACAATCGTCACCGGTTGCTAGCTAGGAAAGCCAGAGATGGACACCACTCGTGTAATAAGCTATAAATCTCTCCTTGAAAAGTGGAATTCACATTTATAACTGGGTTTTCTTGCAGACCGACCAATATTAAAAAAAAAAAAAAAACAAAAATTTCGAGTCCATTGATTTCAAATTTCAAAAGATTTGAAACAAATCAAGCAACAATTTGACTCTTTAAATTAACCGGTTCAGGCCGCACCACTTTCAAACATCTTTTATTTAATAATATAGAAAATTCACATAATTTTTTCTATTCTTTTTATGGTGGAACATTTCTCATTATAAAATTAAAGATTTTGGTTAATATATTTTTGCTAAAGCTGATTAAATCCTATTGTCTCATTTATTAAATAATTTTTTGCTGAAAGACGCTGAATATATTAGAATCTTAATAGCAAATAAAGAAAGTTTTGGCCACTTTTATTTAGTTCTTATGAAAATACGAGTATTCTATCACATTGAGAACCAGCTATTGTACGAGTATTTGAAATGTTTCTAATTCGTATTTCTTAAACTTATTTGCCACAAAAATATAATGGGAAACAAGTTATGATCTTGAAAAACAAGATTATGTTTAATCTTTTGTTTTTCAGCTATTAAACTCATTTTTATTTCCGGGAATCCCAAACAGTTTTCGAAAATAATGCAAAACAATCATTAATTAATGCCGGCATTAGGACTAACAAAACATTTTTTAATGTATTTTTTTACAAATTTAAGATTTTAGTCTTAAGTTTTCTCTACTTAAGTTGAAGAATGTAGACTTCTAAGTTAGTCTATAAATCCAGTATATGGTTTATCGTACGCAGATATTAATAAATCGGAGTTCAGAAAGTATTTATCAGCAGCTAAAACTATTTGGCAATTTATTTAAATGTGTCGGAAATGTGAGCTATAATAGCTCTGCCTTAACCAAACTTCTTTGGTTTGCTTTTGCAGCGAAGTTTTTATGATGAAAATATTTTTTTTAATGACAGGCCAACAAAAATATCAAAAACGCCAGCAGAAATCAAAACTACCAAATTTTTCTAGACAATTTTTGCAACAAAATACGAGTAACCAAAATTTATAAGTTTTTGAAACGAAAGTGTTTGTTAGTTCAATAAATGTCCTCTGCCATTCAATTCGCATTCAGTTAAAAATTTTGTGGATTCAGCGATTTTATTTAATTGAACGCATTTTAGAAAAGTCTTTAATGTGTTAATGTTTTATTGTTGTGAATAAATTATTTAAAATTCAATATTTTTTTAATTAATTTTATTCGAAAATATAATATAATAAAGGGATTTTAATAAATGGTTAAGGGTTCTGAGCTCAAGGCAATATGGTTTGGATGAACGATTTGGCGCAGATGACCCATGTCCTTAATGCAACAATTTGTTTTTGCAAAACAACGAAGTTTTAAAAACAAAAAATATGACTATTTTTATGTTTGCCAGCTGTCTATAAAGTGAAATTTCATAGTTACTACCTTTTTCGTCTCATTTTCTTTTTAGTTTAATTAATGTATTACAAACAATTACATATAAAGTTGAATACTCGTATATAAAAGGCTTTCAAGTCTACTGAGGAGTAGAGAAGCAATTGTTGTATAACTTTAAAGCGATTGCATCAGTTGAAAAAAGTTTATGCTTTATTGCCACTTGAGAATGAAATTAATATGATGGATTGATTTCCTGTCAAAATTAAATATTTTTTTACGAATGACTAGTCAAAAACTCTTTGTTTATCAATAAATTCGAACTATTCTATTATTTTTAAGGCGATGGCAAATTTGAACAAAATTATGTACGAGTTGATAGACATTGTTCAATTCTAAATGTCTTATCCGTTGAATGTTTCTTTGTATATTGGAATATCAATCGTTTGAGCTTTTACACAATTTGTTTTTGTTTTAGTATGAGACGGCAAAAAAGAAAAAAAAATCAAAAATGCTTGTTATTTTAATTGCGCCCAAGAATGTGGTTTCAAATTTTATTTCGCTGGAGTATTTCATAGATCGAAAAAATTCATGAAAAATTAAAAAACGGATATAGTCGTGGTTCGATATACTTATTTAGCAGGTGTGAGCAATTTTTAGCTAAAATACGATTTACTGAGGAGATTTGGCCTATTCTCTGTGGCAAAGCAATTAAATTTCACTTGCAGCAGCACAGAGTTCTTCATTCTTAAAATGCAACATTCATTTTGGAAAGCAACAGTAGCAAAATGCCAAAGACACTTAGATGGAATTCTGTTGGAAATATCCCGAAATACGTGACACGTTTTCCTCAACGGAAATGGTTTGCTAACACTAAGGTTTGGTGCTTAAGTCTTTTGTTTTTGCCATCGCTTTTGCGGTTTTAAGTGCAATATTTTTTTATATGGCCGTTGATTTTTTGGATATTTTTTTTATATTTAACTTACACCATAAACATAATAATCCGTACACGTAAATCATTCTGGGGCTTAACAGTGAATGCAGCATATTTTCATGCACTTCGTATTTTTCAATTATTATTATTTCTTTCTTTCTTTTTTTTCTCAAATTTATTAAAAGGCCGTTTCTGACCGTTATATGCAACAAATGATTTCAACTATAAGAAAATGTAAAATAATTTTATATATTTTATAGACATACACATAAAGTTTTTGTTTTATTTTTTAAGGATATTAAAAACTGTAAATTTTTCAATTGTTTTTTTTTCTGTGTGCCTGTATTTTTCTTCTTCTTTTTTTTTCCTACATACACCAGTGTAGTATTTTGCAACACAAAATTAAAAGATTTTTTTTCCTTAAAACTTTTTCCACTTTTTTAAGCCAGAGCTTTTTTTCTGAAACAACCGATCAATATGAACACCCAAACCATACTAACTACTTAAATGCCAACTTAATATTAACTTGGCTCTCAGATGCTGGCTGATGACTTTATGGCTAGTTAGATGGTAGTTTGCTTTGTTGGCTGGTTTGTTTGTTTGTTTATTTATTTGTTTGTTGTATTTGTTTGTTGATTGCTAAAATGTTGACTGGTCTGGACATCGTATCGTAAGTGGTAACCCACCACAATAAATGTTTCTGTTTTTTTATTTCTTGTTTCTCAAGACACCATTTCTTTCAAAAGATACAACAATAATAACACCAGTAGCAAATTATTGGCAGCAAGCTTTAATTATGTGCATGAGGGGAGTTCAATATCCACAAAATACAGTTCGCAGAATGCGAGTATGTATCTGTGTGTATATCCGAGTTAACGTTACAAAAGTTGACTTTGCTGTTAGCTTCTTAGGCTTCATTTCGGTATTCAAGATCAGGCGTAATTTCTCAATAAACTATTAAACAAGCTCTTAAAATAAGTTACAATAAGTGCATATGTTGCATTTTAAACAAAATAAATTTGTTTATATTAAAGTTAAAAATTTGTTTGTAAAAAATACTTTTAATTTTTCTTTTGTGAATTTTAAAATGGGGGAACTTTATATTTCTTCCCAATATAAAAACAAAAACAACAAATGTGACTAGTCGGCTGTTACGCAGCCGAGCGAGTGCTTGTGCGCCAATTTTTAGGCTCAGCAACGGGAATGGTAATCACATGTAGAAATGCATTTCGTTCATGCTGCGCCCAAAACTTGTCTTATTTCTGAATATTTGCACCTACGCCACTTACATGAAACTACTCAGCCGCCGTCCATCGCTGGAGTTTTCTGCACAAATTTTTCATTACAGTTGTAGTATTATGGCGTGACAACAATATGTAATGGTGCGTTAAACTTTCTGACACGCACAACACATCAAATCTTAAGGCTTGCATAGCAGTTATAGTGCAGCTCGACCAACAATTCTAAAATCTCAACTTTTGAAAACTTTCGAAATAATGGCATTTCTCTGCCACTATGCAGTTAATACTTTATATTTTTCAATTACAATAACAGGCCATTGTAATTGGAGTTTTGTCTTTGTCATAGCATGCAATTATGTAATAACTTTTAAAATTGTCGAAAAACAGACAGAAGCAAAAAGTAATTGAAATCCCCCAAGCCTGTTTTCGTTACTGATGATGAGACCTAAATTTTTAGTTCGTTTGTCTCTGCAGAGACAAACTCTGTGATTCGACTGTTACAGGTAGCAACATTTACTGTAAAGTTGTTCATCATGTTGCTAATATCAACTTGAAAAACATTTTGAAAATGTTGTGGCTTAGGATTTTCTTGTAGCTGTAAAGAACTGTTTTTTTTTGTAATTTTATTTAAGTTGTTCGCAGAAACTAAATACATATTTGCCTTGTCAAAGCAAAAATTAATAAAGTGGCTGTTCACCATTCACTCTTTAAACACACGTAAAAAGATGATGTTGTCTGAAAAAAAATTCTCCACAGCACTTTTTATCGATATGTTGAAAAAGAAGGAGAAGAAGAAAAAACAGCTTGCGTGTTACTTTGTTTAAGTGACATAAATTAGTTTAATAAACTTAAAAAAAAAACTCGTTTTTAAATCAATAATCTTAAAAAATGTACTGTAATGTTTAAAATATATTTGAAAAATTAAAGTCAGTTAACTGCTGAGTTTCTTAACGGTAAAATATTTAATTTTCTATTCCGTGCTGACATTTAAAAACTGGCTGAAAGCCTTGGCCTATACATATGTATGTACGAGTACATACGTACATGTTGGATCATACATAGTACATACCTGCTTATGTTAATGTATGTAATAATCTTGTTTCGCTCAATTCATAACGAAAAAAATGTATACAAATTATTCAAACTACTACTTGCAACATACACACAAAAGTCAACACAAAACTTTGGTAATGAAATAGTTAATATTACTAATAAAAAAAAAAAATAGTTTAAAAGAAACGAAAATCTTAAGAAACTAGATTAGCAACGAACTTTAAAGCCTTCCTTATGGAAGGCCTTCCTTATGGCTACAAAAGTAGCTTCTAACTTGGCAGTCAAGGTGCAATGACGTTTTTCTTAATGTTATAGATTTCTGATATACTCGTAGTCAGAAGAAGCGCTTGAGTTCTTAAGCTTTTCAGTTATATGTTCAATACGATGCAACGGCTGTACAGTGCGATGGCAGATTCAAAATATAGCAATATAGCAATTTGTTCCATTTTATTTGATTTTTTTTAAGTGTCTTGGCACAAAAGAAAGCCCGAAATATTGTTTTTACTATTACCACAGCCAACAAAGTCTGTACTGGGTTGGAATTTTCGGTTAATTAAAGAGTATAATAATCTGACAGCAATATCAAAATTGATTAATAATATGTGTAACATGGAACTTAAATGTTAATCGTTTGTCAACTACTACACCTTAATATTTAATATTGTCAGACCGGAATATTGTGTTTATTTTTTTAACAAGCCTAAGGAAGTGGCTACAGTGGCCTTTGTCCTTTGTCCTTTGTAACTAAACAATATACTATATATTTATATAATAAGTACAAAATTCTATAACTTGCTAAGTACTTTCAGTGGAATGTGTTTTCTTTTGTCTTTAAAATTTATGATGTCCTAATTAATTGTAAGAGGCCTTGTGATAGCGTTGAGTTGTTGTAGCAGGATATCAGATGAGACATCGTTAGCGGAATAGTATGTTGATTTCCTTTTGAAATTTTTAATATTTAATAAAAAGTGTATGTATTATCTTTTCCTGAAGAAGGCATTCAAAGGAAATGTCGAATAAACATTTCTAAATTTTTTATAAAAAAGACGGAAACACTTCGAACCTGAATGTTTAGCCACAACAATATTAATTCAAAACTGTTATGCTCTAAACACATTCGAGACATCAGGCTACGGGCTACAATATGTCAAAATTAAAACACACATAAATATATCAACAACACCACTGTTGTAGCTGTCGCCAATTTTAACTTATTTTTATTTTTCCCAAAATATCAAAAGTTTAAAGTCGTTTTGATGGATTTATATATTTCAGACGTTTTAAAAAACACGACTTTCAAAATTGATGCGATTTTGCTTTCGATTTCCGTTCTGTGTTATTTATTTTTAAGTCGAAAGATATATTCAATTACATCTTCAACTTTGCAGGCCCGCTCAACCTAAAGTAGGCGTGGTGGAAAAACAAATGTAATTTTTTATACTTTAAGAACAAATTTTTTATTTCTCAAACGTCAACATAAACAGGATTTTTCCGCTTCTTTTTTATTTAAAAATGTGAATTGGCATTAATGAAATACATTAAAATGCTTCGCTCTAAATATAGCTGTGGTCCTTAAGATAATTATATAGCTGGCTACTCGGCGACTGCCTGCTGTATTGAATGCACTTTTCAGCGTCGTATCACTAAACATGTAGTTTGCAGGAATTACAATATTGTGATAATCTGCCAACAGATTTAAAGACTAATAATATAATTTAAATATTTTAATTTAGTGTAAAGCTGTTTTTGTATATTTTCTACATGTCTAAACGTCAGTAGAAATCGTTAAAAACTACAACATGTTCAGGCATTCAACTTTATATATAATTAATTGTTTTTCAAAAGGCAATGATAATTATGGCAAAAATGTTTGGATATTTTTCAAAAAACAAAAAAAAAACGTAGTAGAATATTCTAATACGTTTTATTATATAAATATCAGCCAGGTTCTGCATATCACCACGAAATGAAAGTGAAATTGATTTTAATTCCACATAATCAATTTTTTTGTGTTCTGAAAATCGTATGAAACAGTTTTATAGTGCGTGTTGTACTGTTAATTAATTTCATTAACAATAGCATTTGACAATTAAAAGAATAAACAAACAAAATTTTAAATTTCTGTGCACAATTATTTTTAATAGATTTAACGTGTTTTAAACCACTAATATGAACCAATCTGTTCATATTAGTATTCTATTTAATTGTTGGAAAGAGAAAAAGAACGAATGGATCGTTCCAATCCTTTTGAACCACCATATAAATCATAAGTTACCAACAAAATTGTAGTGAAAATTATCTTAAACGAAGAAAAAGATTTATAGCATATTTTAGATTAGATAAAGAAGAATTTTTAATGCTGTTAAGTGAAATATCAACCAAAGTGGCCGAAGCAACCATCCAGTGAATTTACAACTAGCTACGGCACTTCGTTACTTTGGACAGGGGAGCGCACAACAAATGATTGGAAATGGTATAATCTTGCTATGGGAAGGAGTACCGAGTCAAAAATTCTGGACAACATGTTTGATTATTTACTAATTACATTTCAATACAATAAACTATTTCATATATTTATTCAAAAAGTATTTTTTTCGTGCTCTCAAAGGCGAACTGTTTTAAATAGGTTTTTTTGTAGCAAAATTCATTTACAGAACATAAAACTATAACGGAAAAATCGGCAGAAACAATTTGAAAATGAAATTTAGTTTTATAAACCATTTAAGCGATTGCTAAAACACCAAATAGATGAAAATTACACTTTTGGTGATTTTTTGACAAAAAGTGATTTACAGAACCTGGGTGTATATGTATATTAAAACGATTAAAGAAACTAAATATTTTGTTTAATTTATATTTTAAACACTAATATATTTATAGCGAAAGAAGTTATCATGCTAGAGGTAATCCGTAAAAACATCATCATCATATTTTGTATATCCAAAACCCCTTCGCAATGTGGGCAAACCGATTAATAATATAGGACCATAAATGCAAGCGTGTGACCGCCTCAAAACAGGATTGTATTCAGAAACAATACGAAGAAGAGTAACCGAAACTGTGGACTTTCTTGGATGAGGGAGAACTCACAGTTTTTTCGAACTATTATTGGCGAATACTACTCAGAGTTTTTGTACAAATACAATATTGATTGTAAGCAAACCTGACCTGATCTAGCAAAAACAAAAATAGTGTTGTAGCAATAGCACAAGACACAGTTGCACATTTGGGCAGTCACTGCGGATAAAATCCGTGAAGATAGTTGGGTTAAGAACTGTTATTTCACCCCTCATATTCTCCAGATTTAGCTCCTTGTGAATATTTTCTGTTTTTAAATTTCGAGAAATTACTGCTTGATATTATTATTTAATATCAGTTCGTTGTTTAAGAATATCCTGCATAGGATATAGATTCCTTTTCAGACTTTTGCGTTGCTTTCAGACAAAATGTTTACATGTATTTATGTGTGTATGTCAAAAAGTTAAAGTTCACTGCGATAACCGAGACACAATAGTTAGCCTAGTCTATAACTCACCGAAAAAGATGTTTACATTTTTAAATTTTTTTTTGAACCTTAAACGCTACGTTTTCCGAAAGAAATGTTGCAAATGTTAGGTGCGATAACTTAACAATCTACAGTGATCAAAAACACCAACACAAATTAAAACATAAAAAGTCATCAATCTCCATCAATGAATAACAAAAGAAACATATGTACATGGGAATCTTACTACACATGCAGAAAAAATAATGACTGCTCGGCATAAAGTTCAAATTCATGATTAAAAAAAAAAATATGTTATAACATTTGAAATAAATTATTTATTTTCCCCCTAATGACTTCAGCTCTTGTAACATCTTCGACGTCTTAGAAATTAAATCGATTTATTGGTAAGCTTTTTCTACCACGCCGCAGATCATCAATTTATGATTACAACCTCTTAATATTTTATTACCTGAAGTTTTTTAGTTTTCTTTTTCTTTTTTTTTTAACTTCTTTATTTTTAAGGAAAACATAATAAAAACAATCAGTTTGGCTGCTCGCATGGTGGTTGGCTGTTGTTTGTTGGTCGTTGGCTGCTTGACTATTATGTATTGGCTGATGACCTTTACGAGGGCAGTCAAGCAATCAACAACGCAACCAACGAAAGAGAAAAATTTTAAATAACTAAAACAAAACGAAAGAAAACACAATAATAAATGAAAACAACAAAATAAAACTTTGATTACTGCAATAAAAATATTTAGTAACGTTTACGCTGATGTTTGTTGTACTCGTATGCGTAAGAGTGCTTTGCAGAAAAAAAAAACATTTTCGAAATCTAATTATAGACTTGTCATCGCAAAAGCTAAAAAAACCAAATGTAATTATAACATCAACTGAAATTGAAGAAGCTACAACTGATGTTTCGTGCAGCAAGTGTTTTACTTTTTAATAGATAAATTCTAACTCCATTTATTTTCCAACTGGCAGAAATGACTAATATGCAGAATGTATTAATAAAAGAAAACTTTGAAAAAGCTCTGGTCTCCAAGATACCTGCCAATATCCAAATGCAGAGAAAGAGTAAACTAAATTTAAATTTTAAGCACAACAAAAACATCCCGGCACAATGTTGTCGCATATTTCTCTGTCGGTTTCTGTGCCGAAATTGCGCTGATTGTGGACAATCAAAGTTGACCTTGTTACGCCCATAATGTGAAATGTATAGAAATTAAACTGTAAATTACGCATTATGTAATTTTTATCGGCCTCTTGTGTATGCCGATCTTAGTCTAAAATCACCGGTGGTACATGAGACGGTAAAACAATTTCTTAAACTGCAAACAACTGGATGCTAAAATTTTACCTCTTTTTTCACCTTAATTGTAGTAAAAATATATTTTTCAAATCTATTATTTATTTACATACATTAAAACATTAAATAATATATAAGTGTTGTATATAAAAAAAACAACACAAGTCGATTTTACCAAGACATTGGGGATGTGCCGATTTTGTCATACCTGCTTTCAAATGATCTGTTTACAAAACAACATTTATAAAACACATTTCTTTTTTAAAACAACAACGCCACAATATATACTTACAATATTGCCAGAGCAATCTTATAGTTTTGGGAATAGTCAGTACATTCCGGGAATGAAACTCCGTCTGGCAACAAGCAAATAAATTAAAACATATGATTTAATTTGTCCAATAAAGCAAGACCTTGTGAACGCATTATATCGATAGTTGTCGCAATTGAGTTTTGGTCGATATAATATAAAACGAAAATTAATTGTTGCACTGTGCAACGATAATTGTGCAATGTTTTCAAACGTAAAACGACATACGAGGCCGATAGTGCAATCTTTACTTTACACTCCATTCCAAACCGGTTATATCAATCAATGATTACAACTACAAATATGAGATACAGTGTGTTCTTTCCATATTGGTAGCTTTTTTGGAATATCCTTCGAAAAGCGAAGTGAAGCATTGAAGAAAAGAAACATTGATTGCAATTATTAAAAATTATTAAATCATAATTACATTAGTTGCTTACCACATATGTATGCTGGTGCTGAAATCTAATGCTTCAGCATTTTATGTTGGCATCTAAATAAAATGAATTGGTTTATACACGTGTGTATGTACATACTCACATACATAAATCAAAAATATAGAATGTAAAAATTACGCATTTTCAATACAGAAAATTGTACCATTGAAAAGCAAAAACAGATTTAGAAATGCGAACACCATCAGCCAGTTAATACGGCTAATTCCAATAGTCGTGTCGTCGTCACATCGAACCGACTCATCTTTTACAAAAATCTGCTATTCTTAATTGATACTTGTATATAATTAGCAAAAACCCGACAACAAACTGTTGCTTTCTGTGGATTCATTGTTTTCCCGACTTAGCGACAACCTTCCTGTCCTAATTGAACAAAAAATTTGGGGACCCTTTTCATGTGCAAAAAGAATTTTGAAAATTGGTTCACAAATGGCGAAGTTATGTTCGCTTATATTATATAATCGGTTAAAAACTATGTGGAAGGAATAACAGTAAACGTTAAAGTGTGCGTAAAAGTGGGCGTGGTTTGCAAGAAAGTAGCCTATAGTTCATACCAGAGTGCCAGTTAAATGTGAACATTTCAGAATGATCGGTCCATACTTTTAAATGCATATCTGGATCTACAAGTCTGCTGGTTGTAAAATTTTATATAAATGTTATTTCAGCATATCGAGGAACTATAACTTAGAGCCCTTTCAACATTTTGTCGGCAAATCTTTTTTTAAGCTCAGATGATGATTTTCATATTTGGATCAAGGTTCTTTAACAATTTTTCCACTCGCATTTACACGTTGCTGGCAGTTTTGCATTTTTTGAAACGCAAAAAGAATTTTACAAATTAGTGATTAACATTTCCTTTTCCTGTCTGTTTTAAATTGTACACTTCATGATAAGTCTATTTGTTTTTTTTTTTTTTGTTTTTTACTTTCATTATTCTAATAATCCACTAACCATAAAACCTACTTTGTTTGTGAATATTCTCTTGATTCTATTACTGTTAGCAACATATTAGATTAGTTTCATTTTAACCATTCCACACAGTAATGAACAAAACATACATAAATAAAAAAAATAAACATGTTTAATTAAATGCATACAGAATATGTATACATGTATGTATTTTTTCCGTTGGCCAACACACACTGTGTCGCGCAAAACTCAGCGGACCAAAGTCGCTTAAGCAACTTTGGCCCTAAAATTACATTTATGTAATTGCTTTTTTTTACAAAAACGAACTGTTAAGTGGAAAATTTTAGCCAATTAATCTAAATTCTGTGTCGAAACAAATTTTATGAAATTATTTTCAAAAGTTTTATGAATTTCTAAGAATGCTGTCAATAAAAATATGTATGTAGTCGGGTCGGGATAGAGCTTAGCATAAACTATTCGTGTAATCTTTTGTGTGTCCTAAAATTGAATATTAAACAAACTTCTGTATCTTACATATATTTATTACTCGTGTTTACTTTGGCAAACACGATACAATACAACTCTGAAATCATCGATGCCAAGATGCGGCCAGCTTTCACTTTGAAATTCCTTATTGTATAAAGTATAGAGTAGTTTGCTGGGTTTTTCGATGGCACTGCATTACAATAGGTGTTCCTGGAAAATTTTCCACTCTTGCCGTTAAAAATAACGTTGCTATCAACAAAATCCTAAAGGCTCTAAGATTAGGAAAACAAGTTTTTAATTTGACTTGTGGTCTTTTTGGCTCATACCTCAGCAAATAATACAGAAAAACTGGATAGTTTTCTGCAAATATCGATTAATTAATAAAAATTATGCTTAAGTTTAAAAGTAGGAAATCATATGACGATATGTTTATATTATACATTTTTCTTGAGTTAATTATGAACGAAACTGTGCATATAAATATGTATGTATGTATGTATGTATGTACGTACTAAATGTATATAAATAAATATTTAACTTTGAAATATGGTTGTCTGATTATTTGAACATAGACACGTTTTTTGTTTGCATTCAAATGTACGCGTGTGCAACTTGTTTAAAAAAGGGAATCAAAAAATTAAATTACTATTTACAAAAACAATAAATAATACGACCTCACAAAAAATATACATATAAATAAAAAATTATGAAAAAAATTGAGCGAAAAAAACCAGTAAACAATAAAATTTGCATACATGTATGCAACAGTAAATAAATTGATCAGTTATTTAAAACCTATAAATAATATTTCACAAACTGTAAACAGCAATAACGAACAACTCTGCTTTATTTCAGTAAGCATTATTTTATTGTAAAAAGTCAAAAATCTAAAAGAAATATTAGATTTTCCGCTACCACACCAATCTATTGGTGTGTTATGATATCGTGTGAAGTTCTACAGAAAAAATTTTTTTTTGCAGAATTTCAACAAAAATTTCAGTAAAACCTTTTTCAGCTTTCTTGCAACGAAAATATTTACTGATTCCGTGAAATTCCTTTGTAGTTCCGTATTCAGATAAAAGTTTCGCTGAGTCAGCGAACTATGTAATAGAAAATAGGTTTTTTCAAGCAGAATACATTTTTTTAAACTAAATTTTTCGCTGCTTCAGCAAACAACGTTTGTCGAATTTTTACTCAGCAGCTGCTGGGTTTTTTTTTCAATGAACAAAAATTCATTGAATGCTTCCCGTATTCAACAAAACTTGTCATTGAATCCATGAAAAACAGCCATAATTTTTTTTGTGTCATGTTCAATTTGTTATTTACGCTACAAATTTCACAAGACAATCCTATTGATTCAACAGAAACTGGTAGTAGATACAAATTTATGATTTAGACGATAGTAATTTATTGTTACAATGATAGAGAATACAACTGTTATATTGTTCCAAATAAAACATATTTCGGATCTAATATTTTGCTGTATAAACAAAAAATAAAATATAGTTGTCATCATATTAAAATGTTATTGCAAACACTTAAACATAATATATATACATACATCTTATATAAAACTTCAGCAAAGGTCAATTTGCAGAACGGGGACCAACAACCTTTGGCATTCTGGCCTTGGTCATTGGTTGAGGAGCCTATCCTTGGCTGTGGTTTTAACTTAAAATTGCCGGAAGAGGCTTGGAAAAATGCTATGGTAGCAAGACTCCTGCTGATCCTTGTGTTCGAGGTGTTGTTGTCTTGCAACAGGCCTTGTTTATGTAACGAACTAAGATCGAGTGGAATGTTCAGGCGAGTCTGGCTAAGGCATGATATTCCTTGAGGATTTCGAGCTACCAGCTCTGGTGGCTTGTTTCATACGGAGCGCCACCCGGACCTGGCAAACAATGTCCGTCTAAAGGGGGGCGTTTGCTTACCTGAAGTGTCCGATAGGGGGATTCCAGTGTATATAAAGGGTGGGCCAACCATAATGCACGATGTTAATTGTGAGTCGCACCTTAACGTCAACTTTTTTGCCCAACCTAATTTGACATTTCTTTGCTTAAATGTTACACAAATTCAACCATGGAGAGATACATAATTGAGCAGCACGTTAAGATTGTCGAAGCCTTTTACGAAAATAGGCTTTCAGATCAAAATGCATTTCTGGACTCGTCGTCGTGCCCAACAATTGAACATCTCACGATGCAAACTTTGAATGAAGATTTGAATCCTTCTATAATAATAAAAAAATATTAAGATAATTCTCTGTAAACTTTTTTTATTTACAATTAACATCGTGCATTTTGGCTGGACTGTCCTTAACTTAACTTTTGTTGAGAAATGGTTTTGGAAATCAATATAATTAAAAGTAAAAATATGTGTATGTGTGTATGTACTATATATTTTTAAAATTTTTCTTACCATAAGAACCATTTCCGGAGATATTTATCAAGAGAAATAAAGCCCAGCAGAATTTTTAAATTACATATGTCACCGAAAAGCATGACGCGTGGCGAAATAAAACAACTCATTTGGTGTCGCTACTGATCAGCGTTGCCAAATGTAGAGATTAACATATATTAACATATATGCATTTTGCAGTTTATCGAAGCATTGAGCAGTTTTGAAGTTTTTTGTTTTAAAAATCAGTATTTACGCAAATTTTGCAGTTTAATTTTTTTTTAATAAATTCTTTACTTACAGATTTTTTATTGAAAATTTGCAAATTTTGAAGAAAAAATTATTGCAACTTCAAATTGAAGACCACAATTTCATTTGTAGTTTTCTCAACTTGTCTGGACAATGTTGGAGTACTATGTGGCTTGATGCGAAATGTACCCGCACAAACAGAATTAAAGAGCTTAAAATTTAAGTACTTTTCCTTTCCACAAAGCTTTTAATTATCGATATTAGTTAATAACTTGCTCCGAATTGTATTAATAAAATTTAACTTTTAGCTGCAGCCAAAACTAATTTAATGTACTCGTATTACTGCAACAAAATTCTAAATTTTGTTAATTTGACTTTCTTACATATCATATACTATATACTCGTATATATATATCGTGCAATACTACGAACGATTTCCCCCGTTTATGTCTCAAAATTATAAATACACATGTATGTAGTACGTACATGCAAAAATATTGATAATTCTCGTTAGTTAAATTTAACAAAAAATGTAAATACTTATTCAAAAGTAATTTATTATTTATAATGCAAATTATATTTTTGTTCAACATAAATATTTGTTTTGTTGTTAAAGTTATAAGTCTATTTATTTATCCCAGGTTTTTGAGTTTTTAACAGCTTGTATATTTAAATAAAACTACATACATATATATTTTTATTGTGTGTGTATTTTGCAAACCTAAAAACTTGTTTGCCATGGCTCTTGGCAGTTTTGAATAAACCAGAGCTAATTATTTTATTATTTTAGAAAGAACAAAAAACTCATAACAAAAAGAGAGCGGCATTTTAAAATTATTTCAAAGCATTTTTTTAATTTGTTTTCTTATTTGTCCAACCACACGAAGATCAAGATCATGACAGTGGTTGAAGTTATAGAAATTACGTAATAATTTGTTTAATAACTTTAATTTATTTCACTTGGAAAATATAAGAAAAAAAAAATATTTGTTTGCAAAACTTATAGAAAATATCTGTATCACTCTTTTTTAAATGTTTGTTTTGTTTTGTATTTTAAATTGACTGCGTTGAATTTGATTAAAATGTTACTAATGCTGTTTCGATATGGGAGATTGTTCGCCGAAAAGTTATAAAAGGCATAAATGTCTAAAATTTTGCTTCAATCAATTCAACAAATTATTAGAAGGTATTAAATAGGAGAAGTAACTTACGGATTAATTAGTGCGTTTAAATTTACATTCCATTTGAATTGGAGAAAAAAAACCTGGCAGATGTTTTATTTTCTTGCGGCGAACAACAACATCCAAAAATTTTAGCCTTATTTTTTTGGTCCGAAACAACTGCTATGATTTGACTAATATTTTTTCGGCAAGAGCTACTATTTAAACAATGTTTTGTGTGCAGTGGAAAGTATTATTTTCTAGTTAAAATGACAGCTAAATATTTCCGAGTGAAAAAATGTTTAAATTTGTCCGTCATTACTGCTCGTTGCGTTGTCGGGATCAAAACCGGTTAGTGGCTGCCGCCCAAGGCGGTATGGTATGTCTACTATTTTTGTTTCTCTCGGATTTTGGCGTTTCTTTTCGAATGTAGAGACGCACAATGAAACTTTTAGTTCTCGCAGTTGATGTGCGGACTCGTCTAATCAGTTCTATACCTTTAATAGTATGACCATGAAGAGAAGAATTTATATTTTTGATTGTTTTTTTTTTTTAGAAAAATAATGTTCAACTACATTTTTAGACGGAGAAAATATTGGCAATTAAAAAAATCAAGGTTAGTTTTTTTTTTGCAAACTGTTGCCATCGTTTCAAGCATAACTTACATATTATCGCAGATGTGCAGGTAATACCCTCACTTGGTGTTGCATTTTCATTAGCCACAAGAGAACAAAATTTACTATTTATTCGGGCAATAAGTCATAAAGTATAAAAGGCAGAATAAATGCACGAACAAAATGCCATAATAGTATCATTTAGGCAAATTTCTTGTTTTTAGTTTTTAAATTTGCCAATTCGTACACCAATTGGCAACTGTAACGGCTTTCTTTTCATTTTTTTCCCCCTCCATCTGATTTTTTAAGCTCTTTTTCTTTATTATTTTTTTTAATTTTTGGATTATTTTGCCAGCATCAAATTTAGACTATTGTCTTGGTTTTCCCATTTTTCTCAAATTTTAGGTTTTTTGTTTCCTTTTTAATTTTGGTTTGTTGGTTTTACATACATATGTATATACTTTTCTTTATGTAAACAAGGCGACAGCACTATGGCAGTTGTGAAATTGCTTGTTACTCTTATTCTCGCAGAATAACTTTTTGTTATACATGTTGTTGTAATTTTGCTTTATCGCTGCCACCTGGTAAGCGCAAATACTCGTACACCTTGATTTTTTTTATTTACTTAATTCTATAGACTATAAATCTTTACAGACTAAAAAAAAATATGAAAGAGTTAAATTCAGTATTTAAATACAAAATTATTTTTGGTTTTATAACATTATTCGACTTAGAGATATCGATAATATGATAAAATTTATTAAATGTTTTACAAATACGACGAAAGGGATCGTTGTTAGCATAGATAGATCTGTGATAATCTAGACTTATTGTTTATAGTTACGGGTGGCCCTTGTTGGTATATAAATCTTTATTTTGCTCAGCAGAAACTCGGAATCAGCATCACCACGAATTAATTATGATGATGATAATATGAGATGCTAAGCATTGAACAACGACTTCTTAAACTTGATAGTTTAATGAGTCCAAGTGTACTTGTATATGATGGTAGCACATAAGAGTTCCATCCAAGACCGTGTAGACAGAAAAATAAGAAATTACTTTTGCACTGATTTAATGTTACTTATGTGCATGGAGAAGTAAGGATCCCATAAAATTGACCCATATTCAAGAAGGAGGTGAATCAAAGAAGTATAGAGTTGCTTTGTAATAATAGGGTCTGAAAATTCTTTAGACCATCGTTTATTCAATCAAGAACTCCAAAAGCCTTATTAATAATAAGCGCAATGTTATTGTATTACGAAAATCGATCAGTAGTATTGTGAACATTTTCGAGCATTTCTTATTACGGTGGTAACAGCAAATTTAAATAGTTGTAGGTAGCAAATTATCAATGGACTTGTTGTAGATTATCGTAAGTGGATTACACAAAGATTCTGCGCAATTTCTTAGAATACAATTAGAATCTCCATCCGGGCCAGAATAATAAGAAGATTTTAATAATCCTAAATTAAAACGAACAGTTTGGAAAAATTATGCCAGTTGAATGTTCTAAATTAGTTTGATAAGTAGAATTGTAGTTGCGAAAAAATTTAAAATCATATTACTGATAAGTGTATCGTTATTATTGCTACAGCAACCTGATTTCAAGTATTTGGGATAGTCAGAAGAACGGCGTTTTGAATTGATAGTCTTTTAAAATGATTTAGGGTTGATATATTCCATTTATGTACTCACAGAATTATTGAATAAAAAAATTATTTCTAGGCCAAACTGTTTTATCAGTTTCCATAGAAAGTCTTGGTGTTTTTATTTCATGTGGCCGTACGCACGTCAAATATTTTAGAGAATATTTCCGGTCTCGCTGATTGTGATTTGTATTTATAACATGATGTGTTGATTGCTGCAACTTGGTCTGGATCAAGCTCTATACCAATAGTACAAAATGTATGTTTTCTAGTAATTAATTTTAATAATTCAGTTACTACTTATTATAATTATTATTATTCTTAATATAGATATTTTTAATAGTTTAACACTCGATGCTGTTTTTCGTTCAACAAGAAATTAATTTCGTTTGTTTAAAGTCTTGTTCTAAGCGACACTTCATCCATTAAATGGGTTTGGCCTTTGAAGAACAATACAAATTATAAAATTAATCAAAAAAAAACTTCTTTCTGAATTTTATGATATTCTAACTGGAAGGAAAAAATTTGCATATGGAAAAATGTTCGAACACAAGCACAGAATCTTTCAAAAAGACATGTTATTTTAGCACAAAAAATTATAAATATTTTATCATAAAAATAAGTATTTAGTATTTTCATATATGTATACATATATATTTATTTATTCATTTAATTACTATTATTGTTTTATTTTTCAAATAGGCTGTTGCTAACACCCTTTAACTTTTATACACATTCGTAAAACTAAATGCAGCCATGATATTTATTTAACAGATTACTTGAACGCATCATTAATTCATTACAATTCAAACATTATCATTCCATGAAACATTAAATGGAAGTATGTATGTATGTATGTATGTACATAAAAACTAGTATGCATGTATTTTCTATGTATGTACATACATTTGTATCCATTAGTACATACATACATACATATATATGTATGTATGTACGTTCTTTATGCCAACTCGCAAGTGTGTGCTCAAATACAAGATACACTAGTATTTTTCTAAGTGGTGTT
The DNA here is from genome assembly GCA_932526305.1 of Epicampocera succincta. Classification (NCBI taxonomy): domain Eukaryota; kingdom Metazoa; phylum Arthropoda; class Insecta; order Diptera; family Tachinidae; genus Epicampocera; species Epicampocera succincta. The sequence continues at coordinate 59,395,064 of OW052034.1, forward strand.
AATGGGGGAATTGTTAGTCCGTTCACTACTTTTTTACGGAGCGATTGTTGTTTTCTGAATGGCTGGCGATTTGCATTCAAATGATTTTGACTTCACACGGTAAAAAATTTAACAACAAAATGAAAACAAAAAAATTTTTTAAAATTTAAATTAATTACAAACCTGACATGATGCAGTTGCTTCGGTAAATCTTGGCAGTCGAATACACCCTTTCCAAAATATTATATACATACTTACATATGCACATACTTTTGTAGCCATTTACAAATCGTTGTACCTTAAAAAAGATTTCCAAGCCCTTCGGTCCTCCGCACTTCTTCTCCAATTTCTGACATCAAGCTGGAAAATACCTGAATGACTTCTTTCTACAGCATGACGTAATCGTTGCCTCGGAAATAGGGCATAGAGCTCGGTATTAGTACTATGCCAATATTCACCTCGTCTCGTCAGCTTTTAATCCGCTTGTAATCAGCTCCGAAAGTTTATATTTCACATTACCTTAATATGAAAGTTCACAGTTGGCGTGACAATATTATTATATAACTTACAAGTACATTTAACTAGAAACAAATATAGTCAATGCATAACAGTTAGAAAACATATGATCTCCAGCTGACCTAGAGTCAATTGATTTAATTACGTTTAAAACCAAGATACAGGAGTAAATATGGTCAAAGTGTTCGCTACAAGAGGACAATATGCTTCGTATCGTTTTTACAGATGTTTACCTACACCCTCCACTACAGGCCAAATATTTTTCTCGTACTCTGGCATGAGTCTGACAACAAACAAAAACATTGTCTCTCACACAAAGAGAGACGTCAAACTCTTTATATAAAAAGAAAAATTGCCTGCATATATCCAGGTTAGGTAACAAGTTGCAAAAAAAAAGTGAATGTTATGGCATTTTCATAGCCTTATATTTTTCATAACACCTCCACCCCTCGCCTACTGACGCCTTTATTATGATTTACGTCGAACACTTAATTTTAATGAATACTTTGGGTTTGAAAACTAGCATCAAATTCTTGTATTAATTATCGTTATTTTAATGGAATATTTATATATGTATGTATTTATAGTAAATCGTTATCATTACTGATAATTTGTAGTATGTAATAAAAAACAGATGTCAAGAAGAGGGCATTCTCTTAAATTGGGTAAAAAACTTGTTACATATGTAGCGGGCTTTTCTGCAACATATTTTGAAACGAAAACAGTGTGGTTTTTGGAAAATATCGTATATTTTTGGGAATCGAACACAAAAGTTTTGAACGGCAACATCTATGTACATATGTATGTGCATACATATGTATTTAAAATTTGTTTTTAAATTCATTAATTTTTCTCAAACTGGAAAATGTCTCGTTGAAAGCGTTGGAATTAACTTTCTACTACTTTTTCCCTATTTTATTTGCAAAGTTGGCACTTTGCAAGTTTTTGCTTTGTTTTTTTTCTTCGTGTATTCGTTATTTTTTATACAATAGAATACTTCGATTTTTAATTTTAACATTTTTAAACAATTATCAACTTTTTGGAACTATCGAAATGGTGTAGTTAGATTTGATAATATATTGTACTGTACAGCCACATACTTTGAACAAATGGCTATTCGATTTTGGTTTCTTGTTCTAAGACGTTTTCGACGAGTTTCAACTAAATCTTTCTGCTGCCTTCCAGCTTTGAGTGCATTTTGTTTATGTAGTTTATGATTATGCAAATCAAGATGAGAAGCGTACAGCTTTTTTGTATGTAGTGGAAAACAAAGAAATTAAGTAAAACGTCGTCCTTGGTTTAGTGTGGATATTTGTTTTTGAGCCAAAAATACAAAAATTTAATTAAATTGATAGGAAGCCAATAGAAAGAAAAAAAAAAGAAAAACATATTGCTTCTTATTTGATTTAATATGCATACATACATATATGTATCATTATTTGTTTAAAGTAAATTCAAGTCACATTTAATTATATGTACATAATTATGAACATACATATACATATAATAATAATCGTATATATATTTACATATGTATGTATATTAAACTAAACTGTAGCTAAACGTCTGAACTAATAGTTAAGATTTATCATCGGTTCTCAGTAGGTGGCGTTGCAATTAAGTTTCAAGTTAGCCGATTAATTTTTAGTAATTACTATAATATTGTACATAAAAAGTAAGAGAAGTCAAATAATGTCATTTCATAATAATTTATAATAAACTGTTCTGTCGCAGACGTCTGTAGGCCATATTAGGTGGAAAAATTACTGGCCGAGTTCCGCTAATGCGAAAAAAGTGATAAATAAAAACAAAATAATCATCGCAATAAAGGAAAGCAATTTGCCCTTCAAAAGAATGTTGAATTGTAAATAATAAGGCGAACAACGTTTGCAATGAAGCATAGTTTTATATACATAAGTATGTATATTTTATGGTTTGTTTAGTAATCTTTTGAAAACTATAACCATTAACTTTGTTTTTGTGTTTAATGGACTCATTAAAATTACATTTAGAAAATGGAGATTTACATTGTTTACAATTAGCTCGCTAAGCCTACATTTTCTAAATTATAAGACAATCTCTTTATGGCCTCCGTTTTAATGAGTTCATTAATCGCAAAAAAAACATGATGACAATTTTCAGTGTTGTCGACTTGCGTGAGTGTTAACCCACAGTGTAAATTTGTTATCACTGCAGATTTTTATTTTATCCTCGACATAGCTGTTTGTTTTTTTAATTTTCGTGCCTCTCTAAGGCACTAACAAGTGTTTAGACATGGCGCTTTTTTAAGAAAAAGGCGACCCTTAAATTTGCATAAAGGTTCTGGTTGATTCCGCAAAACCACCAGCTGAACTCGTGGCACTAAAAACTTTATTTAATGAAAAAATCAAATCATCTTCGTCTTAAAAAAAATGTGTCAGTAATACTCTCTCTTCATGTGCGCAGTTTTCAGGCAGTTGATTTACTTTAAAAACTATTAATCGGCAACACTGTTTCGTAGACACACCAATAAATATGTAGATCAGTTTTCTGTAACTCCAACAGTAATAACTAACTTTGATTAATATTTGTAGAACTGTAAGGGGTTTAGGTGGTAATACAAGTCTTACCTAAAAACAAAGAGAAAATCATATGAAATTATCTCCGTATTTTAAAAATGAGAATAAAAATCTTACGACAGATTTGTTACGTTTGCACCGTTGGTAAATTTGAACCAAAAATTATTTTTATTTTCCATTGTTTGCGCCTTTTTTTTCAGTTGTTCACAAAGATTATTCTTTGTTTGCTTTTTTTGTTTACATAAAAATACATCCCTGATTTAGTGATGTGTGAAGAAATTTGCAAAATTTAAAAAAACGATGAGAGCCGTACGACTAAAATTTTCATCCGTATTTTCCCTCTATGTCATATGGTTTCATTACATATTAAGTTTAGGCGATACCATCCGTGTGACTTGTATTATCGTCTAAATCCCCTTTTATGAAGAACTCTGAGACTGTCGCCGTTTTATGAAAAAATCGTTAAAAGGATTCCCTTAATTTATAATTTTTTTCAATATTCAGAAGGTATTACCAATTAAAGATAGAAATATTTAAAACTCTATTGTTTCAACATAACTTTCTTTATGAATTGGAATTAACTTCTACTGCAATCTGCAGCCAATAGTAATAAATCCCATGCCCGATTCGATTTAACATTTGCGTGAAATCGCCAAACATTAGGTTTATTTTGTTGAATTAATAGATATACAAATTTATAAAAAATATGAGCACAATAATCCTCCCGCAGCTGGCGTGCACAAGGCGCAATTTTCAAAAACTTTTCGCAGCACTTATGACCGTATTTAGCCAACAACTCCTTGAATGTTGATTTCCAGGTGTTCAATTGTTTCTGGTTTATCGACTTACATAGATAAGTGGCTTTAAACAAGTCTAAAGAAAATAATCCAATGGGGTAAATAACACGATCTTAGTGGCCCCATTAATTGAAATTATTTTTATCAACAGTTTCCTTGTTTAAATCAATTGTAGCGCGCTGTGTGGTATGGCACACCTCAGTAAGATTAATGCCAGCTAATTGAGGTACAATAAAACTGCTAATCATGTCCCTAAACCGTTCATCATTCACAGTAACATTCTGGCCATTATCGTTTTGGACCACATATGTACCAATGATTTCGCTGGCAGATTTTTTGTGAATGTAATGCTGTTTTGACAAAAGCCAGTGGATTATCCTCACTGCAAATGCGACAATTCTGCTTATTTACTAATTTACCAGCGTTGCTCAGGTGTAAGTCTGGTCAGAATGAAATGTCAAACCAAAATAAAGAAGCAGCTGTTAAAGGGGTTGTCAAATAAAGCAGTGTTGCCAACTTAAGGTTGTGAAGCTCTAAAAAAAACACCTGATATTAATGTGTATGTATGTATTTATGTATTTGAACGAAACAAATTTTTTTTAAAACTATCATCGCTGATTTTGTTTTTGCGGTTAGTGGACTCATTAAAATTAAGGTCGTCATTCACAGTAAGGAGACTTACATTGTCTACAATTATCTCCCTAATGTTTAAATTAAGCAACAATTCAGCTTATCAACAGACTCTGTCGGGGTGTAAGCACCTTCTTTGTTTCTTTTTTTTCCAATTTTTTCCTTCAAGGTCAGTATAATTTTATTGTTTTTATACTGAAATTTTTTTCCACGTCTTGTGTGTCAATCTCATCTCAGCCATTTAAATAAGAAGAAATCTTCTTCTGTTTGCTTATATAAGTACAGATCATAATTAATTTAATCGTTAATTTAAGTAGCAACACCAGCTTTTCAACTACGAGTAAGTACACATGTATATACATATGTATGTATGTATGTATGGATTTACATATATACAAACAGAAAAACAAAAACATGGGAGATAGGATTGAAATCTATGCTGTGTTAGTTTGTTTGATATGACACGAACATTTTTATGACACGCTTCACGTCTGGGTATGTGAAACAAACCCAAGATTAAGAAAAATAGATTTTCAGAATGTCAAGCTCAAACTTGTACATACTGCATTCAAATTTACAGCTTCAATACTTTTAGCACTTAAGGCGCACGTGCCTATTAATATACATATGTATGTATGTATGTATGTAAAATGTATATGTACATACATATGAAATCTTTGCTGACATACATATACAATAGAAATCGCTTCTCATAATACAAGTACATATGTATTTACATGCAATATAAATCGCTTCTTTATATTTACTGCTGACAGACTTATTTTCTTTTCTTACGAGCGGAACGTTGTTATCACCCAACGTAATATGAATTAAATTTTATTTAATATTGGGATTGGCCCTGGGGCGCAATACCTGATTTTAAAATATTAATTATTTATAAGTGTATGCTTAATGGGCAGTGGTGCCAGACGTTTTCAGGAAAAAATCTTCATTTGTCAAAAAAAAACTTAATTTTAGAAAATCTTTTATTTTTTTTTTTTTTGATTTTATTTATTAAAAACCATTCCTACTTTATTAGTTAGATATGTATGCATACAAGTACATTAAAACAAAAAAATCATATGTATGTATGTATAACCAACTAGATTATACCGGTGTGCGTTGCAACTTTTGTTCAAAGGGGAAAAACTGTTTCTTGTATGGGAGCACCCTGTATTGTTTTTAACTTTTTATTCTTTTTGTTAGGCTGCATGCTATTTGCCTATTTGAATATTTCAAAGAAGACAATTGCTTTTTATATGGAAAAGGTATGTCCTTTAAAATGACCATAACGCAGAAACTAATACACTATAGAATGACCTTGCCATTGACTTTACCTTTTTTGGGTTTTTTACATACATATGTACATATACAGAAGATAAAAAACCAATAAAACAGAGTTTTTCAGTAATTTTTTTTAAATATGTATGTATTTACATATACATACACATTGTGCGGTATTAAGAACCCTTGGTTTCTAACCAACAGTTATTTATATTGTTGTAGTATATCATGACTTATTTTTTAAAGAAATTAAAATTCTATAAGTAAATAAAAATAAATTCATAAACTTCTATTGATTATAATGCTGTGAAGGTCTCACGACCAGATGTATTAAAATATTATAATAAATTTTTAAGTTATAACATGAACATTTGTTATATGACAAATATTCAGTCCAATATGATATTATTTAGACAAAATTCCTATTTTATAAAAAATCAATCGTTAAATTTATTTTGTATTTTTCATATACAGTTTGACGTGTGTCTTAACAAAATTTTATCACGTATAGACCTGCAGAAAATAATGTTATTTTTGGAAAAAAATCTTAAAATCTTATTCTGATTGAAACATCTAAAAAACTATGGTAAAATCTTCATTTTGGCATCGCTGATATTGGGCATTCAAATTTAAACTTTATTTAAGATCTGTCATTTAGAAAAATGTCGCGAACTATCTGGTGCACATAAAATTAGTTAAGAAATGACTAAAATTTTAATTTATACCAGAAATTTGCAGTTCTTACTCTTACGTATTTATATATGTACATACAGATAAACCGATATCGGGTCAAGCTTTCTAGATTCAAAGGTAAAATAAAAGTATGTCTACGTCTCTGCTAAGCGGATACCATTAGTGATTGGACAAAAATACAGCGATGCTGAGTGTTTGGTTATGAAAAATTTCATACATTTTACTTCATATGAAAACAATTTTTAAGTCCTTAAAAACGTAAATTATTTCTCCATAATTTATTTTATTCGCCCAATTGTATGACTCAATATATTTTGTTTTATTTTGTATTAAACTTATTCCAGCTAATTTGATTTTGTATGTATAAGAAGTCTTAAGCAATTGACTGGCAGATCATGAAATAAATGTAAAACTAATTGACAAAAGAAAAGAAAACACATTCTTAAAAGATTTTAAAAAATCTTGACGCGTAGCATACAACACAAATGTTTTCTTTTGCCCACAAAAAGATGTAACTAAGTATGTATGTATGTATGTATGCACATGTCTGAGACGTTTTATCATAATAGCTTATGTCGGATTTTGAAATTGCAAAAAGTGTGTCTGATTTTAATAACTTTGTTTGCCAAACAGTTTTTCGTATTATCTACGAAACTTTTTCGTAATTTTGCTTGATTTCTATTTATTTTTAAATATAATTTTTCATTGATTATACGACTTATTTGGTTGGTGTTATCTCGATTTAAGCTGTTACGGTAAAACACGATAGAAATATACATATGTACATACACGCACATGTTCCTTAAATTATCTTGAAATTTTCTCAAGTTACCATTTGTTTCCAACTGCAATAAAAATGTCAATATGTACATATATGTATGTATGTGTATATATGTTTGTATATACATATTTATTTAGTGTAAACAAATTATTTACTGTCTTCTTTAAAAAGGTAGATTACACATACAACTAGTTGTATTTTAATTAAATTTCTGTAAAAATTAGCAAATACGCCTTTCGAAAGCTTTTATGTAGGACATATTTAATTTAACGATTAATACAATTACGGTTGAAGTCACAAAATTGGTGTTCTGGAAATCGCAATCACAACAAATTTTGCTGTTTGTTTTGCCTGCGAAAATAATGAAGCGAACTTATGTACATACATATGTATGTATGTTACAAAATCTTCGCTTCAAACAGGCGAAATGGAAACATACAGATACAATTTATTATGTTTTATTATTATTTTATTATATTTATTAAAATTTAATATGTTTTTGATTATTGCCTTTCGAAAAAATGTATTATTTTGATCGATGTTAACACAAATTTTTCAAACTAAAAACATACTCCTTTTATTTGATTGATGTGCTTCATTTGTTGACTTTAAAATTGACGATTTCAGAGTGCCAGCTGTTTTTATTCCCTTTCGAAAAACAAACGTTACCAGCGAACATGAAAATTTTGGCAACATAAGTGATATACAAATTTTTAGTTTTTTAGCATATGGTAAATCTTAACTTATGACTATCCCCCGCACGTGGTTATAATTATTTGTTATTGTTTGATTTGCCGCGGATAACTGTTTTGCTGTACGATTTTTTTGAGAAGTTTTATGTCAGCCACCATCTTAGACACGGACACGTTTATAAAAATCTATTAAAACCATCAGGGGCATATGGGCTTCGTTATCTGTCCACTCTATGCAGTTATAACTTGTGACTTTATTTTATTATAAAATTTAAGTAACATGTACTACTGGTATACATATAGAAAAAAGTTGGAAACGGCCAAAAATAATCATGTAAATGTTAACATTTCATAAGGTAATAGGGTCTAAGTTGTTCGGTGTACTGTGAAACTTTGATATAACGAATCTGAAGGGAATCCAAAATAACTTCACTACAGCTATTTGCTGCAAGAGAGCCATATTTAAAAAAATTTAACTTTCTACGTGAGAAATATACTTTTCAAGAGGTAAATTTTTTTTTTAATCTGTTTTATTTGCAAACTATTTTACAAAATTTAAAATAATAAGCAAATTTAATAATAATTAAAAACATCATAACTAAAAAAAAAGAAACAGCTCAGTAAACAACAGTTGTTGCACTATTTACATAAATATATACTACATACATCTTAAATATTATTTGCTAAAAGGTAGATCAAGTACATGTACCCTTTTTAACCTACGCACTTCGTTGCTATCGTCCAATAAATTGATGGGTAGCACATTGGAATGATGGCTAAGTCGTTTTAGATATCTGTCGCTGAAACGATTAATTTCTTCTTTGACCATTGCGATGCTAAGATCTTTATGAATATTGTTGTTTCTGATGAACCAGGGACATTAGTAATTAAGCAAGAGGCAAATAAAAAGTAAAACATTTTCTTGTTATTAAGTTTAAAGGGACTTTAGAGCATTTTGCTCTAAATTTTATTCTTACTTTGTTGTGTAGAGTGGTTTGAATAAATACTTCGCTGCACATAGATTTTACATATCGAAACACATTTAGACTTTATGTGATATTTAGGCGTTTGAATAAATATTGGCTATATAAAAGATTTATGGTTCATAATTTCTTCGTTATGGCTATAGTGTAGTTTTGCATGAAAAACTTTGCAATAAAGGGGTTTTTTTCAAGGCACTCAATAAAACATTCCTTTCAAATAGCAATTTACGTTATAACAAAGTTCGTTATATCGAGACTTGCTTGTAATAAAAACGAAATTTAGTTACGTTTGATAACCTAAACAATATTTTTGTTTACTTTGAGTACACATTTTTTTCTTGAGTGTAGCAGTGATCTGCAAAAACGAGACAAATGAAAAAATTTGTAAATGGATCAACCTTTGTACGCCAATTATTTTCACTATAAGGGTCTCGCTTTCTTATGTATGTATGTATGTGTTTATACCCGTACTTTCAAATGTATGTATCTGTGGAAGTACGTGCATACTCGTGTATCTGCTTATGATTTGCATAAATTCGTATGGTTTGATTAAACTCATAACATAAACCTACACACATACATATATGTATATGTTAGTAGATACATACATAGGTATGTATGTATGTATGTACACAAACCCAACAAACGTTTAGGCTTAATATCGATTCGAAAATAATTTCAAATCATCTCAACTTTTGATATTGCCTAAAAAATATTTAAAATCAGAAATGCTAAAATATAAATATGCAGATAATTTTTCTAAAATTGTTTTCTTTTCTAATATAACATTTGAATTAAAGTTTTTAGGTAAAGAGAAGTCCCCTTTTATTTAAGATGAATTCTTGCGATTTATAAGCTCTACGTTTGACTTCGATCTTTAGTTAAAATATTTTGCAACAATATTAGCGATATCTTCGTTTTATGTTGTTAAAAAAATTAAATGTCACAAAAACTCACTTATAAATTATATTGAAACTTCATACAATATAAAAAAGCTGTTTAAGTTGACTTTCATAATGAATTATAATATATTTTATAAAAATGATACTAAAACATATATGTATCTGTATGTATGTTTAACGATGTATGTTTATGTAAGAGTACATACTATATACTACATACATATGCAATCGCTTCTTATGACAGAAAAGCAATTACTATATTACATTTTGAATTTATTACTTCGCCTGGCTGCAAATTCTTTTTTTTCAATCCAAACCACGATAAAAATAAATAAAAACATCTTGACTGCATGGTTGCTTCTCGTCATCATCTTAAAAAATTCAACGCTGATCGTATCTATAGAAAAAAATTATTTCGTAGACTTTTTATTACTCTTGTGCTGCACATGTTCATCAAAACACTGATGACTCGCGATTGCCAGAGTGCAACAATATGTATTTTTCTGGCACTAATTTGCGAATTATTAGTTGTAGTCTAGTACATTTTGGACAAATCAGGGTAACCGAGTAATTCTCTAACTAATAAACAAAACTATAGTTTATAGTACGGGAAGCCGAGAAAACCATTTCTATTACAAAATAAAAACTCAAAACTCGTAAGAAAATGCGGTAAAGAAAGGGGCGCAATAAACACAACACTCCTAAAAAAATAAAATAAATTCATTAATTACTTTTATAGTTATTTATTCAGCCTACATTTTTTAAAATTCTGTGCAAGTAGAATATTTATCTCGCAAAATCTCTTTGACTTATCCGCACTTTCATTATGGGAGGAGTTTTAAACGAAGTGGAAACCCCACGGAATCTCAATATTGGATATTTCTTAGGTTGGTAGACTTTTTCGGTGCAGATAATCTGTGATATTTTGCCAGTTCAAAATATAAAAGTAAATTTTCTTGTTGTCTTTAACAGCATTATATGACAGCTAATTCAGGTCTAAGAAATTTTAATACAAATCGCTGAAAACCACAAATAAATTTAGAATCTTAAAAAGGCAAGGTCTGTTCCAAAAATAAGTTGAATTTTCAAAATTTCGGCGGCTACGTCCATTCGATATATATACTCGTATATAAACAATTATTTGTAAAAAACTATTATATAGTTTTTTTACACGCTAAAAACATACAGATGTGCACAGTCAACGCTTTTATAACCCAATAATTGCTAGAAAAAAATCCAAAGGAGGAAATTCTGCTTTCAATTCCTATCCAAGTTGTTTGGTGAAAGCTGTAGAAATTATTTTTTCTGGACCAAAAGAAAATGATATACATTTTGAAACACTTACATACATACATATTTCTTTCTATCATATTTCACGTTTGATTATTTTTCTTAAAATTTTCTTCGAACTTCAAAGAATAAAACTTTTTCAAATTCTTTTTAGTTCATGAGTCATAGAACTGAAGGTAAAACCCGATATTATTAAAAATCATGAGAAAAACTCAAACATTTTCAATTTTATTGCTGAAAATTTAAAGATATATGTACATATGTATACTTTTAAAATACAAGTACTCGTATGACTTAGAAAACACATACATACATACAAATGTACTTATTTATACTTTTGGGATTCATTCGAAATGAATCTATAAAAAAAACTATCAGTCAACTATAATAATTAGTTAGATAAATAAATAAATTAAGAAATGGAAATTGTAATTTCTTCAAAAGCCTTTAAAATGTGTAAGTTTCAGATTTTCAGAAAGTCTGCTGCAATTAAGGCATTTCAGAAAGATTTTTTTGTATCACATTTAACACTGACCAAGAAATTTTGAACAGATTTCTAAAAATGTGAAAAAAATGTTTTGCGGAAAAGCAAACGGCTAAAAAGAGACAACATAATTCCATTTGAGTGTTAAACATAACAAACTGAAATTTAAATATTTAGAAGAAACAAAAGTTCAACTTTCTTATTGAATTGCATTATAACTCTTTACCTGTTATTTTGAGGTTAGAACTTTACAAAAATAAATATGGGTACATATATCTTACGAAATGTTTAGTGTTGCTATGAACCCCAACAAAGTATAATTACATTCTGGTCACACCGTCATCATTGTTACATTGGTGGTCGTATAATAAATATGGTCTCTGATTTATTAACTTTTTGAATCAGTCTCTTGAACGATAAGTTTGATATCATCTACATGGCATAGTATTGCACCGATTTTGAGCATCAAGTTCAAGAATGGATCAACATGTTTGCAAAAACATAGAAAACACAATGATACCATTCGTGGGGGAAAATTTACTTTTAATATGGCACTTCAAGCCCTTGTGAAGTTGCTCAGAGGAACAAAACATTAATGTTTTAAAATGATCAGCTCAATTCCTGGATCTCAATCCAATTGAGAATTTGTGGAGTGAAGTTGAAAAGAGGATGAAAGGCAAAAATCCAAATGTTAGTGGTGAAACATCGAAATGTATCGGAAGCCTATACCTCAAACTCTCTGCAGCCACTTGGTTGCTAGTTCGCCAAACAGATGCGCAAATATTACGCCACGAAATATGGGATGGTAAGGATGAAAAAATGTTACAACTAAAATACAGTAGGCTGGCGGTAGAGGGAACTTAGGATTGAATGAAGTACTCAATAGAAGATACGGACAAAACTCCATAGAGGGAACCTTCATTGTGATAAGTACTGGGTAGAGGGAACTTCGCAACAAAAAAGAAAATATGTATGTAAAACAAAACGCATATTTATGTTACAGTTATTTAATAGAATGTACGTCTTTTAAGTCCGTTATTTTGCTTTTTTATTTGATGTAAGCGAGTGTGTGTTTTACACTGGTTATGCACTTGAGTGACACTATATTTTTCATTTTTTTATGATGAAAGTTAAAAAATGTTTAACTCTTTGAACTAAGTGTTAAAATTGAAAATTTCGATAAAGCTATCAAATGGACTGAACACAACACTAGTTCTCTTAAATATATCATTGTTCTGAAAAAGCTACTAAAATCGCTGGAAGCTAAAGAGATAAAACGGTCTATGTTGCAGTTTTTAAAATAATATTTCGGTTTAAATTATCTAGTTAACAAGTGTACGGGAAACTGTTTAAGTCTTAGATTTAAGAACTGAAAAATAAAGATTTTTCATCTGAAAAGTAAAACGAATAATTTACCATTATTATGAATGTTTTAATTATATGGTCACCACTGTATAAAAACAAATCGTTATTATTAACTGTCTAATGGCCAGTTTTTAACTTAATATTTAAATACGAAATTAGTTAATTTTTCCTTATATTTAAATATGGTTTCATTTTTTCAGTCTCAAATTGCGTTTGGTACTTAATTATGATAAAAGTATGGTAGCACTCACTATTAAATGCCAAAAAAAATATAAACAACTTCGTCATTTAACAGCTGCTTACCAGTTTAGTTAACTTAATATAAAAATATTTTGTTTTCAAAATTTTGTGGTTTCGAAATGTTTGCCTGAATTCGCTATTAAATTCTCGCTCCACATCCTTCCACACATTCACCTTTTGTTCTGCACCAACTCGGTCAGTCTTTTTGCACTCGATTATGCTGGTGTTTTTTTTTTATCAAATAATGAAAAAACTTCAATGCACAATTTCCATAATTTGCAGAGCTGTCAAAATCATATGGTAGTATAAAAAACTTAAGTTGTATTTAAATGGACGTGGGCAGTGATTTAAGTTGTATTTAAATATGATCTATAAAAATGAATTCGGTATTTAAACAGACCGAAAGTTTAAACACCGTTTAATTTTTAAGTTAAAAACTGGTCCTAAGTGTTATTTTACTATACTTGTCATATTTGTAGAATTCTAACACTTGTAGTACTCTTCTGTTTATGTTTGACTTTTGTTTCACTGTGCGATACGCTAAAACCATGGCCAATTGGGTGCTAAGTTTTCTGTACATGTTTAAATGAACATGTGTTTAATGAGTATGTGAAAAAGAATCGAGTGTGTTTGTGCATCTGTATGTTTGTGTTTTTTATTTTGATTTCTATTTCTTTCGAGCACCAATGCGAGGGAGAACTTTTTAAAAATTTTCCAAATTGTAATCAGTTTAGTTTCAAACTAAAAGCGAAACACAACAAACAGAAGTGCAAATAAAAATAATTTACAAAAGATCAGAATAAAATATATTTTAAAATTAATAAGTTCAAAGAATTTAAAGTTTAAGTGAATTTAAAATAATAAAATATCAAAATGCACAGCACATTATTAGACGAGGTTTGTGTGTGGTTTTTTATATTGAAAAATTCAATTTAATTTTAAAACAAATTTAAGTTTCCTCTGACCGGGGGGCATAGAAAACGTTGCTGCTCTTGTGTCAACACCAACATTTGTTAGTAAACAAAACAAATGTTTTATGTTTCGAAATAAATTGTTTAAGAAATCTAATTTTAGTTAAGAGACTAATATTTTTGCACTTAAATGTGCAAAATATTGTCGATATTTTCCTCATAATATTTATTATTAGCGCAAGGAATCATCACTGTCGTCAGTTCTTGAAGACAAAAATGAATGAATGAATTCCAATACATAATATTTCATTCATCACGTTTTCCCTGCATCCGATTTCTTACAGTATTCTGAAGTGATTTTTGTATTTTTTTTTACATATTTTTTACTTTTGATTTCCGCAGGATTTTAGATTTAATTGAATATATTACACTGTCATACACTGTTTATACATGAAATTGGCAAGTGCCGAAAACAGTTGTTTTTCAAATTATTATTGGAAGCAAAAGCAAGTTTGGTCAATTCTAGAAAAATGAAAATGTATCCGTAATGCAAATGTTCTGAGATATAGAGATAAACATAGTACATATACATATTCTGCAAAGCAAACTTGTCGAATGCTTTGGCATCTCAGTTTCACAAAACTACTCTTGATTTTCACATCAAATATCCGATCAGTTGTTTTGCTCAGAAAGTGAGTTATTGGATCAATATACTACGAGTATCATGTACCTTGGCAAACTCAATTGTCAAACAAGATTGACTTAAAGAAAAATTCGGTTTTCAAATCGAAGGCAATTTCATTTTTCACTAACGGCCTAATAATGGATAATGGAAAGTTTACAAACCTCTTTCTGAAAATTTATTTACTTCAGTTTTCAGAAGTACACAGCTGATTGGTACCCAGGGAACCTGCTGAAGGCAGGTGGTCAAACGCTAAATAGTGTTGCAAGTTGTGTTTAATATTTGAAGGGAGGGACGAAAAACGAACGAAGGAGACCGAAATATTTGTTTCCGACATTCCAAATGCATAGGATTTTTCGTGGAGTTGTACTGGCGAGCTTAACTGTTACGAATTCGCCTAATAAAGAAAAATTAAATTGAACCGATTTGACAAATGAATTACATATAGTTTAGAAAACTGTTAAGAAAGTTAAGGGTAATTTCCCCAATGCCGCACGTTCACATCAAAATTTTCAGCAAAGCAAAACTTCTTAAAAGCAAATTAACTGATCTAATAACGACCCGTTCAAGTTTATTACTGCCAGCGGTCCTCCAATAATTTACCCTCAAAATACTGGCGAACCTTAAGAAGCGATGTCGTGGGACAGCCAATAAGTCAAACTTTTTAAAGAAAATTTTGTTTTTTGTCGCACTTTAACATAAAGTCTATTCCGGCAACACTACCGCATTGCCAGCCTAGACGAGCACTTGAACTGAGTGACGACCATTACTGTTCCACAACCTACTTGATAAGGTAATGCCTTATTCTACACGTGCCGTCACAGACGTAGAATAAGAATAAAATCTTTCCGTTAGATGAAAGACAAACGAAAAAAAAATTCAGAATACTTAAAAAACAGAACAACGAAACAAACGTTTCACATAAAAAAGCACACAAGCACACACTGCAGGAAATGTCAATAGTTAAACTGTATTGATTTACTATTCACTTAGTCACCCGTACTAGTGACTAGACAAAGCGTTTAAGTACATTTAACATGTGCGTGCCAATTGAAAGTCTACTACTAACATTAGAGCTATTGGCTAGATAGTCGTTTTGGGACCGAAAAGTCACCAACAAAGTCGGCGAAACGATTGACATGGAGATATTTGCCCCTAGGCTTTCCTCAACCCGCTTATAGGTGTATGAATGCATGTATGTTTGTAGAATTTTGAACTATCAAAATAAATTTAAGGAGAAATACTTGTCTGGCTTTAAAAAGTTTTAAAAAATGTTCAAAATAGTACAAGTATATTTTGTATCTATTTAATTATTAGTTTATAACTTGCAAAGTAAATTTACAAGTTGTAAATGCGCAAAGAATGGGCGGGTTAACGAAGACCTTAAGCCCATGATGGTGTTAACAAGCTTTTACAATTATCTCTGTGCTTAACTTTACACGACGCATGCCTTCACATGGAATTGGTAGCGTGGTTAACATGAAGTTCCTCGATTAAACCATAAAAGGATGTAGTTGTCTAAAGAAATCAGTTCACCAGCCAGTGCAAGTGATACGCAAGACTCTCGAAGGACAAGCAACAAGCCTGGCCGCACTTGAACGATAATTGCCATGACACGACAGCTTTTCTTCGGCCGTGAGCTGTTGTACGACCGACTGGAAACAAATAGAAAAACGATTATTGCGAGCTCTCTGATTAGATCTAACGTTGATTGACTTATCTTTAGCTACTAAAGATGATCTTGAAGTCTTGAACTACTTATAAAGCACCATTAAAAAAGTAAGGGAACACTTCTTTTTAAACTACAGGTTATTTGTAACTCTAACAATTACACTTACCTGCGTGTAGTATGTACATATGTACATATATTTCCAATCCCATGTAACGTATGTAACTATATACATACATACATATGTTACTCCAATAAAAGATTTTCAAAAAATCCTTTCTAATTTTTTACATGCAACAAACTTAACTATAAGCGTATGAATTGTAACAGTATTAAAGAACGGAAACGAAACAGAATTTACGTTTCTAGATCAAACTAAATCAGGATCAATTTCAGCGGTTATCTTTTCAATTCTCTTGTTAAAATAATAAAACATGGCGTACAAGTGGACATTGAGAAGAAAAAGGAACTGGACAATAATTCAAAGACTTTTATAACTTTTTGTTAAGCCCATTTTCAGACTCATTCCCGGCGACTCTAAAAAAATGTGATTATGTAACGTTTGTGGCTTAGTGTTACGTGACAAAGACTTTTTGTAACATTTTTTATAACAAGAAATAATTAGTTTTTGATTTATTATTATATATTATTATTATTGTTTAATAAACTGTAAAGCGAGAGCTCATCTGATGTTTTATCATCCCTGTGATTTTATATGTTGGAATTTTACAAACATTTCACAGTGTTTTGTTGTTGTACTACTGAGCTTACCAGCTGTAAATTCGACCCACTTACAGTTATATTATTATACAAACAAACAAAAATATTATTATTGCGCGGCTTCTTCATGTTTCGGGGAAATTTCTTTTTAAATTGTAAAGTAATAATACGAAAAGTTGACTATAAAAAAAAACGTTTACATATTTACAAAAAAAAAACGTTTACAAAAAAAAACTTGTAAATTTTCAAAAAGCTGGTAATACGAGTAACGAAGTGAAAATTTTAGTCTTCAGCCGCTGACTTCTAGGGCAGGCTGAAGCACTGCAAAAGTACATAGTCGGATGTGGCCTCAATTCGATTTTACTTCAAGTAGTAAAATAAAATGTAAAGTTTTTTCGTTTTCATCCTTTTATTTGAAAACTTAATATGTGGTACAACATACATATATTAATTAATAAAAATCGAGAAAAATTGCTTTATTACTTATTAACATGCGTACTCGTACATAATCGATTAAAAAGCAGGCAATAAAATATGGTGTTTTTATTGACCTCGATCACCCAAATAGGTTTAAATAATTTTTAATTAAAACAATGTTTTAACATTTTTTATTCATACAAACATAGTGTCTGATTCTTTTTCATTATATATGTGTGTATGTATGTATGTATATATGTAAGACGTGCAGCAAACATTTTAGAACTGGTTGAATTTGAAAAGCACAGTACAGCTGTCATTGATTGTATGAAGTTAACTTCCGTCTGCTCCACACAGAAAGATTTTGAAAAATTAAGTGAAAATTCAAAATCAAAGCAAATTGATGCAAAAATGGTTCCACCTACTTTGCTTGTGTAGTCGATTGAAGCGATTGTGTAATTCCTCATCAATATTATTAGACAATTTATCTAGAACAAAAATATTATACAAAATTTTACTGTTTACGTCCGAATGGCAACTATGGATTTTAGCAACTACGCAAAATCCGCTGTAAAAATGCAAATAAAGTATCATCGGAAGATTCAAGATCTTCCACTCCGAACCAGTGGGACAACGCAATAGAGGATGCCCGCGGAACCGATGGCACACGCAAGTGGAGAGGCACCCCAACCAACTTGGTGTGCAAAATTGGAGGCTGCTGGCTAAGGATCGTGCCACCTGGAAAAGCTTGTTGGTTGGGGCCCAGGACTGTAGCGCCAAAGGAAGAAGAAAAAGAATATTCAAACTGGGCCAAGAATATACACCTCATGTGGGTACTGATTCACATACAAGATGAACAATTGCTTCGTTGCTTCCCAGCACCACTGCGACCAAATCTTTTTGCATATTTTTCCACAATGCAGTCGGGCGCGATTCGTGAGCTGCATAGTAAACTTAGCCTCACATTTATGTACATAGATCATGTTGTGTGGCGTCGCGATCCTAAAATGGCTAATTTCTAAAAACAAATTTTGTCAAAAAGCTGATCCTGTGCTTCTCTTTGACTATTTTTCTAAAATTAACACGTTTGATATGTTGTAAACAATTTTATCTTATTGTAGTAGTAGAAATATTTTTGACTTCAGAAATTTCGTCATTTAAAAAAACGTAGTTTTCAAAATATGCCATTTATCGCCATTTACAGTGTTGTCAAGATTCAATATTCAAAACGCATCAAAATCAAAGAATAACACGCATTTCTTATTTACAATTTTTATTCTAAATGTATAGCAAAACTTTTTTATAATCTTCTTTTTATAAGTATAAGGCACATACATACATACATACATACATACATACATAAAAAATAGTGAGACAACAAAACTTTTTTGCAGTTCCAGTTGTAATGACAAATAAAAATCAGCAACAATAGAAAGACAACGATTAATAATTCAAACATATCCGCACAGTATTTACTCACATCTGTAAATATACAAATTTATATATATATATATATGTATGTATGTAAGTACAGTGAGCTTTTTCCAAGTTCGGATATATTTTATAACTTGTAGTTTTTAAGAAGCCTAGAAAAGTAATTGCATTGTAGAATATTTTATTTGGCTGAGGACAACTAGGCCTTTCGTAGTGCCTGCCTACTCTATTCTCAGCAAACTGTGGACCTTGAAAGAGCTCAACCCGTATTTGTATATCTTATAAAATTAGAATAGTGAAAGAAGCGTCAGAAACTTTAAAAAACTACTACAAATCATGCGAAAAGCATTGTCTTGGCAGCACTACCAAATGATTCCGCTTCTTAAAGCTCCCAGTGCAATTTTGGCGCAAACTGTTATCCAACATGGATACATGGGCAAAGCTGTTCCAAAGTTCATGCTAGATAGCTTTTTTATATATGTATATAATAATGTAATGCCTAAGTACGAGTATGTAGTATGAGTAGTATATTAAATTTGGTTAATAAATCTTTATATTACAGTTTAGCGCTTAATTTATTTTTTTAAATTTTCGATTGTTAAACAAAGGATTTTTATTAAGTTGTGTCGAATTCTTAAAATCTGGTTTTTTCTGTTACATTCAGTATAAGTAAAACAAATATAGTAAAGCCGACAAGAAAATTACAATCTTTTGTATTATGAAACTATTAAATAATAAAAAAATTAATTTAATAAATTAATTTAAAAGCAAAATAAAATAATGAATAACTCGTACACACGCAGCTACATATTATATAAATAAGTAGATTATCGCTGATACATTCAAATTAATCGAACTTGAATAAATCCATAATTAAGAAAAGCACAATTTTGTAAACATTATTTTTGTAAATATACATGTACATACATATGTATGTATGTGCGTTTGGGCTAGTGCATAAAAATCGGGTCACTGTACTTTAGAGCAGAGAGTAAAATAAAATAAACAAAACAAATAGCAAAAGAAACGAATGTCTTCTATGGCTCCAAAGCGTGAAATATTGATAAAATACAATATTTTTAATGTTGATATGGCAAAAAAAGTAAATGGGCTTTCATTTAAAAATAATTAAACACTTTGTTCTTTCCTTCTTTCTCAATAAATATTTGTTTGATTTTGCTTTCGCTCAACATTTGCCCTTTAAAAGAGATTTATTTTTAGGTCTGTATTTCGATAAGCAGGTGTCGTCGTACGAGTATTTGAAATGCACAGGTTTTCTTTTTACTTTTACACATTAAAATGTGATGTGTTTCAGTTAAATTTAGATACAATTACTTACATATAGTTTCGGCGATTGATATTTTCAATTACACAAATTGATGGCACAGTGGGTGGATTGAGACGAAGAAGTGTCTACAACTCTGTTGGCACTTGAAATAATATTTAAGCTGTACGATATAAACACAAAACTTTAGGGAAATTTGTTCAAAATTAATTTATGTTTTATTAAATAACTTTATTTTTTACGTAATTAGCACTTCTTGGGACGTAAGTCACACAACAGCAGCTACTCAATTAAGAGTTAAGAATGAAACGTCTAGCGAATTTTTAGGAAAATATTTTCTTCACTTCAAGTTTAATAATTATATTTTTTATTAATATGTACGCAGAATTAAGTGTGTGAAAGAAAACGTTTCGAAACATTGAAATTGAAATTTTAATATTTTAGTCTGTTGAATTGCATTGCCAAGTATTTAGACTTTCACTCCAAATATTAGATATTAAGAATATTGTAAGATCTGACAGCCGCTTACTCTATATACAATTATATTTATGTTTCCAAAATAGACTCCATACAAAGCAGTGCACATACGTTGTGACATTTGACAGGTCGTCAGAGAGGCCTTTGAACAAAAACACTTTGGAAACACTAATTTTGTAGAAGATTTACGAAATGTTTTGTTACACAATAGGGGGTTTTGTGCAACGTGCAAAATGTTTGGGAAACATGTTTATTAGAAAATGTTTGCCATATCGTTAATTCATTCTTCTGTGAAAAAGTCCTGTCCTGAAGAAACACATATTCTATCCCAAACGCAAAAAACTTGAACAGAATTTTCCAAAGCGTAATAAATATTGTATGCAAAACAATTTTACAATGATTGCTTTGTTCGCATGTTGTCATACCAATCAACCAACAACTTTCGAGCAACGCAAATGTTATCGTAAAAGGCCGCGAAGGGTATTTAACTATGCAAACATATGCACAAATTTACATATGTAAGTATGATTGTTGTACAGTCACATCTCTTACATTATTTATTACACTTCTGTCAGATTATGCAAATCAAATGTGTAGAAAAAAGACTTGAGCTCATCTAATCATTAAAAACAATATTTAAATGATACACACGCAAGATCTGCGACAAGACCTCATACCCCAGTTTCTTTCTAAATCATCACTTAAACTTTTTCTTCATAATTTTATTAAGTAGTTTTTAGTGCGATAAGCTTCACAGCAATTGCGTAATACAAATTAATTGAGTACTTGACAAAAGATTCACATTTGGAATCAAAGTTTTAATATATTAATTAATAAGTTGCTGGGTAAAATGTACGAGTAACAAATTGAAATCTCTGCTGTTTTTCTGTCACTTTTTCGCGCTTAAATCGCCGTTGCGACTTGCCTGGATGCGAATTGTTATGGAGTTATTATAATTTAGAATTATGTAAAATTACATTGTCAATAAACAATTTAAAATTAACGTTAAGAAATCACATTATGGATAAAGTGTGTTGAAATAAAGTATGAAGCATTTTTCAAACGTTTATTATTCAATTGTGTTGAGAAAGACAGTAAGAAATTTAAAGAAAACTGCTAATATTTTATCAAACACAACGAATAGAGTAGTATTCTTTTCCATATAAATTATATTATAAAACTTCTTTTAATTATTTGAACAGATCAACGAAAATGGTTATATCGTCATCGAGGATTTCTTAACATCCGAAGAGGTTGATGAATTGTTTAAGTGTGGTCGTGCCCTGTGCATGGAAGCTCCCCAAGCCAATCGGAAAATTTTCAATACCACCGAAAACCAAGATGTTCAAAATAAAGATTTATATTTTATGGAATCGGGAGATAAAGTAAGACACTTCTTCGAAGATGGTGCTCTCGGCAACAATGGCGAGCTACTGGTGGATCCGACAGTGGCATTAAACAAAGTGGGTCATGCTTTACACGTTGAACATCCCGTTTTCAATAGGATCAGCTTCAGCAATCGTGTTAAGGAAATTTGTTGGCAACTGAATTTTAATCGTCCAGCTATCTGTCAGAGCATGTACATTTATAAAAATCCAAGTATTGGCAGCGAAGTTATACCCCATCAGGACTCGTGGTTTCTTTACACAGAACCAAATTCGGCTATAGGTTTTTGGTTTGCTTTGGAAGATTGCACCTTACAAAATGGTTGCTTACAGTTCATTAAGGGTTCGCACAAAAGCGGTGTACATCGCCGTTACATTCGCAATCCCGATAAGTCGTCAAAAGAGTTAATGATTTACGACAAAGCGGCCCCATTTTATCCTCAGTCTAGCTTTGCTCCCGTGCAATGTACTAAAGGTACACAAATATATTTTTATTTCTCAGCAATAAAGATTTTAATATATTAAAATTTTTCAGGCACTTGTATTATCATCCATGGCAACGTGGTGCACAAAAGCGAACCAAATCGTTCGAACAAAAGCCGCCATGCCTACACTTTCCATGTTATAGAGACTGAAAACAATGTTAAATATTCGGAAGACAACTGGTTGCAGCCGCCTGAAAGCAAACCTTTTCCCGTTTTGTTTGAAAGGAAAAACTGATATACATACACATGTATGTAGCTTAGATAGACGATAATGTACATACATACATACATACCTACATACATATATTTTTGTTCATCTAGTAGAAATTTTTTTCTATATGCACTAGTTTTAAGAGAAACACACATGCATGTATTACTCGTAAATCAACGAATCTTAATAAAATAGCTCTATAGTGCC
The DNA here is from genome assembly GCA_932526305.1 of Epicampocera succincta. NCBI lineage: Eukaryota > Metazoa > Arthropoda > Insecta > Diptera > Tachinidae > Epicampocera > Epicampocera succincta. The sequence continues at coordinate 59,418,141 of OW052034.1, forward strand.
AATAAGATTCATAATTGTTTGTTTAATTTATGTAAACATGAATACATACATACATACATACATACATATGTATGTATATGTATGCATGTAACTTAATCAATCTTACAGATGAGTAGTCTACTATCAAAGTCCGCTAAGTTATTTGAACAACATTTGCAGAAAATGTATTCATTTGACTTCTATTGCTGAAATGTACTTATGAAAATCTATGTACATACATACATACATGTGTATGTACATATGTACTTACTACAGTAATAAAATATAATCGATTTTCTTAAAATTTAGGCGCTGTATTGATCATAACATACTGTTGCCCATAACAGACTGCTGTTAATGTAATGAAAGCAGCGTTTGGTTTGATCAGCCCAGTGTTGGAAAATATTTACGAAAAATTTGTTACGTTGGTTGTTAAGTTTAAAGTTTTTAAGCTATTTTATAGAAAATTAAATATGTTTGAATTTGTAAAGTATACATTTCTAAAATTAAACGTCTATATACAATACATTTGGTGACATATTTACCAAGAATATTTGTGATTTATGCCGAACATGAAGTAAAGTATTTGCTTTCTATACAAAGCAAATAATTGTTTATATTCACCGGTCAGCGTGACTGTCGTTTATTGAAGTCAAAATTAAACTTAAACTATTTAACATTTTGATTACCTTTAAATTTTATTTTTTTGTTTAATTGACTAAATGGTGCAAGTGGAAATGTTAAAAACGATTTCTAATAAAATGTCAATGAAAGCGTCTGCATTATTTCCTTTTTAATTTCCTTTAAAACAACTTAGCAAATGTTGCAGGTTTTATTTTGTTTTATTTTTAATAAATGTTTGTACTAACTTATATACTGTTAGAGCTGTCATAAGTTAGACCAAAAGTTGCTGATATTAACTTTTAGGTCAGTAACATAAATACTTAAAATTTATTTGGCGTCCTAAAATAGAACTACACATTTGTTTTATGCCAAAATGTGTGGTAAAAACTATTCAATTTAGCTTTTTACCATAAAAGAATTCAGATGTAAATACAAAATGTTTGAAACCCTCAAAAAGAATCTTTTTTTTTAGGAATGCTTAACTTTGCTGTAAGAAGAAAATGCATCGCAGAAATTCAATGGAAAGAATCTTTTAATAAAAACGATTGGGTCACTTAAATTAATATTGTTTTGAACGCAAACATACTAAATTGTACAAGAAATTTTAATTTTGTTTATGTTGACTATATGTAAAATTCCGCTCTCATTAAGAATATGTGCATACAAATACATATGTATGTACATATGTTTTCCACATAAATATGTAAATGCTACTCGTATAATTGCAGAATATTTTTTGAATTTATATTATTTACAAACAAAAAATGCACGCAATTTATAAAAGAAATATAATATTTTTTTCTTTTTAGTAAAAGTAACAATATTTGAATTAAATTAAGTTTTTCTCTCATTTTAAATGTGCATTCAAGTAAATACGTTATAAGCTGCAAAAGTGCTGTAAAACGACAAAAATCGTATGTTTATGTTTTCCATGTTCTTGAACAGGGCTACCATTCTCCATTAGGAAAAGAGCCACACCGAAATACTATTACATTAAAAGAATACAAATTAAACAGAACTAAAAACAAATCAATCAATCAAATTAAGCCTCTAATATGTTATCTAAACTCTCTTCAGCCACCTATTTATCTTATAATAACGCTTCATAATCGAGGTGTATGCCTGTTACATTTTTACACTAAAGCTATGTTAATGTACAATGCTTTTAAAATTACGTGCCTAATTTTACTTGAAACAAACAACTCGCAAAATTGTCTTGAGTATAAAATAATCACAGAAAAAGCCCGTCAAAAACAACAAATGCTAAACTGTGAGTTTTGCTGCGAATGGTAGCCCTGATTTTATTTAAGCAATGAACAAAGGTATGTAAGTTATAACTTATAATTAAATACTTAATAAAATTATAGACTTAAGTATTTAATTAACTCATATGCGCAATTCGTTAGTCATGCGCCTAGCATTGTTGCAACTTAAAGGATCTAAAGACAAATTGGCCAATATAAATAATGCTTCCACAAAGATACGTGAAGTGGTCAAGAACCATCAACCTCGTTTGATAACATTGCCCGAATGTTTTAATTCTCCTTATGGCACAAAATATTTCCGTGAATATGCTGAACACATTCCGTCCGGTGAAACATCACAGAAATTGTCAGAATTAGCGAAAGAACTAGGTGTGTACATAGTGGGTGGTACCATACCCGAAGTTAGTGAAAACGACGAAATATTTAACACTTGCACTATCTGGTCACCGAATGGCTCACTGGTAGCTAAACATCGTAAAATGCATTTATTCGACATTGACGTAAAGGGAGGCATTCGCTTTAAAGAATCAGAGACCTTATCGCCTGGTAACGAATTCACTATTTTCGAAATTGATGGACACAAAATAGGCATCGGCATTTGCTATGACATGCGTTTTGAGGAAATGGCAAAAATTTATCGAAAATCTGGTGAATACTACTACTACTGTTATACATACGTGTTTTAATAAATCACTTTAATAATACATATGTATGTAGGTTGTGAAATGTTAATATATCCTGCTGCTTTCAATATGACCACAGGACCGCTACACTGGGAATTGCTACAACGTGCTCGTGCTAATGACAATCAACTTTATGTAGTTACTACGTCACCTGCTCGTGATGAGTCCGCTGAGTATATTGCGTACGGTCATTCAATGGTTGTCGATCCCTGGGCTAAGATATTAAAAAGTGCAAAAGAAGGAGAAGAAACTGTAATAGCAGATATTGGTAATCTTGACGGGCTACTAAGCTTAAAAAATTATTCAAGTCTTGTTTTTTCAGATTTTTGTGCTGTTGAGCAAGTGCGTCAGCAAATTCCAGTGTTTTCTCAAAGGCGAGTAGAATTGTATGAAACTGTTAATAAATCGAAATCTGAATTAACTTTTAATTAGCTGATTGATCAACTAGCAGAAATTTTTTTGGAAAAAAGATTTGAAAATCAAGAATAAATAATCATAATAGTATAGTAATAATAATAATTGGTTTATTTAAAAGACTATGGAGAATATATTTTTACAAAGTATCCAATTTAATTATCCAATAGTTTTATCTACATTTTCCGCTGGCAATTGGACGACGTAAGGTCTTTGTGCCTGACCGAATAATGCCCTTATAGCTTCATCAGTTGCCATCAAGGGTTGGCTTATAAATTCTAAAGATTGCACTGCATATTTTTCAGAATCGCAAAGTGGTGATGTAGATGCAGATGATATGCTTATATCACCTTCTGGCATTCCAACACCAGAATGCAGTACCATCTGCTGTAGAATGTTAAGGTTTTCAGCTGATAACGTCATAACATCTGAAGATGGTAAGTTTAAGTAACGTATTTTTGCTAGAAACTTGAAATTTTTTAACATTTCTAATTGCATTTGCCTAAGTTGGTGAGTTGTGTTAAGAAGTCTTTTGGTAGATTCCGTTAGCAATTCATTTTTTTGTGTCAGATCAGCTTTCCATCTTGCTAACTCTTCAACCATAACACTACTAGCTAAGAATTTTGAGCGCCATACTTCACATTGACCAGCTAAGAACTCGATTTGTTCCGAATGAGTGGTTAAATTGTTAGCTGTGTCGAGCAAAGCTCTGGCCAATTGTAATTTGTCTTCAGTGAGTACATTGACCCGGGTAAGTAAATCTTCTCCTACAGACGCAACAAGCAAATTTTTAAGTTCCGCATTAACTTGGGTCTGAAACTTGAATTGCCCTTGAAAATATTCACGTTCTTCTTTCGTTTTTCTCAATTCGTCTTTTATAATTTCCAGTTCACAATCGTCTTTTAAATTTTTATCTCCACTTTGATTTCTAACAGCCTTTTCTTTTTCACTCGTTCCCGGATTTCGTAACTCATGTGTTCTCATTGAAGACATTTGATTCACCAGTATACCAATGTCTAAATTGTTGCGATTAGGTCTACTCAATGTTCTAGGCGTAGCCGTACCACTTCTCTGTTTCGGCACAATAGGATTTACAGCGCCAATGTATGGTTCATAGGGAATAAATTTTGGCGGTTTGTTCTTTTTATGCTCGGGCAGCGTATTACCAGCATCGATCAAACGTGGTTTCATCATAATTAATTCCCCTTTTGGCACCACAGGCTTTAAACTTTTCGTCACACAATCAGGTCTTCGATACAAGGTATGTAATCCAGGAAGCGGCAATCCTTGAGTAGTTTTATTCGATGTTGAGGTACCCGATGTTTTTCTTTTAGTCTGCTTGAATGGTTCTTCTGCAACTGATTTTTCTTTTTGTTGAAGATCTGTGCTTTTCATGGACTTGCTTTCGAGTTTTGTATCAACTTTCTCCTGTATATCTTCTTGCTCCATTCCATCCCCACTTGTTCGACCTAAATTATATTGTAATTTCAATAAGCAAACATCAACATTGCATTATGTGCTTACATTTTTCATATTCCATTTCTTTTTTGAAAATTTACTTGTATACAAAAATATTGCAAATCTAAATTATTAAACAAAAAACTTCCTCTTCGTGTAAAAATTATAAACAGTGATGTGTTTACTTAAAAAAAGTTCTACGTATGAAAAGAAATGAAAGTGGAGAATGGCAACCTTTTTACAGAGTAGGAAAATAAGTACTAATGTTTTATGCAAGTATAAATAAATTAATTAGCCACCTTTATTTTCTATTGCAAAATCGGGCGTGAATATTTTTGGCTTAGGGCCAGTTTTTAACTTAAAAATTAAACGGTGTTTAAACTTAAGGTCTGTTTCAATACCGAATTCATTTTTATAGATCATGTTTATATACAACTTAAATCACTGACCACGTCCATTTAAATACAACTTAAGTTTTTTACACTACCATATGATTTTGACAGTTCTGTAAATTATGAAAATTGCGCATTGAAGTTTTTTATTATTTGATCAAAGACAGCAGCGTAATCGAGTGCCTTTGCTTCCACCCATCAATACATAACAATATCATCAATACATAACATAACAATACATTATGAATAATGTGGTTTTTGAATAATTAATTTTATAAAAGGGTGAGGTTTATTGTATTTGCCGGGTCTTAGTTTTGTAATTCTTATTATTAAAGTTTGACGTCTTATCTATTACATTTTTAAACTTAACAGGCATGTTTGCTTGAAATTGGTAATAGGAAATTCGTCTTTAAGAAACGCGTTGACTAGGTGGGTTTTCTTGAAATAATTTTACACAAAATTTCTTGAATACCTGACTAGGCACATTACTACGAGTAAATCGATATGGCAACACTTTAGTTCATCTGACATAAAAAAGAGAGTAATTTTCCAAAACGAAAACTTATCGTTTGTGCAATTAAATAAATAATATTTAGAATTAAAAGAAAGCTTTCAAATATCTTTAAAAAGTGTTAAGTTTCTTATGTGTATGTATGTATGTACAGATGTATGTTACAAAATTAGCACTTTCAATAAGAAAAAAGAAGTAATGAAACAGTCAATTATTTGCAACCCCCACTGAAATTGGCAAATTTTGTTTAGCCACAAAAACAACGAAGTTGGATTGTGAGGTGGTATACAATCTGAAAAAGGAAACGTTTAAGACTTAAGTGTTGAAGGGCCTAGTGGATGCATTTTTGTTGTTGTAGTGCTTTGTGGCATTGATTATGACGACAAAGGCAACCAACGCAAAAATTGAAATCAATAGAGGGATCGATTTGAACGAAAAAGAAAAAATTGATTTAATTGAACCCACAACGGGTAAATTGTATTTTGAACATAAGGCGGAATTGATCTTTTGTAAACCGCATCTGATGCGCTTAAAATCTCAAGCGCTAGAGCGTTTGGAAGAAATGCAACGGGACACAGCAAAACAACTGCTAGAAAAACGTTTAAAGGACGCGGCTAAGAACTAAAACAAACGCCGAAAAACACATTTAAAAACTACCAACGCAGCTCTTTTATCGCCTGTTTATAATAAAATAATATACAGAAATGACCTACTTATTGCCACTTGCCATATGTTTGGCCTTATGCTTAGCTGGGTTCTCACTCTACCGTTACGGTAATATACCAAGGCAACACATCATTGTAACACTATCTGTTTTGACGGCATGGTGTTTTTCATTTTTAATAGTTTTCACCATTCCACTTGATGTTACATCGGTAAGCATTTATTATTTCTTTTCATTGCCATCTAGATGGAATAATTAAAAATGAGTCACTTATTGTTTTTGCAGACTCTTTATCGTCAATGCTTGCAAGAACAAAATAAAACTTCTGCTGCAAGTATACTACACTTGGATTCCTTAACAAAAAATAATGAAACCATCGGTGGTGGAAGTTTATTAGAGTCCAAAGAATCCGATTGCCAACAGCCTTGGGGAATGATACCAGAAGCCGTGTTTCCAAATTTATGGCGTATTATTTATTGGACTTCCCAGTTTTTGACATGGTTAATAATGCCTCTAATGCAATCATACTTAAAAGCAGGCGACTTTACCATTAAGGGAAAGCTAAAGTCGGCCTTAATTGAAAACGCTATTTACTACGGTTCTTATCTATTTATCTGCGGCATTTTACTTATTTATATAGCTGCCAAAGGAGTTTCTTTGGACTGGCAAAAACTAAAAGCCATAGCATCATCGGCATCGAATACATGGGGTCTATTTTTGTTGGTGCTTCTTCTGGGTGAGTAAAGTAGGAGCTTACATTTAATGTTTAGGCTAAAGAAAATATGCAATGTTTGTATGTATGTATGTATATATCTATGATAGATTTTAGTGGATTGAAAATAGCGTAAGACTGGAATTTTTTCCAGATTTGCTTTTATTTAAGGAATTAAAATTTACGTTATGAAAAATAATCAGTGGAAAAAGAAAAGCACCTACTTGTACGCATATTTTGTTTTCGTGTTTAAGAATAACGACAAAGCAGAAATGCTTCGCTTGACTTACATACATACATAAGTTTTTTAATTCTTCAAAATGGTTTCATTCAATATTATTTCAAACTTGTAGGACATAAACAAAAGTAAATATCAGCCAACTTCGGGATTATTAATTAAATATTTAACTAGTATTTGCATATCTATGTATGTGTGTATGTATGTACGTAGTTGTTAATGCGTAGTTATTTAGAATTTTTGTTTGTTAAAGACATATGTATTAAATATTTGCAATGAATGTCTTAAATGGCATACCAAGACATTCACTTTAATAGTGAATGCGTAAAATATTACATTCGCTACATAATAAAACAAACTAGTACTTCTACGATCATTCATTTCGAAACAAAACATCAAGACATCAAAACATTTTATAAGCAAAACAAAAGTACTACCTTGGCTAGTTGCGTACATACATTAGGGCGCCGTTTATTGATATCTGTTCAAATAAATACATATGATACATATGCAAGGTAACACAATTTTTGTGCACCACCCTAATTGCCGTTTGAACAATGACAATGCAGTGGCGATGCAATGAAATAAAAAAAAAGTATATTTGGCTTGGTGTACTTGGTGTACTTCAAAACATTTCCAGAAAGCAAACAGAGTTTATAATTCATTGCGAAATAGCAGGTAGAGTATTGTGTTTGTTTACTATGTATCAAGCGGAGTATTGTGCTTGGTTTTCTTCTTAGAATACTCATTCTTTTATTACTCATTGCAAAAATTACTATGTAATAGAGTGCAATGAAATAAAACAAATGCGGAGACGCATAAATTAATGTCTTGATGCAGCCATTTAATATGTATGTATGTATACAAGTTAACATTGCTGATTGCGAAATATTGGAATTGTTAAACAATTATTATGTATAAAACACACAGGAACGCAAACTCAGCATAATTCGGGTATTAGGTTGCTTATTATAATTTTTTAAAATAGTAGTCTTGGAAAATTCAGTTGAAAGAATTGGTGTTGGATTATAAATTCTTTTAAAACCCTTAAAACAAACTTAATATATTTTGTTTACTCGGATACATGTATAAATAGAATACTTATCAACCACTTGGTAAGTGTTCTATTCATGGCGGTTACTCCTATATAGTACGTATTTTTTATATTTTATAATCTGTGAGTCATATTAGCAGCTCCATATGTACTTTCAATTTCGTGCGTTACTGCTAGTGGGTGCAAATACAGAAGGGACCTTACATCCATAACTTCTCGGTCGCCAGCCAGAAGTAACAGGCGGTACGGTATTTTCCTTATTAAGAAGTTTAATAAATAAAACAAGTATGCGCAGATCACCCTTAGTGCGATAAAAAATCCGGACGGACCTTTTGTAAATAGAGTTTATATACGTACGTTATAAGAACAATAGATCGTTTTCGGATAACATGTACTGTTATTGATAGTGTGCATCCCGTGAGACGCCGAACAGTGCGCACTGAAGAAGCTGTAGCCGTTGTACAGGAAAGCATTGATGATGATCCTAATCAATCAATTCCTCGGCGTTCTCAGCAACTGGAGTTGTGTCCTTCCACTTTATGGAATATTTTACGAAAGGATCTTGGCTTAAAAGCTTTAAAGATTCAACTTGTGCAGGAATTAAAGATAAAACAAAAATCGTATGCGTCGCCAATTCGGCGAATTGGCTGAAGCAAAAATTGATATTGATTGTGAACTCCCATTCAAACTTTTATTTTCCGGTGAAGCCCATATCTCGTTAAATGGGTACGTAAATAAGCAGAATTGTCGCATTTTGAGTGAGGAAAATCCACAAGCTTCTGTCGAAACACCATTACAATCACCGAAAATTTCTGTTTGGTGCGCTTTTTGGGCTTGCGGAGTCATTGGCCCATATGTCAGAATAGTCTGTCAATGGTGAACGGTATAGGAACATGATTCGAAATTTTTTCGTACCTGAATTATGTACGTGGCATTAATCTTGCTGATATGTGGTTCCAACAGGACGGATTCACATGCCACACAGCGGGCGCTACAATTGATTTACTCAAAGAAACTTTTGATCAAAAAATAATTTCACGTAGTGGCCCAATTAATTGGCCACCAAGATCGTGTAATTTAACCCCATTGGATTATTTTCTTGTCTATGTCGATAAACCACAAACAATTGAAACCTGGAAATCAACATTCAAATAGTTATCAGCGAAATACGACCGCAAATGCTGCGAATACTTGTTGAAAATTGGTGTACCAGATTGCGCCTTCTGCGCGCCAGCCGTGACGGCCACATGGCAGAAATCATATTTAAACAATAATTTCATAAAATTTTTTTTCCAAAGCCCGTTTCATTGATATTAAAAATATATTTCCTATGATTTAAAACTTGTGTCACTCTATTAAAAACACCACACATATGATCTTTCAAATTCATTTTTTTTCCAAATTTTTATATTTTAGGATACGCACTCGTTGAGGTACCACGATCTTTATGGAATAATGCAAAACCTGGATTTACCCTACAATATGGATATTTTAAGGCAGCAAAACTTAGCGCCGATAAAGCGGAAGCTGAAGAAAATGTTGATGATGTTTTAGAATCGCTGCAAGGCATTTGTAGATCGGTGCCTAACAACCACGAATTGAGGTCATGTGTAGAAACAATTTTGCGCAAAGTACCCATTGAACTACAAGAGAGATCAGCTCGTAACTACTCAAGAGGGGGCAATGGTGGCGGTACATCTACAATTGTGCCATCAGAGAAGGCATTAGTTCGTATTCACAGACAAGTTATTAAGTCACTACAAACACTTCAACGTACCGAAGCTCTGTGGAGTGTACAAGTAGAAACAGTATTTAATTTGGAAGATGTAGCGAAAAATATACATTCTGTTGAACGTAGATTTAAAACGGAATTTCCACAACCAAAATCTCAACTTTCCAGAATATTTTATTCACCTACACTACACTGGTACTGGTCATGTTTGATACGAGCGCACGTCTTAAAAGTTCTATGTGTTTTAACTGCTTTTATGTCCGGTATGGTAGTTTGGAGTGAATTGACATTTTTTCAGCGCAGTCCAGTTTTATCGATTTTTGCTAATGTTATAATTGTAGCAAAACATAGTAATGATTTCTTCACCATCGAAGTATTTTCCATGATAGTGCTATGCTACCTATTTTACTGTACCTATTCCACGATACTGCGTATAAGATTTCTAAATCTTTACTATCTGGCACCGCATCACCAAACAAATGAGCACAGTTTAATATTCAGTGGAATGTTATTGTGCCGTCTGACACCACCCATGTGCTTAAACTTTTTGGGCTTAATACACATGGACTCACACATTATTAAGCAACGTGTTATGGAAACCTATTATACAAGAATAATGGGTCATATGGATGTAATTGGCATCATTTCGAATGGCTTCAATATCTACTTTCCGATGTGTATGCTGGCATTTTGCTTGGCCACGTGGTTTAGTTTGGGTTCCAGAGCATTAAATACTTTGGGATTTCAACAATTTTTACAAAACGAAACCATTGCCACTGAACTGGTACAAGAGGGAAAGGATCTGATTGCTCGTGAAAGAAGAAGACGGCAGAGGGCAGAAGAAGCCTTAAGCAGAAGGAGGGATTTTCCACGAAGTGATGCTATGTCAACAAATGATTACATAAACAAATATCGCAATCTTAGTTCTCACAATGGACAAAACACTTCAATAGCTGGAACACACATACCATCCGACGATTTAATACGCCATGGAGACAATTTACATTATGACACACTGCCTCGATCTTTGTCCGATGAAATAAATGAACGTTTCGGTGTAAGTACACAAGCCCAAGTCGCTTTCAAGGGTTCATCTTCTACAAATCATTACCGATTGGAATTCGACGATGAAGAAGAAACCTCAAATCGCATTGAGCCACCTCGTGGCTTATTTGACGACGTTTAATAGTCAGCCCGTAGCAATCATTGGATTCAATCATTTTGCTTTCTTATATTTTTTGTCTTTCACAAAAATGTATTACCGTGTAACAAGCAGCCTCAAATTTGCATACATACGCATGTATATATAAATACCTATCTGATATCCTTATTAACCCTGAATATGCTCCAAGAACACTACTGTAAGCGGCCTGACCAACAATTTTGAAGTTTTTGTGATTGCTGCTGTGGCTTACTTCTTACTTATGTATTTATTTTAAACTAATGTGCATTAAAATGTAAGTACTGTTTTGATTTTTATTTCGTTATATTTTTCATTAAACTTTATTTACCAGTATTTTGCATGTCTGAATTTATTTTATAAAAATGATAGGAATATTTCCAATAAAATGTATTCTGATTAATAAACCAATGTGCAAATATAGTAAGAAGTAAGTGCTCAATATGCGCTTTAGAGAAATAAAGTATTTGGAAATGATAAGTTTCTTAAAAACTGGAAAAAATTAAAGCATTAGATTTCAATTGATAGACAAAAGCAATGGCCACATGGAAGATGAAGCTGGTAAGTCAGATTTGTCTTTTTGTTTTCTATGCCTCTGGGCCAGTACCACCAACGATGGTTGCAATACATAAAAGTCTAAATTTAAAACTTACTACCAATTAGTCACAGTTGCTATTTGCTTCAAAGTTTTATTTACGTTAATAAAAAAATAAGTCTTTTTTTCAGTTGTTTGCCACGGTTGCGTGAAATTGACAAATAGAATTCTGTTTCGTCATTTTAAATCTATGTACATATGTATGTACATATATACATTCAAATTTACATTTGGATACACTTACATAAACGAACTGTTACACCAATTACAATTAAATAATGGTTGGAGCAATTTTATTGATCTATGTTTTGTACGATTAGTCATCGCCTCGAATCAAAGAATTTGAACAAAAAAAAAAAAAGAAACTGGTGGAGGAAAATTTATTTGTATATGACATGCAATTTCTTAAAAGACTGAGCAGATTGTTTTTTTTTTTTTTTTTTTTTTGGATCAATAATCAGATCTCGACCCCATACATACATGCGCTGTATTGTATCAGAAGTGGGTTATGGGAGGAAGGCTACTTTTTGTTTGCTTGTTTTTATTCTATATCGCAGAGATGAGGATGTCAGAATTTGACCGATGCTGTTCAAGCCCCAGTCAACCATCAATTAACCCAACATTCCGCTTTATGGTATATATATATGGATTTGCTTGTTGGGCTATTGAGTGTTTTCTGTATGTTTTTGTTATTGTTGTTAATTGAAATAATTTTGGCTATTATGTTTCACCAGTGTTTTCGGTAGGGATCGAACCTACTACCTTTGGCCTATGGATGAATACTCCATCAAGTCTCTCAAGATTTAAAATTCATCCGATATTGGGTGATGGCGGCTTGGCCTTTAAAGTTTTCAATTTTTTTTCATAGAATCGTTAGTACAGTACATGCACATCGTTAGCTAAAATACAAAAAGGCGTAACTAACAAACAGTTTAAAATGAGTTTTTGATTGATTGTTATGAATGTCATTCAACTACATGTCTTGACAAAGTTTTACATGTCTGCAATCAAATAGGACGCTTTTATTAATAAAAAGCATCTACAAGGGTGTTTATTTTTAATTACACATTCTTTGAAAGTGGTTTGAAGAATTGCACGAACAACTTTTCAATACATGTTTTTCTGACGTTGGTTAGTAGAATATCATTTGCACATTAAGAAACGTTGGCTTAAACGACAATAATATCAAGTTGATATTAATCAAGTTAATTCAATTTCTTTGTATGACTAATATCCCTTTGAGATCGAAGAGACTAGCAAAAAGCGAACCCTTTTTCAACTCGAATTATGAGTGTCGTTGTCCTGGTCGTGGTCGTGGTCGGAAATAAATGTTTTCTTACCAACTGAATTTCAATATTTCACAAATAACAAAAAACGTTTGCATTTTATAGTATTTCGGGTACACTATGAAAAATGAAAAGCCTTTAATTTCAAATCCGAATGTTAAACTTTATTTTGTTATTTATACAATAAACTGAATTTTGTTTATAATTAAAAACTATACGTACGGAAAGATTAACATAATTTAAACAAATGGGCGTGGTTGAAACAAAAATAGCCTATAATTCATTCGAGAGTCTGAGTGAAATGTTGTGAAAGTTTCAGGAAGATCGGTCCAGCGATCTGAGCTGGTATAAAAGATACATTTAATAAGAGACCGCACGTTAGCGGTGGAAAACAATCTAATGTTAGCACCCTACCACGTCAACGAAAGATTTACTGAATTACCATTAGACAGAGGCTTTGCGACGCCAGAAGCATTTCTCTTTGTCGATAAACGTGGATCTAGAACCTATATTCTATCACATGTGTATGTATATAGGGGAGCAAATAGTAAAGCTATAATATGTAATAGTTTAAGTAGTGAAAATCGTAGGTTTGACACATGTATCTATCAGAGGGATAGAAATATTAGTGCCTTACGAAATAATTATTTATTTAAAATTTTTAAAACTTGACTATAACATCTCCCGAAATAAACAAGCGAGTTTTTTTGTCTAAAAATTTTCCTCGCACATAAATAAAATAAGCCTGTTGTAGCGTCGTACACATATGAATTTAAAATGAAGAAAAAACCATGTGTGTCACCACCATGAATTTACTTTACTTAAGGTACTTGAGTGGCCCATATGGGACAGTGTACTTATTTAAAGTACAAAATCTTGCCACTATTTGTTTATTGTAGTAAACTGTCAACCTTCCTTTCGAAGTTCTATACCTCTAAAAAAAACACCCTGTATAAGAATATACTTTATGAATAAAAAAAACAAGCACATACTCTGTTTTATCTGCATAGATTTCAACTATATGTTCAAATTGGTTTGTTGTACTTTAACGTAACTCTTGAAATTGTTCAAAAAAAAAATTTTTTGTTTAAAAATAAATTTGTCGCTGTGCCTCAAATGAAATTAGAAAAACCTACATATATATGTATGTATGTGTGTAGTTTTAATTTTGCTAAGTTTGTTACTTAGGCCTTTTTTGCTTTTCAGCTAACGATATATAAATGATTTTTGTAATCATCTCTAACGTCAATAAAATCAAAAATGAAATTATGCTAGAAGTTAGCAGAACATTCTTTGCCTGTTGGACGGGTCACCAAATTTAAAATAAAGTGCCTGGAAACAGGTTGCGACAGTTGGCCGATTTAAAATTATATATTTTTTTTGTGACACTTTGATGTCATTTTCAGAACCTAGATACATAATTGCGTAATATTGGTAACATCCTTGGTGGTAAAAAGGCGGAAAGCGCCGCCTCATAGTTCAGGGAGCAGTTAGAAAAAAAAAATAACTTTTATTAAGATTAAAAAACATTTATTTACGAAAGACAATTTTTACACGAATATAAATGTTCATTAGATTTAATCTAAAGCAATGCAAGATTAAAATAGATATATTCAGTAAAACGCGAATAAATTGAGACCAAAATATAAAAGTATTTAAATTTATTCGTCACCACCGCCCTCTTCGTCCTCGTCAAATTCGCCTTCTTCGTCAGCTGTAGCTTCTTGATACTGCTGATATTCCGATACCAAGTCATTCATATTACTTTCGGCTTCCGTAAACTCCATTTCATCCATTCCCTCACCAGTGTACCAATGCAGGAAAGCTTTTCGACGAAACATTGCAGTGAATTGTTCTGATACCCGCTTAAACAGCTCCTGTATAGCTGTAGAGTTACCAATAAAAGTGGCAGACATCTTAAGGCCTCTGGGTGGTATATCACAGACAGCCGTTTTGCAATTATTGGGAATCCATTCCACGAAGAAAGTGCTATTTTTATTTTGTATATTTAACATTTGTTCGTCCACTTCTTTCATAGACATGCGTCCACGAAATATGGCAGCCACTGTCAAATAGCGGCCATGGCGTGGATCACAGGCGGCCATCATATTTTTGGCGTCAAACATTTGTTGTGTCAATTCAGGTACCGTTAATGCGCGATACTGTTGTGAGCCACGTGAAGTCAGCGGAGCGAAACCGGGCATAAAGAAGTGCAAGCGTGGAAATGGAACCATATTAACAGCTAATTTTCTCAAATCTGCATTCAACTGGCCCGGAAAGCGCAAACACGTTGTCACACCCGACATGGTAGCCGATACCAGGTGATTAAGATCACCATAAGTTGGCGTAGTAAGTTTTAGTGTCCTGAAGCAAATGTCATAAAGGGCTTCATTGTCTATGCAATAAGTTTCATCGGTGTTTTCCACCAGTTGGTGCACACTCAGTGTGGCATTGTATGGCTCTACCACAGTATCTGATACCTTGGGCGAGGGTACTACTGAAAACGTATTCATAATACGATCAGGATATTCTTCACGAATTTTTGAAATCAATAAAGTACCCAATCCGGAACCCGTACCGCCTCCCAATGAGTGTGTAAGTTGAAACCCCTTTCACATATTAAATACACAAGTTTAAAATGAAAAATCCAAAAACCTAAATTTTATATGCTTACTTGTAAGCAATCACAGCCCTCAGATTCCTTGCGTACAACATCCAATACCGAATCCACTAGCTCGGCACCTTCAGTATAATGTCCCTTGGCCCAATTATTACCAGCACCTGATTGCCCGAAAACAAAATTATCCGGCCTAAAAATTTGCCCAAATGCCCCAGATCGTACAGAATCCATTGTACCAGGTTCTAAATCTACCAGAATCGCGCGTGGAACATACTTTGCTCCCGTAGCTTCGTTATAGTAGACATTGATGCGTTCCAATTGCAAGTCGCTGTCTCCGTAATAAGTACCAGTAGCATCAATGCAGTGTTCGTCGGAAATGACCTCCCAAAATTTACCGCCAATTTGGTTGCCACATTGACCGGCTTGTATATGTACAATTTCACGCATTTCTGAGCTAAATTTTATTTATCGCACTATTCAATCGGTGTTAGTTCTAGCAAGACAGAATTTGTTTCCTGTTCTCGACGTATAAAAACTTTTTCAAAATATGTATGTACTATATTCTAGGAATTTTTTTTTTATCAAAATGATGTGAGTTTTTATTATAAACCTACTCTGTATAAAAAAATATACAAACCAACAAGTTTTACGCAGCAAAGTGTATAGTAAATACATATATATATATATATATATATGTGTGTATATGTATATATATAGAAAATATGCAGGAAACAAAGCCATCCTATGAAATACCTGTCCCAGAAAAACAACATACGCAATAGTACGACTCAGGATTGGACATTTGTTGGAAAATAATCCTGCCCCAAGATACTCAGACTGTAATAAACATCTAAATGTTACCCACATCCTTGATGAGTGTCCCAACTATAACAACTACAGGGAAAATATCTTCGGCTCCCAAATACCTACAGATCTCCCTTAAGAAAACTGTGTGATAAAAATATAAAATTAATCCTGAAATTTATTATTGAAAATAATCTCTTTAGTAGTGCAAACAATTCGGAGTCGATAGCCATAGCAGCTCGCACTCTACCATTTATAATAATTACATAGATTCTAAATAAAATAAAAATTGAATACAGTGACACAATTGTCTCAAAGTCAAAAAGGAAAATTTCTCCTAAATCAAAAGGTATGGAAGACTCTAATATAACATATAATTAAGTGCCAGTTTACCGTTATCGAATGAAGAATTCGAATTCGTTCCTATACATTTTGAAAACGCACGAACGAATTTGAATAAGAATTTTTTGTTTTAGCACTGATCGATTTTGGAGATAATTTGTTCCTTGCGAGACTATTGGTCATCCACATCAGTTAAGAAAAGTGCCATTGAAGACCACGCAAACCGAGAAGAAAAGAACCCCTAACACTCTGTTATGGAACGCTATCAGAGTAAAATGTGTTAAATATACGGATATGTATGTGTGTTTGTAGTACATTATTCGAATGCTTATTACTTTTTACTGGAAAGTACTAAAACAACTACTACTAGTATTTTACTTTTGCTCTGAAATGATTATGCTTTGCGTTGCATACGAGTTTTAAGAGTGAGTTCCGATTGCAAATATCACACAAAAACTCTTGTTTCCGCCCGATGTGCAACTTTATTATGTGAATTATATTTTTATTCAATTCATATTCTAGTATTTTTTATACAAAATGTAAATATATTTTGGTTGAGCAATAACAAATAAAACTAATTCAAATTTCAAGCAAGCACATAAAGAATATATTCATATTTATGTGCGTGCCCCTTTGGCAATCTACGTACCATGTTTGTATGAATAAGGCAAGTTTTGGTACAGCAATCCTCAATTCGTAGACAGATATGACAAAAACTTAAAGTGGCTAATACGAGTATAAAAGAGTACAAAACTAGACTTCTGCCCAGTTCCATCTAAATCACACAAATTTCTATAACCGTTGCCACTAGTTTGAGCAGATATAATTACTTATACCTACATACATACATACATACATACATATGTATATGTACATATATTATAAGGCAAGCTATTCGATGTGGCTGGAATTTCTTTGTGCATAAAATATATTACTTTCGATTCAAAAAATACCTCTTTTACAATTTTTGTTTGAATGGAACTACTCTTAAATAGACTGTTAGCAAATCGAACCATGTTATTTGAGGACACTACAGTAAACATACATATATATGTATGTATGTATGTACAATATTTGTACTCTATATTGAAAATGAAATTTCTCGAAAACTGTCGGAAGTGTTTCTGTTAGTAGCGAAATAAGAAAAATAGACATGAAAAGTCTTTAAAAACTGATAACATACATATATGTATTAGATAGTTGTATCTTTTTAAATACATACATACATACATATATCAATAAATTCCAAACTTTAGCTCGACACCTCTGCTATGATTCATTACAATCGAATCGAATGGAAACGAATAACATATTTACCAAAGTATGTGTATAGTTAAACTGCTGTCGATAATAATTGATTACTGTCGTCGTTGGCGACGCCAATGACATGAGTGTGCCTGCGACTTGATTTATGGCGTTGTTGACAATAAGGGGACCATCTTTGGAAGTTGTTTCAAATGTATATTTTATTTTTATTACATTCTTAAATAACTTTTTTATAAATAAATTTGGTTCGTGTAATCGATTAATAACAATTAAAAAAAAAAGGATTAAGAACACGATTTATATAAATAAGCACATACTTATATATCTATGTATATATGTATCTAAATAATTGAAAATATATACATAAGTAGGTATGTATGTACATACAAAGTCCGCTTTCTTAAGTGAATGAAATTTGTAGAAAATCGATTCAAACATCTAGTCCTGAAATCCAGCTATGAAAACAATACAGCACAACCAACCAATCGTACGAGTATGTAGTAATATAAGTTTTTATAACACGTCTTCAGCACTAAAAGCTTCAATCGATTTCTTTATATTTACAAAGCGGGCTTGCAAACGGACTAATCATGTGTATGTTTGTACATATGTATGTAGGTATATTTTATTGACGGGACTAAATAAGTTGTAAGAAAAAAAGTGTGATATCTGGAAGAAAGCAGTAATTTAGGGCGTAAAACAGCATGGACTATCAGAAGAGTACTTTAAAATTCTTTGACCAATACATTTTGACGACTTAGAAGTTTCTTTTTTGGCACAACAGTTCAAATGGCAGCGGTATGACATACGATAGCAGTCGCAATCAGCCAAATCGGGCAGAGATTGATATCACACTGAAGCCCTTTTCAAACTAATAGTACTGGCAATAATGTCGGTGGGTCGAAAATCGGGATCAGCAAAGGTTTCATGATTCATACATCGCGTGCCACCCAAACAAGTGCAGGAACAAATTGAGGCTGTTTCTTCCAGTTCAGTCATATAATTGGAACTATTTAAAAGTTTTCCATGTACATTGTAACCGTGCTCGGTATCGAATGTGACGGGCTGATTTGCAGCAATTTGATTTTGAGCATCCTGTTCATCTCTTTTGGCATCTTCAGCTTGCCTGTAATTAAATTATTTAAACAAATGAACTCAAAGCGCAAATAATTTGAAATTAACTTACATTGTCATAAAACGCAATACCAACAAATTAATACTAGCAGCTACAACCGCCAAACCAAACAGTATGAACACCAAGCTTAACGCCACATAGCCGGGTTTATTCATTAGGGCCTGATCGTTTTGCAGTGCCACATAATCGCCAAAACCTATTGTTGTCAGAGTGACAAAACAATAATAGAAGCTATCGAAATAACTCCATCCCTCATAACGTGAAAATACGGCTGCGCCTGTTGTTATAATTATAGAGGACAACATGCCGGTAGCCAACATCAGATTCATTTCAGTAGCTTCGGTATGTGAACAATGCATATAACGCTTAGCTCTTCTAATAATAACCGAAGCAAATTTGTTTAAACGTTCACCAATCGATTGGAACATGACTAAACCCAGTGGTATACCAACCTAAACACATGTATTAAATTCAAAATTTATTCAATCAACACAAGATAATTAATTTTAAAACTACTCAAACAAATCTCTCCCAAAAGTATGAAAGTTGAGGGAAACTATAAACATGATATTTAGTGTGGAATTAGATATTTTGTTCATTAATTTTCATTTGGCAATCCTTAATGAAGAGACTGGAAGTTATTCAGTTGCACTACACAAAAATCTGTGTTTTTTGAGCACTAAGATTAAAGTATAGTGTGGACCACCACCCTTCCGAGTCCTTTATTGCCAATACCGTATTCAGATTAAACAACACCCAGGCTGTAGTGAGTAACATTTTACGATTATATTGGTACGTGTTTGTGAAAACCGTGGCCAACTAACTTGATGCGTGAATAGAGCGTGGGCGTCTCGCATGTACCAACCTGACACATGTTTCGCTATTGTTTGCGAATTAAAGCGGAACATTTTCGCTTTAAATTCTTTTAGTCGGCCTTGCAATATTTAAAAGAAGGTTTGCCGTGTTCGGGCTCAGTTTTCTGCAGTGACCAGTTATTTTTGTTTGTCTTTTTTTTATACATATTCAACAAATAAAAGGCAACTGTCACTGTGAGGTTAACAAATCAATATAAGTGAACATAGAATGAATAGTATGTATGTACATATATCACATGCTATAACTTTTCTAGATTCAATATAATTTACATATGTATGTACATAGATATATGGGCAGGTAAATGAAATATCCGTTACAGCCACATTCTTCCCTAAAATATGGATTAAATATGACACATAAAAACGGTATCAAATGAAGTCCGCCTTTGCATTTTTTGCAGCGGTTCAACACTAACGAAAAAACTCCTTTTGGCCAGGAGTAGAAAATATGTGTATTTTCCTGAAATGACCAAAAATGGATTTGAGAAAATGATTTCGCTTCTGAGGAATTGCGCAAATCCAAAAATAGTCTTTATTTCAAGTGCGCACAGCCTATCAAAGGCTTGGAAATATTTACGTACATACATATGTATGTATGTATGTACGACCAAGGTAAAGGGTAGCTGTCACAGACAGTATTTCGGATAAAAAACAAAAAGTATCTATAGCGTAAAGTTGTCCTTACAGTTTAATTTTTGTCCATCTTTGAAAAAGAAAGTTTATGTTATTTTATTTGGCATTTAACATTTTCCTTATAATACTCACCATGGCGTATGCCATACAAAATGCTTTGCCACCTATTGTAACTGGAGTCGAATGACCATAACCAATCATAGCTAAAACTACAGTAGCAAAATAAAATGCTCCGGCAAATTTCCATTGAGGACCTGCCTTGTGGGGTTTATTTTCAATTATGACAATTTCCATCATACGATAATCCTCTACAGAAATATTATATTTTTTAACAAAATTATTTTTAACTGCCTGCAAGAAATCCCATCGTTTATATTCGAAATCCGACTCCAAACTGTCAAATACGGCAGCACCAATTAGCAAATATGTAAATGTGCAAACCACCAATGAAAGCGTCCTCACATTTTGACGTTTCATACTGCACTCGGTTACTAAGTCAACAATATAATCACGATAGGATTCAATAAGCATTCAAATGCTTTATTAAAAAGAACTTGAAATCAATATAATGAATTTTATTTTTATGGATCGACCTTAAAAACATTAATCTAGTCTGTTTTTACTTTATATACAACATATGTATGTATGTATATTTCTTTAATTAAACACAATGTATGTAGATAAGTTTATCTTATGGCAGGCAGAAATTAAAAACAAAATCAATACAAGTCCTGGATGCAACAAGGAGATTGTTTTAGTAATTGAAAGGTATTTTTTACTTAGGAAAATGCGCAGAATCCGCAATTTTCTAACACTATTTGCAAAGTGTCAAGTTTAGTTTTGAATGCATTCTACATATATACATATGTATGTATGTATGCACCTACATATTTTTTAAAAATAATTCCTTTTCGTCGTATAAGAAACATATGTCTGTATGTATGTACACATATACAATCATACATATGTGTGTATGTATGTATGTATATTTAGTCTCCGTTTAAAGTAAACGTCATTTGTACCGCCCAAAAATTCCCTTTGGGAAATTAAAAAGTACCATCAAAAATCCTTGCCGCACCGTTATTTACTCATTTGTTAATCATCTTTACGAGTGCTAGTTCGTAAACGTCAAACATTGAAAAGGGTCAGCAAACTCCTCGAAAAATCTATAAGTTGAAAAAATTGCAAAAATAACTTTGTATTAAAATAAGAAAATAACTTGAAACTAAGGCTTGATTTAAATTTTTCCAAGAAGAATAAAAGAGCAAAATGTCTCCAAATCCTCATTCACCTTTGCCACCAGCTACAATGTCATCCGGAGATTTTGGCAATCCCTTGCGTAAATTCAAATTAGTTTTTCTTGGCGAACAAAGTGTTGGGAAAACATCTCTTATAACACGCTTTATGTACGACAGCTTCGATAATACTTATCAGGCTACTATTGGCATAGATTTCCTATCAAAGACCATGTATCTGGAGGATCGCACAGTACGTTTGCAATTGTGGGATACGGCTGGTCAGGAACGTTTTCGCTCTTTAATACCTTCCTATATACGAGACTCGACGGTGGCTGTCGTTGTCTATGATATCACCAATACGAACTCATTTTATCAAACTTCTAAATGGATTGATGATGTGCGCACGGAAAGAGGCAGTGATGTAATAATAATGTTGGTCGGAAATAAAACGGATTTGGCTGATAAACGTTTAGTATCTACCGAAGAAGGAGAACGTAAAGCCAAAGAACTAAATGTGATGTTCATAGAGACTAGTGCCAAATCTGGTTACAATGTCAAGTTATTGTTTAGGCGCGTAGCCGCTGCTTTACCTGGAATGGATTCTTCTGTTGATAGCAAGCCGTCAGAAACCATGCAGGACATTCAATTGGGCCAACAAAATGAACAAAAGGATCCCGAAGGCGGCTGTGCTTGTTAAACATTTGAACATAAACGGCAGAGACCCGATAAGATAATTGTAATTCTATTAATTTTCTGATATTTGCTGTGATGAAGAATTATTTTAAAAAAATTGGATTTTAAGCTTACATACATATGTAAAATTTAACTTTCAGAAGTAATTCTTGGTAATACATTTTTTTTTATCGAATCACCATGCTTAAGTAAATGAAATGATTATAAACAATTTGAGTAAAAAGAAAAAAATATAAAAGACACACACGTATTAATTCCTGTAGATGTTAAACCAGTTAAAACTAAAAGTACATAAATAGAAATTTAAGTTATTTTAAAGCTTACAATTCATAAAAAAGAGCACGCACTAGCATGCATTACTTTTCTAGTTTCTTTTTTATTTTTATTCAACATACATACACACATAAGTATGAAAATTAAATAAATAGCAAATTAAAAAAAGTTTAACATTTAATTTTTATTTAATTTTGATTGAAGCGAATGACGGGAAAGGACTAACGAAAGTTGGATTAAGTACAACATGATGTTGATACTCTAATGAATTAGAAACAATAGCAAGAAAAATTAAACATGTGAGACAATTTTTATAAAAAAGGGGTAAGAAAAAATCGAATAACCGAAATAGAAAGGAATTGTGACACACATACACATTCATAAATATTTATTTTTTAATCAATTCAATAACCAACATAACAGTAGTTGCTGCACTCCACTGAGTACAATAACACAAACATTAACTTCGATATTTCGTTATATAAAATGGCAAAATATAACCAGTTCCTGAATGGCAAATCCAAGATATGAAGCCTTTAAAGACGCCTTGTTTCTTCAGAGTCATTAGGAAGGACTATTGCTAATGGATTATCATGAATTCATAAATATTTGAAATAACAATTTTACATGCATGTACATATGTATGTATGTATGTATGTATGTATGCATGTACATATATTTTAAGAATAGCTTTAAAAGTGAAAAAAATTTAAATATTTGGACATGTCATGGCTTCTTTGTTACAGAAAATATGTACATATGTATGTCATTAAAAATCTGCGGCGAAAAATGCAAAAATTTTATTTCAGCAAAATAAGTGAATTTTTCATAAAAATTCCAGTTACTTCTATGTCAAATAAAGATAGTTTGAGATTTTAGAACAGGCAGTAAAAAAAGAGTAATAATCGAATTGCAAATCAACCTTAAATCTATAATATTTTAAATTAATAGTTATAAAAAAGTAAAACAGTACCAAAATGTTCAGTTCAGTTTGAAATAATAAAGTGCTTGTGGCTCAGACAATACAAAAAGAAAGTGAATTTAAAAGGAAGAGAACGAAATTTAACATATTACAAAGAAATTAAGAATCGAATTGCAATATAAATTTAAATCTTTGATGACTCTGGCTTAATATCAATAATTTTTGTTAACTCCATAACTGAAGACATATTACAGATATAAATAATTTATTATTAAATCTATAATGTTGTCATTAAGTTTTACAACTATTGATGCAATATCTAATATTTTGCTAACAATTTAATTAAGAAAACATTAACAAATTGTTGGCAAGAAATTTGAAATAATAAATAAATTTGTTCAGTTTTTCGTAAAAAATAAGCTCTAAAGCTGTAACAATTTATTGAGTAAAACAGAACGAAATCAATTAATATAAGTATTTACATATATATTAATGTACATAAATACGAGTCCATACATACACGTATCCAAACAAACAAGCAAATGCATACATATCGCACCCTAAATACAAAAGGGTCACAACTCAACATTTTCCAAAAGTGACTTTTTTCCATATATTAATTCAGAGTACACATCTCTAACTACTGCAGCAATTTCTTTCACGTCACTATCTTCTTTAACTGGAAAAATACAATTATGTTAAATGTGTTTCTTCTGCACGATGAACTGAACATAAACAGTTTTTTGTCTCTCCTGAAAATTTTAGAATTTTGAGTTGTGACCCTTTTGTAATTAGGGTGCGATATGTATTTACATATGTGTATAAATATATTTTTGAAAAAAATATAACTGGGGCAAATTATAATTATAGAAATAATTTTAGATTAAACAGTAAAAATCAAATCTGAGAACCATAAACCCCCAAGATACCCAAAAATGTTAACGGTATAATAAGCATTTTACATACATATTTTTTATACGACTTTATTTGTTAAATATGATTTTTGTTTAATATGGATTCATATTGCATTATAAAAAAGTATTATTCTTTTGTCAATAAAGGTTTTAAGAAAACCATTAATTTTTCTAAGGAACAGTAGCCAACTCCACACCCCCTCACGTTTTTAAAATGGTGGCGAACAATTTGACAGTAAAATAAAATAAAAAACAATAAAATAGTGGAACTTTTACATCACAAAGAATTTTGAAAATTCGTCTACGAACAATAGTATATTGATAGTCCATTATTACTGGGGCACAATAAAATGTGAACCTCTTCCATATGCAAAAAGAACTTTAAAAATTGATCTACAAATGGCGAACTTATACTCGTTTATTTTATAACATGTTTTAAAAACTATTTGGAAGGAGTATAATAATTTAAAAAAAATAGGCGTAAAAGTGGGTGTGGCTGAACAAAATTAGCTTATAATTCATTCCATAGTCTCAGTTAAATGTTATGAAAATTGCAGGAAGATCGGTTCAGAGGTTTGATCCCCTATATTGTAAAAACACACAAACACAAATTCTGTTGTATCTATAAAGATTGTATATAAAAAGACAAAGAGAATTATAAGGAAAATTTTGTACGGACGAGAAGGGTAGCACTTACAAAATATCGGCCAATAGACTGATATAAAACACACAAGAACATACCTAAATTATAAAACGAAAAATTAAGAATATTATTATATCACAATAGTTTATTTCCGTACCCTGTAATTATGTCAACATTTTATGTATACATAAACATGTTTAAACTATAACGATGGCAACACGCGAGATAAAAAGTAAACGAAATAGACAAAATCTGCGTTCCAAGATATATTTAAAAATTTTTTGTATTCGGAGATAATTTAACATCAATGAGATATGCAAAAAACTAGTAAAAAACAGAAGAGTTTTTTAATATTTTGAAATAATAATAAAAAAGGCTGTACCAAGAAAGAATCCCAACAAGCGTCCTAATCATTTCGGCATACATTGCAACATTGTTGAAGTAAAAGGTGTAGACTCCAAAAAGAAAATTGTTGGCGCTGAAAAGATAAGTAAGTATTTGTGGTTCTTTGGATGTCTAATATAATACCAGTAAAAATTATACAAAACTATTAAATAGCGCAAGTAGTATGACAATGGAGTGGACACGAGAAAAAACGTTGGCTTTGATACATGAGTATCGTAAAAGACGAGGGCTCTGGGATATGACCCATGAAGATTACCGCAAAAAAGATGTAAAACAAAAACTTTTGGTGGAAGTTTCGGAGACATTAAGTGGCAATATTCCCATTATGGAAATTGAAAAAAAATTTCATACCTTGCGGACACAATACCATCGGGAAATAAATCGCATGAAGAGAAAGGAACCATATAATTCAAAGTGGTTTGGTTTTAAATATTTACAATTTTTGAGTTCACCAAAGGCATGTCGTTCAAATAAAGGACGCATTAAAGCCGAAATAACTGAAGAAGGAACAGTGACCACTAAGTATATAATTCGAGAAGCCATACAGCCCGGACATGATACAAGTATGGGATCTGGCAATGAAAATGAAGAATTCCTTACGTTACCCCGAAGATCAACTACTATTTCCTATGAAGCGATACCAGCAAGTACAGCCAATTCCACTGCTTCCAGTCGTTCCCACGAATTGGAAAAATTAATTGAAGAAACTACAAAAGATGTAGAAGAAATTGAGGAGAGTAAGCCGAAAATGACTATGAAAGAAATAAGCGTCCCCATGGAACATCACCAGCAACATCATACTGATAATTATTCTGGTGGTGGCGAACTTCAAATTAGTAATGTTGAAAGTGAACATCAGGAACTACACCATATTGAAGATGTAGAAGGAAACTTGGACGCTATCGGCTTACAGCATCAGGTTAATTCAGACGAAGAGCTGAATTATCAAACAACCGCATCAAACCATGGCGTCTCTTCTGCCGTTTCTAATGTAAACGCTGCTCATTCGCAATCTTCAGCCACAACGGTACATGCAATACCGGCGCGAATAATAAAAATTCAGCGAAGAGATACGCATCACGACAACAATGACTACTATGAACAAACGCATCATACGCAACAAAATCATCAACATCATCATCATCATTTACAGCAACACCATATGCAAAACTTATCCCCTTCAACCGGATCCAATGCCACAACTACTACCAAACGTATTTATTACGATCCTTCCACTCATCATACTACAACAATACTGACTGCTACTCCTTCGCAACAACAACAACAAAGTCTTTCTTTAATTAATGCCTCATCATCGTCTGTGCACTCATCGCCAACAAATTCTAAAATTCATTTGCGTAATAGTCTAGCGGCCGCAGCTTCATCTAACCTAAACACTTCTAGCGGTGTTATGAATAGCGTATTAAATGCATCATCGTCTGGTTTGCGCGACGAATTTACTACATATGGGGAATACGTTGCAAATGAGATGAGAGAAATCAAAAGTCGTGAAATATTGCTGACATTGAAGCATAAAATTAATACCGCTCTATTTGAGGCCAATATGCAAGAACTGCAGAAATAAAAAAAGTAATTTTCGAAAATTAATACAAACAAGGTAGAAAAGTTTTTATATTTAAATTTTTATAAGTTTTACTCTATATATGTATGTATGTATTACCTGTATGTAGGTATATGCTAAATTCAATTCTTTTAGAAATAAAGTGTTTTTAAACATACATACCTTCTTCGAGCTTTTGTTTTGAAATTTTTACTCCCTATATACATATGTATGTACATATATCGCTTTATCCAATTTTTTTCAAAGCAATGACAACTTTTTATTAATTATGTATGTATGTATCTTAAAGGTTTCCTTTTGCTTGAATAACCTGATTACGGAATTGGTGCGGACTTATTGTCAAAATCGTAAAACTTGCCATTTAATAATTTGCGCCGTAATGTACGATTCCTTTAAAAAAAGACTAAAATTAATAATGATTTATAAAAGGATGTACATACATATATGTACATATGTATGTATGTATCTACATTTATTCGCATACATACTTCAAAAATGATTTATTTTCCAAATATAAACGTATTGTTATGTAGTTTTCTGGCACATTGTCCAAAAATAAATTCCATCGACACGCCAAATACTCATTAGAGTACAAAGATAGTACATCTTTCAAATGATCTCCGGACAATTGTTTGTTTTCTAAAATCTTAGTACTGTGCTGTAACTTTCGTATGGATTGAAAGTCCAAGAGTGGGAAATCAGAATTTGGTTTACAGATCATTTTAAGCACACAAAAAATTAATATTCACAATACAAAAATAAAGAAGAAATAAATTTTGTATGTTGCTACAAAAAAAAAAAAATAATTTGGGAAAAAGTAAGTAATTTTTGTTACGAAATGTTTTTGAGATTATTTCTAACATCGACAACAAACTTTAAAGTTAAAGCCGATGTACATATGTAAGTATGTAGAGATAGCCATCCATCCCTTCACTTGCAGTTTTCGCTATAAACAACTAGTTTTGCAGATATTCAGTATCCTATACCAGTTGTTTTTTGTTGCAATTCGAATACAAATATAATTAATTCGAATATGTATTTTAGACTTCAAATGAAATGTTCCTCTAATAAGATATAGTTTGCATGTGGTAACATACATATGGACATGCACTCATATAGAAAATGCAACATGATTTGATATGGGCTATAAAACCGATCAAAACTCGAAATAGGTGTATAACGCATCGGTTTTTTTCATTTATACAAAGTCTATTGAGAAAATATTTTAAAAAGTTTAGGTAGTTGGAAAAGAAAAAATAGTGCATTTGTACTATTAAAAATGGGATCTGACCATTTTGAGCGAGTATTTATCCTCTATAGTTTGTTGAACAATTGCATACATACATATGTAGTTACATACGAGTATTTCCCTAATTGTGTTTGAAAATTTTATATCTTGTAAATATGCGTGCTAAATATAATTTTGCTCTGTATTGACAACAATGTTTCCGGGAATTAGTTTTATTGAGTCGAAAAAAATTTCATGATCTTTCGAACATGGCAAATCAGCATGTAAGTAAGATTATGGAAATTATGTTTTTTTTTCTATCTCCTCCTCACTGTCACGTACTTGTTAATAGACAACAGTTGTTTGTGACAATTTTACAAAATGTAAAGGCGTGAAAGTGTTTAATCAATTTTGAGGACATTTTTAATAATATAATAAAAATACAACTCTAAAAACATTTACCAATTCGCCTAAAGCATTGCCATCAGAAAATTTATACAGTGACAAAACAACCGTGTAAGTTATGTGAGTGTGGTGCAAAATACAGATCAGAGAAAAACTGCAATTTTCATGAAAATATTGCTAAAAATTTATAAATTTTGAAGAATAAAATTGAACAAAAAACTAAATCACTGAATAACATTTGAAGTTTAAATGGTAAACAACAACAAAGTGTTTAAAATGGAAGAAATTGTAGGCATTTTCTTATGCATAATCAAAAGGAATAACCAATAAAGCAACTCGGTGAACTAATCTACTAGCGAAAAATTAGTCACTTTCTATTCATACGGCCGTAAACATAGCTAATACACGCGTTTTTATATATGAAATTGAGGTTAAGTTTCCTTAAAACTATAAATGCGAGTTGTTTAAACTGTAAATTAACAGAATGTGTAAATTAAACTATAGAAAGTGAAAAAATGGGTTAATATTTGAGCTCAGATTATAATAGAATAGAAAATAAAAAACAAAAATTTCGTTGTTCATTTACAAAAAGCCGAAGTCGGTGCTAAGTTGTACCTAAAGCACACAGTTGCTCAAAATACACTAAATACCGCTCCTTTTTTGTATAACGTTGTGTCTGACCATACCTGATTTTTTCTTTTTTTTTTGTAATGTGAATTCGCCGTATAAAAATTGGTCTTCGTTCAAGTCGGTGTGAAAATGTGTGTAAATGAATTTCGTTGAAATTTCGTTAGCACATCGTGAAAATTCTTGAAAAAATTTCTGGTGAATAATTAAAAATTCCATTATTTTAACTTCATAAAATTGGAAAAAATTCTGAAAAAGTGTCTCGTTTGAGTGTTATACATGCTTTTTACAAGATTATGTAAAAAAGATTTATAATATCTTTAAAATGTAAAAAACAGAAAGGCTCAGAAACCTGAATTTTTGTGTGATATGAAAAAAATTTTTTGACGTCGCCAATCTATGATAAAATATATTGTGGTGTTAATCAAAAATAAAGATATTAGTGAAATTCTTTGTTTGAAACAATTAAAAGTTATTTTATAAAAGATTTCCAATGTTATATTTTTGGTATATCTCTAACGCCTTTTTTACTTTCACGCCCCTTCAATAAAGAAAAAATACTTTGTTAATTCCCTTTTAAGTTCGAGTTTCGTTGCACGTCTCTTTGTGTCGTTGTTCACAGTCGTGAATGAGTTTTAAAGTGTTGTATGACGACCAAAAGAATTGTGTATGTGAGTTTTGGCTCAATTGTAAAGGCTCGGGCTGGCTCCCGTATTATTCATCTAAAAAGCTTTTTTTTCCTTCAGATATTATTTTTAAAAATTTTCCAATAACTACTATTTTCTAAACTGATTTGTCGGAAGTTTTTCAACAGTAAGAAAGTTTTATATAAGAAAATATGTATGAATGAATGTACGTAATTTTGTGCAAATATTTTTTTTTTATTTCTTTAATTTACTTTAATTGAGTGTGGACGTCGTTTCTGTTATTTTTCTTTTGCATTTTTCTTATACTTTTTGACAGCAGTGCATTTTTATTAGGGGAATAAAATGCTAGCATTTTCACGCATACAAACATATGTTCTTTCTTCGTTATGTGTGTATTATGAATGTGTTAGTGAGTGACCGACTCACTGCCATACTGACAGCCTCGCAGAAAAGAAAAAGGACAAAAGTCAATACAGGGTTGCATAGTGCATTTTATTACCAGAATTCTCTTTCAAGTGTTTCAAATAATGTCTGTATATTTATCATAAAAGGCATAGTTATTCATCGATCGTATATGCATAAGTAGTTTTAAATAATATACATACATAGATATGTATATTTGCAAACATATAAGTACATAATTTTCTTAATTCCCTCAACAGAAATAATTACAATATTTTTTAAATCGTGAACGAATTTTGTGATGTACATACCTACATATTACCCAAACAAAAATACATATGTATGCATGTTTGCGGAAACTTGATAGAATGATTTTTTAGATACACATATATATATATCTATGTATGTATGTATGTAAACAACCTACATACATACATATGTTATTAAATAATGACACCCATGCATGTATTGTATATATACATATATCTATATACATATATACATATAGACCTATATATGTATATGTATTATGTAGTTATATTTATATTAAACAAAAGTAGTTATTTTAGCAAGTGTATTTTTAGAAATTTTGTAAAAGTTCGAAAACACGTATACAGAATAAGTTAGCCGGCTAAAACTGTGTACAAAACATTAAAAGAAAGAAATACATATTTAAAAATTGTGCGAAAATAAAGAAAATTTATACGAATTTGTAGAAAATGAATAAAGATGATCAAAATTTAAATAAAACAACGTCACGGACAAATTTAAAAAATTACAATACAACAATTGCTGCAGGAAATGTAGTAGAGACTACAAAGCAACATCAGAAAACTAATTCAAAGAATAAGAAAAACAACAATAATAACAACAATAACCTGAAGATAGCTGCAACATCAACAACTGCTGCAGCAATTCCTACCACAGCATCTAACAGTAACCAGCAAACCCCAAACTTTGCTGCTGTTAACTACAGCGGCAATAAAAAGGCTTCAAACAAAGGCAATGTTGCTGCGGTGCGTCAAAATAACTCCACATCCGCCTACACAGCATCAATATCTTCCTCATCAGCCGCCTCAAACACCACTGATACATCAGTAACAGTACCAACATCGTTATCGTCTAAAAATTTAGATAACGGTACAACTTGTAGTGCTAGCTCGTCTGCTGCAACTAATTTGGCTAACACATCCAGGTTGAAAAACAACAATAACCAACCAACCAACACCAACCAAAATAACTCTAAAATTAAATTAAAAGTTAACAACAACAACAACAACAGTAACACCAATAGTTCCCTAAACATCATCACGACGACCAACGTCTCCACAAAGCAAGGATCAAATACTGCTTCAAATTCTGCAGGTTATACTGCCAATGGCAGTAAAATGCCAAAAAATGCTACAACAACCAACTCTTCAACATCATTAGCCACAACTGCATCGTTATCATCTACATTGAAACAGTTTCCTGGTGGTATAGATATTGATATGGCAGCCTTAAATACAGTACCACCCCCTTCGACTGCTGTCACGTCAACGGCAACAGGAACTGTGCCCACAATTACCTCAAGTAAATCTTCTGCAAATTCTGGAGTTGGCATTTCCTTAAAATCCAAGAAATCCTCCTCAGCCGCCGCTGCAGCTGCTGCTGCTCTTGCCTTACAACAACAGGCAGCTGCAGTATCGTCGGGGAAATCTACCTTAACTTCTGCAAAGTCTGGGTCGTCCTCCAAAGATGCTCATCTCAAATTTACTTCCGCGTTACCGTTATTAGTTGGATCAGCAGCTGCCGCGGCCAAGGGTGCCGGAGTCTCCTCAAGTGCTGGGGCTCAGGCAGCTGCTGCTGCCGCCGCCGCCCTTAAGCAAAAGCTTAAAAGTGCTGCTGCCGCATCTTCGGTTGTAGCTGCTGCAGCTGCCAGCAATTCCCGCTCAAACTCCACTTCGACATCATCGAATTCATCCTCGCTCTCATCATCTGTTGGGATTGTAAATGCAATCTCAAATGCCCTACAAAATATCATAACCAGCGATAACTCCGACACGGATACTGAACTTTATCCTCCTCCGGTGACGGATCTTTCGGAATCTGATGAAGAATCAGTGTCAGAGGTAAGTGACCAAAATAAATCACATATGTCTCTAAATGTTCTACGATTTCTAATATGTATTGAATTTATTTTAGATCTTCTTTTCCTTCTTTTATGTACATACATATGTATGTATATATGCGTATGTACATACATATTGTCATATGAATTAAAAATGCCTAATTTTAGTTTGCTTTGCTTCTCCTGCAAAATTATGTAATTTAAAACTTTTTGAAATCATATGACAATATTAAAAATATTTAATTATTAATTATGTTTTTAATTATGTTACTATTGCCAACCATATTCTGAGTATTGTGGTAAATAACTTTAATTTATCACAAAGCTGTTATACAACTTAGTTGAGCTCACAACAACTTAATATTTGTCAAATTGGGTTTTTGCTAGAGGTTGTAAGAACTTTTTTTTTAACTCTGTAAAAGGTTATGGAGTGGATCTGAAAATTTCACAAATATAAATTTTAACGATTTTAATATTCTGCACATTGCACGCAGTCTTCGAATTAAAATTTGCTTTTGTCATGTGCTTTTTTTTTAAATACATATGTTCATATGTGTATAACATTTTAAAATGGTACATAAATATGTACCTCCATACCAATTTTTAATAAAAAATATTTGATGTTTAACAGAATTTAATTTCTTAACAAAATTTGTCTTTATAATTGCGACTGTACAAAGACAACAGCAGCAATTACAATTACAAATTATTTGAGTACTTTTTTAATCAGCGATGCCAGTTAATCATAATGTATGTATATTAAAGTATTGCATATTTTTTTAACGAAATTAAGTTAGAAAAGTGTATTTCTTATAAAATATTTTTTTATTTATTTATTCATTCATTGGCACTCCTATACAACAAAACTTAGAGTATCTATATATAGATACACAGATGGACAAAAGTCACCGTCATTTGGTATCTAGAAGATTATAACAGCTCCCATGCCCAGAAAATAATGGAATCGGAAAAAGTAGTATATTTAACAAAAACTATTATTTATATAAATTCTATTTCAGTTTAAAAATAACACTAATTCAAGCGTTATTTAAAAAAAAAATGGCATATAACGATTGCTGTGTGCATTTTTGGTGGACAAAAGTCACCGTCAGTTCAGCTCGGCTTGCCTGTTAAAGTAATTTTAACAAAAATTTAAGCCATTCTGGCTCCGTTTATCAGTGAGTTCGTTTAATATAGTAGCTTTAAGTCTGATCTGTACACATTTTATAACGGTACTTAATTAAAAATTTTACCGACGCCGCGTGATTGTTAAAAATGAATCAAAAAAGGAAAGAAACCACAATTGAAGAAAGAAAAATTATTTTAAATGAGTACAACCAAAGCAAGACCATTCGGGAGATATGTTTATTAGTTAATCGACCACCCACCACCATTACTGCAATAATAAAAAGGTTTAAAGATGAACCAGAGTGCAAATATCTGCCGAGAAGTGAGCGACAGCCGGCACTATCTGTACGCGAAAAGCGCGAAATAATAAAAATAGTTAAAAAATGAGCCCGAAATCCCGTCAGAAATTGCTGCAGCGATAAAGGAAAGCAGTGGTACAGTTGTTCACCCACGTGCTGTGCGCAGAGCGCTGAATTCCGCTGGTTATAGTGTTAGAGTATGCAGAAAAAAGCCACAGATCAGCAACGTCAACCAAACGAAGCGTCTTTCCTTCGCAAAAGAGCATTTAAGCAGAGGAATAGATTTCTGGGAAAAAGTTATCTTCCCTGATGAAAGTAAATTTTGTATATATAAATCGGACGGATGTGTTTTAACGTGGAGAAAGCCGGGCGGAGCATTAGCAGAGAAGGATATGCAGTCAACTGTGAAACACGGTGGTGCTGGAGTCATGGTATGGGGATGCATGTCGACGGCTGGTGTTGGAGAGCTCGTCTTTATAGATGAAATAATGGACAAAGTACTTAATTTGAATATACTTAAAGAAAATCTGCAGAAAAGTGCTCAGAAGCTTGGCATTGAATCAG
Organism: Epicampocera succincta; assembly: GCA_932526305.1. Lineage (NCBI taxonomy): Eukaryota > Metazoa > Arthropoda > Insecta > Diptera > Tachinidae > Epicampocera > Epicampocera succincta. The sequence goes on from OW052034.1 coordinate 59,452,683, forward strand.
ACTACTACTTTCAACATGACAATGACCCCAAGTACACCGCAGAAATAGTTCGCTTATGGGTCTTGTGGGTCTTGTACAACACTCCCCTTACCCTGAAAACTCCCCCATAGTCAACCCGACCTGAATCCAATAGCATTTATGGGACCATTTGGATCGGCGGATTCGGGAGCGTCACATTACCAAAATGGCAGAAAATAAGCCCAGATATTACCAAAAAATTGATTCATTCGATGCAGAAACGTTTGCAAGCTGTCATCAAAAACAATGGCAAACATACTCCATACTAAAATAGTTTTAGCCCTTTAATTGATGAAGTACTTTATTAAATGACGGTGACTTTTGTCCACCTAAAATGCACACAGCAATCGTTATATGCCATTTTTTTTTAAATAACGCTTGAATTAGTGTTATTTTTAAACTGAAATAGAATTTATATAAATAATAGTTTTTGTTAAATATACTACTTTTTCCGATTCCATTATTTTCTGGGCATGGGAGCTGTTATAATCTTCTAGATACCAAATGACGGTGACTTTTGTCCAGCTGTGTATGTATCTTTTAAACATTTGTACTTAATTAAAATTTTCACTTCAATAGCAAGACGAATGTGTAAATCTTTTAATTTCTTAGAAATGTGTTAAAAATTTAGGTTTCATATTGTTAAGAATTTTATTTTAATCCCCATGTGCTGATATAAAGTCAAATAGTTTCGTTCGTTAATCTGTATTGAGAATTAAAGCCATATAAATTTTTTTTTGCGATAGGTACTAAGGGCCAGTTTTTAACTTAAGTTCTGTTTCAATACCGAATTCATTTTTATAGATCATGTTTATATACAACTTAAATCACTGACCACGTCCATTTAAATACAACTTAAGTTTTTTATACTACCATATGATTTTGACAGTTCTGTAAATTATGAAAACTGCGCATTGAAGTTTTTTCATTATTTGATCAAAAACAGCAGCGTAATCGAGTGCAAAAAGACTGACCAAGTTGGTGCAGAACAAAAGGTGAATGTGTGGAAGGATGTGGAGCGAGAATTTAATAGCAAATTCAGGCAAACATTTCGAAGCCACAAAATTTTTAAAACAAAATATTTTAATATTAATTTAACTAAATAGTAAGCTGCTGTTAAATGAAGAAGTTGTTTATATTTTTTTGTCATTTAATAGTGAGTGCTACCATACTTTTATCATAGTTAAGTACCAAACGCAATTTGAAACTGAAAAAATGAAACGATATTTAAATACAACTTAAATTTAAGGAAAAATTAACTAATTCCGTATTTAAATATTAAGTAAAAACTGGCCATAAATGTTTTATATGACGACTATATGCATTTATGACTACTGTCGTGGACATTGATCACTCTGTTAATAATTCTACAAACCTTTTCGGAAGTTAACTAACAGCCTACCTATCAGCTGTTTGGTAGAAGCAATACTTATTTAGTGGCGCATAGCCCAAATGTTGCACGAATACAAATTTATACTATATTTTGGTGTTAGTTAACAAAGAAAACGCAACGGGTTTGTCACAATTCGCAAGTCGTTTGCACTACATGTAGACCACGCTCTTTTTTTCAATACAATTTTCCAAGCTTTTATTTTAATTTTATGAGTTAATAAAATATTTCTGGTTGAAGGGTTCGTTGGTGGAGGAATTCAAATTTGGAGGAAAAGGAAAAAAAAACGAAAATTGGAGGAATTCAAACCCCTATTTAATACATATGTATGTATGTATACATGTACATATGTATACATACATACATGTGTATACATACATACATACATATGTATACATACATACATATGTATGTATGTATTTTTGGTCTACATGTATTAAACAAAATAAAAAATCAAACTCTTCTCATGCCTGTAAAAACAATTTTGTTTGGAAAATAATTCTAAACACCGCCAATTAGGGAAACAAATTTGTCTACTGATATTTAAAATTACAATTCTGGAAAACATATGCATATACTCAATGACAAACAGATACAACCGCAACCCCTCTTTACAAGTACACAGCAAATGTTTGTCGTATCTTAAAACGGAAATCCAAATTGTTTCTTTTTAAATGAATTCCCGTTATGTTTAAGCTGGCAAAGTAATTCAGCGGCAGATACGTTGTTCCATTCCAAACAACAACAGAACCAAACATTCAACGTTCTGTTCATTTACACTTTTATTATTTTCATCCATATTCACAAGTTTTTTTGCACTTAAAAGTTTTTTTGTTTTTTCTTTGGGTTTTTAATGTAATCTTCAATCCATCTGTTTTTTTTGTGAATTTATGTTGTTTGTTCACAAATTAAAATATGGTAAATAAAATTGTTAACTAATATGCATACATACATACATTTGTATTTCAAATCTGTTACTTCTTCACAAAATGAAGATACAAATAAATAAACAAATTAAGGAACCCACCACACACATAACGTCACCTAAAATCCGACCGAAAAGCGCAAAAGACTGATTCATATTTTTATGTTTGTATACTTACACAGTGGTCGTTAAAAGATATAGAATTCAAACTCTTCACTTACATATCTATGTATATGCATGTAATGTATAGATATGCACTTATTTTTGGTGAATTTTAGTTACATGCTTTGCTTTTAATAAAATTATTTTAAAAAAACCTAATCTGATTGCTTACAACAACAAATAGTTGTTTTTGTTGAAGATAGTTGAAAAGTCAGTTGTTCAAATCGGTTTCCAATATCATCTCACCATTTATTGATTGATATTTATTCAGTGGTATCAAAAGTATACTTTTTGAAATATCTAAGTTGAGGGCACAATCACTGATTGATTCAGATTAACAATTTCTTAGAAATAAACGCTTTTAAATTTTATACATACATATGTTTATATTAAGTATTAGTTTGGAGTCTAACATTATTGGTATATATTGTATTATTGAAGATTTTTGCTGTTGGGTATAATAAATAAATGATGTCGTTGCTTGGCACAAACATGAGTTGGTTGGAAACTATGGGCTAGAAATAAATTACGTATGTATGTACATATGTATGTCCGATGCTGGAAACATTGCTAAAATGGGGCAAAAAGACACGCATTTGGTGTAGGAGATTTTTTATTTATTTATTTAAATTAAATACATTAAACCCTTAATGGATAATTTACATGTATTTTAACTTATTACAATAGAACCTATGTACATATGTTTTTGAGATTGTGTGTATGCACAAATTACATATGTATGTACATATTTTGATTTTGAGCGATTTTTTCTTTAATGTTAATTTTTATATATGCATGAATGTACATAACTTTTAAGGACACAAGCACACAAATATATATGTATGTATGTATGCGAAGGTACTGTGTACTATGTACATATGTATATAAATTTGTCAATTAATTCGCATAAAATTCTAATATTCTTAAAAATCTTAATTTTCGTAAAATTACGTTTTCTTTTTATCAGGTTATTGCCGTTTTACATTTTTTTAGCCAAAAGAAGAAAAACAAACACGTACCTACATACATACATATGTATGTAATTGTGGAGATATGTATGTATATATATATACATACATATGTACATATATGTATGTAAATACATATTTACATATGTATGTATGTACATATATCCTCCTTTTTTTTTCTTATGGTTGTTTAACGTTAAAGTTTGTTTTATTTTATATGTATTTATTTTCAAATTCTATGCGCATTCGTTTTCTTATTGTAAAAAAAAATAGTGAAGAAACAAAACAAATAATTATCTTAACATTTTTTTAAAATAATGTTTGCCAAAAAGAATTAAGAAACACAACAAAAGCAATTTTTTGGTTGCGTTTGACAGCTTAAAGAAACAAAAAGAAAAATAAAAAAAAATTAAGAGAACGAAATATGTACAGGGTTGTCAGATTTATTTTATACTTTTCAGGTTTATCTGAAATCGCCGAATGTCGTCAACTGTTATCGAATATGTAGTTCCAATTATAAATAGTGCATTTTTTATAGGAAAACAGGAATTATAAATATTAGGGAGTTGCAAGTCAAAGCAGGTAGTACTCCTATTTTTGTATATATTGGTTACAATATTTATTGTAAAATTAGTAATAAATAAATAAAAAATATAAATATTGATGATCTTAGTCATGAAAACATTTAAAATTTATTAAACGATATTTGTATAAAAATTTTACTTACAAAATTTTAACATAAAGAACAAATATTTTTTATGAATAAGGCTTAAAAATGGTGATTATAATATTTAAATATTTGTTAGTGTAAATTAAATTTGTATGTAAATTATACGGCTGATGTTGCTATTCAAAGTTGTAACGAAACATTGGCAAAATAAAATCATACACATAAAAATATTAAACTCTGGTGGTCTCGTTGATATTTCTTAATAATTATTAGAAAGCCCCAAAAAATTAGAATCAAGATTATTAAAATTTTAGTTGGGAAACATACTTCATTCTGAAACAAAAACTTTTTATTGTTAAGATTTATGATTAAGAAAGCATTCGTGTTACAAATTATCTGGTGCAATTATCGATAATAAAGACGCTTCTATTTTCAAAAGCAATAAATTCCTTCTTCACTTGAATTGCTTTTTTTTCTTTTCAATGTATTTTCCAATTTTGCAAATTGGTCGCCAAAAATAATTTAATTCGCGATATCTGACAACGCTGACTGCTGTCACTGTTTGCATTAATACAATTACACATACATACATGTGTATATATGTAAGTATATGCATACAAAAAACTCTTCAATACAACACTAGAAAGAATTAAAATTTACCTTGCTTTCGTCCAATGACCATGTTAACGATAAATATTCAACGGACATTTCGTTCAAATAAATTATAAAGCATATGAAATTCAATTTAATTACATACGATTAAAGTCCATTTTCAAAGAGTAATTAACAAAAGAGAAACAAGGAATTTGAACATCATAGTTCGAAAGTTCTGAGACATTGTGAATCTTCTGACAGATTGCAAAAATTTTCGTTTTTCAATTATAACAAATTTTGTATTCAGCACTGTATGTAAATTTTGTATTCTGCCTACAGAAGTTTGAATTGACAGCTGTGACAGAGGCTGCAGACAAACTTTTATTAAATTTTATTTTAAAAAATGCCTCCGATGAGGAAAGAACTCTACAGCAGACACATTTTTGAAAACAACACAGTTTTACTTTTTTGCTGCAAAATAAAAATATTTTAAAAGGAAAGCATAAAAAATAATTTGTGATCAGCTGTTAAAATTGAATGTAAACTTGTTAGACGCATAGAAAGGTGAAATTGAAAATAATTTAAAAAGTGTGGGTAGTTTAGCAAAAAGGTGTGAGTGTATTGAAAATTAAAAAAAAAATTTAATCACGGAATTTGGATGTATGGTCCCGTTAGCAACGGGGCAATAAATATATGTATGTATTTACCTATACGGACATATGTAGATACATGTATGTATACATTTATACCTGCATACATAAATACATGCATACATATGTACATATAAGCAAATTTAAAATGCATGCAGACACGCATAATACATACCTACACATACATATGTACATATGTACGTAATTATTGAAACCTTAATATTAAAGGCCTTTAACCCCTTTTTTGTAAATTGCTCATTAACCTCGATATTTAAGATTACTGGCTCTTTGTATACTAAGGTAACGATATATGTATGTAGATACAATATAATTTTAAATAATTATTTAAAGTTCTTCATATTAGTTCCATCCGTCCTGTTATTTAGATGCAATTTTCAAATCTTAAACATTAGATTGTTATCTATGTATGTATATATTATGTACATATGCATAAAAAAATGGTGTAAAAAATGTATAGTAATTCAAATGAGAACGGCTGGGCCGATTTCTGTAAAATTGTTTGTCAGTTGTTCGTATTTTCGAGGAAAAGGTTTTTACGGAAGATTTGGAAAATCCCTCCGGAAAAGTCGAAAAATTGGAAAAATCGGAAATCGCGTTTTTGTATGAAATTTTGTGTGAAATTATTCCTTAATGGTTTTCCAAATCAAAAAATAGAAATTTCTTAGTGTAAATCACGGAAAATTGGACAAGTCGAAAATTAATTTTTTGTATGAAATTTGTTCATCAAATCGGTCTCCACTGATTCCATTCAAATAAATCACATTGAAAATTTAAATATTTGTGATGTATTATTACTCTAAAGTTTGTCTGAAGGCTTAAAATTGCGGCGAGGCGAAGTTCGCCGGGTCCGCTAGTTGTATACAAAAAGTTAGAAAATAAAAAAAATTCTGTTTGGATGGGGCTTATTGATAAATAGAAATGTATTATCTAATCAGCGAAACAATAATTAAATTGTTTGAATTATTTTAAAAAATTCTCGATTGTTGTATAAAAGTATGAAGAGATATTATAATGGGCTTAGTTCCAATTTATAATTTACTTAGTTTTGTTCAAAAGTTTAGTTCTTCCAAAACTACAACAAATTTGAAAAGTCTAAGAACATTACCTCGAACTTCGAATGTATTTTGTTAATTTTTGGAAAAATTATATGCGATTTTGAGGCAATTAAGCACATTCACTTGGCGAAAACAAAGATCCATTGTGAACTTCTACCACTAACAAGCAACATTATGAAAAAAATTAGTTCATTACACCCTATAATACTTTTGTTTGTATGTATATGCGTGTATCTATGAACATATAAACATTCAAACCCACAAATTTGTATTTAATTTTGTTATGTGCATAAAATATTACAAATAAAGTGAGTAAAGTTTAAATTGTTTGTTAAAAAGCCAAAAATAACGAATCAGAAAAAGTTACACACTTGAAGCAAACACAACAAAAGAGAACCGTGAGATGAAGAGAATGTGAGAAAAAATAAGTATGAACGAACATATGTATGTACATATGTACATACATACGTACGAGAATGTGTTAAACAAAAAAATAAAGCAACACGAAATGAAGACCAGGGGAATGTTAACATTGATTACTTTTCAAAATAAAATCGTTTTATTTTTATTTTGCGTTTCTTATTTAAAATATTACCATAGACGTACGTTTTTTTAGTCTTAAACTTCATAAAATAGTAATTTTAGTAGATTTTCTAGGAAACTTGTGGCAGCAGTTCAACATTACTTTATCAATAAATAATTGACTAAACGAAGTGCCAAACAAATTTATAGTATTTATTTCGTTGCATTTTTATTATATCACACTGCATCTTCAAATTTTAATACAAAAACAAGTTTTTATTGTCTTCATAAAGCAAGTTATCCTAAAATGCGTTTTTATAATTTTTTAGCATTACATACATACATACATAAACACAAAAGTATGTAAATAGTTAAGGGGACTGGGAAGTTTTTGTTAAAGGATTATTTCCGAAAGTATGGACCATGTACCAAGGCATTTTGAAAAATATTTCACTACGCTGAAAACGGCGAGATTTACCAAAGATTAGTTTCGAAAAGTTCTAGGAAATTATAAACAAGAGGATAAATTCAAAGCCATGCTTTAAAACAAGGCGTTTTCCACAAAATATAATATTTTTAGTCCAATATGTTTTGTCATTTGAATTTTCGACTTGGGTTTTTCTTTTAATAAATTTCAGACTGAATCGTTTATGAAAGCAAATTTGTTCTTTTTTCAGAACTATCATAGCTATTTTATTATACTTTTAATAAAACTGGTGCTACACATTATCGATAGTTGCATGCATTTCGTTGATTGATCAAATGCACAAATCTAGTCTATTGTCCAATATTGTATACATCGTTTACACTTGTTCATGCATCCATACATGTATTACAACAAATAAGTAAATTTACAAACATACTTGGATATTCATGTACATATGTATATGTACATACGTATGTGTGTATATTTAGCTATGTATACACATAAATACATATCTATGTATATTTTTACTTATTAATTAGACATACAAAAAAATGCATTGCGTAAATAAAAAATAAAATAAAATTGTAAAAATACTATTTCGATATCCTTCAAGTCTGATTTTAACAAAATATATATGTACATACATATGTATATGTATATATGTATATGTTCTTTACATATGTATACATACAGATATATTTACATAGCATCAGCTGAAATGCAAAATCACGTAGTTAACATTTTAACTGTAGGCAAGTACTAATATATCGTGCATTTAAGTGCTTTCGATTTTCGGTTATAAAATTCTAATTATTGATTATGCCAGAGTAAGTATTGGAGAGGACATAGATGTGTTGCATTTGAGCTAGCGAAATGTTCATATGTATGCCAAACTTGATCCATTATGGCGAATAGATTTTTTGAATTATTTAGGTAATAAGAATATTATTAAAAAATAGTACCAGTGCTGTTTTTTCCAAAAACGTAAAATAAATGTATTATGCCAGTTCGCTTTAACAGGAAGTCAATGAATAATACTTCGTTTTGAAACACTGCATTTTCAATTTATTAATTTTTATATATGTACATACTTTTAAGGTTCAATTATTTTCCCATTACTTCTTTTTTTATTAAAAGGTCAAGTACTTTAGATTTGTTGGTATAAATTAAAAATATACGCTCTAATTTAATCAATTATACTTATGTACATGATTCATAATTGAATTCTTAAAATTCCCATTTAAATTACTGAAAATACAAAACAACATTGAGCAATACAGATACTCTCATTATTCTTTAATTTCTCTCACCCATCATCATTATCACTGTGTGCAATGTTCAGTGTGACCATTTTTTTGAACACAAAGCATAATCAGCGTTGAAATTTTAAACGTTCAAATAAAAAAACAAAAAAGAATAAAGAAAATAAAACGTATTGAAGCGAAAATAAAAATTTAATATATTTTCTGTATTGTTTCGCAAAAAAATTATAGTTATGGCTAAAATTGCTATAGGACAATAACAGTAAGAAGAATGGCGTTTTTAAGTCCGAAAATAATAACTCTTATATAAAAGCTAAAATATGACAACTTTAAATAAAAAAAAAAATCAGGCTAATTAAAACATTTTAACTTTTTTTGAGAAATATCAGTCAAGTTTTAAGTTTCACTTAAATATGTAGCTAATAAGACTTTCACTGTAACAGTGATCAGTCTTGGAGATTTATTAAAAGAACCTGAACAAAAAACTTTAGAAGAATTTTGCTTAAATGCTAAACAATGCTAAACTTTTTGCCGTAAATACGTTTAGAATATGCAATTAAATCAAATTGCGTTAGTATTTTTTCGCACGAAAAGATTAAAAGCAAATGCTTTTAATTTTCAATTTAAATTTGGTGCTATTTGTTTTATATTTTATTCCAACAATTTTTCTTTTGGTTTTGAATAGAGCATTGCCATTTTTCCAATATTCATTTCTAATTTAATTTTTTGTCCAAAGTTTTTATTTGATTTTATGTTAAAATTTTATTTTATTCTTTTTTCCGTTCTTTTTGTAGATCCTTTTGGCATGCTTGTGTCTAAGGCCAGATTTGTTGGTAAGTTTCGTCGATTTTTATGCATTTTTCTTTAGTTATAATTCCTTCTTTTAATTCGTTTCCATTAAAAACATTTAATTTTATAAATTTTTCAAATTGAGCTAAATCTTTGAAACGCTTACATCAAGTATTTCTATTTTGTTTTTATTAAACAACGTACAAAAATGCATAAAAAATTGCCTAAATAAGTCCTCAGCATTGGGCTTAATGTTAAAAGATTTTATTACCAATATCTACTAATATATTTTTTAAAGTTAAATTCTTGAAAATTGTTAACAATTGTACTACTTCTTGCATTAACTATCACCATTGTAATGAACTCCTTCAACAACCAATCAATAAACTTGTTTTGCTGGCCTTAGAGACAACATGAACTTTTTTTTTATAACTATTTATTAATTTTATATATTTTTTAGCTTTTACTTTTTTTAGTTTAAAGAATTTGTTTGCTTAGAGAAGTCCTCAATAAGGCAGCATTTTTATTATTTTCAACTTGACTGAAAAATGTCTTAATAAAATATATTTCGTTATGTTGCTTTAAATTTTAGGATGACATTCCAGAATCTGATCCAGATTCATGTGGGCATGATGCTGAGGGTCATGAGGAAGAAGATGACGGTGACGATGAGGACGAAGATGAAGATGATGAAGATGAAGAGGATGAAGACGACGAAAATGAGGATGATGATGATGACGACGATGACGACGAGGAAGACGAGGAGGAAGAGATCGACGACGATGATGATGATGAAGAAATTCAAGACCCTAATGAGGTTAGCGGCGACTTTTTGCTCGACCCCAATAACGATCGAAATAATCGCAATTTAAATGCCCTATTTGAAGCTGCTGGTAAGAACATAGTATTTAAAAATACAAATTATGTCTTACATATTTTTTAACTTTGTTTCAAAGCCAACGACAAAGCACCAGTTTTGCGGCATGCCACACACGCCATTGATGAGACTAAGCAGGCCCTAACTAAAATGAGAGGTGCCAGCAGTGATAAAACGTAAGTAAACTAAATAACGTATTTCAAAAATAAATAAAAAGTAGTCAATGTACAAAAAATCAATATGTCGACTTAAATTGCATCTTGTGGTTTAAGGCTTTTGATAACCTATATAAAAAATTTAATTTAATTTATAAATTTTAAACAAGCGGTATAGAATTGTAGTAGAAAACTCAGGCAATTTTTAAAATCCGATATTTTGCAAATCGATGTCGAACATAAATGAAAGGCCAGAGAATACTAACCAGCTAAAGTCTTTACCAAAATCTCGAACGTTTACACTTCAATGTCTTTGGCTTGTAGGATTTAATTTTCATAACACTTATTCATGCAAGCTGTTTGACACAATTCACCGTGTTGAACAAATGTTCCCTACCTACCCTAGTATGCACTAGACTTGGGCTTTCCATTTTTTGGATGTTTTACATATTTAACTAAGAAATATATACATACATATATACATTTACTTTATTAACTTTATCTGCCAGCTGTTTCATACTTGTAAATAAATGAAGTTACTACGTTTATTAAATGTACTATTTTTTGTGGTAGAGGTTGTTAATTTAGTAAATTATAAATTTTGTTATTGTCAAATTTTAAATTCATCAAGATTTACTAAATCTGCAATATGTACAAGGTATACAATAGTACTTTAATACAAATCGTAAGAGCCGCTAGTATTTTAAATATAATACAAAGAGTGAGAACCGCTAATAATTCCTAACTACGGCACAGTAAAAAGAACACCAGGCGATTTTGTTTTAAATACTAGCACTTTAACTAGATCTACTACTACATTAACAAGTTATGTTATGCAAAGAGTTGTTTTCTTGTTAATCTATTAAAATATTTTTTGTTGTAATTGGTTTCGTAATTGGTTTTTTTTTATAGAACGACACTTCGACATTTTGACATATCAAATTTAAAATATTTCAATATCATGAAAATTTCGCCTGGCAAGCTATAAAAAAATAGATACTAATCAAAAAAAATCAGCTGTAATTAAAAAATACTGATATAATTTTTAAATAAACTTTCATTCAAAAATTGAAAATAATTTTCGGTGGGGGCTTATTATTACCATTACTACCACTACACTATTTCACACATTTTAGAAGTTGCCATCTTTTATTTTATGTGAATTAGTATTATATCTGATTTAGAGCCACGCCACTTATATACTGGCTACGGAATAACACACTCACTGGAGGTCACAGCTTTCAATGTCAATGTATTTTAACAAATATTACAATGAATGTGATTAACTTGAACCTCTCCCTGCTGCGTTAGAGCAGAATATTATATTTTAAGCACACCTGTTCATAATATTATTTTTCTTGCGTATTTTCTTTACATTAAAATACAAATCAGCATGTTCTCCCGCACACTAATTGCCGCCTGTAATGATAACGATGTTAACACAGTTCGAAGTCTATTAGGCAAGGGAAACGTAAATATTAGTGAATCTACAGATGACGGCGAATCTTTGCTTTCTATGGCGTGCTCAGCAGGTTACTATGAATTGGCTCAGGTAAAGAATATTTGAAACAAAACACTGTGCTTTGAGTAATTCTAAAAATGCATCTTATATGTTCCAAAAGGTTCTTTTAGCCATGTCTGCAGCACAAGTAGAAGACAAGGGCCAGAAAGATTGTACTCCTTTAATGGAGGCTGCTTCTGCTGGTCATTTGGAGATAATTAAACTCTTACTAAGTCACAATGCAGATGTGAATGCTCATTGTACAACCGGTAATACCCCGCTTATGTTTGCCTGCGCTGGTGGTCATGTGGAAGTGGTTAAGGAACTGCTTAAGCACGGCGCCAATGTTGAAGACCAAAATGAAAATGGACATACACCTTTAATGGAAGCAGCATCGGCTGGTCATGTCGAAGTGGCTAAGGTAATAAAAAATGTTTGTTTTTAAAATTTTCAGAAGTAACAAATGATGATAATCCGAGAGTAGAGATAGTAAAATATTTTTGAATCACTTTTCGAACTATTAAAGATTGAGTTAATAATCTAGTTTGTTAAAGAGATCGCTTGAAATGTTTTAAATATCCATGATATAGTTTGATCTTATTTGATGCAATTATTTAGAAAAAAAAACAAATTTTTGTTAAAAGTTCAAGATAAGAAATACAAAAAATATTTCTTTGAAAAATTAGGTTTTATTGGAACATGGTGCCGGCATCAACACCCATTCGAATGAATTTAAGGAGAGTGCTTTAACCTTAGCCTGCTATAAAGGCCATTTGAACATGGTACGCTTTCTTTTGCAAGCTGGCGCTGACCAAGAGCATAAAACCGATGAAATGCATACCGCTCTTATGGAGGCTTCAATGGATGGGCACGTAGAAGTAGCAAGACTGTTACTAGACTCAGGAGCTCAAGTAAATATGCCAACCGATTCATTTGAATCTCCTCTCACGTTAGCTGCCTGTGGCGGTCACGTTGAATTGGCTACATTGTTAATTGAACGTGGCGCAAATATTGAGGAGGTCAACGATGAGGGCTATACTCCCCTAATGGAAGCCGCTCGCGAGGGTCATGAGGAAATGGTGGCATTATTGCTAAGCAAGGGAGCAAATATTAACGCTACCACGGAAGAAACCCAGGAAACTGCGTTGACATTGGCTTGTTGCGGTGGATTTAGTGAGGTTGCGGAATATTTGATTAAAAACGGAGCAAACTTAGAACTGGGAGCTTCGACGCCACTAATGGAAGCTGCACAGGAAGGTCACACTGATTTGGTGCGCTTTCTGTTGGAAAACAAAGCTAACGTACATGCAGAGACTCAAACAGGCGATACCGCTTTAACACATGCCTGTGAAAATGGTCACACCGATGCAGCGGAAGTTCTCCTCAGCTATGGTGCCGAACTAGAACATGAGTCGGAAGGAGGCCGTACCCCGCTTATGAAAGCTTGCCGTGCTGGTCACCTGTGCACCGTTAAGTTTCTTATTTCCAAGGGAGCTGATGTTAACAAACAAACAAGTAGCAACGATCACACACCATTATCTCTTGCCTGTGCTGGTGGACATCAAGCGGTAGTCGAATATCTTTTGAAAAGCGGGGCTGATCCATTCCACAAATTAAAGGATAATAGTACCATGTTGATTGAGGCAGCTAAAGGTGGCCACACCCGTGTGGTGGAACTGTTATTTAAGTATCCGCACTTCATACAAAATCATCAAAATGAATTGCAATCTGCTGCTGCTGCAGCGGCGGCAGCTGCTGCCGTTGGTATAAATAATACCACTGCTTCAAGTGCTGCTGCAAATCAATTACATTTGATTAATTTGCAACAACAAAAACAATTACAACAACAGCAGAAACAATTGCAGCAGCAATTACAATTACAACTGCAGCAATTAAGCGCTCCGCCGGGCTTGCATGAAGTTTCGGACGCTGCAAGAGCAACAAACCAGCAAATTTTCCACCATCAGCAATTTACCACCAACAACACTGCTTTGACAGGTACAACAAATGAGTATTTGGATGAGCAATTGCAAATGCAAGCACCAAATATCAATACTACCGAAGCTGGACCCAATCAAGTTATGACTTGTAATGAGGAATATGCAGCCATTGATATTAATTCTTTGAGTGCTCAGCAACAGGAGGCATTAATTGCTAAGTCGAGACTTTTCCACTTGCAAGCTGGCTTTGGAAATGTTGGTAGTGGAACAACTGGAGTGATTGCTAATAACGAACAAGTAGCTGTCAATCTTAACAATCAGCAACAACAGCAGCAGCCACCTCAGCCCCAACAGCTGCAGCAACGTAAACATTTTGATTTAGATATGTCACATATAATGCCTCTTACGCCTCCGCAAAAGCAACCCCCAGCTCCACCAGTTTTACAAGCACAGCTGCAACAACAAACACAATCTCAAACACCGACTCAGCCGCCACCACAGCAACAACAAACCTCTCAGCAGCAACAGCAAATTAAGCTTAAATGTAATCAGCGAAAAAATCGTCAACAACCACCACAACCATTTGAAGTTAGTATACCAAACACTGCCAATCCTAACAACAACAATTCCAACATTGAACAACAACAACAAATGCAAGAGATCGAGCGATCTCAGCCCTTGGGCGATGATGGCTTGGGTAATAAGTCGGCCGTGCAGCAACAGCAGCAGGTACAATTTTCATGCTTTAACGATGATTCACGATTTATAAGACGTCGAGTTCTACGACCGGATTTCAATAAGGTAAACTATTTAAAAGAACTTCGTGTTTATTCCTTCTCTTCTCTAGCAGCAAAAATCCTTAATACATACTTAAAATTTTCATTACAGATGTCAAACGATCAAAAAAATATTCCTGCTACACTATTGCCTGCATCGTATTTGGATATGAGTAGTGGTAGCATGAATAACCAAAATCAGAATGTGGGTGATGGTGCGGATTCGATGACAATGAATCAGAACTTAATGGCAGGTGTGTAATATATTATGAAAAACAAAAATGTCCTCATAATCACAAATTTTAAGAAGAGCTTTATATCATTATCTTGAGCCTATATTTTGTCGAAACAAAAAGGAAGATATCATCTTTCGAAAAATATGTATCTCAAACTTCTCTTTTAACATACAAAAATTGTATTTTCTTTTCACTTTCACAAACAAGACAATACGAATGCATTTCAGTATTGAAATAATGAAAGTATGTATGTACATAAACAACTGCAGATTTCAAATAAGATTTTAGAAGCAGCGTTTAGTTCACAAAACGGACGAATATTCAAATCTATTTATATTTACATAAGAATTCTAAATCTCCAATTCCATTAAAATACTCTTCTGAAGGTTAAATTGTGAATGGAAAGTCGAAATAAAATCAATTTGTGCATACCTTAGCTGAAGAATAAAACGCATCTCAAAACGACGCGTTCGTATAATTGTTTCGATGTATGAAAAATAATAACAAATTATTACTATGTAAATTTTTCTTGTTTTCCGTGTAAAAGCTCAATTTGCAACGTGTACTTCAGAATAGCCACATACTCGTATGTTTATTTCTGAATAAGAACGTGAATATTCTTTCCTATATGTGTGTACGTATGTGTGTATGAAGATATGCGCTTTTACAATAAGAGGACAATTTTTTTAAGACCAGTGTAGACAGTATAGGCTCAAAGCTACCCACTTCACTATTAAAACAAATTAAAGCAATCAGATTTATGTTGATTCATCAAAAACATATTTTCAAGAAACAAAAACACAAAAACTCTTGAACTACAATATATGTATATCCGCATAACTATCAATTAAATATGTACTTCGATTTTTCATTAACATAGTAGAAAACTTAACTCAAATGTGATTAAAACTTTAAATTATAAGAGACTGGCTAAATTAGTAAAATACAACTTGCGCATGTAAATTTTTATTAATTTTTCCAAAGAATCACGATTTTCTACTCAGACTTATTGAACTCTTCAATGCAAATAAAAATATCTATTATTTATTCCAGTTACTCCAGCTATAGGTGACGGCTCCGAAATGCAGCCAGTTATTATAGCTAGTCCAGAACCTTTAAATTTTGCACCCAACCAAGCTCTGATGATGCAAGAACTTTTTGATCCCAATAATCCACAAACACCTTTAACTCTGGCAACCACTTTACCGCAAGGAACCCAATTTGTCCTGGGACCAGCGCCAGCACAACAGCAACTGCAGCCAACCCAGACGCAACAACAAAATCAGCAACAACGTATTGTGACTGGAAAGACGGCACAAAAGACTGGCGGCATAACAACACCATCCGAAGTGTCTCAGAGTACTGCAATAAGCGATAGACCGAAAGCAAAGCCTGTTTCAAAGAAAGATGGAAAGATTTTGCGTAAAACCACAACACAGTCGACTTCAGCCACACCACTCCAGCAACCATTGTTCAGACAAAATCAAATGGTATCTATTTATAATAACTTGGTAAGCCATATCTGAACTAATATGTAATATTATATATTAGAAAAATTATACAATTTACTATTTGACTCGAAGCAGTTTAAATGAAAGAAAATATATCGATTTTATTATGGCTCAGCAGCAGAAGTATATACATATATATTTTTTTTCTTTTAGCCGATGTTAATAACGAACGAAACTTCCCCGAGTCTACAAACACAGCAGGCCATTATGAATCATATGGTTTTTGCCGCTCAACAGCATCAGCAACTACAGCAGCAACAAATCGCTTTAGATGTAAATAATGCCCAGGTATCACAGCAGCCCCAGCAACAAGGAATAATTGCTTTAAGCAATTCACCGGCATCGCCGTTAGCTTCACCTTCGTCGGGAGCTACGGCTTTATACGATCCCCAACAACGACAGCTTATGGATATGCAATCTGCTGAACATCTTCACCAGCAGCAACAGCCCGAAAATGACCAAACAGTACAAGAGATACAGGATGCTTTAGACGCGGCACTTTCTGACTCAAAGTTAGCTGTCACAGATTCCCTTAATGCTTTAAGCAAGGCGAATGCTGCAGCTGCCGCTGAAGCAGTAGCCAAAGCTTGTGGTCTTAATCAAGCCGAACAACAGGAATGCCTTAAAAAACTTCAGGAAGGTTGGCAGATTGTAGATTTACGCCAACGTATATTACATAAACAGCCGAAATCACCTACAGAGACACCACCAGAAAAGCAAATAATTGATATTACCAACATGGAAAATGAATTGGAATCTGCTGAAACTGATGCTAATAATGAAATGAAAAATTTGGCCACTCTTTGCACAGCAGCCGCCCAAGCGGCAGCCGTGAATGTAACTACGGGAGAAACAGATTCCAAGGACATTAAATCAATTGAGAACAAGAGTAGTAGCATTGGTCAAATTAAGAAACAACGTAAGCTTTCGAAAAAAGAAAAGTTATCCCAGCAAGAGGCTTTAGAATTATGTCAGTTGCCTGAGCCACAGAACGATGAGGCCAATGAAGAACAACAAATTTCTGTTGGAGACAATCATCAATGTCTTGTGTCCGAGAATTGCACACCTGAAGAAGAAGCTAATTCAGACGTCGACCAACAAAACGATGATAAATTAAAATGCCTTCAAGATATTGACGATGTACAAATAAAATCGCCCCCGAAAGGTATAAAGCCGATATCGCAACGTCTGGAGAATTTAATCTTGTCGAATGCACCTCTTAAACCCGGTGACTTATCTCAAGCATTCACGGATTTGCGTCAAGAAATCGGTGCCGATGTTCTGACTGTTTTCCCTCAAAATATGAATCTAAAATTTTCCGGAAATACTGCTTTAAGCAATGCTTTACAGCAACATTTGGCTGCAGTAAAACAACAATTAGGAGATGTGAATGAGGACACCAGTGATGGCTTAATGCAACAAATTGACACTGATTCAACCGTCGCTCAAAGCAATGAACTAGTTTACCCCTCTTCAATGGACGCCGAAACCCTTGAACAATTTGCTAATGCTGCAGCCCAGGCCACAAATAATAATGACAACAACGCGGTTGTCGCTGTCAATTCTGGCAATAATCAAGATCAAGTGAGTGTAACTGGCGAACAGACAGAAGAAGGCATTCGAGAGGAAATGTATGATATAGAAGTCGAAATGGATGACTTTTTTCATGTTATACACAACGTTCACGATCCTGCTTTACAAGTAAGTCAACATATATTTACACAAATAACATCTAAGTCCGAGTTTATTAAAATTAGAAATTTTTTTATTCAAAACTAATCAGTATGGTCGGTCGCGTAACTCCCGATACCTTGTGATTTGTAGATTTTGAAAAACATTATTAAATGTTATTTGTTTTTCAAACATGAAAACAGAGAACATGTCAAAAAGTTCATCATTCAGTGATTGAGAGGAGAACTTTTCTGGAAAAAATATTCATTTTCCCATCTATTTTATTTCTAAATTTTATTCAATTCAAAATCAAATTGGCTTGTCTACGAGTGCTTAGTACGAGTAACTCTCAATAAATTTTATGAGAGCATGAACATTTAAAGGACAAAATGTGCATACATATATATCAAGATCTAAAAGCAATTTGTAGTTATGCTTATTTCAGAAAATGCATATTTTCAAATTATATAATTATAGCCAAAAATGCATGTTTTGAATGGTACATAATTTTAAATATTTACGGGATATGTTGGACACTTTTCGATCCATGTCATTAAATAGTATAATAACGTAAAAGCTTTTTCGTATAATGTTTCTTGTTCTATTTAGACTTTTTGTTGAGTTCTGAAATTACATGTTCAGTATTATACTAATCGCTAGAAAACATTTTAAGTAGATAGTTTTCGACACTCACAATTATAGGTGTAGTAGAGGTCGGCGAAATACTTTTACAACTCGTAAATTTTTTTATTCGGGAAGCTTTAAATTTTCAAATCGCTGGGGCAGATACAAATTTCACTTACTTTTTATAGTACGAATATGCCACATTAAGGACCAAATCTTGTTAAATGACTAGTTTTATGGTAGCTTTTTCACTATTGTGAGAAAAATACAAGCATTTTATTTGTAAGCAAAAAAGAAATAAAATCTACATTTTCAAATTGTGATATGGGCTTGAGATTTGCCTCGAAGATGTTTCGTGACTGATTTTTAGATCAACATAAAGATCTCGTTAGTCTTGCCCGCCGAATCTTTATTCGAATTTTATGTCCAATAATCAAAGAGGCAAATAAATAAAATGGAATAAGAGAATTAAATAAGAAAGTATTTTTAACCTATAGGAATTTGCTAGTAATTTAAATTGTGGTGAGTTGGCTGACTTTGGAATAAATTCCATTTGTAAAACGCGTTGGAATGCTAATTGGGCTTTAACACCAAAGTGGACCAGCCAAGATCAGTTGATAAGTGCTGCAGCTGCGGCCCATCATCAACAACAGCAGGGTCTTTTAGCTACCACCGAAGAACAGCAGCAACAACAAGAACAACAAAGACAAGCCAATCAATTGTTATTGGATTATCAATTACAACAACAACTGCAACAAAGATTTGCTGATGCGGATGAGATGCAGATGCAGGTATGTCTAATAACGACCACCTTGCACTATGTATGTTAGTTAATCTTATCTTATTTTCCAACAGTTCGAGTTTTTTGATTTCAAAATTCGCATAAATTAACTAAGTAACTAACGCAATTAATTAAAGATCATAAACTTACAAAAGGGTTCAGTTTTTCAGAGCAAAAGCATATCCTCTCTTATTCTCTTACCCGTGGTGTCGGAAGTGGTTGAAATTTGATTTTAAACCTAAAAATTTTTACATTCGAGGTTAATAAGAGTTAAGCTCTTTGCTTTTGACAATTTTTTTTCTGTACGTCTTAACTGCTCTGCTGTGTACTTTCCCAAACAGTATTCAACTAATTCAGTTTTAATTAATTTTCGTTCAAACAAGCCAGAACTGCATCTTCGCTTTGTTCTTTATTTTTCTTGCGAAAAATTTCAATTTCAAATCCAATACAAAGTATACTTTGCAAAAAAGAAAATGTAACATATTACGTTAAAACTGAACAAAAAAATGTTAATAGGGAGAGGTACAAGTAAAGTGCGAGTACGAGTACGAGTACAAGCTCGTATGTCGTCAATTATTTTTGTACATTTTATAGTTACTATTTTAAATTTAATTGAACTACGCATATAAAATAGGAGAACTTATACATTTTTCAATATTGTTAAATTCTTTCTCGTTTTACTGGATTATTTTTTAAAGCAAAATCAACACCAGCAAACAACATTGTCCTTGATACCTTTTTCGCCTGAAGATGCGGCTGCTGCTTCGGCGGCAGCAGCTGCTGTTCAACAACAACAACTACATGCTCTGCCGACATCCTCATCAGTTGCAACCTCAGCAATTGAATATCAATTACCACAGCAACAGCAACAACAACAGCAACAGCAACAACTTCAGCAACATCCACAGCATCATGGATTAGATCAAGAACTGAAACAGCACATACAACAGCTCCACCAGCAACAGCAAACCAATGTGCGTCTATTAAAAGCAGTTGCTGCTGCTGCTGCCAATCAGCAACAACAGCAACAAAATACAAATCAACAGCAGCAGCAAAACTTGACAAACAATCATAACAATAACAATTTTGTTTTCAATGTCGAAGGTTGTCCTAGTGTTGGCAATACCGTCAACGATAAGTCTTCGCAGTCTCTTCAGTTATTGTTTCAACTACCACCTACTGCCCAACAACAACAACAACAGGATGATGTCAACGCAACAGCTCAGCAGTTGCAGCATCTAAAGTTGCACCATCAAGAGCTGCAAGATCAGCAAAAACAACAGCAGCAGCAGTTGAAGTTGTTACAGCAACAAGAACAAGATTTGTCACAAACAACAACTGAGAGTCTAATGCAGCAACAACAGCAACAGACAACTTTAGAGCAGGTAGCACAGAATAATCTTTTATTGCAACAGCAAGCAGCCTTGGCCCAACAGGTACTCAATCAGCAAGTCCTTAAACAAAAGCAACAGCAATTACTAATGCAACAACAACAATCGACCCAGGTTCAAGTTTCAACACAGACTCAACCATCTGTAGTAGTTCCTCATCCAAACACGGTACAGGTTCAAACTTCGCGCGGTGTCAATAATCAATTTTGTCCGTCTCTGTCAACAATGGCTGCTGCCGTTGATGTGGGTTTGGGAAGCGTTTGCGCTTTGACACCTCAACAGCAACAGCTGCAACAACAACAGCAAAGGCAGCAACCATTCGAAATAACTAAAGAAAAAATGATAGCAGCTGGCTACGCTGCCGGCGTTCTGGCTGCAACCCACATTAACAATGATGTGACTTCAACGCCTATTCTACCTCCCCAGGCTTCTACCAGTTCTACAAGTAGTAAAATTCCTGGTGGCATTGCCAAAAAGGTTATTGATAAGCAGTCACGCAAGGAACGCAACCGTTATTCATTATTACGTTCAGCTGCTGGTAGTCAAGGTAAGTCATTATGTTTTTCTTTTTAGTTTTAGTACTTTTATTCAATTTTATAAAATAAAGACAAAACCATTTATTGGCTTATGAGTTGTTTTAAAAACTTTATCTTAATATATGTATGTAAATATATCCTTAATGATGACTTGTTTTTTCTAAAAGTATTCATTGTCCTTACATTTTCAAATTTCTTCAACTGCCATTTACAACAAAATGTACTGAAGTTTTTGTGTTTAAAAAACAACAGATTCTAGCAGTCAACAGTTTTGCCTGCAAAACTTTGATTAAATTTTGTTTTATACATACATATACACATGTATGTATGTATGTATGTATGTATGTATGTATGTATGCATGCAAACATGTTCGAATAGATGTAAATGAAATACGAAATACGAAAGATAATAATTAAATCTCACTCTTGAATAGAAAATTATTCATCAAAAGGTGAACACACAGAGAAATGTAAAAAAAAAAAAATTTTTTTTTGAATTGTTAAAAGATAATTAAATTGATAATTGTACTAAAAATACTAGTTAATATAACGAAAGTGTAAATATTACTTAGAGGGTGAAAACCGCTTATTTCGTTTTAAGAAATCACATTATAAACTAAGGCTTCTTGTTTTCTGTTCAATTCATTAGCTAATGTTGCCGCGCAGCAACAATATCAGCAAACAGTTGCCGCAACTACTGCCTTAGACAAAACAATCGATGTAGATTCTGAAACGGAATCTAATCATGACACAGCTCTTACCCTTGCCTGCGCCGGTGGTCATGAGGAACTAGTGGAGTTGCTTATAAATCGTGGAGCAAATATAGAGCATCGTGATAAAAAGGGCTTTACGCCACTCATTTTAGCAGCAACTGCTGGCCACGAAAAAGTTGTCGATATTCTATTGAAACATGGAGCTGATTTTGAGGCACAATCTGAACGCACGAAAGACACACCATTATCTCTTGCATGTTCGGGTGGTCGTTACGAAGTTGTAGAACTATTGCTGGGTATAAGCGCCAATAAGGAACATCGCAATGTCTCTGATTACACTCCTTTAAGTTTGGCAGCTAGTGGTGGTTACGTTAATATCATCAAGTTGTTGCTAAGCAATGGAGCTGAGATTAATTCAAGAACCGGTAGTAAATTGGGCATATCTCCGCTAATGTTGGCTGCAATGAACGGTCACTCGGCAGCAGTAAAATTATTGTTAGATCAGGGTTCGGATATTAATGCACAGATTGAAACTAATCGAAATACGGCCTTAACATTGGCTTGTTTCCAAGGCCGACACGAAGTGGTTAGCTTGTTGTTAGATCGCAAAGCTAATGTCGAACATCGTGCAAAAACGGGCTTAACGCCCCTAATGGAAGCAGCTTCCGGCGGTTATATAGATGTCGGACGTGTTCTTCTAGACAAGGGAGCCGATGTTAATGCTGCTCCTGTACCAACTTCAAGAGACACGGCCTTAACTATTGCCGCCGATAAGGGTCACCTAAAATTTGTTGAATTACTTTTGGCTCGCGGAGCTGCTGTCGAAGTCAAGAATAAAAAAGGCAATTCACCGTTATGGTTGGCTGCCCACGGCGGTCACCTTAGTGTAGTCGACATATTATACAATCACAATGCCGACATAGATTCTCAAGACAATAGGCGTGTATCTTGTTTAATGGCCGCTTTTCGCAAAGGGCACACAAAAACAGTCAGATGGATGGTTCAGTACGTCACCCAATTTCCTTCCGATCAGGAAATGAACCGCTTCATCAGTACTATAAGCGATAAAGAGTTGTCAGAGAAATGCTATGATTGCATGAAAATCATACGCGCAGCAAAGGAAGCGCAGGCTGTTAAAGCAAACAAAAACGCTTCTATATTGTTAGAAGAATTAGATATGGAGAGAACACGTGAAGAAAGTAGAAGAGCAGCTGCTGCTCGTCGCCGTGAACGTAAAAAGAAGAAGAAAATGGAAAAGAAGGAAGAAAAACGAAGGCAAATGGAAGAAGCTACTGGTGGATCCAGCAATCAGCAAGACCAAGACGATAAAGATTCCGATAAGGATGATGACACAGATCACGAAGACAACAATGCAGCAGAAGAAGATGATGAACAACAAAATCCTCAAAACTATCGTGAAGAGGGTGATTCTGGCATTGATCAGGGATCATGTTCCAGTACGGACATAAAGGGATCGGTGCCAAATGGGCAAAACAGTGATAAGTCAGTCGGTGGTGGAGGAAAAAATAAGAATAAAAAGAAAAACAAGCAACAAAGCACTCGAAGTAGTAGCCCAGTTATGGAAGAACCTCAAGCCGTTCAATCCACGCCAGCCCCAAAGCAGCAACAGTTTCAACAAAACAAAAGAAAGGACGAAAGCAGCAATTCAAAAGCTATTTCTACCAACAGTAGGAAAAATACTGTAGAACAAAACACTTTATCTACAAAAATACAAAGCAATAGCAATGTAAATGCTAGTAATAGAAAATCGGAACAACAAGTCAAAAAGGAAGATTTGGTGAACAACACCTCTTTAAGTACAGGCTCAATAACAACGACAACAGGCAATAAAAAGAAAGAATCTAGTAAACAAAAGGAAAAGGAAAATTTAGCACCCAAAGAGTTAACTGCCGCAGGAACGGTTCAACAAAATCAAACGCAAACAACTAGCCATAGCCATAATCATAATAATAAGCAACAAGCTCATGCTCAACACATTAATCAGCAGCCAACGGCAAACAGTAAATCGGATACATCTTCCTCTGGAAATCGTAAATCACTAATATTCTCCGCTTCCAAAAATGCCGAAGAAAATAATAAGCGTGAAGTAGAAATAAATCCATCTTCAAACATTTTAGCGAATACTGCTGGGGCCAATAAGTCTCATCCTTCTACTTCTTTTCCAAAGCGGGGTGAAGATGGCTGGAAGGAAGTTGTACGCAAAAGCTCAACACAACAGTCGACTGCAACTGCAAGTTCCAGCTCTGCTTCCAGTAACTCCTCCACAGTAACAGCTGTCAACAATAAAGAATCCTCGTCCAGTGTTTCAACTACAACTTCGTCTACATCAAACTCTTCCTCAATCACAACCATAACAGTACCTGGAGTTTCAACAACCACCACAGTTACATCCACAGCACCTGAAATGACTTGCAAAAAAGTGCAAGTTCCAGTAAACGCAATATCTCGTGTTATTGGACGCGCTGGTAGCAATATAAATGCTATAAGAGCAACAACCGGAGCTCACATTGAAGTGGAGAAACAGGGCAAAAATCAATCCGAACGAAGCATTACTATCAAGGGTCTTACAGAAGCCACAAAACAAGCCCACATGTTAATTCTGGCTCTTATCAAAGACCCCGATGTTGACATATTACAAATGCTGCCGCGTATTAATACCACAATTAAAGCCTCAGTCGTACCACCTGCTTCTACAACACCACCATCATCCATTTCAACAATGCAAGTTGGTACATGGGATAACAAAACAGCTTTACAATCAACAGGTTGCAATATGTCATCAGGGTCTTCGACAACGTCGTCTGCTTCATCTACACCTGGCAGCAATTTGAACTCCAAAACTTCGGGAAATTTAAAAATTAATTTAAAGTTACAAGGATGTATGGGTTCAAGCACTAACAAATCTGGTTTAGGTAGAGCACAACCCTCTAAGCCTTTCTACGGACAACAAACAGTGACTTCTGGGCGTGGCTCAGGTGTAGGAGCTACAAGTAATCAAAACAAGCACAAGGACTTAAATAACAAAAGTTTGAGTGGTGCCGGATTTAGTCAGAAAGCAACTAATGCAACGGGCTCTAAAACAGGCTCCACCAACTTTGGAGCCTCGGCAGTAAATAACCAAACATTTGCAGCAAAGTTATTAACTGGCGGTTCGACTAATTCGTCTTTATCCGGAAATAATTTGTCCCCTACCAAGAAACCTGAATCTGGTGGTCTACAACGATCCGGAATTACGGCCCCGTATGGACGTGGAAAACCCCTACCAAGTTCAACTGTACCATCTTTAGGCGGCATAGGAGTTTTAACCCATAAAAACACATTATCCGGTCCTATTGGTACATTCAATGTAGCTGAGGCTACCGCTGCTGTTGCAGCAGCTAATGCTGCGGCCGCTCAAGCAGCCTCTCATAATGCTGCAATATCCAATAATAATACTCGTTCTGTGACACCAATAGGTCCTCCCAATAAACAAATTGCCAACACTTCCACCACTCAACAACTATCTGGAGTTCATGGTACCAATAACAGTGCAGCAATTCAGTCGGCACAATCTTTGCAGCAGCAGCAAAATTTGCACATTAATACATCTAATTCTGCGGATGGCTGCCTCCCAACTGCAGCAGCAGCATCGATGGCTACGTCCGGTAATTTTGGAGCTCAGTTAACGGCTAAAATTAGTAGTGAATATTCTCTATTCAATGATTATCATCAGTCACAATGGGGAGCAACGGATAATTCACAGATTTATTCCAATCCCAATACTTTGGTAAATGACAATTTGCCTCAAGCTGATGCTTCAAAGGCCCCCGGATATAATCGCAATATATTGAGCTCACCTGTGGGAAGTTCAAAGGCATCCACTTCCAGCACACCACCAGGAAATATTTCTACAAGTAATCTTAACGTTTCTTCGCAGCAAACGCTAACAATTCTACCTGAAACTGGTGTGGCCTCAATAGGGTCAACAGGAGCCCAAGCTGCCCGATCTCCATCCAATATTCCGGTTGCCGCCAATGAATTAACACCACCATCAGCAGCTGCTAATAATAGCGGCCAGTCCTCTCAGCAGCAACAGGAAGCTAGTGCTACATCACCTAATGTGATTAAGGCGCCTGGAGCCATTGGTCAAACACCTAGTGTATCTTCGCAACAACAACAACAACAACAAACCGCTGGAAGTGTTACAAATCCTCCACCAAGTGGCTTAGCTATACAAAGACCTAACACCAGCGCTCAGCACCGAAAAAATGCAAATAACAATTCTACACAACAATCTCCTGCATCTGCACAATCCAATGTTTCAGATAATTCGGGTAGTGCTTTGAATTTCGGTCCTATAGGTTCATCCAATTCAGTAAATCGTAACAACAACCCCGCAGGAGCAATTGGTGATCAAGCACGTTTCTACGACCCAAACAATCAAATGAATGTGGCTGCTCAAATGGGTTTCCAACTCGACCCATCACTACTGCAACAGCAATCCTACAATTCGGCTAGCTCAAGGCTTAATCCCAGAGCTTCAGTATTTGGTGCACAGCAGCAACCAGGAAATAAACTACCAACACAATCATCACAAGCAATGGCTTCAGCCATTTACCACCAACAAAATCAACAGCAAGCACCACCATCTCAGCAAAATCAACAGCAAGGAAATGTTTTCAATAGCGCTCCGGGTAAACCTATTAACGCTGGACAAAACTTGGCTCCGCAAAGGCCACAATCACAACCTCAAGCTGGTCAAACACAAAATCAACGTTGGTATGG
This sequence comes from Epicampocera succincta, assembly GCA_932526305.1. NCBI lineage: Eukaryota > Metazoa > Arthropoda > Insecta > Diptera > Tachinidae > Epicampocera > Epicampocera succincta. The sequence goes on from OW052034.1 coordinate 59,479,633, forward strand.
TTCTGATTACCCTGCAGCTGGCGGCTATGTTCCTCCGTCGAGCAGGGATATATTAAATTTAGAAAATGGTTCTACTGGTGTACTTGGTGCAGGTGGAACAAATTCGCCAGCGGCCATGTCACCCAGTCAGAGCGGCAACGTCAACGTAAACAATGCCGGCGGTCTTTTACAAACACCACTCCAGTTGTCATCCCAACAATCGACCGACGATATACGAAAAATACCTCGGCCAATTGGAACAGAGCGGGCTTCTTGGAAATATAACAACTACCCTGGAATGGCTAATATGAATATGGGTGTGGGCGGCTTAGCTGGTTCAGTTAATTTAGCTACCATGGAAGACAATTTAGCCGTTATGACTGCAGCTGGTATACCAGGTGGTGGTATGCCAACAGGTCCATTACCACCATGGCTCTTGGGCTCTGCTGATAAGCAAGCGGCTGCCGCTGCAGCACAACAACAACAACAGCAACATTCTAACTGGATGAAACAACAATATCGCTATTATAATCAAGGCGCAGCTGGATCTGGTACAATTGGCGGCTTAACTGGAATAGGTGGACCCGCCGACTACCATCACCAACAAGATCAATTCCATGTAAGTTTTCGTTGGAAATCTTAGACGAATATTTTCAATTAAAAACTGTTTAAAAAGAATTCCGTTTCTTAATAATGTTTTCCAATTTTGTTTTTTCAGATGGCTTTGGATTACCACAACAGTATGCCACCACCAAACTTGAATCAAAATCAACCAATGAATTTAATTCCAACATATACAACTTATCCACACTTTTTGGGTCATGTTGGTGGTAATGATATGGGTCATATGCCTGATAAGATCGAATTGTGGGATCATCACGATAAACATGTGAGTTTTCAAACAATCTTTAAGATTAAGAAGATTCAATTTACAATCGTAAATTATTTAAAAATTCAATGAATGTTCCGGAGTTTGGCATTAAATGTATATATGCGCTTTTTTACGCCAAATATATTTTAATATTTTTTCCCCAGCACATATTTTGATGCATTTGCGGAAAGCGCAATTTCTTTAATAGCCGGTGCTGCAATTATTGGGACTGTTGATTGATTGACTGCCCTTTAGTTTGGGGTGTAGTGTGTGATGGAACCAGCTTTTGCTTCGGCTTATGCCTGAACATTCCCACATATTCCTTTATGGCTATGGTTCCCTGTGAGCCATAACGACACCTACCGCGTAATCAAACATTTATGTAAAATGCGACCTAAATGCTGGCTTGTAATATCTACAAACTCAGCCTTCTCAAGTACTTTAGTTCTCTGATCGACAAATATCATTCATTAGGTTTTAATAGCTATTTCTGATGTAAAATTCGCAATGAACTCAGTAATACGTCATTGATAGTTCATAGATCTTGTAGTTCTTATGAAGCCAAGCCCTTCCTTCTTTGGCCTCGGTGCTAAGGGTTTTATATAAAAATCATTTTCATTTAGTATAATAAAATAACCCGATTCATTTCCATCAAGATTAACGATGTTGTGTAACTTCAATGGTCACCACTAAATAATAGATACAGTTTTCTTTAAACACAACACAATAAATAGCTTAACAGTTGACCAAAAAATTTGTGCTAAATACAAAAACAAATGGGCACGAAAGTTTTCCAAATGAAAGCACAAGTATTAAGTATCAGACAAGTGCTGTCTGTTATCGAATTTACAACAACTAACCCCCCATTTAATACAAATTTAATTAGAAATACATATTGTTTTTTACAGACATGGACCAGCAATTGGAGTAATTGATGATGCAGACGTAAAACTAGCCAGTGAATCTAAAAAAGCAAACAATAAACGTTAACACCATAGTTATTCGTGTTAAGCGTTGCATTCTGTAATTTGAATTGAGACTTCAATAACAACAAGGAGCTGATTTATTACACTATCACTCTCTTATTCTCTCTCACTCTCTCTCTCTCTCTCTTCGATAAAAAAGTTTTTTTTAAATATAAAACAAAAACAAGCAAAAAAATTATATAATTAAAAAATAATATTTATAAAATATTATTAGTATATATAATTCATACTACTTCTTCAATACAAGTTAAATGAAAAACTATGTATATTTTTGGATTAAGCTAAAAACGGAAAAAGAATTAAAACAAACACTATTAAACAAAAGATCGACTTAAAAAAAGCAAATAAAACAATGAATGAAAATGATTTATTAAAAGATAGAAGCTATTTAATTTATCATTTTCTAATGTCATTCATCGGAAAATTTTTTTTTGTCTGAATTTCTTCACCCAACAACTTTGCGCTTCAAGCCTTGAATTACTTTAAATTCATTTGAGATTTTTTTTTTGTATGTAAAACACTTGGGAAATATAAGCATATTATTTAACTAAAAATTAAACAAACTGCATAAAATGGAAACGAAGGAAATAAAATTTAAAACATTTAATTGAATTGAAAAAAAAAACTCATTAATATTCTATAAAAACTTTACATACATACATTGTTAGTCTGTAAGCAGCTACAAACATTAAAAACAAGTGTTTTTGAAATATATATATTATATAATAGCTACTACTTACTACTACACACTTTGAAATATTTAATAAATATATACATATAAAAAGCATGAAATATAAATGAAGAATTATTGTACTTATATATATTTTGTTTTCACCACAGAATTTTTTGGAGCTCTACAACATCTTATTTTGTTTATTTAAAGGGTGTTTTTTTAGTATCAAAAACTAAAACTTTGCTTAAAACAGTAAGACATTTTTAGTGTTGTTGTTTAGATCACACGTTTTGTGAACAGCAATTAAAATTTTGAAACATTTAAGGGGGAATGAATGTGTTGATTTCAATTTTAATTCATCAGATTTGCTTACAAGCTGGAACAATTTCACTTTAAAGCATGCATGTATGCACAAATAACCTTAATTCCGAGCATAAAACTCGGCTAGAGAACTGCCCAGATTTGTATGCGAATCGAAAGCGATATTCTTTGAACCGAACTACAGCTCTGCGGAAAGAAATTCGTATATTTAATTTGAACTGATTTCATCGCATCTAGTTGTAGGACAATTTCATTCGAATGCTGTCGTCCAGATTTAAAATTGTTTTAAATAATCTCATTTGTATGTAAACCATATTTCAATTCATAACGATAAATGAATATTTTTCGTCAAAAAGCAATTTTATACAATAATATTTGAGTCTTTTGGAATCCCAATTAATTGTGTACTCTTCCTCCATTCACTTTTTTTAATTTATACACACTGTGCTCCCTGCTTCATAATGCCTTTGCTTACTAAATGCAAATATAAACAATTATCGATCGGCATATTCATAAAAATTAATATGAGTTTGAAATGAATTTTAATTTAAATATTCCATAAAAAAATTGTTAAAACGGTTTTCAAGCGCATACTACATTTTTCGGCACATACCTCTTAAATATTATCAGGAATGTGGTGGCAACCGAAGCGTATGAAATCGTAAGCTTATAATGTCTTTTGAGTGCGAAAACAACGTGTCGATATCAAAATCAACTCTGTTTTCTTTTCGATATTGTGTGTAGAGGAAAGTTATAGCCAGTAATGGTGAAGGCGGTTGCAGGTTTCATCTGAGCAAAACCCACTTTAAACAATTTTTCGCAAACCTACATAAAGTCTATCTGTTTTCGCTAAACTGGTTTTAGCTAACATTTTCCTACAACAAAATGAAATGGCAGCGATTTAAACCAAAACGAAACCGAAAGTTGTCACACAATTTTTACGTTTATCAATCCGCCTTAAATCGAAAACTTGTTTCAGCAGGTAACTGCATGTAACAAAAAGAATTTTTAGGTTAGACCGAATTTTCAATTTGCTAAGTTTTTCAAGTTATAGATTGTGATCAGATATTTTCATCCCTTTTGCCACTTGAGGGGGCTATTATAAAATTAATAGAAAGTATTTTAACATATACTAAAAGCATATGTTGTGTATGTGGGTGGATTCAACTAGGGCTCCTTTCGAAAAAACACAACAACGCAACATTTAATTCTTTATTTTATGAAACTTTTTTTTGCCTTTTTTATACTTTTTTATTACTTTTATTTGAAAGCTTCAAAATATACAGATAAATAACAGGAGCATAAATAATAGGAGCAACAAAAGAAAACGTCAACCTAAGAGGAAAACGCAAATTTACTGATGAACCATAAACTATGTCTCAACCGTCAAGAGGTTTGAATAATGGAAAAGAAATCGAAGATGTTATTTGTTTGTTTTTAAAAACAAAGGCAAAGAAAAATCTTTAAAATAACTGCTTAACTTTATTATAAAACATAAATTAATACATATAACCTTTGTATTCATAACGGAAGAAATAAAAAAACATTAAAAATATTAAATTAGAAACAAAAAAATTGTATTTGGCATTAAACAAACTAAAACATGAAATGCACTGTTTTTGAACTAAAAGTAATTAAAATTAATTCTGAAATTTTTTTAGAATATAAAATAAAATTAAAACGCTTGCTTACAAAAAAAGAAAAAAACATCTTCTAAACTTAAGGTTTTCTTTAATATGTATGAAAAAAAGAAAAGCATCAATAATATTACACTAAAAAGCCCAATCCAACCAACCTTTTTCCTTTTAAAGGTGTTTTTGTTTAGTAGTTCTTAAACAATTTGTTCAAAACAAAACCAATGTTTTAAATTTTGCATGTAGGTCCTTAAGGAAAAATATATACTACATACATATGCACATATGTATGTATTTCTTTTGTTTACTAATAACTTTTTGCCATCATCTTAAATTTCAAATCAAATATTTTACCACAATTGCTGCTACAAACATACGAGCACATTTATACACAAACATATAAAACTTGAAAACACAAAATATTAATATAAAAAAGTATTTAAAATAAATAAAAAATACGAATTACCCAAAATATCACAACAACGGTAATACAGTAAAGATAAACCAGAAATATTTAAAATATACTTTATTGAAATATTAAAGAAATCCAAAATTGATTTTAATTTTGTTATCGTTTTCAAATTCACAATAAAGTTTCAAATGAAATGCGCATTTGAAGGGAGGACAAGGCCTCTGTTTGACACAAGCGGTTCTTTAAAAATAAAAACCAAAAGGTCCCCACAAAAAAAAAAAAAAAAACAAGGAAGACATTAAAATAGAAGTAAGTATAACAGAGAAATCGTGTTGACAATTCTTAAAGAACTGCAACGTTTTCATTGAATCTTACGCCTTTCAAAGCAATCAATCAGCATCGAGATTGAATTCTTTCTCATTTAAAATGAGACCAAAAACGAAAATGATCCCAAGTCATAAAAAATATCTGTTCTCTGTTTTAAAGTTTTCTCAATATGCGATAGAATTTTTCGGGATTGCTGGCAATGGTGCCTCTATATTCAGGGGGCGCAGTGCTTAAACAATATTTTGAGATTTCATCAATTAAACTTATTGCTATTGGTGTAGTTGAGAAATTCTCGATTTATATCGAACTTTCTCAGAAATCGCACTATAAGAGTTGTTAAAGATGGGATGGGGTTTCTTCAAACGAGTTCTAGATCAAATCACGGGTACCGTTCTGTCACCTACACTGTTTCTTATTTCATTTTATCATTTATATTCATTCAGATATAGGCCAATCCTTTTAGAAATTGATGCTATGATTCATATAAAACATGAATGGGGTCATGAGAATACGGTCGATTTCAATGCGGACAAAACACAGTGTTGCTTATTGACACACATTAACACGACCTCCAATGCTGCTTCGTTTGTTGCCATGGGTGGTATCAGTATTAATGAATCAGGATCTCTCGACGTTCTCGGCATGCAAATTCAGTGCGATGTTCGCTGGAACGCCCACATTTTGCATGTCGCAAATTAAGCAGCCAAGTGTCTCGGTTTTTTGAAGCGGTGCAAGACTTACTTCATCCCATCTGACCGTCTTACTATTTATACCACGTACATCCGTCCAAAAATGGAATACAACTCTAATGTATGCACTGGCGCTTCGAGGTCTATCTTGGAGTTACTAGACCGTGTACAGCAGAGGGCGAAAAAGTTCATCGGGGACTGTAGGGTATCCAACTCTATAGACTCTCTTGATCACCGCCGCAGGGGGGGGGGGGGGGTGCGTTACATTGTTCTATCGGTACTACAATGTATTATGTTCGGAGAGAGATGAGGGACCCTTTTCCCGCAACCCGCACATTTTTACGCACAACGCGTTTTTCATCGAGAGCTCAATGCACAATGCTTTGCCGCACTGTTCGCTTATGGAATAAACTTGCTGGGGAAGTTTTCCCCGACACTCTTAATGTGGGATGGTTCAAATCGACTGCACACAAAAACTATTCCCTATTTTCCCCTCACCATAACCTATTTTTCAGGAATAGGAGCCATCCCCTGAGTGCTAGTCCGAATTAAAAAAAAATCTAGAAGAAATGCCTTTTTCTCAATTCTTTTAAATGCAGGAACACATTTTTCAATCATCATCAAACACAAATTCAATAAAAGGAGCTGTGGAACCACAACGAAGATGTTTAACTTCTTCAGCTTTCACTTTTCCTAAAAAGCATTTCTTCTAATAATTATTGGAAAAAAAACTGAATTGAGGGCTACACTCACAAATATGTGTCTTTGGCACCTTAGTCCTATGTTAACCCACTTGTTGGTCGAATGTTGTAACAAGTCTGGCTGTAGAGACATCCCCACTGGGTGGCATAAAATGTTAAATCCTCTTCCATGTTTGTATTGTATGCAGGTATTTAATATATGTATGTATGTACATTCATACGCGCGTGTATGTACATACATATGTGTGCGTTTCTACGGCTGAGTTGGTCAAGTGTCCCGTACAGGGTTTGTATGTTCGATTTTTACCAAAACCTTCTGTTGTTTCCGTTTTGCAGTTTTACGTTCGTTATTAAAAGAAAACGTGTGTGACATACACTTAGAAAACCGATTGGGCCCGTTCTTTAAAACAAGATCGAAAAACGTCGACATTCGAAATAAAAATCTAATGAAAATTTGTAGATCAAACTCAAAGTGTCAGCAGAAGAAATTAATAAATTTGTATGTATGCATGTATGTATGTATGTATATACATACATAAATATGTATTTCAAAGTCCAGTCGTAAAGCAGCTCTTGGCTGCAGCACAACAACTCTCGCGTCATCGAAATTATTCTTTAAGTGCAGTCAGGCTTTTTGTTGTTGTTTGATCTTCGAGAGTTTTGCTTCTCGCGCACTTTGGTGAACTGATTTGCTTCAGATAATTGTATTGTTTTGCAATTCTTATCTGGAATTTCATGTTAACCATCAAAGCGAATTCATTATTAGATGAACTTTAAACCGTTCTTTATTTCAATCTTTAATTATTTAAATTAAATTTGTTAAAAATCAGTGTATTTAAGTAAATTTAGTCAAATATTTTGTGATGAGTTCCATTTTATCTGCATTTGTTTCTTGTATTTTATTTGATTTTTCCACAGTCAAGGCGGATTCAGATTTTGACCTCTTATGAACAAATTTACAGTAATAATAAAACTCCTGTAGTTTTGTTGTCGCCTTGCAGCCACTTGGTTTGATTCGCCCTGGCTAACTACGTTGCTACTTTGTATGTATGTATGTAACAAGTCGTGTACTATTGGGAAATTAGAAATTTGTGTTAATACTATCTTGGTTAGATGATATTCGTTCTACGCAGCCGTACCTTAAAAATTTACGCTGAGTAACTATCTTAAATTGTAACAGTAATCATTCAAAACGCTTGGTGCTACAATTAGATACATACATATATTAAAAAATATGCACAAATTCGGGTTTTTTTCTTTAATAATATTTTACTATAATTAATAAAAAAGGACACTTCATGTTTTAAATTTAATTATGTTTTATATTTGATTTACTTTTATTTAAAATTGCAGAACTGCGTCCTGAAGAGTTTAAAAAAATAAAACTAGAAACAACAACAAAATGCCCAAAAATAAAAATTTTTCGAGTTGAGATGAAATTAAATTGTATATAAATTGTTTTTTTAAGTCCAAACAAATTTGGTCATGTTGTAAAAATAAAAGTACACTTGTATGTACTCGTATATACGAGTATGTACATACATACGTATGCATATACATACATAGATAGCTTGTTCAAAAAATCAGAAAACCACCTAAAAGTTATATAAATTTTAATCCAACGTTTTGCTTTCGATCGCCAAACTTATGACAAATCTTTATGAAAATCTATCGTCTGTAACTTTTTACAGTGGAATTTGCAGAATTAAATACATTTACATAATTATTTACACATTTACTATATGTACATCAAATTACCAAACTTGCTCTGGTATTCGTATCACTATTGCGCTTGTGACTTTAAATCTAAAAAACGTGTTTTGTAAATCGTTACCACGAAAAACTCGATGAATTCAAATCGAAATAATATATTGAATTAAAATGTTTAATACATACATACACACAAACGTACATGTGTATGTATGTATGTGTATACATTTCATCAATAATTTTCTTGAGTATTAGCGATTTAATATATTTTATTTGTTTATTTGCGCTGGCTAATTAATTAGCACATTGTATGAACGAAGAATGTAAAATTAAAATGTTGTGTTTTTCAGAACCCATCAGAAGGCGTGATTACACATATATATATTCATATACATACATATATAGGGAAATTAATGTAGTTTGAATTAATAAAGTTCATCCTATAGCTCATGGATGTTTTATAAACATAAAAATAAAATTGAATATAAATATTACAAAGAATAAAATCCATTGAATAATATCAAGAAGTAGTTTAACTAAAGTATTAATTTTGTATATATGTAGGTATATATGTGGCCTATATTTTATAACGATAGGTATGCGATTGATGTTTTTTTATTGTACATACGCACTATTTCAGACTACCGCAAGCAAAAATTACAATTTTATTAAAGAAATTCAAACAGACTTAATGCTTTATTAATATTGGGTTTATAACGTTACTTGCTTCTCCTGTAACAAAATAAGAGTGTAGTTACATCCGTTTGCATTTAAGGTGACGATTTACAATACATATATATTAAAATTTGTTCAGGGATGAATGTCATATGTATTTATGTATGTACATATCCAAAGAAATTCGTTCGAGTTACATCATAAGTTACGTAAGCCGTGTTGAACCGGGGCCATTTTAAAAGAAGTACATTTTAAGCCAGATCTGAACTTACTCCGGGTTTTTTACCGTGTAAAATATAACAACTCTTGTTTCGTCATTTCTAAAACGGGGAAATTAAGAGTTGCATTTATCTATTATTATCTTGTGTTGCAAAGAACTATAATAATTTAATCACATTGGAATCTTCTCGCACAAAGTACGAGTATAAAAACGATATATGTATATTGTAGTATAAATAAAGCGTAAATTTTTAGAAAGCTTAGCCGAGCTGATATATTGAAGAAGTATTGATTTATAGACACTCGAAAGACGTTATTTCTTGAAATTTTTTTCTTACTTTTAAATGCTTAATAAGTATACATTTCTGCACAAAATAACGTAAAAAATATGTATATAAAAATAAGGTGTAAGTCCTTTATGTATTAATTCTTTTTGTTAGAGAGTTAATATTTCATATTTTTTCTTTATATATTAATTTTATAATTTAATTTTATATTTAGTTTTAGTATTTAATTTTTTAATTTTCTAATGGATCATAAGTAGACATATCCTTTCATATACATACATATGTATATGCATGTATTTCTTAAGTGGTATGTCACACAAATGTGAGGATGAAGGGAGACGAACAAAATTAAAAATAGTTTTGATTGTACATACATACATATGTACATACATAGTACATATAATGGGTCCACATAAGTTTATTCCTTATATACTATCATATTAAAACAGCAAAATCCCAGTTCGAACAGCTTAAGTTTAATTAATATGTTTGGTTGGATTGAAAACGATAACAAATCAAATCAATTGCGTTTTACAGTGAGCAAAATGTGTTGAATTTATTACAAGAAAAACTAAATTAAAAACAAACTATTTAATCAATTAAAACAAGTCTACTGGTCAGTAGGTTTGAATCTGCGAAATGTTGGTAAAAGACACACAACTCACATATTGAAAACACTTTCCGTTTATATTGAAAATACTCGTAATAACAAAACTTTCAAAATTGTTCTTGTTGTCAATATAAATTCCCAAAAAGAAAAGCAATTTTTTACAGTACGTGAACTAGTTTTTATTATTATAATCCTAAAAACGGTATAAGTAACATTAATTGACTTGAGCAAAATTCTGTGCACCTTAAATTTTTATAGTTTTGAACAATTTATTGATATAGAACTGAATTAATAGATTGTTTTCTAACACTTGAGGCAACTTTATGTTTTATACAGTTTTTAAATCTGAGAAGATAAACGTGTTTAATTGTAATCTTTAAAAGAATTTCAAAATGTTGGTCTTATAAAAAAATTTGATTTCTAAAAGCATTTTAAAATTTTAAATGCTGGTTGCAGCAAATATGTATATGTTTAACGACTTACATGCATTTTTGTTGGTTTTTAAATTTTTATTTGAGGTTATTCCCTGAAGATAAAGATTCCATATTAAAGTACTTTCTACAATCCTCACCCAAAAGCTTAAATATTGTTTATAACTATTTCCAAATATTTACACTAATTAGCTGCAAGCAAAATTTTTGTTCAAACAACCTAAAATTATGAATATTAAAATAAAAAGAAGCAAAAATCAACAAATTACTTGCATATATACATATATACATACACACATACATAAAATACTGAATTAAAAAGTAGTTGTTAAACTAAAAAATAACATAGAAATCAGAATATAATGAAATTCATGCAACATAATAACTTAAATGAAAATCTAATTTATAAGGCATGCATATACATACATACATACAACATACACACAAAACGATATAAACCAAATCATAGTAATTTTTTAATAGATTATTTTTATGAAATTTAATATTAATAATAATGGTACATACATACATATTATCGCAAAAATAGGTAAATCTATAAAAAAAAACAAATACAATATTGTGAAAAAAAATTACGCCACTTATTACAACCACAGCAAAAAGCAAAAAGAAAAACAAAAAAACAAAAAAAATTAAACAAAAGTAATAAATAAATAAAAAATACATATATACAACTTTATGCAACAGTTATAATGAAATTTATAATAATTATATGCGTATACTATTTTTAATTTATGATAACTCTACAAGAAATCAATATACATACATGATTTGATTAAAACGTAAAGGATATAATTATTATTTATAAATACATTAATTAACTAATATATACAATTCGCAAAAAAAAAACACCGTATTGAACTATAAATGAAATGAACTTGACTTATTCTCCCTTGAAACCCTTAAATACTATTTAATTCAAAACAATACGTGCATACATACATATGTATTTCAATTCAGTTTTGAACAAATATATAATTAATGAATCTCCAATAAAACACTGAAATTGCATTTAAACGAAAGCAAGAAAGAATTCAGAAAAATTTAACTGCAATTTCTAAACAATAGCGAAGAAAAACAAAATTGAACAAATATTCAATTCATTAGTAATAAATAAATAATTAATAAAACAAAAAAATACTGAATAAATATTAAAGAAAAAATGCTAATATACGAAAAAAAAGAAAAATATTTAGTGGTCTTGATTAATTTGGAAATATTTGGACAATTTGGGGAGAGAAGAAGGCTTTAAGAAATCTTCTTATTATTTTCTCATGTTTTACTTTAGTACAAGGCTTAAAAGAGCAATTTTTAGATATAAAGATATATATATATGTAGATACATATATTAGATTGAAACAGACTTTCATATTTTAAAACAAATAAATATAATAATTCTTGAGCGGAATTGTTAAACACATAAACTACCAAAATCGATATTCTGCAAAGAATTATAACCATGTTTTAACAAACGCATATCGATCGATCGATTCTGAACTTGAAAACACCAAACAGAGGACAAACCGCCGCGTGCGGAATCGAGTACTTTGCCATCGAAACGTAGTTAACGTTAATCTACTACCGACAACAAACAAAAACAATACTTTTGGAACACAATTTGTTTCTTATTTCGTTTGTTATGTTTTTGCACAACTTTATACTTTATGTTAACCCGAGTAAAAAATCATTCCCAGCATCGTGCTGAAAGTTGCCACTGGTTAAAAGGGTATGATATGATCAGAAATACTTATTTCGGATAGAACATAGTTAAAAGCTTCCTGCGATAGTCGAGCACGTCTTCTAAATCTATATTTGTCGAAATATTAATTTAAAATCATTTTCTGCAAAAGGCACTACCTACTCAACTCCATGAACAGCTCTTCTTATAATAGCAATTTCGAATCATGTTCCGACTTCCAAGTTGAGGGAAATAAAAAAAAATTGTGTTTTTCAAAAAATTTGCAATTTATTACGAGTTAATCTATATTGTTTTTCTTATTGCATTTTTAGTTATTTTCAAAGCCTATAGCAAGAGCAACGTAGTAACAGATACCATGTGCCCATAATGCTGTGACTAACTTAATGCAACCCTCGCATTCAGATAGGAAGCAGCAGCGTTGGTGACATGAAAAAAATTTCTCAAATGAGCCTTAAAACATTTCAATTATCCGAGGCAGATAATTTCCATTCAGAATTTAGACTTATTTATATTTTGCTATGACAAAACGTATGTTTTATGAATTCAAATTTTATTTCAAAAGTGTACTTGCCAAACATGCATATGTATGTTTTAAGTAATCGAACAGTACTTGGAAAAGTAACAACACGTTACCAAGTCATTCGGAAATGCGCTTTCAAACCGTAAGCGGTCATAAAAAAGAGCGTACGCGTTCAAAGTATGTACAAAAAGAATAAACAATAGTAATGTATTTTCAAAAAGATCAACTCCTAAAATAAAGCGCAAAAATTAACAAAACCACGTTAACAGTTGCTTTAATATTTTGAAAAATCAAGTTGTCTTAAAACTGCAAAATTCCAATTGTTTTTGGAGGATGAATTTAAAAATGTTTACTACTACAAAATATATTTTACACTCTGTAATCTTTTTTTTTTGACCAGTACTCAGGGGTCGACCCGTTCATATGCAGTGCATTATACCAGAACTGGGTTTGGGAGGAGGAAATGAGTAGTGTTTCGGAATTTTTTTTTTGTCTTTATTCTATATTGCAGGGATGACTATGTAAGAATTATCTGATATTTTTTGGACTTAAAATATAATATTTAATAAAAAAATTTTTTTGCGTTTTTTCCCAGGTTTTTTTATTATGTCAATTTGATCTCAAAAAAATGTTTTTGATCATTCTACCACTTTTTTTAATTCTAAAATTTTTGCCACTTTCGTGCTTTTATGCAACAATAAATTTATTAATCAGGCAGACTTTTTTTTTATTAATTAAAGCAGAGTTCCAGATGAATTCACAACAAAATAAAGAATCCAATTTATTCTAGGCAAAAATTAAAATATATGTATAAGTTAAAGCGTTTATTACCACACTGAAGCCTTTAGCTTTTATATTTGTGACATTTTAATTTTTATTTACAGCTAAAATTTTAGACCAATTTCTTTCATTAAGAGAGCAAAATAAATATTAGTTCAAAAGTCAATATTCATAAATTTAAACGAATGGCTCAATATTAAGTTCTACTGCAGAACAAGGTGTGGTTAAATCAAAAGATTGTATAACCGAAGGATGTAATGCACCGATTTTGCCAATAGCAACATTATTAAGCATGACGTGAGCACAACGACCAGGGAAATATGACGGATCTATAATAATATATATTAGCTCAAATCAAAATATGTAATACGTTTAATCTTACCTTCAGCAGCTTGCAAATAATAACCATGCTTAATATTGCTATTGGCTGATTTCCAGGGTACTTCCAAAAGTTGCATAACGCGATCTAATAAACCATGGACAATTTCAAAACCTGCAGTTTTATTGCAATTCACTGCGCACAATCGTCTTTCATTGCGGGCTCCCACTTCGGTGTTCTGATCAGCCACTACAACGTCACTGATTTCGAAAAGTTTTAAAGGTAGAGGCATTTTCCGATTGGCGACCAAAGTTTTCAGTAAGCCTGGCAGTAAAGTAGTTCTTACCACCTGGAATTCTAATGTTTTTGGGTTGGAAATGTGTACTACTGGCATTTCCTCTATAGATTTATTCAGTTTGCGTGCCACATCATCACGGGAACAAAGAGTGAAAGTTAGAGCTTCTGTAAAACCAGCTTGAGCCACTTGCTCTCTCAGTTGTTCCGTAAGTTTATTAAGAGGATATTGCTTGGCAATATGCATAAAAGAGGGCAAGGATTTTCTTATATTATTGTAACCGAAGGCAATGGCAATATCTTCGTAAATATCACAAGCATGTATAACGTCATGCCTTGTAGGTGGTATTAAAACTTCTATAGCGTCTTCATCTTTGCACCGGGACTCCAAAAACATGCTGGTCAACATATTGGCAATTTTTTCGGGACTTTCTGAAATACCAATTGCATTGTTCGCTTTAATTGCCGAAATAACTTCTTTACGGACTGCCAACTCAGGATAAGTTACATCAGTTCCATCTGGTTGTACAACAGTGCAAGGTTCCACAGTAAATTTGTTCAAGCAATGTGAGGAAAACATGCAAACTATTGTATCCAACACTACTTTGGCTTTGGTTAAATCAGTGGCAGTGCATTCTATGAAAACATTTTTGGTTTTCAAAGATATTTTTGAATGGTCACCATTGATAATCGGCGGTAAGGATAAAACCACTCCGTTCGCATCGTAAATTACAGGATAAACTGGTGAATCACGTATAATAGGTAAATATTGCTTTAGCTGAGCGTGGTTAGCATAAAATTCCATTAGTTCGCGCCCGTTCATTGATTTTGTTTGATTTAATGGTACAAAATTAATATCTTCAGGTTTTCTCGCTTCATAACTAAATGGTCCTCGAATTGTGTCCAAGTCATGAGTACCTATAGCGACCAAAGTACGTTTACGACAGATATTTTGATGCAATTTGTCTTGTAAATCGATGAAGGAATCGTAAGAGGTCTCATCAAAGCTGATATTACGCAGTACTGCAGCTACTGCATACGGACGAATTTGTTTAGTATCAGGCAGGATTTTTAAAAGCTGGCGTTTCCCATCAGCCGGCTCGATAAGTTCGAACTTGGGAGGTTTTATTCTACATGGAAGTTTGATATTTTCTATACATTTTTATGTTAATTTTACTCCTTACTTACTTTCCTTGAAAAACCTTTAACCCGGTAACCAATCCCTCCATACACAGCAAATCGTAACGATTGGCTGGGATATCAATTCTGTAAATTATTTCCTCCGAGGCATCAGAGACACCAGCAGCATCGTCTCCCTGTTCTTTCGATAACATTTGTTTTTCAGTAGTGACTTCGTCTAGCTCCAGCCCAAACGAGAAACATAATTGCTGAAACTCGTCATCGGCTGTAGGATAAGTGTATGCATGCAAGTTAAATAAATGTTTTTCTTTTGCAAAAGTTAACAAAAACTCACTGTAGCTTTTTCCCAGTAACTGGAATAAGAGGTCACGTTTAACACCAATTGTAGGCATTGTCTTTTTAATTTAGAAATCTCTTGATAACCCTTTTCTTGGAAAGAAAATGACCACAATTGCAAAAAGTGCACACGCGTTAAAGTTTAACTTGACATTTCTCTTGGTATGTTCCCGTAATTTGAATTTTTATGCTGCCAGATCACCAAAAAGATAAGAAAATCGACTAAGATTCATATATCTGGCAGCTTTTGATGTAATACGAAATAATTGTCAAAATTTGCAACTCTTTAGTTTTACCAGTTTGCGCTTTAAATCAACCGTCAGCTTGTCTTTTCGTTACAAAGTTAAATTAAAAAAAATATTGTTCAGATTGCATTTACCGTGGTTAATTGTAGTGGAAAATAAAATATAAACATACATTTATAAAATTCAGCAATTGGTTTGGTTGTATCTTGTGGCTTAAAGTGTTTTTTTCGTCTTTAAAAATGTGAAAATTTTCGTATGCCTGAATGTTTGTGAAGCAGAGTTGTTAAGGCTGAAAATTGTGTATGGCGGCTCTGAATTAATTTCCTAACGTAAGTTGTAACGGAAAGTAGAGTTTGAATTGGTTGCAATATTTCGACACCGTTTTTGGCGACTCTGTGTTATTACCGGAATAACAGCCGGATGTGCTGTCCTTTTGAACGGAAACGGAATGCAAAATATACGTTGCCAATTAGTGTAAATAATGTGGTATTGTGAAATTAAATTATGTTGAAATATAATTTAAATAAAAATTAATATAACGAAATTAATTGAGTTGGAATAAAAAAAATAAGTGAGTTCATATAATCGGTGTATATTTAAAACAAAAAATTATATGCGTTTTTTCCTTTAATTCGCATTGTTTTTTTAAAGAGAATTGAGTATAAAGTTGAATGTCTTAACATATTTTTCGGAGGATTTTAAGTCCACTGATGAGCAGGGTAGCACCTACGAAACTTGGACACATGTACATACTAGAAAACACAAGGAACCAGTGATTATTTTGGTTTACAAATTGAAAAATATATTTCATATGTACATACATATGTATGTATATAATGTGGGATGCAAGTGAAATAAAATAAAGTTAATTAAAGTACATAATGTAAAATAATATACATACCTACATACATACATGTGAATAAAGTGTACTGTAAAATAATATACCTACATATGAAATTATGTACAATTAAATAAAATAGAGAGTTAAAATAATAATGAATTCACGTATGTATGTACATATGTATGCATTATTCACATTATTATTTTAATTAAAATATATAAAATAAATTTAACAAAATATATGAAATAAAATAAAGTATATAATATAAAAATATATATGTAGTATATATACATATACATATATATGTATATGGGTGCGTGTGTGTATGTATATAATATGGGAAGCAAGTGATATAAAATAAAGTTAATTAAAGTAATGTAAAATAATATACCTACATACATACATATGTATGTATGTACATGTGAATATAGTGCAGAAAGCAAATGAAATAAGATAAAATTAAAGAAGAGAAATCAGAAAAGAGTTAAAAAATAATGAGTTAATATAAATTCATAAATTTGGTTTATATATTCTTTATATTTTCAAATTAAATTATATAAAATAAATTTAATAAAATATATGAAGTATGTAATATAAAAAAAAAAATACTTACATACACATGTAATATACATATACACATACATACATATAAAATAAAAATATAAAAATAAAATACATATTTTCATGTAATAATAATATGTATGTATGCATATAAAGTGGAAAGCATATGAAAAATAAGAAAAAAGTGTATAAAAAAATTATAACAAATATAAAAAATAAATAAAAAAATTTAGCAAAATAATAATAAACTAATATAATGCAAATATGTATGTACAATGTAATTCAATTAAAATATACATACATACATATGTAGATACATACATATGCATAAAAATAAAATAAAATTGAAATGCGAAAACATTCTTCAATATGGTTTACGGGAATTTAGTTTGTGTTATATGCTTTTCTGTAGAGTAAAGGGTAAGTAGATTTGTACATATGTACATACATATATAAACTTTCAAGTTTATTTTTTATGTTCGCTGACTTTTCTGCTAGTTCTTAACTTATTCAATGTTGTGCTTTCAAATTGATCCTGTTCAGATGAATTTTTAATGCTGCTTGAAATTGTAAGTAACTTTATTCCAACGCCCGCAGTCGCGGGAAAAGCAATTTATGTGGCAGAATGATCTCAGTCAGCAGAAAGCGATGCCAAATAAAGCTTTTTGCATCTTTCGTTTGTATACGAAAACACGTAGGATCAAGTCGAGTTCATTTCCTTAGTATTTTGTTGTCAATAAATGTTCGTCAAATATCAAAAATAAAAGCTTTACTCACGAATTGTTGTAATCCTCTGGCTCGAACATAAGTACATAGTGCATAATACTTACATACATATGTACATATGTATGTAAATATGTACGTGTTTTAGTTTTTAGTTCTAAATCAAAAGAGAAATTAAAATGTCGTGAAAAGTATTTGCACCCGTTTTCTTTAACATTCTTGTTTATATGACAAAATGTTTTTCTTTAACTCCTAACCTTACATTTAACAATTTGTGTGGCCTCAGCTTAAGAAGCAATTTGTTATTGCAATATCAAATTATATTATTTAGAAAAAAGAAATGATTTTATAATAACTTGATGAGTGCATAAAATTCAATATTTTTACCAACAATAACAATCAAGCCGAGGGCCTCACAAAGTCAAAATGTAAGAATGCAACACTTCTTACGAATGACCACGTAGAACATACATACATACACATGTAATTATGTACATACATAAGTATTTAGCTACAGGATTCTCAAACTAAAAGAATGATGATTTACGATAACAAGTGTCAAGTGTCAACACAATTGAAAGTAAACAAAGTCTTATTTTACAATTTAAATTTAAAACCAATAAAAAACAAGTTAATCTGTCTTGAACAGCAAGAAAATCTTGTTTTACAAGATTCAAATCTCATGTGGCAACTTTTTTTTTATTTGAATTACATATAAGAATGTCAAAAGTACAAAAAAGATTCACTTTTTATATTTTCAATTTATTTAAAATAAACATATCAGTTACACTTGAGAACTGAAAATGCCTCAATTGCTACTGACTGTGCTGATGATCAATTGCAGGTAATAATTGAAAAAAAAGACGAAGATACACCACAAATTCTAAGAAAACAATTTAATCGCAATAAAAAAATGTGTCTAAACAGGAAAGAATTTTTGTTTTATTATAAATTGATTTAACACATATTGTATTGTACTACGCGTACCTTTAAGTACCAGTTCTGAAAATAGTAGATCCTATGAACAAAAGATTCCTTCGAGACTTCTTGACACGTTTAAGACTTTAACTTATGAGTACGAGTAATTTTAAGCGGAGTGTGAATATTTAATAAGTAATTTTTTCGAACTCGTTGTTTTTCTTCATCTAAAATATACCTATTTGTTTTTTATTCATTCATTCTACCTTTGGGAAAACCATTTCGCATTATTTGCCCACAATCTGTCAATGATTTGTTAACCATCAATTAATGCTATTTTAACAAGTGTCTAAGACATGACTTGTGAATATAGTGTGAAATTTTGACGCCTTGTTTTTATTTGCTCTAGACACAATTTGCAGTATTTTGCCAGTTTGTACGGAGATGCTCTGGTTTTTAATTAATGCCTTCTGAAGGAACACAGTGTTTTCAAGGGTTTTTTTTTGCACAAAATAATTCGATTTCTGGTAATAAAATTTCATGTGGTTGTAAATTTCAAAACCAAAAAAAATTTGTAATAAAAAAATTTTTCCAAATAAGAGCTGCTTTTGTAACGAAGTTTATAAAAACAAATAAAATTACAACAATTTTTATGAAAATATCTACTTTCAATATGTATTTATGTCTACGGGTTGGCTGAATCACGGCAACTGACAATTTTTACTGAAAATGTTGAAAATATGTAAAAGAAAGTAAATATTTTCGATATTTGTAGGTTTCCAGTTCAATAAAATCAAATTCTTAAAAAAGGAAAGAATTCAGAACAAAATAGATTAACAGTTGCTCTAGCAGTTTCCACAATTGAGTTGCTGTAAGATTGCGGAAATTTAGACAAGTTTTAAAAATGTTAAATATATATTTATGTATGTATATTTTGTTATAATAAAAATTTCTTTATTCGTCTAAATTCTATTTTTTCTGAAAATGTTCAGCAATTTGTTTTGTACGGTCTGTTCTTCAGAAGATTTGTTTTGCTACTCTTATTCTTGTGGACAATTAACGTAAATACAATATCTTTGTACAGTGTGAGCTCGATTTGGGCAACCAATGATTAACAGAACGCCCGCTTAAGCGTTACAGTCTTTATAAGTACAACTTTTTATGTTTTATTAAACTTAAAGCTAATTTCTCTGTGAATTTATGTTTGCAGAAGCGTAGTACTATGTTTAAGGCTTCAGCGGTCAACCATCGGAGAAATGTTTTCCACACGTCAGTGGCCATACCCTGCAAAATATATAAATATATTAAAAAGAACTACATACATATTTGGAAAAAGTTAAAAATTAGAACTTAAATAAATAAAACAAACTCTGGCAACACTTGCACAATTTTTTATTTAATCATGATATCGTACAGACATGCCGTCATATTTAGTTTTGTAAGTTTTATTTTTTTAAAAATTAAAGTATAAAAAATAAATTTGTTAATTTAAACAGAAGTCAATTTTGTAGGAATAACTAGATACAACATACCCAACTTTTTTATGTCAACAATTACTAATCGAGGCCGGAAGAAAAAAACAAAAAAAGTTTTTTGTTTTAATTTTTAATTTTTGATTATTTTTATTTTTCGGACCAGTAGTCAGGGGTCGACCCCTATATATGCAGTCCATTGTGCCATAACTAGGTTATGGGGAGGCGGAAAGAAAGAGTATGGTTTCTCTATTTTTGTTTTATTATTCTATTTTGCAGATATAAAGTCCAACATGTTGCGGTAAGATCCATTAGTTCGCTTTTAATCAGTTTGCAGTTGGTTTGTCAAGTGTGGGCCAGACACTACATAAATGTACATTTTCTCCACATTTCGCTTACCAATAAAACTTTGGAAACCTTTGGTTGAAACTAGATGACCAAACTTTTTAGGCTCCTTTTCCATAATTAATAAATAATTTCCAAAAAAAAGGTCGTACAAAACACTGTGCGAAAACAGCTCAGCAAAACTAAATTTTTAACTTCAAACATTATTTGCCGAATTTTACTTTCGTTATGCAACTATTTTTATTCCTCATTAAGCAGAAAGAAACCCCGTAATTATAATCTAGAAGTTAAATGTAGAAAAAGGATCAAGTGCTGGTTAATTTAAAAATAATTCAAACCAAGGCCTTTAATTTAAAATCGGCAGCTTTAGAACTTCTGCGTTGCCATTAACTTCTAACAGTCAATGCTTGAGGTTTTGATTTCCTAATTACGGAGTGGGAACATATTCATACGAGCTCTTGTGTAAATGCAGCAAGAGAGTTTGTAGGCAGCCGGATTTGGTTGATTGCATGTAAATGTTGGCATGTAATCCGGTTGCAGTAATAGACAAATTTGATTGAAGCTTTTGAATATAATAACTAAAGAAATGAAATTCTTTTGTTATGCAAACCATTCCAATTTATTTAAGACACAAACTTTCCTCAATGAAGAATCATAAAGTAAAAACAAAACTTTGTTATGAAATAAAATTTTCAAATTGATGAACTAAAATATATTCATGTCCATATCTTTACCTTAACGCAAAAAGGCTTAATTTGACTAAAAACATAAAATCTTTCGATGCTTTGAACCCGAATTAAATTAATTCGAATAGTGTTAAAACTTGGTTGCTATCTTAATTAGATAAGAATATAGTTATAGAATAAGATTACATTTCATTAACAATAAATTTAGGCAATTTGATTAACATATTTAATTTAGGCATTTGTATTTAGCCCTAGTTTATCAATTTAATATTTATCATTTTTAAACCCTTTAAGGCGTTTATCTATAATTAAAAGACAATTAACATTAAATCCTTTTATATCCTTTAAAATCCCAAAGCAAAGAACAATATAAATAAAAATTCCAAGAATTGATTTCAAATTAGCCGCTCAATAAACAAAAAAAGCAAAAACAACAATAACTTAAATGTATGTTTATAAACTTGCCCACCTCTTTTATATTCATTCGAAGAGGAAAATCAAATTGTAACAAAAGAATAAATTGTGAAAATAATATAAAAAATTGAAAAGAGTTCCACAACTCGGCCAATTCAATGAAGAATAAAAAAAAACAATAATAACTCAATTAAAAAAGAAAAAAATCAAGCGTTATACGTTTATCACGTGTGGATATTCAACTTCATTCCAGGGCTCAGCCAAGTTGCCACGTATCCTTCGCATTTTATATTTCAAACATTATGAAAGGGTTCATTCTCTCTCTCCATCCAAAGAAAATATGTATGTATGTAGTATATTGCTGTTGTTTTTGTTGCTTAAACAATTAAAGGATGGACTTTTACAATTTTTTCATGTTTAAGGTATTGTTTTTTGCTCCACTTTCAAACAAACATCAATTGCCTCCATAGTCGTATTAAGCAAACATTTATTTATGAATCCTTTTTGATCATCTTTTTCAGTAAAAACAATAAAAAGTTGTGCGCCTGTGTTTGTTGTTATTATTTGCTTTTTACTACGAATAATAATCAATCTTCGTTCACTTTTTTATATTTTCTAATTTTTTATATTTTTTTCATTTTAAGGATTAGACAAACATGATATCAATGCTTGTGATTAGTTCTGCTTTAGCTCGGGCTGGATGCCCGCGCCAACGCACAAAACACACACACGAATGCATTTAAATGATGCTAAAAGTGTAAACATTAAACTCGTTTTAATCCTGAATCATTTCCATTGTTGTCCACTTAAAAATGGACAAACTGCTGGGTTTGATTTATGAAAGTTTAGCTCTTAACTTTAATTTTGTTTTCTCTTTTAAGATGAGTCCTTTCTAAAAACCTAAAATGGAAAACAGTATTACATCGAGAGAAAGTAAGCAATTTTCGAGTTTGCACAAATTTTAACTAAAAAAGTATTTATTAATTATTTTAATCATAAACACAAAACAATTATTCTTATTTTTCTGCAACAAAAGTGTTTGCTGATTCAATGAAACCTCGCTTTAGCTCCGTATTCAAGCAATAGTTTCGCTCATTTAGTAAATTTTTTGGTTGGAAATATTAAACAAAAAGTGTTTGTTCAGAAGTAAAACAAGATTGTTATGATTGTCCTAAAAAAGTTCGTTTTCCAGCAAACCTCCTCGTTATTTCAGCAAAACAAATTCTGTTGAATGTGCAAAGCTCTGGCGGAAGTTTTGTTGTTCCAATAAAAATATTATAATATAAAACATAAAGTTCGTTGGGCGCCAGAAATACATGCATATGTATCATTTTTAATCAAAATTGTAATTGAATTTATGAAAAACAGCCATAATGTTTGGTTTAACGCTGCATTGAGATAAAATAAGAAAATACTCGAAATTTGACATTTTAATGCATTAGATGTTTCTGTTATTCGGAAGAAAAGGAAAATAGCTTAAATTTTCAAAGTCTTAATTAATAATATCTACTTGATTTAACCCCACCACTCTTCTTATTATTTTCTCTTAACAAACTCACAGGTAAAGTGGAGAAAAGTTGAAAAACCTGATTATTGCCTGGGTAAGGCTTTTAGTTGGCCGCGACCTCATCAGCTGACTTTGAATGCAAACGTGCAGGCTACAAGAATTCCCTACTACAAATACAACGATGGGGTGCAAATGCTGTTATCAACAACAACAAAAAACAATAAATTGAACAGTGTAACAAAAGAATCAAAGAATATAAAATAAAGGCTTTATTGCACCATTGGCTAAATTTCAATAAAGGCCTTAGTCACTTTCAAAGTGCAATAAAGCCCTTTTCGCAATAAAGGCCTTATTTCTCAATTGGAAGTGAAATAAAGCCTTAAAGGCCTTAGGGTGGGTGGCCTATACAGTTGAAGATGTAATTGAATATATCTTGCGCACTATTAATAACACAGTAACAAATTGCATATCAAATTAAAACGAAAATTATTCCATCAAGAAACTCAAATCAAAAATTTCTTAAACTTGTTTTGTTATATTGTCCACATTGTTTTTGTTTTGCAGCTGACTTGGCGGTTAAACGCTCAAGATTTGCCTTTCAAGTTTTAACACATCCACACTTTTTTACTAATACCCTCACACTTGTGAAAATTGAAACGAACTTACTTTCAATTTCTCTTTCAATTTGCAGTCAAGAAAACAGCTGATTACAATTTTAATGAGGAAATTTGTTGTTGTTGTTTGCAACCATATTACCGCCCTATTCTTTTTGGGCTGTATTCTTTCTTTTATCATATATATACATACATTATATTGCATGAAAATTAAAAAAACTATTGAATAAATATGCGTGTTTGTTATATGAGTTACACAGAATCCATCAAGTTCTGTGGAACTTTTTCTATTATTTATATATATTCTCTAAAACTCTCAATGAAGCAATGATTTTAAGTTTTTTTACGTTATCCTGAAAACAAATTACTTTAGCCTACTTCATAGATATCAATTTTTATGAATTTTGACAATCAGTATGTGTGAAAAATTTTAAAGCAAAACTTGATCATGTGTGAGTGTGAGCTAATAGAAATAAGTTATCAGCAAATTTGTTAGCGGAAAATCTGTTAAACCGATTTTTTGCGGTGATGTCAACTTAACCGCTTTTGGGTTCGATTTAGCTATTCTTTTAATATCTGAAATGTCCCAAACACCAGGTCTTAACCAACTCGTCTGAATATTCCTCATCATCTAATTCCTTACTTAGAATAGATTCTGTTGCAGGACAACAACTCGAGGCCATTTAAATCACAGAGCGTAGATTTCCACTCCGGTATGTACAAAAGCCCCTCCTGCATTTTTAGGTTTAAACCACAGCCCGAACGTTTCAGTCAGGATAAGCACCTCAGTTTATGCCCAACACCAGAATGCCCTGTGGGCGCATGTTAGTTCCCGTTCTGGCAATTGACCTTTGGCGAAGGTTTCAGAATAACCTGCTTAAACAAAATCATACATCATTTTCCTAGAGCTTTGTTGGTTGCCGTACCATGAAAATGCCCATACCCCGGCCTTATTATCGCTAAGATTAAACATGCTCCCGACAAGTCTGTCGCACTACAACAAGGAAAAAGAAAACTACCCGATTTGATGGACTTCTATTTTTTAAATGTGTTTCATATTTATTTCACGATTTCGAACGTTAACGTTTGAAAGTGTTTCGAGTGATGAAAAGGTCAGTTAAACTTAAGCGTGAACATTCGCAAAAGGTTTGCTTCAGGTGCACCACTTGACACTAGAAAACTTATTTTCAGTCTGCAAATCATTCTCTTTGCTGCTTCAAATGCAGGCGAGATCGAGAAACAGGGCCTCAAAGCATTTTTTAACTGTGAATTAATTAATTAAGTTTTATATATTTTCTGACACTTTTCTTGAATCGTTTACTCATAAGAGAATAAAGTAACGACCACACGCACGCGCCTTGAAGTCTTGTCCCTTTTTTTTTGCTGACTGTCGTTCTGCTTCTTTGGTTTTTTAAAAGCCTCACGTGTGTCTATCGCATAAAAGAAATTCATTTAAGCCTTATTAGTAGTTGTTTGGCTCATGCGCCACCACTTTCAGCTACACACCGCTTGTCTCCTCAAACTCGTACAATATGAGTATAAAAAACAAAGACAGAAAAAATCGTCAACTACTTAATTGTCTTAAATAACCATAATTGTTGGAGGTCCTTTCAGAGCTCTTTTAACCCTCGATAGTTGTTTACTTCCGATTTTTTCCAAAATTTCTTTTACAACACTTTTTGTGGCTTGTTTGTTGTTTTCTTGTTTCTTGGTTTTTTTTTTTTGCTAAGCTTTTGTCCTTGCTGAGTTTTTGGTTTCGTTCAAGGAACAGATGTTTGCTAGTTTTATATTATTTTGCATACACTTAGGAATCCCTACAAAGTTAACTTTACTTTTTTCTTTGCTTTTTAAACGGTCATTATGTGTGGCATATTCTTAAAAAAAATGTTTATAACATAATTAGGATTTTTATGATGCCGCAAATTGTCAATTGCTGATAACCAGACCGTCACATGTTACTCGCCAATAATAATTTCAGTTAATTTAGTTTCTTCTTTGGTATTAAAGCTTATGATTTCTTATGGTAATTAAAATAACTTTCAAAGAAATTAATCAGGCTTGTTATGAACACGTTATCGTATTCAGGTCGAAATCTTAGGCGTAAGCAAATTCTATTTTCCTTTTTTTATATGACTAAATAAGGCGTAAAGTTAGATTCACTCATGCTGTCGAAACAAAATTTTTTTGCTGAAATTTAGCTCAATGCACTCATTTTAGAAAATTTATGTGGAAAATCGAAGCTGCCGTATGTGAAGAAAATCCCTCGAGCGACTGACTTTTACTTTATTTTGTGTCAAAATAAATTTTCTTAATTATTCCCGAAGTTTGTGCGTTAATAATGACTGAAAAAAGAAAATTACTTTGGCTTTTGAATATATATCTATGTACATACATACATATGTGAAAAAAACTAAAAACAAAATGGCAGGAAAAAGAATTTTAAGGACAAGAAGACCATATAGTTTCATTTTATTGTTTTTCTTAAATTTAAAAATTTTTTTTCAAACAAATGTTACAATTTAATTCAACAATCACAAAATGGCTGTGCGAATTTTATACAATAAGGAAAGTTTTAGCATCTCAGTTCAAATTTGTTTGGATAAAATACTCGTATATGTAAATTTAAGCCAATTCAAATATTTACTCTCTCTCACGAAGAGTTGAGAGCACAACTTAAATATAAATATATAAAATATAAATATAAAATTTTGTATGGAAACAATGGATGAATCCATCTTTAAAGTTCTTTTTTAAGCTCGTGCCCTCCGATTCAGAATTACAATAAATGAGCACTTGTCTACCAGACTTTTTCTTCATTGAGGAACCCTACTCTTTCTTTAAGAAAGTTCAAGATGAATAAAATAATCATGTCTTATATTATTTTGATTATTGAATTTGTTGTGGAGTTGTTCATAAAACTTGAATTTAA
The DNA here is from genome assembly GCA_932526305.1 of Epicampocera succincta. Taxonomy (NCBI): domain Eukaryota; kingdom Metazoa; phylum Arthropoda; class Insecta; order Diptera; family Tachinidae; genus Epicampocera; species Epicampocera succincta. The sequence goes on from OW052034.1 coordinate 59,506,519, forward strand.
AAAAAAAATATTTGAAGCATAAAAGATTACTAGTTTTTCAAAAATGTCTAAATAAAGTTCACGTTCGCACAAAATCTTTGTTCCTTTTTTCTCTGTCTGCTAAAAAAACATTTTAACGGTGTTTACGACTCCTTTGAAGCCTGTGGTATGTGCCTGGCATACTGCTTAGAGCAAATTGTTGCGAACTGCAAGTTGGTCTTTACTCAAATGTCAGCAATTGTTCCCCCGTCTAGATGGCCTTATCGCTCATATCCACAAACACAAGATTTGGCCAAGAGACTGGAGCCACTAAGTGGGCCATTGCGAAAGCACTCTTTTTTAAGGCATGGGGTATAACAAGTGCAAATGCTCCGGTCACGACGACCGTCCATATCGAGAAGATTTTTAATTTTTCTCACTTCTTCGGAAAAGTACTCACATCATGGTCTCTCCTTAAAAAAATCTAAAATCTAGAGTGATGCAATTTTAAATATAAAAGTTGCCGTTATTAAGGGACCCGTTTATTTAAATCTATCACACAATAACAATAAACGAAGAAATAGGAAGCAAAAGAAATGCAAGCAAAACGAGCTTTATTGCTTTCATATGTGTGAAGCTACTCGTTTGTCATTCCAATGTTTTGTGAATTTAAAATCGCACGAAATTGCAAACGAGAACAAAAAATGTTTGGATAAAAAATTAAGGAATACTTCAAATATTTTGTAGCACACTTGTACTATTAATACGTTTATTTGTTTTTTGTTGTTTTTGTTTTGTTGATTTGTTTTGTTTTGGCTGAAGAGGAAGTTGCAAATTACACTTAATTTTATCAGTGGATTAAATGAAATGAAGCGAAAACAAACCACAAGTTTTTCGAGGTCGTACGACCGTTTGTTTTTTCATCAGTTCATCCTTTTCAAAAGACATTATATCTTTTCGAACAAGTATAGAGGAAAAAGTGTGGGTACGAGTTAAGTTAAAAAATTTCTTCTCTTATTTGTTGTTATATTTTTTTTGTTTAGATGCAGATACTTTTTTGTTGCCAACAGTGCTGCTTAAGAAGTGGTTGCCAGCAGAAAGCAGTTGATGGTTCTGGCTGCAAGAAAATACGAATTACTTTTGGCTTTAACCTAAAACGGACTTTTTGTGAAAATAATTTACTCAAATGTGTACGAACGAAATAAAATTTTGTTGTTAAATTTAATTTGATCATTAAGTACTTTGCTTTCGTTGGCGGTGCTCAGGTGTGGAATCGATTTAAATATTTTACATGAAAATACTACGGATATTTAAATGCAGGAGTTTAATTTGATGTTGTCTTTCGTTTCTTAGATTTTTGTTTTGTTTGCTGTATGATTTGTGCGCGTACTCTTGTTGGAATGCATGCGTGCATCTTCCGGTGCATAAATAAAGTTAAATGTGCCGTAGTATTAATGCAGGTATTCAAGTTCTCTATGCCCTTAGCCGCTAATTTGATAAATTTTATTCTTATACTATATCAGCAATAAAGTTTGTTACGTGTTTTCAAAAATTTGCAAAGGCTAATATTGTTTTTCATTCCGTATCTTAAAGACAATTTTCGACATTTATTACTGAGTTGATAATCTGAATTATTTCAGTAATTTTCGTTTTTTATAAACAAAAAATTTATTAGCTAATTCAATATTTCGGCATTCCTTAGTAGATATTCTGCGGTTAATTATATCTTTTTTCTAAGCACGTTTTTTATCTGTTGTGTGCGTTTTTTTTTGAAAATCCTTAGAAAAAGGATTCAAAAAATTTTGAAAACAATGTTTTAGAGATGTCAAAAAATAAAACGTTCTAATAATACAATATTTTTTAAAAACCAGAATAGTCTTCTTTCTATGTTTTACTTGTATTTTGTAATTTTTTTGTAATCATAAAGACTTAAAACAATTAAATTATCTCAGTTATTTCCCAAGGAAATTAATACAATATTTTGATATTTCCTATTTTTTGTCTAAAGAATCTCACTGTTGGCGAAAATAACACAATTTGTAATCGAAATGTTTCGGCACACATTTGAAAACTTAGCGCGATTTATTTTCAAGCGTTCACATGATCGTTGCATGTTGCGGTAATATTTTTCGGCTCATATCGGCCAAATTGAAAATTTTATGTTTATATATGTACATATATTTATGTACGTTCACACTACTCGTATCGGTAGACGATGGGTGGCTTTTTTATCTTCTTTTCGAACTTTCTTCCCCTTTCTTTCTTTTTTTACTGGCAAACTTATTTTTGGTATATTTTCTTCTAATAATAGCTTTTCATTAATTCATTTACATGTTTTGACGTTGAAACAAAGTACAGCGTGCACAAATGATGGCCATATTGCAATTCGCTTTGACTATTCATTTAGTTTGAAAATCGTTTATTTCTTAAAAACTGTACTAAAATTTTGAATCATCATTGTGTGTCCTGTTGATTTTTTGAGACTCGTACTCGTATTAAACCGCCCTCCTCCCTTTCTTCTTAAATGAACTTCTTTCATAAAATTATTCAGCCGTTTTTTGTGTTAAGCAAAAAATTTTGATAAAACAAATTAAAATTTTCATGCCTTCGTGTTATCTGTATCTCTTGATGGTTCGTTTTTTGTTTCCGTTAGTGCGAATACCATAATGTTCTCACACATTTCATGCTGTGTCCTTTTGTTTTGTTTTTTTCAAATCGGAAGTAGCATAAAAGTGATCATCATCAATGATCATTTCGCTTTTACTTTTTCTTTCACACAACAAAAATCTTCTGAATTTTTAATACATAAACCCAGCGGTTGATCTGTCTTGAAAACTAGTTACAAAAATTTATAAATTTCGTTGTTGTGTTTTTCCTGTTTTTTTTAAGAATCCTTTATTTTCTGTCGAAATCTTATTAAAAAATTAATGTTGCCTTTTTGTATTAATCAGTCTTTTTTCCTTCATTTATTATGAGTTCTTATGCGGCTTCCGTAACACCTGTTATTGATACGAAAAACACATATGAATGCGACCACTTGAATTCTTAAAACCCTTGTGATGTGCTGCAACCAGGACTTTTAAGGATGGATGATCTCTTTTTGTCCTAAGTATTCGTGGTACACGGCTGATGTTTCTCAAGTGATTGCACTGAGTTGCACAATAGTTTTTTTCCATTGTTTATCTAGTAGATATAAATAAAAAATAATATTTAAATGGGTGTTTTTATTGGTTTCTGCAACCAAATGTTACTTTGTTAAGATCAGTTCTTTGTCTTAAAATGCATGAAATGAGTTTTATGTTTTTCTTTTTATTAATTCGGCTTTTTGTTATTTAACAATGGATGTCTAATTTTAATAATTCAAATTTGTTCAACACTATCAAAATAATATGAATTTAAAAAGTCAATGATCGTTTCACTGACATTTATTATCGTTACTTCCGCCCAACAAAGGTTGCATACTGCATCTTAAGCTTAAAGGATGTAAGACAATAAATCTGATGAGGACATTCTGATTTTGGTATCAAAGTTCTGGTCAGTAGCATTGATTACAAGGATTTATAAAGCGCATTGCGAAAACAAACAAAAGCTCCCAATCTCAGGTATTATGGTGAACCATACCGGATCTTCCAATAGTGGAACCCAAAGTTTAACACCAGACAGCTGTCAGATGACAGGTCTCAGCTATGAAATAGGTTGTCATTTAATTGTACATTATTAAACCACTGTGGACGCAGATGACGTGTAAATTTTTTCTATCAAAACAGGTGTTGCGTTCGGGCACCCTTCCGCTAGTTGTAAGCTTAAAGTTGTTTCTCTCCAGAGAATAATAATTATAAATGTTAAAAATAATTTAAGTTTTAACTGAGCAACCTTAGCTTTTTTAAGCTCGTGCTAATGACGCCTCTGATTCGACTTTATGGTTTTAAGCTATTACAGCACTACTGTCTGTCAAGTATGATTGTGTGTAAATCGCACGATTTTACAGACGATATGATATAGGAAGTAGTTGGCGAATCAACTTTTAGTGCACTAGTTCAGTAAACAATAATTCACCCGATCTGTATAATATTTTGCCGGTGTTGAATTTGGGGGCGAATCGATTCACTCACAAACACACTGTTTTTCGGAGACCACAGCTTGGCAAACTTTGTATCGAAACTTGGATGCGAACCAGTACAGAATTCAGCTGGCCCATGAACTGTAAAGAAAAAGAAAGACACGATCCCTAACTTTTATTAAGCAACACTTTTAGGGATAGTGCTGCATGATGGCTCTGGATTGATTACCGCGTTGTTTCGGCTATAGGCCAATGATTGCTAACATCTTTTGGGCTGAATTAAATGACATTGACACCAAAGATATGTAAGTTTAATAGGACGCTAACACATGTTACATTGGACAATATTCGCGGGAAATTTGTGGGCAAAGTTATTTCACATACATTTGATATAAGTTGACCTCGTTTAATTTTTAAGTCACAAATATATAGGAATAAGTCACAAACTATATTGGCAATCAAAACCGATATAACCAGTGCTTTTAGTCAAATTCAACCAGAGCCCTCAAAAATTCCATTCAAGTGGGGTTTTAAGGACAGAATCGTAAGACAAACTATCACTTAAGCCAACCAATGTCTACTTTTGAAAGCTGAGTTATTTTTTAACTTTCACTAAATGCCTATAATGATAATGTACAATTTTGCTCCATCTTCACACTATCAATGCAAATAGTGTGATAAAGAATATGCGACAAAAAAGTCTTCTTCTCACATAGATTACAGTGAAGCTGGGGGCAGAATAAAATCATATAATTTCAATAAAAGAGAATTCGTTGTAATATTTTTTGTTTTTCAAATAGTATAATTCCTAAAAAACTCGTTTCTAATTAGATTAAAATTTGTGCTGATGTTAACTGTTTAATCTGATGTTAACTAAAATCTTGATTACACAGAAATCTTTACTTAATTTTATAATGCAGCAGAAAAACGATCACGTTTTATTGCACAATTATTTTTTTTAATAGCTTTACAAAAAAAAAATAACACAATCTGTATTCTTAACAGAAACAATAACCATTCTTTATAAAGTTCTTTTATTATAATTCCATTCTTAAAACGTCTTAAGCGAATTGTAAAAAACACTTTCCATTGAGGAGTTCTTTCTGTAATTCAGAAAAATAAAAATGAACTCCTCAGAAGAAGTGCAATCAATGAATTTGCCGCTTTATGTACAAACTCCAACAGAACTTGAAAAAAACTCATTCATTCAACTTCAAAGAAGTATTTTATTTTCTTCTGGTATTTCTTCTCGTATTTATTTATATATTTGAAATTCCATTGTTGTACTTTAAAGTGTTACAATTATCAAAATTGTAAAAAGAACTCGCGTTATATGAAAAAGAAACAAATATATGAGTACAAAAAGGGTACAATAATTTGTAAAGTGCTATTTTTATATACTTACACAAATTGTTTTATTATTTTACTTTATGATATTTTAAGCTACACGATTGTTAAATCTACCTTTGAATTTAGTTTGTAAGATTGAAAATCTAACATGTAATTTTATAGCTCCATTAAAAAAGGGAAGCACAGCGAAGGGCGAATCGGAATTTCTTTCCAAGTAACTAAATACTTGCGTTTACATTTAATTGCAAATACTGAAATCGTGCGATTACATAACTAAATGGATCATGCGGTAATCGCTGCCAAGTTTACGCTTATTTTGACTAATCAAATGATGATGATGCGGCAATCGTTTGACTACTTGATATGAAAACCTGCCGCAGTAAAAATGTCAAAAATTTATCATTTCCAGTGGACACTATTCGCCATTATTTTTAATTTCTTTAATTAATTTACGTTCCAGTGTGTTTTTGTAATTAAGAAAAATATATAATATATGTAAATACATCGATATACAATATATATATATGTATATAGGAGTAGATGATCATTTGTTCAACATTTTAATACGGAATTTATTGAAAAGTTTCGCGGTGTTGTAAATGATTCCGCTTGCAACGAAAGTGAATTTGAAATTTCAACTTCAACAGTATTTGTGGCAAAAAGAGTAAATGTTATTTAAAAGTGGGAATAAGGTTAAAGATGCTTTTTTAAATACTTTTTAAACCAAATACTTATCTCTTTACGATTATTTTTATTTTTTACGAAGATATTTTTAAGCACAAAAAGCCATTGCCAAAAAAATCGTTTTTCGAAATCGTGTGACTACAGAGAACTTGGTTCGGAGAATTCAGGGTGTATTTACGGCAATAGTATGATCCCAGCTTGAGGAACCGGGTAGTTATTTTTTTTTTTAGAAAATCTTAAACTGTAACAAATAATATTATTCGAAACTCTTCATTCTAAAGTTATTTAGAGTAAAAGTTATAATATAATAATAATCGATTTAAATTGCTTATTTTGGACCATAATCATCCCAAGAAATTTAGGTTTAGCTAACATTTTAGGATAAAAGAAGAAAAGTTCAATTTCTTTATGGCATTGAGTGCTCATTGTCATAGTGTCACCTAGCAATTAAACTACAATTGTCCTGTACTGAAATTAAATGAATTTTAAAGATTTTGTTCATGGCTCAGGTACTATTCCACAATTAGAAGCTAACGTCTCTCGCACCATGCGGAAGATACTGGCAGCAGTGGTGGAAAAAAAGATTCAAATCAATTCGATATATTTCTTTAAATTCAAAATAAAAATTCACCCTTGCCTTACCTTGACCTCTTTGTAAAAGATTGGACTATCAAAAATTTACTAACTAGCACCTTCATACTCCAGAAAGGTAAACATCACAGCCATGATCAGCCATTCTAATTCTCATTCTACAAATTAACTTTGGTTGAAGATTTCGGTAATTCTTGCTCAACAGCTGTGCATTAATTCCCTTCAATTTAGAATGAACCTATTCAGCTAGAAAATCTTCTTATTTACTATCAAATTTCATATTTGATGGAGTCTTCTTATGAACAATTAGAAGAAAAGGTTTTGAAAAGATGGGCCACCATCATTATACTGTGAGCCCCACTTTTACCAATTTGAATAATTCTAACAGCCACTTGAACGCCAAAAGGCGCACCAGAAGTTCAGGGGAACTTTCAGAGGGTGAAAAAGACGCACGAGATCAATAACATTGATTGCATTGCCAACAGACTACAAGCAGCTGCTCACCAAGAGGTACGCAAGGCATACGCGGCAACTGGCCAGATGGCAAAAAAAGTTGCACAAGATCAGTAACTTATTACATAATTGAAATGAAAAATTTTAAAAAGGTGAACCTAAACAATTAGTTCAGTCTCTACTTCCAGTACTGCTGCCATCGTCTTCCAAATGATGCGAGAGATTTCAACTTTCAAGCGTGCAATCTGGCAAAGTCCTTTTAATTCACATAAAATATTTAAAAAAAAAGAAATAGCGAAAAGAGTAGCATCACATGGAACTGTGTCCTTGTCTAAAGCATCAATATCAGTCCATTTGATACCATAGAAACGGAAGTTGCAAAGTGGGGAGAAATAATTTTTCTTTTAATAAGTGAGAAGATTTGTTCAAATCATGGCATCACTCTGACTTTGTAAATTGATATATGTAGATCATTCATGAACTATTTAATTAAGTTATTTTCGAGTGGCGTACGCACAACCTTTTACTCTGCACTACTTTGGCTGTTTCATGTTCCATGTTCCTGTTTGCTGAGTGGTGGAACACGTGCTTAGCACTTTGGCCTTTTTTTTCGAAAGACAACTAAAATGAAAAACAAACTTTGCTACATTGTAATTGTGGGTTTGCGTGACTGCCAATTTAAGTTCGAAATAAGCTCAAGAAGTCTAAGAACAGGTATGCGTATGTAAATAAGAGAGCGGCAGCGTTACACTTGTTGCCGGTCTAAGGAACATTTAGACATTTTATAATTATTGAAGAAATAAAAAATGTACATACATACATACATATGTATGTATATATTTTTGAAAGTTACTACTCAAATTAATGCCAAAAAAATAAAAACAAAAAAAATAATTTTCTTAAAATAAAGAATAACCGTTTACTAAGTCGCTCAAGGCCGTGAAAGTGATGTTAAAAATTAGCTGTCAAAAAATGAGAATAAAACACTTTTGCTCCTACTTCATTGACTACACGAGTCCAAAGTGAGTGCAGAAAACACTTATTTTAATAAAATTTAATACATTTTTCTTGAGGTATGAACAAAAGTTGTAAAAACAAAATAATTTATAAATGAAAATGAAATTTAGATAATAAAAAAGACTCTGGCTAAGTTGCGTGTCGAATGCAATGTTTTTTATTTCTCACTTCTGTCAAATTTTGATGGCTGGTTGGCTGGATGTACGAAATGCTGGTACTATTTACAAGTCGTTTATGTAAAATTACAAAAAGAAATTAATTCTTTTGTGCTCTCTGGCAGAAATATGGATGGGAAAATTGGTTAGTGTTGAAATTTTTAATATTCATTAAAGTCAAATTAAATGTGCCATTGTTGTAGAAAAAATCACTTTTTTCACAACCTACCACCCCACAAATTTATTTATCTGACACTCAAGTGATGACAATCAAAACGCATGTACGACTGTTTTTCATATCTTTCATATAATTTTTTTTCGTAACAAGGTTGAACGTATTGTTTCACAAACAATTGTTTGCTTGTTCTTGTGTAAATATTGTCTATGATGTGATGACAATATGATTGAAATTTTTAAATTGAGACTGTCCAAATTTATCAAACAACAAATGTTGATGGTAATTTTGAGCAGTTTAAAAGAAGTTTTTTCGTAAAAATAAACATTGTAATTTGTTACTTTTGATTGCCATCAGTTCACAATGTGTTCAAAAGCCGAAACCGCGGCAAAAATTAGTTCCAAGCATCGTAAAACTTGAGGTCCAATTATAATGTGCTCATGCTAATTTAATTTGTGGTCAGAAATCAAATATAAATGTCAAATGCTGAAGCAAATTCTTCAACGCTTTTTGCTCTCAAAAACTTTTTACGGTTGATTAAAAAGATATATATATTTATGTATATTTACAAAAAACTATTTTTCTATTTCTGTTTTACAATTATTTTTAAACTTATAAATTTATTTCGAAAGTAAATGGCAACTCAAATAGAAAAGTACAAAATAAAATTGTGCCGGTGTAAAAAGTGCTTCTTAATAACAGAAGTGAACTTTGATTTTCATTAACACTTGATATGTCGGTTTTGTCGCTTTATGAGCTCATAACTTTAGAAAATATCGAGTCGACGGATCATCACCGGCACACACGGCTCATTAGAGTTCCTGCTCCTTAATTTAGTACTAGAATTACAGTTGCTCTTAAATAATTAAGAGTGATGCACTATAAAACTTCAATTGAAAGTTACTCAACGTGTAATTATAACGTTCTGAGCAGATTTTTTTCAGTGAATATAAAAAATTAATCGTCTTGTTAATTTGTTTCAACTTCTAAGACGGTGTTCAGTAAAGATATAACTAAATTTTCGGAATAGTACCACGAGTTGGCCAATTCATTTTCTAAATTAATACAAATATTTTTTAACAAGTTAATTAATTTTATTTACATACTAAAAAACATACAACCATCAAAAGGCGAAAAAGTAAACGCCTAGTTTTTCATAGCTTGGCATATGCTACGCCAATTTTGATATATGCAAAATTGCCGACAGTTTAGACTATAATACTTTGTTTTAGACTTATCAAAAGCTCAAATGTTGTAAATGCTTATAATTTTTAGAAACTTTTTTAAATTTCATTTAATCAAGGTTGTATTTGTACAAAATCCAGATTGACAACGTGCCGCTGTTGATGTGTATTCTTTCGTCACCAGGCTCGAAATTCGGAATATGATTAGTGTATATTTTATTTTGCTGTCTTGGTTATGACAATAACTTTAACTATAGAATAATTTTGAAGGTCCACATGTTCGACAGCCGCCACCAATCACTAAAGTTCTGTCCACCTATTTCTGTTCTACTCATACCTTTCATTTCGTTTCTGTTTAGAATTTGATTTCAATATCGTAATATTATTCATTGGCAAATTCTTTTCTTTAAATAACTAACATGTTATTATAATTTTTTCTTTATCAAACATATCTATTTTAATACAGAAATGTACATATGAATGTACGACTAAGTAAATAATGATTGATACATAAATCAGTCTGTGATTTTATCAACAGCAAACATTTCTAATTCCAAACAGATCATCGTAGTCCGTACTTTATATCTCTTAATAAACTACTGCGAAGATGGGTACGAGTATGTTTTATAAAGTTTGTTCTGCTTTCAAGTAAATAGATACATAAGCAACATCTATTTTAGGCAGTTAAATTGAATGTTATTTTAAACGAATTTGTCAGTTGTAATATAAATTGCTCTCATTTATAATATTAGGGCCATGATCGAATTAAAAATACTTCTTAGAACTATCAGTAAATGTACAAGTATTTTATAAATGAAAAATTTTAGTATAAAGAATTTTTTTAACAACAACGAGTCTAACGAGGATTGTTGCTACCTACTGCGTCATTGTCTTGCAACACTCTTAACAAATTCCCAGTTCAAATCGGCGTTTACATACATATATACCAGTACATAGATACTTATGTATAGTTCATGCACACCCATTTTTCTTTTTTCTGTGTGTTTTAAGCGGCTTTGTGAGACCTTTGATGTGTGTCTTTTTGTCTTAACTCCTATTTGTTTATTGTTTAGGTTTTATTGCAGTATCCTGGCAACGAGTTGCAAAATGATTTATCTGCAATCAGTAGATTTTGAATGAGATGACTTTTTGCGTTATACCTTTTATTTTTAAGATCTTGATCTAATGTTTTGCCAACATGTTGTGTGACACTGTTGGATTCCCAACCATGATCTAAATGGGTGAATTATTGATTTATATCATTGACGAAACTTGTTTTGTGCGTAAAATCCCAGTGGCGCCTTTGAAGAGATTATTTCGTTCCTAGGGAAAGATATAATTTGTGAAATTATGTAAACATACATGGAGGAAAAGTGTAAAATTAGATTGATTGATTAGTTGACATAATATTTATTTAAGGGTAGCTCAGACTATACTACAAGTTTTAAGATTTTTCTAGGATTTTGTGAAAAAGAAATCTAATGAGATTTTGTTGCGACTTGTACAGATCGTAGTCAAATCCAATGGAAATGATGACTAGAAGATACACAATTTGCGGAAAGCTCAGCGATCGGTGCTGACGGCGGAAATAAAATTAATTGCTATATAAGTTAACATACTTGTTAGTTATTTGAATAATTTTTTAATTTACTGTAATATATTTTTGAAGATCACATTTTGGTTTAATTGTTATGTTTAATAACAGTTTAAATTAAAACAAGATGCAGTTGCATAAAAACAAGAGAAGCAGATTTCATGCTCTCATTGTTGTTTCTTCCCTTATTAAAATTTTGTTGTCAAGCGAACCAATAGCTCAACTAAAGCATATAAGAATAATAATTATATTCTACATATTATTCTTTTAACTTCTCACTCTCTTCTCAAACAAACTAACAGTTATATTCAAATGTTAAAGAAATGTTGTACTAATTTGTTCTTTTCTTACGTTTCCATATTTTTAATATGCGAATTTATCAATTTTTAAGAAATTGATTGAATCAGTTTTTCAGGAGACTTTGGCAAGAAATTTTATACAAGATTTAAGATTTTAATAGCTGTGAAAAACTGAGTTCAATATATTTCCAAAAAATAAAGAGAAAATATCAGAATTTAAATAAAATAAAAACAAAATTCTCAAAGTTAAAAAAACTGAAACACTATTAAAAAATCAGTGCAAATGAAAATAAAAAAACAAAAATTATCAAATTTAAAATTAAAACTAAATCTAACATTATAAAAAAAAAACAAAGCAAAAAAATTTAAATTTAAAAACTATGTAAATATTCTTTAGTTAAAATTGAACTTAAAATTAACTTGAAGGAAAAATTTTAAAACATGATTTCTTAAAAGATATCTATTTTGAAAAAAAAAACTTATCTACGTAGTAGAAACACTAAATCTATATGAAAAAAATTAAAAGCTTAACATAAAAGAAATTGTGTACAAGCTAAAAATGTTCCAAAACAACATTCAAAAAGAAAAAAACGAAACTCCCAAAAAGGAAAACTAAAACTACTCTTGTTGAATGAAAGAGACAATTCTACATAGCAGAAACATAAACTAAAACATTATTTTAATTACTAAGAAGTTTATGAATTAAATAAATACGGTTAAACCCTGAGATTTCTAAATTTAGAATAGAGAAATTAAAACAAAATTATTAAATCAAATGTTTTAATATTAATGTTTAAAATATTGAAATTCTAAGTATCATTTGCAATAAAAGTATTAAATCCAAAATTCGGTCTAAACACTTAATTGGAAAATCACCCTTAAATTAATTTATACAAACCAACAAAATTAAATACCACAAAATTACAGTAACTTTTTGGCATGACGTGAGCCAAGTATATTTCTATACGGTAATCAAATTGCATTAACGACGTCGGGAAATGGTGGACGGTTGGGAAATGGTGGAGTAGTCAAAAAATGTAAAAATGCAATCCTGGTCCAATAAAAAATATCTAAAACTGAAAAAATATTATGCGATTGTGATTTAAGTTAATACTTTGCATTTAAGCTAACACACTTACCTGTTATACGAATTTTTGAACTGCCCTAAACTGAAAAGAGAAAATGATGAAATGAATTACGACGAGTTGGCATTTTAGTAGTTGCAGAGAAGCAAAAAATGTATTTGCAGAAATGTTGTGAATTGTTTTGGGTTTGTTTTACCTTCAATCGTAAATCGTATATTGTCAAGAATATATCGTGAGCTGAAATGCAAGACTACATTTTTGCAATTTTACAGTAGAAACGAAATAATAACACAATTACAAATTTTGTAATTAGATATTACGTTGATACTTTTTCTCATATGATAGCAAAGATTGGAGAGGACATGTATGCTGTTGATATGCATCATAATCATTCAAAACATCGATTTCGTTGTTTTTGTTAGTTGCATTTCAGCTGCCGACATGTTTTTTAAAACATCTTTTTATACTGTATTTACTTGTGCATTTATATTCATTCGTTTTAAACTCTTATTTACACATACTGATTGTATCTTGTTGCCGGAAATGAATGAATTTTTTGCTTCCCGGATACTCGAAAAATAGTTATCAATCCTAGAAAATAACATATTTCATTCCGTTTATTTTTAATTAAAATGTTATTCTTATACATACATACATAAGTCTTTTAATATATTTGTTTTTATTTCATATCTTATAACTTAAATTTTTATAAAGTAGATCGTTTAGTTTAAAATTTAATAGGGAAATCATTATTATTCAATTTGTGTAACATCCTCAAAAAGTTTATTTAAGAAATTAAAAATTATACAAATATATTCTCGTTTCATTTAAGAAGTTTTCAAATGGATTCATAGAAAATAAAATAAACAATAAATGCATTAGTTTTTTAATGTTTCTGTTTTTTTAAGCTAAAAGGAATATGTGTTTTTACTAGATTAAGATAGGAGAATATTTTTGGTTTTAACTTTTAGTGTAAAAAATATGATATCTTTATATTTAAAAAAGCTTTCTTGTTCTTAGTTCAGCAACATTTTTTTTAACGCTTCTTTTGAAGCAAAATTTTAGAATTGTCCCAAGATGGCGAACGTCAAGCATCGCAAATATTTTTAACAAAATCAATTGATTAAGAGCTAAGAACTAATTAATCTAATGGCCACGGTTCGAGGGGTATGTGTAATTTCGGAAACCGAAATCAAAATGAAATACACTCCACATGACCTTGAAAATGTTGGTTGCACAAACGTTTAAGCATTTATTATAAGTATGTATTTCCAACAAACAGTTAAGCAAAATACTTGAAGATGGAAACAAAAAATGAGGCATTCTTATATTATATGTATTTGTTATACAAATTAACTTTCTGTTAAATCTTTAAAGAAACATGCAAGAATATGTTTGACGATACTTGTAGAAAAGAGAAATAAATTACGTATCTTTCTAAACCGTAAAAACTTTAAAATACAGCTCGTAAGAAGTTTTTATGCATAAGTGGCAGGTGTAATCGAACGCCTTCCGATAAACCAAATGTCACAAGTCGTTAACATAAAATTGCGAAATATAAAAAATAGAGGGCCACCGTATTTGATCGCATAACAGCGCCCAAAAAGAGCAATTTCTTTAATAATTTTCGTTTTTATAAAAAATAATTGTCGACCAGTGGAAAGAAAGTTGAAGTAGTCACAATTTCTTAATACTATTCAGGTTTTCCTATAAACATTAAATTACCATTATATAAAAGATTCCCCAAAGTGTTTTCACTGCAGGGATTCTTTTCGAAAGTATTTGTTTTAAAAAATTAAAAATTATAATTAAAAAAAAATTAAACGGTGGCCAGTTTTGTTAACTTTTTTTTTTTGTTTTATTAAGAAAACAAAACTAGCGAAATTTAAGCAGGGTTGCATTTTTATTCATCTATTCATTATTACTCTGGAAATTTATTTATAATAAATATATGTACACACACGATTTTCACGGCTGACTAAAACCAGACCTGTCACAGAAACTGAACCGGACCTAGAAATTCTTTCAAAATGTTTTATGTAACTGTTCCTAACAAATCTTTTTTATTTATATTTTCCTCATAAATTTAGATTTTATTTAGTTTTAAAGAGACTGTAGAACTTTGAGTAGTTTTTTTTTTTAAATTATTCTTTAAAATAACGTCTGAATCTTGAATTCTTCAGTCATTTTGGGATTCAAACTTTAAAAAGATTCGTGTACAAAAGAAACTATTGTAATTTCCTTCATGACTTCTTAAGCTTTGTACAGATGGTTGTCCGATCTTATAATATTGTCAGTAACATATGCCTAAAAAGTCTTGTAACTATTGTCAGACAGCCCATGACTGTGAGAACGTTCTTCATTGCTATTGTCAAACAATTGCTAGACATTGAAAGCTCATTTTTCATAAATAGTTTTATTGGCAACAGTGACCATACATGGTCTTTAACTCTACTGGCGATGTGCAACAATAGATCGGGCAAGTTATGCCATACAATAACCTGATGAACTGACAACTTTTGTTGGCAGATAAATTTATATTTTTTATCCTCATTTCGGTCTCGTCATAAATTGTGGCAGCTTAAGATCTTGTATAAATTTTTAACAAAATTTTATTAACTAACTTCATGATATTGCCACCAATTTGTTTGTAGTTGGCGATGCTAACAAATTGTTGGCGTACTATTGAATTTATGTACATAGTTTAGAAAATGTTGTTAAAAATTCTTAAGGGCATAAATCAAAGTAGTTTGAGAAATTTGCATAAATAACTTCAGTGAAACACACCAAGATATTTGTTCATATTATTCTAAAAATTATCATAGGATTTCATAAAAGCCCTCAGTTACACTGACAAAATTTTTCAGGAGAAGCAACAAATTCTAATATATTACAAAATAATGCTAATTTTTATTAAAGAATTAATATTTGAAGAAAAATATCAATTTTTTTTTCATTATTTGAACAGTTGATGAACCGGAAAGGGAATAAGTTAAATAATAAGTAGTTTTCGTAATCTTGGGAACTTCAGACTTCGGGGGATAGGAACATGATTTTTAAGTGTGTAAAAATTTCCAAAAAAGTCTTGTAAAACGGACGCACGCACCATCATCCTCAAAGTCATATGACGAGATATTATTCTAAAAAAAGTAATATATATTTATTATTAATTAATAAGGCTTAAAAAGTGCTTTTGAATATTCTATTCTATTTAAACTTATTTTATATTGTTTCCTGGCAGAAAATGACAACAAAGAATATTTGGTTTTACTTTCAAAACCAGACCAACTTATTAGGAAGTAATTTGGCAATGAACTTATTCTTTTAAATTATTCTCTTGCGTTTACGTCATGTCGTTGCAGTTGCACTATATTTAAAAAAGTTCAATAAAAGAAAGTCCAGAAAACAATACCAGTAAAACGTGCAGACGTTGAGGGTGAATTCTTTATTTTCATGAATTGCTTGCTATCAGTTTAAGGACAAGCGCAACAAGGTGACTTGTTTAAAGCAATAAATTTTGTTGTTATTGTTGCTAGTACCTTTTATTCGTGCGGTTTGTTGTGTGACATTTTTATCTAATTGTCAATTACTTCGAAGGGTGAGCAGCTCTTGTGTGTTTGCCCTTAAATATGATTTGGTTGTTTGTCAGGTTTTTATGAAAGATGAACATAAAGATTGTTAATCGTTCATGCCCTTCCAGTGAACAAGTGTTCGGTAGTTTCCTTTCATTGTCTTGTCGAATTCCCGTTGAGAACATTTGACAATATTGAGGTTTTCCTATAATATGTGTGCAAATTTGTCGGTTCGATTACTTTTTTTTAGGGGTTTTCTTCGTTGTTGTATTTTGTTCGTTTTTGGGGTGTGCTGCTACTTGTTTCAATTGACGTGGTACATACGTATATGTATGTATCCGTACTATATATCTTTTCTATTCTTATATTCTATTTTTCAACTTTTAGATCTTTAGATGTCGTTAGTGTCGTATAAATAATTAAACTATTGTTTTGTTAACAATTGCCGCTAAAGGCGAAACAATAAATTCCTTATTAAGGCTGGTTAGAAAATCAACGCCTTATTGAACATTAAATGGGTTTGATATTAAATTTATGAGCGATACGAGAAGTCCTGAAGAATGTTTTTAAGTGGTCTTAACATTCTATTCGCACCGTGAAATTAAGGCAAAAATGTCAATTTGAATTTCCATGATTTTGGGTTATAAACAATTTTTGTAAAACAGTGTTTCAGTTTTCCCAGTGTTTCATAAATGAATAAATATATTTTTGGAAATTCATAAGTATTCTATTCAGTAATTTTGCCGGTGTAATGACTTAATTGACTGATTCATCATGAAATCATATAAAACTTACATGCAACGCTACTACTAGTGCACTGTCCGATGAAGGATTTCATTGAAAGCATGTAAAACTTAAAACTTGAAACAAAATGATTAAATAACGAGGTGATTGGAGTTACAGCTTTCAAAGAACACTGTCTTAAGACCAAAGCCTTAGAAACTGTATAGATAATAGATGTCTGTTCTATAATACTTTATTTGACAGCTTGAGTTTTTCGTTAAATAAATGCACTCTAGTATTTTAACACATCACGACCGATGCATTTTGTACCGCGAGATTTTTTCAAGTGTACAACGTACCTTATTTAAGAATATAGATTGGCGGATTCATATGAAACATTGAAAACCCCAACAGTCACGATTTGATTTTTCGGTTTACTCTCGCGAAATATTCACACGGTGTTGATGAGTTAATTCTTCTCGAGCCCTTGGCAGTGTCCTTCCGACTTTAGTTTTATTTTTTTGAAGTAGAACTTGATAAAAATACAAAATTTTTAATACTAACAAAAGTTTGACAAATAATCATTAACTGATTATTCACATTGCACATTTAAGTTGGTAGACTATTAGGTGTTGAATAGATAGGAGCTTTTCTGCCGCTCCTATTCTTGTTTATGACTTAAATATTTCCTTTAATAAAAAATTAAAATCGAACTCAACCCCAAAATAGTTATTTTTTCCATCAAATTGCTTTGCTATTTTTTTCTTTCAATTTTCTTCATATGATGTAATTTCAGTTGCTAAATTCTACTAATTGTGTCTGCTTTTAAAATGTATTTTATGGGTCAAGCGAGGACCACCCAGTTGAATTGATATCTTTCAAAAAAACCGCTTAATTCTGCTTAATCACGCGCAAAGCAATTACGATGGCATTCCGGTCATAAACAAGTCAAAAAAGTAGTCAGCCTCTTTTAAAATCATGAAAGGCCTCTATCAAAAAATCTACTGCAATATACATAAATTATAACTTTAATAAAGAAACTAAAAATCATTTGGCCGAATTTATAACGAAATAAAATCATAAAATTGTTACCGATGGGCACGCTTATTAGATGTGCATTCATCCCTTCACAATGAGCACATAGTACGCATGCATGCATTTAACGTGATGACGTGCACTAAAGTAGATAATCGTCATGAAGAGCCGGCGCTAGGAGCTCAAAAATTTCTACTTCAGTGGGCGTCACTTTCTTTAAGATACCGTAACAATTTGTTGGGAAAATTTGGCAAGTTCAACCCCAAAATTTAGTTCAATTGTATGTATTGGATGGCCAAAATAAAAAAAGGTATTTTTTTGGCCTTATTTTTGTTGCCCTATTAAAAGAAAAAAATAAGGAAGAATAAAAAAATTAAATTAAAGAAATTGGATTTCTCCCCAGAATCTACTCTATAAAGGAAAATATTCACTTTGTTCAAATATACGCGTAGGAAAAAACGGTATATCTGAGATGAGAATATTCTATGAACAACATACTATTGTTGAATTATACAATTGTAGGCAACCCCATAATATGGTTGCAATCTAGCAATACTATATATAAAATAGTACATGTTTATCTGGCAGGCTCATGCATGCACTTACAAACTAACAAAATTCGAAATCTTATAGTTTTGGTTGATTATAAAGCAGATCAACAACCTTCCAACTTTTGCTGTTATTAAATAAAAAATAAACATTTTATATTTGATTAACAAAATATTAAATAATTAATGTAAAACAGCAAAAAATGTTACCTACGTGGTTTTGCAATTTAGCTGGCGATATGTGTGTATATAGATGAACCTATTACTGCTCGCATTCTAAGTACGATTTAAAAAGCGCAAAGTCGTGCTCTTTAATTTCAAAAACACACCAATGTCTTTGAGTTTAAGACAAGATCGAAATGATAATTACATCTCAAACACAAACATACGATAGTATTTGTGAGCGGCAAAATTGTTAATCACAAAGCCATATTGCTTTATCACTTTGTTTTTAGTCTTACCGCTCTCTTTTTCTCTCGGCAAATAAAAATGCTTCTAGTTATAAATATCTTAAGTGTCCTTGTTGTTGCAATTGCCAAAAGAACTCTTCATAATTGTGTTTATGATGCGATTATGATAATAAGAAACCGGAAAGATCTTGTGATGAGTAGTTCTCTTACAAGATCAAATAGATGAGACGTGCTGACAAATTTGAAAAGGACTAAGAAGGCGTGCTGAGTTCTTGTTTTGTTTATATTTTTTCATTTTGAATTGTTATTAAACAAAGTTTCCATGTTTAGTTGCGCTTATTCAGTTCGCCCTGTGATCATCTCACTCTTGTTCTTGTTATTGGCAGTGCTCTTTTGCCAATTTTGGGTGTTTATTGATTTGAAAATAAGATAGAGTTTAAATCTTGTTATTAAATTTGTGCTATTCATAATTTTATTCCATAGAATTTATAAGCTGTTGATATTTCCGCCTTTACTTAAACGGATTATTTAGGTATATACAGATTTTGATCAATTTGTATAGTTATATTAACCACTCGTATCCTGAGGCTTGAATAAACACCACAATAGGAAATACAAAAAATTGTGACAATATGTGAAGCAATTTATAAGGACACTTCTTACTGCATTTACCAAGCTTATAAAGTAGGGAAGGGTTTCAGGAACTTTCTACCTGTTGAATAGAAAATAATTAAATAAATTTTAAAATCCAAACTATATGATCCTTTTCAAAACAAAATACAAAACATGACATTTGTTAATAAATAAATGTAAAAAATTATTTAACTTTAACGAACTGATGAATGAATGGGAAAGGGGTATTTCTTATAAGGATATATAAGAAAATTGAGTTAGGAGTGTTAGCTATATCTTTGTTTTTTTGCTGTAGAGCTAGCGGACACATATTTTGCTAACACAGACACGATAGTGTTTTTTTTATGGATTCAAAAATGCATTTTATTCAATGCAGACTTCTAGAAGAAAATTGCAGATTTAAGAAAATTGTTGCATATAAAAAAATATAACAAAAATGCAATAAGCGCTTGTAGAAATTTAAACAAGAAATAACATTGTCTTTAAGGACAATTCAATTACATTTACGGTATCAAAAATGATTATTGATGCCTTTACGACTAGACAAAATATATTTCTATTAGTATCATAACTTAGTTTACGAAAATAAAACCAAGTATTAGATTTAATGTTGTCCCAATATAAAGAAATTTCTTACCTTTAAGGGTTCTGGACTTTAAGAACACTATGATCATGATCTCCAGATGTTTCGAAATAGCATGCGACCATTATTGCAGCAATGTTTGTTCGCCAAATTGTCACAGTACCCATTCTCAGTTATTTGGCTCCTTCAATAAAAATACTCAAATCAAAATAACATTTAAACAAATAAATATTCTCATACAACTGATTTTAAAACATCTATAACTATTGAAAATAATTCTTACAGCATATAGAAATTAATTCTTACAGTGTATGTAGACCCACACATATCCATTAAAGCGAGAGCCAACAAAAATATAGTATGCGGGCACCCTTTTTATAAATGCATCTAATATTACGAGTAGAAACGTGTATCTTGTGGTTGTGTAATCGTTTAAATATCTAATACACGGACAGCTACAGAGATTTCAATAAAACTTGGAGCATGTAGTGTCGTGAAGGTCAAAACTGATTTAAAAACAGTTTATGAACTTTATTTCAAAGCCTACTTAACGCTGGCATGAATGGACTCCGGAATATCGCGATTAGATTAGATATTTCTACTAGAGAAAGTAGAAGCAAAGTGAAACTTTCTGCACTTTAACATGGTAAACCTTAAAACCTAAAACGCTTAAAAATTAAATTTGTTAAATACAGTCGAACTGCCATAAATCGAATCGCCATTATCCCAAAAAAACTTTGACTTAAAGATACTTCGAATTACAGAACTTTCTGTCAAAATAGAATAAATGGTTTTTGTATTATTATTGTATTTTTATTTAAAATAATCTCTAATGGAAAACTACATACTTAAGTGCATAAACGTACATAAAAAATTACAGTTAAGTAAAATATTCTGAAATAAGCCGTCAGTCGCTTATATTAGTTGCTATAATAATGAAAAAATCGATTTCAACAGTTATTATCTAGCCAGAATTATGCTTAGAACTGATACTTACGCAAACAAAAAGAAACAAATTTGTAATTCCCCGAAAAAATAAACAAAAATAGCAAGTAAAATATACAAAACATCTCAAGCAACAAAAGAGAGTAAAACAAACAAACCATGACTAAGAAAAAAATCAACAAACCATTTACGCAAGCAAAATTCTTCGAGTTATAGAGTTCATGTGTATGTTATGGAGAACTTCGAGTAATGGAAGTTAGAGTTACGGATGGAAAACTCGAAATGTGATTTTTTCTTTTAACGCTACTGCCAACCAGATTAGTTCGAGTTAGAGACGTTCAAGTTATAAAAGCTTGACTGTATTTTGATGCTGAAAAGGGAATAAAAATGAAGACGTGTTCAACAAGTATTGCCTTTCTAAAACTTTAAATTTCAATTCATTTCCAGCGTATGTGATTGCTGCTCCTGCAGCATCGTTACGCATTTCTTGATTTCTTTTAAGTCGGTGTAAATTTTATAAAACCCTTACATTTTTTAATATTTGTTTCAATATTAAACATTTTTAGAGTTGAATAAACAATGTTTCATTATTAATTTTGAAAATTAAGTAAAGAATAAAATAACACTATTATAATGTTATTCCCTTTCCAGCTCTATTTAATTTTTGGTAATAACATCTTTGTATAATTTTGCAGTTTCTTTATCGTTTTCTCAGCTCCAAAATTATACGTAATATTAAACAACAATATGATTCCAATAGTTATATACTTCCAAACTATGTTTTTATTATTCCCATGATTTCATTTAAGTTTTCAAAATCACTGACTGATAGTTAATCAAAATTGTATGAGAACTTAAACATATTTCTGTCAAAAGTTCAAGTTTCATCATAAAATCATATCAGTTAATTCTGTATCACTTAAGCCTGAGAATATTTTTTTTAATTCATAAAACCACAAGAGAAAACCAACCATATGTTACTCTTAAAAATTTTTACAGTTGCAAAATAATTTTGAACGAAAACAATTTTGTGTAAATCAATAACTGATTTTATAGTGTTTTTCTTCATATCACATAACTCAGTAATACAGTTCACTGATCCTTTGAATCCTTCTAAAGAAATGTAACAAATGTTACTTGCTTGTAATGAAGACTTATAAAAAGTTTGAAATCTTCAGATTAGTAAAAAAAAACTTGTGAAATTGCTGAAAAAGTTTGCAGAAAAATACCACAATGTGTTGAAGATACATTTGCAAAAAAGCAACTTGTTATTAACAACCAATCAGAGCTGCTGAAATTTTATTCCCACCACACTCATACAGGCAGCACATCATTGGTTGTAAGAACAACTACAATTTTGGTTGTGGCTGTATAAATCAAAAGCTGAAATCCAACAGATAAAAAAGTAACAGACGGCTCGAAGAGCACGTGCTGGCTGGCTGGCTGGCTGGCTGGCTGGCGGGTCCTGCTGCAAGAATATGTACAACAAATTCCAACAGACAAAGTGTACAGAGAGCCGAACAAGAACCTCAAACCCTTCGAAAAAAGAGGCTATGAAACCAGACAACAGCAGCTAAAACACATACGATTACTACACAAACGTTCAAACGAACAGCCCTTTAATTCAGTGAATTTTTGTATGAAACAATGTGTGTGTGTGTGTGTGTGTGTGAGTGCCAAACTTATGGTAAGAAGAATGCAAAGGAAGGCAATAGTGAGTTTGTGCTATTGCAACTTGCAACACAAAGCAAATAAAACTTTTACCTGTATTGGTATACCTGTTGTGGTGGATTTTATTAAGTTACCACTTTGTTGGCAGAGGTATAAATACCGACAACAGGACGATGGCTAAACCAGAAACTCAATTGAGTTGCAAGGAATAGCATATTGCGTGTTAAAAGCAGCAAGTACTTTCAAAAACGTTGTTATCAATATCTTAAAAAATGTCGTCCAGTGAAATTTATCGTTATTATTATAAAACCTCCGAGGATTTACAAGCTTTTAAGGTTAATGCTGGAGAAACCTATTTCAATCCAATGGCTGCCTACGAACCAGCCATTAACACACCAGCACAAAACCATCTAGGCCTTTCCTATCAGCCGGGCGGTTTAATGGCCAATTCTTCAACAAACTACGTCAACTCTAATGGATTTTTAACATTTGAACAAGCTTCTTCAGACGGTTGGCTTACTTCTTCTCCAGCCTCTCATCGTTCTGAAAGTCCTGAGTTTATTGATCTAAATACCATGTATGCCGGCCATATGCACCAACAGCAACTGGCCACTGTTAATCAGTACAATCAAGTAAATGACCATCACCAGTTAAGCGAACAGCATGTCCAAGAACTACCATCAACAGCTGTAGAGGAACAGAATACAAGTGTCTTACCCATGGGATCTTCCAATGTGGGCACTTGTAAGACAGTAGGCACTTGTACGGTGAGACCGAAACGTTCGTACAACCGTAAACCGAAAGTCCCCGCTTCCTATACTGCAAGTAAAGTCGCAACACTACCAGTTCCCTCAACTCCTTATAACGAAGATTTCCATAGCTTGGTCGATTTCGACAATACCGGATTATTCGACGATAGTGTTGATGCGGACGATAACATAATGTTTTTCAATCATGATGGCAACAGCTCCTCACATGACGATTTCGATGGTAGCGGTTCGTTTGATCTTAACGATGGCGAAGCTGATGATGGCCTCAACGATTCAGATCCTTCTAACTCTTCGCAGCCGGGCGGAAAAAAACGTCGTGGCAAGCAGATATCACCAGTGGTAAAACGGAAGCGTCGTTTGGCTGCCAATGCTCGTGAACGTCGTCGCATGCAAAATCTGAATCAAGCTTTTGACCGTCTAAGACAATACCTGCCCTGTTTAGGCAATGACCGTCAATTATCCAAACACGAAACTTTGCAAATGGCCCAAACTTACATCGCTGCTTTGGGCGATTTGCTGCGTTGAAATACGCACATATATTTTTTAATTGGCTTTTTACGCTGAGTTGCGCTCGTGCCAAAGTTTGTACCTTCAACGAATTCCTGCCTCAAATTTTACTTTAAACATGTATTGTAGCTGTATAGTGTTATATTCAATTCTAGTTAAAACAAATGAAAAAAATTATGTTGATTATTTGTTAAATTTTAAAATTTATTATAACTGTGTTTGGTTTTGTATAAAAATGTTCAATATAGCTTTTAAATATGTATCTCACAACCGGAAGACATGATTAGTTTTATATTTATTGTATGTACGATTATTTTTTTCATAAGAAAATTAGTTCAAATATATTTTTAGAGAGAAATAAAAAACTAAATTTCAGATGTTTTTGTCTTAAAATTTAATACTCTTGTCTGACAACTTGTATCAAGGGGGCAAAACGTATGTATAATACTCGTATTCTTAGTTTTTTCGTAGAAATTCGTAAAATGTTGCCTTTTCGCGGTTTCGTTTATAATAATTCCATCTAATGGTTAAATGAATTTAGGAATGTTTACTTTTAAAATGGGAACACCTAAATAAACTGATTAATTCAATACAAATTGAAGTTCAATCAATGTGTTATATACAATGGAGCAAAATTATAAACAAAGTATTAATGATTTGCTTCATTGAAATTTCATGTAAAAGCACAAAAACGCAATACGTCTGTAAAAATCATTAATTTGGTTAGACTTACACATACTGTTCATTTCTAAGATCTATATCGTTTATTAAGATATATAGACTTCTATTAATTGGCGCGCTGTTGCAATTACTAAAGTAAATCCGGCTTACAAAAACAAAACGAATTTTTAAAAGTCTTCGATAATGTTATGATACATATTGCTTTCTAAAAAAATATCCTGCTGGTCGACAGGAGTCCTACTCTTTATCAAAACTTAGTAGTTTTTGACTGACAGGCAATTTTAATCAATGACAATTTCCCAAGGATCGGCACTTTTTTGTAAAACTTTTTATTATTGATTTAAGTCCCACTATACGGAATTGAAAACAGCTTTGATAATGTATTGCAAACAATTCCAACTTGGTATTTGAAGAAACCGCAGCTGTAATATTCTTAACACTTTTGTTAATGACATACCGTTCGGTGGGGAGTTTTAGACGGTCTTTTGAGAACAGAATCATGAGATCACCAAAAATTTATTGATGAAAGATTAAACAACATGGACGTAGGCATTCCGACAGAATGCCGCAAGGTGTCACGTGGCGGATGCCACGATGCACAATCACAATTTTTTGGACCAGCAGGGAGAAGGAAAGAGCGAGTAGTGTGTTTTCTCATGTTTTTTTTTATTGAGATGAGGATGTCCGAGTTTAGCTGAGGTTGTCCTGACCGTTCAGTTCCCAGTGTACATAATCCATAGTCGAACTTGAATTAACCCAACACCTCCTACTGAGTGTTAGTATTTATGTATGTATGTATGATTGAGTGTTGTTGTTATAGCTTAGTTAATTGTAAAGAATTCAGAGTATTTGCTAGGGATTGAACCTGAGACTTCTTGATTGTTGTTCGAATACTCTACCAACTCATCCATCGAGGCAGGCACTCAGTCATGAATGATTTAAGGATATTGTAGTCTCTTGAAGAGGTGATGTGAATTACCCATCAAGGTAGTGCGTTTTGACATTGCTAGACTTTTTCTTGTGGGGTTTCCTAAAGTCAAACATCTATGGCAATAATCCGTAATCGACCGATAGCTTTAAAGCAAAATAGTATCAGCCAAATTTATCCGGATCCATGCGACAAAGTCATTCAAAATTGTACCACTCGGAAACGTGCCAGCATGATAAGTAGCCCATTTGAACGATGTTATACTCGTATTTAAGAAGACTATACAACTAACGTTACTTTCATAGATAAAGACTTGATGCACAATAACGCACTCATAAGAATCGATAAAACTGTTTACTTATTGCAGATAAATAGGTATTATAGATTAGAAATTCACTTCCTTCGTGGAAGTAACGAAGGAACTTTCATTCTTGTACCTGCAACCTTCGGCTGTTATTTAAGCCAATTTTCGTTTTGTTCAATTTTTTTATTCACATCAGGAAAGAAACTGATTTAGTTTGTTTTTTTGAAGTAGGCGACTGCAAAGTTGTTGTAGATATGTTGTCTATATAATATGCTTTTCTATATTGTCTGGCATAAACAGAATATTATCTGCTATTAATAGCTGGTTGTACTTTAACCTTATTATCTAATTCATCCATTAGATGAGTTTGGTTTTATATCCCTGACGTTATAACATAAAAGTACGAAAATAATAAACAAATTTTTAGTTTATTCAAATATATTTTTGTGTGTGGCTAAGAAAGGTATTTTTAAATTTTAAACTTTCTTAAATAACAAAAAAAATATCACTTCAAAATACTTGTGCTTAGGAGGATTTCATCTTAAACTAGTTGTGTCTAATGCCCTCTCAATTACCAGTCTAATGCTCTGTTTTAAGATCGCGAACGTTAAAGTTCGCACAGATTTGCAACAGGAACAAAATTGATATGCAGACTGAGAACAAGTTTTTTGTTAATAATTGAAATATCTTAAGCGTCACTTTCTTACAGTTTGAAAATGGCGAACCTTAACTTTCTAGATATTGAAACAGGCTCTTAAGTTGATAGGAAAGAACAGGTATTCAGTAAATTTCTTATTCGTTGGCAATATTTTGTAAAGTTAGAAACACTTTTTTGCCTTTTATTTTATAATTTTTTTTTCGACCATACTTATAGATAATTTAGATACGTTTTCAACAGGATTGTACTCAAAATGCCTTTAGTCCTAAAACTTCTTTGAAAACACCTGACATAAAATCTTAATTTAAAATTTACCATTTTTGATTAGGTCATTAAATAGTTCAAACTACACTAATATACAGACTACTTATTAAAACGGCGCTTAAATTTATTTAGTTTAGCAGCAGCACCTCCTCCACACACGAACTGTCTCTCCGCTTTACTAATTGGAACCTGAAATTATAACTAATTGTCAGAGTTTTCTTTATGATTATGTTGATCAAATAACACAAATCAACAAAAAATTAAGAAACATGTATGTGTATTCGAATGTGAGTAAATATATAAACACTAAAACGCCCTTTTAATAATTTCCTATAAAACAAATAAAAGCATCCTTAAAAATACAAAAAAAAATCACATGAAAAAATATATTATATTATAAACTGTATTAAGCGATTTCCCATAAGAAGAAATCAAAAAAACTGCGACAGTGTTGTCAAATTAATCCCTCAACACATAAAACAAAACTGCCTTTCAGCCATTATCAGCACAGCAGAGCTTCCCAACACGTCGATCGCCTTTTTCGATTAACACACATCGTCAAATTGGATTTGTTATTTTGTACTTGGAATAATCCGCTCATTTGGTCATGTATGCGATCGCTTAAAACAAAACAAAACGTACACACGTTCATACAACAAACAAACAGTTATGAATGAAACAGTAACAGGAAAACAAAAGCGAAAAGAAAAACTTATTGAGCGGCTTATCCCTCTAAAAATCTTCAATAATTCGCAGACAACTTGTAAAACTTTAAAACAACAATAAAACCAAAGCACAGAACCTACAAAACTTCAAAACAATTTATTGATCGCGTTAAGTTTAGGTCAACATACAAGTGAATAAAAGCCGCAATGAGCTCAGTAAACAAATTTATTTATTGGTCTAGGGACCACCTTTTTCGTCAGAGGTTTTTATGAATTTTCGAGAAAATAAGTGCTCCTGCCTTTTTCTTACTATATTCCTCTTCACGAAATCAGTAAAGTCAAGTCCGAGAAGAATGACTAATTTAAATGCGTGCATGAGGCGTGGTTTACGCTGAAATCAAGCTCTCGACTAATGCTTTTCTACAAGTATCTACAGGCTTTGGTTAAAGCACTAGCTGAACAATATCTTCTTTTACAAAAAAGACGTAAGCGTTGCTATTATGAGTATGAAGACTGACGCAATAAATTTTTACTATTTTTTGGTTTCCACCAGTACTCATTAGACGAAGCTCACATATCATATGCAGTTGCAGCGAGGGAGGATAGAGGAAGTAGTGTTTGTGAACGTTTGGTTTGAATTTTCCTAAATTGTAAGAAACAGGAAATATGAATGCAGGTAGTATATTCCGTACACCGATTCGGATTTCGGGAACAACACCGCTGATCTCGTCAGTGCAAAATCCATTGTAGCAGCGATAAAAGAATGTAACTGCGCTGAGAATCTGCTCCATCCAATTCTGAACACGGTCGACATTGTGAGAAGATTGTGTTTAGCCGATCATTCAAGTTCCGCCGCATAATATCAATGAACAGAAATGGCAAAAGCTGCTGTCATCTGAAAAGAATGGATAGTGGTGAAAATGTGACATAAGAAAGATAAGAAAAAGAGTGAGAGAAGGAACTGCGCCTTGATGTACCCCTGTGAACTCGTTGGATGAGTAATCCATAACTACTAAAGGCAGGATATACTTACTTTCCACAGATTTGGACGTGAGACTTCTTCCTTTTTATAGTTGTTGCTGCCACTACCAATCTAATTCCAGGATTTCTTTCGATGCCATTTGACAAATGGACTATGACAGACAATTTTTCATCAGAACGTAATTTCTTCTATAGACTATCGGCTGTCTGTGAACGCTGGAAACATACGAAAACCAAGGTGGAATTTCGGTTTGTTTTATCTTTGAAATTCAAACGTTTGCCTTTGGAAAATTGCGAAGCTACGCACCAATAATAAAATGTTATTCCACACTTCAGTCGTGTTAACTTTATTACGGTTGCAGTAAAAAAATTAAATATAAAACACAGAAACAACCCAAAAATTAAAAAACAAAATCAACCCAAAACTCACAAGCATTTAACTTAATTTGGCAGAACGAACCAACACCACTACAAAACCCACAGAAACTTGTGGTGTAATTGCCGGCACAAAACGCACGAAGCTCTTCAATATCTTCGATGTGCGCTCAAAGTTTGGGTCAACATTAAATTAAAGAAGCCTTTAAATAAGATCTTTATTTGTTTTTGCCAGGTTTATTTGTTTTAACTTGATTTGACGATGGGGTGTAGTTTCTTCTGTAGGTGCTGATCTTTTTTTCCTGGCAATTGCATGTCTGTGGCGGTCGGTGTAGATACATAAATGTATATATTGTGCTCAAATTGATCACGAAGCGCCAAATCGATCACCTTTGCTAATAATAAAGTGGTAACAGCGCAAAAGACAAACAATCAAACGACAATATGTCGAAATTAATTTGCACTGCAAGAAATTGTTGTGAAACAACAGCTTGAGAAAAATAAAAATAGTTAAATGGAGTGTCTTGAAAATTATTTTATATGTTCAAAGTAGTTCCATTGAGTCCTCAATAATTTTTGTTTTAGTGAACCACTACGACATGCTTACCAACCATTAGGACGCAAATTAATGATTTCCCTTGGAGCCAAACTCTTTCTGGATTGCTCACGACGAACTCAGATCACAACTGACTTCCACCAAAATATAAGAACTATTTTTCTTGTATTTTTCACCTTATAAAGTCTTCAACTTGATTGGAGTTAAATGGTGATTGATTTAAGAATGCGGCATTATATTTAGTCTATAGTGTATGCCTGATCTTCGAAGTCGATGTTGCCTAAACAATATCACAGGTATCAAATACGAGTAGCATAAGTGAGGTTAAAAGATCGAAGTAACCTGGAAATTCTCCGATGTGGAATCTCTATTTCTTATTTTTGCCTGTAATTTATTTAGTTGGATTTCGTACATTCAATTAGTTAAGGAATTGTTTGAATAAGAATCTGTAAAAATGCAATGTTTTCAAAGAAAGTGTGATATGCAAGACTATAACAATATCTTTTAACCTTTCTTTTCATACAAAATATTACAAGCCTCAAACATAAGACAAAGAATTAGCAAAAAAATTATTGATAAACAAATTTTTTAGAGAAAAAATTTACAGATTTTTGTTATAATGGTTTTTTCTGAACCGCCTTTATTACGGCCAAACTTTCGTCAAATAAAATCGGTTGTTAAGAACACGAAGACAAAGAAGCAGAAGAATATTGAGATTGTTTTCTTACAAGTTCTTCTGTACCAGTAAAATAGATAAATCGTCATTGCTCCCTATTAGTTAAACATGTAGGAAAAGCGTGTCCTTTTTTGAGTATCACAACTTTGAGTTGGCATCACTGCTTTACTTGAGCACCCATTTAAGTTGCTTTTTGTTTAGTTTGCTGTGAAATTTCATTATGAATCCACTTACACCAGAGCAACGTGTGCAAATTGTTGAAATTTTTAATCAAAGTAATGGTTCTATTCGTCAAACTCATCAAACTCATTTCTATTCAAAATTTTATTTTCCGATTAACCCATTTTCTGGTTGAATGGGTACGTAAATAATCCACAAGTTTTTCTCGAAACACCATTACATCCACAGAAAATTACTGTTTGGTGCGCTTTACGGGCTGGCGGAATCATTCGTCCATATGTCTTCAAAAACGATGATGGTCAGAATGTTACTGTCAATGGTGAACTGTATAGGAACATGATTCTAAAATTTTCGTACCTCAATTACGTGGGCGAAAACATATTTAAACATTAATTTCATAAAATTTTCTTTCCAATAAAGCCAGTTTCATTGTTATTAAAAATATATTTCCTTTTTTTTGTTATGATTTAAACTTGTGCCACTCTATAAAAAACACCATTTAGAAATAATGATCCAACCTGCGGGGGTTCTTTAAATTGTAGAATGAATTTTAAATATCTATAGATTCGTTGATTATGAAACGCATACTATATGCTTATTTCAATATCTGTTCAGATGCTTGAAGTTTTGGTGATCAACTTTCGAGTTTTTTGGATAGAGGGAACGAAGAGTGGTAAAGAGTTGCTTGTGCTGGGAAGCACGATTGAATTATACATAAGAAGTTGCTGGTTAATATATTTGCACATTTTGTAATAAATAAAGTGAAATATGTAACAAATTAGAATTGAAAGGAAAAAAAGGCAACATTAAAAGAAAATTAGAAATGAATTGATCAACAAAAGCCACAAGCATTCACATCTCCTTAAAAGCAAGTTAAGAATTAAAGACTGTTTTTAGTTGTATAAAATCATGGTTCGTTGTTCGACTGTTCGAATAAATTGTATGTCAAATTTTCAAATATCCTTTGCTCTGTACTCCTTTCCGTAATCATTTTAAGGACGCTTAAACTTTCCAAACAACTTTATAAAACCTTTGTCGCTAAACCGCTTTCGTCTTATAAAAAGAACTAATCGTTGTTATTTTCATTCAAACTTCGTGTATAAGATGATTAAGACCAATAATTTAACACCAATTTCATGACAACTTCACAAACACACACAAAAGATTAAATGATCCCATAACATTTTATTTGTAATTGTCACTTATTTTAGGATAATACCTTGTTAAGACTCCTTTCTTTACGGGGTTTGTGGAAATATTGTGAAGAAAAAAATCACAAAAAAAGCGTGACTGGTCAATTTGTCAATTATCCAAATGAGGGGGAATAAAAAATAAAGAAGATAAAAGGGCACACATTCAAACAGACACACACAGACACGAATGCTTTTGCGATTAAAGGAGCTACAGACGAACTAAAATATACATAAATATGAAATAAAAATTTACCACCTGCATCCAGGTGCTGGGTATTGCACTTTTGATACAATTTGAAAGATTTGGGTACCGAAACAATAAACAACGACACAGATCGAACGGATGTCAATTAGTTTAGAATTCATGAATGAATAAAACAACAAAACGCTACCAAAAAACAAAAAAATAATGAAAAAAAACAGACTACTGCGATTTGGTTTGAACTTTTTCTCCTGCGAAAAAAATAAGAAGAAACGAGGTCTTTGGATGAAGATGGGAAACTGCAATCCAGATGCTGGATCAATTTTGCATGACCGTGATTTTTTGTTACGTTCAAACAGCAGTTTTAATAATAAATATCAGTTGCACTTAAATATGAACATTTTAAGATGGAGATGAGACCTTTTGTGTAATTTTCGGATAAATGGAAGAGGGAAGAAAATATCCAAAGCAACGAATATCTGGAAACTCGTCTTTATAAGGCCCTACTCGACTCTCCACAACATCTGCGTTAACAACATCCTTTTCTCATTGGCAAATATCAAAAGCAACGATTACCAATCAGATAGTTGAAATATATTGTATAAGACCACCTTTTTTATGTATGGATCAAAAGAATCCTTGGTCTTTATAGCCTATCATGGAACTACCTTGAATTGAACATTATAAGATCAATACTAGCTCTCATTGTGCAGGATTTTTTTACTAAAGCTACAGACTTATAAATTAAAATGAAGCAAAGAAAACACGTTTAATTCCCATTAGACTGATGCCCTTACTGTGCGACACATACGATGCCCGTTTCTTGTTCTAGTGCAGTCTTAGAAGCTCGTAAAGCAATATGATCTTGTGAAATCTTACATAAAGTGGATATGCGCATGCCCGACTGCTAAAAACAGCGGATAACTAATTGATATGGATCTTCTTTAATGCGCTGCAGTACATCGGTTATATATTATTTTTAACTTAATTTTCTGCTGGGCGTGTTTATCATTCGTTTTAATTTTCATAAAACTGAAAA
This sequence comes from Epicampocera succincta, assembly GCA_932526305.1. Lineage (NCBI taxonomy): Eukaryota > Metazoa > Arthropoda > Insecta > Diptera > Tachinidae > Epicampocera > Epicampocera succincta. The sequence continues at coordinate 59,539,223 of OW052034.1, forward strand.
CGTTTGTGTAAAATTTGATTTAGTTTAAAGAGTATGCTGTAAAATAAAAAAAGTTATTGTGCATCAAATCCTTGCATTTTTAATGCTAAGTATATATTTCGTTAAGTCTGTTTTATTCTTAATACACATACTTAAAACTCCTGAGTAACATTTGTCAAAAACAATAATTGGCAACTATTGAACTCAAATTCTGTGCACACGATCACCTGCGGCAGCACACAAGCCAAAATTCAAGTTCGTTGTTAGGAATCAATGAGCCTTAACACCATCAATTTGTCAACTGTCGTTAGTGTCCCCATGTGGTTTGGTCGAAAAGCTTGAACTCAACTTGAGTCCTGACAGCTTAAGTTGTGGTTTAGTTTTATAACATTGTAATTTTAGTAAAGGAGTATTTTGCAGCAAAAAAGGAAGCACACACTTAACAGGCAGCAGACAGCAGACAGCCAGCAATTAATGAAAAATACTTTTATGTAAAGAAAAACGTCCTTCGTAAACTTAGTTAGAGTTACAACTGACGAAAATATAGTAGATCTGAAAGGAATTGCTTAACAAAATCTACAACTTTTATGTCCTAATATAATTTTTAGTTGGTATAATGAACTCACCTTTGTAAAGTACATTTTAAGATGTGCTTATATTTACAAGGCGGCACCACTATTGCAGCTGAAAATTTTTCCGCTTAGACGGTTATTAGTTCTGAAAACAGTGCCAGTAAAATATGCTTATAATTGTCTGAACTGCCAATTTTTGTCTTACAATGTGTTGAAAAACCCCATTGTCGACGCCACTGTTTGAGAAACATTTCTACTGGCAACACTGCCCATATATATTAATACTTTGAGTCTTGCGACACCAAAAACATTAATCTAGCAACCGTGTGAACTGACAATTTCTGTTGACAGAACGTGAATTATGGCCTAATCTGACTATGCTCCCACTTGCTGAACTTGTCAACAGCTGACCACCGCCCACATGTAGCCATGTGTAGGTACACATATGTAGGTGATAACTTCTCGTGTTATGTGGGTGTGTGGCACATAACTGCCTAGATAGTCAAAGGTAGATTAAGCACCTTTTTGGTAGCCCTAAATCCTCAAAAATATCGGGCCTTAAACAACGCGCCTACACATTCCCTACCATTCATACCTTTACGAAGACCATGGTATCTACCAAAGTCTCTTCCTGCGTTTTTAGTTTAAACCACAGCCAGAACACTTCAGCCAAGATAGGCTTGCTAAAAGCAGCTAGTTATTGCCAAAATCTGTTAATGTACTAGATGAACCTATCTCTGTTCATGAACTCTTTTAATTGAGCGCTCTTTTCAGTTCAGCTCCTTGTACTGAAATATATCTGGCTTCTAGTTCAATAGTCCCGCGCTCAGTATATACAAATAATTTCCGTATACGACAAATCAATACAAACGCACGAAAAGATAAATGTAAATGAAAAAACTTTTAATTTTATGAATGAAATTTTCGTAAAATGATCAGAACGGCTATTACAAAAAACTAAGGGAATGTGCTACTATTTTTCGACTACTTCGGTACTGTAAGAATTTTAACACTAGCAAAAATAAAATATAAACGAAAGAGAAAACAAAGAAAGGCAAGTAAAGAAATATGAGCTGAGATCGCTGAGTGGATCGGCTCACTTAGTTCTGCCATGTGAATAGTTCAATTGTACTAGGTCGTTCGTGAGCTACTCAGCTCTATAATGGAAAATTTGGTGTTAATGCACTATTGAGTAACACCAAATAATTTTTTTTTTTAAATTATATTATTGTTGTTTTTTTAAACTATTTACCCCAGAGTGTTTAAATGTTTGAACCTTTTGAGGGTATTTTTAGTGTTTTTTTCCTTTTTAATTTAATTTGTTACTTTTTTATGAAAGGCAATTTTTATTTTTACAAACAATAAAATTTCTCAAGCGTTTCATAGAGTTTTTCTTAAATATTTCGTTTCTAAAACCACAATATCCATTTAATTGCGTTTTTGAAAAAAATTTCCGTTTCCGCATGCGCGTTTTGGTGTATGAGTATTTGCCGGCTAATCCCTTAATTACAGACGCATGTATGAATGATTGTGCTTGCGTATGTACACACATATGTATGTATGTATGATTTCATAGATGAAATGCATTTTAAAAGAATAGAAAGGTTTTTATGTTGCTGTTTGTAATGAATTTTCTTGCATGATTTTTGCCACGCGATAGCACATACACACATAAATATGTATATGTATTAAATATACATACATACATACTTAAGTGCGCAATTTTTGGCATTAAAGAAATAAATACATACATATCGTTACCTTAATATAGAAAGGACCTAACTCGTTTTTTTTTCAAACTGAGTTTTTTTTAAGTTTCGAAAGATGATCTTCCAACACATCATTGGTAAAAAAAATTTGATCTGACTAAAAATAACAAAAATATAAACAGTTGAAAAAAGTTTCGCGACTACAAAACTTTAATTTTTATTAAGTTTTTTCTCTCTCTATTTTTTTATTATTTAAATTGCAGCTCATATGAAACATTATAATCTATATGTAAAAAAACGATGATTCGCAGGTGACAGAAATGAAAATGAATGTGACATTCACTATTTTCATAGTGATTCAGTCAGTTAACGATTACCAGCTTTTAAAAAAAATTCTTCTTAAAAATAAAAAGAAACGAAATTATTAAATAAAATTAATTTCTTGAAATAATACACAGTCCTGGCTGCTTTTGTCTCATCACGAGGAATTAAGCATAAAATGAAACATTGTGAAAAGCAAAAATTTGCAATCGGATGTTTCAATTAGTGAAATCTAAATACTTCTTTGTGCCAATGTCGTAAAATATACAGCTTTTAATAACTTTTCACTTCAACTTTAGACGGAAATACGGATATTTATTTTGACTTTTGTATAACTTTCAGAAGCTGCGAAAAGTCAACAAATGTGATAAAAGTTTCTGGGAGGTCTAAAAGTTCAAAATAATATATGGTGGAAACGTTTGGTAAACTTTTGCATATGACTTAATTTAAAAAAAGAAATTTTGTCAGCTATTTCAGAAGATAAAAGATAGAGAGAGAAATATAAATGAGCGATTGAGAAACCTGGCTTAAAGAAGCTTAACTCTCTAATCACAAAATTTCCTTCTTACGAAAAATTCCCCTAAACTTGAGAAGCAGAACACTTTAGACCTAAAAAGCTGTTAAATAAACATGTTTCCAATTAAGGAAAGGGAGAATATACACCTTTCTGAGAATTTTGAGCGCAATGTCTTTACTTTTTTGCTTTAAGATTTTTGTAGAGTTGACCCGAAGTAAGTAGCCTGTGCCTTGCCAGACATGCCGTGATTTAAACATTAGAATTATTAAAAAGTCCAGCTTTTCATGAATAAAATTGCTACTAAGCGACGGTCTGGTTGTTTCAATTATAAAGTAAAAGTTAAGATTAGCGCTAAATAAAGTAAAAAAACCAAGACTGGCGCTTCAGAAGCAACTTATTTTCCCCTCAATTTGTATGAGACAATGATTTATAATTAAGTTAAATACTTAAAAAGACATTAAGTGCAAATCACTTGGAAAATCATTGGCAAACGTCCAATATTTAACCTTCTTAAAGGTGATAAAGTTTCGCACATTAATACTTAATTACCTGAATAATTGGGGACAACGTATTAAATTCACACTCTTTAACCAATCAGGCTTAAACAGCAATTCCATAAACACACAAGCTCAGCTTGAGTTAACCGTTAAAAGAAGAAAATACAAGAAAAGTAAAAACTGATGAGACAAGACAGACAAGTTCTGGCAAAGAAAAAGAAAAAAAAACAACTCAGCGGTGTTGCCCGGACTTCATACGAAAAACTTTGGTCAGAAGCAGACAAAGACAAAAAAAAAACATAAAAATAAAGAAGGGATAAAAATGGTATGAAATAAAATTGATGTTTCAAGCCACCCTTGAGTAAAATATCAACATGACTTTAAGTCATTTTTATTCATCTTAAGCCAGACATAACGTAAGTTTGTACGAGTATTAATTGGGGGCTAAAAACGTTATGTTTTTGCTATTTAAAGACAAATCACTCTGTGTTCACACGAAAAAATCCCTTTTGTTTTCGTTGGTGAAAACTATTAGAGCAACGTACAGGTACTACTTGTTATGTAGAAAAAACAAGTAGTATAAAGATGCAAAAAGGGAAAACAATTTGCTGAAGGTAAATGGCTAACGCCACAAAAGCGATTCAGATACCAACCAACCAACAGTAATTATTTATATTCAACAACAAGAATTGTTGCTAGCGAACCTCTATGTTAAAATGGCCAAATCTTCGCCAAATCTTCAGTGTTGAATCTAACTTCTAGTTGGAATTACATTTATTAGTTAAGTTAAATTACGCTAAAACTGTAAACTGAACTTTTTTCGGCGTTCGTTACATTACGCCATTAATACACATACAGACATATTTCTTTGAAATTGAATTTATTTATAATTATCTATTTGTACTAAATTGCTGATTTTGTCTTTAAATGTTCATGAAATGAGCTCCTGGGGAACAGGTTTTGTCTTGGTGCATTCCAAGGTTGGATGCGGCAACCAAAACCCTAATAAGCTCCTTTATGACTTCGAAGACTGAATTGGCAGAATTTGTTCCCCATTCTGCCTTGACCCTGGGATGCCTTAACTGAAACATCATGGCTACTGTTTAAATGTAAAAGCTGAAGAAAAGGCTCTGGTAGTGATAGTAGTTGTCTACCTTCGGTGAAAAGCGCCGTTTCAAAAAAAATTAATTTCTATATAAACACCGTCATATGTAGAATGACAGCTAAAATTAGATCGCGAACAAAGTCTCTGGCCTGGTTGAACGGCCTTCCAAGTAGCAGAATTTGTCTTGGTTTATAGAGGAGAAGAGGTCCCTCTAGGAAGGTTTTGTATGAATTCGGTTGTGAAGGGTCTTCACTAGCTTTCACGAAAGGTCAATTGACAGAACCGGAACCTGCGTACACCTTATATGTATGCCTTGCGTTGGTTCTAGGTTGAGTTGCGTATTTGGACTAAAACATTCTCGCTGCGGTGTAAAAGTATGAACGCAGCAGATACTGATAATAGCGGCCTAGTTTTGGTCATACAAATGTCTCTGAGGTACTGATATTTCTGTTCTTGGTAAAATGTTTTTGACTTCGATACCTCCATCTTTCGAGCAAAGGGTTTGTACCATGTGCAGACATCACATATCACAATGCAAGTGACATAAGGGCGTTGGTAAACCCTTAACAAGTTCATCAAGTGGAGTAAGTACCCCATTAGATTAGGTCATAATGGTATAAGGGTCAATGTAAATCAATTTCTCAATTTTTCATTAAATGATAGAACATCTATCAGCGAAAACTATGAGTTTCTGTGATTCTTTCTAACTTTCGCAAATTTTTTGCTATAACATACATTTATATCAATCAATTAGCTTGTTTCCCAAATCATGATAAGCCTAATTAGCGAAAAACGGTTTCAAAAAGGTTATAACACAATTTATACTGCAGCTGAAAACAATTTGCCGGCCATTTAAACATGGCCTCAAGTGTTTTAGGTTGCAATTAAGAAAAAAAATTAAATCAAAATCTCAATTTTGCCACAACAGCAACGAACAACTTGTAGAAAAAATACAAAAATATCAATTCAATTTTAACAAAACATTGAAGTACAGCGGTGCCCAATTACATGTGCAACTAATGAGCTGTAAGCTGTATCAAATGACCCAGGCTTTAAGAATTGGACACCAATAACAACACAAACTACAAGTAAAGCAAAAAAACTCTCACTACTTAAATAAACAAAAATCACAGGCTTAAGGTGGACTTGACAGCAACAAACTTTAATTGAAACGACACACCATCATTGAATATTCAAAAGGACCATTTTAAGACTTGTTTTCTCCTGTATTTTTGTTCTCTTAAGTTGCAATTTTTTGTAGTTTTTGTTTTTTTTTTGTTTGACGTGACCAAGAGATGACTTGCGTGTGGCAATTTCATTTAAAATAAAAAAGTTTACTTAAAAAAGAAAAGAAAATTAAAATGAAGAGCAGAAATTTTTGCCAAAAATATTTTAAGCTTATTAGGGCGATAATTTGATGCCTTAACAGCAAAAATAACAACAACAACAACAAAAATCGAAATAAAAAAAATAAAACATCAGATCAGCAGCTAAAAGAAGCAGTTACTTTTTTTGCTTAAAAACTTATTATAGAAAACATTTTTGCACTCTGCAGTTGGGTCATCTTGGCCTCATCTATTAATTTGAAATTAAAGTCATTGTTTTGTATGATTTTTAGATTAGTCTTTTCACAACTTTCTTCTCAATCTAACTGTTTTGTCAAATAGCATTAACATCCGATATACCGGGTATGTTCCCAAATGAAACAATTTTCAAATTTCGCCAGCGACGTATTTAGGATCGATCGATCGATTTTTTATGCTCTTACACTTGTCTCGATGACATGTTCACAGTTTCAGCTATTTATCGTTATCGTCATTAGAAGTTTTTACGTGATCGGTCATTTTCTGCTGCCGAAAAAATGTGGATCGAAGAATTGGCATAAAATGTTTAGTAAAATGCTCAAGTGATTGTAATCTGAATCGGAAAAATGCTTGCAAGTGATATAAGCTTTTCGGGAAGATTTGACACCCCAAGGCACATCAACAACCGATGATGATGTTCAGAAAGCAAAAAAAATTGTAATGGAGAATCGTAGAATCACTACCAAGAAGTTCCTTAGCTTAGGATGTGGGCATATCGGTTCGCTCAGGATATGCAACTTTTTCGGAAATTTTGGGCATGAAGCATAAAGAATTCTAAAACTGCCGAGTTTTGACCGCAAACCTTTAATTTGGGGCCAAAAACAACACCGTAATCATCATCAAGCCACTGCATTCGCCAGACTTGGCCCTTTGTGAGTCTTTCTTCAAGATTGGATCGAATCGCTAAAAGAGCTCAAGTTCACACCAAAAAGTGTCTGTCGCAACTGGTTCGAATATTGGAAAAAAAATGCTGGCAGAAATATATTAGGAAGGGAACAAAATAGAATTTGATGAATAAATAAATATATTTTGAGAAAACCTCTTACGTATATATAGATAGATAATCACCACCTACTTTGGCTTTTGTCGCACACTGTATGCCTGCCTCATTTCTATCCTTAACTCAGCTACACCGCTTAAGAATATGTAGCACCTCTAACCTGTACTTCTGATATTTAAATGCTTTCACTTTAAAAAGTTTCAAATTCGTTTTTTGAACGGTTCATTTTCTCTTTTGCAAACTTTCTTAACTCTTTTTGTTCAAAAAATACTACAGCAAGTTGCTTATGGTCAAAGCATCCATCATTAAAAATCACAACAATTTAAAGTTCATTAGCTTCTTATTTACTTCTTGTGAGTCTTGTGTTTTAACTACTTACTAATAGTTGAAATTAAATACAATACAAACTTATACACAAACATATCCATTGAACCATCCAGCCAGCCATCCAATCATCCCGCACACACACATACACACACACTCATACGTAAGACTAAATCAATCTATAGCGTGAGATACTTGTCCTTTGAGGCCTTAATTTGTTTTTAGCCAAAAATTAAAAAATTTTCATAAAGACACCAACGAGACAAAGAGAAAAAATGTGATTTTAATTATTGACACATCACTTGACTGTGTGTGAGCAGAGAAATTTAAAGCAATAAAATGATCAGTTAACTGGCTGGCTTGCTGGCAGGCTGGATGGATTTCTGCTGCCTTCTGGGTCTTTCAAAAGTCTATAGGCCACAATATTCTCAAAAAGAAATAAAGACAACAAGACATAATTTTAATAATTGTGACGTCGATGTTTGATGTATTCTGTTTTTAAAATGAAATGGCAGAGCCACCTACATTGAGCTTAAAATACTCTCAAATAAAGTTTCGGTTTCAAAGTCTTTTTTAAAAATGCAAACTTTAGGAGGCTGTATATACGGCTTTCAGGATCTTTAATTAAAATGCAGTCATGCAGTTTTAAATGCAGACAATAAATTTTGTAGGTTTTGTGTGTTTGTTGAGGATCATATTTGTTCTTGCTGGCCAAATACTCGTAAAAACGATGTGTAACAGGATCTTTGATGTATCGGCAGCATCATCGTTATCTTCAGGTTTATCAATCATTGCAGTTTTAATCTTCAAAATTTAACACGGTTATTTTATTAAGACATTAATCACATGCAAAATATTATCAAACTATCGTCAAGAAAAGGCCTTTTTAGTCCGAAATTTCTTCTAATATCTCAATTATAAGAACGAAATCCTTTTTTTCTGCCTAAAATTGTGTTTGTTTTTTTCCGGCTTCTTGTGGTTGTCTTTGTTAATTTTTTTATTTATTTGTATTTTTTTCAATTTGCTGGCGTTCGTTCTATGATTGTATGTACCTATTGGCGGCAAATCACTTCCTTTCCATTTTGTTTCCTTAAAAACTGCTTTATGTCCTGCTTTCCTTCCGTGCATGTCCTATATGGGCAACGATTCAGAAAACTAAAATATACCTGCAGATATTTTACATCTAGCAAATTTAGGAAAAGAAGACCCCACAGTATGTTTTTTGATGCCGTTCTTGTCTTTTTGTTTTTGCTTGTAGTTTTAGTGCTGTGGGCGTAACATTCGTGATTTGGTGTCGCTAATTATAGAGTTTTGTAATTCTTATGCTATTTTGAAGAGTTTACAACTTCTTTATATTTATCACGTCAATTATTTCTTAGTTGTCATGTTGTGCCGCACAGAAGTGATGCAGTTGATGTTTTCAGGGTTCCAGCAAACTAAACAATAAATATTTTGTTGTTTGAGAAAAGTTCTTGAAATATCATTCGTATTTATTTTTCGTTATTGAAATCATGGATTACAATTGCAATTAAATTGAGACCATTAACAAAAATAATCGATAAGAGAAAAGCCGAATGCTCCGCAGGGAATAACATAAATTTTCCAAAAGAAATTTAAATTTGTTCTTCTCAAATTAATTCATAAATTATAAATATTTCCCAAACACTTAAGATTAATCGGTGTTTAGAACGAAAGGAAAAGTTGCGTTACAAAATTTGAATTAAGGAACAAAATAAATCAAAAGTTGAATTGAAAATTTGGAATTATTCTAATGAGTTTTCGTCCTTTAAACAAATTGTTAATTTTCCACTTTCCATTGAGCTGTGCATTAAATACACATAAAAGCCGACACATTTTATTACAAAACAAAAAAGAAAACAATTGAAACTAAAAAAAATTAAGCAATAAAATTTGTTCTGGTTCACGCAAATCGAAAACCTATCAGGGACAATAAGGCCCACTATATTTTATAGTTCATTTAAAAAATAATAGGCAACAAAAGAGTAATGAATCAATTGTAGCAATTTTCTCTTTTGTTTGCAGTCCTTAACAAAAATTCCTCATAAATAATATCTTCTGTATCCTTTCTTAAGACTCCTGAAAAAAACGTGTTCTTGTTTTTGTTAATATTTCGTAACAAGTGGTAATACGCTTATGAATTTATATATGTGGAATAATGTGTGGTAATCTAAGCTAAACATTGCTTGTACTCTTCTCATTGTCCTTTTTTAGTGAGAAAACCACTAGAAATAAAGAATATCCTTTCAATAATAGGTTGTTCTATTGTATTCTTATTTAAGCGTTAGTCTCATATGTTTGAGTAAATTTTTCTTGCTGAATTCCAGCCAGCAAAAAAGTCAATCTATTGTTCTGTTGCTCTGCTATTGTTCGAAAGTAATTAGAGTTTTGTTTTTGTTGCTCTCATCAGCCGTATACTTTATGGCCACCAACGTTTTAATGTTGACAGGCGTAACACGCCTCTAACATAATAAACAAGCAACAGATCCTTTACATCGTCTAAAAAATCTTCAAAGACGTATGTACATGAAATGCTTCATTTGTATTTGTGAGCAGAGTGTGTGAATTCAATGTCTGTGGTCTTTTTGATTGAACGAAGGATTTTTGTCTTTTCGATTTGAAAGTCTATGGATTTGATTTTTTGATTTTTTCTACTTGACAGTTATGATGTGGTAATTTTTTTGATCAAGGACTGTAAAGGATGACCATAAATACTGTCGAAGAATTGCTAAGCATTTTGATTTTATTGCTTGTACTTGCTAACACCAGTTTGCGTGCGATAAGATTTCATACTTTAATTTGAGTTTGATAACGATCATACGATCGTGAGTATAATTTATTAATTTGTTAAATGTCGGCAAACTTTGTTCTGTAGTTTGTAGGAGGTGTGTACTTTCTGTGTTTCCTCTAATTTTTACGACCAGCCAATCAGTTTTATGGGCAAAAAGCAACATTTGAGCTAAAAATGGTTAAAGGAGTCATATTAAAAGATTTTTGGAATTTGAAGAGCGGAAAATGATGGTCGGCTAAAATTTGGTTTGCGCAGAGAAAACAAGCAGCGTTATCAACTTTGAAATTTCAAAACGCAACAAAATAGAAAAAAACGCACCAAGTTTACAATTTCTTATGTTAATTGAAGAAGTTTTGCGCACCAACTAAGGAATTTCTGGCACCTAAGACTTAAAAATGCACCGACTTGGCAAAATAATTGGTTCGCCTTTGGTGTGGCAACTACATTAATCGATATATATCATTCTATAGAAAAACCTTGGATTTAACAACCCATTCAACACCCGATAGTTGCTGTTTGTTAGTGTAGTTTGACGTTTCATTGTGGATAGACTTACCCTGCTGCAGCGCTTGCTTTTTTGCATTAAAATAATGCTTTTATGCCCATTCAAAATTTTGTTCTCCGATAAAGCCCACTTTTGGTTGAATGGGTACGTAAATAAGCAGAAATTTTCGTATTTTGTGTGAGGCGAATCTTCAAGTTTTGGTCGAACCGCCACTATGTACACAGAAAATTACTGTCCGGCTTACGACTGGCGGAGTCAGTGGTCCATATGTCTTCAAAAGCGATGATAATCGGAATGTTACGGTCAGCTGTGAGTGGAGATTCAAACCACAAGGACACAAATTAAGAAAACAACTTCCCAAAGACATTTAAATATTATATTATTCTGCAATCTATCTTTTCCCCAGAAATTTTAAAAACTAAAAGAAAGTCCTTTATAGATCAACCTTTATACTTTTATTCCAGTACTGTCAAAAATATTTTTTTATATCATGGTTGTTTATATCACTTAATTAGAGATTGAAACCATCAATAGAATTTGTAGAAATGTTAAGTTTAGGACTTGAATGAAGTACAAGAGTTTTTCTTTTTTACTTTGAAATAAATCAAATTAACTGTAAAAAAATCCTCTGAAGAGAAGCCGTAACATATTTAGATACGAAGGAAAGCAAAAAGTCTGAAGAAACTATATCCCAGCAATAGCTATGCAACATTTATTGCCAACCGTAACGCCAGGGGGAGACAATGTAATGGGTCTGTACTAGTTCTTAGTAGCGGAAGCTTGTTAGTTTATTGAACGATAATTGTACAATATTTAGACTATTTTATGATGTATTTAGTAACGGAAGTTATTTGTTTTATATCTTTATTTTAAATAGAGAAAGCCCATGAATAGTTATTTTTAACTTCGTTGTTCAAAACAACAAACATCCATGTGAAAATTCCCATTGAGGAGCAATGAATTAAAATATTAATAAGCAAACTTTTTACTACTTCTACTGCGGCATTTTAAGTGCGTATGATTATTTTAGTAAGTACTTATCACTACCGCTTACGGATAATTAATTCAAGCCACCACTACAAAGGAGTTATGAGAAAAGCTAATTACTTAGAAGCTCTTAAAAAACAAGATTAATATGTATTAAAATTGCCGTATTAAAAAATGTTAAAAAAGCAAACATTGTAAGTATTGCTCAAATTATTTAATCAATTTTCATTGAAGAAAATAATAAAAACATTTTTATTAAGAAAAATTAGTTACATATAGTATATCAGATAATAATTAAGTAATTTCTTCATTGCATTTTAATGATATGAACATGACAACAATCGTTAATAAGTCGTTACTTGATTACTTCTCAGCAATGTAGACGGTAAATAATATGATATTGTTGTTAGTTAAGTGCAACATATTACCAGGTTTTCGCTGGGATGTCTCAATATATAAAATATTCATAAGTCTGGTTTAAATAGCAAAAATCACAATGTTTGCACTATACTCGTATGTAAACATTTTTGAGAATAAAGCACATGGAATGCGAAATAAAAACATATTGGCCGTACAAAAATATTTTGTTCTATTTACATCACATGCAATTTCTTTTTTGGCCAACCAGTACCGTAAATGTAGATTTATATATTCATTTTCCAATTATATACAATTAAATATTGGAATGTTTAAATATTCGCAGGTGATGTAAAGATATTTTTAAGTTAAAAAAGTTAAAAACTCTTGCTATCATATTTATATGCAAAAGCACAATATTTTCAATTGGTGCAACCATAATTTAATGTAATTAAACCTAGTAGAATGTAAACATATGTATGTGCTTTTCTGGAAACAAAATGTTGTAAATGATTATAATATTGGGCTGGATTTTATTCAAAATATATAAGATTGATGATTAACGCAATTCGTGATATTTTAGCTTTCATGAAACGATAGGTGACTGACTGACTTTATAATACGGTTCAATTGTATGCGACCCACATATATGGTGTAGAATGATCATACTGAATTAGTTCAAAAGAAGTTTTTACTTTTTTGTTTAAGAGAGACATATCGAGGATGTGACAACCACCCATCGTATTTTGAAAGGTTATCTTTAATTCGTCACATTACCTAAGAAATGGAACTGTGGGCTCCTATTTTCTATTAAGTAATTTATCGTTTGTTACTCTAACCGATTCTATGTTAAAATTTGCATTACAAACTATGCTATGTTTGAAACCGCCATTTTGAAATAAATGGCGGTGAAGTTATAAATTCGATGAAGTCATTCGGAACTTTTTTTGAGCCCGATTGTAGCTTAAATATCATTAATTAGTTGTATGTATATTTGTATGAAAGCGCAATAATTGTGATAATGTGAAATGTCCAAGTTTATTTGCCTTATCTCTAAAACATATACATACATATATACATATGTATAAGATACTCGTAATATTTCCGGCCTTCAGAAATTGTAGCTGGAAAAACTTTGTTGATAAACTTTTGTTCTTCATACACATTAAACAGTTCGATTGCCATTAGGGTTTGAGAAATGGGAATTCCCACACGAGAATCTACAGTTTATTTATAAATTTCTTAGGAAAATGGAACAAAGATGTGCAGAATAAAAACCCCAAAATCTTACACTTGTTAATTTATATGAATAAATTGTTTTAACCATTTTATCTTGTAATTTTTCTCAAATACATACGTTTATGAATAATATTTTATTTAAAAAAATTAATTAAATTCTCCCAAGACGCTACTGACTTTGAACAATTTTATCAATATTTGTTTTAAATTTGAACAACCAAACTCTCAACTAAAAGCTTTTTTACACCACAGAAAACCACTCTAGAGATATTTTATCAAAACGTCTATCTACAAAATCAAAACAAATAAACTGTTTAAAAGTGTGTTTTCTAGTTCAATACTAAAATAGTTGTCTGTTAAACGTTGAACCCTAAAGTTGAAAAAATGCATAAGATCTTAGTTCTAGCCGTGTTTCTGTGCAGTGCCATATATGTAAGTTTTAAAACTCTAGTGTGTTTTTGTAACTTTTAACCAGAAAAACAAATTCCAAGGTCCTGAGCTCTTCGAACTTAGCAGAAGCAAATAATTACGATGCGTCTGTTAGGAATACGATGGAGAATTTAACCCAGCTTACGGCCAGTGCTGTCAATCATCTTCTAACTGAACTATCAACAAAATTTGAAACAACTTCCAAAACTCTGGTGGCCGACATGGAAACGGTTATAGGATCGGCCTTACATCAGTTGGCACAACCCTTTGAAGACTTGCAGCAGAAAGTATCAGCATCGCAATGTCATCCTGAAGTCCAATTGGAATCGTTAAAGAAACAAATTGATTCAGATTTATCGAAATGTACTCAAAACATTGAGGAAGCTTTTACCGCTTTCCAACGAGATTCGAATGCATTTAAAATGGCTCTGGAGAAAAATATTAAAGATATGATCGATTTGCCAACAAAATGTAAAAATTTGGGTGCCGAATCAGACTTCAACAGCCTTCTCAATTGTTACGTGGGAAATCTTGCTACTTTAAATCGACAAATTGCAGATATACTTGACAAAGCCAACAAAACTATAATTCATACACGCCAATTGGGCGAAAAAGCACTCCAAGAAGGCCGCGCATGCACCAATGAAATGATCACAACTACTAAAGCTACATTTAATACAATATTGTCAAGTTGTTCCAAAATATTGGAACAATAGTTTTGATTTCGGATTGTGAAATTTAAAATTAAAATTTTATTAAGTTGATAGTTAATATGTTCAAAGCATTTAAAAGTTCTTTCAATGTAGAGAAATGATGAACGTTCTCCAAATGTGTACATATATAATTTATATCCTCCAGAGAGGAAATCTCATTATTTTTCAACGGGAAAGGAAGTATTGGAAATAAATTGTTTGCTAATTATTATAAGAATAATTGTAATAAAAGGTGAAAAACTGGAGAACCATATATTTTTTACGAGTATGTTTGCATATTGTAAAAATTAAGCTCATTTCTTTAATCTATATGCATCTATATACATATATATAAAGCAGAACCGCCTTAGTCTAGTAATTAATATTAAGGCAACTTCATAGCCACTGAAATTGAAGGATACAAAACTGATTTGGGGACTATTTATGAACTTTATTTTGCCAAGTTTATCTATGCCTCGCATTAATGATTTCCGAATTTCTGTTGTTCAAAATTTTGGCCAATAATTTTCCCTTAATTAAACGATTCTTAAGTTTAGCGCTTTGTCTGTTTTTAATATTATAAATATTTTATTTAGGACTCATCGTAATTTCTATAAAGCTAATCATTTAATGAACTCCCGGTTTGCGTGCATGCAACCTGCATGAATTGTTTCCAAATAAAACATTTCGTTGCATATACAAGGATATCAGATGTGTCAGTTTTAAAACTTGTTAGGCGATCTATTTTTTAGTTTGGCTACATACACAATTTTAGGCAATTTATAAAATAGTTGACTATTTTCGATCGACCTTAAACTAGATTTGAAAATCGTTAAATATATCAAGGGCGACGAACATCTTGAACATTTTAGTTTGACGCCTGGTTCATTTCTAATATCAACGTTGTATGTCCATAAAACTCAATAGGCAAAACTATCCTTTGTTAATTGTAATGATATTGCATTTAACTTAAATAATTTTTGCCCAAGAGTTCATAATTTTAAGGATGCAGCTGGTACCCGCCATTTTACAGAGCTTGCTTCATATGCTGCTGATTTCAAAATGAACGTCTGGGTGCTCTATTAGGAGTTGTAAATAATATGTTGCATTTTATTTGTAACTTCCGTCTGTTAGATTTCAACTTAATTTTTAGGCATTGTAATCTGAAAAAGTAGACAACGGAAAAAATCTTAACAGTAAAGTGTTTAGCATTCCAGATGTATAATAAAAGTATAACTATCAAACTAATCTGTCTAGTACAATATATTTCTTAAATATAGGAGTATTATAATCTATATTCAAATATACATCTTATACTTTCCTTGTACTTAATTAAACAAAATGCATATCATGGCAGCTTTTTCGATTTTTGTGGCATTTGACGGATTCAAAACAAAATTTAAATATTTATATTTTAAAGACATAAAATATATGTATATTATTTTGTCAAAAACCATACAAACATATATAGTTTGGCGATTCTTAAAGCTTAAGTAAAAAAAAAAGAACCTTGTTTATGTAATGAATACATCGGATAACAACGATAGGAAAAGGTATATTGAACGAGGCGACTTTCTAATAGGTGAAATTGAGGGCGCAACTGATTAATTTCTTTATGTTTTGGTGTCTCTTGGATCTCAACCTATTCCGAACATTTACCAAAAGCAAATGCAAACTTGGATATTGGCGAGTGTACCTGCTATGAATTCGCCCGCAAGAGTAAGAGTAGTGAAAAGATGGTCAGCTGCTGTAGTGCTGCCACCTTTTAGAGACTAATACTCCTCGTAATACATGCAACAAAAAAAATTATTTCATTCAATTTAATAATACGTAGATATTGTAATTTAATTTAAAACATGATCTACAAAAAATTAATTTATTATTGCATAATGTATATATAAATTAAGTGCCTGAATAATTTTCAGACTGACGCAATAGACTGGGGTTCCTCTGCAGCCCTGTTACAATATGTTAATAAAGTTTTTTTACTTTTTTTTCTGTTGTCTTATTGATTAAGAAAATCAAATATTAATTAATACAAGCAATATTTATATGGAAATATATTTTTTATTGAATTTTATAAATTTTTTCTCTTTTCAGGTAAGTTGACTTGATTTTTACTATTTTTCGCTTTAATTGGTGAGTTTTTAACAAACGATATAAGAAAAAAATATTTTTCCTGATAGAAATAAATTAGATATTGTACTATTACACTTTAATAAAATTCGAACTTAAAAACCAACAACTACTTATCACCGTTAAGTTAAAGTTGTAAACCGAATATCTTAGTTAAAACAATCTGTAAAACTATTCAAATTTGTTTTGAACGGCACATGTGCTACAAAATTATTAAGGATAACTGTATGTAAGCAACAATACCAACAACTGACGCCAAAAAGGTCTCTTGGTGCACGTGGTTAAATAAGAAGTCTCTGAATCAAATAGTGATTAAAGGTTTTACATACATACATACATTCATACATACATATGTACGTACATATTTATGTGCATAAGAACAAATGAAACAAAATCAAAAATAAGAGTAAAAAAAAAACTCCAAAACTCGGTTTATATATTTGTTTCCGATTTCGGCAGTATGAAAGAGAACGACATGCTTCGTAAGAAAAAAAAAACATCATCAGCAACATTAAGAAGCACTGACAACATGACACCTTCATAAAATATGATATTTAGCAGAGAGAAGAGTTTTAAAACGAACGTACGCACGCGCAGTTTACATTACAAATGTCGAAGGATACAAATGAGTATCACAGTGTTAGACCAACTGTTACCGTTTTATTTTAAGCAACAACAAAAAAAATAAAAGATAGATGAACAGGAACAAGAAGACAAAGAAAAGGGTTGAATTATTGTAAGGGGAAATGTTTTTTATATACATTTATTAAGATCCTGATGACTGAAGGTCCTTTTTTCTTCGTATTTTTATATATGAGTATCTTTTTTTTAAATAAATAAATTTTTAATTTTTTTTTTATAAAAAAGAAGCTTTTTTAACAAATTTTAAAAAATTACGTACTCCTTTTTTTAAATATCACGTGTAAATTGTATTTTTGAAAAATATCGTTGTACTTTGTATTTAAAAGGTTACTGTGCTCCTTCCAATAGGGAAAGCATTACAACTACACTTCATGTGACCAACTTGGTTTTGGCAAAAAATTAGTTGCGTCTAGTGAAGAGTTTGTAGCCACATTAAAATGAATGGATTGGGAGTAGGCTTCTGAATCGGACATGAGTTTTTCCCATTGATGATTAAAATGTTTGTGTCAATTTAAAATTATGCAAGTGATAATGTATTATTTGAACGAAGTGCATTGAATTTTTCTACTAGTTTTGTAAATCTTTTCCAAAAAAATGCCTTGACTTGTCAATACTACTGACAAAAAATTAGTAAACTTTTATTGAAATATTACTTCAGTATTTTCTTGGATTTGCTTAGTTGCATTTCAAAATGCAGATGTAGACCAATAGAGGTGTCTTGGATTCGGCGACTTCTATCACTGTATTTTCTTGACTATTCATTATGCCAGGATCAAAACTGCAAATATTCGTCGGCAAAAATAAAATACATTGGTGTATAAGTAAATGAACACAATCCTGGCGTTGGTCGAAATTTGTCATACTAGGCGAAAGCTTACATTTTTTCGACGGTGAACAACGACCCAAACAGTATCAGATACCTTTGCCCAAAATGTAAACAACTTTACCAATTGTAAACAGAAGTTGTTTATACATCGGTATTCTCCTTCACACCACGAATTTATACAGCGAACAATTACTGACAAACTCGCCGTTATGCGTAAAAATCGTCGTTTGTCGCGGTTGTGTTGCCAACATTAAGCGATATTAGTTGCCTGGTTATTGCCACTTTTACTGGAACATGAACACAACAAGGTTTGTTATACTACCTGCTGTGCATATAATCCACGATACAATAGAATCTCTTTTATTTCCTCTATTCACTTCCAATCTCAAAAATAGGCGAGAATAAAATTGGGAACATACATACGTAGAATATTTCTTCTTATTAATGCAGCATTGTCCTTAATGTTGTTTGTTTTTTAAGTAAATACTTATAATTTTCTAGAAACTTAAGTTTTTAAAAAATTTATCAACTCACGTATTTGCAATCTATTCGCTTCTTGGCTTAAAATCAACGGTACACTATTGAAGTGTCAACAACACTTTATGTATTAGAAAGTATGTAGATGTTCACCAAAACGCGCGAGCTGACTTACCCTATAACAGAATTGTTTTAAATAAATTTATCAATCTACGTTATAAGAACGATGTTTAAGTAAAAGCTGCTAACTTTCTTCTTTTAATGGTTAAATTCAATTTATACTTCTTGTTTATATAGCTTAATAAAAACATTACATTTCATTGTAAAAATAAATTATAAATTTATATATATTACTATTAAATATTTATTAAATATTAAATATTCAAAGATTAAAATAATGACAAAGATATAGATGTTATCTTCGTAACTTCCGATTCAACAAATATTACATATTGGTTTCAAATGTAATAGATTTATTTGAAATTCATCCAATTTTCGATGCAGTCAGTTACGTCAAAGATATGCGTCAGATAGATAGTGAATTAGGACTAATTTCTGAATTGCATATATATAAATAAATTTTAAATAACTTCTTAGCTGTCATGACAAAACAAAAAAGTGATTTTTATTATACCTCACTCTCTTCATCAATGTTCATGACTTGAAAGTAACTTATTCGTAAATTAAAAATAACTCAAACAAATTTTCGTCCTACTTATTACATTTTATTGTAATCACTGGAGTTTTGTCCCGGAAGGCCCCAAATAATAAACATTAATCAAACAAATCTATCGAGACTTATGCCTAGAAATAGAGACCGTAAATATATGATAACTATTTAAGTCAGCCGGAGATGACCTGTCATCTGTAAGATATGGTCGGAGGAAAGCATGCCCGACGAGTGGAATCTCAGCATCGTTTGCCCGATCCACAAAAAAGGAGACCCCTTCAACTGCGCCAACTACCGGGGAATAAGTCTCCTGAACATCGCCTACAAGATCTTCTCTGCCGTTTTGTGTGAGCGCCTGAAACCATTCGTGAACAGTTTGATAGGTTCTTATCAGTGTGGTTTCAGGACAGGGAAGTCCATCATTGACCAAATTTTCATACTACGGCAGATCCTGGAAAAGACCCAAGAGATGCACCACCCACCACCTATTCGTCGATTTTAAGGCCACATATGACAGTGTGTATAGGGACGAGCTATACAAAGCCATGTGTAGTTTTGACATTCCTACCAAACTCGTCAGGCTGTGTATGATGACGATGGAGAACTTTCGCTGCTCCATCAAGGTCGGTAACGAATTCACCGAGACCTTCAATGTCAGAAGGGGATTTAGACAAGGCGACGCACTGTCATGTGACTTTTTTACCATAATTCTCAAGAACTCACACGCCAACAACAGAGGCACGATCTTCCAAAAGTCCGTGCAACTGCTATCATACGCCGACGACATTGACGTGATTGGTCGAACACAGCGAGCCGTCAATGAAGCGTTTGCTGGTATTTCAACGGAGGTGGCCAAAATGGGTCTAGCGGTGAACGAGGGCAAACTGACTGACTGACGACTGGGCCAGAACGTTACCATAGGCAACTATAACTTCGAGGTAGTGAAGGAGTAACAACAACACAACGACAATTTAAACAACATCACTACCGACATCAAATGCAGAATAACTCTTGTCAATCGCTGTTTCTTTGGGCTCAAGAGGCAATTGAGTAAGGCCCTTTCTCGAAAAACCAAGCTGACACTATATACCACTTTAATAATCCCTGTACTTCTCTATGGCGCGGAAACATGGACGGTGTCGAAGGGGGATGAGGAAGTCCTTGGTATTTTCGAGAAAAAAGTTCTGCGTTCCATCGTCAACCCTGTTTGCATTGATGGTTTCTGGAGAAGAAGATTCAATCATGAACTGTACGGGTTGTACAGCGACATAAGTCTAACCAGGCGTCTACGGATCCAACGGCTAAGATGGTTGGGCCATGTAGAGCGCATGGAGAATACTGCTCCGACCCGTAGAATCTTCGATTCCGAACCTGTGGGACAACGCATTAGAGGACGCCCACGGAACCGATGGCGCACACAAGTGGAGAGGGACCTCAACCAACTTGATGTGCAAAATTGGAGAACGCTGGCTAAAGACCGTGCCAGCTGGAAAAGTTTGTTGGTTGAGGCCCAGGTTCACCCTGGACTGTAGCGCCAAAAGAAGAAGAAATATATGATAAAGATCAGACTAATTCGATATGGCTAAACGAGTATGATATGTGAAATAATTACATTTTACATTAGAGAAATAGAACTTACATACAGAGAAATAGAACTATGATAGCAAAACGATTGTAGCTTAAAGGCACTCAGGATAAACTATAACTCGTTTAACATGTACCGATCTATAAAAGGTCATAAAGAGCAGCACCAGGCAAAAGTTTCTACAAATCGATAGCAAAGATATCGAAAATGTCAAGTTTACAAAATACTCGTAGTTGGTTCCATTATTTTCCTTTACTTCCATAAAAATTAGGGGTTTTTAATGACGAAGAAACAATAAAAAAACGACAGCAGGATAATTTGGATACCTTGTCGTGGTTGTATGAGTGTTTGGTGTGTTCAAATATTTAGTGTAAATGTGCCAGTATTGGTGTTAAGGAAATACAAAAAGAAACAGAAAGAAAAAACTGTTAATATATTAAAAAAATATATAATTTTCTACTTTGACAAGGGGAAGCCTAATTTCTGTAAGTCAAAGTAGCAACAGATGACGGCGTGCGCCTACATTTTAAGAAACATCAATTCAGGAAAAAAATTGTTAAAATAAGCATGAACACATTCAAAAGAAATAAAACGATGACATACTCGAAAACAACATGTGTTACTTCTACAAAATTTGGCTGCAAGGATCAATTTTTGGCTTGAGTCCTTTCTGCCGCAGTTTTCTTGCGCTGAAATTTTCTCTGAGTAGTTAATAAATTTATCTACTTTCTTTTAGTTGCCAGCAAATAAAAAAAACTATTCAGAGTATGAATTTGTTTGTTAACAGTTGGCTGGCCTTTAAAATTGAAAATAAGAATTGTTTTATATGAAAAAAATTAACTTAATCTTCAGAGAAAAAATTTGCCAGAATTTCATTAGCTTTCAAAAGTTGACCATTAAAAAATCATCAATCACCCAAAAGTAGAAAATAAAACTTAAATTTTTGGTAGCTGGTTGTCAAAAATATGCAACATTGTAGTATGTTCGGCATTATGCGTGCCGGCTTTAGTAAATTAAATGTTTAAAAAGATTTAAGAAGTTTATTTAATTTCATGTAAATATGAGTATTAAAGAAAGAAACATAGTGATGCAACCAAGGCGACTGCATAACAGGTGAAATTACTTGTTTACGGCCTTCTGGTTGTCAGCAGATCAAGAGTAAAATTTTGGATTTTGACATTTGACGAGTATTAAACAATCACAAAATACATTTTCTTAGCTTTAGCTGCTAAGAATTTAGCTTGGAAAGAGTAAATACGTCGAGTCAGACACATTAATGGACTATAAATAGGAAACTTAATTTTTAGTTTCGATATTGAAACAAAAATGGTTATTCTTTGCCAGCGACTTTTGTTGGAAACAAAACAAGATGAACATTTATCGGCAGTTTTTCAGTTTATTTGTTTATTTTTAATTATTTTAGTTTTTAAATTCTTCGAACTTTATGAGAAATCGTGTTTCCTCGGCATTCTTAAGGAATACGATGTATAACCGTTTTTGATACTTTAACAAATAGGTCTCTACTAATGTTTTATTATTCTTTTGGCGCTTTTTTGTGTGTTACACAATTATTAATCATCAATCGATAAGTTAATGGGGTTTTTCTTCATTTTATTGTAAAACAGAAACATTCTGTATTAAAAAACTATACTGCATAAAAAATGTGTTATATGAAATACTATTGTCCCTTGTAATTTTATTATCAAACGTTGTTATCAGGCTTTCTTCACAATCGCAAGATTTAAAATCGCCAGGTGGCTTGAAAACGTTAAATTTATTTATAGGTGTCCGGAAACTCAGACTTTTTGCTGGCGGTTTTCTATTTTTCGATTCTAACATCAAAAAAAATTCAACATAAGAAAAAAAGAAACAAAAAACTATAAAAAACATAAAAAGAACAAGAAGCAAACCCAGCATGTCAGCACTCTCTGTATTAAGCATAATAACTATAAAAGTTAATCTAAGAGATTTTTACCATCCATTAGAAGTGCCAGAACAAACGTAAGTTTGCATTTTAGTACAAAAATCCTTAATTTTGGTATTAAGTTTGATAGATTCAACAAAAGTTCAATTCGAATTGTTTTTGAAGAGACTGCAGCACATTTCAGCTGTTTGTTAAAATACCCTATTCAAAGAAAAAATTGACACAGGCACAAGAAGAACTTTTAAATTGGTATTTTTAATTCAAAACGTGCAAAGCTGTTTTCAGTTTTTGTTAAAATAAAAAGAAAACATATTAAAATTTTATTTTCTGTTGAAAGTTTCTAAATCAGTTCACTTCATTAAATGCTCGTGAGTTGAAATCGGAAATTCTACGCAATTTGCGTTTGGCAAGCACCAATTTTGTGACTTCAAAACGTGAAACGGAATATCTTTGTCCAAACACTTATTTCGCGTTTTAGAAGTGGCCTGTATATTTATTATGCGATGCTAACTGGCTGTTTATGATGGTTTTATTTGCTAATTTGTTTGTTTGCGTTTACGAACGATAAAAGTGAAGAAAATGGAGTAGTTGATAACAAATTTAATTTGTGTATTAGATAATAAAACATATGTATGTATATAAAATATAGGAAATATTTAAAGAAAAATTAGAAATTATTCTTGCATTTTTAGGATTTTTACTTCGCTCGTTTGCTGCAAACATTGTGCAGAGTTGCTTTTTCGATCATCTGGCATTTGCGGTGCTGCCACTTTTTGCATTTACGAAGAGAACACATGTATACACACATATATGCACACATTCATAAAAATCAATTTAAAACCAGTTTATGGCCAATCTACCAAAATTTTTAATATTAATAATATTAAATTCGTGCATAAATTTACTTATTTTTCTAATTTATTGGCAACACTCGACTTCAGACAAAACAAAATAAGCCGAAAACAATTTTCCTAGCCAACAGATGGCAACAAATATTGAAGGTATTAAAACTGCAGTTATTTTTAAAACATAATTTCCTTCTCTTAAAGAAACAGACATAAAACGAAGTTGTTTGAAGCAAATTGTTTTTGCGGTATAAAGGTTAAACAGCAAATTAGAGCGAACAAGAACAACAGAGATGAAGATACAAAGCTATGAAACACAAACACTCTTACGAGCACATGCAGTTCTGTATCTTGCGGATGTTAATTCTGCTTAAATGCACGGCAACAACAGAAAATAAGAACGCGCGCACATTTTGGCCACTAAAACTGATCATCATTGTTGTGCATTATCTCGAATACAATTTTATTGCAGACACAAACAGGTCTACTACTAGACGTTTGAAGAACGATAAAATTAAAAGATATTTAACAAAGAATGCATCACATCGACCATCTGGGATTTCTTGTCATTTGGTGCTACAAAAAGAAAAACCTTTCTAAAACTGATAGTTCCTTTTCTCGCTCCTTCTTTCATGCAGTCTAGAAGGCAGGCGGCCAATCGGACTCGGTCAGTGTGGAAATTTAACTTTTAAGTGAGACTGACGCGTGCCTTCAGTAAAAAAAAAAACTAAATAAATTATCGTCAAATACCACAAATAAAACAAAATTTCAAAATAAAATAAATTAGAAAGAAATTCATTATGAATAGCATTTTTTGTACACACATACATACATACATACATCATATGTACATTTATTTTAAATTTATTTCATTTAAAAATAAAAATTAGCAAATAAAAAAATGTTTTCTAATGCCTTTTCGACTCCAGCTGGTTGCTTTATATTCATGCTAAGTTTTAAATATACCTTTATAAATCAAAATATTCACTTGTCATTTCCCCATCATCATCCAATGATCTCAATAATTTTAGATTTGTCGCATAAATAAATAAATTTTTTTCATATTTTTTCAGCTGCAGAGTCCTGAATGCATATTTTATTGAGCCAAATGCATGTTTCTATATCCTGTATTCGATATTTCAAAAAAAAAAAAAAACCTTATTTAAATTATTGTTTACAATACAAATTATGTATGACTTCAGTTTTATTTTTTTCATACTTCTCTTTATTATCCTTTCTTGATTTTCGGTTTTGAATGGTTTGCATGCAAAAGTTTAGTCGCGTGTCACTTGAAAACCGAATAATTCCCATTTCTGTTAACATGCTGTGGAGCTTCGGAAATAAAAGAGTTCCTCAAAGACACACACAGGTGTCATTAACTTTTATTGTTGCAATCAATTCTTACTTACCACTGCTTCAGTTTTTTTATTTTTTATTTCATGTGTTTGTATATATACATATCTATATACACATTCAGTCATTCATATTCTGTAGGAAATTTATGGTGTAAATTAAAGCTAGATATTAATTGTTCGTTTTTTCTAAACCGAAACAATATCATTAAGTCACTCTGACAATTTCATTCGTGACCGACGTGAGTCGGTGATATTATCACTGCGTGCATACAATGCGTCCACCAACGCCCACATTGAAGTCAGCCTGCCGTACATGAGTACCGATTTGATCACATGTCATTTACGATATGATTTCTACTTTGATTTGAATTTGTTTAAAACTATTACCGACTATGTTCACGGTATCGGGCTGCCGTACAACTATACACAAATAGAAAGGCTACAAAAACTGGAAAGTAAAGCAATGAGAACAATTTTAAAGTGCAACAGATATACTGCAATTAAACACATATTAAAGGTTGCAACTGAATAGCGCTATTTTTATTTATCCCAAAAATAAAAACAGGAAATGCAACAGAATACTTGAACAGTAAAATATAACATATTGGAGAGGTATCCATACGGACTGAGGAATACGCAAACTTTTAAGCTGCAAAGAGTAACAACGAACTTCAACTTTTTGTAACACATTTCCAAACCGTACCAAAAATGAGAGAAATATAATTATTTTTAACAGAAAAATTATATATATTGTTAGGAACAATTATGTAGCTCACATTTAAATACATACATATATAAATTTAAATGTTCTGTAAATAAATAAAATTAAAAAAATAACTATGCAAAAAGATTAGTCTGTAGGACGTTTACATTTACAAATGATAGTAACAGATGGCTGCCTACTGAAGATCCCATTGCGATGTACTAATTACCCAACTTGCCCCTTATTCCATATCCACTAAGCTCAGTCAGCCAATGCCAAGTCTGCGACAAGCCCCTCTTATGCCAAAATGCATTTAAAGATCCATGATCTGTATAAATATATAAATTCTAGACTTAGTTGCTCTAACAATAAGAATATACGAGTCTTCATACGAGGATTATACAAATAATTTACTAAATTTTATAGTCTACAACACCATGCCATTTTTTTTTGGGACCAGTACTCAGGGTTTAAACGCTACATATTCAATGCATTGTACCAGAAATAGGGTATGGAGAGGAGGAAAAAGTGGGTAGTGTTTTGGCATTTTTATTCTATTTTGCAGAGATGCACATGTTACAATTTAACAGTTAAACATCAATTAACCCGAAATATCCAACATTGCGTTTTTTTATGCTCTATTTTGTATTAATATGGATGTGTTTGTTGGGTTATTGAGTGCTTGTATTTAGTTGAATATAAGAATTTAACTGTTGTTTTTTACTTTGGTAGGAATCGAAACTACAACCTCTGGACTGTTGGTCGAATACTCTCAACTCTCAAAGATCGTGGTATTTTTAAACTCACGCATATCTTTTATTTGTAGACGCAAATAAAACACTATGAATTTTAGAAATTATCTTCTACACGCCTTGTAAAAATTCGAAAACGCTAGCTTCTGCTAGTACCTCCAGAAACTGAACTTAAAAGAGAGTGTAACTTTTTTGTCTTGCCCTGTGTACATAAAATACTTTATAATATTTTAAACTTGATTAGATATTCCTGTTGGCATGAATGCATTTATTTAAATAAAAACGCCCAGCACTTTTAATATTTTTCCCTCCCAAACTAACGCCATTTATCGGACAATATCGTAGCTACACCTGCGAATTTTTTTTATCAAAATCTAAGCAGTGGAGATAAACAAATAAAAATCCTTTGGCAAAAAATTAATCCAATAAAGTGTTTGAACTATTTTAAACCACGAATTTAGAGAAAGAGAAATTTTTTAAGACAACATTTTAACATTAAAGTAAAAGAAGCTTCAAACACAATAAAACTTTATTGAAAAGAACAGCATAAAATGGTTCAGTGCTTGTTTGAAGATATTTTAATCCTATAATAAATTATTTTTTCATTTCTTTTGCAAAAGTTATAGATAAATCTTTAAAATATAATCAAAATATAATCAGTATTAACAAATGTTAGACGATAAGTATTAACTATTAATAGCTTAACGAAATAATAAAAAGATAAAGCCGTACAAACAGCAACGGACTAAACTCTTGGAAAGCCATAATAATCGTATACAATAATACTTAAATTAGAGCGACCCACAGAAAATATATATTTCCCCTCAGAGAATATTTTGGATGATCAAGTTTTAATAAGTAAATGGTGGACTGAAAGACGTTTAAAGAATGTAAATTTTAATTAAATGTAAAATTTAATTTGTTTTTATAAAAAAATGTATTTTATACTTTATGGAAAAAAGTATACATTGTGTTATTTGATTTATATATAATTATTTTGAAAATATTTGAAGCGAAGCTTTTATATATATACAATTTTTGAGATATTACTAAATAATATTGCACCAAGTATTAAACTATTATAGGGAAAGAGGAGAACATTGAAAATATAATTAGGATTTAAGGAGAAAAAAGATAGCTAAAAACCTTATATCTACATACAAAATTGTATTTTATATAAAATTTTTGCATTGAATCTAACGCCATCTTCCTGACTGAAGTTGGCGAAGATTACACTGCTACAAATTTCGTATCAAATAATGGTTTGAAAATCTGTTGCGGTGTTCAAATCTTTGTGTTAATTCCCAAATTACAGTTTGAAATAGGTTTTCTTTGAAGTTTCTGTAGCGTAGCGTCTGGGTAGGTTATATATAATTTTCAAATTTTTATTTTTGATTATCTGAAGCTTTTTCAGGTGGGTTTTTGCGTGAAGCGAAACCTAATCAGTGTTTACGCTTCCGAATTTTTAAACCGCAGGCTTAGAGCATTGCTAAGCTCCCAAATGTATTTATTTGTAATTCTAGTGAAGCTAAATAAAATTTTTTATTTTCATGTTAGATGAGTCGATCTAATGTATACATACATACATACCAAAAATACTCCAACTGAAATAATAAACTTGGTAAAAAAAAAACTTAATTGCAAACGTACCTGTTTAGTCAGCAAGATCTCTTTACACCAAAAAGTCGCAAAAATGCTAAAGTTTTCCTTGACAAGTTGGTTTTTACGGGCTGTAGTACTAATTGTGGTAAATATATATATCGAAGGCACGACACTGCAAAAACAGGTGACAAGATTCTGCTAAGATAGTTTGGGGGCCTCAAATATTCATCCCCTCTTCTGAAAACAATTATAGCGACTGCTGAAAAAGAACTTTTTTACATTCTTGTTCTTCTACTTGTTAAAATTTTAAACTTCCTGTCCATAAAGTATAATACAGACATTTTAAAGCTGGAACACTACGCTCGGCAGAGGCGTGAGTCGAGCAGTATACTTCTCTAAACACAGTAGCATTGTTATTCGATGCGTTTTAAAATTTCTTAGTTAGTGCGCAGAGTTTCTTCCATAAACATAAGAAATTCTATTCCAATTCCATTTCGATGCGTTTTGAAATTTCAAAGTTGACAACGCTGCAGCACAGTGTGAATCTGAGGCAAAGGTTGAGTACCAAAGTTCCAACATTTGAACTTGTTACAGCGCGTCACGATAACGGCGCTTCTTTAACATTTTATGTTATTTTACATAGTAAACAAAATTATGTCAAAAATGAATGTTTCTGTAACGATCGCTAAAAAAATAAATAAATAGTATTTTTTAAAAGCAATTTAAATAATAATCATACCAATTAAATTAATATTATTTGCCACAAACGATAACTATTTCACTCTGTGATGCATTTTTGCATTACTTTCCATTCTGCTTTATTTTTTACCGAATATTTTTATTTTAACACAAGCAATAAGATTTGTCTATTTATTTTGGTTATTAAGTTAACAGTTTTTAACAGTTTGTGTTGGGATATTACGTTATACCGGAGATGCGATTAATATTTGTCATTCACACAAATTTATTACACTTGTAAATAAAATTTTGATGGAGTACAATTGGAAGCAATGAATTCATACTTTATTCGTACTTCAGCCTCCCCCTCCGCCACAGCGCCAGCTTCAGTTTCAGCTCAAAGTTGGGCTAAAGCTGAAGTTGAGGCGAAGGTGGAAGCTGGAGTGACTTTAAAAAGGAATGTTTCAAGTTTGCGCAGTAATTTGAAGTATAAAAGGGGAATGTATATGTATATATAACTTTTAACTTGCGTTTAGTTGAAATTTTCTATTATCTTCAATATATTGAAAATTTCCATATTTGATACAGAATCGCAAATATGTTAATATTCCTCTTAAATTATCCCACATCATTTTATTTGGGGAAGCTAATTATGTGCTAATGCGAATGGCCTGGAAAATCTATTAAAAATACATGTACTAAATATCTATCAAGCAGATAGATCAGAATAATATTTTCTAATTTTCGCCCATATTTTATTTTTGCCATCACATCGGGAGTGATCTGTGTAACGTTTTAGTGAAAATAAATTATTTCTCACCAAAAGCGCTCGTGAAATCTATAATCCATCTGCGTTAACTCTTAGCAGAATCTCGTAAATTTAAAAAATATAGATTTTGTTCTACATACCTGTTGTATGAAAAACACATCTTTTTGTCATCCATAAACTTTCTTAGTCACTACAGTCGTGTTCCACATTAAGAGAAATTTCCGGCTTACTTGATGTAGCTGAAGGCTTTACGAATGCTGAAATTGATGCCTTAAGACCTCTATTTAAAGAATTGCAATTGCAATATGATTTTGTTGTCAGTCAAGCACCTCAAAAACTTCTTTTAGCAGGCGAACAATTTGAACAACAATATGAGGCAACATTAAAAGACTTCCAAGATCAACTTACTAAATTTTTACCCCAAAACGCCACACCTTACAACATTTACTTACCAACACTGGAAGAAATTATTGGAAATGCCGATGTAAGCTTAATGACGACAGAACAACGTTTGGAGCTTTTAGACTTACAACAAATACTTCAAGATACTTTGGATGACGCCCAAATAAATCTGAATGAATTAGCAGCCCGGTCATTGAAATTGGAAACAAGTCTACTTAAACTAAACAAACAAAAAGTTGTAACTATAATCTTCAAAGCTATACAAATGGGTTATAGGGCTGCTGGTCGTATAGGACGAGCTGCTTATTGTGTTTATTCCCATTTGCCGCAATTGAATACATCTCTTCATTGCCTCTACGAAGGAGCAGATTGTTATAAATACACTTCATCCTTGATTCTCACAATTCAGACCGAAACACTACAAACTGTTAAGACAGTAAAAAAAAATGTTTTTGAGTTGGCTGCTGTTTATAAAAAAGTCGGCCAGCAAAATACCCTGATGGGCAAAATTGTTACGGTAATTATGAATATAACAAAAATTGCCAGGAATATATTCGAAGCCATTCAAACAGCCAGATATGTATTAGATCGAGTAGAAAATCAACTGCCAGCAGCTGCCGAAGATGTAATTAGTTGCGGTTCTAATGTTCCCCCACAAATTTCGTTTGTACTTGAAACTGTTTCAAATGTCACTGAGTGTATAGTTTTTAAGGATGAAACAGTGATAAGTTATGAATTTCTAAAATCTGAAGAGGAATACAACAACAAAACTTACGCTGCTTTGGCGGGTGTTGTGATGGACAAGGAGGATGATGACGAAAACAACTAGTCAGATGAAGTCAACTGAATACTTGTTAACATAATCACATACTATATATTTGTATATAACTCATGTACTGCAACAGCAAAATAAAAATAAATGAATGTCTATATATGATAATCAGCAGAAGCAAAATATTTTAAAATTATAATTTATTTAAGATCGTAAACAAAAATCTGCTCTGCTTTTTTTTGGCTCTTATGGCCATTTTGATTTTAGTGGCCGATATATGAATTCTACTGTCCTTGAGGCAAACTGTAATATTTTTTTTTATTAATTCTTTATTTACAATCTATCCATTTATGGACAATAAGTAAATTTGATTCAATAACCAACATAACAGTAGTTGCTGCACTTCACTGAGTACAACAACAATGACACAAACATCAATTTCAATATTTCATTATATAAAATGGCAAAATATGACTACTAGTAAAATGTGTCTCCGATACTAACAACATATCAATAAAATGTAATTTAAGAAACAATTAAAGTTCCTCTGTATGGCTAGAAAGCCCATCAGCATTCCATAGTGCAACATTTAAATTCAGTTGCATAACTTAGCAATCAAAGTCGTCATCATACTCAACAGCTTGTTGGTTAGCTCTATCTGATTTTGCATCAATTCTTCTAAACTGCCAAGAGAATTTTGTTTAGCATTTTTAAGGACACCTGAGTAAGAAACATTGTTTTGAGTCATATTTTGGTTCACACTATTATCGTTCAGTAGAGTAAACTCGCCATCATTATGACTATAACTAAGATTGTTCCTTCTATTAAATACATGTTTTATATCTCTTCTTTAATAATTGCTTATATACGAGACAGCATTTGTAACTTGCTAGATGGTTCTGCAAACAGTTAACACATCTTGGAGGGGAATTAATATCTTTGGTACAGTCAGCAGAGAACTGTCCTAGTCCACATTTAACACAACTTACCGCTTTTCTACACTAAGTTTTTTGTATGAGCGAGTTCCTGGCAACGGTGGCATTGAACAATATCTTTAGAACTCCTTGACGGCACAACGTTAACAACAGCATTGCATAAAGTTTTAATGCCATAGATATTCTTATTACTAGGACTTGGTTCCAAATCAATAAAAAACATAGGCAGAGCTTCTTTTGTAATCCTACTTCTTACATTAGAGACGTTACCTACACTATGCTCTAAGGACTCAAATGCATTTTTAATTTCTGTGTTCGTTATTGAAGGATTTCATTTTTTTACAACTCCATAATATCTTTCCTATTTCAATTGGTACGTATGAAACTTGACCCTCTTATCATTTAAGAATAATACCAGCACTTTATAGGACTTAACATCTTTTACAGCAATTCTTATTTGTCCATCTCTTAAGGTTTTATAACTAAATATATCACAATCAATAACCTCTGAAGAACTTGGTATCATTTCGCTAACATCTGCCACATTTGGTGTGGAAATGGAGGGAGGTTTTGGAGAATTATCAAACGCTTTTTCCCCATCAACAATCTGGTCCACTCATTTTGAAAGCAATGAAAATTGCTCTTATTAAGATTTGAAAATTATTCTTCAAATTTCAATTATTTATAAATTTTGACGATAGTATACTCTAGTTTTTTGTAATTTCCATTTTAAATACGTACAAAATGTCTACAAAATATTTTGCGTGTTGGTGATTTTCTGCTGTCGAAACAAGAGGATCAAAGAGTTCTCGTATAATTTCTGTGCAAAAAATTAAATTAAGTGCTAAAAAGCAGTTGAAAACAGCCGCACACTATATACTAATCGTTATTAATAAAAACAAATTATTTCTAGAAACGCATTAATTTCTAAATATGTATCGCTTTTCTTACTTTATTGCCTAAATGCAAAATGCTTTTGGACAAATTTCGCTAAAGTGAAAATGAACATAAATTTCTTCTATTTTTGGGCAAAAAGGAGCAAAAGTCGCTAAGGAGTCAAAATTTCTATCTCGAGAGAAAATGTCAAAGTGTTTCGACATCTTAATACAATATAAAAAAAAACATTTGACGTATATTAAATGTTAAATTCTTTTCCTAAACATGAAAGTAAAATTGCAGCATGTATTTACATTTTTCCACATTTTCATTTGTTTATTTAATTAACATTTTTATTCAAATTATGTTCCTTATAATATTTTATCAATGTTTATTTTATTTATTTTTTTTTTTTTTTGAAAAGCTTTTTTTGCGCAGATTGATGAATTGTTAAGTCATCAATTTGGATGATATTGCGTGTGGATATCATAAGCGTGCCAAGAAAGAAGTGCAGGCTGCGAAATTTTTTTTGAAATCTATAAAATTAAGTTAATTATTTCACCCATATGTACATATTTAAAACATGGATTGTAACTCTCCCACAATTTCCGCCTGACAATTCTGGAGTTCGTTGTTATCCACTTCCAACGACAACGCAGCTGCTATCGACTCCATGTCTACTTGAAATTTAACTAATCTTTATTTTTATGTAACACTTAAGCCTAAAACTATTAAATATCGCCTCAGGATTTTTCACACAGCAATAGTTTGGCCACAAATGCCGCTTACTTATTCGATTTTTCGCATTTTTCGATTCCAGCGCAAGTGAATTCGTGAACGCAATCGAAAATCATACTAGAAGTGATTATGATTTAAACTTGCGCAACTCTATAAAAAAATATTCTGTACGTATCACGGCCGTTAAGAAAAACAGCATTTGTGTTGAATGTTTCAAATAAGAAATATTTACAAATATCAAATTGCGAATATAAATTACTTACATACATATTTATAAATATGTATGTGTGTGTGTGTGTGTGTGTGTGTGTGTTCCAATAAAATACTAAAAACTTATTAATTTCTTTATTGCTCTTTGGCATTGGTTTGTACATTTAGAAAAATTAATATCAACAAATACAAAAAGGTGGTAAAACACATCTAAAAAGAATAAATATTGTAAAATACAATTCGTTTGTATGACATGTCGACTAGAAATAAAATAAATACGAGTATCGCACTTATACATACATACTATGTATATCAATGTGGTAACAAAAACTTGTCTAGGCTACACATAACTCTCCTTGGGCCGTTTCACATATTGATCACTTTGGGATTTGTTAAGACCTTCGCTGTTAAAGAATCTTGAGTCAGCGGAAGTCTCTTGGCGGCTTCTTTGTAATGCGTGAGGTGATGACTGTGATTTCATAACATTGTCCCGTAAAGAGGAGGGTTGTTTATCTTTTGATGCGTTCGAAGCAATTTTTGGAGCAACAATGATGTCGCTCAATAAGCTTTGTCGACACAGAGCCGATAGTACACTGCCACTTACAGTGTTCGAGTTCATTAAAACTCCCGTAGGACTGGGTTCTTTGATTTTTTTGCCCTTAACTCGTCGTAATTTCGAAGCCAGGGAAGCGAATCCCAGTTTACTGGATATTTTGCCAGATCTGGTTACTTGCCGCGGTATGGAATCATAAATGCCACCAAAATCCTGATCAGTACCTGTATCAGACTGAGTGGGAGGTGATTCAGCTCTAATGGTATCAGCACTAAGACTTTTTTGCAGTTCGTTGTCTTCGGATTCGTTTAAATCGTAATAAATAGAACTTTCGTCGGCTGTATTGGAACTTAAGCTCAAATCACTTTTTCTTTTTTTATTCCAACTTTCTTCACGGCAAAATTTTTTACTTAACTTTGCCACCGCTATGGGGATGGGTTTTTCACGTAGGAATTCTTCTTTAGCTTTTTGTATGCGCAAAGCTCTTTCGTTTAAGGGTGTCATTGGTCTACTGGCTTGTTCAAATACTGGACTTGTGGGCTCCGAATTGGTGGGCGTGGGATAATCGAACTTTATGATTTGACTCGTGGGAGTTAAGGACTTGCGTTCCCATTTTCTTTCGATACGTGGCACAGTGTTATCCTTTTTATCAGGCGATGGATGTTTTGACAAGTCTGAAGAGCCAGAATAAGTTTTCAAAATTCTATTCTCAATTTTTCTTATGGTAGCACTCTTGTTGTACATGGAATTCGAGCCAAAGCTTTTTTCGTTCTTCTTTCTGTACAAATGATCTTTTTTGCTTCTGGGATATTGAAGCATATTTTGAAATTTCGTTATATTATCCAACTTTATCGGACTTTCTTTAAAGCGATTAAGTAAGCGAAAACTGTCCGTGGACAAAGGTGTTCGAAATCCTTCTGGATTTTTGCAATCATATGCCTCATCACTCTGCTTGATGCTTTGCACGCTACGAGTTTTACGTACGTCGTCGGAAATATTGTCGGCACGAACATCGTCTAGACTTATGGACTTATGAACCAAGAGAACTCGTGGCTTAAGCTTTTGCTCCAATTCTTTTAAAAAGCTCTCCCTTTGTGAGATAGTTAAGCTGTCCGTTTTTTGTCCCTGAAGCGGTTTGCCATCTGCGGCAACATCGTTATTTGTTTGTGTTCGTTTAGGAGCTGCCATGATGGGCTCTGTGGGCGAGTGTGGTATTTCCTGCTCTATTAAGGCTACTCCACTTGCGGCCATTGGTTCTTGAACGGCCGTAAATACTTTTCTCTTGGTTTTTACAAATACATTGGGTAAAGAAGTGGATGTGGCTAAAGGTAGTTTTTCGAACGTGTTCTGATTGTTTCCTGTTCCGCTATCTGAGGGTTTTACGCTTAAGTCACATATTTGCTTAATAGGCTGACCCGGCTTAACTTTAAGAACATATACCATATCTTCTGCTATTGTGGCTGAGCTGGGATCTTCGTCGAAAGATCTTTGTTTCAGACGATAGTTTTTTCGCTTCAAACGTCTGGGTGTTTCTAACATACTTGGATTATCGTCATTACTACTGTCACTTTCTGTTTTACTGTTTTGTCTGGAGCCTATTTTGCGTAAACGGGCTTTCTTTTTCACCACGACGCTTACACCAGCATTGGCAGCCCCACTTGGGAAGCCGGCAGTTATTCCGTTGCTGTGGCTGAAAGGTTTCGATTGTATTTCACTCTCCACCATCGAAGTACTCATCTCATCGGTCGCCTCTAATGTTGTTGAAATTGCATCAAAATGACTGTCATCATTCGCTGTGGTCATCGATGTGGGCTGGTTGGGTACCTCGTCACTTATTATATTTATATCGGGCACAATATCTTTTGAAAATCGTGGAAGGCCTCCTTCTGCAATTAAAATTAAATTACAAAACGTGAGAATTCAGAAAAAAAGCGAGTTGTTCGCAGGCGCCAGAATTTACACTTTAATTTATTTCAATAGAACAAGAGATAAAATTTGAATCGATATTCCCTTAAAATTGAGTGCGTCAATAGCGAGTACCGCTTCACACTGCTGAGATTTTTCCAGGAAACTCAATTGTTTCCATCTGGCTACATAGAGCCTAAAAGTCCAACCAGATTCATAATTCTAGGAATATCGGAAGTAATACTGCGGGAAAGATTTTAATGTACATAAATGCGTATTTAAAAAAATGCGTATTTTAAAAAAGTGTCACAGATTTTTCTTTAAGGTTATAACAAATGTTCGATCAATTATAGAGAATAAATTTGAAAACATTCCAGGCGCTCTGATTTGGGGTTGGATAATAAAAGGTTGGTAAATATAGAATTTTGCTGATGCTTTACGACAAACACAAGGCAGGCTCAGAGTCACATTGTTTGTATGTCCCGAAGAGTTTCAAATATATCGTAAAATAAGAATGCTGCAGTCCTGTATTTATATCACAACTAATACTTGATGTAGTGAAAATATAATACGTACATATGTATATAATAATATAGGATTGTCGATACAATTTCAAGGTTTGAAAAACGTTGAAGTTTAGATCTTTTTACTCTCTTGAAGTTTTAAAACAAACAAAAGATAGATGGAGGGACGAATGAAATGCAAACAATTTTTTATGTATGTATGTATATAAGTGAGGCGTTAGGCAAATAGGATAGGAGATGGAGAACTGCGTGTCTTAAAAAACTATCAGACCCTTAACTGCGAGTCTGCTTGCTTAACATACTTACGTATATTTTGTTTAAGTATTTCCAGAGTTTCGTGTAAGCCCTGTATTTCCTCATTGTACTGAAGATTTCTCTCTTCCATTATCTCTTGGCAACAGGCTTCATCTAAAGGACTTTTCTCGCACTTTAAAAATAAAATTGTTTTAAATGGAAAAGGTTAGAACGTAGTTAAAGATGCCTACCAAGTTTCTTAATCGACTCAACTCATTCTGTACATCTGAGATGGCATTAAGCACATTTGGTTTCATCAAATTATCGGCATAATAAGAATAGCTGCTGCGTATTAAAGCCAGAATGGCATCACAGCAATGCAACGTTCCATTTTCGGCAATATCAGCAGACTTTTGTTTTAAGAGTTTCAATAATTCCTCTGAATTTTTGAGAACATTCAGCAAGGGTGCCACGTTGGTATGAGATTCAAAACTTTGTATTTTTCTTGAATTGCTAAAAAGAAAAACGAAACATCTCTTAAGCGTTCGAGCTACAACTAAGTGCAGACATTCTTACCAAAAATCTTTACAAGATTTCTCTTCATACTTATAAACAGGCGTTTGCTTCTTATCCAGCGGGGGAATCAATTTTAAAGGTGATGCTGTCTCTACAATATCATCTTCAACTTCTACCATCACCGCTTCCGGCTCATCATATTTCTTATAATCGCTTTCCAAGGTCAAAACGTCAGTGCTGCTTACTCCACCTTCCAATTCTTTCAGGTCGTTGACATCATTCAATGAAAGACTGGAAGCTTGTTGGGAAATAACTGGCAGGGCAATACTAGGCGCAATACTGTCCAACGATAAGGAACGACTAAGCGTGGGAGAGTTTTCGTCTTATTTTGAATTAGAAGACAACAAAAACAACAATATTAGTTTGTATGGTTACAAAAAAAAAAGACAAAATGGATTGCAAATTACGAGTGTGTGGCTCTTTTGAAATGCGTTTTACATCGATTGGACAATAGCCGGGATGAAGCAAAGCAAAAGTTGAAGATTCAGGTCCTATTCCCCGGGCCTTTTCCCATTCATAAAGTTTGCGTGTAAATTTACGAGATATGCCCTCAAATTTCATAACGCCAGCAGAGGTTTTCACTTGTATCTCTTTTGCTGGATGCTCTCCAACAATCGCTTTCAGTTTCGCTAATCTGTTTTTGGATTTCAAATGTGAAAGATAAATTACAAGCTGTTAGTTAAATAATAAATGGATCCAATAAATGATACCTTTCGGATTTTTCTTTATCGTGTGGCTTATGCTTATCAACTCGCTTGTCAATGACTCGATCATCATCAGATTCTCTCTTCTTACCCGATCCTCCATGTTTGTGGGTACGCTTCAAGGAATCTGTGCAACTAGTTGAAGATCCACCACGTTTTATTTTATTCCATTGTTCTAAAATCGTACAGAAATATAAAATTAAGGTTTATTAAGTCATTTTGTTTTTGTAAAAAATCGAAAACGTAAATCCGTCATATCAAAATATTCATTTTATTTGCGTAGAAACACATTTTGTCATAAATAAAACAGTTTTTGAGTGCCTGTTGTCCCTCTTGGCCACTTCTGTGAAATAACAATACTGAGAACATTAACGCAAAAGGTTGATGTTTTTAATTATGAATTTTAGTTTATACAGAGAGTTCGATCGCTGAAAAGTGTTTTAATTTCCCACACAATTTCATTTTTAGATAATTATGAATCCAGATCCTTTTATTTTTATAAAAAATATACATAAATATAAAATCGTTGAACACGTCTCGTTAGAAGAATGAAAAATTGTGAATTTTTACTCGAGCTTTGATATTCTCTAAAAATTGCAAAGTAGAGGGAAAGGAATAATGTATGATTTAAACGCTCTGGAATAATAAAGTTGTCGCACCCTAAACACCTCCACTTCTCTGCCATTTGGTCAAGATGCTTCACAGGTGTTATGTCATGATAATGATAAAATTATACAAAAGATAAATTGCGAAATGTATAACCATAGACACAAACCAATTTCATTAACGCAGCTCTACTAATGCGTTGTCAGTTATCTCTATCGCACTTAAAAAATTAAAATTGCGTTCGACTCTTTTTGACCCCAAAAAAGATAACGCGGGCTTACTATCGTTTGATACTTTCCAACACTCACCCAATTTCTTTTGAAATTCTTCTGGCAAATCTTTTTGATCCGGCAGTGGACTTAAGCCTTGACCCTCCAGTTTTAGTTGACCAGTTTTCCACAAATGCCAATCAATTTTGGAACTTGCATCTTTCGATATGGAGGGAGACATTGGCCCAGACGTCTGTATACCACCAATAGAAGCTTGTTTCTTAACACGCCATTTTTGTAATTTCTTCTTGAAATCAGGTGTAAGATTTTCTTCTAAAAGTTTAGTGGAAATATTGCTTGTTATAGATGAGCGGTTGGGTGATAAGGGTTCGGCCGGTCTGGGAGCGGCGACCAATGTCATGGCTGTAGGAAAAATGCATTACAAAATTGGAGCTTCCGATAATTTTTCTTTTAAAACAAACCTCTATTTGACTTCAGTTTTTGCCATTCCCTTCTTTTGTGCTCAAATTCTTTATCCAGTTTGGCTCGTAAAATTTTGTAGCGGCGATTTATTTCATCCTGCTGCAGTTCATAAGTTTTGCGTGATAAAAGATGATTGGGCGAATTGGGTTCAGAAAAATCACCGCTTGAAATATCTTCGCATTCTAATTGAAAAAGTACTTTACACATATTTAAATTGTCGTGAAAATTTCCCTAAAAGAAATCCTACCAAATTCTGCAAAGAAATCCGAATGGCGGGAAGGACTGGAGGGCACAGATGAATTGACGGGCGAAGAGATTTTTCTAAAAGTACGATTCAAGGACTGAGTTCCTTCTTGCGGGCTGGTTTTTAGCAAATGTGGTGAGGCGTAGTACTGATGATCGGAGTCATTAAGATCCTATAGTTCAAATTAACATAAAATCGCATTTAAAGAAAATATTGTATGAAATCTTAAAATTTTACCTGTTTTAAATTGAGGTTCAAGGGACTGGGAGGATTACGATTTTTACGTTTTGATCCTGGTGGTATAACAGCTTCAATTTCTTCTGGCAGCACCTCAAAATCCGGCATCAATTTACACTTTCTAACTGATTTATTCGAAGATGATTTACTAGGAACACCACTTACATCAGACTGCGTCAAACTATCGGGCGATTTCGATTCTTGCAAATGAGGTTGAGATAATGATCGTTCGGCTGGGACCTCCAATGTATCACTTTTCGATGAGTCTCTTCCTTTTTAATTTGAAGCAAAAAATTTTTTTATAATTAATTGTGTTTGGCTTTAAGGTGATTTATTTCAAATTTGAGTTTATATATTTACTTATGCCACAGACGTTATCAATATCGTCCATTGAACTCGCGGAACTAATGGTGCCTGGCGTTCCAGCGTCACTAAGTAAATGACCTGATGATGTGCTTAAAGCGCTATCGGCCGAGCTGGTGCCACATGGTAAAGATGGTACACGCAGATATCTACGAAATTATTAAATAATTTATAAACAGTCTGTCAAGAATGTATATGTTTTTACAATAAATAAATAATTTCATTAATTTACTTTGAAAAAGTAAATGTTGTTGCATAAGAATAAAATTTCTTCATATAAATTTATTCAGGAAAGTGACAAATAAAGATTTAAACTATTATACAGAGATACAAAATAGGAAATATTACATTATTTCAATGTCAAGCATTTGAGAAAAACTATATAAAAAATTTATATGATGTGGTTCAATATTTTTAAGGCTCACTGAACATCTTCTTACGCCAAATTTTCAGGCCTAGTACATATATGTATATGTACTTCAAAAATTATTATTTAAGCTTTAATAGGTGTGATCGAGAAAATAGCATTGATTATTGTTGCCTGTCACGTTATGGCAGACAAAGTGTGAACTTTTTTGACTTAAATACAATTTATGTTGCCCTCTCTGTGTTGCATATACTATGTACAAATCCAAAAACAAGTGAATTCATGAAATTTGCCGTACTAGGTGGGTCGCATATTAAAAAACTTGCTTTAAAAATTAAAAGTTTTGAATTTTTAAAAGAACAAAATGTGAAAAACCGAATTAAAAATACAATATCAACTTTATGTTGATGGATTA
This sequence comes from Epicampocera succincta, assembly GCA_932526305.1. NCBI lineage: Eukaryota > Metazoa > Arthropoda > Insecta > Diptera > Tachinidae > Epicampocera > Epicampocera succincta. The sequence continues at coordinate 59,579,946 of OW052034.1, forward strand.
TCTTGTGAAGCGAAAGGAATTTGTTATTACATATATAAATATAGGTACATATTTAGAATTTTTTCCCTGTAACTCTTTAGCTTATGGGTCAAAAAGGCTGATGAAAATATTCAAATCTCTTCTTCGTTGACAGATGGCGGTGTAGAAGGCATTAGAGTCACTCATGGATTCTTGATCATTTCTTTCAGAAAACTGGTAACGATCTGTTTGGCATAATCGGCGAAAGTCCGTTTTTCGAGATGATGATGGTGCCGTGGGGAAAAATGGAAGCTAAAACAGCCGTTGGGTTTCATTTCATTGCGGTCATTGATTTGAAGTAATATGAACTGTTCATCATTTTCCGGGAATCGATATTGTATAACGAAAAAAAAAACACCTCACCTGGCCACTTCTGTATTATTGGGTGTAAGTCCAATACTGTCACGCGACACTTCAATTAATGCGGGTACATTGGCGCGTTCCCATTTGAAAGCCGCTTTTACTTTAGTCCATTTCGAGACTTTCGATTTGCTGTCACTGTAAGTGCTTTGGCGACGCAGCAAGTGACCGGCATTAATCTTTGAGGCATCACGTTCTCCACGCATGCTGGTCATATCCTCAATCATAAAAGATTTACTGCGTTCTCGTTGCCTTAAAGTAAAAACGTAAACAAAATTTAAAAGTTTTTAATAATAAGGCTTTTTAATAATTACAGTTTAATATCGTGACTTTTCAAGTGGTTAAGAGAATGACCGGTTTGTTCAGGTTTTAAAATGGTCTCTAACAAAGCTAAAGACTGCTCCATGTCTTCATGGTCGATTTCTTGCTCGTTTTGCGGACTGGCAGTTTGATTTTTTTCCAAAGTCTTTACCTCCTCAAACTAAACGAAAGTTTTTGTTTAAAACAAAATTAAAAGAAAGCATGTTCTGCTCGTACTCGTACCTTTCGTTCTAGCGATCGTACATAACGCAGCGATTCCGTGCGTTGCAGCATTTCCCGATCCATAGTCAAGTACTGATCCCACAATGCGTACAGACGATTCAACTGTTCTATGGCTCCATAGGCTGCCAAAGCAACTGTTATTGTAGAAGTTAAACGATATTGTAGAGGCTCTATAGATTCTTGGCATTCTTTACGTATCCGATCACAGCACGGGCACTGATGTTGTTGTCGTTCTTGTTGCTGCTGATGTTGCTGCTGCTGTGAGCTGCTATCTTCTTCACGAGATCCTTTTCGTTTTATATCCTCCATTGAAGTTTTGTGCAAATTCTGACAATCATTTGCTATTGTTTTGTTAAGTATTCTTTGGAATTCCTCCTGGCGTTCAGCGTAATTGAGAAGGCCTTGAAATTCGTTTGGTAAATCCTTTTTGGTTGGAGGATAGACAAAAATATTTCCCATTTGGGAATTTCCAGACAGCGTTTCTCTGGGATCTGGAGGTGGAGTCGGCAGCGATTCTCGCGGAATGTTTGCTGAAGTACGCCTTGATGCTGGACGAGAAGTGGCCGTTGTGCCAGATGACGACGTGGGAGTATTCATTTGGGCTCGGTCAATATGTAGCTTATCCATTGTTCAAGAAAGCGTACAGAACTTAAAAGCCAGAACATGCAATCTGGAATGAATAAAAGAGCGGACTATATATACATATATACATATACGTATATGTACGTAAATACATGCATACATATGTATGTGTTTGTTTTTAAACAAAATTTTTTTACGATTCTAAACATTTTGCTTATGATGAATTTTAAAGTAGTTTTAACTAGAGGATTTCATATAAACACTAATTTTACAGTTTTAGTGCCGTCTGGCGGTAGTCTCTTATAGCAAATAGTTTAAAAGAAATGTAAAATAAATAAGTTTAGCATAATTTGTCCTCTTCTAAAAGTCATTCTCTATTTGTTAAAAACACTTTTATTACCTACATAATTAAGTGAAAATCTAAATGTTTTTTTCCTATTTATGCTTACGGTAATCAGCAAGATCGAAGTCGCCTGTTTATCATATGAAATTAAAAAAATGTGGGAACATCATATTCAAGCAACATTTTTTATAAATGTTTGTTTACCAATTAAAAATGTTCAAAAGAAATGAAATGAAAAAAGTTTTTTTACCAGAAATTGTGCAAACAGAACAGAAACAGAGCAGAACTCACAGTAATGCTGGATAGCAAAAGCCTTCGAATACTTCGCGAAAACAAAAATATCTACAACATGTACATATTACAGACACTTGCAGATGCTGCAGAGTCAATGGAACACATGATTATTAACTGCACGGCACTGGGACTCTGCAGACACCGGCTACTTCCTGCCTATATATTGTGTTAATAGGACTTGCTAACACTCAAATAGAAAGAACCGGTCCGGTTACTTGACGTATTAATCCTTAGGGGGAAACGAAAGTGAAATAAATTAACGATGGCCCCTGTGGAAAGTGCCATTCTGGACAAGACCTCACTATTATTCAATCATTCACAAGGACAAACTTTAATAAACATCTTTTTGAAAATCTGCCAGCTAAGACGAATTTATAGTAAGTAAAGTTACTCGTTAAACCGTCCAAGAGTAAAATATTTGTTTTTGACATTTCATTTAACCGGCTCTGAATTTACGCTGCTTCCTGGTACAACATCAAAATTGGCGATTTTTAACTCATGTATCGTCGTAATATATCAAGACGAAAATTTGAACTCTTGAACTGTTGACATCAATGTCAATTGTTATGAAACCGCCTGAGCTCTAACCACAAAACTAGTTCTTTGCCTGTAGTTTTGAACTAAATTTTCCGCCTATATCTGAAGATTAATTTACGTTTGTACATTTATTATCTAAAATATTTCAACCACATACATACATATGTATGTATGTATTGGGTGTTTTTTATTAAGGTATAGAACTTTAAGTTGCCATCACTTTTTTAACTGGTGGCCATTTTGTCAGCTGTCAAGTGATTAATATTTAGTTTGGTTTGCCATTTCATCATGAACAGGTTGACAAAAGAACAACGCTTGCAAATCGTGCAAATTTATTTCGAAAATAATGGTTCAGTTCGCGAAGTTTACCGCAATTGAAGGAAATATTGAAGGAAACATTTGATGAGCGCATAATTTCGCGGAATGGACCTGTCAATTGGCCACCAAGATCGTGTGATTTGACACCATTGGATTATTTTCTTTGGGGATATGTGAAGTCGCTCGTCTACGCCAACAAACCAGAAACGTTAGGGGACTTGGAAGCCAACATTCGTGGCGTTATTGCCAACATACGGCCCCATATGCTCGAAAAATAGTAGTGGTTGAAAATTGGACCTGTAGAATTGGCTTTATTCGAGCCAGCCGCGGCGGCCACATGCCCGAAATCATATTTAAACATTAATGGCATTTAAAATTATCCTTCCAATAAAGCCAAATTGATGGACATTAAAACGATTTTCTTGTGTTTTATTTCAATTCGAAGTTCTATACCTCTAAAAAAAAACACCCTGTATATGTATAAGTTACTATAAAAATTTCAATTGTGATTTAAATCGCTACAATAGATTGATGAAGCCATCTTCGGTGTTGAATTGCTATTCTTATATTTCTGATCGCCAGGGACTATTTTTTAACAAGCCTACGGGTCTCTTATTAATAATTGTGAACATATTTTATTTTACTTTTCAAGTATTTTCAGTGGAATGTGTTTTCTTATGTTTTCAAAATTTGATGTCCTAATTGATTCTAACATGCTTTGTAATAGCGTTGAGTTGTTATAGCAGGATATCAGATGAGACATCGTTAGCTGATTTTGACATTTTGGACATAAGGGGGCGTTAATCTTCTTCAAAAGGTATTCGTGCGTCTTAGTCGGGTGATGAGTTTTTGTTGTTATCTGGGTCCATTTGTTGGACTTGTAATATGTGTTGGGCGATTGTACAACTGATTGCTGATTTCAGTGTTTTATTTGGCTTTCGACGCATGTATATCTTAATGTCTTTTTTGGTATAGTTATTGATAAAAATGCCTTTGTAGGCAGTTTCATTTCCCGAAATGCCTGTATGACCTGGGGTATACAAAAGTTTTCTGTTATTTAGTTTTCGAAGGTTATGGCGAACTCTGGCAATAAGGCGATCATTGTTATATGTATTTTGAAGAGCGTTGATAGACGATAAACTATCAGCATATGAAACCAGTTTATATTCTATATGTACATACATACATATTTACTAAGTTTGACATTATTCCGCTCTTTGTTTCCCTAAATAATCTACCCGTCAATTTGTATTTCCTTTTATCAAATATACCAGTTTTTTCCAGTCTTTCAAACATTCCAGATAATGATTTATAGCACATTTTTGTTTCTTTTTTCGTATCGTCTAAATAATTTCCAAAAGAAACCTGCCTTAAATGTTCCGATGATAGCAGCTAATAAGACAAATTTTGAAAATTCTGCACAATACATAAATATATATTTAACTGCTACTCAAAATCTTGCGACTGAAGTATATATCAAACACTGAACTGATATTTTTCTAAATAACACCAAAAAACAATTTGCATATAGTACATACATGTAAAGACTTTGTATAATATTCGTTTCGAAGTCAGTGTTCAATTGACATTATTTTATATTTGGCGCTATTAATGAAATTTTCTTTAGTTTATTCAAATATTAACAATATTTAATTCTAATTGATGTAAGGACGATAAAGCCTATAAAAAAACCAAATATCCAAAATTTTACTATGACTCTAAAATTAACATTGTTGTTGTTTTATTCGGTATGAATTTTTGTTCGCGTTAATTGGAACGTTCTTATTTATATTACAAAAATATTGTTCCAGTTTTGAATTAAAATGGACTGTTTAATGTACATTTCAACATTCTTTGAAACATTCAAAAATGAAATTTAATATTTAAAAAGGAAAATGTAAACATGCATGTTCATAAGAATATATATAATGTACAGTCCTGTTCAATTGAGTAGGTACGTAAGTATGTATTGTGGTGCACAAACTGCTTCGACGAGGTTTTGAAGTATATTAAAAAGAAAAAAATAAACAACTGATTTCATTATTCGCTTTCAAGCTATAAAAGTTATATTAAATCAAAATATACAACTATTTTCTACTACCGTATTCGATATGTTGGCGTATGAACAGCTGCAAAACACTAAAAAAAACAGTTATATTTTTATTTAATAAGCAAATTTTCGCAAATAATGAATTTGATTTTATCGAAATACTTAAGTTTTAATAAAGCTTTGAAAAAGGGGTTTAATATTAAACGAGGTGTGTACACATATGTATGTGAATTGTGAAGTTGATTTACTACAGTAGCTGCCATTATGACCTAATCTGATGATGCACCAACTCCTCATGATTAACTTGTCAACAGCTCAACACCGCTGGCGGGTGTTAACAGGTACATATGTATTTGTATGGGGCAACTTCTTGTGACATGTGAAGGCGGCACATAACATAAAACCTTTGCTCAAAAACGCGGGCTCTCTAACCCTTTCTGCTAGTATTCAATTTTCTAAACAGTAAAAGGAATCGAAGCAACTGATTTGGCTTTAAGGGAACATCAGCTCTTAGCCAGACACGCCTGAAAATTTCCCACCAGATGATTCTCATGAATAACAAGACTTTCAGCATCTCGTTAACATTTGTACCAACAAAAATAGCCCACTATAATCAGTATCTACCAAGGTGCCTTCCTCCGATTTTAGGTTTAAGCCACAGCCAGGCCGTTTCAGGCAAACTATGACCAACACCAGAATTATGTTATCAAGGCATACTAGTGGCGCGTTGGTCTCCGTTCTGCCAATAGACCTTTGGTCAAGGGATTGCTCAGGTACGAATTCCCAACATTTTTTGATTGCCATCTCAAACGAGGAACCAATGTAAGCACCGCTTCGCCGAGGTTCATAACAAACAATCTGCTTGCTAAAATTTCTTATATACATACATATGTATATATTGTAGTGAATAGAATACGAGTAGCGACAAGTTGACAGGTGCCATGGTGCCGGCGCCCAGTGGACGTGACCTAACACCTTGGTATACATTTGAGGGAAATGTATACAACAATAAGAAAAGAAAAATCATTCCTCCTGATAATACTACTGTTGCTATATGTTCTTATGTAGATCAAACCATAATCTTGCAACGTATTCAAATTAACGCCAGTGTATGGAAATTTGTTCAAGTGATTGCTTCATTCAAGCATAACGAGAGGAATATCGTACTCACAACTGCAGCAAAAATAATTCGTCTGTTCTCTCTTGGTACACAATTGAAAATACATAATTTTTGGGAAAAAGCACGTTTTACCAAAAAGTTTATGCAAAGAACAAAAATTTAAATTACCAATAATATTAAAGCACTATTTAAATTAAAAATTAATTGTATTAAAACAACAAAATATTGAATGGAAAACACAAATTTTGTGAAAACAACAACAACACAAGCGTTACTGGTTCAATATTCTAAAAATATTCCAATATTCTAAAAAATGAAAACTTTTGAGTTTTCCTTGCAACACCTCAAAGATGAAAAAGGGCAATTTAAGCAGAAAAATACGAAAACATTTCAGTAGGACGCCGACAAAAACAAACCACAAATAACTCAATAGCACACTTCTGCTCCAAAAGTGGAAAGAAAACAGAAAATTAAATCATTAAATTGTTTGTTTATAGTACGAATATTGTTTTCTTTAGGTAGTTTAAAAGTCGTTATAATAAATAACTCAAAACTTGTTCATGCAAAATAGATTTGAAAATTTTTTATTAGTTTTTTTTCACACATTTTCGAAATCTCTTTTTATCAGTCTTCCTCTCACAGCCCCTTTTTTTATAATTTACACGAAAAACAGAAAACACTTTCACTGTTTATTTTTCGCCAAATTTGTTTTCCTTTTTTATTGGCGTTGCTTTTTCAATTTTCTCAAAAATATATTTTTGTGTGTATCATCATTATTATTATTTTTCTTTTTTTTTTCTTAAATGAGTTTTACGAAAAATTTTAAGAGGGTTTTTTTCAGCGTATACACATTTTTTATGGCCACTTTTTCACTTTCAGCACTAAAAACGAATCTGAACTTCTTTCGGTGTAAAATATTTTTAATTTAATTTATATAATAAATACACTTTTATTGCATTTTCAATTAACCTTATTCTGTAATGATTTTATTTCTTAATTTTTTTCCAAATTAAATTTTCATGATCTTTCTGTCGCATGGGTTTTATACGACACCGCTATATACATGTATGTATCTATGCAGTTAAAAAAATTATTTTTTCTATAAACGTCTTCAGTTCAATACAATCCGCTTGCTGCTGCCTCCAGAAAAAATATAATTTTTCTGAAATAGAGTTTTTCCAACACGTCCGTCAAGTTAAACGTTCACTTAAAGTCTGTTGGTCTTCTATTTTCACAGAATTCACTCGCAAATCTCAAAAAAAGCTCTCCATTATTCTCTGAAAAGATTTTGAAAATTATTTATATGCATCTCTGTGTGTTAATTTCAAATCTTAATGTCTTGAATGTTCCACTTTCAAAAGGAAGGCAGCAGAAGGCAGAATTGTCTCTTTAATTCTTATCAATTTTAAAACACATTTTTTAAATATTTTCCTTTAATTTTTTCTTTGCAACAAATGCATTTTGTGCACAGATAGTCCAAGTCTAAAGAAAAAGACAATGACAATTTCTTTCGAAACTTTACAGACACACAATAAACTTTTTCAAGTACCTGCATATACATACATACATGTTGGATTTTCTTTGCTCGTTTTTTACGTTTCTCAATTTTCATTCGTTTGAGAGATCTAAATGACAATTTTGGAAATGTTTATCAACAATTCGTTTTTTTTTCTTTCTTTCATTTGATAAATTACAAACTTGTTGAAGTACCCAATTTCAAATTTTGACGTTTTTTTTTCAATTTTCATTTCCAGGATTAAAAAGAAACGACTTAAGTATGACTTAAAAATCAAATTTAATTCCTTTATTCTTGTTATTTTTCAATCGCAACGTATATCGAAAAACTTTATCTTGCCTAAAAATGAAAGAAACTGCAAATTAGCAACGAATTGAATATCGAACAGGAGCAGTGAAGGCATTTCTGTTTTTACTCCAATTAAAAGTTGCGGACTTTTTTTTTGCCATTACAAAATACAAAAAAAAACATAATACAAAAATCTGCAGCAGGCAGATCATAATTACTATTTTATTAATAAAAATATATTAATAAAAAGCGTTCAAAATTAACAATTTTTAATAAAAAAAACTATTTGTTTACAACTTGGAACTAAAACTATTTTGATTTTTGCCCAATAAACTCGCTTTTGCCTTTTTGATCGTACAAAAAATCATTTAATGGGACGGCATCAATATTTAAAAACGATTTTCTCTTCGCGTGCATTCAAATTATTCAAATTTTATAGCAAAAAACACTTAATGAGAGGCCTTTCATGGCAATAACTCATAAATAGTTTATTTGCGCTTTCTACAATTTTACATTATAAATGAAAACTTTTGTCAATCGGGTAATTTTATTAAGCAGCGATATATGGAAAACCAATTGCAGAATAAAACCCGAAAACATACTTAATCAATAAACTGCTTTTCCTTACTTGGGTTTGCTTTAAGGTAGAGACACTAAGTTTTGTTATCTGAAATAATATAAGTAAATGCACAAAACAACAAGTAAATACAATTGCAACATTTAAATGTATGTATGTATATTTAATTCTGTTATCTTAATAACTACATAAATACATATGTATGATAAGCATAAATGAATTCCTTTTTGCGCTCCAAAATGGAGACTCGGCTGAATTGTATTTTCCCACATCCGGATTTAAAAGGATAAGAACCTATTTCTACTACTTCTTGATTTGTTCTATAAAAACAGAAAAAGCGATAAAGAATTTTATTTTGAGAAAAGAAAATTTTTTTGTGTAACAGTCCTTCGTAAAATTGTACTGTGTATTTGGCACTCATTCTTTGCATCTTGCTTTGAATTTAACTTGATCCAAGTCACGATTAAAAGCTAATTAAAAAATGCAGCAGTACATTGGATAGGAAATATAAGCAAAAATAAATATGTACATATTGTACATATGTAGAAGAATGTATTATTAGAAAATAATTGAACTGATTTAATTCTAAGTTTTATAAAATTAGTAAATAATAACTAGTGCACACACATCAACTTTTATTGCCCAACATTTTGTTTTTCTGTAAGAAATAAAGTGAAAGAATTAACAATTACATATTGCTGTTTCATTACTCTTCCACATAACGTAAACTTAAACAACAACAAAAATGGATTTGTGTGAACCGGCATATACATACATACATATGTATATAGAAAACATGAAACTATAAGGTTTATCTAATTTGGGCTTAAAAAATGGCCTTCCAAAAAAATCTCATTTTAAATGAAGTAGTTTTGAATTTCGCCATACAAAGATTTACATGCATGAGTTAAATGCTGCACAATATCTAACATTTATACATGTTTTCTAAAAAAATGTACCTTTATCTCAGCTTTCATTTGCTTTTGTATGTTTTTGACAATCAAAAACATTGTTTTTATTCTACTTTTCTGCTAAAAATTGAGACTAACAGATCACCAAAATTATAAACTTTTCGGATTTTACCAAACTTGCTTCGAAAGCAATGCGAATCGCCATATAGATCTGCCGAGCTACAAAACATATTTAAATTTTATTACTAACAGCCTGTTTTGAAATTCTCTACCCATATTAAAGCTGAATGTTGTGCGTATAGCTTTCTTTCCATCTGGCAACTTTAACATATAAAATCAGCTGTCGCTTATTTTTTAACCGGACAGCAGGTTATGTATTAATTTTTAGTAAACATTTGTTTTTTTACATAAAACCTAAAGAATTTCGAACAAGATGTTGTCCTTTGTTTCGACATCTATGCGTAATCTGGTTATACGTCCACAATTCGCTGGAGAAGCTTTACGAAAAGTACACACCACTGCCGGCTGCGATGCTGCCCGTAAGGGAACACGAGAAAAAGCCCGCAAGAAAAAAGTTAAGGTGGAAGTAACAAAAGTTGGTTTTATTCCCCATAATCAGAGAGGCAAAAAGTAAGTTTTTCTATAGCTGGAAAATGTATTTGCAATAAAATGCAAAAATTTCACTACAGGATAAATTTGCAACGTGAAAATAAACATGTTGATGATTCGTGGAAACGTATCCCCACCGATAATTGTTACGTATCAAAATATTATCGTTGGCCTGTTTACACGGTGGCCGAAGCTATTCAATGTCATCGGGAGACGCAACATCCTACGATGTATAACAAACCGAATGCACCACTTATTGTACATATTGAATTAAATATGAAAGGTGAAAAGGCCACGCGATTTGTGGATAATTTCCAACGTGTGGCCATGATGCCGCACAAATTTGAACATGGCGAACAGAGACGTATTTTGGTTTTTACTAAAGGAAATGTAAGTAATCTGTTTTAAAAATAGGTACGACTTAGTGATCGCTACGTTAATTTCAATGGTATAATAACTGTAATTTTCAAAATTTGTACTGGATCCCGAAGTATGGTTTTTTAGCCTGCACAAGTCAAAGTAGATCCTAAAGTAATAAATGAAAAACCACAGAAGCCAGAAGCTCGTCAGAATGTGTACATTTTTACTCTCGCTGATTTTTAGAAGAGCTTTTTTAATGCAGATGTTCACGTAAAAATTGAACCATGCTTTATATTTTAAGTCTGCTGACCTTTTTCATTTGTTAGATGGAATTCCATTTTAACAAAAGTCATTAGAATAAATCAATATATATAAGTACTATTTTTTGTACGCACTTTATTTTGGTATTTTGCATATTTAAGTTTTTTAATATTTTTAATGGAGCATTGCTTGAGACTTTGAAAAAAAAACTATACGAAGTGATCTAAATATGAGTTAAAATGAAAAAGAAAAAAATTTAGTCAGCGGAATGGGAAAACCAGAAACTTTTAAAAGTACCAAACAAAAACGTCGTGATATAGTAAAATTAAATTTAAACATTAAATTGTCATTTGCAGGATGAGATAGCCGAAGCACGCAAAGCAGGCGCTACGCTTGTTGGAGGCGTTGAGTTAATAAAAGATGTCACCAATGGCGAACTTTTGTTAACAGACTACCAACATGTAATTGCCCATCCTAACATTTTGCCTGAACTTGTAGCTTTGCGCGGTTTAATGAAACGCAAGTTTCCAAATCCTAAAGCTGAAACATTGGGAACAAATCTGACCGAAATGATAAAACGTTTTTCGGATGGCATTAATTATACGGCTACCAAAGACGAACATCAGTCGGATTTCGGTTTAATCACTACTTCTATTGGTACTTTAAACATTGACGCACAACACTTAGAGGAAAACTTACGCTCTCTTTTGCTCGATGTAAACACAGTCAGACCGAAACGGGAAGGTCGTTTTATAACACGTGTTCTACTGAAAAGCCCGCCCAGCCCGGAACAGCTTAAAATAGACCCATTTCAATATATACCAGAGATGTACGAAAAAAGCGACGGAAGCAATAGAAAATCTAGCAAGAATGTAAACACCGTAGCAGAGGAAGAAAATGATGTAGACGAAGAAGTCGAGGAGGAAACCCAAAAACAGAAAAACAAAGCTGTAAATTAAGAATTAAAAGTGTAAACTTGCATTCAATAAATATTTACGATGTCAACCATTTTCACGACTTTTTATCGTATTCCTCACTGGGATGATAGAGGTTGACTCAACTACAATAATACTAGTAATTTTAAGCTGGCTCAACGGAGTTAACGTTTAATTTTGAATAGGAAAATATTTTCTTATATTATGGAAAAAAGTTAATTACACTTCAATAACTTGGTAATATTCAAAACAATAAAACTATATTTAATAAATACAAAATAAAGTATAAAATACATATCAGAATTTTTGTGCAATACCATTTGTACGATTATGATGTCGCAGCATTTCCAATTGCTTCACTCTGGTATAAGCAGCACTGGCCACTAAGACCACAATATTTGATGTCCACCATAATAGCGATTTTGTTTCACTATACCATTGCGTTGCTATTACAGTTTGAGCGCAAGCTTTGGCTGTCCCGGAAATATTATGTGTTAAAGGAGAAGTCACCTTTACAAAATTAAAAATGGTTACTTCCAAAGCTTTCAAAATTATGTTAACCACTTATCTTACTTTTATTTGTAGGGCTGTCACAAAGCCGATGGCAAAACCACATACGCCACCCGCCAACATAGTTACAACAAACCAAAACTCGAACATTTTATCATAAGTAATAATTGCCCCTAGTTCTCCATTCAGTATTATCAGCGGCAAAAATAATATAGATGAGTACAAATTATTGTAGTAGCTTAACAGCCACACTTCCTGATTGACATGATGTAAAGCTTTTTTGGTATGTATCGAATACAATGCCAGCGCCAGTGAACCCAATACGCCAAATATCGTACCCCTCCAAGAAAAAGATTCTGTCAAAGATTCCTGATCAACTCCCAACATAAAACCAACAACTATTCCTGCGCAACATATAATACAAGCAAAACTGGTCTTTTGCTTTAGTAGGATATATGTTAGTATAACATTGAAAACAGTCGTTAGGGAGCGACCCACGTAGTAAAATGCCACCCCCACATATTTAAGGCAGAGATTGTTCGTGCCCACCATGAGGGTGAATAAAATTGATAACGGCAATATCTGCAATGTTATAAATTGATTGTGCAGGCACAGTTGCTTGTATTTCGCATTACCAAAATGTCAAGAATCTACTTACCTTTCGAAACGTATCGATGTCCAAAGGATTTCCCTCTGGAAAACTTATAACTTTGGGAAACTGCTTAGCCAAACTGCTTATAACAAAACATATCACAGCACTTAGAACACATTGGAACCAGGTCACAAAAAGCGGTGCTTCTAGCTTAACGCTGTCGCTGCTAAGCAAATGCTTATTAACAAATACGGTCAAAATAGAAATACACCTGAAAACCAACGGAAAAGACGCAAAAAAATATATAGATATGTATGTATATGAACAGGTAATTCCTGATAACCGATGCAGAATACTAACCAGTAAAATGCAACCACCAGAAAGACTTTTATGTATTTACCCACCAAAGTGGTGGGATGTTTCGGCTCCTCCAGTTTTTTATACATTTTTTTATTACAACTATTAATTACGTGCTAAATCATAAATAAACCGAGTTCAAATTTTATATCATTACATTTGGTTACACTTTAATTTTTCAGATATTCTTTTCGGAATGTTTGTATGAACATATATTCTTGTTTACATTGACGACTAATGTTGTCCGTACTTAAAAACCAACCATGGTCGTTATAATGCCTACAGTTTGGAAGCAATTATAAACGTACTGTTCCGCAATGCATTTCAAACCTATGTGGCCGAGGTTGTTGGTCTCGCTAATGCGTGTCTAGTGTTACAGATTATCAAAAGTTAAAACCACTTAACGAATCATCAGCAAAATAAGGCGCGTAGGGAATGGAAATAGAAATCAAATTTCGTTCTTACAAAATATTCCCTTATAAAAAAGGTGAAATCGCACAAGATCTGACAATGTACAGCGAATGTTAAGAAGTCTTTAGCAACGCCGGATCCAAGATGCTTAAGTTAATCGAAAAGATAATTATTTTATTGTGACGCATTTTTTTTCTATTGTACATACATACATACATATGTAAGAAACTGTTTTTCTTTTCTTTCAAGTCGACTGAAACTATCTACTTTACATTAGTAACAATATGAGCGTTTAGAGTCTGGCTACCGGCGCCTTTGTATATACATGTATTGTACATACATATGTTTTATAAATTAATTATTTTACTTATAAACAAATTAATATTTTAAGCAATGCCAAAGTAAGTACTAAAAAAACTATAAACACAAATGCTTACCTGTGAACTTTGCTTAGTAGTTAAAGTTTGCAACATTGAATTGCAATTGAAAATACTGTAAGTTAAATTTTAATTTTAAAAACTTCTCACCAGGTCTTAATAATTGTGCGTTTAGTATTGTATTCTCTACAACTAAAAAGCCTTCCGCCAGCATAATTTTATTATTAATATATATCGAGCTTGAGACCAGTATTTTACAGCTCTCTTTTAAATATATTTTCATAGAAAGTCATAACGTGAATAAAAAAGTAATTTGTTTTCAGACTTCTCTGACCAACCATCCAGACAGGTTTCTTATGAAGTATTTATTACCTTTTAATGTGCGAAAGTTTTATGTGGAAAGCAAAAACTGAATATATTTTTTATTTTGTCGTTCTCATCATTGAACTGAGAATTAAGCGCATTTATAGTTACAAAATGTATGTTAATTTTCGGCATCGATTGTGTTTCGAACTTATAACTATGAAATTAACCCAGATGCACACTTTTGTAATACATAAATAGGCATTATCACAAAGCTTTAATTTTTATGGCCATTTTCTAAAATGAAAACAAACTCGTTTAACGTAAATCACCGATTCGGAGTAGCCAGCGAACGTTTTCTAATTTGCTCATTATGCTCACAGCCGTCGTCTATGTTTTCAGATTTTGTTTGTTTGTTGAATTATAGATTTCCTTATGTTAGTTAAAATAAATATAGAAGCAGAACAAAGCAATAAGTTTATTTCTAGATTATATTTCATTCTATAGTGTTTTTAAAGAAAAACTGGACTTATAATTAGTTATATTTTTTAACTTCAAATCAAAAAAATCAAAAAACTTTTACCGCCAAATCTAAAGACACCAAATAAATTAATTTATATTGAAATTTTCTTTAATTTCTAAATTTTTTATATAAAAACCAAGATGGATCCACTTCGATAAAAAACATTAAATAAAAAGCTTTATAAACCACTTTTTTATAAGTATCTATGTATGCGCTTGAGTATTATTCTTGAAAACCAAAAACCTTAAGATTACCAGCTTCACGTCTGCGATCACTGGTGTCTTTATCGTCGCAGGCGTAGGCTAATAAATACTGTTTAGGATGCCAAGCGATAGTAAAGGTTGCAGCATCAACTGGAACATCTGACACTTTTTCACCAGTCTCAGTGTGAGCAATATCAATAAGAAGATCTTCAGATGCAGAAGCTAACAGTTTGCCGTCATGACTAAATGATATAGTTCGTACTGGCCAATCTAAACGTGATAATACACGCAAACAAGCCAACTCATTGGCATCCCATAGCGACACCAACGCATCAGCGGAACCAGTCGCAAAATACTTGCCATTTGGATCAAATTCAATACATATACAAGTGGCCGTGTGAGCCTTAAGCACATGCTGAAGTTCCAAGGACGGATAACTTAGGATATGAACGCAACCCATGCCATTCGTTAAAAAGAATAAGTCGCTGCTATTGTTCCAAGAAATTTCATTCACCTGAAATAGCTCAGAGTATTTTAATGTTATAAAATATGTTTTAAAAGACAAACCTCAAAATTGAATTGCTCCTCAGCCCTTATTTTATTAGTTCTGGTGTCAATAAATGTTACCAAGTCCTCCTTATTTCCCGCAGCAATGGTTTTGCCGTCTGGTGACCAGGTTATATTGATGTTTTCACCTTTTGTGCTTGCCACTGATGAGCACTTGCCACTTCTTATATCCCAAATGCGAACGGTTTTATCTCCGCTAGCTGTACTCAAGAGATCTGCATTCGTAGCATGCCAACATAACTGATCCACTGAGCCCGTATGACCGCGATAAGTGCTTTCCTTACTCTTAACATAAAATTAAACATACGCAAACACTTTCTGCTAAGTTCTTATGTACTCGTACTTACCACTCTGTCTCTTTCCAAATTGTACACTGCTACAGTTTTATCAAACGATCCCGAAGCTAGCCGTCTGCCATCACAACTCCATCCTACAGAATGTACCTGCGAAAGCCATTAACATTTACTTTCTTTTCCAACTGTCCTCAATATTAAAACTTACCTTAGATGTATGTGCTTTTTGTTCTCGGATTTTGCTGTGAGTTTTAAAGTAACTTTTAAGTTCTTCGACTGTAGCATTGGACCGACCCATTTTACATCAAATTTGTCAAATAAAAAGATTTCGTACACAAAAATGCCGCGACTTCGTCAACAAAACTTAGCGAAACTACCAAGTTTGTGTTTTTGTTAAATCGCTGTAAAATGTCAAAAACAAAAATGTTGTTCTTAACTGGCTGTCAATTTCATCTGTTATGAATAATGCCAGATCGTTTGAAATTGAATTGTAAAAGATAATGCAACACAAGACGAATTATTGAATTCGCCTTGGCTTAACAATTTTACTGGACAACAGAGGTGTATCAGAATGATTTTCACCACAAGATTTAATTTTTTATTTAAAAAATCGTACACATTCGCAATTACTAAAAAACAGTGATTGTGAAATACTTTAATTTATGTATAAAAAGAAATGTTTAATCCAAACTTTTACTTATGGACTAAAAGGGCTATTTAGAAAACAAAAAACTCTAAAAGCCGTAGAAAATAGAAAGTTGCTTATAACGGTTTTCGGAACTATGAAAACTAAATTGAAATGAATGTACACTTTACAAACACTAAAAAATGGATACATACATACACTTATTTATGACATGGTACAGTACTAAAAAACCAGCACAAACATTGAAAGTGCATAAAAATATTTTTGAATCTACCGTCTAATATTTCATTATTACTTGGAAATATAAAGCCAAGTCTACAAAGTGCACATGTTTCCATACATGTATTTCACTCTAGACCATAATATGTACATCTTTATAGACTTGAGTGCAGTGTATAAAAAGCTTCACAGCATTTCTTAAGTAAATTATTAAAAACAAATTTATTGTTATAACCTGTTATTTGATACACAAATTTAAAGCATTAGTCTTTAAATTGTTGTTTTTGTTTTGCATAACAATTGCTTTTATTCATACAAATTTTTATATACATATATGTATATATATATGTATGTATATATGTTAATTATAAGTTTTAATATGTTACTGAACTTTTTGCTATATACATAGTAATTGGTTTATAAATTCAAGTACATACATATACATACATATATATATATACATACATACATACATATTGTATTATTTAATGGCGAGATGAACTTGAACTTTGTCAAAATAAATAAATAACTTTTGAAAATCGCCCTACAAATGATGGCTAATTTACAACCTCATTTCCAATATGAGGTTAAAGAAAAAATAATTGAGTCGACCATTTTAAATTGATTGTAATTAATTTTTGATTTATTTTCCGCAAATCTTTTTATTTGTAACACCCAATCAAGGAGTTCACATAGTAATAGTTCTAAACTAACTAACACCTAAGAAAATTGTGATCTTTACGAATGCTGATCTAAAGATCCAACTTTTTGCTTATGTACTATATAAAATTGAGACAGTTGACTTAAAAAAAAAGAATAATTAAAAGACGTTACATAATGAAATAAATATAAAATGAAAATAATGCTTGGGAGAAATGTGAATGCTGTTGCTGACGACAAAACGAAATTTGAGAATATCTAGTCAATAAAACAATGGAAAAATTTCAAACCGGCATTGTATCTATTTCAACGATATTATTCACAAAGAAATTTTTCACTGCATCTGCAAAAAGTCGTGGAAAAACAAAAATATGGAATCTTCAGATAGACAACGTATTAGAGTTAAAAACTCAAAACACTATTCCACAAAGTAATAGGAAAATATTTGCATCAACTCTAGGTGGGAACGGAAGAAGGGTACGATTATGGGTATCTTAAAAGGGCTTAAATAGCGCCTAAAACATTTGTTCACCGAAACAGAAAATGCGAAAAGAGTATAGAAACAGTTTTTTGATTCCAATGTATGAACCAAGTCTATAAGACTAAAAAGCACATTGTTAGATACCACTAAATCGATAAATTTGATAACACATTTATTATAGACAGGGCTGATAGTTTCAGATACGGGGCCAAAAGCCCTAAAAATTCTTCATATATTGCACGTATACACAGAAACGGAAGCTCGCGTTGAAAATCTTAATATATATCGTTTTAAATTGCTTTTTTGCTATTTCTGTTAGAGTCTATTTCACTGCAGGTAACGATATGTACTTATGACGTAAGTTGTGGAGTTGTAGCGATTCTGCTCGCCGACCGCAGGAATCAAATTGAGATTCTCGAATGCGAATTCAAATACCGTAGACTCTTATAAATGAAGTATTTCATGTAAAATCAAACTATTTTTATTTCTTGATTAATATTAGTTTTTATTTGAGGCATATCATATTTTATAAGAAAAGTACATTTATTTTTTTTAACAATTTTTACGAATGCTTCTAATTGATTAAAAAATATATTTGCGTCAGAATTCACACAAATTTCCCCAAAAAAACAAACATTATTGTAGCATATTTGAGTACGAACATTGTTTACATTGCCTGCAGTTTTTTTCTGTGTTTCTTATAGTCGAAAGAATTGTAATAAGTCAAAATTAAAACTATGTTTTTTTTATATAATATAAAATAATACCTATACACATTTACGTATGTATGCAACCTAATATAAATTTTCTTTTGCTGTCTATTCGTATTCCAAAATATTTTTATGGTAGAATAGCAAATAGCCTTCACTGTCTAGGACCTGTTTCAGTGTTGCTGTGGTTATTATATGATCGTCGCACTTAACCCAAGTGTCCTTGTGGTGTCTGACGTACGCAGTATAATGACCTGCGTCTATAGTTCCAACGTGATTGACTACCGCGTATAATGAATAGCGAAAGTCTCCATAGGCATTATTTTTATCCGACATAAAAGGTGTCATATCAAACTCCACCGGAAATGATATGAAAGTAGAAATTTTTTTATCTATTAATGAGGAATGCTCAAACCGTTTTAAGTGAAAACTAGCCACACTTGGTAATGTCCGCAAACTAAATTGTTTCGTAGATTCTTGATAGGATTTGCACGTTGAACATTTTATTTTGGCACTTGATCCTAAATGTTCTGCACGGGTGTAACGCTCTAAACAGTCTATTAAGGACTTTGGAGTTGCACCGCCATGTGCTGTTTCTCCTAAGTCTAAGGAAATGTCCCAAAACGGATCTATTGTTGTAGATACTCCATTGCATGATTGGCATACCACATCACTTTGCAGCATGCCAGTAAAAATTTGATCTATGATACAATTGCACTGGGTAAGGCAATTTGTGTGGTTTGTTGAAGAGCTTGATTTGTTTGAGCTCTCTGACTCAGACTTGGCTTTCAGACAGTGCCGGTGTAACACATCCAATGTTGCGATAAAGAATTCGTGGGCATCTTGTTGTTCATATCCAGCTAGATGCTTTGCATGATTCCATATTAAATGCAATAACCGATGAAGCGATAATGGTGTTCTCAAACCGGAATAAAATTCTTGAAAAAGTCTTGAAACCTCACAAACCAGACACTTAAGGGATGCCTTGGCATTACATTCATGACGATCAGATAAGAAGTAGTCACTAAGCAAGGGAGTGTGTATTAAGGCCTGCACAATACAGTTCATGAAACAGGTTGATCCCAAATTGATAAGACCCCTTAAGCCCACAGTTTCATTGGCTCTAACATATCTGCGTCTAGGATTTGCCAACATTAGATTTGTTTCCTTTGGCGTTGGTATCCATGGTGTCCAGCTAAGACTTTTCTGCAAATCCTTTGTCTCCAATTTTCTGTTTACTGTGGCTACATCCCGGCACCGAGCATCATATATGAAATCCCGACATGAACTACAAAACAATGTTCCATGGGAAAGCTCTAAAGCTATAGAGTGTTTCTTTGCACGCTGATGAGAACTTATATGAGAACCACGACATCCAAAGTAAATACAATGAAGACATGCAAATATCTGTATTCCAAAACTACCGCATTCAAAACAGCAACAAGTCAAAGCCTTTTTTTCTCTAGCGTCTCTATTGATGCAGGCGGAAAAGTAGGCATCAATAATTCTATAAGTATCTAAACTATGATCTTTTATAAATAATTGAAAATGTTTACAACCAATCTCCGACATCCTCCTAAACCTTTGCTGTATACAGACTCAAATGTTGTTTTGGATTCGCCTTGCTGTCAACAAAAAAGCCACAGACAATTTTGACAGCGGCACTTCTCTTCACAGATGTTTCAGAAATTTTTTGCATAAAGATGCCACACTGCTTAAAAATTGGGTTAATAAGAAATTGGATAAAAATGTTTGAAATATCTTAGGATTACGACATGAAGGAGGTTTTTCGATTTTAAACATCAGTAAAACAAAATCTTACTTGAATGCATGTGCCCAACGCTTATCATTTGACACATTATTATTGAAAATAGTTCTTAAATGGTAATGAAAAACGTATTTCTAATATCAACACAATATTTTATGTGTAGTACTTTGAGATCCTTGTGGAAGTATTTTGAAGTACCAAAGTATATATGTATGTATATCAAACATTTTTTTTAAAAACTACACGTAATATTTTTCCGAGACCAAATTAAATTGCTATGAATTATCTTTTTTATGTTTTTCTTTTATGACCGTCGTGCAATAAGAAAACACGAGAAAAATTAAAAAAAGTTACTTGTTGTCAGAATTCAAGTCAAGTGTAAAACACTTTTTTGTCAAATTGTTATATGTGACAAATTGTAACTAAAATTTGGCAAAAGGTCAAATCTTAAAAAAATCCTAAAATAAACAACCGGTTATTTTCGAAAACGGCTCACCAGCGGTTAATGTTTATTTGAATGAAAGGCGGCCCAGTCTTTAGTACACAAAACATATGTCAGTCTAGACGTGTCGATGCGTTGTTATTGTTTTGTGTTTGTTGATTTTGCCAAAGGTTTGCTTTTCGAAAAAGAAAGAATTAGAAACAAATTAACCAAAAATATTAATTAAATAATGGAAATTGAAAAATATACGTTACAGTCTATAAGACAGGAACTGATAGACAACAATTTACAGGCAAAGGCAATTATACAGGTAAATTTAAACTGAAGGAAATTTTGAATGATTAATCACAAAGTTATCATCATTCAAGGATATAATATCATATCGCGGTTCGATACACGAGTTGGAGGCTTTGAATGAGGCCGGCAGAGCTAAGCTCGCAGCTCTTCGAAAAAATATCGATCGTTTAAATGATTGGGCGAGAGATACCGGTGATCCGGCCCTATCGAAGGAAGTTGACACGCAGAGGGAACAGTTTTCAAAAGTCTTGCAAGCATTCCGTAAAGCAAATGTGGCCACAATGTTGGAAATTGAAAAAGCTAACCGTGACGAGCTAATGGCTATAACAGGAGAAACCGATTTAAGGCAGCGGCATAATGCATCAGGTGCCAGGGGTAGAGTAGGTGGTGCAGCAACTCGACATAACCAGGGAAGTCTTGTGTCGCAAGAAAATAATGTCACCGAAAAAATGTTAGCTATTTCGCGACATCTGTCTGAAACGACACAAAAAAGTGCCATCACTTTAGAGACGTTAGTAGCTTCTTCACAGAATGTTTCAGCTACAAGTGATGAATTGCAAAGCACAGCCGGTACCATTTCACAGTCTGGAAAATTACTTAAGAAATACGGACGTCGTGAATGCACTGACAAAATGCTTTTGTTCTTTGCATTTGCATTTTTCTTGGCCTGTGTATTTTACATTGTACAAAAAAGACTTTTCTAGACTGGACGGGAAAATATTCAATAAATGCAAAAAAATTTATAGTTGTGATAAATGAATTGCTCTGTAAAACAATAAGTTTGTTTTTACATACATACTATGAATAAAATAGGGCTGGTCTCACAGGTTTTCCTTTGTTATGCGAAATAGAAATTACCAGATTTTGTTTAGGGAACATTTAATGCAAAATAAAAAATGTTGCAACGTTGACATTTTTAAAAAATAGTCAAAATAAACAAATATATTTTTAAATTATTTTAAACTAACGCTTAAAATTTAGTATTATAAATAAATAAATTATAAATAAATAAAAAAATGTTTTAAGTAACAAATTCTTGTTAAATTTTTATTAATTTTTGTCCAATTAATTATTACGCTCGACTAATGGAGAATAATTCAAAAAACAAATACTGAAAAGCTTCGTTCAACTCACGATGGATAAATACACGATCCTATAAAAAAAAAATTTATATAATTTAATTACACAATAATTATATAGAAATATATAAAGTACAATTCTTTCGTAGAAATTAATATGACTTTATTTCAACAGTGAAATAATTAAAATATATTTGCCAATTAGGCTTATTATATTATTCAGCTGCTCATAATGTCGAATTGTAGTTAACCACTCGTTACGATCTGATTCAATTCCAGCACAAAACCCAATATTTAGGCATAGTTTTTCCTAATAGTTTGTTTTTGCCTTTTATAAATTTTTTACAATAATTTTATACTTGCTTCCAAATCAGCATTGCCTAAAAACAATGATGTTAAGCTATTTTTAAACAATTGCCTTTCTTTAACTTGAAGTTCGATACTAGGACCTAACCAGCTTAAGAGCGAATATGTTTACAGTGTAGTTTTATATACATACATAAGTATCGTTAACAAATAATACGTGGAATCAAAGAAAATATTTTGCATTCTTCTTGTTTATCATTTTTTTACCACTTGGGCCACATCTCAATCAATAAGTTTCCTTTTTATATGGAGAAAAGATATGAAGATGGTTTAAGGTTAAGTTGTGTTGTGATTCCCAAAATTTAACTGATTATAGTACAATAACTACTCGTATTTTGTTTAGATTTTCGTTGCACTCTAACTGATTATATATGTAATAACTATTTAAATGTGTGACAAAAAAAAATTCAAAAACAATTTCTTTCTGAAAAAGTAAAAACTTTTGGTGAACACATGCAGCCAGGTTCTGCATATCACTACGAAATGAAAGTGAAATTGATTTTAATTCCACAAAACCGATTTTGTTGTGTTCTCAAAATCGTATGAAACCGTTTTATAGTGCGGTTTTTTGTCTTGATAAGTTATTTGAAACAAGTTAAGAAAAAACAAAATTTTGTTGTACTGTGAATGAATTTCATTAACAATAGCATTTTACAATTAAAAAAAATTAACAAAAAAAATTTTTAGTAGCTTAAACGTGTTTTAAACCACTAATATGAACCAATCTGCGGTTATTTCTATTTACTTGTTGGAAAGAGAAAAAGAACGAATGCAAAGGATGCAGAGGAGAGGACTTCCGGATCGTTCCAATCCTTTTGACCTACCAGAGAAATTGGAAGTTACCATTAAAATTGTAGTGAAAATTATCTTGAACGAAGAAAAAGATTTATAGAATATTTTAGATTAAATAAAGAAGGCCTTTTGATGCTGTTAAATGAAATGCTGTTAAATGAAATATTTATAGAATATTTTAGATTAAATGAAGAAGGCCTTTTGATGCTGTTAAATGAAATATCAACCAAAGTGGTCGAAGCAAGCATTCCAGTGATTTTACAATTAGCTACGGCACTTCGTTACTTCGGAAAGGGGAGCGCACAAGAGATGATTGGAAATGATTGTTATCTTGGAAAGGAGTACCGTGTCCAAAATTCTTGCCACCATGTTTGACGTATTATTTACTAATTACATTTCGTTTTTTAGCTTATTTAAATTATTTACAACAAACTATTTAATATATTTATTTAAAAAGTATTTTTTTCATGCTCTCAAAGGCCAACTGTTTTAAATACGTTTTTTTGTAGCAAAATTCATTTACAGAACATAAAATTATAACGGAAAAAACGGCAGAAACAATTTGAAATTGAAATTTAGTTTTATAAACCATTTAAGCGATTTCTAGAACACAAAATAGGCGAAAATTACACTTTTGGCGATTTTTTTGACAAAAAGTGATTTGCAGAACCTGGGTAATGTTCTTTATTTTGTTAATATTAAAAAAATCGTAAACAAACGCTTTTCTATAGTTTTAATAAATAGTTTGTATTACTAATACAATTTGATTGTATTTTATAATGGTAATGAGGTTTTCAAAAGGCAATCATTAAAAAATTGTCCAGAAAATATTCTCAAATCGATCGTTTTCCATAACGCCTTCTGAAATCTAAAACCTAACTATTTTTATTGTTAAATTCTTATTTAATGCTCTTTAAATTGTTGTTATAATTTATAACGTTTCGATAATCATTGTTGCGCAAAATTTATTTTAAAATAGTAGTTTATTTTAAAATTATAGAATTGTGGTCAGTATTCAAATGATTAGAAAACGAACCGAAATATTCTAGTAATTTGGTAAACAATAGGGAAACTTTTACCAAAATTTTCTTATTACATACTATATATTATTGTTAAAGTGAAGAAATAGTAATTAAGACTCATTTTCTTAAAATAAAATATTTTAGAAATCTACTTTACGACAATTGTGTATGGAAAGTGTAAAATAAAATACATTTCAAACTCATTTAACATTTTATGAATGCAGAGGTTGCTCCTTCACTACATACATATGTATATTTTATTTAAATACATACATGCTACATTGTATGCATATAATAAAATAAAAATAAACTTATTGTTATACTTATTTCTGGCATAGCATATTCAAAATTACATGATATTTTCAATACGGCATTTCGGTATGTTTCCGGGATTTGTGAAATCATCAGTTTGCACTATACGACAAAAATCCTTGTAGGACTTTTCTTTGCTGGTCGCATTATACGGTTGCTCTGGTGCCCTTCATATGGTGGCGTTTGCATTAGGGTTTATGGGTTAATACTAAGGACATGGTGAAACCGAATATTGCTAAAAATTAGATATCATTGTAATTTCGGTTTTGTTGAGGTGATAATTTATTGATCACAAGTTTTCGTAAATACTCGTAAGAGCTGAATATGTAAATAAAAACTTTTCTTTGATGATGATGTATTGTGGTTTAAACAAGTTTGCATTAAAATCTGTTTATTTTAATTTCTAGTTGGATCCGTCAGCAATAATTCATATACTAGTACTATACTTTTTAATAGTTTTAATAACTAATATGCGAACAGTGGAAATTTATAAGATTATAAATAATCAATCAGCAAAATAGTGCTGAATATATATTATCTGGTAATGTTTCTTTCGCCATTTGATCTTAAAGTTCAAGGTTAACTATTCTACTTGACTACAATTTCATGATTAATATCTCTAAATGAATTTTGAAACTGAGCGTAATAAATTCAAACTTTTATTTTCTTTTCACATAAAATCAACTATTTACATATGTACATATGTACAATACTATACATACAAATGAGTAAATTTTCAAGAACTTATAAGTAAGAATTGTCACCTGGGACATATGAAACTTAGACTAAAACATAGTTATAAAAGGTAATAAAAGTTAGATTATACTAAAATTTTTGTGATCGTCATAAGCACTCATTATAAGAAAGCACTGCCCGATAACTCTTCTTCCGTTAAGATAATTTTGGACAAACTAATACAAATTTATGATAATATTCAGTTTTTCTTTAAAAAATCTTTAAAAGAGATAAGATACATATTTAGCTCACTTGTGACTTTTATGAAAATAAATAATTAAAATTAGTTAGCCAAATACATACATACATATGTATGTTGCAATGTTATATTTGAGCTCAAGACGAATTGATAGCAGATGAAATGGACAGGGCACCTGATTGTTTGTGTATGTTCTTGGTATGTATGTTTGGATGTTAACATGTGAAAAGTGATTTTTTGGGTTCTGACGTTTCGCAATAATTTCGCAAAATAAATATTGTTTTTCGACGAATTGTGTTGCTATTTCATATGTGATATTTAAAAATATTTAAATGTACGTATATACATATGTATATAAATAGATTAACCGGGTGTGCTTTGCTACTCCATCATTATTAAATGAAATAAAAAGTTTATATATGTAGGTGGGCACACTACGCACATTTCTTTCCCTCCCCACTTTAATATATAATAATATGGACAGAGATCCACTGTGTCAGGATATGAATAGCATTATGCCTTTCTAAAATCAGTAATTGGACAGACGGTGAAAATGAATTTACCTACGATTCCTCGGGCGAAGATATAGTCGAATCAGTAATTGCCAACCAAAATATTGGAGAACTTGAGAATGTTCTTTGGAGGATTCTGAGAATGTTCAAAATGTAGACTCAAATAACGAGGCAAGCGAACTGTTTTCAAAACCTAAAGCGAAGTGAAAGAGTTTTAAACTAGAGCAGACAAATTACATAAAGATTTTTGTATTCATATGAAAATTAATTTTTATTTTTCGCAATGAATATGTTACTTTATGTTTTCTGTAAATTAATTAATTAATACAAGTGAATTCTTAATTGTAATTTATTACAATTAAAATTATAATAAACTAAGAGAAAGAAAATCACTAGCAGCTAATGGCTATCGGCTTGAATCATACATAAATTATATATTGTACTTATGTATGTATGTGCATTTACATATGTACAGATGTAAGTGTGTCGTTAAAAATTGTGTTTCAACGGTAGGCCTGACGGTCCACATCCAAACAGTAGCTGAATCTCCATATATCTGTTCGCATTAGATGCAATTTTGCTGTTTAATACAAAATTGGAAAGAAAATAAAAACTTGTATCCTGTTTTACAGAAATTTAAAAAAACCATATAATTCACTTCATGTCTTAACTATCTACAGAGACGGACAAAATTATTCACACACTACCTTTTTATTATTTATAGCGATTATGTTGTTAACAACAAAAATTTTTCTAAGAATAGAGTTAACAAAACTACAAACAAATTTAACATTTTTTGAAATCTCACAAAACAATGAATGCAAATTGCAACTTAACTCAATATTTATGGGGTGGGGACAAAATTATTCACACAACATAAATTGGAGCATTAGAAAGTTCAAACTTCTGAACAATATGGAATCACTTTGGGCAAAAAAAATTTACAGTTATAATCTGGCGTCTTTTAATTTAATTTTATCAGTTTTTTTCATAAATTTTTTGTGCAAAAATTAGAAATATTGTTAAAATAGGACGTAAGCAGAAGGAAACTACTGAGGAAAAAAGAAAAATCATTTTGGAGCTGTCCAAACAAAGACAATCATGTGCAGAGGTTGGAAAGATTGTTAAGAGAAGCCGTTTTACTATTTATACTCTAACAAAACGATTCAAAAATGCTACAGACCTTAAAAAGCCGTACTCATACTGGTAGACTTCGTAAACTTACTGCCAAGGAAGAGAGTTTTGTTTTTTACTTTCGCACAATTATCAGATTTATCAGATTACAATGTCTTTAGTTACTATGTGAATATGTATATTGAAGTTAAACTTAAAAATTATTTTGCTTTTTTCATATTTTGACTTCCTCTGAACTGAGAGAAATACATTTAATATAGTACATGTACTGGATATATATGGAAACCCCCTTATTCTCTTAGATTTTATTGTTGTTTTAGTTTCAATACACACATGCATACATATGTACATATAAATAACGTTTCAGAATATTGAAAACGGCTTTATTTCCTTTGATTGCTATTCTTACATCATTCTTACATCATGATTTTATTTTAAAATTATTATATGATAATTTCACATGAAGAGCTAATAATACAAAATCACTAACACCTCCTTTTTGATTTTGCTTCATTGCGGGTTTCACGTGGTTTAATATTAAAACCAATAGCTTTATTCACAATGAAAAGTGTCAAACTAAAAATTCATTTTACTAGTACAACTATAATACTATTGTTGTATGGACATACAACTATTTATTTATGAACTTACAATAATGACACACATTCTTGTAGACCGATTTCATTAAAAAATTTCGTCATAAAAATATTGTTAAAATAGTTTCTTTCAAAATCTTTTTTTTTTAGCTTTTTGTTGATCATCTTTGCTCTTTAGAAAAGAAATGTCAACAAATATATTAAATGAAATTATATTGTACAATATTCTTAATACTATATACAACTTTAAACAATAATAGTAAAATTAAATACATACATACTTAAAACTAACATACATTTTAATCTTAAAATCATCCACTCATTGAAGTAAGAACTTGGCAACGCTGATAGAAACAATTGAGACCCAGCGGTGCCATATTTTTTTTTTAAATCTGCAAATTTGTAATTAAAAATCTGCTTTTTGAGTGAAAAAACTGCTAATAGATAAACCATAATTAAGGCTGAATTTTGCTTTATACATATACATACATATGTATAAATATGTACATATCTAAATAAACTAAGCAAACAACACGAAGGCTTAAAAGGAAAGTATTTTATGATTTATATTTTAAACCATAAAATTAGACTCAAAGTAGGAAAACTCAGCTCTTTGCATTTAATCAGTGTTGCAAAAGATGGATATAATAAAAACATTTTCACAAAATGGGGCAATTGAGTTTCTAAAAATTCATGGATTATGAGTTTCTAAAAATGAGTTGAGTTTCTAAAAATTCATGGAGGGATACCGCAACTAAACGGGACTCAATTAAGCGGGGCTTTTTCCATTAGTTTTTGTTGAAGTTATACATTTGACATTTTTGCGAGCATTTAAGCGGGCAAATCTATTATCCGTAGAATAACTAAACGAAAATGACTGTAGTGGAATAAAATTAAGACCTAACAAATAAAAAAGTGGAAAATAGAGAATTTGTTGAACACACTATAAGTCAAAAACTTCTAAATCTGCAAAATTTGCTTAAAAACTGATTTTTAAAACAAGAAACTTTAAAAACTGCTCAATGCTTCGAAAAACTGCAAAATGCAGATAAATCTGACATTTGGCAGCACTGCTGAGAGCTTTTAAAAAAATTGGAGAGCAAAGTGCACACAAAAAATGAGCATTAATTCGTCTCTTAAATAGGAATTGCAATAGGTGTACAATTTTTAATTTTTTCCTGGTACTTAAGAACCAAAAGTTTAAATGTTTTGATTCGGTTTGCTTTAGATCTTTTTCTTTCCAGTTCTTATATAAGAAATGAAAACGTTCGTGTTTGCATTTTTTGTGTTTAGAATAATATATCACAAGTATGTATTAAAAAACAATAAAAATTATCTTAAAATTTTATGAAACTTTGTAGCGCTTATCAAGAATAGCCTAAAGTATATTTAAAACAAACTTAAACAAAAAAGTTTAATCATAAAAAAACATATCGTCAAGCCCTAAGTTGTATTAATAAAATAAAAATATTATTTAAATTTTAGCTTAATTTTTATTAATTAAAATATCTAACTTTATGTATTACTTACAAAGATGTTAAGCTAAAAAAATGGTTTTCTTAGAATTTTTAGAATTTTGTTAATAAGAAGTTGATAACATTTTTCAAGAATATGTATTTCGATTTTTTAAAAGTCATATGAAGATGCACATATAGCGTAGTTTTATAATTATTTTGCCTTATTTAGAAAGAGAAAAATAAATATTATTCACACAATATTGAAGCTAAACTAAGATCTTTACGATACATGTATTTCCCCGGCAGTTAACAATGAATATATCGTACTTATAAAGTATGTATGTAGGTTGTAAAAATTTCCGTTGCTTAAGTTTTCCATTTATATTAAATAGTTCGAGAATTTATCGTTTCAGCGTGCAAAAATAGTAAAATGTTCATACTGTGGCATGACTAAATGTGCGTAACAATTAGTGGGGCGTACCAGGTTAAACAATATTTCTAAAACCGTTCATATCTGTTTGTTTAACAATTTACATATTAAAAATAGCTCAATATGTACCTAATCAAACAATCTGCGTACTTTTAATTTCACAAGCGCACTTTAATAAGTCATGTAGAATTACCCAACACTGGTCAGCAGTGAAACCAATAAAATAACTTAAAAAAGAGTAACAAAAGTGTAGTTGTTTTTTGAAAGGCAGGTTGGCTGGTATACATACAAATATATTTTGTGTACAAAAAGTTATTGTAAACATTCAAGTGGAATTGTATAAAGTTAGTAGAGATCTAAATACGGAAGAATCAAATCAAAGAAATTTAAATTATTAAAAGTTCACTTACATATAATAAATAAAGTAAAACTAAAGTTTAAAACAAAAATAAAACTAAGCAGCAAGGACATTTGGCACCTACAAATGGTAAATATTTTTCAGATATTTTGTTCAACTTTCATGGTCTAATACTTGATGACGGAGGAAGTTAAACTAGTTGGGATTTTGAAATTGGTGTTTGAAACGTGTCTGATAGTGTTGTGTTTTTATTATACATATCGATGGCTTAATATTGAAAGGGTCGTATTATGTTTTTTCTGTTTCTTATGTACATATATATTTATATATGTATCTATGTATGTATTTACATGTTCATATGTATGCATGTTTATGTTTATTTGGCTGCATTGCCGGTTTTAAAGCTTATTATTTTTGTTTTTCTTTTTTAACACATGTATGGATAATACATACACATACATACTTATGTTTATGAGTTTCTATTGTATTTCTTAAAAGCAATAAACAAATAATTAAATAAATTTGGCAAAGTAAAAAATTTTACAAAATATTGTTCCGAACTATAAATGTAACGGTAATAAAAAGAATTGATACTTAAGCCTTGAAGAAATATGAAAACATTCTTCTTTGTGCATTTTTAAATGTTTTAACGTATAAAAATATTTTAATCAGCTATTTTTAAAAAAACACTTTAGTGATAAGGTTAAAGATAATCAACAATTAGGAATATATTAAAATTGTTGTGTACCCTGATATTGTTATAAAAGTTTTAAATCTTGACTTTATTAAGAAATTTTTGTTGAAATTTCATACTATAATATGTAAACCTGCCTGCGGGCAAAATGGTGATTTGTGACCAACGCCAAACCGGAAAGAACTTTTAAATGGCATGAAGTTACATTAATACTAAACCCCAATCAGGGGCATATAAAATGTTTGGTAAAGAGTAATGAAAAATTAAATGCGGCATCTGCACACAGTATCGTTCTCAATGCAATCATTAGTTTCATTACATTTACTTCCATCCCCGACTTGATTTTGCTGTAAGTCATGAAAGCTATAATCAAATTAGTTGAATATTCGTAGTTGCAATAACATTTTAGCTTAATAAGTCTTTTTTAGCTAAATGTTTTTAAGCCTTCAAAAGTGCATGAACATTTTTTTCAAAAACTTACACAATTCAGTTTTAAAAACCATATTTTACTAGCTAAAAAAAACTAAAAAACCATGTGGGCATTGAAAAATGATATACAGCAGACTTCCAATTGTGCGAAATGTGTATATGTATAATGTCAACTGTTTTCGTTATGTTAGAAAATTCTAATTATTCGATTATAATTTCTTTTCTTCCCTTAACTGTCTACTTCTTCTTGAAGTAGGACGTTCTTTTGTCCAGTAAACATTTTGCAGTGGAATTTCAGTGCGCCTTTAAAAATATCGCCATTTGTATTACGGAATAAGATACAATTTTAATTTGTGCTATAGAATAGCCAATGCAAAATATTTGGCTTTTGCACTAATGTAAATTCGTGGAAACAAATGTGAGTGCTGTTGAACGTCCACAAACTTATTGCGCTGCCAGGGACCGTACCCCCATGTACTAAACAATAACTCTTATTGTGTAGTTCATAATCTTGGATTACTTAAAGAAACATTTAAACGGATATGAAATGTTTTTTGCAACTAATTTTCAATTCATTTCAAATATGTATGTATATATAAATGATCTTTTGAATTTCTGCATTTTTTTTTAAATACATACATATCTATGTAGACACATAAATATATTGTTATTATTTATATACTTTTATTTTCATATGTATACGAATGTCTAAAAGTGCATTAGAGCCCATCGCAAACAAGTCGCGTGACTGGTACTCAATCAACTGCTACTTGTGTTTGCGTACTTTCTGGGCAAAATTTGGTGCAATGCGAGCAAACCAGTGTTTCTCTCACTAATAGAAAAAAATGCACAAAAGTACGAGAACCCGAGAAACCGCATTGCTACAAGAAAAAGAGGCAACAATTTGCAAAGAAGAAAAGAGCACTGAAACAACAGTTCGAAAGGAAGTACAAAAAGATAGCAAACAATTGTGCATAAATGTACATATATATGTACTTACTGAGGTATTTTGCATGTACATACATACTTATGCAGTAGAAAGTTTTTCAAAAAAATTTTTGTATACTTTTAAATTGCCCCCGTTGCAGTTTGTCTTGTTTACAGAAAGTGTATTTAATCTATTTATATTTAATCTATTAAAAACCCAAGTCGACTTACGTACATATATTTTACCAATTTACTCTTATAACTAGTCTTTTTAAATCTGATAACAATGGTTTGACGTAAAATAAATATTTCAATTGAAAAAGTGTACAGATATACAAACGTTTAAAACACTTTTGTGAGGCACTTCAATCCATTCACAATTGCAATTAAATTATTGTTTAAATTTGCGTACACTTTAAAATTATTCACACATTCGCATGTACTACAATTGCCGTTAAATTACTGAGAAGTAAAATGTATATAAATTGTTTAATAATAATAACAACAATAACAAACAAAGAATTTGTGCACTCGCTTTGCGACCGATTCATTTAAAACCAGAGTAACTGGCGATAATGAAATTTTAATAAGAATGCATTAAACTGAAAAAATTCTTTAAATCCAAGTTAATCTAATCTTGTTTAGGGGAGAAACGTAAAAAAATATTTTTTTTCAAGGTATAAGTCAACATTTTGTTAACGCTTCTTCTTCTTCTTCTTTTGGCGTTAGTTAGTCTAGTGTATTTGCATAGAACAAGGTATGTATGTACATGAAAAACTTCGACTGGTTTTCTTTGAACTTTTTCGTGCGTTGTGTATTTTTGACAACTTATCTGCTGAGAAATAAAAAGGAATAAATCCTGAATGGAAACTCTTATTGTAGAGATTAAAAACCATATATGCAGTATTGTGTAAAAAAGCAAGCCAAACACCTTTTCCCATGTACCAATAGGAAAACAAATAAAAAACAGCTGACGGATGAACAGCATTATGCGAAAAATTTCACAAGGCACACAAATTGATAAACTTTCCCTTTTGAAGTCAACTCAAATTTAATGCTGTTAATTATCAACATAAGCCATTTGTAATTCGTATGACATACTTCTATAGAATGAAATGAATGCGAATAATACTGTGAATTTTTCGAATGTTGAAATAAATGCCGAAGAAACAGAATATGTCAATATCTGATATTATTGTAAATTGTACAATGTACACTATTATAACTAGACGACGATGTTCACAAATCGCAAAATCAGAAATACAAGGGCAATAAAATATAACATGGTAGTGTTGCCAATCTAGCGTTTTACAAATATACACAATATACTAATACAAGTGTGTAGAGGAGTATAAGAGATGAAAGCGTTTTTTCCCCATTCCTATTTCTGTAGCAATTTATTAAAACAAATTCAAGATAAGTTTTATTTAATAAAAAATAAATAGTTATATCGTTTTCTGTTCGATTTTACAAACTGTATTTCGTTACAAATAGAATTTTGAAAATCGATGCACAAGTAGCGAATAATGTTTCCAAAGTCTAGGCTGTAAACAAAATATTTCAGATCAGTACTCTTTTCGCTAGATTTCCCAAATAAAAATATGTATATCCAGCTGAAAAGAAGAAATTGGTGCTTTGAATAATTTTTGTAAAAGTAAAATCAAATTCTTTTAAATATAAAAACGAAAATAGAAACGGATGTTCGCAAATGGCGAAGGCGAAGTTATACTGTACTCTAAGACTTATTAATACGTCATAACTTCAAACAAACTATTTTTATGGGATTATTTCGCTTAATTGATTTTTCGCATGGAATTATTCCACTTATAGTTTGTAAAAAAAATTAATAAATATGTTAAAAATATATATACTGCGCTGGGGAAGCGATGGCATCCCAAAAAGTCAACCGTTTTTACTTTATTGAAAATTAAAATATACATATATGTATATTTTTTAAATGATTATTAATTTCTTTTTATGTAACTAGTTCCGAATTTTTCTGCTCAATTGTTTTTTTTATTATCATTAAATTATAAAGAAGAAAAAGGTTTAAACTACTGTATAAATAATATTTTGATGAAAAATTGCAAAATTAATAAGCGTCAAGAATGTGATAGACGTGACCGTGACGCAAAGGGTGAAGAGTTGCGAAAATATTGCATGTTAAACATACATATGTACATACATTCACCCCTCGTGATCGTTCTGACTGACTGAAAACGAATAATTTTGACCTCATCAGATCAGTTTTCACCTGTTGCCACCAGCCTTCAATGATCCAATTCTAACACCTTTTAGTGTATACTGGACGTGATAGTTGTTTTTGACAATTAGGTCGTTTCTTTCCTTTTGATTTCTGTTACAAAGACAATTCCACATATCGTTACCTTAATATAGAAAGGCTCTAACTCGTTTCTGTCTCAAGTCGAGTTTTTTGTAAATTTGGTCAAAATATTGGCGTGATCCGACTAAAAATAACAAAAATATAAGCAGTTGAAAAAGTTTCGCGACTACAAAACTTTAATTTTTATTAAGTTTTTTTCTCTGCCCTGAAAGGTTAAGAAAACGTTACTTAGGGCCTTTCTGTATTAAGGTATCGATATGTGCGTTCCGTCCTCTCACTGATGTCTTTATTACGAAACCCTGTACCTTTTTTTTGCGTTAAAGATTTGAATCTAAAAGTTATCGGAAAAACAGTTTCGAGGAAGATGGCATAACTTTTGCAAAAGTGTGCAAGATGAATGTGACCAACTTTCTTATACGAGTACATATATTTATTGAATATCTTATGGGAATAAATGCATTAAATGTCTGCAACACATGTATAGTAGAGTATAAAGGAGTTGTTTCTTGTCACTGCCTTCTTGTCATTTGTACGATTATATTGACGTTTATTTTTTATTTTAATTTTGCAGAAACTATTAAAAAAAATTTTAAAACTGCACTCACTTTTGCTCGCCAATGTACGCACAACCAAACCAAACCTAAAAGTATTAAAATTGTTTTAAATTACATACATTTTACGACAAAAAATATTCAGATTCTGACAATGGACTAACAAATATGTAGGAATATTTTTTAAACATTAATGTACGTGTCAAGTGTCATGTACAGAATATTTGTCCACTAGGGGCCGAGAATTAAGTGACAGTCATGCCATCAACAATGATAAACGATATGATAAGACCGGAGTTTAAAAAATGGCGCTATAAAAGTACACTAGAATGTGAATGAGTTTTGTTTTGGATTTTGGTCGATCCAGATTAGTGTTATACATGACAGAGAATAAAAGGAAGTTACTTACAGGTGTGTAGTGGCATAAAAGGCTGCTTTTAGAACGTGCAAAACACGCGGCGATAGGTGATCAGGATCCGAGATGGACTAAGTTGCGCACGTAATTTGATAGCGGATTAAACAGTCAGTCGGGGAAAACATGAAGCCATAGTCAAGCCATGATCGATCACACAATATGTTATATCTGACTACAAATGGTAATATAGCATTAAACGGGGGCGTGGTAAAAGAATCAGACTTCTGGAACTGCCAAACAAACTCTGGGTCTAGAAAGTGATTAGGTCATTTTTTGCTTTAATACATTCTGTTTTTGGTCCCTCTGTCAAAAAATATCCATTTTGCTGTGATATGTAACGGTTGGATTTTTCTTTATTTATTTTGTGGTTTTATTTTCAAAGTTAATACATATTAGTTTTCATCAGAATCAACAGTTTTGCTTGTTTTCATTGCATAAAATTTCGATTATTGTATTTTTTTTTTGTAATTGAATTTATTGCAACTAGTAACTGGATATGTGAAGTTCTACACTTTGCAATAATATGGACTTCGTTCCCTTAAAAAACGTGTGCTACTGCTAATTCGGCTTTTCTCAAAAGTATCGGATAAAAAGAAACGCAAATTTCTCAACTAAAGTTTTTTTTTTAAATTAAATCAAAATAAACACGTTTCTAAAGTGTGGAAATGTAACGTTTAAGCGTTGGAAGTGAGTGCATTCAGTGAGTAAAAAAACTTAACGGATTTTTTTTACAAAAGAAAATGACAACCGCTTAACTTAATTTTATTGAGATACTTGCTGTCGTCCTTTATTATTTTTGTTTGCTTTTGTTGTGGTATTGGCCACTTGTCAATCACAAAGATGACAAGGGATGGTAACAAGTTACTTAATATCGAATTAGGTACTTTTCAAGGCGATTAAAAAAAGTTGTTCAAATAAGTTTATAATTTGTGCTATTTTTTCCTTTTAAAAGGAATATCACAAATTACAAACTGTTTTGAACAACTCTTTTTGTTTCTTAGATTCACTTATATTCCCTATTTTAATTTGCCGTTGTTTTTTTTTACAATACAAGCATTAAAGGCTTGCCGTCCACCCTTGTCAGTTTTTTGCCTTGTATTGACATACATACCAACAGCCACTCAAATTGACGCCAAAAGATAGGGAGGGACACGTTTCTTAATTATCAGTTAAAGGCAAAAAAAAGAGGAAAACAAAGTTGTACTTAAAATGCGATAAACATGAACTTGTAGTTTTCCAAATTTCACTCTGGAGCACTGAAACTGCTCGTTGACACTTTGTTTTTGCAAATGTGATGTTCGCAAGTTGAATGCTAAAATTTACATTAAAAAATCGTTCAAATTGTATGGGTCTTTTTTTCATCACGATACACCGTGGCCTAAATATTAAAAGTTCTTAAAAACTGACTGCTCTGCGCTATTGTTATAGAGAGGTGTTTGAATTAAACTAGTTTAATCAATTTACCCATAAACTTGTGTACCAAATTAAACAAGAATGCTGTCAAGTCCAACGAATGCAACTTCCTATGCTTGCGAACGTTTTGTGGCAGGTTTTCTTCAACTTCTGGCATTTTCATGCAGTTATTTTTTATTTTATTTACAAGTCTATCTATATATTCTTACATATTATGAAAATTAGGTAATTAAATAAGGCAAACAATAATATTGTGATTAATAATATTTGTGTTCAACGAAAAATCGATAAATTTGAGCATTTCATTAAAACAACAAAAGAGTTTTCTAAATGGGTCAGACATGGCATTATGTGTAGGGCAATGCGCCTGGAAATGTTATTAGGTTTAATATAAATGTGACGAATTAAAGATCATTTGGCAGAATATGATGGGAGGTTGTGATATCCTGGATATGTGTCACCTACGCAAAAAAAAAAGTGAAAATTCTTTTTGAACTGATTCAATGTGATTGTTATTCGCCTTATATCTTATATATGTATGTGTGGCATACAATTGAACTGCATGCCAAAGTCGATCTCACAAGATGCGTGGATCACTGAATTCTTTCGCCCACCGTTTCATAAAAGCTAAAATATCACGAACTTTATTAACTATCAATGTCATACTTATATTGAAAAAAATTCAGTTTTACATCTAGCAGAATGGCGAAGTCATTTAAAACATTTTGCTTACTAGAAAAGCGCACATGTTGACATTTTACTAGGTTTAATTCCATTAAATTATGGTAACACCAATTGAAGAAATGGTCTAAATTCTTTTGAAAATAAATATCTATGATTGGAAGAGTCTATAAAACTTAAGAATATCTCTACATCATCTAAAAAGCAAAAATAATCAAATAAAGGCAGCTCGAACTGAATAATGTATTAAGAAACTGCCGCCGTTAGTGTTCGCCGGTATTTTGAGAGCCAAAAAAATCGGTTGTACTAGAGAATATTTACGGCTTTAGCGCTCGAAATAATAATTTCTGCTGTGGAAAAAAATCAATCAAAGAATTTGGCTAAAAAATGGAAATAAGCGCTCAAACTCACTTAAAATGTTAAGAGTGGCACGCGATGATTTTACTCTAAGTCAGAAAAATCTTTACAAGTCGTACAAGCTTCTCAAAGGTGGTCAAAAAGATGTGAACAACAACGCTAGCCCCCATGCGATCAAAATGCTCAGAAAGTGAAAGAAAATTTGTTGTGGAATAACCTCGCGTCACTGCTTGTTCGTAACTTTTTTCAACCAAAAACAACACCGTAAGCATGCCGCAGCCATCCTATTCATCAGATTTGAGCCCATGCGAGCTTTTCCCAATCCCGAGATTGAAGAGACCGTTGAAACGACGACGTTTTGTGTTAATTGAGAAGATAAAAAGAATATAAACAAATAATTTTCTGGTAAAAATTTGTAAGCGCAGAAAAAACATATTTTCATGTATTTATTAAAATTGAAGAATATTACTAAAGGATATACCAAAAAGAGCACATCAGAACTACCTCAGGAATTGGAAAACCCGCTGGTAGAAGTGTTCAATTTTTGAGGGAGATTACTTTGAAGAAAACTATATAGGAATTTATAAATAAATAAATAATTTTTGGGAAAAGGAAAATTTAACTTATTTTTTGAACAGGCCTCGTATGGTCATATGTACATACATATATAAATTTGTTCGTTTCTTGTTACCAATTTCTTTGTAATCATACATTCTTTGCATGTTTTCATTTATCTGTGATGGCTTTGCGCTAAGTTTTGGCACTAAACTATTTTCTTCCTATTTCGAATAATAAGCAAAACACAAATAAATACTGTGTGTGTGAATGCCGTATAAAAGTCAAATATTATCTACTCATGTTTTCTATTCTGGTTTAAAGTCATAAAAATCGTAATCAAGCAATTATTTCTGTATGTATGTAAGTATGTGTGTCTAAAACTCCTCTTACATTCAAGATTATTTATGTCGGAGACATTCGCATTTAATAATATTTTTCTATTTATTTATTTAAGGTAATGAGTTCATAAGTGCAAAAAACAACAAAAAGTTTAAACTAATAAGAAAAAAAAAAGCGGGGAGAGAATATTGAAAAACAATGAAATTTTTTGGCGGCATTGAAGGGTAAGTTTTAACCATTTGATTTATTCTAATTGAGCACATTTCAGTTTCATTCATTAGCCACTTAAACTTAATTGATCAACAGTGGGATACAAACCCACCCATTCATAACACGCCCCTCTTTTATTTGCCCTCATTCTCATTTCTATCACTCTTTTTTTAATTCCACTTAAATGACAATTACGGAATTCAACGTTTTAAATTGATTTCGTTCAATTTAATAATTTTATTTTTCCCCTCAACAAAGTCTATTGTGCCTTTGGTGCTGCTGTTAATAAACTTGCAACATATTAATAAAAAAAATAAGCAGAAAACTTTTATGTGCTACATGTCTTGAGAGTTTTTAGGTAGTTTGTTACTTTTAGTTGTAAAATATTGACTTAAAAATGAAAAATATTCTCATGCTAGAGAACAACAAAAACACAGTCCTAGCAAAAATGAAATCCCCTAAAAGCACTTCCAGGTGTATTAAACTAAAAACTTTTTTATTATAACAAGATAGAAAAATCTTTTGCATTTCAAAAGTAATCAAATAATTAATGTAAATCTTTTCTTTGACTCTTTTTTTAATACAAAAGATTAAGGGGTCACAGAAAAAAGAAAATAGCCAAATGCGGCAAAATGTATCCCCAAGCGTTGCTGCCGTTGTAGCGCGTAAGTGTTTTACAGACTTCTATGAATTGAATTGTTTATTTAATTGAAAATTACCAAAAAAAAAAAATCTTAAGAAGGGAAACAAATGTAGTACGTAATGCATTAAAATTTTATTTAAGAGCTCGCCCTGTTTTCACTGCATTTTTGCTGGTTGCTGGTGAAAGTATTTGGCCAATACAAAAATTCCAAAAAATGTACAAAATTTGGCATACAATTTTGTAACTCTATAGTTTCTTCTTTTTTTTAGTTCTGGAAGTTTTTCGTTCAACCAGAAGCTTGAGGTCATTAAAATTTCTTAAAGTAAAAAAATAGACAAAATCATCATTTAGTTATTTGCAATTTTTTTTATAAATTTTTACAATACAATTTTAATTTTTAATTACATTTAATCTTCAGTGAGACCAAACCATACAAATTGAAAAATCTGTATGTATGAGTAAATATAATTTAATATTTAATAAGGCTGAAAAACAAAATTTACATATGTATTTATCAAATCAATATTTTCGAAAAGGCAAGTCTAAAACATGAAGCCTTTTTCACCTAACGACTTCGTCACTGTCCGCCAAGACATTAGCATGATT
The DNA here is from genome assembly GCA_932526305.1 of Epicampocera succincta. Classification (NCBI taxonomy): domain Eukaryota; kingdom Metazoa; phylum Arthropoda; class Insecta; order Diptera; family Tachinidae; genus Epicampocera; species Epicampocera succincta. The sequence goes on from OW052034.1 coordinate 59,620,086, forward strand.
ACTGAGCCTATCGACGTATCTTTTGCTGAACCTAATGCTAATTTCGTCCTTGAGAGGACATATTTTTTAGTCTCGATGAATATTATTTTTAGTCATAGTCGTGCCAAGGAGCGTTTGTTACCCTTCTCAACATTCAATATTTGAATTGGTCCCAGTTTCCCATAGTTGTATCCCAAATGTCCATATTGGTTTTAGGATGGCTTTGTAAAGCAATACTTTGTTTTCAAGACCTAACAGAGAATTTTTACCAACAACTCAGGGCAATTTACTCATTTCGTAAAACTTGTATGGAGAATCAAAGGTGCCCCGCCGTATGTGAAAAATATCCACTATTTTTGCTTTAGCTTCAATTTACTTTTATTTTATTTTAAACTATTTTCTAAACAAATATCGCAATTGAATTGAACAAACAATAAAATAATTATGCAAATTTTATATAAATTAAACTTTGCAAGAATATACATTATGTACATATTTAGCCTATTTACATTTTACTTTAAATTTGTGTGGAAAAAGAATAAATAAAGACTGAGAGTTGTTCGCTCTCTCATGAAGAGTTGCCCTCAAACTACATACACTTAAATAAAAAAATTTGTCCGGACAAAAATTTTGTTCGGAAACATTAGTCGAATCCACCTCAAAATACATTTAAAAAACAAAAAACGTACAATATGCCAGTTGAATACATTCGTATTTGAATGACGATGATTTTTAAATTAATGTTTTTAGGCTTAAACTGGAAATAGTTTAATTAAAATTAACAATTTAACTGATAACGGTGATGTACTAGAATACGAGCATATTTTTACTCGTTTTAAAACCGGTTAACTACACGAATCCGGTTTATAGAACATCAAAAATAAAAAATCAGTTTGAAAACGGGTTTCTTGTAGAATGTAAATAAAACGAAAGAGTAACAAGCCAGTAATATGCAGGAACTTTTGCTCAAAAATCAATACATATGTATATATATATGTCTAAGCATTTTTTGCTATAAAATTAGTAAAAATATGTACTCGTTTGTATATGAAATCCATATAAGTATGTCTAGGCGGCGCCTTAAAAAAATCCTAAAACTTAATTACGAAAACAAAATATTATTTAACAGCTCTTTTATTTAGTTGCATTTATGGTTAAAGGTTCAAGGGAGCAAAAACAGCAGATTGCGCACCCTCGTTGTTTTTATTTTCTCCGCGTGAAGTAATAGAACTCTGGCTATTTTATAATGTCCTGCATTACGGAAAATTATTTTGAAAAGAGAAATGCGTCATATTTGCAATGTTGCTTCATGGCATTAGGCCATAAAAAAATTAACAACAATATGTGTAAAGGATTAGACAAAGTTATGATAAATCCACAACATGTGATTTCCTTCTCACGGCATGTTGTTTTCATTCAGATAAAAACAATTCAAAAACAAAAGATTAAATAAGGGTAATAAAATATGTATGTACATCAAAACAAATAGTGTATTAGACAAACAGATTTCAATACTCGTATCGAACGAACACAAGTCTCCTTTTTTTTGCTTTAAATTTGCAATTATCTGCAGAGAACCAACGTTGACATATTTGTGTGCTTAACGATTAAGCATTTAGTTTTTGAGTGAAGTTTTGACACCACTGCTAAGATTGCACAATTTTGCAGTTTTAAGGGACAATTTAAGAAGAGAAATCTGGTCAGTGTAACAGGAAACACAACATACATAACTGAATTTTGCAATTTATCCATCCCTGAATAACTTTTTTTTCTAGGCTTCGCATATCTCATGTGATATTATTGACTAAAGTTAGCATTAGCCAGGAAACTATAGAGCTGATTTTCAAAGTAATAAGTAAATTACAATAAACCTGTGTCATCAGATAATACCAGGAAAGATAATTTCAGACTAGGGCTTAGCTTTATTCTACGAGTAAAACTTGAAAACTGAACCCATAATTTTTTTGGAAATTAGTAACCATCTGCGGTTCTTTCAGTACAACAAATTGTAATATCTGAGTGTCCTTATTTCCCTGTTCAAATAAGATAAATATATTGACTACATTTGCATGAAAATTCTCAACTCAATAACCCAGGATTTTGCAATGAAGTCTACATTTTGTAAGGTTTGAAAAAAAATGGATAGCTAGCATTGAATCGCGGTTACTAGGCGGCCAGTAGTTCCTTTGTAATAGTTTGAGAACCAATTTCACTTTGCCGCAAACTTTCGCTGAGGCTTGATTAGTTACAGTTTCTAAGCATATTTTACAAAATCTGAGATGTATAATTGTTAGTGGTGGATGTCTAAGGCAGACCAGGCCAACTCCTATTTAAGAAACACAAAACCTAAAATTTGTTTTTTCTTCTTTAAGAATCATCTCGTTAACTTTCTCTTTAGGGCTCATGGCTCAGATCCGTTAGGCAATTCAAAAGATCAGATCCGTTAGGTAATTAAATTGAAACCGGTCACGTTTTTCGATATGTTTTTGCCGGCAAACCTAAATGATACTGTTTAAGTGGAGCCGAAAACACCCTGATTAAATCAAGTCCAATTGAAGAAATTCGTTAGCTTCAGTTTTAATATATGTATATCGATATGGGAACTACTATATATAGTATGTGTCTGCAATATACATATAAATATGTATATGCAATCGCTCTTATGTGCAAGTATCAGCCGAGGCTCTGATTCCGATCGGAGCTGCAGATTTCTATGGGATTTTTACAAAATATTAAACAGACAGTGAAACTAAAAAGTTAAAGAAACAAATTCCATTTATATACTGAAGGATAAAAAATTTAATTGGAGAAACTTTTCGAATGTAAAACATGAAATTAGAGATTAAATATCTCTGTGTCATGCATATTATTTGTTGTTTCCATTAAACAGCAAAATAATTCGTCTAGAAACTTTGTGGGAAAGGGCCAAGACTTTATCTTTCACACTACTCAGTCGTTTGTGTTATGGAAACATGGCTTTATAGAAAGCTTGTTGGACAACTTTATAATCATCAATATACTATGTATGTATGTACGTGTAACATATACCGTTTCAAGCTTGAAAATATACATTTTCGAGCTTCAATAATTTCACCTCATTTATGCCGCCTCTCTTTCATCCTTGAAACACAATGTTGCAACAACAAATATATTTAAATCGTTTTTTGTTTTGTACAATTAAGTGGAGCGACACATTCACGTTTAATCATTTGCTCGGAGGATGGCGAATGCGTGACAACAACAACTGGACTGGGAACGAACCACTGGATGGTTGGCATTGCGGAATGTGCCCGACGTATTGCCGATATGATAGAGCGCGCCAAAGAAGATGCAAAAATACTACAAGAGACACCTTTAACAAGTTTAGGCTTAAGTTTGAGTGGTTGCGAACAGGTGAGAAGAAAATATGAAAACTTGGTTGTCAGGTTGGACTATTTCACGTTATTTTGATAATTTCTTAACGACCAAAAATGGACAATTAACGAACCATGAATTCAATGTCTTGGCGCTTTTCATTTTTTTTTTTATTTGGAATTCTTATTTCGGCTATTTTGTAGGTATTATTTTAATTAATTATATAACCATTTTAAAAAAGGAGTTAAGGAGTTATTATGATGTTTCTTTAAAATTAATTTATAGACACCGAAACGCCAGCCTATTTTTGCATATATTTGAGTTATAGTAAAAATTTCATAGAGAATGAGATCCACCACTTGTTGAGTTTATGAACTTTCTTACGGAAAGTTTCTATAATCTTCTTTAATGAGTGCGTTTATTTTAGATGTTTATGACATTATTTTATAAAATATTGTTTCAAAAGTATATTATCTTATTTTTCAATATAATTGTGACTGATATTTGAGTTTTAAATGCATTTTCACTTGAAGTTTCTAGGCTTAACAGAACCTATTGCAGGTTCTTCTCTAAGACAAAATAATTTAAAAATGTATCTTCACATCCATAATAAAATTGCTGTTTCTAATCCAACTATAACAGTTTGACAGAAATATGTTCAGATCGTGTTCAAAAACATCAGCATTATTTACAAAAAAAAAAATGTATTCAAAACCCTTCAAAAACATTAATGGATTCAGTTAAAACCAAATTTTTGGTAGAAATCCCCCTTTTTTACTATATTCTTGTGTCCCACTGATAAGTCTGCTTCTGTCATTTCAACTTCTGTCCTACTGCGTACAACTTTTAGTAACAACTATTAGATTCAAAGACTACTCAGGCTGAAGACTTGTAACCCAAGATCAGTGCCTCAATAACTATTATAATTCCTTTCATGTGTAGAGTGAGAAGACGTCAAACATTAAGCCTTTGTCGTTCATGAAGGAAGTGATTAAATCGAACGCATGACCTAAGTGAAGCCGACCATTTATCATTCACTTAATAGTGTACTGGTTTCAAATCACATTCGCTTGGATTCTTTTTATGCCATATTTTTGCCTTTTCATTTGATTATTCACGCATTAGCTTTCATTAAGTTTACCCGAAGCTTTTTTATTATCTAGCACATAAACAAAATTAAACTTATTCAAATTTTATTGGTTTATATCGCCGGTTTTATTGTCTTATACTACTTTATTCTATATTGATCTTTTTACTACACCGATTTTTATCATTATTTGTGGTTTGTTTTAAACATCTGTTTTCAATAAAAATGCAGGAAGAATCACAAACAAAATTGCTGCCTTACCGTTCATTTTAAATGAACGAAATAACTGTGAATAATACTAAACACAACTACCTGCCACAGTTCTATGAAACGCTACTTTTTGTTAACTTTTTGTTTCAGCTGAATTTGTTCCCTATATCAAACTGTTATTCAAATGAATAAATGTTTCATTATTACACACACACACATATATATATATGCCCATATATATACATAAGTAGGACGAAAGTACGAAGTGCCGGTTTTACTATTATCGTTCGCAAGTGTTTCGAACGATGAAAAACATACATATTAAGTTTATCGTAATTTTAAGCCTGCGAACGTCAAGATCGTGGTAACAGGTCCTATTTATGTTCTACCTTCTGAAATGCTAACGATTTGCGTTAACCATTTACTTCACATATTTGACGATCTCAAACCATTAGACCAATTAATAAGCATTCAAAAATTCGTTCAGACCTATTTTCAAATGTTAACTCGTAAAATTAATTTAAAATTTTAACTACTTTTTCATATTTCATCCGAAATATATAATTCAAATTTGAAAACCGAAATGCCTAAACAAAATTTATAAAACTATCATTAACACTTAGATTAGAGCAAAAACTGAAAAAGTAAAATTTAATAATTATGTATCGACTGAAAAGCTAGAAAAACAAAAACAAATATTACTTAAAGTCTGATCTCGATCCGAACTTAATATTTAAACTTTAATGTGCATGCTTATAATTCCGAAAAGGAAGCCACAAACAGCGAATTGGAAACGGAACTGCGTACTTCTTTTCCTGACATAGCTGATCATTATTATATATGCAGCGATACCATGGGTAGTATTGCTACGGCCTCGCCCAGTGGCGGTATGGTTTTTATATCCGGAACTGGCTCAAATGCACTATTAATGAATCCCGATGGCACTTCGTTTAGCTGTGGTGGTTGGGGACATTTTTTGGGTGACGAAGGAAGTGGTGAGTACTTGAAGTATTTTTCTTTGCACTATTTCTTTTCATATTTTTAAATTTCAATTACAATCTAGAATAGAGCAGCAAAACGGGACTGATTTGTGAATGGGACTTTTAGTGTATTATTTTTGTGCTTTTTTCTACAACAATTTTGTTTCTCGACGGAAATGTTTATATTTTTTATTAAAAAATGTCAACATTCAGAAAAAATTGCTGAGCACGAAACTGTTAAAATGTTCTGCTAATAGTAGTCCTTGGTAGAAAGTTGAAAACTTTTCAAAAGCTCATTTTTTGAGTCCGTTCCATATATCGTGGACTATGTACACGCATAAAGTTGGAAGTGTTTCGCGTTTTCGGCGATAATCTTTGAAAGAATTTGCTTAAAATGTTGTTTACAAAATGGAATTAAGGGCATAAAAGTACTTGAAATGGTAATCACGGCGCTGAGCTGAAGAAAATTGTTGTGGCGAATAGTCGAAATACTATCTTTAAAAAATTTTTCGGAAATTTTTGGCATAAAGTTTTATTTCGAAATTGCTGAATTTTTACCAAAAGAAATGTATGTTTTTGGCCAAAAACAACAGCGTAATTATGCCGCAACCATCGCGTTCGCCAGAAGTGTATGAATAAATAAATATTTTTTGTGAACAATTTAAATTCACCTAATTTTTTTAACAAGCCTCGCTCATAAATGCTATATACATATATGTACATAAATTATCATTTAACTGTTGCTATATATTTTGTATAACGAATTATAAGAGACTATCAGCAAACAACAATGGTTTGTAAGAGATTACAGAGAGGGGGACCGAGATGTATGTAATTATTACTCTTTTTTTATGGAGATTTTCTATTTAACGTTGAACCTAGAATAGGGACTGTACTGTATATATTAGCCTATCAGTTTGTAATATAAAATATATTAATAGGATTGTTTAATTTGGAAGCACGAATCTTAAAAGTTTAATTGTTATAATTTATGTTTGAACGTGCCTAGAACTCAATTAATGTTTTGAAAAATAAAGATATTTATTGGCAGGTAAATAAAAAATAAAGTCTTGTAGATGAATTTAACAAAGGTCGACAATAAGTACATAGTTTATAATACGTTTACCTAATTCATTCATTAGTGGCATTCCAAAATGTTTACTGGGTTACATTATTATAGAATGTTATGAACACTAAGGGGAAAAATTCTTCTGTCATTTCTATTCTGCTTTATTTTGGAACCAGTACGTCCAAGTCAAGTGACAAATAATCTGCTTCAGGATGTCGATTATATCGCGTCGCTTAAATTCCACAGTGCCCTGCAAGAGATTTTAAATACTTATATGTAGCTGAGCTGTTACTTAACAGATGGCGAAGGCGCCTCTCTTACAAACGCAGTACATTGATTTCAATAAACAAAGCATTGAGCGGTAGATCATAAGGGTTTTGTATTATCAGAGTATAAACGATGCCGCTACAACCTTCAGATTTGTAGTCTAAAACAAACAAAATATCTAGTGGTAACTTAAGTTACCAAATACCAGTAAAAAGCCGTCGTACTCTTTGTTTCCGTGTTCCGGGAAAAACACGTTTGATTAACGAACTTCAGTCCCGTTCGGCGCTACCAGTTTTTTATCTTTTCAATTAATTTTTTTCATTTACCTTTTCAATTAATTTATTATAATAGGAATTAACAAATTTGATTTTTGTTTTTTAGTGCAAAATACCTAAAATTAAATTGATATTGGACTTCTCGAACTTTTTTTATAGCTTGGTATATATCCCATCGCGCCATGAAGCTGGTGTTTGACGATATGGATAATTTTTCCAAAGCCCCACATCCCATTGACACTGTTTGGAAACTTATTCAAGAACATTTTAATATCCATACACGTTTAGATCTTCTGCCACATTGTTATGCTAAATTCGATAAACCTTTTTTTGCAAGCTTTTGCAAAAAGCTGTCTCATGCCGCTGAAGAAGGCGATAGTTTAGCGCAATTTCTCTTTCACGAGGCCGGCGAACACATCGCCACCCATATCAATGCTTTGGTACCAAAAGTTCACAGCGACTTGGTCAAGCAAGGTGACTTAAATGTGGTATGCGTTGGCTCGGTGTGGTTAAGCTGGCCACTGCTAAGAAAAGGATTTGTGCAGCAAATGGAAAAAGCTCATCTACCCTTCGGCCTCAAGTTAATACGTATAACGAAATGTATGGCTTATGGTGCCTGTTATTTAGGAGCCGATAGTATTAAGTTTCCTTTGCCACGAAATTATAAGAATAATTATAACGTAACGTATCACTACGAAAAATCTCTTACAAATGGCAACACATCTCCGATGGAAAATCACTCTGGCCCAGCAGAATAACAGGAAGAAACGAAAAGGCGCTAAAAAATATTCCTTTTTATTGACATTAACGGCGTTTTTGTTTCAGATGAAAAATGTTGCCCTATAAATGGGCAACGGTTTTAACATAATAATAACTGACGCTGTTAAACGCTTGCAAATAATTTTTATTTTTGCACTTAATACTAATTTAATTACAACTAAAATTTATCGTTGACGAGAATTTATAACAGTAAAAAACAGCAGTCAAAAGAGAAGAACTAAAGTTGAGTACAAAACCTGTAACATATCTAGCGGTTTTTCGTTCAACATATTTTGAAAAGTTAACGCTTTTATTTAAATGTATGTATTACATATTTTTTACAATCAAACACAGAAATTGTTGGAGTGCAAAATATACATATTTGTCAGAAACGAAAGCGCCATTAATGCTACGAATATTTTTAACTGAAATCTTCCAGTTCTACAAAATAGTTTTTTGTTTTTATCTTTCTTTAAATTTTAGCCACATTCGTACCTACATATACACATACATACATTTATTATTAAAATGCTGATGACGTATTGTACATACATACATACATACATACATATGTATAAACATTTCTATAAACAAAAGGTTCATACTGAAATTACCAAAATAATCATAACAGCCGACAATAATGCGAACAGCTTGGTAATATTAGTAAAGTTTATACTATTATTATATTAATAAAGTTTATTATACATATTATAAATGTTAGCATTGTTAGGAGATGTATCGTTTAACGAAATATGCACATACATACACACATACATATGTAAATAAAAATTGCAACAACAAGATAAAAATTCTTTAAAATGTGTTTTTTTTTCTATTCAACGGTAGTTTGTTTATGAATTACATATTTAGTATATTATTTAGTTATTATTTAGCTTTAACCAGGGAAAAAATCTAAAAAGCTTGAATTTTTTTTTTATTATTTATTTATTTCAAGCACTAGAAGATAATTATAAATTGAGGTTATTTAATACTTTTTTTAGTTATAATTTACGTTTTTACATGTTTAATGGTGTTATTGTCATTTTTTAATTAAGAAATTAAAACAAATTTGAAATTATGTACTCGTAGAAGGCCACCGGCTGGCTATTGCTAAGCGACTTCGGAGCTGGTGAATTGAGGGCGCAGCTGATTACATTTTTGTGTTTTAGTCTGCCATAAATGTCAAGAGTTTGTATTTTGACATTTCACTAACATTTAACAAAAATAATATACATAAGTGTTTGCGATTTCGCCTCGTTTTGATGTCGTACCTGCTACAAATTGGTATTGGGCAAATGATGTGTATTTTTTTTAAGAAAGAAAATTAATTTCACAAAGAAAATATTTATTATCGATGGAAAATTAATAGCATTGAAAAAGAAGAAGATAAACTCAATATGTATTTTCAGAAAGTTTATTGATTTTCATACAAATATCCAGAAATTGATTGAAATCTCATACGAGAAATATAATAAATCTGTGCACAAATTTTGCAAGCTTTAAGGTAAAAATTTTTACTAATTTTGAAAATACATACACACAACATATGTATATCAAATATAAAAGACTCTTTACGGGAATTAATCAAAATCCATGAACAAAAAACTTTTATTGGAAAATTTATTGTATTGGCAGCATTGGACAAGTCTAAAACTGGAAGGTATAAGACCATTTTAAGAAAAATTATTTGACTTTGGATTAAACTGAAAGAAATAAAACAAAATTTAATTTTTATTTCTGGCCGAAAAAATATAATTATTAATATTTTACTTAGTGAAAAGCATTGGCCAAATTTTAGCTTTTGCTAAAAACATATTGGCAAAGTGATAACTTTTATTTTCGATCGAAAACATATCGGTGAAATTTTAACTTTTGTTTTTGACTGAAAAAATATCGATGAAACCTTAACTTTTATTTTTAAGCGATAAAATGAGCCAGAACTGTTAGTTGTTGACTGTTTAGCAAATTAAAAGTTTATTTTTTAAAGTTTTAATATTGTAACCAACTTATGGCTTTATTTAAATTTTGAATTCGGTTTTTAATTTAAAATTTGTGAAAATTTTATGTCCATGATTGTATCTATTTCATAAAGCTTTAGAAAAAGTATTGAAAGTGCATTAACTGTTTTGAGTAAATACGATAGAAACAAAACTGGTTTCTTATAAAAAAATCTTTAATTTCCCAAACCCAGTATTACCCCGCGAGCCCGAAATACTTATTTTGTCTTAGATGAAATTATTATAAACATAAAAACGTCGAATAATCATCCTTCATTCAGGTCAAAAATCGTCCTTGGAAAAAATCGGGCTCAAAAACGTTTTCTGTATAAAAATAAATATTTGTGTGTATTCTAGAATTCGAATCCACTCGAAAGTGGATTAGTTCCGTGTTATTGGTGTTCAGTACTTCACATTCACATGTTTTTACTCGTTTTTAATTAGAGTTGTAAAAGTTTGGTGATGACACTTTTAACAAAAACTAAGTTTTGGTTTTTACTTTTTATTCAATTTAATCAACATAAATTTGCAAAGAGATATTAGTAAAAAGAAATGCTTTCCATTTATCGAAAAATTTTAAGTTTTTTTTTGTAAACAACACGTGTAAAAAACATTAAAAACAAACCACGAACTATCGGTGCATATTCATGTTGTTTTCTCGCCATTTAAATACAGGGTGGCCCAGAAAGACCGAAGTGGTGTGAATTGCTTATAACTTTTTATTTAAGAGATATTTTTTTAATTTTTTTTTTTTAAATACATTAAATTTATGGGGAATATTTTTGGATTAGTTATTAAAAATGATATCCCGCAAGTGGTGGCCATATTCTGCTTCGCACAAATGTGCTCTTTCCAACACATTTTCCATGACCTTTCGCAAAACTTCCGGTGGTATGTTGTTAATTTCTTCTCGAATATTGGTTTTTAACTCCTCAATAGTCCTAGGCTTATTAACATAAACTTTTCCTTTTAAATAGCCCCAAAGAAAACAGTCTGGAGCGGTTAAATCCGGGGAACGCGGAGGCCAATTAAAATTGCTGTTACGAGAAATTATTCTTTCACCAAAGATGTCGCGTAAAAGAGTCATTGTGGCCCTCGCAGTGTGCGCTGTGGCTCCATCCTGTTGGAACCATATTTGCGGATGGTTTTCCACGGCTGGCCTTACAAAATTTTGCAACATGGCCCGATATCGATCACCATTGACGGAAATGGCGACACCTTGTTCATTTTCAAAAAAAAAATGGGCCAATGATCCTTTCTGAAGAAACACCGCACCAAACGGTACACTTAACTGGGTGCAATTGTCGTTGATGAAGTACTCTCGGGTTTTCCGTAGCCCATATCCTACAGTTTTGCTTGTCAACGAACCCATTTAATTGAAAATGGGCTTCGTCACTCATTATTAAGTTATGAATAAAATTTGGATTCTCTTGTGCTTTTTGCTGGAAATAAATTGCATAGTCAAGTCGTTGCTGGTAATCTGTTGGTTTCAATTCTTGGACAAGTTGAATTTTGTATGGAAACAATCCTATGGTGTGCAAAATTCGCTGCAGCGACGTTCTTGAGAGGCCCAGTTGTGACGAACGTCTCCTGGTTGATGTTTCTGGATCCTCCCGAATACTCTCCTGTACCACTTGAATATTGTCAGCCGTGTGGACAGTTCGGTGTCTGCCGGGACCAGGAAGGTTCCTTACTGCTCCTTGTTCTCGAAAATTTGCAACCAGACGGTTTATTGTTGACTGAGAGGGTGCAACCCGCACATTAAAGTGACGACGGTATGCACGCTGAGTCAACACAATGGACCGTTGATTTGAAAAGTAAATTTCAACAATTTGGACACGTTGTTCAATTGTGTATTGCTCCATTATAAATTATCCAAGTCTTCTTTACAAAATACTGAAAAGAAAAGAAAAAAAAAATTATAATAAAAAAGTTATAAGGAATTCACACCACTTCGGTCTTTCTGGGCCACCCTGTACAAGTAAATTTATTGAAATTTCATTAATATTTTTAGATTTGTTAGTTTTGTAAAAAAAAAACTAAACATGGAGTCTAGCATTGTAGAGAAAAAAAAGTGCGGATTTCAGAACATCAACTTATGAATTATGGAGATTCAAAAGTTTGGCTTTTTCAATATTTTTTTTAACACTCGTTAAGCAGATCTGGGCTGAAAAACAGCTCTCACGTACTCGTAGTTATAGTCGCGGTCAGGCTTGTTTTGCGTCTCAGTCGCACTGGCTGACTGATTTGCCTCGGATAACTGTATTTTTTTACGATTCAATGAAGGAATTTCATCAAGAATGATAGAACTACGTTCATGATCATATTCATCTTCCACATGTAAAATATTCTCATTTTGGATTATTAATATTAATCAAACAAATAAAAGTTTTCAATACAAACACAGCCTTAATTGATTTGGAAATACATAGAATAAGCATGCCTTACATGGGTTATCATGAGAAATCATGCTCATGGCCCAATCTGTATTTCTATCATTCTTAGAATTTCATGTTACTTCCCATGTGAAGACATGGGTGGTATAAGTTAGACAAAGAGGAATTTATAAAACTATCTCTGCATTTATAACTTGTAAATTTACTTTACAACGTATAAAATAATAAATATAATAAAAAAAATAACATTTCTTTCAGCGTATATAAACTTTAACATGGTGCACCCTCCAAATTAACCTTTAACTGGTTGTGGTAAATATTACCCGCTCTCTTTATTTTTTTAAATATTTCTTTTGTATGTTGGTCTGCCATTGTAGTTCTTAACTTATCTTCTTGTGTCATGTTCATTGTTATTCAGTTGTATTTTGGCTGTGTTAGCAATAGCGTGAGCGGGTAAAATCAGGTCCTGGGTTTAAAAACTACTAATTGTCCCTATTTATGCAATTTTTTTCTTTGAAAATATTTCACCATCACATTCACCATCACACACGCAAAAACAAAATTACCACAACTCCTGCATATAGTTAGATTTATATACTAGTAAAGTAATCCCTTTTATTGTTGCAATTAACTAGAAATAAGTAGATTTTGTAGCTTGGTCCACCTTGTGTCCTTTGATATAAATTATTTTTGCAGAAAATGTTAAAAAAAAACTTTGCGCTTTAGATATAGTTCACTTTCTTGATAATGATGAACTGGACAAAAACTTGTCAACGTGTTCGTGCGGTCGACTCTGAATGGATTTATAATTTTCCAGTCGTCAAAAACTTTCGAAAATTGCTCAAGAGCAGACTTTTTAAAAAAGCTTTTAAAAGAATTGGTTTTACCACATTTACAACGCAGGCGACAAAATCAAAGTCTGCCTCGACTACGGCGGGAGATAATTGGATATATATTGGGCCCAAACTCCCTAACCTCATCCCCTGGAATCCATTCCCATCACTCACACATTGTGTTACATACGTTCTAGCCGACTGAAACGAAAAACAACACACTACATGTAGTAAACCAATGTCCGTCCATAGGCTGCAGCAAACGAATATACGTATATATTGTACCTCCGAAAAATGTACCTGCTGTTTTTTTCTATGACTATCTTTGCTATGATCTCATTAATTTCTGTAATATTGCACACTTGGCTATGAAAAAGTGTCTTTTAGTTTTTAATTCAATTTTTTTTCCATTAATTTGCAATGTTACGTTTTGGTTATTGTAGAATGAAACAAATGCCATTCCTGTTAAATTATTTTTGTTATATATTAAATTGCAAATAATACGTTAAAAATAGCAAACAATTTCAAAACTACGATATTTTTATTAAACATTTTAAAAGGGTAAAATTTATAACCACGTCGCAAGGTAAGTCCCAAAATTTCACCTCTCCAGTTAAAGGTTAATAGAATATTTGCATTAATAATTTTAGTATCAGATTTGCACAAAAAGGCTTTCCATCCCCCCAAAATGAAAAACACAAGTCTATATCATTTTACTACTTGTACAAATATGTTTGTAAATATTTATTAATGTTTAAATCATTCACTTGCAATTCAAATCGTCTTGTTTATAGTGTGTATTATGATGATTAAATATTTATTGTAATACAAAATACCATATTTATTCACTAATATAATAACTGTGTATCAAATGTATTTTTTTTTAGAAAATGCAATTCCATTTTTATTGTGTGTCTTTCTTGTGAAAAATGCATTTTTTCATCCTTCAACCATCGTGTTCTTCATCAATCTTAATTATCTTGAGAGTGCTATTGTTTGCAAGGCATATAAAATTAGAAACCCAATTGTTCATACACACTCAAATGACAAGATAAAGAATAAAATTAAGCCAAATTGTTTAGAAAATTGTGTAAAAAGCGATATATGATCTTTGGCCTCTTCATGCAGTTTAATAGAATTAGTAATGCTTGAATCAATTTCAATTTATTGGGGAGGAAAGAAAAAAGTGTGTAAAAAATCTATAACGTACTTTAAAATTGGTAAAAATATTTGTATGTATACTGGCTAAGATATTGTATATTAAATATTAAACTTACAAACTAAGAACCGCTTCTGTTGTAGTAGTTCGTTTAATATTCTTGGATATTCCTTTGATTTGTGTTTTTGTTTTGTGGTATTGGCATTTTTCTTACTGTTGAATTTGTTGCTTGTTTAATTGTTCATACTTTGTCGTAGCTTATTTGGGTCTTGATAATGTGAAGAAATTACTGAAGGATGTTGAGGTGGCGGGAAGCATCGTACATGTTCAACATTTGAGCCCTCTACATCGCTGCCTTTTAAATATTTATTTAGAATAGCAAAAATTTGAGAGTTTAAAACTTGAAAACGTCTTATGCGATCCACCATACGCTTGAGTTTCTTTCATAATAAAATTTGACGTTAAAAGAGATCAAATGAAAATTCACTTTGTTAAAAATACTTACAATTCCTTTAACGTCTTCGTCTTTGCCATCAACTCTTTGTACCCTCAAAATGTGATAGCAAAAATCTAATGCTTCAAAACGCCTCTGCTGACCCAATAGTACAATCATAGCACATCCTGCCCAGTTGAGACCTTCGCCAAACAGTTCCTCTATGGTATATTCTGTACCTCGAACCGGTATGCAGTAGACAAATTGTAGGGCGGACCACAAACGATGAAATTCTGAACATTCATCGACATGTATAATGCCATTAGCTGGAGCTGGTCCAGTCCATACGGGATCATCTAAATAGCTCTTAATGCGATTCAAAATAACTTCAAAAATGCTCAGACCACAACACAGGCGTTCGCGTGTTAATAAATCCCCTTCTCGCGCAATCATGGCTTGCTGTTAATCATCGACCATTGAGCAATAGAATAAGTGCATTTAAAAAATAGATATTCTTAAAAATGTTTACCTTGGCCGTTCCCAGTTTCTCTACATTCGAAACAATTTGCAAATTAGCGAATTGTGCCTCCAAGCGTTTTTGTTTCGCTTCCGGTTTTTCATTTTCTAAAAATAAAAAAAAGTCTTCCTTAACTTAGAATGATCTTAAATTTAATACGAAACACGAATGCCGCCATTATATTTTTAATAACTTCGGCTTAAACAACGAAATAAAAAAGAAAATTGCTACTTACCCTTACAAAACGGCCTGGGGAATATATTTTGAAACAATGCAGCATGCAATAGATCGCACACCTCCTCTTGTGACAAAGCTTGTTCAATTAACAAACAGAAAATTATACAATTTCCAAACTCTCGGAACGATTGAAACAACTCAGTTTTGGTATCTGGATATTGCACTATATCCGTTAAGTGGGCTTGGTAATAGCTTAAAACACCCGGAGACCCATATTCGCATCTTGGTAGCTTACAGGATTTTGGCATAGCGCTCATCAAAGTTTTCGTAAATTGCAACAGAGAACCTTGTATCAAGGGCTTAACAATATCCTTTAAAATGATATCCATAACCACAGCTATGCCTTGATAGCCCAACAAGCGACACATGGCATGAAAATGGGGTGCGCCTACGAAACCGGTGTACTGGCCATATTGTGTTGAATAGGCTGCGTTCAGTTGTTTTGAACCCCAGAGATAGTAGTGTGACATTTGTGGTGGCTTTTCACGCTGCATTGGCTGCGACGAAGCCAAATTCACTTTGCTGCGTACAAATCTTAAAACATAATAGAAGTTAAGTTTTAACTATTTCTCTTGATAGAAAAATATGTTACATCGAACCTATTGGTGGCTGCATTATAACAATAATTGACCAAGAAATCGTAATTCAATTCCACAAACACGTGCAACGTTACTCGCCCATAAGGAGCCAAAACATTGTGATTGGCTTCTTTCACCATAGATTCAAAATTATCCAAAGCCAAATATTTCGTAAGCAGTTTATGACAGATTCGATTACATTCCAGAAGTCCTTCTAATTCCTTTAAGTAAATAAAAATATATACATAAATAACTTGTTGAATATGAATTTAATTGAGCCAACATAAAATGTTTTACTTATCTTAAAAAATTATAACTAAAATCATGTATACTGAAGATTTTTCAATTCAACAATCAATATTACTTACCACAATGCCTGTTATATCGTTACTTTCAAATCGGCTTATAGCCAACTCAATGCTCTTGTGCATGTTGGCATTTATGCGTTGCGTAATTAATTTATTTAAATCAATTGAACGTCCTAGAATAACAAACAAAAATCTTATTAAGAGTCCTTTTAAAAATACTAAAGAAGATCATACCCAAGAGTTGTACATGTCTTTGTTTAAGCAATGTTTCGTAACGATTATTTCGTGGATATGATTGGAAATTGAAGCCCAACACTTCGCATTCCAAACGAAAACGTTTATCCAAAAAAATGCTGAAAAATATTAATTTTTATTTATCAAAAATAGGGCGTACTGAATATGGTCATTATATTATTAATAAAATGGTTAAATTTAAAATTTTTCAATTTGCACAAATTTATGAGAGCAATATTCATTGATATGTAATCATGTAAATTAATTGATATGTAGGTTTAATACTGAATATATACCTTCCAGCCAATTGTTTGTAATGGGCAAAGATCTGTTCACTTAATTTATAAACAAATTGATCAAAACATAAATTAACTTCAGCCTCGACTTCATCGTATAAAAATTGTTTACGAAACACGGTCAAAGCATAATGGGCTGAATCATTGTACAAATCCAATGGATATAAAACAAATCTGAAAAAGATATTTTTAAAGCAAATTATTTTAAAATATGAAAAATGCACCTACTCCATCATTGACGGTTCTTTAGTTTGTAGTATGTGATCCGTTAATATCCAAGGCATGGACATTTCAATTGGAAATTGTATACGCTTCTCCATGGTAATCAAATCCTTACATTCCTCATTGTGCTGATGTCGCACCAAGCATTTGTTAACTTTACGTCCCATAGTCATCTCTAAGTAGAACTCACGATACCAAAGCTGTGATAAATCGCAGCATTTCTGCAATGTATCACTGAAATTCAACAAGTAACTCCAATAGAAAGAAGTCTTGTGAAACGAGTCAATTTGCATCAAACAATTGCCATCAATATCTTTACGCAAAGTTCGCTTTCCGCCAGATTTGTCAGCAATAAGCGATTCCAACATGGTGCGAACCATGTAAAGTTGAGTGGAAGAGGGCCCAACGTTAAGGCGTGGTACATTAATGCGAAAACCTCCATCAGGATCTTTTTTGCCTTTGATGACCGGATCGTCTATTGGTTCATAGCCTTTTTGCCAATCGGAAGCAGTTTCTCGTACAGACATAATTATACTGCGTATAAGATCCTTTTTGTTTTTAACAGCCTTGCGTAGAGGCTCCCGCAAAGTCAGCTGTACAAAATCCTGCAGTTCTGAGTAAATATTACGACGTATGGCCTCACACAGGACGGTTTCAATGCGGGCCATGAGCACCTTGTCAAAAATTAAATGATTGAAACAGATGTATTTGCTTTAACAAATGAAGCTGCTTACCTGCAGTCCTTTTATCATAGCTATTACTTCAATTAAAGCAAATTTTTCTTCGGCTGTATAATTATAACGTGTAGCTCTTTCATACTCCTCAGCTTCTACGGGGCATTCTTTATTTTGATGATGATCAGTTGGATGCAAAAGTTTCCAAGAATACAACTCTGTCACAACACTTGTCCATTCTGATAGTAATTGCAGACCACGCAAAGCTAAATCGGAAGTGGCTCTATTTTCTGCATCCGAAGGATTTTCTTTAACCGTAGTTGTCACTTCATTGGTGTAACGTGCCAATTCTGAAATGTATTTAACGTGATCCTCTCTTATTTGTGGCAAATGCACCATTAAGTCCGCCTGAGGGCTAACTGCATTTGAACTTGATAATGGCCATTTGCTTGGGTCATAATGTTTACTTCGCTTTATGTAATTGAATGGAGCTATTTGCATATCACCAAAAAGAGGGACTACCTCAAGATTTTTGAATATGCGATCAATGCGATCTAAACGAATTTTTTTCTTTTGATCTAACTTATTTATATTGCAAGCATCACTGTCCATCAGAAACAAGCCAAAGCCCATAACCTTCACCAACATATGTTTCTCTTCCGGAGTCAAGTACATTTTTGTTTCAAACATATGCACACAAATATTAACTACTTCCGATAAAAGATCCTCATAGCCGACAATTTTCTCCAAAGTGTCTTTAACAGTGTCACGAATTTTGTTCTGTGTGGCCAAAAACATAGATAAGTTCTGAGATTCCTGTAGAGTGTGTGAATCAGACATGACTTTAAGAAATTGAGCTGCTCGACGATAAGTACTATAGTCATTTTTCACACTTGATTTCATGTTTTTCAACTCGTCCAATACAGCAAACATATTAATAAATTTACCCAAAGTCAAAAGATAAGCCTCAGAGACAAAATCTTTTCGCTTTTCCGCATGACAAAGCCGTTTCACTTCTACAGAAAAAGCTTCAATGGCTTTCCTTTGAAAGTACATGAAGTTTAAAAGCTTATTGACCTCGGGAGCTAACACTTCCACAGTCTTTTCGTAGATCTCTACACGATTCGGTTGTTCATTAGACTTCGGTTGTGGTATAGCGCGTGAGCAGCACCGCCAAGTGTACAACATAACAGCATGCTTCTGACCTTCATCCAGTAAAACGTTCTAATGAAAAAACCAATTTAAAAAATTTGAAATCAAATTATGCGGTTCGTTTAACTTACCAAATTTGCATGCGTTGTGGCTTCTTCTATATATTTTGCTATACCTGTTACAAAACCATTGCGATCCTCAAAGTTAGTATCAAAGTTTGCCTTGTAAATGACTGAGCATGGCTGAGCCTCAATACAAGGTTGTTCGTCTGGCAGTGATAGCTCATCCAACACTTCAACATTCGAAAGAGCATCTGCCAATGTAATTTTTTCTGTCATTCTGGAACTAACTTATGTTTAAAAATCCGAAAAATTATTGGCTAATTTAAAGCGGAAACTGCAGTTTGAGGGTGCTCCGCTGATTGAGACCTGCAACGACGAAACAAGAAAAATATACATACATACACACGTACTAAATTTTTCGTATGGGTGGGTCTAGTTTTTCATAAATTTTCACAGTTGTTTTTTACGATAGTTTGGATCGTTTGATGAAATTTAAAAAAGTTTTCACTAAATTTACTTATAAAGAACACAGTTCTTATTGACTTATAGTTTGGAAACCTACCTTAATTGTTAACAATACAGATCTATTTATTTTAATTATCCATTTGATGAGTAAACAACGATAGTAAATGTGTATTTTTTTATTCTAACTACATATACACCCGCATAGTGCTGTCAAATATAACTTAACATGATAAAAATGGAACCAAAACAAAATAATAAAAATAAGGTTACCAGACAGTTTTATTAGCTTTTTAAAGTGAAATATCGTCGTGCTACTTTTGTTGGTTTGTTAAGTAAAAATGTAATACAATTGGTCTCAATATTAGAAGTTCCACGAGTAAGAGTGATATATAATTTAAGTTTTAGTTTATTCTTTTAATAAAAATTTGGCTCACTCGAGAAAATTACTGATTGACTCTTTACAAACTGTCTTCAACATGTGTTCAGAAAAAATCAAATCGAATTTTCTGTTACACAAAATACGGGCGGATATTATTTGGCTTGCAATATATTCATTGTTTTTGTTTCTATGTGATATGTGTCTTATATCCAAAGTATAAAAATTTGTTCTTCCGAAATAAAAAATAATTTTGATCCAATATCTTAAAATTTTGTGCCGTGTTCTATCTTTACTAGATTTTTCTTTTTGCAACACTGTTTAAATTATAGCTTTTATAAACACTAATTTTCTAAACCAGACGTCCGTTTTCAGCAATAGCAAACATTTTCTATCAAAACGAAAATTATATTTAAAAAAAACAATAAACCTTTTTAATATGGCAAAAAATAAAAGCACAGTTTATCTGGGCTATGATGACGAGGAAATAACTGAAAAACACGTTTCCCTATTAAGTAGTACATTAAATAAAATCGGTGGAACTGCGGTAAGTGGTTTTGTACACAGTTGAACTGTGTATGTCTGTTGAATTAATTGATTTTTCCAACATGTGATCATTAAATCAAATAAATAGGATTGGCCAAATGGTGAAATTAAAATACCAGCCTGCTCTCTCTGTGGTACAGTGCGTCCTTTGGTGGTACAACTTTACGCCCCATTAGAAAAATCACAATTTCATCGAACTCTCTATGTGTTTGCCTGCTTAAATCCGGTGTGTTCGCAAAATTCGAAAAGTTGGTTGTGTGTGCGAACACAACATTTAGACACACCAGACCAGTGTAATGTCATAAAAGTTATGGCATCGCCCAAATCATCCACAGTCACTGCAGGATTGAAGCAAAAGAAGAAGAAAGAACAAAAAAATCAGGCTAATAAAATGTCTTGGTGTGCCGGCGCCGATGATTGGGGCGATGAAAAGAAAACGTTTGCAAAAAGTGTGTCAATTGAGGAAATGGATACAGAGGCGGACGATACTCAAGACAGAAGTGAAGAAAACGGCAATGTTATCAATTCTGTTAACGTTAATCTACCTTCAAGCACTCTTCAATTTGGATCCGACGATGATGAGGAAGATATTTTAGTGAATGCAGATGATGACGAAGACGAAAGTAATTCTACGGACAACGATATTTTAATGAGCTTAAGTCAAATTGACTTAAAATCGAGTCAACATTTAATAGATGATCCAAATGCAAACTGTGCAGCTGCTGCAGGAGAAATTGCTGCAGCTGCTACAGTAGAAAAAGAGGGCAACTATACTTGCAGCGGAGCATCCGCCACACTGTGTGCTGAAATTGAAGATCCCGAGAATGATGTGGTCTTGGTGGAGTCTCCCGAAAAGCCTAAATGTGATCTTATAGCCTTATTAAAGCACATTCCTGTTCCATCAGCTTTAGGTCCTTTAGTTAATTTAACGGATATAACATTAAAACCCTATTTTATGGCTGTAGATGTTGAGACTAATTTTGCCAATAAAGAGCATGATATTTATAGTGGTTCGTTGTCCTCGGAACATATACGAGAATTATATCAGGAATATAGAAAACAAGATGAAACTGCACATTCGCCAAATAGCAGTGCAGCTGCAAGTGGAAGTGGTGTGAATGGAGGTAGCGGTGCGGGCGTTAAGGAAGACCAAGAAACTTATGAAAAGGCATTACCGGCTCATGGGGATATAATGTTTCATCATTTCCTCAACACTATTCAACAGAACCCAGGTCAAATTTTGAGGTAATTAGTGAGAAATGTGGCTTTAAAATTTTGTTAAATAAAACTTTTTTCAAGATATTCTCGTGACACTTTGCCTCTTTTGACTTCTCCTCTACAAGAACCATATCC
Organism: Epicampocera succincta; assembly: GCA_932526305.1. Taxonomy (NCBI): domain Eukaryota; kingdom Metazoa; phylum Arthropoda; class Insecta; order Diptera; family Tachinidae; genus Epicampocera; species Epicampocera succincta. Next base: position 59,641,904 of record OW052034.1, read on the forward strand.
CAAATGCCCTAATTGCAATGGTGATACAATTTGTGAAGTTCAGATTCTCTCAACATTGATACCAAAGCTGAAAATGCAACTAAATAATGAGAGAGCACCTCTTGAATATGGAAATGTGTTAGTTTTTACCTGCTTAAAGAGCTGTTGGGATACGCCCGATAAAATGCGTTTCGAGAAAGTTATAGTGCAAGTTGAAAAATAAATTTTGAAGGTTAACATGAAATAAAACAAACTTACTATAACCTTACAGAGGGGCAAATCGGCTGAAGCAACACAAAGTATCCAGTAAAAATTATTCAAGAGAAATATATAACATACTCAAACGCTAAGTGTATAATGAATATACTTTGCTTACTTTTTTAAAACACTCAAGGATTGAATTTAGTATTAAATGTTAGAACTATAATGATGAGTAACTTGTGTTAATTTATTATAAAGGAAATATTTAAGGAAAAATTTCTGTCCCTTAAATTAAACGGCTTCACTATAAAAAGGAAATTTACATCAATTAACTTAATTATAAGAAATGGATTTAAAAACTTAATTAACATATAAGTGTTTTTAAAACAAATATTTTATCTTTGAAAGTAAAATTAATTAAAGTCCTTTATTATAATAGCCTAGCTTTGGTCAAATTCTCAGTCCACATACACCATCTTAAAGTACTTATTATTTAAGGCGTTAGGTATTTCTCAACTAAATCTGTCCTGTTTCCGTCTTAACTTTAAGCTTTATTTTAACTCTATATCTTTTTCCTTATTTTTAAGTAAGTAATTGTGATTTAAAGTTGAATGAAATATCAAGTTTTAACGAAGCGAAAAAATAAACTACATACAAACTTATAATATCATGCTTTGAAGTAGTTTTAAAGCCAAAATAGAAATAAATAACATATAAAAATAAAGAACTTCCAGTTGAAGTATAAAATTTTAAATTGAGCAGAAAAAACCGAAAGGAGCAAAACGAGTTTTTCTTATTTTGGGAATGTTTAATTATTCACACCCAAGTGACAAACACCACGACTTGAATAATGTAAAAATTATTAGGGGTTTATAAAAAACTAGTAGCAACTTAAAAAAACAAAAAACACTCTTTAAAAAAATATTTGATAAACTAAATTGTAACTTTTAAATCTATGACCACGAATAAGAGTCAAAGATATTGTACAACAAAGTCCGAAGCAACGCTTTTGCTGTTTCATTAAAGTAGAAAACCAAAAGCCCTTCGTCATGCATCTTATTTAATTAATTAATTTTGATTTCAAAACCTCTATGGTTTACAACCAAACATTTTCTGCTATTTTAACTTTTTGAGAATAATAAATTGCGGGAGTTTCTTTAATGTTTATTCAGAAATAACGATTTTTAAGAAAAGTTGTGAAAAGTACATTCCGAATTGTTTATACGACAACAACTACATACATGCATATATTATTCACTTTTTCGATGCCCTTAAAAACCTACTTAATCATAACCGAGCTTTAAAGTAAAGGAGCATCGGAATCCAAATGATAGCTGCGAACTGGCGAAAACCTTAATGGAGGGTACTTTGAAGAAGTTAATTCGAATTCCGAAGTTATTTCGTGGTTATTACGTGTCTGCACAACTGAATAATGCAACCATACCAACTGCGCAAACTTCCGTTTTGATGTGTTCAAGATACGAAATTCTATACAATATTTTGTATTGTTGAAAGCTCCTTCATCATGCAACGTGCTGCCACGTCTATTATGCCTACTAAAGCCTCCTCCAGCTGTAGCACTTATCAATTTTGCATGTTTTTGCTGTTTGCTAACAACGATACTTAAAGTTGAACCAAACAAGCGAAAATGACCCCTTAAAACATCCGGCCTCAATAGATGAATATTTTTAAGTTTAGTAACACCCTGTATTGGTTCATCCGAATTTGTCATCATAAGAACTGTACCATCAGGTAGAAAACGTATATAACGATAGTATTCTACCAACTGCACCGGACGATAATATTGATCCTGAAAGCTATTTTCACCCATACGCAAGTATGTGGTTTTACTAATGTAACAACCGTTGAACAAGATACGTTCACGCTCTAGAAACATATGTCGCCACGAAGAGTATCGGCGAATGATAGGACAATCGTCTTCAGATGGTTGATCCTCTGTCTGTGATGAATTTGTGAGTGTGCCAACGTTGTGGCCCCAAACTCTAAAAAGTTAATAAGTTCAAAATAGTTTAGACTTGTGCAATTATTCATTTTACTACAAATATTTTTATAAAACATACATATGTACATATGTATATAGATATTAGTATATGAATACCTACTTAATGCATGCTGATTTCCACAACTCTTCATCTCTAGCCAGTATATACATGCCCTTGCATACAGCAGCGCAGTGCTCCAGAGAACGCATATCTAATTGGTTGGACACAACCCAACGTAATATACAAATTAGTAACTCTGTTGGTAGTTCCGAAAGATGCATTTCCGTTGAAATTATGCCTGGATCACGATTGCTTTGTAGAAGTTTACCATCGCCATTGCGTGATAAGTCTAACTGAAATTTTTCATACAAGTTCTCAGGTAATGACTCATCAATATCCTCGGCACCAGCCTCTTTTGTGGCGCACGTATTTGGTGTCATTTTTATGGGATAGTTTTTACTAGTATTTAGTTTTTGATGTTCGAAGTACTTGAACTCAATATTAGGTTCAATTTGTACAGCTTTACGATAGAACGGTATAGCGTCATAAACTTTACCATTTTGTTCTAGTTCTACTGCCTTATGAAACAAATTTTTTGCTAATGCCTGTTGTTCGGCCAGCTCATCTTTGGCTAGAGGATCTGCAACATCAGCAGCTTGTCGTTGTCCCGAGATTTGCTGCTGCTTCTCGAACTGGAATATACCAGTCTCATTATTAATAATGCCATTTTCTTTTTGCTTCAATTCTTTTTGCCAATTAGCACGAAAATCATCCAAAGCAGAACGAAAATCACTTGGCATAGTTTGAACGGCATTCAAAGAAGACTCCAAAGAATCTTCGCACGAGCCCTCACTACTGTCACCAGCACTTCCCGAACCGGAGGACATGACAACGTATGAATACCTCTTTGAATAACGTAACTACTTTAATAAATTTCCAATTTACCGTCTAGTTCACGGTCAGTGTAGCGTATGACAAAAGGAGGCGCGTATTGTTGAAATTGTAGTGATAACAGCAAAATATTTGAGTTCAAGTATTTTTGCAAGTAAGTTAAATTGGTTTTAAGATTTTGTTGGTACTTTAAGCAACTTGTGGCCATTATAGGCGTTACCACCACTAGTATGTTCAAAATTATATTAAATTTTGTATAGTATAACTTTTATTTATAGCTTTTTCTGTTTCTTAAACGTGGAAGAATACTTTGTTAATTACGTAGACAATGCCGCACCAGATAACAAAACTGCAAATATTCCGGATATATTAGCAGTTTAAAAAAATCTGCGTGCGAGAAAAATGTGGGAATATTTTCTGTATATTATTTTATGCCGGTGCTTGATGTCCTTTCTTGTTTTCCATGACCTTGTTTATACACATACATATGTATGTCCATACATATATTTTCTTAGTCGTAATTGCAACTTACGTAGTTGAAAGCAAACCAAAAACAATATTTTGTTTTCGTATTGCATGAAAACCCCCACGTTAAAGATCAGCTGGTTTTGTTTTTAAAAAGTTGCTGGGTAGAGTTCCCATAACGATTTACCTTAAAAAAAATTTATTTAATTTGTTTTATTACTTTATATATGTATTTTAGAGCAGATTTAGTAGATAATTGTGAAATTCTTCAAATGAACCGTAAAGCAATACAGTTATCGGAAGTTAATCACTCAACCAATGCGAGTGAGGTGCAAAACTGTCGAAAGCCAAACTACAATATCAAAACTTAGCTCTTTACGACTAACCTTTTAGAACCTGCAATAAAATAGTCGACGTTTTATTTACTTTTGGGTAAAAACTGCAAAGGCCCTTTTTAATATAATTTTGCATATATCGCTAGCAAAATTTCGTATAATAAAATATGCGAAATCGTGTTTTTAATTGATTATTATACATATCCACAATATTCATGTCTCCTCAAATTTTTACTCTGCCATAAAAAAAAAAAAATTAAAAATATTGTAAGCTGACGATAACCATTTATATACATTAATAATTAGACATTCAGGAAGTTTCATTAATATTGAAGAAGTTAAAACTTCAATGAACTTATTCGATTTTAAAGTTGTTTGTATAAAAAATTACAAACCTGCAATTGTAGCAATAGTTTTTTTTAGCTTAATTAAACAATGTTGTCTTATGTACATACATATATAAATAACATAGTTATCTAACTAAATAGCTGCTATATTTTTTCGTGTGAATTATAATAAAAAATATAGCAACAAACTGCTTAGAACAAGTTTTTTTGCATAACTCTGAAGCCAACTCTGTTTGTGGCGCAAGCTGCACGCAATTTTAAAGCAATTTATTTTCAAAATATCACCAAGAAAAATATCCGATAATTAAAATTGTAATCAGCTTTCGAACGTAATTTTTAAGCAAATTTTAAAAGTTTAACTACATGTATTGACAAAAAATATAAGGAAGAATTTGAAAGAAAATTTTTTCGTGGACCCCCTCCATTACGTCCGACAGAAGGAGATCATTTCCTGAAAATGTAATATAAAACATTGACATTAGAATTAGTTATAAAATTCTAATGATAAATGTAATACAATACTACTTTTAACTATTAAAGAAAACGAAATAAATATACATACATGCTTATAATATTAAACGAAAGTTTTGCAAGATCTGCCCAACCCAATATAAAATATATTATCAAAAATTAAAAAACTTAGAAAAATAAATCCAGTTTGCGCAATCTGTAATTCCATGGGAACTGATTATTCCAATAAACTAATTTATTGTGTAACTTTAGAAAAATTATGAAGAAGTTTTCTAAAAAAAAAAACCCAAAATTTGGTTCTAAAACCCAAGAAATGTATACATATATATTACAAAAACAAAAATGCACTAGGGTGTAGGAAATTTTGTAATATTATGAAATTTAAATTCCGATACTTTATATACATATAAGAAAGAAAATTACACAAAACTTTGAGTGCTCCTCTACTTGTAGCCCAAATCTTTTCTTGAGGTTAGTTTGGGCAAATATCTAGTTAAGATTTTAGCTCTTTGAGAAATAAACAGTAACAAATGAAAAATAAATATTTGCAAAACCTAAAAGGCAAATTAGAAAAAATATTTAAAAACTTTCTTGTGTACTTCTGTCTCTTATTGAGAAAAATTATAGTTTATTTTCATTTTACCGAACTTTGAGCCATCAGCAAAGCAATAGATCTGTTATTGGGAGAAACTATATAAAAAAACTTGGCAGCTCTAGCAAATTTTAACGCCTTGTTTAAAATATGATAAAATACCGTTATCCGAAATTTATCCGAAAATTAAATAATAAGAAAAATTGGATCGTTTATTATAAACGCAGGAGAGTTCCATTTTCAGTGTAATAAATTCCTGATAAAATAAAGTTGTCTTTTCAATTTAATTTTATTGGACTTAAAATGCCCAGGTCCCTCAGTCCTGTGGAATCGCTGACATATGATCCAATACGGCTGCACACCGAAGTTGTTGTTAAAGCAAAACCAAAGACAACAGTTAAAATGGTAGAAGATGCATTGATGGAACTACACAACGTTAAAGGTACAAAAATTTGAACAATGAACCAAAAATTTGTGTAAAATAGCAAAACGAATTATTACACGAATTTGAAAAAAAAAACGTTTCTTTTTTATTTCAAATCTTTCAACACAATCAGGCGTTACCTTGAAACAAATCTATAGTTATCTGCTGGCTAGCTACGATTTGCAATCAATATCGAAAGTGCGGGTTACACTAATTAAAAGGTACCTAAAGTCACTATGGGAAAGTGAAGATGTTGCTAATATAACTGGACGGGGGTTATTGGGTCGTTTTAAATTAGTGAATAAACAAATGTTTGCTAGAAAAATAAAAATTAATCAGAACAAAGCGGACATTTTACTTAACGCTACCAAAAAATCAAAAACAACAACTGTTAAATCCAATTCTAGAACTAACACAAGCGAAGAAGGCGATCAATTTACTGTGAAAAGTAAGAAAGCTAAGAATTCAAAAAAGAAGCAACTACATCCTTTGGCATATACTGCACCTGTCATTCCCAGACAGGTCACGCCAGTTTCTTTGAATCCAAACACATCTTCAGCGTTTGATACACCTATTGTGCATGCCGAAGTTCAAGCATCAACGCCTTTTATTAGTTCGCTGATTACTCGCGCACCAGAAGTCCGAAAAAGAGCTTATAAAATCCACAAGAAAACAATTCCACAGGACCTTAATGGCACTCCCCGTAGTTCGTTGTCAGCTAAACGACGCAAATTGCTTAAGCACCCTCAAAAATAAAAACTCGCCCCACGCGTACGTTACGATATTTCGTATATTTTATGCTTTCTGTAAAATATTTCTCCAAATATCACTATATACATACATACATACATATGTATCTATGTATAAGAAATTAAGTTGTTTGAAAAGTATCGTTTTTTTATTTGTTACGAATTTAATTTGCTTAAACTTTTACAAATCAAAATGTTGCTATTTTCCTGTATTAAGAATTTTGTATAAGTTCTATGAAGTTTATTAAACCTGTCTTAATAGAATTGTTAAGAAAATAAGTACATATGTAAGTACATATGTACATACATATGTGTGAATAAATTATACTTATGTATGTGTACAAATACATATGTATGTATAAAGAAATGTTTAAAAAAATGTGTACTCGAAAGTATATTTATGTACATATGTCTATAAAGTATTCGCAAGAGAAAATAACAATAGAAACATACATATTTTACTTTTATGAAGTATATAAAAGTACATCTGTATGTATGGGCATTTATTCTTTTAAATAAATGAAACAAAATGTAAACAAACTTTGACATAAATAAGTGAAATATTAAAACAAAAAAACTGTCTGTCCTCTTACGTCTACTTTATATGGATATGCTATGTTTGTTGGCAAATACGAGAACTTTTTCTATAATGTAAGCTATAATATTCTTGGCGTTAATATTGAACGCAACTGGAGCAGCAAAAAATATCGGCTGCATCTTTGAAAAAATTGTCAGCTCAGGTCTAAGCTAATGCATAATATGTATTCTCACTTCGATTTCAAAATAAAGTAAAATATAATGAACACAACTTATCAATATATATATATTATATAATTTAAAGCAAATAAAACTTTTTCAAACACGATATTATTTATCCGGAAATAATGCGCTAGCTTGTTTGAAAAAAAATTCTGCAAACTAAACTAATAGGCTTAAAATGCACGATGAAAAAAGCTATTTATCTAAACTGTCAACATCGATCGCCTGTTATTAATTCCCCAAATACTTTTGTTTTTCTCTTAGTTTTGTACAAAAATGTATAAAGAATTTCAATCAAAATTTTATTGTCTTGAGATCCAATCAGGGCCATAAGTTCTTCTAAGTGAAACAAATGGGATCTGAAAACTACCTTCTGCGAGATTAGCTTTTTATTTAATTTTAACAACAAACACAAAACTTTAAAGCTTTTTGTTTATCAATTCAATTTGCTTTTGGCAAATACATATGTAAATATAAAATATATAATGTAAACAACTTTTGACATACATATGTATCTGCTTCTCAAAATCAAGAAAAATGTGGAACATATGTTTTTTGTTTTATCTATTAGGTACAACTTCACCTTTGCTTGGTGTTGCGGAGATGCCATCTCAATTCGCTTTATAAAAATATGTGCTATGATTGCCTATTTTACATTGAATCATTCAGACTTTTTTTTGATAAATGTTGTTCAGTCTTTCTGGCATTTTGTTTTATTTTTCTCTATCTAAATAAAATTATTTATAATAAAATAGCTTTGAATTAATAAATATGAGTGATGTTAAGGAAGTGACAATAGTGGTAAAATGGAGTGCCAAGGAATATCCAATAACAGATTTGACAGACCAAGATACAGTGGCGGTACTGCGTCATGAAGTTTTTAAAAAGACACAGGTTCGGCCAGAGCGCCAAAAGCTTTTGAATTTGAAGTATAAAGGTAAGGAATACTAAAAAATAATTTACTCTTGAAGAGTGAAATACCGTTTTGATGTTAAAAAATCTTTTTAGGCAAAATGGCTGAAGATTCTTTAAAATTGGGCCAGTTAGAATTGAAACCAAATTTCAAGATAATGATGGTGGGCTCAACAGAGGCTGACATTGAAGATGCCTGTCAAAAGCCGGATGATTTGGGCGAAATAATCGACGACTTAGATGAGATCGAGACAGAAGGAGAGTCCTTAGAAAATTCCTCAATATACTTGGCTAAAATTCAGAAACGCATAAGAGAATACAAAATAAGTGAAATAAATCCTCCACGACCTGATAAGCATTTATTAGTCTTAGATATAGATTATACGCTATTTGACCATCGATCGCCAGCAGAGTCTGGCGCAGAACTAATGCGTCCGTATTTGCATGAGTTTCTTACTTCTGCTTATGAGCATTACGATATTGTGATATGGTCTGCCACTGGCATGCGCTGGATTGAGGAAAAAATGCGTTTGCTGGGAGTCAGTAATCGCGACAGCTATAAAATAATGTTTTACTTGGACTGCAATGCCATGATTTCGGTGCACACTCCAGATAGAGGTGTTATAGATGTTAAACCATTGGGTGTTATTTGGGGTTTATATTCACAGTATACTGCGGCCAACACAATAATGTTTGATGACATACGGCGCAACTTTCTAATGAATCCTCGCTCTGGTCTACGTATACGACCTTTTCGTCAAGCGCATTTAAATCGTACTACTGACAAAGAATTACTAAAGCTTTCCAAATATTTAAGGGACATAGCTTTACATTGTAAAGACTTTACAAAGTTAAATCATCGCAAATGGGAGCATTTTGATCCACGTAAATAACAAGTGTAGACTTTCATTATGTATTAGAACTATAAAAATTATGTTTAAATAAAAGTGCTCTTAAAAATTGCCATACATTTTAACATAAAATTAATCAAAAATAATATATTATCACTCATCAAGCAACTTAGCATTAAAACATTTATCAGGCGCTTAAATTATCAATTATTCCTAAGTAAAATAAAACAAAGCAAATGTATGAATAATGAAGAGATTTAACGAAAAGTAAAACGAGTTAAAGATGTAGAAATTGAGCGCGGATTTTTTGTCCAAAAATAGTTTTTTTACCTGCAATTTTTATTCAATAAAACTAGTATTAAAAGTTTTATGCAACATTTACCAAAATGTTCGCACATATTCAGAATATTTGCTTAAAAATTCTAGACAAAATTAGCCGTGAACCTTGTATGACGAAAATATTATAATCAAACTTGTTCTGTAAACAATCGTTTTCAAAAATAATAATTTTTTACATAAGATTCGGCAACATTCGTATTTAAGTTCTACAAACAGTGGTGACTATCTTTTCGAAGATAAGTTATAATTTTTCATAAAAATTTGTGATTTATACAAATTTGTACTCTTAATAAAGTTCATTTTTAATTAAGTTTTACGCCAAATTCGCATGTAATTATAAAAAAAAAGAAATTTTTAAAAGTTATTGCTGCTACAATGGCTCTAAAACTTTGAAAAATTGTATTTTTTAAAAAAAAATTTGAGTGTTTTTAAACTACTTTTTTTAGACCTGAATGTTTTGAACAAAGAAAGAAAGTGTCAAATTATAATAGTTCATTTGGTATACTTTTGTCTAGGCATGTATGTTTATTCTATTTAAGGCTGGGGAAAATTATCTGATCTCGGTTTAGAGAACGCCATCAAAGTGAATGCGTTTTTTTGCTTACTCGGTTTCGGTTTACATAACAGAATGTGTTGTTACAATAAGTTTAGGAAATATTTTTTGATTTTCCACAAAATCACCTAACTTGTATTACGATTGTTCTTGGGCCAAATTGATATCTATTTCATAATGTAATCTTTAAAAAAGCGTCAAATGTATTTAATCTGGAAAGAAATTAATATAATTTCTGAAATACATACATACATACATACATATCTACTCATGCTTATGGACATGACATCGTTTCGATCAAATTGCAATTTATAATCTAATGGTTTGATTATCGATTACAACCGAATTTTAGTGGCACTGCCAGTTGCCAGAAAGGCTACTAAGGCTGGCAACCTCAGTTGGTTTTTTTAAAGTAATTTTGGCAACCGCGAATTTTTGGTTGCTGTGTGAGTTTTTAAATCAAATTTGGTGAGTAATAGACATAAGAAATTAATTATTTATTGTTTCCAGATTTGAAAGTAGTTAAAATATGCAAAGGCCTAGAACTGTCTGCTAACTGCCTTCTAATCGTTTATGTTTCCTTCTTCGTCGTCAAAAAATAATTCAAGGGATGAAAGCATTTTAATTTATAATTAATTTTTGTTTTCAACTTAAAACTTGCTGTTTTCTCACATAACATTTTGTATTTTTTCCATTATTTATGGTTGCTAATGTGCAAAAATTCTATTTTCGATAACTTCTTGGCAACTGACAAAACTTAGCATAATTGAGCCATAAATCTCCATCTCCACGGAAATAAAACGTTTTTTTAGTGCTGCCAGTCCTACAACAAACTAACGAAACACATGCGGAATACAACAACTCTTAAAAGGAGAATCAGCCGCACATGAGACTAACGGTTTCTGCTATTTGATTTTAATACTACGTCAGAGCAACGCTAATAATATGTTTATATGTATGTTGCGTATTCTTGCAAATAATGTTCATGTTCTAACCGTAGTTTTTTACTTGTCAGGGTTGTCGCTTCGCGCAATTGGAAAATATAATACATTTTTGGTAAAATTAATGTTGCACTTTTAAAGACAGCACCTACGAAATGTTGGCACGTGTGTGTACATATGTAAACTGCTAGAAAACACATAAAAAGCAGCTACATACATACATATACATACATATATTTTTGTTTGTTTTTAAATTTAAAGTGTTAAAAAATATAGTTTTTTTATTATGAAAAATATTTTTCTTAAATTTTATTAGTTTTTCGTACATCTTGTTGCTGCATTTTTAAAATATTCAAACTTATTCCAACTTCCGATTCGGATCGTAAATTTCTTCACTTTGCTTTTTTTTTTGGTATTCTTCATTCCGTTTTGTTCAGATTATTCCGATCGTATGAATTCTGCATTTCGCTAGCAACGTAGTAAGTCTTCGAATGTTAATAGTTTTAGCCTTAAAAAGTGCATAAAAAAATTTTTGAAATGTAAATACAATATATGATGAAATATTTTATTTATTGTAAACATTTTATCTATGTCTTGTATAAACAATATATAAAGCAGAATTTGTGTTTGTTTGTACCTTATAGGAGGCCAGACCGCCGGGCCGATCTTCCTGAAATTTTCACAACATTTAACTCAGACTCTCGAATGAATTATAGCCTACTTTTTTCAACCACGCCCAATTTTACACCGATTTAAATTTAAAATTATATAACTCCTTCCAGTTTGTTTTTAACAGATTTTATAATTTTCCATTTGTGGACCAATTTTCAAAACTATTTTTGCATATGGAAGAGGGCCACTACATTATTTTTCAAAAAAGGGGAGGGCGAAATGTACACCCAAAAAATTGTCTATCAAATTGGCACCAGTTTTTAATATTTTTTTTCATAGTAATTTATAAAAAAAAAATTCAAAAACATTTCATGTCCTCGAAACCTACAAAATTTTTCTCAGGTCTAGAATATATTTCATTCAACATGATTTTTATGCAACATTTGATGCATACAAATAAAAAATATCACATCCGGCGCAAGCGGGTTCTCAGGCCAATATAGCTGGAACACAAATAATTTTTAAGAATGTCCTGGGTTCTGTTTTGTACGTTGAGTTCATCCGTCGCACTGGAAGTGCATGGCCAGAAGTATCACTCACTTAAGTTTTGCCACATCTTCACTGCACCACATAGGTTTTTACTTAGTGCAAATTGATTCAATATTTAACATTTATTTTGTTTTTATTATTTGATCAATATTTTTATTGAAATGTTTTCACATGTTTTATAGTAAAAAAGGAACGTACTCTTCTGTTGTTCTTTTTCATTCGATTGGATTGGATTGGAACGTAATCGAAAGTTCATCATTAAGTGTGATCTCATCGAAGTATTTTGACACTTTAAGATAAAAAAAATTGGCACAAAAATATGCAAATATGTAAATTATTTGAATAAATTTAAACAAAATTAAAAACATTACCAGCTGCCATCACGGTATTATTGTTATTCTTGGTAAACTAAATATGTCCAAGTAAAAACACAGCACAGATTTTCTTTGTTTATTTTACATACGACAATAAAATTCTGGCCTTGTATTACCTGTTTCCTTTTCCTGTTTTTTCAAATGTTTGTTTTGAAACAGCGGAATGCCTGACAATTTTAACAATCTGTGCAACGAAAAAGTGCCGGCTGTTGCGTGCAAGAATAAAAAGAATATTTCTCCCGAATTTTGAGGGTGGAAACAGTTTTTGTTAAAGTTGGAATCTCCCGAGTTGGGTACGGGATCAAAGCTTTCATGTGAGTACATCGACACCAAAAATGCAAATGGAGTTTACGGTCTTTTGGAATCGTTTTTTTCTGAAACCAAAAAGCCGTAGGTACATTTTTTTTCAAATTAAAGTTATGTTCAATGTATTCTTTATAGTTTGAATAAAAATTATTTGAGAGAAAACATCATTTTATTTAAGAAACGAAAAATAATAATATAAACGTAGAAAATTCATTATAACATGAATGGAAACAAATCGATGCATTTAATCTGAGTGTTATCGTAAAAGTTGTGCCAATCAGGCGTAAGTAAAAATTTCAGCTCCTGAAGATGCTTCCATTTCTATCCAGACATTTTTATTTTTTCATTATGTAACTGCAGACAAATCTGCGTATTGGCCTGTGACCTTTTTCTTATGAAAAATTGTTCCAGAACTATAAACATATTGGAGCTAAATTTGAAAATAAAGATGTATTTTGGTTTTGCATTACAATTAATACAAAAGTCTATTTTGAATTTTTTAGTTGCAACGTCCTTTTGGATTTTAGGTGACGTTATTGATGAATCATATGAAAATTCTTTTCCTATCACTCAAGTGATGCCAACTATCACTGAAATGATAGGTGAGGTCTATCTGCTAAATGATAGAAATATTTTTTACGATAAATTGTAAGTATTTTTGAAAATATACGAGTAGATTTGTATGTATTTTTTATTTTTTAAAACGCAAAATAAAAAAACATATTTTACACTACAAACTACTCTATACGCTATAATACTATATGACTTTGTTACAACGTATAACCGCCCTGGTCCGCCCAGTGCACTCGTCTGCCTTCCAAATACTCCAGACTCTCTTGAATTTTTCTTCTCTCATCATCCATTAGCGCCAAACGTTTGTATTTTTGTATGACAAAACAGCAGCTGAACATTAAAATAATTTGGAATATGAGCCAAAATATCAGCAGAGCAATAAGCAGACTGTGATTTACACAAATGCTATCCAGGTGTAGTTGATCATCTGTCAAATCGTAATTGATAACGTTTTGCAATTAAAATGTTTAAATTGTGTTTTCTTAATCTAGTGGGTGATCCATTAAGAGTTTTCATTTGATTTTCTAAAATTAAAATTTTTTTTTATTACGGAAAGAGTTGCTCGGAAATAGCGTTGCATATGGTTTGCATTCCCAATGCTCTGAGACCGCTATTGCCAAATTCCCATCAGGTAAATTGGGTATCCGTGCCTACGATTGCAGCCGGTTAGACTGATTTGTGTTCCCATTAGATCGTCAGTCTGTATTTGTTTAACAATGAAACCGAACAGAACGTGAAAGGTCGTTTCACGCACAGCGCATGAATTGATTGTTTTATTTGGAAATCATCTTGATGTGCAACTAGTTTCGCCCTTTAAACCTGTCCGACATCGAGTAACGTCACTATTTTGGATTCTTTAAATGGAATGTGTAAAGTCTTACAAATTTGTCTTGGCAGTCAACATCTCTCCTGTGATTTGGGATATAACGGTTGAACTGGTGGAAACTTTGATCGAAAAATGGATCAGCTAAGGCGTAGTAGCGGCCAATATTTGATCTTATTTTTTTTTTTGAAAGCGAAAATCGAAATTAAGATTTCGCCTTCTAATTCGTTTTTAGGTGTTGGATTTAAAATTAAAGGGGAAAAATCTAAATAGATCACCCGTTTAAAAAAGTCTACACACACATACCTATGCCAGCAATTAAAAGAATTCCTCTTTCTCCATAAATAAAACTGTTTGTATTCGTGTTATCTGGACCGCGAACATTTAAATTGAAGTTCAGCGGTATAAAGTCCGTGCTGTTCTCTACCGATTGTGAGACATTTTCCTCACTTGTAGCATTCGTGTTTTCAATATCCATTACGGTGGATATATAGACTGGATTTTGTACCTTTAATTGCTGCAACTGTTGTTCAGCAGTTGTTTGTCTTTTTGGTCGTGAAGATGGTGCGGATTTTATGGGATACCAATCGACATTATTTGCCGAACTTTGGCAATTGTCTTCAGGACAACGACTATTACAAAAGTGTATTTTTGCATCGAAATTTACCAAAGAAGTGCCGGCAAATTTGAAGGCATGAAATCTTGCTCTCAGAATATTTCGATTGGGCGTACGTATCCGTTCCAGTGCTGGAAAAACGCTGGCATCTGTAGGACAGCCGCGTGCATCTAGCAAATGTACATAGTTTTGATTGTCCAGTGTTTTCGCTATAAGAGAAGATGCTCTAAAATCTGGCAGTGGCGGCATTTCAAGTGTGGAAAATTCTCTCTGTTGTTGCTGTGTATATTCCGATACAATTTGTAATTCTAAACTTTGTCCAATTTGTACATCATTAGTTTCGTGATCATGAGCCAAATCGATTATTTGTAGTGTTATCTTGGGCGTGGGATGAAAGTCACTAGCATTGAAATGTAAAGAACCTTCACTGGAAGGAAAATTCCGGCTGAACTCCAATGAGGACTCCAAAGCTATGGCATTTGGCATAACATCTTCGGTTTCGTTATTCTTTTCATACAAATTGTTAGTTTCTTCGTCTACTTTCAAGTTCAGTTCAATATTTGCATCTTGACGGGCCGTTTTCAAAGTGGCGTTGCTCATAATGCAGCCAACCTTTATCAAACGATCTCCCTGGGTTTGTACGTTGGGGTTGTTTTGTATTACCACCAAAGTGGAGATAAAAATTCTGTAAAATATAACCAAAGTTTGCTTTTTTTTAACTTTATGTGCAACAATTTGTTGCCTAACATCGATTCCTGGGCAAATAATTGACCCTCAGAGACAACAGTTTGGTAGGCAACGGCTCACACTTACCGCCTATACTCTTTAGTGACTTCGTAGGCCCTCAGTATGCCACATTTGTTTTCCTTGGCCTCATTGCCGATTTGCAATTTAAGTACCGTGCTTTTTGTACCATTTCCCTGAACCATACAATCCTTCGAATGCATGCTCACATACATTTTTCCTTGAAACCAATCCTTGGGCGCGTATCGTATCGTCATCTCTTCATGAGTGCAGAGAACTTGAACTAAAAATGATTTTTGATGTTTATCTTACAGCATTTAAAGTCTTCCATGAACTTACCATCTAGACACTTAACCCTTCGCATATATATCGAGTTCTGCTTTTGTTTTAAGCTCCTGGGCCCCATTGATATAATGTCCTCGGAATGTAGCAAACATTCGGATCTGTCGTAGTCTCCTTCATAGTAAAAGGAGACACCCTGGCAATAAAATCTGGTTTCTTGGGAGCAGTATGTTTGGCACTTTTTACAAACATATTCATTAATTAAAATTTAATTCGGACTTTTATATCGCTCTCAACGCTCACCTCTCTTTGATTTAGTCCCGATATTTTAGCTTCAGAATATAGAAATGTGCTATTGGCATATAGTTCGTATGAGCAGTGGTCATTTTCTATCGGTCTTTCGTAGCACTGATTTTCAATGTACTCCTCATCATAAGGAGCAGCGCGAAATGCATCTGGTTGTATCATTTTGTCCTTGTCGCTTAATATGCAGCGGCCCAGGGTGCTTTGGTGTTGACGTGCTGACAACGTTTTGTCTTGATTAAACCTAAAGGCGTAACAATTGTAAAGTCGTAAAAGAGATATAGTGAGTGGTGGAAATAATAGATTTGACGGACCAAGATTTGTCCTCTTGTCTTAAACAAAATTTTACCATTTAATAGAATTTGTGTTTGACTTCAGACCATATTTGTTAGGGCACAGTTAACAAACCTCGTTTGCTGCACCAATTGATTACTGAAGCTCGTAAATTTTGTTTTATTTTGACTACATATTTTTACTGTCATTTCGATATTTGACGAATTAGTTTTGAAAGCTACTAATTTCTGGTGTAGCCCACTTAAAGAAATACTAAATATTAATTAGCTGCGGTGGAGCTACTGTACTTAGGAGGTTGGGAGGGGAGAAAATTGTTAACGGCTATTTAATCCCTCCTGTCAGATATCTAAGTCGAAATCGCAAAGATCATCAGACTCGCCCGAAGTTCCCCACCGTCCAGTTCCTTACTAAACCACGCGTCTATTGCCCGGCAATAGTATTACCTCGAGGTCATTTGAGTCCCCGAATCAGGAGTTATTAAAACTTCACCATCCAGTTCTTTACGTTGTAAACTTCTATAACGAAGAACACAAAGCTGCAAAAGTTTTTCACTTGGCTGCTGAAAAGCCCAGAGCCTTTGTCAGGAATCAAACCAAAGAGCTCTGGGTTGTTGGTCGAACACTCTACCAACTCACAGGTATTACCTCATTCGCTTATTACTGTGGTATTGGGTTTAAACCAGAATGAGTACGTTTTAGCCAAGGAAGGGATCTTAAGCAAATGTTCTTTAAAGCCAGCGTAAATACACATTAAGCTTCTGTCTCTCTGCCTCTGACATCTTAAGATTTCGTATATTGTGGCGCATAATTAACTAATTCTATATATTATTTACCAGCTCTTAGCATCATGCAGAATGCTGAGCAATCTTCTAGGCTAATATGCAATTTTAATTTTGCGTCAAAAGGAATGTGGACGGACATTTTAGGCGAATAATTAGAATTATTATTAAAGAGGCCAGCAAAACGATTAAGTCAAGCTGTTATATTATCAGCAAAACACAGTTCTCATGTACATACACAAATTGATTAATTTAAAAACTGACTTTTACTTCTGTTTGAAATAGTATGGAAATAAAATGTATACATGATATCACTATGAGGAAAGAAACTCCTCACAAATTTGTTGCTAAAGTGAGAAATAATTCTACAAACTAATTAACATCAAAAAGCGCACTCCACAATAATCGCAATAACTAATTATTTCATTTTCCATTTTACCTCTCATGATTGTTACGATATGATGGGGCGAACGATGCGGACAAACATTCAAATTCATTTTCAAATAAACATTTTTCAGCACATTCACGTCGCGTCACCAACGTAGAAATTGTTTTCTTTCCCTGGAATACCAAACTGTTTCCGGGTATTTTTGTCAAGGTCCACAGCCGTTGCTTACACGTAACCGGCACTTTAAACAACAGAATATTATTGAAAAAAAATTATTATTTTTTTTTACATTTAAACTCACCTCTTAGGCAGGTCTTTTCGTAAAATATAGCCTCGCCATCAGCTACTAGAGGCAGCTCGCTGCCAACAGCCATATAATTGTCGGTCCGGTCGAAATACGAATAGCCGTAACACTCGTTCGTATCCAGAAGGTGGACATACGCTATGCAGGCATCATCATCACTACAAATCTGCCAGCAGATCGAACTGTCGGTGGGTTCAAAATTTGGCCCACTAACATTTGTCAATTTCTGATGACTGTCCACTGCGGCGTAACCATCTCTGGCTATTCGGTGACGTTGTTCCCTATAACTGTTTGCTGGCGCATAAATCAAATTGCTTTCAGTCAAATATTCCAGCGTTGGTCTAAAGCCAACAATTTTCTGTAAATGCATTTGGTACAGTGGGCATTTCAGCAGGACAGCATCTGTGATTTGAACAACGAAATTAACATTATTATTTTATGGGAAATGATTGACACACACAAATTCCAATTACTTTAAATATTTCTCCAGTTATTTTTTAAATAACTCAACTTTTCGTTGGAAGTTTTTTTTTTAATTTTATTTGCGGCTACAGTGGAGGGAGGGCCAAAGTACGAATTATATGTATGATGACAAGTGTTTTTGTAATGATGGAAAATTCGTATTATTGAATTATAATTTTTGTTTGCCTATTTCTTGCTGAATCATGAGGTTCTCTTTGTCATATAAAACCACTCTGATATCCCTTAATTTTTTCTGACTTGTGCAGTCCCCATTCTGCAGTGGATTCACAGAGCACTAAAGGTTTTGCCCTCTGTGCAAATAGTTGATTTATTTGATTTATCTGGTAAATAAGTTTAATTTCTCTGCATTTTTTTAGAATACAGAATACGAAACACGAGAAAAACTCATATACTCTGTCCAAAAATACCGCCATTTGCGCTATGGAATAGCAAACAATTTCTAATTCGTGCTATAGAATAGCTAATGCAAAACAATATGCCTTTCGTAGTAGCGGAATTCGTGAAAACGAAGTCCACTGTAATTTGTATTTAAAACTATGAATTTGCAATAAATCAGGAAACTGATTTTCTAGATGAAACATTCAATGCGAAATATTATTTGCAAATCATGCAGCTTTTTGTGTCTAAAACATTCTTTGACCAGACAAACGTAGTTTTTATTTTTGACTCCTGCATTGAAAATTTCAACACCGAATTTCGTCTAGTCACTCGTGCAAATGACAACGCAGTTCGGGATTCGGTGCGAGTAGTCGCACAAAAGTGCAAATTTCAAGATTTCGCAAGTTTTCAATTTAATTTTCTAACACAAAAAACAAAATCGAACATTTGCATCGAATACTGATTTGGTCGGAAGAATGACGTTTTGGAAACACATAAAATATTTAAAAATATTAAATGATGTACTTCATACAAATACTTACCGCAATTTAAACAATTAATTTGTAGTGTCAATAAAAATATGCATATTTTTATTATGGCTGATGTTTTAGTTGTTGTTGTTGAATAAAAATGTGTTGCATTTGAATTTAAAATCCATTTTACTTGTTGTTGTTGGGTCATTGTGCAACTACAGGCTTCTATTTTAGTTTTTGCTTATTATTAAATATCTATTATCGCCTTTTTATTTCTATATTTTATTTTATTTTATTTTATTGCATCAGTTGGTTAAACAAATATTTCAGTTTTATTGTTTAAAAAAGATGATACTTTTTTGTATTGTTTGCCAGCATTCGTATTGTTTTTTTTAAATATATAAACTATATAGACACATACATATCGCCGTATGATTTAAAAAAGTCCCAAATAACAACTTGTTTTAAATCGGTTTTTTGAATGATTATGATACAGCGTATCAAAATACATGTTCCTGAACAATATTACAGTTAAAAATAATGTTGTTACCAGCAAAATTGTAAAAGAATAAAACTTAGAATTATGTACATAAAACGCCTTAACTCGTCGTCAACTATAGTGCCGTATAAATTTTACGCGCATGAAAGTGGCACTATTCGCGTTGAAAACGCATTTTTCGTTAGCTGTTTTTTTTTTTATTTGTGTTCCTATTAATATAATTAATTTGTACACAATAATATATGTACGTTTTTTAATCCCATCATTAAATTTTTCCTCCATATTTCAAATTTCTTTAATTTATTCTTTTTTAGTGTCAACTGATAGCTTGTCAAAAATACACAATGAGCTAAAAATAATAATTAAAAAAATACAGCCTTGTTTTATGTAATTTGGTCTCTCCTAATACTGATATTTTAGTCTATCTTTTTATACAGAATTCTACAACTAACAGTTACGCACACAAAACCATTTTCTAATTTGACTTATGTGACTTTCCGGGGCATATCGCTTACTAAACATGGATTATGTGATTTTCTGCCAAAAATAGGTTAAAATTTTATACTTGTTCGACTGCGATTCGTTTTAAAAAAGCCGAAATTTGTCTATACGCCTGTGAACTTCAGGTATGGGAGTTACAATTTCAAACGAAATAAGTGTAAGACATATTTAATGGTAAGCAAGTTAAACATATTTTACACATGTAGACATTTTAAACATTAAATTGAAATGCATCAATTATGTATTCAACAGCAAGAAGTATTAAATAGCTGGCGCTAGTTATCGGCTAATAAAAATATATTTATAGATTTGCCAAACAAACAAAAATATGGTATTTAAACCAGATATAGAAATGTTATATCTGGTTTAAATGCAATATTTTTGGAAACGTATGACTGTATTGAAATAAAGTAATTTGCTGTTGGTAACTTTTGTATAAAAAAAAAATTAAATTTTATGTTATAAGTTTGTTCTCGTACTCAGTATTGGGAACCCACGGCATCTCAATTGTGCCAAAAACTGTTGCCGTACTTAAAGTCTAGACAAGTGGGAGAAATATTCTTCTTCTTGCATCGAATATTCCGCAGTTTTGCTTTTGGGCAGATAGTTACAACTGTCAAGTAATCAGCGGTTTCAAAGAAAGAATCATTGCAAAGTTATAAACAATTAAACAAAATGATTCGAATAAAAACTGTAATAAAAAAAAAGAAAAGAAGTCGTGGAAAAATGTAATTGCAGGCTTGTATTTTATTTTCATGTTTAGAAGAAGAATATGGTATGTTTTTCATATGTTGTCATTTTTAAAGGATAAAGGCCGTACGATGTGTCAAAAGACTCCTGTGTGTTGAAAAACTATGATAGTCTGACCTGTGTGACAGATTCTGTAGACAAGTCTGCCCGATTTGCAAACTTTTATGAAAATTTTCATGCAGTGATAGATTAAGTGCGATCAGGGTTGAAACTTTTGTAAATCAGCTGAGTCACAAGAGAAAAAACAAAACTCAAAGACTTAAACCACTCTCGACTCCAACTTTCTGGACTTTTTCTCTTTTTTTTAATAAACTTTGAGAGATACATACATCGTATGTGTTATTTTGCAACCCAAGTGAAATATGGCGGCAAAACGTATATTTTGTATCTTTTTTTGTGATAGTGTAACATTTAAAAAGCCATTTGGATGCGATTTTTGAAAGTCGGACCGGTTTCTATCAGATTTCCCTGTGCATGAATCGTACGTCTTAACAATGCAACCGTGCTGACAGTTAAACAATTAATTTTGTTTGAATTTATTCTAATAATTTTGTTTTTGTATTCAAATTTCAAAACACTTTGACGTTTTCTTTTGGCACAAAAATTTGGTTTTTAGTGTTCCCGTATTTTGTTTAATTTCACTTGCAGCACCGAACTTTGCCCCAAAAGTGTAGGAAATAACTTGGTGTGTTTTTGAATTGTTGTTTCGATGATGTTGTCTTATCAATTTAATGTGAATGCCACATTATGGTGAGTAGAACAGGAGAAATACAAATAATTAAAAATTATAGTCTTCGCATAAAAAATCACTTGTTAACTTATTTTTCAATAAAATGTTTAATATTACTTCTAGAATACATGAGTATTTCTGAATACCAGTTTACTTTTTCTTATATGACTTTTGGTGCTTAAATGGAAAATACATTTTTGTAATAGTACAGTATAACCTCTCTAATACGGACACGACAAACTCAAGTAAAAAATTTCTAAACTGTCCGCAAATTTTAAATGTTGTGTTCACTGGATAGTTCCTACTAGCGAGTGTCCGGACTAGAGAGGTTGTACTGTACGGTAGGTGCTTTCCCAAGCAACTAAACACAAAGTGAATTTAGCAATTATATGAAAATTTATCAACAAAAAAAAAACAATATAAATGTATTGTATAATTCTAGTGAATAATATTATTGATTTAATTGCATTAAACTTTAATTTTTTTAAATAACGATGATTTTAAAATATAAACGAAACTTGGGATTAATATCAAGAAACTTCCTTTATAAATTAAGCCTACGATATGTGTACACCTGATTTGAAGTAATTATTTAATATTCTATATTAATTTAACACTTTGGTTTTTATGTTTTTCTCTTTTAATAATTTGTCTAAATTTATTAAAATTGTTTATAGCTGGAGTGCAATTGCAATTGAAATATATATGGGAAACGATATAAAAGTCTGTAATTGTTTGGTTTTGCAGAGTTTTGTTTTAATTTGTTTTTAAATAAAATTTTGAATTTTATGAAGTTTTAGTGTTGTTTTTATTATTAAACTTGGCCGGTCAATATTTTCTTTAATGTATGGAAAAGCGTGTCTCTAATCGCATTTTAAGATTTACGTTCATGATATTTTCATACAAGTATATGTCTGGAGTCACGAAATTTACTCAACAGTATTTAGTAGTTTTTTTGCAAACTTTTTTGGGGATTACTTGGCGAGTTCAGGAGTAAGAGTATTATCTATCCTTTAATTTTATGTTCTAGATGTCTTTAGCGTCGAACTTTCAATACTATCCACTAGACTTAGTAGAAACTCTTGCGCATTCATTCTACTAGACTTAGTAAAAAAATCTTAAAATTTTTGAATATAAAAACAACTCTGGATTATATTATTTCATGTGTAGAAATTTTATAAAGTGGCAAAATATGACAATTCTCGCTCTGAACGCTCTAGCACAATAGCAGGAAATTAAATAAACTTAAGTTGTGCAGATAATTATTATATAATAAAATAAAATAACCGTGTGCCTTGATATACATATTTTTGGATTTTCCAAGTACAAGATTCGTATCGCTTTCGAAACTCTTTTCTGTCGGCCAGTGAGCGGTCTCATATTCATCTCTTAGAACTTGTTAAATAAATTCAATTGCGCCTCTTATCCCCATATTCATCAGATCTAGTCAGGTGTGAATAGTTTACTTGTGACAAGCCCGATGTAGAAAAAGCGCTGGCACAACTGATGGCTGGGCATTTGTTATATTTTGCTGTGAAAGTGACAGCATTAAAATTGAGGAGCAACCTAAAGCTGACATCGTAATATCGGCACAGATATTGTCGTAGATAAATGACTTAGCCGATGTAAACGGAAAAGAAATTGTTACAGTGTGTGACGATAATGAGACACAATAAAACAATATTGTTCAATGTTTTCACGTCCGTGCCCATATAGAACGATAAAGATAGCAGCAGATTTTGCTATTTGTGCCATTGATGAGATCTTAGTCCAGGATATAAATATCCTGTTCTCATTTTTCGAATCAAAAGATTTTCTAGACTTTTGAAGCTGCAATTATTAAAGAATAACGTACAATAACCAAGAAAAAATAAAACTTTATATGCGTGAGACTAAAAAAAAATAGGTTTTTTAAATTAATTGCTTTTATGAAACAAACAAATAGATTATTTAAATAAATTTTATAATAAAAGTGAAAACAAGTGCCTGATTTAGAGAGTCGATTTGCAGACACGGCAAGATTCTCACATTTTTGAATTCTAAAACGTGACAGAACATATTGTTTCTCTCTGGGCAAAACAGGTACTAAACAAAGGACTAGCATTTCAGTTGTGATCGTGTTTTTTAAACAAATAATTAATCTTAAACTTTTTCCTTTGATATTAGACTAAAATTTCAAATGAATTTTTTGACATTAAGTCAGACCTACGCAGCCTGTTTCACACTTATTGACTTTACAAGTCAAAATAACGGTACTGATGGCCATATCGGCATTTTTTGACACCTATTTTCTAAAAGGATCCACAACCTGACGGCCTGTTTATACAAATGCGTAAAACATCTTCTATCTTAAATTTGTATTGAGAGCATAAATACATTTTTTTTATGAGTTGTGCTTTTTTCCATCCAGGTTTATGGAAAATAAACTGGCAGTTACGATAGTGTTATCGATAACATCAGCAGTTTACTGGAAACTATTCACAGTATAAAATTGCAACTCTTGATCAACTGGTTTCCATTATAGATTAGATTGAATTTAGGTTTTACGCGTATTTCCAACAATATTTTGTCATGCCCCATTTTAGCTCGGTAGCAGAATTTCACACACTATCGACTCCGCTTATGCCCAGTGATGGGAGTACAAGTTTCATATTTTAATTAAATTTTTCGTTAACAGACTTTTGTTCACTTTTCGACGTACTATTAATATGGGAAAAGATATTTATATATTTATTTATAACTTTTTTTAAACGAATTTTTTAATAATTGATATTGTTTAGTGTAAAACGAAATTTTTTCTTTTGCGTATAATTCTTGTAAAATTTCACACAATTTAAATTCGAATATTTGGTTTTTTTTTTTATTCAAAACATTTTGAATTTTTGTTTGTTTAAATAACACTTGTTGTTGAAAATATTTAAAAAATTAATCAATTAGTGATTATTACGTTTATCTGATTTTCAATTAGTTAAATCTTAATGTTTTTTTTTAACTTCCAGCCATTATTTACTTGTACGTTAAATAAATTACTTTTAACCGAATTTTCTGAAACGTTTATTATCAAAGTTAAACTTCAACTAATTGTTGAGTTTCCTACCCCTACATCATCTAACAAATAAACAAAAAAATTTTTTAATTGTTTTTTTTTTTTAGTTTTTGAATAGGTATTTGTTGTTGTTTGTTTTTATTTTCTTTTGAATTTTGCATTTGTATGTGAAATAATATGATTTTTCAATGACTGTTGGATGACACAACAGATACTTCGCTGCGCCGATTTGAATAGAATTTTATGTAAAAACACAGATTACCTTTGGCTTCCACTCAGATACTCACTCGTATTTATCTCTTCAATTGTTGTTGAAAATTAGCAATTTGTTATTTCATTTATTTTAACAATTTTTTTTCCACAAAGAGAAGCAAATAAAAATATGTACATACATACATATGTGCATATTTCTGTACTTCGTAAAAAATAACGCTCTTTCAATTTCGCATAAAGACGAGCCCTTAAGTTTTTTCTTCGATCATCGTTTGTTTTCGTTTTGTTTTTACGCTGCCTGCACTTGAGTTTGTGCATTCAGGCGTTACCGGATTAAACTACGCGTCATGTACTCACGTGTGCTTTACTTGATGCCAAAGCTTTTAGCTAAAAACGAAAAAAAAAATGTTGTCTCTTGTTATCGCTCCAACCACAATGTTAAATTTTCGAGCTGCTGCCACTGCGCAATTAATTTATTAGATAATTGTGGGAATTTTTTAAATATCTGCTGCTCGGGCTGCGTTCAGCGCTGCTGCTGATACATCAAATGGGTGTTAGACACCTTTTGTCAATGATCTACGACATCACCTCGCAGAACTATTACATACAGTGGCACCTCGACTATTTGTCGTTCATTTAATCGCCAACGTCGGAAAGAAAATTTTGCAATTATTTTCCATTTTTATCTGGGACTCGAAACATAATTTTTTTTTATTGATTTTGAACAATCAAAGTCAATGTATGTATGTATGTAAATAAAACGAAAAAAGGGAATTCACTCGTTTGAATAAGATGATTATGCGCACCAGCGCTGCCATCAGATATTTACAAAATCTGGAATAAAAACTCTGCTTTTCAAGTGGAAAAACTGTACATAAGTAAATAAAGCGTAATTAAAGCTAAACAAGAAAAAATAACGAGAAAACATATTTTGAAATCATATGGATTATATTATATCATGTGTAGAAAGCTAAACAAGAAATAAGGTTTTTCTTTTATGCATATACGTGTATGTATAAATATATATATATATATATGTATATAAATGAACGAAAAGAATTTTATGTTTTGTATATAAAAACTATAAAGAAAATGTGAAAAACACAACTCTGCATTTAATCAGTGTTGCAAAAAAAAGAGGATATAATAAAAAATATTATAAAATTAAGACTTCAGAGAATAAAAAGCTGTAAAGTAAAGAATCTATGTATATAAAAATAAATATGGAACAAAAACTGCTAAATGTGTACAATTTGGGTAAAAACTGATTTCTAAAACAAACAAAAAAAACTTCAAAACTAATCAATGCTTCGTAAAACTGCAAAATGAAGATAAATCTATACACTTGGCAACGCTGATATGTACACGCATGTTTAGTTTAATTTACACAAGTATTCGTTGAAAGCTTGTCAACCTAAATAAGAATTTGCTTTAAAGAAACTGCGTAAAATAAAATACTTATAATTTTTTTTTCCGAAACTATTATTTTTTTCTTATGATTGTTAAACATTTACAGTATATCTTTGAATAATTGAATGATCTAAACAAAGAATGTTATATTGCAGAAACTGTTTAATCAATTAACCGTAAAAGTCGATTAGCCACAAAGCTTCCGATCGCAACCATTACAGATTATCGTGACCTGACTGTACATACATATTTGATTACAATTCAAACCAGATCTGTAAACTTCAGTACCCTTCCACATCAAGAGAGGTGCCGCAGAATTCTTTATTTGATTAGCATTTAAGCCAGACCTGTAAACTTTGGTACCTTTCCAAATTTTTGAATCTTATACATACATATGGTCAGCTGAAATGCAACATGTTTTACATAAATATAATAAAATATTATGTTATGCATTGGGAAAAAAAAATCTGTAAACAAAATTGAAAATTTAAATTTGTATTCTATGAGCGTAGAAATTGTCGCAGAACTGAATTTTGTTGATATGTATGTATGTATCATAATCAGTCGGAAATTTTGTTGTCAGTTATGTGCTTTTGCATTTCAGCAAACTATATATATATATATATTTAAAATAATAGAAATTAAACAAATCGATTGTGCTTAGATTTTTATTTGTGTTCCACATATAACATTTGTGGAATAATTTTGAAATTTTGATTTTCTTTTGTTGGCCTCAACCACGTTGTCCAAAAATTGTCCCAAGTTTTCGTGAAACTTGTGGCGCTTAACGTCTTCCCATATTCGGCAATGTTCTTATTAATACGGCCATTGATTTAAAAATGCGCTTCGTCGCTTAAGACGATTCCTCTGCTGGAATTGGGGTCCTCCTCTAATGAGGAGGAGTTTTTAGAAAAAAAAAAATGCTTTATCATAAGCAATAGAACAGTGAAAATAGTATTCGCCGTCACTCTACTCTCATTCTGGGTAGTAGTACTCAACAATATCAATAATAAGGCATTTAATTTCACTTACATATGTACATATTTAATAATAAGTATTCCGCTCGATTTATACAGAACTTCGAACTATGGAAGATCGAGTTATGGAGGAAGAATTTTATGTTATTTATTCTCTGAATGCTGCTGTCAATCTAATTAGAGCTGGCAAAAAATCGAGCTAAAGAAGTTCGACCTATAGAAGTTTGACTGTATACAGAAGTTTGATGTATACATCTATCTACACATTTGTAAAACACAAAAATGTCATTCAGAACGACGTTGAAGTGTACCGAACTCAGTTCTTATTGTTTATCAATTTGTATTGAAAACAGGTGTTGAAAACTGTGTAAACACATGTTTTTAAAACTTATCTCAAATACTTTTTATTAACAAACAGACTTGAACAAGACGCATAAATCACATTGACAGCTGTTCAAATGTCCACAAATTGTTGAAGGGCTTAGAGAAAAGAAAATTGTGTTATTCTTCTGCAAAACAGACATTGAAAAGTGGAATGATGATCAACTAATTATTATCTAAAAAAAAAACAAATTTAATTTTTCTTTTTGAAAGAGTTTGAGTTACAAGGGATCTTATTAGGAAACGCCATGAACGCGCCACAATGTACCGGGCCGGGCCACTCAGTTTCTTAACAACCACGTGCACGATACGCATTGAAATGTAATTTCATACGATAGTATGATGGATAGATAGCATTGATGAGACTCCAGGAATTTCCTTCTTTTTTTTTTGGAGCGAAACAGACAGCAACGAAGTTTTATTCAAATTTTAAGCCATTTCACGGCTAATTGTATAAAAATATTTTTTAAAATTGGAAAAGTATCTTTTACACAAATATAAAGAACAGTAGTTCTGACGTTAAATACACCAGAAGATAGGAAACAAGTGACAGCTGCAGTAGTGCTGCCACCTTAACCCACATTCTCTTATGAAATAATGTTATGTCAAAAATTAAATCTATAATATTTTACTTACGATAAGTAACATTTTTGAGTAGAAGAGCACGGATGGTATCCTCTAAACTTCATATGTAATGAAACCATATGACATAGAGCGAAAATAAGGACGAACATTTTAGAGTCGTACGGCTCTCATCATTTTTTAAAATCTTTCAAATTCCTTCAGACATCATTAGATCAGGGATGTATTTTTATGTAAACATTTTACTTGGTTTTGGTCTTTTCCAAATGGTGTAAACGTAAAAAAATCTATCGTAAGATATTAATTCTCATTTTTAAAATACGGAGATAATTTCATATCATTTTCTCTTTGATTTTACGTACGACTTGTATTTATTATCGTCTAAATCGCCTTTTAACGATACCATGATTGTCTTCGGTAGCATTTTCTTTATAAAGTGTCTTTCAAGAAACCTTCTGTTTGTTGATGTGAATACATATCATTAATAAACTCAATATTAACAAGTCGCAAAAAGATTTGTTTGAACGTCTTTTAAATTTGACGTCTTGTCAATAATAAATGCCAATCATTATTTTAATTAATTACTTTTTGACTAAAACAATACAATATAGACTGTTATTATATTTTTCATTGAAATTGAAAAAAAGAAATATTATTGCATGCATGCAAAAGTACAAACGTTTTTGCACTGCGACGTACATACATACATACATGTGTGTGTGTATGTACGCACATATGTCTATGCACACATACATACATATTTAGGCCATTGAAAAGGTCAAGTTCATTTAAAACTTCAAGCTGCTAAAAAAATTAAATAAAAATGAAATAATTTCTTATAAACATGAAATTTAACAAAAGTTCCGCAAAATTGAAATTCCTTAACACAGTGGTGTAGCCAGGCGACTTTTAAAAGGGGCGGGGGAATTTACCATCAAGTCTTCGCGCTTTAATTTAACAAATTGAAGAATGGCTAAATTTTTGGGCGGAGGGTCTGTGCTTTCATAAGCTGCAAACTTTACTTTATACAATAGTCTATAGTCCTTCTCATTTATTTTGAATTTATTAAAAAGAGGCAAAAGTTTATATTGAAAGAATTGTAGTATGGAAGGGGGAGTTTTTTAATGGTGGTGGCTAAAACTTTCCTTGGAGCCTAATCCTCTTCTCTCATGTTTATCTACGGCAGTGCTTTAACAGGTTAGAAAACTATTTGCTTTATATCCAGTGAACGCACTCAGGCCTTAAATAATGAAAAAACATAAATCGAACAGAAAATTTTGAAAAAAAGTCGCAAAATCAGCAAAGCATGACAGCGGTGCCTTAAGTACTGAGAAGAAGAAATGAATACACTTAAAAAAAAAATTAGATTCTTTTCCTTTTTCCTCCACTTCTGTTGCGGAATTGGCAGTTTATTTTAGAAACTTAAGATCCGAAGTTTTGAATTACTTATGAACCGGGTATTTCAAACGAGTACAAGGCCAGACAGAAAGCAAGTTCAGAGTGGCATTACAAGTATATTTTAAACATTTAAATTGTTTAAATTTGTAACACGAAGTTTTCAAAAAATATATTTACATGATAGATTTTTTTGGCCATTTTTTTGCCTTCAAATTTTATTTAAACCCATGTGTAAACACATTTATTGAAATTTACACGCTTTTATGGTTAAAGTGGGCGTAAATGAGGACTTGATATATTTTTCTTTCCGCGAAAACTTATATTGGATTGCTACGAACCTAAACTCTATATGGGGCTATTAAGAAGATTTGGAAAAAACATTGGCCACATCAATACAGTCGTTCGTAAGTGATGCGATTACCGACGAACGCCATTAAATTTTTTTATATATTGAAGTGACCGCTAAGTGGGCGTGGCCAATTTTTCTTTCTGGATACACTTGAAAGACAATCAGACAAATCGATGAAGTGGTTTTTCGATTTTAGATAATTTGAAAAAACTGGGCGTGAAAGTGGGCCTCTTTGTATGGTCTAATATGAGTGAATTTAACTAGGACTGACCTACTTACATCGGCAGATGCTAAGTCATTCAGTGACATTTTATTATTAAT
This sequence comes from Epicampocera succincta, assembly GCA_932526305.1. Taxonomy (NCBI): domain Eukaryota; kingdom Metazoa; phylum Arthropoda; class Insecta; order Diptera; family Tachinidae; genus Epicampocera; species Epicampocera succincta. The sequence continues at coordinate 59,672,153 of OW052034.1, forward strand.
CTAATCTAATCTATACCAGGATGATGTTCTTTCAAAAGTCAGGCTTCAATCGGCCGCAGCGTTGCCATAATTTTCTTTACAAAATCTGCAAATTTGGAATAAAAAATGCTTTTCGGATGACAAAACTGCACATAAATAAAGCATAATTAAAGTTAAACTTAGTTTTATACATACATATGTACATATATAAGAAAACGAAAAGCAAAGAAGAGCTGCACGACGGCTTAAAAGGAATGTATTTTATGATTTATATTTCAACCCATAAAATTAGACTCAATGTAGAAATATTTACATAACTCTTAGCATTTAATCATGGGTGTTGCAAAAAAGTATGTAATAAAAACCTTAACTCGCCACTGTTTCACAAAATGAGTTAATTGAGTTTCTAAAAATTCATGGTTTTTGCAGCTATTAAGAGGTAAATCATTTACCCGATGCTCTTTTGATTGATCCCCTTGACTCAATTAAAAAACTCTCTTAATTTGGTAGGGCCATCAATAAAATGAAAAAATATTTCAAAATAAATATGTAAATAAAGGGTGGTTAAATTGTATGGGCCGATGTTGAATGTGAACCACACCTAAACGCCAAGTTTTTTTCCGAATTTTATTTGACATTTCTCTATTTCAGACTTACTCAATTTGAACCATGGAGAGATACACAATCCAACAACGTGTTCAAGCTATCCAGGCTTATTATGAAAATGGGAGTTCAAATCAAAATGCATATCGTGCACTTCGTAATTTTTTTGGTCAATTTCATCGTCCAAATGTGCGTACAATCGCAAAAATCGTGGAAAAATTCGAGCAAACCGGGTCTGTAGAAGATGTGAGAACACCAGTGCATGCTCGTACAGCTCGTACTGCAGAAAATATTGCTGCTGTTCGCGATAGTGTGGCTGAAGAGCCGTCCACCTCAACTCGTCGTCGTTCCCAACAATTGCACCTCTCACGCTCGTCGTTGATGAACATTATGTATAAAGACTTGCATTTACACGCTTACAAGGTGCAATTGGCTCAAGAACTAAAGCCTCTTGACCATTCCAAACGTCGTGAATGGGCAGAATGGTGGCAAGAAATGGCAACAGTGGATGATCAATTTTCGAAGAAAATCATCTTCAGTGATGAGGCACATTTTCACCTCAGTGGATTCGTCAATAAACAGAATTCCGCATTTGGGCGAATGAGAATCCAAGAGTGATTGTCGCCAAACCAATGCACCCACAAAGAGTGACAGTTTGGTGCGGTTTATGGGCTGGCGGCATCATCGGGCCGTATTTTTTCCAAAATGAGGCCGGTCAGGCAGTTACTGTGAATGGTGTTCGCTATCGTGAGATGATAACGAACTTTTTATGGCCCGAATTGGAAGATATGGATGTGGACGATATGTGGTTTCAGCAGGACGGTGCCACTTGCCACACAGCTAACGAAACAATGGCTCTTTTGCGCAACAAATTCAATGGCCGTGTTATCTCACGTAATGGCGATGTCAATTGGCCGCCAAGATCATGTGATTTGACACCGTTGGACTTTTTTCTTTGGGGTTATTTGAAAGAAAAGGTGTACGTCGATAAGCCAGCAAGAATTCAAGACCTAAAGGATCAGATAATTCGGCACATTAACGGCATAGAACCTCCATTATGCCTCAGCGTCATCGAAAATTTGGACCATCGGATGGAGGTGTGCCGCCGAGGTCGCGGCGCCCATTTGGCCGATATTTTGTTCCATACATAATTGAGTAATACCAATACATCATAATAAAATAAAATTACAATAATTTCCTAAATAGTTTGTGTTTTATTCGAAATCAACATCGGCCCTTGAAATTTAACCACCCTTTACATATGATTTTGAAAGTTGCCATATGCTTTTATTTAGTCTAAAACTTATGTTCTATTTTTGGGAATTTGCAAATGACACACTGCGGTTACATGATTTTCACTGATTATAAAATTCACAGAAATTGGAAGCTGTCGTCAAGAAAAAAACTGCTTCATTGAGAGTTTTAGAGGAAATAAATAAAATAATAGAAAAACTATAACTCATACAACTTCTGTATAACTCATACAACAAAAATATTTATTCAATACTTGTTTTTAATTTTCATGGTATATTGTGTTTATAATAAAAGAAAGAATACAGCACAAAAATAATATGGCAATATAGGAACAGAAAAATATCAACTTAAAAAACCCGTTACAGACAAATAAAATTGAAAATATATGTTAGGATCGAATTAACAAGTCAGTTTTCAGCAAAACTTTTTATTCTTAGTTACAATATATTGTATATAGAAAATTTTTTCAACTTGCTGCTTAGATGAAAACGAAATGAAAAATTATGAATATTATTTAATTTATGGGCTAAAATTTAATATACGACTAAGAACAGACATACTGTTATGAATTTACAAGAAAGTGTGTTGGTTTTCATAAATACATACGAGTAGATACATACATAAGTCTTCGTTTAAGCGTTGCAAGCATTTTTCATGTTTATACGGATGGTATAAGTAAAATCCAAATTTTTTGCTTTGGTTGTGAGAATTAAATAGCAGATGTTTCCGTTCTACAATATTTACAAAAACAACATTGAAGATTTGTTGCGTTGAATTTGGTTGTTCTTGTAATTATTGCTGGTATCTTCAATACATTGTGTTGGTGCTGCCGATGTTTACTTTAAAATGCAGCTCTGCTGTCATAACAATACATAAGTTTCTAAAATGTGTAGGAAAATAAACATATATCGACCGCTTGTCAATTTTTGTATCCGTATTGTCTCACACTCAATACAATTTGCACGATGTCGATGTCGTAATACATGTATTACCGTTAAAACACACCTTAACAATACTAAATTATACCGGCATGTTGTCACACTTGCAGGACTTAAATCTGCCAGCTGACTTGAGAATGCTAAATTCAAGCTTAGGTGTTCTGAAACTCGTGCGTTTTGCTGGCGATATACCATTAAACATATGTTCCATCTAAACAAAACAGAAAAAAACATAAGAAATTTGAAAATAACATATGAGGCATAATAGCGAGTTCTCAGGGATTTTTCCAATCTTATAGGATGTACTTAAGTGCTTGAAGAAAAGCTGTGTTCACTTTGGATTCAGCGGCAAATGCCTGAACTAGAAAAAAAAGCATCCAAATTGCATTTCTGTCAAAACTTATAAATACCCGGTGTTATGGGAGCTGTTGAAAGCAACCATGTAGGGCCAGTCAAACCTCTGCCTATCTCCATAGTTTATTTTTATAGAATAGGATTCTACAGCTTAAATGTATTACTTTATAAATATATTTTAATGTTCCAAAAATGTATCAATTACGCATGTATGTCTGTGAGCATCAAATGAACATTAAAGAAAAAATAACCAACTACTCAATTTGTTTATTTAAAGGGGATTTACACGGTAACACAAGTCGTACGATAAGTCAAATTTTTGAGTAGAAGAGCACGGACGGTATCGTCTAATCTTCATATGTAATGAATCCATGAGACATAGAGAGAATAAACGGATGAAAGTTTTACAGTCGTACGGCTCTCATAGTTTTTTAAAATCTTTCAAATTCCTTCAGACATCATTAGATCAGGGATGTATTTTTATGTAAACATTTTACTTTGTTTTGGTCTTTAACAAATGGTGTAAACGTAAAAGAATCTATCGTAAGATTTTTATTCTCATTTTTAAAATACGGAGATAATTTCATATCATTTTCGCTTTGATTTTACGTACGACTTGCATAACCGTCTACTCCCCTTTTAACAACACTGGCAGCAACAATTTTCTGAAAACCTCTGTTTATTCAAATAGCCTGTTCAAATTAAACACTTGGCACATGCATTTAACGTGAAAAAGAGCATTTTAATTCCAAAAGTTTGAAATTGTTTTCAGTTTTTGTTGAAATAAATAGAAAATATTTTAAAATTTTATTCACCATCATCATTTTATTTAGTCTTGAAAGTTTAGTATAAGATCACTTCAGTAAATGTTTGCGAGCTGAAATCGTAAATTTTAAGCGATGTGTCGTTTTCAAATCGAAAACGCCAGTTTTAAACGGTTTGCCTGCTAGAAAATTACAATATGTGAGGCGAGGCCAATAATCAGTAACGCGTGATTTGTAACAGAAAACCATCACTTTGAATTTGTTTTCTTTTGTAATATACGATTATAAATGTTAGATCTGGAGAGTTGATTTTTCTTCCCATTTTCAGAACTCATTTAAATTTAGTTTAACTACGAGTACTTACAAATGAATGTATGTACATTGTATGTAGGTCGCTATAATTACAATCATTTTCTTCTTCTGTTTTATAATGTTTAACCCTTCTGTTACATCCTTGGTACAGCTGTACCAATTCGAATCTTGAAAGTAAGTTTTTGATATTATATAAGAATTTTCAGAGCTGTGCCTTTTGGAATGCGTCAAACGTATGTACATATATCTCAGATTAGAATAATTACATTTATTTTATATTTATATGGGCTGAACATAGAAGGGGAGTGTCGTCCTTGGTACAATTGTTCCATGAACATATTTGTATGAAAAGCCTTCGTTTTTGTGTTTGAAATGATATGATAGATGCAAAGAAATTTTTAAGAATGAATGAACAAGAACAGCAGGAATGCTGTGATGAAGTAGCTTTTTATTTGGACGATAAGGGAAAACATGTAACCAAATAATAACGATGAACCATTTCAAGCAGGTTCAGATGAACATTCTGATTATTTTCCAAAATAGGAAGAGGCTTCCGATGAAGATGCAAATATTCATATCCAGTTCAACGCAGATGATGAAGATGAAACAAAATGGTGCAAGAAGGCTCTATCAGCAACAAAAATACGTTTACATAACATAATTCGTCTACAAGGTGGCCCATCGAAGTGTCTACAAAGCTTTTCTTTGATCGAATGAAAGGTATTTGTACGAGAGACAAATAGAAAACCTGAGAAATTTTCAGAAATGAATCGAAACATCGCGCTCTACCCCAGAAGTGGACAACTATTACACTCATTGAAATCTATGCGTTCTCTGGACTTCTGATTGCTGCAGGTGTCACAAAATCTAACTACCAGCACACCGCTGAGCTATGGAAACCAGATTGGTTTCCTATATTTCGAGCTACTATGACACGTCAGAGATTTCCTGCTATTAATCGTTTAATTCGATTCGACAACAGTGCTACACGTGCTTTTAGAGAAAAAATGGACAGATAGATATAGACATGATGGTAAATATATATGCAGGCAAGTGTTGCCATATCTACTCTAACAGGTGTTACTGCGGTAGGCTGTTGTAAACTGTGTGTGATCAGTGATAAAAGTGCATCATATATGCAAAAAATGCGAATAAGTTTCAACGTACAGAGTTTAATACTTTTATATATCATGAATTTGTTATACTTTCTTTTCACACTTTTAATTTTTCACTTAAAAACAACTTTAATAAAAGGTTTGTGATGAAAGCCTATATACAATCTTTTTGTTTTTCAACGTTAAAAATAACTTTTTCAATACAAAGTACTTATTAGTACACCTGTACCAGGGCTGTAAACAGAAGAGCTATGAGTAAGGATGTAACACAAGGGTTAAATAAAAAATTAGCACGAGTATAAAGTTGTCGTGTTAACTTTTTGTTTTTCACTCACTCTGGGCACAAGTATGTATGTACATACATATACTTATATTTTGTTTTATATGTATGTATGTATGTGCGTGCGTGTGTTTGTACATAACAAACTTTTGGCTTACATATTTATTTGAAATGTATAATAATTTAACAACAAACTCATAGACCTGCAAAACTGTTGAATAAATAACAAAACTTTGTTTTGATGCATTCACCTTGAACTATAAAAAATGAATAAGCATATTTCTTTACTTACATACATACATAAATACATACATATACACACGTATGTATGTATGTTTGTATGGGTATGTACGACAATATGTACATATTTACGTACTTGCAACAACTGAACTGAACTCTGTGCTCGGAAAAAGAAATCAAAATAAAAGTAATGACGGTTACAACAAAAACACAACTACAAACAATATTGTGAATTTTATAAAGAAGAAAAAAACAAAAAACAAGCGGAAAACTGAAAATAAATTCAGGGCAAAGTGCTGCCACTAGTATTAACTTTAAGTGTGTTCGTGTCAAATGTCAAATTCATGCACATAAGTATGAATGTATGTACAATGTATTTACGTACGCAATTTATTTTAGCAAACCTTTAATGAAATTTGTTACTATTGCTCTTATTGTTCAAGTGTGTGCAATTGTCGTATTTGTTTGTGATCGAACTGAAGAGGCAATATAAACCATTAACTAGTTTAAGTAACAAAGTCATGACAACAAATACAGCACTCAATGTGAAATGAAATCAAAAGAAGTTTTATTAACAAAATCGTAATAAGAGTTTAATTGATTCGAACAAATGTCAACAGTATCTTATGGCAGACTATATAAAAGCAAGAGCCTAGTTCGGCCAAATGATTTTTGGCGCGAAATATTCGTTAGTTGGGGCGCCGTGGGTTTTTTTTTTTGTTAAATTCCGGTGCGCTTTTCAATTTTTGGTGGCACCAAAGCAAATTCAACACAACTTTTTGTGTGAGTGTGCGAAAAAAGTCTTTGCACAATAAAATACACCCGTTTCAGTACCATCTCATTCAACAGTGTAACATTTTTTCTATCAATTTAATAGGCCACAATAAGAACAACAAGATGTTTAAGACGTACCAAATCATACTCACAAATAAATAAAACGATCGTGTTGCCTTTAGATAACTTGTATTATGTAAAGAAAAAGAAACTTTTCATTATATAAAACTTGCTGTCGTCCTTTCCGATTTTCATAGTAATTACTTTTGTAGTAAAAATTGCAGTCGAGTCAGTTTACTGTTATATTTTTAATAGAGAAATATTATACATTTTATGCAAATCTGATTCCGTAAACATTTTAATTAAAAAAGAATCTAAGCTTGGTGCGTTTTGATGTTGCAAAGTTGACAACGCTGCATGTAACGTCATTTAAGGAGTCATAGTCTGGCTACCGTTTTTTATTTGTTTATAAGTTTATGGATATATCCTTAACATTGACCAATTCCAACATTTCATTAAAAACAACAATAAAGTATCCTAATGGGTCAGACATAATTCAATTTATTCGGATCTGGGAATCAGATCCTACATTTGCATTTATTAGGTTAAATATATGTAAATGTGACGAATTAAATATAATCGTGCACGAAATGATTTGTGTCTCTTACGCAAAAAAGTAAATATTGTTTTTGAACAGATTCAATATGATTGTTGTGCACCCTGTACTGCATTCCAAAGTCAGTCTCACTAGGGATGTAAATAGTTGTTTAGTTCCGAAAGGCATTAAAATGACAATACGTATCATGTGTTATATGCGTCGTGTTGGGTTTTCACACGCCTGTTAGGAAAGAAAACCATCGTTTTACCTTTTTAGGCATCATTCTCAGTGATCAGCTGTTTTCGACAGTTAAACCCAAAATACTTATAAGAAAAAATGTTTGTTATACGAATAGAAATATCTTAATGAACTAAATTTAATAAATTTTGTTTCGGATCAACCCAAAATTATAGGAACAAGTTTAATAGTTTCCATAAATTTTTTTTAAAACCACAATTTTGTCATCTATTTATTAATGTTTATTATTGTTAATTATATGTATTAAAAAATATATACTACAGCTGACTATTATTTTGTCGCACTAAGAGTGGCGTGTAACTTAAAGAAACGTTCTTACAGCTTTACGGTTAAGTCTTGCGTAATGTAACCAACTATGAATTTGTTAAATTTTATAGGCATCAGGATCAAAGAAATGATATACATACATACATACATACATACGTAAAAACTTTTAATGTAAGATTATCTTTGAAGTGCGAATAATAAACTGTATATTTGATTTAAAAGAACAACGCACAATATGTAAATTCCGACTGTTGGCGTTTAAACAAATTTTAGGAATTCAGACTCTGATCGTTGAATGCTTAAACATTTGACATAGAGTCAGTCAGATATAAATAGTATTTAATTTAATGTCGTTTTTATGCGTATTAAGGTACGTCTTTTTAAAAGTTTTTGTGCCAACTGTCCCAGCTGAGCTTAACTTCCTTGAATCGAAAACAAGATACCTGTCTCAAGGTAGCGAACGTTAACTTTCGCCGCTATTTTGAAGGGCTAAAAACAGATTTGGAGACCAGTGATGAACTATCCTGTGTTGCAAATTTATCTATCGCTCCCAATAATGATTTCCGACGTGTCGCTTTTAATAATATTTCTGTTCTTCAAAATAAGTTCGAAATCAAGCGACTTTTTTTAAATCTTTTAGGTAAACGAGAACTTTCTAAAAACAAATATCTGCGTCAAAGGGGCTACATATAATATATAATTTTTTTTATTCAAAAGCTTATAATTATATTATATTTATGTGCTGCATAAATCTCCGTATCCGACTACAAGTGTTTAAAATCATAGTTAGAAACAAATATTTTTGTATCTATAAGACAAAACTACTCAAGTCTAATTTAATCTAAAGGTTTAAAGCAGAGTTATTATTAAAGTCCTCTATAAAGTGAGGACTACAGGGTGAAAATACAAGATCCTGCAAAATCGCATTATTGCATTTAATTTTTTTATGTTGTTTGTTTTATCTATCTAGTCGTACGACAGTGAAACATGGCCATAATTCACTGTCCCATCTGGTCCTACGATGACCTAAACACACACCTGTGTGACAGATTCTCAAGACAAGTCTCTCCGATTTGCAAACTTTTATGAAAATTTGTATAAAGTGATGGACTACGTGCGATCAGGGTTGACACTTTTGTAAAGCAGTTGAGTCATAAGAGAAAAACAAAAACACTCAAATTACTCCCGATACCAAAACCTTTTCTCTTGTGTTTAAGAAACTTTGAGAGGCACATCGTGTGTAAAGAAACACGAATGAAATATGGTGGGATATTTTTTTTTGTAGACAAAGTGAAAAACATACAATATGTTTTTGTATATTTTTTGCTTGATAGATTTTTCAAATTCGGACAGACTTCCGTCAGATTTTCCTGTGAATGAACTGCACGACTCTGTATGATAGTGTAACACGGCCTTTAGGCACCTTCTTGCAAAAGCGCTTTTAATCGCCAAGCGACATTAAAAACGCTAACTTGGGTTTTAGACGTTCTATGGATCGTGTATTTTTCTTGCGATCTGCCATTTTTCGGAGATCTAGTAAATCAGCTGTTTAAATCAAATCGCTAGCACTGGAACAATCGGCGCAGTTAAAACAGAGCAAATATATTTAAAAAGATATTTTTAAATTTAATAGAATAAAATTTTTACTTTCGCTAAAAAGAAAAGGAAACATGGTGCAAGGCTTTATCGTTAGTTTGGAGTTCTATTTAAGTAAAATCAGCAGGTCAGCTTCGTACATGCTGACTTCATTTTACTTTATTTTAAATCCTTACTTTATTTTATATTATTTTAATTTATTTCATTTAATATCAATATTTATGTTATTTTAATTTATTTAAATTTGTTTACCTCATATTGTTGCTATTATTTTATTTTGTATTAATTTATTTGTTTTGCTTCAGTTTGTTTGAATTTTTGATTTTCTTCTTTTTTTGTGTAATTTTATTCTTAGTTAATAATTTCTTTTCTTTTCATTTTATTTTATGTTGTATTCTTATGTTTATTTTAATTATTTCATATCATTTGATTTTATTTTTTTTAACTCATTTTATTTTGTTTCATTTGATTTGATTTTATTATATATTAATTTTTTTTATTTTACTAAATTTTTTTTTACATTATTTTACTTTAATTATTTTACTTTGTAATAATAATAATTTATTTATTTATTTTGATTTTATTTGAATTTTGTTACTTTATTTCAGGTAACTTTATCTTAGTTTTTTTTATTTGTTTTATTTATTTAAAATTTTTTGTTATAATTACAATTGTAACAGACCCTAGAATAAATTGATTAGTTAATAAGTTATTTTCTTTTGTTTTGTTTTATTTTAATTTATTTTACATCACTTTATTTTATATTATTTTCTTTATTTTTTTAATTTTTTTTAAATTTATTTGATATTATTTTGTTTTACTTTAATTAATTTTATTTTAATTATTTGCTTTTTGTTTATTGTTTTATTTTATTGTAAATAAATTAAATTTAATTAATTTGTAAATTAATTTGTAAATTAAAGTTTTCATTTTATATTTTCACCTTATCTTATGTAACTTTATTTTAGTTCTTAATTTATTTTCTTTGGTTTTATTTTAATTTATTTTACTTCAGTTTATTTTACTTTATGCTATATTGCTTCGTTTTAATGTAATTATTTTATTTTTAGCTTAAGCATACTTAAGTACTTCTTCCCTGTTTGCAACAAATGTAATATACAAACTATTGTATATAAGTATGTATGTACATGTATGGATATGCCATACATTTAAGTGTAAGTACAAATATTTATACATAATTAATTTTTATTTCTTTACCCTTTTGTACACACGCCACATAAAACTGCACATCTTTGTTCTTGTTTAATGAAGCCAAGCGTTTTATGCAACATTTTATTACAAATACTTGTATTACTAGTTATTGCGCAAACACTGGCACAAGCAAAACTACAGAAGTACCAAATGGCGAATACACATAAATAAAAAATGCGAAGTACAAATCTTGGCTTTTGCATGTTCTCTGCCGTGCAATAATTTAAAAATTTATTTTATTGCACCGATTTAAATTTTTTATTTATTTGTCAGACATCATATGCGCCGACTGAAAGAGCTTTTAAGAAAATCTTTTTATCCTGATGCTGAGAATTTAAAAGATAAAGATTATAAACATAAAAATTTAGTTTAATATTATTTTTGTTGTTCTAAATAAAAATTATTGTCTTGTTTGTTTTGCTTTTGTAACTTGAGGCTTATCCTTGAAAGTTTTGCTCAAGCCTAGTGGGGTTTTTACTCTTTTACAGCCGTGGCGCAAGTAGTTGAAGAGAATTTGTCTTTTTTTAGTTATGGCTCAAAATATCAGCAATGGAATAAGTATTTAACAAGGAGAAAGTATAAATAAATTAACATTTACAAAACTTCCTTTTAACTACTTGTGGACCAATGCGCTATCTATCATATGCAGGACAGGATCCTCCTCCAAGAAAAAGATTTATTTCTGCTTAAGCTTGCCTTGCCAGCAGTTCCTTTAATGTTTAGCAAAGTGTTAGCAAAGGTACATAGTAGCCCAGTGCCACCCAGCTACTAATCAAGTGTTCCCCTGACTCCACTTGTTCACTGCAGCATCGTTAAGTTTTAGTGTTGGATGTGGCCATTCTCTGACCTGCGAGTATACCCGAAAGTGTCCTTAAGCATTTTCTATCCGATATTAGAGCAACTTTCGCCATCAAGGCCTGCAGACTTGTTGGATCGTTTTAAACTAGTGCTGGGTGTTGTCAACTTCTGTTTCTCGCCCTTTTAGATGGTTATTGTTGAAGCCATTCCCCTTTTTGGCGCCCTATGCCGTTTCATTACCACCACTCATTTCCTGGTATCCAGATCAGAATCGCCTTTTGCGACCCTCCAGCGCTATGTATAAACTGATCTGCCCGAACACCGGACATAGAAGGTTTTGTTGAATCTGACCCTGCTTAACATAGTTGTGGAAAAGAAGGCAGCTGTGCAGGCAATCGCCATTTGCAGCAGAGCAAACCTTAAGGCAGGGCACCTTACTGTTTACCATGAAATCCTCAAGGGGATCGGTGATATACCTGACATATGTATCTCGGGCGAAAAAACACATAAATCCTATACAGGCCTTTAATAGGAATTAGAAAATTGTCTTGCCGACAAGGACACACTGGTGGCCAAATGTCACTATATTTTGCGTTCATTCTTTCAATTACAGTGAAACTTCGATATAACGAATTCCAAGGGGATCCGAAAATAATTCGTTATAGCTATTGCTTCGCTATAAATATAATCAGCAAAGCCTTAATATAACGAAATTTTAAGAAATACGAAAAAAATTCGTTATAATTATAGTTTTCTGTATTCAAATTCTATTTAACATGAGATTGCTAATAAAAGCTTATATTTCATCAGGTAAATGAAAAATAAAACACACACAAGCTTTAAATTTTATTCTTACTTCGTTGTATAGAGGCTTTTGTACGAGTACTGCGTTGTATAGAGGTTTTACAAATGCGCTTATAAATATGTACATACATTTATACTTCGCTGTTTTTATAACGGGACTGTACCATTTAGGATTTATTCTGACATTTGAATGAATATTTCGCTATATAGAGGCTTTTTTGCTCAGAATTTATACTATAGTGCATTTTTGTATGAAAAACTTTGCATTAAAGAGGTTTTCTCATGGGACTCAATAAAACATACGTTGTATTGAGTTTTTCTTTATAACAAAGTTCGTTCTATCGAAGTTTCACTTTATATTTAAAAACTTAAAACTTTAAGTACATTTTCCGGCAAGCCAGTTCATTGGCACTAGGTTTTGCACAGGTTAACATTGTTTATGGTTTTGACTTTTAGTGGCAGTCAAATGCCAGATGCCAAATATTTGTCGTATAAAAGTTTTGCCGCCACTGGAGCTGCCATTACGAAAAATTATATGTAGGTATTACATAGTAAAATAAAATGTGAATGTTTTGAGCTTTTCGAACTCTAAGTTATCCTTTACAGTTGCCGTCAACGGTACTTGCACACGTTTTTGATACTGGCGACAGAAACTGGGAAAAACTTTAAATGCCTTAAGTTTTGGGGAATTTGTAACACAAAATTCAAGAATGAGATGATTTTGCAAATCAGCAGCAGTTTTTGAAACTTTATTAATTATTAATTAATTAATTTTCAATTTAATTTTTAAGACGTTTTAATTTTTTTATCTTCTCTTCAGTTCTTATTTTCAATTTAATTTTTAAGACGTTTTAATTTTTTTATCTTCTCTTCAGTTCTTATTTTCAATTTAATTTTTAAGACGTTTTAATTTTTTTATCTTCTCTGATTTCGAACTATTGACAAGAAAACTTAAATTTAAATTAAAAACAATATTTTTTCCGCGCTTCATTGGCGGTAACAAAACGAAAAATGTTGACTTTTGTTAATAGTTTTTTGCACTTTTATATTTTTATTTTTATTTTTTATGATGACAAACAATATGCTCTTTTGCAGTTACAAATCCATTCGATGACCGATCAATTGACCAGACCACATTTGAATTATAACACTTGTTGTGACAATTCGTTTTCCATTTGTGTGTTTCTTGTTGTTTCCATCTGCTTTAATTGTCTGCTACTGCTTTTTACACCAGATTTATGGTTAACATTTTATTTTGTTTGGTGATTTATTAGAATTCCGTGCGGGAAATAAAAATATATTAAAACCAAATAAAATAAAACATATTTTTGTGTTTAGAGAAAAAGAAATATCTTTAACACTGTCAAATGCTGGATGCGGTTGGATATGCCGCAAATTGGAATTAGTGGTTTAAATTATAATACTCGTATTAATTTTTATAATTAATTACGAACATTTTTAATTTTTTTTTCTTTAATATTTTCTGTTTATACCATCCAGAATTTTCTTTTTTTTAATTCTGTGCAATTTTTTGAACCAGGAAAGGTTTTAAAATATTTGTATTGAATAAATTTTTTTTTTAAATTTTAAATAATTTTAAGAAATTTTTTTCTAAAAACTACAATGAACCTTAAAAATACTGGTTAAAAAATATTGCATATTTCCTGTTTTTTGTAACGTCACGCAAAACCATTTTTGTTTTGTTATTCAACAAGAGAATTCGCTGAGTCAGTTAATAAATTGTTTAAATACGGACCAAAGGAATACAGGGATTCAAACAAAACTGGACCGAAAATGTTTTTTAAGATTTCGTTAAACCAACATTAAACTCAGAATCAACAAAAATATCTATGGAAAATAAATAATTTTTTGAACAAACATTTTATAGATTTTTTAACACACTTTTTCCTGTGCAGAAAAAAATATAATTTTAAGGAGTTCAAATTATATCTCTTCTATTACACTTATGTTATTTTCTCACTGGTAGCCCTTTTCAGTTCAGCTCATTTTATTGAGCTGGTTCGTTCAGTAGTTCCGTGATTTCTTGATTTTAATTGCAGTCATGTTTTCTCTTATTAAATTTTATAGTTCAAATTATATCTCTTCTATTACACTTATGTTATTTTCTCACTGGCCGCCCTTTTCAGCTCAGCTCATTTTATTGAGCTGGTTCGTTCAGTAGTTCCGTGATTTCTTGATTTTAATTGCAGTCATGTTTTCTCTTATTAAATTTTATAGTTCAAATTATTTCTCTTCTATTACACTTATGTTTTTTTTCTCACTGGCTGCTGTTATCAGCTCAGCTCATTTTACTGAGCTGGTACGTTCATTAGTTCAGTAATTTTCGTGGCTCTGTTGATTTCAATTGCACTCATGTTTTCTTTTATTTAATTATATCGAAAATGCAACAGAAATAAAATTTATTACCATTATAAAGAATAGAGAAAAGTAAAACAATATTTGATTATATTTAAAGATACTCTTCCAAATGGCGTGTCATCGAACTGATACCAATCTCCATGGTCAATATTATAAGAATTTACATACGCACATACACAGACCAAGGGCCAAGAATAAAAATGGCACTTAGAAATTAAGAACACAAGATATCATGAAACGGAGTCATGTAAGTGACACTATTTGCTATAGTTAGTGCAACAAAAAAAAACCCATTTTGTATATTTTTTAATCTGAAAAAAATTATAAAAATATATAATTTTATAAAGACCACATTTTGTTAATAAAATTATCTTTGGTTGCGTATTAAAAGTGCTCAGTGCAGCAATAAAAACTCTCTCTGTACTGCACCAAACTTGCCATTTCTAATAAACGCTCACTTCGCTCCATTTACTAAATAGTTCAAATGAACTAGCTCAGATCTGAACACCTTCTCAAAATGCTACATCAGAAATATTAGAAAATCAAAGCTTGTGGTATTCATGTATCAATTTTTATAAGAGTATTAAGTGTCATTACATTAACTTGCACCGATATACAGGGACTCAAACTTGCTGATGTTCAAACTGCACGGAAAAGCCTTCTGGAAAACGTTATTTTCCGTATTACAGCGAAGTTATTTGGAGTTGGATTCCAAATCCAAAACTGAACGACAATAAGATGTCAGCAGGACGTGACACTAGTCACGTATGGAGCGATTTTTTAATTACCTGGAAAAGTGATGAATCCAGCTTTCAAGTACAAACACGAGCATTGAAACAATAATTTGAAAATAATAGTTAGCATAAGATGATTATTATTTCTTTATTCAATAATCTTTCTTTTTATAAATACACATCTGTTTCGCTCTTAATAAAATGCCAAATTGTTTTTCTTCTTAATAAAAAACTGAATGTTTGTTAAAAAGAATTTCATATTGTTTTTGTTATTGTGTTATTTTAAATTAATGCTTTCAAAGAAACTCTTTTTTTGTATTGACTTAAATTTGATAACATTTATTTAATTGTGTGTGTGTGTGTGTGTGTGTGTGTGTAGGGGAATGTGTGTTGAAAAGGACTATTAGGAGTCGGAAAGTGAAAGGGGGATAGAAAGGAAGTGATTAGAAATTGCTTTTGTGTGGTAGTTGATTTAAGGCTTAAATTAACAATAGTTTTGTTTTTTTTTTTTTGATTTTGGTGAATTTGTGATAAGAGACAGTTTTAAAGAAAATTCTCATTCCGATTATAATTGTGTGTGTTCTTGAATTCGTATATTGGTTTCATAAATAAATTATAATGTCAATAATACTTATTTAAGTACTTATTTTAAATTAGATTACAACTCGATGACATTTAATGACTACATGCTTGTTTTATTTTTTAGCAAATCTTATGTTTTACGAGAAAAGCATATAGATAATTTGTATATATTTGTTTTGGTTTGATTTAACTTAAATCATGCTCTCTATGTTATAATTTTTTTTTATATATAAATACGAATTTTAAAACTAGAAATCCTATCTTCTATTTTTATTTGCTTAATTTTCCTTCTTCTTTTATTGTTTTAATTGACACTCAATAAATAATTTAGATGTCGCCAGGGGAAAATTTAAAGTAGATGTAGATTTAAAAGGAACCTTCTCAATCATCATTAAGAATATCCATATTGTACATATTGTGCATTTAAAAATTTAGGGAAATGATTTTGAAATAATACACACAATGTTTATTTCTAAACACTTAGTCATATTTTTGCAAGTCTTTTACGAGCCCTAACGACGATCAAAGAAACCATCAAGCGTCTGCTTGTGTATTAGTATTGTTTATTTGACGCGACCATAGACTCGTCAATCAGTTGTTTAATTTGAGTCGCTGTTTTTCTGCATTTGCAAGCATGTCGATTACTTATTAGTTATCGGCGTTGTTATAGCAATATCTTTTCTTTTAAAGACGAAAAAGTATGAAAAAGAAACTGATGACACTTTTATTTCGCCTGTGATATGAAATGCTTAACACTGTATGATTTTCATCAATCAAAGTGGATTCCACAATTGCACAAGTACATATTAAATGCTTGATGGCTTGTTTGATCGTCTTTGGTTCATGTTAATGCAAAAAAGCAACTTATACTTTTATTTTTTCGTGCTAATCGTTTTTAAGATAAAATCTGTTGCTCAGATTATGCTCCAAAAAAAGAAAAAAAAAACTTTCACAACAAAGAACAAAAATTTTGTTTGTTTGAAAATTTGAACTTTTTACGCAATATTAAAGAGAGCAGGGTTTTACTCTAAAGCACAAGTTTTGGGTAACGCTGTATACTTTGGCAGGCAAAACCAGCGAGAAATTTCGTAGTATTATGGTATTTTGTTCACCTTGTAAAATATGCTTTTTGCAATCGTACAATAAGGACAAAATTGTTCTTTGTCCTTACACTGCAAAAGCTGGTTTAAAGTCTACTTGATCTGTAAAATATTATTTCCACTTATCAAATGTTTTCTTTCCCAGCTTACAATATCGTGCAATACGTTCAATAGCACACAATACAATATACAAACATTATTCGAAACTAGTTTAAAGTCATTCGGATGATGTTTGTCCGCTTTCATGTTTTGGCAATTAAAGCACAGAAAGATGAAGTTTGTTGGTGCCGTAATGCAAATTTGGTGCGCGACTGTCGTTTTCTCGAAAATTTTATTTGTCTTGTGTTTTACACAATAAGTTTAGTATTGCATGACAAACTACGACATTAAATGCAAAGAGAATACAAAAGTTTTTTTCTGTGTATTAATTTCGCAAGTATGAAGGGTTTAAGCAGGACTGAAAGAAAATTGAAAAAATGTCTACGTTGCTTCAGAGGCGGTCAAATAAACACATCAATCCCATATATATGTATGTGTGTGTATTCGGGTTTTTTCGGCTGCAAGCTCGCGTACGCGCCGCCAACAATTGATGAAAATCAACAAACTTTGATATAATTAGTTTATGGCTAATGATTTGATCGCCTCCAATTCAGATTGACCAAAAATAATTTCATTGTATTTGTATTGAATGAAAACTGCAGGAATGTACAAAATGTGTAGAAGATGTAAGTAAAAAACAACAACTAATCATCCAACGACGGCATGTTTAGAAACGAAAGCTGCGTACGCGAAACACAAATGATTGGCGATTTAGTTCTTACGTTTCCGAAAAACGCATCAAATAAACAAAAAACACTAACCTAAATGAAAGTGCTTGAAGCTTTATTTGATCGTTGCAAGGGGGACACGTAAAGTGTGAAACTTTTTAAAATATGAATATTGTAAGTGCGTGGAGGTGCCAGATGGTTAAACGAAATTCAATACATTCAAACTTTTTAACGTTTTTTCCGCATTCTACTCCAAGCAAATATGGAATGATGATGATGATGATAAAAAACTCTCTCTTGATCACTTGATCTAAAGTGCGGAAAATTAATGATAATCACATTAATTATTATTTTTTATAGCTACATTTGGCAGTGGCAGACAATTATAGCTACATTTGGCAGTTAAATATGACAAATTGTTTACAATTTTAAGGAAATTACTTTTGTAATGTTTGCACACTATTTACACACTCGTACATACGCCCTGTTGTAACTATTTCTTTTGAACTAAAGACCTGCGTAAGAAAATGGATTTGTCTTTTTTGAATGAAGTTTTCTTATTTTATGTTCGCTGAAGGCAAATTATTGTTTTCCTTTCATCTGGGACATCTGGTTTCTCCATTGTGTGTCTGTTATTGACTCTTTTTTTAATTAGTTTAAGCGATTTTCGTATATAATTTTTTTCTTTTGTCACACACATACTTAATAAAATGTTCACTTTTTTTTTGTTTGTTTTTAAAATTTTTATATGTTAAATTTAACGGTGTTTTCAGTTGCAAAGTTTTCTTTTATGTTATACAATTATTTTCTTTGTTAATTGCTATACAAATGAATTGTTTTTTGTCGGTTTTGTTAAATGCAATAATTTTGTATGGGAGAGTTGCTTGAAAGATTGTTTTTTGTTGTTGTTGTGATTTTATTAGTTAGATGAGAATTGTTTTTCTTTCGATAATGTTTAAAACTAAACAGGAACCTTTGCTTAAAGGATTGAGAAATACTGTTGGGTTTGTTGTTTTGTATTAATAATATTAAGACATGAGGTGATAATGTTTAATTATCGTATTTTTGGTTTAAATAAATAATTGATTTATTCTTGCTATATATATTCTTTAATATATCGAGTGCTTTTAAAAATTTATTATTATTTTACACAGCAAAGGTTTTTTATATTGTATTACTAAATTCTACTGTTACAAAAAACAAAATTTGATTGAATAAGTTTTCAAGAAAGTCGACAACAAAGGTTATCCTTTACCCTCTGGCTTTTGAGTCTACCAAATAAGTCATGCCACGAAAATAGTCGATTGACATGTTACAACGATATCAAGACGGCAAATGTCACGTTGTTATAGAAATTTTAAGAATATTTGTTATTTATTTCATGTTAAAAATAATCTTAAAATTTGGGTTTCCGATTTGAATTGATTTGTGTGTATGTTTTTTCCACGTTATTAACTTTATATTGTGACGTGACATATATATTACTATATATATGTACATATATTGAAATGCTGAAAATAAGATGTACTTAAAATGTCTGAGTAGGTTTTAAAAATATGTTAAAAAATGTTTTAAATATTTTTCAAAGCAAGATGCAAACATTTTGTCACGTGGGAGATTTTTGAAAGCTATAGAGTGTAAGGAATAATTTTTATTTAAAAATAAGTACATCATACATAAATTATTAATTTGTTATGGTGTAAATTATCAAGTGACACGATTTGTGTTATACATCAATTGAACAGAATTTTTCAATATATTTTGTTGGTGATTAGTTTTGTGAAAAATATTTGACAAAGTTTTAGGACTATTTATGAGAGCGTAAAGAAGATTTTTTACTGCAGTCACCTTATAAATCATAATAATAAAAATGTTATATATTAATATTTTATTTAAAACTTTGTGTTCAAATTTTGTTACATCTTTTAAACTTTGTAAGATTCATCTCTAGATCTTTCAACAGATTTTAAATTATAGTTTTTCTGCGTTGCAGATGCTATTATAAGATTTCAATGGGTACTGGCACAGATAAAACTTACAAGTTTGAAATTTTGTCAACGTTCTCATATGTGACACATCGTATGTGACACATCTTGCTTTACATTGAAATCTTTGTCATTATGCTACACTGTATTCAATAAATATCTATGCATTAAAATATTTTGTCCCGTCAGTGTTCAAATGTATAATAATAATTCTTTTTTGGCAAATTTTGTGACTTTGCAAGTTACATGTACGTATGTGTGTAATGTTATTAATCATGTAGCCTATTTGACTTTGCAAGTTTTGTGCCATCGTTGTTACATTACAAAATTTATCAGGGTTGTGCATTGCACAAGTCACGTATTAAGATTTGTTATGTCATAAATTTTCCCGTATAGCCACTTTTTTTAAAACTGAGCCTATTTTGTGTCCATATAAAGTTCTTAATGATCCGCATGTTTTACATTATGTCACAGAAATTTGTCACGTAGCTATTTAATTATTGTGATGTTTGTCATGCTGTAAGTAGAAAACTTTAACAAAATTTACCATGTTACAAAATTAGGCTACATTTTTTTTAATCTGTCACGTATTAGTTAAATCAGTCGCATTCAGAAGTGTTTTATATGAGCATTTTCATATTCGTTGTGCTACAAATTTTTAACAAGGTTGTTGCATTCAATAGCATATATTTATTTTTAACCTTTGCCTGGTTATTATTTATTATGGAATGGTTCAGGGGTCTTATTTCACACTTTACCACGCGAGTTTTAAAACTATTGTCACATTTGAAACGATTTTCGTTCGAACGGCACGAATCTTTATGACGTGTCAATTTTTACCAACAAAAGTTATCACTTATATAGACAGCTAGAAAACACGCAAAAAGAAATTAGCTATATTCTTTGTTTATGGATTATTTTTTCCTTTAAATACTTTGCCTTTCTGTCCCGTTATAAGTACATCTTACATCATGCTTTAAAAGCCAAGCGTAATTGTTAGGCAAAAAATATTATGAAATTCGTCACACTTCTACATATTTTATTTGCGCCAGGCTAAAAATACGACTACATTTTATTTAATTCGTTGCACTTCCTTATATATTATTTGTCACGTTACAAAGTTCGTGTTTCTTATTTCTCATTTTACAGACATTGCAATATTTTTGAGAATACAATTATTTGAGAATACAACAAAAATGTGTCGCGTTTGAAATTTAATATATTTAGCTGTCTCAAAGACTTCGTTCGGTTGTAAATTGCATTAGTCCAGGTATGAGATCAGAAATAAGTTTTGGTTAACAGGATCCCAGGCTGTGATCACTGCTAATTAGTTAAATTCTTACTGAGAATGTAACTAAAACAATGACCCGATGTCTAGTAATGTTATTATAGCTCTTCGGCCTCTAGTTTAACTAAAGAAACTCATGACTTATAGTTGGTAGACAGTTCAAAAACCAGTTATGCCGAGAACTTCCCTCGATAAGTAATTTTATTTGGCAAACAATTTTCCTTAGAAGTGCCGCCTTCAGTTGTCCGGATTTTTAAAATTTCTTTGTTGGAAGAATTCCGTCGAACGGATTAAGAACTGTTTTGTATTATTCTTATTATTTTATATTATTCTTTTTAAAGCTTTTGCAGAGCTTTAAATTCTAACAACTAATTAGCTAGCATTATTTTTCCTTGTTATATTAATTAATCTTTCGGTTTTTCTTTTACTAAATTCAAAATGATTCAATCTTAAGCAATTTTCTAATTGTGTCAACAGCTTATAACTCATCTTGTCAGTTTGTTTTGTTTTGTTTTGTTTTTCGCTTTCAATATAAAGTGTTGGCAACTCGTTTACTTTTTCCGTTTTCTGTTTGAAGCAGTTATAAATCATAAATAACTTCAATTAACTTGTTGTTCTTAGATCGGTGATAACTGTTGGTTTTTGTTTTTCGTAAATAAAATTTCAACATAAACCTTAAACTTATCACAAAATTTTTATTTTCTTTATTCTCTTTTTATGTCTTGTTAATATATTTATATTTTCTTGTTTTTGGGCGGAATTTTTAGCGTGTTAAAAAAGAAACTAAAAAGTTTTTTAATTTTAGTGTTCAAAATAAAAAAAATTGTTGTTCAGTAAAAATTTGATTAATTCAAGTGTGTTTACGAGTATTTAAGTACAGAAACTTAATTATAAATATATTTTGCAGTATTTGTGTTTGGTAAGTAGAGGAAACGAAACACACATTGACAGATCGAGTGCTTTAAAAGGGGGGAAAATTATAGCATATCATAAAACAGGCGTAATATAGCAAACTTCAACTTATGCATGTATGTATGTGCTTTCAGTGGCATTTTTTTTTTTATAGTTGAAGACTCCAAGAAATGAAAAGGTAACATGCGATAATATCGGCGAAAGTAAACAACTTGTCTAAGAAGTTTTAAAGGAAGCATTAAAGTTCTCAGAGTAGCCTTAGGGTATTGTTATCAATCCAAAGATTTGAGCTGCAAAAATCAGCTCTTTTTCTGAGCAGAGTTGCAGCTGCAAACCAATAATTGAAAAACGCATCTTGATTTCCTTCGCACCGGTTTCGGTTCGAGAAGTGGCTGTTTTTGATACGCAAATCTTAGGGAGAATTGAAACTGAACTCACATGTGGTGTTGTATTGCAACCTGGTGCCTTGACCACAGATCTGTAGGAGTTTTAGATTGGCTATGCTCTAACGCGAGGACATGTAGCCCAATCGGTACCTCTGAACGTCTCATGTCAGAGGGCATTGGTAGATGTATTGCATTCCAGCCCGTATGCTAAGGTCCTAATCCGCTTAGGCCAAGCTCACAGGAACCCACATTAATACCTTTCACTCTGTGACGAGTTCTATCAATTTGGTTTTCAAAAGCAAACTTTAATTGATATTTTAAGGATTGAGAAACCGCATTGCTTTTGCAATAGCTTTCAGACACGTGATGCGAGTTAAATGGTGGAAAGCTGCAGCCAATTTTAAAGATTGCACTATATAAGCGTGTAACGAACAAACTGTAAAAAGAACATGGCAAACAGGTAAAGCGAAGGAGGACATCCTTTGCTTAAATGTGTATCGAATAATACAAAAATTTGCAAGACCAGCTTAGATTGTACTTTGCAACAAAATTTGTACAGGGAATTCCTGCCCTCTTACACTTAACCCCCGATTCAGGTTTTGCAAAAACTTTGATCACATGTTAAAATTTTAAATTTTACTTCCCTTTGATTTTCTTTCGGTTATTTTGTTACTTTCTACTGAAATTTTGTCCATCGCCTGCTATAATTTTAGCTCCTTAAAGCGCCTACATAAGTCTACTGTTATCTAAAGAAGCCTGTTTTCTTATTCTAAAATTTATGGACATATTTAGTGGCCTTATTGAAAGCATTTTAAATGAAAAAAATTGTATGTAATGCAGATATACATACGCATTTTTTTTAATAACTTAAGACCTGTTTCCCTTTTTTTCATAAAATACCGAATTAAAAAAGTTTTTTTTTATTTAAATTTATTTCCTTTTTTTTTGGTAACTACTTTAGTTTAATAATAAAAAGATTTGTATCTGTGATTTACACCTTAAACAACTTTTATTATTTTTTTTTAGGGGGATCTGAAATGTGAATTTAATGTTTTTGCTTGCATTTTATGTTTTTCTTTTATGAATTTAAATTTCTAATATAATTTTTTTTTGGTTTTTATATGAAGTGAAAGCTTGTTTTGTTTAAATATTTCTGTAAAATGTTCTCTCAATTTTTTTTCTTTGGTTTTTAAAATATTTTTGTATAAATATTTGTTTTCAAGTTGTTTATTTTCTTAAATTAAAATACCATTATTTGATCGCCACTGCCCTCCGCACTGTCGTCGTCGTCTGTGTCTTCGTCTTCATCGTCAGATGTCAACGAGGAGGCGTTGTTAACCACTGATTCTGCAAAAATTAAATACAAGAAGAAATGCCAGTTAAATTTGGACAACATGTTTTAAAATTAGGGTCTATAGAGTACTTAGAAATTGTGAAATGGGCGGCAAAAGATGCTTAAATACAATTAAAGAATTGGTAATAAATATATGAATTTTTAATCAGACGCATGTGTGAAAAAACAATGAAAGAAAATATTATTTGGGATACAGGGTTTCTCACTCCTTGGCGCCATCGCAGTTTTAACATCAATTAATTTTGCTAACAACTCATTAAAATTTATGGATTTGAGATTTCCGTTCAATATCTTGGAACCATTTTGGAAACATCAAATCAAAATCGTCATCAGCTATCAGGGCAGTTACTGTCTGCCAAAGACTATTGTCATGGAGGGGGAAGGGGGAGTAGTATTCACGTACATTTGACTTGAACCTTCCCGCATTGGGAGTGTCGTGAAGACCTCTGCAGGAAGTTTATTCCATAAGCGAACCGTACGCCTGAAGAAAGAATTTGAAATCTCGATGAAAAACTCGTTGTGCGTAAGAGTGTGTGTGTGTGTCGAGAACTAGTTCGCCGATCTCATCACAGCAAAATCCTTTGTAGTATCGATAGAAGAGTGTAACCCACACCACACTGCGACGATGCTCGTTAGAGTGTATAGAGTTGGATGCCCTACTGTCACCGATGAGATTTTTCACCCTCTCTTGTGCACTGTCTAGTAACTCCAAAATAGACTTTGAAGTGTCAGTGCACACACGAGGGTTGTCGAGATACTTGGAGGCTTCCTTCTCGACGGCGAACATAATACTGAACTATCGTGTCAAGAGTTTCTGACCTGTTAATGTTTCTGCCTCTGACATTCGAAAAAAAATTTCTTGGCTCTGAAAAAGGAACACAGACCCATCCTAATCGAAAGATACCGAAATGATGCTCAGGTCAGATTCATTAATGCCACCGGACACAATATATCCAAATACTGAAATCTTCATCTATAGAAAGTAACAAACGTTTTTTAGAGGGCGGAAATTTGTACCCTTTTCTTTTGTATTACAAAACGGAAAAGTACACCAAATAGGCAATGTCGCATAACTGAGCCGCACTGCGAGCGCCTACAACGTATGAGGCAAGGTCAAGAATTGTATAAGACTGTCTAACTTCTCCTACTGAAGTTGCAGAAAAACAACTCGTTTCGATCTGTATAGGTTGCTTGATAGTAGGATTAGATTCATGCGTTAAATGGATGTTTAACGACTCAGACAATCCAAGTGCTTTGTTCAAATATGTTTGCCAAACTCCAAAAATTATACTCAGTTCATTAGAAAGATCATAGATTATAAGTCGATGTGGTAGATTTAAAAATCACCAGTTTTGCCAGAGACATGTGATTTGTATAAAAAAATCTGGGAAGCATGACCAGTACAGGCCCGCTGGCTCAGGCTGGGCCAGTGATTTTTCTTGGCGCCGCTTATGATCTCATAAGAAGATTTAAAAAAAAAAATCTAATGCAATCCTAATCTATACCTTATTGACGCTTAAGATCAAAAACAGCTCAAATCTCTTGTTATAAATGATATGTTTATACCAATGTGACCATTTTAGAAAGCATCATCGGGCCACAAAACGGACTTAGCGGACGATTCATAATTTTTTTTATTTTGAAGATCGATTTGAATTGATTTTTAGCTAAAGATTTTAACTCCTTTTGCAACCACTATAAGAGTTTCTTACGTCTTTTTATGTGGTCCACCCAACTAAAATTACATGAAGTTAAATGCAAACATTTTATATATTAAATTTCGCTCAAGACGCAGATTTTCCCGCAAACTATTACAATTATTATCTTCCGGCTTAGATTGTTTATTGCAATTTTGTACAATATTTTGGAGTTGTGGGCTGCCTATAGCTTTTAAGCGCATATTTTCCGTTTTGTTCGAACTAAAGACTTAATTGTTATTTTAGTGGCTGTAGAGAAAAAACCTGCAACTACTTAAAAAAGTTATAGTTAAAATGAAAAACCTTTCTTACTATAAAAAAGTATTTGAATTGTAAAAGTAAACAAATTCATATTATTGTAACAAAAAGCGCCACAAAAAGAATGGAAGAACCTCATAAAAGTATAACTCTTTACAGGAGAGTATTCGAGACGAAGCGTCATATAACTTTAGATATTTTGGTTGCAAATTATTAATTAATCAAATCTCCAAAAATCTATTATCATAGAAAGTTTAAAAATCAAGTTATTTTTGCACGTAAACAAAAGATTTATAATGCCAAAATATTACTACAATATATGTATATACTTTATACTTTTGCCGCTTAATTGTTATATGTACTTATGATAATAGTCGTTTTATTAATTATTACATAAAAACTTAAAAAGAAACATTTTATAGCATTAAAAATTTAATTTTTAATTATATACGAGTAGTGGAAAATCATTGAAAATTGTTTTTCTTGTTCACCATCATTTGTGCTGTAACACAGTATTCTATTACATTATTATTATTATTATTATGTTTACATATTTATTAATTGGTATAAATCTGTTGTTAACACCCACACAAATTCGTAACAGCTCATGTGCAAACCAGTGTTGCCATCACAGCAAACAAACATGGGTGCTGCAGCCACCTCATTAGTACATTATGATCGATTCTATTTTCAAACAGCTGATTTTTTACTGGAACCATTCAGATCTTATTTGAATTTTATGTTGTTAATGATTTTTTATTTTGCAAATAAATATTGAAACAGCTGATTTGTGTTGAAAACATTTTCGTTTTCTAGTATTAGTGGTGGTTTTTTGGAAATAAGTATTAAAACAGCTGTTGTGTACTGAAAGCGTTCAGATGCCATATTAATTTTCTTTTATTAATTTCTTTTTTTTTTTGGGTATAAATTTTCGGAAGCCATTAATTGAATCGCAATATCGTAATTGTTTTAAACGAAATACTAAACAGAACTCTTCTTAAGCGATAAACATAAAGCTTTAAGGAAATTTGTATCTTTATTATAATGGAAACAATCGGAAGTATTAAATCCCTGTACAACAATTTATACGAATTCTTGAACTCGGATTTAACTGAAATAGCAGCTCTCTCACGGCTCTTGTGGCGCTAAGATTTGGACCGTGTTCAAGAAAACGGGATATTCTTTCAGCTGGCAAAAATTTGTAAAAAAAAACCTCTGCGACCTGAAAACTGGCGAAAACGGGCTGACATTTCTTACCACAATTCTGGCAAAATTATTTAAGTGGGATAAGGGTAATCCACCCAATAGGGATTATTAAATGTATATCATCAACAGTCGTATGCAGAAACTTTGTTAAATTAAAGTACATATGTTAAAGACTTGTAGCCCCATATATGCTACCTACTCTAAAGTTATGCAAACTTTATGCCTGCTTGGCCAGGTGCCAAATGTTAATGCGATAATATACAAGGCCTGAACGAAAATTAGCAATCAGCTTAAAAGAATCGATAGATTGGAATCTAGACTGATTCGGGGAAAGCGTAATTCAGCGAGTTTTCAGCTGTATAACCCATATTCCGAAGAACACATTTTTTAGGTTCTTTTGATCTAATCGTTTTCTAAAAGGTTTGCTTACATGGTAATACAAAGTATTACGACATTGTAGAATCAAAATATTATAAAATTCTCTTCGTATTTGAAAAAAGATAACAAAAGTTTACACCGATTGTATAAATATAATCAAAGCAAAAATATTATATAAAGCACTGAAATATTGAACTTTTTTATAATTTCTTACTATTTTAAATTTAATTTTAACCTAAAATAGAAATTGAATTCAGGTCTGCTTATTCTTTGCTTGTTTTGGCACTGCGAATTAAACAGCTGATGGTTCAGTTCTGCGATATTTACAAAAATAAACAAAAAAACACATTAAACTTGATTCCATTGAATTTTGTTGTTCTTGTAATTATTGCTAGCACCTTCAACAAATTGTATTGGTGCTGCCAATGTTTGCTGTAAAATACAACTCTGGTGTGATGAGAATACATAAGTTTCTAAGATGGTTTAGAAAATACACATTTAGCGATAAATATATCTTAATAAGAATAATAAGACTTAATAATAAGACTTATTTCAGTCTACAAAATTTTTTTTTATGTCGTCATACATGTATTACCGTGAAAACACACTTTAGAAATACTTCAATGGAAAAGAAGTTGTGATAAAACAAATTTAATAAACGAATGATAAACACTGAGTAATTTTATAGAGTTTAAAAGCCAACAATTAAAAACTTATACTAAATGTAGCACGGCAACACTGTTCTCTAAGTGCAGGACACTCGCAAGCCAGCATACTGTGCTTAATGTAAAACCGTACGAATTTTCTTCAAAACAGAGATTTTCTGTAATTAGGGGCAGTTTTAACTAATTTAGCAATTACTGCGGCTAAAGGGGTTCTATTAAAAATGTTCATCAATCATTTTCTACCAATTTAATGTTCGCAAATACATCTATTCATTCTTCTTTTCACCAAGTCAGCCGAAAAGTTCTTACTTGTGTGGATATATTTAGCCTTAGAATGGTGCAATTTTAAAATTATGTTGAATATTTTAGGTTTCCCTGATCAATTAAATTGTAATACAACACAGGCTGTCCAACTGCTGGGAGAGTTGAAAAGCAATTCTCAATACTGGGACATACGCAAGACAACATTAACAGATTTTTAAATTAAACATTTGTACTATTGTATATCTTATAGACATTTAGGAATACAGAATAAATCTCATTCACACTGATGCATTTGATTTTGAGCTTCAAATTTCTTGCAGAAAATTCATATGAAAATCAGTTGTGCTCAGCTGCAGACAAATGATATTAATGTATTTTGAATTAATAACGAAATCATTAACATTCATATTTATGTTGGTTATAATTTACATGATAGCAATTATTTCGTAATACGCGGTTGTAGCTTCATGCAAACAGTATTATTCTGCTTTATTTGTGCACAAACATTTACATTTGAATTGGGTGAGGAGAAAAAGAAAAAGCTTCAATAACTCTGCTTCAATGGAAAAAGTAGCGGAACCCGGTTAAACGAATTCATCACTTATAAAGTTTCTCTCTAAACTCCAGAAACCGCTGGACAATTAAAAAAGGAAAAGTGGGGTTTTCAGATAATTATAATGGGTCTGCCATCAGTTGGCGTTGAATCCTTCAATTTTGAAATGATTTCAGATTTGAAAATGAAATCTTAGGAAAATTGCATTATTTCGTGCTTGCAAGTCATTGAATTCAATTCGTTTAAATGCAATCAACGCGATTAATTGAACTACTTTGGAATAAAATGTGTTTTAGGTGACTTTTTATTTAAGTGAATTTTCCTTTAAGAAGTGATATGAGAATGTAAGAATCACTTCCGAAGTTTTTTAATTTCTATTAAGCGATATTTTCAGTCAAAGGGTTTGCGTTTATCTGAATTCGCCTCTCCTATAAACCGCTTTGCTGAGATGGGAATACACGTTTGAACAGTTTTTTTAAGTGCCTGATTTGTTGCTTCAAGAAAACATCAACTTGGTTTTGTTTTGTTGTTGAGAAAAATAATTAATATACAGGTGATCTTTTATAAAATTTCCAGTTCTGAGGCTGGCAGCACTTTTCAAAATTCGCTATATAAAACTAAACGACCATCCATCCGCCCGCCTGCCTCGTGCTTATGCTTTATATGGTGTTATCGAATTACAGTTTTAACACTCGTACTACAGCATAGCCTTTAATATAGCAACTTACCACAATTGGGTTTTCCTCGAGTGCGTGTATTGGCAAACTCAACGCCGTGCTTGTCGACGCACCAGCAAACGCCAACCGAATTATGACACTGGGTGGGCTTGTAGAATCCTTGAACATCACAATCGGGTGCATAGGCTCCTGTTTGCGTGTAAATTTTCCATGAAAATTACAAACACCAAAACCGAACAAATAGATTGCAAGGAAAAAATAAACGTTAATAAATTTGCATGAAATTGTTTTCTTTTCACTAAATTTATTGTAAAATGTGTTTATATGTGTTTGTGTTTTACAATAATTATTAACAATTATAAATATTGAGAAGTTTGAAGCGTAAGCGGACATAAATAAATTTGTTAAATAATTAATTTGGTAAGCAAAACTTTAAAATTAGTTTCATAATTGAATTTAAATAATTTACGAATATATTACTTTTAATTGATTTTATATATGTATGTTTAGTTTTTTCTAGTTTAAAAAATGAACTTGAGTATAAAGAACAAATAAAATTTGTGTATTTGCAAAAATATTAAATTGAATAAATAGTGTGTGTTTAAAAAAACGTGTGTTCTGAATAAATCTGAAAGCTCTAAATTCTAAAATAGACTCTACGTATAATTTTGTTGATGAAAGTTTTTCACACGTGAAACAAGATGTATAAACAAACAAACTTTTTTCTATTGAAATTCATGTTAAAACAACAACCCAGAAAATAATTTTGAGACTAATCAGTGAACTTCAAATTGGTTGTGGATGGCCAAATCTGTTTAGAATAAACGGTTAGTGATTTCAGGTGCTGTTAAGTGCTTTTCTTCGCACAAGTAAAAAAAGACCTTCAATATTGAATTGACATTTTTGGTTTCCCATCGTTTTATTTTCATTTCTTTTCTGTGCCAACGCTTTGATAAAGTTCAGAAATACTTAATTAATAATTAATACTTGTTGACATCGAGACACAGTTTTAATTATGCAGACCTGAATTTAACACGCAACGCCCGTGAAACAAAATCTTTGATACTATGACTATGATATTCCTTTTTCGTAATTTCACGTCAATTTTACATGATTTCTCATTAAAATAATTTAATTTTCTTAACATTTGTTTAACTATTAGAACTATTGATTACGAGTGAAAAGACGATGAAAGAAAGTACAAAGTGCAGATAGATGTTTCCTTGCTTGAAGTTTTAAAACACTTGTTTAAAATACGGGTATATTGTTTTTCTTGGTGCTTAATTTTAAAGCATTTTTATCAAAAATGCCGTTTTTTAAAAGTGCTTTTTGAAAAGGTTGTTTTATAAAAATTTAATTTTTAAAGAAATGTAATAAATTTTAAAAATTTTGGATTTCAGCCAAACTCTGCAAGGAAAATATCAAATAAAGTTCATTTCATTTCAATGATTTTAACATTTATGAATATGGGGCTATATTTTTATATATATTTTTTTTTATATGGAAATCACGTAAAATCTTTCAACAAATTTTTTTTGCAAAAGGTACACCAACATTTTTAGAACGATTGTACTTTTTAAAAAATAAACTTTTTATAAAGAACTTACTAAAGGAGTTACATCTGTTGAAGGTATTTGCTTAAGGTACTATTTTACTTAACTTACATTTAAGGAAATGTGGAACCGTTTCTTCTAAAAATTCTGCTTTTTTAAGGAATTTATTTCAAATGTCTGTTTACTAAAAGTTTTTTTTAAATTCATTTTTAAACTTGTTTAAGGATACTTAAAATTGTTTAAGGAAATGTTGCTTTGCCGCTACCCTTTCAGAAAGGCACCTTTAAAAATTGTACATTTTTGAAAGGAATTAATTTTAAAGACCTGTTTATTGAAGTTTTTTTTAATAAATTTTTAAATTTTTTTAAACATACAATTTTATATAATTTGTTTAAGTCAAAAATGGTACGAATTTTTTTAGATGAATTTATTTTCAATTAATTTTTTTTTTATATAAATTTGTCTTTAACCTTGGTTTTTTCGGAAATATTTTATTTAAATGTACTCTTTTTAAAAACACTTTTGTAACATGTTTGATTTCAGAATACCATTTCTTTAAGTGTAAATGCTTTAGAGATATAGTCTTCAAGGGGCTTTTTTAAGGTACATATTTTTATAAGTGGAATTTTTCAAAATATATTTTTATAAAAAGTGTATTTTATAACCACTTTATTAATAAATATTTTCAAGGATTTTTTAACGGAAACATTTGTCAGGGAAACTTTATTAAATGCACATTTTTAAATTTACTTTCTTTATAGGTTGTTCTTTGAAGAAACACGAGTTTTTAAGGTCTTAAATTCAATTTTCTAGCCTTTACAAAAACCTGTTTTAAAGGATTTTTTTTAGGGTTCTTTCTGAATGATCTTTTCAAACGTATTGTTTGATCAACCTTAAAAACAACTCTTTTGGCTGGCACTTTTATTTCATACGTTTCGTAATTTATTTGCTACTTTGTATTAAATGCAAATTGGCCTGGTTGTTGTAATTGCTGTACAAAAAAAAACTCTTTTACTTTTTGCCAAAAGTAAACTCATTGAAACTTTGAAGTTTGCTTAATTTGTGTGCTCTACTTATGTATGAGTTTTTCATGAAAACTAAAGCAAAATGTTGACATTCTGGTTGCTTGGAAAACTTTCAAGTTTAATGAACGAACGAGCTTATGCAAGAAGTTCATAAGAATTAATAAGTTCTTTTTTACTGCATAAACTTAATTTTTTACAAAAATAAGCAAAAAAAAAAACTTCTCAAAACCAAATGAATTGGAATGTGTTTTGCTTTTAAAGAATTCAAAACTTTGCTTAAATGACTTATTCGGCACAGTGGGGTATTTATCGAAAACAAAAAAAAAAATTTATAAACAAAGAGCTTTAAAATCATGCATAAAATAGACGCAGCTTGTAGCGGATATACATATTTCTCTTTAAATAGAAAATTTATCTCTTAATCAGTATAGAATATAGTTTTATGCAAATAAATATCTTTACATATCAAAAATATTAAAATGTTCCATCTCTACGCTTTAAAAAGTTTGGTTTTGAAACTTTCAGGCCACTAATTATATGGAACTAAATAGAGCACATTCCTTACAAGATGACCATCAACTTTTCAAAATTGGATATCTGTTCAGGTATTTTTAGTCGTTTCTTGTTGCAATATGCCATTCACTGATAAAGTTTCCCCAATTTGAAAACTTTTATAAAATGATGGCATAGAAAAACATGTTTCCTGAAGAAAATGCTCAAAAGAAATATCGAAATTTTATTTAATTAAAAACTTTTATTAAATTAAAAAAAAAAAAAAAAATAAAGCTCACACTGAAATAAGTTAAATCATTGACTGAATTAATATAGTCGAAGAATAAAAATCAAAAAACCTGCAAAAAATTTTTCTTAAATAATTTTCCGATAAAAAGTCAGTGCGTTGTTGAGTAACCATAATTCAATATAAAATGTAATTTGGACTATATTTAGATACCACTGTGCGTTTGTCTTTAAATTTACGCACTGTCGAAGTATTCGCTTAACAACTTGAAAGTTTACCAAGAAATTCTTTATGCTTTGAACAGACAGACGATTGTCAGACTTCATAAGATTGTCAGTAAAATATGTCTAAAAAGTCCAACAACTTTGTGAACTATCGGTTTTTGTCTGACAACGTTGCCAGAAATATTACTGTCAGCTATCCTCGTAAGATATCAATATTGTGCGACAGCTGACAGTCGCTGCCATTGTCAAATAATTGGCAGACATTTAAAGCTTACTTTTCACTGCTATGTGTTTAAAAGGAAATGTTTCCATTGACAACACTGACCACACACGTGAATGCTTAGTCTTCTGGGTATATTTGGCAATAGATCCGGCGATTTTTGCATTACAATAATCTGACGACTGTATGAAATTATAATTTCTGTTGGTGGATAAAACTATTGTCAGACAGACAGTCGCCAGGCATTAAAATTGTGAGGGATTCCTTTACAATCGTCTGAATTGACAATTTACCTTTTCTGGTGGCAAATTCTCGTCGTCAGTACATTGCCAACACGTTGTCAATTCTTCCAATATTGTAAGATCTGACAACCGTCTAGACACAGCTTTAGATTTCTCAATTATATGTATTTTTGTATTTACGTATGTATTTGAATATGTTGAACTTGCTTCCCGGCATCGAAAGAAACGTTTTACAAACATCATCAAATCTCTTTCAAAAGGACTTAAAAGAATTAACAACATGACAGTTACGAGAATGCGTTTCTGGAAAAATTTTGCAAAACCGCATTCCTGCGATGCTGAGAAGCAGTTGTCTAAAGCTAAAGCTAAACTTGTGTGATGATACGCTACGATCAGGAGAAAAGCAATGCGAAAGCATAACAAAAAAATATTTAACCAAACAAAAAGCTTATATTTTTCTTTCAAGTTTAGGCAAATTGCTGCTTTTACAAAAATTATATAAAAGTATTAAAAAATAATAAGTTTTGTTATATCATGAGCATCAAACTCCAGTTTTCTTTTGTTTATTTCTTTTTTTTAGAATTTGTCACACTTTTCTTAATATCAACCTAGAGAATTTGAATGTGTGTTTAGTTTTTTAGCGCTTTTCTTTTTTCTTTTTGTTGTTGGGAAAACAGTATGTAATAAAAACAAAAAGAATATCTGTTGTGAAAAAAAATAACATAATTTGTATGATAAATTAAAATGTCCACCTGTACCTATCTCACCTGCAAAATCGCCAGCAATTCTTCGTCTTACGGCGGCACAAGGGCGATCAGTTTTCTCGAAACAACGACACCATTCTCGTGTGTTTATCGAATTGTCTTGATCCAAATCGCAAGTATCAATAAAGGGCTTAATGCAGCGTTCGTTTTGATCGTGTTCCAAATCGTACATTTCTTGCAGCGACAAGAAACCGTCGTTGTTCAAATCTAAGTGGCCGAACATCCATTTGGCTTCGGTTTTGCAGGCAGGAGGGAAATGAGCTTTCGACTTTTGACTGTGCTGGCGGCGTTTCTTGCTGTCAGCCATGATGACCGAAAACCAATCCAAGAGCCGGTTGCCAATAGCTGTCAGTTGTTGGGGCTTGCATTCGGGAGACTTTGAAGGGTAACCTGACATCGAAATAGTAGAGCATGGTTTTGTTCTTTCTTGTAAGTACAATACAACATATTGCACAATAGAGTTTCTTACCGTTATTCATGTTATTGTTCTTTAAGTACTTCTGAGGCTTTTCAATCACTTCGTTGTATCCGCGTATTTTGTGCTTGTCTTCTTGGTATTGTTGGTTGTCCTACAATTTGAAAACATTGGACAAATAAATACAACAATTAAGTAAGTTTTGTGATAACAAAATATTTGTTTCTTTTACGATAAAAATTTAATCAATAGCAACTTTTTAAATACGTTCGTACATTCATACATTATTATTCTCTTTTCAAAACCACTTTTCAATTTAATCGCAACTAATACGTGCACAGCAGCAACATATTCGTCACTGCAGTTTCGTTACATCTTCTATTCAGCTCTTTATTTTCCTTTGTTTTTCCATATTTAATCTTTATATTTTCTTATTTTACTCGTACCTCGCTCTAAGCGCCCATTAGTTCCGTTATTTACGAACACAAACAGCCACATCCGGCTGTGTTCGTGTGTGTGTGTGTGTGTGTGTTAAGAGAATAAATATGCACCAATTTTGAAAGAAGGATATTCTTGTTTGCAGAGTACCAGCTACTTCTGCCCGGTAGGTAGTAATTTTTACCGATGTTGTACATTTTTGTTTTGTGGAAAATTTGTTAATACAAAAAACTTGTTTAAGAAAATTTTTCGACTGAGAAATCCATATATTCAAATTTGCCGACACAAAAAATATCTGTACAGAAAATTTATTGATGCAAAAAAAATTTCTATAGAAAACTTATTGATGCAAACAGTTTTATGTACAAAAGTTAACAATAAGAAAATTTTTCGAAAAAAAAACATTGATTGCAACAAATTTTAGCGTAGAATTTATCGATGCAAAAAAGGTTTTATTTAAAATAAGGCGATACAAGAACATTTGCAAATAAATCTTGTCGAAAAAAATTATTCTATAGAAAATTTGTATAGAAAGTTTATTGGCAAAAATAAAAATTCTGTGGATAATTTGTTGGGACCAAAAAGTTACCCGGCACAAAGATTTTTCAATAGAATATTTGTGGATACAAAAAAAATTTGCTGCACAAAATTTGCCGATATAACAACAAATTTGGAGAAAATATTTCTGTACAAAACATTTTCTATAGAAAACTTGTCGGAGCAAAAAATTTTCCATACAAAATTTGTCGATACAAAAAATTCGATGTGGAAAATTTGTCGATAGAAAAAATTTGATATATTTACAAAACTTTCCATAAGAAGGTTGTCGACAAAAAAATTAATAAAGAATATTAATTTGCACAAAAAAAGTTTCAATAAAAAATTATTTTATAAAAAGGTTGTCATCGTGAAACATTTTCTACGTAAATAATTATTTAAAGAAAAAATTTTCTATAGAAAAAATTTATGTATTTGGAAAATTTTTCAATCAAAAATATTTCTTTCACAAAATTTAGGAACAAAAACAGTTTTCTATAAAAAATTTATTAACGTCACAAATTTCTATATAAAATTTATTGGTAACAAAAATTTTTTAAGCAAAAACATATTTTGCATTAATAAGTTTTCTATAGAGAACTTTTTTACTCACGCAAAACATTTTTTTAAAAAAGAAATTTTCTATAAAAAAGATTTCCCATATTTCTTTGTATGACTTATCAACTGATAAAAAAAAATTTTCGAAAATTTTGTGCATTGCATATATTTATTTTCTAATGGAAATTTGTTTCTTTTCTATTAAAATTTTATGGATAAAAAAATTTCTCTAAATTTTGAATAGAAAATATATGGATACAAAAAAATATTTTATAGCAAATTTGTGGATGCTAAATATTTTCAATGGAAAATTTGCGTATGATAAAATTTTTCAATAGAAAACTTATTGGTACGAAAAACTTTCCATGTGAAATGACTCGGGAGAAAAATTTTTTCGTTAATCTGCTAATACAAAGTTTTTGATAGAAAATAATAATGCGACAGAAAAAACTTTTATGGTCTGGGTTGTAAAAAAATTCAAAAATTTTCCTATTCTGACAATTGTGTAGATCGCAAGTGTTTGGATAGTAAAAAAATTTCTGTACAAAGTTAATCAACATTAAATATTTTGCACACGAAATGTTGACATTTTTGAGCAATTGATTTTTAGTTTTATTTTTCTATGTGTATCGTAAGACGCAAATTGACTGTTTCGTTGTTAACATGTCGTACAGTAGTTATTTTTGATGTAACAAATAAATACATTCACAACACATGCACACATACATACATATATATTTTAATTGCAAATCAAAAATTTATAGCTCGCATAGAATTGTTATTGGTAAATAAAAGTTAACGACAAGTACCTTTTTATAAGCGGTATACTTGAGATATTTGTAATGCTTGTTGTCATATTTGATCTCTTCGGGCGTGAAAGTGAATTGTGAATTTATGTGATTGTAGTGACGATTGTTGTCATCCTTATCCTGCAAGAAACAAAACAAAATAAACATTGAAAGTACAAGTAAATACAATCAAACTAACAAACATAATTTTATCATAAAAAACGATACCAAATTCGTATTACAGGTACAAGTAAGTACTTGAAACTTAAGCACGAATGTAAGGGAATGGTGAAATTCAAACGCAGGTTGTTGGTTGTTGGTGTATAAAAGCACTTGTCTGTGGATTTCAAGTGCATATTTTCGATCCATACTCGCACATACGAGTTTAGAGAAGACAAACAACAGTACAAAAAGCACATTGGCACAAAACATAGCACAATATGTACATACATAAGTATGTTTGTATGAACATTTGTTGTATTTTTACTAAGGAAAACACTTACAAATTGTATGATGTAGGACAATGGTATCCAGAACGGAAATGAATGCACACAGAAAACAAGATGGAACTCATAGTCGTTGGGAAGGTGTGAATATAAAATATGGTTGATATTTTGTCACTACACCAACGATTTGAATATTCATGTGTATTTTATTAACATTTTCTTATTTCTTACTGACATAGACAGTACAGAAGTTCCAGCTTAAATGCTATTCGCTCGCTTTAATAATGTTCGCTTTTTAATGCGCAAAATTTTCTGGATCATAATAATACATATAATCGTTTAATTGCATCTCGTTGAAAGGCATTTCGCGTTTATGACTGTTTGTTTTCTTAGCGAAAACGTTGAAAAAACTGAGAAAAACTACATATATTTTTATTTTATTTTATAAACGAATAATCTCTTATTCATAAATATGTATCAAAAACATTAATACACATGGCTGACAATACTCTGATACTTTGTTTACATGTGGCCCTAACCACAAAGTCCTTTTTTTAAATGCGCAATTACGCATACAACCAGATTTTTCTATGTCGAGAATTGCGCATTTATTCGAGTTTCAGCGTTAATTGTATTGCATTGTACATATGTATATAGGTGAGAAATATTGTTGAAAATTTAGCCCCACTTTAACAATGCCCCCTTAAATAAGTTAAAAATTTTAAATTGTAGGTTGGGCACTTAAGCGAGAATTATTGTATATATATTTATTATTGTATATTAATTTAGACTAGAATTAGAACTGAAGACTTACCTATTTACTAAGACATAAATTACCCACTTATCCAAGGCCTCACTTTAAGAATTACGTACTTATCAGAGGCCGCACTTTCATGATTCCCCATTTAAATGCACTAGGAACTATACATTGTCATTGCATTGCGTACTTAAACAAGAACTATCTTAACACTAAGTTTTCTTGTGCCAAACACAGACTGAAAAATTAACTGCGTAATCTCATGATTTTTCCCATCTTACGAAGTAGGATTTAATTTCAGTGTAATAGCATAAGTTGTGAAAACGGCAAAATTAGTAAATTGGGCTATTTATGAAAGCGTCTTCTTGTTTCTGGCCACATTTTCACTTCCAAAATATATCCTTATATAGATAAATTCCAAATTTTTGCTATTTTCAAGCTCAAACCCGATTTTGGATACCACTTCTATAGCTTTTAAAACTCCTTCCGTTTTTATATTTTCAAAACTAAATTGCTCAAAACGGACACAGGTTCTGGGTAAAAATTAAATAGTTTTGAAATCTTCATGATCAGGGTATTCTCCTTTATAGAACCTTCTTGAATACGGCAGTTTTTTTCCATATTTCAAAAATATTCTTTTCCGGAATGTTCGTTTATCTCACACTATTTCACTACAAGTATTCTGAATGCTTTTTCAAGTCATCTACTTGAGTCTCAAATATATTAAATATCTTACAAATCACGTTGTCGTTACTCCAGCAGCTACATATGTAACTCCAGCTCTGTTATTAACATTAACATTCTATTAACATTCCACACCAAAACTACTTATATGTTACTTAAATAAAATGTAAATGTTATTAAATATTTTATTCTGTTAAGATAACAGTTTCTGCATAACAAACTGTAAAATAAAAGAGATGTTAAACACGAGACTAATTTAATATGTACATATATAATTTTCTCTGTGTTTATCAACATTAAACATTTTATTTACAGAGTTCTTCATATTAAAAGTTTTTCACGGAGGAATGTATCAGTATTAAATTCCATTAAAACTATTCAAGTTTCTTAATCATGTTGCCCAATGAAAGTAAAACAATTTCTAAAGTTGGCGATTTTTGCTCCGCCCTAATAAATTTATATTATTTACGTCGGGCGTGCATGTGTGTACGATTCAGTGTTGTTTATTGTCAGTATTTATTATCTCTACATTAAAATGTGTTTCTTATTCTATATTTAACTCACATTCTTACAAAACACATGGCAACAAACACACATACTTGTATGTACATACATATATGCGATAAATCTGTTTGTGAGGTTGGAAAAGTGTGACAAAATCTTGTTTCTGGTTTAATGTAGCAGATACTCGTATATCCTGTTGTAACACTCCTTGTATTATAAACGTTAACAATCATTTTTGTTGGAATAGGATCAAGAGAGGTTGTTTCCAAGAGTAGATAATCCATTTCATATACATACATGTACATATATATAAATATGTATATGCAAATGTGTAAACAAAAGAAATGTATTTTTTTCTTACGAGAAAGTATTAGGCGCTTCTTTCAGAGGTTCACAACTTTGAGTTGGCAACACCACTTTATTTGACAACCCACAGGTGGTGCTTTTTGTTAAGTTTGGTTTACATTTCATTATGGGTAGACTTACATCACAGCAACATTGGGAATTTGTACAACTTTTTTATCAAAATAATGCTTCTGTTCGTCAAACTTATTGTGCACTTCGTCCATTTTATGACCTATATAATCGTCCTTCAGAGCAACTAATTCGAATAGCAATAGATCGTTTTGGGACCACGTTTGCTATTAATGATAATGTGTCCACATAAGAAGTTGTAGCCGATCTACAGAAAATCCAAATGAATCAAGCTTCTCCTTAATGGAGGATTTTACGAAAGAATATTGTCTTAATTTCTTTAAAGATTCAATTTGTGCAGAAATTAAAGGCAAACGAGTATCATGTGCGCTGCCAGTTCGGGAGTATTGATACTGAATTTTCATTCAATATTTTTGTCGTATTTGGAGTGGAGATAGTTCACAAGCTTTTATGGAAACATCATCAAAAGTAATTTTCTGCAGAAGTAATACATAATTTTCTGTAGAAGTACTACCGAAAATTACTTTTAGTGGCGGAAACTGCTATTTTTAATGGTGAACGGTGAAATTTGTTGTTCCAGATTGCGCCATATATGCGTTAACCCTGAAGCGCGAAAACATATTGAAACGTTAATGTCATAAAGTTTTCGATCTATCTATAGTTAGCAAGAATTACGTGTATTTTAAAGCGATCTTGTCTTTTCTTAATTATGCACAACTTTATCGCAAAATTCAGTTCCAAAGAATTAAAAGAAATGTTAGAATTATTGGTCTGCAGCTAACTTCATGTATATACATAATTCGAATGAGTTTCTCAGTGTAAGCAACCCCGTGCTAATAATATGTTCTCTCTCCTTTTTTCGACAAACTCAAAAATTGATCAGTAAAAGTTAAACCGAGACTAAGAAGGGTAATTTTGTCTGTATGTATGAATGTTACTTCTTGAAGCCCCCATTAATTTAAAAGCTTGTTGAGAACTACCCGATAAATTTGGGTATCATAGACAGAATATTGGTAACCTACTTTTTTCATTTAATGTTTTACAATTCTTATTTATTTTATTGCATAAAATACTATCTATTGTTGAAACAACAGACAAACATTCATAAATATTTGTTGTCTGTTGCTGTACATAAATTCAAGTGTCAGTGTCATGTTCTGTTTGGTTTAATTGTTGATGATGCAGTTGCTGTTGATGTCATTTTATTTATGTACGTATACAGATAAAATCATATCTATTTTCGCAAGTTTATAAGCATTCGCATAAATATGTATGTACGTGCATCCGCGTTGCCACTAACGAAACAATAAGTAAGAAATAGATATAAAAGCACAAATTCTACGAAAACATATTTTATTTTGTGACCTTTTTTCTTAAGCTTTATATTTTAAGTAAATTAATTTTTTATATTATATATAAGTATTATTTCTGTTTCAGAAAATTTTCCAGAATTTTTAATAGCTTAAAGAAAAAATATTTGAATTTAATCTGTCAAATATTTCAAGAACCGTAACAATCGCAAATATAAAGTTCATTAATTCACCAAAAACTGGCTATATCGCTAAAGTGCTTCAAAATCCGCAATTCCGAGCTTGGAACGAAAAATAATATCCTTAATAAATTGTGTAAAAATTCTCTTTTAACCGACCGTTTGAAAGAAAAGTTATCTAATTATGTTTCCCACTTCTTCTTAATAATTTCAATAATAGGCTCAAAATTTTTCACACAATATTTCCAACAACTTCTTTTCTAAATAACATTGAAGTTCACATCTTATTTCTGCTTATTAAATTTAGCTTCTTTAAAATTCTTTCAGCAGAAGCTCTTGAAATTGAAAAAAATGCTATTACAACTTTTAAAATTGGAAACAGTTTGCGCCAACACACTTTTTAATTACAAAAACTTTAGGCTAACAAATTTTAGCGTATAATTTATTGCAGAGACTAAGTTCACTGCGATTAAGAAGTGCAGGTCTTAATTTTGGCAATCGGGCTTAACAATGAAATATTTATTTGGTCACTAATTTCTATTTGTTCTGCTTTAAAGTAGTCCTTCTCAGATATAAAACACTTGTTCCACCGTTTTTTTCAATCTTCGGAACAGTTCTGATATGCACTTTTTGGTATGTTCTTGAGCTCTCTTTCTCAGTAATTCGATTTTTATCCCCTTAATCGTCGCAAGACGCCTTCTTCTTCAATCTTAGGAACAGGAAAAAGTTGTAGGAAGGTTAAATGTCATGGAAGAGGAACGTTGCTTTTGGTAAAAAAAAAATTACGAACAAGAAATGCCAATTCAGCCGGGGTATTATCGCGATGCAAAATCCATGTTTTGCTTCGTATAGTGCAAAGAATTTCAAGTATGTAGTACAGATTTTGCAACTATTCTCTAGAAATTGGCAACGCTGATGTTCAATTACATACATATGTATGTAAATGAACAACAGGCATGCAAAATATGTTTGTGCATCTGTATGTACATAACATTACATACGTACATACAAACAACAATGTTTTAATATTCTCCTATTTGTGTTAAGCAACGCTTGGCCTCTCTCATGTGTAATTGTTCTTGTTGTCAGACTTGATCTGTTTGAGCAGAGAATTAACATCAACAACAACGATAAAAACAACAATAGCAAAATACCCAATCATTTATTCTTGCATTTGTTTCTTTATTCATTCATTTGTGCAGACATTTGTGCATGATTGTTGGTTGTGTGAGTTTTTTGCTGTTTCATTAATTTTTGTTATTGTTTTTTTTTTGTACGTCGGTTTTCATTATTGTTTTTCTTCATTTCGTTTTTGTTTCATTTCGTTTAAAATCGTACTTAATGTTTAATTAAATATTTTACTTACGTCCATTATAGTATTAAATTCATTATTGTTACTGCTGCTAATGATGTTGTTGTTGCTGTTCTCTTTGTATTGCTGCTGTTGTTTCTCCTGTTGTTGTTCCATGGTTTTCTTGTATTTTGCATTGAATGCATTTTGTCGTTCGTTAATGCGTTGCAAACGTTTCTCACCGATATTATCTAGAAACAAAAACAACACAAACCAAAATTTAAATGAACATTTATTTTTTGTAAAAGAATAAAGTTTCTGTTAAAGTACTTTTATGGGTAGTTATAATTATAAAATTAAAGTATTTTTTTTCAGTTGCCTTGCGCTCTATACCGAGGATTAAAATATTCTGCATTTTGCATTGAGTTAAGGCCTTTCTTTGTTAAGGTAACGATATGTAAATGCGTACACTTAACCCGAATATTCCTCTAACCTGGACGTTAAACGTTGTGGGTGAAGCGAAGAGATCATCGCTGATTCTCTTTATAGACGTTATATATTTGAAGGAAGTAAAAAAAACTTCCAAATTTTGACTAAATTTCTTGAAGGACTAATCATAAGTTTTAAAAGTTCAGCTGCAGACTTAAATTGTAGCTCAATTACTTGTATTATTTAGTTTTTAAATTCTAAAGGTTGTCAGGTCTTACAATATTGTCCGTAAAATATGCCTACAACGCTTTGCAATTGTATGATCGGCGAATATTTCGGAAAAAGCATTGTCAGTCAGTCCGGTGATGTTATATTTTATCAATTCTATTAATTCATGACTTGCATCCGTTTGAGATTTTGAGTCCTAGAACTGCTCAAGTTTTGTAATTAATTTAAATTTAAACACAATCATGTTGCAAGTTTGGGGTTTGTTTTACCATGCAATTGCAGCCCTTCTATTAGACGCTTGAACTGAAACTTTCATTTTGTGGCTGGTTTTCTCGAATATTAGATGTCGTTATTGTTCGATGCAACCAACAAATGGATTTATTTCTTCTGGTCCTCTACCTCTTGTTTCCTTTTATCGACTTCATATCTACGCTTAAAGTAGACAGCCGCAGTTGTTGTGTTTTTTGTTATAGTTTTTGTAGGTGTTATTGTTACTGCTTGC
Organism: Epicampocera succincta; assembly: GCA_932526305.1. NCBI lineage: Eukaryota > Metazoa > Arthropoda > Insecta > Diptera > Tachinidae > Epicampocera > Epicampocera succincta. The sequence goes on from OW052034.1 coordinate 59,715,752, forward strand.
TGTTTTTATTGTTAATACATGACTGTGGCAGTTGGTTCAATTGTTTTTATGCAAATTATTTTTTCATTACCGAAACTACTCGAGCAGACAAACTTTTTATTTGATAAGCTCGTGTTTTTTTTTTGTTCATGAAGGTTTTGCCATCTAGTAGAACAACATCGTGTGCCAACAAGTGGTAGAATTTGTCAGAAGTGAAACAAACAGACAATTTGCTTTGAATTGCTTTTTTTTTAGGTCTTTTTCTATTACTTATTAAAAACGAAAGTATGTTTTGTGCATTTAAGGATAAATTTAATTTTTGCAGATGCGGTAACAAACAGTTGGAAATATTTAATTAAATTCAACTGAAAATAGAAATAATATGCAGGCAGGAACAAATTCAAGAAGAAGACTGCTGGATGAACACTTTAAGACTTGCAAGATTTAATGAATGGCAGCAATTTACTGTTGTAACAACATTTTGACTGGAACAGTTTCCAGGCAAGTTTTAAAATCTGGCGTCTGTTTCACGATCTCGAGTGTCAAATTTTACTTATATTTTAATTTTTTGACACATCATAATTTTTAATTTGTTGCGGGATTATAACATTTATTTGATTTCACCTGCTTCGAAATCGAAATAACACCCTTTTTGTGTATTAATCAACTTACGAGGCCTTTAAAAAAATAAAATGACTTTTCAGTTTGCTCAAAAATATTTATTTATCAAGTTTTATTTTGTGCCCTTCAAACTAGACCCACTCAGATATAATACACTGGTGCATGCATTTTTCCAATCTTCTCAGCAGTTCTGATATTCAGCGATTCGGGCTTTGTCTGGTCGCAAAACGCCGTTTTTTCATGGGTTGGTTAAACCATAATGACCAAACACGGACGAGCAGCAATTTTGCCACGAACTTCGTTGCTGCCAGCTGCAGCAGCTGCATGCAGCAACATGGCATGCGCTAACCGATATGTGGGTATTCTTAGCAACTTCTCTAATAGTGATTCGACGATTGTTTATAAAAATTTTCTTCAATTTCTCAACATTTTCATCAGTTGTTGATGTGCTGGAGCGTCGTCATTCACTTAATTGCATATTTTTTTCACAAAATGTGATGCAAGTTTCATGGTCCATACTTTTCGATAGCAAAAGAACACCATCAAACGCGCAAAACACTTCGAACTTTTATGGTTCTTAAAACTATGAGTTAAAATGTTAATAAACAAACTCTTCAGTGCTTCAACATTTTAAACCTCGTTTCGATCGAGTTTCCTTTTCTACATACATAAATATTACTCAAATTATTTAATAAATTTTCATTAATGAGAGAAAAGTATTTTTGCCAAGAACTATATATCAGATCGGTCCAGCGGTCTGGTCTCCAACACACATTCTACTTTATATATAGATAATAGTCAAGCCATTTTATCATTATTTTCCAATATTAGTGCAGCTGGTAAATATACGTGGTATGATATTGAAATGTATGCACGACTATTTTCTCATATATTTATATGAGATAACTATCAAGTCGTTACTTGATTGATTGATTCGAAGGTGGTAAATAGTGTGATATTGAAAACTTTTTTTTGTTTTCTTTTTGCGACCTGTACTCAGGTACTGTGTTGTATTTGTTTTTTTTTTGATATTGTTTATATTTAAAAACATTTTTGGCTTTTGTTTTTTCACCAGAGTCTTTGGTAGGAACCGAACCGAGCTATTTGTCGAATACTCTAGCAGGATGTTCCACATCTGAAACTGCAAACACATGTTCGAGAAGAGTGTTATATTTTCGCAGACCTCGTATACGTAAATATATATGTATGTATGTGTCTACCGTTACATACCTACATCGATACACGCATACATACACATACACTGTTTATGCAACCCGCTGGAATTATATTTTTTGTTAATATTGTTTTGAGAGTTCTGGGTTTGGTTTTTGTTGGGGCCCAAGGATGTTGGCCCATGTTTTTTTCTGTCTGCTTCAGGTTGTTATTTAAATTTTCTTTCTGGTTCGCTTTGCCTTTCGGCTTCCGGCTTTTTAAAATCTTGTGTTGTTTTCAACGTTTACTCCCTTTATGCATCCTCCCAATCCCACACTTTCTTTGCGGCTGCTTTTGTTAATTGATTTTTTAATTGAATAGGTTCGCCAGATTCTGTGTTCGTTGCTATTGTAATTGCTGTTGGTGTTTTTTGTGGTTGTTTCAATATTAATCTGTGGCCTATTCCCTGCAAACTCCACCAGCTCTTCAGTTAATTGTTAGTGTTTTTATTCTCCGACTTGATGGTTAATAAATCTGGCATTTATTGAAGAACTTTTTAGCTGCTGTAATTTGTTGTTGTTGCTGTTGCTTGTTAAAGCTATTGTCAATCTCAAAAAAGCGTAATTTTGTTTTTCACTCTTTTCATTTTTTTGGAAAAGTTTAATAATATATTTATGTATATTATTTAAATATTATTTATATTATTTAAAGTTAGACCGTGATGGTCTACATATTTAATGGCATAAAGATTTTGAATTAGAAAGTTGCTGATTTCCAGATACAGAAAAATTTTCGAAAAATATATATATAAAATATAAAAATAAAAAATATATATAAAATATATATATATAGAATAAGCTTTTAAATGATATAATTTAAAAATCGCATTTTTTTAATTTAAACTTGATAAAACTTTATCAAATTATAAAATTAATGAGTCTTATTTCGTGCAATAATCCAATAACCTTTAGAATTAAACCTTTCCCCTTCTCTTGATGTGTTTTATACAGTTTTGATACGCCCAGTCTAAAATGTTTGATTGTCTATATTCTGAGAACTGTATTAACTTTTTTCAAATAATTGCGTATAAATATAAAAATTTCATACGCTTAAAACATTGTTGCCGAACGCCTCTTAAGCAAAACTAATCGTAGTCTTAATGTTTTCAAACTAAAAAATTTAAAAGCAAATTCTTAAAGAATTAAAATATATATACATTGTATATAAAGGGTGGTTAAATTGTATAGGCCGATGTTGAATGTGAACCACACCTAAACGCCAAGTTTTTTTCCGAATTTTATTTGACATTTCTCTATTTCAGACTTACTCAATTTGAACCATGGAGAGATACACAATCCAACAACGTGTTAAAGTTATCCAGACTTGTTATGAAAATGGGAGTTCAAATCAAAATGCATATCGTGCACTTCGTAATTTTTTACGGCACATTTTCACCTCAGTGGATTCGTCAATAAACAGAATTGCCGCATTTGGGCGAATGAGAATCCAAGAGTGATTGCCAAAAAACCAATGCACCCACAAAGAGTGACTGTTTGGTGCGGTTTATGGGCTGGCGGCATCATCGGGCCGTATTTTTTCCAAAATGAGGCCGGTCAAGCAGTTACTGTGAATGGTGTTCGCTATCGTGAGATGATAACGAACTTTTTATGGCCCGAATTGGAAGATATGGATGTGGACGATATGTGGTTTCAGCAGGACGGTGCCACTTGCCACACAGCTAACGAAACAATGGCTCTTTTGCGCAACAAATTCAATGGCCGTGTTATCTCACGTAATGGCGACGTCAATTGGCCGCCAAGATAATGTGATTTGACACCGTTGGACTTTTTTCTTTGGGGTTATTTGAAAGAAAAGGTGTACGTCGATAAGCCAGCAACAATTCAAGACCTAAAGGATCAGATAATTCGGCACATTAACGGCATAGAACCTCCATTATGCCTCAGCGTCATCGAAAATTTGGACCATCGGATGGAGGTGTGCCGCCGAGGTCGCGGCGCCCATTCGGCCGATATTTTGTTCCATACATAATTGAGTAATACCAATACATCATAATAAAATAAAATTACAATAATTTCCTAAATAGTTTGTGTTTTATTCAAAATCAACATCGGCCCTTGAAATTTAACCACCCTTTATATAAATATGTATGTATATAGGCAACAGTGTTGCCTAAAGCTGTCATACTTGTTGGATAAAAGATATTCAAAGGGCGAATTATTATGGTTTGAAAATTTATTAAAAGAAAGTAAAAAGAAAGAATAGCAATTGGAAGTAATTTTTTGACTACGCAAAAAAACAGCCTTCTACATTTGAAACAACGTTTCAGTATCTCTTTTTTGCACATACATATCGTTACCTGAAACGCAAAACGCCCTAACTAACAAAAAACTCAAAATCGATTTTTTTGCAAATTCCGATGTATCTAATCAAAATACATCACCACCAAACAAATCATACTTCCACGTACACAAATAGCAACTTTATTGACAAAATAAAAAAGCCCTTACTACAATATTGAATAAATGTTTAAGAATGTTTTTTGCTTCTCCTGTAAAATTACTAAAATGTTAGTTAGGGCGTTTTGCGTTTCAGATAACGATATGTCAATATGTGTGTTTAAATAAACACTTTTTATTTTTTAATGTATGTACAGTAAAAATTTGATAATCCGGAGCGCATTATCCGGATTACTACGCATGTATGTATTTAATAAAAATTATAATAATTCACAGCAAAATTAAACATAAAAACATAAATATTAATTTGTACAGCTCAGTTAAAATTAAAAAATATACACATTTACATACATACATACTTAACAATAAATAGTATTAATTTCGTTTGACAAAGTAATCTAATACGGTTGTTTGTCGCGAACTTGTTAAACTTCTTTCCAAGGCTAGATCACGTAGTTCATGAAAAACTAAGAGTTTTTCTACTCCTACATCATTTCCTTCGGCCCACTTTATTGAGACATCCAAACTTTGTATAGCGTCCTTGGCTTTTACGACTTGTAAAAGGGGTAAATTTTCATCCTTTCCATCTTCTGCGGATATCTGAATATCTTGTACCGTTGAGTTATTATCGTTAATCCATTCTTCTACTTCTTCGGTATTGAAATTTATTTGAAAAGAATTTTGAAGCATGTCTGATAAAAATCTAATATTATTTGCATCGTCATCTAGCCTTTGCTGCAAAACGGACAAAGGCAAATCATGTTCAGAGTCCCATTTATCCGGAAACAGTTTATTCCAGCTGGATCTAAGCACTCTATCACTGACTTTTCCCTAAGAATTTCTGAGCATAATGCAGCAATTTTGAATTGTAAAGGATTTTAAAAACTTTGTGTAATCTTCTGCTTCAGAGTTCACCATTACGCACAACAGCGATTTTTTTATAATACATTTTGGTAAGTCTAATTGTATTTTGACCCATGGATTGACCAAGGCTTGTCGTATTTAGAGGAAGAAAATTCGTTTTGTATAATCCGGACTATAGAGTTGCAATCAAGCCGGATTATAGAATACGCAATGAGCTGCAAAATGCTGTCCGGATTACCGAATATTTCGGATTAGTGGAGTCCGGACTATCGAATTCACACTGTATTTATTATTTTGGCGCGCATTAATCTGTTGTTATTTGTTTCTCTAATTTTTTTTTTGCAACTAAATAAAAGTTAGAGACTACAGCAAATCATGCGTGGTTTGCAACAAGACTCACAATATGAACAGCGTTGTCAACTTTGAAATTTCGAAACGCACCAAAATGGAGAAACAAACGCGCATTTAAAAAAAAAAACTGAACCAAGTTTAATCTTCTTTATGTTTATTGAAGAAATTTTGCGCACCAACTAAGAAATTTGTCTCGCCAAGAATTCTAAAACGCAATGAATCCAGTTTTGTATGGCCAAACATGTTGATTCAATCAAGATTGAGACGTGAGCCGAAAATAAGTTTTCCTATATACATATCTTTTATTATACTGAAATTGTTTTGTTTTCACAAAAAAAAAAAAAAAAACATCATACTTTTAAGTACTTTTCAAGTTAAGTTAAGAAAACAGCGTGTCAACAAAGGCATCGTCTTTTGCGATTTGTTCAACTCTCTGCAAAGTTCGATCATTTCGATCAAAAAGTGACCTAAATACGAGTATAAGTTAATAAATTTAAAATAAAAATAAATTTCAAAATTTTAGTGTTTTGCAAGAAACAACTACATATATACTTACTATATACTTATACATACATATAATGTATATATTGTATATTGTAAAAATGTTATTGCAATTTTACGTTGCGACCGTCTTCGTGACATGTTAGTGACTACGTTTAAATCCATTAAAAAATCTTTCTTGGGTTAATACCAGTACAAAATTATAAAAATCAACTACACTATATGTTTTCGTATAAAACTTGTTATTTAAAGATTTGAAAAGTGATGACAGAAATGCTGTTCGACGACAATAAACATATTTGGAATACTAACACCAAAGATAATCATACGGTTCGCTAAGAAATTTACCAGATAAATTGCCATTTTGCTGGCAAACAAGCGGTTAGTATTTTAAATACTTTTGAGTTAAATTTTTGATTGCGTGACATCAAATGACCTTCATTGCAAACATTTTGAAAGTCTGCTTAGCTTTTCTACGTTTTTTTCTTGTAATATTTAGGGCGGTTTTTATTTTCCAAAATTCTAGATTAGGACACAAAAGCAGTTTGTGAGATTTGCCGACCAGTTTTAGTACAACATGGCGTATGATTTATAATTCTTTGAAATTGAAACACGTTATATTTTCTTCCCGACATTTCATTAATTTTCGCAGCAAGTCATATGTGCAACTTTGAGTTTATATAACAGCGCATTCGGATGCTTTTTCCAATATCCTCTAGATTTATGCTTCTCTATTTCAAACTCCCAGAATTATGATGCTGTTGCAGTTACATTTTTGTGAAACTAACACTGAATTAATGTGGCACAGGGGAGTCTTTTGTGCAAACAGTCTGACAGTCTTGCAACGAAATTTGTTTGATGTAAATTAAAAGAGTAGCGTTTAGTCGATATGAAAGTATGAAAATATGTCATAAAGGAGATACGAAAAAGTTTTCCAAAATCTTTGTTCGGATAAATTGTAATCGTGAACTTACCCTTGCAGGGACAAAATCCTTTGCACGCAATTCTTATGGATGTTGAGTGTATGCAATTGTGATAATCCAATCTGCATAACGATGAATACGTTCTATTGTCGTTGCCACAAAGGAATGTTGGTTTTGCTACGGGACATGGCTTGCAATTGCTGCAAATAGTTTGCGCGCGCAAACACACACACACACACACACACAAGCGAAGTCACGCAACAGTGATCATTACAATGAATAGTTTAAAAAATAAAAGAGAACATGATGATGGTTGATGGCGGTTGGCGGTGATTGTTTTGATGATTGTGGCATTCACCGCAAGTAACAGCCGTAGCATTAGCAGGTTGGGGAGAAGTAACGGCACCATCCAACAACACATTCCACACAAGTTGTCGTCACCGTTTTGAGGTTTAAAAGTTGTTGAATTTCAGTTGAAGCAGTCACAATTTGATGTAGACATAAACGGCATCACCCAAAAAAAAAAGTAAAAGAAAAAGAATGGGAATTCAACAAAATTAGTGTTTTAAGAAAAAAGAAAAAATCTATATTATAATAAAATTAATTTTGTGTCTTATGATTTGCTTGCGGGCCTTTGTGCAGGCGATGAAATTTTCAACAATTTATTAAAAATTTATAAAATTTTGTCATTTACTTGAAACGCGCAATATTTATAATTACATGCCTAAATGCCTTCAATTTATTCTGCAATACATATTTATTTCTTGATACTTTTTTATATACAATAATTCAATGTTTGTTTGTGCTCCATTTTAAGTTTTTTGATTTTACAGTACACTCGGGATAACATCAACCAAGGTCAAAATATTTTTGATATACATATATATGTATTTTATTGCTCATAAGTTTAAGCCAAATAAATAAAGAACCGCAAGGAATAATACAAAACTTCCATTCCTGAATACCCGAGTTGAGCACTATTTACATAATTTAGGGCCAGTTTTTAACTTAAAAATTAAACGGTGCTTAAACTTACGGTCTGTTTAAATACCGAATTCATTTTTATAGATCATAAATCACTGACCACGTCCATTTAAATACAACTTAAGTTTTTTATACTACCATATGATTTTGACAGTTCTGCAAATTATGAAAATTGCGCATTGAAATTTTTTCATTATTGGATAAAAACAGCAGCATAATCGAGTGCAAAAAACTGACCGAGTTGGTGCAGAACAAAAGGTGAATGTGTGGAAGGATGTGGAGCGAGAATTTAATAGCGAATTCAGGCAAACATTTCGAAACCACAAAATTTTTAAAACAAAATACTTATTTTAATATTAATTTAACTAAATAGTAAGCAGCTGTTAAAGGAAGAAGTTGTTTATATTTTTTTGCTATTTAATAGTGAGTGCTACCATACTTTTATCATAATTAAATACCAAACGGAATTTGAGACTGAAAAAATGAAACCATATTTAAATACAACTTAAATATAAGGAAAAATTAACTAATTTTGTATTTAAATATTAAGTTAAGAACTGCCCATTAGTTACAACTAAAGCTAAAACGTTTCTTTATTCAGAATTGATGTTATTGTTGTTGCTTTCAGGCTGGATTGATGTTGTCGAGCAGACATTGTCTTTAATCTAGAGCGCACTGTACTTTGGCTATCGTTTTTTCTTATGTTTTTAATCTAGTGTATTTTATTCTATGTTGGTTTAGTTTATTATATGAATACTTATCGATAACTTAATATAAAAAGGGCATATCTCAACTCTTTGTTATTTTACAAAAACTAATAAAATAAAACCTAAAAAGAGGTCTTCAGCACAGAAAATAATGACGCAGTTTTAGCTCCAAGCCAACAACAAATTTAGAACTGTATTGTTTTTACTTTTTACCACCTTGATATAACAAACAAAGCTGCAGGAGCGGACGGACTGTCCGCGGAACTATTTAAGGCAGACGGAGATGACCTGGTTGGGCGCATGCAGCAGGCCATCTGTAAGATATGGTCGGAGGAAAGCATGCCCGACGAGTGGAGTCTCAGCATCGTTTGCCCGATCCACAAAAAAGGAGACCCCTTCAACTGCGCCAACTGCCGAGAAATAAGTCTACTGAACATCGCCTACAAGATCTTCTCTGCCGTTTTGTGTGAGCGCCTGAAACCATTCGTGAACAGTTTGATAGGTCCTTATCAGTATGGTTTCAGGCCGGGGAAGTCCACCATTGACCAAATTTTCACACTACGGCAGATCCTGGAAAAGACCCAAGAGATGCAAATCGACACCCACCACCTATTCGTCGATTTTAAGGCCGCATATGACAGTGTGTATAGGGACGAGCTATGCAAAGCCATGTCTAGTTTTGACATTCCTACCAAACTCGTCAGGCTGTGCAGGATGACGATGGAGAACTCTCGCTGCTCCATCAAGGTCGGTAAAGAACTCACCGAGACCTTCAATGTCAGAAGGAGATTTAGAAAAGGCGACGCACTGTCATATAACTTTTTTAACATAATTCTTGGGAAGATCGTGCAAAACTCAGACGCCAACAACAGAGGCACGATCTTCCAAAAGTCCGTGCAACTGCCAGCATACGCTGACGACATTGAGGTGATTGGTCGAACACAGCGAGCCGTCACTGAAGCGTTGGCTGGTATTTCAACGGAGGCGGCCAAAATGGGTCTAGCGGTGAACGAGGGCAAAACGAAGTATATGCTGTCATCAAAAAAGGACGCGCAACACCGACGACTGGCCCAGAACGTCACCATAGGCAGCTATAACTTCGAGGTAGTGAAGGACTTCGTCTACCTTGGCTCCCAAGTCAACAATATAAACAACATCAGTACCGAGATCAAACGCAGAATGAGGAAGTCGTTGGTATTTTCGAGAGAAAAGTTCTGCGTTCAATCTTCGGTTTCTGGAGAAGAAGATTCAATCATGTACGTGTTGTACAGCGACATGAGCCTAACCAGGCGTCTACGGACCCAACGGCTAAGATGGTTGGGCCATGTAGAGCGTATGGAGAATACTGCTCCGACCCGTAGAATCTTCGATTCCGAACCTGTGGGACAACGCATTAGAGGATGCTCACGGACAACCAACTTGCTGTTCAAAATTGGAGGACGCTGGCTAAAGACCGTGCCAGCTGGAAAAGTTTGTTGGTTGAGGCCCAGGTTCACCACGGACTGTAGCGCCAAAAGAAGAAGAAGAAGAAGATGTAACATTTTTTTAACATTCAATTAGAACTTCCTTTTTCAAGAAGTTATTAATAGATTTGAGTATATTTATAAAAATTAAAAGGGATTTCATATCCCTTTTGAGTTGATGATGAGTTTTAATTCAAATTTTCCATACCAAATTTTACTAAAATACCATTTACGAACACATTATTTTATTTAATATACCAAATTAATTTCAATATCATGGAATTGTTTATCATGGAATTGTTTAAGAAGCTTTTTTTTTAAAGAAAAAGTTAAAAACGAAATTTAAAAAAATCTCGACTTAGGCCCTTGTTGTATTAAGGCAACGATATATTAGCTAATTCTGTTTTATATGAGTTAATCGCATTTTATTCACTTTTAGTTTGTTGATTTATTTATATCTGTAGTATTATTTTATTGTGGATCTTTTTTAAATTTAAAAAATTCTATGTTTTCTAGTTGTTAAAAAGACTTAAAAAAAATTCAAAACAATCAATTTAATATTCTAAAATTTGGATTTATTTTGTAGGTTGAATTAAACTTTTCAGCACAATTTAATAATTTAAAATTTTGGCATATTTTCATAGATTGAAATAAATTTTTTGTTGAATTGAATGTTGTTGAACGTTCAATTTAATAGTCTAAAATTTGGGCCTTTTTTTCGTAGGTTCAAATAAACTTTTTATTGAACAAGAACCTGTACAAGAATATTTTAGTTGTCCCATAAACTTAAAACGGAATGAATACATAAATACTCAAATATTCAATTTAATATTCTAAAATTTTGGCATATTTTTGTAGGTTCAATTGAAATTTTTATTGAATCAATAACATTCTGTTAAATATTTTAAAATATTACCACATTCTTTCATAGATTCAAATAAACTTTTTATTTCATCAAACATTCAATTTGACGTTCTAAAATGTTTGCATTTGTCGCAGATTCAAATCGACTTTTTATTAAATCAAACACTCCATCTAATATTATAACATATTTATATTTCTTGCCGTAGATTATGGAATCATATAATCTATTTAGTATTGTCAAATATAGGAACTTTTCTCATGGATTCGAATAAACTTTTTAATGAAACAAACAAGCAATTTAATATTTTTAAATTTTGGATTTTTTGTTGGTCGAATATGGACGTGTGAAAGAGTTTCACGAGCCCAACAAATTTCTTGTCTAAAACATACATATAATAGTATTCTAATTATTGCCACATGTGTGGGTCCTGCAAGCCGCATAGAAGCGGTGGCAAGTTTACACCGTGGACTTGGTCCACCATCACTTTGGCAGCCATGACCTGTCGATGACGTCAATCAGCCTCACATTCTAATCAATTCCTCTCAATGCGAAGGATGAATTGTATGTAATTGCCATAAGCCAGACACAGATTGTTGTTGAAGGGTGTTTCTTTGTTAATTTTCATTCACATCTTTTGCAGCAGATCAGAGTTCTGGTCGCGGTAACATGTTGTTTAAACGCAAAGATTTTTTATTGAATTTTTCGGAACTTAACTTATAGTAGTAAACCGTCAACTAATAGTCAGCAAGTGAGCATATCTTGAAAACATGTTATTGGCAGTTGTTGTATAAAATTTTTTAATTTTTCTGCCCTACAGATTATAAAACAAGAACTTAATTTCTGCAATTGCTGTTCACATGAATAAAAATTCAATTTTACAATTGTTATGTTTTTCCTTTCTTTGGTGCATATTCTTTGTTCAACCAACCATAAAAGAAATTAAATAAAAATCAAATCAAATTAAATTGCTACGAAACAATTGATATGGAGTTAAATAAAGTTGAGTTGAACACATGTTTTAATTAAATTAAATTAAAAAAAAAACAGAAAAACAGAAAAACATTTCATTGTCTATTGAACACTCACGTGCAATTTTTTCTGTTGCATCTTCTTGTGCACAAATAAAATACAATTTAACTTCCGCAAATATGAGAATGTTGTTAAATTTTATGGATGATTAAATCACAACATTTCTCAAAAAAGAAAAACAAAACATTTTGTCTAGAAACAAAAAACAAACATTTCTACCAGAACCTGCTGCCATTTCGTACACGAATATGAACGAGTAAATAGAACTTAAACTATTAAAAAGGTTGATTTGTAAATAGAACAACATGAGCAGCAACAAAATTCCATAAATACTTGCAATTGTTGCCTTTATTTACCCACCAATAAAATTGCTACCGTGTGCACGAATGTGTGTGTGTCTACTGGAAAAATCTTAATGGTTGAATGCACTCAAAAGCTGCAAAAAGTTCACAATTGCCTTTTGTTTAAATACAAACCGATTAAAACGATTAAAGCAAAAGCGTAACTTGATTAGATTATTTGCGTATCCAGTAACCAACAATATTATGAGATTTTTTGTTGCGGCATTTGAAAAATGCAGAGATTTTCAAACGGAAACTCCGTTGTGTTGATCTAAAAAGATTTTTGTTTGATTTCGCTTTAAGCCGAGCGGCAGTTGAATTGAGTGTGTTTTGGAAAGTGGTTTTGTGATGCCTTTCAAAAAAATATACAGCGGGAGTATAAAGTTTAAGAAAAACTTTCCCGGCCAATTTTTTGTTCTAGGAACAATAAAGAATTTATATGTCGTTCGGCATATTTTAATAAACCGAAATCTTTTAAAACTTTTGCATGCATTTGCAGAACTTTTGTCTAAATAATCGAAAAGGCAAAAACGTTTCGCTAAATAAAACCTTGAAAATGTCAGAGTTTTTGCAAAGTTTTTAACAAATTTGCTAATGACACATATAATTTTTTAATGCAGAGGGATGCATATTGATATGAAAATTGTTTTATTTGAAAGATTTAGCCGGTATATACCTAAATCAAGGTGCGAAGAAAAAAATAATAAAAAAAAGTTTTACAGAAAGCCAGAAAGCCATAACAAAATACGGACAATTATAAGCGGCCCTTTGTTTTAAAAAATAAGGTGAATTTTCTTTTTTCTCAAAATATCCCTTCCCAGTAGACCCCTTCCGAGTAGACACCTGCCGGTATATCGCACTTGAGCCAACGTTTTTCCCAACCATCGAAGCAGAACTTTGCATTTTTTGGTATCTCCTTGAGCTTTTCCAGCGATTCGGTTTTTATGTCTTCAAACGCCGTTCTTACAATCTTGGGAACAGAAAAAAGTCGTACTGGGAAAATTGTTTTTGGTAAAAAAATTACGAGCAATCATTATCGGGATTTTGGTACGAATTAAGTTGCCACATGCTTCATGTCCAAAATTTTACCCAAATAACAGTTGCATGGCATAAGCCAACCGATATGCCGACATCCTCAACAACTTCTTTAATAATGATGCGACGAATCTCCATAACAGTTTGCTTTATATTCTCGACATTTTCATCGGTTGTCGATGGGCTGGGGCGTCGTTATTCATATCACCTCAACCTTCTTTGAAAAGCTTGCACCACACAACAATTGAGCACTTAATATTTTTATTTATATATATTTTTACACAAACTTTTGTGCAAATTCTTTGGTCCATTTTATCCAATGGTATGTATAAGATAAGAACCAACACGTTACTTGATTACTTCGAAGTAATGTGGAAGGTAAATATTTTAGTAGATATATGAAAGTGTGTCGTTAGGTAAGTGCAACACATCACCGAGTATTTGCTAAGATGTTAAGTATTTGAAACTGTGAACACATGTTCCAGAATAGCTAGCACGAGAGTCCATCAATGGACTCATGCACATCGGCTGGAAAATACCTCTAAAGGGCTTTACTAAATTCCAAAGACGAAAAAAACTTTGCGAACCACAGTCAATCTGTATGTTCCAACAGACTTGAGATTTTCGTTTGACACCTTAAGAATTCAGTTCTTACTGATTCATTCTGAAGCACTCAGCAACAGTTTTGTTTTAATATTTATTTATTATTTTTTTTTTTTTTGATGATTGGTATGATGAGAATTTCCATCACAAAGTTAAGAAGGGTGTTTATATGCCACCACATTCCTATGTTAGTAATGTTCCAAATTTTGCTTCTATTCTTTAATAGCGAAAGCGTTTTACTGCAATATAAACGATAAATGGTATATAGTTTCTGTTAGCAAGACATTTCCTTTAAGTGCTTGAGATAAATGGAAGTAATTAATCGAAGTACTTGCAAATCTTTAAACTAATAGTCTGTTGGGTTTCAAAAATGGAAAATTTAACAAGTTTAATAATTTTCTACCTTAACTTCATTGAAAATGCTTGTGTTTTATGAAAACTTCTTCAAAAAACTTCATATTCGACGCCACCTATCCATCATATTGAGCACTTGAGATCAAATCAATTTCCAGCGACACCACGAAACTGCATGAATAAATTAGAAGAGAAGGATCAACATTCTAACCGAACAAACCCATCATGATTTAGGCGGCATCAAATCAAAAGCCATAAATCTATTAAAGTCATGCTTTTATGTATTTTTTTATTCAAATTTATTTTTTTTCAATCAACAACGAATACAGGCTCTTTGAAACTATTGTATAAGTTCAAAAACGTGGGCATATGAACATATACACACACCCAACAAACAAAAGCGCCAAACGTTTGTGGAACTCACGACTCAACAGCCTTTTATGAGAATTTGAAAATTGAGTCTGATTCGAATTTGCTGTTAAGGAAATCATGTCATTTTTATATATAATAGATTTGAAAAAAAACCAAACTCTTGTTCGAATCAGCTGTTTCGTTTTGTTTATATTTTGTAGGAAGATTTCGATATATGTCTATTTATTTGCTCTTTTTCATATTGTGGGGAATACTTTTTTTCAGAAAATTTCATTTAAAATTCATGCTGGAAGTTGTTCTTTTATTTCAGTTAATGAAGCAAGAAAGTAGTGAGAGGCCCGAGTATTCCACTAAAACTGAAAGACAGAGTGTAAGGTTGAGGTCTGTTGAAAAAATAAGGGAACTTTCAATTATCGCACACAACATACACTCGCTTTTAATTTTCTTATGTTGGTTCAACTATTTACCAGGTTTAAATTGTTTTGTGAGGAGCATTAAAGTAAGAAGTGTTTCCTGTTTCGGCGATTTTTTGTGGTCGAAAAAAGTGCTTCAATGAATTTGCATGACATTTTATGCAAAAATTGGAATTAAACGCTTTAACAGCAGTTGAAATGGCAACAGTGGCACACAATGACTGTACTCTGAGTCCGAAGGTTGAGAAAATGCGAACGTATGTATACGCTCGCCCAAGCGATGAAATGGTTGAAAAAGTGAAACAAATTATTATGACGGATCGTCGAATCACTATTAGAGAAGATGCTGAGGATGTCGGCAAACCGGTTGACTGATGTCACGAAATTTTTGGGTAAATTTAGAACCTGAAGTGTGTTGCTACTAAATTCGTTCCAAAATCACGATAAATCAATAAATTGTTCGCAATTTTTTGGCAAAAAAAAAAAAAAACACCGCAATAATGCCTCAACCAACGTAATCAGCAAATTTGTTAACCCACGTCTTCTTCCTGTTCCCTCGATTAAAGAAATCTATGAATGATACAGAAAACGAACGGCTGGAAAAGCTCAAAGAGACTCCAAAAAGTGCAAATCAAAACTGCTTCGCAGATTAGAAAAAGCGCTGGCACAAGTAAATTATATCTGACTTTTTTTTTGGGGGGAACAAAATGGCAATTGATGAATAAATAAATATTAATTTAAAAAATATGAAAACTCAATTAAATTTTTGAACCAGCCTCCCATATGGATGGTATGTGGGATACAGACCGCAAGTTGTATTAAGTTTCTAAAGACTTAGGAACTCACTCACATACTACTTATGTATGTCCAGAGGTCTTGTTACACATCGTTCAATGCATCCAATTGTTTTCCTGAAACATCTTTTTTTTGGTTTAATATTTTTTTTTTTTTTGACAAAAGAGGCAGTTTAGCCAGGACGAAGGAAAGTATCAATTGTCTTGAATTGTAAAGGCTTGCGGGGTGTTATCCATTACCCATTCTCAAATAGAGCACGATGAAAAATGTAGATATAGAAATAATTTTTCAATAAACAGGAAATGTGTTGCATCTTTGGCCGAAGAACTATTATTAGACAATAATATATGAAACATTAAAGCTCCAATTAGATACAAGTTGCATAGAAAGTGTAATTTTAATAATAAATAGATCAACTTACACGATGTCCTAGAAGTATTGTTGAAAAATGAAGAATAAGAAATGAACATTTCTTCCGTAAATAGTTTGATTTGATTAAATACAGTCAAAAACAATGGCAAAATTCGCTGAGCATTTGAGAAACTAGAAAGCTTAAGCAATCTCGGTATTTTTGTTTAAGTGTAAAGAGACAGTTCTCCATTTTTATTCTACTTTTAATGAGAAAATAGAAATTAGAGCTGCCCCGACATGCATTCGTGTGTGATTGATTATTCTTATAATGGGATTTTAGTTGGGTTTGTTTGCCGGCATCATGTCTGCCTGCTTGTTGGGTATTTCGTTAAATCAGCCACTCACACACAGTCGCTGAAAAAGTCGTCAAAAAAAAAAGACAAAAAACCACGAAAACCTTAAAAACCATTTTATGTATTGAACAGTATTCCGCATTTAATTCACTTTTTGGTCTTTTTTTCTATTCAGTTTTTGTTCTAAAACTACTAAATCCAACAAAAATACCAGAAAAAAGGTGCGCTTCGTAAAAAAGAAATGAAAAGCCATTAGCGAGAAAAATGTTACATTTTATCAAATGCACCTAAATAACGTCACAGAGAAAAAAGAAAGGAAAAATTTTAAATGAATTTAACAAAGTTTTTTGTTTTTGTTTTTTTATCGTGTTTTTTGTTTTGACAACAAATAATAAATGTAAACGTGAAAAAGCTTATGTATGAGAATTCGTTAGGAGTTCTTTTAATATACGAAAACACTCATCGAACATATTGTGTGTTTAAGTGTCACATTGTGGTGGGGGGAAAAAATTTGGGCTGGGTAACACGGCAGCACTTTCAGCTGAACTAGTTTTGTTTGGTATTGCATTCAAAAACTATGAAGACTTACGGTGGATCACAAATAACGTTGATGGCCAATGGAAGTAAAAATTGCGCCACACATCTGAGTTAAGGCTTGTTAATGATTGTGCCATGAATAACTGCAATGCACATATTATTAACACGCAAAAATACTTAAGGGCTATTCGGAAAATATAAGTGGCCAGAGTTCTGCAAAAATATTTTTCTCAGTTCGAGCCATTCACACTTGTTGCGAAACGTTAGCGAGTGCAATAAAAGAGTAGACCTAAACTTAGTATCTTCAATGAGGTTTGCTGTGAACACAACTGTGGCGAATTCGCCCGTAAATATTAGCTGTCTAAATTGGTCGAGTGAAGCCCAATGACGACGTGTAAACAAGTTCTGCTTGAGAAGACAAAAAATTCATTTTAAAAAATGTGTATATTTGGTAAAAGTTATGAAAATAATGAGCATCATGTTTTTTATGGTAAATTTTTTTTTTAGTCGTGCGTAAAAGTTTACGTAGATACCATCCGAAAAAACTACAATAAGGGGTCCGTTCCTATTAAATGTAAAACTATATTAAAACAATTAGTTAAAAAAAATTAAAATGTTTCTTCTTTGCATCGACTTAATTTTTTTCCTTTTTTTTATCGCTAAATCGTTATCATTCGGGACTACATGCGTTCTTTTTGATTTAGAAATTATATGCAATACGCTTGCGCATACATGATGCGTACGGCGAATTAGAAGCGTGTTAAATGTATTAAATTTAGTTTAATTTTTAAAACTTAAGAAGTAAAAATATATGTACATTAAATTTAAATTATTAAAAAAAAATGCATTCTATTATCAGGGAAAATCGATTCGCAGGTTTCACTACAGTTTCTGAAACAGCTGCATGCAGTTACCCATATCTGTTGGGGTGCGCTACAAAATATATGTATGTTACAAGGCAGAACATTTTTTCACATTTTCTTTATTTGTGTTATTTTGACAAATTGTTTTCTATTTCGATGAATTGAATTTTTATTGTATCACATCGTGTTCTGTTTGTGTTTTATTTGATTCCCTTTTATTACTTTTTTAAATTTTTTCTTTTATTTGTTGTTCAAATAAATTACATAAGTTTGTTTATGTTGTCTGTTATCTAGACAAGTATAAACATAAATACAAATAAATAAGTTTGTCAAAAATACCTAAAAATTTGTACAAAAAAATGTGTTTTATCTTATTTTTTTTTTTATATTTAATCAGAAGGTTTTCATTGACCCGACAGTCTTGTGCAGAGTGTGAGTGAGAGTGACAGTGAGAGAGAGAGAGAGAGACAGAGAGGGAGAAAGTGAGGCAGGGAAAAAGTAATTTACTAACTCTCTTATCTTATTTTGAAGGAAAAGTTTTAGGTTTTAAAAGAAAAGTTAAATTGCTGTTTGCATTTAAGTAAACAAATAAATATTGATCTGAAGGCATTGATGTCCTAAAATAAAAATACGTATTTAGGTGTTTTTGTGGCACAGCTACCCAGCAAACATAACACACAAGAAACAAAAATGTGTTGACATTGTAAGCCAAACAATTTCAGACTGCAATTTAAAAGGGCTGCACCTTTGTTGTTTGGTGAATAAGAATTTCTTAACACTCAAGTTCAACAGTATTGGAATAAACAAAGTGGAAAGACCAAATTCACTTATTACTCGAACTTCTAGGGTCATTTTCACACGTTCTCACTAACGCATTCCTATATGTAGATCTTGTTGCAAGACAAGCTGCGTAAATGCTTCCCAAGTGAAAATAACTGACTTGAACTTCGAAATTCGGAAGTTATAACTGTAACACAAGTTTCCTTTATTTACGAGTATATAGAATATTGTGTTAACAGTGTTGCTTTGTAATAATTGTATTCCTACCTTAATGTCATAAGTTCTAGGAGGGACAAGGCAAAAGTAACTGCTTTTCCGCTTTTAACTTTGGCAACAGGGGTGTTATAGAAAAATAAATATTAAACGCATTCACATTTTGAAAGTGAAGTTTTACTTGCACCTGCAAACAGTCAAGCAACTTGTACGAGTGTTTCAGCTGTTTTTGTATGTTTGTTGCAGGGATGAACGCTAGGAGTGTATTCGTTCCATGTTCGAGGACTTTCTACTCTGAGTCAGAAAAATGTTTAAGATTGAAATAAACTTTTCAAAGAAAGATGAGAAGACGTTAATGATGGCGTTCACCCAGGACGCGCCAGGACATCAACTACCGATGAAAATGTCGAGAACGTGAATATAATTGTTATGGCGAATCGTCGAATCACTATTATAGAAATCGCTGAGGATGTCAGTGTATCGGTTGGCTCATGCTTTTGGAAAAAACACGGCCATTAGTGTATTATGTCTAAGAGACTTGCTTTGAAGGGACTTTATTTTTTTACTTAATCTGAAGAATATGACATGTGTTTATGTGAAATAAAACAAAAAAATGTTTCATTGTTGCAGCCAAAGTGTTTGTTGATTCCGTAAAACGGATTTGTGTTTCCATCAAAACAATAGTTTCGTTAATACAGCGAATTATTTGATTGCTATTTTTAAGTTTGTTGTAATTTTCCACAAAAAGCTGTCGCTGCAGCAAATGTTTTCGTTGTTTCCGTAAACAATTTTTATAGAATACGTAAAAGTTTTGTTTTTAATAAGAATATTATAATACAAAACAAAACATTTCTTGAATGCCGGAAATCCATTTAAATCCATCCACATGCAAGAAATATCGTAATTGATTCCGCGAAAATTGGTCTTGGCAAAGAATGGGCTATCTCCTTTGGAAATTGCCGCTTAGATTTTGATCTCGTTAGGGCCTGATGTTCTATCAAGGATTTCGGGCTAGCAAGCTTTGTCTTCCTTTTCCCGTCTGGGGATTTACTAGCATTTCAGGAAGTTGCCATCTGTGCGAGCCTTACAAACCACTTGGGGTGGTTGGTGAGCTGTCACTATACTGGGGTTGGTTTGCCGTCAGATAAAGCCGCAAGGCAGGTGCTGATGTAAATCAATTCCACAATCTGCGGAACGGTGGTGAGCCGTTGACAAGTTCAAAAAGGCAGCTGCCGAAGCAAATCAATTCTACGATCTGTGTGTCATTTCACACAGTTTTGTTTTGTCTTTCGTTTCTGTTAAGCCGCTTAGATACTTTGGATACTGTAGGATACACATAGAGCTATTAACCGATATAACTTTGGCAGAGAGGCGGCTTGTGCGCTTCTCATCAGAACAGAAAATTAAGAATTGAAAATTGTTAATGAGCAAAATATTAAGAATTCAAAATTGTTAATGAAATGAATTACACGAAGAAACAAACAAAACTTTGGGTTCCGTTTCTTATTTAAATGGGTGTAAATGATTACATGTGTTTTCGGTAAAAACTATTATCAGATGCCATTAAATAGTTTTCTTTAAAATTTTCATATACTCGTGCCTGAAGTCTTTCGCACATTTGAAATGTGTGTTTTTTTTTTCTACATCAATTTTATTTGACCTAAACCTAAATTCGAAGTACACACGCGATTTGAGTTTCGTTACAATTTATAACAATTTCGCCAGCAAATGTTTGCGTGTATGTTTGTGTTAATGAAAATTACAGAGCAAAAAGTAACTAAAAACACACAGTCAGTCCTTGACTTAAAAAGGAAATATGTGGCTTTCTTGTACTTGAATATTTGCACTTTAATCTAGATGAAAAAATACGTGCACACGTGGCTACAAACACAATTTTATACCAAGTGCCCGGCAGCTCTGATAAGTGTTACAAAACTTATTTTTTATTAACTGAAAAGGGTAAATTTGATTATCAAAGATGTGAAAGAAAAACCATTCGTCTCTTCTTTCTTATACAAAAAGTAAAATATGTTCTCAAGCTGGAGCTGCCCGTTCAAAATTATTCATTTAGCGCTATAAAATAGCACTATCCATATTGCTTATCTAAATATATGTTAAACTGACTCTTAAATGCTTATGAAGAAATCATCAAATCGATGTAATTTGTTTTCTTTTTTGCTCTAAATAAATTTGGTACAACATTTGAAGATCAATTTCGGAAGGTCTTTGCTTTCTCATTCCATTCGACTTATTTTCTCTAGGTGCAAATGTGCCTGTTCAAAATATTGATCGATATTCAAAGTTCGTTTAACAACTTAGCGCCACAAAGTAAACAGAGATGAAAATAAGTGAGGTTTGAACAGATCCAAATCAAATTGTATTGAATTTTCACAAACAAATTAATATTAAGAAGTTTTATTCATGCTGAAATAATTCTTAGTTGGCAAAAGGATATAAGGTAATATCCTTCTAATTTGTTTGCCTATTGCAAAGCTTATCAGCTATAGCGTTATTCAATTTAACAATGTATTTGCATGGAAATGGAAATTTGTGAAATCTATTTGTATCAGCACCTGACATTATAACTTAGTTTGATGGTGGACCAACTGCACTTGCTGAACTTGTCACAGCTCCCATGTGGCCTACCAGCAACACATAAGTGGAAACTTTTCGTGGTGTGTAAATGGGACATCTAATATAACTCCCTTAATCGAGAGCTCGGGCTATACAATGTCTCCTGCCGGTAATTCGCTAGACAATGAACAAAATTGAGGCACCTGAGTTGGTAGCCCGTAATTCCTAAGGAACATCAGGCCTTAACCAGACTTGCCTCACACATTCCCTACCATCTAGTTCTTTACGAATAACAGAAATGTGTTGCAAGACAACATCACATCTAAGACATTTCGATCACCGAAAACAGAACACTATTATCAGTATCAACCAACGCTCCTTCCAGTGCTTTTAGATGTAAATAACAGCCAAATTGTTGCAAGGCTTTGGCACCTCATCCAATGACAATGTGACTTGGGTCCCCGTTTTGCCAACAGACATTTGGTGAAGGTTTCGGAAGAATCTGCAGAACCGAAGTCATACAGGAACTTTCACTTTGGTTGCCATTTCAACCGAGAAACAACTTCTCTTCGGTTTCGGGGAAAGCAGAGTGCTCCTGTTTGGAATACATCAAAGCAAATCTGCTCCCCGCAGAGATACCGATATAGACTTTTCTGCTAATTTTCCGTTTCTTTTTGATTTTTGCTGTTGGCGAATTCCTCGAATTCCGTCTGCTCAGTTCAGGAATGTCAACTTTGATATGAAATTCAATATTTTATAACATGTAAAAATTCCAGATTAAAAAAAAGAATTCGTTTAATTAATTAACTCGTCCAATGTTGTCAAATGAAATATTTTTGACATTTTCTTTTAATTACATGACAAGAAAAGTAAAAAGATTTTCTCAATCATTAAGTTATAAATGAAATTTCACTTGAAAGCTGATGTCTAGTAATCATAGTTCAGAATGATTTCTGAATAAAAATCAAGCAGTAATCAATTAAAGGAAAAGGAAAAAAAAACTTAAAGGAGGCTTCTTGTAGGGGGTTTTTAATATGAATTATGTTCTACGAGTTTAAGTCGCTCGAACACGTTCTTCGCCATAATTGTTCCCTAGTTTTCGCTTCAGATTTATCTAAGAACGTGCAAAATAAAATCACATGTCTAGGCCGAAGAACAGCTCTCTCGTTATTGTAGTTATTTCTTAAGTGCCATCAGGCCTCTTGTTGTTGTTTGGCCTTCGGGAGTTTTGCGCCTCAGTCACACTGGTTATCGGCTTCGCCATAAATAATTGTTTTGCGATTCTTTTGTGGAATTTCCTGTTAATCACGCTGGCCGTACTTTGGCCAGTCAGTCATAAAGACAATTAGAAAATATGATCTTCCTTAACCCTTATTTTCTGTTAAGCCATACTTGTCGAATTTACTTTGCAAAAAATTTCGGAAATAAGTGAATAAATAAGTATCAGCTGTTTTTGATACGTTGCACATACAGTTTGCACTGAAAAAAATAGATCCGCAATTTGATGCAACTGCGCATTTAATTCAAAAAGTTTGAAACTTTTGGGCGCTTCAAAAACTTATTTAGCAAATACACATTTGATACCAATTTAGTGTCGAAACCATTTTATAAAGTTTCTTGGTATCTCTGCAACATTCCAAATGTTTCCTTTTCATTACGAAAAAAGTAGGTTTTTTATGAACCCATTTGGGTGTTTTCTGTTTTCTGTTTTCTTTTTTTTTTCTTTGCTTTCTGACACGCAATGGGAATTCGCCTAAAAATTCTATTTTACATTTGATTAAACGCACGCGGAGTGAAATCATGAAGAACACATAAAATTTTAAATGTCAGTTGTATTGGAAAATTAAAGTATTTGCGGATGAAAAAAAAGAACGAAACACACGCTAAAAAAATAATACTTGACAATTTGCACGATTAAGCGTAATAGGAAAAATAAAAGGATAATAAAAAAGTTTAAATTGGCATTTCAAGGTGGCATAAAATTTAAAAGGTTTACGCAGCTCTTGGGGAATGATATTAGTTTTTTATGTTTTAAATTTTTTCATTAACAAATTGATTTAGTATTTTGGTTTTTACTTTTGGGAAATACTTCGGTGCAGCTTGTAAAATAAGTTTCTGCGTAATTACCAAGTTTATGTTTGTTTTCTTTCTAGGATTTAAAGAAAAGAATTTTGAAAACAAATTAAATTTTCATATTAGCCCACAGTCAGATAAAATTGGGGTTTCCGTTGTATATAAGACAGATTGCAAACGGATGGCAATAAAAACAACTTTAATTACATGCCAAAAATTTAAAGAGATTTGTAAGTTCGGAGTTATTTTTTTGGCCTTATTTTAGACATTCATTTAAAAATTGATTACAATAATTATATTATAGTTTTAAACTCTGTTTCTGAGCGGTTAAAGGTTCCAGAAGGTCCTATTAAGAAAATAAGCAGATTTAAAAAAGGTGTTCAATAATTTGGAAGACTATAAAATTTCCTATTAAAACATATACAAACCATAAGATCGCCGGGCAGTTTTATAATTCGTAATAAAAACACAAAGTTCACAAGAAAATTAAGTTGTCAGATCTTATAATATTGGCGCTAAAATAAGGCTAAAAGGGTGCTATGAACTGTGTGAACTGCCAACGCTATCAGAAAAAGCGCTATAAGTCAAGTCCATTGAAAGGCAACGATATTTTCAGGCATTTGACAATCGTGAGCATATATTTCGTGTTTGAATTAATACAGCTGACAGTGACGCCATTATGAGAGAATTATTTCTGTTGTCAGCTCTGGCCAAACATATGAATGCTTCCAATTTTTGCAATACAAGAACCAAATAATCGTGTGAACTGACATGTTTGGTTTGCAGCAAAATTCGTCCGGCAATAAAATTGTCAGAGGATTTTTTCTTAAAAGCGTCTGTAGTGACAATTTATCTTTTGGTGGCAAAATGTCAGCACAATATTGTAAGATCTAACACTTCCTGCGCAAAGGAAATGGACATCTAAACACAAAAATTAAGAGCTCTAGTCTTAACTCATGCCAATGCATTAGCACTGGGCCATATCCACATATACATACAAACTGAGCTATAGAACGTCATGTCTATTTTGGACATTCCTACTAAACTTGGGCGGTAACGAATTCACCGAGACCTTCAAGGTCAGAAAAGGCTTTCGACAAGGCGACGAACTGCCATGTGACTTTTTTAACATAATTCTTGAGAAGATCGTGCAAAACTCAGACGCCAACAACAGAGGCACGATCTTCCAAAAGTCCGTGCGACTGCCAGCATACGCTGACGACATTGACGTGATTGGTCGAACACAGCGAGCCGTCAATGAAGCGTTTGGTGGTATTCCAACGGAGGTGGCCAAAATGGGTCCAGCTGTGAACGAGGGCAAAACGAAGTATATGCTGTCATCGAGGAAGGATGCAAAACATTGACGACTGGGCCAGAACGTCGCCATATGCAGCTATAACTTCGAGGTAGTGAAGGAATTCGTCTACCTCGGCCCCCAAGTGAACTACACGAACACCAACAGAACCGAGATTGAGTAGTAGGGCCCTTTCTCGAAAGACCCAGCTGACACTATAAACCGCTTTGATCATCTCTGTCCTTCTCTATGGCGCGGCATGGACAATATCGAAGGCGGATGAGGAAGTCCTTGGTTTTTCGAGAAAAAGAAGAATGAATGATTTCCAAACTAAAGTAAGCAAACGCATCTCTATTTTATTTGGGAAATCCCCTAATTTTGGTAAATCATGGCTAAGTTTTCAAGCTGTTGGTCAAACAGGTTTGCACGCACATACAACATTGCAAGCATTAGTATTGTCAACTCTCCGAAGCAGACACCTAAATTGTAGAACAAGCGTTAGATTGAAAACGCTGTGTGAGGGAGAAAATATTTACCATATGGTGGATCCATTTTGTTATGTGATGTAGTAAATCTGATAAACCGCGTCTTGTTGTTACAGCCAGCAAATTGAGAGTCTTGGCACGATTATTTGAAACATAAAAAAATTCTTTAAAAAAGAAGCTAAATTTCCGTGCAAGAAATTATTTTTGTCAAGTGGGTGTCTGTGTCCGCTCGTGAAAAGCGTCCGTTCAAGGGAAAGCCAACAATGTCGCTCTAAGGAGGGAGTCCTCTTGTGCCAAGTGTCCGTTAAGGGAGATTTCTGTGCGTATATGTATGTATATGCACAGCTGTATGTCATATTTTTTTTTGTTATATGAGTACTTTGTTTCTCCAATAATTTTCTTTTAATTTGAAAATACTCAAATCTCATTTCGAACGCAAACATATTCACAAGTATAATTTGGCCCTTAAGTTTTAATATGAGCGGAAACCAAAAATTAAGACAACAAATAATTCGTTCTATTGGTTTCGCTTAGACTAAAACTAAAACTTACTCTTCTTCTTCGTCGTCTTCGGTGTTCTTGTTGCTGTCCATGCCCAGATTACTTTCGTAAAATACGTCATCCTCTTTAGACTCAAGCTCTTCATTGTTGTTGTTATTATTATTTAGATTCAAATTGTAGTTGTTGTTATCATTGTTGTTAATGATGTTGTTGTTGTTTTTGATATTATTAAAATTCATGTCATCATTTGTTGTTAAAATATCAACATTATTATCATCGCCGTTGCTCACATCCATATCAGTTTCATCCTCATCATCGTCCTCATCTTCATCATCAATATTATTGTTGTTATTGTTGTTGTTGCTGTTGCTATTCATATTCAAACTCTTAAGGGTCTTGCTGTTGATGTTGCTATTGCTGTTGCTGTTGCTGTTACTTTTACCATTAAGATTATCATTAAGCAGAAGATTATCATGCTGTTGATTAGCTGCTCTACGCTTGGCCTGCTCCTCCAAATATTTCGATTTTGTTATTATTTCATCGCTGATGATGGCGATAATGAAAGCAAATCGAGGGGAATTTTGAAAAAACAAATTAGAGAAAATTTATTACTTTTTGCTTGTTTGTTTGTTTGGTTTAAATGTTTTAATAAGAGGAGAAAGCTCGGAAAAAATACAGCAAAATTTTAGAATATGTTTTTTTAAAGAAATTTGCAAGTGGGTGGAATAACTAGAAATATTTAGAAGTAATGAAATTGTAACTTCAGGTAAACTTTTCAGCAAATCACAATTTTTTTTCTGAAATTTGTTATGTCTCGATCTGATTAAGAGGTCCATTGAATGTTCAGTTCAGAAGTGACTTGTTTTCTTATAATTTGTTGTTCATATCAAGTTAGAATCTAAAATTTCTTTCACATAATTTTCAAGAAAACATAAATTTTCCCACTTCCATTCCTTTTTTTATTTTTTTTTCAGAGTCGACATGTGAATGCAACTTAATGTTCAGTTCTTTCATATCATGTTTCTTGTGACATAATTTATATTAAAATTATTATTATCTTTTGAGTTCTTGGAGATGAACGGTACAGCCGTTGCAATATTCAAATGGCTGCTTAAAGAACAGCTTTATATCAAACTGGAGTTTATTGTATGGGAGCACCTTTCTGTTTTTGAAAATGTTGCACTCGTAGAACATGTTGATCGCAACAACAACAAACTAATGCCAATACAAGAAAGGTGTAAGCGCTTTAAAATGACAAGGAGGACTAGTTAAAAAGAACTATAAAAGACACAATAGTTAGAGATGCTTCGATAGATTGTTCGTTCGGCCAGCAGGTAAGAGGCCTTGGGTTCGATTCCTCACAAAAACTGTGGGCATTTCTGCAGACCAACAAAACAGTTTGTAGTTTTTGCGCGTTAATAAAAATATTTTTAAAGAAAATAGGACTTGTAACAAATATTACAATAGCGAAAAGCAATCTTGAAGCAGGGAGAAAAGTCAAAGTCAAGAAGAAGAACAAAAGAAAGTTTAGATATGGTTTCTGTTTAGCAACCCGTTAATATACGTGTCGCATCTTTAAACGGACTATAACCTTCAAAGCTTCAGTTTTACTTTTATCAAGGAAAATCGGAAATCGTATTGCGGATATTGAAGTCTATGACAGAATTTGGGGAACATTTTAATTGAAAATATTACTATAAATAAAGAGTTCAGCTCTACCGAAAAAAAAACTGTAGAGCGTTCTTGTTATCGTTAAGATGTTGCAGGCGTCAAGAAAACATCTAAAAACTATTTAAAAGTGACACTTGTAGCTTCAAGTGCTGCAATGCTGTTCATTTTTGAGATTTACACACAAATGTACGGTGTTTTCAACGTGACGACTTATTTCAAAATATGGTATTACAGCACCGAAAGCTGTCGTAAAAAAGATAAACAAACTTTATGCAATTCCTATAGACATTTCCTTCTAGCTATTTCGATCTCCGATTAAAAAAAGTTGAAAAAATTTAAGTATCAGTACGGCTTGAGTCATAAACACTAGCCATTGTTCTAAAACCACATGCGGCTCAGATGCGTTCTCAGTAAGCGACTGAGTCCTTCCGCATGCTTTTCTATTTAGCGTGTCAAAACTTACCGGTTTTTATGTAACTCCTTCTTCGATACACAAACAGCACTATATTCGTTTTCCAATAGACAAATTTCACGCTTTTTACAGCTCAGCGGACGGCACAGGTCACCTGTAAAATTAACAAAACATGTCAAAAACCAAAAGGATTTTTGCCTGTTCTTTCATAAAACAGTAAATAAAATTGCTAATATAATAATAATAAGTATTAAATACAAGCAAAAATCTTTTTATGTTTCGAAAAGCTAAATATTTTTCTAATAAGTGTGTATTCATTTATCGAAACGAAATGAACAAAATAATAAAAATAAAATTAAATTGCTGAAAAGCACAGAAAATGGGTCAGTTTTTGCAATTGCTGCTTCAGTCTAGAGGCAACAGCAGTTGCACTTGTTGCCACACAAATAACTTTTTCCACTCAGGTTGGATCGCCTTCAGCTTGAAAACGAAACTAGAACATGAAATTGTTGTTGCAAAAAGTTAACTGCACATTTGATGTGCTCTACTTTTCAAAAAAACATACAGTTTCTTTCTTTCCTTCTTTCTGTTGGTCATTTTCATGCAAACAACTAAAGAAATATTTCATTTAAAAATAGTTTGATTTAAAGAAAAAAGAAATGGGAAAATTTATCAAAATTGAATATTTAACGCAATCAGAGGGATCGAACATAAACAAAAACAGAGTTGCCATTTGGGAAAAATTCAAAATGCCCATTAAATGAAGCTGAAAAAAAATAAATTCAAAATTAAAAGTGTTAATAATATGAAAAAAAACTGGATTCACCGATTTGTTCTGAGTTTTTTTATATGTGATTTGACGCCCCTCTTCTCGAGAGATTTGATTCATGTACAATAGTTGAACAAGAGCTGTACGCCCGTTGCAGTAACGGAACAAACCTCGCTTATTAATCGGGGAATATTGATTTTCTATCGTTTTAAGGCGGTTTTTAGCGAAGCAAAGTTTTGTTTTTGGTTTTTTAAGGCATCGAGAACTCTCTTAGGGTGCGAACAGAGTGAGCGCTGAAAGCCGAGCCGAAATGGTCAGTGCGATAAAACTGATTACATACAAGTCAATGCAAATAAGCTTGTGTATATTACAGTGAACGCCGACAAGAGCAGAGAGCAAAGCCGATGAGTGCGAGAAAATAGTTTCAAAGCGTTTTGCGCGCTTTTTTGCATTGTTGATGTTTACTTTTTAGCGTGTAATCGTGTTTTTTAATGGTTTAAAAAAAAATGGATATCGATCAAATAATAAGTGAAATTTTTTCCGGGCCTGCTATGTGGGACCAAAAAAACAAATTGTATCACAATCGTGTTTGAGTGGAAAAACTGTGGACATCGGTTTATTCGGGTATATTGTTGAAATTTAGCTGGATATTTTCTTAAATCTTAAATGAAGTTCACCAAATTCATTCCTTTTTAGTGTAATTTGATGTTTTCCAAATTCTTTTGTGTGAATAATTGCATTAATATCACTAGGAGAAGCAAAATACTCTTCATCAGATGAATCCATTACCGTGTACAGCAATTTTATAAACACAAATGAACAACAAAACTAAATGACATAAAAGCAAAACACATGGAATAAATAGAATTTCAGCGCTGCTTCTCGCATTCACTGTGTTATATACAAGGTGGCGCAAAAGTAATCCTCCTATCAGAAAATGCTATAAATTTTGCGATTGGCCCCTAATGTCAGTTCTGTTTTGACATTTGTGTAGTAAACACATGCGGAATACACGTTAATAAACAATAGCAGAAAGCGGAATATTGGTGACTATTTATTTGACCAATAATCGGTCGGTGACTTTGGCACAACGTGAATTTCGTCGCAGATTTCCCAGCCGTCCAACGCCTACGGGTGAAACACTGCGACGTTTAACCGCTCGCCTCGAAGAGACTGGCACAACACGAGATGCTGCCAGGCGTGGCAGACCCCGCAGTAGCCGTTCTGCAGAGAATATTGCTGCTGTAGCTGAGGATGTCATGGAAGCGCCGTCGACATCGACCAGACGACGTGCCACGCAAATGGGTGTCAGTCGACGGTCTTTACAGCGAATTTTGGTACAAGATTTGAAGATGTTTCCGTACAAAGTCCAGACGGCGCATCAGCTGTTAGCTGCTGACCGCCAATCGCGTCTAACATACGCTCAAGCCATCCTTAATCACCACCAAGAGGAAGATGATTTTTCATCAAAAATAATCATGAGTGATGAGGCCCATTTCCATCTTAGCGGGTACGTAAATAAGCAAAATTTACGCTTCTGGGGCACTGAAAATCCGCGTGTAACCCACGAAGAAACATTACACCCGCTCAAAGTCACTGTATGGTGTGCTGTTTTCGCTGGAGGACTCATCGGACCTTTTTTCTTCGAAGACGTCGCGGGCCAAACGGTTACTGTGAATGATGAGCGCTACAGAGCAATAATCAACGAGTTCTTTTTGCCGCAACTTGATGAATTGGGATTGGAAAACATGTGGTTCCAACAGGACGGTGCAACGGCACACACTACACGTGCCACAACCGATATGCTGAAGGATGCATTGGCCGGGCGCCTAATCTCCCGTTTTGGCGATTTGCACTGGCCAGCAAGATCGCCTGATTTGACCGCTCCAGACTTCTTTTTGCGGGGCTTTTTGAAGTCTCGGGTTTATGTCAACAAGCCTCAGACTCTTGCAGCTCTTAAAGACAATATCCGTCAAGAATGTGAGGACCTATCGCCGGAAGTTTTGGACAAAGTGATGGAAAATGCCATAAAAAGGGCTCAAATGACAATCAACTGTGGCGGCGGCCATTTACATGACATCATATTCTCGACTTGATGTAAAAAAAATTAAAAGACCAAATAAAAATAATCCACAAGAAGAATCAAAGTTTTTCATTTTTTTTTTAATCACAGCCAAAAAACATCGGAAGTTTATTTTTGCGCCACCTGTTACAAATTTTCTTCTCGCATGAAAATAAGCGTCAATAAGGTCGGCTCGGCTCCGATCGGCATCAGCGCTCACTCTGTTCGCATCCTTGAGCAGTATATAAGATTAATAACCAAACTCTTAGTAGCTCCGATCAGAGAGCTCTAAGCTTCTGAGAAAAATTGTGAGAATGTTGTGAGAAAAATCAAATATTTTCTAGTATTTAAATAACTGTTATTCGTAGACCATGATTTTTATTCATTAATCTGAGCTCTTTATAAGCCACTTCAGCTTTTTTTTAAGAAAAAAAAAAAGACTTTATCTTCTACTTAAGGGTTTCTTTCTTATATACAAAAAACTTATAATAATAAATATTTATTTTAATATAACAAGAGTTTTGGGAATATAAAAATTTTTCGGAACTACAATAAATTTCTTTATAAATGTTTTTAAAATAACAGTTATTCTCAGATCCTGCTTGTTTTTAACAGCTGCTGTCACTATTTCTTTATACGGATCTTATTTGAGAACGTAAACGGATGAAGCAGAAAAAACTATCTACTCCTTAAGGAGAAGTTATTGAAACAAGTTATAATATTAAAAGTTACAAATGGTAGCAGTGTTGCCATATTTTGCGGTAGTAAATGTTCAAATCAGAAACTTAAAACAATAAAAATATTTTTCGAATTTATTGTTTTCATTTAAATATAACATTTTTCGTGCTTTAAAAATAATTATAATGGTTTCTTTTTCTATTTCACTTACTTGCTGGGTCATGTATCCACCTCTTACGCTCGTTGTTAAGACTCACGCCATTAATGGATACCCCGCCGCCTCCGAGATTCTTGGCCGACATTAATTGTGCATTTTTATTGACCTGCAATTAAAAATATAAAAAAGTACGCGTTAAACTCTGGCATTAAGTGGCAGTAAATGCAAATATTACAATAACAGAAAAGGTGTAATTTGCCAGAAACAATCCCTTTGTCTCCTACATAAATCATTTTTAATTAAAACTTTAATTTTGATCTGTTTTGATAAATATACAATTTATCGCAATATCTGTTTTAAACGAAAAAGAACAAGAACAAAGAAATTTCCCCATTTTTTAATAATGATACTCAAATACATAAATATTTTTATTCGTTTTAATTGTGTATGAAAGCGATTAAGTTGGGCGCATCGCATGGCGCACATTTTTTTATATTAATTTTATTATGTATTAAATATAAGTCCCCATTTTAATATCATTATGTAGCTTTCGTTGTTTTCTTTTATCTGATTTTCTTATTTTTTCTGTTTTAAACTACTTGCGAACAAAGAAACACACGTGAATAAATTGATTCACAACGAAAGTTTTGAGGGGAAAAATGGCAGATAACAGAACTTCAACTTCATAAGAAACACTTTTTTTGGCAAAATAGTTTTTGTTAAAATATGAGCATAAAATATGAATCGATTAAAAAAAGTTTTCTTTAGAAAATTTATCGCTTAGAAAACTTTCTCTGCCACAATATATTTATGAAGGACAAAAAAAATTTCACGATAACAAAACATTTTCTTCATAAAACTTATCGATGACAACAACACAATTTATCGATTACAAAAGTTTTCTATATAAAATTTACGAATGACAAAAGTTTTCCATAAAAGAACTGATCGATTGTAACAATTTCTTTACAGTGTTTGTCAACGGCAACTTTCTACAGAAAATTTACAAAAATTTTCCGTATCGATTACAACAATTTGTTTACAACATATATCAATGACAATAACTTTTTATAGAAAATTTATGGGAGAAAATATATTTTTCTAGAGAACATTTCCTGCAAAAAAAATATTTTTTATTAAAAAACTTATCAATGATAAGAACTTTTAATCCATCAAATTAATTTCTTTTATTTTTCAACCTCTCATCTTACTAATATGCTTATTTTATTTCTTATAAACAACCAGAAGGAACCTCAAGCTGGGACAAAAATGAGAATATTACAAAAATTTATCGATAGAAAAAAAGTTGTATAAAAAACTTATCGCTAATAATATTTTTTTATAGAAAACTTATAAAAATATATGTTTTATTCAGAATTTGTTTTGTAAAAATAACTTTTTTTTGAAAAATCTATCAAGTAAATTTCATAGAAAATTTATCAATAACAAAAAATGTTTGTAAAACCTTCACCGATAACACCAATTTTCCATACACAATTTTCGTTTGCGACCGGCCACCGTAGGCAGCAACTTCCTATACAATAAATAATAATTGTTTACAAAAAATCTATCGATGACAACAAATGTTTATAGAAATAAAAAGTTTATCGATAACAACAACTTCCTATATAATATACTTATATATCGACGACAGCAGTTTTCAAAGGAATAATTTTCTATAATTTTACTTTCCAGAGAAAATTTATCGCTGACTATAACTTTCTTATCTATAATAAGTTTTATAAAGAAATTAAGCTTTTTTATTAGGAATTTATAAAAAAAAAAAAATTACAGAAAATTGTTTACAAAATATCATTCGCAACAGCTTTCTATAGAAAATTTATGCCTGCAAAAATGTTCTATAAAAGTATAAGTTAAAGATGATAAAAATTTTCTGTGCACAATTTTTTGGCGACAATAATTTCCTTTAGAAAATTTAGCGACAGCAGAAAATTTACATTAACTAAATTAAAAATAATAATTTAACGATACTTAAAGCACTTCGTTAATTGTAGTTTTTGTCAGGATATACATAGATAAAGCGTGACTGATGACGCGCTCTTAATATAACGTATGACTCAACGCCGCTCAAAAAAATTTCATTTTTTTTTTTTGCTTTTAGAGTGATACCAAAAGGAGTTATTCGCACTTATATTTTCGTCTCTTAAACTCTTTCAATAATTGTTTAAATTTTCAAGAAAACATTTTTAAGCATTAAATGAAATTTCTTAGAGAAATTTTTGTCAAATCATTTTTGATTTGATATTCTATTATTAATTCAATTGCTTCTTCTTATCAAAAACCAAATAAAAATGAGTAAAAGTATAAAATTTTATACATGTGAAATTCAATAACTGTCAAACATACGACTACAGCTGTGTGTGTATGTGTGTGTGTGTGTAAATATTTGCCAAACTGAAACGAAACTGGTACCTGAATGAGAGCTGAATGCAATTTGCTTAACAGATTTTAGATTATACTCTGCCGCCTTTACCAGCACCCCCAAAATAATCATCTTTATGCAACATGTTGCAACAAAAAATTTCACAATAACTTAAAACGATCTAAAGCCCTCATGATGCCTGATGTGGATAGAATTTGCATGTTTGTATATGTATGTACATATATATGTATGTTAGATTTGGTAAATATTCATAGAAAATGAAATTTTCTGGAATACGAGTATTTTGTGTGTTACAAGTTTTATGGCTCAAAACTCGTTGTTGTAGCAGCTTCTAATTTTTAAAAATTTCCAAATGCACACAAAGTTACAATAAAAAACAATTCCGCTTATGTCATTCCCCATCTTTATTTGTCTCTCTGTATGCGTCGTTCTCTCGTTTTCTCTACTTTTCAACGCAAATACCTGGATAAAAATCATAAAGTTCACGTTGAACAACATTTAGAACACTTGGGTTAGGAATGTCAAATTGTGTGATGTCTTTAATTTTTCGACAGCTGATTTTACAGCGCAACTTTGAAAGACGAAGACGTGAGTTATTTCTATTCACCAGCAAAAAACAGATATAAAAATTTAAATCTTTTTCATTATGTCTGTTTTAAAAGTCATATATATTCAATAAGCGAAGGGAGCCCAATAAATTATTATCGCCAGTCGCATGATGTCGAGCCAGTGGCTTGAAGGCCAAAAGCCTGATTTACAGCTTGCTGCGAACTCGAGCTTTTTAAAAGCCTGTTTTAGAGCAGTTTAACAACCACATCTTTCACCTGGCCTAATACATTACGACACGTTATAGTTAAGCCATTCGGTTGACTCTTAATGAGTTTTTTATTGTCCAAAACGTTGGCAGCATCATGAGCATCATGTCGATGTCGATGAAAGATCTTTAAAGTGTATAAAATTAGATTCGGTAACCTTTAAACTACATACATATACGGCCATTTGAAAGTTGGATTGAATTTCTATATAATTAAAAAATTTAGAGACGAATTTGAGAATGATTTGCTTGGAATGCCAGCCAAATATTTTCAAAATTTCGAAAATATATGTTTTTAGAATATCTAGTACATCCCAGGAAAACGATTTTACAACAATTGTGACTTAAAGCAGCATTTAAGTACGCAAAACTCACATCAAGCTGATTTTAAAGCTTTCTGAGCTCTTTCTAGCTGGTGGTAATGCTGCCTAAACTGTTTGATGAAATGAAACCATAAATCGAAGTATTAACGGAACAAAATAAAGCAAAACACAAAAAATTAAATGAAAACTCTCAAAGAGGAAAAAGTAAAACCAAAAACAAAAAGTAAATCCATGGAAGCTTAAAATAGTGACAAGAGTTCAGCATGTTTCATTATCCGCACACTATCACACACAAACGTACACACACACACACACACACACACACTCACAACACCCACAACACCCACAAACACCTATAAGGTTTTGCCAATACCTGCACACACTCACAGGAACGTACGCATTCAGTTACCCACCCAAAACAGCCGTTAACTACAAAAAAAAAAGCAATATCCTCAAAGCGCCTATAAAATTAACCAAAGCCTGATGAAAAATCATTGTTGCAGCCAAAAGTTAGAAAAGTGTTGCGAGATTGAAGCAGTCACCTCATATCAAACGATGATTACGTTGTGCAGAAAAAGAAATTTCCGACTAAGCGCCGTTCAAGCGATCATAACCCCTTTTAAATTTAACGCTTGAAAAATGCTATAGCGGATAATTTGGAAATCGCCTGAAATCGTTTATAAAATCCGCGAAAATAAAAGCTTTTGAAATAGTTGAAACAGCTTAAAGGATACGCAGAATTTATTCCCGCAATCAACACCACAAAGTGAGACGTTCAATCATGACTGCAGGTGCTTGACACTGTTCAGTCAACTCTAAAAGTAATGGGTTTTTTCGGCAAATCATACTTGTGTAATTAGTACGGCGAAAACCAACAATTTCATCAGCCATTTTGGAAAACTTGACCTGTGTTCGTTCATACCCATCAATTACGCCAAAACTAGGAAAATTTTTGACGGGGAGAAGGAAATTCGGAGCAGTGCTTGTAGGCATTTGAAATGTACCCAACACTGTTGAAACCACATGTC
The DNA here is from genome assembly GCA_932526305.1 of Epicampocera succincta. NCBI lineage: Eukaryota > Metazoa > Arthropoda > Insecta > Diptera > Tachinidae > Epicampocera > Epicampocera succincta. The sequence continues at coordinate 59,751,923 of OW052034.1, forward strand.
ATGTACCGAATCGGTTATCGACATTCTGTAGCCCACCCTATTGACAGTGACAACTTAACCACGATTTGACGTTTTGAAAAAACTACTGCCCAACAACGTCATCGTCCCAAACTCCGTACTAAACAGTAACTGGGTGCAGTTCTGCTTGTTGATATTTCCATTGACTCAAAAACGCGCTTCGTCGCTTAAGATAAGAAGCCCAGGCTGTTCTACCATTTGGTCATGCTGCTCAATCGTGTAACTTGTATTAATAATATTAAATAAGAGCGCCAAAGCAACACTGTGGTCGCAGGCTGCCAACCTGTTTTTCAATTGGTCTCCCCAATTCATCCAATTAACTACAAGCTCCAAATTTGACAAGTTTATAAATTCAAAAACCAAATTATTAATCTAAATTTCCCAATATCGTGGACAAAAATACGAGTAGTTCTCAGCTTTTTAGTTTTTGTTTTTTTGAAACCCTACATTGGCTCACCTTTCAAGGCCGTGTTTCACTGTCCTATCTAGTCGCACGATTTGACTCGTGAGACAATAGTCTGACCTATAAACACACAGATGTGTGACAGATTCTCTTGACAAGTCTGTCCGCTTTGCAAACTTTTATGGAAATTTTTATAAAACGATAGATGATGTGCGATCAGGGTTGAGGTTGAAACTTTTGTAGAACAGCTGAGTCATAAGAAAAAAAAAAACAAAACCCAAATCATTTTTTTTTCAACAAACTTTTTTCAACTTTGCCACTCGTAACTATTAATGTAAATATTTAAATTTTGTCCTGCTTTGAGAGATAAATTCTATTTATTATAATATCTTGCAACACAAATAAAAAATGGCGAGAATTTTTTTTTGACAAACTGAAAAACACATGTTGTGGCATTTTTTGTGTGACAGTGTAACACTCAAGCAGTCATTTTGATGCGATTTTTTGAAGTCGGACAGATTTCTATACGATGAATGAATCGTACGACTTTGTATGATAGTGTAACACGGCCTGTAACAGCAGGTTTCCCCCGGGTTATGATACAGAAATTATGGCTGCCGATATAATAACTAATCTAAACAGATCATTATCCAATTTCAAATTTTATAGCAATTAATGGAAAATCATGTTAAACCACTAGCGATACATTTTAAAAGAACGTATAGAAATGTTATACTCTGCAGTCCACTGTAATTATGATAGCCCTTCAACAAGGGTGTTATTGTCGAGCCAAAAATTGATTAGAAAGATGTAATAAATAGAGTCAACATTTTAGCCCATATACCCATATAATGTTTAAATAGAAAATCTGATCTGATCGACTAGCGCCACTTATTAAAAAGCTGCAAATAGCTGGAAATAAGTTTTCGAAGCTGGTGCGTTAATATTTTGCCAACACACGTCTTCCACATATTGCGGTCTTAAAACTAGTGCCAGCAAAAATCAATATCGAATCTCAAAATTCTGATTTCAATATGATTGTCTTAATTAAGTAGTTTTAAAAATGTAAAAAAAATTTTTGCAAATATTCGCCTTCAAAAAAAAAAAAAAGAAGAAAAAACTTAAACACTCAAATATGTGATATTTAAATTAAAATGTGCAAATTTTTTTTTTTCTATAAATTGCAAATAAATGTAATATAAAAATCACAAACTTTTCAATATTTGTCAGTTGCTTATACAATATCTTAGGCTTTATATTCTTTTTATGGAACATTTTTCAAATGAGATAAAATTTTCAGAGCTGTTTATTTTATTTTTTTTTTTCAACCACATGCCAACACCATTTGTTCGTATTATGTATCTGACTATGACACATGAATACAATATTCCAGGCATAACCATACTTTCCTATAACGAAAAGCTTAATAGCATCCCAGAGATGTGAGTATTAAGGATAATAAAGTTGGTGTTCGGGAATTTCTGTAGGTGTTTTCATGGGAGTATAAAACAGCCAAACAGCAGCGATGCTGATAGAATATTCGACTAAAAACCAAAGTTTATAGTCATGGATGAGCGAACCAATTGCAGAGAGCAAAAAAAAAAAAAAGAACTGTCAAACCGACTTCTTTTTTTGTTAAATTCTAAATGACTAAACTCACGCAAAAACTAACGCTCACACGTACGAGTACATGTTTGATACTCGTTCATATTGGAATGACTTAAACCATTTCCGAAATAGTAATGCTTCCTTTGTTGGCAAAACGCTGATTGGGTTGTTGTTGCTGCTGCTGCTGCTGCTGTTGTATTGAGTGGACTGAATACTTCTTTCGAGAATGCCAAAATGTTCCAAAGCCAAATGCCAAAATGTTACTGCAGCATCATTTTATTATTTCATTTTTTTTTCTTGCTCAGATGCACTTAAATGTTCTACTTTTTTCAGCTCTTTAGCCTTTATCAAAATTTAATACTGGTAGAATGAAAATAAACAACAACAACAACAAAAGACTTAAATAAATCCATTATTAAAAGTATTTCGGAAACGCTTTTAGTTCAGATCAATTTTAAATGTTTCATTCATTAAACATTAAGGTCCATTAAATGCACAATGAGCGCACAAAAAGATGTTCGTTTCATATTTTTAATTTTGCTGGGAATTATTTCAGCTATTGGAAATGTGTGTGAACAAAAAACATCGCATTGATTGTTTATTGAATGTGTTAATTGATTCAATTAACTGTTTGAATGAATCCAAATAATTTAAATAACTTCGCCTGCAATGTAGAGAAGCTTGTTTGCGTCGGCTCCACATTGGATTACTATGAGCCAAGATATGGGGTTTATTTTTCGTTTAAAGAAGACGTAAAACTCACGCCACAACCTTCAATCAACATAAACAAAGAAACATGTAGAAATGATTCATACGTACATATATGTGACCCTGCATGCCAAAACCCGCCTAGTGTGTCAAGTTTAAAAAAAATTCAATTTGTTTATTTATATGTAAACAACCACGATTTTAATGCGAAAGCGCTCATAAGACTTATATAAAACAGTAAAAACTCACTTGGGGGTTTCAACAATGAAATGGGAACGCTCACAGTATGAAAATGCAACACTGAGGGGAAACTTAAATTGCCATTAACTCAAAAACTTGTTTTGATACACTAGGTGGGTTTCCGTATGCAGGTACACATATGCTTTAGGTCTACTGGGGTGCCATCTTGAAAATCTGATTGCGGGTAGTATTTCTCCGCAAGCAGCCAGACGGCATTTTTGCAGGCTGAATAAACTGTGAAGTATCTCGCTTTTTTTTTGGAAAATTATCTTGATATAAAACAGCACGAAATGGTGGACTGCATTTTTTGTCATTGGCCAGTTATCAGAAATCTAAGAGCCAGTTACTATATAATTTCGGAACACACACTCTTTTGGAGGCGTAATTTTTATGTTCGTTTTCGTTAGAGTTTTCTAATACTTGGCTTAAAGCTTTGAAGCTCCTGATTACGGAACCAACTGTGTAGTCTTTCTAGCGATTATTGAGCTTGAACTAAAAACAAAATTAACAATAGAATAAACAAACTTTGAAAACTTTGCCCTACCTAGTAATAAAACAGGTGCTATTAAAGCCTGGTCCAAACAAGACAGAAGGGCGTCCCCATACAAAAAACAGTATTTCAAAACACCGTTGCTATAAATAACTTTACATTAAACGGTTACAAAATATATTTTTGTAATTAATTCTATTGACGCTAAAAATAGTTTTATTATCTTTTCAAGAAGTGTCTTTATTTTGTTTGTCAAGTTTTACTTCCATTTTTGTTGTACTGTTTCTCTTTTCGTCAAAGTAAAAAAGAATCGGCTTAAAAGTGGACTTAAACTGCCATTATCAAATTGCATCTCATATTAAAATCGTCTTCTTTTTAATGACACAAAGTGGAATATGAAATCGTTACAACAAATTGCAAACCTCATTATACTTTGATTCTTTGTTGTTTTTTCGTTCTAATTTATGAACAATAAAAACGAACTTAAGAAACTGATAAACGTCTACACTAGCGGTTTTAACTAGTTGACGTTATCTCGAGCGCACTGTACTTGCTTAGAAGTAAACCAAAAACAATGTATTTATAATCTTTTAACAACTTGCTGCATCATCATGTCCAATGATAATTTCACTAGCGACTGTGTAAGAACACTCCCAGTTCATTTCGATAAGTTCACGAACTTTACCACAACGCACGTCTATTGAAAAGCCATTGAGAATTCTATTATCTAATTGCTGGTCTCTTGGCACACTCTCCTGCCACTTACAACATGCACCAAAAAACCAGATAATGTTTGCTAAACGCGTCATTGCCACCTGCTTGGCCAGTTAAAGAAAAATTAAAATTTTGTTTTTGTCTTTTAATAGAAAATACACTTTAGCAAAAGCCACAACGTGTTCAACATGTTTTAATGTATTTAATGTTATTAACAGTGAGCTCGGGTTGCTGCGACCCGTCCAAAAGGGAACAACACTGTTGAATTTTGAAATTTTCTATATCTATTGGCTGAAGTGTGTCTATTAATAATGTGTCATTGTTCTATTTGGCTTCAAAGTGTCATTAAACTGTCTTAACAGCACACAAATTATAGCGACGTGATGCCAACTTTTGAAGAGGGGTGGAGCTGCGCGTTCACAGAGTTTTTCACCCCAACAAACTTTGAGAACATACGACATTATTTCCAATATAATTTAGATTTTAATCTTTAACATTTTAATGGAAAAAGTTTAAAAAAATAAACTTTTGGTCCATTTTAATTAAACGTATTTTTTTATATTTTTTCTAAGTGTTTTAAGTGTATAAATATCTGGATACTTTTAACCATATGGAAACAAAAAGTCGATATTTATTATCGCACAATATTTGGTGAAAAATGCAAATGTAATTTCGGTTTCCTTTTTGCCCATTTTAAACAAATATTGACAATTTAAAAAAACCAAAAAGAAAAACCCGGTCTGAAACATACTTTTAAAAAGAAATTGTCCATAAGTACTTTTTTAGCTAAAAATTTTTTCTGCGAAAAAATTGTACAGAAAATATCATTGAGAGCAAATTAAATTAAAAAATGTTATAAAATATAAAAAAATTAAGCTGTTTCTTGTGTGTTTTCTAGCTGTCTATATATGTCAATACTTCGTAGATGCTGCCTTACGTTGGCATACCGCAGGCTAGTAGACAACTGGAAATATATTTATTTTGTGCATATTTTTAAAGAAAAGTTTTATAAAAAATTACTATTGCTACAAAATTTGTTTGAAATTTTTTAATACTAAAAATATATTTTTGTAAGAAATTTTCATCAGAAGTTTTCCGTAGGAAACTTTTATAACAGCAAATTTTTTGATAAAACTGTTTCCAAACATATAAAAATTCGTAAAGTCGGTTTTTGTGCGTTTTTTAGCATTTCACACAATTCGTCGATAGGCAGCTACACACAGCTGTAACTGAAAAGCTTTTAAAAGTTTGAATGTACTCATTAGTTTTCAAATTTCTAAAATAAAGTTTTATAAAAACTAATTTTTTATAAAGAATTAAAAAAAATTTTAGAAAAAATTTTGTTGAAACTTTTTTTCATTTATATATATATATATTCTCTTGAAAATTTTATTCACAATTTATTTGCATATCTACTAGACATTTTTGGGTAAAAATTCTAAATACCGACGCAAAAATAGTAAATTTTGCAAATGCAACGATTTTCATTAAGAAGTTGTAAAGAAATTTTTACAATAAAATTGTTTTTAAGATTGATAAATTTTCTACAAACATTCTTTAATAATAAAGAAATCTACTAAAACTTTAAATTTAAAAACTTAACTTAAAAATACTGTTTGTATAAAAATAACAATATTCAATAAACAATTCTCTATAAACTGTAAAAGAATTTTTTAAGAATAACTAAACATTTTCTGTAAATAAATTTAAATATTGAAAACTTTCAATAAAAAAAAATATCAACATCAACGTCGAAAAAATTCTACAAAAAAAATAATCGTCCGTAGACTTGAAGCCTTTTTTATATATTCAATTTAAGAAAAAGTCTACTACATAAGTTTTGTTTTTAGTTTTGATGAGTTATTCTTAGAAATTTTTTAATTCTTATTATGTTTATAAATGCAACTGAATATGAGACGAAAATTTGTAAGTAGATTTGTTAAAAAAAAGAAAACTTGATCGAAATATTCACAAAAGAAATCACCGTTTGTTTTCTTAATATTTGTTAATTTGGCTATTTTAAATGTTTTATTACTTTTAAGGACTTGTAAGTAGTTGGCTGTCGAAATACAGACAACTTGAAAACTGTTGGTGGTACCATTCTCATCAGTGGACTTGAAAACCTTTAAAAAATATGTTCAAACGTTGATCTTTAGAGTTTTCGTCATATAAACATCTGGAAAACCATCCCAGAGCAGCGATATATATATATATATTTACTCGTATCTTAAATCAATTTTTTATAAAAAAATTTCCACATTTAAAAATTAAATATTGAAATACTTAAAGCAATTGTTATTCACTTTAAAGTCATAGAAGTTATGATTTAATTGAAAAATCTTATGTAAAATAGTTTCAATATTGAAACATTGTCGTGAAGAAGATTTTAAAATAAAAACGAAATTTGTATAATATTAAATTTTTATATTGACAAAAACTTTGTAACAAAAATGCAGACAAATTATAAAAGATATTTATTAACGTCAAGTTTGATGTGTAAAATTACTAAATCTATAAATTTTTCATAAATTTTTTTCATACAAACATTATTATTTAGACGTAGTTTTTGGAATGTGAAAATTTTCATAAAATAGAAAATTTGTATAACATTTTTCGCACTGACTAAATTAATAATAATAATATACTAAAATATATTTGAAGCAAGAAATTTTTACCAGACAGATTTCTTTTAAGCGATGAATATTCAAAACTAAATTTGTTTTGAAAAAATATTATAACACAAATATAAAATATCTGGACAAACTTTCCACTAAAATGTGTTTAAATTGACTGCGTATTCGAAGACATTCTGTTTAAATTCTTTCAACTTTCCCTAAAATACTTTTGTTTACAACCAATTTTTTCTAGTTTCATAAATCTCAATTCATCTTTAGCTGACATTTAGTCCAATAAAGTGGAAGTTTGAATATTTCACTTCTGTTTGACTCACATATCGATGTTTTAGTCAGAACTTACTTTTCAACACTTTCATATTCTGTTGTACAAACAAGTACTTCATTGTTGTTGCCACCCCTCACCCAAGTGGATGCCTGTTGTAATGGATTTTTTATTATTTTAAATGTATTTGTTACTTTAACTGCAACCCAGAGTTGTATTAAAGACTACTGCCAAAACTACTTCCAACAATATTTAATAGTTGTCAGAAATACAAAATGGGAAAACACAACCAAACAAAATAGAAACTATTGTTGCTCCCAAAACTAAATAAATGTCCAAGTATTTGTGAAATGTCTTTGTATTTGTACAACAGCAACAACAAGAACAACAAATCCTCTAGTATGCAACAGACTTGCCCTCTTTTTAAGTGTCATCAGATTCGTTTCAGTTTAAAAGTATTTTAAGAAATGACTTTTTAACACTTTTCCAACAAAATGACTGCGCAAAATTCAAGGAGGGGAAAATTGCTTTCCAGCAAATGAAAAATAATGTGCATTTCATTGTTTTATTAGAGCTTATTTGTTAATGTCTGGTAATTGTTTTCAAAATGTTAAAGAATAGACAAACTTGTCAGTATTAATTTAATTTAGCGCGAAATTTTGAAGTATGAAAACAAAAACATGTTCATATGGATACTATTTTGTTTGTTTTTGTTTTCTGTTGCATACAATTAATTTCAGGTTGTTCTATTTTTAACTGGAAAGTGACACATTTAAAAAAGTGCTGGCAAATATAAGAACGAGGGCAGAACTTTTGGTTTATATAAAAAGTGGCTCAATTTAGATTTGCCGTTGCCTGCTCCCATTTACAAAACACAAATCGTGTTTTCATCAGTAGCGAACGTGAGATTTCAATCATGTCTGTTCCAAAATGATGTTTCGCCACTGTGCGGCAATCTTAAACGCAACCTCAGCACAATTTCACTTGCCAATACCAAATAAGATAAGATTATCATCTAAAAAATCGTTCTCTTTTAAAGCGCCCCTCAAGTGTGTGACGTTCTCGTATTTGTGTGTGTGTGTGTAGGATTTCAAGATTTTCAAATGATTAAAATCTGGCAAAATAAAAAAGTGGTTTTGTAAAAAGTGAAATTCGCAAAAGGCAGCATCGCAGTTACCATCCGCAACACACTGACAAAGTCATTCCTTCTTCGTTGTCCCATAAAATCTTCACAAAACGATTTAAATCTTTTTGCCATCAAAATATATGTACGGAATATAATCTTTTTAAATTTTCTACAAAATCGTTAACACTCATCTTGATGTGAAAAAAAAGAAGAAAAAAATCCACATACAAGAGAATAACGAGAGTAAAATTCAACATGTGAAATAAATTTAATGTTACGGAAACGGGTTATTAAATTATGCAATTCCCGTAAAAATATTTTGGGTATTATGTATTCTTCTACAACAGCCGAATTTCGGCATATAGACAGCTGGAAAACACAAAAAAAAAACAGCTACATATTTTGTTTCTTGAAGTGTATAGCCTTAAAGCGATTAAAGAAACTCAGTTGTTAGAAAATTGATTACATTAAATCAGAAAATATAGCAGTTTATTTTTTGGTAGTTTTCAAGCTGTCTTTTTTCACATTCCAAAAACTACCTCTGAATTTTATAAAAAAATTTATAGCTTCAGTAATTTTCCACAGCAAATTTGACGTTAACAAATTATTTTTATAATTTGTCTGCATTTTCGTTACAAAGTTTTTTTTTTTTCAATATAAAAATTTAATATTATACCAATTTCGTTTTTATTTTAAAATCTTCCTCACGACAATGTTTCAATATTGAAACTATTTTACATAAGATTTTACAATTAAATCGTAACTTCTATGACTTTGTAGTGAATAATAATTGCTTTAAATATTTTGGTATATAATTTTTTTAATTATATAATTAAATATATAATTTTTAATTTTGTAATACTTATATTTTTATACCAGATAATAGTAAAGTCAGTTTTTCATTAGTTTCTAATAATAATGCAAATTGTATTGCAAAGTAGGCACAGCAACTTATATATATATATATATATATATATATGTATCTATATAAGATAATACTCATGTCGTTACTTGATTACTTCTCAGTGATGTAGACAGACGGTAAATATGCTATTTATATTATTGTAAATATATTGAATAGTGTAACTTGCCACCAACCTTTTGCTGGATTTTCAAATGCACTTGTATTTAGGAACACAATAAGAATTAACAAGTTAAATTGTTTTTTGAATTTTTTCAATGAATTTTTTTAATATTTTATTTTATTTAGAAAAATTTTTTAGTCCATTAAAAAAAATACAGCAGATAAAACTTTGCAAATTTTCAAATTTTTTACAACACTTTTAGCATTAGAAAACCCTGTTGTGATAGTTTTTGTCTTTTAATTGGATATTGCGATTATAAATTTTTTTAATGAGAAATCTCGCAAAATTAATTTTTTATAGTTAAACGTTTAATATTAAAATTTGTTTTATTTTTAAACCTGTTTGGAGAAAATATATTAATTTAAAAAAAAATTAATCGATAATGATCAATCTTACACAAAAATTATTTTTATATAAATAAATAGATTGTTGATAAAATGTTTAAGCAAATCAGTTATTTTGCTTGTCTTTTTCAATGAAATCAGTGAGACAAATTTTGTGGCATATTTTCTTGTCGAGTCGAACAGAGTGCTTTTAATGATTTAAATAACAGGCAATAAATCGAAGTCATTGCAACAGACACCCGTAAAACTCAGTCGAACTGCATCCGAACATGCGTGTACATGCACGTGCGTGTGTATTCAACATTCATTTAAGTACTGGAGACCTTATAAAGAGGAAAACACCAGTAAACAGTAAACTGATAAAGTATTTGTTGTAGTGCCACATTAGAAAAGCATAAAGCCGGACAATAAATAAGAAATGAGGAAAGATAAAGCCATAGAAATGCATTTTATTTGCAGAACTTTTTGTGTTCTGTCGCTTGTCGTTCTGTTCGCTAGCACTGGGCAAATTTGCTTCTTTAAATGCAATATTTTGCTGCAGTTTTATGCAATCGTTAAGAGACAAATACGTTGCCGGCTGCATGTGTGTATGTATGTCTGTATGTATGTGGCTCTGGTTCCACATTTAAGTACTTGTATGGCGCCGCTGACCGTCGGAGCAGTTAACATCAATGGCTGCTGCCCACATTATTTCTTGTTGGTCTTCCTGCTTAACAACATCGATTTTGTGGCCACACACAAATGCATTTTACACGCAGCAATTATTATGTTTTACTTTTTTTTATTATATGGTTTTTGCCCCTTCTCTCTGTTTTTTATCTCTCCCATTTGATTTTTGTTCCCTGCTTTTATTTTGCTACCAAATTATCGTGTGTTCATGTTAGTGAATGTTTTTTTAGCACGAATAATATGTGCCATTACTTTTAAAAATAATCTTGTTTTTTTGCCACGATATAAAGTACATACAAGTTGGCTGGGTACTTGGCAGGTTGCACACTGAGGCCGGTAGATTGGAAAATCCTTTTAGGGTTGGGCTCCCGAGTGCACCAAGAGGGAAAAACAGCTGAAACCAGTAAGAGAAGTACGATGTTTTAAAATCTGTTAACCTGTTTCAAGCCGACTATCCCACGTTTTTTCACGATATTCTCCTCCCTATGGGCTGAATGTGGTATAATCGTGTGCCTTTCATGCAAAAACCTGCGGTTATGTTGCCGCCACTAATAATTTGTAACGATTGTACGTTGCAATTTGGTGACTTTTGTACAATTAAATCTTTCTGTTTTTTAACTTTCCCCCCCGGGGCGGGTTAAGCGTTGCGGATTTTACAGCCAGTCGCGGCACTGTGCTGTCCGGGGAATAGAAAGGAACGGCCTGTAGGTTTTAAATGTTCTATCTATTCCGCATTTTAGCCCACTGTGCGTCAATAGAGTGTCCCGATTTCAAACGTATGTACAAACTCGACTTCTAGGTGTGTACGTGTGTGCCTTTAACGTTAGTGTGAAGCAAAACCGTTTGGTCCATTTTAATTTGTGCCTTTAGTTTGCAATACTGTTGAAGTTTTTCTTTTTTTTTTTTGTAATTCTTTATTTATTTATTTTGTTTGGTGTCCTTTCATATATATTTTTTTGTGGAATTAAATAAATATCTTTTAAATAAAACCAACACTCGTTCGCAAACCAGTTACAGCAAAAACATATACACATGTAATTGCAATTGCTCGTTTGCAATTTACACACAGCCTCACACACACACACACATACACACACACACACACACATGCAAAAACGCACAAAAAATTCGTGGAAATGTATGCCCTGCAGTTCGTTTGCTCTACATTCCTCTTGAGTCTAAATGTCAACGATGACAAAAGTGACATCCAGCTCAAACCAACGCCAATATTAATTCTGTTGAATGCAGACCTGCAAGTGAATTTTTCACCAACAACAACATTTTTTTCCTATATCATAATATTTCTATTGAAAACAACAGCTTTTATAATGATTCAACAAAAAATTTAACTGAAACAACGAAAACATTTGCTGGAAAAAAACATTTTGGCAAAAGTTTAAAAAAATGTTTGCTCTCTTGCTGAAAAAAAACTGCTTTTTAAATATTTTCAATCAAATAAATGGCGTGATCAGTGAAATTTTTGTTTAAATATGGATCTTAAAAAGGGATTTCATTGAATCAACAAATACTTTTGATTCACATGGACATATTAAAACAATGTTGGTCTTAGGACCAGCCAACAGACTTTGCTTAAATTTTGTCAACCTTGTGGAATAATTTTTTTCTTTGGGCAGAACAATTTTAAAACCGGATCTGTTAAAGATACGCAACGTCAACTTCTTAGCTCTAGTGTTGCCAACTGTAGATTACTTGAGAACTATTGGGTTTGTCTGCTATTGCAGGGCAATTTCAGTTTATTTTTTTGTATGTACGTGTGGCTGTGTATGAATTGTATGTGAAAAAGAAGTTTGCATTTACAATTTGTCACGCTTAAAATTAAATTTGCAATTTATATTTCAACTGCTTTCTTTTTTAATTTGTACCAGAAACTTGCTGCAACACAATTTGTATTAAAAGTTACAACCAAATAATTTGTTCATTTGTTGAAACCGCCAAAAATGTCAAACAAAATAAATTGTGTAAAACTTGACTTCTGTTGGTGTTCAACACAACAAAACGAAAGAAGAAAATAATTCCTATTAATAACAAAAAAAGACACAAAAACTTAATGTTATTTTAATGCTTATTTTTATTTGTTTGTTTGGTGGCTTCCCCTTTTTTTTTATTAATATATGAGTCACTTAAAAAAGCAGACGAAACTTTTTGTAATCTCTTGCGCTATGAGGATAGTGTTGGAAGCTGGATTCCGCCATTTACTCAGCACAAATATTTACTGAAAGTTGTTTGCAACGCAATTCACCATTTCGAACAATTTGTTTGGCAAATTAAAGTTCCCAAACGAAACCGTCATGAGTAAAGGAGACACATTACTGTCATAAGGTGGCAGCACAGCGACAGATGATGACATTTTGCTGGATTGTCACACGCATAATTTTAGTTGTTTAAACAAAGTATATTAAAACAACTGATTCATTAAAATTTGTTACACCTTTCAATTATTTTAATATTGAACTAAATAAAAACTGAACTAAAACAATAAATGTTTAACTTTTAGCACCAACACCGAACTGTTGACATCCCAGAGAGGCTAAAACATAGCAATCACTAGTTATACTTCATAACGGTCATAACATAAACCGCTGTTACAAATATTGTACCTTTTAAAGGCAAAACGGGTTTCAAACTAGCAGAGTTATATCATTTTATTTCAATCTAAAAATGTTTTTGGAGACCGTACAAAACAAATTTGAATAGAGAGCAAAATTCTGGACGCAAGGACTGTTAAAATGCATTGAGTGAATGGATAAAACTGTGGTCCGGATTTTCGCACTGCCTTCAGTGCTGACCTATTGTGCTGCCTCGTTCCTTTTACGTCTTAATACTTCAGAGAATCAGACCTGCTACTTACAACGTGTTAGCAAAATCGTGTTGAGGATCTCAGTGCCATGCAAGTGTCCGTGTTGGATATACCAAGTTTTAGTGCAAGTTCCGCTCTTCTCTGGATATACCCTCAGCCAAGCCGTTAAAATATATTAATTTGATTTTCAAGCAAAATATATCCTTAGAAACTCAGCCATGCCAACCTGCAACAAAACTAAATATATTTTTAAGCCACCCACAAACTTCAGCAAGTGTTTAAATAAAATGTTGATAAAATTTTTTTATCAGTCAAATAAATTTTTCTTGTTCATGTTGCACAACGTTGAAGCAAAACATTAAACATTTTTTATTTTCATTAAAAAGCCTCACAAAAAACGCTTTTAAAAATTTTAATTAAATAACTGGATGAAAATATTCCACAAAAATCTAACCAACGTCATTTAACATAAAATTGCTGAACACATCGAACAAACACAATGTTGGAATATCATGAATTTGTGGATGAAAGAAGAATCAGTCCTCTTTAAAGCGATACCCAGATAAACTCTCCAAGCGTCTGGTTACAAACAACAAAATCATATTCATACACCCACAACAGTTTCTGTACTTTTGCTCAAACTGCACTTTAAACGAACGACCAGATAAATGACCGAATTCCTGTTTTATTTAAACAATTTTCCTCCCTCAACAGCTCGTTTATTAAACCCTAAAAGAAAAACAAAAATTATAATAAATTTAAACTGCATATTAAAGTTGATTACTACCGTAATTTATCACGATCATTATTAAAATTGTACATTTTTCAGCGTTTTATTTTCATTCATTTGTAATAAATGGATTAATTACGAATGCGTTCGTTTGTTAGGGCTGCATAAATGTTTAAATATTGAAGGCGCGCAACACCACGACTGCACTCATTAGTTCAAAAAGTGAAGAACACACACACACACACACACACAGACTTCACGACTTTTTTTTTAGTTGAGTTTTTTACTCAAAAATATAACTTAAAGGACGATCAGTATTCAGCTTAAAGAAAAGGAAATAATACAAATGTTTCCTTTAATTAAGAGTGTAATTGTTTTCGGCGCACATCAATCTCTTTCCTTTAAAGCGAAGACATTTACACACACACACATGCCAGGGATGACAAGATTGGTACTTTGACATAATAGTACTATCTGTCCAGTTTTAGTAATCAGTGGAATAACCAATACCGCAGTAAAAATTTTTCCCAACGAATTTCACAATTTTGATAGCATAAATTTGCATTTTATAGCTTTTGCTGAAGGTGAAATATTAAAATCTTATTTCTGGGCAACAGTTTTTAAAATATAAAATGAGGCAAACTTTCAAAAATTGCCACAGAAAACAGTCTTTTTTTTTGCCAAAATATAACTAAAACCACAGCAAGAAATAGACCACAAACTGCAGCTCTCTGCGGATCGGTTCAAACAGAAGAGTTACTGAATTCACAAAATTGCAATTATTGTTGCAATATTTTAAATTAAATTTAAAGTAAATTATTATCAAAACTGTAACTGAATTGTGTTTTTCTATGTTAAAGTACAATTGAAATTTAATGTAACTTTTTTAGAATATTCTTTATAATATCATATAATAAAAATAACGTAAATTAAAACTTTAGTGCAATTTCGGTCAGAAAAGTACAAGCTTTCAAGCTATTTGGCACAATTTTGAAATTTTCAATGCCATCCCTGATACATGCTCCAGAGAGAGAGAGAGAGAGGGAGAAAATGGTGCACGAACATTTGATCAAGATTGAAGAAACTACTGTGACTTGTGTGTAATTGAAATCTTGATTCAAAAGTTCTTTGTGGAATTGTGTTAATTGAATCTCCGGTGTTGTTTTTTGTTAGGACCAAGAGAATGTCAAACTATGTGGAGATTTCGGTTCAGTAAGGCTGGACAAGTCATCATGAATCATTATGTTTGTTTAGTGTTTTTGGACCAGTGCTGTGAGAATGACTCCTACACTTGCAGTGCTCTGTATCAGATGTTGCGAAATAGGCTATGGGCTGGATGGAGTAGGGGGAGTAGTGCTTGTGAACGTCTTTTGATTTTGACTACGCGCTAGTTTATTTCATTCTCTGTTTGCAGAGATGGTTATGTTAAACATCAATTAACCCAATATCCCCAGCATTGTTTTTAGTTTATTGTTCTATACAGTATTAATATGGCTTTGCTGCGTTTTTGTTCGTTGGGTTATTGAGTGTTTGTGTATTGTGTGTGCTGAAGGACAATGTCATGTGCGTTTATGTTGATAAATTTTTTGTTTGTTTATTTTTATTACCAGAGTTTTTAGTTGGAATCACACCTATGTCGAATACCCTGCCAAACCCATCTGCCGAGGGCTCCTTTAACGCCTGAACACCGTAGAAAGTTCATAGAGCACTTTTATCACAGGGTTGTATTTAATAATGACGCTCATTTCTGGCTAAAGAGCTGCATCAATAAGCAAAAGGTTCATATTTGAAGCGAAGATAATCCTCAAGTCGTTAACGAATCACCATTAAATCCATTACAATTGACAGTTTGGTGCAGTTTATACGCGGGGGCTTCATCGGTCCTTATTTTTCGCGAAATGAACAAGAAGCTGCCGTTAGGGTGAATAAATAGCACCGCTGGCTGCATCTTTGTTCCTAAAAATAAATTAGCTAAGCGCCAGCAGCGTTTGGTTCCAACCATCGATTATTGCAAAATCAATTTGGTGCCAACTTTCTTTCCCAACGCGATTTAACACCTCTGAGTTTTATTTATTATGCCGACCAGCCAGCAGCTCTTGAAGCATTGAAAGCCAATATTCAGGCCACCTCTGATGCCCTACGCCTACATTTTCTTGTTTTACAAATAAATGGCATCTACCAGATTATAACAAAAACAATTCATTGCAACAACATGTCTGTATTCTATTGTTCCCATCATTTTAAGTTGTAGGAAGGGGAAGCCTTCGAAAACATGGCGCTGCGACTTCACTTTAAGCAGAATAAGATTTTGCCATCTAATGCAGGAATTATAATTTATTTAGCACTTAAATACAACATAAATAGTGCAATTCATGGTGCACAAGTGCGGAGCTTAATGCGGTGTGTTTTTCATGTCTGCTTCATTATAAAACACGCCAAAAGCGAATTTAGTCTGCTTACAAGTTAGACAAACAAACAGAAAGTTTCTACAGATACTTATTTATAAAATTAGTAACATATTAATGCAATTCAGTTCTGCTTTTGTTGCGCTAAGTTTTCGCTCATTACCATTTTCGTTTGAAGGCGCAGCATGCAACTATTTGACATGCCACAGCACCTGGGGCGGGCAATCAACTGCTCTAAAACGTAACCGAAATAAACGAAAACAAAGGCGCGAGAGCGTGCAGTTACATTGTTGTAGTGGAGGCATCATAATGGCCAGAATTGTGAAATGAAGAAAGGAATAAAATTGATGAAAGAAAACCTAAAGTGCAAAAACCTTTGAAACAGGAAAACTGACAAAACTATAACTGCAGTGCAGCAAATCTTTTCCAATTGTTTTCGGACGAGCAGTAAAACATCTGTTACTAGAATAAAGCGGGGGGAAAGAATAAAAGTTACTTTTTAATTGGGATAAGTGCGATCATCTTGTCGTCATTCGTTCATGAAAGAAGACACAAAACTAATATGGCTATTTATCGTGGATCCAATTACGTTGAATGCGGACTCGTCTTATGTTTATGTTACAATTTTATTGCAAAAACTCTTGAAGCTTTTGCTTAGTCCATAAAAATTGTTTGTCGAAACAACAAAAATATTTGCTGGAAATAAAACTTTTTTTGGGGAAAATCGCAGTACATTTAGTTTCAAAGAACATATTTCATTTCTTGCTAAACAAAACATTTTTTTTCAAATATTTTCAATCCAATAATACGCTGAATCTGTGAAATTTTTTTCTGAGTTCGAACCAATAAAACCTTTTGTTACAAAAGAAATACGTTTTTGTTGCTTTTCGTTAACTCGCTTGGATATAATTTTTGTGATTATTTGCTTTTTTGTGGGGCCACTTATCAAACGAAATATTCTGAACTCCTTGCAAAAACTTGTGAAAATAAAATAGCAACTTCTTAAGTTGTGGTGTCTCATTAACTTTAGGCTTAAAATAAGCAAAATTTGATAAAACTCAAGACATTTCATTTTATTTCTTCTATTATAATAAAATTGTATTGATATTAAAGAATTAAAAAAATATAAGCCAAGAACGGAATAAATCTGTCCAAACTTAAATTAATAATATGTAATTATTCCATGTAAAAGAATTTTGTACGAATATTAGTAAAACTTCAATTTCCATTCTATTGAAATTATTTACGAAAGAATTTTGGAAAAATGCATTTTTGTACGAAGAACGGAATAAGTGAATTTTACAGCAGAAATAATACTTGTCCTTCCATATAATAGAAATTTAAAAAAGTGTTCGCATCTGACAATTATAAAATTAGTCTGATACTCAATAATATGGGCTAAAGCGCATTCTTGTAGGAAGAACGAACTAAGTCTGTTTTACACCATAAAACAGAATTTTCCAAAAGTACCTGAATCTCAGAAAATATTGGATTTATTATTTATTTTTATTTTATTACTTTATTTTGCTTTCCTTTTCTATTCTATTGAAATTGTTTGTTAACGAATTTTGGAAAAATGCATTTTTGTATGAAGAACGAAATAAGTCTGTTTTACACCGTAAAAGAGAATATCAAAAAATATTAGATTTATTGCGAAAATAGGCGAATTTTAATAAAAATTAGTAATTTTTTTTTATTTCTCTTTTCAGTCCTTCGACAATTACTTTTTTTTTAATTTTAAAAAAGTGCATATATGTCGGAAAATATTAATTTTATCGTGCAAAGAAGAAAACTTTGCTAAAATTAAGAAAAATATCAAAGTTTCTCCTTTCAACTGCATTTAAAATATTTCCACATTAATATGAAATAATTCATATAAAACAAAAATGTTCCGGAAAAGCTTTTTTTACTCCATTTGGAAAAAATTTATATATATTTCCCGCAAAACAGACTTTACACGAGAACAGATTGTTCCCCTCTTTAATTCCACAAGAAGAAAAACTTTAATAGTTGGCAACGCTGAGTTCAGCTGCTTTTATAGGTTTCTATTTAATTTCATTTCTTCTCTGTTTGTCACAAAAAAATCCTTGTTGTTGAAGCAATGGAATAAAATTAACCTTAATTTTACCAGTTCAACAGAAATTCTTCCGGCTTTTTATATTTTACATACATTTGCGTCTACTTCACAGCCAGCATATATTTCATGCGAAAGTTATATACATATATTCGATGTGCTTTTCATAACATTTTTGGCATTAAACAATTTTATATAAGTTTTCTTGTAACTACTTTTCATTAATTTGGTGATTGCGCTTTTCACTATCTGCCACAAGAAAAGCTGATTCAAAAACCGAACCTTTTTCAATTCATAATTCATACTTTTTTCGAAGAAATTCCTTCCTATTCATTGTACGAGGTATGAGCAATGACACTCAGTTCTCGCAGAATTGATATATTACATAATCGGCGGAATATGTGTTTTTTTTCTATTGTGTCAACAAATAAAGTCTTTGCTGTTGGAAGAAAAATTTAAAACGTCACATTCATTTAAACTAAGTTTGCAAATATTTTTAAGAAACTTTCAACGAAGTTTATCCTTAGCCAAGAGAGAGAAAAACTTGACGTGTTATAAATGGTTTGGCGCCCTGAAAGGTAATCTTTTACTGAAATATCACCTGTCTTGGCCTAAACCTTCTGTTTGTTGTACCTAAAATATTGTTCTAATTTAAATTCTTGGCTCATAAATAACAGTTTCAAAGTGTTAACAGGCGCATTTTATAGAATGAAAACATGACGAGTGTGTCGGCTGCCAACACAGATGATTAATTTGAGCTTAAGCTTAAGCAACGAGAACTTTTATTAATTAACGAAATACTCGTATATTGCTTAGAACCGTAAAGCATCCAAGAGTTTAGGGGTATTCCCTGATTGCTGCATGGCAATGGAGGGTATGAAGCTGAATTGAAAGTGAAAGACAACGCAAATAATTTGAAGGGTGAGTATATGTTTTACCCTTTAATAGCCTCATTAAATAGGCAACCCTTTAAATTGCATTCATCCTTATTCTTATATAGAAGCAACGGCGAGAAAGGCTGTGAGGCTGTGAACAGTACTTGCAATCTGTACCACTATTCAAATTCAGTTGACAAAGCCACACAGATCGTATATGAAATTCTAAAGTTGGATTCTGACACACTAATTTTTTTGCAAATATTTGTCTAAATTCTTTGTAACGACTTAGTGACGATTAAGTCTAAAGTGATATATTTATTTTTATTTACAACTAGAATAAACATTGTTTAGGAAATCAGTATCAAGTATCAAGGCTGCTCTTCTACATTTTTCTTCGTGTGCTTGGAAAATGCCACCTACTCACACATAAAAACTGCTTTAAATAAAATATTTAAGCACAAGTTTATTTGTATTGAACTAAAGATTATGTGGCCAGCAGCAGATTTCCATCTTCAAAAGCTATTTGCTTTTGTTAATTAAAAAAATTAAAAAAAAAAACAATATTTATTCACACCAGTTGCGGAATTTAAGTGACTCTATAACAACAATAATTAAATAATTTTTTTTTTTTATTACTGAAGTTGTTCAGTTAAATTCAATAAAATACAGCCAATCTTTTATGGAAAATCCACAAGCACCCCAATAAGTCTTAAAAAGGTACAAAATTAGAATGAACAAAATGTGGGAAAATATGAATTTTTATATTCGAGTATTAAAAAGTTTATCTAAAACCAAACAATTTTGTTCTTAACAAAGTTTCTTGCGAAGCTTCTTACGCCATGGAACTTAAGTCAATTTTGATATGTTTTTGTATTTTCGCCTTTAAGACAATCTTTGTTTGTTTCTCTTTATGGAGAATTTGTGTCAGTATTCATTCATTCATCTGTTGTTATTAAACAAAAATCTATTGTTGTTGTTGTTCTGACATTTGAACGGTAGTTGTGACATAACAATGTCATCAAAAGCTTGTTTTCAGACGGTGGGTGCTTGTTCACGCATTATGATTCGAGTTACGAAATTTTTTGCTTTGCGGATTGAGTGTTGAAACCAAATGTGTTTTAATGATGGTGATCATCATCATCGCTTTTAAACATATGTACATTCGCGCGACCATATGTACTACACTTTAACACGAACGTTACGAAAGTAAAAACAATCATAAACATGACTTGTGAATTAGTTCGGTTGATTAAATGTGAACAAAATATTTTTTGTAAAATATATTAATTTTTTTTTAAATTCAATGTATGTAGTGATGTTTTGCTTATCGTAGCTGTGAAATGTTTTGTCGCTGTTGCGTATGATTGATGTATTATGCGATAGGAATTATAGACGAAAATTAATCATACGACCGAGTGGCTGTGCGTTTATTTTACAATCAACTTAAGAGTATTACATGGTTTTATTCGCATCTAACATTTTTATTTTTGAATTTTAGAAAGTTATAGGATATTAATGTATTTAAAATCAAAAACATATTGTAAAATTTTGGTGAAATATTTTTCCAGCTTATGCAGTCCTCAATACAAGCACAATTTCTAAAAACTTGTTCGATTATATAGAAGGTTGAAATTTTAAGGAGTTAGAAATAAATTGAAGAGCAATACTTCATCAATTTATTAATAAAGTAAAGAGTAGAGAAGAATTTTTGGGGATATGCTACACAAACAGACTAGTTGAAAGTCCTTGTTTGCAATAAAAACTCTTTCTATCATGGCTAAATATTTGGCAATTTGACCAGGTAGCCGTACAAGCGATAGCCTCATATATAAAAACAAAATGTTAGCATAACGAAAAGTCATATTTAGAATTGGAATTCATACTAAATAATTTATTTGAATTTGTGTCACATGTACAATCAATCTCGTAACCAACATTGTGCTTTACAAAATAATAAATAAGTAATAAAGACAAAATGCTAAAAGTAGGTAAAAACTTTTCGCTGCTTAAAGAAAATTTTCAGCGGTAAAGATTGAGAATTTGCCGCATTTCGCCAGTAAAATTAATTAATGCAATTTATGTTTGAACAATTTATCATCATTATTTTCAACATCATCACTGTCGACACAGCCACTTTTAAGGAAATTTTGCAAATTTAAACTGTTGTGACCTTCTTCTTGAATGAAGTCAATGATTTGCTTAGATTTTCGTCCAAACGAGCTATTACCGCAGACTAATAAAGCAGAGTATTTTCTTTCTCCAATTACTCCATTTATTCCGCATTTTAATGAAAGAGAAAAAACTTATTTAGAGGCCATTTAATTTAATTACTCACTTTAAAGGAACCGACATGCTGCAAATCTGGCAGTTAGTGCCTCTTTCATGATTTAGGAATTTTATGTTTGCAAGTATTTCAAACTTTGGAAAATCTAAGCTTAAGCGGGAAAAATGAAAAACTGGCGTAGCTACAGATACACAAACTGCCAATAGAAAACTTATTTCTTATTTTTATTTTTCTTCTACCCTTCAAATATGTTGAGAGCGTGCAATACGACCTTAGTTTGTCCTTAATCTACTTTTTATTATTCCATATGTTAGAGAACGTTGCTGCGATGAACCACGAATGGTTCTGTTTTCCAAAATGAATTTATTTTATTAGTGACTATTCGCCAGCTTAAGCGATTTCTGCATCATAATTCCTTTTTTTTAACTTTATCATTTCATAACATTTTGTTCTGGAGACAAGGCGTTTCTACTCCTCCATTAACAGGCTAAGGCTACTTTCACAGCTCGTTTTAAAATTGAGAGCGGGGCGTGCTTATCAATATAATTGTATATTCATTTAACCCCTTGAATGTGCAGTTCTATTAATTTGCTTTAAGAATTGGTATCTCTACTCCTGTTATTTTTCACTCTCCTGTTGTTGTTTTTTTTTTTTTTGCAATAACTAAAAGTCGTTACAGAAATCAGTGTGGAAGTATTCTTGCCATTGAAAAATTAATTTTCCCGCTTAGATTTTGAAAATGAAATTATTTCAGATAAAGTTTTTGCCGTGTCTTCTGCAACAACAACAAGCAACACGTGTTGCAAGTTTTCTGACAAATCACAAACCAATATTTTAAGACAGATAAACTAAATCCCTAATTTGTAATGCGTTAAAGAAAAGGATTCACAGAATTAACAAGTGGTTTTGAATTCACTTCGGCTATGCGTGCATGATTTCAAAGTCGAGTAACTTTTACAAATATAACTTTCAAAAACCTGCCTGGTGGTTTGGGAAACCTTTTTAATGGAATTTTATATAAACATTTGCAGTTTAAAAAATTTTTATAATACATAAATATTATGCCAAATAATTGGGTTGAAGTTGAGCCCACACAAAAGCAGCTCAATCCCTAAAATATTTAAATAATTTACTTGGCTTCATTGCGTTTTCTCTCTGCTCTTTGACTTCTACATGCAAGGCCTGGATTTCGTTTTTATGTTTCTGAGATATATAATATTTTTTGACATCTTTAGATCTTTTACTCAAATTAAAACCTAAATATTTAACGAAAACTCTTTGATGTATGTTTGATATTGTTAATAAATTTAATTTGTATAAAGTTGTTGTTTTTTCTTGAGAATATTTTGGTTCATTTTGCTGCAAAAATCGTAAAAAATTCTGGAAAACATCATAAACAAAGATTATGAATTGATGTTCATTTTCTATGAGTGAATTTACATTTTTCATTCATCATATACGAAGATGTGTGATTGTTTATCAAACAGATTTATTTTATGATCTGTTTTTTCTTAGCAGGGGAAAAATTTTAAAATAAATTTATATCGAAATGTATGAAAAAGAAAAAAAAACAAGAGAAAAAACATACTCTAAAATATAAGGAAAGGATATGAACAAAAAAGAACGTTAATAAATTTGTTTGCGTATGAAAATGTGATTCTTTAGGGATAAAGAATATTAAATGCATGTTTGTAGGACAACTACTACATAAAAATATGTATGAAATTAAAAACAGACGAAGATATAATATAATAAATTTTTTTCTTTTGTTTCTTCAACAAAATGAAAAAAGCAAACAAAAGATATAGATCTCATGTCAAACAGTTGACGTAAGAAATGGTCACCTGTTTTGTTACTTTTATTTTTCGGGCAAGGACATGCACAAACATGCACACTCATGCAATTCAAAACCCAAACAAAAAATTGTGCAACGAGTCTCAAAGTTCTGTTTGTTCAACGATTAAATACGAGTACAATTATTAGTATTTTATTTGCTAAGAGCCCTTTCACAGCACGCAATTCAGTGGCGCAAATCGCTTGTGCAATTCTTGTGCGGCGTAAAAAGAAGAAAGTGTCTAAGTTTGAATGTCCTCAGATTGGAGGGACAGTATTACTAAAATCAAGCATCTTTTACATCGAATTTTAGAAATTTTACATTCTACCTGCAGAGTTTTATACAAGGGGAAACCTTAAACATCGGTCTTTAAATTAAAGAAATTCAATTCCTTAATCCATAACAGTTGAAAATATAAATTGAATTGGGGTCAAGAGACAAGTGCGAATTTCGCAACGAATTAAACAAAACCCTTTTGTTACCACGTAAATCAAGGGCTGAACCTTTTGCAGGAAATTATGAATTTTATTAAAAAATGTTTCAAAATAAATTAAAATTTTATTTAATTAATATTAATAAGCAAAACTGTGTTAAGAAAATTAGTTAAAATTAGCCGCGAAAGATGAATCTTTTAACAAATTGTTTGAGGTGTCGACATCCATATACATTTTTTAGCAGAATAGAAAATATAATAATAAACAATATTATTAAATATAAAATAGACTTGTTTCTATATATAAGAAACCTGGTCACCTGATAATGTTTTGTTTGTCGTATGACGAATTTCGACCAACGCCTCAGTTGTATTCCTAGTATTTGCATTTCACCTATAAAGTTCTATAAATCCTAGGATAATCGTCGGTGAAAAACCCTGGCTTATAAAATATATGAAAATTTCGAAATGATAATATTTATGTTCGTAATTGAACATTGCTGATGGCAATAAAATATTCATAAATGAACACCTACAAATAGCGTGCATGCACTGGAGCATATCGTTGGCTTAATACCAAAAGGGCGTAACCTAATGGTTTTGTTGCTTGACAGGAAGAGGAAAACCCTGAATGAAACATCTTCAATACAGAAAAACCAAATTTTAACTTAAAACGAGCCATTTTTAATTTTTTTTTTAGAAAGTCATTTAAAATAAAGATATTTTTCTGACACATTAAATTAGTTAGACCTCTATTTGGAGATATGTCATGGAATTTGTTTTAAAAACATCGAAATACTCCACATCTATATTAAGCCAAACATGTATTTGATTAAAAATAAACTTTTTCTATATGTCTGAATATGCATTTACTTCGATTTTGCTTAATTCATACGTGTTCGAAAGTGATTTATGATATGTAGTTTATGGTAACTCCTATTTGTGTAAATTCCAGGTAAAACCAACTCATCCCTCTTTAACAAAAATGTAGTGTTTTTTTAAACGTGTGGGCATATATGTAAGTTAAATGTGTGTTTATGCTGTTTGGCAATTGGCAATTTAATTTTCAGATTCAGTAAGTTTTTACATAGAAATTTAAATTTGTTGCGGCGGCAGAAAAATATAAAAATATATTAATAATAATATATTAAGTTGTAAAAATAATTATTCAAAACCAAATCCAGCATTTTACCATAAAAATATTGCCATTGAAAAACCGTCGAAATATCTACATCAATAAAGTTTTTTATATAAGTTATAATAATTTTTATAATAATTTTTAACTATAAGTTATAATAATTTTTAATTTTTGGCGCTTAGTCGTTTTCTTTTCTGCTTCAGCACAAGGAATGTTTGCATTTTTGGTTTAGGTACTTTTACTTGACAAGACGTTTTATTATTATGGGCATCATCATTTTTATTACCTTTTATGTTGGATTATAAGATTGTTGGTTTAATAATGCAAACTTTTTACAGCTGGTGTGTTGTACAAAAGCCGCAGCATCATCAAAAGCAGCTGCAACACCATATTGGAGGATCAGCAACAAAAATATGGCAACACTGCAGCAAGGATGTAAAGTTTCTAGGCATTTACGAACGTACCCAAAGTTGTTACTTAAGTCTTGCAAAATATGGCTAAATTTGGTGTTTTAGGCTCTTGAAAAATTCACGCAATTCGACAAAAACAATGAAAAACCCTTACAAAAACAACAAAAGTTTTAAGGCCAAATAAAAATCGAATGCATATTTAATGCATCGGAAAAAAAACTTAAGCACTTATTTTGTTTAATGAAAGCTGTTTCGTATTGGGTTGATTTTTTGCGCTCTTATAACGTCACTCGATTCTGGATGTTTTTTCGTGGAAATCAAATCGTTATTATTGTAAATTGTCAGCTGAAATGTGAAACCGCCAACTAAAATGTTTGCCTTTTTCACATTAGAAGCAAAATAATAACATATTATAGACTCGGCGCTGCCAGTTACGTACTTACGACTTTCGCTTATAAAATCAATAATTTTTATTATTTCAGAGTAAATGAAGGCAGATTGTTATTGAAAAAATCGATTTTAAATTTTTTATTAGCGACATGGTTCTGCACTTCAGGTAACACAATCCTTTGTACGCTTTATTTTGACACTCACAGTACATTTGTGTGTACATACATTTTATTAAATTTTAATTGCTTTCGTTCACACCCACACATCTACATGTAGATGTGTATGTGTATTTGTATGCTTATACGATTGTAAAACATTAAATTATGCTCAATTGTAAAATATAATTAAAAAAGTTTCTATACACTTTGTTTTTTTCTCCCCAGTTTCTAAAATAATAGCATTTTTGTTGTTGCTTTTCTTATAACATTGAATTACCATAATTAAGTAGGAAAAGAAAACATTCAAAGTTGAGCAAAAGAAAAAACTAAAGGAAATTTTGATTTTAAGTCTCTTTACAAACCTTAACAATAACATTATGAGCTGCCAAAATTATTCAAATAAACATTAATTTATTCGAAAAGCGTTGGCGTTTTGTTTAAGTTAAACAAATAGTAATTATTTCGTGTGAAAACTTTCACAGCGTTCTTCTATCTGCTGTAAAACGACAAAAACCATAGATACTTTAATTGCTTCGTACGATTTTTTGGCGAATAAATTACAGTATAATTTACAAATTTTATTTACACTCGTTGGACGCAGGACTACGACTATTTGTTTGGCTGTTTTAGAAGCGTTTAAACGCTTTCAAGTGTTGGGATTGGAAAATATTTGCATTTAATTTATATTCACAGCACGACCAAAGCGGCTGTTGCGTTTCTATATGCATATCGTATATATAAAAATAAAATATTTAAAACAACAACAACAACAAATCAGTAAACAATATTAAATATTCATAAAATTTAAAATGAGTTTGAAATTAGTTTTAATGCAAAATTTTCTTAAAACACATTTGAAATACATGCTCTGGCCTTAATCTTCGACAGTATGAGATGGTAAGAGCTTTTTAAGCCCAACAATTATAAATTATTAAAAGCCCTATTGTCATTGTCGTTTCTATGATTCAAAATTGACAGCATCGCAATAAGTTGAATCAAATTTATGCTTTCAACAATCTTACAAACGATTTTATCTAGTGTTTTTGACTTTGACTTTTCACACGAAAACAGGCTTGAGCTTTTCGCTTTCCTTTTCGACACATATTGGCTTTAGCCAGCATTTGCACATGCCAGTACAAGTTCGCAAAAGTCAATACATTCACAATTTTTTACTAATACACTCAGATATTCCTTATTTACAGCTCAATTTCCCCCAAATTTAATTCTAAATGAATTTTCGACACTCGCCACAAACAAAATGACAAATGAATGGTACCAAGAAGGAGTTTTAAGTCCAGCTCTTAGCACTCGTAACAATTAAAATAAAGATAACGGTTTTATGTATATTTATATAAAAATGAGCACAAAAATATACAGCAGCAAAACTTAATGATAATTATGCTTCTTCCTTTGGCGCTACAGTCCGGGGTGAACCTGGGCCTTTTCTAGCTGGCACGATCTTTAGCCAACAGCCTC
Organism: Epicampocera succincta; assembly: GCA_932526305.1. Lineage (NCBI taxonomy): Eukaryota > Metazoa > Arthropoda > Insecta > Diptera > Tachinidae > Epicampocera > Epicampocera succincta. The sequence goes on from OW052034.1 coordinate 59,779,254, forward strand.
CAATTTTGCACACCAAGTTGGTGTAGGTCGCTCTCCACTTGCGTGCGTTTTGTCCCACTGGTTCGGATTCGAAAATGATAATTATAAACATAAATACAAAAGTATTTACCTCAAAATCTTAACGATACTGACAATACGGTCACATCCAAAATCATAGCGAAAATAAAAGCATATTTGTAAGCAGCAAAAGCACAGAGCTTTTGTTCCCAATTTAAAATAAAACTATACATTTTTGATGACTGCAAATGCGCCCCTTGTCTTTCAAAAATAAATTACCGATACAAATTCTATTCGGAAATTGTTTTATCATGAACAAAAACGACAAAATTAAGTGCAATGGAACGTCATTGTCTCGAATATTAGTGGGCATTTACATTAATCAATTCTTTCAGCTAAGCTGATTACCTTTTAGGCATCGGAGTGAGGGGAATATAAGATGAATTCAGTTCGTTTTACTTTCTTATTCGTACTCGAACGTGTGTTTACGATCATACAAAAAAAAAACCCTACAAGCAATAGATCAAAGCAATTTCAAGGAAAAAAATTTATCAGTGTCATCAATGACAATTGCCTCTCACTTACGTATTACGTATTATCTCAACAGACTTACCATATTAGGGGATTTCCCTGTATATTAAGGATCACCTGATTTCAATCAAAATAGAATACACAGTAGTTCGGATCTTTCCCTTGAGTTCACCTTGTAATTAGTTAATAGTCTTTTTACATCTTCCGGATTGCGTATTTGCACCTTGAGGAAAACACTCAAATAAAATTTCAACTCTTTTCTTAAAAACTGGAGTTGTTTTTGCAATTTCTTTGAGCGATTGCTGACCTACTTAAAACCGTTCAACACACTGCACACACAACTTAAAAATAAATTCTTATTTGTCAATTGCATACTTGTCATACAAACTATTCCGCACAATTACAACAGCCGTGAAGAAACTATTTTCGAACTTAATTCACCTCCATTCCACCGTCACTTCTTCCGACAGCAGAGCAACATCTGCTGCTGTATTAAACACCAAGTTATCTTTTATAATCACGAGAACTGTACAACAATAATAAGAAACACGAAGAAAAAAAAGCAAAAGAGAAGAATGACAACATGAAGTTTGTCATTAAGAGAAAAAATTAAAATTGAAGGAGTACAAGCAAAAGGAAAACTGCTGCATGTGCGTGTGTGTGTGTGTGTAATGAAAAGCGATAAGTATTTAAAAGATGTGTGGTTGGGAGTGTGCACATATATATGTATACATGCATATGTATGTATGCAGGTACACACGTACATAAATAAGAAGAAAAATATTTTGCTTTGGGAACATTTGCTTTAGCATTTCAAGTGAAAAAAGAAAATATGCTTAAATAATGTCTTTATGTTTGTGTGAATAATTATTTTAAAACTGTTTTATTTCGCAATAAAAGGAAACAATTACAGACATGGCAGTTTTATTACAGTTCATCAAAAATCATGGAATGTGAGGGTGGATTGAAAGCCCGCAATGAATTTTATTTTGGCGAAAAGCCTGGTCTCTATGGAAACAAACATGCAATTCGTTGACTCATTTAACGAATTATATGAATTGTGGATTCATTCATCGTGGATTCAAACAAAACTTTTGCCCGAACCGATGTTGAAGGAAAACAGCACATTTAAAAAAAATTAAATTAATATAATTTTTTTTTGCGTTGACACAAAGAAAATCCTAATATTTTAACATTTCATTAAACAAACATCAGACTTAAAACTGTTATTATTTGTTTTTTGTTCAATCAGTAAAATTATTTGTTAAAAAAAATATTTTTAGACAAAAAGTTGACAGACTTTGTTTCCCACAATTTATTCTGTAAAAACATGCTGAATAGGCCAAAGGTGAAGCTTAAATGGTCGCCCGCATGTTTATTAGTTTTAAGCCTTTTTTGCTGCTTTAAGAAATAAAAATTGCAGGTAACAGTTATTTCTACTCAAAAAATATAAGTCAAAAACTAAACAGTAAATACATATTGATAAAAGTTTAAATTCAAACAAATTTAAAGAAATTACTATGACAGAGTGGACCAAAAAGTTTATGACTAACAATGGGCTTTATTTTGGCTCCGTTTACAAAACTTTTTGGTGAATCGACAGAGAAAATCTTCATTTACTTTATATTATCTTTTACTTGGCTTTATCTTTTTATATATATATATATATATATATTTGTTATAAATATTTTGATCTGGTATTAGGCCAACTCGCTCCCTAATTAAAGTCTTAGAATATTTGGATAAGTAATTTTCAAAACGTATTCTGCCATAAGATTTATATTCAACTTTTGAGCCTCCAAAAGCTTAACTCTTAAGAAGAAAATAAGACTAGTAAAGAATTGGTTATTTCGAAACAAATAATAAAAATGTAAGCAAGAGCTTAAAAAGCTGTTAAATTCAATTTCATTTAATTACATGTAATGAAAAAATATTTAGCTCTTTATTTGTTGAGCTGCTTCAGTTCTTACCAATCACCATTGTGACTTAGGGATGCTCCAACGCGGCAACAGTGGAACAAACAGGCCTCGTTAGTTTTAACTTTTTCAGAAACTCGGCTGGCTTATTTTCTGGCAACCTGTAAAATTTATTGAATTTATAGCACAAAATACAGTTTTCTCCCCATAAAAAGTTTCTCATCGTCTATTGATCTTTTTTTCGGAAAAAATTTTGATAAACAAAAATTCTAACATCAGATAAATTAATAGTTTTGGTTGTCACTTAACGTTGATTTCTTTTTTCTAAGTTTTTAGCAGCAATTCTCAATTGAGAAGAATATATATATAGACATATATCAAGCCGTAACGACACTTCTTTGTACGACGTTTTAAGATTTCTGGAAACAGTGCAGTATTTCACTTACAATTGAAAATATTACTAAGAGTGAAGAGTTGAGATACACAAAAAAAAATGTAAGAAAGTTAAACCTGTTTAAAAAGTGATCAAATTTATTTGCTTATAAGTGACGTTCGGAGCTTTTAAAACTGTTAATTTTTCAGTTACATATTTTTCTTTTAATGGGGAATTTTTTCAAAACTTTTTGTCTGAACGTTGTTATAGAAAAGGTGTTTCACTTTTTTAAGCTCGTACTTACAGAAGTTGCAAGAAAGTAATTATCATGCTTTAGGATCGGCTCAAAAAGATTACCATCACATTATAGATCTCAATAGTGTTCCCAGGCTAGATTTTAGCTTAGCACTTTAAATAAAATTATTAGACGCAAGTTTCGATATGAACAGATGTGATTTCTGGGCAATAGTTTCCTAGAATTTGCATGTATATCTCTGCTCTATGATTTCTAAAATTTTAGTTCTTACACAAATAATTTGAACGACCCTAACATTAGCACACATACGTTCGTACGTTTGTAGGATGTGTGTGCGGCTGAGAGAGAATCTTCTGCTTCAATGCCGCACTTGAACACAAGTAATTGCAAACATTTTACATGGCATCCAGCATTAATTGCATGTAAACTGTCACAACTTACAGCAGAAAAAAAAAGTACAAGAAACCAAAATGAAACTTTTATATTGAAAGAAAAAACCAAGAATTACTTACACATGTTTTTCACTTGTTATTTTTCCTTTTTTCATTCCGTTTTATTTATTTTCCATTGCATTCCATCAGTTGTTGGGCCGCACCTAATCCTGCCTCTTCTCTCATTAGTTTTTATGACTTGTACATGTGTATTTCGACGGCCGTATGTATGTATGTGCGAGTACACGTGTATTTAAAGACAAAATGTAGTATTTTGCCTGGTGTGTTAAAAGATAAATACTCCTTTAGCTGTTCGCCTATAAATGTGTGTGTGTGTGTGTGAATGCGTATTTGATATGCCAGCCAAGTCTTACAGTCAACCCAGTAAACCTACCGAATGACATTTCAAGTGCAAAGAAAAACTTGTTTTTCTTCTGGATTTTCTGCTCTTGTCACAACAAGTGCGAGTACTTGTGCAGCCAAGGAAGTGAAACAGCTAAAAACAGCCTTAAATTAGAAAAATATAAATTTTCCTACCTTTTAGCTCAACATTATTAAAATATTTGTGGCTGCAAAATTAATAAGTAATTGCTTTTGTCAAATGTTAAAATTTATTCTTTAATTAAACATTTTTCTCAAATGCCCCAATTTGAGTGTTTGCATGTGTTTACAAGATGCCCTCCACCCCTTCCAATGCAATTCGAATGCCTGCGATTCGTTAATTAAAATTATCATGTGCGAACGAAATTTGTTCATGGAACCGTCCAGAAGTGTAAGAAAATTGTCAAAGTAAATCAAATGTATCACAATTATTTAGAGTCGGTCGTGAAATGTTCCATCTATGGTTCCTAAATGCCACCCATTTAGATAGATTTGTTTTTATTTATTAATTAATTTAGTGAAACCAACGCTGAAGGTTTGACTAACGATCCAGCATTTCAAATGGTTTAACAAAAATTAACTTAAATTCGAAAAACAAGAGCGGAAGACTATAAAAATGTATAAATAGACTTTAGTTTGGAAATTGAGGTTCAATGTAATGGAGCATTAGTATATTTTTGGGTGGGGATTTTTCATTACACATCTGCATATTTTTGTACATTTCCCGCGTTCATTAAATTATTAAACCGCCAAATTAATAATAAAAACTACCCTGAACTGGAAAACTGGAATTTATGAGGTTTTTCCAAGAACATAAACACAAAAATAAAATAAGTAAATTCTCTCTAATGAACTATTGTTGGTAGTGTTGCCGGACTGGGATATCCATTCCCAGATTAAGGGTTTTTTTTTTGTTTGGTATACAGGAATAAACAATTTGGGAGTTCATGATGCCCTGAAGGCTGCAAGACTTTATTTTTTGGTGATTTTAATTTTTCTCTTACTTTTATTTTCTTCATTTCAAAATGGTGATAAAACATTTGGTTTGGAGATTGAGCAATTCATTGGTTTTCGTTCTGATGCATTGATCGTTCTTGGATATTTTACGATTTTTTTTAGGGAATTTTCAGTTCACATTACAAATCTGTACAATATTTTCAATTTATTTTCCCCGCTGCTCAAAAACTTTATTTGGAATTGAAGTGATTAATGGTAAGATTTCTGGCAGTTATTTCAGTTTTGAGATAACAATGAATCATCCTGTCGGTAGATGTTATAATGTTTGCAAGTGTCCGATTTGTAGAGACTATTTTGAAGATGGCGAAGATGGTGAAATTTTAAATGTTCCTGAACAAGTGCCTTGAGAAAACATTTAAAATTTACTAAAATAACAAAAATTTGCAGTTATAAACACTGCATTGAAAGCAAAAAATAAAGAACCTGTTGCACTAAGCGGGATGTTGCAACAAACGGTGGCTGCGTAAATCAAGCTTTTACTGTACACATACATACATATGTATATAAAATAACGTGATTTCAATATAACCTTTCGAGTACACTCTGATTTGTGTAACTTTCCAAATATAAAATTTTTTGTCTCTGATCTTTATAAAATTTGTATAATTTTTCTACATGACAGGTTGACTCCATTTTCTAAACGTTATCAGTTTTTATATTTTTGGGTCAAAAGTAAAATAGCACTTTTCAAATGCATTCAAATATTTTTATGTATGTATGTATATATGTAGGTATGTATGTATGTGTGTGTGTGTGTTTGAGTACGTACATACATGCAAGCATGCATGAGCATGTTTATATATGTATGTATGTATGTGAGACAATATTAATTCATTTTTTATTCTAGTAGAATGTACTTGACTGTTTTGAATTATTTATGCATTTTTGTTTTGTTTGTCTTTGTACTAAAAAAAATGCTTTTAGGCATAAACTGAAACCCTGCGTTTTAACACAGAAAAAATATTATAAGCAAATAAATAAAAAAAAAGTAATTTAAAAATGGATTTCTATTAAGAACATAAGTTAACAGCTTTAATTAAAATATTAAAGCAAAACTTGAAAGCTGACCTACATACATCATAAACTACAGCTAGAAACAGCTTTTAGATTTAAAAATATTGAAATTTCTATTTTATAAAGCTGTAACATTTCCATCAAAACTCAAATTTTATCTCATCTCAAATTTTATCACATGTTCAGATGTGTGTATGCCACAGCTCTTCTTTCTTTCCCTTCCCTTGATCTTCTTGGTCATTGGAGCAAAACGTGAACCATTAATTCGGCCACAACATTTGAGCTGAAATGCTAAAATTTCTTACCTTTACCTGTAAGAATTAAGTAATAAAGACAATAATAAAAACCACATGTCTCTTAATGACAATGTAACTTTGGAAAATGCTTTGTAATTGCTTGCCGAAAGTTACATCTTGGAATAAAAGGCTCGTTTAAGCTTATAAACATATTTTGCTGTTCGAGCATCCACAAGGGACATAAAATAAGACAGTCCCAAAAGTAAGAAGTCATTAAAAGTTCATTTCCAATTTTTTCTCTTCAGATAAATTAAAACACTTTTATTCCCTTCCTACTAGTGACGTTCGCAACACCATAAATTTAACCATTTCAATTACTATTTATGTATGTCAGTACGAGTGCCTTCCCAAGTGTTCATACTCGACGGGAGACCAGAGCACGTACCCAGTATTCCTCGTTAACTACTCGTTACTTATTTTTTGTTAAAGCAATTTCGACCATATTTCCGGCCATAGGTTTTGAGAAAACTGAGAAAATAACTTCGCTTGTTTCGCTTTTGGAAAGTTTTCAAGCGCGGACAGTGTTCTATATGTTGCCTTGCAGTTTCCTGAACACAGTAAAAGACAGCCGCAAAACTAAACTCCTTCTGCAATCTGGCCATTTGGGTTCAAACATGTCCAAAGGACACACTGTCGTATAAAATTCTTTTAATTGCGAAAGCCCTTATGACACTACATTTTTCTTTCGTTAATTGATGCATTAATTGATAGAAAGAAACAATAAATGATAAAGAGAGCAAGCGATAAAAAGAGTAAGCAAACCATATGTTGTTTGCCTACTTTGCTGTCAACTTTTCTTTTGTAAAAATCGCTTAATTGGCCATAAATCGCGCCTTAATCAACACTTTTGGGATTTCAAACTGGAAATGTCAATTTTAATTTGAAGACTTTTGCATTTTTTTCGACAGAACTTAATTTATTATCGATAACTTTAGTAAATTTTTGACAGCTGTATCATAAGGGCTTTATTAAGGGCGTTGGTTGTTTAAATGTAGAAAAATTTAATAATCCCGCAAAGGTTATATGCCATAAGAAAGGCCATAATTTCAATCTCAATGATTTGTGAAAACTTCGACTAATACAATTGGGATATCTAGTGTACAAGTATTATTTGCAATAGAATACGGCGCCATCTGGCGGTTTTTGATCACTAGGACCAAACTTCCTTACAGAGAGTTGTTCATTAAAATGCCATATATAAGGCCAAAATTGGCACTTCCATGTATTTGTGAAAGTTTTCACCAATAAAATTGGAATATCTATAGTAGTCTGTTATTTACAGAACAATATGACGTAATCTTTATGCAGGATATGGTGGCATTGCATGCCTGTTGTATCCTTTTTGGTCACTATGTGTCAAATCTTTCGCAGAGGATTTCGTTATTCACATGACATATTAAAGACCAAAATTTCACTTTCATAGATTTTTGAAAGGCTTTATAAATACAATAGGGATATCTAGAAGAATACGACGTAGCTCTTACTCAGGATATGCTTTGCATGCCTCCATCCCATTTAATCACTGGGGCTGGAATCAGTCGAATGGTTCTTATACAGTTAAATGGCATATGAATTAAAGTGCAAATGAGGTCATTCATATGGTACATGAAAATATTTCTGAAACGTATAATTTTGAATCATGCGTTTAAAAAAACTATAAAAAATTTTCGATTTTTAAAAATTTTAATAAGAATTAGATATTATTGCGTGCCAACTATTAATTAATTGAAAAGTTTCCAATCAGAATAAGACTTACAGATCTTAGGAATTTTTTTTCCAAAAATACAAATTTTTGTCTGCACGTCCATATCCGATAAAATTTTGTTAAGACAAATGTCAAACTCTATATGAAAAATACAAAATATATTTAACGATTAATTTTTTATATAAAACTGGACTTTTGGCTTAACAAAATTTGATCGGATATAGACGCATTGACTTTTTTAATTTGCAAGATATTACTGCGGAACGCTTTTGGCGTACAATGTCAAAAATCACAAGACCTGGTTCTGAGTTTGTGTTTCCAACGTTGTCTACATTCGCATTAAATTTAATTTGGCTCAAAAGTAAATTTAAATAAAACAAAATACGGAAATTTAATTAAATTTCTTTAAAAAATACGTCATAATATGCAACGATCTGAATATCTATATAAGTGTATATGTTATTTATTTATGTATATAAAACTAAGTTGCATTATGGGTGAAATCGATGTTTTCTGTAAAGCGTGAACAGATTTTATTTCTGAAAACTTCCTATAAAAGGTAAAGTCAATGGCATTGAGCGATATACATGTTTTCTTTGAACAACCTTTGCAATGGGTACAGAGTATGCAAATAGGCACAGAGTATGCAAAAAAGTAAAAAATTTAAAGCAATACAGGGTCTTACCATACAAGAAACAGTTTTTCCCCCCTTGAAGAAAACTTGCAACGCCCACCCGGTGTAATCTAATTTTAAAATGTTTTTTAAAACATTTAATCTTCTTATATACATTCCTGCATATGTACCTAACAAGGCATAATTGTCTTTTAATACATAAAATTTCCATAAAAAAAGAATTAAAGCGTCTTTTGACATATACAGATGTTTTGTGAAAATTTATGCAACCACTGATTGCACAGAACATTTAATTTGGTTCTTAGTAAATAATGAATAAAAATATTTTCAAATTATTACACAAGCAACACACATGTGTACCTGTTTTCATAATACAAACGAATGCACATCTTTCATATTCTGCTCAATTCCATGAACAACACAACATTTATTTATTAATAATATATAATCCTTGTTCTTAAAAAGAGCTGAATTTTCTACTTCTGGATACATAATGGTTGGCAAGTCAAGACTAACAAATAAATCTAAAAGCTTTTGTTAATTTTCTTAATGCTTTATTCTTGTTGTTATTTGCAGCTATTGAAATAATTTATAAATTTACACTTAAAACATTAATTCGGTCACGATTAAAGTCCTTGAATTTTTCGAAATAATTGACCTTAATTGGAAGATGATTTGAAAATTCATTTGGAAAGCACAAAATGCTACTAGTTTTTACTATTTTATCAAAATATGTAAAAGTTTTTCTTATGCAAATTATAAAATAGCTTAAGGAAAAACACATGAACAACGATTCTTCCAAAGAAAGAAACAATGAAAACGCAAAACAGGCACGTGTACAGGCTTTTGGAAAGGATTAACCTTCTCCATGTAACCAATCCGCATATTTAAACATTATACCAAACATATAAGAGTCCGCCTGAAATAAAACGAAATCTGTGAATTGAGAGAAGTGAAGCGTTTTAAGCTTTGGAATTAAATGTTGTGATAAAAGAGGTAGAAATGTCGTTGTGTAAAGTGTGCTGCCAAAACTAGGAATAAATAACCTTTCATATTCAACAACTCAATTTACAGAACCAGTTAATAAATTGTTTGAGCACGGACTGGTAAAAGAATTCGCCGATTCAAACAATAATTTTACAAAAGCAGTCAATTAAAACAAAAAATTAAAGGCATATTATTTTTTTCACAAAACAATTATTGGCCCAAATACATTTTATTTAACACATACATACATATATGTCAAAAATAAAGAATAACTTTTACTTTTAGCTTAAAAAGTATTGGTCAACTTTTAATTTTTTATTTTGGCACAGAACTTATTTGTCAAAAAATTTAAATTTGTCAAATAGTACAGATTTAAAAACGAAAAAGAAAAACATTTTTCCCTATCAAATCATTTTTAAAGTCATGAATCATACTGAAAAATGTTTTACCTTTTCCTTTTTTGAGACTAAATTCCATATTTTCGAGTTTTCTTATACGATTGAATTCTGCGTCTTGCCTGTTTATTACCAAATCAAAACTAAATTTTCTTTTTTTCACATACAAAATAAAGCAAAATTTCAATTGCGAAATTGTGGCGAAGAAAAATTGTTCTCAGATTTAAATTTTCATTTTCAAACGAACTATTGTTCGTAATTAAAAGTTTATTGTTGATGGTTTTGAAGAATGTTTATAGAAGTTATGGGTTTCACTGCAAATTATAGCAACAAAGTACTTGTTTTAAACCAGACTGTTATTCATCTGCTGTAAATGTTACGAATCTTAAATTTGAAGTCATTTTATTTTTTATGTCGATTTTAAGCGACAAACTTTGGGCCAGCCTTAAGAGCCTCGTGGCTTTCATTTAAATCGATTGACATACAAATCATTCTGACTCATTGTTAAGGATGTGTCAACTTCTTCTTAAACTACAAAAGACAAACGATTTAGTGACAGAAACTTTAGACTACAATGATATGTTTTTCTCATAAAAATAAGATACATTTAACACTGACATTAAAGCATTTAGAAAAAAAAATTATTCACATTTCACAGTTTGAATATCCTCGCAAATACTATAAATATGTACACATGTATATAAATACTCGTATTCAAAGCACATTTAAATGTCAACAATGAACAATTTAATCTTCAATACTCTCGCCAAAAAAAAAACGAGTAATGATTGGCTCTAACACACAAACATACACATTTCTCTTAGCGTCTTTCCAGCTATACAAACGGACTGGATTCATACTTAATAAAAAATAAGAAAGAAAGAATCTATTTTTCACACAAGTCGTCGCCAAGTCTGGTCACATTGACGACGCCGTAGAACAAATTGAAGGAAGACAAATAGAAAAAGAGCTGCATTACCAACAACTAACAAACAGAACAATCAGCCAGCCAGCCAGCCAGCCATTCAGCCATTCAGCCAACCATTCAGCCAACACACTTTCCACAACTTTTGTAAAATCAAACACTGAAAGATGGGCGAAGGAGAAAATAAATGGAAAATTGACAAGCGCAAAAAACTACAGCATTTAAATAAATTAGTTAAAATATGAAATGAAGTTTTTCGCAGTTCCTGTTGCAAATGCCTTCAAAGTGATGTAATATTTTTATGTGCGAACCAAAATTAGAAAGACACGCAAATAAACGTTTTGTACAAAACGACATTATGTTTCAAAAAATTTCAAGTTTATTTGCAATTGCTAATGGCAAGAACTAAGAGTTAATTTTCGATTGAAAAGTGCTTTTAAGCAACACTTCCAATACGAAATATATACATATATAGTTGTTTTTCCATATTTTCCAACTGTATATTTTATATATAATATATTCTAAGTATATAATTTTATTATAGCGGATCTTTTGTTTTTTGTGCATCTATTAAAACGGCAGAATTCAAAATTTGTATTGTATGAATGTGATACATATATACACATGTATGTATATTATATTGCATATATGCAGATGCAATCCTTGGCCAATTTGTTGCTGAGGACACCTTCATCAGCGACCATTTAGAACACTTGACATGCTCTTCAAACAGATCGTTTTACACTTTTTTACATCTATTCCGCGCGCACAATATTTCTAATGAAATGAACACAAAATACCAGTCAGTTTACGACATATGGCCGAAAGAAATATTATGTTTTCTTCAAGAAAAAAAAATGCTTCAAATGAAATATCAGCCAAACTATCAATGATACTGCAAAAACTAAGTCCCAGCCAAGCCAGAAAATCTCAAGCGAAATTTTTCTAGTCTTTGACTGCACTAAAAAGGGGCTGCCCATTTTATGCCTTCCACTACACTGGAGCATGGCTTATAAGTTTAGAAACTTAGAAACTTTGCGGGCAATATTTTTGTGTGCTATGCAGGTACTGTCATTCTTCAACTTATTGGACGTATTCGTACAGTTTCGAAAGAAATAACAAATATTTTACGAGCTAAACTGTCAAACTAAGTCCTTAAGATTGAAACTACACAAAAGCCTTCAGTGGATAGAGAAACAATTGCCTTCCGCGAAAAACGCCTCCAGCCCAGAAGAGAATTGGCGGACGTTGTTCAAAAGTAATACTTTTTTATAATAGTTTTTATTAATTTTAAATTAAGTATATAAAAAATTAGCTATTTAAGTGAATAACAATAATGCGTTTTATAACATTCAAACATGCATTAGAAATCACTAAAATGGAACATTTCATAACGATCGTTGAGGAATAGTGAAGTTCAACTCATTTATTAAAAACTCTGATGGTATATTTCCAGTAATAAGATTCATGCTAAATGATAATTGGAGGGTGGCTCTGCAGCGTTTTAATTTTGGCAAATTAATTTCAGCCAGCCTTGATGAATAAGAGCGATGAATAGACATCAGACGGATTAGATCTTATCAATGCGTACATTGTAGTATGGATCCCATATGATTGATGCATATTCTAAAGTGGACCTCACAAGCACTTATTTTATTAATAAGTGGTTCCATGAATTGCTTTTCTCATCGTTTAATAAATGCTAAAGCCTCACGGGCTTCATTTACACTTAGTGAAATGTGCTGGATAAAACTTGACCTTGAATTAGGCAAAATCGCCAAGTCTGAAAATGTGTTAAGTAGTTCCAAAGCTTATCAATATCATTATATATTCCTTTCTTCAAAATAACACATTATTGTGTTTAATAGTAAACGGCCAAGGAAGAGAAACCCTAGTCTTTACAGAACAGAAAGAAGATTAATTGAAGCCCTCAAAGGAATTGATTTGTATAAGCAACAAGATATTATTGGGCCCACAAAACGTTCAAGTCTTTCAATGAATTGAGAAATCGTTACTTACCGCCTAAACTTGGTTCCAGCCAATTACAGAGTAGCAGCCCTTTTCAAGAAATATTCCTATTTGTCAAAATATTACTATAGTAATTTCATGTTAAATGGCTTTAAACTTTAAACGCAGAACACAGAACAAAAGGAAGATTAAAATCAGCCCACAAGGTATATAAACAACCAGATATTATTGTGCTCTAACAAAACTAAAATATAAAATCTTGTAAACAATATGTAAATTTAAATTTTTAAAATATCAAAAATTCTTTCTGAAACTTAAGATTTCTCAAAGCCATTAATGGTTGGCAGAGCTTAAAGCAAAAATTGAATTTATGTACTTAAAAATATATGTCAACAGATTGATGTTGGTTGTCTTGTCAATCTTTCTATGTCATGTATCAATCTTTTTGATAAAATCTTCAGCCCAACACACGAACACTTCAGACCGGCGATACACAAAGAAAAACACATATTGCATGTGTTTATTTTTTCATATTCTCTATGACCGCACCATGGCTTGAGTGTATCCTTTTCCGGGCGGTGGGGGAGGGGATGTGAAGAAATATTATACTCATAGATGTGTGAAAATTTTTATGGGTTCTTTAAGGCTGAAACATAAAACGCAATTAAGTGTAGCATATCTTAGGTTGTCGTTAAGAAAAGCTTACTTAAAGTCTTACGTCAAAGTGTCTCAATAAGACTGGGTGCTTTAACTTTGTAAAGATTATTTTTGCCGCAAACTCGCACATAAATACCCACATCCATAGATATTCAGCTCAAGGACTTTCCTCTCTTGTCTTTATGCACATGTACATACATATGTATAGATATAAACACTTGCAGCTTTAAATATAATTAAAATGAAAAGTAATATTTTCTTTTCTTAGGTTTTGCTTACAACATTTTGCTTTGTCTGCTTCAATTTTCCACCGTATTATCCGTCCCGGATTATGTTTGCCGGCATTGACAAGTTAATTACTAAATAGTTTTGTTGCCTTCATTACTACAACAACAACAACATTAACAACGAATTTTTTAAGCATTTACCACCATTTGTATAAAGCGCTGCCTTCTGCTTTGAAGTGCACAGTCATTTATCAGCTTAAAATCCTGTTATTTAATTTAATTACACACACACACGCACACACACGAACAAACTTTCTAATTTTTTTTCTTGAATATGATTTAAGTGTGTATGTGTGTCTGTTTGTGAGCTTTTACTCGTTTCATAAATTCATTTGCGTATGAGAAAAGTTGTTTGAAGTGAGATTTTTAGAATTTTATAGTTTTCCATTGCCATTGTTGAGGCTAATTATCAGCCATTGTTTCGATAAACGGGCCGATTCAGAATTTTGAGTTACCTAAATGTATTTGTTTGTAGAGCGTTCGACCAACAGTCCAGAGGTGGTAGATATGATTCCTATCAGCGACTCTGAATTCGCTGTTTTTTGTTAGTTGTCAAACCAAAAAAAAAAAAAAAATACATTTAGCGCTATAAAAGTCTTATACGATGGGATAGAGAAAGATGTAACGATATTGTCGTTTCTGTGGGTTACAACAAAACCCAACTCCTGCAAAACCTCGCTATACCACAGTGTAATCAAAATCTCAGAGAAAAGAGTTACGCCTAATCGAAATCTAAAAATATTTTGCAGAACTTAACCAACATCCTTTAAGTTCGAGGTCTTTTCGTTTGCTTTTTTATAAAAACCTTAACAATATTTATTTCTTTAAATTAAAACGTTAAAAAATTTACTTATTAAACAAATTTACTTATTTACATTGAATAAATATTGCCCAATTTTTTACTTAAACAAAGAAAAATAAGTCTTTGTGCTCAAATGACATGGCAAATATATTATTATGGACTTAGCTTAAGAAGGAGTTCTTAGACAAAAGCTACATTCACATGAGCATTAGCAGCTCTGAAAAATTATCAATTCAAAATGGTCAACAAACTACAAACTTTTTAAAACAAAAATAGTGCTGAAAATCAGCCGGCAAATGTCAGTTTTATCCTTTACTTTTCTAAATTTGTTTAAATTACTGATGTTATCAAGCCAGCCTAACAATGGGGGATAAGCAGTGCTTACACATGAACAGAGATGACGAGGCGCTTGGTTAACCGGTCTGATCGTGTAATTAGTTAAACATTTCTTTTTTCCTTGGGAAGCTACTTAAGTCGAATTTCAACAAACTTTTGGAATATTGCACTAAAAAATATGTTCCATTTTACCGGCTTAACAAATGTTTAAAAGAAAAATATATACATTTCCGTATTTTGTAACGTGGTGTGTTCTAACGTTGCTATTGCAATTGTGCTGCCGGCTTAATTTTTTCTTTATTACTTACAATTATATTGAAAGGATGGCTTCATTTCGTTACTTACCTAAAAGGAGAAAAGAAAAAAATCAGATTAGTTTTCAAAGCATGAAAAAAACATAAAATTTTTAAAACATACAAGAAAAATCTTACTTAAAGTTAGAATTCACAGATTTTTTAAAAAATTTGTGTGTAATTAATGCTATTTAGGAATTTACGCAGCATTGGTTAACAAGCTGTTTCCAGAACACGAAAGAGCAACACATCTAGAAAAGTTGTATGAAAAGCTTTCAGTTCTTTGCGTGCTGGGGCTGTTAAAAATATTTAATTTGATTCCACATTGTTTTTTTTTTTTTCTTAAAGGAATAATCATTATTTTTATTATTTTATGGAACCATGTTTTGAAAATTATGTTCAACATTAATATTATTAATTAATTCAATTGTTAAAATTCAATGATTAAATTTATAATTCAGACAATTATTCAAATAAATACGTATCAGATTAATTTCAGCGAAAATTTGTTGATAGTTTGTTGGAGAAAATATTAAAGTAATTGTTCTCTTGTCAGCCAGAGTATAGTTCAAGTCAAGAGATTATCAAAATGTTGATTTAAAAGAAACTAAGTTGAACAAATATTTTGTATGTTTATATCAAGTTCATAATATGTGATATTGAAAATACAGATGACTACTTTTGTCATGTTGTAGTGCGCTCTGGATGTCAACAGTCGGGAGAAAAAA
Organism: Epicampocera succincta; assembly: GCA_932526305.1. Lineage (NCBI taxonomy): Eukaryota > Metazoa > Arthropoda > Insecta > Diptera > Tachinidae > Epicampocera > Epicampocera succincta. Next base: position 59,795,183 of record OW052034.1, read on the forward strand.
TTTCTGTTTTTGCAAACAAAATACAGACTTTTTGTTTGTTGTACAGGCGAGTTGAAATGCTATATATATACATATGTATGTATATAAATATATGCAAGCTGCAAGGAAGGGCACTTGATTGCTTGTTAAATGTTTTAACCACCTCTTAAATGTTCGGGAAATGTCAAATTAAAATTGTTTACTTCTGAACGGATGTCTCCAGAACTCACCAGAATTCACCAGATATGCTTAAACATAAAAAGCAATCAGCTGTTATTAAGTCGCCTTCGATCAGGAGCAAAATTAAATTTTTTGACATTTAAACAACATTTTACTTAAACAAAATACTTATATGGGATTTCGCCAGATTTTGTTGTTGTATTAACGAGCCTACCTGCTATTCACTCGCCTTGCATATTATTCCACTATATATATTTTCGGAGAGATATTTTACTGAATGACAATATTATTAAGATATATTTATAGTAAATTTTATGTGCATGTGCATTCCCCATAAATACATGTTTTGTACCCAACAACAACACACACACACATAAATATCTTGTTAAAAAAAATATTTATGCTTTATTTTTGCTTAACAACATGTCAGTAATTCCAGGGATGACATAAAATAAGATTTATTTAAAGTCAATCATGTAGCAAAAATTATGGATTTGGTCGTTGGCTGTGTTGGGTGGTTGTGTTGGGTCATTGCATGAAAAAACGTTTGCAGATATAAAAATGCAAAATAAAATGCAATTTATTTAGTTTGAAAAGAAAATTATTTTGTGTTGAAATAAGATTAATGTTTTTACGATTTCTTTAGTCAACCGTGTTTTCGATGCTTAGTAAAAATAAAGTAGTTTTTTTAGTATTTCATTTTGAGCAGCAGCTTTTTACCAGCAGTAGTTCTTGGTAACTAAGTTTAAAAGTATGAGAAATTTATATTTAAGTACAATATTTCAGAAAATGTTCTCAAAAACCAAAGAATTCATTTCACACGACATTAATCATATTTTCACTGGACTAATATTGATTTTTTTTCGTTCTACTAAAAACAAAAGAATTAAGAATTTAAAAGTATTAACTTTCAGCTTCATTAGTTTCCAAAAAATAAAAATAGCTCTTTGTTGTGGCTTTTCAATCTATCAATATGTTGGTAGCAACTGCCACAATGTTTCCATTTTGAAATATTTAAGACGAAATCAATATGTTTCGTGTAGTTGAAAAGAAGCTTCTATCAATTTGCTTCAAACATATTTACATACGTATTGTTTTGCTGCTGTTCATTAAATATTGATGTGAATATTTGTGCACCAACCTTTTTCCAAACCTAGAGAACTTGCAGCTGCCTAGACGCTACTGGCACCGAAACATGTAAAAGGTTGGGGTCTTTGAAACGGCTATAATACTTTGTGTTTAAACTTGTCAAAAGCTCAAACAATACGTACAAGTGTGACAGTGTGAATATTACGAAAATGACGAATATGCCGGCACAAAAGTTGGCATCCCATAAAACTTCATCTTTTTTAGGAAGCTTTTCTTGAAACGATAAGATTTTTCATTTCATTAGTTTTGCATTTGCAGACAGCGTTTCGCAGTCCCTAAATTTGCAATGTAATTATCTTATAGAAATATAGTTCATTAGGTCAATGCCAAGAAGTTAATGTAATTTTTTGTTATATAGTTTCACTCCCCTCCCTGGAATATAGCAACAACTTTAACTGCTGCGATGTCTGTGGGTCTCACGGAACTGCTCAGCTACGCTGCCGCTGATCGAGATCTGATCAAACAGTTTATTTTCTACTCATATTATTTAGGCTCTGATAGAGTGAAAACAAAGTGTAGTAGCAACAAATAGGGTATAAAGTGCCATACAGTTTGTTCCGAAAAATACAATATAAGTTGTCCACATAGAAAAATCTTATACAAAATGTCTATTTATTTCACTGCCAAATATATAGTTAATGGACTTTTATCTAGAGGAATAGAATTTTTACAGATAGGGCGAGGCAAGTTAACCCCTTTTAAGCGAACTAAATTTCGATGAAATTTGATATACCAAAAATCTTAGTCATGTCTTCTTAAAATCATTTAAACGATTTTATGAAAATCTGATATGAATCAGAAGCAACCAATCAATTTCAAAGAGATTCATATAGAGAAAATGGACTTAGAGAATCTTGAAATTTAAACTCCTCAAAAATCGATAAAAAGATTTTAATGAAAGAGTGCGTTTCATCTCGCAGATGATGGCAACCAGTGCACTTTTCTAACACATTCGTAAAAATCCTAAACGTATGTATTTACATATATAATTTATTCATGGAGGTGTTAGAGCCGAAATTAGAAATTTATAAAATAAAGTTTCAATAAATTTTTCATACTGCTGTAAAGAAAGTGACCTCGAGACTTTAATGTTCTACCATTAAACCGGAAAACTTTAAATAGAGTTTTACTATTTAAAAATACTTTTAGAAGAACGTCTGAGGAGATAACAATCAATGGAGCTCTTTATATATAAAATGCACATATGTATTATAATGTCTATTAGCAATTTGGTGTACTGTACATATCGCACCCTAAATACAAAAGGGTCACAACTCAAAATTTTCCAAAACTGACTTTTTTCCATAAATTAATTCAGAGTACACATCTCTAACTACTGCTAAAATTTCTTTCATATCACTATCTTCTTTAACTGGAAAAATACAATTATGTTAAATGTGTTGCTTCTGCACGATGAACTAAATATAAACAGTTTTTTGTCTCTCCTGAAAATTTTAGTATTTTGAGTTGTGACCCTTTAGTATTTAGGGTGCTATATATAAAATAAGAGGAACTTTGTCGTTGTTGGCAACTGGCCGCTATAAAGCTTTTAAGGGGTGCTGAGGCTTTAATATAACTACGTCGTATGTACAAATAAATGAAAACTTTTGATGTACAAACATATGTACGTATATTTCCATCAAAACTCACGGTCAGCTGAGCGGTCATTATTCCTATATTGTACAAAAGCAATTTATTTTTATCAAAAGGATTTATTACGCCGTATCCGTTTCATTTCGACTTTTTCTTTTCTTTTTTGTGTAGTAGAACTTTCTCAGCAAATAAAAAAAACACCGACAAAAAGACATAATTCGTCAAATTCTGGTATAAACCCCGTTCAATTGCAGTCTCTGCAGTTATTACAAGCTATCCTAGTTTTATGCATTCATTATGGTTTCAAGTTTTTACCTAGAAACCACTATTCAGTACCATCAAACTTCTCGCTTCCACAGTTTCGTTTATGCCGTTTTTTAGCAAAATAAGTTTATAATTTTTCAACACGTCGCAGCTTTACATTCAGCAATTCGAAAGATTTTGATACGCAATAAACGTTTTATTGACATGACTTTTTACAAAGTGTCTTTTAAACATTTGCCTTTAAACAATTTGTCTTATAAATTTGCAAACCAAAATTGTTAAGAAGCTGTGCCGTGTCGCTCAAATCAGGGACCGATCATGTTGCTAAATCGTCCACCTTAACGGCACAGTCCATCAATAATTCTTGTTATTTGAGATTTTTGTCTTTTATCAACGCTGATATTCTTTGAAATAAAACGAATTTCAATTTGATTTTGCGAAAACTCATACATACGATTATATATAAAATTATAAAGCATCTGAACGAAAGCAACCGATATGATTTGCTCACTTCGTTCACTGAAGTGACAAGCTCCAATGTGTGCATAAGTGTGAAAGATTTTAAATGACGTCAAAACATTATAAAAATGATGACTTAAAAAACATGCCACTGCATGAACGTGCGAGACTTCTAGTCCACTTTTTTGCCATACATTGTTTTTATTTGCGAAATAAATATTTATATTCTATTGGGGAAAAGAGGAACAAAATCCCCAAATAACTACAAAAACAAAGTATAAAAATTTAAAAGAGCCGCAGAAAAAAAAACCAACTTGTTTTTGTGGGCTAAATGCCAAAGTTATTTGTTTATTTATATTTATTTGTTTCAAGATATTTTGTTGCTTACGACTTGAACAGTCCTGACCAGCAAACATTTCCAAGTGAGACATTTTAAAATGAAAAAAACAATGAACATGTTCGCTGAACACTGGGGACTCGCAAGAGGCGGATTTTCTTTTGCAACTGAAACTGTATAAAAATTTACGCTTTTCGGAAATAGAAATTAATTATATTTATAGTTAAATATGAATGGAAATAAATGGTAAGTTTTAAGCATTGCTGGCATAATTTTGTTGGGCTCAAATTAATAAATATTTTGTGTGTGACAGGCTTGCCCTCACATTTTCAGTCACCGCTACAGCCCAGTCTTAGTTATAGCGTAAAGTTAGGATTTTATTGTGCTAAATCGGCACGAATTTTAAAACTTATAACGATTAATTTTCTATAACGATATTTATCGATTCATATCGGCCAAAATGGAAAATGTTTAAACAAGCTGCACTATCAATCCATGATGAATAATGGGTGGCTGTTTTCTCTTCTTTTCAAGCTGTCTCTCCTTCTCTCTGTATCTCTCTCTCTCTCTTTTTAAGTACTTGTTTTATATTTTTTTCTTTACTTTCATTTAATCGGTATGTTTGATCGGCGCTTTAATTGTCGATAAAATCGGCACATTTTACAAATGTCTATTGGTCGGCGTTTTGCGAAAGAGCATTTACATTATCGGTGCTTCAGGAAACATTCAGATCAGTAAAAGCTTGACGTTGGAAATTTAAAAAATTTATGAGTTCACACCCCCGGTACACAACGACAAGGCACGGCGGTGTAGTTTACGTAGCCAATCTGTCGGCCCGAATCTGGTGATAAAATTCATTTAAAAAAACACTCTTAGAAGAATGACTACAACGACCAAAACTAAAACAAATTTTTTGAAATGAAGCCTCTACAGCGAAATAAAATGCAATAAACCACCACTAATTGTCATAACTGATAACGTTAATAAGTAAAACGTCACCACTGTCATATAGCGCACAGGAAATCTCATCCATAGTCTTTTCGATAGTGTTACCGTATTATTGTATAAACAAATGGTTAAATGTCATAATGACATTCTCTTTATAAAACACATAAAAGAAACACATAACCTAAGAAGGATTGCTATAAAGCCAGTCCATTAAAACCTAATAAAGAAAAATGCGTCTATGTGAAACAAATCATTTAACAGATAGAAGTCAAAGTTTCGCTTCCTATCAAACTTTGGATGTTTCTGCCGACAATAAAAAATCTTTGAATTTTCATGTTCGCTGTTAAACTGAAATGCAATTAAAAATAATTATTTTCCTTGTAGAGCTACAGATGAATTGATATCTCTTGTCAGAGCAAAAATATTATTTAAGAGTCAAACACGAAAATTTTTAACCTAAAATTGCCAATATAGTGTCCATTGTGCAATCAAATCGGAAACTTTTATGCCACCCAGAAAGATAAAATTAAACTGGGCGTGGGCTATAATAAGAAATTTAGACTTTTATAAGAATTAAGTAAAAACAACAACAAAATGAATAAATAAAAACCGTACGAGCACAAAAATACAGACGTTTTCATTTGCAAGAGGAAACTAAAATTCTCGTGTGCAAAAAGGAAGCTCCAACCTTTTTTATTGTATATGTATTTATATACTTAACATTTTTATTGTTTTTCATAAGAATAGTTTGTGTAGAAACAAAAATGCCGGTTATTTAATAAAATCGTTAACGTCGAGAAGAGAAAAAAAGCAACGAAAAAAATGAGGTAAAAATGTTTTCTAAAAAGGATGCTTCCAAGGAAGTTAACATTTTGCTGGTGATTTTCCGGCCTCATCGTTTTTGTTTCCCTTTCTTTCTATCAGATAAATAATAAAACTGGATTAAGCACTTGTTTTGTAAATTTTGTGTGTGTAACGGTAACCAGACAATCAACAGTTAATATATTCTTTTGTGACAGGCACCAAGTTCTGACGTAAATGAATTTTTGTTTAAAGAAAATGCATTTGCCTGGAAATTATTGTTAAGAACGGATTACGTTTTTGGGCAGATATAAAACTAAATGTCTATAAAGAAAAGCCATTTCTAGGAAAGCTGCTTTGAAGAAACTTTAGTTTTGGATTTTATGGCTAAATTTTCTCTTACATGAATCCAATTGAACACGAGTTAAAAAGATAAAAATTCTTTTTACACGAATTTCAATATTCCAGCGAACCGTATAAATAAAAGCTTATTTAATAGCCATGGGGTTTCTAGGTGCTATCGCCTCTTTAAAAGACCTCACTTTGAAAGTGACAATTCATAAAATTGTGAAATATTCAAGTAAAAGTTTAGAAATCCTCATAAAAAGTGTTAAACAAAACATTTTCTTTAACGTTTAAAAATAATCGCTTAAATTAGTTTCAATAATATTCCGATTAAACTTCAAATAATATCGTGGTTTTCAAAACACAATCATCAACAAAAAACTTTCAAAATCCATAGTTTTCAATCACACCTTTTGAAAGTGACAGGAGTATTTTTTTAAATTATCGGATTCCATCACACATCTGACTATTTACTTTGGCTCCAAGTTTATATAATTTATTTTTTATAATGAACTAAATTGTGTAGACAGGAAATAATTTTTAGGGAAGAGAAGTGGGTGTATAAAATTATACAATGCACAACATCGTTCAATTAAACAGTATTTTATTACATATTTTTTCCTATTATACGAACATATAAAATATATATATATATTATATAGACTTTATATGTTGGGAAAAATGTTGTATTTAAACTGATAGCTCATAACCGAAATTAGGCCTTCTTAATCATTAACATATATTTAATACATAGTAAAGTAGTTTTTGAACTATTTTAAATAAAATTAAAAAATTTATTATCATTTCGCATAAAATTAAAAACTTGTATTTTTAAATTTTAAAAATACAATAAAATAGCGATAAATAAATTTATCTCTTTACAAGTCCATAACAACATACATAGATCGTCTATTTTGCTTCAGAGCTATAAAAATGTTTTAAAAGATTAAATAAGAATATACGTGTGTATATGTAAATCTGATTTTTCTTCCTTTTTATAATTTTTACGATTTTATTATAACGAAAGTTATGAAAAAACTGCTCAAGAAAATGATTAAATAAAAGGAATTAAAAAATGTACTAGTGGATAGAAATTTTTGGCATTGTGCACAAGTTGTTGCACATATCGTGGACCCAAAATGTTAGAGTAAAATAAATTTATTCATTATTTGAGTAACAATTTATTTTTGTATCCCTATTGTTTTGTTATTCTACTTCTAGTTTAAACTCCTGTTTATCATCTATTGTATTGAGAAATAATTTATCGCCCCAAAGGACTCTACAACGGTATTGACTATGGTTAAACCATTTGTTCTAAACTAAATTTTTTATTTGAGAGTTTTCTGCCGTAAGATTCGCTCACTTCGAATAATTTGTCTTGAGATTCTCATACACACATGTGTCAAAAAGGCATTTTAATTTTACGAGACTTATTATATATATTTTGTAGTGTCCTTTATATCACACACATACATTTTTAATTGTTTAAACAATTCATACGCTAAACTTCATGTGCGAAGTTTATTTTCAATTTTGAATTATTTTCGTTGTAGTGGAAACTGTTCCCCAAAACAATAAGTGTTGAACTTTTACCCTCCGTAATATGATGTGGCAGCCCACTTCAAATGTGACTTAAAAATTAAAATAGTTGGCAGCACAGTTCAGTTTTGTTGGAACAAATGCTAAAATTGAACTGAAAATGTTTTGGAAAAAATATTATTTCTATTTCTCTCTCTCTCTCAAGAAGAATGACATAAACCTAAATGTTAAAGAAATTTTGTCCGGGCAACAACTTTGTTCGGAGCAATTGAATGAATCAGGTTGTTTACAGCGTTGTTTATGTGGTTTTTAATTAGCGGTTCTCACTCTTTGTATTATATTTAAAATACTTTTATAATAATATATTATTAGTTCTCACTCTTTGTATTATATTTAAAATACTTTTATATATAATATTATTTTAGACTTCTATGTATGAGCGACTTTTTCTTGAATTTTGTAAAACAACCGAAACAGCTGATTTTTTTTTTTTTGCTTAGATATTTTCACCGACATTATTTTTGTAAAAGGGTGAATACTAAAATATTATGAATTTGGAAATTCAAAATATGTGTCATCTGTTGCAAATGAATACAAACAAATTTGTTTTGTTTTTTTTTTTTTTTTTTTTGTTAAGTTTTACTATGTTTTTTTCTAGAAAGCCTGAACTGTAAAACACTGTTTTATTGTTACATTTTGAATACAAAAATATAATACTTTTTATTCAAAATTAATTCAATAAACATTTTAAATAAAAACTAATTTTTAATTGGTGCGCTTTTTTCTCTATTTTGCTGCGTTTTGAAATTGTTGACAACGCTGGGTATTAACCAAGATAAAGCTTTTAAAATTGTGCACATAAGTTTGAGTCTACAAATTGTTTACAAAAAAAAACAAATATTTATATTAAAGTTATTGATGATGGGATACTCGTATTCATATAAACATTTTGAAATAAGCGCACCCTGCCAGTTAATTATTTGCAAAAATTTTATACAAATTTTGTTTTCCATAAAACGCATCAAGTGTTTCTGCTAAAAGTGAAAAAAATATGAATAAGTGCTTCCATCTCTCTCTCTCATCCTCTCTGTAGCACTCTATTCGTTCAAGAGCAACTACCACACCCGTTGGGTTTGATAGGATTGTAATGTTTTTATTTTCTTTGTCGTTTTTTGTTTATTATATCGCCATAAGTGAAACTATAAATTGTAAGGATTTTTTCTGCGTTTATGTTTTTAGTTCTATTTTATACACAAGTACGTTTGTTGTACACTGTATTACTTCTGTACACTTGTGTTAACTGACATCCTACTTAACTCGCCTGCTATCTCTCCGTCTGTCTCTCTGTCCGCTTGTCTGTCTGTCAACTGTTACCGTTAACAGTTAATGTGCTTGATCCTTTTTCCTCCCTTTTGTTTCATTTCTACTGCTGTTGCCTTTTTTCCGGTTGTTGATGTCCTTAATATTGTTGCTGTTGTTTGTTTTGACGTCCATTTAGATAAAATTTATTTTTAAATAACAACATTTTTAAGGTGAGTGGAAAAGTTTCGAATTAAAAAAAGAAAAGAGAAGAACAAGCTGAGGCTCATGACATTTAGTTTGTCATGAGACTGGCACGAATTTTAAGCGAAGATATTATGAACGTAAAAAAATAATTAAATTTTTGCATTTGATACAGAACCCTTATTTGACATTGATTTTTTTCCCCTTTTCTAACTTTTATGCTGATAATTTATGATTTCTAGCTTTTATTTGTCTCTCGTATTCAAAGTAAAATTTATTTCAATAATATTTTTTTTTATATTTTCAAATAAACAATTGAAAGCAGCGGAAGTTTTTACAAATATTTTGACAGATAAGAATTTATTTAATTATGTCTGCAAATTCTATAAAAAACAAACAATTTTAGTTGTTTTTAAACAAATTTAGGAAATAAAATATTTTTCTTATTCTTCAACAAATGCAAATGACATGACGTGTCATCCCACAGAATTCATCACCGGATATATGTATGTATCTAAAGGCTCAGACATTCGTTACGCGGTATTATAATTTTATTAATTATTTAGTAGAGGACGAATTCGTTTTTACTCCATAATTAAAAACGTAAGTTTCGAATTTCCAGCAAGACTACAATTTGTTAGCCAAAAAGGCTTAGTTTTGTAGATCACTTTGTTAAAATTTAATATGATGTCGTTTAATTTTGACAAAAAGTGGTAGTTTTTTTTGTTAACGATGTTGTTTTATTAACATTTTGTATTAAATTAACAGAATTCCTAATTGGAATTCAACAGTTATTTTCTGAATAACTGTGATCTAGATTCCAATTAAATGTCCTTTAACTTTAGAAATCGATGTCTGCAAAACATAAAACAAACTTAGAACTTTTTCATATAAGTGTGTCAAATCAACATGGCTCAAATCAAAATCTTGTTTTTTTATCTTATTAATCTACAGCTTTCGTCAATTATTTTGTTTTCCGATATTTCAAACTCTTTTGTTGCTTTTTTAGGAAAAATTAAAGTAAAGTTGTCAGCTATGACCTTGATTGGACCTGCCAAAGTATCAGAAATTACAAAACATATATATATAAAATAAATAACTAAATCACAAACGGGGTTTCTAAAACAGAAACTTAAAGTTGACGCAATCTTAGTTGATACTGATCAAGCAAGTTACGTTGCGAAAACTAGTATGCAGACAAAAGTTTACAAGATATCCTGCTTTCCCTGACAGAATAAAATGAAATAGTATCCATTAATAAATTATTGATTTTTAGCTCGTCCAGGTCCAAACACATAAATGGCAGTTCTCTGCAATTGCTTTAACCTTCATGCAACGAAGTTTATTTCTATTCTACATTTTTTTACAGTTCATTTCCTGTCTGAATGTGTTTGTCAAAATAATGTTTGTCTTTTCCAATGTAAAGTATCTGTCTTTAAATTTTTTTATCACAAACAGCGAAGCAAAAATTGAAAAGAAATATCAAAAACATTAACCTGCAGCTAACTTCAGCTTTACAACTGTAATGAGCTTCCCGCTATAAGCAACGCCCCCTTCGAATTACCAGTGTTTTTCTACGCACTCTCACAAACTCAAAAGCTGATTAGCAGCGTTCTTTGAACGATTAAAATGCCTTTTGGGAGAGGAATCGTTTATTTACAGTTGAATTTTAATGAATAAATTTAAATTCAATTAGTTGGCCCCCCTGAACAACAGCCAAAATTTGAAAGCGAGATATATCTTATCGACTACTAGTCCTGTAGATGTCTACTAGGCTTTTGTTTTTGAGACTTTTAAAATGCCAGTTTTAGTAACCGATGGATACTCGTTGTAGAAAAGTTGTTAAAGGCAATTGAATATAAAATTGAATGTTTGAATATATTTTTCAGAGATTTTTAAGTGCACAGAAGAGTAGAGTAGCGTCCGTGCAATTGCGGTATGTAGACAGCTGGAAAGCACACAAAAACAGCTATTTTATTGTAGTTTATTTTGTGTTAGAAATTTTGTAGATTCTAGTCAGTTGTTTCGTTCTTCTGAAAAAAAAAAACAAAAACTTCAGATACACTCTTCATATAAAGCCACTCGTACGTTTACGTCCAAATATTTGACTTGAAAACAATGTAAATACAATATATTAAATTCAGGATTCAATAAGTTCAAAAAATTCGTGACTAATAAATATTACATTTTGCACACACCTTTTTTTTTTGTTTCATTCGTATAAAGCGAAAAATTGTAAAAAGTTGAAAAAGTACAAACTCGTTTTTAATATCCGGCTAATTTATTAAATTGACAATAAATCAATTTTTAATACAAAAGCATTGAAGAAAACTTTACAAACAACCAGAACATTTTCCAGAAACCTGCATAAAAGAGAAGACGGAGAAAGGCGCCTTTAAAGTTATCGCGGGGATATTTTAAGTTGCTCGGAAAGCAACAAAAACAACACTTTACACTAACACTAATGTAGAAAATGAACAACAGACTAGTGTCATGCATTCAAGTAGTGAATCAGAGCGAACTATAAAATGTGTGTTGGTACTAATACTTGTATGTATGTATGTGTGTGTTTGTGTATAAGTCTATGTACCCAACAAACCCAAACGAGCGAACGGAAGCGCTTTAGAAAAAGTCAGCTGAGCTGTTGTGTGTTGGAGTTGCAATAATTCTGACAACTTAAAAGCGACTTTTTCAATGAAATTTTTGCACAAAATTTTAATGTTTAATGAATGATATTTTTATAAATTTTTTTCAGACTATCTCCTCATAGCATTTTTGTTCGTCAGTTTATTTAGTTTGTACTTTTTTTTGTTTTACAACTTTTAGTCCCTGACATCCGTGGGATATCAGAGATTAATCCTCTTATTAGTTCGTTCGCAATTATTTTTCCAAACCGAACTAGACTTTTCCACATGAAACATTCTGTAGGGCAAACAATTTTGTAAACAGTAAGTACTTCGTGTTATCCGACTGCTTTCTACCTCGATACACCTCTTGTCATTATCAAATCAGCTGAAAGCCTTCGTCTTCGGTCAGAAATCATCGGAGCGAAGATGTTTTCCAACACTTTTACGGAGAAAATCGATCAATTAATAACTTATTCGCTTTTAAAATAAAAGCACTACTAAAAAATACACCATTTGTTACCCTGTTTTATCGTTAGTGTAGTGGGTTTTAGTCCGACGATATGAAGGATTTTGATCCCGCCAACCTCTTTCTCTTTAACTAATACACATTCGTCGCCTTGCGCTCACCACAGTCGTTTAGTCAGACAGAGCGAGAGAAAATTCGTTCTTCTTCTAAAAGAAATTTCGGACAGTTCAAAACAAACGTCTATCAATATTACTCCGCCTGTACTCTTCCCCATAACCTACATTTCTAACTCCTAAATAATGCCCTGAGTAATGGCTTAAGCTAAAAAAAAGTAAACGTAAAGTAAAAGTAAAGAAATCGATCCGCACAAATTTTATTAAATAATTATTTCAATTGGCATGAACAAATAATTTAAAAAGTTTTTGAGACGACCTCTTGTTCGTTAAAATGCCTCAGCGTTTTTCGAAGAGCGAAAGCAGCTGATTAAGATGTAATATGCGAGAAATAAGTGACTTTTATCACATTTAGCCTGGTTGCTTGTTGGGTATTTATAAAAGGTGTATTCGTGAGAATGAAATAGTTTTCCTTCTTTTTTCGCATCCAATAAAACTGTCTGAACTTCACACGTGCGTTTCGAGCACGTTTGATTTTATTTCTTTTGCCATCATAAGGGCAAAAAAGTCTCTTAAATTTATTTTATTAGTTTTCTTTTCTTGCGTATATGCGAAGGTATATTTTATGTGTGAGTTCTCTTGAATGTTTGTTCATTTATGCGGTTTGCCTTCTTCTATTAAACTGATTTTTTTTTTGTATTTCGGAACACTATTTCCTTTTAAACGCTTTCGAAAAAAAATTAATAAATTTTATGTGCACTTGAAATTGATTTCCGTGACGTTTGAGAAAGAACAGATAAAATTAATTTTCCCTCCCCTCCGACTTAATTTGAGAGAAGTTCTTATTTTAGTGCCCAAGTCTCAAGTTTCTTCATTAGTGCCGGAGTAAAATACTAAAAGTCTTGGTCTCCAAAGTGACAATATATGAAGAAAATATTTTCACGCATTAGAAAAAAGCAGAATGCCCTGACTAGCTTCAAATCGGCAGCGCTTAACCTGACCCCCTGGAGGAACGTGCACGGCCAGTTGGCCAAAGATTTCAAAGATTATCTAGTTTCATTTTTAGAATATTGTTTCCCTAATTATGAGATAATTTGTGTGCCATTTCTTTTCAGTAACTGCTTAATATCCTTGAATGTTGTTTTACCATTCATTCTTAAATCTCTACAATTTATCGTTTTTAGTTTTAAAAATTTAAATAATTATCAACACTTAAAAAATATTATAATTTGAGGAACAAAACGCAGGGAAATAGAGGAAAAGACCCATAAAAAATACATTTTTGACAACAAAATTCTGGATTTTTTTTTTTTTTTTTCTTAACTTCAATATTTTGATTTTTTCTTTTTGCCGTTATTTTATATAAAAATTAATTAAATAATAAACAAAAATAATATATAGATGTTGTCGTTACTTTTTAAAATGTGAAAATATTTTCGCGACCGAATTCAAACTAATTTCGAAATTATTTACATAATTTTAAGGTTTCATAAAATTGTTTTTTTATATAATATTATTATATAATTAATTGTTGCAACTTAAGATTTGTCATATAATTTTTGCTAACAATTCATTAGATGCCAATGTCAGGAGAAAGTTAATAGTATTATGAAAATGATTTAAATGACAAAAAAAATTTAGTTGACAAAAATTCCAACTTAGAGAAGAACTTTCAACAAGCTAAAAATAATAGACAGGCATAAATTAAGTAAAATTAATTTAATTCCATAAATCAAACTTGCTCGATTAACGTTCGCAATTCGAGGAACACTAACCAAACGAACGTCACGCGCAGGATAAAGTGAAAAACCTTGTGCAGCTCTTTCTAGTGTAAGAGCACGAGTTGCCAGACACATCGGAGTGTGATGAAAACGTCTAAAATTCTTTCGTATAAGCATTTACATGGTTCGAATCGTAGGGGTCTTGTAAATCTGCACTTCACCCTAGACAACAGCAAGGACCCAAAAGATCTGGCTTTTCAATAGCAAGCTGGCAGTCTGTGCAACCTAACCTAGCCCCATTAACAGTTTGAAGAGTAAGCCCTTTAAATCCAATTTATACTTTAGCTTTATTGGAACACAAACTTCAGTGTCTTTAAATGTCTCATTCAATTTTACAAAATGAAGTTACACACTAGGTTATTGCTTTCACTTAACGATTCGTGATGTTCAACCGCTCTACAAAATTATCATAATTAATTTCAATCACTTTGGAATACAATTGTCCGGCTTTAAGCACAGAGAACACTTTCTTGGTATTCGGTAATTGTATGTCATATTCCAGTTCCGTGAAATACCACAAACGCTGACCAATTTCTTTTCATATGTAAATTAAAAGACCCCAAAGAACGACCAGATTTCTAAAAGGACTCCAGAAACAATATTTTATAATTTCTGCCAAGTGCAGTTTTGCTCTAGAGAAGATATTTATGAATGCTTGTGGTTAAGTTTCATATAACGTACAACCACTTATGTACTTATGTATGTGCATGTGTAACTACATACATATTTACATACATATTTATATAGATACATACATACTTACATACACATGTACACATGTACACAGATATGCGCGTGCATATGCATGCAAAAACTTTCTTTACGATTTTACTGTGCGACTATTTGCTTTCGCAAATCGAAATGGGAATTTGTAGTAAAAACGCATAATGGCATAATTTGTATTCAATTCGTTAACCCATAAAACAAAACGAACGAGAATGGCAGGCAGCAAGTTAAACAAAACGAAGAAGCTACATTTTCTACCTTCATACGCCCCATGCGAACACAAACAGCAACAACAAAACTTTCGAAACTAAATTGTAAATGGCGAAGCTGAAGAAAAATCGCATTCGTTCACTTATTTTTTTCCCTTTTCGCAAATTCACATTTACAAGTAAAAATACACATAAACCTTTAACCAAACATTGTTAAGCATATTTGTCGGGCCTTTTTCCTTTCGCTTTGCTTATAGCTTTGTTCCTTCTTATGTCTTTTAGTTCACCAGAAGACAAGAAGTGAGATGGAAAAAGGGTATATTAAAATCATCACGAAATGTGTTGAATAGTGAACAATGGCTTTTTATGTACACGTTTTTGTTACATATACACACATACATACATATATTTTTTTTTGTTCGTTTTCCTCAATTCAGCCAGTGAAATGAATGCCAAAGCACGCCTTTTTATATTGAATGCAATTTGCTGCCATTAGTGTTGAGAGATCTGTAGGAGTGGAAAATGAATGACAATTTTATCATATTTTTTTTTTTCCTTTATATTTGTTCAAATATTTGCAAGAAGGTGAAACGAGTTCGTGTTGTAAAAAACTGATTTTGAGTCTATATTTTTAAAAATTTTCCTTGCCTTTTTACCCAAGTGAATAATTTCGATGTGAATAATGATGGAGCACCATAAATATAAAACTGTTTGGATAAATTCGGAATACTTGTTGTTTTTCGATTTTAGTGGTTTCCAGATATTATCTTTCTAAAATTGTGTTTTCAACACTAAAAAAATATTTTAACAAATTATTGTAAAAAGGAATTGTTTTCAACGAATTTTCAGCCCAAAAGAAAATAAAATATATTTTTTCAAATAAATTTCTACAACCTAAAATATGAAAATCCTAATCCAAAATATTAGCTTTCTGTAAACTCTTTATGAACAACTTCTTTTAAGAAATGTATAGTGGCGTTTTCGTTTCGTACAAAACCTGTTGCCCCACGTAATAGTCGTTAACTGGCTAAATGATGCCTTTATTCTGATTTAAATCGTTCCCAAATAGTTTGTGATTTTGCACTCAATTAATACCGCTCCATTTAAGCAGAATGGTTAAGAGTTAATAGCCCTTTAGAAGATGCTATAGTTTTGCAAATGGCGCCAAATATCGGTTGGAAGAAATTAATCCGCGTTCTTCAGTAGCGTAGTGATTCTTGCCTCATTGACGTATTTATTTTGTATCTATTCACTACACAAATTACAGTATCTTCAGATAAGGTTATTGACTTGGCACCACCCTGTACATTCATTAGGTACTAAAAAAAAAGGAAAAAATATAAAATCAAAAAAAATTGTGGGATAGTGTATTTTAGTCCACCAAAACACCGAATTTTTGGTCACCTTGGTTATAAATAATGGTAAAACAATAATTGTGGTTACTCTAAAATACGAGTACACATCGAAAAGCAAACTTTTTACATGAAAAACGAGCTGAAAATAGGCACAATTCATTACACGTGTTCCCCTCTTCAGGTGGATGAATTATATGATAAACAACAGACAGACGCCACCAAAATAACAAGGCACTCACAGGCCGTCAGTATTCGATAACAGCTAAATTTTCGCAAACGGTTGGAAAAATGTCGTCTATATATGTACATAATTTCGTTTAGCTGGGTTATGTATGTGTGTGTGTGTTTGATTTTAAAATACCAATTGTGTTTTTTATACATTTTCGTTAAAACACTAGCAAACTGTAGCCACTAGATACTATCTCCTTTTTTTTACTCTTCTCACAATGTTTTACTTTATGGATGAAACTTTTCTGTATGAAAACAGAAAAAAAAAATTAACAACTTTATCTGTTGTTTTTAGTGGACTAGCATTTACTTACTTCTTCCTTCACACATATTCAACTCCCACTCAGACGCTACTTCGCTATATGTATTTATACATTAAGAGAGTCCACAAAATCTTAAATAAATCTACTTTTCTTAAATTTAGTTATAAATATGATATTTGACAAATTTCGGTTTCACTAACGACTACCGCCAGAAATTCAGTCCTTTAAGCGCCAAGGCAAATCGCTATTTAAGGCCTTTTTTATGCTTAACAATAACAGAAAGTGATGAAAGCTTTAGATAAAATATATATTAATATTATAAATATAATTTCTTTCGATTTTGGTTAAATTGAAATTTGTTTCAAATTCCGATAACCGTTCAAAATCTTAAGAAGACGATAACATCTAACTACAACCCATATTTATTAAGATACACACTTTATTCCGAATCACGAAAAAAGCAATATTTTCTTAATTTATCCCATATACGAGTACTACTCATGATTAGTAGCTCGCCAGGTACCTCAAAATGTGCTTCGTTCACGCCTGCACATTATCCGGATATCGATTAATTTATATTTATTCAAAAAAGTTTAAAATGTTTTTACATGAAAACTGTGGAAGCTTAATGAGTATTTGATTTCACTCGATTAATAGGGGCCCTCCCTACTCGTCTCGTCTGTGAAAATACGAGTGCATTTTCTGTTAATATTTCTGGCCCGTGTTTGTTTTTTTATCACAAATATGAATTCCACACACAATTTTAGCCGGAACACTTGAAATATATTCCAGCTTTTTGCTTGAAAAACTTGCCCTTGTTGTGGATGATAGTCAAAGTTCAAAGCCCCCCTAATTTTCAGCAAACGTCTATAACCATGATAACGAGTTTATGACCACATTTTATCTTATTGGAAACTTTTTATTTTTTATCTTTAAACATCCTCTAGAAAACTGGTTTTTACATTTTAGTTGTTTTGTATTTAGAAAATTTTGCTGGTTTTCAGTTTTTTGTCGTAGTTTTTGTAAATTTTTGTAATGCGGAGAAAATGTGTGTTCGTTAGTGTATCTTTGCTGGTTTTCTGTTTGTAAAATGTGTGCAGTTGCGTGGTGAGCAATTATCTTGCAAAAAATGATATAAAATGAAGTTTTTCGCCAGCGGAAAAAACACAAGAGGCACACGAACGCATCACGCTTCCGTTGACAGCAACATTTTTTAATCAAGTTTTGCTTTGTTGTTTATTTTGGTTTTTTCGTTTTTTACGAAACTAAAGTTTCGCATGCAGTAATTTTACTTTTGCACCCAGACTTAAAGATTAAAATTACCAAAAAAAAAACAAACGATTGCGTATTATTTGTGGTTTTGCCGGATGTGAGTCTTATATTTTGAAAGTAAGACAAAAAATATTAATTTCTTAAAAACATCCTACTGCAGTTTTCTATGGCGCATTTCTTTACATTGTCAATGTGTTAGAGTTCATACCTCAAATTTGTAATATATAGTTAAGTGTCAATGACAAAGAAGCATGAAATATGTCACTGAAACGTCAATGCGCTGTCATGTCGCCACTTAAACTTTGTTTTCTTATTGATCAATGTTTGACAAAATTAGCTTAGATTTGCCTTTGAAAACTAATTTTTTTAAATCATTTATTTCACAAAATAGGCAAATCTATTTAAAAACAAAGCCACAACATCATATACTTACATACATACATATGTGGCTCTGCACACCAAATTGTTTGTCCTAAACTCATATTATCTCACTGCCGAAATGAAGTGGAGCTACAAAAGATGTTATTTTCCTTCTTTTTCGATTTTTTTATTTTTTTTTTCATTAAAACTTTGTTCCTGATGATACATTAACTTAAATTCATTTCCTTGGAAAATTTGTACAGCTAAAACAACAAGGCTTGTGCGAAACTTTAAATTGAAAATGTGTGAGTGTTATAAACTTGTAGTTTTCTTAAACTTTGTTGTTCTTGCAATTCTCCTGTATTGTGGACGTATGATTGCCAGATTCCAGCACTCGTCGCCATTTTAAGGATTGAGACAAGATGATAAAAAATTAACTATCAATGATTTGACGATTTTTCTTTAAAATTTGACAATATTTTGTTTTTAAATCATTTCGTTTTTTTCATTTTTTGTGTCTTCAAATGAAAACACACACGTTTTCGAACTCTTTAATTAAAAAGTTGACCTAAATATTGGACAACATACATACATACATATTCACACCTGGCTGAAAATTTAAAGGATTTCCAATCGAAAATCTGAAAAGAAGCACAATCTAGAAGATTTCGATAAGCTGTTATGCATTTTGTGATTGTGTTTTTATATGTATGTTGTACTCAAAAATAAATATGTAGATTCAAGCATATACTTATACTTAGATATCAGCATGTATGTATGTAAACAAAGTGTACTCATCGATGAACTATTAACCCAGTCCAGTACGATTTCGAAAATTTATGTTCACCAACATCTTGAATAACAGCAACTAACAACTAAATGGTTAATGTTAACGAATACATATATCGTTTAATTTGGCAAAACAGAGTCCATAAATAGTCTCCAAATTAATTTTTTTACACTTAAAAATACTGAGGAGAATGTTAATATTCGAGGGACAGACGTGCCTCGATCGTTAGCGTAACCGCTGCAAATTTTGCATCAAATCAAATAAATTTTTGCCACTTATTTCAACAGATTTTTTTTCATAATTTAATAATTTTTCCAACTTAAATGCATGCTAAATATTCTGTTCTATTGTATGATTTGAAACATATATGTATGTATATAATTTTTATGACTTATTTCTTAAAACTTGACATTTTAACAAAAATTTTATCTGGCAACTGTGTGTACGCGCTGCCAAGTTCTTAATAATGTCAACATTTTCCTTATATAATTGCATCTTATATTCTTTACCCTTTATCTCTTTACTAGTAGTTCATGTGTTTCATTTCTTACTTTAGATAAATCGCCTGTCTGTTTTACTTTTGTTTTTTTAAATCCAAACTATGAAATCTACTCATTCCAAGTTTTTGTTGCTTGAAATCGGAGGAGGGTGAGTAAAATAATGTGTTTCCCTTTTTTTAATTATAAAATTTAATGTTTGGTTTCCTAAGTGTGTAAATGGTAGAAACCATAATTAAATAATCTTCTGGCATAGACCTATGTATGTATAAACTTTCATACTTTAATAAAATAAAATAGGTTTTTTTCTTATTTACTCCCGCCAACCGGTGCGGTTGTATGTCCCACTTACACCCAAAGAAAACGGTTCGCTTGGGAAATGTTTCAAACAATATGAAAAATATAACTTAATAAACTATGGGTTTTTTTGTTAAAAAGAATAGCCTATTGGTCAGACATACATACATATATACAAATATGTACACAATTTATTTTTTGAAAACACTTGAAAATTAAATTAAAGACTGGTAAAATAAGATTATGTCTGGTTGGGGGGGCACAACCAGCCGTTTCGCGGTCGCAATAGCAGCAATGGGTTATCAACATAGATCATGACAAGAACAAACGTTTTCTACTTTAAGCTGCAGTTGCATCATTAAATGACTGCAGCCTTTTTATTAATCATTTGCGTTTCATGGCATTTATAAGATGATTTTTAAGACATTTCTTTAAATCATATCGTGCTGCAAATTCGGTAGAGAAGAAACACACTTTTTCCCATCATTCTCTTTTGTAATTTTGCTATTATGTTTTATATGAAAAATTGTCATGTGAATGAAAGATGGCTTTAAAAACGACATGCCCGAAAAACATTGTATAAGCGGAGCCTCTTCTTTAGGTCACAAAAATTAAAAAAGTAGATTGGTAGTTTCTTGCTTCTCTTTTCTGAACTAAAATCAAAATTCGATTGGTGGTTCTCAAATTGCGTATGGGCTATATTTGAATATTTTGTGTAAGCTCGAGCTGCCAGCGAATCCGTTTAAGATTAAAATATATTTTCAAATGGTAATTACGCCATAGTGGGTAATGAAGTTTTTGGGTTTTCACTTTGACTACGTTGGAGCAAATGTCAAAAATAGATAACCTCAAAAAAGAACATCAGAATTCAAGAGTTTTGCTATTCCATTTCAATAAACAAGAAATCACAGCACAATTAAGTTTAAGACAAAAAAAAATAGACTAAAAACCAATGTAAAATTAAATTGGTGCATAGTTAATTTTACATTAGTGTTTTTCTTTTGGTGAGAATAAATTTGTCTCTTATGTGTGAGCTTCTACTATATATTGTAAAAACTATTCCAGTTGTAATTGTTTTACTTTTGTTTGCGGAACTTGCAGTTGCCGATGCTATTTTTTTTTTTTTTTTGTTGTTGCTAGAAAAGTTATGCACTCTTGCTTGTTGATATTTATAAAATATCTTAATTAAATGTTAATCAGCAGACAGAGAAAATATAACTTGCATGAGCACAATTCTAGAGAAACAAACGCTGCGTCGTGTGCAACTGTGTATTACAAATAAGTACATACAGATGTGAAATTTTCATTTATGGAGGAGTTTTCATTTTCATTTTATAGCTGTTCTCCACCCTTAAAGAAGTTATTCGTAATAGAAAAAAATCATTAAAATGTTTCAAAGTCATGAAAATTATCTGGCCACTTCAGAAGATCGACCATGGAAAAACTTATTTGGCTCCAAAAACGGACCCATGACTCAATTATTTGATTTCTATTTTTGTAAAAATTAATTGATGTTTTGTGGCTTTTATTTTCGTCAAATACAAATAAAATTACTACAATAAATTGAGGAGAAAAAAGGAATTAGGCCTGCATCTAATCGCTAATGGGAAAATGTCAATATTTTGCTGTTCTGCATTAATATTAAAATTGGTTTCTTATATAATTCCTTATATTTTGCCGAAACAATCCGTTTCTAATTTAAGCCAGAACAAAAATGTTGGGACACTTGAAATTTGATTTTTCAGCTAGAATTACAGGAATTGATCGTAAAATTTTCAATTGCACTTTTCTCAAAAGTGAATAGTATTATATTATCGGCACTCTCAGTTCGCGCAAAAGTAATCCTCCTATCAGAAAATGCTATAAATTTTGCGATTGGCCCCTAATGTCAGTTCTGTTTTAACATTTGTGTAGTAAACACATGCGAAATACACGTTACTAAACAATGTTACGCTACACTACTGCAGAACGCGGAATATTGGTGACTATTTATTTGACCAATAATCGGTCGGTGACTTTGGCACAACGTGAATTTCGTCGCAGATTTCCTAGCCGTCCAACGCCTACTGCTGAAACACTGCGACGTTTAGCCGCTCGCCTCGAAGAGACTGGCACAACACGAGATGCTGCCAGGCGTGGCAGACCCCGGAGTAGCCTTTCTGCAGAGAATATTGCTGCTGTAGCTGAGGATGTCATGGAAGCGCCGTCGACATCAACCAGACTACGTGCCACGCAAATGGGTGTCAGTCGACGGTCTTTACAGCGAATTTTGGTACAAGATTTGAAGATGTTTCCGTACAAAGTCCAGACGGCGCATCAGCTGTTAGCTGCTGACCGCCAATCGCGTCTAACATACGCTCAAGCCATCCTTAATCACCACCAAGAGGAAGATGATTTTTCCTCAAAAATAATCATGAGTGATGAGGCCCATTTCCATCTTAGCGGGTACGTAAATAAGCAAAATTTACGCTTCTGGGGCACTGAAAATCCGCGTGTAACCCACGAAGAGCCATTACACCCGCTCAAAGTCACTGTATGGTGTGCTGTTTTCGCTGGAGGAGTCATCGGACCTTTTTTCTTCGAAGACGTCGCGGGCCAAACGATTACTGTGAATGGTGAGCGCTACAGAGCAATGATCAATGAGTTCTTTTGCCGCAACTTGATGAATTGGGATTGGAAAACATGTGGTTCCAACAGGACGGTGCAACGGCACACACTGCACGTGCCACAACCGATATGCTGAAGGATGCATTTCCCGGGCGCCTAATCTCCCGTTTTGGCGATTTGCACTGGCCAGCAAGATCGCCTGATTTGACCGCTCCAGACTTCTTTTTGTGGGGCTTTTTGAAGTCGCGGGTTTATGTCAACACGCCTCAGACTCTTGCAGCTCTTAAAGACAATATCCGTCAAGAATGTGAGGACCTATCGCCGGAAGTTTTGGACAAAGTGATGGAAAATGCCATAAAAAGGGCTCAAATGACAATCAACTGTGACGGCGGCCATTTACATGACATCATATTCTCGACTTGAAGTAAAAAAAATTAAAAGACCAAATAAAAATAATCCACAAGAATCATAGTTCTTATTTTTTTTTTTTTAAATTAGCCAAAAAACATCTGAAGGTTATTTTTGCGCCACCTTGTATATTAATTGATACACACTGGGTGGTATTAATGATTTCGACGGAAAGAAGAATTTAGCGGAAAGAAATATTGATCGGTATGCAAATTGCAATTATTTCTCCCTGCGCTATAAAATAAATTTGGCATCACTGTTTTAATTAATTACGAGTTGATTTTGTGTCAGCTGATGGTGAAAAAACATTTGCAGAAAAGTATATATTTGGAAAAGTATGAAACTAAAATACGAATATAATTAATTTATTGATGATTCGTTTCCTGCTATATATCTGAAGATGTGCCGCTATATAAGCGGCCCGGAAGCATTTAATGCTATTGTTGAATGTTATTTAAATATTTTCACTTCTGCCGGAGAGCAACAATCTGATCTGTTTTCATTGAATGCTTCTGTTCGCAATATACTTGCATATTTATCTCGTTTACTGCTTTAAAAATATATTTAAAAATTCAAACAAATTAAAATTAAATAAATTTTCTTAAAAATTTTACATTTTAGTTTTTTGTTATAATTTGTCTATATGGCGGAACCAATGATATGGCCGTCATACCGTCAAGATAGAGATGGTTGCCAAAAGGGAAACATGGTGGAATGAATAACTAGATCCATTGTAAACAATTAATAGCGGCGTCTAAGTAGTAGGCTCATGCCTTGGTAGGGCTCATGCGTTTTATTAAGTGAATACATATTTTTAGTTCAGCTCTTTTTACCACAATTAAATTAAATGCTCATATCATTCGTTTAGTTCTATAGTTCAGCGCTCAGTGAATAAAGAAAATCCTAATTCATTGTTGTTCATAAATTTACGAGCATTAAATTCGCCGCGTTTTTGGGGTTTGTTCAGCTTTTTAATGATTTTACTTTGATTAATTTTTGTTTTCTTAACCAGGGAGAATACAAAGTACAGACTTTTGTATATATGTATATGAATTTTAACCCCAACAAGAAAAAAGCAGCGTGAACGAAAAACAACCCATAAAGAAAGATACGGAAGAGAAATCTGAAGAACGGAGCTAAATGAGCGCTATGAATTGATTGGATAGCTCATGTAAATAGTTCAATTACAGTAGATCGCTCGTGAACTACCCAACTATAATGACAACGTGTCGCGCTTTTAATACGAGCTTGAAAATCTTTTTCAAATACTTAAACTTAATCACGCCACTTAACTTTTTCAGAATGTTTTTCAATAACTACTTTACGAAATCTTGTGAAAAACATCGATTCTCATTTTAGACATCAGAGTGATCAAAATAATCGTTAATATTCTCGCCTTACTGTGGAAAACTATGCACTAACCACGCCCAGACTTTTTACAATTTTATCTTTCAATTCATTTGTTAATATTGTATATCATTGATTTAAATACACAGAAAGAAACTAGTGTTGAATTGTAATTTGATAAAACAAAAGCCACTTCGCAATACGGGTTTTCATTTAAAAGGATTCACTTACTATCTGATCCCACAGAACAAGACTATTCATTCACGAATTATTACTTAGAAGGATTAAATATCAAAGCGGTGGATTGTCATGCCATCGGAAGAGGCAGGCAAACCAGTTTCGTATGTGTGACACAATCTTACACAAATCAGTTGACAGTCGCAAGTATATAAATATACTGACTTCTAAAAGCCGAGAACCATAGAAATTTCAAATTTATCAAAAATGTTTATTACAAAAGTGTACGCTACGACTGAAACTCTATTGTGTGGACAACAAAACAACCAAAATTTGTATAGAAGTCACAAGGTTGTATACGTTTTACATGCGCATCTGTCTGTGCGTTGCCAAAAATAAATCATTCATTTTCAGATTGTTGCAGGAGCTCTAGTACCTGCGTATTTGTTTTTGTTTGTAAAAATGCTTTTATGTCGCCATCGTCATCACCAATATCACCAGGTTTCATTTCGTGTACATGTTGTTTATTAGTGTTCAACTAAAAAAATTTCCACAACATTCTTTATAAATCGAATATTTTGCACTCGTAGTGTCTTTGCTTTCGAAATGTGCGAGCTATTTTCCAGGCGGTTGTAGAGTTCAGCAAATGAATTAATGAACCTTCATTACTCGTAGTGGGACTGGCAAAAGAAGGAGTAAACGGGTCTTCCACAAGTCCGCATTTAGCAATCACAAGGCCCTTTTACCAAACAACGTAATCAATCATAAGTAGTTATTTTTATTTTTAATAGGAATTAAATGTTTTCAGTTTTTATTGAATTTTTAATGAAAGTCTTCGAGACATTTTTTACAAACAGCACTAATTTTATTTATATATTTTTTATATTATTGTTGTGTGGAACGCACAACACATTCTTATTTCTTTAAATTTTGCTTTACCAACCATTTTTAGCTTAACAAAAAGTTCTTAGTATTTTTTGTACTACAGTAAAAAATTTTTTGGATTCGATTCTTTTGATTGAACTAAAAGCCATGGGGTTATTTTCTGTTTGTGAATACATCACTAGGTTGCACCTGATGGGTATTCGTGTTGGATGTCAGCCAGTTGATGTTGATGTCAGTCAGCTGATGCTGATGCCGCCCATCTGATACTGATGATTTGGTTATGCAACAACCTAAAACTGAATAATATTTCTCCCACAGGCAACGCATACAAGCCCATTTTCACCCTATAAAATTATTAAATCATCCAAATTTGTTTGACAGATATTTTCTCAGCTGGAAACATATCTTTCGCAATACCGTTTTTTTACTTTTTTTGTATTTCGAAAGTATTTCTCCCGGATCTCTTAAAATTGTTCACTGTAAATTTCAGCTAAAAAAAATATTTTTCTATTATAAAGAAAAAGGCAATAAATCTTTTATATTTTTGGAAATAAGATTTATTGTTTTAAAAATATTAAAATTTTAAAATTTTCTTTAAAAACTATTTCCAAATCACTAACTCTGTGCTGACAATGTATGAACATAATATAAACAGCCATCAAACCTAAAATCTGGAAACACCCAAAGTTCGAAAGTTGGCCAAAGTTTTATTTAATGTCCATACAACTGTCGTTTCAGTTGTACTATAGGTATTTTCCTGGGGCTTGGTTTTTATTTTAAAAAATTATTTTGGAGCACAAGTATGTCCACAGCTCGATCCTTGTCTCAGAAACATAAAATAAAAATTTCGCAGACAGACTTCTTACAGAATATCATTTTCATTCGGCTGTTATAGTACATTTACATCAAACTGAAATCTAGTTTATAAGAGATTTCAAGTCAATCTGGGTCATTTTGACAAAATTTCCCAAACAAAATGCCATCTACTTCGCGACTAGATTTTACTAAGTTCTCCTCAAATCCACTTGGTACGAAGCGATGCAACTATGATTTTATGGACTAATTAATGCAGGACTGCACAACTAAAACTGGACAGTTTTTTTAGCAAAAAATTACAAGACCTTCAGCATATACATATAATATATATTATATATAACGAAAATAAGAGTAAAAAAATGTTTTTAGTCAGCTGCTTTCGTTATAAAATGAAATCTTGATAAATGACAAAAATACAGTGTTGTAAACGATATACACAATAAACGATATATGGATATGGATTTTAATTGAAATCTACTATATTTTACTTTGCTGTAAATGCACTAGTAATGAAATTACTAAAATTGCCTGAACTATTTCGTTTCACTTACATTTCTGATAGTCGTTTACAATAGTTTTGTCCGCAAAATGTCTGCAAAACATTCGAATGCGACAAACGTAGTGGTTTGCTGGGCAATAAATAAAGTGTATTAGATTATTTATGTAGGTGTTATCAAATACAAATGTTACTTTGTATACGTTGGCTGGTGCTGCAGTTGCGTTTTATTGTAAATGTTTCAGTATTTGTAGTGTTTGTTAAATTATTGCACATAAAACTTCAGGCAATAACACATATGTACATACGTAATCCACACAATGTGTCGTTCATTTTCAATTTTCCATGGCAATTTTCAAAGTAATATTACTCCGTATGCTCTGGTGTTCGATTAAATGGCTATTAGGGCATGCCGTTCGAATAAAATATTCAACCGAGTGTGTTGAATGTATTTACTAGCAAAGTGGAGAAATTTATACATATTATGGCAAATTTAATTAAAGAGCACATCTTGATTCGCGGACGAGCTTCTAACTAAAAAGTTCCGCAAATTCAAATTGAATAGAAAAAGTTATAAATTTTCACGCAATATCACCTTCATAATGTGTCATTGAGTTGGATAATTAGGCAGAGCAAATAATTTTGCGAATAACTTTTCCCCAGCTTTAGACCTTCTCTTTTCTATAAAGATTTCATTTATTCGAGCGGAAGTTTGAATTTTCGTATTACAGGAAATTTATATTCAGTTTGTCTGAACGAAATAAATTTATTTTATTGAGTAAAATATGTTAAAATTTCGTAAAACGCAGCAGATTTTTTAAACAAATATTTAACTAAGTTGGGAATTTACTTTCACCTGAAATGTAAAGCACTCGCTCTAATACCTGGCCCCGCATATACGATTGCTTAAAATAAAAAGACAAATTGGAAGCTTTTTTCTTTGTTTTCGCCAACCGGGGCCATTTTTCACTTCGAACAATTTGTGTGTATGTGTTTTTTTTTATTAAAACACTGTCAACCAAAACTAAATATGTAGTTGAATTTTTTAAATTGGTCGCCCTGTTCTCTATGCAGATGTTTGTTTCACTAAGCACAGGAACTTCCAAAACAATTTTGTTTTATGTGAAATTAATAGATTTTCGTATCTGAGCCGCATTGTTTGGATGAATCAAAGAAGTGACAGTTTGACAAATAAGTAAATAGTAAAATGGAATAAAAAAAACTTAAATCTACACATAAAATATTTACCAAGCCGGTTTACTTTTATTTTGTAAAATGTAAAGTGAAAACAAGAATTGCGGTTTTTAAAATATATTTTCTTAGTATTCCAAAAAAAACTTGGCCAGAGTTCTTTTTCTTTTGAACTGCAGAGCAAAACTAACAATATTAAAAATCAGATATTGCAATCAACACGAAATTTCATGTTAGTTTAATATGGTTTCGTATATTTTTTAATTTGAAAAGCGTGTTGGCTCGGTGTAAAGCTCTTGTACTTTTGAGCATTTGTAATATTAATTTTACTTGAAAATTCAAATGCTTTAAGTGAAACTTGAAAACTGCTTCAAATATTAAAATATAAAATTATGCAAAGTTGCAAATAAAACAAATAAATCAAATTCATTGAGTTTGACATGATTTTTCTCTCTGTCATTGACGGTCATGTGTCGGATGCAATATTATTTTGTTATCTAATGCCACAAAGCAAGCGCCACTTGATGCTGGTTAATGTTTTTCTTTTTTCCAGATTTTCATAAGAGAAAACTTGTATTTTTCTTCAAGTCTCGAGGCAGACATTTTTTTCACAATCGCAAAAGTATTTCTTAAAGTTACCGCAAAATATTTGTTGAAGCAAAAATGCTGAAAAATATTTCAAAAGAGCAACAAAATCAAAAAAAAACACCAGAAAACTGTTGTTTAAGTTGCAGCGTAAACGGAAGCCTTTATTGGCGTAGAAGCACTGAAGTCAGCCTGCAAAAGGCAAACTTGATTGAGAATATATACTCGTATATATGTAACTAAACAGAAAATACGAGTAATTTTGGTAAAAGAAAAGTTTTATGCTTCAGAAAAAACTAAGTACAAAATGTTTTTCTGTACTAAAACAGCAGAACGGTGTCTTGATTTCCATTCTTTCGCAAAAGTAAACATTTTAATTTGATATTAAGTCCAGCTGATTACAAACTGTCAAAATCGAAATAATAGGCTTAATTTCTAATTTGATCTTGTAAAAAGCTTGAAAAGCACTTAAACGTACTAAAGTGTAATTTTGTGGTTTCTTGTTAAATCGACTGGGTTTTCATGCAAATTATGTAAAAACATGATTGCAACGTATAAGTGTTTTAACAGCCCTTAAATAATATAAATATTAAAAAAAAGACATTCGTGCAATAAAATCAAAACTATTTTCTAAAAAAAAATTATAACATAATCCACGTATAAATTATGACTTTGAAGACCAATAAAGTTCACAAGTATTTGGAGGGGGGTCCATAACAAAACGCAACCATTCCACTCTTGAATTTTTTTTTAATTTTTAATTGATTACCACTCTACATATTAAAATCTGCAAAGCCAAGACAATAACTATGTAGTTATTCAGTAGATAACAAAAACAAATAGTGGTTCAGATCAAAATGAATCAACTCCACATATGCCGAATAAACAACTTCGAACTTTCGAAAATGGCGAATATTAAGTTGGTAGACAGACTCTGGTAAAAGAAGAAATAACTGCACATAATACTGCCATCCATGCACCACCCCGGAGGCAGGTTAAGCGTTGACTATTTTACACCCAGTCAGGACACTTTGCTGGAGGCAAAGAGGTCCCTCGATTGGCACGAAGTTCAGGTATGACTGCGGTTATGCATGTTCTTCTGAAAACTGCACCAAACGTCAATTGGGAGAACGGGGTCGGTCATTGGCTGAAACGTTCTGGCTGTGGTTGAGTCCTAAGGACGCAGGAAGAAGAACATTTTCGAGGTGCTGTTGCCTCACGACAGATCTGTTTTTAGGCAAGGAACTAGACTTGTAGAACAATAACCAAAAATTATTTACATTTATCTAAACAATAACAACAATTCTTTATTACACACACAAAAATACAAACACTCAACAGCCCAACAAATAAATCCCTATAAAAAAGAAGAAAGAAATTCTTAAATTGTTGGCAAAACACTATGAACAAAACATGTCCGCGTTAGAATATTATGAAAATAATTTGGATCAGCCTATGATATAGATGACATAACTTTATATAACTGCACATTGGAGCGAGACTGTAACATAATGTTGACTTTTTTTAATCTAAATTATAAACTTGAATAGTAAATAACAAGAGTGTTGTTTATTTTTCTATAAAACTTATGAAACTCCAAACAAAACGGTAAAACTACAATATTATTGAAATAGAAAAGTCATAATTCTAAATCTACTTCATGTCAAAACGCAACATATCCATTCATTCATTCGGTGCATATTCAGAATGACTGTATTACTATGAACCGGATCAAAGCGCAATATGTCTAAATCGGTTTTCTAAATAACTTTCTAACTGGCAGATATATTCACTTGAAATTTTTTAGTAGCACCAAAGCAAATTCAACACAACTTTTGGTTTCAGTGTGAGTAAACAAATTTTGTACAGTAAAATACACCTGTTTCATATCCTTTTCATTCAACAGTGCAACATTTTTTCAATAAATTTCACAGCCATATAGACAAAGTAAAACGGTGGTAGAATACAAATTGTATTATCTAAAAAACAGAAATATTTTATTATATAAATCTTGCTGTCGTCCCATTCAGATTTTCATAGTAATTGTTTGTGTATGTGAAGTGCTGTAAAACTAAAATGCATAAAACTTCTGTTTATTAAAAGAAATATTTAAAGTTAACTTTTCAAAATATTTCTATAAAGGATAAATAAAAAAACATTATTAATTTTGAATTCTTGCTATTAATCGTTGATCTCTTTTTAAAAAGATTTCTATAGAATTTATGAAATTAAAAAAATATGCATTGTAGAATAGTCTGCCAAAATATGATGTACAAAACCAAAAATGTATTTAAAATTAAAAAAAATTTTGTTTGTTTAAGTATTTTCATGATTTACTGCATTTCTTCATACAACACACTTTTAAAATATGCCGAAAAACAATCTTCCAACACCCTTCTGTCGCATACAAACGGTCGCAAATTGCTTGTATTCCACAAAAATGTTGCACGTACTAATTAATAACAACAATGACGGTGAATTGATTAGTCACTTGGCCGACATTGTTGATAGAAATATCTTTCAAAAGTTTCTATCAAATTACCAAGAGCAATATAGAAAAGTGACAAAAACTTCTGGGTACGTGATTTTTTTTACATATAGTAAGTCGATATGTACGTCGAATGTGTTTGCGCATGAAGGTACTTTCTACCTTTTCGGTGTGCTGGTTTACATCAGCTTTTTTTTGTAGAGTTGTTAAGAAGACAAAGCACCTTAAACATAATAGATCCCTCAGAGATTTCAGACGAAATCTCCCAAAATGCCCATTTAACATAATTTCGTCGAAATCAACTTGAAGCTTTAATAAAATGTGCTGGACTACTACTTCTTTCAACAAGGAATTTCCTTAGAATCATGATATGTATTTATATATGAATATACAGAAAAATTAAAATGCCTAAATTAATTTTATTACTCATAGCATCCAACTTGATTCAAAATATTTCTTTTGAATCTGTTTTTTTATTTTTAAAAATTTACATTCAGAGTTAGAAAAACAAAATTGTGTAGAAAAACTGTACCAGGCTGAATACTTCAGAATTTGTCCGTAATTTCAAACTGCAGTTATTTAATTTAATGGCACGCTGAAGATATATGTACATATATGACGGAATTGTAAAAAAAAGATACACATGTATGTATGTATGTGTGTATGTATGTATGTTTGAGTCCTTAAGACAAGCTACGACAGCAATATGTAGTCATGTATTTGTTTTTTCAAAGATATTATTCCCTGTTGAAAGATGCAGTTCAAAAGAACTGTGTGGCATACAAACTTTAAAATAAACTTGTTTCTCTAATGAAGCAACTGAATCTTGTTTGATTGTGCTTAATTAAAATGTGTAAAAATATTTTAAAGCTTTAGTTTTTATAACTGAAGCTTAATATTTTATATAGTTTTGTAAAAAAAAATAGTGGCAACACTGACTTGACGGTCATATGAATTTTGTGGTAACAACAACACAATCCACTTTAAGCTGCAATTCTAAATATTATGATTGGATTATACAAGTTAACAACAGTGGCAATACTGTCGCCAAAAAATAACTTTGCAACTTAAGCACTTTTACTTCCACGCGCGCTTCCGATCCAATTACGAAATTGCCTTCTTGCTGAAACAATGGGAAAATAATTGTGCATGATCAGCGTCTGCACACCTGCACAGGTTGGTGCAACGTGATCATCAAATCCAACGAGCCAACAAAATTGGCTAGGAACAAGCGGTCTTGGCTAAGGTGTCACGAGTATCGGAAGCGTAGAAATTATTGTGTAATAAATAATTATTAAAAGTGAATTCTGCTATTGTTTAATTGTTAATAAATTTGATTAAAAGTTGATTTGAATAAAAGTGTTTCATTTAACTAAAGGCGCGAGTTGTTGCGCCTTGATATATTTTTTTAGATCAAACCGTTTAGAATTCTTTATTTACAAGTTTTTTTTTTATTTACAATTTACAATTCTTTAACTTACAAGTAAAGGCTTTCTTAAATGATAAAAAAACAAAAACATATTTATAATTTTTCTAATTAAATACGATTAGAGAATTTTTGAAAAATAACGCTGGGTTAATAATTCTTTTGGTGACATTGACGACGAAAACACTTGGGTGTTGATTATGGCCGCTGACCACTAATTTGGAAAAAAAAATTTATTTTCGCGGTTTTGGTTTTTATATTTATTGATACTCCAAATGCATGATGTTTTTGAAGACATTTCTTTTTTAAAATAACACATTTTAAAGTCGCTACCAATATAATTTTCCACTCCCGTGATGTTTGTTAAGACATGTTTTTCAGTATTATTGTAAAAAGTAAAACCTAATAGAAACAATTCAAAAGAGATTAAAAAGAATTTTTTTTTGTTTTTTCCCCCAGCCCCCCTTTTTTCTTTAACGAATTTCACAATTTTTAGGCAAAGAGAGGACATAATTTGAAAACATGTCTATAAATTACGATGTAAATGACGTCTAAGTCAAATATAGGAATAAAAACAAAATATTTTTTTAAAAAAGGGTGAAGGAAAGCTTTTTCCTATTTTCTGCATTTCTCAGGTGCATATTTTCAGTCAGTAGAGGATGACGATTGCCATACAACACCAAGTACCATATTTTTTATTGCACTGCACTTAAGAATATTAGGAAAAGTTCCTCACAATTACTATACTCAATCGCAGTGAGACCTGGCGTACCCGTAAAGGTCGAGAGAATTTCGGATAATAGAGTAAGAATTTTCAGTAGTTTTTTTTTATAGATTTTAACTTCTTAGGGTTTAAAATTACACTAAATTTACGCTTCTGACTTAATCAATCAATTAAAAATTTCGCTTTTAGTTCCGAATAATAGAGGTCATCACGATTAATCGATACAAAAAAGGAAACAAATGAAATCGATGCAAAGACAAAAAATGTATATTTGTTCTCGTCTAGTCACATCACGGATAATCGAAGAGCCACTGTACATACATGTAACAAGCCGAATTGGTGTCACCCTCATGTTAGGTGAGGGATGAGAATACCGAATAGAATTGTTTAGCCAGCCAGTTAATAGAAAGACGAGAAGCGAGCGAGTAGTGGTTCGAAATTCGAAATGTTTCAATCAAAAGATGTTTTAAAATCAAAGTTGGGTAAAAACTGAAGTTGTTCATGAAATGTTAATACTGAATCAAAATCAATTAGTCTTAACATTTAAATCGTTATTATGAAATTACCTTTTATGAGATAAAATAAATCAAAACCTTTTATTTCTCAGATTTACATACAATAATTACATACAGAAATCGTGTAAAGGAAATAATTCACTTTTACGAATGTATGTATTTGTCCGTAGACAAGGCTTCAATCACATCAACTTAATTTCTAAAATATTTGTACGAGAATTTCTGATTGAAACGATTTGTTTTATTTTAATTAATAATTTAATTAATTCTCTTTATTTAAATTTATAAAAATATTACTCTAATTCGTGACGAACAACTTCAATTCCAAAAAGCTAATGATCGATAATTTTATGTATTCAATGCTACAAAGCTGCCTATTTTTGATGCAAAAGAAAAATGTAAGAGAAAGAAAAAAATAATATTACGTTACGTTAATTCAGGGTTCGGAAATCATCAGGGGTATGAAAATCCTGAACAATATTATTGATAAGAAAAAGCTTTGCTTGCAAAATTGAGCTGACAATTAAGCAGAACTAAAATTTTCTCGAAGCGGAGAACGATGGCGACGTTGTATAATTCTGCAGTATGTTGCCATATCGTCAACTGCTAAATTAAAAACATCAAAATAGTTTGAATGTCGCCATTTTCGGCAAAATGTGGCATCACTGACTATCCAACAATAATTTACGTGTAAAAAACAGAGCCTTTAATTTAAAGCAAGTTTTTTATTTTTCTTACAAAAGCCTTCGCTTAAATTCACAAAAATTCAAGACTGTAGTTTCAAAACTGTGATTTCAAATATGTTATTCTGCAATTAACGGACATGTGTAACTCCTAACGGAATATAAATTTTGTGATATCTGTATGTGTGTACATATCGTCAAATAATTGTAAAAGAGCCTTCAGTTGCGAAAAATTCAAAATCAATTTTTTGATGATTGTGATGCAACGTAACAAAATATATGGTCCAGCACAATTTCTTATCCACAAAATTCCAAAGACCCTCAGATTACAAAAACCATTTTTAATTTTACTTATGGCTTTTTTCCATTCATATCGCTGCAATTAATACAAAAAACTGTGTACTTTTAATTTAAAAATGTTTTGATTTACTTTTTTGTAGTTCTTTATATTACAGTTTTTTGGCCTTCTCTGCAAACATTTTGTCAGTGTAATTGAGGGCTTTTATCACTTTAAAATTTTAAGCATTTCCCTATTTTTACTCCATAGACACCAGAGGGAAATAAATTCAAACCAAAACTAAATGAAAACAAAGCTAATAATATCATGATCATTTATTTTGTATTATTTAAAAAATTAGCAACATTTATGGATATTCAATTGATAAATTTTAATTCTGACTTAAAATTATATTGAAAGTTTAAGTAGCGTTGGGCCAAAGCATCAGTTAATTCTTTTTGTCAACGACGACATCATTGTAGCGAATAACCACATCAGTCATCGACATGTTGGAAAAGCCGTTGGTAAGATCCTTAAGAGTGGTCACCTGAAGACGTCTATCAAAGGGATATCCCATGGTGCGATTGTCAGGATACAACTTGTCTTTTAGACCACAGAACGAGGAAGAGTCGCCGCATATGTCCGGACTGTTGTTTATAGAAATTTGTTACTTGAACTCTTTTTTTATTATTTATGTATAACGGCAATTTACCTGTCGTTTGTTTGCACCACAGCATCTCCATTGTAATCGGAAATCATAACAAACAACTCGAACGCCATACCCTCCGGTTTGCCTTTAGGTAAAAGCATATGTTCTGGCCAGCCGCAGCCGCAAAACCTGAACTCAGCCAATTTTTCGGTTTCTTTGGGCTGGTTGTTGGGCCCAATGGGTCTAAAGGTGCGTTCGTAAGGTATGGTTACGCTTGAATTGTTGGATGAGTGGCGTATATTATTTGGTCCGGGCATCACTGAAAAATTTTCAAAACACTTTTTTATTTAAATTTCCTTTTGTAAAGAAGCATTTCAAAAGCGTACAATTCACTGTAAACTTATCCATTTCAATGGCCAGCTGACGCTGATCGTTTAGATTCAGTGGAGTGCCGCGTTCATCCGACTTGGGGCACAAGAAAATGCGACAAGTGCCCTTTTTCGGCCTGCCATCGCTGTTGGTAACATCAATGATGTACTCAAAGGGTGCATGTTGCAAATGGGTAAAGGTAGCATAAATATTACCCTTTGGGCCGAAATCCAAACCGGCAGCCAAATTTACATCAGATCTTTCCATATATGTGAGCAAAGTATTAGGCGTGGCTTTCTGTGACTGTATACGAACTTCAAGCTTTGTAACAATCACGTTACTAAATTCCAGTTCATCGCTAGTGTATGGATTTAAACGCTCCTTGTGTCTGTTGAAGATGGTGTCAATAAATCCATGCCACCTATAGAAAACAGGATCACGCATAGCAGTTGTCACATCACCCATCACCCCAAAATCTTCTAAGAATCGGGCATCTGGATCGTGGCAGAAAGAAAGGGCATTATGACCTTCATTATGCAGATTCCCATAGAAAGTAGGGTTAACGGACAGCACTGTACACTCCACTATATCACCCAAAAGATCTACACCTTTTTTGGGATCTAATGGTATATTTTTGCCTTGAGACTGAAATATGAGAAATGTAGTTTGTTGCACACAGACAAGATCTTAAATAACACTGGACGAAACAAAAGTTGGCCAATTAAATAAAGTTTGGCGGAAGTTTGAACAAATCAGTCATCGGCATAGAAAGTTTTGTGGCCATAAAGGTTTTTTGGGTAATATTCAGCAGCTTTATAGTAAAGAAAACACTTTTGCAGCAATTGTTTTTCTTTTTTCAGATTTTTAGAAATCTTATGTTACATTTTCTGTATCGTTTTGCCAGAAACATAAGAGCCGTGTGACTTTCTAATGCCGATTTACCAAAAGTACTCAAAAAAGGAGAACTTTTTCCCTTTTTCCAGAAACATGTATGTGTCACAGTGTAACAAAATACTTACGTCAACAACGTAACCCTGATCAATAGCCGTCACAACACGATCGGTCCAACGCTCCAAGTCTGCTATTTCCAGTTTTGCATCTTCACGATCGATATCGCTCAGCTTCGTATTGGTTATGCGAGAGGGATAAGTACGATTGTTTAAACTGCTCATAATTTTTGGGAAATAACCTTCTGTTATGGGCTCACGTACGTTGTTGAGCACCTTCACTTTTGCCAAGCCGTTACAAAAACGTTCGACATTGTAGCGCGCCAATATCTGATGGTGCATATAGTAAAATAGTTCACCACGACGATCTTTCTTGACCACTTGCATGGGACCATTGCCCGGATATACCAAATGCCAGTGCCAGTGATGGCTGTTAATGCCAATATCTTCACGGAAATAGCCCAGACGTTGTTCCTCTTCTCTGTCTGAAGCCGTATAGTTGCGAGGAATTTCAATATGACGCTGGCAAAATTATTTCAAAAGCAAAATTCAATCATTGAACGTTAAAACTTTACAAAGCAAGCATTTTCCTACTTACTCTATCGCCTGGATTGGGAACAACTTCCCCTTCGGCGCGGGCATCTTTGAAGACAGCTGGCTCAACGAAGTTTTGAGGAAAAGTTTCCGCAATCGGTTTAACTGGAAAGCCGGTTGTATCCGGGCGATGTTGTACAGCTACCGAGTAACAATATTGAAATAGAAATGAATTCACGCGATCTTTGCAATAAACACATGTCGCTATAAAAAGCTCCTCATTTGGACTACTCAGAAAAATGTCAATTAAACGAGCAGCTATCGAACGATGCAAGCTATTGAAAAGGGAAAACTGTTTACGTTTTCCCAATGGCCGCGTAAAGCTCAAGTCAGGCTTTTGCTTTAGGTCTCTTAAAGGAATTTTAACGTCCACATCTTCGCTAAAGCGGGATTGAATTTCATCTTTAACATCAACATACTGCTCATCATAATAACTGGCAGGTAAATCGAACACTGCTTTGCCATTATCTCGAGTGGTAAAAACGGGTTCTAGCGGGCGGTCGAACAACATTTCTAAGGCCTTCTTGTTTGTAGCTTGCGACATGTTTTTCTTGTTTATTTTTCAAGTTCAATATCAACACTGTGTGTACAACTTTGCACTGTTTAAATTTTTTTCATAGCTGCTATTTATATTCAAAATTTTTGCTTCGACTGAAAAGTATCAACCACAATTTCAGCTTTTATCAAAATTGTTTGCTTTCAAAATACTTATATATGTGTATGTATGTTTGTATCCACATTAGAACCACAATGTTAAATAATTATTTCAAAATTTCTAAGGCTAAGGCACTTAGTATCAGAACTTTTTTTGACGATAGACAAATAATTCATGATAAGGAAAAAATTTTATATTGTACTAACAAAAACTAAAAACAATATCTTCGAGTAAAAACTTATTTCTAAAATATAAAACAACTGCTGTAACTTTGCAAAATATATTTAAAAAACATTTTTATTGTAAATAATTATTTGTAAAATATTTCGAAATATTATCATAACCCCGTTGTTTGTTAAAGCTGCCCACAGACGACATGTTTTTCGCATTGTACTCGTGTAAATGAACCGTTACACTATTAACTGTAAAATGTCTCTGTAAAAATCAAAAGCAAAGTCAATCCGACATATTTTCAATTAGAGCACCCTTTATTTTGTTGTGTACAAACATCTGACATCTCATTTTTTTATTTTGAAAGAAACTATTCTTGAAATTAATGCTGTGCAAAAACATTTATCGAAGGTATCATGTACGAAGGTACGATTAACCGGCTGAAGCAAATATTTAACACAAATAATTTTTCCCCATTTATTACATTTGTGCATTTACCAACAATTACAAACCATTTTGCATCTAAATAACTTAAATTTGAGAGCAGAACGGCTGCTGTCCACAAATAATGTTCATGCCAAACGTAATAGCACGTGTACGTTTGTGGGCGAATATTTCAAAATTTCTGCAAAATAACACAGATATGACAAAAACCATGCAATGAGATGCAGAACATGTCGTTTTACGAACCAGCGTTGCCAAGCAATTTTTCTTCTTAAAAAAATTTAAACCGCCCAAATTTAATATATTTTTCAAAAAAAATCCCCTATATGTAAAAGATTAGATAATAATTTCATTTTAATTGAGTTACCTTGACTTAGTTTCAATTTTTTTAAATACCAACATCATTCATTACCTAATTAAAGCAAAAATTACCAAATTTTTAACATTTTACTGAAATTCCTCCAAAAATAATTTTTATATTTGTTTGAAAATTTTTGGATAAATACATACATATGTACGAATTATATGTATATGAATCTGATTAAAGTATAGCTAGTAGAAATGTGATTTTTTACAAATATTATATTATCTTTTCAAAAAGCTTAATTTTGTAAATTTTGCTTTTTTAAATTCTACGAAACAAAGAAAAACTTTCACTTCAATTAGCAGAAATCTACCGATTTTTGTCCAATTAACAACAATCTGTAAAATATATTATTACTTAGTTATTTTACAGACAAGCAAATAGAGAAATGCCCAAAAAAACCTCTAAATATAAATTTATGTGCCCAAAATTTTCCCTCTAAGAATTTGTACCCCCTAAATTGCCACTAAATGAAATAAAACCCCTTAAATATGGGTGGGAAAACTCCTAAACTGACAACTTCTGTTACGAACATACTGCAAAATAACATGTGGATGGCT
The DNA here is from genome assembly GCA_932526305.1 of Epicampocera succincta. Taxonomy (NCBI): domain Eukaryota; kingdom Metazoa; phylum Arthropoda; class Insecta; order Diptera; family Tachinidae; genus Epicampocera; species Epicampocera succincta. The sequence continues at coordinate 59,834,642 of OW052034.1, forward strand.
TAAAGTCATACATTTCTATATGACGTCTTTAGTTCTTATGACGCCACCTGATCAGCAGTAAATTTTTTTTTTTTGCTCCAATATTTTGATTATAACACTCATATATATTAAAAGAATAGAGTTTAATTTTGCTAAAAAATGCAGTTACTTTATTGGCGCTTACAAATGCCGCCTGATAGGGACATTTAACCCCCTTCTTTGATACAAATTTTAATCAAAACTTAACTTATATTTTTCAAAAAATTAAAAACTTACATTTCGAGCAAAGTTACAAATAAAAGTTATTTTCGCTCAAAAAAGCGAACTGGAATATAAGAATAATAGTTTTTCAGTAATATAAATCAAATTTCCAGCTCTATATAAATATAAAGGGTGGTTAAATTGTATGGGCCGATGTTGAATGTGAACCACACCTAAACGCCAAGTTTTTTTCCGAATTTTATTTGACATTTCTCTATTTCAGACTTACTCAATTTGAACCATGGAGAGATACACAATCCAACAACATGTTAAAGTTATCCAGACTTATTATGAAAATGGGAGTTCAAATCAAAATGCATATCGTGCACTTCGTAATTTTTTTGGTCAATTTCATCGTCCAAATGTGCGTACAATCGCAAAAATCGTGGAAAATTTCGAGCAAACCGGGTCTGTAGAAGATGTGAGAACACCAGTGCATGCTCGTACAGCTCGTACTGCAGAAAATATTGCTGCTGTTCGCGATAGTGTGGCTGAAGAGCCGTCCACCTCAACTCGTCGTCGTTCCCAAAAATTGCACCTCTCACGCTCGTCGTTGATGAACATTATGCATAAAGACTTGCATTTACACGCTTACAAGGTGCAATTGGCTCAAGAACTAAAGCCTCTTGACCATTCCAAACGTCGTGAATGGGCAGAATGGTGGCAAGAAATGGCAACAGTGGATGATCAATTTTCGAAGAAAATCATCTTCAGTGATGAGGCACATTTTCACCTCAGTGGATTCGTCAATTAACAGATTTGCCGCATTTGGGCGAATGAGAATCCAAGAGTGATTGTCGAAAAACCAATGCACCCACAAAGAGTGACTGTTTGGTGCGGTTTATGGGCTGGCGGCATCATCGGGCCGTATTTTTCCCAAAATGAGGCCGGTCAGGCAGTTACTGTGAATGGTGTTCGCTATCGTGAGATGATAACGAACTTTTTATGGCCCGAATTGGAAGATATGGATGTGGACGATATGTGGTTTCAGCAGGACGGTGCCACTTGCCACACAGCTAACGAAACAATGGCTCTTTTGCGCAACAAATTCAATGGCCGTGTTATCTCACGTAATAGCGATGTCAATTGGCCGCCAAGATCCTGTGATTTGACACCGTTGGACTTTTTTCTTTGGGGTTATTTGAAAGAAAAGGTGTACGTCGATAAGCCAGCAACAATTCAAGACCTAAAGGATCAGATAATTCGGCACATTAACGGCATAGAACCTCCATTATGCCTCAGCGTCATCGAAAATTTGGACCATCGGATGGTGGTGTGCCGCCGAGGTCGCGGCGCCCATTTGGCCGATATTTTGTTCCATACATAATTGAGTAATACCAATACATCATAATAAAATAAAATTACAATAATTTCCTAAATAGTTTGTGTTTTATTCAAAATCAACATCGGCCCTTGAAATTTAACCACCCTTTATATAAAAGAAACATGTTTGTCTATAAGCGATAAATTAAGAAATTCCTGCATGGATTTTGATAAAAATAAGCAGGTATCATATTTGAACTGTGAGTTGCGTTTCTGTAAATTTTCACCCACAGATTTATTACTTCTATTTTATTACAAAAATTATAAAATTGTGAACAATTTGGGTCATACATAAATTATTATGTATCATTTAAACGAATTGCATTGCAAACGTCTCAGAGGTGCTCCACACGCAAAGCAAGTTTTGCTGGGCTTTTCGGGGTATAGATGGAAAGAGGTTCGTCGATTGGCATCGCAACCAAACCTCTAAGAAGTTCATGTATGATTTCAATTATGCAGGTTCTTCTGAGCCCTTTACCGAAAGTCAAAGAACGGGAACCAACGAGCTTTCCGGTTGTTTTTGAACACCCTGATATTGGTACCAGATTGAGGTGCCTACCGTGGATGAAACGTTCTGGCTGTGGTTTGAATGATAGATACTGGAGTAGAAATCTAAGCTCAGTGATTGTAATGTCCTCGAGGTTCTGCTGTCTTGCACCAGATGTTTGCTTTAATAAGACACAAAATGGTGGGGAGCATCGGGTCAGTCTGCTTTAGGTCTGATGTGGCTTGAGATTTCATCCAACAGGTAAAGTTGCGCTGACAGGAGGGTTATATAGTCGGAACTGTCCACCAAGGGGTTTGTGATATGTCCCGTGCCGGATATTACAAGAAGGAACCACATATGTATGTGTTTTTGATAAGCTGTTGACAAGTTCATCCTTGTATTGTACTTATAAACGCTTGAACGACCATGAGCACTCATGTTATTTTAATTTGGTGTTGGTCCTTCAATACCTAAAATTATTTGCTTGAACTTTAAAATTATTCGTATCTTTTCATATACCGCTCATTCTAACCCTTAATGATTCGATGGGATCTTTATTTTATTTTAATTATAATTCCTAAAATTGAATAAGTTTCGCAACTTTTGATATAAGAGAATGTTAAATCTAGTTAATTTAATAATGACTTTTCTCTTCTGTGATGCACACACATTATCGTCACTGTCTTTAATAATCAGTAAGTAAGAAAAAAAGCACCACTACCCAATTAGCTTTAAATTTCATAAACAAAATAGAAATAAAAAATTTACAGTTTGTGTGTTTGGTCCAACAACAACATACTCGTATATTATTGATTGAGTGCCTTTGTTTCATTTAAAATTCTGTTGGTGTGCAAGGCTTCGTTTAGCCTACATTTCGTTCTGAATTCGTAATAAGTTTTGTTTTTGTTTTGAGATCATCAAGAAAATTTAGGTCCTCACGTGACGTGCTTTAAGGCCAAAAATTCACCATTTATTTATTTGCTTCTTAAATTTCTTATTTTAGACTTTTATTTCTTAAAACATTTTCCACTTTCCCATAAATGTACAAAACACATACAAGAAGAATTCTGGTGTGCCCCTTAAAGTATACTCTGAAAAATCCATCTCTTTTTGGCAGCAAATATTTTGTGCAGAAAATTGTTTTTGTTGTTCTTTGGTTGCTTTGATTGCCAGTGTTGGTTTAAAACTGTATTTATCCTTGTTATATAATGCATATTTTTTATTGAAGTTTTGTACTTCTCTCTTTATGTTTTAAATCGTTATTGTTGATAAAAATTTTTTGTTTTTGTTTCATGCGGTATGCCGTGGGATTTTTTAATGACTGACTGAGTGATTCAATGATTTATTCCGTTGTAAAACTATAAATTAAAAAACAGAATTGTGAAGCCAAGCACGAAATGTTAAAAGCAACAAACTTCTCTTCCTTTTTTTTCTTGTAAGCATTAAAATTAATTTATCCTCAACATGCAGCACATACATACATACAAACGTACATACACATGCATTAATATTATGTATTTTATTGTATTAATTTAATTTTTCACCTTTAATTTTTTTTAGCTTATTTATTACTTATAATAAATACTCTTCAGTTAAACTTGGTGAGTAGAACTTTCTTTAATAAATTTTAAGAACGGTTATATATTATGTAAATTTAGTGTAACATAGTGAAGATATGTATGTTGGGAAACAACTTTGTGGGGTCTTTCTGCTAATTGAGGAACTCAGAAATATTTTTAGGAATCTTTATCATCCCTCTCATTGTCATATGTTATTTTGTAATCCCTAGTTTTCATATGTTTCGATACTGGAAAAGGCTTGACTGTGTTAGTCCAATTGTAATATTAAAACAGTTTTTGCACGTATCCAACTTTTACATTCATGTGTGAGTCTAACTCATACAAATTTTTTTCATTTTCCAAGACTTTGTTCACATTTCCTCATTAGATATCCCGCAAAACCGTATTGTTTCATATTAATCTAGCGAAAATTTTAAAACTGTTTATTTAACCTTATAAATATGGCCAATATTATAAAAAACCCATAAAAAAATATTTAAAAAAAAAATACCATTTAATATTTATTTATCATTTTCGGCACTTTTTTATTTAGTTCATAAAATGTATTTTAAGAACAAATGTAATTAATATCAAACTATAAATTCTCTCACTGTATAAAAACAGTAGTTTAATAGATATACATAGATATGTTATTTTTCAAATTTGGCGTGTACGTCCAGTTGGGCTTTGCAATAAACGAAAAAAAAAAATTATTCCTATGTTTTGAAATTGTTCTGTTTGGGAATACGTACGAGTACGGATCTACATACAGCAATTATATTTGCCGTTTAAATCCAAAATTACAATAAGTTACCATTAAAATAGTTTAAACAAACCGATGGTGATTAGGCACTATTTAACAAACCCCTATTGATTTGCATTTCATCATCTTTCACTTACTTAACACTTAATTTTCCAGGAAGAGAATCTCATAGCACCAGTACAGACGAGTGTTGACAGTCTAGATCTTTGTTGAAATTCTTCATCACATAAAGAAAATTCATTTCTTATACCTTTTCTTCTATGTTGAGTTCTATTTTCGTTCATTTTATTATTACTTGTGGTTTTACTTTTTATTTTCACTCCTTAAAGGTCTAATTAAAATTTTGGCCGCCAAATTAATGATCGGTTAAATTTAAGTTAAACACACGTTTTTCTGTAACTAGTGGTCGCAATTAAAATTTAATCGGACTTCGTGTAAATGGCCTACAATTGCGATATATTTTATATATTAGATGGGTTCAAATATTATTATGCAGATGTCTAAAATCTAAACTAAAAATACAGGTTAATTTTACAGAATCTGTAAAATATTTAATCACTTTTTCTTTTGGCGATTTAGCAGCTTTAGCTGGTCTTCCTCTGGCAACTCTAGGATATGTTAATATTTATGTATTTGTGCTTAAATATACCGAATACCTTTCAGACAATTTTAGACGTTTTGTGAGTAAATTCACAAGTCCATGAATTTTCAAAAATGATCTACTCATTGAATATGAAAACAGAAGAAAGAAATTTTGTCTGAATTTAAAGCTTATTCTCTATTGTGGTAATATTTTTTTGCAAAAATTATTGTTCACGAATATATATGAAGATTGTAATTGAAAACGTTTTATTCATACATCTTCTTAAACAAATCTGCACGTACCTGCATTCAAACTTAAACTAATTAAATCTACTCATATTTCGATTTTGTCATGTACCATATTTATTTTTACTATTATAATTTTTCCTTTTTTTATATCATAGATTTATTTCACAATTTCTTCATTTTTATTTATGTGAGTCAAGCACGTCTGTTGTGTGCAACATTCAAATTCTTTTATAAAAAAACATTTTAACAATTACCTAAAAGCACACACACATGCAAAATTCCAGCATGAATACATAATTATTGTTATATCTACACGATTCGCTTAATTTTTTGCCATCAAGCAATTTGCTAACTTTTTCACTACTTTTTTTATTCGTTCGTTCCTTCATTCAGTTATTGTAAAATGTCTACAGGATGTAGTGACAATGTCAATTTGCATCAGTGAAATATTTACATATAAATTTTTCTGTTCGTATTTTGTCATCGACGTCATGAATGATTTTGAACATTTTGCCCGTAGAAAAATTATCGTCATCATCAACAACATCGTTGCGCAAATTGTCCCACACGCGACAAAAAAAAATTAACCATCAGTTTGTAATATAATTTGCAAATAAACCAAATGTGTTTTCAGTAATATTCATATATGTATATCCTGAAGCTATAAATTAATGCTCTTTGATGGATGCCTTCAAAAGGCCAACAACTCGCTTATTTAGTTAAAAACACGCTTAAAATTAAAGAAAATATTCGATATCCTTAACAATGTTCTCTGCTAGAGACATTTAGCATTTGTGTATCATTAGCGATGATTACTATTGGCAAGATACATATGAGCCAAAGAACCATAGGAGCCAAAGATTCACTGGTACATTTTTATAACTTTTGCTCGTAAGAATGATGTAAATGTAACTAGTATGGACGTTTTGTTGGCAATGTCGGCAATTGTAGTTGACAAAAAGTGGTGATCTGGTAACACTTGTCCCCAAATTTCCTTAATCATGACAAATAAAAACATATTTGTCTAAAACTAATTTAGATTTAACAGATGTTGTTAATCGTACGAGTCTATAGTTTGTGAATCAGTTTCTAAAGCAACAAAAATTTATCACAAAGTTTAACTATGAATCTGATAATTGCAAATCAAAGCACAAATTAAAATATAATTAAGGTCGTACTTCTTCAAAAACTTTGGTGTTCAAAAAGCAAAATTGCGCCAGAGTAAATATTTTGCCTTAAAGGCTAAAGTTCTATAACGTAATATGAAAATTTGCTGCTGGGGACACTTTTATACTGTGCAAAAAGGAGAAATTGAAATATTTTAACCAGTTTATAACATGTTCCATAACCATAAACAGCTGTTTGTTTGTAATTTGTTTTTTACTCGCAATTTCCAAAGCACCATAATAACTCTCCGTCCATTTACGGCTTCGGCGTTATTGTATATCACCAGTTATCGAATGCAGTGTTCGAACAGCTGTTTTTCTGTTACTATCTCATATTCATTTGTAATTTAACAGCGACATATTGATATTTAAATAAAACAATTTTATAAAACAAACAAAAGTCAAACACAATTTTTTTCGCGCAGCTTGAAAGTAAAAACGAAAAAAAATATATTTTAGCAATTAATACCTGCCAGAATGTTTCTATTAATCGTAATTTTTCAGACAAAACAACTTTTCCGCAAACTTGTGTTATTTTCTAATTTAATCAATTTATTAACCTGAGATGTGTTCATTACTTTTTTCTTCATCTTCATTTTCATCTCTGGTGCACAATTCGACGATGGTCTAACGGAAATAAGCAAAACAAAAAGTAGGAAAACATCCTGAATATTGTATTTTTGCCTTCCGGCGAAAACCATCATACAAAGTTTTCATTTATATTTCGATTCGAGTGCGAATTCAGCTTGAAGCTTTTTAATCTTTATTTGCCATCTATTTGCAATCTTTATTCAGTTTGTTATTTAATGTTTGTTTTACAACGATTTTATTTTTATTCAATTTCATTTCTAAATCCCAAAAAATGTTTTTCTCGTTCGCTCTTGCTGGCGTTCACACACATACATTTTATTTCATTTCAAATTTATAATATTTATATTCTCTTCCATGGATGCTAAAAAGATTTTTGCTGACTAATAACTATTTCATGCATCAGCTTAAATGAAGCAAAGACGTGCTGATATGTAGATTTTATTTTGGACACTTGACCACATATAGATACATACATATACCGTTCGTACATACATACATACAAACATGTAAGTATATGGACATGCAAACGCATGCTCCTTTACTCATGCTATGCCACCACCCATCTGAAACTTTCCCTTTCCTTTCCGGTTTGTTTTTGTTATTGTCAACAGAACAAATTATAAAGAGCTTCAAAAGCTTCGATTGCAATGACCTCCAATTAATCAAAATATCAATAATAATTCCTCCGTATGAACCGAAAACTGACCATCTTTTCAACTGTAATGAGGTTTTTCAAGTCATTTACCATTAACAACGAAATACGTCCGACGAATTTTAGTTCTAGATTTTTAATTCTAGTTTTTCTTGTATTTATGACTGTTTTTCTTTCTGGTACGTAGATTTTTAATTCTAGTTTTTCTTGTATTTATGACTGTTTTTCTTTCTGGTACGTCATTTAATAAATATATGTAATTAATTAAGCCTAACTTTAGTTTGTACCCAGATTAGTTTGACATATAATCTCGAGTTATGATTTCCTTTACACAAGAAGAATTTTTTTCACTTTTGATTTGATCCATAATCAGTTGGAAAACTTTTTAAAATTCAAAACTTCCTCGGGGCTTGAATGTGCCACCTCCACATTTATACTCTTGACTGCTTGAAAATTCTATAATAACAGATTTTCACTTGTCAAATTCAGTGAAACTAGTCTTCGAGATCATCCAAATGGAATATGAGAACTATGACACCGATAGTCCCAATATTCATTATATTTTCGTAGGCACTAGATAGCGGTATTGAAAATACTTCTACTAAACAGGTTTCCCTTATAAGAAAAATATTGGAACCACTTTTCCATTGCTGACAATTTTAGTTGTTAAGAGATGCCAGACGACAAAAAGTTAAGTCCAAAAACAATGTTCTTCATGTAGAAAAATGGCATGCTGTGACATTTAGCTGTAGCTGTGAGAAGTGATAATTGCCATGAGTTCTGCTCATTCGAAAGTACAATTTTGTCCACTCCTGATTTTTGTGAAATGGCAACTTCAGCAAGTCCAAAGAAATTAAAACCAGGATGCACAATTTGCCATCATTGTGGTACGCGAGTCCGTGATGCTATAGCAAATATTCTTCCACAAGACATTAGTTGGCTGTTGCATTTAGACTTACCTATGTGTACATATATACCAGACCTTAACATAACCCAAAAAAGTCCAGGGCTGTTAACATGTAAGCTGAATAGAGAACAATAGCTTTTTACACAGAAACACAATTTGTGGACTTCACTTTAGCAATCACGAAAAAAAATGTTTTGAACGTTACTAGAATATGTTTCTTTTAATGTTCTTTTCTCTTGTTTTCTTATGTTTTTGATTTATGGTTATTATTGTCCGTTTTAGTAAGTGTGGCCATTTGCGGCTTATTTGCATTTTCTCGTTTTTGTTGTTGCAGAAGTTTTCCACTTTTGCATACATTTCATTATTTTCAGTAACAGTTTCCACTATTTTTCATGGCTTTCAAATACAGATTTTGCCACAACTTTCACTTCTCAAGTAGTTTGACACGTGCATACCCAGCAGTAAAATGCGATAGGCTCACATTATACTATATCTAAGCTTGAATAAGAAGGTTTTTTCTCTTCATTAAAAAAAACTCAATTCATCTGATTTTTCTGAATATGAAAATTAACTTTTCGGTCGTATTACTTATGATTTTGTAGTAAGATGTTTTTCAAACTAAATTAATCTAAATTAATTAATCTAATTTTTTTCAATTTAAACAATTATTGACATTTAGTCATGTTAGTTGTGTTCTTGAGTACTTGCTTAAAAATAATAAATTCTTAAGAGAACTGCGTCGGAAAAGTTTAGTTTGAAATTTGTCTAAGAAATTACTATTATTTTTTTCCATAAGCAGTTTTGCAAATTCAACAAAAAAAGAATCTTATATTTGATATTTTTTATAAAGAAATGATAAAAAATGTATTTTGGTTAGCAATATTCTTGCTTTAAAACAAAATGAAGTTAGAAAACAAATAATTATATTGATTTTCTGAGTAAACGTTCGTTCAGCATCTGCTTTTGCAAAATTGATACTTGAATATGCGAATTACAACACAAGTTCTCATTCAAACAATATATTGATAGAATTATTGAGTTCCGTTGTTGAATAGGCTAGCGTTTGATCCGGCAACACTTACATAAAATATAAATATAACTCTTTCATGAAAAAAGGAAAACCTTTTTTTGGGAGAGTGAGAACCAAAGTTCTCTTGTTGGCACTTTCAACTGAAAATACGTTTTATTTCATACTTATATTTTACTTATTAGTTAAATGATGTATAAATTTTTCTTTTTAACACCTTAAACATTTCTTTCAAGTTTGTAGTGACAGGGCCCCACATATGGGTATGAAAGCCGACTCCTCCTCGAGTCAATAACAATGAAATTAACTTATTCCCAAAGGAAAAATGAATAAAAAACTGGAATAAGTTCCTGTTTCCGAAAACATAAGAATTAAAAAAGCAGTAAAAATTGCGATTTTTTTATCCTTCTTCTTTACCACTGGGTAGCTGAAAGCATTCACAACTATTGCGCTTGTCAGAAGGTTTGGCTTGATAATTTGAATAGTTATTTTAAGTAGTTTATTGTTTATTGAAACATAAATTTATTTATTTCTAATTTTATAAGTGTTAAGTTATTCTCTTTTATAAGAATACTTATTCAGATGCTCATTTCCATTGAACTATTGTTGAGTTTGCTGGATTTTAGACATTTTAATATTTTTCATAAAAGCAAAATGAAAATAACTGATTTGTAAACATTTTTACACAATTTTCTTATTCTTCTGCAGACGTAATTTTTAAGACATACATATGTAAATATTAAAGAAAGTGCGTATGTACATATATTGGCCACAATTAAATGAATCAGCATATGTGCTATGAGCCAAACCTTGACCCACCGCATAAAGCGTGTGAAAAATTCATAGATGTTAAACTAGAATTTCCCATGCCCCCAACTAACCTCTTAGAACAATTTAGGTCTATCTTCTTTTCTTTGCATCTGCTTAAATCGTTTAAGGTAACAGCACAGGAATCATTGTTTCGTTAAATTATTACCTTTAGGAAACAAATTCTGCGGCTGATACGTGTAATCACATCGGAATTTTCATCCTTTGGCCTAGTCATTGAAAAAAACATAATAAAGATGAAAATCGTAAGCATTTATTTCTCAAATGCCTTGATTACGTTTTAGGCGCTTTGCCTTTGAAAACACGGCAAACAGAGTACTGAAGTTATAGCCCTATATATAACTCTTCACACTGCATATGCAGAAAATAGTATTCCCGTACAAACAAAAACATCATTTGCCCGTGACTAGACTAAATTTTTCTTCTGATAATTTGCATAACAACGGCTATTAAGGAATACATTCTAAGAAAACGTTAAGTATTTTTAACATTATATTGAAATTGAAAAAACATTGGGAAGCAGCAGCCATCCTGTTGCAGCTAAAACTTACAAATTATTTGGATTAAAGAATTCTTCCATAAATTTAAATTTTTAAACATTGTGACTACATACAAGTATGAAATACTAATGATTCAACAAATGTTAAGTTAAAAAATATTAAACTTCAAAATGAAATAACATGAAATGCCTAAATGAAGCAAAATCTTGTACAAATTGTCATGATTTAATTTTAAACGGCAATAATTTGACTGTATTCCGATTCTTATGTCAAATATATTTCTATATTAACTGCATGCAACTGGGCTGCATTGCCATGGGTGGCAGGTAAAATTAGTGGGCTTATTCACCTGAGCTCTTACATGTACTTGATATATGCAGTTATACTTTAAATTTATCCATTGAAAACATAAATAACTTAATTGAAAACCAATACACAGTGAAACGAAGTAGAACAACTGAGTTACTGTGGAAAAACGTTAAGCCAACGTGGAACAATGTTGATGGTCCTTTTCTGTATGCAGAAATCTTACATCTTCTCTTTATCTTTTAAAAGGCGAAATTATTAAAGCAAACCGTTTTTTCTGTCCACCATTTAAACTCGTTTAATTAATTAAATTTTTTTTTTAATTTCAAGGCATAACGTTTTCATATTCATAAGTAAGCAAATTTTATATTCAAGAAGAAACAAGGTTAAAACACATAAAATTTTAGAACATATTTCTTGCCATGTTAAAATTAAAGAGGAAAAAAAGCAGTGAAGCAAAAAACTTTGTTGTTTGTGCCTAATTACAGTGTATTTAAATCATAGAATAAATAAATGAAAGTCATTATCTCACTTCCACTGACTGGCGTTTCGTTTATTCTGTTTAGTCGCTAGAACAAAAAATTCAACCGTGTCGCGCCCAACAACTTCAGTTACATTTTTAGGGCATGAAACAATGATTTTTATCTGGTCGTCTTTGCCAAAAATTATTCTTTCCTTCCACCACCAGCTCTAGTTTCGAAACTGAAGTATTTTTTCATTTCTAAATATGCATAAAACTAAATTGGAAGTGTGTCTCACCATCCAACAAAGTGAAATTCCTCTGAGACTAATTGTAAACCCTATTTCAACATTAATCCACCATAAAACGAAATATGAGTAAAATTTCAACTCTACTGTCGAGAGGGATGCAGGAAGAAAAGTGAACAAAAAGTGATGCAATAAAAAAAAGGTTGTGAAATATTTTGTATACAAAAGTGAAAAGAGGGAAAACTAAAAAAATGTCACTGCAGTTAAATCAAGAATGAGACACAAACAGATTAAAAGAATTGAAGGAGAAAGAACTTGAAAAAATATATAAATACAAAAGAGGCAAAGTAAAGCAAAGCCCCGCAGAGCAGCCTAGACTTGTGTGTGTTAACCGGCATAGCTTTGGGATTTTATTGTTGTGGATTTTGACGGAAACAAAAAGTGCTTAAATACAAAATTAAAAAGGAAAACAAGGAAAACTTGCAATGTTATTCGGAGTCATGGGTGGCAGATAAAATGGTCTTACGAGTACTAGTGTAAAGAATTTTTAGCTTCAATAAGTAATTTTTTGGAAACGGTTTTAAACAAATGTTTGTTTGAACCAAACATGAAATTATAAATTTTTGAACAGCAACCACTTGTTGTTTCCAAAATTTGTTTAGCAATATAATTGCCGACGATAAACATATTGCTTTGGATTTGGGGAATAAAAATATTTATTTAGACTGTCTTATTCTGTGGACTTTAATTTTAGTATTTGTATGCAGCCTGTGGGACAACGCATTAGAGGACGCCCACGGAACCGATGGCGCACACAAGTGGAGAGGGACCTCAACCAGCTTGGTGTGCAAAATTGGAGGACGCTGGCTAAAGACCGTGCCAGCTGGAAAAGTTTGTTGGTTGAAGCCCAGGTTCACGACGGACTGTAGCGCCAAAAGAAGAAGAAGATACCAAAAAAAAGGCTTTGAAATGTTAGCAAAATTGAAATAGCCAAATCTAGTTGCTAAAAAAGTTTGAATTAGGAACAAAATGGGAATAAAAACAAAAGCCAATATGAAATTATCACATTTTTCTTAAAAAAACTAAATATTTCCTATGATTTTCGCAACCTTTTTCTTTCTCCAACTAATTAACATAAACTTGTTTGTAGATATTTGAATTGATAATATTAAAGGACAGTCCCTCGATTGGTTGACGTTCATCAAAAGGTTGAACAACAGAAAACTAATGCAAAGCAAAGAAATTAACATATCGGAAATCAATACAGAGATCATAAACAATCTTCAAATCAATTTTATTTTACAACCTGCAAAACTTTTTTTCTTTCAATTTTAAAATTGACCTTTTTAGGAATCACAAGGAATCAATGGAATTCCGTTAACCCTCTTATATTCTCTATTGCGTTTTTAATTTTTTTTGCTGTCGATTTAAACGCCCCTATTTTTTATTTAAGCTAAAATTCAACGTATCTGTTAATATGTGTTTTTTTCATTCAAATGTTATAAGAAAGAATAGCATCCAAACCAGGAGATACGAGTAGTAATTTTTAATGTGAAGGAAACAAGGATTGCAATAAGTTACAAAAGTAGAAAATGCTTTTTGAAAACACTTTCGAAACAATGATTTTTTAATTGGAGCTGTTTTGATGATAAAATGATAAAACGATGATAAAATGATTTCTTTTGCACAATATGGATTAATAACATAAATAAAACCAGTGCAAAAACTGCTGAAATATGGTGTTAAAAAATAAAAAAAAAATAAAACATTAATATTATTATTTAATATTCCATGTCAGAATATTATTTAAGTTTTTAATAAGACCTCCATGTGCATGTGGTTTTATTTCAAATTTTTACACATATATGTATGTATGTCGAAATTAAAGTTAAACAGTGAATTTGTTTTCAAAGATTAAGAGAGTTTTTTTTACTTTATTCTGTTTATGGCTATGAGTCATATTTTGCTTAAGATAAACCTCTAGCAACATAAATCAGCTCAGAAACTATTGAACACACAGACATATTGAACACACAGACAGAAAGGCATATTTTCTTTAAATATATATGCCATTCTACATATACGAATTTCAGGCATTATTTATAAAGTTTGACTTGTTTTCGTTTGCTAATCCGCCAACTGCAACAAGCCACTCATTAAACACTTCAAATTGACTGCCCATCACTGGCACATTTTATTGATTTTTAACTTTTATTTGAAACACAGTGTGTTTGTCATTTGATGTCTTTTTGTTTTTCTTTTGTTATTTAAATTTTATGCTTCTTAAGTAGCTTAGGCTCAGAAAAAAGAAACAAACAAAAAGTTGACGGGTCCGCATCAAAAATAAAAAAGAATGCTACATAACCATAGAAACAATGTGCCAATATCGTGCAGACTTAAGAACTCACACTTGGAAATTGAAAAAATGAAAACAGAAAAACTAATAAAGAAGCAGAAAACAGCCAACCATTTCTCTTCAGTTTGCATTTATTTGTATGTTAAAAACGAGAAAAGTAGTGCTGGCCTGTTGGAAGGGGGTTGTATAAAAATTACGAGAAAGAAGTTATAAATCGGCTTTGTCTAGTTTGTTTAGTTCGGTGTTCAGTGTTCAGTTCTTAGGTTTTTCCTATTCTTTTTTTTTGTATTTTATAATGGCTATAGTAATTTATAACGTTGAAGATTAATTTGGAAAAGCATTAGCTTTTAAGAGGCTCTGGGGGTATGTTACACATTTCTTTGCTTTCCTTTCCATTCCTTTCCTCACAAGTTCATACGTTGTTCTTTCTGTGACTTAATTTTTTATTTCTAGGAGTTTGTAATCATTTAATCGTTAAGGCGTGTTATTGCTATCATTTTTCCTACGAGTTGGTGTCTAAAACGCTTGTGTGAAACTGAAATGAAGTAAAGCGTGAGATTGGTAATCTCATAAGAAACCTTAAAATACCCCAGCGCCAGCAAACAATCACTACGCCAGAACAGCTTTTTTAGTTTCTTTTCTTTTTTTGTTATTCAGTTTATTAGTGGTTGGCTATTGTTGTTGTTATTGCCGTTAACTGACTCATCTAATTTGCTTGCTCTGAGTACTTACCTCATCAATGAACTCAAAATCACCGCCATTTTCACCAATATACTTTTTAGGTTTCTTGGCTTCAACACCTTGTGATGATGACATCAGTAAAATCAAACCGACAGTGGTCATTAAACACTTTAAATTCTGCATGTTTCGGCTTTTAAGTTCCAGCTTAATTTTAATTTTTATGTTGTTGTTGTTTTTCTTTTTGTTTTTTTTTTCTTTTGCAACAAGGACTAATTTGGTTTATTTATTTTTTCTTGGTTGTT
This sequence comes from Epicampocera succincta, assembly GCA_932526305.1. Classification (NCBI taxonomy): domain Eukaryota; kingdom Metazoa; phylum Arthropoda; class Insecta; order Diptera; family Tachinidae; genus Epicampocera; species Epicampocera succincta. The sequence goes on from OW052034.1 coordinate 59,849,869, forward strand.
TATTGTTCAATAATTACTAAAACGATAATAATTTATTGAAATTTTGTGCAAACATTTACATACGTTTCATCCATTTAATACGTATTTGCACATTTACAAACACACACACGCAAACGCACACATAAAAAAATAAATATTTATAAACAAGTAATTGTTTTAATAACAAAGAAATACTGTGGAAAAGTTTTGTAATAAGAATTCCCAAAAGGAATTTAATTACGATTGTCTACCAACAACGACACTGACACTCATATAAATGTTCCTTCTGTTTCTGTTTTTTGTCGCTTTGTTCTCTATTTTTGCCGTTGAAAATTCGCACATGCACTCATTTATTTATTTATTCAATCTCTTACTCCCACTTTTGCTCGTTTCGAGGGGTTGATGAAATAATGAGTAATTTTCTGCATTTTTATGACACAACTTTAGAGGTTGCGAAATGTTTTGGCACTTTGGTACTTTTCAGGGAAAATTATTTAAATATTTGAACTCTTGAATTTACTATTATGCAAACATTTAGTGTTCGCAAATACCCTTCCGGAAATTTGTGCTATTCTCCAATTGGAGAATTCAAAACACACTGTATTGACAAATTATTTAACACAGTGTCTGAAATTTTAATTTTTTTCATATGGGAAATGTTACAATTAACTGAGATTGATCGTTAATCGTTAATGATCCTGATTGCATTCGTTGCATACTCATATAGCGCATTTCTCTTCTCCACAACGAATTTGATCCTTAAAGGCGTTTGCATATTAGTGATACGAGAGATATTAGCCAATTAGTTTTTCTTCAATGGGGCAGCAGGAAAATCATAAATTTTAAATTCCTTATTTTTAAATAAATGCATAAAGACCTCAGACCAGTGATATCTGGGAGCATGAGTTCAACAATTTATCATGAGGAAGTCATAATAGTGACAGCCGGAAAGTATGAGTATAACAATGCAGTTAAAGGATAGGGCTTGCCTTGCAGAACCGGACCACTACAAAAATGAGGTTAAACAATATGTTTTGCCTTGGAGAATTCAGATCATTGACAGCCGGAAGTATAAGTGCAGTAATAGGGCTAAAAATATACTTCAGTCTCCATTTTTATATATTGTACAATTTTAAAACTAATGAGAATTACTAGTGTTTGATTCGCAGAGATGGCACTTTAGTTTATGTTTTAATTTATTTAGCTACAGAAGAATTAAAAAATAATAATTTGCTGCGAATAGTTATTCGTGAATTCGTAAATAGTATTTATTTGTTAATATAATAACAAACAAACAAATAATAACAAACGACTTCATTTAGACAGATAATAAACAATTTTTACTTGGACTTATGTCTTGTTGTTGGTCTTACGTTTATGATATTTAAAGCGAAAATTAAATTGGGAAACAAATTGTATAAATTTTTATTAAAACAACGAAAACATTTGCTTTATCTGAAAATGCTTAGTAAAAATATGTTTTTATTAAATAAAAAGGTATAAAATATTTAAGGAATACAATGAATTTTTTTTTTAATAAACCGGTGAAATTTATAACTATATAAATGTCAGACACAAATACATGCTTTGCGCAAAATTTTAAAAATTATTAGTTGAACTGTAAACTATTAAAACTTAATTCTTGATCTTAACCTGTTAATCGCAAGGATACGCCAGAAAAGTTATATTGGAATAAAAAACAAATTTGAAACGATCTCAAATTTCTCTTTTGTATTCCATACAAAATTTTAAATTGTAAAGTTGAAATATCAAAACAAATTAGCCGCTAATCTCGTGGCATTTAAATTATAGAAAGTGTAAAGCAAAGCTAACTTTTATGTTTTAGTTTTTAAAGCCATTTCAGAAGTCTTATTGAATATTGTTTGAGTTCTATAACAAATTTGTTAACAATTATTAATCAAATTAATAAAAATTTGATTTTCTGGCCCTTTTTTTGTCCTACTCTATTAAAAAAAAACCCTTCAATGTTGGCCAAAGCATTTCGTTCCTTCACATTCTTATTCTTATTACATTCAAACCCTTTTGTTTCCCAGCTCATGTGCGCATGTACAAATACTTTAATATAAAAAAATTATTGTTTTTATTAGATTTCTAATTGTTTCAAGTTTTTTTATTTTTATTCTATTATATTCTGATTTATTGGTTTATGTTTTTCTTAATAATACCAGTGCTTTCACTTTTAACTAAGAATAAGTTTAAATATATTTAAAATATCCTCTGGTTTCAATTGTATCCGTTTCGTTTTGTATATCTTTTAACACGACCACGTCTAAACGTCTACTGATTAACAGTACTAAAGGAATTTTGACTTTTAGCCATAGAATTTTATACGAATAGGCAACTTAATTTCTCTTACGTCCAATTTCTCTCTTAAGTGTGGTAAAGTTTCATTAACCTGAGTGCCAAAAAGAAATGCCTGGTAAGATTATAGTGGAAGGTACGAAGGGTTGTAAAAGAAGTTTTAGTATTCGATTTTGATTTCTGGCACAATTAATAGAAAAACGGAGCTTGGCCTCAATACACGTACTGCAACAAATTGTTTTCGTTTGGAAATTAGTATTGGAAACGAAAACAATTTTTACTGCTTTGTTGTTATTTGCAATACGAATTAAGGAAGGAAAAAAATTCTTTAATAAGTGAAGTGGAGAGTTCATTTTTTCACTCTTGTCCATTTATTCGGTCGAAATAAATTTGTTTCACCACGAAAAAATGTAGTTTTTGAAATATTTCGACATCTGCTCAACTCTTTTTTGACGTACAAAGGTTTAGTGTTATTGATTTAATTCAGGTCTATTCTGAGAATGGACCAACTGCACTTAATGAAGTACTCACTACCGCCACCATGTGCTACGTTCCAACAGTTGACCTTTGGTGAAGGTTTCAGTAAAACCTGCATAGCCAAGGTCAAACATCAACTTCCTAGAGTCTTGCTTGCGGTGTCAACCGATTAACCCCTTTCCCTCCCTACTTCGAATAGTAGAGTTTCACAGTTTCGGCAAGGCGAAGTCTACTCGTCAAGCTCTCGTGGACAATACAATATATTTAAAAAGTTCTCGACAACCAGAACAGTAATTGTTTGTGCGTTGTTGTATTTTTTTTTTGTCTAGCAGTTCCACCTTGTAGACGTAAATGCACCTTAATATGAGATTTTCTTTTGATCCATATACAGTATAAGAATAATAAGTGTGCTGCTGGTCCCAGTGTAATTCAATTGTTTGTATAAAACCTTTTACTTTGAACATGAAATATCTATGAAACAAAACGCGTAACAGATTGGTCGTTTCATGTTAATTTAACATGATTTCCTATCATTAGGAAATTCTATTCTTTATTTCATTAAACTTTGGCAATAATTTTATATTATAAAATCGCACAGAAACTCTGTATCTATATACAATGTAAAATTAAAAATTTCATGTTATTTTATGTTAAATCAAAATTAAATTCTGCCAAAATTTATGTGACATTAGAAAATGTAAGTTCCACATGCACTAGTCAAAAGAACAATTAAAGATGTCATAATGTTGAAAAATAAATAAAATGTTAAGAAAAAATAGCAGAGAACCCAAAAGGAATTTTTGCGCTTAATGGAGCAGGCGCTGAAACGCTCCGAAAATTCGTATATGTATTCTATTAAATTGAAAACAAAAATATTACATAACTCTCAGTTTATAATCCACAGAAACCCACCACTGTGACACAAAATTATCACCAGTTGTTCTCTTAGTTGCTTTCTCCATCTTCCTATTGCTATAGTTTGCATCATTTAACTGGCAATCGAACAAATGGGGTAAAATCGATTCAGGTTTTCTGTTATTTTTTATGCATCAACATTTTTCAACAACAACACAACATGTGAGAATGTCTTGCAACAAGCGTAAACTTGACGCCAAGACTGAAAACACAGAATAAAAAGTGTCTTTGCCTGTCATTTCCCAAAGCACTAGAAAAAAACTGTGTGTGACAAAATTCCCTCTAAATTGAGCATATCGCGATATGATAAATTTTTATTACATTTTCGCCCTTTTGAACGAAATGTTCAGGAATTGACAAGGATATTGCAAATCTTTCAAAGGATTAAGAATAAGAAAAGAAGAAAATAAGTTAAGACCAAATTCAAACTTACCAACATACATATATATACATATATATGTATTGTATGTATATTGGTAACAACAACAATATGATGACAAATATTATACATGTATTTGTAAGGCAAAACAAACAACAACAAAAATGAAAAATTGTGCCGTAATACGTAATACTTGCGAGAAAAAATTAAAAAAAAAGTCGCCTGAATACTAGTGCTTGTACAACGAATCAAGTACGAAGGAGCAAGTCAAAGTATAAAACGTTTTAGTCTTTTGGGTCGTGGACCTTTTGGCAACATTGTGTCAAATTTAAAATCACTTTTTTATTCATTTTTTATTCTAAATATATGTATATGTTTGTGCGGACGGCCACCCGTTAGAAAATTTTATAGTTCGATTTATATTATTTAATAATTTTAGGGATTAGAATGGAAAAAAATTTACTTTTTTCTTAGATTCAATTGCGAATTTTGTTGACTGTGAATCTGGAATTATTTATTATTCAAATTCAACCAATTTGCTTAAAACAACTTTGTCTGTTTAAATATTTTCAATCAAATAATTCGCTGCAGCAGCGAAATTACACATTTTTACTGAAATTTTGCAACAAACAGCTTGTCTGGATAATTTTTTTATTTGTATAAGGATTTGTGTTATTTTTACTGAAATTTGCCAATTTCGCTTGTTGAGATTCGCGAAAAAGACTGTAGGTTAATGTGGAAGTACTGGATATTTTTAAAGCCAATTATTTCATACTTACTTGTTGTTTTTGAAAACTTCATTCCTGTGATATTTAAGATGGGCGACTTCCCAATTTATGGATTCTTTCAAGAGTTGAGAACAAATTCAATTATAACTTCCCATTTTCATAGTTCAAGTTCTTGGTATATGATAAGTTCTTTTTTGTATCCAATTTCTCGGTTATTAGTGGCGCGATTTTGAAAATTCAAAAGAATATGCTTTAGCGATGGGTATATTTTTATAAATCATCAATAGATGAGAGGTTTTATAATCCATAATAATTGATTTCCTTTACAACTTAAAATAAATTTAAAGTCTAAAAATTTTAAGGTTCTTTTCGTTTGTTTTCCCATCATCGTTTTAAAACCATTTCCTAATTATTGCCATGAACTTAAATGAATGTCTGGTGATTTGGAAGCCGAAATTCCATAGCTTGCCCTGTACTGGGTAATTTGGGAAAACAATATTCTAATAATTGCAGAAAACAGGCGTTAGCATTTCTAAAATTTGTTATTCTTCTTCTGTTCTACAGCTACAGAATTTGATTTCTTCAGTTATTTCGCACTTACAGACAGAAAGATTGTATATTATTTATTTGACCCAAATTTTATGTCACCGATTGATTTATCTGCCTGTACCAGGTAATGGCATATGATGATCTCAATTGGTGCTCTAATTCAGTAGTAAGAAACACAATCGTCACATTTTTTCAATATTCAATCTTGTGGACTTTTTCCTGATGTCGTTAACTTTTGACGTTGCTTCCAATTGGGTATAATGTTTAAGCATCATCATAATGTTGGCATTCTGCTACTTTTTTCTTTGCCTTGGACACAACATTTAAACATTAGTCTAGTTTTATGCTTTTGTTTTTGCACCACGATAATTTGTGCATAAAACGAGTTGGAAGGAATGAATATCACTAAAATGGTTTGCACTTTTTTTCAAATGATGGCTTTGGGGCTTGGACTTGTCAACGCCTCATTGCATATAGGTAAAAAAGTTTAAACAAAACAAAAAATAAACAGAAAACTCGAAATATGTACATATATTAAAAAAATATATGACTGCCCCTACTCTTGTATGATGAACACACGAAGATGTTAAAAAAAAAATAACGGTTAAGCACTTCCTTAAGGTATTTGAAACATAAAAAGGCGCTTTCGTCTTTTCTCATCAACTTCGTTTGTATTCACATATCGCTCGCTCATTTGCCTCAACATCAGCATATGAGTAGTTTGGAAAAGAGCCTTGAATTACAAAAGAAACAAAAACAACATTTAAAGTTTTGCTTATCATAAAAGGAGGTTTTTGAGGTAAATAATTTTTTGAAAAAAGAAACTTTTAGGGGTCACGCTAGTCACAACCAATTGATGAAATAAAAATGTCATGAAAAATACAAAATATCTGTTTGTTTAGAATTAAGTGCAATCAGATTTTATTTTATTGGTGATTTGATTAAGTTGTATTTAATTTCTAATCATCATTCGAATAACTAAATTTATTCATATCGGAGAATTAGTGCTTCTTATATATAAACTTCAAACTATCGTTTCAAAAAAATTAAAATAATTACTACACAAAAAATAAACTCAAAACCAAAAGGCTGGTGAAGCCAAATTACACGATTTTGTTGTCCAATTCACTTAACCTCTGCGGGAGATAATTAGTCTTTGTGGCACTTAGGGCCATGCTGTTGAAACAAAAAGTATTGCCACCTGGTGAAAGCCCCGAGTGACTTGACATCGTCGCATGTATATACGGCAATTTTGCTTTGTTAACATATCCGTTCATCCAAAAAATGGGTATCGTAGCTAAAAATTATTTTTAGAGAAATCCTCCACTAAAAGCGTATTTTTATCGGTCAGAAGTTGTGTGTCAGTAATAAGCAACAGATAAGACAGACGCCACCAAAACAACATGGTGGACACAGCGAATAGCTGCCCACGGGGAGCAGATTTTGCGTTATTGTATCCTAAACTGGAGGCTTTCCTAAGTAGATAGCGGCTGGCTTTCTTTGCTTCACACGATTCTATCAATCGATTCTATGAAGTTCCTGTATGAAATCGCCTGTGCAGGCTCTTCCGAAACTTTCACCTAAAGTTAAATGGCAGAATGAGGAGTTTACCTTGGCTGAAATGCTCTGACTGTGTCTTGTGTAAGTGGCCCAGATGCTGTTGTCCTGCAATACAGGCTCACTCTAACATATTATGCATTTATTGCAACAAAAATTTTAAATAGTTATAGAGCTGCTGCAGTAAAATATGTAACTTTTTTGGCTTTTCGACAAAATAAATGTTTGCTGCCTGCTGACTTTCCGGTGGCATGTACTCATGCTGCCAGTACGTATGTACAGATATGTTGTAAATTGCCCAAATTCAAGAAAAGTTATAAAAAATTCTCGTCATCAATAATTTTGTTTTTACTACATTTTGTTTTTTTTTTAAGTACAATTTATTTGCTGTTGTAACTTCATGTGAACGTGCACAAATATGTATGTGTGTACAAGGCGCACAGTGGGCATGACTATTGTAAAGTATATTTATACAATGTTTTATTTGTTATCAAACTGATGAATTGCACACTGAAAAGTACCGCTAAAAACCTCCAGCCTTTTTCAATTTCTTCTTGTTACACAAATACGAGTACGAAATTAAGGATTTTTTATTATTTTATACTGTTTTTACATTCAGTTTTTTTCTTTTTGAAAATTAAAAAGATATTCAATGTTCAGTGTTCGAGAATAATGGCCTCAAGATGGTTACTTCTGCGTTTCCTATTTTAGTTTCTTTAAATTCTGAGGGTACGTAAGAACTTTTTCAACTTCCTTATTTAATGTTTTTTTTTGTTCAGTTCAAGGATTATTATAATTCTATGAACGACCTCTCTCGTTTTAAAGTATGTATTCTTATATCGAAGTTGTTAAACCCTTATTATTACTTTTCATATTTTTCTTTTAATTTTCTTACTTTGCGCGCTTAAGAATCAACGCTTTAAAATATGGTTATAAGGTTCATAATACTGTGTTTGAGAACTTACTTATATACATATATTTCCCAAAATCCAAAATCGATTTGTGCCGTGCTTTATGATAAACTTAAACTTTTGTGAATCAATTTATTTCGTTTCAATTTGAACACTTTGTAAAAGTCAAATTAATTTTTGAAAAATATTTTCACATGTTAACAGTGAAAAAATTTAGTGCTATAAACAGTTCAGGTTTGTTTTCCATATAAAGTCATGCTGGACTTATATGAAACGACAATAAAGGAAAATAACGGCCATAGTGTCGTAAATGATTTTGATTCAAAGATGTTTTAGGTTGTTTGAACATGATAATGCGTAATTTACATAAAAATCCGTAAAAATCCGTTTTAAGAATTTATCGTCGTTCCGTGATTTAATTTTTAATTCTTGTCATGTTCTTACGAGTAGTTAATATATTGCTCCACTGTACTTAACATTAGAAACTATCAGCCCGGCAGTATTTTCTATGCAACTAACTTAATCATCTTTTAATGGCTGCTTTGATGGCTTGTTGTTTATGTGGCTTTGCAACAACTTTACATGGGATTATACAAAACGCTGTCTTTGGTAATTGGAATGCAGTCTCAATGGAGACTAAATAAACTTGGGAGCAACCACTTCTTATTTGCCAGTAACAAACAAACTGACAAAAAAAAAGTATCTACAGCAACATTAGACGAGTTCAAATATGACCGTTATAATTTTGCTTGCTTGAACATGTCTTTGACCAAAGTTTACCTGTTATTATCTCTCTTCTTCCGGTAAACAGCTCGCACACTTCTGCATTTGTCTATGTATGTATGTTCTACATTCGTACGAGGTGTGAGTGTAGGTATGTACGTGTGCCTATTCATTATAACGTTTGCAGGAAGTCTTGTTTGTCTACATAGAATGTTTGTTGTTGCCTTGGTCAAATATAGTTTCCCTTAAAATTCCTTTATCTTATTTTATCTTATTTTTATGGATTCTTTTGTGCGCTGCATGTATGTACATATGTATGTATGTATGGAGACGATGTCAGCTTATGGATTCATGTTCCTAGTAATATTTTGGTTTTATGTCAGGCATGTAAAATTTCCATTTTGTTTTTTTTTTTAACCCTTCTACAAGTTGAGACATGACTTTATTGAGGTTTTTTTAAATATGCGTAAAAATGCAATTTTCCACAAACTTTTAAAATTAATTGAATTTTAGATTCTCTTTGCCCCAAAAATCAATGTAGCATTAACAAGTCATCCACACTTTCACAAACGTTCTAGGGTTGTTAGTGAGCATATAAAGTGTTATCGTTACAGACTACTTGTAGCAGTACAAAGAAATTTTTAAATTATAGTTAACAACCCAGTCATGAGAATTTGCCCAAAGTCTGTGATGAGTTTTGGTCAAACAATTTAAAGGCATGAAACGCAAAAATACATCATTTCGAATTTGGTAGCCTAAAACTTTTATTAACTGTAGAAAACTAAACACCGCCTGTGAGACGCAACGGTTGCTTTTTCAACGGATTTCATTACGATAGAGTGCAGGTAACAATACGAGCACAGTATTCTTTTGTATGAACTTGTGAGCGGACGAACGTTCATTGCACAAGGTTTAGTGTTGCCTCAGAGGCGCGGTTAGTGTTCAATTAAAGGTTTAAGTTTAGTGTTATTACTAAATGTTTACACTTTTTGCGATTTTGACAGAAATCTTGAAAGTTTTTGGTTTATTTTAGGTATAGAAAAATGTTTTGGAAATAGAAAAATTACTAGAAGAGATGTCGTTAAAAGGAAGAGAAACAGAAGAGGATTTGGACTCAGACGATCCTTATTTTGAAGTTGAATCTGAGGATAAAGTTCAAAATATAAACATAGGCAATAAAGAATTGCCATTGAATTCTTGCATTACAGTTTCATCAATAGATACGTCACAAACTAATGACAAAACTGTTGATTCTTTTGTAATTAAGCCTTCCGAAACTACTGTAAGAACTAGAAACAATTTAGTCGACTGAACTGCCTTCTGCAAAACGAAGTTCGAGCACAACTCCAGCGAGGAACATTGTGCATATTGCACCGGGATCAAAAAAAGAAATTAAGGATTTAGCAAAGCATTGTAAAGGCTTTGTTAAATCCAATTTTCCCAAAAAAAGCTACAGCCGACTCCATTCATAGTGCCGAGGACCAGTGAGAAAACTCTGAACCAGATATAAAAAGGAAAAGATCAATGTGCAATTACTGTCCGTCAAGGAAGAAGCGTACGAGTGTTTATTACTGAGCAAAATGTACCAAAACATACTACCTGGAACATACATAGATCTCCAACTTGCTGTCAATGTGACGTAAGAAAAAAGCTCTAAACTTATTTTTATGCACAAAGCAAAATATTAATAACAGACTGAAAATACTTAATTTTTATGAAACTTAGTACAAATCTGTCGCAAGATTTGTATTCTCATTTTTAAAATGCGGAAGTAATTTCATATGATTTTCTCTTGGTTTTTACGTACGACTTGTATTACCGTCTAACTTTTCATTCAAGTTTTTTATTTTAAACTTAAAAAATATATTTCATTTTCTTTTCAATGATCTCCTTGCAAAAAACAAAAAGGTATTGAACTGTAACTTTAATAAGTATTTTATTTAATGAAGTATTTTTTGTTTTACAGCTAAATGATCCAACTTTAATTTACATATAAACCGTTTTCAATAAAAAAAAAATCTTTATAAAAAAACTTAAAAAAAAATCCTATTTTTTAAAAAGTAGTCGGACAGCTGAGCTTTTCTTTTAAGCGTTGACAAAAAAATCTTTAATTTTCTAGGGCCAAAACTGGATTTCTCTCCGAAGCGTATGATCGATGGAACTGTTAATCTTGTATTGAATTAGTATTCCTCATTCGTATTCGTGCTACTTTCATTGTTTCAGAAAAAAAAAAAAACATATTTTCATATGTAGACATATTTTCGATTACATCGCAGTAGTATCATTATTTTAATGCATTTATCATTTAATTGCATTCATGGAAAATGCAAAAGCTAAGCAAATGACAAAATGAGGCCTATATTTAAACGGCAGCAATAAGTATTTAGACTCTGTAAGTTTGCAGGATTGAAGCAAAAAGAAATACATATCGATAAATTGTCGCTTATGATATAATCAAAAATATGGAGCGATATACTACATATACATACATATAAATAGAAATATTTGTATTCCAAAAACTCGCTGCAAATGAAAGTTTTCTATGCATATATAATTTCTTTAATAAAATGCAAACAAATTTGTTTCATTTGAAAGCAACTTGCAAATCAACACTGCAGTTTTCTTGTTTTTTCATACATACATACAATACATATATCGCACGCTAAATACAAAAGGGGCACAACTCAAAATACTAAAATTTTCAGGAGAGACCAAAAACTGTTTATATTTAATTCATCATGCGGAAGCAACACATTTAACATAACTGTATTTTTCCAGTTAAAGAAGATAGTGATGTGAAAGAAATTTTTGCAGTAGTTAGAAATGTGTATTCTGAATTAATTTATGGAAAAAAGTCAGATTTGAAAAATTTTGAGTTGTGCCCCTTTTGTATTTAGGGTGCGATATATTCGTATTTTAATCTCATTCTTGCTTAGTCAATATATTGTTGCAGCTTAATAGCGTAAACAGATGACAGCGTTAATTTGCATTAAAAGCTCACTAATGTGAATTAAAATTTTACCCTGACAGACGACAGTTTTTGCATTTATCAAGCATCTGTTTGTTTGTATACAAATTTTTTTTTTTTGCATTTAAATCGAGATCAAATGGACAGAAGGCAGAAAATACGATCGTATGTTTAGTAAAAATTTAACGAAGTTTATTTAATAACTTCGACATTTCGCCAAAAAAAGAAAACGCGAAGTAAAGATTTTGAACTTTAACTGCCCGCATTTTGCTATACACAAAAAGGTGCTCTACCACAAACTTGCCGTAAAAAATTCAATATACTTTCTTTAAAACGCGGTATAATTTTTTGTTTTTCCTAACGTTTTTAGAGTTGATAATAATTGCTATATTAAGGACCATCGCAGTACATTTGTTATGGATTTATGCTTATAAGACTATATATATATCAAGTCTAATTAATATTTGATTTGGGAACTAGTTATTTTATTTATTCAACGACTAGAATATGAATCTGCTTAAAAAATTCATCCTCCAAAACGAGGTTTTCTTGGTTGGCAAGTCGGCGACAAATGGAAGCAAACAGAAGAACTTAATTTTCATGATAACTTGATTATTTTTTGTGTCCGAAAATACCCACCATTTCATCACAAAAACAACAATAAGTGCATTGAAGCGATAATTATCTACGAGTATATCTTTAGGACAAATCTTATTTCCGACCCTCACAGTTTTGTTACAATAATTGGATCGCCTCCGAGGAAATGAAAATTTAACCAAGATTTAATTGCAATTAATAAAAAAAATTAACATTTCTCGTCTTGCCGTTACACTTCAAACTCCTCGGAAAGAATATCCATCCTTTGCTCTCAAAAATCGATGACAATTTCAAGTGATGCGATTACAGTTGTAATGAATTACAATGCGTAGCTGAACGTGCCATAAAAAAATATTTTTTTTTATCCTTTATGAAATAAAACAACAATAAACATGTAATTTGTTAAACACTGGGGACTTTATATAGATTTCTTTATTATATGTATACAGATGTGTATATATATTTTTTCATTTTGTTAAAAAAGAACAAAACGTTTTAATTTGTTTTCATAAAAAAACTACTATAATTATGTTTACATTGCGTAAAAAAACGAAAAAATTGATATTGTTAAACCATTATCAAATTCAGACCAATTGTTTATTTGCAGTGAAACTTTCACTTTCATATGTTGAAATAAATACACTTTTTCCATTATTACATTAAATATGTGTTGATTTCAATTGCTGTTTTTTGTAAAAGTTAAAGGACAGGCGAAAAATTTGTTTAAATGAAGTGCAAGATGTGTTAGTAGATTTAACAACAATTATTGTTATACTTAATCAAATTATAAAAAAATAGATGTATGTATATTAATCAGAAAAAATATATAAAAATATAAAATAAAAATGTAGTATGACACTCAATTGTTCGAATTTTACATATATGTATGTATGTATGTATATGTACATACATATACACATATGTACATATATGTACTCTACACATGCTTTTGTTTAAATACTGGTTTCAACCTCAAAAAAAAAGCTTTGAAGCAATTAAAGAAATATATAAAATTTAGATTAAATGAAACTTTTAAAATTTGTTTCAAATATGTGGATTATACAAACATTAAATTAAAAGAATTAAATTTTCAAATATTAAGTGGCAACATTTTGTAATACATACATATGTATGTATAAGTGTAAATGAGTTTTTTCGAGAAACCGTTTTACAGAAAAAAACATTTATAAATGAACTTTAAGAGATTCCATGCGACCAACAATGCGACGACCCAATTCGGCATATCTGAAAATAAATAAAAATAGATTTCAAATTTTAAAATTATTAATTCTGCTTTCAAATGGCAAAATTTCAAAAAATCAAAATTAGAAATTAAATGCTAAACAATATTTATAACGTCTTAATATTAGAAAAATGTCAAAAGTAATTTTTAAAACGGTCTTGAAAAAAGGAACGCAATGAAATTTTAAAAACTTCCGTCACATTTCAGAAATAATCTATTTTATTATATACGCGATTAGCTTTTAATTTGTCTCATCTCACTTAAAATAGAAATGTTCAACAATTTATATCTATAACCGATTAACTGATCAACTATGTTTCGTTCCAAATAACTAATCGATTATCCGTAAGTTAAAATTTATTACGCCGAAGAAGATTATTTTATTAAATTCTTTTGGAAGATCTACAACTTTTTACTCAAGCCCTCCAACAAAATATTCTGATGGTTTATTTGTTAAAATCGTTTAATTAAAGAAGACCGAAACCCATATTGGTGCAGTTAAGGAAAGTTTCAGAGATGTATACTCATGTCTATAGCTGGAGTGACATCGTACACATTGCGATCGATAAAATCTTTGCGGAAGTTAGCAGAAAAACTCTACTAAGACTCTTAAAAACGAGTCTGGGGAGGCCAAGTTACCGATTGAATTAGCGTTCAGTGAGCAGTCGTTGCTATATCCAGAATTCGCAGAATACAATACTGCTGATCTCGATTCCAGCAGAACGCTCCTTGGTTAAGTGAGAGAAGGTTCGAAAGGTCTGCATGAGATAGTATTAACATACGATTTAAAGATCATAATCGGTACGGTTGTATTTCATAATCGGTACCGTTTTGAATGACTATAGTGTACTGCAGTCGGCTTGGTTGAAACTCTGCAGACAAAGAATGAACTGATCTGCTTTTGAATATAGGTAGAAGGAATGTGTTCAAAACACTCCGAGTTTGTTTTTCTTATATTACAATAGAATATTTATTAACTGTTCAACTCCCATTTACTTACTTTTCTCTAACTTTGGTAACTTCTCGATCTAATTCTTGGTCATAACGTTCAAGTATAGCACGACATTCTGGTAATGATAAATTTAAAAATTGGGCTACTTCATTGCTGTAATAGAAAAGTTTAAGAAACATAAACTAAAGTGTTCAATGTGCAGCTACTTTACCTTATTTCATCAGTTTTCTTTGCATCCACTAAAAACAATTTGGCAACATCTTCATGGGGGCCTAACATAATACGTGTAATTAAGGGGTACTCATTATCCTTCAGACGCTTTTGTTCACCATTATCTCTTATAATAAAAAGAGAAAAATTCTCTACTGCACTATCAACACGATACTTTTCCAATAGCAGATTAATAACCTCTTGAGTGGTTACCAATGATGTCACCCAAACGGACATTTGAGAACCATACGGTGGGGTAAAGAATGATGTTTCCCGATTATAATAATGCCCATTAATAGAACAGCGACGTTTAAGCTTTGTCCGGGAGCTGAAATCAAATCGATACTTAATAATTGTATCCTTTAAACTATTGTAATTTCATTTACCGTCTGTTACCACTTCGGCGTTTAATGGCTGATGCACCAGTGCGTGGTGGCCTTCTCAACACGACACCATCTTCCGTTATATGCAAAGGTTGTTCGTCATTATCAATGTGGTGCGAATTTAAGAAATTCTGTCGTCGTCCCCCTGAACTGGCGGTGTACAGCTGTTCAGTTTGTGTTAATTCATCACCACCAGCAGCACCACTTTGTGAAGTAATTGATTGGTGGCTGGAATCACAATCGCTGGCACGTTCTTTGGGATAGCAGTTCATTTTGATTTGTATAAACTTTGGAGGTATATCACTTTTTCGTATAGTGGACGAAATATGTTCGCCAGCAAGAACAACATTACGACACTCTCTCCTGAGTCTGGGCTTCAAAGTAGAATCATCATCATCATCATCATCGCTGGATGAATAAACCACACAAGATGGTCCTGACTTTGAGCGATTAATGCCTTTCTCAAAACGACCATTCGTTAACATCAGTTGCGCCTGCGCAGAACCACTTTTTTGTAAAGCATACGGAGAACGTTTAAGCGGTGACCCACCATCGCTATTTTTTAACGACAGAGTATCATTTATAAAAGAAGCATCTATAGACCTAAGAGCATGTTCACAATTAAAGCTTTTGCTCATGGGATTTTCAGCAGCGTTATACAGCTTAAGAGAGTCATGTATACGTGAAGGATCTATAGGTTGATTACGTTTCAGGGTATCGTCATTGTGTTCTTGAAAAGAATTGGCACCGTTTACGTAGTCTTGATGGACGCTGCGTTTAAAATCTTCAAAGTCCATGGGTTTCAACGTGGCATCATCGGAAGTTTCATAATTGTCTACAGTTGTAGAGGTGGTTGCATTGGCATTTGTGCTGGTATCAGCGTTAGTGCTTGTGTTCAAAGAGGCAGTTGCCGTTAAAAAATTGTCGGAAGAAGCTGTGGTCGAGGAAGAACTAGTGGATGAAGTTGTTGTGGATGTGGTTTTTAAAGCTGAAACATCTTCTACATTTGTAGAATCTGTACTATTTTGGTTTGAAATAGTTTTCGAACTATCTGACGTTGGTGTTGATGATGATGAATTTTGAGGCGAAGATGATGGTAAACGTACCGGCATAGTTTCATAAACTTTGTCCTTTTCGCTAACTCGTCTTTCCACTTGCAGCAAATCATCAATTTCATCCCAATCTAATTTTTCTAATTTATCTAATTTTGAAGGCAACGTTGAGCTCACACAATTATTTGTCGTGGTGGTAGTTGTTGAATTAGAAAATTGTCCATCACATAAGGTTGTGGTGGTAGATGAAGTATCCTCTTCAAGGTTGCCATTCGTAAGTGTTTCTGTTGCGCTTGAGCCTGTTATTTGAGCAGAAACGTCTTCAGGAGTTGTTGGTAAATCGGAATATTCATTTAAACTGCACGAATCAAAAGTCATACTCTCACTCAAAGATACATCGGTTGATATGGCGTCAACTTGATCACTCGTAGTGGTAGCAGCTTCATAAGACTCAGTTCGTTCGTTATTTTCTTTATCGGATGTGTCCTAGCCAAGTACATATTTAGTTGTTCAAATTGCTTTTAAATTAAATTTATTCTTTCTACAATATTTAGCACATAAACTTACATTTTCTGCTTTTGATATGCGACATGAGTTTCGTTTGCGCACAACAAACGTTCGTTGATCATCATCTTCCTTTAAGTGAATGACACCCTGTACGCCCCAATAGACACGCAAGGCCCCTTCAAGAATTAACCGATTGTTTACTTCTCTACTTCTTACTTCCATACTTCTATTGTCGTAGAACTGATTATAGACCTAAAAAAATGTTGTCGTATAAATATTTCATCAGCATAAAAGGCAGTTTAAGCAAGGCGACTGCAAAGCAGGTCAACCTTTTACATGTCCCAGCAAAATGTTTGTTTTGAACACTTCGCCTACATTTAACAAAAACAATATACATATTACTATAGTACCAGAAAGTTTACCTGCTATGAATTCGCCTTGCAATTAATTAATTATAAATATATAATTATATTGACATTGTCTACAAAAAAAGGGAATAGTAATTAAAAAGATAATGGTTTAATAATTTTCAAAGCCCAGATCCCGAAAATCCCGCGAATATTTTTTAGTTTTAAAGCTTTGAAGCGAGTATCAACATAATTGTTGGAATAGTCAGGTATTACTAGTTGAAACGACACTCATATAAAAGCTGTAAAGAAAAAGTAAAGCCATTTCGTTTTCGGTTTTGCTAAAAATGTTCTTTTTCAAACGTAACAATTGATAGTTAAAACAAAATTTTTTAATCAATTCATTAAGAAATTCTTGTTTGCAATACTTTAATAGCGTGGTAAAGTTTTAGGCAACCAATTGCAGTTCCTACGGATACATTCCCTCAAATTCAAATTAAATTTTTTTTTTTAATAAGTATATCTCTCTTGATTTCAATTTGAACTGCTTCTATGTTAAACATTATGATGTCGAGAATATTTTCAGTGCTCGTGACCCATTTAAGTTTCGTATTTTGCATTTTTTCATTGTTAACTCTTTATTTATAACAAATTCAAATCCTTCACAATTAGTGGCAAGACTGATGGCCATAAAAATTATTTCAAAGAAATATATGTATAACAGCAGTGATTTAAAATTAAGAAGACTATTTAACATTTTTAAACAGTTGAATATCAATACAGTGGACTGATTGATTAGAGTGTGTGTTTTTTAATTTTCACTGCAATGCCTGGTGAATGCAGAATAACAACAAGTAGCAAGACGGGGCAAACGAACAAACTTTATTATCTACAGTCCAGCAAATGTTCTAGTTTCGACCAATATTAGATTAGTTTAGTTGCGTGAGTTTGAAGAAAATGTATTTAAATAATGTTTGATCAAAATATTTAAGAAATTAACTAAGCAATAAATATATGAAAAACGCAAATGCACCTGTAAATAAATAAGTCTTTTAAGCTAAAAACTTACCTTTAGTTTTGACTCAAGGTGATCCCTGGGCAATGATGGCCCATTCTGTTGACCGCTTCTATTAAAAGCATTTTTGTTGCCAAAACTTTTATGAGATTCTACACGAGTTCCATGGCCGAACAGTTGAGGTCCGAAAAGAGCACCATAACAGGGCACATGACAATAAGGCACACCTTTATGCTAACAATTTAAATAACAAAAGAATTCCTATAATAAAAAACAAAACAAGCAAAAAACAAATATTGTTTGCACCTCCGCATGTTGCCCAGGGTTTAAACGTTTACCACATTCTTCGCACCGTAGACATTCCGGATGCCAGTCGTAACCCAAAGATTGTTTACGTTCCGCTGCAGAAAAATGAAAATACAACGGTTAGTTAACAAATTCTCAACATAAAATATACTTTTTTCAAACATGCAGAAGTTATAAAAACAAGAATTATTTCTCACCGAAATATACGGGTTTGCCGCACTTATGACACTTCCACATGATTATTTCGTATAGAAATTGAAACCTCTCCCTAATGTTCTTCTATTTACAATTGTAATTGCACCGACACGCACACCCCAGTTTAATGAACCCCACCACCAAACTCTCTTAGAGCAATAATTACAATTATTAAATAAAATTGGATGGCAAAATTATATAAAAAATTTCTTGGACAATTTTCTCTTTTCAATATGAATTAAAATGTAATTGAACTTAAATGGCCCATAAACTAAAGCTGTGTGTGTATGCGTATCAAAAGGATCAACTTGGTACAAGTTTTAGAAACAAAGAACACTAAACTAAAAAGTCTTCTATACGAATAGCTCTGTAAAAGTCTAACATAATACTGACTTTTTCACTTTTTTACTAACACTTTTCTTTCATTTTATTTATAAACTCTGAAAATTCTTTTGTTTATAACTTTTATTCTTACGTATATACTATATATATACATATACATATATACATATACATATGTATACTTAATGGTTTATTAATGCGTACGTGCTTTGTTTACTAAGTTGCTTTTTTAATGGATAATACAATTAATGCATCTCTATTTAAAATTTTACATCACTATATGCCTCCTTTTTAGATAATGGATTTGATTCTAAAATTTAAATTTAGTCCATTCAGGTTTTTTTCTCTTTTGTGTTTTTTCTGTTTGTGCACCTGTTTTTTCTAGTAAATTTTTGTTTATTTCACTATTTGTTTGTTATATTCTTTTTTTGTAGTAAAGTATTCATTTATAAACCCTTCTACCAAGAATTTTTATTCTTTGCGTTCAATGTCCGCTTATAATACAGAAAAAAACGTCAGAAATTGCAATTATCGCATAAAATTAGAAGTAGTAAAAACACACTGGAAAGTCTCATGCCACCTTTTTGCCTTTTTTATTTTTGTAATAATTGACAAATGGAAAATGTAAATAAATGGAATTTTCCTCTATTAAGTGCTCAACTTGGCAGCACTAGATATACTTTTACAACACAGCGTTGGATTCGACTACTATGCTGAACCCATTGAAGCAATATGTGAATACTCTACACTCTGTCATTTAACTGTTATTTATAAACAAAAAATCGCTGTGAGAACAAACATTTAGTTTGAATATAAACATATTTTCAGCATATATGTTAAGGGCGCAGAAAGGTATACATTTTTGAGGAAGGGCAAAATATATTTTAAATATTCTAAATAGAAATAGTTCATACTATACCAACAAAAAGAAAGGTAAAAACACATTCATTTCCTATAAATTAAAAGTACCACACAAGGTTCTTTACAAGTTAAGCTATACGTAAAGGTCGTAAGGCCGAGGCACATAGAATCCGTCATACGTTGTACTTTGCCTTTTTCAAAAATTAGAATTTCATGAAATTTGAAATCTTGGCAAAATACGCAAAGAAATCTGTTAGTTTTAATGAGATATTTTCACAAATGAAGTTTTCCCATGTTTATATAGTGTCTATAAATAAATTTTGGTTTTGCGGTGCCCTATATAATTCGATACTTTTTCTTACAGCCATGTGGGAGAAAGTGAGTACGTCGTCTGTTTGTTGGGATATTTGCTGTTTGTTTCTTGGTCCAGTCTGAAAAAAGTATTTGATAGTTAAATTAAAAATATAAATATGTATGTATTTTTAGCGAATTTTGCAAATCTAGAAATATGAATATTATTACTTATTGTTGTGTGTAATGTAATTAAATCTTGTAAAGTTATGAAGAGATTTTGAAAATCATTGTTAATAAGAAATCAGAAATTCAGTAAAATACGTGTTAAACTACGAAAAGTGATACAAAAAGAAGAACTGAAAAAGCTTGCAACAAAGACATTTTATTGAAAAAGGATACAAGAGAGATAAAGAATTTAAAGGATATTTAAGCGCAACAGCTGAAAATTTTTACTATCATTTCAATGTTAAGGAATCTTACGTTTGTTAATGGTGGACTTAATGTACAAGCATTTTTAATACAGTAAAATCATTTTTGGTGTTACGCATAAAATAAGCGAATATTTTTTATATTCATTGAAACAATAAACTATGAAAACCACTATCGAGTTTGAGGAATGCCTCAAGGATTCTCCAAAGTTTAGGTAAGTTAAGAAAAAAGCGACTGAGTCACTTCACTGCCAGTGGATATCAATAAAAAATATTAAAGCACAAACGCAATTCTGATTGTATACAATTATGATTAAATAAGCATTGGAATTTTGATCCATGTTTATTAAAAAAAATATCAAATATAAACTTTCAGCTGCAAAATATCCACTAGTGCAGACAGACCGATGTACATACATACACTCACACACAAAAGAAACGCCCCTACATTATTTTTTCCATTTTCGCTTCAAGATTTAAAAACACGGTTTTATATTATTAAACTAAGTGTTAACGGACCAGGAAGAAAATAAATACGTTCTTATTAAAAATAAATAAATAAAAAGCAATCATTTGTATATTATAATTTTCAAGCCCAAATAAATAAAATGTATGCTGATATTCCTAATTTTAGAAGAAAAACAACCACATATAAATGCCTAATTTAATAATTAAACAATTTTATCAAATTAGCCACAAATCTGAAATATCTTTGTATGTACAACCATATACATATGTACACAGACACTTGCATACATACATACATATGCCTCATATGTATATTTCCACACAAAAAATAAATTATCATTAAAAATGAATCGATTATGTTTTTCCTGTGGTTCAAAAACTTATGCCTTGAAAATAATTTAATGTCATGAACACAAATGAAAAATATTGCCAAGAAAGTGAATTTTTGAAATAACGCTTATTTCATACATACGATGTACATACTTACATATATACAATAAAATGTCCAGCATTACAAAAACATTAAACAAGAAACTAGTTGAACAGTATTTTATTATCCAACGAAAGAGCTTCCATAATATCACAAATCGCAACATTAATTGTTCCCTTTATAAATACATAGGTAGGCATTTACATACTTGTATTGGAACCGCTATCAGATTTTGGAAGCAACCTTGTTCTTATACGCATACGTATGTATGTTTGCATAAACAAATAATCGCAAAGAGTGTACGACGCAGCCAAAATTTGTTTTTGTTGTTTTCAACATGTAATCAAATTATTTTGCATATTTTATCAACTAGGAAAACAGTGAACAGTTTTTGTGCTCAAGTGTTATTCATTTCAATTTAATAATTTCTGAACACATTTTTAAATAAGTACGTTCATATGGAAACAATTGGATTTGTTTCACTTGAAAGTTGTTATTTTTCATAAAAACACAACGACTAAGGTAGTTTAATTAATACGTTAAGTCAGAACTTCAACAAAAAAATAATGGACAAGTTAAATTAGCGTAATTTATATACTATGTAGATACATATGCATATCCAAACAAAATTAAAATTCTGGGAATATTTCACCAGGAAACCGAAACAAACGAGTGATATGGAAAGTATGCAAAATAACGACATACTCGTACATACAAAAAAAGTGAAGTCTAACAATAACACTTGACATTAAACAGTATAGTACATATTTTATTTAAAACTAAATGAAACATTTTTTAAATAATCTGAGTTTTAGGTTAATTATTATATTATAGTTAAAAAATTGTAGTGAAAAATTGTTAATTTCTTTGTCATGTTCATTTATTTACTGCTTACAGACATTTTATCTCCAAAGAGGAATCGGATATTGAGCACTTGGAACAACGACTGGAAAAGATTATTAAACTTTGTAATGTAGCAGTTGACTCAGGCAAGGAATATGTAAAAAATCAAAGGTAATGGACATGTTCTCTTCTTTTATTAACAAAAGTTAAATTAAATAGGCATATTGTGTGTGAAAATAAAAGTGATGTCGACGTGAATACTTGCGTTACATATTTAGATCTAAAGATTTTTTGGGCGTAACGACAAATTCGTATATATGTATGTAGTTATCTTTTTGCAATAAATCTATATATATTTATATGTTACTGACAATGAAGTTCTGGTTTCTTTTGATGTTTTTTTTTTTTGTTGTTTTCTTTTGATATGGTTTCCTTATTCCCAAGCATTCCTGTTAATTTAGCGTTGAAATGTGTTAAAAATAAGTGGAACATACAATAATAGAAAAGATGTGCAAAAATGTCTTTCACGTTGCATATGGACCCAATTGTTATGATTTTCAGGATATTAACTAATTATTTACCCAAAGTATGCGAAAAATAATAAAAAACATAAAAGGTCAAGAAATGAACAATCAAAAATTTTTTCCTACCAAAAGCAATTTGAAACTGTAAACGGCTTAATCCAATAAAGAAAAATTAATAGAATTTTGATCAAAAGTTAAATTTAAAAAATATGCTTTTCCTTAAACACTAAAGAATGAAACCCATCAATAACAATTATAAGTAAGAAGCACAATAAAACTTACAAGATGGATAGAATGGACCCTAAAATCACCATTGTCTTATATTTGTCGGACTTTCAAAATAAGATCATAATTCACTAATTTAGCACATGCAAAATTCATTTTACTGGCTATGGATATAAGCTATATAACTTTGGAGTCTCTATTTCTTATTTCAGTAATATTCAATAATTACTTACATTTATTTCCTATTTTGAGTTTATTTCAGAAAACCTGATTGAAATCAGTTTAACGCCACTTTCAAATACTTTGTCAAAAAAGGACTATTAGTTAACTCAGTGAAACATTTTAATAACATGGGGTTCAATTCGTGAATATAAGATATACGAGTTCATGGCTAGAAATCTTCATTGTCATTTCCATATGGCAAAATTTACTATTTTTTTACTTTCAATAGATTTTTGATTTGATTTCTTGATTTCATTCGTCTTTCTCAAAACCTACTCTGGTTGTAAGAATGGGCTATGAAGCTAAGTCTTGGCTTTCTGTCAAAAAGATCGATTTGCGATTAAGCATGATCGGGCCTATCGTTCTAAAAGAAAAAAGAACTCAGTATGATCGAGTTGCTTACTCTTCATTGTTAGCACAATAACTATATACATACATATAAAAATGAGACGTACTTTATGTTTAGAAATTTTTAATTGTTTTTAATGAAATTCTTCTTCTTTTCAATTTTATAGCGCTTTTGCAATGTCCCTTTGGGACTTGCAACAACATTTTGCTGATAACAAAAGTGCACACAACGCTTTAGGAAAACTGATACATTGCTTTCAGGTTGGTTGATTCCGAGGCAAAGATATATGTAAATATGTAACAGGTGAAATTGACGGCACAGATGATAATGATTGAATTTATGTATATTGTTGTACTGTCGTTTCTTAATTCTTAACAAAAAATATTTTTTTTCAATTGTTATTTGTATTAAATACGTGCATGTGGTGTATGTATTATATGCAAAACGGTTGAGCCACTAACCATTAAAACGCTGTATGGTTATATTTTAAATTAAATGAAAAAAAATTGTTACAGGAGATGAATAAATTTCACACTATTTTGTTGGATCAAGCCAGTCGCACGGTTTTAAAAAATCTCTCAGTTTTTGTTAAAGAAGACATCAACCAAGTCAAGGATTACAAAGGACATTTTCTTAAAGTATCAGAAGGTTACGACAATGCTTTAATTAAAAATGCTCAAGTAAGTATAACTTGAAAGCATAAACTTAAACAAATTTCATACTTGGAAATTACTCCTCCAAACTGTGTCAGGTTTACGGAGACGAAAGTGGATAATTTTTAAACTTTCTATTCACAAATTAAAGGTCTGACTGTCTTTTTTTAAACAAACCAAGTAGTGCAAAGTTTTGAAAACCGAATTTTGTTTCACAGTCAAAAATATCAGAAGCTTTAATTTGAAATATTAACACTGGGTTTACACTTGACAATGCTGTTATGATAATAGCAATACATCACACTTTTTCGCTAATAAATGCAAACTTTTTCAATTATCTGATATTTCGATGCCAGTAAATAGTATAATGATAAACAGAACATCAGGGGATTTGATTTGGTTATTATGTTTTAATATATGAAACTGAAATGTTATCTTTGAAATTACAAAATATAAAACTATACTTTGCATATAAGAATAGACAAAACAGGAGGAAAAGCTACAGCTTGATGTGCGGCTTCTTCTTTTTTGTGCTTTGTACTTCAATGTTGATATTTGGCAAAGAGTTCATAATTATAATCTTGATTCCTACACTGCGGAGACAATTATCAGCATGTTTGACAACTAATACGTTCACATTCCTTATCGCCTTCACATCATTGTCGGATGTAAACGCAGGATAACCATTTTTTTTAATTCTTTTAAGAAGATTGTTACTTGAATACGAGTATATTTTACATTTCCTAATAAAATATTTTTATGTTTGTATTTATTTACATCTATAGGCCAGTAAGAATCGTACACAGGAAGTACAGGAAGCTGCCAACATATTATCTGCCTCTAAATCTTGCTTTCATCACACGGCATTAGACTATGTAAACTACATCACTTTAGTTCAGTCTCGTAAAGTACCATCAATATTGTCAACAGTAAGTATTAAACAATGTTTATGTTGTTTGCATTCGATTAGTTTGTTAAATAGGGACCTCTTAAAGAATTTGTTGCTTTGGCAATTTATGTAATTTTGCAAATGTAAAAAATAGATTTCAAATCAATTTGGCAACCGTCATAAGTACTTTCAACACGAAAGCGTTAAATATTAAATTTTGTCATAGAAAATATTGTAATTCGTTATGACTGTTTTGTCAGTTTGCATATAATATAAAGTTCACAAATCACAAAACTTGAACCATTTTCGTATTTTGTATTAATGCCATTTGGCCTGTATCAGAAGAGACATTTTAAATTGTACATACATTTTTTATTAGAAAATATTTTACTTTTCCTGTGACCCGATTTTTTAGTTGTGTTCAAAAATATCAGTACTTTTAAAATCAGAATTGTTGTTCAAAAATAAACAATCCCTTTCAGCTATTAGACTACTATCAAGCATGTGTAACATATTATCATCAAGGTTTCGACCTGTGCAACGACTTTGATATATTTTTCAAAAGTATTACTGAAGACTTAAATATATTACGTGGGGAATATCAGCAACTAGAGAAGGTTATGCAAAATCGTCACATGAGTGTAAATAGTTTTTGCGAATCGAATACAAATAGTACTTCCAATAAAATCGAAGGTTATTTGTTTAAGAAGAAATCCAAAGGATTCAAAACCTGGTGTCGGCGATGGTTCTATTTGAGTGATAACCAACTTGTATACAGGTACGTTCAAAATAAAAACAAATTACATTCTAATATAAAAACGAACTCTAAAACACAGTAATTTTGAACCCCAATTAACATATTTTGCCTTTAAAAAGAAATTCCTAGTACATATTTAGTAATTTGCCTACATTATATCCCTTCAGTTAATTTATTTTTAATATTTTTAAGGCATGATCGAATTAAAAGTTCATTGTAGATAGAATATAATGGTACATTTGTAGCTCATTACACATACGAGTACATATTTTGAATTTCAAAACTTTTTTAAACTCAGTTTTGTTATTATTATCAATAATTCTTTATTTTGTTTATTTTTTCTTCTTTTTCATATGTTGTGTTCATTTTGTTTCTGTTCTTCTTGTGTAACAATTATGTATTACATATGTATGTAATTTACTATTTATCCGAACTTCACTTATTTTGCGTGCTCTTAATTACTTCTGTTGCTATATACGAAAAAAATATTGTTGTTTTGTATGTTTTTGTTTTGTTGAATTAAAAAATGTGTTGTGTTGTTGTGTAACGCTCTGAAGTGATTTGGATTCGAATTGCAGAAAACGTAGCAACGAGGATTCATTTTCTGTGATGGAAGAAGATTTACGCATTTGTACTGTGAGGCCAGTTAATGATGGTGATCGTCGTTTTTGTTTTGAAGTCATTTCGCCAACAAAGTACATACGTATAAGTTTATATTAACTATTCTTTTCTAAACTGTTGAACTTTTCTTAAAAGATCTCACATACTACAAGCTGACTCAGCTGACATGTTAACCTTGTGGATTTCAGCATTACAAAAAAGCATTGGTGCAGCTATACAACATGATTCACAACATTCCAGACCACAGTCGTCATTGCATGCAAATCCCCTGAACGCGAAAAGAAAAGTGTGAGTACAACAATAGTTAATTAATTAATTGACTTTAAAAAAACCATTGTTTTTATTTAGGAAAGTGTTTACTATTATAGACAACAGCAAAAACAAAAGTAACAAACAAACATTTAAACATTTACTACAGAGATAAAAAATTAAAAATATTCCATTACTTCATTATCAAAAAATTGTTTTTACATTTTGCAAAAACTATTTAAAAAAAATATGAACGTTGTAGTTCAATATTTGGTGTGACCTGTGACCTCCATAAGAGCTCACAACATGCAACTTATTAATTTTTGCGTGTCATGTTCATTTGGAATTTTGTTCCATTCCTCTAATAATGCACTTTTCAATTCATTACGGTTTTTGGGATGTCTTTTGGCTACTTTTTTCTTCAGATATGACCATATATTTCGGCGTGTCGCATCACTTTTTTACAATTAAACAATAACCACATTCTCACTGTGTGCTCTTTGTGCTTCGGGTCGTTATCATGATAAAACTTGATTACCGTTCATTATCGCAAATTCGTTAGCATTTTGTACTAAATGTTTTCTTAGTCAATTTAAATATTGTTGCGCACTCATTATATTTTCTATAAAAACCAAATCTCCAACTCCTTTTGATGTGTAGTGTTTTTTTTAGCGTTTTTCTTATTGTTTCGTGCGAAACAGTAACATCCAGTTCCTCTGGTGGATATTTTTGAATTTTTTTAAACTTTTCTTAATATTAAGCGTTATACTCTATCCGATACTTTGCATGAACGACCAGGTGAGGATTTCAGCTGCAATCTCTGCTCTTTCTTAGCCCGATTTAATATACATATGTATTATAAACCGTTGGCCTTTGTAAGGACACTTTTGCCAATGTGGTGGTTATAATAAACCAATTGGATTATATCTTTTGAAGTTCTTATGCCAAACATTTTTTTCACCAACGTTTGCGCATCTATTCCCATACTGAAGCATTAACATTTTTGACATGTGCTTAAATCAACACAATGTTAGTAATAAGTAACGGTATATATCCATAAACATTCCAAAAAGGTAAACAAATTTGCAACAACAATGAATTGTAAAAACAATTTCTTGACACCTCAACAAATGAGTATTTATTGTTTTTGCTTTTTTTTTGCATCCATTACAACTTTTGTTCTTGCTACAGCACCTTCGAGTAGAATGTAATCAAGGACATCAAATGGAATTTTATTTGGAAGTTATAAAGAATTTGGGACTTTCGGCCAATTAGTTTTTCCATTGTCAAAACATTATCTTGACAGACCGTATGTACATTTATGTGTATTTTTATTATGAGGTTATGTACTCATGCAGTTCCCGCACAGCTTTGTAATAATTAATAGGTAAAGTGGTGAAACTTGCCCTAGGCCCATCATCAAAATGGATACATACATTTGTATGGAAAATATTATTTATGCTCCTACTGTTAAAAATAACGATCTTAAGCCTTAAGATTGCCAAAACCATTTCATAATTTCGGTGCATATGTCCGCAAGAAATGCGAAAAAGTGAATATTTTTCTTACAAAATTAGGGGCATATTCAGAACAAAAATAATATTCAATTGAAATGTATTTTAGTGAAATTGTTTTGAATCAAATTACTTTTCATATCCATTTTAATGTTTATGAATATAGGAATAATTATTATTAATTCTTTAATGGCAATTAATTAAGTAACGCCTCAACTATTCGTAATTCTATTAATCAACCGGCAACGTCGATTATCCGGGAATGAAAATTTGTAATTGTTTTCTATTTTCCATCCATTTATTTGTTATTTGCATTCAAGAATCGTTATTATCTCTATTATGACGGATTCTAAACATAATTTTCTTCGATTGATCTTAAACAATGAAACATAATGTGAACAAAACGGAAAAAAGAGTTCCCTTTTTCTTTCCCTCTTTTGAATAATGAGTTTTCCAAAATTGTTATTAGTTTTTTTTTTTTTTTTTTTATTTAAACATTTATATGTTTAATAACTGAATTATATAAACAAATAATGTTCAAAACTACTATTCAAATTGTTAATCAATTAATCGGTCCCGAACATTATGGGTGGCCGAGGTCTCAGTGTTTTTGGTATTAGAGTTGTTTGATTTTCATGAAAGTTTTAATCAATTTTCAAATCAAATTTTCTATATGCAAAGAGAATTTTGAAAATTTGTCTACAAATGGCGAAGTTATACCCTTTTATATTATGAAATCTGTTAAAAACTATGCGGAAGGTGTATCAGATTTTAAAAAAAGTAGGTGTAAAATTGGGCGTGGTTGAAAAAAATAGCCCAGTTAAATGTTGTGAAAACTTCAGTAAGATCAGTCCAGAGGTCTGATCTCCTGTAAGGCCGTTTTATACATGTACATAAATTTATAGATTTAGTTCCGTTCGAGCAAATCTCAAAACTCTTTGCAGCTATTAAATATTAAAACAGTTTTGTTTGTTTTCTGTTTATTTTGCAGCCACTGGGAACAATTTCTCAAAATTCCCGGTAACGCACAATGTTGTGATTGTCGTGGTTCCGATCCTCGCTGGGCTTCCATCAATTTAGGTATTACTTTATGCATTGAATGTTCGGGCGTTCATCGCAGTTTAGGTGTACACTATAGTAAAGTGCGTTCATTAACTTTGGATGCTTGGGAAACCGAAAATGTAAAAGTAATGATGGAATTGGGTAATGCTGTTGTAAATCGAATCTATGAATCTCGTATTGGTGAAAACTGTGAGCTAAAACCGGCGACGGAGAATTGTGAAATATCGGTTAGAGAAGCATGGATTAAGGCAAAATATGTTGAAAAGCGTTTTGTATGCGGCATGCCCAAACCAACCGATTATTTGTCCAGCGAAACGGCTGAAGTGTTGTCAATTGACAGCGGTGAAATGGGTAAGCGGGCTACCTTGTCGTTGGGTGCGCCCCGAAAGTGGGCGGTAAAGAAATTCAGACGTCGTCGCCATCGTGAACGTAAACGCCAACGTTCAAGTTCGAAATCCTCAGATGATCCCGTCGTAGATGATGATGAGCAGGACGATGATGACGAATCTATAAATATACCTTCTATGTCTTTAAGCATTTCGCGCGAAGATTTGTTAATAGTGGGCGATGAACTCGGCTTAGAAACTTATGAAACGCCTGGCATCTTGGGGTCCGATCAAGAGTCGACTGAAGGTGAAAACGAGCCTGAAGTTATACATGAAGTGCCCTTTTCGAAACTAAATGCGAATCTCATGTTATATCAGGCGTCTGCCGTACACAATCTTCCTGTTATGTGTATGGCTTTTGCTTTAGGCGCCGATAAAAACTGGCGAAATATCGAGGATCAGAATCGTACTTACTTGCACCAGGCTGTTATATCGGTGAGTAAAAATGTATTCAGTTACTTTTTTTTACTGAACTTCAATTTACCTTTAAAGGGCTCGGTTATGGCTTGTGAATATCTGCTGCTTAACGGTGTTCCCATCGATTCTGTAGACGATTTGGGTTATAGTGCTTTACACATGTCAACAGAAAAAGGTTTCATAGCTCAAGTATATCTATTGCTTAAACATAAAGCTAAATATGACATCGAGGCCAATAACGGTAAAAAACCATTGGATATTGCGGTTGATCAACGAAATGCTGACATTGTTACTCTGTAAGTCACTTGTCTATTTCTTCTATTTTAAACACTATTCTATTTTAAACACTATATGTATGTATAGTTTACATATCTATATTATTCATTACGCTGGTGTTAAATACCTTTTCGACCATAATTTTTGAAAAATCTGAACTTGTTTCAATGTGCACGCCAGGTATTTTATTCTTAAATTTGATGAATATTAATCTGAGAACTTTCGCGTTGTTCAAACTTGAACCAAACCTTGACATAAATAATAGTCGAAAGTATCATCTATCGTGTTTTATATTTTTCACAAAACCACATCGAACTTACGAACTAGAACAAAAATAAATTTAAAAATCTTTAGAAAGGTTTAATTTTCAATATCATAATAATGTAATTTTATTGTACTATTTAAATTTTCAACTTGTGCCGAAAGAAATTGGAAAAGAATTTAATCTCTTTTGCGACATAATTTCTGGCGTTTCGTAGTAAATTACAAAATTAGAGCTTAACCTGTGTTATTTTTTATTTACAATTGATTTGGAAGGTGTACAATTTTACAATGTAGCAATTTAAATTAAATTGTTTTGATAATATTATTTTAGTTTACGCCTGACACGTTTGAACGATGAAATTGGCCTTAATGACGAGGGCAATGGGGAAGATGAAACTTATAAAGATGTTATGAAGGACTTTTCTAATTTCACTTCCAGTCAACCACGTATGTTACGTAATCGTAATGATTCAAATACTTTGGAGTCTCAACGTTCTTCCATGACTAATTCCGATTAAAAATTGTGGGTCCAAATTTAAAATTATTAAATGTCATGTTCTTTTTTTATTATTACAATGTACGTTATTTATATTTGTTATTTATATTGAAAGGAAGAGAAGAACTATCTAAAATATCAGTCATTCTGTTAGAACATTTATAGTTTTAAGAAAATTAAAATGTGGTGCTTTAAGAGCATAGTATCTTTTATTGAGTTTATATTAAGAAATAATTATAAAAAACATTTATTATTATTATTTATTTAATGCGAAAAACAAGTAGTAGAATGTTTTGCAAAATTTTTCATAAATTGTTTCTGTTTTCTTTTTCTAAGAAAATATCGAAATAATTTTAATCGTTTTTGTTTTCTCCTCATAGGCTTTATAAGAGATGCACGTTTTTGTAAACAATTTTTCATGTTTAAAAACGTAACAGCAGGAAATGCTTTTTTTTATAAAATATAGGTCAATATTGTAATTGTTTTAAACAATAGAAAGTTTAAATTATGCATGCCTTTTGATATATGCATTAAAGTAATTGATATTGCTTTCAAAAAAGCGTTTTATTTTAGCAAATACGGTAAGTTCTTGGTAATTTAAAATGTATTGCGCCTAAAAGTATGATTCACAGTTTTGTTTATGAATTTATTTCTTTCCGTAAACTATGCATGACTCATTGCTCAAACAATGTGGTACACTTTCAGGCATTCCCTTGGCTTGTATTCAGATACCATCCATATGACACGAATGCATTCAAACAAATTAATATGAAGGGCATAAAAATGTAAAATAAATTTTTATTAAACTGGGAAAAATATACACATGGAAACATGTATAACAATTTTCCCGTAATTTATGAAGCTTCTATGTTATCACTACTCTTCGAGAATCTGACAGTGCCGTGCATATTTGCGATGTGCCTTTTGATTGACGAACGGTCACCGAAAGTTCGATCGCACTCACTGCATTGAAAAGCAACCCCACTATGCGATACCAAATGACGACTGAGGCCAGACGCATGATTAAATCTTTTTGGACACAAATAACAGGCGTGTTGTTGAATTTGAGGCTCTTTTGAATGCGTCCGGTTAATATGTTGAGTCAAATTAATACGTTGAGCAAAGGACCGGTCGCAATGCGGACAAACATGCGGCTTTATACCAGTATGTGTTTGCATGTGCCTTTTAAGAATTTCTTTTTGCACGAAAGATTTGGAGCAGACATCACAACTAAACGGCTTCTCCTCACAATGTACGTACATATGACGACGCAGAGCACTACTGCATGAAACCACTATAAGACATTCCGGACATTGGTATGTTATACCAGTTTTCTCGACCTTGCGATGTGTATTTAAATGACGTTCCAGCGATAGTTTCGTTGAAAAAACCATTGGACAATTGTCGCATTTAAAAATTTTTGGAGTATCAGTACACCTTTGCATTGGGTTTACATACGAATTTGTTAAAAACGTAGTTTCTGTAACTGATGATTTAGTTCGAGTAACCATTGAAGTAGCCGAGCTTGCTTCCGCTGATTTTTTATTTTTTGATGCTGATTGTTTTTTGCCCTTCACACTTTTTTGCTCCTGAAAAATTCAAAAGCTTTAGTAAATATAAAAACGCGAGAGTTATTTAATTTATGCAAATGAGAACGACAAATTAAAGCAAATATCAAACGAACCGTAATAATATAAAACCTTAACAAGACCAATTAAACTATATCACAATGTTTTTCTCATGGTTACTTACGTCTTCTCTAATATACTCCACGTATTCGTTTTTAATATCATCGCTTATGTTTATTACCATTATGCCTTTGTATTCATCCTTCTGACCCGCATTTTCGGCATCAGTATTTTTATCGTTGCCATCATTAGACTTTTTCAAAAACTTAATTTCTCCATCTTCATTGTCTTCAACTGAAATCAAAACATTAAGACTACTGTAATTAAATCGTTCATGCTCATTATTATAAAATTAAAATACGATAAGAAAAGCTAAATTCAATATTTCAAAAATAGGCAACAAAAAATGTTTACAAACACATGTATAAAAGTGAAAAAATAAAAACAATTTTGATATTGCAATTATTTTAGGTTTACACTTCTGTTTGTTGAACGTTAAGTATCTCTAAAATATTCTCAAAAATAAAATTTAATTGAAAATCATGCACATACATACATGTAACACATGTAAATTAAAAAAAAAAATATATATATATATACATATATGTATATGTAAATGCATAAACAACAATACACATATCGATACATAAGTATAGAAAGGCCCTAAGTAACGTTTTTCTAACTTTTCAGGATAGAGAAAAACTTAGTAAAAATTAAAGTTTTCTAGTCGCGAAACTTTTTTCAGCTGCTTATATTTTTATTATTTTTAGTCGGATAACGTCAATTTTTTTTACCAATGATGTATTTGGAAGATCATCTTTTGAAATTAACAAAAAACTCTTTACGGTAACGGTAACGATATGCAAAATCCAATTTGTAATGATATAACTTACAACACTTTATTTACATATTTCCAAAAATTTTTACGTAACACTCGCTAAATTAATATTTATAGTGAAAGTTGTTATAAAAACAATTTAGTTAAAAATGTTGCTTCGCTCAACTTTTCATAAAAAATAAAATTAAATTATTCTTAGGGGAGTACTTTCAAATTCCCCTGACAGCGAAAAAATGCAGGGGCAGACTTTTTAAGGAGATGTTGTCAGAAAATGTTCGATACATGTGCAAGTTTAAAAATTCTAATTTAATGGACGAAATTTAAAGCGTTATTCTTGCCCAACTTTAAATCAAGCAGTAGACATCCATTTGCTCATTTTCTGCTGCCTAATAATAAATCAAAATAGTTATTCTCCCTTTATTACTTACCAAGTGACTTTAATTTTTGTTACCTAGATTTAATTGTTACCAAAAAAATAATAATTACTCACTACGGTATGATGTTGTCGACGTATTTTCACCGGAATCTTCATTAGTATCAACGATTTCCTCGTTAACTTTTTCATAAGTAACAAAACTAGAGTCCATAAACTCATCTTCGTATTCTACATCATTGGGGGCGTTGTCATCGTATTCGATTTTATCTTCCAAATTTTTTTTTTGTACTTCAAAACCTTCTTCAGTGTCATAAATTAAAAAGTTACCCTCGCTGTCACATTCCTCATCATTTGCATGCTGATCAACTTCCTTGATGCTTTCAGTTACATCTTTTTCCGAATTCGTACGATTAAGCTGAACTTCCATATGAACAACTTCCACTTTAGATGGTGGATGTTGTGCAATGCATTTGATTTTTGACGAAGACTCACTCTTGGATCCGGATAGATGTCTTTTTAGAACTGATTCAGTCGTTTGCAAGGATTTGTTTTTATTGATAAGAAAAGTTTGTAAATCTTCCAAAAGAGTCTTCATTTCTGACTGCCTACATTCTTCTTTCACTTCTGAACGCAGAGATTCTTTAGCCTGTCTTATGCATTGTTCAGCAACTTCTTTTCTTATGCTCTCTTCCAACTCATGTTTAATTTCCACCTGAAGTTCCCCACGTAATTCTTCTCTTATTTCAGGAATTAATTCCTGCCGACATGTGCTTTTTAAATTTTCTTTTACCTTTTGCAAATCCTGTTCATTTCGCAGCTTAATTTCACTCATTAAACAATCAATTTTTTGTTTCTCTGTTTTTTTCTGCGCGTCTTCTTGTTCTTTTATAAATGTAAGGGAATCTTGAAACTCTATATCGTCATCGTCATCTTCTAACTTTGCATCAAACACTTTACTAGTTTTGCCCATTCCTATCAAACGCATATGTTTTCTTAATTTTGTATCCGAATCTTGACTAAGTTTTCGAAAATAATACGATTTCTCCAGTTGCAAGCGGCAACCGCTACATATTTTTTTGGGAAAAGCATCAGAACGTTGCACTTCTAACGCGGCACAAATCATTATGCGCGTTGGTATAGATAATGCCGTGTATTTGTCACTACTTTCATCATTAGCAAATATGCAAACCGTTCCAGCGTTCTCTTTCAAACACAACCGACACATTGTCTCCAAGTTGGGATATACTTTTGTATCTGCTTTCATTTTTAGTTTTAAATTTTTCAAGGAATACAATGGCAAAACCAATTACTGATACTGCGTACCTCTGTATATATACTTATGTAGTATTGTACGATATATACTGCATGCTTTAATGGATCAAACTTTTGTGTATAACACCATTGATTTTTATTGGGCAGGAGAATGCAACAAATTATTATCGTAGAAATGTTTTTTTAATTAATAACAATTTGCTTTGTTTTTTTCATGGAACTTTACGCGTCGCTTTATTTTGTACATATGGATGTGTGCATTTATTACGGGTAGGTATTGTAATAGAAAGGTGTATGCTAAAAAGAGAAGAAGCCAATCACAATTAGAAAAGTAAATTCGCCCTGGAATTGGCTTACACGAGAAATGCAATGAAATTTTAAATTTTTATGTAGGATTTGACGATCGTAATCTTCTTTCGCGTCTCATGCATAACAGGTCAACTTAAAATACAGGAACGTAGGTCAGCGAATGCCCTAATTATGCATTTAATTAAGTCACTGTGGAATGTATATGCAATCATATTAATTTCACTTTTTATAAATTCGTTTTGAAGTACAACAAAGCCAGTTTATTGTGATTAGTTTGTTGACCATTGTGAATATTAATAGTCTGTTCATATCAAGGCGAATTAAACTTAAACCAAGGAGAAAATCATATGAAATTATCTCCGTATTTTAAAAATGAGAATAAAAATCCTACGGCAGATTTTTTTACGTTTACACCATAGGTAAATTTGCACCAAAAAATAGTGTGAAGTATTGTCAGAAAATTCCATTGAATAAAAATTTATTGTTTGATATTATTTTTAATTTTTATATTTTTTTATATTTAATGTAAGCTAGAAAGAAATAAGTTCTAAGTGAAATCTAACAAGATATATCTAATATTGTAATAATTTTCTTTTTATACGACTTCCTTGGAAACGTATCGTGTTAAAAGAGAATTAGGTGTACATACATAAATTAATTACGCCGTAGTTGTGAAATTGGTGACAAGAAAATAAACGATACTTTTAATTTAAAAAACTGTTTATGTTTGGAAATAAAAATATGTTTCAAACTTTTTTTCTAATTTTGGAAAACTTAATATGTACATCTGAAATATATGCACTATGTATGACAATATTAACGTATAACGGTTTGATTTCATAGAAAAGAAAATCGATATTTTTATTATCTAAGCGTGGCAAATTTTTGGAAATTCACTGTACTAAATTTCCCAAATAGCTCTAAAGGGTAGTGACGATCCTCGACTGGTGCATGGATACGTATTTGGCGCATATGGGTATCACGTCCATTTTGATGATTAGATATAACAGCAATTTGAAGCATAAAAGTCCGAATATACTTAACGCTCCCATCTTTTACAGGTACGGCAACCCAGCCAGTCGGCTCATTTAGATCTACAATCTGCAGTTCTTGCAAATCATTAAAGTTTGAGCCGGCTCTAATTGAAATGCGGGAAGGTGTATAACTTTCGTCTAGCTTATAGTCGGTGTAGATGTAAATTTGGCTTATTTTCGTCTTGCTATGAAACTGCACGTTGACCAAGTGTGGCAGCTGACCGTCCGACTGCCAATAAGTATCCATTATGTTGTCGCGTAAGCGTTCCACGCCAAAGCCGGGTTTGCAGGATGATAAACTCCAAACAGCCAAGTTGCCTACCTCTCGTACTAGACCTTGTCGTTCTTCATTAAGCGGATCCTCCTTAGTTTCATTTTTCTCCTGTTCTTCGCTATTACCCTCCACTTTGATTTCTTTAAATTATATACACTTTTTAAAAAGAAAATGAATTTTTGCACTTGTATTTTTATTAGT
This sequence comes from Epicampocera succincta, assembly GCA_932526305.1. Lineage (NCBI taxonomy): Eukaryota > Metazoa > Arthropoda > Insecta > Diptera > Tachinidae > Epicampocera > Epicampocera succincta. The sequence goes on from OW052034.1 coordinate 59,886,686, forward strand.
CGTTTTTCGCTTTTTTACGGAACAAAAATATACTTAGCAAAACAAATATAGATGTATTCACAATAGTCTTCAGTCAATTGTATTAAAAATTCAGGGATGGACACTTGGCATTAATAAAGCAAAATGTACTACTTTAAAAATATTTTCCTGAAGAAATACAAAAATCATGAAGAAAAGCCATTGAATACTAAATACTTTTCGTTTAAATGTTGTATTTGTAAAACTTTTGTCGTGTGATAACGTAAAAATGTTTTTTGTACTTAATAATATTGTGCTGTTTGCAAAATAGTAAGCGTATGACGGAAGCATATATGTACTTTCTATCAGTGTATAATTTTTATTAAGCAATCTGAATACAAACTGGCAGCTCCCTAAGGCAAGAAAAATAAGAACATAATACCAAAGCAAAACAGATAAAAGCAAATAAAAGAAACTGAAAGCCGGCGACACCATACGTACGTTCTAAATTTTATTCGATTAGCAAAGTTTTTAAAAATACTTGATTTTAATAAGTACAAGTGAGTTTACAGTCATAAAAAACAAGTAAAATTTTGTCCTTTAATTTGTTAAACAAATTGGAAAAATGGATATTTATTGATTTATATTATCTAAGACGAACGATAAACAACAACAACACATCTTTTTGTGTGTACATGGATTTCATCCGTGTCCCGTTGTCACCCACTAAATTTGCTGCAATTTGAATTTTTTGGCACTTTTCCATTTAACGTCACAGTAGAATATCAATAAAACTAGTGCATGTACATTTTCTGTACATGCATATGTGTATACACAATTATATTTGTATGCATTTTGTTAATAAGGCGTATTTTATTTTAAGTATGTATATTTGCCTCATGCAACCACCAGTTGATTCTTGCCTATTCCCATATGTATTCTGTTTTCATTGGCCTTTGGTGAGGTCATAAAAGCCTATAGTTTGCTGCCATATTCTCCATTTCTTTAATTTTGAAAATATTTTTTTTATGTATGTATGTACATACATACTATGTACATACATATATACATATATGTACATCCATATATACATATATATGTAAACATACATAGTATGTATATGTATACATACATAGTATGTATATGTATACATACATAGTATGTATATGTATACATACATAGTATGTATATGTATACATACATAGTATGTATGTACGTACATTTTGTTTTATATTTTAATACAGTTTTCCACCCTTTAAATACTTAAATAAACATAAGTATAAGAGAATAGTGTTTTTTATTTTTTTAAACGTAAGATTACTATTTGCCCTATGTCAAAGGCAAACACATTATCGTCATTTCAATGCCGAATCCTTTTCCCAATTTGCATTATAATGCTTTCCAATATTATACAAGGCGCAGCACACGCTTATAGTGCTTACAGCCTTTAATATACTTTTCAACTTGAAACTTTTTCTGGTGCTAATCAGTCAAAATACCATTTTCGATAGCTTCTTGACAACTGGCAAAAATTGCCACTCATAATACAAATTTGTTTGTCGGTTCGTCGCATCGCAACTGTAGTTCAGGTGCTATTCATAATCGAGTCAGAAATATCAAAAACATGCAGGTGTTTATTATGTTTCAATATATTTTTCAAAGGTAGGACTTAAGAAATGTTGACATATAAATTCCTAGAAGACACGGTAAAAAATCAGCTTTGGTTTTTGGTTTAGTGAAAGAATCAAGTAATTTTTCATGTATTATTCAAAATCTTATATTATTTTTATATCTAATTATTAAGAACCTATTAAAAATATAGTCGTGCCATCGCACTGGTTGACTGATTTGGCGCAGCTAACTATTTTGTGTTTTACGGTTTATTTGAGGAATTATGCCGTGAGTGGTATTAAGTTAATCACAGAAAATCCCCATTTAAATACCAGAGGAATAGCAATTGACATCAATAATGAATGTGGAGTAGATATCTCTCATCAAACGGTTCGAAACATACTGCAAAGCCATAAATAATCTTCGAGAGTGGCCAAGAAGAAACCTCTGCATTCCGCGCAAAATATTGAGAAGAGATATAATTTTGCAATTGACACCATTTCATTTCGTCTGGAATTTGCTGTGATGAAACGAAGGTAATGCTTTACTACCATGATGGTCCTCAACAATTTTGGCGCAAGCCTCTGACGGTTTTAGAGAATAAAAATATAATACCCACAGTAAAGTTCGGAAAATTGTCTGCTATGGTCTGGGGTTGTATATCAATCAAAGGTGTTAGAGAAATAAGGATCTTGGATGATATAATGAATAAGGAAGTGTATCTGAATACTTTAAAAAACGAATTATGTAATGCTCGAAAATTCGGATCTGTTGATGCCGAAAACTCCGAAAAGTTAATATACATATAAATTTTACCAACACAACGACCCAAAACATAAATCATATATTTGTACATCTTGGCTATTTATTATATACATAATTGCAGAAAAGTAATTGATACCCCGGCACAAAGGCCAGACTTGAACCCGATAAAAAATTTGTGGGTCCATTTAAAGAAAAAATAGAAGAAATATTAAAAACAATTTTGAAAACATTTATTTTACTGAGTACAAACTGAAATGTTTTTTTAAGTTGCGATTATTGTTTTGTTATTAGTATTAATTTTGTTATTTTTTTTATTGAAATATGTTTAGAAACATCTAAAATCCTGTGAATGAAAAAAAAATTAATAAATTTATATATGTACTTTACAAATTAGAGTTTCATTTAAAGTTTTTAATTAAGTTTTTAATTTGCTTTAGTATTGAAAACATTTTTTTTACAAACTGTGCGTGTAGAAAAAAAATTTTCAATTAATGTGTGAGGATGTTGTTACACGTGTTTTATACATAAATAAATATATACATATGTATGTATGTACGTACATATAAGATTAAATTATTTATTCTTCATAGTGTGCATTAACAATTATAATTTTTGTTTGCCCACAAAAAATGTAAGATTACATTTGTTTTCTTCATAAAATATATGTATGTCGTCAAGTGTTTTTAAAAAAAGTACCTAGTTTTATTATTTATATTTTTTAAAGATAAGATCTTAATGGTTTAACATTTTCTTAAATATTTCTTGCACAAAAAACGTTTCATTTTTTTTTAAATTGCGCGATGATCTACAAGTGAAATAAAAATAAACTTTGCTAAGATTTCTTATTATGTGAAAAACGTAGAATTATGTACATCCATACGTATGTTTGTATGTATGTTTATTCTTACATATATTTTAATTTTGACATAAACACAGATTAATGGCTAGATGTTATTGTAGCGGTACTTTAATTGTATCAGCAGGGGTAGTCCATTCAGAATGGCTTCATGAAACCTTAAAACAAGTGAAAAAACGTCCAAAATCCTCGTAATATCTTGACTGCATTTTCCATGTGTGGATTTTTAAGATTCATTTAAATGCGCAGCAGTTTAAAAATAAAAGGTAACATCAACTTGTTGAAGTTATAAAATAATAAATACATACATACATATGTATGTATATATTTTATCCATTGAACTTCACAACAGTTATTCTTGAAAACTTTTCTACATTTTCTATTTAAGATGTATGCAATTATTGAATTAAATTGTTTGTGTTTTAAAATGTTATTTTCTGTTGTGTTGAATGGCTCAGCAGTCAAGGAGATAAGCAAATCACTTATCTCTTTTCTATACTAACGAAGCTACTTACTATCTCTTGAAATATAATTATACAATAATTAAAACAAAATCCCTTAATACTGCACTCAAATATTAAATCTAAATAAGTTTGTATATTGATAGCTAAATTGTTATTGTATATTTTTGTTGAAATAAAAGTGATTCTTTAAAGAGTCTGACTTTATACAGAAACCCCAAGAATGATGAATAGATGTTAACATGTATTAGGAAGCGGTGCTCTTAAGGCTGAGTACTTTCTTTAATCAGTAAATTATGCTCATTTTGTCTACTTGACTAGCACATTTAGTAGAAAACATTTTCGAAATGACAAGACAAATATTCAGTTGAATTTTAATCGCTTGGCGGTATTAATCGAGCGGAATTTTTGAAATTTTTGTAATATTTGTGGCAAAAAAGAAGAGAAATAAATCAATTGGTTTTCTGTTTTAATTAGTCAAATTAAAAACAACTGGTTATTAATCTTTAAATGTATTTAAATGAAATATGTAACAGATGTGTAGATATTTTTACGGAAGCCTATTGTCATGCTGTTGGATATAATTATTTAATACTTAATTACTTATTAATTTTGCCTTTTTATTTAAGCAATTTTCAATCAATTTATTTTTACCTGAACAACATACATACATATGTGTGTGAAAGTGTTTTTTTTTAATTTTTTTTTGGCACAAGATTGAACAACAAATTGATAAACCATATTGATGACTTTTCTGTTGTTTTAACAGCAATTTCTTTACGCATGATTCGTTTAATGAACTTGTGAAATGTGCACAATTAAAACATGCTAAGCAAACTGTTGTTGTTATTAAATTTTTAAAATTCATTTCAATTCTATCCGTTCTTCTAGCACCCAAAATTCTTGTTTCCGGTTTTGATTTATAGAAAATGACTTTGCAATCAATAAAATACACTGCTGGAAAATTGGAAATACTTGATCAGCTACTTCTGCCGGTGCAATCTAAGTACTTAGCGGTCAGGGGAGTTGAAGATGGTTGGAAAGTTATTAACAAAATGCAGGTAAGTTAGTGCAGTACCAAAACGCTTTTAAGAACATAAAGTCGGACTTAATGAACGAAAAATCAACCAATAATATTGATTGAGGTTCTCAAAAATAGTTGATATGCAAAAAAACGTACACATAGTTTTTTAAATTGTTGCCAAAAATAAAAATAAGTTTGTGTGATACCAATTTTAATGGAACTAATAACAAAGTAAAAAATCCAGAAGCTTCGAAAGTTTTAAATTGCCGGTATAAAATAATCTAGTCCATTTTAGTCTAACTAAAATATTAAAAATACATTTTACTCTGAAAGTTTTAAATTGGAAAAAAAAAACCATCAAAATGTGCTGATCTAAATCCGGCTAAAAAATTGAATCGATTGTAATCTAACGTTATTCGTGAAGTTGGAACTCGGATGTGTATGGCAATGTCTACATACATATCGAGCCTTTGGTGCAATACCGTAGTAATTCAAAAAATCGCGAACTGAGAAAAATGCATTTCATTTCATTATTGCAAATAAATATTGTTGGAAATAGCTGGAGGCAATAAAGACATTTTTAGCTGTAGAATCTGAACAGTTAGAGACGGAACCATACTATTTTTTTCTCTAGATAGATATTTCCCCAAAGATCATTTCTGCATACCCGGCTCAAAAAATTAAAATTTTGAGTTACTACGGTATTGCACCAAAGGCTCGATATGTATATGGATAATAACATTTTTTTACTTCCGTTATCGAAATTGTTTTGTTGCTAAATTAATATTACAACTAAATTTGTCAAACCAAGAAAACGTTTAGTACAACGAAAAAGAATTAAATATTTTATATTGTTTGATAGTTTACATATGTATATACATATATCTATACATATGTATATATGTATGTATATTGAAATAGAGCCGCGATAAATTCAACCGTACCTTAGAAACATTACGGGTTTTTGGCACAGCTAATTCCGATATATGTACATAACTTGGCTATTTGCAAAATTAAAAAGTAAAAATACCATACGAGTACATACATACATACATACATACATGCATACTTATCTGCGGATAATAAATACATATAATTGCAAACTCAAATATAACCTCAAATTCTGCTGTGTTCTCTAAAAAGCAACAGACATCTTGAAAACCGGCGTTTATAAATATTTGTTTCATAATTGTTTTGATGTAAATATGTCGAACAATAATCACAATTATTTTCCTGCTTTTCATATAAAGCTTCCAGAAGCTTGAGAAGAAGATAAAAAGGAAAAACAGAACGCGGCTTCATAAGCATGTGATTACATGTTTACATTTTGCTTGTAAGTTTGTACATATTTACATATATGGAATTATCAAAAGAACTGCTTTTCAAAAATAAACAAATAATTAGCCATCTAGCCGCCTTTATGCAAAAAACATAGTGTATTTTAAAGTGAAAAAATTATACAGTTAATAACTTTAAAATAATAGAGGTATAAGAGTGTACGAACGAACTCCCACCAGAAAACTGAAGTAAGAGGTGCCAATGGCATAAGTATTTATGTGAGCTTGATTAATTATAAAATATAACGAACTAATTTCTAACCGACTGTATAAAAATCCTTTTGCTTTATGATTAAAACAAGGAGTTCACCAAGACTTTACTTTAAATTTTATTTCTTTAACTCTGGAGAATTTAAAAATACACATTTCATATACGGTTTATGGTTTTATATACATACATATACTTATATGTAAATTAGTATAAAGCTCCGTCTACAACTTCTTTAATGTTCTGTAGCATTAAATGCTACTTTTTAAAGTAAAATATAATTTTTAGAACAACCCAAAATCTTTCTATTTCATTCGTCGAATGATGGGTCGAATTTTTTCATCTTATTACAAAATCGTTGGTCCCCAATGGAAAAAAACTCTAATATGCAAATATTTTTACTAGTAACATATCAACCTTCTCTATAAAAGAGGATGCAACGATATTTCGTTTTTAAAAACCCTTTTATTTTATATTATCTCCAGTGCCTCAGATCCCCTCAGATTCCCTCAAACCTCCTCAATACTAAACTTAAAATTTATTGAAAATAATCATTTCTTTTGCAATTTTTCTGCTGTAAATCATTTTGGTCCACAATTAAGAAAATCTATTAACGCACCCAAAATGCTATTTTTATGTTCAAATTCATGCATTCATAAAAATTTCGAATTTTCTTCTACAATGTATTTTTAATATAAAAATCTAAAAATAACGATTTTATTTTAATTCTTTCATTAAACAAACAATTTAATAAAAAATTAATTGTTATTAATACATTTTTTTTCATTTATTTACTTGAAGAACAATTTCTAAATTTTTGTAATTTTTTAAACAACTTAGCAATCATTCATACACAGATTCGTTTATCGCCATAAAGTGATTACACGGAATTTGTATAATATAAAAATGAAAGCATTTAATTCACAACTGCATTAAATTTATTAACGTACTACATACATATGTAGTATATATTACATATATGTATATATGTATATGTATGTATGTATATTGTGGACATGTATGAAGCTGTATGCAATAAAAAACGAAAATAATAAAATGTTTAAACAATTTGAAATTATCAATTTACCTACTAATTACTCAACAAGGAACAATTTATACCATTCACATGCTAGACACTGTATAATTTAAAATTTAAAAGTGCTTTTAAATTTAAAATTATGACGAACGTCATGTGTACGACACATGCCAGCGCTTTTTAAGAACTTATTCTTTTTCTTTTGCCAACAACCAACATCCTTACATATGTATTCTTTTTTAGTATGAACATGTGAAACCAGAAAGTAAAATTCGTTATACACTCGTACGCTACACCGCCGCCTATAGTGCGCCCTAAGCTATAGTAGATCAAAAACTGTTAATTTCTCAAGCACTTTTTATTGTCAAGTTGACTGTATGTTGTTCTATTAAATTCAGTAATGACAACTCTTCCAGTTTTCTGAGTTATATACGTACGTATGTACATACATACATATGTTTCAGTTTATAATTTTTGTTAATATTTCACTAGAATTGGATCCAGTGAATGAACCAGTTCAAGTTTTAGTGCCAAAAGAAGTTAAGAAAACTACCATCATCTATTATCGCGGCCGCATAACATTGCAAAATGTCGCACCTTTTAGTTTTTCTTCCATTTTTGTCTCATTACTTTTCTTTCATATGATGACGTGAAATCCCGCCATTTTTTCGCCTATAAATCTTTTTAAACTTTAATGGCGAATGGAGCGGAGAAGATAATGTGACATTAAGTCTTGCAAAACCAAAATTCGGGCAGCTTTCAATGATTACAGAATTTGTAGATGCATTTAGTCCGAAAACTGACTTCATAGAAACTGAAATACTCATAAAAGATTTGATTTAGTAGCAATTTCCCGTAGAAATCAATGATAATGAAGTAGAATTATTTGAAACAGAAGCGAATGATATGTGTATGTAGACGAAGCTACGAGTATCGGATGCTATTAGAGCGAGTAACACATGTATTCAATGGGCTGTAGAGAATGAAATATTCAGCAGTTATTTTAAGGAATAATTTGCGCAAAGAAGATACTTAATCTAGTTATTAATAAGACGGAATGTAGTTATTAATAAGTACAGCTACAAAATTCCTGAAATCCTAGACAAAAATTGACACATTTTCTGGTTTCGTGCATTCAAAAGCTTTTACATTTACAGTTAACGAAAAAATAAATAAAACTAAAACTAGTTTATCATCTCTGTTTGATTACAACATATTGTTTGATTACAACATATTGTTTGATTACAACATATAATCCATAAACAGTTGAAAGCTAAGATCCACTATCGGCACAATATCCTGATTTTCTTCAAAATTCGTGTAACGATAGTGTGAACGCTCAACAATTTTAAATTCCCAACGAGAAGCGCAGGAATTGTGCTGGCTTAGACCGTTAAAAATGTTTTCTGAAGTGCATAATCGCAAACCGCCGACCAATAAACTAAACATATGAAAAATGTGCCGATTTGGTTTGCAAATATATGTTTTGAAATTAAAGAAATGAAAATGTACACAGTTAGTTTAACAGTTTAGAAATGGATTGTGAAAAGAATATAACTTTCATGCCAGTATGTAAAGAGAGAAAGAGTGTGAGAGAGGGAGCTCGAAAAGACTTCATCGTGGTCCGATAGAGTGAACGTATTTTAACATTTGCACCGATAATGGGAAACTGGAAAATTGATAAATTGTCCAAAGTTCTAAAAGTGTGCTGATTTAGTACGCCAAAAGTTGTTACACATTGTGCTATTTTTATATATCGACAACATTTTAATTCTTCTATATAACAGCTACAAGTTTTGGGTTGTGTTTACAACTCTGAAGGGCTTTAATGAATAAAGTTAAACAACAACTGGTAACAGATCTAACATATTTTCCAAGCCAAATGATATTTTTTACAGTATAAATAAAAATACCTTTTTTTATATATTTATATATGTATGTATGTACATAAATCTGATTTGGAATAAAATATGTTACGTGAACTTTTGTTTATATTTTTGTATGTACGAACTCTGTTCAAAAATTAGATGAATATTTTAAGTTTTCACAGTTTCGTCTATTCAATGTTTTCCGTGTTTGAAGATTTTCTGCTGTGAAAAAATGGACCAAAGAAGTACAAGCGTCTACGTCAGAACATGGACTAGGATGGCAAAACAGGTTTAAAGTTTAAAATTGGAAAATTATGGACCGACAGGACTTTGGAAACTTCATTTTAAAGATTGATACTCCTAAAACTTCTATCCTGTTTTTACTTTTATGGCGATAGGTTTTTTGTCATTAAATTTGTTACCAACTAAGAATAATTAATCCTACCATTATTTTACTTACACTTGAGGTTATTTGGATCTTTATTATTATTTTTTTTAGTAAAATAAATTTTATTCAATATTTTAAAAGCACTAAAAAAAAAGGTTTCCTGAGCGGTTTCCAAATGTCGAATGAATTTTTCTTTAGTAAAAAAAATAAAAGAACTTCAAGGTTAAGTAAAAGTAATATTAATTATTCTTAGTAACAATATAAATAGCTGGTCACAAATTTCATGTCAAAAATAATAATTATTAAGGAAAAGATTAAACAATTAGAATCAAGATATTTTTATTATAAAGTTTTCATTTCAATTTACTATATATTTAATATATAATAATTAAAAATTATGTTAAATTAATACATTCTTTTAAAATGCCTGAAAAAAATAAGAGATAACATATTAATTATCAGCCTCTGTCATTTCAAATAATTGTACACATGTTTATATCTGTCTCCCCTTTTTTTGTCCCTTTGCTCCATACATTCAAAATGTACAAATTTGAATATATCACGACCACGACCACAGCGATAACTAAAACATTGACACATAAAACATTAATGGTCTGTTGACGAAAGTAAAAACCACACTTTAATCAACCTTAAAAGGTGATAAGAATGAAATACACATTAAGAAAATTTTTAGGAAGAATTATTTTGTATGAACATTTTTCCAAAGTTTGGTGAATTTAAATTTGATTGAAAAGCACAAAAAGTTAATTTGATATTTTGTTTTGTTAAATTTTAAATCGTAAATAGTTTAGTTTTTATATACAATCCCAACATTGGGATGAGAAGCGAAACATTATTTGGATATCGGGGAAGAGAATTAATTTTTGTAACCCCACTTTTTATTTATTTATTTATATTTTGATGCGTGTCGCTGAAAGCTCCCGTTCGTGCCACAGGAACCGTAATTAACATACAAATTTACATACTTACTACATGCATATGTACATACATACATATGTAGGAAATTAAGTTCTTTCCATTCTTAAGAGATTGGCGATTCATTCGCAGCAATGTCCAATGGCAAATTGAGCTTGATCATACTTCTTTCATGGCCTCTTATTTTTTTTTAGCATTTTGTATGCATGTATTATGTACATACATATATTTAAACGGAAAATCTTTTATATAAAACCTGCTGAATTTTGTGGCTGACATGTTTTTTTCATTTGAGTTGCGTCCGTTAGTCGTGCCCCGGACTTTATGTGTTTTAAAACTTTGCCATACATAAAATTCAGCATTTTTTTTTTTTAACAAATTTCTCCAAAACCCTTGTAAAAATTCAAGGTTGTGTGCAACATTTACATAGCACACACACACCCACACACGCACGCTCTATGTATTAGATATGTTGTGCATAATGAAGCTACGAAAAACGCAAAAAGTACACCAAGATATTGGAAAGATTAGAAGCTTTTTCTTTATTAAATTAAGAAAGCTAGAAATTAGAATTAGAAATGCTTTAAATTTTCTACTCTTTACTTACACATACAGACATGATTTAAACTTCAAAAATATTTCTTTCAAATTTAAATCAGAAGAAATGCAAAAGGCGCGGGGAATAGTTTCCTCCTCTTATAGCTCTTATTGCAATATACAGACCTAACAAATACTTCTGTATTCTGCTTGTTTTAGGTGCGTGGTGCACCGGCTATTGCCATAGTTGGCTGTCTGTCACTTGCTGTTGAAATTTTTACAGAGCACTTCGATTCTAAGAAGTCGTTACGCCAAGAAATAGAGGGCAAACTGAACTACTTGGTCTCTGCCAGGCCAACAGCGGTAAATATGAAAATTGCAGCCGATGAACTTATTACCCTGGCCAACGATCTGACTAAGGATGAGACCGTAACAGTTGACGAAATGAAACAAAAGTAATACTTTGCGTGAACAATACAATATACATAAATTTGCAACAAATTTCTAAAGCTTTATTTTGTATTTAAAGATTCCTAGACGTCACTGAAGCAATGCTGCAGAAAGACATCTCGGACAATAAAGCTATTGGTGCAAATGGTGCAAGAGCTGTGCTGGAAAGTGCTAAAAAAGATGGTCCTGTTCGCATCCTAACACATTGCAACACAGGTTCGTTGGCGACGGCTGGTTACGGAACAGCCTTGGGTGTTGTTCGAAAACTTCACGAGTTGAAAAAGTTGGGTGAGAGCAAATAACAAAAATAAGGTCATAGAAATTTTAGTAACAATTTGAAATTTTATTTAAGAACATGTATATTGTACCGAAACCAGACCCTACAACCAAGGCGCTCGTTTGACAGCCTACGAACTAGTACATGATAAACTACCAGCTACGCTGGTACTGGACAGTATGGTTGCCGCTTTACTACGTGCGAAAAATGTTGCCGCCGTTGTTGTTGGAGCGGATAGAGTAAGTTCAACTAGCGCAAACGAGTTGATGTCACTACACCAACAAAGCCAACTAACCACGATCTTTATTGTTTTTATATAGGTGGCTGCGAATGGAGACACCGCCAATAAAATTGGTACTTATCAAATTGCTGTGGTTGCCAAACATCATGGTGTACCATTCTTTGTAGCTGCACCCCTAACCTCGATTGACTTGCAAATACCTAGTGGGGATCACATTATTATTGAAGAAAGACCTGACCGTGAAATGACTCATGTGGGTGAGCACAGAATAGCTGCGCCTGGTATTAACTGCTGGAATCCTGCCTTCGATGTTACACCTGCTTCCCTAATTACTGGCATAATTACGGAGCGCGGCGTTTTTAGTCCACAAAAACTAAAAGATGAAATTAGCGCTTTATTAGACCTCTAAAAAATATAACTCATAGTCTTAAACACTTCCTGCTATTATTAATACATATATTTTCTTAATTCCTTACTTTAATTAAGATCTAAAGTAGCTAGAGAAAGAAGAGCACCGTTTTTTTTTTTTATAAAACTTCTTTACACTTAGTTGTGATATTGTTAACATATAAATTTGCTATGCATATAAAATATAAATAAATAAAATATACAACAGAGATATTTTTTGCAAAAATACATTTTAATGTATTGCTTATTAAATTTCGAAATTCTTTTCTATTTTATTTTTAAGAATTAAAATAATGTATAAGAGCCTATAGTAAACATACGACCGAAATTAATTTCGCCTCTTCAAGTGGAGCAAATAAACCTGCACTGTCTACAAAATTAGTCAAATTTTCTGTTTTTAATGGTTTTAAGTTTCGAACAATATTATTTTATATGTTTCAATTAAATTTGGAAACTGAAAATATACGCTTTAGATTCTGCCCATTCTATGAAATTAATATTTGTTATGCATAAATAGTTGCGAAAACAGAATATATAATTTTCCAGCTGCCTATTTGTTGACATTTCTTACGCTATTCGTCAGCAGCATTTCCAACATCTCAGCAAGGATACGAGGTCTATTTGAAAAAGAATCAGCTACTTTTCAAGTTTAGTTTGTTTGTGAGAACTATAAAAGTTGGAAGTGTTTTGCGAGTTTTCGAGATTTTCTTCTGTCTTAAAAGCTCTTGAAATGTTAACAGTGCCACACGATAATTGTACTCTAAGTCCGAAAAATGTTCACAAGTAGTACAAGCTTTTGGAAGAAGATCGAGAAATTGTGAATGATGATGCTCCGCCGGGATGGCACAGCACATCAACAACCGATGCCAATGTTGAGAAAGTGAAACAAATTGTTACGAAGCATCGTCGAATCAGAATTAAAGAAGCTGCCGACGATTTTGGAATTTTATGGAATGAAGCAGCAAAGTTTGTTCCAAAATTTGTTGCTCGTCAGTGCGCTCATTCGTAATTTTTTGGCCAAAAAGAACGCCGTAATCATGCCTCAGCCACCGTATTAGTCAGATTTTGCACCCTGCAACGTTTTCCTGTCGCCAAGACAGCGTTTTGCTACAATTGCACACATAAGAATCGCTGATAGAGCTCAGGGGCATACCAAAAAGCGCATAGCAGAACTGCTTCGAGGATTGAAAAAACGTTGGCACAAGTGTTTTATATCTGAAGCGAACAAATAATAATTGATGTTCTTTCACTTTTTTTTTTAAGATCTCCTACAAGTAAACAAAATACAACTCTGTCGCATACCAATTCAGTTTGTCTTTGCTTTTCTTTAACTTCCATTTAAAATAAAGAAAAAAATATAAAAGAAAATACTTTAATATACAATATTTTTTTAATAAAAAAAAAAAACAATGGAGGGCCGTCAGAAATCGGCTGTTATGGCATTTCACAATACATAAATTAATTTAAATTGTGTATCCACGTTCGCCGATTAATCAATACAGTAATTAACCCATTTTGTTATTTTGAATAAAAGCAACAGATGTCTTAACGCATCGCCACAAAACAAAGCAATTGAAAATAGAGCAAAAATATTTAAAGTCACTTACCTTTATAAAAAGATTTCAGTACCAGGTTGACGATCGCGCGTTTTTCAATACTGCCAAACACAAGAAAAAACTTCTTGAAATGATCATCCTATACATATTGCTCAGTTTGATAAGTTACCAAAATACCGAAAGCTGTAAGTATTAAAAAAAAAATCCTTTAAAAAATTCGCTTGCAAATTAACAGAGGGTTTTCGTTAAGCTGATTCTGCTATTAAGCAGCCGCTTAATGTAGAAACGAATTATCGCAATTTGATGATGCGTTTAAATAATCGGTCTGATAAGGTTGCGCCAGCTGTGCCTGTACGGGAGGGCAGAGTAGAGGTGAGTTTCGATTATGGCCGTTCGTGGGGAACAATTTGTGCAACACACTGGAGTTACCGAGAAGCGAATGTTGTGTGCAAGCAATTAAATTTAGGCTATGCCGCTTTCTCGAACCAAACTCAACAATATGGCGATAGTGAACGCTATCCGTGGGCTCTGGTGGGTACGTTATGTCGGGGCACAGAAGGCAGCTTAAGAGATTGTTTTCGTGAAACTCAATATCCACAAAGTTGTAATGCGACCAACAAAAATGTTGCAGTAGTGAGATGTGTTGAGAAAATTTCCGATTTAAGGTTGGGCTTACCGGAGATTGCACAGTCTGCCTATTTGGATACTCAGCCATTATCGAGTTTAACCTGTGCCATGGAGGAAAATTGCTTATCGAGAGATGCGTATCGTATTATTTTGACGCAGCCGCGGGCTTTGCGCAAATTGCTAAGATTTACAACAAAGGCTGAAAATGTTGGCAGCGCAGATTTCAGTCCTTACGCCAACTACGAGCAATGGGAGTGGCATCAATGTCACAATCATTATCACAGTATGGAATCTTTTGCGTCGTTCGACATATACAATATGCAATATCAGAAAGTAGCTCAGGGCCACAAGGCTTCTTTTTGCCTCATGGATACCGCCTGCAAAACTGGAATAACACCCAAATATACCTGTGGCAATAGAACACAAGGTAAGTCATTAAGTTGGAAACAACTGTAATACCAAGAAAAACACAAGTAAGAAGAAAAAAAAAACGTCTAGACCAAAATGTGGAGGGGCCGAAGTTAAGACTCATTATAAAAACCAACCCTCTACATTTACAGCTATTTGTTTTGTCTCCAGGCCCAAGAGATCATTAAAAATATTGAACCTTGCCTTCGCGATAATAGTTCACCTTTTAACTAAGATTTTCATTCATAAACATTTTTGTAGGCATTTCAATTGGTTGCTGGGATACTTACGGCACTGGTCTAGATTGCCAATGGGTCGATGTTACAAATCTGCCACCAAACAGAACATATATTCTCCGAATCGCCATTAATCCGGACTATATGATTGGCGAAGTGACTTTTGAAAATAACGGTGCAGAGTGCATGTTGCAGTATTCCGGTGACAGGAGCACAACAAGAGTCTCAAATTGTACGCGATCGCCGCTGTGGTATAACAAATAATGACGACGATTGACGTAGCCGTTATCCTGTTAAGCCACTTGATAATAATTTTTTTTTTAATTTATGATTAACTGAAAAAGAATATTAACAAAAATTAATTTTTTACCCGAATGTGAAAATAAAAATTGAAAATCATTTTAGATAAAAACTTAATAAAAATACGTGCGATTTGAATGTGTGTTTGGAAAAACTGGTACATATATTAATGTCAGTTAAGATCAAGTATGGACTGAATACTTAGCTAACTTTTGTATTTTTATAGTGCCAGAGTTATTTTTGAGCTGCCTTATTTCGGCTTGAGCCTTGGGTTGTAATAGTCGTAGTTGCTTTTTAAGGGAGCGCGCAGAAAATTTATTTCGAATTTAACTGTATTTTCGCCGTATTTTATCTAAAACGTAATTCACCTAGAATTCGTCTGCTATAATAGAAAATAAGCCGAAACAATAGTCTCTTCACCGATATCTTCCGCTTTTTATACCATCTTATCGTAATGAAAAGGTTCACTAGAGTGATATCGGCGTCTAGTTAACAAGTTCTAAAGGCGAAATTAGCTGTTCCCTGAAATGATTTGTAGCTTTCGGACGTACACAAAGAAAAGTGAACTTCTTTTTTTGGCCAACTAAGCGTTTTATTTTTCAACGCAATCTTCTTCCAGATCAATAAATTTAGTATTTATCGTTTAGGATGTGCTGGATGGGTTAGATAAATTTATGGAATTGTGCCATAGTGACTACACGCGTGTGCACTTGTACACTGTCTTCATGGAAAACACGTTTTTCGCCAAGTTTTAGATTTTACTTTAAATCAATTTGTCTAAAAACTCTGACTATTATTCGCCGTAGATCGTTCTAGCGTTCTCCAGGTAATCTATGCGAATTCTACTGTGCGCATCCCAAACAACAGTTGGCATGACACCTTGTTGGGTGACAGACTCAATCCATTTGGTGCACATTTTATTGATGATTTTTGGCGTGCTGAAACCTCTTGCATGAGCTTGTGCTGGTCAGTCACAGCCATTGAAATTGATGGTGCGGACTTCCCACAGTATTTAACAACTTTTTCCATGGTATTCTTCTTCTGGGGCTACTGATGCTGATGCTGAGCCAACCAACAAGCATTTCCAGCTGGCACGATCTTTAGCTAGCAGCCTCCAATTTCGCACCCCAAGTTGGTTGAGGTCCCATTACACTTGCGTGCGCCTTCGGTTCCGTGGGCGCCCGTATTGCGTATTGCGTTGTCCCACTGGTTCGGAGTGGAAGGTTCTATGGGCTAGAGCAGTGTTTTCCATGCGCTCTACATGACCTAACAACCTTAGTCGTTGCATCTGTAGACGCCCGGTTAGGCTCATGTCGCTGTACAGCCCGTACAGTTCGTGACTGAATCTTTTTCTGCAGAAACCAAACAGGATCAGAAATTGAACGCAAAACATTTCTCTCTAAAAGACCAAGGTCTTCCTCATGCGCTTTCGATATTGTCCATGCTTCCATGGTCTTATTGACGGCAAAAAATAATGCTTAATCAACACAAGAAGTTAAAGTTCATGATGTTGTCTGCTTTCAATGGCTGTCAACACAAACTAAGGGACCCAGGCTGCCCACGATTTGACTGTAGTGGCAGTGCGTTTCATTTAAAGTTACTATGCGGGAAAATGCAAAAGACATGGAGTTATCAAACAGCCATCCTACTTCACACATGTCTTGTTTTATGCCCTGATTTCAGTCTCGACCCGCCTTTATTTTTCAAAGAGTTACAAATCCAAATCTGCCGACGAGTAGACATAAAACGCAAATACAAACAAATATATGTATATATTAAATTAGGTTCTTCAATCCGCCCAATTCTGCACAACTAATTACAAAAAACAACAACAACAGCACATTTTTTTAATAATTATATATGTATATTTTTTATTACTTTATTACCATTACAGTTTGTTGTGTGTTTTATTGTTCATTTTACTTTCTTTTTTTTTTGTATATTAAATATGTTTTTATCAATATTTTTTCTTGTTTTTTCATACAAAAGAATTTCCTTTTTATTTTTTATCGACTAAGATAAAATATATAAATTATAAAAAAGCGGTTATAACACATTAAAATTAATTTCTTTTCTTGGCATTTTGTTTTCTCTAAATTTAGAACAAAAGTAGCAGTTTTTTTTTTAAATTAATTTAGATATTGCAACTTAAAAAGAGGCACTTAAAAAATTATAGATATTTTTCCGGGATGACAGAGACAGAGATGTGTGAATTATAAATACCGAACACTTAGAATGACGATTTTATGGTAAAAAAAAGAAGATTATTCGTCTTCTTTTGAGGTTTGGAGTTTTATTTTGTTGTTGTTGTTGCGGTTTTACTGTCAAAATATCAAAATCTTTATGGCACAATGCACAAGCTGTAGCACATGTTGGTTTGGTAACTTGGTCAGAAATGTATTTGTAATGAAACTGGCGAGCACAAAAATTTCCAATAGGTGGGGCTTGTGGATCGAGCAAAAAATTTCCTTTAGTTTCAATATGAATTTATTTTTAAATTATGCTTATGGTTTGCTTTTTTCTACCTTACTAAACTACAATATTAGTTTATAATATGAATGTGTGTGTTAATGAGTTTTTTTTTCTTAATATTTCTTCATGATTTGTATTTTAAGTTGGTAACTTTCGCTTATTTAGTTTCATAAATTCGGCTGCCGAGAATTTATAGTTTTTTGTATTATATGCATGTAATAAGTTTTCTTTGAACTGCTTTTGCTGAACTAAAATTTAACAAATTAAGAAAATTAACTGACGGTGCACTTAATATGATGAAACGTCAAAATGACGCATCAGCTGACATACCGTCAATAAAAACATACTAAACAAATAATAAACGATAAAGCAGGTTTAGAAACGAAATGGAAATTATTAAAAATACGTTTTACTTAATATTTCTCAGTACTTTGTTTTTGTTAAACAAAATCGCTTGTCATACGAAACAGTTTAAGCTGTAATTGGTGGTATAATTTCAGGACCAGGCAAGCGTTTGATTACGCAATTAATTTGCTTTAAGCCGCCGTCAAGACCGATTGACAATAAAATAATATCTGTGATTTTCATGAACAACAATTTACGCACAATTTAGAGCGAGCTTATCAGATCACTTGTTTGAAATCACGTGATTTTGTGTTGATCTTTTTCTCACTTTTCTAAGGCTAAATTTCTGGCAATGTTTCTAAGCACTTAATTCATAATATTTGGCACCTGCTTCACGATCTCGAACGTTAACGTTCGCAAGCATTTTGAGTTTCAAAAATTCTTATGTTCTACTTAAGCTCCAGAACAATTTAAAAAATTAAATATTTGTGCTAGAAATCTTTTTCCTTTGGCAAATATCCATGAACATAAATGTTTGAGACCGCGAAACAGGCCCATAATTTGGTTAAAGTAATAGTAGTTTTGATTTCAAAAATTTTTTGATTTAAAAACACGCCACTTTCGAAATTTGGCATTAGTCAAATTGTTATATTTTAAACGCTTTTTAAAAAAGTCTAAATGGTTTTTGTGACCCTGGATAAGGAAACTCACCCGCCATTTAAGTTTCCGCCTCTGTGGTGCGTTTCCATTGCACTGTTGGAACCGACAAGCGGGTTTTTACAGTTTTAATAATTTCATTTTTACATTAATTTCCGGTGTTTTTAAGACTTGCGAACGGTTTCATATGAAAATTGAAGGTCTTTTACATACAAATCCAAAAGAAAACGAATTCCTGAAATTTGACTAGGTGGTTATTTGAACAACCACAGCGTCATAAATGTATAATTTTTCTTCGGAAAACAACAACACAACTTTTACTTTTTGCCAATCATTTTCAACACTATTGTGTAGTGGCTTGGCAAACACACAGGGCGACGACTTACGTTGTTTTGTCTGAGCATATTTGTAAATTATTCTTAAATTAAAAATTAAACGTTGCAGGAACTTGACAAAACATGATGTCAGTTAGTTTATTTTTGAAAATAATACATATATATATGTATATATTGTATCGCACATAAAAAAAGGAGAAACTATTTTTCGCGTTTCATAAAAAATATGGTGCAATTTAGTTTCTTAAAAAATCATCGAATGAGAGCAAATATTGTGTTTTTCTTTGCTTAAATTTTTATTACTTTTTTCATTAAGAAATGCAAAAAATTATGAATAGTTCATTAAAAATTATATTTCAGTTTCTTAGTACTAAGATTTTAGAAACTAATTTCACAATTCAATGTATTTTACGGAAATTTGCCTTCCATCGTTTACACCTGACAATGCGTACATACATACATACATACATTCATTAATTGTCATAAACGCTGATAATTGTCTACGTGGTATAATATATAAAGAAAGTCAATTTGTAGCAAAAATGTCGGAAGTTACAAGCCGCAGCAATACGCATTTTACGCGAGCCACCTGCTTTTACATAAGTACATATTTTTTTCTTTTTTTTGAACTAAGAACTATACATACATGTATATGTATATATGTATGTACAAAGCAAGGCCAAAAGCCTATATACATGCATACGTAAATATGTATGTATGTACATAAGACACATACAGAGAAAGGTTTTATATTTAGGTTAGGTTTTATAGTAGTAATACGATTATTTCGTTATCATATACTGAAACTTTATAATCAACTCAAAATCAGCGACTGTTCCCTTTTTCTTTGTTCGAGTTTCTTTCTTTTACACATATGTATGTATGTACGTATGTACATATGTATGTATGTACGTATGTACATATGTATATACAAAGCCTTGTATTATTTTTTATTTTTGTCGGCTGATGACAAATCATTGTCGCATATTTTGTGATCAAAATATTCCAGAAAATTGAAAAAGTTTGCAACGATTTATTTTACTTTTTGTAATATTTGATTGTAAACAGAATGAGAAATCGCATGAATTTGTTGACTGTATGAATTTGAATATTGTATTGTACTGAATCAGAGAAAATATGGAGTACTGAAATTTCCAAAATTAAATTCTGGCTAATAAAAATATTGTAGGTTACGCCTTTTACTTTACTACACATTTAACATGTGGAAACGTTTCGCTAACACGTACATACATACATACATATATTTCCTAAAGTTTTTAAATTTGCAACTTTCCACTCGATTTGATTTCAAACTTGTAATATTTCATTTTTCACCTGGCGAAGTTACCGATTTAATGGCAACTTAATCAATATTTCGAGTTAGATCGAGCAGAACAAAGAATCAATATTAAAGAAATGATAAAATGGACAAATATGACTAGAAAAAATTTTTGCCTGGAACAAAATGAAACAAACTGACATGTTGTGGAATTTTTATTCTTTTTGTCACGAACTGAATCGTAGTTTCCCGTTTTCTGATACTACAAGTTTACAAAAATAAAACACAAATCATGGCTTTTAGTATCACCTATATTTTGCCTTTCAAATACACTGGCCTGCCGTGAACGTACTTCTCAAAGCAAATTATCATAAATGCGGTGATTCGAATCTTGACAATTGTATGTTTTTTAAGAATTTCTTTACGCTCTGATTTTAAGAAATTGTACCCTCCAATGGGAAATTTTTTTGCTTTTGAAATTGTACCCGAAAAATAATTAGAAAATTATTTCCAAGTCTTGTTAATTGATCGAAGACAAAACAGCAAAAGAATTGTAGCCAGTAATTTGTGTGCCTTATACATACATATCTGCTATAAAAGTGTAAAGTAGTTAAATTTTCAGGCTGAAAAATAAAAAGTATTCCCAGGATTGGGATGCATATAAACGCTAATTATTACTTTTCATGAATTTATTTTCAGATTAGAAAATTCGGTGCATCATCTCTAAACATTTATAACACTTTTCTTGGAGGAAAATCAAAAATAGTTTGTCTTTTTGCAGACCAGTATAACACTGGGTAAGTAGTTACTGCATGTTGTAATATATGGTAAATTTTCCATGTGAATAGTGACGATTTTGCTTAAAATTATTCTAATTATTTTATTATTTTTTTTATTTATTATTTTAATTTTCTGAATCATAGAGAATGTAGTCTTTTCTTAACTTAAAATAGAAGAGCTTAATAGAAATCATATAAAAAGTTGTATACTTTATATATACAGATTATTTGCGCTTATTTTAAGCGAAAACTGAGTTTTGTTAAAAAAAATATAATCTCTCAGCCTAAGCAAAATATATTGTGCAGATTGTACGTTGATTAAATACAATTATGAAAACATAATATAAATACAAATTATACAACATAACGTTAATTTAAACTCAAATTCCAAAACTAATAAATACAAATTTACTTACTTACACAATGTATATTTTATTGGATCCCCTGCAATATAAGGATCCGTTTGTAAGCCGGCTTAGTCGGATAAGAATTTGGATTGGGGGTTGTGGTGGTGTTTGTTATGCGCATTAAGAGTTCAAGTTAATTTCTGCTTCTGGTTTACTTAATGTTTAAACACTATCTTTAGCATCAAGGGGTTATTTTGTTTTTTGTTTTTTTGTTTTTTTATATATGTATGTATATGTATATATCTTAAGTTTGTTTATAAGTTAAGTTTCATGTATGGTTTTGTGTTTGTTTAATGCTATTCAATAAAATTTAAAGTTGCAATAGCTTTGTTATGTGAAAATGCAAATGTGATGAGTTTGATGTGTTGTCTGCATCATGAATGTTCGTTACGGGTGAATATTTAAAATGTATTCTCTTTTTTTTTTAATTTAAATTGTGCTTTTTAAAGTAACTTTTGTTAGTTAAGAGTTATTTTGACAATTGGTTAATGTGGTTTTGGGCACAGGCATTGTATTCTATCAGCTTTCAACGGTAGTAGAACTAACACTGTGACTAGTAGTTAATAAATGTTCAGGAATGGGTATGGGTTGTGTTCTAGCTGGTTGTTTTTTCTGTAAAAAGAATCAAAGAAAATTCACTGGTTACAATTTTGTTTAGTTTTAGCTGAAGCAAACAAACCTTTCGTCGAAACGGGAAACAGCCTGCAGTATCTGGTTGTGGTGTGGCATTGATGAGTAAATCTGGCGTTGGATTATCATCGGCACCAAAAACGTTTAATTCTCTAAAACATTCGGTTTCCATCATTTCGTTTTGCCAAGAAATCGACACTGAGCCCGTATTAAATTTCGTATAAAAATTTGAGTCCGATTCATCAATATTTACTCCCTTAACTGTTGAAAATTGTTCAATATCCAATACGTCTTTGGCATAGACAGCATGGGGCTTTAAAATATTGTAAGTTTAAACAAAATTAATAGCTTCACAATAATGTAATTTAACTGTTCTACTTAATTTAAAATTGACAAAAATTGAAATTTAAAAATTCATTGGTGCCCTTCATATCGAAACAATCAAAGTAAAAGAATTGGAACTTTTTTAAAATGTTTTTGATATGCGTTATTTGCTAAAACTCGGTTTTTTTTTTTTTGGTATTAACGTACTTTCGATCTGATGCTTGAAGACTTAAATTATTGTTATTATTAATTAATACCAGAAACACAACAACACTTACATCGGGTACAAATGGCGGATCGACCATACCGGCCTCTAAGCGCTTCCAATTTATACAATTAAAAAAGGGATGCAATTTCACTTCTCTAGCACCAAAACGACCGTTACGACAGCCTAAGCGCATCTTTATTGACTTTGCCAGCAGCTGTTGGCATAAGGATCTGGCTTCATCGTTAAATTTACTGGAATACTTTTCAGGATCCTCCTGTTTAGGAATGTTGTTGAAATGTTAATACAGTTTATAAACGTCCTTTGAGCAAAAATATCTACCTTTACTCTTCTATCAACTTCCTCTCGCTTCACTTTTTCTTTACGCGCTCTGAAGGGTGCTTGACCCTCGATCATTTCGTACAGCAGGCAACCAAAACTAAACCAGTCAGGAGAAAAGGAGTATTTTTCATTGTCTATGATTTCTGGAGCCATATAACCTGTTTAATAGAAGGTTTTTAGTTAATTGTGAATTGCTCAGTTCTGTATAATAAAACAAAACCTACCCACTGTTCCCACACGCCCTCTCACCATTTCACCATCGATTTCAACGGCTAAACCTAAATCCGAAATTCTAACGTGACCGTGATCGTCTAGTAAAATATTTTCGGGCTTACAGTCCCTGTAAACTATGCCCTGTTGATGCAAGTGCTCCAAGCCGCAAACAACTTCGGCCGCATAAAATCGAGCTCGTACCATTTCAAAACCTGGATCTCCACCCATATTATAGATATGAAATTTCAAATCTCCACCTGTCAAAATTTAACAATAATTACTATATTACATAATATTTTACTCTTGCAGGAAAAGCAAAGAGCAAAATAAAATGTGACGCTGCTTACCATTCATAATAGTCAGTACCAGACATAAAGCGTCCTTTGTTTCATAAGCGTAGGCCAGATTGACAACAAAACGAGAATTTATTTTCTGCAGAATTTGTTTTTCCGTTAAAACCATGGATTCACCCTTTCGCTTTTTAATACGTTTCTTTTCCAACTTTTTGCAAGCATACATTTTACCAGTTGCACGCACCTGAAAAGAAAACCAATTCGATTCTTCTATTTGATCTGGAAGGTTGTTTAGGTTGAACCCTACTTGTCCGGCTATTTCACTAGGGTTTTATTTGAAGGGCATTAATGTTAAGGTCAGCATTGGTGCAGCTGCACCCCTGCCTCCGAAGCCAAGAAGAAAAAGCCAACAAGGAGTTGGCGGAATGTGTTGATGACATGCCTGACTTGCTACACGTTATTTGCTTTGTGTTCAAACACAGTATAACAAACATATGCAAACATGCAACTTTGCCCACAAACATTGTGTTGAAAAATTTTAGAAGGCAAATGAGCCAAATTCGATGCAATCTTAAGCTCAAGCTTAAGTGGCAGTGGGAGATTCATGTCGTTCTATATTTTATGCCTGTCAATAACTTGTGTATACGCCACACCGACGCAGATATATGTATATATATGTGCGTTTTTGGATATGAATGTTTTACATTTTGTTTTATCTTGCTCCAGAAAAAGGACCCACTTCGAATACAATAAAATCTAATATTCTAAATATCAAGAAAAAACTTTTCTAACAGAAACATTTTTTCTCTCTATCTGGTTTTTCATTTTACGAGCAGTTATAAATAAATACATATGTATGTAAATATCTAAAATCTCATACACAATTTATGTTGTCGTACAATGTACTCGTTTTGAACCCCTGAAGCCATTTAAAATTTAAAAAATATGTATGTATGTAACTTCTGTTGAACACTTACCTGACATGCACACACCTCTCCAAAGCCACCTTTACCCAAAACACGATACATGCGAAATGTTTTATATGTTATGGGTTGTGCTTCCAGCCATTTCCATTGGAGGTAACTGTCAAATAGAATAAGAGGTCACAAACAAAATAAAGATATGCACACAAATACGAATGTTTTGTGAGTGCGTCCACACATTTCTATGTATGTATGTATATGCACATATTTAATATGAAGGTATGGAAACAAATTTTTTAGGATATGATGGTAGTACGTATGGAAATAAAGAGTTCAAACTTCAGATATGGCGTTAAAGGTGTTCGTACTCATCGCTTCACTTTACATTTCTTTAGCTGGTCCTTTTTAGTCTGAGTTCTTGTGCTGAAGGCAAAAATTTTCCGTTATAGAAAAAAACGTAGTATTTATTTGATGTCAGAACACTAGTACTGAATGTGATTAATAAAACAAAAAACAAACGGTTTCAATATCGAGCACTAGAGGGATGAACAGATATTCGGAATGCAGACAAACCCATCTTTTGAAAAACGGTCTGCAAAAGATGGTCGTTCTGATATGCTGCCAATTTAATGGGAATCCAAGACATTACAATCAATAAGTATTTTAATCTTTAAATTTAAATTTTCTTACTTCTTAAAATTCTTCTCTTTTTTAAAGTGTAAAATGAGAATTAAAAAACCGACATATAATAGAAAGAGAAATAACGGATTTCCTCTATCACGACGAATTTCATCCACTAAAACACAGTAAAGAGGAAAACAAACAACTGTCTGCTGATAGTGTGACCATATTAAATAAAATAACATATGCTAAATTAAATGTTAACAAAAACGCCACTAAAATTCCAAATTTTATATGTGACAATTTTGAACATTAATTTTAGATGATATAAAATAAAAATAAAACAGTTATTAAACTAAAAACTCCCTTAAAAACTCAAACGTAACTGTTATATGGCACTGATTTGTTCGTGGTTTGCCAGCGAAAGGAAATGAAACAAGTCTATTGTTAAGTTCGGCGAATTGCCTGACGCGTGATCCTGTGCGAATGCAAACAGTTTTGTATAGAAGTTTCAAGTTGGCAACGCAGCCTAATTAATAGTGCGACATTTTTACTCGTAGAATTGTTGTGCGTTACAAAACACAAATATGAAACACGTCTAGAAAATGTACATGACATGTCATGCACTCAAAAAATTAATTAGTGCAATTAGAGTTTTTTCTTGACAATCAGTGGCTCTTTTCACAGTGAATGTAAACTTGAGCAAATCTGTACTTACCGATGAAAATACATTGATGTTTCAAATTCTTGGAATGGTTCACCAGCTAGAAATGCTTTAACAGCTTTCACGCACGGTTCGAAAAGTTCCTTGCTGCCGCTGTTAATTTTACTGCGTACCCGCGAAATGAGATCATCATTTAAAATGTCCAAAACGAATTCATCAGTGGCTGACAAAGGTGGTTTATTCGAGTTGCCATTTAATTTGGCGATTAGAGTTGTTGTATCATTGCCAACTCCAACAATATCTTCCGCATTATTTTCCCCACCACCGCCGCCTCCACTGTCACCACCACCACCTCCACCACCACCACCACCCCCATCACCGTCGTAAGTAACACCGCAATTTCGCTCGTGTTCGTCACCGTTGTGATGATGAAAATTTTTATGATTGCTGCTACAGCTGCTGCTGCTGATGTTATTGGCGGTGGTATTGTTACAAAGTTCAGTCTCTATAGGATTTGTTGCTGTGTTAATGGGCATTGATTTCAATTCAGCATCTACTGAGGTGGTTTGCTGTGGCTCTTCAATACCATCTTCGTTAATTAAAACATCAGTTGCTGCGACATCATTAGTTATTGCAGCGTCTCCTGTGTTGCCGTTATTTAAAATGTCCAGCGTTGCGGGTATATCAATGTCTAAAAATCGACTGCCAATATCGTGTGCTATTGTCAGCCGAACTTCATCATATTCTACTTCATATCTAAAAATGGGATGAAGTGGAAATTTGTTCAAACTTAAAAGAATAAAGCTTGCCTGAGACGACTCGACAGAGCCTTTTGTACGATAACACTTACTTTTGAACTTGATCTAAAAATGATATATAACGAAAGTACAGGGGTCTCTTACTTTCGCAAAACTGGCGAAATAGTTTGCGTCCAATTGGCTGTTGGTCTATGACATAGCCGTAGCTTATATCTGAAAAAAAAGAAAGAAAAAAGAAAGCTCTTTAGTTCACTTTAAAACTAAAAAAAAAAAAATCAGAAATCGTACAAAAGAAACAGGTTGATCACAGAATTGAAACAATTTATTTATTAAGACATTATTAAAAAAGTAAAATTTTTTGTAATTGTATATTTGTAAAGCGATGTTTTCCAGCCAGGGATGGCAAAATAAGTACAATTGCAACATTTTGGAAAAATATATATGAAAAATGTATTTTTGCTATAATAAAGCTCAAAGCAGGTAAATTTTAAGAATTACGTTTCATTATTGGCGACTTTGATCGGCACACAAGTGGTCGACAATACTCGATGCACAAAAGTGTGTTCATATTTTAGGTACTACAAGATGAATTTTGATTGTTTCCAACCAGCACAATTTCGGACCAGACGTTCACACTAAGTGCAGCCGCTTGAAATGCGTCAAAATCGGTACATTGAGCCAATATTGTGTTCTTGGCATTAGAATGAGAGTATTTTTTTTGTTAACTTCAGCTTTCAAAAACTAAGAGCGCAGAAATTGTCGTAAGAAAAGCCCAGAGATTCAAACTCTAAAACTAGGACTAGTTATTATTTAATATACATCTATTCCGTCTAGAAAAAAATAAGGCCGAATGATTGTAGACCTACTGATCCAACCCGTAGAATCTTCGACTCCGAACCAGTGGAACAACGCAATAGAGGACGGCCACGGAACCGATGGCACACGCAAGTGGAGAGGGACCTCAACCAACTAGGGGTGCAAAATTGAAGGCTGCTGACTAAAGATCTGGCCAGCTGGAAAAGCCTGTTAGTTGAGGCCCAGGTTCACCCCGGACTGTAACGCCACAGGAAGAAGAATATTGTAGAACTGAATCAATGATTGTCTGCATAACTATACGGGCTACTTTCTTATCAAAAAATTTAGTTTTACTCACTATTTTTGAGTGCAAATTTTTTGATGATGCGCATAGGTCACACCTAAATGTTCCTTTCTATTTAATATTTCACAACCTTTTAGGCATATCTTTCTCGAAAACTAAACTATTATTTTATTGAATCCGGATTTCAACAGATTTTTTATCAGGGCCACGGGCGAGACTTAAACACGATTTTCGCTAAGTCCACAAACACTTATTTAGTTTGAAAACACCCTTATTTCTTTGAAAATACAAATAAAGGTTTGTTTATTCGTGTTAATCTAGTACTAATTTGTGTGATAAGTTCTTCTCTTGGAATTTGAAATATTGACCTTTTCACTAATTAGAAACAATAAGTTTTTATATTAAAAAACAAGAGTGTTGAGTAAAGTTGGCGTAAAACCGAATCGCCCAATACAGATAAAGCTCCTTTCTATGCCCAAGATTATTCTTACCTAATTTGTCTCTCAGGTGTATACACTGTGATATGTGAGGAAATTGAAGGATTTTTCGCCATTTTTTACTTTTTCCTTTATTGCTATCGGAACCACCTAAAAAAAGAAAAAGAAAAACAATTATCACATTATTTAAAAATTGTATTAAAAAAGTTATTAAATGTATTGAAAAGTAGAAGAGGCAGATAAAACAAAACTTTCCAGCCAGCCAGAAATATTTTCTTAAATATATATATTTTATATGCAAATTGCTCGTATTCCTTGTAATTCAATAAAAGGAAAATAATAGCATACAAATTTATATATTTCCTTACTTTTTCCAACAAATATGTTTAGGAGATAAAAAGAAAACTTGTTTTTGCTCCTTTTGTCAGAAAGTTACACACAAGTTTAAGGCACCCACTGGTTTATGGCAGCGTGACATTTCCCGGGGCGTTTGTTCAGCAATTGTGAGTTTCTTCAGATCGTGCTTTTTGACATTTCAAACATTAGGCAAGAAAATATCAGATAAATAAATGTGATGTCTAGTGGTGGCACCAGGTAGAATTCAGGCTTTTTTAAATAGTTCCATCCATGTCTGCATACATACATATATATGATTGTTTGTTTCTATCTTATAGGAGACCAGACCACTGCATTTAACTCGAACTCTGAATTGAATTAAAGGCCTTTTTTAAATTATGTTACTCCTTTCACATAGTTTTTAACAGATTTTTATAATAAAAACGAGCCATTTGTGGGCCAATTTTCACAATTCTTTTGCATATGGAAAAGGTCCACCCATCTTTCTTATATTGGAAGGATGTCGCTAATTGCCCGCCCCAATAATTGATTAATAAATATTTTTTCATTTCAGCACCAATTTTCAAACTTCTTTTTGCATATGGAAGAGGTTCAGTAACGTTTTTTTTAAATGGGGAGGGGGTTGCGAAATTTGCCCTTAAAAAATGTACCATCATATTAATTTACGACCAATTTTCAAAATTCCTTTTTGCATATGGCAGAGGTTTACTTAATGTTTTTGCAAAGGGAGGGGGAGGGGGCAACACATACTTTGTTAATCTAGTTTTAAATATATAACAGTGAACTATAAAAGCAAAAATATCTTTTTAATATTTTTTCTTTAAATTGTAATATATATAATGATGTATCTCATGTGTAATTAGGAGTCTGAAAAGTAATTTTATTGAACATTTTTCTTATACTAATTTAACAGCGAACACAAAATTGGAAAGCTGTTTGCTTCTCTGCAGAAACAGTTAGAGTTGTTGGTAGGAATGGAATGTACAACCTCTGGGCAGTTGGTCGAACGCTTTACCAATTCGTAAGCCGATAAAGAAACAATTGCTGTTTGAAACTGAATCTATATACATATATATCACTTTACGAACTGACACAAAGGGCCGATGGGCTGTATAGGATGGGTGTAGCACAGTGTAATTCTTGTGTTTGAATGGATTTGAAGAAAATTCAATTTGAAAAAAAACTATCAATAAGAAATTTAATTATGCAATACTGAAATGCTAGATGAAGTCATAATGTAAATTATTTTGTTTATTAGCATTTCAGCTCAAATTAACATAATTTCTGGTTGAAATTGAATATTTTTGTATAAATAACTGCATTAAACTAAAAGCGAAACTGACCAAACTAGACACTTTTGCCAAAAATGTATAAATAACACATTCAAATATTCAAAGTATTTTTCTTGGTTTATATGTAAGATACTGTGGAATACGTGGCCCATGACTACAGCCATGATATATCATGTATAATAATACATATAGCCAAATTTGAGGCAATCAATTTTGAGTAGAAGTGTTTAAAAAACCAACAAATGTATGTACATATAACGTAAATATTTGTTTCTACTTATGGCAAATATGTATTGTAATAACTTTGGAATTTTATAAGAGAGTTCTGCTGTGGCTTTTCACAAATGTATGCGAACCTGCATTAGAAAATCCAACTGGTGTGTCAAATTTCATGAATTCATTTTTTTCGTTCCAAGTTCTACCGTTCGCAAGTCTTAATAACATCGGAAATTAGTGTTAAAATGTAATTATATTTTATAAAACAGTAAAGCATGTTTCATCAATGAAATGAGAACGCGCTCAGTATGAAACTGAAATCAACTAAGAGGGTGAAACTTCAAATTGCGTTTTGACACATTAGGTGGGGTTTCTTATGCAGCGTCACATATTCATTTTGCGATATCTTATAAGCAAACCTAATCAGAAACTTGAATTTTGAATGTCACTGAATATATCCACGTCTCTTCTAAATACAATTTTGCAGAGCATAATAAAACTACATTGTAAAGCGTGTTTTTTTAGAGTGTTTTTTTTAGAGTTGGCATCACTGCTTTATTAGAGCACCCATTTAACAGCTGATAGCTTTTGTCAAAAATGATGGTCAGAATGTTAGTGTCAATGGTGAACGGTATAGGAACTTGATTCGAAATTTTTTCGTACCTCAATTACGTGGCATTAATCTTGCTGATATGTGGTTCCAACAGAACGGAGTCACATGCCACACAGCGGGCGCTACAATTGATTTGCTCAAAGAAACTTTTGGTGAAAAATTAATTTCACGTCATAGCCCAAATAATTCATCATCATCAAATCATATTTAAACATTAATTTCATAGAATTTTCTTTCCAACAAAGCCCGTTTAATTGATATTAAAAATATATTTCCTTGTTTCATTATGATTTAAACTTGTGTCACTCTATAAAAAAACACCCTTTGCAATATAATAAAAACATACCTTCCTATGGAAATTACCAACAACAAACAATGCGAGCTTGTGAATTGAATTAATACTACATACATAAACACCAAGCAGCTGTAGGTATTTTGAACGAACAAATCACAACGAAATTACGAAAAATTTAAATTTATTTAAATATATTGGTTAGTACAATATAAAATATTGTCAGATAAGTTGTATCTGAAAACGAATTAAGAAGGCAGAGAGACTCGTATTGGTTTCGAAGACAATAACATAGATGACATAACATCCAGGTCGATGTTCTTCGTAATATTTCAAGAGCTGGCCATCAGATATAGTTTTGTGCAAGATGTTTTCTTAACTCTTAGTTGTCTTTGAAAAATTACAACGATAGTTGACATGTTGTGCATACATTTTGGCCAAGTGGTCTTATGGGCTGATATGTACACGTCTTCTTTAAGCCAAATAAATTATTACTTACACTAATTTTTAGCCTTCCCCTAAAAAGAATTTCTAAATAATCATGTGTTTGCCTGATATTGATTAAATGCTGATGAAGCAATCAAAGTATATTTCACATTGTCGAAACGTTTCCTTGCACATTAGAAACATTCGTGACTAATGAAAAGTCATTTCATATTAATTGAAAGCGCTTAATGCATAAATAAATAAAACCAAAACGGCTCCCACGAGTGCTGAAGCTGGGTCACAGTTTCTTACAAGAGGGAGAAACTGAAGGATATTCGAATTAATTCAGTTCCGATAGCATTCGTGCTGATTAAGGGAAGAGGAAATACAAATTTTGGCTTTAGTTTGATCGTTAAGAATGTTAATGGGTTCCGTCACACCTTCATCACTGTGCAATTGAATAGTTAATAGCCTAATAGTAACCAGGTTTTGTTTCACAAGTAAAATGCGACCCAAAGTGGAAAGTTATGTAAAATATTAATGGGGTCTTTCATTTCGAAATCTCATTAACTGACTAAAACATACTGTGAAGCAAATAAATAAACACACGCAGAGTGAGCAACTTAATAACATCAGGCCGGAAAAAAAAAGATATTTACTGGCAATACATACATGTCTTATAATTTATGTAGACTGAATTCGAATACAAGTTCGTTCTAACCACAATTTTATTCATGTCACTACCGCCGTTTGCTTTTAACCCATGACCCATGAGATCTAATTTTCCTTGTCTTTGATTCTATATCAGTGAATTATCATATTATTACAATATTTTGCAGTTTTATTTCAAACATGTTGATTTATAATGATTCACTTGCAGATTAAAAATGAAGCAACGCAATGCATTTATAATGTGTGAATATATTTTTTTTGATTCTATTTGTGTTTAAAATTCAATATGAAAATTGTTATTTCAATGTTTTCGTAATTAAGTAAACATGACACAATGTTAAAATATGTGTTGAAATCGGTAATTTTGTCCTTCAATTGAATATATTTGTCTTATAAGTATCTTATGGCTCGATTACGGACGGCAGTCAGGCCTGCAGTTGAGTTGCCAGGTACTGGAAATGATAACATTACAAAATGGTAGTGACGAAAGCAATTGTACTTGTAGCGTTACTGCGCTTCTGGCAATCATATATTTGTGGTTGCATGATTGGCAATCGAACTGAAATTCGGTTCCCTTAAACTAAACATTTTTACATACAAAATAAAAAAAAAAAAAAATCGGCCACAGGATATTATATTGCGTGTATGTTTCTATGCTTAAGACCGCATATTGGGACACACAAAAAGCAAACAACTTTTAACTATTCATCATGTTGAATTCACACTTTTTTTGTACTAAAAATGAAAGGTTAGCATTTCTTCAGTTTTAGTACAAATTATTTGAAGTATTGGGTTCGAATGGATGCAAAGGTGAATTATATATTCTTAAGAGTTAATTATCCATTAGTGTTATGAGTAATAAGTTAAGACACGCAAACAGCAGCACAGGCGCTTTTATGAAAAATGTAAAATTAACTTTGTTCAATGTTGATGTATTTATCTTTTTCTGTGTGCATGCGACAACAACATCATCAACCCAAAAGCATTTTTCTATAACTGCTGACTACAAACCTAACTTTGCCCACTTGTTGCTCCTTTTATTCGTAGCCGCAGTGAAAGTGGAATTTATTTTATGCCGGCTGGTTGTAAAATCTCAACTGTTTTTAAATCTTCTCAGTTGTAATGAATGGGCTGTTGTAAATGCGCCTAAAGCCATAGGTTCGACGTTAGAATCAATTTTTAGTAAAAACAACAGCAAAACAAGTTTACAATTTATGCTAAAGTGCAGCCAAACGCCAGAAACTTCAACAGTATCGAGTGCTGACGTACAGTATCGAGTGCAGCGTACAGTTCAGAAACTATTTATAAAAACATGTGCAAGTTGCCACCAACTGACAATAACTTGAAGCGGCACAGTTAAAAAAAGCCAATAGCCATTAAGAGTCTTATGGAAGGTATCATTTATTGAATTTAACGCCGCTTTATCAACTGTCTTGAAATATAAATTTTGTTTGTAATGCTATTGGAGGATTTGATTTAAGGATTGTGAAAATTAGTGAACTTCAATGGAAAATAAATATTCTTATGTAGAATTCCCTCACGTATGCAGTGCATTGTACCAGAACTGGATTATGAGGAGGAGTTGAGAAGGAGTAAAGTTTCACTATTTCTGTTGTATTATATGTTGCAGGGATGAAAATTTCAGAATTTAACTGATGCAGTTCTGACTGTTGGCACAGTCAAACATCAATTAGCCCAACATTACCAACATTGCGTTCTATATTGTATTTGTATAGATTTGATTGTCGAGTTATTGAGTGTTTGTATTTATATATGTATATAAAATTGTGTACTGCGTTTTTTTTTGTTACTGGAATTTGAAAATTGTTCATCACCAGAGGCATTGGTAGGAATCGAACCTACGACCTCTGGACTGTTGGTCGCATACCCCACCAATTCATCGATAGAAGCACTCCGACCCATGCTCATGCATGCCATAAAATCCGCCGCGGCTTTTAACATCGATTGTGGCTTATTGGAATATATGTGTGATCCTAGAAATACAAATGGCACAATCCTGGGGGCGAAATAATGTCATCTCTGTGACAGATAACTAAATATACCCAGAGTTCGTTCAGGCAGGTGCACCAACATCTTGGAACTACAAATTATGCTTTCTACGTCCATGGCATTAAATTTGGACGAAAAGAAATCGGTTGTCATCGATTGCTCATCATCAGATGGGACCACAATGGCAGCTGCTGATGTAAATCAAGTTCTCAATCTATAGCTAACGTAGACGACTCTTCGGCTTAAAATTGAAGTTCTCTTCCGATAATAAGTTTTGTCATTTGGACGTGCTCAATCATGTCACTGGTAGAGGTATCATTGAGCCATAACGGCTTTGTGAAGGTCAACGCCGAACTTACGATACTTTAAAAAAACATTTTAGGTCACATTTGATTTATATACAAATTTTAATTTTAACTTTTTGGTTTTACTGCATTTTTTTCTGGTTTTGTCATAAATTTATTCCATTTTTTTGGTTTTAGCAAAACTTAAAAGAAAATATGCTGAGAAAAGTTTTATTGCACTTATTGTTTTTGTTTTCATTTTTTGTTTTTATGGTATTTACGCACACACAAACATATGTACACACAACTAAGTAAATAGGTAAATATTTGTGTACGACGTATGTATGTTTTAAAAATATGTACACACTCACGCCAAAACAAATTTTGTTTTAGGATAATTTGAGTTTTTCTTTCTCATGTGCTGGAAAATTTATTGTGTCAGTAAAAATGTACGTGAGGGATGAAATTGGAAACGAGATTAAAGAAAGAACTAAAGTAATATAAAAGTTGCGATGCAAGTCGTTAAAACGTGTCCTTATTGATTTCTGATCACGCAACTTTCGTATAGAAAAGGTTTTAATGAGTGTAATCAAGGATGTATGTTATTGATTGTTGAACAAATTGAACTTAATACAAACACAAAACAAGAAATCGATCGTGATTGTGCTACTCATATATATTTTGCCAGTTTCAAAGAATAACTAAAAAAAAGTAGTTGGGAAAAACAAAGTTTACTTTACGTGGGAGTGGAATAAAAGATTGAACATGGTGTGTTTCCAGGCATCGCTCCGAAGACAAGCTGTGGATTAAAAAGCAAAAGCCGTAAATCCTTGCGTTCTTAAGGGGGTGGTTTTAACGTTAAGAAAGAGGGGGGGATGGGGTCTATACATGGAATAATAACAATAATGAATGTAGGCGTATAGTGTAAAAATCATTAAGATGTATTGCACGTACGATAATCTGTTCATTAAAATGTTAAACGCTCGTAAATATGTTACTTTAAAATATATAAAATAGTTCCAAATAACAGGGGTTTACAAAATTAATTTGCTTTAAATTTTATAGCCTCTGGAAGTTAAACCATTTTTTCATGCAATGAAACGTAATTGCACATTCCTATTTTCCATTGAATTCAACGAGGAAAATATATTCTTTATGCAAACAGTTGGCGATATAAAATAAATAAAATTTAAGAAGATATCGATTTCCTGTTAAAACGTATTCAAGACTTTCCAACTATTCTAAATAGAAAAAATTATAGATACTTTCTGTGGTTTTTTATATTACAATTTTTGTTGCACCCAGATTGAATTTTGTGCCCCATACTCTTATCATAATATATACTTTTATTGGAAAAAAAACATAAACAACAGTGTTTTGTATTCATACAAATCTGTTTACGGAAGCAACGAAAATCTCTGGCAAAAAGTAAATTTTTTTAAAAAAATCTATAAACATTTACTACCGAAACAATAATTATCAACGTAATAATTCGCTGAATCAACAAATATCTTTATTAATTGTTCTTTAGATCAGTGAACAGTTTCAATTCTGTAACATTAATTAGTACATAAATATTAATTTTTTCATAACTCAACTAGATACTTTTCATATGAATTGATGAATAGTGGAACTTTTTTTCCACATGTATTCTGCATGTTTAATAAAATATATATATTTTAACAAGAAAAGCATGTGGAGTAAAACTAAAAGTAACAACTAATTTTATTATGACTTTTTTCCGTACGCAGGCATTAAGATTCTGCAAGCAAAAAATATCGGCAATAGAGGGAAGAGAATCAATAAACAAATTCAAACAAATGTTATTTATTTTCATGGAAACTTTTTTTGGTGGTCATACTCAACATTTGAGTTCGCTGAATCAGTTAATAAAATGTTTGAATAAAATGAGTAAAAATTAAGGATTTTACGAATTCAAGCAATATTTTTGAAATTTTTTCCAACATAGAAAATATGATATGCAAAATTATTTTTTAACTTCAATTTGTTTTTTACAAATCTCTTTAAACAAAAGATTCGTGTTTTGGTTGAATATTGAATCTTAAAAAATATTTTTTATTTTTTTTTAAATAATGCAATGATTTTAGAGACCATTTTTTGCATTGCCAATTTAAAAAAATACCTAAATAGATTTATATCGAAAACAAAACAAAGTTAACGAAAGATGGAACAAAATGCTTCAATAGAAATTTGTTTTTCGCCTAAAAATTAAAAGAAAATACAAAAATGGGACAAGAAGTCACATCATGAATGAATAACATTTCAAAAGAACTACTCAGTTCCATGAAGTATCCAATTAAGAAAAAGGGATTTATAATTTTCATATCTACATCTCATTTCCATCCAACGTGAATAAAGCAAATATTTACAACTTCGAATGGTAACCAAGAAGAAAATAAAATAAAACAGAATATAAAATATGTGGAAGTGACCTACATTCAGGAGAGGGCCAATTTGCGAAAAAACAAAAATATATGCGTTTCTTTTATGTTTAACATTAAACAATAAAAACCAAATGCAATGATTTGAAATACCGCAAAAGCAAAATGTAGCGGCAACTTCAACACACACCAACAACAAACTACGCAGTTATCTATTTGCCAGACTTTTGCTTTTTTGCCAAACTGAAATAATATTATTTTCATTAATTTCATTTGCCACTTATATTACAACCAGTGATGCCACAACAGATTGTCGATTTACATCAGCACCTGCCAGTTTGGCTTAATTTAATGGTCACCCAATTTATCTAATGCACTTGTCAACGGCTCATTTCCGGCCCCACACGGGTTCAAACACACGCATAGATGGCAGCTTCGTGCGTTTTGTGTTCTGGCAGTGATTCCCTAGACAGTGGACGAAATCGAGGCACCGAACATCAGACTTTAACTCAACTCGTCCGAAAATTCCCCACTATCCAATTTTCAGAATAACTGGAATCTGTTGCAAGAAAACAGCTCCACTGATACATTTGGGTCATCGAATATAGACCAGTTACCAGTCAGTATCTACCAACGGCAGTTGCTACGGTTTTAGGTTTAATTTGAGCCAAGTCCCAGAGCCGGCAGCCAATTGATTTTTGTGAAAGAATTTACCAAAGTCGTACTTTTGCTTTGCTTTTGGCTGCCGTTTCAACCCTGGAAGCCCTTCTCCCGTTTACCACAGAAACCATAGCGCCAACAAATTGTACTCTCACCAGGGGACAATAACTCTTACAATTGATAAGAAAAAAGTTTGCAATTGCTCACAGCTGCAGTATAAAACCCACTGAATATCGAATACCTCATTAGCAATCTTTTTCTTTTCGTATTTGGATAAAACTAAAGCGGTAATTTCTCAAGTTGAAAGCGTAATAAGCCGTACAGAACAAGTAAAAGAAAAAAATTATGGTTGAGACAATCATCATTAGTTCCTTCAGACGGACTTTTATCCAGCCACAACTGCCAGACACACAATGAACGCAAACGGCCATTAGCAATTTGATTGTCTTTTAACAATGCAGTCACACTGGCCAAATATTTGATAAATTTGTTCACATCAAAACGTACAAAATGTGTGTAACTTAAAGAAAAAATACGATAAATTGAATAGAGGATTTGATTTTTGTTCGCATTTGCGAATCAATTGGTTGGCTAAAGACTGGATCCAACACGTACTTTAGTTTCCAGCCTAGATGTGCCTCTATTTACACGGGTTTCCAATTTGAAAGGGAATTCCTTTCTGGCTCTAATAATTTTGTATTGTATTTCAAATCAAATAATACATTAAATTAAATAGAATAACCTGTATGAAAGTAGCAGGAAGTGCTCGTATGTTCTGATAAAATGTTGGCTTTTTTATAAAAGTGTTGAAATTTATAGTTACTTAAAGGTAGAAGAAAAGAAGACGGCTGACAGTTTCTGCCTGAACGTCTTCGAGTCGAATTGAAGGCAGGCTTCGATCAGTGTATTCACAATCGTTACTTTCAAGACTTGGCTCTACATTTGAAAGGAAATCGAAAAAAGTTCCGTCTATAATTGTATTGGAATGATGGTATTGTACAATCGAACAGATATTCGAACAATCCTCTCTCAATTAGGTTTCTTGATTACTCTGACATCTCAACGTCAGCACTATCCAACTCACTAATCACCAACTAACCGGAGTTTAATTTTTGAGATTTCATCAAATGTTGTTTGAAAACGTCATCCTTTTATTGTCATATTGGCTTCCTTAGGCCTCCCACCATGACAGTCCTTTAAAGTCATTTAGCTCAAATTTTATCTAACTTAACTTATCAAATACTTTCCCAGTGTGACTTTCGCTACAAAACTTAATATACATAAAAATGTAATTATACGAGTAGATAAAGTGAAAGAAAGAAAAATGTAGGAAAAACTAAAGGAAAAAGAAGTCCGTAAATGAGAAGAAATTGAAGTTTGGTCTTTTTAAACTTACGAGCACTTCAATATTATGTCGTAGCAGCGGGAATAATTATGGCAGATATTTATTATGTTAAAATCATTAAGGACTAGAAGAAAGTTATTTTTAATTAGTGGCATTAAAGATGAAATTATTCTATTATTATATAATTATATACGAGTAGAAATATTACAATATTTTTAAAGGGAAGGTTTTCATAGAGGGCCAAATACTAAATGAACAATTAAAATTGTGTTTATAAGGAGTATTTATGGAACATCAGTTTGTTCATGTGACACCGCAAGCCTCAAAAGTATTACTTACACATATTTATTTTATGAATAAAATAGAAAAGCTTTCATGGTCATAAGTAATAGTTCAGTTCAATCTTTTGCTAAAATGTATATTTTCTTCTTCTTCTTCCTTTGGCAGTACAGTCCGGAGTGAACCTGGCCTCAACCAACAAGTTTTTCGCGCTGGCACTATGTTTAGCCAGCAGCCTCCCTTCCCACTTGCTCAGAGTCAATAGTTTCTCCACTCATATTGACACTTTTCGATATTGACAGAAAATTTAAATTATGAAGATTTGTTTTCCTTGTTAAAAAATCTTAAACATTTTGGTGGCCGTTTTTTTCTTTGTTAAAAACAAAGACCTTTATAACATTTGTTAAAATTTTGTGTCCTGGCAACACTGCTTAATATTTTAACTGTCACATGTTAAACATGTTCACTCACATTCTTCTATTTTATAAAAACTTTAACAACGCCAATTAAAGTTTATTAGATTTCTTGCTGCCACTTAAATTAAAAAAATTTAAGTAAAATTTTTGTTAAACTTTTATTTCTTAAACAATTTTAATGATCTTTGCCTCAACCTGCCCCAACGAACAAGAAAGTCTACAAAAGTTCAAAAAGAGCTCTTTCCAAAATTGCTATGATTTGCTATTGTGCAAAGTAGTTAATTCATCAGATCGTTAAGAACAATTTTGTTCCTACCGTTTAAGGCCAATAATAGTAATAGTTTCATTAGTTGTTTATCTAAACATTGAAGATGGTTTTTAGCAAAAACCCTCTTATGGTTGAATGCCTTGCAAATTGTATGCTGTATAGGGAGCTGAATCAGCTTTTTACAAGTTTTAAAACAGCTCTGTTGGAATGTAATGAGAAACCTGTACACATGTACAAAAATTTGTCAACAATTTTGAAGAATCGTACATAACTGACAGGACACTAGTTTAAATAGTGTCCTGGCAGAAGGTACGAAACTAAAAACGTATCAAGCAACAAAAACGATAAAGTACCAAAGAAATTAAGACAATCGCCCCATGGTTGAAAGTTGAAACTAGCGTTGTAAGATCAATGCCTTTATACCATATGAAGTGACTAAGAAACAGACATATAGTTGCCCGCAGCTCATTCTTCTTGAATTCCTTAAAGACAAAAAGCTTTAAAGAAGTGCTAAAAATATTTCCGCTTAAGTCAACTGAATAAGTTAGAAGAAATAATAAAATACAATCTAATTTTTGGTAGTCGTTTAATCACATGCTTTTGCACATGCTGCCAAATGTTTGTTGGGTTTACACAAAACTAAAAATTTTATGTTATAAAACCAGAAATAGAATTACAAAAAAAAAATCATTTAACGAGCAAACTACTTCGATTTTTCATTGAGCTTCAGTCTGGCGTAAAAAATGCTTATTCGGCGCGCCTTCTTTCATCCAATTACATTCAAATATTAAAGTTAAAATAGAAAGAGGATGTATGTAGTAGGTATGTGTGTTGTGACATTGGAGATCGTTCAGTATTACGATTTCGAGTGACGTTTACCTGTCATATAACACCAACAACAACAATGACTTTTGTTGTTGCTGCCACCCACCACATCAAATCTGTATTATAACGCAGAAAGAAAAACTTTTCACGTCACACACAGGTCTTTTTAAACAGTTTGTTGTGTCATATCACTTGTGTCCATATTACAGTCTGCTTTATTTGACGTTTGTACTTTTACACTTATTTAATTATACGAGTAATATTGGGTTTTAAAATAAAGGAATTATATTTGTCAATTGTTAGAAAGCGCCAGAGTTCCGACAAAAAGTAAAATTTTATTGGGCTGCAAAAAATGTAGCTAAAAATTTTTAAAATTGTATAAAACATGGCGTCGTAATGTCTTGTATGATTTCTAGAATCCTGTTTTAAACGAAGAATCCATCCATGACAATCGCATAGAAAAAAATTTCTTACAAAATTTTGCTGCCCCATACATATGTTCAACATTTGTAGAACCATCATTTGTGTCATTAATTTTTCTATTAACTAAGTGTTTCTTCAGAATAGTACAGCATGAACTGCATGTAGACTTTAGTTCTTCATTATATGTTCGACATTTGTAGAATCATTTTAGATTTTCTTTCCTGTCCAAAGGGTATGCAACTTTTTGGAAACCAGGTTAGCAATACAGATTGTAGTAAATTTGTTGTTTGTAGAGATGTGTGTGCCGCTTAGTGACCCATTATTTTTTGAGAATAAAGCGGAGAAAGTGACAGTCCAAAAAAAAAAAAAAATAACACACTTTTGTCTTATAGTGGTTGTGCAAAAAGTTTTCTAAAGCTTTAATCCGCTTTTAGTGAATTGATTTTGTTGCAATTTTCTTTCTCAAATTGTCGCTACCTGACCTTGTACGCTTTCGTACGGTCATCAATGCAGTCATTTGTTTCCATGGTCACCACCTAAGTTGGTCCGTTTCTATTTGCCAGCATCCATTTTCTCATGCTTGGCAAGCGAAAGTGAAAGCACAAGGGCTAAAGTTGTAGAATTTGTTAGGACCAATTGATGATTTCAGCACGGTGAACAGAGGTCTGACTGAAATTTGCACTTTTGCAGGTACACCTGCATATATAATCTTGTGATGCGAAAAAAGCGTTCAGAGCATTTGGAACGTTTATACATGAAACTACTAAAACGATGCATTTTGTTGATGGTTTGCAAAAGAAAATCTTTTTTTTATCACTTTGATACTAAGAGTTTGGAAACAATTTTTACATTAGGCATAACTATGCAGAAACACCTTTCCAACCATTTATGTTTCATCGATATTGGTGGACGATAAGATATTTAAAAGTGTACGTCAAGAAATGTTGGCCGTATTTATATATAAACAGCTTAACCCGGTTTGCTGTGCTGCCCTCTTCTTTATAAAATTAAAAGAATTTTAAAAATTGGCGACAAAATGGTTTGATAATCTAGTTTTTGCGAGCACATTTCACCCCCCTACCCCTTTCTATTAAACAAAAAAATTTAGTGCACCTCTTCCATATGCAAAAAGAAATTTGAAAATTGGTCCACAAATGGTGAAGTTATACTCGCTTATATTACAAAATCTGTTTAAAAATTGGGAGTGGTTGAAAAAAAGTACTCTATAATTTATTCAAGAGTCCGAGTTAAACATTCTGAAAATTTCCGGAAGATCGGTGCAGAGGTGGATATACATACATATTCAGATAGATAGACATAGAGATTTATATATAATATGGAGAGGATTTCATAACGATGCCGTTAATAACAGAGAACAGGGGAAGAACAGTTTTCTGATTAAAAGTAAACAGATTTATACAAAAGATAAAGGGGAAAGAATTTTGTAATTGGCAACACTTCTACACGACTTTATAAAAATGAATTACCAAAAAAGTTATTTTTTTAAATTAAAAACATAAACAAAAATGACAAGTTTCCAATCTTGAAGTTTCTAACGATTTTTTATTACTAAGATAAATGAATACGATTTTTAATTGTATAATTCTCTTAAATGTCATTTCACTTAAAAACACAATAATGTTATAGAAATGAAACCCACTTTATTGTTGAAACATATCAACTTACCAATTACTTTTGAAATAAACTACAAACATCAGAATTCAGCAGAAAGCTCAAGCGAACACGTTTTAAAATTTACAGGCAGATATATTTTGCAGAGAAAAACATTCTAATATTTTATTCATATTCAAAGCATTTTTGGCTGCATTAAAATTAACAGCTTTTATGAAAAATTTCAAACATCAAGGAATTTTTCACGTACATATTTTATATGTAAAGCAACACACGAGTACAGTCTCGTATTTTACAAGTATAATTTGAGTTGCCTTCTTAGGAATAGCTAATGACAAAAAGTGTTTATTTTCGTGACAAATTAGGTCTGAGCCGAAATGCATATTTAGTTTAAATGTAATAGCAAAGGAAGGGGAAAAACTTAATTGCATATTTTAGGGGGCAAAAGCCCCCTGTTTGTATTGCATGTAAAAAGGATGCCAAAGTATGTTAACTAAATAATGTATGTTCATTCCTTGAAGTAGTTTAAGTTTTTCTCTCAAAAGTTTTGTTGTCAAGAAGAAAAATAAACTTGAAACATTTTCAGCTTAAAACTTATGATAAATGTAACAGGTTTCGTGAAAAATCTCCCAATCCGAACAATTTACAGCATTGAATTCACAACCGTTGAAAGCAAAGCTGACAACAGACACACTCCTGAGTGCA
This sequence comes from Epicampocera succincta, assembly GCA_932526305.1. Taxonomy (NCBI): domain Eukaryota; kingdom Metazoa; phylum Arthropoda; class Insecta; order Diptera; family Tachinidae; genus Epicampocera; species Epicampocera succincta. The sequence continues at coordinate 59,930,074 of OW052034.1, forward strand.
AGACAGTTTCTTTCAATTAAAATTCGGAAATGCAGAGAAGTAATAAATACCGAAAAAATCATCCTATATCAGATTAAATTTTGCAGCATAATTTGGAGATTTTAAAAATATTTGACCAACCTACTCACGGTAAACGATGGGCGTTGAAGTATGTTGTGTCCAAAGTATTAATTTTAATAAAAAAAAGCTTAAAAAACTTAATAGTTGGAAAAGGTTCACTGCTCCTGGATCATTTCGGTTAATGTTCTCAATATACTAATGAATACAATTCCCAAATTGCTCTTTTCTGTAACAAGTTACAAGGGAATCGAATAGGCTTTAGCGTATGTACAAATAAAAAAATAAGACACTCTTTTTTTTCGTCAATGTGCTTGATGCAACCTACTCTTAACAAATGCAATAAAATGTTGTCTTAGGAAAAATAAACATATTAAATTTTATAATTTTCTATCAATAAAATAGTGCTTCGATGGATGAGTTGGTAGACTATTCGACAACAGTCCAGAGGTGGTAGATTCGATCTCTACCAAATACTCTGGTGAAAACACAATAGCCACAAATTTTTTCAAATACAAACAATAACAAAAAACACAACTACAACACAGCAGCATGCAATGTTGGGTTAACTGATGTTCTTGTTAAATTCTGACATACTTCATCCCTGCAATATAGAATAAAAACAACAAAATAGCCGAACACTACTACGTCTTTCCTCCTCCCCAACCCAGTTCTGATACAAAGCACTGCATACGGAGTATATGAGAAGTATAACAATATGATATGATATGATTTAAAAGAAAAAAATTGAAAATTAAAAAATATGTACATATGTGGTAAAAAAGTCGGTAATAAAAATTATAATTAAACATTTTCAAATGATTTGAAAATAAAAATTAGACATCGACTTTTTGAATAAAATTAATGATTATAAAGGAAAACATAATAATAAATTCCATTTAAAATAATCAATAAATTCAATTTGATTAAAATTAAATAATTACAATACATTCAATTAAACGGTTAATCAAAATAAAAGTAGGAAAATAATTTCAACTTTACATATTTTAAATAGTTTGCAAATAAAAGAAATTTTAGAGATAAAGCAAGACTTTCAAATACTTTCCGTAATATGTCAAATAATCCAGCAAAATCTTGTTTGCTTTGATCATATTCATCGGTATTTGTCCGTTGTTTCCTTTGAATTTTCTTGCTTTGATCGTCGTTTGCACTTGGCTTTATGCTGCGCATGTTGAAAAAAGCAAATGTATTTCAAATACATGTATGCTAAACCCTGGTATCGAATTCGAAAGAACTTCAAGATTAAAAGGGATGCGTCAGTGCCTCTCCCTTAGACAATTTTTGGCAGTATTTTGTATGCGGAATGCCATTTTATTTTCTTTACGTATTTATTTACACATGTATTTACAAATTTTGTTAAAATTAAAATTGTAACAAACAATAAAGGAAAAATACTAAGTTGTCGATTTAAGTATAATTTAAAAAAATATTGATTGTATGAAATTTTCCATTCTTTCATCTCCCTCTCCTCTCTCTCTGAGTCAAACAGCTTTTCTTTTTTAACTAGTGTCCTTTGTCATCAAGTTCATTTGACAGGTCGTTTTTCTCAAATTAAATTAATGTCAGCCTGTATTTTCGATCATAATTAATTGTTTTGTTTGAATTACAATTGATTACTGCCAGCTAAATATAATTCTAATAGAAATTTCGCCTACTTGACAACAGATACGAGTATCTGCAACAAACATGCATGTGTAGCATGTTGAGCCTGCAATTCGATACAATTAAGAACAACAATTTCATTACTATATACTCGCGTTCTATTAAATGTAATCATAAAGTAACTTATTTAAGAATGAATAAATAAAAAATTACTTCCATTATTCATGCTTGCAATTGCTTTATCTGCAACTCAATCTATGTTTAATTGCGGTTTTTATAAATTTTTTGCTTTAATGCATAATTAATGGCATTTGTTGTCATGATAAACAAAAAGCAAAATTCGCATTTAATTCACGTTTGAATTATTAAACTCCGCGGTGTGCGAATGTTGCGGCCAATAACATGAAATAGTGCCACATTTATTTCAGTTTAAATTTGCAAAACTATATTTACATTTTTATTTAAATGATCCAGACACATTCTTTAATTGCATTTTTTGTCTTCTTTCCATAGATATGAACTTTCTGTTATTTTGTAATTAATACAACGCATAGAAAATTTATAAATAAATATAATCAAAATTTGTGCAATATCGAGATATCGAGGCTCGTAATTAAAGAAAGAGCATGGCGTCATTTGTGCTCAAAGTGTAATTGGCAATTGTTGTTATTTGGCTTCTCATTCTCTTTAAGTGTAATTTTGAATAGTAAAAAAAAATCTACGAACTAGAAATTTTTTGGAGTGTCCTAAGAGTGTGTTTTTGTTTTAATTAAAACATATAATTAAAAAATTAAAAATTAAAACAAAAAAAATATAAAACATACAAATAATTGGTTACAATTAATCTATTCACAGATTAGTTATCACCAGTACAGTCCAGTAAACAAGACTTTTTACTTGCAATCTGATTATATTTTATTAAAAATAATTAACATTTTCATGGTCGTTTTCTTTAAAAAAAATTATTAGAATATTTTTCTTAAAGTTGGATGTCTGAATACGTTTTTCAAAGGCTTTCAAGCGTACTGAAGAGTGGGATTGCACACCCGCGAAATGTAAGCATATAGGGAAGTCGTCACCTAAAATCGAAAAAGCCGTAGCTGGAGAAATCCAAAACTACATCATTTTACTCGGATATGTTTAAAAATAACGATTTTATGGAATCAAAAAGATCGTATCTGCACTGTATATACATGACTAAGTTGGTTATGTCAAAAATCAACCATACTATTGTCATAACTTACAGTACATTTAAAAAAATATATTTATTTTGAAAATACAAGTTGTAAAACAAAAAACCTAAAATAGCAGTAAAAAATTAAATTTCGTGAAAGGTTGTGCCCAGCGTATTAAAATGTCGGCATTTTATAAATCGTTACGACAAATATGTATGATACGTCTGATTATTAAATGATTGGTCACGACATACAAACATTTGTGTAGAGCGACATGTTCACACACACATTTTGATTTCCAAAATAATGAGATTTTCTTATCATAAATATTAAATGAATATTTCTTTAGCTTGAACAACGCACAAAATATTTTGGTTTTTTGCCTTCTAAAGAAAAACTGATACAAAATTATAATTAATGGCTACATTAACAACATTATTGAATAACGAACACATTAAACATAAATTTGTTTGCGTGTGAATGACCTACAACAGCTTAATGGGCCTCAGCCTATGACCAAAGAAATCGAATGGCATTGTCATGCGAAAAAGAACAAGTAAAATAATTGTATGGCCTAAATTGTATATAAAAATACTCAACCGATTGATATACTGATTACTTGGGGTGCTAAAAACCCTTATTATTATATTTTTGCGATGCAGAATCAAGACGACAGTTAAATGTTTTGTTCAACAGCATTGCGAGATATGTGTTTGCGAGTCGTAGATTTGATCGTATGTCAAACTATATGATTCTGATTCGACGACCTTTTCAAAATACGATCCCTGCTGTTTCTTCCTCTAATTATCGCTATAAAAATGTGTGGATATTTATGTGAAAGATTAAGGTTTAGCATTCTCAAACGCACTAACAATTCAATACCCATATATTTCTGTGAAAAGCCATCAAAAGTTTTATGTTGAAAAAACAAAAACAACAACAAGTAAAATGCGTTCATCAATTAATTGTTTTTGATGAGAAAGAAGAAAATATACAAAAAGTAGCAGCGATTGGGAAACAGTTAAGAGACAATTCTAATCTGTACTGAATTTGGGTGTCAAATTGCTGCCTGGTTGTTATTTTAGCCAATTTCAAATTTGAAAACAATAAATATTTAATCTGTTATGCTTAAAAGTAAACTAATTTTGCTCGCTTTTTTATCTATCGCCCAAATTTGCATTAAAAACTCACACGGCAACCAAAAATTCTAAGTTGCCAAAATAACTTAAAAAATGCAACTGCCGTCGCCAGCTTTTGTAGCCAGTTGCTATCTGTAATACATTCGAGCCTTTAATTACATACTAAAAACATCATCATATGAATATTCCTGCTCAACCGCAGAAGAGTCACTTAGAATGTCGTTAGATCTGTTTCCACCACATATTTTTATGAGGTCAGTAGTCATTTCAAAGTAGTGCCTTTTTAATCCACATCTTATGTAAAGCAATGAATTCATGCTATTTAATGTCATCCTATTTCTAATTTTGGTTTCCATCGGATTCATATCACTAAATGCCCTTTCAACTTCAGCGTTACTAAATTGTAAAACCAAAAATTTCGTCACAAGTGAAGGCATTTTTATACTCAAATCCAAAATTCAGTAGTGGTTTTTCTTTGGTTTATCGATTCGTACGAACTCAGCTCTTGCCATTGCTGTTCTAAAGACATAATTTCTTACGTTGTCAAATCTACCGCTTCTTCTTTAAGAATTTCTATAAAATTATATTTCTAAGGTTTTAGGCTGTTTCTACAGGAAAAAGTGTTTTTTAAAATTAAAAAAATTATCTGGCAATCTTCGTCTAAGTTGATATATTAATTGTGCAATCAAGTTTCTTTTACCACTTCTGAATTGATAATGTTCTTGTCATTTTTCAAAACTGTAATACGGTGTGGAGACAAACAAATCTTGTAATGCGGAAGTCAAAGGTTCAAAAAGAGTCGGACCTTAAAACTATTTGGAAAGAGAGGTCTTTAAGAAGGATGTATAGCTCTGATAATAGCAAAATTGGGTCAGCATCGTTTTTTTTAGTTAATTCGCCTGGACTTACTATTTCTTTGGTTGTAAGAAACAAACAGATTTTTTTTCAAATAAAATGTGTGAAAACGTTAATACTAAAATATGCTAAAAATATTTTTCAAAAATGCTAAACGCAAAACGAAAAGTTCACTGCTAAAAATAAATAAAAAACGCCAAGTTTGGCAGTGAAAATGCTAAAAGGGTCACACGCTGCTACAGTAATTAAAAATACCAGCAATGCTTTAAAAAACTTATCTTTTATTACTGTTCACAACTACTTCTGTTTGTTATTGTTTTCTTATTTCTGATATTATATTACTATTGTTTAATTCCTTTTGAAGATATAATAATTAGTTTAAGACCTCATTGTTTATCACAAAATAATATAAGTATATTATAATGCTAAATCCGTCGTAAAGCAGCTCTGGGCTGAAGAAAAGCTCTCGCGTCAGCGTATTTATTTTTTAAGTGCGGTCAGGTTTGTTATTGTTGTTGGGCCTTCGACGGTTGTAGGTCTCACTGGCACTGGTTGACTGATTTGTCTCAGATAACTGTATTGTTTTATGGTTGCTACTTCCCATTTGAGGGCATGGGCCGCATAAGTTAGACACAGAGACATTTAAAAAAGTCTGTTAACAGCATCATGGGCCGTTACGCCGCACATTCTGTGCAGTTATAACTGGTTTGCCAGTTGTAAAATAATACGATATATAAATAAATATAATACTAAACGCTTAATTTGTACTTTACGCAACTCGGTGTTATTTTTAAGACATTCGTCTTTTTATGCAGAGGATAACAAATAACTAAATAAGTAAAATAATCGTATATATGTTTTCCCATGGATTTTCATACAACTGAGTTTTTTCTTAAGCTGTAAACATATTTATGTGAAGTAAAATTATTTTTAAAAATAATTGCAACAATATTTTAAAATGCCTCAAAACACATGAATTGCCACATTCATATTCCGCCATTTATTCAAATTTCATTAAACTGGACACTAAAAATCAAAACATGTTCTATATTTTTCTATGTCTTCTGGTGAAGCTTTTTCCACTGAGCACTAAATTCTACTCTTGACAATATATTTTCATATACGATTAGCAGGACATTGGAAACATATCTACAAAATCATCTTAATTTAAAGTTTTAATTTTAGCAAATACTTAATTTTTGTTTCTTTTATGTGTATGTGACATTTAGATATTGTTTATGTGACGCCTTAGATTTTTAACACCAAAAAAATCTGGGTTTATTCAATTGTGTATTTATCGAAGCCTAAATCAAACTTTAATTTCTTTATATTTCCTTTCTGTTGTTCCAAAGCTTTAGTAAATATACCAAAGCACACTGAGTTTGAAAAAGGTCAAACCCGCATAATTATTGAAGGCAGCAAATGTGTGAGGGTGATACAATAACTGAAGAAACTGCGTATGGATTTATTTGACTTTATGGGTTGGGGACAAAGAAAAACGGCTCTTGGCACAATCTGTACTTAGCATTTTAAGTGACCTGTTTCAAACAAAAAAATAACAAAAAAAGATAAAAAGGAAAAAATAGCCCTAAAAATTAACCAAATAAGATTTGGTGGCACGAGAGTTTTCAATTAAGTTATAAAGAATATAAAGTGACAGCAATTGCAAAGATGTCCAATCAAACGAACGAGATGGCCAATTTACAGACTAAAAAAGGTGATGATGGTGGTTGCAAGCGCTGTATAGCATATTTCACATTTCTTCTCCAAATGTTTCGCAATTATATAGGAAATAAAAAATTACGAATCGGTTGCATGTAGCGTTCGCCATTCACGGTACTATTGGCAGAGGTGTCGTACATAAAGAAAACTGGGGTGCATGTAAACCGCACAGAATAATAATTTTCTGGAAAAGCAATGGACACTCAAGAGTCTTATGAGGACTGGACTTGCTTTAAAAACTACTCTTCTGCTTCTTTACACAGACGTTAAGCCAGAAAAGAGCTACATCGCTGAAAATGAATTAACGCAAAAAATGTAAATCAACTTCAATTTGTTTCTCAGTCTATTCACTCAACACACAACGCAATCGCTGGTGCGCTGACTATAATTCTTCCATCCAATAGATGTTATATCGCGGCCAAGATCTTTCCTCAAAATATTGCAGGTAGTGGGAAGGCGTTGGATCGATAAATGGCGGTCCTTACGTCAACAGTAGCGATGACTATTCGATGAATATTATCCAGAAGCGTATTAGCTGTACCGTAAACTTGACACACAAATTTTGGAAATAAATTTTCACGATTTGTACACAATTTTCTGTGGTAAGTCTTTGCATAATGATTTGCTAAGGTCATGGGCATTAACTAGTTTGTACGTTATTCCTATCGAAAGTTATATAATTTGTTACTCTCATCAATAAGTTCACACTGCACTATATTATGCAAATAAGTTTTGTTAAGATTCATGATAGGAAATGCGCTCTCTGCGACTAAGAAACAGATTGAGAACGGCCGAAGCCGGTGGCCGTTTATTTAAAAACATCAGGCTGAGATTAAGTAAAGGTCGTAAATATACAATATAAAACCTGCTATATAAAACGAAGAAAATCCATCCAATTAATTCGCAATGTCGCCACCCAAAGTCAAAGAAACAGCTACAACTTTTTATGTGTCTTCTATATAAATTTAACTTTTTGCTCTTATTATAGTATTTTCTGTTAATTTATGTTTGAATAACCAAAACAACATAAAAGTTATTGGCAACAAAGAAAAGAAAAACAAATAAAAAGAAGGTTAATCGAGTTCCTGTTACTCGGAAGGGGAAAAAATCTTGTAATTTACCTTTGAAAATATGTTCAATTTAGTTTTATTAACTAAGTTTTCAACTTTTTTATACACAAAATATTTTCTTATTGTATTATTTCCCAAGTAAGTATAACTAAGTGTAATGTAAGGGGGGATTCCTTTCTCTGAGTCACACTAATCCAGCAGACAGCAATTGAGTCTTGTTCACAGTCTCTATATAGTTTGTCTATGTCAATGAAGATTAGATCATGTTTGTCAACGACAAGTGCAAAGGTGAGGCCTCTCTGATTAGAATTTGATGTGACGGCTATTGGAATGTGAAATAATTTTAGGAAATCATGTTGCCAGCTAAAAATTACAAGATTTCTTTAAATTATTCTGAATAGAAAAGTTTAATAAACTCGCTTTAAGTCTCAGTTGCTTAATAACTAATATGTACAAAACCAAACTTTCTTTTACATAAGATTGTATCATTTTATGGCTCTCTGATACCTCAAAGTTGGCAACAATCTGCTTGTGTATTGAAAATTTAATGTTTTTCTGGCATTTACAGGCTTTGATTTACACTTTGGCTAAATACATTTAAAAAGACGTTAAAATCCTTTTTGTATAAATGACCAACAAGTATAAATGATTTATGGCAGAATAATTCGAGAGAAGATTTTTATTTAAATTTTTCTATTTATTAGCTTTCGTGCAGCAATAAAATCCAATCAACTGCAGACGTTTTATTAAAATAACCACGAAGAAAAGAGTATTCTATGTTTTTGTAAGTAGTCTTTAGAAACTTGTTAACTATTGTATATACATCCATATATATATATATATTCTAATGCATTATTATTTATGTACTTATCCTGAGTTACAAAATTGATTTTATGCTGTCAAAAGATTTCACTTTTCTTGAAATATGTAGAGGTCGTCAGGCCATATACATTCTCAAAGACCAAAACAAATTTAACACACGTCTATGATTTTAAAGTCTACCAAACAGTTCTGGAACGCCGCCATACAGAAATTGAAGTTGAAAGTGTTCATGCCATGATTGAAAATTCAACTCTAAAAACATGCAGACATTATTGAAGGAAGTTGAAAGTGTTCATGCCATGATTGAAAGTACAACTAACGACTAGCAGCCATTTACGTTCCTTTTCAATACACAGAAATTACAAGAACAGCTCAAAAAACTAAGTGAAATAATCTAAGTTTTTATTAAACGAATGAGTAAGTATTAACTCAATATTAGAGATAATCATTATAATATCCGACCTAAAAACTTATCATTTCCAATAGCAGTCCGAAAGTTTGCACGAACTGAAGGAGGTGGTACAGTTTTTACAACAAACTACTGCACATTTAGGTCTATTATTTCTTGTTTGTTAAATAAATAAGTTATTATTAATAATCGCATTTTGTTGTAACCATTTCAAAATAAACATTGTGCACGAATTTCGGTTTTTTTTTTTGGTATTTACTTTATTCTTGATACTGACCAAAATTATGAGTTTTTCTATTGTCTCCCGAAAAGTGGCAAAAAAAATGTCAGTTGGCAGCTGCCCACGTAAACAAAACATCTGTGTGATTTTTTATTCCGTTTAATACAAATGAAACGGTGAAAGAAACTTAACGAAGCAAAGTAAAATCCTCATGACAAATAGTTCTATTTTTGGGGTGTTTATTTTGGATTCGAAAAGATGTTCTAGAAAAATGTTACTCATTTATGAAAAAAAAAAAAAAACATTTCGCAATGCCTGCTGCACCAGAGCAGGCCAAATTGTTTGAAGTCGAAAAACCTGAAAATATATGACCACGAGACTGTGGTTGCGCAACCCAAATCCTTGACACTTTAAAAACTCCATGAAATGTTAAATTAAATTTCTGTATTTTTGTTCAATTATGCCCTGGGAAACAAAAATTTTACTGCTTTTGCTTTTATGTCACTTTGCATCACAACGAAAATGTATTCTATACAAGTAGAATCTACCTCCGCGAATGCGTTACGATCTAACGTTTTCTCAATATGGACTTACTCGTACACACACTTAATGTGGTTACAACATTGTTGCGAACTCACCTGAAAAACCAAAAACTAAAAACAGACGAATTACACAAAGAGCAATTAAAACAAGATACATTAATTAAAATTAACACATTTGTACATATTCAAGTAGTAGGAGCGAAATATGTCTGTACATTTTGAAAGGTTGTCAAGTAATTTGACATCTACAAAAACAAACATGTTCTAGAAATAAGTATTTAAAAAATTATTTGTATATTTTCTTATTCGATTTTTTTCAAATATTTATCATTGGGAAAATTATTAATTAAGTGTCCAAACAGTTAATAAATACAAGAGATTATTTAATTTATCATTTACTAACTTACATGCAATACATACACGTAGTAGTAATAAAAAAACAATATATTTTACACGCCGTTCAAATATATACATACTGCGTACAGTAGCAGACAAAACTATTAACAAAAAACTTCATTTAAGAATTTTTTTTACGCCTGCGCAGATAACAAAGTTTTCAGGTTTTTTAGAAAGTGCAACAGTTTATACAACATTTGAAAAGTAGCTTTCGGAATATGGCCTCTGTGACTTCGCCTTTTAATGACAATTTTGCACCACTTTTTCGAACATGCCTAGACTTATTTCAGTACTAGTTTGTAGAATGTCATCTACCGAATTCTCAGTTTGCCACAAAAGTAATTCAAAGAAGTCAAGCCACGCAAATAAGGTTGCCCATTCTCGGATCCATGTTGTAACCGGTACCGTTTTGTATGTAAAACCCCCATAATGATTTCTTCGGGATCTCATGAGGAATGTGCTCTCACTCTAAAAATCATTTGACACAGTTCGGCTTTCAGTCAAATCTCTTTTGATATGTAAAGTTTTAGATATGAATTTCCAAGATTTGTAAACGATGCAGGTGTTTGGTTGCTAATTTGTAAAAGTACACTGAAGAAAAGTCAAACACTTTTTATTGCTATAGCATTTAGTTTGACAGTTATCTCTACTACCTCTAATAAACACTTATTCCAAAATAATTAAAACCTATTCCCATAAGTAAATCAGGTAACACTTATAGCGCATTGTGTACCAAAGCGTAACAAATGTCAAGCTTTGTTCACTTGTGGTTTGAGAATATTTCTGTAGAAATGAGTTTGGTGTGCTTCATCGCATCAGTAGCATTAGTCGTGGAACTCATTATATAATGACTTTGGAAAATTCACATCTACCAAGTTTTGTTATATTCGACCTCCAAAGCAGATTATATTTATGAGCGATAATGATCCGAAGCACACAGCTAAAAAAGACACGAATTGTTTGAGGCTGCCCAAATGTCCTCTCCAGTCTTTAAATTAAAGGCATGTTTGACCAATTTTAAAACGAAAGTTTTTCAAATCAGTTTTTCAGTTTTTTGACTTTATTTTATAAATGATTTTAATTGGCCGACGCTCGATTACAACTTTATATTTATCGAACATTTTCCATTCACATATATGAATGTCTATAACATTCTTCTTCTTTTAAATAAGACAAAGTAATTGTAAACATATTTTTTTTAGTTTAAGGACTGTTTCGTAATAGCTACGCTGATCGTCAGCACGCGATTGAATTTTCGCATACTCGGCATTACTTTAACCACTCGCACAAATACATGTTTTATCTTATTGAAGAGAAATAAAATATATGACAGAATATGAAGCCGTAATGAGAAAGAAAAAAGAAAATATAAATATTCCATATTACAAACGGTTTCCGTTTAAAAATCCGTAGATGAGGTTCGGTAACGTTATCTTGTTTTGCTTCACACATTTCAATACCAAATATTGATTTTAATTTGATTATAGTTTCGCTTGTATGAGATTAATACCCTTCCAAATACATGGATTTTTTTATATTTGCACATGGATCCAAAAAAAAAATCTAAAATTTCCTTATGTAAAGCTTTTTGTAAACAGTTTTGTTTGCTACTGTGCATATATTTGTTTTTAATTATATGAAAAATAAAAATTATCTCCTTGAAATTAAACTGTTCACGTTGCTGCAGAATTTAGAGAATAATTATTTTAAATGCTGAAAGCAGTTTTCATACAAGCACTTTTTACTGTCCAGTCTACGCAAACGTCTAACATGCGAGTACAAGTACATGTGTATGTTAGGTATTAAAACCGCCCACCAAAGAGCAGTTGGTAAAACTTATTGCTTGTAAAAAATTATAACTGTTGCACAAGTGTTTTCGGCTGAAACAGTTTCAACGGCATAGTAAACTTCACTGCATACTCGTAAGACCACGAAACCGGTTTGCGATATACCAGTGAAAGTATCTTAGTATGTACGTATTTAAGTAACACTTTAGTCTATTCTAAATAGATTCGTAAGGAATTTGTCTCCCACGGAAAACGTTTTCCTGGAGAAAAGATTACTCCAATTAAAAATTCAGTGACAAAAAAGCACAATAGTTGGCAACATTGATGCCAGCTGTCTTCATTGTTTACATGCAATTCCATTTACATTTTTATATTCGAAAAAACCGAGTTGTTGGAAAGCAAATTAATCTTGTTTTACCCTAAAAAAAGTAATAATCGGTTTAACAAAACTTTTTCCTACTTTTTATTTTTTACATGCGCAAAAATCCACACACATACAACAGTGTCGAACTTAATTATTCGCAATTAAGATCGATTGGACTTGGAATTGGATCGATTTTAAGGCTTAGGCGTAGATATTTTTAATAAAAAATGCTTTTATTAAATAATTCATTTCGATAAGTTTATAATATCATTTATTAATAACTAAACTATGAAAAAAGTACTTCATTTCAAAGAACAAACTTATTGGCGCATTTCATGTAAAGCTGAAGATACATAAGATTTATGAAATAAATTCCAAAATTTAATATTTAGTTGCGATCCAGTTTGTTTCCCAACTGCCTCTAGTCGCTTAGGCGACTTAGAATACACCAATTTTTTGTAATTTCTGACCCAATATTTTGCAATTCTTCAACTACAACTTGGTTTAACTCGTTCTTTTTTGCTATAGCACGCTCCGTCTATCTAGGTCTTCCACAGATGCTCTATTCCCACATATGTAAAATATAGGCCGAGTGTTTGGGGTCATTGCCATATTGACAAGTGTATGAAGATGCACTTTTCTAAGCATGTCCAAAGATTTCATTTCGTCCATTATTTCTTCAATGAACACCAGTTCACCAACACCTGCAGCGGACATACAACCCCCCAAAAAATCACCCCTCCACTTCCCTGTTTACGGTTGAAGCAATATTTTTTGTTCTTCAAGCTTGGGTGTTCTCCACCATCAGAGCGCAAAATAATAAACTTGTTGTCATCAGAAATAGCACATGGTTCCAAAAATCATGTGGCTTATGAAAATATTCTTTAATATTCAAAACGCTTTTTTTTGGCTTATACTCTAGCAATTATTATGTGGATGCATTCACTGAAAAATTTCACGGGGAATTTTAACATTGTTTCAATTCATAATATTGTACATAATTTTTCTGCCCGGGAAATTTTTATTCATAATAGAAGGAATGAGAAAAGAGAGAAAATTATCGCGGAACTGACGTTCAAATTGAGCTGAATATGAAACCGTAAAGGAGCTCCGATGGTGGCATGTGTATTCGTTGGCGGTTCATCAGTAATCATACCTGCCGTATATACACACATATGCATGTATGTAAGTATGAAAAAAATATATTAAATTTGCTTCTTTGCTTCTCTGATTTTTCTGCACTAAATAATATAAGTTTTTGTTTTTTTACAAACAAATTGTTACTTATAACAAAATGGTAAGAGTAAATATAGTCTATAATCGGCAAACTTTTTGGCCGTTTTTCTATATTTGCTGGAAATATCATGTTTTCAATTTAATCTCTTTCACCCTTTCTAATTTTATGTTTGTCTTATAATTACACTTGGCAGTGAACAGGAACACAAAAATCTCAAACGATTGTCGTAATAAAATGACAATTTATATTTTTCATAAACTTATTTTTTCAATTCGTTTTATTAGTCCCACGTATGTATTCTCTATTCTAACCTCAATTTAGTGCCAAAGTGTGTTTCAAGAAGGGCGGGTGGTTGTTGCTATATAATAAGAGGATTCTATTTGCGATATATTGACGAATCCATGCATGCAAGGATCCCAGTGGTTCAATTTCAACAAATTGAATTTAAACAAATTCCTCGTTCACTTTAAGTGCACCCATCGATTGAAGTTTATCGGCATAGAGCTGCAACTTTAGTAAATCCTTTGGAAAAAACTCTAATAGTACCAAATCGCAGGATTTTGGTGGGCAGTCCATATTCATTTATGCACAATGTGCATTGCGGCATTCGCTGTACGGCAAATAGCGCCATATGCCAATTCCATAAAAAAAAATACATTTTTTTCAAATTACAGCAAAAAAGTAGGTCCACCACCGTACCTTCATTTGGTCTCCAGTAAACATATATATTTTGCGCTTCAAACCTTTTAGGAGCTTTATTTTATTTTTCCAATACAAAAGTATGAACAATTTGCAACAATGATTGCTTTTGTTGGTTTAAGACGCAGTAATGCCACTTACAAAATGTATTTATCCATTCAAACAATAATGCCTGCACAATACATTTCAAAATGGAGCAAGAGCAGCAATTTAAGTCTGCAGTTAAAAGTATTGAAGGTTGAACAAAAATTAAATGTAACAATTTTCATTCACTCCATGTGTAGAGAGCGACTCATCGAAAGTCCGCACAGCAATTTACACACTTAAATGATAATGACTTTGCGTTTCGTTTCTTATTTTTCTTTAAACTAAAGTACTGACAGAATTACTTAAAACTGGCGAATAAGCATTAAAGGAAAATTAACTGGAGGGGCAAATTTGCAGGAATATTTCTGCTTCAAAAGCGTTAAACTTTTTCGAAAAAAATATTCAATAATTTGTTGCAATGCAAAATACTTAGAACTTCTTCCATTTCGAATAATTCAATATAATGTTGCACCTTTAGAAGATTTTTCTACACCAGCAACTATTTAATTAGTTTTTCTACTGCTGCTGTCTCGCTCGCCAACGTCTACCTGAAACAAAATGGCGCCGGCATTACAGATTTCAATTTCGTACAACACAAGGTATCATTTAATATACAGAAAACAACGTTTCGCCACTGAATGAAATTCGAACTAATAAAATAAATTAAGACATAAACTCAAGTTTGGTGACTTCAAATTGGCGAGTTCCAAATATAGATCCCAGCGTGAAATTGTTTTATACGGCAGACGAACATGTGGCGCACGACAACGAGGTCTTTTCCTCACTAGAGTGTGATCGCAACTTTAATTGTATCAGCATGGCATTGACCACAATTCGAACTCTCAAGAGCAGAAAAACTTTAACGCAGGGCGTTGATTTTGCCAAATTGACAAACAAAGAATTTGAAAATTGTATAAGAAGTGGGAAATTTCTTGAAAAGAAATTTTAAATGAATTTTAAATAGGTCTACTCGTATACGTCTGGCCGTAACGCATAAAAACTAAAAACACTGCAAATATCTCTAAACTGATAAAGAAAATCGCTTTACAACGCAAATTTGCATATAAAATAGACAAAAATTTCAATAAATTTGAAACAGAACACAAAAACTTTTTGATTGTCCGATAACTCTTGGCTTTTGATAGGAATCTAACCTACGACTTATGGAATGTTGGTCGAACACTATAACAACTCATCCAACGAGGCACTGACTTCTATTTGCTTTGATCTTTTTTATTCGAAATAGAGAAGTGGTTATTAAATGAATAAATTCTGGAAGTTGTGGCCAAGTCCATAATTGCCAAGAATTTGTCAGGTTTGGCAACTATACCAAAAAGATGAATACAAATTAATATACCAGCAAGAAGCCTGCAAAAATCCTTAAATTTAATAACAGAAGCGAATTAGAAAAATCTACAACGGATCAAAATCGCTATGAAAACGTAAACATTTTTAAGAAATCATCGTGCCACAAGCGACTCACATTAAAGTTGAACGAGAACGATTATAGATATAATATACGAAGTTATTGCAAAGCAAAGGATACTTATTAGTTTTTTTTCATTCCTCCAATATTCAGGTGAAATGTTTCATGTTATTTGATTTCCTTTCAAAATTTTATTCCTAAAGAAGAAAAACGAAATATTGATTAAGCGTTTTAAATGAATAGTTGCAAAATTCCGCGGTTTTTCTCTTGCTCTGTTTTAAGTTTAAAAGGCAGCACACCTATAATTAAGGGATTGTTCACTGAAGTCTTATTATTTATATCATGAGTTTATGGCACTTGGCGAATATCCTCCCATTAAGTTTGCAACTTAATGTAAAACATGTATTTCGACGATTTGGTTGAAGGCAACCTTAAACTTTTTCTCCTTTAAATTTCTTTATTTTCGTTAATCAAATATTTGCTTACTCTTATTTTTATTTTAAGCACAAGTTGCAAACTTGAGAGGAATGCGAAAAAGTCTGCAAATGCTTAAATGTACTTAAAACTACAATGTTTTTGCTCAAACGCTTAAAGTTTGTGTATTAGGATGGCGTAGGGCTTGGCAAAGTACAGCCTCTATGAACAAAAGTATAACGTAAAAAGAGAAAAATATAATTTAAACGAACCTGGTCCGTTGCATGAGTTTTATGTCAAATTTGGGCGCAAAAATAGTTTTTCGAGGCGCGAGTTAAACACAAGTTTTCTTGACGTTTCAGCCTAACAAACCTGATATTACTCGTCAGTTCTTAAATACTTATGGAGCAATTATTGTAATTTCTAACAATTTTTAGCATTTTACTATTATTTAAGTTGGCTCGTTTTGAGAACGATTTCGAAATAAAAGACTATTGCCGCCCTAATGTTCATTTGTCTCTTGCACTCATGTTCTACAAGAAAAACTGGGCAAAAGTATTTCTTGTTTGTTAAATAAAATATTTTCTTTATACTTTCCAAGTATAAATAAGTAAAGCCAAAGAAAATGTAAAACTTTGAAACAAAACCTTAAAGCAATAACTTACTGCAAGTGGGCGTGGAGTTGAAAACTTATAATAGATTTAACGAATCGTTACTTGCAGTAAATTGAAAAACTCGAAAATGTAGAGAAAATTTATCGATATTTTTCATGGAGTCGTCAACTATACTTTTTGGTGGATTCGTTGCTATGGAATTTTTTTGTTATATCAGAGAAACAACATAAAAGTCTAATGAAAAAACGGTGACTAGTTATAACATTTTAATCTGAATAGCTGGATATTTATGCACACAAAAAATGATGGCTATTTTTCCTGGATTTAGTTACAATATTGAATCAATAAATAGATTCACCGCATTCAACGATTTTTTGTCTGATAAAATAATATTTTTTATTGAGACTTCATCAACAATTTTAATACATTCAATTGTTTACTGAAATAACGAAAATATTTTGTAAAAAGCAAACTTTTTCTTAGAATGTTCACAGTACATTTAGTTAAAAAAATATTTGTTTTCTTCCTGAACAAAAGTTTTTTTTTTCAAATATTTTTAGTTAAATAATTTACCGTATCAATAAAATGTTTAATTGAAAACGTACCAGCAAAGATATTTTGCAGAAGGTACGAACAATTTTGCTTGAAAATAATATTTGATCTTTGTTTAATATAGAAATAAAATGCTATTTGTTGAATCAGTACTTGACTGAGATTTTGTTTTCGTTCTAAAGGGTGTTTTTTATAGAGTGCCACAAGTTTAAATCATAATAAAACAAGGAAATATATTTTTAATATCAATGAAAAGAACTTTATTGGAACGATAATTTTATGAAATTAATGTTTAAATATGATTTCTGCCACAGCTGGCGCGTAGAAGGTCCAATCTGAAACACCAATTTTGCAAATTTTTTCGCAGCATTTGCGGCCGTATTTCGCCGATAACTCCAGGTGTTTAATTATGTGGTTTTTATGTAGTTGATTTCCAGGTGTTTAATTGTTTGTGGTTTATCGACGTAGAAACGATCTATTGTTCTTCGAATTAGCCGCTCTTAAGGACGATTACGTACGCCATAAAATGGAAGAAGTGCACAATGAATTTGATTTTGATTCAAAATTTCAACAATTTGCACGCGTTGCTCTGGTGTAAGTCGATTCATAATGAAATTTCAAAGCAAACTAAACAAAAAGCAACTATCAGCTGTTAAATGTGTACTCTAATAAAGCAGTGATGCCAACTCAAAGATGTGACACTCTAAAAAAAAATTGTATTTAGAAGAGACGTGGATATATTCAGTGATATTCAAAATTCAAGTTTCTGATTAGGTTTGCTTATAAGATATCGCAAAATGAATATGTGACGCTGCATAAGAAACCCCACCTAATGTGTCAGAACGCGATTTGAAGTTTCCCCTCTTAGTTCATTTCAGTTTCATACTGAACGCGTTCTCATTTCATTGATGAAACATACTAAGAGGGTCTTTACTGTTTTATAAAATATAATTACATTTTAACATTAATTTCCGATGTTATTGAGACTTGCGAACAGTTTCACACGAAGAATTGACAAATCCAAAAAAAATTCATGAAATTTGACACACGAAGTAAGAAAAAACTAGAGTAAGAAAACTTCCTGCATATGTAAAAAACATTACATATGTCTTTTTCTTAAAAGTGACCTTTTTTTTGTTGTAAATTTAATGTAAATATAATTTTAAACTAATTTTTTATTGGTTGCAATACTCAAAATTGTTTAAATGTAAATCATGATAGTAAAACAAAATAAATAAACGTTCGCTTTGAAATATAAATTTAAATCAAATTATTTTCACCTTAAAAATAATGCTGATTAAAAAAAGGAAAAACAAATTGTTTTTAATATAGAATCATGTTAAATTGACATGGAATGGAAAATAGAAAACGAATATAGTCGCAGTATTGATAACAGGTTGGATTAAAATAATTCTATGTTAAAATCCAATTATTTTTTTATGAATAACTTCGTGTCAATAGAAATAACGGCCCATTATACAGACGTTGTTAAACTAAAAAAAAAAAAAACAAGTCGCCTTTTTTCCAAAAATTTCACCCTGATTAAGAAGAGATTTTTCCTATATTCTTTAAATATATAAATGGCAACAATAAATTAAAAAAAAAAATACAATCAAAAGCATATCTCAATTTAAAATTAGAAAACCAAAGTTAAGACCGATTAAGATAGTTAATAGTTCGATTATTACGATTAGTAATAATATCAGTTCATAAAATGGAAATTTTGGAAAATAAATATAGACAGAAAGTAAACAGACAAGATGAAGCGCCTACTTTGCTTCTCTTCGTTACAACTCTTAGTCCCAGCAATAAGTTACAGAAAAATCTATTTTCTTTTTTAGTCTAAGGGAAGGAAAAAAATTAACTTCAGCCCGATTGAAACAATTGTAAAATTAACATTCTATAACGTCTTTTTCTGGCTGCACTATTCACAGAGCTCTGGCGTTTCGGTTTTAATAAAAGTAAATTTGTCTAAATTTACAATACTGATATTGATTGTATTTCATGGAAGCCCTAAGAAAAACTCAAGTTCTAATATATAAAATTATGTTGTTATTTCTTTTTTTTATTAATTTTTATTAAAGAAAAAAATTGTATTTTTTTGTATTACATGTAGAAATAGGAACTGAAAAGGGAATAAAATGTTTATTAATATATCACTCATATACGCATATATCATATCGTCACCAAAAATAAAGGAATGCTTCCACACCAGAATAAAGTTTATTGTATAGAAACACTTTTTAATTGTTGCATTTCTTTTGCTTTAAACAATTTGTAGCGCCCATTATTTTTACATTTTCACTCAACTTTTACAAACTTGAAAGTTTCCCAGAACATGCAATTTTCTAAATTTGAAATTATTTGCTTTTTATATGAATATAAAATTTTAGTTTTTAAGTCATTGGACGTATGACTAATATAAATGAAGTTGTTGTCTTACGAATAAAATTAATCATACGACACAGCGATGGAGCGATTTGCATTTTCAACCATGCGAACGATGTAATCTAGTGTAATCCTGAAATATTGATTATGTTAAATGCCCTCATTGATTCCATCGACCTTCGCCATAATATTTCTTTGGCATATTTCTCCTCTTTCTTACTTGCAGATTGATAAGAAGAGAAAAGGGAAGAGATACAAATTAAAGCCTACATTTTTGTCGGCTTAAGGTTTTAGACTCATATTTCACATATTTATTTTAAAAACTAAAAGTTTTGCAGTTTTAGATTAAATTTAAGATATACTATTATAACAAATATCGAAATTATTTCCTGTTCCAATGATAATAGCATGTATCATTTATAAATATTGTTATTTTTTATACTGTTAATTTATTAAAATAATCAGTATGTTAATTTCATTTCAATATTGTTATAAAAAAATTATATATTATTCTTATACGTGTTATTAAACAATTACTATGACTGTTATCATATTTTTTTATTATTAAACTATTATTTAATCATTTTTATTACTTTTTACAGAAGAATTTATTAACAGAAATAGAATTTTGAATTGTTGGAAACAAGTCAACGTAAAAGTGGATTTTAATTTAACTTTTTATCGCAAATATGTTGGCAGTAAAAACTATTCTTATTATTACACTCGTAAGATTTACATCTATTGAGGACTAACGGATAACAGGTGCACAAAATGAACTAAATTTACTTATTTTTCAATGGAATTTAATGTATTTTTAGAATCCGTAATTAACACGGCCACCTTTAGGAGTTATGAAAACTTTAAATAGATATTAATTTTAAATGTTGTTTTAGATCGGCAAAGGCACGACTTACCCTCAAAATGCTTTGTATAACTAATTTTAAAAACTAAAAAGAAAATTAGCCCATTTTATGTCCTTCTTCAGTGAAACTGCATTAACATTTTATCAGTTGATCAAATTCGGGAATGACTGCTCAGATTTGGAAATACCTAAACCCTAAAACAATCACCAATTTTTTAATTCTAGCTTAACTTCTTCCATTTTCCTGCAGCTTATTATCGTTTAGCAATATTCCAAGTTCTATATTTCTATTGTAAACGATTTTCTTAAATTCGCCGATCAAAGTTCTGTCCATTAACTTATTAGAAAGCACTACGAGTGCAGCATTTTTCCCAAACTTTTGTTTATTTTCCTCCGTTTTTCTGAAGTTAGTCCGGGAGAAATTGTGAATTTCTATTTTGAACAAATTTTTTATTCAGAGTGCACCGAAGTATTTTTTTGCCATATTCTCTAGTTTAGATTTTTTTTCTGGAAAGATTATCTTTTTTAATAATTATAAAAAAAAAACAATTATTTTACAATCTTCACATTGTAAACACAAGTTCATTTTCAATATTCAATAGTAATGAAACGTAATAAATAATTTTTTTTATTCGATCTTCGATACTCGAAATCTTTTCCAGGTTTGGAATACAGCTAAACAATTTTAAATGTTTAACAGTTTCGTACAGCTGTAGTAACGTAGATTATTTAGGTACAAATTTAAAATATGTTCAATTTTTCATTACACACAAAACAATAATAATATTTAATATTATTTACATTGCAAAGATTCAACAGTTTTGGTAATACATAAATGTTGGGGCAGAGATCACCCCTTAAATTTTAAGATCAGTGAAGTCGATCAAAATTCTTGGGATATTAAATAAGGGAAAACAATTTGTTATTATTTATCACTTTAATTAAATTAAACTGCTTTGCTGCGCAAATAATCCTGCTGTCATGATATGATTAATGTTTGTTCGAAAGTTTTTGAGTATCTCTACCATTTTGGTTGTGAAAACATTTCTTCACTACTTTTCGCTTGCAAGCAAAAAAAAAAATACTACAGAAAAATATTTATAAATTTAAAAAGTATAAAAAAACGAAAGCATGTCACTCAAGAGTAATGCAACATTTTCAGTAAGTTTTATAAAGTGGCTGAGCTGAACACATTGAAATGAAGGCTTTAAAACTGACAAACCAGCAACTTCAACGCTTTATTCCGTATGACAGCTTTTCTAAGGGTAGTTGCTGAAATTTCAAAATAATAAGAGCAACTTTGCACACTTCCACATAAAGAAGGGGCAATTATTATTTTTAATTTTCGGTCATTGCAAAAGCAACCCTTATATTTATATGTCCTCAAGCACATGATTTCTTGTCTTCTGGCAAGTAAATAAAAAAAAGGAATTAAAAAAAGCTGAATATATTCTTCCCAGAGGAAATCGAGTGATTCGAGTTTGTAAGTGTATTTGTGTTTGTTAAATGCTTGACAAAGACGTAACTTTAGAACACTTCAAAGAAAATATTGCTAAAATAAATTATTCAACTATAATTTGAACTGATGTTGTGGTTAAAAATTAATTAATTAATTAAAAAAAAACTGCGTCATCACAGTTCCACAAATAAGGGAATTTTTTTTTTTAAATTTAAGTGTTTTTATTTTTTTTTTTTGATTATGCCCGCCGGAATGCACTTGGACTTTCTAAAATATAAAACCATTGTTAGGTTTGACGCGTATACCAGTTTGGCGTAAAAATGGACACATTTTCAGAAAACAAAATAATACAATAAGAAACACTCAACACAACAGAAAGTTTGACACTATAGAATAGTGTTTGCAGGTTTTGGGAATTGGACAGCAACTAGTAAAGCAATAAGACTTAACAGTAAAACTGATTTAACGATGGATTTTACTGGAATAAACAGAATTGTACATCGCACAAGAAATGGATTAGGTACCTTTTCGAAAGTTTTGGGGGAACGTGCAGTTTAAAAAGGGAAATTTATGCTACTTCGAAATCAGGCAATTAGAACATTGTTTGGCATGATATTCTGATGGAAAGAAATTATTATAAACTTTTTAAAAGATACAATTGAAGGACGGACAAAGACGCAAATTGGGTTTACTACAAATATTCTATTTTTTCAATAACTCTCCTTTTTATTGTATAAATTTTTTTTTGTGAGCAGACTGTAATGAACTATTTATCAAATGCATCAGCTGTTGTACTAAAGTAAGGGTTCCATAGAGAAGTTTTTTTCGTGCCCACTATTACCGAAGCGGTAATCGAAACAAGAGAAATAATTTTGATTGGTGGGTTATAGGGCCTTTCGTCAACAAACCGGTTACAATTCAATTTTTGAGAACCATAACATCTTCCTTAGTACAAGAGACACTGAAGCTCACCTCAATGGCTCAATCTTGCCCACTTTGAGTTCTAGTTAAATTGCTTAAAATTAATTAAGGATTCAAGGGTCCTGAGCAATTATTAAATTTTGAGCAATTGTTATATTTTTATTATGGAACTTTAAAAAGCCTGATAACTAAATATTTCCGGCATTGGCACTGCCTGCTTTTGGATAAAATGTACGCATCATCACGTTTAACGACATTGCCTTGGCTATCAGATGGTGGGAAGTGGTTGAAGATAAGTGCTCTGACAAAACGATGAAATATATTATTATTATTTCGGAATCGGATATTCTTATTCCAGAAACCCGAATTAGCTCTTAAGTCAGTGTTCGATATGTCAAAAATCTTCTATTAGAATAAAGCCTGGATGAAAAATTTACAGTTTTAGGCTTGTAATAGTTTTTTTTTGCAACACCTCGCAACTTGTTTGTTTGAAGAGAAACTTGTGCGTTTTAATGGGCTTTTGGGGCCGCCACTTTTTCTTTTTAAGGCAACGATTTTTATGGAATACCCTGAAATTAGGCACTCCTTGAAGAATGAGAAGTATATTGCAGTTTCTCAGAGAATATAAAGCTCATATGATATCGATTTGTTTTCGTCAATTTTATCTTAAAAGTGATATATCCAACTTCATACTTAAAAATGCTTTGAATTTATGAGTTTCTTATTCGAATAAGGACCTGCAATTCTAAGAAACCACAAGTAAGTGCTCAGCTGTGCAATGCCTTTGAAAGCAAATGTCTCTTTACCAACGGCAACGATATGATTAAGAAACTTGCAGACGTAAATTGTGTTTCTGTGTGCAAGACATGTCTGGAGGTGTATAAAATATGAAAGTGATATAATTCTAATGAAAATAATTGTATTCCTAGAAAAACGCAAGCGCTTTTGTCTTATTGTCGGTTATATGATTTGCAAAATAGATTTTAATTTAATAACTTTTGTTGAATATATGAAAACGCCAACCAACAATGGCGTCGTTAATTGTTTAATTGACGTAAATGTGCAACATTTGCTTAGTTGGCTTGTTAAAACTTTTGTTCGTCTTATTAGAACAGGATAAACACGATAACATTTTATGATGGTTGCAAAAACATATTTCACATGCGACAAGTCACTAACAATTCTGAGAATAAAAACTGAATGCAAATTACATTTCACTGAACAAAAGCAGACAGGCGGGCGTATGATATGCCAGTACAGGACTTCAAATGAAGGAATGGTTTTACGTCTTAAAGAAACTATTAAAAAAATGTATGTGTACAAGACTTAAGAAAAAGCCATTAACATTGAACAATGTTGATTTAATTTTTTTTGCTAAAATTTCACTTGGACTGGAGTAATTTAAAAAGAAATACTGACTTTTAATGTTAAAGGCTCCATTGTGTGATAGAAATTAATTTTCCAAATGATTCTGTCTTATAAAAAAGACCAGCTTTTTTATCTTATCTATTTGATTCATACATATATAATCCTTTTTCATCATCAGCTGTTTTAAATATTTTTGATTCTTAATTTAATTCCAATATATATAATACAATTCATATAAAAGTGTAGATTTCCACAGCCAACCTTAAAAAAAATTATCCTCAAACTACATTAAAAACCAGTTGTTTTCCTACCATCACACTTTTCGAAAATAATTATTTCCACTTACCCGAGACTTGAATTAACATTATACGGCCTAATTTAGGTATACGTGGGCGGGTCAATAAGTGCGTTACGCTATGAATTTCTAGCCTCTGAATTGAAATGGCAACACTGCTTCTGTCGGTTGACTTCTGTCTGTATTTATACAACTTTTGAGTCATTTATTTTGTGTTGGGCAGCTGTTGATAGAAGACTACCGCGCGTTTTGAGAAGAAAATGTGTGGGGACTATGCACCATCTATTTGCATGGTAAAGAAGTTGTTTACTGAATTACCATATGGCCGTACAGGCACGGTAGATGCCGAACGTTCTGGCCGTAAAGTTGAGGTCTCTACATCCGATACAATTCAATGTATTCACGATATGGTTTTCGTCGATCGGAGACTGAAACTGAGAGAGATTGCGAGAGCCATAGGCATCTCATCTGGCTCAGTGTTTTCAACTATGAATGGTCACATGGGTATGAGAGAGCTTTCCGCAAGATGGGTACCGCGTGTGTATGGAAAAACCAAGGACTAAGTGTATAGAACTCAAAGAAGACTATATTGAAAAATAAGCTAACTTTTTATACAAAAACCTGTGTTTCATTCAAAAAGTCATGGACTTATTGACCCGCCCTCGTATCACATTAATCAAAAATGATTTCATATTGAAGTCAAATGTTTTCTTTTTATCAATTAATTTGTTCAAATCAATAAAATTGTGCAAAACTGAATATTCCAAGCACTCGCTAATATTAACTAATAAAATCGAAATAAAATAATCATCGAATCTGCTTGTAATTTTGATTGGAAACCTATTTCAAATCATTGGAAAAATGAAGTTAAGTTTCTTTTCTTATGTAGCAAATTTCGTTATTTTTCCAGTGTCATATAATTCTTTGCTCGCAGCTTTTGCTTATTATGTAAAATGTTCGGTTGTTTTCAGCATATATTCTCAGTGTAAGTGTCTAAACACAATCTATTCTAGCAGGCAATTTTATCTTTAAGGAATGGAGAAATTGCTGATAAATGTTCAGCGCCAACAACATTAACAAAATGTAGTGTTCGGTTTAAGGTATTATTTGCTTCACACAGTTCACATTATCGTAGTTCTGTAACAAAACTCAGAAAAAATTAACTATGACACCATGTTTATAAAAGAGTCTAATTCTTTTAAGTTTCGCTTTCCTTTATGTATTAATTAATTTCACTTTGTTTAAATTTGAACAAAATTTTGAAACGGTGGCTCATTTTCGAAGACTTACGCCAGAGCAGCAAACTGATTTGCTTTAATTAGCCAAATTCATCTGTGGCTCATGCTAAATTGTACAAAATGTTGACAAACGTCAACGTTCAACCCTAGAGTTTAAAATTGTTTAATGTCTCTAGTGTGGGAATAAGTGATCCGCCTCAGTTAGTTGCTGATTATTAATCTATCGTTTTGCCAAAGGAAAAATGCTTTTGAAATTTAATTCAACTCTTTTAAAATCAAATTCTTTTATTGCTTTACAAGTTTCCATCGTTAGAATTTGATTATCCAGCTATACAAATTATTTTGTTTATATATAAAACAACAATGTGACAATATGCAACGCCAGTCCGCTGCAGCTGTATGCGATTTTTGTGTCTGTTGCAGGCAATCGAAGTACATTTGTTGACATTAAAAATGCAACTAGTGACAAGTGTCTTGGCAGTTTGAAGTCTCTTTTGTATTATATAATTTCTTATTGTTATTTTTTGCTCTGCAAAAACTGCCACCGAAGGCATCATGTGCAAGTTGAATTGGTTCTATGGCTCACTAACTGTCTGACTGACTGCACGTCAGTTTATTTTTGCACTCACGCGCAGTTTAAGCAATTCAAATGAAATAGAACTAAAATGAACTTTTTACATCTTCAGATTTGCTCGCATTTGCTGTAAATAGTCAGTCGTTACTTAAGCAAACAAACACTAAAAGTGCATTATTTGACACAACTTGAAAAACTTGTTAGCAAATACTTGTTAAAAAACGATGAAAAAAAATTATGTAAAAAATAAAGCAAATAAACTAAAATATAAAGCAAATTGTATACTTTGCACGTTTTACACATACGAGTAAACAACCATTTTTTGATGATTTTATTCTGAGATAATGTTAAAGGAGGTTGTTAGTTTTTACATGCATTTTTTTTTATTTATTTAGAGTGTTTTTGCATTTTTTGCTCTCTCTATCTCTCTCACTCTCTTCTTCCAAAATTATTATGGCTTTTGTATCTAACACAAGTAGACAACGCAGAAGTCAAGAGATGCTTAAACCCAACTACGTGCAAGTGCTACTTGTTGTATTTGAACAATAATTAAGCGTTGCTTTTCAATTTGTTGTTGTTGGTTTTTTGTATATTGTATATATTTAGTTTTGTGTTTGGCGCACATAATTAATTATGAAATATTTAAAGTTGCAAAGCTAAATTAATTAAATTGACAATATCATTTTGTTTATACCATAAATCTAAGACAAGTCGACAACAGTTCGATGCCAGCCCGGATTAGCATCAGTTTAACTCAAAAACTTATTTCTTTCTGTAACAGTTGGCAGCCGAAACGTAAACTCATACACATACATACATATCGCACCCTAAATACAAAAGGGGCACAATTCAAAATTTTCCAAAACTGACTTTTTTCCATAAATTAATTCAGAGTACACATCTCTAACTATGGCAAAATTTTCTTTCGCATCTCTATCTTCTTTAACGGGAAAAATACAGTTATGTTAAGTGTGTTGCTTCTGCACGATGAACTAAACATAAGTAGTTTTTTGTCTCTCCTGAAAATTTTAGTATTTTGAGTTGTGCCCTTTTGTATTTAGGGTGCGATGTGTACATACGAGGTCTTTCAAAAAACTAGGAGAATTCTCATTTTTCACAAAAAGACAAACAAACAAAAATTTGTATTTATTCATTCATCAATTTCTACTTGGTCCCCCCTCAGATATAATACACTTTGGCCAGCCTTTTTTAAATCCTCGAAACACTCCAGTTCTTAAATTTTACTCGAAATGGTTCAGAATCATTTCCTGATTTAAAAGCATTAGTTCAATTGTCAATACCAGTGTTGAACGCCAACGTGAAGAGAATATTCTCTCAAATTAATTTAAATAAACCTAAAACTAGAAATAATTAGATGACGACATTCGTAGTCCAAGTGGCATTTTAGCAACTAAAGACTTTTTAAAGAAACTAAAATTCATTTGCACAAACAAAAGAAATGGAAATTATATTCACTAAGAATATACACACCAAATATGTTTAATTATTGTAAATAATGATCTTTTAAATGAAATGCTTATTATATCTTGTGTTTTTAACTTCTTCTTTTCATTTTATATATTTTTTTTATATTGTAATATAAAAATTTTTTGTCATGTTTTTCTTCTTTTATTAAAATGAATTTAAAATATGCAAATTTGCTTTTTTACTTTCTTTAATTTCGTTTTGAAGGAGCAGATTTTTTCTCACAAGAACAATTTTTTTTGAAATTGTCAGTTTTTGTGTAAAAAAAAATGGCAACGTTGCTTGCAAGGGATATATCAACTTGTGTATGCAAATATTCAGCGGTTTCCGGGTGTAACTGGTTCAAATACAATTTGAATTTATATAAAAGAAATTAAAGCCTTAATTAAAATATTAATTTATTAAAATTTACCGATAATTGTCCTGATTGACTTACCTAAAGAGAAAGACAGAAAGAAAAAGAAAATTAATTTTGATGCAAAAATTACAGAAAAAATTTCTGTATACTAATAGAACAAATTGCTTAGCCGCTTTTTAATAAAACTGATGAGTTAAACCTAGACTTCTTTAACTCAAATTAAATATTATAAGACGCGTCAGTAGGCGCCATCGTCATGTAGAGGTTTGATTTAAAAAGCCTGATTCCTCGGCATAGAAAATGATCTTCAACACTAAACAATGTTGGATTTACATTTTTCGCAAACACAACCTGTTTCATTTAGTTTACAAAACAATAATTCATGTACATAAGTTTTTGTAATGACTTGTATTGATTCGAATGTTTTGACTTTTGAGGTTTATAATTATTCTTACTTTTCTTAAAGCGTAAGATCCTTCACATTTGATATTAATGCAATATGTTTTCATATTGAAATCAAATGTTTTTTGGCCAAAACGAGAAAAGAGTTTAAAAGGGTGCCACAAAAATATTTACCATTTGAAAAACCAGATAAAACGTACCAAACTCTTTTAGATTACCCTTTTACGCCCATAACGTTTCTAGTCTCTTTTCCCCCCTCTTGCCACAAATGAGTGGCAACATAATCTTTCAAATTTTTTTTTAAGAAAAGTGTTCACAAGATAAATTAAATATTTAATTAATTTAAATATATATTCATTTAAACTAATTTTACAATCTCTCAATCACAAAATACACCCCTTGAAAAATGACATTTAGCTCCAATATCAAGAAAATCCTTTAATTGTCTTCAAATTGTGGCACAGTTTAAGCGGATATTATATGAAGACAAAAACTTATCTGATACATGTGTGCAAATTTATGGTTTATAACAACTTTTGTTAACTAATATTGATAAACCATAAACGTTGTTTCATATTTAAAGTTCTGGCGTTGCGAACTCGTAGCGTGTGGGTTTTACGACACTCTTTTGTAATAACGTGTTGCCTTTATTATTGAAATTGTAATCGATGTAGATGCAACTAATTAGTGCTCTTTTATAAACCAATTATATCTTTAAACAGTCTTGCTCGTTACGAGGGAAACGTGATTATGATGTGTGAAAGTTGATCGCATAATTTTGCGCATTTGTGATAAAATGTACTCATCACTTATGATGAAAACGCAAAAACTAATTAAAACTTTGTAATTTATAATCGATAACAGCAGATAAAAGTGCGAAAGAATTGAAATGATTATTCGCAAAAAAAACATTAAACAGTTTTACAATTTCAGCATAACAAATAATAATATTTTCTTTATTCGGTTCGTTCTATTAAATTCTAGATATATGATTGAACGTTGCAGTCTTATAATAATATAATTATGGCATTTTTGAGGCAATTTGTCAAAAGTTTTTGCATAAGCGATATAAAATATTATTTTGAATATAACTTCAATTAAAATTTGACGGATAAACTTTTGTGAAAAAGAAGGAAATTAAATAAATTAATAGCGAATTGTTTTATAATAGAATAATAATAATGTTTTGTAGTAAATCGATTTTTAAAAAGGGCGATACAACTCGCGTTCTTAATAAATAGCGGAAAACTATTTTGTAGCAAATTACCATTATATTCGATTCTTTCTTACTGTTCGCATATTGGTAGTACTGCTTGTATTGAGGTTATGGTACATCCTCTGTTGTAGTTCAACTCTATGAACTTCAATATTGTGCAAAAGTTTGTGCACATACGCATAAAAATAGTTGCATTTAGTGCAAACCATATATGGGCAATATAGTACGTGCTACATCTATGTAGATGTTCGTCGAACACATAACTTCTGTAGCATTTTACTAAAAGGAAAGGAAAGACTACGACTCAGCATTATATTTAAAAGAGCCAGAAGAACTCGAATTTATATAACGTAGCCTTTTGGTTCCAGAAACTCACCGATATATACAGCGTGTTTTTGTAAAGTGTCACAACTTTGAGTTGGCATCACTGCTTTGTTTGAGCACCCCTTTAACAGCTGATAGTTGCTTTTTGTTTATTTTGTTTTGAAATTTCATTATGAATCGACTTACACCAGATTAACGCGTGCAAAATTGTTGAAATTTTTATTCAAAATAATTGATATTGATTTTGAAGTTCCATTTCCGATGAAGCCCATTTCTAATTGAATGGGTACGTAAATAAGCAGAATTGTCGCATTTGGAGTGAGCAGAATCCACAGAAAACGACTGTTTGGTGCGCTTTACAGGCTGGCGGAATCATTCGTCGATATGTCTTCAAAAGCGATGATGGTCAGAATGTTACTGTCAATGGTGAACTGTATAGGAACATGATACTAAAATTTTCGTACCTCAATTACGTGGCATTAATCTTCCTGATATGCGGTTCCAACAGGACGGAGCCACATGCCACACAGCGGGCGCTACAATTGATTTACTCAAAGAAACTTTTGATGAAAAAATAATTTGACGTAATGGCCCAATTAATTGGCCACCAAGATCGTGTGATTTAGCCCCATTGGATTATTTTCTTCTGGGTTATGTTAAGTCACTTGTCTACGCCGAGAAACCGCAAACAATTGAACACCTGGAAATCAACATTGGAAGAGTTATCGGCGAAATACGGCCGCAAATGCTGCGAAAACTTTTTGAAAATTGGTGTTCCAGATGACATGGCAGAAATCATATTTAAACATTAACTTCATAAAATTGTCTTTCCACTAAAGCCCGTTTCAGTGATATTAAAACTATATTTCCTTGTTTTATTATGATTTAAACTTGTGTCACTCTATAAAAAACACGCTTTACATACATACGTATGTGCAGAGCTGTGGAAAACAAATATCATTAAAGGAATGAAAATCATAAAACGAATTTTAATTTTAACAGCAAGGACGTAACATTTCCAACTTTATATTGTATGTCTACGATAAAAGTTCTTGGCCGTGCAATACAAAATACTTTGAAAAGTAATAGATCGGTCTGAAAACTATTCGTAGCAAAACAACATATCAAAAAAACTGAGTTGCAATAAATCTTTTTATTTCCAACAGCATCTAGTAATTTGATAGATCTTTTGTTCCACAGACTTGTGAAATTCATTTAAGTATTCAGGCGCGATGACGGTGAACCAATACCACAAGGTGAACTTGCCAGCCGTTTACCACCGCCTCCATGTGGGTTCTAAGGCGTACACAGATGGCGATGTTTTCTAATATGCTAAATCGAAACATGTCCCAAGCCTCTTGTTCGAGGCTTGGGGATATCAAGTCAAGAGACCTGATCCATTAGTCCAAAGGCAAAAGCATTACATGTTAACCGGACACGCCCGATGTTCCCTACCATCGAGTTCCGTACTGAAATAGGTATATGTTGCCAGATAACAGCAACTCATTGACGCTTTGCTCCTCGGAATATTTTTTTTACATTTCTGAGGTTCTGAGCCAACTACCGAGGAATAAGTCTCCTGAACATCGCCTACAAGATCTTCTCTGCCGTTTTGTGTGAGCGCCTGAAACCATTCGTGAACAGTTTGATAGGTCCTTATCAGTGTGGTTTCAGGCCGGGGAAGTCCACCATCGACCAAATTTTCACACTACGGCAGATCCTGGAAAAGACCCAAGAGATGCAAATCGACACCCACCACCTATTCGTCGATTTTAAGGCCGCATATGACAGTGTGTATAGGGACGAGCTATACGAAGCCATGTCTAGTTTTGACATTCCTACTAAACTCGTCAGGCTGTGTAGGATGACGATGGAGAACTCTCGCTGCTCCATCAAGGTCGGTAACGAATTCACCGAGACCTTCAATGTCAGAAGGGGATTTAGACAAGGCGACGCACTGTCATGTGATTTTTTTAACATAATTCTTGAGAAGATCGTGCAAAACTCACACGCCAACAACAGAGGCACGATCTTCCAAAAGTCCGTGCAACTGCTAGCATACGCTGACGACATTGACGTGATTGGTCGAACACAGCGAGCCGTCACTGAAGCGTTTGCTGGTATTTCAACGGAGGCGGCCAAAATGGGTCTAGCGGTGAACGAGGGCAAAACGAAGTATATGCTGTCATCAAAAAAGGACGCGCAACACCGACGACTGGGCCAGAACATCACCATAGGCAGCTATAACTTCGAGGTAGTGAAGGACTTCGTCTACCTTGGCTCCCAAGTCAACAGTATGAACAACATCAGTACCGAGATCAAACGCAGAATAACTCTTGCCAATCGCTGTTTCTTTGGGCTCAAGAGGCAATTGAGTAGTAAGGCCCTTTCTCGAAAAACCAAGTTGACACTATATACCACTTTGATAATCCCTGTACTTCTCTATGGCGCAGAAGCATGGACGGTGTCGAAGGTGGATGAGGAAGTCCTTGGTATTTTCGAGAGAAAAGTTCTGCGTTCAATCTTCGGCCCTGTTGGCGTTGATGGTTTCTGGAGAAGAAGATTCAATCATGAACTGTACGGGTTGTACAGCGACATGAGTCTAACCAGGCGTCTACGGATCCAACGGCTAAGATGGTTGGACCATGTAGAGCGCATGGAGAATACAGCTCCGACCCGTAGAATCTTCGATTCCGAACCTGTGGGACAACGCAGTAGAGGACGCCCACGGAACCGATGGCGCACACAAGTGGAGAGGGACCTCAACCAACTTGGTGTGCAAAATTGGAGAACGCTGGCTAAAGACCGTGCCAGCTGGAAAACTTTGTTGGTTGAGGCCCAGGTTCACCACGCACTGTAGCGCCAAAAGAAGAAGAAGAAGAAGAAGAGGTTCTGAGTTGGTATTTATTGTGACAGGCGCAAGGATCGAGGGGTCTCGACCGCCATATGCCGCAAGATAGGAATGTGCTAAGCCAAACCTGCTCCCCCAAGGAGTTCAAAATGTTTTCTCTTACAATTTGGATTAATCTAAAATAAATTTTTTTTGTCGATATTGAATTCATCGAGCCGCTTTTAAATAACCAACAAATTAAACACAACACTAATTTTGCTTAATTTCTTAAATGATTCAATGATTCATAAAGATAGTGCAAATAATTTTGTTTACGAGACAAATCAAATATTAAACTTAAAAACTTTACTACCCAATATTTCGACTGACTGACTGAAAACTGCACTATTCAATCTTTAAGACAATGGAAAAGTGCATTACTCGTACTTGAGAATAATACAAGTTTCCACATTCCCTCTCAGTAGAATATAAATGTAGGAAAAAAAACGCATATAAAATCCAATGGATGTATAAATAAATAATGAAAATCACTTCAATTTTACGAGCATGTTTTGAATTACATATGAGTACATGAGTGTGTGTTCGATCATAAAAATTCGAACTAAACATCATCATAAATAATTCAACTCAAATTTGAGATTGAGATTCTGTGTCTCACTTTAGATTTTATTAAGTTATAAAAATAAATACGAAAATATTTCAGGATGAATAAAACTCTTAAATAAGAAAACCATTAAGGGTGAGATGTTTGCAGTTTTCGATGTGCTACATTGAAACTAAAAGAATTCCTTGGCCTGCTCTTCTTGAGCCACTGTCAAGCGTGTTGCAAAATATTGCAAGACTATTTATTTATTATTATTTAAATTCATTCACAATAAATCCTAATCTATAAATGGCATAACATTTTTTCTTGTGAGCAGACTATGTGATACAAAAGCAAAAAAGGATTCTTTCTTGGCAACAGAAGTTTTTTTATTCAATAAAAATTCTGTGCAGGTCAGTATTCAAACACAAATATAACTGATTCAGTGAATTATTTGATTGCAAATGTAAAAAAAAGCAAACAAACAAAGAACTTTTTATATGAAAGAACTGAAAAACTTTTGCTCTTCAGTAAATATTTTCGTTGCTTCAGTAAACAATTATTATTAAACCTGTTTCAGATTGTTTTTTTTTACAAAAATTCGGGAGTCCGTTTACTGGCCGTATTTAACAAAAATGGTATTTGAGTCTATGAAAAATAACCATTATTTCCAGCTTTGAGAAAATTAGCAATTTCTGCGGGATAATAAAACTCTCGTATTTCGGGTCTCAAAGATCCAAACCCTCTGACGCTCCTTTGGGTTGCAAATTTTTACTAATTTCGCACAATAAAATTATACCATTTAGCAATAGTCCCAGCGCCAAGTTGGAACGTACCAAATATAAGTAATTATATTACAAGCAATTTCAATTTTAGATTATTACATAATTTGAAACAGTTTTCTGATGCACAAGTTTTTTTTTGTAATAGATAAAAACTCACACAAGTATTTCGATGTTGTTTGCTAAATAGTTCTTCCAGGACGACTTAATTATTGAAATTCGGTTAAATACAAATTTTACATTTACCGTAAAATCCACAAGTTGCTGTGTTTCCTCTGGCCCACATCTTGCGACTCGTAAATAATTTACATTTCTCGTAACGAAATGTATTTGATTATGCATAAAACAATTGGTTTTATGACCGATATTACGTAAAGACTTGAACACCTGAAGGATCTGATATTCGTTGCTCCCATAGATTGACAAAACTGTTTTACAAGTATTTTTATGAAAAGAAATTGTAAGACATAACGTTGATAAATTATTAACTATTTTTGGAGCTGTATTTGGCAAACGTTGAGGAGAGATGACACGTGACATGACACAGTTTTTATGGTATGGTGCCATGTAACTGCGATGAACTTTGTATTCAATTACAGCCAACCTTAACTTTTAATATGCAGTAAAACTTTTTAATATTCTGTGTGAAATTATTTCTTTTCTAGATTAAAATGAATTTTTTTTTAAGTGCCAGTTTCAACTTGGAATCTTAAACTATTTAAGACAGAATTTTTATTTACCTTGAGTTCTAAAAAAAAATATATATGAATTGATTTAAGCATTTAATTACCATCAAGACCAAGTTTTCATAATTAACAGCCCAGTAAATATTTGTTTAATGCACAAAAAACAAACAAACAAATAAAAATTAATTGAAAAAATTTTTTTTTCGTAATAATTTATGAAAAATAAGAAACAAAACGCAAAAAAAAAAAAACCTTGAACAAGTCTGCTGTAATGAGTTTGTGGCAAAATGTGATACCAGTTAGTTAAATACTACTCGAAGTACGACGACAGCTTGTAGTGTGACAAAAAATTCATGTTATTCATGTTTTTTGTTTGTAATTTAAGAAAATTACAAAAAACATTAGGAAAAAAAGATATGAAATATTTAGTATAGAAATTAATAGCTTTCAAATAATTACAAAACTTTAAATTAGTTAAAATTACATATTTGTACTACATAAACATCTCTGAACGAATGTTTGAAAACACGTAATGACCGGTTCATTTTTCATAAATTAACTTGTAAGGCCATTTAAAAAACACTTTACTCGTTTTCTTTCAAAATACATGACACAATTATTTGGCGCAATTTGTTTCCAACAATTGTTGAAACATGCCCTACACTCTATCGATGCATAATTTACACCCAGCAAGACGGTGCTCTGGCGAGTTATCTACAGATGTATGGTAGAGCCTTCACTACGCCATAGAATTTCGAAACATAATTGTATTTCACAAAATGGATCCTAATCTATTTCAGTTGCTACAAAAGTTACATAAGTTAGACAATATTGGCACTGAAAGGGAGAAGAATATGTAAGTTAAAAAAGTAAATTTATAAACACCACCATCGATTGCTCGCAATAAACATACATATTTTTGATAAGTTTATCTTCTCTTTCTCATTGATAGTTTTATTTCTGCCATAAAAAATTAAGAGCAGAAGAAACATTAAGAGCAGAACAGATATAGTACATATAACCTACTTTTGAGTATAGGAATCTTATAATATGAGCGTTTAGATTACACTATAGGAATTTGTCATTGTCGACGTTTGTCCCCTCCATCACCGAGTCCTTTGTCAGCACTAACAATTGTGTAAACTAAAAGCCTGCTGTTCTTAACCTGAACATGTACACACTATATGTGAACTTAGAAGTTTCAATAGCATCTTGCCGGTTCAGTCTAAGCACATAAACTTTTATGATATTTCTCCATGGCCATCTAAAATTACCTGAAACCTTCCTGCCTGAACTGCCAAACAGGCAGTGCCGTATTCTGTCCGTAATTTCCAGTTTTATTCCCATGTGACACATCTGCCAGTAATATGTGAATGTCGGTCACTAAAATCAGTACAGTCTGTTCAAAACAAAGCTTTAAAAATATTCCGCCAGTTAGACGACTATACAAGTAAACATTTTTAATGTATATTTTTAAAACTATACGAGGAAATTTTCACCAGGCAATACAAAATATATAATAATATATATAATACAATTTGTCAAAATATATTTTATACCCAAGTAAACACTCTCAAGATATAGTTTGGAATTAACAAAACAGCGCATTACATACGATGGTCCACACAAATTTAATCAATTACCCAATGAGTTAAAAAAAGTATTCAAAATCTTTCAAGATCTAAAACTGCCGAACTTTATTTGTGGCAAAATGTGCAAACACGTATTATGTAACTTTTTGAAAAGTTAAATTAAAAAATAGTTATAACACAATTCTGATTTTATTTTAATAATATTTATTCCAGTCTTTTTTTTTATTCAAATCTTATTTTTTATTCAAATCTGTTTTTTATTTTAAAAATGCTTAAATGTTACCAACTAGTTTAACTTTTTGCTGTCCGTTTTATAGGGCTTTTGTAAATTGCGAGTATCACCTTTACTTTGAAACGCATTTGTCGAGGCTCTTGTTGGAATTCTCGCTTTATTTCACAAAGTTTCTATTTCGATTGCACCTGATCGCAAGTCTAGTTTAACTTTGCGCACATTATAGGGCACAATTCGTACAATTTGCGATGCTCAAGAAAAACAACTTTTATTGTTCTCTTGTATTCATTTAGCTTTAGTTCCCTTTTCTGCTGTTTAGCCGCAAACAATAGATATAATTTAGATTTGTTCTTTAGACTTTAACTTAAATACAACTTCGGATATAACATTCAATTCGACTTTTAATATCGGTTTCTGGCACAATTTTTATTAACATCGAAGAATAAACCAATTTATATAAATATGAACTTAAGAAATATATTCTCGCAGTTCGGTGTTGCCAGAATTTGTTAATATTTATATTTTTTTGCTTGATTTAGATCACAAGGGAATTGGTTTGATGGTGAATTTATTTATTTCGCCGAGGTTCGCAGCCTATCAAGCCAGGTTTCAAATTCTTCTTTCGGAAAATCTAAAAACAACAAAAAGGCTTAGGAATTTGGATTCCTATATTTATTTTGTAAAAGTAAAATATATTGCATTAGTTTAACTTAAAATAATCACCCGTGAAAATGGAATATAGGACGCCACTTAAGGGCAAATGTATTGTTTAATTTAAACAAAAAAGAAACAAATGTTCTCAAATTCCCTTAAATAATTCACTATGGCATCAGTAAATGTTGCAAGTTTTTCTAACATAAGAAAAATGTTCACTACGTGCCGTAGTGAAGTAGCACCAAATTTTTCGTACGTGTTTCCCTTAATTCAATATTAATACGCGACCATATTTCATGTACTTTATTACCAGAAACTTATAAAAAGTAAAGAAAAACTGATGTTCAAGTGAAATTTTCTTCATACAGCGCCAGCAGCATTTTCAGCAGGATTTGTGTTAATTTTTTATCAGCATTCAAGGACAAATTAATTTTCTTAAACTAAATTATATTCTCTGCTAAAAGTTTCTTAACGCCAAACGAAACAAATTTTATTATATTCTTGTTTAATTTTTTTGAGTGTAAGTACTTAAACATTTTGCTTGGGTTAAAGATTAAAACTCGCAATTGTTTTATTGAAGGAAACGTTTGGTGGTGATATGTGAAGTCCACGCCGATAAGCCCGAAACGATTGACCGACCACTCGGCGTTATTGTCGATATACGGCCACAAATGTTGGAAAAGTCACGGAAAATTGGACTTCCAGATTAGACTACGTCCGATCCAGTCGTGCCGGTCATATGCCAGATGTCTTATTTAAATTATAATGCCAGAAGATCATCTTTCGAATAAAGTGAATGTCATGTCAACTTTAAAAATTCATCTTTTTTTTTATTCCATTTCAATGTTCTGTACCTCTATAAAAACACTCTTTATTTCAACGCACCAATTTATTTTAAATACTTTGTTTTGTTATATTGTCCACTTTGTTTTTGTTTTGTAGCTGAGAAAAATAAAAATAAGTTTAAATTGGCGATGGCTACAAAAGTGGTCGTGTTGCCGTGAAGCTGTGTTGTCATTTAAATAATCGTTTCCATAGGAATGTGTATGTTTTAATGACCGTAACCGGTAGTCTGCTGACTCGAATGTGTTTAATGCGTGATATCTCGATTATTCACACTGGGCGGGAGCGATGGGATTCTGGAAAATCGACTTTTCCGGCTAATGGAGTAACAAATTTGAGTAGTTCCTCTTTTATTCTTTATTCGTATTGTCGTATATATACAAGTTCTCCTTTTGCTTTGATGAATTCTAAACTAGGAGTTTCTCGGTTGAATGAGACACCAAAAGTCTAGCAAGTTCAGGTATGATATCATTTATGCCAGATTCTTCCGAAACCTTCACTAAGAAATAATTGGCACAGCGTTGACCAACGCGCCTTGAAAAAGGCCTCCTAGTGTTGGTCATGTCGACAGAAATGGGCGTTGGCAGATTCCGATTATAGTGGTCTATTTTAGATGATCCAAATATCCCCACGATACTGTTGTCTTGCAGCAGATTCCTGTTATTACTAGGAATTAGATTGTGGGGAATTTTGTTTGTTGGGGAAGCTGGTGAAGCAGGTGATATCTCGAGCTAGAGATTTGTGTTATGTGCCCCGCTTTTACAAACCACAAGAAGTTATCACCTACACATGTGTGCCTGGTACAAGATAACACTTTTACATATAACGATTTGTCTAATAAATAAAAATCCCCAAAAAATCTTTGCAAGTGTCCAAAATATTCTCAAGGGGTTTCTTAATCCCCACTCTAAATTTATTATCTGGAAGTCGAAAACAAATGTGATTTGGAATAAATCCTCTAATCTGACAAAACCAATTCAGCTAAATTTTGTCTAACGTGAAACTGAAAACATATTGTTTCTCTTAAAACCTGGGATTCCTTTAGCAGTTTTTTAAAACGCTGGCTAAATTACTCTTTCCTTGAAACAATATAGAACTAAGAACATTGTTTTCTCTTAAGTATGAATTATCTTGCTAATAAGTCACCAAGTGTCAAATAACATTGAAATTTATGTGCAAATATATGGCACTACGACTTATTGTAATTCCAAGAGATCTTTACTACGTTCCACAAGTAAAGTTGGACAAAATGAATAAAATTTAAAAATCTATATTGAATGACTCACAGAAAACTCAGCGCTTGGCGGGTAACATTTGCTGGAAATAAGAATTAATGACGGCACGTAAAAAATGTATAGAGATATATCATATTTTTTGTGGAGTTTAAATACCATAAAGCAGAAGTTATTCAAAAAGGTAAAATACTGCTGTTGTAATTTCGATTTTTTTTTGTGATTAATTGGAATTACATAAATTGTCTCCTAAAAGAAATCGTTTACCAAACAAAAAGGGGGACAACGAAAATTTGTACAATATCACGATTCGGTTACATGTTGCTAAGACGGATTAATCTGGCAAAGTGTCATTACTGCGGCAGCTGTCACAGCCTGCCTAAGCCATTTTTATACATGCATTTTGACAGCAATAATCCGGTATTATAAATTGGCGCAAAGCTTAAACAAGATGGAAAGGAGAAAAAAATGCTGTGACTCTGTGTATATCTTTCATGTTGTTTCCCCGCACCATCTAAACAAAGTGGAAACGTTTCAGTGAGTAATTACATCGGCAGCGCACTTTCAGATCTTACAATATGGTGAACATATCTCTCTATTAGCTGGTTCGAATTCTTTATCATAAGTAATTGTTCTCATCCCTTGCCTGGTCTGTGATCTTGTTAAGTTAACTTGCATAGTTATACTTTGGAGTGATGGACGCAAGTATCGAAAAAGCGACATTCGTGTGAATGTCACAGCGACTGCTGTGCAAAATTTCAGTGTTCAAAATATTGCTACAGTATATCAAAAATTGCCGTACACAGATGAAAATTGACGGTGTCTAAGATTATGATTTTACTGAAATCATCTACATATTTGCGTTCCTTCTCAATGCACAGAAACCACAAGAACAACTCGTAAAAGTCCTGTCTGCAGGTGATGAAGAACGACTGAAAAGTGGAAGGCTCCAGTCTAACCGACATTACCGCAAGTCTTTATAAGCCGCATAGAACAATGTAAAATCAATTTTAAAGATAACCACTATTAGATTTTAGCTTTCAGACCTAAAAGTATAAGAATTCCAATAACAACTTGTGACCAGTTTTGCAAAGAATAAAGTGGTTCTTTGAAAAACTGGTCTTAATTTAAGAAGGCGATACAATTTTGACGACATATTAAAGTCTACAATATATTTTTTACTAAAGTATTTAGACGGTAACACAAGTCGTACGATAAGCCAAATTTTTGAATAGAAGAGCACGGATGGTATCGTCCAAACTTAATATGTAATGAAACCATACGACATAGAGAGAAAATACGGATGAAAATTTTACAGTCGTACGGCTCTCATCGTTTTTAAAATTGTTTCAAATTCCTTCACTCATCATTACATCAGGGATGTATTTGTATGTAAACATTTTACTTTGTTTTGGTGTTTTACCACTGGTGAAAACTTAAAAAAATTTTGTCGCAAGACTTTTATTCTCACTTCTAAAACACGGAGATAATTTCATAAGATTTTCTCTTTCGTTTTACGTACGACTTGTGTTACTGTCTAAATCCTCTTTAAGCACTATTCGATTCTATCAGTTAGACCCATATATATAAAATTAATAAATTTACAATTAATTGCTTGACTTATCTAATGAAATTGCACGTATAAATAGAAAATATTTGATAGTTATAGGGTTATAGTGATGTAAACAAATATTGGCAAATTAAGGTGAAGTTACACAAAGGACTTCAAGCTGTAAAGAAAATAGTTTACTTAGAGCTTTTCTAGAAACCACTTCAACGAACTGCTCTAAATTTCGAAATTTTGCAGACACATAGGACGAACGTGAGCTTTTCAAGGAACCACTTAAGTGATCAGCTCAAAGCTCCAAAGATTTGCGGCAAGATATGACGAACGTGACACATTTTTTTTTATTATCTAAATCTTCTGAATAATCCCATTTGCAACCATTTCGAAATAAACATTATCTACTATAACAGTTTCGAACTATTTTCAATATACTTTCATTTGAAGGGTGCCCACATCTGCAACTATCGATTCCTAAGGTGGATGTCTATACTAGTATAGACTCTATAGATTTCAGTTTAACTTCACAAACACTTTTCAATTAAAATCTTATTACACAAATTGTACAAACGATTTCAATTCTTATAAGAATTCCGCCATCAAATAGCAAACACTAAGACTATCACAATAGCAAATAAATAACTAATTTGATGTGTCTGAGAGAAAAATGGCAAATAAAAAGAAAAGAAAAAGTTATTTATTGTGCCTTAAGCACAATAAGAAAAAGGAAAATATTTATACATAATTTATATGCTGTTGAGAGTTGTGTTACAGTGTTTTTTATACGATTGTATAACGTTTCCTAAAGAAAGAATAAAAAACCGAAAGAGCAAATATTTTCCAGCAAGAATATGGTTTTTATTCGTTTATTTGTCATTTATTCGGTTGGAAGCCAATGGAAACCATACATCACCTTTTTGTGTGTCGACGCTGTTGTTTGCAGTTTGTTGTACATGAACACATATACAGATTTAACATATTCAAATTATATTTGTTATTTTGTTGGCTGTGCGAGAGAGAGAGAGAGAGAGAGAGAGAGAGAGAGAGTGTGTGTCTGTATTTTAAGTCCATACAAACAAGATATTACAGAAACAAAAGAGAAACGGTTTCCTGTTACAAAATTGTGCAACATTAAGAATTATAATATTTCCGTTTCTGTTAATTTTGCAGGGCTTTTTCGGTTCGCTTTGGCACAGATACATATTAAATCAATTACTTTCTAAGAATTATAAATGCTTTGCAATAACTTTCTGGGTATCAGTTTTAATGAGAGTAATGCAATTTTAAATGTGGTGTAATTAAACGCACTTATCATTTTCTAGGATATTAAATGTTCCACACAGTTTGTGTTGTGCAGAGACACGATGTACGCACGAGTCTTAGAAAAGTGTTAAGCATAAGGAATGTTTACTAATTCGAAATTGTATACATTATATGAAGGCGTTAAGAGCACTTAAGTTGACATGAAAGGCACTTGCAGTGAAATATGAAGTTAAAAATTATAACGTTTTTTACAAGACGGAGGACAATTGTCCTTTTGTTAGCAGTCGTTAGTTAAATAGCAAAGGAATTGAGAGGAGCGAACAGCTTTTGGCGCAATAGCAAGATGCTGTAGCAGAAGACCACAAAAAAAGTCCTTCGCTTTGCTTCAATAAAACTATGAATATTTCCATGGCTCAAAACACTCTTATAATGTAATATCATTAATGTAAGATATTATAAGCAAATCTAAGCACATTTTTAAGTTGTAACGCGCCATGATATTCTGGTCTGTAAATAAATAATAAAGAGTGACACACCTATTCCCGATTTTGCACGGTATGTACGTTTCGGAGAAATCCATGGAAAGCGAATAAGATTATTTTGCTTGAAAAATTGAGGAAAACGAACGAAAAAAACAATATTTGTTATTCATGGAATGTAAAATTACAGAAACGTACTACCAAAAATAGGGGGTTTCAGAACAAACACTAAAAATCAATTCAGGCGTTTTTGTCCTGCAAGGATATATAGCGAACAACTTTTTTGGGAACAAACAAATACATATATTG
The DNA here is from genome assembly GCA_932526305.1 of Epicampocera succincta. Classification (NCBI taxonomy): domain Eukaryota; kingdom Metazoa; phylum Arthropoda; class Insecta; order Diptera; family Tachinidae; genus Epicampocera; species Epicampocera succincta. Next base: position 59,973,244 of record OW052034.1, read on the forward strand.
CAACACACATAGAAATTAAAAACATACAATCACTATCGTTACTGGACAATTTATCGCATTACATTCGCTAACTTTTGCTATTGAATTTACATTCAAATGAGGAATTTTCGTAGTAAAATGTGTTAATAGCAATAGTTTTGTGGACTAAGTAAGTGCGTGTAAGTTTAAAATTTTTATTATTATTACTAAATTTGTATACAATAATTCTAAAAAAAACCACTGTCAATGTTTGAAATTGTATAAATCTAGTACTGCGTCTAACGGAGGATAGGTGTACTTACAAAATAAATGCTAGCGGGAATTCCCGTTACAAGGAAAATAGTTAATTATCTGTGTAAAGCCAAATATGTCGAGTTAAATATACATGTTAATATCGAGCCTTTGGTGCAATACCGTAGTAACTCAAAATTTGAATTTTTTGAGCCGGGTATGCAGAAATGATCTATCTAGAGAAAAAAAGATTATGGTTCCATCTCTAACTGTTCAAATTCTACAGCTAAATATGTCTTTATTGCCTCTAGCTTTTTTCCAACAATATTTATTTGCAATAATGAAATGAAATGCATTTTTCTCAGTTCGCGATTTCTTGAATTACTACGCTATTGCACCAAAGGCTCGATATGTTGTTGACGCAAGCTCTTAAGTCATATACAGTGCTCTTCAGATAATCTGAACATATTAGAATATGAACAACCTAAAATATGAAGACTGAATATGAAGCAAATCTTTGGAAAAATGTCTACGAATTTCCACCGTAGTAGTATTATAAGCGCTGAACTTGGCATGATCACTAAACATTACCGCAGCTCGATTTTGTAATTTGAAAATCACTTTTATTTAGAAAGGTGTTAAGTGCTCGAATTTTATACCAAAAAAAAATTTGTATGTATGTAGTATTTTTTATTAACCCAGATTTTGAAATTTTAGCGCTCACAAATAATCAATTAAAACTAAAACTGTCCTTGTTTTTTGCACGTTAAAAATCTTTATGATTTTCAGGCCTTCTGATAAACTTCAGCAGCAGCCCATTATTTACTTCACGTTTAAAACGCCTTCAGTTGTGCAACACGTTATAATTTTCAATTAGTTATTATATTTTGTTATTAATAGCGAAGGAAGAAATTCATAAGTTTCAAGTTTTAGAGCACAAGTCAGATATTTTGGTATAACTGTGAAAAGGTTAACAAGGAAATGTGAAATAAAAAATAGCACGATTTCAAAACTTGTTATCAACATATTTATCGGACATGGAAAGACAAAATTTGGCCACCTTCAGCATCACAGCGTTGTAAGTGCTTCTGCATATGCGAGACCAAAGAATGATGTTAAAATAAAGTTTGAAAAAAAAAGTTATTCTATTCCCTCGTGCGATTTGTTTACGGGCATTTAATGCCATTCGCAAATACAAACAATCCAGCAAATATAAAATAGCTGGCTTTTAACTACAAACAGTTCACAATATTGCGAGTTCACTGTACTTATTGTAGGCGTAACGATAAATATGGATTTGCCAAGTTCTTGCAGTAAATTTACATTTTTATTTCCTTGATAAATGAAAAGTAAAGCAAAACCACACCCTTGTTCGAATAATTTTGTAATGATGATTTTCGAGTAACGAATAACTCGAACCATTTGTTTAAATTAAAAAATATATTAAATAAAAGCTTAGAATTTGATTTACTGCATACGCTTGCAATGATTTTATGCAAAACGTAGGAAAGTCAAAAACGATTGTAGTCATTAGTCTCAAGGTTTCATAAGCAGAGCCATAATAATAGTACTTCAAAAATTTATTTTATGTTCTTATCAAACACATCGGTGACAACTAATTGTATTAGTTGTTTTTTTTTTATTATCAAACGTTTGAGGGGAATTTTCTCGCTCTCCGTTGAAAGTTCTTCCAACTTAAAAAAATAACAATAACAAATCATTTATATAAATCATATCATTTAGGTGGAAAATGTTGTTATTGTGTTATGCAGACATCAGTTAAAAGTAACTTTTTTATGTATTGTCTTTTTTTTTTGTTAAAAAAAAGTATTGACTATTTTTTATTCTTCAGTTTTTTGTGGGAATCGGTTATTTTTTGTTAATAAATTTTTTGTATACATTTTTGTTTTTCGTTGTTCTTATCGATTATACGAACAATTTTTTAGTTTTAATCGTTTTATCGAACAAACAAACATAATAATTATTTGAAAAAGTCGAACAAAGTCTGGCAATATTGTCTTATTTTATCATTCAAAAATATATACAGTTATATCTCGATTATCCATAAAATTATATCCTGTATAATAGAATAACAATTTAAATTATTATATTTAACATCTTCCCACGTTTCTACAATAAGTAAAACAAAATTTAACACATGTTCATATGTTTAAGCGTCTGACTTATCTCAGTAAATAGAGGAGTTCACGATTAATCGGTGCCGAAAAGAAAATAAAATCGTTGCAAAATAAGAAAACAATTTTGTTTTTTATCGCGGACAATCGAGGTGGACGTTTAAGAAAATCCTGGATAATTGAGGTTTCACTGTACATAATAACAAAAAACAAATAAGTTTATTCATTTAAAGTCTATTGATGCATATAAATAATTATATGTATGTATAAATAGCATTTAAATTTTGTGATTTTCTCTTTATATTCAAAATTAAATAAAATATATTTTCAATCCTTAATTTGTCCTACATTTTTAGCCACTGGTTAAAGTATGTGTTTCCCATCAGTATTTGCCCTACATATTTTGTTACATTGGTAACACTCAACGAAATTAGAAATCAACACAATTCAACTACAACAACAGCAGCAACATGGGCAACAAACAACTTGCAGTCGTGTTGTTTTGTTCTCCTGTAAATGTGTGCATTTAAGTTTTTTTGGAAATCGATAGCCTGTAGCTTTCAGAGCATTAATTTGTACGCCATGAAAATGTATATAAAAATATTAAAAAAGTTGTTTCTTTCCCCAATTTCCCCAAGTTTTTTCTTCAATACTCTACTGCTGTCTTTAATTGCTCTACTCAAAGAGGAAATTCTGCTTGCAGTCTATATTTTGTAAATGTAACGAAAGCTCTAGACTCCAAGAGGAAAGCACTCAAAAATTAATAAAATTTACTTTGCGCTGACTAAAATAAAATGCGATGCGTTTCTTGATGCAAAGCAAAAATAGTTCATTTACATTTGAGCACAAGTTTTTGAAATGTGCCCAAAGGACCCTCTGGACTGATTGTGCTTAAAATTTAATTTCAGCTGTTCGCTTTCGCAACGTCATCATATTTTTGATTCTTTTTCTTTTAATTTCACATACTCAATGGTTTACAATTTAAGATCTGTATGAATATGTCTGAGTTGCAACAAAAAGTCCTCAGCGAAAATGTTTAATTACTTGCAATGGAATTTTTTTATTTTTTTGCATTTCATTAATATTTTCCAGCCAAATAACGGATTGAATGAATTTCATGTTTTTTATGACCATGAATTTGATTGATTTAATCATTTTAAAAAATGTTGAGCAGCAGATGTACGTTGGTTTAAAAAATTCTTTTGCTTAACATTTCAGTTGAAGAATTTATAGAATTTAAGTTGAAGGGATATAATTAAGTAAAAAATTTAATAATACTAAAGTCTTTTAAACGTATATTTGTTTATTTTTAATAATGCACAAGCCGTTTAAATCTAAAAGGAATATGACTTCGTTTAACGATTCTTTTTAGAAACAGGAGAATTTAGGATATTATAAAACTTTTTCTTTTTATGTTAAAGGGGGAAAAAAATTAAACTAAAACTAGAGCTTTTTCAAATATATTTTCCAAAACTAAAATTGAACATTAGTCAATTTACTACTGATGCCGCGCATATATCTTGTGTAAAAATATCTGAAAAAGAATCTTTCAGAAATCTAAAAATTATAGTTTTTTTTTCCTTTTGGGAAATTCCTTTTTTTTTTATTCTGCAGCTACAAAGTTCTACCTTGTGCAAATAGCTGGTAGAATAACTAGAGGTAGAAGCCAGCTAATATTGGGCTGTTGAGATCAAATGACGGCCTTTTTAGTGATTTTGCGCCGCTGTGCAAATCACTTTAAAAGTTTTTAAAGTGATTTATTTGGAAAAAAATAATTATAATAATAGACAGATATTTGGACAACATCAATATTGCGTGTCTATCAAACCAAAATTTTCACCCGTAATTTCCGCAAAACTGATGTCAACTCAATTATTTCCGCTCTTAGTCTAGATGCATTTTTTAGACCTCTCAGCGAACAATATTTTCTTTTAGTTCTTTTCCTTCAATCCTTTTGCTTCTAGTTTTGGGCGCGTTACTGCCTGTGAAAGTAAAAATTAAACTCTATTTTTGTTAAGTTTTGTCATTGTTACGTGAGAGTTAAATGCTTTTAAGATTTGTTGGAAAAAACTAAAAAGTTTCCTTCGTTTGCTTTAATTTTTTTTAAAAAATAATGAAATAAATTCTTTGATTCTGATAAGAAGGCGGGCGGCTCTTGTAGGCATCATTTTTTTTTTGCTGTGTTATATGTAAATTTATTTTATTTTTGTATTAGAATATTGACCAAAACTCCAGTAATTCTGGAAAAGTACTAGGAACTGTCTGCGCTACATTCTAGTATTTTCAAATAATATCTGGTGATTTTGAGCTGTTTTGTTTGAAAATATATCAAAATAACTGGTTACCTACTTCATAATTTAAGGTTTAAAGGATTTTATTACACTATTTGCTGATGGTAGGGATTTTGTCAATTCAACAAATTTCACTTGTTATATTTTTTCCATTAAAAAAAAACATGTTTTTTATTTAAATAAATAAACGCAAAAGTTTTGTAGGAAAAACAGAATACACTTTTCCCCTAAACAGTTTGGTAAGTAACCGAAATTTTTGTCTAAACGTGAAGCTGCCAAAAAAATTCACTGAATTAATGAATTTTTTTTTTTACCTGAAAAATTCTCATTTTTCTTTAAAATAAAAATACAAATTTTGTAATTGCATAAAAATATTTAAAAAATCAATGTTGAAAATAAATATATATGTTTATAAAAAACTAATACCATGAAATTCAATTGGAAAACGGTTTCGGAAGAAATTGCGTAAAAATTTTAGTAAATAATTTAAAAAAAAATTAATTTACCGCTAATCAGGAGTTTATGCCAATGCGGGCCAAGTTGTATTCTACTGAAGTCGAACTAGTTTACAGGCATCATGTTGGTAATGAGACTGGTGCCACTTCTTCTTTGGTCCCTAAAAACAGTCCATTGGACTTACTGACCTCCAATTAGAAAGGGTTTGGAAATTACTGTTTAATAATCGAGGCATTAAAAGAACCACCACGCAATAGAAAGAAACAAAAAAACATCAAGCATTCCGGAAACAGTATTTTTGATCGCTCCCTCGGCCGGATACGGATATGATGCTTGCAAATAAATCTTGGAAAGGTTGTTCCGTTCATGGACGTCCTTCACATGACAGAATTGATGAAAGCAATGATGGTTCTTTTGCAGTTCCATGGCATTAAATTACATGAAGATCAATAAGTCAAACGTCTTATTTATTTCAAATTGAAAAGAAAAAAAATTTTTACCATGAAATTGTTCATTGGATCAGCAAATTTGTTTATAAAAACCATTTACTGAGGAAATTGTAAAAAAAAGTAACTTTTAAGAATTTTATATTTTATCTTATTTACAAAAACAAGAAATTTAATTTAAAAAAAAGTTAGTGAGCAAATTCGAAACTTTTTATATAAATTCTATTTGAAAGGTCTGAAGGTTGTCTTCAATCTTGAATGCTGCACACATACATACACCCAGATACATAATTATGTATATATTTAGTTTTTCCAAACACCAACTCTCTGGTTTGCGAATACTCTCGCAACGTGAAGAAAATAACAAACAATGTGAAAATATTTGCCTAATTTGTGTAAAATTGAATTTTTCCAGACCACGTCTGCCTCATTACGAGAACAATAATGAAGTCAAAACGAAAAAAAAACAAGAGAAACAAAAAAGTACTAATTAAATACACAAATTGATGCACACACACAGATTACAATTTGTATTTATTTTGCACAATTCTGCAAAATAAAAATAAAAATGAAAATTGTATCCTTTAGTTGATGGCAGTCATTTTTTTCTTGTTCTGTCCCTCTATCTCGCCTCCACTCTCTTATTTCAATGTTCAATTTTTTTTTTGCAAATTAATTTCGTTTGTTCTAGCAACGTCATTACAGACTGGGTGCTTTATATATAGTATTATTGAGTGTTGTAGCAGATTGTATAACTAATGAATGTAGTAAATAAGACTTTACTAATTAATATTAACTCGTGGATGGAGACGAAAATGGTTTGTCTTCTTGGTGCCCGATAAAGCGTTTACTGTTGGATAATACGGTAATGGCCAGTTACTGGAATTAATGGTGTTCCGACTAAAGGTACAATTATAGCAACGTATAGCAACACCATTGCTGGCCGTCATGTACATGTTGGAATAGTGTTGTGTCACAGCTGCCCTTTTCGTCACTTTTATTACGTTGTTATAAAGTTTTTATAACAGTAACTACCATTCTGTGTTCGTTTATATATCATATTGCAGCACAAACTACGATACTTCGCTCAAAGCCAATTGTGTACTTTTTTTTTTGTTTAAAAAGTACGAAAACTAACTGAGCATTATTCAGCTCATCTCTATGCCAAGAAAGCTGTTTCGCTTTCTGTTTTGCTTTACGATGTTTAGTTGTTATGTATTTGGGTTTTTTCAAGTCATTCTTAGAAAATTGCATATTTTTTGTACAAGTAAATGAGGAATTTTTTCAAATTTGTGATATATAAACAGGTGTTACTCAGGGAAATGCGAAGATATGCCGCTGAATGAAAATGTCACTATTGACTGGTACGTACGCAATGACAAGTAAAACGTCTGACATAAAGGCCTCAAAACTTGTTAAAAATCACCACCACAGGCTGCCATTTTGCTTTAAAATCTCGATATATATTACCTGTACATTAAGAAAGGCCATTTCGGTTCCTAATTTCCTAAACAATGAAGAAGTTGTAAAATATGCCTGTGCGAAATATCTAGGCATGTACAAGGTGGCGCAAAAGTAATCCTCCTATCAAAAAAATGTTATAAATTTTGCGATTGGCCCCTAATGTCAGTTCTGTTTTGACATTTGTGTAGTAAACACATGCGAAGTACACGTTAATAAACAATGTTACGCTACACTGCTGTAGAACGGGGAATATTGGTGACTTTGGCACAACGTGAATTTCGTCGCAGATTTCCCAGCCGTCCAACGCCTACTGGTGAAACACTGCGACGTTTAACCGCTCGCCTCGAAGAGACTGGCACAACACGAGATGCTGCCAGGCGTGGCAGACCGCGGAGTAGCCGTTCTGCAGAGAATATTGCTGCTGTAGCTGAGGATGTCATGGAAGCGCCGACGACATCGACCAGACGACGTGCCACGCAAATGGGTGTCAGTCGACGGTCTTTACAGCGAATTTTGGTACAAGATTTGAAGATGTTTCCGTACAAAGTCCAGACGGTGCATCAGCTGTTAGCAGCTGACCGCCAATCGCGTCTAACATACGCTCAAGCCATCCTTAATCACCACCAAGAGGAAGATGATTTTTCATCAAAAATAATCATGAGTGATGAGGCCCATTTCCATCTTAGCGGGTACGTAAATAAGCAAAATTTAAGCTTCTGGGGTACTGAAAATCCGCGTGTAACCCACGAAGACCCATTACACCCGCTCAAAGTCACTGTATGGTGTGCTGTTTTCGCTGGAGGAGTCATCTGACCTCTTTTCTTCGAAGACGTCGCGGGCCAAACGGTTACTGTGAATGGTGAGCGCTACAGAGCAATGATCAACGAGTTCTTTTTGCCGCAACTTGATGAATTGGGATTGAAAAACATGTGGTTCCAACAGGACGGTGCAACGGCACACACTGCATGTGCCACAGCCGATATGCTGAAGGATGCATTTCCCGGGCGCCTAAACTCCCGTTTTGGCGATTTGCACTGGCCAGCAAGATCGCCTGATTTGACCGCTCCAGACTTCTTTTTGTGAGGCTTTTTTAAGATTTCGGGGTTTATGTCAACAAGCCTCAGACTCTTGCAGCTCTTAAAGACAATATCCGTCAAGAATGTGAGGACCTATCGCCGGAAGTTTTGGACAAAGTGATGGAAAATGCCATAAAAAGGGCTCAAATGACAATGAACTGTGGCGGCGGCCATTTACATGACATCATATTCTCGACTTGATGTAAACAAAATTAAAAGACCAAATAAAAATAATCCACAAGAAGAATCAAAGTTTTTAATTTTTTTTTTAAATTACAGCCAAAAAACATCGGAAGGTTATTTTAGAGCCACCTTGTATATGGTACCTTGAAAGACGCAGGAACCAAAATCTTGCTCCAACCGTAAAACATGTTGGTGGAGGGGTGATTGTGTGAGGTTGTATCTCCGCTGCAGGTGTTGGTGAGCTGGTGTTCATTGAAGAAATAATGAACAAAATGAAATCCAATGACACCAAACACTCCGCCTATATTGTTGGTATGTGGTTTGCATACAACGTTTCACATGTCCTACCGCATCTCCACAATCTCCCGATTGCAACCCAATAGAGCCATAATCTTGTTCTTTGAAATGAAATACTTCTTTCATTTTTTTTTGTTATTAATAGATAATTGCATTTTTTTTATTAAAAATATCTACAATTTCGCCTTAAAATCGATCTTAAAGTGCAATGAGCATCCTGTGCCAATAATTACGACACTGTACACATGTGTGCATATAAATATTGTATTGGAGAATAATTACTCAAATGTATGTTTTAATCTTGATGCAGGTTAAAGCTTGTGTGAATATGTATAATTTTTGAACGAATTTGTTTATTATTAAAAAATAGGTGAAAACAATTCAAATATTATTTGATTGACGTATGACACATTTTTACAGTTTCTATAACTGCACAACTGTTCGTGCGTTGAATTACGTTACGGTTTGTTTCCCTCAATGTTGGCCTGACCAGCCCTTTAAAGGAAACCTAAATCAAAGGACTATGTAAGCCATGACATTAACAAAATTATCTTAAAGACTTTTTGAGAGAATATTTTCTGAGCCAACGAATGTGAAAGACAAACGTTGAATAAGTAAAAGTATTTCTTCACTGTAATTCATTTGTAAATCTGTATACAGACAAAAATTTCGTTGGTTCAGCGAATTATTGGATTGAAAATACTTAGAAAAAAGTTTTTGTTCGGGAAATAAAACAATAATTTTTTTTAATGATTGCGATTTTCTTCAATCCAACTAATATTTTTATTGCTTCGAAAAAAAGGTTTGTTGAACGTGTAGAAGACTTTGATATAAGACATAACATTCGTTGATAGTGAGAAATCGGTTGACAGGTCGCCGTTGAATCCACGAAAAACTGCCCTTTCGAACACTAAGCCAGGGATATTGAAAAAGTTCTTATTTTAGCTGTGACGATTTTAGAAAAAGACAAGTTCCGTCAAGTCATATTTATCAATTGCATTCTAATCTTTTTTCTTTTCTTCGGTTAGCGCAAATGGTTTTTGGGAAAAAGGGGGTTTTTGGAAATTCGAATTTAGGGAAGTAGAAATCGTTAAAAGTACACATCTGCGGAGTTGACCCTTTTAGATTCTTACAAATTAAAGGGCGTAAGATGAGTAAAAATAGAGATTATGTGATTTTTCATTTACACAGAAATAGGACATCAGGTTTGTATTTTGGCACTTTTCTAGAATATGTAACTACATATAGCCCTTTTCTTTTCGCTAGTTTAAGTCAAATTTTGTTTATTAATCAAAATTTTAAATTAGATTCACAAATTGTGGCTCAGCGTTGTAAGACAGTATTAAGGCAAGCCGTTATTGAGAGTATTTCTTCATAAAAATATATTTTAGTTTTTAAAATATTAATGAAACAAATATTTATTTTTTAATTAATGAAATTTAATATGGAAGCCAGTTAGTGGCGTAAAAAACTGTTTAAGTTTCCTTGTAGTTGCGACAACTGCTCTGAACTCTGACTCTCTGTTAAATATTTGAAAAACAAAAAAACCTGAATAAAAATTTGTAGATTAAATATAAATTATAGTCATAAAAACAATAAGAAAAAATGTGTATTTAAGTATCATCTGCCTCTTTATAAAAATACGAGTATCATTTTCCCAATTGTTTGTGAAATTATAATCATATGACGTCAAACGTGCTGGGAAATGGAATGGAGATGAGAAAAAGCAATCTTTTTAAATTAAAACAAATTTAAGGTGGTCGTTTTTTTTGTTGAGTAAAATGATGGACCAGTGTGTAGTTTCTACACACAGTGGTGCCAAAGTGGTTTTTCACAGTGGTGCCAAAGAGAAAACATTCCTGTAAAATTATCAAACTTTTTGTCTAAACAATCAACTTATTTCAATAAATATTTTTGCTGATTCAACAAAGTTTTTACTTCTCTGAGGTTTGAGCAGTTAAAGAAAAGTTAATAAACGTATTTGGACAAGCAGGTTTTTGTTGGCAATTAGAAAAACAAAAATCTTTTTAATATATTTTCTTTGTTGAAAAAACTAACTGTATTAGCGCATTCCAAAAAATTATTAATTGATTCAGCGAATTTCTTTATTGAATATAAATATTTTTAGAAGCTAGAAAAATAAATAATTTTTCATAATATATTTTCTTTGCTGAAGAAACTAATTGTTTTTGCAAAGAGTTTGTTGGAATCTGCCAATTCCTTTGTAGGTCCGAATTCAAACAATTTATTAACTGATGTAGCGAATTCTCCTGTTCAATTATTTTTAGTAAATATGTATCAGTTTCTTGCTTTTCAACGTACAAGCATTTCAAACTTGTTTTTTATTTCACAGATTAATTGTTATTTAATTGGCGAAAGAAATTTCGTATAGTTAAACGAAGCCAAACAACATTTTATTTATGTCCTAAATACTAAATCTTATATCCTGTCCATGTGCGCAAACTTCTTTTGGCGCGGTTTATGGTTTGGCGGCGTTATCGGGCTGTACTTCTTCGAGTATGAGGTCGGCCAAGCAGTTAGCGTGAAGGTTTTCCGCTATCGAGAAATGACAATGGACTTCTTGTAGCCCGAAATTAATGATATGGACCATCCAATAGGATAGTGCCACTCACATTGGGTCTTTTGCGCAAGAAATTCAATGATCATGCTATCTCAAGTCGTGGCGATGTTGATTGACAGTCACGATCATGTGATTTGACACCGTTAGACTTCTGCCTTGGGGGGTATTTAAATGAAAAAGTGCTCGTCAATAAGCCCAGAAGAATTCAATAATTGGGCACATTAATGACATTGAACCTCAATTATGTCTCAGAGTCATTGAAAATATAGACCAAAGGTATGCCACCGAAGCTATGGTCAGCCGATATTTTGTTTCACACATAGATCCTTCTACCATAACAAAAAATATTAAGATAATTCTCTGAAACATCCTTTATTACAGCTTTAAACAACATAAATATCACTGTCCACGAATGATTCGTATGGAATGATTCATGAACATCATTAAATCAAAATTAAAGTTATATATTTTTTAATTAAACTGTCCAAAGTTTTAGGAAATAATTTAATTTAAGCAAAATGTATTTTTCAAAAATTTTCGTTTTTCAAACAGTTTGGAATAATTTTATTCCTGTGACGCTAAATTTGAATTAACAAATTTCTTATTAAAGTTTAATGACGCAAGGAAAATCTTAGAATATTTAAGAACTCCAGAACCTTTTTATTGATACTTAAATTGTTTCACAAACAATATTAAAGAGCCGTAAAAAGACTGCCATTCTTAAGTCCTTCTTTTCATTGACAATAAAACAAAGTGGAATGAATAAATTTGTTGGAGCAAAATTTATAAGACATGTAAATTTTATAGAAACATTTATCTGTTTAGTGAAATTTATTTAAGCCCCTATAGAATTATACGCCTTCTGAGAAACGATAATTTTAATTTTAAGTTCAGCAACATACAGAAAAAGATGGCGCAGGAAATAACGATCGAAAGAGTAGTGATGAGTACTAAAAGTCTAATATATGAAAGAAAAACAAAAGTAAAATTTAATTTAAATACCATTTCTGAATTGAGGCCAAACGAGGCAACTTTTAATATTAAGAGCCAGTTTCTTTGGATGCAGTTCAATCGTGTTTATCGTGTAAAAGTGGTTTAAGCTTAAAACGTTGCTTTTGACAGGCGATTAATTCTGTCTTTATCTTAGTTGAACGGAACTACTACTACTTTCGCTCGAGTTAGAGTTGTCAAAATATAGCAGCTGTTACGTTACACATTGATATAAGTTAATCTAGTTTTTTTTTAAGATAAAAGTTTTAACTTAAAAAAGAAATAATTAACAACAAAAATGCGAGGATCACAAGGATTCGCAAATGTGTAGAAATGTAAATTAAACCATAACAAAAAACATTAAACAAACTAGTTCAAATCATTCCATTATATAGAAAATAACATTTATTTAGATACATTTTAAAGATATATGTTTTGCTCTCTTTCTGTTTCTTAAAAATACGCTAATATCGACCAACTTGACATTGCCCAGATATCACTGAAAAGAGTGAGTAGAGTTTAACAAAACCACAATCAAGCCAAGTTTAATTCTCATGTGCCAAAAACTGGCCCCAAATGAAAAAAAAATTCTTTATGCAAATACTCAGTAGCAAAATACAGTCAAATTAAATTACAATAATAACAATTACTTTAAACAAAATGCTAGATTAAAGCCTGACTTAAAATTTAAAAACAGCGGAATACATCAGCTCCGACGAAACATATAGGCAGCTCCTAATTTTCTTGCGGCGTTGCACAAATTTCAAAATTAATCCAGCGGAGATATATGTTTACAGTTTCATGTATGTAATTTTTCTTTTAAAACTACTTAAATATTCAATCCAAAAGTATTAATTGCGACCTTTAAAAACTATGAAATGCAGAATTTTAATACTTTTTGGTTAACATTTGTTTTTTAAGCCGATAGCCTCTAAGTTGTAGGTGCATTTTATTCTTTGGTTTGTTACAGTTTTTTATTATAAAAATTTTTTTAAATAAGTAAATAAAAATTAGATTTTTTTTTTTAATTTACTTATTTTTTGCTTTAATCTTTATTTTTTTTTTTGCTAAATGAAGTGCATTAAGTGGACGGTATTACACTTATTTGTCGTGATGACACAATTATTTTGACAAGAAAAAATCACTTATTTCTTTTAACTTTAAAACTGCTTTATTGAAAATGCGGAAATATTTTTATTATTATCTAACATATTGATAATTTGAAGTAAACATCAAAAGCAAAACAATAAACATTTTCCATTTTAACTTAAAAAGTTGTGAATAAAATTAAATTCTGTACATTGGCAAAGGAAAATTGTAAAAAAAAACAAGGCTTAATGTTGTAAGAAAGTAGTGAAGTTGATTACGATTTAGTAGAAAGTAAAGTCCCTTTGGCTGGAATGACCTTTTGAAGTCGCCGTGATACTGAATCTACCAAAAATTAAAGAACTTCAGTAGGCACCTCGTTCTAAAGAGTTGTGACTTCAGAAATGGTTTCTCTCTCTGGTTTTTTTTAATGCAATATCTTTCTTACGTTTTAAATATGCCCACACGTTTTCTATAAGGTTCAAGTCCGGACTTTGAGGTGGCCAATCCAATAAATTAAGTCCTTATATGACATTATTTTGTTGCAATACAAATGGTTCTTTTATCAGTTTGTCACCCGAGAGGAATGCGCAATGCATTCGCAGAACATAAGAGGGCCCCACCATGGCTAACTTTTTCACAAACTGGCGCAGTTTTGTGTCTTTGAAATTGTGGAAGTCTTACATAAATCCTCTTCTTCGATGAATTGTATCCGAATGAGTTTTCATCAGCCCAAAGAACTTTTCTCCAAAACTCTACAGCGGCATCTTTAGGTTTTAACTGAACGTCTGGTCTGTTTTAAATTTGCGTTTCGCGCCGGATAGCGTTAAATTTTGTACATCGTTTTTGTTTTTAAATTTGATAATAAACAGTTTGACGCGACAAATTGAACTCGTTAGCCGGCATTGACCTTTGCTACTATTGAGGCTCTAAAAATATTAGTTAACTCAGCCGTTTTCTCATATTTTCAAATCACTGATGAATCAAAATTATAAGTAAAGACACAAAAATTAATTAGAACCATTTTAGTTGACCTTCAATTGCAAAGACCACGCAAGAAAACTGATATGAAGTGCATGTCAAAATACTTATGTATGCCGAAGCGAGTCACTGCCTACTATGATTCTTATCAGCAGTAACGGTATCTTACGCACTTGAACGAAAAAAACGCCAATCGACAAGAGAACAATTTGTCAAAATAACTGCGGCGACGACTGTATGTATGTATGTATTTATTTCAGAAAGCGAAGTTTGGTCATTTCATGAATTTTTATATTCTCAGGACTGTAAGAGCTTTTGTTTGTTTTTTAAATTATATTATATTTTTAGTTTCTTAATCAGTTTAATATTTTCTTTTCAACAGCGTCATAAATATGAATAAAAAAAATTTGAATAAGAAAAAATGGAGGCTTTACTGGCCGTTGTCATAATAGGACAATTATATGTGTAGCCAGGGCTGCAAAAGTCACTACATAAGTAAAAGAATAGTGGTAGCAAAATAAGAAAATATTTTGGGAAATAATTTAATATTTTATGAATTTTTGTATTTCCAAGTTGTTTGTTAATATTTTAGCTTATAATAATTAAAAAAAAAGTAAAGTTTAATTAGCGTTGCTGGCCCGGCAAACGTCAGCAAATAAGTCAAATAATGAAATAATAATACAATATGATCAAATATACTGATAATAAATATAATGCAATAAAAATATAATGAAATAAAAATTATATTTTTTCAAACACGTCATGATTATAAATAAAAGAAAGTGTGAAGAAGAATTAAAACAAATGTAACGTTTAATTAGTGTTGCCGGGCCGGCAAAAGTCAGCAAATAAGTCAAATAATATCGGTTTACTGTGGTGGTAGTAGAATAGTAAAGTTTTTTGGGAATCAGTTTATAGTTCTAGTCATCCCAGTTATTATTTACTTAGTTGATAACATTAATCTTGAAAGAATTAAATTAATGTTGTGTTGAATTGTATAAATTGGCATTACATGTTGCCAACTGCTTTATTAATCATGAAATAATTTTCGTATTGTATCAGTGACAATTTTAAATACTTACTGGTTAAGTATTGGTGAAATTATATCAAAATATTGGCCCCATGTGCCTGTCACATCGACAATTTAATGCTCAATTGTCGTATGAATTGGTTGTGATTAAAAGCAAAACAAAGTCAAAACAAGTCGAAAAAAAAGATTGAAATGAATTACCATTGAAGAAATATTTCGGATGCCTCAATACCTTGTGCCAAAGCACGAAGCGAAAATAGTTTCAGTTTTCCTGTTCCCAAAATACACTTAAACAAATTAAGCGAGGAAAAAACTCTACGATAAATTATTTTGCACTTAAACAATTTAACTGCTGCATTCATTTAAGCAAAACTAAATGAGAATTCTTACGTGATTTTTATTTCATTCTACAATACAATATGCAGTTCACTGTTCTTCATATGGGTACAGAATATAGCAACTGTAGCAACAAGAACTTGTTTTTTCAACTTCTTGACTCTAGATCAAAAAGTAGCACTTTCACTTCATAAAGCTTAAACAAATCTTGTCTAAAATTGAGAGAATAGCACAACTCATGACTTAGAGTTGTTGTCGATAGCCCCTATTGTTGAAGGCGTCCAGAAATTTAGAAAACATTACGGTTCACATAGACAAAAACTTGTAGTAGATATTTTATTCGATTTCGAAATCGAAAAGAAGTCGTTGTGGAAATTGCCAAAGCTTCAGCTACTGCCTATATACACAGCATAAAAGTTAGAAGTCCTGTTCTATGGTCGGCGATTTTCTGCTGTTGAAAGAATAGAATACATAAAGAATATGCATCAATTATACGAGTGAATTTTGACTTCGATGTTATTGCCATTTACACATAATTCATCACCAGTTATGACCTGTTTAAAGCAAGCGGTGCTTCAGCAATTTTGAAACGAGCTTCGCTGCGACGCGTTTCGAGCCAAAATTTGCGAAAAAATTTCATGGCATGAGCCGTCACTCTAGACATCCCCAGCAACTTCTCTAAAAATGTTTCGACGAATCTCCTTAACAGTTTTCTTCACTTTTTCAAAATTTTCATTCGTAGTTGAAGACGCCCTGGGGCGTCCAGGGCGACCGTTACCCTACAAATCTGACTGACTGACTGACAGAGAACACCATCACCATAGTTAATTCCATTTTTTGCGCAAAACTTTATGCTAATTATTGATCCACTTCCTTTCGCCGAATACTTAAAACACATCCAAATTTTTTTGTACTAACATGAAAGAGAAAATAAGACGATACTCGAATTTACGTTGCCTGGGAAATTTGAAAATTCCTCCTATATCAATAATCAAATGTCATATTGGCAAACAAAGTACTTAATTGAAACACCTGATAATTTACTCTTTAAACTGAAATCGTAAATGCATTCAATTCGTTTTCATTATTTAAAAAGCTCAGGCCAGGCTGTTATGCCAACATTCACGTTCTGTGAATTTAGAGATCTTCTTAACACATATCGCTTTCGACGAATATTTAATTATTGCAGAAATTAGACCGCAACGAAATTGAATTAAAACCAAATTAAACCGTGTTAATGAAACACTTTCGCAGTATAAAGAGTATTTGATTATTTCAAACACTCAAGCCCGCATGTTTAAACAAGCTCTGAACATATAAATAAATAGCAATAGAAAATAAATTTCGTTTGAATTTTGCAGGCAGCCCACCAAAATTCTATTTCAACAAATTCAATTTAATTCTTGCTCTTGCTTTTCATAAATTAATGTCTATTAAAATTAAATGATGTTTTCTGATTTAATCGCGCCTCTTCGCATCGTCATAATTTTGTTTGTTTTATTAAACTCAGCTTCATACGGAGACAGCATCAGTCAAAAAGCCTTTAAAAATACAATAAAATCGGCTTAATCGCACAATTATAATTTTTGATGACGACTGTTTGAAAGATCTGAATTAATTGATTATGAGAAAAAAGAAGCAAATAAAATTAAGTCATTAAAAGTTTTATGCTCGCAATGATGTGATGAGATTGTGAAACAAACACATGTACAAGTTTTGTTAAGTATTTTCGTACATTTTCCATTTCAAATGTTTGTCAAAATATTTCCTGCCAAAATAACAACATAAACAAAATAATAGTGTCCAGTAATATTAGAAAATATGATTGTCTGATTAGAGTACTATCGACATCAATCCTTTATCGTGTGCTTTGTGTGGAATAGATTTTGTGTTTCTATACCTGTCGTCAACACATTCTACATTTAAACGATTCGTATTTTAGTTTTTGTTTTTTTGGAAATTATGCTCAGATGTAGACAGAAAATGTGCTTTTCATGTTCAATCACACAATTCGCTGAATCAGTTAATAAATTGTTTGCATACGAATCTCTAGAGAAATTCAAAAACAAACTTTTCAACAAGCCATCTATTAGCAAGCCCGGGTAACTTCCTCTCCTAATATGTATTCAGGTATATATAGGGTGTTTTTTATTGAGGTATAGAACTTTAAGTTGGCATCACTTTTTTAACTGGCGGCCATTTTGTCAGCTGTCAAGTAATTAATATTTAGTTTGGTTTGCCATTTCATCATGAACAGGTTGACAAAAGAACAACGCTTGCAAATCGTGCAAATTTATTTCGAAAATAATGGTTCAGTTCGCGAAGTTTACCGCAAGCTCCGTCCATTTTATGGTCGACATAATCGTCCATCAGAGCAATTAATTCGGTTAACCATGGATCGTTTTCGCACTACGTTTACTCTATGTGATAATACGCATCCGCAGAGACGTCGAACAGTGCGCACCGAAGAAACAATTGCCGCTGTAGAGCAAAGTGTTGAAGAGGACCCGAATGAATCGATTCGCCAGCGTGCACAGCAATTGGAGCTTTGTCCATCAACTTTTGTCCATCAAAAATTGGACCTGTAGAATTGGCTTTATTCGAGCCAGCCGCGGCGGCCACATGCCCGAAATCATATTTAAACATTAATGGCATAAAATTATCCTTCCAATAAAGCCAAATTGATGGACATTAAAACGATTTTCTTGTGTTTTATTTCAATTCGAAGTTCTATAACTCTAAAAAAAACACCCTGTATTATAGACCTACATATAAAATATCTAATTCTTGCTAAGGAGTACATAAGAACAAAGATTGCAGAGGACATGGATCGTGTTTGATTTCAAATCTTTTGTTAGTTACGTGCTTTTGCATTTCGATAACTGTTTACAAACAAACAAAAAAATTGATGACTCAAATACATGTTTTGCTATATCTTTTAGGAAACATAAAGGAAAAAACCTCTGGCTCAATAAAAAAAATATTTTAGGCTAATATTTAAGTTTACTGATTTTTTTTCTTTTGCAATAATGTTTTCTGCGTATGTTTATATCACCCCTAATTCTTGAGCAACAGCTCAATGCAGTTCCATGGTGTTCTCAAAATTATACACTTCTTATAACAGGCATTTATTGCATAAATTCCTCTTTGAAACAACAAGTTCGGTCTTATATTTTTTTAACATTAAGTTTATGTTTCGCCTAAATTGATTTCATTAAACTTACAAAATTCTAAAGGAAATCATTAGTCGCTGCCAAACAAGACTCACCTGTAACGAAACATAGAAAAAAACGCATTAATAAATGATATACATGTAAATAAAAAAAATGTGCATTTAAAATTAAAATTGAGTACAAAAAAATAATAAAAATACTGAAATTAATATGAATTAAAGAAAAAAAAACTGAAGTAATAAATCAAGAAATATGTCAAACACTGACTGGGTTACTCGAGTCAAATTATTTTCAATTTGCAATTGAATTCAAACCAAAAATATTCATTGTGTTGAAAGCAGCAAACAAAATATGATAAAACTTTGCAAGTTTTGCGAAATAGAATCAAACGAGTCGTTTGTCACTGTTTGATTGGAACGAGCGACAGAGTGTTAAAAGTGAATGTTTTATACGAGTAAATGCTGAATATGTTGGAGGCAAATGTTGTTTTGTGTAAGAGTGTGTGTGTGTGTGTGTGTGTGTGGTTAAAATAAATTGAACAAATAATTTAATAATTACAAATTCATTCATTCATTCATTTATTCAATTCATTTGTATTGCAGAAAAGCGGACAGACACGCTGACAATAATCAATAATTCGATAAATCAAATATTATTGAGATTATAAATTGCAATTGTCAATAATTCAAACACAAACTATTTTTCATACGCATTTTGTCTTTAAGGCTGCTGCAAAAGTTATGATATTTTTTTTTCTTGGTCTGTGTTATTGCAGTTTAAGTTAATTACTGTCATTTTAAAATTTTTGTAGAAACTAATAGCGAAAAATTGCTTAATTAAAAGATAACGTAAAGTCTGAAGTCACTTTTATATAATGCCATAATAAATTGCCTTAAAAAAATCAACAAACATTTTCGTAACTTTTGCTCTTTTTAAGTGTCGTCTAGATACGAAAGCTCCTGAACTGTAAAGGAAGATATTTATATGTATGTACATACATATGTATTTACGTCATACGTAAGTGAGTGTGAGCGTACGTTAAGGAGTTAAGAATGAATATGTGGCACCCAAAGCCAATTATTTGCTTTCATCAAAAGTGGTTTTCTTCCCAAGGAAATTTCTACGCTACGTTATATACTTACGTCATAGATAATTTCCTTGCCACATATGTATGTACATATATACTTTTGGACTTATTATACCAAACTGACACTGCTTACGCACAAAGGTCTAGTCGTATCCATAAAAGTTTGATATCATACCCAAAAAAACCCATCACAAATTCTTGCCATAGAATCCACTTTACTCAGGATCACTCTTTTGAGGCATAAAAGGGCACTTTTATCCCCGTACCGTCAATTGACTTTTATTGAAAATTTCGGAAGAACCTGCACAACCGAAGGCACTTGCTACCCCTTCAAGCAGAGTACGCTGGAACAAAAAGTTGTAACGGAGAGAAACCAATCCAATCTTTAACTTTGCTCCTACATCTATATATAATTGGAACGTTCTAACGGAAATCGACGTTTGGAAATTAATTGTATAGAGAAGTTTGTTTGTACAAAATAACAATAAAAAAACAATACAACAATAATTAACCCATTGACAAAAATTCCGTGAACAAATAAATGTCTGAAAATTGATTGATTGTTTCAGTTGATAGAAAAAAGTCTATATACCTGTAATTAGAAATAAAAGTAAAAAGCTGCGTTTAGGAAATACGCAGGGGTGTAAGGAAAATTTACGTGAGCAATTTACCAACCTGAATTTCCTTAAATATTCAATAGTATTTTATATAAAGTTCTTATGAGAACTCGAACTTCTGCCACAACTTCGTACCGGCATTTATTTGGCAGTTAGACAATTGTAAAATCGTTAAGAAAGCCGGCAAATGCTGATATTAAATTTAATGAATAGATTAGTTTTCGCAACTACAGATACCCACTGAAGTCCAGGTACAGAAAAAATTTGGAAGCTACTTTAACGAATTAGATTTTGTTCTATTTTATTTGCATTGGTTGTAGTCCATATATTTTTCTATATAAAAAATGTGCGTGACACAAACTTTATTGAAGAAGACTAAGTTTTTTACTCTCACCTTCATAACGCCAGTTTAAACTTTAGTCAAATAGAGTGCTTTCAACTTCACTTTTGTTTATTTTTGTTAAAAACTTTCATTATATCGTCACATAAAAAGTTGGAAACCGTACCTTATATATATAACAATTTTACCAGCTGAGAAATAGATTTAAATAAGTACCTTGCCTGTGGCTCAACTACACGTTAGGCCAATTTGTCGGAGTGAACCTGTTCATGGCTCACCAAAACCCTCTTATGACCTTGTCAGGTATACGTACATATACACCGACTGTTTGAGAATATGTCACTTTCTCACATTTTAAAAAAATCTCTACCGAAAATGCCTCTTGCAGGCAATTCTCTAAACAGCCGATGAAGTTAAGTCTCCGCATTGAGTAGCGCGAAGTCCATGAAGAAAAAGAGGCTTTAACCAGACTCTCGTGACATTCCCTATCACCCAGTTCCTGTCTGTAAAGATATCTAATGCAACAGATACCTCGATATCAATCATATTGGGTCGCCGAACGCCGAAAACTGGGCAATACATCATAATTATTAGAAATTAAGAACATCTTTTCCAGCGATTTTAAGTTTAAAACACAGCCAGGATATTTTGGCTAAGCTCCTCCTCCACCATTTTTAAAGCAGTATAACTCCGTGGCCGTGCTGCCAATTAGCCTCTGATAAATATTGCAGATATTCCTACGCAGCTGAACCAAACGCTGCACCTTAAAAAGGCAGAATGCCCCAGTTTGGAATATGGCAAAAACTGATGGTGGAAAAATTTCAGAAAGTGAACGGCTCTCCCTCGTCCTCATCTGATTTACCAGGCACTCATTCATAGGTGGCAACCTTTTGACATATGCGAAAGCAGCACATAAGTAAAGCACCTGCTCGAACTATTTAATTCCTACTAGCAATAGATTGCTGGAAAGTGGAGCAAGTCAAGGCTGGACAGTGGAGGCGGTAGCCCGAAGTCCTAAAAGAACATGAGCCCTTAACCAAAACCGCCAGTAAATTCATACCACGAATCTGTTCGAAGACAACAGCACTTCAGCTGTATTTGAATCATCGAAAAAAATACTATCTAGTATCTACCAAACTCCGCTCTTACTTTCTTAGGTTTAAGCTACAGCCAGGACATTTCAGCAAAGTTAAGCACTTCAACCAAATGACTAACACCTGGATCTCCCCTTCAAGGCATTCCTTGTGCAATTAACTGCCAATTAACCTTTGCAAAAGGTTTCGAAAGAACCTGCACAACCGAAGTCATACAGGAATTACCTAGACTTTAGATTGCGCTATAAATCCCTTAAAGCAGAACAGACAATACATTTTTTTAGAGGATTTAAGAAATTTTAAACAACAAATTATTTTCATAAAACAGCATTTTAACTATAGATAGAAATATTATTTGTTTCAGATTAATCAACAAGATAATCACATTCTTTAAATT
The DNA here is from genome assembly GCA_932526305.1 of Epicampocera succincta. NCBI lineage: Eukaryota > Metazoa > Arthropoda > Insecta > Diptera > Tachinidae > Epicampocera > Epicampocera succincta. Next base: position 59,995,514 of record OW052034.1, read on the forward strand.
TTCTCTGCAGAAATAGATCAAAATTTAAGAAATTAAACCCCAGATGAGTTCATATGATCTTAGTTGCCTCTTTATAATGCTGATATTTAATCTTCTGTGAATTAAGTTTTTCTTGGCACCAGTTTAGGAAGAATGTAAAGTGGACTACATTCCTCTGACTGTTCAATGTAGGATGTTGCATAAGAACCAATCGATTTCCGTAAAACGACATCTTACTGGAGTTGATGACAACTAAATAACAGAAACGGTTTTTGGAATAGTTTAGTTTTTTCTTTTCAAGAAATACAACACAATTATTTTTCGTAGACACAGCGTTTTGCCTTTTATGGCACCATATGCAGATGTTCATTTTCCGTCTGCCTGTGGTCATATATTTTTTAATTGAAACAGAAGTTGAAAAGCAAAAACTTTTCAACAATTTGCTTGGGAATGTAATTTCTTGGAAACGATGCAATTAAGGTTTAAGAAAAACAAATAAATAAAAATTCGGGTTAACAAAACAAACATTTATATTCATATTTTATATTTAACGTTATTTTCTCCTTCAGCTTTGCCTGGACTTTGTTTTGCTCAAGCAATTTGAATGTGTGTTAAGGGATATGAGAATTAATGGAATAAAAACTTTAAAGAAAGAGACAATTTAATGCGTAAAATGCAGAAAACTCTCGAAATAGAAATAGAAATAAATTTTAGACAACGGCTTATAAAAACTTTATATTAGTTTTAGGTAAATGAATTTTAAACAAAAAGGTTAATGAAATTAAAGTTATTGCAGGATCTAGATATCAAAGAAATTAACAAATCAGAAAGTGGGGCAACTGTTTCAAGCAGAAAAACAAAATTAAAAAGAAATAAAGTTGTAAAGATTTTTTATTTAATTTGAGAATGGTAAATATATTTAAATTGCATTTTGTCATTAACAGAAAAAAAACATTTATATTCAATAACGGAATTCACTGAAGCAGTTAAAAAATTGTTTGAATGCGTATTAGCAGCATCAAGTCATTCTAAACGGAAACAATTTTGTAACATTAAAAATATTTCCTTAAATTTAAATGCTATTAAATATACAATTATCGTGTTTGCGAAGAGTTTGTAATAAACTTATCCTTCGTTTTATGCGCTTTCAAGTTACACGATTTTTAATTTGAATTTAAAATAATTTAAATTTATTCGTCCAATAATAGGTGACAGCGATGGTGACAACAATTAAATCACCTCAATATTCAAGAATCAGTGGTAATTTTAGTTTGCTTTTAAGAGGAATACAAGATGAAAGAGTTTTGCGTTTTCCCCAATTTTCTAGATTGTAACAAAATGTGTATCAAGGAATTTACATACATTTTTTTTTAATTTATTATTTATTTTTTCAATATTAAATTATTACATAAAATATGTACGCCTCAGCGCCAAAGTGGCTTTATAGAGGCAAAACTGGCAACAATAACTTAAGAAAGAATATTTATTTATAAAATAAATAATAAAATATTTTACATAAAATATACATATCGAGCCTTTGGTGCAATAGCGTAGTAATTCAAAAAATCGCGAACTGAGAAAAATGCATTTTATTTCATTATTGCAAATAAATATTGTTGGAAATAGCTAGAGGCAATAGAGACATTTTTAGCTGTAGAATCTGAACAGTTAGAGACGGAACCATAATCTTTTTTTCTCTAGATAGATCATTTCTGCATACCCGGCTCAAAAAATTCAAATTTTGAGTTACTACGGTATTGCACCAAAGGCTCGATATGTACATATAATGTAACATACATCAATTTACTTTTTTCATTTTTGCGTTATATTTTTAATTTTTGCATTAAAAAACGGAATAAAGTGGTCGCAGTCTGAGTCAGAAAAATGTAGAAGCTTGAAAAGAAGTGAATGACGACACTCGACCCGGACTCCAGCACATCAACAATCGTTGAAAATGTTGACAAAGAAACTTGTTCGATAGAAATGCCGAATTAAACAATTTGCTGAGGATATGGGCATATCGGTAGGCTCATGGCATCCAATTTTTTCTTAGGAAATTTTGGACATGAAACATGTGTCAGCGAAATTCGTTGCAAAATTGCTGAATTTTTACCAAATAAACCATTTTACCAAATTCGTAATGTTTTGGCAACACCGTGATCATGTGGCAGGCACTGCATTTGGCCCCCTGCGACTTTTTCCTGCTCCCAATATAATAGAAATGAAATGAATAATTAAATATTTCTTGAGAAAAATCGAATTCAATTAATTTTTTACGGAGAGAAATATCGATAGATATCGTTATACATACATTTGCCACCAAGTAACTTTAACATCTCTGCTTTAATTAGTTACAAGTTGATATTGTGTCAGCTGATGGCGAAAAAGATATATGCAGAAAAGTAAAAGAATGTTGTTTTTGTGTTTTTACTAAAATATATGTATGTGAAACTCCGTTAATGTACATATACTATTGAAATTGCCATTTCGTAGATGATTTCTGCTTGTGCAGTTTAACTACAATAGAAAGAGGAGGTTCACGCTACGCTATAAATCTAAAGATGTGTTACTGATGAACAATGAATATATTCAGATAAATAATAATTTTATAACTTTTTTTTCCATTAAATTTGCAATTTACTTGTGTATTTTTCTACTTCACTCCTATAGAAATATTTAAAAAAAAAATGAAACAAATTGAACAATAATTATTTTTATTGAAAATCGTAAGCAAAATAGAAGAAATTTAACTGCATTGCGGAATCACTTATAAGGCAACACCGTCCAGTTAGAGATGATCTCGCCAGAAAGGAACTATACCCCCGTAACGGAATGCGTAATCATTCTTCGGAACGAAGTCAAGAACTAGAACTTCAGAACAATTTATTTAATATGTAACCAGTTATATGGCTCTCTTCGTTTTGTAGCGATTTTCATGCAACATTTCCACGTCCACTTTCCGCTGATGTCTGCGGAACGCATGTATCGTGTAAAGCGTAAATGTATTAATGTTGACGTTTATCAGTTTGCTGACGTGTATCAATTTAAGTTCCAAATATTATCGATCCTGTAGTATAAAGGGTTCTTATTGTTCTTAAATTACAACCAAAAGAGAACAGGAAATCAACTAAATAGACAAGCATTTTTATCTGACTGTACTTTCTAAAACAAATAATTGTAAAGAGAACCCCTCAGTTAGGAACTTATGGCTTAAAATGTATAAACATACAATGAATGTACTCTTACGTTTTAAGGCATTATGATTGGGTTAAAGTTTTAGACGAAGGTGTTGACAGTTTTAGGAACGCCGGAAGTATTGACTTTATGCCCAGCCCGATGTACATATATATGTATGTACATACTTGTTGTGTATGTGTGTGTGTGTAAGTATGCATTTTTAATGCCCAATTATATATGTAGAGATATAATTGGACGACAGAGGTCATATTATATGTACATAAACATGAAAGTAAAAAAAAAAAATAAAACATGTAAATAAATAAGACAAATTTAAAATGTTGGCCTGCGTGGAATTATGCCCTATTAAAAACTATATACAGTAGTGACTCGACAGGTTCGAGGATGTTGCAAGTACTGCGTACTTTTATTTCAAAGCAACTCAATTTATTGATCAAATTGACGATTTAATGCATTTTTATTAGATATATGAGATATTTGTACACCTTTTCTTTGTTCTATTTCTTGTTAATCTGTATAAATTAAAAACTTTGGAACTCGCGTTTAGTGAAACATTCCCTTTTAGTTGCTGCTTTTGAGGATCTTTGCTTTTTCTTCGATAGTTAAAAAAGGTAAAGGTTGTTCTCGGAACACAACAAAATAGTTTATTACTACATATATTTTACTTTTAAATGTTGCAACCTCTGCAGTGGTAATGTAAAAATTTAGGCCAACCTATACTATTGCGGTGTACAAAAATCAAGTTGCTACTGTACTGATATCTATATATTTTTTGATAAGGAAAGGATTAGGGAATCAAACAAACATTTTGTTTGAAACAATGAATACAAAACTGCAAAGCTTTTTGCTCGTCTGCAGGAACGCCCAAAGTATGTGGTAGGAATGGAATCAGCAAGCTCTTTCGGTTCTTGGTCGAACACTCTACCAACTGATCCATTGAGGCTCTGTGTGTGTGTTTGTATGTACACAAAATTAAAAATGGCGAGGAATCACTCCCAAATGGTTCGTTGTGGTTGCACGCCGAAGTAACATCGAATATGTATTTAAGCGGCTTGTATGAAAATAATATTTTCGGACACTATTTAAAATTAAAATGAATTTTCCAACCAGTCTTTAAGCCACCTTTTTTCCTCCAGTTTGAGTTTCTTCATTATTTATTTTCTGTTTTTCTTCATTCATTATTTTTTACGAAGCGCCAGCAGGAAAACAACCAAAGAATTTATTTTAAATCAAAAAGGTTTACTGAGAATAATGCAATTGATGAGACTGATACGGGGACTGGCAAAAGAACGAAACCGCCGCTGATTTTGCTGTTGCTCAATTTAACATTAATCGCAAGAGTAAATAAATTACAACAGTAGTGGAAAAAAAACCAGCAGAAGTAAAAAACGCAAACTTGCATTTGAGACGATTCATGAATAAATTAAATTCTAAATCAAAACAGCAGCAAGAGCAAAAAAGCCACAGAAAAAGAGAGAAAACGTAATCGTTACTTACACACCGACATACGAAAATTTACATATGTCATGCAGTACAACCGGATTTTACACAAGTTTAGAAAAAGTGCAACTACAACGACGAAGAATATGATAGCGATAATGACAACACAGCAACATGCAACATCATTCACATCTTCCTTTTTTCTTGCTGTTGCCGTTGCCGTTATTGCACAAAAATACAAAAACATACGTACACACAACGGTAGAGGGCAAATATTTAAAATCAAACAACTACAACAACAGAAAAATTCAAGTTAAATCCCAAGAGGTTGAAGTTGCTTCATGCTAAAATCTATTGCAGCCAACCAAGCAACAACCTTCCATTTGTATCTACCGACCGACCATCCTCGTTCATAATGATACAGCAGCAGTCTTTAAAGCAATAAAATCATTAACAACTCGTTACTCATGGACCCAGAACTGGCTCACGATCCCGAACGTTAATTTTCGCACGTTTGACTCCGCAAAATAAATCGGTTTGAAAACATTTTTAAACTTTATGGTATCATGCATCGCATCAACATGATGTTGGACACTACGGCAGGTTCTTCTATATATAACATAATTGGCAACCTGTGACCGCCAAAGCACCATGACAAGTTACACGTCCAAATGATACGATTTTATTATCAAAGTAAGTGTTTGTTAGTGCAAACTATACGCCCACTTGACGGGAGAGGCAGTGGTTAAGTTAGTAAGCAAAATTGCTGTAGATGGGACGACACCAATCCACACGACACGACGTTCATTGGATGACAATGCATGTGAAAAAAGTTACCGTTTGGTGCGAACTTTTTGAAAAGGACATTGGCAAAGCCGTCACTATCAGAATGACGATAATCGATTTCGTTCGGCCTAATTGAATGATTTAGATGTGGTTACAGCACAATGACGCAACGTCAGCAGCTGCTACGCAGCCCATCATGCATAAACGATTTGAGAGAATGGTTATCGCTCGCAAAGCAGACGGGAAACGCCACGGAACATTGTGCCACAACTAGACTTTTTCTGCGAGTTTTCCTGAAATTGCAGCTCTTAAAATCAACAACAAGCCAGACACATAATGGCAAGCGTTGGTGTTTCAAAAACATTATTATTTTTCAACATATGCCCGTCATGAAAATCCCTTTAAGAATACTTGAAAACAGGTCATTGGTTTTTCACCCGTTAATCTATCACAAAATGTAAAGAAGCTGTTTGTCAAATTAAATATTGCTGTGTGCAGATGGTTGTCAGAAGATAAATTGTCAGTTCAGACGATTTTCAAATAATTTTACAATTTCATTATATCAAAATAAATTTATTTGTCAACAAAGAGTCCGTGCAGACGGTAGTCAGATTGTTGTATGGCAAGAAAACTTGTCAGATTTGTGGTTATAATCCGACAGCGTTGCCAATAGAAATATTTCTCTGAAAACGGCATCACTGGCAAATGCATTTAATTTAAATTAACACATTTCTTGGCAACCTTGGCAATACTATTGTCTTACAATGGGCCAACAATGCTTTTTCTCTCACAAAGTTATAAAACAAAGACAAAGTTATAACTCTTAAGGATTTTATCTATGCAGTGCATTGTACCAAAACTGGGCTGGGGAGATGGAAGGATACAGTAGTGTTGCGCTTTTCTGGTTTTTATTCTATATTGCAGGTATGAGTATGTTAGAATTTAACTGATGCTGGCTGTGACTGTTCAGTACCCTGTGTACATACCTCCGATAATGCACAGTCAAGCCCGTCAGTTACCCCCTTTGCGCCTTTTTGTGTTTTTATTAGAAAACATTTTTGGTTATGGTTTTTCACCAGAGTCTTTGGTAGGAATCGAACCTACGACCTTTGGATTGTTGGTCGAATACTCTACCAACTCATCCATTGAGACACTTAAAAATATGAGAAGAGCGACTCGTTTTGAAATTTTATACTTTTTCGTAGTTATTGCCTTCATCGCGCTAAACCATAGAGTTGTCTATATATTTTTTCATTCCTTTTAAAAAAAATTTATTTACTGGTATAACAAATCGATTGCGAGCATTTCAGTACATCTTTGAGTTACTTTTTCAGAATATTTGTTTCATTACAGCAATTGGGAGCAAAACTCTCCTAAAATAGATTAACTTTCAATGCAAAGTGTTTACTGCTTCTATTGTCTCGTATTAATTTTCTCATTACAGCAAAAACTTTACTTTTTTCATTCATATTAAATTATTTTCTGCCTTAATTTTATACCTTAAAAGTTGTTAATTTTTTAAGAAATAGCATTTGCCTTGACGTTTGCCTGGAATTTTAAGGCATTTTGGTGACGGAAAGTTTCATGCTAAAAGTTTTTGTTTTTATAAAATATAATACAAATGATTCAGTCCTGCAATAAAATGTTCTCTTATTGGATGAAAAATAGTGTCCTCATTTTTATAAGACCCTTCTGTTATGATCTGAGGAGTTTCGAGTGCAAAATATGTTTTGGTTGCTAATTAGTCTTCTATAAAAAGTTGTTTCGATTTATCGTGCTTTTTTGGTTGAGTTTTTCATGGATCTGGATGTGATCTTAATACATTTTTAACGCTTTTTAAAAGAGACTGGCCTTAATTTTATATGTTTATAAAAACTTTTTCCACAGTTTTTCAATAGTTCCGTGGTATTAAGAGATCGCAGTGACCTCGAAATGGTTGAAACAAAATTTAGCGCAAATTATATGCTACGCAATTTTTTTATTAAAAATAAATATTACTTAAGCTTAAGATAATTTTTTCTTTGTTATCAAGACAGTAAAAAAATTAGATAAGAATTGCAGAAACTTTCTCCTGATTTGAGATCTAATTTTTTTCTTTCCAGCACACAAATTAAATATCAATAAACTCGAAAGAAATCACAACAATAGAAAACACATTCTTTTAAAGTTCTGCTCTGTTATGCCATAAGTATTTGATAATTCTCAGAAGTTTGTTGTGCAATTGAGATAATGGAGTCTTTTTATTCGACTTTCTTGTTTCAGTACTTTTGGTTTTTTTGGTGGCAACAAAAAAATAACAGAGAAATAAAATCTGGCCGAAAACCCGTATGTTATATACAAATTTGATCTGAAAAGGTGTCATTGATTAGATTATGGTTCTTGTTGTTATTTTCTTATACGACTAAAAATCAACGATTGTAAATAAGATTTATTTTTTTTCAAGTCATTGACCATTTAAGTATCTTCGTTCGTTTTGTATAAAAAAAAGATATTAACAACGTGTTAGAAAAATGTTATTTACAAACAAAATGCATTAAATTAATTAAAAATTAACATAAAAAAAAAATTCTGAAAAAAGTTGAATTGACATTTAAGCGAAGCCGATAACATGCACAAATAAAGGGGGTTGGAAATAAAGTTTGAAGAGTTTTAAATTCATGTCTTGCCTATTCGAATTGAAATCTTAAACTGATTTGAAAATGAATTGATTTAGTCTGAGGCAACTGTAATTTTTGAAAGTAAAATTATACAACTTTAGGAACAATTAAAAATAATGGACAATCTTTAATTAGCGGTTCAGAGTTTTAATTAAATAACTTCAAAAATTTACAATTTTACTGAAATTTTTAGTTATTTTTCTTTCTCAAAAAAAAAAAAAAAAAAACGGTACTAAAGTTTAAATAAATAATAAATAAAAAGTAAAATTGTGCAAAGAAAAGATTATTAAAGTAAGAAACTTTGTTTTCGAACGCTGTCCAAATTCTATAAGTCCTGCAAAACAAACAAAGTACTGAATACCTTAATGTACAGTAAAGTGTCGATAAGGTGTACCTTGTTAAATCAAAAAAGTGAACTCTTTGTTTCTTCAAAAAAAAATATAATTTTAAGTTGCAATAATTCAAATTCTTTGGGTCCGCCGTGATAATCTCTTATAATTCCTAATGCAAAGAAACACAATAAAATGTCTTTTGTACGTAAAGATTTAGTTTTATGGTCTACATTTTCATTCTAATAAAAACTTGTTTTCGTACATCTTTTTGTAAGAAATAAATAGATCCTCAGTTTGTATTATCACTTTCGCCACGTAAAACAGAAACAATTATGGCAGTTTTTCGTGCCTTTAATGGCGATTTTTTAAATGCGGACATTTTAACAGATTTCCCACATACAATGAATATATATTTTCTTCTGTCTTAAAGAAAATCTTCACCGTAAACTTCGTTTCAAGTACAATTCGGTGAATACACAAAATTTTCGTTGGATCAGAAAAGATTTTTACTGCAGTTTTTTTTTCAAATTCTGTAACAAACATATTGTTTCTGTCCAAACCAAAATCTGTCTAAATCGCAAGTCCTTGTAGTTCGCAAATAAAAAAGGCTAAGCCGAATCATCGGTATTATACTGTATAAGTTTGCTTGGACTCGTAACTATGTGTTTATGAATAAGAATCTCTATCTAATGTTACCTATTAAGACCAGCCAAATACCCACTTCGGAATTAATTGTTTTATTAGTTTTGAGTTGCAGACGATTACTAGGGTAAATATTAAAAGTTGGGACACCCTGGATCTCATCTCAAGGTAGTAAGAAAAGAAAATAAATATTTTAGAGACAGCTGGCATTGTGTGCTAAAAACTTTATTTTCATAAGGGTTAAACATTGCGCTTTTCACCATAGAAAAAAATGATTTCTTGCAATCCAATTTGTCTTTGCTATACTTCCCTGATAGGAGATCTCCGAGAACCCAATAGCATTTCTGTGGTAATACACAAACAAATGCTTCTAAATATATTTATATGTAGTACATCGGGGAAAGGACACCACTCTTCAACTGCAAAACCAGCCAAAAACACCCGCCCAGACAAACGGCTTTGATGTTTGTTGTAATTGTTGTTCTAACACAAAACACTAGCCAGACAAACAACTTTTAATTTTATGTTAAGGCTTTTTGCATAAAAAAAGACAAGCCTGAATACGGGTTTGCCTAGTATTTTATTGAACTAACTCCACGATAACCCGGACTGAGTTTGTAAAATTTTATATTAAAAATTTTTTCTAGCTCAATTAAAAAACAACTTGTCCGTCAATTGACCGATTTGTATCCTATTTACGATTATTTTGTCTCTGCACATTCTTGGGGAACTGTTTAAATTTTTTTTTTTTTTTGGTAATTGGAATTATTCAAAACAGATAATAAATATTCAACAAAACTTTCCATTTTAAAGTGCAGAATATTAAATTGCATACATAATAAAATAAATGAATGAATGAATGAATGAATGTTGGAAATATATACACATATGTATGTATGTATGTTGGTTTGTCGTGTGAGTATGCGACTGCAACAGACGCATCATCAACAAACTACAGTTCTTTAAGACCGCGCGCACACAGGAAGTACGACTGAAATGCAACAAAATTAATGATGATAAAACATTAAAAAAAATGCATTATTGTATTGTTAACAAAAAAAAAGCCACAACATTTACATTTAAATATTTTTTCTTTTTCTTAGCGCTCAACACTTTACAAAAAAATTATCATAAATTATGCACGACACAAAAAAAAAAACAGAAAAGAAAAAAAGCAAAAATTAACAATAAAACAAAGTAAAAAAATGTTAATATTAAAATGAATTTGCATTAGAAAATTTAATTCAATAATATTAAATTCAAATTACATCTGCCAACGTTCAAGCGCTGTCATGTGGCATGCGAAAAGGTGTAGGGAAATCGTGACGGTGTTGACAACAATGATGAGAACAACCAACACTGAAAAGTCAAACTGTAACGTCGGCAAACGTTAAAAGTTCTCGTATGCAGGATGCAGCCACTAACAATACCAGAATAAATAACCAAAAACGGTGAACGAAAGATTTTTTTTTTAATCACAGTAAATATTGAAACGAGCAAAAAAAGGTTTAATCAAATATTTTTGTTTTTTTCACAATTAACAATGAAATGCAATTTGTGCAGACAGGCAGGTTGACGAGGCATTTGTCATGCCTGGTTGAGGCACAACGGAGTGAAAAATATAGAATATAGATGAATGGGTGTAGAGATGCACAGAGATCCAAGAAGAAAGCTGTAGTGAAACTATTTCGACATTTTAAAATGCAAGAAATTTGCTATAAAAAAAAATTCTATTAAATAATAGACGAAATAAAAAAAAAACCATTTAATTTTAGTGAATACAGTTTTTTGTTCTTTAGAAACACATGAGGAAAGAATTGTGCCATGAGTGGATTGATGATCATTTGACCCCAGTTAGCGCCAATAATTTTCTATGTTTTTTTTTCTTAATTTTTAAATACTTTCATGTTATTAAGAGTATTTCTTAAATAAAAAGGAATTCTTTGCTGGGTAATAAAATACATGTAAAGCGTGTTTTTTTATGAGTGTCACAACTTTGAGTTGGCATCACTGTTTTATTTGAGCACCCATTTAACAGCTGATAGTTGCTTTTTGTTTAGTTTTTGAAATTTCATTATGAATCGACTTACACCAGAGCAACGCGTGCGAATGGACAGAAGCACAAATTGATATTGATTTTTAATTTCCATTCAAAAATTTATTTTCCGATGAAGCCCATTTCTGGTTGAATGGGTACGTAAATAAGCAGAATTGCCGCATTTAGAGGGAGGAGAATCCACAAGTTTTTGTCGAAACGCCATTACATCCACAGAAAATTACTGTTTGGTGCGCTTCATGGACTGACGGAGTCATCAAAAACGATGATGGTCAGAATGTTGCTGTCAATGTTGGACGGTATAGGAATATGATTCGAAATTTTTTCGTACCTCAATTACGTGGCAATAATCTGGCTGATATGTGGTTCCAACAGGACGGAGCCAGACGCCACACAGCGGGCGCTACAATTGATTTACTCAAAGAAACTTTTGATGAGAAAATAATTTCATGTAATGGCCCAATTAATTGGCCACCAAGATCGTGTGATTTAGCCCCATTGAATTATTTTCTTTGGGGTTAATTTAAGTCAGTTGTCTACGTCAATAAAACACAAACAACTGAACACCTGGAAATCAACATTCAAAGAGTTATCGGCGAAATACGGCCGCAAATGCTGCAGTAAAGCCCAATTCATTGATATTAAAAATATATTTCCTTGTTTTATTATGATTTAAACTTGTGTCACTTTATAAAAAAACCCCTTTACATTTGTATTGCATATTATTTTGAATGAAATCCGAAAAGAACGTCTTCAATAGATTTCATAAGGTGATGCGGCGGACTTTGTAGTGCCCATTGGCAATTGAATGCGTGTTCATGTTTAAGATGACACTGACATTCTCAGGCGTGACTGTAAAGTTGCGAACGTGTGTTTGTTGTTTTGACACTCATTCGCTTGACGAGCTGTTTATTTGTTAGAACAAATAACATAATTTATAACTCTTCATAACGAAAATAAATTTATTATCAAAATTCGTCAGGGCTTGATGAATTCACCATAAACAAGCTTGAATGTGTGACATTAAATAAGTCAGAGTTCTGACCACATACTAACAAATTTTCACTCTTACTATAAACGTATTTGTTAAGCTGTTTGATGTTCTCCAGCCTTCTTAAAGAATAATGCATTACCTATTGCGCCGAAATTTAATTATTAACCACTTTTCGTTGGAAGGAGCTCGATTTCATTGTAATTTTTTTTAATCTTTTTGTTTTGAGAATTTTTTGATTTTCGTTTTGTGGAAACCCAATATTTTTACGATTTTTCTTCTATTAAAGACGATACTGTATTTAATAAAACATTAAGAAAGATAATTAAAAACGGTCCAGATACTCTTGATTTATATGCATAAATCGTGGGAGTAACGCAATCGGCTAAGTTTTAGGTACATTCACACATAGATTTAAATAAATTTTTTTTAAAATTTCATTTAAACATTTTTTTAAAAAACTTTCTTTTACTCAAAACTTTTCTCTGAAATGAAATTTTCTTAAAAAAATTTCTCTAAAGGAAAAAATATATTTTCGTCAAGTTAAATAAAAAAAATCACAAAGTAAAACAAATAATGAGATAAAAAGAATATTTGTACAAATTGTAAAGGAACAATAGAAAGTTTTTATAAAAAAAAGTCTATAAAATATTCAATTCGTAAAAAACATCTATTGAGTTTTTAAACAGTTTCTATTCGAAACCACCCTTATTCTGAGTTTTGATTCTAATCGAAATTTTCTCCGTTTGGCAACTTTGGTATTCTGCGTTTCGATTCCGCTCAGTTTCTTTCGATTATATGCATTCTGAATTTCGATCGTAGCTACGTTTTTCTACGTTGTTATTTTACCCGCGTAATTTTTTTCTATTTTGCTTTTTGCGAGCTAAAAAAGTGTTTAATTAAAAAAATGTAAGTATAAAATGTAATAAAAATGGGTAATAAATTATTTAGATATTTTTTGTTGTTTTAATTTATTAAATTTTGTACTAATATATAAAGATTTATATTTATATTTCCTTCGGCAAAGAATCTCAAAGCAGCCACAACACGGTTAAGGGGTGACGAAGAAATTAAGTTACAGGGCTGTGCTTCTTGTGTAAAGATGTCTAAAACATACTTGAACGCGTCTTTGTTTAAACGAAAGTTCTTTTTGAATCTATAAAAGTTAACTAGTTATTTAAAAAATCAATACCATTAAATATAATTTCTAACAACTGATCACTCATCTCAAATGGATTGCAACTATCTCTCAGTTTTCGCTTTTCAAGCCTTGCCTCCGTATTCCGAGCCATATTGTTCTCCTCTTCCACCAATAAAGCCACTGCTATGGATTCCATGTCTCCTTGAAATTACCACAAGAAAACTTCACTTTTTTTACAGGATTATTTACGCTGAAATATTTTGCTACCAAAAATGTTTACTACGTTCTGGTTCTTTATTAATAATAATTCACAATTTTTTTTATATATTTATTTATTTTCACTTTTCTGACTTTTGTTTATTAAAATGATAACAAATTTGCTTATTTTTCTGTTTCTTTTCCACATTCCACGGTGAAACAATTGGTTTTGTAAACATTGTTGTCTTCTTCTTTTTCTTTCGATTCAGTTTTTGTTTGGAATACCAATTTACGATCGTAGCGTAACTGAATGCGGAAAAGTAATCGAAACTCAGAATAAGGGTGAATATCTTTAGGAATAGTTTCTTTTTCTTTTTTTACAACAAAGTTTTTTAAATAAAAATGTTCCGACATTGTGGGGCAGGGTCATAAAATCTCTTGAAGTACGTAAAAACTTATTAAAATCAAATCAAGATATATCGCAATTCATTGATGCGAGCGATATACATATAAATTTGGAAAAAGAAGGTTCATAAACAGTTTCAAAACCAGTTTCTTTTCAATCTTCAAAATACGGACTAACGATAGAGGTCGATATCGTAAAAATTCTTTTGAGTCCAGAACACAAAAATTTTAACTTAAAATCATGCTATTTTAAATAGTTTTAACATGAACTCATGTTATTTTTAAATGATGTTCATCCACCTTATAGATGATAACAATAGTCGTTAATGTTTGCTATTTGCCGAAACAGAAATTTATTTAATTGTTGGCGGCTTTGACAATATTTCATGCTCTTGAAAATATGAAAAACACAAAGATTTTAATTTGCATTGAGTCCATATTCATTTATTTCTGCGTTCACATGCCAACACACTTACACATACACATACATATTATGTATGCATGACAAAATCTTTTCAAACTTGGTAAACAAATTTATAATGAAATAATTTATATCAAACAGAAGAACACAACTTAATGCACGACACCCTCTAATGGGGAAGTAGAAAATTCCTTTTGATCTTGAAGCGTATGAAAAAGGGGAGACGAGACAAACCAAAAAAAACTTAATTTCTAAAAATTCAAGGTAAAAGAAAAACAACTGGAGAGAATTATTTATAAGGAAAAATGTCCCTGAAAGAAACCCTTTTATTTTTGTTTAAACGGCAACCTACCCTTTTATAGAGGGAAGGACTAATGGAAAGTTTTTCTTATTCTATTCAAGGAATAAATTAATTTTCCAATACATGTGATGTCTAAGTTTTTCTGCTCCATTTAGTGTAAATTATTTTAAAAGTATTTTTACTTTCGTTGGAAAACTTCTCAACCAGTGTTGCCGGTTTGACGTTTCAATATTTTATTGGTTGCGTTAACTTTTTATTTGTTGCGAAAACTTTTTACAAAATGGCATTTGACACCAAATTTATTTTTTTTGTTGCAATTTAAGCACTTATTTACAACAACGTTCTTCGCTATTTCACCTACACACTAACAGGCTAATTAAAAGTTTTCAAATTTGCTGTTAAATTGCAACAAATACGGACAATCAGCACATGAAAAGGACAAACAGTTTAACTTTTATATTTCTAGTTTTTCCACATAATAGATATCGATATTTGAGTATGAATACAATTCTTTAAGCTGCTGTAAATAACTTTATAGTTTGCACAGGATTCTGCTAAAGCGCTTCCTATATACGAGTATATCCAGAGTGGAAGTTTTGTGAATTTTACTCAAACATTTGCTTCCCTACAATTTTCAAAATTTTTGTTCAAATTTCCAATTTTTCTTTTCGGGATTTTCCGTAATTTTTCAAAATTCGTTACCCGTTTATAATAAATAAATTGATTTTTAGCATTTCTAAAATTATAAGAACTGTCCTCAGCAATAAGAAACTTTTTCTGGAAAAATTTTATTATTTTGTCCATTTTTATTTCTTTTTGCTATAAAAGATCAAAGGGTTAATTTCCTTCAATAAAGTTTTCTGTTTTCCTTTCAACTTCGTCGCAACAGAATTACAGTGGACGGTCGAACAGTGCGAATTATTCGTAGTATTGGATTACAATTTTTTCTTCCTTCGATTATCTACTTCTTTCTAAAATGTGAGGTAATATTTATCATAAAAACGTTTCTGGTACCTCTCCGGTAATCATTAGTAGGATTTTAGTGCACCTGCAGCAGCTAAATTTTGTGCCTTTTGTTGCGTTACGCAAATTGTAGTGTGGCCTTTCTTGACTTTATAGAAATTTTGATAGAGGAGAATAAAAATGGAAAAATAATTGAATATTTAACGTTTCTTTTCATTTGTTATTCCGCTTTATAAAATACAAAATGCACTGGAATCTCCCTTAACAGACACTTCTCTTAAGCGGACACCGCCCTTTAGAGGGACATTGTTGCAGCACTCCAAAAAAAAAAAAAGCATTGCAGTCGCTTTCCCTTGAACCGATGCTTCTCATGAATACACGTGGACAACCGCTTGACAAAAAAATTCTCTTGGACGGACATTTAGACGAATTTTTTTTGTAGATTTTTTCATATTATAATTAACAAATAAACTCGCCAAGACGATTAATTTCTTCGCTATAGCAACAAACCATGTTTTATCATACTTAAATGTGGGCATGGTAAGTGTTTTTAATCTAACGTTTTTCTACAATTTGGAGAGTTGACACTACTAATTCTTGCAGCTGGTAATCTGTTTACGAGATTTAGGGGATTCCCCAAACAAAATTTAGGTGCGTTTGTTTATTATAGTTTGAAAAGAATTGTTTATTCGTTGTATACAGTTTTTTTTTTAAACCCAATCGAATTGCTAATTTTTTTTATTTTCTTTTTAATAAATGTAAAAAATTTTAAATCTTTTTTGATTTAAATTGTTAAATTTCTCTTGGCCAGACAGCCCTTATATGAACACACTTCAATGGTGCTTTCGGTGTCCGATCAAGGGAGATTCCGCTGTATCTGTAAAATATATGTGTGAAACGAGAAAAACATGTGGGAAACATTTTATTTTCCAAGCATAAAAGCAAGTTCAAAATAAAATTGAGAAAAACTTCGGCAATTAAAATTGACGTGTGCGATTTTAGACTAAAAAAATTTTAAATCTTGTGGCATTTTTTTACCGCAAACATATTGCAGAAGGTAGCAAGTTTAAAACACGACACACAAGACACTTAGAGTCAAAAAAACTCATACCAACAGATGACTATTACCCAGTTCACTGCGCATCAAAAACACTGCCATTTTGACAATTTGTAACTCGTGCCATAGAATAGCTCATGCAAAAATATTTACCTTTCATACTAGTGGCAATTGGTGGAAACGAGGTGCGTACTATTGGGCGCCCACTGTAGTTGTATTCTGTGAAAACTGCTCCATTTCAGGAAAAAAACCCATCATCTTTCATGCGTTATTGCGATTTCGGCTTTGCTATACTCTTCTTTGGTTGCAAGAAACGTTTATGAATCCAGTCAGGTCAGTAGGTGTCACATTGTCATAAGCAAATTAGCGTTTTCATTGAACAATAATGACTACTTTTGTGAAGAATTGATGATAGTTTTGCTTTACAAATTTTCCTTCTGCAACGCTTCGCTTGCCAGTTTTATATCAAACACATATTTCATAAACTTTTTTCTCTATTAAGGTTTTTAATTGACAGCACTGTTCCAGTTCACTAATAAGCAACTCTTTTTGGATTAGGAGAAAAGGACTTTAGGCCAAGCGAACACAGGAAATAAAAATAATGATATAAAACTGCTCTTATATTGCAGCCAGCAAATTCAATTAAAAATTATTTATTTTGCGAAAGTAAAGAGCGGTTAGGGCCGTTTCTTATTTCATTACTTATTTATTGAGGTGTGTTCCAGAAAACAGAAACTAAATGATGTTTATTTTTGAAGCTTTTTATTTTTGATTCTCAGATATGAAATTGACGAAAATTTCACAGCAAACTGTGAATAAAAAGTTTTAAAAATAAACTTTATTTACATTCACTTTCGCCACTGGCGAAACGTGATTGTTTTGTTTAGAGTCCGTTCTATTTCACAACGTCAGGGGAGATAAAAGAATTATGTCACATTAAACACGCAGTGGCGAAAACAACTTATGCCGCAACATATTAGGAAATATGTTTTTCGCACAAATATGCACACAAGTTGTTCACATTTGATTCAAATGTCTTTAAAATATATATTACTAAATTATGGGACAGCAACAACATTCCGTTAGCTGAAATGCAAAAACGCGTAACGCGTTATTACTTTTTATAAGCGAAAATGGAAACTGGTGTTATTATTTGATGTCTAATATATAGTAAAAATATTAGTTACATGGTTCTGCATTTTAGCTGACGACAAATTTCTGTTCTATCTTTGGACATATCGCAAGACTTGTTATCGTAAGATTTTATTTCTTAAAGAACATAAAGTTTAATATTTTGAAGTTAATGATTGTGTGAATTTTATTTGATAAAATGAATTTTTAATCTAAATCTCAACTATAGAAGCAAAAAATAAATATGGCGAAATCCCATTGGTTTTTAAACTAATAACAATTTTTTTTTTCCTTTTTTTCTTTTTTTTTGTGGGGACAAGTACTTAGGGGTCAAACCCAACATATGCAGTGCATTGTGCTAGATCTGGGTTGGGGAGGCGGAAAAGAGGAGTAATGTTTCGCTATTTGCTTGTTTTTATTCTACAATATGTTGCAGGGATGAGTATATCAGAATTTAACTGAAGCTGTTTTGGTTCAAATCGGTCCACATCATTTCCAGAAAGTTTTAAGGTTACAGTAAGACCTCTCATAAACTCAACCTTTCCTTTCGCGATTATCACAGAACAAACATTTCAGCTCTTACTTTATTTTACAGCGCTACATGTTATAACCACAATTTCAGACTAGTGTTATGGGTTTGAAAATATATATTTACAATAGAGTGTTTCAACTCAGATTGGTACAATTTGAACTATTGTGTGCTATAAGCCTGCAAATGTATTTTTTAAATAAACAGCAATTTTTTGCCGTGCTTAAAGTTCCTGCAAAATTTCGCAGAAATTTTTAAATTGGCAACGACAAGCACAGAAATTGTGTTGACTTTGACCAATCAAAATGTTTTCTTAAGCGCCGATAGTGTGACCACTTTTTCACATGACTTTTAACGGCAACTAAATCGCCGATATACATAAACTTCTTTAATGTTCTCGAAATGTCAGTAAATAAATAGAAAGAGATCGTGGAATTGATTTGCGTCCAGCCGCTATTCTGGCAGGCACACAGCGGTAGCAAGACATAACACAAATCCCTTTCTCGAAGGCTCGGGTTATTTATTCCCTTCTTCCAGTAATACTCTATACATTCAAATCCTCAAGGAACATTATACCTTAACCAGCCTCGCCTGTACATTTCTCCCCATCTAGTTCCTTACGAAGAACACAGTCTGCTGCAATTAAACAGCACTTTGAGACTTGAATCACGAAGGTAGTTTTCTGTTCCCGTTCCAACGTTTTTAGGTTTAAGCCATAGCCAGAACGTTTCAGCTGATGACAAACACCAGAATAGCCAAAGGCATGCTGGTCCCTGTTCTGTCAAATGACTTTTGGTGAAGGTTTCAGAAAAACATGCATAACCGAAGTCATAAATGAATTTCTAGAGTTGTGGTTGCCGGTCCAACCGAAGGAACCCTTGCGCTCTCTAACAAAAAAAATAGAGTGCCGCAGTTTGATCTACGCCACGGAAACACCTGCTTCCCGGGGTGGAGTAAAGAGAGAAAGTGAGGGAGACAGCTGCGATAGTGTGATGCTACCTTAACAGACGAGTATGTGCATTTGTATATCAACGTACACGTGTATCAGAGCAGTATGGCCAGATGAGGAAATTTCGCCCTAAGTCGAGAATATCAATCTTTATTTGGGCACTTTGTGATTAGCGCTCTTAAGCATAAATTCGTACTTTTATGGCTTGAAACATTTTGTCCCTAAAACATTTGGATCTTTTAGAAAATTTTAGCAGAAATTGGAGTTTTGCACTTTTTGCGAGGATTCTTGAGGACGTGATTCTTAAATTGGGGGATGTGCAACGCACAAGTAAAATAAATAAATAAATAAAATGAGTTCCCCACGCAAATCAATATCATAGATTTTAATTTATTGTACAAAGTTGCAAGGCATCATTATTATTGAAGCAGAAAACACCGATAAGGAAAATACATTTGTGGGAAAGCGAAAATTAATCTTGTTTTTGGAATCACCAAAGCAAAATCAGCATCAACAAAGAAATCAGAAAAAAATGCGTTTAAAGTGGTCGTTGTTGTTTAGAAGTTTTGACAAAAAAAAAAAAACTTTATACCTCTCAACATTAAATACATTTCGTTCATAAACTTCAAGCCGAACAGCAACATCAATTAAATTAATTTAAAATTAATGAATGAATTCTTAATATTATTAAGTGTTTTGAGGTTCGTTCTAAACTAAAGCCATAATGAGCATAATTAATAATTTAAATGAAAAATGTAAGTGGTAATTCATGAATAAGGAGAGAGAAAGCCACTCATTTGCAGTCATAACATCATATTTGAAGGATGCAGAGAAAAAAATTAGATACGCTTTTATTGGGTACAGACTATTACAATATAAATATATAAAAGTTGAAAGCGATTATAAGATTTTAATGGCACAAACTTTAAATCAACAATGACAGCTACAGTGGCGTTCGCGACAATATAGTCGAAATAAGTCCCTGCGAATATTAGATGTTAGCAAACAACTCACCCACTTATCGCTTGATCTTTACTACACAAATAAACTTTAAAAACCGGACTCCCTAGGCCGTTTCATTTAACATCTCGCCGCTAAACGGCATCTCTTTGTCTCTCATATGCAAATAAATACCGTTTTACAATGTGGATATTGAAAGGCTGGCAGGCACAAGTAGATTGATGGCAACGCTTGAAGAGGAAGTGTCACATTTTTTTGCTTTCTTTTCTACTCTTCGCATTTTTCGTGTTATTGCCTTGTATCATTTTTTTCGTCCTCAATTTCATTTGAGTCTTGTTGTCGGTTTACAATTACAATTTTCATACAGTGAATTAACAAAGAAACTAAAAATGTGGGTTCGTGTATTAAATTCGGGGCGATTTTAAAAGGTTTAGGCAAGACCAAAAGAGTATAAGAAAAATGTTATGTATTTATTCCACATTTGGCAGACTTTGTCTCTGCACATTTCGTCGTTAAGTTAGCAACACTTGATCCTTTTGCGGAGATCTTCTAATATATGTACATAAGTATGTATGTATGTATGTATGTATGTAGCTGTTTTTTTTTGAAATCAAGAACTTATAATGAGTTTATTTAAGAAACACTTCGCTTTTAACTTGAACAAAACGCGGCTAAGTTTGAGTAAAGGCACATTTTATTTCTGGAATACTAGTGCATGCCATGAACAAGAAGGGTATTTCCCCAATTACAATACTGCGCGGTTAAAAGCGTGTTCATATTTTAAAGTGTTTGCACAAAGTGAATACTATTTTTAATTTCCTTTCAGCTTTGTTTCTTTTTTCTTATAAACTATAATAGTGTTTTCTTTTATTTGAAGGCTCCTAATTTAAAGTAGTCGCTGACAGACCAAAAGTTTATATTTCTGGGGATGTTCGTATTTCGGAATGTTTACATTAATGCAGTTGTAATAATATTTCACAAAAACCAGGCTAAACAGGCGGTAACTAAAGTCGGTTTCTTTTAAATACAACTTAAATTTTAACAGCTGTTTTAATTTAATTTAACTAAAATTAAGGCTTATTTAAGGTGGAAACAGTTTTAAAAGAGTGCCTCATAAAATTATCGAAGAAAAGGTCATACTCTTATGAACTTCTACAAATTCATGTGAAATACCATCACTAATCAGCTGACTTTGAAGTGCACACGAAAGCTCAAAATTGACAAAATTTTAAATTTTAGCAGCGGATTAATTTGAATTGATCAAAGTTCTCAAACACGAGTAGTTTCAAATCAACTCCAGCTCGTTTTGAGTTTACAACAGACTTTTCCAGGTAAAGGTTTTTTTTTGGTTAAAAGCAGACAACAGCGCATTTCAAATCGGCCGTGATTTAAAATTTCTTAAAGCAGCCTTTTTTTAATGATTATTGTAAGGGCTTAATTAATTTTTTAGCGCATCCATTCAATTAATTACTGCACTGGTACAACGTAATTTTTTAATTCAACGCTTGGCTGCATAAAGAAATTTTGCTAATTAAATGTCTAAGCAGCAAATATATTTACCGAAATTAATTTACATTTCACAAAAGAAAAAAAAAAATGGTGATAATATTTTATTTGGCTTTTATTTTTAAAGTAATCAGTAGTTAAAATGATTCGAAGTTTTGTCATTATAAATCTAATCAATTTTGATTTGATCTTTGCGGCAGTTTGGAAGTCTTTTATACCCATATCATTTTAATTTGAGGTAAAACTTTTAATTAAGAACCCGACAAATGTTGGCAAAAGTCATTAAGGTTTTCCCTTTTTGAAATGAGCACCATCCTTGTACCGTTTCTTAAGTCAAAACTTTAAGATGATTTTCAAGTTCGTTAGATGAAGTTCAACATTAATGATGGCTATTTTGTGGGTTATAATCGTGAGCACATTATACGAGTACATCAGTTTTGAACAGTGTTTAGGAGAAAATTAAAACTTTGGAACTTTCGTGTGAATGAGAGAGATAATATAAATGCCATTCATGCGAAAGTTGGCATATTTTTGGTTGTTTCGTTGTTTGTCTTTCGAAGGACACAGAGAAAGGAAAATTTTATTAGTGCCAATTAGAAGCTATTGAAGCCTTTTTCCAAACATAACACTTGAAGTTGGCTCGATAATATTTGCAAGAAAAATCTAAGTTAAAATTCTGCTCGTAATTTTTCACCTACAAAACGATTATTTAGTTCACTTTTTATGCAAAAAAAAAAGAGTTATATATTTTCAGCCAGAAATCTATAATTTATAGATAGACCCAAACGATATCGCTAAAATCTTGGGTGCAGCTTTTGATGGAGACTTTCTGGTGAAATTTTAAGTAAAAAATATTGACAAAAAAAATCACGGTAACCTTTTACTTGTAAATATAAATATGCTTTCAGACATACTGCGTACTTTTTTAGTGCTTTAGAGTTGGCACCACTGCTTTATTTGACAACCCATTTAACAGCTGATAGTTTTTTTCTGTTTAGTCTTGTTTGACATTTAAATTGTTAATGATATTGCATTTCCATTCAAAATTTTGTTCTCCGATGAATGCATTGCATTTCGGTCGAATGGGTACGTGAATAAGTGGAATTGTTGCATTTGGAGGACGGAAAGTCCGCAATCTTTTGCCGGAATCCCATTACATCCACAGCAAATCATGGGGTGGGGTGCATATCTCTTCAAAACCGAGAATGACTAGATTGTTACTGTTAATGGTGATCGGAATAGGGACTTGATTAGACATTTTTTTCGTAACTTAATTAGCTGGCATTAACCTTGCTGAGATGTGGTTCCAACAGGACCCAGTCCTATGCCACACAGCGCGCACTACTATTGATTTATCCAAAGGAACTATTGATCAATTAACAACCCCACCTGAAGATTTAACAAGTTGGCCACCAACATCATGTCATTTAATCCCACTGGATTATTTTCATTGGGTTTGTCTAGATAAGCCAGAGATAATGGAACATCTAGAGTTATTGCAGACATACCGCCGAAAAGTTTATGAAAATTGGTGTCCCAGATTGCGCCTTGTACGCGCCAGCCGAAGTCATATTTAAACATTGATTTTATAATATGTTCAGTAATTTGCTTTGTACTGATTTGAGTTTTTGAAACTCTAAGAAAACATCCTGTACTCGTTTTGAATTTTAAAAAGAGCTGCAATACCAGAACAAAGTATTACAACAACATTTATTATTGTGTAGTCAAAACCGACAACGAGATTAAAAAACTCTCAATAACAAAACCGGTTTTTTTTGGATGCAATAATTTTTTTATAAGTCCAGAAAGAGTCGTGCTTTAACTTCGTAACTTGGCAGCAGCATTTAGCCGAACGACTTAAGTAGTTGCGAATGGAGTTTTATAGAAAATTCTCCAACTTGTATTTTTATGGCTACTTAAAGGATATTTTAAGGATTGTAATCTGATGGAAAAGCTTGTATCAATTGCGTACTAAAGTTTTTGTCATAAAAACAAAACAGAAAATTGGATTTTGTTTCTTTTTTTAGAAAACTTTTCTTTATTATACAGCAAGAGTTATTCAGCTGCTGCAGATGCCATATTTTTCCTGGGCTTTGTTATTAAAAGGCATTGCTATAAAATTTTAGCTAGGAAAATCGTGCGAAATATATTGGTAAGTGCGCGTGTTAACTGAAATGGTATTGTGCAGGTATGTGACGGACATTTGGGGGAATTTTGAGCATGAAAGCTTTTCTTGTTTATGGCATCTGTGGAAAGAGACAGATTTTTTTCTTTCTTTTTAGCCATTAACCTGACTTGAAGTTACTTCACAATTTTCCTTTGCTTGCCACTTTTCTAGGTAACAGTTGAGTTTTACCTTTTCAATGTCTTAAAAGTTTTAATTTTATTTTAGATGTTGGTTTTATTTTTTTTCTTCTTTCTTGCTGTTTTTTTTGCTTTCCTCATTTTCAAATGCAGAGAGCAAAACACTAAAGCAACTTAATGATGAGAACTTTTTAAAGTTGTTATTTTTGGTGTTTTCCTTTGTTGTTGTTGTTGTTGTTGTTACTGTTGGCATATCAAAAACTGCAAATACTGCTTTTGGAAGTTTTTAATTTAATTTCTGTCGTGGGGATGGTGATAGTTTTACAAGTGGGGATCAAACCTTCAGTTTTTCGTTTTTGTAATTAAATTTAGTTTCAGAAAACTTTTACAATTTTAGTTGCAATAAGAAGACGGTGCTAAAGTCACTGTTGTAGTTTTAATGGCAGCGAATCTAAAAATGTCCAGCTGAAAACATTTTTCAATTGACAAACTTCCCAGTTCGCTGGTCCTGCCACTAAAATAAATTGTATATCAATTTTTTTTTTGATAAACACTTTCCACAGAACAAAAGACTCCAATTTGCTTAAGTTTAAATGAACCCTCATTCTAACTTTCTTCATACAATAAAACTGACATTTAAACTGAAACAAAAAAAATTTTGACAAGCTCTTGGTTAGATTCACCATAAATTATCAAGGAAAAGATAACAATGAAACAGAAAGGAGCTAATAAATGAACATATTTAAAAAAAAAAAACGAATAATATATAATCTCGAGTTGGTACGCACGCAAGTCAATGCGCACGCAACCATGACAAAAGTAACGTAGTTTTTACATTTTGTCTTTTTCAATGGCTCCCCGCTTAGCAAAAGTGCACAAAGTTTATTTGATTTTAAACACAAGTTCAATATTTTCACCAGCAGATACAACAAGAGCACTAAAGTCAGCAATAGCGCATAAACTGTATGTATTTTAAGGTCGGAATCATAAACAAATTTAGGGGGTTTTTATTTTTAAAGATATTGTAATTGCAAGTACTTGAAAGATTTCTAGATTGTTAAATTAATAACTAATAAAAGAGTATTCGGAGTGAAAAATTATAGGATTTTAAAGGTTTAAAATTGTGTTTCAGCGGGTAGAAAGAAAAATCACTAAAGTTTGCAAAGTGGAACTATTTTAGTTCGTTAGACCAGAAATCAGAAGCAAAACTATGAATAAGAGCTACTCTTAGCGAACAGGTGTTGGAAGCAGTCATGTTCTTGAAATGGATAATGCTACAATCTCTAGCATCGATTTCATAGGCTTTACCAAAATACATACATATATACAGAAGCGGACATGAGGAAATCACTTTCTTGGAAAAAAATGTAATCAGTTAAATTATTCAGTTAAAACAAAATTATATTAATATTTTCAAACAATCAAGTGAGTTTTTATTTAAGCAGTTTAAAATTGAAAAGCAAAGTATATATAATATATATATTTTTTTGTTTGTTTAAGCATGTTTTTGAAAGGTTTTCAAGACTACCGATGAGTAGGAAATGTGGGCGTATAGACAGCTAGAAAGCACACAAACAAACAATTATATATGAGGGCTGTTTAAAATATAAACTGAGTTCACAAAGTTCGCAAGCTTCGTATACGCGATTATGTTTTTTTTAATGATAGTAGACTCGGCTCGAGCAGGTGTTCACAGTTCCAGCTATTAATAATGTTTAGTTTGTTTGGGGGAGACATAAACCTCAAAAGGCTTTTGCGTGTTCGACTTTTTTTGCAGTCGAGAAATATGTCTCAACGCATAAAATATTGTATAAAAAATGGAATTAAGAGTTCAAAAGCACTTCAAATGTTAAACAGTGACAAAAGGTGATTGTAGTCTCGAGTCAGAAAAATGTTTATGACTGTTACAAAAGAGCTCTTCAAAGAAGGTCGAAAAGAAAGTCAACAACCGTTGAAGAGCAAATGAGAATGAGTAGTAACGGAGAATCATCGAACCACTATTAGAGAAGTTGAAGGAAATGGGTGTATCAGTTGGCTAATGCCGAAATTTGGATATGAAGCGCGTGGTAGCGAAATTCGCTCCAAAATTGTTGAATTTTTACCAAAACCAACCAAATTTTAAATGTTCGTTAATCTTTTGGCCAAAAACAACACCGTAATCATGTTGCAGCCTACCAGGTTCGCCTTCCGGAGGCTTTTTCCTGTTCGCAAGATTGAAGAACCCTTGAAAGGACGGCGTTTTCCGGCTGAGATATATATTGAATCGCTGAGTGACATACCAAAGAGTGCATATCAGAACTACTTCGAGGATTTGAAAAAAACGCTATCATAAGTGACTGTGAACGTGGTTTGAAGAGAGAAAAATAGAAATAAGTGATGAGTAAATATATAAATGTGAAAAGAAACGATGACTCGCCTTATTTTCTGAACAGACCAGGTATTTTATTTTCAAACAGTTGTAGAATATATGATTTTGAGTATAAAAAATGTATCATAATTTTTTAAACCTAAAAACGTTTAAAAATTAAAACATAAGAAATTCGCCAGCATTTCGGGAGCACAATAATGTGATTTTCAGGTTGAGTGATTAGGCCGGTTTGAGGGGAAAAAATTGTTATTTTCCCACAACAATATCTTTTGCCCCCAAATCTATTTGCACTGCAGTTGCACAATCATTAATCGGGCTGTTATTTAAAACTTCAAATGATTCTGGGAAAACCCTAAATAAACCTATTAGTTTTCGAGATACATTCAATTGTATGAAACAGCCGAGACCATCAAGTTTTCTTGGTTTGCGTAAAACAGGATTTTTAAAACCTATTGAACAAAACGTAGAAAATTCTCCAACAGAATCTGATGTTATAGAGACTGGTGTCAGTACAGTGGTGATGAATTCGGTCGAAAATAATGATATACTAGGGACTGGCAAAGGAGTTGAAAAATTTTCGATCCACTTTTTCAATTTCGATTTTTGAAATCGATTATTCGCAGCTCAAGTCAAGTCGATTTTTTTCAGAATCTATCCAAATTTCTCGCGAAGGTATAATTTCGTTTGTATACGACTGAAAAATTTTCATTTGTTTTAATAATTAATGGAATAAAATAGAAAACTTCTTAATATGAGCAACATTTTAAATTTATTAAATAACTTCATTTTGTAAACAAGTTCAGGCCGCGAATGGAAAAAACTTTAACTTTAAAACTTTTTGAGTATTTTTTGGTCTTAAATTAAAAAAAAAATCAAGTCTATTTTCTTGCTCAAAAAAAAGTTATTGGTTTATGTGCTCATCCGGTTCCTTCGCTGAATAATAGTTAGCCACGCCTTTTGCAGTCTACGGGAAAGTTTTGCTTTCAGTAGAATCTATTTATTTTCGACAAGTTTTTGAAGCGTTTTAATGGAGGGAATTTTGTATAAGGGCTGAATAATCTTGAAAACTTCGAAACCCCCTTTTTTCGGGAGTACAACAAAATAATATGCCAGCTATCATATAGACTAATAAACCGTTTATTTGGTATATGAAAGTTAAAAGTATTGCCAGTATTTTTTTCTTCGATTGAGAAGAGGCTAAAAATCGATTTCAGCATAAAATCGCTAAAGCTGAATCTCGATGGCGAGTTTTTTCAGCAGAAATCGAAAGCGATTTACCAATCCCTATGACATATTTATCGCATTGGCAGACAGCATAACAAAATATCTTCATCATATGACACAGAATTTGAGCGTCGTAGAGTGAAAATGAAAAGAAAGATTTTAGATTTTCTCACACTTTTGTTCCAAGTTCAATTTGAAATTCATTTCATTTTATAAATTACAATAAACGGACATTTCCACACAATCTTCACCGCAGCAGGTGTCCGCCTATGCGAGCTTTACCTCTAATTGTTTCAGTGAAAGTAGTGAGTTTAGAAGACAGCTCCAGCATATTAAGGTCTTGTAAGTTGGTTTTTGTTACACTACTAATAATAGTTCTATTAAATCCATGAATAGGTTTGTTAAAAAAAATGTGTTCTATCAAATTAATATAGGATTAATACGAAGAGTTCAATTATGTACTCCAAAGGCAAACGATGTTGACCATCAACAACACAACGAATAGAAACCCAAAACTAATTAATAATGCAAATGAATTACAGGCCAATAATTAAAACTTACCTTCTCTTGCTTTTAAGTAGACCGTATTGGCCACAATATTCTCTAATTCCATTAGTTCCAGGTTGGCGGTTTTATATTTAATCCTAGGCCGCTCTCAAACTTATGAAAAACACTACAATATTTGTTTATATGTAGGAAAAATCAGCAAATATTAGTTGGGGCAGGTGTGAGTAAAAATAATTGTCCAGATTATGTATTTGTTGTCTCGATGTTCCTGCTGCTGTACAAAGAACAGAACACTGACGCCAAAGGGGCGGGGGTGTGTTTTTCTTCCTCTTCTTTTTGTGTGAACTAGCAATTGAAATTGTGTTGGCAGACCCGGCCTGTTGTTTGCGTTCTATATGGCGTTGTATCCGCCCTGTTGTGCAGTATTGTTTTTAAGTACAATATACAAAGTTTCTCCCAAAACAAAATATAACAATTGTTAGGAGTAGGTTTATCTCCAGGCACTAACACTAACAATTTCCAGAGTAGCAATAGTTGTGCGATTGTTTACACTTTCAATGAATGTGTTGTTGTTTGTTTGCTTTTGCCACCGTTTCCTTTAAGATTTGTTCTTGCTAAAAACACAAATTTATTGTTGAAATGCAGAAGGCGCGTGATTGAATAGTGAACAATGTTGTTGCCAATCGCGTTCTATTAGTTTCCGTCCTCTTTCCTTTGCAGTACTTGAGCAGAATAATTGTTGTAATCGGTTTCGTGATGTTTGCCCGCTTGCCGAAAAGATATTGACGTTCTAGTTGGACGCCGAAACTTTTATCATAATTTTTAATTTCCCTTTAATTGAAAATCATGCTGTGACAATCGATATTTTGCTTTCGTTTTAGGAGTACAGTTTTGCCTGATTTTACCGATTTTCAACATTTCATTTCCGTTTAGTTGCGCAGCACAAGTTTCCGACCCTCCAGCAATTTAAAGTGCAAGTTGTTCAAAATGTTCTTTTGTTATCAGATATGTTGTTACTTTAAGCGTCGTATTTTTGCTTAAGTGTCACGCTTTAAAATTTATATACATTCATTTTTTTTAGCTAAATCCTTTGCTCAAACATATTTATTTTATTTTTTTTTCTGAAAAGTTTCTATTTATGCAAAACTTGTTTGTTTGTTGTCGTCTCAAGCAAAGAAAAACAGTGTTTTCTTTTTTAAGTTTCTATGCAGCTGGCTCCCAAGAAAGTCAGCAAATGCTGTAAAAAGCGAGATTCATATTTTAAATTTTCCTATTTTTCACATCATGTCTTCCAAGAACGCTCAGACAAAATGAATTGTCAAATAACTGCTTCTGCTGTGTTCGAACACGGTCTGTGCCATCATTTTAAATCTAAAAGGTTACAAGGAATAAAAATAAATTATTTATAAAATATGTTTACAAAAATGTATAATAGATTTGAATTGAAACAACATATTTTAATATTAACACGATTTTAGCGAAATGGAAATGAAAACGTGTGAAAATCCTCCATGAAGAATTCGTTGAAAAGTGATTTAATTAAATTTTTCTTTTTGTAACCGCATTAAAAACGAATTAGATAAACTGTAGCTCGTTTTTCGCCAAAGCCAAAATTGATGCAACTTTTTCAATGAAGTTCTGAAACAAATTTTTTATGTTCTAAGTGACTTCTGTTGATATCGTACCTTAACCGCCAAAATAACGTTACCAACATATTTTCCAACACAAAGTTTTCGCAGCGTAAATTGGTCAAAAATAATAACATTGTAAAATATGGTGTCGATAATCTAAATACAAACCCTTCAATTTTAATGTGAATCACATGCACCTATTACAAAACAACAACAAGACGGCGCCGACATTTTTACAGCGATGTATATATTTTTCAAATCGAGTTTTTTTACAATTTTGAAAGATGATCTTCGAACACATCACTGATATAAAAATTGACGTTGTCCGACTAAAAACAACAAAAATATAAGCAGTTGGAAAAAGTTTCGCGACTACAAAACTTTAATTTTAAGTAAGTTTTTTCTCTCTGCGGAAAAGCTAGGAAAACGTTACTTAGGCACTTTCTATATTAAGGTATCGACATTCATCTTCTTATTTTAGACCAGTTCGAGAATTAAGCTTCTATTATGGGAGTTTCATGAGGCATAACCGCAAGAAGGTCCTGCTGACCATGAGTTCATTTTTTATTAGCTCCTACTCGCACGTTAAGAACATAAAATGACTTATTTACTACCAGGACATACTATGATGCCAGTGGATGCTATTCATCGTACTCAAGAATCAT
Source organism: Epicampocera succincta (assembly GCA_932526305.1). Classification (NCBI taxonomy): domain Eukaryota; kingdom Metazoa; phylum Arthropoda; class Insecta; order Diptera; family Tachinidae; genus Epicampocera; species Epicampocera succincta. The sequence continues at coordinate 60,025,855 of OW052034.1, forward strand.
TATTTTGTAACCGAACAGTATGAGCACCCAGCCAGTGAGTGGCCAGAACAAACGAATGTATTTTATTGCAAGATACCGACTTTTTAAATTTAAAGGCATTTTTCGAAAACCTACTTCGACGAAAAGTCTAAGCTAAAATTTGTTTCCCTGCGATCTGCATTTTTAAATTTGTACTGAATATGACTATTTGAATAATAGCGAAATTAAAATGATTAATATCGGCCTGAATTCTACGGTTCTGGAACCTTTTCTTGACCATTTTAAAGAATTAAAAGCTTCTCCAACTAAATTTGAAGATATTAAAAGGTACCATTCCTCCAAGTTTTCATGATGAACACCTTCAGTTTTAGCATTTCAATACTGTTAATTTATATATATTAACATTTAACTTAAAATTCAAGCTATTTAAAAAAAATTCAATTGAATCTCTTCCATATGCAATATTTTATCCTAATAAAAATTTATGGACTTGCTTCATATGCAAAAAGCATTTTGAAAATTGGTCCACAAATGGCGCAAGTTGTGCTCGCTTATATTATAAAATCTGTGAAAAACTATGTGGAAGGAGTAAAATATTTTAAAAAATTGGGCGTGCTTGAAAAAAAGTAGCTTATGATTCATTTCAGAGTCGCAGTTATGAGTTGAGAAAATTTCAAAAATATATATTTCAGGTAGCAGCAACAGAGGCCACAAAAATAGCATATGTGACAAAAAAAAAACAATGTTAATACATGGCCAAAAATGGAAAACACTAATCTAAATCGAGATTACGATTATTAACAGACTATAATCAAAATTTCATGGGCCAACTTCCAAGCGAATAGGAATTAGCGAAAAAAAAAACTTTTCCTATGAAATTTGGCTTTTCTTGGTTACGTTATTTTGGCGGTTAGGGCAGGATATGCCATTTATATATTTCTTACAGTACACAATCATGAATTTTAATTATTCTTCATTTACAGTTTCACCTCTTAATAATGAAATATTTCTTTTGAAATTTTCTATAGCAACAGCGATTGATGAAAAAAGAAGAGCTTCTCATTTTCATTTGTGAATGCATCACTGAATTTTGTTCATTAAGCACTTGTTTTTCACATTGCAAAATTAATGTATTTTCTCTTCTTGTCCTGATATTGTTATTCGATGTGGGCCACCTTCATGGCAAAAGAGAACGGTCGATTTTGTTTTTTTGTTTTTTGAAGGTGGCTTGTAAAAGTGTTATAAGAGTGTTGAATTGTTTAACATGAAAAAGTACTACTTGATTAACTTTGTTCTGTTTGCGAATGGTTTGTTAGTACCTCTTTTCATGTTCTTCTTCTTTGCCGGTTTGGGAAAAAGGATTGCAAGAGTTATCGGTGAATTAAATCAATATTGATTGATTTATCTGTAAGCAAATAAATACAATAGACACAAAAACGAAATGACAGAGAAAACAATCAAGGCAGGGTTGAATTTAATTGAAATATAGTATGAATTATTTATTAAAGAAATTGTTACATCTGTTGCAATAAGGTTTCTTATTTTAATTATAGATTTGTTAATATGATTTTGAAAGAAAAGTTGTTCTCAATTCCAGTAAAAGAATACAAAAAAGTTGATGTATTTCCAGGCGGGCTTTACAGAAAATTTAATACACAGTTACAAAGTTTGGTACAACAAACACTCGATTTAACGAATTTCCCACATAACGAATGAAACATTTTGTATATTGACTGCTTAAGTGTTCGTGAAATGTCAAGAGGATAAATTTTACTCCTCAAGTGTTGACAGCCAAGGGACACAAAACAAACAAAACAAAAAAAAAGAATCGGCTGCGCTTTCCATTTCACCTGATATGAAGTCAACAAAAGTTATCATGGGGCTTAAAAATTTAACAGCTTTTTCGTTTATAGATATTTTTTTTCGGATTATGTAACACCTGGAGCACAAATAGCGCAGAAATTCTCAACTGAACAGAGAACCAAAATAATAAAATTTTACTATTTAAATGAGCGATTCAGTATTTTAAAGCAAAGAGCTTTATCGCAATGATTCGTTGCTCAGTTCACCAGCACGAGTACCGCAACAGAATCGGTAAACCACGTTTAACTGACACTGCGTAGCATATTGAAGGTGTAGACCTGGGTATTAACAAAACACCAGAAACATGTAACAAAATTTAAAATATTTTATGGCAAATGCTCTAAAACGGGAGTAGCTGAGAACGGGGCTCATTTAATTCCCATTCTTTTATTTAATTAGTGGCAAATAATCAATTTTGTAAATTGAAAAAATATATATATGAACGAAACTTTTTAAGCCTCAGGGTGACGTTTGGCCCAACCTGTACAACGAATATTTTGATATTTTTAAACTCAGTGCGATGCGAGTGTGGTATATAAAAAAAATACAACAAATATTCCTTATAGTACCGTTATTTTTTCTATTTGTTGTACACAAATATAATCTCATCGTACACATTGCATGCAAGTTTTATGTTTTTATGCAACGAAATATGGGAAATAGAAACAAAATTTCTTTGAGCGGAAAATCAAAGATTTGGAAAACTGAAGAAATGGGTCTTCGTTATTGGCAATTTTATATGGAATACAAAAATTTTCTTACATGGGAAAAAATGGCAACAAAATTGCTTCATACCACTAACACTGGTTCGAACAGAACGAAAATCATTGCGCACATAGAATTAACCCGTCATGGAAGAAAATCTGTATAAATGGTCACATAAACAGTGAACAAAAAATGGTTCCAGTTAGTGGAATTGCCCTAGAACTACACACTACACGGCTTTAGTACAATTTATGGATAACTAAGCGGATATAGCAAAATGTATGGCACACAAATCGTAAAGCGATCTGCTGAAAATTGATCGTCTTAAGGTAACTTGGTAAATATTTTTTTGGAGAACTCTTAAAAAAAAAAAAACTTGCAAATCATTTTGAAACTTTTTCAGCTACGAAATGGTATTTTTACTGCTTTTTTCTTTTATTAACATTACAGTAAGCTCGGGATAACGCCAACCTTAAAACCTCGAGTGGAGAAGTTGATCAGTTTGTTAACTTTTGTGAATATGCAAATTTAGGTTCAATGTATTGTTAAAGCTGCATTTATGGTTCAAAGCGTTTTTAGTGTTTGTAAATTAAAAAGAAATCACCTGAACCAAAAAGCCTAATATCTGACTGTATTTCTGTACGAAATACCTGTAAAGGAAGCACCCGAATTCGAAACTAATTGAATACAATAAGTGTACACACATGCTATACTTTAATGGTTACTAACGCCAACATTTTTCTTTATTTAGAGTTGAGATTTTAAAGTTTTAGGGTTTGGCTGACGCTGTTGAATAGACAATGTCAATAAAATGGTGTTGACGCATGGTGATGCTGACGAAATGAGGTATTGACGTCATCCCGATAGCTATAAAGTTGAATTTTTTATTATGACGAGTAGGTACAACATTATAACATTCGTAGTACCAAGCTTTGACTGTGATTACATAAACTTTTCAACCGAAAGAATAACTTTTTGTGGCAAAAAATTTTTAAAATATAAACTTCGGTCCAACCATAATGCACGATGTTAATTGAAAGTCACAACTTAACATCAACTTCTTTGTCTATCTTAACTTGACATTTATTTGGTTCAGTGTTTGACAAATTCAACCATGGAGAGGTACACAATGGAGCAGCGCTTTGAGATTCAAATCAAAATACATTTCGTTCACTTCGCACTTACAAAGAAAATCATCATCAATTGCCGCATTTGGGCAAATGAGAATAACGGAGTGATTGTTGGAAAGCCGATGCATCCATAGAGACTGACTGCTGTTCATGGGCTGGCGTCGTCAAGGGTCGTAGTTCTTCGAAAATGAGTTTGGCTAAGGGACGGACTTCAGCCAGATATGAGCTTGGACGATAAGTTGTTCCAACAGGATGGTGCAACTTGCCCACAACTCTTTTGCGCGAAAAACAAAAATCAATTGTTTTAAATCTTGGCGCACATGCACGTCAATAAGCCAAGATTTGGGCACCTGCCATGACGGCCTTATCTGGCAGTGGACAAACTCCCATGCCCCATGTGGCTGAAAAGACTTACACAGTTTGTCAAATTCATATGATATGTTTCACGTCACAAGTCATAAGCCCCTTGCTAAAGAGGTCGGGCTATCTAATCCCTTCTCTTTTGTAGTTCTCCAGAACGGAATGAGAGGCCAAGACACCGCAGTTGGTAGCACGAATTCCACAAGGAACATCAGGCCTTAATCAACCCACCTGACGTACCCCCCCCCCCCTCCCATCCCCCACATAACTCCTTACATAAACAGAATCTGTTGCAAGTCAGCAACACCTCGAAGGCAAGGATCACCAGGTCGCTTTGCAACCCCAAACTCCTTCCTGCGTTTTTAGGTTTAAACCACACCCAGAAAGTTTCAGCCAAGAATAGGCTCCTCAACAAATGAGCAACACCGGAATGCCAAATGGTCTTCTGGAGGCTTGTTTGTTCCCGCTCTGCCAATTGAACTTTGGTGAAGATTTCGGAAGAACATGTTTCATCAAAATCATACACTAACTTCTTAGAGTTTGGTTGCCGCTCCGAGAAACCCCTTCCCCCTATTCGCCGAACAGCAGAATTCCCTGACGTACAAAGTCCGCCGTCGCCAACCCTACCCCCGGGGGAAGATAAGCCAAGAACAATTTAATAATTTGGCACACTAACGACATTGAATCTCAATTATGTCTCAGAGTCATTGAAAATATAGACCATCGGCTAAAGCTATGCCACCGAAGCCGTCGCGAGTATTTGACCGATATTTTGTTTCACACATAATTTTCCGAGATCATTCTATCATAAAAAATATGATATTAGCTATATTATAATGAAACGAGATTTTCGCCAGCTTATTAAACATTTTATGACCGGCCGAAAATGTTGAATGAAAATCAATTTAAAAATATTTGAAATAATTTTCGAAAAACAGAGATTTGCAAACATATTGCGTACAAGTTTGTAAGTAGATGATGATGATATTTCATTATTTCTATAAAATTATTTCATTTTATTAGTACTAAAACGTTTTATTATTAATAAAACCAGCGAGGTTTTCTATCCTACATATAAAAATATTCGCGAACACATGCATTCACACAAAAATTCCCTTTTCCTGCCACCTCACAAGCAAAAATTACTCAACACGTTTGTATTAAGACGGAGCATCAAACACACCACATACGCGAAAACGGTGTAGGTGGCTCTAAACAACGGTTATATGCAATGTGTTTTGCGCAGTGATGCCAACCATCATTGTCTTCTGTACAAAATGTTAATAAATTAGTATCATGGAATTACAGCTAAACTCCCAGTTAAACTTTCGTTCCGCACAGAAAAGAAATCTAAGAGTTTTAAGTCAAGAAAAAGCTGCAGGTTGACATATTATTCAGCAATTAACGACACACATTTTAAATTTTACGACGGTTTATTTATCGTTGCATGTTGTGTTAAGATTTTTGGATTCATATCGGTTAAATTGAAAATGTTAACACAATCGGCACTATATGTTCACACTATCGGTTCCGAGATCACGCCCTCACGTTCTCTCTTTACTTATTGACATTGCAAGGACGTTAAAGAAAAGTATATTCTCTTCAGAATACATTTAAAGAGTTTAAGAAATATTTCAGTGTATTTTTTATTTTAAGCATAAACTTTTTTTTAACATTTTCTCTGTTACTGTGAAAAGAGATGTTTGCTAGCAACTGCGTCAGCCTATCGCTGTCAATCGGCGATTAAAATCGACACATTTTTTAAACATTTATTGGTCGGCAGTGTGTGAAAAAGCGTTCACATTATCTGCGCTTCAGAAAGCATTTTGATAGGTCAAAGACAGCACAATTTCTGCCCATATCGTTGACAATTTAAAAATGTTGTGCATTCACAATATCGATACACGAATTTTGCAGAAAATGTGTCAATAGTGTGATCTTAGCTTAAGAAGGGACTGACAATGCCGTTTCCAACATCGTTGGAAGAGAAAAATTCACATATCACATTTTTAGGCTTATTTTAGTGACACCAGTATACAATCTTACCTGCGTCTATATGTTTCTTAAGTTAAACACTTTTCTTTTTTGTTGCGATAAAATATTGAAGAAACTTTACCACTACAATTATTTTCAACATAATTGCTCAAGTTGGCGCAGTACAAAGTGATAAGGATCTTGACAGTTTATTGTCCTCAAACTCAAAATCTTTATATAACTGTATTGGCTTGTCTTTTGACAAGAAATCACATGGACTATAAAAAAATTCTTAGCTTGAGTATTATTTCATCTTGATTATTATTGACCGAGAAAGAAAATCTATTACAATTTGAGAATGATTTCTCTCCCTCATCAGAAAACACAAATTGACAACACTGTGTTCACATTTAATATGCACACATGTACGCATCAGGTACGGGGCTGTGGTCTAATGGCAGCCCAACAGTTCTGTTAACCGCTTCAGTAAGTAGAGTGTTTGTTCACTGGAGGAAACAGCAACGCAAAAAAACAAGGGCAAGCCGAAACCCAAGGACTGTCTTTAAGTTTGAAACAATTACTTTTGCCTAAACACATACTTATATTTAAATTGTTTCCTTAAAAAATATAAAGTGCTTTAAAAACCTGAATATTTACGAGAAATAAGAATTTTTAATGCTTCGCAGTTTAAGGACGATTTCCTAAAACCTTTCGAAAAAGACAAACGGAATTTTTTTCGAGTTGAAAAATTTTACATTTTGTCTGAAATTCTCCCATCATCTGACGATCAAATCGAAGTTTTTTAAGCTTTGTTTAAATTCTTTGTCATCTTATTTTTATTTATTGCAATGAATTAATAGAGTTACAAAACATTTAAAGGACATGGTTCCTATTCGCAAGTAATTATTGATATAAGAACTAAACATTTTAGCTTAAAATCATGTCAATTCAATATGACTATGCTTTTAGCGCTGGTCATTTACTGATAATTTTACATGATTTCATATTTAAATAATTTTTTTAGAAAGTAAATTTTTTCTGACAAAAAACAGTCATTTAAATATTAGAGTCGTAATTTATAAAAAAAATTACCTGCATTTTAATTACCTAAAAATTTCCATATAAAAAATTCTTTAGCTAAATTTGACAGCTTGCAGACCCATTAATTTGAAACGAAACGACAGCGAAACGTAGAATATTATATAAAAATATAAATATAAAAAGTTATTTCCAAAAATTGTACTGTGTTTTAAAAATGCTTTCTGAACACAAAAATTATATATGTAAACATTAGAGTACACAAAATAGATACAGGCTACAAGATGGCTACTTCAAGCAGGCTAGTCCTCCTCTTGCAGGAGTTGGTTAGTTCCTTGCTGTATTGACTTCTTGAAGAAAAGGAGAAGGGACAGCACAAAAGATCAATGATGATGGCAGTACGAAGGCTCATTCCTTTTATTTCTGCTGTCAGACAGCCCCATGAATTCTGTCTTCTTATAATACTTTTCTTTTGGTGTTAAATTTTTTCATTATGGATTAATTTCAATTCAATGTTATTTGAAGTTATTTCAAGCATTCTTGGGTCTAAAATATTTATTTTTCTACTACTTATAAACAGGTTACTAAAACCTCCGGAAACCGTAAACAAAAATTGCTAAAGAAACAGACTTAGAAACTGCAGGGTTCAAAAAGATTATGCAATGAATGTGTTGAGCCACAAACACAAATGTAACCAAACTAGAGACGGGCGTTTGTTTTCCATTCACATTTTCAAAATCCCGATTACGATTTGAAAGATTGGTATATGTTCGCTTTCGAGTAAAATTCGTCACAGACGTGGAAAACTGAAAAGTTGTAATTATCGAATTTTCAATCGATTACAAAACGGATATTTCTTCATCACACCTTTTTAACGAAATCTATCAGGCATCTGATGGTTTTTGTACCCGGTTGGCCGTGAGTCGCAAAACACTCACGCGCACATCACTGCACTAAAAATAAATTTCATAAAAAAACGTAAAGGTAATAAAATGTTAAAGATGCTAATGGCAAGAACGGTTCGATAAGAGACATTTTACGTTAAAGCAATAACTGTGTGACGATATAAAGGGAGAAAAAGTATAAAATTCTGTACAAAAATGCGTACGATGTTCATATGTATTTGTTAAGTGCACATACCCACATGCACAAAGAAAAAAATTGTTTAGATTTTTTATACGTCTTCTTGTTGGAAAAGTTAACGAAGGTTAAATGGGTTTTTACGAGCATTACGTTTTCGCATTTAACGTCCTTCAGTCAAATATGCGTGGGTGTGAGTGTGTGTGTGCATGGCAACAACAAATACTTTTCCATCGTGAAGCCAAATATATTGGCGATTCTTTTAAATGGAATTGGCTTCTGCTCTTGTAATTTATAAACTTTGTCGTAGAATTTAAATCTTTCTCTCAACTAAATTTAAAAGAGATTACTTTGACAGGGGGCGGGGACGTTATTGTTCAAATACACTTTGAATGACAACCTAATTTTTTTCGAATAGAATTTTAGATTGGATGCAAACACGACTCCCTCAAACAAATGATGCAATACAAAAATTATTACCAAAATTACTTTTAAAAAATGCGAACAATTAAATAGGAGAAAAAAAATACAATATAAGAATTATGGTTTCTTACAAAAAAAGGATAAACTAAAGTCTGACAATTGAAGTAATTGAAAGAAGTATTTGATGTCAGCCATTTTGAAGGGATTTTTTTTTAACTTCTCACGGAAAAATTGCAGTAAAGGGAGATGTTGTGAAGCGAAATCGTACGCATATTGAGTTTAACAAAATTTTCCCAAAAGAAAAAAGAGTAATTTTGTTGGTAAATATGACAAATGCATGATAAAATCCATGAGAGGGACTGTGACCATTGCGGCCAAATGGAGCAGACATTCCACTCAAAACAATACAAGTTCGAAAGTTCCAAATCGAGTTTGAGCAAATTTTCACAAAAAACTTAAAGTGCCTTTTTGCAAAAGTGTAAAATCTTTTACGATACTTACAGCATTGAGCGTCTATTTTTGTGCTATTAGAGAAAAATGTAGCATGCGCCACGTAGCGTGCGTCACATATCGGCAATAGTTTTTCCCGCAAATAAGTTTTTCTATTGTATTCATCTTTATTTTTGGAAATTAGATTCCGTAAAATTAACGACAACACACTTAAAATTTTAAAGTTACTTCCACCTTTTTGTAGCGTGCGTCAAAAAACTTTGTGATCAATTGTTTTGTAACAAAAATTTTTCAAAAATATTATGGTCTACGTTCTGCGAAAGCACAGCTAGTAAATACTAGTAAGAAGGTATTCCTTTGGAAATACCAAAAAAAATTATATTTTAGTCCGAAAAAGTGTACGAAGGTAGTAGCGTTCGTCATACAGGATTTGCCTTAGTTCAGCACTGAGGCCCGCCGGCAGTGGCAGGAAAGAGACATATAGCAAATGGTCATAATTTAAGTAATAAAACAATTTTTTTTTTATTTAAATTTTTAAGCGATTGTGAATATTTGTGTTCAAGGGAGGGGTGGCAGGTGAAACCGACGCTCAATTAGTAGTAAATAAAGATATTTCAAAAGTATATATATATAGTTTTTTGTGCTTAATTCCAACTTCTTTCGCCGATAATAATATTTATTCTGCTGGTATTTAAATAACCATTTATTTTCCTTCAGCGAAAGAAGAATTCCTTATGGATCACACCGTTCACACCATTTCTAGGGCATGTTACAAAGTGTGTGAAAAGTGTCGAAGCGTATTTAAAGTTAACCAATTGGAGCAGGTCCTTTGGTCCTCGTTCGTTCTTAGTGCCCTATTTTGTCATCAGTCTAGAACATCGCGAATTAACAGAAAAAAATTACAGTTTTTTACTTATTATTTTATGCGTGTAAAAGCAGAGCTCAACAATCTCAGTTGTATGTTCCAAACCACTGCGAGTACTAACAAAGTAATAAACTAAATTTTATTTAAAATTTTTTTAGAATTCAATTAAACAGTTGCAAAACCAAAACAAAAATCTTTTCAACTGTTATTTTCTCTAACTTAATGAGTGTCACAAAAAATTTAGTGGCATAAAATTCATTATACACGTTCTTTCGTTCTAATCATTTCAATTTTGTTTTAATTTGTTTTCCTAATCACACACTCAAAGTCTATTATACGGGATGGGCATCAGTTTTATCAGCATGAGAAATGTGTTACTGCTGGCAGGCTGATTTCAGCTGCTGTCACAGATAAAGAGAGGGTGCAGCCTGTTGTGGCACAAGCAGGTTTTTTCTTTATGCCACTGCATTTAAAATTTTTTTGTTTAAGAAACTTTAGTTTCCCTGTAGCCATTGACGTCAGCTAAATTTTATTATTATTTCTTTTATTTTTAGAACAAAAATGAAAAATACTTAAAATAATTTGCTATTTTTAGTAAATTTATATTTTTGATTAAGTTGATGTAAAAGAATTCTATGCCGCAGAAAGACATTTGACTTAGTATTTGGTTAGTTATTGTTAATAGAAATTAAATATTATGTTTATTGGGAATATCTAACAAAAATAAAACAACACAAAATAATAGACAAAATTAATGGAAAAATATGAAATTAATTGCCTGTCCCCCTTTTTGGAATGTTTTTTTGAAAGCCTTTAAAGTACTTTAATTTATTAAAACCATCTATAGCTCATATTACAATAATTATTTGCGACATGTTACGATTGAATCAATTAGTTTGTTCTTAACCAGTTTTCTGGTGTTCAAAATGATAACGTACGTTAATTTTCGACATAATGGGACAGCTTCTAAACTACATTTGTGTTGTAGAAAGCTGGAAAGCTTTACCAATAGAGCAAGAAGTTATTTGAAAACCCTTAAATTACAGGCCACTAAAATTTAAAGGAAAACAAATATTCTGCGGAAGTTGAGGTAACAATCGCTTTTAAGGCCAACATTTAAACATTAAAACTGAAATGAAGCACTGAAGTACACAATATTATCGAATTATTGCCGGCGAAATTTATATAAAGAAAAACATGTACAAAATCCCTTTCAAAACATATATAATATGTAGCACAAAAACAAATACTTACTATTGAAGGTTATTTTCCTAGTGCTTTAAACTGGAATTCGGGGTGGAAATGCTGGTCTAAGGACGACAATTCGCGACACGTTTAGCAAATTTGCATAGAATGTACTCAAAAACTTGAGTCCTTTTCACAACAAACTCTAAACGTGTCGCTCATTCGTATCCTGGCAATGTTACTACTCCCTCTTTACAGTAATTCCTAAATAGACTTTAAATACTTTTTCGAAGTTTTCAAATGTGCACAAACCATTAATTAGTTTCTTTACAAGGCAGGAAAACATTAATTACACCAGTTTTGAATCGAACACGTTCTCGCTGCAATCGTTAATACTGATGATTGATGATTCTGGCCAGGACATTTCTGTATGAAATAATTAGCATTTCAGTCATTTGACAATTTGACATGGGTGAAAATTTTGTTTCAGCATTTCTTTTCTTTGGAATTCGCTAGCGAAGTTAAAAAGAAAATTGTGTTGTTTGTCATGTTTATTATGTTTTTTTTTACAAAAGAAATATAATACAACGAGATCTATCAAAAACATCTATAGAAACATATAGAAAAAAACCCAAATTGCAAATTTTCAACAAAATGGTTCGGATATTTTAAATGAATTATAATATATTGATGACTTTATTATTTAACTTCACTTTGGAATGTTTTGTTTCTTTGTTTAGAATTAAGCAGAACATTTTGTATACGATCCATCAATGCCTTCGTACTGACCTAAAAGTTGTTGTCATTTTTAAGGAGATTCAGGGCAACGTATTGAAACAGGTGGGTAATTCCGTGTTGTCACGTATATGTTTAAAATAAAAAAATATTTTCAGGCCTATGTTTAAAGTTAAGTTACTGCTGGTAGATGCGCCGAACTCTATACGATGTATTCTGAAAATCATAAAACTAGTATTCCTTCAACGAGATGTATAACAGAATGAGTGTTTAACAGGATTTTGTCTTAATGTTAGAAAAATACCGAAAGACCACCACAAAACTGAACAAGTAGAAACTGTTTGATGCAATAAGCGTTCGGAAATCACATGATTTAAAGTAACGTGAAACAGATTTGTAAACTACATTTAATAACAGGCGGAATTGTAGATCAAAGAAAATGCAACAAACAACGTGGCGATTCGAACTTGAACTTAAAAAAGTGGAAGTAGTTTCCATAGGTTCGTATAAAAAGGAAAAATTCAACAAAATTTAGGATTCTAGATAATAATATTAGTTTAAAATGCTCTTAATTTTATTTAAAAATCTCTTGATTGTGTGATTTTTAAAGCTGTAATGAGGTGTCATGCGTGACATGATTTCCATACTGTTAAACGATCAGCAACTTTTTATTCTTAAAAGTGGAAAAAAGAAAGTTTATAAATATAAATGAAATAAATTTCTAGAGTAAAGATGCAGTCCGAGCTGCTTTTATTTGATCACAGTCGTAGGAAGAGAGTGGCATTTTTTTGGGTAACAGGAACAAATAACAATAACAATAAAATGTTATGTGATGAAAGAAACTGCTTTCTACTGTTTTATATTTCAACATAATGTAAAAGCAGCAGTTGTAAAAAGTTTTGATTCTTTGGACACAGTGAACAAGTGACAAAAATGCGCACTTGTGAGAAATGATTAAATGCTAATGAAAATAAGAAGAAACATATGCCGCTTCTAAACTTTAAGTTTGTACAATGACTTAGTCAAATCTCTTGGCCTTAGAAATAAAAACGTTGTAGGAAGACAATGAGTAACAGCACTGAATCGTCTCTCTCGAGACCAGCCGGCGGTCCAAGCTAAAGTTTTATGATGTTTGTTTTAATTTACAATATAAAAAATAAATGATATTCCGTTTGTTAATAGTTCTGGATTTTGCAAATGTTTGGCTAACTTTGTTCAGCATCCTCATCCTGACCTGAGGTCAAAGATGGCTCATATGACATTTTGACTATTTTACAGTAGAGAAAAAAATCTATTATGAACTGAGGATTAAATGCAATTTATTGCGGATTTACTAAATATAGAATGATTTTGGATGAAAAATGATCATTTAATTTTCAAAGAATTACGTCACTTACGTTCTTTCCAGCTCCTACAATTAAAACTGTTAGATTTGAGGAGAGTTGGTTTTGCATATTTAAAATGCAGAATAAAAGAAGTTTTCCGGTTATTAAATATTTAATATATATATGACTTACTTCATATACAGGAGTAAATACATACGTACTTATGTATGCATATATCTGGTTTCTTGCAAGTGGTTCACATATAAGAAATACTTTTAAAAATTTACAGTATTACAAATCAAAGAATAGATAACGATGACATCATCGAAAGGGTTCGCCATGAAAAAAAAGGATCGAAAATAAGACGTGCAGATCTACACCAAATAAAATATTTAGTGATGCAGATAAGTGGTGGCTAGAGCTCGCGAAATTAAAGCAAAGCCCGATCTTAGCATTTCTAAGTGGACGGCTGAAGTCAAAAAGTACTTGTGTAAGACCAGCAACCCGGAAACTGTTTTTAGAATTTCGCCCGAAACAAACCATTTGTAAATGCTGTTAATAGAAAATGCTGTATTGAGTTTTACCGGCTACACTTAAACAAGGATATTTTATTCTGGCCGACGATTATTTTTGCTGATGAAGGCAGATGGAAAGACCTGAAAGGGAGATGAAAAGCCCTTTGTTTGGAGAAAACCCAATACGGCCCTTGATCCAAGTAATTTGCGCTCAACGGTTAAGTATGGTGAAGGCAGTGTGATGGTTTTGGGACCGCATGTCATATTCAGGAGCCGGAAAACTGGCATTTATTGAAGGAAACATGGATGTAGAAAATGTACATGGAGCTGCTCAAGAACAATATTTTACAAAGTGGAGAATCTTGGTATTAGAGACTCATTTAGGGTCTATCAGGATAATAATCGAAAGCACACATCCGGTATTGTAAAGACTTGAGTTATCTGGTACTGCCCACATATAATACAGACAGAGACCTGCACAAAGTCCAGGTCTGAACGTCCTATGAAATTCTTCTTTCTACTCCAATTGTTATGATTCTTGGTGCGTTTTTGACTTTTGTACTCTTAATACAGAGAAAGTAAAGATACATACGGGGACAAAACTTTGCCAGTCATCAGTTTTAAATGGATGAGAGCTGTGTTTAGGCTAAGCGATAACTTGATAAATTAAGGCAAACGGGGAAAGCTTTTCATATTTTATATAGTAAATTCTCATTAAACATTTTTCTTCTTCTTAAGTGCGCTTTTATCAAATGCTTTTCTCTTTAAACTTTTACCATTAATATTACAAAAAATTTCTAGCTTTTAGAGCCAAAGGGCGCATAATTTTTTCCACAAATTCTCCTTTTAAGTCATTTGCCGCAGTTTGTCTTTATAACCAGGCATTTGAAAAGCAAAGAGTAAAAGGCTGATAAAAAACACTTTTTGTTTACTTCTACCAAGACCGTACAACGGAAAGCAGAATTAATAAAAATTAAAAAATAAATGGAAAAAATGTAAAAAATTACGTAATTAATGAAATAATAAACGACCTAAAAGGGAATAAAAGAGGAGAGGGGCGAGGAGAAAAATGTTAACGGCTTTGCGAGACTGACAAAGTTTTGCAGAAAACTTTAAGAGAAAAATAAGTTGCTCAAAATTGAAAGTTTTGCAAAAGAATGACTAGAAAACATCATGCGGAAAATTATTGTTCATTTGTTATTGAAACTTAGAAATAAAAAAGTTGAATTGTATAAAATATGTATTAAAATTAAAAATTAAGCAAAAAGTGCAAAATCTGTACAATTTGGCTGACTATAACACATCTTAGGTTCCGTCACGGAAATCAGACGGTTTGCAGCGGCAAGCCCCAGACGACCCTTTGCACTGCAACCACCGTTGATTTATTGTGCTGCTTTTTTTGCTTCAGGCGCTTAATATGCCAAGGAACCACACCAGCTCTTAGAATGGTATCGTTGGCCAGTTCTGTTCACCCAGCCTATAGGTATGCAGTAGCCGGTATCTGCTGTGTCCCAGTGCCACGCGGTTACTAATCAAGTTTTCCATTAATTGCTCTGCAAGTATTAGTGCTGGGCATCCTCATTCTGTGTAGGTGCTTATTACAGGTATAGTGTCAGGTGAATGCCATGAGTGAGAAGCTTCGAATCTTTTTAGGATGGTCAAAGTCATTAGTATTGTTTCAACTTTTGTTCACGTTGGATGTTGACCATTTATTTTTGTTCTCTTTTAAGGAGACTCTTTTTGAAGGCAATTGGTGGAACTGGTGCAGACCGCATAGATGTCTTTAACATTCTTATTTTGTTTACGTATTTAAAAAGTCCTCATTCTTTATGCCACTAAATAAAGACTAATTACAGTAGGAATTCGATATGGAAAACAAGGAAAAAACCGTAAATACAAAAAAGAAATTACTTTTTTGAGTTGCAGGCGAACACGGAGACCCCATTTTGGAATCTAAATTAGTGGAAATCTATTGGCTGTGTTTACCATCAATGAAATTCTTTTATCGGTTCTATTGGCCTGCTTCGAGACATGTTGGAGCAGCAGCGACTCTGCTTCTATTGTCAATGTTGGCATTCATGATGCGGAAAATGTTTTGGAACTGTTGTGGGATAAGGAACACCATTTTGCTCTTCGTGCAGAGATCGTTCTCAAGCCGTGTGTCAGTGCAATACCTGCATGCCCCACAAGTCCTGACACTCCCATATCAGAATAACTTTGTCGGATGAGATTCCTCTGTTTTATACAAAAAATACTACAACTTATTTTCAATATTAAGTTTTCTGAGGAAGTTTTCCAAAGGATATAATAAATGTTAGATAAAAAATGATAGTAACGAGCTTGAAGCTTCAACTGTCTTTAGAAACAAAACTCCTCTCATTTATCCAAAATAATTTATTTAATAGAATTAAAGAAAGAAAATTGCGGAAAAACTAAAAACCATTCCACCAAAAATATTCACTCTAAATATTGCAAATATTAAAAATGCATCAATGAAAATGCGAAAAACGCAAATCAATGAATATGATTTATGAATGTGGGTCAATGCTGTCAACACTGAGCGCAGCGCCACTTAAAACTAAAACATTTTTTTATTATTATTATTAAACAGATACACCCAACATCAGCTGGATGGATAGATTATTTTGGTTTGAATTGAACGAGTGGTCAGGCAATTTGTCCGGCGTTTTTTTTTTCCATATCGATGGGCCAAGCCAACGAAGTGTTGGTGTTTATAAACAAATTGAAACATCAGTAACAACAATAGCAACGTGTTTGCCATAAAAACTGCATCTAAACAATAAACGCGAGAAAACTCATATTGGAAACACAAAACTTTTTATTACATTTTTTTTTTGTAGAAAAAAGAAAAACATTTTGATGTGTTTTGTTTTTTATGTTTTAGGATTGTAATATTTTTCTTTTACAACACAATATTTCAGTTTGAATAGAAGCATCAGGCAAAGTCATGAAAAAATGAATAAGTTCCAATAAAAGCCAACGGCCGTATCAAAATACTTTAACATGATTCGTTTCCACGTAAAGAGTTTTTCAATAAGAGCGGTTAGATAGTGCAATGGAAAGCACACAAAAGCTTCCTGTATTGTGAGATATTAATGAAATTGAAATTTGTTTTTTGCTTTTTGTGGTGGCAAAGATCCCTATGATTAAGTTTTGGATGACGCACAGCTGCACAGATCCGGCTTATGTTGACTTTAAGGCTGTGTTTACCCGTAGAACATTCGCGCCAGGTACCTGTATGCGAAAAAGTCAAGTTGAGTAACATTGGCAGTGTTGCCAGTGCTTGAGAATGCTTCCATAACTGCTTGAGAAATTTGGCAGTCATAATTCTTTTATTGCACAAAAAATGTTTATTTTGTGTTTTTTTTTCTATATAATTTTTTTTCAATTGAAGAAGGAATGAAATTATTGCTAATTTTACCGTTACATATATTCTATGATTTCGAAGTTTGATTGTGGATTCTTAAACTTGTGATGTTAATATAAAAACATTTGTTTTTTAACACACAAGTTTTGAAGAGACGTCTAATTTTACACAATACTTCGTATTTTACAAAACAAAAGATGAACCCATACACACGACAACCTCAACTGTGATTGTTTTACGCGTGTCAGTTAAAGGGGATTTAGACGGTAATACAAGTCGTACGTATAACCAAAGAGAAAACCTTATGAAATTATCTTCGTATTTAAATTAAATGAGAATAAAAATCTTACGACAATTTTGTTTACGTTCACAGCATTGGTGTGAATGTTTACATACAAATACATCCCTGATCTAATGATGTGTGCAGGAATTTGAAAAATTTTTAAAAACGACGAGAGCCGTACGACTGTAAAATTTTCATCCGTATTTTCCCTCATTACATATTAAGGTTAGACGATACCATCCGTGCTCTTCTACTCAAAAATTTGACTTATCGTACGACTTGTATTATCGTCTTACACGCGTTCGATTTTTATATACTTAATGAAAAAGCAATTTATTCATCTTTGAAAAATATTAAATCTATCATATATGTATAAGAAATATTATTTGTCCAATTTATTGAGTTTGAGGTCATTTGCTTTTTATAAACTTTTTAAACTTTTCAAAATTCTTTTAAGAATGTTTCTTTATAAATTATAGCAAAATTGAAATAACTTTATAACGGAAAATTGTATCGAAACTTTTTTGAAATAATTTGCAATTTTTTATTCCATTTTAATTTGTGTATACAGTAATTAAATAGCAAAACCTGGTGGAAGACTAAATCAAACGGCATAAAAGTATGTGGGAGTTTGAACAATTGTACTTTTCCGATCTTAATTATACTAAGATTTATTGAGAGCGTAACAAAAAACGTACATTAAATTGCAATTGTACTATAATGTAACAAAACAAAACGTTCAGTATTCAATATGTATAAAGGATTTACATATACAGAAATCTTGGCTTTTACATCGATTTCGAGATCACAATTACAGTTTCGATAATAACTTACTTGATACATTTACATATATCACAAGAATTGTAATTGTAAATTGCAAAGAGTTGCAGTTTGTAGTGTGTTTCTCTCTTTGGGTTTAGTTATCTTTTGGCAAGGAAAGACTCTTTCCACATTTACTGATGAATGTGGAACTGATGATATTCTTCTGACAATTTTTGAAACTTCTTAAAATATGAATTCATTTGCCTCATTTGAATTACTAAAACTGTAGAGAGTCCTTAACTGCACTCAATATGCTACTAGTCTGCGATTGTACTTAGCGAGTTTGAATAGTACCAAAAAAGGTACAATTGCACCAATTTTGCCATCGTTAAATAAAAATACAAACCAAAAGTATGGTTGTGTGAGTTTGATAAACAGTTCTTTAATGGCATCGGACGAGTGCGCCTTATTGGCATCTACCTGCGATATCACAAGCATCTTGCACCGTCCTGCTGGCAACACATATCGTATGTGTATTAATAAGTCAATTTTTCAGAAAAATAAACAAGTGTTCATAGTTTTTGGTTGGCGAAGGCCTCACCAAAAAAAAACCCCCCTTACCAGTGTCGCCACTGTCGCCAAATCTGCAATAAACGGTAACTCTTACTCGATGTATTGTCGCCTGCTGAGTCCTGCTGTTTTTACATAACAATCGAAAGCCTTTTTGTACTTTATGTTTAAACATTTGGTGCCCACTGTACACAGAAATCTATAGAATTATTGTCTATACGCAAATAAGAATGGGAAATATCAATCATATTTAAAGCAAAATGAATGTCCGGCAAATAAAATAATTTTTTTCTTTTATTATTTGAGTGATTTCCCGGCTATTGAAGTATTTACATACATGTAAAGTGATATTAAATGTCTTGCCTTGGATTTGTTGGAATCTAAGCTGAAATCAAGTTAAAAATTTAATAGAAAATTAAGGTATTTATTGCAATCTTTTTTTATTTCACTATTAAACAAACACAAAGACTGGATGGCTTTTAAAAACTTCAGCAAAATGCTTAGAAATGTCTTGCATTGAACCTGATTTCTTCAAGAGTATTCAAATATTTATTGAATTTACAACAATAATGAGTTTGATAGTTTCTAAAATTTAAAAATTCAGCAAAAAATAGTTCAAATGTTTATTTGCAAAGTGGCTTCTCGTTTACTTTAATTTTTTGTTAAACAAGTGATTGTCAAGAATTTATTAAAAACATGTTCATTTCATTAAATCATTACAAATCACAACCACATAAAGGAAGTTTTGTTTTTAATTTCAAAAAATTCTATAATCATTTTAAGTTTTATTAGTGCTTTTCATTTAAAAAACAAAAAAAATAAACGAGCAACGTAAAAATTATTAAAAACAGAGATACACAACAAATATTTATGAACATCTTTTTTATATCAATGGCAAAAACATCTCAAAAATAATAAATAAGTTCTTTTGTAAAACAAAAAAATTATATGATTTTTAAAATACAGGCATTAAAAGTCATTTACCTGTGAAATGATTTTTGATAACTGGAAAATAAATGGATGTATTTGATGGTGCAAAAAATTAAATTATACGAATTCAATCATACAATTTATTTCATTTTGTATAATACTTTTTGTTAATGAAGGTTGAAACAACTTTTATAGTTTTTGCATAAATGGTGAAAGAAATATGTTAAAATAGTGCTTAAAACTGAGTTCATATTTAATGTATACATATAATATATGTACACTTACATTAAATGGGCAATTTTCAAAACAAACTAAAACAAGAATGATCTTGTCACATGCTGATAATTTTGTCACTTGGTGCGTATGACATATATTTTCAGAGCAATGAGCTGGCATGAAATCCGCTGGGGCGAATAATTTATAATTTTTATTAAATTTATATTAAACACACGTATAATATTTTGTGGAGTTTTACTAATAACAGCTTAAGTCCAAATAACACGAAAATATTATTTCAATGAAAAACTGCATTTTAAAATAAATGCTTTTTAACCAAAATTACAAAAAAAAAGTCATCAATAATACGAAAAAGAATTTTGCTAAACAAAACATAAACAATTAATAAAATTAGATGAATTTTTTGGAATTTTAAAATTCGATTTAAGCTGTTATGACAAAATGCCGTGCGTTTAATACACATTCGAAAAAAATCATAACTTATTCCCCCAATTGCTAAAGTCAAACTTTTGTCTCGTAACAATAAAAACTGAAAAATCATAAATTCATGTTGATTTAAATTTATGAAATATGTTTCAACTTTAACACATTGTTATGCGCACACCAAACAGAAATTTAATTAAAAATTTTACAAATGAAATATATATACGACGAGGACGTGACCTTAATTTGTTCTACACCCAGTTCCTTTGAAACTCTAGAGATTAAGTTCAGACCTGATCGGAATGGCATCACCGCGCCGCATAATGCGATGCTTTTACTAATCACCTGTCTATGAAGCTTTTAAGCGCTCATTTTTTTCTTTGCATTTAAAAGTAGGAAAAATGGGCTGATAATAAATTTAATTTTGTAATTTAGATGATAAAACAAATAATGTGCGGTTGTGTAGTTCATAATAAAATATAAAAAATATTTAAATAATAATTAAAATAAATTAAAACTTCCATTGCGTCACATAATTTTATGACTTCTATTTGCGCTCCTTTGCGCCGAATATTCGCAGCGTTGCTTTTTCGATAATCTGACATTTGCAGTGCTGTCACTTTTTCCACTTCTGAACGTATTGTACATCATATGCAGTGCAGTGATGCATTTACGAAGGGACCAATGGCCCAAGGCTCTAAACTCTCATCCACTTCAATTTCAAAAAACAGATGACCAGGCACAAAAGAATAAAGCCACTTTTTTAAAAATAAAATTCTAAAACAGATTTCACAAAAAATATTTTTTCTTTGCAAAATCAAAATCACGGCTAAATGGTTTTAGAGTCGATCGGCACATTGAACTATTATTCAATCAAATTCGTTTTATTATTGCAGTTACGTGATATTATTTTAGAGCAAAATAGATGGTTTTGTGGGCAACTGTTTGAAACGACTTGAATAGTGTAAAATATTTAATTAATTGAATCGCACTGCAAAGTTACTCATTTCATATTAAATCAACATCATTTAATGTTAAAATTTTATATTTTTGTATAGACATTTTTTAAGACGCGGAAAACTAAAGCAAAAGGGTTTGCTTTGGCTTGTTCCAACCTGCACAGCTCTGTTTTTTTTTTTTTTTTTGGTTAGAAAAGAAAAATGGTTCCGCGGTTGTGGTGGCAGCCAAAATTCTAGAAAAATTCTAAATGACTTCATTAGTGCAGCTGCTTCAAAAGCTTAATTTTCCGACCGGTTCGCAGCATTTGCCAATGTGCCACGAAAGCGACATACCTGTCTTGATTATTTGGTAAAAGGTCCTATCTTGGCTCAAGGCTTTGATAATCCCTAAAGCTACAGGTGAGACGAATTGCGCCCGGTGGCGCTGTTGTCATAAAACCGATACAGGTTTTAGTAAAAAATTAAATAGTCGCGAATCAGCGGAAATCTTGTTACGACCTGGCCTCTACTGTTTAGGGAATCACGGGGTTTGTGTTATGTGCCGCTGTTGCTTATCACAAAAAGTTGCCACCTAAGTGGCACATGGGCGGA
Organism: Epicampocera succincta; assembly: GCA_932526305.1. Taxonomy (NCBI): domain Eukaryota; kingdom Metazoa; phylum Arthropoda; class Insecta; order Diptera; family Tachinidae; genus Epicampocera; species Epicampocera succincta. The sequence goes on from OW052034.1 coordinate 60,047,625, forward strand.
GGTGAGCCGTTGACAAGTGAAGTTGGTCCAACATCAGATCAGACCGCCATGTAGGATTAAGAGCTAATGAAAAATTTTTATGCAACTGTCTTTAAAAACAAATTGAGAATTGCAAAGTTCTAATAATATTTATCAAATACAAAAAGCAAGACTGTGTCCTCTTTATATTTTACTTTTCTCAGCAACTGTATTACAATGAGTATCAATTGCTCACTGCCTTAAATTATTATTATTATTAAATTCACTTGGCGTTACAAATTTTATTTAGCGATGATAATAATTTTTAGTTTTATCTTAAATATTGTTAAACAAATCATTTGCTTTACTTTAAAAGTCTGTTTGGCAGCTCTTCATTGCGTATAAACTTCAGATCCCATTTGCAATTAACTTTATCAGTTGCAATTTAATCTATTAATATCAAATTCCAATTCAAGAGGAACACAAAGTTATAGCAATCCAGCCAGCGCCAGCCTACTCCATGTTGTCAAGTACACAAGCTAATTTATTTAATTATAACTGTAATCAAATTATAGACTGTTTTGCAAATCCTTTGAGTATTTTTCACATTTGCATGTTTCATGCAAAGAATATATAATTCCAATTTACCATGCCGCGCACACACACACAGACAGACAGACAGAAAGACAGACAGCCACACAGCCAAACGTTCCGGAAGGAAATAAAACTGTCTTAGAAGACTTACGAAATAAAAAATGAACAAGAGAAACCAAACAAAACTCTAAAACTCACAAAAGGCAGTCTGACACAGGCTGTTTAATATTCGGCAAATGTGCCAAAAAAAAAACTGCAAAAAGAAAAAATGAAAAATGAAATGCAAAACATTACACGAATAAATTCTTGTTAAATATCCGTACGCCCAACCGTTCAACCGTCGGCTGACGGGCCGTGCCATACGTTGAACAACATTATTGCCTTCCTTGTAGTCAAACTCCCTTTCTCAAAGAAGGTGGCCTGCCTTCAAAGGCATAAAGAGTTATTCAACTGTGGCAAAAAGAGCCAAAACCACGGCAGCAGGTCCCACTGCCATTTGGTTTTTGTCACGCTGATACTCGGGGCTAAAAGCAGTGCGATTCGATTCGTTGAGAAATTGTTTAATGGATCTTTTCAAGAATATTCTATCCAGATCATAGATATTTCTTGAAAAGGATATTTCCACTGTTTTTAATATGAAATTATCCTTTTTTTAGAAGCCAATCAGCCTTATAATAAGAATCGTCATCGTAATCGCATTAACTCGACGTGCTGTCGACCGCAGTGGAATGTTGTTAGGGGGCTGTAGCTGTTGTCTCAAGTCTATAAAAACTGAGTAATTCTTACCAGCGACGAGTGTAAAAGAGAAAATTTATCGTTGTCGATTTGATGCGACAACGACTCTTGAAATAAAGCGGAATACTGTGAATAGTTCTTCTTACTTTATGTAGAGAATATTTTATAGATTGGAGGAAAATTTGCTTCCTTTTAAGAACAATTTTTAATATTATAGGAATTTTTCACATGAATTTTTTTTTGTGGTTCCATAAGATTTGTAGAAATTTGTCGTTAATCAAAGAGAAAGTTTTCTACAAAAAATTTTCTGTTCACAACAACTTTGTAAAGTGTTTCTTAAAGAAATATTTTCGTTATAGAAAACGGTTTCTTTTTAAGCCATAAAGTTTTCCCTGCGAAAACCATTTTCAAATATATAAATATTAGAAGGGAATTTTATTTCGAAATTTGTTTAGAAAGTATTTTCTTCTAATAAGATAACAGTTTCCTTAATAAAATGTCGTATATTAGAAATATGTTCTTTGGATTTTTTTTTTCTGTAGAAAGCAGTTTTCAACTGAAGTTTATCTTACTTATACACTATATTGTACCGAAGCTGGGAAAATAGGTTATGGACAATAAGGGAGTAATGTTTGTGAACGTTTGATTTTAATTTTCTTAAATTGTAAGAGGCTGGCAAAAAGTCTGCCGGTAGTTTGTTCCACAGACGGACGATACGACTGAAAAACGAACTCTTTCTAGGCAATTCAGAGGTGAATCGACTACAATTGGAGGAGTTCTGAACGATAAACGTGTATTAGGCAAAAGACTTTGATTTGAGAAAGCAAATCCCATATCAAGTCAAAGCAAAATCCACTGCGACAATGCTCCTGTGAGTCCATAGAGTTGGATGCGCTACTGTCACCGATGAGCTTCTTCGCCCTATTCTGGACACATTCGAAACACTGCCCCAAAATATAAGAGTTAGGGAGATCGGATGGAACCAAGTATGTCCTACACGTTTTAGTATGAGTGAAATCGCTTGTTCGTTCCGTGCAAGTGTTATAAAGTTAATAAACATCACCTCATCAGTCTACGGGAAACTCAGTGTCGAATTCGCACTTCTCAAATACAGTTATCGCCAGTTAGACGATCAATTAGTGACCGGGTCACTCATTATTAAAATGGTACTCTCATATAAAACAAAAATTTAAAAAGTGTCAATTAGGACTGTAATTGAAAATCACATGATTTCAAACCGCATGAAATTTTTGTGTTTTTAATGTGATTTTTAATTGCAGAAAACACAAGCAAGCAGCTGTTTCCTTAATTGTCGTTGTTTTGAAATCACAACAAAAAAGGTGTTAGTTTTAAAGTATTTTCTTTAAATAAAACTATTCCATAACAACATATTGAGTAATTTATTTAATTAATTTATTATGACTCTTAATAAAAACACAGTGACAATGTGATTTAAAAAGTTGTTCACGTAGATGAATGTTTTAAAAACACGAAATTTTGTATACAGAACACTTTCCATGTGATTTCAAATCACTTTCATAGATTGTGATTTTCAAAACAGTAACTAATCCGTTTGAAGAACAACAATTGCTTTATATTTTTATTTTTATTTTTAGTGTAACATTCAAGAAAAACTAATAAAAATTATTTTTACTTTTTAAATCAAACCAGAACATCACCTTTCATGAAATGTCCCCACAGCCACTGTAACTTTGTGCAACTTATTTTGCCGCAAGATCTTAATGTGACATTTATATAGCCAGAACAAAAGCAACAAAATCTACAACATTTTGCATTCTTTACGCGTTCGACACCAGCATCGTCAACTTCAGTAGCCTCATTATCATTCTAGAGCAGATTCCATCGACAAAAAATTTAACAGATATTTCATTTTAGTTCAGGTTCAGGTTTCCGTTATTTTCACTATTATTTTCCTTATTTAGTTCTTTTTTCTCTGTGTCTCTCTCTCCCAGCTCTGTTCATTTCTTTGAACGGAAATTTGAGTGTTAAAAGTTTCCGTACTTTAGAGCATGAAATGCTTATCTGGGCGCTAGATATATGAGGAGCTTTAGCGTGTGTACAAATGAGTTCGTTAAGTGCATGTAATGAGGTTTTTAATACATTCGAGGTAACCAAAATGCAGCCAGAATGGTAAATTTAAAGAGCTGATGGTTTAATGCTGCCGCAGTAAGTTTCGGCTGTCTTACTTTATTTTATTATTTTACAACTTTTATAAAGTTGCTCATCTGAGGAAAAAGATTACCTGTGTAAAACTTTTTATTTGGCCATTATAGGAAAAAAAAATAAAATTTTGGGATATTAAATTAAAAGTTTAAAATACAGTAAAATCTCAAAAGAGTCATCTCGCGTTAAAACAAAAGTTAAAAGCTCGAGCTCGTTAACGGTTTTTTGGCATAAAGTGCTGCTCCCAAAAATTAGCCACTCTGTTCATTTTTCACTTCATTTATGTACAAATTAATTTATTTGAAAAAATTGCCAGCAGCGCTAAGTTTCAATTTTGTGCGCTGGATAATGGGATTCTTTTCAGTTTTGATCATCGTTACACAACATGGCTGTGACAAAAACATATGAAAAAGCACAACAGCAAACCCTACATATAACGGACTAGGGGAATCTTGAGGCAATGTTGTATAATGATTCTTAAAACAATAATTAAATTTCAATAGGTAAAGATATTTCAAATAACCACGGCGGAATGATCGGCCAACGAAAAATAAGCTGGAAAGCAGCATTTATAAAATTGTATTGGAACAATAACGATGTCAAATTAATTAATGTTTCGAAAAAGTTTGGATTGGGATATTTTGTTTAACTTTTTCGAGATCCCACTGTAGTTTTCTACACACACATTTGATGATTTATCGCCATGTCAATGACTTATATATTGGGGATTGGGTGTTCATAGTTAAATTATAAAGGGTGGTTAAATTGTATGGGCCGAAGTTGAATGTGAGCCACACCTAAACGCCAAGTTTTTTTCCGAATTTTATTTGACATTTCTCTATTTCAGACTTACTCAATTTGAACCATGGAGAGATACACAATCCAACAACGTGTTAAAGTTATCCAGACTTGTTATGAAAATGGGAGTTCAAATCAAAATGCATATCGTGCACTTCGTAATTTTTTACGGCACATTTTCACCTCAGTGGATTCGTCAATAAACAGAATTGCCGCATTTGGGCGAATGAGAATCCAAGAGTGATTGTCGAAAAACCAATGCACCCACAAAGAGTGACTGTTTGGTGCGGTTTATGGGCTGGCGGCATCATCGGGCCGTATTTTTTCCAAAATGAGGCCGGTCAGGCAGTTACTGTGAATGGTGTTCGCTATCGTGAGATGATAACGAACTTTTTATGGCCCGAATTGGAAGATATGGATGTGGACGATATGTGGTTTCAGCAGGACGGTGCCACTTGCCACACAGCTAACGAAACAATGGCTCTTTTGCGCAACAAATTCAATGGCCGTGTTATCTCACGTAATGGCGATGTCAATTGGCCGCCAAGATCATGTGATTTGACACCGTTGGACTTTTTTCTTTGGGGTTATTTGAAAGAAAAGGTGTACGTCGATAAGCCAGCAACAATTCAAGACCTAAAGGATCAGATAATTCGGCACATTAACGGCATAGAACCTCCATTATGCCTCAGCGTCATCGAAAATTTGGACCATCGGATGGAGGTGTGCCGCCGAGGTCGCGGCGCCCATTTGGCCGATATTTTGTTCCATACATAATTGAGTAATACCAATACATCATAATAAAATAAAATTACAATAATTTCCTAAATAGTTTGTGTTTTATTCAAAATCAACATCGGCCCTTGAAATTTAACCACCCTTTACAAGCCTAAGTTTGAATTAAGTTGTACACTTTGGCACAACACGTTGGATATGCAACACTGTAAACAACATAAGTGCACACCTTCCTTCCTTGGCTGGCATCGGATATTATTACGTTTATTGGCGCCGATTTTTATAGCTCCAAAATCTATCAAATAAATCGATTTTCCTAAGATGCAAAACTCCCAAAATTTACAACTTGAAATATGAAACAAGTTGAATTTTTCGTACGAAAGAACTTAGAGGGTAGCTCTCATAGGCAACCTGCTCATGTTGTAGCCCAGCATCTAAATTCAGTAAAAAATCACAAATTCGAAAAATTGCATAAAGGCCATTTGTTGATCCAACAACGCAAAATTAACTTTTTCCAACAATTGTTTGTAGGTTCGGCAAAATTCCGTTGTAGATGCGGATTCAAGTAAAAGGTTCAATGATTCAGCAAATTGTTAGAATAGAAAAATATAATATAAAATCGTTTTTTGTATTTAATTCAGTGTGACTTGACTGTTTTTGTTTTCTTATATATTTAAAACGTGTTGCTGAACATTTTTGTTCAATAAATATATTCGTACTGACAAAAAATTGCGATATTGATTTCTATTTCCCTTATTTGAAGTTTTACCAACTTCCTATATTTTGTTTCTGTCTGTCTGTCTGTCTGCCTTATTAGAGCGACTTTTTTCCTACCACCTAATGAACATACAAAATTTCACTTTACACATTCAATACGCCATTAAAAGCCAGAATAATAGAAGTACTCCTTCCTGTCCTTACAAACACAAATAATTCGAACACACACAAATGGGCGCATAATTAATTTCGTACACGTATCAGCACAAGGATTTCGCAAATTTCCACAACAAATTTTGGAGTCGGAAAAATAATATGAGTTTGACGTTGTTATTTCACAGCTGTGGATGTTGGTGCTGCTGCAGCATTTTTGCTTTCTGTGGTTGGTGTGTAAAAGTTGTTTGATAGCAAACCGCAGCCCCACAGATGCCACAAAACAAATGCTGCTGCTTCGGTGCTGTCGGCTTCCAGCTACAAATGTTCAAAATAATTGTCTAGGCCGTTAAGCAAATAGCAACACATACAAAAATAAGGTTTATGGCGTCTTGAAATTATATAATCAAAAGCAGAAATCGTGAATGATGATGAAGAACATCAGTAGAAACAGAATTTGCAATTGTTGTTCAAAGATCGTTAAGTAAATAGTTTCTTTCAAACTTTTATCATCCAAAAGAAAAAACCAACATTTTATTGGAAAATTAATTTAGTTCATGTTCGAGAGATTAAGAAAATTTACTCCTACAATTCAAGATTTGCTACAAAAACATAAACCCGAAAAGTCCTCAGATTAGTAGTTAGAAAGTTTGAGAAATTAATTTGTTTTCTCAATATTGCAAAAACTATTTTCTTGCGCAATTTAATCTTATTATTAATTTGTAGAAAATTTTACCTAATGAAATATAAATACATTTAATTTTCTGAATAAGAGAACAAAGACGAAGTCGTATTGCCTTGTGGGTCCCCATCAAGGAGTTTAAAATAGCACTCTCTGTATTTCATTTTGTACTTTGACCGTCCGTCCGCCTCTTTGTCTTTTTAACAGTTTCAGAAGCTGGCTCAGCATGCAACTCTATTGCTTGTGGACCCACATCCTTCCGTACGTTGGTCTTTATATTTATTGGATAATCGTATTGCAATTTGATACAAAATACTATGATTCTTATTTTTTTCTCAAAGTGTTTTGTTAGAATAATTAATTAATTATATAGGAATATTCTATAAATACAAAATTATCACAAAAAAGAATTTTCCAAAAAATTTCTTTGCTGCCGAATTTTAAGAAATTTCAATATAAATATTTATTGACCTAATAAAAAAAATGTTTTATTTCTATAGGAAACAAAAATACTTTTTGATTCAGTGAAATCTTTTTGTAGGCCTGCATTCGAAGAAAAATGTCGGTGAAATTACTTTTCTTAAAGTGTATGTATAAAAAAAGAAGTTTAGAATTGGCGGTGGCAAATGTTGGCGCCAACTTGTTTTGCACTAATCATTTGAACGTACTGCTTGATTGTGCAAGTTGTCTTGATGTTTTGGCGTTAGTAACTAAATAATAATACATAACCGATTAGCCAGATATGACGGTCACAGGTCGCCTTCACTTACTCGCGTCAATTGCAAACTCCTTTGTATAGCGTAGCTCGACATTCTCTAGAAAAAATTCAGTTTCCCAGCTGTTAGTTTTACAGCCAATGGGTGTTGTGACGGGAAGACGCGTCAGGCTTTGCAGATTAAGAAATATATGGTCACATCAAATCCAGAAGCCCGTAAGTACACTTTCTACTGTTTTCCAGGAGAAGCAAAACAAAAAACCTTATAAATTAGGTTGGGTGCGAAATTTTAGTATTAGCCTTAAAAAATTAACGCGGATTTGGCTTAACAAAAAAAAAAGGGAATAAAATAATAGTAAAAGGTGTTTTTATAGAGGTGTAAAACTTTAAGTTGGCAACACGCTTTCAAATTGTGCAACTTTATTTTGAAAATTATCGTTTGATACGCAACACGCATCGCGCATTACGTCCGTTTTACGGCCAACATAATCGTCCATCAGAGCAATTAATTGTAATTAACAACGTTTTTGAGCGATTTACAGTCAGTACAAATACGCATTCACAGAGGCTTCGTACAGTGTGTACAAAAGAAATCATTGCTGCTGTAAAGCGTAGCGTAGAAAAAGACCCAAATCAGTCTATCCGCCAAATCTCCATCCACTTTATGGAAGATTTTGCGTATAGGACCTCCAGACTACACTCCGTCCGATCCGACCGTGGCGGTCATATGCCGGAAGTCGTATTTAAATCATAATGCCAGAAGATTATCTTTCAAATAATGTAAATTTAAGGGCAATTTAAAAAACTTCATCTGTATTTAATTTCATTTCAAAGCTTTATACCTCTGTAAAAAACACCTTTGAGTTGTTTAATGAAGGAGTTTACGGCCGTATGGAATGGTTTTTTTCTGAAACCAAAAAGCCAAAAGTACATTAATACTTTTCATAAAAGTTATAATTATTTAAGTTAAATTTCGAATATAAAAAATATGTATAAATCATTTGAATGAAAAATAACAAAATGGAAAGAAAACGATGCATTTAATGTGAGTTTTTTTTTTGTCCATCGTAAAAACTGTGACAATCAACCGGACGTAAAAATGTCAGCTTCTGAAGATGCTTCCATTTCGGTTTTAAAATTTTTATACTTTTTTTATGTAACTGCAATGGTTCAACATCTTCAAATTCTTGTTGTTGTGAGCTTTGCGGCAAAACCTCATATTTGCTTTTGATGATTGTTTTTTAAAAACTTGTTCCAGAAATATCATATTCCAAGGCACGATTTATATTAACAGTAGGATCGCCCGCTTCGTTCTTATTTGTTTTAGTTTTTAAATTTAAAGTACACTTACGGCTTTTATATTTAGGCATTTGTAGTTACGGCCTTTGGAATTGCGCGAAAAATTTCTTTGTGCTTGAACATATTCGAGCAAAATTTTAAGGAAAAATATATTTCATTAAATTACATGATAATGAGTCAAAAAGACTGTATTGAATTTTTTGGTTGTTACGGTATTTCGGATTTCAGGTGACGCTATATAGTATGATTCCATGCTCTTTTGGGGTTAAAGACCTCAACGAAACGATACTAATCTGGATTTAAAATGCCTGAGTTTAAAGCTCAAAGTTTTAAGTTTGCAATTAGTTTCGCACTTTCTTACTCGTCATTAACTACAAAATTCATTCAAAATTAAATTGTAAGTTTCGTTTTCATAGGGCAATTCTTTAATATATGTATAACTAACATTAATATGTACATCAATATAAACAAACAAAAATTGCCGCAATTCTTGTTCACAATTTTTGTATGCAGAATGACAAAAATATCTTTTTGCCCCCTGAACACTTTTTGCCCCCTGAACATTCTTTGTATTTATGTACATGAAACCGAAAATGTTCAGCTTTGCATACACATCATAAATTGCTTATTGTAATAAGTAGTATCTAGGAAAGGACATTTTAGATTTGGTTTCATTTGTTGGTGACAGATAAATTTACAACAATAAGAACACTTGTGTGTTCAACACTTGTAAAACCAGGCGTGTAGTCCTCAGTGCTTTTGACAACAAATTTTATTGTCTAGTATTTGAAAAGTTTGTAAGTAAAATACACTTTTACCAATTGCCACTTCAATGCATGAAAAAATTAGTCTTAAAACAAGTTTTTAAAATATTTTTGGCATTTTCACAACAAATTATGAAGAAAAGCAACCTACTGATATAAAAATAGTATGTTTTGGCTCATTACAGTGTCTGGAAATTATTTTAGTGGCAGTTAACAAGAAACAACAATTCTCATTGTAGCGCTCATTCAAGCGGCAGTTGTGATTTAAAGATCTGGAAAGCTTAATGCAGATAGATCCAAAAAATTTCTGAACTTTTAAAGACTAGTTACGAGTAGTGAACAGTAATTTTTAGGAGAAAATTATTAAACCTACTTGTAAAATATTAATCAATTGAAAAAAGATTCCTTAATCATTTTCTTTAACTTTTAGCAAATTAATTTAGAATGATGCAATCAATATCCTTAGACGTTTTTTTGACTGAATTAGTAACTAAGAAGGCGCTCGCACAATAGACCTTTGCAATTTGTGAGACGCTTTTCAGTAAGAGCGATTCGAAATTTTTAACTCTAAATACAGCAGTTAAATATTTTCTGATTCATTTACTCCTGTCACTGCTTTATTGGAAACTCATGTTTATTGGAAATTTTGCGAACTTTCAGTGACATGAATATTGAAAGAGTAAAAAGAATTTTAAATGGACTTTTTATATGCCAACATTATACCCATTTCGTAGATTTAAAACCCATAAAAATATGATGCAGTCTTCGGTCAAAAGCCCATACATCATCGTGGTTACGAACTTAAACAAAAACCAAAAGCTTAAAATTGTATAAGTTTCGTAAAAAAAAAATGTTTTACCATTTCTCATAATAAATTTATTTTAAGCATTAGTTTTTTTACGCCAGAAGAAAACAACAAAAAAAAATTTTATTTATGGCCAAGGATTACTAAAACAAAATAAATCAAAAGAATTGTTGTATTTACATAAATTTTAATATTCTTGCAATTGCTTTACAATCTTACATCCAACACAATTGGGTTTTAAGTCGCAAACACCCCCACTTGTAACTCTTCATCCGACCGCAAATTCATAGTGTGTACGAGTACAAAAAAAAAACAACACACTCATATCTGCTACAGCCAGAATTCATGTTGAAGTTCTAAAAGGATTTTAATAAATTCATAATGCACACAATAGAAATTATTTGACCATTCCACACACACACACACACACACACTCAAACACACACACATTAAGAGCATAGAAAAAATAAATTGGGACAAGGACATCGAGAATTATCAATAGTTTTGAAATCGATGTTTTCCGTTTCATATGCATTTTAACGACATTTTATAGCTGAAGAAAATTATTGTGTACGACACAAAAAAAGGCAAAAACAAAACACAAATAAATATAGAATTTAAAAAAAATAATATATAACGAGAAATTTGAAAATATTTGGAAAATTCTTTAAAAATTAGGGATTATTTTTCTTTTTAATTAAAACTTGCCTCAAAAGTCTTTTCATATCCTGTTTTATAGCAAAACTTTACAATTATAAACTCAATGCTTGAACAATTTGGAAGAGCTATTTTAATAAATCATATTTATATTTGTAACAGAACCATTTTCAAGGGGAAAAAAGAAACAAAAGCAAACTTTCAAGATAAATAAATACATAAGCAGTAAAAAGAAATTGTGTTAGCAAATAATCGGAATTAACGAGGGCTTTTCATTTTTATTCTTTTAAATTGATAAGACTAAAAATAAACAGATTTTTTTAAATCAGTTACTCATACCCTTCCCTTTAGAGCGCCTCAAAAATTGTTACATGTTTTAAGTATAATTAATTTTTCTATTATATTATATATCTATATGTTTTAATTTGTATGCAGAAAAATAATTCATTTTTCTATAATGTTGTATATTTATGCCTATTATTTGCCTTTAGTTAAATTATTACAATTTTGGTTTTCCAAAAAAAAAAAATTAAAGTAAATAAATTAAATACATATACGATATATTTAATAATTTCGGCAATTTCAGCACAAGTTAAATGAATTCATTTATTATTTTTCCATGCCTTGACATGTCCAAAATTAAAAATCATATCCTGCGAGTTTTTCAGCCTTGTCTTTATTTATTTGTTTAAAAAAAAATTGTTATAATTAAAATTGTAACAAGCCATAGAATAAAAGGTTTAGCAACTTAGGGTACCGGCTTACGTTTTTGAGACTTGTATTCATCGTTTCTCCCCCCAATTGCCTTCAAATCAGTGAATGACAGTACTGAGTACATTGCGCAAAAGTGTCTGCTAATCAGTTTTGCCAGTTTAGGGGTTCGGCCCCTGGTTTAGAGGGTCTTATTTTATTTTAGGAGCAAGTTTCGGATGAACAAGTACCTGGTTGGTTATAATTAGGGGATTTTAGGGAACTTCACTATTTGCTTGCCTGCACAATTGCTTGAGCAAAAATCGCTAGGTTCGCGCCAAACGCGTTTGAAACTCGCTTGATTTCACGGAAAAAGCTAAATTACCAACTTTGAATATAATAACTGAAAGCACCATATTTTGCAACTGCTCAAGTTTGTCTCCGCGGTAGACAATTTAGTAGCAAACTTTTTAAAATTTTTCCTGCTAATTCAAGTGACAGTTTTTCTTTGTTTCGTTAAATTTAAAATAGAAAAATTTACAAGGTAAAGCTTTTTGAAAATATACTATTTTTGAAGAAATCTGTTTCCAATATTTATTGTACAAAAAAAGTACTTTTCTACCAACTCTATTTTGATTAGATACATACATATATAACTTTTATATATGTAACATTATTTTTAGGGAAATTTCAATAAAGTTTTAAAAATTTGCCGATTTTTGCTTTCTTTAGGTAATGATATTAGTTCGCAAATTGAAACTGAATCAAGTTAATTTAATTGGAATGCTTTTGCATTTAGAGGTTTTTTTTTCAAAAAATACGTTAAATTTGTTTTTTTTTTTTAATTTTTTAAGACGAAAGAAATAAAATACCTGCCAACGCTGCTACCAATAGCAGAAACTTAAAAATTTAGTTTTTTATTGTTTTTGTATATGAACAAAATCTAAAAAAGTGATTTAAAAATCATAAAAAGAATGTAAATCAAACAACTCAGCTCATCTGCACCACTGACAGGGTTTCTGCAGTTTAAAAAATTTAAAACATATCCGATTAATGGGCAGGGTCAAATGTTAGCTTATTACAATATATTTTCCAAATTTACTTACAGTAGGAATTCCACTTATGCCGCTAAAAAGATAAAGTAAATCTGGCTCTCAACATAATTTCTTTATCAACCAGCTGGATGGACGGATCGCTGGCTGGGCATGAAGACATGCCGTAATTAGTTTTTAAGACCAGCAGCACTTGTCGGACAATTTTATATCATTTAATCTCAAAAGCTTAATTGCAAAAATAAAAGAAAAATATTAAGGAAAATCCAGAGATTCATTTTTGTTGAGTTCTTCTTCAATTTGCAGATAATCTTTGATTAAAAGTTTAAACATGTTGTTCTTTCTGACAAACATGTTTACACAATGTTAGAGCCGTCAGAAAACAAAACCATTAAAACACTTGTTACAAAATCGACAACAATAACAGCAACAACCAAAATGAGAAAAAAGCGTCAACAATGAAGAAACAGTCAAGAACAGCAGTTGTGCCAGCATAACATCCAGTTTAAATATGGAAAAATAAGTGTCAACTTGATGGCGAAAACTGATTATTAAAATGTTTTCACGTCTTGTTTTCCTCTCTCTGCTGCTGTGATAGTACAACTATTTAAAATACCATGACATTTCTTCCATTTTCAGTGCTTTTTTTGTGCTGTCTATACAAATGCATACGGATACCTTTTCTCGAATACAACAATGACATGAGTCCAGCAAAGTATGTTAAATAAAAAAAAAAACACGTGTGACGCAATTTGCACATCGTTATTTTAAAAGTCAAAGAGAAAAATACGACATACAGCAATTCTGTATCAATATTTTTGCATCTTTCCAATTTATTCCAGCAACCAGTCGCACTCAGTTGTCTCTGTTCTTCTCCAGCTGGCAGGATTAAACTTTTGATATTCGTAACAACAATTAAAGTCATGGCACACATAAAAATCACGTTTATTCAAACTGACAGACTGATCCAGAATGTCACGTACTTATATCAACTGAGTGGAATGTCCAGAATTTCATTTACAAGCGGGGCATTGCAACTGGACCTGTAAGTCAAGCGTTAATGCAAGTTTTTATTAACAAAAAAAAATAAAAAACAAACAATACTGCGTTTATGAAAAACAAACAGAATTTATGAGAAAATGCACTAAAATATTTTCACTATTTCTGTTCCTAAAAGAAATACCAAAACGAATAAAATCACTTGACAACAAACAAACACAACGGGAAAAGATGAAACTTTTATTAAACAAACAAATTTTGCTTACAAAAACAATCCCAAATCAAGGGAAGTCAACAGCTGACTGGAGTGCTCCGGTGGAGAGAGCCGAGGACGGAGAGCAGTTGAGTGTTACTGCCGACAACCAAAAATATTTCAAGAATTATTTAATTAGAAACAGTTTTAATGTGGTATTCAAGCATGTTCTTATAAACGCGCGTTTTAAAATCGCCAAGCGACTTAAAAAGCGCTAATTTGATTTTTAGATGGTCTGAGGATCACGCGTTTTACTTGCACTCTGCCATTTTTCGTAGTTTTTAGATGTACAAAAACAAATAAATTATAAAACAAAATGCCAGTAGCGTCAAACGACACTTAAGTCAGCAAAAAACAGTTTGCACGCCAAGAATTAGAGATTATAAAATCATTAGCAACTACTCCAGCACCGACTGGAAGAGACTTTGAGCACGTTGGCCCAACTTTGAAATAAACTATCCTAACGTCACTTTATACGAGAACTAAACTAGACTAGCAAATTATTTTAGCCAAAACCGATCAGTTCTTGGTTAAAATTCGGTGTTCAACAATTGCCGCTCATATTATTTTGACAATGTAACGAAATGTTGCCACATTGCATGACTTTTCACCGCATAGCAACATTTCTTCTTATACATTTCGCATGAACTTTCGACTGTATTTCGTAAGTGTAAATGGAGTTGTTTAATCAGTAAATGAAATAATCTTGAATTATTATGAAACAGTAACGAATCAACACTACCGTAATGTTAATGTCCCTTGATTTCATGGTAAAAGCAGTTTTTTTGTATTTCAGTTTAAATAGTAAAAGATTTGAGTAACCTGGCTGGCAACTGTTTGGGAAAATTCTCCCATCTCAACTTTGCATGATTACTTTGTTAAATTAGCTTGTAATTCAAAAACGACAAAAGTACACCGTTCGTAATAAAAATTAAAATAAATTTTATTATGACATTCATTAAATATTATTGCTCAACCTCATTAACAGGTCTAAAGACATTTACGCACTTAATGGTTCATTCACATTATTAATTTAAACAACAAAAAAAAAAGTAAAATTCTTATTTGACAACGTTTTGCCTTGATAAATTGATTTCTTGGTTCGAGGTGCAATCAATTCAAATGCAAATTTGATTTGACATTTTTCAATTTGATTTTTATTTTATTACGAAAATATTCGCGACGGAATATTTATTTATTCTGGCATAATGCTTTCAAATTAAAATAAATTTACTTAATTGATTTTTAGATTTCGTAAATACAAAAATTATATACATACATGCATATGTACAAACATAATTTATATATTGAAAAAAAATTGAAAGTAAATAATTTTGAACTTTTTATAATCGCACAAAAAACCGGAGTGGACGACTTTCCATTTTTCATTAACAATTCACTCGTTTTAACTATTTCCTATTTTTCCTTCTTATCACCCTTTTTGGGATTCATGTTTGTGAATTTTTTCATTTAAACGGCGTACATATATCAAATCTGAAACTTTCTGCTTTTCGGGGTATAAAAGAGAAGGGAGTCCCTTGACTGGGAAGGCAATCGAAACTGTAGATAGTTCACTTAGGAATCCGATTACGGAGGTTCTTCTAACCCATCATTTAACGTCAATTTGGCAGAACAGGAACCCAAGTGCCGCTGGGATATGTTGATATAGGAATACTGGTTTGGGTCATAGATTGAGTTACCAACCTTGGCTGGAACATTCTGGCTTTGGTCTAAACCTAAAAACGCAGGCAGATCTGTTTTCGATGAAGAAAGCTTCCCCAAGGTAATCTTGTGTTGCAACAGATTCTTGTTGTTCGTAAGAACTAGATGATGGAGAATTTTCACACGAGCCCGACTAAGGAAGGACTCATGTTCCTCTAACGTTGACAAGTTCACTAAGTGAACACCATAATGGAACGTAATGTCGTAAGGCTATTCCACAATCTGTATATTTGCCGCAACTGATTGAAAATGCATTTGAAAATGAATAAATGAAAGATTAATTGAGCTTCCGTATAATATGGAGCTGATGACCAGTTACACAGTTTCTGATTTCTGTAAAAAGTACATACTAACCTCTACTTCATGTTAGCAAGTGCCATGTTATACAGCTGTGATTTTGTTCGTAAAGGACACACTATAATAAGCAGTCGTGAAGCTGCTCTGATCTGAAGAGCAGCTCTGTCGTCATCCTAATTATTTAATAAGGACAGCCTTGTTCTGGCTGTTGGGGTTGGTGTCACACTGATTTGCCTGGGGGTAAATATATTGCTTTGGGCCTCATTTAAGGAACATCATGTCGGTCGCGCTGCTACTTCCCTTTGGAAGGCACGAGTGGTATTAACTTAATCATAGAGACAATTATAAGAGTTTGTTACCACCATCATGGACATACATATATTCTTCGTTACACCGCCCCTTCTGTGTAGTTACAACTCGCAAATTTACTTTGCACGTTAGAAACCAATAAATAAATAATAAATACTAGAGAGAAAACATTATTTTTTCGACAACTCTTTTTGCTGATTTGACAAATGATTTCTTTCTTTTGTCGTTGATGTTTATTTTAAAAACTGGCTAAAAGTGTATTTGATTTAAAAAAAAAATCATATATTACAAAACTGTTCCTTGCATATGATTCAATTCAACGTTCAACGTGTGGGGCCGCGTTTTTTAGTTTTCAGCTACGGGTGCTACATGATTTCTCTGCGATTTGTTGCGTTGGCCTTATGCGATATAAAGATAGTTAAAACCCATAGAATCTAGTTTAAAAACAACATGAGGGAGTACGTTTATTACAATTTAATGAATTTTTTTTCTTACTGATTGATTTTCTTCAATTTGCCACTAATTTATTTTACGCATTGGTAATATTAGCGCAATAAATTTCGGTTTCCCAAAAGACGGCAGTTGTGTTAGTTTTTCCTCTGTCAGTTTTCTGTTTCGTTAATTTAAGGCCAACTGCCAGCACTGCGTCTGGTTATTAGAAATTACGTAGCATTGAAACTTATTCCCCAAAACAATCAAAAAAATACTTTCGAATGCATTTGTTTCCCCACCAACATTCAAACACCATCCATGGATTAAAAAATATGGCAAACAATCTCTTTTATACGGGAAAATGAAAATTATATAACTTTACTAATACTTTGCCAGAACAGACAATACTGCCAGTAACTCAGTGGTGGTGCTGGCGGTGGTGGTCCTGGTAGTTGGATGTCGTCTCTTAATGAAAAATAATGGCTAAATTTCAAGATTTAACCGCAAACTCAGCATACAAGTATTTCTTTCCTTTTTTCTATTCGTTTGTTCATTTATGTTTGTTTTGGCTTGCAAAGTTTTTTGGGGTTGCTGTGTAATAAAAATGATTTCCAACCACATCATTCAAGTCTTTTAGTCATCCCATTAGTAGTAGATGGAGGAAGAACTACGTTTTTTCATTCCATTGCGGCAGAACGACACAAGAAAGGAACTGGCGCTATAACTGCAGAGTTTGCTTCATTGTCAGCCATCGGTTGAAAAGCAATAAAAGGCCAATGACTTGGATTTCGAGCCTGCTGGGAATACTTAATTGGACTGTGTGGTACAAATAACTCAATTTTTTATTTTTTGAAAAGCCTAAAAAATTTGGGTTTGATTTATACAAATTAGATTCTTGAAAACAGAATATATGTATGTATAAAGGGAGGGCGGGAAAAACAATTGTTTGTTCGACAATGGAATTTAATGAATCGGTAAATATTTGTTAAGAATGTTACATATGAATATAAACAGCAAATCTACAAATACATACATACGTACATATGTAAATATTTACTAAAAAACATATATTATTATTAATATATCAGTTGACACAAGAGTTTTAGGTATCTTTTTTATTGTGTTTTTTGTTTTGAAAATTTTACCTTTAAGAAAAATAATTCAGTAAAAATATTTCTTGAATTTATGTTTGTTCTGAACCCGTGAGACTGATTTTGAGTTCCCCAGTCCCCTTGCTAGATAGCTCGCCTTATATAATTACTGCTGCCAGTAAATTTGCTGACAAGGGACAAAGTCGAGGCATCTGTTTTGGTAGCCCGAAATCTGATTGATTTTGTGAAATGTGCCTGGTTCCAGAGCTCTTGCTATAACATTGCTCCTGCCTACAATTCCCTCGGCAGTAGTCGAAGTCCAGTCTCAAAATAACATCAGGTATTTACTTAGACTGTTCCCATGGTACCGTATTATATAGACGTTATGAATACCAGCAAACTGTTGCTTAGCAAAAGCACCTCGTAGAGATTTGGGTTGAGACGGCACACTTCAGTCATGTGAAATTGTCTACGCCACTTTCTGCGCCTTTAGGTTTCAGCCAAGTTAGACAACTGAACCAATCAATAGTCCAGGATTCCAGCGGATTATATTTTGGTCCTGTTCAGCCAATATTTTTATTGTAGGCTTTCATTAATGTCTTGCGGTTGGTTTGCGCAAATATTGACTTTTTGTCTGCCAATTTTTTTTTCTAATTTTTGCTTATTTTCCCTTATTCTCATAAGTATTTAGTTTTTCAATAACTTATCCCTTAAATGTTGGCCGACTTAAGCTTTTATGCACAGATATACAATTAAAAAAAGCATAATTTTACGGAACAAAAAAAAAATTTCTTTAAACTCAAAAAAGGGTTGGTGTATTATTAAGAGAAAATAATCCAGTTCCTGAAAACAAGTAATTTTTTACCATTCCGAATATTTTCAGGTCTTTTCGAAAACCCTTTACTTTGCATTATTCCACCACCAAAAGAATCGACTTCACAAGGACATAATAAATAAAGTAAATAAAGCTAAAAAAAATCTTAATAAAATAAAACAAACAAAAAATTGGAGTTGTAAAAACAACATGCTACATATATATGTACATATGTATGTACATAAATTTACACACACATCCATATATCGCATATACACACACATATATTTGTAGATGGTTTAGAGCGCCCCCAAATAAAAGCAAAAGGTTTACTGGTAAAAAGTAGAAGAAGCACAATCAGGGCAAGCCTTTAAATTTGCGGCCAAAAACTGAATTTTAGACTTTTGTTGAAGCGATTTTTTGAAGGAGCGCTCTGGTCGCATTCAAATTTAATGCTTTATTTCTGCAGTGATTTCAATTTGTTTTGCGCTCGTTTCCTCCTGCTGGTTTTTCACCAACAGCCATTATCTGGAGCCGGTATTTGTTTCTTTTTGTTTTTTTTTTCTTTGCTATTTCTATTTCTATTTAAAACAATGTATTTGCCTTCGTTTTTTAAGTCTTTCAATAAGATATTTTCCACTTGTGTTCATTTTTTGCGTTTTATGTCATTGTTATGGATGATATAAAGGGAGGTCTTGCTTTTAGAATTTATTTGAAGAGATTTATTTCCCCTTTTTTTAATTTCGAAAGACTTCTTTGTACGCTTTTAGAGTAATTTTTTTCGTGTCTCAATGAATTGATTAAATTTTTGTTTGTTTTGATATTGTAAAAAGCAGGAATGCTAAAAGTCCCAACGAGAATTTAAGTTGAAATGAAGCGTATTCAGCACGAAGAAATATCAGCTGAACTACTCCCGCCATTTTTCACTGTGCCTTTGTTATACCAAGGCTTTCGGCCTTCGAAATAATCTTAACCATCGGAACCTTTCAAACTAAATTTTGATTCATCACAGTTAAAGTGTTCGCTTGCGAATTCAAATCTGGTCAGTCTATTTTTTGGTAATACGAGTATAAAGGGTTTTTTGCACATTTGCAAGCTTTCAGGACACCTTCTACATCAAATAACCTCACCTTCTACAAACAAATATTTTCTATAAAATAGAAATTCTTTTCAATGTTACTGTAAAGTTTATTGCTAAGCAGGAGTCCGTGCTTTAGTTTTGTCCATAAAAAACTGTACAGAGCTGAAGTAGAAAACTATGAAAATAGAACGAAAACGTTTTAAAGACATGTTTTTCATAAAAGTTGACTGATTAATTTACTCATTATATAAGAAATTATATTAAAAGTACTGATCAGAATTAAATTATACCTGCATGAAACGTTTTATATCGTTTTGTTTCGTGATCCGATCATGAGAAAAACAAAAATAAATCAAAACAAAAGGAGCGCTTCGCTGATTTTAATTACACTGTGAAGAGAGGACAATAGCAACAAAATTGGCTCAACTTCAAACCAAATGTTTGCTAAACATTTGCTGATTGATTTGCTCATTATAAAAGAGAATGTATTGAAAACACTGATGCAAATTAAGAGGCAGCTTAAACGGTTTTTTCTATTTATTAACAGGGTGACAATATATCGATTTTTTTCTTGTTCAACACTATAAAATTTAACTAAGAACAATTTGTTTTGCCTTCAGTTGTTCGATTGCAAAAAAGCAATTGTTAAGCTATTTGTGATTTAAAAGTACTTATTTTGGTTTTTCTCGTGTACAAAAACCATTGAAAAAAAATGTTTAATTTCTGTTGCAGGTAGAAATGTTAGTAAATTGTACCGTTTATCACACATTCACTGTTGAACTTAGTTACATATTAATCTTTTATTGTACTATTTCATACTATTTAGGATTTTGGAAAAGAGCAGTTCTGTGCGGCCTATGGAAAAAAATAGAACCTGTTACGATTACAAGATTCTCACTAATAATTTCAGTCGTTTTTCGTCCCCCTTTTCATAGAAGGATGGACTAGTCTTAAAGTTATTTTTAATATAGTTTAAAAATTCTAGTTCTGAGAGTTACTACTTAATATTTTCGCTGCAACTCTTTTTTGATTCCTTTTTATTATAAGATATAGATCTTATCAATAATTCTTATATTTAATTGTATTTAACGTGTTACTACTGTTACATAACTTAGAAGCCGAAGAGTAGCAAGAATGGCATCATAACACAGAAATGAGCCATAGGTTCAGAAAAGGCGCAAACAAAACTACCGTAGAAGAACAACTTTTGACTCAATGATGGATTTAGGGCATAACCGGCTGTTCCGAATCGGCACCGCAACCAGCAACTGAATCAATGTGACAAGTAACCGGGAAGGTTAGAGGTTGTGTTCTGTGCGGTCAAAGTTTGATTTTGGCATAGGGGCTATATGAGAGGCTGTTGATACGAACATAATGATTTGTTTTTTGTTTCTGATTTTTTGAAGATCAATAAAATTGAGGCTAGAGACCGTAGGCTTTCATACGGACCCTGACAATAGGAAGGTAGAAGAAGCATTTCCATGCACCGATTTTCTTCAATTCTTATTACTTTATCAGCTCAGGACCAGTTGTTGTCACAAATTTAATTAAAATCGATTTGATTCTTGGGGTTTAGAGTAGCAGAGAGCTGTTCTGAGTTTCACAGAAATCATGATCTATTGGAAATATCGAAATAAACGCAATCCAAAACAAGATTTACGGCAACTTTGAAAGACACACTTCGACAACTACTGAACTAATTAGGCACCACTGAATGTGTCTGTAATTAATGCAGTAACCCCCTCCATTCTCAATATTATTTGAATTGGCTGTAATCAGCATTAAAATAACATTTAGTCTACAGTAAAGCCTAATCGAACTAAATGATTGAATAAACACATACGCATGTAAATATGGACATGTTTGTATATCGTTAATTTTTAAAAACTAACAACTACGATGGGTGCGGTAGATGGTTCTTATTAGTGATGTGGGAAGTTAATGTTGTTTTAAGAATTTTCACATACATATATAATTTTTATTTGAAGAATCTGAAAATAATAACAAAAGAACATGTGGTTTTTTTTAGAAAAGTTTCAGATATAAATTCTCATATGACGGCATCGAAATTGTATTGAGAACAATATCTTTTTTGGTATGATTTTTGTGACTAACAGCAGCATAAAATGAAATTGTTTTAAGATATCTTAGCTACATATATTTAACAATATAAATATTAATGCTTAATGAAAGGTTTGGAATTCAGAAAACACGTACACACACACCCACATCTCGCATACATAAATTTAAGTAAATACTATAAGTTAAAAAAAAATGTATTGCTGTCTTACCGGACTAAAGTTCCACAGTTAATCTGAAAAGAAAATAATTTATTAATTTGTTATTACACGATTAGAAGAAGGATCTTAAAAACTTAAAAAATATTTTCACATACGTAGAAATAATTAAAAACAAACAACATCCCAGCGAAAACTTAGCAATACCTAAAAACATACTCTTCAATATCATACTATATAACGCCTACAGATTACAGCATGACCTCGATTATCCCTAATGATCGGAACCGGAAGCATTCTGAATAATTGATAATAATTTTGACTCATATTAAAAAAAAAATATTTATATTTTAATTCATTTATTCAAGGACTTAATATAAACACTTTAATAGTATAAGAAAAAAATAATAATATTGGGAAAAAACAGTTAAAATTACTTTATTACCGTATTTTTTTTTAAACAATTATGTAATTAATTAATTATGTTTAAATTCAAATCCTCTGTAGTGGCATCTTCGGTTAGCTATCCATAAATGAGAGAGAGAGAGAGAGAGATTGAGTCCTAAGTACTTGCCTCCAATGACACCACCGCGTTAAAATAATTGCATGGAAAGCTACAGTAGTGAAGCGTAGCTTTAGCAACTTATTAACTCATTGATTTTTAAAAGTTTTCGCGCCATACTATTTGTGGTAACACTGATCTTTATCGAGATGGATTAACTCATCTCTGTTCTAGTATTGTAGTCGATAATAAAACAAGGGGAAGTAGGAGATAAGGTGTTGTTGAAAAACCATATTTTTCCTAATAAACTCACTCCAAACTTTGATAAAACGACATAAGAAGTTGTTGAGAGAAATGGAAGTGAAGTAAGAGTCGTTGGAGGAGGGAAAACATATACAAGAAACATAAGCATGTTGAAAAAGATTCCAGAGGACACAACATCTAAACAGCATCTTTGCATAGAACCATCATTGCCTATTAACGACTTGGTATCATCGCCCATCAACAATCAACATTCATTAGTCGCCAACGATCCACCCAACGTTTCACCGCCGGAGTCGTCATCGTTTCCACAGCAAGGACCGTTGAAGCTAAAACTAAAAAAGGTGGAAGGGATGTGGCAACACTGATCTTAATCGAGATGGATTAACTCATATCTGTTCTAGTATTGTAGTCGATAATAAAACAAGAGTAAGATAAGACAAATGAAATAAAAGCTAATTTCTTATAAATGTAAATTAAGGTGATTTGTTTATTATTGAACACGGGTTATTACACTATTGATGAAATTTTTACTTTTGTAATTTATGGAGTAACAACTTTAAAAGGCTGAGTTGAACTATTCTATTCTGGAAACGAATGCATTTGCAGGAAGTAATATTTTATTGTGGAATCATATCTTTCGGTTAAATACTATTGCTTTCATATTACATCATTATTGTTACAATCGACCACAGAAGTATTAAAATTTTGAAAATAAAATTTCACATCGAATGTTGAAAAAACACAAATCAAAATTAAATATTAGAAATTTAAGGTATTGAAAATTGTTGAGAGCTTCAATTGTCGATATGGATGGACCCTTCCGTACTTTTGATATACAAAATAAATTCCTGTAGCCCAATATACGAGGTTCTTTTTAAAAGAAGTATGTGAATTTTTGAATTTCGAGTGGTACGTACACTCGACTATGTTCCTCGTTTATAATGTCTCGAACATATCGCACCCTAAATACAAAAGGGGCACAACTCAAAATACTAAAATTTTCAGGAGAGACAAAAAACTGTTTATATTTAGTTCATCGTGCAGAAGCAACAAACTTAACATAACTGTATTTTTCCAGTTAAAGAAGACAGTGATGTGAAAGAATTTTTGCAGTAGTTAGAGATGTGTATTCTGAATTAATTTATGAAAAAAAGTCAGTTTTGGAAAATTTTGAGTTGTGCCCCTTTTGTATTTAGGGTGCGATATGTTCACAGTTTCAGCTATATAAAAATTTTAGATTGTTTGTGAGAAGTGTTTTGCGTATTGGGCAATTTTCGAAGCAAATGAACCAAATTATTTTGCATAAAATTTTGTTTAAAAAATTGAATTATTTGCTTGAAAGAAACTTGAAATGTAAACAGTTATACGCGGTAGCCCTAGCCAATGTATTCACCACAAAATATGTCCATTGCGAAATGCAAAGGAAATGATGAAAAAACAAGAGACGAATGCAGATTTGATAAAAATACATTGAAAAGTGAAAAGGTGGTGTTCGGAACAAAAACAAAAAGCTGGTATACAAGTTGCGCATTTGTTCCACAACTATAACCAAAGCAAGAGCGGTTTAGAAGAAATGTACCAATCCTTATATAGAATGGCAAAAATCGGGATGGACTTTATTCTCTTACATGGTTGATATGGCCATATCATATGCGTGGCTGACGACAACGTTATTGGATCAGTTATTATATCTTTGATCTTTAATAGCTAGATTTTACCTAAAACAGTGATTCAAAACACAAGCTGCTCGCCCTTCGTTATCAAATATTTTAGGTTTACAACTTGGTGGAGGCAATCATGTTCCTGAAAAGCTTCTAAAGCGTGTACCTTGTGCCATCTGGCACAACAGAATTCGTTGGAGCTGCAATGCAGGCATGAAAACTCTACGTAGACAAAACTTGCTTTATAAAATTTCACTCATAATGACCTCTCATGTTCCGATATTTATTTTTCCATTTTATTGCTAATAATAAATATATATGTTATATAAAACAATTTCACAAATTCAATTATTTTTTTCTGTCCAGCTGTAAAGTTTTATTTGCGCAGTGCTGCATTTTTTAATCCTAAAAGAAGAAAATCACAGTTGCAACGCTTAGTACTGAGTAGCTTATGGCAAAATCTACTCACGAAGTAGATTTTATTTTGTATGCGAAACCTGGTAAATATCTTGTAGAATTGACTCGAAATATCAACATTGTTTTTTCATGTTCGAAAGCCTTTTGCTTGGCGCTTGACTTCATAAAATAGTTTTAAAAGCGGGACGGACAAAGTTTATGATTATTTTGTTTGCTTGGGCGAAAAAATTTGCCGTTAATTTGGTTTCATAGTTGGACAAAAAGAAATTTTTGTAGTTTACGGACCGGTTTGACAGAAATTGCATGCAGTTTGATGCGGTTTGTCAAATTCACGAGATATAATCAAACAGGCAGCCAGAGGACACGCAACAAACAGCTGCTTATATGTTTTTTTTTTTTTTTTTTGTAAATGCTAAACCAGCAACAGCTCTCTTAACACTTGAATGTTATCTTCAGGCGAATAATAAATTGCATGTTTTTCCATTATTAATTAATAAAAAGTTAATTATTTTTCGAAAACTTGTACATATTTCAACTTAATAAAAGCGCTATTTAGCTGGGATGATCACAATATTAAGAGTTTTTAATTTAGTTTAGAAGAAGTTCCCACCTCCCTAGCAAATACGAGTACTACGTTTTCAAAAGCATCAAATCAATTCCATTACTTCCGCTGACCTCCCCTTGCAAAAATATGATCCTCCTTCCGAATACTCTAATTGGAACTATAACTTGACTGAATGTCTCATTTTTCAAAAATTTAAACTCTAAAAACAAACCATTAAAAAAAGGAATCTGAATTTCTATACGATCTCTTAAAGTCAAGTTGTAAATACACGTTTACAGCATGTACATGTATTTATCGTACACATGTCCACTTGTGTCACTGGCCTAAGCAAAGCTTTAGTTATTACGAGTTTAAGCGACTGACTGACTGAATGACTGACGACTGGCTGGTGTACGCAAATATAACTTGGCGTTAAATAAATAAGTGGGATTTAACCAGTTGTTATAGATATATAAATTGTCTTCATTACTTGTGTGATTAGTTTTCGTTTAAGAAAATGACATTAATAACCGTTGGACGGCATTTGACGTCACAGCAACGGCACTTACACGTCACGCTAATGAGTAAAACGTGTATTCTGTGTACATGATAACAACTACATAAATACATTTAAATAAAACAAAAATAAATTAAGAACAACAGAAAAAAAATAAATGGCAGAAATTAACAACGAAAACTTTTAGACAAACAGCCCAACAGATAAGTTTAAAAATTGTCGCTCTTTTTTTTTTTTGATAAATTTAAGTCCGAAAATAAATATCAGAATAGAACTTTAATCGCAAAATCTGCTTAAAAACTTGAAAAATCCTTTATTGTAATAGGAATTTTAAAAAGTTGCTAACTTTTATCGTCGTATGATACCCAAACATATGGACTTATTATTAATAAAAAATTCCTAAATTGCAGAAAAATATACTAAAAGTTTTGCTCGTTTTGTTTCAATGACGAGCACTTTTGTTCAAAGGATTTATTTTATTTAAATACTTTAAATTTAGTCAAGTTTCTCGGACTCGCTTAATTCATAAATAGTCATATAAATGAATTTGTTTCTAGTTTTAAAATTTTCGTAGTGTTGTTAAAAAAAAATTACAATTACACATCTGGGGTGGGTGGATGTTGAAGTGGAATAAAACAAGCTGTGAAGGAGGAGGAAGGACTTATAAATGCCAGTATGAGTGGAATATAACATCATTCAAATGTCCGCCACAGCTTTTCAATGTGGAATGTATGCAAGTGGCCGGCCCAATTTTCAATGACTGTGACGCATGGATCTAGGCGAATTTTATCATTTTTATAATCTGTTCAATCGTGTAACACGTCACGCTGCTTTGGGATCAACAACAACCGAATAATAAACAACAAATTAGACAGACAACATGACAGTCACAGGTCACCAACACAGTTTTCCCCGACAATTAAAAACGCTTTAGAAGTCTATATCATGTGCTTCAAACAGAACTTCAGTTATTACATGTTAGACCGGCCGTAATGATTTAAGCCATAAACGGTATGTAGGTATGTCTTTTATTTGGTGTCAAGCTGTTGCAATAGTAATATTAGTTTAATTTAAAGGGCTTTTCGCCAGGACATCCCTATAATTCACACATTATCCAAAAAACCCGAAAAAAACATGATAGAATGTTCTTTTTATAGAAAACTTTAAATTTTATTCATATTTGTTTTGGATCAATTAGTATTTTTAAAGTATTAAATTAAAGCTGAAGGTTAAACGGACTAACATGTCGTAACATGATTGATAAGCACTTTACTTGGCTGTCCCTAAGTCTAAGGCTGAGATGCGATTGACGCCACAATGTAGTGATTTCATGTACTGATAGTGTTAACCTTCATAAATTTTAAAAAACCTACAACGGAGGCTGATTACGACTAATATTGATGAGCCGATAATTTGAACGTTCTATAGGACAACGTCGAACAATAAAAGTATGAAAAAAGGGGAAATGTTTCCGGCAACACAAAACGGCGATCAGTTGTGTCAGTACATCGGTGCACATGTGGTATTAAAGACAGTCCTTTCTTTTTCAGTTTCGTTATATATCTGTTTTATATGTATTATAAAAAATTGGTAATAAAAATTATTATATAAATTAAAAAAAATATCGTCAGCAAACTTGAGGAGTTTTTTTCTCTGTTATAAAGAACGCTTGTTTCGGAAAATATTATTGCAAAACAAAATTATTATCCTGAAGAAGTTCCAAAAATAAAAAGAAGTATTGAAAATAAACTATTAAAAAATAGGAACAACTAAAATAAAATAACACGAGCTGGCTGATTGTGAAAACAATTGTAAGCAAGATAAAAAAAAAACTAAAATCAAGATAATTTAAAAAAATACCTTAAAAATATAAAAAATTTATTAAAATAAACATATTTAATGAAAACCACCAAAAATAGCTTAAACAAATAAATTAAACCAATTCCCTCCCATAGTTTAAATTATTGCAGACTTAAAGTGAATTTTTATGTTTTTAATATCACATTTTAAAAATAACATAATTCACTGCAACCATATAATTTATACACACTCGTGGTACATTATACATATAATAGGGCCGGCTCAGACGCATATTATGTAGACGCAGAGATTAATGCGCTTTTCTAGCTTCAAAAAAAAAATTGCTCTCCGACACAATAAATATGGGGACAAATTACCAATCGTGCGGCTGCTGGTAAACATTTTATTCACACCAGCCGCAGCACTAAAAATTCAAGCTAAAGTGTAATTTTTTAACTTCAAATTGGCATAAAAATTGAGGCAAATATAAAAAAAGTATTTTCATGTATTCCATCAAAAACGAACAAAAACAGACAAAAAATAACGAAATCAATCAGCCGACAGTCATTAAGTCAGTCTGCTGAACACAAAGAAGCTGAAAGCACTACCATTCTTAGGTTTTGTTTCAAACACTGAAAAACGTATTTATTTATTATTTTTATACTATTTCTTTAAGAAAAAAAAAATACCATTGTTATTGTTGTTAGCTTTATATTTTTCCAATTTTTATTTTGTGTTTCTTTTTTTTCATTTTTCATTGGGTATTCATTTTCGTTTGGCTTTTCGGCACAAGGTTATTTATTACGCAAAAAGTAAATTTAATACAACAAATAAAAATTTATAAAAAAAAGCTTGAATTGAATTTCTTGTAATTTAAAATTGATGATGAGTTGCTTTACGAAAAATTATGATCGGTTTTTTTTCTAATATTTTTTTATAACAATATGAACAAAAATAAAAATTTGTCATGGCAACCAAAATATTTTAATTTTATACAAAACAATTGATATCAATAAAAAAAAATTATATTAAAAATATTTTCAGATTTTTAAAATTTGCTGATATAAAAAGTATATGATCCAGATGATAATATTTTGGGCTATTAAAATATTTGTTACTGTGAGCAACAATTCTGCATTTAAAGTATATCGTACCACGTACTCAGTTATTTAGTTTAAGCTAAAATAAATAGTATATTTCAAATCAGGCATAATCAATGTCGAACATGTTGACACAGCCAAACACATAATTATCATGACCTCGCATACGAGTATGAATGTCATGCTTAACGCCTCGAATAATTAATTAATTGTGCTCAATTTTATAATGCGACACGAAAGAAATCTGGCAACCCGCAACAAATCCCCAGGGTAGCAGATTTTACCCTGACGTATATGACACTGACAAACACTCAGTTTTTCGGGGTATAGAGGAGAAGGTGGTCCTTGTTTAACAATGTACGAAATTTCTGCATGACTTGGCAAAGGCTAAGTGGCAGAACGGGGACCAACGTGTCCCTGGCTTGTCTTGAGGCAGCCCGGTATTAGTCATAGGTTGAGGTGCCCATCTTGCCTATAACGTTCTGGTTGTGGTTTAAGGCCAAAAACACAGAAAAAAGAGAGGTTGGTAGATACCCGCTTAGTGGTATCTTGTCCTCAAGATGCTGTTGTCTTGCTGTCTTGTCTGTTTTTCATAAGGACCTAGATATTCTTGAGTACTTTGAGCTACCGACTCAAGTGGCTCGTCTGCCTTTTACTATCTTGGGAATTACTGACAAAAGGGATTAGATAGACGAACTCTCAAGCGACAGTTATGTTGCCACAATTTTGTGGTGAGCCGTTCTATAAGTTCATCAAATGGAGTTGGCCCACCGCCAGACTAGGCCAGAATAGCAGTTTGCTGATGTCTCAATCTACACAAAATTTAAACGAAATGTTTTGAAAATAAAACACAAACATGTATAAAGAAAGAGTGAACAGCAACGTTGATGATAAGTCGGTGTTATTTATGTTTTATGAATAAATTAGAAATTAATACGATTATGAGTGTGACAACTGAACACTAAAGCAAACAATCGTGTCTGTTTCGCCTAGAACCGACAGAAATTGGCAAGTGCAGAGCATACGGTGAAGATATTTAAATTCTGGAGCAATTTCCATGCCCTAATTTAGAACCCAGCTTTTAATACATTTCACCAAAGTACGAACAACTGGATTTCGAAACAACTGCTAAGCAATTTTAAGGAATTTTACACACATTGAGCCAGTAATCCAGCCTAAATCATTTGTAAGAATTTGGGCGTTAGTCTTCAACTATAAGTCTGTAAGTGCACTGTTTTTGTTATTGTAAACACTTACTTCGCTTTTCACCTTTTTGTCGCCCTCTAAAAACGTCAATATTAACTGCCTTTTTCATAAAAAAAAAAAATATTTTTCGCTTATTAAAGGTTTATTTGGTTTATTTTGTATAGAAATTTGTCAAATAAACTCATAACCTATTTTTTATGAAGGAGCCCGTAAAAATATAGACTTAAGGCCTTCATCATAAAAAGAAAAAAAGGTGTTTATGTGCTTACGAAAGTTTAGTAAGACAAATTTCCATACAAAAATCTTTTAGTAAACTTTTATGAATAAGTTTAAAAGATTTATTAGTGTATAAATTATATTAGCATATAAATAAGTAAAATCATGATATAAATACTGTAAAGAAATGCCATTTAATGATACTTTTCTGCCTTATTTTTGGATGGTATTTTCTTTTAATAAATTTACTAAAAATCTAACGTTAACTGGGAACTCAAAGTAAAGATGCTAATAAAGAAAATAGATATAATAGCGAATACTATTTTACCAAATGTACCGAAAATTGTCTGATAATATTTGCAATTTTACTTATTTTATGTACATCTACTCTACATGTGTATGTCAGCGGGACACAAAAGAGTTTAAGCAAAACATGCCTCTATTTAAGAAACAAAATATCTATTAAGATTTACCAAAATGTTGTAAAAGGTCCTGGAAATTGCATGTCAATGACGATGACAAATTGGACTGCTAATTGAGTTTGTTTTTGGCAAAAGTGATTCGAAATAGTTTTTGTTTCGCTGTTTACCCAGCAATGTACATACATTGAACATATCAGCGCAATAAATTATGTAATTGCTTGCGAGTATTTGGTAAAAAATCTCAATACTCAGTCCAATGCAACAGGACGATACGTGCCGAATGGTGACGTGCAGTGACTTACTTGCTTAATTACATTTCGGCAAAGTTTTTTCTTTTCTATGGAAATTTTCTTTAAGTTTTATGTTGGCGTAATGAAATGTTCCTAGAGTTGTACTTGGCCCAACATCTTCTCTGTCCAGTAGTTTGACAGCATTTTAGTGTTTTCTCATTTTACGATGTTGCCAGTCAAGACATCATCATAAGACATAAAAAGAAAACAGAGGAGGGATATGTTAAGTGTTGTTTATGGCAAAATGTTTCTTCCTTTAAGTAAAGATGAACATTTATGCTGACTTCTTACATGATTTTCTGCAATAAATTGAAGCACACACACATATATACACACAATTTAGAAACGAACCAGAGCACCGAAAGAAGAGTTAAGAGAGAGGAGGACGGTTGTTTAAAGGATGTGAGCCATCATAAATGTCCAACAAAATGTTAAAAGAAAGTTTAGAAATTTGTCTAACTACGTGCCACACAACGAACGCCACGAGGCACATTCTGCATAAACGATACAATACACATAGCTTTTTCTCACAGAGCAAACACGGAATGTACAGAGGACGCATAAACGATTTGAGGGTATAGCTTTCCCTCACAGATCAAACTCAGACGATTTTATTATTCACCTGAAATCAGAACTAATGTGAAAATCTTATAAGTAAACTTTGTTCTTTAGCTTGCGAGTACTTTATGAAATACAAAACACTATTTTAACTCTCCCGGTAGAACTTTGTAACGCCCTGGCGCTTTAAAGGCGTGATATGTACCTTCGTCTCTAGAGTTGTCGTTCATGCAATAAATTGTTTTTATGACTTTATTTTTAATTATTTTTTTTTATATTTTTGTTTAAATCGGTAATTTCATTTTATAGTGCCAATTTCTTACTGCCTAATTTTAATCGCCATCTAAAATACAACACTTCTGACAAGCAGAAATTTAGATGTGGGATGTCTACCATGTCCAGTGATGTTTTCATAAAATCTCTATCTTCTACCAGATGAGAAACTATCGAAAATCTTTTCTGCTTGCGGTAATATTCTGCATTTATTCTTTTTTTTTCCTCACTTATATTATTTATTGGATATGCAATTCTAAATTGAACTAACAATAATTATTCAAATCTTAAACCTAAAATTATTAATAAATAATTTAGGATCAGCAGTTTCTTCCTTGATTGTCTTAAGTCGCGCGTGTCTGACTGCGGGCAGGAGTATCTCTTCTTCTCAGCCGATTGTGGCCTCTAAAATGAAGAATATTGCGTGCTAGTGGATTAGGGTGCAATTCAAGTTTTTACATATTTTTCCACATGTTTGGAAATTGAGGTCTTAACCATCGGGAATAGGGTGATTTCTGACGTACCAGGGAGCTGCTGCAATCATACGGAGGCTTGTATTTTGCCGTCTTTGAATTTTCTCCCCATTCGATGGATATTTAACATTTAACATTTTTCTGTTTTCATAGAAGTAGATGTTTTTTTTTAAATCATAACTTGTACTTTTTAATTGGTACGCCCCTTAAAGAGGAAAAATTTGCTTCGCTTTCAGCATTTATTTTACTCGAACGTCGAGAGAATCACCTGATTTTGTTTATGTCTTTGAAAAAAAGTATTTTTCAATTTCTTTTTAAGGGGTTTCAAAATGTTTTGGAATACTGGTCATAAGATACACCTGAAGAAACACT
Organism: Epicampocera succincta; assembly: GCA_932526305.1. NCBI lineage: Eukaryota > Metazoa > Arthropoda > Insecta > Diptera > Tachinidae > Epicampocera > Epicampocera succincta. Next base: position 60,080,013 of record OW052034.1, read on the forward strand.
GGGTCTGTTCAAAAAATATGGTAAGTTTTAGTAAGTTTTTCTCAAAAAACATTTATTTATTAATCAATTTATAGTTGGTCACATTCCAAGTAGTCCCCCAGATATAATAGACTTGTGCCACTTTTTTTATATCTTGAAAGCAGTTCTGATATGCACTTTTTGGTATGCCCTTGAGCTCTCTTAGCGATTTTTATGTATCCAAACTTCGCAAAACGTCGTGATTTTACCGAAACCGGAAAAAGTCACAGTCTCCAAATCTGATGAATACAGTGGGTGAAGCATGATTATGGTGTTGTTTTTGGCCAAAAATTTTTTTAAAATTCAACAGCTTTGGAACGAACTTCGCTGCAACACGCTTATGCCTAAAATTTCCGCAAAAAAATTGCATGGCATGAGCCAACCGATATGCCGACATCCTGAACAACTTCTCTAAGCGATGTGACAAGCCTCCATAACAATATTCTGCATTTTCTCATCATTTTCACCGCTCGTTCACCAGCACGTTGCTGGTGTGTCCAGGGCGAGCGTCGTCGTAGTCGACTTCCCAACTTTCTTTCAAAAGCTTGTATTACTTGTACAAACTTGTCGGACTTAGACGACAATTACCGTGTGTCACTGTTAACATTTCAAGTGCTTTTAAGCGCCTAATTCTATGTTTTACACAAAATTTTATGCAAATTTGATTAATTTTTTTCGACTGCAGAAAATTGCGAACACGCAAAACACTTCCAACTTTTATGCCGCCCGCAAACAAACTAAACTTACTAAATATCTGAAACTGTAAACACATGTTCGAAACAAGTGGACCAACAAAACAAAGACAATCGAAAGTACGTAGCCCGCAAAATGAAAATTCGCCTTATTTTTAGTGCAGACTTCGTATATCTGCAATGTGGTTTAAAAAGATTTTTGTTTTTAATTTGAGTGACGCCACGGTTGACTTTTGCATTTATATTTAAAATAGTAAGTAAATAGCTGAAATAAAACAGTGATGCTAACTGACTGAAATTTAATGTGGACTGCGATTTTAATTTATTAGATTTCCAAAAAATAAACATAAAAGTTCATAGTTACTGAGAATCCACAATAACCGCAAATTCTTTGCTAATAAATCACCAACTAACGAAATGGCTGACAAAACTAACAATTTCCTAAAAAAAAACACACAACTTTTAAACAACTTTATTACAGTGACAGCTGGTTTATCCGTAATGGTCGGGAACGGCAGTATTCTGGATAATCGAATTGGCTTTTAAATATTTTTTATTTATATTGCATGTAATTAATTTATTCACGGATGCAGTATAAATGTTTAAATAACATAAGAATAAAATAATAAAAAAAATAATTTAGAAAAAAACAGTGATAAGGATTTTATTTTACGTAATTACTGAAAAAATCATATAATGTGTACACCTAATTCTGTTTTTACGCGATAGATACCTTCCTGGTAAACTCGCGTAATAAAAGATAGAGTATCCATATTAAATGCTGGAATTGGTTCCACGTATGAAATGTCAGGTCATCATATATGAATGCACAGGCAACATTTTATTAATTAGCGTTTATTATATTCAAAACTTTTTATGCATGTATGTATATGCGAATATTATTTTATATTAAATTTTTTAATGTACATACACTATGTCTTTTCGCCTTTAACACTCCCAATTTGACTGCAATCTTACACTCTTACTTTCAACTAAATTTATTTGAAATAAACAAGCGAAATCCTCTGTTTTGGTTGTGTTGTTTTTCGTACCAGACGACTTCTAGTGCGGCCAACTATTTGTTTAATTTAAAATCTGCCAAATCCAGTGAAAAAAAACGTTTTTCTGGTAAAAATACATACATTTTTAGATCGCGCTAAATCAAATCAAGTCGCGTAAAAACAGAATGAAACATTTATTGGGAAACGCGTTAAATCAAATTCGCGTAGAAACAGAATTAGGAGTATTTGTTTTTTTAAATTCATATTTTCGTTGACAAGCTTTTTACGAATATGAGTTCGCATTTATCAAATGCCTAAATTAAACTAAACATGAATTGCCTTTTTTTTGTTTTACTCCCAATGCTTTTGATTTTGCAAAGTCATTAAAAGCAAAATTATTTTCAGTATTCCCGAAGGATATTGCCCTGACGTTTCCATAAATAACATCCGAATTCCAAAAAAGGATTATGTTAGATATCTTGGCTTATATATGGATCGTCGACTAACATGGAAAGAAGACATAAAAATAAAACGGCAACAATTAAATATTACAAATAGGAAACTTAACTGGTTAATTGGTCCAAAATTTCAACTAAGTCTGGAAAACAAACTGAAACTTTATAAAGCTATTTTAAAGCCTATATGGACTTATGGAGTTCAACTTTGGGGAACAGCAAGTGCCTCAAATACAGAAATATTACAATGATACCAGTCAAAAACTATAAGGCTTATTGTTCAATCTCCTTGGTATATTTCCAACGATTCCATACATAACGATCTAAATATACAAACTGTTAAAGAGGTAATAAATTCATACAGCGAAAAATATTTAAAAAGACTAAGCAATCATGTAAATCCTCTGGCTATTGTGTTATTAGACGATATTGATGAAATTCGAAGACTTAAAAGATACCATGTGTTAGATCTACCTTTCAGAAGTTAATTTTTTTTTATCTAAATCAATATTTTTCTTATTATTATCTTTTGTTTTTTTTTATTGTTTTCTTTTAACTTAATGCTAAAACCTTAAATTTAATAATTACTAAAACTTAAGTTGTTGTTATTGTAAATATAAGATGGAATAAATCTGTATTTTTTTTCTGTTAAATTTGGAATATTTCTATAGTTTTATAAGTTTTTATATGTGGAACTCTAAATGTCAACATAAATGTGATTAATTTTGCTTATTATCTCAATATAAGATAGATTGCAAAATAAATAAAATACAAACAAAAAAAAAGTATTCCCGAAATTAAATGAATGGAAAATAGAACACAATTGCAAAAAATTTTAATTTTTCATGAAAAATTTTACAAATTCCCACCACTTGATGGTATGCAACCCATAGTAGGAGTGGCACTCGACATTTAGTGCCAGAAAAGGAAAATGCTTCACGCCCGCCATTAAGGACATATACACTTGTGTTCTCAGTTGAATCATTTAAATGCTATAGCTGGGAAAACCCCTGAAGCCGCAGCCAAAAAACTGCCAGTGACGAAGGCTGTAATAATTTTAACTAACTGCGTTGCATAAATCAATCATTAGTAAATACATAAAATATTATTAAAATATAACTTCAAGGCATTTTTTCCATTTATTTTCACAAAACAAAGTAGTTAACAGAGAATGTTACTAGAAATTGGTAGTTTGGCTGAATGGTTTAAAAAAAAACATGTACACAAGAAAAAGAATAAAAAACCCCAACAGAAAAAAAGTATTATGATGAATGGCAAATTAAATGGCTTCAAGCGTTTTAATAACTCTGTCCGCTCGCACCAACTAACACCATCGACGGTATAAGTTTCATTCAGTCCAGTTCAGTTCTGTTTTACGTTATTTTTGTTGTTCCTTAATGGAATTGTTTGTCTGCGGGGCTGTTACTTTTTTCCGCCTTCAGACAACAACTGTGACTTTTTGTTTTATTACTTTTAGTGGCTTGAATTGGATTTTCTTTTCTTTTTTAGTGTAGTTTCTGTGTTTTGTTGACCATCAGTTATTTATAAATAGTTGCAGCTATATATATATATATATATATATATGTATATATACTCGTACAAGTCGCTAACAAGGCCTCGTGTAGATAGTTTTGAAAAAACAAAATTATTGTAATTAATTAGCTGGGAGCCAATTAATATAATTTGAAAAATAATTAAATTATTTATGTAATTCTGCTTTAAATAAGTGTTAAGGTGTCATTTAAAGTGTTTTTTTAGAGCGTCACAACTTTGAGTTGGCATCACTGGTTTATTTGAGCACCCATTTAACAGCTGATAGTTGCTCTTTGTTTAGTTTGCTTTGAAATTTCATTATGAATCCACTTACACCAGAGCAACGTGTGCAAATTGTTGAAATTTTTAATCAAAGTAATGGTTCTATTCGTCAAACTCATCAAACTCATTTCTATTCAAAATTTTATTTTCCGATGAACCCCCTTTCTGGTTGAATGGGTACGTAAATAATCCACAAGTTTTTGTCGAAACACCATTACATCCACAGAAAATTACTGTTTGGTGCGCTTTACAGGCTGGCGGAATCGTTCGTCCATATGTCTTCAAAAACGATGATGGTCAGAATGTTACTGTCAATGGTGAACTGTATAGGAACATGATACTAAAATTTTCGTACCTCAATTACGTGGGAGAAAACATATTTAAACATTAATTTCATAAAATCTTCTTTCCAATAAAGCCAGTTTAATTGATATTAAAAATATATTCTATATATTTTATATATCTATAAAAAAAACACCATTTAGAAATAATGATCCAACCTGCGGGGGTTCTTTAAATTGTAGAATGAATTTTAAATATCTATAGATTCGTTGATTATGAAACGCATACTATATGCTTATTTTAATATCTGTTCAGATGCTTCAAGTTTTGGTGATCAACTTTCGAGTTTTTTGGATAGAGGGAACGAAGAGTGGTAAATAGTTGCTTGTGCTGGGAAGCACGATTGAATTATACATAAGAAGTTGCTGGTTAATATTTTGGCACATTTTGTGATAAATAAAGTGAAATATGTAACAAATTAGAATTGAAAGGAAAAAAGGCAACATTAAAAGAAAATTAGAAATGAATTGATCAACAAAAGCCACGAGCATTCACATCTCCTTAAAAGCAAGTTAAGAATTAAAGACTGTTTTTAGTTGTATAAAATCATGGTTCGTTGTTCGACTGTTCGAATAAATTGTATGTCAAATTTTCAAATATCCTTTGCTCTGTACTCCTTTCCGTAATCATTTTAAGGACGCTTAACCTTTCCAAAATCCTTGTTCTCTTCGGCAAATTCGGCGCTACAATTGATTTACTTAAAGAAACTTTTGATGAAAAAATAATTTAACGTAATGGCCCAATTAATTGGCCACCAAGATCGTGTGAATTAACGCCATTGGATTATTTTCGACTTGTCTACGTCGATGAACCACAAACAATTGAATACCTGGAAATCGGTATTCGAAGAGTTATCGGCGAAATACGGCCGCAAGTACTGCGAAAAGTTGTTGAAGATGGGTGTTCCAGATGGCGCCATCTACGCGCCAGCCGTGGCGGCCACATGGCAGAAATCATATTTAAACATTAATTTCATAAAATTGTCTTTCCAATAAAGCCCGTTTCAGTGATATTAAAACTATATTTCCTTGTTTTATTATGATTTAAGCTTGTGTGACTCTAAAAAAAAACACCCTGTATATAACTATTTCATATTCTGCCGTATTGTTTTTGAATAAAAATAAAAATAAATCGCGTCACCCCGCGATGTTTGATTTTAGAAAAACTCTTCGATGTTACACAAAGTGCGCGAAACAATTACTTTTTTTTTGGAAAATTACAATATTTGATAAATAAAAATGGGTGATGAATCGTACGACATCACTACACTATAGGTATTGCCTTTCTTTTAGGTTTATGTGAAGTCTAAAGCTTTTGCTGTGATTGAAATCCTTGAAGTAAGTGTTTGAGGAAGTTGAATAAACTTATTAGAAGACTAAAGTTTGGTGGGTTTGATTTTGGTGTTTTAAGAAGAAGAAAACTTATTTTACTACATTTTCTTTGAATATTATATGAGCAAATATTTTGATAATTCTTTGAAGAAGATCATTAGTTTAGTCTATATAAAGTCAAATGAAAAGCCAGTGCAAAATGAAATGACAAGCGCAAAACAAAAGAACTGTCCGATCAACTTGGTTAATATTTTTTTCAAAAGATTTTATGAAGAAAAGACAAGTAAAAATTTCAAGAAAAATAGTAAAAGCATCCCTTTTTTAGCCCTCTACAACTAAAAGGCTAAATTAATAACAGAGAAGTTTTAATTCACTCTGCTTTTACTTCACTGGCAAATATTCATCAAAGAAAATAACACCGTATCTTCATTAATTAAACTGAGGGCAGAGCATTTTCTTTCTTGCTTTTGAATTTTCGCTTCGCTCGGAAGCCAATTGTGTCAATTTGTGCAGTAAGTGTACAATTGGAGCAATGCCGCCATATGCTTTGCCTTTGGAATTGGTGTTTGTAGCGACCAGGCGAAATATATTTTAGAACAAAAACCGAACTTATGGACGTTGAAACAAAAATAAACAGATGTATGTAATATTTTAAATCTTTAATATTTGTACCTTTTAATCCTTTTTAAACGATTTTTTGTTATATTATTTGTATGAAATGAATTTAATTTATTGTACGAAAAAATGTTACTGCCGCATAGAGATGTAAATTTTATTTTTATATTATTTAATCATTATATTATTTGTCGCTAATTTTCATTTTTTATGAAATCCAGCCAGAACTATTTATTAATATACATAGAATAAATTTTATTGTATTAAAAGAAAACAAGTAAAATAAGACCGGAGTGTAATTCATAAAAAATTTATTAAATAAAAACACTTTACAAAAAAAAAAAAAAACTTGCATGGGAAAAAGAGCGGAAAAATGTATTAAATTTATAATATAATCAGTAATAAATCAAGTTGGGTAATTTAATTTGACTAATGGTGCCATTTAAACGCTCATAAGTTAAAATAACAGTTTACTTATGTACATATCTAGGGTGACAACATATGTATACCAATAACGATATGTACGTAACTATTTATCTGTTTTTAACGGAAAAGTTTATACACTTCATTGTGAAGCCTGACTCTAATGAAGAAGTTTGTGGCACAATTTCTCTCTCGCAACAAATTCAGCAGTTTTTGGCAAACATTTTAATTATATTTTATATACAATTATAATTTAATTTTTCAAACAATTCGATACAATAGAGAAGGGAGATTGGTAAAGTTTTGGTGCCGCAACGGAGGTAAAACCTGACGAAGAGAACAAATACACCATAACTCTAGGCATTGCATTCATCTTTTCTCTCTGTGTTTTGTGTTTCCTTTCGCAAGAATTAAAACACAAAACATACATATAATACTTTTGTTTTGGTGCTGTATGTATTGGAGTTCAATATGAGATATTTGTGGAGTCGTGTGCAATTGCCTAATGGTTTTTACACAAACCACAATTTCTCCATTCTCCGTGATAATATACGGAGAAGGTCCAACGCCTCAGTTGATGTACAGTTTATTCGCAGCTTCTTAATTTATTTATTTTAATATCTACTTATGAGCCTGTAAAGGTAGGTCATTTAGCTTTGCTTTCATGTCTCTGAATGAAACAACTCTAGTCGGGTTTCAGACCTTAGATAATTCTGTACAAATCCGCTGCGTATTATAGATATTATGTAATGTGAAACACTAGAGTTCCTCAGCTGGGCCCATGCACACTCTCAGTGAATAGAATCGAACCACTCGTTCTGGGTGGAGGTTCTTATCAACATGTTTCATTGGTCTTCTCTGGATGATATGAAATAGCAGAAAAGATCCCAGTGCGAGCACTGGATATATTCCAAACTAGGCCACTCTGCTTCCTTGGGCATAGATCGGTTGATGCGGTACACAAAACCCTAGGAAGTTCTGGTATATCCTTAATTGTACAGGTTCTTCGGAAGCCTTCACCAAGGTCCATTCGATTGACAACACGTGACCAATGTGTCCCTGGCATACCTTGAAAGACGGATCCTGGTGTTGGTCATTTGGTTGAAGTGCTTACATTCGCTGAAATATTCTGGCCGTTGTTTAAACCTAAAAACGTGGAAAGGGGTGTTTCAGTGATCGAAATGTACTCGGAGTGCTGTTGTCTTGGAACAGATTCCTGTTATTCTTAAGAACCACATGGTGGAAAACTTTCAGGCGAGCTTGATTGCGACCCGATCTTCTTTTGGGATTTCGGGCTACCAAACCACGTACTTCAAATATCTTCACTGTTATATAACAGCTGGTATTAGACAGCTCGAGCAGGGTGTTTCTGTTACGTGTCGCATTCATATATCACAAGAAGTTGTCACATATGTGTGCCTGATAAGGCACATGCCGAAGTAGTGAGCCATTGACAAGTTTGCCAACTGAAGTTAGTCCACCATTAGATGAGGCCATAATGACAAGTACTGATGTAAACCAGTTTCACAGTTTGTCCCAAATTTAAAAAAATATCCACATTTGGGCACATTGGCAAATATATTTGGCTCCGTCTTAAGTATGTCTGCGGTAATATTATTGACTTCTGCTGCTTTTCCACACTTAAGAGCCAAAAGAAGCTTTCCGTGTGTTATTATCTTTGGAAATTTATTCTGGTTTCCGTTTTGGAATTACATAATTTTAAAAAATAAGTCAAATGTCATAATCTTTTTTGCTTAAGCGTCCGTATTAACTTCTTGTAAGGTCTTGTGCGTGAAAAGCTTCAACTGCAAAATTTTATTCTCTTCTAGCCGTTGATAAACATGGCCCTTCATCTGGTTCTAAGCAACAAAACAAAATATTTAAAACCGAATTTTAGCAGCAAAAAATGAGGCACATTTTATTTTCTAACTGACGAACACAAAACTTGATAAGCGAACAAAATACACACAAACAACGACTACTCCCATTAAGGAAGAATTTAATTTCTGACCCAATTTAGTGCTGTCCGCTTTCTGCTTTAATTGCCAGATTTAAAAATCAGAACAGTGAATGTTCATTTGATTTCATTTGAGAACAAAGAGCTGACTTTGTAAAAAATTAAATGCATGCAAAGGTCTTTGTACTTAATTAAAATCCTTTTTATATCATTTCTCAACGAAGCACAGAGAATTACAAAAAAATAAAAGAAAGAAAAAAACAACGCGCATGAGATAAACGATTGCTACAGCTCTCATTTAATTTATGGCAAAAGTTTTTGATAAGATTTATAAGCAGACTACAGTATTTAAAATTTAAAAATGAACTCAAAGACCGACGTTGTAAACTTTATAAATCAAAGTTTAATTTTATTTTTTGGCAAAATAAAACTTCACTGAGAACCGTGCACGTTTGTCGTCTGAAAATAATTGAACATTCAAAATGTAAATTGTATTTGGTTGGATTAGTTGAGGGAGTGTTTCACCAGAAGTCGTAGATCCGCTTGCTAGCGGAGACTCTGGCTGCTTCTACAGACAGGCAAAGAAACTTTGTAGTTCGTAGTTTAAAAAAAAAGTGTCTGTCAGCTGTTCCAAAAGTACAAGTCGTGCGACTGAAGTATTACAAAACTACCAAAAATTTAATAAATATTTGTCGTATGTAAAAAGGTTTCAATTTTTCATTCTTTATTCAAACACTAATATGCAGCCCGATAATCTCAGGATCTGACAACAAATATGTTATAGTTTTCCAAAACTGCCAGGAATAAAGATGGTATTTCATTTCTTTATTTGTTAGTTTACAACTTCCAAAGTAAATTTAAAAGTTGTAACTGCACAGAATGGACGGGGTATCGAAAATAAATATTGAACAGATTCTTATAGTTGTTTCCGTGACTAACTTTATACGACCCATAGGACGTAGCATAAGATATGAAATTCGTCAGATGAACCGGAGAGCTACACAGTTATCCGAAGCATATCAGCCAATCTGTGCGAGTGAGACGCAAAAGTTTCGAAGGCCAAATAACAGGCGTGATCTCTGACGCGAGAGCTGTTCTTTAGCCTACCACAACTTTACGACCGATGGTATTTTCGGAATGCGCGATTAAATTTTTATTGCTATTATTTCCTCATAACTACGCGTAACTTAATTACTTCTTTCATACATACATTACACGGTTTTTTTCGTATGTTGTAAAGCCTTCTTCGTGAGTCGCACTACAAATGTGATCTTGTACAAGGTTTATCAGCTCCATGGCAAGGCCATAAAAAATTTTACATGGCGGTAAATATCAGCATGTAAATGGCTGAACGTGTTTAAGGTTTAAACCCATTCAAAAACACAGTTCGGAGAGCGGAATGAAATGTGTTCAGTGTACTTTTTTTTTAATTTGGTTTTTCACTGAACACGTTTTTTGGAGATGGCGTCACGTCATAAATTAAAAGTAGTCCCTGCGAACAACAACAACAAAATCCAATTTTTTATAGATTATAGTATTTTTTTATCACACTACATGGCCACGCAAATTTTAGGCTCCTTGTGATCAAAAGTTACCACTTCATTAAAGAAATTCGAAAGAACGGAACTACGAATGCCTCTCTTTCGTACTGTATAAGTAAATATCAACTCTTGTATGAAAAAATATAGTAGGAAATACTTTGCACCAAGATACTTCAGCTCCAAACGTAAATTATATACATAAATAGTGAAATTAGATTTGATAATATATGAGTTTAATTTCGACCATACACCTACATATTTATATCGTGGAGGTTTGTAAGCAGAAGTGCAACCGGTTCTCTAAATTTCTTGTTGTTCTTCGTGTTTTATGTTTCAATTACAAAATTTTTATAAATTAAGAGTTTTACTACATAAAAAAATATGTAAAATAATTTGTGTTTTTGTAATTTAGGTGATACGAGTACAAAGCGAATTGCGATGGCATAGATATTCTGTAAAATAACTTTGAAAGTGGTAGTTCCAAAAATATTACGGAAAATAAGAGACTCGGAAAACCAACAGAAAAGAAAGAAACTATTAGTTATACTAGAATGCCGAGCCAGATGGTAGAACCTTGTAGAATCATTTAAATAAATAATTTTATTTAAGATGTTTTAATTTTTGTGCCATTATTGGTGGTACATCCCAAATTTATTACAGTGTCGAATAAAACCAAGTCAAGCTGATTTAACTAATATAAAAACTTAATTACTCGTATATCGGAAACGTTAAGATGCCATATTAAGAAAAAATAGCATTCCTAATATTCTTTTTGCTCGATCACTCTAAAGCTTTCCACACAGCACATCATTCTATTTACCTAAAGCTAAAATATATATGTACATGTATGTATGTTCAATTTTTCCATGTATGCTAATTATTAACCTTTGCAGGTAAAACATTGTAAGATTAAAATGCACGCCGACGACTGGCAACTCTGTGTACGTCGGACACTGTAAAATGTTTCGGTATAATTTTTAATAAACAGCTAAAGTGGTCAGATTAAGTGAAAACAAACTGCGGGAAAACTTTATATTGTACTTATTTATAGTCCACCCTAATGTATGGTTGGCCAGATATGTATTCGGTATTAAAAGGGAACAGTAGCATCTGGCATTGTGGGAAAAAATTTATAAGAACGTTACGTTCGATGACAATGTGCACCTCCAGAGATCGTAGGTTCGATTCCTACCAAAGACTCTGGTGGTAAACAATAGACAAAATTCTTTACATTCGACTAAAAACAATAAAAAAAAACAACACAACGAAACATACATAAGTACAAGCACTTAATAACTCGACAATCAAATCTACACAATTACAATATAGAACGCAATATTGGGTTAATTGATGTTTGACTCTGCATTGTCGAAGGTACGTACACTGGCCACTGAACAGTCGCAACAGCATCAGTTAAATTCTGACATCCTCGTGCCTGCAAAATAGAATACAAAGAAAAATAGCAATAATCCTTCTTTCCTTCTGCCCATAACTTAGTTCTGGTAGAATGCACTGCACATGTAAAGGTCCCCGAGTACTGGTAAAAAAAAATTAATTTACCGCACTCATTCCACCATTATGACAGACAAACATTCTACAGGTCGAATAGAGGTAACAAATTAAGTAACACAAAATTCAGCACTTTTCCATAAACGAGTCTGGAGCCCTCAAACAATTCAAGACCGTCTTCAGTATTATTTGTTAAAATTTTGAAAGTTAATATTATTAGCAATAGCATCACTGTATTATTTGTAATATCTATCTTATTGATCTATAAGTTCGTGATCTTTTGAATGACACACAGGTTTTTATACAATATAAAGTTATTTTATTTTTCAACACAGTCCACTTAGTCTATCGTTTCTCCAATTTGTTCATACCTTCGGAAAAATATGATTTGTCGAGGCCATCAAAATAGGCATTGGTTTGTGAGATGATTTCGTCGTTGGACTGAAATCTTTTTCTGCCGAGCCATTTCTTCAAGTTTAGGAACAAGAAATAGTTACTCGGAGTTAAATCCGCAGAGGAGAGCCAAATTCATGGATTTCTGCCATGGAAACAGCACCTGCGTGCATCCTTGCATTGTCCTGGTGGAAAAAAAACTTTTTTCTTGTCCAAATGCGATCGTTTTTTTTAATTCCTCCTTGAATCGACCCAATAAGTTGGTATAATATTCGCCATTGATTGTTTTCCCCTTTTGAAAGTGGTCAATATGGATTATATTGCGTGCATTCCAAAAAAAAAAACGGTCGGCTGACCAACCCACCCTTGGCGATTTTCTTCTCATAACGTGCGGCGGTGGGCTCTCAACGGCTGCCAAACACAAACTAAGTGACGCAGCTTGTTCTATTTTACACAGGAGTCAACTGACAGGTGTCTGTTGACAGAAGCAGTGATGCCATTTCAATTAAGAGGCGGGAAAACCATAAAGTCATGGGCTTACTGAATCGCCCTCGCAAGACCTGCTCTTGTTATATTTTATTAATCAAAAAATAAATATGTAAATACAATAATAAATAAAAAAGGAGCCGCGTCAAAATAAGGGAATGACGTACTTGCCAAAATTCATTTTGAAAGGCAAAACAGGTTTCCTACTCGTAATTCGGTTGCTTCATCACATCGCCAAATTTTCAATTCAAATTTGTATGATTATGATTTATTTTTTTCAAATACAAAGTACTGATGTAGCGTACCAAGGCCGTAAGTAGAGGCGTTATGGGCAAGGATGTAACAGGAAGGTGGAGATTATTCGCAATTTCAAATGATTTCCGTCGAAAGTTATCACTTTATTTTTGCCGATTGCTCAGTTTTAGTGGCTGCAATGTAAATCATTAGTATTTTCTTTTGAACAAAAAATACCACAAACACAACAGCAAACAAACAAAAAACAAAATAAAACCAATATAATACATATATGTGAGTAGGTAAAGATCAAAACTTTTGCAAAAATAGAATATATGGACATACATTCATACAAATAAACATCAAACAGAAATAAAACAAAAATTGGCAATATTTTTAGCCTTTTTAATAATCGCTTAATTCAAAAGCTGTTTACAGTTCATTGAACCAACAACCAGCAATTGGTTTTGTTGTAATTTGAATTACACTGTGGCACGAAAAACAAAATAACAATAAGTACAAAAACAAGGATAAAAGTAAAGCAACACTGAAAACAAAATTATTAAAACGATTTTTTTCTTCTAAAATATATTTTATATTGTATTTATTTAAAACACAAAATTATATTATTTTTTGCGCAAAGATTTTCTTACAAACAAAATTTAGGTGATTTTGTGGCATTCGTATGCCATAACGTGTCATACAAACGATGACTTTTTTCTTATGTTTTTCGGATTGTGGTCATTAATATATGTATATTCCTTAAGCCTTAATGGCACGTACTTTTTTCAACTTTTGTTTAAAGCGAGATTGAAACAGTGGAAAATTCAGCGCTAGAAAGGGATATCTATAAGAATTGCATAAAATTTGTTTACTCTTTTCAGTGATGCATCATCATATTTTGAAAAAGCCAGTACATTCGGTTAAAACTTAAAAATTTAGAGCACTGTAGCGTTTTAAGTACCAAATATCACTTTTCGAATATTTTTTGCCAACTTTTATATATAGCTTTTCTCATTCGGATATTTTCAATTCAAATATATCATTTACGCTGTTCCCCGATATCGTGAAAGTACGAAAATTATTACGGATTCAAGCTGTGTTCAAGAAAACAACAACTATACGACCTTATAGTACCACAATTTTTCATTCGCATACTTGATGCGTACAAGTACACGAGCAGTTGCACAATTTCTTTAAAATAAAATTTTGCAGTATCCCTTAAGCTCGAGCAGAATTGTTCTTTGGCCTCAGGTGCATAGTGAAGGTTGCATGTTTCGTGAAGGTTGCGCCTAAATATTGCTAAAGATCCCTTTAAAGATGTCAATTGACGGAGGTTATGACCGACAGAAAGCGGGCAATCGCGGCCCCCAACTAGCATAAACACACAACTTCCTCTTTCTTTCTCCACATGATCTTGCTCTGGAACAGGACACTGCACAAAAAACTACTCTCTCGGCCATATCATCCATTCTTCGATCGTTTAATATCATTTCACGGATTTTAGCGACCACTTCTGATGACCACTTTTGGGCGAACTAACCGTTGACGTTATTTCAGCTGGTACAACCACAATGAAAATCATAAATTCCATCATACATACAATGTGTCCCTCAAAGTTTGCCTAAAAAAAGGTTTTGTTGTTGGGAATGGTTTAAGCCTCAACTGTTTTACATAAGTTTCAACCTTGATCGCACGTAATCTATCACTTTATGAAACTTTTCAAAAAAGTTTGCAAATCGTGCGTCTAGATGGGATAGTGAAACACGGCCTTAAACCGTTGTACAATTCTTCTATGCTTTTCGTTGAAGTGCAGTTTTTTCACTTGAAAAGCAAATTTTTTATTCCAAATTTTGCAGCTTTTGTAGAAAAAATTGTTGCAACTTTGATGGGGAACCTCTTTGCTTTTCCTTCTCTTCAACCATTTCTAGTTTTAAGTGAATCATTCTAATTTAAAAAATTATTGCATGCAATAGATTTTGCCAACTGGTGCTGCGTTGCCGCGGTTGGAGTGCTATGACTGTATTTTTACCGCTGACGAATGTTATAGGGTCATGATAAACGACTTCTTATTGCAGCAATTGAATGAACGCGGCTTGGTAAACATTTTGTTTCAACAGAAAAGTGCAACCGTACATACAGCAGAAATCACAGTGGATGTGTATTATGAAAGGGAATGGGATGATTTTGGTGATTTGGAGGATTGACCGATTTAACCATTCCGGTCGTTTTTTTTTTTTTTTTTTGAGGGCTACATTAAGTCGCAGCAAGTTCCAGCCTATCACAGTTTTCAGGGAGCATATTGAACAGGAATCAGTTATCACCGAAAATCTTGCATAAAGTGAAGGAAAATGCGATAAAACGGGCACAAATACAGGGTGTTTTTTTAGAGGTATAGAACTTCGAATTGAAATAAAACACAAGAAAACCGTTTTAATGTCCATCAATTTGGCTTTATTGGAAGGATAATTTTATGCCATTAATGTTTAAATATGATTTCGGGCATGTGGCCGCCGCGGCTGGCTCGAATAAAGCCAATTCTACAGGTCCAATTTTCAACCACTTTTTCGAGCATATGGGGCCGTATGTTGGCAATAACGCCATGAATGTTGGCTTCCAAGTCCCCTAACGTTTCTGGTTTGTTGGCGTAGACGAGCGACTTCACATATCCCCAAAGAAAATAATCCAATGGTGTCAAATCACACGATCTTGGTGGCCAATTGACATGTCCATTCCGCGAAATTATGCGCTCATCGAATGTTTCCTTCAATAAATTTTAATTTTTAATTCTTTAATTCTTGCACAAGCTGGATCTTGTAAGGTCGCAAGCCAAGATCTTTGCGCAAAATCTTCCATAAAGTTGATGGACAAAGCTCCAATTGCTGTGCACGGTGGCGAATCGATTCATTCGGGTCCTCTTCAACACTTTGCTCTACAGCGGCAATTGTTTCTTCGGTGCGCACTGTTCGACGTCTCTGCGGATGCGTATTATCACATAGAGTAAACGTAGTGCGAAAACGATCCATGGTTAACCGAATTAATTGCTCTGATGACCATAAAATGGACGGAGCTTGCGGTAAACTTCGCGAACTGAACCATTATTTTCGAAATAAATTTGCACGATTTGCAAGCGTTGTTCTTTTGTCAACCTGTTCATGATGAAATGGCAAACCAAACTAAATATTAATCACTTGACAGCTGACAAAATGGCCGCCAGTTAAAAAAGTGATGCCAACTTAAAGTTCTATACCTTAATAAAAAACACCCATTATATATCAACACTATTGGCAGCCACTTACCGGAAAACTTGACACCAAAAATTGTTGAGTTCCAAATAGAGATTTCCATCACTGAAGGTACTCTTTTTTTATTTAGTACAATAAATTATTCAAACAGAAAACTGCATTATTAATTTCGCGCCACCCTGTCGCTTAACATCACACATAAAAACTTGACATCAAAATCATAAAAAAAATTTTTTATAAATATTTAAATGCAAAAGTTTTAGGTATCATTAACATGATGGTTTCGAAATAAAGCTTGTGTTAACGACAAAGAGTGCGTTGGCAAACTGCTATAAGCCAAAGGTGTAAATGTGTGTTTAATGTTCTATGCTGATACATAAATTTGTAAGACAGACGGGGTGTATATGGGTGTGTGCGTGTGTACGACAACCTAAAGCTAAAGTCAAACAACTGTCAGAAAATGCCTCAAACGAGGGACAATTTTTGAGTTTTGGGCCTGAGAATCAAGAATTCTGCTTAAAACAGAGTATGGCTGCCTTCTTTGTCACAGTACCCGTACAATGAAATGATCTGATTCTGTGCGTGCTGAACTCTTTCGCTACCTGTACACGGTAGATATAAGCCAACGGCATTACTTTTAAAGCGATAAAATACATAAGAATTGCGTGAAATACTGGTCGAGAAAAATATTTTTGAAGCTCTTACAACTGAGTTTATTCAATCGCCTTAAAGTTATACAATTTAAATAGACATCGTATAATTCAAATCAGATGTGTTTTTAAAAACACACGTGTGATGTTCTGTAAAACGTGTTTTTCTTCTGTTTTTCGGTGCGATTTTCAATTTCCGAAAACACCAGTGTTGGGCCGAGCTATCGGCCGAGCCAGCAATTTCCACGGGATTTTGAATAAATAATAAATACGTAATAAAAGGCTTGATTTATTACGCAATAACCTTTATTAAAATTCCTTTATAATAAAATAATATATATAAGAAATTCACATATTCAACATTAGCTTAATCTATTCCACATACTTTTTGGTATGGAAATTCCTGGGAAATTCTATTATAGAATTTAAGGACAATCACGTCTGAACCGCTCCTACAAAATGGCGAAGGCGGTAAGACGCTTCTAGACAGTAAATTCGTTAAATAAATATACATGTTGGAATTCTTATTCGTTATTCTTTCGGAATTGATTTAGTGCTACCAGATGGCAAAAGAATCATGAGGATTTTGGGAGTCGCGTTAACAACCATCAAACAGCTGTTTCCTTTAGTTTGTTCTGAAATCACAGCAGAAACCACAAAAGCTAATAACAGAATTTAAAACATTTCATATAAATTAATAAACAACATATTTATTAATTTATATAATTAATTTATTATGACATTCACAAAACAGCCCGGACAGCTTTACTTGTGCGTTTTCTAGCTTAGGGTGGTCCTTAGACCGCAAGAAAACACTCTAAAAACCGCTGTATGTTTTTTTTTCTAGCTCATTTTAATTTGGTGCTTTTGTTAAAAATTAATAAAAACATAAAATATGCAAATAAATAAGTAAATCAAAATCGTTTAAAAGCAGGAGAAGTTTCCATAACCCGGTGCTCGCGACAACGTTCAAAAAATCATCAAGTTTGTTGCAGATTTCATCACAAGATTCGCAAATTTATCAAAATTTGTATCTCTGAAGAAACATTCATCAATATTAAGGCAACGGACTATGAAAATGTTTGAAAGAGGTGTTTGGCGGTAACGGAAAATACTTTATTAATTAATAGGTGTTACTTAGCAAGATACAATATGCGCCTTCTGTCCAAAAAAATGGAATTGGAAGTGTTTAAAATCATTGTTTTTTTGAGGGGAGTATCGCAACAACAACAATGTATGCAGATAAATTTTGAAATGTTTAAGCCTAGACAAGAACCTGCAATAATAAGATACTTCAGAGTTAATGAGGGGAGTGTTTTCCAATATATTTTTTTCACCCATCTTTTACAATTGGAGCAATTTTCTTTTTCAGATTTCAAAAGTCGAAATTCAGAAAAATTCTTTTTATTTCCGAAAAAAAAAACACAACCGATATGATTTTTGAATAGTGGACAGTCATAAAGATGGGCAAAGGGATGTTCTCGAAAAACTTTTTTTCGCCCATCATCAAAGAAATTTGATGAACTTTTTCAACAATCTTCTTTTATTGATTTTAAATGTTTAAAACTTAGTTTCACAATATTTAATTCAAAAAATAATTTTTTTATTGTTTTTTAACACAATTTTATTTAATTTGTCAGTTTTAAGTGCATTTTTAGTGCAAAAATTAAATTTTTTAATTGTAACTGTTTCACACCACAAAGTATAAATTATTTGTGAAATAGCAACCCTCGTATATTATTTATGTAAACAAATAAGACTTGTATTTGCCTACACGCAGCCTTCACTTTGTTCCTTCCAAATAATATATTAAAGGACAATGACTACAAATCAACTAAAATACGAAAACAGACTCCATAAAGCTTTAATATTTTTTCCCCTCTGCTCTTTAGCTGGAAGAAATGATGTAGACCATGTTGCGATACAAATTCATGAAGGTAAGCACTTAAGAAGAGCAGAAAAAAATAATCTCAAATACTCATGGGTGGTCTAAAGAATGCTGAAGTTGCTGGCTTTTTTATGCGTTGCCCATCTTTGTCCCTTGTGTCTTATTGAAATCATTTTCAGTGAAAGACGAACTTTTGTTAGCCAATCGACTGACTTTTTAAATAACAGTTTTACTACAGCTTCCAGCTTAACAGCTTTCAAAAACAGAGATTTTATAAAGATTTTCAGGTCTTCAAATGACAGTCCCAAAAATAATTTGCTCTTAATGCTGAACAGCCAACATTTCAAGGTTTGTAGAAACTGTCAACGAAATTAAGGGAGCCTTTTAATAAAATATTTTAATCAAGGCTTTGGAACATGAGACGCATTAAGATTTTAAATGCGACACAAGAAAATCATGAAACTGTCCGCAGCAAACATTGTTGAAAAATTTTATAAAGTTTTTCTATTAAGAGCAGGATCTCAGCAGATTTGCTGTTAATTTATGCCAACTGTAACAAATTTCTAAACTATTATCTTTGCCTATGAAATTTGATTGAGTTTCTCCTTCTTCTTTTCTGTTGCCAACAATTAAATAAAATTTACATACTCCGACTTACCTTTCTGTCAATTAAAGTTAAAAAAAATGCGTAGGTAGAAATATTTCTCCCGTTGTTGTAGCCAGTTGTGAAGCCTGGTTTATGTTTCCAATAAACGAGTCAGCGTTTTAAAATAATTGTTGTTTGATGTCCTTCTAATTCTGAAAAGAGAAAGACATAAAATGTCGCTGTTATTTGATTAATAACAATTAACATCTTAATAGTGGAAGTTTTTTCTGTCGAAATCTTTAGAAAAATTATGAAAACTTCTAGGCCTCCTACGGGGTTATAAAAATTTATATTGCCACAAAATTGCTCTGGAATGAACTGTCAGTAAACAAAAAAAGTTATGACTGTTTTTTAGTGAATTTTAAAACGATTTTTGTTGGCATTTCTTGCATATAATGAGTTTTATTTCATAGTATTTTTGTTGTACACAAAAAAGAATTGAGCAAAAGTTTTTGCGCCTTAAATAAAAGTTGTTTACTGAAACAATAAAAATCGTGGTTTTAAAAAAACTTGCTGAAAAATAACTGCGTTTCAAATATTTTCAATCAACTAATTTGCTCGATCGGTTTCTTTTGAGTAAGTGCCAACAAAGGAATTTCATTGAATCAATAAACACTTTTGTTAGAAATTTTTAAATTAAAATTTTTTTTTTTAATTTTTATTCACTAATAACCTTTAAACTACAAACAACAAAAAGCAAATCAATATCACAAATTAAGAATATTACTTCACTGTTTTTAAAACTATAGAAATAAATTTAGAATTCGCGGCGAGATAATGCGTAGGTGCGTATTTTGCGCTTTAAACCACTCACAACTGTATGGGCACCTTTTTCTACCAATTTTATTAACTGCATTATTCCATCTGGATGTTTTGCGCAGTATTGATTTGATATGAGCCCAACACTTCTCCACTGGTCGAACATCAGGCCAGTTTGGTGGATTACAGCCTTTTTCGACAAATTGTATGTCATTATTTTTGAACCATTCCCAAGTTTCTTGGGCATGATGATAATTGCTAAATCAGACCAGAATATTGATGCGGTAGAATGGAGTTTATACGAAGGCAAACATTCAAATATTCTTTTAAATATGCCTGTTCAACGTGCCTCGTATAGCAAAAGGCTTTGTAAATTTCCCGCAACTGAAAATTTTTTGCAAATTTGTAAACTTTTTTGTATTTAGACATTTTTTTTACCCCTCCCCTCAATATATGCAGTATAATATTGGGGTCCAGGAATTCATTTAAAATCTTTTTTGGCATATGTTTCGTCATCCATGAACTTAAATAGTTTTCTGGCCCATTTTATCATCTCACATCAACTTCATCACTTCTGTTTAAAACTTTTATTACTTTCAACGATCTAATTTTATACTTTCGTTTAACTTTTTGAATGGGCATATAAGAAACGTTGAATTTTTTCGCCAAATCACGCAGCGACATGGTGGATTTGGACACTAGTCCATTTTTAACTTTCAACGCCAACTTTTCATTAACAAATCCAGGAATTCGTTCAGATCCACCTTTTCTTTCAAGGGATTTGGTCCCCCTAAACCGCTTTATCACGTTGCTACCTGTTAGCCTTCCTGTAGCTGCAAAGGAATGCCTCCTCGATTAAGTCAAAAAGGTGTCAACAATATTTTTTCTTTGTTTATATAGTTTCGATGTTGACGCCATAATACAGTAGTTTAAGTTAAGAACGGTGTTGACACTGTCGTTTGCCAAAAAATAATTTAGCAACTTAAGCTCTGTCAATATTTTACTTTAACCAGCGATTCCGATCCAATTACGAAATTGCCAGCTTGCTAAAACGATGGGAAAACAATTTTGCATGATCAGCGCCTGCATACCTGCGCATGTTGGTGCAACGTGATCACTGAATCGACGAGCCCACAAAGCTGACTGGGAACAAGCAGTCTTGGCTACGGCCTCGTGAGTTTCGGTCATTTTATAGTTCTTAAAGTTTGATTTGTATTAATAAAGTGGAGGGGTAATTAAAATTATTTTTATGAACATTTAATTATCCTTGTTTTATTCTAATATGTAAAGGCGCCGTTGTCAGCGCCTCAAAATTATTTTTTTAATCAACCCGTTTAAAAACCTTTAACTTTTACTTTAAACTGAAAACGTGGTATGCATTTGGTTGTTCACAATTAATAAAATTTAAAAATTAGCGGTTCTTTTTGGCGTTTGTTTTCATCGCCATCTTCGCATTTGAATTTGTAAAAACTTTTGCGTTTACACACTTTACACATAAACCATTCTTTGCCGGACCGACAAATAGTTTTAGTGAATTTTGGTGGAAATTCTGCAGCAAGCAGCTCGTTTGGAGACAGTTTTGTCACAAGTTTTGTGTGCAAATACTTAAGAGTGGCTTAAGATAAATGAATTTAACATGAAGAGCTATTTGATTTGATGCGATAAATTATCAGACTTTTAGGAGATTTTCATTTTATTTATTAATTTTTTAGTCTGTGTAACAAGACTAATCTCTTGAAACCAATACAGGGTGGCGTAAAATATAAACTAAGTATTTAGCAGTAAAATTTACATTATTTTGTGTTAAACAATAGGGACTTAACTCAATATTATGACTTCAAACGGAATTAAACAATAATAATATAACATTAAAGAGAGGAACAAAATAACAAACCAAAGCAGTCATAAAGCATTGCTGGTATTTTTGATGTGACTTTACTGTAAATAGGTTGTTCCAGAGCCGTATAGCATTAGGCAAAAATTGCCATTCGGACATTAAGCTTCAATGATTTATGGGTATTAAATTGTTAGTGCGCTTGAGGCTGCTGAACCTTAATCTTTCACACAAATATCCACAGAAATTTATGGTGATAATTTGAGGAAGAATCGTATTTTTAAAATGTCGTCGAATTTAACTTCATATAGTGTGATATACCAGCAAACCTACAATTCGCAAACACATGTCTCGCAATACTGTGGAACAATACATTTAACTGTCGTCTTGATGCTGCATCGCAACAGGAGAAAATTTCACATCCACACATTACTCGGTATGTTTTGGCCAGCAATAGTCGAATTTTCATTGGAGTATAATGATGACTGAGCCAGAGTGTTCATACACTATAACCAAAGTATTTATGCTCCCTACGCTAACAAAAAAAAAAAAAAAACATTTTAAAAAAATTTTGCTCAAAAAGCTAATCTAATTTAGGACAATTTTATTTTAAAGGCTTTGATGTCTCGTGTTAGCCCTAAATTGAAATGATCTAAAGCCAAAAACAAGATAATAAGAATAAGTCCTCATGAAATTTCAAATGACGTCCAACTTCAACATTTGACGCCCAGACGATATCCGCTTTTCGCAAAAAAAAAAACCAATTTAAAAAGTATTCAACAGAAAATATAAAATGGTAACTTAATTATTTATAAAAAACACTTTTTAGTTAAACTATTTTTCTTTAAATATTAAGAACAGCACTCATTATCGATTTTGTAAACAATTGCAAAAAATACAGAACAAAACGCCAGACATCAAATACGAAAAAAAAGTAATTTTTTAATGAAATGTTTGTATACTGGTACAAGTTAAAGAATTTATTATTGTGCTACAGAAAAAAAACGATACAAATGTGAATGTGTTTTCATATCATAAAATATTGTTTGCATTTTTATGACGTTTTTCCTTCATGTGTGTGTTTTCTGTTTTTCCATTTCATTCTCTCCGATTTGATGTATTCATATTTTTCTTTATTTATTTTTTTTTTCTTTATTATTATTATTATTATTGGATCACACACCATAAAACAACTGTTTCATTTAAAAGTAATTTTTTGCTCTTAAGACGTAGCAAAAACGAGGGAAAACTCTTTATTGCTTCGTCTAAATGTGTACAATGATTTTGAAATTTTCTAAAGTTTTATGAAATGAATTTATTTACAATAAGTTGAAATTATTATTTCTTATGGCATAAGTGATGTATTATGTTTTTGGACACGTGTTCACTATAATCGATCGATCGTACTGCAAGCCGGTAGGAGAATCAAGGTCTATGGCAGAGCTATATACAGACGGTAGTCACAGCTGTAATGGCAGCTACACACTATGCAACATCTTTATGCACCCAGGCATGTTTAGTTGTTTGGGGCATAGTCTGTAGTCGTGTTGCATTCGAGGTTTCAAAAACATCACAACATTTTGGTATTTCAGTGAAAACAAGCGAGCGGTTCATGTGTATGATTGTGTCAACCGAGTAAAAATTAAATGAGCTGAAAACATCTACATATATCTTTTATGTACCATTTTTGTTTTGCCACATTATTTCTTTCTTTGTTTGTACCACCTCTTCCTCCTCTTCATACAACAATTCACTTAGTTCACGACTCATTTTTGCAACTATGTATGTTTCTGCGGTCATGTTCAATGCGAATAGAAAATACAGAACTGATGTTGCGCTTATGGTTTATGTGTTGGTTGCAGTGTGTCTGTCAAAATATGCAACAAGCAAGATCAACCTGTTGCATAAACACGTTACACACGTGTGGGTTGGTAGTTAGTAAGATGCAATATTGTAAGATCTCGCCATGCGCTGGCAATATACCGTCAATGAGAAATTGCCATTAGAAGGAATATCGTCAGTTCAGACGATCGTAAGACTCTCTGCAATTTCATGCAATTATTTAGCAATAAATCTTATCACTTCACATGATTGTCAGATTATTGGATGACAAAGTTAGTCCGATCTGTTGTTAGACATCACCAGGAAGATTTATAGCATTCGTGTGTATGACCGGCATCAGCAACAGAAATATGTATAATGGCGTCACTCTCAGGTGCAATAATTGACTTTTTCTAATTAGGGTGGTAAAACAAAAAACGGTCAGTTTTCACAATTGTAAGACATTGTTAAGCCTGTTGTCATATCTGGCAAACGTCTGTGCATTATTCGGTTGTTTAACACAATCACTTTATAATATTCGTAACGGAAGATCACAGAATTTGACACAGGAAAAATTTCATCTCACAAAGTATTTTTTAAAGGCAACAAAACCTAGACTATTTGGGCCCCTAAAGAGTCCATATGAAAACGGTCACAAATGTGTATCAACTCGCGGCAGCCATTTGCCGGATATATCGCCTTTTCCATTTCACAAAATCCTTTTTTTTTATTTAATAAAAACATGATTCAGATGACAAAAAAGGGTTGTTCACATAAATATGCCCAGCGAAAACTTACTTAAACAACTTTTCAATGTAATACCGTCTACATTACTTAGAAGTAATCAAGTAATGACTTGATTATTATCTTTTGTATAACCAGTTGTGCATACTTTTCAATGCCTTACGTCTACGTTACTTGGAAGTACACAAGTAACGACTATATTATCTCATATATGAATAGATGTTCTTGTCAAACATGTATTTATTATATCTTTAAAGAAAATTACTTAAATAATTTGAACAACACTGACATATATGTATATGATTAAGAACAGAAAACCTGTTTACAAAATGGAAAATAAACTGTTGCTATTTTAAATTTGGTAATTCAGCCATTTCAATAACAGGGCGTGACAATAAGTCCGTGACGTTTTGAATGAAACAGGTTGTTATATGAAAAGTTATTTTATTTTTCAATATAGTTTCCTTCTTTGAGTTCTTTACACTTGGTCCAATGTTTCTTTTGTTCCTTCCGAAAAATATAATTTGTCGAGGCCATCAAAATATGCATTTATTTGTGAGATGATGCCGTCAAATCTTTTTCCTTCATTTCTTCAAGTCCAGGAACAAGAAATGGTCACTCCGGGCTAAAGCTGGAGCATCGGGAGCAATTCGTAACCCCACACGGTTGCGGCAGCCATCTTGCGGATGGCTTTCTGATGCCCAAGTGATCATTTAAAATTGAAACCACTGAGTCATGTGAGATGGTACACAATCTCTCTCACTTTCAATCTCCGTGCTTCAGTAAACCACTTTTTTACCATGGAAATGGATGGTATATAGTCACCATAATATGTATAAAGCTTAGCCTTGGTTTGAGTGATGACTTTTTTCCGCAAAAAAAATGGTTTCACTTTTTTCCATTTGCTTCTCAAAAGGCGCTGCTATCAACGGCTGCCAATCAGCGGCATATTTGCGTTCTAAGTCACTGTAAGCGGTACTGATAATTACTTGCCTCCGATAACATCGCAGCTTTAAAATAATTACTTAAAATGCCGAAGTAGAATTAGCGACAAGTTTGTTTATTAACATTCTAACGTATTACTTTTGTATGAAAGTTTTCGCTGGGTACTTTTACATTTTATTATTCTGCATTTAATTTTAACTCTTTTTTTTTGCTCTGAGTTTAAACATTTATGAAGCACAAAGTGTAATGAAAGCTGGAAGCGATGTTTTAATTTAAATATTCAACATAAACTTAAAAATTGAAAAAAGGGGAAAAACCGAATCTATGAAAAAAGTTTTATATCGCTTTTGATATTATTTAACAGGTCTATGCCTCGCTAAGGGTCGGAAAAAAAGTTGTGGCAATTCAATTAAAAATAACAATTGAAGCGATAAAAGGTTTTTTTTTTGCTATCTAGAAATATGCTGCTGATAGATGGATGGATGGATGGATGGATGGATAGATGTGCTGCATGTTTTAAGCCTCTTTAGATAAAATTAAAATACAAACTGCAAATTAAAACTTTCCAATAAACGTAGTTTTAACCGACCTTTTTTTAATGAATGTTTATAACACACTCTCGTAATGTAAACGCCTCAAATAAGGGAGTAGAATACAAAGTTGTTGGGAAAAAATCGAAATGAGTACGTTCGAATACTTTAGCACAGTTTAACAGTGTTTAAGTTTACCAACGCAAACTTTTATGGATGGAGCTCATGAATGCTTATCCACACTGTGTAGTTTAATGCAAATACGGGTAATATTGATTTTTTTTTTGGGTAGCATTTTAAGTCAAAGATTAAAAAATAAACGTATAAATATTGTATGAGAATTCGGCTAAGAATATTTTGCTTTCTGTGTGCGAAGCTCTCTCAGAGGGATTTGGTTGTTCATAAGCCACTTTAAAGATCAAAGTTGCAATTTCGTTGGCTTGGGAAATTTTCACAAATAAAATTGGTTGGGGAAATAAGTGTATCAGTTGCACTTGAAGGCGAAGAAATCTTTACTCTGTGTACAGTGGTCACTACGGTGAAAATGCCTCACAGGAAGTTGGCCACTCATATGCCACAAGTATCGGCCAAATCGCACTCGCATTCTATTGCGACAATATACACAAACTGGAGTTTGGAAATGCCAACTTGAATGCCGCTGCCTTGTATGGACAAAATGCCTCACAGCTATTTCATCATTTGCAAGTATGAGCCAAATTTCACTCAATTCGGTAGTGCCGTTTATTACGAGTATATTTAATGTAATAGAGCAGGACGAAATCTTTACTCTGGCTACATTTGGCCCATCTGGCCGGAACCACTCAGAGGGATTCAGTCATTCATATGATTTCACTTTCATTTATTTGTAATAACTTTACCAAACTCGATTTGGCGTTGACTATTTTAGCGAAATTTATCTACATATTTATTTTTTGTTTGATTTTTGGATCAAATCAATATTTTCAACAGTGCAGACAAATATTGAAAATTGATTTGTATGGCGTCATAACACCGCTAAAACTTCTTTTATATCGATGAAATATTAATTGCACCGTATTTTACCCTAAATTTCTTCACATTTTTATTTTGTTTTGTGCGTGTTTTTTTTTTTTTTTTTGTTTCAGTATCAAAATTTATAATAAAATTTAATATTTTCTAGTCATAGATTTTGTGAAACCACATCATTTTATTTTCATTGAAAAGCATTTTATCAGTATTTATTTCGTTCGATTTTATTTCATCATCATCGTCAAACTGAAGATTGTCCGCGTTTTAAATGTCTAAAACCAAAAATATGAAGAGTCCAGATTTTTCAAACTCTTATCCTCCATAAAATAAATTTCAAAGGCAAATTCTCTTTACCAAACATTTATAAATCGCAAAAATACATGTACATATATATCTAATTTATACAAACAAAGACGTGTATTTAAATAAGACTAGTGCGTCAATTTTTGTATCTTGAAAACCATGTGCTCATATGTTTATTTACCCTTTAGACAGACTCGCATTTAATTTGACGCTAAAACTGCGTATGGTTGTATGGTTGTATAAATACATACACACAGCAAATGGTAAGCAGCTATTTGCAAAGCAAATAAACTAATACATGCCAAAATAGAAAATAATACTAAAAATATATACAAATAGTACAAAGTTGTAGTAGAAACACATATGGGTGCGTCCACGGTGTCGAACGTGACGGTTGTTGACATCAAAAGTGGAAAGAATACTTCCAGGTCCATTTCTAATTTCAATTATAGCTCTTCGTTTATAATAAATGATACAAGTTGATAGCGTGTGGAATACTAAATCAAACAAAATGACAAAAGAAAAATAACGGTTCGAACGTGACAAAAAATGAAAGTAGTTTTTGTGGCGTCGTATAAAAAGCGGGAATTCAGCAGACCCTAGCACAGCTCGGTAGTGCAATTGGCTTTAAGAAATTTTGCCTTAAAATGTCGTTGAACTGGTTAAAAAAATTTGCGATAGTACGAACATCACATTATCCGTAATAATTCAATTGACTGACGATTTGTAACTTAAAATTCGTTCGCAAAAATACAAACAAAACATTATTAATATAAATTCAATAAATTTGTCTGGTGAAAATGCAGTCCATTAAAATAAGTCGAGTTTCTGGATAGCAGGAATTAAAGCCAACAAACAATATCAGTCTACCTGTTCATCTTAGTGTAAATTAATTAAATTACTAAATTCTAAATACACCGAATTCTGTTTTTACGCGTTTAATACCATCCCCTGAAAACTCGCACAAAAAATATGGGTTTTCCGCATTAAATTATGGAATTGTTTCCATGCATTAAACATCAGGTAAAATAAGCTAAATAATTCGTTATACACACACGTACATACATTTTTTATTTAAATAAAAAACAATAGAGAAAAACCAATTCATTCAGAAAAGTAATCATAAAACAAAATTATATACATATATGTATGTATATATTATTTAATTTATTTATGTGCCATCTATTTATAAATGTTTACAATATTAAGCAAATTTCATAAGAAACATAAATAAAAAAACATACGAGTACATACGAGTATATGGATGGATGTATATAATTTAATGCTTAAAAGCAATATTTAAATTTCAGTTCAGGTGATGGTTCACCGATTTTGGTCACAAGTTCTGTTATCAGTCGTTGACATCCACTGGACACAGTGTGGCCAAAGTACTTTCCATCATGCGTTTAACGCTGATTCTTTTAATTTTGATAGCGCTAACCCAACATGTTTATTATTGTAATCCATTTCCATTTTCTCTTTTACGATCTCTCTTAAAAATTTTGTCAGCTGTCAAATGACAAAATGGCGTATTTGGAGTAATGAGAAGTCTCAAGTATTTGTTGAGACACCGTTTCATTCAGAAAAACTGACTGTTTTAGGTGCTTTATGGGCTGGTGGAATCATTAGTCCGTATTTCAATGGTGGCCGCTATAGAGCCATTATTACTGACCATTTTGTTCA
Organism: Epicampocera succincta; assembly: GCA_932526305.1. NCBI lineage: Eukaryota > Metazoa > Arthropoda > Insecta > Diptera > Tachinidae > Epicampocera > Epicampocera succincta. Next base: position 60,108,881 of record OW052034.1, read on the forward strand.
CATGATGTGCAGCAGTTATGGTTTCAACAAGACGGCGCAGCATGTCACACAGGTGGTGTCACAATTGATTTATTGAAGTTTCACGTTTTGAACCTCCAATATGTGTGATTTAACGCCGCTAGACTATTTTGTGTGGGGATATGTGAAGTCGCTAGAGTATACGCCGATAAGACCGAAACGATTGAGCACTTCGAGGACAACATTCGCCGCATTATTACCGATATACGGCCACAAATCTTGGGATAAGTCATCGAAAATTGGACCTCCAGATTAGACTACGTCCGAGCCCGCCGTGGCGTTCATATGCCGGTAAGTCATATTCAAATTATAATGCCAGAAGATTATCTTTAGAGTAAAGTGAATGTCATATCAATTTAAAAAAATTCATCTTTGTTTTATTCCATCTCAAAGTTTTGTTTTTAAATTTTACTGTCTTCTTACACTCACTCTTGCTTTCAACAAAATTTATTTGACATAAACACGGGAAATCCCTGATTTGATAGTTTTGCTTTTCGTGCCATACGATTCAGTTCATTGATCACGGCGGATCTTTTGAGGGAAATGCCCATAAGTACGAGTATGTACCGGCACTATCATATATTTAATTTCTACTGTGTCCGCACACCTTTTTACACACAACTCGCACAACATTGTCAGTAACAACTTGTATCGTTTTAGTAAGTTCAATATTAATCCAATGGACCAAGTATTGGCTAATAAATGGATGGTAATCCAATGAAACTAAAATATTAGCACACCAGCTATTTTATTAGTATTAAAATAGAAGACAGACCTCCATGACAGTTGAATAAACCAAGAGGGGGTTAAATTAAATACTAACATCGAATTATTAATTAATTGATATGACGCGAATATTCGAATAGAGCAATAAGATGGAGGGGGGTTTTAAATCTGTTCAAAAATAAAAAGAAATCAATAATTTGGAGAAGGAATTGGATGGTCAAGAGTAAGAAGATTAGATTATAATCAGCAGAAGCAAACGCTGTTAAGAGGTCTGTTTCACATGTGTTTGATTAGTTTTGCAGTTTTTTTTGTTTTTTGCCTAAAAAACTTTTTCTTCTTCTTCTTTTGCGGGCTGAACCTGGGCCTCAACCAACAAGCTTTTCCAGCTGGCAAGATCTTTGGCCAGCAGCCTCCAATTTCGCACACCAAGTTGGTTGAGGCCTCCCTCCACTTGCGTGCGCCATCGGTTCGGAGTCGAAGATTCTACGGATTGGAGCAGTATTTTCCATGCGCTCTACATGGATTAACCCCCTAAGCAGTTGAATCTAGAAACAGCGACTGCCAAGAGTTATTCTGCGATTAATCTCGGTACTGATGGTGTTACGTCTTATTCACTTGGCAGCCGAGATAGACGAATTCCTTCACTATCCAGAAGTTAAAGCTGCCTATGGTAACGTTCGGGCCCAGTCGCCGATGTTGTGGGGACAGCATACACTTTGTTTTGCCTTCGTTCACCGCTAGATCCATTCTAAAGACTATTGGGTCTTTAATAAATACATTCCGTTCTGCAACTGTGGAAAGCTTTTTTTTTTTGCGGACAAAAATGCCCAACTATTCATTCCGTTTCTGTGGTAACGAAGCAAAAAGGCCGTTGGTTACTTTACTTTTCCGAAATACACACTTTTCTTTCCCTTTCCTTTCCTTTTTTCTCTTTGTATAGTGCGATTTCCATGTAGAGCAAAATTGCTTACTGACATCGGCGGTTTTTTTAAGCTTCACGTTATTTTTTCTTCAATTTCGTATTGCGACTTACGTATTATTCTTATCTATGTATGTGTGAAAGTTTGCTGTGTACATACCTATTGTACATATTAATACATATTTTATCGATCGATCACTCCTGCTGGAAAAACTTTTTATGGAAACATCCAGCAAAAGTTTTTGTCGACGAAAACTTTTGCTTTTTCTTTTATTTTTGAATGGGTAACAGGTGTGGTTAAGTTTTGTTGTTCAAATTTAATTGAGGATAATTATTTTTCTTTCTTGCCACATTTAGTTTTCTGCCAAGGATTGTTTTTACCAGAGAGACAAAAGTATAATTTCTAAGATTCGGTAAAGAAAATAACAAGTAACGCCGTAAGTAAAACTAATATTGTGTCTTAACTTTTGTTATTAATCTGTTATAAGTCAAATAGAGTTTTTTTTATAAAATAAATAAAAACCAAAAAAAAAAACAAAATATTGTTAAAGATACATAAAAAGTAGCAAAATTCGTTTCGTATTGACAATACTCACATACGTGACGCATTTTGCAATAGGTTTTCCAATTCTATGATTATTTACCAAGTTTAAGTGTTGCCAACTGTTATGTTTACTTTTTCGCTCTGTCAGTTTTTAACTCTTCTGTAACAATTTGCTGTTTTTGGAGATTTTTAAATGTTTAACAGCTTTTCTGAATATGTTTCTTGGGGAATATTATGGAATCCAAATACGAGTAGATTTTGATTATTGTCGGTTTTCACTTGCTGCCATAAAACCAAATCGGTTTTGTTGTTTCCGAAAACTCGTATAATAGCAGATTTGCGATTATTGTTTATAATCAACAAGCAACAATTTTTATATACTCAAAACTGGCTTGCAGATTTCTTCTCCTATTATTCTTTAAAGCCGCTCTGCAGGACCTTCTGCACTTCCACAGATCTACCGATTTCTTTACGAACTCCACAATAAAAGAGTTTTGTGCGTTATATTTGTGCTTTCTTCCCACTGCCATTGAAATACGAGGGCGACTAAATAGGTCTGCGACTTTTTGAATCAAATAGAGTTTTTTTTACAAAAAGGTAGTTTTTTTCTCAATATAGTCTCCTTTGAGTTCTATACACTTAGTCCAACGTTTCTCCAATTTGTTGGTGTAATATTCGCCATTGATGAAGGTAGTCAATGTGGATTATACCGCGTGCATCCCTGAAAACTGTGGCCATGACTTTATTGGCTGACAAACTCAGCCTTGCCTTCTTTGGCGCCGAATCACGCCGAGAAACCCACTGTTTAGACTGCTGATTGGTCTGCGGTGTTACGGTGGATCTACGTTTTTTCCACGGTTATGAAACCGCGCACAAGCCCGTGCACACGGTTGCGTAGTAACGTCTAATGTTTTTATTAACATTTTTCAGTTTGTTACGAGACTAGTAAAATGAATTTTGTATGGAAACTTGACTAACTAAACTTTTATTTTATTTTTTTAATTAAAACGGAAATAGCTTTTTTACCAGAAAAATAAAGTTACTGAGATTTTTAGAAAATACCACATGAAGTAAAAAAAAATTAGCTCTATTAGCATCCAGCGAATACTTCGTAATGTGTTTCGCCTACTCAACAACAGACTTTCGAATATCGCGCTATTTACTGTCCACATTACTTAGAAGTACTGAAGTAACGACTTGATTACCATGTAATATATAAGGAGTTGTGCACACTTTCAATATCTAAATATTCACTGTGCGCGTTATTAAGAAGAAATGCATTTATTATCTGCTTAATGAATATTGATTAAACAATTTGAGTATTAGTTAAAAACAGAAACAGTTCTAAAATGTATACAAGGTGAAACATCAGCGTAGGCCTTTTTAAATTTTTGTTAATTTGACAATTGTAATTCATATTTGAGCTGTTTGTTTTAAGGGCTTCTAAAAAATAGTTGTTGTTGTTGTGGCATTTTGAATTAGTTATCCGTAAGCGGGAGTGCTAAGTACTTGCCTCCAATGGCGTGGCCACGTTAAACAAAAGTGCCGCAGTGGAAGTAGTGAAGAGTTTGTTTATGAACATTTTAACTCATTACTTTACAATGGAAGTATTCGCTGGACAGTCGCCGGCTGGACTTATTTGCAATAACCACACCAACAATATTGGTTTCTAGGACACTTAAAACCGATCGTACAACCCATAACAATGGTTTTTTCATGATTCATTGCCTATAAAATAGAAGTCTATAACACACCTCCCCCCACCCCCTTGGGCACATACTCGCATATATTTCTTAAACTATTTGAGTATTTCGTTCAATTGAAATTTTTTTAAGTTAAAATTTTTGTCATGCGTCAGTCAAAATAATGGCCAACAAAAAAAATCAAGCTCCCATGACGTCTGTTATTAAATATTCTATTAATTTGTATTATTAATCCGGCGGGAGGTAGAACACAACAACATGTTTTAAGTTTATTTTGGTAAATTAGTCGGTATTGAATTGATTCAAACAATGAAAATAACATTGAGATTTCTATTTATTTTTTTTTAGATGAGACCTAATATTTGCAAAAAAAAACAATTTAAAAGTGCCTGTTGTTTAATTTTGTATTATTATAAAAAAATATAAAATGCTTGTATTTGTAAAAATAATAAAAACATATAAAAGGCCTTTTTTGGAAAGAAAATGTTATGGAATTAATGTTTGAGTATGATTTCTGCGCATAGAAGGCGCAATCTGGATCATCAATTTTCAATAACTTTTCGCAGCATTTGTGGCCGTATTTCGCCGATAACTCTTCGAATGTTGATTTCCAGGTGTTCAATTATTTGTGGTTTATCGACGTAGACAAGTGACTTAACACAACCCCAAAGAAAATAATCCAATGAGGTTAAATCACGCCATTTTGGGCCATTACGTGATTATTATATATATTATTTTTTATTATTATTTTATTTTTTACTAAATCAATTGTAGCGCCTGCTGTGTAGCATGTGGCTCCGTCCTGTTGGAATCGCATATCAGCCAGATTATTGCCACGTAATTGAGGTACGAAAAAATTTCGAATCATGTTCCTATACCGTTCAACATTGACAGCAACATTCTGACCATCATCGTTTTTGATGACTCCGCCAGCCCATAAAGCGCACCAAACAGTAATTCTCTGAGGATGTAATGGCGTTTCGACAAGAGCTTGTGGCTTCTCCTCCCTCTAAATGCGGCAATTCTGCTTATTTACGTACCCATTCAACCAGAAATGGGCTTCATCGGAAAATAAATTTTTGAATGGAAATTCAAAATCAATATTAATTTGTGCTTCTGCCCATTCGCACGCGTTGCTCTGGTGTAAGTCGATTCATAATGAAATTTCAAAAAATAAACAAAACGCAACTATCAGCTGTTAAATGGGTGCTCATATAAAGCAGTGATGCCAACTCAAAGTTGTGACACTCTAAAAAAAAACACGCTTTATTTTCAATAGTGGCCATTGGGACAAGGTTTTGTATGACTGAAATGAGATCGCCTACTCAAGTGCTTCCGAAGTGCTACGAGTTTGGTACTCGTGGCGCAAACCGTTAAGTTTGTTATTGCCATAACTAAAGCTTGATGTTACTTAACACCCATTTTTATAACTTTTGACAGCATTCGCTGTATGCGCCAGATTGATTTCTAAACTATAAACACTAAATGAAATTTTTTAACTTTCCTTGTACCTCCAGACTTCGAATGACAAGAATCTAGTTCAGATATTCTTTTTGCTTTTAATCCCTTCTTTGGAGAAGTAGCGCTTGAGAACGTCAGATGTTCCAAATTACATTTTGTTCCTCAAAACAAACTCCCGTTGACCAGGTTGTTTGTTTCCAGGCGTGAATAACATCTTTACGCAAGAACAAAAATTGTTGTCATTCTAAATATTTTTTGGAGATTTTTCAATACCAAAATTTGCGAATAACTTTGGACACATTTCAATAGACTAAAACAGTAGCGTTTAATTCGAAATTTACTTTATTTATGCTGCTCTTCAACACTCGAATTCAATTGAACCACCAAAGAATAGACCCTCACTTTGTACTCGTAGTAGACAATTTTATCAATTTATTATCACATTTTTTTTACACAACAATGCATCCACTAATGGGCAATAAACATTATAATTTACCTACCACAATGGACAATTATTGACGCTGGCGATTAAAATAATAAAACGAGCAACAACAACACATATATTACAGACAGAGTAAACCAGTTGCAGCAACGTATTTAGAATAGACAACAAACTGTATGGACCCAATACAAAGAAGAAAAAAAATACAAGAAGCAAATGATTGGCATTTAAATTAGATTTCAGTAATCGAGTAATATTGAAACAGATACAGTACGTGACAAAAGTGTAGGGGGAATTAAGTAGTTGCAAGTGTTATGAGTTTTATGGATCTTGTCCTTTCCCACCAATTCAGAAAATAACGATTTGCAAAATGTGTAGCAAAGATTTAACAGCGACAGCAAAAAAAACGTTTGAATACAATTCGCTTTTCGCCAGTGGCACTTAAACCTTTTTTGTTCTAACATTTTTCCTAAGATTTCTACCAGAATCGCAAGATATTCCTGTAAAAAAAACAAACTCGTAATAAAAACGATTTTTAATATTTGTTTTTTAATACAATTTTATTTACAATCTGTCCAATAGAAGACAATGAGTAAATTTAGTATTAAATTTAAAAAAAATTAATTGTTGTTGAGCTCCAACGAGATTAACAACTACAAGACGTTGATAACTGAGATATGTTTAGAGTATTAAAAGAATTAGTTAAACATTTTGAAATCTAAAATATGGTGTCTGTTAAGTCTCCTGACCTCGTCGCTATTGTCTGGGAGTGCAATAGCTTATGGGTTGACCTGGTGACTTAAACTTTCTAGATAGTTCTAGAAAACTAAATCTTGTTATTTCAGCTTTAACGTTTGGGAAACTGAGCTGTCGGTGAATCGCGTCATGTGACAAAAACCACGTAGCATTAACCATTGATCTAAGAGTTTTAGATAGATATTTTTGGAGTACTTAATAAATTGAACGCAAATTATTATAAATTTATGGAAAATATTTACTTTTTATAGTATAAATTGAAGAATTAAAAGGGGGTTTTACTTCGGAATCTTCAGTGTCAGTTTCTTCAGAGTATTAATTGAAGAAGACATTTATATCGATAAAAGAGGTCACAAGAATACCGAAGAGTTTAAAACATAAAAAAATACATGATACTAGTCTTTAGCCATATTCCTGAGCAAATAAAAGGTGTTAAAAATTTTGTAGCGATAAGTTCACAGAGGAAGATCCAATAGCGATAAATGTACATTTGAGGGGGTATTGGCAACAAAGTACAACAAAACGGCTGGTTAATTTCATGTATAACACGTGTTCCAATCAAAGGGCGGAGGGATGAAAGTAACCGGAGACAAAAGACTTACAATTATAAAATTAACTATTACCATAAAAAATTCTTTATATAAAGATTGGAAAACATTCAATAAAAATAGTGCCATAATTAACACTTTATGTCCGGGAATAAATTTTTATATAAAATTGGAAAAAAAATTATCAATATCGAATCTAAATAGTTTTTTTTTTAATCCTGATCATGTGGTACCCACTGAGGACTGTTTGCATGTGGCAACGTCAACATCAAAAATACATGCACTTCTTACAAATAAAAATAAAAGGGGATTTAGACGGTAACACAAGTCGTACGACAAGTCAAATTTTTGAGTAGAAGAGCGGGGATGGTATCGTCCAAACTTAATATGTAATGAAACCATACGGCATAGAGGCAAAATACGGATGAAAATTTTACAGTCGTACGGCTCTCATCGTTTTTAAAAATTTTTCAAATTCCTGCACACATCATTAGATCAGGGATGTATTTTTATGTAAACATTCACACCAATGCTGTGAACGTAAACAAAATTGTCGTAAGATTTTTATTCTCATTTTAAAAATACGGAGATAATTTCATAAGATTTGCTCTTTGGTTTTACGCACGACTTGTATTACCGTCTAAACACCCATTAATTAAGTTTTCCGTAAAAAAACGCCAGCTTTTAAAAATATATGTAAGTATTTAATTTATCATGAAATCCATTTTTGCACAATTTTACAATTTTTACTTTTTACACTTCCGAAAACCCGTCCATCAACGCTTTAACAAAACTTGACCTTTTTGTGCTTGAATAGGAGCCTCTACAAGCATTTTAATAAATTCGCTCATATAGTTTTTATCGTAACACACTCTTAGCAACTGCTGGGTAATAAATAGTGATACACCGTGTGTGTGATTATATGGCAACGCCAGGGCAAAAATGGGTCCAACTAAAGTTGGAAACTAAAAAACTAAAAAATAAACATTTTGATGATTTCGAAGTACAAAAGTACAATGTCAGGATTCACTACCTGACACTAATGAAGAAGACAATAATTATTTCGTTTAAAATGTATTTTGTTTAGGACGGCCTGTACATAAAAACGGCGGTTTGCCAGCATGAAGGGAAAAAAGAATTTCAGCGACCCAAACACCCGTTAGATTGAAAATATTTGAAATGAAGTGAATACCGCGTGTAGCTAGAAAGTTACTTACTCACATACTCAAGTTTAACGCAATTTTTATGTATATCTGGCCAACAAAATGGAAATTGCTGACTAAATATATATTTTTTGAGAAAACTGAAAATTTAACTTAAATTTTGAACATATGGACGACTATTTTAACCAGATGTATGTACGGAGTTACACAATTATTTTTTCCGAGTTGTAATTGGCTTTCGGCCCGTGTAAATAATCCCAAAAACGAGATTCTTAAGATGCTGGTGTTTTAAAGTATTTGAATTAAAAAACATTCACATTCGATTTTATTTTAAATCACAAAACCAAATACAAGAATACTTGAAGCCGTAAACAAATTTGCATACACCCGTATCGCAGACTGAATATAGAAAATGCGTATCTCGGTTTTAATTTTTAGAAAGAAAATTGTGCTGTAAATAGAAACCAGAATTTATCAGAAGGAAATAAAATTATTTAAAGTTTTCTGAGTTCATGTCAGAGTTGTTGTGACAAAATTGAGATACACCCTTGTTAAATAAGACAGCGATATCTAAAATATACTTATGGACGGTACATACGAATGTGTGTTTATTTACTTTCACATTCCGTTCGCTACTGATAAGAACAGCGATTTAGATGTTCAGTTCGTGGCAATTATGAAGAGTCCTTCATATCGATTTCGCCACGTATGAAAGCATTTCAGCAATCAGTAAGAAAGAAAAACTATTTTTGTCGGAGATATTCTCATGCGTCATTATGTTGAATGTTTCGGAATTGATGACGGTGATGATAACGGGACGCTTGGATTGTTTTCATTTTGTTTCACTGTTCATTCTTTTTTTTTTTATCACAAATCCATGAAGTGCAACACACTCAAACTCAACATCATCAGTGCACAATCATTTTACTCCTATTCGATTATCTGCTTGAGGTTCTTCATAATAATGTGTCATAATGCAAGAGATTTTAAAGGGCATAATACTAGAAAAATTGCAGGGTTTTTGAAATGTCAAGTTTGAGACGATTTTCACAGGCCTGTGTGCCTTCAGCATATACATACATACATACATTGTAGGTGGAAAGCTGGATATTTTACGACATTGTCATAGAGAAGTCTTTAGTTTTTAGTTAAATAATCAACTTAATCACAATCTCATGTACTAAAATGAACCAGAAGACCGTCAACTTTCACGATTGTAATTTCTCTATTTTAAAGAATTACGGATTTTCAACATTTTTATACATTTGTTTACCTAAAATCGGACTGTAGAGGTAAATATCTTATATATTGATTAAACATGAGTCTATAATTTGGAAACTAAATTTATTCGAATATGTAAGAAACTGCCAGCAACAGAACAACAAAACTCGACGAAATTTCAAGCAAGTATTTTTGTGTTTTTGTCAAATATTCGGCAAATTTTTACTTTTAATCTTTTTTTGACATACAAGAGACATACAAAAAATGCATATGCAATCACCTGAGCCCCCAACTTCATCTGTTACGAAATCGCTTTGTCAAAAACTTGTTCGATGATTAAACAAGGCGTATTAATAGCAGGTGGCAATGACAGCCCGGCTGATTCTATTTTATGCTGCTTAAGAAGGCAACTTTAGAATAAGTGATATTAAGAGGTCATGTCATCACTTATTGTATGTTTCGCCTGTTTTGGATGTCACCAATTCAATAGTAAAACTTTTGATCGTCACAGTGCACAAACATTTGGCCACATTTTATTGGACTATTAAATTATATTCACTTCATACTTTAGTGTCTCTTAGAAGCCAAAAGTTCGCGATTAATATTTAGTACGTTTTTGATATTTTTCTTCTTCTTCTTCTTCTTTTAGCGCTAAAGTCCGGGGTGAACCTGGGCCTCAACCAACAAACTTTTACAGCGTCCTCCAATTTTGCACCCCTAGTTGGTTGAGGTCCCTCTCCACTTGTGTGCGCCATCGGTTCCGTGGGCGTCCTCTAATGCGTTGTCCCACAGGTTCGGAATCGATGATATTTTTACGAATACTTAAAAAAACCACAAACTTCCCAGTTTCTTGGCATTCCACCTCATTTTCCGGTTGCACTGGCGAACTCATGAACTCATCTTGCTACAGAATTTACCTCAAGCAGCATTTGCCTCAACAAGATGGCAGCACTACAACAGGTGACATTTTCGCGGGCAATATTCACATATCGTTAGCCAAAATTCAAAAAGGCTTAACTAACAAAAATTTTGTAAAATGAAAACTTTAAAGAATTACTTTAGATTCTCACTTTAGACAAAACGACAAATTTATCTTTAAACCAAAAAAAAAAAATTCCTAATCATTTGAAGAGTTGTGTTAGAATACGCCTTTTGGACTTCTAAATAAGTTCAAGCATATACAGCCAGGATGTGCATATCACCACGAAATGAAAGCGAAATTGATTTTAATTCCACATAACCGATTTTGTTGTGTTCTGAATATCGTATGAAACAGTTTTATAGTGCGGTTTTTTGTCTTGATAAGTTATTTGAAACAAGTTAAGAAAAAACAAAATTTTGTTGTACTGTGAATGAATTTCATTAGCAATAGCATTTTACAGTTAAAAAAATTAACAAACAAAATTTTAAACTTCTGTGCAAAATTATTTTTAGTAGCTTTAACGTGTTTTAAACCACTAATATGAACCAATCTGGGGTTATTTCTATTTACTTGTTGGAAAGAGAAAAAGAACGAATGCAAAGGATGCAGAGGAGAAGACTTCGGAATCGTTCCAATCCTTTTGACCTACCAGAGAAATCGGAAGTTACCATTAAAATTGTAGTGAAAATTATCTTGAACGAAGAAAAAGATTTATAGAATATTTTAGATTAAATGAAGAAGGCCTTTTGATGCTGTTAAATGAGATATCAACCAAAGTGGTCGAAGCAAGCATTCCAGTGATTTTACAATTAGCTGCGGCACTTCGTTACTTCGGAAAGAGGAGCGCACAACAAATGATAATCTTGGAAAGGAGTAGCGTGTCCAAAATTCTGGCCAACATGTTTGACGTATTATTTACTAATTACATTTCGTTTTTTAGCTTATTTAAATTATTTACAACAAACTATTTAATATATTTATTCAAAAGTATATTTTTCGTGCTCTCAAAGGCCAACTATTTTAAATACGTTTTTTGGTAGCAAAATTCATTCACAGAACATAAAACTATAACGGAAAAAACGGCAGAAACAATTTGAAAATGAAATTTAGTTTTATAAACCACTTAAGCGACTTCTAAAACACCAAATACATGAAAATTACACTTTTGGGGATTTTTCCACGAAAAGTGATTTACAGAACCTGGGTGATGGTTAAGGAATTTTAAAATATACAATAATTTCATTTCTTTTCTGTTTCTCAGAAGAAAAAAATCCTTGTTGTTGAAGCAATGAAATAAAATGAATCTTAAATTTGCCAGTTCAACAGAAATTCTTCTGGCTTTCTATTTTTTACATATTTATATACATTTGCGTCTACTTTACAGTCAGAAAATGTTTCATGCAAAAGTTATATGTATGTATATGTATTTAAATATATATATATTAAGGCGGGACGGCCTCTATACAAAAAAAAAAAAAAAAAACGTTGTGCCAGTCACTCCCCAGAATCAAAGATGAAGTTTCTAAAACAGGAACAAAATTTTTTTGTCATTTAAAGTCCGATCTCATCATATCGCATATCGTTGTTCATGGCTTGACTATGGCTTCATTTTTGCCCCGAGTTGACTTTTTAATCTAACGTCGAATTAAAGATGTCTGTCATTCATGATATCTCGGATAAAGCAGAGCGCTTTATACATCTGTCGAAAATTCTCAAGCTCATAAAATATTTATGGGACCAACCCTAATTGCGCGAGGCGAACGTTTTGAAATTCGAAAATCAGGTAGTGACGTACGTGTAGCTATAGAAACTTTACAAACGTATCAGACGTCAATAAAACAAACAAAACATTGTCTCACATTTCGGCATAGTGATGGGCAATGTTAAGTTATTTTCGTACATGTGAAATTGGAAAAAGTACTAAATTAAATTGTAGTTTATGCAATATTATTATTATTATTATTATTATTATTATTATTGTTTTTATTATTAAAATTATTATGATTACGATTATTATTTTTATATCGCCAAAAATATTTACTTGTCATAAGTGAAATGTTCTTTAAATAATCAATCAGTATTTGTATTTAATGGCCAAATTTTGCGCCAATAAATCTGTTTGTGAACGAACGTTCTTAAAATTCCTTAAAGAGTTGCTGATAATGTAGTTCATTGATTTAGTTTTCGCCAGTTTCAATTATTTTCAGCAAAGTTTTGGAATTTCAAAATAATAAATTTTGAATATCAGAAATGAACTTTCGTGCAGTTTAAAAACATTTTGCAATAGGCATGAAATGAAAATGCTTTTTAAGGGTCTTCAAGTCGAGCGACCAGTAGGACAGCAACTAAGAAATGCTGCAACATAAAAAAGCAGCTAAATATATATGTATTTTCTATTAACAACAATAAAATATAAAACAAAGACATTTAATTGTCTTAACTGCAAATCGAGAGAATCGTTCCTTGTCCTTCTCCCACACAATATTTCTGTTAAGATTTCCAAATAGTACCCAAATTTAAATTTTTTTTAAACTAGGACGCAACAAATTTCTTCTTAGCCAACTTTTCGTGTCTCGGATGACTTTTCGTATCCGGCCAAAAATATTGACTGGCAACGACAACTTTTAGAAGTACCGACCCAGAGCCCAATTTTAATATAACGGATTTCTGCTTCCATCACAATCAAAACAGTGCAGTTTCAGTACCTACGCGGTTTTCAATATCGCCGTGAATATTTAAAAACTATTGAAATTTGTGATGATTTTTATCTCTTTTTGTTTCGACATTTCAAGGGTATCAAAATCAAAAAAAAATATTGGAGGAGGCTCTTTTGAATAATGTTTTTGAAGAGGGCGAACAATTTTTAAAACGTTTTTTCCAAAATTCTATGCTAAAAGAAAAACGCTTTATGGTATTACAGGTACATACATACCTATTTGTCATTACAATAACGAATGTAAGAACGCGGGTCGCAGTTGGCCAAGGTTACATTTTATGGAAGTGTATTAAGGACCTTTTACACGTTCACAGACGTGTGTAGCGCACCTATAGATTTGTTGGGTAATCATAAAATTGCTTATTTTGTTTTCGCTCTGTCGCCAAACTTACCTTCTTTAAAACGAAATCCTCACACAGTATTCGAATTTAATTACACTTTAAAAATTTCTTAGTAAGTTTTATGTTTTCACTTCAAACTTTTGGCAAATTTGCCTGTAACTTGGCAGCGTCGTCAGTGGCTGGCTACGATACTTCAGAAGCCGGTAACTATTCCCAAACAAAAGCCCGAATTCGTTGTTAAAATTCATATATTTTTCATTTTTCCCACACAATATTTTTGTCAAAACATGAACAAACACATTCCCATTAAACAATTGCAACACTCATGTCGTCGTGTGTTTATGTGTTTGTGTTGTTTTGTTATTTTATCTTTTTTCTGTTGTTGTTGATGACTATTGTTGTTTTCAGCACTTAACGAATAAAAAGACAAACAAGCAAATTGAAGCAAAAAACAAAAAACACATGAGACAGTGGACAGATAAAACACCCAATCAACTTTTATTGCTTATAGGTAATTTTTTAATTATCTTTTTCTACATTCATTTTTGAGTAGAGTAAAAAAGTACACCGAAAGCAAAGAGAACCACTAAAGCCGCCAACCTGCAAATGTTTGACAAGTATTTTCTGTTGTTGTATTGTTTTATATTCCGTGCAACGAATTGACAATTCCTGCAAATTTTTGGCGTTTTTAACGCTGTCCACTAGAAGTTCTTAAAAAATCACAAACACACAAACGCACACACACTTATTTTGATATAGGCATAAAAAGGGTGTGTTTATCGGCAAACATAATTTTTAGTTGGCTTCTTGCACCAAACAAATTAACTCTTTTGTTAATGTTCTCACTGGAAAACTGTTTTTTTTTTGTTTTAAGGTTTTAAGGATGTGTATTGTGTGTATGTGTGTATGTATGTATTTTAGTCGTTGACGTTTAGCGGCGTTTTAATTTTTGTGTATTTTGGTTTGTATTAATATGCATTTTTTACCACTTTGTTTTGAAATGTATTTTTAGTTTTGCACTTTTATTATTTTCTTTATTTTTGTTGTCTTCTGCTTTGATATTCCGCAAAAGATATATAATTGTACAAACACACATGTATGCATGTGCGTATGTATGTATGTATGTTGTGTGCCTGCCTGACTGACTGGCTTTTCACAAGTTGGTGGCTGCTGTTGTTGTCACCTCACTTGTATTAATAATGTTGGATAATTTTTTTTTTTTTTAATTTTATATTAAACACAATCGAATGACTGACTTTATGCAGCACCTTTATTCTTTCTGCTTTTTCTTTTTGCAGGTTATTGGCACTTTTCTGAATGTAATGAATTTTTAATGAGAAAATGTTTAACCAGCGACCTTTTTTTTTAATTTGAAATAAATTTTTCTTTTTATCCAATTCTTTGCATACGATTTGGGAGAGTGTCTAATAGCTTTTGGATCAGGTCAACCAATTAATTTCATTTTATTTATTTGTTTGATCAAACAACAGATACCGCGACCCAACGAGAAAAGAAAACTCCGATTTTTACTTGTCGACAATTCGACATTGACTATTCTTTTTGTACAACACCGAATAACCAAATGTAAAGGAGACGAAAATACACTGACAAAAACAAATTAGAATCGTTAATTGCAACACTGTTGTGGTGGAATTTCACTAATATTAAGTGTTGCCATGGGTCATAATTCAAATTGTACAGGCTATTACAGAGACACATTGGGTGTTAACTATAATCAGTATATGGAAAGCTTTAAGAAATGATATCACTTTTAATTCGAAATGCAAAATCGAGTCATCCAAAAAAGTCGATTGAACTTAAAGCTTACTTTTACTTTGTCTGCTAAATTTAATATAATAATATTGGTAAATGTTGTTAATACAAATGTACTGCATTACCAATTCATATCCAACATGTGGCGCCACTAGCTGTTATTTATAAGCTGAAGATGTCGCTGTTTGTTATTTTTCTCATGCGCGATATACAAGACTGTTTTGACAACTGATTGTCCGGCATTTACATGCTAATTTTTATTTAACTTATTTTAGAATATTTTTCAATTAAAATTGATAGTAATTCGTATTTAAAAAGTAAAATAAAATGAAATATTCCCTCAGTTATTTGAAGCTATTGAATTTTCGCTCGCGTAATTGCCTAAATATTAATAAATTTGTGCGGTCTTACAGTTCTGACATACCGGAATTAGAAGTAATATTTTCGAATGGGTAAGATGGTTAATATTTCAAGTTAAATATAAAGCAACGTATAAACTCTTAGGAGGAACTTGTTGATGTCGGCGGGAAAATATGCTCGCTTTGCTAATGCTACGGCTGTTTGTGAAATGGGTGATACGGCTGTTATGGTTACAGCTGTTTCGAAAGCCAAACCCACACCGGGCACTAACTTCATGCCTTTGGTGGTTGACTATAGGCTTAAAAATGCAGCTTCCGGCAGAATACCAACAAATTTTATGCGCCGTGAAATGGGTCCGTCGGAAAAAGAGATTTTATCGGCTCGCCTTATAGATCGTTCGGTGCGTCCTTTGTTTCCCTACGAATACAGAACTGAAACTCAACTGGTGTGTAATATGTTGGCAATGGATGCTGTGTATTCTCCAGATGTATTGGCCATAAATGCGGCTTCGTTAGCTTTAAGTTTGAGTGATATTCCTTGGAACGGACCCATCGGTGCTGTAAGGTAAATAAGTAGTTACATAATTTGTTGTGCTGTAGTACGTACCTGATAATTTTCTAGATTAGGTTTGTGCGATGGCGAAATAATTGTCAATCCTACCAGACGTGAACTGCAATCGTCGCAGCTTGATCTTGTGGTTACGGCCACCAAACAAAATCTTGTCGTCATGCTGGAGGGCAAGGGTAATATTGTCCTACAACAAGATCTTAACAAGGCGATAAAGCAAGGCACTAAGGAAGCTCAGCATATAATCAGTGAGATTGAAAATGTAAGCAAAACTTATGGGAAGGAAAAACAAAGCTTACAAAGTCTGCCAGAAGTTAATGAGGAGATCATAAGTGCTGTCCGTATCATGAGCGAAATGCGTTTGCGTGAAATATTCCAAGATGGAACACATGACAAGTTATCTCGTGATCAGGCGGTAAATGAAGTCAGAACAAATGTTATTGACAAAGTGTGGTCAAGTTATCCGGATACAGAGCCTTCTCTAATCACGGAGGAATTTAATAAGTTTTGTCGCATTATATTTAGAGATTTAATATTCGAAACCGAACAAAGATGTGATGCCAGAAGTTTTGATGCTTTGCGAAACATTAACTGCCAGGTATTATATTTTTTCAGCGGTGATTACAAATTTATGCCAACAATTTTTCTTTAAGGTGGATTTATATAAGCCGCTGCATGGCTCAGCGTTGTTCCAAAGAGGTCAGACGCAAGTTTTCTGTACAGTGGCATTAGACTCACAAGAATCAGCGCTGAAGTTGGATACAATATCGGCTTTAGAAACGTAAGTTTTCTCTTTCCTATGCTGTAGTTTTTGATTTGCATTAGGCTTAATTTTATTAACTTCCCTCGTCCAAAAGACTATTTTTTTTGTCCAATTGTAAGATTGGTCTCGCCAATGTTAAGGACCTGTTTTTACCATTTTTATGCAGTTCAAAGTATTAAAAAAAACACGTGTAACTCATCACTAATATACAAATTTATTTATTTTAAATACTATTTTAGTGGCCTTAAAGCCAAAAACTTTATGCTTCATTATGAGTTTCCGCCCTATGCCACGGGCGAAGTTGGTCGTGTAGGTGGTGTAGGCCGACGCGAACTAGGACATGGTGCATTGGCTGAAAAAGCGTTATTACCAACACTGCCACACGATTATCCTTTTACCGTAAGACTAACAGCCGAAGTTTTAGAATCGAATGGTTCTAGTTCTATGGCCACAGTATGTGGTGGTTCTATGGCACTGATGGATGCAGGAGTGCCAGTAACAGCCAAAGCTGCCGGTGTAGCTATTGGATTGGTGACAAAGTATGAAAATAATGATACAAAACATTTGGAAGACTATCGAATTTTAACTGATATTTTGGGCATAGAAGATTATATGGGTGATATGGATATGAAAGTGGCGGGCACAAAAAAAGGTTTCACCGCCATTCAAGCGGACTTAAAAATACCTGGTATTCCCCTAAAAGTGGTTATGGAGTCTCTGCAAAAAGCCATAGATGCCAAGTCGCGTATATTGGACATAATGGGCGAAACGATCGCTCAGCCAAGAAAGAATAAAAAAGATTGCTGGCCTGTTACGGAACGTTTGCAAATTGAACCGCAACAGAGAACGCAGCTAATAGGGCCTAGTGGGATAAATTTGAAAAAAATTTATTTAGAAACCGGTTGCACTGTCACAACAGAAGACGAAACATCATTTACCCTGTTCGCTCCCTCACAGGCTGCCATGCATGAGGCCAAGGAAATGATTGAATCATTTCTAGTTAAAAAGGAAAGAATACCAGATCTGGAATTTGGTAGTATTTACACGGCCACGATAACCGAGGTGAGAGACACGGGAGTAATGGTCATATTATACCCGGATATGCCACCAGCTCTGCTGCACAACTCACAATTAGATCAACGAAAAGTGGCCCATCCTTCGGCCCTGGGCTTGGAAGTGGACCAAGAAATACAAGTTAAATATTTCGGTAGGGATCCAGTTTCTGGATTTATGCGTTTGTCACGCAAAGTCCTACAACCCGCCACACGTATTGTACGAAACTTAAACAAAAGTTCATCAGACACAGCCACAGTTTCAGGCGACGACCAAAATAAAGATCAAGAGCAATTAAGCGACAATAGTGACGAAAGTTCGAAAACAACTTCCTAATCATAATAATTTAAATTTTACAATAAATAAAAAATTGTTAAATATACATAGAAAATAATTCTTAAAGAAACATTTTCATTTCTAATTATTAGAAGCAAAAAAAAAAAAAAAACATTCTATCAGTAACTACACCTCGTTTTAATAGTCTTATTACATTTTATTTCATTATATAAAAGTTAATAGGTTTGCATATTGTTGTAATGCAAAAATGTACATACGTATAATCAAATTAATATAAAAATAAATTAAAAACATTACAAAAATATTTCATTTAGAAAATGGGCCGAAAATAAATCTTTAATAAAATGAAATGAGCGCAGATTCTTGGCTGCTCTATAGTACGATAAATATCGATTTTAAATAAAAACTTTGCTTATTAAGTTTATTGAACTTGGAAACAATGAAAGCAATCAGCTAAAACTAAAAACATTTATATTAATTTAGTATTTGCAAAAAAAGAGATTTTAGTGATGGATAAACACTTGATTTCTGGGAAAGCGCGTCTTCTGAAAAACGTATTCGCATTTTTTTTTCTATTTATTACGAGTCTTTTTTACTTTATACAAACTTAACTTGATTCCAATCCAGACATTTAATAGCTGTTGTGTTTTTCGTAAAATGTAAATTAAATAGGAGCACATTTTGAATGTAAAACTTAACAAAAAAAAAAAAAATATATATCATGTTGCCGTTAAATCTCGTTTTCTTCTTGGCTTATTTCAGATTATGACACGATAATACGAATCGTTTATACTGTATAAGGCCACTATAGTTACTTTAGCATCTGTAAGGTAATCAACAATTTCATCACATATTTCCGCAATATAACGACGATGTTTGGGAAATCTAAAGAAGAGAAGATTCAGTTATTTTGAGACCGTCTCGTGAGCGTGATGCCGAACGTCAACGTTTGCCCAACATTTTGAACAGCATAATGCTGATTAGCAGCAAATTAACTGCTCTAATTGTGACATATCGACGGTCATTTGTATGAGCGGTCGCTCACAACTTGACAAAATGAAGTTCATAAATAGTCCTCAAATCGGTTTTTTGCCCTCCAAAATGCCGGCCAACGTTTACGTTCGATATCACGTGGGCCAGACGATGAATTGAGAAAGATTATTTTGCGGATACTTGCCTGTCGACAACTGCATTTATTTCCTGGTCAGTCTCTTTGTGACCAATGTCGCGTGGATTTATTGCGCCCACTATTGCATTGAGAGTGGCGTGTGTCAGTTCGACAACTAACACTACAATGTTTTCGTTTCGAGCAAATTGTGCTAAAGTCGAAGTCATTTGTTGTGTAACCTGAAAACAGAACTGCAAATTAGTTCTAAGAATTTGTTAATCAGGCCTATGGAATGAACTAAAACTCAACAAGAATATCAAATTCACAATAAAGTATCATCAAATTATACAAAATTTAGTTGTTTTTTTTAGTGATAACCATTCATTACATCAAACACCAAATGTGGGCAAGATGATTTTGAACGTCTATCTACCATAAAAAAAATACTCCTGTGCATGATTTGCTTAAATAATGTAGCGTGTGAACCAGCCATCCATCATTCAAGCTAATGCAAAAACTACAGACCATTTATTGTCTTCTTTTTCAGCATTTACTTTTTGCTTATTTATGCTTCATGTCAGTTTTAGTGCAACTGACATTCTTGCAACATGTAAAATATTTACATACTTCCAGCAGACTGTCATTTCTTCTACGATCGAATTGAGTAACTATTTAATTAGGGGCTCATTATCTTATTTTTATTATACACATATTATTTTATTAATCATTTAAAATCTTTCTTTTTCTTTAACTTTTTTCAACTGTTTCAAAATAATAATAGAAAAGTGAAAAGCACCACAAATTTGTTCCATTATAAATAAAAATTATTAATTATTTAAGCGTTCAGTTTTTCCATAAACCTTAAAAAGTTCACGAAACAACAATTCAAAATAACGTATTTTGAAAAACGCATAACTTTTATCCAAAATTAATTTCTTGCTGCATTTACATCCAAATTTACAAATTTTGACTCAATATCTCAAATAGTGTCCATTTTATATAGTTTTATGCCTCTCCTTTAAACTTATGAAACATGATGTTATGCTATTTTGCATTTTAGGTGACGATATGTATAACTATTGTAGGTTTCAGAGATTCATTGCACTGCTAAACAACCTCTTTTCTTGTTTTCACATGAATTGACTGACCGTAATTAAAAGTTGGCCTCAAGCCATTTTGGGTTTTGCATTGGAATTGTCATTTACTATTTATAGGCAACTAGACTAACACGGTGTGTTTGGCTACAACCCTCGCCCTACTCTCAAACAGAATTTAAGTCGAACTCTTGCATATGCAAAACGAATTTTGAAAATTGGTTTACAATTGAAGAAGTTATTTGATAATCAATTATTGGGGCAGGTAATTTGGGGTGCGTGTCCCAAATTCTAAAAAACGTATTTCTAAAAAAAAAAAAATATTAGTAGACCATTTTCCATGTGCTAAAAGAATTTTTAAAATTGATCCACAAACAACAAAGTAATTGAATAGTCCGTTTTTTGGCGGGCACTTATTTTACAATAAAATTTCACTGGGGGGGCCATTAAATCTGTTAAAAACTAAGTGGAAAGATTAACGTAATAAAAAAAATTTGGGCGCAAGTGGACGTGGTTGAAAAAATAGCCTATAATTCAGTCGAGAGTCCAACTTAAATATTGTGAAAATTTCAGAAAGATCGGTCCAGCGGTTTGGTCGCCTTTAAGGAAAGAAAAAAACACACATCCTAATTTATATATCGATACCTTAATACAGGCTCTACGTAACGTTTTCTTAACATTTCAGGAGAGAGACAAAACTTAATGAAAATTAATGAAACTTGTTTCCAACTTCTTATATTTTTGTTATTTTTAGTCGGATCACGTGATTTTTTTTTAATCATGTGTTGGAAAAGATCATCTTTCGAAATTTACAAAAAAAACTCGATTTGAGAAGAAACGAGTTATGGCCTTTCTACATTAAGGCAACGTTATATAGATCGAGCAAAGCGAATAATTATACATCAACCTTGAATGCAGATCGTATATTGGCAGACACTATCTGTTGAGACATCAACTCAAGGAAGAGTTTGAAGAGCTTTAAAGTAGACGTCAAATGTACTCATGTCGCACTTAAGACCTAATTTTTGCGGAAACCCTAAAGCATTCGCATATTTGAACTTAAGAACTACATCCATATTTATATTGCTGTAAACTTAAAGCGAAAATATGTTCTCGTGAACGTTCAACTCGCTTCTTTCAATCACAACAGTAAGCGAATATGTATGTAGGTAGCGATAGGATAGGGTAACGTTCATTGCCATTCATTGGTAGGGTATAAATACAAATTCCGAAACTACTGGATTCAATATCACAAATGATTTACTGCATTTCTTATCACCCAACTCTTGTACATAAAAATTCCGTCTTATTCCAAGAGACGTCTGCCTGGTCGCACAAACTTGAAGTACAGAATTTAGCTCGTTCTTTCTTGCTACATATAAGAGTTAAAGGCTGTCTATGTTTTAGGCAGGGTGTCAATCAAGAATAAATAATTGTTGTCGTAGACTTGTTGAGGTACAATATCTCACAGTTTGTCGCTTTTCTATAAAAAATGGAATGCTCTGCCGTTTGGCCTGCCCTATTTTGCCTAAAACTAAAGGCACTAGAATTCAAGCCGCTTTTGCAAACTTTAATAGAAATATTAACTTTAATTGTTAGTGAACTTTCTGTTGCAAGACATAATCGTAATTTGGACATCACCGGAACTCGTTTAATGTTCGTTTTCAGGGTAATCGTCCAAGGATTTTTAGTGAACAATCTTCGCCTTGGAACACGAACTAAATACAATAATTAATGGCCTTTTCACATTTGTTTAATGCAAATGCTACGCCCGAAATAACTCTCGGGTGTAACTATTTAAGACCTACCTGATTTTCTAAGCGCCTTCTATAGTTCGCTGTCATTTTATCGTGAATTAAGAACTGAACTTGCACATTTGGCAAATTACTCAAACTGGACGAGTTGTAGGTGTTTTTGAGACTAGTACTCGATGTTGAAGTGCTGAGACCATAATCTCCTCGGACATAGCCGTAACTGTTGCCGCCACCGCTACTATTGCCGTAGCTGCTGCTATAGTTCACATTGAATGGTTGATAGGAAGCATCGTTTGAGGTGCTTAGCGCCACTTCCGAAGAGCGTGGCATTTTTTGTATGAAGTCGACCAATTCGGTGCGAGTAACATGCCGCTCTTGGAAGCGGTCGCGTTCCCAAGTACGTATACGTAAGGCACCATTTTCGGCAACCAGAATTACATGTGTAGCGCCCAGCTTCGCCAAATCTTGTGCCTCATCATTACAGCTGGCAATTGACTCTAAGAAACTGCAACGTATGCCGGCTGACCACAACAAACGCATAATGTAAGTAATGTCCTTGAGAGGCGGCCTTGAGCCACTTATACAGACACCCACATCGATGGTACGGTATTTTTGTGTGTCTTCCGAAAACATGGCAGCCACCAATTTGTCCAGCGAAAAGGATAAGCCGGCACCACTTATAACGCGATTTGGCAAGTTAGGATTAAAGCCTTGAGCTTGTTTCTGAAACTCCATCAGCATGCTGTCGTAGCGTTCTCCAACCGCTAAAACTGATGGTCTGGAGCTACGGTTTGGTTTCAAATCGGCTATCATTTGCCAGACAATTCCGCCAGATGTGGCGCGTTCAAAACTTATGGGCAAGCCAGCAAAAATATGCAGCGGACATTTAACTCCCAAACTCTGGGCCAGTAAGACTATTGATTCCATTTCTCTCAGAGCACCTTTGGCTAAAGATGCAGCCTCACCTTTACCACGTACTAGAGTTTTCAACGACGAATCATCCGCACTATTTTTACCACTCATTTGAAAATTAGCCAATAACAAATCAATTAAAGTTGTGGCCGAAGACTTGGATTTTTCCATTATGGCATTAACACTTGAATAAAACTGAAATTTTGATATTCTGCCCTCGATATAGTCCAAAATGTTTGCAAACAATTCACCAAACATATCCTTGGGCACATTGCAATATAAAAGTATTGCTCTCAAGAGATTTGTGTGGTTCATACGTATCATGACATTTTTCTCTCTTGGGTTGGGAATTTCCGATGCAATTTCATAGGCCAAGGACAACAGCTCAGCATCAACTAAATGGCTGGCGGAATGTGGAGAAATAACATCGAACGCGCATTCATAATTTTGTTTTGGATGGAAATTAAAAACCTTCTCTTCACGATACACCCGATCCACGCAATAACGTCGTAACATATTTACCCCGCTCATGGCAATATGACGGGCAAATTCGGTCCGCAAATCGCTTGGTAAAACCACAACACAGCCAGAATGAGTCATCAGTCTGACATGGTTTACCCAATTATTGGTGTGTGTGGTTAAGGGCGATAGCAAAGGCGTATCCACTTCTATGGCGCCATGTTTGCGAAACAGTGAAACCACTTTGCTTTTAACGAATTCAATTAACGGACTGAGCGTTACTAAACTGTCCAAAACGATTGGTGTACTCCAAGCCTTCATGGCTCTGCTGCCACCAATGTGGTAAGTGTGTTCTAGAATATCATCACTTTCTTGTTGCAGACAACGCGCTACAATATGTTTGTAGGCTTTACTTTGGGGATTCGCTAAAGCATTTTTAAGCATTTCCTGCAATTCACTCGCCTCAAGTTGAGCCGGCGGTACGAGATCAGAAGCCAAAAGCTCCTCAGCTGTGGGTCTTTGGGCAGGATCATGATTTAAAAGCCAACGTATAAGCTACAAAATAAAAACGAGAAAATATTTGCAGTTCTTTATTTATTAGCTAATAAAAAAAATTAATTTACAAGTTATGACTGCACAAGCCCATGGCGTTTTGAAAAGACTGTTATAAATGTCTCTGTGTCTAAATAATGCGAACCATGCCGTCACATAAGAAGTAGCAACGGGGCCAACATGCAATTCCTCAAATGAAGCGTAAAACAACTCTTGAATAGTCAAACACCAACTACAAGCCTGAGCGAAGTTAAAAAATAGTGACGATGATGCGAGAGCTATTCTGCAGTCCAGAGCTGCTCGACAAAATTATTTATACCTGGCAGAAATTTTTGGTTTATTCCGCTTGAAATTGTAGCAATTTCCGACCGGGACATACATCATTCATGTTGTTTCCGTAATTGTCAGAAGTTTGATAACAATTAAAAAAAAAAAAAAACATCACAAAATGAAACTTGGTTCACTTATAAACAAAATATGCATATCTTTGGATTGTTAGTGAAGGTGATATTTCGATTTAGGGAACCCCTGGATTAAAGAAACTTAAGACTTAAATTAAATGTTATCAAACTTATAAACAACTTTAAAAGAAATCCGAGGTCTACTCACAATTTCGTAAATTGTAAAAAGAGAAATTTAATTCTTGTCTTTATTCCGTGAAACAAATTATTGACACTAGATTGAAAGCTTTCAAGTCTATTTAAAACAAGTCTTTTTTAAGAATCTTTCTTTTTACAATAAAATGTTTTCCGAAGAAACACTCCGGTTAAAAAAGCAAAAATTAATCAAACAAACTGTTTTCAATGAGATTTAATGCACTGATAGATCCTCAGCAACTTGGAGGATTACCTTATAAATGTGTGCGTGCGAAAAATTACAGAAGAAAAAATAGACTTAATGCCAAACGTTTTCGATCGATCGTTTGAATTGCATTCAATGTAAATTTATGAGCCCGAATCAGACTTAAAATATAACTTACAATTAAATTCGTTTGCTTCTTTGTTACTTAACTTACCTTCACAGTCTTTTCGTATTTACTATTATTTAATAAGTTTGCTGGTATATTTATACTCGGACTTCTCAAACTTATAATTGTCTCGGCCCTTTCCATGCCCGTACCAAACGGTGGATTACACATTTCAAACAGAATAATGCCTAATGTGTACATATCAACTTTTTGATTGTACGTCGATTTCGAAGCATTGCCTGTCAGTTCTGGGGCCACGTATAAAGTTGTGCCGACTTTACCAGTTCCTGTACCATCTTCCGTTGATGTTATATGAGAGTTATGATTATTCTGCTGTTCTGAACTGGCTTGCAAAGCTAAAAAACTAGTAGTCGCTAAGCCGAAATCTCCAATTTTAATTTGATCATGTGAATCCAAAAATATATTGACTGGTTTCAAGTCACGGTGTATGATGCCCTGTTGGTGAATATGCGAAAGACCTTCAGCAATTTCACGAAAAAGACGCCATAAACGTTCGGAGTTCTCGTAAAGATGATCATCAATGGCCGTGCGTAGAGTGCATTTTTCACAAAATTCCATTTGTATGTACATTATTTGTATTAATGGCTTTGGTGAATTTAATTTGGAAGATGTGACCGAATCCTCGTTCTCATCATCGTCATCCTCATTATAAACGACCACTTCCCCATTGGAATCCACAAATTCAATTCCATCTGAGTCTGAATCGTCCATATGTGGCAAATAACTGTTCCACATGCTAGAAGAATCCGTTTCAATGTCAGCACCATTTAGCGCTAATTGTGGGGATTTTGGTTTTTTAAGGCTGCTGTCAGTTTGACTGACTGACCAATCGCCTGACATTAATTCATCCATTTCCTTTATATCTGCATCACTACAACTTTCTATCCAACTGTTGAAATAGCGTACAACGTTTTCATGATTTAATCGTGATAAAAGTTCTACTTCTCGAGTCATTTTCTTATAAAGTTGTCTACTGCGTGCCGGTAAAGGAATACGTTTTATGGCATACTCACGGTTATCCAAAATGTTGCGTACTTTAAGGACATCGCCAAACGCCCCTTTGCCCAAGTACATAAGAACCTCAAACTCTGTACGCAGACGTGATTGAGAGGATGGTAACGAGGGTATGGTAAAGGTTGCTACTGATTGTGGGGTATTAGGTACTGTCAATGCCTTTTGCCTCGGATGCACTGATACCGTCAGTTGTGTAGGAATTTGTTGGTTTGGATGGCAGGACAAAGCCAAAGTTAAATGTTGGTTTTCTTTATCCTCGGCTGTGAACAAAGAGCTGCGTAAAAATGGATGCTCCAAAAGCTCAGAGGCAGAGAGGGTGCGATCAGAGTTGCATCTGCAAAATATTTATTAAGAATGTTGAAGAAAATACCTTTTGAATTTAACTGACTTACTTATCCACAAAGTCGCGCATTTCAAACGTTGGTGTATTCATCAAACTCTCTAATAAAGCGCCAAGTGCAGGTAAATCTCCTTGTGAGGACGTTTGTCCCGAACCTCCTATTAACTCCAACAAATTCGGCACTATAGAAAAGTCAGTGACTCTGATAGTGCCGGTATTATCCATGAACACTGTGGAGTCCAAAAGATGACTATGGGAAACACCCTTATTGTGTAAAAATACTAAAGCATCCAGGACTCCCTTGGCCACTCCTCGAACACCATCCATACACCAGCCCAACGAGGATGAAATACTAAAGACACTGGTGCCCAAAACAAAGTCTTGAGCTACATATACTAATAAACCTTCTTTACGTTTGATACATAGAACACATTCATATTGTATAAGATTCTTATGATTCAGTTGTGATAAACTGGCCACTTGTTTCTCTATTGAAGCAATTACATCATCCACGCGATGATTACCGGAACATTTCGGCTCTGTAGATAACCAAAAACATTTGCCGGAGCCGCTGCCACAATGTTGCTCAATTTGAGAGTACTTTATATTCCATTCGGTTATGTACAACAATTGGCCAGTATCCATATCAATGCCGTTGAAGGCTATACAGCCCTTTTGCGAATGACCCATACAACAGCCCCTTCTAATTTGCCTTCCTACTTTGTGAAAGTACAAAGTTTCACTACTTTTATGCTCCACACATTTCGAGGGATAAATATGCCCACGGTAAAAAGGTGATGAACTTTCTGAGCTTTCCGAAGAGCTGGCATGACGATTTGATTCACTCATACTGCGTCTTGGTTCCCGACGTTTGGCTTCGCATTTAAACATTTCCTTGCGCCGCTCTACTTCATCCAGTAGATTTTGCCGTTCTTTGTGTTCGCGTTGCTTCTTTTGGTCGAGAAGTTCTTGTTCCCTTTGTTGTTTCTGTTGCAGCATTTCGTCATAAAAAGAACCCCGTGGAGGTTTATTGTGTGTTAAAAGAAAAGCCTGCACTGTTTGGGCTAATTCATAGATCATTACTTCGCCGCGTAACTCATTTGATTGCTGCTGTAGTTGTTGCAAAAGTTCTTCAATGAGTTGATCCGAAATGCCCTTTGTTTCTTCGAGAGCAATTTTAGGAGCGCTAAAAGTAAAAAACAACGTTTAAAAAATTTAAATTTGGTGGGCAAATTGAATATGCATGTACATATGGGTTTTTATTATTTTTCAATCGTGTTGGCGCACAAATAACTGACGTTTGGTATTGCCAACTTTATGAACTTTGTGTATATAGAGAGAATATTATTGAGGAAAAATGCAGTTAAAATTACAAAAGCGGGAATTTAAAAGTAAAATTGCTTTTAGTTATATATATGTCCGCCATATGTTCATATGCAAATATGTAATTGTAAAAGCTAATTATATTTGTCAAAACACACATACAAACATGTTCAAGTTATATTTCTCTCAACAAAAACAATGCTCAAGCTTCCGTATCCTCACTTCCACTTTCTACTGACTATTTAAAGAGCATTGACAACCGTAAACACTTTTGCATTCTCTTCAGTTAATTGCATCACATTCTTTTAGTGTGTCTTTATGCGTGTCTGCATGTGCATGTTTATTTTTCGGTCAACAAGTGCGTGTTGAATAAAATTTATTCCTAAAAAGCTATTAATTGTTTGCTTAAAAATAAGTTCGGTAAAAGAAATTGTCAATATAAAATCCAACAATAATAAAGCTGATTTATTCATGTGAGTTAAAGTGGGATTGCAAGTTTATAAAAAAAAACCTAAAAATACGCATATGTATGTACATATGCACATATTTTACCGGCAAAACAGCCTCAATGTCTGTTTCTTCAGTTATTACGATGGTTTTTGAGGTTATGTGTGCGTGTTCTTAAAGTTCGTTAAAAAAAACAATAAAATACCATTTGAATAAATATGAAATGAAAGAAAAAAAAAATGGTGCGGTGTTAGTTTTAAGTGAAATTTCCAAAATGGCAAATATTTCTGTAAATATAAAATTACAAAATGTTAAATATGTATGTAAAAAGAAGGTTGTTTTTGAAAATGGGAATTTATTTCTAATACGCATATGTGTGTATGTACGTACATACATACGTACATATGGTGCGTGTTATTAATGTTCGTTAAAAAACTGTATAATACCATTTGAATAAATATGAAAATAAAGAAAAAAAAATGGTATTGATGTGTATTAAAGTGCAAAGTGTTGGTTTTATGTGCCATTTGAAGTGAAATTTGCAAATTGGCAAATATTTTTGTAAATAAAAAATATAAAATTACAAAAAGTTAAATATGTAAAATTTTCAATTATTCAAGTCATAATTCAGAAGAAGGTTGTTTTTGAAAATGGGAATTTATTTTTAAGGAGAATACTATCATTTTCGAAACATATTTGAAAACGGCACTGAGTTAATGCATAATTTGTTAACTTACTTACTTGAAAACAAACTATTAACTACATATATAACATGAAATTGATCGATATAAAAAATAATAGAAAGCAAATCCCGAATGAAATAATTAAATTCAAGGCAGTTAAAGTAGAAAAATTCCGAAGTATGCAATTTGTTTTAGTTAAATGTAGTTGAAATATCAACATTTTTACTTTAAATCATTTAAGAAGTCATAGTGCTGAAAAATACAAATTCCTAATTTGGTAAAAATTAAGGCCGTCATTTAAAACGGCGTTCCTTAAGAATTGTTTTTGAATTCGTTTTTTCCAAACTGCCTGCTGTATATATTAACTAACTATGAAAAAGTATCACTGTTTTCATGTAATATAACATTTAATTTTGCTTATATTTGAAGATATCATACTGGAGAAAGATATTAAGAAAACCATATTTGTATATATGTATGTATGTACATTTCCAACTTAACTAATGACCATTTGTGTACATATTTTATCTTAGCATTAACTAGAAAAATAAATAAATCTTTTAAAACTTATTGACCCTTAATAAAACAAATAAAAGTGACCTTTTTATTCTTCATACAAGATGAGACAATAAAAAAAATCTTTAATACAAATTTTGCGTCTTCAGTAATTTATTTATGCAAATTATGTTTTTTCTTACCACTACAATTGTCTTTAAAATAAAACAGATGGGCAGTTTTTTCTTGATATATGTATGTATGTACGTATTGCGCCTTTTCCAATTCATAAAAGCAAATAAAAGATTTTTTTGTTTTCAAAATAAATGATTACAAAACTAAAAATAAACTTAAATAAAAAGCGTATCAAATGTGTAAATACATTCGCTATTTACCATTGAACAGACATATATTGTACATATGTATGTATGTATGTATGTTTGCAGGCACATACATACATTAAAGCATAACAAACAGATAAAGCGATAAATTAATACTTACACTTTTGGATATTTTGATGGACAGATAACATGAAGTTTAGTTTTAACATATGCTTCCGCCAGACCATTAGAGGAATCTCTTAAAGGAGTCAACTCAATACGTATGTCCGTGGGTTTCCATTGTGAGGGTGTAGCATTCTTATCGTAGGGACGTAAGTCTTCCACATCACTACCAAATATTGACTGAAATTCAAAATTGATACAATTCATAGATTATTTGAACGGTTTTCATCTCTTTGAATAGTTATTTTTCACATACATACCTTGATTACTTCCAGTTCCTGCGTTTGTCGTTCCCTGAATGATTCTTTAGCTGCCATATCGGCCTCTTCGTCTATTTCACTAACTAGTTTCTAATAATTAAACATATATTGTAATGTATAGAATAGTTTCGCTCTAAACACGTACACCGATTTCTTAATGGAAGATTCTGCTGCTTTCTCGCTGACAGCTGCTACCACAATTTCCACATAAAGTTTCATTACTTTAATAATATTGTTTGTTTTCATATAAAATCTTGCAAATTAATTACATTTTATCAACTGCATCAAAATGAACACTGTTTCAAAGTTGAACAACAAATTCTCTTTGTACACAACAATCTTGTTTTATTTTTGTTTTCAATAATTTTATGTTATAAATCAGCTTCCCAAAAGCAGTTTCTGCAAAATTCTTCCTACAAGTGTCAAACTCATTAGCCGCTTATTGTTATTGTTATTCTTTTTGCGTTTTGTTGTGACTCGCTTTTTCTGGTAATTGCGCCGTGGTAAATAAATCTTAGTGGTGAGTAACAATTCATTCTTCATGAATTGGTGAAAAGTGCGTTATTTAACAAGTGCTTAAATATTCCTGTATTTTGCCGCAAAAAAAGATAAGAAAATAAATAAACTACTAGTTCCAAGGGTATAAAGAGTCATTCCGGCAAAAAGTTGTTAATATAGAAGTAGTTTCTTTTTGGCATTATTGTTTAAAGTTAAAAGTATTGGAAATAGGCAAGAAAATACATATGTACTTACATACATGTACAGTGGACGTCCAACAGTACAAGTACACTACTTCGTTTGCACGAATTTCTACGAGTGCGAAAAGCAAATTTTTTCGTTTTGGCTGTTCTATAGCACGAAGGGAAGAAACTTTCTAATACGATAGGCGATAATTTTGGAAAAAGTTTGTTAATTGTTCATAAATGCAAAAACGGGAGCACCTAAATTAACCGTTTGCGCTGTAGGACAACAGAAAGCAGAACTTGTAACTGCTACAGGTTCTGCTAGGAACACAACTGCGACGAAGCACATATTTGGGTCACGAATATTCGTTGAATAGAACACATTAGTCTAAGTGAAAGTGCACACAATTGTGGCGTAGTCAAAATTGCTCATACTCGGCGAATGTTGAAATAGACTTATTTCTAATTTTATCGCCGACGAACGACGAACGACGAACAAAATAGCACAAAATGTAAAAAGAAGTTGTTATTTCGTCGTTATTGTGCTACACACGACGAATTTGTACAGCGAATATTTACTGGTCAATTCGTCGCCGTGGGCGAAATTCATTGTTCGTCGCAATTCTGTTTCTAGGACGCACCGAAATACCAGTACAAAATATGAACTGGAAAATTCAAAGGGCTGAAGAAACGCAGTACACCGTCAAAGTGCAAAACTTTGGATTTTCAAATATACATACAGGCAGAAAAAAGTGCCATTCAATAATATGAATTTTCCAACCCTACGAAAAGGCCGGAATCGCGAGTATAATTCTTGCTATTGGGCATCCGCTGTACATTTGTTCTAGTATATTCACATCTGTATACGGGAGTCCAACTGAAAATGGGCTACATCAACTTTGTGACTTAAATTTGAAATTTGTTTTGATCCTAAAAGAGTTTGTGGCATTTTCAAGTTTTTTAAATTCTCCGCATCAGCGTATAAATAGTAAAGGAAGTAGTGGATAACTTGCGTTAGAGCTTCATTGCGTGGTATTCTTCTGTCAAAGTTAAATTAATGTTTTCTTTTTATAGAACAAATTATTGTTAAAGTATTTTAATAAAAAAGTAAAACAAATCTATGTTGCAAATATGTGTAAATAAATAGAATAAATATGATTTTTATAGCGATCGTTGTGCAACTTACCATTTATAATGATGAATTAAGTAATGAATTGAAAACAAAAAGTGATAAATAAAAAAAATGTTCAAAATACCCGCAGTTAAAAAGAAGATGCCAGAGCCATTTAATAAAACAAAAGTAAGTGCTTTAATTTTTTTACTTATAAAATTTTTTTACATGTTAATAATTTAAGCGTCTATTTCCGAATCTCGAACATTAAAGTTCGCAGACATTTGAAACGTTAACAAAACAGATTTGGAGCCCAAATGCTAGAATTTTTAAAATCAGTCGATATATCCTTTGCCACGTTGTCTTACATTGTCTTGCAGGCCCTAAAACATATGTAATAAAATTTATTTAAATATTCGAAATAAAAGGTGTTTTTGATAGAGGTATAGAACTTTGAAATGGAATAAAACAAAAATATTTTTTTTAAATTGACATGAAATTTACCTCATTCGAAAGATAATTATAACGGCATTATAATTTAAGTGTGACTTCTGGCGTATGACCGCTACGGCTGGCTCGGACCTAGTTTAATCTGGAGGTCCGATGACTTTTCCAACATTTGTGGCCGTATATCGACAATAACGCGGCAAGTGATCAATCGTTTCGGGCTTATCTGTGTAGATCAGCGACATATCACCACAGAAACCAATACGGCGGCGTTAAAGCGCACGGTCGTGGTGGCCAATTCACGGTGCCGACACGTGAAACGTTGCCAAACGTTTTCTTCAATAAATCAATTGGTGAAAGAAAAAGTCAGGCTATATAGCGGCCACCACTCACTGTAACGTTCGGACTAGTATTATTTTTAAAGAAATACGGGCCAATGACTCCACCAGCCCATAAAGCACACCAAACAGTCAGTTTTTCTGACTGTAACGGTGCCTCAACATACACTCTCATCGCTCCGTGTTTATTGACGAATCCATTCCAACAAAATTGAGTTTCATCGCTAAAAAAAAAATTTGCTTATGCCAAACCAAATTAGACACAAATCGCTTGACAACTGGCAAAATGGCCGCTAGTTAAAAACGTGCTACCAACTTAAAGTTTTATACCTCTACAAAAAACACCATTTAGGTATTTGCATACACACGTTACACTTTAGGTCCGTTGGAGCACTTTTCCCGTAATATACAGTGAATAAGAAATTACCGAGTAATTTAAAGAAATTACTGTCAGTAAAAGCTATGCATTAGGCAGCGTTGTCAACTCCGTGCGTTTTAAAATTATTGGTGCAATTTTGCGCACTTCACTAAACTTTAGAAACTCTAAACTTGGTGCACTTTACTGTTTCTTTGATCAATGAACTAATAATAAAAGCGGTACTCTGTTTGTTATGATACATATTTATGGTAGCAGGAGCTAAATTAACGATCACTAAAATTGCATTACTCAGTCGAAAAACTGTCATTGTACTCTCTCAATTCTCGCTGGATTTCGTTTGCGCGAACATAATGCCGTAAAAACCCGTTGCTTATCAAATTCATCTATTATTGTAATATTTCCACACCACAAGCCAGCACTTGTCAAGAAAACCTGCTTGCTACACATCATCATATCATTTCATCTCAGCTTTAAATTACACTGAACAAATTTTTCAGAGGAGGCAAAAAACTACAACATGAGAAAATAATATCTACATATTTTTTTTTAATTCAAGCTCAATTTTTATTAAACAATTAATATCAGGAAATAAACCACTTTTAAATTTTTTGTTACCTGGGGGATTTTTTAAAATCATATGACGATTACACATGAACCGATGAATATGTTTTGATAAAAGAACAGAATCAACATGAATCTATTGTAGGGTGCGCCCGGCACACAAAACCGTGTAATAGCTAGAACATTTTCCAAAAAGCACATCGCACTTGATTGAATTAAAAAATCATATGTACGCACACGTTTAAAATTTTGTGTTTTCAATGCAGAAAATGTAATTTTTTCCATAACAAAACTGTGCTATCAGGCGATAAATTGTCCTTTGAGAATAAAGGCTGGCTGAATTCACCCATTTGTTGGGAACAAATTTTTGTGGGCGGAAGTTTATATTTTTGTTTTCTGCTGAGAATGGGGCAAAAATAACATAGAGACATATTTCATGTGCACATTCCTATACATTATATGATAGATACGTATGGATGAATGTGAGGAAAACTTAAACAAATTTTGACAGATGAGCTGCTGATAGTTAAGAAAAAACTAGAACATCTGGGTTTTCGGTGACATCTAGTAGAAATGAATTCGTGTTGTTTGTGTATAATGTAAACCAAGACAGTTTTTTTTTTTTTGCCAATTTATTCTAGTAGTGCTAGAATTTGCTTGTATTGTTAAAATAAAAAATAGTAAATTTTGCAGAAAGAAAACCAAAAACAAAAACCGTTGTGCTCAAGATCAACAAACTGCAAAAGCCCATCTTGAGCAACCTTAACATAAAAGTTGTTTTTACGACCATTTTTGGCCTGGTTCCTTATAGAATTTCTGCTACTTCCACAGAAGCTAAAAAGTCGTATAATTAAGAAAAACAAAGTTCAAAATGTGAATTTTGAAAATTTCGCGAGCTAGAAAATTTCAATTATTACTAAAACCACCATGTGTTCTCAGTTCCGCCTATTTAGGATGTTTAGTTTGCTTGTGAGATTCATAAAAGTTGGCGTTGTTTTGTGTGTTCGGTAATTTTCTGCAGCCAGAACAAATGGGTTAAATAATTTGTAGAAAATTTTGTATAAAAAACGGAATTAAGTGCACAAATGCGCTTGAAATGTTAACAGTGGCACACAGTAATTTTTTAGTCTAAGTCAGAGAAATGTTTGCAAGTGGTCTAAGGTTTTCAAAGAAGGTCGAGAAGATGTGAAAGACGGCGCTCGCCTTGGTCCCAACCCATGAAAATGTTCAGTAAATGAAGAAAATAGTAATGAAGAATCATCGAATCACTATTAGATAAGTTGAAGAAGTATTATCTTAAAGTTATGTGCCGCTTGCGAGAAACAATAACAAGAAAAAGGAATGCCGAACTTATATATATTCATATATAACTTATGTTAGATTTTGAAGTCTACTGATGATGTAGGTACTCCTATAGGCAGCTAAAAAATAGACAAAAACAACTACTATAACAAATATTCACGATATAACGAATGGGTAATTTTGTAATACTAACTGCCGTATGTAGCGAATGTTTTAATTTATTGACACTCAATTCGTTATAAAGCGTTTTTAGAGCGCCACAACATTGAGTTGGCATCACTGCTTTATTTGAGCACCCAATTAACAGCTGATAGTTGCTTTTTGTTTAGTTTCCTTTGAAATTTCATTATGAATCACAATTTTTTTTTACCCAAAATCATAAAATACTTTATTTAAAAAAAAAGTCAAATCCTTTTATTAGTTTTGGTCGATTAATTTATTATTTCTTTCCAAATGATGATCAACTTAACACATTTATGAGATATATTTTTTTGTTTTGTTTTGATAAAAACAGTTTACAAACGACATTAGATTTAGAAAAATTTATGAAATTCATTTGAACAAGAACAATTAACTGCGTTTATGACAATGATTATTTAATTATTTTGTATAATTTCTATTTAACTAATTTATAATTTTTGAGTATATAATACAGTTTATATATATATATATATATGTATAAATATATGTATGTATGCAATGCAGTATGTAATACATAATACAATATTATTGTCAACAATTATTTTTCCATTTAGTACGAGTAGAAATCTATAATTTACACAAATAAAAATCTAGAATAAATGCTTTTTTAGAAAAAAAAAGCTTTACAAAAATGTTTATTTTAGTTTTAATGAAGCTCTTTTTATGATAAATAATTATTAATTAATATATTTATACGTACACGGATCAATTGTCAAGCAAAGTGGAGACCGTAAAGGCGACGGTAGTTGAGTTGGTGATTATGTTGTGGTTACAATAACATAAATATGTTTTAAATTAAAGTACATATTTTTCTTAATTAGGCAGGAATAATCGGAATTGTGCTACACATTCAAAAGCCACACAACATTTTGGACTAACCATTTTATGTTGCTTCCATATTTGTGGAACAATTTTATGGAGGCGTTTCGATTTCGTTTTTCGTCATTTGAGACAAAACTGTGTGTTTGCCAGGTCTGGTGAGTTGCTTGACAGATTTGCTACTTTTACCAATTAGTTATATTGGGATTTCTTAATTTGTTATACACATGTAACTGCTATAATCTCGAGATTGCTCCACATTTACTTTTTAATACAATATAATTCGTAGTAGATAATAATAAAATTCCCTTCAGAATGTATTAAACAATGACTATAACTTTAATGTTTCAAAAGGTAACCCGTTT
This sequence comes from Epicampocera succincta, assembly GCA_932526305.1. Lineage (NCBI taxonomy): Eukaryota > Metazoa > Arthropoda > Insecta > Diptera > Tachinidae > Epicampocera > Epicampocera succincta. The sequence goes on from OW052034.1 coordinate 60,145,312, forward strand.
CTTTTATTTAAGGATATGTTTAGTAATGATGCAGAAAATAAAAACACTTTATTCTATTGAAAACAAATATGGCTGATGAGTTTTTAAATTAGTGGCAGTTTATTTTAACATATACAGGTAATTTTTACTTCGATATCAAAACACTACTGCAAACACTTTCAAAACGTTTATCGCAATTGAGAAATAATATTGCTTTCAGTTCACCAATTAAGAAATTTGTACAGTGGTAACTCGACTATCTGTACTGGTTGGGATCGAAAGCATTCCGAATAATTGTTTCTTCGGGATAATAAAATATCAATTTTGAGTAGTTTTTTTTTGTACAATCTTCATTCACTTTCACTTCCTAAGATTCAAAATCAAAATGGTTATTTTCCAAACGAAAATTAATTTTTTTTCAAAAACTAAACTGGATATTCCAAAAGGTTACTACCACCGGCGTAGCTGGGCTAGTTCCCCTTCCGGGGGAGGGGAAACCTAAAGTCCTTCTAAATAACAAAACAATGGGCTTATTTATTTAGAATTATAAAAGAAAAGTCTTGAATACAAAATTAAGTATTTAGCTTAAAGAATTTGGGTGAAGGGTATAATAAACCTTCTTGGGATAGGGGCTTGACCTTTCCCACAGCTGTCTATCTGCGCCGGCGGTTATTACTAAATAATTTAAAAGGTTTTATTTATTTTGTTCTTTTGGGTCATGGAACTAGAGGGAAGAAAGGATTTCTTTCATTTTTGTTATTTATTTAATTTTTTTTCTGTAAATTACAACTAAAAATCTTTAAACTTTAAATAATTCTCAAAACAAGAAGCGCTTAACTTTCGTAAATTTTAAATTAAATCTAAGCTAGAAATCTTTAAATGCCATTCTGTTAATTTCAATGCAGTTTTTTCAACCATTCTTGGATCTTCTTTTCTTTGTAAGTATGTTTTTAATGTTTATATTGTTTTACACCTGAGCTGGTTTAGTCTTGCCAAGCACCATAAGGACTTTCTGCAAAAACCGTGTGAGACTTACTGTGAATAGAAGAAGAAAAAAAAAATAATAATATAGAAATGCTATTAGATTAAGATGATTATTAATTCTAAATGTTGAGCTAAGCATGCGACAGGACATTTGACTTATTCAAACATCTACAAAAATTTATTCTAAAATACTTAAAATAGTTGTTTTTAAAGATATTTACTCTTAATAGCGAAAAACTTGATTAAAAATCAATGCCTTCATTTTCGGAGCTTTTGTACAAATGCAGTTTTTGAACAGACGAGGCCATAAAACAAATATACAATTATTTTATGGCTTCGCCATCTATTTAGGTCAAGGGTAGCACAAGAGTCTTTGATACGGCAACAGAATGGCCGTCCTATGTTCAAATGTTTTCGGCACCTCAAAGAAATTTTTTTTACTAATTACTGAAGAGCAGCGTAAAATGTCGGTTTAGCTTATAAAGGAGAAATTGATCGTTGTGAGGGCAGTTATAAATGATTTTATTCTTCGCAAACTTCTGAATACTGGCAATAAAAGTAATTGATCTAAATAATTCATAATAATATTGAAGTTACTTATTTTTGTATTATTTTAATGAAAGTATTCATTACTATTAGAATAGACTACTTCAAATTAGAAATAATGGACCAGTACAGGTACTGCGTTTGGTATTTTAGTGATCATAAAAAGAGTGTAATTTGTTTTTGAGTACTGAATTTTAACCTCCGAGTGCTCAGTGATCCATATATGATTTATTCACTTTGATAACTTTGTTAATAGCTTACAAATATCAGCTGTTTTAAAATCGTTTTGGTTTCCCTTCGGAACGTGGTTAATTTGTAAATGCATTTGTATAGATTAATAACTGCTTTTTTCCTTTCCTTTATTTGATCTTGTGATTTTTATTTCATTACACATTTAGCTTTAGATTTTATTATGTTTGGCCAGATTTAGAGTAAAAGTCATTAAATAGTTCTTTTCGATTAAAAAATAACTGAAATAGTTGCCTAGCAAAGATGTCAGCAACATTTTTCACACACCACCGAACTTATGCAACATCCGATGAAGCAAAATGATAAAGAAGAATCTATATATTATTTAAACCATTCTTTATCAAAATATGGGTGATTCTTTTTAGGTAAAAGAAAAAGTTTTCAAAACATTTGCAAATGCAAACAAAACCTTTATATGGAGTTTATAAAAGAATTGTCAGAAAAATTTATAAAAATTTAGGAATATGTTGTAGAACGTTTAAATTAAAAGTCGAATGCTTGCCATTCCAACTATTACGTAAGTTGTGCGACTTAGAAGTGCTGATGACTTGCGTGGTTCTCCCACTGTTGTCTAGGCAACTAAAAAGACAAATGGTGCCACAGCTGTTTACAACAAAATTTAACTTAAATATTTATATTTCTTTCCAAACTTAAAAAATGTCGAAATATATAACAGCATTTTTACTTTTTACGTATGACTAGACGCCTGTAGACCACTTTTCTTTAATAAGTTAAAATTTCTTTTAACGTATTTAGTCATTGTTGTTCCAAATACTTATATACTGTATTTTTATGTAAAAACGTTAAAAGGAAACTTCAATACAAAAGCGTTACTTCATAGAAACACGACTCACGCCTCTTAGCAGATACTTGTGCATATTTGTCATCATCTCTGCAGGAGCTTTTGCATTTGCCGTCTACTTACAAACAGGTCTCTGTTATATGTATAGGGATAGAAGGAGATGTGTATATAAGTAAGTTTTTGCGGTTTGTCCTGTAATGTCGAAAGTTCACGTTCGCCAACACAGCAGAAAACTATTTAGAGGCAAACCAAATGACGACTTGTCGGAAATCATTAATCGGAGCGACACATGAACTTGGCAAAATAAAATTCATAAAAAATCTGCAAATCAGTTTTTTTGTCTGTCGAGCGTTAACATTCAACATCGTGGGACAGGTGATTGCAATTTTAAAGTGGTGACAAAACTTGTTTTAGAACTGAACACGTCCTTTTTATTTTTGAAGCTGACTTTTTGTATCGTTCTTAAGAAGTACTAGTAAAGAATCAGAACGCAATATTCTGCTGCCAGAAGTTTTTCCAGCGACGTAACAAATACTCGTTTTGGTATCCCGCTTAAATCGAATGTTTAAAGCAACATAGTCGTCAAAAGATGTATTAAAAAATATTACTTTATGTTAATTAATTAATTATTTTAGAGTTATTTTAACCAAAAATTAAATTTGTGCAAATCAAACAATATTCAAAAGAGAAGTGCATTCAAAACTAGTTCAGCAGGCACATTAGAAAATACTTAAGAAATGAACTTAAAATAGTTTAAAACTAAAGATCATATGAGTATTATTAATAAAATGTTTGTTGGAAGGCTTTCCACAAAAAACAATTAATAAATTCTATTAACAAACATTTTAATAACAATCAGGGAGTTAGAAAAAATTAATAAAATAAAACGAAAAAAATTTAAATAAAAACCTTTGAGGAACTTTTGGGTCGGACAACCATCATCATTTTTTGTAAAGCTTGAGTAAATCCACCTATAAAAACAAGTTCAATTATGGTATGGGTTAAAAAAAAGAAATCATAAAATATTAAGAAGTATGAACTCAAGATTGGACAATTTATAAAAAGCTTGGTGATTATAATTATAGTTTGATTAAGCATGTGATTGAAAGAACAAACAAAAATGATAACAAGGAGACTTACCCATTGTTTTTTGGAACCATATGGGCTTGTTTTTCCACGCAATAAATACCAAATACACGGGTATACTGGACAAGATCATTAAGATACCATAACCGGTTTCAACAGGACTGGCGTACATGGGAACAACCGTCACAAAAATGGTGGCAATCAAATAGACGACTGGAAAGACTAAAGGTACGCGAATTGGACGGGGTAGATTGGGTTGGGCCCAACGCAACCAGGGCAAACACAAAACAGCCACACCAATACTTAACTATTGTTTGCGGATCAAATAATACGTCATAAATTGGACACTTCAGCATCTGATAACTTTTCACAAAACACTTACCCAGGTAGCGAAACCGACGTAGTTAATTAAAGCAAAAATATCGGAAACTGTCAAGTACAGCATGGACAATAGTGCCATGGCCAGCACAGCCGGTGTGGGCGTGAAGCGTTGTATTTGTATCATTGTCAAAATTTCGGGCATTTGACCCTCATTGGCACCAGCATAAAACAAACGTGATGAGGTCAATAAAATACCATTAACAGCACCAAATGTGGACAGAGCCACAAAAACTAAGAGAGAAATACATCATTGTATAAACTATCTTATTAAGAAATTTAGAGATTTGATTGCCCTACCAGGTATAGTCCAAGCAATGACCCCAAAAGCTCTCTCAGCGTAGGTAACAGCCACTGCGGAAGAGCCCAGAACCTCTTCCGGCGACAAGAGCGTGTAAAAGGACACATTGGCCAAAACATAGACAACTGTCACCAAAGTACAGGAGATGGCAATAGCGCGTGGTAGATTCTTTACGGGATCTTTAAGTTCTTCAATGATGAAATTCAAATAGTTCCTAAAAAGAGAAAAAATTCAAAAATTACTCTAAGGCTGGCATTAAGAAAATCTGCTGATGAGTTTTGTGGATAGACTAACTTTTTTTCTATAGAGCAAATGGCCAATTAAGAACACAAAACTTTTATTTCAAACTTGGAATGCCACTTGAAGTATTTTTGCAAACAGACTCAAAACAAAATTAAAAAATGTTGTTTTGAAAGCATCCCAGCAAGTCACTATTGACTCAAAGCACATTTTCAGCAAAAATTCACAATTAGTCGGGTTCTTATAGGTGTATGACATATTTTAAACGACTATTTCTATACCGGTTTACGCTAGCTAGTGAATGTAAGTTGGTTAAGCCGGAGAAAATGTGTTTTTGCTGTATTGACCTTTTTCCAGATCTTCAAAATCTTAGTAATTACGATTCTATTCAGAAGGATAAGGTTGTGGAATTTTTAAAGTTTTTTTAAAGCACATCTGACTTATTTAATACAAAAAGCGGGAAGTTCATTTTGTAATATATGTTTTTATGAACGTACATATATAATTGCAAGTAACTTTAAGAAGAGTTGGCATATATTTCACTGCCATGAGGACAGGTAGATAAATGTTTTCCAATTAGAGTTCATGCCTGACAACCTATTGGGCGCCTAATCATATCATTTATTCGACCACGAGCCACAATATGATCAGATCAAGGTAAAATCTCAACAATAGTGGTAGATACTAGGAATACTATTGTATTTATATTTCGCGAATAGCAAAAATAACACAAATTTTGTATGATTAATGCACTTTTGCATTCGTTCAAACCATTTATCATAACAGTTTCTCCATTCCTCTTGACACACCTCCAACACCTGGTTTTTCAATTCTTCAACTCTTCCTTCTCCTTCGATTCCGAACCTGTGGGACAACGCATTAGAGGACGCCCACGGAACCGATTTAGATTTAGAAATCTGATATAAATGAATATTCCAAAGATTATAATTCTTTTTGTCGTTTATAACGCTGTCAAACATGAATTGAACAACCGGACTCAAACGTATGGCATTTTGAAATTAGATGAATTAAGTCATCATACATTCACCATGAAGTTCCTTTTTCACATGATGTTTTTTTTTTATCAAAATAAAAAACTTGACTGTATTCTAGACTTTTGTAAAATAACTAAAAAACAATTTGATCAGCGGTCAGGCTTAAGCGGAATGAGATGCAACTAAGTCCCATACCGAACAATTTGCAGAAAAAGCAATTAATTTGCTTTCAGTAGTTCCACAGTTCATTAGTGGGTAGGGAAAAATCAAACTTGCCAATTAAGAGACTTATTTTATTTTATTCATTGATTCGAACAGGTTGAAGTTTTGTTGGATGGAGTAGGCAAACAACTTTTCCAGGCTTATCGAGTTATTTTCTTAAGTAAAATATTAAATTAATTAAATTTAACAAACTTTTTGACTTTGTTATTGTCACGTCAGAAATAGTAGATTGATGCTTCAGGTGCTTGAGACAGACAAAATATATCACTTATTTAGACCTTAAACAAAACCGAGAAACCATTTCACATCCAGCTTGCAATGAGTTGAGTAAATTGTATAGTTTTAACGCTACATGAAACTCAAGATTAATTTTCCTTATTTTGTTTCATGTTGCAAATGCCATTTTAATATTCTTTTTGCTTAAGCCTCGTCTACACGAAACAAAACGTCGCACTATATATGAAAAAATTAGAAAAAAAGTTAAGTTTATCTATAAGGTACGAGTATAAATAAATTTTGTTATGCCTCTTTGTTAATTGTTAACTTTTTTCACACACCCACATACATATGTTTATGTTCAACTGAATTTTACGTTTGGTTTTGGTTAATCTTCAATAAACTCAGATTAGAAAAAGGATTTTTCTGAAATATTTCAATTTTCAACCTCCGTACAAAATCCGTACAAATTGTAAAGGTTTTTCTGCGCCAGCCAGCATCCAAAAATATAATAACGTGACATGAAAAACAGTTACAACCTCTTTTTTGCCAGTGGAGACAGTGGAGTTCCTTCAAGAAATTGGTAATTTTTGTTTTGATACTTCTGTTTATTACTCACATCTGGGACAAATTCAGAGTTCATCACCAAACAAAACAAACCCAATGGTTTTAGATCTTTGATAAACTTTTTTAATTTTGAAAGAATCAACACAGTTGGACTACAACTAAACTAAGAGGATGACCGCTTTCTTAGAGTATATCATTACAGATGAAACTGAGAGATTAAGTCACCTTTCGATGTCAACAGTTTGAGTAAATAAATTTCACTGAGTTTTCATAGCAGTTAAGCTCGCCAAAAAGGAAACAGCTGCGCTTTCAATTTCACCTGTTATGAAGTCACTCTGTTTGTATAACAGTTTACCTACTATGAAATATGAACTACAGGGAGAACATTTGCACTTTTCTTTTCTCTGCGATGAAAATTGTTTTAAGCTTTTCCATTATTTTGTTTCTGTTTCTAAGTAAAATTTAGCTTAAGCGAATACACAAATAAAACTACCACCAACATCTTTTCATCCACAAGAAGAGAACTTAATATAGCCATATCTCTGTCGTACAGCAAATTGCAAATCGGATTACTTTTAAAAACAATTTGTTACTTTTTTGGTGTTAATGTCAAACAAACATAGAAACAGCAACAACAAATGTTTGTTAAATTAGAAACATTGGCCTCAAATCCCTCAAATCTTGCAAACCATAAAGATTCATTTGTAGTAATTTATTTAGACTTACCAGCCGTTATACGCAAACAGTCCAGAATAAAATGAGAGCGCTATAGATGTTACTTTAGTATCTGTATTCTCAAATGTGAAATATTCCGTTTTTCCTAAATACAACTGATAAATGCCGGATGCAATAATGATAAATAAGGCCAAAAGCTGCAAATACGTACAATACAAAATAAAAATGTAAATGTTTATATAAACATTTAAATAATATGATTTCAAATTTATAGTTGTCGACCTACTTTGGCGTATGTAAAGATATCCTGCACAGCGGTGGCCCATTTAACATCCCAGCAGTTAACAAATGTTAAAACACCTTAAAAGAAAAACAGAATTGATTAAATAAGAATATTTTCTAATACCAAAATAACAACTAAAAATTATGTCTACGCAGATAAAATTGCCATAAATTTTAGAATATATAAAAAAATTATGTTGTTTTAATAAACAATTTTATTGATTCAACAAAAGATGTTAGATGTTCTTGTAAAGAAGTGGTAAAAAATGTGTTTACGCCAGCAATTATTTTGTTCGAAAGTAAATTAAATTTAGAAATCAAAATAATTTTTCATATCTAATTGTTTCGGTTTCTGTTGAATTTTTCCCTTGTCGTTCCACAACTGTTTTTGTAAAATTGTTTCTTTGAATGCGCCAATTCCCTTACAGGTACACCTTCAAATAATTTATTAACTGTGAATGTGGAAAAAAATTGCGTACTACGAAAACAGTTAATGTTATAAACATATAATACATGGTCTATACACTGTCAAATTCGTATTCAGTTACTTTCGTCAATGTGTTAAATGCAAATAATCTGAAATTACAAGAGTTAAAATGACTTTTTAATTCCAAGCAGCCATCCCAGACTCTCCTTTAAATTTATTACAATCTTCTGACATTGTTATTTTACTACAATATTATATTTTAATTATTCGGTTTAATAAACAATAAACGATTGCGATTGAGAAGAAATCTTTGTTTAGATTGTATGATGTAACAATTTTACTAATTTACATAATTCTGGACTTTTGAAATAAGAAAAGAAATGAAAAGGGGCAAAAATAACATCAACAGATACTTCATTAATCATTTATAATTTTTTTAATCGATTTCAGAGTAATGGAAAATAACTTCGTTGCTAATGCTTGATGATGTCTGGTTAATGAAAACAAACATAAAACCAGAACTGAAGAGACGGATTTTAAAGGCCAGTTTTCCGATTTCCATTTTGCACACTTGTTCCTCTTTGTGGTTTAATATTAACCTTTGACATGACATATTGTTGTCATCCTTATTGCAGTTATCAGGAATGTTTTATTCGTTTCTTGCCTTAAACTTCAGCTTTGTTGTAAACAGGCATAAGTAAAATTTAACTGAAACTTAATAATTTATATATTATACTTTCCCAGCGCCAGTTGCTAGAAGGGAAGCATATAAAAGTCAATCCATGTAGGTGGAAAGTTTTTCTTCTTCAAGTACTTAGAAAGACGACTTCGTTGCGAAACCAACTTTATCGCAATTAAGAAAATTCTCAAAAGTTAGAGTGCTACTCATACCTACCGCAAAGAGGAAGCTCTTAAGTCCAGCGGCGAGGTGATATACCAAACATTCAGGTCTTTGTAAACTAAATCTGTTTTATTTTTGGAAAATTTCTATGACAGCATTTATTTTTCGCAAATAATTCTAAGCGTTTATCTATTTGTTTTTGTTTATTTTGGGTTTTTTTTCCATATTTCATATCACAGTTATAGAAAGTACAGAATTTATTGGGCGATTAATAAATAAAAGAATTGCCGGCAGTTAAAAAGAAACTATTCCCCAAGATAAACTTGCTTGACTGAAAATCTATTGGCAGGAATTTCAGAGGCCTAAAATTGGTGTTTTGATTGATAATTCTTGTGTTTTGAGCGATTTGTTTAGAGTCTAGGACACAGGAGAATCAAATATTTTCAAAACATAAAAAATATTCAGAACCATCAGAAAACATTTGTTTCCCTTCGTGAAGATATTGAATAGTGATTCACAGGCTTTTGCTTCCTACGAGAAAAAGTAAAATAGAATACAAAATTTACAATCAAGTCTTGGGTGAAGGGTGAATGAAATATGGTTTATAGAAGGGAAGCACATTAAAATAAAAAGAGATGATTTAAAAAGTAGTAGGAATACTACTAGTATTTTGTATTGGGTTAAGGAAAGTAATTAAAATTACTTTGGCTTATGACGTAAACATCTCTAAAGAACCTTGGAACTTGGCGCGCAAAATCCAATTCCAGTCCTAAGGACGGTTCGAAGTTCTTACGTAAATTTTAGCTGGGAAATTATCATTTATAATTGTGTAGTCTTGTGTGTAAGGAAAATATTACTATTGTGCCCATTTACAATAATATATGTAGAAAAAGGTAAATGCATGAATCTGTGAATGAATAACAGTGAAGATCAGGCCTACAATGGGCCTTCGCACTGGGATTATCGATGATCGCTTCAATGGTTTAATACGTCAAGGAACCGGATAACCTCATTCAATGGGAGTGTTAGCAAGACTTGTTCAGACAGCGTTTTAACGCGTAGTAGCCTCTATCTCTTGTGTGTCAGTATCAGGCAGTTGCTAATCAAGTGTTACCTTGACTCCTTCTCATTACCGCGGAATCTGCAAGTGTCCACTCTGTGTCCACACAGTGTCGAACGTAAATCTTATTCGTTGAACGCAAGAATTAGAGTTACGAGTAATTTTGTTTCTCTTCTAGAATTAATGGAATATTTGTATTTTTTTTTCTCAGGGGACAAATAGAAACTTGAAGTATCAAAAAAACGTATAAACAAAAAAATTTAAGTGTATTTTCCTTTTTGGGGAACATTTTCATTCAATAAAATCGTGTACGATTATGCGATGGAGCCACTGTATATAATAAATTAGTCAAATTTCAATATTTCCTCCACTGTATGCGAACGTATGCAAACGAGAGTGTCTTCATCTTCTAAACCTTTTGTGAGTAAGTTTTCTTAGTTAATTTTTTACTAATAATTTTTTCCTATATATGTATGTATCTATATAAGTACATACGTATGTATTTAAGAACATCAAACCAACTGTAAAAATTCCATGATGATATAAATATATGAGTATTAATTTTTGTCTCAGTGGGCGGAAAGATGTCTACATTTGTAGTTATAACATACCTGTAATAGCAAATACCAGTATACGGAATTTACCAACACGAATTTTCGTAGGTGTTTTTTACACACAGTTTTTATGGGAACCTGAAATTCCGCAAGAACTTCGTACCGGCCTTTAAACCGAAATTTTACAACTTGATTTAGTTCTCTTTAAATTTTTCTGCTTATGCGCCCTTTTTTCAAATGATCTTATTTTGTTAATTTTTTTTTATTTTAAAAGATGCTTTCACAATACAAACACTTTTAATGCTTTTAATATGTTGTTACAAAACGAGTTAAGGTGGAATTTTAAGGTTTTTAATACCTTCCATTCAAATTCAATAGAACTAAATAGGGTCTATTAATTAGTTAATACAATAAGTATTTAGTTTTTTTTTGTATTTACAGTCAATAGAAAAATATTGTAATTGAATAAATATTTTATTAATCTTCGGGTCAAGAACAAAATCACCAGCAGTTTTACGGTAAACAACGCTTAACAGCTGTACTATTGTTCTAATCTACAAATTAAAAACTACACATTGTACGTACGGACATACTTATTTTATACGTCTGTATATTAATTTATATACAATGTTTCTATTTAATTGATTTCTTCGTACACTTAAGAAAAGGGTAAAACAAATTTACTTCATATGACGGCAAGAACATATTTTACAGGATTAATATAATTTCCGTCTTCTTATCATTTAATAGCCCGGTAAGAAACATTCGATGGCTCATGTCATGTGCTATTATTTTAAGATTAAATTTTAGTTAATTTTTTTAATTGTAAAATGATAAGAAAATCCAAAGACAATTTGCTTACCAATTGTTTTTTGTTTTATAAGAAAAGAAAGAAGTTTATGTTGCGTCGAACGTTGCGTGGCCGTGAAAATTTGTCATGTAAAGAGCGGGTCGATGTTAAGTGGCCTGAAACAAACTATTTATGTATTTGTAAGGTATTAATGAAACTCTCGTTTTGCTTCATATATCAATTCACGTGATTATGACTGCTTGTGGTGTCACAGGTTCGAGAGGTCCCATTTTCAATAGTTCTGCCACAAATAATGTTGACTTTAAGGGTATACTTTGATTCCGGGTTATTGGCATAGATTTCAGGAAAACCCACAAGAAAAAGTCACGTCATATCTACCTGAGATAACCACACACTCGCCCTTATGAATGAATGACGGCCCCCGACTCACAAACCGCACCAAACAGTCTATGCAATTTTCCCTGTCAAAATACTTAAATATCTAAAAATTTGCTTCGGCCAAATTGAGATCATCTTCCGAACGCTTCAAAGCCGAGTCAGTCTTATCAGTTGGACGTGCTGCACAGTCGTGTAACTTGTCATGGTGGTTTGGCATGATTATCTAAACAATTCACAGCAGGTTAGACAGATGACACAAAAATAACAGGCCTCTAACACTTACTTCCACAATTGAGAAATGAAGCAAACCGTAGCAGCGTGACGTCACGCTACAGCAAAGTTGCCGGTGAAGATCGAATTTTTGGCTTTTGTTAAACTGTTAAGTTTTCGATATTGTTTTTCGCAAAGCGTTAGCGCTGTTATATATGTATGTTAGTATCTAAAGAATTAACGCTGGCCGCCAATTGAGGAATGGCTACAAATCATATATGTACATATGAATGTGTGCCTAGTCAAACTCTCTAGTCAAATGTGGTAATAGCTTCCCAAACAAAGTGCAAAATTGGTCTTCAAACTGTAGACTCAAACAAAACCACTAATTTTGGAAAGTTATTTATTTATAGTTATTTCGTTGAAAACGCAGACACACTTATAAGAGAGCGGCAGTATTTTAAGCCATTTTATTTGATGGCAAACTTATATTTAGAACATGTGCTGCAAGGTGCCACGTTATTTAGTAAAATAGTCGCCGTTAAGTACAACAATTCAATACATTCTGGCGAAAGATCTCAGCTGATTTAGAGTCTATTCTGTGGTAGGCTGCTCTTTTCATTACAACTCTAAGGTATTATATATCTTAACTGCTACAATCTTAAAATATTTGTATGTAATTTTTTTCCCCAAATTCATTATATACGTACATATGCAGCACACAGCCAGTAAACGCGATGCATCATCAGGTGGCGTACACTCGGGAAAGAATGGCTTCAGAACGTAAACACTGAACGTTAGAGCGACAATGGCTTGCGAACATGGACGCACTATCATACATTCTATCCAGAGACGTATGAAAGCCATAAAGGGACCAAATGTTTCCATGATATAGGCATAATCTGCACCAGATTTTGTGATCATTGTGCCCAACTCGGCATAACAATAAGCGCCAACCTAAAATAATTAATCAGAAATGAATTATATAGTAGACGTAATTATTTCAACAATATACATATGTAAATTATTGGATGCTTTACAAATAAATATTATTCATATAATGAACAGATTTTCTAATTTAACACAAAAGAAAAAAATATGTTCGACACGTATTTTTCGCTGTTGCAAACACTGCGTTTGACAAGTGATGCTCCACTCATAGAAAAACATTTAAACTTAAAGTCATTGTGGCTCTTCCCTGCCTACTCATTTCATTACTTTCTTCATTTTGAAGGTGATATCAGGCAAAAAGAAAATTCTTCTTCTGGTGAGGGGCATTTTTTTGTGTACGGAAACTATTGTTCGTTTGAAAACTATTGACTTTATTTCAATGGCGTGAAATGAGTACAACTCTATAACGAACGTCAGTTTCGTAAATAATTGAACTCTTACGCCATGGAAAAATTCTTAGGCGAAAAATTGCTGTTAATTCAATTTTTTATTTCCTGTTTTCCAGTGCGAGACACACACACACACACACGCACAAACGTACACATACATTAACTCATCTGTGTTGGTGCCGTAGTCAAGCATGATTTCTATTTAATGGCTTTCCTTTGAACAAGGCATGCCATAATTGTGGATGCCTATTGCCCTTTTACGAGCAGAGTGTCAGGAATTTTTAAAGTTATTTCATTAGTTTGGTGGAAATACTTCTACATACATATTTGCGACATAACTTGATTAGAAAACTGGGTAAGTGTATGTGTGCTGATTCGAACAGAAAGATTTTTTCGTACATAATTGTGTGTTTAAATTGCTGTGAAATTTATTTTAACTACCTTTGCCACAACAAAACAAAAAATAGTCCTGGAAGCTGTTTTAAATCATTTACTTGTTTGAAATAATATTAAAAAGTTAATGAATTACATTCTTTTAGGTTTGAATGTAGTTACCACTTAGAGTGTTTCAGCAATGAAATGAGAAAGCGCACAGTAGGAAAATGCAACTCAGAGAAAGCACTTAAATTGAGTTTTATTCAAAAACTTGTTTTGACGCAACAGGTGGGTTTTCTTACGCAGGGTTACATATGCCTATAATCATTCTCTCCGCTAACTTCAATAAATGCTATCACATTATGGACATACATACATATCTGAGACTAATGACCTACTATAGAAAAATCCCAATTTATATCGAAGTTTTTGAAACAATTATTTTTATAAAATAAATAAAAAAAACATAAATTTAAAGTATTTTCTTTAACTCGAAGCGAAAGCCGTACACAAAAGGGTGAAGTGATAATTACACTTTGTAGTAATTTTACATTTCGTTTTATATTATTTTGTAATAGTTTTAATTTCAATACATTTTAATGAACTCCATACGAACACAGTTATGCATACAATAATCTTGATTTCTGACATTAAATCATTTTAAATCAACATGAAACGCTTATCACGCAAAATCATGTATACGAGCTGTACACAACATTTTATGTTAATTTGTTTTGATTACTGTCCAATGTTTTTTGTTATTTTCATCGGACAATGAAAAAACAAAAATACAAAAATAATTATTAGTTTTATGTACGAATAAACCTCTTAAAAAATTAATTATTTTAAAAAGCAAGTTGGATATTATTTTACCAACAAGAATTTCACATATCTGTATGAGAGTACATTTGCTTTAAGCACAAAAATATCGCTTTGACACCGGTACGCAATTAGTGTTTTTGTACTGTTTAAAAAAGTGTAGAACATTTTAATTTCTCCCTCTTGATGCAAAATTAACTACGGTTCTTAAAGTTAAAAGCTGGAAACTAAACTCACCCTGTCATATCAAATCATGTGATCTTAAGGCTTGTATTAATTTTTCTTCGCTTAGTCACGTTGACCATATGAGTATTGCTCTATTTCATACGTTCGCCTATTTAAATATTCCCCATGAGTAAGAAAATAAACTGTTTAGCATTAGAAACCTGCCGCTTATTAAGTAGATCAAGTAGATGTGTGTTTCTAGACAGAACCCCCACTAAACAGTTCTGTTGTCTTTTTTTCTATATCTTATTAAAATAATAAAACTATTAAATAATTCACTAATAACTGTGAGTAATAAAATTGTGTACAGATGTGAATGCTGTTGTTATTGTTGTTATTATTACAATTCGTATTAAAGAAAATATGAATTTTAAACAAATTGTTTGTACAGTTTATTTATTTTTGTTGTGCTCAGATGGGCAGGTGATAAACAAACCATATAGATTCCAGCCTAATTTAACATTCTCGCACTCACGGAAAATTAAATTTCCATAAATAAATATGTTTACCAGCGAACTGAACAGGTGTGTAACTCGAAATGGTCTTTTTGTAATACTCTGCTGGTCTCTTGTAAAAAACTTTAATTGTTGTTGAGATATTAAGCAAATTGTGAGTAAACGAGTAAATGGTAGAGTTTGGGCCAAACGAAAAATTGAAAGCAAAAACAAAGCACTTTAATTTATAAATACAGTGAAACTTCGTTATAAGCAATGTGAAGCGGATCAAAAAAAAAATTCGTTATAGTTGTACATATGTAAAAGTCAGTAAAGCCCTTATGAAACTAAATTTTTCTTTCAGTAATCGATGCATTAATTGGTAGAACGAAACAAAAAATGTTAAAAAGGAGCAAGCGATAAAAAAGTGTTTTTTGATTATTTTTTTAAGTGCTGTCAACTTTTTATTTATAAGAAGTCGCAAAACCGTACAGTAAAAGAGCGGCAAATTGCTTAATTTCACCATAAATGGCATATTAATCAACACTTTTAATCTTTCAAGCTAAAAATGTTAATTTTAATTTGAAAAATTTAACATTTTCTTATCGATAACTTTAGTAAATTTGTTATTTTTCTTAATATATCTGAACTTATTGCACTTGGTAAATTTTCCGGTTGCACTATATATGTGCTGTTCTCCAAAAGTGTAGAGTCATAAGGGCCTATAGCTTTGGTGTAACAAGTCTTGAGACAATACGGAAAAACATCGTTACAACTATAATTTTCTTCATCAAGCTCCATATTCTACACGGATAAAAAAGAATCCTAATAACTCCAGCAAAACCATTTGACTGGGTATGGACCGGCATACCATTTCAAAAATTTTAAATCGATCTTTATATCATAGTCTGCGAAATCTCTCCACTCTTGTGATACAGTGTTAATTACAAGAGATTATAACAGCGAAAAGGGCAATATTTTCATAAAACGAATACTAAAAACAGAATAAAGTTGCCTACTATAGGGCGTGCCCGTACATCACATTATTTGTATGGTTTCTTAAATTTAAATCGGTTTTTCTGTTTTTGATATTCTTAAAAACTATATTAACAAATATCGAATTTTGTCACGATACTTGACCCATTTGAACAGTTAAAAACAACGTCCTTATCAACAAAATTATACATTTTAATTTGACTTATTCCCTCTTACCTCAGCAAATAATACAAAAAAGTGAATATTTTTCTTCTAATATAAATGGACATATTTAAATAAATTAAAGCGAATTCGAAATGAGTTTTAACTCAAATATTCCATTTAAAATTCTTTTTAAATACATATTTTTTCTTACCTTTCATTCTTGAATAAAAATTAAGCTTAATTTTTAAACTGTTTTCGTTATATATATAAAAGTTCGTTACAGCCAAGTTTTACTGTAGTACAACATTTGCTTAAATATAGTATAGTTTTATATAAAATGTACAATAAGGAGAGCTTTTCAAGAGGCTCAATAAAACACTTGTTATTTTGAAGTTTGCCTTATAATAAAGTACGTTGTATTGAAGTTTCACTGTATTACTACAACTGTTTGAATGCGGATTTTGTGGTAAGAACTATTCAGCTATTACTGGCCTCATTTTATCACTTCTTCTAAATTATTTTTAAGAATTATAGCTTTTAATTTTTTTTTTGTACTGAAAACTATTCAAAGCAAAAATAAAATTAAAAATGTTTTTAATATTTTGTTTGCTGTTTTTTTAACATAAATATATAATTTAAACTTCAAGTGTGTAGTAGTAAAAACCATTCTTTTTTTAATTTGTTTGAAAAATTCTAAATTATTATGGAAGACAAAAAGCATTTTGTGTTTTCTAAGCTGCATGAGAATAATCGATATCGATAACTGTTATTTGACAGCTGACAATATCAAACTGTGTTGACATTTCTGTTGGCTGTGGTAGTCATCATGAACTATTGAAAGCCAGATTAACGCTTTCAAGTTGCGGAAATTTGCTTCGAAAGAAAGTCTGATCGTAAGGTTCACCGTGCGCTTTTATGATAGTGTTTAGGGATGATAATCATTTCTGGTTAAGTGGCTGCGCAAGTAAGCAAAATTGCAGTATTTGGGGCGACGACTCGCCGTGCTGTTACATCCATTAAAACTTGACTGTTTGGTGTGACATCACGGTTACTTATTTCTTGCGAAAGCCGTTCGGTTCGTTCTGGCTGAATATTTTTTTCCAAAAATTAAGTCAACAAGACGGTGAATTGTGCTGTCAATCAATTTGATGACAACTTTCGTCCAACTTTCTTCACTGGCTGTGGATTACTTTTTTAAGGCTTATGACGACAAACCTGCAATTTTTGAAGCCCTGGAAGCCAATATGCAAGATGGAACTGATCGAATGGAAGGCTGAAAATCTTGCTTAAAAAATAAATGCCATGAAATTATCTACCAGATGATAACAAAAGAAGACTAATATTTCTGTCTTGCGTTACCATTTTAAATTTTCCAGCTCTTAAAAAGGTTACCCGATACAATATTTCCACATTCTGGTGTTGTAGATATGCATATATATTTACATATATTTAATTTAATTAATATATGTTTAATTACCATTGAAAATAGACCTGACACCACCCAGACAATTAAAGCCAAATTAACACTGCCGGTATTCATGAGGACGCCTGTGGGTGAGACGAAAATACCTGAGCCAATAATGGAGCCCACAATCACTGTGCAGCCATTAAGAAGACTCATTTTGGCCTTCAGGGTCACTTCGCCGCCGCCGTCACCGTTTTCTGTTTTCGCCGTCGTTTCGCCATTTCCATTGACAATTGAGTTTTTGCGCGAAGAATTTTTTCGATTTAAAGATTCAGTCTCCATGTCGAAAAATAATTTTTATTTTCAGATTCTTAGTTTCTCCAGTCCTTGTTCTTTTATCTTACTTTGCAGTGTTCTGTAAGTAAAGAAAATTCGAATTTAAAATTTTGTTTAACGAAGCTGTTAAGTTTATAATTTATTATAGGAGTATTTAAATTTATTTTGCTATATAAACAAAAGTCGGGTTGTGTTAAATGTATTTTGAAATTTGTTTTCATTTTCACCTGTTTAGCTGAAAGTTTTTTTTTTTTTTTATTAATATCTCTATTTGTTTTATCTCTTGTATTCAAAGTCGTAACATGAAAAATAAGAAAGTGGATTTTTTGTAAGAATTGTTTATTTTTCTAGATTATGTTTATTTAGTAATATGTATAAGAAATTTATTTGTGAACTGAAATGCAAAGGGCGGTCCATTATTTTGCATTTCGCCTTTGTTTATAAGTTGGAGAATTTTCTCCTAATAGAAATCGTTTGTTGAAAATTATGTTAAAATTTTGTTTACCTCAGAATGGTTTCAAACACACGTTGTATTCATCGTTACCCTAAAATAGTGTGGCTGTAACTTAATTTTGCTCAATTTCCAGTTTTGTATATATATTGATCAATTATAGTATCTGGCATTAAAAGCATTTTTTTCATTATAGAAAATTATTCTTCTCTACGCACCAAAGTTAAGGTTATACTCTATCAGTCCTAATAAGACCTATATTAACTTACAGTTGCCAGAATTGGCTCAACATTTCTGAAAGAATGAGACTCTTTGAAAGAAAATTTATTAGCAGTTTCACTGACAATGAGTAGCGTTCCTCATTCTTGCACATCCATATAGAGGAGATCCAATAACAAGTCTATTACAAGTAACGATTTAAATAATATCAGACCTAATTTAGTTTAATGGAAAATATTGATGGCTCACTCCATGACATTCTCCTTCTTTTTAAAACTTAACTGCATATACATACATACTTATAACCCTGATACAACATTTGTTTAAATATAGAGGGAAGATACTTGACCGCCCTTTGCATGACAGTGTATTTTCATTAACATATTGTAACTATTTGTTTATTGTAGTACAACTACAAATGAAAAAAGCCGCAACTAATAAAACATTCAAAATCTATTACTATGAATGCTATTAAACTAAATTCTACACTTCTGCAAACAAAAATTACGATTAGCAAAAAACAAACAGACGTAACAACTACAAGTGTGTTTATTTGATAAATGCAAAACGGCGTAAGAACACATTTTTTTCTAACAAAATACTATAAAGAAACGGTTTTATTTTGAAAATTGTTTGAAGAATTACATTGGCGTCTTATGGCTGTATTTAAAGTGAAATTAGAAAAAACCGCGTTAAAAATGTTTATAATTTTCATTTAACAAAATTGTTTGCTACTCCTTAAAAAGTATATATTTGTTAGTTACGCCTTATTGCAATTTGGATAACGATAGGTAAAATGTTTAAATAAAGGCCAAAATATTTTTTCAAAGTTCACCTAAAAATGGGGAAAATTTCACGGTAACAGTTCTCAGAAAAAAACATTTTTGGGTCGTCGGGAAGAACCTTCTCGGCCAGCAATTTGAGAAAAATTTCCTCTCGCGAATATTGCTGTTTTTGAAGAAAATCCAGGTTTGATCATTACTCGTTGGACTTTGAAATTGGCCATTAGCAACTCGGACTTGTCCTTGAAAACGAAAATAGATCCGGATCATACTTCATCATTAATGTAACGATTTTCAAATTCTTTCTCAACGTACAGACACTCAAAAAATGTGATTTTCTACTATTCGCATTAATTAGTAACAGCTGTTTGTTTCAATTAAATATTGTCAACAGGTGATATACTCGCCCCTTCGCTCTGCTTATTTACTATGAAATCATATTGCCCTTGTAGGATTTATTCAAGCATGTATCTATGTACGGTACGAGCATGTGTGTTTAGTAAATGTGCAAAAATTCTGTTGACATTTTTTAAGAGATTGTAAATATTAATGAAA
Organism: Epicampocera succincta; assembly: GCA_932526305.1. Lineage (NCBI taxonomy): Eukaryota > Metazoa > Arthropoda > Insecta > Diptera > Tachinidae > Epicampocera > Epicampocera succincta. Next base: position 60,165,196 of record OW052034.1, read on the forward strand.
TCGAATCAGGCTATTTAAAATATTCGTACTTGTTTTGTGAAAGTTATGTTTTTATACAGTCATTTAGTGCACAATGAGTTAAAGATAATAACACGCTTGAAGACTGTCACCATGTGTTACGGACGCTTCCAGGCTGCCTATGAATGATTGTAAAATAAAAAACACAAGATGCTCTCATTTTAAGTATCAGTCTTTTGAACTACATTTACATTTCATCTGAAAGTCAGCCGGCAAAATATTCTTAAAAATATAATTCAATTAAATTGCTAAGGCCACAAAAAATAATTTTTTGCAAACGGCTTCTAAATGGTTTTTAAAATTTTTCAATTGTTATTGACTCTCAATTTGTAAGAATTATCGTTTAATTTTTGTTTTTGTTTGTGCTGCTTTAATGTATTTCCTCCGACACTTATTTTAATCCGGAAATTACAAAATAGTACATTCACTTTTGTCAATTAAACAACAATTAAATAAGAGCTGTTTATTTTCTTCGTCAGCAACAACAAACACAAAAATAGGTATGTACTTTGTATGTGATTGAGCTTAAAAAAAAGTTGATAAAGAATATAAAAAAAAAAAAAAATAAACGGCAATAAGTCATTTTTTCTGCATACATACATGTGTATGCACGTATTGTTCTCGATTCTATACAGATGTACATGTACATCTATATGTAACTGGTGGCCAGAAGTATTAGAAATTAAAAAATAAATATGCTTGAGGTGATACTTTAAATGTGAAAATAATTTCATATATTATAATCATACCAATATTTTTTAATGGAATGGAAACATTGTGTTGCCACCTGCGATAAACTGGAATATATAAATTTTTAAGTTTCATGTGCATAAACAGATTCTTCATCTTTTGGCGCCTGGGCCTCAACCAGCAAGTTTTTCCAGTTGGCACGATCTTTAGCCAGCAGCCTTCAATTTTGCACCCAAGTTGGCTGAGGCCCCTTTCCACTTGTGTGCGCCATCGGTTGCGTGGGCGTCCTCTATTACGTTGTCCCAATGGTTCGGAGTCGAAGATGCGCTCTACATGTCCCAACCACCTTAGCCGCTATATCCGAAGACGCCTGGTTAGGCTCATGACGATGTACAACCCGTACAGTGCGTGATTGAATCTTCTTCTCCAGAAACCATCAACGCAAACAGGGCCGAAGATTGAACGAAGAACTTTTCGCTCGAAAATATCAAGGACTTTCTCATCCGCCTTCGATATTGTCCATTGCTTCCGCTCCATAGAGAAGGACAGGGATGATCAAAGTGGTATATAGTGTCAACTTGGTTTTTCGAGAAAGGGTCTTACTAGTCAATTGCCTCTTGAGCCCAAAGAAACAGCGATTGTCAAGAGTTATTCTGCGTTTAATCTCGGTACTGATGTCATTGGTATTGTTCACTTGCGAGCCAAGGTAGACGAAGTCCTTCACCACCTCGAAGTTGTAGTTGGCATAAACAAATACATATACTAAAAATTCACATAAACTCCTAACTTGTTCTGAAATTTCCAGAATAACGCAGATTTTTTGAAATTTGTGCGGCAATGAAAACTTTTGGAACATTGGAATAACAAAAATCACCTTCTTAAATCTCCTGAGGCACTTTTATAAAAGGTTTATTTATTACCAAAGGTTTTTTCCAATTAGCGCGGCTAAATCTTTTTTTTATGGCGTTTGTCTAATCCGTTCTGTATTAATTAGTTATTAACGCCAAAGCACCATGACAAGTTACACAATTGAGCAGCACGTCCATATGATTAAACTTTATGATCAAAATGAGTGATCGTTAGTACTAATAAATTTGGCGAGTGACATTTTTGACAGAAATTGCCTCCACCCACAAAAAGCTACTGTTTGATGCTGAATTTACACGTCGTTGGACCGTAATCTTTTAAAATTGACGTTGGTGAAACCATCAATGTCAACCGCGAGCGCTATAGAATGATGATACAAGATTTCTCTTGACCCAAATTGATGGTGCTACATGCCAATACCCTTTAGTTTCATACATAAAAATACCAGAAATATTTTTGTATTTACTTAAATTCATGACCCATCAAATTTGTCCAACTACTCAAGTTACAAATCGAAACTTAGGGAGCCAAGTAAGTTTTAAAATCGCCTCGTTTGGATAAAAATCGCCAAATTTGACATCCCTGCTTCTCATCTCTCTATTTTGTAGTTTTTTCTCCTGCTGCTGGCGACTTTCTTGCCCACTTTTCCCTCTTTATTTTTATCTTCTCTACCAAACTTTTCTCTACTCTTCAAGTGGCGCATTCGAGACTCCAGCCATTATTTTACAAAGTTTTGATAAACCTCACAGAAATCACTAAAAATTTGCGGGTCTTAGTACTGCACACATTTGTGAAAGCGATTGTACCATTAAACCCAGGTATGCGTAAGTGTTAAAAATTAATTTTCAGAGTTTGTTTTCGGTGCTCAGTTATTGTTATTTAAAACACACCAAAAACTATATTTTTCGTTAATTTTTAGATTTTCAAAACTTGTTAATTTTTAACACAAATATATATGTTACTTTTTTTTCTTTTGACTAAATTTTCTTATTGATTAACCAAGCTGAACAAATGTAAAATATTTTTTTTATACTTTTTCAGAAGAATAAGAAAATATTAGTGGAATAAAACAAGTGTTTTTGAAAAACGGAAAGCTAAAGAAACAAAGAAAACAATCTTATTAAAATATTTCAATGTTGTGAGAAAACTTTCATAAAAATTTAAGTGATTTGAAGAGTGAAATTTAGTCTTTTAGCCATAAGTGTTAATAGTACCTACCATTAGGCTGGTAGCAGCAAGAGACCGACAAAGGAAAAACTGTGAGTATTATCGATTTTAGCTTTGGAACAATATGTATAAACAAATTGGGCATTTTATCTACTTATGATCAATTCAGTTACGTATTTGAAGTCTATTTGAGTCAACTTATTGTAACTACGCCTGTTTTGTATTTTACACGCAGAAAACAACAATGTACAATTAACTGTGAGCAACTTTGGTTTCGTTGTATAAATAAGTATTTGATCATAATTTTGTTGCCTCAGCGCCTTAAACGGTTTGTGGAGCGTGATGCCAATACGTTATTACAGACTTAGTAAGTGTAAAATATTTAGTCTAATAATTGTCTAAATACTCCTTAAAAAGTACAAACTGTTGATATTTTCAACAAACTAACGGCAAAAAGGGGGAGAACAACTTTGAAAACCGTTCACCATAAGGCGAATTTTCTAATTGGAAATAATTTTGTATCAGAAGAAGAGAAAATATTTAAAGGGAAACGTTATTCACGATAGGAATTTTGGGAAAATTTGCGAAAACATATCTAGGGAAAAACTATTCATGATATGGGTGAACATTTTACGATTATATAAAATTATTGGTATTCTATATTTTATGCCACAATACATACAATGTACATATATAATTTTCAGCTTAATTAAACCTTTACCAACTAAACGAAACCTGTTTCAAAATAAATGAAGTTTTTTGAAATAAATGAAACTGTTTTCAAATGCAATTCAATATTTTTCAAAATAAATAAGACTACAAAAAACGTAAAAATAAGTAAAATCGTAGAAAATGATATAACGCGGTTTCGACAACCCTCGCTGCCTTAGGAATTGGGATGATCATGTCCATGACATATCGGCGGTTTCATACAAATCATCTCCAATATTATTGTCTAACTAATGTAAGAAAATCGAAACCTCTGTTATTATACACCCACAACAACGGGAAATGGCTTAAAACACAAATGCAAAGTAAGAAGCCAAATCCCTGAAAAATTATAAAAATTTTATTTGAAAAATGTTTAATTGTATTAAAATATAGTTTCTCTTAAATTGAAAAATGTTTCGTTTACTTTGAAATAGGTTTCTTTGAATTTGAAAAAGGTCTAAATTAAACTGAAAATGCTATATATAAAACTATTACAACATTTTTTTTGCCAAAACATGTTTCTTAAAATAAAGATTTTATTCAAATAATTAACTAGTTCTGCTTTCATTATTTAGGCGAAGGAAAGACTTCTAAACTAATTGTCCAGGTTCTCTTATATGAAGTCATCTGAAATCGTGACTAAGCAAATCTTAAAATTTAAGTAAAGCTTTAAAGGCTTACAACTTAAAAACCACCCAGCAAAAACTTTCCACATACTTTTCAATATCATACTATTTACCGTCTACATTACTTAGAAGTACTCAAGTAACGACTTAACTATTAGCTACAATAATATATAAGTAGTTGTTGGAAAAAATACATTTAGAGTCTCTTCAATGAAAGTTGATTAAACAATTTGAATAATACTTAGTACGTAGATTTGTTAAAAACAGAAAACTTGATCGAATTGAGGTTTAAAATGTTCACAAAATTAAAAATAATTTTTTTTAAATATTATTAACTTGGCAGTTGTGAAACATATTCGTGTTATTTGGTTTAAGGGTTTTTAAGAATGATTATTTAGCTTCTCTAATGATTCTTCTTTAGTAGTGACCTTTTGAATTAGTTGTCCGTAAACGGGAGTATTATGTACTTGAAATAGTCATGGCTTAAACTCCCAAACAGGAATGCTGAAGAGTATTTTTATCAACATTTCCACTCATTACTTTTTAAAAGAGAATATATGGCTGTTTTGTCTTTGTCTTGTCTTTTTTCTAAATTTTGGATCGAAAAGTTCAAGTGCTGAACATATTTTTCAAATTGTTCCAAGTCTACTGGCGAGTAGGGTAGTGTACCTATGAAATGTTGGCACATAGACAGCTAGAATATACACAAATAGCAGCTATATATTTTGTTTTCAGACGCTGGACAATCCTTTAAATAATTGAACGATTTAAATATGAAGCCCATGCCTTTTGGAAGTTGTGTAAAACATGCCACCAACATGTGTAATTAAAGTTTCCACTCTTTGGAAGACATTATATTCAGCCGAGACGCACATTTTTGTTAAATAGTTGATGCTATTTTTCTTTCCGTGTTCTCGGGAATGTTTATAAATTATGTCAAAAGTATTTGTGGTATTTTTTAGAGCAAATTTCTTGAATTTTAAAAGCTTTTTGTTTCCATTAAGAAAAATAAAATTTTTAACCAATTTTTAATTATATCGTATTTAAATTTTAATAAACACAAATACAGTAAAAATATGCAATTTTATTTTTACTGGAGTTTAAGGCTGGACAAGCTCTAACTTGTGTAAGGAACAAATAAATCTCACAACAATCAAAACATGTACAAAAGAATTGTTAATAGTACAACAACAACGCTTTCTTTGCCAATTCCGAACGCTTCAGGCTAAATACATAAAATTAAATAGCACATTCACTCCCAACACAGGTAAGTTATTTTGCAAAAAAAAAAATGGAAATATGTATACAGTGGCCTTTGCGTAATGGGAACTATTGCTAGTAACATACTCTTTCAGGTTTGCCGGACTGAAAGACAGCTGACAGGGAAAACGACTCAAATACGTATCTAAATACCTGACCGTTGCTGCAAAAACCCGTAACGTGCTTTAATGTACTGACGTTTGCGTAAAATAAAGACCAAGCACATTCTATAACGAAACGCCATTTTTGCATTGATAGTAACTTTTCTAAATACAAATTATTAATATAATTCTATTTTCCAGTACTATTTTATTACCAAAACAATTAAATGTTTAACAGTTTTTACAGCCCCGCGAATTCATAGCAGCTAAACTCGCCAATAAAACACGGCATACTCCGAAGTATGATTTGATTTTTGTTAAATGTTCGTGAACTGTCATAACCAACAATTTTAATCTTCAACTATTGACGTTCAAGGGACACTAATATGTAAAAAAATGTGATCAGCTGGGCTCACAATTTCACCTGCTATGATGTCGCCATGATTTCAAATACAATAAACATACGAGTCAGTTGTTCCTTACAGCGTTGGGAATTGAAATGGTTTGTTTTTATGTTTGTTAGTAAAAGCACCAAAATAATGAAAAGCAAAAAATTTTACTATGGAAAACACTGTAATCTTTTAAATTAAATTTGTATGTATATCATTGGGAATAATCCATATATGTACATCAATCCATGCATACACTCTTATTTACAGGGGGGTGCAGCATTTGCCACCAACATAAAAGCCAACGACCGACTTTTCCAGTGACGCACGTGAGCTCTCGAATAATTATGCTTTAACAATTTTTGAAGCATTTAATTAGCAAAATGGGAATCCCCAGAAGAGTATTTACGCTTTCAGATTATTCAACTTTATGTTTGCACTACTGGGAATCCCCAGAAGAGTATCTACGCTTTCAGATTATTCAACTTTGTGTTTGCACTACTTAAATGTAAACTATAGCGGACGTTGACATTAACGTGATTTTACTGTAGTAAAATAAGTCTTCTCGAACAAATATTACATTTTTATAATGAAAAGGTTTTATGTACGAGTACAAGCATTCAAATGATAAAAGTTCATTGACTTGCACGCTGATGGTGACGTGAACTTTTTTTTAGCATGTATCTTTCTATCTTGATTAATCTTTGAAAACTACAATTACCTTTCACATTTTTCTGAAAAAAAACTTAATTGTATTGGGTTCATTATTGTTTGTTTGCCGATACTTTAAAACAAATAATAACTACGTTTTAGTTTTTAATAGAAGAATGTTATGTCGAGTATTTTTAATTTAAGGAAAAAAAAATTGCTTTTTTATTACAAAAAAAAACCATCTAATGACAAGTTTTTTTAAGCAATTATTGTGATTGGCTGACTAAAGCTCTGGCACAAGTTGATATATATTTTCATTGAGCCGCAACATGAACCAATATTTAGCAGTTAATCAAATTTTATGTTCTGCAATTATCTGTTATTGAGTGCAAAAAATCGCTTGTTTGTTTTAATTAAAAAAAATCATTTTTTTAATTTATGAAATAAACAAACAATTAAGCTATAACTACTGCTAGTGATTTTGGTTTTCCTAAAAGCGAGCCAGGAAAACACAAGAAAAAATATTTAAATGTAAATTACCTTCATTAAGGATGTTGTAACTTAAAACGAGTTAAATGTGATTCACAAATTATAGTTATTGGACAAGCCTATTAAATAGAATGAATGACTCAACAAAATAATGAACATGTTGAACAAAACTAAAACCAAGTGATACACATTTCAAAATGTAAGCAATAATTTTTGTAAAGAAACCCTTATTTAAAAGAAACAAAGTTAAAAATGTGTCTGCAATGTGCTAGTGTCATGCTAGTTGCGTTATTTAGAAGTAACACAGTGGAGCTAAACGGAAAACAAATTTTACGTTCAATAGTTAATTTTTTTTTTCTTTTAAAAAGTTCACAATCGAACAAAAAACCAGCAGCGAGATTTATTCAACTTATGTCAAATATAACATTCTCTTCTTTACCTATAACAACTCTACTTTAAAAGGACGCGAAATCCAAAAACGTTTAACTTTTACTTTTGGCTGAAAAAATTTTGCTTAAAAATAACTGTTATGTTAAGGTCGCGCTAGTGGGCGCGGAAGCTCTAGACTGCAGTCGGAAAATGATAAATTAATGTATTTGCATAGAGTTGCATAAAGTTACATAAAGTTACATAAAAAATGTTTGATGCGTTGGCAGCAGAAACTTTGTTAGTTTTGAACTTTTTAAATCGTTTTAACATGTAACTGTCAACAAAAAAGAATAAATTAAACGAATTTGAATCATGGAGGAAAACACACAGTAGGAGGTCAAATCCATTTTTCAATATACTAATAGGAAAGCAAGTAAAACCAGACGACAGCTGACGGTAAATGCGATTTTTTGTGCGCCTAGATTTTTAAACTCACAATAGTTATCGGTGCCTTTAAACATAAAGTAATTCTCGTAAAAAAAAGTAGAAGGATTAAAGACGTTTGCCCTTCAGTAAGAAGTGCAAAATGGATATAAGAACCAATCAAATACATTTGAATAACTCGGTTTAGCATCGTAGCAATCTTCGTAGGACCCCATTGCAGTCAACATCCTTTAAATATTATATTTGTTGGGCCACATCATTAAACACATAATTTGTAAAAAGGCTCTTAAGTTTTATCACTTCAAAACAGTTTTCTTTATTAAGTTTTTCTAATTTACGATTCTAATAAAGTTATTTGAATACAAATCTTAGATTTTATTGTAGTCTCATGTTAAATTAAAATGAAATTGAAATGACACAATGTTATTATTCCTGGATTAATTATGTTTAGTTAAATCTTCGTTTATTTATTTATGGTTTACTATAATTAAAATTGTAATAAATCTTAAAAAATCTTTGCAACAATTCCTAGACACAGTTAAAACTGTTTTTCATAGATTCAATTACAATTTTTGTTGAGGGCGGATCTGCAAGCGGCTTTTCCGATTTCAATGAATTTTTTTCTTCATATCATAAAATTTTTGTATTTAAACTTCATTTATTTTAGAGAAATTAAGCAAAAAAATTTGAAAAAAATTAGTTTAAAGAAGTTTCTGTTTTTTTTCTGAACAAAGTTGTTTTTCATATATTTTTAATTCGCTGAACCAAATGATTTAAATTAGCAAAATTTTTGACCTACGAAGGGGTTTCATTGAATCAACAAATACTTTTATGGCACAAACGATTAGAATTTTGGTTCATATGAGCATGAAATATGTTTCGTTGTATCAGCAAATATTTTTATTGCAATTTTTTTTTAAAAAATAACCTGTCTAGAAAAATCTTTGTGATTATTTGTTTCTTTTTCTGTGTTTCGTTTACTTTGGCAAGTTCTGTGTACACCACGGACTTTGCCAGTCGGGAAGCCAGCTGGTATCACTCTATTGCTTTCATGAATCTTAAGCACTGCATAATGGAAGTTACTCAATTAACAAACTTTATATGGGATGACAGAAGACGTATATTCGTTTAATTTGGAACTTTTTATCTAAAAGCAAGTACAAATTATTATGGCCAGTCTTGCAGCTCGGACACATCATAATGTAATAAAACGAAAACTCACGTCAATGAAGGCACCATTAATTCTGATTTCTATTAAGTTTTAAATTCCTTATTGAAATACTTGTCTCATTAACATCGAAATAAACTTAGAACATTTTTGCATTTCTGGATAATGAATGATAAGTTAATTTACAAAATAATTAAAATTTTGATTATTTTTAATATTAATTTTTTCACACTGTTGTGATAAATAAGTTAAGCGATTGTTAAGTTGCTATTTTATTGTCAAACAACACTGTTAATTTTCGAGCAAAGCGCTTAAATGAAGCTTGATTAAATTTGATTTGAAAACTATTTTCGTAGCGGAAATACGTTGTTGTTAAACCCAAAAGTACAGGTATGTTTGTGTTTATTTAATTAAATTTAATCAATTAATCGTTTGCCATCTTTTTTCGTTTATGATTATTTTCTCTAATTGAATTTTTATTTGACCGAAACTAAATAAATTTACCTTATTTTTTTTTTTACTAAAAGTCAGAAGGTCGTAGTTTTATTAGCAACGCAACTAATATGAAATATTTGTTTTTGTGTGTGGTTAACATGTTCTATAAAGAAAACAAAAGAAAAAAATTAAGAAAGTCATTAAGTCCGCCCATTAGCGCTGGTGACAAATTATAATGACAAACTATTAAATCAGTTTAGGCACAAGACAGGCAACCCTGCAATGAGAATGAAGATGGGGTCTATATTAAATCTCTGTAAAAGATTATTTTCGTTAAACACAATTTAAACTGCTAAAGACTGCCGACGTATCGAGTTTGTTGTAACAAACAATTACCATATGATTGAATGGGGAAGTGTTTTTCTGCTTTTTGTCGTTTAAAGCGCCGTTCGTGTCACATAAAACTACAGTGCAACACTTTGGTGGTTCTATTTTGGCATAAAGAATTTAAAAATTAAAAAAGTTGCGAGCAGATTCCGGAAAGTTGAAAACTTAAATAAACTACCAATTCATTATATTCTTTTTTCCTGAAAAAATGTTCCACAGGAAAACGATAAAACACTTAATAAGAAACCGAAAAGATCTTAAATTTAAAGCAATTTATAAAATATTGTCGGTATGTATTTAAACTTAAGTTACTTTGGAGCTTTTACAATTTCATCGAACTCGCTTGAACGATTCAGTAAATTGAGCAAAATGAGCGTTAATTACAATGAACGGTTTTAGGTCTGTTCTTTCTTTAATGCCATCACAACCGAATTATTTTTTTGTTATCAATATCAAACCAGTTCTGGTAATCGTATGATTTTAAAGCACATGTGTGGTTTTCGGGTGTTCTGTAAATCACATTTGTGATTTACAATTGCAGAAAACACAGGCAAACAGCTGTGTTCTGTAGTCTGATTGTTTTGAAATCACAAAAGCAAATAATATTTTGGAAGCAGAATTTTCTTTATTTTAAAATATTTCTTTGAAATAAACCAAACATTTTCATATAACATTAATAAGTATTATGAAGTTCACCCAAAAAAAAGTCTAGAAAATAACAAAGTGTCTTCAAAAGTTGTTGACGTCACTGAACGTTTTAAATTCATAAAATTGTATACATAGAATACGCACTCTTATAATTTCAAAACACTTTTAAAAAAGTGAATTTCAGAACAGTCCCGATAATTTGTTTATATGCACATAAATTGTCTAATATAAACTATAACATAAAACAAAAAATGTATAATGCCAATATATATTGTTCGCTTTTACAATTCAAAACTTCAACTTCAATTTCAAAAACTACTTTTACTTGCTCATTTTATTTTTAAGTTTCCATTAATCTAAGAAAAACAGAGTCAGTCTAAAGACTAGAGCTGAAAAAAATACAAAAAAAAAACAGCTAAATATTTTGCATTTAAATTGCACAGCCTTAGACCGATTAAATAAATTCGGTTGTAAGTTTTCTGTATCATCGCATACATTTCTTATCGATATCGTTTTGTTTCGGTATGTATTTCCCAGCTCTGAACTGGAAATTTCTTTCCTGTTTAACATAGAAAAATACTATAGCAGTTATTCTTAGACTTAGATAAAGAGTTTTAGTGAAAGCGGAACAGATATTCAGTAATTTTTTTGCCTTTGTCAAAATATTTTTATTGAAAGAAAAACCATCAATCACTTTTACATATTCCACGAAAATTGTTTCCTCAGACAACGAAAACAAACCTTTTTTCTTCCTAAATAAAATTTTTTTTTCTAAAATATTTTCAGTCAAACAATTTGCCCAATTTGGGAAAATTTTGATTTCACCGAAAACTTTTGTTGTAAGAAAGAATAACTTTTTGTTTTTTTTCTCATAAACATAAAACATGGTTCGTTGTATCAGTAAATACTTTTATTTAAATTTCTTAAAATTCTACAACAAAGGGATTGTCTGAAGAAATATTGTGATAATTTTTTTTCTTCAACGAATTGTCGTCTTTCCTACAAACATACTCACATATAGAAGATGTTTTTAAGTTGTATTCAAAATTGTAATAAACTTTAAAATTATATTAATGCAATACACTTATACACACACATACATATGTAGATATAACGATATCATTTACATTTTCTATTTCAGAAGGCCTGTATCGTTTTAATCTTTTGATGTTAAAAGAAGAAAAGTTAAAAGAAAAAATATATATTAAAGGCGGTTGATAGAGTTTAACACATCGTAACATTTTATACATTCGAAACCTCAGTAATGCTGACAAAATATTTGACAATCATAAATTTCGTTCTATTTTCTTTCTTTTCTTTTTGTTAAGATAAAAAATGCAGCTCTACCTTTTATCTAGAACAGCCAGCAGAAAACACGCTTAATTTTATAACTCGAAAGCTTTTGTTTCTTAATACAGCTGCCCTGTTTTTTGTCTGGTGCGTATATGTTTTTTGGATTTCTTGTTTAATTTTTGATTTATTCAATACCGAAAAAAATCAAATTTATTTGAATTAGTTGAAGGACGCACAACGCACGAGTGTTGGTAGAAGGATCACAAAGAGAAACTACCACTTAAAACACTAACACACGCACACACACACTTGATATTAATACAGCGAAGTTCTTTTACTTTAACTTTTGAATTTTTCAAGCAAATGCTTCATGTTGCCTGAACCGAAGGGGGTTGACCGCTGCGTACAGCTAAATATCAACATAAAAAGCAGAAACACACGTTGCCTGCTTATAATTTTTAAACGAATACAAGAACCCCGTCAATAGCTGTTTAACGTTCTACACGAATTCAACAAGTAAAAGCGACTAAAGAAACTTTTTCAAAACCTTATAGAAATTATCAACTCTTGTTCAGAAAAATTTCATAATTGATATGGTTTTGTTGTTGGCGTCTTAACATTTGTGATACTCGTTCAAATACAACGTGTTGTGGTTGCAAGATGTTTTTTTGGAGGGAGATTTTTCTTTTCGCTTTGACGTACATTTAACGTTCAAGTTCGCTGGCAACATGTTTGATGATAGTTTGTTGTGAAGACCGGTAAAAATCAATGGCTTTCGGTGCTGTATTTGAGAATTAATTTTCTGTATAGACGAAACTGTTTTCTTTTCACTACCAAAACAGGTTAGAGAATTCGTTTGATTGTACCTGAAAGATACAAAATATAAATTGTATTTTTTGGTTTTAATTGAACTATATGCAGGTACCTCAACACGTAAAATCTAGCAGACAAGTCTGATTTAACTTTTTGTGGGGATTAAGAATTGCTTAGTTGATACTCTGCAGAACTTGTTCTTTCATAACTTCTAGTTTGTCCATGTGTGCCAGAGATTTTTGATATATATTAACGCCATCGACAAAACTCAGAGCAACTACAGTTAGGCCTCGATTATCCGCTTTCAGTGATTTTCTTAACATTTTTCTTATATTCTATATATTATATGTATAACGAAAGAAAATGTGTGGATTTGATGCCTGTGTTTAATAAAAACGTGCATAAAAATATATAAAGAAAAAACTGTTTTGTTCGAAAGCAATGAACAATACAAAAATTACTCAATTCAGAGAAATGTTTAATCACTGACTTTTGATTGAGCAAAAGCAATAGAAAATAAATATGTCTGTAATCCCGGACAATAGAGGTAATCACACTCGATCGATGTAAAAAAATGTAATTGATGAAAAAAAAACAAATATTTGCAATTGTTTTTTTTCGGATAATCAACTTTGCCGGTTAATCGAATTACAAGTAATCGAGGCTTTACTGTAATCCAAATACTAATTCTAACTATTAGAGCGCCGAGAAAATTAATGGATAGGAAAGTCGAAGAACACAAACAAAATGCAGGACAGTGCTTTCTAATGGTAGAAGTACATGGCAGCCGTTAATGTTCGGGCGCACTGTAGACCTGTGCCAAACAGAGTTTAACTGGTGTTATGACGTGGCAATTTGCCACGTTGCGAACTTTTGACAGGAAAATAATATAAATTAAACAATTTGGTGAATTGCAGATAAATAAATAAGGAAACAACTAAAAAGAGGGGGTGATAAAAAAGGTTTTCACAGCGCACGTTGTGTACTTGTAAGTTTTGAAACGCACGATAATCGTGGACGAGTTCACGCGTGTTCTATCTTAACTTCTCGCCATCAAAAGTGACCATAAGTGTTGCCAGAATGCTGCTACAGTTAGCAAGTTTTTTTACTGTGTAGAAATTTGGTCGAATTACAACTACACACATGTGAAAACTAATAACGAAATGTGTCCATCTGAAACGAAAAAGAATAAAGATTGTTCCAGCCCCCTTTCAATTATCAACTTAACACGAATTTTCTATGAATATTAAGTCGTTTAGTTGAACTTTTTATTATTAATTACATCACCAGACTTTCAAAGTCTTTTTCTACGCTTCTGTTTTAAGCTACAGACGAGTATATCATTTGTGAATTACTTATTACTATTTTTAGTTTTCTAAAGAAAACTAGAAAAATACATACATATGTATATTGTGGACTTTTTGAGGTGGGGGACAGCTAGCAGTTTCATGGTCACCACCTGCCCATTTTCTATTCAAAAACTATTAAACTGGTTTGAACTTTAAAATCTCAAGAATTGTTTCAATTATTGAAAAGTTGTACTAATGAACAAGTTTCGGATTAGTTTCAGAAACTTACAAATTTCTTACCGCAGTTATTATTTGTTGAAACTCCTACGCATTTCTTAAAATTTTACAATAAATGGTTGGATTGAATTTCAAACAATCTTCCAAATTATTTGATGCATTTAACAATAATTCGACGTAAAACAAGTTTCTTAATACTCACCAAGAAAATAGTAAACATTTTATTTTCGAAGAAATGATAGAACGACTTTAAAAGATAATATCAACATTTATTGTTTCCGATTTTACTAAATGAAGAAAATTTCCCAAATAGTGTCAATCACTTTTTACCAGTAACTTGGAAAAAACAACGAGATATATTTTAAAAGACAGTCTGCGAAACGGAATATGTACGCAGGCGTACGCAGTGCACGTCAGCTAACGCAACCATACCACTCAAATTGGTACAAAGACATCGGTTATCATAGGTCTGTACGGACTAAAGTGGTCGCCGGCGCAAAATCCGGACCAAATAGTAACTTTTTGTGGATCCATTGCCACCTGCTGAACCTTGTGTGGATTGGAGTTGTCCCATGTATGTCAATTTGGCTTTCTAAAATAGCCATTGAAATTATTAGAAATGATTTTTTCACTATAATTGTTTTGCACTAACGAACATTCATTTTGATAATGTCGTTTTGTCAATTGGACGTACTGCTCAGCTCAGATGCTTTGGCATCAGTAGCTGAATAACCGATTGGACAGACGCGACTAAAAAAGTGGTGGTCATAGATCGCCAACATCTAATCGCGGCAATTGGAAAACCTTCTTTATTAATTACATTTTAGGTACTTTTTTGTAAAGAACAAAATAACTTATATTTTAAAAATTATTAAAAAAATAATTATCTGGCAACACTTAACATTTAATAGCGTTTATTTTATGGGTTGTTACAATTTACAATAAAACATATTCTTTCTAACTCGTTTTTCGTCGATCATTTGGAAATGTGTTCTCAAAACTACCTGTTTGTATTTTTTGTTCATTTTATACTTTTATATAGAAATTTATGATCAAAAATATCAAAGTAATTTCAACAAGAAAACCTAAAAAACAGGTCCGGATGGCACATCAAACACGCTTACGACTTAGCACGTGTTTGTGTATTCGTATCGTACCAGCGATTCGTATTCAGACATTCACAATATTTAGTGAATGCTGAATATCACTTGCGCTGTTACCACATTTTAACAAGACCTTGATATTGAAAATTAAATTTTTCTTGATTTATTTTTTGAAAGCTAAAATAAAAATTTATTAACTTTCTTGGACATTAAAACAATGTTCATTTAAATATATTTTTTTGCATGTATGTACATATATTTTCGTCATGCTCAATTTTTTCTTTGCTTTTCAGAAATGCGAGGGTGTATATTTAGTATTCCAAACACATTTCTCAAATATAGAAGTATTTTTGTTTTGTTGTTTCGCACAATGTTTGCGATCAGTTGCTACGTAAAATTAAAAGAAGAAGTATTAACAAACACTAATTAAATATTTTGCTTAAACAGTTGTGGCGACAAAGAATTGGATGTTTGAATTATATACGAACATTTTAATTTTTCGATGGAGAAATTTTTGCTAAAGTTTGCTACTCTTGCAGAACTGAGCGAAAATTTTCATTTTGGTATCACGGTACTTGATAATGAATGTATACGAGTATATCGTAATTTGAGATGAAAGCTTTCTCTATCGAGTAGTCTAAGAAGTAACACAACTCGATCGGTTATTCGATAAGTCAGAGTTTATCGTATGAGCAAAAAGCAATTTATTTAGGTGGAAAAATACATAATAATAAATTTTGGGTAAAGTTTTGTTTTCATTTGGTCTGTGGGTAACAATTTTGAACACTCTCTTTTGTCCCAACTCGAACAAAAAGCCATTACACACTTTACTCTGGAGACAGAAGCGAAAGTGTTCAACTCCTAATTGTTACTTTTGCAGTTTTGCCTGAGCGCCTGCTTTTCACTTTAAATCTTATAAAAAATATGAAATTGTAATTAAATGTGTAATAAAATAGAATAACTTATTTATCGTAGTCGATGGCCAGCAATGAAAAAGTTTTTTTTTTCTTAATTTTTAATCTCTTTCCCCACAAGTGTAGGAGGATATATAAAAGTATCTTGGCAGATTATTTAGATTTGCTCTGTAATTTTACATGAAACATTATTTATGTAATTTTCTTTTTATTATTAGAAATCTATTATATTTCCATAAAAATTACGATACCGATATCTTATACGATGATTTGTTTGTACGATACTTATCGAAATGTTATTCGATACGATTATATTCGTATACTCGATGTCGTATGCAGTGATTACGCCCCGGGCCTAGTATGTATTTTTTTCATATAGTTTTGCAACTACAATTGCAAACGTATTATGAGAACAGAATCAAAAAAGAGAAAAGCAAATTAATATCCCAGCACATACATTCATATCTGCTCTCTAGATGGCGCTATTTATGAAATTTTAACGTTGTTTGTCTACTCAAAGTTCCTAAATTTTCGTAACAAATTATGTTTATCAATCCCTATCAACTATCAGATTTCTAAGAAAATGTTCATCGCTGCTTTGGCGTAGAAGAGGGCCAGCAAAGCGCTTTGTGCTCTATGCGTGAATATTAAAAAACCTACAACTTTTTAAGCAATTTAAGATTCACATTAATTTGAGTTTTCAAAAAAATAGAAACTGTATATAAAATATTTTTTCAAAGCTATTAATTTGTTTGCCTCAGGCCTGTTCAACATTTAAAATTTGTTGCATTATTTCTAGTTTTAAATACATTCTTCAAACTGTTATATATTTATTTGCACTTTAATTGATAATATCCTCATTGTTGCTTTTCATATCATTATATTGTACTGATATCATTCAAATGCTGTATGATCTCTAGTAAAAAGTTTTCCAGTCGGCTGGTGGTTTTTTTTTCTTCTTAATCTAAACTACACTTTATTAATCAATCTATTGTTGTCTTAATATAATTCAGGCACAAGACATGTTGCAGAAATATACGAGAACACAAATTTGATTTATTTTTTGTCCGTAAATTGTATTATAAACATTAATTTATATACTTTTTGTATATACAGTAAACGTGTATGTAAGTATTTAGTTTGAAAGTTTCTTTTTATTACGCTGCACAGTGGGATGAAATATTCTCTTGATGAAGAAACTGGGAAATGAAAAGGGTTCTTTGTAATATCCTGTTTAAAAAGGGTTAAAAACTATATATTGTATGTATTTAAGTATTTTAAATCATTTATAAGCGAAGAAGGAAAATTGTTATTACAGTGAGTGGTTAAAAAAAGGTGTAGACATTTTTTAAATAGAAATAGTTATCAGCCAAAACGTTACAATTTATCAACACCCTTTTAGTTATCAACTATATGACTGGAATAAAGTTATTCGCCCCTCCCACGATATCGATCGTATTTCAACTGATTAACAACATCAGCCTGACCGCTGCTTTGATATCATAACAATAATCTAGAAAAGTAGTGCTAAGATGCATCGTTGTCAATAAAAATGAAAATATGTACTTTCATTTTAAACATTTTCTGGACACAAAACGGATTATATGTAACGTTTGCTTCGAATTTTTAGAACATTTCATTTCTTTTTTGTTCTCAAACAACTCATTACACTGAAAATGCTACCAACTTCTCCTTATTAAGCGTGTAACAGATAAAGACATCTGAATAAGAGGACTTTTATTAAAAATATAGTAGTAGAAAAACGTGTGCGAAATAAAGAAGAAAAATCATTAAAATATACTACTACAAAAATGTGTTCGAAGGAAACAAGAAAATGACGTGCTAAACGGAATGAATAAAAGACTATTCGATATTACATGATCAAAATCAAATGTAGGCATATGTGCTGTGTGCCCCAGATTATATTCCACAAAATGCGTCCCGAAACAGCCATAATTTAAACCCCTCTTAGAATAAAATTCGTATCAAAATTGCTGCATTAAGGGGGTATTCAGTAGCACGACTTGGCAGTGTGTGATCTGCTAAAGCATCATGTTACCTGAACGTCCAAATGATAAAATACTTTTGGCCGAAAAATCATTTTTAATAAAGAGGGTTATTTTTAGATGATAAGAAGAAAATTTTGCCGTATATGGAACAGTGCGAACACATAAGAGTTTCACGAGGTGGTAATAAAGCGTGTTTTTTTAGAGTGTGACAACTTTGAGTTGGCATCACTGCTTTATTTGAGCACCCATTTAACAGCTGATAGTTGCGTTTTGTTTAGTTTGCTTTGAAATTTCATTATAAATCGACCTACACCAGAAGTTTTCAATCAAAATAATTGTTCTATTCGTCAAACTCATCGTGCACTTCTTCCATTTCCGATGAAGCCCATTTCTGGTTGAATGGGTACATAAATAAGTAGAATTGCCGCATTTAGAGGGAGGAGAATCCACAAGCTTTTGTCGAAACACCATTACATCCACAGAAAATTACTGTTTGGTGCGCTTTATGGACTGGTGGAGTCATCAAAAACGGAGATGGTCAGAATGTTACTGTCAATGGTGAACGGTATAGGAACATGATTCGAAATTTTTTCGTACCTCAATTACGTGGCAATAATCTGGCTGATATGCGATTCCAACAGGACGGAGCCACATGCCACACAGCGGGCGCTACAATTGATTTACTCAAAGGAACTTTTGATGAGAAAATAATTTCACGTAATGGCCCAATTAATTGGCCACCAAGATCGTGTGATTTAAACCCATTGGATTATTTTCTTTGGGGTTATGTTAAGTCACTTGTCTACATAACCGATAAACCACAAACAATTAAACACCTGGAAATCAACATTCGAAGAGTTATCGGCGAAATGCGGCCGCAAATGTTGCGAAAAGTTATTGAAAATTGGTGTTCCAGATTGGCACCTGACAGAAATCATATTTAACTATTAATTTCATAAAATTTTCTTTCCAATAAAGCCCGTTTCATTGACATTAAAAATACATTTCCTTTTCTTATTATGATTTAAACTTGTGTCACTTTATAAAAAACATTCATATTTGCTGTAGGGTGCGGAAGAAATTTAACAATATGGTCGTGATTCTAGCAGAATGTCATTAGGCATTTAATAGCGGATGCCGTGATCGACATTATGCTTGAACGATTTCTTGTGATTTGATCCCATTAGAATTTTTATTGTGGGCCTTACTGAAGTCGTAATCAAGAGATGTACTTAACACCATCTTAAGGGGGGAGGAGTCATTGCAAAAATTTCCTCAATACCCATAACTTGTCTTATTCCATTTTTAAGTCTAACCACTCTTACTGAAAAACCCTTTACAGAACCCTCTGGCAGAACTCGACGGCAGTAAGTTACTTCGTTCTTCTTCTTCAACAGTGTTGTTTGCTCTGAACTGCTTGACAAAGTTGCAGGTTTTCAAACAAAATTTATTCCCAGCACAAGTCTATTTTGGTGTCCTGTTGTAATTTGTTCGGGTATTTGTAGACACATGTACGTACGCATGAAGTTTGGAATTATTGCGCTCAGCCAAAGTATTTTCCATTAAAACGGAAATAATTATAGCATGTGGCGAAGTGTCTGCGAGCTCTTCATTAGCAAAAAGTTATAATTCAATTAGGCCAATAACATACGATACGAGAAGTGCAAGAAATAGTTTGTAAAGAAACTACTGAGCGGTATTTTGAATGTGTTAATAACAATACAATTGGCGTGTTAATTTTATTATTGAGTTATTGAAAGTATAAATGATTAAAGTAAATATTAGGCAAAAGCATTTTAAATGAAAAAGCCATAAACAGCCAACGATTTGTTGTAAAACGTACTATAAATATTATTTAAGTGATTATAGAAATTTAATGATGTTTTGTTTATTTTCTGTGGTTTTTAAACAAATTTCAAAATTTTTTTTAACTACTAAATAAAGTATATAATATTTCTTTTTAAGTAATTAGTTGTTAATTTGAGAGAAACTCATGCTTATGGAATTACGAAAATCAAAGTTATTATTGCATCAGCAGTTTTGGTAAACGTTTG
This sequence comes from Epicampocera succincta, assembly GCA_932526305.1. Lineage (NCBI taxonomy): Eukaryota > Metazoa > Arthropoda > Insecta > Diptera > Tachinidae > Epicampocera > Epicampocera succincta. The sequence goes on from OW052034.1 coordinate 60,185,328, forward strand.
TTTTATTGCTTGTGTTTTGTGACCTTTAAAGTAAACTGATGTAATCAAATGCCTTTTTATTTTGTAGATCAATACTATTGTCTGTTCGCAGGGTTTTCTTATTAATTCGTGGCGAACAATTTCGTGTCAACAAAGCAGGTGCTTAAAAACGAATTACTGGATTGATATGTTCTACCATTCCATTTCCTAAACGATACATTTTTTATGCTTCACTTGTCTACCGTTTAAGGGCACTTGTTGAATGTGGATCTGTAAGAAGTTTCTTATTAAATCAGTTAGTAAAAATCCTACATAAACTATATTCAAGAGCTTTTGAATTACGAAGAATATTTCTATTATTCTTTTCTAAGATTTTACCCTAGAAATTCTGTTTAGTCAAAAACAAAGAACTAAAAAGTTTATCGCTTATATGCACGTCAGTTGTATGCATTTAACGTCTATAACTATGCCTATCGGTGGAAGCAAATTTATATTCATATATCTAATACAATGCATAAAGGCAAGAAAGGTATATAAACGAAATGCATATATGCGAAATACACATACAAAAGATAAATATAATTACATTTCGCTTACATGCATTTCTCACTTTTATGCATGATAATAGAATGTAATTGCTTTTTAAATGTATTAAAAAAATACACAAACAAAAAGTTTCATCTCAATTTATGTATATTGAGTCCACAACTTCCATGCGCAAAATCACTGAGATGAGCCCCCATAACAGTTTTTTTTTTATCATCAATTAATATATGGGAGAAAAAACGCTTTCTTGCGATTTTTCGCGCTAATGTTTAAAAATGAACAACAAATAGAGATTTTCGTTATTCGAAATTCCTGCAAAATTTATCGTTCGGTATCGCGAACACATACACATGTCAAAATATATAAAATATTAAACTCGACGTTTTTTCCAATTGGGGAAACACATAATTCACCCGATGACAAATATTAAATTATTTTTATCACTTTATTTATTTATTATTATTACTTACAAAATTATAAATATTGTAACTAATATGTCAAAAAAAAATAGGAGTACCAGCTGTTTTGGCTTTCAACTCCGAAATTATAATTATAATATAAACTATATCAGGTGTCGCAAATTGTTCCTTGATAAAAATTCCCAAATTAATTCTATATATTTTTATCACAGTAATTTTTTTAGGAGATCCGTAGGTCGATTTAATCTCAATATTTTTTGTATGGATGAGCTATACTTTGGGCACTCATCCAGAACATGTATTAAATAAAATGTTAAATTATATTAATTATGTATACAATTTTATTTATAAAACAAACGCATTCACACTAATTTTAAGACAAACATAAGTGTTTCTTTTTGCGAAATTTTTATTTGTAGTATTTTGTTTAAAAATATATGTATGTATGTTGTGTATCGTAAATATACGCATAACAAAATCTACTCAAAATAGAAAAAAAATGTTCAGAACACGATACAATCGCATTTCAAATGAATGGCATTTTTGCATTGTAGGAGACTTCTTACGATAGCGAAGGCTATAATCAAACTTAGGCTCCCTTGACTCGATTTTTAAACTCTATATATGCAAAAATACGTCTTCTATTTTACTATGTAAAAGAAAGACAAATTGCATTAAATACAATAATTTAAATTTAAAATTTTTTCATAAACAAATTTAATTACTCGTTAATATATAATAAATAATAAAGTAAAATTTTCTACTTTCTACTAAATATGTTGCCTAGAATTAATCCTTATTTAGATTACATTTAAATTTAGGAAGTTGCATTCTGAAGAATGTTAAATTGTTATCAGCATTCCATCATACCGTTGTATACCCCTACAACTGGTGAAAGTGAAATGCAAACCGCTTAAATTCGAATAAGAATCTGTTAAGTTTTTTTTTTATTATAAACTGCCTTAAAGCGAATAATTAAATATATTGCGTTATTCTTTTTATTCTTTTTTCAGCTTACACACACTAAGAAACTAAAAGTCCTTTTTTTTAGTAAAGAAAATGAATGCGAGCTTAAGAAATAATTAATATTTAGTATCAGCTGCAACATTTTTGGTAGTGGAATATTTTCGTTTAATAAGAAACACTTTTAGAAAACAGTAGCACAACGATAACGCGAAGTTTGCACATGGCACAAGAATTCCAAAAACGCAATATATTCACATATACATTTTTCGTTGTGGCACCTCCAAACAAAACAAAAAAAAAATTCATGCGTTTAAAGATTTGGCTTTTACATGCCACAAAATATCAAAACAATAAACAATGTTACACTCAATACAAATTAACTGCTTGGGGCAAGATTGTAATTAAAGTTATTAAATTATATTATCATTATTTGGTGCTTAAAGCGCCAATAATAAAACAAAAGTTTGTTTATTAAGCACTCTTTCCTTCTCCGAAAAACAATTCTGTACTCCCTTTTAAAGGAAGGCAGAGGTTTTATGTGATTTAAACACTTGAGCCATATCAAGTGGGTCCCCGATTCTCTTGAGTATTTCAAGATCACCATTAAGTTAAGCCGCACTTAGTTTTTCTCTTGCGTAATTGGAGGTTTTCTGCAACGCTGCCCCCTTTTGCATTGGTACCTTGAGGAGAGTTAGATGCCGAAAGCCTTCCAGGTTTACCGTTGAGGTAGATCTTACGGCCTCCCGGACCGCGCAGCCTTATTGTGGCCGTGGTCTGTTTGATCTTACTCCACCATACAAGAGCGCCATAAAATATTTAAGGACTACCTTCTGCTGTTAATAAAACCATACAATTAACAAAACAATATTAACAGTTCCCCCAAAATGTGTGTATGTGATGAAGCCTGTAGCTCTAACCTGCAAAAAACTTCTTTAATTTTATATTTCGACGAGATGTTTAAATCACATGAAAAGCAAAAGGAAAGAGATTCGAACATGCCGAAGAATATTTCGGCGTGAGGCCACTGTAACTACATATATAAATTTAAATGTTACTGGAGTTAAAGTATTTAGATCTGTCAAAATTGAGGTAGTTACTCGTTTTTAAAACCTTTTCGGAATTGATGGGGCTTTCATTGTTGATAGAAGAAGGTAAAAGTTTTTATTTTTTTCGTTTTTATTGTAATATTGTATAACTGTAAGAAGCAAAATAATTTCTTAATGTCAAAACGATTTTGCTTATGCCAAAGAACTTAATTTTGATTCTAGTTATAGTAGAAGTGTCAAGCGTAAAAAAAAAACAATTTTTGTTCTCGATTTGCGGCGAGCATTTTGTAAATTGTTACTTCTACAATATCGAAAGTTTGTCAATGTAAAGTATTCATTATAACTAGTGTTAATTGTGCTGCTTATATAAATATTTCTGGCTGAAATCAATACACATTAGTTTCGCATAACTTATGTAACTACCCATATAGTTGACTTTAAACTAAAAAGCAAATTTATATTCACAGCTCATGGAGAAGCAAAAACGCAAGTTTCTTCACATCTTTAAAGTTTGTTAAACTTTGAAATGAGAAAACCTTAAGAATAACAATATAATATAAAAAAAAGATAAAAAACAAATATATTTTATTCTGTTTGTTTGAATAATCGTGAATTGTCTTTTGCAATAAATCTTGTTTACAGCTTTCATTTAATTATTAATGTTTTACTAATAATTTGTAATCGCTTGAAACTACATAATTATTATTTTTTTTTGGCAAATTGCACTATTCATCACGTGTCTTCATAAACTTTATTTTCAATTATAAATCCGATTTCTACTACTTAATCTTTGCACGTTTAACACACAAAACAGGAAAGGATAGATTCTTTTTTCATCTTGTATGGACAGTGAAGCCAACTTTTGCATAATCGAAAGCACTGCAAGCAAATAGAAATAGGGTAAAAATTAAAAAATTACGGGTAAAAAAGCACCAATCTCAATTATCAAGTACTATTGATGGATTACTAACGAAAAGTTATACTTGATCTTTTATTGAGGTCAGTTGATTTTTATTGATAAAATAAACAGAAACAAACTTTAATTCATATTAATAAAATAAATAAAAATTAAAACATTAATATAGAAAGGCCCTGAGTAAAGTTTTCCTAACTTTTTAGGAGAGAAAAAAAACTTAATAATAATTAAAGTTTTGTAGTCGCGAAACTTTTTTCAACTGCTTATATTTCTGTTTTTTTTTATTTTTAGTCAGATCACGTCAATTTGTTTACAAATGATGTGTTGGAAGATCATCTTTCGAAATTTACAAAAAACTCGATTTGAAAAAAAACGAGTTGGAGCCTTTCTATAGTAAGGTAACGATATACATATGTACATAGTATTGTATGTAAATATATTTTTGTGCGGTTCGAGAAAAATAGACAAATTATTTTAATATGTAAATACTAGTGCATATAAAATGTAACGAAACATTAAGAAAGACAAAAGACAAATAATTAATTTAAGAAAACCAAGCAAAAATTATGTTATAAAAATTGTAATTTTTGCAAAAAAAAATTATTTAATTTGCGAATAAATTGTATGACGTCGCCTTTCACCTTCAGCAATAAGTGAATAAGGCAACGAAAGTTGGCATATCACAAAACTACTTACTTCAACAGGATGGGGTTTCTCTCACAGAATCCCTAAAGTTCTGGACTTCAGTGTCTTTCCATTTATTTAAACTAATATTTCTGAGCTTTATTTCTATTTTATTAATTGTATTTAAAACATCTGAATAGTTCTGTACAAATTCCAAAATAACTTTCTTGTCAGTATTGAAAATGTTATTTAACCTAAAAAGTGACAAATTTTTTAAGAAATGAACATTTTTTTCTTCTGATTTTTGTTGCAAATTTTCCGTTAAATAGAAAAAATTTTTCTAACAACTTCCTGGTCGCTAGCACTTAGATTACACTCAACATATAACTTCTCAAGGACATAACTAAGACAACAATAGTCATTGATGCAACAATACTCAAAAGGCACTACTTAAAACCACTGTGAGAAATTTTTAAAATCACTGTAAATAGCCGCTAACAAAATTTCGCGTATTGCATCAGCAAAAAAAAAAAAACCAAAAAGTACCGGAAAAGCACCAAATTGGGAACGCTGTTGTACATGGACGATATATACATACATATGTGAGTATTTTATATTTTTATGTGCCATTTTAAGAATTATATTTGAATTTGCCAGGAAATGCTCCCCAATAGGTCTTAGTTTATCAGTTTGCGATATGAGCAAGAGAAAGGAAGATTCCATCAAAATTTGCGTGAAGTATTTTATCCACATGTTTTACGAGATTAGGGGAAGGTAATAATTTACTTTCATATATTTTTGGTTTGAGTTACAAATAGTGGCTTGTTTGGTTAAGTGATGCGCTGAGAGCATTCTGGCTTTATCATAAGTGTGTGTGTGTACCTCATTCAGGAGCGGCGAAGGTATAAAATCTTTGCAACACGTTCGACTACTCAATGTGCATTTTAAAAAATACAACCCTGATGAACTGAAAAAATATATTGTTTAAATTTTTTTTTTAAATAATTCAATCTTTTAGGATATTAAATCTCTTATCGTAGTATTTTTCATTTACTTAATAGTTTGACTTCCCACCACCACTCTTGCATCTTTTTTTTTGAATTTTTGACAAGTCTTAATACAAAGTATTATAGTCTGAACTGCCCTCCAATAATATGAAGGCTGTATGGCTTTTTCTTTCCTTTCTTTTACTAAATGATATTATACCTCAAAGTATTTATCTTTGTCTTTGCTGGTCATTAAAGAATGTTGTTCGGATGACAATATTTTAATTTCCCAAGAGTAATTTTCAAGCTATAAAACAAATAAGTTTTTATGTCTCTTGGCAATTAATGCTTAAAAGGTGGCATTTTGGCTTCATATCGATATTTCGATCGATAAATCCATAAATTTAATAAAGTTATTGCATTTAAAATAAGTTTTATTGGCGGGATATCATAAAAATAGTGTTTACAAATCGATTAAAGTTTACTTTACTTAAATTTAACTTAACAATTACGTTTTTCTTTTTTTGCAAATATTTAAAAACCATTTGAAAACAATGAATACCAAGTTTTTGGGCAATAGATTTTTATAATGACGTGATGTTGCTATTTTCACCATCTTTGCAGAAAGGCCATCATACATTTTTGTCTTTCCTTATCTCCTTACACGTGTATGTATGTATGTATATATGTGTATGTATTTGGGCATGCTTGTGCATGTTTTTCTGTGTGGGTGCGTATGTAATTAAACATTTGTGCAGCTTAAATTAACATGATGACGTTTCAGTTACATTACAAAGGCAAAGAAGAAAGCAAAACAAAACAATTATAATCAGTTGGCTTAACGTGGCTTGGCAGACGTACTGATTCCAGCGCTAAGATAATAGTTTTTAGATTTTGTTCTGTTTTCTGCAAAGTCTAAAAGAAAAAAGTGCGCAATTGCTTGGCTATACAAATATTTGCATGGAAATTGCATTGCAGAGGAAGGGATTTGTGAACTATTTTTGTTTGAATATTGTTGTGTTTATTGAATCTGCCCTGTATGGCAAAAATCTGAAATACTTAAGGTAACTTATTGTTGTTAGTATGGTAGCAGGTCTGCTCTACGAAGCCCAGTTACTATTTCAGTGTCGTGCTAGCAGATTTGGATAATGTCCCAGTTTTGTTTTGCATATTTCTCGAACTTTGCTGAATTCGTCTTCAAGGTCCGTGGGAATATTTAAATTTATTATATACCATGTCATGGTTCGAAGGATTTTCGATTGTATTAAATCGATACTGTTATTACTTGGCGCTCCCCAGATTTCAACTTTGAGAGTTTGCTGGTTAGCCAGTGTAGCCTTGAGGCTATTTTCACATAAATGTGTTCGCTAAGTAAGACGTTGGTCGAGATGGATACGAAGTTAAGTGACGTGATTGATATGAGGTATGGTTATATTGTTGAATGTCCCAGGGTTCCAATGTACTCTCTGCGATGTGAACATGACGTGTCTACTTTTGAGTTCGGAATCTAACCATTCTTCAAACTTCTTAAATAGCCATTTAGCTTCCTCTAAGAGCTAAAATGGGGTCACAGTGGGGGTATATATTCTACTAGCCGTGGAATTGTATCAAAATTAGATAAAGGTTATGAATTATTTTCTCAAGAAGACGCCATTGTCAAATCTTTACCAGGTTTTGGAGACTATTTATTAAGTTTTTTGTTGCCAAGTTCATTTTTGCTCACATTAATGATTTCCGACATGATTGAGACAATTAGTTTGTGGTTAAGGAGTGTGTAATGCCGATAGTTAATAAGAATTTTTTTTATCAAAGGTTATGAAACATATTTGATATGAACTATGAATAATAAATAAATAATTTGTATAAAAAAAATGTTCAACTTTCTTAATACAAATGGTTTTTGGGTCGGTTGAAAAGTAATTTGGATCGTTATGCCATGGCACGACTAATCAAACATTTAACGAACTTAGAAATTGAAAAATTTTATATATAAAAACAATTTAAATTTGATAAATAAAACATTTTTTTGCATTTGCATACTCGTATATGTCTACACTCTCATATTTTATCATATGGGGTAGTCGTAAAAAAGTTTTAAAATAATCATACGAAAAAATGTGACTGCTGTGAACAACCTGTCATGAGGTAGAGTACTTTTTTAAAATTTTGCCAGCTGTTAAAGCAAAAACATTACAAATATTTGATATTAAAATGCCAAAAACAAGTGTAAAAACTTAAATAATAACTGTTTGGGGCAAAAATTCAATGTTAAACTTCCTATGAGCCAAAAATATCTCAATTTAAACCGAAAATCAAACTGCTGAATTAGTTTGTTCGCCAACCGCAGGAGTTTCTGCCTTCACATCTCAAGATCTGACATTTGTCAATGTAATCAGATGGTTTCGAGTGCAGCCAAAACAAAGAGTTTCGAATAAGACTTCTATTGTGTCTGTGGAAAGTTCAAAGTAGCCTTAACGTTATAATATAATACAACGTTTTTCATTTTAAACGATTTTCAATTTCAATTTCAATTCATACTGCAACAATATAAACGATTTTAATAAAAAAATCACTATCAGCAAGAAAATTCATTATTAGATAATATTATAATTCTCATGTGTGGCTCAATTTATTGTATCAATTCAGAATGTCAAGTTTTAATTACATACATGTATGTATAAATATGTATGTATGTGTGTACTGTACATGGAAGAAGATAAATTTGAGTACAAATGTTTTTTATCTAATTGTTGATATGAAAATCCTTTAAAGAAAATTAAAAGTGTCGTAGTATTTATCGGTTGCGATAAGATTTTTTTTTTACACATGAAAATAAACTTGTGCGTCTTCTGTAATCAAGTTGCTCAAACTGTAAAAGTGTCCTTCACAATACAATTATATGACGATACAATACAAAATATTGCTTAAGAATCTTTAAAACTTTAAGCGTAGCTTTCTTTTTCTAATTCTCTGCATTCGGTTTCATTCGATTATAATAATGAAATTTGCACCTCAGCGTCAATTTGCCATCAATTTTAGACTCAATAAAGTTTAAAAAATTTATAAATATAAAAGAATATATCTACCTATAAATATATATATAAAATATTGTAGTAATAATAAATATAAAAATATAAATATTATTATAAAATAGTAATAAATATATTAATATTGCAGTAAAGTTTATAAAAAGGAGATAGTTTTGTATTACGTAAGAATATGTGCTGTGTTATGACAGCAGCTCATCGAAGGTTTAGCAATAGATATTTTTGCCCGTCTTAAATGGCGAAAGTCTTGTATGCAGGCAAATTATTGTATAACATACAACCAGAGTATTGTACTTGCTGTTTAGTTCTTTCAAACCGCCATGTTTACATATAGCTATTCTCAATTTCTTGTATTGAAAGCATTTGGGTTTATATAAGTATATGTATGTGATGTCCTATACCGCAGTAACTTTTAAATAGCTGAGAAGCTGCTGAAATTTATAAATGCCGTAAACTGGTAAAACAGTAGGAAAAACGTCTTCATATAAAACAGCTGTTGGAAACCTGTTGGCTAAATTTGCTACACTTTTTTAAGCTTTATTTTGCAGTCTCTGAAGCAATTTTAACTCTACGGTTCTTTTAAATTCGCATATCAATGCTAAATAGTTAATATGACGTTGATTTAAAGTTTGAAAAATTAAACAATTTGTTTTTTGATCAAATATGTTTTCAAACTTGTATAATAAACCCAACGGTAGCAGAGCTTTTTATATTCAGATTGCACATAAGATTACTCTGAAAACAATTATTATTTGCAGCTGAAAACATACGAGAACTGTTCGATAACTTCTTTAATTTCCCGTATCTATTAATAGATTGCTGTCAAATTTTGAACATGCTGCGTCATTTATGAAACTCTTTTTTGCCGTAAACTTGTTTTATTTCTCATTTGAATAATCAACGAGTTATGAAACGTCCCTCGTACTTTCAGCATGCAAATAGAATATGAATTTATTTAAACTGAATTTCAAAAAAAATTTTGTCTGAAATGTATAAATTAAAACCCCTCTCAAATACATTTTGATATTTAAAAATTTGTTTAAATTGTTTTAACACAAACACAGTAATTTCCCCCAGTTACGAGTATTCATGTTCATCTTGTATATATTGAAAACATGCATAGAAAATACACCGCCCTAATGTGTGTATGTGTGAATACGACCAGGAAAAAAAAGTAAAAGAAACAGCAACTTGTGACGTATTTTGTGTATATATTTTGCCGAAAGTGGGTGGTATGAGTGGGCTGACAGAACCAAAGTTCAATGCTTGCAGGCAAGCAGCGTTTTAATCGAAAGAAAAACCTTCAAAAAAGGACAAACTGTAATAAGGCACAAAAGAAATATTTAAATCAGGCAGTTAATTTTACAATTAAAATTTAAAAAAGTCCTGGTATCAAATATTCGACAAGAGGAATGTTTAAAGCTTCTCTGCACCACATTTAATACACGTGTTTCTTCTTCGCGTCTCTGGTATACTTACAAAATTTTGCTGATTTTTAAAGAGTTCATTCAAAGGTTAATTTCAAAGATAATAACTTTTCAAATAGTTATATAATCATTTGCCAACAATCGATGAGGTTAAAATAAATATGTTTCTTCAGTAATACGTTTCGCTAATTTTACTTAAATATATTTTTATTTAAATATGGTTTTTAAGCGCAATTTTTTTACTATGTTTTACTTCGCCAAAGCACTAATATAATTTTTTACTTGTTAACACACCTTATCTTTCTGTATGCCGCCGAAAAACTGAACTGAAAATACTAAATGTATTAAGATGCCATCTTACTCTTTTTGAAGGTGGCTAACATTTCTTTTGGTAAGGATTTTCTTTTCGTTTTTTGTTGTACACAGAATCCAATTGAATCCTCTCTTGTGTACGAGTATTGTACGTCCTTTAGTCTGCTCTCTTTGCCGCACAGACAGTTGTAGGATGTTGTTTTACGAGTATGCCGTTTGTGCCAGTGTTAAATGTGGTTGTGCAGCATGGACCACATGCAAAAATGACAGTGGGTATAACATGTTGCGAACTTTAGTTGATGCGTAGGCATTTTCGGCATCCCAGTACAGAGTCGCGATCTTCGTTAAGAAAATCCAGTTTTGTTTTTCCCAGAAACCCAATTCAAAGCAAGAATTAACGGCTTAGTGCGAGATGAACATGCAGATTTCTTCCCATATTTAATATTAAAATAAGGTTTTATTCAAGTCTCCTGAAATCGGTTCCGGTACGCAGAAGCCCAAATCGAATTAAGAGCTCCTTAGTACGCCATGAACATGCGGATGTTCTTCGCAAACTTCTGCCAATGGGTACCAGAATGCAACAACTCAAAAAGAGGAACTCATGACTTAGTACGTGGTGAACCTGTCGCTAGTTTCCCTCGATGACTGTATTTGATAATAAAATGGTGTGTTTTATTTCAAATCAGTTCCGGTACGCAGAACACATAAAGAACGAGTTAAACATGCTAGTTTTCTTCATTTGTGTAATAAAAAAGGCCTTCATTCAGAACTATTTAAGTTGGTTTCGGTACCCACAAAACCAAAACGGAGGATTTAACACGCGCTAGTTTTTTTTTGCACGGCTGTATTTGATAATGAAATATGGTCTCGTTTAGAACGGTTTAAGCAGATCCCGATATGCTAATTCTCTTTACATGGCTGTATCGTTATTAAGCTGTTTCCGGTACCAAGAAACCCAAAAACATTTAGCACGGAGTGAACATACTACTAGTTTTCGTCAAATGTCTGTATTGGATAATGTGCCCCGTTTGGATGGTCAACAAGAAATGGTCCGTCTCTTTTAGCAACTAAAGCTTAGATTAACGAGCAAGTACGAGTACAGATACTCCTGCCTCAGATATTGTAGTATTTTATATATTTTTATGCTTTATTTTGAATTTTATGTTGTGTTCAGCATTCTAGTTATTTATATACATACATATATATATATATATATACATATATATACAATATATGTACATAAATTTAAAGCAAACTTTTTAAAGTTTGTGTTACTTCCATCATTTGCAGTTGTTGTGTTAAAAAACTTACCAAAAGAAGAAATACTTTTCAGATTGCAAAAAACACCAAATTAAAAGGGAACATTTTAAAAGTGCTATTTTCGTATGCCACAGACACACATACATACATACATACGTATAATGGTACACACACACACACGCATAAACATACATATGTATTAAATTTCAAGTTTACTTTTGAAGTAGGAAACAGTCAAAAGCCCACTAATAAATACATTTGCCCAAAAAAAAAAAAATATTTTTTTCTGTGTTCTCTTATTGTTTATCGTTGTTGTTTTCAAAGTTCTTTTGTACTCTACTCGTAACGTTGATGATGTTGTTTGGTAGAATTTCGTGATTTAAATGTGAACAAGGTCAGACCGGTGGTTTTTTGTTGGAAACGACAAAAGTACTTGTTTGAACAAAATGACAATCTCTTAAAAGCGTTTACAGCGCAGGCTTCATTCAACGTTAAATGTTTGAAATTATTAGTTTTGGGGCATAGAACAGTATGTGTGTACTGTATTCCAGTGTTGGTAAAGGGAAATAATTTCGGAAATTTTGCCTATAAGAAGGCTCGTAATCAATATTTTCTGAAGCGTTTATTTACTGTGTCCTAACCCCTAAAATGACGTAAATGACGTATCAAACAAAAAAAAATTTGTTTAAAGGAGCAGTAAATTTTTCATTATTTTCTCTTCACTTAAGATTTAGATTATAGTCTATAAATGATCTTAAACTGGATTTAGATCCGTTTACATGGACAAAGTAAAGATACTTTTTGTCACTTACGTTACGTTATTTTTGTAGCCACTGTCGCTGCAAGCTTGGAAAATAATATATATAATAACATAAGTTAAATGTTATTAATTTTAATTTAAAAATGAGATATTATTGTTATTCATAATTGACAGTATTGCAAAGCTTAAGCGGAATGTATTCGTCATGAAAAGTTGGCGGAATACTGTCACTCTTACTTTTAATATCTTGAAATTTAAGTGGCCAAGCTTTTAATTCTTTAGACTACGCAAGATCCCAGAGCACCAGCATTCAGGCCGATATAAATAATTGTAGTTTCACTATTATTCAACTATATAATTTTTTCGTGAAATGGGTTTTGGAAAATATTTTCCAATTTAAAATAATACCTGTCCATAAAGGTTTATTCTGTCCATTCACTAGGATCTCATACTATTGGGCTTAGAATGAATGATTCTATACTACGTTGATCATCCTAGTATATCCTGTTAATAAATAAGTCATTTTAATATTATTAACGTGAGAAGAAATGTTAATAAAAAATGAAATTATACTCAGCAGGGCTCCGTTGCAGATTTGCTCCATTCACCCACCTATCACAATATGAGCCTAATTCCCGAACTGTCTTCCTCTGATCTGAGATAAGAAGATACCTACATTTACATAGGCGTAAACAATTTCAGGTCTCTGGTGGTTTTTATTAATCTTACGTTATTTTGCCGTCACTAAAATAGATGTACGTGGCTTACGTCAAAATTGAAGGGCTTGTATTTCTCTCAATATTCAGGTTATCGGCACTATGTATTACAGGACGATGTGTTATTATTTTTAGAGCAATTTTGGACGTTATTTTGACAGTTAGGCCCTCATGTTATTTCTTCCGCTGTCTAGGTTATAAAAAAAGGGGAAAGTGAAATTTTCTTAACTGTATAAAGATGCTGTTTCGGAGGGAATTTCACCCCTATGAACAATTCTTGAAATTCTTGAAAATAAGAAATGTAAACGAACTCATTTTCGGTCATCTTAGCAAAAGTAGGAGTTTGAGCCATGAAGTTTTGTCTATTTCAAAGTTTTGTCTATTTCAAAGAAAAGAAATTGCCTACGCGATATTCGAATTTCTTATAGTTCCATTTTTCAGAATTTAATCAATGTCCCACGATGTAAAACATTAACGTTTGCAAATATTTAAAAGTGTACTCGTAGATGATTAATTCAAATATACAATTAACAGACATATTGAAGGCGGAAAAGTCAAACGATAAATAATTTAATAAAAGAAAGATTTTTAAATAAACTTAGAATTAGTCTTTTTACATCAACATTTAAGCCGACATCGTAGGATTTAAAGTTGCTTGTCGATCCTGGGATCAATAACAGCAGAAGATTTATAGTGACGATTATACAAAATTTATGAATACGAAATTTTTCTAGCTTCACTTTTTTATTCTCAGTTATTTAAATGCAGACCTTTATGCATTTTACTGAAAACTCCTTCGTAGTCTCTACTGAGTCAATGTTTCTAATTGATTGAATATTGCGATAAGACAACGTTTTGGAAGGCCCTTAAAGGGCATATTTCTTTGGCAAATGTGTGTTCATCTGACAGCAACTTTAAAGCTTAAACTCTGTTACAAAATTCCTGCTTTTATCTTTGGCAAATAACTTTCCTACTTTGCATAAAAAACACCGTAACAACAACAAGAAAAGTTCATTGGTACAAATCTCAATAAAGGTAACATTTTTGTATCCATTATTTTCAGCTAAAGCAACAGACAGAAAGTGTTGCTTTTGAAATAACAGGTAGCACGCTTTTTAAATCTCTTTATCGCTCATTAATTCATTTATGAATGCCAGTATAGTTTAAACTTGATCTCGTTAAAACAGCAAAAAATATTTACGAGTCTTGTCCAATATTGTTTTGCAAACACGCAAACGACACACCTCCTTCAGCCGCCATAAGACACCTGTCAACGGGCAGTGCGTTTTAACAAGCACATGAACGTAAAATTCGAACTAAAAAGATTTCTTGTTTGCCATCCGCTAAAAACTACAGGTTCTATTAGAAGGCAGAAACTATAATTTATGCAAAACTTATTTCTAGATTTCGAAACATGAGTTTCTAATTTAGTATAAATTTTAATTTAAAAAAAAATTAGTGTCAAAAAAAGATAAACAATTCAAATAAAAGCAAATATTTTAGGTTTTATTAAACGCTACCCATATCGATGAAATAAAGGTCATACAAATTTATTTATTATTATTATTTATTTAATTAAAAAAACATGTACTGTCTTTTTGGCCTTGAGTTTCTTGTTAGTTGTTATTGATTTTACAGCTCTGCTTTCTTACATAGAAAAACTGACGGCTTTTCTGTGCGGATTCAGATCCTCTTTTGTTTCGGAGGAAATTTGGAGCCAGGAAGAAAACAAGGTCACCAATTATTTCAAACTTTAAAGACTGGTTGAAAAGTAATACATTCCTTTAAGAATGATTCTGAAATTTTTTTCTTTACAACTTTTTGTCAGATGTTTTCAAACAAAAAATGTTCCCAATTAAAGAAATTTGTATTAAAATTGTTTGAACAAAATTTCAAAAACTCAGATTTCGATTCCTGCACTAATAGAACATTGATTGCAGGATCTCGCTAATATATTGAAATATACTGGAAACTTTTCTCAAATTCTGTAATAAACAGTAGTGCGAAACTTTTTAGCGGCTATAAACCTGTGTGCCTGTCTTATGCAGGCGAATATGGGACAGTGTAAACATTTCTCACTATATGCAAGTTTAGAAAATGGTAATGGAATTACAATATGAAAGTTATCCATCCCTGAATTAATCTAACTAAGCTGTAGGGAGCAGGGCACTACGGTTACTACTGAAATTCTTGAAATGGTTTCGTAGACAGATACAAATAGTTCGTCGGTTTTCTGTAGAGCGCTGGATCGTTGTGATGCGTGAATTATTTTCAAGAAAAATCTCATAATTTAAATAGAAAAGAAACCTATTAACTTTTAACTATCAAATTAGCGGTTGTATTTTCTTGCTTCCTTGATTTTTTCCTCAAGGACGTATTTTACTGACTGGCTTTCTCGAAGCCGCTTAATAATTTGAAGTTTTGGGGATATAAAACATTTGAAGGAAGTTTCGCAACTGCTTTTAAATCATAAAATAATGAGATACAAAAATGAGAGTTTGCGCATGGGTTTAAGTTTTTCTGACCGTGCCATGTGGTTTTATTCGTAAATATTAAATTGAAACAGCTGATTTTATTTTAATTAACCCGTCTAAGGCGTAATGAGACTTATTTTTTTCAAACCTTTTTTAATTCGAGATTGCGGAACTGCTAGAAAGATATATCTATAAAAATTGCATAAAGTTGACAGTTATGACAACACACGGTGGTGTATTATATGTTGAAAAAAATCGTTAAGTTAAGCAGAAACCAATACATTTGGTTATAAAATAATGAAAAATTAACAGAACTGTAGCGTTTTAAGCTGCAAATGCCACTTAAAAAAAAAATAGTTCTTAGATTGTTTTTGACACTTGCAACTTTTAGTCGGTAAGTGCCGGTTCACACGCATCAACATTTGTCGCTCAAATTTACATTTTATGGGAGAGTGATGAAATAGAGGAATAGAAATATACAATTCGTAGTTCATTCTCTCTCTTTCTTAGGGAAAAACAAAAAGTTGAGCTATAAAAGATGATGTACGTGTTAAACACTTTTGACTTTTTAAATCTGGTGTCAGTATAGCAGAACTCTTCGCTCATCGTAATATTTTCTATTGAAATATATCCAAACTGTACCCCGAAATTTTAAAACGTAGACTTTACTTGAAACACAGAATGCTCACGAGCGTTGCCATATTATGAAAATGACCAATTTTGTTAACAAATAACATTAAAGTGCTTTAATAACATCCAGCCGAGTGAAGGACAAAATGTGTGAAAAAGTTTGTATTGCTTTCTCTGTCTATAACCAACAGATTTTTCGGTTCATAAAAAGTCAGGCGTGGTGCCTGGCAAATTGCCCGCCCCAATAATTGATTATTAAATAACTTCGTCATTTGTAGACCAATTTTCAAAATTCTTTTTGCATATATAAGAGGTCTGCTAAATTCTTTTTTCTTTTAAGTGGGGGTAGCAAAACGCACCCGAATAATCTATTTGTTTTCTAAACACTAATACTTTGTGTAGTATTTTGATCATTTTTGTTTTTTAACTTTTCATTTATATATTCAGCTTCTTTATTAAAATATTAAGTAAAATCAATCTTTTACAACATTGTTTACGAATTTGTTTGTACATACTCTAGTTGCGTTGTGTGTGCCACTAATTTGCTGTCCTGTTCATGACCGGCAAATACATCACATGTGATTTGACCACTTGATATACTTGAATGTTTGCCATGCCTCTAGATATTTGTGTTCAGAAGTAAAAGAGGTATTGTTTGAGTTTCACTGAAAGTCTACGGTATAATTTTTGGTATTATGGATGTAGTCTACAATAGCAAGAAACGGGTCGTGTCTCGGCTGTAAAATGTTCGCAGGAATTATTGAAATGTAGAGGACGTGCTTGTGGTTTTCATTGCTAGTACTTTCCATTCATCATCGCTCTTCCTGAATATAACACTAGAATGGAAATATGTGCAGACCAATATCAAACTTTTTGAATCACAGTTTGGCGCTACAACTCTACCAGCACACCATTTTCCGAGATACCTACAGCTTTCGGAACATCTCTCGGTGAGTGGTGTATGTTGACATGAGTTTGATTACTTATTATATCAGCACCAAAATAGACTCTAACAAAATGTGTTACTACGCAGCTGGTACAGTGCCACGAGCGAATGCTTTTCTACGAGTGGATGACAAAGAAATATTTTATCGAAATAGAAGTTGCTTCGGTTCAGAGCCGATGTACAGCATTATACGGCAAAGTATTCTGGTTTTTCTAAATTTAAATTTATTTTGGGTGAAGATCAAAGGACTCAAATATGTATTATTCGCTTTTTCAGGGCTTTCGCTTCTATTTCCGACAAAAGTAATATTTACCAAAACATTTTAATGGCAATAAAAATTCAAGCGATATTCGCTTAGAATCCATAATTTTATCGAAATATTTTGTGAAAACAGCTCCGAAATACTTGAAATATCTTTCCTCTGAAAAATATTGAATTTAGTTGTCAGCAAGGCAAAAAGTGACGAATATTCGCAGCATAAATCTAATAATAATACTCTTAATTTTATAAAGATGCCTTTTTTTGGAAGATATTTTTCGGCAAGATAATCAAAATTTTAAATCAATATTATTCTGTGTTATTCACTCCATACAACTATTGAAAACCATAAATATATTTATGGAAGTACATTTGCCTCATATTTCATTTTGCTCTACTCATTTTGTCCTGAATTAAAGGAGTAGCGAATTTAAATAATTTACTCAGCCACAATTTTGTACTTTTTTAATTCAAATATAATAAATAACTTTAATAAATTCTTTGAATTGTTGTAATTTTGCTCCAACAACATATTTAATTAAATTGAAGTTTTGATTAGTTGTTTAATACATAAAAGTAATAAGAACAAGCCGCAGTATTTACTCAAAAATATTTTTATTGTTCTTTGGTAGAAGAGTTTGTAAAATTCATATCAAACCATGCGAATTTATAAGCAGGTAAATTTTTCCGATATAATAAAGACACTGGAAACGTGTTTCGATTTTGTTAAATATTCCTGAAGTGTCGAAAACAAAAATTAGACTCCTTAACTGTTGGCACTTAAGGGAGTCCAAAACATAAAAAAATAATGAGCAGGGCTCTTATTTTCACCCGTAATGAAGGGGAGCTTGTAAACTTAGAGCATCCTCCTGTAATAGAAATAGGATCGTAGTCGAGACGAGTCGATACACTGGCATATATTCGGATATGAAGCTGGGTCATTCAGCTTTTCGCGATATAGAGGGGTAGAGGTACCTCGATTGACGCGGCCACCATAACTTTAGGAAGTTCACGTATTACTTCGGTTATGCAGGTTCATCTGAAACCTCAAAGAGTCTTGGAATGTTCTGGCGGGGGTTTAAGCCCAAACACGCAGGAAGAGGTTTTGGTAGATACCGTTGCTGTTGTCTTATAACAGATTTCTCTTCTTTTCGAGGAACTAGATGGTAGGGAATGTATAGGCAAGTTGGTTAAGGCCTGGTGGTCCTTGAGGATTTCGGGCTACCAACTCAGATGCTTAGTCTTCATTTAACTGTCTAGGAAATTATTATTAAGAGATTGTATGGCCCGAGCTCTCGAACAAGGCGTTTGCATTTTGTGCTGTTCCATGTAATGCAAGAAGTTGCCAGCTCTGTAGGCCTGATAAGTTACATGGGGCGGGATGAGTCGTTTACATGATCACCAAGTGGAGTTTTTCCACCATCAGATTAGCCCTAATTGCCAGGCGCTGATGTATGATTTTCAGGTGCAGATGTACCTTGCCAGTGTCAGTGCGTTCATCATTCTATTTAGTATTTTCCACCATCAGAATAGCCCTAATTGCCAGGCGCTGATGTATGATTTTCGGGTGCAGATGTACCTTGTCAGTGTCAGTGCGTTCATCATTCTATTTAGCATCGGAGTTGTATAACTTTTTTACCCTTTTAGTTTCATCTGCATTTAGGGAGCCCAATAAAATTCTCCTAATGAACAAAATTTTGAAATAAACTTATTTTCAATTTTTATAATTTTGAGAATATATTTTTGTTTTAGCATTAAAAATGTTTGTTTTGTGCATGAATTGCAAAAATACGTATTTTTTTTGATTGTAAATCCAATTCGAACATTAATGCTTTTAATGAGGCACAGGCGTATAATCAAATAGATGATATTTTGCGTCATTTTGAAACTTATAGAGTGAAAATGAATTTAAAAAAGTGCAGAAAATGCTCCAAATGATCGGAAAATCGATTATCTTTGCGGAGGTCTCACTACAGTTTGAAAAATGAGGATTTTCGTTTAATAAAATTAACTTTAGCTGGAATTTAGTTAAAGGTTTTTTGTTTGCTAAAATATCGAAATTTGTTTTAAAATCCTGTAAAAAACACTTTTGCTGGAATCTGAAATCGTTACGGCTTCAACTTTGCTTAGTCTTTTTCTTATTCTTTCACACAAAAAATAGCTTAAATCCCAACATTATTATGTTTCTCTTAAAAGCATCGCTGTTCTTAAACCAAAAATAACAGCTAAAAAACTTGCCAAATGAATTTTAATCGCAATATCGTTTCATTTCTTTAAAATTTGTAGGTTTTCCGTTTTGTTTTTTCTTATTAATATTGTAGTTTTGTGTTCGATTTTGTTTTTAAACTGACCCAAATGTTTAATTCGATATTCATTTTTTATTGCGCACATAAAACAGTTTTTAATTTAATTATATGAAACCGTTGTAAAACCCAGCAACATTCAACCGCTCAATGGTTCATTCATTCATTCATTCACTTATTCGTTCTTTCATTCAAACCATCATGCGATCGTTTAAGCACTTGTTCGCTTATTTAAATCATTCCTGTACGTTTATTTGTTGAAACACAATTGTAAATGATAACAAAGAAAAAAAATTCTGCAAATTAACTGGCCGTTGGCGACGAAAAACAAAAAATTGGAAACAAAAAAACCGTACAAAAATTGAAAATCAACATACAGCAATTGCATGAAACAGTTCTGTGCGCGTAAGTGTGTGTGTTTGCGTGCATGTGTGTGTGTGCGTGTAAAGGTGTGTAAGTAAAATTCTGTTTTAATACGCGCAATGAAAAATGCAATCAATAATCCGTTTATCCACACATTAAATCGAACGACTTTTGTAAGAGATGTATGCAGTTGTTTATTGAGTGCAACTGCGCACAATGGGCTTAAATATGTCCAAAAGCAGTTTTGGTCAATTGATTTAATTTCAATTAATTCATTTAAACACACTCCAAAAACAAATTAATTTAATAAAATAACTTGTACAGCTGCAATAATTTTCATTAGAGGTTTCTCCGTTTTTGTGTGATAGTGGCAATAAATTTACTTTATACTTTTGTTGGCAACAAATTTACTCAATTAATGAAAATTTATGCCAAGATTTAGCCTGCCAAAACTCCTATTGAAAAATCATAAACTAAAATGCTACTACTTCGTCATTTTAAGCAATTATTCTAACGTGGCGATGTTGTCCTTTGGCGTTTACGGATGAGACTCAATACGCGTAAAAATTCCCGAAAAAACGGGCTTAATTGTAAAAAAGGATATGTTTAGCACAACATAAGGTAAAAGTGCGAAAAGGGGGTAGTTGTAAAATGTTTCGGTTGAAAATCAAAACAACAAACACAATTTTTATAAAGTGATTTACTAGAATATAAACGACTACCATGAGGTCAACACATGTCATTAAGGTACAGACATATGAGTACTTTATTTACATATCAATAAGGTACATACGTACATTCATTAATATACACATATGTATGTATATAATAGTAGTATCATACTAATTTATGTCTGTATACATAAGTAAAATAAATACAATTGGTCGTTATTAAATACATTTTCGATTTCTTGTTCTTTCTCATTATCTACAAAATATTTTAAGTTCTTATATGTCATGTTTGAATTCATTTTTGAGCAGAGGGTTTTCCACATTTTCTGTTATATGTATGTGGATATATCGTTTCATCTGTCAAACATAACTTTAGTTTATGTAAAAATGTACATTTGACATTCATAGTAATCTACTCGTACATACTTTATTCATGCAGCTGGTTGTATATTTATGTATCATTGCAGTCGCAATTAGTTGTGCATAATCTTAATTTTTTTTTTTGATTTGGTATAGCAAAGTAACAAACCAAAATGAGTAAAAGAGTGTTGCCACGTTATTTCATAAGCCGATATTGCTAGATTAAGTCTGAATTTACATTAGGCAATTTTTTCAGCTAAACAGATAAAGTTTTTGGCATTGCGTTGAGGAGAAACTACGATGAGTACAAGCTTGATTGTACATTCAATTCATTGTACTTTCTTATTCGTACTCGGCAAAAATCACAAATGTGTGTAAATCTGTCTACGATCAAACCAAAAAAGATTTGTGCAATAAGAATTGTGCTGTGTAAATCACAAAAAAATTTCAAGGGAAAAAAATCAGTATCAATCTCATCAACAAGAATCGCCTGATGTAAATTCCAGTAAATTCCAGAACAAAAAATTTCGCAAAAATTAAAATATAGCGATTGTTGTGTAGATTCATGTCATCTAAACGGAGCTCATTATATCACTCTTTATTATATCACTCTTTACTATAGTTTTAAGATTTGATTTAATTTAACTATTTCTTAATAAAGCAGCCATATCGAGTTAGAATTAAAAAGGGTTAAAAGGACTGAAAGATAATTGTAAGAGATGTTCGAATTGTTTGTTTTTTAGTTTGCGGCCAAAATATTTTTTCGCATTTGAAGTGACTACAAACGGGCTATATCTGGTCCGAAAAACGCTAAGTTTGCATCACTGGATAACTACTTTAAAATGCCATGACGAAAGTCGTTAGAGAAGATAATTACTTGGTATTGGAAGCCCTTAATACAACTCAAATTTGCCAAATTAAATTTTTTTGTTTCATTTTCTCAACATTTTCAACTCAGTTTCGATCAAGTATTCTGATTTTAACAAACTTACATAAGTATTAATTAAATCGTTTAATCAATCTTCATTAAAGAGATAATCAATACGTTTTTGCTTAAAACATCTAGTTATATATATAAGAGAGTAACCAAGTCCTTATTTGATTGCTTCTAAGTAATGGAGATGGTAAATACTAGGATATTGAAAAATATGTGGGTTAAGTAAGTGCAGCACATTTCCACCTCTTTGCTGAATATTTACGTGTACAAACTTACAATTACTTTCTTTTTTAAAAACACACAAACACGAATTTTAGTTAATTGCTGTATTTAGAGTCTCCCTCTAATATTTTCAGTTCAAATAAACGTTATTTGATTTACTAACATTGTATTTTCTTTTCGTGCCGCGAATATATTTTGGCAGATCTGAATAATTCTATCAAAATCTTTATTAAGTTCAAGAAGCCGGCTAATCTAAGTTAATGCACATGAACAGAGTTGATGGAAATTGTCGAAGAAAAATTCATCTTAGATCTGTGTTATGAAAATGTACTTATTCATGTGCACGTTTTTCTTGGACCAACTCATTCATATTTATCTTGTCATGTTGAATTCCTGCATCATTTTGTTTCAATGCTTTTTTCCAATGTTGATGTTTGCAGAAACAAAAGTTATACGAATATTTTTTCAGAGAATTTGTTTATTTTAGTGTTTAAAAATATTCCCATAAACATGTTTGGCGGCTCAACATACAGTTTTGTTTTTTTATGTTTAACGAGAATTTAAAATTTTGGTTTCAGCTTTATAGCTGAACTGTCCGTAAACTGATGTCTACCAAGGTTCTGCCTTGAGCTTTTGATCAGATTGCTTTTACCATCCATCCAATACAATTTGAGATTCTGCGCCACAAAATGTTGTCTTGCCAATTTCGTACTAATGGGTTGCTTCGCTGACGCATGAGCACTTATTGAGTTTCATAACACACAGCATTTTCCTAATCATTGATGGATTGTCTAATAAATGTTAATTTCGATTTCTTCATATAATGTAGAGTACACGTGACGTGACAAAGCACAAAACCAACAAAAACGTACTCATTTTGGACACAACGAATTTTTCGATTAAAACTACTTGCTGTTATTCCTGTTGCTGGCCGCTGTTTAATTGCCGAGTCGTGCGTTTTGGTGACCCGTCATTTTCGTTGAATTACCAAATACTAATTAGTTCGTTCATTCCGATCCGTCGTCCACTTTGACCGAACAGGTACATCAACAGTTCTTATTGTTTGCAAATCTTCTTGTCTTATACCAACATCTGCTTAAAGAATGAAATTAACAGAACGAAATGGCTTAAGAAAGAATAATAAAAACGCTAATATCTGTTTAATACTATTGCATTGAATTTAGTTATGCTCAGTTTCAGCGAAAAATATAACTAAAGCAACTCTTACTGATACACAAAGAATGAACTGAAAATATTAACCGGAACTAAAATTTAACTCGACTTCAATTTAAAGCGAAGTTGAATGTTACAAAAAACAGCGCTTAATTAAATGACCGCATCATTTCGCTCACTTTGGCTTAACCAGTTCGTTCATGAACGATACCGCTCTCGTATTTTGTAATTTTAAAACTATAATATCAATTAATTAATTAACAACTTTAGGCAACATTTCTCACAATATTGATATCGTAACACATTAATTAACATAGATTTATTTTCAATAAAAATAAATGTGATTAATAATACTCTTATATGGTACATTCGCCTTAAGTACATCAAGCGAAGATCCTAAAATAAAATATATAAAAGTATTTTTTTAAGGGTTTAGAAATAGACTCTGAAGAGATTACAACTTTTTCTAATATTCTCAAAATTCCAGTAAGTGGTGCAGAGTGAAAGAGAGAGATAGAGACAGCTTGAAAAGAAGAGACAAAAACCATACATTACTTCGTCGTGGACCAATAGTGTGAATGTAGTGCCAATTATGTCAACATTTTCAATTTGGCCGATATAAACTGAACATATTACAACAGGATGCAGCGATAATGTGAATAATCGAAATAAATGAAACTTACGCAAAATGTGCGTTCATTTAGCACAATCGAAATCGTTGCATCTTGTGCTACATCCGCCGATAGTGGGATCCTACCTTAATACAAACGAAAAACTTCACTAGAACAAGAAATACTTTGTTTTATGAACCAATTGTTTTCTTCAATTGACTTGTGTCACAACAAACGATGGCCTTCAGAGAGTTTGTATGTACAGTGACCAGCAAAAGTGTGACAGTGTACCAAAAGTTTAGCCTGTGTTATTAAAAAAGGTGAATAATGTTAATTTATGGATACTTGACTTTTAATAAATTTCGAAATGAAAGATTTAATTCAACAAAAAACGAAATAGTCTCTTTTGTAAACTAAAAGTAAATGTGATCCAAATATTTATACATGTTGTTATATAATTTGCAAATATTCCTTGTACCACTTGAGGTACATGACATATTTGCAGTACCTGTTTATTTTTGCTTGTAAAGTTCTATTTTTAGTGGAAATATTTGGCGGAGCCTTCATACTTAAATGTATTTGAAAAAGAACAATGTAATTCTGTTTATTTTTCGACCGAATGTCATTATGGAATCATACAATTCTTTTTTAAATTTAATCAGAATAAAGAAACCTATAAATCTTTTTCAATGTATAATTGAATAGAAAAGTTCCAGATTTGTCAAGGGTATTGCAGTCCTTAAACAGCTTTGTCCTTATATCCTGATAAGTTTTTTTTTAATTTATTTTACATTCATAAAAACCGCAAATATATTTAAACGCATTAGAAAATCAAATTGTAAAAAAACTCGAATAAGCGAAAATTCGTTTTCCTTTATTAGCATTTATTTTATATTATTACTATTATTCATATTCTTTCTTTCACCTCATGTAATTTGTTTGTCGCATACTACAAGCGTCTGCATTGCATCACAAAAAAAGGAATATTTTTATTTTCTTCGAACCATATAATTTGATTATATTTTTTCTGTTTTGTCGTTGTACTAAATCTTTACGTGATTTGCAGCAGAATGAAGCACCTAAAGGTTTTCTTTTTTTCGAAACGGTTACAGAAGGAAGAACGTGAGTTATTTTATTATCTGTAAAAAAAAATTGGATGCTAATAATTTTTCATATCGTAAATGCTGCGCCAATGAATTGTGTTCTTTTCATTAAAAAGAAAAATTTAAAGCTGTTCACTGGGCACAAGCACCAGCAGATGGAGCAAAATATTGTAAAAATATATAGATACAGTGATAAAGTACTGCAGGAAAATCATGTAACCCTTCAGGCTTTGAAGTGATTACTTTCTGGGATATACCCATATTAAAGTGGGGAATTTTAATTTTTATTTAATAAAAGCCCTCCTCTTCTCTGACTGCGTTTTTTTTTACTTCTGTTATTATCTTTTAGAAATATGTAAAAACCAGGTTTAGTTGGAACATTTAATCCGATGAAAAAATATTTGCAGCCACTAGTAAATTGTAATCAATTTCCAAATCCAGTTTCCGCTTTACATTAACATAATTAAAGGGTGACCCCATCTAAAGTAAGACTTATTGTGGTGGAACACACTTCTAGTTTTACTATATTTGCATAAAAATCGTACGGGGCTTCAGCACGTGTAGTTTACAGGTTACAGCAACTACATATGTATGTGTATTGGTTAAACTAAGCAACATAATTAAAGGGTGTCCTCATCTAAAGTAACTGCCACTTCGTTTTTTTTAATTTCTTGCCATATTTTCTTGTTGCGCTAATAAAATCAACTGGTACCTTCCTACAATAAAGTTTATTGTATGAAAACACGACTTGATTTTCGATTTGTTTTACTTTAGAACACTTTTTTGTAGTGCCTATAAAATCACCTGATAGTTTTTAACAAAGTGTCTCTTATTTTTTATAGATATTCGAAGTTTTTATAAGAAATCTAAATATATAAGAATTTCGGTAATTTTAATTCTAAAAGATTTAACAAGTTAAGCCGTTATTCAGCCTGAAATCAAGTAGTTAAAAATCTAGACAAAGCCGTTTGCAAATTAATAATATAAAGTCTTGTTAAATTAACATAAAAATTTACAAAAAAAATTGTTTAAATTGATTTTACTATGATTTTTGTCTGTGTATACGATTTTTAGGCTTGATAGTAAGAATAAAAATAAATTTAGGATGTCCGGAGGGTACCGATTTAAATCGGCAATAGTCTTTTTGCACAAATTCAAATTCATCAACAAAAAAAGGGAACCATTAATATTTAAAGAAATTTTTTTTATCCTGGAGAGCAACGTTTTGGTATATTTAGTGATTTTTTCTTAATTTTTTAGGACTTATTCTTGCAAGATAATTTCTGTTTTCCTTTCCCCACGTCCGTAACACTTTTTAGCTAATTTAAATTTCATTCTATGTTTTCAAAATTTAAGAATCATGTTGCTTTAAAGTTTATAATTACTTCGCTAACTTGCCAAGTCTTCGATAATTATTAACAAATCACAAAGCACTTGTCTATTTTTTATGTTTCATCTTCTTCATTACTCTGCCACTAATGAGTGTAAAATTTTGATGAACTTAGAAACGTTAATTAGTTGTTTTGTTGTGCCACACAACTCCACTTGATATCTGTAATAACAACATGATTAATTCCAATCCATAACATCGTACGGAATTGATACTCATAGTCTGAGACTCACTCGTTGTAGTTAAAGAGCTTTTGATGTGGGAAGTAAATAATTATTGCAGTGATGATTATTGTATTTTATTTCACCAATTAATATATCTTTACGACAAAATTTTAAAAGGATTATTTCGTCTAATAAAGATGATAACTAAAAACAACTACATCTTTGGACCAGTGTTGCCGTAATAGGGCTTCGAAATTATGTCTCATAGCGGATGAAATCATTCAATTTATTTGTTATGTATTTTATTTATTAAATTAAGTAGATCTTTTTAGGTATTTTTGAACAGAGTTTTCACTGTTGTGGGTGAAAATGTTTAAAAGGTTGTGCAACGTTCATACAACGAAAAAATCAAGACTGTTTTTAGTTCAATTCAATTATCAATTGAATTCCCACATTTTTCGTATTCCACAAAGTTTTTGTCTTATATATTAATATTTTTTTGTGTTATATCTTATTATTTTTAGCAACAGCTTTTACATATTCTTTGAGCAGACGCTATTTTTTTCAATATTTTTAAACAAATAATTTGCTAAGTTAGTCATACTTTTGTTTAAATACGCACCTGCAAAGAGATTTCACTGATTCAATGAATAAAATGTTTTATTAAATACTATTATCGTAATAAACAAACTTTTATAATTACTCGTATTTTCCTGCAAAAATCATTACATTAGAATTAGAATCAAAAATATTAACAATTATTTTCCTGAAAAAGTTTACTAAAAAAATGTTGTTTAATTTTTATAAAAATTAAAGAATTCGAGAATTCAAGAAATTGGTAAAAGAGTTGTAATATTATTAAGAAAAAATGTAAAAGAAATTAGATTCAAGGTAATCGGGTGGGTTCTAGAATCCGAGTTGACCCGTAAGTGGATTACTTCACCATTTTTGGTGTTCTGAATTTCACATTCACATGTTTTTACTCGTTTCCAATTAGAATAGTAATGAATCGAATTTGGTTTTGTATGCGATGACATTGTTTTAGTTTGACATGTTTTTTGTTTTATTAAATTTAATCGGAAAATTTTTATATTTTTGCAAAACATTTTTAGAAAAAAGAAAGGTTTTCCACTTACCCAAAATTTTAGGTTGTTTTTCTTGACCAACCCAAATTTTCGGTATTGACTTTTTCCTTTTTTTTGTCATAAAGAACATTCACTTCTCAAATGCAGGTAAATTTATTGCAATTTTGTAGGTTTGTTATTTTTATTAGGCGCTTCCTTTGAACTTTTTAAAGATTTTTTTCTAGTCTCCGTAGTTGTAAACAAAATATTACAAACGTTCCTGGTGTTTTTACTTACAAATTTTATATTTTAAACAATCAAGAATGCTAAACTTCTAAACAACTTTATTTAAAATTTGTTTTGGCGCTTAGATTTTTCCTTCAAACAAAAACTTGGAATATACAAAAACATGCGGATTTTGAGGATTATCAGTTTTAAAAAATTTTGCTTTGTCAATCCCAGCTGAAACTTAAAACACTCCCGAACACAATTTATAAATAATTTGTTTTGATTTCACTTTGAATTCATCGAAATGAAACTTGAAAATTTAAAAGTAACTCATTTAATTTCTTTTTAGTTTCTTGCTGGTTTATTGAAAAAAGGACATGAATTCCCTAAAGTTAAAAGTTTGCTTGCGCATAAAACACTATTGTAATTACTATACACATTACATTTTGCGCGGATTATGTCAGATGTTTTTGCTTAGAAGTAAATACCCTGAAGTATAATTAATATTTGACTAATTGCAATCAAACATCAATCATACGTTTGTATCTACTTGAACTCAAACGAGCTGGCAGATAAAATCAGCAAACGAAAAATAGTGCTAATGAACCAACTATTTAGTTCATTAAAACTTCAGTGGGGAAAAAAATCTTTTTTTTTCACTTATTACATTACATTTTTATTTAAAAAACACACACACACTCGCACACACACACACACACACACACACACACACACACACACACATCCACAGAACATCTGCAAAAACCGCTAAATATTTTATGAAAAATAGATTAAAGAAACAAAAACTATAAAACATTTTAATGCTGCCGGTTGTACATACCTTTAACGACTGTGGAAGTATTTCGTACTCAGTTTTAGCTCAATTTAATTTTCCCACACCTTTTTCGCTCCTAACGAAACAGTTTTTATTTCCTTAATTCTTTTTTCTCGCCAAAAAGAATAACAAAAGGGAAAAACTAACGATATTGAACTGTTGTTGGATGTTTTAAGATGCGGTTCAATTTGATATTCTGAAAGAAATTTCACGTACCAAACCCGTGATATGTATGTGGTATTAAATCCAGGTGTTATCAGGAATGCACATCTGCTGTGACGGGTGTGAAGGTGTTTTCAAATCCGTCTTATGAAATTCTAAACACGTAAAACCTTAATTTGTAATCATTAAGACACATTATTCATGTGTTTAAGGGTAAACAATATTTATAAATATTTAAATCTATTAGAAAATGTTTGAAGTGCTGAACAGAAAATATTTTCTTCTTCTTTCAAATTACCAAAATAGGATATTCACAAAGATTTTGCCAGACAAGCAGAATTTCCGGAAAATTTCGACAAAACTATTAGCTAATCCAACGAACAATATTTTAGGTCTCTGTAAAATAAAAACAAAAATGTTTACTAATTTTTCGAATCATTTAATTGAAAATATTTGCAAGAAGATTTTTGTCTTGGGAGAAAACAAGATTTCTTTAAACTAAATGTGCTGTGACTTTCCTCAAAAATTTTGCTTTCCAGCAAATACTTTCATTGGTTTTGTTGTACATAAAACAGCGACCTTAAAATACATATTCTTCTAAAGTTGCAGCCAGCTATTTTCAATTGCTTTCGAGATAAAGTAGGTCTTTGCAGAGAACCTCATTCGTTTAAGAGCTGAAAATTATGACTGCTTTTCGCCGACTCAAAGTTTCTTCAATAAAAATATTATGATATAAGATAAGAAATTTGTTGAATGCGGGAAATCTGTTTACAGGCCCGCACAAAACAGAAAATGGTAATTGGATGCACGAAAAACAGCCATTCCCAGAAGTGCTTTGAATCGAATGATATAACTCGGGGGGAAAAATAACTCGGGGAAAATGGAGAAGATGTGGCTAAAATTTTAACGTAACGGGCATTTTTATGCTCGCTATTAGGATAATTGCAGTAGGCAATCAGAGGGTGTGCCCACACAATACACTTTATGCCTGATATTGAAGTAGCATTTCATTACCTGTTCCTTTTTACACACAGTGTGAAGTTTGAAATTAGTTCGAACTGCAATAGGAACAGAAAATAACCCTCTAAATATATAGAAATTGCTGACAGCGGTTTCCCAGCGGTGTTTTGAAGAGGGGGTTGGAAGTGGGCGTTTGGTAAACTGCTTCCATACTTAAGAAAAATAAAAATTTCTTCTACATAAGAAAGATCAGGCAGCAAAATATATACAATAATATAACTTGAAATTAATCCAGTTGTACATCACTCCAGGGTTGTCGTTAATGGTGTTTTCTTTTCGGCAATAACATTCTCCATTTCTATGTAGAAAGACCAACTTCGTGTTCGTTGCTTAAAAATGTTTTGCGCTTAAAAACTATATTGTGTTTTATTCTAAAAAGAAACACCCTCACGAATGGTGGAAGGCATTGCATTTTACGGCCCGTATAAATCGACAGTGTGCCCTGAAAAACAGTTGACTTTTGTTTTTAAACAGTGTTACCAGACGAAGTTGGGAAAAAATCGCTTTCAACTAAGAGGTTAAAAAACTACGTTTTTAAAGTTAATTTCTCTACTATTTTACAGAAAAACTATCCGAAAATATTACATTTTACATGAAAAATTGCTCAAAAATCAAACTTTCAAATGAAAAAATGTTGGTCGACAAATCGGCAATATCGCAACTGTATTTTGTTGCTTCTATTGTTTATAAAAATAAACTGATGACACTTTCAAGCCATTTCAAAGAAAACATTTAAAGAAAGGAATAAAATTTGGATATTGCAAAAATCACAAACAATAAATTGTTCGATTCAGCTTCTTCATCTGATGAGGAAGATACGTTTAATATATTGAAATGTAGCGCTTATCCGGATTTGTTGGAAATGGTGTCCACACTTATTTCGAGACAAGTGTAAGCACAAAATCATTTAAATATGTTCTGTATATAAATGTATTATATGTATACAATATGTTTTTCATTAATTCAAAGACATTTTGTTCAAAAAGAATTTTCGCATTTTGTGGAAAGATATTCAGAATCGTTCACAAGGAGAACGTGCAAAGGACGAAGTGTGTTTTTTTATAAGATATCATATTTATTTATTTTATATAGCTTTAGTGGCCATAAGACTACTCTTCGGAAAGTCGCCAACATTTTTGATATGTCTTTGCCAAATTTACTTCAGAATTTTATATTATAATTAAATAATAATAATATAATTTAAAATTCGGTTTTTTAAATTTTGAAACAAAAAACTTTTCTGCCAGATATTAAAAACGGGGCGTTCCAGTTTTTCATAATAAAGAAATAACAAATTGCACTATTACTGGGTTGGCAAGATATTTTATGCATCCAACTTTGAACAAGGTGAAACTTTTTGTGTGGAAAAGAAAACACCATAAGAATTTTTGAAAAGTGGCCTAAAAGGTTATTTAATATAAATTAAGTCACACATGGTTTTAGTGGCTTTTATTTATAAAAAAAACAATATAATGACATTAAATAATGAAAATAAAGACCATAAATCATTGCAAAAGCCATTTTAAACATATTCCATTTTGAACAATTAAAAGAGTCGTTCTACTTCTTTGTCTTCCTTAAGCCATTTATACTCGCATTCCCATTCTATGGAATAATATAGTGAAATATTTCGTTTTTTCGTAGACCATTAGCGTTGTTACAGTATTCCGACTCCGATTCAATCACTAGTTTTTTCTTCTGCTTTTCGGTTTTAATAATAAATCGAATTTTTGGCAATAATATTAGAAACTTTTTTAATTGAAGAAAAGTAAACATTCCTGTCCTGAGTTAAAAAAGTCTCACAAAAAATCAAAGACCACTAGAAAAGGGTCAATTTGTGACTTCAAGCTACAAGCGGTAGCAGTGCGTCTCCCTCTATTCAAAATGGACATGCTAATAATTGCAATTGCTAATAATTTTTACTAAGAACAATTTAGAACTGGTTTTATGGAGTAGAGCTGGTGTTTTATTCTGAAAAGTATTTTAAAAGATATATGTACATGTTTTTAAATGACAAAAAAAAAAACAAATATTTTATGATGAGTAATAATTTAGCCAGTTTTCTTACGAGTACATCAACGCATTCCCAAAATTGTTCGCAAATATTATTCAGTTGCATTTAATACAGAAAATCAATATTCGAAAAGTGGAAAGGTTTTTTCGCATACTTTAACCAACATATGGTATTAATGACAAAAAAATTCCAAAATTCTCTCCTACGTGACCGATAGGACTGTCCCACGATGTTGAACGTTAACAGACAGCTGTTTAAAAACAAACTAATTGCCCTCATTGTGACATCTTGCACATTATTGATGTGAGCGGTGGAAGAACTTGACAAAATAAACTCTTAAATAATCTTCAAATTTGTGTTTTGGCTTTCAAAATATTGGCCAATTAACGTGCGACGCTGTAGCACAGACGCTACATTAACGCTATAGTGACCTAATAAGTCTATTACGAGTACAGAATATTTTATAATGATTTTAGTGTTTTCTCAATCACTATTATATGATATATTGTTTTATTTTTATCAGAGAGTAGAACAAAATTTTAAATTTGCATTCTTTAAACTTCCTAGAATTTCGTTATGGAAAACACGTACTGGTGCTTTTTCAAATCCTCTGCTAAACCTTTAATTGAAAGAACCGAGAGAAACAGAAACGAACAAAACGAGTTGCATGAAAATGACAGGTGAAAAGTCTTCAAAGATTTTCAGTCTTATAAAACCACTTAGGAAAATTTATTTGTAGTGTTTATGTTTACAAATAATCACTCTAATGTTAAATGCATGCATCCACATAAAATAAAACTTAATGTTTATATAAAACACACTTAACGTCAACCTAGATTTTTTTGTATTTTTTGTTTTTGAAAAGTAGAGCAAAAAATATGTGTATGTGAAAAATATTCATTTAACACATCAGTGCAGAGAAATGAATTCATTACCGCCAAACACCAGGCTCAGATACAAGAAATTGTAAAAATCGACAGCACTTAACTTGATTGGAAAAAGAGGAAAAAGAAACTGAAGACGAAATGAAACTTAAATGGAAAAGAAGCTGATTGGTTTCATGTTGTGGGAGGTTTTGTTGTTGTTGTCTTATCATCTAAAACTTTCTTCGAAAACAAACATTAACGTAAGATATCGAGTGTTTTGCAGCCGAAAACAGTTGGTTTTTTACGTATCTCGAATTTTTAATTTTAATTTAGTTTTAAGAAACATTAAATTATATTAATTTGTTTGGCTGGTGTGATAGACAGACATACAGTTAAGAAAAAGCAAGTAGCAAACTTTTGTCCAGCTGTCTACTCTTTAAGAAAATACACATATCAGTTAGGTCTAGTCTTAACTTTCCACAAATTCACAAGTTTTATATTAAACTAAGAAGCTAAGAAAGAAAATGAAATTTTAAAAGCAGTTGCGATATATTTCTAGAGGATTAATTAGGGCATTTCTGCAAGAAGAGAACATTCAGTTTTAAATATTGTTGCGGCAACATTATTATGTTTTCTTTTGTAATGCAAATTGCGTCTCCCTAAATATGTTATTGTTTATATTTCAATCATTTAATTGGAAACGTGTTCAAAATATTAAGCATTTTTGGATGCAACAACAACATCTCTAATGTAAGTTTTGGCAGTAACAATGGGTGTTTTTTTGAAGAGCTTCAGAACATAACATGATAATAAAACATAGAAATATTGTTGGAGTAAACTTTTCCTTATTATCGGTAGACATTATCATGGCAATTTATTTTTGAAATATGATTTCAGACATATTCACATGTTCGCCACGACTACGTGTTATATGTCGCCATTCTATCAGTACAATTTTTGACTACCTGAAGGTCTTCTGATGTCTCGGCATAAGTCAATGTCTTAATATAGTCCCGTAAAAAGCTATTCAGAAGCAGTATATCGCACTAGCGAGGTAGCCAGTGAACAAAACCACTTCTGGAAGTACCAGATTGATTTTGCAATAAATCGATTATATGGCTAGTGGGGACATCTTGTAGGAATAAAATGTCATTAATGTCGAACTGATTGTTTTTTGGGGATCAAAAATTCAGCCAGAACTACACAAGAGTGACGACGTCACACCAAACAGTCCATTCTTAATAGATGTAATGATTACTCGTTAACGGTTTGAGGAGTCTTCGCTTCACATTGGCTAATTTTACTTACTGAAGTGATAATTTATACTTGAAATGAGCTTCATCACTAAACACAATTCTTTGATTGACGTGTTCTACGAACTTCACGAAGAGATTTATTTTTTTAACACAGTTGACAATCGCTGTTGTGCGATTGATAGTGTTCTTCGTCGCAACTGGAAAAAAACCTTTGAGGTTTGCATTTGAGTAGAACTACTGATCAAGCAGGTGTTTTGTACAAGAAAATCATTCTTAAGATTTTTAACAGCGAGGAATCCTTTTCCTTATTAATAATAAAATCAATAGTTAGCGCTTTTTGCACTGAAGTGCAATTCGGACTAACAATTAACGATAGAATAATAGAAGTAACAAATATTACTACTAATCGATAAATATTATAATTTCTTTCTATAAATTCTTTTCTATAAAAAATTACTTCATGACTTCAAACAAACCAGAGTGGTGTACAGGGATTTGTAGAAACTAATTTTAGCATATCTAACAAAAATATACTTGCAAAAATATATAGCAAATCGGCATAGAAAATCTTGCAGAAACATTTGGTTGCTACACGAGGTCTGTTCATTAAATACCCTAAACTTGATTTCTTTTTCAAAAATATAAATATTTTATTTATTCAACAGTTTCTATTTGGTACACCAGCGACAGGTTTTTTTTTCAAACCAAGAAGCAGTTCTGTAATGTACAGTTTGGCATGTCTCTCTACGATTCGGTTTGTATCTCCTTAATAGGGGATTCACCATTTTTTCATGAGTCTCTTCAGTCTTGCGAACAGCAGCGGGCGAATGCTGTGGCGGTGTCGTAAAGTTGTGAACCAGCCATGCATTATTGTGAACTTCGTTGCCGCACGCTTCATGCCCAAAACTTGCCGAAAATAATACCTGGCCGAACCTTCTTTAATAATTATCGACGTTTCTCCCTAATGATATTCATCACTTTCTCAACATTTTTATCGGTTGGTGATGTGATGGCCCGCCTAGGGCCAACGTCATTATACACCCCATCTCGATCTTCTTTGAAAAGCTTGTGCCACTTATAAACTGTTTTCGGTACAATCGCCGTATGCCATTATTGACATTCCATATTTATCTTTGATCTATTTTTTTCGAGAGCGGAAAATCGCCGAACACGAAAATCATTCTAACTTTTATGCCTCCGACAAACAAATTAAACATTTTAAATAGACGAAACTGTGAAAATATGTTCGAGGTGAGTAAATCGAATTTACTTAGCCCGTGAAATTGGAAAATTCTCTCATTTTTGAACAGGCCTTGTAATTACGCTCTGTTTTTTTAGGGAGTGGGTTTAAAACAGGAACATGACTAGTTCAAAGACTCTGGAGAAATATTCGTTATAACATTTTATTATAATTCTCCGAACACTCTTTAATTTAAAATTTAACTTTAATGCCAGAAAATAAGCAAAAGCTTGATTTTGTGAAAATATCGTACAAAAAGGCATTGAGCGGACAAGTTCTTACCAATAGATATATACGGTATAACCTGTCTAATCCGGACAGATGTAGTTTCATGTATATATAATTTAATTTTATTACCGGAAAAAAATAATTACACAAATAATGTTCAGGAAACATAAAGTAACATATTAAAAGAGACCAAAAGTATTCGTTTGATAAATAAGAATTTATTTTAGTTTGAATACACAAATCTCCAAGTAACTTGTCTGCACTGTTCTTAAATTCTTTTAAAATTAAAATATCCTTTTCTGTCGCTTTAGTTTGTTCAGACGATATTTGAAACACTCTCAGATTCCCCAAAGGACTATCAAGTTCTCCAATATTTTCGTTGGCAATTACTGATTGGACTATAACTTCATTCGCGTAGTCGTAAGTAAATTAATTTTCACCGCGTGCCCAATTATCGATTTTAGAAAGACTTTAATTAGCGGAGGGGCTAAGAGTAGATAATGTAGAATAAATGGAATTCATATCCTGACACAGTGGATCTCTGGCTGTTAATTGAACAAGAGGTAGACAGTCTTCACTTTCCATTCTCTTTCGATAGAAAGCCATTGGCCATATTTTACAGATTATTGAATTCTTTAGGGACAAATACTTATTTTGTGTAACGGTGAAATAGCGAAATAGTTTTACTAAGAAAAAATAACATTTCGCGGACTGTAAAGGAAAAATTTTGTAAACTGTCCGACAAATTTGAATGTCAGACCTCCTCAAATCTTCCTGAAGTTTTCATCATATTTACCTCGAACTGTGGATTGAATTATAATTTTTTTTTGAACCACCCCCACTTTTACGCCCACTTTTTAAAACTAAGTTACTTCTTCCAAATATTTTTCTAACAGATTTTTGTAATATAAACGAACAATTTTTAAAAAACAATTTTGCATATGAGAAAGATGCATTAAAATTTTTTAAAAAAGGGAGCGGGAGGCGAAATATGCCCCAAAAAATCGACTATGAAATTACTTTGTTTTATTTTTTTCCTTTTGCATGTGCAAGAGGTTCACTTAATTTTTTTTTAAATGGTGTGGAGGGAGGGGTTTATTTGCTATATTTATATTTATATAGAGAGAGTATAAAAGTTGTCATCTTAAATCTTAAAAATTAACTTCTCAAAATTGTTACAACAGAATTTTTTTTGTTGGTTAACGGATTTCATCAAGTGTTAAATAATGTTCTGAGGGAAAATGTTTCTCCTATTGCTCGATAATAGGTCGACATCAGGCTGAGTACTTTCGAAAAACAAGGATAATTATCTGACAAATTTCA
This sequence comes from Epicampocera succincta, assembly GCA_932526305.1. Classification (NCBI taxonomy): domain Eukaryota; kingdom Metazoa; phylum Arthropoda; class Insecta; order Diptera; family Tachinidae; genus Epicampocera; species Epicampocera succincta. The sequence continues at coordinate 60,222,173 of OW052034.1, forward strand.
AGCCCTTCACACTTTATATGGATATTTAAAGATTTCTTGCATAATCATTAAAATATACCGAAAAGAATTGAAGAAACTTTTGTCTGCAAATTAACAATAAGCTAAAAATTATGTTATTCCTGAAACATCAAATTAAAAATTTATTAAAAGAAAAAGTTAAATATTGTGCCTTTGTATCAAATTTTATTGAAATTTGCATATTCTTGTGTCATATTTGTAAGAACAAGTCACAATATAAACACATATTGTAAAGAAATATAAAGGCAAATACTTACGTATATGTGTAGGTGTGTGTTTGCATTTTTAGTGTAGTTTTTCTTTCTAAATCAGTTTCAATGAATACTCTTCTCCATCTATTTGAACATAAAAAAATACTATAAAATATGCAGAGATGATGACAACAAAGCATTCTACATACATACATTTGAATATTGATGAAAGTAATAGCATTTGGTCTACTGATCTCGTTTGATTTGAAATTTCTTTCTCTAAAATACTTGAACGTTCGTTCATTGGTTACATTGATGTGATTGGAAAGAAAAAAAGAATATCCCTTTTTATTGTCTTGTTTAAAAGCATAAAAGAAAAGAAGAACAGAAAGCAATTTAATTCAATGTTTTCTCTTATTATTTCCTGTCAGCAACAAAGAAAAAATAAATAAGGGCCAAAAAAACTATGTACGAATATGTACAAAGATGCACATACATACGCTTAAAGTCAACAATCATTTGTGCCACACAGCAGCAGAAAAACTAACTATGATTTAAGACAAAATATATATTTATGGACATGTGTAGTGAAAATGTTAATCAACAGAATTTACAAGGGACTGAATACATTCATGTGGATGTGACAAGCAGAGAGTTTTAAAGAAACGATTAGAACAACTGGTTTTTTTTTAAACTGGTCTGTTTTAACTAGTTCTATGACATGTCACCAGCATGTAAAAGTATTTGTTTGGCTTGACCAGATATTCCACTCCAATCGAAGCGTTTTTCCGGCTTCAGGATATTTTATTGTTCTTCTACTGTTATAAATTATTTTTTTCTTAATTGTAAATCCATTTTCGGATTAGAATTTGTTGTAGAGTTTGACATTGCCATTAGGCCTAATGTCATACCTACAAAAGTTTTTGATAAAGTTTTCCACTTTTAACAAAACTACATGTGTAGTTATTAGCCTAATTGTTTAGTAAACTTTTATCACAGAAATACAACAACTACTTATATATAAGATGACAATCAAGTCGTTACTTTATTACTTCCAAGTAGTTCATATTTTCAGTGACTCTAAAACATAGTTGAGGTTCAATGTAGTTGATGTGCAGAATTATCTCATCCCTTAGCTCAAATCAAGAGCAATTGTATACGTACACTTTTTATTTGAAATATTCTCAAAGAAAAAAGGCCAACGATGTCAAATCACATGACAACATCACCACAACATGAGATGACAAACAAAATTTCTCGAGCAAAAAAGCCATTGGGTCGTTGTTGGGTGGCAAGTGGCACCATCCTGCTGGAGCCACATACCGTCCAGGTCCATTTACTCAATTTCTGGCCACAAGTAGTCCATTATCATCTCGCGATAGCGAACACCATTCACGGTAACTGCCTGGCCGATTTCATATTCGAAGAAGTACAGCCCGCTGACGACGCGTCGTCAAGCCATAAACCGCTCCAAACAGTCAATCTTTGTGGATTCTCGTTTGGCCAAATGCGGAAATTCTGCTTGTAAACGAATCCGCTGTGGTGAAAGTGTGCCTCGTCGCTGAAAATGATTTTCTTTATAAAGTCACAATTCAATTCTGCCTGTTCAACCCACCATTCGGCGTATTGACGGCGCTTGAAATATTCATTCGGCTTCAAATCTTTATTCAAAATAATATGTTATTGAAAAATATGTACTCAAAAAAATGGGGACTCAGAAATTTAAACTTAAGAAGTTCGGCCAAATTATCGTTGTTATGAATCGTTTATTTAACCCACAAAATGAATTCTGTTCTGTTAAATATTTCCGAGAGCATCAGCTCTTCTTCGTGAATTTTTATATTTTATATTTTACGCTGTCATTATTTCTCTGTTTTATCAGAAAAAAATTAGAAAAATAAATTGCCTCTTTTATGGTCTCTTATATAAAAAAAAAACTCTTAATTTAAAGGAATATTTTGGTTCGCAGCGGTAATACCCGGGTTTTTACAAGTTTTTCCTTAATTCCAAGTATGTGTTAATTAAAAAAATGTTGATCTATTTATAAAGGAAAGTTATAAATATTTTCTGTTGAAAGTTATAAGCCAGGCCTCACTTCTGTGAAGACATTCTCACAGCCCAAGGCCAAACAAAAACTTGTCCAGAGCCAATCTTAAATGTTGGACTTAGTGTTGTCCAGTGCTGCAAAGTTTAATACGAATTCATAAGATATATACAAGGCAGGCGGAGAGAAGGATGATATCTTTTTCAAAATACGAATACATTCCAAAGATCAGATTTTTATAATGTACTGCGTAGACGGGCAGTGCTCACTGCCATTTATTTTCTTACCGGACAAGACAATAATTAGCACATCCTTATAAATAGTATGCAGCGTGCGCGTTATATGTATGTAACAGTGAATTTTTTGTTTTTGTAATTTTTGATCCAGGAATTCCGCCATGGCATCGTATATCCTAAATGAACGCACTGCACGCACACAAACAAAATATCTTTTTGGAATATTGTTGTAGCAACATTAGCACGTACTATCTATAATAAAATGTATTCTTGCCGCAAAAATATGTATTATTATTTTTTACTACAAATATTATATTAATTTATAATTTTCACATTTTTATTATTATTTGTCTATTAGTTTAAAACATGGTTGGTTGTCATACCAACATTACAAAAACATGATTGTTCCACAGTCATAAGTTTTGTTACACACAGTAATAATGAGCTGGCTATGTTGAACATAAGTATGTATGTTGGTATCACTAACCTGTAACACATGTATTCTTACAGAACAAATTTGCCATTGTTGTTGTTGGTGGTCAAATTATTGACATGTAATTTTCTTTCAGTTTCGTTTTACTTTCTCTTTTGAAGCATTCAATTTGTTTAGTTTTGTGTGTTTGATTCTTAAAACAAGTCGGTTGACGAAACTTAGCAAAAATATTATCTCCATGAATGCAAACAAAGAAAAACGTACGGCAACGAAGAGCTTTGTTAGAGCACATTCACAAAGGTTTATATATAAGTTGATAATATTTCAATTTACATATTTATTGTATGTTCATATTTAGGCATCTAAGCATCGGACCAAACATTTTGTTAAAATATCTTTAAGTATAACGCTTAGCATATAAAATAAAATCGCTCTGGATATACATATATGTATCTGCAACGAAGTTTTGTAGCTGCCCATAACCACAGAGCTCAACAATTGGTCTTGAAATATTTTCATCTCAATCATATATATATTTTTACGCACGTGCACACCTATTTCTCCTACTTTCCGAAATACTAAGTTTAAAACCCAGTTTGATATCGAAATTAGCACAAAGATATTTAATACTTATTGTTAGTGTCAGTGTTGTTGAAGGCCGGTGAGATGAAGTCGTTTGAATTTGAAAATAATGTTTTTAACCCATTAAGGCGGGAACTATGATGAAACTAGTAAAATTTTATTGTTTATGCTTAAATACGAAATCGGATCAGTGGAAGGAAGCCCATATAATTTTCGTCCTTGTTAAAGAGTCAAAGTTTTTTTCTATTCAATGATACACAGTTTTATGCGAAAACTGCATAAACTTTTTAGAGATCATGTTGTCCGCTGGAGTTACTTTTACAAATTTGCCATCTCTGTCAATAAAATCAATAAATTTAATGAAAGAATCACACAATTTTTGCATATTTCCATCAACTGCGTCGACAGATTTTGAAAATTCATTATTACGTAGACGTTTGAACCAACTCACATGTTCATCTATATTGTACGAATATAATACTCGTAATTCAACCTCTTATCTTATCTTTGGTATCATTTATTTCATCCAATTTTGATGGAGGTAAAATTGCAATATCTATTTCGGAAACATTTTTAGAATTAACTTTATTCTCCTGCCACATCCTCCTTTTTAAAGCTCCTGCCATTTAGAATATCATTAATTTCTTTTAACCCTAAAATCATTTTGCAAAACATTCACAGCTCTAAAACACATTTAAATCACCACAATAACTAAAAATATATACAAATGTATTTGATAATTATATATAATTTGTATATCGCTCGGGTGTATATATCCAATCATTAAAACCAGAAAGCAGAAACAATACTGTTCTTGTGTAGGCTATCGCCGCCAAAACTTACCGATAGTTTTACTACATGTTTCTCTATTTTAGAGCCAACGCTTTTAATATATTGCTGCAATAATTTCTGAGCGTTTTTATAATTGGCTTTTTTAAACCTTGAAAATTGTGTTTTTAGTTTTTGTCTACCTTCTACATGGCAAAATAGGGGAACCCCATATTATTTAAGTATTGTAATTTTGTTATTTGTTTATTGTGAATGAAATTTGAATTAGTATTTCATTATTTCAGAAGTTTTAAAATTGAATATGTGCATATAAAAATGCAGAGCTGTTATTATTTTTTATTCTATTTTTACTAAGACGTACTCTTATGTTGTTTTTATTAACAAAAAAAGTCTTTAGAAATTCGAGTTTCTCCTGAATTAAAACCGTCCCAGGTACAAATCGTTCTAATTTCCGAACAAGAAAAATTTTAATATTTAATAAGAAAAACTCATGTATGATAAAAATTCTAAAACAGCCCGATTAGATAGTAAATTAAATATTATTCCTCTGTGCTTTATTTCAATATCGTGTAGTTCCTTTACGAAGTTCAAGTGGACAGTGCAAAAAACGTAATTTAGGACCTTAATGGGGTACTGAAAGTAACTTTCCGGTGAAAGGCAGTGTCTCTGATGTACATTCTGGCTTTCTCAAACAACAATTGGTTGTGCTCCAAAATAATTGCAAAAAGTAATACATTTTCTCCCGATAATTTGTTTCAGTTTATATACACACACATACATATAGATATATTATTGTTTTTTTTTTTCTTTTACAAACTATAATATTTGCCAACAACTTCCCATATATTGTAAGATGATAATAATAACTTTTATTGTTTTTGTTATTGATTCAATTGTTTTTTTTTTAGCTTAAAATTAAAGTCCATTATATTTTTTTGTAGTTTGATATGAGAATCTATTATACAAATTTTAAAAATTTATAGATTTCTTTTCTTTAAAATATATCATCAACTTTCCTTGAAGAAAACCTTTTTCCACGTGAATTATATGACGCTTCCCGGTGAATCCCGATTTATAATATTTTATTGTATAAAACACGTTTTTTTTTTTATTTAAAAAAAAAAAATTAAACTAAACTTATTGTTAAATGTCAGTGTCTCCATCCGCAAAATGGAATCTTTTTCTGGTAATGCCAAAATAAAAACCTTGACTGGGATGCATCATTTTACGTACAAACTTTTTTATATCTAGGAATTTCTATTTTTTATTTCTTCTTATTTGGTTTGGGATTTGAAACCTAAAAAATTTATTTTTATTTTTATTTTTTATCTAGAAGCTTAGAAACATCAACTTAAAAAATCATCTATCAATATGTTGTCTCTTCTTAAATGTCTAGGTGTGAATGTAAGTGCATGTAAAGCTGGGGCATTCCGTGTAAATCAAAATATTTTTAGGATTCTGCAGTCTACATTGAAGGGTGAATTGAACGATACAGCGGTTTAAAAATTTTTTCGTTCTGTTTGCTGCTTACTTTTTTAAAAGTTGTCTTGACTTGAATTCGAAACTTTTCGTATTGGGTTCTTGTTTTCCATAAAAGTACCAACAAAAAAGCGTGAAGCACTGGGTCGACGACTACGATTAACTCTGAGTTAATATCAGATTGAACGTCGCCAGTGTAATGCTAGGACGAATTTTCATCATGTTTCATGTATATGGAACAATTGGAAGTCCTTGTCTACCACCTTTAACAGATTTATGTACACAAACAACAGCACCAAATTAAATTGTCTTATTAATATTTTATCTTTTGTTTATTTATCGTTATTGCCGGCGAATTCGTGGCGATAGGCGAAATTCGTCGTTCTTCGCATAATGAGGAAAAAATATTTATATCAAGCATGTTGAGCCAGGGATGGCAAAATTAGTATAATTGTACTTTTTCTGGTACTATTAAAACTCGAATAGTACAATGATACACCAAGGGCATATTTAGGACAATTCAGGAGGGATCTTGCCAGTTTTAGTAAGTTTATATGGCAACTTAGCACTGCCTTTATTTTGCTGCGAATATGTATGTACATATAAGTATCTTTTTTGCTTGCTTTACCCACACTTTCTTGTTGGCTATTACATACATCGCAGTTTGTATGGCAGAAACTATAATTATCTGTCAAAGAGTATATCGGTTTTGTTGCATTTTAATATTTAGTTACCAGATTGACAGATATATATAATTTACACCATAGAATGTAATTCAACTTGCTTAGAGACTTATTCGTCTTAAGGAAGAGAGAAAACAAACATGTACATATGTAAACATTTTCTAAAGGGTGATTTAACCAAAACGGGCAATGTTATTGTTTCAGATAAATATTATTATTAATTAAGCGTAAAATGAAATATTGGCCATATGCTCATTACGGCTTCGGTGGCACACCTCTATCCGCTGGTCTATATTTTCAATGACACTCACACATAAGTGAGGTTCAATGTTGGTAATTTGCATAACATTCCCATGAATGATGTTCGTTATATGTTCAGGTCGTGGGCATTTTGATTTGAACTCCCATTGTCGTAAAAGGCTCTAAGGTGTGACCCACTATTAACATCGTGCTTTATGGTTGGACCACCCTTAACATATTGAATACTGAATTAATTGTGTATTATGTTATAGTACGAATGGGACTTAATATACCTTTTTTGCTATATTATTAATAAATCCTTGTACTAAAATGATATAAACTAAAAAAATGTGTTTTAGTACAATTAAGGTTAGAAAAGTACAATTTTCCAAACTATTTGGTACAATTTTAAACTTTTCCATGCCATCCCTGTTTTTGTAAATATCATAACTTTTGATAATAATTTTGCACGGCTACAAGTGTTTTCTCTTGTGTGTGAATGTATGTGTGTGTGTGTATGTGTACGATTTTGACAGCTCATATCGTGATATGGTTTTCTATATATACAATGTTACCATATTTGATATAATATTGCAACCACACTATTATTAAAATCCACATCTAACATAATTCTCTTTGATATGAAACTTGGCATTTTTGTTTCATTCATATAGAATCCCTCGTTTATACAATATACATTTTTAATGTTATTTTAAAACTCATGAGCTCAATGTGCATTTGTGTTTGTAAAAAGTGACATAGTTAAAAGTGGATATGTATGAATCAATGTGTAAGGGTGGTGCAGCAGGGTGGCCGTAGTCAAAATAAAAATATTGGAGTTCTTCCAGTGATTTTATATGAAAATTATATAAATATGTAAGACAATCGAGGTGACAGTGAAGATGTACCGCCGGATTGTTTCACACAAACTTACTTGTCTTTAATTAGAAAGTTATTGGAAATAATATTAGTCTTTTAATTACCTGATAAATTATAAAAGAAAACAGCAGCGTTCTTTATAAGTCATCGTAGTTTGTTTGAGGAATATATATATTTTTTTTTGCATATACACAAGTTTATAATAACAATTACGATGAATGTATTAATAAAATCATATCTTAATGCCAGGGAGATTTTTCCTTTTATAAGATTTGTACAATTTTCCTTGACTTGCTTTATAAAACATGCGAATAAAAACTGTTTGAGGTAGAACATATTAAAAAAATCTCAGATAAAATTTTTTCCTACGTTCTTTTTCTAAAACTTATATGCAGTTATATAAACGTAACTGATCTGTTTAGTGTCAGTTTCTTCAACATTCATCAATTGGCCACCCTAATAAAATACATATATAATTTCAAACATGTATATGGGCGCTTCCATGATATCGCTTTATGTTCAAAATGCCAAATTACATTGTAGGTTCATAAAGCTGGAATTCCGGAGCAAAAAAGAAATGGCATTTGGATGTGACAAAAATGGAAGTTGTATAAACAGCAAAACTTCGGCAAAACCTAATAGATTTTTCCAGTACGATTGGCCTTGGAATGTTATATGTATGTATATGTAAAAATGACTTCGACTCGATTGAAAAAAACGTGACATTTCCACAACTATTAGTAACTTTTAGGCAAATAAAATATTATTAATAATAGATATAAACTAAAGTCATTGCTCGAATGAAAATGCAGCCCCAGCTGCTTTATTTTATCACTATCGCCTGAAAATGTGAAAATGAGTAGAATTGAAAGAACACATGTAATAAAACATGATCAAAAATAAGAATTTGCTGTCCTGTAACTGAATGAATTAAATTACTTAAATCTAAATACTAAAAACATTTAGTACATCTCTCAACGGAAATAGCCATATGTGTAAATACATGTGTTTAGAAGTGCATTCTTTAATATCCGGGAAGAGTTAGTTTGTTGCAAAAGCTCGTAAACATATTTTAGAAACGAACAAAAAAAAAGAAAACGGAAAAAATGGGATGGCATATCCTTCCATTTGAATTTGAAAAAACAACTGTGTTTAAATATTGCATTGGGAAACGTTGCGGGAAAAAACTTAAAACGAAACTGATAAAACTGCTGCCATTTAAGGCAGCAACTTTTCATTTCTTATTATTCCATTTTTTAAATGGTTCGTTATTCGGGCAGAGTCTTGTGGAAGGGTAGGATAACATTATTGCATGATTTATTATTGTCGATATGCCTGATTTAGCAATAAATGTATGAACCAACCAGTCAACATTAACACAGAAGCAGCTTCAATGCAACCGATAAAAAGTGCAAAAAACAACAACAAAAACTGCTTACTCATACTAAAGGAGTTGCAACTTATTTGAATGATGTGGCAATCAGGGGTGTGGTATAAAATTAGATGTCATGCGGTTGGAGATTAAGATTGAAGTCTGCTGTTTATGTGCACACGTCTACATACATCTAGTATGAGTTGGCTGGCACAAGCCAAAGTACAACGAGTTTGTATTTTTAAATCAAGGGTTTGATTCATATTTTCATATTTTCATATTTTGGTGAAGGCAAAAAAGCAATTAGAATTCTGTGTTCCGCAATTTGACCAAATGATCATAAATATTAGTTTTATAATTGGACATTTTGTTTAGAAATTATATTTTTTTTAATAAATGTTTTTATTGATTCTTTCATGTTAGATGTTTTTGTAACAAAAAGTGAGTTTGGTTTAGCAATTTCTGTTTTGAAAATAAATTTCATTAAAAAAAGGAATCTTGCATATCGTATTTTTTTTTGTTGAGCACGAGTTTCAACGAAATTGTTCATGTTGAGTTTAAGTAAGAATCCAACGTTAATTTATGTGCTCCAATTAAACTGATCGTGCAACGTAAATTACCACCTGGATTACGTTAAACGTTTTTAATGATTTTGATTTGGTGTTTTATATATCACTTTTGCAGTGCAACAAAAAGATTTTAAGTTTTAATCAGAAAGCATTAATTATGTTTTATTTGCCGGTTAGTCCAGAACACACCAAATCTTACTTACAGTATAAGAAAGATTTAAGTAAAAAAAACTACAATTTTGCTGAGGAAAGAGCAGAATTTCTTTCGAAGGCCAAACTTATAATTAGCCTGAATTTGAGCAGTTGGGTAAATGCTGAAATAAAATAATAAAGGCGGCAGAAGGCCAGCAATGTCCAATTTATTGGTTAAGCGATTCATTCGCAGAGGCGAAAAGGCCACCTCTATAACCTGCGTTAAAGCTTAAAAAGAAGTTTGAGGGGGAAAAAAATCTTAGGCAATCGATTAATAGGAACAAATTTAAAAGTCTGTACACGGAGAAGACTGCGCAGCATTTTAGTTTACACGAACATTAAAACTGGCCTGTTAGTGAACGGAGCAATATTTAGTGATTCGATAAGAGCAAATTCGTTGTTATGGGTGGCAGAGGTCCTCATTTATTTTGCCGAACGTTCTATGAATGCAAAAATATCTTCAATAGTTTATATGTCCAAGACCTGCGTAAAACAGGCGCCTTCAAGCGTAATCACACAACATTAAATAATGAATAGCAATGGGCCAACATGCTAAGGATATCAGTAAAAAGGCTTGTCAATGTTGTCATGGATAATACAATTCAATCGTCAGACCTCGAACAAACATTTTCGGGTGGCCATAAAATAGTGCCTAAAGCTAAACGCTCCAACAATAAACTAAATATTTTTGGTGATAGCTAAAAAGTCGTGGGAGAAAAATTCCCCAAAAAGGATCTGAATTCCTGTTTCACTTCATGCCAAAAAGCTGCTATTAAACGGTGTGTCTGCTACTACTACTGTGCTTTCACTCGTACCGAATATTGCAGAAATCTGATTCTTATTCACCAAAAACTACTTTCGGAAGCTGAGCAATTTCCTATAACATCTCCTTTGCCTTCGCAACGATTTGTTTTTTTATTTTATTCTTTTAGTCTCTTGAGGACATGTCCCACAATTTAGGATACGGTTCTGGTTTGTCAATTACCAAATGTGTTGTTAATTTTTTAACTATTTGTATACATTTTGAAAAGAATTAAAAAAACACTAAACCAAATTAAAAACAGAAGAAAGTACCACATATATACACTGACATATAACCGACTGCTTCGGCAAGTCTTCAAAACACTTGCAGTTCGCAGCAAGTCGATTAAGTTACTTCCAGTAAGCAACAAATACGTGTTTCCAGGTAACTGTGGCAGGCAACTTCTTTAAATCGACTTATCATATGTGCTTACACGGCAAAAAAATTACTTCCGCAAGGAATTTCCGCAAGAATTATTGGTAGTGTACACATGGCTTTATGGCCAATAATATAGATACATTAAATTTATTTTATTTACATAAAGCAGACCCTACATAATATTGTTTTTCCAAAATTTTACTTTTAATGCTGCCATTTTATAAAAATCAATACAAATAACACACATCTTGTAGTTCGCGGAAATAGTCCGGAAACTAAGTCGGAGTCAAAAGCATTTATCTATAAAAATGAGCTGGGTTTTTTCATCGCAGCTGTAAGTATTTTTATTGAATACAATAAATACAGCATGTAAAATTTCAGTTTTCAACACGATTGAATTACGTTTTCCACTTGAAATACTATTACGATTGGCATTCACGGCCAGTGTTCGAACAATGATGCAAATAAAAATGAAAAGAAAAGATAAATTAAATTGCAATTGTGACTATTAAAGTCGACTTTATGTGTGCGCTACTTGTAAATGATGGTTTCGTTATTCTAAGTTAAACAGTTTTTTTATTTTATTATTACTTCGTTCTAAAACATCATTCACATTTTGTGGGCCTCTTCTTTTATATAATTACTTTACATCCATCTTGCTTAGAAACTATTTGAAACTGCAATTTGTTTTTTTTTTTTTTGTTTTCTTAAATCAGGAAAATTTCCCACGAATATCCTAGTTTATGGTGGGCGGACTTGTATGAAGACGGCCGACCAAAAACTTTTCCAGTTCAGCTTTCAATATATAATTAGCGCCAAAACTAAGAAATCAAGCCGAAATCAAAGTTAAATAAAGTATTTCACACGGAGAGGAACACAACATCTGCTTCCAAAGCCGTTTGTAACACAGTTTTTAGATAAAAAAAGCATTTTTTGCAAAATAGTTTTTCGTACCTTCAATTACATAAGATTTTGCCCAGCACACATCAGCCATATTTATATATGGACAAAATAAGTATTAACGCCCCCAACACTTATTCCCTATCGGATCGTTTTGCTGACACATTCCTCATTCACAACTTAATATCTTACCATTATAAAAAATCATCTTGTGCTTAAAATCTTGCTTGAAATTCGATAGTAGTCTAGTGCAGTATATGTCGCTTATATGCACATCGGTTATATGCATTTAATCTCACATTTGCATTAAATATAAAAATACATATATATAATTTTTGCATTCGCATTTTGCTAATACAGTGCCAAAGAGCAACTAATTGAAAATTTAAACGGTGACGATTACCAATTTCTTGATGAGTGTCCAAATTTGATATCAGAGTATTATGGAGACGGTATTTTAAAGTTTTATTATTACTAATTAATTAAAGTAACTAAACAGAAAAGCCTAATATCGAACTAAATTTCAAAAAAAAAAACATTGTGCATTTGCAATTATTGAACAAAAAAATAAGAATTTTTGCTGGGTTTATGATTGACGTTCAGCAGCTTTCTGATTTGGTTAAGGTTTTAAAATACAAAAATTCAAAGAAAAAGTATTACCATTTTGGAACGTTACTCAAAGTAGGGTATTGACGTTATCCCGAGAGCACTGTTTTTATGAAAATTGTTTGTAAATGTATTAAGAAAATACTCTTACATGCCGAGTACATACTTAGAATATTTTCCAAAAGGAGATGCTGTGAAAATGTGTTCAAAGAATAGCATTAAATTTGTTGTTGCTGGTTAACTTTCTGCCAATTCAAATAAACACTTTGACAGATGTGACGCTATTGAGAGATGCAACCTTGAAAACTATGAATTTCCATGGATTATTATGGCTTCAATATATTGTATAAAACCATTATAAGCTCATCTACAACTGGCTTGGACAAATGTATGTCCAGGGTGAGTTATTCTATAACCTGACCTTAAATTAGCGATCAACCACTAACCTGGAAAAAAAATATATGCACGATTTTAAGGGAAAATTATGAATATTGTGCTTCGTCTATAACAATTACAACGAAGCTTTTTGCTCAGATCGACTGGCAAAATTTATCCTTTTCATCACAGAGTATTGTGGCTCATGGCCAAATGCTGCACCAAATTTGATTGAAAACGATGTGACAAAAAGATTGTTTTGTTCAAAAAGTATAATATGTATATTCGTCATACTTATACAAATGCTGTTTGTAGTGCATAAAGTAGCGTGAATTAAATGAGAAAAAAATCCAACACCAACACTGTTCACACCAACGATACAAAAATTAAGCACAAAAGAAACTCTACAACAATGTTGATGAACAAAAACAAAAGACTTTAAGAAACTTAACGGAGTCTACTACTGTCTACGTGCGTTGTATATTTTTTCGAATTCCAATAAAATACAAAGAAGACAATGAAAATTAACACAGATACACAAAATCGAATGGATGGATGAGCGAGTGAAAGTACGCAGGCAGATGGACAAAAAATGTCCTTCCAGTGTAGCAACGGTTTTCCGTTGTGTTTTTGAAATCGCTTCCACATCTACAAGAATATCGCGATTCGACACAATGTTACAAATGGAAGAAGGGCACAACACAAATTGTATACGAGAGTACAACAACAGCATAAACCGCCACAAACATCTCACCACGAACCTCACCCACGCCGCCATTATTACTTGCTGTCAGCATCCTTTTTGTAGTTAGACTAGGTAACAAAATGAAGGAAAAGAAATGAGAAATAGAAGGGAAAAAAGCTGCATTAAAAACTTGGTAATAAAACGGAAATAAGGTTAAAAGCAAATTCAATTTTACGTACTTAATGATATGCAATCAAATGGAAAAAAATATAAAAAAGAGGAGGAAAAAATAGTGAGCAGAAAAAAATTTAAATGCAAATCAAAATAGGTTAAGTAGGAAGGTAGAATTCTATCTGTTGGCTGGTGTTTGCATAAAAAAAAAACTCAGCCAAAGCAAAAGCAATAAACGCCACTAAGTCGAGGCGTAGAGAGCGGAAATAAGCCAAAATTATTGAATTAAATAACTGTAACAAGGGGACGCAAATAATTTCAGATAACCTAAAGAAATTATAAATTTTAGCTATATTGGCTTTTTTCTTATTAAATTAATTTGAATAAAAGACGCTGAAACAGTAAATAAATGTCGAAAAAAATCCAAACTAGCGAACTTAAAATATCAGCTATCGAATAAAGTCGAATTTATTGCTTAATTTTTTTATTTAGTAGCATTATAAATACAATTGTCAATTATTTGCGTTTCAACTTTTTTCAAATAATTCAAATAATTTGAAATCGTTATTCCGCTGATGAAAAGATTAAACTTAAAAAAAATTTCGATTAAAAAAATAAAAAAATTGTGTCAACATGAAATAAACAATTCGTGCAAAAAACTTAAAGATAAAATACTTAATATTGGGGTTAAAAAAGAAAAGCGTTTCGTTTATTTTCAATTCAATTCAATTCAATTATTCAAGAGAGAGTTAAAAACCCTCCTTTTTTGAACATTTTTTAACTTTTTTTGTCAACGATGTGTTTAATGAGAACATAATAAATTTTTGAAATACTATGACTCTTAAGCCCTGTTTTGCTTATTAAGCCTTGAGATTAATTGCAATCAGGGTTATGACTACAATATTTTTTAACTTTCCCTCATTGTATATAAAATCTTTACAGACATCTGCGAATAAATCAAAATATCTTTATAAACATATGAGAATTAATCGAATTCCAGCCATTATTTGACATTTATAAATCGATTTATTCGTTACGCGACAATCATCAGTTTAAAATTATTCGAACAAGGGCTGGATTAATCGAACTATAATCGATTAATCGAATTAAAATTTTCCAGTTATAAGTACTAAAATGAAGAATATTAAAGTTTTTATATTTCAGATCTTACAAAAAATATAATTTTTCTATTAAAAATATTGATATTCCTTATGCTAATTTTTTAAACAAATTTAATCTCTTGTGTTGTGTTGGCTGCTACACTTTGAAGTCCGCAGTTTTGGTTGTAACTTAAAGGGGACTTAGACGAAAATGCAAGTCGTACGATAAGTCAAATTTTTGAGTAGAAGAGCAGGGATGATATCGTCCAAACTTAATATGTAGTGAAATCATACGACATAGAAAGAAAATTCGGATGAAAATTTTACAGTCGTACGAGCCGTTTTTAAAATTTTGGAAACTCCTTCACACATCATTAGACCAGGGTTGTATTTTTATGTAAACATTTTACTTTGTTTTGGTCTTTTACCAATCGTGAAAACGTAAAAAAATTTGTCGTAAGATTTTTATTCTCATTTTTAAAATACGAAGATAATTTCATATGATTTTCTCTTTGGTTTTACGTACGACTTGTATTACCATCTAAATCCCTTTTAGTCTGCATGGTTGCGCTGCTCCAACACATTCTGTTTGACTGTTCATGTATCTCCTGTTTTTTTTTTTTTTTATTTTTCGGCTAAATTTAAGGGTGTTCAGTTGGAACATTTGATGTCGTATATTTAACCATTTCAGTGTATCCAACATCTCTTCACTTGGAGTATATCTGTTGCACTTTAAAATTGTTCTCATTTGCAGTTTTTGTAGCCTTTTTATTAATGTATTTCTGGAACATGACTATTGAATTGTAACCGAGAAGTCAAAATGAAGTTTTTTTTATTGCATTCTATATTGCAATTATTATAAAAACTCTTTTTTCGCAGATGTTTAAAAAAATTGTTGTTTGCTTATTCTTAAAACTTAAATCCTTGTTTATAGCAAAACCGAAAAATTTTACACATATTACTTTTTCGATCAGTTTGTCGTTTATCTTTATAACTTCAGATCGTAGTAATTCACGTCGCTTTTGTTTTATTCCCCTTCAATTTTAATTTGTTTATTATAGTATTTACTATAATCGTATTTTTGTAGCGGTCGACTGCTACACTGGCAGCGCATTTGACTAGAATTAGGTTATGGGGAGGAGATAAGAGGAAGTGGTACTTTTTTGAATATTCGCTATTGCATTTTTATTCTATTTTGCACAGATGAGGCTGTCAGAGTTTAACTGATGTTGTTCTGACTCTTCATTGCCTGGTGTGCATACCCCTATTAATGATCAGTCAAACACCAATTAACCCAACATCCCAACGTTAAGTTTTTTATTCTATGTTGTATTAATATGGATTTGTTTGTTGGGTTGTTGATTGCTTTTATTTACATATTTATATATGTATGATATGAAAGTAAAGAATTTTTCTGTTGTTTTTTCACCAGAGTCTTTTTTTTTTAATCGAACCTGCAATCTCTGGGCTATTGGTCGAATATTCTACCAACTCATACACAAAAAATACAGTTCTGTATAGATTTTTTCAATGTTTTTCTTTTTTTGGACCAGTTTTTTATGTTATTCTTATTTTGTGGACCAGTACTGTGTAGTCGAGCCCTCCAGCTGTGCATTACAGCAAAACTGGATTTCGAGCGGGAAGAAATTAAAAGTACAGCTTTAAAAGTATTATTTCAGGTATCATTTATATTATTATTTAATTTTAGTGATTATAAAAGGAACAGAAAACTGCAAAGTCCAAAAACACGATCGAAATTCTATTTTGATATTCAACAACCAACGCCAAATCAGCTAAAAATGCAATTGTACAAAAGAATTCGCTAATTTAAGTAATAATTTTGCAAAAACAATTAATGTTTTAATTAACTAATGAGTTAATTGATCTAGATAATATTTTTTTTACTTATGTATATATTTTTACCATTTTCTTAACTATCGCCAAGTATGAGAGAATCAACAAACATATTCATTGAAAAAAAAACAAGAATTTGTAGGCAAGAAGTTTATCGATCTGCACAAGATTAATGAACAGGCGATTTGTATTCCAGCTGGATAAATTGAAAATTATTTTCTTATTTCTGTGACAATACAAAACGCCTGTTACTGTGCAACAAATACAAATTTGTGCCAATATATTTGATCTCCATAATTTGGAAAGCACTTTCTTGCTATCGATATCTTTGGCTGCAGTTAAGACTGCTGCTCTGGGAGTTATAATGGAACGCATTTTGTACTTGTACAAAATGGGTGGATCGAATTTAGTAAATTTTATTCATATGATTTATTTTCAGGAAGTTAAAATGTCCCCATAATCTTTTTAACTGCACGCAAAGAATACCAATTTCAGATATTGTTGTGCCATGCCTTCGTTTAACATTTATTTATATATGTAAAATTTAAAAGTGTATAACAACGATTTTTAAATAATAAAAGGATTCATATACTTTAAACGACTGCACGGAGTTGTATATCAATGTGTTTGCCTACTTCTTTGAATAATAAGAATGAATAGTTCAGGAGGGATATGTCATGTGTTAATTTATATTTATATTGTTTATTTGCAAACAAGTAAAAAATAAATTATATCTATTGAACTAAATGAGATAATGATTAATTGTTTTCGATAAAAATTCAACTTAAATCAACATAATTCACTTTTCAAAGTATGAAGTATGAAGAAGACCACATTAGCCTCAGGCAATAAAACATTTGTATGAAAAAATATTCAATTATTAAAGTTATTTGTTTGGGTGTGTTTCTCTCATTAACGTATAAAATTATTCAAATGAGACAGATACAATTGGACCGATACACACACTCCGCTATTAGTGGAATGGAGAGGGAGAGAGATAGAGAGTGGAATAAACAATTTCGCTTTATTTTAAAAGCAATTATAACAATTATACTATTTTACTTACAGACGTGTACAGATATACAAAAGCATGTTATTTCAACAGCTATAAATACTTGAAAAAAAAATGTTTGTTTCAAACTTATCTTATTTCTAGCGTATTCACACGGACACTGATAGACATACAAATTATATTCCGGATTAACTCTCTTGCTGACAGTTTGTAGGTCAACCCCGATTAAAGAATAACATATCAAATAACATGCTGCAGCATGTCAAGTTTTGAGAACAGGGTCGCTTGCTTCATTTTGCAACAATATGTTAAGCACAAAGAGTCTGCTGTTGCAAGTTATCGCCGGTTTAAATGAACCTGCTAACAAAACACACACACGCACACGCACACGCACACAAAATATGAAACAAGTGCTTTTATTCTTTCATTTCGCAACAAAATTTTATTCCTGAAGAATCCCAAAACCTTGCAACAAAGCAACTTACCTGAACCAGCTGACAAAAAATAAAACTCTCATACACACAAAACATGAAACTTGAAACAAGTGATTTTATTGTTTCATTGCGCAACAACAAGAATCTCCCATTTTCGATAACTTTTGTTATCGTTAGTTCACCTGAACTAGATGTCAGAGCAAAACATACGCACACAAAGTAGAACAACACAAAGTTATTGCTTCATTTGGTAATAACATGCTAAACACGAATAATGTAGGAACACAACCGCGACGAACGACGAATTTCGCCAATCGCAACGATTTCCTCAGTAAACTTGCGCTGTATAAATTCGTCGTGTATAACGAATAAAAAGTTGGTAAAATTGCTTAGATTCTGTGCAGAGACTAAAATTAAAAAATGAATAAAAAAATTTTAAATTTGGTGAAAATTATGAGAATAATGAACATCATGTTTTTGATGGAAAAAGCTCTTTTTGGTTGTATTCACATACTTTACAAAGAAGCTGAAGATTAATAGATTCCAAAGAATTGGCGTAGTGTGAAAATTTGGTCAATGGTGGACTTCCCCGGCCTGAAACCACACTGATAAGGACCTATTAAACTGTTCACGAATGGTTTCAGGCGCTCACACAAACCGGCAGAGAAGATCTTGTAGGCGATGTTCAGGAGACTTATTCCTCGGTAGTTGGCGCAGTTGAAGGGGTCTCCTTTTTTGTGGATCGGGCAAACGATGCTGAGATTCCACTCGTCGGGCATGCCTTTCTCCGACCATATC
The DNA here is from genome assembly GCA_932526305.1 of Epicampocera succincta. Taxonomy (NCBI): domain Eukaryota; kingdom Metazoa; phylum Arthropoda; class Insecta; order Diptera; family Tachinidae; genus Epicampocera; species Epicampocera succincta. The sequence continues at coordinate 60,240,995 of OW052034.1, forward strand.
TTACAGATGAGCTGGTGCATGCGCCCAACCAGGTCATCTCCGGCTGCCTTAAATAGTTCCGCGGACAGTGCGTCCGCTCCTGCAGCTTTTATAAATTTCTTACTACAGGTAATAACAATAATAAACAGTATTAGTCCATTAAATGGACTAGTTTCTATATAAGAATCGTGGTCACCTGATACTGTTTTGTTCGTCGTTGGACAGCAAACAAATTAAAAGTAAATTTATTCCAACTGTCGCCAGGGCCACACCAATTTGTTTTACTTTTAGCGATGAATATTCGCGACCAAAAATTGTTCGTTCCTTGCGGTCATTTTCATTGCACAATTTACTGTCCTCGATAACTTTTGTTATCGTTAGCTGTCAAAACAAGACATGCACACAAAATAGGGAATAAGCAAATTATTTATTTTACTTTTCTGGTTGTAGTGACGAAAGTGTTAATATATAATTCAAATTAGTCAATTGCTATTCAGAAAGTGTCAATTGTAGTCGTATAGTTCAGAAAGCGTCAATTGTAATTCCCAAAGTTTATGTTTATGCAGCTCGACATCGACATCAAGCCTAAATTGCTTTGGAAATTATTATTATTTTCCTTATTAAGTATTATTTTCCTTATATGTATCTGTTTTATGAGTTTGGTACTAACGAATTCTCATTTATTTCATATGAATTGTGATTTATTTTCTTTCTAATGCAAAGTTATAGTAGTTTTTTACAGTTTCTTTCTTACAGTCAAACATAATGATCTTTTACTACTTTTTCTTCAGCTCTTCAATTTCTATCATCTCATTCTATTAAATTTATCATACCAAAATTGGAACAGCTTTTCTGTTCACATCCAGCATTAGTGGAAATAAATCACATATTGTAACAGAACTTTTCATTCTCGGCATTATTGATTTATTAGATCAAATTGACCCTATTTGACATTAATCTTTCCCAGGCAAAATGAATAATTTAAAATAAAGTGTCTTTTTCTTCCTCTTCAACCATGAACACCAAAATGCAAAGTTTTTCCAGAGTCGTTGGTGGGAATCGAACCTATGACCTAGGGAGTGTTGGTCGAACACTCTGACATCCATCATTCTCCTATAGTCACATTGAATTTAACTAAATCTACATATAGATAATTGAAAATTGGTCTTTCTTAAGTCTGCAGACGTCCAAATGTATTATAATGTTTAAAAAATACTTTTAGTTGCAGCATTTCTAAGCACAATGTGTTAAATGAGATCGGTAATGCAACAAGGAAGAAACAAATTCAATAACAGTTTGACATGAAAGAATCTTATATTAAATTACAGATGCTCTAGTCACGCTTTTGAAAATGAAATTTTTACTAGTCAAGGGTGTAATAATTACCGCATATGATATGGAGTGCAGAGCACAGTCGTAGCGCATAACATTTCTATACGTATCGTACAAGCAAATCATCGTATAAGATATATATCGAGTCCTAATTTTTAAGGAAATCTATTACATTTCTAACACATACCTCATGTCAACAAGTTGTAATAATAAAAAGAAAATTAAATAAATTTGTGCTAAATAATATTTCATGTACAATAAAATTAAATAGTTATACAATATTCTTTTATTTATTCTTATCAGCTGCGGAAAGGCAAGCGCTACACTTATTGGAAAATACAATTTTTCATATTTCGAGTTAGATTTAGACTGACACTTAGGCGCTCAGTTATGTTCTATGTCGGCTAAAGTTCGGTTAAACACATGACTCCTGTAAAAGTGACACTTAGAAGTTAAACACTTTCGCGCCTGTTTAATGGAAGTCTCTAGAATAGAGTGTATATTGATGATTTGTTCGGGTTTGGGGCAACGAAGTGTTCAAAATTGTTATCCGCAGACGAAACGAAAACAGAACTTTATCCAAAGTTTATTATTTTATATATTATATTTCAACAGCTAAATAAGTTGTTTTTGTTCATGCGACAGACGCATGACCGATCGTTTAATTTTACTTCTTTGACTAGTCGATATCGAAAGCCATCATCTCAAACTACGATACATTTCATTCACTCGATATCGAGTATCATGATACCAAAATGAAAAATTTCGATCAAGTTTGTACGTATTCAATTATTAAATCTTATAGAATGTTGAATTGAATAGTTTTTTCTTCCCTTGAAAGTTAGGCAGAAATCACTCGCCTGACTCCCATGGCACGGAATAAATAGACACTTAAGAAAGTAGCTTAATTCAAAATGCCAAAAACAACAACAAAAAAAGAAGAATGTGCGGTACAACAAAAGTATTATGCAAATAAAAGTAGTCAGTGATTGTTTCGCAGTTAAAAGAAAAACTAAATTGAGTATTTCTTAATAGTCGTAATTAATTTGGCACAACTTTTTAAACGCAGACAAATTTATTTGAATCAAATTTTGTATGGAAGATTTTTTCAAACTCATTTTAAACTTTATGAATATAATTAAAGTTTTTATTTTAATAATAAACACAATTTTTTTGTTCTTTCAGGCAAATGAAGGTAAGTCTCTTAATGCGCCATAACTTTTCACGTAATTGCAAGATTTTCCAAATCAAAATTAATTTTAATTCCCACAATTTGATTGTCGTTAACATTCTTGAAAATCCACTCACTTGCCACTTGCTTGTTTTTGAGTATTATTCTGTTTTATTTGTCCTTCTGAGGAATATTTTTGTTTTAACAAGTCATATATAAAAATGACTACCTGCACCGTTCCTAAACAAAAGAGAACACAAAACACTTAAACTTCTTTCTGTTGGCCGAAATTTTGCAAAACTCACAGGAAAACACAGACAGGATAAAAGCTGCATCCTCTACAGCAGAATGCGGTTGCAGTTAAATTGTGAAAATGAGCTTTTTAAGCGGTTTCGAGATTACAAAACAAAACCAAACCAAAAGTAAAAGATATGTCTGTATGTCTCATAGTCATTGTTGAAACGTTACAGCGTTGCGACGCGGCATATGCAGCACAACATTAAAATATTTTTTCTTTTTTTCAAGTACTCATACCGAATCAGATAAAAATAAAACACATCCTAGACATTTATAATTTTTTAATGAAGTGCTTATGATACAATTACAACAAGCTGAAGAGCAAAAAAAAAAAAGTGCAAAAAGGAAAAATATATTGTACAATAAAGGAGAAGACTACGCACGCATTTGAAAAAGAAATAAAATTTAATTGTGGTTTCGGGGGTACTTGATGTGGTGATTAAAATTTAAGAATTTTTATAAATAAATAACAGAGGATTCTAAATGTTGAAATCGCTTTGCAATTAGAGCATAAAATTAAAACACTTAAAATCGAAAATAATGAAAATTATTTCATATTTTATGTGGCTCTATTTGCCCGCCATCTTTTCTTCCCAAAAAAAAAAAAACTCGAGAAATGAAAAAATAATTGGTCTGGGCTATTGTGCTTTCCGCTAGCGTGTGGGCATAAAGTAGCCTATATGTTCTGTGTTCCAGGGCCACGCAGTCAGCCATAGATCACTAATTACTACCTAATCCATGTAACACAACTATTTTTCTTTATAATGCTTGTCCATATCTTTGAGACGATATGAGACACCGGTGTTATCGAAGTGTTACCAAGAGATGAATGTTTTTGCATATTTCCAAGCAATCAAATGGTTTTTTTGCTAAGTTTGAACGTAAAGTAGAGGTAGCAGGAATGTGCTTAGTGTATAACCGGTACGTTAAATATTCACTAAAGCGACAACTCGGATAACAGATGCGTCATAATATTAAGCCAGTTTATTGCCCATAATGAACACTCACAAAGTTTCATTTAGTAGGTGTGTATTGTTCTACGTTGATGAATTTGGACTTATAGTCAAATTTTTTATTTAACATTTGTACGGATATAGTCAAACAAATGTAAAGCTGCAATAAAACGAATTTCGTTTTGTATTCCAAAAACAATAGTTTCATAAGACACACTTAACGCTTAAAGTAGCTATAAATTACAATTTGTACAATATTTTAGCTTTAACACACACACACACGCGTGCGCGCCTGAGTGCTGCTACGAGATAATTGTATAATTAAGTTTTATTGACAGTTATTGCTTTACATGTTTGCTAAGTGTGTATGGTTTTGTGACTACAGATGATTTGATTTGCATGTGTGGGCTGCAGCAGGACATATGGACGATATTTACATTTCGGAAGAGTATATTTTGGGGAGCAAAAAATAACACACTGACACACTGAACACAGCCATATCACATGTACTCGCATCCTACATGCCACAGAACGCACACAGCAAAAGACACAGACTGTTATTGATTGTGGGTAAGTGATTGACTCATCTCGAAATGCAAAAGAAAAGATTCATCTCGGAGCATGAAATTTTTTTCAGCCATTTTCGATTCTTTCCCAACAAATCATCATGAAATTCTGCTGCAAATTAGGTCAGCAGCTGCATGAAAATATTTTGTTAAATTTTGTTCGACTTAGCAACAGCCAAGAGCACAGTATGACCACCATTAAGGTCGATTGGCTTAAAGACTGATTCTTATCCTTTAGGGTTATTTCAGTTCCAAAAACGAAAGTATGGATTGAAAACTTTGCTAGAAGTCTGTACGAAAAAAATCACTAAAAATCCTTAAAAATTGAAGGAAAAAGGCGCCGTGCTGTCAACAGGATCTTTAAATTTCAACGGTTCTACGGTTCTTAAAGCAAGTACGTTCACTAAAACTGTCTTACATAATACGAACACAACAGAACACAACGAAACACAATGAGCGTCGAACAAGCTTCAGTTGCTGTATAGAAAATCAATCAATTCGACGCCATTTTCAGCCAATAGAGTTGAGTTCAGCCACTTCAGGTAAAATTTTACGAAAGGATCGTGACTTACTAAAGCTAAAAGCTGAACTACAAATTAATATTGATTCTGATTTTCCATATAAAGTTTTATTCAGCTCTGAAGCTTATTTTTAGTTGAAAATATCTATTACCAATCAGAGAAAATCGAGCAATACGTAAATACAAATTTTGGTAGTGAATCCTGGTATCTTTTTTAATCTAAAAGGCAACTTTCAATAGTATCAGTATCCACTACAAATAATTGCTGATTCTGGGGTGAAGAGGAGGAGTCAACGGAACGCTGGATTGCCAACTGCGTGACCACAGCAGATACAAGATACTGCATTTCTATATGCTGGGTGAAAGTCACTTGCTCACACTACTATTAAAAGAGTTTGAAAGGAAAAGAATCAGCAATGGTTGCAGCGCGAAGGACGTTTGTGGCCAAACCCCTATTATAAAATCTAATATTAAAAATGTGGAAAGCGAAAATCTTAAAGTTTGCAATGAAAATATGAATGTACGCTGTGAATGTACTTAGAAGCTGTCATATATGTATATCGCGCCAAAGCTGTAATTAGTCTTCGGACAACCAATCGAAAGAAAATGAAGAACGTCGTTAATATATGCCGTTTCTCGAGCACAAGAACATATTCGTTGCCTGTTAACCGCACAAGTTAATCGGGTCAAATAGTTTACATACATACTTATGTATATATATACATAAAAAAGTCTTCTGGAGAAAATCAAACTCGTAGATATATCCTAACTGGAAGTATAAACAAACTCAAATGCTATTGTATTTCAGTGAGGAAAACGTGTTACAGCAAATAAGCGATAACAGTTTTTTTTAGAAAAAAGGTGGAATCAATCAACATCAGTTGTTGATCCAGCGAACAGGGCGCCTGAAGAAAGAATTTTCTCTGCAATGCGTTGTTCGATTTACTGGCCAATCGACCACAAATGGATGAGCAAGAACGTGTGGGTTTCGGGAATAAGTTGGCTGATCGCATCACACCAAAAGCTACTGTAGTATCGATGTAACAGTGTAACGCACTATTCACTGCGACAATCAAGAGAGTTGACAGAGTTGGACACCCTACTTTTACCGATAAGCTTATTCGTCCTCTTCTGCACACGGTCTAGTAAGTCTAGTAACTAGACTTTGAAGCGCCAGTCCAGACAAGAGATTTAGTTATCCATTTTCGGACGGTTAAAGGTTGTATAAATAGTAAGGAGGTCACAGAAAAACTTAAATGCTTCCTTCACATTGAATTCTTATGCCAAGAATATCAAGAGCTTCTGACTCCCTAATACTTGTTCCTGTGTGTCAATAAGCAACACTGGGTTTTGCCATCATTAAAATCGTCCTTGTATGATCCCATTCAGGGACTGTAACTAGATCGTTATTCAATATATCATTCATATTTTGCCTTATAAATAGACACATTCCGAAACAAATTCACAAAAATATACAAATGTATGTACATACATACATATTTACAATATATTTAAACAACGTAATACATATGTATGTATGTTTTAAAGGCTTGAGGAAGAAAAAAATACTCAGGTTTTGAGCAAATTATATGGCAAAGTTTGCCTGAGAACGAATGTTGGGAGTAACACTGGATGCACTAAACAGTGTTATCTGTCATTAACAATAAATCATGTACAAAACAAAATGTATGCATGCATAGACATGCACATGCTTGCAATACGTTGTTTTTGCTAGTTTTAAAAAGAACATAAGAACTAAAAAACCAGAAGATGGATTGCAGCCAAATGTCTTTTAATCAGAGGTAAATGCCAGTGTTATGTGTAAACGTTGATTGCGTATAGGAGCGAAAATGTTGCCGTATAATTTGTCTTCAATGCAAATGAAGTTGCAGGTATTTTTATTGCAACTTAGAAAACCGAAAATACAAGTCCAAAAGTGTTCACGCTAATCTGAGTGCATTGCAATTTGTCGTATATAAAAGAAAAAAAAAAGCACTATTAGGGTGGGGGGGAATGAAAAGAACGAAAGTTATATACCAGCTTACATAAAATAAGAGTTAAAATGTATTTGTAAACTTCTATATAATTCAAGAAATTCTTTTGAAAATTTCCGCTAGTGATCGCTGCATTTTATTTTTTATAAATTTGAAAGTAATGTAGATTTATATATGTGACCCTACATAGAAAACCCATCTAGTGTGTCTAAACAATCGTTCGAGCAAAACGCAATTTAAGTTTCCCCATTCTTTATACTGTGCGTGCGCTCATTTCAATGCCGGTTTTTACTGTTTTATTTATGTATTTTTAAATTATTTTTCGATGTTTTTGAAGCTCCCGAACGGTTTCATATAAAAATTACAGGTTTTTTATACACATATCAAAAAAAAAAAATTATTCATGCAATTTGACACACTAGGTGGGTTTTTATATGCAGATTCATTGGAGTTTTTAAAGTTCGGTACAACGAATGATATAATGTCAGACCTATTCTTTACAGCGAAAGAATCGTCATATTGCGAAATTTTTGTTAGAAAACATTTTCTGCATTATTTATTTATTTATTTATTTATTTATTTATTTATTTATTTATTTATTTATTTATTTATTTATTTATTTATTTGTTTATTTATTTATTTATTTATTTATTTACTTATTTATTTATTTATTTATTTATTTATTTATTTATTTATTTATTTATTTATTTATTTATGTAAAAAACAATACAACAAGACTAAGTCTTATATTACAGCATTGCTTAGAGACTTGGCACACATATTTTGGCACTACATTAATATACATATAAATTATTAAAGGAGAAAAAAAATTAAAAATTAAAAATATAGTTTAAAATAGAAATCAAATATAGCCAGAAATAGAATAGAATAAATAAAGTTTAAAAGAGAAATAAAATATAGTCAGATATAGAAATGGAAAGAAATAAAGTTTAAAATAAAATTCAAATATTGTCAGAAATACTCTAATAGAATAAACTTAACTATATATGGGGTAATATTGAAGTTAAAAATGTTATTAAAACTGTTTATAGAATTCAGAAATTGCAGATTTAAATTGGCTTGCATTGACGTATGGAATGTATAAAAAAATGTTGCTCAGAAGCGGTCTTGTTGTGCTTGATGCTGTTAATTTTTTTGCCTCTGCTAGATATTGAGAAGGAGAGTCTTTGATACAGATAATTAGGCTGTTTGGTATAAACGATTTTATGCAGCGTCATATTGTATATCCTATTATATGTTATATTAAGTCTGCGTTTGCTCACACTATCACAACTAGCAAATACTTTGTAGCCATACATCAGGCTCGGCAGTATGTAGGTCTTAGCTAGAAACATTCGAATATGTGGTGGAGTATAGTGTTGCGACATCCATAGGCTTCTTAACATCCCAAATGTCTTATCACAATTACTTTTGATATGGTCAGACCAATCCAATTGTTTATTAAAAATTATGCCTAAATTTTTCGCGATATCAACAAATTTAATTACGTCGTCATTTAGTTTTAATTGTGGTAAATGTGTTGGGAAGTGTTTTGTGTTGCCAATAACCATAGCCACAGATTTTTTAGGGTTTAAACTAAGTCCATTAGCAGATGCCCATAAATATATTCGCTTTAAATCTTTAAATTTATTAAGTTCATACAACTAACAATCTCTGATACGTTACAGCGGATATAGAGCTGCACATCATCTGCATACATTTGGATCTTACAGTGTTTAAGTTGTATAGGTAGATCATTTGCGTATGTTGAGTTAGGGTGAGTGAGGGTTAATTCAATTTAATACAGAGATGTGAAAAAATTATCTATAAATGTTTGCTTTCCATTTTCTTTAATGTAGTACATGTGAAAGATTTTGGAGTTCCATATTTATTAGAAATTACAACTTTTGTTGCACTCTTCTAAAAATTAAATTTTTTTCACTTAAAGAACTCTCTTTCTATTATCGATATTTCCTTGCAGTACTAAACTGAACTAAAGCCCAATAAACTGCAATTCGTTATATCGCGAAATCGTTAAAGTGACTATTTGTTATACCGAGCTTTGCCTGTACATACATATAATTATTTCGAATTTTATCCCATTAGATATTTATTCCATTCTTATCTCGACTGCCATGTGGCTGCCTTTGTCAAAAGCAGTTGAAGAGGCTTTTAACTAATTCGAAATTCGATTTTATGTAATAAAATGAAAGAATTGCTGCTATCAAAAGAGATATTTTTCGTTAGCAAAATAAAGGCACTTTCCATTCTTCTCTATTTCAGATACTCGTAGGAGGTATCACGTGTTTTACTCTTAAATTAAGACATTTCACATATTTGCTTATGGCTTTTTTCGTTTGGTTACTTTATATTTATCCCTTTTCGGTAATATGTAGCTAATAATTAAGTGCCAAACACGAAAGAAAAATTGCTCTTTAAACAGATTTTAAGCCATCTAATTGCCTCCAATATATTAAACATTTAATATGACCAAAATGTATCGACTTCGTAACAAACACATAAAAAAGAAGTTCTCTATTCGTTTTTATAAAACTTAAATCAATTCTTAGTTGCACGTTGCTCGTAAAATGGCATATTTTTAATATCTACAAGTTTCAAATGGAAATATGTTATTAAATTTGGAAATCAGTTTAAAACATTGAAAATGCACTTTATTCGGTTAAAGTAGCCCAACTTCAGCTTCATCGCAAACACCGATGCCGCAGTCTATTACATATATTTTGCCTATTTTTGTTGTTCTGTTTTATCTATCAGTTTGCTCTTATTACATACATACACATACATATTTATATGTATATATGTATGTATGTGTGTCTGTGTGACGGGAATGCCATGCGCTTGTATGTGTTTATAGTCAAAAAGCCAACATCAAAATATCGATTTTAGATTTACGGCCTAAAAAACGTTTAAATGTAGTTGTTGTTTAATATTTACATACATGCAGTTTCTATACATTTTATGAAAGTGCATGTGCCTGTCTGTATAAATATTAATTTGCGTTTACCCAGCAGAATAATGGTAAATTTTAAAAGCCGTTTATAAGGCCTCTATAAGCCTGTTATGAAGTCTATATTTTCATAGAAATACTTTTGAAAATAGCCGTCAAAATTATTTTCGCTCTAGTTTACAATTTCAGTGAGGCAAATACTTTATGACAAGCTTGACAGGCTGCAGAGTTGTATTGGAATCGTAGGAGATTACGGCAGTGAAATCACAAAAAAACTACGTCGAACTAGAGGAAGTTATCGATTGGGAGAAATAGTAGTACAAAGGTGCAAATTAGATTTTCCCTATCTTCAAGTCAGTACCGTGCAAAGAAGGGAAAAAAAATCAGCCAAGTACTAATTATGGTTTATGAAGCAATAAATGTTTCGTCTGTTTTTTATCTGCAATCCCACTAAAATATCCAGTTATTATAACTTAAGAACTAAAGCTGTGTCTAATGTGCTTTTATTTACTGTAATGAACTATTACAGGCCTGAACGCAGGCCTGTCTATGTGTCTGTTTTGATCGCTGGCTTTTTACAGTGCGTCAATAAAATGTTTTCACATATTCTGTTTTAAATCCAGTCCAATAATACTGTAAATTTTAGCTCCTTCGCTGTCAAACTTCTATATCCATTATAGATACATATTTGTTGGGATTGGTCTTTCATGTCTCACAAGAATATCAAACTTGCGCTCTGAACGAATTTTTTAAAACTGAGCTTCTGTGCCAGCAATTTTATGTCCATTTTGCAGCACAATAATATCCACGTTCGCATCTCCGGCAGAACTTAATTCTTGACTTTTGCTCTAAATTAGAGTTTTATTTAAGTTTCAATTTATTGCACCACCCACAGTTTTTTTATTAAGCGTGTCATTTTCGAAGTAGTTGGTGTCCTGTTAATTATTTTGCGATGAGCTGGTTCGAAATAACTAGAACACATCATAAAATTATACTTCTGGCGCTGGCTTAGTTCAGATCTAACGCTTTAACCATCTGAGCCATGAACTTGGCTTAGTTCCAAAATATATTAGCACACTAATAGGTAAAATTGTTGCGCCAATATTCGATATCAAGGGATCTTGGATTTTAAGTTTGCACAACCGTCTGCGGAATTAGAATTAAAAAATGCTTAGTTTTTGCTTTTATAAGGAATATATTTCTGCAGTGGCAGTCACATAAAATTGGGTTTGCAAATTTCTTACTTATCGAATTATGTATATCTTTTTTATATGTACATACTATATATACTATAGTATATAATATATCATAAGTATGCGATAACACGCGCTACTAGTTTCATATCGTCATATGATGTTACAAAAAAATAAAACTCAATTTTTCTCATGATTAAGATATTTCTCCACCTCTGCACTTAAAAATAACATTCTTGTCAATAAAATTCTAAAAACCCTATGACTACTTATGACCCACATAGATTTTCATATTACAGTGTTTTGCTGAAATTTTGTTTCAGTGTAATCATAGAATGATATAAAAAATTACGCAGCGGTAAAAAGCTGTAAAGTTTCAAGTATTTTTTTTTTAAAGATACAGACAACACATTTGTAAATATAACCTTTAGTTGAAGGCCGCCAACGTTTTCTTGCTCATGAATCAGGACAAACACGACAAATTCATGCCAGGACGACAACAAAACAAAAGGTTTAAAAATTTAATAAATTTTTCCTCTGTATCTATTTATTTATACGTATTATAAAATATCTAAATTATAATATTTTTTGCATTAATTACGGAAAATAATGTCATTTAAATCACTCATTTCAGAACATTTTCATTCGCATTTCTGCAACATTATCGGCCTTGACTTTAAGGATTGTCTCGGACTTGCTGACATATACGTGCTTCTGTAAATAATTTCAAAGGAAATATGTAGTCGAGTACTGACAAATCTAGCGAACGCACTGGCCAATTAAGTTCCGAATTTCAGGAAATTATTTACTCTTCAAAAATTTTACTTAAAAGTACCATTGCCAGTGTGGGCAGCGGCTCCATTCTTCTGAAACCACATCTCAAGTCTGTTTTCATGAGCAGGACCTCCCTTCCCAATTATGGTGACGGCACTTCTATCTTCATTTTTGAAAATGATATTTTCCGATGTAATACCTCTGTAATGGCTCTTCAATTTTCAGGGCCCCTGAACCTGCAGTTCTGCTTGTAAGCAAAGCCACTCTTAAGCAGATTTTCAATGCTATGCTCTTTGTGTTAAAGCAATTTGTCGCCGACTTAAATAGTAAAATTCGATCATTGTGGTTTTATGTTCAGCTGTAAATCTTTTCACTACTCATTCTCCAGGTGTTAAAATAACAAAATATATATGAATGAAAAAGTTATTAAATTATTAAACCGCAGGGTGACTTTTCAGCTTCCCTGTATTGTGATTCTGTTAAAAATTCATAAAATGTTAAAAATAAAATTTCACTCTCGAAATGCTGACATCCAAGAGAGATATAAATACAAACACGTAATCTGCTGCGCTCTCAACTTCAGCTGTTACGACGACGACTTGATCACAAACTCATAAACTCTTGTTTTGGGTAAAATCTATCATCTGCAACTTCCTAGAAAGAAGAGCAAAATAACTCTCATAATTAAAATAAATAAAGAAACAGAATTTGTAAATCGAAAGTAGAATTTCATTTGTTGTAAAGTCATCTTGGCCACTTGTTGCAAGTATCCAAAATCCATCATACGTTTTCAAGTTTCTGTTGCTCCTTCTATATATGATATCCGAAAGTCGTATCATTACCAATGTGAACACTATATGTGGACAAACTGTACATTCTGTTTCCTACAGTATCAATTTTGCATTCAATGTGTGTATGTGTGTGTGTGTGTGTGGGTGGGTGGGTGTATGCAGATTTTACATATGTACATACAGACGTATGTACATATTTGTGGTTTTATAATCTCCTTTTGTTGCAATTGTAATTGTCGGTTTCTCTGTGCTAATGCGAACAGAGGAAATTAAAATGGCTTACGTATGCACTTTGTTGTTTAAATTTATAGCAAATTTTCCTTTTTAGTTGCTGTTTGTAATGTTCGTATCAAATGATGTTTTTGTTTTTTTTTCTTTTTTTATTGTATAAAATAATTGAATTTTAATATAAAGAGCATTAAAAGGGGCAATGAAACTACAAAATGTTTTAAAGCGGGTTTTTCGGCAATTCATTATAATGCACTTAAAAGGGAAAACAGCTGCAAATTGTTCGGGCTTAAAGGAAATTTCGATATGTTGTTGTTAAGGCGCATAAGGATCATATCGAGGTTAGTGCAAAATATACGATATATCAGTTGAAACCTGTTGCTAAATCATTTTCGGACACTTTATTATACCGGAACATTGTTAAGTGAAATTTGATGTATAAATGATTGAGAATATCATGACATTTTTCTATATATGTATCTACAGATCTGTATGCAGTTCAATAAATAATTTTAACACTTGATATCCGCCATACATTTGAAATCGAAAATTATCTTTGAAACGATTTTTTGGAGCTTAGCCAGCAAATTAGTTGTTAGCCTCAGCGTAGTTATCAGCCCAACTCTAACTATTCCCAGGGAATTCTGTTCCGTTGAAATTCATTTTTCACAAAGATGAATTCCGCCTGCAGAAGGTAATAATAAGGCAGAGAAAATTTGGATTATTCGGAGTCAGATGTTATGCGCCAGGTGTTTTGTTTTCAATGAAAATTTGCAAATAATTTATTAGAAATATCAAATTTATAACGTGAATAATAGGCAAAAAGTCTATTCGGAAAGTAAATAAAAATGTTTAGTGTTGTTTTTATAGCGGCGGGTGAAGATGTACTCAGAGCTTGCAAATGCACCAGCAAAATGCCAAAACGAATGAAGGATAGCAAGTAGAGAGTTGCGCAATGCCAGCACGCCACTTGAGTTGCCTGAAATTAATAATAATATATATATAATTTATTCATTTCATTCCTGAAAATCTTGCTCTTCGTAGGCTTAAAAAATAATACAGGGCAAACAATAATCTGTTAGATGTGCTAAGATCCCACCTTCATCCAAACTCTGGGTATGAAAAGAATTGCCATTTGTTTTCTGTTTTGTGTTTTTCGAGCTGTAAGGAAAAACAATTTCAAAATATATCAGAGTTTAAAAAAGAAATATTTATATTTTATGACACAATTCCCTTTCTTTGGGAGTTTGAAGGGAATTGTTATTTATTTATTGAAGTGGGTGGTTGACTCATTTGCCTGGGATAACTGTGTTGCTGTACGGTTCATTTGAGGAATTTCACAAATTAGACACAAAGAGAAATGCGGTCTTCGTTATCCAGCCCAATCTGTGCAATTATAACTTTATTAAATTTAGTTTCCAATTTATAAAATAAATAAAATAAACAATTGTTTATTGCTTTATTTTATAAATTCAGTTTAACTTTAGCCATAAATTAAGTTTTCTTATGGCTTAATTTGCAACTGCTCGTCTACTTCGCTTCAAATTTAATTAGAAGCTCCCAACTGGGTAAAAAAATCAAGGACTTTTGCTAATAAATCCGAACTCAGTTCTAAATAACTTTCTCAGTACAACAAACTAAGAACTGTACGAATTTTATATTTAACTCGACATTGGGAAAAGCTGTTGATCATTCAGGATCTATTTGGCTCTGTTGGAGTTTTCCAGTCCTGTCAAATACTAAGGAATCCAATTTTGAGTGTTTGATGGACTTAGTTACAGGCTGAGAGCTCTATTTTGTTGTCGTCAAGTTATTGTTTTTTAAATTTAAGTTGATTTGTCTTAGAAGGGTAAAAATTGCTTTTCATGCTGTCCTTGGATCCAGTTTCCTTAAAAATATAATACACGTACCTCCATTCAGTTCAGTTGATTTCAGGCATCAGAAAGCGACCGATTTATGTCCGTTGACTGGTTTCGAGTGACACTAATTGCCCACTTCGTTTCCCCGGAGTCCAGCTTTAAAAGAATAAACCACTTTCTTCTTTGTTTTGGACTAGTACTCAGGGAACGACCCTTACATATGCAATACGCTGTACCAGGACTAGGAATATAAGTAGGAAGAAAAAGGGAATAGTCTTTGTGAACGTTTGATATGAATCTTCGGAAATTTTAGACACAGAAGAAGAAGAATAAACTCTATCTGTAATGCTTTCTGCGATTCACCAGCAAATCGACCACAAATGGATGAGCTCTAGATGATAAATGAGTATTATGCAAAAAGACTCAGATTGCGGGAACAAGATCCTTGATGTCGTCAGAGCAAAGCCTTTTGCGGTAGCCTCTAAACTGTGCACCCTACACACCCACGATGCTCCTGTGAGTCACTGCTGAAACACTGTCCCCAATATGAAAGGTATAGTTCATTTTCGGACGAATATACTTGGCGGTGTAAATATTAAACTGATCGGATAGAACAACAACTTCAAGACCGATTATTAATACAATTGATGTCTTAAATTTCAATAAATTCGGTTGGTTGGAGTCTCATAAATAACGCAGATGCAATTTTTGATAAAATTTATTAAGAAATTGAATTCAGTTACGATTTTTGCGAACTGGCTGATAGTTTATGGCTGATAGGAATATGAATTGCTCATAGAATTAGATAAATTATTTAATTCCGTTACGAATTCTGTGAACAGTCTGATAGTTTTTTATTTTTAAAGACCAGGGCCCAAAGTTTAGAAATGCTTAGAGTTTTTTTTTTTTTTGGTTTTAGCAAAGTTTTGTCGCACTAATTTTTCAATGATTCAGGAAATAATATCGAAGTAGAAAGTTTGCCTCGAAAATATTTACATACCGCGGCCAACACCAAATGCTAAAAAAAAGCGAACACGGTGGTTTTCACCCTTATGAAGAACGTGGAACAGAGTTCACTTAAGAGAATACTTTTATTTTTCGGCAATTTTGCACTGTCTGTGCGCAATTTTGCTTTGTCTACTTTCGATATGTCTATCGAAACTAACGCGAATATTGGCTGGCGAACGTTATCGTTCGTTATTGAGGAGCGGCCCTTTCTCTCTTTTGTGTTTGAGCGTTTCTTTCTCTGTGTATTTTTAATCTTTAAATTAATTGTAATTGTTGTTTTTTTTTCAATTTCTTTTTACGTAATAGATTTAAATAAATTCTAATTTAGTTTGTAGTATAAATGCTTACAAAATATTCAATTAAAATAGGTAGATCATAAGCTGAATATTTACATTAATATTTCTCCGAATAATATGTATGTAAATACATTTAAATTAACATTTTTACAAATTTACTCAATCATGTGGTACCCAGCAAACACAGCAACGCTGTAAACGTACAGCTTTAGAGGCGGACATTCCTGCAACAATATCCGATGTCGCATATAACAGAAACGTGGCAAGACTGATCTGAGCTATACGGACAGGAATGTTCTGAATAACAATAATATTAATAATATTATCAGAATGTCACTAAGAAGAAAAGTTTAGGATATTGTCAAAACAAAGCCCAGAAGTCATGCCGTCGACGCAGCACAAATAATGGCTGTTTTCGTGAATCGGTTGGCGGATTTCTGGCTTGCATCGAAAAAAAAAACTTTAGCCAACCACGATATTTGGTTTAAGTTTGGCGCTTACAATTTGATCAAAACTGGACGCTGAGTTGGTTGCCGCAACACTATTAAGAGCAATTTTTTAACATTTTAATGACAATTCTTTCAATTGTTTGCGGGGTATCAATGTCTGCATGTTTGTATGTATGTATGTATATAAGATGTACAGAAATATTTATGTGAGTATTACATAATGGCATGTCAGATTATAATTACAAGAAATTTCTGTAAAATTTATATGCATTCGATTGTAGACTCTAAACAAATATATGTTTGTAGTGCATGCAAGTACGGATGTGTAGTTACATATTTACATAATTTACATGCATAACGTTTGTTTTACAAATATTATTTTGCATTAAATGCAGCCATCAACTGTCAAGCACATTTACAAACACAGTCACTCACTTACGCACACACACACACGCACGCAGTCGGTCCACTGTGCGTGCTTAAAGCACTTATCCTAATATATAGTTTGCATAAGAATTCCATTTTTGCTCTTTTGAATTTATTTTTGGCATTTTAATATTTAACGATTCCAGATAATCATGTGCAATATACAGTGTTTAGAATAGATATTAACATAACCTAATTAAATGTGTTTTGTGTAGAGTAACAACGGCAAATTATATTTGTAATTAATTTAATTCACTAACAAATGTTTTGCCTTCTTATTGAATCAAGTGCAGATGAGGGCAAACAACTTACAATTTAAGAAAGAGTTTGAAGAGGCGTTAATTGCTTTAAATAACCTGGATGCTGGATGCATGCAGTTGGTGGAGTATTCGACCAACAGTCCAGGCGGTGTAGGTTCGATTCTTAACAAAGACTCTGGTGCAACAAATAACATCAAAAACTCTTAATATTCAATTAAATAAAACACACAATACACACTGATACATACATATATAAATGCAAGCACTCAATAACCCAACAAACAATTATATATTTTTATAGATAAAGCATTAATAAAAATGCAATGTTGGGTATGTTCTGGCATACTCAGAATAAAAATAGTGAAACCCTACTCCTTCCGTACTACTCCTTATAACCCAGTTCTGGTACATTGCACTGCATATGTAGGTGTCGACCTCTGGGTACTGCTCCCACATTCATTTTAGAAGCAGCTGAACGCTTCTAAGAAACCTTTGGCCAACGCAGTACAATACTCCAGTTAAAATTAGATCGCGACACTTCTTGCCAAATCCTCAAATTTAATATAGATTTTAATGTTCGGCTGTGAACAAAATGGTGTTTTTTTATAGAGTGACACAAGCTTAAATCATAATAAAACAAGGAAATATATATTTCATATCACTGAAACGGGCTTTATTGGAAAGACAATTTTATGAAATTAATGTTGAAATAGGATTTCTGCCATGTGGCCGCCACGGCTGGCGCGTAGAAGACGCAATCTGGAACGAAAATTTTCAACAACCTTCTGCAGCATTTGCGGCCGTATTTCGCCGATAACTCTTCGAATGTTGATTTCAAGGTGTTCAATTATTTGTGGTTTATCGACGTAGACAAGTGACTTAACATAACCCCAAATATAATCCAATGAGGTTAAATTACACGATGTTGGTGGCCAATTAATTGGGCCATTACGTGAAACTATTTCTTCATCAAAAGTTTCTTTGAGTAAATCAAAGCGCCCGCCGTGTGGCATGTGGCTCCGTCCTGTTGGAACCGCATATCAGCAAGATTAATGCCTCGTAATTGAGGTACGAAAAAACTTTGAATCATGTTCCTATACCGTTCAGCATTGACAAAAACATTCTGACCATCATCGCTTTTGAAGATATATCGGCCAATGACTCTGCCAGCCCATAAAGCGCACCAAACAGTCATTTTCTGTAGATTCTCCTCACTCCAAATGCGACAATTCTGCTCATGTATGTACCCATTCAATTAGAAATGGGCTTCATCGGGAAATAAAATTTTGAATGGAAGTTCAAAATCAATATCAATTATTATAATGATTAAAAATTTCGACAATTTGCACGCGTTGCTGTGGTGTAAGTCGAGTCATAATGACAATAGACAAAAAGCGACTATCAGCTGTTAAATGGGTGCTCAAATAAAGCAGTGATGCCAACGCAAAGTTGTGACACTCTAAAAAAACACGCTTTATTTGGCAGTTGCGATGGCGTTAGCCAAAGAAAATTTAAGAATGCCTTTAATTATTGTACATGTACATAATTCGGTGCGCAAATGGTCTTGGCAGATTTGACCAAGCCTCATCCTACGTTACTTTGCTCACAATATTACACAAAACGCCAACAATTCTATTATCTGTATAATTCATACAAAAGGATTATTCTCTGTTGCGCCGAAATGTTGATGGCAAGAGATCACAAAATTCCAAAAGGCACGCAGGGAACGTAACACATTATGCTAATAAACATAAAAAGACTAACATTTAGCACAAATATAAATAATAATAGAGTCAAAGAAACACCAACGGAATAGCGGGAAAAAAGAAAATTATTATAAACTACAACCGAACAAGAAAAACGAAGGAGAAAACACTAGCAACAAGGAAAGAAAAGCAAAAGCAAAAGATTTAAGTGATACGTGGTGCATCAGGATGTCACGTTTTTCACCGTTTGCTTTCTAGTTAATTTTTCGTTTAGCTTGCAAGTTGCAAAGAAGAAAAAACATGACAGCTGGGTACGATCTTCTGACTACAAATTATTTTGCTTGCATTCTCTCTTGAACATAAAATTTTATTGCTTTGCTTTGCCTTTTAAATAATACAGTGATTGAAATAGATTTTGTTTTGAGCAGGTCTGGTTTTAATACGTTACGGTGATGACACTGTAAAAATATCTCTGGCAAAAAAAGCAACATTTCAACGTTTCGATAGCTTTTGTACGCAGAAATTAGCTCTAAAAACGACATAAGTTTTAAAAGTGAAGCTGGATTCACACGATTGCCAAAAATAAGCCAAACTCACGCAGTTTGTATGATAAAACTGTCCCTGTCAGATGCTCTGCAGTCACGTGATTACTTCATTTTGTAGAATTGTGATTACTGCAGGATTGTGAAAAACGATTTTGTGGCAGTAGTTGCCGCACACGACAGCCACACGATTGTTCCAACTTGCGGCAGCATCAAGCATCTGCTGTTTTAATTTTGATTTAATTTAATTTTTATTGCCCGAAAATGGTTTCATAAAAGCGACAAATTAGCGTCCGTCTTATATAATTTAAAATAAAATCAAACACAGATTATTAGTAAAAAAAAAGTTTTTGGGCGAGTGGTTAAAAAGTGGGCCACTGGTGGTTGGTTGTACATCCACTGTGAAATGCAACTTGGCTTTTTCCAATTTTTTATTTCTTTCTTTTTTGCCGCAGGTATTGTTGGGGCTTAGATTTCATTTCATTTTCGATGATTGTGGAGTTTTCTACCACATCGCCAAATTCTTTACCGAACTCCATGTAAGAACTTCGACTAAATGGTCTATTTTCATTACGATTATTAAAAAACATACGAAAAAGTAAATAAATTATGGAATGTAAAAAATATTTGCACATATTGTGAACTTCAATTGCCGCACAAAGAAACAAGAAATATTGGTGCTACGGTTATTTAAGCCCAATATTGGCCGCAGGAGCCATTTAGTGGTGAAATCACACAATCGAAGCAGTAAAATAGAGCCTTCCTCTGCAGGTAATAAATTTACCAATAGGAAATATATTATTATTTTAGGAAAGATAGGAAAAGGTATTGAGCTCAGATCTATGCAGAGAAAAGCTCATTGTGAAAAGGCCAATAAACATTTTGTCTAACAAATTATATTGTTTTTCAGTCAATATATTTGCTGATTCAGCAAAAACAAAACTTTTTTATTTATAAAATTTATTTTGGTCAGCATTTTTTGGTTGATTTAAGATGAATTTAGAAAAAAAATCTTGTATTGTTTGAATGTTTGCATTTTTGTGTTCGAATTTAAACAAATTATTGTTTGCTTCAGCGAATTCCTTTGCTGAAAATAATTTGTTTTTTGGTGTTGGCGTTTAATTTTTTAAAGTAAAATTAGAAATTAACATGTTGTTCAACCTCGGTTTTTGCAACCGAAGAAATCATGCCTGTTGCAATCAGCGAAAAGTTGCGCCCATTGCAAATTTAATTATACTTGATAATACCCAAAAAAAAAACAAAATAAACTTGAGCATTTAAACTTATTTAAATATTATTATAATATGTACACATGTACCATGTATTTGCACATACATATTTTTGGTAGCCTGCATTATTTACATAAATATATAATTAGTTAGAAGAAGGAAAAAAACAGCAGTAAAAAACCGGTTTTCGTATAGTCCTATTGTCGTAGCAGGCAAGTAATGAAGTTATCCAACTATTTTAACTTGTGCTTCTGATTAAAAAGTACATAAAGTGTAAAACGGAAAATATGTGTAGTGTAGCAGGCAAATATTATTGAGATAACACTAACGGGTAGAAATGTTGTTCAAATCGGATCCTTTGGCTAAATGTGATCACTTGGCTAAAACTACATTTCTGAACAAGAAATACGAAAAGAAAGAAGCATTAACGATGAAGTTTGTTGCATTTATTGAGAATATTTTTTCAAAATCCTTGCCGTTATATAAAAATACAGCCTGTTGCAACAACCGAATTATTTCAACACTCAATAACTGGCGATTGTGAAAATCGAACTCGCACTTTATGGAGGTTTTTCCTAGACAAGTTTTTATGTTTAAGTTAAAATTTTGTCATACATTTTGATATCCTTTTACCTCTTTCTGTTTTAGTTTGTAATGGCTTTCTCAGCCATTGAACACAACTTGTGTATAATTTTTAATATTGTAAGAACCAAAAGACTTCAAGCTCGTTGATCATTATAAGGATGAACTGAAGATGGAGCAAAATTAATCATCCTAGTAGGAAACGTTACAGCGTATTTACTTTAAGGGGAACTTAGACGGTAATACAAGTCGTACCTAAAACCAAAGAGAAAATCATATGAAATTATCTCCGTGTTTTAAAAATTTTAATGAAAAAGATTTTTTTACGTTCACACCATTTGTAAAAGACCAAAACAAAGTAAAATGTTTACCTACAAATACATCCCCGATCCAATGATGTGTGAAAGAGTTTTACAAATTTTAAAAATCGAGGAGATACGTAAGAATGTAAAATTTTCATCCGTATTTTCCCTCTATGTCGTATGGTTTCATTGCATGTTAAGTTTAGACGATACCATCCCTGTTCTTCTACTCAAAAATTTGACTTATCGCACGACTTGTAAATTACCCTGGCGCAGCTTAATTTTCACTACGGAAGATATTATCATCGTGTTGGCCATAAGCTAATTGCCAGGTGTAAACGCAGCATAACAGATTGCAAGTGAAACAAATATTATTTAAAAAAGCAAAAATCTCTTTTATCAGAAACGTGTTTTCTTTCTCAATTTCATAGGAAATATTTTACCATTTGTATAAGTTTTTTAAAAATTGCGTTAAAGAAAGTATCAAGATATATATTTTTGTCAAGGCCTTTGCAAAACTTGTTGGAATTCAGGAGAGAAAATTTTTTTTATTATAATATTTCGAAGAGGTGTTTTGTTTTTAATAAAAAAAATCCATATTAGCAAGAAATGTGTGGTTTTGAGAACTTTGGTATATTGGGTACTAAGATAAAGAGTTACGACTGTGCAACCGCTTTATCAAGGCGCAAGTACATACAACATATAAATAAAATATGGTCACGATAGCACCCGAAATACTTAAGTTTTTCTTATAGTACTTGTGACAGCTTTTAATCGTTCCTGCTTCATGGGCCAAAAGCAACCATCCATTCACACATACACACACACACACACCCAGGAAACCGAGAAGAAAACATGATAATGGCACATAATTAAAAACGTACGAATTAGTTGATAACTATATTTTTTAGTCAAATGTATTTTATACGTTTTGTTTGTGTTCTCAGCCTTCAAGAAATGGGGAAAAAATTAAATTAAAGCGTGAAAGAAACATTCCGCTTCAGTCCACTTATATTTTATTGTTTGTAGGCGAAGATGGCACGTACTATAAAGAGGAAATCAATTACTCTTGCAACGTATCGGTTTAAAGTTTAACCCTAATCATGCCGACCTAAAATATTACTAATACGTGAAAATTTGAAGAAAAATGGTTTAATTAATGAAACACGCTTTTTTACATACACAATTCACAATTTTTAAACCACGTTCACACACACCTTTGGCAGCATAGGATCCAACATGCCGCCCGTTGGTCACAGATTGAGGTGCCTAAATTGTCTTGGGTTAAAACTAAAAAGGCAGGAAAAAGTTTTTGTGTACATCGAAGTAGGAATCCACGTTCGGTGATCCAAGTGTTCTTGCTGTGTTCTTGTCTTGCAACAAATTTCTGTTCTTTGCAAGGAACTATATAGTTTAAGCAGGCGAGTTGGTTAAGGCCGATGTTCCTAGAGGATTCCGGTGCTCTACCTGTGTGGGATATAACTGGCAGAATGGACTAGGTAGCCCGAGCTCTTGGGCGAGGAGTTTGTGTTTTGTCCCGTTAGGTTAGGGTATAATGCCAGGTGCTGACATAAATGAGTGCCACAAACTGTACTAAGATATCCTCATCAATGTCATCATCAGCAGCTTCTTTGCTTTCACTTTAATTTGTTCCGTAGATGTTAAAAAGTGTGGACTTTACTCCCAAATGAAAGGTAGTAAATGGAAAACACAGGAGACACATATCGGCAGCTTGTGTTGCTTTTTTTGTTTTGTCCCATAAAAAATGGAATAATTACGAATTTTATCACCCCTATTCTGCGTTTCGATTAAGTCTCCGCATTCAGTTCCGTTGCGATCGAAAATTGGTATTCTGCAGAAAAACGGAATCGAAAGAAAAAGAAGAAGAACAGGGTATGTTTAAATTAGGTTCTTTGCTGTGAAACGTGTGAAATAGAAACAGTAAAAATAAACAATTTTGTAAACATTTTAATAAAAAGTTAAATTCAGTCCACAAAAAAGTAATAAATAAAATTAATAAACAAATAAAAACGCTAATTCCGCTGGTATTTGTTACCAGACCCGTCAACTGAATAACTTTTTCCTCAAGTGGGCTAATACGCTGTAGGCGGCATGAAACTCCTCCGGTGCTCATCATTTCTTTTTTGTTTGTTGACAGCTTCCGTTTGATGTAGCTTTTCCAGTCAATCCAAACCTATAAATTTATATTAATTTCTGTAATAATTATACGCAAACCATACCTTTGTTTGAGGATTCCTGCCACTTCCTCCCAGAACGCTACTACTTCTTCCTTTGAACGTTGATGGTAGCCAATTTTTCATACTGCTCTGGTGTTGTTGTTTTTGACCTGTAATACATAAAAAAACATCAGATTCGGGTACAAAAATTAGAAAAATAAAAAAATTAGTTTAATTAAATAAATTAATTAAAAATAGTTTTAAGTGTTTTCTAATCGTTTCTGAACATTTTATCTAATTTTCTACTTACATTTTTTTCAATTTTAAACTTTTTAACTAAAAAACACAAATAAAGAAAACCCCTCCGTTTACAAAAAAACAACTGAGAAAAACGGAGCTCCGTTCGTAATGCATAATACATACAATCGAAAGAAACCGAGCGGAATCGAAACGCAGAATACCAAAGCTGCCAGACGGAGAAATTTACGATCCGAGTCGAAACGCAGAATAGCCCCCTATATCTATTTTTGTGTTAAACCAAACAAAACATACACACATATCGATACCTTAGTATAGAAAGGCTCTAAGTAACGTTTTCTTAACTTCTCAGTAGATACAAAAAACTTATTAAAATTCAAGTTTTGTAATCGCCAAACATTTTCCCCACTGCTTATAATTTTTGTTATTTTTAGTCGGATCGACAATTTTGTAGAGTTGGAGTTAGGGTCTTTATTTATTAAGGTAACGATATGTAAAATAAAAGTCAAGACGTTTGGTTGGGTTATGCCAAATGTTTTCGTTACTACGTGCAGTGAATTAACCTTCAAAATGTCTGACTCAGAGTGATGATATTGTTAAGATTAGGGTTAATGAGTTTTGTAAACGTAAGTTGCCAAGTGCCAAACACTCTGATATTAGTATTAATACAATTGTAAGTGAATTGAAATGATCTTGAAATGGAATAAGATAATAATAAAAAAAAATTATGCTGTAGCATGACATGACGCATTAAGAAGATGCGTTCAAGTGAATTGAAAACATTGTATAAATTCCATGCTGTGATAAATTTATTGTTTTTTGTGTAAATTGATGTGTTTTGTTAAAAACCATTAAGTCTATGAACATATCGGTAGCTGAAATTCAAAAGCAAGCAACTAAAAAAAAAATCTGATATGTATTTTTGTGGTTGGTTTTGCTGCAGACATATAAACAACATACATGTCGCCTCCAATCTTTACTGTCCTATAATAAAAATTACACATTTTATATGCGAAATTGAAAGTGTGTAACTAAAGGCATGTAAAATAGCAAAACTATTAGCTTTCAGGTTAGGTTTCAGTTCAACTAACGCTATTCTGCCGTTTTTCGTTAGCAACTTCTTTCACTATCTTTCAATGTCTTTACGACAGCCAGTAGTACAAATGTTTTTTCGCGCAGTAGTAAGAATTGGTTTTACTATTATCAAACATGAGGACATCAAAAGTATAAGAAGTATAAATTGGTTGTAAAAGCCGGGAATATAGGAACTGGAATTTTATGGTTGCCTTTGACTAATCGAAAACAAGCAGAAGAAATGTTTTTAAGTTCATAAAGTGAAGTACAAGATTTTTGAAAGGTGGCCTTTGTTTTATTATGTAGAACTTTAGGAATTAATGGCAAACGAAACTGAGTTTAATTTATAGCAAATAAAATCACATACATATATAGAATATATGTATATAGAAATAGCCTTCTATTCTATTTTAATAAATAAATGCCTTGCGTCCGTGTATCGAATGTTTTATTCAACTAAAATACAATATTTCTTTCTTGTTGGTGGTAATTTTCTTATAAATATAGTTACAGCCCTCTATACTATAGGTTTTCAGACACGGGCTATCAATATAAAGTGAATGACACATTACATTACTTTTTGATATTTAAATACAACATACAATGATACCATAATACAACATAAAAACACAAATTGTTGCACAATAAAACAGACACGATATAGGGTTTTGTGAATCAGGCAATACATTTATTTAAATAATAATTCGTAAGTGAAACCCGTAAAGAAAAGCAAAGTCAAAATAAAATTTGTAGGGAGAGTTGGGACGTCCGTGGACATTTTGTTCGTAGATGTTACGTTGTGCCATCAAGTAAATCAGCGAATAATAATTAAATAACTAATGGACTGGAGTAATTACTGTTTACACATGTACATTTTTGTATAAGAAAATTTTTTCATTTAAAAAATCCCTGGAACAAGAACTTTAAACAGATTCTTTGCTTTATCCTTTGAACATTTTTTACGATAATTGTTTTCTGCGCATATTTTAATTGTGCCTTCTCTGACAAGTTGCTCTAAAAAAAATATTTTAATTGAAATAAAATATTTAATGAAAATTTATTAATTTATAGTTTTCGTTTTAGAGCCAGCAACAAATCAACATTCAAAGTCACGCACATTTTCGAAAATATGGCTAAAATAAACTGATAATTTCGGAACAGAGATAGAATAAAAGCAAACAAAAAGTGCTTAAATTCAAACCGCAGAGACCACAACGCATCGCGTTGCATACGTTTCTTTTTACTCTTTTTGTCATGAAAGTAAACACGAAAATAGAATGCAATATTAAACTAAAGAACATGACAGTGGACTAGAAATGGTTCGACCGATAAAGTAAATAGAACACTAAAGGTTTTGTTAAAATATTTTCAAATACTCGTACTGCAAACTTAAGGCAGAACTGTTTAATTAAGGGCAGTTTACACTGTAATATAATTTTTATTATTTTCATTGAATCTTTTAAGTACGAAATGTAATGAAAGCGCAAAGTATTAATACATTTTATTTTCATGCTATCAGACATCAAGTCAAATGACAAAATGTAAATATACAACTCAATACATCCTCCATAAGTGGCGCTGGCAAATAAGAATTATGCGTTTAATTTGAATAAGGAATTTTATTGCAGGGACTGTGGCAATTGGACGGAAATAAGAATTTAAGTTTCTGAAGATGTTTACATTTGTTTTCTGAAATTTTCATTCCTGTATTTATATGATACACAGATGTTATAAATATCTTTTCTTGATTGACATAAACATGAATTTTTCTTTTTTTTCTGTCATAAATCTTGTTCTCTATATTTTGTAGTTTGGATTAAATTTATGTACATTTGTGTAACTTTTAAATATTGTGCCATCAATATTATTTTCATGCACCTCCATTAATTTTTTTTTTTTTGACTAGAACTCAGATATCGAACTCGACCTCTCTTGACGTGAATATAATTAAGGCCACTAAGCGGGTGAAACATGTGTATTGAAAAATACTGTTGGTGTACGCAACCCTCCGTACATATGTAAAATATAGCTTTAATATATTATTAAAACCCATAAGTTAACTTGGAGCTCTTCTCTTTTCTCTTTCTAGTCCTGTGTAAGGTTTTCCGTTCATTCGGTTTATTTTGCTTTCACGTGTTTTTATTAATTTTTGAACACAATTAGTGGACCCTTTTGCACCCTAATGACTCATTTGGCAAAATATCCGCAAATATTCTTATTTTTTTTTTTTAAAGAAAAAGAGTTGATTTCAAAAAACAAAATGAATTTGAAAGCAGTTGCGGTTTTTTGACAATGTAGTGACGGGCCTTTGAATTCCGCTAATAAAATCGCTATTTTTAAACATATCAGGGCAAAATATTAAGGAAAGATATATTAGTTTTATTTTAATTAAATACATCCACTTTGAATTGTTTGTCAGTTACGGCCTTTTGGTATTTAGGTGAACAACAATGTTTTAATTTAGTTACTCATGAATTAGAATCCTAATATCTTCGTATTTATGGAACATGACTTTAGAAGTGATAATCGTTTCTGCTAAGAAAATAATTTCTTGGTTGCATCTCAAATCACTGATACTTCTTAGTCAAAAAAATAATAAAATATTGAATTGTTGGTGTTAATTAGCATCCTCTACATTTGCAAACGTTTTTGAACACCACTGTACCTGCCGCAGTTATTAAACTCGCAACTAAAACCCACATGGAAGCCTATATTTCAGCATCGAAGCCAATGACGTGGCTAGACAGCATTTTTTTTATAGTTTTTGAACATTTTTAAAATAAAATTTTGGGAAAAATTTTTTCTTAAAATTAAGTCACTAAAATGATATTTGTGGCTCCTAAAAGCGGATTTTGGAAACAAGATAATTTAAGTTTTCTTTTGACATTTAATTTAAAAAATTCGGTCCCACCAAAAAGAAATTCTCAAAAACGTACTTCTTTCTAAACCAGCGAAAAATGTTTACAAAATCGATACTTATTGAAAGCAAAACGAAAAAGAATGTTTATTTTTTTAACAATTGAACTGAGATGAACTTAAATCAAAATAACAAAATTTTGATTTAACATTTGTGGGAAACAAGTGGTTTTCTGTAATTTGTCCTTCGTCTACAACTTTTAGAACAAAAAAAAAAAAAATGCTAAAGGAGTTCATGTTTGCATTCAAAAATTCCAAAAATCTACTGTCTCCCTGGTAACATCGAAACCGCCATTCATTGATTTTCAGTGCCTTTTTCCTACGCCCCTGCACGAACCCAAAAATTAGTGATACATTCAGTGGAATATTTTAGCTAGATGTGGTCGAAGCCACAATAAATAATCAACCAGTAAATGTATACAATGAAAACAAATGGGGATTTTACTAGAGAATGCTTGCGTTCATGTGAACACGGGTTAATGTATTAGAGCATTTTGGGACTGTGCGTGTTTTTAAAAAGTTTACCCGGAGAGCGGTATTTAAAACGAAATGATGTATGGAAAAAATCGTCTTTCTCACTGACTGAAAGCTTCAAAATAACGCTTGAAATTGGAATAAAAACACTATAATTAAATTCAAGGCTTTAAAAGTAATTTAGAAAAATATTTGTTCACTCATTTTCAATTTCAAGTGAAACAAAAGTTAGTATTCATATCAAATAAGGGAATTGATTCCATGCCTGAAGCATCAAATAAAATAAGCTAAATAATTCTTTGTACACACACAGTGAAAACTCTTGTAACCGGACGATGAGTGTCCGCTTCTTAAAAGAGGTACACACTTATATTTTTGAAATATTTTATATTTTATAATGCAACATTTTATAAAAGCAGTGCTAGACTAGTCTATTGCGGTCGAACAAATTGATGCATTTCTGTTTTTTTTTTTTTATACAGTATTACGGAAGAACCTGCATAGCCCAAGTAATACGTCGACTTCCTAAAGTTTTGGTTGGCGTGTCAACCGAGGGCCCTCTTTATGCCACAAAACCTGTCCTCTGAAAGGATATAACAGAAGAAAAAATTCATTTAATTCACGAAATTTGCTATTAACATGAATTAAAATCACGAAAAAACCATAATTTCTTTCAACGCTAAATAAATTGATTCAAAAGAATTTTCCAGCAATTTTAAAGTCAGTCAAGGAAGTAAAAAGCTCGTTTTGATTTCCAACCACAGTTTTTTTTTTTTGGAGCTCTGCATTATGCCACCACAAAATGACTTAAAGGCTGTTTTTGTTATTTTAAGATTCCGTGATGATATTGTGGTATAGTTGACACGTTACAGTGTTGCTGTCGGCTAAATTTTAATGTTTTTCATACGGTTTGTAGTTTGTTTGTTCCCTTTTTTACCAAGAAAAAATTAGTAAAAGAAATGCTCAGTTTTGCTGTAGTGTAAAGTGCGGCAATTGGAATGCCTCTAGATACATAAAAACAAAAGCTTAAACCTTAAAAGTGTTTAAATAAATCGGGATGTTTGTCTGCATTTTTCTGTTTGCAATGGATGCATCTGAATGTGTTGGTTCCCATAACAAAGTAATTCACAAATGCTCTTCCTTTTGAACAGTAGTTTTAGTTCAATATTTACTTTTATATTTGTACACACATTTAAAACCTAAAAGAAATAGTGCCATGTTAAAATATGTTCATCAAACAAAGATGTTTGTTTTTAAAGAAAAATAAATACAGTAAAATATATTGTAATTATGATTAAATTCGCATTTAAAAAGAAAAACAGGGAAGAAAACCCCCTGAACAGAACAGAAGGAAGTTAAAACAATTGCATTAGACAAAAATCAAAGAAAGTTGAGAGATATACAAGAAAACTAACGAAAGGAAAAGCAAGCAAATTTAAATGACAAAAATGTAACTACAGTGAGCTCCGGATAAGTAAAGCGCGCATGTTGACGTTTAACGGATTGATGATGACTGTGAATGTCAAAGTTTAAGATTAAAATATTGTTCACATTTTAGTTTGAAGCGTCTCTATTCTTTGTAAATTTAAAATAAAACAAAAATAGAAGAAGAAAGCAACTGAACCCAAAAAGCACAGTATGTAATGACATTTCCCTGTCACATAGTTATAGGGGAAAACTCCGAATTTGCAACCATTTATAGAGAAAACAACGTGTAATCGCACGTATTTGTATATTTAAAATTGTTGCCAAAGCTAAAATTTCATCGCATGTAAAGTTGAAGGTTTAGATTCGGTTCATGTTGTCGTTACAGTTCACATGAAAAGTGTTGACTGTTTGGGATTTTAAAACAATGCAGTGTTGACTTTAGCTCGAACGCACTGTAATAAGGAAAGATGCAAGAAACTTCATGCAATATTGAAAATAAAGATGGATTATGATTAGCAAAAGATTTGCAAAAATTTCCAAAAGATTTGCAAAAATCGTAATAAGATTGAATTGAATAAGTTTGAAAACTTGATATAAGTCAATAAGATGCCGATTGTACATGATTGTGTAGAGGGAGGGTAGATAATAAAATGGAACGAAGTTCGTTTTTTGCTTGAAAGAATTGAATTGAAATTGTGTATGGAATATGACCCGTTCAAGTGTCCGGATCAAAGTGGTACAACTTTCAATGACTCTATCGCACGTTGGCTTTAAGGGTATCGTTTGACTGCTGCTTATAGTCATAGGAGACAGCACACGAAAAGGTCTAGTGAAATTAAGTCTCATGGTTTTAGTGACCATTCGACGTCACTTCAGCGAGAAAAAACCATAAACGCAAAACAATAGCGCCATTGTAAGACAAATATTACTATTGGCAACACTGTCCACCTGCACATATGCATACTTTAAGGTGATGCATAAGAATAAATGTCTCAATTTTAGCCATTCTATAATCTGATAATCGTGTGACTAAACTTTTGTTGACTTCTTGTTGATTTCTTGTCACACAATCGCCAGTCAATGAACCTCTGTCTGAAAATCTGTGTGTTGCTTCTGGTGGCAGTTTTTCATTGCAAATTCTTACAATATTGTAAGAGGTGACATCCTGTGCACATAACTTTAATTATAGAATTATTTGCCATAGTTCTGTGCGTTCACTTTTAAATCCTTTATAGAGTTTTATTTTGATTCCACTGTGCAACATCACGCCAACATCAAATTAGAACGCTAAAAGCATTTTGAATGTTTGTTGTTATTAAAATAAAAGTTTTTTCAGCTGCTACCTTTTTACTCCAAAGGCACACAGTCTGCCAGCATTTTATCCCTTGTTTCTTATTGTTAGTTTTTGGAAAACTTTTCTATATTTTCTTCATTTTATGTATTAAAGCTTGACATAATTTTTGTTTTAGAGAAACTCTGAACAGTGTTTAAGAGAACAAAGTCGTCTCTCTATATATTTAATCCTGTGAGTTTTAATATAAGTCTGAACGATATACTCGATCAGTGATATGCGAATGTCGTGAGTGACCATCGACATCGATGAAAGCATTACGTTTAAGAATGTGTTTCATCTAAACACCATAAAAGTGGTAGTTTTCGTTTGTTTTTCGGTGTCATATTCGAAATATTTAAATGTCTATTATATAAAAAAGTCAACATTTCGAGTGTTTAATTTATGTGTAAACGAAAAATAAAGTGAATTTCTAAATTTGGCGAACTGCATACATTCGATCATGTTTTTCTTTAATGGTACTACATTCGCCTCAAGCTTTCCGTGTTCACAGTTTCAGCATTTTAGCGTGTTTAGTTAATTCGCGAGAGGCATAAACAAATTTCGCCTAAAATTTGTTACAAAAAATAAAGTTACGGATATATCAAGCAGATGTCAATGGACGCCCCAGCACACCGATGAAAATGTTGAGAAAGTCAAGAAAACTGTTCTGAAGAACCATCGACCGATTATTCAGCAAGTTGCTGAAGTTGTCGTCATATCGGTTGGCTCATACCATAAAATTTTTTTTTCGTAATTTCTAAGCGTGTAGCAGCGAAGTTCGTTTCAAAATGACTGAATTTTGAACAAGAAAAACCACCATATTCACCAGATTTGGGCTTCTGCGACTTGTTATTGTGTCCAGGACTAAAACAAAACACATTGAAGGACAGCGTTTGGTAACGTTTGAAAATAAAAATCATTGTTAGAACTCAAGAACTTATCGAAAAGTGTATATCAGAATCTTGGAGGATTGGAAAGAGCCTTGGCCGGTGACCACTCCACCGTTGCTAAGAGACAAATGCCCTTTAAAATTAAAAAAAACAAACAGTTGTCCTCTTTTAATTGAGTTGTCCTTTTTTTGGCCCTTATTTTACAGTACATCAAATTTAAAGTACGCAAAGATAAAGTGTTTTAGCATTCGTTATTAAAAGTAATCTTGTCATGGCGGGTAAAGCTTAAGTTCAAAGAAATAGTTAATAGTTTTTATGACGTCTATGCATATTGACTATTTAAATCAAGAGGATGCAGTATTTGGAAGCGCTGATGCTGGCAGTATAAATGTCTGTTCAGATAAATAAATTTAAGAGATGTTTTGAGGAGTATAGAAAAGTTTATATATGCATTAATGGATCAAAACTGGGTAGAAAAATTTTAGGTGCAAAAATATAATGGAGCTGGTAATTTTGTTTGTGTCTGCCGGCTTCTAATGCGCCAACACAAGTAAATAGTATTTTCCATTGGAAACACCTTTTGGACGTCGACGAAGTCGGAACTAAAAGTGTTTACATTAAAATCAATTTTAATAAGAAATAGCAATTTTCTTTTTATTTAATTCTTTTTAACTATTTTTAATTATTAAATTGCTGGTTTGAAAGCCGTGTGAATATTTGTTAGTATTATATCTTTTAAAAACATGTTACAACTTGTACGTCTTCTTCTTCTTTTGGGGCTACAGCCCGGGGTGGACCTGGGCCTCCACCAACAAGCTTTTCCAGCTGGCACGATCTTTAGCCAGCTTCCTCCAATTTTGCACCCAAGTTGGTTGGGGTGCCTATCTACTTGTGTGGGCCATCGGTTCCGTGGGCATTCCCTATTGCCTTGTCCCGCTGGTTCGCAGTCGAAGATTCTACGGGTCGGAGCAGTATTCTCCATGCGCTCTACATGGCCCAACCATCTTAGCCGTTGGATCCGTAGGCGCCTGGTTAGGCTCATGTCGCTTCTTCTCCAGAAACCATCAACGCAAACAGGTCCGAAGATTGAATGCAGAATTTTTCTCTCGAAAATACCAAGGGCTTCCGCATTCGCCTTCGATACTGTCCATGCTTCGGCGCCATAGAGAAGGACAGGGATTATCAAAGTGGTATATAGTCCCAACTTGGTTTTTCGAGAGGGCCTTACTACTCAATTGCCTCTTGAGCCCTCTTGTACTAGTCACTTATATTACATTGAATGAATTAAAAGGATATAAAACATATTAATAAACTTAATAATAAATAGTTTTAATTTCATTTTTAAATGTCCGTTTTTTTAATTGATAAATATGGTCACCATAATTATATCTAAGGAGACCGACCACTTTGAAGGGGATAGAAGAAAAATTGATGAATAAATTAATACACTTTGCGAAAAATTTAATATTATATAATCTTTTGAACAGACCTCGCATAAGGACCAACCCATTTCCTCATATTATTTATAATTTAATATTTTATAATATTTTATATCTTTTAAATACTCATTTATAGCTATAACTAAAACCAACTAGAAAAGAGTTCGAACAGAAATACAACTATTGGTTTGGAAAAAATATAAATACATAAATTAAATAAAATTTAATTAAAACTGTCAAATGAAATGGCCAACACGATAAAAGAAAAAACATAAATAAAATGTATATAGTAGCGTTACACGTAATTACACATTAACTTATTGCTCATTTGCAGTTTTGCAAAATTAAAGTTGTGCAATAAGTTTTCGTAATTTTTTTTTTTATTTATTCTCAATAAATATAATGATTAATTCACAATAATTTTAGTGTATTTAGAATTTTTGAATGTTTTTTTGTGCCTGGAAAGTAACGCAATTTTTAATAACGGCTTTAATAAATCTTGAAACAAATCTGTAAGTATAAAAGATGCAAAATTCTTTCCAGGCAACTTTTTCGTCCTTGTTATGACTTTGTTCCTTACTCGTACAATAATCCATCTGCAACAGTTTTGTTTTTCATTAGGTTCCCTTGTGCCTCTATAAATATAAATGTCTTGTCCTCTCATATGGAAAAATGTTAAGTGAATTCGTGAATTTGTGCTTGTAAATAATGAAGTTTCTGTTGAAAAATATGTGAATATATTTGTACTCGACATAAATTAATGGACTGATTATATAATGGAATAATATTATGTCCAGTCATGACAAATAATCATGTTGGTTGTTAAGGACAACAAGGATAAAAATGTGACAAACACCAACATATATAAGTCTAGGCCTTGATATATAAATATAATCATATAACAACTTTTCACTTAAATTAGGTATAACTCATTATTTTGTTTGCAAAGACTGAAAAACATTATTATTTTATTTTGTTTTTTTACGTTTTTAGTTTTATAATTTAGAGTTGGCAAGACTTGTTTATTTTAAAACTCATTTAACGTCTCATAGAGCAGCGCTTCCAAATTGCTGATATTTTTTGTATCAAATTAATGGTTCTGTTATCTGAACATCCATTTAAAATTTCTGTTCTGGTTAAATTTTGAATTTGGAACTTCTGTCGTAACCATCCAGAGAAAATTATTGTGTGGGGCACTTTTTAAGCTGGCGGAGTCATTGGTCCATATGTATTCAAAACCAATGATGGTGAGAATGTTAAGCATGGATGGTATAGAGATTTGATTAGATATCCTTTCGTACCAAAAAGATATGTGTCTTCGGCAACATATATACAGCGCATGTGTACTTTAAGAAGCTTTTGATGAAAGAATAGTTTCAAGCAGTTTTCTGACTAATTGGCCACCAATGTCGTGTGATTTAACCCTATTGGCTTACTTTCTTTGGGGCTGTGTAAATTCCCTTATCTATATTGCAGATTTTGCCTTGCACGCTTGTAGTAATATTTTATACCACATAAAGCCCGTGTCATTGATATTAAAAGTATATTTCTTTGCGTTATATGTTTTAAACTTTTGTACCTCTAAAACAACATTCTGTGTTGAATATTAAGATGTTATCCTTGAACAAATTACAAACACTTAGATATACATATAGTGAATTGTCCTCAAAAAGGCAATCAGAATTGAAAAGAAAAATGTTCTAATGATACGACATTTTTCAAAGCACTAAAATTACGAATTTTCTGTGTTAAAGTACAGAACATAAATACAGAAATATTTGTCCCGCTCGTCCTTTGCGGAATTACATATATGAAATAATTTTTAACAAAAATTCGATAATAATTCTGGAAGTAAAAAAAAAACAAAAAACTAATTCTTAATAAAGTAATAAATCTAAAATTTAGATTACCAAAATCTTGTGTCACTTGTCAGGTCAGCTTTCGATATGTCACGCTTGTGTTTGTTAGTTGTACCAGTTATTTGCTATTCAAAGTACTTGCGAACGTTACGTGCGTCATCGTGTACGGAAGTTTGAAATTTTTATTTATTTTGTCATTTATGCAAGTTTTGTGTCATTCACGAAAATACTCTCATTATGCAAATTAATGTACAACCTACAGTGATTTTGTTGGATGCACATTCAGAATTTATTTAGAAATAGATGTTAGAGTTGGGGCTGCCACATTCCACATTCCACGTTTTATCGTTGCTTTGGCGATTTAAATGACTTTCGCCTATTTGACGGTTATTTGTTTAGGCCAAAATTTGTCAGACTGAAGTCTTTTAAAAATTATATTTCACTTATCAAATTCGAACAATGGTCTGTAAAACTATTCTATAGTTTTTTATATGTACGTGGCTTTTATCAGATTCTAATGAAAAAAGTTGATATAATGAAAGGCCTGTTTAAAATTTAAGAAAAGCTGGTGAAATGTTTAAAAAATGTGCCTGAAAAAAAAATAAATTAATCCCCGTTTTTAGCAAATTAATTCATAATTTTTTTTTGGAAGAAACCCTTGTAAATAAATTAATATTAAATGATATTCTATTACAGGGTCCAGATTTTCAGCATCTTTTGTTTTATTTTTTCAATTCCTTTGAACTTTCTGAAGGTTTTTCTAATTGCCACAGTTAGATGTTGGCGTCCTGTGATCGCCACTTCAACCGCTTTCAAATTATAAATCTGTATTATCACAATGAGCGTTCGTTGCTACAAAACAATTTTGGTGGAAAAATCATTTTTAACTGCGAGGTCCATTTTGGGATGAATGACTATTTTAAAAAGCAAAATAGCCGTATATAGCAAAAAAAAAAAAAGTTACTATTTGGTGGAGGTTTTGTGCCGGCGATGCCATGGTTCCTTAGTTTTTTGAAATCCACCATTCGTCGTTAATGGCGAGCGGTATGGAATATGGATAAACAATTTCTTTTAACTCAAATTGTACGATAGGCTACTTATGGTTCCAGCAGAATAGTGCTAATTACCCTTAGCAGGTTCTGCATGAAATATTTGAGGGCGTGGTTATCCCACGAACCCTCTGAAGGGATCTGATCTCAGAGGCATCCCAGCTCTAAGCCGCAATAAGCCGCAATCGATCGATACACTTAAAGTTAAGATAAGTTAGGTCATTGCTCCTTTGCCACGGGAACTGAGCGGCACAGTCACTGAAAATTACACCACTTGAATGCCTGCCACATTCAAGTGTTATATATCTACATACTAGTATATGCTTAGTCAAACACAACTGGCTACATTCTTAGGTAGTGACCGAATCATATGTCCGAGCAATATTAAAAGAGTCGTTGCTTTTCTAATCAGTGCCATATTGAATCGACTCCGAAAGAGAGTGAGAGTCAAACTTGCATTTAAATCCTGGATAGCAGAACTCTCCCATAACTTGGCATTACAACCAGTTTTAAAATTAAACTCTTAATATATTTGAGAAATATGTAAATACCAAATTGTTCAACGAACAATGAAAACATTTTACACGTGACGATTTTGTGCTGATTCCGTCTGGCAACAAGTCCGGAGGGGGTGGATATTATGGACTTAAAATATATATATACAAACCGCAATCGACCAAACTTAAAATATGAAATTTTAGTTATACTCTTATGTACGTATGAACTTATTAATGAAATGCTTTGAGTTTTGAGCTAAATTGCTTTTTAATTTCGGCTACAAACTCATAATACGGACATTCAGAATGTTTATCCTTTTCAAGTGTTTGTGTATTTTAAATTTGGCTTTAATGTTTTAGTTTTCCATGATATACATATTTAATCAAATCAATAGCATATTTTCAATATGAAACCACACAAAATTTGTCCAAATTAGCTGTTGGTAGGAATAATCATACCAGTAGTTATTTATCAGTGTATTTTTTGCTTTTAGCTTATAACTGTGTAGAAAATTTTCAGTTTAAGTATTTTTAAACCGGCAGTTATATTGAAGACGAAACATCCTTAATGTTGCAATGATTCTTTTCTGCAAGATAACAAAAGATTATCGTAATGTTGTTCTCAGCGCTTTAAAATTTTGTCCATCGATTTTGTTGGCTGGCTTCCTCGTCGTACTTATATTTTAATTTCCTTCTTTTCTTTCTGTTCATCTTTTGTATTGGTTTTTTCAATCCCATTTTCTCCCACTTGTTGGCAGACAGGGCTAAATATGAAATCAGGCTTATCAATAGCGTTGTTCTGTTCTGTTGTGTTTTGAATTTGAAATTTGATGGTCTTGTCTTGTCGGTGCCATTATCCTTTATGATGATTTTGCTTTTGTAGTTGTTGCCTGTGTTGGCTGGTTGTCTTCAGGACTGTTTCTTGTTTATATTTACATGCTTGTTGCTGTGTGAAGCAATCACTGTCACTGTCATTTTTATTACACAAAAAAAAAAAACAAATTGGCAACAAAAAGGACTAGGAAATATTTTAAACAAATACATAGAAATTAACAAAGTAGGATTTTGTTAGAGGATTTTTCTGGCAAAAAGAAAAATCTCATAAATTGCGAATTTGATTTACATCAGCACCTTTATTAAGGCTTAATCTGATGGTGACCAAACCCATTTGGTGAACTTGTCAGCGACTCACCACGGTCGCCATGTGGGTTCAGAACACACACAGGTGACAACTTTTGGTTTGCGAGCTATTTTGGTGCTCAATTGCACTATTTTGGTGCTCAATTGCACTATTTTGTTGCTCAATTCACGATCTCGGCTGATCTGTGGCATTCTTTTGACGAAGAAGTGTTTGCTTTTTGGATCGGTAGTCTCGACCTTTGGCACTAAGCGTTGGATAGTCGAGTGTCATGGAGCACCGAGTGTAAACGCAAAGCGCTTAAAGTTCGCCGTAATCAATACAATTTTTTTTAATATTATTTATATGTGCTGTTCAATCGTGAAACTTGTCACGATGTTGTGGTTACAGTGAAGATTACACTGGAGCCAGCAAAACAACATACCCAGCAACATCTACCTGTGGTAATTGCAAACCTCTTTATGCTTTGTGCTGTGGAGCTATTAAGCTAAATATAAACTGTTAACACACGCGTGAAAAGCGCTGACGTCTATAACGCGTGTTAAAGACTTTCAGCTGTAAGAACTTAGTTGCATCATTTCATTTGCTCCTGTAGAAACTGTTTTCTTAATAAATTTAAATATATATACTTATACATATATATATATTCCGAATTCGTACCAATACACCAGAAACAGTACAACAGTCGCAACTATATTGCACAATTAAAATTTGAAGGCATACTGGTTTTAACCGCCCGAAGAATGTTTAAAGCTTAATTCACCTTATAAATTTAAGTGGGTAGAGCAGTATATACACATGAACACTGATGATGGGGAAGTTATGAAATGTTAAACTTAAGTTCATTCAAACCCAAAAGTTTTAATAGCGGACTACTATTACTCAATCAATATAATCAGTGGGAAAAACACTATATACACAAGAACACTGATGATGG
This sequence comes from Epicampocera succincta, assembly GCA_932526305.1. Classification (NCBI taxonomy): domain Eukaryota; kingdom Metazoa; phylum Arthropoda; class Insecta; order Diptera; family Tachinidae; genus Epicampocera; species Epicampocera succincta. The sequence continues at coordinate 60,279,889 of OW052034.1, forward strand.
GGTGTTTATATCTTGTTTAAGGCTTTCTTCTTTTGCTTACGTTATGCTTAGGATCGTATCTTGCGTCGTAATAATAATGTCCCCAAACTGCTGCTATTAATCATTACCTCTGGATCTGTCAATCAATGAAAATGGAACACAGGTCTTATTCCTTATCGATTTGAACGCGTCATACATTTTTTTACTTAATTAAAAATGTTTAAGGTCATTTTTTACAATTATATCGTTAAGCGCTTAAAAGAATTCAAAAATTAGAAACTATTACTTGATTAAAAAGTTATTATTTAACATTAAGGGCTTAAGGAAAAACCCAATTAAGCCTCTAAAACTTAGACCGCTTAAAAAAAGTGATTTTTTCTGCAATCGTTTACTTTCACTAGCAGCTGTAATAACGCATAATGCATGACAATCCGGAAAAAGTTTATTTCATTAAATATAATAAATACATTAATTAGATCAATTAAAACGAAATTTTCGTCTTGTCAGTTTCAAAACGTGCCAGCTTTTCAATTGAAAGGATGATAAACTGAGATAGATATTTTTATTTTACTCAGTTCTTCGATTTACTTTGGACAACTTCTCTCCTTAAAAAGTTTTCTAAAAATACAAAATATTAAGTTAAAACAGCCGCGAGCTTAAGAAGAAAATTCTTAGTAGTTATTGTATTTGGAAAAAATACACACTAAAATATTAGAATCAAAATGTTGCCTATTATTTGACATATTAACGAAAATAATTTGTTTGCCAACAACGAAACACAATTAATGAATTTCCTTCTTCGTTATTTTTCAAATTCCGGCAACATTTTTCCATTTTCCATTTTCCATTTTTTTATTTCAATTACTTTCTTATCCTGACTTAATATAATATTTTATATCTACAAAAAACTCGTACAAATCAGTACTCGCATTTTTTTTATTATAAAGTCTTAAATGAGACTGATAAATAAGTAGATAAACAATCTTTTTATAATATTTTTCTTTTCACTCAAATGAATTTATGCAAATTTAAATTGTTCTTCATTATAACTCATCTTAAGGGAGATGGAAGGACTACAAACAACATGATGATTATGATGATGATAACGTTTTTATATTGAGAAAGCATCTAAAAGGATGCAAAAAGTATCTCTTGAATTAAAATCAATTTAGACAACGAACAGTCCTACAGAAGGAAACAACAAAACCATAAAGCCGTTAAACATTTAGCTGGCTGGATGCTTTTGTTCAGGATGCTGTTGCGATTTCTTATTCTTTTCACAATTTAAGAACTCAAAACCGCGAGACATTCCATGTCTATTGGATTGCGTTGGTTGGTGGGTTGTTGTGCCCAAACAGACGTTGGAGAATAAGGAAATCTTGCTTAAGTTTATTGTCTTTTATTATTTTCGCACTAATTTTGTGTGAGTCGTTTCGCTGTTTTGGAGGATAATACAATATAAATTAGTTTGGCAAATCACTGAGTAAACAAAGTCGACAAAGTTCAAGTACGTCGAATTATTAAATTAATTAAGGGCCTGTCCCACGATGGCGAGCTTTAATGTTTGCCAGTAGTTGGGAGGTATATAAACCTGTTTTGGACACTTTCATCAAGCCTATTTGTTGTTTGCATGAATGAATTCTAAATCACTCTTCTTGTTCTAAAAGTTCAACGAAAGTTTGTGTAAAACTTTCAATGTGATAAAAAAAGAGACCACACAAAGAGATGTGTAAAGACTGGTGTTAAATACGAGGGGTATTTCATAACAGCGCGACTATTTGAATAAAATTTTGTTTTGGCAAATAACCGTTTTATTTTCAAGATCGATACGTTAAGTCAAGCGTTTTTCCAAAGTTTTTTTATTCCTTCCAAAATAATAGGTTTTCTCTAGCACCTCTAAGTAGGCACTTTTTGATTATGACCTCTTCCTTCGACCCAAATCTCTTACCACCCAACCATTTCGTCAGGCTTAGAAAATAAAATGGTCGCACGGGGCTAAATCTGCGTATTATGGATTTTGCTATAGCACCTTCACACGTGTGCGGTCTGGATAGAACAGCACTTTTTCGCCAAATGTGATCGTTTTTGCTTAAAATTAATTTCGAATCTGTGTAAAAGCTCTGGAGAATATTCGCCGGCGATCGTTCTACCGAGTTCTAGGTAATCTATTACCTGTTCTATTACCTTCTTTGGTGGACGTTCAACCGGTGAGACCAACTGATTTGATAGTTCCTTGGTCTTCAGCGCTTTGTTATGCATCCATATTTCGTCTACGGGTAGGTAACAGCGTGAAAACTCATTCGGATTGCGGACGGACATCGCCAAAGTTGCTCAGTTGAGATGCCTATAACATCAACCACTTCAGGTACTCTCATTCTCCGATCATACAATATTATTTCATGCATTTTATTGACGATTTGTGGCGTAATGACCTCTGCCGGGTGACCTGAGCGTACGGCATCACTTGTGGTGGCAAGTCATTTCTTAACCATTGAAATTGATCGTGCAGTCTTTCTTTGGTCTCATCGATAGTTTTTTACGCAAATAATAATGTTTGATTAACACACGAAATTCACTTTTTTCCAATTTTGGTAAAACTCACAAGGTTGTCTGCTTTTAATGGTGGTCAAACACAAACTAAATGACGCAGTTTGCCCAAAATTTTTTATTTACAGTTTAGAGTTACCGCGCGGTGAATTAACAAGTCACGGACTTATGCAGACATTTCCGCGTAAATATAAGTTTAAAAATCAATTATTTAATTTGGTTTTATGTCCCTAATTTTATAATTTACAGAGAAATGCCAGATTGAAAACAATTAGATATAAAAATTATTACATTCAAAAATCATTGCTTTGATTAATTCTTTACAACAGACAAGAAAACTAAGCACAAACTTTTCAAGCTGGGGGACACAAACCATGTCACGCTTCCTCTACCCGCCTGAGTCATTAGAATGATAAATCTGCATCTCTGAATCACAGCTATCCTAAGCTGAAATCACACTGGCGGCACAGCGATTTTCACCGACAAACGCTCTTTCGCCCAACGATTTTAGTCGGTTCCCGTTTAGCATCGATATGTTGACACAGTTGCTTGCGATCATCTGTTTCCAAAGTGAAGAGAAAAAATATACAAAAAATAAAATATATCCTCGAAATCAGCGTTGTCAACTTTGAAATTTCAAAACGTACCAATTTGGAGAAAAAACGAGCCTTTCAAAAAGAAAATGAAAGAAGTTTGGAATTTTTCGCACCAAGAATTTTAAAACGCACCGAGTTGACTGTGTTGAAATGTGAAGAGAGAGAGAGAGAGAGAGAGAGAGAAAACTCACAAAGAGGAGAAAAAAACACGATAATGCGAATACTCGGAAATAAATCATTACACATTAACTTATTGTTGTTTCCCTTTCCAATAGACTGGACGTTTCTTTTTAAGCCGCCAGTGTGATCTGACCCTCCACACAACTCATCTACTTGCTGACAGAGGGCTCGAAAATAAGAGAAATGAAAGCCACATTGCATCATCGTGGACCGATAATGCAACGATAATGTGAATACTCGAAAATAAATCGTCATAAGATTTAAAATGCGTGACGCTTTGGCGCGATAAAATTGGTTACAGATTATGTCATTTGCCCCGACACTGTGATATTTCTCCTTCTTTTATCGTTACAGTCAGGGTTGCATATGAGCCTTAACCAAAAGCCTCTCCACCTGGTACGATTGTTGGGGGCCAGCAGCCTCCAATTTCGCACACTAAGTTGGTTGGCGTTGCGCTCCACTTACTTAGCAGCGCCATCAGCTCCGAGGTCGCCCTCTATTGCGTTGTCCCACTGTTTCGTAGTTGAAGACAGTGTGATCTTACCTTAACTTATTATTGTCACTTTTTCCACTCGGCAAGACGTGTCGTTTTAAACCGCCAGTATGATCCGAATCAAAAATAAACTTCTTTTTAACGCACATTGTTTTTAAATCAATTTATTATTTACTTTTTAATTACATCAATAAAAGTCAATATTGACTGCAGTTTTAATCAAACAAACATTTTTTATTGACAAATCTGGACAACAAAAACAAAATGTCAATTTTACAATGTCATTAAATATTAACAATAATGTATGAAAATTAAGTGACACAAAAAATGCGTTGTCATAAAGACATGCGTATGTACATCAGTACAGTGGGCCTTCAATTGTACGAATTACATAATGCCTATTTTTTTCGCAATGTGAGAAAATTTTAATTATAGAATTACAATTTTTTCACCCTTAAACTGTTTTCTTCATAATGAGGCATGAAGTTCCGTTTGTCATAAAAACCACTTTGATATCCATTAGTTTTTTCTTACCTGTCTTGGCTTGACATTCTGTTTCAGTGCAACCTGCAGCAGCCAAAAATTGTGCACCTTCACTTGTTTTATAGTACAAATTGTTGATTTAGATAAATTTTTTTGGTAAATAAATTTTGTTTCTTGAGGCATTTTTTACTGTCACAAAAATTCATACCATGTGATGATTGTTGCGCAGTTCAACGCAGGCCAAAAATACTCCGTCCGAAAATACCGCCATTTGTATTATTTAATGGAAATTCGTGTGACACGAAAGTGCATATCCACTGTATATTCATACGTATATACGAATATACATACATACATACGTTTGTATGTACATACATGAATTTATTAAATAAAATAATTCTGACCTTTAAACAGAAAAATGGAAAACACGAGCATAACAAAAGTATAAAACATGGAAAATCGGGTACTGAATTGTGAAGATATGAACTAGATACATTTGATATGAATGCACTCGTGAAGCGCATTGTTTTTTAAGTGCACAATAAAAACAACAACAGCAAAAAATCCTCTCCACTGAGTGATAAAAAATTCATAAACAAAAAAGTATCGCGAATATTCATACACTAATTTATCATATGTTTGTATGTATGTGTGTATGTATTAATTGTGTTAATACAGCGAGTAAGTAGAAAACTTAATAGCAGCTGTTGAGATGGTGGTTACCTGAACATTATATCCCAAAAGAATGGATATAGTACTTTAGTCGGTATGTGTATATTTTGGCAGTTGTTGCTCTACTTTTTGTTTATTTGATCAATTTTCGGAGTGCAGCCAAAATTACGATATTAAATCGTTATTAATTTGGTAGGATGTGTCGATGTTAACGTGTTATCGAGGTAATTGAAAACTTACATATTTGTCACCCCAGTAATTTAATTTGTTTTTGAAATGTTCGCGAAAAAAAGTGTTATTTTTGTTTGACTCAAATGGAAGTGTAGTGGTGAAGAGAACAAAGAAATGCTCCGGCTTCTCAGAGGAAGATTCTTAGGCAAAGATCGTCTTTATTCAATTTGCCGCATAGCACGTAATTTATAAAGCAGTTTGCTACATACTTATATATATAATACATACATTCATGTTTCAATTCAATTTTCAATTTAAAATAAAAACATAAAATTATGCTTCTATATGCAGATTTAAGTCCGTTTAAAAAAAAAATGAGCCTTTAATTAAGAGTATAATACGTTGAACATCAACGCCCAACACTTTAAATTTAGCAACAACATTAGGGTTCTGAGCTCAAGGTTCATACCAATCGAATGTTGGCAATGATTGTAAAACTGGGCTTATTTTCAAGTTCAGAAAGAAGGGCCTCGAAGGTGTTACTTTCGATTCTTTTCCCCCATTTCGATGGTGTTAATCTTTAATATGTACATACATATCGATACCTTAATATAGAAAGGCCCTAAGTAACCTTGAACTTACTCTCTGTATAAGATAACACAAACGTTCCTGCATTTTTATTGAAAAATTTTATGTTTTTACGTTTAATTTTTTACACAATCAATAAAACAATATTTGATTTTATTTTAAACAGCTGCTTTTTGTTTTTTTTTTCAAAATTTATATTTTTTGTTTGAACAAAAACTTCGAATACACAAACATTAGTGGATTTCAGAACATCTATTTCCAAATTATGGGCACTACAAAAAATTCTGCTTTTTCAATCCGAGTTCAATGAGAACACACTCATATATCGCCAATTAAAGGGGTCGCTTATGCCATTAGTTATAAATTATAATATAGTTCAAAAGTTCACTGCAGCTTCCGACGCCCACATGGTCCAATTATCAATGACTATGCCGAATTTGAGCACATACCTGTTGCATCGGGGAACCCCATAACAAAAAGTCTACACAGGTTCAATCGTGTGCTACTTCACTTCTATGAAAGATAACCATAACCTCAAATTGTGCATGCAGTGACATGATTCATGTGATATCTGTTGTGTAACATTTATCATATTATATGACCATATTGTTTAAGTCCGTCCGAACACAACAACTTTTTGTAGACGCATTGCTTCCTGAGGAACCTAGTGGGCTTTGGTAACGTTTTTTATATGACAGTGTTGTTTGCTAGCATAACCCTGCATCAAAAGATGCTTCTCATGGCTGCGTATGTTTCCCAACGTTCTGAAGCCCAGCCGGCGACCAAACGATGTTGTTTAAGGTCATTATTTTTGAGCCTCGTTAGCACATAGATCTATGTCCCGTCTCAAAATTCAACAACTTGAAGTCAGCAAAAACTCAAGTTCTTGTCCTCACCGAGAAGTTGATTGCCGCATTTCGATTAATTACAAACGAAAAATGTTAAAGATGTATAAAATTTAATTATTAAAAATTAAAAAAAATCAAAAAATAATGTTTGTTTATCAAGAAAAAATATTATCTTTATGCTTGAAAATAATTGCGACGAAAGACGCATTTCGCCCATCAAGATGAATTCGTCTGTGAATATTCGCTGTATAAATTCGTCGTGAGAAGCACAACTTTGAAGACTAAATATCTTCTGTTCACATTGGGGAAAGTTGTTAACAGATTGTACAGGCATTTCTACTATTATTTCACTACTATCCGTTTTCTTTTAACAAATAGCAATTCGTAATTATTTTCACAACAAATTGTTTCCTTAAATAAATTTTCCGTTTGATAAAACAGCTGATCACCACATGAAAAAATTTTGTTCAGTCGACCGTATTAATAATAAGGACACCCTATTAAAAGTAAAACTATGTACGTCACACAATTAGTTAAAAATAAGCAAAAATCACGCCGGAAAGATGAATTTTTGGACGAACTATTTGACGTGGTGAATGTATTTTGAGAACGTCATTATAAATTTCCTATCACAAGGAATAAGATATTATTAGAGAGTATTATTGTACAAAACAGACTTGCTTCTACATATTGTAAGAACGTGAAACTGGTTTGTTCGTCGTTTCCCGACGAAAAAATTAGAACATAAATCTATTTCAATTTTTGCTGAGTTCGATTTCGACCCACACCACTATTGAGTGCGTTTTCATATCCACAAATGTGTTTTATTCGCAAGTAAAAATTCGTCGTTCGTCGCAGTTGTGTTCCCACATCACATACATACATACTTATATATCGTCAAATGATTTCGTCAAAGATCAAAGTTATTTAGAAACAATTTTTCAGGAGATTTAAGCTTAAGGAGAAGTTTAAGCTCAATTCAAGATGTCCTGGTTTTGTGAATTCTTTGCTGAGATAGGAGCCGAAAGGAGCGTAAATCAAATTTAAAAAACGGTTTTGGTATTTTTATTTGCTATTTAGTTTTAACTGTGGGTGTCTCAGATTTCCCAGGAACGTGTATCTACTTTGATATGGTGCATCATAATCATCTAAGTAGTCGATTTGAATTTTTTTATAATTAGAACTTTTTTTTTTATAATTGTGTGACGTTATATTTCTATTTATAAGGGCTCTCAGCTATATTTTATTGTCTGCACATACATATATATATATATATATATATATATATATATATATATACATTCGTAGACTTATACATTGACAATGGCTGGAATACAATATTAATACTACAAGCAAACAAAGAAATAAAAAGCAAACAGAAAAAGCACGAAGCAAAAATATGCACAAAAGGATCATAATCCGTTGAATACCTGCCATAGCCTTGGGCTGTAACACTGATTACATTTTTTGCACTTTTAACAAGAGTTGGAGCTGTTTGTTGCTCGCAATGTTTTCGCTGATGTTGCCGTGTTGCAAATGCTTTAAATGTTAACACCATAACGCAGCCCTTAAGCTATTTTGTATATTAAATATTCTGAGCATAGATACGAGGCTAGTTCACAAAATAAAGGAATTTTAATGTTTCTGCAAAAATATTTATTTATTCAATAATTTCTATTTGGTTCTCTTAATAGAAGCTCCCTCAGATATAATAATAATAATGATTTTTTGCCAGCCCCGAAGCAGTTTCGATATGTACTTTTTGGTATGTCCTTGAGCTATCTCAGCGATGCGGCTTTTATCTCCTAAATCGTCCCGCCCCTTTATGGCTCTCTTCAATCATGGAAATAGGATTAAGTTACAGGGGACCAAGTCTGGAAAATGTGTTATTGTTGGCTAGAAATTACGTTTTTATTTGGTCAAAATTCAGTAATTTTTGAACGTGACAACCCACCTGCCAACATCCTCAGCAATTCTTTAATAGCGATTCGAATAGTCTCTATTTTCTTCAATTTCTCAACTTTTTCATCGGTGGTTAATGTGCTGGTGCGTCCAGGACAAACATCTCTATTCACATTTTCGCGATCTTCTTTAAAAAGCTTGTACCTCTTGTATACATTTTTCTGGCTTCAGTGCTCTCAATTTTTAGACAAAATTTTATGCGAATTCTGTCATCCATTCTTTTCGACAGCAGAAAGTCGCCTCTGAGAAACAAACTTAATACGCTAAAGAGGTGAATTGTTTAAGAGGACTATATCAATACAAAAGAACGATATTCCAATGTATGGACGTCGCCCATGAAGGTTTTTAATTAAATTATAATAAATATTTGTACGCGTCTAAAAGTCACTTGGAATTTATTTTTTGCGTTTGGAAATCGAATTTTTATTTTTCAGCGGATTTGTCTGGGAACACTAGTTCCCTGACACTGAAGTTCTTCGTAGTTGTTTTTCTATCTAACATACCTCGTTCTACACGCGGTTTTTATACACATAAAAATGTTATTTTTAGATTGCAGTTAGAGCACACTGGAGACCATCAAATAAACTCGTCAATCAGTGCATATGCGTTAGCGTCGTATGCTTGCCACATCAAATGAAACGTAGAAATAAAGACGTCAATCTTCATTTTTATTTAGAACTTATAAGTTTCGTATCAAAGAATGTCTGGCACTTTTCATGACGACGAATACAAATCCAATGAAATTGGTTTGTCCAGCACAAATAGAGGTATTGAAACAATCAATCGTCCACTAAAAATATCAAAACTTTTTGATTTTCTTCAATCATTGTCGACAACATAGACGTGTAGATGAAACAAAAATAGTGAAGCGGTGATTGATGGGTTCATTTAAACGTATCCAGGCCTGTTAAAAGGTTTTATTGACTGCATGATATGCCTGGTTTGACTTTCACTTTCTCTATAAAATCAACTTTCAGTTGATTAATTTTAACTTAACTAATTTGTGTAGAGAATTTACGTATATACGTTCCTTTGACCTTCGCCCACAAATACTGTTCAAACTACTTCTCTACTACGACTACTATTCTTATGATTTAAAACAGTCACAAGCTACTCTTGTCCCCACAAAATGCAAATACTCAACGAACTTGATGGATGTCATTCTCCAACCAATTCCGGATTTCGGTATAAGAAATTATGAGGAATTGCGAGGCGGTGTTGTCATGGAACGATATCTGCCAACGAAATACACGCCTGTTTTAATGCATTAGAATAAGTGCTTTCCTTATAACCAGAAGAATTTTGTCCGAAACTTTTTCGGCTCCGCGACTGAAAGTTCAGTATAATTCCAAATGTTGTAATAGAAAAAATTTGGCCCTTTAGTGGGCAAGAAATTAATTATAGCCAAATGGCTGGACCAATTTGAATGATTTTTTAAAATCGACTTCTGGTAGACTCTTAAAATGGAGGTAGAGACCGTTAAAGTCTTTCATACACCCAGAAAGAAACTGTTCCTTTAAATAGTGATTACAGTTTTCCCTACAATCAGTCTCAGCATTGTATGAAAATTTAATATATATATAGTATATTAAATTCGAACTTTTATGGTAATATGCCACTCCATTAGTGCAACTTAAGAGCAGTTCAACTTTTCCAATTTAATCGATCTAAAAGGTGGGCTCACCGAAATTTCGCTGTATGGTATTAAAGTACTCAACTTCGAAATTATTTGCCTTCTTTTTATTATTTATTTAATTATTATAAACTCAATTCTTCTTCTTCCTTTGGCGTTACAGTCCGGGGTGTACTTGGACCTTGGACCTCAACCAACAAGTTTTTCCAACTGGCACGATTTTTAGCCAGCAGCCTCCAATTTCGCACACCAACTTGGTTGAAGTGCCTATCCACTTGCGTGCGCCATCGGTTCGGAGTCGAAGATTCTACGGGCCGGAACAGTATTTTCCATGCGCTCTACATGGTCCAACCACCTTTGCCGTTGTGTCCGTCGACGCCTGGTTAGGCTCATGTCGCTGTACAACCCGTACAGTTCGTGGCGGAATCTTCTTCTCCAGAAACCATCAACTTACACCGGGTCGAAAATTGAATGCAGAACTTTTCTGCCGAAAACACCAAGGACTTCCTCATCCGCCTTCGATACTGTCCATGCTTCGGCGCCATAGAGAAGGACAGGAATGATCGAAGTGGTATATAGTGTCAGCGTGGTCTTTCAAGAAAGAGCCCTACTACTCAATTGACGTTGCTCTGCGTTTAATCCTGGTACTGATGTTGTTCCTGTTGTTCACTTGGGAGCCTTCACTACCTCCGCCGTTCTGGCCCAGTCGTCGATGTTGTGCGTCCTTTAAATTTAATTACAAAATACAATTATTACAACTAAGAAAAGAGCAAGGGCTTTCAATCCCGATTTTTAGTTATATAAGATTTTTGAAATTATTTTCCATAAGATTTATATTGATATTTCATTTTCAAAAACTAGAAATTTTTATTATGAAAACTTTTATTAGAACTGAAATTGATAAAATAACAGAAAATCAATTATGTCGAAAAACTTTAAGGAAAATTAATATTTTTTATATGAAACCAACCAAAAACTTTAATTTTTACTTTCGGCCAAAAAAATGCCTGAAATTTCCTGGAGTGTATCCATGTAATTATTTAGTTTATTCCCAAGGACAAAATTATTTTATTTTTCCCTCATATTATTTGCACTCTCTTAATGTATATTCGAGGCGCAAAACTTTTACATTTGAATAAGCAAAAAAAAAACAAAATATCCTCCATCATAGAGATTAAGAATCAGATAAGATTTCTTTAGGTCGAATTTAATGTTAATATTTTCAGGTTTTCAGGTTTTCAGGTCCGTGTTTGTTGGTTTATTTGCAGTTCATTCGTGTATTTTAATTTACCACATAATTTGTGGTTGTTAAAATAGGGAAACTAAAAGTACTCGACAACATTCATCATTCCAAAAAGTACAAACTTACAAAGAAGTAAATAATATAGTTCGGAACATTATTGTAATCAACAGTGAATTTGCAAAATGCGACAAGAGAAACTCAAAGACCATTAAGTTAATTTGATAGATAATAGGCAATTTAAGAATGTATTTCCATAATATAGATTGTGTAAATTTGTTCACACTAACAACAATCTCATTTTTTTTATTATTTATAAACCGACTTTTTGAACACTGGCAGGACTAATTGTTCGCAGCTTTTTTCATGGGCATTACGGTATTTTTTAACAATTCTGTAAAACTTTGTGCAGTGATGAATTCGTAGACCCACTAAGTGATAGCGAGCTATCACTTCGTCCAATAAAAAAACTACATATATAGATTAAAAATAACGATGAAGAGAAATTTCTTTGTTAACAAGTATTTTACTACGGGCATAAATTTCAAATACGAGGATTTTTTATAAAATTAGAAAAATTATAAAAACAGAAATATTATTACTAGAAGATTTCGTCTACCAAAGCCCGACTTTAAATGTGAATGACTCTGTGAACAAAATTGTTGGAAAAATTAACTTTAAGAGAATTTGAAAAAAAAATAAATTAGCACAAAATCGGGCTAAAGATAATTTTTCATTGAACAATAATTTGATTAAGTTGTCCAGGAAATAGTTTTGTTTGGAAATGTTAGCTGTTCGATTGTCCGCCTAATAGACGGTGCGAAATGAACTTCGACAAGTTCAGCGAGGAATAAGCGTAGTCCGCTTTCTGAGACATAGAGGAGCATTAGTTCCTGCCTTGTTTCGGCACTCAAGACTCTCGAGATTCGACTCATAACTATTATTGTGCAGAGTGTTTCAACAGCTTCACCAACGCTTAATTGGCCGAGTGGCTGAGGTGCCTAAATTGGCGAAAACACTCTGGCTGTTGGCTTAAACCTAAAGCCGGACCAATAACCGTTAATTATTCCTGATATGAATATAGGATATATCTTTGAGTTGTTGTTGCTTTGCAACCAGCCTTGCCAACTCGCTTGACATTTTGGGTGCTTTATAAAACTTTTTGTGGGAAAAATTCTTGCGCGTTGCGCTTTTATTTTAAGTTTTTGAAAAAAATTCAACACAACTTTTTGTTTAAATGTGAGAACAAAATCTTTGTTTTCAATAAAATCTGTCTGTTTCAATGCAAAGTCCTCTTGGCAGTGCAACATTTTTACAATCAAATTTATAAGAACAACAAATAATGATGTCTAAGTTGCGCCAAATCGTATGCACAAAGTAAAACGTTATTGTTGTTGTAGGCAATTTGTATTATGTAAAGAAATTGTATGCAATTTGCTGTCCCTTTTATCTCATAGTAATATTTTTTGTAGTAAAAATTGCGGTCTAGTCTGTTAAGCAGTTTAGCAAAACTATTATACTTTTTATGCAAACTTAATCCAAAAAACATTTTATGTGCTTTTTTCGCCATATTGGTGCGTTATTTTAAAGTTGACAACACTGTTTGGAACATATGCCTACATTAGTGAGAAATTGGATGGTGCAGGACTAAAATGAGTTGCTTTGAGGACTGATGCCCTTAATAGACTGTTGTCTACCAACTTTGTATTCCTAGTCTCTGAAATTGAGATTGACACTGTAATGGCAGGCGGCACTCACATGACTCAACTTTACATTTGCTCTTTTGCTACGATTCGTGGTGACTGCTCTTTTGCAAGCATTTTTAGTAAGACATACCTGAAAACAATCGTTAAATAAGTTTAAAAGGTAAACCTTCTGCAATCACATGCTTTAAACATAATATTTTTTTAGTCTTAATCACAATTAGAACTTTAAGCGCATTTATTCGGCCAATACAAGTGATGCGATTTATTGCGCGAAAGTTTTCGATTTCAACAAATTTTTTGTAACGAAATTTTGAATGCAGATTTAAGAAATAAATTTTTTTTTCTGTCCTTAAAAAAAGGTTATCACCCTCCATTCGCATTTTTTGCACGGCTTTCATTCCACTAACTAATTTCTAACTAGCCAACGTATTCACCATGTGAAATCCAGAGTTAGATGAGTGAAATTCTTAATTGAGATCAAAGGGTTTTAAATCTGACAGTAATTTTGTTCATTTGTAATGCGATATTTGAGTGAAAAAATTTTAATTGGGTTGCCTCGCAACAAGAAGACGAGGTGGCCGAGTGGTTAAGGCGTTGGACTGCTAATCCAATGTGCTCTGCACGCGTGGGTTCGAATCCCATCCTCGTCGGCGTACCATTTGTTTTGTTAGCCAACAAATCATTTTATACATGTATTTACGAGTTATGGCTTTAAAAATAAATTTAATTTAATTTTATAACTATGAGACACCATAAACATATTGTATATCTGTCGCGTTTTATCTGTTATGATTAAGTTGAACCTTAAAATTGCAAAAATGGTGCCTAATTTGTAACTTCAAGGAAATATCAAAAATGTTAAATAAAAAGTAAAGCAGACAACGATGTTCTAAATCAACAAAAAAATTCCATCGGAAATGCCGAGATTTTAGCTTGTGATCAAAAAAGCAAATGATTAAATTTAGGGTGGACAAAATTTAGGAGTATTTTTCGTGCACAGTTTTTGTTCTGATTTTTTTTTTCTGAAAAATTAAGGAATCTGCACAGTACAGCAAAGAACAATACGGTTCTTCGTAGAGGAAATCAATTTTTGTATAGTCCACAGTTTTCCCACATGATCTAATCTGATCTGTTAGTGTTATAGATACTATTTCCTTTCGGGAATCTTTACCAGCCTGAAGCAGAGCTTTCTTTGCCGCTCCTGAAAAATCTAAATGGATTTCAGACAAAAATGATGCCGTTACAAAGTTAGAGTCTATTGGCTTGCCTTTCACGTGTCTGTCATCCTGTATAATTATTTAAATAACCGCCGATAAAAGGCGATTTTATAATAGGTAAAATTGTGAGCGCAACTGCTTATTTTTTTATGTTTTGGGCTCTTCTTTGGGGATGTCAGAAGTGCACAAAGAAAATTAAATTTTTTTGGCATTTCACAAATTAAATGTCTGAGATTTGGTCGCTTTATGTTGACCAGCGACCTTAAAATTGAAGGTCCATGACACGTTGTATACGTCGTCGATTTTCCTGAATCCGTGTAACTGTATGGCCGCAGGTTACACAGTAGAACGAATAGAACGCTAATGCGCAAACAACGCGGCAAAGAAGATCAATGTTTTTACCTTTATAAACACCGTAATCATCATTCAAAGCGATAAGGAAGTTTTAACGAATTAAATTTAATAAGTTTTGATACGAATCACTTCTTTTTCATTGTTATAGGATTGCAGCAAAAACCTCATTCAAAGCTCGTTCTAAAAACCAGGGACGAATCCAAAATTGTGTAGTATTATTTTACAAGTTTTTGTAAATGGCAAATATTTGTTTTTTGTTTATTTTATTAAGTGCTGTCAACTTTTCGTTTATAAGAAACCGCAAAACCGAACAGAAAATAGCGGTAGATCGCTTAATTTGGCCATACAACGCGCGTAATCAACACTTTTAGTGTTTCAAGCTCGAAATGTCAATTTTTAATCCGTAAAATTTTACACTTTTCTTCCAGAACTCAATTTCTGATCGATAACTTTAGAAAATTTTTGACAGTTTGCTAGTTTTGTTCATATATGTGAAGTCTTTGCTTTTGGTAAATTTTTCGATCGCACTGTATTTGTGCTATGACGCGATGACGCGTTGTCGGTGCAAGTTAATGGCCAGATAAAACGACTAAATCAGCAACACCATTTCCTAAAATCGCCAAATAAAACGAAGCCTTTTTAAGCGAATGTTTTGCTTTAGTTGCCTTTATGTTCACTTGGCTAAATACTCTTTCCAGGTTTGCTGAAGAACTCCTTCATTTGTATTTCCAATCTTGTTTTCCAAAAATCTAAAAGTTTAATGTCTTTCTAAGGAAACTCATCTTTTAATATTTTAACTGTCTTTCTTTCACTTTCCTCAACAGAATAGATAAATTCTTTTACAACATCATGAAAACAAAATCTTTCTTCATTTCGATTGTACTCGTAGATGCGTTTTTACATCGAACTCCCCGGCATTAATTTTAAATCTACATTTTTTAATTTTGCTATAAACCCTTCTGCCAATTTACTTATTTCTGTATTCGTCACCGTGTCATTATTAATTTTCCTTCTCTTGTACTTTTACTAAAAGATGTACTTCAGTTATAGTTCATAAAAAGCAAAGTTTTAGTTGTCATTGACTTGATCTTGGATTGCATTATCTCCGTTTTCTATGGCAAATATTATTTTTGATTGATATAGAGGCATATCTCAGTTTAATATAATTTTATTTAACGGACTAAAATTCACTTAAAAAGCACCGCGCGCCTGAAAATGTTTCATATCAGTCAATATAATAATTGTCGCTACTGATAGTCCATTAGGCATAAATTAAAGAGATTATCAACGCAAATTTATAAGAAAGTATGAGAATTCATCTCTTTTACTCTTTTAATTCTTTTTTTTCAAGGTTGCTTTAAAAGTAGTAAAAGATGCCGCAAGCTTGCACTTTTAAAAATCATCAAACAGACGACAAATCGTCAAATCTGGCAACCAAAGCAAATTGATAGCAGGTAAATTCGCCGATACAAGAACAAAACTATTCGAAATTTCAAGAAAGTGTTTGATTTGATATTTACGAAATCGTGAATCTTATAAAGTCGGCCTTGACATTGACAATGGACAGATAAAAGCCCTTAAAATTTCTATAAATTTTAAATAAATAAATGGCCTCCTCCAACTGCTCTTTCCATCGAAGCTGTGGTCGGCCCCTTCTGCGGGTGCTGCCATCTGATTCATATTCAAATGCCTTTTTAGCTGGAGCAGTTTCATCCGCTATATCTTCAAACGCTTAACCATGTTAATAGCGGTATACAGCTCAAACAGCACATGGTTCATGGTTCGACACCGATATTCTCCGGCAATTCAGACTTTCCGAAGAATTTTCTTTTCGAACATTCTAAGTACTGACTCCTTTGCTTTCGTAAGTAGCCAAGCTTCTGAACCGTATAACAACACGGGTAGTACCGTACCAGTGTCTTGTAAAGCGTGACTTTTGTCTGTTTTTTGTATTAGACCAAAGAAGCATCTATTACCCATTATTATTCTTCTTCTTCTCTCATTGCCTATATTATTAGTCCAATTAACAGCAGTATCGAGGTAGATAAAATCGTTAACTTTCGACCGTCTTGTGCATTGTTAACATCAACTTAGTTTTATGCCCTTTTACTGCCAGACCGACTTTAGCAGATTCTCTATCCACTTTCCCAAAGGTGGCACTTACTGCGCGCAATGATAGACCCTTGATGTCAATGTCGTCGGCATAAGCGAGTAATGTGTGTTATTTCGTGTATAATGCGCCATTTCTATTCTCTATTCTCGATCGACTGTCTCCTTGGCCTAAACCTCTTGTGGTATTGAATGGATCAGAGTGTTCTTCTTCCTGCAGATCGCGTGTCAGTTAAAGTCATCCCTGCAGAGTCGTACCACTCCCGCCGGAATACGAGTTTTACTACAATGAAATTAAATGTATGAAATCTAATTTTTTAGTAAAATTTTATTTGAAATATTTGACTTAAAACTAATTTCAATGAATATTTGACTTGACTATATAATTTAAAATTCATTTTGATTTGTATGAATATGCCTTGATATGTTTTTTTTTCACTAGACACATCTTTGGGTTTCTTGAAAACAGCACAAAAAATATATAAAAAATGTTTACGATTCAATAAATCCCACTGATAGTCAATTTCAATTGAAGTTTTTACTCATTGATATGATGTTTTTTTTTTATAGTTTGAAACGAATCAATTTTTATCGGAAAGAAAAACAACAACAACGACAATAATTTTCCCCCAAGAGAATAATATAGTAGAATATTAGAGATTATAACAAGTTTTTTCAAACTACAAATTTAATAATATAAAAAAAAAGAATAAAAGCAATGAACTGATAGCACAAGTATGTCCGGTTCCGGTCAACTCAATCAGTCTTCTACAGAATTTATTTTTCTCATACACAGTGAAATAATATTTTGAAGGATAAAACAATAAAAAATACTCAGTAGAAATAAATGAAGCAAAAGAAAAAAGACTTTAATCAGTGAATAAGAAAAAAAAAACTTAGAAACGAAGAAAATAATATGAATGGATCAAAGAACAAACTTGAGTCGTAAGAAAAAGTACTCTTTTGTAAAACCAAGATACACTTTTAGACGTGACTGTTGCAATCGACATCTTTTGGGAACAAACAATTTATAAAACTGTGATTGGTTTCTTTCTTTCTGCTTGTGCAATTTGCAGAAATATTTCCAAATAGAACAAACATTTTTTTTGCACAAAAATTGTGTAGAAGTTCACAAAAATAGCAAAGGAAAATAAGTGATGGGTGGGTGATTGATTTTCTCAGTGTGCCAGTGTGCGAAATTAAATGCAGAATATTAATTAATTCTACACTACTTTTGTAACAAAGTAGCTGGCCCGTTTATATGGCATTTCGTACGTGCGTGCAGCAGAAACAAAGTTTCTTGCTGAGAGAGAAAAGAGCAACAGTGACGAATACAGAGTGGGTCGGTCAAAAGTCATCATGGGACTTAAATAGTAGACAACGTTTTCGTTTATATAAGTTTTACTTTTATCAGGTTAGAAAATAGAAACGGTGGTCGAACCATAATGTACGATGCGAATCAGACCTTAACTTTAACAAGTTTTTTGCTCAACTTAATATGACATTTCTTTGTTTCGGTATTTGACAAATACAAAAATGCATTTCGTGCATTTCGTGCACTTCGTGATATTTTTGGTCAGCATAGTCGGCCAAATGTGTCCACAATCGGAAGAATTGTACGCAAATTTCATCAACCGGACCTTCACTCTAGAGCTGAAACGTAATGACCATTTCAAACGCCGTCAATACGCCAAATGGAAGGTTTTGAACAGACAGAAGTGAATCGTGACTTTACAAAGGAAACCATTTTCAGCGACGAAGGACACTTTCACCACAGTGGATTCGTTTACAAGCAGAATTTCCGTATTTGTCCAAATGAGAATTCACAAAGATTGACTGTTGGGTGCGGTTTATGGGCTGGCGGCGTCATCAGGCTTTAGTTTTTCGAAAATGATGTCGGTCAAGCAGTTACCGTGAATGGTGTTTGCTTCCGAGAGCTGATAATGGACTTCTTGTGGCCAGAAATTAAGGAAATGTATCTGGACGGTATGTGACTACAACAGGATGGTGCCACTTGCCACACAGCCAATGAAACAATTGCTCGTTTGCGCGAGAAATGCAGTGGTTATATTGTCTTAGGTAGTGGCGATGTTAATTGGCCGCCGCAATTTGGACTTCTTTCCTTGAAGATATTTAAAAGAAAAAGTTACGCCAATAATCCACGAACAATTCAAGAATTAAAGGATAAGATAATTCTGCACATTAACGACATCGACATCTCAATTATGTCTCATGAGTTTCACATATAATTGTCATATATCTTTTTATCATAACAAAAGTATTATTATGAAAACTTTTTGTTCTATTTTCAATTAACATCGTGCGTTTTGGTTGGACCAACCTTTACAAATTGGAAATTTTGTTTGCACTGAGTTTGGAAAAAATGTGTTTAAAAATTAATGGCTGTAGCGCTCGAATATCTGCAACATTGTTTGCCTTGAGTTAGAGGATTGTCTCGGGCTTGTTCACATACATATACCCGCTTCTTTAACGGGACCCTCAATGTGAACCCAGAAAAGGTGGTTATTAAGTCCCAAACCCAACCCAACGAGTTACTCTTCGGCGCTGCTTTTAACTTATTTTGAAAACATGTATATTTTGCAAATTTTTTAACGTGCTGAGTTTTTCTCTGATATATTGTTTTGGCTTCGTTTGCCATGAAGGCGGCAAGTCACTTAAAATTGCAATTAATTCTCAAATCCCCCTCAGGGTTTCAGTCTTAGGCCAGAGAATAGAAACTCCCAAAAATAAGCAGAATATATTAAAAGGAAATTAATGCAGTTTTTGTCTAAAAGATAATTTTTTTGTGCTGCTGTTTTGGTAGCATGAAATCCCCAAGCAACATCGGGCCTTGAATAACCCGTCTGTAGATTTCCAGTGTCTAGTTTCTTACGAAGAATAGATCCCGTTGCTAGTCAACAGCACCTCTAGGATATTGGATCACAGATAGTTGGTCTACCCCGGTATCTATGAGTACCAAGCCTCTTTTTAAACGACAGCCAGCGAAGGAAGGCACCTCAACCTATGACCAGCACCTGTCTCTCTCCGTTTTTCCAACTGACTTCAATTTCAAGCAAATCACGCTCTCAAGGGTGTAGAATATAAATTGTTTTACCACTCCCTCGCAAGCCAGGACCAGGGTCTACACTAGAGTTATATAAAAACAAAAGTTATGATTTCTCAAAAAGTTTCAAGCGTCTAGTATTTCTGTGTACACAAAAATTGCACTTCAGTCAAATTTTTGTTTGAATCGGCCAATTTCTTTACAATTTTTTTTTGCGCAGAAACCAAATTCATTTATGATGATTCATTATGATGATTCATATTTCATTCAAATACATGATATCTTTTTTAAACTTAAGAAAAACGTACATATGAAAATTCGATTTAACAAAGTGAAAACAGTCATTTCTGGTTTTGCAATGGCAAGAAGAAAAATTGGAAACAACAACAAAGTTCAATTCAACAATCGAAAAATAAAAATGCGAATAAATGAAAATATTTATCACGTCTGAGTTTTCTTTTCATATTTTATATTGCAAATCTCAATCAGCTTTCAGGTGGCTAAACATTGTACTGTGTACTAAATGGGAGAAAATAAGAAACGAAAATAAACCTGGGAACAGATAAATTAAGCAGAAATACCAGAGTGTTGTCCAAACAAGAAAAGTGAATGGGAAAAATACAACCTGAAATATCATCACGCCACCAACATGCAAAAACTTGTATGTCGGAAAATTTTAACACATTTAAAAATCTTTAGTTCTATGAACAAATATTTTTTATATTTTACAACACGATAGATGTGAATTTATTTGACGAAATGCCAGAGGTTTGCGAAAATGAATTCCATGTGCTGTTCCGCAATTCTAATTGCTTTGACTAATTGTTACCTTTTCCTTTAAGATCTTCTTGTACAAATATTCTGAAAAATCCAAAAAAAAAAAAATCCTGAAAACGATTAACTTTCTCCAAAATTATTATTAATTGCTTTTAGGCCTAATCGTGGGCGCGGAATTTGGTTCGGAGCAACACTGGCAAATCTTTCGTAGAAACTCCATTCTAGCATTCAAGTCGTAGTTAATGCCGATTCCAATGGCGCGATACTATTTGGAAAATGTTGGCCCTGTCAACTTAAAGCGCCCTAAGAGATCTAAAATCTAAAAACCGCTAGAACTAGTTTCGACATTTCAGAAATTGCTACAACAAATAGTTGTAAGATATTGCACGACGAGAGGTTCGTTAAGAAACTATATACAAAGTCGCTCAGATTCAAAAAGAATTAAATTTATTTGCCAACTGAGTTAAGAGGTACAATTATCTGTTGCGAGCCATATTTTATCTAACTATGTGTGTGAATTTGAATAAATATTTTTTAATAAATATACAATAACTAAATAATAGAAAAATATTACTTTACACATTCCGAAATTTCATTCACAACGAAAAAAAAGGATATACGAAGAAGTATAGGGAGACAGCCAGAGAGATTAGTTTTTGTCCACTTATTTTTAATAGTCTTATATCAGAGTCGCCAGCTTAGGGGGTTTCCACGCCCCGGGATTTAGGAGTTTTTATTTTATTTAGGGGTAAGTTTATGGGCTACAAATACCTAGTGGGAATACTTAGGGTTTTTTAGGGGATTTCACTATTGGCTTGAGTACGAATAATATTATATATTACACGGAAAGCTAAATTGCCATCTTTGACTGCAATGACTAAAAGCACCATATTTTCCAACTGCTCAATTTTGTCTTCGTAGTAGATTTTAGGATTTAGTATCAACATTTTTAAATTTTTTCCTGCTAATTCAAGTGAGAGTTTTTCTTTGCTTCGTGGAATTGAAGAAAGTAAAATTTACAAAGTAAAGTTTTTTCACACGATATTATTTTTGGAGGAATTTCAGTAAAAGGTTAAAAACTTTTTTGCTTTATTGAGGTAATAATAGTTATTAGTATGTGAAGTGAAACTGAGTCAAGCTAATTTAATTGAAATGAAATTATTATCTCAGCTTTTACATTTAGGGGAATTTTTTTTCAAAATACTTTAAATTTTTTGGGGAGTAAAAATATCTGGCAACGCTGTTGTATATAGATATCTGTGGCATTTTATCACAACAGCTTCAGTCGCATTTTAAAATCGCAAAAAGCGTATCTAATTTTTTTAATATTGTATGTTTTGTTTGGCAAAATTCGTTTTCGTATTATTGATAATTTTTAAAATTTATTATTAAACACAGTTTTTCATTGAAATATCTGCCAAAAAGTTATTTTCTTTTTATCTTGACTTGACCTGTTATGATAAAACTCCACAGATACATACATATATTCCAAAAGCTGGCAAAGCTTTTACTGCTTTTATTGCAGATAATATATTGCAATATTGAAATGTTGTGGCAACGCATCAACTGACTCAGCGACTTCGGTTAAAAACTCGCCAAAGGCAAACTGAGCGCCCTTTTCAACACTTGAGTTCAAAACATACTTACATCGTTATTTGTACATCATCTTTAGATCAACATTAAAATATGTTTATAAACTGAAAAACAAAATACTAAATACAAGTTGAAGAACAAACCACAAACACAAATTGAAACAACACAAACTTATGCAAAAGTAATTGCAGAAAAACAAATCTATTCGCCGAGATACTTACATATATTCACAGCTTTTATTCGGGTATGTCTATAGAGTAGAAGTCAACAAATAGCTGAAGGAAGTAACTGCTACAAGTGCATTTGTAAAATCAACATCGTATAAGTGTGTATTAGATGCTGGCTGGTGTGGCCTGGTCGGGTTTGGTGTAATTTAATACAGTACTTTGTAAATGTAGCTTGAAAGTTACAAACTTGATAGTTGTCAGTGGCAGCAGAGAAAAGTTTACTGGAGTTAAGCTTCCGGAAATCAACATCTTTTGCAACAGTTGGGGCGTTTATCCTTTCTAGAAACGATAAAGTTTTTGCATTAATTTTGCATTTAGTAGGAAAGTTTTCTGCGGTAACAAAAACATTCGAATTCTTTCTAGAGAGCCTTTTTTTTGGGCAGAAACTCAACTAATTCCAGCTACTGTACCCCCCGCTCATACAGTCATTGGCGGGATTTGGAATGAATTTTATTAACACCTTTTATAAAATATTTCATTTTTTTTCCTAAAATTTGGGGCTGGTTAAATAATATTAGAGGGCTATTGTTGCAAAGCAACAGTTTTCTTTTGCTTTCATTCACAAATAATTCGACTAATGGAATTTTGTCCATAAAAATTGTCATTATTGTCTTGTCAATAAATCAAAAGTCGAAGACATTAGGATCCTTGAAAACCTGTCCTTGGCTCTTTATGATTAGAATATATATCTGCTTCTTCTTGCCAACAGACGGACGGTTTCCACCTATGACCGGCATTAGGATGTCTTGCTACTACAACACAGAACCCTTTTCGGGCAATTAGTCTGTAGTTAAGTTTAAGGGATTCTTTGAACAAAAAAGGAGCCAATAATAAAAATAAAACTGGCAACACTTGTAGCTACGAAACGTTTTTTTTTGTGTTCTGCAAAATCGTATTTAAATTTTATTAAAAAGTTTGCGATAAAACATTGAATTAAAAAAGAACATAAGTTTCTAAACAAACAAAATCAATCAACGGGTGTTTGCAATATAAAAATATGTCTAAAAAAGCAGTTCGCCGCAGCATTACAAATAAAAACATTTTGATTTGTGATCAATGCGAAGATGGGATTAAGGAAGAAAGTGATCTTTTTATCCAATGCGACAAGTGCAGAAAATATTTCCACTCTCAGTGTTCTGGATTAAGTAGAAGAGAATTTGAGAGACTCGCAAAAAACGAAAAAGAGCTCTTTAAGTGTCAATTTTGTAAAGAAGAAGGAAACAACATAAGACAAGAACTAAATGCAATAAAAACCTTGAAAAATTGGATCAGCTGACTGAATCTATAAACTTCATGTCAGCCAAATTTGATGAAGTGTTTAAAGATGTGGCAGAAAATAAACGACAAATAAATGAAATGGAGAAAGAAAACAAGAGATTAAAAACTGAAATAAAAACTTTAAAATTTTCTCTTAACATTTTAAATGAACATAAATTAAAAAATTATTGTATAATCAGTGGTTTAAAAGTTACAGATAAAATGAGTGCTTTAGATGCTGTTACTGATTTCTGAAGATATTGGTGTTACAATAGAAAATAACAGTGTTGAAGACGCTTATTTTTTAAAAAAATAAAAATGGTAATAATGAAAACAAATCTGTTGTAGTGAAGTTTTCTTCAAAAATTCATAAAAATAAATTCATGTCGTTTTAATATTAAATGATGTTCATGATGTTCCATGTTTTCCCAGGGCCTTGTCAAATCCTTTCAATAATATTAAGGAACAGCAAAATCCAGCTAAGAGACCCAGATACAACAGGAACCTCACACGCATAGAATGCATCACGTTCGGTCGTTTAAGAGTGGGAAAAACCTTATTTACGACGCAACATTACTACGACAGATGCGACCCGGCTCTATGTAGGTATTGCAACGAGACACTTACAGTTCAACACATTCTCACTGAATGTCCCAATTCCAAAATCAACTCGCCTCTTGCAGAGATCCTAGATTGTTCTACCAGGAAAAATCTATCCAGGATATGGAGGTCCCTGGAATGCCACGGTATCAGTAACGCTTAAACCCGGCTATCCTCACATTATTATATCGTCATTCGTATTATAAACCTTTCCAACTATAACACTTATTTATAATATATAGATATGTACATGTATTTTATCTACATATTTTCATTTTTCTATCTCACACCGTATCTTTAGTTAAACTGTCATTATAGTTTTATTGTTCTAAGTGCGTGCGCAAATGGTCTTGTCACCCGGCGCCTATTTAAGATATTTCATAAATTAACTTTATGGAATATTAAATAGTAATTAAATAAATAAATTCATATCTTCTAAAGCCAAACTTAATGAAATTGATGAAACCAAAAAGATTTTTATAAATAATTTTAATACCAATATATTTTTGTAAAAAATGGAAAAGTTTTTGCCAAACAAAGGGAAGTATCTAAACAAGTGCTTATGATGACGATGATTACGATGAGGATGAAGTGAGGTAGATGATCTTTAATCCACTCAAGGCTAGATGAAGTTGAGGATTCTAGTACTGCAGATGGTGGTGCATCTTACATGTCTCCCGCTTTAATATTTAATTTATTTATTAAACATTAAAGTAAAAGTTTTATTTCTTATTATTATTTAATGGTTAGTAATCAGTATTTGCATAATTTTTCGAATTTTAAAAAGTATATTAATAGTTTGAATTTTAATTATTTAAACATTATTAGTTTTAATATTAGAAGTGTTTCATCTATTGATAATTTCAACAGTTTTAAATCAATGTTAGTCCAATTTCCAAAACTACCTGACATAATAGCATTACAAGAAACATGGTTCAATAACGACATTACTCAAATATATACGATTCCTGGTTTTGCTTCTATACACTGTTGCAGAGAAGATGGATACGGTGGTACATCAAAACAAAGAAATTAATTTTACTATCCAAATTTGTAAAAGTGAGAATTTTATTGAATTTATGGCCTTAAACTTCTTAAATTTCAAGATCAAATCTAAGCCATTACAAATTATTTCAGTGAGGCAATATTTTTTGATTTTCTTGATAATTTATTAGATGAAATAGCTCCTAACCCATTAATGATAGTAGGAGACTCAAATATTGATCTTTTCAAAGGTGGTTCAAGTTCTGAATTAACCTGTATATTTCATAATTATGATTGTAATGACGCTCATACTCTAATAACAAGACGGTTAACGCGACTCCCAAAATCCTCATGATTCTTTTGCCATCTGGTGGCACTTAATCAATTTCGAAAGAATAACGAATAAGAATTCCAATATGTATAATTATTTAACGAATTTACTGTCTAGAAGAGTCTTACCGCCTTCGCCATTTTGTTTTGTAGGAGCTTAACTGTGAAGCGGTTCAGACGTGATTGTCCTTAAATTCTATAATAGAATTTTCCAGGAATTTCCATACCAAAAAGTATGTAGAATAGATTAAGCTAATATTGAATATGTGAATTTCTTATATATATTATTTTATTATAAAGGAATTTTAATAAAGGTTATTGCGTAATAAATCAAGCCTTTTATTACGTATTTATAATTTATTCAAAATCCCGCGGAAATTGCTGGCTCGGCCGACAGCCTTCCCAACAAAGACCAAAGAGTAAAACTTGTATAGATCATCACCCCTATTCTGCGTTTCGATTAAGTCTCCGCATTCAGTTCCGTTGCGATCGAAAATTGGTATTCTGCAGAAAAACGGAATCGAAAGAAAAAGAAGAAGAACAGGGTATGTTTAAATTAGCTTCTTTGCTGTGAAACGTGTGAAATAGAAACAGTAAAAATAAACAATTTTGTAAACATTTTAATAAAAAGTCAAATTCAGTCCACTAAAAAGTAATAAATAAAATTAATAAACAAATAAAAACGCTAATTCCGCTGGTATTTGTTACCAGACCCGTCAACTGAATAACTTTTTCCTCAAGTGGGCTAATACGCTGTAGGCGGCATGAAACTCCTCCGGTGCTCATCATTTCTTTTTTGTTTGTTGACAGCTTCCGTTTGATGTAGCTTTTCCAGTCAACCCAAAACTATAAATTTATATTAATTTCTGCAATAATTATACGCAAACCATACCTTTGTTTGAGGATTCCTGCCACTTCCTCCCAGAACGCTACTACTTCTTTCTTTGAACGTTGATGGTAGCCAATTTTTCATACTGCTCTGGTGTTGTTGTTTTTGACCTGTAATACATAAGAAAAACATCAGATTCGGGTACAAAAATTAGAAAAACAAAAAAATTAATTTAATTAAATAAATTAATTCAAAATAATTTTAAGTGTTTTCTAATCGTTTCTGAACATTTTATCTAATTTTCTACTTACATTTTTTTCAATTTTAAACTTTTTAACTAAAAAACACAAATAAAGAAAACCCCTCCGTTAACAAAAAAAACAACTGAGAAAAACGGAGCTCCGTTCGTAATGCATAATACATACAATCGAAAGAAACCGAGCGGAATCGAAACGCAGAATACCAAAGCTGCCAGACGGAGAAATTTACGATCCGAGTCGAAACGCAGAATAGCCCGCCATATATTCAGTAATTTATCAGATACGCTTTTTGTTGACTCAGTGGAATGTAACCTTTCTGATCATAATTTATTATCTTGTAAATTGAAAAGTAACTTTAGATGTAATGCTAACACAGAGATTTCGAAAATTTTTATTGCGACTACATAAAGGCTAATGAGTATTTACAAAATACATCGCCAGTTAATTTCTCGTCAACTAATGTATCTGCTCTGACAAATTCTCTCATATCTACTATCGAATCTAATAGTACTACTAACTCTACTATAATAGCAAATGTTAAAAAACCATTAAAATTTGAAATAGCCCCATGGATTAACAAAAATCTTCAAGAGTTAATTTTGTATAAAAACCAATTATTAAAACAAAGGCGTAGATCAAAGAACAGAGAAAATTACGATGCCAATTTAAAACGTATAAGTAAGATAATTAAACTAGCAATTAGAAAATGTAAAGATAATCACTATACTGACAATTTAAGTAGGATGGGAAATGATACAAAGAAATGCTGGAAATTTATAAACAATACACTTGGTCGATCGAAAGAAAATGTTGTTAAACTTAGTGATGTGCGTGGTAGCATTATTGCAAACGATCTAATTAAAGCAAATTTATTAAATAACTATTTTATTTCAGTTGTCAAAGAACTTAAGCAAAAAATCAGTACTTTGCCTCCTGGCAAAGGGCGCTTAATGCTTCATGTCATCGGTTCAGTTTGAATGATATAAATGAAAATGATATCATTAACATCGTTTTCAATATGGAATCAAATAAAACACCAGGTTTCGACAACATCACTACAAAATTTGTAAAAGAATGTCTTACGGTGCTTTGAAATTGAAATTTTTAATAAAATTAAAAATACTTCGGAATATCCTGACATTCTAAAAATTCATAAAATCATGCCTATCCCTAAAACAATTGCTGCATCCACTATTGACAAATACCGACCCATTGCTATTCTATCGACAATAGATAAAATTTTTGAAAAAATATTATATGATAAACTTCTTTAAATATAAAAAAAGCCAGTACGCAAGATGCTGTCTTCAAAGTAGTAAGATATACTTGCAAAGGTTTGGATGATGGATTCAGTGGAGTTGCTGGAATGTTCTTCGATTTTTCTAAGGCATTTCATCTAGTTGATCATGAAATAATGTTACAAAAATTAAAATATTACGGTATTCAATATGTATTATTTAAAAATTATTTTATTAATAGGAAACAATTTGTACTGGGACAGTTGAATACGCTGTTCCGCAAGGAAGCGGCTTAAGTCCGTTATTATTTTCAATTTACATAAATGATTTAAAAAATCTAAATCTAACAGGTCAAATATTTATGTTTGCCGATGACATTTGCTTGTTTTATCCATTTAATTATGATACAGTCTTGAAAACCCAAATAGAAAAATATGGTACTTTATTAATGGAATTTGCTCGCTTAAATGGATTATTATTTAATTCTGAAAATACAAAATTAATCAGATTTAGACCTCGTGCATTAAACGCAAACAATAATTTCTTTGTATATGTTGATGGCAAACCCATATATGAATCATATTCGGTCAAATACTTCGGAATCACGTTACAAAGTAACTTATCCTGGGATTGTGAAGCGCCAAATAGCTCCAGCTATTGGCATTTTATACAAATTTAAAAACAAATTATCTGAAAAATCAAAATTAATGATTTATAATTCTTTAATACAATCGCATCTAAACTATTTAGTGAGTGTTTTTGCTTTTAATAGAAATAATATATGTAGTTTTAAAATCGTTACAACGTTCTCAAAATAAAGCATTGAAGATTGTTCATAATTTGCCAATTACTTTTTCAACACTTACGTTATACAAAGATGTATGTGAAAAAATCTTGCCAATTAATGGCTTATATATACATATATCAGGTTCTAGTATTTGTATTTAAAAGACTTCATAGCGCAGTTGATCGTACAATTCCATTTTTTGAAAACCAGACACACTTTTATACCAGAAATTCTTCTAATTTAAGAATTCCGAGATGTAGATTGGAAAGAACGAAACAACGTATCGACTATATTGGTGGTAATCTTTTTAATAATCTACCTACGGAATTAAAAGCCGTTGTAAGTATTTCAATATTTAAAAGATTATGCAACGAATATTTGAATAATTCAATAGAAACACTAATTTAAAGCATACCTTTTAGTAAATTTTCTCAAATATATATCTTTAATATTTTCCTTTTATAAGTTTAAAAAATTTTTTTTTAATAATATTTTGCTTGCCTCAAAAATGCCTTTATGGCGTTGAAGCCAAACAATATTATGTAAAATATTTTTTCTTGTATAATAATTGCCTAATAAACAAAAAACAAATATTTATTTAAAAAAAAAGTCTTCTATGTCCCATAAAGCAGATTAATGCAGTTCAAGGCAAAACCTGCCCCCAGGGAATTCTTCCAGCGACAGACAAATTATCGTGGATTTTCCGGATTCAGCGAATTTTTCATCTTGCATGAAAATATTTTTAGAGAAAAAAACAATTATATAAAATTATTTGCTGGAATTTGCGAGGAAATCCCAACACAGTTTTTTTCAAACAAATTCAATGAAATAATTTGCCGCATCAGCGAAATTTTTGTTTGATCCTAGGCCAATAAAAGCATTTCATTGTATCAAAAAACATTTTATTTGTTGTTATTCTACATAGACATAAAGCATTGTGCATTGGATCAGTTAATATTTTTATTGAAATATTTGTCTTAGCAAAAACTTTGTGATAAATTTGTTTGCAGATTTAATTAATCGCGGAGTTCAATGGTTATAGTGTTTTTAATGCTCCGCAAGTTGTACGTTTACTATAAGGAATTGCCATTGGCATTGAAGTTCATTGTTAAGTTATTGGCAACTCAACGACCGCATTGCGCTGGATGTGGAAATAGTAAAAACGTACCCATATGGACTTAATGGCATAATAATTCGATTAATTTAAATATTGTTACTCACACAAACCATTTTAATTTCGTTTTTAGTTTCATTGTTTAAATTGACCCAAATGTTTTATACGATATTCATTTTTTATTGCATACGTTTAACAATTTGTAATTTAATTATATTGAACCCAGGCTAAACGAACAACCAGCCATCCAGCCGTTCAGTCACTCAATCACTTATTCATTCTTGCCATCATTCGATCATTCAATCATTCAATCCCTTGTTCAATCATTCAGCCATTCTTTTACTTTTATTTGTTCGCACAGAATGAAAAACAAAAAAATCCGTTGGCATAAAAAAATAAGTGAAAAAAAAAAACAAAAATTGTTGCAAATTAAGTGCCCATTGGCGACAAAGCAAGTGAAAAATGTTGAAATGAGCAAAAACCAAAAAATGTACGCATATGTATGTATGTGTGTGTGTGTGTGTGTGTGTGTGTGTATTGAAATCGGTTATTACAGGCAGAGAGAGACAGAGATAAACGTACCCACACACAAACTCATGTAAATAATTGTGTGAACATTTGTGTGCAAGAGAATTTCGGCATTAATATGCGTAATGAAAAATGCATTCAATAATCCGTTTATCCGTTTATTGAATCCAACGATTTTTCTGAAGCAGAGACAAGCCAAGGAAAAATAGCACACACATGTATCGTTACATAAAACGCTAAGCGCCCTAACACAAAAAATCCAAATCAATATTTCTTACGAATCCCGATGTACTTGTACCTAAAGATGCTTTTAAGGATAATAAAATATCTTTTAAAAATATCGATGTTTCCATGAAAAACATCGGTTTTAGAAACGATACATCGATGTTTTTCCCATGTTTCGATTTTCTCATATAAATATGAAATCACTAACATTTCTATAAATAAATTCACCCTATTTTAAATGAAAACGAGATTAGTTCTTCAAAATGTTTCAATTACTATCCAATAGTTTTGATATAAAATTAAGAAAAAGAAGTTTTGATAATCCAGTCCCCAGAAGCCTATATCTGTTCTAAGCGATGGTTGCTCCCGCCTCCGAAAACACTTCGCTTAGCACAGACGTAGCACCGCAAGGGAGATATAGTACTGAAATCTTTGAAAGTTTGGAAAACAGAAATTTCATATCATTCCAAATCTCAACAGCGCCACGTTTTACTGTTGGTTTTACAGGAACTGAAAGGTACATCTGTACTACTGTTGCTCTTATGGTGTCTGCATCAGATTTAGATGATTTATTTTCCATATTTATTGGTGTCAACTGTTTGTGGTATATGCAAATATCGAATTCAGATGTATCGTCAACCAAAATATGGCTGTATCATTGATCATATCTCATCAAAGTACATTAACACCAAACAAATCAGACTTCCACGACCGAAAATAGCAAATATATTTACAAAACTAAAATAACTAACTATTTGCAGGTGATGAAGACGACGAGTATTATTTGTAAACTAAATAATATATATTACTATATATATTATATATCAGGCCGGCAGCAACAGTAACCCCAAAAATAGTGTAACTGAAGAAAAATGCTTTTAAATGGACAAAACAAATTTTGTAAATGAAAAGTGAACAGAAAATAGCGAAAAAAAAACCTTTTCCTGTATAATTCTGTATGTGTGTTGGTTATGTTATTATTTATTATATTTTGGCAGCATATACATATAGATTAAGGCGGATCGAAAAAAAGTTGTATTAGTCACCCCCTAGAATGAAAGATATGCCAATAAAGTTTCTAAAACATGAACAACTTTTTTTGTCACTCCCCAAAATACAGCACTTTTTGTTATTTTATATATAGCGCCGCCATTTAAAGTCCGATCCCATCCTATCGCATATCGTTGTTCATGGCTTGACTATGGCTGGGTGGCTTTTTTAATCTAACGTCAAATTAAAAATGTCATTTATGATATCACGGATCCTTCCCACCTAATGTAAACTTTTTTCATAATGAGTATATTAACAGGTAAAAGGACTTTCTTGCCACGAGCAAAAATGTCTCGAATGCAATTATTGAAAAGCTTGACAAATCTCTCCTAAAAACTAAAAACTCTCCTAAAAACTAAAAACTATTTCGAAAAATGGAAAATAAAATGAACGATTTAAAAACACAAGCAATTATATTCCCCTTTAATAAATCGCCAAAACGAATGCCTCGTATACGATTTTCTATTCAGGAAATAGAAAAACATGATTCAGTAAAATATTTAGGAACTAAAATTGAATTTCAGAGAACACATTTATCAAACATGTGCTAAAGCCGCAAGATGTGTGAGAGCTCTCTTACCCCTGATAAATCGAAAATCATCCCTTAAACAGAAAAATAAGTTATTGCTTTATCGAATGTGTATTCGACCGATTATGACCTACGGTCAGGTGTGGTCTTCAAAATGCACAAAAACCCAACTGAAAAAGCTTCAGATTATCAAAAATACCGAGACTCTATTCTACAATGCACTTACACAGAAACTTCAAAACAAAAAAAAAACTTATTTGAAACTGTAATTTGTAAAT
This sequence comes from Epicampocera succincta, assembly GCA_932526305.1. Classification (NCBI taxonomy): domain Eukaryota; kingdom Metazoa; phylum Arthropoda; class Insecta; order Diptera; family Tachinidae; genus Epicampocera; species Epicampocera succincta. Next base: position 60,312,337 of record OW052034.1, read on the forward strand.
TAACACATCGCAACAGATTTTCAAACCATGATTTGATACGAAATTTGGCGTAACGATACGAATATGGCGTAAGATTCAATGCAAAATTGTATGCAGATATAGGGTTTTTTTTCCCCTTAAATCCTAATTATATTTTCAATGTTCTCCTATTTCCTTCTAATTGTTTAATATTTGGTGCAATACTGTCTAGTAAAATCTCAAAAATTGTATATATATAAAATTTTTAAAATATTTATATTGTATGATGATAGAAAATAAAAATGAAATGAAAGTGAAAGTGAAAAAAGTCGACTATCAAACGTTTTTTGTTTTTTGGTTTAAAATCTTTCTAATCCTTTTTTTAAAAACTGGCTATTGCGTCCGTGTTTCTGTTCCCAATTTTTTTTCAACATTCATTTTTCTTGCGTTTGAATCTCATTGAAGCAGTTTATTGTTCACAAAAACCTGAATAGAATGGACAAGTGGTTTTGCTTAAGCTTCAAAACAATGCACAGGTTTTATTTCATTTCAAAAACTTCTACATAATAATCTATTCATATGTATAGAAACAAACATCGAAATATTATGTTCAGCAGCGGCAATTGAATCAAACTGGTTAATTGGGCAACAACTTTTGAATAAATTTCATTACTTTCGTACTTTAAATAACAAAATATTTGTTAAAATAATAATCTGAGGATAATCAATCACACAAAAAAAGTTCTTGATTTACCCACAAAATACTTAACTTTTGATGATTAAATTGGTATCCCAGAGGCAATATGAAATTTTAATTTATCTAATGTTTAATAATAAATAAAGAAGGATATAATTGAAAACCTTCTGGGGATTGAAACTATTAAATTTCGCAGGTATCTTGACTGAATTGATGGTATTGTAAAAAGATAAATACCGATTAAAATGTCGTTTAAGTCGAAACCTATTTCTGTTGACTTGTGATTGATACAAAATTTCGCTTTCATTGATTTCTGAAAAATTTGGCACTGCGGATGGAGGGGCATTTCAGGCCTTTGCCTTGTTTGGTAACTATGGACAAAATGCCTCATAGGGAGTTGGTCATTCATAGGCCGCAAGTGTGAGTCAAATTGCACTGTGAATATTTTCACAATTCTAATTTGGGTGTGCTGTTATTGATTTCTAGAGGAATACGTTGTCGTCTGTACTCGGGAATAGTGGCATTACGTCTAATATTCACACGTGACTAACTTTGCTTTGAATTTCTATTCGCTGGGTGGTACTTTAGTACAAATAAGTTCAACATCTAATAAATAATTACATATATAAATATATTGCAAATTTATACGAGCAAAAATGTTAACAGGAAAGACGAAACATCGTTGAAATGGTTGGTTGGTTTGTTCCACAACAATCTATTCACAAGCATCCGGCTGGTAACGACGACTGCAGCTGTAGTTGTGCAGACAAGAGGATGAGTATGACATGCCAGCAGCTGGAGTTTTAAAAATTTATATTTGGTACATACTTGTATGTCGTATATTGGGATCATTGTTGGGGCTATTAAATTCAAAACTCTTGAGGGAAATAAAAGTTAAACTTGTAAATGAAATGTAATAGCACCAGGACACACCAGCAGATACAAGTAACAAACCCCAAAACAGGGAAGAAAAAATCAATGGATTTTTTGCTGAACAATATGACAGAAGTCATGTGAACTTTTATTTTATGTTTTTAGTGCACCAAATCAAGGCAATTGAAATTAATTTTTTTATAACTTCGGTTTTTTTTAAGCTGTTCAAATGTTCAGGTGGATGTAGATAAAAACTTTACAGAAAAAAAAGTTGCAAATTTAACAACATCCTGTAGGTCTGTCCTTAAGTTGTTTTTTGTTAAAGTCTTAGTATGTCTTTACTTTCTATATTGGCAATTATTGTTTTGAATTAAATAATATACATGTATTGAAATTAAATAAATTCTATTAATAGTATTTTTCTCTTTGTCTATTAATATTATATTTTTATGTGGTAATAAATTTTAACATTAATTCCAAGGACAAGTTTCGTTTATATTCGCACAGTTTGTAGTTAATAATAATATGAATACAATATCTGTCCACATTTTAATTTATAATAAGTGGGTTTAAGTTATCGAATACATCTTTCAAAAAATATCTTATTACGGTTAATACATAATTTTAATTTCATATTTAGATTAGATTATTTATATTCCAGCGGGAAATTTTCGCAAGGCCTTTCTGTTGAAGACCTTTTCTTAACTATTTTTATTTGTTTTGTAGAATAGTCGGCGAACTCATTTCTACGCCTTAAAATCTCAATTCTATAGCAAACTGCAGCACTATTTTGAAAAGAGGTCCTGTAAGAGTGCAGTTTTCTTTACAAAACTATTAATTTGTAAACAAAAGTTAAGTGTTTCTTCAAAAATTCGCTTATTTTTCCATAAAAATTAATATTTTCGGAAATACAGACACTTTTCGAAAATGTTTTCATATGAAATTAATATAATTGATGCGATACAATGCAGTTAATAAAATTGTAATTTATCTTAGAACTGATCTTTTGCCAAGTGAAATTTTGCAATTTATATTTGTATTTCAAAATTATAATACATATAAAAATATTATGCAATAATACCTGCGAAATAATGAAAAATTGTTTCCTCTTTGGCATAATTTTGAAATTATTTATGGAAGCACTTAATTCTTAAGAACTAAAGAAAGGCACGATGGAAAAAGATTTATTGCCTTTAGAAAATTAAAGCTGCTTTTTATCTGTATATGCCGGCATTCCGGTATAGTTGGGTTTTGCTTTTCGAAGGTTTTGAAATATAAATCATATAACCAAAAGACGTAAAAGAAGACTCATCATTATTTTTCTAAAACAATGCAATGTGAAGTTATTTCAAAGGTCTACTAATGTTGGCATATAAACAGCTAGAAAAAAGTTATATATTTTGCTTTTGTAGCTTTAAAGCATTTAAATTTACTCAGATATTTTGAAAATATTTAAAAATTCACAAATAATTACTTTTCAACAATTTTTACAGATATTTTCTAATTTCTAATTTAATTCCATTCGTATTTTATATAATAGTATCGTTTTCAACAGACCATAATCGAACAAAACATTTACTAAATTGATCGCTTTCCAGCATTTATATTCTCAAAACGATATTTTTAAAAACGATCGTATTTCATTGCACTTACTGAATACGATGGCTTTCCTTCATGTATCTTTAATAGTACTTTTGGAAAGGAAAATCCGTTCGCTTCTCAAAAGAAAAAAATCATAATTTTTGTAAGCGACCACAAGTGACAAAATTGTGAAATATTCAATTCATCGAGGAAGAGATTAAGTGGCCCAGTTCACGCAAACAAATGCGAAATTATTACTGGGTGAAATACGAAGGAACAACGAAGCCAGTGAAAGACATAATTATTATATATGAAGTTTTTATGCGATTCGTATTTACTGAAAACTATAAGGCATCATCCAATTATCGACGCAAATAGCGCAATGTGTAGCGGTTTTTATCGTACTAAATCGGCACAGATTTTAAAACGTAGGACGAAGCATTCACATTTGTTGCATGTTCTGCTAATATTTTTCGATTTATATCGCTGTGTGTTCGCGGTATCGGTCCGCGGTGAGGTAACGTGTGTCGTTTTTCTCTTCTTTTCGAGCTCTGTTTCTCTCTTTTCGCTAACTGCCATTTCAAGGTCATTATATTCTCTTCAGAATCAATTTTTAAGCTCTTAAAAAGAAAAATATTTGAATATATTTTTCCTTAAGCAAAAAATTTGTTTTAATAGTTAAATTTTTCTTTGCTCTGAAAACAGATGCTTGCAAGCAAATGTGCCCCATATCGGTGCTAATCGGTAACTTTGATCGGGCTTTAGTTGTCGATAAAAATCAATACATTGTTTAAACATTTATTGATCGGCGTTGTCTGAAAGAGCGTTGACATTCAGAAAACATTTTGATGGGTTAAAAACAGCACCATTTCTGCGCTTGTCGTTGAGAATTTAACAGTGTTGTGCGTTGACAATGTCCGTACACGAATTTTGTAAAAAATCAGGGCATTGTGTCAATTGTGGGATCTCAACATGTATTATATATTTTTACATAAAAGTATATATGTACATACGTCAGGACACGTATAAGTTTTAAGCTTGATTATTCTTTCACTGAGAAAACTGTTTCTCCGCTCTATTTTATGCCCTCAATACGAGTTGAAGATTTTAGCATCGCGTATAAATACGCCGAACTATAGAAGCGTTTTGAAAATATCCACTTTCTCTCCACTTTCAAAACTTATTTGAAAATTACAAAGGGGAATTTTCAGCGCGATAATGCGCTAAGCCACAAAATCCGATTCCTTAAATTGTTGACTCAGAGTCAAATAGTTGATGTTCGTGAATGGCGAATATACCCGGTCGACCTGATTTCTCCTGTCATCGAGAACATGTATGATAATTATCCCTACTTTGGCTTAAGATATAATATACAGGTATTGAAAAGACTATACAGCTGTTCAAAAAAACTAACTAATTGTAGATGGCGCTTTCCTGTTCACTAATTTTTCAAAAAGTTTTTTTAATAAAAAGCTTTTCTAAATAAAAATTCATTAAACTATTATTATAAATATTATAGCAATTATTATTTTATTGTTGTTTTATTTCTAAAATGATTGCTACAGTCGACTGCATAAAAATTGCTTCAGATATTCTTAATATTGAACATTAACGATCAGTGAAAGGGGAAGCGTTCACCTAAAAACATTAAATATTTGAATAAATTTTAATTAATTAAAAGTTATACTATACAGATATGTATGTTTATATACATACAGATGTATGTGTGTCTGCATAAAATATAATTAAAGTCTATTTATTTAAAAATTATTCATGTGAAATACGGTTGATTTGGTTTTGCTTCAAAGTCTTAAGAAATTCAAAATGCACACACAAATCATGCATATTGTGTGCGTTGCACTTTCTTTACTTTTCAACCCAAAAACACACACACACAAACCACACACACATGCGCAAACACACAATTGGTTTCAACAATCAAATTTATACATTTTATTCCAAGAAAATCACATACATACATACACACATGTGTATGTGTATGAAATCAAAACAATCATAACAAGCAGATAAGCAAAGCAATTCAAGCGGAAACGAATTAAGTGGATCCCCCAAATCACATGCTATTTTGTGAATGCAGAATTCAAGATTTATCGGCGTTGCAGATAAATGTTTTTTACTTGGTGTAAAATACCGAACTAATAACTTGTCTGGAGTTATAGAGTTTTGTGAAGATAAGAATGTAAGTAGAATTTGTTGTTATATGGGACCAGTCTAATATTTTACTGGTGTCGAGAATAACAGCACTGGCTACAAATAGAAGTTCAGCCAGAAATTCAAAGAAACTATAAATGTACATAAATAAAATAAACTCTTGGCTACTTATTTTATCTACAAGTTCTATAGACTAAGATAAAGTTCTGCTCTCTCAACAATTTGGTTTACGCAAACAAAAACATCTGCTTGTCCGGATTTCTTATACTTTATAAATCCAACTTTACTAACAGATTCCCTACAGGTCTTGATCTATTAAATAAAGGGTGGTTAAATTGTATGGGCCGATGTTGAATGTGAACCACACCTAAACGCCAAGTTTTTTTCCGAATTTTATTTGACATTTCTCTATTTTAGACTTACTCAATTTGCACCATGGAGAGATACACAATCCAACAACGTGTTAAAGTTATAAGACTTATTATGAAAATGGGAGTTCAAATCAAAATGCATATCGTGCACTTCGTAATTTTTTTGGTCAATTTCATCGTCCAAATGTGCGTACAATCGCAAAAATCGTGGAAAAATTCGAGCAAACCGGGTCTGTAGAAGATGTGAGAACACCAGTGCATGCTCGTACAGCTCGTACTGCAGAAAATATTGCTGCTGTTCGCGATAGTGTGGCTGAAGAGCCGTCCACCTCAACTCGTCGTCGTTCCCAACAATTGCACCTCTCACGCTCGTCGTTGATGAACATTATGCATAAAGACTTGCATTTACACGCTTACAAGGTGCAATTGGCTCATCCAATTGGCCTCAGCGTCATCGAAAATTTGGACCATCGGATGGAGCTGTGCCGCCGAGGTCGCGGCGCCCATTTGGCCGATATTTTGTTCCATACATAATTGAGTAATACCAATACATCATAATAAAATAAAATTACAATAATTTCCTAAATAGTTTGTGTTTTATTCAAAATCAACATCGGCCCTTGAAATTTAACCACCCTTTATAAAAGCTTTTAAAGTATTAAAGTGGCTTTTCAGGTAGAAATTTTGGTGGGGCCCCTCCTATATTTGTCTATGAATTTTACCAAAGGCGTCTCTTGTGCTGCTACTACGACCACAACGGAACTCAGTAAACCACTTCTCAAGTATTCGAATAGTTGTTGCAGAGTTTCCATTAGTATTTACCAAGTCTCTCCTTGGTTTCAGTGATAGTTTGTTTACGCATATCACAAAGTATTATGAACACGAAATTCACTTTATTCTATTTTTGTTAAAACATTCAGCTGAACTGCGGGAATTCGCCATCATCCACTTGTCTCTAGAAAAAGTAATGACAGGAATTCCCGCTTATGTTCAAATAAATTTCTTGTATGAAAAAATTTATTGATTCTTTGGTAGCCTCCACATAAATTAAATTGAAGCTGAGACTATCTGCATTGGAGGTTGCTCAAAATTTGATAGACTGCCTACTAATAGATGGTCGCTAACGGCAGCAGTGCTGCGTGGGAAGGTCAAAAAGTTACGGAGTTATCAAACAGCCCCTTTATTTATTTAGTGCAGACTTTGCCTCATTACAAGTCAATATTTGGCGATGCTTAGTTCAGGAACCATACAGGCCGACAACCATATCAATCTCCAAAATTCTGTAGGCCTAGACCATTTTACAAATTGGAATGGAAGACTCAAGACATGTACCCTTTCTCATGCGGTGAAGGACGCTATCTGCTGGTATAACTTGTCTTGTTCGACAGCATCTTAATAGGCTGGTATAACTAGGTTAAGAATTCAGGAGTGATTTTGAGTCCTAAATTCAAATTTAAGGAGAAATTAAAAAAGTAATAAAACTACGGTATTTTTTAATAAACCAAAAACTTAATGATGGTAATAAATCTCTTATATGTAAATCAGGATTTCATGTAATCATGCTTTACGCTGCTACAGTGGTCTACTGTTGCACAGTTCTTAAAAAAACCCCATTAAAATTAGTAAATAACGTGCCTTGTCTTTATTCTACTTAAAAGCTTTACCTGCAGGCTAAAGTTGAACTTGTCAACACCCGTGTTCACAGGATCACTACCTATTCCAATGACAGATGTCGTTCATCTTAACCCAAATAGATTTAAACGAAAATGTTCAGAATAGTTTTTATAAAAAAAAAAAAAAGAGTTTATACTTCAAAATAATATTTAACTTTAAAATTATATGTCACTGGTTAAATATATAATTGAGTGGAAAAGCATATTTAAATACCCAATTGATATTTGAATATGCAAAAAAAGGAAGCCTGAGTGCGGTAGTTGCGACAACTTGGATTTTTATTTAAGAGTGGAGATTCATTTGCGTTAAAATAGTAACATTCTTCTTCTTCTTGACTAAAGTTGCCTTATAGGTAAAATGGAAGATATTGTCTAGCATTGTGTATTGTCTAGGGTTAGCATGTAAAAAGCAACGTAGAGTCAAAAAAAAAACATCAGCCTATTCTAGATAGATTAGACGTTCTGGGTGACACGATTGTGGCGATTTTGGAAATGAAGCTGCAATATTTAAGAATTTGTTCATATTTACTAGTAGATCCAACAATATCAATCAATATTTTGGTACAAAGTCTTATATCAAATCGCCGTAGTATCAAAAGACATGTTTGGTTTTGTCGCCAATACAATTTTGACGTTGTTCTCTCATCAACATTATACACATTTCTTTATACCTTTACCAGAAATACATACATACATACACATTTGCTTTTTCATCAGAATTCCGAATTTATGTATAAGAATGCAAATTTTGTTATATAACGAAAATATTTTATATTACGATAGATTTAAATTTTTCCACGTTTTACCATATAAATAATTATTAATTTAAACAGCATTGAAGAAAAATAAAATGTGAATCCCCTTTTTTTATTATTAAACTTCAAACCGATAATTTCGATGCGCTATTACAAAGTAATAGCGTAGTTACAAACAAATGTTGGGTTTTTTAATTGCGAAATTCGAATCAATAAAATACGAATAATATAAAAAACTATTAATAACTGTACAAACAATTTTTAAAATATTAAAAATAAATATATAGCACTAAAGTCTATTGGATATTTAAATATCCTTTTCCAGTCCCAGGTGAGCGCAGAGGTAATTTAGTTTCACTGCAAGCTACTTCTACTTCTATGGGCAGACATCAATGGACTCCTAAATCACTGCTAAATTGGTTTGTACTTAATTAAATATTAATTGAATTAAATAAATAAATAAATTATTATTTATATATATATCTATATATTATTACAAATTATTATTTATTTATGTCAATAGATTTAACATTTTTTAGTCATTAAATAAATGTTTCAAAACAGAGTTCTGTTTACAAAATAGGTTCTTCAACTCTTGAGATATAAAGATCACTTTTCTGTGATAGTTCATCATTTTCAGACATGTCGATTTATTAAAGTTGTCACATGAGTGACGAAAAGCATCGTCTTTAAGACATACAGTGGGAAATTCACTCTTACATGGTGGCAGTCTTTTTTCGAAATTTTGCCAATTAAGTGTTATTTTTTTGTTTGTTTTTGGTACGAAAAACTGAACTAAAACTTACGTTGGTTCTTCTGTGAACGAACAACGTTTGTTATGGTTTTACGAAAACACGGCCAGTAAAATTTTTTTTATTACTTCAGTTTCTAAAGTATTTTAGACAAAAACTCCATGTGAGCATCAGAAATCCCATTTCTTCTTAATATAAAAAAATTTGTAATAAGATAATCGAGTTGTAGCGTAATAATACTAGTTTCATCTTCATGTTGGATTTCCTGTATGTTTCTGAGGCTACTCTTAGAAATATATAAAGTACTTATTATTTCACCTTGACTGTTTTCATATTTTGGTATCATATTCAATTGCAATCTACAATAGCTATTTGCTATTTAATTAGGACACAAATACCAGCACTGGTATGTTATCAAATACACGCACACAAATGCCGAATTTTGCATACATACATAAATATGTAAGTGTGTGCTCAGGTAAGATAAAATGAAAACGAAATTTATGGTCAGCAAAACTTGGTATTGGCAACAGCTTAAAGAAAATCTAACAGAAATCAGATTCTTTTCAGAGAAATGAGAACTATTTGCAACATTATTTGGCCGCAAAATATTATAACTGCTCAGCCTAGATTTGTTTTTTATGAAACGGGAGCTTGTGGCGTTCACAAACTCAATAACTTTTTTCCCTTTACAGTATTTTTAGAACGAAACTTTGGCAACAGTTTTTACATATGATGTTTTTTTTTTGTATTATTTATGCACGTTTAACATAAATGTGGTATTTACAGTGATATTATAACAACTAAAGGGTTCAGGCGTTCCAGTGGGCTTTTCTACTTAGAAAACGAGAATTTACAATAATTAATATTGACATGTATGAATAAATTTAAATAATACATGTTTAGGGACAAAAAGTAAGAAACCCCTATTGATATAAATATATGAAAAAAAAAAGATATTTTAATTTAAGATAAAACTTACAAGCTATTTGTTCACATTTAAACTGTTAATATGTTCGTGTTCAGACAATTCACATCGAATATTATAATTATTTGTTAGTTTTGCAATTCCAGCTTTAGATGTATCGTTACTATCAGCAGAATGTAGACGTTGGGTAGGCGTTGAAAAGTGCCACGAACGAAACAATTTTTAACAATTTGCTTTGACTAATTGGAAGCCCTTTTATATGGCATTCAACTACTTCTGTCGCTCCATACTGGTGCAGCATAAAAGAATATAGACTTACGAATTTATTGATGATTGAAAGAGAAGGAGATGACCTTCTGTTTATAAAAGGATACCACAATATTTTACATATGACAACTGAGACAAACAACGTAAACTATAAACAGATGCTGGTCAGTCACATCTTACAATATTGTCAATGCCTAAAGATTGAGCGAGTGAACTGTCAAGTTTGGTTTTAAAACGTAATACATAAAGAGTCCAGAATGCCGGACATTTTACAATCGTGAGAGCACTTGCCATTGTCAAATAACTGCCTGAAAATATTTGCTTATTTTATATTGTCTAAAGTATTTAATAGTATGCCTTTGAGAAAAGAAATATATTCTTCTATAAATATAACAGTTTTCTGGCGATGTCTAGCAACAGATCTGGTAATGTTTGCACTACAATAATCTGACAATCCTGTAAAGTGACAATTAATTTTTTTTTTTTTGAAAAATCAATTTATTGTCAGACTATGAAATTATAAGGATTTCTTGCAATCGTCTGTACTGATAATTAATCCGCTCGTGACATGACCAGACCATTGACATATCTTACAATACTGCAAGCGTTTTGAGAAAGCCTTGTTTGGTTTAAAAAAAATCGTTCTCTTTTCTTTTAAAGACAAATTGTTTTGCTCATATTTTCTAGTCAAATGCGAAAGTTTTGTTTGTTTGCGAATTAATAAACCAAGGAAATTTCTTTGAATCAATTATATATATTTGCTTACAATAATTTCAAGTTTCTTGCATAAACATTTGCGTTGAAGCATTTTCTACTTCTGGAATCTGGAATGTATAAAATTGTGGCAAAAGAAATTTTATGTCATGATTCGTCTCATTTTCTTCTATAAAGAAAATCAAAATTCAGCCGAATATATTATTTTATATATTTATTTAATTGAAAGTAACCTTTTGTTGAAAATTTTAATTTAGCATTGAAAATACATACACACATACTCGTACATACCTACAAATGCAAGTACATGCATATTCAAATAACAAAAAAGTATTTGTTCAAGTTGCAAATATTCCAAATAATATTTGTATTTTAATTGTATTTCATACGAAAGATTTATTCAACCATAATGAAGCAAAACTTACGTAACAACCAAAGCATTAATTTAATATATTTTTCTTTGCTTTCGTTGCATTTAATTCGGTACGTGAATCTGCAGAAATTTTTCCTATTCTTCATATTAATCTACTGCATAGAAAACTAAATATTTATTTTATGCATTTGTTAAATTTATGCAGCAGAAGTTGTATTGTTTGTTTATGCAAGAAAAACAAACGATGCGTTTCTTTTTCTTATTTTCTTATACTTAAACTTAAATTAGAAGTATTTTATGCAAACAAATTAAGCTTCTTTAAAGGAATTTCTTTATAACTGAAATTCGTTAAAAGTTAACTTAGGATAAGGGGGAAAAATACCCAGCAATCAATGTTCAATGTTTGTTGACGTTTCGTGACATGTGGCCGCCGAAAACGTGACATGTGCTAGAATTATGACATGTGCAAAATTAATTAACTATCTTCTGCATCATATTCAATGAAGGAATTCAGTGAATCGGTTAATCAATTGCTTTAATATATATATATATATATATATATATATATATTTGGGGAGCCGTCGGTAGGACTAAATCTTCTTTCTGCTGGTTCATAAACAACACAGATTTTAAGGATTAAAAGTTATTTCAGTTTATTAAAAACTTAAAATTATTGTTTGAATTTTTGGGTTGGCGCGTTGAACGGTGCAAAGGATAAAAAGCGTCACGTTGAGTGGTACCCGATAAAGACTACTGGGTAAATGGTATGTGGTATCAGCACAGGGATGGCTGCGATAGGCTGCCTTATATATATTCAAACAGCACAATTGCAGAAACCGTTGTTGAATGAAAACTATATCCCAATATTTTCACCAAAAAGAAAATATACAGGCATGTTCTGAAAATCACAAGATTTCAAATCACTTGTTATTTGATGGTGTTCTCCAAACCACAAAAGTTTTAACTTTTCGATGTAATTTTACCGTTTCGAAAACACAAGAATTTGATTGGAAGACATTTGTTTATGTGTTGAAAATTTATTACTTAAAATGTGAAAATAAATTAAAATTGCTAAGTGAAGACGATGTGGGCGATATTGATGTGTGGAAATTAATAATTTCATCGCAGAGTTCGATACAGTCCAAAGATTTATTCTTTTTCAGAGGCGCTATCTTTTTAGTTGGAATAGAATTTTCATTACATGGCGCACCAAAGCTTTTCGCGTCTCTTATTCCTTCGACGGAAGTGTGCAGACCACATATAACTGCCACCTGCTCATCAGTTGGGGATAATACATATTTATGAAAACGTCCCCCACCTGTTTTACCACACTCTACTCTATTGTGAGCCAGCCGATGCTCATTCATGTCAACCCATACCTAAAAAACATATACAATTTATACATTGTACATACATATGATTTGTATTATTTTTATTCTACAAATATATTTTTCCAGGCTGGTACATCCTTCGTTGGTGGTCCCGGAAGCATTCAATTGCATAGCTAGTTCTGTCCACAACTGCTCACAATACAACCTGTCACCTTTTGCAAAACCTCTTGCCAAGCCCTGGTGCTGCTCCATAAATTTTATGAAAATATCCACCTGAGCACTATTTTTGTGTTGTCCCCTAATAAACAAATATTTTATTGACATTTTCTTTTTATATTACATTAAAGATATTTACATCAATCATAAAGGCTTTTTAGTTTTCAAATTTCGAGCGCAAAATATTAGAATTTGACAAAAGAAGGAATAAGTGCTGCCACTGTATGTAATTACTTACTGCTGCCAGTTGCTATTACTTTATGTGTAATTAAGCAAACATTTTATAAGTAATAACCATTTTTAATATAATTTAACAAAAATAATAAAGTTTTATTGAAAATAGTTCATTTATTAAAAAAAAAAACCAAATACATTTTTCGTTGATGGAAATATTTAGGTACTCTGGCAAGCATTGATGTATTTTCGAAGAACTAAAACAGCTGATAACAAAAAAGTAAATGGAAAATCACAAAGCAAATAACAACATTTCCTGCAATAGAAAGTGTCTTCAATTTTTTCATAATTTTATGAATTATTGGTATGAAAATCAATAAAAGACATTTTAAGGCATTCGTTTAATTAATTTATTGCGAAGTTCAAAATAAAGTGGGTGAAAAAATAACCAAGTGATTCTAAATCGGCAGGTAGTTCGCTGATCGGGTTAAAATCACAAAAATTTAAAAAGTTTTGTGTGTAGAACAGCTTTCTTGTGATTTTAAATCACTTTCACAAAAAGTGATTTTCAGAACTTGCCTGATAATATACAATTTATTTTCCAAAATACTACTGACCCAAACACATTTTCTTTAAACAAACATCCTACTTGAGAGAAATAAAGCTTTTGTTGAATCAACTAAAATATTAATTGAAAAAATTCTATTTAAAGTGTTTACACTATCGCTTGAAAGTAGTTCTACGCTCTTGTTTTTTAGAAAACATTTTAGACAACATTTTAACACTTTTATGTAGTTTCAAATTCTTACACAAAATTAATTTTTTTAAGCCTTTAAGAAAAGTATCTACATTCTTTAGGCGAATATTTTCTCAACCACAAACTAGATGTTATCGTGTCGGCAGCGTTACATTTAAGAATGTGGAAACGGTACAGCAATAGTGATCTTTGACCCATCATACATTGTCCGTGGGGGACTCTAGGTTTCGTAATGAAATTGATAAATTGTTAAGGAATTGTGGAGAGAAATTTGGTTTTATTTCTCTGTCATGCCTTTGCACGAGTAATATGCAAAAACCGTAAATAGTCGAAATATATTAGTGGGCCAGAATGGTTTTCGTACCAGTTTCACAATCGACAAAATCCTTATTTTACAGAAGTTTTCTATTGAGCTTTATTTTTAATAAGTTGTGATACTTTTGCGATCATGATGACAGTCGATAATCGCAATACTGCCGCTTCTGATAAACATATTCCTCTTTTATGGCGACGTACTTTAAATCCCACTAAACGTAGTTAATTACAGTTTTATTTCATTGCATGTGTCCATCTACTAATAAAAAATAACATGTTTTATAAAAAGTTACCTTTTTAATTTATGTAGTTTGCTGGACAAGATTGTAACCAGATTTCGTTACCCCCAACGTATGATTTGGAAGAAAATCTCGTGTTTTTGTGCAAAATGATAAATTTTTTTGTAAAATTACGTTTTCTTTAGAAAGTTTTCAGACGATAGGCCATCCATGTTTGAGTCAACCAACAATTATTTATACCATCTTTAATTTTGCACTATTTGATGTTTGTATAAGGAAAATATGATCCCAAACACATTTTTCCGATATTCTGCTTTTAGTAGAATATCAATAAGTTTCATTAAACATGTTTGATGATTTTACATTCAAAGTGGGAAACCCCCATTCAACAAAAATAACAATTCAATCTGCAAAAAGCAGCCAAGTTCGAAATAGACAAACATTTTATATGAAATTTTTTCCATAAAACGAAAATTCGCCTCGGAATTTAAATTATAGTTAAATTAATTTTTGGAAGTTAATTTTCGATACATATTTATATATAAGATTGATGTTAGTATCTGATGGATAGAACGAATAAAAAAAGGAAATCCTTTAAAAAACAAAATTTATTTGAGATGTCAAAGTAAAATTCTTTTCGAAACTTTTCGAGCACAAAAATAAAACAACTTTTTGTAGTTATTAAGGTTAAAAGAAAAGGAACAAACATTAAAAATGGTTTGTTTAAAAAACAATTATTTTCGTTCCACTTCAGGCCCTTAAAGCATATTTCTTATTATTTTGTTTTTATTAATTTGGTTTAATTGATTTTGCCTTAATTGCCACCAAGATTACGAATAAAAACGTTGTTATGATTTCTGCTGTCCATTGAAATATTTCCAAACTCATAATAATAATAATAATAATCATTATACGAATAGTTATAAATATTTCGCTTCGTTTGCCAAAAGTTTCTTAATTATCACAAGTGCTGTTGAAGCTGTCAATACCACATGGGAATGAAAACGAACGAGCTGTTATTATTCCATGTTGCTGTTGAAGTTTTGTGTGGCAAGACAAAACAGCTAATTAGTGTTTCGCAGCTTATCACGCTCATTAGTGGCAACTACATCATCAACGTCTTGAGGTGAGCACAAGTTATTAGTAATTATTAAATGCTTTTTGATTCACTAAAGGAATGTTAAAATTGCACGGCAAATGTCGTTGGCTGTCAAAAAATTACTTAAAAAAATGAATAGAAAATAAAAATTGAGGCAGTTTTATACACGAATATTTGAATGAAAGTTTTCATTGAATTTACGTAAAATCAGAATATATGTATTTATATCGAAAATTAAACATTTCTTTGTAACTTGATTAAAGTTTTATTAAACTAATACGAGTAATTTCATAGTTTCGATTAAAATTTTTTGTTGGATGTCTAAAAACAGCAAAACAGCCTGAAGACGGTCAAAAAAACCCATCAATCACACAGTTGTGGGCGTGTAGTCGTTCTTTTGCGGCAACGATTGAAGAAAACGTAAAAGTTATGATATTTTGCTTGATTAGCTGATGGTATTCTATTGTGTTTGAAGAAAAAATGCAAATTTCTTTTGAAAAAGAATTTGATACGAATGATGATTGATGCCCCTATTTCAACGTCTCCTTGAAATTGAGAAGCATACGACTGATGGGTTTATTTAAACGTTGGCAGGCCTGTTCAGCGAATCAGACGTACTTTTAAAAGCACACGTGTGATTTTCAATGTCTTCTGTACATCACACACACTTTTTGTGCTTTCGGTGTAATTTGCAAATCACAGAAAAGTAACTTTGCATTAAAAGTAAATAAACAACAACAACAAGTCATTTATTTAATTAAAGAAACATCTCAAAAATAATCTGATTTGAAAAAGTTGTTGAACATTTCGAAACCACAAAATTTGAAACGCAGAATACTTTTCTTGTGATTTCAAATCACTTTTTAATATTCAAGACAGGCGCAATAACAAGATGTATAAACTAGACAGCACTTAATACTTTGCCGGACCATTTTCAGCAAGAAGCACATTTGAATTAATAAAAATAGCCATAGGTTTTTCCGGGCTGGCACTCGTATAATATTCATCTCTTCGGCAACGTGTGCAGCTTTAATTTACTTGAATGTGACTTCAGAACCTTCTAAACATATTTTTATTTTAATTTTCAATTGTAGCAACAAACCACATTGAAACCGTCAATTTTCACTCACGTTCTCCTCAATTTGCTCATTTTATATACATATTTTAAATAATCGATGATACGTTTACATCAATTAGCTTAAATTTAATTTTGATCGCAGTAAGATTGTGTTAAAGGCGCTTTGACGGATAAATTTTTCACATAAAAACAGAGTTTTATGTTTTACAGACCTGGCAAACTGAACGACTATAAGGACGCTGTCACACATTTTTAAATGTTATAAAAACTCAACATGATGTTATTTTCATTTAATGAATTTTTTAGCGCAGCTCAATTCCAGTCTCCTTGCAAAATGTGTGCCTGACGACGTCACATTAAAGTTATTAGCTTAATCTTTTTTACATACATACATATATACATACATATGTACGACTATGTATGTAGAGTTAATCAAATAATACACGTTTCTGCTTTTATTTTGATTATACACAAATTTAATGGCTTTCATTCTATTGCAAAACACGTCAAGATTGAACGTACAACTACAAAATGGTTGAAATATGATGAAATTATACGGTGTAAGAAGAAAAGCCAGAAATACCCAATGGTCTAAGAAGTGAATATAACTTTTATTAAGCTGGAGTTGATCCCTTGATCCATATTCATCTCCTGCTAAAAGCGAGGCTGCTAATCGGTTTTTTCTACTGTTTTATTCATCAAAAACTAAAAGGGCGCTGGGATACTCTTAGACATAACATTTTAATTTTCCATTTTTATACCACTGGGTAATTTTTTATATGTTATTTTAAGTCGTTTTTAATGTCTATACATGCAATTCATATAGAAACTGCAATATGCGACAAATTATATGAGCCGAAATGAATCGTTTATCAAGGAAAAAAAGAATGGCAAGAAGAAAGCATAATATAAAAGAAAAATCAAATGTAAAATTATGGCCAATAAAGTGCAGAAAAAATGTTACTCAGTTCAACGTTGACAAAGAAAAACGATGAAATTAAAGGAAGAGTTTTCGCATGCAGAATACGCGTTTACGTTAAAAATCTTTAGGATAACTCCCACTATGGCATGTGTATGACAAGCATGAGTGCTTGACAGCTCATTTGATAGTGTAGGCGTTTGTTTGTCACTCATGTTGTAATGAAGAGAAATGAAAAAGCAAAATAATACTTAAAATTAAAAATTGAGAAACTATAACTTTCCATTGTAACAAAATTATTCTTCAATAAATTATTTACTAAACAAAATATGTATGTAGCTGTTTTTTTGAGTGTATTTGTTAGCTGTCTCTAGGGAGACATTTCGTAGGTGCTACCGACTCACATGTCAGCATAATGACAGCCAGAAAATAATTATACGATATAAATATTTAATTTCTTAGAGCTTTAAAGCCATTAAATATTCGAATTGGTTTGTTTGAACACTTGGGTTGTGCTTTTTGAAATTTTTTAACCATAAATCGTAGTACTGAAAGGATACTCGTTGCCTAAAATTAAATTAAAATATTGTACTTTTTGAAAAATATTATTGCAAAATGTTTAATTCTCATTTTCTTTTTACAGACAATGGAACATATTTTTCAAAGTATTTCAAGTCTAGGGACGAGAAATGCCCAAAAGCTGCTGTATATATTTTGTTTTCTAAATTACACAAATATATTAATATTTAATTACTTTGAAGTGTTTTAAATTATTTTTTAAAACAAAGCATTTGATTTTAAATTCCTTTATTGTGGATTGTTGTTGGAAACATGGTTTAATAATCAAATTAATTGCTAAATATAGAAATTAAAACCTAATGATTCACAGCCATAATCTCAGATATCCTGTATAAAATTCTAAGACTCATACAACTCGGCTTATTATTATCAAAAACTAAAAAAAACAACAAAATGGAAACAGTAATTGAAAACTTGCGAAGGTGTGTCAACTTGGAGTATATAAAAAAGTTAACTGGCTCGGAGTATTATATAACTTGCGGAAGTCGCTCTCATCATCAATCAATTGAGGGGCGATCATATACCCCTTGAAAAAAGAGCCTGAAAGAGAAATTTAGTTTGTCGTAGGAAAGTTAAACTGAGTGGCACTGAAAAAGTGAGAATAAAAAAGTGACAATAAGAATGAGCCGGTTTTGGTTGACCTCTTAATGCATTCCCCGAACTTTTTGAAGTCGTCGCAATTATAAAATATGTCACGACTTCGAGCATTAAGTACAAACACATGTCTCTCACTTGCTGACGGCCTTTAGTACATTTATTTCAATAATTACAATTATGTACGAGCAATTAATTGCACTCAGTCAGATACTCCCATAATATAAAGGAACCAGGGATAATTGTGATAAACAAAATGATTTCAGAAAACTCTTGAGCGGCACAATACTTACACACTTCTACAATAAGTACATGTTGTATGAAGAATTCTGAGTTGCACATGTAACCATTTCACGGCACGTGTCTGTTTTGTAAACCAAACAATTTTAAGAACAAAATAAGAATAAAATACTAGACAATAAATAATATATATTACATACATAAATGCATATATATATATGTAATTTATTAAGTGAAAGTCTGCATAATTAAATATCTTAAGTCCTTTTTACTTACTTATGGTTGGTTTGAATAAAGAATTGTATGTTGTTGGGTTCTTTTCCACTTGAAACAATTCAACGCTTTCTTAAGTTTTTGCGTTGTAATTTTAAATTACTTAATCAGATATTAAATTATCTTTTATTATTATTGTATTAATAATGCCAACGCCTCTGTATCGTATTTAGTAAGTGAAAACACAAGATACTAAAGGCGATATATTTTTCGTTTTCATTTTTATACAAATGTTATACATACATATCGTTACCTTAATGTAGAAAGGCTCTAACTCGTCTTTTTTTTTCTCAAATCGATTTTTTTGGTATTGCGAAAGATGATCTTTCAATAAAAAAAAATTGTTAAAAAATTGACGTGATCCGACTAAGAATAACAAAAATATAAGCAGTTGGAAAAAAGTTTCGCAACTACAAAACATTAATTTTTATTAAGTTTTTTCTCTCTACTGAAAAGTTAGGAAAACATTACTTAGAGCCTTTCTATGTTAAGGTATCGATATGCATATTATGTTGACATGTTCTACGAACACAACGGCGACGGACGGCGAATTTCGTCCATCGCGACGAATTCACCGGTTTATATACGCTGTACACATACAACAAAAACTGAAAAATTAATTTAAAAAAAAGAAATAAAATATAGTCGATGTCGATTTCTTCAGAACTTCTAATTCTTCCATTGAAATAAAAATAAATACATACACACACACTATGTAATAGTGGCCCTATTAAAAGTAAAACTATATTAAAACAAAAATAGCAACCGCAAAATGGATTTCGGAACAAATTATTTGATTTGGCGAATGTATTTTGAGAGCGCTTTTCTAAATTTCTTACTACATGGACTAATATAAGAATAATTCGTATTATTCCATAAAACGCAGTTCTTTCTATACAAGAAACCTGGTCACTTGATATTGTTTTGTCCGTCGTGCCGCCGGCGAACAAAACAGAGATAAATTTATTTCAAAATTCGGCAAATATGACGAATTTCGACCAACGTGAGAATTGCGTGCATTTCCATTTACACCAACGTGTTTTGTTTGTTCGCGACCAAAATTCGTCGGTCGGCGCACTTGTGTTTCTAGCAAATAATCAAAAAACCAAGAAAATAAATTTAACATAATATATTATAATAACATTCCACATGATTTAAACAGCAATAAAATCCTGTTAAAAAATCTCAGACAAAAACCTTATTCAATCTATTAATTTCATAGTTTGTGGTTGCAAGAGTTGTATAAAATCTATCCATTTCTCCAGCATGGCCTTGATAATCCGTAACATTTATCTGGGTCCATATTAATCATCTGTATTTAAAACAGACAGTTTTTTTTCAAAATTTAGACGACGATTAAAGCAATATGAAATTTATCATGAAACAGAATTGTAGCAAATGTGGCAACGATTTTGTTTTAATTGAATTTGTTTGATTGGTCACATTGGCAAGAAGATTTTATCATTGATTTATTGAAAACAAGAGTTTATTTGAGTCAATGTATCAGGGTCTGTGGTACCATCTGTAAAGACAGGAGGGACCCTTTGGATGTTTCTTTGAATTATAAGTTATATAACAGAAACCTAAAATATCGAATCAGTCCAGGGATGGAAAAACAGTATATATGCTTTATATTCGAAACAGAGAGAGAAAAATTATTTTTGTTTAAACATAATTTAATATTAAATGGCAATCTTTTTTTTTGCAGACTAAAATATGTTTAATATTATTATTGTTGGGTACTTGACCCAATATATTTAGTTGTTAATCTGTGGAAAGCCTGATCAGTCAAATTTCTTTAAAATAATCTCAAACATGTCTTCACATATGGGAACCCCTTGGGGCATCGTGGCGACTTTGCGGGAATATTTTGCTTGTTGACGTGGAAAAATTGTTGTTCAGGGAATCTTAGTGTCTCCCATTCAAGCACCAGTGGCACAAACCAGCTAAACGTTGGCTGAAATTTAACATATGATTGTTGTGAGTACTTGTTTAAATTGGATCTGCTGCCACACCGCCAAAATAAGAACTGGTTGAACCAGCGAAGTTGTTGCCAGATTATGTTGCGAAACCTGTTAACCAAGTTCTGGCCTTAATGGCGTCGTAAAATATTATAAGTTTTTACTTACATCAAAACTGTTGCATTATTCCGATATAACAACATAAAGTCCTCATCATACTATGGAATTTTCAAACAATCAAGCACAGAAAAGAAAATGTTGATATCTTTTAGCTTCTGTTTATTAATTTTTTTAATATTTTTTTTTTTTGCATAAAATATGAGTTCTATACAAGATTATGTGTTTTTTTGTTGTTGTAGGACGTAAACATTTCGTAATGACTAAATATTTTTAAAATGTGTTTCATAACACGAATAGCATATTATTTTTTTGATGAATTTTTTCAATCATTTGATATTGACAACTTGATTTTTCAGGTTTTATTTATTTGTAATTCATCATTGATTTTTGATGATTTCGAACGTTTTATTTATTTTACGTAAAAGTGCGAAAAAAAAGCCAACAAGTGAAATGAACATTTTTATTTATATAGTCGACGAAAAACAGAAAACATTTATTTATGTTAAAATCGGCATTGCCAAATCATCAAGAAGTTTAAAATTTAAGAAAATTTGTGATATTTGTGATATTTTAAAGCACATCGTGAGGAACAACGAATCCCATAATTAAATTATGAACGCGACAATCAAAACCAAAACTATTAGATGATTTTATCAAATAAATTGATTTGCTCATTAAACTTGAAACGCCAATAAATACAAGTTTATATTCCATGTCTAAGGCCTGGCAGCTGATATTGGTTCAAGACAGGGTGTTTTTTTTAGAGTTATACAAACTTAAGTTAAAATAAAACAAAACTGTAGATATTTCAAATCAACGAAACGTTCTTTATTGGTTGACTTTATGACATTGATGTTGAAATATGATTTCGGCCATGTTGTCGCAACAACTTTTCCCAGCATTTGCTACCTGCTGTTCAGTTATGTCGCCCCGAGTAACAGGTTTAGCCTTGGCGTATATATATAGAGGGAAATAGGTGCCTTGGTTGCCATGATAACGAAAACTCCAAAAGTTCATGTATGTCTTCGCTTATGCAGGTTCTTCTGAAACATTCACTAAATCTCAATTGGTAGAAGTGGGACGAACAAGCTCCCCGTATGCCTTAGCTAAAACATTCTGACTTTGGTTTGAACTTAAAACGGCATGAAGAGGCTTTAGTAAATACCAGCACGTCTGGGTAACGCCTGATGTTCCTTGAGAATTTCAAGCAACCAACTCAGGTCCTTATAGCAATTTGCTGGCAAAGGTGATTAGATGGTCTGATCTCTCGAGCAAGGTGTTACCACCTATGCGGGGCGGTGGTGAGCCGTTGTCCGAGTTCACCAAGTTTTGTTGGTCCACCGACAGATTAGGTCGTAATGACAGAAGCTGACGTAAATCAATTCCACGATCTATTCAACTGTTTCTGATTCAGGGACGAAAGCAGGTGGTTTTCTATAATCTCAGAAAAAATAATGCAATGCGCTAAATCACATGATCTTAGCGGCCAATTAATTGCACTATTAAGTGAAATTATGCTTTCATCAAAAGGTTTCTGGAGTAAATCAATTCTGGTGCGCGCATATGGTGCTGTCCTATTGGAACCCGAGGTCAGGAAGGTTAATGCCTGCCAATTAATTTACGAAAATATTTCTAACGAAGTCCCTATAGCACTCTGAGCCATCGTTTTTGAAGACATACGAACCAATGACTCGGCCAGCCCATAAAGGGATGTTTCTTCAAAATCCGGCCGGATTTTTCTCAGTCCGAATGCGTAAATTCTGCCTATTTGCGTACCCATTACACCCAATTGACGATTATTTTGATAACAAAATTTCAATAATTTTAAAGCGTTATTTTCGTGTAAATCTATCCATAACGCAGTGCCAAACAAAACTAAGCAAAAGGGAACTATCAGCTGTTAAATGGGCTGTCATATAAAGCAGTGCTGCCAACTCAAAACTGGGAAGCTTTAAAAAAAAACACAATATTTAGTTTGCAGTTATTGTTGGCAAGAAAAGAAATAATTTTTGGCAAACTTTTAAATAGACCATTTGGGATGTTGAAATTTAATTTTTAAATTTAAAACAGTTTAATTATTCAAACCAACCATTTTATTATTATAACTAACATTTTTACATGGTCAGCAATTTAATAGTAATGACCTTTTTTGGTTTCTTGTACATGTAAGAGTAACACTTCTGTTGCTTTCAAGAACGATAGTAGAAGATTTATTTGCAGGAAAATAGTTCCGCTTATAAGAAGAGTCATTACTGCTGTCACATAAAGTAAATATAAAAAAATGTTCCTCTTGTACACGCGTTTTCGACAACAATTATCTAATTATGATAGTGACACGACATTGTCTAGACCTAAGAGAATATTTAGAGACTGTCAATAGCGTTCAAGTATTGTCCAGAGCCAAAAAACAAGAGCACATTTTTACCGCGACTCAGTATGACAACGATGACAGCTGTCGGAGCAAGGCCGAATACTAATAGTTAGTTAATACAATAATATAATATATAACAAAGATAATGTTGATATTAAATGTAGCATTTACAGATGGTTGTCAAGAGTTAAAAACCAAAAGCTGTTTAGTATTACTTTGTCCCAGCATTAAGTTACATACAATTCTCCGTCTTAATCGAAGAAGGTATTAAAAGAAAGTTGAAAAAAAGGTATTTTATAGGAAAAATAGTTTCTTAAAAATAACAATGGTCTAAATTGGCGTCCTTAAAAACGTACAAGACTTTAAAATATTGTTAGACTTGGAAAATATTGTTGCAGCAACATTTGCCTATTATTGAAGCAATTATTACAATACCGACTTTAGTCACCATAAAACGAGTTTATTTACTTTTTTATATTGTAATTCTTAATTTTAAAACATAACGGAGCACAATAATAATATTTATGAAACTTGCTGGAATACAACAATAGTCTTTTTATCACACACAGTAATAAATTGTTATAAATTTTCCCTTTTAGTGTTTATAAATTTTAAAAACGACTTTGAATTTACATATTGCCGGCCTAATAACGATATATAGTGGATGACGTTTTAGTAGATGATTGAAATACTTAGTTGAAAGGAGGCACCAGAACTTTGATATTGATTCAAGTATTTTTTTCTCTGATTCTTTAGTTCTTTTGAGTTCCATAGTGATTCAGATTTACTATTAATTAGAATTAGTATTAATTAGAAGATAACAAAATTTAAAACGTTTTTTTTTGTACACCTTTTTTTGACGTTGCAAGTTGCAATTTATTTCAATAGTGGGATGATTGCGATGCTTAGGCCCGGCAGGCAGTGCATTCTTTACTGTATAAATTTGGCGTAGAGTTTGTTAAAGATTTGGCCAACAGTATCATTTATTTGCATTATCGGGTAAATAAAAATCAGCACATGCAAAAATTAAATCACATTAATTTATATGTTTTTATAACCTGTGGAGGAATTGAGAAGCCAGTTACAAAAAACGTTGATATAGTTTACCTGGCTGGAATCGTATCCAATATCGAAAGGCAGACAAATTTTAATCTTTATTCCATTGAATAAAGTTTTGAGGAGAAATTCATACTTGTCCACCAGTCTTAGTTGTAATTCGGTCCCGGCAAAAATTATGACATTTATCATTCAAATGTAAATTCATACTGACTGTAATTACTATTTTTTTATTTTTTTCATTCAGCGAATTTTAAACTTCTCTGAGTTTCCGGTTTTTCTTTGGCTAACAAATACTTTCTACATGACGAGTATTTAAGTTAAACAAGTATTTAGTTATTATAATAGGAATAAAAATGAAGGAATGCTGAAACAAAAGTATGTCCTAAGTTGTCATACAATAAAAAGATTTTACTACTGTCCTGACTATTTATTTTTCGGAAGAAAATTTCCTACTGTCAACCATAAAATTATCATTGTCACTAATATTGACTTCTAGAATTGCAGATTTGCAACTGTTTTTGCAATATTTTCCTTTAATTGTCTTTTCTTTAAATCCATCTTCTAATACCTTTAAATATTATGTTTATTTTCGTATTATAATTTTAATTGTTATGTATTATGCGATATAGATTTAACAGTAAACAAAATTGTATCATTAAGGACAAAACTATGATTAAAAATAAGAAGTGTTTTGCTTGCCACAACAATAATATTGTTGACCACAATCAAGCTGATAATATGACTGGGGATACAGTGAAATCTTTCATCATGACTACAATATGGCAATATGACAATGTTACAGTCGCACAAATGCTGAGGACAAGAGTATAGTTGATCGATTGGGTAATTGGGTAACAGTAATTTGATAATTCAACTTGTATTGCACTTAAAATATAGTTAATTATGGCATTTGTTTTATAAAATTATGGCGAGGCTGTGCTGCCTCCTGATAAACTCAACAATAATATGCTCGTAAGTTATGATAACTTAAACCATAAATTTTTTTATATATATATAAAATTTTCTATATAAATTGGTTTCTTTGTTGAGCTTGTATGTTTTTTAATAAATAAAATTAAAAATATTCTTCAGAAAAATGATTTTGAAAAAGAAAACAGCGCAGGACTTGAGCCATCAAATGGCATTTATCAAGGAAAATGAAATAGGCTTGAAGTCTCTGATAACATATAAATCAAAAGGCTGAAACATTCAAACAAATATAATAAAGAAAAAAACATTTTAGCATTAAAAAATCTAAGCACAAACTACCAATTCTGCAGCAGAACGAAATCAAAACTGGAACAATAAGAAGAGTTGAATTTGGTTAATCAAATCAGCTGCAAGGGAGACGGGTCCAACATATGCACAAAAGTATACGTTGGTGCTACACAAACAAAATTAAAGCAATCAATAGTTCAACGACGCAAAAATCAGCACTTGCAGCCTATTGTGCAGCAACGGGACATAAACCAAATTCTGATAATGTAAACATTTTGCAAAGCGACAACAATTACAAAAAGAGATATAACCTGGAAATGCTACACATTATTAATGTATCGAAGCAGAGAGAACATTGAGAGCTGCGCGCAAACATACAGACATTCAATAAGCAAAGAAATATCAAAAGGATAATACATAAGTTTAGCAACTGGACAACAAGCAATGGGGAAATTGGTTCCGGTATCAATTCTTTACATAAATAGACGTTTTAATAGTTTTAATTTTCACATAAATGTAAATACTTTGATACACCCTGAGGATGATCGAGGACGTTAATCGAAATATTGGTAAATAAACAAAATGTAAGAAAAATTAATGCACTTTTTTTTTTAATTATTTGACCTAAAGCCGAACGGAAAAATATAAAAAGTTACAAAATCTTGTAAGAATAATATATTAAACTCGTGTCATGAATCTTTTGAATTTTTTATGTCAAAAACATTTTCATTTGCTTAACTTAAGAGAATCCTAAAAACATATTTTCAATATCATAAGTACTATTTACCGGCTACATTACTTAGAAGTAATGAAGTAACGACTTCATTATTATTTTATAAATAAGTAGGGGCGCATACTTTTCAATATCTTGCTGGTTAAAGTCAAATAGGTCTTTTTAACAATTTGCCTCCAATAAATATGTAAATATGTACAAGTATTATTGTTAAATTACTGGGAACTCCAATATTAAGTAGAAAAAGTACAAAACTTGAACTATTGAAATATATAAGTATATGCAAAATTAAGGTGGACTTGTAAGTAATATTTGATGGACAATAAAATTGAACTAAAATTGAATTGTTAAAAAGTTATGAAGAAATTATTGTAGTAGTAGTAGTAGTTGTTCTTGGCAAAAATACACTTATTATCTTTTTAATGAAAATTGATTAAACCATTAAAGTAACACATATAAAAATTTGTTAAAAAGACAAAGAAAAAGAAAAATGTATCGAAAAAAGTAAAAAAGTTTGAAAAAGTTCACTAAATCAAAAATCGAAGTTTGTCGTCCACAAATTTTGTTAATAATGGCAATTTTAATACATTTTGAGTTGTTTTAAGGTTTTCTAATGACTCTTTTGTGCTGGCATTTTGAAGTAGTTGTCCGTAGTCGGGTGTTTTTTATAGAGTCACACAAGTTTAAATAAAATAAATCATAATAAAAAACGGAAATATATTTTTAATGTCAATGAAACGGACTTTATGGGAAAGAAAATTTTATGAAATTAATGTTTAAATAAATGAGTTCCTCTGGTGTAAGTCGATTCATAATGAAATTTCAAAGCAAACTAAACAAAAAGCAACTATCAGCTGTTAAATGCTCAAGTGCTCAAATAAAACAGTGATGCCAACTCAAAGTTGCGACACTCTAAAAAAATACGCCTCCTATAGCATCGCCAAGTTCCAATAATTGCTTAAAATGTCAAAGTGGAAGTAGTGAAGAGTTTGTTTATTAATCTTTTAATTCATTGCTTTTCAATAGAAGTTTTCGCTGGGAAAAAAGCCTCAATTTACACATATTTCCTTTCCTTCATCACTTATTCATTCACACATACATACAATATATAAAATGTTATATTGTACAACATATTTATTTTGTATATAAATGTACAAATGTGGTTTTTTAAGATCTTCGAACTGCGCAACTTGTTATTAATTGACAGCGTACGAAATTTTGTGGAAAATGGCAAATAGTTGTTCAATATTTCATATTCGGTTTGTGGTCCGCCATCTGACTGCAACGGGAGCAAAATGTACAGAAACAACCATTTTTATACGACTGCTATTGACAGAAATCAATTACTGTAATGCTTTTCAACAAACCTCTGACGAAGAAGCAAAAATTATTAAAAACAATCAAAAGTAGGCGAAAGTTGTTTGCTGTTGAGTTTAAGAAATAGGAAAGTTGAGGCCACATTTAAAGTAGTTGCCAATTAAAATGAAACAGAAGCCAATAATGATTTTTAGACAAATTCTTTTACATTTTTCCACTATTTGGCGTCTTACATTTCATACGAGTTCCTGTGTGTCTGTGCTGCTCTTATAAAGATATATTAAATTTGAGAGTAGAAAAAAGTTTCCCTAGTAAATTGGGACTTAAGTTTCAACTTATGCCATAAATTTAGTCGATTTAAGTTCCTTAGAAATAATTGCTCAAATTATTTCAATAATTATTGATATAATTAAATTTTCTACTAAAAATGGAATTTTATAACAAATATTTTCGTTGAATATTTCAAGTAAATACGTGAGTGGCAGAGGTTTAATTTTTACCACCAAAATGTAAAGAAAACTGGCGAACATCTCTTATATCAAAAACTTAAATATTACAGACTTTACAAAGGAACAACTTTAAACCCGCCGTAAAATGAGCTGCAGATACAAACCTTTAAAATGGCGAAACACGTGCACATTTTCTTAGTTCCCTCTTTTAGCGTCGTTTGGCCGGATACTATTATTTTGAAAAACTGAAATTTTCTTTGCAAATTAGATTGTCTTATTAACTTTTTGCTTTTCCTGCATTATTTGTTATAATTTAAATTTTTTAATCAAATAGATATTCCAGCTTCGATATTCGAATTCATATCAAATACTGATTAAAAATTGAATAACTATTGCCACAACTTCTATATTTTAGTGATGATTTGCTTTCAAGTTTTTAAATGTTTTATATAGATAAATTCTTGGATAAAATGGTTTAAGTAATTTTTTGGATAACGCGCTAATTTATTTAAATATTATATGTATAACAATACTTGTACGAATAAATACTGGATTTGATAAACAGAAAAATTTTGTTGAATTTGAACTATTTTCCATAAATAATTCAACTGAAACTGTATCCATTATTGTTTTCGCGAA
Source organism: Epicampocera succincta (assembly GCA_932526305.1). Lineage (NCBI taxonomy): Eukaryota > Metazoa > Arthropoda > Insecta > Diptera > Tachinidae > Epicampocera > Epicampocera succincta. The sequence continues at coordinate 60,341,132 of OW052034.1, forward strand.
TTCGATTAAAGCGATTTAACTCATTTTCACTTGCAGATTGAGCATCAGGCGTTAAACACATTTGAGACAACAGGCAATTGTCGCCAAGTAGCCTGCCAGACAATTATTTTGTTGAAGACGGCATTTGCAGTTCAGTGATGCCAATTAACCTTTTTTAATTAGAAGAGAAATAGGAAAATCAGGTTTATGTTGACGTTTTAGAAATTAAAATTTTTCGCACAAAACACTTTAAGGATAAAACTTACAACATTTGTTTTTCGGCCACGCCTACTTTAGGGTAAAGTTTACCTGTCATTAAATGACAGGCAATAATAATATAAGAAAAACGTTCGTACAATATTATTTTTTGTTAACAATTACTTAAGCGTAAGCAATAATTTTTTATGTATGTACTCGGCCTGACATTTAAAACTTGTTATTAAAGCGATGCATCTACTTTTTTAAGTGTGCCCTGGGACAGCGTATCATGGCCTTAACAGATTTCAAATAAAACTTATTCGAATAACAAACTATTTAGACCGCAAATTTTGCGTCAAGTTTTTAAAAACTTGTTGATTTATCAAACTCAAAGAACTGTGCGATGAAAAGCGAAAGCAAAACCGAGTCAATTTTGAAAGCCGTGCTTTTTAAAGCGCCTGAATTATATAAACATAATAATTTATACGAACTTTATAAATATGTCTCTATCAACACAATTTTAAAAACAAACAAAAATTTGCGAAGAATTTCAAAGCCCCAATTTCTTATACTTGTTTCGATATATTGTCAACATTGGTTTTATTTTGTAGCTGAGAAAAATAGAAATTAGCTTAAAATCGTGACACGGCGTGGTGCCGTGTAGCTGTGCTGTCGTTAAAATAAACGTTTCGACAAGGATGTATGTGTTTTTATTTTGACATATTGTAGCCGGTAGCTCGACGTTTTGAATGTGTTTAATGCATCAGCATATTTCGTTTTGAAAAATTAGATTTTTCTTTTAATTTCGCAACAAAAATTTTATGATATTAATAAAAATACTCGTACCCAAATGTATTGCCGCCGTAAAGCATTTCTTGGGAATTGCAGTCCTATTATTGCCACAGTTTTTGTCTTTTTCTTCTTTTTTCATGTCTTAAAAGTGCGTAACACCCGAATGCTTATTTAAAGTGTCTGCTAATAAGATGTATTTCTATTGTTCTCTTCAAGGCCGCCTCGAAAAACGCTTATTGAAGTATTTGCTGATATTTTGCTAAGGCTCTGATGACTGTTCGTAATACAATACGAAGTGAAGTTACACACTTGTCCAAAAATATATCTCTTTTGATATAAATAAAGGCTGTAAGACGAGAGTAAAGCGCTGCTGACTCGTAAATCAAACCCGAAATAGAATAGATTAGAATAAATAGGGAAAAAATAAAAGGGCAATAGCACTTTTCTTCCGAAAGATGATTAAAAACTTAATGGCCTCCTCAGGCATCTTGTAGAATAGTGAAAGGAAATATTTTGCGCCAAACAAAACATTTCAACAGAGACGGGCAATACAAAAAACTACTTTTTCAAATGAATGTGGCCGTGTGGCGTTAATAGTGGCTGGAATATTGGTTTCCATTAATTCAACAGTTGGTGGTTTGTAGGCATGAACCGCAAATTGAAAATATCATTTTCTTTCCAGCAGCCTGTCTAACCCCTCTAACATAAGGATCACATATACATACATTAATAACGTGGCCCTACATTCGTCAGCATTTTTAGGGGGATAATTTCAAAATGTTTTTGCTGTTCTGTTTGTTTAAGCCTTCACTTATAAAACACTTACCAAACTTTCCCAGTTAATATACCCAATAATACCGTGTAATTTATTTTTCCCATTCGTAGCAAAGTAACACGAGCAGCAAAACAAACCGAACGAAAAAAAAAATAAATAAAATATAAGAAGAAAGTGTTTCATTCACATCAAAAATAAGTGGGAACAAAAAAATATTAAGTTTCTTAATGACGCTACTTAAACCTTTAACAGACTGTTAAGCACCATAATAAAATCGAGTTTTTTTCTCTTTTATTTTATTTCTTTTGCACACCAAATCAAAGAAGGATTTTTATTTACCTGAGAAAATACAAAAGCAATAACAATAACTTGCAGAGAAACAATGTACGGGAGCTTTGGAAAGATGCTGGAAGTGTTGTTTACTTACAGAGCGTCTAACCGTGCACATACGAGAACTACAACAAAAACCACTACAAACTACCTGTTTACGGTAACCAGGGTATTCAGCTAAATGGAGATTTTTTGTTCGATATAACCCTGAAATTTTATAAATCAAACGACTTTTTCGATAATTGTAGATAAAATCGTTGTTTAAAAACTCTCAACTTTGTTCGAAGAATTTAAATAATTGTTTTCGATGTCTGTTCGATGAAACTAATCGCGGTTTTAAATCGCCATTTATCTTTTTGACTCAATCGAACAATTTAAATAATTGTTTGATGAAACGAATAAATTTAAAAAAATGAGAATAGTGAAAAAATATATTATTTAAGAACATTTTCAAATAATTCATACTTTTGAAACGGTTAAATTTATAAAATTATTCGATTAATCCATGAGAATAACGAAGAAAAAAATATTATTTTACAAAAAAATTATCAACCAAACTTAAATAATTGATATAACAATAAATAATGCATATATTTGAAACGATTAAATTTATAAAACTATTCTATTAATCCATGATAACAAAACTATTATTACCAAACTTAAATAATTAATATAAAATTCGAATAATTCATACTTTTGAAACGGTTAAATTTATTAAATTATTCGATTAATCCATGAGAATAACGAATAAAAAAAATTACGAAAACCTAAATAATTAATATAAAAATTAAATAATTTATATATTTGAACCGATTAAGTTTTAAAAATTATTCGATTAATCCATGAGCATAAAGAACAAAAGAATACTATTTCACAAGAAAATTAACTTAAATAATTTATATAAAAATCAAATAACTAATACTTTTCAAACGATTAAACTTATAACATTATTCGATTAATGCATGAGAATAACGAATAAAAAAAAATTATTTATCAAAACCTAAATAATTAATATAAAAATTAAATAATTTATGTATTTGAACCGATTAAGTTTTAAAAATTATTCGATTAATCCATGAGAATAACGAACAAAAGAATACTATTTCACAAGAAAATTAACTTAAATAATTTATATAAAAATCAAATAACTAATACTTTTCAAACGATTAAACTTATAACATAATTCGATTAACCCATCAGAATAACGCATAAAAAATATTATTTAACAAAAAAATAATGAACAAAATTTAAGATATTAATATCAAAATCAAATAATTCATATTTTTCAAACGATTAAACTTAAACAATTATTCGACCAATCTATTAGAATAAAGAATAAAAATTATTATTTGAGAAAACAATTATTAACAAAACTTAAATAATTAATACAAAAATCAATTAATTCATGCTTTTTAAACGATTAAATTTTTAAAATTATTCGATTAACCCATAAAAATAAAGAATAATAACAAAAAATTATCAACAAAACTTAAATAATTCATCTAAAAAGTAAATAATTCATACTTTTGAAACGATTAGACTTAAGCAATTACTCGACTCGATTAGAATAAAGAATAAAAAATATTACTTGAGAAAACAATTATTAACAAAACTTAAACATTTCATATAAAAATCAATTAATTCATGTTTTCAAACGATTTAATTTATAGAATTATTCGATTAATAGAACTTTATTACCTTGACTCTGCTACTTTTCTAGAACATACCTGATTATTTACAATACAAATAAAGTTACTTACTAAGTTACTAATGTACTAACGTTTCATATGTATGACTAAAGTCTTCGCGAATCTTGTGAATTAAATGATTTTATGCAATAAAATAGTGATCCTAACGAATTGAATGAATGGGTTCGCAAACCGTGTGGAATATGATAAAATATTTTTATTCTGTCATTGGGCAGAAAAACGTATATAATAGATAATTATCGATAATCGATAGAAGTTTTGTTACACATAGGAGGTAAAAAAAGTAAATTTTTAACACCAAAAACGAAATAAATTGAATTCTTAAATCAAAGTCAAAACTATTGAATTAGTCGATCAATCTGTAATCGCATAGGAACCCTAATAGCCCTTAAGTTATCTTTGCCAACGTGAATAACACAGTGTTTGCGGCTAATAGAAGAATTTTTACTGAATACATGCAATTAATTGTATTTTAAAGTGAACTTTTTTATTGTTTTTATAAAAGCTGATGATAAAACTTTGGACCATAAATAAATAACAACCTGTTGAAATGCAGTAAAAAATTGCTGGAAAAGTGATTACTAAAGAATTAATAAAGTACTCGTATTCTAATAAGATGTGCTCGTATGTGGAGTGTTGAGGTGTTGGTGTTCAATTATCATCATCATTTTCAAAAACATCTTTAATTTGTTAAATGGTTTAAGCACTTAAAAACAGGGATTACTATGCAACTAATCCTTTTAATATCTGATGGTTGTTCTGAGGCAAGAGTGAGTATAAACCAAAACTCCTCCCTCTATAAACGTCTGGGTACGCCACTAGACTTTTTTATATTCACAGCAGTAAATGATAAAATACACATTTTGTTAACGTGGTAAGGAATAAAGGATTGTAGAAATCAAAAGCACTTAACTTGATTGCATTACAAAAGCAAATAACGGACTAAGAAAGGAATATTAAAGTACAGTCAAAGCCCTGTACAACAAACAAAGAATCGCATCGGGTTTCCCGAAAGGAAAAAGCCGAGTGGTAACAGCTTGTGTCTCGGTGTGTTTCAGCCTTAAAATTTAATCGTCTCTGAACATACTTTGTTACAATTCGATCTTAATAAGTAATAAAAAGTGTTACATAATTTTTCCAAAGATCAGAGTCAGACGCTAAACTAATTTAATTAAGCTTAAAATCTTGAAAATGTTGCTATTTGCGAAGTTTAAATAGGAGACGACTCGTATTGGGAACAACCAATTCTGGTTTTATTATTTGGGATCCTACTTATTATGTTCATATACTATTAATAGTATTAAATGTTGTGCACAATCAGTTCCTACTTTTCTGCCTTCGAGGACTCCAATATGCGTAATTTATCTTCCGCTAAATGTTCCATCAATAGCGACACAAAATTTGTTTAGCTCTGTACAACCAAGTCTTCAGAACTAAATATATCTACGAAACAGGGATCTATTTAAAAGAATTTTTTCATGATTTCAATAAATATTATAAAAACATTTGTAATTTCCCTGTGGCGAATTCCATGTATAATAATGCCTGTCGATGGTCTTCATATTGAAATTTTTACTTCGTGAAGGATTCTACGGCATTAACATAATTGTGATTAAATCTTTATTACAGAGTTCAGTACCATATTTTTCTAATCCATCAAATATGTATAACAGAAATATGATCACTATAAGAAAATAAATCGTTGCTTTTATTTGAAATTTAATTGTGAAATTTTCTCCTCCACTCCTATAAGAATATTGAAAAAAAAAACAAATTAAATTAAAATGAAATAAATGCTGCATATGATTCATTATGCCGTGCTGTGACTGTAAATAGAGAAAAAAGTAATTATTTTATTTTCATTATCTGAAATATTTTAATGCAGCTCCAAGTATTTACTTTTCTTTCTGATATCTCCCAGCTTAGTGGCTTTAAGCTGTACATATAGAGCTACAAAGATAATTAAATCACAGTCAATAAAATCATAATTGTAAGAAACAAGCATCGCAAAATTAAACGTCGACAAATGTTTGTTCCAAAGTGATGCAATAATTTAACCAGGTAAAATTTATCAAACTGAGCCCGAGTTAAGATTCTGTTGAACTGGGACTTAATAGCTTAAAAGAAACTAGTTTTGCATGTTTGTGATATGGCTGAATTCAGCTTTTTCCAGACAGAAACTCTTCTGTAAACTTTAGCTTAAAGAAGGGACAAATATCGTAAATCCCAAATTCACCAGAATGTATCCAATTTGTAAGAAATTATGTTTTTTCAAACTTTGCTGTCTTTGAATTTGAATATTTGAATTGAAGCTTTATGATATTTTTTTTTTTGATTTAAATTCAAGGAAACAATTTAGATTTGGCAAGTCTTTACAACCAACTTAAAAACTACTTTAAAACTAATTTAATACATGGGAAAAAGTCAAAATATCTATTACGTCTTTTCTAACATTTATTTCTCTTACACATAAATTATCTGGAAAATCTAATGAATATGGAAGACTCTTTGGAAAATTTAATTTATATTGCTTGTGGTTTTAAATGAACTATTTATATCTAACAGTATCAGTGTTTTGCCGCTTAATGTAGGATTCAAAGGATATATGTAAATAAATGTGCTCAGTAAGGGAAAGCTTTAACTCAAAATAAAAACAAAACAACAACAAAAACAACAACAGAAACAGAAACAAAACTTCAAACAACTGCAAAAGAGCTGGGGAATCATACTCGTAAAGGGGAAACAATCTTAAAGCAAAACACTTCAACAAATGTTGGTTTTATGGATACAATAAAAATAATCAAAATTAAAACATGCAGGACGAACGCAAAGCAATAAAAACCTAGACAATCAAACAAACATGAGCAACAAGTTATTTGGGAGGGGCTTGGAAAGGCAATAAATTGGAGATGCCTCAAATGATTTGATTTTGTCTTGTTCGTGGGCAAAGCGGACGCAAAGAAGAAAGTCATCAAACTGCAAACAAAATAGGAAATATTCTACTGAATGTGTTGAGCCATCAGTTGTACACAAGTAAATTACGTTGAAGAGTAGGGCTTGAAACCGTTTTTATAAGTAGAGTCCATGTGGGGCCTACTAGCCAAACAATTTTGAATATTATCCAATTTTATATTCTTAATAAATTATTAGACTAGATGTATATTTTTACAACTCAAATTGGCAACTTGACTATGGAACACGTAATTTCGAATAGAGCATAAAAAATTTAAACAAAAATTTACGCTATTACTTTATCAGAGCTGCTAAGTAAAAACAAAATTTTGTATAAGTGTTTCGTCATATAACCAGATATTTAAATCAATAGTAATAGTCGTAATGTTCCAAATCAAATTTAACCTTCGTCGAACCGATAGAGTAATATTGTATCTTTTTGCATTTTGAAATTGCAATAGCCTTTTTCCCATATGAAGGGTGTTGCTTATAGAGGTATAAAACTCAAGGTTGACAGCACATGCTTAAGTGGCGGCCATTTTGTCAAATGTCAAGTGATTTATATCTAGTTTGGTTTGGCATTTCAACATGCATAGACTGACGCCTGAACAGCGCTTCCAAATTGTACAAATTTATTTTGAAGAAAGATTGCCGCTGATCCCGATTTTATGGCATTTTCCATCACTTTGTCCAAAACTTCCGGCGATAGGTCCTCACATTCTTGACGGATATTGTCTTTAAGAGCTGCAAGAGTCTGAGGCTTGTTGACATAAACCCGCGACTTCAAAAAGCCCCACAAAAAGAAGTCTGGAGCGGTCAAATCAGGCGATCTTGCTGGCCAGTGCAAATCGCCGAAACGGGAGATTAGGCGCCCGGGAAATGCATCCTTCAGCATATCGGTTGTGGCACGTGTAGTGTGTGCCGTTGCACCGTCCTGTTGGAACCACATGTTTTCCAAAAGAACTCGTTGATCATTGCTCTGTAGCGCTCACCATTCACAGTAACCGTTTGGCCCGCGACGTCTTCGAAGAAAAAAGGTCCGATGACTCCTCCAGCTAAAACAGCACTTCATACAGAGACTTTGAGCGGGTGTAATGGCTCTTCGTGGGTTACACGCGGATTTTCAGTGCCCCAGAAGCGTAAATTTTGCTTCTTTACGTACCCGCTAAGATGGAAATGGGCCTCATCACTCATGATTATTTTTGATGAAAAATCATCTTGGTGGTGATTAAGGATGGCTTGAGCGTATGTTAGACGCGATTGGCGGTCAGCAGCTAACAGCTGATGCACCGTCTGGACTTTGTACGGAAACATCTTCAAATCTTGTACCAAAATTCGCTGTAAAGATCCCTGACACCCATTTGCGTGGCACGTCGTCTGGTCGATGTCGACGGCGCTTCCATGACATCCTCAGCTACAGCAGCAATATTCTCTGCAGAGCGGCTACTCCGGGGTCTGCCACGTCTGGCAGCATCTCGTGTTGTGCCAGTCTCTTCGAGGCGAGCGGCTAAACGTCGCAGTGTTTCACCAGTAGGCGTTGGACGGCTAGGAAATCTGCGACGAAATTCACGTTGTGCCAAAGTCACCGACCGATTATTGGTCAAATAAATAGTCACGAATATTCCGCGTTCTGCAGCAGTGTAGCGTAACATTGTTTATTAACGTGTATTTCGCATGTGTTTACTACGCAAATGTCAAAACAGAACTGACATTAGGGGCCAATCGCAAAGTTTATAACATTTTCTGATAGGAGAATTACTTTTGCGAAACGTTTGGTAACTGCATAGTTTCACGTTTTAAACCTCCAAGATCGAGTGATTTAACGCAGCTAGACTATTTTCTGTGGGGATATGTGAAGTCGCTAGTGCACGCCGATAAGCCGGAAACGATTGACCACTTGGACGACAACACTCGCCGCGTTATTGCCGATATGCGGCCAATCGAAAATTGGACGTTCAGGTCAGCCGTGGCGGTCATATACCAGAAGTCGTATTTAAATCCATAACGTTAGAAGATTATCTTGCGAATAAAGATTTAGTTTGTAAAACTTATTAAAACAGTTAGAATTAAGCAAAAAAAAAACGTTTTTGAACTTATTATTTGAGGTGGTGAAGGTGTTTTGATAACGTCCTTATAAACTTCTTACCGCATGCAATAATATAAAAATAAACAGTATTAATCTATAAACTTGTAATCAACCACCAACCAACCTGACCTCACTTTTCACCGAGTAGGGCGAATTTCCATCAACCTCACGACTCATGTCAGCCAACGTGTTTTATTTTTGGCGACGAATATTCGCGACTAAACATTTGTCGTTCACCCCAGTTGTGTTCCCAGTATGTGGGAGCTAAAAAAAAAAGTATCTTCCCTTTCCCAAAACCAAATTTTGTGCAGAAAATCAATATTAAAATATTATTAAATTAAAAATTCAATATTAAAAATTAAAAAAAATATAGCAAATTATTCGCAAACTCCCACACAGAAATAATAAAAGGATCATATAGCCTTTTCTTTTGTCATTCAGTTTAGAAATTGAAATAAATACTATTTGTGTAAATATCTGGTGGCAGTTCTCAGTATAATATTAGGAATAATTTTAGCACAAAGTACCAGATGCAAAGCTGTTAAAAAATCCAGCGTTTGCAATACATACATTTCCATAGCGACTGTCGCAGTCCAATACAAAGTATTACATTTCAAATGTTAACAATGATGACAAAATACAACGTACGTCATTCACTTTAAATTTCTATTAACTGAAATGTTATTCGTCGAAATCAAAATTTATGTCAGTTATTGTATATTGAAAATGTTTTCACCCAGTAGTACTTTTTCCACGAGTCGCTGCCACAATAACGATATCGAGTCTTGACCTGAAGTTGCAATGTATGAATAAGACACATTTATTAATAGGATTAAAATCACCAGCACCATTTCCTTTATTCTTGTTTCAGTGGAAATATTACATTGAATTATATAAAAAGAAAATTTAAACTGTTCGTTTTTTTTTTTTGTGAGTTTTGGCTGTCAAATACACAATCGATATAATTCATTTGAAATTATCCAATGAGCATAAATAATTTGAATTTATTTATGTAGAATATAAATTTTACTTCAACTAATTGCTACAAAATCTTATTGTGCGTAAATAATGCAAACGAACAACATATCGAATAAATTATTTGCCTCCGAAAACACCAACACCAACACTGGCAAAGTCTTAAGTAGATGAGCAATGGGGAAGGGTGGGCTGGTTGCCTGGGGTGTATAAAATAATATAATCATGTTCCGAAAATAAATATGCCAACAGCAACAACAACAACAAGACTTACGAAATATGTATGTAGATAAAAACAAATTATTTACTTAATTTACACTATTTCACTAAACGACCCCAACGAATGAACGTATGACTGAATGAGTGAAGGTTTCAAGTTTAAAACATACTGACAGCTAAAAAAAAGAAGGTACCAGCCAGCTACTGACATACGCATTAGCATTTGTGATGGCAAGTTGGTAATATTCATAAAAGGATAAAGAACTTAAAAGGTCTTAAATTGCTAAACGAATTAGGACGAAAACGAAACTAATTTGAAATTTTATCTTCTAAGTTTACGAACTAAATGCCGACTTGTTAGTTTTTATATTTTTCCGCTCTTGTTGTTGTTGTTGTTGTTGTGCTTAAGGTCCGAAATGGTCTACTTTGTACATTAAATAAGCAGACAAATTGCATGAGTTGGGCCCATCAACCAAACTGAGGCTTTAGTATTTAGATGTTTATTTTCCATACACTCTCATATACATATCGTCGTATGACCTTTAAAAAGCCTTAAGCTAGAAAATAGCTTACAAAAACTTTTCGATGATAACGATACAAATTCATATTCCTGGAAAATTTTTCACTCCTACAGTTCAAAATAGCATTCCAGCACTGGTCCAACCACATAATTTTCAATGTCCTGCTATTTACCGTCCACATTACTTAGAAGTACTCAAGTAATGACTTCTTTTTAATATAACAAATAAAAAATAAATTATCTCTTTAATGTAAATGACTCCAATATTTTCAGTATGTGAATGTGTTAAAAAGAAAAAACTTGGTCGTAACGGGGTTTACAGTATTTACAAAATGGAAAAATGCCATATTTGAATTTTGTTATTTTGTTAATTTGACACTTTTTATTATTAGTTTTGAGGGGCTTCTAAAAAACTGGCCTCTCTTTTCATGGCATTTTGAATTAGTTAAAAGTACGAGAGAAAGAGGAAGTGATAAATACTTGACATCGCCAGGTTAAAATAGGTTTTTTGTTAACATTTTAACTCAGTAGTTTTTAAAAGAATTTTTCGCTAAGATTTTTATCAACAAAATTCTAAGAGCCGTACGATTGCCGAAGTTCATATCAGTAGTACGAAAAGCTTTATACTTTTCTTGAAATATTAATTTTTTAATAAAAATTAAGCTTAACTTTAACCAAAAAGAAATTTTTGAAAATGTTCTTCAATTTAACTTACAGCTTTTGGGAAGCCATATGACGATATATTGTACATACATTTAATCTTGTAAAGACAAAGAAATATGTTTTCATTATTAAAAGCATGCACATATAAAAAGAAAGAGTAGAACTTGACTGTAGCTAATGTTTAATAATGAAATGTTTGTTCGTTTTTACACCCAGCAAAAAGGCAAATTTTAGAAAAATTTGGGGGGAATATATGAGAAATTTAATGTGCACTTTTTATTATGTCCTTGCGCTGTTTCAGTGCTTAAGAGTCTATCTACTTAATTATTGCAAGACATCGTCCTTTTTCGGGTGTCTTCAATCTTGACAAAAGAAAAAAGTAGCAGGAGTCAAAAACTTCGGAAGGAGCGGGATCACAGATTCCTACTTACAGCCGTACACGATAAAATAGCTTTTTAAGAGGCTCGCAACAACGCTGCGTTATTTGACAACCCATTTTTTTTTTTTAATTTGGCTTGGCTCTTTTTTGTGAATAGACAGACTTACGCGAAAATAACGCTTTGAAATGGTTGAACATTTTATCAAAACCATTTTATCAACCATTCAAAATTTTTGTTCTCCAATAAAGCCCATGTGGGTTGAATGGGTACGAAAATAAGAAGAATTGTGGCATTTGGAGTGAGAATAATCCACAAGCTTTTGTCGAAACACCATTACATCCACAGAAAATGACTGTTTGGTGGGCTTTATGGGCTGGCCGAGTCATTGGTCCATATGTCTTCAATGGAGATAGATATGATCGCATGACCTAAATGAGCTGGCATAAGTGTTGCAGACAGATGGTTCAAACAGACAGAAACTTTTAGCCAATGACACCCGGGGGGATTGTTCGTCCCCCTTCTACCAGTTGACCTTTGGTGAATGTTACACAAGGTCCTGCATAAACGAAGTCATACATAAACTTCCTAGAGTTTTGATTGTCATACACTCCTCCCCGTATATATCCCAAAAACAGAATGCTACAGTTTGATAAACGCCAAGGCTAAGCCTGATTCCCGGAAGAGATAATTGAACACCTGGAAATCAACATTCGCAGAGTTATTGGCGAAATAGGGCCCCAGAAAACTGCGAAAACTTTGTTAAAATTGCTGTTCAGAAAACATATTTAAATTTTTTATCCAATAAATCCCGTTTCATGGATACTAAAAAAAATCTCGCATATTTCTTTGTTTAGTTATGATTTAAGCTGGTGTAACTCTAAAAAAAGCACCCTGTTTATGATTTTTTCAAAATTTAAATAACATAACAAAGTCAAAATTTCATAACTGTAGGGCTACTATTTTCAGACATATAAAAAAATGCAGAAGTGTTTTAGGGAATGTTTCGGATAGTTGAAATTTACCAAATCTTTTTTGTCTTCGTTTCTGAAAATGTCTATGAGTAGAGACTTAGTAGAGGTTCCCTATTTTATTGCAATTCAAAAAGTTTTATTTTAAACTACTTCAAGCGACAATCTGATATTGCACAACTACATTTCTCAGTGTAGACCTTTAACCCTTTCGCTATATTGTACCCATATGGATACACGTTAATTACTAAACGACTCGGAGCGACCACATGAACTTTACCTTTAAATTGATAATAGATTATGCTGCCTCTAGGTCTTTGTAATTGCTTTTTTATTCAAAAAACATGAACTTAAATAAAACATGTTTTTGATTTTCAATTTTTGTTTAAAAGAGTGTTTTTTGAATTTATGCATAAAACAATCCTTTCAACCTTTTTTTAAATAACATTTTCTGAAATATGTTAAGAAGGTTTCAGCTTAATATTTTGCATATAACTTTTTTTGTTTCAACATTTAAAAAAACACTGACAATTCTTTCGGTTTTACATGTATCCATATGGATACAAACGGCAGGTGTGGTTAAGTTTTTATTGTAATTGATGGTGATTTAATGCAGACGTCTTTCAAGAAAAAAGAATACGATTCTAGTAGAAAGATTATTTGATGCTTTTGATAGCAGCAAAAATTTTGGTATTAGAAGAACTTTCGCGAGACGGTCCATATGAAATAAATTTAGACGACATTAATGTTGGTGAAGAAGTTGACTATTAAAACGTAGAAAATAACTGCTTCGTTGAGGAAACAGTTGATTTTTTGCAGCGCTCCAGAGATTACTTATTCCGATATTATTCCAGTTGATCAAAGTCCAACCATATTAAATGCTCCCGCAAGCGATGACGACCATCGGCAACAAGCCTTATGGCAGGTGATTCAGCAGGCGAGAACATGTTGCTAATAAAGGAGGATGCCAAAGAGGAGGTTGTAAGGGACAAACTAGATATATACGTGTTCGAAGTGCAATGTTCTTCTATGTACTCCAAAGGCATCAAAAATTTGTTTCAAGGATTATCATTCTACAGAAAATATACAAAAAAAGATTAAGTTATATTACAGGTATCTGTTTTGTATACAAAACTATACTCGTCTATATATATTTGGAGAATTTTTCTGTGTTTTTCTTTGTATTACTATTGTTTTCTTTATTTTATTATTATTTCTAAAGAAGGTACTTAGGAAACATAAATTTAACCTGATTACATTTGATTATTCCGAAGGTTAAAGGAAGTTAAACTACTGAAAATCATATTTTTTGAACCATCCAATTAAAAGTTGTAGCGAAAGGGTTAATGTTACAATTTTCGTAACATGAACTCAAGTGTTAATCCATGATGAGAACATTAAAATAAACCTAATGAGTGTATAAACAACTGAGCCTACGCCTGTGATAATTAAAACTTCAAAGAGGCTTTAAAAGGCAAACAGACATTCTTACATCGTTTGCCAAACAATTTAATTTGTGAAACACAAACAGCCTTAATGGTGAAAGAAACTTTTGCAAACGTCTTTTTGCTTGTGCTCGTACTCAGACTATTTGCCAAGAAAGTTGTTTGAGGCTTTTAAAAGGTTTCTCTAGTTAAATATTTACTATTTCTTAGATTTTTATTTATTCGTTGTAGGGAAATTTCTAAGTAGTTTTAAAGCCAATCCCATCGGACAAACTAATCGTTAGAATGATTACAGATTTGAAGACACTGAAAAGAGAAGGGGTTAAATAATTTTTTAAAACGTTACTAAATGCTTGAACCCTTAAAGTGACTGACTGTGAATTGATGTTAAAAATTTCGAAATAACTCATATTAATAACGAAATAAAATTAAATTAAAATTATACAATAATTACAATATTTGGACTTAAAAATTCCCCAGATTGTGACAAAAAATATACCAAAAAAGGGTTATTCACGAGTTGACAGTTTCAAGGACGAAAAATAATAATCAAATAATTATTCGATTAAATATTCGACTTAAACTACTATAGAACATCAAAATTATTATGTCATAATAATAAAAAATTAAATTAAAGGAAGTGCATTCATGCTTTTTACTGGTACACATATTTTTCGTAGTGGCAGAAAAAATTTTACATTTCCATGCCACTAGAAGTCAAAGAGATAAACAATGTTATCCTGTTTTAATACTTAATGCAAAATAAAATTTCCAGTTGTTAAACATATTACGAGTATTGTGATATAATTCCTTAAATGCCCAAAAATAAACAAAAGTTTGTTCATTATAAAGAATTAGTATAAATAAAAAAATTGTATAAATAATTATGGGGCTTGCCCGCCATTCTTTCCTTCCTATCGAAGGAGTACAGAGGATTTATGTGAATGATAGCTTTAGACTACACCTCGGCCTCTTTTTGCACAGCTATTTTAAGTAGAGTTAGATTCAGATAAGATTCCATATCGGCCGTTAAAGATGCGTAGTCTATCTGATCTTACTCCACCATACAAGAGCGCCATAAAATACGGTACCCCCGACCATCTGCGTGCAGGGTCAGTAGGTAATTTTAGGTACTAACAGTTCTCCGCAAAATGTGTGTATGTTATGAACTCGGTAAATCTATTCGGTAAATAAACTTGTTCGATTTTAAGTTTCGGCGTTTTATTCAAATACTCAGTTTGAAAAAAGTAGATTCGACAACAAATAGAATAAACGTTACATTTTATATTCGATTAATATGTCAAATTTTCACATGAACTTATAAAGAATATTAAATGGTTTTACTAAATAATTTAATTTTACAATTAATTTAATATTAGAAACAATTTAAAGACCCGTCCCATGATATCGAACGTTAATGTTCGACAACTTATAAGCTTTATTTTGCCAAATTTGTCTATTGCTCTCATTTATGATTTCCGATACGGTGCGAATAGATCAGTCAGATTTTTTTACAGTTTTCTGTTCGTCAACAGGGAAAGGTCTTAATTTTATAAATAAATTAATATTATGCTAACAAAACAGCTTAAGGCATAACATGACACTGCCTCCATTGAGCAGGTTTTGGTTTGCTGCACTCTGTTTTTTTGTGTATAGAGGGAAAGGGGTCGCTGAATTTTCACGGTTCATTCATAACTTCGGGCATGCAGGTGCTTTTGAAACATTTACCAAAGGCCAATTAGCAGAAGGGGACCAACGTACTCTTAGAGGATACTGGGGTTTGGCAGTTGCTTAAGGTTGGCTAAAACGAGGCAGAAATAAATGCTCGGCGATCCCAATGTTCTCGATGTGCTATTGTTTCGCAGCAGACTCTGTTGGAAATCTTCGCAAGAAAATAGAGGGTGGAGAATATGCAGGCGTGTCCGTTGTTGCTGAGGCGTGGAGTGCAGTTTTTCCACCATCCGATTAGGCTACAGTGACAGGGGCTGAAATAATTCAATGCAGACCAAATTTCTCCCTCTCAGTCCTACGATAACAAAAAAATCATCACTTTCAGATGAGGCACATGAAACAAAAAATCTGACCATATCCTGATCTTTTCTTTTTTTCTCTCAGTTTAAGATGTATAAAATATAGTCAAGCACTTCATTTGTAATATATATGCATTTTATCTTATACTACAAGTTTTGATTTCAATATTTTTCTGATTTAAAAACACTTGATTTTCAATACATGACATGACAAAAACTGTAGTTTCTCCTCATTTTCGTTACAAAAACATTCAAATATTATAATGAGAAAGAAACGCAGTACTTGCACAAAATTAAAAAAATAAAAAAATTACTTCTGGCATGTTTGTACATATATATTTATAAATATTTATGTTGTATTGTATTTATCACTTTAAAGTATCATCCATCAATATGTTGTCCCTGAATTTTTGTGTATTTTTTATTTCTAGTCGCAAAGCAAGAAACCTTTTATTAAACGCAGGTGACTTAATATCCTGCGAAAAGAAAAACTTTAAAAACATACACAGGGTGTTTTTTTTCGAGTTACACAAGTTGAAATCATACTACAACAAAGAAATATATTTTCTATATCAATGAGACAATAATTGTTGGCTAGAAAATTTTGTGAAATTAACATTTAAATACGATTTCGCAATCTGGAACATTAATTTTCAACTTTGGCATCATCGTTTCTAAAGACACATGGACGACCCCGCCAGCTCATTAAGCGCCGAAAAACAGTGACTTTCTGTGAACGTAATGGTGTTTCGAAAGGAGCTTGTGGATTATTTTCACTGCAAATTCTAACTATTTACGTATCCTTTCAACCAAAATTGAAATTTAAAGGAAACCATTATTTTGATTAAAAATTTCAACAATTTTGAAGTGTTTCTTTCGTCTAAGGCCATCCATAAGAAAAAAAAATTTCAAACCAAACTAAACAAAAATCAGCTGTTAAATGACTTGCCCAATAAAACAGTGTTAACAACTCAAGATTGTGAACCTTAAAAAAAAACACCAAAATACATACAAATATTTAAAATCCAGAACAGCATCCACGATTTTACATCCTTATTTTAATATGGCGTTGGAAAAATATAGGGAAAAAAGAAAATTAAGATAAACCTGCTGCCATTTGGTGCATCCATTTTTGTTTCGTCTTACTCGCATTTGGCTTTGCGTCGTATCACTCCATGACAAAATAGCATCATTGCATGATTTATCGGTGTAGATGTTTTGCTTAGCGATGAATGTGTGAAGCATCCAGTCGACACCGCCACATAAGAGAGTTCAGTACAATCGATGAGAACTCCAAAAAAAAACTATTAAGAAAAATAAGTTGCACCGTGCCCTAATTATGAATCATGCTGGTGCATGAGAAGTATATGGAATGGAATCTACCTACAGTAAATATTTCGTCACGTTCTATTAAAAATATTGAAATTTTTAGCACCGAATAAAACCGCAATTTGGATCATTCTTCTGGCATTTGAATGACCAAATCGCTACGTACGAGTATTGAGGGTAAAGATTATGTCAAATAAATAGACTAGATATCCCAATTGTATTGTATTTGTGGACATTTTCCTAATGTAGCATTCGCTCTGTATGACGTGATGTCACGCTGCTGCAACCACATAAATCGGGGCCGAAAATAGATCGATAGTTATGGCACATTTCTGTGGATTTGCATCTTAAATTATAGCAAGTTTTCAAAAGATATTGTAATTAATTATATCTTCCTCAAATGGCTGGTCCTAAAAAAATTTATGAAAAAGAAGCACAACAAATATTGAAGCTTTAATACGGAAAGTCTGGTTTTTTGTAACAGACGCTGAGAAAAGAAACTTTTTTTCTTTGACGAAAAAAGAAACTTAATATCTCCTATAATTTGGCTAATCATTAACTTTTTTATTTTTATTTAAAATCGTTTTCCAATGCTTGTTTCTTCGATATATAATAGAGAGGTTCAAACTTGTTGCTTGATGATATATATTTCGTCCCTATCACTCGAAAACACAACTTTCAGAACCAAAAGTAAAGCCTTTGATAGAGTTAATCGCAATCTTCTATTATATAAATTAGAACGTTGAGATTTTCAACGATTACCCTTAATTGGACTTCATCATATTTATCTCATCGAAAACAACAAGTCGGTTTAAAAAGACCACATCCAAAGGTATATCTCTCACATCTATCTGGTGCAGCCCAGGCCAGCCATCTTTGTCCAATTGTATTGTCGTTATTTATTAATTGCCTTCAGTTTTATGCAATAATATATTATTATATGGTCGGCTATACGCTGACATTTCTTAGGCGTAAAGTTGAAATCTTTTAAAAAATACATTCAAACATTCTAGTCTGCTGACCAGTAGGGCATCACCTACGAAATGTCGTCATATAGACAGCTTTAAGGCATCCAAAAACCGGCTATATATTTTCTTTCTTAAATTGTTTAACTGTAAAACAATTAAATGAAATCGATTGTTTGTATATTTTTATTCTTTTGTTTTTGAATTCATTCGAATGAATTGCTTCTTGTCTTATTCGGTGATTACAAAATATCGATCAATAGAACAATCTAATGACACATTTCTGGTAAATCTTACCTTCCACTTACACATAATTAAAATACAAAACGGTCTTATGCACTAAAGACTTTTGAATAAATTATGCCAAGTGAAATTTTAACGGAAATTTGCATAAAAAGGCTTTCCTGTTCACTTAATTTATGATTTATGTAAATATGTCGAATGGTCCATTAGACATATATTATTCATACGAATATATGTAAGTACTGGGGATAATGAAGCATTTGTACTTAAAGAATATTGAAATTTTATCAAATTTCATTTCATGTCTTAAGTAAAAGAAAAAATATGATAATCTCGAGCACTGACTTGAAGCGTAAACAATTTTTTTTATGGAAACTTCAATTTGTAATCCCGTAACACATTAATCTGGTCATTTTTCTTAATGGCTTTAAAAGGTGTTACAGTGAAATTCAAAAAATGTTGCGAAAAATATAATTTGTTCGCGGAAAAAGAAGTTTCATTTGTCTGAATGCAGAAACAGCTACAATTTTTGTATTTTTAAAATCCTGAAGAATCCAATTTGAAACCCACTTGATCTGTAATTCTGTCGAAAATTTTTACAACCGAAAAATTTCCACAATTTATAAACTCAAGCAATGAATTTATTGCAAACCCAATATTTATTTTTGCACTATTTGTCTAAAAAACCCAAAAATCTGTATAACATCCAAAAAATATAAAAATATATTTTAGAACCAACAATTTCAAACAATTGAGTTTGAAAATTATACAATTTAAAAGCAAAAAACATATTTATATAAAGCTGTTTGTGTCTATAAGTCGACATTTCGCAAGTGCCAACCTAATCGTCAGGAGACCCACATCCGGCGCGTTCAATATAAGTTCAAGGGTACTGCTGCAAGGCTCCGTACTTTCCCCTGGTCTTTTTTTAATTTTTCTATCAATCCTTTTGCACTTGACCGCAGCATTTTCCATTCGTTTTCATTCATGTAGTCCGTGTCCATCAGATATTGAACGATCTGGTCACAATATCCAGCTCGTAAGACCCAGTGTTGCTTGCTACAACACAGATGCACCCAAATTCTTCTCCACCTGTACTCAGGAGTGGGAAATCGGAATCTCACGTTTTTCTTAGTATGAAATTTCAGCGCGATGTTCGCTGGCCTGAATATACTTTTTATATTGCCAAAAACGCATTCAAGTGTCTGGTTTTTTTGAAAGTGTGCAAGATATAAATACTTCACTCTATTCGATCTCCTTAATATATTTATAACACTTATATCCGCCCGCAAATGGCATATAATTTTCATGTTTGAGCCGGTGCTTCAAACTCCATAATGGGGTTACTTAACTGTGTGCAAGAGAGACCGAAAAAGCTCATCGATGACAATAGGATATCTTTGCGTTACAATGTTTTATGCGCTACTATAATGGATTTTGCTCTGACGAGATCAGGAATCCTGTTCCCATAACCCGAACTCTATCGTTTGTGGTCGATTGGTCAGGGAACCGCTCCTCCTTTTCATAATCAATTTTTCTAGTCCCGAAGCAACGCACTGCATATGTAAGTGTCATGCTCTGAGTACTGAAACAAAACAAAAAAAATTTAAATCTGCGTTTTCTTTGTACGTTTTACTTTTAAGCTTTAAGACGTACATTTACATAAGTCGCCTTACAAATTTTATATAACTAGTATTTTTCGGTTACTACGATCGGTTCTGCTTTCCTTAAATGTTTAAAGGGCGAGTAAAGCCTAAAAGCTTACTATTGTAATTCCATTAAAAGTTTTAATTCGACTTAAGGCAGTCACGCATATGAAATTCATATGAAACTATAAGCTCGGCTTGGGGATTCCACATCTAATTTGTTTTGCCAGTTTAATGAAGATTAACTTTATTCAAGTTAGTTAATTAAGAACATTTAGAAATAAATAGAATTTAATATCCGAACCAATTTTTAGTTTAGGTTTTTTGAGTTATGACGTACTTGCGGCAAATAAGCGGTACGCCAAACACTCATTGACACTCGCAATTGTCGTCTATTATTCCAGTTATTCGAATGATGAGAAACCACTTCACTTTGTTTAATTGCAAAATAAATAAATAAGAGAAAATTGCAATAATAAAATAAAATACACACTTTTTTTTACAAACAGTGGTAAAAATTTAAACAAATAAAATAAAATTACAAGTGTTCGCTGGGGTGACAAAAGAGAAAGCAATGAAATACTCGTGCGTACAAGTGAATCGCATTAAGTGATAATAATGACGGGTTTAACATTCAACAGCATGTGTGTCTATTGGATTGAATGTGGCATCAGTGGTAATGCTTTTCTCTCTATATATATTTATGTATGTGTACAATATAGTACATACATATTGTATATCGATTATTACGAATGATGGGGTCTGGCGCCTCTCACTGCGACCATCGTCGATCTATTGTGCCCTTCCCCTCCAGCGATTAATACACCAGGGTTCCAGAATGTGTTAACAGGTGTTGTGCACCCAGCATGTATGTAGGCATGAAGTAGTCTATATATCTAGTGTCCCAGTGCCACGTACTTGGTGTTACCTTGACTCTTCCTCTTCCCCCGCAGAATCTGCGGTGGTAGAGGTGTTTATAACAAGCATAAAGTCCTGTGAGTGCCCTTGACAGTGTTTTTGGACTTTTCCCAACCAGCTTTAGTGTCAGCTTTGCCCAATTGGCATTAAGAGCGTTGTGCAACCTTTTTGGAATATACAAGACCTTCAGTCTCGTTCCCCTACTTCCCTTATCCATCTCTTCTTAGATAAATTCTGTTGAAGCCAAAGTATGGCGTGGGTCCAGTATCAAATTATTTTTAATTAAAAACCTATTTTTGAGTCACCGTAGTCAAGTGACTACAAGATTTTTACCCAATATTTTAAACATTTATGAAAATCATGACCTGGGTAGAGCGAGAGGAGTGATCTCAGCTACTCTATGACTAACTGAACCGCTTTTAATGATATAATCAAAAGAAATATCGCAACTAGAAATATAAAATTTGGAAAAAATGATTCTTATTTCCAAAAAAAAAAAAAAAAAAAAAATTAACTGTTATGACTTTTGCTTATTGGACATTAATAAAGACGGGCTGCCGTTAGTGCTAAGAAATTTTGTGAATTTAAGGAAGTTTCTAAAATCTTCTTTAATGAGTGCGTAAATTTTCAGATTTCTATGACTTTATTTCATAAAATTTTGTTTCCAAAATATATTTTTTATATTTTTAATATAATTTTGTCTAAATCTAAAGTCTGTTCTGAATACATTTTTAGTGCAAAAATTCAAATTTCTAGTGCATCAGCAGAGGTATGTTAATATAACATGTCGAGTCTAGAGTTAAAAATTTCAAAATGTGTCTTCACACACATAAATTAATAATATGCTTAAAAAAAATCTAACCAAGTACAATAAATCAGTTGGAGTTGTCTTTGTTCCTGGCATGCACACACTTGCAACAGTCTTACCCAGTTAACGTTTCCACTTGCAACTTTGCAGTAACAAGAAATGGTATCATCTCTTCAACTGGTTGCTGAAGTTCCAAACAAAATAATTAAGGGGGATTTTTTTATGTTAAAAGAGCCTTCAAATTATGTCTTTATTGTACATTTCATTATTAATTTTAAAATTATCATCGTCTCTTTTTCGTTATGTTCATTATCTTTACGGTTAAGAGCAATAACAAGTACTCATCTCAAGCATGTCGCTACAACTGTATGAGATCTCGTTTTAATTCTTCATGCAGTGAAAAATCCTTTGTGTTTATGGACTTCTTTTTGCCAGAGGAGGATTATTTTCTTGAGAAACTTGTGAAACGGCTTTATGGAATTTAAGAAGGAAAGTGATAAATGTGTATAAGAGCTGTTATGTAACAAAAATAAAGGCAAGACATATAATCATTATTCTGTTACAATAATTTATTAGTTAGTTTCATAAAAGCTACCTGGCGCTAAGGCATCTCCGCCCACGTCAGAGATGGCAGAACTAGAATTGAAAGGAAAACATCAAAGTCGAGACATTCAGTGTCAGTCGAAGCAAATCATAGACAAAATTTCAATTTAAATCGAAATGCAACAGAGAAATACTTTCTTTTTCTTAGGGTTGATATATTTTTCTTAACAAATGATATCGTACTTGCTGGTATAAGAAGTACTAAATCTTGTTGATTCAAAACAACAAATGGAAAAAAGTACCATTTGTTCCAAGAGTTGTCGTCCAACGTAATGAATGAATGACATTGAGAAGCTCTATCTTTCAATAAACAAAACTTAAATCACATTTCTCGACAATTTGATGTTGACTTGATTGTGATGACGATGGCGACTCTTGGAATATGGGGAAATATTTCGAAAACATCTGTTTTTCTTAGTTTATTTTAAAAAGTTTCATAAAAACCGACAAATCTCTCTTGTGAGACAAGCACAATGTCATTAGCGTTCTTGGACGTCTAGTCAATTTCGTTTTACTTGGCACAGAGAATTTTTCGTTTTATATAGCCGATTAAAAAGGAATCTTAAGCAATAAATTTGAATTGAATATGATTTATGATTCATAAAAATGAATAAAATTGACTACATTTATCTATATCGTTTGTTAAAAACAGGAAGATCAAAAATATACTCTTACTTTTCATTAAACTAAATGGAAATCATAATGAAAAAATCTGAAACGCAGCCATTTTAATTAAATCAACGGAATTAAAACTTTCTGTTACAGATTATTTTTTTTCTTTCACTCATTTTGGAAAGAAAAAACGTTATTTCCGAACGCAGTTAAGTTCTGTGTCATCACGAGATTCTTTATAGCCAAACAATCAAAATTGTGTCATATCAGTGGAAAAGGACAAGACAGACAAAACAGCTTATTTCTACTATATATTCTATATTCTTTATATTATATTCTTTAGTATTCGATTTAGGAACAAGTTGTTTATACAGTTTTATGACTTGAGCCGTAAATAAGTTTTGGATTATCCAAAATCATAGTTTCAGTGCAATTTCCCTTTTTCTTTAGTTACTCCACTTGGGAAAATATGGTTTCTACAATCAATTGCGAACAAATTCTATCATTACAAATTAATTTGATTTCATCATAAGATCTTTTTTTTATATTTTTAAGTTCGTTTAAAATTGTTCTGCGTCATGTATTTTTTGGTCCACGGGAGTGTCGATTTCCTTCAGAATTCCATTCTAAGGCAGTTCTCGTAACACTGCCAATAGGTATACGGATAGTGTGGTTTTATTTGGGCAAAATATTCGACTTATCATTCGTAGATACTTCTTTATAAATACTTGGCGTGTCTCTGCCATATAGAGTTTATCGTCAGCCAAACTACGTGTCCATAAAACTTTGTAGATTTTTCGCCAATTTGGGGGATCCGTCACGTTTTAATTGGGCTGACCGTGCCACCACCATCAGTTGACATCCGGCAGCCCAGACAGCAAAAACCTTTTACAAATTTAATCAATTAACAGCTCAGAAATCTTCGATGTTGCTGCATTAACGAACTCGTTATGAAATTATATATTATGCAGCTGTATGTATAGCAACTTGTTTTAAAAACGAGTCGTTTTGAAAAAGAAAAATAATGCAATGAAAAGATTTGAGTCGTTTTGAAAATATTGAAAACATGCGGAAATGATAATTGTTCTGTAGTTTTGATACTATTTTAATAATGATTGTCCTTGGATTGGTTTTCAGAAAACAGTCATAATGTCCGCAAAATATTTTCATAATCTGTTTATTTATCGAAATTTAACAGCAAAAGTAATTATAAAATATTTGCACGCAACGGCCACCAAAAGTAAAAAGTCATGAGATTTTAATTCTGACGTTTTTTATTTAGCCGTTTTTAAGCGCTTTGAGTTTTGTTGTAAAACGCTTTTAAATCCTGCCGATATAGCGACACAAAACGCAAATATTTTGGGTTTCCCCGAAAATAAAGAAAAAACAAGTGACAACTTCCACTCTGGCATGTTGTTGGAATTTCCACACAATCGCATGGAAATATAAAGCAGGAATAAATACTGCATCTCCTCTATAACATAATGCGGTTGTAGTTAAGTGGCAAAAAAGCATTTTAAGCGATTTTATGATTGCAAAACAAAACCACATGTAACAAATTCATCTTACAAACGTACCAGCAACATTACAACGCATCTGCTACACACACACACACACACACATACACACACACAAATACGTTTGCATACATGTGGGGATGTGTATGCAGAAACAGATTAAAAGCTTCCTTTTTTTTAAGCAAATGAGATAAAAATAAAACACATCCTAGACATTATAATTTTTTAATGAAGTGCTTATGATGCAATTACAACAACAAACTGAAGAGGGATTGAGAAAAAATGTTAAAAAGGAAAATAAAATGATTCAGCAGACGACTTCCCACACATTTGAGGAGTACGAAAAAGTTTTAATTGTGGCTTTAGGGTATATATAATTTTTTGTTTCCTTTTGCTGGAAGATTTGTTTTTTGTGTGGTTTTCGAAATTATATTTTAGAGCAACATAAACTCTGGAGTTGTATTCAGAGTATTAAGCTACGGCTGGGAAATTACATATACATATGCCGGCCAAATACTATTATAATAAAACAAGAATGCTAAAAATATTAAAATAAAATAAATGTATTTCGCTACCGAATTAAGTTCAGATTTATTGTGGGACTTGCGAACGGAATCTAAAGCTGCGACAGACGGCTAAGCTAAGATCGCACTCTCGGCTCAATATACTGACAGTGTGAACGCACAACATTTTTAGATTCCCAACGATAAGCGCTAAAATCGCACTAGATTTGAACGATCAAACTGTTTTCTGGAGCGCCGGTGATGTGAACGCTCTTTCGCACAACGCCGACCAGCAAAAGTTTGAAAAATGTGCTGATTTTTATCGGCCGATCAAAATTAGTACAGATTTGATGTGTTTTCGAAATAAGAAAAAACAATATACAAAAAAAAGCTTAAAATAAATTCTGAAGAGAATATAAATTTAATTGATGTCATCGAAATGTCACTGAGTGAAGAGTGTGACAGAAGAGAGGAAACCCGATTGTTTTGAGAATTTTAACTTTTCTCGATATGAGCGGAAAAATTTACCCCAACATAATAAAGATAATTTACCACAATAAAAAACGTTCTGACATTTGTGTCAACTGTGAATTTCTGTCTAGAAAAGGCCTACTGTAAGGCAGCAATGTTGCCAGACTTGCGACATGCCTCCCTTCATAGCTCCCTTCGTTTCCATTGTCAGATAATTATTATCATAAATAGCTAAATTATTAAGATCCTTCCAGTTGCAAAAATGTTATCCACAATTGAATTATTAGGACAGAGCAAGAAATGTTAAAAAAGTTTGGCGACATTTATCGTATGAAAGACACAAATCGCCAGCTGTTTACTCTATTCCTTTAAAGTGACGCAACTCTTGTAGTTATTAAAAACAAATTTATGGGATTCCTCCGCTGCTAAGATGCTGTTTTGCCACTATTAGATGCACACTGAATTATTTGTATTAAACGTTTTCTATATATCTTGTTTTGAATTGATTATTTTACATTATTCATTTTCGTTGTTAAATCAAGGCTACTTTTTTTTGCTGCATATCCTTCTGTTAGATAGAACTGTCCTGAATTCGAAGAGCGTGAATGTGGAAGAATTAACCAATTCTATTAACATTGAAGTGTTCCCCCTTTCCATTTCCCCAGATGTGTGTTATTGGTTGTAGTTTCGCTTACATTATTCTTGGTATGGCGTTATCTCGTTTGCTTTCTTTCATCATGAAAACGAAAATAAAGATTTAATATATAAACGATTGCTGGAATAAACATTGAACTACTTGTCGCCGCTTCAAGGAATAAGGCCATATAAAACGTTTGCGATGACCTTGTCCATGATAAATGTTAGGCACTCCCTTAAAGCTGCTTAAAAATGGTTAATCTAAGACAGGAAAAGTAAAGTTTGGGGTAATTTCACTGCGTGTATTGTATTTTGTTTGTTTGGTGATTTCGATCATAGATAAACAATTCCAAAGAATTGCTTTTAGTTGACGAGTTATAGAGTTTCTTTTACCGCGTAGTGTTGACTGCTATTTAAGGACCACAGGGTTTTTATAATATAAAACTGATTAAAAATGTTCACTCCAAACGTTTGGGAATGATATATTATGAATGTAGGTTTTCATGTTTTTGGGTCAACCTTATTTAGCATACGAGTATTTCAGCGTGAACAGACAACGAACACATGTGATAGTTTTAGTTGCGTCCAGATGTTGAAGCCATAAATTTCCTTTTCGTTTGGTTATTGCATTGGAATGTCAGTTTGCAGGTGTTATCTGAGAGAATAAAATGTTTTTAAGCGAATGATGACAAATGACCATGAAAAGAGAACAATAACGTTCGGATAAACTCAGCACAAAAAAAATCTCTAACTAAGCAAATTTTAAATGAAAAGGTAATGCAATAAAAAAGGAGAATAATGTCCGATAAAAATGCCAAAAAAAATAGTGTTGGCTTAGCAGCCATCAATGAAAATTATAGTTTTGTATATATTTACATGTGTACCAATTATATAAATTTATCAGCCAAAGTTCAAAGTTCAACTCAAGGGATTTTCCAAATGACCGTTTTGATGTTAAAGTGGAATAAAACAAGCGGAAATTTGTACACAAATGGCGAAGTTATCTGTAAAATTCAAAAAAGTGGGCGTAGTTGGAAAGAAAAGTAGCCTATAATTCATTTCAGAGTTCGAGTTAAACGTTGTGAAAAGTTTGGCGAGATCGTTTCAGTGGTATGGTCTTTTATATGGTACAAAGCAGCCAACAAAACACATTCTATTTTATATCCATATATAGATTAAACATCAATCATTCAAATGTCGTCACAAGTTCTTGTGGTGACATTTATCCAGACTGTACAAGTTTCAATGATGCGGCAGATCCGACTGAATTTGATTATATTGACTTTAAGGGCTTGCAACTTATTAGCAGTGATTTAAGACTTCAGGAAAACACACCAGCAAAAGTCCAATAGGGTCAACTTGTACGATCTGTTAGAGACTAATTGACTTTAATTGAAATTATTCATTCTCACTATGATCGTGGCATTCGCTGTGCAGCCGTTAGTGACATTCTGCTGGAGCCATATGCCATCTACGCCCATATCGTTTAACCCTTGCGTTAATACCCAACTTTATACACATTGTTTAGCAACCCGGGTACCCGGGTACCCACATACTGCTTTATATTGTGTTAATAATCAATATTTCCATGAAATAAAATAAAATTTTTAAACTTTTTAAAAGCGTATTAAATGATATTTATGTTTCAATATGATTTTTTAACTTTGCATAACGGCCAAAATTTAAATTTTTTGAGTCATATTTCCCATACAAATTGTTAATTTTTTGGCAAATTTGTTTGGAGTATCAACGGACCAAAAAAATTAAATATAGAATCTTAATTCGCTTTCTTTTAAGTTAAACAATGATGATACAGATCCATGTAAATATATCTGAGTGGGTACCCCAGTACCCGGGTATCAACACTAGGGTTAATTTGAGGGAAAAGCAATCGATTATCATCGCTCTGCAATGGCGTGCACAAAAACGGCGCAAGCGACGCAAAATCCTCTCGAAGTACTAACTTTCCTTGTGCATTGCAACCTGATGAACCGTGTGTGGTTTGACGTCATCCGTTACAGTTGTGGTGCGGCTTGATGGCACAGTCTGACATAAAATGGACGCAACACGCTCAAAGTTTACACTAACGAACAAGCACCTGCATCGTAAAGTCATTTGGTCTTGCTGGTCAATCGTGTGAGTCCCCATGGGGCTGCGGCATCAGCAACTGAATTACATTAGACCACAGCTTATTACAGAACTTAAATTTAAATTTTATGACATGCGCAATAAGACATATTAAAATAACCCTTTTGGTTGGCAGTAGCAAGTGTCATTGGAATTATATTTTCCTCAATATATTAACATACGGAAAGGACACGTATGTGACACCAAGAATAAAGTAAAATGCAATCATCGGCCGCCTTTATTTCTTGTGCCGGCTACCTTTTTCTACACGAATATTTCAATAAAAACTAATTTATTCGAAACAAGAAAATACTTAGAACGCCAACGCTTTCGCTGGTTCGTAGCTGTTACTAAAGTCCTATTATATTATATTTTTCTAACTTTTTGCTTTTTCCAGTTTTAACACTTTAAAATGCCATCAAAAGAAAATCAAATTTTGTTGTTTGTTGTTTGCTGTTGGTCATGTTGTGATGTTGGCCATCCATCAGAATATTTGAAATATTTTCATGATGCAACTGGCCTGACTTGAAACAGATTTTCATGTTGATTTGATGAAAAAGATTTTGATCACTAAAAATGAATAAAAAAAAATAAACTATATGTTTTTGGTATGAGTATTTGCATTTGCATTTTGTATGCAAATTGGCAGGAGGTCAAACACTCAAGCCCACATCACCGGCTGTACGTCTTTGTACATATTTTGTGGTCCAGTTTGTTCAGTATGTCAGTATGGTAATTTTCTTTAGATTTTCTCATCATCATCGTCATAGTATGTACATACATGTATTTTGCAATATATATAATATGTAAGTAGATATCTAGGAGTGTCTACGTGAGCATGAATATATATCTTACACAGTTTAATAAGTACACAATTTCCTTTGCAGCCACCTTTTAAGGTTTCAAAGGCTGTTAATGTGGACATTTGACAAAATGTCTTCTCTCAATATAGAACTATTTTTAAAGATTTCTAAAGTGAATATAATATTTTAATGCGCTTTTTTTTTTGTTCTAGTCGCCGTATTTCTACGGCAAGAAATGCAATCGACTAATCGTCCTCTTTCAGATTATTCCATAATTTCCATTTGACGGAACGATTTCTTTCCGAAAATTTAAGATAATTTAAATACTCGATAAAAAAAAACTGATAACTGGTATTCAACAAAACAGCTTGTCCCATTTAGTTCCAGCACGTTTTTAACAATTGCCTTTGAAAAAACCGCTTTCTTCGAAAGAAGTCGTCAAAAACAAAGTTTGAAAATCCTAACACTTGTCTGCAACTTGTCCTGACTTAGAAGAGACTACCATCATTTTCTAATTTAATCAACACAAACGGCTATCTGATCAAGTGTTTTTGTATAACACTTTTTTCATTTTCTAAACAACAACTTTTGTTAGTCACCTTAACAGTTTTTCACTCTACTGAAAAGTTGTTGGCTTAGAAAGAAGACGTTTTGTCAAACGTCCACAAAAATTCTAAAACAAACTTTTATTGGGAAATACCAGGACCCTTATTATGAACTTGAAGTTGGTGGCACTTCCAAAATTTCACTATTCAACAAATTTTCAATTGAACTTAATTTTGCTTTTGACGCAGTATGAGAGTTTGAAAAAATATATGATTTATTATAATTAAATTTAAAAATTTATAATTTTTTAAACCATCATTTTATTTTAATGTTTTTTACGGCCTGGATCTAAAGTTGTGAGTAGAAAACAGCAATCGGAGAAACTCGTTGCTGCAATTCTGTTTTATGGGCCACAATTTTGACGTGTGTCCCATCAACACATCCAATAATACCTGACATGCTGCTTTTTTTGGAAAATATATAATTTGCTCCTTGATCTTCAGCAGAGGTAGATCTATTTCATCCATTTTCAACAAATAAAATTTGCTAAGACTAGGATTTCCGCCCACGGCACTACAGATTTCAAACATATTTTCGTTCTTCAGGTTCAGTTGGCAAGAACAATCGTGCTTGGGATTGATTTGCCGTGTGTGCTTTGCGCCACTAGTTAAAAACTTCGCTAAATACGTCGGGGATTTCATTTCCAAAATGTTAGAAGCATCTCTTAACTGCTTTCTACTTCCAGCCAGTGCCGATAAGCATTCGTCCTCCGCAGACGAGTCATCGAACCACAATTCGATACGTAATTCAATTCCATTGGCATTGCAACTGGCAGCTGTGCAAATATAAATATTTTCAGAAGGAGGACTTAATAGATCAGTCGGGAGCAATAAGATTGATTCAATCTAAGGCACTCCAATATAGACGACATTAAGAAAACTTAATCCTTGACTCGAAGTAGACTCTGCAAAAAATGTATAAATCAAAAAGCAAGTGAAGAAAAACTAAGAAAATAAAAAAAGTTATACTTCCAACAAATTTCTTTTACAGAATTTAATTGAAATCAATAATGAAGCCTCCTACTGGCTTCTGTTAAAAGCAATTTCAAACAGATATTATCGTTTTGAGTCACACCTCAAAGCGGTCACTTTTTTGCTTAAAAAAAATGGAGGAGTTTGGAATCGTTAACACAAAACGATGTTACCAATTAAATTGCACTTTTTGTCGTTTTTAAAGCGCTTTTCTGTCTCATACTTGAATAATGCATTAAATATTTTCTTTGTTGCAATATTTGTGTAATCGTTCAAAGACTGTTGCAAAATTGTTGCTTAAGTCCGCAAAGTCTTTTCAGCTGCGTATGCAAACAATTTATTAACTGATTCAGTGTGTTCAGTTGTTGGATAAGATTAAAAATTTTGCATGTAGAGATAGAGGAAGGATTAAATAATTTGTTTTTCAGGCTTTTTCAATCAGAAAAGGCTGAAAAACCATCGAATCGAAGTTTAAACAGAAAATCTAGATATAGAAGTTATTGCACGGTATCCCCTGTCTTTTGACACGGCTTTCCAAGAAACTACGGCCAGTAATTACCGAAAAAATGCCTTCAATTTTATTTGGGCGTGGGGTTTGAAATGACGTATTTTACTGACCCTTGTTTTCTTCTTGCTTGCTTTTCTAAGCTGCTTCGTATCAGAGACATGGCGATGAAATTGCCTCCAGACCAAATTTAGGCTCGAATTTTTATTTCTCAACTCTTCCTTGGCGTACTACAAACAGGGGGACTCTGCTTATTGGAATATGAGGAAAAGGGGTCCGTCAAAATTTATATAACGAGCTGTTACCTCACAGGCAACAATACAGGGCAATTTAGTCATTGAATATTGTTACCAATATATGAATATATGGCCTGATGTTTCTGTCCTTGAAATAACGCTACCATTAAAATAACGGATGATGCTCCAACTTAAACTGTTACAATGCTAAATAATGTCCTCGCGATGCTGTTGTCCTGCAATAGATTTCTGTTCTTCGTAAGGAACAAGGGGCATGTACAGCAGGTGTGTTGGTTAAAGCAACGTAGGGGCCTCGTCTTCTTTTTACTGTCTGGCAAAATGGATTCGATAGCCCCAGCTCACCTGCAGAGGGTTAGTGTTTTGTAAGGTAATCACATAACAGAAGAAGTTGCCACCCATGTGTCGCGGTAAGCCACCTGAGAGAGGTTCAGGGGCGTAGAAAAGTTGTATATGAATATTTCTTTACTCTAGTTTACGATTAGTACTCGTATAAATGTAGTCATGAGCTGGAGGCCATAAGATTTTATACCAACATCTTTTAGACGTTAAAATCGGTATTTATTGCCTTAATTTCTTTTATATTATCAATGTTGTTTAAATTTGTTTGCAATATGTAGTTTTTTCTTTTCTAGAAGAGTCCAGAAGTTGCCAGCGAGTTGTAAAGTCGCAAAAAGCGGTTCAAATTGTAAGAGCTGATTAATTTTAAGGTTATTTAGAATCATTTACTTCTAATTTTATTTGTAGCTCTTGAAATTCGTGCTTATTTTATGTTAATCCTGCAGTCGATTAAATCTTTTAAATATTTATATGAAATACTGGGGAACTACTGTTTTATTTTGGGGGTTCGCATTTTACACAGACGTCATGCCACTCGTCCGTAATTATGTATAAGAAAAAGTACTGGAAAATATTTCAACAACCCACAAGCTACTACCGATTTTAAAATTTTAAATATGAGATTTTACTTTCCTCGGCAAAGCCGCCCTTATTTTTTTGGGTAATCATTGATATCACTGATGAAACATCTTCAATTGTACCATTACAAAATTATAACATAAAAGCAGTAAATGTTATAAGTGCATTGTGCAAATATGTATGTATGTATGTGTACAGAAGTTTATAATTATCGGCTATTAAAAGCTTTTCGATGAGGTTTTTAACAACACGCCACAAGAGTACAACTCTTAACATGCCTTCAAACTGAAGGCTAATAAAAATGTCCCCCTTCTTCTCTGCCCCTATTTGAGTTCGTGTGCTTTTGCTTTGAAAATGGTTGGTTATTGATGTTTCCGAAACTGCACAGCCAAAATGGTATTTTCACAAACAAAAAAAAGACAAACGAAAAAAGAACGAAAATCTTGTCTATTAGGAGAGAGAGAAAAATCCAAAAGTGCATGCATCAGTGTTGATAACGCATGTTTGGAAAGAGTTTAAAATTTCTAAACATCTATTTATTGGTTTTTGGTTACACAACTCTTACACATTGTTTTGCAAACATTAAGGCCTGAATAGAAAATGTTAACAAAAAATCAATGTGTTTTGAAAACAACGAAAACTGGTTTCTGTGAAACATCAGGGGAGATACATATTCAAGTTTATGAGTGTAAACCTATTTCCTGTCTGTCGAACAAAAAAAATCAAATGCTTTGCAGGTTTGTGAAGGATTGAAAGACAGTCGTTAGGTTGGCATAACGCGTGCTAAACTTGAAATCGCTACAACTCAAAATTTATGGAAATTTATGGCACTCTCGTTTGTTCCTTACAAATGACTGAAGGCTTCATTAGTTTTAACTTTCGTTTGCCGTTCAGAGCTGTTCTTTTCTTTAGCAAATATTTCGTAATTATTTTTTCTGCTAAAATTTCGTTATACAAAATACATGATTAACATGTTCTGTTTTTTTCCACAAAATTGAGTTGCTTTTTAAAAATCTTGGATAAACAGGAGTTTTAAATATTTTAGCATAATACAAACTAATATTTTGTTTTTTACTTAAAGTTGAATTCCATTTTCTACAGAGTCATCAGCAAGACAGCAAACAAACCACTTGTATACATTTCTAAGTGACGAGATACACAACAGCTGATTAGTAGCAGAAAAGAGCTTAAGAACTAGTTCCGCCTTAACACTAGCACGTTTTATATAATAATATACCGCCTTCTCGCCTAATGATGAATTTTAATGTATAATGAATGCTTTTAAAAATAAAATAAAATTCTTGCATTAATATTGTGTTAATTTAAAAACAAATCTGTCATCACTGTGAACTTATAATTATATAAACATCTGTCAAAAAAGAGGCCATAATCTCTTAAACAGGAGCATGACGTAGGAGGAGGATGACGCTTTGTCTTTTGTTACTTCTCTTCTAAAAGCTTGGAAAAAGACATAAAAACTTTTGTACAACTTATTTGTGTTCTTACGAAAATCAATCAATTGACACAATTTTGGTATATTCTGTTGCAACGATTACTAATTTTACCTTTTTGACATCTTCCGTCTCAGAAAGAGAAAGAATATTAATTTCAATTCAATTCAATACATGTTTTCAAATACTAGTAAATTCGATCCTTAACTGTGTCGCATCCGCCGCAGCAGCAGCTGAAACTTGTTCTTCCACTGGGGAAAGAACTTTTTCCTTCAATTCTTAGGTTACATTGTAGTCTATGAATTTTTTTCTTACGTTCTGCTTTTCATCATCGTAAACGTACAAATCAGAAACGTTTTCTTTTATGCCACCGTGTGGCCTGTTTTTGTACCCTGAACTGTTGGGACGAAAGGATTATATTTGAGAGGGAGTTCCTCACGAAATTTATTAGCCAAGTTTTTTTTTATTGTGAACAGTTCCGTACCAGATACTTTTCCAAATCTGTATGTTTAGCCATAAGACGCTTTAAAGTTCTGTAAATATAATATATATTATAGATATTTTTCTTATACAAATTTTAACGTAAATTTTTTTTCTCATTTGTTTTCAGCGAAACTAGAGCTGTCCTTTTGTTTACGAGGGTAAGTTTTCATTCTAACAACACAAGTTATAAAAAGAGGAATAAGAAATCCCAAAGAAGTAGAATCCTTAAGAATAAGAATGTCAATCTGGAAACAATTGTAGGAAACAATTTGTTTTTTATTATACTTTTCTTTAAATGGAAAAATAATACTCCTTATTCCAAGAGTCGTCGTCGTAGTCACATAAAATCGTCATATAAATATTTGACATCTGTGTACTTTTCGTCGGCACCAATTGAAAATGTTATTGACAATTTCTATCCCTCTGGTCTCGAAAATGTTAAAGTTTCTTTGATATTAACTTGATGCAACGACGATGAGGAGTTTTGGAATATGAAGGATTGAGGTTTTGCGTGTATCCTCGTGTCGCAGAGACCAGCATTTTGCGATTTGGCACTTTGGATAAGAATATTTTTATCGCCCAAGAAAGAAGTTAAATGATGTTGAAAATGTTCGGTATTTGATGAAAATGTATAAATTCTTCATAATTTGCGTGCTGTGCAGGTTTTCAGAGTGACCGGCAGAAACGTTGTACCGTAGAAAGGTAAAATTTCATATAATATGAAAAATATGAAAATTTGAAACTTGAAAGTGATTTGAAATCACAAAAAATGTGTTGTATGCGTAAAATGTTGAGGTTTTGAAACCTCAACTACCTTTTCAAATCAGTTTTTTATTTTATTTATCTTACTTTTCTTTTCTGTGCTAAACATCATAATAAATTAATTAACTAAATTACTCAATGTGATGTTTATTAATTTTTCATGCAGTTGGTTATTTTATTTAAAGCAAATCCTTTAAAACTAAGAAAATTTCAAAGGACCTTTTGTGTTACAAAACTATTATTTGATTTTGCGATTTTTGTTGTGAATTCAGACTTGATTGTCGCAAAAAGGGTGTGATTTACAAAATTTACGCCAGAAATTCTTACGTGTGCTTTTGAAAGCACATGTTATTTTGAATCATTTGATATTGAGAATGAGGCTGATAATGTGTTACATAAGAAAGAGTTTAAGTTTAATTAAAATAAGTGCAAGGACATGCGTTCTTTCGTTGTATCCCGGATT
The DNA here is from genome assembly GCA_932526305.1 of Epicampocera succincta. NCBI lineage: Eukaryota > Metazoa > Arthropoda > Insecta > Diptera > Tachinidae > Epicampocera > Epicampocera succincta. Next base: position 60,376,747 of record OW052034.1, read on the forward strand.
ATATTTTAATAACGATTGTTTTCAGTGTCAAGCAAAATTAGTATTATAGGAAATTAAACATGCTGACGCTAATGTGTGCGCGTTTCATATATACTGTTTCTTGGAAGTTTGTAAGTTTTGAGCTTTAAGCTTTAGATAAATTATGACATCGAATAATTGAATTGTAACATATTTTTTGTATAGAAATGTAGTCTGTAGCAAATTGTTCTTTTCTTTTTTCTTAAATTATATGTAATTGCATTGCAAAATGTTGGCTGGGTAGTTTTCTTCAGATAACTACGAAAATTAACCAAACCACTGCACACATTAAGTGCATTAGTTTAATGTGCCGACAAGAGAACGTCTAAATTCAAAACTGATGCATGCGATTACAACAACCACAACGACTCTATTGAGCCCCATTTCAGGGTCCTTCGTTTTGTTTTTGGCAGAGAAAAGTTTGCAATTGCAAACAAGCAGCCATCACACGCAACCAAAATTCAGTTTTGAGTGGTAAAATAGAACGATGGGCAAAAGTAAAAATGATTGCAATTTTTCCAAGATCAAATTTGTTTCATTACTTTTTAAGATTTATTCGTTGAAGATAAATAATTAAAAGTTTAAAAACATTTGGTTTGTTTAAAATCTTGAAAAAAAATTGGAAATAAGTTTTGTCTACTGTTTTTAATGCGTGGATTATAGAATGTGTTTTGTAGCTAAATGATAGTTTTGCCATTTAGGTACAAGTGCCGGTTCAGATATTTCAACTTTTTTTGAAGCAATTTCTTTTTTCACGTTCATACAAAGGAATCTACACCAACCATCTTTGAATTCGACATTATTTGTATAGTTCGTTTTATTTGTGCATCTAATAGGTATTTTATGAGAAAAGAAATGATGATCGATTGAAACTGAAGTGTGGAAAAATTTAAGAAGGCAGAAAAAATATGTATTTATTTGAAATTAATGTTGACTTTTACACAGTTCTTATAGATGTTCACAATTTTATCACAAACACAGTCTTACTTATAGCACAGCAAATCATGTCAAATATATTAACCTGCAGCTAACTTCATGCATATAATTAGAGGGAGTATTCTAGTACAAGCAACTCCGTACTAAATAATGCTTTTCTACTACTTTGTCTGTCTCTGTCAAACTCAAAACTTGATCAACAAATATTTACGACAACTTGTGTATTTAAGAAACACAAATCCATATGTGTTTTACTTGGATTCTTCTTCTTTTGGCGCTACAGTCCGTGGTGAACCTGGGCCTCAACCAACAAAGTTTACCAGCTGGCACGGTCTCTAGCCAGCGTCCTCCAATTTTGCACACCAAGTTGGTTGAGGTCCCTCTCCACTTGTGTGTGCCATCGGTTCCGTGGGCGTCCTCTAATGCGTTGTCCCACAGGTTCGGAATCGAAGATTCTGTGCAAAAATTTTTGGAATGTATTAAAATTTCTTCACGCTGAAAATTAATTTCTAACGTAATTTTGTTGTTCTGTCGAAGTTTTAAAATCCAAATTTTTGTTTTATGTTTCATGTTAAATAAGTTGGTTTAGTGATTAAATATACATATTGTAAAAATATTTAATTTAACTTGAAATATAGGAGAAGAAAGTAACTAAAACTAATATAAAAAGATTTAACTCTTGTCTTTTACTTTATACTGTAATGTTTTTTCTTCATTTTAATTTATTTGCTATTAATTTAATAATAAATAAATAAGACGAATACGAAAAAACTGTGTAGCTTTAGAACAAATTATTCTAATTTTTTAGTGATTTTTTTAGTAAGTTTTGATTTGTTTTGACTTTTCCTTGTGACTTCTGCAAATCAATAGTTGACAGATGGACTTTTTATATTTTATTATAAACAAATATAAGAACACTTTACAGCACTTATTTTTCTTCCTTCTTCATGGTGATTTTGAGCATCAATTTTTTGTTTCGCCAGATCTGAATAATTCTCTTTGAATAAAAAATGCAAAATAAGACGTGAAAACTTAGATTTAGCTTAAAAAATAAACATAAGATTGGATTTCTAGTTTTTTTTTTTTGTTTTATTTAATATACATATAACTAAACTATAGTCCTACTTTTCGATAACAGTCGTATTTAACCTTAACAAAATAAAGTGATTTTGCGCAGGCAAAAATAAAAAAGTTTAATTGAAGATCGATTGTATTTTTATGGAAGTCATGGTAGTCAAATTAAAACGACGTAAAACCCTTATGACACTACATTATTCCTTCATTAATTGACGGATTAATCGATAGAAAGAAACGATAAATGTCAAAAAGAGCAAACGATAAACAAATTTAAATAAAATAATTTGTTTTTTGTTTAAGTGGTGTCAACTGTTCGTTTATAAGAAGCCGCAAAACTGAACAGGAAAACAGCGTCAAATCGCTTAGTTTTGCCATAAGACCGCACTAATGACCACTTTTAGTGTATCAAGCTGGAAATGTCAATGTCAATCTTAAATTGAATTAAAGTGAATTTGGCATTTTTTCTTAAAGAACTTAATCCCTTATCGATAACTAAATTTTTGAAAGTTTGCTATTTTTCTTAATATACTCGTATCTCAACTGTTGGCACTTGTCAAATTTTCTTATTACACTATTTTTGTACTGTTCTCCAAAATGTTATTCATAGTCTGGTTTTCCTGTTAGCATCGATTCGATGTGAATAAAGAAAGCATTTTGCGTACTATAATTTGAGAAAGCGTTAAGTCCTGGAATGTATAAACGACTTTCAGATCCATAATGGACGGGAACGGGCTCATACCGGATAAACGATTTTCCTGACTAATTGAGTAACAAGTTGGAGTAGTTTTTTGTATATTATTTTTTCATTTGCATTTTTTCAAAATCAAAATTAAACAAAATTTTACATTTTTTCGTCTCAACGTGTGCATTCGAATTGCATTTAACTGTGCCAGTCCCTGTAATAGAGGTAATCACGAATTACAACACAAAAATGGAAAAATAAAGTGAAAGCGAAAAAAAATTTCAATTTCTTCCCGGTTAATCGAAGTTCCATAAAAATCTTAAAACGTCCACTCAAAATATTGTACCGAAAAGCACATGATTTCAAATCACACGTACTTTTAAAAGCACACACCTGATTTTCTGCTGTTCTGTAAATCGTAACCTTTCTGTGTTTTCCCATGCGATTTTCAATTGCAGAAAACACAGGATAACAGCTGCTTTGTTTATTTGGATTGATTTGAAATCGTAAAAGCAAATACATTTTTTTTTAGCAGAAAAACGTTTTTAATAAATTAATTAAAAATCAAGTAATTTATTTAATTGATTTATTAGGACAGAATAATAATAATAAAAAGTCTACTACGATGTTCTTCATATTTCAAAAAAGATTTGAAAGATCAGGGCCGTGTAAAAAAATGGTGCCTGTGCGGAATTGCATCACTATGATGCGGATCTGTGCTTAGTTTGCGATGCAATTCAGCCTCAATATAATTTTTTATTAAAAAAAATTTTTTTTAAAATAAATTAAAAAAGAAACAAAATTATAAAATATATAATACTTACCCTTGCACTACTGCATCAGCCAGTTTTATGATGCTGTTTTAATGTTTTTTGTGAGAACTCAAGACATTTGCAGTGTTGCAAACTTTTGCTTTCCAGAACGTACATTTGCATGACGTGAGTGCAAATGATTTAAGTTGTTCGCAATGACTTGTCTACAAATGTGACCAAAAATAGTATCAAATCTAATTCTCAAAATTTCCATTTCCGCCATTTGTTTTTTTCTGTGTAAATTGCATACAGTTACCTGTCAAGCCGTTCTAAAATCTTGCAAATTAAACGCCAAAAAATCGTTTCTCTGGCATATGTTTTTATTTTTCAAGTTTCTCTCAAATTTAAATTACAATTTACACTTAGAAATTATATCATCATATTTCCTCAGACATTTGCTTACAACTTGTCATTTTATAAATTTAATCATTACCTATTCTTAGTTGTAGGTATTTTAATGTTTATCATGTTTATTTTTTATTTGTTTTAACATATTTATGTATGTATTTTTTAATCACTATTTTTATATCTATTTGTTATGTCAGTTAAAACCAACGTTTTTAATTCCATTATTAAAATAATAAATATTCAATTATACAGACATATATTTTTTTCTAATACTTACACTCGGTTTGTATATTAATTAAGTTTGTTTCTTTATTTGCATCTTTTAATTAATTTAATTATTTTTTATTCGCTATTTATTTTATAGATTTAAATAAATTCTAATGCAGTTTTGTTGCATAAAAGCCTACACAATATGTATGTGATTTAAATAAATACATTGTACCTTCGAACTAAATATTTACGTACGTAACGAAATGCGAAAACCTACCGATAAGTTAATTATTTATTATTGTAGCAAGAAAAAACAAAAATTAAAAAAATGCCGTAAACGTGTACGTGTATAATAGAAAAATAAATGCATAATTTAAATGCGTTGCATTTCATTAAGTAGTTGTTTTTAACGCCTGAACGAGTGCAGCGATAAATTGTGGTTTATTGCACAAACGCATCGTCCACCACAACCACAGAAAAAGGCACTCATGCTACTCGTTTAGCCCGCACCTAAACCGTCACTGCTAATCGTTTTTCGCGTTTTCTTAGCGCTATAATTTGTGCCGATAATAACGTTACAGGTGTAGTCATGCCTTAATTTAAGGCTAGATTTAGGTGAATTATGTGCTAGTGCCCAGCTAGGGCCGCTATTTAAGACGAGTTTGTGTCCCTCTACTTTTTTTTTAAAGCTTCGCTGCTCACGGAATTAAGTTCTACGGCTGTTAAACTTTGGGACGTAGTCTTTTTTGACATTGCGTTAATGCCGCACTATATTCCCCGATAGCGCGAGCGTCATAAATGTATACAGTCCCTGTCCTGTTGCCATCGTTACCTGAAAATGATTTTTTACGGGCATTACGACTCGCATTGAAATGGCAAATTTTTTTTAATCCCCATAATTAATAAATTAGTGTTCTGAAATCCGTTTTTGGGCATTCGAAGTTATTTGTAAAAAAAAGAACAAAAAAACAATGGCTTTTTTTTAATAAAACTATTGTAACAAATCTGCAAATATTAATGAAATCGCAATAAATTTACTCTGTATTGAAAAAGCGGTTGTGCTTTATGGCAAAAGGAAAAAACAAAACCGAAAAGTGAGTACCAAACTTCGTGTTTTTACACGTGTACAAAACAATATTTCTTTGCAAATATACCGAATTTTTTTATTAAATATAACAAAGAGTAAAAACATGTGAATGTGAAATGCAGACACCAAAAATGCTGAATTAATCCACTTTGGAGTGGATGCGGATTCTTGACCACAAATGTCGAAATAATTTAAAACATTCTTTGTATAAGATATTAACAAAATTCTTTCCTTGTTCGAAGTACCCAGGATTGTCATTATCGCCTGCATTTCCTTAGGATGGCACGGACCCAAGTAATCCAGAATTTGAGCAATTGTCTCGGTTACGTTGACTTTAAGGGCATCGTCCGATTGTCACTTGCGGCCATATCACGAAACTCCACCAGAATAGTCAGTCACACGATCTTGGTGGCGGCTAATTCAAGTCACTTATGCCAGATATTACAATACCTTCAAGTTATGCATGCACTTGCCCACTATGTTCCTCGTAGTGCCAACCCGTTGGCATCACATGCCTTCAACGTCTACCATATTGCACGATTTGGTTCAAAAGAAATCGGTTCTGTAACGCTCAGTGTTGATGTTGATGGTCTTGCCAATATGGTTTAAAAAAAAAGTACGAGCAATTCCCCTGTCGCCACAAAATCCATAACCAATACAAAATTTTGGTGTGAACCGTGTGCGGGTTATAATGAAACTTAGGCTCGATTTTTTGTATGACCATAAATTACTGACATCATTTGATTGCATTGAATATTCGCGAAACAAAACATTTAAATAAAGAAATAACCTAAATATATTTCATAAAGGATGAAAAATGGAAAAACTGAGACTAAATGAAAAAGAAAATCAGTCCACAGTAAAGAAATCAGTTAATTTATCTAATATTTTCTTGTTACTCCAATGCAACCATTAAGGGTTTGTTCTCACGCTTTGGATCGTTGAGGTTCGCCCATTATTAACGCGAGCTGTAGATGAGCGTGACCAGCCAATTACCAAAAATGGTGTCCAAATCAGTGTTTTGGCTTTCAAAACGTTGGCGAACTTAGATTTAAGTCTATAACCAAATAAATTTCTTTGGAGCTAGAAATTTTCTGAAAATCATAGGACCTATTGAAAACGTGTATTATCGGTTTGTGTGTGGAATTGGTGATGGCGATTAGTTAGTTTTTCAAACATTATTTATATTTTGATCAAAAAAAAATGTTTTGTCGCTGCACTTTCTTCCCGTAAAATAAAAACTATTCGCTGTTCATTCTAACATTGATGAATATATACAATTTAAAAAAAAAAATTGCCGTTTTAAAGATAAACGGGCAATTTATAAATACAGCTTCTTGTAAAATGGTTGCTTTTGACCTGATTTAAGCAGCAGTTCCGCCGGAGGGCTGGATTTTTACACGACACAGGTTCGGCTACATAAACTTTTTTACGAGATTTCACGTTTCTCCATGACAATGGCTTTTAAAATTCAAATTAACAGCTCAAATTAACTCTTATTCTACTGATTATCACAACAAATTTTCAAAATTTTATTTCTTAAATTTTTGTTTTCTCCAACTCAAAACTCATGACAAATTAGTTTTTCTATAAGTCTTTAGGTTTATAAAACATAAATTACACAGAAATTTAAAAATTAAGTCTTGTTAGTTGGTTGTCTTAGAATATCTGTAACATTTTGTTTTGTTTAAAATATACATACATTAATAAACTGTATCTTACAAAACCTTAAAAACTATTTAAATAGTTGTGATTTTTGTCATTTGTTTTAGGTGAGTTTTAAATTTTGATATTTCATTTTGGAGTTTTTTTTTTAAGTTTTTTGTAAATGCATTGTTTGTTCTTACCTTAAATATTCAACCTTTTGCTTTTTTCTATTTTATTTAAATTTCTAACACAAAGTAGGCCGCCCACTGAAGAAGGCTTCTTTCGTTCCTAAACATGTATCGTGAATTCTTGACGCTCCTGCTCTTTTTTCTCATGATATCTTGCCAACAGTGAGGTCAATTCCTCTCGATCCACCTTACTCAACTGACCATCTTTACTTTCCATTACTCGTTGCACTTCCAAGTCTAATGCTCGTTGCTCATGATCACATTCAGCTTCACTGAATTCTCGAGAATCGATAAATCCCGAAGGTGGTCGAAAACCCATATTATTGGCGCCGGTCATAGCGGCGATTGTAGCTGCTATCGAGGCCGAAGTTTCCGAATTGTTAACCTCACTGTCTAAGCTGGGTAACAAAAAAAAAAGGGGAAGATAAGAGAAAACTTGTTATTGCCTTGAGAAAGACTTTTGGCAAAAATTGTGCTTAATAAACAATTGAAATGATAAAATAATTTTTTTAGCTGCACAGGGGTGAGATTTTCCCACCCATAAAAAGTACAATAATAAGAAAATATGTTAAGGAGAGGTTTTAATATCTTAAATATTTTAATCATGTTGAAACTGATCGCTTTTATGTAAACAAATTTGTGACTTGCTCCTGCCCTACAGCACTTCCCAGTTATGCTCTTAATAGGACAAACATTTTATATCAGCTTTTCTGGCGAGACAGCTGTTATGCCAGCAAAAATATGGACACATTTGCAACTTGTAGATTTCCCACATCAATATCGAGAAACCAATAAGAGAAAATAGCAGCGAATAATGATTTTTTTGGAAAAAAATATTCTGAAATTGATTTACGAAACCACCTGCTATTAGGACCTAATCCGACGGTAGACCAACTCCACTTAGAGAACTTGTCAATGAGTCACCACAGATTTCAAGGGACTTACCGGTCACACATAAGTGGCATTTTCTAGTGGTACACAAGCCCCTTGCTCGAAAGCTTGGGCTACCTCATACTTGCTATCAGTAGGAAGCCCGAAATTCTCAGGGAACATCAAGTCTTAGCGAACTCGTCAGGATATTCCCTACGAAGAACACAAATCAGTTGTAAGACAATATCACCTTGAACACTTTTGGCCCACATCACTATCCCGCTATCTAGCAAAGTCTCTTCCTGCATATTTAGTTTCAAACTGTATCCGGACCATTTTAGTTAAAATAGGTACCTCAGACTGCGATAAACACTTGAATGCTGTAAGACAACCCAGAGGTCTTTGGTGAAGGTTTGACAGGAACCTGCGTAACCGAACTCACACACGACTTCCTACAGTTTTGTTTTCTGTGCCAAACGAAGGACCCCTTCCCCTCTAAGCCTAGAAATCATAGTGTTCCAGTTTCATACACGCCAATACAAAACCAGTTCCTCGGGGGTTGGAAAAAGAGATATTGCAAATTGCACTTCAAATAAAAGAAACGGCCAAGATGATGTGTTTTAGTATAACCCGTTGACAAATTTGTCGTTTTGGGCACTTAGTTCAGAAATTGTGTGAATAGCCGGTTTGGCGATGCATTCAGTTGCTTTATTGATTTCTTTGCAAATTTGTATATATTATTAAAAATCAAATTATGCAGAAACCATTCCAATCATCGGCCATATGCAATTAACAGAGTCGCGAGGTACTTCCCCTTTTTATGGAAACTTGTTTTTTATGGAAACTTGTTCCAGCTTCTTGTTTACAATAGGTCTGTTTTATGGCTCTGCTTTCTAAGATTCGCATTCGTTTGCATAAAAAGTGTTCCCAAAATTTAAAATTTTATATATTGTGTTTTGAGAGAATGAAATTCTTCTTCTTGCTTAAAATGTAAGTAAGATAAGGTACTTGAAATTCAATCAGCTGTTTCCAAAGAATAATAACAATCAAAAACAAATCTATATGAATCATAAATGTGACGTTTTAAACCTTAAACACGTGAAATTTTTTCTTAAAACAAAATGCAAGTCTTCATTACAACATCAGCATTTTTTTTGCAGCAATTGAGTTTTCTGCATTCTCGAACTTTAGTTAAATATTTTTTTGGGAAAAAAAGTAAAGACACTACCTAATTTCTTTTAAGTTCTGCCACTTTTTTCTTTGGTTCCCTTCTTTCAGGCTTTTCTGTGCAGAAGTAAGACTTTTTAATACAGAACTCTGACTACAATTTGTCAGTCTCTGTCTTAGTTGATCAAAAATACCTGACATTAACGTTCCATGTAAAGTTGACATGATTTTGTGCTACAATTTATATATAATTATATTCCACTAGAACACATGTTAAATCATATTTGTTGAAAGTCCAGGGTCTTTTCTATGTGTGTAAGAGAGAACTAAGTACATTTTAGTCACACATAATTCAGTTATTTTTCCGTTGGAAAAAAGACTTGAGTGCATCTGAAAAAACTTAACCCCATTGCCGAAACCAATTTATTGGATATTGTCAAGTTTTTGTATAAATTGATATATTTATATATACTGGAAAGGGTGATTGTTGCTCGGTGTGTTTTCTCCTATCCATAAAACTAAATGGCTTAATTAACGTGTATAAATTTCAAATTTTCTTCGGATTATAGGGCTTAGGTACCTGAACTACCTGTTGTTACTACCAGGACATAAGCGGCGCTCCAAAGAATCCTTGACATTAATTTGCTGCTGTTGGTGTTTACGATTGCGATTGGCACGCTTATCAGCCGATGAGCTGGAACTGTTGTTCTCCTTGCCGTATCTTTGGGCATTCATACGCCTGTCTACTGGTGAAGCCTGATCGTTATTCGATTCCGTCGAAGAGTCGGGACGAAACATATCTGTGAATGGTTTAAAAATAACAATAATTTTAGCTATTGCTAATTAACATAAAATTAGAAAATTCTAAAAAGTTGCTGTTAAAATAAGAACAAATTTCCAAAACAACAAAACGACAAAAGTCACAATTTGTGGGTAAAACAATATGTTCGACAAAAGTCAAACGTTAAAGTGTGAATCTTCTCTAGGTTAAGGAAAAATTAGGGTTTCAAGAACTAATGACTTCAAAAGCTTCCGAAGTTTTTAAAAGTGGCAAAACAAATACTTGACACCAAAAAGGTATGCAAGAGCATCAACTTCCGATATCTTTTATACCATATATTTATATAAGCAGACTGTGAAATACAAATTTTTCTTCTTTAAAAGCCCCTTGTAAGAGCGTAAATTACGTGCCAGTTGACTTTAATTATTTTATCATACGGTTTGGAATTTATTTATCTTAAAAGCAACTTCGTAGTAGTAATAGTTTGTTTTGCAACTGTTAAATCAAAAATGAAATGTTATTGTGCTTGTGTGTGTGTGTGTGTGCGAGAGTGTGTGCTTGTGTGAGTACACACCTACTCCACTACGACCATCACTGTTGCGTGACTTACAAGGAACTCTATAAGTAGGCATATTTGAAAATTCAGTACTAGGACTTATACTGGTATCCGATTCTGACTCACAATGACTTACGCCATTGTTACCACTACTACCTACGCCACTGCTGCCTCCCCCACCGCCGCCACTACTGCTGCTATTGCTTTTGGTGCCCCCACCACGGCCATTGTCATTGCGTGCTGATTTCTTCATATGGCCCGATTGGGAGCCAACCGCCATAGTCATGGACTTGCTTAAAGTCGACTCATCTTTAAAAATCAAAAAACAAAACATACACATATTTTTATCGAAATCATAAATTGCTACGCAACCAATTCCCGTTTCTAATCAAAAATAAAACAGGCCATCTTACCATCTGTGTTGTAGTAGCGCTGCTTGTGCCACGACGATTTCGATTTGACGTGACCAAATCCTGAAGATGGCAGCAATGGATAAGCTGTGGCATTTAAGTTTTCTCCTTCCGGATGGCCAAAGGTCTTGAACTGCATGGTATAGTCCATTGGTGAGGCGGCCACTCCCCTTGTTGGCGTTTTGGCTGGAGCTCCGGTGCGTCCACCATTTACACTAAATGTGGCGTAAGGCGAAATCTCATACATTTCTGTAATTGTTCAAATTGTTTGGCAAAGCGATGGACGGGAACCACAACATTCCACAAAGCACGCAGTAAACGTACCACATTATAATAATAACCATAAAACAAAGAGAAAAAAGAATATAGAGAATAATAGAGTTAAAGCCACACCAGAGTAACTTAAAACATTTTAGAAACCAGAATCCTAAAGGGATGGATGCATACAAACAGTACAAAAGAAAAAAGGATTTGAATATTACGTGCTCTTGCAGGATATCACGTTTTTCACCTTTTGCTTTTCTCTTACTGCTTGCCTTTCCGTCTAGTTTACCAAGCAAAAAGAGTTACCAACCAAGTTATTCCGACAGCAAGTGGTTGGAGTTCTTTGATTGCGCTTAAACAAAGCAGTGATTGAAATTACGAAAAGCGCATATTTAATATTAATGACAGTTTGTGTAGGTTCTATTTACGAACACATGTTAGAGAGCGCTGTTAGTTTTATCTTCAAAATTTGTTTTAGCACGAGCAAGTTAAATACAGGCCAGGGGATGCTGGCATTAGGACTCAAAAGAAGGCAGCGGTTTCCAGGGATTCGGAATTTAAACAACATCAACATCTTGTTTTAAACTCTAGTCGAAATTTAAGATCTTTTAAGGGTTTTTTTAATTAATGGAAGGCACATTAACTATCGATAGTGTTTTCACACAACATCTTACAAGTTTGAGGAAAGTGAAATGATGACTAACCAACTATAAACAATATCAAAACCTTATGACGGTAAGTGCGCGTTAGTTGGAAGCATCAAACATCAGGTTAATTAAAGCCAATAAACTCTTAAAAAAGTTTCTTATAAAAAAACTTTTTTATTATACTCAGGAGTGACTTGTCTGATCAAAGCTGTTGCTTTAGAATGCATTTTTTGGTTTAGAGTAGACGAAAAGCTCTTTTTCAGCTAAAATCGACTTGGAAGTTTTTTAAAGTGTCAACTATAACTAGGACCCAACGTCGTTTGCTAAAGCTTAAGAACCTATATTTACTGAGTGGGAAAATCGAGAGGTTAAGTGAATGAGAGAATGATTAATAAATAGTGAAGGTCTGGCAAATAGTCCTTCGCATTGCGACTATTGTTGATTTATTATATTCCCTTTTCCCCTTAAACGTTCAATATGTCGGGCAATGGGAATGTTAACAAGTCTTGTTCACTGAGCACATCACATAAACATGAAGTAGCCAGTATTGCCTGAGTAATACAGTGTTAAATTTACTCCTCCTATTCCCCGCAGAATCTGAAAATTCTCATGATCGATATTCTCATCCTTATAACAAGCATGAACTCCTGTGCGTGCGCCTGACAGCGTTTTTAGACTTTTCCTAACCAACTTTATTGCAAACGGCCAATTCTCATCAAAGCTCAGAATGCTTTTAGAATGTACAAAAGCCCCAGAATGGCTGGTACCCCCTTGTCTACTTCTCGTTGAAGGAGCAATTAAAGTTCAAGTCTTTAAATAGTTCTGGGAAAGACAAACTCAAAACTTACGAATTCCCGATGATGTATTTATCTTTTCTTAATATACTTTAAGTATGTGACAAAAAAATGGATTTTGAAAGTGATTTACATCAGCAACTGCCATTATGGCCAACTCCACTTGGTGCGATTGTACGACTCACCACTATCCTCTTTATCTGACCAGGTAGACAGAGGTGGCACCATGTCGTGTTATATGGAGACGGCACATAACACAAACCCCAGATTATCTAATCCGTTCTGATTATTCTAATTTCCCAGCCAGTGAAAAAGAAAACAGGGAACCTGAATCGGTAGCCTGAAATTTGTTTGCCACTATCTAGATTTTTACACAGAACAAAAAATATGTTACAAGACAACAGCAATTCGAGGATATTTGGATCCCCGATTGATCCCACTAGCCAGGTATCTGGCAAACACCCTTCCTGCTTTTTTTTTGGTTTAATTTACAATCAGAAGGTTTCATCTAAGATCAGCTTCTTCACATGTGGCCAATACCAGGATGCCTCAAGGCAACCCAGGGGTTCCTTAGTCTCCGTTCTGTCTATTGGCCTGTGGTGAAGATTTCAGACGAACTTGTAATAGAAATCATACACAAACATCCTATAGTTTTGGTTGTCGTGCAAATGGAGGAACCCTCTCTCCTCTGGACCCGGAAAAGCCCCAGGAAGCTCCAAGGAATACTACAATATGAAGTAGTAATCAGCTGCGCTTTTAATTTTACCTGTTATGAAGTCGCTTTGGAAAAAAGCATGAGAAGAGTGCTTAAGACGTGAAAGTCAAAGTGAATGAAGCTGCAGCTACACGCCATTAATAAAGGATTGTACCGCGCGATTTATAGTAGTTGTAATTCTGTAGCGACAAAATTAATAGATGAAATAACATCATTATCGAAAAAACAAGCTGGTGTCTTGTGTTGTAGAATTTCATCAATTTGATTAATATTTGGGCCGAACGCAGGAAAAATGTTAATATTTAAATCGGGTCACAGTTCTTACCATATCGTATTTGAATGCAACAAGAATGTGCCTCCTATTTGCAAAATTTTTAAGGATTGAACTCAAAAATAAGGAAGCTTTTCTTACAAAATTGCTGGAAGTGTCAGTCATGCAGCTGCATGCACCACATGACTTTTTTTACATGGAAGTCATACTATTATATTATTAAGTAACAACTAAATACATTTCTTTAGCACTTGGAAACTTCTTATTGTATGGGATAATTGCCAATGAAATGACTGTAGCATCTTTTAACAAATAATAACTTATCATAGTGTTAGTGCTCCTTTCGTTATTTCACTCACTGTTTGGTCTTCGCATAAAGCACATCAGATACACACAGATTCAACTAAGTTTATATTTTAAGAAAATTTTAATCTGTTCCCAACCAAAAACAATTTTCATTTATATACTTCATTAAATAAATCTTAGTTTACCTGATTCGTTTCCTTTGTCCACGGTTTTTACGGGCGAAGCACTATACACTTGCTGATTACGACGATTGTCATGGTCTTCTTTATAGTCGCCTGGCAGTGTTCTGGACTCATAACCCTCAGTCATGGGGCCACACAGTGTGCGACGATGTTTAATTGTTAAAGCTCTTAGGGTTAAACGCACAGCAACAAACCGTCGCACACATCCACCGCCACATCCGCAACCAAGCACGCACACATGCACAGAATCAGGAAACGAAACATAAAAGAGGAGTAAAAATAATAAAGAAGAAAGAAAATTGTAGCAGTTGAATGAATGAATAAAAGATAAAAATTGCTAGAAAATGACACATAATTAAAAACGTGCGAATTAGTTGATATTTTAAGAAATTTTTTTCTGCTATCTTTTTCATTTTCCTTTCTAAAGAACTTCAAGAAATATTAAATTAGAAAAAAACGGAAATCTAAAGGAAAAGAACTAATTAAAGAGCATACAAAAGTTAATGCGCTAGTTTTTTTTCTTGTGCTGACACAGTCGCTTTAGTCGTAATAAATTTCCTTGTTGACAATTTAAGAGTGAGAGTCTTGGAAATTTAATTAAATTTAGTTCCTCACCTCACCGTGGAGGAGAGATTTGTCATTAAGATTTGTAACTTTTCTTAAGGGAAAATTTCGTAAGTATCTGTCGGAAGTCCATATTTAATTGAAAGCATTTAATATACAGAACTCTTACTAAGTTTTAGAACAAATTTCATGTAGAATAATTTGCTTGCGACTATCGTCAATACTAACTTTAAGAAGTTCATTTAAAGAGTTTTTGCCACGACACGATTCACGATTCTTACAAATTGAATTGAGATAAGAAAATAAATTTATTAAATTAATTATCACCGACAGTGGACGTATGAGCCAGAACTCTGACTACTTTTAATTAACTTCTTTTAAAAACTTACACTGTTATAATGGCCACCGATATTATAACGATAACAATAAGTGTCGATAGCCAATCACCGTTCGTAGGGTTCGTTGCATTTATCAGATTGTGCATTAAGTCATTTTCGGAGGGAAACACAGACGGCGGCGGTATTGTGACGCCATCAATGTTTGTGGTAGCAAAATGATAATGTTCGGTTGTTTTGCCCGCATCATTTATGGCTGAAATGCGTAATTGATACCACTTGGCTGGTTGAAAATCACAAAATATTAAATTTTCACGATTCTCCTCGGCATTGGAAATATCGGATGTTACAACCGTCCAACGGATGTCGCCTGCAACAAAATGAATATCAAAAACAATTATAAAAAAACATTTTAGGCTGAATAAAAAAACTAATCCAAAACATTTGCGTGTGAGATTTTGACCAGAGTACGAAAAGTGTTCTAAACGAATTCGCCGCAAACGAATTTAATTCAAGATCGATTTTTTTCGGCCGTAAAAAGTATTATTCCTTGCGTTCATTGTGTTTTTTGTGTTGTTATAATTGTTGCTGTTTTTATTCGAAAGAATTTTGGCTATTGTTTTATCAGCAGAGTCTTTGGTAGGAATCGAACCTACGATCTCTGGTCTGTTAGTCGAATGCCCTACCAAATCATCCATCGAGGTACTCAAACAAAAAACAAAACTCGCGAGGGAACTCAGGGTCAAAAATAAAACCTAATTGAAACCAATCATTTGGAAGTTTTATTTCCACATAGAACTTTTCTGAACCTAAAAAATACATTTTCTTGTTGAATCTTATGTGTCTTAGAAGACTTGTGCGTTTTCAATTCGTTCGTAGTCGTTTTCCGCTCCCAACTGAAACTACATACAGCCGCTTGTCATTTCTGACAATATTTCCAATAAAATATACCTACAAATGTTTTACAATTGTGTAAACACCAGTTTTGGTCCTACAACGTTGTGGATTTCCTTGGTTGGACGGTTCATTGTATGATAACAAATTTGCCCATAATTATCTTTCACCCGTGTGAACTGTCAACTTTTGTCAGAAAAAGAATTGTTACTTCAGTGTTAGATATCAAAATAGTCAGACATCTGACAATCGTAGGAATGCTCTAATCTGTCATTGTCAAATAACTGCCAGACGTTGTAAGATAAGGTTTTTGTTGGCAGATGTGAGATGTGGTTCAGGTTCAAGGCGTAACAACAGATTTGGCAATATTTTGCATTTAATTTGACAACCTTTTGAACTCACAATTAAAGATAGATAAAGTTATTGTCACACAATCGATTGGCAAGGAAATTGCAAGGTTTTCTTATAATCGTCTGTACTGATAATTTATCGGCACTTTGTCAGATGATCTAACAGTATTCTAGGATCTTATATAAGATTTTATAGTTTCTTCTTCATTTTTTGTTTAAACAATAAAACGTATTTAAATAATTTTAATATACAAACTCCCTTATTTTATGATGAATACCATTTTTATCATATTCTTCCCCTTTTGGACAGCTGGATAGTCTGGACCAATTTAGATTTTGATACCGAAAGATAAAATTTCTTATAACAAAATGCCTGTGGTTTTTGTTATGTTGTATTTATTGTTGCCATTTAGTTTAATTACCTGTGATTTTTAACACCTCAAAAACATTTAATAAAAAAAAAACACCTGCTTGAAATTCCGTCTTGGTTTTTGTTCCATTAGCGAGTTTTCATGAATATTTCTCTGTAAACTAAAAGCAGACCCTGTTCATAATAGTTTTGTTTGAACAGTGGTGTTTTTTTTTACTATTTTTCACACAATTTTTACTTTTTCTTCTCTGCTCAAAAAATACTTTTCTTATGCCGCAGCGAAGATAAAAAATTAGTCGGTCCCGAGGCTTGCACTTAGCAACTCATTTGTTAAATTAGTTTTAGATTAGTTCTAACCCCAGGCGATTTGCTTGACAAAAAAGATTTTAATTCAAATAGGATATTTATTGAACATTTATTAATTTGCTTTTTTTAGGCAGTATCCTTTCTTGTTACTAAATGACAGTATTCGAAATCTTGTACATTTAAAATAGTTGCTAAAAATAAACTGACATTTTCGGTTGCTTGTTTGGGCAAGAAAAAAAAAAGAAAACTGTAAATCGTGCGTAGTAATGAAATGAAAATAATTTGCTAACAATAGGGCGACAGGGGCAATAATGCGTAACAGTGGGACGTTCTTCTATGAACGAATTATGAATGCAGTCAGATGTCCTTTCCCCGTGCATGATTTTTATGCGAAATCTTAAAAAAGTGTAAACAAAACAATAAATATGTTGGTATTAAAAATGAGCCATTAATTTTTAGTTTCTGTGGAAAAAAATCATTTTTTTTACATGTAACAGAGTTTTGCTAAATGTTTAGCAAAATACCACGCATATTCCAAGAGTCGTCGCCACATTGTTCGCACGTTAAAGTCAATTTCCAAAAATAATCCTTTTCGCACTCGCCATTAACAAAAATTATCTGATTTTAATAGCCATTTGACTTCTTGTGCGCCTAAAATAATATGTTTAGCCTGCCAGAAATATTCAATTACTATCGACAACCAGTAACTATACTAGAGCCATTTTTCTAGCGTCGATTTAATGTGACTACCATGACGACTACTCGAGTAGGGCGTAAAAAATGCAAAGTTGGGGATCTTAGGCTAAATGACGTCATTCGTCAAACTCTAACATCTTCATCTCTGCAAAACAAAAGCATAAAAAAACACACACTGGAAAGTAAGAAATAGGAATTTGCTCTAGTTCTGGTACGCTGCAGTCCATATGTAGGGGTCGAACGCTGCGTACTGCTCAAAAAAAGTGCTGATTCCCCACCGTTAGCAAGTCAGAAGACACTTAACACTATAATACAAGACTAACGGTTTTTCGTTAGACCTCAAGTGCAATGAAAAATGTGAGGAGAAAATACACAGCTCTACAAGGTTTTGATCGGCAGTGGATGTGCAGTTTTATACAGGCGGTGGGCCTATAGGCGATTAAAAGGTGTCAGCAGAGAGATCTAAATGAAGAGACCCTACATTTCACTGACCGTTACTATTTCTATACACTAATAACATTTCAAGTTATAGACCTGTATACAACAAAGTAAGACATACCATCATTGGATGGAACGAAGAACTGCATGCGAAGCGGTCCTCTAGCCGATTTGTATTCTTTTAAAAATGCATGCAAACCGTATGCAAAATCTTATCGTTTAAAGAAATATTTAAAAACTCTCTTAATGATCATTTATATAACATTTGCCTTTAACGTTGAGCCACTTTAAAGATATTAAGAAGGAAAAGAATATTTATTTAAGATTATTGCTTGACATAATTTCAATCCCCTGACGCAGCACTCACGGCAATTTTAGTGCCCCAATCCTGGAGCAGAATAAATAGGGAAAAATAATTGCCAGTATTCGGCTATATCGGATAACTCTCTTGTTTGTTGTTTTATGTAGTTGAATATTTGACACTTCTTTTTATTTGTCATTTCGCATTTTTCTATATACAAACACTTAAAGGTAATTTTAGCTCTCGATGATTTCGATGACCATAAAAAGCACGAACGTTTTATTTCCACAAATTTACATACAAATACATATACAGATGTACAATTCTGTCATTTGCTATAATACAAATGTCAAACTGTAAGAAAAGCTAAACAAAACAGAAAAAATTGAAAAACATAAAAGCGAGTTGAAAAGAAAATAAGACTGGAAGGAAGTCACTACAAAAAGTCGATTTCCTTCCTTGGAACCATAAATAAACAAAGTGTTTTTTTAGCATTATTTTTGCTATTTTGCTTCACTGTAAATAGGAATCGTAAAACCTAAAATGCACAACAAACACGAAAACTGAAAACAAGTATGAGAGATGAGTGCAGTGCAGTATTTTAGTTAGTTGTGGTTAAAACCACAATAAATAGTCAGTCAAGAAACGCATACAACAACAAAACCATCAACTATTAACCCAACAAACAACAAGGCATTCAATTCAAACATGGTTAGAAAACAAATGTGAGTATGTTAAGAGGCCTGAAGACGTTCAAATAAACACATCAATAACAAAGTTGTGTGTGCGTCCAGTCGATGTGTTCGTCAATGATTGAGGAAAATTCAAAAGTTTTGATGTTTCTAGTTAACGATTGATTATTTGATTTGTGTTTGTCGTCGTGAAAAGTGCACGACATGCGTTGATACGAACGTTCTTCTCCTTCTTCCTTTGGCGCTACAGTCCGGGGTGGACCTGGGCCTCAACCAATAAGCTCTTCCAGGTGGCACCGCCAATTTGGTTGGTTGGTTGTTTGAGGTCCCTCTCCACTTGTGTGCGCCGTCGGTTCCGTGGGCGTCCTCTATTGCGTTGTCCCACTCGTTCGGAGTCGAAGATTTGCGAACGTTATGAATTTGAAATACACGCGATGATTGACGTCTTTATTTCTACGTCTCTTTTAGAATGACAAACGTACGACACTTATACAAATGTACTGATTGACGGGATAGTTTAAACGTCTCCCGGCTGCTTTCAATATTTATTTTCATGTCTAAGCGCTGGGTAAGTGATTTTTCAAACTCCGACATATGCAAAAGTTTTCAAATTATTGTTCAATTAATGAAGAATATATTGAAAAAGCTGTCTTCGGATTTGAATTCAAAGATGTGTAATACTTTTGCACCAAAGCAGAATCTAGTTCATATGAGACTGAGAGTCAAATCTGATAGACTTGTACGCAGCTTACAGTACAATATTCTTAGGTCTTAGTCTGCTGCTTTCGTTATGTAATTAAATCTTGGTAAATGTTAGGAACTGGTGATGTAAAGGAGAGATATTGAGTTAGATTTTAATTGCAATCAGTCGTAACGTAGCTGTGCCATTATAATTATTTGTTACGTGCATTCACACTGGTTCCCTCAGAAAACTGTATTATTTTACAGTGCATTTGTGGAATTTCGTGTTGGCCATCCTGCTAATATTTATATGGAAGCATGGGTCATTGAAACAATTATTAGATTCTGTCATAAATAATAAATAAATAAATAATTGAAATTTACTAAATATCGCAAAAAGTGTCTTTTATGCTGGCGAATACTTCCTGTGGGTATACTGGCCTATTTACAAAACACTAATAGTGTTTAATACGGTTCTCGAAATCTTCGATAGTTTGTACACTTTAACTACTTCCAACTATTACCGATTTATAGGCATGAATATCAGTGATTACGATTCTTGAATTCCACAAGAGTTTGTAAAATATTAAAGAAAATTCGGGTCGGTTTTCGCTCGAGAAGGAGTGCAATAAAGTTTTGTTTTATATGGCACGAAAGACATCTTTTACAGGACTGGAGTTAAATTTTTCTGCATTGGAAAGAAAAAATAATGAACCTTGTGCTAATTTACGGGAATTTTTTAATACGTATAAAAAAAGGGAACTCAAAAATTATGACCAAGTACTAAATTTTCAATTAATTGCTATTAAAAATTTAACAATTCTGTGGTGAAAATGTTCTTTGTAAATTGTACTTAAGTTTTTTTTTGAATATTTTGTTCACTAAGGAAAGTTTATTTTAATTCAAATCCGTATGTTTGCTGGACAATATTATCACCGACATGTATTTGTACATTTAATTCATACGTGAGTGTTTAAAATGGGAAATGTGTCTGTGTGTACGTGTATTTGTGGACAAACTTACCCAAAGGGCGGTGTTCAATAGAAAAATGATGAATTGGACAGCCGCCATTATTCCAGGCCGATAATTTCAAATTAACGCATGATGCATTTGTTACAATTAGTTCATTGCCATTCGGAGCCTGTGAGGCTGTAATTGAAAACATCAGCAGAATATGCAAAACAAAATTTATAATCAAATTAAAAATTTTTGAAATTTAGTTTGGAACAAAATTTCGTAATGAGTTTAAGGCTGTCCCTTTGCTTACCTTTGCCCTTAGTCCAGACATTTATTTCCTCACTTGGTACACCATCGCCGACAATATTGTGCGCAGACATTTTAATAATGTACTGATTGCCACATTTGAGGCCTGTTATTGTGTAGGCATTGTTTTCCGGCATAAGTTCCGTTTGGGACCATGTCTCTCCTGCTACTCGGTACGATATGCAGTAGCCCTGCAGTGGTGCACCCCCGTCGTCGGGGTGGTCCCAACTAACACGTATACTGTCCGCTGATGCGTACTGTACGATGATTTGTGGTGAGGCCGGTGGCTTCATGGCAATAACCTGATATTGTATCTCATCACTGCCAAAGAGATTGTTTGCCGTACAGGTGTAATTTCCGGACAAACTGCCTTCCACTCCTTTTTGTTACAGAAAGCAAAGAAGAAAAGACAATGAAATTGAAGGAATCATTTTGATTTCTTTTACTAGTAAAACAAAATTTAGTTCCATAAGATGCCTGGCAACTTACGATGGATTTTCAAATTTCCTTCGTTTGTCACTTCATAAAAAGGACTAAACGTGACTGGTCTGTCTCGTGTCAGCCAGCGGGCTCTTGGCGTTGGATTTCCTACTGCTAAGCATTCTAATATTAAGCTGGTACCTGCAGCTTTGCGCACAAGTTGGCCAAAGGAAGCAATACGAGCTGGTGCTGAAATAAAATAGTACATTCGCATAAAATCAATCTTTCAGTTAAACAGCGGTTTTGTAAATAAGGACAATTGATTTACTTTTACTTAGATAAGACTACTCATATCGCAAAACATATTAATTAATTCTTGCAACGTCAAATAATTATGCTGAGAACAGTTTTTGGTTTTTTCAAGAGTAAATGAATAGGAAAGCAGAGTTTGGTTAGAAAAATGTTTCCTTTTAAATAAATTGCGTTTAAAAACAGAACCTCAGGAACCTTAAAAGCGTATCTGAAAATACATACATACATTTTTTAAAGAACATCTAATAAAGTATCTTTTGAAAAAAGCACTTTTTCTCAAAAAGTACTTCTTAATATATCTTTATTGGCCATTATAACTATAATGGAACAAAAAATACCTTCGCACGCAACGGAAATAACTTTTAAAAATATCTTATAAAAAGTTCTAGAAAAAATTTATATTTTAATATTTTTAACCGACCATTTAAATAAAAAAACAACTTAAAAAAACATCCTGTAGCATAATAACTTTTCTAAAAACGGGTGTTAAAAAAGTGACCAGATTTTTTTTTGTGCATTTTGCAAAAGTTCTGATTCTGTTTGTAAAAGTAGTTTTAAAAAATTAACTCTCATAACATTAAATTTAAATTTAAAAAAAATCTTTAAAAAAATGTCTTTTTTAAAAAATAACTTTTAAATAAGTACATTTCAAATAAAGTATTTCTTAGGAAAGTATCTTCTAAAAAATCATCTATTAAAAATGTATATTTTAAAAAAGTACATTTTAAAAGAGTAGCTTTTAAAGAAGTACTTTTCGGGAAAGAATCTTTTGAGAAAGTATCTTTCAAAAAAGTTTATTAAGAATAAGCACCTTTTAAAAAATATCTTTTGAAAAAAGTACCTTTAAAAAATTACATTTTAAAAAAGTATCTTTTAAAAAGGTGGGTTTTAGAAATTGCCTTTTAAAGAAGTACCTTTTAAAAAAGTACCTTATAGAAAAGTAAAAAATACTTTTTATAAAATACCTTTGAAATTAATTTCTCTGAAAAAACATTTTTCCAAAGAAGTCTTCGAAGGAAAACTTTTTAAAAAAGTACCTGAAAAATAATTTTTTTTAAAGTACTTGTTTAAAAAAGTAACTTGTCCATCAGGGTTTATAAAAATTGCTTCTAAGAAAACATACTTATTCAAAAAGTAATTTTTACACAAAGAATACGAAGATTGTGTAAAAGTTTCATTTCTCAAAACAATTTAAATTGTAAAAATTTCAGTTCTGAAAATAATTAATTTAAATAAAGAAGACACCTTGTTAAAAGTCCTTTTAAAATCATTTTTTTGAAAAAGCAAAAAAAAATAATAATAATTGCGTCAATTGTCAAAAAAATAAATAAATAAAATAAGTCTATAAAAAAATTGCAGAAATAGTTAGAAAAAGTTATGAAAACAAGAAAATAAATAAATGTTGGCAGGATAATTCGAACTGTTAGAAAAAGTCCAAAGGCATCAGTCAACTGGGCTTCAAATTCACCCTCGAACGGTTCTCAGAACACTCTCCATAATGCTGGTTATACTAAAGATTACGTGAATAAAGGAAATGATTTTAAGCGAAAGTGAAAATAAATCTAATATATGTATGTACATATGTATGTATTTTGGTTGGCGAAAAGCGGCAGCAGATTTGGACTGAAAACATATGAAAAGTACAGTAAAACATGGGGCTGGTTCGGTCACGGTGTGGGACTGTGTAGCCGCACAAGAGACAAAGGTGAGCTAGCATTTAGGTCTTGAAATTTTGCGTAATAGTTTGAAGAAAAGCACTCAACATCTAGGCTTGATTGGCCTTTATTACCTTCAAAAGAATAACGATCCAACTCAAATTGTGAAACATTGGATACTGTGCGATACTGGCCACACTTTGAAAACAGCTCCACAGTCTGCGCACCTTGATGCCATTGCGATTTGTGGAAATGGTGTGGAAAAAACATCAGAGTCAGCTAAAGAATTGCCTACTGGATTTGTGGAAGCAGCGTAGCAGCAGTTACAGCCAGAAAATTTGTGTATTCGATGCAGAGCCGTTTTAAAGACGTTATTAAACAAAAAAAGGATACTAAACCAAGTACTAAAATAAGATTTAAGATTTCTTTATTAAATATAAAGTTTTAAAAATTTCTTACATACTAGAGAAAACAATTGTATCTTAAATATTTGTTTTTGCGCAGTAGATGGGAGTAAAAATATTGTTATAGTTGTAACAAGCATCAAGGAAAAGTACTAACGAAAGCCTTTAATATAGTTATTAATTTATTGTAATTTTTGTTTTTTTTTTAATTTTGGAAACTAATGCTTTTTGTCCTACTTGTATGTGTTATATAAAAATAATACATACAGCGAAAAATATTTAAAAAGACCAAGCAATCATGTAAATCCTCTGGCTGTTGTGTTATTAGACGATACTGATGAAATTGGAAGACTTAAAAGTTAAGTTAAAAGTTAAAAAATGTGTTAGATCTAACTTTCAGGACTTAATTTGTTTTCTTTTGTTTTAATCCTGCTTTTTATAATTATTTAATTTCTTTGGTTTTCATTTGGTTTTCTTTTAACTTCCTGCCAAACCTTTAATATTAATAATTACTAAAACGTAAGTTGTTTTATTGTAAATATAAGATATAAATATATATAATAATATAAGACTAAATTTTTTATTTTTTTTTTGTAATCTGTTTTATTTGCAATCTATTTTACAAAATTTAAAATAATAAGCAAATTTAATTATAATTAAAAACATAAAATAACTAAAATAACAGCTCAGTAAACAATAGTTGTCAACTGCTGTACTATTTACATAAATATATACATCTTAAATATTATTTTCTAAAAGGTACATGTACCCTTTTTAACCTACGCACTTCGTTCCTATCGTCTAATAAATTGATGGCCAGCACATTGGAATGATGGCTAAGTCGGCTTAGATATCTGTCGCTGAAACGATTAATTTCTTCTTTGACCATTGCGATGCTAAGATCTTTATGAATATTGTTGTTTCTGATGAACCAGGGAGCATTAGTAATTAAGCGAAGAGTTTTGGATTGATATCTTTGTAGAATTTCAAAATTTGAATTGCTAGCGGTACCCCACAATTGTATACCATAAGTCCAAATTGGCTTCAGAATAGCTTTATACAACATGACTTTGTTTTCTAAGCTCAATGTAGATGATGGTCCCAATAACCAAAACATTTTTTTGGTTTTCAAATTTAATTGATTACATTTCACTTGTATGTGTTTCTGCCAAGTAAGTCTTTTGTGAAGATGGAGACCTAAATATCTCACATCATCACTCATCGAGAGGGCTGGAAAATCATTTCTTTTTAAAGTGAAGGTCACGTGAATCGACTTTTCGGTATTAACCTTTATATTCCATTTAAGTAACCAATTGTGCAGCAAATTCAATAGTTCCTGCACCATCCTAGAAGCTTCTGCTGCCAATCCATGAGATGCCAGTATGGCAGTGTCATCAGCATATGTAGCAATAGTCAAACCATCAATAGTTGGCATATCTGATGTATAAATTGTATAAAGAATTGGGCCTAAAACACTGCCTTGAGGAATACCAGATTTAATTGCACCAAAATTAGAGCTTTCATCATTGACGCTTACGTAAAAGTACCTTTGATAGAGTAACAATGACTTGAGTAACAAGTAATAAGGTGCAGGAATTACCATTTTTAGCTTGTATAGCAACCCTTCGTGCCACACTTTATCCAAAGGCTTTCTGAATATCTAAAAATACAGCGGAGCAAAATAATTTTTTCTCTAAAGCATCGGAAATAACTTCAACAATTCTGTGGCATTGCTCTGGAGTACCATGTTTATGTCGGAAACCAAATTGATGTTCAGGAATTATGTTTCTTCTTTCTAAAAAAGGTAGTAACCTCTTAATAAAAAGCCTTTCAAAAATGTTTGAAAACGTAGGTAGCAGACTTATAGGTCTGTATGACGAGACTAGGTGATCAGGCTTATCAGGTTTGGGTATCATAATGATTTTAGCACATTTCCACTGTGATGGATAGCAGTTTAATCGTAGTACTGAATTGTATATCATTGTGAGGAATATTATGGCTTTTCGAGGTAAAGATTTCAAAACTTTAGAGTCATAATTATCGTAATCAGGAGCTTTTCTATTGTTAAGCTTATTAATTTCATTTTGTAACTCTGATGGCGCTATATGTTTTATGGGCCAATCCATTTGGCAAGGTACATCAAGAAACTCAAGAATTTGATCTGTATCACATGGATTGCTTAAATTATATGGAACAAAAGTGTCTTCCAAATAAGTTTTGAACAAATTTGCTTTGTTTTTGTCACTTCTACACCAGTCTCCATTATCATCATTTCTTATTGGAGTATTTCTTTTGGTGGGTCTTCTTAGATACCTTGTTGCATTCCAAAGACTATGTTCGTCATTTTTTGTTATGTCTAACTGACTTAGGAAATTTTGAATTGAATTATTTTTGTATTCCCTTAGACTACTTTTTAAGTGCTTAATTGCTCGATATAAATCTGATTTTTTTTCTTTTAAATTTGGTGTGTTTCTATACGTACGTTTTTATATGTGTAACTCTAAATGTCAACATAAATTTGATGTATTTTGCTTATTATCTTTATATGAAAATTAATTTTCCTAGTAAAGTGGTATTTTTCTATAGTAACAGTTAGAAAAATAAACCACTTTTTGGTATAATAATATGACGAGAGCACATGCTTTTGTGTGTCCACCAAGTGGACATAAATGTGACAACAAATAACTGCCAAATGCTGGCATTTAAATGAAAGTAAGTAGAATAAGACCTACAACACTTTTAAATATTGTACAATTTATATTTCTGTTGGTCGTGTACAGATTATACTAGAATCTAAATGGGAGCAAGTAAATGCCAGCCTATAGAACTTGTATGCCTGTAATATGAATAACAGGGATTGGACGAAACACACCGAACCAAACTTAAATATATTGTAGAAGTGAGCAAATTGTGCACCCGCAAAAAGTGATAAAATAAAAATAACATGAAATTGAATTGAACTTTTAATTTTGAACTTACCACGTGTATTTGTGGCTTGTGCCACCACAGATGTTGGCTCTCCTTCGCCCACAGACGTTGAAGCAGAAACCCAAAATTCGTACATTTGATTTTCAGCCAAACCACGTGCCTCGTTTGTAACCGGATAACCAGATTCATCGACACGAACCATATGAGCTGGAACAACGCATCAGTTATAAAGTGTTAAATTGGAGAGGAAATTTTTATTATTATTATTTTATTATTTAACGTGTGACTAAAGGCTCACTTGAAAGTGGGTGAATGAAACATTAAACAATTATTAAGGATACAGTTTTGGCTGGGTTATTATTTGTCAATTTATGTTTTCTGTTTTATCATTTCTTATATCTTTTATTCACAACCAAAAATTAACATTATAATCCAAAATATCTTATTAAATGTACAGGATGGATTAAATTAAATAAAGTCGATTTTCAGTCTCACAAAAAATTCACCCTATTTCTTGACAAAGACAATTTAATACCTTGTTGTGCCACCTCTTTGATTTTCAACAGCTGGCAAGCGATTCGGCATAGATTGGACTAATTTTTTGCACACATCGGGACTAATGTTACTCCACTCTTCCTGCAAAGCAATTTTTAAGCTTTGAAGTGACATTGAGATCGGGATTCTTTACATCATACGCTGAATGTTTTGGATCGTTGTCCTGGTAGAATTGAAAGTTACTTTCTATGCCGAGTTTTGTTATCAAATTTTGTCCCAGTATTGTAAATGTACATGTTTACTCCGAACTCCCGAAGCCGCAAGGCACCCCCAAAACCATAACCGACTCACCACTGTGTTTAACAGTTTTTCTTAAATTCTTGCCTTCCAGCTCTTTGTTTGGTTTCCGCTACACTTTTTCTCTTCCATCACACCCAAGTAAATTAAATTTGATTTCGTCAGTAAACAAGACATACATGTAAATTGATCATTTAAACCATCATTTTTTTATAATAGCCAGATGCTACTTTGACCATTCAGTGCAGTCAATTTAGGAGCTGAAATAAAGGGATTTTACTTCACTTCCCTTAAAGTGTTACTCTCATATCTAGGGAAATGCTTCTTGGGACGAGCGCTACGTTGTTTATTTGCAATCAAACCAATTTCTGTATATCTAGCGACAACATCTCTTTTTACTAATATCGCTATTTCTCGTTCAGATTTTCCATTGTGCAGTGCAGTGGAACTACTATTTTGCTTTCTTCCAAGGTGACCGGTTTGGATTACGCGATATTTAGCAAAATATTTTCATAATCTTCACGGAATGATTAACAAGGCAACAATGAACAATAATTTTGCAAAGAAACAGAGAAATTAAACAAAATACCGGAATCTTAAAATTTTTTTTTTTTTTTTAAATCTGAGACATAAAACTGACTTTTTTCAGTTTTTTACACATTTTAAACGGAACTTAGATTAAATTTTTTCCGTTGCTTATAAATAAAAGACATGCCGCGATAAAACAGAAAAGAACAAAACGAAGTTTTTTTTAGCAGAACCTAGAAATTGTGACTAAGAGTTATTGCCATCCATCTGTCCGACTTTACATGTGAGTGACTGTATGTGTGTAGACATCTACATGCATAAATTTTTAGCTGGTGCTGTTTTATTCAATAATTTTTTGCGGCTTTACAGCAAGCAAAACACCTCCCCATATTCCAACAGTAGTCCCCCTTGTCACATCAAATTGACATCGGAAGACTCTCGCTGTTTGCTGTTCAAACAAAATTATTTAATATTAATAAGTATAAATAATTTTTATTATATGTTAGACAAAAAAAATAGATAGAGCCTGTCAATGTCATTCATTTGTTGTCGACAACAAATATACCAAAGACATTTTTTTACGTTGAGTTGATGTGACTACTACGACGCCTGTTGGAATAAAAGGAAATATATTTTTTGGGTTTTTGCCCTTCTTTTATTTAAAAATTTCACTCAATATGCAATAAGATAAAGAGCCCGTCAAAATTAAAAATGAAACCGAAGTTGAAGGCTTCGGTGCACGTTCTGGATTATATAGTTTCATATTTCTGTTATACGAGTCTGGCCAAAAAATATGGTGAATTTATATTCGATTGCCGTGTTTCAAGACGAGGCTCCTCGTCCTAAGGCCAACACCACAATGCATGTCCAAAGACAACACAGGAGCACGTTGGTCCCCGTTCTGCCAATTGAATTCTGTTGAAAAATGCAGGAGAACATTCCCACAGTTCTGGTTGCTGTAACAACCGAGGAACCCCTTCCTCTCTGTACCACAAAAATCTGAGTGCCCTGGCTTGAGAAAACAAGCGTTAAGATTTAGGGTTTCGCACAAGCAAGCAGATAGATTTAATAGCTGCCAGATACCTCTCGAATATTGTTATTTGGACTGGACAGCGGAATTCAATCGAGTGTGTTAGAGTAGCTTCTCCAAGCGCCTATTCTCTGAGTGTACAGAGCGCTAATGCGTATCAAATAACTTTAGTTAAACTGGTTGCAATCCTTAAACAGTAAAGGCAAAACGCCAACTTTATCTTATATTTTTACTCATACTTTTTATAAATGTATGTACATATTTTTGAAAGTTATCAGTTTGCTGGGTATAAAGATTTCACTTAAATTATCTGTTAATTATGCTGACAGATCATTTGTCTACCAGCTGTAGGGGAAAGAAAAAAAACTTTCCAGATAGTAAAAGTTTTTTCAATTGCATTTGCCTACATTTTTTTTGCCTCGCCACAGCGTTAAATTGAAATAAAATACCAAAACTTTTATTTATTTTTAAATCTGCAGCCAAAAGTTTGGCTAATAAAACCAAAAGTATCAAAATACGCGAACACAGAAGAGAAACCGAAAAATGAACCTTAATAAAGATTATTTTATAAAACTTTTATTGCTGAAAAAATAGAAAATAAAAAAAAATAAAAGAAACGGCGAAGGGAAACTTTGCTGTGCGTGATGATGACTTCAAATGAGAAAAACTAAGAACTTTTAGTTCAGAAGTTTATTAAGGCACCTTTTTCGACGTTTTTCAATACTAAACTCCCAAAAAGGAAAAGTAACAGAAAAGACAAGGAACTTTTCTATCGCCATTTGCAGTTTTTTTTTAATTCTTTCCTTCAGTTTTACTTTTTCTTATTGGAGTTTATTTATACGACATCAAGCAGTCACAAAAAACAGTTTCTTTTTTCTCGTTAGTTCTCTTTTCTTCGGCTTTAAGAAGGAAGGAAAAAGTGGTTAAAATTGAAATCATACTTACATTTTGCTTGTCCCTTGCGTCCGGCTTCCCTTGAATACACCGTATAGTGTGTTATAATGCCATTGCGATTTCTTGGTGGCAGCCACGAAATCAAAATAGAATCTGCTGTCAGTGCTGCTGCTTTAATGGAGGCTGGTGCATCTGGCACATCGTCCTCTGTTTGGCAATATAACGGTTGGCTGGCTATGCCATCACCCGTGGCCGTGTACGCCAATACTCGTATTGAGTAATTGGTTGCTTTGTGCAGCGTATGTAAATATGTTTCCAAATTCGATGTACGTTTTATTTCCAATTTAGCAGGAAAATCAACTGCAAAATAAAACGATAGCCGAAATGAGAGCGAAAGAAGACAAAATCAAATCCAACTTTATTAAAAGCGAAGGCACAAATGCAATTTTAATTTCGTGTCGTTCTGTGCTTTCTCTATATTTAGTTGCAGCCATCAGGTCTGCGAAGCTTAAAAAGTGGTTATCAAAACAATGAAAATATGTAAAATATTTTTAGGTTGATTTAAAGCTTTAATTAGAGACTTATGCCGTCAAATATATCGCTAAATTTGCACTTTAATAAGGCGTTACAAAATTTGTTGGCTTCATACAAGACGAAGTGGCAAATCTTAAAATAACACGCAGAAATGTTGATTATAATTTAAAAAAAATTTTTTTTGAATCGAACACAAAATTTACTGGCGTCATTAATTCATGTTAATTTACACAAAAAAATATCTCATTGATGGTATGAGGTGTTTTTTTTTAGAGCCGGCAACACTGTTTTATGTGGCAACCCATTTAACAGCTGATAGTTGGTTTTTGTTTTGGAATTGCATTGAAAGGTTTGTTCACCGATGACGACCATTTTTGGTAGAATATGTACGTCTGTAAATAGGCAGAATTGTCGCTTTTGGAGTGTGAATAATCCACCAGCTTTTCTCGAAACACTATTACATCAGCAGCAACCATTTTAGGCCCTTTATACCCTGCAGAGTCATAGGTCCATATGTATTAAAAAGCGAGTGTTATTAAAGGTGAACATTGATGTTGCAGAATGTGTATTGTATGCGCTTACCGCGGCCGACACATGACCGAAATCATATTTAAACCTAATCGCCATAAAACTGCATATCCAATAAAGCCCATTTCTTTGGTATTAAAAATATATTTCTTTCTTCTATTATATATAAAATTGTCTAACTTTAAAAAAGAATACGCTGTACCTTGTTACTAGTGTTGCCAAATATGCAGATTTACCTGCATGTTGCAGTTTTTTGTTTTAAAATCATTTTGCATTTTGCTCCTTTATTCCTTTATTATAATTTCTTAACTTTCAACTTTTTTAATATCCGATGTCTTAATTTTATCTCATTATTGGTTATAATATATGATAATAATATATGATTATAATATATGAATATAATATATGATTATAATATATGATTAAATTATAAATAAATATTTATATAAATATATATAGATTTTTTATTCCAAATTTGCAGATTTTGTAAAAAACATATGGCAACGCTGCTTGTTATTCTTAAGACAAACTTTATTTTATGGCGAACGATGGAAAACGGTATCTCAGTTTATTCTTAAGGCTTCCTCTTTCTTTTTAAGCGATTGTTGCTGAGGCCGATGTTCAAGCAAAAATCAAATACCTTCAAGTTTTACAGTCTTTTTTTGTGATAAGAATAAAATATTTATATATATGTGTGTTTGTAGGCATGTACGTACAGGATAGGCATGTATGTACCCAGGTTTTATATATGTGTGTATGTAAGATAATATGTTTTTTTTAGAAATACAGAAATATTTTCACCCATCAGCTTTTAAAAGCAGACAAGTGATTTTGTGGTGCTCCATGTGATTTTCAATTGCCGAAAACACAAGCAGACAAAAACCAGAGTCCGCCTAAATTTACAACAAAAAATGCAAAATTAAATAAAAAGGTCCTTTGGAACTTTGTTAATTTTAAAGTATTGGTTTCAAATAAACCAATCGGATAAACGATTTCGAAGCAGCTCATTGTGAAATTTACTTAATTAATTTATTATGAAGTTAAAAGCCGATTTGAAAAAGTTGTTAAAGCAACTGCACGTTATAAATTCACAAAAAAATCATACACAATTTTTTTAAATCATTGTTATGAAATGTAATTATCAGAACAGCCTCGAATTATTATATATAGGGTGTTTTTTATTGAGGTATAGAACTTTAAGTTGGCATCACTTTTTTAACTGGCGGCCATTTTGTCAGCTGTCAAGTGATTAATATTTAGTTTGGTTTGCCATTTCATCATGAACAGGTTGACAAAAGAACAACGCTTGCAAATCGTGCAAATTTATTTCGAAAATAATGGTTCAGTTCGCGAAGTTTACCGCAAGCTCCGTCCATTTTATGGTCATCAGAGCAATTAATTCGGTTAACCATGGATCGTTTTCGCACTACGTTTACTCTATGTGATAATACGCATCCGCAGAGACGTCGAACAGTGCGCACCGAAGAAACAATTGCCGCTGTAGAGCAAAGTGTTGAAGAAGACCCGAATGAATCGATTCGCCACCGTGCACAGCAATTGGAGCTTTGTCCATCAACTTTTGTCCATCAAAAATTGGACCTGTAGAATTGGCTTTATTCGAGCCAGCCGCGGCGGCCACATGCCCGAAATCATATTTAAACATTAATGGCATAAAATTATCCTTCCAATAAAGCCAAATTGATGGACATTAAAACGATTTTCTTGTGTTTTATTTCAATTCGAAGTTCTATACTTCTAAAAAAAAACACCCTGTACATAGAAAAAAAGTTTTTCGTATTCAAGAACAGAACTCACGGAATCAGTTAATAAATTGGAGTCTTATATTCAAAAAACAGTTGTTGAACGAAAAGAGATCATTTTTAAATGTATTTTTTATTATTTCTTTAAACAAACCTCAAAACTTAGAGTAAAGAAAACTTTTGTTGAATCAACAAACATTTTTACTAAAACAAAAAAATAATTTGTTCGGTTCAAACGACTAGTGAATACTTTTTGCAATAATTTGTTCTGTTACCGTTTTTAAAAATGTCCTTAATTTAAGCAAAAATGATTGATTTTATGGAAATGTACTGCGAACATTTTTCAAGTGTAGACATTTGTACTTCAAACTTCTATTTCACTTTTCGAACGACTAAACAAAAGTTCATTGAACTTGAAATATAATCTACACAACAAGAGATTATCAAAAATTATTGTGAAAATATAGTTGTGTTCCGAATACCTTCGATACCTAAAACAAAAATAGCACCACAAAACCGAAATACAAACAATCGACCACAATTTAAACCACAAATCAAAATCTTTCTACAAACAAACTTATTTACTGCCAGTTATACAATACAATTGCATTATACTTTTAACTTACCAACATACATACGTACTTACAGAGACTCTGCTACGGAAAAAGCTGGTTGAAAATGTAGTTGTGTGAAAAGATTATCCAGGAGTTGGAACGGGTTTGTTTTTATTTAAAAAAAAATTCAAAAGGATTAGCAGCTTAAGAGGAATTGAAAAGCAACACCCAACTCACTAATAAAGACAAATTTTACCAAATTTACCTGAATTTCCATCACTAAATGGATAAATATTTTAAAAATGATGATGAAGATATTTTTGAATGTAAAAATTTATATCTAATTTATGTTACGAGTACTATGAGATTGTTATTCCTGACGAAACTAGTCATTATTATGATTATATTTTAATTATATTAATGAAAATCTTTGCTCTGCCTGCGTAATGTTTGTTATTGGATAGACGAGGAAAAAAATAAGCCAAAATGGGTTTATCGTAATTACCGAATATAAATGTCAGCAAAAATTGTCTCCTTCCCGATAAAAATTTTTAATAATAGGGGCCTATCGAGCAAAATTCACCGAAATATTGATATCATGGCATACGATGTCGAGTGAAATGTATCTTAATGAATTGTCTATCGTATAGAAGTAATCATTTAACACGAGTTCGCAGCAGGAAACAAGAGCAGGTCCTTTGAAGGATATAATCTTAACACCATCTAAGGAGCAGAGAGAAGGAACGAGCTTAAAGAAAAATCAATTGATATGCTAGAAAAATAACACTTGAAACTCAAAAAGATTAATCTTCAAATAAATAATGAACACATTTAAAATATTTTCAAAAGCGCAAATTAAATTTTAAACTTTTTAAATATTATTTTTTTCATGCACAACTGCGTACATATTGTTTTTGCTTCTGCTTATTTTTAAAAAACATATATATTGTATATTACAGTCTTACTTCTGACTCTTTAAAAGATCGGCCAAACAGAAATATTTTTCCACACCACATCATGCGACAAGAATTGTCAGAAAGTTCAACATAAATGGAATTAAAACTCCTACCGAAAAACCGTCACCCTGGCATCCAGAACCAAATATTTTTATTAATAATCTTATACTCTGCAAAAAAAAGGTTCAACTGCCCCAAGAGTTTTTAAAACTCTTTTCAACGAAGTAAAATATAAATATAACGCGAGAAATTGGCATTCCATTTGTACTGATGCCGGCAGGCTGTCGTTGAGGAAGTCGGACTTACAAAAGCTGTAGGACTACTCCCTCGAATGCGACAGTGTTCGAAGCATCATATCGAAATCAACAACTAGGAAACACATAAAATGCACCGACAGCCGCTCGGTGTTCGACGCGGCCGCTAACCCTAGAAATAAGAACGATACAATCATCTCAATTCAACAACTTTTGACACCAGGACACGACAGAGTTTGACTTTTATGGATTCCATATTCACATCCACCGTCACACTGGTATTAAGGGAAACGAAGCTGCAGATATAACCGCAGCAAGAGCCTATAAGTTTCCTCTATACTTATCTGTTCCTAAAACAAAGAGTTTCATCTCTAGAACTCTGATAACGAATTTCAATGCTGCCAGTCTCCAAAACTGGACCAAATACGATAATTTCTACAGAACCATTAAACCTACGTGTCTGTCAACTTTAACCATCTCGTTAAGAAAGAAATTATTTACGGGACTTCGTTTACAAATTTACTAAAATATCCTTCCGTGGACAATATTAACAAAATATTCGAATTTTTACAACATATCAATTAAGAAAATAAGATTTGTGGTAACATATATAAATCTAACATATCTAATTCTTACATATCTAATTCTAACAAATAAACTGTGTATTAACAATATCTAACCTCATTTCGATAGCCTTTATCTGCTATTGCTTTACTTATTAAGGTTTTTAATATAGTTTTAATAATAAAAAATAATAAACCAAAAAATTGTCACAACTCTATTATAAATTTTTGAATTACGATCCGGTAAACATGTCATTGCTTATTCGATACGTTTCGTAATACTATTATATACGTATCGTAATACCATTCGTTGCATATCGTATTACCATTCGATACGTATCGTAATACTATTCCATATAACACTTCAGTCTGTTCCACGATAACAAACGCTGACGTTAAAAAATATTTTGAACAACAGACAACTAATTGAAAGTTATCTAACTGACCTAATCGGGATTTATGACAATTCATTAGTGTCAGGGATAGATTAAGTTGTCAAAATAAATTTCGTAAATAGTGTCTAAAACAGTCTGTTGCCCTTCAGAATACGGGCGGTCGGTAATAGGCCGCCAACATTTGTGCCAAGAATAATTCAAAGAAATAAAATCCCTTAACAGGTTTTAATTCTGTGTTTTACTTTAAATATACATATATATCGTCAGCTGAAATGCAGAACCATGCAACTAAATATTTTTACTATTTTACAGCAGAAACAAAATAATAATATATTCACAATTGGGCTGTTTGCGGACGGCAACATCGTCGTCAACTTAAAGCCAAATTCACTTTTAGTCAACGTCAACACTAATTTGTTATTGTCTTGTCGAGTTAAGAAGACGTTGACTTTTTGGTGACAATGTTTTTTCTTTCTGTGCCAAGCTCTTATTCTAGTTACGAAGTATACAAACATTTTACAAACTGCTCAGCCCGGAATCAAACAACTTTAAATTGGAAAAGATTAAAAGTACGCTGTATATTCAAAAGCCTCTGAATGCGAGTTACACACATATTTTGTGGCTTTTTTAAAAGGTTTAAACATTATTTGCGGCTGAACGAAGAACTATTTAAGTGTTTGCTGGAGGCTATTGGCCCTCATTTGAAAAGCGGCGTCAGATCAACATTTGTTGATAACTCTATCAAATTGGCCGAATAATTTCAATTTGGGACTATTCCAGTCTGTCGTTTCTAAGATTCTGCCTGAAATTTTACATGTCTAGGAAATGGCAGGTTTCGAATTAAGCCTGTAATTGGGTGGGTGAATGGAACTCACATATATTTAATCGCAAGGGGTATTTTAGCGTGATACTGAAGAGCAAAACAAAAGTGAAACTTTCCAAAATTCTAAGGAATTTCAATAAGAGAACAAATACAACAAAGTTCTTTCTAATATGAATTTAGTCTTATATTGTAATTTTTTTCAAATTGGCTTGGATTTGTTATTTTGGATTGTTTTTTTGTGCAAAAAAAAAAAAACAATAACACATCGCCGTCACAATTTACGGAGAAAATACAAATTTATGTCATCAAGTAAAGAATCGTCATGGCTTTTCGATGAAAATGTTGTTGTTGTGGGTTTAGGTGAACTCGACCTCTTTTGATATATATAAATCAATTTTTAACGCTATTTCTAAAAATGTTGCTGATAATAACTGGAACTACTTCTGTGCAACGTCTGCAGTTATAACACAGGACGGTAAATTTATCAATCGGGGTTTTGTAGAACATTTCTGCCCTAAACTTACAGCCGAAGCTGAGGCCCTACAAGACGCTGCAGAAAACATGTCGAAGTACACGTATTATCTGCTCAGACAGTATTTTCTTATAGTCAAAAACTAAAGGTATGAATCACCATTAATCAACCAAATACGGAACACCTGCAGCAGTTACAACAGCAAAATAAAAATTATTCGGGATCTATCTCACGTTGTTAACATTGGCAGCGCATATGCTAAAGAAGCAAAATGCCATTCCCCTATCAAATTAGCGACTTGGGAAGCTATTAACAGGCTTAATAACATTTCTGGCATATAAAAAGAAGAAAAGAAAGTGTTCTGAATATCAACACAACTACAACACTATTATCCCAAGTGGCGACGAATCTGTGTACCCGAAAACTCTTTCTATAGCTGAAACAACTACAATTGTTCGCCTAGGAATAGGCCACTGTAAATTCTTACACAAATATCTTTTCGGGGAGTTCATTAGGGCGAGTGCTTTGATGCCTGAATTGGTAAAGTATTCGAACAGCAGTCCAAGTATCGTACGTTCGATTCCTACCAAAGACTCTGATGAAAAACAATAGGCAAATATTCTATATATTTACGTTGAACTAAAAGCAATAAGAAAAAACACGCAATGCACAATAACACAGACATGAATACAAGCACTCGGAACAACATCAGTTAAACTCTGGCCTGATCCTCACCTCTGAAAAATGGAATAAGAGAAAAAAAATAAAGACAAACAACTCTTTTCCTCTTCCCTATAATCCAGTTCTGGTACCAGGCATCGATCCCTGAGTACTGGTTTGAGCTCTAGGCTTAAAATTAGACATATTCTTGAGTAGTGTCTTATATCCTCCAACAAATCTTCTCGAAACATAAAACATAAACCATTTTCATAAATTTTTATATGAGTACAATCTTCACAAGTTCATTTCAACTAATTAGCAAAGAGTCGACAGCCTTTCGCTGTTGGTACATCTATTTCTTCGCGCTTTTTTTTTTTGTAATTTTAATTAATTTATAATTATAAATGTTGATACATAAAACTTTAACAAAATGCGATAACTTTCAATATTAGCAATGGGAATACCGATTTATGGGGATAAAAAACGATGTTGGGTGACGCCGCCAAATAAAAATAATGGTGACCTTTTTTTGTCAGCTACATGACTTTGTATTTCAGCTAACGACACGTACTTCAAATGCAGCACTTTGAATTTTATCAAGTTTGTTCAATTTTTGTGAGCTTTTCCAAAATCACAACAACGAAAGATGAAAGTGTATAATAAAACTTACTCTGATTCACAATCGGCCGATATAAAATTTTATAGCCCTGAATTATGCCACCATGAAATTGCAGCGGTGGCTCCAGCCACGACACTTTCAGACTTTGTGACGATAATGCCGTACAGTTGACATGTTGCGGTGCAGCTTCGGGCACTGGGGTGTTTTACAAAGTTTTTTGTCGCCACACATATTTCAAAAGAAAAAGAAATGGAATAAAAAATTAGTAAAGTAGGAAAACTTAAGTAAGAAAATTGTTTTTTATTCCAGCTTGTGCTAAACAGATACGACAATAAGGATGCTTTTAGCTATTAGAAATAAAGCTGAAACTATAAAATGTTTAAAGAAAATCCTAATGGCTGTTTGTGCAGCTCTCTGTAGTACATGCAACAGCGGGATTGTGTAGTTTTATATAAAGCTGAATAAGAAATGCTCCAGTTTCGTTCTTAAAAGAAAAACAGTCTTTCTTTTAGCGCCTTAAAACAGTGGCTTCAAATGTGATTATTTTAGGTTTGACTTAATAAGAATACAATTTTTAAACTGCTTCAAATAAGGACCAAATATAGAAAATGTTGAAAACGTTTTTGAGATATAAATATAAAAGTAGTTGAAGCGAAGAAGGGAAATTTAGTACTCAATAAAGAGAAGGATATTATTTTTATTATTATTATTATTATTTTGGAAATATTCAGCCAGAATATGGTTGGTGAAGTCGTAGAATTTTTGTTGTGCCACGAAAAAAAATCGACTGTAAATATGTTGTAGTAGATTAAATCTGAGAAAAGTATGCGATCACTAGTTCAAAATTCGTTACATTTCTTCTCATAACCCTGGAACGTCACACGATCCGCTGATTTGAATCAACAGCTCCGGTATGCATAATCGTATATCTTGTGCATCAATAAAAAAATTAAGACCATTCGATTTTGTTCCACTCATCTTTAATATTTTTTTTCGCCTTACACGGTACCGTGAGTTGTACTGGACTAGAAACCAGTGATAACCCCGTTTTCATTGGGGGTTCTCTTTTTGTAAAGTTATAAATTTCACAAAGAAAATAATGAGGTGGACGCAACGCAATCAGTAACTATCGTTTATATTCAGATTAATAATTAAAGCAGATGCAGAGTAATAGACATTCTTTCCAGCTTTATTATAGTCTCTACCATTCATCGAGTCTCAATTATAGTGCCATGATTGCTTTTGCCATAAATTTTGTTTGCCACAATCAAGAGAATTATCGTGTTAAAAGTGCAGTGTTTATTGCAAACATGTCTATATGTGATATGACATATTTTAAGTATTTAAATTAATATAAAAATCTATAAAAATGGACAAGATTCGGGATAAAAATTCAAAAACTCAATTCTTACTTTTTACATACAAAACTCGTGGTGAATTGCGTTAAAATGGCCAATGACAAAATATTAAAACATTTCATTTATTCTATCAGCTTCCCAAAGAAAATAAATATTCAAAAAAATTAAACTAGAAAAAAACACAACATTGACAGTTAAAAGAGTGACAAAATAGTCAAGCGATGCAAAATTAAGATGAAAAACAAAAATATTTGTTCATACTGTCTTTATGAATCATGGATTCGCGCATAATTCATATTACCTACTACTATTTTTTACATTACTGTAAAATAATTAGGCTCATGTTAAATTGCAAAAAAAAAAACAGAAAACTTTATACATATTAAAATGAACCTAAAATCATCTTCAGAGATTCATTATGAGAAAAGCAATATTTTTTTTTGCTTGTCTAGAGTTGAGTGTCTGTTAAAGTGAATGATTTTAACTCAATCTTTACACATCCATAAATTTAAAAAATATACAAAAATTATACAAAAAGCTGGTGTTGTTTTCGATAATAGACTGCCAATTCGATAATAAAATGCGAAGATTTGATCTCAAGCGTGTTTTTTTTTTTTGCTACTTGCATTTTGATATAAAAATAGCGCTTTAACTTATATATGTACATATTTCGTTATATCGTTTATCAAAGCGAGACACAATATTGTTTTTAAATAAATTTAAATCATAACAAAATCATTCGCTGCCTACTATTTTGAGGGATGGTTTGAAACATAAAACGACATGTATTCATGTGCAACCGATTTTGACTTCCGGCACACCTGCCTGTCATAAATTTGGTTTGCCAAGGAAATAATTTTGTTAGACGCAAACTACAGTATTATTTCGAAAATAAACAAAAAATCCAGCAGGAGCAGGTTTCAATGACTATGATGTACATATATTGTATACTCAAGCCATTTAATTATAGAAAGAAAAATTAAAAATGAGCAAATAAATTTGCCGTCGCAATTTGTGTAACTCATAGAGAAGGCACGAAAAGTTCCAGCAGACCTATAAGAGTGCACAACGACTATTTTTAAAATTTTGAAAACATGACTAAACGATTCTCATCTATACGTGCAGATAAAGGTTTTGCTGACTATAAAAGTTCCAGAAATGTATGTATGTATATACTCAAACCCTTATTTCATCATTTTTCGCCGATGTATTGGTGATCTTAGTGCAAATATACTACGAGCCTCAGTATATGACTCATAAGGATCAATTTATTTCGAAACAAATACTCGTATAAATAACACATAGATCAAAGTCGGCTGTTAAAGATATCCACCCCGATTCACTTTTTAAAAGAGAAAATAACAATCATAAAAAAGGAATGGGAGCACCTACAGGATTTGAAGAAGTTTTTACCTGCAAATTTGCATCTTTTCTATGATAATTAATGTTATAAAAACTAAATTTTTAAAAGTTCACTTCTCCTCACTTTCATCGTCTTAAAATATTTGTTTATTAATTTCATGACTTGTTTTGTTGGCCTGGATTGATGAGTTGTCACAGTTGTCCTGGGGTTGTAGGTTCAATTCCCACCAAAATCTCTGGGTGGTTCGTGCAGACAAGCAAATAACTGTTTAGAGTTTTAGGTTTCTTGTTCAAAAGGCCATCATTTATTTAACAATATAAAATATTGTTTATCTTAGATGACTTAATTAGTAAATTTATTAAATTTTGCATTTAAATGTTTTTGTGTCTAAAATTTAACAGATTCAATTAAATTTTCGTATTTTGCAGGAGAAGGACCTCTAGCCGATCTAATTAATAGATTTATCTAAATTTTTGAATTCTGTTATTTTTGTGTATATAGAATATTTTAAGATATTAAACTCTGTCGGTAACACCTTTTATTCTTTTTTTTCTAAGGATACGCACAAGTGTTGCAGTCCGGCTTATTTTGTCAAATAAAAAGTTCAATATCTTTAAAACAAAGTTATTTACTTTTATTTTTCAGCGTTTTAGTCCAAGAAACAATTTTGTTTTATCTTAAGACTTAGATATACTTGACATTTTTAAACAATATGTACACGTTCTTGATTTACATCCAACAAGTCGGCAGTACCTTGCTAAGGACAAATCAAGAGGCCAGTGTTTGTACCCATCAGGTCTTTTGCTTTGACAAGGTTATTCGGACCGACAATATTTTTTGGCAACGCTGCGAGGCTTTTCAAATTCAACTTCATATTCAATATTTTTTTTTATTTCATTTAGCCGTCGCTACACTAAATATCACAAGTGGAAAAAGGTAAGAAGATTAATAATAAAACAGGAAGTTTACTTGATCTATGTTTAAATAAATCATCTAGGGTTTGCTGACTAATCTCCTAAGATGTTCAAGGTTTAAATGATTTCTGTTGCTCATAAAAGTATTTTGTAGAATTTTTATTATGTGTATTTTTTAAGTTTTTATAATATGTTTTTTTCGGTCTAGCATAACTATTCCAAATTGCACAGGCGCATGTCAAAATGCGAACATATGATATTAAGGGATCCCCAGAAAAGAGTAGTCGATGCCGTGTAAGGCCAAGACACTTAACAGAATCTGTGAACGGTTTAATTTGACGTTGAGACTGAACGTGTTGGATTTCGTTTGGCCAATTATTTTCAGATATCAAACAATCACGATTTCAATAAATATGCCCACTGTGCGACATAGCGACATTATGTGAACATTCGTATAGCCATAAACGTAACAAGCTAAAAGCATTTTTAATGTTTGTTGTTATTAAGATAACAACTTCTACAGCTGTTACCTGTTCGTTCAACAGACACTGTCTGCCAACATTCTTCCCTTATATTTTTGTTCTGTTCTGTTTTTGCTTCTTTTCTCATATTCTTAATATTTTTATTATTGGTGTTGCGGTGCACCAGTTGGCTAAATAATGCTTACCACCCTCAGCGGTTGTACCAAAGATGGGTGTGCTCCATGGTCCGGAGCCAAAACTATTCAAGGCTCGCACCGTCACCGCATATCTAGTGTATTTGCGCAATCCACGTAATGTGGCCTTTGTTGTGGCCCAGCCACTTACAATTACCGACTTGAGTGAGTTATTGACAACACTAATGTAGTTGATATTCTGTTTCTCCTCGCTGCAATTGACAGTGTAGCCAATGAGTTCGCCATTCCATGATTCACGTGGTGGTATCTGTTGGCACGAAAAAAAAACCAAGAAAAAAGAAAAACGTGCGATTAGCGAAGAGTTTGTTCTGCAGAAAAGTAAATTAAGGTATTTCTTGCAAGTCAAAGGAAATGCGCTAAAAAGAAGAAAATAACACAAATCAGCGAGATTCATTCACTTGTCTCAAGTGAGTTAATGAACGATGTTACTTAACACTTATTTAATGATTTCCTTTTATAAATTTTTGACTTTTTTTTTCTCCGTAAGATTTTCTTTACTTCGTTTATAATGTAAATGAGTTTTTTCCATTTATTTCGTGTGGTTACTAAATAAATTATTTATTTTTTTTCACTTTAGATGGATGCCATAATGGCGTGAGGATGAGTAATAAGTTTTAGAAAATGTTTGTTGAAATGCTTTAAGTGGAAAGTTTTTAAAGTGAGACAAAGTTTATGGTTTAGTACATTGAACTGATATAATGGTGGCTTAAAATTAGAAAAAAACACGGTTTTACAATAAATAAATTTCTTAATTGTCCATTAACACCAAAACGAAATCTTACATCACTGTTTTGCGACATCTATAAAGATTTCAGTTCACACCGAAGGCGACTAGTTATTCTTTTGTGTAACCCCAAGCCTTTTATTTATATTTGCACGTATTTCCGTTTCCTTTTTCATAAATAAATTAATAAAAAAGGAGACCGTAAATTTTGTACAATTTTGCACTTTTAATTTTTTCCGTCAAATCGCCAAGTTTTATTTATGCAGTGTTGTATTTTTTAGTCCAAAATGCAGTGGCATACTTTAGTAGTGAATAGACTAGAGGAGATTTTACTAAAATCGTACGAACTAGATTTAATTTGCTATGGGAAATCTCGTCAAAATCTACTAGATTTGGATGGAAATTGCTAATGAACTAGACTTTGCTTTATTGTAAATGCACTATAAGGCTACAAATTCGAAATAAAACAAACTCCACTTCTAATGAGGTGCCAAAATATTTCTTATCCATGTACAATTTAGGCAAAACGCCAGTAGATTCTTCACTTTTTTAGTCATGATAAATTTTTTGTTGTGAACTGCATGGCGTTTTGTAAAGATTGTTCGTTTCTGAAGATTTTTTTCAAGTGAACAATATTTGGTGAAGAAATGATTTGAAGGATTTTGAAAAGGTTTCTCTAATCGAATTTTTTTCAAAGTAAATTTTTAATCTCAATAAAAAATTATGCATAATGTGCTAAATAATGGAAAAGCCAAGTACTTTTAACTGAACGATGTTTGATATTTTCTACTGCGTTTTAACAACAACTGAATAAAATGAATAACCGACTAAGATGAGAATTCCTCAAGAAAATGTACCGACTGTGCTGGGAATTTTAGGAACTAAAAATGTTATTAAACAATTTAAAAATTTTGAACAATAACAGGAAATTAATAAAAACAAATTTAAGAAATCTAATACTTGCTGCACCTTTTCGAAAATGTAGAAACATCTACTTTCTTGAATTGGTATTGAAAATGCAACACA
This sequence comes from Epicampocera succincta, assembly GCA_932526305.1. Classification (NCBI taxonomy): domain Eukaryota; kingdom Metazoa; phylum Arthropoda; class Insecta; order Diptera; family Tachinidae; genus Epicampocera; species Epicampocera succincta. Next base: position 60,420,747 of record OW052034.1, read on the forward strand.
GAAAATGGTTGCACGTTTTCGAAAAACTGACCGCTAATTAATTCAAAACTGAAGAAATTGAGTTTAAAAATGTAACCGATTTTTAATGATTGACGAATGTCCAAAAAAAAAAAATGCCAGCGCTGCCATCTGAGCCGTTTCTTTGAACTATTTTGAACTCTATTTAAAATATATTTTGTCTTAAAAGTATGAGAGTTCATCAAGATAAGCTCTGAAAATCAAAAAAAATGCAATAATGCTGAAGGCGTTTTTTGCCATTTCAAGAACAATCTGAAAAATGAAATCTAGAAACAGAAAATCTATGAATTTAGCCTAAGATCTTTGGCACCGCTGTATGTGGAATCAAAAAGTGTAATACCCGTGAATTTTGTGGATATTAAGCCATCCAGTGACTCCACTTGCTGTCTTCTTAAATAATTGACATAAAAGTTGTGGAAGACAACTTTATTTGTATTCAACGGTCCGGCAAGATATGAACATAAAGGCAGAAAATCGCCATAAAAGCAAGATGTCAGTCTGCCCAAGTTAAGAATGTGTTGAAGTTTCTAAATGCAGTTCACTTTTAACTTGCTTTGGCTTAAAATTAAATTACGTGTCATTTAGGTCACACTTTTCCGTTAAATCGGGGCAAGACCGCATCTAGCGAAAGAAAAACTAATATACAACTACAGTGGACGGCCAATAATGTCAGGTGTTTTGATAAATTTGGAAAATTCGATTATAAATTTTTTTTCATTCTTGAAAATTCTTTCTGAAAATGTAATAAAAACCGTTTTGGGATCACCCTTTCTAACTCGCCAAGTCGATGTTCTGTAGTAGGATTTCAGGGCACCTGTGGCAGCCAACAGCTGATGTATATAGTTTATCTGGTAGAAACATTTTATAGTTTGGCGTTTTTTGTTTGTTTTTTTCTACTACAAATTTTAGAGCACGAGACACTTGTTGTCACAAAAATTCATATCGACTGATGACTATTATCGAATTCACCGCAAACCAAAAATACCGCCATTTGTATTCTGGAATAGCCAATGCAAAAAAATTGCCAGTTGTACCAGTAGAAGTTCGTGGGAACGAAAGGGTGTGGACGTCCAATAGGTCCACAGTAGAGGATTATTTCACAATATTATTAAACTTTTTTTAAAAACTATAGATTTCACAGCCAGAGCAACAGATTTCCTTAGCAGGCACTGTGTTGAAGTGAAAAAAGTTCATTCGTGGAATTTCAGGAAACCTTTTTTGCAGATACAATAAATGTCTGGTAAAATTAGTTGCCTTTTGAGCACTCTTTTTAAATAATAATAATTTTTACTTACATACAATATAAGACAAGGAAATGTGAGAAATACGAAAAGGTGGGAAATAAAAAGTACGAGTAAGTCCAAATTACCTGCCAAGTGACAATCAATTCACTTTCGCCGCCAGTTTGTACTTGTACGTTTGAGGGTGCTTCGGTGGGTGCTTCTTCTTGTGTTTTCAATACAATCGGTTCAGTGTAGGGACTGCGTTCGATTTCGTTAATGGCCTGCATGCGAATAAAGAAAGTTGTGGCCGGTGTCAAACCAGATACAATGGCACTCTCGCTCAAATCACTGTCATAACTGTTGTTAATTGGTCGTATGAAATGGGTGGGAGAAAAAAATGTTTATGGGAAAATGCAATAAAAAATATTTCCTAAGGAGAAAAAAATATAAAACTCGGGAGCTGTGGCGAATTGACAATTCACCTTCAGTCGTCAGTTTTTAAGCTATTAATTAATCGTCCTTTTGGAATTAAGTTCATTTCCAATTTTTTATTTTTTTAATTTTATTTTTTTAATGCACTAAATAGAAATATTTAGGCCTGTTCTGAAAACCACATAATTTGAAATGACATGAGCATTTAAAAGCAAAATGTGTGATTTTCGTTTTTTACGGAGCGATTTTGGATGGTCGAAAACACAAGCAAACAAAAAACAGAATCTGGAAATGGGTCTGAAAAAGTTGTTGACGCAGCTGAAATTACAAAATTTTATACTAAGAACACTTTTCTTGCGATTTCAAATCACTCTTATGAAATAAAAGTCTCAGAATAGCTCCAGTAAAATGTGATTGTCAGACCAATTTTAAATCAAAGGTCATATAATTGTGTAGAACAAAACAAATATAAAATAATTAATATCTACTAAAAGTCTTGAGTTTTTGATAAAATTTTTATTTCCAAAAGAATGTTGAAGTTTTTGGCTAAATTGAAATATTATTGAAAGCCTTTTTCTAGCATCAAGTTCAAAATTTGAGGCTAATGGCTGCCAACATAAATATATGTATTTATGTATAAAAAAAATTGCCACAAATTCTGTATGACAAAGTGTTGCCGAAGTAGTTATTTGTTTATTTATAATTTATAACTTCCAAAGTATATTCAGAAATTATAGCTGCGCAGAATGGGACCATGATGTCCGACTTATGCGACTTATGGAAGTACCATAAGTGGCGTAACATGAAATTCTTCAAAAGGACCGTAAAACACCAGAGTTATCTTCGACAAATTAGTGAACCAGTTAGACGCAAAACTGGAAGACCAAACAACAACAAGCCTTACCGCACTTAAAAAATAATTACGATAGCGCGACAGCCGTTCTTCAGTCCAGAGCTGTTTTTTTTTTTATTTTGTGATAAACATACAAAATGTATCCAGCAACATTCTATTTTTGTGGCGAGACGATAAAAGTGGCAATTGTTTCACATGGAGTTTCCAATAGCCACCGACTGCTGAACTTATGTGCAACCATGGTTTTTGTTTACAAACGTCAAGCAGTGCGGCAAACTTTTAATGAAAAAAACTTTAAATTATGTAAATTCGCTGGATGGGCACCATTTGCGTACAAATCAAATGTTTAATCAATGTTGAATAACTAATTAAGGGGAAAACAGAAATTATTTTAAAAAATCACCACAAGTCCAAAGTTGGAAAAAAATTATCAAAAAATTTAACTTAAAGACTGAATGTAACTAAAATATTATTTACATATATATGACCACATCATTATCAATTGAGCCACGCTCCTATAATTCTTTTCACTTACCTTTTACTTATACTCGTCGATGGCAGTGTTACATTGATGATGTTCTGGCCATTCCAATCACTGCCAGCCAGGCCAAGTGTTGCGTGCGTTTGTAAATATTTGAGTGGTTGATATTGTACTAAATACGATAGAACTGGTGAATTGCCATCGAATGGACGACGCCATGACAACTTAACGGTACGTGAACCCACCTCGAATACCTCCAAGTTAGATGGGGTATCTGGACGCTCTTGTACAGCTAAAAAAATTACATGCTCAGCCCGGCCGTAAGGATTCTCCGCTATGCATTTGTAGATGCCCGAGTCATGACGATCCGAACGGGAGATGGTCAGTTGAGAGTCGACACCCTTTTCGGTTTTCATTTCCGCTATACTAAAACGGAAATTGTTTAAATCAATGCGTGCATTGTTGTGTGTCCAGGCGATACTAATGGGTTCGTCACCTTTGGCGCGACAGTCGAGTGTGACAGCATCGTTGCGACGCGATGAAATGTTGCGTGATGTTTGCTCAAAACGTGCCGGTTCTGTGTAAAAACATGAACAGACATGTATAAAAGTTTATAAAAAAACTGTAAATAAAGGTGTATGTGTTAGGGTGTAACAACAACAACAACAACAAATAAGTAAATTGTATTGTTTAATCAACGGTAAAACGTACTAAAACCACATACATATTTACTTGCATGTCAAGCAATCAATGGAAGTTTTTTACGAGTATTTTGTAACTTGTGCCAGCGCGAGTTTTTTGTTTATGTGTTCACGTGTTAAAGTACATATTTTTTGTTTTGTTTTCGGCATTCACGTGCCAAAATGTTTCTGCTCAAATTACAGTTGAAGCCTCTACTTACCATTGACATTGATACGTATTATTTTCTTAAGACCTGGGCCAATGTCGTTCGTAGCTTGACACATATAATAACCCTCGTCAATGTCGGTGGCAAGTTTAAGAACCAATGAGTGATTGCGCATGTTTAAAGGTTTGTAGTCCGTATTAAGTTTACCTGGAAATATAATCAACATGTTTCTGTGTTTATACATAAATACATACTCTTACATAAATACATATCGTCAGATGACTTCATAAAGGCCCCATATTACACGGCCAATATTTTTCAGTAGAAGCAAAAAATGCTGATAAGAATGTTTTTAAATTGAAGTTTAATTTTTATTAAATAATTAATATTTTTATTAAATAATTAACAATTTCTAGTTTGTTTCTATTATTTGTGGAGATATGAAACGAAAACGGCCTTTTTGCACCTTTAGAATTTTTGTTGCTGAAAACGTTATTTTTAGCTGTAGGAATGTAAAATTTGTCAGGAACATGTACTTTGAAAAGGTGCTTCATAGGTACGCAAAAAATCTATTTTAAATTATATATGATTTAGGACTTTTTTAAAATCACATGGCGACATGCGAAACAAAATTACAACAACACAAGCGTGTAGATATAAAAGAAAATTCTTTGCTTTTATGGTCTTATTTAAGAAATTTGTTTTATTTGAAATAAATAAATTTCCTAAATATTTCTCAAATGACCTTTTCTATAATAAGTTGTCAAACTTCTTTGTAACAAGTGCTGCTCATCAGTACATATGAAACCCTGTGAAACTGTGTCCCCACGCATTAAAATTTGTATTCAATTGTCCTTAAAATGAATTTATCAGAAGCACAAACAAAAAATTCTGTTTCTTGTTCTGTTATAATTAGAAAGTTTTTCTTTTAATTCTCAATGTTTTTTCAAACACAATTGAATATAAATTTTAATAATTGAATATATACGAGTATTTCAAAGGCTTTGAAGTCTACTGATGAACAGCGTAGCAACATCTGCGAACTGTCGGCCTATAGACAGCTAGAAAATACACCAAAGACAGCTCAACTCAAATACTCTTGTTATATTCATCTTTGAAAATTGTATTTAATAAGTATTTTTGTCTGTATATTTAGCAGAACGTTAATGTAGAAATGTATTAAAATGGATACCTGACTGTAACGTCTCAAGCTGTCAAAAATAAAATTTCATTTCGAGGTTACGTGACAGCTGTTGCCAGGGATGCTACATGTTATTGCGAGGGCGGGGTAATTTTTATATTCTGATAAATATCAATTATAATTTAAGATTTGAAGTTGTTACACTTATACATATTTTAATAAGTTATGACGTTTCCTTTTCTGATTAAAATATGCTAAATGAATACAGGTAGCACAATTTATATGCTGCGCATGATTTATGCAAATGTCATTTGTTTCGTAGTTACAGCCGAAAAACTTTACGGCGAACAGTTTGTTTAGGCGATTTCAAAAATTACAATATGTTCCACCCTTAGCCTTCCAAGTAAACAAACGATTAGTTTTGAACATCGATTCATAATGCAGACTGATGCCGGTACAACCATAAGAACGCAGCACGCTATCAAATGGAGGTCTCCCAAAAAAAATATTTAAATGTAACAATAAAAATAATTTAATTACTCATACATATTCTTGAACTTGAACAGTTGTAAGAATATTGGAAAAGGTAAACGAAAAACTGTCCGGTTACGAGGAAAAATATCTCTTTTGGTATGAAAAGTAACGCGCGCCCGGTTATGGGCTGTCTGCCTGCTCAAGGGCTATAGATTGTAGAAATCGCAAAGATTCTTTTTGGGACTGAAAAAAGGGTCCTTTTATGGGAAGTGTTCGCTAGCTGAATACACTCTATATATATTTGGATTTTTTTTTATGAAATTAAAGCGATTAAATAAACGCTTTTCCTAATTAACAAAATTTTCACTATTTTAAAAATAAAAATTATATAAGTTTTAGAATTTTGCACGTTAACAATTATAATATTTCGTTACTATCATATTTGCACGTTAATATTTAGAATGTTTCATTGAGGGATCCACAATTAATGTTTTTCCGGTCTTATGGTTTTCAAATGATTACTTTTTGTGCATGAAAAACCTTTCCAGCTAATCAATTAACCTTATTTTCAGCTGCTTTTAATTTCCTTTTTATGTTTCCATTTTAATAAACAAAACATTCTCTAGCAAATCCTTTTCGATTTGTTACGCTGCTTTAGCGCAATAACTAAAGAAAACAAACAAAAAAAAAAAAAAACAAATATAAAAAAGTGTTTAACTGAAACGAGCATCTTCTTTGCAGTTTTTATGTTGTGGCAGCAACGGAGTGAAACTAAAACAAACAAAAAAATAACATTTGAACATCAAACTTTAATGAACTCGCTTTAAGAGATTAACAGCACTTTTTAGTCTGGCACTTTTTTCGCCCAGCGAATGACTGCTGAATTGGCAAGTTTGCTGTTCGTTTTGTTTTTTTCCTCTTCTGCAGGACTCTTTAAATGTAATTCTGTTTATTGAGAAAAAGTATGCGATGCCCACGTTTTTAATTTACTCGTATCTCTTCTTACAACTACAGTAATATTTCTCTAAGCAATTTTTGTTTTATTTTGTTAGAACCGTGGAGCTCTACCTGAACTGATGCTGTATTTTACCAAGAACCTACACACAAATTTAAGTTCGAAGCAGTGAAATAAATGAATTAGTTCTACATTTCTCATTACGACATTTTCAGGACATGACTTTGATACGAAATATTCCAATTAAAGATTTTACAAAATGAAATAAAATCTGAACTGAACGCTTCCCTTGACTCTATAGTTCTCTTTGCGGTCTGCATATATGTATGTATGTATGTGTTTTGTTCAAAGTTTAACCCTACAACAGACAGACAATTTGATTAATTAGGAACGAATTCCGGTTAAACATTAGCTCTGTGTACTCGAAGGCATATAAATACCTTTAAAATAATTCCCCTTATGCCCAGAGTGGTGGTTTACATCATCATCATCCGTTTAGATCGAGATTATCGTATAGAATTTCATAATCTAGACCTAAGACAGTAAATAGAGGGCAATTTTCTAGCCTCGAGTTAATGTGACTACGTGACGACTCTTGGCATCGGAGGAAATATGTGTCTAAAATAATTTTTGGATATAAAAGAACCGATTGGGGGGCAAATTATATTCATTGCCGCAAACGAAGCGCATTCCGCAAGTAAAAGTTTCTTCTCTTTTCAAAAGGTTTTGCATTTAAAGAGCAATAGGCTGGCGGTGGTAAGTCATGGCGAGAGTTGAAAGCGTAACTACACGGTTTTTGTATAGAAGGTTGGAAGATCTAGATTTAAAGAGTCAAGAGGACAAGGAACAGAAATGGTATTGAACATTTTTAAATTGTAACAAATAGCTTGAAGGATTGTGTTTTACCGACCTTAATTCCACTAAGACAGTTTTTTTTTTTTAATTTATATTAAATATTTTTACAACATAGATTTACTAAGAATATAACAAAAAAGAAACATTAAATTTCATTTCTGCTTTAATATAACAAAAATTACTTCTGTATTAAATATATATATATAATCGATCTCCTATATATGGGTCTAAAACAGAATGTGTGTTTGATTGTTTGCACCTTATAGGAGACCAGACCGTTAAATCGATCAACCTTAAACTTTCATAACATTGAACTGGTACGCTCGTATGAATTATAGGGTACTTTTTTCTGACCACCCCTACTTTTAGGCCCATTTTTAAATTATGTTACTCTTGCAACATAGTTTTTAATAGATTTTATAATAATATAATAACTTCGCAATTTATGAACCAATTTTCAAAGTTCTTTTTGCATACGGAAGTGGTCTACTAAGATTTTTTTATAAAATAGGGAGGGAGCAAGATGTGCTCCCCAAAAAATGGACTATCAAATTAGTTTGTAGATTAATTTTGAAAATTTGTTTTACATACTAATTTTCTTTTGGAAATTGTGAGGGAGAAGAGAGGGTATCATAAACTTCCCGCCCCAGTAATTTGTTATAAAATAACTCTGTCAATTGTGAACCAATTTTCAAAATTATTTTTGCATATCGAAGAGTTCCACCTAAAGCATGGATTTGCGGGGATTAGCAAAGCACGCCGGGCTAATCTTGTTTACATTATTAAGGTATGTATGTACTCACAGTAAAATAGCTGCAATGATGAGTTGCTCTATAAAGTTACCAACACTGAAAAGATTCTTTAATTGCACTAAATATTTCATGGAGTACTATTGTACTTTTCTAGTTTGAATAGTACTGAAAAAAGTACAATTTTGCTACCGTTGTGACATAGTAAACTATGAGCAAATCTAACCAACTGCTGTTTTCTCAAGCAGTTACTGGACTACCTGAAACAAGGAATTCCAACAAAACCTTCGACGACTTCTCAGCAAAAAACGTGATATATATTTGGGGAAAGTGTCATGCGAACCTGCTGCCAATTTTTTCCAAGTGCTTATTTTAGCAAGAGGGGTCTCTGTGTCTATGCCAAATTTTATGACGCTATTTTGCTTGGAAATGGCTTTTGGACAAATTTTGCAACATTTTTATTTCACTGAAAAGTTGCCGGCATTACTCAAATCCGACCATATTTTCTTACAAAAAGTTCTAGTCAATGCAAGCAAATATTACCTTCTAGTTCTCAGAAAAATTGCTGGATGGTCCAAGTTCAGAAAATCGGCTAAACTATTGTAGGAGTGTTTACGCACATGTTTTCTTAATAGGATTTTTCATATAAAAAGTAACCCCGAATAGAAGTGCAGTTTGTCGAAAGGAACAAGAATACAAAAGTTTTAGGATAAATTAAAGTGAAAAAAAACTTCTATAAGTGAAATTATATTCAGGCGTTTGTCAGGTATTATCACATCAAATCTTATCATGGATTTTGCTCCTTTAAAGACTTCCTAAAAACAAATCTTACGAACCATTTACATTCGATCGTAGAGATGTTTTAAATACCTGGTATTTGTACAACTCGAACAATATTTAACCAGCAGATTCATTGAGTTCGGAAAATACACAGGCGGAGAATGAGTATGAAGATGATAATGATGCATACGGCAATAACGCTTTTATAAGAATGTAAGAAAACAAACAAAAAACACAAAAGAAAAGGAATATAATTTGTTGTGTACTTACCCTGTCCTTTGAACCAGGTAATGGTGGGTATCGGATATCCTTCCGCTTCGCAATTTATTGATATTGTATTGCCCAGCATTATGGCTGTATCCATGGGTTCAAGATACCAACGTGGCGCAACTAAAAGAACGTGTATAAATAAAAGCAAAATAAAACTTGAGTTTCGCTTTCGCTACTTTAATTTTTGTTTTGTTTTACTTCAGTTTATTCAGCATAAAATTAACGAAGATTTTTGCAAAAAGTGGTCTTTAAAATAAGAGTTACACAAAATATACAAAATACGTAAAATGTAATAAAAAGGAACGAAATAGTAATTTTTATATTATTCCGCCATTATGACGAAGAGCAAAAAAAAAATTGCCTTTTCAAAGTATAATCAATAGCAAAGTTTATTGATTAAACCTAAATGCCAATTTTTGAATCAGAAAAAGTCTCTGACAGAATATTTTCAAGAGCAAAATTTTTGGTTGCGAATATATTTCGATTTTTTATTCGAAGTTTAAATGTTCATATGAGATTTTTAAGTTTTTTCTCAGGAGGGGGTTGGTTCATATTAGAATAAATAGAATAGAAATTAGCAGAATTCTAACGAACGCTTAACTGAAAATCCGCTTTCTCTGCTGACATGAGAGATACAGAATGGCGAACAAATGATTTTCTAGCAAGAGCTATTTGTTAAGAAGTCGCAGTTTATTAAAGCATTTCACTTCAGAGATGTAATTTATCGTTGTCTTGTCTCTGTGCCATGAATTCGAACGTTAACATTCGCCAATATTTTAAGTAACAAAAAACTGTTTAAAATATAATTAATGCCAGTTGCCGCATATCGAAAGCCATGAATAAAAGCGGTATATGAACTGCACAAAATAAATTCTGCTAAAAAGTTTCTTGCTCTTCAAAGTAATGGCGAACGTGTATGTTCGATATTGTGGGCCAGGCGAAAAATATTTAGCTAATGACACAACTCATGGTTAATTGCTTTAATTGAATAGTGAAAAAAACCAAATATTCTACCACGGTTTCTGAATGAGAGGGCCACAATAGGTTATGATTGTGTGAACTGATCTCGGGAGATGGGGCTAATATTATCGTATATCGTTTTCTTGTCGATGATTTATTCAACAAATTTAAGCTAAATAATAGGCGTTACATTTTTGTAAAAATATTCTGTCCCTGTAACTTTAAGTACTTTTGAGTAATTTTTCATTTTTTTCCAAACAAAAAACTTAATTAGCGCACTAGACTTTTATAAAGAATTTTGCCGACGTTGAAGTTCATTTAACACATCATAAGAAAGCGCGTGAGATATTAGCGTTTTTGAGAAGATGGTAAGACCTACATATATTGAAACATGGATCGAATATATGACACCCGCATAACAATATGCATATTGAAAAGCAATTTTTACAAGATTATCACAGTTTAGTTTGCCAAGCCTTGAATCAATATATCTTATTTGGTGAACCTGATTAATGGAAACGTGTGCGACTTGTATTGCAACTTTCCCAGCGTTCTTTACATTCTTGTCACCAAGTGTATGTAAGAACTTATAGCAAAAACTTTGCAATATCTGATCCCTTAAGGAAATTATATTGTTCTTTCAATTAATTATCCAATATTATTGTTTTTTCATCAAATTTTTTTTTCTGTGTTCTCACTTTATAAGAATTTGTACTGTAACTAATATTTAAACAGTATTACATTTTTGTGGGTTCCAAGTTAGCAAAAAACCGCTTTCGAGTGGGCGAAGCATTTCAAACATATTTATTTGACGAAAAGATGACTTAGAATCTTGTTATTCAAATACTTAATTTTCTTTTTTAATTAGTATAATTGTGCATAGTTGTGTATACACTGGTATTTAGTTATCTCTTGTTATATTCATCTTACCTCGAACCTGTAACTCAGCTGTGTAATTAACTTTGGCCGCTGCGTTGCTGGCATAACATGTATATTTGCCGCTGTGTTTCGCACTGATATCCTTGAACACCAGCAACGAGTAGAATTCTTCCTTCTTTTCCGTAATCTTTTTTATAACACAAATTGTGGATTTGCAAAGAAGGAAGCAAAAAACAACAACAATAACAATATTAAAAAGAAAATGTATTAAAATTCTATATTACGAAATCATTGCAAGAAACCACACAATTGCTTTTGAATACTTTTTCTCCATTTAATTCTTTTTGGGGTGATACATTTCTTATACGTTTTTTACAATTTCGTTTTACTTTTTATTTTTTAATAATAATAGATTGAAATGTGTCTGCTAAAGCTTTACATTGTTCGGGATTTCAACTTAAAGGATTCCCCACACACGAATACACATGTTAACATGTGTTGTTGTCACCCCAGGGATAATGTATTAAATTGTGTGTGTTATTGAAGGAAATGCATTTGATTTCTTTATGGTTTTTACGTTTTTATTATTCTTTTTACTATTTTTTTTTTTTTGAATATAGAGAGATTTGTAAAAGATTTACCTGCAAGCTAGATGGCAGAGACATGTCATCTTTTTTCCAACTGAAATATATTGGCATATCACCCGAAGAGACGGCACATGTAATTTGTGCTCTTCCGCCTTCTTGCAGATTTTTAGGAAACTTAAATGCTTCTATAACTGGAGGACCTGAAAAAGAAAATTGAAATGAAAATAACAATAAAAAAGCAAACCTTTATTTACGGAAATTGATGTTGACAAACGCCCTGCATGTTTTCTGATAAAGAATAATTTAGTTTTTGCCCCATTAAAGAATGGATTAACTCTACAACCACTATAAAAATAAATTAAATTAATGCCTCAAGATGTTGACGTAATTTCGTTTATTTGTGAATTATTATTATTGACGTTGACATTAAATTCTAAACTATTTTCTTCTTTAAGTACAAATAAAGAAAATAGGATCTAATTCTTGATACCACGCTTTCAAATTGTTTGTTAGTTAGGCCGTTGTAAGTTTCAGGTAGAGATATATACATGTCAAAATGTACATGGACTCCACTTATAAGAGTCCTCTCAATCCATGTGCCTTCATCGTCGTCTTTAAATCTAGTCAATATCAGAAAAACTCTTGCTTGTACACTTTTCTTTCACAACAATTATCTTATTCTTGTTAGAAGTTTGTCATTTTCTAGGCCTAATTAACAGCCGCATGTGGTCGTCACATTTAATGGTTGCTAACAATAAATAAAGACAAAGACAAAGACAAAACCTTTACGGTGTCCTTATGCGTTTATGAAGACGACTCTGGGAATAAGAGGGATCTTTTAAGATGTATATGGTAAGTGGGCGAGGCAATGCTCCGTTTCTGCCCACTTTTCATCAAAGTTCTTTTGTAGGTAGACAACAATATGCGCCAAAAATACACTCCCTCTCTTTCTGCCTTATATTAGTTTTGGCTGCAACGTGTGGGCTTTTGAACCATAGTGCACCGTATGGAATTGAAATTTTACTCTATAAATTTTTTACTCTTATAAGAAATCTGTGCAAATTAATGGACATTTTGTTATAATTCCACAGGCTGGTAAATGTGCTGGAAAAGCACTTCTATCCAAAGAGCTCAGTTTTTGTCTGCATAAAAGCAATTAGAAAAATACATTTAAATAAAGGCATACTCAGAAATACATATATTAGTCGTCCAAAAACATATTCTTCGAAAAATACATACATACATATATATGTGTACTCACTATTAACATTCAATTGCATGTCACGACGTGCCTCCTCACCCGTGCGACTTTTGACAATGCAGGTGTACATGCCCTGATCACGATTGGGTTCAACATTCTTGATGACAAGATAACCACCCTGTTGAACAGCAGCTAAAGTATAATGGCTACCTGAAAATTAGAAGAAGAAGAAGAAGAATAAGAAGAATACACAAAAACAAAGAGAACGGAAACAAAAAATTTGTCAATACAGCTAAACTCTTTCAAATATACGGATATAGAAAATGAAGGAGCACCAACACACTCGCCTGGTCACAGCGAATATTTGAGTTGATAAAACATACTTTCAGTGGATGTCTGAATATTTAAGTTGGCTGAATAGTTGTGTCAGAATGAGTACAAAACATTTTGCCAATCAAACTTACATACATACATATGAATGTGTATGTACATGTGTATGTATGTGCATGCCCGAACATGCTCAGGCTATAAAGTTTCTTCTTCAATTGAAGGCCATACAAGCATAAATGTCGAAATGTTTTGCAATGTTTTTGAAATGTTCATTTAGTTTCTATTTCAACAATCATGCACTGAGTGAGAATGTGTTTTGTGTGGGCGAATTTCGAAGTTTATACGTTTATATGCGAGTACAAACGTAAAAACATGAATGAATGTATGCACTCGTATGAGTTTGTTTGCCCATATCGGCAATTTGTCTTACTTGTTGTCAGTTCATGATGTCCTTTTTCCCATCTAATTTGTTCAATGGGATAACCGGAAAATGGACAGTGTACTTTTATATCTTCGCCGGCGACAGCTTTTATTGGTCCAATGGCTCGCACATATGGAGGTCCTGTGGCAGTTCACACAAAAGAAGACGGTGGCAAAAAAAAAAACGAAATGAAACGGGCAAAAAGACATAAAAAAGATTAATAAAAATAATTTATGGTTGCATGTTCATATGTATGTGAGAGTGTGTGAGTGTGTGTGTTAGAAATATGGTGGCACAAGGTTCACTTGGTTGAATCTGTTTGAATATTGTCATGCCAGTTGCTGAACATTTGAAACAGTTACTTATTAACACACATATCTACATATCTGCATACATACAGACGAGCTAAAATACGTCTGTATGTTTATTTTAGCTGCATAAATTCACTTGAAACGTTTGATTTTTTTTTTGTTCATTTGTTTTGATCTTTTTTCTAACTGATGTGGGACACAAATAACATTTTGACATTTAGTGAACTTTTGCTTAACACTTTAATTAAAAATGTACATCTGACTTTTTATTGCGATTCTTTTTTAATTTAAAAATATATACTATATGTACATTAAATTTTTCGACAAATTAGACCAAAATACTTTAATTTAACGATAGAGATTGTAAATTTTTAATATGAGTTTTAACAGAAATTTAGCAATCTTGGAAAAAGAAACAAGTTGAAAATTTGAAAAACTAAAATTAAAAAATCATTGAAATAATTTTAAAACTTTTGCGATTAAATAAATTAAAATTATAATAATATTGAAAAGTTAACCAAACACTTGACTTTCAATAACAATTTAAAGAAATGGAACATTTAATTAGAGTTTTCACCTGCCAATAGGTTCGAAAAATTCGATACATTCATATTTTGTTTATCAATACTAAAATTTTTCGTAGTATCAGTAAAAATTTGGCACTTCCATTTCACTTAAAGTGAGAATGATAAACACGATTATACTGTTTAATACTTAATTAAAATTTTATTTAAAAATTCAATATAAAATATATTGTCATAATTTAATTCTTAAAGTTTTACCTCTTGTTTCTAATGAAATTTTCTTTCAGTTTTAAGAAATTCATGTATTTCAGCTAAGAATATTTTCCTCCAGCGGTAACTTATTTACAAATCCACTGTGGCACTTGCAAATTTCGACTTCTTTGCTGTGTTTTTTTATAGTTTTCAAATTTAATTCTTCGATTCTTGGTATCATTAAGATAAACACATTTTATATCTGTAACGTCTTCCATCTCTGGATTCCAAAATCTAACAAACAGTTTCGATTCTCTGTTTGTGCATTGAAAGTCGAGTCATTAATTTAATTGTATCTACTTTTTTTATTAACATTTAATTATATGGTTGTGCAAACATACATTTATTGCACTTTTATTGTCTGCTCCATTATCCCTCATAATGGGGCTTAAAATTTATTCGTTATTTTAATGAGTGTGTGCGTGTTTTTTCTTAAATTTAATTTTCATAAATCGCATTATGCGTTTTAAATAAAATAAAACGCATACAATTTAATACGAACAGATGCACATTTATTGCTTTGGAAATACTTTTTAAATTAAATACAATTTAATTAAAACTACCAAACGAAATGACTGACCATCAAGCAATAAAATACGCAACTACATTCAAAATTAGTGATACATAGAACATTTTGTTTATCAAAATTTTATTTGAATATAAATTTTAATAATCTGTACATATTAAATTAAAGGAAAATGTTTGCCAAAAATACCACAAAATATTTACTTTGATCAATTACACAGTTTTATTCAACATGATACAAGAATTTCGTACGAAACTGAGGCAAATCAGCGCATTCGAAATCATGTACTTTGCCATCGTAATCAGCGTTGCCCTTACAAAAATTCGAAATGTGTCACAAAAAGAAATAAAAATAATAATAAAAGAAAAACTTTTCACATTTATTTTGGGAAAATACTTCATATATTTAATGTAATTGAATTAAGATTACAAAACGGTAGCAATAAAACAATTCAAATGCATTTAAAATAAAATATTAAAAATAGAAAAAAAAATAGTTTTTGGCGACACAAATCACATAATCTATATACATATATATCAAATGTCAAATCAATTAACTCCAGTTGTTTTGAAATTTTGGACTAGAATTTTACTTTCGAAATATCCTTAAATACAATATAATTTTTGCGTAATCCGCATAATTTTGAAAAAGGGGGCAAAAAGTATGGCGAGTTTGTAAGAAATGCTCCAAAACGAGTATATAAAAAAGTGTCATAAAGAGTGTCACGGGCATCATTTAATACCATAAGGGCAACGCTGATCGTATTATAAATGATGTTGATATCGCGTCATTCGTTATCGCAACGTTTCTATTCAAAGTTGCACTCAATTGTTGGTCTAATTTTAGAACATAATTTGTTTTGGATTTCGTTTCTTACATTTGTCACAACTCTGCTACTGGTATTTTGTGCGAATCCAGGTCAAAAAGCAATCATTCTTGTCATTATGCTGAGAGCTGGCAACAGACGAAAGCGTCAATCCAGCAACACAACTGCTACGGACACCGAATTTTCCGTCGTCAAAAAAGAAACGCAGTGGTTGATATGAAAATGCACACAAACGCGGCGTCGGACGAAGTTTGTCATACTCGGCGAACGTTGGAATACATTTATTTCTAATTTGTGCACAAAACTAATACAGTTTCTTATATAGAAACAAGTCTATTTTATAGGACAATAATTTTTATTATTTTATATAGTAAAAAATGTATAATAACACTCTCGAAATACATGCACCAACTTAAATAACTTGTTAAAAAATCCATCTTTTGCACTTAATTTTTGTTTTAATATATGTCCATAGTTTTACTTTTAATATGGTCACGCCACTATTAATCTTTCGCGAATATTCAAAGGCGAATTCCTCTCGATGGGCGAATTTCGTCGTTCGTCGCAATTGTGTTCGTAGCATTAAACTGAAACGTGGGTGGTATGGACGTCGACATATGACCAGAAATACTTACTTCTTTTAATGGTTTTTTTAAAGGCCTGTTCCACGTTATGGAACGTTAAGATTCGACAACATTTTGAACAACAGAAAACTGATGAAAAGCAAACTAACAGACCCAATTGCAATATGTTGGAAATTATTAAATTATTAAAACGATGGATGAACTGAAGCTGAAAAAAATCTTCTTGAATAGTGTTCAAACCAGACTGGAAAGCTTTAAAGTTCGATATCGTGGTACGGGCGATAAATCTATGGATGATGTGTCTGTCCTTCGCTTCAAAATGCTCAACTTATTTCAGGCAATGAAAAAATATCAAAACTATAATTTTTCTTATAATTTCAACATTTGCCACATTCTCCCATTCTCAAAATCATAAGTGTACAAACAGAGACATTTGAGTCCATTTTAATTAAATTTTCTGATCTTTTCTTACAATTTATAAGGAATTTATTTATTTTGTTTTCCTTCTTCGTTTTGCTTCTGTCATTGTCATTTGCGTACAGAAATGTAAAAATTAGTAGTAGCTGATTAAAAATGTTCTCTTTACTTTAAGACCCAACCATGTTTATAATTTACACATGGACTAAATTTAAAATGCTGATCTCCAACTCCAATACAGTGGGTTTCTAAGACCATCTGTTTTTACTTTCCAATTTTCTCTTTTTCACTTTTATTGTACGTTTTTAAATTAGATTTAATAAGAGATATGTTTTACTTTCAAAATTTGAAAAGTAACTTGTGTTGAGACATATTTTTTCCCAGTATTCAATCAATTTATATACTTTAACTGGCAAACATTCGCATTTATTGAGACGAGTATCACGACTGAGGCCGGACTGACTTTTCGCTTTATAGTGAAATGTTCCACATGCGGTTAATATGTACTTAACACTTAACAAGTGCAGTAATGCAGTTCAATTTATGAACTTAAAGCAACAAGCATTTCATTAATTAGCATTTGTTTCTAATAACAGCAGCAATAAACTCAAATATTGGGGGCGTGGCTCACAGTTTCGATACTCCCATTAGAAAGCACTCTCCTATTCATTGTACTTGTCTAATGTCTACAAAATATTCGCATTCATAATTGCATTTGCATTAAAGAAATTACATTAAGCCGCAAAATTGGATTTCATTATGAGAGTATTTTCCTGTGCGACACATAATTTGCATAAATGACAAACTACACAAAATATTAATGACAAAAACATAGAAATTTTCCGAAAATAAATTCATGTTTTGTGCCCGATAATTTATTCAGCGAGTGGTAAATTTATGCCGCTTAGGCCTCAGCGTTTTAATTCTAAACTTTAAAATGTTTGTCACTTCAATTTTAGTATTACGACGAGAATACGAGTAGTACAACTGATAAGCAAAATAAAAGGCCCTGCGAATAATGGATTTGCATTTCACTCATGGCAGCGAAAAAACAACGAAATTTCTGTTCCTATACAAAATATTCTAACCCAGTCAACATTGAAGGACTGTTTTGATACAAAAAAAAAATATAAAGGCTAAACTTAGAGATCAGTTGTATTAAAAGAACGTGTATTTTGCTCGTATGAAATTAAAAAGCCTTAACCAGAATTAAGCAGCTCATAATTGTGACAAGAAACTGAATAACTCCAAAAGAAATTTCATTTGTAAGTGTGAAATGCACAAAACGAAAAAGTGGATGGAAAACTCATTTCGTTGGATGTATTTTCGAAGTGTCGATTTTTTAACTTATATCGCAAGAGAATATTGCATTAGAGCTTCAAAACTATACATAAAAAATTCCCTATAATCTATAACTTATAATCTATAGACTCTTCCGAACGTTACTTATGAAAAGTAAACCCTTAAATGTTGGCTGGGTACGGCGCACAAGTTCACCAAATAACAGTTGTAGTTTTGTGTATATTTATGCATAATATTATACATTAAAATGCATGTTCATTATAATTATGTAAGCATTAACTCTTTTTAGTTGTCGCAGTTAACACAACAAAGCGGCAGTCTGAAAAGTGTTTAAGCACAAAAATGTTTCCAATGCTTAACTTCAAGATCGTCTTGTTAAGGGTCCCTGTGCGAAAAATAATGATTTTTTTCATCTTCTGGTACTCCAGCTAAATTTTTCAATCCAAAATCTTTCAGCCTACTGGCAACACTTAAATATCGGCAGTTGTTTAGAAACGTTTTTCTTCAGTTCAGCTACTTAAAATGATTAATTTGTTTGTGAGATACGCAAAAGTTCGCAGTGTTTTGCGGAATAGGCGATTTTGTTTTGGCGGTAAAAATAGATCGAAGAAGTTACCTACAAGTTTGTGCAAAAAACGGCTTAAATTGCTAATAAGGTTAAAAAATGGCATACGGTGACTGCATTTTGAGTTGCAAGTGGCTAAAAGCTGTATGAAGTAGGACGAAAAGATGTCGATAACGACGTTCATCCTGGACACTCCAGCACATCAACAACGATGAAAGTGTTGAGATAGTGAACGGAAGTTATATTGAATAATCGTCGAATCAGTGTTAGGAAATGTTGGCATATTGATTTGCTCATTCCATGCAATTTTGTCGTAAATTTGGGTCATAAACTTCGCTTTTGCGTCACGGTAGTGCACGTGTTCAGTCATCATTGGCCAAAAACAACACCGTAATCGTGACACAGTCCCCTATGCGACGTTTTGCTGCCATGACGATTGATGCGATACAAAACGAACTGCCGAGAGAGCTCTAGAACATACCAAAAATTCCATATCACAACTAATTCGCGGATAGGAAAAAACACTGAAACGTGTACATTATAGGCGAACTATTTTGAAGGAAACGAATTAGAATTGGATATATAAATTCTCTTTATCTTTTGAACCGACCTCCTACATACAACATTTATGTATGTATGTATTCAAAAATTAAAATATGCATTTAAGTTCTAATTTAAAATACTGTTTTAATGGTCAAAACATTTTGCACGTACATGAATAGATAAATAAAAGTCTAGTTGCATGACGGTACATAATAATCTTCTGCCTTGAAACTATTACATAAATAGGAATGAAAAAAATTCTAAAACGTTGAACATCGGTTGTTGATATGCTGGGGCGTCCAGGGCAAGCGTCTTCGTTAACACCTTATCGACCTTTTTAAAAAGCAAACATTTTTCAGACTCAGAGTACAATCACCACATGCCGCTGGCAACATATCGAACGCTTTCGAATGTACGTAACCCGCGAAAATTTGTCTCATTTTTAAACGAACCTCATATTATGGTCAAACCAGTATCAAAATAAAAATGATAAGGTTTTTTATTTTCCTCAATTTTCAAAATAATAATCCTAAAAAAGAAATCTTCTTGATTTATATTACGAGTAACATATTTTGTTTATCAGCTGTTGATGAAAAACATGTTAGAAGCAGGAAAAGTTTCCCTAATTAAGTTTTTTTTTACGGAAATATATATGACCACTGCACTTCACACTGTGTCAGCTCTCAAGTGAATCAAAAGAGAATGATACCCTATAGTCACTGGGAAGATGGCTTCATCTCTGTGCAATAGATTAACCCAAAAGTAGGCATGAACGATTTACTCAGTTCAGAAAAATGTTCGAGCCATGAACATTAAGATGATAAAACAGATAGACAAATGACTGATCTTGGCAAACATTTTTGGCTCATGTCCATGAAACTATACGTTCCCACTGTCGGTATACGATGATATAATATATGACTTTTTATCTACTTTTGGAACTCTCTTTGTCTCTCTCTCTCTCTCTCTCTCTCTCTCTGCCTGTTCAGTTACCGGAATTTCCAGGACATTAAAGAAATTTATTATATATTTTCTTTAGAATCCACTTCTGAACTCTAATTTCCATATTTTTTATTTTAAGCATTTTTTTTTGGCTGATTCCATTTTTACTTTGTAAACAGTTCTTCGGAAGAAACTATGCCAGCATATCGGTGCTGTTCGGTAACTTTGATCGGTTCGCTTTGATTTGATTGAAAATGCCCATGAAAATCGCCATATTTTCCAAACGTTTATTGGTCGGCGTTATACAAAATAGCTTTCACGTTAATGTTATGTGAGCATTTTGATCAGTGAAAGTCAGCACGATTGCGGTGCTTGTCGTTGGGAACTTAAAAATGGTGTGTGGTTACACTATCGGTGGCCGAATCTCACAGAAAACTACTGCATTGTGCCGATAGTGGGATCTTAGCTTTAGCTTTAGGAAAGATAAAAAGGTGAGAGAGCGTAGAAAAAGAAAGCTCCTAATTTGATTTACAATTTAATACGGTTCTCAAGAATTCTTTTCATCATTTAAATGCAATAAAAAGGCAAAAAAAATGTGGGTGCAAGAAAGGATCGATACATCTATTATAGGACACTGTAGAAATGAATATGTTTTCTGTTGTCGATGAAAATAAATACGTACGGAGTACGGAAAGTCTTTTTATAATCTTTTAAGACTGGTTAATGTCTATCTTATATTCTAACACGGACACCAAAATTAAATATTTTCTTTAATGCTTTTGTTGTTTGTTTTAATACAAACATTTATTGTAAAGATGAAAATTGCTTTTAGTCATTTTATTTTATTTTGCAAAAAATTCTCTTTGTTTTACAAAATTTAAATTTTGAAAAAATTTTTGTTTGTGTTTTCTCAAGGCTTTATCAGATGCAACATCGTACAAAAATATAACCTAATGTGAACTCTTACCCATGAAACATTTTTGCAAGCACAACAATTTGTTTTGGTGTCTAAATATTAACGAAATAATTGTTTAGCAGAAATGTACGGAATGTAATATCGCTCAAACGTGGCATCTTAGACGACCACACGGATCAATGACTCTGTCGCACAGATCGGGCTGAATTTGAGCAATGACTTCGATCATGGTGTCTTTAAGGACTTTGGTCGATTTCGATTCAACGTTACGACACTTTATAAAGCAAGTCTAATGGTTTCGAAACACACACTAAAATATTTTAATCAGAATATTTATCGTGACGCCCACATGTGATATATAGCGACATTCTGCTGCAACCACATTGCCTAAATACTGGAAACATTTGTGCCTCCGATACAAACTAGAAGCGAGGAGAAACGGGACAGGAAACAAAAGTAGACAACGCTTTGTATCTGTCTCATATTTTCTCCCACTTTTGTGATTCTAATCGAAAGAACAACAACTACAAAACAACCAAACGCTGCATTTTGGTTCTATGCATTTTTTTGGCAATTATTAGAAACTTACATAAACATTGTTTTCGTTAAGTCTAACCCAGAGCGTACCACATATTCATTAAAAGAGTTATAATTTACTCTTTAATGTGTCGTTTTATCAGCTGCTTCAGGCGTTTTGCCAATTCTTTCCATCTCTGTTTCCTTTGTGTTTCGCAAATATAATTCCTCAGTCAAAGTTAAAATATTTTTACCTTGAATGTCAATAAAATAACACGTAACAAATTCGCTTTCTGAATGTGCAAAACGTAGGAAATATGTTCTCTTTGTAATAAGTTTCAGGATTTTTGAGAAAAAAGCGAATTTTATTTTACTCCCAAGTAATTTATGACAGTATTTATTTCAAAGAAACTAACAGGTTTCAAAATGCATTAATTATTGTATATCATTAAGTAGTCTTTGAAAACCACACACATGTGCTTGCTGGGTGCATTTATTTTGTTTGACTTTTTGTTCAATCATGGTTGCGGCTCTTGGTTTTAACCCCCTGTAGTGTCTTTCAGTTTATGTTTACTTTTGAACTTTGTTAGACCGAAAACTATATTTCTTTTTCTAAAATATTGAAAAAGAAAATCAATTAATTTACTGTTTGCTTTTAATTAAATTTTAACAATTTAATCCAAGGGGAGGGATATAAAAAGAACTGATAAGGTAAAATATATCATTTTAAATAATAAAATAATATACCTCAAATTTTATGAATATGTTGTTTCTTAATTGTTTAACCTTTAATTTAATTATGAATTGAGAAAAGTGTACACAGAAAGAATCCACTATGACAAATTTTTTTTGTAAAATATCTGCCTCCACAAGATTTTGTGACGTTCTACTTTCAAGACATGATGTAATGAACTTTAAGAACATTTTGTCTATTTACTTTTTTCCTGTAAATTTCATGAAATGCTTTTTCTTTAAAATTGTTGCACACGTAGAAAAAATATATCGTTGACGTGACAATGTTCTAAGACCAACAAACTATTATTAATTTTTATAAGCATGTTGCTGATAATAAAATATTGCAAATACCACATTTAAAAGAACCAAATTTTTTAAAAAAAATTTTATAAAAACTATTCTATAATTATGTTGACCAATATTTCTTTTAAAATAGTATCATATTAATTGAAATGACTAAGTGTTTATATTAACCAACCATATTCCTTTTTTGCTACAAACAAGCACATTATATTGATCAAGTGTTTTACTTTCATGCTGAACCATATTATTGTCATCATAATTTATATTGTTTGCACTATCAACAACATTATCGTCATAACAAATCATAAAATGCTTGTACTCAACCATGTTGTTTTATGTCACATAAAATAAAAAAGTTGTATTTAAAATAATTAGTGCACAATAATTTGAGAAAGCACAAGTTCCGTTTACGATATTGCAGTGTCTATTAGCTGAAACATATTAAAATTTTTGTCAATAATTTAACTTCAAAAAGTCATACGACTTTGGTTTTAACAATAATATGTTTGGCCGTTATGTAGTGTGATTGGTTCCAATACTAGTATGTTTGGTCATGAGAGTATTTCGTTTTGTTTTTACCAAACAATGATTGGCGAGAAAAATAATATGTTTGATTTTACCATAATATGGTTGAAATGAGCATTTATATAGATTTTAATATTCGAACTAAGATTTTAACTACGCATTAAAACGTTGTATCCGACAATTATGAATTTCTTTGCAAGAAAAAAATCTACTTTAATGTAAAGAATATATAAAAATAATTAAAAAATTATATGTCTACAGTTGCAATGAGAACCATGTACATGATAACAGTAGCAAGTTTATTCAGTAAACAAAATTTTGCGTGCACTAAAATATAACTCGTTTAAAAACAGAGTCTATTAAAGCTATTGAGATCATATATCATTTATAAAGGTTATAATCCTTTAAATAACGTATTAATAAAATATTTTTAAGAATTTCAGATATAAGATTTTTAATTTTTGTTTCAGTTAACTCTTGAGTAAGAGCTTGATTAGGATCAGCAATTAATATATTATCTTTTATGCCCCTGTTAAGAGATAATAAATTATTACCAACAGAATTATTTTTTAGCTCAATTATTGTTATTTATTTACTTTGTAGAAATAAAAATCTTTTTCTTCCTCTCATTTTTTATTTTCAATTTTAATTGTGGGTTTATCATGATTAAATATATGAATTTTAATAGTTTGACGAAAAATTTACCTTTAATTAAATCAAACTGCATTACGAAGTGAAAAAGTTTTTTGTTTCTGCAAACAAATTTATAAATATTATTATCTATTGTACGGAATTATGTTTTTTTTTTAATTTCTTTATTTGTCATCTATTTGGCAAGAAACATTGAACAAATTTTATAAAAATTTACAATCACTTATAATAAAGCCCAGTGTTTTGAGGGATACCGCCGAGGAATTTCTAAATTTGTATTACTTGGGTTACCCCAAAGTTGCAGTCCATATATCCCAACTTGTTCCAGAATTGTCCTCTAGAATATATACATATATGAACTTTAGCAGCCGTTGTGAATTCCCAAATAGGCTCTAAAGATTTACTTTATTATATTTTAGATTATCAATTAAATGTTGATGAAAATTCGGTTTTTTCCAGAACAGAAGTTTTTTGCAAATATAAAGAATTTTTAATACAAAAAATCAAAGCAAGAAAAGTAATTGGCTCTGAAAGCACTCATACACACAAATAATAGTTTCAGTACATGTTTTCATTTATTAAAATTGTTTCATTTAATTTTTTTTTTTCTGAACAAAATCTTTCAATTAATCTTAATATACCATTAACAGTTTAATATATATTTCATCAAAGCAAACACTCGTATCATCACACAGAAACAGAAATCATCAATTTAATTTCTGTCCCTTGCATTTATCTTTCCTTTTATAATCTTTAACCTTAAAACTAAAACAAAATGGTTTTAATATATATTTCATATGTACATACATATACATACATATGTCTGTATAAATATATATTTGTATACAAAAATGTTTAGTCATTTCGGACATCTCATTCTATAAATACAAATACAAATCAAAATCTAAATTAAAATTTTCAGTTGCTTCCTCACAAAAGCTTGACAATAATGACAGAAAACTGAAATCTTCAAAAGACAAAAAATTTTACAAAGCAAAAAAAGAAAAATAAACAGCATCATTATTACAAATGAATGTCAAAGAGAGGAAAGCAAAGAAAAAAAGCAATTTTATCCTAAAATAAAAACCAACATGAATTGACCTACCAATAGCAGTACTGTGTCCTTTGGCACTGTCAATGTTTCGAAGACAACTACAACAGCCACATTTGCTACAGACCCATACTGCGACTGCCTTTACACATAAACTTCCACATATGCACGTACTTTCGACAAATATGTCTGGTTACATACAAATATCCGTGGTGAATAGCTGCCATCCCACATGATTAGTAGATTTTCAAAACAGTAGAATTGAAAATAGAACAAAATTTATTGGATAGATATTAAAACTGGGAACTGTGTACTACCACTTATACGTGAACCGCCAGACCACCGTTCCGAAACAGTTAGAGAGGTCTTAGTTTTGGAAACTTAATAAACAAATCCTCGCGACAAGTTCAACATAAATTCAGCGGTAACACAAGGCTCCTCTACTTTTCTTATCTTTTTATACATCAAATGTCCAAAGCTATCAATTCCTTTGCAGATGGCAGCAACACTTTCCATTCGTTTCCATTAACCCCTAGACCTGGCACATACGAGATTATTGCCATGCGGCAAAACATGAATGGCACGCTGAACAACGATGGTCTCACAATCCCCAAATGGAGTCGTATAAACAGGATCGACTTTAAAGCTTTTAATATTCAGGCGCACGACCACAAATGTTTCTCTATCTATATTCATGGGAGATATAGGAATTGAGGGATCAGAATCTCTAGATTTTTCATGTCGCAAAGAAGCATAAGTTCTTGGAAATTTTGCCGATCTCCTTAATATATCTATACCACTTGTATCCCATTGAAACTTGCTAAATTCTCATGTTTGGGGCGGAGCTTCTAAACGCATTTAGTGGTTGCTCGACCGGATGCGGAAGAGGACGAAGAAACCTATCGGTGACAGTAGGATATCCAACTCTATTCATCCATCTATTGCAATGGATTTGACGAGATCGGGGATCTTTTTACCGAAACCCAAGATGTTTTTGCGTTGTGCACGTTTATCGCCCACAGCTCATTCTTGGCAGTGAATTGCACAACATATTAGAGCAGAAATTCGTTCTGCAGTCTTACGTATTTCCTGTCTCTTACAATTTAGGAAGATTGAAGTCAAACGTTCACAGGCACGTCTCTCGTCCTTCCACCTCTCTATAACCTATTTTCCTACATCTGGTACAAAGCACTGCATACATAAATATGTAGAAAACTTCTTTTGAGGTACTGATCCAAAGAAGAAAAATATCTGCAATACGTACAAAATCATCTTTATTACGGCTCTCAGTCGTATGAGTTTGTTTTCTATAATCTCTTACAAACTCACGAAGATGTCAGGAAGCATAATAGGCATGACTGCGTCTACGTGTTAAATCAGTAAAAAAAACAAAAACTTCTTGGCATTGAAATACATGGTTGAATCTTCACCGAACTTAAGATTGTAAAATTGCTCCAATATTTGCAATTACTGCGTATTCACTTCAGTCGATCCTACTACAACATATGCCGGCTTATATTTTACAAGGCTGGCCAAATATTTGCAATTGTAACGGATTAATATATGCAACTCGAAACTAATGCAGTATATCTAACTTCAACGGTACTACTAATAAAAAAAAGAATAGTAGTGGTTTTCACTCTTTAGGATGTACTCGCAACTCTTTTATATTAGGATTTTTACTACAAGGTGCGAGGAACTTCATTGTGCACGATATTAAATGCTTTTTGTTTTCTTTAGGCTACGGTTTAGTATATTCGGTTGCTACAGTATTGTAAATAATAGTAGTACTTTAACCAGCTCTAGTATATTAACAAGGTCTACCGTGATTTTATGTTCTCAATTGCGACTTTATGACTTTAAAATTAAACTGTAAAATATTGTTTATCGCAAGAAAACTATTTGATTTTATTTTAGAATAATCTGTCTAATATCGATGCAAGTCAATACACAAAATATATAGTAATTATTTTTTTCCTAAGAACTATTATTATTTTTTATTCCTAATAGCGATTTATAACAAGAATATTCTCAATATTATTTTGGATTTCGCTTAATATTAAGTTGGTTTTCTTAATTACAAGCTGTTATTTATATATGTATGTACTACTCTTGACTTGACGTTGTCATATTTTCCGTATTAAATTATATTTCTCAATATTTAATTATATGGTTGCAACTCAAAAAAGGTTAAAAAAGGTTGAAAATGTTAATATTAGTTTTTCCTTTTTAAGAAAAGTATAAATAATACCAAAAACACGATAACGGCGAAGAAAATACATATTAATTTGTGGAGGTTTATATTAAATAAGTCGTAAACTATTTATATGTAAATGGGAGAGAAGATTTTTTCCATTACAGAAGTTAATGAAAACTTTTTTTCAAACAAATTATGTACCCTTAATCCAAGAGCCGTCGTCGTAGTTTACCGTTTGTCTACACGTTTCCGGGAACAATCGAATATTTTTTACCGTCTCTATCTATCTCTTAGATCTAAGAAACGACGAGATGGCAAGTGACAAGCGGGAGCTATTTTTATGTGGACTTGATGAATTGACGATGACGACTTTTACAATAAGAGAGAGGATTTTTCAGTTAAATTTTTTAGTTTAATAATAATTTTTAAGTAATTTAATAATTTTAATAATTTTAATTTTTAAAAAATTAATAATTTTTAAGTTTTTTTGCTGCTTTTTAATAATGAATATTTCAAAATATTAACGCATGACATTTCAGTGATAATTTTAATATCAAATATTCTCAAAACCAAAATGCGATATAGAAAACTTGTTGGTTTTGGAAAAATCTGGTACAATTCGAGAAACTACTATCAAAAATGTAGTAAATCTTCTGCTAGTTTTGTTAAATTTTTCATAAAAGTTATAAATATTATAGTTGGTCAATCAGTGGACATGATCAAAGAATGGAAACATCCTCTAATTTTATTTCTTTGTAAATTATTGACGGTTTCTGGGTAGCAATTTGAACTTTTGCAAAAAACATTAAACTTTCTCCAAATTTGTTGGCGTCATAATATAAAAATTGTCAATAACTAACAGCTGATTGCTTAAGCAACTGGCACTTGACGAAACTTAGCAACCAGTTTCTTAACCCGCCTATAATTGCACACATTTGATTGTGAGTATTTGCTTAAGTTAACATAAGCAAATTATAGGTGGGTTGTTATTTTTTCTTAACTTCTATCTTATAAGAACATTTTGCTTTCAGGATTCTCATTGTATTTTTGGCATCAATTGCATATTTATATAGAGTTTAGAAACCTACTTCAGCTGGTGTTTTTATTTCTATGTTTTTAAAATCCTAAAATATTAATTATATTATAAAAAAGTGTATTTATTGCAACATCAGATCAGAAATATCTTTCTGAAACTAAACAATATAGTTGATAAACGCTGGCATGTCAAGGCCTGCACAATCATGATCATTTGATGGCAAGATTGGCCCGTACACCGGCAATATTTATAGCAAAATAGTTTTCAACTTTAAGCTTCTTCCGATTCTAATGAAATTCTTTTTTTGATACGAGTAGACAATATCGCAAAATGCAATAACTTCTTTTGTGATGGGCTGGATGTAAACGTTTGCAGTTTTAGTGTTCGCATAAGTAATTCTCCAATCTAAGTATTTCACTTATTGCCATTGTTGGCATTCCAATAAAAAGCAATAATAATAATAATAATAATAATATTTCAGTTCAAGTTCATAGTCTCTGAAACATTTTCTGGCCAAAATTGCTACTGTGCGCAGCTCTTTCAAATAAAATTTCTAGTTGACAACTATTGTACAAAACCAAAACAAACATGAAAAACTTTTCCAAATAGTATATACAAATCATGGCCTGTTAGTATTTGTACCATTCCCAGATGCTAAATACAAAATCCTTAAAGTTGTAATGATTCTCTTTTGGCGAATAACAAAGCATTATCTAACAATGCCCTGAATGCTAAAAGGTTATTTTATTTCATTCAATTCCCCATTCAGGATCCCTGCCAATACTTCACCTTTTTCAGCTTCCTTTTACAATTTTTTTTCTCTTTATTATTTGTTTGTTTTTTTTTATTTTCGGTAGGTTGTATATATGTACATAAGGATGTATGTATGTACATTTATATGTAGCATGGGCATATACAGACATACATACATACATAAAATTCTTTTCGATATTTTGCTCCTTCCTCGATTTCAATTATTGGCAGACAAGGCAAAACATAAAATCATGCTTATCAATGGTGTTGTTCTATTGTGTTTTGAATTTGAAATTTTATGCTGCTGTCGGTATTATTATCCTTGGTATTGATTTTGTTGTTGTTGTCGTTGTTGTTTTGGTTTTTGTTTTTGTTATTGCAGTAGTTGCACGTCTTTGCTGGTTTTCAGCATTATTTCTCTGAGCTTTTGGGTCTTTATGTTTCTTGTTGTTACTGTTGTTGTTTTCTATATCAGCAATCACTGTCACTGTCAATTTTTATTATAAAAATAAATTGCAAAAAATTGAAAACAAATATTCACCACAGTTACTTGTGATTTGGCCGAAAGAGAGCTCTAGTTGCCATGAAGAAACTAAACAAAATGTTTCCTTTGTAGGATGCCTTCGAGCGCATATTAATGACTCGTAACGACAATAGAACGTTTACCGGTGTATGCACCTGCATTTTTCTGTCTCTCCCTCGCTCACTCTCTTATAGAGAACCAAGTTGCTAATTTTACTTTGCCCATTAAAACGTTCAACTTTTCTAATACTAATGGCGTCTCATATTTTGATTGTATATGGAGTAAAAAGGTGGACCAAGGTGGTGTCAAGTTTCAACGGTAGAACCTATACACCGGTTTTTTTAAGTTTTGCTTTTGCACGTTTTCAAGTTTTTTTTTAGCACACACTGTGCTGGGCTAATAACCCAACGATGTTACTTTATTTACGACCAAAACTTAATGATTAGATACTAGTTTTAGGAGCTGGTGCAGAGTTGCAACAAAATCTTAATTATGCTCATTATGATGCAGTGTCATCAAGTTGTACGTACATACGTATAGAGAGAGGATAACTTACCATAAACATTTAAACGTGCCGAATGCTCAATACTGCCCATTGTATTGGTGGCAATACATTTATAAAGTCCACCATCATCCGGCCTCACATGAGAGATATTCAAATGACTTATCACATCACCGGACATATCGACAAATTGTCCAATTGCAAAGCGATGATGCAACGAAACGTCCATAATTGGCTGCGAATCCAATAACCATGAAAACTGTAAGAATATACACACGCACACATACGATTTAATAGCAAACAAAATTAAGAGTAAGAAAAAAACAATAACAGCACCATAATAAAGAACAACAACAAAACATGCCTACAAACATACACTTGTGCCTACCAGTCAAAACCTAATATTCACTCAAACTGTTCCTGTGCAAATTTGAGATAAAATTTCTGTAATTTTTCGCACTAATTTCGTAGCATTTTTACATTTGAAAACCAGGCAGAGCAGAGTTATACTTTTGTTTTTAGGAAGCAAAAGCTTTGGCCATTTAGTGGCTTAGAAAATGTAGAAATTTGCAAACTGCCCAACCATTTATTTAGTGCAGAAGCTCACGATGAACGAAAGCATTCCTTCTAAAATGATGTCCGCGAAACAGCTCAGCAATTAATCGAAATGCTCTTGTTTTAGTTGAAAAAGCAAACTAATCGAAAGATTAAGCTGGTGGAAAACATCGGATTATATAGAAATATCCTTTAAAGGTTCAAATTATGCTGACATTCTTAGCCTAAGGTCAGGGAAACGTACAAAGATTAGGAAACACATGAAGTTATGGGGAACAAAAATTGAAAATGTGCTGTGAGGGAGGTATAGTTGTTTTTATTTTTATTTATTATATTAAGTCTGGGGGAAAATGCCTTAAGCGCTTAAGTTCTTATCATTGTTACTTTGTTGCTTTTTCAATTACTGGAGAACAGCACAAATATATTGTAATAGGAAAATTTACCAAGCGCAAAGAGTTGAGATATATTAGGAAAAATAACAAACACAAACTGACAAAAATTTGCTAAAGTTATCGATAAAAAATTTCATTTTGTACAAAAAATATAACATTTTTCATATTAAAATTGACAGACATTTCCAGCTTTCAACGTTAAAAGTGATGATGAGTGCGCGATTTATGGCCAAATTAAGCGACTTACCGCTTTTTTCGGTTCGGTTTTGTAGTTTCCTACAAACGATAACTTGACAGCACTTAATAAAATAAACAACAAAAAAATTTTTAGTTTAATTTGTTTTTATTATTTGCTGTTTCTTTCTATCAACTAATGAAAGAAAAAGAAACATGAATTAGTAAAACATAAATTAAACACATAAAATATGTAGCTACATATTTAACAAGACATTTGCAAGTTAATAATGTAAATTTTTTTGCTTGAAAATGCATTAATTATAGTAAAAAAATGAGTTGATACACTGCTTTTTCCCATCTTTCTGGTAGCATATGGATTCTGCGCCAAAAGAACTGCTCCGGTTTTGAGGTAAAGAATGAATCAAGTCAATTTCTGATAGAAGAAGTCAATAAAATGGGACATTCGATTAAAACAACACGAATCATTCATTGCAAAGTTTGTTCAATAAGTGGAGACATGAAACAGGCTGGACGATCGTAACGATCGTTGAGGAATTTTGAAGTTCAACTCATTTAATAAAAATATTGCCCTTAATAAGATTCACATCTGCGTCTTCTTAGTGTTGGCGAATTAATTTCAGATGGCCTTGATCTATAAGAAGGAAGAATTAAAAAGTCCTGATAAGCATCTTTTGAACCAAATAAAGGATACTGCTTTTGTAGGAGTTCGACCTGATCAATGTGCACATTGTAGTATGGATTTTAGTAATAAGTGGGTCCTTGAGTTCCTTCGCCCACCGTTTAATAAATGCTAAAACTCCATGGGCTTTATTTACGCTTAGTAAAATGTGCTGAATACAATTAGCTTTGGATCAAGCAAAATCCAAATTTGTAACTAATAATAAGGACTATCTTTGCTCTAGAGAAATTGTGAGAACACCCTTCGTAGCAGTTACATAAGTCGTTTTGAAATTGCATATAATTGAACTCAAAAACATTTTAACAACATCAGCACACGTCAATATGTTGCAACATCTAATTGATTGATTGATTATATCGTTTCGAAATGGAAGAAACAAAATGGGGAACTCCAGAGTTAACAAAAATATTCTTTGAGGCTGCAGACTTGATTAAATTCCAGTTCAAATTTTGTTTTATTTGTTCTGTAGTGGGAATAACGTTATTTATGCAATTGAGACATGCACCAAAAATGAGGAAAAACTTTTTCGATGTTCGCCAATGTGTGGCGAAATGAAGGCGAAATGTTCCAGCCGTGACTGGTAAAAACTATATACTATCTTGTATAGCAAATCGACTTTTTTCGAACTTACAGATACATATGTTTGTAAGATCAAGTGATTCAGTTAGGATACATTTAATGCGGTCGACATACTCGAGTAAAACAAACCAGGGACGGTTTTCAAATGAATTCAACTTTTTGCTCTGAGCTTTTCAATCAAACTATCGTCTAACCCACAATGACTCTTGAAAATGGCATTTTGGTGAAACGCCTCATTTCTTTTTAACAGAGTGTAACTTCAAAATAAATAAAAACAAAGAATTAATATATAGTATTAGTATATATATATATATATATATATATATATATATATATATAGATATCAAATTCAAATATTAATTAAAAATGCATTTCGTTTGTTCACAAATTTACGACAAACTGAAGTTTAATAGTCATATAATCTCAACGCAAGTTGACCAAAAAAAAGGCCTTAAGTCGACGATCAAAGAGGAAATTTTTTTTTGAAATTGGACTTGCTCTGTTACAAGGTAATGCAGAGGAAGAATCTACAGAAAAGGTGAGAATAAGAAGGCGTGGAGAGTACAAAAACCCCAGATCTCTCTCTCTCTCTGTAATATAATCAAATTGAAATGATATCATTTTTGATGTTAAGAAATAGACAAAATAATTGAACTTTATACTGAATCTACCATAAGCTTTTGTTTTCTCTGTACCCTCATTTAGCTGCATTAATATTCCGTCGCTGGAAAATTGCTCCGCAACTGCATGCAGAAACATTGTTTTATGTGCTCAAATTTGCATTCCACCCGAATTCTTATGCACTCAGCAACATTTTCGTATGCTCCACTTTATCTGCATAAAATTTTTGCACACAAATAAATTTAATAATAATTTGGCTACTGATGCATTTCTCCTGAAAACATATTTGGATTCCCACTCCTCAATAAACTTCACAGTTCTTAAATTAATGTGTGAGCGCGCAAAAATTTGCAAAAAACAAAAAAAAAAGCGACGACAAATAATAGCTGCTTTTACTTACTTGCGGTGGTGGTGAACCACTGGCTGAGCATTTAAGCGATATTAATGGTCCGGGACGTACATTTTGTTCAATAAATGTATAAATCAATTCCGGCACAGTATCTGCAAGTACACAACGTGATTACAATGATGATGAAGCGAATGAAAATTGTGCAGAAAATTACAACAATAACAATTTTCGGCATAAGGATAAAATTAGTTTTCTTTTTTTTTTTTTTTGGTTTGAATAGACATGAATAGGGACTAAAGTATTTATCCACGTACCTCCCAGTTTCAATTCGGCCATTGCTTGGGCACTGGATTTCTGATTCTCCACCAAACACTGATACACACCACGATCACGGCGTCCCACATTTTGGATGACCAAAGAAGTTTTTGACAAAAAACGTAAACTGAAATAGGGAACAATTTGTATTTAAGTAAATTTGTATATATCGTTATTTAAGATTCAGAATAACGTACGAGTATCATCAAAAAATAAAAAATCTTACATATCTTGGCGAAATTTTAAACGTTCACTCTAAAAAAGACTTAAGCTATACCCAAAATTCGGAATAATGTCTCAGCAAGTGCATGATCTTAAATAATGTAGGGCGTCATTCATCCATCAACGATGCTAATGGAAAAACTACAAGTTAATGTTCAATTATGCGAACGTACACTTAAGCTAACGTACGTGCGTTCGTTTTTCAGCACACCAAAACGATTACCGAAATTAACTGTCAAGTTGGCGAAACGTTTCAACCTATAAAAAATAGATTTTGACGGCGCCGTTAAGTGACGTTCGTAAGCCAATGCGGCACATTTGCCCATTTTCGGAACTTTTGAATTGATATAATTTTGGTTCATAAAAATAATAATTGATTAATTATAATATTGTACTAATTTTAATAATAAAAGTAATAATAATAAAAACAAACATAACAACAATAATAATAATTTTAGTAATACATTGTTATTTATTATATTTAGTAATACATGTTATTTAAAAATAACAACAACAATTGTAATAATTTTAAAAATAAAAATAATAATCATAATAATTTTAATAATAAAAACAATAATAATAATGATAATGTATAAATTAGAATGTAAAAAATTCCGATTTCCAATTTCACAAAATAACTTAACACTGCCCATCACTTTGCCGAAAAGTTCAACGCTGTGCTGAACAGCTGACAGCAAGATTGACAATTGTCGAAGTTTTTGTGGGCAAACATTAATTAAAGTTTTTTATGAAAAGAAATGGAGGAGGAACAGGAAGAAAATCACACGCGAATAAATTATGTTAGACAATGTTTTGTTTATTTTATTGACGTCTGTTACGTACGTTAAACTGCGTTAAGTTTTTCTTACATCAACGTTCGCACAACTTCTTCGCCTTTATTTTCTTCTTTTTTTAAATTAAAGTAAACATTGACTTTTTGAACATTTATATTCATTCCATGTTAGTTTTAGGTCCACTTTTTATCTAACTGAAAGTTCATCTCGCAGCATTTGCAAGAGCTAAAATATTCGCTTCCAGCAGACTGTCATTTCTTCTTAAGAGTTGATTATCTCTTTTTTATCATTAATTTATTCTTTTCTTAATACCATCAATTTTTTCTTGTTGCCTTTATAAAAGCTAATGAAATTTCGTTTTTTAATTATTTATTAATGTCAAATAATAATTTTTTAAATACAAAACTAATAACCGCTAAAAAATGTTTCTATTATAAATAAAAAATATATTTTTACTTAAGCGTAAAACGGATAATTTTTATCTAAAATGAATTTGTTGTTTCACTTAAACAAAAATTTGCAAATTTTTAAATAATTTAAATTTTTAAATAATTTACATTTTATATAAATTTTTATGCTTTTCCCGTAATTTTATGAAAAGCATTGTTACGATATTTTGCATTTTAGGTGACGGTTTGTATGTACATAAGGGCCGGGGCACATAGAATCCGTTATGCCCCCTATCCCTGACCTTTTCCAACTGACAAGTAAGTTAAAATACAGGTTTTGTAATGAACTGTCTCACACAAAGTACGCCAACTTCAAGGCAAGTTATTAAAGTTGGGCAACTTTTAACGTACGTTGAAGACTTTTTTAATTTTTTTCTTTGCTTTGATTTAGATTTCGGTTCAAAAATAAAGATTTCATATGCGTTCACAAAGTACTAATCCGGCGCGGCGTTAACGTCAGCTACCCAACTATTTTCAAGACAGCAGCTACATTTCCAGCGCTGTATTAACATCCATTTCAGTAACGCCAAATTCACATTTTTTAAATAAAAAACCAGAAGCGTAAAAATCCGTTCTTTTGACGTTTCAGAAATAAAAATGTTTCTCACAAAGTGTATTAAGGGATAAAAAAGTACAGCCACACCTACTTTAGGCTGAGCGGCCTGCAAAGCTGTCAGGATGTAATTGAATATAACTTTCGAACTGCAAATAACACACTAACGACTGTTACATCAAATTTTAAATTATGAAGTATTTGTTCGCACAGTTGACGTACCATAACGTGACAGGCAATAATAATCAATACTAACAACTACTACAATATGTATGTATGTACACGGCATGCATTTTGGAGTTTAAAAGATTTTAAATAAAAATTGTTCAAGTTACAAACTATTTAGCCCACAATTTTGCTGTCAAGTTTTCAAAAACTTGTTAATTTATCAAACTCATAGAACTATGGGATGGCAAACGAAAGCAAAATCGAATAAAAAATAACTTGTACGAACTTTATTAATATGTCTCTATCTCTATCAGCACAATTTTAAAAACAAAATTAATTTCGCGAAGAATTTCAAAGGCCCAATTTCTTATACTTTTTTTGATATATTGACAACATTGTTTTTATTTCGTAGCTGAAATTAGGGTGTTGCCGTGTAGCTGTGCTGTCGTTAAAATAATCTTTTCCATAAAAATGTTAGCGTTTTAATGTTGACATATTGTAGTCGGTAGCCTGCCGTCTCGAATGTGTCTAATGCATAATATTTATGCATAGTAACACATTTGTTTTTTCATACAATATTTTATAGAATTTGACGAATCTCGTGATAGGTATAGACCTGGCAACATGTTTATACAAGCAGGTGTGTTTCGTAGTTGGTTGCAGCGTGTGCAGTCATTTTTATGGTTTCATGTCGTGTTGCATTCGCGGTTCAAAAACATGAAAAATAATGTTCTATATATCTAGAGAAGAATCAATTATAACTGTTAATCTAGTCGTATATAGTTCTACTTTCATGGTCCTATTCTGATATATTCGCTGTATTTTGTTAGACAAATTCTGCAACTTAAAAGAATGCAGATTTTCATTCATGTTTTTTGTCAACATTAGCAAGAAATATGCATCCTTATCGTGGAAGGCGTTTTCAAGGCAAAAGTTAGCACCGCGGTTTGCAATATAGTCACTTTAAATCTATCGTGTTTGGCGTTTTTGCCTGTCAAAGGTGGCGTAAACGGTCGTTAAGTTTTTTGTTTAACTTTAAACTAAAATTAGAAAGAGACATTTTCACACAGCAAAACAGAGCCTGTGTCCTGAGTCGAAGAGAATAAGCAACATTGATGCGTTTATCCAGAGCTAATGAACAAAATGAAACTACTGGAAGATCAGAGATGCTGGCGGTGATGAAAAGGAGGAGACCGATACTTCTTTCGGCAAAAAGACACCAAACAACAAGGAAAAACAAAAGATATGCCTTTTAGAAGCCTCCAAAGAGAATATTTTTAATGTTAAATATTTATGTACTAAATATTTAAAAAAAAAAAACCAATGTAAATTTACTTTCTGGTTGATGGAGAAAATATTTAGAATATTTAGAGATTCACATGTTTCTTCGTCGTGGAATGGCGAAGAAAATGACAAATAAACATAAAATTATATTATTTATAGTTTTGATATTTTTGACTGTTTTCACAATCACATGAAAAAGGCCCCTGTATTACAATATGACTTTTTTACAAGACAGTTTTAGGCGAAAATTTTACACGATACAACTACTCGTATAATAAAAATTCGACAAATATGCCAGTCGTCCCGAAATACCCCTACGCCAAACACGATAAGCGTCATGATTTTAAGCAGCGTTTTATCTGATATCTAAAATTTCATAGTGCATATGGAAATACATAAATTTCCATAATCATGTCGTTTAAGCATTTTTTGCTGTTAAGGCTTTTTATTACTCGTAAAATCAATTTCCAACTCCCACTTCTAAAGTTTGCTACAATGCTTCTAATCAAAATGATATTTGAATTTTATCCTTTTCTTAAAATATTTACTGAAGCATAAAAACTTAACGCTTGATTTCTTATTCACAAGTTTTTACATTCTGGCCTGTCTCCAATACCAAACAGCAAGAAAAAACTATAAATGAAAAACAACATCTGTTGAATTGTCTAATAATCTTTTTTTAGTTGCTGTTTTTTTTTTTACTTTTTCTGGCAGCAGAAATTCTTTAGATTTTTAACCATATTATTTTGTATTATTTGCCATAGACACACATACACCCACATATACATGTGTACATGTACAAATATTCGTTTGCTTAGAAATACAAGGTGGAGCAAAAATAACCTTCCGATGTTTTTTGGCTGTAATTTAAAAAAAAAATGAAAAACTTTGATTCTTCTTGTGGATTGTTTTTATTTGTTCTTTTAATTTTTTTACATCAAGTCGAGAATATGATGTCATGTAAATGGCCGCCGCCACAGTTGATTGTCATTTGAGCCCTTTTTATGGCATTTTCCATCACTTTGTCCAAAACTTCCGGCGATAGGTCCTCACATTCTTGACGGATATTGTCTTTAAGAGCTGCAAGAGTCTGAGGCTTGTTGACATAAACCCGCGACTTCAAAAAGCCCCACAAAAAGAAGTCTGGAGCGGTCAAATCAGGCGATCTTGCTGGCCAGTGCAAATCGCCAAAACGGGAGATTAGGCGCCCGGGAAATGCATCCTTCAGCATATCGGTTGTGGCACGTGCAGTGTGTGCCGTTGCACCGTCCTGTTGGAACCACATGTTTTCCAAGAGAACTCGTTGATCATTGCTCTGTAGCGCTCACCATTCACAGTAACCGTTTGGCCCGCGACTTCTTCGAAGAAAAAAGGTCCGATGACTCCTCCAGCTAAAACAGCACTTCATACAGTGACTTTGAGCGGGTGTAATGGCTCTTCGTGGGTTACACGCGGATTTTTAGTGCCCCAGAAGCGTAAATTTTGCTTATTTACGTACCCGCTAAGATGAAAATGGGCCTCATCACTCATGTTTATTTTTGATGAAAAATCATCTTCCTCTTTGTGGTGATTAAGGATGGCTTGAGCGTATGTTAGACGCGATTGGCGGTCAGCAGCTAACAGCTGATGCACCGTCTGGACTTTGTACGGAAACATACATCTTCAAATCTTGTACCAAAATTCGCTGTAAAGACCGTCGACTGACACCCATTGGCGTGGCACGTCGTCTGGTCGATGTCGACGGCGCTTCCATGACATCCTCAGCTACAGCAGCAATATTCTCTGCAGAACGGCTACTCCGGGGTCTGCCACGCCTGGCAGCATCTCGTTTTGTGCCAGTCTCTTCGAGGCGAGCGGCTAAACGTCGCAGTGTTTCACCAGTAGGCGTTCGACGGCTAGGAAATCTGCGACAAAATTCACGTTGTGCCAAAGTCACCGACCGATTATTATTGGTCAAATAAATAGTCACCAATATTCCGCGTTCTGCAGCAGTGTAGCGTAACATTGTTTATTAACGTGTATTTCGCATGTGTTTACTACACAAATGTTAAAACAGAACTGACATTAGGGGCCAATCGCAAAATTTATAGCATTTTCTGATAGGAGGATTACTTTTGCGCCACCTTGTATGTATCTGGATATTAATTTGAATTTAGATTTACTTTTGATTTAGAAGTTTTCTCTTGGGTTCTTTTCAAAAATTTCCTGCATCTAACAATCGAATATTTGTAGAAGTCTGTGTGTTTGTACCCATTTTGTATAATATTTGATTTAAGTCATAATAAAATATTTCTGAGGGCCAAAAAATTGTGCGTTCAAATAAAAAATATGTATGTAGGTATGTACAAACATATTGTACAAAGTAAATCCGAGTAAAAGTTCAGACAACCATTATAATTGAACATTTGCACAGGTCAGCGAAAAATGTGCAAATATGCACAAAAGAATAGCACAATCAACTATTTTATAACTAAAGGGTGTTTTTTTTAGAATTTCACCAGTTTCAATCATAATAAAAATAATAAAATAAAATAAAATAAAGAAATAAAATAAAATAAAGCGCGATCTGGAACACCAATTTTCACAACCCATTTGCCAATAACTCTTCGAATGTTGATTCCCAGTTGTTCAATTCTCTCCTGTTTGTTGACGTAAACAACTGATATTACGCTCTTGGTAGCCAATTAATTAGACCACTACGTGATATAAATCTTTCGTCACAGGTTTCACTGAGCAAATCAATTGAAGCGCGAGCTGTGTGACATGTGGCTCTGTCCTGTGGAAAGCACATGTCCACCAGATAAATGCCGGCTAATTTATCTTTTCACCATTGGCAATAACATTCTGATATATGGATCCAATGCTTCCGCCGATCTAAAAAGCGCAGCAAACATTAATTTGCTGTGGGTGTAATGGCGTTTCGACAAAAACTTTTGGATTATTCTCTTTCTGAAGGCGGCAACATTGCTTTCAATCGAAAACGGTCTTCATGCGAGAACAAAATTTTCAATGTTGAGCTCGTGGAGTAGATCCATTATTTTGAGAAAAAAAATGTCAACAATTTGCAATCTATTGCCAGTCTATCGATAATGAAATGCCAAACCAAACCTAACAAAAGGCAACTATCAGCTTTTAAATGGGTTGTCAAATAAAGCAGTGGTGCCAACTCAATGTTGTGAACCTATAACAAAAAACACCCAATATTACAAACGCGCAAGTAAAGGTGGTATAATGAAATTCTTTTTTATTTCTTACTTTCACATTTTCTCAGTTACATATAAAATCAATCAAAAATAATTCTCACAAAAATGAGATGTCCGGTTCAAAAAACTCAAGCGATTGTAGAAATTAGATTTTTTGTATGTTGACTTAACGCGACGGCTATTAGAATAAGGAGAATTAAGAAAACGATATATGTATATAAAAAG
Organism: Epicampocera succincta; assembly: GCA_932526305.1. Taxonomy (NCBI): domain Eukaryota; kingdom Metazoa; phylum Arthropoda; class Insecta; order Diptera; family Tachinidae; genus Epicampocera; species Epicampocera succincta. Next base: position 60,461,289 of record OW052034.1, read on the forward strand.
TAAAAGATACTTTGAGGGATCCTACTAGCAAAGCACAGACAATGTTATAACCGATAGCTCCAAGAGGAGATTTTGTCAACCAATTTCCAAAAAATTGTATATCGCCCAAATGCAAAGAACTCTCTGTAAAGTCCTAGCACAGGGAAATTTTATCAAATAATAGAGTTATACGGCCAACAATATTTCCGAAATCATTTTGAAAGCAAGAGAACTTTAGAAATATTTATCCACTGGATCAATTGTGCAGTTTGACCCTCCGAAAGGCTTTAAAGGTTAAACAAACTTTTAATTGGTATTCAGAGTAAGTAAAACCATATTCAATACTTTAGTCGTCCGATTTGTAAAACAAACTGTTTGCCCTTGACAAACAAAACGATAAGACACCAAAATGTTAAGTACTTAAAACTGCAATAATATATTTAAGAACTTGGAAATTATAAACCAGATGTCGTAGAGGTTGTATAAAATAGTTGGCAAAACTTGTCAACAAATTCGCTTTCTTAGTTACTAAATTAAAAATCGCTTTGAGACTGATTGATATTAAAATTAAATTATTTTTCCCATTGAGAATTTTCTATACAATCAGAGCATAATTATTGTGTTTTGCGAATATCTCAAAAATCCCAATAAATATTTGCGATTAGTTGCCTTAAATAAACCACCGAAAACATAGAATAGAATTCCAGTATTATACGAGGTTTGTTCAAGAAATAAGGTGAGTTTTTACGTTTCGCGGGCTCCATTTGAACTCGAACATATTGTCCCCAATTATAGCTATTTAGTACTTTTAGGATGTCGGCATATGAGTTGGCTCATCTCAATTTTGGGTATGAAGCATGTGGCAGCGAACTTCGCTTTTGCATCACGATGACACAGCATCCTGCGACGAGACCCATGACGATTGATGAGATACAGGCCGAGTCGTTGGAAGAGTTCAACGATATACCAAAAAGTGCATTTCAGAACTGTTTCGAGAGTTTAGAAAAAACGCTGGCCCAAATGTATGTATTATATCTGAGCGGGGGCTACTTTGAAGGAGACACAATATAAATTAATGAGCCAATAGGTTTTCAGATACATGAAAATGCAACTTACTTTTTGTACAGACCTCGCATTTTAACAAACTAGAAACTATTGACTGTCTCAATACCCAGAATAAATTCCATTAAAATAAGTTGACATTTTTATTATCATTTAAAATGGCAATATTGTCTGCATTGAATAGTAAAATAACTAAATGCCGTAACGTTCGAGGTAAATGTCAGTCAACTGGTAAAATCAATATCGAACAGGTATTAAAATACACTACGTACGAGTATGTTTTGTAGCTTTAACTCAGCGGCAAAGATTAAAGGCCAGGGCCTGCGTATGGAAGGCCCTGTAAGAGGGCTTATTCACTGCTGCCTTCTCAGCCTGTACTTTTGAGCTGCATTTCTAGGGAAACGCTTTCCAGAAAACATTGACACTTTCATCTGCCAGAAGAGCTGTGAGGTTTATTCATATTTTTTTCGAGATAATATTTTTAATTCATATTTAATAACAAAATTCGCTGAATCAGTTAATAAACTGTTTGAACACGCAGCTGTTCGTGAATTCAGGTGCTCGTTTTAAAATTGTTTAGCCACAGACTCAATTCGACATGAGTTTGAGTTAAAAAACTATTTTACGAAATTCAATGATATTGAAAAACGGAATGATTTGCGTTTGGTTCGGTAAAAAATAAAAACGGAAACGTGTTACGGAATGCAATAACTTTTAATTGCATTGAGGGACTTTAACATTTTCTATTTATTAACTGTTTCATTCCGTAACAGATTTCAGCTTTTCATTTTCTAACAAAAATATGGACTGAATTTGCCAACAGGGGTTAATAAAATATAAATACAAATTATTTTTGGGGCTTTTTCTACATAATCCTTTGTAGGTCATCAAACAGGATCGTGTGTCAAATGAAATAAGTGAGTGTAATATGTAATATAATCCTTGTGGGCGGTTAATTATTTCCTCTTTACTTCTGTTGGATAAAGCTTCTCCTTTCGCTAACTATAGACTTTCAGGAAGTTCTATTTTCTTTCCCAAAAAACTAGTCGTCCGTTTCAGGATAAAATTTGATTTTTTATATATGTCTGCCTACTTTTGGTATTAAGTGTTGAGCTGACAATTTGTTTAAGCTCTATTTAAATGTAACTTAAATATTCTTGTGTTATTTATGGTTGGAATATTAAAGCATATAAAAAAAGTGTAATTTTGTTGTAATATTTATTTTTTCTTGCTCCTTTTCTTTTTTAAGGCGATATTACAAGCTGTTGGATCAGCATGTAGTTCAATTGTACTGATCATTCAAGTGAACAAGTTCGTTCATTAAGCAACATAAATTTCACAGTACAGTGGCATAAAGTAAATGCATCGCGCCAGTTGGACATGCAGTTCAATGGTATTAATCATTCAACTGAACTAGTTCGTTGACTAAGTAACATGAGATATATGGGTCAGTTGCCTGTGACATTTTCGTAGAGCTGGTGAGAATCTCAGTTTCGCGGCTTAAATAATTTAGGTGTGCATTTAAAAAAGCAGTAGCGCTTAGTATGAGTCCAGCTTCAAATCTTAGATATTTTCGAACAGGCGCCCACACAAAACAATCCACTTTTATCAAGGTAATAATTTTTTTTAGGAAATGCGATAAGTTGGTTCCAAGCTGATTGATTGCGTGGGCAAGAGATGAAGTCCCAGCACCCCGAATATTTTTAGTAAGTCAGAACAAAACCTGCCTTTAAGAATCATTCCAATTTTGCAAAAATCTTTTCCCCATTTAATTTATTTTAGTTTATCTTTTTTCCCACTTTAAATTGAATTAAATTAAAATTAAATTCTTTAAGGAAATCTTATATTTGATTAATAAGTCGTTCCAAAAAGGCCTGTTAAGTTCTTCTAGAAAACAAATATTTTAGTATATTTATATTTCGATGTTGTTCTGTAAAACTTTTTATCTAATTCCTTCAAGCGCATGAAAAAATAAATTTTCCAAAACTGTTTCTATGTTTTTTATACAAATACAATAGTTTTCGATTACAATCGATACTCACTTATCTCTGCCTGTTGTCAGAACATTATCCTCCTGCAACGGCTTTCCATTGTGCAGCCACTCAATATTATCGATTGCCGAACCAGTTGTCGAACAATTGAATATTGCTGTTCCGCCCGAGTTGACAATTTGAACTTGTGGCAATATATGAACAGATACGTACGAGTTGACAAATAAACGTATTTCAATACGCTGCTCTCCAAATTGATTTGATGCTTGGCAAACCTGTTAAATAAATTTGTAAAAAAAAACAATATGGAAATAAAAGATGCCAGATAACATTTAAACAAGAAACACAGAAGCATAAAAACTGAAGTTTATCAAAACTGTACAATAAATAAATTAAATCTGCTTGTTTTTTTCATTCCCTTATCGCAGTTTTTTGTTTTTGGTTGTTAATTGATATAACGGCCAAAATCATCTGCTTGTTTTTTCATTAACTAGACGTTGAATAAACGGAAAAATTGTCTAAGAATAAAATCTTTAAACTATTAAAGCTTTTGTCTGTTATCCCAGTTTGCCTTGGACTCTTAAAAACAGGATTTCCCAGCAATAATTTAAGGATTTAATTTAGAAACGATATAAAGCAATGGGTTTTCAAATAACGAGTCACGACTAGCCAGCAATTTAAATCATTTATTTACCAAATCTTATTATAAATCACTTCATTTTACATAAAAAGCGAAAAGGGAAAAATCTGAAATAGTTAAAATTATGCGGAACTACACCGGCAAACATCGGTTTTCAGAGCCCAAGATTCATGTAACTTTTTGGCTCAGAACTATATTAGAGCGCATTCTGGCGCTGGTCATAGCCTAAGCCTATCTTTGGCTGAAACGTTCTGGTTTCGGTTTAAAACTAAAAACCCAGGAAGAGCCTTAGAAAGATACTGGGGTTGCGAAGCGCCCAGGTGGTCCTTGTCTTCGACTTGCCGCTGTCTTGCAACAGGCTCTGTCTATGTAAAAAGCTAAGATCGAGGGGAACAAGAGATTTGTAATTTGTGTCGTGCAAGACATTATAAGAATTTGCAACTTGTGTGAGCCTAAAAGCTCACATGGGGACATTAGTGAACCGTCGACCAGTTCACTCTCTAAGGATATTAAATTTTCATCATTTGGACGTGCTACAGAGCCGTTTTCGGTGCTTGTCATGGTGCTTTGGCATTAGTAATGAGCAACAGACTAGAGAGATGCCAGTATCCCGTGACCACCACCATCAACCCGCGCTATTGTATGTGAAGGATATGTTGATAATCGTACATTATTTCAATTTATTTATGTCCTTTAGAAAACATTCTAGTAATTCCCTCTCTCTCTGCAAGGAAATTCATCGAAATATCCTTGAATTAGGAGAAAATTCAGCTAGACACCGAAGCTTAACTTCGATACTGTTCCTAATGTTTCGGGATACTTTTATATTTTGCTATATTATATATAGTTACATAAATGTGTGAAGAATTTTTACCTTCTATCCCTTCTTTAAATTCATGTAACTCAATTTTTTATAAGAAGAATCTCTACGGCTTTTTCCCGTTTCCTAAAATAGTTTTCAGTCAAGTTTTTTAATATAAAAATAAGAATTAAGCAGACAAAAAGTTACTGCAAATATGAAGATGATAAATGAAGTAGATAAATAAGCTTTTCACCATTTTATTTTTCCACTCAAATAAATTTATGCAAATTTAAATTGTTCTTCATTATGCCTCTTTTTTTAAAGGAGAATGAACAACATTAAAGCACTACAAACAACATGAGCATGATTGCGTTGATGTTGATGGCACTCATTGTTGTCATAAAAAAATAATCTACTTGAATTTAAATCAATTTAGATTATGAACAATCCTACAGAAAGTAACAAGGAAGAGCCAGTCATGGCGCAATTTTTTATGTGCGACAAAATTTGTAACTGACTGACTGAGTGGAATGCCTTGACTGCAGAGTTATTTTTCTTTTTCTGCTTTGGATTTTCCTTTTTCATTTGCAATTCAAGGGTGCGTATATATGTATATGTGTGTGTATGTGTTTTTTATCTCAGACGATAAAGTCTGTTGCATGTGGCTGTGCTGAGTTCGTTTTTTACAACTGAAGTGTCTGTGTCTGCCTGTTGGCTCGTATGACAGCCTGTTTGCCGGATTGTGTTTTTTAAACACTCCAATTGTCGGTTTCTATTCCACTTACGTTTACAATATTTCGACTAACTACTACTTCCTGCTTGCTTTGGCACTTACTGCCTACTTACTTGCTGACTAAACAGCGACAGTATTCAAATATTTTGTGTTTTCTTGTCGTAAATTATGAAATAAAAAATTCGTTATTATGCTTGAGATAAACTTGCATTTGGTTTCCTCGGAGCTTTTAATAAATAGGGAAGTGAACATTTTAGTTTGATTTACTTTTGAATAGCACCCTTTTCGTAACTATCGCAAAAAATCGAATGCGAATTAATGACTCACATGTTATCATGGCCCCAAAAATATATTTCTATACGAGGCGGTTTTAGCAAATGTAGGTAAATTAAAAACTTGAAATTAGAAAACTCATTTCATTACAACTTCGTTTTCGGAAATAGAATCTGTAATTACATCCATAGGAATAACTCTAACAGCAAACTGAATGTAGAAGAGCAAACAAACTTTATTTGAAACATGTTGTAAGTGAAATACTTACCCATTTGCCGGCATCACGTTCGTCAGCATTTTTGATCAGCAACAGTGTACGGGATAAAATAACGCGCAGGGATGACGGTATGGGATATAATGCTGATGAATCCGATACGCGATACCATCTTTAGTTAAGAAAATCAAGAGAACGAAAATTGTCAGTAAATGTATAGAAAAAATGCAAGAAAAGAAAAACGTTGCACAAGGGGGCAGATGTAAAAAATTGGAAATTTAAGCAAATCCCTTCAACATTAAAATATTAAAATAATATATTTATAATGCTGGTATAAATATTATTATTTAATTATTTATATTTATTTGTAAATAAATTGAAATCAAAAATTATTTATACAAAATTGGGGAACCTTTCAAGCCCTCTTACAAACCTTACATTCAGTATTTGACAAGGCGGAAATGAAATAAATTTGTATGCAATAACCATATTCGAAATTTGAAGCCTGTCTATGACGAAGAATCGGCTTTGAAACGATCGGCAACCCCGATAAAATAGAAAATCTTATAATATGAAAAAAAAAATCTGAAAATGTTGTCTTGTGAGATAAGAAATTTCTTACTTAATACACAGCATTATTATCTGAACTCCCCCGGGAACGTATTATTTGAGTTTCTGACAAATACTTTGCTATAAAATGGCGATAAGTGACATAAGGTGTGACATAAATTCTTTCCTTCTAACGGGTCTGGCTTCAAGTTTCAAGGAATTGAAAAACACATTATAAAGATTCAATTAGACACGATACGACCACAACCCCAGAATACAGCTATTCGCGCATATCTTAGGGGTACCATTGTAATCGTTTATTCCTGCCAAATGAGTTTTGGCTTTCGGCCATAACCGTGAACAGCATTTTTTGTCATTATATATTTTTCAGTGCTGGCAAATAAAGATGTTTTAAATAATTTTTATATAATTTGACAATAAAAATAAAATAAATCGATCGCTAATTAAAATTATTTCTGTAATTAAACGTTCAAGACACAATAATTCCTCAATTCGTTGTACACTCTTTAAGCAGCGTCTAGAACTTTAAATTCGATTAAATATTTTTACATAACTCATAATTTTCTATTTTATTTATATATCATAGTTTTCTATATTATATTAAATCAGTTATTTTAGTAAAAGCTATAAAATCTGTACGCTGTGTAGCTTTCCAAATTTGTGCAGTTTGGCAACACTGATATCGAATATCACCTGTTTAGGGTTATGGCAACAGTAATCGAAAACGTTCTTATGATTATGGCGTTGTGATTAATTGATGTCTAACCTAACTTTTATGCTGTATTTTTTGCATTATTTAAACTTCTTTTTTCCCCTTCAAAGGCTGCGAATCTCTGCCAAGCATACGCCAAAATAATACAGTGCAGAAGGCAATAATAATAACTTAGTTTGGTACGTTTGTTTGGCAAGAACTGAAATTTGGGTTCCAAAAGTTTAATATGGCTCCACGTGCCCAGGTTTAAGACCCAGTCAGAACGATTTAATTAATGTTGCAGAAGTCATACAGCACTTTCCTAGAGATTTGGTTGCCATGTCAGCCGGGGTTCCTTGGCTCCACTATACCTTGAAAAGCAAAGTGCCACTCTTTGATATAGACCAAGGTATAGGGAGGGCTGGAAAAGACTCACAAGGACTTTAAAATATTAATAGAAAAAAGTTTGAAAATATATTTTTTGGGATATATCGTGGAAACTTCGCCGCATTAAACAAGTGAAAGAAAATCTGTTATGCAGTTCGGCTTTAACAACCATAACGGAAGTACTGAAAATATTACAAATAGCTGTCTTCCGTTAAGTGCACATTTTGTGCCCCAGTGCAATGTTAGGAAAATTACACATACAGATACGTTTCTTTTATTTATTACAATCTTTTCAACGCAATTATAAGTGAGTGTGCAATTAAATGAGTAAGCACGCAACTAAATGGCTCAATGATACATAAAATGGTTTTAAAAATTTGATTTCTGAGACATGTTAACAAGGCTTGATGTAATAACTTTTGTTTTTTTGGGTTATAAAATATATTTCCCTTATATATGGTAAATAGAACAAATGTATAAATTGTAAGTTGTATTTAGAAACTTATTTCGGAGAAAACTTGGAGACTCCATTTAAAGTAGAGGATGGCTTGGTTAGGCGCCATTTCTCTGCCAGCATAATAGCTGAGTAGAGTCACGTATTTCTTCCAGTAATTTGATATCTCGTTCACCAACTGCTTCGGACTTGTGGTTTTGCTACGTTGGCAAGTGGTAGAAAGTTTGTGCAAGGTCTAGGCACGGCGAATCTGTATATCTGAACTCCGTCAGATAAGAATACATTATGTAATAAATTACATTTTCTTCCCATGTGATGGCTTCACAAGGCTCTAAAAGTCCATACTCTAATCGGCAAATTGTATCCAACGATGTTTGTCTGATATTATTTCAACTTTAGTATTCGGAAACTGACCCAAGAATATAGAATCACAGATTTGTTTTTATTTTTCCACAAGAGTTTTTCTATTCGTGCGATTTTTTTTTATATATTCCCTTGTAAAAATTATTTAGATTGAAAAATTTGAGTAAAAATGTTACATCTGCCTAAAACAATAGTTCACAATGGCTTAAAATTTAAAAAGAAAAAAAAAAGAAAATTGGTCAGGTTCCTTGATAAATGCAAAACTCTAAAAATGGCTCCAATAGTCAATTATACAGCAAACAACAATAATAACTTTTAGGGAATTTTTTCGAGTTTCTTGGAATATTTTTAATTTTGGAATTTAAGTAAATTTTTTATTGTTTTAATTTTGGCGTTGATTTTTGGCTAATTCTCACTTAAAACTCAATATAAGAATGAGTCCTAATTTCAAACAAAAAAAATTGCAAGAAAGCAAAAACAAAAAACATCGGGCCAATTCCATTTTAAAATTAAAAATGTTACCAAATTTTTTAAATGAAAATTGGCTCTAAAACATGGATAGAAATTATTAATAAACATTAATTGCATTAAATCGTCGTCTGATCGTTTATGCCAAGAACAGAATATATAACTAAATCGTTATACGATAAACCCTTTTCGTTCGGCTAAAAGTCATCTGCTGGGAAGACCAAAAGTTCATGCAGCGCAAGTAGTTTTCGTGCGACGATTATACTCAGTTTTAGTTTCGTTTGAGATGTTTTTGATTTTTAATTGCCGACATTCGTTGATGCTGAATATCTTGTAAATTTGTGCTGTGGCCAGTTCCATCTACTTTTGTGACATTAATCCTCATGTATTTCATACATTTGGGACATTTTTAATTTTTAAAAATTTTATACATTTTTCTCTTTAGAATTGGTATCGTTTTTTACATTTAGGCTTTAGGGCTACTCCTTTGTAGGTCGTTTTTTGTTTTTCATTTTCCAACTTAAGGCAATTTGTTTAGGTCTCATTTGTCATGAGTCATGACGCTCTACAAACATCAGAGCAATTTCGAACCCACCCAAATGAATATCAAGTATTAATTTTTTTTTTAGAGGTTTACAACCTTTAGTAGACAACACTGCTTTATTTGACGCATAGATGCTTTTGCTAAAAAATTTTTTTGAAAATAATGACTATTCGTTAATTGATATGGATTTTTTTCTCCGACGAAACGCATTTTTGTTTGAATGTGTTCGTAAATAAGCAGAAATGGTGGAGCCATATCTCTTGAAAAACGTTGGTGGTTAAAAAGTTACTGTCAATAGTCAGCGATAAAAATTGGTGTTCCAGATTGCGTTTTATATCCGCCAGCCACACGGTCGGAAACCGTGTCATAAAGCCCGTTTCATTGATATTAAAAATATATGTCTTTGTTTTATTATGTTACTCTAACAAAAACACCCTCTATATGAAATAAAAGTACCTAAACCTCTCATCTCTTCAATAATCCAGACTTGCCGTGCAATGCCAGACAATATCTTCACATGGGAAAAAGAATTAGTTTGACAAATTCATAGAATTTTTTTATTTGTTCTAGGCAGTTGTAACACGTCCCAAGATTGGCAGCATCAAGAGTTCATTATTAATTGTACCCAACATATGTGTGTTTTTTTAACGCTTTTCAGAGAGAAGTCAGTTTTTTTTTGTTTTAATTTTATGTAATTACATTAAAACGTCGTCTACGTGTGCACAACCATTTTAACAAGACCATTCAGTTGAATTACTTCAGGTAAACATTCGCTCTCAATTACGATCAATGTTTATTTCTAAAGCACAGGAGTTCGAGGTGTCTCTGCCAGACGATGCCAGACAAGGGAATAAAATATTTGAAGCTCAAACCCATCACAATATCGGATAAAATTAAGATGGGGCACAAATTTGTCACTGGAACAAAATTTTAGATATTTATTTACTTTTTTTTTGGCAAAATAACACAACCCTGTAAAAACTACATACTTACATATCGTCAGGTGAAATAAAAAACCACGAAATTAACAAACAAACAAAAATTAATCGTTTTCTTAATTTGTCCGGCGTTACCACAATTTTTTTTTTACAAAATCTGCAAATTTCGAATAAGAAATGTGCTTTTCAAATTAAAAAACATATACATATAAATATTTGCACATGTTAAGTAAACTAATGAAATAGGGCCTGCACGATGCCTTAAAAGGAAAGTATTTTATGATTTATATGATATCAATCCACAAAATTAAACTCAATACAGAGAAACATTAATCAGTGTTGCACAAAAAGGATGTAATAAAAACATTACCTCACCATTGTTTCACAAATTGAGTTAATGGAGTTTCTAAAAATGCTCTTTCAATTGATCCATTGACTTTATTAAAAAAAAACTATCTTAATTGAGCAGCGTAATCAGTAAAACGAACAAACTTTAGCAAAAGTTTTCACATATGCTTTTATTTCGGTGTGAAAATTATGATCTAATTTTGGGAACTTGCAAATGACACTTAAGCGTTACTTTTGTATGTAGTTTGTTTAATTTTAAAAGTCAATTAAAGAGGTACCGCAATTAAACAGGGCTTTTTCCACTAGTTTTTGTGAAAATTAAAACTGCAAAATCTGCAAAATTTGCTTAAAAACTGATTTTTAAAACAAAAAAAACTTCAATGCTTCGAAAAACCGCAAAATGCAGATGAATCTGTACATTTGGCAACATTTAAACATTTTATTAACGAAAATCGAATTTGCTTCACTACAAGCGCAAGTTTCTTGACATGTTCTTATTTTGTTTTTCTTTACAAAATAGCATAAATTTTGTTTACGTGGTTTTGCATTTCTGCTGACGCTATATATACACAGTTTATTGAAAATCTCGGAACATGCGATTTGACCAAAGGAATGATTTAATAGGGAAATTGAGAAACTGTAAAAGCGGAATGCGATATAAATGGAGAGAATTTGATTCAAGGAGTTAATTTTTTAAATATTTAATAAAAGACTTACTGTAGAGAGAGAGAGAGAGAGAGAGAGAGAGAGAAAACACTACAACTTTTTGGTAAATGAGTATGACAGCCCCGCAATATTGAAGTCCGACCAGGTTTAATAGGTCTAATCACCGCATACTACAACGTCGAATGAATTTAATCAACATTTTACATTTTGATATTATGGTACTCGATATCGCATGAAATATATCGCTATCGAGTGTTTAAATTTTTTTTACATATCTTCAGCTGAAATGCAGCAGGGCGTAATTAAAAAAAAGGAAATCGTTTTGTCATCGGTTGTGCTCCATATCAACAACGCTCATGTTCTCCTCCAATTCGTACTGTCATACAATAAAAATTACACATTTTAAAAACGAAAATCGGAATTATGTCACGACAAGTACAAGTTCCACAATATGCCATTATTTTCTTTCTACTGTAAATTGATAAAAATTCTAGTTTGTCAGTTTTGAAGTTCAGCTCACGATATGTACTGAATGAAAAAAATATTGTTATAATAAAAGTACAGAACCTTTAAGCAAATGAACAGACCTGCATATTTCTGAAAACAAAATTCTTTTCGTTTTTATTACTGAAGTAATTTTTTCAGCACAAGAGCAAACGAAGTGGTGTATGAATGTGTGTGTGTGTGTGTGTATGTTTTGCTTTCCGCTTTTTATGTTTTTTTTTTTCACCGATATAAACATCAAGGAGAAAGATAAAACGAAAAAATTTGTAGAGAAAAAAATATGCGTGCCTCACATAATAACGACAAAGAACAGGGATAAATCGTTAAGTTGTTCATAAAGGAAAATCTGTGACAGATTATGTTAAAGTAGCATTTATTGATTTCGTGCTGATATTTCGTGCTGTATGGAAGGATACTCTCAAATATGTAATCGTAATACGTGCTTGTGTACACATACATACATTTATGGATGCACACAAATACAACGCAAATATAATGATGTGCAACAAACTTGCGAGCGGGACAACCCAGAGGACCTTCTGGCCTTAGGCCTTAGCTGATGATTTTGATACAGCTTTCAGGCCTCAAAACTCTAAAACAGGTGTTTTCGATTTGACAACGCATATCTCAAGATCTTTCTTCATCTTTCTTCAAAACTGAAGTCACCAAATAGGTGGTCCGTCAAATGTAAATCGCTTATAATTTTCGGCTTTAACTCGCAAGCATTTGCTGAAGTCAACTGATTGAATTGAAATGAATGAAACACTATAAAATTTTAAACTGAAAACAATTTCACACGTTTTGATTGAAAAATATCCGTTCTGGTTTTCTTAACAGCAGTTCTTTACTTTTAATCGGACGATTTTGGTGCCAGTGTTGTTGACTAAACAAACTGAGTAATTGTTTTTTTTCGTTAATATTTGGTTAATATCAAAAATGTAGACTTTTATGTTGAAATTTCCAAAACTATTCATATCAAGAAATCAGTTAAACAATTTGTATTTGTGCAAGAACTAAAAACATTTTTGAAATATCTTTAACAACGAGTCACTATAAAAAATGTTTATACTAAAATTCATATTTATGTCTGTTTGTTCGGGTCTGGACAGCTCGCGTTTTAATTAATTCTTTTCTGGTTTGCAGCTTTTTTAAAAGCAACAATTTGTTATTACAAACGGCAACGTCTAAATGTTCTAAAACAAGCCCATCACTGTGAAGCTGAAAACGAGGCCAATTAAATGGTATGATTTCTTACAATTAGTGTAATTTATAAACAAAAAGGCACTGCTGTGACTTGGCCCACCCTGTATCTTGCAACAACAAGTCATTTTAATCGTAAAAAATACAACTGAAATTATTATACATACCATTTTTTCCAGCCCTGTTAGTTTGCACATAAAGGGACAAATTTGCAATACAAAAAACAATTTAAATGTTAAAAACCCTAATGTTGTGAATTACTTGAAATTTTTAAAAGAAGTTTAAAATAATGTTATGCCCAAGATTATAAATCTTGCAACAATCATTTATTTATTTAAGTAACGAAGATGGACTTAAGAGACTCTTATACATAAATATCTTTGTGTCTAATTTATACGACCCATGACTTCACATGAAATTGCTGAAATGAACGGTGAACCAATAGAGTTAGCCGAGGCAAATCAGTCAATCAGTGCGAGTGAGATGCAAAACTCTCGAAGGCCAAACCAACAACAACAAAATCGAACACATAATTACGATTAACCGAGTTCAGGATTGGGCGAAACAACTAAAACACACCGTTTAAGACAAAACCTACTTCTCTTTAAGAAACTTTCTGCTCTCCCGGTAACTTGAAATATGTAGGGGGCCTCGATTAACCGGGAATAAATATTTTTTTTTTTCTTTACATGGATTTCGGATCGTATTATTCGCGACTACAAGTCTAATTTGTTATTTTCTTAATGCAACAATTAAATGCAATTCGAATCACGCTAAATTTCGTTAAAGTTTTAAACTTAAGAAGTGAAAGTGAAATGACTCAAAATTTTTACTCTATTAACCGGAAAAATCGATTATCCGGAATGCTTTCACTACCGACCGAACGAATAATCGAGCTACCACTATATGACATCTTTCACTTAAAATTAATCTGAAAACAAAATCAAGTTTTTATTATTTGATTTATTTAATGATCTTAATTCGTTTGATTCAAAGTGATGAAATCTTTTACCCGAAGCTGTTTTTACTTATCCGGACTTCTTGTTGTTGAAAATCTTGCAGAAAAGCAACTGGAGTTCTGGAAGTTTTACATTTTCTTTTAAGAGAATTTATCGAAAATCAATAGTTATTAACATTTTTCCATATTATTTGCTTCTTTAAAACTGAACTTATTCGCTGGTCATCAGGAAAATACTTTTTAGTTAAAGTTGTTGTAATGAAAAGAATATATAAAATTAATTTGCAAAAAGTTTTCTTGACAATAAAGTTAATTTTACTTAACTTTTTTTTTAGTAAAAAATGAGGCACGGCAAAAGTTTACTACCAAGTATGAAAATTGAAGAAATACATTTAAAAAGTGGCTGCTCCGTCAGACTTCATTCGTTCAAAAATTATTTGCCGGGTCGCATATTTTATCAACAGCTACAACGGACCGCATCTTATAGATTTGAGACCCTAAACCACATTTACCTATATATTTTATTTTGATACATGCCTCTCCAGCCCTTTTTCATACAAACACACTTTTTTCTTCAGTATCTTAATTTAAATTTGTTTATATTTCGTCTTAATAATTATTATTGTTATTTTCATTCGAGCTTGAAGTTTCTTTTACTCTTTTATAGAAAAACTAACAAAACTTATTAGATTCCCCGTACCCCCTTCCCCCCCCCATTTCCTTCACCCACCGGTAAAGGGTTTTCAAATGAATCCAAAATATCGACTAAATATTCTTAATTTTTTGTCTACAGACGCTTTTTACTTCAGATAATAATATCAGTAAAATGTGAACTGCCAAGTTCGTTGCCATTGACTGATTAATGAGCCTGATAATAACCCTATTTTGAGGAACATTTCTATGCGCAACACTGACCCACACATATTATTGTTTTGAGCCTTCTGGCACTGCCAAGAAACAGAAATATTAACAGTGTGACCTGACAATTTTAGTTGACAGATAAATTTATTTTCTAAAAATTATCCGCCAATGAAATTTTCAGACTTTCTTACAAACGTCTAAATTTAAAATTTACTTTCTTGTGTCAATTTTTTGTTCCTGGCTCATTGCCAGATCTAACATTCTTGTACGATCTGGCAGCCATTTGTTTCTAAGTTAAGAAGCACCGCCTGCTTAATCGAAAATAAAGATAATGTTTTTTTGTTAGTTTTCAAATATCGATGGCGTTACGAACTTAATTATTGAATGAAAATAACTATAATATTTTTTTTTTTAGCTTTCCAATATCGATCGCCTCTACTTAACTATTTTCAAAGTGTCACTATAATGCCTGAAAGTAGCTGAACATTTACTCCTTTGTTTCAAGTCATTAAACTTGTGCCACTTAATTGTTTGGCATTTCCTTTTAATTCTAGAATATTATTCAACCCGTAAAACTTCTTTCAGTGCACACGATTTTGTAAGTGTAATTTACCGTTAAAATTAAGCACCTGAAGAAAATGTGCGTTGTTGTTTATAGCACTAAAAATAACAATTATTTCCGGCGTCTGCCTGTAACTCCCATAATTCTTGTTTTTATTATATCTCAACTTTAATTATCAGCCCCGGATCAACAAAAAAAAAAAAAAAACCCCCTTAACCGGCCCACACATCATTGAAATATTTTCTATAATTATACCTTTAATTAAAATAGACATTAAAGTCTCCCCAAAAATAATGAACAACGTTTTTCTTATTCCTCACCGAAAAGAAGGACGCAAAACACCAAAAATATTAATAGACTTACGTAAATATGGGAAATGGATTGCCCTGTATATTACAAGGCAAATGAACGTCATTACCACGTTCTACATTTACATCCATTACCGGCTTCTGCGTGGTACGAGGTGCTAAATTTTTGGTAAGGTCTGTGCAAAACAGAAGCATAAATTAGACAAACAAATTGTTATTGGTTTTAAGGGTTACATTGTAACAAGCTTTTAGCCGAAAAAAGACTAAAACGAACTTTACCTTTTACTTGTAACGTAACGGCTTCGCTGCGTTGTCTATCCCCATTTAAGGTATTCGTTACCAGGCAGACATACTTAACTGAAGCATCCTCCGAGCGTATGGAGCGCACATATAAATCGCCAGATGCTGATAAAACCACATAACGGCCAGCTGGAAATTAGAGAACAAAAAATGTACTTTAAAGGATGCTTTACTTCCATATTGAAGAGCTCTTCACAAAGAAAAAAAAAGTCAATAGCTGACACACTTAAGGGACAAAATTTCTGTAAAACCGAAAACTTTGAAAACATTTCAATAACCATGAAATGGAAAAAGAAAATCTGAGGAAAGTGTTAAAGGGATGCAAGTCGTTACAGCTGGTGCAAATGTCTGCCATTCACTCTATCCTTTTTGAGAATTTAAATAAGTTTTAAAACTAAACCAAAACTAGAGATTTCTTAAAAAAACGAAGAAAAAAAAACAACTTAGAAAAAATATTGGGAAATAAAAATCTGTAACAATGAGCCAAAAGCAAAATGAAAATGATATAAAAACACGGTCTTAACATGTTTTGAGCTCGGAGACAGCCAGCTGGCAACTAAAGCAACAACAACAATTACAACAACCAGTTGCAAATCCCATGAAGACCTTAAGTAAATGTTGTATTACACACGTTTGGCATGCGTGTGCACGTACGTGTGTATATACTCGTATGTATTCGTGATACATCGAGCAACCAAATAGTGGACAACATTAAAATTCCCACATGATGACATGAAAACATTTTCCAATAAATGTCAACTACAAAATGTACTCCGACTCCGGCTCCAACGACAAACAGAAAACGGAAATAAAAAAAAACATTTACAACTGCAAACACAAACTACAATGCCACTATTTTTATTTATTTTTCTTGTTTTTTTTTTTCTTTTACTTTTTACTTCACTTGTTTGTTGAGTACGAGTTTGTTAATACATACAGACATACATTCATACATTTGTATATATGTACGTTGTTACAAACCAATCCATTAACACACGAATACACCCAACAAACACAAACACAAATTCCAGCATTTGAGGTGAGACGTTTTCATATTGTAATTTTACCCTTTAAAGTCGAATTGATGTTGCATTGAAAATAGAAATTTGCCCAAAGGATGTTGCCTGGTTTACGGTATTTTTTTGTTAGTGACAATCTCACCATATTTATATATATTTTATATTTTGAAAAATGCAATTTGAGCAAAACTTCAATCACAACAATAAACTTCTCTCACAGTCCACTAGACATTATTGAGGATACGTTGGCGAGTCTATACTACAAATAGGTACAAATAGGTAATTTAAATAACACTAAATTTTCGCTGTTTCAGCGAACTACTTCATTGTCAGAAAGTTTTTTTTTTTACCATATATTGAAGTTTCATTGTTTCTACACACACTTTTTGTTGAAAAGTGTTGCTGAATTTTTTTTTTCAATATAAATATTTTTATACTCGTATATCAAAGCCAAAAAAAAATGTGATGAATGCGGGTAGTCTGTTTATAGGTCCTCATTCAATAAAAAACCTTAATTAAAACCACGAAAAAAACAAAAATGTTTAAGAAAATGCTATTCGTATCAAATTATTTCAACATCAACTACATTTAAGAAATCAGTTGACTCCAAACGGTGATGTTTGTTGGGAGCATCCGTACAATCTTTTGCACATGAATAAACTTTTTTTAGAACTGCCATTCCAAATATTTTTGTATTTATTTTTTGTTTCCTTTTAGTCTTGGGTACTTTTGTGGTAGCAGTGGATTAAAGCTGACATGGTAAACTTTAAGAGAGTATTGATTCCAATCAGCAGTTGGATTTTGAAATCATCTTGGGAAAATCTGTACTTTTTCATGAAATCCAAATCAGGAGAAAATCATTTGTACTCTTTTCTTCTGCAGAAACATAGACTTTATGTGTCCTCAAAGAATTGGATCTTATTTCGTAAAACACAACTAGAGATGCCAAAACTGAAATGATCCGAAGAATTAATTTTCTTCATTTTTCATAGTAATTTGTCTAGAATGTGAGAAAATCATATACATACATATAGAAATGTGGGCAATTTCGTCAAAAGCTCCTGCCATAGTTAAACAATTAAAGGTTATTAAAAAATGGCTATTTTATTATACTATACATATATATTAGTTATAGACAAGTATTTAGATTTTACGTATTCAATTAATTTAACCATAAACTCATACCCTAAGATAAATTATTAGACTGTCAACTTCTTGCAGGACTGCAATTTCTTGTTTCTTATATTGTTTTTTTATGTTTGCCGTAATTCCTGGTATCGAAAATGTCCATTCATTTTCATGGGATGGTGACCAAGTAAAAGCAGTAGGGGCTGCATATTGATGACTCGGAATATTTTCTGGATTTGCCTTAATAGCATCTATTTTCAATTCTTAAGAATAGACTTGTTCAAAAGCTACGAATCTCTATTCACTTGAATCATCACACAATTACTGTCACATACAGGATCTGCTTGTGGTTTTATACTACAACTGTTACGTAAAATGCTAAAGTTAATTGCGCTACAAAATTGTGTTAGGCTTCACTAAACTCTTCTTTTTTTTATACGACGGCTAGAAAATTACTCCCCTTTTTGTCACGTTCGAGTCACAAGTTTTTTTTTTTTTTGCCAATTTCTTTAATCCGTACTTCTGTTTGCTATCTGTTTTAATGTGCCAAGAAAACTACTTGCGCCTTTGTCGCGTTCGAATCGCTATCTAGTTTAATACGCCAAAAATACTGCAACCATTTCTGTCGCATTCGAATCGCAGCTTCTGGCCATTTTCTTTAATCCACAATTTTGCTTGCTGTCTACTTTTATATGGATTACATGGCTTCCTGGTAGTTATACAGTAATGGTAATATTTTTGGTTTTTTATTTTAAATGTAGAGGAAGGAGCGTCATGTTCGCCACCGAGAAGAAACGACTATTTAAGAATTTATAATTACTTATTTCGATTTATTTTATTTTTGAAAATTTGTTTTCAACATTGTTGTTGCATCTCCTTAAACGTTGGTGTTATCCACAAACTGAACGATTTTCGCTAAAACGCGTCACCTGTATCAGGGCTACTCATTAAAATAATATTAATTTTATTAATAAAAAAAATCATTTTGGACACATGTCATGATTTTTACCAAAAAGGCGTATTTATATATAAAAAAGTTTGTTTTCACAAAATAGATATTGAATAGTTCTGTAATTCTAATTTAAAAAAAAACCCCCAGATGTTCACAAACTTCGTTATAAAACACAAGTACATTTTAAAACGAATTATCGAGCATTGAAGGGCTGGGTCTGTGAAGAAAAACTTTAGTTTCGAATTGATATTTGAGTTTAAAATTTCCAATAATTTCTATATGCATCTCAAAGATCCACTTTACTTTCTCGAAATTTTTCTCGCGACATTGATTTCCCCAGCAAACAGGTATTCTTGTACAAGTAAGAAGTTTTTTCTTCATAAAACATTTGTAAAATATCTATATCGTTTAACTAAATAGTGCACTGTTTACTTTCATAAAGGAAATATGTAACACAGGTACTTGCGGACATACCGGAAGGGGAAAAATGCGCAAATATAAATTTTAGTAAACGGACTAACACAAACATTGAAAACTTCTGCACACAAACAAGATGCCAGCAAATATGTACAACGAAGTTTTAAAACTATTTGTATGCTTCGAAAAAAAGGGCAGAAAGTAAACAGCAGACAATATGCAATGTTTCTGGTTAAAGATACCAACAAATAGGTATGTGCATATGTGTAGAGAAACCTATCGTAAGCGTAAATGCAGAGTTGGTCTTTCAAAGACAGTAAAAATATAGACTTGATTGGATTAAAAAAGGTAAAAAGCTGTGGAGTAGCTCTCTATATTTTGGCCTAGGGGCGACTCATTTGGCGGTAGCTTTGCAAACCCATGAAAATTAATCAAACATTGAACTATACAGTGGTTTCGACTTTTTAAACACAGTCTGCTTGCAAACAAACTTACTGGGTTGTTTGTGGGCCAATTTTCAAAATACTTTTCGCATGTCATTTATTCTTAACTGCCACCCGGTACACACTTTTTGTTTCATTTTATAATCCAGTGTTAACCTATTTATAATACAAAGTTAAAGGCTTCAACATTTTAAACTTTAAATTTAGTGAATAGCAGGGTAACATCTAGGAAATGCCGTTGTATACACAGCTGGGAAAACCAATAAAAAAACATGTATGTATGTGTGTTATATTGTACTCTTGATATTCCCCAAAAATAAATTAATAAACTAATAGCATAAAAAGTCAATAAAAATTATGGTTAATAAAATAAATTTCTCATTTATTTGTAAAGAATTTGCTAGAAAATATTGAAATAGAATACAATTTAAACTTAGTTAAAATTTTATAAATATAAAAATAAATCATAGTTTTTAGAAAAGAAAAATTTAAAAAAAACATGAAATTTGGTTAAAAAAAATCGTGCAATATGGCAGCACTGGCCAAACCTGTTAAACTGATCGCCTTAATTTTTTACATTGAAGTTTAAACTATTTACAGAATTACAGTTTTTATTAAAAAAATGTTAAATGTTTGCTTAGAAAATGGAAAACCTAGAAAATTCTTTGCATGTCAGAAAGTTTAGTAAGCAAAAAAATCGTCGAATATGGCAGCACTGCCCGGCTACGGCCCAAGACATTAAACTTTGAAATATTTACAGTCTTTAATCAAAAACTTTGTTTCAAAAATAAAAAAGATAAAAACTTGTTTCCATAAAATTTGGTTTAAACAACAAATCTTACAATATGGCAGCACTGAAGCCGTTAAACTAATTGCTTTGATTTTTTACTTACAACTGTACAGTCCTTACAGATTTACAGTTTTTATTCAAAAAATTTTAAAAATTTAAACATAGAAACTGATTTGCACATCAATAAGTTTGGTAATAAAAAAATTAACAATATGGCAGCGCTGAACGCGTACTAGCCAAGACGTTAAATTCGTATTCATTTTTTTCCTTAAAAATATTTATAATTTTTGTTTTTAATTTTGTAATAATTTTCTTTTTGTGATGTATGAATATTTTTCGCAGGCCTTCAATTTATCAGCTTCGTTGGTTCATATTTCGGCAAAAGCTCCCAAATGATACCTAAATTAATTATACAAGTAAAAAGATTTGACATTTCGCATTTCTGTAACGATAATTCCATAAACAAAATCTTAATTGTGTATGAATGGACTATTGTTTTGCCTCTTTTTTCAATGTATGTTTAATAAATTGTATCACGGTCAGTCGTATGTGTATGAATTTTATATGAACTACGGTCGTTCGTCTGAATGAATTTCACAAAAAAGAGTAAAAACTCTCCATGAGAAGATTAAATCACATGCACTGCATTTATCGGGACAAATAAAAGCGCAGAAATAAAACGAAATAAATAAAAAAAACACTAAAACAAAACGAAGCTACAAAGTGTATCCCGTTAAAAAAAAAACAACAACAACAAAAGTTGAGGAAAATAAAAACAACACTCACCAACATCCGACAGATCCGGCAATAGTATCTCTTCGCCACGTTGCCAACTGGTTACTTTAACATATGCACGCACATAGTCCGGTATGACACACTTAATCAACGCTGAGTTGCCCAAAAAGACTTCGGTGTTCTCAACATGTACATGAAATTGCCGGCGCACCACTACAATGAAAATGCAAAATATGCAAAACGGTAAATAAATATGTATGTACATAAATATATGAGCGAGATCCGCAACCATTCTGTTCGTATATGAATTCACGTGATTGTTTGTTTAAATTTTTGTTCACGTAAATATTCATTGTAAACAATATATGCATGTTTCAAAGAATCTATGTATGTATGTTTGTATGTATATATATATATTAGTACGTATAGATTTCAGTTCGCAAAAACAAAACTGCTGAGTTTACGGTTTAACTTCACAATGCAAAACCGAACGAAGCAAACCGTGATGAAAAATGTATCAGTATGTGTTAAAACAAAAGTGTTATTTCCGTTTATAAGCGCACGAATATGATAAACAAAACTGGAATCGTTTTCATGAACAGGCGGGATTAACAGGTTTTATTTCATATATATAGTTTTTTTATTGTAAGTAAAATAAAAAACCAAAAATTAATAATCGTATCAGTTACTGCTGATGTGTAAAATAAATACGGAATGAACAAAAGCCAGAGCTGTTAATGTGCTAAAATATTCGCAGTTGTTTTGATTTGCTGTTTTTAAGTTTCTAAACGATTTAATTTTTGGAATTGGAATATTTATCGTTTAGGGTTTGTTTTTGTCCAACAGATATTTTTCATTTTCAATATTAGACTATGAAGTGATTAAACTATAGAAGTCGTTGCAGATTTCTCGATTTAATTGAGCTGAACATATATATGGATCGAAGAAAATGCTGGCCATCACTATTTTATCAACTAGAAAAATTAATTACTCTGTTTTTTTCAACGCCTTAAATCTGGGCAATCGTTGAGGCGAAATTCCCGTAAGGGAATAAGTTTTGCTTTGGTGAGTGCCTTAAAACAGGGGACTGTATTCTTCTACAAAAACTCGCAAAATATCCAAAAATTTCAGAAATACGATCAGCTTTCTGTGGTGTGTTTTGTTCACAGGAAATCTCGTTTTATTTATGATTAAAGCGCCTATCTGGCTTAGCACCCTTAAATTACAGGAAAAAAACATGGGTAACTCCTGTTACCACTCACCGTTGTCTTGCAAGAGATGGGTGTCCTAGCGAGGCACTGAATGGCAACTTGATGCAACAAATTGTTAAAGGATTGATACCTCTAAAGAACACATAGTTTACAGCGCACGTGTTTTAATTTCAACAAAAACAGCCAGTTGTTATCAAAATCTTGCCTAATAATAAAGGCACATTCACAGCGGATAATCTCGCCACTGGAACAACAAAACTAGACAAAATCCCAAGTTAAGACGCGTTTAGCTGAACTCAGATATTGAAAAATGCACTTGAATCAGTTAAACGTTTCTGGTGTACCGGAAGTTTTGAAAATTCTGAAGTGACTGTGATAACAGCTCAAACGACAGAAAATAAAATTTCATGACACGGCTACGTGACTGATGCTGCCAGTGATGGTATATATTGTTGTAAATGGGAGGGTGGCACAAACAGCCTGTTTTAGTACTATTTGTTTTTTGATAATTAAACACTTTAAATTGTTAAACTTGATTTTTTTTAATAACTTATGACGCTTTCTTATGAGCTGCGCACAACTTATGCAAATGTCACATAAAGGCAAACATTTTGTCCGGCCGATTTCCAAACACATGTCCCACATAAACGCCCCAACAAATAAAAGAAAACTAATTTTGAACTTATGCCGCCAAATACAAGAAATCAACGCACAATCAAATTGAGGGGTGTGAAAAAATACTAAAATGTAATAACAAAAATATAATTAAAAAAATGTTAATACCTTTTAAATAAAATATAAAAAGCTTAATTATAATTAACTTGGCATCAGTTATTATTGTAATATAAAATAAATTTTTGGTACCATTTAAATAATTTTCGTACTATTTGCATATGAACAGAACATCTAGAACTCTCACCATTAATTTGAACAGCCCTATTGCTATTTAATTGATTTTAGTGGTTAAATAAATCTGCATTTAAAAATTTTAATAATGAAAATTTTTTTTTTGATGCAGGAAAATGAATGCCTTTACAACCAATATTTTCCACGATATTCGTACGTCTCTGTTCATTTTACATAAATACAGGAACTTCAGTGGAAGAAACAAATATTCGGCATCCAATTAATTATATAAAAAATAACACCATTTTAGACATTCTATAAACGACACATCTGCATTTAGGATACATTTACAATTTCTACCATCGACTAATAAGGCCTTCAGTATATGGGTTTTGCTAAATATTCGCGAGGAACCCAAACTCTTAACCTTTAAAAAAAAATCACCTTCGCACTCCATTTCACCTGTTGAAGTGAAGTCGTCTTATATGGCACAATAAATGATACCTAAAAACTTCTATTCTGGCTTTTATAAACATAATTTTAAAGTTCTCATTCGGTTTTTGTAGCCAAATTGGTATAAAGTTAAATGGTAAAACATTTTTACACTGGATTTAAAGAACGCGTTATCTACAAGTCTTAACCTTATTGTCAATAACCAAAAAAAAAATATACGCTAAGCAATAACCGGGTGTCACTATACGCCTTTCTGCAGTTTTGCATCAAAGATTAATGTTTCAAGTTCAGTAATATGTGAATAGCATCGCCATTCATATACGAAGATATACGTACAAATAAAAGCAATTTTGTTGAATAATTACACCTTAATTTTTTTGATTTATGTTGCTGCGTTTAACTTTGTTGTGTGCCGCTAAACCACAAGGCAGGGAATTCTCGGCGCGTACACGCTTCTAGTATAGTAGACTTTTTTGGTTTGTCAATCTAAAATCTTGTTGCTAGAAGATTTTACCTGCCGTTCTTATGATTCTTTTTCTTAAATATGTAAATAATTAGATAGTGGTAAGTTTATGAAAACAAACAAATAAAACTTGTAGGGGTACTGCGGTACCCCAGTTCAGCTAATAAAACGTGTTTTTTTTTTTTTTTTGCTACAAAGAAGGAAGTCATTAGCAACGATTTGGATCTTCACAGCCATATTTGCGTTCAGAAATAGATGGGAGTATTTTTAAGGTACCCGGGTAACTTTTGAAAGGTTAAAAATAAATGATAGATTATCAAAACGCAAATCTATAAATAATAAAATTTCCTGTTTCATCTGTGTTATTGTAAAACATTTTGCCGGTATTGAAGTCGTCTTATCAGTATAATTAATGATTGAAACGAGTAGGATTTCTTTGAAGTGGATGAAAAAGTAATAAATTATTGTTCAGAGTGTTTTCTTTTACATTCAACTTAGTCTAGTGTTGCTGCGGCTCATATTCTCAGTCGTGAGGATTTCTTACGTTTGAGAACTAAAAGATGTATGTCTTATATGAAAAAACTACAGCTTACACTGAAAAAAAATCTTCAGCAAATTAAATTATCACAAATATAAATAAAGTTCTTGAATGATTTAGCCAAATATTTAGCACTAGTCTCCAACTGCTGTGAATGGCTCTTGGGTTTAGGTGCGTATGAGAGATTTTTACTTGCAATAAAGCCAACGCAATATAACTCATACGCCCAGAAAAACGCAGTCGTATACAGCGTCATGAGCTCGTATGCGTTTCGCACCACTTTCTGTGCGGTTGAAAATTGTTGGTGTGAAAGATTCCTTAGATGGTTGACGGAGCGTTTTTCTTTTACCAAAAGCAAACCCAGCAAAACTTTTTGTTTTAATGTGAGAAGAAAAACTTTGTTTTCAATAAAATACAACTATTTCAATACTATTTCATTCAACAGCTCAAAAATTTTACAATAAATATTATAGACCGCAATAAGAACAACAAGTCCAGAGGTTTAAGACTTACTAAATTATAATCAGCTCAAAATATAACGATCTTGTTGTTGTAGACAATTTGTATTATATAAAGAAGTGGAAACATTTCATTATATGAAATTTGCTGTTCCTTTTAGGCGTCCATAGTAATTGTTTTTGTGGTAAATATTACGGACGAGTTTAGAAAAAATATTACACTTTTTATGCTAAATTAATTAAAAAAAAAAAAGAAATTCTTGCCATTTTTCCTTAAAAGGCGCATTTTCTTATGCACTGTGGAGCGTTTTGAAATTTCAAAGTTGACAACGCTGCTTGCATAGTAAATCCAGATGTTATTCACAGTATGAAAACTTCCTGACTCAGCGGTTTTATTTAATAATGTGTTTAGGGCCCGAAAATCAGTTGACTGCTTCAAAAGCCCTAAGAAATTGTTTGAAAAACTCATGAAGCCGAAAATGAAGCTTTGATTACTTTTGAAGATAGAATTTAAGCCAAAAAAAAAAAAAAACATACATACCCTTACAAAGGAAACCGAACTCTATTATATCCTTTCGAACTGTATCAAAGCCAGTTTTTAACTTTTCTCGTTCAAGACAAGAAATCCTACATAAAGAACTGCTGCCTATAGATTCATAATTCAAATAGCAGCTACACATCGCCAAAAACTCTTTCATAATTGAGGCACGAAGATGTTTATTCTCAACCATTCCTTTATTTTATATATTACGAATCTTTTTCTTGGGTAGAATTTGAATCTGTAAAAGGCCCTTCGGTGGCCGGCAATATTTTACTTAAACAAAACGAGTAACTTTCACTGACTGGTTTAGAGCGAGTATATCATCTCAAAGAAATATGGATCAAAGTGGCTGTAATATATAATTCTACAAAAAATTTTAAGTTAAACATAATCTCAAATTGCAACCACCCAATAAATTTGTTTAAAAGGCAAAAACAAACAATTGTTGAAAAATTTCAGAAAAGGTCAGAACACTCACTCGAAACAAAACTCAAATTCTTTTCATCTACAATATTTTGGCGGTAACTCATTTTTAAAGATATCATTTTAAATCCTTCAAACTGTGTGCGCTCTAGTACAGAAGCATTAAGGAAATAAGTTCAGGTTGTGATATTGTTCCCATTCTCAACATAATAATCTGGGTATGTTATTCTGTGATCAAGAGCCCAGCTTATAGATATTGAAAGACTCATCCTGTGACCTTAAAGGTCTGCAAAACAAGTAGCTGGATATAAGTGAGGTATCGAAAGTTTCCACATGCTCCAAACAGATTTGGATTTGATCTTATGTCAGCACCTGCCATGACGGCTACACGTGGCACTTGATTGAACTGGGGGACGGTTCACTAGGGGCCCCATGTCGCTTGCAGGGGTCACACAGGTGGCAATTTCTCCCTTGCTAAAGAGCTCGGGCTATTTAATCCCCTCTGTTTCACACAATTCCCCAGCAGGCGACAGAGTTGGTAGCCAGAAATCTACCCTTATCCAACTCGCCAGCACATTCCCCACAATCTATTTCCTGGCATAAAAACAGACCTGTCGCAAGGCAACAGCACCTCGAAGATTTTCTTCTTCCAGCGTCTTTAGGTTTAAAGCACAACCAGAACGTTTCAGCCAATGACCCCTTTCTGCCAATTGAACTTTGGTGAGGCTTTGGGAAGAACGTGCATAACCAAAGTCATATATGAATATCCTAGAGTTTTGGCTGCCGTGACAACCGAGGAACCCTTTCCCCTCTACTCACGGAAAGCAGAGCGCCCTGACTGGGTGTACAATCGTCAACGCCAGGGTGGAATGTTCCAAACAATAAGATTCACAAATATATGAATATATTATATACATATATATATATATATTGTTTAAAAAGAAAAAAGCCGTCGGGATATTGAATTAAACCTTAAAAACAAAGAGCAAAAAAATACGCTGTCATAAAAGTCAAATTTTCCTGCATGAATTTATTTCGAAAAACACTTGTCACACAAACCCGTAATACTGACCTTTGAAAGAACACAACTTTTTAGCATTTTGTTCGAGTTCTTGCTTTCGCAAATAGTCACAGCAAACACAACTACATACATAACAAAGTACAATAAAAAAAGCACGAAACGAGTTGGAAAGATGAACTAGATACATGTGGCATGAATATATATCAGTGGATGGCAATAAATCATTTCTTATGCTCACGAGTTGTTGCAGTCTTTTCTTAGTATTTCTAGCCGGAAAAAAATTTACACAACGTAATAGATGATCTATGAAAAGATTGACCTGCTCTCTAACTGCAGTGGATGGTGCACAGCCGCAAGTTTCAAATCGTATTTAAACAGTAATTTCTTAAAAATTTTCTTTCACTGAGCCTTAAAAATATATTTCTTAGTTTCATTTAAATTTTGTATAACTCTAAAAACGAACACCCTGTAGAAGCAATGATTGATTTGATAAGAAAAACTAAATCTATAAAAATTATTAACTAAAACTTTATTTTATTTTCTGTTATATTTGAACTCAACTGTTCACAAGTAATTTTTCTTCATATTTGTAACGTAAAACACTTCTTTGTACTGGATATCCAAGGAATCATCGGCGCTACTGTCATAACAAACAAAAAATGTATCCATATTTTAATTTTATATTTTGAAATTTTACATATATTTTACTAAAAACGTAAAAAAACACTCCTGGCTTTCCAAATTATAAACTTTTCTGCAAATGTTTTTTTTCTTCATCGGCTGGCACCAAATCAACTCGCAACTAATTGCAACAGGGATGCTAAATTTAGTTCGTCCAAATATAATTGCAATTTGCAATAATGCCGCCCATGGCCTCAAAACACATTTGCCCGCCACTGTTGTAAATAGATCAAACTTGATTTTCACTTCTAGAATCGACTTTATTCAATGGCGATAAAAAAAAATATTTCAAAACGTGAGAAAATGAATGTGCAGCATCCAAAGTAAACACGTTTGCAACAATCTAAGTAAAAAAAGTCATCAAAAACGCAAATATTCATGTATGTATGTATGTAAATTTGTACTCATTGCTGTTATTTGTGTTCTAGTTGCAAGAGTTCATCAGCGCATTTTATGAATGTGCAAATATACTCGTACGTCAGATGTATTCTTGAACGAATTGAATGCGAAAATTATTTAAATTTTTGTCTAACAGAAACGCAAGAAGTGCTTAAATTCATAAACACGTATATAACATCAAATGTTTCTTTACCTAAAAACGTAGGAAAAAGTTTAGTTCAAAATGATATGACGATAAATTTTTAAAGACATTCTAGTAAGTGATTGACTTATGCCAAAACTTAGGAAAGTTGCAATTAATGCTACTTCTTGTTGCAGGTTGGAAGCAAGTTGTCAGTTACATCATTAATCTTAGTTTTCTTCAAGCGTCAGCTGCTCTTCAGAATTTTTGCAAAAAATTGTCGAACAAAGTATCGAAGGTTTGTTTCTTCAGGCAAATATTATAGTTATAACAATTTTTGATTACAAAATTTTAAATTTTAATACTTGAAGAAGAAGAATAAAAGAAGAGATTAAAATAAAAAGAGTTAAAAGCATTAAAATTTTATGTCTACAGTTTACAGAAATCCAAACAAATGTATTCGTTTGTTCAACGAAACTAAAAGTCAGCAAACGACTGCTTGATTCAGTTCTTTATTGTCCTGGTGAATTAATTAAAAGTATGCCATGAATTTTATTTGTGAATGCGAATATTCACCTATTCAATGGTACTAAAGTTGTTTTATAATAATTTTTTAATTCGTTAAGACTTAATTTCATAAAAATATGGAATGCACTTAGAATTATATAATATTTCACGCCCTTCACGTTTGTCTGAACCAGCAAATGTTTAGGCCGATATAAAACATGTTAATTTGTTAACAATTTAAAGCCAGAAGAACAGTTTTTATTTAAAACCTACATCAAGTCTAAACTGAAGTTGCTCAAGCTTGGTTTTATTGAACCTGTTCAGACTTTAATGGTTCCTGTGTTCTTCCAGATGTCTACATAAACTTCTCAGAGGACAACAGGCTTTGCTTTGTGGTATTCCAAACGGCTTGTGGGGGTATAGAGGAGAAAGGTTTGACACGGCAACTAAGGATTTAAGAAGCTCTTGAATGACTTCGGTTAGGCAGGTTCTTCCGACAACTTCAGTTGGCAGAAGGAGAACCAACATGCTCATAGGATGTCTTGAAAGAAGGATGGTGTCGTAGGTTGAGTCGCTACCTTGGCTGAATGGCTCTGGTGTTGGTGTAAAGCTTAGAACGCAGGAACAAGCGCAGTAGATACTGATAACAGTGGCTTATTTACCATGATTCAAATGTGCCCAGGGTGCTGTTGTCTGGCAGACAGATTTTTGTTATTTGTAGGAACTCTGTCTGATTACATTGTGATGTTTAGGGAAATACTTCTCGTTGAGCAGGTTTAGCCTTGGCATATATCAAATTGGGGCATTATGTTTCTGGAGATATAGAAGAGTGTGAGGATATCGGTTGCTGCGGCTACAAAAACTATAGTACGTTCATGTATGACTTCGGCTATGAACGTTCTTCTGAAACCTTCACACAAAGGTGAATTGGGTGAACGCGGACCAACAAGCCCCCACTAAACCTAAAAATACAGGAAGCCGCTTTCGTAAATGGCGGGGTACAACCATCGCTGATCCAATTTCCTCATGGAGCTGTTGTCTTGCAACAGAATGTGTTCTTCGTAAAAAACTAAATGGTGAAAAATATACTGGCGAATTGGTTCAGACTTCACGATTTCGGCCTACCATCTCAGATAACCCAAAGTTGACACTTTGTGTGCCTGGTAAGCCACAGGGGTCCACCGAACGACTACACCTTAATGGAAGCTGCTGACTTAAATTAATTCTACAATCTGTCTGGGGAATTACCTGCAGGAGAGATTAGATAGACCGAGTCCCTGGCTCGAGGACTTGTATGTTATGTGGCGCTTTCGCGTACATCAAATAAAGTTGGTCCACCATCAGATTATTATATCAATATCCGAATCTATCTATACCAATTCAATTGTGTAAATACTTGGCTTTACCTTTAAAAATTTAAGTCATAAACAAATATGTGTTTGCTTTTTAAGTTTTTCAATAATTATGTTTTCAACTCTCATTGTGTTTCTAAAAACAAAATCGAACGTAGTCTTATTTTTGAAAGGTTCTCAAGCCGACTTTACTTCTTGATTTAATAATAAATTACGAAGTTTCATACATGAAATAAAGCAATAAAAACAAAATCTATAAAAAACCATTTCAATAAAAAGGCTTATTTGCCTAATTTTTGCCTTCAGGTCTACTTATTAAATTTAATTCTTGCTGAAATTTTCCCTTTCTTAATCAATTTTCATATTTTATGATAACATCAAGTAGTAATGATTCCAACAACATGTGCACAGGCGAACCAATATCGCTCGAGTGCTCCGTATCTCGTTGTGTCCAGGATGCATAACAATTTCAATGAAGGTTTTTAGGTCAATATGTAGTTTTTATTGCTTTCTTCCCTTCTTTAGCATAAAACTACCAGTAATAATATGCATTTCCTTTAATTCATTTCAACATTTTATTTGTACTTTTGTTAAGTGCTTTAAATTGCTTCAATATTATTACATCTGTAATGAAAAAAAGGAAAATATACAGAGTAAGAAGGAGTAAAAAGCATCATTATACGTGCGGATGCTCGTAATAGCCCTGGGTCGTAACAATGATTATATTCTTTCATACATTCGTACATACATATTGGACAAGAGTTGAGGTCGTTGTTGTTGGTGTTCAAATTGTTTTTGCTGAGCTGTAAATCCTTTTGATGTCAACACTTTAAACAACTGCTGGTCTCACGTTGGCATTGCGAAGTATCGCCGAAATACTACCTTAAAGCTGTTTTGAATACTTAATGTTTTCTATCAGCAGCACAGCAACAATATTTTCTCACTTGTTAGTCCTTAATTATATGAATTGAAGACTAACAACGATTTCAAGAAGCATTAAGGAACTCAAATTTATGTTAAGGGAACACACACGATGCTCCCATTCCAGCGTTCAATGTTCTACGATACTAATCCAGTTTTAAATCATTTTATGAAAACAGATGTACGACAATTTGGAAAGTCTTCGGTAGTTTATTTAGTTCCTGTTGCATAAAATAAGCACAACTTTTACCAAAATTGGTAAACAAATATGTGAAAATTTTCCCATACTTCTGAAAACACAAACTCTACGTGTAGTTTGACACTCTGGCGTGAGTTGTGGTAAAAAAATTTAAATCCGAAATGAATTAGTAAGAGATTACAAAACGACTAAAAACCCATAGACGCAATAAAATGTTACGCAGCAACCAAATTGATTTGTCAACTTATTAAAAATCAGCTCCAAAGTGAATAAAAATTAACATGAAAAGTTACATAAAGAATTGCCCGTATAAATTTATAAAGGCAATATTCAATGTAAAATCGCCAAAGAAATCTGTTGGCCGTTTTGGTTGTTCCAACTGTTTCAGAGATATGGCATATGAAAACTACAGGGTCTCCCAAACTTTAGGGAAATATCTTATTGTGTGTTGTTTAGAAAAGTTGTTAATGGATTTCTTTAAATTTCTACAAATATATTTAAAACTGCGTAAAAATTTATACAAAACAATATGTGTGAAAGTGATTCGAAATCACGGTTAGTTAAATATCTGCTTTGCTTATTTTTGTAGGCTGGAAATGCTAGAAATGCTTAATAAATCGATCAAATTAATAATTTAAGTTTTTCTTTTTTAAATTTATAAAAAGTGAATGAATTTATAAAAAATATATGTGAAATTGAAGGCACTCGCCATTGCAAAATATGTGGTTATATATTTTTGTGGTTTTGCATTTACTTTTAGGCGTCAGCTGCTCCAGTTCTTCGAAAATGCCAGACTATCTAAATATTTTTATCAACGAAAATACTTTATTTTTAATAAATGAACTATTTCCTGTTTATATGGAAAATGGCTATTAAATATAAATTGTTTGCCTAATTTTAAACAAAATTACTAATTAAATAACAGCTAACGGAACAATAAGCACCTGTAAATACGAATACGAGGCAACTTGGGTGACAACTCTGGCAAGGATCAGTTTTTCGTTGTATTCTTTTTAAATCCATTACTGGCATCACTTTTGTTCTTAAATTACAGAATGTCAACGTAAATCGTTTTGTTTTAGAGGAAAAAAGCAAATTTCACAAAACAACGTCAGGCATGTCAGTGCTACAAACACGCACAGATTGCGATTCTTTATTGTAGTTCGAAATCACATTTTTGCAAAAAATCGGCGCTATTTAGTTTTTAACAAAAAGTTGTTATAGATTTGTTTGCCACGGTGTAGACTCTTTCTTTAGCAGAAAGCGGTTGAAAAATTTAATTTAACGCGATCAATAATCGATGATCTTAAGTCGGAATATTAAAAACCCGTTGGCAGATAAAACCTGTGAGTCTTATTACATGTCAATTGATGAATTCCTTTTTTCATAGCTGCCTGTTTCCAAATCGTAAAATTTGTCCATACATTTTGCCGCTAATTTCTAGCAATTTGACCCAGTGTTACACTAAAAAACAAATTGGCAAAAAGAGAAAACTGCAAAATTATTAAGAAACTTTCTGAAATCAAGGCATTATTTTCCTTAATAATATTGTTCCAAATAATCATATTAGTGTTCAGAGCAATCATTTTATGTTTTTAACTTAACATAATATTGTCACAATCAAAAATATTATTTCTATGATTGCATTCTTGTCACTGCAAAACATTTTGCATAAAACAATCCAATTGTTGCCGTTGCTGGGCACATTGTTGTCCCAGATAATACTATTGTTGTACTCGAACATATTATTATGATAAAATATTTCTATATTGGTATTACTGTTTTAAAAAAGAAACAGATTTAACCTATATAAAACTTTTTTTATTGACACACCTCAACAGGAAATATATAAAAGGGAAGCTGATCTGCAACGATTTCAGAATATACGTTGATAAATTCTCCGTAGCTATCAACTTCTTAGCATTAAAGAGAATTAAATATGTAGCAACGTTTTCTATAATTTATATAATTAAGCAAAAGCATTTTCATTCAAGTCCTTAACTTCGTTTGCTGTATGAAATTGACTAACTTTTACGATATAACTACTTGAGAGACAATGTGTGACAGAAGGCAATACTGAATTTAATGATGTGCGTGATGCTTAAAAGTTAATTTACCTTTTTTGTAAATACATTTTTACATGGTAAATACCTGTCAGAGAACACGATGCAGAAATAATCGTGCATAAAAAGTACATATTCATAAGTTTATAATCCATATTGAAGGTGGTCTTAAAAATTAATATTCCTTTGAAACATTAAAATTTTATTATTATTATTTCATTTTATTTTTTTTTTGTCTACACACAGTGATGCTTTTATTTAGGTTTATGATTCCTAAGACATAAAAACAAAAATATCATTAACACCGTTTTCTTAAAATGTTTTTTAAGTGTCACATTTTTAAGGAACAGATTAACCCTGTAATCCCGTCTTATTTCAAAATCGTGTAAAAAAAGATGGCGTAAAACCCAAACCGGTTGTATGTAACTCGTTTGCGATTTTTTCTCTTGGCCAATTTTCGAAGAATAAGAAAAAGAAAAATTTTGTTCACTATATATGTATATTTTTTTTTAAAGATTTTTAGCCTCTAGCTGTCATTTTAAGTCATAAGGATCTCTTAAGCTTTTCCAAAACCATTAATAAACAAATAAGTAAATAAATTAAATTAGAATTTGAAGGAGACACTGTATTCACTGTATTCTAACAAACTTTTATCTATATGTGCACACAGAGAATAACAAATTAGTTGTGGAGCCACAAAACGGAAATTTAAGCTCTCACCCAAAGGGAAATTACTACTTTAGCAAAAAATTCATTTCCCTCAACTCCTGCAAAATACTTCATTTATGCTCTTAGAAAAGATTAAATACGTTGGCAAATTTTTAGTTGTAATCACAATCGTTGTCAACTTATTTATTTTAGCCACAAACATTTGTCGAAGTTGCTGCAACATCATCTCAATCATGACAGTATTATTGGCGATAATGATGATGGGACTGTTGTCAGGCAACGTTGTTTGGCTATTTGTCTGTCGACTCAGCTATTCCAATATTATTCTTTCGTTGTGTTTAATTTTGTTTTTGTTGTTTCTTTGGTTTGTTTTTTTTTTCTTTGTTTTTTTTTTGTTGGAATTGAAAAGATAACAAAAAGTAAATGGTATTAAACTTTTAGAAAACTGTGTCTTGTTTTATTGGCAACTTTTTTGCTCAACAGCGGCAAAGGGAGCATTAAAAAGCTTTTTGGAAACCATAAAACTATTAATTTTTAAAAGCGTTGCATTTAGTTTACTAAATATTAAATTGGGTTAACAAATGTCTGATGACTATTCAAACCAGGTAAATATAGAGTTTGATTGCATTGAAGTGGATTTGGATTAAACAGATACTGAAAACTTGAGTTGAAGGCGATGGCAGTTGCTTTGTCAAATGGTCGTGGACCATTTGCAGCGGGCAGAAAAGTTTACTACTTGAGAGGAGTTCCCTTAAAACGTTAAAGTAAGGATTTGAATGTGTTGGGGATTTTTTTTTTATATCAATTAAAACTATTATCCGATTCTGCTTGTTCTGTTAATCTGGTAACTTTATCGTTTATTTTATGTTAAAAGATTTTAAAGCACTTCAATATGAACGGCAATTTATTTATCCAATTGCCTTAAACTATTTATGCACTATTTTCGATTGCTTAAAGGTAAGATGCCACTACGGGCGCAAATAGCACAAAGTGTGACGATCCTTATCGTCCTAAATCGGCACACGTTTTAGCACTTGGGACGATATATCTGCGAGCATTAACATTATGGTTGTGTGTTGTGGCAATATTTTTCGATTTGCATCGGTCAAATTGATCGGTCCACGAAATTGATCTCGCTCACTCTATTTCTCTTCACTTACTGGCATTTCAAGGAATACATTTTTAAACATTAAAACTTTAAAAAAAAATATTTGTATATTTTTGATTAACCTTCAAAATTTTCACAAAGCGAATGGAAGTGAAATTTGGTTCTTTCATAGAACATTTGGATGACCAAATCCCTGTAAACGATTTTGGCCGTAGCGGTCAAATGGGCCCAGTGTTACTATATCCAGAATAAAGATCACATTATATTTCAATAAAAATAATAAAAGGGAAACCAAAACTTTAAAAGTCAGTTCCTCACCTTCTAGGACAAGTTTTGGATGTTAATCTTTTTTGGGCCGCTGCCAGAGATCTGTCCAATTATTAAGATTTCACACAATTTGTCAAAGAAATTATATTGTGCATTTATTTTTTCACAATTTATTTACATATGTAATTTTTTGAGCTCTCATTTTATGACATTTAGAATTATTTCAACTTTAAACTGCCATTTATTTAGACTTATAAAAATATACGGAAGTTTTTTTTTTTAACAAATTCGATTATTTTTTATATGCAATATTGTGCGACAATAAGATAAAATATATTAGTTTTCTTTCATTTCGTTTGAACCATAAGAAGTGAAATAGTTTTATTTTACCTGCTTGTACGTGAACGTTGCGACTCAATATTGTGCCGGCTTCGTTTGAGACACGGCAACGATACGTGGTTTCGTGCACATCTGAACGATAGTATTGAGCCAGAAACGGTGGGAAGTACAAAGTTCCATTGCCAGAAATTTTTCTAAAATAAAAATAAATATATTCATAAACGTATTTATTAAAAGGTAAATGAAACAAATTTAGCACTACTTAATGCAAAAAGTGTTTCGCGCAACAAATGGAAAATATAAATTCGCTGAGGCCCACAATCAGCAGACGAACGAACACACAATACAAATAAATTTACAAGTACATACTTATTAATGTATCACTCCAAGAGGGAATAATGTGAAAAAGAAAAAGGTTTTTTTTATTTTCTTTATTATATTTATTCATTTTTATATTTGTTTTTGTTATTGTTTTTTTTGTTGCTGCAGCCTTTAGAAGTATAAGTGTGCATTTACTATGGTATTTTAAGAATACTCGTTCACTTAACAACGTACTATAAACAACATCAGAAACTAGCAACATTCAGCGTGTGTGCAACAAGATACAAAGTGAATTTCATCCCACAGCACAAACGTAGGCGGATTTGTAATTAAACTAAATGAAAAATTCTATGTACAGAAGTATATAAAATGGAATGTGTGTTTGTTTGGGGTAAATTGTGCCCCCCGCCCCCCTAATAATGCAATATTTTTTATTTCATTTTATAATGACGGAGGTAGCAAAGCACACCGGTTTAATCTAGTCCATAAACACAATAAATGCAATTAAAATATTTAAAAACTTTGAAAAAATTTCTTCAAATGAATTTGGGATTTATTGGCAATTTCAATAAAATGAGTTTTGTATGAATGTCACGTTACGATATCCATTTAAGACACATAATCTTGTGTAAAAGCAAAGCTTTAATTAGCAAAAATGTAGAACTTTCTTCTTAGCCAACATCTTCACAAGCTGCTTGTGAAAGTAAAAAAAAAAAAAAAATCGTTAAAGAAATTTCTATAAACTGAAGGTGAAGTTTATAACTAATTTAATTATCAATAAGGTACTGTCACAAAACACAAGATGATGTTTAAATTAACAAAACACAAAGGTTTGATTTAACAGTTTCCTTCAACCTTAAAACCGGATCAAGACTTTCAATTCTTCTACATTTTCTTATGATTGTGGAGCGTAACCTTTAGCACTAGTGAAGTAATTTTATTAATTAAACGGGAAAATTAAATTTTATCAACCGAAACACCTTAAAATATTGTTTTTATTTAAAAATTATATTTATAATTAAATAATTAGTATAACTGCAAAAAAGATGTCCTTAAGCTCAAAGTAGTTTAATACTTTATAAATATTTATAGAGATGCTATAAAGTCTACCAGTCATTTTGAGTCAGTTTTTGTCATTTTGTGTAGGAAGTCCCGATTCATTAATATGTTGTTTTTATAATGATGCATGTGGGGGCAATTGTACAAGAAATGTTCAATGTTTGCTTGATTATTTTTGCAGAAGGGCAAGACTTAAAAAGGGTTCCGGCTCTTATGTGGGGCATGTGTTTTACAGTCGTTTCATAGAAACGGATTTGGAATTTGGATTTTTGTGAGTATAAAAACTGTGTATCGCACAGCGGTAATGATGCCACATTTTTAGCTGCATACGTCACGAGTTGTTGTAGTTGCGTTGCTGATGATGATGCTTCGCAGCTACATTCTCCAAAATATATGTGTTTAAAAATTAGTCAATAAAAAAAAGCTCACGTTTATTTAGAGCCAAAATGAAAAACAAACAAATTTTATTGAAACAAAATATAATCACTGATGGATTGAGAACAACTGAATTTTAACATCGTCCCGTGTCATTAAACATTTTCCTTGAACACACAGCAACAAATGTTAAATTACGAATTCCTGCCATTAAACGATTGATTCAATATGTAACAACGTCAAAAGTAAAGCGTGTAAGCGTTATTGCGACAACATAAACCAGCTCTTACACGATCACACTGTGCGTTGATAAATAAAATGTTTGCTAAAAATACTCCAAAACTGAAGCCTTTTTGCCATAAATCTAAATGATGCACATCTCCAAATTAGTTTAACTCTTACGAGTATTTCTGAAACGCTTTTAGTTTCTATGAAATTATCAATTCTGTGGCAGCAAATTCTAAAGCTTCATTCCAACTACAATTTCTTGTGTATCTCCGTGCTGTTAAAATATTCTGCGCACATGTGTTGTAATTTGTTTTTTCCCCTGCTTTGGTGCATTCCCCACAATATCTGAAAGGATGAAATGTAGTCGCAATAACATATTTACAGATGTGAAAGCAACAGCATTCATCACTCAAACGCAAACGATAAAAATGCACACACACACACATTCACATATATCTACATATAAAAGTCTTAGTTCACAAAAAAAGCAATTTTGTTGCAATAAATTTATATTTCAAATGTCAAATGAGAAGAGTGCAAAAGAAATGAAAGAAAAACGAAGAACATAATGTGATCACGTTTGCTTAAATGGTTAAGCATAAATATGGAATATTTTTAAGGTTTTTTTGTTGCTCTAAGCCCAGGAGAACATTAAGGAAATATAAGCAATTTATTAAAATGAATAATAGTTTTCAGCTTAACTGTTAACTGTTCGTTAGTTGAGGAGAGAAACTTTAAAAATATTTAAATATTCATAAAAATATGCATTTTCTGTACATGGATCTATAAAAAAAGTTGTTAGAAAACACTATAAAATAAAATGTTTTACGTCAAATTACACAGCTATTCGTTAAAAAAGGCACCTTTTGCATTACAAATCGTACTATAAGTCATTCAAGTATATAAAGTAAGTAACAACTTTATTATATATAATATTTATATTGAAATGTTGTCTTTAAACGAGTACGACTTTCTAAATTGTTACTTAGTTCATATTGCTCGTATTTACCAGCTCTACAGTCTTCAACTTGTCTACATCAATAAACGAAAACCTATCATTTATAAATAAATACAGGTATCAGCGAAATAATTATTAATCTTGTACAAACTCTAGACATCAGGCAATAGATGTGGCCTGTCAACAATATTCAATTGTTGTCCACAGTTAGTGGCAATTTGTTTGCGGCGAGTCAATAGGACTACGACTTTTATGTGATTTACAGTGTATTATTTTTATAAAGAGTGATAACGCACCTTTCAGAATAATATTATCAGAATATTGAGTCTAATTATTCATTCCGTTCTGCGATTGCGAAAAGCATTTTTTGTGTGGAAACTAAATTTGTATTTCGTCTCTAGTTTAACGGTATTGTCATATCATTGATTCCGCAACTTTCCCACATACAGACATATATAAATTTCTTCAATTTGCTTCCCCTCACGTAACGTGTAACGAAAAGCTAATGGAGCGAACAAAACTGCAAAGAAGTGTAAAATTTTTAAGAAAAATTGTTTTATTTTAATTTCAATGACATTTTTTTCTAGCGCCCTCAGCTGACATAAAATCAACTCGTAATTAACTAAAACAGGGATGTTAAATTTACTTTGCGGAAAATATATGACGCAAGAATAAATAACTGCAATTTGCATATCAATCTTTATCTAAATTTCGCTTTCCATACGGAATCAATAATACCACCCATCATTCCAACGCAGGATTTGCACTGAATCAACATAAAATTTGCACGTCGACGCTTTATTATTCCTTTGAAACTCAAAACCACTGAGATGGTCAGAAGTGCTGGTATAATGGGACTACTTTTAAAGACTTGGAAGTGCTTGTAAAATAAAACCACTTTAAATTCTTCGCATTGTTGCTCAATTGGCACCACTTACGACCCTAAAATAAAATCTTGTAAACTGCTTTCAAATATTATTTTTTAGTAAAATATTTTCGAGCAATAAAATTGGGTCTATGTACAAATTTAGAAGAGCAAATATTGGGCGGTTTTTTTTTTTGAGATTCACAATTTGAGCTGGCAATACGGCTTTATTTGACAGCTCATTTAAGAGCTAATGGTTGCTTTTTGTGAAGTTTGGTTTGATATTTCATTATGAATAGATTACAAAAGACCAACAATTGCGAATTTTTTAAATTTTGTATCAAGATAATATTTTCTTTAGATATATGTTTAGATATATATCTTTTAGTTGAATTTTTTTTTTAATTCATCATCTGCACGAAAGTCAACGATATCTCTCTCGTACAGTGAAATTAATTTTTTAAACAGCGACAATTCGTCTTTATATTGTTTTCTTTGTCTCTGAATTTATTCTGTAGTCTATATAAACGAATAATATTAATAGTACCACGGCCCCATTATCCATTTTGTCGCATATAGTCGTATATTGAAATGAACTAGTACGATTTTTTGGCCCCCTATATCTCAAAGCCGCACTTCAACTCATACTACAATAAGTACGAAACTTGTCGCTTTCGATACACATATTCTTTGCTATTAATTATATCTATATTATATTATTATGTCTTAAGTCTTTTTTTTTATGCAGTTTCAAGAATAACCCAAAAGATTCTCTAAGTGTAAAACAACTTATTTACTCGCTTTTATTCAACACCCTCTATCCGCCCATCGCCGTTTTAAAACCATTAATCAACTGAAAAAATTTTCCAGCATTGATTTGAAAATGCGATAAAAAAATGTTTTATTAATGACTTAAATTATTTGGACAAAAGAATCCACTTTTGTTTCACTTTTAAGTATTTATTAACAATTTCTCAACAATTTCATTTTTCTTTGCCATCTTCTTTAGGAAAAACTGTTTTCTTTTTGATTTTTCTAAATAAGTTTTTAGGGAATATATTCAGAAAAACAAATTGTTTGTTTTTGAAATGAGTTTTAAGACATTCTTGTATGGAACACAATTACAACTGATTGCAATTTCACTTCAATTTCTAAAAATTATTTCATTTTTATTTTATTCATATTTATTACAATTCAAATTATTATAAACTAAGTAAGAAAGAAAATCACTAGCAGCTAATGGCCATCGGCTTATTTTTTTATACTTAATTAATCATTAATTAAATCAATAATTTTATAATAAATATCGAGAATTTCTCATCAAGTAAAATTGTATAAAATTGTGTTATTAAATTTTGTGAAAAGTTTCCTTGCAATGGCTTCAAAGTTGTTCATGTTAAAAATTCATACGAAACGTTTGAAATCTAAGTTTTTAAATTTGATTTTTTTTAATTTAAATAAGCGTGATAATACCATCAACAATTAAGGAAACATTTTTGTAAGTTGTAAAAAAGTCATTTATTTCAACGTAAGTTGGACGGATTTTAAATTCCAACAAAATAGCGCAGAGACGCCGTTCCTTCTGTTTTCCAGAAATTTTGTGCATTATGATGAATTATTTGGGAAAAGAAAGAGGACTAATGACAAAGATGATTCCGCTGGTGGCCATCATGAATGGTAGTGTTCAGAGCTCTCCAAATCGCATGAAAACTGAAGTGCGAAAAGGTAGTTTTTAGGGCCCGACTCATGATACATATGTCGCATATGTCACGACACATGAACATTTGCTGGCTATACAGACTTTTGAAGTGCTCACGAATACCAGCTACTAGAACCGAGTCAGCTTGAGAATGGCGAATACAAATTAATGAACAAAATTGCCTACACATAACATTTACTCTGAGTAGGGAAACATGTCCTTCCCTTAAAATAAATAACAATATTTATACCGCACCATTCTGTGGCTACCACTGAATTCATACATAGATGCTAATTTGACCCAAATAAAATCGAAAGCAAATGAAATGATTTGAATTAGAGGCAAAAACTGAACACTAATTTTAGACTGCAAACTTTTACTATACAAATCAATTCTGCCAACCATGTGGTGCTATGGAATCCAACTGTGGGATTCTGCCTCGGCGTTCTCATATACATAAAGGTCTAGGTGCTCCTGTAATAAGGACTGTGTTCCCCGAACATTTGACAACGTACATATATACAGAAGCTCGAACTTCATCCTAAACCACTAGCAATATCCTAAACTAGAAAGGCCACATTTGGCTAAAAAAAAGGACACTCTTGCTAAAGCACTGGACATAAAACAACTTTAGACTTATTAGTTTAAAAAATATTTCTGTCTGGCATTGGCTTGGTTAAATAAATAACTTTATTTGTTTCGTTTTAAAGCTTTGAATAGTTAAAACTTAATTAAAAAGCTGCAATTAATAATTAGAGTATAAAAAAATTAGTTGAATTGAATATTCAAGAAAACCAAAACCAACATCAAAAGATAAAAATAAAACCGTCCTTAAAATAAAAAAACACAAACAAAATTTTATAAGAAAAAAACTTCTTCTTATCTGCTTTTTCTTTGTTTGATAGTTAATGAATTGGAAACGCAGAAAGACTTTTCATTCACATATTAACAGACGATGCAACTTTTTGTTTCATACTTTTTGATGCGCAAATTTCTCACTTACACACAAATATTAAAGAAAAAAAAAAATACACAAGTAAATGACTTTGAAAACGTGCTTTTAACAAAAGTTACTTGTTTTAATCTAAATAACCGTAAAACCACTCAACAATCTCATGCTGCCAAGAAAAGTACATAAAACTGAAGCGAAAGGAAAAAAATAAAGGAAGCCACACAAAATGAATTCACAGCACACTTTGTTGTATAGCAACAAAAACAACCAACAAAACAAAAAAATAATAAGAAGAAATTGAAGTGAAAATGTCATCTACATACAAACACACTCACATACAGAAGTTGATAAAAACCAACCAAATTGTAAAATTTTT
Source organism: Epicampocera succincta (assembly GCA_932526305.1). NCBI lineage: Eukaryota > Metazoa > Arthropoda > Insecta > Diptera > Tachinidae > Epicampocera > Epicampocera succincta. Next base: position 60,504,002 of record OW052034.1, read on the forward strand.
ACAAGGGCGTTCAAGTATGAGAAATTTGCAAAAAAAAATTACTTTGCTTTTGACTCAATAGAGGAAACAGAAACATGCACTCATACTTGCGCCCTTAAAAATGGTGATGAATGGCTGCATGCAAAAGCATGTATGTTCATGCAGCACCACATGCACTACTGTGTGTGTGGAACATATAACACGTTCTGTTATCAAAAAGCTTTAGCCGAGATATGAACGTTTATAAAAAAAAAGAACCAAAATTTTCATAAAAGTATGAATGAATAAATGTCTCACAGGCTGTCTGACTACTAGTAAAACGCAGCAAACTTGTCAAAATCAATGTCTTCTATTGTTTGTGTAAAATAACAAAGTTGAAACAAGGCATTTTATTTCCCCAAAAAAAAAGAATGTTTTAGGAACTAAAAACGTAAAAAAAAAATTTGGTGAGTTTTAGAGCATTACTTTTAGTCTGCAAAGAAGTTTCGTCACAAATGAAATAAGAAATGCTGATAAGAGAATTGTACATTAAAAATGAATGGTCGATCGTAATGACATTTAAGCTCAAGAGTTTTAAAATATGATAAGCGGCGAAGATATTATGTATTATATATTCCATTCATTTCCTGTACAGATTTCGGAGTTGATTTTATGCCAGCAGCTGTCATGACTGTAGGTGGCAGTGTATCAAATCCACTTGAGTGCACAGGGTGACGGTTCACTAGCGCCATGTGGCTTGTAAGGCTCACATACGTTCCAATTTCTCATAAAATGCTGCACGGCACAAATCATAAACCCGTTACTAAACAGCTCGAGCTATCTAATCGCTTCTGTTTTACACAATTCCCCAGAAAGAGGGAAACGACTAGGCTCCTGAGTTGGTAGCCCGAAATCCACAAGGAAAATCAGGCCTTAAACTCGCCTGCACTTTCCCCTTAATCTAATTCCTTGCATAAAAACAGACCTGTCGCAAGGCAACAGCACCTCGAAGATTTTCTTCTTCACGCGGCTTTAGGCTTAAATCACAACCAGAACGTTTCAGCCAAGGATAGGCTCCTCAACCAATGATCCCGTTCTGTCAATTCACCTTTGGTGAGGGTTTCGGAAAAGCATGCATAACCGAAGTCATATATGTACTTTCTAGAGTTCTGGTTGCCGTGCCAACCGAGGCAGAGTGCCTCATCAATGCTTAACCTGCCCTCGGGGGATCATTTCCTGTACACTAATCATCATCTTATATTTAAAGGAACATATAAAGTTATAAACACAACAATAATAACAATCTTGTCAATTATAATTTAAGCTGTTAATGAAAAAAAATATATATAACTAAATATCTAAATAAAGAAAATTATTCAGAGTCTGAGATTAAAAAACTGTGATTAGGAAACTGCGATTAAGAAACTGAAATTAAGAAAAATGGTCAAAAAAATTGCCTGAAACTAAAAGCATTGCAGTTAAATTGTTGATTGGAGGGAAGATATTTCAAAGGATGATTGGACCATTTCTGGCAAGAAAGTTGTTACCAAATTGATATTGCACTAAATCGACTGTTAAACGCGCTGTATGGCTTGTATTGGTTTAGCTGCTAAATTCAGTCAACAATAAAAATGAAGTAACTAAAAATTAAATTAATTCGGAAACGATTAATAATTTATTATTCCGTTGGTACTCATGATGGACCACACCGGAGGTACGAACTTTTATGGCTGAGGAAATATTAGCATTTATAATTAATTGTACATCTATGTATATATTTTATTTTGCGGTGTTTTTTTTGGTATATTGTTAAGATTAAGTATTTTGTAGTTCACTTATAAATTTTAAAAAGCATTCAATGATTGTGTATGGAAATATTTCAAATATATAAACATATTGATTTGATTGATTGATTAAATATATATAAATTGATTAAATAAGACATCATCGGTCTGACCCTACATTAGAAAACCCATCTAGAGAGTCAAAACAAGTTTTTCAGTAAAACCGCAATTTAAGCAAAACTGTACGCCTTCTTCTCACTTCATTGTTGAAACACACTAAATGTGTTTCTACTGTTTTATATAATTGTGTTTTAAATTACTTTCCGATGTTGTTTAGACTTGCAAAAAATTTCTACATACAAATCCAAGAAAAGGAATTCATTAAAATTTTACATACCAGGTGAATTTACTTATGCGGTGTCATACAAATTTTGCAATTTTGGTTTGTCCTCATCTGTTCTTTCATTGAAGTTTCTCTTGAGCACTTATCTCGACTTAAATTGTTATGATAAAATGGCACAGTTACATGTACATGTATAACAAATATGTACGAATTTATACAATTGATAAATTATTAAATCAGTTAAATCACATTCCTGTTACTGAAATTGTAGTGCACCTAAAACATCTTTGATATTAACAATAAAAAAAACTTTAATCTTTAAAAAACCAAGAGAAAGTCTTTAAGAAGAATAAGGGCATAATTCAAAATTCCGAGCAGAGAGGGTAGATACCCATATGTGCCCATATGTGTCTAAGCCAGTCATTTGTCATGCAATACAACTTATACCACATTTATTAACGCATATATGTAGACATACAGTGAAACCCCGATTATCCGTAATGGTCGGGATCCGCTTCTTAAGTTTTAAAATTAAACAAAACTTAACACTGCTTCTGACTCACTGCACGCATATCCGTACATATGTTCGAATTCCGATTAAATTTTCTATCGAATTCATCACGATTAACCGAAACAAAAAAAGAAGAAACATGAAATCAATGTAAAGAAAAAAAAAATGTATATTATTTTTTTCCGTTTAAAATACGTTAACGGCTAATCGAGGCTCTACTGTACATACACATTTACATGTAATAAAAATTTGTGAAATTTGTTTTCTTAATTATGGTATAAAAGCAAACTCTTTTACTGCTACACATGTATATGCACTTGTGTATGTGTGTGTGACTAGATACCAATGATTTTTGCTAGAATATGAGTTGCACACACACATACATACATATACTGATATTAATTGACAAGAGTCTCCGGGGTACATTAAAAACAACTCGTCAAAATGAACATTTTGAATTTATAATTTAAACTTTCTTGAAAAAAAAAACAAATAGTATTTTTTTTTTCTATAAAACCGCAAAAACCATTGAGTAGAGTGTATGTAGTTGTGTTGCAAGTATAAATTTTATTTAGAAGAATCCAAACACATGTAACCCCATATGAAATCATGTAGTTTGGACCCTCATTTGTTGGCAACCACAAAACCAGCAGGGTAAACCATCAAAAAAGGCGTCGTTCACACTTTTGTAATATTTAGTATTTAATGCCAAAACTTTGCATAATTTGACTAAAAACTAAAGTTGAATTGGTAGAGAATTAATAGCACAATTTAGGCATTATTCGGTAAACATTTAAAATGATGTTTCCACACGACAAGCAGGCGACTTGTCGGCCAAAATTTTATACATGTAAATCATTGAAAGTCTTGTAAATTGTACAAAAATAGTGTTCTTAGATTTGGTTTCAAACTCTAAATTATATATTTTTTACTCAATTGGCCCGGAAGAGAATTATTTTTCAGATGCTCTTTAAAATCACCTAAAAATTTTCTACAACACTTTAATTCTGATTCTTAAGAAACACCAGAAAAACAAACCGATTTTCCATTTGTTGTGCGAAGTGCCACCGGCAATAATTGTATGTTTGTAGTTTTGATCACATTTGCTTACCTGAGTCCTGGCACTTGCGTAGCCATGGTACCATCGCTGAGTACCCACGAGACAATCGGTGGTGGATTTCCATGTGCCGTGCAACTAACTTGTGTGCCGGTGTCATTGCTAAAAAGGAGTCGTGACGTTGGCTCCAGCAAAAAGGTGGGCACACGTAAGCCGCTTGTGGCTTTTATTGCAGGCGCTGGCAGTAATAATATTATGGTTACTAAAGTAATTTCCAATAGCGATAATGAGGTGAGGCAGACAAATGCTAAAAAAAAGGGGGAAACATATGGCATTTTAATACAAGATTAAGTCACTTGAAAAGTTAAGTAGGATACATGCGAGTAGTGATTCATAAAACAAACATAAAAAAACTATAAACAAATCCTTATTTCATAATATTATATAGTGTTAAACCTTTTTAAATTTAAGGTTGTGAAAAGGTAAATTAAGTGAAACTTAAAAATTCAACGAAGTACTTGTATTAAAAATTCACACTATTGGAAATGAATTTAGTGGGGAATATACAGAGTGTTTTTAGAATTGCACAACTTTAAATCATAATAATCACAAAGAAATATATTTTTAATATCAATGAAACGGACTATATTGGATAGCACATTTTATAACATTATTGTTTAAATATGATTTGATAATGGAACACCAATTTTCACTGTTCACTACTGTTGACAGTAACATTCTGACCATCATTGTTTTTTTTTTTTTGTAAATATATGGACGAATGATGCCGCCAGCTCGCCAAAGAGTAATTTTCTGCGGGCGTGTAATAGTGCTTTGACAAAACCTTATGATTTATCCTCACACCAAATGCGACAATTCTGCTTATTTTAAGTACTCATTAAAATGTAAAAGAGCCTCATCGGAGAGCAAAATTTTGACGGGAAACTCAATACCAGCATCAATTTGTGCTTCAGCCCGTTCGCCGTATACGATGGTGGCATGGCTTTAATTCTTGCAAAAGTTAATAATAATTCCTTTCACGAAATCTTTCATAACGTGGAAGAACTCAATACCAGTTGCGAATTAGCCGCTCTGTAAGACGATTACGTGAGCCATAAAATGTGTGAAGTGCTCGTTAGGTCTGACCAACAGAACTCTTGTTTTGATAAAAAAAAAAATCAAGATTTTGCAGGCGTTGCTCTGGTGTAAGTCGATTCATAATGAAATTTCAAAGCAAACTAAACATAAAGCAACTATCAGCTGTTAAATGGGTGCTCAAATAAAGCAGTGATGCCAACTCAAAGTTGTGACACTCTAAAAAAACACATAATATTAGGTGTATTCCCAGTGTGAGTGAAAAAGAGAGAGAGAGAGAGAGAGAGCATACAGTTTTTTAAAAACTTCTCCCAACTAAAATCCAATAAAAAACGAAATCACATGTTTTATTAATTCAAACAAGCCAATAAAAATGTCTAGTTTTTAAAAAAGTATTTTTTTTAAAGTCAAGACAAAGTTTGGTGATAAAATATTTAAATAGGTGTGAATATGCATATACGTCCATATATAAATTTCTTCCAAATATTTTTCCTAAATGTATATTGTTTTAATGCTTAATAAAACGTTTATAAGGTTATTAATCATTTATGAATGCAACGTTAGTAAATGTTGCTTAAAGGGAGTTTAGACCGTAATACAAGTCGTACGTAAAGCTAAAGAGAAAATCATATGAAATAAAATAAAATAAAAATCTTACAACAGATTTTTTCACGTTTCCGCCAGTGGTAAAAGACCGAAACAAAGTGAACTGTTTACATAAAAATACATCCCTGGTCTAATGATGTGTGAAGGAATTTGAAAAATTTTTAAAAACGATGAGAGCCGTACGACTGTAAAATTTTCATCCGTATTTTCTCTCTATGTCGTATGATTTCATTACATATTAAGTTTGGACGATACCATCCCTGCTCTTCTACTCCAAAATTTGACTTATCGCACGACTTGTATCACCGTCTAAATCCCCTTTTATGAACGCTTATGAATACGGCTGTTAGCAAAATGTTTCTCTCATTTGGTGTGAAATCCTGAATATCCACCTGAAAATTTATGAATTTAAACATAAAAATAGATGGATATTGAACACCAAACAGCCACATGTACCAAATACTATATCAATTCACGACGACATGGGATTGTAGGGATTTGATTAAAATTTTGCCAATTCCAGTAGGTAAATGAAAGCGTTCAGTATAATGTTGCAACATGTAAAAGTGACTGTTTACAATATATGCCGCAACTGAGTTTTCTTATGTTTTCGAATATTTTCTTTGAAAGCCCAATAGAGATTCTAACGTCATGGCCGGTGGTTCGAATGCTAATTTTTTGGCTGCTTCGTCTTTGTACTCTTTTCTCATTTTTAAGCATTTTGCAATGATAACACTCATATCAAAAATGTTCAAAGGACGCTGTAGCATTAAAAAATATTATACAATTTTAATTAAAACTCATCTTTTATGTGAAATGGTCTTGCTGGTGTTTCGTGAATGCACATATGTATGTATTTATGTCACAAATGTTTGTCAGTATACAAAACTATGTAACATGTGTAGTATAATTTTAATCAGTGCATGTAAATGCATTATGCATGATAGTTTTTTTGTTTTTTGTTTTTTTGAAAAAGAAAACATTACATTTAACATTTTTTGCGGGCATATGCAATAAAATACGGGTGTCATGCCACAAATACTACAATAGTACAATAGACGAAGCGCTTGACATTTTTTATCTTTGCTCCCAAAAAACGACAAAAGCAACGTTCTTAATTCTTTAGTTTTAACCTTAAACAAAACTTGTTCGTAAAAAGCATCTGTGCCACATAATTGTTTCAACATCTCTAAGCGCTTTGTGTCACGGTTAATACAAATTCATATTAAAATTTTGCATACGCTTTTGCACACAAATGCACTCGAATGTGTTTTTTTTTGTTGCCAGTGGAAGGAGTGCATGTGGAAAGTAGTCTTTTGTTTTAAATGCCACGAGCCTTTTTTCCCACTGATACTGGTTTCAGTTGGTGGAAGCAAAGGAATTTGGTTCAAGTTGTTACTTAACAGCAATTAGATGCTTATTTTTCAGGCCGCCTGCCGAGAGTGGTGGAAATGTGAGAATATTTTGTAACACAAGCGCAGATAAATTTAGTTTAAGTGTTGGGAATGTTCTAAACTAATTTCTATATTTCATTGTGTGTGTGTGTGTGTGTGTGTGTGTGTGTGTGTGTGTGTGTGTGTGCCATTCATAAGAGTTTATTTATTTTTTAATGCGAAACTTACCTTTTGCTTTGGCAACAGTTACTAATGCACTCATTTCTGTGCATGTGTTGAATTTTGTGGTTATTGTGGCTTTAAATTGGTTTGCGGCTTAAATATTATGTATTTGGTTACTTCTAAAATAATGAAGGCTGTTGTAGAATGATGTTTTATTTATCCTGAGGTCAACTGCAATTAGACGAAACGAATTTAAAGTTGTAAATAGTTTTAAAACATATTGATAATATGCAAATAACAAACCAAAATCAAAATACATATATGAACACTTAGATATTATTTATTTAATTATTTATGGTCATATAAAGGCCCAATGGCGCGTTTTCCACCAACATTATTAATTAATAACAATTCGATATATACACATGTATGTCAGATGTGAATATTATGTACTTGAGTTCCTGCCTTTCGGCCCAATTCCTTTTTCCACAAAGTGAATTTATCAAGAGCTCGCCACCAACCTTCTGTGGGTTTTTGTTTCTTGTTTGTGAGATATATATATATGCAGTGCATTGTATCAGAACTGGGTTTGGGGAGGAGGAAAGAAAGAGTAGTGTTTCGCTATGTGTTTGTTTTTGTTCTATCTATATTGCAGGCATGAGTATGTCAGAGTTTATGTGATGCTGTTTTGACTATTCACAGTGCCCAGTGTACATGCTACCTTCGACAATGCACAGTCAAACATCCGTTAACCCCCAACATTGCGTGTTTTCGTATTGTATTTGTGTTTTTTGTCATGTTTTTAATTTAAAAAAATGTTGTTCTTTGATAGGAATCAAAGTTACGACCTTTGAACAGTTGAGGCTTACAAGGTGGCAGCTTCATATGATTATCATGGTCCTGGTATTATTCACAGGTCCCTTGCTTGGCCTATCTGGTCAATTGCCTAGACAACTCAAAACCATGTATGTAAATTTGTTTAGCCGAAGTCTAGTAAAGACATCAGTTCTAGTTCTTTACTACAATAGGTTGTAAGACAATAGCATCACCAATGGCATTTGGATCTCCTAGAATAGGATCTTGCACCATCCTTATGATCAGGAATTGCCCGTGCTAATTGCTGCCACTATAGGATTACGTCTAAATACTTCAACCAAGAGCCAGCGCTATGATCCGTCTTACCAAGCATTCCGGGAAAATGTTGAACCCTGTTCTGCCCATAGTCAGCCAATAATATTCATGGATACACTATCTCTTCGGGTTGCTTGGCCTTGCTAAACGAAATACCACTGCACAACTCTACCTGAGACAGCAGAGTGTCCCAAAGCAAGATTGTCATTATGGTCTGCTTGATACAATGTTCATGTACATGGCACATTTGGACAGTCTGCCAACACTTGACGATCAAGATGTACCTGTAGCTGCGAGATTGGCTAATGGAAAACAATTCGGGATGAAAAGAAAATTTTCTCTTTTTTGAAAATGACTTTTGCAATAGAATAGTTACTGGATTCGGAAAACTGAAAAGATGAGGTGTTGCGCTGAATTTTCGAAATTTACACTCTATTTTACACATTTCACTGTTCTCTGCAAACAAGCCAAGAACTGGTACAATGAACACAGACACTATAAAGAAATCCCCAGGGGTCGTTTAACTGAATAGTGGATCTCGTTTGATTATAACAATTTAACACTTCTAATAATATGTTCATGTTGAGAACAGACTCGTAGTTATTTTTTGGTTTATGTTACTGCAGCAGCAGTTCGCTGCCATCAAAAATTCACATCCTAATTGATGACATAATAATAATATTTTCGTTTCGTAAATTTTACATTCTTCAAACTAATATCTAACACAATTTATCCAAAAGCTAATGGTGGGTAAAAACAAAATAGGCAAAAACTCCATTACAACATCTCTATTGGTTTAATCATCGTCAACCAACTAGAAAACAATGAGACTAATAATGAAAAACAATGAAATGAATGTTTAAAAAACAACAATCAGCAAACTCAGACTGCTGTCATCTCATCAAATGTCAAACTGTTTGCAAACATACAAAAACACGCTCCCATAAAAGTACTTACATGTTGAGGAGTTGTTTTTGTTTGTTTGTTTGTTTATATTTTTTTTAACTCAAAAAATAACAAACAGCTAAACATGAATAGAAATGCCGAGTGTTTTGATAGCAGACAAAAAGTCAGCATTTATTTGCAGACAATAGTCCTAATGACAATATAAAAGTGTAAAAGGGGATAAAAAAAAACAAAAACCTTAAAATCTTAGGGCTGTAGGAAGGAGCGTACGTCGATATAAGGTGAAAATATAACAACCAAAACTGCACTCTATGAAGATGAAAGGCAAAGATTTTTATGCCAGATTCATCGACTCGAAACTAAATTTAAAGCGTTTCTTTATGTTGTCTATTGTGTTTCTGTTTCATTTATGTTTAAGCAAATTCGTATTTTAGAAGATAAAATAAAATAATTCAGGTAAGTGAATATATATGAATATTTAGTCAAACGATTTTTTTTTCTTTATAAATAAATTATATAATAAATTTAGGTTTCCTTTTTGCAAACTTCGCGCTAGTGGAATCACAAAAAAACCCTGCTCCTACTGATAGTTTGAGTGAAAAACATTTTGAGAAAAAATCTTTTTTCTTCTTCTTGCACACAAATTACCAACAATTTTTCTTTGGGCAGATGGGTAAGGTTGCAAAACAATAGGACCGAACAGTATAGGTTCCCAACTTAGAGCAAAATCGCCCTCAAATTAACAAAGTCCATAGTAATTTTGTCCTAGCGTTGCCACCTTTTAAAAGTTTTGGACGCGTTTTAAGGTGGAAATTTGGTATAGAAGCTGAATAATCATTAAAAATTTTGAAAACTTCTTTTCTCTGGAGTGCAGAATGGCATAATATCGCCGGCTGTCATATAAAGTAATACGACGTCTATTCGCTATATGAAAGTTGAAAGTATAGCCAATATTTTTTTTGAAGTAAAATCGATTGCAAAGCTGATAAAAATCGATTTCAGCATAAAATCGCTAAAGTTGAATCGGTTGCAAATAATCGATTATTGCATATATAACTTTGATATGATATTTCGAATGTTGTCAAAAATAAATACTGACTATATTCGATTATTGGTTAAGAAATTATGCACTTAGACGTTTAATCGACTAAATAGTTCAATCGTTACGGCACAATTAATCAAATGTGCGTCTCATTCCCTCTAAAAATTTAACTACAACTATTCGAATAGGTTTGTATTAAATGATTTTGCAAAATAATTTCAATAGATTATTTACTAGTTCTTTACACCAAAAAAAAAATAAATTAAAGAAATATGCAAACAGTTCATTATATCTCTATAGTTGTGACATACAAAAATATCTTTACGCTTTTGCGTTTGTCATTACAAACTTTCTTTTTAATTGTCTAAAAATATCTGGAGGCGAAATTTTTTAATAAAAGACACAAACTCAACAAACGTTTCAAATTCTAAATACACATTTCTATAGCACAATCACACTGACGCACAGCCAGCTGCGTTAAGCACAAAAACAGTTTCTTTTCTCTGACTCCTTTTTTTATGTTTAAACACATGAAAGTAAAATATGTAAACTAAAGTTGCTTTTCTAAGTTTACTCGTAAGTGGGTGTCAAATTGCAAACACAATTCAAAATTCTGACACACAACACCCGCATATTTAACAAAAGGCAAAAGCAAAAGGATTTCTGAATGCCAGGCAAACTTTATGAAAAGTTTATGTGACAGAAGAAAATGCAACGTGACTAGAAAAGTTTTGTATCAGAGGCGAATATGGAAAACAAGTTTTTAAATAAACTCTTTTCCAATTCTCAAAAACTTATTTAAATTTTCTGTCCCAAGGACAACTCGGAAAAATAATATGTTTTTGTCAAATTTTTTTATTTTTTGAGAAAAATATGCGGTTTGGTATTTATTAGATGGAAACAATTTTTAAATCGCATGTTATTTCGACAGTAATATTGATTTCCAATCGGTATGACTTCTCGGTCAAACAATGTTTCTCAATTTGCACCTTAAAGGAACCTGCCGTTCCTACGGCAATTTCATTTTCGAAAAGTACAATATCTAACGGGTGACATTTTTGTATGCAGTAAACACTAGGACGATAAGTATGGCGCTGCAGACGCTCCCGGAAAAACCATCGAAGTCAACGATGAGTTCTGCTAAATCATAATAAATAACTTTTTACAGCCTGAAATGAACTGTCATCTTGGTTTATAGCTCATTAAACAATCGACTTTTTCCCCAATATGCAGTAAGACCTAATATCCCACTATGAGCACAATATCCTGAGTTTTGTCACATTTTGTGTGTGATAGTGTGAACGCTATCAGTGCTGATGGGCGGATTGTGGACAATCAAAATAGATTTTCTTGCACCGATAATGTAAATCAAATCAAATTAAGTGGCTTTTAAAATTTTACAGTTTTAAACTTAATTGTAGCAAAAAAAAAAAATCAATTTAAAACCTGGTATTTATGTCTATTATATAATTTTCATATATAATATATCAAAATATTGCTGGGCTTGCCATCTCTGATTTGAAAACATCTGTTTGAAAAACCGAGCTGCCATATGATTAAATTACTTTTTGCCTTTCACTTTTCACTAATATCACGAAGTTGTTCATTGCACAAATGTCGAACTGTTCCATTTTGACCTGAACTACTATATTTCCTATTGAATAACACCACAATTATTGTCACATTGACATATGTATTTGCAAATGTGGAATAGTATTCAGTAAAAAAATTCAAAATCTTAAAATTGGAATTCTGGCGTTTTATTGTGGACGTTTTCAATTATAAAATATTCAACATTATTGTAAGCACTAGCAGCAAAATATAATCTACTCCGTAACTCTACTAAGCAATAAAGCACTAGAATGTGCCCATTGCAATGAACGACAGAATTTGTCACAATGTGCGATAATAATATGAACTCAAAAAAGAAGTTAATGATCTATTTTAAAATATATGCCAAACTATTACGAAGAGGATCATTAGAGATTGTGCTATTGGCGGGGATAGTCCGATCCGAGCTTTAGAGTAGTTTCGTGTCATAGAAAAAGTAAAATAGCTTAATGAATACAGCCTAGACAAACAGCCGGTGCATCCGAACTTCGCTCTAACGATAGATACTTGTAGTTATATAGAATATATAGAACCGATCAAAATGTTTCCAAAACATTTGCTTAAAAGAGCAATATTTATGGCAAATGATTTTATTAGCCTCTAATACTATTGCTTCGACTAAAATATATTATAAGCCGCAAAAGCAGCTGCTCGAACAAGACTTGTGTGTTTTTGGGGACTGGCCTATTACCTTGGAAACATGTGTGAATATTGAATACTTTTTATTTTCCGTGTATCATTAAAACCACACACTCTGCGAAAGTTAAGCTCTCCGCGCATTATGTTGTCAATAAACCGGGCTAACAAAACCCAGTTGAATAGTATGAATTTTCTCTTATTTTGCTCAAACCAAACAAAGTTGACGAAGTTAATATTTGTCTTATAAATTCTTATGTAAAATATCTCTTTCGTTAGTAGTAAGAATCATTTAACAACAATATATTTAATATTCGCAAAAAGTTCACATTTATTCGTTTAAGACTATTTTTACCATGAAAATCCCTGATCTTCAGTGCTGGTGAAATATTTTCCAGCTCTGCGCCTCCGCCCTCGCACTTAGCGGAACATTAACACAAAAGTCATTTTGTAAGCGTTTGCAAACAAAACGTACAATACTGGCTGGTGAATTCCCCCTTTTCATTTCACTTATTTATGTTTCTTGTGTCTCTCAGGGCAATATGAGTTTTATAATTTGTGTCGGACGCATACAGACATATTTACATTGTTGTCTTAGATGCTGGCATCAGGGTGCATACAAAGGATATTTCTAATACATGGTTGGTGGCCTCATTTATATAAGTTGATGAGTGTCATGATTATATTTGTTTTGTCGCTGTTAAGTAACAACACAAATACGATTTTTCCCGATAAAATAAAGCTCCGCATCAATTAGAAAAAGTTTTAGTTTATGAATTAAAAATAATAAAAAAAAAATACAAACCAACCAGCCAGCTTTAGTAAATCTAATCTGCTTTCATTAAACTTTTGTTGTTTGTTTAAAAGTTGTCTAGCATTACATTTTGCCTTTGAGCAACATTATAGCTGGCTCGCAAACTTCCTGTGCATAAATAAAAGGAACCGAACTCGCCCACAGACACACACGCAAAAGCACTCTGCCAGGACAAAAACACACAACCAAGTTTTTCCCACTTTCCGTCATCATCAAATGTTAACTTGTTTCATGCGTTTTGTTTTTGTTTTTGTTTCATTTGTTTGGCAAATGTATGCATCAACACACATATATTTTTGTATACTCGTACATACTCGTACATACATAGATAAATACATTTTGCTAGTCTTCTTTGTACATGTGCACATACACACCCAAATCAGAATGTATTTATAAGCACTTTTAGTTGCCAGCTTTTGCTACCAAAAGTTCCAGCACAATTATTTCGGTCTCGTTTATCTATTCAAGAATAGATTTTAATTGTATATTAACTTATTATTGAAAACTTCAAAGTTTATTTTAAAAATAATGGTTTTAGTTTGCTTTTGGTACTTTCAGGCAAGAACAAGGTCTGCCTTCTGTCAACAGTGGAGCAGAATTTAAAGTTTTTTTTCTAAACTTGCAAACTACTTTGTACTGCAACTGTTGGAGCTAAATAATCAGTTAAAAAAGAAACAAAAAACAGTGAACCAAAAATTTACCTCGTGCAGGGATAAATTTTAAATTTTTACAATAAAAAAGAAACATATTATGAATTATTATATGAATGAAGTGGATATGAAACAGTATTAAAAATTGTAAAGTTCGTTTAAAAAAGTGTTCCTGTGTGCTACATCTCGTAGGAGTAACGTTTGAGTTTCTCAGTCCCAGAATCAAAAAGCAAATGATTATATTTAGGCGCAATCAGTGCATGTTTCTGGGCATGAGGAAAGTAAATTTGAACGGAATCGTTTTCCGTAGAATGTGTGTAATTTGAAAATTTTCGAACGCATTCATTTCATGAAAAGCAATAAATTGAACTTGAACTGAAGTGAAACTATTTTTATTGGATTTTTTAAGGCGTGTGCCACAAGATCGAACGTTAACCTTCGCCAATATTTTGAATAGCAGAAAAGTGATTAGAAACAAACCAACTGACATAATTGTGACACATCACAAATCATTGGCAAAATAAAATTCCAATCAAACGATCGATATGGCTGAGGTTCGATACAGTGGGACAGGCGATACGTGCTTCGTTTAAACTTTGATTTGAAATAAAACAAAAAAAAATATATTTCTATTAGTTTTTGAAAAAAAACCCATATTATTATTGGAATAAAGCCCGGGCGGGTCATATAGAATCATGTGTCATCCGCCGCCATTTTAACTGACGTTAACGTAACGACGGATTAGGTTGGCATAATGAGTACTTTGTTATGGAATATAAAATCTTTATGTTAGAACGAAAATCTACATCAAAACAAAAAGTCCTGAACGTACATTACAAGTTGCACAACTTCGATACGTTGCGTTGAATGCGACGTATGTGACAAAGCTCATAACAAAACCTGTGTTTTAATTTAGTTGTTCGTTCAAAAAGGCGACGGATAACGCATGACGGATTCTATGTGTCCCGGCTAAAGCTAATAACAGTTATGAGCCTGCCGTTGACGTTGAACAGTAGCGAACTGATTAGGAAGAAACTGTAGGAAGAAAACGCAATGACTTTCCACTTTAACGTCAATTTATTGGCTGACCTTAAGGCTACATAAATTTAAGACAGTGACAGATATACATATATATAAAAAAAAGCTAAGTGGCATTACAAAGTACACTTAGCGAAACACACGGGCACAATAAGTAACAAAAAATATAGTATTACAAAACTAACTGGCCTAAACGCGTCAAATGGAAATCAATAACCACAGCAATCGGGGTGAACTTGGTCCACAAATGGTATTCAAATCGAGTTTTTTTCTCTTCAATATACTGGCAAACGTTAACGTTTCATATCGTGGGCCTGGCCATTATCTCTCATTTATCTCTATGCTCGTTCAACAAACAAAAACTCCCCAACAAATGAGAAAACAGTTTTCATTTCAAAATATATTTCAAGTATTAAAAAGTTGCCAAGAAAGCTTAAAGAAATATGTAAATATTTCTTTAAACTTGAAGGGATTCTTGAAAAACTTCGCAACAACAACGATGCCATATGAAATGATTTCGATTGCAAACCGTAAACTTTTGCTTTAGAAAAACATATGTACATTAAAAAGGTAAATAGTTTTCTTAAACGGGAAGGGGAGCAGAAAACTTGAGCAAGTAAGATGTGTATGAGTTGTGGAAAATTCATGTATATATTTCTGCTTCATATTACCTTCAAGACATGACATGTTGCAAGTCAAAAACCATAGAAGAAAAGATCTCTAGACGATCAAGTGCAGCCAGTTATTGCAGTCAATATTCATATGCACACACTATACATACACATATATATGTATATATAAACCTCTTTGGAGGTTAACCGGCTTGACGATCCCGCTGCCCCTAAGTCGTGACATGTACTGAAAGTATACCGCAGCAAGTACAGCTGCTCAGCGACTTCCTGTGACGGGTCTAATTCTACCTCCCCTTTTTGATCTATACTAATGCCAGAGATGTAATCAGGAGTGTGGTGTCTCCATGGACTACCTATTTTAAAATCAAGGAACAACTGTATCCATATTTTTTTGGGGCCAATACTCGGAGGACGACACATACATTTGCAGTGAATTATATTAGAACTAGATTATGGGGAGCAGAAAATTATAAGCAGCGTTTCGCTTCTTTTATTTTATTTTGTATAGATGAGGATGTCCGAATTTAATATATGAGGTTCCCACTGTTCATCCAAATAATTGTATTTTTTATATTCTTATCTTATATTGATATGGATTTTTTTGTTGGGCTATTGAGTGCTTGGACTTATGTATGCATCCTTGCGCATCGTGTAAAAAATGTTTGCCTATTGTCTTTGGTAGAAATCGAACCAACGACCTCTGTACTGTTGGTCGCATGCTCTACTCATTCTCAACTCATTCACCGAGGCACTTACAGCGTAAGGTCAGCGTTCGAACATATGTTAGGGAAGTCTCTTTTTTTACTGTATAGCGCTAACAAGCATTAAAACCAAAGAGCATTTTAAACTCGATTGGAATGAGGGTTCCCGATTTGCACGGATTTGGCTCTGGCTAAGACCTCAAAAGGGCTTTATATCAAACCTACATGGTTCTCACTGCGTGCAAAAGGACTCACTATACAACCAAGCAGAAATAGCGGCCTTGAGTTGGGGGTATTTTAAAACCAATAAACATAAACCAATATACCAGGGAGTAGCAAAAAAGGAAAAAAAAATCAATTTTCAATTTTGCTATAAAATTTTTTAATTTCGATTTCTGAAATCGATTAATCGGAGCTCGAAATTGATTTTTTTTTTAAATCGATCCGAATTGCATGAAAAAATCTAAAGATTTTTTGTCATAATTTCCTTTGAGTCGCTGAGTTGATCCTTAACTTTTATATACCTATAAAAAATATTTTTAAAACATCGTTTGTTTGAATAATTAATGGAATGAAAAAGAAAACTAACTAATCATTTATTAAAAATTTCAGGTCGCGAATAGAAAAAACTTTCAAAAATATTAAGGAACCTAAATTTTATTACTACTTTTTTATCATAAACTAAAAAAAAAACATCTCAGTTTTCAGACCAATCGTCTTCCGTGAGGTTTTGCAAAAAAAATTTGTTGATTTATTTGCTCGCTGCTCATCCTGTTCCTTTCCTGAGTAATAATTCATCCAGCCTTTTGCAGTCTATAGAACATTTTTATTTTCAGTAGAGTTGATATATTTAGGAAAAGTTTTTGACATGTTTTAAAGGAGGAAGTTTTGTATAACGGCTAAATAATCATTCAAATTTTTAAAAACATCTTTTCTCTGGAGTGCAGAATGGCGTAAATTCGCCAGCTGTCATATAAAGTAAGACATCGTTTATTCGGTATGTGAAAATTGAAAGTATTGCCAATATTTTTTTTTTTTCTTGAAGTAAAATCGATTGAAAAGAGAGTACAAATCGATTTCAGCATAAAATCGCTAAAGCTGCAACGATTGCAAAAAAATTTATTATTTTTGCTAAAAATCGATTTTCGACTGCAATGGCAGTGGATTTACCTAATATGTACATACATATACTTAACCCTACAAGCCTAACCTACGCCTGCGAGGCGTACATTGATTTTGAAACTGTATTTCTCTTTAAAACTGTTGAAGTTTACACCTTGTGCTTTTTTGTCAAGTCAGTAGTCGACTGCCGATTGCGCATTTGTCGCCAACACAAACTTAACCATTTTTGGTTTTTTACGTATAACACGCCTACGAGACGTATGTTTAGGCTTTATGTAAGTTTTCATTACGATTGTGTACCTTAATATTTGGTTGTTTTATACTTTATTATTTCTATATGAATCTTATAGAACTTGTGAATATGTCACGATATAATAAATTAAACGTTGAGGATATTTTTGCCGTCTTATGCGAAGAAGATCACCTTACTTTAGACGATTCAGCGTCAGAAGAAGAAGGAGAAGAAGAGAACTGTGTCCAGAACGTTAAAAACAATGATGAAAACAGCTGCGATAGTGAGGATACACAAGTAGATTCCTGCACTGAAGAAGATATCGATGCTGCTGACGTTTCAGTTCCGAACGAATATATCGTATTTCTGGAAAAATGCTTCGTAGTAAGAATGGACATATTTGGTCAACCAGTAAGGGCACATTATCGCACAGAACAAAAGCAATCAATATAGTTCGCGCATCCCGGGGGTCCAGCAAGCATATCCAAAAATCTATTTGATGCCGCGCAAATTTTCAATCTCTTCATAACAGACGAAATTTTAAATGAAATTGTTAAGTGGACTAATGTCGAAATGATAACTAAACGACAAAATATATCAAAAATAACAACGACTCATAAAACACTCTATACTTAGAGATTCGTGCATTTATAGGCATTCTAACTCTGACTGCTATCATGAAGGATAACCACCATTCAACACATGAATTGTTTGATTCTACTTTTTCAGGCACACGATACGTTTCAGTAATGAGCAAAGAAAGTAAGTAAAGTAAAACTTTGCGTCCGATGCTTCGACCAAATGACGCATTCGTTCCAGCTAGAAATGTTTGGGAAATGTTTATAAAGCGGAAGTAACAATTGAAGAGCAGTTGCTTGGGTTTAGAGGTAGATGTCCCTTCAGGATATACATTCCTGTACGCCTGTGAGACATATGTTTATGCTTTATGTATTGCTAAAATAGGTTAGGCTTGTAGGGTTAAAAAAAAGGCAATGGAGATTTCATATGACTACCGTTTTTCCGAAGAACATATAATACTTTATGTTCACAACATTAAAACCATAATTAGGGGATTTTCAGGTCACACTATTGATTTAGTAAAATCAGATTTTAACACCCAGCGGGATGAATTAGTTAAACACGTTGAAATTTTCGGCTGGAACAAGGATATTATAGGATCATAAATCATACCGGCATCGTTTGGTGTATTAGGAAGTTTTTAGATCTAATTTATTAATATATTTTGGCCACCCAGTGGGATAAGTAAGAAACATTGCAGCTACAAAAACATAACACCTCCATTTTGTCTGAAAGTCATGACGTCATTCTAACTTACTTTATTATTGCAATCGAAAATGCAGTAAAACAAGTGACACCTTTAGCGCTTCCAGGGTCTGTGGGGATTAGTGCAAACAACTGCTGATGGCTACAACTAAAGTTGTTCACATGTGTGCGGAATTTAGCAGCATTTCATTTTAATTGTGAAATGTTCCTGGGGATGTGTATAACTACGTACGTATGTATATGTGTATACAAAGGCTTTACAAACGTAGCCACACCACTACATATGTTTTCAATACATACGCGTTCGTGTGTTCGTTCCTGTGTGTATAAATATTTACACAAACGTTTGTACACCATTAATGATATAAGTGCAAATGCTATATTCAAATACACAAACATTATATGTACATACATATGTGTGTATGTGTGTATGTATGTACGTATGAGTGTAGAATTTATTTGGTTTGTATGAGAAAGTTCAGCCGAAAAGAGAACAGTAACATTTAGGTACAAGCGGAAGAATAAGACTTACAAAAACAACACACTTGTACACTATATAATAGATTCACACACACACACACACACACACACACACACATCCATCCATACAAACATTTGTATGTATGTATGTACGTATTGGCGTGAATAGGAGCAAGTCTGCTTGAAGTACAAACTGCTTTAAGCACTCACAGAACATCCTGTATCCGTTATGAGGTCTAAACTCGTATAAAACACATTCTATTCAAGTTATTAATTTCTCTTTTTCTTTGTTAACTCTACCATTTGGTTTAGTCGTTTAGCAGTTCTTGACACAATTTACAGCTGTGTTAATAAAAACTAAAATATTTGCTTAATTCTAGAACTATAATGCCAACGAAGAACGATCGTTAAGTAGTATTTTGACACACAGCCAAGTTATATAGTACGATTATATTCCACCCATTATATATTCATACCCATGATTTTGTCATTTGTTAATCTGGTTAAGAGAACGTAATTTAAAAACCGATTTTAGAATTTATTTCCGATTCGAAAGTGTTTCAACTTGTCCTTATAAAGGATGGTTAGTATTCAGTATTAGGTAAGAGAAAAGGGTCTTAAAGCAGTTGTCTCATTTGACAAGATTACAGCTCTATTCTATATCCTTAATGAAAAGTGAGTGGTAAAATTTTGCTTAAAAGATTTCTTTCCACTAAAGGACAGTTGAGGATATAATACTGGATAATTGGATTAGCCAAAAACTCATGTAATATATGCAAAGGCACTTCAGTATTGTGTATTAGGACTTGTTAAACTAAAACTTAAAGGGTGATAGTGTGAAGGGGAAATGTTGTATAAATGAGACTTCATCATTTAGAGAAATTTGTTTAAGCGACAAGATTTTCCATTCGAATAGGAATGCATTTTTACAAAATACAAATTGAGTTGTCGAGGGTTCTGCTGCCGATAGCGTTCTGTTGCTGTTTCTTCAGCGTACCCAGTCTCAAGATTACCATATAGAGATTTATTTCGGTCATTCCAAAAGTTTGATTTTCTAATTTCGCTCTTTTGTAGTTAGAAACTACTTTAATTTTCCCAAACCGCCAAGGCTTTTACGCCAACTTTATGAAAGTGATCGGGCGCCGCTGCTCAAAATTTTATCAACCTTTTTATTTTCTGCTGCTATTTTTCATTGGATTTGAGGCGTGATGGTGTGCAAACGAACATGGTCCGTTGGATTTTTTTACACTCCTGAAAAATCTCATAAGATTTCTTTCTCACCAAAATCCTAAGGTTTTTATAACACCGTAAACTGCCTCTAAAATCAACAATTTGTATTACGAATTCTTAAAGTCTCTTCCAACGCGAATTCAGATCAGGCAAACTTGACACCACCATAACACAATTCGGCGAAAAATCCAAGTATTCATGTACATTTCTGATTTCCTGCATGATGTCAAAAACAAACATTCATTTATGTATTTATTGTAAATTTACAAGATATAACTGCACAGAATAGGCGGGTAACGAAAACCATGATGGAAAGTAGCGTAGTGGCCGAATTGCAACTCTTCAAATGAGTCGTAAAACAATGCAGAAAGCCGAAGCTAATCGGTCGACCAGTGGGAGTGAAACGTAAAGCTCTCGAAGGCCAAACAACAACAATAATCCTGACCGCACTCCAAAAAATAACTACAATGATGCGACAGCTGTTCTGCAGCCCATAACTGCTTAAGACTCGGAAAAAAACATTTTACTCTTACACGCTAACATCCACAAAATGACAAACAAAAGTTTTAATGCGCCCAATTTAGGCAAAATAGCAGCCGCATCAGTCAGGATGCCAACAAAAGCTTCACTTTCCCAACCAAGCCGGATAAACTTTTGACTTGTCATTCTTTTTGTAGCTACAAAAGAATTTGAGTAATATTTCTATTTGGAACGTTAACGTTCGCATGGATTCGTAACAGTAAAAAAACTGATTTGTGATCCAAGATCAGACTTATTAGAAACTGAACATTAGATGTGATTGATCGTTTTCGTGAAATTCGACGTCTTTCACTTTATTTACAATTCTTATTTTTTTATATATATATAAAAATTACGAAAGTCAACGTTCGAGATCATGGAACAGGTTTATACAGTTTCTATGAAATCACTCTTTGAACACTAAGAAAGTTCTACAAATTGTACGAGTGTCAGTGTGTAAATATACGAATATATATAAAAAATACGAAAGTTAACGTTCGAGATCACGGAACAGTTTTATACAGTTTTTATGAAATCACTCTTTGAACACTAAGAAAGTTCTACAAATTGTACGAGTGTAAGTGTGTAAATATACGAATATATATAAAAAATACGAAAGTTAACGTTCGAGATCATGGAACAGTTTTACACAGTTTCTATGAAATCACTGTTTGAACACTAAGAAAGTTCTACAAATTGTACGAGTGTAAGTGTGTAAATATACGAATATATATATATGCAAATATGTATTTACATATCACAAATGCCATTGGAGTTCCGTTTAAAATGCTATTTCAGGCAGCGGGGAATATTTTAATGATAACTTGGAGTAACTAAAAATTGAAGTAGCGCTTTCAAGAAATTAAAATCGTGGTAGAAAGTTCAGTTACTCCGCGCTTGGGTTCACATGACTTGACGAACGCATCTATTCAAACCATTATTTGCCGGCCTCGAGAATTGTTGGGTTTGCTTTTTACTCGCATCGCTGTAATCGCGACATCTTCTTCCTGTTAGAAATGCAATACACTTTTGTTGAAGTAATAAATATGCACACGCTCGCATATGAAAAATAATGGAAAAAAAGTCTACAAATCTGTGTTCAGTTACATTTTTATTATAATCTTTTATTCGAATGTGCAACTGTTTTATTTCTTTCACTTCACACTTCGCACACATTTCTCCGTTCTCGCTTAGCTTTCACAATTCCGTGCTATTCATCCATAACATTCAGTTAGTCAGCCATTCAGCCGCACATTGTACGAGGGCTCAGTGAAAAGAGTTGGTGTGCAGAAGCAGTTGCATACAATCGGCACTCGTTCATAAAAAAATAAAAGTTTATGTGTTAATGCATTAGAATGGGTTAAATTTACCGCTGTTGCAAGTGCACATTTAAACTGTATGCATTTATGTATTGCACATACATGTGTGTGTGTGTGTGTGTGTGTGTGTGTGTATTAACACGTTTACGAACGAATACATTCATATGTCTTGCCACAACATAACAAAAGCTCACAATGCAACAATAATAATAATAATAATTTTTCTTTTGAGTTGCGTTGAGCTGTTGAAACGTTTTAATGGTCGTCACCTTGTTTCGTTAACGCCATCTTTTATGAGCGCGGGTGGTAATATTTTAGAGTACAGGAGCACAAACAAACTCCTGTTTGCTATTATTTTAAGACGAGTGTAAACACATGTTTAAGAAAAGTGGTTTCCATTAAACGATTAATGTCTGTTATTAAAACTGTTTTTTGCAGAATTCATTATATCAAACAAAACGTTAAATTTCACAATGATCTCCTGCTATTTATTATTTGTTTTGTTAATGCAATTAAATTTTTATAAGTAAATTTAGCAATATCATCAATGCAGATATTATCGAAGGCATCGTAAGTGATATTATCATCGAATTACAAACGCAAGTGCTTTCGTACTTATGTTTATTCTTACCGCAAAATTTTTAACATTTTACTAAAATAACCCTCTAAAATAATATCGTTTCCAAGACCTTTACTTTGTAAATTTTACTTTTTTTCACTTGCACGATACAAAAAAAAGCTGTCACTTGAATTAGCAGGAACAAGTTTTCAAATGGGGATACTAAATTATCTAGTACGAAGACAAGTTTGAGCAGTTCCAAAATATGGTACTTTTAGTCATTCAAAGATGGTAATTTAGGTTTTTCCATGAAATCCAATGATTTTAAAACTCGCAAAGCGGGAGTCTAGCGGTTCTAGCTCAATCAATAACAAGCTGTGAAATATAGTATTAAGGAATTATTGTACAGACAAGGACATAGTGAAATCCCCTAAAAATTTCTAAATTTAAATTTATGCCACCAAATTTTCCCAGTAGGCGTTGGAAAGAGGGAACCCTAAACTGGCAACTCTGATTTTTCCAAGAAACTCATGCTTTCGCAATTAGGTTTTGCACAAAAATTAATAGCTTTTTGCATTCTTATCAAATTTTATAAGAGAAACATGTCGCCTGTAAGTCGATATCGAACGTTAGTGGTTATTAATATATTGAGGAGCGAAAATATGATTTGGTGACGTTTAACTTATAATTTCTGTTTAGATTGGAGTCACACAATTTTGAAAATTTCAAGATTAGCGCTTTTTTGACACTATAAGTCCCGCTGAGAGCACATTTTGCTTTGGCGTATTTCAATCTCGGGCACTCTGTTATTCTGGCCATATAGGGGAATGCACCCAGCAATGCACAACAATAAAAGTATGACTTCGTTTATGCCGCAACCTTACCAAAAGCCAATTAGGCATCCTAGTGGACATCGGTTGGGGTGCGTTTCTTGAACGAAACGTTTTGGCTGTGGTTTAAACTCTGATAGGCGCGTGTAGTGCTCTAGAATCGGTAATTCAAATGTCCTCTAGGTGCTGTTGTTTTGCAACAGATTTTTGTGCTAATGTCCCTCGAGCATTTCGGACCACCAAATCAAGTACATCGTCTTGCTTTCACTGTCTAAGCAATTACTGGCAGAAGGTATTAAATAGGCCGCACTCTCGACCAAGTGGTTTGTACTACGTGGCGTTCTTATATAAGAGAAGAAGTTGGTATATATGTCCGCTTGGTAATCCATATGGGTCGGTGGGTAGTCATTGTTTATTTCAGGAAAAAGAGTCGGTGCACCATCAGATTAGTCCACATTTCACAGTCTGTCATTATAAGTTTTATGATATATTTTCGATGAAAATTTCATTAATAAATATTATTATTTCAAAATTCTTCAAGGTGTAGGTCCGTTTGGAGCCAAGGCTATACGTAGAGTAAAGCCCATTATAATCGGTTTCTCGTATATTTTGGATGATGTAGAATGAAATATGTATTATTTATTATATATGTGTTTAGAAATGTAAACTGTCTGATCTATATCATCGGACACAATGGAATACGTAGTAGAAAAAGCTTTGCACAGCATTTTTTTCATCAATTTGTGTGTTTGTTTTTTTATTTTTTACACTGCAAAGTATCAGAATCCTTAATTTAACGCAAAGTTAAACTTTCCTTTTTGATTTGACTGGACTCAACGCATTCTGCTTAGTAGTTCGGAATAGAGTAGAATTGAAATATTTTAAAGCTGTTGAGAAATAAGTTTAATGAAATTAACTACAAATTATTCATAAAAAAATAAAATGTATTTTCATCAAATTTGATTTGGAATATTTTAAGTAATTTCCTTTTTCCGAAAGGCACAAAAACTTTCTGTTTTGCATTTATATTGAAAATAAACACAAATTGTCGCATTTATTTATTGTTTTTTATATTTTTAATAATAATTTATATCTCTTCGAAAAACCAGCGAAAAAATTTATTTCAAATTATGTAATTTTTTTAATACGCCCAAAAGTATTTTAAGCAAAAAATTTTTATGTTTTCAACCGGGATGGGCAGCCATTCGTAGTGAAAAATATTAAAACTTTAGTGAGGGCTACTTAATTTGTCGCTCTCAACGACAGACACAGTTTAGGAAAATATCTCAACTGCGAAATTTCATACTGATATCTTGAATTATCAAAACAGACACTTTCTATCACTAACACTGAATGGTTTCAATAGACTATTTTGAAAGTCTCTTTTGAATACAAACAATTTTGAAAACTTTTGATTTCACCTCAGATTACGCTGACTGACACAAGGAGGTTAAATTTTGATAATTCAAGAGAATTTATAATTTTTTTGAAATCAATTCAATTATTTCAGAGAAATTCACATTAACGAAATTTTTTCTTTTGCATATTTTCTACAGTTTTAAAAATAAAATTTTGTATTAAAATATATTTGACAGTTTGAAAGTCTTAACGATAAGACTGAGATGACCAAAGATGCAATTTTTAACCACAATATTTACGAAACTGCAAAAAAATCTCCAGAACTAAGTTCAGAACTTTCGTTTAAAAAGAAAACAGAATAATAAAAGGCCTTCACCAAAATATTTTGAAGGATTAAATATATATATTTTATACATATAACTACGTAATAGTTAAAGTTACTGCTCTAAAAGTATAAAAATTCGCTTGCTGGAGACCATCAAATATGGCCACGCGGGTAATACAATAATAGGAATAATTTTGAATAAAATAAAACTTGTTTATAATTTTGTCCAAGCCGATAGATCTGTTCAATTTGGTGATTCATAAGGCAAATATTTTATTTAAATAACAGCCCATGATATATCCTGTGCGATTTGAATCATCATCAGGATTTTTGTTCATTTCTTGTATTTTGAAAGTTCCGAATAAAATTGATTCCTTTGCAATTTAATTCCTTCTACACTGAAAAATATTCATTTTATCTATAGTTTTTTTCTCGAAACATTCTTGGGGACACTTAACCCCACTTAATATTTTCCTTTTTATGTACAAATTATTTTCTTCCAGACAATTTCTTTGGGACGGCAGCATTTCAAAATATGCATTAAATATTTATAAAGTCCTCATTTGCTACATCTGAGATTGAAGAAATATTTACACAACACCTTTAAGAAACATTTTTAAGGGCTTCCTGATTTTGTCACCCACTTCAAAATGTAAAGCACACAAAAGCAAGCAAAAAATCACCTCTTCAATGGAACGAACAACAATGCAAATAAACTGCATTTGCACTCATAAAAATTGAAACAATAACCAGGGCATCATCATCAGCGTCAAACTGCTGGTACTAAAACACTTCTTAAGCTCGCAAAAACACATTAGAAATAGAAATTTGCCAGGGTGGAGACACACACATACACACACATATATATGAATATATTCATACTCGTACATAAATATGTGTTTTATTCAAAATTGCAGTTACTTAAAAAATCGACACAATCAAATCCAAAAAAAAAAAAACTTTCAATATGAGTTGTAGAACAAAAGATTCTTTGTAAGGACTCAGAAAAGAAATCTTTTTTGCACAAAAAATACAATAAAAAAAAACCTAAAAACAAAGCAGCATAAAGAGGTGACAAAACAAGTCAAAGAAGTTGTTGAAGAATATTCGTGTTTCATGTATTCGACAACTGCAGCCCTTTTCAAACGAATATCAACGTCATCGTTTGTTGGCTTCATCAAAAACATCTGTGGCAGCGCGCAGCGTCAGCGTCAGTAGCACCATTAGTGTTTCCTTTATTATTCCGAAAACAATAGACATAGCAATTGGAGGGAAAGTAATGATGGACATGAAGGTGACGGTGAGTTAAATAGCAAATATTTTAATGCTTTCTGCGATGTCGGTTTTCGCCTTCCTCCGCCAGACAGACGATTCGCAAACCAAATATTCTATTTAGATAATGGCCTTTAAAAATCATTTGTTCATAAGTAGGAATTCTGTGTGATTTATAGAGAAGGTTCTTCAAATTTTAAATGTTAGACATTTTGTGCTGTTTATTGATATTTTAATTACCTCAGTGAATCAATTACTGGAGCCATTCCCAATTTCATTTTTACATGAAAACATTTATTTTAAAAATCTTATAGTTTCCTTATTTCTGAAAATATGACTTTGAAGTAAACCATTAAGGGAAGTACTAGAGAACGAGTTTTCTTTTAACCAATTACCAATTAATTGCTTCAAAACTTGTACATTTCTGGGAAATCGATCAGCCGCAAATATTTGTTTTTTTAGTTGTAAAGTTTTTAGATGTAAAAGTCTTATAGTTTTCTTATTTTCTTAACACATTTAGAATATGATTAGACTAGAGAACGAACGCTAGTTAATTAAGGCAATTTTCTCCTAATTGCCTCAGCGAATCAATCAATGCAGCATCGTGCAAATGATTTTTCGCTTAAGTGCTCTAAGTCCCATGAATTATTGTGCAAGGAAAATTGTTTGTTTCTTGATTCGATTTTAGCAAGTGTAGTTCCATTGATCAAGCTGGCTAATTAAGGGAGCTTTCTTTGAGTTCACTCAATGAATCAATTAATGGAACATCGTTTAAATGATTTCAATGATTAATTGCTTCAAAGCCTGCACATTTATAGGAACTCAATTGAACAGAAGTTTTTATATTTTTATATGAAAGAAACCGTTTTAAAAATCTAAAACTTTCTTAATTTTGTTAACAAATTTGAAATTTTAAACACTTAACAACAAAAATGGGTACGAAAACAAGAACATTTAAAAAACAAGGACAATAATAATGCACTTTACGAAATCAAAAATTTGACAGACGTGGAATACTGAAAAACCTGCAAGTTGTAATCATTTAATTTTAATTAAAGATTCAATATTAAAAACAAATTTAACGGTTTCTTAAGTGGGTTTTGAGATGTTTTGTCGCTAACTTCAATTATTAGTTAAAATTCACTTATATTAATTTGGCAATAGTATAACTGGTATAACCATCATCGCATTTTTAAATAAGGAAACAAATTTTAACGCACATTTCCTTTTCATTGAACAAAATACTAGCCAAATTTTCCATCAAAATTTTGTGAACTAAAGAAAATTCCTGTACAGTTTTGCATTTAATGGAAAGTTTCCTTTATAGTACACGCATAATATTTGCTTTGTCCCGGTTTACACACACAGTGCAGCGTTACGATTATGTGAAGATTTGTCCTTCGTTGACATTTCTACGTCATGATCTTCTCGCCTTGAAACAAACTCTTACCCAGCAGTTATGCTTATGGTTTCTGTAAATTAGTGTCTATCAGTCAAGAAAGTCCGATCACACCTATTTCACACACTATTTCAGTTCAAAGCTATTAAAGGCGTTAAAAGAATATATGAAAACATATCAGTCAAAATAGCCTTTTAAGAGCTGAATTTACGCTGGAAAACAAACGACAAGTGAAATTTACTTCGAGTGGCGTCAGGAGCATTTTTCATAAATTTCTTTAATTTTAATAATTTTTTTATTCAAATCGGAAAATACTTTAGACTGGTTGCTTTAACAACGTTGCAAACTAAATTCCATTAAACTTCAGTTCAATATTTTTTAAGTGTTCAGGGTCTGTTGCAAAAATAAGGTAAATTTTAATTTTCTCGAGAAAAGTATTTGTTTACTCATCAATTTTGATTGTGTGCGTTTCAAAATACTCCTTCTCAAATGTCTTGGCGATTTTTTTAGTCCTCGAAGCGTTTCTGATATGCACATTTTAATATGCGGTTGAGTTCTCTCAGCGATTCAATTTGTATCTCTTCAATCGTCGCAAAACGCCGTCCTCTCATGGGCGTCTTCAAACTTGGAAACAGGAAAATTCGCAGAGGCTCAAAACTGGACAATAGCGTGGTTGAGGCATGATTAGGGTGCTGTTTTTGGACAAAAATCACGAACAAGCAATAACTAGTAAAGAGTTGCATTATCGTGATGCAAAAGCCATGAATTGCTTTTCCACAGTTCCGTCTCCCAAATTGCGGAGCGATATGCAACTTCTTTTAACAGTCATTCGAAGATTCTCTGTAACAATTTTCTTCACTTTCTCAACATTTTCTTCCACTGTTGAGGTGCGGGGGCGTCCAGGCGGTCGTTATTATTCACATCTTTTCGATCGTCTTTGAACAGCTTTTACCACTTGTAAACATTTTTCGGACTCACAATACAATCACCGTGAGCCAGTGTTAACATTTCAAGCGCTTTTTAATTCCATTTTTTACATAAAATCTGGTGCAAATTCTTTCATCCACAGACGAGTTTACCAACATAAATAATTAAAACGAAATTTGAAAATTCACCTCATTGGTAGAACGGACCTCGTATGCCACAATTCACAATTTCACTAGCAGAGTACAAGAACTCAATAAAAATTACTGTTTGATACGCACATACACATCAACATATATATTTTATTATACACTAATGAAAAAAACCAGATGTTTCTGATAAAGTTTTATTTAATTTACGTTTTCATTTGTTGTACTTTTTTTTGTGAACTTAATGAAGCTAAACGGCTATTTTATTATTAATTTAGAATTAGTCTTCTTTACAGCTTCAACGTTCCTCCCTTTTCTTCTCGCCGTTCCATAACACCATTTTCGAAAGCAGCAAGAATTGAGTTCCTCTAAGTAACGACAATGCCGCAAACGTGGCGAAGAGTAAAATATTTTTGTGCTGTCAGTTGTGTTACCAAACAACAACAACAGAGTCCCTAATATTTTTAAATACAGCATTGTCTGCAAGTTTCTTTAGAAAATGTTGTTTATGGCACGAGAGCAACGTCTGCCTAACAAAAGACCGGAAGTTAAGCCAGAGCATAAAATTGTTGTGTGAGTTTTGTATGCTAACAACGCAAACTACAACAAAAATGGCAGCTTCAGCAACAATGGAACCGGCAACAACACCAACAACAACACAAGATCAAAATTTGAATTTAATGTTTTCATTTATTTCTTTTTATTAGATATTTATTTAATTTTATATTATTCAATTTTATACATTTCCATAACATAAGAAATTGTTGTTGGCGGCGTTCTACAAAACTTTACACTGTGAATAACGCTTAATTTTTTTTTTTTTGTATAAAGCAATAAATTTACAATTTAAGACAATTTCAATTTTAATAAAATTTCTCTAGAATTCCAGTGATTTCCTCTTATCGCTTTCTCATTTCTTCAAATCAAGAAACAGTTACAAGGGGCACTTCTTAGATCAGTTAATGGATTTTTGTCCTTTTGTGCGTTGAATCAGTCTTGGATCTGCCTAAAAGTTGCATTTTACCCGATGGGAACAACACCGTCCCCATCTCGAAAAACTGTGTTCATAAACATTAACGAATTAGTGTCTAAAGTATCGGTGCGGTAATTAATTTTTACAAAACGTTTTTTTTTTTGTTAAGGAAGTTTTTAAGAGCCCTTATAGCGGCGTCAGACAACAAAACCAAAACGTTCCAAGTAAATTGCAGCTAGAGGTCGCTAATGCTGCCACCTTGTAAAGTTTTGTCGATTTTGTGTGTGGGCTGATGTGTAAAACAAGAATTGAGTTCAATACTTTTCACGTAACTTTTTCTTAAGGTCGGGGCATTTCACTGACATTAATGCAACGACGAATTCGATGGGCACAATCAGTACTTTGTTATCGCATTTAAAATCTTTGCTTTTGAACGAAAATCTAAATCAAAACAAAGGAAAAATTAACTGATAGTTGCCAAAGTGCCCAACGTACGTTAAGAGTTGCTCAACTGTGACACGTTGCGTTGAAGTTGACGTATGTGACAAAGCTCCTGACAAAACCTCGGTTTAACTTAGTTGTCAGTGGAAATTGGCGACGAATGACGGATTCTATGTGCTGTCTATGATCAGCGTAATGTTTAAAAATCATGGAAATTTAATTCCAAAATTTGTTTGACTATCAACTAGAAATTGAACCAGATATTTATCGTCAAATCATCTTTAGCACTGCAACTCATTTGTGTTCAAGTCCGAAACCGGTGCCAACAGCCAGATTTAGTTGTTCCTCATGGAATTACAAGCAGCTTGGTCAAGGCTGCGCAACATGCCAAACAGCGCATGAAGTCTTGACTTTATCGAGCCCAAAGCACTTGTTCACGGCATTATTCCAAGAAATATGCATGTGAATTGGCCACCTCGTTCGTATGATCTTACAACTTTGGATTGCTTGATGCGCCAGTACGTCAGCTACGCCGCCAAGCATTTGTCACACGGACACTTCACATAAGTTATTTTAAAAAAAAAAGGTTATAATAATATTTCTTCTCAAAGATAAACCTGATAACATTAATACAAATTAATTATTTTTTTTTTTTATTTTCATCGCTCCAATTTTCTGCGGTATTTTTAAAGAACAATTTATCTCGTTGCCCGGTTATAACTAACACAGCACCACATTAAAAATAGACAGACAGCTTGTCAAGCCCTTTTTATATACATACAGTATAATAGTCGTGCAACAAAATTGAGGAACTCTTTAAATTTATGTATGTAACCTATTTTGATAAAAATGCAAATGGGTATAAATTCGCATATCTTTCCTTTACACTTCATGTGGCTTTCAAATAGATAAAAACAAAAATTTTATTATACGAATATTTCATATTTTTTATTTAAATAAAATCTATGCATTCATACAAAAAACATATTTAAAAACTGTTTAACTTTTCACTCGCAAATAAAGAAATATGTATGTATGTATTTTTATATACAAACATATGCATGTACATACATACATACATATAAATCACATGAAATGATTACCTCGTTATATTCGGCCATAAACGTACCAACAAACAAACAAACAAACAACGTGCCAACATTCGTCCTCGCACAAGATTAGCCAAATAATATAAAACAAAACGATACAAACACATCCGATACAATAAATGCAATTTATTTATGTATGTATGTATGAAAGTATTTTTATTTATTTTTTTTTTATAACCATTCCAAAAAACAAAAAATACTTTTACCCAACAAAAAAAGAGGGAAAAACAAGTAAATTTCAACGCTGCTTCCCATACAAACACAGACACGCTTGCGTTCCGAATTACTCATATTGCTTGAATGAGCCTACTTTTGTAGTTTTGGCTGATGGTCGTACAGTACGACAATAATATTTTGGCTAAATGCCAAAACAATTTGTCTCTTAACTCTAGATGAGTTACAGAATGCAAAAAAGGACGAAATAATGGCAGCAACTGTACGGTGTGAAAAAAATAAAAATCCAAAAACACTACAGCAGAAAAAACCATAGAGCATGACTGGAAATAGAAAACTGCATTTAAAACTTAATAATGATTTGTATTTAAATGTGAATGTCTGCACATTCAGAAAGGCAACATGCGATAAAAAAAAAATAAAGATAGAACTGAATAGTGTCACAAATTCTAAAGCCAAAAGAGTTGGGATGCAGTTCACACTATATCGTACTTTGGTATATTGTAGATAAAGGGTGGTTTTTCTTGGAGGTACAGAAAGTTCCATTAAAAAGCCATGAAGTGTGTGCGACCTTTTTTCAGTATTCTTTGGCAAATTATCATACAAAGCCATACACAGCAACTTTCACCAAATGTGGCAATTTGAAATTCATACCCAAAAAATACCGACAACAAACTAGAAGTTGAACAACATTTTTATCATTAAATCGTCATCAGCGTTGAGGCTCATTTCTGACTTGGCGGGCCTTGCTAGACTCAATTGCATCACTTATTGGCGCGGCAATTTGTGTTTAAATGCGTAGCCGGTGCAGACATTGTCGTGAAAAAGGCACGCTGTCAATAAGTCGTAATTGTTTTATTGCTTATATTGTATTCTTACAAATCGCTGGAAATGACGAGATTCAAACCGGATGGTAAAACATGTCATATGGGGCGTGAGACACTCGTTTTGATCACTTTGTTAAGCCCAACCATTTAGTGACCAATTTATCTCAAGATACGCCAAATGTCTGGATATGCCAAATGTCTGGTCTATACTCATAACACAGCAACTATTGATCATTTAGAAGCTATTATTCGACCCACTATTAAGGAAATGTGCTTGAAAAATTGACACAATTGGACCGATCGTGCCTCATATAATTTTTAAACATTAAATGATATAAAGCAAAATTATTCATTTAACGTGATATCATATTAAAATTAATAATTTTTTCAAATGTAAACAAAGTAAAACTGAATACGTATAATTTAAATTCATTTAAATATTTACAAAATATATAATTTTTTTTTTGTACCATAGAAAGGTTTAACAAGTCAAATTTCCAGATAAAAATCATATATTGAACTGAAGATTTATAAATAAGGTCGTAAAATTAGGTATTTACAATTAAACTGATCAAAACAAACTGATTCAGTGTAGATTTAATATGATTCGCAATTAAGTAGCCGTCGGAAAATGCAAAAGAACTTGATCGTACTAACTTGTGTTTTCCTATAGTGTGAACTGCATATCAATATATATGTATGAATATGTTTATTAGAATGTGCTAGCGGGGTCCCAGCTCTAAATTCCCTGGACTCGTCGGCATACATAGTGCAGAAAATTTATATTATATTATCTGTGTTAGAACATCTAATATTAAAATGACTTTTTCTTTTCAATTTAAATAAACTTAAGTACATAAAACTCGTTCATCGATATCTACATATCTACGAGTATAAATGTGAGAGCACATTTTTGTGCACCACTGTACCAGTTTAAATATACATATTCTTTTCTGGCAATTATTATCCCACAACAAACAACCATATGTTTATTTAAATGGAATGGAAACGGCAGAAGCAGCATTTTTTAAACTATTTGTTTTTTATTTGTGCCAAAGACTAGACTTCAAAAGCATTTATTTTGTTCGTAAAAAACTTACAACAGCTGGCATCTGAAATTAAAAGTTTGCAGAGTTTTGTAATTCAATTAAGTAATATTTAACCTTAATTTTGATTTCTTTTGCCATTTTATTTTTATATTGATGACTTGTAAGATTTTGTACACAGAAGAACGAGCAAAACATGCACCTTTTGTCAATGGTGCATATTAATATAAGTATTTGCCCCTAATCCCAGAGACGTCATCGTCGTAACATTATGTTACCTTGGCGCTAGAAAATTGCCACAGGCTCTGTGATTTGTGCTAGATCCATAAACAGCCAAGTGTCTTCAAAAAACAGAAAACTGTTAAGAAGGACATCTGATATCGACTTGATGGCGACTCTTAGAATAAGCAGGATTATTTAATTTTTACATTTTGGACATTTAAGTAATATTTATCGTATTGAGTTCGACCATGTTGGAATCTTTATCATTCCGCTTGTAAGGCAGATTAAATTAAGTTGTAAATAATATTATTAAAACTATAAAACATTGAATGAGCTGTATTTAACTTTGATAATTTGATGAAGATCTGCCAAATCCTCAAAAATATTCCATTATTTTACAACAAAAAAAAATAAAAAATACAAACAACTTTATCGCAGAGCACGTTTTATGCTGCTCTGGCAGTGACTGACGTGTTGTATTACAGTCAGTTAATTTTATTTCTAAAAGTACTTAAGACAACAGCAGAAGCAAAGAAAACAAAATGATTTTAAAAAGTGTAGTAAAAAATTAAGTAGTAAAATCTAAAACGTTTATCGCTAGGAGGACTAAAACTAAGTTTATTTGAAAAACAATCCAGTTGCCTAAAATACCAGTTGAACAGAAGTTGTTGGACTAAGTGTCAATGCAAAATTCTGCTCATTTTGTGAGTGAGTGTATTTAATATTTGTTGGTTTAACTTTAATTTTATCAACAAATATTAAATAGTTTATGATGCAGGACATGTCGTAAGCTGTACCATTTACGGGTCTTTCAGCTTTCCTTTGTACTTTTATACATTTTACTAAAAAAAAAGGTTTGATTTCTATTATATAATTTTTGTATTTTATCAAAATCTTGTTATAAAAAAAATGTATATTAACGCCGAACTTATCTTGATTTAACATGAAAACTAATCGAATTCGTATTACAAAAAACTTTTATATTAACGCAGAATTTACGTATTTAAAATCAACATGAAAAATAATGTTATTTTTATATGAATTTTTGTTATTATAAATTATTATACTGTTAAGCTGTTACTTCTAGGAAAATAGTGCTAACATTTACTTTTATATGCATTATTTTCAACTTTTACTTTTTCCCGTAGAAATAACAGTTCTTTTTAACTTTTATTTTCTCAAACATATAGTTTTTTGTTATTGTTTTTTTTTTTGTCTTGTTTTTCCGCTCAAAATAAAATTCATTTTCAATTTAAAAAATGCTTTGAATGATGCGATCTCGAGTGGGAAAAAAGGCTTAATTTAATTTCTATGTCTTTCCTGATTTTTGGCCGCTCACAAAATTGTGAAACACTTGTTGAGGGAAAAGTTACTCAGCCGAAAGGTAGCAGCAGAAGGAATCACCTGTTTTGTGTTAAATATTTTAAAACTATTTTCTAAAATGTCTTTCTTTCACTTAAAAGTTCTCTCTTGTTGTCTAGTTGAATCAGTACATCAGTAAAATTTATTTATCAAAAAGGTCTCCTTAGAATGTTCGTAGAATCCATACACTGAATTAAATTATGATAATCAATCAACAAAAGTCTATAATTAATAGATCGGACAGTAGTTTGACCTGCCAGTTTTTTTCACTTTCAATGTTTATGGGAGGATATACAACATTTCAGACCTTCCCACCACTATTGCATGATCAAGCTTGTCGCTGGCCCATTCATGTTGCATCATAATTCTGTGCATATTATTCTGTTACAAGTTTTTCCATCTTGAAAAATTTTCACAAAAAATTACAAACTCCTTTCCAAAAAAAGTAAAGATTATTTTACAGAAGAATAAGTCATATGCAATAAATTTTGCACACTCTCACATGTCTTTTGTTTTGCCGTAGATGCGACTAGTTTTTCTTATTCCTATATGAACGTACACATTTATCTTTCTTTTTTTCCTTTCGGCTCATGTGAGAGCTTTGCAGCTGGAAGTTCAGTTAAGGCCATTTTATGGTTGCTAGATAATCGCTATAGACTTACTTGATTTGCACTGCAGACGCCATCGCCGAAATTAGAAAAAAAGTGGGGAAAAAAACTTTCTTTTAATAGAATTCTGTGTGTGGATGAAATTGAATTTCCTTTATTTATTTTTCGTTATTTATTTCAATCTTTACTGTGCACTTTTCACGTAAAACGATTATTCTATTTTATTTTTTACACCTTTGGCAACAATAAATTTTCACACGAAAGTCTTTAGAAATCTCTTTTTTCTTTTCAAAACTTTTTAATTTATTTTTGTTTGCATTTTATTTTATTTTATTGTATCCTTTTCTGGGGATACTTTGAAAGAATCTTAAACTTTTTTACAACATATAATTTATGTAAAGTTTGTTTTATTATGCGACTATATGCAATATACATACATACATATGTACGAGTATTTATGTGTTAAATAAAAAGCAAACTTGAAGCGTATTTTTTTTTCTTAATTTGAAACTATGAAGATTGTTAAATTTTTATTGGGCGCCTTCTACATTTGATTGATTTAAAATTTTTCCACATTACATACATATCCGCATTTTGAATTAATTTTAAACTGCTTTTCTATTCAACCTTTGATATATCATGTATGTATGTAAGTAGACGTAGACGTACATACACATTTTATTACTTCTAGTCATTTACATTTCAATTTCACTCCGTCTTTTTTTTTTTTTCTTTTGGTCACTCAAAACCAACAACCAAACCTTTTTCCCAACAACTTTAGACCTTTTTATTCAATTTCGTTTTCTTTTTCCTTGCACTTTAACGACCGTAAACAAATATAAGGGATTTGCTTCATTCACACTTTTTGCCTTAATGAAAAACAGAAAAAGGTTTTCTTATTTCTGTCTTCAGTTTTATTGCCTACTTATAGGCTTAAATAAATAAAATTCTTTTTCGTGTTGGTTATTCTAAGAAAAGCACTTTAGCATACTAATGGAACTTGTGTAAGCTGGCCAACCAGCAAACCAGCACAACGATGGAATAGAACCGTCCATTTAATTCTTTTTATTTTATATATTTATTTTTTATATCATTTTTTTTAGTTTAGTTTGAATTTAGATGCGTTACATTATACCAGATGTGAAGTGTTTAAAGTTCAAATAACAAATGAAATTCTGAAGCAAACACTCAGGCCCAATAACCCCTACATAAGTTTAGTCCACTTTTACGAGTTAAAATACACGCACACACACACACACACATACACATACATACATACAAGTGTATGTTAATCCACAAACCGTACATGTACATAAATGCTAATACATATTCAATTATTTATAATGGCAATGGTAATGTGAGCAAGTCTTCTTTATGTGTGTAGTACATCTGTTCTATAAACTTGCTATCAAACACAGAATTTATTATCTCTCGTCCTTGCCTCTGCCCACTTCAACAACGAATGCCACAATTCGGCACTAAAGGCCTTCTACGATAGCCAACAACAATAACTTCTGCTGCAAATACTCAAACTTCAACTGATAACAGCATTTTCCTGACACCATCACACACACACCAACACACACCAACACACACACCCGCACACAGGCTTTAATCTATCTCTATAAATTAGTCCTTTATGACCAAAAGTACAATATGTATGTAGTGTAGTGTATTCTAAGCACACCAGAAACCAAACTATTTTTTTAACTGTTCGTCAGGCTACGTAACCGTCAAACACGTCCAAACTCTTTTAAATGCCGGCTAAAACTGAATTCTAAAATATCTGCCCGTCTTTATTATAACTAGCAAAATCATCTTCTTGCAGCAGCAGCTCTGCCGGCAGCAAAACATCAAAATAGCCGGCTTGTAAGTGTACAAATTCATATGTATCCCGACTTCGTAGATGAAATTCTAATGCACGCTGTCTGCTCTTTAAAACGACAATTTCTCTTAAAATACTCGTACAAAACTGTGCAACTACTCTTATTTACAACGAAAAATGCATTCATTCTCTTCATTGTTTTTCTTTTTCGGCTTGTTTCTTTAATTCAATTTTTGTGTACCTAAAAATTGTGTCATTACGAGTGTGTATGCTTTTGTATGTATGTATGTATGTGTGAGTAAATGTGCGATATAAAACCTTAAATGGCTGCATCATATAAACAACATGTTGTTGCGGCACACACGAACTCCTGTTTACAAGATTTTGTTTATTTTTTGTTTCCGTGCAGTTGAGTATGAATGAAATTGTTGTTAGTGCTTAAAAAGTTTCCTCATGGCTTCATGTTTCGTATGTCTGTCTGTCCGTCTGTCCGTCTGTCTGTCTGTTTGTATGTGCACGTATGTATGTATACTTTAGTGCGCTTTAATATCCTTAAGAGCGTTACACGAGTGTATGTGCTACGAAACATTTTGAGTTTGGGAACGTGTGTGTGCATGAAAATATCTGATTAAAGTCGGTTAATGTAGGTCGTTGCAGTAATCATATTTAAATTATTAAGGCTTTATTGAAAATTTCCATTACGAGCAATTTAAAGCTCGTGATTTGATAATAATGGGTCAACAATTTTACAAAGATGCCGGAATATGTATGTACAGATATATGTAGGTATAAACATGCAGGCACATGTGAGTGCCTCGATGAATGAGGTGGTAAAGTGTGGTTGCCCAACATGCCGGAGTTGATAGGTTCAATGCCTGCCTACCAAATACTCTGCAAATAAGAAGCAGCCTGTGCGATTTTGTATTTCAGCAGAAGTTTTTATTATTCTTGAACAAAATATGCTTGAGGGTGGGATGTACATGAAAATTGTCAGTTTCATTCCCGGAAACATCTGATCCGAAAAATGCATTTCGTTAAATTATTGATTATTTCGGTCCCCAAAATGAAAGCTGATTATAAATTAAACATCACGATGGTAAAAAAATACACTATAATAGTTTAGCATTGAAACTCACTTTTAAATCCTGTAGACATCAGTTTCTGACTTTATATCTTTGACTATCTATTATCGGTGTTGAACTGGTGTTCGAAGCTTTATCGTATTCACCAATTTTTTTAAATTATTTTTATTTAAAGTCTATGGAATTTATTCTTATAGACTCATAAAGTAGAGTATAATGTAATACTTACAACGAGATTATTTAAGCAACGAAATACATTATTATTCTGGAGTAGTAATACTCTTTAATCATCTAGATTAAAAATGTCACGTTCGGCACTTGCAGGTGGGTAGTTTAATGAACGCAAGTCCGTGCAACTATTGCGATAAGAAAGTACAAGACAAATATTTTTATATAAAAGTTCTTAACCATTTTGGTCACACTTTCAAAAAGGAGCCCAACAAGACTACGATTATTTTAGGCGAAATTATTTATGTTAAATATTACTCAGCTTTCAGGAAATATCAAATCAATTAAATACAAATAAAATATTATTTTATATCGTCGTTATGGCTTAAGAATAGCGCAATTCTTTTAC
Source organism: Epicampocera succincta (assembly GCA_932526305.1). Classification (NCBI taxonomy): domain Eukaryota; kingdom Metazoa; phylum Arthropoda; class Insecta; order Diptera; family Tachinidae; genus Epicampocera; species Epicampocera succincta. The sequence continues at coordinate 60,543,322 of OW052034.1, forward strand.
CATGGCAATTCACTATTTACCGAACACGAATGAGTGACAGTGTTTAGAAAATATATATGAAAAGAAAAAACTTTTGAGTGCTTTCTCAACAGAAATTTTCTAGACGTGGCGCATATTCGTGTTCTGTAAACAGCACACAAGTCGAATAACAATGTTCTTAGATTTTCGGTTGGTCGTATGTGTTAACATTTATAAGTTGTCAAAAATTGTTAAAAATCCATTATTTTATGCCCCTTAGCATAATTTCGACCAACAACAATTAAGTGGTAAGTTTTTGGCAGCATATTTTAAATTTCATCTCATAATTCTTATTTCTGGAAAACTCCTGTTTGCATTCCGAATTCTATTGCAATCAAAAGCCTCAAACAAATGTATTGCGATAATGTCTTACGACGTGGAACGTTAATGTTCGCCAGTATTTTGAAAGGCAAAAAATTTATTTATTATAGACTTTATTTTGCCAAGTTCATCTACCACCTCCCTATTAATAATTTGCTACATGTCGCTATTAGATAAGTCAGTTTGCTGTTAATCCGCTTTCTATTGCTCACAATGTTGACGAACGCAAACGTGGGACAGGCCCTTAAATTTGTTCGACTATAGCCCATATTCTATTAAAGCGTTTTCATTGCAATGCCGCCAGCTTAGACTTGAACTGATTGTGATTTAATATTAATTATGGTGTTTTATTGTTAAAAAAAAAAATCGTGTTAATCTTCAATTAGACATAACTTTCTTTTCAGCGTTTTCCAAGTAATTAATATTTGCATTTGAAGGAAATATATTTTGTTTGTCGGCTTTTAACCAAATCTTTCCAACTATTTGAATACTGTACGATCACGGGAAGTTGGAACAAAATCATTCTTGTCGGTTTCAGGAATGTTTTCCTTATTAATTTATTTGTTGTAGTCCAATTCAAAAAAAAATTATATATAATAATTCTTTGAAAATAATAGCTCATCGCAAGGGAACAAAACATGAATAAACACGAGTATACAAATATGTATATATAAGTTTAAAATACATATGTGTGTATTATAGGAGAACGAAGTTTTTTGTAAAATCTCTAAATAACACTTCCTGTTCACACACACTCTCATGCCTGTCATCGACCTTGAACATATGCAAATCATTCAAACAATTTAAGCGCCAAAAATTACACAAACAATAACGCGATGCGAGGTAAACACACACTAACAATCATACATTCAAACACTAGCATAAATTTATATATTATAAAAAACGACATGCTTAAAAATATACAAACAAAAGCGAAAAAAATTCACTACGCGACATTGAACGTGAAATCATATTTTCTGTTTTTTTTTGTTGTTGTTTCTACTTCACATTTTTTGCCATATGTTTCTTCTTTGGCACTTTCCTTTTTTTCTTATTTTTGCTGGCGTGTGTCCTGCAAACGCACGTGCTAAAAAAAACGCAATTTAAATGGCAAGAGAAGTCCTCCAACTCTTCTTATCGACTTTAAAGCGCCTGCGTGTGATGTCCTGCTCTTTAGCAAGTTTGAGTAAAATTTATCTGGAAACAAGAGATAAACAAACTTGTAGAACGCACACTATTTGCTTAAAGATACTGCATGGATACCAGTGTGGACTAACTGAGTGCTTGTTTTGAACATGACCTATGACACTAGATTTTTAATATTGCATTATTTGTTTGTACATATATTCTTTTAAAACTTACACAGCTTCTATACAATTTTTTAATTAAATTACAATACATATTATTTAAAATCTTTCTAGCAAACAGTCATTTTTGAAATTAAATTTTCCAGAGAAAAATAAAGGAAGGCAGTCTGATTAATTTTAATTGAATTGTAAATTATTTTGCAAAGGCTTTAGGTCTTTTCGGCTTCACAGCAGTCAGAAAAGCTGCAGTAATATTACAAAATACTTTGGTTTTGAAAGTGTATATCTACATATGGCTTAAGGACATTTAATTAGAAAGGCACTTGTAAATATTACTGGAAATATATATGATACGAATATACATATATTGGTTTATATATGAAAATGATTAAACTAAATGATTTTGTTTACTAGAACAAAAAGCTAAAAACGATTTAAGCGCGAACAGTATTCAGTGCATAAGTTATGCTAAAAATTCACAAGTTTCTTATATATATTTTTTATTTACAGCAATAAGTAGTAAAATAATAGTAGTTTTTACTAATTTTTAATTTGAAATTTTAATCTTTTTTATTATTTTATGTAACTGCACGGCTTCGTCATCCTTAAATTTTTTGTTGTGAAAAAATTGTTCCAGAAGTGTCATGTCCCAAAGACCGAGTCATATTATTTTTGCCTGTAATGAAGAAACTAAATATATTAATATAGGAACAAATATTCCCCCCGTTCCTGTTACTAGTATGCAAACATTTCTACTTCAAAAACTGAAGGTAAAATAAAATCAAAAAAATTAATAGTGTACTTACGCCTTTTTTATTGAGGCCTTTGTTGGCCGTTACTACATCCTTCTGAATTCCGCGTTATTTGTTATTTTTTAACATGTTCAGATGTATTCTGGTTAATTCCATCATAATCAATGAAAACGTATATTTTAAAATTTTTGCTAGTTACCGCCTTGAGATTTTAAGTGAGGAGGGATTATATTGGACATATATACCAATATAATATGTATAAAAGGAAAAATAGGAAGAAGAAGAAAATTTATACACGATTCTATAAGCATCTTACCTAGTCCTATGAGCTTTTATCTGAATAGTAAATCACATCAAACATATAACCTATTTAGCTCAACGCAATTCTGCCAAATTATCTGGTAAGTTGGCGGCTAATGGATTTAAAGGACTACTCAGTCCCTTGAACTAAATTCTGTTATTGTTTCCTTGACTGCAGGGTTTTTGAGATTATTATGTATCGCTGAATTAGTTATAAGCCATGAGGCAGGAGTAACAAAAAGAATAGTTTTGGACGTGTATCGCTCAATATTATTGAATTTACATACGTGACACCTTTATTCCAAGTGGGTCTTAGTACGATAATTTATAATAAAGGGTGTTTTTATAGAGTGACACAAGTTTAAATCATAATAAAACAAGGAAATATATTTTTAATATCCATGAAACGGGCTTTATTGGAAAGAAAGAAAATTTTAATGAAATTATTGTTGAAATATGATTTCGGCCATGTGGCTGCCACGGCCGGCGCGTAGAAGACGCAATCTGGAACACCAATTTTCAACAACTTTTCGCAGCATTTGCGGCCATATTTCGCCGATAACTCTTCGAATGTTGATTTCCAGGTGTGCAATTGTTTGTGGTTTATCGACGTAGACAAGTGACTTAACATAACCCCAAAGAAAATAATCCAATGGTGCTGAATCACACGATCTTGGTGGCCAATTAATTGGGTCATTACGTGAAATTATATTTTCATCAAAAGTTTCTTTGAGTAAATCAATTGTAGCGCCCGCTGTGTGACATGTGGCTCCGACGTAATTGAGATACAAAAAGATTTCGAATCATGTTCCTATACCGTTCATCATTGACATCATTGATTGACTGACCTTCATCGTTTTTGAAGAATGACTCCGCCAGCCAATAAAGCGCGTCCAACATTAAGTTTCTGTGGAAGAAATCTTTTTATTTTGTGTAATATTTTATAGAGAAAATGCGTATTGGGTATAAATGATGATGATATTCTATCCGATGCTGTCAAAAGTTGGATAATAATTGAACACTCGCTTTCGAATTCAGTACTTTCGTCTACTTTGCAAGTTGATTAACAGCTCAGAGGTTAAAAACTGTACGATAAGTACCGAACGTTTAAAATAAACTTTCAAGTCGGCTTAAGGCCTTGTTTCACCATCTCGAACGTTGATGTTTGCATACGCTGATTTGTACACCAAAAACTCGCTCTTTTGCGTACCAACTTCTCTACTAAAGCAGCTCTTTGTTGCGAATTTTTGCATTTAAGCTTTAAATCAGACAGAAACTTGAACTTCCACCATTAGATATGTTGACGAACGTTAATGTTCGATATCGTGAAACTGGCCTTTGAACTTTAATATGAAATTTCGCACACATACAAATTAGACTCTGGTAAAATGTGGGAATCCTTGATCATTTCCATTAACATTAGATAAACTTATAAGTATGTGTGTACATTATACTTAAAATTAAAACAAATATTTAAAGTCTTACAAATACACACACAAACACACACACAAACACACATACATACACACATAAGTACATACTTCCGTACCGCAGAACTTCATTTATGTGAGTGAGATATTTTTGCATTTATTTATCAGTGTGTGTAAATGATTTTTCGTCTGTGCGCCTGTTTGCTTTTTGAAAGCTTCACACAAACACACGCTGAAGAATGCCTGTGTGCGTACATACGTGTATGTATGTATTTTATATCCAATTTGCATAATTTACATACTTGACGTTAACATTTTAAGGACTCTTTACCAGCATATGTTCGGGATAAATTAATAGAACAAAAACACACAGTATCTGCATACTTTTATGCACAAGAATTGTGCACACACTCCAAATCGTTTTATTCTAAAAGCAATGGAAATTTACTTGACTGCACTAACACATTCACATGTTCAAAGATCATTATTTAAATTTATAATTATCTATTTAAGATGGCAAATGTATTTTGATGACATTTAAAAAGAAAGCAACACGAAAAAAAGAAGTGTTTTCATTCCAAGGGAGGAATAAACTTTAACGAAGATTTTAAAGCTCTTCAACAAAAAAAAAAAACATTTTAAGGAAATGGCTTTAAATTTGTATATGCGGCTTTGCCACCAATACCTAAAACAATGTCATTATCTAGACGTCAAAATAACGTATCATCAAAAAATACAAAAATCACTTATTTATTGATGACGATTCAGCACATCAAATCATAAATGTGTGCCAAATTTTATATAAATATATGTGTGCCAAATGCTATAAAAATACTCAAGCTACAACCAAAATTCAAAATAATGTCTCAGCAAGTGTTTGATTTGAGCGCGTCCGCCTTCCATCAGTCATGCTAATGGAAAAACTAGAGACCGTTTATTTTCTTCTGTTTTTAATTAAAGTAAAAATTGAATTTTCGGTTATTTATGTTTAATTTACTTTCATCTTATCTTTACTTTTTATCAGACTGAAAATTCTACTTGCAACCTTTGCAAGATCTAAAATATTTGCGTCCAGTAGAGTGTCATTTCTTCTACGATCCAGTTGAGTAACTTGTTAATTTAGAGCTGATTATCTTCAGTCTATTATTAACTTCTTTTTTCTTAATAAATTTAAATATTGTAATTTTTTTTTTTTTTTTTTTTTTATAAAAATGAATGAAAGTGCTTTTTTTTAATAATTCAACGCTTCCAAGTTGTACAATTTTGTTTCGAAAATCATGGTTCTGTTCAAAACACTTATCGCACACTACGTCTATTTTACGGTCAACATTATCGGCCATCAGAGCAATTAATTCGATTAACTATGGAACGCCGCCAATATCGTACCAGACTATTTTCTGTGGGGATATGTGAAGTCGCTATTCTACGCCAATAGGCCTAAATCGTACGCGACCACGACGCGTTATTGCCAATACATGGCCACAAATGTTGGCAAAATTCATCGAAAATTGGACCTTCGGATTAGAATACGTGCGAGCCAGCAGTTGCGGTCATATGCCAGAACTCGTCATATTTAAGTTATAGTGACAGAAGAACATCTTTCGAATAAAATGAGTTTCATGTCAATTCATTTTTGTTTTATTCCATTTCATAGTTCTATATCACTATAAAAAAAACAAACCTTTATTATAAATGAAAAATATATTTTTATTTATACGTTCAGCTTAACAAGTTGACGATACGTTATTTTGCTTCAGAAAACAACAGTTCAAAATAACGTAAAATACTCTTACGCAGCATTATGCGCATTTTAAAAAGCGACAAATTTGATCCAAAATGAATTTCTTGTTTCATTTAGATTTTGCTTTTGTAAATTTATGAAATGCGATGTTACGTGCGGATGTTTAGGAAATTTAGTTTCGATTTCTTATTTCATTTACAAGTTAAGCAAAATATAACTTCCTAATTCACCAAGTTTGCAGAATTTTCTTAATGCGAGTTCCTAGAGCACTTTATATTTACGAATACGGCCACAATCTCTAAACGAAATCATAACCTAAATGGCATTGTTTAATCCTTTAACTGGTTTAAACACATAAACATTAACTTGTGGCTGTATTTGCTGTGCGCCAGTCAATACATTTAGAATTTGCTCACCAAATCACGTCTCCCAAGTTTTTATAAATCCTGTTTACGAAAAATGAGCTGGCTCTGCATTTTTTGATATTTTGCTTTCACATCAGACAATGGCACCTTCATGATGCTGCCACAGCCTGGCTCGTCCTCATTCCTGCGAGTATTTTTCCCTCTAATAAGCATTATTAGCAATACAACATCATCATCGCCTACCAGCATTATTATTAACTTCAGTATGAAAACAATATTCTCATGTTAACTTTAATGATGACTAAAAGAATTTATATGGAGCTCTTAAATAAATTACGAAAATATAATCGGTTTCTGTTTAGAAACCTGCAAACACAAACGTTTATTCATTTACCATTTCCCAACAAACATAAGGCCAAACTTTTGAAGGAGCATTCCCTAATAATTTTAAAATAGTTCTTTGTTCATCTATATTCTTAAAATATTTGCTAATGCCTGCTTTTAAGTGCAAATGGTAACCCTGTATAAAGGGCTTTTCAATTGGCGCGGGTAGTAGTTTTTGGCGACTTGTCACTGGCAGGTTGTTTACGGTGGCATCTGTCAAATCTGTTATTTATTATGTGCAGCACCATGACAAGTTTAACGATTAAGCGGCACGTCTAAGAGAAAACTTTCTTAACAAATTGCTCGTTCGAGCCCGTTTAAACAAAACTATTGTATATTGAACAAAGCCAGCCGACATGAGGAAGTTCACCACTTGACAATGCAACCAAAAAAAATTGCACTTTGTTGCAGATTTTGTGCCAGCGGCGTACTTGTTTTTACAACGCCTTGCAACTGAGTCTGTGCGAATTGGATCAGTCGACTGCGTGGCATCGTAAGAAATTGCGGCGAATATTAAAACCATATGGGATCTGAAAAAATAAAGAATTTTCTTTATATCTGACACATATTTTGTTTCATTCCATTTCAACATTTACCCGCCCTTATTGAAAACCCCTTTATATAAAGCAGTAAGAAATATCTAAATTTTTGAGAAAACAAATTCTTAAAATTAATAAAAATAAAAAATAAAACAAGTCGTTACAATGTAAGTTTTTTAAGTGCCGTTGGGTATTAAAAGTGCAAATCGGGGGAAAGTTTGTGGTAGAAGCAGAAGTGTATCAAATATTACACACATTCAAAAATGTCCAACAAAACAAAATTATTTATTGTTATCTAAGTAGTTTCAACATATATACAAAAATATGCAAAATAACATACATATTTTTAAATATGTATGTATGCAAATCGTTCTCAATAAACACGCGAGCAGCCTCTACATATAAAAATAAAAGTTTTACATTTTCCAAAGAAGTTAAACTTACATTAATTTCATTGTGAGTTTTGTGAACAAACTTTTTAATGTTATTCTTTATTTTTTTATATTGACATGATGATGAGTCTTATTTCAATATTTATTTTATTTTAACCTTTTTTATTTGACAAATTAGCAATTAATATGCGAAAATAATGTATGAATGACAAAGTCATAAGTCACGATATAATAATAAAAAATGTATTTAAGAAAGAGTGCTGTTTTCAAATGACGCCCCTCAGTTAAGAATGATTTTTTTAGAAGAAGAGCATTTGGACTCGAATTGATTTGAAACTTTACGCAAACCAACAACAAACTTGTATGTTTATTGGGTTTGACTTTTATTTTTTCCCGCTGCTTTTGGTACACTGAAAGAAACATCATGATTCAATAGCTGCGACAAGCAAATATTTAAATTTTTCTTTGCAACTGCAAATATTTTATAATATTCTTGATGGCTATAAACACGTTTTACAGAACGATACGGTTGCAAATATTCAGTTATAAGAACTTCATTATTGAAGAATTTTAAAGAAAACCATTTTGGTTGCGAATTATTTTGAAAATTCAAGAATTATTTTGAAAATTCAAGAATTATTTTGAAAATTCAAGAATTTTTTTTAAAAAATCAAATCAGAAAACATTTGAAAGAAAAATAAAATACTTTTAATTATTAATGCGGACATTCGAAAAAGCTGTAATTTATCCGTAAAATTGCTGAAACTGAACTGCGGGTGCATAAATTTAATCAGCCACAGCCACAGATAGTTCTTCCTCCTGAAGTTCTTCTGCGACTGTATAAATTTATCAAGTCTCAGCTCAGCTTCAGTGGTTTTACTAAAACGTGAATGGCTGCGGTGTTCATAGCGGAAGGACTGTGAAGAAACAGAACAATCAACCAGAAACTGATATTGCTGGTTGAAACCATAATTTGGAAGTCAAAGAAAACAAAATACAAAATAACTTCGGCTTGCACGAAGTACGGATTTATTTATTTTTTAACTATTATTAAGGTCCTCACAGTAGCCGATAAATAGCAGATATTCGTTTTTCCCAACAACTGAACAACTAAACTCAGCTTTTTGTGCGTAACCGCAACCATAGATTCAGCTACACATTTTGTAGAAAAAAAGACGCTGTCAAACGTCTACGAATTGATTTACGTCAGTACCCGCTATTGTGGCCTAACTTGCCAATGGACCAAACCTACGCGGTGAACTAGAAAGATGGCTCAGCATCGCTCCAAGCGATTTACCAGGCATACACAGGTGTCGGCCTCACCTGTTATATGGGGACGACACACAATAAATCCCGTTGTTCGAGAACACAGACTATTTGAGTTGGTGGCCCGAAATCCTCAGCGAACATCCGACCTTCCCCACCATCTAGTTCCTATCGTATCTACCAAAGCATCTTCCAGCGTTCTTAGGCTGGAACCACAGCCAGAACCTTTTAGCCAAGATAGTCACCTCCGCCTATAAACAACACCAGAATGTCCAACGACATCTTGGAGGCATTTTTACTTTTGTAAAGATTTCAGAAGAACCTGCATAACCGAAGTCATACATGAACTTCCTAGAGTTTTGGTTGCCGTACCAACTGAGGAAACCCTTCACCTTTATACTCCGAAAAGTGGAATGCCCCAGTTTCATATACACAAAGCCTGGTTCCCTGGGGAGTGTTTGGTAGACATCAAAACGTATTAGGTACTCACGAGAATAGGAGTGGCAAAAACACTCTACTTTTAAACCTCAACACTCATTTGACAACAAAATATTTTGAGAAATGGTAAAATGAAATAATTAATTGCGTCCGACATGTTTTGCTCAAATATTTGCTAAACGTTTGTATTAAAATTAATTGAATAAATTTACCACATATAACAATATCTCTGTAAAAAACATAATATGTATAAACATACATGCCCAACATGGTGCACTATTGCCAAACTCTAGGTTTGCAAATATTTATGTTAGTTGCAGAACTTCGCATTGCCAACGCCGTTTTTTCTCTGCGTGTACCAGCCACAAACAAAAGCAGTGTCTAGTAAAGTCCAACTTTTGGTTAAGTTAAGAATAACCTAAAAAATGTGTCTTTGTACGATGCTGTCGTCAGCTTATTTTTATACTTTAATACATTCTAATGATTTTCTATTCGCTAAATAGAGGAAGTTGCCTCTCTGTGAGTATCGTGTTATTGAAAGTATATTTTGTCTTTTAACAGATAACGATCCACCTGAATTTAATTTGTGAAAAAATATAGCTAAATTTAAAAAGAAAATAATTTTTTTCTAATTATATTGCTTAGGCCACATTAGAACCGCCACACTGTATAAAAGCTTAAGGTGGCCTTCATTTAAAGGGCAAGGCTTGAAATATTGCATTAAACAGATTCCATATACTTTCCTTGAACTTTTTCGAATCCAGCACAGTTTCACGTTAATGCGACATGATTTCATGGCAAATGGAAATATTATTAGTATTTTTAAATCTTTAGCACTATAAACGGAAGCAAAAATAGAAGTGATTGAGATAGGGGAAAAAGTACAATTTACAAAATCTAATACTAAGAAGAATTATAATGCCTTTAGAGGGAAGGTGCCGAGCTACAACAACAACTGACATTTACATTCCAACATCATCGGAGCTAAATTTACAGTATTTTATATTTTTTAAAGCACACTTTTAATGACGGCACAAGGTTCAAGATATAAAATCAGGTCATGATGTTCATGCCAAGATGTCTTTACTATAACAATAGTCTTTGAGACGGCGAGACTTTATCAGTAATTTAAAACGAATCATATTGAATGTATGAAATTCGTAATGACGCCTCTTGCCTTTACAGTTATCCGCGTAGCATATTTTCCCGCAGATTTATTCTTGTTTAAAATTTTAGGAATTGTCTGCGAGGGTCTGTCCCATGATGTCGATTTGTTGCTCTTCAAAATGCGATCGAATGTTAACATTTGATATCGTGGGAGGGACTACTAAACGATCTCCAGATATGGAAATGAAGGAAAAAGCATTCAACTACATATATATGTATATAACTTAACATAAGTTCAGGTGCACTTTGCAAACAAAGAAAAAATTATTTTTTCCTTTCGAAAACAAGAAAAGTGAATAATAATAAAACTTACGTTACGGAAACAGGCTGCATCAGAAACTGGTCTTTGTGCTGCACTTTTGCTATTTTTCTTAGATTAAGACCTTTAAAATACTTAAGTACGAAGACTTAATTTATAAAAGGTGTACGATTATAGCATTTTTGGTTCTCGAAAGTTGGTGATTTCAAAACACGTGGCTTACAGAACAGGCCTGAAAGAGTACGTTTCAAGTGCGCACTGTTTTAATCTTGTTTTTGCAAAATTCGAAAATATATAATAGATAGTTTATGAAATATCATATAGTTATCTACATATTTTTATATATTAAACGTCTCTCATGAGGGCCAGAGGCTTGAAATTATTTGAATACTAAAATTTTAAATGTTGTCGATATAAAATACCAGCAATGAAGCCTGGGCCAGTTGAGATATAGAAAACAACCATGAAATTGTGTTTTAATGCACAAATAATTTTTTTCAAAATTGAGTTTTCATTCAAAACTGACCGAACGGCATTCTAGTTGAGTGACTGCCAGCTTGCGGCAACGGCATTGCCCATCACCGCTCTGTAGTCCATTTTTAGAAAAACTTCTTCAAGTACTTGATGAAAGGAAAATCTTTCACTTCTCAAAGTCTTATTTAAGAAACACTCAAAATGAACAATATTTTCCATTACAAATGCAAAGCATTTTCGCTGGCGGCTAAAATTGCCGCTATTTTCTTTGTCTTATTAATAATAAATTTATTTCTCTTAAAAGCCATCTGATTACATACACAGCAATTAGAAAATAATTTTCAGTTTTAAAATATAGATTTAAGCTTCATTAAAAATTTTGTTTTAATATTTATTTTTGAATCATCAACCGTCTGGTGTTTGGTGACTTCCTTTCTCTATAAGACAACTCAACCTAAAGCTTGCAAGTTCTTTTTTTGGCAGAGCCAAAAACCGAAAAAATAATAAAACTAAACATAGAAATTATGTTCGTTTGTGTGTGTACGTAACATTCACATGATTTTGCACAATTGTTCATACATAATCGGCATATCCTTGCATCCTGTTGACTCAGCGCAAAAATAAATTTTGTCTTATTACAAAATACAAAAACCCTCTTCATCGCCGTTGCTCTGCTTTCGTACAGACGTACATGTAAAATGTATCCTTATTCTTAAAAATGTATTGCTCTTGCCAATATAAATTCCAGCTCAAATGTTCGTGTGTCGAAACTCTTCAAGCAACACGATATCGTGCGGTGCGGTGCGGTGCGGATTTACCATTTTTATACAGAACAAGTATAAAAATTAGGTGGTAAATTTTGGAGTTTATAAAAATTTACTAAATGTTGGAACATTTCGTTTTATTTCTATCCAGTCTTTATTCCTGTGGCGTTGGGTTCATTTCAAATTTTCTCAACGTATTTCAGTCAGTTTATCTCAGCAATAAATTCTATTTATTATAAACTCATCTTCCTGGTGTTGAACGTAACAGTTTAAATTTATTCTCTGCTTCTTAGTCTTGATTATCTTTGTGCATCCGATGAGGCTTAAAACAATGTAATCTTTTTTCTGAATTAAAGGAAATGAAGAAGCATTTTAACTGAGCACAAGCCATTTTGTGAAAAGCTGTTCTTCCCAAGATCACATATTTTTCACAATTGTCCCATGTTGTTCACGAGCACAAACGACACAGAGGAAATCGATCAAGTTTCTGTGTAAAAGAATTATTCGTTTTCAATAAACGTTTTGGCTGATTCAGCAAAAGTTTTCGTTCGCTTATGGCCGCTTAAAAAAATGGCAACAAAAATATATTTCTGTGGACATTTGGCCAAATGTCTTCTCTCAAGATAAGACAATTTTCCAAAATTTTTATAGTAAATAAATATAATATTTTAATGCGCTATTTTGCTCTAATCCCTGTATTTCTACGATCATTCGAACGCCAGATATGCCATCGACTAATCGGGCTCTTTCAGATTTTTCACCAATTTCAATTCGACAAAATGACTTCTTTCAAAAAGTTGAAAATTATTTGAAAATTCAAACAAAACACTGATAACTGCCATTTGACAAAACAGCTCATGTCAATTCAGTTCTAGCACATTTTTACCAATTTCCTCTTGTTTTTCTTTCGAAAGAAGTCGTTTTGTCAAAAGCAAAGTTTGGAAAACTTACCACTTATCCCGACTTAAGCGTCGAAGATCAATTTATAATTTCGATTTCCTTTTCCCTATTTTTGGTTGAATGAATTTGAATTCGACAAAAAAATTTAATTTTTTTGTTGTAGTCTTAAGGAAAATTGTTACCTTTAGAAGGAAAATGAAAGATTCCCTTCATTTTCTAAACAATAACTTTTGTTTGTCACTTTACCAGTTTTTTCGCTCTACGGAAAAGTTGTTGATTTAGAATAAAAACTTTTCGTCAAATTCCTTCGATTTGGTTCGGCAGTGGTTTGACTGAAAATAAACTCGAGTTAGAAAACACAATCTTATATATCATGACTTCTACGTTGCAAGAACAATTAACTTGTTCAACAACGTTTTTGTGGGAACTTGTTGTTTGAATCCCGTAACACGAGTTTCGTATTTAACAAAATTATCAACTGATTCAGCAAATTTTGTTACTGAATACGAAAAAAAAACTGGTTTCGCCAAATCACCCACTATTGAAATTAATTGCCTTTAAATTAGTTTTCTTTTAAACATCTGCCCACATTTTCATTTTGTATTCATATATTTTGCGTTTTATTTGGGTTCGCATTTCTTGTGAGCGCTGCACATTCTTCTAACATCCGTAACATTTTGTTAATAAATTTACGCTAAAACATAAAAATAAAGAAATTAATTTTCTTTTATAACACAATCATTTTTCCTTTTGCAGAGCTGTGTACTCGCATGTTTGTCTTTAAGCATTTACATACGTGTGTGTGCGTCTAAAGGAATTTTCCTCCAATATAAAACCTGTTGGTTGGATAAAATTTTCTTATCTGCTAGTTAGCTTTGGCATGACTTGGTGTTCCGTAAGATTTATGTGTCTGTATTGTTCTACTGAACACTTTCATATAAAGATTAATTCAAACGATGATTCTTTGTTCTTAAAGCGAAATGGGTTTTATAAAAATTTTTTTCTTTCATATTTATAATAGTTCATGCTGTATTTTATGGCCTGTATAATAAATCTGAATTAAAATAACATCACAGCATAGTGGCAAGTCAAATACACGAAGATAATCATAATTGTGACAGTACATTTACATAAAATTATTATTAAATTAAAAAAAGAATTGCTTGCGTGGACGGCAAGGAGTTCCATATAAGTTTGCCAGCGGAGAAAGAAATGCTATTTGGTTTTGCAGTTTTGAAAAAAATCATTAAACTTTGAGGTATGGGACGCACACAACTACAAAGATTTAATGAAATATTGGCAGGAGGCTGGCTAAAGTTGAGATAACGAGAAGTCAGCGTACTTAGATCCAAGTATTAATGATCCGCCTGTGCCACAGGTAGTCTAGTATAAAAGTTATGTCTAATCTGCATGCCGTTTATACTTACGTCAATGCAGCACAGGCGGACCGTCAATATTTGGATCTAAGCTCTATACCTTTTCATATGTCTCATATACGATTAAAGCCACCAAGGGAATGGTGTTGAAATGGTTTCGAAACAATTTAAATTGAATCAATGTTGAAACGACATATTTTATTTTCAAAAAATTTTATCTCTTCACTAAAAATATTCAAAAGTGCAAAATCATTCCTTATATATATATATATATACAATATATTTGCTAGGGTTTGAACAAATTATGGTTAAGGTTTGAACATATTACGTTTAAGGGTAAAAACGTATGTATCTTACTTGAAAAAAAACTCCTTACAATTCCTAATGAATCCCGGTCTGCGTTAATATGCAATAAAAATATTGTTTTAAAACTCCATCCAATATCCCAAATTTTTATATCTCAAACACAACATTTTCAGAGTCGCCAATTCAAAGTAGTTTTATTCGAGTCTCCCAAAATTAGCTTTACAACTAGTGAAATGATTTTTTATTGTGTTCTTTATTGGAATGTATTCTATACAGTTAAATTTTACTGACAAGAATTTTAAAAAGTTTCTGTAAAATCTGTCTATGATCTAATATTTCTTTTGCAGTAAAAGTATTTGTCAATTCTGTGAAATCACTTTGTAGGTTTGTATTCATATACAAAATTTCTGTTATTCAGAGAATTATTTAATTGAAAATGCGGAAAATAAATGGTCATGATGAAAGCAACATTTCTTTTTTAAAATCACGCTGTTATTTTTCTCAAAAAGCTGGTTGTCCATTTAATGTGTTCGATGTTTCAGTAAAGAATTTTTTGCTAATGCTATTACACATTGTTGAAGTTTTTTTTCAATAAAATATTATGAATGTTATTATGATATGAGTTCCGTATCCGTTTACAGGCCCACATTCAATAAAAATCGTAATTGAATTTACGAAAAACACTCATAATTCGTTCCGTGTACATAAAACGGAAATTAGCAAACCAAAAAATCTTAATATTCTCAACAAGTCAAAAAGTATTATAATTGCAGTTCCCTTTTTTCAACAAAAATTGGTATGATTGTACAGTTTTTGGTACTATTCACACTCGAAAAGTACAGTACCAATGAAATATTTAGTACAATTAAAGAATCTCCCCAGTCTTAGTAATTTTATAGGCCAACTCAGGATTGCAGTAACTTTTGCACTTTCCAAATGCAACATTAAAATCGTTCGGTGAATTTAGCCCAGAAAACGTAATCAGTGGAAAAAACTAATAGTCTAGAACCAATATTGGTAAAATACTGAAATGCCAAAATTTTGATAACATAATTTTGCAAATGTGGAAATATTAAAATCTTAAAAAGATTCGATTTCTGGGCAACAGTTTCTAAAATAAAAAATGAGGTAAATGAATTCAAGTCCAACGTTCATCAGCAAATGTGGAAAGAATCTTTTCTTACCAAAATATATTGTGATTAAAACCAACTGCAACTCTTCGCGGCTTAATCCAAACAAAACATTTACAGAATTGCTCCGATATAAATACATATATATATATATATATTCAATGCCGAACTGGTTTTTATTATATTATAGCACAAATGCAATTTAATGCACCATTTTTGTTATATTCTTAATAAATCAATGTAATAAAAATATTTAATATATGTAAATTCAAAAGAAAATGCGTCTTAGTACAATTAAGGTCAGAAAAGCACAATCTTTCAAGCTTACTGGCACATTTTTAAAATCTTCAACAAAATCAAACAGTAGTTTGTTCTGTGGAATGACAGCAATTTTTAGAAATTCAGTAGGGGGCGTTTCAGGTCAATGTGCTTTAAAGTGTCGTGTTATTTGTCAAATCAATTTATTCTTTCTTATTTCACTGTGCCGTGATATTTTGTCTAAATTATAAATTGCTTAATCTAAACATCGCTTTGTTCAAATTACTCGTATAAATTGCCTAATTTAAACCACCCCTAAAGAACCTTAAGGAAACGCTGAAGTACATTCTTTGTATTATTATTAAAACATTTTTTTTGTTGCTAAAATATTATTATAATATTTTTCTTTATTATTATCATTATCTGTTCAAAGAGAATTGTATTAAAAAAAGTAAATGTTTGAATATTTTTCGTGGGTGTTACATTCTTCTAAGGAATAGGTGGGCAACTACGAATTGTCGACATCTAGACATCTGCAAATATGCAGATTTATTTGCTGTCAGCTCTTGCATTTAACAAAAATATATAAGTATTTACATATTTACAAAACAACCGCATTTACATGCACTTCATTGTTTTTATTATGATCCTGATTGCCACGTTTTTTTCCTATTTACAACCATAAAAAGGACATTTAATTTGCTTATATTTATTTATGTATCCATAACAAACTCCTAATACCATTTGAACAACAAACAACCATTAACAAGGACATGGAGGAAAAACAAGTTCTACTCGTATAAACATAAAACAATTAGAAATATTAAACTAACCGCAGCAACAATTATTTTAAGTAGCCGCATGCGATAAAAACACAAACTTTTAAATGAACAATAACAGCAAAAGAAGAACAAGAATTGTGGTTGTTGTACATACGGACGGCTGAATATAGAAAAGCCATGTTTTGATTTCATTTCTAAACATTTCGCAAAAGAAAATTCAAATTTCTTTTAAAATTTTAGATTTATTTTTGCAATCGAAGCGAAATAAATGAACTGCAACACAAATACGTTTCTTTTATATTCAGCCAACGATATATTCACTGTCCAGTAACTGAAATTTGAATATTTTCATTGTGAATAATTTCACAAAGCACAGAGCAATATATCAAAAAATAACTGAAGCTAATGAAGAGCGTTATTGTTTCGTGACATAAATGTAGACTTAATGTGCTGTTTCCGTATTACGAATGATCGAGTTTTCAAGAAAATTTATATGCAAAATACAAATTTTTTTTACTGATTTCTGTACAAAGTTGTCAGGCAAATCGCTTGCTTGAGTTGTGGAAATATCACATACTAGCAAATATTCATAATTTATATTCCTGCTTCTCATGATTCTCATGTCGAGTCTTACTGAGAGTCATAATATATATACAGAAGTATAATTTTCCATAATTTAATGGAATCAGCTTTATGTATGATAATTCTTTTAGTATTATTCTCCTCCGGTCCTTAAAGGTGACTATAAGAGAGCCATAATTTTGGATTTGTAAAACTTGTGCGGTTGTAGGCGAAAAGAGCGGTGGTGTGTGGGTATGGGTAGCGCCAATAAAAAACGTTCCCAAATTAAGGGTCAAAACGGCACCAATGTCGTAAAATTAAAAATTAAAAAAAATTATTAAAATAGAGAAGAATAACCACGATGTCGAAAATTTCCCAAAATATTCTGGTTTTAAATATAAACTCGGTTAATACAATTCTCGATAACAAAGTTTTGCTCTTCTCTTTTAGTTTCTTCTTTATATTTTTTCTTTTTTTTATAAATAAATTCAAAATTACAAAAATTTATTATAATTTTTCTATCATTTTAAATTACGGCTTTTCAAAGAACGACAAAGAATGTTTGTGTGAAAACTGAAAAACATCATAATAGAAGGAAGTGAGCGCGAAGAATATCAAAATACTAACGAAAGCTTTAGTGTTTGTCTTCAATAGGCGGGAAGAGCAGCAGCCTCTTTAAAAGGCATAATGTCCTGGCAAAAGCTTCAAAAAATTGCAGTTCGAAAAAGTTCTTCTTCTAAAAGAACTCCCTATCGAAAATCACATACGTTTCCTTTTAAATATCTACAAATCATAAATAAATTCCATCCACTTCCATATTTTCATCCCATCAGTTAAGCCGTTTAGTCCTTAAATCATAATAATTTTATAAATATTTTGTATAATAATATCGCTAAAAATATTTTTATTAAAATATAGGGTCTTCTGTAAAAATATCAACTATTTCTTCAAATTTCCATAATGATGTGCCAGAGCCTTTAACATTTTTTTTTTTTTGAAATGGTTCGCTGCCCAAATATTTATTTTAAAATTGTCTATATACAGATAAATATAAAAATGTAGAATAAAAATAAAGATCTTATTAATTTCCGGAAACTGTTATACACGATTCATTTAAACCGCGTGTTACAGATTAAAAATTAAATTAAATAATTTGTGTGTGTTATATTTTCGATTAAAAAACAAGGACTTTTTTGTAAAACAAAAAATTTTTTAGTCTTTAATACGAGTAGTAATAACCAACAGAGTAAAAAATTACATTCAAACACATCAAATACTTTCACAAACTCTTCTTATCTAAAAGAGCAAAAAACTTTACTTTTGAGGACTTACTGTTTTAAGGACTTGTTAATATGCCCTCGTATTTCTGTTACAGATTTTCAAGGCTAAAGACGGACTCGTTATAAATGCCAGCGCCAGTTTGCACGCATCCGACTATAAACATGAACAAAACTTCAACTTGTTGCTATACGATACTCGTGTGTTGGCAAAGTTTCTTTCGCACTATTCATATTTAGTTATGAAACACGTACACACATACATACATACGATAAAAACTTTATACTAGGGAGGTTAATTCTTGCGGTTTGAACACAACGGACCTATAAGGCAACTTCGAGAGCTGCTACCTTCTTCCGATTTTCGAACAAAGCCAAAATTTAAATAGTTTATTTTATTATTTAAATAATTTATTAGTAATTGTTTTTACATATTTTTAAGCTCTGCTAAAAAAAGAAAACTATAAGAAAAATTATTTTATTTAACATAAGAATACATTAAGAAATACTCAATTACTATTTATTTTATTATTAATAATATAAAATATAAATAATATAAAAATAATATTATATTATTAATTTTTTAGGTACTTCTTTTTCGTATAAAATTACTGAGCGGAAGGTGCAATGGGCGCACCAATATTCTTAACAATATCACGTCATATTAGGCTGAATGGAAAATTCCATGTTGATAGGAGTTTCAGTTAAACAATGATTCGAAACGAGCAAAAGAATAGTTTCATGAAAGTCAGTGGGGTTGAAGCTTTTGGCTATTCTGTGCACTTGCCAAATAATAAGAGCGAGTCTTCGCCTCAAATATCCGTCGAATAAAGAATTTAATGAAGCTGCATTATGATTGCAACTTGTTGCATACTCAATGCTAAGGTGCTGATATATATTAGAGAAGTTTTAATATATTGCAAATATAGTTAGGAAAAGTTATTATATATTTACAATGTAGAATTTATTGTATTTCGGATAACCAAACTCGTTATATTTTCACCCTAATTCAGCAATTTCATCTACATACGAGTACATATTCTCATGAATCGTAAATATTGTTTTAACATTTGGTCCTAGAAATCAAAGAAAAATCTAAGATGTTCCTTAATATTTTTTGAACATATAATTTTGGCCAAAAAAATTTCGATTTCTTATGGCTCTATTTCATCGAAGACCACTGCATGAATGTATGTATGTGGGTACATATTTGAATTTTTAGAGTTGATATAAAGAAAACTCTCATTTAAAGCATTTCGGCATTCGGCATTTCTTCTTTTGGTTCAATACATGATCGACCTTATTATTCTACAATAGAATAGATTTATTTACTCGTATGATCTGCCTTTCTTCCCATATGGTGCTTTTAAAGTTTGAAATAAAAGATCATTTACTTCAATCCAATATTCACGAAGCTTCCTTGGCGAAACTTGTGTTGTTTCAAAATCTAGCAACATTAGAAATGTTTGACTCATAAGCGGTTATTTAGGCTGCGTTTCACGGTAATACCAGTCAAAAATGAATTAAGTCTTATCGGGTAAAAGCAAAATGTATTGAGTGGTAGAGAATACGAATACAAAATTTGACACGCGGTCGCTAGATCTTTATTTTCTAAACCGTTTTAGAAACGTATGTATTCTCGTCACACCAGAGGTGTATTTTAGAGTAAACAGAATATATTGAAGGTGCTAGCAATAATTACAAGAACAATCTGGGCACCAACAACAATTCAATGACACGGATTTTGCTGTTGTTTTTGTAAATATTGTAGAACTGCATCATCTTAATTCGCACCAGCAAAAGAAACAAAAAATACAGGTATTTTGCATTAAATTTCTGTTTTGCGTTAAAATTAAATTGAAAATAGTAACAAGTCATAAAAAAGTTAAATGTTATAAATTATATATTTAAAAAATGGACTTTGTTGAATTGGAACCATTTATGCTGTTTTGCTTTCATTTTACTTATACTATTCGTATAAACGTGAAAAATACTTACCACAGGCTTTTGTTCGCATTTTTTAAATACGGAGAGAACTTCATAATAATTTGATTTTACTTACTCGTACTATTTTGTATTTGTATTGCCGTGAAAACTCACCTTTACCTGCAAATGTCAAAATACATTTTTGAAAAAATACAATTACGGCTATTTTCAGTTTCCTAAATTTTTTAAAAGTTATTATCTTGGCGTATCGAAACAGTGATCTCTAGCTGAGAAACATACTTTTTAATCTGCTATTAATTTTCAATTGAAGCAATTTTTTCTACATCTGATATTGTTTAAAATTTTGCGAAATTCAATTTTTTCTAGTCTATAGTTTAACATATTTTGTTTTAATGTACATACAAATGTTTATGTATGTAGAGTTAAAGAAAGAAGACCCCCTAATAGATGTTCTATGGTACGAATGCATGCCAACAGTCAGCGGCACGCACACTTTCCAACAAAACTCTTACACACTTGTTCAGCTAATTTAAAGTTGGTGTTAATTGTTGTGGAGTTTGCTTCAGCACTTTAATACAGTGTACTTTGAACTTGTACAATAATTTAAAGCGTATAAAACTAAGTTAACAACATTTGTTGCTAATTGTTTGTTCCTACTTTGTTGCATTTAATAAACCACATATTAGATTTGCAAAAAAAGAAAATATACTCGGATAGCGCGTGTGTAATAAGAAAAATTGCATTTATTTTTAAAGGGAAACTGGAATTGTTTCGCCAGATTTAAGTTTTCAAAGAAAAATGTTCATTACATGAACTCAACTTTTGTTGACCTTGAAATAGAAATCTCAAATACACTCAAAATTTTATAGTATTTTGAAAATAGCTTAAAACTTTTTTAAAAGTTATTCTGAATTATTCAAGTCAGAAGCTTAAAGGGTTAAAAAAAGACAGATTTTTGTTTGTTATGCGCTTGTGAACGGACTAATTTGTGCAGCATTATTTATTTATTAGTTCATAATTTGAGGGGTAAATTTGCCAGGTATGGCTGCACAGAATGGGCGGAGTAACGAAGACCACATGCTCAAGATAGGGTTAATTTAGATGGCGCTGGGGCTAACTGCCCACGTAGTTAACATGCAATTTCGCAAAAGTTATCTGGAGATAATCAGTCAACTAGTGCGAGGGAGGTGCAAAACGCTCGAAGTCCACAGAACAACACAAAAGGAGAGGGAATCGCGTAAATACACTAAATTTTATTCGCAGCATTTCTCATAGAATGACAGGGTCTTTTGATTTAATCAACTTTCAATTGTCTGGAAACTTTAGGGCGGTTTCTAGTAAAAAGCCATCATTCTAAGTTCAAAACTATTTCCAAAAATGTATTTTGTATTATTCAATTTGTTTTTTTTTTTTTTTTTTGAAATTTACACAATACTCTAGACAATACAGTCACAAGATTTTATAGGCAAAATTATGTAACTTATTTCTAATTTTAATTTAGATTTGTTGTTAAGAAGAAGCAGGAATTGGTCGACTGCAAATGTTTTCTACATGTTCCCTAAAGTTAAGCTTAATGTCAGTACTTGCTACCAAATACATCACAGATTTGGCAATTTCGGAGTTACACAAACAAGATAAGTGATGAAATTCTTTCAGGGGTCTTATTATAATGACACAGTTATTATTTTAATTTCTTCTTGGGTGAATAAATGATTCAAATCGACTCCAACATTTTAGCATCCATTTAACAATTGCGTTTGAGAGCGTCTGTTCTAAGTCAATCCCTTATTATTATTTTGAAATCATAGATATAATATAAAAGATATAACACCAAAACCTGCCCTACCTCCATCATTAATTTTTTTCATATGCCACTCAAACTACAATATATTCATATTCATTCTTTCAGATAGGAAGCTTTTTATTAATTTTATTATATATAATTATCATTCCTTTTAATATAATTTAAAAATCAAGTCTTTATGTCGTATTAAGCCCACATTGTTTTTTGTCAGCTTTAAAATTGTTATCTCTCAATAATTAACAAAAAAGTTGCCTTCTTAATTAAAAAATAAGAAACGAATTTGAGGCTGGCTGTTTAAATAACAGAATAACAAATTTTATTTTAAATTTGTTTAAGAGAAATTAAAATCGAATGTCCCTCACAGATCCTTCGTCCTCATAGTTTAGAATGCAAAGTATAAATTATTAAATTATTTTATGTATTCAAAATTAAAATTTAAATATTGAAAGCATTTATTTTAGCCTCTTTCTTTCTTTTCTTATTTTTTTCAGTGTAGACATCAAATGTAGTCACAGCAAAACTTGTTAAAGTTTTTTCTTGAGTTTATAAGACTATTTAAAGAAAACAAAAACTTTTTCAAAACCAAAATATATACATACAAAAGAGCAGCAAAAGCTCTCTTATTATTTGTATAAATGAAAAGTAACTGTATATATCGGGTGTTTTTTATTGAGGTATAGAACTTTAAGTTGGCATCACTTTTTTAACTGGCGGCCATTTTGTCAGCTGTCAAGTGATTAATATTTAGTTTGGTTTGCCATTTCATCATGAACAGGTTGACAAAAGAACACGCTTGCAAATCGTGCAAATTTATTTCGAAAATAATGGTTCAGTTCGCGAAGTTTACCGCAATTGAAGGAAATATTGAAGGAAACATTCGATGAGCGCATAATTTCGCGGAATGGACCTGTCAATTGGCCACCAAGATCGTGTGATTTGACACCATTGGATTATTTTCTTTGGGGATATGTGAAGTCGCTCGTCTACGCCAACAAACCAGAAACGTTAGGGGACTTGGAAGCCAACATTCGTGGCGTTATTGCCAACATACGGACCCATATGCTCGAAAAAGTGGTTGAAAATTGGACCTGTAGAATTGGCTTTATTCGAGCCAGCCGCGGCGGCCACATGTCCGAAATCATATTTAAACATTAATGGCATAAAATTATCCTTCCAATAAAGCCAAATTGATGGACATTAAAACGATTTTCTTGTGTTTTATTTCAATTCGAAGTTCTATACCTCTAAAAAAACACCCTGTATGTATGTACTCGGATGTATGTACATATGTATTCATGATATGATTCCGTTGATTTCTTTAATTTCAATGTCAGAAAACTTTTTTGTATTTGTCATTTTATACCTCTAGGACTTAAAAATGTTTTGCCACATTAGGGGCATTAAAAGCTGAAAACTTTAAACCACTTTGCAAAATTTCCCAAATGCTGCTCACACTTTCAACAATTTTTCTACAGACATCGTTGATGGTTAAGGAGCACCAAGCAAAAACAAGAAACCATTAAAAGATTATCTTATTCGTGATTTGAAGATAACGTTTTCTGTTTTGCTCCGGAAAAAATGCAATGAAAAGATATCCAATTACACCTAATTCTCTTTTTACACATGAGATGCATTCACAAAAAAATTGTCTAAAAGAAGAGAAAAAAATTACACTTTATTGTAAACTGCTATTAAAATGTGAAACAAATTCTTGTCAAAATTCATACATATAAGAATTTGTTGCAAACTTGCCGTTTTTAATTTCTTGAAAGAAAATAGAATTGCTTATATTTTATTATAGTTGTAGAGGCAAGAAACCCTATTGCCGTTTTCTTTAATACGGAACGTCGTATGCAACTTTTATACGAGAGGAGAGCATTTCAATGTTTAATGCAGAAAAATCGTTGCTAAGTTTTCAAACACGATCTGGGATATTATATACGAGTAGTTCGGTGGAATGAGATTGATGTGCGGCTGCGCGAAGTCAAACTAAATTTCAGCGAACGATTTGATTTTCCGTGCCAGCTGGAAAACTTTTTTGGTTGAGGCCCAGGTTCACCACGGACTGTAGCGCCAAAAGAAGAAGAAGAAGATTTGATTTGTGGTCATGATGTTTAAGATGCGTTCGCCAAAAATTACGTGTGAATCGAGAATTATTGTTGAACTATAAAAAGGTTCTGGTTAGAATTTAGAATTTCAGTTTAGAAGATGTGTTAAAAAAATATAAAATTGTTTGCATTTTAGTGCAATTTGCTATTACTTTCCACCCATTGAAGTTAAGGGTGTTAAGGGCAACACGTTCCTAATAGGCGGCCATTTCAAAAGCTTTTAAATAATATCAATATTAGTCACATTCGTTCTAAAATACTATATGTGACCCCACCTGGTGTGTCAAAACAAGTTTTTGAGCAAAACGCCATTAAAGTTTCCCCATCTGTGTGACATTTTCGTACCGTCTGCCATTTTTTGAGACTTGGAAATGGTTTCTTATGAAATTTTAAGGGTTTTTACATAAAATTCCAAAAAAAGTATATGGAAATTTCAGTGGTCTGGAAACCTGCAAGCGAACGCCTACCAGTCTTCCTTCACTTAACACTTTCTTCTTATTTTTCAAACTTCTATCATTAAATCAATTTAAATCACTTATACTTGTATGTAGATATATTTGTTATTACTCACTTTTATAATTTTACAAAACAGACAATGCGAAACTCTTTTTCAATTCTCTTAATGGAAAACAGCGCGGAAAAACTTTATAATATTGTATAATAATAAAAGAACTGGTAAAAAGAGCCAGAATTGTTGTAAGTCAATTAATAAACGATTCCTTCAACGATTTTTAAATTGAAATTGTCGTTCAGGTCTTTAACAACCCCAAACACAGAATAATAATAAAAAAAAGTATTCACCAGAAAACACATTTACAATCTGTAGTGTTAAAAGCAAATTGACATAAATTTTATTTTCGTAGTGCTTGAGCTTGTACAACAACTACAACAAGCAGCAAATAGAACAGCAAAATAATTGTACCCCCAAGCTGCTAAAAAAGTTGGGAAAGAACAATGAAGAAAGTTCCAACAAAGAAAAAACTAAATGTCCAATAAATTCGCATTATTATTACGCTTATAAATCACGTTTTTGTGGGGGTCAATTGCTTTAAAAGCTCTTACATACACAAGTACCCGTAATGCGAAAATAAAAAATACAACAACATCAAATTTAATTTAATTTTAAACTTAAACGAAATAAAAATTTAATAGTAATATTTTTTTTGCAACATTTTTCCAGTCTTTTTTTTTAGTTATCTTTCGTTTAATTTTCTTTTCTTTATTTTCCATTTCCTGTTTTAAGCCCGCTCATCATCTTAGAGTAGTTTTTTTTATGTTTAAAGTGGCTTTATTTACAGTTAGAATAGTCTCACATCATTCTGTTCGTCATCATCATCATCATCATCGCCGGTTTTTTTGTGCTGGGGCTGTTTTCACCTGACGAACTCACTCAGCCAAGTTTGCAACAAAAAGAAGAACAGAATAAAACAACTCCATGAAATGAAACTTAAAATGCTTAACGCAGTGTCTGTAATTTTTTAACAATCTTTTAGTTATTTTGTTTCAATGACACTATATTCCAAATTGGCGGTATAATTGATTAATCGTGCTGTTACGCATACAGAGAGTTACTGATTCCCATTTTCTCAGATCTCACGATGTCTTCTAATGCTCTTTCTCTCCTTAAAAAACCAGTGAATGAAAAGAGGGCTTTAAACTACATATCAGGACATAAATTCGGAAAATGTATCGACGATGAAAAATTGCCTACAGTAGTTAATTGTCAAACAACTGTAAGAAAACTTTAAAATTTAAGTGTCGGATGACAAAAACAACTAGATCTATTGTAAAAAATGGCCAGAAGGGTCAGAGCATTCATACATATTGGCAGGAGTTGCTAATAGAATACTTTGTTTGTTTCATAATGGCAACGGAAAGTGTTCACATGGTTGTCCAACGTCTGACAATATTGTTGTTGATATTTTGTAGACATATTTCATTGACAATATTTTAAAATTGCCTAATTTCCTCTCGAGCAAGTGGTTGGTGGTGCCGCCCATGTGTGCCTGGTTGTATTCAAGTTCACCATTTGGGGTTGGTCCACTGTCAGATTAGGCCATAATGGCAGGTTAGCCAATTCTACAATCTGATGGCAAATCTTTAAGGCAACATAGATATACTTTGAAATTATTTTGTAAATTGAACTCGAGCCTTAAATGGCGTAAAATTTAGAAAAACTATAAATACATGTACTCGTAAGACAGACTATAATTTTGTGACGATTTAGAATTTATAACAGGTCTAATCAGATAATTGGATAGAGAAACAGGAAAATGAAGACATAGTTTAATACTCGTATATGAAAACCTTGAGGTGTTTCATGATAGACGGTGAAAAATTAAAAGTCTTTTAGTATTTAAATCGAAATTCAAAATTAAAGGTCGTACAATGTTGTACAATAACTTGTTGGAGACATTTAATGTTTTTCTTTCAAAAACTAGTTTCTGCATATTTATTTAAATTCCTTTAAGTAAAATTCTAACCGATATTATACAATACTTTTTTTCTTAAATTTGATTGCATTATTTAGGGCATTCTTTAATCTAAGTGAACCCTCATCAAAACTGTCTTAGTTGTTTTTGGAGTTGTTTTCTTTTTTTCTTTTTCAATTGACTTCATTCAGGATTTTGCACTTAAAACACAAGTACTGAAAAAAACTAACAAAAAAGAATACAAAATTCAACAGATACAAACAAAAATACAGTGCGAAAATGTTGTCTTCGTACAGGCATTTTTATATATATTATTTTCATTTTAACTTAAATTTCATATATTAGGGTCGCATATAGGTGGGGTTTTTCTTCTGTCATTAGTGTTAAACTAAAATTAGGCTCAATAAATTTCTAATAAATATAAAAGTAACAATTTTAATACAGAGTTCAAAAGGTATACGCACATCTATAGTATACAAAGTTTCCATTTGTACACTTTTTATATTTATATAGTCAACAGGGGACAGTTAATTTTTTTTATTTATTTATTCGTATCCATTGGCTTTGATATACGCCACTGATTAGAAATGGAAAATAGTGGTCTATTCCAAAATATCAAAACACATTGTGGTCAAGCGGTTGTACTACCGCCTTACCGTTCTTGTGCAAAGTAAACAACAGTGTTGACTGCATAATCATAAAAACACTGCATATTTTTTACGTTTAGAAGTCCTTTTTTGCAATCAGTTGCTGATTTCACTCCAAAGTCAATTTTTTCAGCAAAAAAATAAAAATACCAGTAGTTTAAATAATAATATTAAGAAAAATATTTAATTACTTTTCATCGTTTATTGTTATGTATTTTTACGTTTTATTTATTATTTATTGGTTTATAACTTGCCAGCTAACTCTGCACAGTGGACGGAGTAAATAAAACCACCTGTCCAGGATAATGTTTTAACAGACTCTTATAATTGCATGTGTGACTAACTAAATGCGATCTACTTAGAAAGTAGCAGTGTGGCTGATACGAAACTCCTCAAATGAATGGTAAAACCCTACAGTTATCTGAAAAAACCGTTGCGAATCAAACGCAGAACTCTCGATGGCCAAACAACAACAATCCGGTCCGCACATAAAATATAATTAAGATGACGCGAGAACTGTCCTCCTATTCAAATCAGCACAATTTCAAATATTACATAAAAAATCGGAAATTTTGCAATAAGGCCAAAATAAATTAAACTAATAACTTCATCAGGCATCAGAAAATCACATTAGATATTGTTAATAACAACAGCTGACTCCCTACTATACTCATGAAGACTATATATGAAGATATCTGGATGGAAATATTTTTTCACTTAAATATATTTAGTACGAAATAGAACAAATGATGAATTGAACAATGTAGTAACTGTTGAGAGCAGAAGATTTTAGTATCGAATTACAAAGAGATCCGCCCAAGCTTCAACTTTGAATAAATTCTGCTGACTTAGTTAAATACTAGAATTTATTTTTATTTTTCACTCGTTTCTGTTCATAATAGTGGAGAGTGTATAATGATAGTTAAAGAATCTGCACTTTACAACTGAAGAAATATTTACTAAGGCGCAGCCAACAGGGCCAGATCTTAAAATTAATGACTTTTAAATTTTAATAAATTTCCATTCAAACTTCATTTATCATTTAACTATTTAATTACTTGTAAAAGAAATGCTAAGTGAACCGGAAGCCGCATTGATTCTTTCGTGTTGATTGTCCCATCATGTTGCACCAACATGCGCTGACATGTAGCTGCTGACCCTGTAAAAGTCTTTTCTTAAGAAATAAATGCAAGAACGCAATTTGATATCAGGCCGCATATGCGCATAGAAACCGGTAAATTATTTAATTGCTCATCATTCCAAATTCGTTTGGTTGGCAGCGTTGACGGTGTTGTAAAATTGCTACTGGTGGCTTCTATTAGTTTGTTTATTTCTAAGTGTAACGACAAGAAAAAAATTGTTATATAATTTACGATGTTACATTGAAGAACATTTTTAATTTAAATAGAATTTTCGTAGTCAAGTCTGAGATTTCTGCACACATGTACGAATGCGATGTTTACACACTGTGGATATGTTCTCCAAACCTACTCTACATTTTTAACTAAAACACTTATAGGAATAAAGTATATAGAATATGTTTCACTACACTCAAATATATGTATGTATTGTGCTTTGAAAGATTTGAAATATAAAAAGAAATATATATGTATGTGTGTACTCGTATATATTCGTAATCGCACACAAATACTCTACTTTATCTTGCTGCATATCCTCAAACATTAGCTGAGTTTTCTTAACTTGTTCCATTGAAGATTGCAATACTTTGTCCATTAAAAACTAAAGGGATGATAAAATAAGAGAAGCAAGATGTATTAGCAGACCATAAAAGTACTTGCACTTCATATTTTCTTTCGAAAGTTTTTGTGAGTTGACAATTTACTTTGGGAATAAAGAAAAGACTACTTCGCTATGCATCCAGACAAAGATGTGTTGTAATTGAAAGTAACTTTCAAGCGTTTCAATTGTTACTTTTATTTCTCTCCTCTAAATCCTTTTTAAAATTAAAAAAAGACAAAACATCATAATATTAACAAAAGGTTGAAAAAGTGGAAAGGTTCCTTGAATCAACTGAAATTGGCATTAAAGCAACATGAAAAATACCACAAGACATCTTTTCGGGACATTTCAACTATTTAAGATGTATGACAAACATGTCTGCAAACATATCCATTCCAGTCAATATTTGCATTGAATTTTCAAATCGAAAACAACAACACGCAATTCGGAATTTTTTTAAGCAGTATTCACTTTAGTTATCTACCTCAAACAGGGCATAACCATACAGTACACCTGCGATAATATGAACACCCCAAAGTATGAACACTTTTTTACTTCCATGGACTACTCTAAAATGTGAACTTAGTGCACATTCAGCTGGAATTCGATATTCAAAATTTAAATATAAATTAAACGTGAAAAGTTCTGAAAATTCATACAAAAAAAAACACAAGTTCTTGACTTGAAAACAAAACTCAGAAATTTTAGAACAATTAGGAAAAGCTGCAAGTGTTACCAATTTAGGGAATAAATTTGGGGTGAAAAAATATGTGCAATAAAAAATTAAAAATGCTATATTAAATGTGTTAACAATATGTTTATTGGAGCTGGAAAAAGAAAAACAAAATTTTACACCCAAATTTTAAAAATTAAAAATGCATTTTACCGATGATTTTTGAATATTGTCGCTCATATTCCCTATCCCTGTTAGCGGACTTATGTTAAAAAAAAATAATAATAATAATATTAAAGAAAATTGTTTCTTTTTTCAAAGTAAATTGTTGTTTTTCTAAATTCAATAAACAATAAATAAAAAATTTAACCTGTAGATGGAAATTAGTTGCCATTCGCAAATACGAACAATCTTGCAAAAGTGGATTGGCATGGTTTCAATTAGTTCATATTATCCTGAGTGCACTGTACTTCAAAAAAAAATGTCCACCATTTTGAAACTATTGAACAGATTTTTGTTATTTTACATTTAAATTATTGCCTCTTAATTCATTATACAGCTTTTCAAAATAGTGTCTACTATTTTCAATATTCTCTGGAAAATTATGATTTTGTACCGCAGAAAATATTGAAATATAATGATCCAAGTACCCTAGAGACGAGCAAATATATACATTAATGTTCTAAGTGTGTGCGTGTAGTCGTGTTTTTTTGGCTTAATGAGAATCAAAAACTTTTGATATACTATTTTGTCGATGCATAATTTGAGCGTCTCTAATTAGGAGGAGCCAGCAAAAGGTTATTCAATTCGAATTTTCAGTAACGCACGAACGATTCGCTGAGCGATACAAATTCTTACAGTCTCTATGGAATGTAAAGGCGAAAGTTCTTCTTTTTATATGTTGTCTCCTTCTTTATAGAAAATGGCACAAGAAATCAAAAACACACATATTTTGCTATTCATCAATCTGTTAAATTTGCATATTTTTATGCTTATTGTTTTTATTATGTCATTTTGAATTGTTGTTGTGTTTTATTTTCCTTTAAATATGTATTATATTCGATAGCTTATCTGATGCTAATACTATCATATTAACTATAGAGGGTATTGGTTGATTAGATGTCCTGAACATTCTAATAATAACACATCATCCAAAAGCAACATATGGGTGGCGT
Source organism: Epicampocera succincta (assembly GCA_932526305.1). Taxonomy (NCBI): domain Eukaryota; kingdom Metazoa; phylum Arthropoda; class Insecta; order Diptera; family Tachinidae; genus Epicampocera; species Epicampocera succincta. Next base: position 60,574,355 of record OW052034.1, read on the forward strand.
AAAAGGCCATTAAATAAATGACATGAAGACGTATGCAGATGATTGATGGCTTATTCGATGTTCTCCATGGTACCTCTCCTCTTGCTAGGATATAAAGGGAGATTCTGGTGGCAATGAAATTTCTAAGTTCTTGTATTACTTTTGTTGAGCAGCAAGACCTTAGAATGCCCTAAAAGAGGGATTCTGACTTGGTCTTGGACTGAAGTAACCATTTTGGCTGAAACGTTCTGATTGTTGTTTAAATCTAGTTACCGGTAGTGGAATTACGATGATGACATAAGTCTGGTTCAGGAATTTCAGACTATCGACTCACCTGGCTTGACTTTCTCATTTGTCCAGTAGTAGGCCGTTGTGCAATTTCATCCGACTTTCGAGTTCTTTATCGCCCTTTTAAAATCATTTTTAGTTTTAGGATAATTTATAAGAAATTTATTTAAAAGTTTTGGTTTTAGTTCTATTATTATTTTTATATTTTGTAAAGATTTTAACTTCTGGACTGAATATTTTATTGCCAAGAAAACTTCAAAGAGAATTCTAAACTCTCGTTCTGAAAGATGCTTCTCATCGCCACTTTTTAAATAGCCAAAAGCTTTTTTGGCCACAAACTTACTCCTAACATTAGCATATAGTATGTATTTTCAAAGCTTTGTTTTAGTTTTTTACACAATTCCTAAATAAGCGATACTCATCATTCTTTGTTGATGGATGGCTCATGCATTTGCATGCCTTCGATTGCTTGTGTGCAAAATTATTTTTTTCTAATTTTTAGGAAGAACAAATTTTATTTGCAAATGTTGCATACCATTGCAGATTTTATTCATGTTCATACGCATATACGAGAAACACACAGACATGCAGACATACTTATCTACATATGTATGTATGTATTCTCGTATGTATTTCACACAATTACTCAGTATATCACATACAAACGTTATTCTATTCAAGTATATTTACTATCTTCTCAAATTTATGATGTTTGCTTTGATGTCAGTAATATATATGTATGTACTTGTTCAACATACATACATGCGTACACTACAGACATACCCATATGCATGTATTTGTGTGTATTTGAATGTTAATGCACACGTACATATTTCAAATGACTATTTATAAATGCAAACACGTCCTTAGTGACGATAAAAACTATCCACATGTTTTTAAAAAGCAACTTTTTGTTTTCATCAGCCCGAAATTTAGAGATTTTCGACCGGCATATAAATAAAAACTTATCATTTTGAATTCTTATCGTGTTACCTTAATGTTGTTAAGAAATGTAACCATTTCTACAAACAGTTTTGTTGGCCACTGTTTGTTTATTTATGTGCGTGCTTTTGTGTGTATGTGTGTGAGTGCAAGTGCATTCATGTTTGCAATGGATGAGTGAGAAGCGTTTGTTCAAAGTGAGGAGCATCTATTGAGTTATTGAAAACTTTAAATATCTAATATGCAAACAATGAACACGCACACACACGTCTGCCTCCCGGTCGGTACAAATCTTGTCCGTGTGCATGCATTTGATAGCTGGACTAAGTACAGGCTCTTGTTCTGACTTTATTGTTAAGAGTACTCTCTAGTCAAGTTCGTATGACGTTATTTATACATACATATTCACATATGCCAATGTTCCATATGTCTATTTCAGTATTAAAATAATTGAAATTTTCATGTAAAAGGAAAGAAATTTATTAAAATAAAAGAAAAAAGTTTGAAGTGAAGTTTTTTTTTTTTTTGAAATTTTATTTACACTTATAAAACAACAAAAACTACACAATATTTGTTTTTTATTATTTCAGTCTTTTGTTACGGTATTGTCAAGGATTTGATTAATGAATAAAGGCAGGTAAATTCGTATGAAGTATTTGAAATATTCACAACAAGCCTGCATAAGCATAATATTAATCGGGTAATATCCTTGTATATTGTTTTCTGCATTTCAATTGCAACAAACAAGTCTAAACATTGCCTTTTTTTTTGCAAAATTTCTGACATACATATACACACAGATAAAAACTTTTCCGTGAAAACATCCACTGTGGCACAAAAAAAGATTTTTTTGCGACCAGTACTCAGGTGTCAACCCCTACATATGCAGTGTTTTGCTACAGAACTGGATTGAGGAGGAAGAAAGAACAAGCAGTGTTCCGTCCTTTGGTTGTTTTTATTCTAAAATATATGGCAGGGATGATTATGTCTGAATTTAACAGATGCTGTTATTAAAAACTGTATATTTTACGCTTTTGTTATAATTTTCCTGCACTCCATCTCCCACAGGACCAAACCATCGAATGAATTTCATACTCAGTATGCAGAAAACATATAAGAAAACAGCGACCAAATTTATTAAGACATATTTAAAAAATGTGTTTTAGGACAATTTGCGCTATGGCGAGGTTCCAGCAGATGTAGTGATTTGTAACTACTAACGTTGGGTAAAAGATGGCCTCTAATTTGTAAAAAGAAAATTTTGTGGCTTCAGACTCACTTAAGCACTTTTATTTTGTTTAATTAGCTACACGCAGACAAATGGCCAAAAGCCAAATAATAAAGTTATTACAGCCACAAAATATTTTATTGTAAAATATCAATAATACAATAATCTTAACCTACTCCTTGCTTTTCGCTCAAAGGTAAATATCCTTTTGATTACTTACCTTATGTTAATATGCTATAAGTTTAATTTAATTACAACTTTTACGAAAATTATTTTTGTATATAGTCAGTAAGGACAAAGTCCTTGATGAAATAAATAGGTAAAACCAACTTTGAAAATAAGAAAAAACATTTATTCTAAATATATATTCATGTATTATTCGTGATTCAACTATTGAATTTCTATTTTTGTATAACTACCTTAACTATTATATTTCTATTTTTCATCCATTTATTTTTTTCAGCGATTACCAGAAATTCTAGAAAAACATTTTTTTCGATTGATTTTGAACAATCAAACACAATGTGCTTGAAACAAAAAAAGAGGACTCACTCGTTTGAACAAGATGAGTCAGAAGCACGTGTACACGCATGTTTAGTTTAATTTATATACATTTGATAAATAGGAATCGCACTCGTAGAAAGCTTTTCACAGAAAATATGAATTTAAAAAGGGGCAAAACATATTGCATGATTTTTGTAGGAAACTACGCAAAAGTGAAATCCCTATCACTGTTTTGTTTCCAAAATTGTTATATTTTTTCTGATGCTATCTAAATATTAATATTAAATCCCTGATAATGAAATTACCTGAACAAAAAATTTTCAAATTCTGAACAAATTTTTACCTTGAAAATATTGTATTATCCGAAACGCTTCAGTTCCGACTATTACACATATTCGCGGTCTGAGCGTATATAAAGTTTAGCGAAATTCTTCATATCTTTTGCCGTATACGTGATATTTACTTAGAAGTTCATATACTCGTATTACTCATACGCTGCGAGCTAAAGTACTTTTTTTGAAATTCAGTTATGGGATGAAAAGCTTTTAGCCGATCATAAAAATAGAAGCCAAATTAATGTAATAATTTTTGTGGTTCCGTCTTGATAAGCAATAGGCAAAACTATTTTTTTGTAACTTAAAACCTTAACACTTTAATTAGCCATATTGCAGTTACTAGTGCACTGAGACATCAAAACAAAGCTTTTTTATGGCTTTTGACATGTTTTGCTTATTTACAAAATTATACGTATATTAAAATTTTACAAGTGTCTCAGATATTGTTAAGAGCAGATCAGCCTCGCTAAGACATGAGAGCAGCTGTCAAGAGTAAATATGTATTTGTATGGGGAAAAAATTTATGTGGAAATATATATAACACAAAGTTCCATGAAATCTGTAACAATTTTATTTCTAGCAACTGAATTTCTTATTCGTTTTGAGACTATAAAATGTATATTAAATGTTAATTCAAATTAAAATTATAGTCGTCTATGTTAAAACATTTATATTTATATTCGTGTGCCTTTAAAGATATAATAAGATAACAAAAAACAAAATGTTCTTATAATATTTTTCAAACCATAAATCAGAGGAGTCTTTGATTTTACTTTTTGTTAAAGTTATTAATGATCCCATAAATCTTGAGAAATACAACTTAAACTTAACTTTAAGCCCTCTAAAAAAATTAAAAAAGATCTTAGAAGTAATTAGTGATACTTATCCACATTACAGAAATCCAACGCTAATGTTATAATAAATATAAAATTTCAACCGACTTTGAAAAACTTTTAGTGAATCCAATCAATCAGCAATGAGCTGGAAAAAATTATGACACTGATTTTGATTTGACAGGCCACTTTGCAGCGGTAATTTCTCAAATATTATTAACAACTTAAACTGCAAACATTTTAAAATAAGGAAATAATTTAACTTGAGTCCAGCAAGAGCGTAGTAGCTCTGTTTTTAATATTTAGGAAAAGCTGTTTGTATAGAAAATGTCCAGAACAAGTTTCAATCGAAACAGAATAATTTTGAATTGATGCAACAGATAAAACTTTTGGTGCGGCCGTTGTCCAATTGATGTGCAAAGTAAGAGAAACTTCTCCGCCAGAAATTGCGAAAATAACGATAATAGACTTTTCTAATGATTTCCCAAAAATGATATTTACAGGATCGAAATAGCATAAATAATTAAAATCAATGATCAAATTTGCTTTTTATAAAGTCGATTAAGGCTTCGAAAAAAAGTTTTAGGGGTCAAGCTGACAGATTATTATATGATACGCATTTCGATAAAATAAATTGACAGCTGGCTATGGTAGACATTTTCTAAGAAAATTCTTGGAATTGATTCCATGCAAAGAAAACTTATAGCATAAAAAAATCGCTATTTATTCACACCAATTGATGGCATTTTTCTTCTTCAAACGCGTTAAAAAATGTACGAGTAAATACGTTTTTCTTTACGATTTCCTTTCATATTTTAAATTTATTAAGGAGTTTGTTTCGTTCTCGTCAGTTGTTAGCCGAGATTACGATACTAATATTTTAATGTTTTATTTACAGGGTGTTTTTTTAGAGGTATAGAACTTCGAATTGAAATAAAACACAAGAAAATCGTTTTAATGTCCATCAATTTGGCTTTATTGGAAGGATAATTTTATGCCATTAATGTTTAAATATGATTTCGGGCATGTGGCCGCCGCGGCTGGCTCGAATAAAGCCAATTCTACAGGTCCAATTTTCAACCACTTTTTCGAGCATATGGGGCCGTATGTTGGCAATAACGCCACGAATGTTGGCTTCCAAGTCCCCTAACGTTTCTGGTTTGTTGGCGTAGACGAGCGACTTCACATATCCCCAAAGAAAATAATCCAATGGTGTCAAATCACACGATCTTGGTGGCCAATTGACAGGTCCATTCCGCGAAATTATGCGCTCATCGAATGTTTCCTTCAATATTTCCTTCAATTGCGGTAAACTTCGCGAACTGAACCATTATTTTCGAAATAAATTTGCACGATTTGCAAGCGTGTTCTTTTGTCAACCTGTTCATGATGAAATGGCAAACCAAACTAAATATTAATCACTTGACAGCTGACAAAACGGCCGCCAGTTAAAAAAGTGATGCCAACTTAAAGTTCTATACCTCAATAAAAAACACCCAATATTTAAAACAAAATTGTTATAATTAAAATTATAACCAGCCATAGAATAGAAGTACTTGCAAGTTAGGCCCTCGGCTTTGACGATACTAATATTAAAATATATAATATTTGCTTTTCTTCGTTGCAGATAAAAACTTAATTTGCAGTTTTTTTTTGTTATTTTTTTTATTGCTGCACTACTGTTTAAATCATTAATATTACCCAGAGATGTATAAATAAATCTAAAAAAAGTAGCAGTGAAAAAAACTATTTGTAACTTGTGTTTTACTGCCACACTTTGTATGTATGTATGTATGTATGTCCATACACACATCATGCGTCCGCATGCTCGTAAACAAACATAAACCACTCTCTCATCGAACTCGATGGTAGGGGCATGTGTTAGCGTTGACTATTGTACTGTTTGCAAACAAAATTTACGACATGACATTTGCAATAAATAACCACATAAAATATACACAAAGGAACTTAATATCATGCGAGTTCACACATGTAAAAACAACTGAGATTTGTGGACTGTTTATAAAACAAAATATATAACTTTTATTTGTATTTTGAGCAACAAGTCTAAGATGAAACCCCGAAATTTATAAGCGAAATTTAATGAGTGGGTTTTTCCTCAACCTGCCAAATGAACTTATTGATAATAATAATAATTTGTAAAAGTCTTTTCCTTCACTTAAATTTCCTTCTAAAATCCGAAGCAACGAAAAAGCATTTTGAAAATATTCGTAATAAAAACCAACTGAATTTAGCTTAAGTCAGCCAAATGCTATAAAACCTCCTACTGCCGGTACAATTTTAACAAATTATGAGCCACGAAAAGTAGCAAACGGTAAAAGGACAAAATGAAACAGACTTAACAAACCCAACTGAAAATCCGCATTATGCAATTTATCTACAGCACCAAAAAAAAAACATATTTTCGTTAGAAATAGTTTTCCTTCCCTCCCTCTTTGCCTATTCGTTATCTCTTACTGGCAAATATTATATCCATATTTATATTTTCTTTCAAGTTAAGAAATAATGTCATTTTATATTTTTATTTAAACTGTCTGCTTGCCACTTTGTGTTGCCTTTCCTACCGCTGCTTAGTCTGCATTATTTTCCTTCCAATTTCACTCTGCAGCTAAATTCTCTAAAACAAAAAAGTAATTGAATATAATGCCACTTGGTTGCACGGACACAGTGCAGTGTTACTGAGTATGAATGTTGTTAATGGTGCCATCCACAGTACTCGTCTATAGTAGCATCATCATTGCTGATCACTGGTCAAAAGAAAAACTTATGTATATGTATGTATGTATATGTAAAAAAGTTATTAAGTTCTGCTGCTACTTTTCTTCTTCAGAGCTTTCAGAATTCATACAATTTCTGTTACAGTAGAATTTCGAAAAAGTCAACTAACCTTAAAGTTTTTAGCTCGGATAAGTTAATCGTACTTCAGCCTTAACGTGGCGCTATAAAATTCTCTTCAATTAACTACTGGAGACATAAATATATGCAGTATTGGTCGCTGTGGAGATTCTAACCGAAAGGGACACTTGCGCGAGGTGATTAAAAGAATCAAGTACTTCTCAAGACTCTAGGCAGCTGTACTTTTACATCTGTCACAATAGTAAAGTGTCACAATGTGCTAAATGGCTTAGTGACTCGTAATCAGATAATTTCGATATGTGAGACATCTGTGTCCAAAGGGTGGCTGAGGAGACTTGGCAAATAAATGGACAACATCCATCGTGAGAAAAGACTGGAACGTTTTTCATTCAATTGGCACTGGCCTTATAAAGCCAAAGCCAAATGTTGACATATACACAGCTAGAAAACACAAAATTTCGTATTAAAAGTATTCGTATAAGTCGTATATTACACATATTTTTAAATATTAATACTAATATAGTATTTCTACCAATATATACACCACAAAAAGTATTTACTACTCATGCTTTACACTCTGAAATTATAAAACCTATGTTCCCTATACCGGCATAAGGCTCACTCGATATGCTATGAAGTAGATTATTGTACTTTTCCATAGAAAAATTTACTATAATTTTAAAATTTTGCAAATCTGAATTTTCAATGAAATAACTGTCGTAAAGCAGCTGTGGACTGAAGAAGAGCTCTTGGGTAATCGTAATTATTTTTCAAGTGCGGTCTTTTTATTGTCTAGCTTTCGAAACTGAAATTGAATTTATGCAAAAAACCACATTTTTGTAAGTTTAGTTGGGTGAAAATCGAGAGAAACAAATAGTATAAATACAACGAATCATATCTGGCAATCAGCTGGCAGCCATCTACCTAAAATTAAAACTCACAAAACTTCTCTCGAAAAATCAATCTGCCAGGCTTAAAAACCTCAAAATAAAAACTAGTAGCGCTTATCAGCCTGGCAACTATGATATGTAAACCTTCCGAAGCACTGTCACCCTCCTTTTCCCCTTCGAGATGCTATTTTGAAAAATTACTTAATCCTTCTAAATTTTTATATAATACAACAAGTCCAGTGAATATTCCAGGAATTACCCAGGACTTAGCCGGCAAAAAATGCGATTTTTCAATAAAAGTAATATATTTTATATGATTAACTTTGTTTCCACTTCAATTTGATTTTAAACCAACTGTTGAAAATTAAAATAAAAAGTCTTAAAAATTTTGTTTAATAATAACTGAAAACATAATTATATCACGTTGATTCTACATTGGTGTTGGTTATTTTTTCTGTACTTTCAGATACATATCACACATACTCGTATATTAGGAAAAGTTTTCTGTTCACACTGTTCACGATTTCTTTTATTAATCTTTTGTTGTAGTTGCTAATATGTACGAACGCTGAAGCGGTCAGTTATGGCTTTTTAGGTGTCAGGTAAAAACGGAAAATGAGAAATGATGTAAAAATATTGTTTTGCTTTGTGCTTTATTGGCCATAAAAGCTGTCTGTGCTGATAATAGAATTTGCAACACAAAAGAGCAAAATGATGTAGAATTATTGCTTTCAAACCCACAGTCAATGCCAAGGAGCGAAGGAATAGGAAGGAATAGTTATCAATAAAGAGACCACAATAAATAGTATATTTTTCAAAATGATTTATTGCTTTTGAACGATTAGTAATATATTGTAATAAAAAATTACGTATATATATATATAGATGTATGTATGTATGTAAATATGTATGTATGTACATACATGTATGTATATGTACGTATAAATGTACGAAAAAAAAGACGTAAGAAAAAAATGATTAAAATTGAATTGATTATAAAGTGGTGTGATGGTGGGCTAAACTCACATAATGAACACACATGAACTGGACCAAGCCCAGTAAACGGAAAACTAAGTACCCAAATTGTTAGCACATCAGCTCTTCCACCATCTTGTTCCTTACAAAGAACAGACATCTATTGGAAGACAACAGCACGCCAAAGACATTTAGATCACCAAGGTAGTTTTCTACACCGATATCTGCAAAAGCCTCTTCCTGGGCTTTAATTGACAGTTTCAGTCTTCACTCTATACCCAGAAATGGAGAATGTCCTAGACTTATCAGGCACAGTTAAATTCAACTTCGTGTGCAATGTGGAAACGGCATATAACATAAAAGCCTTGGTCGAGAGCTGGGGATAGCTAATCCCTCTTCCCCAAAATTCCTTAGACAGCAAAAGGAAGACGGCGCACCTGAAAACGGCAGCCTGAAATCCTAAAGGAATATCGAACCTGGATACTGCTTTCAAGGCATCCTAAATTCAAGTTGGTTCCCGTTCTGCCAATTGACATTTGACACTTATATCTTCTTAATTTTAAAAGTAGGAAAAGATCTATTTTATATTTTCCCTAGAAAAAGTTGCAAATTCTCAGCAAATTTCTTCAAAAATCTTTATAAAACAAATAATTTCAAATTTTTTTCATTTAACAACAATTCGGGATATGCCTTTTGCCCCTTAGGCGTCACAGTTATTTAGATTTACTGAAGAGGCTGTGAGCAAACTCAATGTCTTTTAATAGAACTTGTTATTATTTTAGTTGTTTTAAATTGTAGTTGTTTTTGCTGTAATACAATTACGGAAATGAAGAAGAAACTTTTCAATTGAGTTTTCCGTTATGCCTTCTTTTCCTTTACTTCTAAAATTATCTATAAAAACAAGACACAGTAACTTGGCGGAAACAAACAACTTGTAAAAACCAACTACTACAAATAACAGTAGGGGCTAAATAAATAGAATTAATAGTGATGGACTAATGAATTTCCTGTATTTCTGATCAGATGTAAACAAAATTTCGGTTGAAATTAAATTTAAAAAGAAACCAAGATCCGTTCTCTGTCGTGAATTTTTATTCCAAATGTGTTTGTTTGGGAATCAATATCTCCGGAGTTGGCGTTTGGAAAAATTAAATAGTCTTTCCAGCAAAAATACCTAGAAGAACATAAAAAATTGAAGTTTAAATTTTCTTAACATTAACTGAGGACAGCTTTTGTTCATTAATTATCGGTATTCCGAAAATGTTTAATAAACTTTCGGGAATGGAGTCCAATCAATCAATGCGAGAAAAGAATAGTTATAAACATAAATATATATGATTATTGTGGAGTTAGTCAAAATTTTACCCAATTAATTATATTCCTATGAAGCAGTCGAACCAAAAACGGCAAACTTTGAAATCTGGAAAGAAATACAATAATTCAAGTCAGCCCTTTATCAAAACTGATTAATTGATTTTCATATTAATTTGCAAGGAACATCTGTTAACTAACTTTTAGTTGAGTACTTTTCCAAAGACGCGGAGCAGAGGCCCAAACAGTATCGGTGCGACTGCCAGGTAGCCACTTGGTATATTTTTTCCAAAAAGTCGAGCCGCCACTGAAGTGCTCGGCTGATGAGCGGGTTCAGTCGAATTTTTTTGGTTGTTTTGTTTTGCCACAGTTGTAAAATATTAACCATATTACAGTTGCTAGGCGGTGCGCTCTAGCAGCGTTGCCAATCTAGAGTAGAAATTTTATCAAATCTTCTAATTTTATCTTTTGTAATTCTCAGCTTCAAATCGTTGATCCCAATAAAGTTTTAAAAATTACTGGCTTGACAACTATTTTATAAAGTCACAGACTACTAGTATATAAATTTTTCTCGTCTTTGGCTTTAAAAATCACCAGATACGAGAAGCAACCCAAAGCCACAATTAGCATTTTGTATGGATCAAGATTTGCTCAATTGTTGTTAATTAATATAATAGTGAAATCAATCGTTGAACTTGTATATACAATGTGTTTTCTGGCAGTGTTTACTCTTCCCAAGGCACAATATGGGAAGTTTTTTTTGTTTTCGAATTAGTATTGTTCCGTTCAGATGGACAAACGAAAAAAATTTTCAAGACATTAAAAAAAATTAGCACAGTTCAACCGCCGCCGCGGCCCCTAAGTAAATCATCTTGTTTTTAATCAATGTAAGTAATTTAGCCAGCTATAAAGCAAAACGAAAAATTATATTCACTAAATTTTTGTTTTTACTTGCATGCACAGATTATATATACAAACTATATAGGAAAAAATTATCTATACTGTCATATGATTCCATTGGAATTATTGTTCAGTAGAAACGAAAAAATCTAATATGAAAAACTACTCATATGGAAATCAAAAATTTTTTTTAAATTAAGCCCAATTTTGATTAATATATTAGTATTTGACAAAAAGTCTCCCGATTTTATATTATTTGATTTTGCATAATTAAAAGTAAAAACTGCATTTGACAGTCTTGGGGCTTTTAAAAATGTATTTATAAAAACGTTTTTTTCACCTGTAGGAGCGTAAAATTTACCACGAAAATTTATTGCATTTTGATTTGAAGTTTTTTGTAACTTTTGTTTTTTTAAATATGTCATAATATGTAAAAAACAAATGTGTCATTAATCATTATCATTCATCATTTAGGGTTCAGGATGTTTAAATTTGTGTTTTTTTATTCCACCGCAAAATATTTTGCCGTTTGTTTTATGTATTTAATTTTTGGTTGGTTTTAGTTGGATTTTCTAACAAAATGTGCAAAATGATGATTGCCTCATTATTCTGCCCTCCGCTCCAAAATAATTATTTATAAAATATTAAATTAAGAATTTGATTTCAACTAATTTTTTTAATTTTTCCTTTTTCCTTAACCCCATTTTTTCCTCAATACAGTCCGTCTACTGTTAAACTAAAAAAAAAAAAAAAAAAAAAAAAAAAAAAAAAAAAAAAAAAAAAAAAAAAAAAAAAAAAAAAACATTCAACATGTCAGTCTTTACTAAATGAAGCAAACAAACTATTTTATGTTGTTTTATCCTGTTTTAAGAACTCAGTTGTGCTGACAATTTGTATCAAAACTCATCAGCAACACCATAAGATAAACATATTAATGTTTTAATAAAAAATAAAATGAAACTAAGTAGTATTAGGAAGCAACAAAAACAATTTTGTATAAACAAGCAATTTGTACAAGCACAATGTCTTCATCTAAACACATTCATAACTTTTATTTATATACTCGCAGCAGATACGTTAAATAAAAAGCCAGCCAAAATGAACTCAGCAAATGGTAATGAAGTTACTTTTAGTTGTATGTCTGTCTGTGTGTGTGTGTATTTGGTCTCAAATTTGCAGTTTTCGTTACAGTTGTTTTAATACAATTCAGTACAGTTTGAAGCTGAAATGACTTTTTGAAAGTTGCAAACAAAAAAGTTGGCAGCGGCAGAGCAGGGGGGAGTCAAGTATGGCAAAGCTTCCGGAAATCAACATCTTCCGTAACAGTTTATTTGTTTAAACTCCGTAACAACGATGAAGTTTTTACATTAGATTTGCATTTAGTAGAAAAGTTTATGTAACCGAACACATTTGTATAATTTGCATACATACATAAATGTATGTGTGCCTGTATATGTGTGTGTTTGAATGTCCAGCAAACATTCTGATTCAAATTGTATGATACCAGCTGTGTGTGTTTCTTAAAATATGAAAACTTGACCAACAATAAGGTGCACATTTTTATTTGAGAAATTTACTAATTCTCAGATTATCAGGCATCTTCTGATAATAACATTTGCGATGCGCATTGAAATCGCATAATAAATAGGTGGTCTGTTGTTCGCAATAGCAACAGGTTTGGCGACTTCAACTCGCAAGCATGTCCTATAATAAAATATATTTTAGCGAAGGTTAGTAAAATTTCAAATTATTAAATTTTAAAATATCAATTTAATAATTCGTTTATTTGAGTACTTGTGAGTTAATTTAAGCAGCGCAATAAAACGGGCAGTCCACCAAAAAAAGAACACAAAAAAATCAAATTAAAGTCAAGTCACTGGTCGATTTCAAAACAGGCGTTCACAAAAACATGCCTGTATATTCAAATATTATTTAAAATATTTTTCAAAATCGATAGAGATAAGTATTTTTGTATGTATGAACATATAGAAAATGTAAAAGCATACATACATATGTATGTAAATTTAAGATTTTTATTTATTTGAAATTAATTTTTCCTTCGATTGATTTTATCAGATTAAGAGCGAATTATTAACAGCTGGTCTTGACAGCTCAGGTGACTGTCTTTTGCTGCTTGTATTTTTATCTTATTACTTAATCAAAATTTGTTTGTAATAATTTACGCATTATTTCGTTAATATATCTTTTATATTACATACATACAACACATAATTTATATATTCATAACAATAAAATAGTTTGTGTCCATTCTAAGTTCTTCTCTTTATCTGATTTCAACATAAAAATAAGCTATTTTTCTAAGCAAATTGAGGTAACTCTACTTGTTACGAAGGTGCTTTGGCCATAATATAGCACACTGGAGTCTAAAGTTGAGATTCGAGGCAGACTATAGCATTAACAAGTAATCAGCAGCACTCTTACTTCACCAATTATGAAATCGCGTTGTCAACACCTATTAATATTTAACTCAAGGCGTATTAATACCAAGTTCAAAATCTCCAAAATACATTTTTTTTATATTATTTTTTTTTATTCATAAATAAAGTCTTACAATTTTATAAATATGTATATGCGTCAGCGCCTTCAAGGCTTTATAGAGGCTAATGGCTACTTCTGGTTTCATTAAGAACTAAAAAAATTAAAACTGTGTAAAGAAAAAAATTATAGAAAATTAAGGAAAAAATAAGTAATATTTGTTACAAAAGTTTAATTCAATTTACTTTTGCGTACAAAAATAAAAAACAAAAATATGTTTATGTTTCTGCATTTTCTAATAGGTGACTTTTGATACGAGTTTTGAATGTAGAAATTGAGTTTATATTATTGTACGTAAATTTTCAGGTAAATTATTATATTCCCTTAAATCGAGTCGACATCCTGAAAAACCTAAATTAGGAGCTTGTCTAGTTTTTCTTTGCGTACGAGTCCAATTTTGAGTAAATAGTATAGATCGCTGTTCAGATGCTTTTAGTGTTTGAAAAAAATAAATTAAAACCTTTTGCTTATACAACCCTCGTATAGGCAATATATTTGTTGCATGCCTTAGAAGCTCGTCCTGTGTAGAATACCTTAAAGGTAAATTAAATACAAGGTTTAACGCCTTCTTCTGAGCAGATTGAAGTGACTTTAAAAAGCTACTCACTCTCCAACCATGTGTAGCAGGAAGTTAAGAAAAATGAGAATGAACAAGAGTTTGATAAATAAGAAACTTTGTTTCGATGCTAAGTTTGTCCCTGGACTTATGTAGTACTCCAATCCCTGGCGAAATTTTTGTTTTCATACCAAGTATATGTTGATCCCATAATAAATTTTGACTTAGTACAACTGCCAAGTAGTTAATCATCTTAGATTCAGTTATAGCAATTCCATCTACAAACACATACATTTCCTCATCATTCCTAAGATTGTATGGTTCATATTTTATAAATTTCGGTTTCGAGGGACTTACAGATAGTCTGTTACATTGTGAAAATTCTGTTAGAACAGTTGCATTTGTGTTTTCAACACTTGTGAGTATTTATCACCCATGTTCTGAAAAACGCTGCGTTTTCAAATCGCAAATCGTTTTTAAAACGCAAAACGCATTTAACCATGTTCTGAAAACGAAGCGATTTGCTGGCGTTTTGCCTTTTTCGAAATTGTATTCGAACAAAGAAAAAACATATGTTTTATAACAACAAAAAATACAAACAGAAAATACAATTCAAATTCAAAAAAAAAATACAATTCAAAAAAATTCGTCAATTAAATGAAATATCAAAAAATAAATTTTGTTTGAAATAGTTTTTAATTAAACCGACTATTTTTATGATTAAAATAAAAAAATTCATGGAAAATATTTAAAATTAAAATGCCTTTAGCGTATTCACTTGCTATATGAATGTATTTAAAATTTTAATATTTATTGTCAAACGGTAACAGGCAGCTTTTTTATTTAATTTTATTTGTAAAATATCAGTGCAATAACCGCAAATGCTTCTTCTTTTTGTTTAGAAATGTTACATATAAACACTTGCGAATAATTGGTAAGTTTCATCACGGGTAGCCGGTTTCAAATAGGATCTTGTATAATTTTTTAGCTTTCGTAAATATTTTTAGGTGTTGCAACAGGTTTTAAATTATTTTTGAACTTTTATAAAGGATTGTTTACTACTTTTTAATAAAAATATGCGAACTTAATAAATTTCAAATAATATATTATCAGAAGTTTGAAAAGAAACAACAGAATAGGTAATTTTAAAGTTAACACCGCTAGCACTAAATTTTTTTCGAAGATCAATTTGACCAGTTTATTGCATAAATCGCCAGTTGAAAAGTAAACAAATGTTAAAAGTTTTTCTTCAAATAAAAACAAAACATATTAAATTTAAATTTTACATTATTTTATTTTCTCTTTCGAGTGTAGTTTAAATAAAAACGACCAGATCGTTTCAGCATACACTAGCGGTTTGAAAACGCCAGCTTTCTAGCGTTTTCGTTTCCCAGAACACCTGTTTGGCGTTTTTAAATCGAAAACTAGAACGTCCAGCGATATGCGTTCTTGAGAACACCTATTTGGCGTTTTCAAATCGAAAACGAAAATTTTAAGCGAAATGCGTTTTTCAGAACATGGGCGTATAAGGGTAAACTAGACTATTGGCATCTGCATGCATGAACAACCGTTACAACCAATAAAACCACTATTTTTTAAATCATTAATAAAAATCTTCAACAGCAAGAGGCAGAGGACACTCCCCCGCATAACAGATTTTCTTTGAAAGCGATCATTAGAAAAGTCTAATGCTGATGAAAATTTTCCCCATTTTGTTTTCAGTCTTAATCAAGCATTTCTCATGATTTCAGAAAACAACATACGAATATAAATCAGAATTATATGTTCTGAGAAGTCCGCTTATTATTAAAGGAAAGTCAGGGTATTTGCCAAAAATATTTTGTCAACTCAAAATAAAATGAAATGTTTACCTCAAGTATTCATTTAATCTAGATATTGAAAATTATACATGAAAGAAAAGTACTTTTTTCGAACGCTTGATTTTGTGTTTGTTGGGTATGGTCGCGGTAACATCATCGAGGTTACCATCTGCAACTATTGCACTAAATCAAGTATTTTTATTCTAGTTTGCACAACTTTGAAAAATTCAAAAATCGAAAAATTAAATGTTTTGAAAAGTAATAAGTAAATTAAATGCCAAAAATGTTATTTATGTACTTGGTTCATTTAATTTATATTTCAGCCTTAATAAAATGCCCGCTGATAAAAGAAATCAAACGGATTTATGTTTATATCTATAATATATCTAATATGTATTTAGGCCTTCCAAAATTTAGTTATTGAATCGTATTGATCTAATTTGCTTTGGAGGATTAAGCATTAACACACGAAAATTAAGCATTCTTCAGTTATATACATAAAGAGATGCTTGAAAAAATATTTTACTCGCTTGAATTTCAAATGTTTTTCCCCCCTTTTTGCAGCGCAATTAACCTGCCCAACCGCAGCACATTTTAACCTGACTAGCGTTTGCATAGTTGAATTTTTTCGTATGTACGGATAATACTACTTATTTGGTATTTGATAACAAAAATATCGAGTTCCCAAAACTGGCCTACTCTAAATTTTTAATCGAATACGTAATCGAGTATACTACACTATTTAGTAAAATAAACAGACAGACTTTATAAGTTACAAGAGTTAAATTTAATATATAAAATTGATAGTGAACATTGCAGCGATGTAAGAACAACAAAGAATAAATCGACTTACATATAAGAGAACTCAGTATTTTTCCACAAACAGCTTAACCTTTAATTACCTGTTACTATTCTCTAGACATATAACAAAACTATGCACTTTTGCAAAAATGTAAAATCAACATGTTGCAATTTTAAACAATGTTGTGTATGTGTTATATTGTTATTAAATTTTAGCTTAAATATACATCGAAAGTACTAAATTTGAGCCAAAAAAAAATTAAAACATTTAATGAAAATTATAGCTTCTTATTCAAAGACAAAAAACATTTGAAACAAATTAATTGTAAAAATTAAGTGCAGACTTTTCTGAAGAAAAATGTTCATAAATTTGTCTCTATTTATCGTCTCGTTTAACAGACATCTTTTAAAATATTTTGTCTATTATAGTTTTTCTATTTAATAAACAGTGATATAATATTTTCTATGTTGGCGAAAATGAAACAAAAAAAACTCCCACAAATTGTTCAGACAAATTTATTTATGACTTAAGTTGCTACAGCTAAATGTCATTTTAAATTCATACTCTGGCAATAGCAACAACATTTAACCGAAATGAAGTTTTATTGAAATAAACACAAATGTAACACGCACAACAATAATATCTACAAACGAACTTTATCGAAAAGCAGAAAAGTTTTAATACTTCTAAATACACCGAACAGACTTACACTCTATGGGAACGAAGCTGTTCGCTTGACAAATTGATAAAGTGCAGCCAGGAACAACCAAAGGACTTCTAGAGATATCCTTGACTTGTAGCACTGAGAAGAACATCGCATCGAACGATCACTTAATAATAACTGGGCTATTCACATCGTTGCTGCAGACGATGAAGAGTATTCTTTAACGGTTATACTCGTAAAATCAATATATTATAAAAGTAATTTGAGTTTAAAATCGACGCAGCAGTTGGTAGAGTGTTCGACAAATATTCCAGCGGTCTTATGTTCAATCCCTACCAAAGAGTTTGTGTACGATTAGTGTTCAGCGCTTTCATTTGAGTGCTGACCGATCTTAATATTATATTTTTTATTTTGAACTTTTTCTATAACAAATTTTTTATAGTGCCAAAAATATTTAACTTAACAAAGGTGTAATTTTAGAATTATGCATACATACATATTCTTCTTTAGGAATAATTTTATTTAAAGCAAGACTTTTATTTTATTGCTTTTAGTCAATTAAATATAAAAAAGCAGGCGCATATATTTTTCACAGTTGACTGTCTGTAATAGTGCATTTATGTCACAGCCAAAAGAAATCGCCTACAAAATCTCCTTAAATCTGCTCAAACCCAACCGATGCAAGTGTGGTTCATTTTAAACTAAAAATACAACGCTGCACAAATAAAACTTGACATTTTGGCAGAAAAGGAAATAAAAGAGCGTGACACTGAGGTTGTGCACAATTTATTTTTTTAATATTATTTATTTATTTGTTAAAAAAGACTCGGAACTATTATATATTTTATTTTTTTTTTTAATTTTTTGTATAACTTGCAAAGTAAATTTACAAGTTATAATTGTACAAAATATTGGGATAACGAGGACCATATGCTCATGATGGTTTTAACAGTATTTTTTTTAAATATCTCTGTGTCTGACTTATGCGATCGCTGCCATCATATGGGAAGTAGCAGCGTAGCCGACATGAAATTTCTCAAATGTGGCGTAAAATAATACAGTTAACAGAAGAAGAAACAACAACAACAAGCCTGACAAAGCTGTACAACTGTATTTTATTAATTGATTTATAAATAATAAATGCAAATTACACGGACATGCTTTCGTTTTGAAATGAAATGTTGATAAATGTCGCTATAGATTTTGAGATATGTACTGAATCCATTAGAGTTCGCTTTGGTGTAAATGCACTGTAATTGAAATCTGAGCAACGGAAATCTCAGACCTGCTGAGCTGAAACGAACGTTCTGTGCCGAGAGTTTAAAAGCACAACTCTACTACTAATATAAGTAAAATCTTCGAATAAAATCACATTCCAGGAACTACTTTTAGAAAAATAACATTGAATTCGAAATTCTGTTGTTTCTTGTCGGCTATAATATTATGACCAAACTCGACAATTTTATTGTTAATTTTTACACATTCTTTTGCTGCACCGCCAAAGCACTGAAAGAACTTTTTTTTCCCAATTTCAAGGCATTCAAACCATTTTATGCAGGATTTCGAATATTGATGGCACTTAAGCAAAGCACTATGAAGTTTTTTGCAGTTGAACGCAGTCAACAATATACAGGCTGCCTTTTTGTTTGGTAGCTAAATTTACAAAAAAAAACGACACCATCAAGAAAATAAATTGTAGTCGAAAACTTTCAAAGCAAGAAAAGCAAAAACAGACAAAAGACTCACAAAAAGTTCAGAGTGAAGACAAAAACATTAACTGTGAAATAAAAGAGCAAAGAAATAAATAGTCACTCACTATTACTCTTGTTGTGCAGATTAAAAGAGGAAAAACAAAGTTAAATGCAACAAATGCGTTAAATGGCACAAAAAGAGTGGAACTTCCTTTTTAAACTTTTTAATAAATTGAGATGAGCTGAACATCCAGACACCAGTTCATTTGGTGTATTCATTCATAGAAGCTCTCACATTCATGAAAAACTATTCCAACTTTTAAGTTCAAAAAATGGGATTTTTGAAATATCTATTCATATGTATATGTATGAATCCTAGTCCAAAAAAAAATCTATATATGAGTAAAACTTCTAGTAAAAATTCGAATAAAAAGCTTTTCAAAATTGAAAAGTTTTCAACAAAATTGCATCAGTTTGCTGGTACCAGAGTGCGAATATAAATCTTGAGCTGCTAATTGTTCTACCGTTACATTTCTGATTTGGACTTGTCGAACATTTTCCACATCTTTAGTACACAGAACAAATTATCACAGCGATTTTTCCTGGCACACTTTGTGTTCCAGAATTTCAAAAGATTACAGTAAAAAATATTTCGCATCCAGCGAACAATAATCCATATGAAACAGAATATATTGTTGAAAATCCTTTGAAGCTGATTTAGCGAATACATAATTAAATATTAAAAAAAAAATGTTCAGCAAGAAAACAAAATGTAAATTATGTGTGTTGTTTCAGTAAACAATTTGTGTTGAATATGTATGTCAAGGGTCTTTCAATAAAAATGTTATGAAATCAGAGAATGAATTTACAGCTTCATATTCAATAAAAACAGTACACCTAATGCTGCTTTTACGCCACTTAGATTTAACGCGTTTCGAAATAAATATTTCATTGTGTTTTTACGCGACTCGATTTGATTTAGCGCGATCTAAAAATATATGTATTTTTACCAGGAAAACGATCTGCAGATATTGATATTGACGAATTCTTGTTAGCGATGATGAAATCGTTGGTTTTTGCACTTGAGACACCCGAAACCAAAGAAATTAGTGATGATGACGAAGAGCTTCCTACCCTCACTGCATCCATTGTTAAAGGAGGACTTCAAATGGCAGCTAAACGGGGAGAGAGAGCCGCGAAATTTCAATGTGAACTGAAATTATTAGTTATAAGAACTTTAAGTCAACGGTTAATAACGGAATTTGTGACCAAAATCACTGTACCATCACCAGCAACTGAGCATGATTTCGAAAATATGTATTTCTAGCGATGAAAGTGATGTCTTTCGCAAACAAATGCGATTATCGGAAAGTGATACTGATTAAAAAATATGTAAATTATATACATATTTATGTAACAAAAATATTTATTTTTGAGTTTTATTAATTTGTGGGATTAATTTTCTAAATGAATTGTTTTTTCTAATGTTTTTTGTTAAAATAAAATATATTTGTGTATAAAGCAACATGAATTTGAATTATTTACATATGTTATTTTACCTGATATTCCATACGTGGAACCAACTCCCTAATTTAATATGAATACTATATCTTTTTTTAGGCGGTTTTTTACGCAAGTTTTCAACAAACGTACATATCTATCGCGTAAAAACAGAACTAGGTGTAAATGCACGAAAAATAGTCAAAAGGTGTTCTCTGTATGTATTTTTTGAAGTCTATTTGCTTATCGCTTGTCCCACGATATGGAGTGTTAACGTTCGCCAGTGTTTTGCATATCAAAAAACTGGTTGGAGGGTTTTTTATGAACGTTCTTTGGTCAAGTTCTTTTATCGCTCACAGTAACGATTTCCGACAAGTTTTCTGGTGTTCAAAACGCAAACGTTTTCGTTCATCAGTCAGTGCTTTCTCTTGTTTCAATCGCTTCCTTGAAAATAATTTATATATTTTTTATTTTAATATCACTTTAAATTTCTTGTTCTCAACAGCAAACGAAACAAAGTACTCTTTTAAACTCTGTCGAATATGCAGTTAAACGTTACAAGAAGACTGAAAAAATCTTACCAAAATAACTTTTCTACTCAAAATGAAATTTAAAGCTTTTAGTAGCAACACAAAAAAAATTATAACTTATTGGATTTAAAAAGTTTTTGCCAGTTTTTCTTAAGTTTTGGAAATGCGAAAAGTCAACTTGACAATGTCAAAGAAAATGTAGTTTATTCAAGGGAATGTACATACGTACATATGTATGTATATGTGTATGTATGTAGGTAAGTATATGAAAAAGTTGTAGCTAAAAGGCAGTACTCGTAAATATATGTATATATACATACTCTTACATACATACCTACGAGTATGTACATATACATACATACATATGAAAAGTCCACCAACTTGTAGTCCTAAAATATAGTTATAAAAATACAATACAACAATACAATAGCAGCATCCTCTTATTTGAGGATATTCTATATTCTACCACCAACATACATACACATGTATAAAAATACTCAGATGTATAATTATAACAGTATTTTCCCTAATTTTAAAACATATTTGTAATTCTTAATTTTAAGGATATCTTTAATTTTATATATATACAAACCAGACATTCAGACATAAAGTATTAAATAGTTATACTACATCAGTAATTTTACTTTACAAATCATGCAATCGCCTTAAAAGACACAGGCCTGCAAAACAGCCTAAAGGGAAATTCAGCTTCGCAAATGACGTTAATAGCCTATCGGTTAGACAATTTAGCAAAAACTTTTGGAATATGTAGTACAATAAATTTTCACAGCTCCTTTTCAGGTTCTTTAGAAAAGAAACAATAAGAACACTTTTCGAAACAAAAGCATTTTTAATTTCATTTCGTTTTCCCAAGAGCTAAAAAACGTCTTAAGTTCCACTTCTCAACTAAATAGTATTGATATGACTGCCTATAATTAAAATTCTTTAAACGTTTAACGTAAAATTTCAAACTTCCTCTTGGAAAAAAATACAGAAGTAGTAATATTTTAAAAATTTACATTTTACTATGCCTGGTACAAAAAAAAGGAACCTCCAAACCAGTATCACCTCAATTCTAATTAAGAATTCCCTGAGAGTTTGTTATTCTTATTCTAAATGAATACCGAAATTTGAAATTCTACCCATATAATAAAAGTAGTTATTACGAATGTAATACCAGGGCCAGGGCATCCAGGGCAAAGTTGGTGTTTGCTCTCAACTTGGTGAGAGGTCAGCAACGACCCTTGTAAATGCACTGTCCAAGCTGACATACTGCCTCCTCTTGGCGCCACCTGGAAAGTCCCTACAGAAGAAAATGAACGAACCCCCCTACGGAGGATAAAGACGACGATAGCGAGGATGACTTTTATAATCTCCTAGAAATAACATACAATCAATGCCCCAGCTACGACACGAAGATCGTCGTCGTTCAACACAAAGCTGTACAAGGAAGACATCTTCGCTAGAGTCACACAGAAAACACAGCCTACATGACGACACATCCGATAACGCGCTCTGTCTGATAGACTTCGTGACGGGGCGAAAACTCACTGTAGCAAGCACGCGGTTCCCTCACCTCAACTTTCACAAAGGGACCTGGCGGTCCCCTGATCAATCAAACCAGATTGATCACATTGCGATCGACGACAGACACTCCTCCAGTATTTTTAACTCCAATTACTTGCTTGTCGTAGCCAAGGTAAGATCACGGATATCGATAGGACAACGGAGTAGAACACGACCACAACAGTTTGACGTCCCAAAGCTACAATCGAAATCGACCGCTAGGAAATTGGCCGATGTAGTCTCCCTAAAGCTCTCAGAGAGTCCAACATTGCCAGCCAAAACAATCGGCGAGAAATGCAACCGTTATCAAAACGCGAGCTGAGATGTGGCTTCTGATGTATTGGCAACGAGTGCAGAAAAAAACCGGCTTCTCACAATGAAAACGAAAGAACATGAGAAGCTCGTGATCGAAGAACTAGAGAGGTGTTAGGGGAGGAATAACATCCGAAATGAAGTCAAGATAGCAATATCGAGATTAAAAGCGAACAAAGCTGCTGGAGAGGACAGACTACCTGCAGAACTATTTAAGGCAGCGGGAGATGAAATGGTTGGGCGCATGCACCAGCTTATCTGCAAGATATGGTTGGAGGAAAGCATGCCCGACAAGTGGAATCCGTTCGTGAACAGTTTTATAGTTCCTTATCAGTGAGGTTTGAGGGCGCGGAAGTCCACCAAAATTTCTGCGTTCAATCTTTGGCCCTGTTTGCGTTGATGGCTTCTGGAGAATAGATTCAATCTGTACGAGCTGTACGCAGTGTAAAATACTGCCCCAGACCGTAGAACCTTCGATTCTGAACCAGTGGGGCAACGAACTATAACGTACGCCAACATTTTGGATGTCAAAAAGCAGGCTTGAAACAACATTCTGAACATATGTACATACGAGTATATACATATATTTGGCCGACATTTTTCATTACTTATGCTGGCTGTCTCTGATATGTCACACTATTGTTCAAAATATCATGTTTGGGAAAGACTTCCGTGTTGAAAAACAGCTTTTCAGTTGGTTTACTTACCCACACGATTTTTGCTCATTAATTGTTGGTTTTGTTTATTAATATGACGAAATATTTCATGTTTTGCTTAGCCAAATTCTTTTTCGTATTATTGATGTGATGTTGTTGTAATTTGGTTTATTATCATTTATTCTGAAAAGCAGTTTTTCATTTCCACCTTATTTCGGTTCAAGCTATTATGATAAAATTCCATAGATGTGTACTTTTAACTCGTTTTTTTCGTTATAAATACAATAACTCGGAATTTGAGTAGAACAAATTTGCGATCAATTTTGTTGCCATTTAATGGCCCAGAAGTTAAAAAGCACTAACAAAATAAAGAAGAACTGCAGCACTATGAGTTGGGAAACTGGCAACGCAACTACCTTTCGCTTGTCCATTCATTTAGAACTCAAAGAAAATATTCCTGTAAAATAGATAAAAACAATTTTAAGAAAAGTCAACTGTCAATAGCAGCCGAATTACAATTGAACTGCCCGATGTTGAAAATGATAATGCCAATCCCAACTATAGTTGTTGCTTTCGACAAATTTGTGAATGCACTTTTGTTACTTTCCATAATGGAGCCATAAAGTACGCATTTTGCGAAAGAAAATTGTCTCTCATCAATTTATATTCTAAACAGCAATAACTTGAAAAATGCATATTTTAATAAAAATATTTATTTTACATTTAGCGAACTGGTAAAAGGGAATTTTCGGAAATCTTGACATAATTACGAATGAAATGAAATTAGTTTCCATTTAACTTTGTTGAAAAGGAAAACACTTTTCTAACCGACAGATATTTGACGGGGAAATTCCTATTAATAGTGCCAGATCGCATTAGAATGAAGTCTAAAATTTTGAGATATTACCCGAATTTCTAATATTTGCAAATTATGTTACTAAGTTAAACAAAGAAAGATAAATTTAAAATAATCTGCAATTTACTCTTTTATTAATCGATAGCTACTTAATATAATGTACAGAATACAAATGTAATGAATATGTATGTATCTATATTACACAAATAAGCGTTGTTTCATTACAAATATGTATGAATATATTTTTTTTTATTGTATTGTATTTTGCCTACTATAACCAACAAAATGTTATTTTTTACAATTTTGTTTATTTAAAACAAAAAATTACTGCCCAAATAATTTAATGTACGAAGGATTTTCCCAGTGTTTCTGTTTACCTAATTTTGACTAAAAGTATTTGAATAATTAATTTTATTAACTCTACATTGTAAAGAAAATCATTTGATGTATAAAAAGGTGGAGAAATCAACTTGAATTTAAAGTATGCGCATACATACAAAGCAAGTGAAACAAAAGAATTCATATTAAAAAAAAGAACAATATCACTCCTCGAAAACCTCGCCCTCTACAAAAATTATGGTGTCAAATTTTTTAGCTATAACTATTTAGCAGCAGCTCCTATTCTTGGTTAATATTTTTGAAAACATAATTAACTACTAAAATAAAGATAGCGAAGCATATTACAATAATTATATTTGATTGCCAATTGAAGTAAGAATTTGATAAACTCTTTTGTGAGTTTGGATCTGCAACAACGTCACCATTAGCTTCATTTATATTTGCTGTCGCCCCGTTCATAGCTAACCTTCCTCTTAAGCCAACGACTCCGACACCGCCGATAGCTGTTGCTTTAAGACCATTTGTACCATTGGCATTAGCAATATTGGCGGCAGCATTTAACGCTTTCAATTTTTTTTCCTTTTCCGTTTGAAGTCTTTTATTAATCTCTTCACAGATCTCAGGAAATAATTCAACAAAATGTGGGTTCTTTAAATTAAATGCAAGCGATCTTTTGGCAAGTTGCTGTTTTTCGTAGTTTGTAGTTTCAATTGAACCTAAAGTAGCAGTGCTTTCCAACTAAAATATTTTAAAATTATGGGGTAAACTTATTTGAATAATGACAAAAGATTAACAAACCATAAAACTTAATAATCCAGTTAGAATTGTACCAACACACCAAGTAGGATTCCACGTATCTGGATGGAAATCTAGAAAAAAAATTAAACAGATGTTAATAGTCAATTTTTCATAACATAAGAGTTTTATTCTTTTTTTGTTAAGACGAGGAAAACATGAAATAAATTTGGGAAAAAAATTTAATGTACAACTAAACGTGATGCGTAATCATATGAAATACTTTTTTTAAACTAGCAGGTTATGATACAATACATAATTTCTCCAATATACAGAATTTCTCCAATATTTGCTGTCCATTTTCATTCCCAAGACATTTGAAGAAGAGGGTGAAAAAGTATGTGTAACATAAAATAACCTCCGTTTAAAAATAAAGAACATATTTTTTATATGAAGTTAATCTGTTGTGTCATGTGGAATAGGCTTAATGGAAAATGTAGCTTCGACTTCAAGACAGCACATAACAAAGCAGAATAAAAAATGTGTGTGAACTTTTGAAACTGTGTTTTAACTAATTTTATTAAAAACCAATAATAGAGAAAAGAAGAAAGCTCCCGTTTTGCAATCTCCAACGTTTAAGTTTGTCTATCTTTGAGGTAGCAAGCAGGGATTTGTAGCACAAATACAATTGGTTTTTGTGAACAGATGGTGTTTCTACTGCAACCCCTGCTTTAAATGAATTGCGGTCACTGTGAAAGTTATTTAGCAAACAAGTTTCTACTTTTTCAATAAGTACTAAGGTAATCAAATAAAATTATTGTTAGTTTAAACTAAGAAACATAAGAATACTGTTGTGGAAAATAATACATAAAAAGACTCTTGTTTTGTTTTTGGAAAATATTATTAAATTTTTTGTTTTAATTGTCATGGTATTTTTCAAGATAATTACAAATGTGTGTGTGTGTATAAATTTTGGAACATTCTTAAGTTTAACAACCAAATCGTCTGACCAAATTTTAACGCACATCACAATTTATATAATTACACTAGTATATAAATAATTATTATTTTCAAGACTGTAGTTAAAAACTTTCATTTATAATTAAAGGAATTTTTTAAAACGCATTTTTCCTCAAAGAAGGGCAATATTACATTACCAGCAATAAAAATAACTTTTAAGGAAAAACTTGTTTTAGCAAGAATTATGTATATACGAATTTCCTTAGGAGGAATATTGTGTTAGGCCCAATGTTTTTTATGTATTTAAATACATTTATCAAATCAATTTCAGTCCTACTTCTGCTAGCCTTCAACTTATAAGAGTTTCTTTGTTTTTTTATGAACAAGAGGAAACAAGCGTTCAACACTACCTCTACCGTCACCCAACTCTCTTCTAAAATAGTGAAACATTATGTGAGGTCAATAGGTTGAATGCTTTCAACCGACTTTCTGGTAGGTTCAGAACGAAACGTACATAATTAAATATCTAAACAAGCCTTTAGTTTTTAAACAAATTTACTGATGTAAAATATTTTACTAACGATTTAACAATATTCTGATTGCTTTGGGGTTAATACTCATGTCAAGAAAATGCAATCTAAATGTAAGTTTGTTATCGACAGCTTTTAATTATATACACATGTACATGCATATGTTAATGTATCTTTCTAATAAATTATTATAATTTCTTTGTGTTTTTGTATTAGAACTTGGCATCCATGATTCTTTAATTATTAACTTTTCGCGAAAAGAAAACAATAAGTACCTAAATGACATACATATTTCATATGCCATAATTCTTACCTGATATACTCAAGCAAAGACGTGTATCCGTCTTAAAACGCCCGTTTGGTGTTAACATATATATCGACGGCGGTTTGAATGGAAATTCTCTGGGAAACAGCAATGTACCGTGGTAGTATCCACCATAGTACGGGGAATCTTCAGGGCCTTTAACAACATAATGCCATTCTAAAATATTATTGGGTAAGGGCTCCGCGGTGATGTAAGGCAAAGGATCACGTTTCAAGCGCATATAATCCTGTTTCATGCGTGAAACAGCTGTGGGTTGCTTCCGGCCCGCTGATGAACTGGGCATTTTTTTAACCTCCATTACTTGTGCAGTTCAAATAAATGTAATAGCTACAAGAAATCAAAAATATATTAACTGTTTGCCAGCATTAAATATGCAAACAAAAAGAAAGAAAACTACAGTATAAGACAACAGACAACAGCAGTTCCTTTGGCAGAACCAAACATTTTTAAAGGGATAAGATAAGATATAATATCAATTGTTTGTATTTGTCGTACAGACATATAGTACGTTGTGTGTACAGACATATAGTACGTTGGTTAAAGTAAACATTAAACTTGTTTACATACGCACACACGCTCGCATGCATATGCATGTATGTATGTATATATGCCGAAAAGAAACTAGATATTTACATTATCAGTCCATATTTTGTCCAACAAGCACAAAATATGTACCCCACCATATGTATGCATGTTTCAGCCTTAATAATTTTACTTGGTCCCCGACCTTGGCGTTTTGCTTGGCTTTTGTTAATTGCAATTTTCTCTTTTTGTTTTATACTCATCTAGACAATAAAACAATTTTAATACTTACATACAAAGGGAGCGTCCACTTCGCAAAGATGTCTTTATTTACTGTTTTGTAAGAGAATTGTACTGGATCTTAACAAATTATCTTTCAACGCGACAATCCTCAATTCTTTTTATTAACATTCACACAATCCTTAAATTGGAATGCTCCAACTTTAATATTAAATACTTAATTCCACCACTCTAGATTGGTGATTAGTTTTAAGCGTAATAAATCTACCGATTGGAAACAAATTTTATTTTATTTATGATCGAAGATATTACAAATTTCTATCAACTAAAATAAGTTTTGACAAATTTATTTCTTTTACTATTGCTTTTTTAATTTCTGCAAAAATTTCAACAGTGACTGTTATTGTTTTACAATAGTTTTATACAAAAATATACTATTGACGAATTTTTCTGCATTTTCTTTACAATGTTTTAGTGTTGACATAAGTTGCAATAAGTTATCGATGAGGTGGTGTATATCGATATACATATAAATTAGATAACTGTATGAACTGAAATGGCGTATTTACACAACGTACGGACCTACGTATTCCGCGCTATATTTTTAATAAACTTTCATATAACGAATGTTTAATTAACAGTTTAGTTGTTTTCAAATTGACAAACTTGTTTGTCCTTCAATAGAAATATCAAAAATATTTTTTCTGCCAAATAAATACAGCGGTGCGGTGTTAACAACCAGACAATTTTCTAAAGATAAGAATTGCGTAGTAAGTTATATATTGATTACTAAAGAATGGATTTTGTTGTAAAAATTTCAACCAAAAATTTGTTTATTAGAATTTCTTGAAGCACTGACTTGACCCACCTTTCTAAGAGGCAATTAATCGTGTTTTTGTCATTGTGAAATTAATTAGTTTTGGTTCGGAGATTGGGTTTTTCAAAAAAATCTTAAGACGGGAATTTTCCGTTATAAAATAGTATAAAATATCATTTAAAGATTGGGAAATTTTTAAAAGGCGTTTAAGAGGGAAATTATCCGGTATAAAAGGCATTAATGTTATTTAAACAATGGAGTCTTAATGGATTTCAAAAAATTGCAGGTTTTCAATTAATATATGAGTATATTTCCGCTTAACTCTCAGGTTAAGAGTCTCACTTTTTTGTAATGGTTCTTGTGATACATCAATTTTCATAACTGATATTGGATTTCTTTTTCTACTTTGAAGTTTCTGCGCTTTGACATCACAATCCAACGTTAAACGTGTTACGTAAAAACTTTAATCAATGTTGTTTTTAAAGTCCAATTTTTGCTGCAAATCTAATCTGGTTTCTGATGATATTATTATTATATTATTAATGTTGTTTCATTACGTCTTCGTTGCTGAAAATAGAAAAGAGTTTGGGGTTATATCACAAAAACAATATTAGAGTTCAGTGCCACCATCGACAGTTCTTCAAAAATTGCCAAGGCGTTATTTTGATATTTGATTAACTGTTTAATTTAGGGAATATGTTGTTCTGCTAAAGATTTTGACATCTTCTTAATATAACCTGTAAGTGATAAAGTTACGAGTCTTAAAGGGCTCTTTACCTTACATCATCTTATAGTTACTACATGAACAGTATGTCCTTAAGTCAACACTTAAAAACTAAAAAAAAATAGTTAGATAAAACATTTTTTTTTTAACAATAGGGCTTCCACATATACATTTTGTTTCTAGTTTATAAGAAGAAATATTTTTGCTGATAACACAATAAGACAATCTTTGTCCCAAACAAATACATACATACATATGTATGTATATATAAGTATATTTACATACATATTTACATTCATATGGGAATGCTTAATAGTAGATACTCTTCTTTTGTATTCAATTTAATGAAAATACAAAAGCAAAGCCTTATCTGCAATTGAACATTTGTTCATAGGAGCAGCGAAAAAAACTTTCTCGCTATCTCAATCTCAAACAGAGTCTTAAGCAATCAGTTTTTGATCAACTTTTTACATTTTAAGACGTGGGTTTATTTTGAGTTTTAAATTAGAGATTTTTTCTAAAAATTGTAATAATGAACAGGATTGGCAGAATTGGTTTCTTAGGTGGTGGTAGAATTGCCCAAGCTATGGCCAAGGGTTTTATATCGGCTGGTATTAAAACACGAGTATAAAAAATTTTACGAGATTCTTATTCAAAACACATTTTTATTAAAGGTTTAACTAAAGCAGAATCGATTTTAGCTAGTGTCCATCCCACCGACTCTATTTCACTGCAATCGTTCAAGGTGCTGAAGTGTTTTATAAATTTAATTGAATTATCTAAAAATTAATTAAATGTATTGTACTAACAGAAATTAGGCGTTGAAACTATTACAAAGAATGACCCAGTCATTGAAAGTTCAGATATAATATTCATATCGGTGAAGCCGCAAGTTGTTCCACAAGTTTTGAAAGAAATTAAATCAAAAAGCGACGAAAAACTATTCATTTCTGTGGCCATGGGTATAAAAATTAGAACTTTGGAGCAGGTAATTTATTTCTTTGTTTACATATGTATGATACATGCACTGTACACTGTTTTAATCATGGTTCGATTCCTGCCAGACTCTCATGAAGAAAAAATAATAGTCAAAATTCGGTAAATTCATCTAAACAATAACATAAAAGACACACACAATGATACGTACATAAATACAAGCAGTAACCCAGCAAATAAATTTATATTAATACAGCATAGATGTAGCATCCCTACAGGGTTAATTGTTGATTATCGAAGGTATGCACACCAGGCAATGAACAGTCAGAACAACTTCAGTTAAATTCTGACATCATCATCTCTTCAAAATAAAATAATAAAAATCGAATATTATAAAAAACACTACTCTCTCTTCCCTCCTCTCCATAACATATTTGTGGTACAACGTGCTTAAACATCGAACATCGATCTTTTAAATCTGTTGACGTTAAATGAGGTACTTGCGAAATTTCGTCACATGCATATACAGCTGAAAAAATCGAAGAGTTTTTGATATCAGATCAAAACTTTTATCTTCATTTTCCAATTTTGTGGATAAGAATTTTATTTTTTCTTAATTAAGTACCGGCTATGGTGTGTTCGATATACGTACGCTGGCACTAAACGAAACTTAGTTCACAAACTAATTTTGAAGAAATCTGTCATTAGTAAAGACTATAGAAGGAAAATCACAAAATCTATTTACTAGCTCATATTTCTTATGCACAACTTATGTACTGTAAATCCTCAATTGTATTTTTGACGTGATAATTTTTAGCTCCAGTCGCAATCGAATTAGATTACTGGATCGCCGGTTATCGTTTTTCGATTAGCAAAGCAAAGTGCAATTAACCACAGATTAATTAATATGTTGTTCTCCCCAAGAAACATAAAGAATAAATTAAAGAATAAATATAAATAAAGATAGATAATAAAGATATATTGAAAGATATATAAATAAAGAATAAATTGAAATTTTATTAGAAGAATAATTAAGTTATTTAAACTCAACTTCTCACACGGTAAAAAGTTATAAAGGTTGTTTTATGTATTTCATTTGCCTTTGATTAAGCTCAAATAAAAAGTTCATTTTAGCTCAAGACTGTGGAAAATCTACAAGCAGACAATTTTAGTTCTCTAAATTTCAAACACTTAAAACATTTTTATCAAATACATATATATGTGCATACTTATGTTTCTTATTTTGAAGGGCCTTTCATCTAGTTCTCGAGTCATAAGAGTTATGCCCAATACACCAGCTCTTGTACAATCGGGATGTTCAGTATTTGTTCGAGGCTCTAAGGCCACAAATAAAGATACTCAAAATACTCAAACTCTTTTGGAAGCCATTGGAACATGCGAAGAAGTTGACGAGTATCTATTAGATCCCATAACAGCTTTAAGTGGTAGTGGGCCGGCATACGTTTTTGTCATGATCGAAGCTTTAGCAGATGGTGCTGTTCGTATGGGTATTCCGCGAGATATGGCTTATCGTTTGGCATCACAAACTGTTATGGGATCCGGACATTTGGTGAGAGATTCAAAAGAACATCCGGGGCTCTTAAAAGACAACGTAACGAGTCCGGCGGGATCAACTGCAGCTGCTTTGAAACATTTAGAAGAAGCTGGATTTCGAGCAGCTGTGTCTGGTGCTATAGAAGCGGCAACGCTAAGATGTCGTGAAATATCAAAAGACCAATAAATATGGTGTCATTTTAATTTGAGGAACATTATATTTATTTAAAAAGAGAAATACAGCATTATTACTATGTATTGAATATTTACACTTAATTAATAGCTGGTATTCACAAATGTTCATTTAAAATTTCTTCTTTTTTTTTGATCTAGTCAGAGCGTTAAGTTCGCCTTGTTGTAAAGAGGCTTCGGCATAAATACGTTTAACCTTTTCGCGTCGTTCTTTGTCGCTGTAAAAGAAAATATTTTTGAGTTAAAGTTGTTTAAATTATAAGATTCAAATTGATTTTAACAGAAGCAAACATACCTTTGCAATTGTTGCGTTAAACGTATTTTTTGAATAAATTCGGTGTCACGACGTATTTCTCGTATAGCACCTTTAGTTTCTCGTTTAATTTTGGCCATAAGTTTAACTTTTTCTTCTTTTTCTGCCGACAATTTGGGTCGTCGTTTATCATCATAGACTGCTTCAAATCGTGGCTCTAAAAGACGTAAAGCTTTTGGTTTCTTTTCTGGAGGTACTAATTTGGTCAGCGGTTTTTTAGCCAGTGTTTCCAAGGCTAATTTTGCCTTTTCAAAATTATTTTTAACATATGATGGGTAAGCGGTGAGTGGCAGCTTTTCTAGCATTTTTAATAAAGGCAAAGCCAAAAAGTTGGAGCACTTATTGTCACTAACTAAATCGACGGCGTCTTGTATGAGTTGAAGACACTGGTTCAAAGATCTAACTTTGAAATCATCTGAAAATGTTGTAGTCACTAAATCTTCAGCCTTCAAAGGTTCTTCTTTTATATTCTGAAAATCGTTAGAGTCTTGTGGTATTGCCAGCAATTTACTCAGAACTCCTTGGCTTTGGAAAGGTGGAAGAATTTTATAAACTTCTACCGGTCTCTTTGGTACACAAAGAAAAATAATACCCAAGAGATAATTAAAGGCTGCTGGCAGAAACCTTTTGGAAATTTGTCCATATTCCAAGCACAAAGTAACCAAAAACAAACCCATTGCAATGTCCTGACGGCTACGGACCCTGGCTTTTGATAAAATGTGATGCATAAATATATAGCAGGGCGTTACAATAGGGTGTCTGAAGTCCGAAGTTGAACATAAATTTGATACTAATTTAAAATAAATCAATACTTCTAAAGAAGGAAATTCTCTGGAATTCTTTTTGTATTCAGTATATTTTTCCTTAATCACATTAAGCAGTGTTTTTGACATCTTTTCAGGATTCAAGTGCATTAAATCATAAAAGTGAGGCATAACTAGTGATACAAATTGGAAATGTTCTCGTATATCTTCTTGGCTGGCATCAGAAAACTTCTCGTTTAACATTTGCAACAAGAAGGCAAAAAGTTTAACAATTTTTTCACGATTAACACCCTCTAGCTTAGGATGATTGCACTTGATGAGGCGTTCTATTATAATCGATTGATCTTCCATTTTATAATCATTTAAGAATTTTAAAAATTCCTCATATGTTTTAGGCATTTCAATGGTAAACGGAAGATCAGTTCTTTCAACGTTTGCTTTAATATCATTTTTATTTTCTTGGCTTGTATTTTTAATTTCTGCACCTTTTGTATCTTTGATTATTTCTAAATCATCATCTTCGTTTTCTGTGTCTGTTACCTTCAAATCGCTTAAATCATCTTCTTCAACTTCATCGTCTTCCTCTTCTTCACCACTTACATATTCATCATTTTCCGCATTTTTATCTTCACTAGCCTCTTCTTCAACAATATCTTCATCATACCGCTCTTTACTACCCAGTGTACCTAATTAAATATAAATATTGGCCAATAAAATAAAAATTTTAAGAATTTTGTTTAAAGAATGTAAGATTATTACGAGAAATTCTATAAATGAATACAAAACTAAAAACACTTAAATCTTATCTACAAGTTTTAAAAATTTGCAGGAAAGTATAAAAAGTGAACTTGACAAAAAGCTAAAAAGAATTCGAAAAACTAAATGAAGATTATTCAACAAATATAAAAGTCTGTCTCCATGAAATGTATTATTTAGAAAAACATTCTTTGAAAGGGTGAATTGCGTGAGTAAGCCAAACTATCAATTTATAACACTTGATAATTTTTTTCACTGATAATTTCATCAACTCTAATTCATTGAAAATATTCCTTCTCTTAAAAACGAGGTTTCTGTGGCCGACCTTAATTTATACCCTTATGGGAAATTCACCGCTATAAAAAAATGAGCCTTAAAAAACTTACTTTAAAATTAGGTATGGACTTAGTACAGCAAAATGTATAAATACCAAACCAACTTACCGTCCAAATTGTAAGCTAATGTGCTCTCTTCTTCGAAATCGCCACTAGCAAAATAGCCATCATCTAAGTCATCCGCAGATCTATGCTTTGGCTTTTGGGTTTCTTCATCTTCTTCACCATCTGCCCTCATGCGTTTCATACGTTCCTGTTCCATTTTCTCTAAACGTTCTTTTTCTTTTTTAGCAATGTCCTCCTCGGATAACAATTTATCAGTAACCACACCTCGAGGCTCAAATATCAGTTCTTTAGCCAAACGGTCGTAATCGTCTGGTGTAGCTTTTGTTTTCATTTCACTTTTTGTCATTTTACCCACCAGTCCCATGAGATTCTTATAATTGACATCTAATTTTTCGGTTAAGTTGAAAATTTCATCCTTTTCTTTAGCAATTTCAACCTTGCGGCGTTTTTGTTCAACAATCATCTCTTCAATAGCGGTTTTCCGATCTTTGCCGGCATCAGTGTCACCACCAAAATGAGCAGCTTGCGTAAATTCAGCTAAAAATTATAAAAAATAGAAACTACTTATTTTTGGTTTTCAATAGATAATACCGTCAAGTGCTTCATCTTCTTCTGCTTCATCATCAGATCGTTCGTCGCGGAACTGTTCTATTTCTTCTAATGTTTGACCTCGATGGGTGAGTATTTCGTCATCATTTAAATTAAAGCGCGACTGTTTGGCTTGCTTCATTCTTTCCATTTTATCAGCCACGAATCGTGCATTCATTATTTGCTCGTCGATTTGGTCGGCGCCTAAATGTTTTCCAATCCGACGATCTTTAAATTTATTGGTTTTGTGCTTATCAAAATATTCCTGCCCCAAAGTTTCTTGCCGTCTCTTAACGGCCTTTGCTCTCGACACACCAGGCAAACCTCTGTCATGTTTGCAAGTTCGACCAAGTATTTGAAATTTCTCTTTGTTCATATGCACTTCAAAGGGATTTAAGCGTTTCGAAGTAGCTGGAATAGCTGCGGCAAACGGATTTTCTTTTTTGATCGCCTTTCTGGCATAGACCGCGTCTGCGGCATGTTTTTTATATTTTTTAACCATATTATATCTATTGTTTTTATAATTACACTGAATTATAAATTAACTTTGTGTTAAATATGATAACAAAATATCATCAATTTAAACAAAACAAAACTAAACAAAACTTTGCACGTGGTAAAATTTTCCAGCTGTTTTACCAGAGTTGCAGACCATCGTAATTTAGAGCTCTTTTTCCGGAGTTGCAAGCCCACCGATTTAAGCAAACTATATTGATATTAAGAAGAATATAAAAAAGCAGACCACAAGGATAAACCACCGACTTTTAAATATTGTTAAAACAGATATTCAAGAGCAAATTAAGAAATAGTAAAAAAGGACACCTGTTTTTTTAAGTGTTCGAAACAAAAATTCTTTGGTCAAGTCATAGTTCTTTTTATTCATTTCTAGCGCTTTGCGGCGGCACCATATATAATATCACCTTGTAACAAATTTTTCACCTGATTTTGCTGCGTTTTGAAATTGAAAAATATTATGGTAAAGCTGATATGCATTTTATACATATTAGTTTACGTAGTTACGTAATCTTATCATCTTTGAGGATACTTATGTGGCAGCATTATTTTAGGATTACAGTATGGCAACATATCAAAAAGTCAAATCAACTTTTGTAGAAACGTCGCCATTTTTCACCTCAGAAAATTTTTCATCTACCCTAGTTTTTTTTAAACTTGAAGATAAAGAAAAGTTTGGATTTTGTTAAGAAAAAGAAACCTCCACAGTATAGAGGAGGAAGTTTTTATATAAGAGTTAAATAAACTATAATATGGATATATCTTCATTGGGAGTTACTGGCAATTTGCCACCCGACTCCTACGACACCGGGGCAAATATGGGTGCACCATTAACGATTCCTGACGAAAGAATTTATCATGAGAATTCAGATGCGAAAAAATTAAAATTTTCCAAGGATGATCGATCACCCTCAAAATCAAAAGATTTTGGAAGGGATAGGGAACGTGACGATAGAGAAAAGAGTAAAAAGCGAAGGTGAGTTGAAAAAACGTGTATGTATGTATGTATGTATGTATGTATATGTACATACATACATATGTACCTGATCTGCTACATAAAAAATAAATTTTCCACAAAAATAGTTTATTCTTATTCCATATCATATTTTGCTTTGAAAGAAATGTTTTGAAATAATCAATAAACGAAAAATTTTGAATATGTTGACCCTTAAAAATATGCATGCACATACATATGTACATATGTTCATATTTTCATTGCTAATTATATAAAGCCGATTGCAAAAATAAAAACGACTCAGAACCTTTTTTGCATTTCACTTTGATAAAGTTTTTAATCATGCATGCATACGTATGTATGTATTTGCATAATATGCACTATATGTCTACATATGTACATAGTTATCTTCATTAATTTGAAAATTTTTAGTTAAAAAAATTGAATGGTGAAACTCCATTAAAGAGGTTGGATCAGAACCATATGTATGTCGTCTGTAACTGCAGAAAGCAACCCTTTTTTACGTGAAAATAAAGTTTAGAAATACTTAGCTATATAATGGTTATTATGTTGCAAAATATATTTTCAATACGAAGTTTTTAATTTTTTTTTAGAGAACGTTCCAGAGACAAAGATCGTGAAAAAGATAAAGAACGCGATAGGGATCGTGATCGCGACCGGGATAAAGATCGGGACCGTGAACGAAAGCGCGAGAGCCGAGAACGTAGTGATCGTAATAGTAGAGAGCGCGATGTAGACCGGGAACGTCGACGGCGAGACAGGGATAGGGAACGAGATTCTCGATCCCGTCGCAGTCGGTCTAGAACTTATGACGACTATGAATCAAAACGAAATCGCAGACATTCTCGTAGCCGTGACAGAGAGCGTGAACGTCGAAGGGATTGTCGCGATAGACAGCGAGATCGTTCTCGCAGTCGTAGTCACGATCGTTCAAGAAGGCGTTCAAGTCGAGATCGTAGTCGGGAACGTGATCGTGTAAGGCATAGCGCTTCGAGAGAAAGGTATTCCAACCTACATTTGGAACCAATTAAAGAAGAGGCTCCACAACCACGTTTTGACTTGACGCAAACCATTCAAGAACTTATGAACAGCACTACAACCAACAAACATTTTGCATCACTCTTTAACTGTAATAACAGCAATGATTCTACATCAAATGGGCCATCAGAAATCATATCACGTAAGTGATAGAATTTATACACATTGAAATATGTTACTAAATTACTAATTTTTGTTTTGTAGAAGAAGAAGCTGCAGAACGCAGGCGCCGAAGGAAATCTCGTTGGGGTGGCACCGAAAACGATAAGACCTTTATACCAGGCATGCCAACAATATTGCCTTCTACGCTGGATCCAACTCAACAAGAAGCTTATTTAGGTAAATATTTTACGAAAGTAATCTTTATTAAAGCGTTGTATTAGTATAGTTTAAAAGTATAAATATTAAACGTAAGTGCTTTATTTATAAATAAAAACAAAACATTAAATCTAGCCTCATTGATAAAGCTGGCTAAAGAACTTGTTCATCACATACGCGCAATTTATTCTGGGAAAGGCACAACAAGGCGTCTCAATGGATTTTTAAAAGTTTTAAATTACACAGTGTTTTAAAAATTCGTATGCAACTAATGAAATATCCTCGTTTTCTTTTGAAGGCATTTTCCCAAACGAACGAACATTGTTGAAACTCCTTTCTTCTTGGTCAAAAGTAGCACGATTATAAATCACGGGAAAACAACCGAGTGATCATCCAGCAACACTTATAAATAATCAATTTTACTAATATGAACTTCTTTTTAGTTTTTCCAGTTTTTATAACTCTAAATTGACTATAAAATGACTAAATATGTTAGTGTTTGTAAATATGACCCATTTTAATTTTTTTAATGAATAATAATAATTTATTTTCTCCAGTTAAAATGAACACCTAGTGTACACTGGGAATGTATGTTATTGCCCGTACGTTCGTTACCCCCGATAACTTTTTTCATCTCGTGTATAAATATGTATCAACATTACATCTAAAATGTTTTCAAAACAAATTTATATTAATTAAACAATTTTAAAAATAATTCTGAATTTACTAATAACGAGGCTTTGCCCTCGCCTTCTTTTCTTTTCTTAATCCATCATTCTAATTGCAGTTCAGCTACAAATAGAAGAAATAAGCCGTAAGCTACGAACAGGCGAATTGGGTATACCACAAAATCCGGAAGAAAGGTTTGCATCTATAACTAAATTTCACCTTCTTATTTAAGCAAGACTCTATTTTATCAAGCCTTTAAGTCTTTAAAGCTTTGCTCCTTTAGGCGAAAGAGGTTTTATCAGTTCCAGCAGAGAGCTATACTTTTGGGCAAGGAAACCGATGTGAAAACAGGTTTTTGTGCAATGTTGAAAAACAGGAATTAAAATTTTAATTTGTTTTTATTTATTTGTTATACAATTCATCTGGACCCGAATTTATTGAACTCTAATACTTATATCCTAATAATAGTGAGCAAGCTCGAGTCGTTTTGCTTTGTATATAAAACAAAACAATTCTAAACACAATTCTTCAGTCGATTTTGTATAAATTATTTCCTGATAACAAATTTTTTTTATGAAAACAAAGAATTTCGAGCTGGCTGATTTTATAAAGATATATTTTACCTAATCCAAAGTAGGCGGAACTTTTTCAAATATATTTTGTTAGGTTTTAAGGTTTCAAACTATTCAAATCAAATACATAATCACAATTTTCTCTTACATTAAACTTTCAACATTCTTCAGATAACATCCAAGAATCCGTAAAAAGATACTAGAAGTGGTCACAGAGTGCGTTCTACTTACTACTTATTTAAAAAACGTGCCAGCAAAAGTAAATAAAAATTGGACATTTATGACACACATATATTTACATGTACCAGCTCCCTTGTCACTTCAGTGATATTTACCTTAAATGAGAAATGTTGGGATTCAAACTCGAAATTGGCTTTTTATAAGAAATTCTCGATTTCTTTCCTTTACTCGAACTTCAAGCAGTAATTGGCAGATCAAGTTCAATCAAAAGTTTCAGAATGGATGTTTGATTCATTTTCCTTTGTTTAATAATTGTTTAACTCGAAAGTAAGTCGATGTGCTGGGGCGGGGGGTTATGAACTATTTTTGTTCCTTAACAGAAAGAAAAATTTGAAAAATTGTATTTTTGAAGATTATTTGTTATTAGAAGAAGTTGTCTTTTAAACAAAATCATGGTCCTTATTCCGTAATCTGAGTGAGATATATGTAAATGTTAGGCAGTGTAGCAGTTGAACGCCTCAATTTAATGTGGGGTTCTAAATTTAGCTGAATGGAATTAAATGGACATAAGAATTTTCAATTGGAATATAAAAAGTGGTAAATATGGAAGTAAAAACCTTTTGAAATTAGTTGAAAATATTGAAAACTAATCAAACAATTTTCCTCCCTATTGGAACTCTAGGTGAAACAAAACACAAAATACAAAAAATAAAGCCCAGATCCGAAAGGGTTAAACCAACAACTACAAATAGAACACGCATGTAAGCACTATACATGTTAAGTTTAAACCAGATAAACAAAAATTTATTAATGAAAACAATTTTCTTTTTTTCTCAAGGAGAGTTTAATAAGTAATAAATATTTCATATCCAAAATGGGGACAGTGTTAACCGAGCTAGACAAATCAAGTGATACTGTTGAGCAAGAATGATCAATCTTATTAAAAACTAATGATATTAATCGAAATTTTTCTTTTTTCCCTCCCAAGATTTTGAAAACAGCAACTTTATATTAATAAATTGAACAATTAAATTTGCAGGATAACAGAAATTAGGATTTTGTTTTCTAACTTAAGCTATTTTTTAATATTACAGCTACTGAAATTCAAGGCTTCTGGATTATTGCATTGCTAATACTATTTTTTCACTTTGTTGTTTCTTTGTTAGATCTCCCTCGCCGGAACCGATTTACAGTTCTGATGGAAAAAGGCTGAACACGCGTGAATTCCGGTATCGGAAGAAACTGGAAGAGCAAAGGCATCCACTGATACAGAAAATGCAATCAGTAAATCCTGATTTTAAGCCACCAGCTGATTACAAGTAATTGACAAATGCATAATTAACTCAATCATCACATTATAATAAACTTTTTTTAGGCCTCCAGTAACTCGCGTAATTGACAAAGTTTTAATACCTCAGGAACAACATCCTGATATTAATTTTGTGGGTCTTTTAATTGGCCCCCGTGGCAATACATTGAAAGCCATGGAAAAAGAAACTGGCGCTA
Organism: Epicampocera succincta; assembly: GCA_932526305.1. Classification (NCBI taxonomy): domain Eukaryota; kingdom Metazoa; phylum Arthropoda; class Insecta; order Diptera; family Tachinidae; genus Epicampocera; species Epicampocera succincta. The sequence goes on from OW052034.1 coordinate 60,615,394, forward strand.
AAATTATTATCAGAGGTAAAGGTTCTGTTAAGGAGGGCAAGGTGGGTCGTAAAGACGGCCAACCATTGGCTGGAGAAGATGAGCCACTTCATGCTTTTATTACTGCACCCAATCCAGAAGCTGTCAAGAAAGCAGTTGATAAAATCAAGGATGTTATTAGGCAAGGCATTGAAGTGCCGGAAGGACATAATGATTTGCGTCGCATGCAGCTACGTGAGCTGGCCCAACTTAACGGCACTTTACGTGAAACAGACTGCCCTCGGTGTACGAACTGTGGTTCAACCGAGCACAAGTCTTGGCTTTGTCCCGACAAACCAAATGTCACAAATAGCATTGTCTGTACTTCGTGCGGCGGAGCTGGACACATTTCGAAAGATTGTCGCAGTAAACGACCTGGTGCTGGTGTCGTTGGGGCGGAACCGACTACTGAAAACTCTCAAGCTAAAATTGATGAAGAATATCTAAGTTTAATGGCTGAATTGGGCGAAGGTCCACCACCAGCAGCCGTTCAAAAGCCTGCTCCTGATCCCTTAGCACAAGCCCACATTAATCGGGGTTACAGTATTTTCGATAAAAAACCCACTACCCTACAAGCCATACAAGCACCACCACCTGGGCCACCCAGTGGAATGCCACCAGCTGGATTGAATGTCGTAGCCCCACCTCCACCAATACCTCCAGCTTGGGGACCATCGTCTAGCGCACCTCCTATGGGTATGCCACCACTTATTCCTCCTCCACCAAGCTCGCAGCCGCCACCACCAGCTGCTCCACCAGTAATGCCATGGATGAGCGCCGCTCAGCCACCTCCACCAGGTGGGGATCCACCGCCACCTCCGGGAACTAGCCCATTACAGCCACCAGGCACAGGTGCAATGCCGCCACTGTTACCTCCTCCACCGGGTACTGCACTTCCAGGTGGTTTACCACCATGGCCCGGTGCGCCTGGGTTAATGCCTCCTGGTTTTCCAGCTTGGGGAGCAGTACCTGGTGTTTATGCGCCGCCGCCACCGCCACCCCCTTGCGCTCCACCACCGCCAGGTCTTGGTGGTTTAGCTCAACCTCCCCCACCACCTCCACCCACATCATAATTTATGGTGTAAGTTGAAATAGGTCATCGTTAATCAGATAACAACAATTAAAACTTTGTCAATTGGTTGAGAAGCTAAACAGTCCTGCAATCAAATACATTGTTAAAGAAGCAGTCAGTAAATAGTTACTACTAAATATCAATTTATTTTAAGTTAAATGATAATTGAAATGTGTAATTTATTTTTCTTTAGAGACTTAGAAGCTCTAAAATATGTATTTTACAATTTTGATTATACTGAAATACGATCGAAAATGAAGTAGAAACGAAATCAGAAATGGAGAAATTCTCATCTGAATGTACCGTTTTAATGTTAAGAAAACAATCATCAAATTGTCGCCATGTTTAAGATTTTGTTTTTCATGCAGTGTCACTCTTTGAAGCGCATTTTAGAAAGCTATAACTATCTGCAGACCAGTTGATTTATCAAACCAAATTAACAATGATTAAATATATTGAATTCCGAAATTGATTACAAAATGTACCAATTAATCATACATTTGTTTAAAGTATATAAAAATATGAATTTTATTTAATTACATCTATTTTAAATTATCCAATTAAAGAAATCGTAAATAAAGACCAGCAAATGATAAGCACCATTTCTGTATTTTTATTTTAAATCTAGAGATTTTCACAATAGATAATCTAGTTTTATTAATACAATTGTCACCGGTGGTTAAAATTGTCCGCCGCTTGGTGTTTAATGTCTGCAAAGTGTTTCAGAATAACTGGATTAAAATTGAAGTCAAAATTAAGAGGTGAAAAATGGCCCGAAATTATATATCGTGAGATAAATTAAGAAACAGCTTGTCTTGATTTTTTCGGCGTTTTTTCATTGCTTTTTGGTTTCTATTGTTTTTCAAAATTTAATATTTTTTGGTTTCTAAACTTGTTGCCATGGAAAGTTTAATAAAAGTTTCTCTTCTATTTATGTTGGTAAATGTGTATATAGAATTTCAACTGAACTTCAGATATACATATTTAAACACCAAATATTAAAAGGTTTTAAAGTAAATTATTAATAAAATGTAGACTTTGATAGTCAGAAAAAAGAAAAGCGTAGGAACACGAACTTAGGATACATATAACTTTTTATTTCAATCGTTTTTAATACAACTGAACTTTAAAACATTTTCTTCAACCATGTTTATTAAAGTATTCCTTTGATTCTTGAACATCAGGTTTAATAGTGTCTGGATTTGATTCGGGATTCCAATTTGCAGGGCAAACTTCACCATGTTTCTCAACAAACTGGAATGCTTTAATTAAACGCAGCACTTCGTCCACAGACCGGCCAACTGGCAAGTCATTTACAGAGTATTGGCGTAAAACGCCGTTTGGATCAATAATAAAGGTTCCACGTAACGATATGCCTTCGTTTTCCAACAATACACCGTAGTCTGAGCTTATCTTCTTGGTAATGTCAGAAAGCAGAGGATACTTTAGCCCACCCAAACCTCCGTTCTTGCGTTCAACATTTGACCAAACCAGATGAGAGAAATGTGAGTCCACTGAGACTCCGACGACTTCAGCGTTAATATCTTTGAATTCTTTAATGCGATCGCTAAATGCAATTATTTCTGTCGGACACACAAACGTGCTGCAATAAAATTCATAATTATTTGCGGAAAGTTACGCTTTAACCCATTTTGAAAACACTTACAAGTCCAAGGGATAGAAAAACAGCACCAAATATTTCCCGGCAAAGTCTGATAATTTCATTTCTTGAAAATCATTGCCCACAACTGCAATACCTTGAAAATCTGGGGCTGGCTGTTGAACTTTGACGGCCAATAAAGGTGTTGCTAAAAATAATTTCAAAATGTCATTTCCTGCTGCTCCAACGTCACAACTTTTTATCTGCCGCTGTGCTACTCACTTTGGTGCAAGAGGCGCCTATAAGCGGCATTGTTCTGATTTAAAATCTGTCTCGTCACTTTGGGAAGCTGAAATTTTGTTATTAACAAAAACAATAATTACGTAATTTGTACTATTTGTGATTTATGCTAAATGTTTTGAAAACTTGGATTCAGCTTCGGTTTATAAATAAAATTCTTGGTTGCTTACAGCTTGGAAAAAATTTCTCGCCAAAAACGACATTGTGTTGCTTTTATAAAAATTATTAACTTTTAAAACTTTTACGTTTGAATGGACGCAAGTATGTAGAATATGTCGGCCAATAATTCCTCAATAAGTCGATTTTTCGAACCGGCGTTAATTTTCACAATGCAAAAAGAAAAACACGAGCAGAGAAATACAATATGAGGACAAGTGCTGCCAACAAATAAAAATGCTTACAAAACGTGGCCCCGCCGAATGATAGTTTTAAAAATATTCATATGCATCTGCATACATACATATATTACGGCATGGCTACTGTGTTGACTGAAAGCCTATTTCTAACCTAAAGCGAACATTTGTGATACTTTTCTGTTTTAATATCAAATGAATAAAAAGAATTCAATTGTTGCATCAAGTCCACAGGTACAATATTGGATATGGGCAAGTGCAACAAGTGTAACCGGTTCGGCTTATCCAGTATTTATACAGTTTTTACACGTTCGTCTTATATAAACAAGCAGCAGACTCTGAAATACAAGTAAGTACACGATCAAGTTTTGCTTTAAAGTTTACAAAATAGGATGCTATGACGCAGTCTGCAAACAATTTTAAAGCAATTTGTTTTCAAGATGTCGGCAAAGAAAAAATTTAAAATTGTTGCTTCATTGGAAGCAAATAAATAATATAATAGAAAGAAGTTCCAGAGAACTTCATGGCTTCTGTATAATCCATATAACAAACACATCTCTTGAATATTTTTTTTTAATTTTCACGGAATGTCATTACATACATACATACATATATAATAAAAGTGACGAAAGTCACATACATACATACATACACATGGCGGTAAAATGTTCGCAAACGTCAACGAAAAATTTGCTCATTAAAATTGTAATCAGCTGTTTTCTTGACTTGCAAATTGAAACACAAAATTGAAAGAAATTTTTAAAAGTGTGAATGAATTAGTAAAAAATTGTGAAAGTATTAAAACTTGAAGACAAATCTTGATCGTGTAACCGCCAACGAAGGTGCGTTTTCACTGCAATACAAAGTATTACGATTTTGTAGAATCGAAATATTATGAAATTCTCTGCGTGTTAAAAAAACGAGAATAGAAGTCGGTTGTAAGTATTTCTTTCATGGTTACACGGGTGGTATAAGTAAAATCAAAACAAAAATATTGTTTGTGTACACGATAGTTCAGTTCTACAATGAAAATTTGTTGCGTTTAATTCCATAGTTCTTGTAATTATTGTTAGCACCTTCAATACATTCTGTTTACTGTAAAATACACCTCTGGTGTGACGAGAATACATACATATGTAAGTTTCTAAAATGGTTTAAAGGGGATTTAGGCGGTAAAACAAGTCGTACGTAAGACCAAAGAGAAAAGCCTATGAAATGAATTTCCGTATTTTAAAAATAAGAATAAAAATCTTACGACAGATTTTTTTTTTTTCGTTTACACCGTTGGTAAAAGACAAAACAAAGTAAAATGTTAACATGAAAATACATCCCTGATCTAATAATGTGAGAAGGAATTTGAAAAATTTTAAAAGACGATGAGAGCCGTACGGCCCTAAGTAACGTTTTCCCCACCTTTCAGGTAAGAGGAAAAATTTAATAAAAATTAAAGTTTTGTAGTCGCGAAAACATTTTCCAACTGCTTATATTTTTGTTGTTTTTAGTCGGATCCCCTCAATTTGTTCCCCAACTCGATTTGAGAAAAAAAACGAGTTATAGCCTTTCTATATTAAGGCAACGATATGTATCTTCGGCTATGGCTAAGGATGTTGTAGCGAAAAAATTCCCAGTCCTAAGAATTTTCAATTTAAAACAAAGGCTATAAGAAGATTGACAGATCTTTTCAAATCATGAAAATGCAAGGCTTTTTCAATAAAGAAAGAAATATTAAAAAAATGGAGTTGTTCAGCCACGGAATTGCGCTCGGACTAAATGAACTAAAAGTGAGTTGCTATTTAAAAACATTTTCAACGTAGTAAATGTGGGCGCTCACTCTCTTTTTCAGGAGTGGAGATCTTTTGAATTTAACTTTTCAGAAGCAAAAATAGATTAATGTTTTCCCTTTCGTAGAAATTAGCTATTTTTGCTGTATCACTGTTACATGCCAATCCATATACAGAAATTATGTTTTCCTTTGTCATCTTAGGCTTCATCCTTTCTTTACAAGACGAGTTTCAAAATTATTATACGTTCCTGTGTTGAATCTTATTTAAAGAAATCAGACAAAACTAACAATTCCCATCCTTGCAATATAATAAACAAATTGCGAAACTATCTCCATAACCCAGTTCTGGTACAATGCACTGGTTATGTAGGGGTTGACCCCTGAGTACTGGTCCCACAAATGCCAGGTACATTTTTAATTTCAATGACCTAATTGTGGCTTATAACGTTCGTATTTCTGCAACTTTGTGGGCCTTGAAAGGCCCATTGTTATATTGCATGTATGTATATTCGCTTCTTCAAATAACCCTAAAACAAATAGACAGACGCTGACAAATCTGGCGAACGCGCTGCCCAATTAATTTCCGGATATTATTCGCTCTCCAATTATTTTGACTTAAAAGTGCTTTAGCGTCTCTAGTTAAAATATGTACATATTTACATACATATATAATCGCTTATTTAAGTAATAAGATTCTATTATTTTACTCTAAAAAATAACCTTACAAAATATACATATGTACATGGAAACAAAAAAGTTATTAAGTTTTGAAACACTATTCAACACACTTTTGGCGCACCCTGTACATTCAACACTAACGTTTTGTTTGCGTTGATTTATTGGTATTTAACAGCTGTAGGGATTTTTGTAGAAACACTTTAAGGGGGGCGTGGACATTTTTTTCAAACTGCATAAAGATTTTACAAAAAAGTTTACGACATGACTGGCTATGGCCAACGCTGCGGAGCGATATATCTTCAGGTATGACCAACATTTCACCAACTTCAGGTATGACTCGGCAGTGCTATGACTACGACCCACGAATCTAATAAATAAGATTACGCATTGCGCAGGTCCGTCATGTTGTTTACATCAATCAGCTGGTGGTGTGACGTAGAAATTTCGCATTTGCATTTTGCTTTAACATTAAAAGTGAACGAAGCAGCAACAAATTGTGAACAAAATATATAATAAAATAAGTTAAAAATCGAAATGAAGCGCGTAGTGAAAAATTGTGGTAACACAAACAAGAACAAGTGCTTTTCATTTTCCCTCTGGCCCCAATTTATTAAAACAATGGATACAATTTTGTAGTGATAAATATTATTAAATTAAATTTGTTTTTACGAAAAAGCTTTATTTTTATAACCCTTAAAATAGTTGCCGAGGAAGATGATCGTCACGAGCATAATATAATATATAACCTACATATTTGCCACAAATCAAAGGACGATCTTCCTGGTGTTTGTGTACAAGAAGACGATGGAAGTGAACCAACATATTCCCAGGTTGACCATTTATCTGAGGGAGGACTATCAAAGCCAATAGACACAACCATGAATGCAATGAAGGGGTTGAACCAAATATTTTTGAAAGAAAATGGACAAGACCCACTTGATAAAAAAGGCCATATAAAGTTTCTTATGGAACAGGCTCATCAAATTGAGTGTGATGAGAAAGTAAAAGCACTTTAAATTCAAAAATTTAAATCAAGACTTTAGAGAAAACGTGAGATCACGTAAAAGAAAATGAAATAAAGTTTTAAATGAATTTATTTCATTATTTTGTTTTTAATTGTGCTAAAAAATAAGTACATACGTACATATCGCACCCTAAATACAAAAGGGGCACAACTCTAAATACTAAAATTTAACATAACTGTATTTTTCCAGTTAAAGAAGATAGTGATGTGAAAGAAATTTTTGCAGTAGTTAGAGATGTGTATTCTGAATTAATTTTCAGGAAAAAAGTCAGTTTTGGAAAATTTTGAGTTGTGCCCCTTTGTATTTAGAGTGCGATATGTATGTATGTACGTAAGTATCTTAAACCAGCAACTGGCTCCTATAGAATCTTCATTTGTTTCTTAGTCACACAGAACAAAATAAAAATACACGAGGAATACTTTATTCAAGTTCGTGTTTATTAGCAACAAAATTAATTAATTGGTGGTTTTTTAGTTTCTTCTTATATATTTTTTAGCGTAAACAATGATGAGGGTCACTTGTGACGTCATGTACAGTAGAAGAAATTTTCTTAGCAAAAGATCTGCGCCATCTCTGTTTGTTGCTTCATGACTATGATCAGCATTTGATAAACGAAAAGCTGTAGAGTGAAGAGTACAGATATATATTTTATCGTACATTAAAATTAATGATTAGGAACAAGATGCAAAATCACATGTACACAAAAGTTTCCATCAGTTTTTTGACATTGCCCTTAAGAAACTGATAGAAATTACTCACGGATCGTTTCTATCAGCAGTGTCGGTCATATTATCGGTCAAGTGATCGTCACTGTTCTTGTAGGGCAGTTGCCAAATATTCACTGGCGCTTTGAATTTCTAATTGAGTTAAAAACTATGCATTTTATTCACTATTTTTTAGCTTAAACTGTTACATTTACATATATCTCAATTAAGACCCCGGGGAAGCGGGCTAAGCCTCTGCGTAAAACTTGGGCATTCTGTTTTGTCGTGTATAGAGGGGAAGGGGTCCCTTGGTGGGCACGGCATCCAAACTCTAGAAAGTTCATGTACGCAAGACTTCAGTTATGCTGGTTCTACTGAAACCTTCACCATTGGTGAATTGACATAACGGGGACCAACATGCCTCCAGAATGCTTCTGGGCGTTCAGGTTTTGGCCATAGTTTCAAGTGGCTTACCTTAGCTGAAACGTTCTGACTTAAAAACACGGGAACGGGCTTTGGTAGATACTGAGGTAACAGTCTAGTGTCGCTGATCGGTTTTTTTCCCCTTTATTTAGGGAATATATAGGCGAGTTGGTTAAGACCTCATGTTCCTTCCTTTTACTGTCTAGGATTATTGGCAGAAAAGCGATTAGATAACCTCAGTTCTCAAGCAAGGGGTTTGCGTTGTGTCCCGTTCCCACATAACACGAGACGTTTCTACCCCTATGTGGGCGTAGTCTACCAGGCGCAGGGGCGCCAGACTAGGCCATAAAGGCAGGTGCTGACGTAAATCAATTCCACGATCTGTGATTAAGTTTTCCCAGTTGAAAGTTTGGTACTAATTTGTTATGCTCGGACAAATTTTGTACGGCTTTGGAGTTTTATAAAACCACATAGAATGAATGTACTTGTATTTCATCTATGCGGTTGCCTTTCCTATTGACACCGAAACTCATAATCTGTGTTTTATGCCATCGACAGTGGCGTTTACGTTTCATTTGTACATAAATATCAAATTATGAAAGAGATTTTTTTTTTGGATTTTTAGAATCAGTTTACAGTTGATGGTCATCGAGTACAATTTAAATTCTGCGAAGGTACAGCTTAAAATTTTGGAGTTATTTATGTACTTATATATAGACGTACTTATATACATACTACATATATATGCATGATGTATCAGTTTACATCTGACTGGGTGCATTTTGTGCTTAAGGAAGACCCTCAATCTTAAAAGATGGATTTCTTTCAGCCTCAACTTTCAGGCAAATTGTAATATAAAAAATAATCAAACACTAGAACAAGAAAAAGAAGTGAAAACTAACGAGGCCTGTAGTACGTAGTTTAAACAAATGTGTTATGTGTTGAAAAATATATACAATTTTGGTAATTAAATATAAATCGACTTAGTTTTATTTAATGAGAGTAAAAATTAAAAAAAAACTGAATGTATTCCTTATATGTAAGTCAAGAAGGAGATTTGGTTTTGCATTTCCGATATCGATAAATACTTAGGTTTCTCATGATCCAAAAGCAAAAGTTAGTCGTAAGTATAACTGAGAGCCGCCCTAATGCTTTTACATATATAAATAAAATAATGTTTTCCTACATACACCCATGATCGAAGTAATAGGTACACCAGGTAACAAGCACCTTAATGCGTTTTAACAATTAAAATAATGTATTCTTACCTACATCCATGATCAAAATAGTAGGTACATCAAGTTTATAAATCTGATAATATTTATAATTAGCAAAACTCCATTTTTAAGTGAAAAAATATTGGTTTTATAAAGTTTTTGGATGTGGCAACTTTGGTAATTACAAAAATTATGGCAACTGACCTTTTATTTACCAATATATTTCGCCAGTTAATGGTTTATGAAAATTGACAAGTACAAGAAAGGTTTAGCTTATTTACCCGACCGAAGGGTTCCGCCATGAGTAGGAAAAACACTCCCACTTGGTTAAATTTTGCCAATGAACGTTTGAATTGGTAATTCCACAGACAAAACAAAAATAAATTTGTTCAGTTAATCCACCAACTAATGAAAGAAAAGTGTAGTATCATAAGGGCTTAAGCAGGTGGCGGTAAGAAATATTATGGTTTGAAGGTGCTTCTCATAGATTGGAGTAGATCCAATATGTATGTAGTATATCGCATAGAAAATACAATGAACGCATGGGATATAGAAACATTTGCAAGCCAGTATGCAAAGCCTTTGCCAACAGGATAATGACTCAAAGCATAATTCTACAATACATTAGCAAAGAATTGGGTTAGGGAGAATAAGGCCCACCTTTTATGTTGGCCTAGTTAATTCACCGACTTGAATCCAATACAAAATCTTTGGCGGGAACTTAAAACAAAAATTGTAGAAGGAAATCTTTAAAAATGAAAACGATCTATGGAAGAATGGCAAGAAAAAAAGGTGTGAAATTACACCTGAAACATGCCAAACACGAATATCCTGTGTGTCAAACAGAAAGTGCTGCAAAATATAGGTGGTTGTACTGAGTAGTAGTCGGGCTTAGATGTTCTAACAATTTATGAATAAATTGTTTTATTAATAAATAAAATACTATTTACGTTATTTGTTAAGTTTTCATATTTAAGTATAAGGAAATTGTTCTAGTTACTCCATTCATTAGAACTATAGTACAGAGTGTACCTATTATTATGGTCATGGGTCTACATATACACATACATAAGTATACAGTCTGTGAAGATAATTTTTTGACAATGGAAAAACCCCTCTATTTTATACCAATTGTTCCAAAATCTCAAATTCTTTATAATTTCCAAATGAACTTCAATTGTCTTAGCAAAAACAATAATTATAATGGATGTAATTGAGCAAAAAGAAAGCAAAATCAATAAATACTCAGTTATTGTTTTTACAATTCATTTTTGTTGCACATTTTTGGAATATTTGGAATGTTTACGGATATTTACCGTTGCTTATTCCTAACATTGCGCTGCTTTAAGCACATTTTGAACATTTTTTTCAGCCTGCGAATACATGCGTCGGCCGTGATAAAAAATGCCTGGCAAAAGAACGTCAAAGGATGTAATCCAATTGGCAAAAGTGTCCAAAAAATTACAGATATGTTTTTCTTACAAAGACAAACTTTTTATAACACATTAAATCGGGCTAAGAACGAGCAGAGACTGGAACTGAAATCTTCAAGTGGTCGTCCATGTAAAATATCTGACAGAGTAGAACATTTAATATAAATAAAAATTGAAAAAAATCCAAAAATATCTACCAGAGGTCTTGCAGAAGAACTTCAGAAGGAACTTGATTTTAAAGTTTCGCACGGAACTATAAGAAAAACATTAAACAGAACACACTATATATCAAGAGCTGCTAGAAAAGAGCCACCCCTTTCTGCACAAAATGTTCGAAATAGTCTTTCGCTATGGATCATGTAGATAAGCCTGATGAGTACTGGAACGACGTCATATTTTGCGACGATTATATGTATAGTACTATAATGATGGTCCCAGCAGGATATCGAGGCAGTTTCTAAAAGCAATAGAAAACAAAAATTCGGAAAACTGTCGGCTATGGTGTGGGGCTGTATTTCCAACACAGGAGTTGGAGATTTGTTTTTTATAGAAAATACCATGAATGCGCAACAATATTTAAAAATATTAAGGAATCATTCAGTGTTAAGAATTTCGGGCTAATGAACGGTAATCAGCCGCTATTCAAGATAAGGACCCGAAGCACAAAGAGCAGGCAGTGAAAACAGGATTATTGTTTAATTCTAAAAAAGTGAAGGACACGCCAGCCCAGAGTCCTGACTTGAACCCTATTACAAATATATGGTCACATCTGAAGAAAAAAGTTGAAAAAAGACATCCCAAAAACGGTAGTGAATTGAAAAGTACAATATGGAACAAAATTCCCAGGGAATATGACATGTAAAAATTAATAAGTTCTACGAGAAAGAGGCTATAAGCCGTTATGAGCGCTAATGGAGGTCACACCAAATATTGAACTATATCATATATATTTTTTATATGTTATAAATTTTGTAAAATGTAAAAACAATTTCTTGACATTGAAATAATGTAATATTTTTTTTGTTTTTGCTCTATAACAGTAAAAACTTTTCGGAATAAATTTGTAACAAAAAAATTCATTTTAACGCAACAACAATTACTTTTTCCAAGCCAATCAATGCAAAACTTTTGATTTTATTTATTGTAAGAACAAATACTTGACAGACTGTATATTTATTTGTATAAATATACGCAATATATCAATATATATGTACATATGTATGTATGTAAATCCGCGTTAAAATAAATGTTAATTTGTTGCATGTTTCTGTGATTGTTGTTGAAACAAATTTTATACCGATGCCATAAAGTGCAATTAAAAAAGCGGTTTCGACCATTTATGATAATTGCTTTTATTTAAATTTTAATGGCTATCGCTGCGATCCAATTGCATGTCAAAGCGCGCTTATACAAACATTTGTGTTTGTGTGTGAAATACATATCCCACATGACCATACAACTCACACAGGTAAAATTAAATGCCATTTGGCGTTGGAAGGTTGTAGTCGATTATGAGAAAAAATTGGAAAACTAATCTTTTAGACCCATATTTGCAGCCATTAGTTAATCATTTGTAAGTTGGAAAAGCATTAGATTAATTTTTGGAATATTTACCAAATTTTTGGAATATTTCAGTCTTTAAAGTATTTTGAACAGTTGAATGCATATTTACTTTGGTTTTATATATGTATATACTATTTACCGATAATCCGAGTTATGGCAAGTAATTAGTGGAATAAATACATTTATATTTGTATATATGTATGTATGTATTTTGATTTGTTGTAGAAACACATTCATAATCGGTGTTTTTTTTAAAGGTTCACAGATTTGAGTTGGCAACACTGCTGCATTCGACAACCCATTTCACAGCTGATAGTCACTTTTTGTTTAGTTTAGTTTGACTCTTAATTGTGGATAGATTTACGCGACAGCAACGCTTGAAAACATTAATTAAAATAATGGTTCTGTTCTTCCATTAATATTGAATTTTCATTCAAAACTTTTGTTCTCCAGTGAAGCCCATTTTTGGTGGAATGGATACGTAAATAGGCAGAATTGTCAAATTTGATATGAAGATGATCCATCGAAACATCAATACATCCACAGAAAATTAGTGTTTTGGTGCGGTTTATGGGCTGGCGAGATCACTGGTTTATATGTTTTCAAAACCGATGATGGTCAGAATGTTATCGTTTTTATACCTTAATTAGCTGTCACTAATCTTGCTGACACGTGAATCCAACAGGACAGAACCACATGCCACACTGCGGTCCCTGCAATTGATTTACTCAAAGAAACTGTTGGCCAATTAATGGGCCACCAAGATCGCGTAATTTAACCCAATTTGATTATTTTCTTTGGGGGCCATATAATATCACTTGTCTACGTCGATGATCCAGAGACAACCGAACAACTGGAAATTATCATTCGCAGCATTATTCCAGATTTCGCCTTGTGCACGTAAAACCAACCGAAATCATATTTAAATAATAATTGCATAAAATTTTCTATCCAACTAAACCCGTTTCATTGATGTGAAGACCAAATTTCTTGGTTTTATTATGATTTAATCTTGAGTAACTCTGAAAAAAGCATCCTGTACATACATTTGTGTGTATGTGTGAGTGTAGATCTGAACTTGTTATATACAAATTGCTTCTGGCTATGAATTTTAATGCTTTCACGAGTTAATTTTTATTTATGGCAATTGAAATTTGTTTTACTCCAACTGCCTTTTTTGTTTGTTTTGTACTAATTTAATTAATATGAGTATTTATAAATAAACGAGCATGAATACATGAAACGTAATTACGAAAGTTATTTTTAATTATTGCTGTATGGCCATTGTTTGGATTTAAAACAAATTCTGTGTAACACGAAACACTTTTTTTTTATTATTTTCGTATGAGAAATTGTTCAGCTTCTTTTGTTGCTAAACACTGGAGAAATAAAGTTTTATTTATTGTCTGTTGAGTGTTAATCCTGGTAGTGAGGGCAAGAATGGCGTTGACTTCCAGGCCATCCAACTAGTGAAATTTTTGAATTTTCAATAAGGGAAAACCATTTAGGTATGGAATACTATATTGTTCAAATGTCCACCGCGGTGTCTTACGATGACACGGCTCCGATTGGTCCAATTTGCAATAGATCCTTCTGAATTTGAACAACGGACTCAGTTATGTTGATTTTAGGGTCTTATCGGCTTATTGGCACAACCCTGTGACCCGTGCGACTTCAATTGCACCATCTTGGTGACCAATTCACGTCATGTCTGGGGGAGAGATAATCACACCCAATATCCGGCGAGTAGAACGTAGTGTCATCCCGAAGAAAGTCAAATCTTATCCACGTCTCCATCGTTTAAATTGGCGTTAAAGAAATCAGTTATCATCATTCTGTTGCACCCGTCGATGATGGTGATGGTTCAAAGGCCTCGTTTTCAAAAAACAACGACGCCCAGGTAAAGACCGCGTAGTAATTTATTGTGGATGCCTTGTGGATTGGTATCGTTCCACAAACGACAATTTAGCTTGTTAATCATCCGAAAATACAACTCGTTGCTAGAGATGGTTTTCCGGCCAAATTGAGGTCCTGTTCCAAGTCTGTTTTATTATTTGAACGTGCCGCTCAATCGTGTAATTTGTCACCAGTAACTGAATAATAAAAAACATACTCGTATAAGACACATACCACCAAAACCACATGGCGGCTACAGGCCGCCAACATTCAACTGCGTCAACTGAAAACTCCTTTAATGCCTCTGCTTTCATTATAATTCCTTAGCAATAAATACAATTTATCAGCGTTCGATTTCCTTTCAAAATCTCTTGCATTTAGAGAAAAAATTCTCTATAAATAAAACTGCAGAATAGAAGAATTTTTCTTTGAAGTCATTTATGTATGTATTTATTTATCTCTGTTCAGTTTATTGGGGTAAAAGATTTCAATACAATTAAAGTAATTTCTAACACCTCTGTTGCTCTAACCATTGAGACAATTTGCAATTTGCTTAACATTTGTTGATGTCAAGGAAATTTATGGGATGTAATCCCAATCCTAATAGGCATATACATGTTTTAAAAGTAGTATAAAAAGGCGGCATCTGACGATATTGCCAATATTAATTTAAAAAAGAAAACTGAAAAAATAATACTCGTCATTTTTTCCACCAAAATCTTGGAATAGGAAAACTTTGCTGAAACATGAAAAGCGAATAAAAATATTACAATAAAAAACATGATATTCGTCAGCCCTCTTCGAGGTAAAAGAGTAGCTAAAGTAGAAAAAAATATGTTCTGATAACTAAATATTTGTAAAGAACTGTTAACTTTGGTCACAAAGTGGGCCTGATGGCTTCCGAAATCGCTCATCACTTTTGCCATATTCAGACGCATTCAATTGTCGATGGCTATTCTGAACTGCGCGTTGAAATGAAAAATTTTCAATTCAAACCAAAAACAAAATCTTAAGAGCATCAAAAATTTATTGAAGGGAGTTTAAAAAACACTCGTTGGTATAATTGTTCAGATGTGGGAAAAGTACTAACAAATCATAATTTTTTGCTTTCCGATGTGTATTTGAAAAAAGCTGTAATTAATTCACTTTGCTTGTAAACTGTAATATTTAGATGCTTCGCAAAAAGATCGGCTTTGCGAAATCAAAAAATTATGGTCCATACATACGAGTGTGTATGTAAGAACATGTGTTTCTTTTTTAAATCAGGAAATTATTTTTCGGAGCAACATATGTACATACGAACATACATATTTAATACATACAATGTCTACTTCAACGTTGAAAGTTGTTGATTTTACATTTTTTGAAAAGCAATTTGTTGTATCATCGTTCTAATCTTCAAACATTAGCGACTGAATAAACTTTAAAAATATTTAATTTTATGGAAAAAAATGTGTAAAATGATGGATACATACATAAAAACCTGATGAATTAACATATTGAAAGCTGTTTTTTAACACAAATTAACCTTTTTTTATTTAAACATGACATTAAAATATTTTATATTGAAGTACAGAGTAATCCTTTGTAGCAAAAAAGTTCAAGAGCTCATTACTGGGACATTGTTATTAAGTAAATATAGATATATTTGTATGTATTAATGTTTACTATAATTTAGGCATTTCATATATTGCAAAAAATTAGTGAAATCATGTTGAATTTACATGAAGTACCAATGCAGCAAAATCATTAAAACTACGACAATTATTTTACTTGTGTCGGAATTTCTTGTTCAGGCAGATAAAATGCAGTTGATATTTTGTGACGGCAGCACTAGAGGTATTATGTTTTCTTTAACAATACGTTTTGTTGCTGCAAACAGTGTATTATCATTTTAAGCACCGTAAATTTGATAATGATTGTGTTCTTCTTATAATGATTTCTTCTCTAGGGCTTCAAAAATAGTCCTTAAAACACTGAACGCACTGAATGCAATTCTTATCGCAAACTTATACGTGATTAACTTATACACCTGCAACACAAATATGTTTGCGGAATAATGTTGTTATTGTCGTTATTAAAAATATTTTTATTTTCGACGTTGTATCGCTGTCAATTGTGTAGTTTTAATTTTCATATGTAAAAAAAGTTTTATTATAAAAATATAAGTTGTACCTCCTGGGGCATATAGAGAGGAACTAATAAGAAGTAAAGTTAGAATTACGAAATTATTGATAAGTATTCTATATATACATTTACATATGTAATAAAATCACGTTTCAAGTATTACATATATTTTGCTTGCTGTGTTCAGAATAAATAACAATCAAACCGCAAATTGTCTGCAAACAATTTGTAGCAACATGAACACCCTTTTTTATTCCTTTTCATTGCACTCGTATTTATTTACAATTTATATATTTATTTATTTTATGAAATACAATATAATCAATTAATTATCTAGTAAACTTTAACGACTGCGTAGTATTTTATAGTTTGTAAGACGGGACAATAAAATGGCCTAAAAATATTTAATGATCATAACCGATACACGGAAAGTTAAAGCTTAAAAAACTGTTTCTTTTTAATTGTCAGTGATGTTTTTTTCAACACAATATCTAAAATTGCTATTAAGTCAATAAAATCTAGATTTTAAAATATATAATCCGGAAAAATTAATGACCAAGCAAGTTTTACAGTCATATAATTTATAATATTACCATAGTCAAAGCTCAGTATAAGAAGTGATATAACGTCAGACCTTTTCGCTGTAGTGAAAGATTCGTTATATAGCAAAGTTTTTGTTTGAAAATATTTTCTGCATTTAGTGTTAGTAAAATGAGTTCATTTTATTTGATAACTACAGAGATGTGAACAAATTACTTATAAATGTTTGTCTTGTATTTCTTTTAATACAATAGAAAGGAGCAGTTATTCTCCTTTTGAATACTTTCCTCCCGGTAGCAGTTGTTTCTGCAGCATAAACAATAGTTTTGTCTGGAAGCATCTTCCAAACCTGTTTCCTCAGCATTCAAACTTGAGTCATGTGTTAAGCCCTCTTCTAGAGTAATTTTCCGCAGCTTTCATTGGTTCTATTGAGTCCGCTCGTGATGCCAGCTTTTCAGCACCGTGACTTAACAGCCTGCCGTGTAGTTTTGCGGCCCTTGCATTTAATCCTATTCCATTCGTACAATTTTTCCTCCATATCGGGATATTCCCCATTCTATTTTATTTAATGTACGTATGGAAAATTTGGATCACATGAACGATTAACAGGAGCGCGTGGATACAAGTGTAGAAAAATAACGGTAGTATAACAAATAATCTTACATTCTTCTCTTCGTTTTTATTAAATAAAATAATTTTTTTTTCTATTCGGACATTCGTTATATTGAGTGTCAAAAATGTAAATTTGAAAAATTACCCATTCGTTCTAGCGCGAATTCGTTAAAGTGAGTGTTTGTTGTGGCCAGCTTTGACTGTACATTCATTTTAGAAACTCAGCTTGTCTTATGATTTTAAAAACTTTTATTGATGAATTTTTTCCTTCGAACTATTTCCTTCGGCATCAAAAAGTAATTTCTTTAATGGTTTTACTTTATTTTTGTTTTATAAATGATTTCCGACTTTGTGCATGTGTGTGTGTGTGTGTGTGTCTGTTCCCAACAGTTTTACTATATTTTGCTCTTTCACTTGATAAAAGAAAAGGAGTGTGTGTGTGTGTGTGCGTGTTTGTTGGGCACAAATAAATTCACAATACACGTGCAAATATTCACATCTGAAGGAACACCTATTCGCATTCAACTTCTTATTATTTGTGCGTCAGCTTTTTCATTTGAACAAGTGCAACATTTTACTGTCGCTCCATTCAATTCATTTAATTTCTTTGGTATTTCTTTTAAAAAGTATTTATTTTATTTCAAGTTTGTTTGTTGGTTTTTTTCGTTGAATTGAGAAACACTTTTGGTCGCAAACGTTTTTAAGGTGCAATGAAACTGTGGTAAAAAGTTTGACATAGATCGATTGAAGGGGCTTGGCGTTTTGCCGATTTTCCTGCCATTTTTCATATAATTACATACATACGAATATTCGCAAACAGGAAAAAGAGTTTTTTGAAAGTTTTACTTAAACTTTTTAATTAATGTCTTTCTTGTTGTTTGTTGAGGTCTGCGACGACGTAGACGTGACAAACGTCAGACCCATTTACGTCGTTTTTTTTATTAAAGAAGAGCTGCTTTCTTATCACTTTTTCAATATTTTTAAAAGCGCACTTTTATATTTTTATAAATATGTATGTATGTATGTGCGTTATAGGTCGTTATTTCATATATGTATGGTTTCAGAAATACTTGCATAGTTGTGCCAAACAATTGGAAATTCTTGCACTATTTCAAAAATTATGATCTTGCAAATTTTCTCAATTTTTGTTTTGCCAAAATTTTTCCAATATTTCTTAGCAGGTTTAAGGGCAATTTTTAGACTTCGAGTCTATTAAAGTATTTTTCCTTTATTGTGGGCACAACCAGTAAAGTAGGACGTGATCGGTAAGACCTGAAATCAGAAAAAAATTGAAGTATTTGAATTTAAGTGTATGAATGTTGCCCCCGGGCAGCAGGCTTTGCCTTGGCGTATGTCAACTGGGGCACTTTGGGTTCCTTCGGCTCTAAGGAGTTGATGTATGACTTCGCTTATGCACTTTCTTCTAAAACCTGTTAAGCAAAGGTTAAAGGTCTTAGGTAAGAACGCATTTAAAGACTTTGGTTGTCTTGCAACAGATTTTTGTTCTTCGTAAGGAACTAGATTGGAGGGATCATACAGACAATGTTGTTAAGATCTGATGATCCTTTCTTCTACTGTCTGGGGAATTACTGGCAAAAGCAATTAGCCCAAACTCTCGAGCAAGGTGTTTTGTGTCTCTTATATGGCACAATAAGTTGCCACCTATGAGTGCCTGGTAACTGTGGCAAGTTCAGTAAGTGGAGTTGGTTCACCATCAGATTAAATCAATTTCGTTATCTGTGAGAATGTTTGTATATAGTTAAAAAAACAAGTCATCTAAAATGACAATATATATATAGGGACAAGGTACATACATATAAGTTTCATAAAAGACAGACATACGTGCATACGAGTATTATGCAAATTCTATTACAACAAACAAACGATTATTTCATATTACATTTGTATATGCACATTCATACGTACATGTTTTTGTTTACAAATCCTTTAGGTGTCCTTAAAAACAACATCAAAGAAATAAAAATCTGCACTAGTTTCTAAGTGGTTCTATAGTTGACTGAAATTCCCAGAACTGCAGTCATCAAATACACCGCCAGACATTCAGGTGCTACTTCTAAAGACAATCACTTGATCTAAATTTTATTTAGATCAAAGGTGTTTCTACTTAGGCCTACACATGCTTACGGATATTTCAGGAACTCGCATGTGCATCTAACAGGATCAAAAGGTTTTGTCATGTTGATAATTAGTACAATACGGTTGGCAAATGTTGACACTCAACAGGGCACGCACACACCAACATACACACCAACTCGCTGTCACACGCATACATGGGCAATTAAGGCTGCGAAATCTACTTATCGGGATTTAAGAGCCAGATCAACACACACACCAAATACGATTGCGCAGCTTTATTTTGTGCGTGTGTGTGTGTGTGTTTTTTTGTTGGTTTGTTTTGTCCTCTGTAACAATGATGACATTACGAACATTATGGTGATTATTTACTTGAAACAATTCTCATGTTTGAACACTCTCCGCTCTTGTTTAAATACAAAACAATTGTCAACTAGTCGGGGACAAAAGGAATTAAGACACAACAAAATACTCAAACTTCAGAACAATAAAAAGAAGAAGGTGCGATTGTAGGTATTTAAATTTTTTATTTTCTTTTACCGTCACATTTAAGAATTCGAAATAAGCACTCACTCTTCTAGTTGTTCTCATTATTGTTCATTTTATATTTAACATTTTATCCCTGCCATTCATTCTTCAAATGTCCCTGTTGTAGCCGTAAGTTTTAGGTTTTTGGCTCTGAGTGCAAGCGTGTGTTTTTCGCTGGTTGGTTTGTTTGTTTGTTTGTTTGTTTGCATTGTTCAAGTGTTAAGCGCAGTGCTTAAATGCAATTTCTACTCCAGGAGTGTTTCTGAGACAAATAAGGCTAATTTGATGTTATCGTGAGTCTGCTGGCACTGAATATGGAAGCATCTTCAAGCTGTTCACTTCTGAAGATATTAAATTTCATTTTTAGTCTTAATATTTTGTTTCGCAGCCAAGTCAATTAACTGACAATGTTCGAATGTATTGATTTTGGAAATTTTGATCGCAGCGATAAAACTTGTTCAAAACTGTCATATGATCTGAAATTAAAATTGCGTGAGAAATTTTCTGTAAAGGATGGGTACAAATCAGATTTGTGCTTAATTTTAAACAGAAAGAGCTCAAGGTTTCAGACAAAAGTGATGAAAATGGAAGAATGAAATAAATGCAATGTCCGTTTAAGTATTTGAATGCTCAAAAAGTTTTCTATCAGTATATTAAATATTTGACAAAATTTCGTAACTTATTGTTACTCTGATTGTCAAGGATCCATCCGATGTTACATAATCGGCCACGGGAGTGCAACGACTAATTTTTTTCATGGAATAAAAACTTATTTTTCTTTTGGCGCTACAGTCCGGGGTGAACCTGCAGCGATCCCTGAAAATGGACTGGTCAAGCTGACATACTGCCTTCTCGTGGCGCCCCTGGATGGCCCCTTAGAGGTGAACCAAAGTGTGCAGCGAATCCCCTCTGTCCAGAGGTCTAAACCAGGACCCGGTCCTCCAGGTTCGGGGGTTGTGCGTGGGGCTAACTTCCCGTGTAAAAACACATTAGTTCCAATACAACCACAAGAAAATATAAATATGGAATAGAAACTAAAACTTTTTAATGCAATGGAAAAAATATGTTGTCCTTGTTTACAAGGAATAAATTTGGAAAATAATTTTTGTCTGGCGGCCAGTGTGTTAAATTTTTTGTTAGAAACTCGTGGGGATCTTGATATTTTAGGCGAAATAAGGGCCCTAAACGAACACAAAATTGCATTTTGCATTTTTTCGAAATGTTGAGCGGTTTTGGAAATCAGTTTTTCGTACATTGTGCAGTTTTTGATCTGCATATTTTATGCATAAATTTTTCATTGCCAACTTTTTTATTTCTGTAGTCTTAATTTTATATATTATTTTGTGAAACAGTGGCAAGATAATGCTTGTTTTGCAACACTGATCAAATGCAAAGACTTGTGCATTTCTACACTGGGTCTAGTTTTACGGT
Source organism: Epicampocera succincta (assembly GCA_932526305.1). Lineage (NCBI taxonomy): Eukaryota > Metazoa > Arthropoda > Insecta > Diptera > Tachinidae > Epicampocera > Epicampocera succincta. The sequence continues at coordinate 60,636,791 of OW052034.1, forward strand.
TTCTAAGTATAAGATATAAAATACTGTTCCCAAAAGTCGGTGTGCTGCTCTTCTTTGCTTTGCGGTTAGTTGCGGTAGCATAACAAAATATTCTGATTAGCTTTATTTATGTGCAGTTTTTCCATTTTAAAAGCAGATTTTTTTTCAAAGCTTAAAGATTTTACACAAAACATGATGGCAACGCTGGTCGGAATCCAACCTACGACCTCTAGACTGTTTGTCAATCCCTTCCAACTCATCCCTGTCTGCTTTCTATACAAAAGCAAGAATTGGAGTGATCGTCACTAAATAGTGATTTTCGCGTAAAAGCAGCGATTGAATATTTTTAGATCATTCTTAAAGGGGATTTAGGCGATAATACAAGTCGTAATATAAGTCAAATTTTTGAGTAGAAGAGCAGGGATGGTATCGTCCAAACTTAATATGTAATGAAATTATACGAAATAGAGGGAAAATACGGATGAAAATTGTGCATTCGTACAGCTCTCATCGTTTTTAAAAATTTTTCAAATTCCTTCACATATCATTAGATCAGGGATGTATTTTTATATAAACAAATTAAGCAAACAAAGAATAACATTTGTGAACAACTGAAACAAAAAAGGCGATAACAATAGAAAATCATGTTTTTGGTGCAAATATATTTATGGTTTAAACGCAAAATAATCTGTCTTAAGATTTTTATTCTCATTTTTAAAATACGGAGATAATTTCATATGATTTTCTATTTGGTTTTACGTACGATTTTTTAGAGCTGTATCTTTCGCGAACGACCGGGTTAAATTTAACGGATCGTTCAAATGAACGGTGGGAGCCGGTCACTTAACTGACCGGGTTATGCTGTGCTTTCGTTCATGTTCCTTCTTTTTCCCAATTTAAATTATTTTCAGCACCAGCAATTTAACTAGTTGAAGTTTTTTTCACTTTCACGATATATAAATAGCAGGAATAACAAACATCATAATAGTTGCCGTCCTTAACCCTACTCTTTGGTCCAAGTGAACGATTGAGCGCAATGAACGAACGATCAGTCTTTGATTATTGAAAGATAGTTACCGGTCACTTAAATGAAAACCGGGCACAGCTCTCTTGAATAATCAATGGACTTTTCTAGCAAATTATATATTCATCAAGTTATACAAACGATTCCTTCAAATGAATGAGAATTGCTAAACATATATGAACATAATGAAGTGAAGAAAAAAAAAATTAAAAATTTATCTTTTTTTGTGTGTTTCCCAACTGTCTGTTGATGCCGAAATTTGTTTTTTTTTTTAAATTTACTTGAACATTTTTCTTTAAATTCGCATTGTCCGTCTTTAAGACAATTGAAAATAGAGTTCAATGTTTAAACATATTTTCCAAAGGTCTGCCAGTCTACAGCAGACTGTAGGGTAGCACCTATGAAATGTTGGCATATAGACTGCTGGAAAACGTACAAAAACAGGTATATATTTCGCTTTTCAAATGTATAGTATTAAAGTGATGAAATAAACTCTGTTGCTAAAAATTTCAATTGTTAATTATTTAAACTAAGAATTAACATGGTTTTAATTGATAAATCTACTTTAAAGCTGGTAATAATTTTTTCAAGCAGTTGCTCTAATTGTATTGTTGTTTCACTTTTTCAGTGCCAAAAACATATGTATTTTCTCATCAAATGATTATCAGTTTTGTGTCGTAGTAAGTAATCCTCTTTATTTTATTAAGCCCAAATCTAATACAAACAACTACTTTATATATAACTTTATACCCTTAACTCTTGATTTCAAATCTATACCCTTTTGCAGTTGTCTGCCATCGTTGCTGTCTGAAGTTCTGTCCGTCTTCGTAATTATTTACACTTATTAAAATCTTATCCATAGAAACCATAAAGTATGGAAACTATCACCTTAGTTTAGCTATTATTAAACGCCCCTTTTTGATTTGTCTTACCCGAAGGCACCACACGAACTTCTTGTGTGCATTTTGGGCTCGAATAAAAACATTCATTCAACTTTTCAGAACTTGCTTCAATTATACACACGTATGTGCACACACGATCCTTAATTGAGGATTCTGTTTGGAGATTTGCAACAAAAGGGTTTCAGGCACAGTTTTATTGACTGCCAGTCAGGCATCGCTAAACTTTTACGCAAGGCCTCATGCATTCATACATTCATGTGTACTCGTATGTATGTATGTATGTAGAAGTAACAACACAAATGTTTAGTTTTGAAAAAGATATTTTCAGTCACCCAGTCATACTTAAATACACTATTCATTTGAAGGATTCGATGACACCTTTCCAAAAACCAACAAAAATTACTCGCTTCAAATGTGCTTGTACTTACGCATGTATGTACGTATGTATGTGCATATATGTAAGTATGTACAGGCATATCGTGTTCTATAAAGGACTTGTATTGTTTGTGTAATTTCTGATGAACCCTTTTTGCCACTGTTCATTAAGTTGAATTGATATTTTCGGAAAATTTATTTATTGTGTTTTCAATTTGGATTACATTCACAGTCTTTAGTCTTTCCCATATTCTCGATTACAAATCTGTGGACATTCGGCAAAGCGTCTTCTTCCTAAATCAACAACTTTTCCGTAAAGCGAAAAAGCTCTAAAACTGACTAGCAAAAGTTATTGTCTAGAAAATGGCAGTAATCGTATACTTGGATATCGTACAGAAATGTTTAATGGGCATTTTCTTTAAAACTACAGCAAAAAAAGGCAGTGTTTTGTCTAATGGATTAAAAAATTAAAATTATTTTTCCATACAAGAAATTGGAAATTGATTTTCGACGCTTAAGTCGGGAGAAGTAGTGAGTTTTTCAAACTTTGCTTTTGACACAACGACTTCTTGCCAAAGTAGCTGTTCGTTTCAATTTCGACATTTCACAAATACTCGTATATAAGAAAAACAAACTACAAACTTGCGATTTCGTCGAGTCCATCTGCAATGAATTCGCCTCTAGTTCATGTGTTCAATACAAGACATAAAATGAGTGAAATATAGAATTTAAATGTTTTGTAAAAAAATTTTGGAACGATATTGAATTCTAAGCCCCTAGAACTTAAATTATTCAAATTACATCTAATGGTTAGTGTTATAGCCCATTTTCCTCGGTTGCTTTGAGTTTAAGTATGTTTTTAGCGATTTATAGTTCAACTTAGTGATGAATGCTTTTGCGGAACTTTTTGAGTCTGTATTACATCGGAAACAGAAAAATATCTCTAATTTTTTCAGTCTCTTTGCGCAAAGGTCCATTAATTAAAATGTTAGCATAATGAAGCCGATATATGTATGTCCATAAATTGTCGTGTGAAAAATTTTTATGAGAATTTGGAAAAGAATTTGTAAAGAGTGTTAAATTCCATCATTCTTAAATAGTGTCCAGCCGTACGATTTTAAGATATTGACGCTCGGTCATTTTTTTTCGGTTCTTTTGTCGAAATAATTTTATTTCTTTTCTCATTCAATGATTACCCAGAATTAAAACTTGATTGTTTTCTGAAAAGGAAGCAATTTTTTTATAATATTTTTGTGTTTGAAAATGATTTATTGCAGCTGGGCCCACAATTTTTTTGGAAGTTGCATGAAAGCGAATGTCAGCACTTATCGTTACATATCAAATGCATTGCATTGCATTGGAAAGGTGTGCCGTGCGACATTTTTATTGCCATACAACTCTGTTATTCAAATACATGCACATATACTATAGACTTATTTCTGCTTGAATTTGACAGGATTACTGGAAATCACTTTTCCTTTCCTTCATACGATAACGGGAAAATTGTTCAGTTCTTCGACTTTCTCTATCGAAGAGAGAGCTGAAAGAATAAGGTTGCCAATGCTAAACCCTTAAAGTGTTCCAAAACTATGAATATTAAATTAGAAGTCGAAATACAAGACAAAAAAAAAACATCAGAAGAAGTGAAATAAAAGGATTTCATTTCAGATTTTATAAAATACTTTCTTTTTACTTTTACAATTCAAATACAAAAAAGTTGAAGGAGCTTAATTTCCTTTTAGTTCGATATTTCATTTGATGGCAATTTTTGATAAGGGCAGGATTAAAATGCGGACATTCGGTTTTTGGAATACTTGGTCTAGTGAATAAGAACGCAAGTTTCTTGTCCAAGTTCTTTGCCGTTAGATGTCAGAGATAAGGTCGGCTTGAAAGCGGAAGAATTGCTGATCGACAATTACAGGATATAAGAGTTTAAAGCGGGCCCTATCAAAACATGATGACGACGAAAATTTTGTAGCCCAAACTTGGAACTCAGCTGTTCTAATTCCAGACAGCCGGCATGGCGAGGACTTTGTCTTGGGCGTAAGTTAGCCGTCTCGATCGTGCCCTATTATTCCCTTGGATTTTATCTTCAATGTTACATATGTAAAGTTTAAAGTCTTCATCGAACATTTCTGTCGAGTGAGAATAACGATTCCGTCATCCAGTTGTGTTTTTAAAAATTTGCTGCTTTCTTTCATTTATGGGAATTCAAGCACATAAAACTATTTTATCATAACAGCTTAAGTCGAATGCTAAAATTGTAAAAAGTCATATAATTTTATTCATTTGAGGAAATATTAAATATTTGTTATTGCTGAATTTTTGTTGCAATTTAGGTTTATTAACATTTATTCTTAAATGAAGTTTTCCATTGAAATAATTGCCAAACATTTAATTTCTTCTTATCTTGACTTAAGCTGTTATGATAGAACTCCACAGATATGGAAATTAAACAAACTGGTTCACGAGACTTACGTATTTTAGTAAATATATATGACATTTAGCAAATTTATCCTTTAGTATTAATATCACTTATGAATTCAATTCAAAATATCTATTTTTAAAAATGATCCTAATTTTTTATTTCTTAAATGCTTTTTTGTTGTTGTTAATAACTTCCCCTTTTTCAAAAGAACATTTTGCAATCAAATTCAAATATATATTCTTTTTTTAGTACAATCTTCACAGAAATCTAAATCTCTACGTTAAAACTAAAGAGCATTTAATTGCTTTAGATGTGGAATACTCTAGATCCAATTTAGTGAACAGTTGCAAAGATGGTAATTTGCTCATGCTGGCGCCAGTGCGATCAAGTAAAACCCTTGACCAGACAGTTTTAAGATGTGTCTTAACTTGATCAAAAATCATACGTTAACACTTTTTCATTTTGTGCATTTCTATAACCTTTATGGTCATTCAAAATGCAGAAGACGAGAATAGGGAACAAATTGTTTGTTTGCCTTTGGCTTGAGATGTGTTTCAGGTCAAACTGATCGTGCATATGCCGAGATCATTAAAAAAAGATCATAATTTTGGTTGCTCTTGAAGTAGAGTAACTACTTGCTGATTTGTTTGCTCCTTGAATTGGATTATAATTAAATTACGTTTCTTGCTTTTCCCTTTTGATTGCCAGAATGCCGACCTTTTCATTATCTTTTGCTTTTCATCACAAATTTTTATTGCAACAAAACAATTTTCAATAATCAGAATTATTGAGATGTAAAGATAGCGGAAGTTTTGTTTTGTAAACATCCATCGCGATTCCGAGTGGAATTTTTCGTCCCTTTGCTTTTTAAAATGGCAAGATGCAAATTTTTAGAATTTTTCCAGCTGCGTAATTGTTTCAATAATTAGATTTACATACATACATACATGTGTATGTATGTGTAAAAATTTAAAAGAGAAAATCCTTTAGAAGATTAGGAATAAATTTGCTGCTGATATTTTTTAGTTCTAAAAGGAAAAAATAAGTCTGTTGCAGGGTTGTCAGATTCATCACAAAACGTGACGATTTCTGGCTCTGTTGGCGTCCTAAAATGCCGATTATTTATCGATTGTGTGAGTTTTTTATCACGCGTTTCTTGACAAAACGGTGGAGCAAGAGCTATGGACTTGCCAAAAAGAAAATAGCCAGTATGAGAATGGAATGCGTGCTAGATAATAGAAGCTATTATTTAGTAGTTTAGTTTTATTTTAGTTTTATTGGATTTAGCGAATTGAGGAATACTCAACTAAGAGGTACTAGATATTTGTAAGAGTAACATTTTGTACAATTAAATAAATTTTTTAAACTTGGCCCTGATGAAGTTAGAAATTTAAGATGTTGTTCTCGAAAAGCATAAGAAAGTAGTCAGATTTATGGAACTAATATATATACATAGATATTTACAATCGTAAGATTTTGTTCTTGAGTATTTTGTCTAGGTAATGTGCCTTATATTGAGCAATGAGTTGCGAAACTAATCAGAATTCGAACTGCAAACTTATCATTTTTTCTATGGAGGGACTAATTAGTGTAAAACTTTCATGTGATTTTTCGTACTTGTTTAAAGAAGATATCCAAAATGATTGGAAAATTTAAACACTTCCCATACAGATGGTATGATTTTTTTCTGAACTTTAACATTCGCCAGTATTTTGAGGGCAATCAACTGATTTGACGTCAATTTATGAACTTAAGGATTTCAGGTTCATGTATGGCTTACATTAAAGATTTGCGTTATGTGCCAATGAGGTCAATGTTACATAAGGATCTCATGGGACTGGTTTCCTAAGAGAGCGTTAGGCTTTAAATTAAAAATACTATTATACGAATCACTATCGCTTGCATCTTAGCTTTGTAGATTTCCACATAAGAAAGTTTAGTTATGATTTTCTTCGTTTTGAGAAAAAAGTTTACCGGTATCAGTAATCACACTTGTAGCAAGATTAGGAATGTTGTGATATTAATGTGTCAGTACATCGTTCCGAAAAACCATAGTATTATGAACAGCAACTAAAGCAACAATATTATAAACACCGCTACGTATATTTAATATTGTGACTGTCAACTATTATTATTGCCATAGCGACTATATTACTGTCATCACCACCCACCTGTTAGTCGCTGTTAATCGTATCTTTTGTTTAGAAAAACATATTAAAGTTATTTTCAATCATAGTATTGGTGTAACCAACCATATAATATCTAATTTTTTACCATATTGGTCTATTACTGACACAATCTTGTACCTAAAACGTTGTACTAATTTGGTTAAAATCAAATTAATTTTTTTAATTATTGTATAAATTTAAAGTCATATACTCGTACATAAATATTTTTGTCCGTTTGCTTTTGCTGTGCTTTCACTACTTTTTCATTTGCTATCGTAGTTTTTGTTGTAGGGGGCCCTTGTATGGTGCTCTTAACTTTTTATTTTACAATTCTGGACTTTTTTTCTAATGACCAAATTCAAAAAAGACAAGACGATTATCGTTTTCATCACGCCGGCATTTGCTACTTCAATTTATGGTTTTTGTTTTTGTTAACATGTAGTTTTCTTCATTATTTTAAATTGCAAAAGTCCATTGATCTGTTCTACTAAGTGAGATGAAAAATGCATAATCCTTTTTATCAATTTGCCAATTTAAATTCTTATAGCCTCTATATGATATGCCCTGACTGTATATTATAAAGAATAAGAGAAATTCAGGCATTAAGAACAGTAAGACAGAAAAGTTATTGTGTGACAACCTCTTTGATGGAGTACTGAAATAATACCTTCGGGCTGGATTAATCTGATACAAATATTTACAGTTGAATCAGATATCAAACTTTTATTATCAATAATACTGACATGGAAATCTCCTGCTGACAAATAACATGGAAATGATATGTAATTTCAATTTGAATGTCTTAACTTTATATTGTTGTGTTTTATGTAACCAGTTTTCAGATTTTTATTGAGATCAATGGGTCTTTTAAATCTAAATTTGTTTTCCATATTTTCTAATAGCTTTTGCAGCCTTGCTGGGGTTTGTTTTTCAAATTTCCAGCAACAAAAAATAATTGAGTTGGTTTTTATTACAACTGCAAATCTTATTTTTAAACACATACTTGCAGCCATACCGCAGTTTTCTAATAAATTCCACAGAAATCTCTCTTGCACGAACTCTGTGTCGTTAAGCCATAAATTAAGTTGCCGCTGATGTTAAAGCTGGGACAAAAGGTGAAAAGAAACAAAAGCTTACAGGGTCATAAAAACGCGAAATTGTATTTTCCTCTTAAGCTTTTTATGTGTTATTGAGATTAATACACTCGTGCTAAAAAGTTTGTAAAAACAGAAGAGAATATTTTAGCGTAGAAGGCGTAAAGTTGTACAGGTTGTCGGAGTTTAAAACGCTTTTCCTGGCTACATTCTATGGAAAAAATTGGAAATTTTTTATAGTTTTCAGGCCGTTTTAGGTATTATTATAAGATCAGACAACTGGCTACATACAGCTGATGATGTGACGCAAAAATAAAAATTTGGTCAGATAATTCGTGCAAAATAGTAGTGAATCGTTACGCCAAACTGAACAACTTTATGTATTTCTTTTAGCAGTGACCAGTGTGACCAGATTCTAAAAATGTTTGCTTTGTACTAGCTTCAAAAATAAAGTAAAAATTTCTTTAAAAAAAATTATTTATTATATATAAAAAAATTATTAATTTAATTTCAAAGCTAAAGAAATTCCTTCTTTTTTCTTCGTTGCAAAATTAATATTAAAATAAAAAGGACTTCAAATTTTTAAATACGTAAATAAATAAATTATTAATTATTATTATTACCTATTAAATAATCCATGAAATCAAATTTGTTTGTTATCAGATTCTGAATAGTTATTAAAGTTATCATTATAAGAATAATATAGTTTTCTATCACATTTTTTTTAAATGTAAATTGTAGTTTTAAAGTTATGACAACCTTCTTTTTAAGCCACATTCAGTATTTATAGTCATTATTTTTCTCGTTATCTTTTAAAAATTATATTAATAAAAAATGCTAAACAAACAATCGGAAAATGCCGAAAAAAACTTGCGAATCCGGAAATTATACATCAAAATCAATAAAAATATATAAATTTGGTTCAAAAATGGGCACTCTGGTAGTGGCTATAAAACTACATATCTTGTCGCTATTGTTTTGAACGTATTCGATATAAAGCATGTGAAATTCACAGGCCTCTTATTCGAGAAGAGCATAGAGGTATGTGGTAGACATCTGCATACAAAAGGGATGAGCGGGGGTGAAGGATTTTCACGAGAAACACTCCATCCATTGGCGTCAGAGCAGAAGATTTTTTAAATGACATATAAAAGAATGGGGAACAGTCATCCTTTGGAGTTATTGGAACGATACAGATGCACTTGTATATACCATGGAACTGGAACTCACGATAAAGCTGAAAAGGAAACGCTTAAGGACACTGTCAGCAGCACTCACAGAACATTATGCTAGTTACTGGACACTCGAAAATTCTGCAGTGAAGAGAAGATGTCAGTGGAGCCACCTGATACGGTTCCTTCTTGATGTACTAGGCCCTTGAAGGGATGAGGCAGCACAATAGATCGAGGCCGAAGCGGCGTTTTGTGCCAGACCCCTACTATTATTCATTAATTGTTTATTAACATATTTAATTTATTTACTGTAGAAGTTGATATTCGTCCACATTATATTTTACGATATCGATTCATTTCAGACTTCTTATATCAATCACTTTTCTTTGCTATTTTTTTTGGTCTCCTTCTTTTAAAATGTTGCAGTAGCATAAATTAAGTTCCTCTAAAATTTTACCCAAAATAAACGCGACTGATACCAAACATTTTCCGTGAGCGTTTGCTAAAAAGGCATTACCTTGTCAAAACAAGAATAAGAGCTGAAAATATTTTGCTCGTCGAATTTCTTAAGAAAGCTTTATTATTCGCGTTGTCGTACTCGTTTCTTGTAAATCTAAAAAATAATACAGCAAAACAGAAGACAAATTATCAAGGAGAATAATTTTCTCGTGCAAAATATTTCATTTACTTTCGAGATTAAAGATATCCTTTAGCTTTATTCGGTTTGTTTGCTCAACATTATATCAATATTGGGAGGGAATACATATTTTATTTTTGCTTTTTGGGGTTTTGTAATATCACGACCACAACAGGAGCAAAGATTTGTTAATAAAAATAATAACCGCAAATTGAAATTTCATTATTACAATTCTTTTATCGAGACTACAAATTGATTTAGGTTGCAAGGAAGTTTTGCTTGAACCCTTCAATTTGCAGCAACTCATATTTCCCACATTTTAAATTTCTTAATGACCTTAAAATTAAAGAACGCCCATTTTAGCCACCATAAAATTATATCAGCGACCACGCCTTTATAAATATCTGGTTCTCAAACGTTTTAAATACTTAATTCACTGCATAATTGAGGGATTTATGTTGCCCGAAAAAAGCGAGTATCATAGTGAGTGAGAGAACGTTGAGTTCAACTTTTTCCTTTCATATTCTAAACATCTAACAATCTCTCCTAAGCAGATAAATACATACAAGTGTTTAAAAACCGCATCAAACCAAACAATGGGAGGTCCTAAAGCATCCTTTTCGATTCATTGTTATTGTTTGCCAAATAATCTTTATTTTACCGCACGCTGTGCTTTTGTCAGATCAGCGCAAAAAGAATTACACAACTAAGTCTTACTAAACAAAACAAAACAAAACAAAACAGAACCGAACACCACCAAACATTTTTATTGAAATCGTGAAATTAAAGAAAAGTTATCTACCAAAAAAAAAAAAAAAAACTAACTGAATCTTTCCAAATAGCGCGGCTTAATTTCAGTTTCTTTTGATTTTGAGACTTTTGATGTGCCTGTTAAGAGGTAATTATGGCTGAAAGCAGAGAAGGTGAATAAGAAACCTCATATACGAGTACGTACATACATACATACATATGTACATATGCCTGTATGATTTCTGACAATAGTCACAATAAACGCATGTCTTCTCGACTTTATTTTCTATCTCAAAATTTTCCAAATATTTATTGTTCAGACAGGCTTTGCAAAATATCGAATTTAGAAATCCTTTTTGCCAAATTTATTCAAGTAGAAAATAATATAATTAAATAAATAATAAAAGGAAAAGTTGATTCGCTTTTATATTCCACCGTTATATGTACATACGTTCATATGTATGTACATGTATATATGTACATGTATGTATGCATGTGTGTATGTGTGTTTTTTGGCCGTAATCTTTGTATTTATTTACGCCAACCGATATTTTTTGCGTCCTATTGTGATTTATGAAGAAAACATAACTGTTATTGAGCATATACGAATGTGTGTATGTATGTATGTAGGTGTGTGACTACGTGAGTTAAAATATCTCTCATTTCATCATCATAACAGCTTAAGTCATATTTTCAAATTGCATAAGCCGATACCCATTACAGCTTTACGATTTACTGCAATTTTAATGACAATAAATATGAAAATAAAAAAAGATATTTGATTGCAAAAAACTGCATATAATATTTTTAATGTGAGAAAATATTGGATATTTTGTTTTATTAATTTATATTGCTGATTGTTGTTGTTGTAATTTTGCCTTAATAATATTTATTATTAAATGCAGTTTTTCGTTAAGTGTATTTTCGTCTAAACTTGACTTAAGCTGTTATGATAAAACTCTACAGGTACGTATGTATGTATTTATGTATACTGTACATTGTGAAGGGGTATATGCACTTATAGAAGTCAAGCAACAGAAGAACTATCGACATTTCAACTATTTTTTCATTAAATCTAGCGATTTTTATATGCATCCTGCGAAGAAATTACACGGAGACTTTGATTATCCGCAATGGTGGGGACCGGCTGCATTCTGGATAATCACTTTTCCCGGTTAATTGGGCAACAATTTGAGTAGTACGAGTATTTATGATTATTTTTTGTTTTAGGCAATCCAATTATTCAAGGATTTAATACAAATATTTAAATAGCATAAGAATTATTTTTTCTTATGGTATTTTGGAAAAAAGCGCGATAAAGATTTTGTTTTACGGAGTTTCTTCGCTTTAAATTCATATTATCGTTGACAGGCTTTCTACGAATACGATTCGTATTTATAAAATGTGTAAATTAAACTAAATATCTATATATTTAGTACATCTGATTCCAAATCACTTATTCAAACGAGTTGCCTGTTTTCGTTATAAACACATTCAAAATCATTCGAAAAAATTATGTTTAGAATCCCGCATAATCGATGAAAAAAAAATAAATGGATCCAAAGCAGACAACAATTAAACATTTTCTTTCCCTTACATTCGACGTGGCGGCTTAATCGATCGCGGATGATTGAGGCTCCACTGTATATAATTTAGCTTTTAGCGATTAAAATTAAAAAAAAAACATTACGATGTACCGCCCTTAGATTTACAGAAATTAGAAACCAATTCTACTTGTGACAGAATGAATATGGAGGATTGGCTTCACATATTTAAATTGACTCATTTAGGAAACATTTTTGTGCTCAACAGTCATAAAAAATGTATTTATTGTTATTTCTTTATGTATGTATTTATATTCCTACAAATGTATATAAGTGTATACATACTTTTGTATATACATATATTAAACAAGTATAATTGTATTATATTAATAAATAAATAATAATAATATGAAACATGTAAATGAGTTACAGTGGCGACAAAAATCGACTGCATGTTTAATATGATTTTAGTTTAAAAGTCACAAAATGATATATAAAGAGATAATAACAAGAACAACTTAAAAATAAATGAGTCAAAACTATAGCACAGGAATTTCCATTTGAGATCAGTAAATTGAAATATTTCCAAATTTATTTTGGTATGGAATTGATCAATTAAAGCACTTTTAGACAGAATGTCTTTCATGGCATTTTTCAATTCGTCTTTTGCTGATATCTGGAATATTTTAATATAGCACATATATTTTTAATTGGATTTATGTCTGGCGATGTTGGTGGCCAGTCTAGCACAAGTATATTTTTGTCTCTAAAGTAATCCTCGCACGCAGAAATTCGATCTAGTTCTTAGTATTTCAAAGTCCTTTATCAAATAATAATAAGCGGGTACCATGAGCTGTAAAACATCGCCATAAAGCGTACAAACCCATCACCAAATTAACAAATTTAAAACGGAATTCATCGCTAAAAGCAACCCTATCCAGTTTACATAACGGTTCTTGATATTCTAAACTTGCCAAATCGAGTTAATTCTTCTTCTTCTTTTGGCGCTACAGTCCGTGGTGAACCTGGGCCTCAAACCGAGTTAATTAAGTCTCCTTATGTTTTTGTATTGAATAATTTGTTTGTTTTTATTTCATTATTATTAATTTGAACATTAAATTTTTTGCTAATAGAATAAGAAGTAATTCTTGTAACATAAAGTTTCTGTTTATTCTTTTCTTATATATGTAAATACATGTTTATATATTTTCCTAGATGCCTTATTAACAAAAATCACCCCACTATTTGGCTTTCTGCCATTATATTACAAGCTTGAGCGACCAATCGCTGAATTTTCCGCATAGTACAAAAAGTAGCAAATAAAATGTAGATTTTCTTTAAATTTGCAAAAGAATTTGCACGTGAAAAATAAAAAAAATTGCACCAGGCTTAAATTTAAACTCAGGAAAAGGAAGGACATCCCGGTTAAAAGAGGACAAAATTAAAAGTTATAAAAACCTGGTTATTTTGTGATATGGTTATAGTGTATGTTTTAGGATTTTATTGAATTAATCAGTTTAACCATTAAGACGAATAATTGCAGACTGCCAGGATGCAAAAAAGTAATTTCTTGCTTCTGATAACGTTTAATTGCATTTTTTCTTCGAAGAAAACTGTTTCTGCCGCCAACTAAAAATTTAACAAAATAACTTAAAACGCAGAAAATGTTTTTAAATCTATTTTATGATTAGATGAATTAACACAGGGTATTTCAAAATGTTCCATTAACTCTTTTATACTGCAAACATATCTAAATTATCAACCTTTTGTATTTGCTGTTCTCATGGGAGTTCAACAGCAATTTTATTACATATTTATTTTTTAATTTGAGATTAAATTTGCTCGTTGTTCTCTATTCGGCAGATTGTAAATAAAATTGTATTGGAAAAATTCTATTCAATTAACCTATATTTTTTGCTTTTAAATTTTAGTTTTATATGCATTAATACTTATGTAGATGTATAGTATTGCTAATATTTACTGAAAAACGAACCAAGGACGATAATCAAAGGATAATATACGACAATTCACTTTATCAATGTAATATGTAAACAAATTTTTATTTACGATTTGCACACACGGAATTGAAAACGCATACAGCATGTGTATTCATTCGCAATGGAACGAGTTAAATTTTAAAAGCTTTTTGCAAAAAGTAAGATAAACCGCAAGTGTTTTAACAGAGTGTTTTCTTATGATGTGTTAACGGAGTGCAAAATAAAATTAATAAATTTAAGCAATTTTCACCGTTGTATATATTTATACATATGTATTTAATATGATATTATAAAGATTTTGCTTGGCAGTAAGTTGCTAAAGTTTCCTTTTAATTTTGAAAATTTGGCATCAAGTACATAATGAACAGGATTTTTCTTATCTACCCGTGTGATTAGCGAAAAGTTTCTTTCTGGCTTACTGGCTGACTGATTCACCACTATTGACCAGTAAAAACGGCAAAAGAAAAACGACTAGAACTTTGACAATGATGTGCCCTCTAGACGTTCAGATGGGTTGTGAACTCAGCCAACCTATATCTCCAGAACTACAAGGGGTTAAATAAAACTTCAGAATGTGAATCCGTTAAGGGGGTTTTAGGATATAACTCTCTCTCTCTCACTGAGGAAATTATTTTTTGCATATATTTTTTTTTATTAATCTCACACACTGTTAACAAATTAATAAGTCTTAAGCTGAACATTATTTTGTCGCCAATATAATATTGGGAAAAAATGCCGATGCGATATTATTTTACTGTTTGAAGAAACGATTTGTTTGAAAAAAATCTATCGAGCGAATAGAATTTTCATACAACAGAAATATTTTCCGTACCTTTAACCAGATCTTTTCCAAAATAAAAATTAATTTCAGCGCCTGTTCTAATGATCTTAATAACAACATTAAGATCGCACTATCGGCGCGTATATCACAATCTGCGACGATTTTTATCCCGGAATTTTTCGGTAGCCCCCTTTTCACCGCCCATTGTGACAAACTGTTCGCTTCATTTGGCCGGAACTCGATCGAGTTAATTATCGGTACAATGCGGTCACACTATGGTGATAAATTGGATTATTAACTCATGTAATTTCATTTATTTGTTTCTTGGCAGACAGTTTTTTATTTGAAACAGTACAAAACAGAAAACTGCTGTGCCCAACTATATTGTGACGTCAAGGCTGCTAAATTTTTTTTATAATTGTTGTTTTGTAAACAGATGTTTTCAAACCCGGGATGGTAAAATCGGTACAACTGCAATATTTTGTCATGTTTAATGTTACAAACGGACTATTTAATTTCTTTCAAATATCAATAATAGACTTGAAAAACGTACTCTTGCTTAGAAAGGTAAAGGTTTAGGAAACAGTTGGCACAATTTGAAAATTTATTTTATCATCCCATGTATTGGCCATGATTGTGAACTGCGATCGGTGCACAAGTAGCTGATAAAAATCGATGTATAGTTTGCAATATGATTGCTTGACAGGTTTGTCAACTTTGAAACTTTAAAACGAATGGAGAAGTGAAAATGGAGAAAAAAGCGCGATTTAAAAACATTTATTTTTTATTTAAAACGTTTATTCAATCAATTTTGAAAAAAAAAGAATAATATTTTTGTATTAAAAATGTAAAAATGTAAGATAAAGATATTTTACAGTTCAGGGTTTTAAGAGAATAAATTTTTAATAAGCAGAAGTTTTATTAATTTTGGTTTTACAGCACGTAATATAAAATTCTTAACACCTTTTTTACCCACACAACGCATTTTATAAAAAACGGATAATGATCGTGACAATACTTTGCTTTTGCTAAACTATTTATCAGACTACAAAAACAGATACTATGAAAATCTAATAGGGACCGAATTACTTTGCAAAACGTATTGAAACAAGGTGTATTTTTTTGTATAAAAACTGTTTTCTTACACTGAAACAAAAAGTTTCATTGAATTTGCTTTGATGCCACCAAAAATTAAAAAAAGGCACCAAAATTAAAAAAAAATCGCACCGCGTAATAGCTAAGAAATCGTTTGCACATACAATTTTAGCCAGCACCCAAAATGGTGCGACAACGTTGTTTGCTGGACATTACGCCACTGAGTTCTCACATTATCGGCGCAACAAGCGTCATATTAATCGTCCACGAGCAAAGACGTTGCGTCTTAAAATATCGGCGCATGAAGTGCGACAGAAACTGGCACATCATGATACATGATAGTATTTACAATATCGGCTTTAATATGGTTAAATAATACATCATATGACATTTAAAGTTCACTATCGCTTAATACAGCAAACCTTAATGCTTAAGGAAAGCTTTTAACGATGACCAATTTTAATTTGCCATCTTTAATAATCAACATAAACATAAAAGATTTGTTGTACAATTTTACCACCTTTTAAGAAAAAGTGCCTGTTTTAACGAACCCTGTACCTGGTTGGTAACACGTTATATGAATGCGTCTTGTACAGAAACGTCCACTTCCTTGTTACTTTTTAAGCACAGAATGAGAGACGAACTTTTATTGAAATTTTATTTATTGGCTTCTAAATAGTTTTATGTACAATTGAACTTTTCTGTTTGAACAAAACTACTGGTATGATGGTAACAAGCCGTTAACACAAGCGAATGAAAACACTTTTTGGTGTTTTTATTTGAAATATTTGTTAAGCAGGAAAATTCGTATTTTTATCAAAACAATTACAAAATTCACAGAGTTCAGAACGTTTAAGAACATTTTTCTGAATAAAAATTAAGTCATTAACGTTAAGAACGTTAACGTTCGCCAACATTTTGAAGAGCGGATTAAAAACAAAATGCCTGCTTCATGTGAGCGGAAGATGAATTTGGCAAAATAAATGTCATATATGTATATTTAAGTCCCAAATGAGTTTTTGCCTTTTAAAACGAATGCAGCATTAATCGTATTTGGGTCTAAAGTCGTAACTGCAATTTAATTTTTTATAATTCTTTTGATATTAATATTTTTTATATACTATCGACGCACAAGGAGCAAGAAGTTGGGAACGACGACAAATCCACATTTCCACTATATCGCGCTTCTGCAACATCATTCTCTCCGATGTGTATATTTGTTAGTCCTGTTGATGGTTTTGAATCGAGTAGAGTAAAACTATAATGTTGACCATAAAGTAGACAAAGTACTCTGTGACTTGCGAAAGGATTTATTTTTTTTCAAGTAAATTTCCACAATTTGCCTTCAAACGATTTATAACGACTTGCCAAACCTGTAAATACTGTATATATAATACTGGGGAGGGAAGAAGGTGTCGCAAATTGCCCGCACAATAATATATTACCAAATAACGTCATCGTTTGTAGACCAATTTAAAAAATTCTTATTGCTGATAGAAGAGGGCCAATAATTCAAATTTTTTAAGGGAATATCAACCGGATTAATCTGATAATTTATAAAAACAAAAAAAGGACATTGTGTGTGGATGCCATAAGTGTCACCTGCGCCGCAACTGAATTCTGTAGACCACTACAGCGTTGCCAGTTAACTCTTTTTCTTCCCCTCAAAAAAAAAAAAAAATTTAAAAAGCCCCCAAATGTAACGTATTTTGAAAAAAATCCCGCTATATGTAAAAGTTTTGATAATAATTTCATATCAATTAAATTAACTTGATTCAGTTTGAATTTACGTACTAATATCATTATCTAAATAAAACCAAAATCGCCAAATTTTTAACATTTTACTAAAATTCATCCAAAAATACTTTTTTATATATTTTTTAAATATATTTATTTACTATTATATAGAAAAAACAATTTATATAAAGTTTAAAAAATACATGTCCTAATTTTATATGTATCTGATGAAAGTAGACCCACTAGAAATGTGGAATAAATATTTGAATCTGGTTTCTTTAAAAAGAATATCTTTTCAAAAAATTTTTTTTTTCCTAAATTTTGTTTTTTAAATTCCACGAAACAAAGAAAAACTGTCACTTGAATTGGCAAGAAAAAATTTAAAAATGCTGGTACAAAATTATCTACTACGAAGACAAACTTGAGCAGTTGCAAATTATGATACTTTTAGTTAATACATTCAAAGATGGTAATTTAACTTTTTTCCGTTAAATCTGCATATAATGGGAATCTAGCGTTTCAAGCTGTAAAATATAGACAAGCAAATAGTGAAATTCCCTAAAAACCGACTAAATATAAATTTAGGCCCCCTAAACTTTCTCACTAGGTAGTTTTACGCCCTAAACTTGCCCCTAAATGAAATAAAAACGCCTAAACTGCTAAACTGGCAACTTTGGATCACAATATCTTGGATACAAATATTTCTAAAGAATGTGCTGGGTTCTTTTTTGTCTTAACGTAGAATTCTATGGAATTTATTTAATTAAATTTCATTTTTGTGCTACTAAAATAAAAATATCTCCACCGGCCAGTGGGATCCTTTGCGCTGGAATTGTGCGGCCACAAGTATCACTCTTTTCAGTTTTGCCACTTCTTCCTCTTCACCACACTTGACTAGTGTTTTTATTTAAGGCAAGATGGATTCAATGTTTAACTTTTATTTAATTTTATTATTTATTCACCCTGTTTTTATTGAAATGCTTACAAAATTATTTGTTTTTTCTGTTTATTTTTCACATGTTTCACAAAAAAAGGAGCCGTTGAACAAACTCTTCTCGTGTTCTCCTTCTTGGGATTGGATTTCATGTTGGGCCAACTACTTTTGAGCAGAACGTAACGGAGTGCGGGACGAAATCGAAAGCTGGAATAAGGCTGATTATGTTTCAATAATTTGTTTCTAGATTTAGGCAATCTTTGGCTCCTTTATGCAAATTTAGTTCTTTTGTAACGTTTGTGGGTTAATAATTCCTTTTAGAAAATTGATTTATTTGCAACAACTATTGTACAAACACATTTTCGCAAACGAATAATTTGAGTTAATAAACAACTCTTAATGTTAGCAATTGCTTGCATCAAATCTCCTAATCGAGGCATGTATTTGTTCATGTTATTTGTAATATAAAAATGTACGCATTATTAATTAGGAATAGTGTCTGATAACTTGTATGAAATAGTCTAATGCAAGATAAAACCCAACTTTATCCTTAAAATGTTCGAACTTACAATTCAATGTTAATGAATTGTGGATGCAGGAATGAAAGCTTCTAAAAGCTGAAAAGCAACAGTAATTTGCAAATAAAAGTATTCAGATTTTTGTTGCTGTTGATATTGTTGGGCAGTCTTTTGAGCAACATACCACTAATTGTTGGCTATTACAGAACAATACATTTATTTGGTACAATAAAACATCGTTCATTATTTGAAGGCTTTTAAAATTTTTTATTTTTTGGCATTAAAAGGGATATTTAACAGCTGTCTATGAACGAATATCTTTTGTGAGCTTTGTTTGTCTATTGTCTGTTCAGTCGAACACCGTTCAGTGGGAAAAGGTATAAGAGCCATAAATTTTAAAATCGTACAATATTAAAGTTTATTAAAGGGAATTTGTTTTAAATTCCGATCGTTTTTTATACATACAGATATTCTGCACAAAATATTTCATACTTAAAGACAGGTTTGGCGGAATTGTAAAATTTAGACGGCTGAAATTTGTAAATAGCCTGTAGTTCTTCGGCCAAAGGAATCAATAGGGTGTACCCATACAACAAAACTTTTTTTCAATTCTTAAGAATAACTTAAGAATCATATGAAATGTTGAGTTGTTGAACAACAACAATTTTTAATTACAACAATATTTTTACAAATCTATCTATCCGGTTAATAAATTTATTTCTAAGCACAAAAGGTAAGTTGTCTAACAAGTATTTACAAAGGGATTTTCATTAATGTTTCTATCATAAAAGCAAAATCTACCGAACAACCATTGTTTTCACACTAAAGAAACATGTTTTTGTTTTTTTTTCTTATTTTTAGTAAAAGCACCCATTAAATTACAACAAAAACAGCCTAATAAAAATAAAAACTACCACACACAATCCGGCACATACACCTTGATGGTTAAACACATTTACAATTAATAACCTGAAATATCCTTTCGCTTTTAGGAATCGAATCAAATCAAGGGACTCCGCCGCCGCCAACAGTATAAAATTTCCAATTTGCAATAAAAACGCAAAAACCAGAAAAATAACAAAGAAGAACAAATAACGTAGATAATAGTAAATTACAAATGTGAATGAATCAGTGAATGAATGAACATAAAAGCTAGTCAACCAAAAATAAACACAGCAACTTGTAAAGTTCTTCACATGGTGGACGGACGGACAGCCAGATAGACAGACTGAGGGACGAACAAGCAAACAACAAACAAAAGACAAGTAAACGTTTTTGCTTCGATTGCGGTGTGTTGTTTTCTGCTCTGGGTTGTTATCAAAAGAACAATATGTAATAATGCTGGTCATTCGTACGCTCTTTCATCGATTCGTTCATTTCATTCATTTATTTGTTCAACAAACAGTTTCGTAAAGGATAATGGAAACTTTGCTACTCGCACAATTGTATTGTGTCGAAGGCAAGCAACGTACTTGTACACTCGAGCCGTTTCTATAATATTAACAGTTTGTGAATCGCATTCTTCAAGGATTTTCTTAAAATAATTAGTCTTTCGTTGTTGGCGGTGTTATTACCGCTTCTTGGCGAGCAATTAAATCATCAAAGGCGGCCAATAAATTTGATATCACTGTTGGTTTTTCTTCTTGTTGGCTTCTTTATCGAAGTGTGTCAAAATGAAAGACTTCAATGTAGTATTAAGTTATTTGTAAGATAATTCATGGTTTATGAACTTGTTAAGGATTTTTAAATAATTATTTGTTAAATGTTTTTGGTTTTTATCAAAGCGAAAAATTTTTATTCTGGTCAACCTGAATAGCTTGGACTGCCGTGATATGCCTGTCATGATATGCATTTGCCCTAGTGTCTACCAATGTTATGTCCGTCAAGTGTACAGTGAATGGTGGCAATTAGTGACAAAATGACACCTGTGACTAAGCTGGCAAGATGGTGTGAGTGTAAGTTGTTTTAGACTTCCGGCTTCGCTTTCTTTTTTCGGCCTCAGACTAAGACTGTCCTATGGCCGTGTGAAATGGAATATTTATTGTGTGAATGTAATTAAATAGTATTCAAATAAAATTAATAAAATATTATACACATCCATTGCTGGAGAACTTATTATCTATTGACGGCAACCTTGGTGCGGATGTAACATCGACATGAGGCCATACACCACATAAAAATTTTAAATTCCTATATTATTTAAACTGTAGTTTAAAGCATTTTTATTGATGTTAAATCAGAAACTAATAGAGCGAGAAACTGTACTTTTATGCCACGTACTTGGAAGGGGAATTCCCAAACTTACAACTGATCATATTCAATGAATGCAGATATGAACTCGTGCATACAGTGGTGGCCATATATTTACTTATGCACGAGAATTCATTTCATAAAACACAAACCTTTCATAAATATTTAGACAAGCCTGTAAGAAATGACGGAAGGACTAACCGAATAGTGAAATTTACAATGTGCTATAATTTTTGTCAATTGCAATTTTATTTCGAATGTGTAGTAAATATTGGGGATGGCATTTTCACAGTACGCCGTTGGTCCCATTTGTCGCACAAAAATTTGTACAAAAACCTATTAGCCAATACACTGAAGTCTTATGCGGCTTAAAATATTTAAAAAAATTTTATTTTTATGCAGGACAATAATTCTGGACCGAAAAACAATGATGTTTTAGAGTTCGGACCTGAGCCCTATAGAAAATATTTAGGCAAATGTAAAAAAGCTTTGAAGAGCAAAAACAATAGGAATGAAGACGAACTGTTTCGAAATGGTAAAAAATATTTCGAACAGTATTTCGGATCGAAAGTGTCGCAAACTAGTCGAAAGCTTTCCAAGAAGAAGCAGTGCAATCATTAAATCTAAATGTTTTGCAACAAAATGCTAAACTTAAAACATTTTAAAAACAATTAATTGTTTGTGTAGTTTCAGGCTTTTTAATACAAGATCTTTTGCCTTTGGTTTTATTTCTATTACATCAAACTTCATGTTTTTGTATTATTCTTTTCTTCCTACAATTATTAAACTCACTTTAAAAATTCGCCTCAATACAAAATAGAAACTTGTCCCTAAATACCTGACCACCACTGTACTAAAATTTAAATTTTATTTGTTGTTAAGTCCAAAACTTAAATATTGATTACAGAAGACAATGTCAACAAAACGAGTTGACGTTTTAGATTGTCAACGTCATGCCGAACGCACTGCAAGCTCTTATACAGTGTCCTAATCGCCAAAATAACGTAACCAACACAAAAACTAATTTGACAGGAGAAGGCTTTTTGTTATTTCCCAATTACTTGGAGTTTTGTTTTTGAAATTTTGATTTCCGTCTATAATGAACTCAAACTAGATTTATATTAGTGTTAACATTAATCTTTCATTTTTGGAAGATTAACAACATTTTTGTGTCGCGTACGTTATTTTTGTGGTGTCTGCTGCTACAAGCTCAGTACATTGTTATAATGGTAATGGCATATTGTTCATCTCCGTCATTTGTAACATTTAGTACATCTTTTATAGTATTGTAATGGTTAAGCTGAAGGCATTCATGATGATAAGTTGTAGGAATAGTAAATTTGCCACTCCTACTTTTAATATCTTGAAATTTAAGTGCCGACATTTTTAGTTCTTTAAATTACACAAGGAAGGGTCCCAAAGCACAGGCCGATATTAATAACTTAGTTTCATATCTAATACAAATATAATTTTTTTTAAAAGAAGCAGAGCGCAGGAAAACCAATTTTAGTTTTTGGAAAATGTCTTCAAATTTAAAAAAGTTAAATGTTGCAACGAATGAATGACTATATATTGAACGGAGTCCACTGGGATTAAATAAGTAATTTGAACACGAGCAATTTCCACGTGAGAAGATGAGTGAATAAGAATTTGAATCATAGTCAGCATCGATTTGTTGCGATTTTGTCCCCTGCAACTATCATCACAATATTCTTAATTCCCAAACTGTGTTTCTCCGTTCAAAAATAAACAGAAATCTATAATCATGATTAGAAGTGAAAATGACGGCGAATGACTGAAAAATGTAATATTGCCAAACTAACGCCACAGCCTACAGTAAGATAATAAGCGAATTCCACATTGTAAATGACAATGATCTTTCGACTATGACGGTGTAGTTACACCGCAATCGTGCTTTGAAATAGGACCCGTAATACTTGCCTTGATATATCGAAATTGGAAGAAATAGCAAAAAATTCATTATAACTATTTGCACATACAGTAAGAACTCGTGCTTTTGATAAGGGGACTTTATCATTTTGCTTCAAATATTGTTCTTACTTCGTTGTATAGAGACTTTTGTACGAGTACTGTGTTGTATAGAGGTGTATAAATGGGCTTGTAAATCAATTTAGACTTCGCTGTTTGTATAACGGAATCTTACCATTTTGGATTTATTCTGATTTCATTATATTCAGGTATTTGAATGAGTATTTCGCTATATAGAGGCTTTTTTGCTCACAATGTGTTGTTCGTTATAGCTATAGTGTAGTTTTGTATGAAAAACTTTACGATAAAGAGGTTTTCTCAAAGGAGTCAATAAAACATACGTTATACTGCGTTTTGCATTATAACGGAGTTCGTTATATCGAAGTTTCACTGTACTTCAACCTATCTGGAAATGTAAAAACTTTCTCTCCAGTTAAATTTTTCTTCCAATATAACTTTGTATTATTTACGAATCTTTATATTAAAATAGACGAATATTTGCGAATATGAATTCGAATAGTTGTTGTCTAACCAGTGGAAACTTATAGACGAAAACACTTTTCGCCTCATTCTCGAACAAATAAACTTTAGTGCCTCGAAAGCAGCAGATTTATCGCATGAAATTCTGAAGTTTATAAGTTTAAGCAAAAACAGATTGAAAACAGCAAACGGCCAATAAACAGTTTTATGAACAAGATTTATTGCAATTTTCCTTAATTTTTCTTTTATGTATTTTCTACTTTATACGCACATACATATTTGTGTATGAACAAGTATTTTATCTACTAAATGCTTAAGTTGAAAAGGAAAAATATTATCTGCAGGAGGAAGAAAAAAAAATTAAATTGCAAACTAATTGCTGTTAAGTCGAGCAAAAGTATTTATCTACAAAAAGAACCAGAAAAAACTAAAAAATAGCTGAAATAAAAGAGAGCCAACAAAAATGCCAAAATGCACACAAACATACACACACACACACATGTAGATTTACTCGTATAACGGGTATCTCATTTAAGCCTGTAACAAGTAAATACTCATATATCTTTCGCAATAATATTGTTTTCGTAAATACGAGCCGAAGCATGAGTGTCAACTCCGCAAGAATATTCTTTCTTCTCGCATTCCTATTTGGATAAAAATTTCATGCCGGAAATAATATTATGAATTGAAAAAAGGTTAGAACTTCTCTAGGCTTTTCTTAGGCCAGATGATTTTGTTTTTTAATTGTAAAATTAAACAAAATAGGAAAATCATTATGTTTGAAATCACCTCATCTCTAAAAACAAATTGCATTAAAAAAACCGACTTCTTGTCTTTCCGTCATTATTTCTCTAACCTTAAGACGTTTAAAATGATGGTGATTTTTATTCAGCCAACAAAAAATATGTGCAATAAGCAAAGGTATTTGCGACATTACGATTAATCTGAACTGTGAAGGAAAATCTTTTCCGGAAGTTGGCGAAAGCTTGAATTTGGCAAAGTCCACGTGGACACTATAATAAAAAAATTATAATGCCAAAGTTTCGTATGCAAGTGCTCTCAGAAGATAGATGAGCGTATTGAAGGGGTGACGATAGTAAAAAGCGTTACCGCAAATCCCAAGCTTTCTCAAGAAGTGGTAAAATTTAACTCGATCGATGTTCATTTAGAAACTGTCCAACGTTGCCTTAAATGAAATACCAAAAACAAAACATTTGTTGGTGATGTTACCAGGAAGAAAAGATTCAAACTTTTGACAACGCGTTGGTTTCACTGATCAACGTATGTGATTATGGATGGACACACTTATATAGCTGGTGTGCGGGATTTTTGCGACTATGATGCGGTCGTAAGCATCTGTGCATATATTTCAATGAAAACCTTCATTTAATAATAAATGTTAATGGCCCGAAATTAAAAAAAAAAAATTAATCAATCAAAAGAGGGTGTTTTCTCAAATGAATAAAATTAGCGGCAAGTTTTGCAATTTTAAAACTCGACTTAAGCTGTTTCGATAAAATACCACAGATGTATACATATGTATGCATGGATATATGATTGGCAACAAGAGTGATTTTATTTTCTCACAAACAAAAAAGAAAGGCAAATCCAAGTAAACAAATAAAACAGCTGGCATCGGCTTTGCCAACTATTAAGTTTTGTATTCTCACTGAATTTGTAATTGCAGGAGTCTAATCCCGAGAAAAGCATTTTTGGCGAGAGATAAATTCCTTGCGAGTATTTACTTTTTGGGCTGATTGTTTAACGTTTAACAATTCTTCAGGAAAAGTCCAGCTTCGCTACAAAGTCTCGAAATTATTGGGTGGCAATCCAAAAGTCAGTGTTTTGTGAAATAAACTTCTAAGCTTGCGACTTTGTTTTGGCCAATACCGTGCCCAGTTTGAAGCTCTATATATATTATGGGATGCTGAACAGACCATATCCAGGCCGTAGGGCGGACATTATTGCGGATGTTGAGGGTGAGTGAAAACTGCCACAAATTGTTTAGCTGTGGCTTAAGTCTTAAGTGCTGTTAAAAATGTTGGTCCGTATACATATCTGGACGAACCATGTTAACGAATTTTATGTCGTCAGGTCGCCGGCGACATTTCATGGGTTCAGCCAAACATTTAAAAGCCTATAGAAATATATGATGGAAGGCAGCACTAACCGCTAAGAGTGAAGAACACAGGCGGCACAGCAGACTGGAGAAAGATCAAATGAAATTCGAAATTTCGAAAAACTCGTAATTTTTAAAAGAAAAATGTTATTTTCTTGGGTCATTTCAAAAAGGGGTCCAAATGAATTGCCCGTTGTGTGTGTATTTGTTACACAAATACTTTTTAGTCAAGCAATTTTCTCATTTAAGGATACTCTATATATGAGTGGGTACTGACTATGTCTGATTTTGTTGTTGTTGGTTTTTTGTTTAAGTCAAAAACAAAAAGGATTGTAAAAGTTTTGCAGAAATATTTATTTTGTTGTTGAGTAGTTTAGAGACTACAGCAATTTTCGTTAAAAGTGCATAAAACGTGTAGACCATTAAAAATAAAATATCCCAAATGTCGGCTAAAACAACTACAACAACATCAGCAATAATAGAGCAGTGTGTTTGTCTAAAGCACTTAAAATGTTAGATTTGGGTAAGCAAATGCTCGTGAATAGATGTGGATGGATGTGTGCACGAACATTTAGATACAAAATTAGAGCTGAGAAGGTGAAGTTTTCTGCTTGATTTTTGTGCTACACGGAACAAATTATTGTAAAAATTTCCATAAGCTTTTTTTAACGAAACAAATATGTAATTCTCTTTCCAATAAATATTTTAGCTGATTATGTTTTAGGTTTGTCTAAGGAAATGGCGAAAAATGGATCGGCAACAACTTTTTGTGTGAATAAAAATCGAAGCTGGAAAAAGTCAATCACATTTTCTTAGATGTGCGAAAACCGTGAATTTCTTAATAGATCGGCACTCAAACAATTTATGCAATAATTCAGCGAAATCTGTTATTGAATGTGTTAAAAGTCTTTTCTGTGTAACAAATATTTTTAATATTATCTAAATATAATTTTGAGTTTGTTCAACTACATACATATATGTTATTAAGAACCTTTTTAAACTGCCCAACTAAATTCACATGCAATTTCGGAATAATCGTTTTTTACTATTCAATACCGAATCCAGAACGCTTTGAACTTCCTCTTACACTAAGTTATACTAATTTGACCCTCTTTTACAATACAATTCTGCTCTATTTCAATCTAAGAGCCGAGTTTGTGTCTAACTGGCATAATTGTGTACGTCTATAAAGAGTGTTTGTGAAACTTTTAAGTTTTCGCACAAGCAGGAGAGCAGGCAATAAAATCCTGTCTACGTGGTTTGATTAAAACGTATGTAAATGTGTAGGGATGTATTAATTGGGTACAAATGCAGAGACGAGCAGTACAATGTTGGCAGCAGGGCACTTGCTGTGGAAAACATGCAGTAAAATAAACTCAATGTTAAAATGGTAAATGGAAAACGTTAAAAGTTAGAGAATTCAAAAGTTAAAAAAGGAAGAAAAACAAAACATTTTCCCTGAATGCTCGTACATCAATTAAGCTGAATACATTTTGCTGGTCGTGCGGATTGTAAAGTGGTTTTGTGGATAGAGGGAAACGGAAGGGCAAGATGTGTACGCTATTTTTATTGCAAAAGTTTTTATTAAAAATACTTTGTTTTCTTGGTCAATAAGTAGTTAAAGATTTTATAACTTACTTATTTTATTTGTGTATTCGTTGGTACGTTGTAAGGTTTAATGAGCACAGGCCAACCCAATGTTGGCCATTAACCTAGACTTGTTTGCGGTAGTTTAATATTCACAATTTTCGTTACGGCTTGGAAGTTTTTTGGCTTTATAATATGTCATTTCTTTGGAAAAAATTCACATTAATAGAACTTTTTAAGGCTACAGGTATGGGGTAGCACAATGAATCCGCAGCGCTTTAAGTGACTGCCATACAGGCAAATGTATGTAAGTCACTTGTCGACAGTTCGTAGATGCCACCCTGCTTGTCAGTAGAGTTGAAAAACGTTGAAAAATACATTAAAACATTTAAATTCCATGACACAATGAGCATCAAACAAAAGGAAAGAGGTTTTAATAACGTTTTTCGTTGTTCAACGTCCTTGTAAACGACGGTATAATTTTCCAGGTGGAAGGAAGTCTGGAAAGTGCTGAAAAGCTTGAAGAGGCCAAAATAAAAAAACCTTGATAAATAGTAGATTCAAAATCTTTCAATGGGCCAAAAATGTTTTCCTCAGTCTCCTTCTGATCGATTTAGCAGGAAATAGTTTCGGCAAATGAAATATATTAGCCAAGGATTATGTAGGGGTATCGCTTAAATGTGAAATGAAATCAGTGAGCAGGAATAAGAGTTGATCAGGCATTTTTATATGAGCTTAAAATTAGAGCATATAGCGGCAGGTAGAACTGGACGATTATTGGGGATATGATGATATTTTCAAGCAGGACTATTTTGCTTCAGGACTACTTACTATCGCCTTGCACAGCAGTTAAAGTTTGTTGCATGTGGAGTTCTTTAAATTTTCAGCTGTTCACAACTTTCGTGGTTCTATTTCGCTGCAACGAATTATACAAGTCTCTGCCGGAAAGAAGTGATATTTTTAACCATCTTTGCGGTAAGAATATATTATTATTAGTCTGACATTGAAGCTTTTCGAAATTTTCGTTTTTTGTACTCTTCTTTTGTGGGCTGGTGCAAGTAGAAATTTTATCATTTCGTTTAATTTCAAATTGTGTGGTTGTCTGTTTTGTGGAGTTGCTACCCCTCCTCTGGTTTTCACTGAGTCGTATTCCATGCATTCGCTTGTCTGCACAATAGGGTGGAAATATGCTGAACAGATGAAAAATGTTGCATGTTTTAATGGTCAGTCAATAAATTTGTCTGCAAACTGTTTGGGTTGCTATTTTATCATATTGTCTCTGTTTGAGGGTGTTGGTACGCTTTTGTGTGAAAGTGTGCAGTTCTCAGGGCTGTTGTTGTTGTTGATAGTTATTTTTCTTATTTCCCTCGGTATGTGTATGATTTTTAACAGCCACTTTGTAGAAGATTACGCGAATACAATGGCTTATAGGTTTATAGTATTTGAAAAGAAGAATAGACGTCCCAAAATTATTTCGACTTTTAATATTGAAAAGCGCTGAAGCGATGAATTTTTGTTATTTCATGTTGCCATATCGGAAAAGTTTGATGAAGCCTATATTTAGGGATTATGATACTCCTCTGAGTTTCAAAAGCTTTGCTTTTTCATACAAAATTTTTTTTAAGAATTCAGTGAAATATTTCGTTATATCAGCAAAGTTATTGTCTGAATCAGTTAACAAAAATAATCTTTCCTATTATTGATTCACAGAGAAACAAAACATCGTTAGTTGTTTTTCCTGATATTTTTCAAATTCTGCAGTGACCAGTTCGTCTGAGGGAACATTTTATTTGACTATATGTGACTCTGCATCGGAAAACCCACCTAGTGTGTCAAATTTCACGAATTAATTTTATTTTTCATATGAAACAGTTCGTGA
Organism: Epicampocera succincta; assembly: GCA_932526305.1. NCBI lineage: Eukaryota > Metazoa > Arthropoda > Insecta > Diptera > Tachinidae > Epicampocera > Epicampocera succincta. The sequence continues at coordinate 60,666,230 of OW052034.1, forward strand.
GCTTCAAAAACTGTGGAAAGTCAGTAAGTAAGTAAGTAAGGCCAGTTTTAGGTCAATCAAATATAAATGGCCTTCGATCCACCGCTTTATTGTGATTCGATTCCGAACCTGTGGGACAACGCAGTAGAGGACGCCCACGGAACCGATGGCTCACACAAGTGGAGAGGGACCTCAACCAACTTGGTGGGCACAATTGGAGAACGCTGGCTAAAGACCGTGCCAGCTGGACAACTTTGTTGGTTGAGGCCCAGGTTCACCACGGACTGTAGCGCCAAAAGAAGAAGAAGAAGAAGATATTACCACACTTTGTGCGATTTGGCATTATGCAAATTTTCTAAGATTTCAAAATTAGACAAAACATGTTGAAATAAAATGATGTGAACAAGTTGTAATTGTTCACAATTCACAGGTGGGGAGCAGGTTTTGCCTTGTGGACATTCTCATTCTTCTGTAACATTCTGTTTGTTGGGTTTTAGAGTATAGAGAGTTCCTCGATTGATACGACAACTAAAGCTGTGGATATGACCTCAGCTGTGTAGGTTGTTCCGAAATCAACATCAAAGGTTAATTGGCAGAACAGGCATCATTCTGTGCCTTTGAGGTGTTAAAGAATAGATTCTGGTGTTGGTCATTGGCTGAGGTGTTCATCTTGGCTCCAATGTTCTGTTTGTGGCTTCAGCCCAAAATCGCACGGGTAATTTCTAATAAAAGAGAGGTGGTGCATGGCCATATTTTCGTACAACCAAATGCACCGAAGGTCTGATTTAGGCCTGATGTTTCCTTGGAATTTCGGGACGGCTTAAAAACCTCGATTTTCTCAACTATGCAGTGAAGTAGGAGGAATTAGACAGCGGCTTGTGCTATTTGCTGCTTTTCCATGGCCATAGAAGCCATATTATGGTGGGGTTGGGAGAGGGGTGGTCAGTGAGCAGTTATCCCATTGAATGAACATTTAATAAACGTGTAAAAAGTTGCGCAATACTTGTTTATTGATTCGAGAAACAGAAAAAATTATATAAAAAGCGTTTGTAAGAATCGAAAACTGACTAGAAATAAATGTCTTGCAAATTTATCGAATAACATTTACAATCGATTTGTAATCAGTCGAATACTTAAATATAATCATTTAAATTTAATCATAAACAATGTTAATTTTCGACTAATTTCATTTCATGTGTATTTATAACATGTAAATAAAACAAAATCTTGCACCTATTGACTGTGACTGACTTTCATTGTTGTATCGCGTTAATTTAACGTTAATTCGTGTTGTCAGCCACTAGTTTTGCAAGAATAACTTTGTTCCAATGGGAACGATGTTATTTTCTCAGCGAAAACTTTAGTTGAAAGGTATTGAGTTGAAATTTTAATAAACATATTCTTCACTACTTCTACTTCGGCATTTTAAGTATTTATTTCAGCATGGCGATCTCATTGCACTTATCGCTCTCGCTTAAGGATAACTAATTCAAAATGCCATCACAATAATAATAATCGTTAGAGATGTTGATTACAAGCAATACAAATCTTTGTTAAAATTGTCAGATGAACAAAATTTAGAACGGCAAAGCTTAATTTTTCTTTTAGTGAACATTTTAAATCACGTTTCGATCAAGTTTTCTGTTTTCTTTTTCAAACAAATCTACATACCAAGTGTTACTAAAATTGTTGAATCAGTTTTCATGAAGGAGACATAATAAATGTAATTTTGACAAGGACTACTACTTATTCATCTTCATTATTTTATAGTAATGCAGACTTACCGTCGGAGCGTGATATTGAAAAGTGTGCACTCTTTATATAGTATATACGAAAATAATCAAGTCCTTACTTGGTTACTTCTAAGTAATGTTGTTAGGTAAGTGCAACACATTAAAAAGTTTTCGCGTTGTTTTTTTTTAGTGTGCGCTGATAAACATCTCCGTCAATGAAAAAAGATTTCCTTCAATAATAAAAAAAAATTGTTGGTTTTCAAAAAATGCACTTTCGATTGTTAGAAATAAAACAACAAGTACAACAATTTTTAATAGGAAAATATTAAATATATGTACATGTTTTTTAAAACTTGAATAAATAAAAAGAAACAATAAAATGACCGAAAACAATTTATGAGCTTTTTATATAAAAGAACCAAAGAAAAACTCAAAGTGAATTGCTTGTAAACGAAAAGTATTTTAAGCAGAACAACAAGTCTGTAGAAAATTAATCTCTATCGTCAGCCGACAACAGCTGGAGCTTCTTCCTCTTGCTGCAGTTGGCTAAGGAGAAAGGCAACATTCTCTCACAGTTCTACATATTTACTCGTACATTTAAACACATACAAGTATACCAAAATTTGTTGTATCTTTTGATAAAAAAAAATAAATAGCTGTAAAAGCATCTTAATCGCCAAGAGGGAGCAGAGGATTAGGAATATGGCAACCTTTAGTAACACTTTCTGAACCTTTAGCAATTGGCAGATGAAACAAATACAAATAACTATTTAGATTTTTCTCAAAATAGTTCAGATAATCTGACGAATATTTACGTGAAAATTTTGTTTTTGTTTTTAATAGGACTGCCATCACTTTAGCTTGTGGTCCTATTTCAATATTTGTGGGTTTTTTTAAAAATACTTCTTTAGTTCATTTCTGTATTTAATTGTGACAAGTTTTTGGCATTGAGGAGAGTGAAACAACAAATTTACCCATTTCCCATTAGGCAAATGAAAACTGTTTAATTTGAAATTTGGGTTGGTTGCATGATCATATAAAATATTTACTATAATTATTTTTCATTTATTCTTTAGTTTAGGAATTGAAGAGTAAATTGGAAAATTTTAACAGCATTTTTGTTTTCAATTTAAAATTCTGAAGTCATCGACACAATTATTCGATAACACACGATGTGCCAATGGGCCAGCTGCAAAAATTCGGTGTTTGTGAATATATTTTTCTTTTCAACTAATACAACAACATCCTTTAAAAAAAAAACTAGTATTTCAATAATTGATGTTAGAAAGTGAGAAATGCTATACGTTTTTAGCATCAAGCTTTCCGCTGAATATTGTTACGGAAACACTTCTAATCATATTTGCCGTGTATTATTGTCTATGTACTCGTATACTAATAGATAAATGGTTCTCACAAGGGCAAAATATAGATTTTTTTTTATTGTAGAAGCCCTGAAGATGGTCAACGACATTGATTGAATGGTTGGATACAAAATAAAAACTAAGCAAAATCATTGGATTTTTAATAATTCCACCTCAATCTAAACTTAAACTGCATAAAAATAAAAATGTAATAAGAAACATAAAAGTTCAACAAATAAAAAATAAATATTATAATTAAAAAAGTGAAATTTTGATTTAACTGTCTTTCATTTTTTTTTTTTGAAGTCCCCCATTTCTTGTGAATAATTTTTTTTCAATGCGAGAATTACGGAAGAAAGATACTCGCTGCTATAGTGGCAGTCAAGCCCGGTTTGCATTAAATTTAACGCCTTTGAAAACTTGAGTGAAAATTACTCGATTGAATAGAATATGTATTTGGACTGGTTTTAAGGCACCTGCGAATTTTTAGTTGCCTATTTGTTGTTGAAAATTTCCATATAATAGATGTGAAATTTTGGTTTAATGACTCCGAAGTGCAATAAACATTCCTTTTTTTTTGTTTGGCAAAAATGTTATTACACATTCATTAATCTTTTTTTACCCTCTGCAGAGCCCTCGTTTCACGAAAACATATGGTAGAACTGAAAATATTGTAAAGAAATAAGTTGTAAGGCTGTTGCAATGGCATTTTTAAATAACCATATTATGGTCCAATTTACCATATTTAAGTCGTCACTACTTTGAGAAGAAACATTTTATTTGAAAGTCATACTATTGTCCAGGTCAACGATACTGTAGTTTATAATTTTCATAGTATTGTTGGCTGTAACAATAACAAAACACTCGATATTAATATTTTATACTTATACCATTAAAAAACTGTTAAAATTACATTGATTTGGGTTAGTGAACAATTTTCCTACACTTAATTATTATTGCGCGCTATAAGTTTTATTACACTATAGAAATAACTTGGGAAATGTTATTATTGTGTTCAAAGAGCTTTTGAAATTGCCAAAGTTCTAAGTGTAAACACGAGTATTTATATATTTATGGTGACTACAACTACTGACAAATGCACAACGATGGACGCATGGAATTAATTGTCATTTTATGACGCTTGTAAGAAAAAACATTTGCTCGCCAGCGCCAGCCATTTGACAAATCGCTACGAGAATATATATATATATATATATATATAACGGTTCTTAATAAAGGGAAAAAAATAACTCCCTGTTGAGCTAATGCCTGTTTCGGAGATTTCAGTCCTTGGATGTTGTTGCTCGTTGGCAATTGTTCCTGTTAGAAATTAAAGATGTTTGATATTTCCACACATTCCGTATTAGCAGAAATTATGCGTTTTTTCCTTAAGAATGGATTGCTGGCGTAACTTACGACTTTTTTCCCTTTAGCGATAACATTTGCTTACTTAGCAAGAAGCATTATGGCAAACAGGATAAAAGTAATTGCGCATGAATTTGAACGCATTTTTCTACATGATGAAGTTGTGATTGCGATGCTAAAGTTTTGCTTTTTTCTTTCTATTTAATTTCAGACAAAAGAAACAATTTGATATAGTACAAACAAGCTCATCGATGTAGATAAGCAGACAAACACACACACCAGCTTTGTTTCGAAATGAAGTCAAAATGAAAGAAGACGAGTACGATTCCGGCGGAATGCTGTGCGAGGAAATTAAAAGTAATCACTTAAATGGGTGTTAGTTTTGGGCGCTGGTAACAGAATTGTTTAATTCTCCTTTTGTTCCAGCAGAAGATTGGTCAATTTAGTAACAAGCCACTCCCTTTTAATTGTTTGCTGCTTCGAAAAGGTTCTCAAATTTCCATGCTTGTGCTGCAAACATTTGTTTTTGTTGATAGAACTCATTTGTACTTTTTACTCTCTTGTAAACTTTTTTTTGGCCCCCCGTCTTGCTTGTGAAAAATCATTCTTTTCTTCTGATTTCGTTGCTATTGTGTAGAAAAGAAATAAAAAGCGAAAGCATTTGAATATTTTATTGTCTTTGGAAAATTTATTTAGAAATTGTAGTTGTTGCTTCTTCAGCCATTAAATGCTGCTTTAACTGACACACATCTCGCTCACAGTGCGCACATGTTTATTTCTGCACAGGCAATTCTTTTTTGCTTCACAAGGATGCACGAGTGAGTGAGTGAGTGTGTTTGTGCCGTGTGCGGCACGTTATCTAAATGAGAAAACATTTGGCAAATTTAAAGTGGTTTTTTTGTATAAAAATGGCCGTTTTCAACCCTTAAGTCTTGAACAGCAAATTTTGCTGAGTTTTGCTTCAGTTTGAGTGGTTTAAATGAGCGGTTTCGTTGCCATAATGTTCCCCGCCTCAGTTCGTTTCATTCGCCTGAAACTCTGCACGTGCTGGCAGTCGAGTTTGGTCATCGAATATATGTATGTAAATATTTGGACACAAGTTGGCAATGGCCAGCACATCAGTTTGGATCTCATAAAGTAGGAGTAATTGATTGCAAATTTCAGCAAATTTAGGAGTTAAGAATAGAACTTTAGCAGATGTATGTAGATACATACATTCATACATATGTACGTAAATGTGCAAGCATGACTCTTGATTGTTAGATCTTTTTTTCTTAACTCAAACAATTCCAGTTAATTTGCTTAAAAGGTTTTATTGTTAATGTGTATCTGCATCCGTATCTGCTTTAGAAATTCGAATTGTTCTCAATATTGTTTAAGCAACAAAAGTGGGTTTCTAATGAAATCGAAATTTTTAATGAGCAGAAGAGCAGTAAAATTAAAATAGTGCCTTGAATGCATTAAAATTTCAAATTCACAAAAGACGGGATTTTTTAACTGTCCCAAATACATTAAAAAATCTGAATAGATAATAATAAATAATATCCGATTAAAAAAAAAAATCAAAAGAAGGAAAACAACTTTAGAAGGAATTAAAAAACCAAACCAAAGTTATTTTAAGAATCTAGCAGCGCCATGTGTTTCTGATCTCTGTGTATAATACGTGAAATGCTAGAGATTTGGTTGTACCTCCGCAATGAAAACAGATGTCCGCCATCATAATCGTTTAATAATGTTCATATTTTTATTAGGAATATCCCTGTTAAACGAAGTAAGGAATGAACATTTTTTGCTATGATAAGAAATATCATAAAAATTTAAATGGTCGTTGTAAATTAGAAAAGTACATTTTTCTTTTCTTTTATAAGTTTTTATTGGACTTCTTAAAAATTCTAATTTCTTAGTTGCTGTTCGAGCATCATTCAGTCCATTAGACAGACATTTAGTCTACAAATTCAATTAATTTATACCCTCCCGTCTTCATTGATTGGCTTAAACTTCCTAAGACTTTCTGCAAAGTGTTGCAATTTCAAATTTGAATGTAATGCGACTTCTGTAATTGATTTCAAATCCTTTAATTTAAATTTTTTCAAAACCTCATGAGCTGTATTTCATTTATTTTTGGTCTAATCGATCTGTCTACAAATTGGGCCAAGATTAACATGTTTGCTTGAAAATTATACAGGCTTTTAATTCTTTGAAATACCCGTTTTCAGAAGTTCAAAAATTTCACTGATGCCAGTTTTTTGTAGCCCAGTTGCAGCCATTAATCATAAATGTCTGCAAAAAAACCATATGATATTAACATGAAAATTTATTGATTTTAAAGTGTAAAAACTTTGTTGAAAAAAACATAAATTTTTAAAATGTTTTCTTCCAGTTTTGGGAAAGTTTTGATACCAGTATCGGATGCCTATTCATCCAACGCGATAAGAGATCTTCAATATTGAACACTGTTGATTTTACGTTTTCATAAAAATGTTATTTTGTTTAATATTTTCTCGATAAAAGAATTTAATACATTCTTTTTTAAAATAATTAGTTTCGCTTAATTTGATCTCAGTACTTAAATTTGAAGAATATTATGTTCAAAATTATAACTATAACTATAAATTAGAACTCAGTAATTTATGCAGTTTTTACACATGAAATCATATCAATTAGTACAAAATGTTAATAAAAGTGTGGAAATAAGTTTTTTCCGTTTAACCATCTCCCGATGTTCCAGCTTGGAAAATTCATTTATATATAATATTATAACTGTACTCGATTTATAAACCACTTCAGCCGTCAGCTATAGCAGGACTTGCTTAGAGTTTCTCAGCATTTATATTCACTTTTAATTCAATCTGTTTTCATATTGAAATTAGTGTTGTTGAAATGTAGACCACGTTAAACTAAATATTCTTAAAGTTCATTTCACTATAAGAAATGTGTATTAAAAATTAAACGGCTGCAACAACAAATTGTTAAGCAACATTTTGTCAAAATTAGTTGAATCAAGTGACTCGCAAATGAAAACTTAGAACCTGCCTCACAGTGTTGAATGTTAAAGTTCGTCAACATTTTGAACAAAAAAATTGCGACATGTCAGACATCCTTCCTGTGGGCGATTGATAAACTTGGCTAAACAAATTTCATAAATAGTCTGTGAATTAATGTTTCAGTTTTCAAAGTTATGGCCACCTTTAATTTCTGATAACGTGAAACAACACCAGCGACTAATTTTCCTTAAGATATTGACTAGGAAATATCGTTGCCTGTGCATCAGTCTGAAAAGGATGTCTTGGCACTGAACACGTATTATGTATGTACATATTTTAGCAATCGTCCTGCATCACAATAAATTCCTTTCTTCTAAGTGGAAAATTAAGTTATTGTTGCAGATGTGCAACACTTGACCTTTTGTGTGCTAAATGATTGATTTAATGCTAAAAAAAATAGGGAAACGTTTGAATGTCAGTATATACACAAACACACACACACACACACACACACACGCTCAAAATGAAATAAAGGGAAACGGAAATGTAGACAACAAATCTGTTTGTAGAGACTAACAAGAAAACAATTTGGAATCGACACAAAGTAGTGGAGCGCAAATTTAGCTGAGTAAAAATGTTTAGCATCGTTTCAGAGTGAGAGGGGATGATTTCTGTTGTCTTGTTTTTTTTTTTTAGAAAACAATTTACTCATTTGGAAAAATGGTTTCGCAAAAGTTTTGTGCAAAAACCAACCAACCAACCATCCAACCCCCTTGAAGGAATAACAGAATGGAAAAACAAGGTGGCAAAGAGGAATTTTTGTGTTTGTGATTTGAGAACATTTTCCCGTCTGTGAAATGGTAACAAAAAAGGTGGTGGCAGTGGATTTGTAAAAATATATGCAAACTGAAGTGAAAAACCATTTTACGCTTAAACGTTTATGTGTGTTTTTGTGTAGGTTTTTGTTGTTATATTTGGTTAGTGTTGGCGAAGACTAAAAGAATTTTAAACCAACCACCTTAGATTCAGTTGTGTTTTAAACACAAACAGACAAACAACGTCATCAAAAACTCAACTGAAACTTTTCTTTTAAGAAACTAAAACAACAACAAAATCTATAAATAAAACGCTTTTTAGCGTTTAACTAAGCAAAAAACAAAAATATTTTAATGTTAATAGAGAGGGGTTCAATTGATGATTGCAAAAATAAAACAACAATTATAAGATATTGAAAGCAAAGAAACACAATACAGATAAACCAATAAAAAAAATTATAATAAAAAAAAAAAAACGTTTACAAAGACAAGCAGAAACTACAACTTGCTCAATAGAATTTTCACAAAAAGGATACAGTTTTAGTGGGGATACATTTTCCAGCTACAAATGACAGAGTGTGTGTGTGTTTAGGTTTTCGGTGAGTTTTTTTTAATGTTTGTCGGCCTGTCGGTGACAGAAAACGTTTGGCAACGGTTACGGATACACAACAAAGGATGTGAACGTTTTAAATGTAAAACATTGATGATCGTGAAAGGACGCATACATTTTTAATAGCGGATAAAATATTAAAATATTGCAAGAAAGAAAGAAACTTTTTCAAACAAAATCGAAGCGTGAACTTAAAACTTTGAAATAAAATGGTGACAACATTGAAATTATTTTAAGATTCAAAGTGTTTTTAAATCAAGCCTAAAAGTGAGAGTAATTAACTTGAGATTAAAAAAAAAAATCCATAAATTAAATCATGTCTTCCCCTGAACATGAAGTCGACATAAGTGTGGTGTCGAGTCCCGAGCCAAGTCCCTTGGGATGTGGCCAGGATGGCCGTGAAACTCCCTTAAGATCCAACTCTCCGGCCCGCTCTCACGGTGCCTCAACGCCCAACTCAAATCACACACCCACAACAGCTACTGGTACTCCCACATCCACCACATCCAATTACCACCATCGCCACAGTCCCACTATGGCCACTGCTGTGCCACCAACAGTTCTACATCATCATCTGCAACATCACTTGAATTCCTTAAATGCCGGTCATCCAGTATCTTTGCATCATGCATTGCACAGTTTCGGCCATTTAACACATCCTGCCCATCAACATTTGCTACATCCCGCCGCTGTTACCCCGGCGGCAGCACATCACTTCTCCAATGCTCTCAATGGCGAACGTCTCAGTCCTCCGGCCATGGCAGCCATGGCACCCAAATCACCTGAATCCACGACCACAGAGGAGTCCCAAACAAATAACAATAACAATTCGAAAATAACAAACAATAATGATACAAATAGCGCGAGCGGCCAACAACAACTGCAATCAGCCACTTCGGCGGCAGCAGCGGCGGCTGTTTTAAACGGCAACATCAACAAAGTTACGTCGGGAAATGGTTTCACCAGCTTTTCCATATCTTCCATTTTAAGTCGCAATGAACCGAAAAAGAACGGCACGAATTTAATAACACCGATACCGCAACTGCCGCCGGCTACGGTGGGAGGGCCACAAGATGCTGCCATGCTGTCCAGGTAAGTTCTCAAAAATAAAACGCCAAAAAAAAAAAAACACCTGCCTGAATGCCTAAATATAATAGAAGCGTATCTCGGTTGCAATACCGAAGATAAAGCGCGAAAATCCTAAGAAAGAGTTTAAAGAGGTGGCGAGTTTCTATAAAACACAAGCTTAAAACCGAATAATGAATCAAGTGGAAAATTCGTCTCTAGGTAAATCGAGATATGACTTTTCTGTATTAAGCCCAATTCAATTTCTTTGGTATAAAAACATGTGGAAAACTTTCTCTATAACTTTCTTAATATTTTCGAAACAATAAAATTAAATGGAGGAACTGAATTGATTTCTCTCTACCGCATAATTTTGTTGTATGTTGTGGGTGGAAAAGTACCATAAGTACCAAATACATAAATTGAACTAGAAACAAGTGAATGTAGGTGTAACAGAAAAGCAGACAGGAGTAGTTAAACTTCTTCAAGGGGCTTCCAGCAGATACAGGCTACTTTATGTCTATGTACATGTTCAGTAAACAGGGTACATTGTACGTACATGTTCAGTAAACTTGCTTAGACACCCATTGATGGAGCTGGTGCGGTTCCTTGAGGTATTAAAACCTGGAAGGGAAGGAAGAGCTCAATAGATCAAAGATGGTCGCAGTGCGAATGCCCAAGTTCAAGAGGCTTAAACATCACAGTCTACTTTTACAACACGAGAGTAAAAGTTCCTCCTTTTTTATTTATCGTTACTTTTACGATTTTTGGTGCTGAAAATAGCATTTTGGCGATTTGACGACTTAAGCACTATTTTTGACGGTCGTAATAAATATTACGATAATAATAAAAAGTAATTTATGGATTTAGTTAGTCGATATCCAATTTTAGTCAAATGCCAAAAGGAAGCAGCGTCTAGTCAATTTAAGGACTTTTGGAAAACAGCAATTGAATAAACTAATAACCCTCCTCATTTTATTTGTACTCCTCTGGAAAAGCAGATGAAATTTTTTTTTGTTTTTGTTGTAGTTATTTATAATTTTTTTTATTTTTGTTGTGTTTGACCTCAATAAAATAAGTATTCTGTTAAACAAAAGAAATTTAATTTTTGATCATGTTGTGAAGATTTGTGATGACGACTTTTGCTTTTCTGACGTTTTGATACCACTAAATTTGACGACTTATCTGACATTTAGAATTAGAGTCATCCAGCTGGATTTCGGTTAAATTTTTTTTATATATCTTAATAATTTCACTAATCATTAATAGTGGCGTTTGTGCTGAAAAAGTTACTAACAGTTTAAAAGATTGATATTTTGGCATTCAGTAAGCCACCAACTTTGAATATATACATATCGCCAGCTGATATGCAAAACATGGATGCTATTGATTGCATCATAATCAATCAAAAGCTCGATTTCGCATATTTTGTTAGTTAAGTGAGTTTGTATTTCTGCTAACGATATATAACAAATAGTACTCATTGGTTCTAATTGGAAAAATATCAATAAATCGATATTTTTGAGATTTATGGTTCGCTAATAGGTAAAAATCATGGAGGAGGACTTAAGCTTTAAAAATAATGAAATCTGAAGCACCCTGTTCAAACGCACACCGACCTGCTGGGTGTCATGTGTCGCGCATGAAAATAACTTAACTTTTACAAATATCTAATTTTAATGAGTTTCGAGTTTATTTTAAATATACGAAACAAAATTAAATTTTTGGAATTTGGCCTCGACTTTGTTCTCGACTTTGGCCTCGACTTTGTTCTCGATTTCCTGTATATCTCCAGTAAAAGCACTTCCAGAGTTAATGTTTTTTATGATTTGTAACGCACTCAGAGAGTAAAAAATGACAATATTATTTATCAAAATCGAAAAACTATTTGATATTTTTCCCAGAAATACATCAACAATATAGACTTCAAAAGTAGGTGAAATTAGCGCGTGCACGCTACATCCAGCATTAGACGAATATTGTGAATTTTTCTGCAAAGTTGCTTAAGAAAAAACGGCCATTTGAAAATTATATTCGATATATTTAAAATGGTTCTTAACTGTTAACCGGCCGCTCAGAAATGTGTCCATGACATGAAAATACTCGTAGTTGAATATTCAAATGCATAAAAATTGTATCAACTTGAAGTCAATTTTATTTCTCTATTATTTGTTAAAAACTATAGCAAGTCTCTTTTGTTTAAAAAGTTTCAACGGTGTATTAAACGGTAGTTTTCTTTATGAATTTTTGGAAAAATGTATGTGAAGAAAATTTTTTATACTAAAACGTTTGGAAATTACGACGCAAAAACTTAAAGCCCATTTTTCTAGTTTCTAACATGCCATTGATTCTAACATGTGAATTGAGTTGAAGAAAGGAATTTCAAAAAGTCAATATATTTTTTTATATTTAAATTTTTTCAATTTGGCTGCACTACGAAAATAGGTTATGGGCATTGAAGGAAAGGATTAGTTTGTAAATATTCTAAAAAAGCAAAACTACTGGGCTACTTAAAAGTTATGATAATAATTTACTTGAGTAAAAACAGCAGTCGAATTTTTCATATTTTCAATAAAAACTGTTTGCTAATACAACGAACCCGTTACTTCAAAAGCATTTATACGAACAAAAATCTTATCTTTCTTCCAAAAAAATATGTACTTCCTTGCAGATATTTTCAGTCAAGTTATTAACCGACTCATCGAAATGTAAACCAGTATATAGATGTATGGAGGAATTACGGGGAAAAATTAATATAAATTTAATCAAGATTTTCCAAATGATATACAAACAGCGACTGAATATCATCATCAAACTCAAAAGAAATATGAGTCCTGTTCATCTCAAGTGGACTATTTCAGTTGTTTGTATCTTTCTCCTTCATTTGTTAAAGCATTTTTCGAATTTTCAGTTTCTTTGATTTGCTTAACTTTTCTTTAAAGGACTTCGTATTACAATAGGTTTACGCCGATTTTCACTACAAACAAGTTTCAGACATTTAATTTTTATCGCATGGAGGAGTTAAATTGTTAAATTACACTGAGGAGCGGAATCACAATAAAAGGGCAATAAATCACACACATTTTTAAAAACACGTTTTTAAAATAAGAAATTTTAGTCCTGTGACCATCGTGGAGAAGAGTTTTGACGTCCTTAAATGGGACACTTTACGCTTGCCACATTTTCCGCAACTTGCAATTCTTTTGGTGCAACTGACTGATTTCAAGATTGTTTTTTTTTAATAAAAAAGAAAAAGTTGTTAAAATTTTAGATTTTTTGACTTTATATTTTCAATAAATCTCTATGCCAACAAAATTCAAAAGGACAAAAGATAAGAGTACATCAAAGTTAAAAATGGGCAAATTATCGATTGGATTCAAACAAAATATATAATTTTTATTTTTTTTTTGTTATTCAATAAGATCTGTTCTAATATGTACCAAGTCTGTTCAGAATACAAGATGAGTTTTTATATTTCCCAAAAAATATTTATTTATTCATCAATTTGGGGTTTGTTACCTTCAAAGTTGTCCCCCTCAGATATAATGCACTTCTGGGACCGCGAAGCAGTTCTGATATGAAGTTTTTGGCATGTCCTTGAACAGCGATTTGGTTGTACTTCCCACAAAACGACTTGCGACAATTGGTTTTCTAATGCAACGACTTGGCAGTTAATTTTATTTATTAGTTAAATATTTATCATTTATCTGATCAAGATTTCAATAAAACGGCTCACTTTAGTTAAACTGCTCTTTAAGTGTTTCTTGGAAAAATTAATTTAAGAATTCGAATGCCGAAAGCAAAAACATTCAGGTAATTTGTTCAATTGTTTACAATATTATTGAGAGCTATTAAATTTCAGTTTTAAAGAAGCGATCAAAATTTTATTAACAGCTGATAAACTCAAATATAAAGTTACCATTTATTTTTTTAATTGTTAAAATTTTAGATCATTTAGAACAGCCGCACCCTTCCAATAACAAACTGACCTGATAATATGAACATTTGAAAAGTTAATTTTATACTTTCATAAAAACTATACACTCTATATATTTTATTCAAATGTCTTATAAAAATATGTTAAACTGTAATCAAGGATCAAATTTCGGCTTTAACTTTTTTGGAATTTTTTTTGGGGGGGAAGCAAAAACAAAAGTTGCTAAAATTAAGTCTTCACAAACAAACCCCTTAAAACAATTGTGTTTCGTTAAAGTCTGTTAATAATGATCATTTTCATTGTATTAACAGAAATTATGTAAAATATTCGCCCTCCGCCAGTTGGAAAAGAAGTCACTCAGTCCTGCTCAAAGTCCTGGTGTCTGCTGACTCAAAAAGAAACCCTGTTGTGTGTATTCCTCTGCATTTTAGTTTTATTTTTGGCTGATAAGGATCTGGCAAGTGCTAAAGTGATGTGCACGTAGTCGTTTATTACAAAGAAAAAAAGGAAACGAGAAAACAACAAAACCTAAAAACAGCAAAAGAAGCCATCAAGATAAAAGCGGATCCTCCCGCGTTTGTGGCTCGTGAGAGCGCGCGTGTGTTTGCCAGCGACCAAAAGGACTGAGTGCAGCTACGGCTTCCTTAAATTGGCGCTTTATTTGACGTGTGCCTACCTTTTAGACAAATTTATCACTTTAACATCTCCTGCAATGAGACGACACACATCAAAAATTGAAAATAAATAAAATGTAGTCATTGAGGGGCTTAAACCTAAAATTAAAAAGCCAAAAAGAAAGATATGGAAAAAAAACTGAACAAATGCACATGAAAATAAAAAAGATGAATGATTAATTAAAGCTTAACAAAGTCGCTGAACAATCAGTTAATCATATAATTTATTTTGATATTTTTTAAGAGTTTGTCTGTCAGTTTTAGATAATGAAACTGATTAATAATGACTGCGAATGTTTAAATATTTCGAAGCAATTAACAATTTTTTTGTCTGTTTTTTTATTTGACCAACAGTTTTTCTGCTTAATTACAATTATGTTTTTAAATATTGATGCAAATTATGATAAAAAAATTTAGTTGTTTTTGGCAAACAACAAGTCTGGTAGAAAAAATTGAGTTTGCAAAAAACAATCATCAGTCCGAAAAGTACTCGTATATTAGCAAGAAGCACAACAACAACGTTACGATTGGAAAGTCCATAAACTTCTCACTTTCATTCAAAGTTCTTTATAGTCCTGTTTCCCGATTTCGAAACTTGGCGTTGGCCACATTTACGCTTGACCGCAAAAAATTTTAAACAAGACCTGCTTCGCTTAAAAAATAACAAAAATTTTGTTTTCCGTCCGCAAGTGCGTTTTTCTGCCGCGCGAACGAGAAACAGGGTTCGAACTCAAAGTGTTTGTAGTGAATATTTTTCTTTTCCAATGTTTACATCTCAAACAAAAATTCGTTTTTATAAAATTTGCAATATTCCTTAAGCTCCCACCTCTTTTTTTTTATAAAATACTAAACGAAATTTATTCAATCGGGTGTGTTTTAAGTTTCGATAGGGATTGAAAAAGCAAAAGTTCTTGAATGCCCCTAATTAACAAATTGGTGTTTTGAAATCCGCACGTTTTTGTGTCTTTGAAGTTTTTGTTCGAACAGCAAATCTAAATCTCAAAGAAAAAGCAAAACAGATGTTTAAAATAAAATACAAGTTGGTTTTCCTGATTTTATAAAAAATTGTGTTTAAATAAAAAAATGTTAAAAATTTTATGAATTATTTTTATAACAAATCTGCCAGTATTAATAAAATTTCAATGAATTAAAAAAGAAAAACAGTAAGAAGTGAATAACGAAAATTCGTGTTTTGTTTTTAATGGCTAAAATGTGTGAATTTTGTATAAGAAAAACCACTTCAAATTTTTGGCAAACATTTCTTTTTATTAGTATTTTGTGCAAATATATATATTTGAATTTATTTTGAATTGAATTTATATTTAAATTGAATATAAAACATGTCTAACAAAAAACCTAAATTTTAGGTTTTTTTTTTTAAATGTCATCAGATATAAGAATAAAAGTCGATTCGTTTTCGAGGCGAAATGTGCTTCAACATCCACTTTCGCGCGAATTAATTTGTGATTATAAATTATAAAAATTGTAATATCTCCTTATCGATCTTCTAACATCTTCATTCCTTTTAAGAAGTTGCAGACTACAACTCTTCGCTTTTCCGAACGATCGTATCTATTAGTAGTAAGACATTTGTCATATATTGTATTATAATTCAAACAGTTCCACCAATTAGATTCCAGACAATTCGTTTTTATTAAAAAGCTTTTTAATATTTAAGTTTAAGCCACGAAAGTCGTAACACTTCATGTACTGTTTATGCTCGTTGCATGCAACAAACATAAAATAGATACAAATTTGTCGCTTAAGAACAACCAACATCCACAATTATTATTTTCCACTAAATGCTTTTTAATGTTTCAAATATCATCATCGCAATTATGAATAACAGTTTTATGAACAACTGAATGAGAAATGGCTTGTAAAGTTACATTTTCACACACATGTACACAAGAAACAGCCGCATGTGAATGCATTTAATAGCGTTTATATATATATATATATATATATATGTTTTCTCCATCAAATTTCAGTTAAGCTTATAAAATTTTGAGCACAAATGCACACACACAGACGTAATATATATATACATGTATGTATGTTGTATGTATATAGATACATGAGTGTACGAGTGTTTGTGTTTGCAATATGTATTTGGAAATGTTGAATCAGGATTTGCTACTTTGTGCATTCATGCCTTTACGAGGCATGAAGTCTGCTAAAGGATACTCGCATAGACACGAAATCGAAAGGTGTTTTGTTCATTTCTTTTTCATATTTATCTACATACATCTAAATCACTGTAAACATTTATATGCTCTTTAATTTATAATTAATACTTTATTGTGTGTAATTGTATTGTAATAATTATGCTTTGAGTTGTAATTACATTTCATTAAAACACTAAATGATAATCAAATGCACACCAGCGGACAAATTGTCTAGCATCGCACTTATCAGTGGAATATTTTATAATATTGAATAGCCTGAGCAGCAAAGGACCGAAGAGTAGCACGTCAAAAGGGCAGACAAATAAACAGGACCATTCAGCTTTAGCATTTCATACGTAAGACAAGGTACTCGTACAGAAATTCCAAAAAGGGTGTGTTTGAAGGGTTTTCTTTTATTTCCCATTTTCTTCGCATGTATTTGTTTTTGTAATTTTGTAGATTTGTTAAATCTGTTCATACACCAGAGGCTTAACAAAAAAAAAAAAAAAAAAAACAAACAAAAAATGAAATATGTTCGCTACAAATTTTGTTGAGCCTGTACGCTTTCAAACCTATCAAATTTCTTATACACTTTGTCTGCATTTTCAAGGAGGGTTACTATTTTTTTAAGGATTCCCATTTTAATGCAATTGTTGTAGTCATCTCTATGTGCTATTAGACATCAAAAACCGAAATATACGTCAGCAAAAATATGCTTATGAAGGACGGGAATTGGCAGACAAATAAGAACAACAAAACTTGCAATTAATATTTTTATTTGCTTGGCCAGATAGAGATCAGCATAAACGTCCCCAAATACAAGGTTAAGGGAATTGATAAGTTTTTATTATTTAATTGAAAGCAAATTCATTAAGAGATTTGGGAGAGGAAATTTATGCAAAATATCGGACCGAAGCACGAACGAAGTCACGAAAAGTATTACCATCTCAAATTAGTTGGGGTTATGGAATTTGATCATGATTTCCATGTTTTGGTTTCATTGACCAAACAACTCTCTATCAAGTTGGAAGCTGAAATTGCCAGTCAAGGAACAATCATTTTGAAAGCGCAATTGATAATAAATAAGTTGAACGATGTTTTCTGGAGCAACTAAATATAAATACCCACACGCAGAATAATAATTTATGTTTTTTTATGAGTTGAGATTTTCATGTAAAAAATTACCTGCAATCAAAGAAATTTTATGCCATTTTTATTTTATTAGAAAAAGCTGCTGCAACTGGAAAGCAAACTTTATATTTTGTTTTCTTCTCGAACAAAAACTGTCAAACATTTTCAATATAAAACTTCGCCGAATCAGTGAAACATTTGTTCGAATAAGACGCAACAAAGAGATTTCACTGAAACAGCAAAAACTTTGGTTACGGCAACTTTTTAAAATTCTGGCTTCGAAAAACGTTTGTGATAATATTTTTTTTGTAAACTTTTGAACATAAATTGATTTCTAACTAAAAGTTTATCCAATTCTTGGACATTAAAAATTATGGTTGTAACAGGATTTGATGTCTGTCATGTACATATATTAGAGAAGTTTTTTATATAAAATGCAACTTTGTATTTCCATGATGTCAAATGTGAAAACAGAAATATATTTTCAGTTCCAATTTATTTTAAATAATTTTCTATATAAATTAAAATAGATTGGATAACGGCCAATGTGACAAAAAATAGATTTACGGGGAATTTAGTGAAATTTTAAACAATATATCGATGATGTCAAACGTGACACTCGTATAAAGTTAAAGAAAAGCAAAATTACTTAAAACGAACGGCATGAATGTGACAAAAAAATAGATTTACGGGGAATTATTGAAATTTTAAACAATATATCGATGATGTCAAACGTGACACTCGTATAAAGTTAAAGATAAGCAAAATTACAAAAAACCAACGGCATGAATGTGACAAAAAATAGAATTACAGGAAATTGAGTGAAACTTCAAACAATATATCGATGATGTCAAACGTGACATCATAAGGTACTATTTTTTTAAGGAACTATTTTTTTTTTAAATGTGTTTAATATAATTTATCTATACAAAAATTATACCTAATAGGAACCACTGCCATCTAAAGCAAAATTACAAAAAAGTAACGGCACGAACGTGACAGAAATATAATTACGGGGAGTTCAGCGAAACATTTTTTTTAAATGTCTTTGGTGTGATTGTTAAATCTTAATCTGGCTCGATATTTGACATTTTGGCAGAAACATTATTTCCATGATAATTCAATTGGGAAATTAATGATTTGAAACTTTTAAAGAAATTGGAACATGAGGGTAGAAATTGCATTCGTAAATCTGGACAGGCTGCTTGTTCATGTTGGTGTATGAGTTCAGAGTTAAATATTTCTGTACAACTGGTTGTATTGGTCTTTCTAATGAAAAAGTAATCAAAAGGAACAGTGACAAGTTCCCTACCATTAAAGTTAAGATGTAAAAATTGTTCATAATTTTTTTGGGTCATCTTTGAAGAAATGTTGATTTAATTCCTTCATACTTTATTCGTTTAACACAAAATCTTCAAAAACATAAATCTGTTGCACCTTTTTTTGTTCGATATGCAGCAAATGGCACAAATGTCATTAAAGTCCTCTAATGCCGGTAAGTGTTTACAATCCAATAAGTTCAGTACTTGCAAAATACCAGCAACAAATCAATTCGAGCCACTAATTCGACAACAATCGCAAAAAGTAAATTCTTCTACCTCCATAACAATTCAAAAATGCCTTCTCCACACTGGACGCACAACTCGCTGTTGGACAAACCAACTAATCTTCCACATTGAAGATTAATATGGCACGCATTCGACACAAATGCTCATTCAGAAACTGCGTATGCAATCAGGCGTAGTCTGTTATGAAAGAAACGTAAAATAATCAAAGTGAACAAGATACGGAACCGTATGCAAAAACCTACTTAACCAACAAAACTAAAATCGATTTGAAACCGACATGTACATTTAATATGTAAAACGCATAATTCGCAAATAGATGAACGAACGACTACAGAAGAACTCAAACGACTCAAACGGGTGTGTTCAACATTCAAACGAGTATTTCGTGTGTAATAAGAGTTAATAATAATGGTACTTTGCTGCTTACCCAGAAGACAAAACATCCAAACATCAAACAATAATAAACGAAAGGTAATTGAAATAATATTTTGCTACTTAGTGGTTTTTCAAGTGACCAATATTCTTACGCAGAGAATTACGCTGCTGCCAGTCAAAGAACAGCAAAAAAAAAAAAACGATACAAGAGTTTTTAAAAACAAAAATGTTGAGAAAAAATTGTAACAGAAATTTTAATTTAATCCTTCGCATACATGAATGATTTTCCAATGAAGGAAACAAAACGAATTTTATTTGATTTTCATGACAGATTTAAATGTTTCTTTGTTGGCCAAGAGGGTATTTACTCTCGTTGTGATCATAATTTTAATTTCAAATTATAAAATCACATGCCGTTGGTGTTAAGGACGGATTATGAGGGTAATTTACTGATTTTAAAGTTTATTTGCGGTTTTATTTGCTGGCGAACAGTGTGAAATAATTTCAACGATTTTAAGAAGAATGGCAAATCTACAAGGACCTGGATATCGTCATATGATTTTAAAAAGGTCCCTAAGTTAGAAAAAGATTCATAATCAAGTTTTTGGAGGGTTATCATGAACACATACATATTCCTGGTAAATTTCACACTCCTACTCTTAAAAATAAGGTTTTTTTTCCAACAAAATTCAATTATCGAAATTATATTTTGATAGGATTTCGGTTCATATTTCTACAACCCATACAAAGAACTGGATATTTTTGCTCATATATTAATTCGCTATAATAAAAATTAAGCTTAAAGTAAAAAAAAATATATTCATTAACATATTTTTTTATACCGTATCGTTCTATCGTTCTTCTATTGAAAAATGTTGACTGTGGAACTTAGGGAGTTCCAAAATAATTGTTAAATTAAAGAATGACACGAGATCTTGGATTTCTTGTACATTGGAACTTGCATTTATTGCAAATTTTTTCATACAAACCTACACCATATATTTACTATACTTTTTGGAGCCAGAAACCCCGCATTCCAACAGATGTAGTACCCACAGTGAAACTTCGTAGGGCCGTATAACTACACGGCAAGCTGTATACCGGAGGGTTGAACGCAACTGATGGATGGTGGGGTTAAGAAACGGTGCTGAAAAGTTGGCATCACGAGGTGGCTTAAAGAACCAAAGAAAGCTCAAGAATAAAACAAAAGCGCATACCAGAACTGCTTCGAGGATTGGAAAAAACGAGGCTGGTGGAGGACTACTTTGAAGGCAACCAAATAGAAATTGGTGAATAAATAATACTGTTTTGAGAAGTATAAAAGGTTGTCTTATTTGTGGAACTTATATGGAATTTTTAAGTGAATTAAATGTCAGTACCATGTGAATGTGGTGAACCAGGGTGCTGTAAACCGATGAAATTAAAATATTCTTCATAATAGTAGTTTCTTCTGAAAGTGAAAAATTTAACACAACCGCCTCAAAACATTGAAAGGAATTCAGATTTTTCTTCCCTTGTGATTTTTGTTTGGCGTGGAACTGTCAAAACATTTCTTTATACGAAACAATAACTTTTATGAACAATTTATGTATGTGTTTATGTGTAAAAATAGGAAAGGGAAAAGTTGTGGGCGAAAATCGCATCCGTTATGAACAGAGTGATGGAAAGTAGTGAAAGAGTAGCACAGTTGCATTCAATAATTTGATGAAATTACTTGTAAAAACTATTGCAATAACCTTGAATAACATATTTTTAAATGATGTGCGCACAACAAGTAATAAATTTTGAAAACAAATTTTAAATCAAAAATCTAAATTTTTCCATATGAAGTTTTTTGAGAAAAAACACGTCCTGAAAGAAGTCAAAAATACGTTACTGCAGAATGCGACGCTACTGTATTTTATAATTTTACGAGCATTTAGAATGTATGTAGTCCCACTAGGGATGCAAATAGAACAATGTGAGATAATATTTTCCGGGTCATGTCGTCCCAATTGAAAATGTTAAAATAATCGGCCCTATACGTTCACACTATCGGCCTGCGCTGAAGTACTGTATTGTTTTTTTCTCTTCTTTTAAAAATATTTTTCTCCATCTCTATCTCTCTGCACTTAATGGCCGCTCGAGAAAGTCTGTTCAGATTCCATTTCTAAACTCTAAAAAAGATATTTGTAAATTTGTTTGCGATCAATTAGGTTGGCAAATCGGCGCTAATCGGTACATTAGATAGGAGCATTTCTTAAACGTTTATCAGTCGGAGGTGGGCGAAAGAGCGTTCCCAATATCGGCGCTTCAGAAAACATTTGTTACCGCACTTGTCGTTCCGAATTTACAAGTGTTGCGCGTTAGCACTATCGATACCCGAATTTTGCTGTAAATCGCTCCTTATTAATATTAAATTCATGGAAATAAATAAATTCCTATTTGAATTTAAGCAGCAAACATTCCTCTCCCCCTTATTGGTTCGCAACGGACATGACATGTGTACGTACGCCTGTAAACACATACATATGTTTTTTCACACATGTTTTGAATTTCTTACAGACACTTGTAATGTTTTTTGCAATGTTTCTAGTTTCAATGGCAATTTTTAATTTTCTTATTTTCAGCTGGCAACAACTTTGTAGACGAACTTACGATTTCAAACATTTTCACACACAACAACCCTGCTGTTCATTAACCTTTTGCTAAAAACCTTAGACTTTTGTCAAATGAACCGGCTTAAAAACGTCAGTGATTTGCATTTGCATGTCTGTACTGTTCACAAGACCACAATAACCTTTGAAGACAATCCCCCACCCTCCCTCCACCGTCCACCCCATCTTCGCACCAAACACTGGACATTGAATTCTGTTTCCAGGCTTAGCACGAAATTAATACCAAGTAATTTACACTTTAAAATAAATCACTTTTCTGCAACAACTTCCCCCTTTTATGCGTCCTCCGCAAAATCAGCAAAAGTGATATTAACATTTCAACCTGACCTGATTTCTTGCAGGTCAATCAATAATTTATTTATTAAACATTTGAATGTGCTGGTTTAGAGAAGAATTTAATTCGTTATAATTTGCTTTAAGTTGTTTCGGTTATAAAAAGATCTTCTTTTTGCCGTTCTTAGGATTGTTTTTAATATTTTCGTTTTCAAATTGTTTTAGTTGATTTGTTGGTTTCTTGTAGGGTTTCCTTTGCAAATATTTGTCTACTTTTGTGCGAGTGCTTTGTTGTTGCTGTTATTGCCATTTTAGTCTTTTATGGTTTAATACCAATATTTATTTTTTTTTGTGAAGCTTTTTAAAAAGTCAATTAGAGAAACAACTTAAGTGTGAAAAATAAAACAAGAACTAAATAAGGAAAACAAACAAACAACAACAACAACAACAAAAAGAAAGTGTGACGAACAATTAAATAAAAAAGGTGAACAAAATGTCATTTAACCCTAGAAAAACCTGCAGGGGCTTTTGCGTAAAATTGAAGGCACAATAAGATTGTTTGAGAAATGTTTATGAAAAAAAATCAGCGCTGACAAAGAACTGCAATCACTGTCCTTTGTCGGCATAATAGAAGAGTTGAAACGAATCAGTGAAAACTATTACATATGCAAAATGCAAAACTGCTTCACTCTCCTCTTCCTTATGTTAAAAGAATTTTAAAAATTGGTCCACAATTCGCGAAGTTATGCTCGCTTATATTGTAAAATCTCTGTGGAGGGAGTAACACAACTAAAAAAATGAGGTTAAAAGTGGGCGTGGTGGGAACAAAGTGGCCTATAATTCAGTGCTAGTTGAATGTTGTGAAAATTTCGTAAGATCGGTCCAGCGGTCTGGTCTCCCATAAGGTACAAACACACAAGCAGACAAACGCACATTCTACTTCATTATATATATAGATAATCAAAATTCATGGAAAAAATTCCCAGTTAAGGAAAAACTTTCTCCTGTAAAATCAGTTTTTGTTGGTTACGTTATTTTGGCGGTTAGGGCACGATACAGTGATTATGGAGTATATTTAAACTCCAACCCGTTCATATTTGCAGTTTTTTTCGTATTGGCGAATGGCACAAAATGTTAATAAGCCCGTCATAAACTTAATTTCTGCACAAACGAACAAAAACGGACTTCTTCCGCATCAGCTCCCTAGACGGAATCTTTCTGTCTGCCAAAAGTCTTCGCTATAAAGATGTAGCCGTATTGGAGTGCTCCGCACGGCGTATAGTTTTTCTCTTTCTAGGTCCGATAAACGTGTAGTTGGCACACTTTGAAAAGGCAATCATATATTTTTTTCCACATATTTTAGATAAATATATCTAAATGAGCAAAACCTGCACCTGTTCGTAGATGTTCCAAAAATATCTGACCATTTTGTTTTGCCTATTTATGAATTATTCGCGTTGAACGAAATAGTGAAATAAATGCACATTTCAATTTTATTCTTACTTGTGAAAGTGGATGTCATTTTCCAAATAGGCAATACTTCAGAATCATATTTGCGAGCATTCATGTTATCGTGAGAGTACTTTATATGTATGTACATTCATATTTACTAGTGACTACAAGTCACCACTTTTGTCGACTTTTAAATGGAAAATTTTCGGTTTTGTTTAGTGACTAGTGAATCTTTGGTGGCCTTATATTGGAGTGGATACTTATAGCAGCGGTGCCTTCTCTAGGGCGCTCACGTGCCCAGAACACGCTAAAGGACACAGTACCGGTGACAATGTCAGTAGTGAGTCTGTAGTGTTTCATTGTTGTCACTTCGTGAACAAAAAATTACAAATTTCTTCATTCCAATTTGATATTTTATAGGCAAATTAAATTTCTTTTTAATTGTTTATAATCTAATATTGTGTCTTTATTGCCTTTAATTATAAAGTAACCCACCTCCAGAACAGAATTTTATGTTTAACAAATTCCCCTTCTAAAAGGCAAAAAAAAAAAAAAAACAAATCTCCAACAAACCCTCATCATTTGTTATTATCTCTTGCTTTGCATATTTTTCGTTAATTTATACAAATTATGTCCTTTTAATTTTGCCCATCAGGCCGCAACATCATTCGCTAATTGTTTATAAATGTCGTTTTACATTTCAATCAAAAGAAGTTAAAAACAATGGCTGCTGCCTTTGTCTTAAAAGCTTCCTCCTCGTTGGCTCAATCACAGCTAATGTTGGCTAATTTCGTTTAAGCCTAAAATAAATGAGAATAAGTAATAAAATAATAAATAATGAAGAACGTCTGTGGACCAAAATGAAATAAATACGTTCAAATTTAGCCCAAAGTAAAATGTTGTAACGATTTTTTTGTTTGTTTTTGAAACGTTAAATGGGTGTCATTTGTGGCGGAAATGCGGTAGATGTAATTTACGTTTTTTTCGGTTTCTGCTGGCTGCTGCTGCTGCTGTTGTTGTTGTTGTTGTTTGAAAACATTTTTCCTGAAAGGTATCCAATTCAAAATAGATCTCGATGTTTGTTAAAGCTCCCCTTGTTGTTTTAAAATTTGTTAGTTGTTGGCATCTGTTTTAGCTTTGTTGTTGTTTTGTTGTTGTTTTGTTGTTGTTTTTTGCTGTTAAGGGTAGTTTTAAATTTTTCAGTTTGTTGCCTAAATGTTTTGAAATGTTTTACATTTTGTTGCTCATACTTTTTTTGCTTTTGGTCGGACAATGAATTTTTAAATAAATTGTTTAGGGTTTTCGTTTCTATCTTTGTATGATTTTTTAACGAATGGTCTAGTTGTGGTTTTGCTGTTGGGCCACCAACCAACGGAGTTTGAAAAATTGGCCGAAAGTTAATAAACAAGTTGTTAAACATCATAAGGCTTCTTTTGTCATCTATTACAACAATGTTCAAGAAAAGGTAAATGATTTAAGGAGATTAAATAGCATTAAAAATAATTTTAAAGAATTAAATAAACAAACAAACAAACAAAAATGGACCGCTGGTGGAAATTAAGAGCAACAAAACTTCTTCCTCTCTTTTTATCATATAATTAAATAAATAACAAAGTAACAGTAACAGATTTCTTAATATAACGAAACCAATTCTAAATTCTTAAGTCTTTATATACCTCAATCTTTCACATGCCCATAATTTCCGAAAAAGCATAATTTAAAGTCACATTGTGAAACTTTTTTGAAAACAAAAATAACTTAAATCAACAGTAAAATAATTTTAAATAACTATTTCAATTGAAAACTGATTGGAAACAAAATTCAAGCTCGTATTTCATAAATAAAACATTTAAATATGAAGAAAACAAATATTGCTTGAAAAATTAACTGCGCGTCATGTTGAATTTACATTTCTCGAGCATATTACTGACTTGTGACATAACCTAGTTTAGCATATATAGACATCGCTTAATGTAAAAAGGGCGGAGCTCGAATTTTTGTCACTTTATACCAGAAAGAAACAACTTAATAAAATCTGTAAGACTTTAAATACAAAAAAAGTTTTAATAATTTCTTTATTATTTTTGAAAAAAAAAACTAATTTAGAGTTTTTTTTAACGAAATGGAAAATAGGGCGTATAATTATGGTGTTATAATAAATCAGAACTGAACAGTAAAAAAATAGTTTTTATTAGACAAGTTATCCAATATAGCAATCTGCAGGTAAAAACTTTTTCAAGTCCTGTAGCTGGTCTTGCTTCTCCTTATAAATCGAATCAGGGGTATATCTGTAATCGCCGACTTTAATCTGTGCGGTAGAAATTAGTAATCGTAGGTTGTGTCTGTTTAGAATTATATTGATCCTGATGGGTTTTAAAAATAGGTTTGGTACACATATTCCTTGGACTTTTATTGTAAGCAATATTTTTACCAACCCGGAGCGAAGAGTGTTGTTTAGAAATGCTTTCGCAAATTAAGGAACTTAATTCCACATTCCGGTTCATACTCCTAGATTTTCCAATGTTTTGACCATTTCTCCATTCTGTAAATAAGGACCCTGTGTTGTATGGGATGCTAATTGATCGTTATCATGAATACTTTGGAATGCTGTATCATCGGCAAAAGTTGAGGCGTGAATTTTAAAGCCTGTAGGCATATCAGAGGCATAAATCAGAAATATGGTGGGACCCAGGTTGCTGCTTTGGACAACTTCAGCATTTTATTTTGTTTCTTATGCCGTTCTAAAAAATATAATTATTAATTTATTTATTATTTTTGTACTTAAAGGTTATATTAAATAATCTACACAATCGCATTTCTTCAAGTAGCAAAATCAAGAGTAATTATAACGAAGAAGTAGGTATTTATGTATGTGTTCGCATTTACTGGCACTGGAACATCATTATGAAGAAAAATTTTAACAAGTTGAAAAACACTTTTGTTTTTAACTTGTCTCTAAAAAATATATAAAATGTGCCAAATATGAACGAACGTAAAGTTTCCTAAGTCGTGTACAGACATTTTGTCTGGCAATATGAATTTTAAGCCCAAAATATCGACTTCATTAAAAGTAAAACTACAAACAAAAGCACATTCGTGCACACATACATGTGAACATGTAAATGGAAACGAAATAGCAAAAATCGTTGACCTGTAACGATTACCTTTTATAAGGAATTATGTTTGAAATATTTATCTACATATAAACATTTAATACTTCCACTTTCCTCTATCACCCTTTCCCGAGTATTCTATAAAGATTTCATTACCACCCACCCCATCTCCACCTCTTGTCCTTCTTCTTCTAACAAGCTATTATTTTTTTACCCTTCTTAATCATCCATTAAACATCTTAATATTTAACATTTTCTGTGGCAGCAGGAGGAAAATCTGGCGGCAGGAGGGGCCACACAAACTTGTAAGAAAGGAAACAAATCACTTAAGTGCTTCATTTAGTCAAGTAAAAGAAGACAAAAAAAGAAAATCTTTTATTTTTTGGCGAAATAAAAAAAGGAAGAACAGAACAGAAACTTCAAATCAAGCGTAAATGAAAATAATGGAAGATACTCGTACTTCATCCCTTAAAAATCATTTTCAATAAAAATACCTGTTGGAAATGTGCTGAAAGTGCTTTGTTTCCTTCCAACCCTTCAATTACAAAAACAAAACAGAAACAAGAAAAGAAAAAAGATTCAATGTTGTTGTTATTCTTGCCTTGACTTAAGATGTTAAAGTTGTTAAATGCACACAGACATTGTACGTGTATAGTAAAGACTGGTCCAAGTTGTTTAGAGAATTTCAAGGATTTTGGGGGGTTGGGAAAACTTTGAGTTGAAAGTAAATCTTATAAATTTTTAACAGCTTCTTATTATTGGTGTTCTAATTAAGTGCTTAAAAGCTTCCAAGTCAATTGAACTCATTCTTGTAAAAACAATGAACAATAAATTTTTATAAAAAGTTGGCGATAGATTCACTTCGTCTGAAACTTGCCATGTATGTATGTATGTATGTATGTATGTATGTATGTATGTATGTATGTATGTATGTATGTATGTATGTATGTATGTATGTTGTCAAAACTTTTTTCATTGTTCTTTCGAAGAAACAAAATTTTTTGTAAAATTTCAAAGAGGAGTTCGTTGCCAGTCGAGGTGAAAAGGCGCTGATGACGTTAAAATTTTTGGCGCAATTAAAAGTCCGGCATGGTTCGAGAAGGTCAAAACGACTTGAACGACTAATGCGGGGCCACACTGTTATTCTACATACATCGGCTAGAATGAAGGTGTAGTCAGCGGGAGATGCCATTTGCGAAGTCTGGTGGGGGAGCAGCATGACAGTAGGCGCATAATGTTCAACTGTAGAAAGTTTGAGGCACAGAGCGCTTGTTTTAAAAATCTACTTAAATGCAGTAACACTCTCGATTTCTCCAAGAAACAGTTATTTGAAGATAATAGATTTACTGGAGCAGATCTGGATAGAGCTATAGAGACAAGTCTTCGATGATGGCGTTGTTCCGGGTTAGACCTGCCAAGTAAATCTCCTGTCCTGTGCGAGTCATAGCGGAGTAGAGTAATTTCGAAACCACAAAAAAAAGAAAGAAGTAGTCCAAACGAAACCGAAAAGTCTAACACAATAAGGAGTACTAAACGAGTTATAGCTTAAGAACGTCTAAAACGATTTTAATGATTTGTTGAAGACGAATGTCAAGACGAATGTCAAGTCAAGACGAATAGATGAATAATTAACCACAAATTTTAGGAAAATACCGGAATTCGGCAAAGAAAATTAGTTTTTATATGCGTTTTCTCTTTTTCGGCTCTTGGGAGCAAGATGAAATGGCTGCTTGCAAAACGCTTAGAATCAAGCAAAAGCCTGCTAAGAAACTAAAGCTAAGCCGCTCTGTGTCCAATTGAAGTTGTAGGTCTTGTGCTACTCGTGTGCTATAGATTCGTTTGTGGAAGTAATTCTTAAATTAAGCATTTAAATATGTATGAATTTTGATATACAGAAAATACATATTTAAAAAATAAACAAGTTTTACTCGTCTCTTTAACAGTTTGAACGAAATTGAATTCTTTCTGAACGACGGATCCGATTTCGCTGTCACTTTATTTTAATAATCATGACGTTCAAGTCAATGAAATCGAAAGTTAATTAAAGCTTTCAATTTAAAACAAAATTCGTTGCTATGAAAATTGCCGGGTCATCTGGGCAGGAAACATATAATCGAAAAATAGCGATCGACATACAAATTGCAAATTGCGTCATTCCACCGGTATAAATTTACCGCAAAACAAATTAATTAGAACAGGGATGTTAAGCCCTGTTTTTATTAATTACGATTTAAATTTGTGTCATCTGATGACTAAAAGAGAGATGATTAAAAAAAAATATATATTTGGAATGAATGTTTTTTTTAGTGATCCGCAAACGCGAAACGGAATGAATATTTAAGTCCAGTAAATTTAAAAAAAAAACACCAACAAATAAATATATACATAAATATATGTCAAGTACTAAAATAAATTAAAATCCTTTTTCACCATAAAAATATCGGATACAAGGGAAACAATTACATAAACGGGAGAGAGTATTTTGGGCTTCAAAATATATTTAATGATATTGTTGTAGATCTTTAAGATTATAATTCAGTTTCAATAAAAACAAATTTTGGACTCTTAAATATATTTGCAGGCTATAGATTTTTGTAACGGAACTCAAATAGGTCCATATCGGTTTCAGAAATCTCCCAGTCTAATATCATTTTCTCTAAATCTTAATAATCATTTTTAAAAAATATTTCTTTTGCCTTTTTTCAGATTGGGATTTATCTCGCAGTGGGGTGCTTTGGCTGGCCGTTATGCAGCTTTATGTCCGCCTGGCTGGCCCTGGGCACCACAACGTATGCCTTTTCATAGTCCCACACATGGTGAGTTATGGTCTCCTTTTTTCAGAACTAAAGAGTATTACTGACGATAGATATTGTGAAATGGGCATTGAGGATGTATGACATGTGTATCTATTTTTGAAAAGAGATCAGAGAGATGAAACAAGTTCATTTTTGAAACCATGAGTTTTTGTAATTAACAACAATATTATTGATCAAAATATACTCGTAGTTCACTTCAATATAATATCCTGTTAAACTAAAATGTTTTCAAGTTAAAATTCGAATTGAAAATGAAAACTAAATTTGTTTGTTCTTCATTTAGGCGATGAAAACGTATGGCTTTAACCGAAGTTCTTTTTCCTGCTTTGTTTGTGTTTTTTTGTTATAAAATATTATAGGGGCCGTTGTAAAGTTTGTCAATTCCTCTACAACAAAGTCGAAGTGGTGTACACGCGTTTTCTTACTTTGGCGGTGGTTCCGCTTTTCCCTGTCCTTTGATGCAATTCAGCTGGCGGAGTTTTGGTTCTAGATTAATCTTTTTCTTTTCGGCCAGACAATTTCCTTTAGTGCACATTCTTCTGATGGAAGCTTGAATGTCCATCAAGACTCAAACAAATTTATTTCAGGATGACTTTCTTTAGCACTATTTAGAATATATTGCAGGCCTAATTTAACGCTCTAAAAGCTGTTTGCTCCATGATGAAGTTCTTCTCAAGGCCATGTAAATATTGTATAAAAACTAAATCGTTTCATTTGTTTTTTTAGTTAGAGGACCGCAACTTGCTACTTTAGTGATATTGATGTTAAAATATTAATCCATTCAAAATAAATAACACAAGTAGTTCATTAAAGCTGTAAAATCAACATTGTTTAATGTTAAGTCTAATGCGAATTAGTACCATTTACAGGCTAAAAAAAAAACTGGCTATAAAACGTAGCATACGAAAAAAATTTGTTCAAGTCTTTTTTAAAAGCGAAAATAATCCACGCTGTCTCCTTATCAGCAACATCACGCCAACCTTTCCTCGTTGGCGGCAGTACTGATAAATCTTTCACATGACACGATGAAACAGGAAAATAAGCACAGCAAAAATTTGCAAGTTTTTCTTAACACCGAGCACCCTTCAACTAGATTCGTGTTGTTTCAATAGGTTTGATTGTGAATTCAATGATTATGTTATATATCTTTATTTAGAGTATACATTTTTCAGAATTAACTGAAAGAGTGGATTCGAAATGTGGTCAGGATGTTGTGAAATGAAACCGTATTTTCAGCCTTTTTTTTTGTTAAGATCGATTTAACTGTGATCTTTTTCCATGAGTAGAAAACTAAAGTTTCCTTTTGTTCGGTTGTTTCATTATAACCGTGGCAGCAACCCGACAAATCACAAGCTCTTGCTTATAGTGGTCTGAGGAACAGAATTTATTAGCTTAAGCATTTATGCAGTTGCTGGATGCCTTCAAACAGCACATTCTTGAATGAATTAAATTGAAAAAGAAAAGGAACGAAGAAACACACATTCCACTTGTTACTTAAGGCCAATTTACATGATCAAATTCAATTGCATTTAGTTGGGTTTTAATGCAAGAGGCCAATTAAATGAGCTTAAGCCCACAACTAAAATACCAATCCAAAATAAACACTATTCAGCTGCAAATACTCGCACACATGCAAAACTATTTGCCGGCAGTGACGCGCACCCCTACACCCACCCACACACGCTGTCTTGCTTTTGCACTGAATGCCATCTTATATGACTTCCGTTATTCCAATGCTGGCCAATTAACTTACCCCAATGCAACAATGTGACTGTAAACTTTTAAATGCACTCACGCAAGAACGTTGTCATTCCATTTAAATGCAATCGGAATGTGTTGTTGCAGCCGTTAAACTGTTCTGAAATGTAATACCTTTTTAATGAAACTATTTGTACAAATTGTTTAGGCCATTTAATTGAAAAGTTTGCACGGACTGGCTGTGTGCGTGAGTGTGTGCTTGGCTTTTCTTTCTTATTGCTTAAATAAATTTACAATTGCTTTATTACACTTGCATGCAAGTGCGGGATTTGCGCTGCAATTTTTAAGGAATTTGCGTTAAGTTGGTTGTAGGCTGCTTACAATTAAAGTGCAAAAAATAAAAAACCGGAGCTCTTTTTTCTCGAAAAGTTTTCTTAAGCAGCAGTTGCAATCGCTAAGAAAACATTATTTCCTAACACTTTAGCAAGAAACCTTAAGAACGTTGCGAATTTGTTGGAATTTTTTAATTGAAATTGATTGTAAAAGAGATTAAACGTTTGCGCTGTGAATACAAAAGAATTTTGTCGATTAAGTGGATTCTTGGGCTTATTATTTCTTATGCAAATGCATTACAGAGAAATAGCTTAGAAAATTAAAATAGTTGGTTTATTGGAAAACAAATGGTCCCTTAATCGTTGGCAAAACAATGAAAATTGCAAATTTGTTAAATCTGTAAAACTAAACGAAATATGCACATTTTCGCTTGAATAAGATCTTTGCTGAAAATAATAAATTGTACAACATAAATGTGATATTTTAAAGTAAAGTTGAATTTATTGTATTTCTGTTACGAAATCTTAACAAGCAATTTTATTATTTGCTGTGCCAGAGTTGTATTTGACATTTTGAGAAAGTTTTTTGTCAGTTAAATAATGGTAAAAAATTCACTTTTTCAATTTTTTTTAGAGATACAAACACAAATTTTGTTGGTTAATTTTATTAAAACAGAAAACTGCATAACAGTTCTTATTCTTAATAAAACTAGACAATCGAATCTCGATGATTTGAAATTCAAGGGACCAGAGAAAAATTTCAAATAATTAAGATTTCATATTAAAGAGGGTTCAAATTATCAACAGGCAGATAGAAAAAAGTTCAAATTACATAAATACAGATACAGTGTGTTTTGCCACCCCTCCCCCGGCCCACCTCTCTACCTTAACAACAAATTTTGGTCGACCTCTTTCTTAAGCAAAAAGAATTTTGAGATCAAAAAAAAAAAATTAGTAGACATTTTACTTGTGCAAAAACAGTTTTGAAAATTGACCCACAAAGAACAAAATACAAAATACAAATAAGATGCTGACTTTTGGTGTATTTCTTTTTAATGGAAATATTTGCGATTAAAAAAGTTGTCCCAGTTAACAAATAACATGAAATTATTCGTGCAACGTAATAACGGCTCTCGAAAAAAATTATAGAAAGAACGTTCACATTTTCTTTACTCTATTACTAACTCTCGAATATTTCGAGAACCGATTTTACACAATATATATAAATTCATTTTCAATTGGCACGACTAGATGTTGGCGGCATGTGATTTACGTGCTGTTTTGGTGGCGCCGTATTCTTCAATTTACTGATGACAAAATACCATGACAAGTTACAAGATTGAGCAGCGCTTTGAGATCATAGAACTTTATGGTTCTTAACGAAAGTCTTAAAAGTCTGTTTTTGACAATAAAGTGCAAGCGACAGATGACGTTGAAGTCGCCGTGACCTACGCCATTGTTCAAGTTAAGCCGGTGGTGTGCGGCAGTCAGTTAAATTTCGGCCAGTCGGATTGAAAGACTATAATTTGTTTGATTCCCTTTCAATGCGATATCTACTCGTTCTCATACAGGGAGAATAATTTCTTAATTATTAAAAGTTTGAAACCTTCTTGTTGGAAATAGTTTAAGATTTGTCTTGTTTCGTATATTAAAAATATGCTAAAGAAGGTTTATTAAAATGTTTTGCTAATTACACAGTTACATACACACATGCACACTCACATACAGCCACAAATATTTCTTTGTTTGCAAACTCGTATAAAAAGTCAAGTGCCTGTTAAAATTTTCTTATGATTTCTGCAAATTGCTGACATTTATTACTAAGTTGTGAGAAAACAAAAGATTTAACTTAAACGCCATTTTTAAATGTAAAAAGCAAGCAATTGTTACAGTTATCTTTGAAGCATATGTTAGCTTAACACACACACACACACACACACACACACACACACACATACACACACAATCAAACGAACAATACACTTAAATACATAAAAAGCTGCTATAAGAAGAAAAACCACCTATTTTGCATTGCAGGACTCTTTTGAAGGGAATTCCAAAACTACCACCAAAAATAGCAAATCTCTAGTTTTCGTGATGAGAGATAGAGAAAGCGAGAGAGGGAGAGAGGGAAATTCTCTTAGCACAAGCGTAGAGAATAAAATAATTTGAGGTTGGGAATGTAGCAACTTTAAAATTTCTGAAACAAATATTTTTAATGCACAGATACATACATATTATTTTTGTTCATTCATATATATTGGGAAAAACAACTAAAGTTTTCTTTTTTTATTATTTTTTCTCTTTGCAGATAGTTCTTCTACAAATACAACAGAGAATCCTTCATCGCCCCCCTCCCCACAACACAATGGCTCACTGAATAATAACAACAATAATAGTAACAATAACGGCACAAAATCACCCTCGCCCCATTTAGCGTATGCAACACATCACAGTCACCATCATCACCTCTCACAGCCCCATCAGCCATCTACACCCACCAGCTCAAGCGCAGGTCTCAATCATCATTCCTCACACTCCAATTCCAGTTACTTACTGCCCACCAGCTCAAATGAATCTGACGATGAGGGTGAGGAAATCATAGAGGAGGATGATGGCACGGACGGTCCCTCGGATGGTTCTTCTCCCCAGGGTGACTCAAACCAAACCAAACGCAAGAAGAAGACACGTACCGTATTTTCGAGGGCACAAGTGTTTCAGCTGGAATCAACATTTGATTTAAAGCGCTATTTAAGTTCGTCAGAACGAGCTGGCTTAGCAGCCTCTTTGCGTTTGACGGAGACCCAAGTAAAAATATGGTTTCAAAATCGCCGCAATAAATGGAAAAGGCAATTGGCAGCCGAGTTAGAAGCTGCTAATATGGCAAATATGGCTCACGCCGCCCAACGCCTGGTACGGGTGCCAGTTCTCTACCATGATGGTACATCTGGCTTTGTGCCACCGCCACCGCCTCATCCACACGCCATGCAGTATTATGCGGCTGCGGCAGCACGCAATAACAGCCCACCGCGACCACCCTTATCATCACTCGTATAGGGGGTGGGGTGTTTAACTGCAGCCGCTGTAGCGGCGGCTGCAGCTGGTGCTGCCTCAACTTCAACATCAGCGTCAACTACAACAGTTTCCACTACTTACGGGCGGCCAACAACACCACTTTCTCCACACCCACACCCACACCAACACCAACACCAACACCAACAGCAACAACTCAATCATCATCATCATCATCACCACTTGGCCCACCAGGCTCATCATCATGCTCAGCATTTGCCACATTTAATGCGTACTTCCACACAGTCCCCCTATCACCAACATCACGCCAACCATTCCTCGTTGGTGGCAGCTCTGACACCTCTTTCCCAGCACTCACATGACGGGTCTGAAGCAGATGAAACAGCCATCGATGTAGAAAACGAAGACGAAGAACAACACAACGCAAATGCCCATGTGGAGGAAACAATGTCGGCAAAGTTTTCGCAAACAAATGGTCACTCTTCCACTTCTGCTGCTCAGACAGGACAAACAACCGAACTGATGATACCGAAAACCCATCATCAGCTGGCATTGGAAAGGCATCTGGCTAATGGTGTGCACAAGCAATTGTTGGATGTCGGCGAGCAGAAGCTAAATGGCAATTTAAATCACAGCAACATGGCACAACAAATAAAGAATCATAAAATTTATTGAGAACAAAAATAATGTTGCCATTAAAAAGTACGAGGTGCGAAGGAATAGACTCATATAAGTTAAAGGTTCAAAATGAATGAACATAAGAGTAAAATGAAATGAAAATGAAATCCATTTGTATTTAATACCCAAACAAATTTTTGTAAAATCTCCGTTCCACCCTTTTGTGTTTCTGTGCCGAACGAATGGCCAGTGTGTCAATTTTTTCTCAGCTGAGTTCTTGATTTCATTGGCAATAAAATAAATAAGAAAACAAAAATGGTTTCATGAAAAACGAAAGAATCTGAATTACAATTCATTACTATAAATCCTTAAATAAACAAAAACAAAAACAAAAACAACCATATTTATTGTTCCTATTTTATTTCTGTACATAGAAACTACACTTGAATCGTAATTAATTTTAAGAAATGTCAAATCTTTTGTATGTACATAAATATATGTCTTATTGCTCAATATTTAATTCATATGTATCGGACGTGAATTAAGTCTAACATTATGACCATATCATGTAAATTACTAACTAAATAATCGCATAAAGAATATCTTAAACTGTAATTAGCTTTCCTTCAAAAACATGTATAAAACGCTTAACATACAAGTGGAAGTGTAAGTCTAAGTGTAAGTTAATTTGGCATTTTTATCGAGAATAAGTTGTACATATTTTCCAAACTTAAATGTAGACATAATTTTTTATTAGT
This sequence comes from Epicampocera succincta, assembly GCA_932526305.1. Classification (NCBI taxonomy): domain Eukaryota; kingdom Metazoa; phylum Arthropoda; class Insecta; order Diptera; family Tachinidae; genus Epicampocera; species Epicampocera succincta. The sequence goes on from OW052034.1 coordinate 60,702,745, forward strand.
TAAATTATTATATAAATACTTGCATATAACGTATAAAGTGTTAATAATAAAATTATTGCTATTACGAGTATAATTATAACAAAAGAAAAAAATAAATAAAAAATATTTGCTTATAAACCATTTGAGGCGTTTTAATTTAACTTCCTAACCTGACAGAAACTCCTGCCGACGCCGCCGAGTGTATTTGAGAAAAGTTTGTTCATAACATACACATTTCCCAGTTAAGCTCTTTGTTGCAGAATATCGGACAATTAATTAATTGAGAAAAACGTGAAACAAAACTTTGAACTTTCCTGCAACAAAAGCATTTGTTGATTCAGCAAAATTCTTTAATGGGCCGGCACACAGGCAAACATTTCATTGATTCAGTGAATTGTTGTTACGAACATGTTTGAAAAAAGTTTTGCTGGGGTAAAAATTTAAACGCTTTTTAAACTATTTAAGCAGCTCCTTGATGGGTCTACAATGTCTAAAATAGCGTAACCCCAACTGCCCGAAGTAGAAGAAGAAGATGAGACTTAGTTTCTCAGTTCAAATTAAATAATAAACAAATATAACTAAATTAATATGAACATAAATCGGAAGATATTTCTTGAACGGGTAATAATTTGCAAACGATCGTTAAAGCGCTCCTGGCGTTTATGTTACCCGTGCTACTATGTGCCTAAGCACATTTTTCACACTATCTATACTCTCTTATACAAAATTTCTTTTCAAAATTTAATTAGCATCGACCCGGCCAAAAATTTTAAATTTAATATTTTCAGCACCACAACCGGCACCCAGAATTCTTTTAACATTCAAACTTTTAATCGATCATCTGATCTTTTGTTACTAATACATTTTTCTTAATTTCAAAAACATTATTTACTTGAAATCAAAAAATTAATTCGGAATGACAATCTCAAAAGTTAAATCTTTCTTCAAAATTTCTATTTTGCTGCGTACTCTGGTAGGATAAAAAACTTAGAACTTAATTCCTACCCTTGTCCCTTCTTCTGCTTTCAGAAAAGCGTAATAATACAGAAATGAAAACAGAATTCTAAAATTCTTTTACTGCTACGAAGATGCTGCATTGCGTTCAGTGGATTAAGAAAAGCGCTGCAAGTTTCGGCTGATCACGAGTAAAATGTGTTCTTAAGCTTATAAAGATTTTTTAAACTAGCGACCTTTGACCTTCATGCTGTTGCTTGCTATTCATTATTGTTACTGATGCCAAAGCGTCACTACAAGTCACACAAATGAGCAGCACGAGGGCACAATAAAACTTTAATGTTAAAACGAGTGTTCGTTAGTGCAAACTTTCCGCGCGCTGGACCGTTTTTCGACAGATGCGGTGGCATGTAAACAAGCTAAGGTTCACCGATTCGTTCACAAAAAGGTATTATTTGATACGAACTTTGCCTGGGCGGAGTTAGTTGTTTGTACTGTTTTCAAAACGACGTTGGTGAGACCATCACGGTCAACGGTAGTTACAGGACAGTAATAACCGATTTTCTTTGGCTTAGAAGGAAGGATTTGGAAGTAGACGGCATGTGGTTCCAGTACAATTTGCGGTTCGTGTGACACATCGTAGGGCACAATGCAGAGGTGACGTAAAATGACCACCAAGAGCCTGCGATTTGCACCCACTAGACTATATATATTGGGGTTTCCTAAAGAGAAAGTCAACTTAATCGAGGCCTCTGCTGGAATTTGCACGGATCTGTGCGCCCGATTCTGCGGTACCGTAAGAAGTCACGGGTCACATTTTAAAAATCTAATATTCTATAATGTTATCTGCTGTTATACAAATATTTTTAGCACTATTTGAAAAATTAATTTTGGAATGAATTGATTGAATTAGTCTTTAATTGCTGGCGCTTCAGCTATTAAGATTTATTATAATTTTAATTATAATTAAGATTTATTATAAACAAATGAATAAACAATTTTTTAAAAGAAAGTTGCTTAAAATAGGCTAAAGTTAGATTTTAATTCCTAAGCTAGGCCAGAAAATTTAATTCCTCTATATTGAAATGTTTCCTCTATCCGTAATTCTTTCGTTGTTTCTTTATTTCAATAACATGAAGCAGCTGCAATTGATTTTCGTGTTTCCTGGATAAAAATTAGCTGTACAATCTTCCAAATATTGATAATAATAATGAAGCAAATATTTGTTAAGCACCAAAAAAATTATTTAACGTATTTAGACATATAAAAGTAATTTTTTATGTTTGAGTGATTATCTTTAGACTTTTAATTTGTGCTGGTTTTTTTTGTCTTTAAAACAAGAGCTGGATAAAAGTTTTACTGCGCTTTAATATAACTTTTCTCTCTTTTATTTTCTATGTACATAGAAAGAAAATTATACAATATAATAAATTTTCAAAGAACTTAAATATATAAATTTTGTCTTATTTATTGCAAAAATACCTGTTTTTTCTCAATTTCGAGTTGCGTTTCGAAATGTAAAAGCTGACAGAGCTGGCTGGAATTGTTGAGTGAAAATCCGCATGATCAGTTTTACAAGTAACAAATCAGCGTCCTTCATCATTGTCTGAACTTTCTCTCTCTTTCCTTTCCGTTGACTTTTTAAGGGTATTTAAAAATTTAACTTAAATTCGAAACTGAGTATACAACAGAATTTAAAATGTTTACACTTTTGTTTGCTGGGTTGCTGGATTCATCTAGTAAAAACGAAAATACTTACAATCCGTAAACAATTAGCGATTTATGTGCGCGAAAGTATTATATAAAATGTATGAAATTTCGTACAATTCAACACGTCAACCAACACGACTGACAACAATTAAATGTGCAACAAAATGCTGCGATTTAAACAAATGCGCTGTCTAAATGTGTATGAAAGTATTGTATTGTTTTAATTTTAGCATGTTCAAATGTGTGAGTGTATTTTATATTATAGTACTTAAACCAACAATTGCTAGCAATTGTTGCAACAATATTTTATGTTTAGTTGCGCTGGCAATTAATTGTAAATGTGTGCTCTTTTATTCTGCTCCATTGTTTAGCATTTGTTGCAACAGAAAAAAAAACACAAAAAAACAAAAACAGCAACAGCAAATGTTGTACAATTAGACGATGCCTGTTTTTTAATTGCAGACAAGTTTTAGTGTGTGTGTGTGTGTGTGTGTGTGTGTGTGTGTGTTTTTTTTTGTTATTATGTTAATACCACAATAAATACCACAAACAATGAAACCAAATTTAAGTTATTGTGCTGAGGACGTTCCAAAAACTTTCATTGCCAGCGCACGAGGTTAGAAATCTTTTTCATAAAATCCAACACTTTTCACTTTATTGTGGCAGTTGCAAGATGCGTTTAATAAAAGTTCACCGGGATTTCCACATTTTTAAATAAAAAGTGAAATATATTCGTTGATAAAGGCCCATTTAGCCAAACGATTTACGTTCGTAAGTGCAATGGAATCAGCTGATCGTTTACCTGACCGTAATGAAATGTAACCGTAACGATTCAACCTGTATAAAATGGAATTTAAATACGACGTTAAAGACAGCTGTTGCCGGTGATGGCATTAGAAACCCCACACACCGTTTAAAAATTGTTGCATATGAAAAGGTCGAAAAAGAGCGTCAAAACGTAACTAAACCTAAAATTAATTATTAAAGCCACTTTCAGCAATGAAATGAAAACGCGCACTGTATGGAAATGCAACACAGAGATAGAACTTGTTTGGACACACTAAGCGGTTTTCCATATGCAGGGTCACATATACTATTATTGCGAATTAGAAGGCGGCCCAAAAACCCAGTTTTAGGAATTTTCAATAACACATGATATACATACATACATACATATGTACGTATTTTAATAAATTTATGACTATTCTTTTGAGAGCAAAATACCCCAACTGGAGGTATCATATTTTATATACTACGCACGATTTATGCAAAACTGCCATTTTTCGTAATTACAACAGAAAAACATAAAGGCCAACATTTCGTCCGGCCGATTTCCAAAAATATGTGCGACCACATGAACTTGCAAACCAAAGGAAAAAAATGAATTTTGAAAAACCGTTCAAGACGCACATTTTGCTTTCATTAATTGCTGCATTAATTGCTAGAAAGAAACAACAAATGATAAACAGAGAAAGCGATAAAAAAGTGATAACAAAATATTTATTTGTTTTTTTTTTTAGTTTATAAGAAACCGCAAAACCGAACAGAAGAAAAGTGCCAAACCGCTTAATATGGTAATAAATCGAGCATTAATCAGCACTTTTAGTGTCACAAGTTGGAAATGTCAAGTTTAATTTGAAAACTTTTACATTTTCTTTTTTGACAGAACGTAAATTCTTATCGACAATTTGCTATTTTTCTTAATATATCTGAACTCTTTGCACTTTTTTAAATTCTCCTATTGCACTATATTTTTGTACTGTTCTCCAAAAATTGGATACTGAACAAAGAGTTATGTCTGAGCTCGTGCAAATATTCTACATGATACTGGAACGTATTTTCGTTATATCTCTGTACATTTTACATACATATGTATGTACAATGTGTAAGTGCAAGAAGTTTAGCGCAGTAAACAAACATTCGCCCCCGGTATAATTATATTTTTTTAATAAACACTCCTGAGTAAAAGAGTAATTATGTGTTGTTTAAGGCAAAAACACATGACACGTTTTCAGGCATTCCAAAAGCGCACCAACAGTTACGTTTACGATACATTTACATGCAGGATATATTTACGATTTCTATTGTCGCCTCATGAGGCCTTAAGTTGGTGTTACGTTGTGGCCATTTGGGTAAATTCCTTTTGTTAATAGATTATACATGTGTGAGTCTTGAGTGTCTCTGCCTGTGCTTAGAAAACAGCTTTGGGTGTTGCTTTGTTTTTAGCTTGGCGGACTACGTATGTAGATACATTCGAATATCGTTCTTTTTGAAGACGAGTTTCTTCAACATATACCCAGAGTTTCATAAAAAACTAAAGAATTTGTATAAAATTTTGTGTAAAAAAGTGAATTAAGTGATCAGAAGCATTGGAAATGTGAAGAGTGGTATCCGGCGATTGTACGCTGAGTCAGAAAAATATTTTCAAGTGGGTCAAGCTTTTCAAAGCAGTTTGAGAAGATGTGAATAAAAACACTCGTGCTGGTCATCAGCACATCAATAATCGGTGAATATGTTAGGAAAGTGGCAAAAATTGTTATGGCGAATCGTCGAATCACTATAAGAGAAGTTGTGGGCACATCGGTGGACTCATGCTATGCAATGTTTTCGGAAATTTTGGACCTGAAGTGTTGCACGAAGTTCGTTACAAATTGCTGTGCCCAAAAGCGCGTAATGTGCCTCAGTCACCGTATTCATGAGAGTTGTCAACTTTTTCCTGTGTCCAAAATTGAAAACGTGCATGAAGAGATGACGCTTTGCCTTGATGGAGCAGTTAAAAATCGAATCGCTGAGAGAGCTCTAGCATACAACAAGCATACCAGAACTGTTTCGAGAATTGGGAGAAAAACATCGGCCCAAGTTATTATAACTGGGGGGATTACTTTGAAGGGCACAAATTAAAAACAACCTTCTTTAAACAGACCTCGTCTGATATTGCACGAAAGTTGATTAATAAAACCGTCTATAATAGCGATTGAGTTGGTGTTTTTAGTTTTACAAAATTCCCGGTATCAGCAGGTATAGTTACATTTCTTGTATCTATCTGTATATGTATGTATATGATCCGGGTAAAGTTGGTTAAATTAGTGGAAGTTTACGCTTTTTTTTAATTAGTTTAGGCATGATGATCCCCTGGCAGAGATAAAATTATATTATATTGCAAATATGAGTTTATTTTTTGAAATTAAAAATATAATTTAAGCGAAAATTGGTCAAATTTCATTGTGCCCAGCTTGTGCTATGGAGACACTCTATATATATGTATGTAAGTCACATTCTTTGGCTTCATAGAAATTGCCGTACACACGCTGTTTGTTTACTTGGAACTGTCCGCTCTCCAACGACAATATATTGGCAGCACAGTGCAAATGCATTCTTATAAATACAGTTAAACCTCGATTAACCGGTGTTAGGTGTTGGCAGATCATTTCACTAACTGAATGAATAAAAACGCAAATGAACTTAAAAAGGGGAAATAGCGGACTTAGATTTACATAATAAAAAACATATGAATGCTGCACGGATAATAGAGGTAAAGCACGGATAATAGAGGGAAAAAATAAAAAGAGCCGCATGCCGGTTAATAAATGCAGGCGATTAATAGAGGCCGGTTAATTGAGGCTTAACTGTAAAACAAAAAACATGAAATGAAAGATTTTAATATTAATTTTTCTAATAATTTAATATTTTGTACCACAAATACGGTTTGCAAGAATGCACAATAAGTCACCTTAAGTTGGCAGGTTGGGCACTGCGTTGGCTGGCGCCTCCCGTTTACCCTTCACTAAAACCAAAAAAACATAAGTTTATGCAGCCAACTTCACTTTCTGAAGCGCTGCCATACGCTTTGCTTCTTACAGTTTGTATATATATGACTTATATGTACTCCTTTAGTTACATTCTTTCATATTCGACAACACAATCAGTAATTCGGGTTGGAGTCTCGTTTAAATTAGTCACTTGCACATTCCACTTCAGCTCTCGTAAACAAGGACAAGCAAACAAAATTAAAACATTCCACAATTTAATAGCAGCAATCCTGGATTTTGACGGCAAAAACCCCATCCTCGTCAAGTATTCTGCACAATAACAGCAATATGAATAGAAGCAACCGACCACAGGACTCGTCTGTCGCAGTTTAATCAAATGTGTTTAGTTGTTGTTGTTGTTGTTGTTTTTTGGTTTTTTTGTTCTTCAGATTTGATTGATGAGAATTACTTTACAATGACTGTCATTGTATTTAGCATTTATTTAACAAATTCATATTCATTCGTTCAGCCATCAGACATCATTCTTTCCGTTTGCTGTTCGGTTCGGTTCGGTTCATCCATTTATTTATTCATTCATTTATTTAAATGTACTTGTCGTACTCGCAAATGTTAAGAATAGAGTTTGAATGTTCATTGTTTTAATTCAGTTTTATTTAGTTCACTTAAAACAGAAATAAAATAAAATTGAATAGAATAGAATGGAATGGAATAGTGAAGAAAATGACGAAATATTCCTTTCTACCATCATCAAAATAATCAACAACATTAATTCATCATTATGACAAACAGCTTTTTTTATGGTTTCCCATTTCCCCACTTTTTTAGTTGAAAAAAAAAATCCAAATGATAATGAATTTTTTTCAATTATTACTTTTTATTGTGCTTATTAATAGTTTATTGGGATGAAAGTAGTTGAACTATAAGAGTTGCGGTAATTTCTTCATTTGAAGCAACGCTAAAATTTGAAAGAAAACTTCAATGTTTTACCCGAAATTTGTGTGGCTGGAGTATAAAACATTTTCAAGTCCTCCTGTTTCATCTAAGAAGTATATTTGTATGCAGAGTTTGTTGGGCCGTATCCCAGTTTGCAGGAGTTTAAGGTCACTAAAAATGTGTGTTATATGTAGAAGGAATAGTGAGATTTCCATGTCATATGTCAGTCGCAGCAGTCTGAGTCGTCATTTCGGCACGTCTAATATTTTTTTTAGCATAAACCAAGCTGCTTTCTTGAATCCTTAGGGTGGCCGAATACAATATGTTTTTTAATTTTTATACATAATTTGTTAATGATTTCCAACAATAATTTATATTAGAGCAAATTGTCTATATATTTGGAAAAACTAAAAATTTGAACATGGAGGAATCTTTACAGATTGAGAATTTAGTCTGCACCTTTTGCACCAGTTGCAACAGTGTTAGTTGCAGTTTGATTTTAATTCACTTTCTGAACTACATTTGAAGTCTTCTGAATTACAATTTTCACTTTCTCGCTTAAAATATGTGCTTCGGAAGTACAGTTAACACTTCCTGAGTCACTCCATGCCATCTCCTTAGTATTTATACGTCCTGCTATATCCAACCGAAAATATAATACAACTATCATGGTGGGCCGGTGCTTCAAAGTCTATCTGAGAGTTACTTGACTGTGGGCCGGAGAGGACGAGCAGCTCGGAGATGATGGTATGCAACGCTATGACCACACACTGGAGTATCGCCAAACTGTGAAGTGCGTTACACTATTTTAGAGCTACTCGTACTGGCAAGGATTTTGTTTTAACGAGATCAGGTAGCCCATCCATTTGTGGTCAATTGGCCTGTGAATCGCACAACGCAATACAGAGAGAATTCGTTCTTCAGTCGCACGGTTCGTACTACATCCAGACGTATTTCCTGTCTCTTACAATTTACGAAGATTGCTCCCTCTTTCCTCCTCCTCTAAACTATTTTTCTAGTTCTAGTATAATGCATTTGAAGTGCAGTGGCGTTGTCGTGGTCCAAATAAATTGTAATTGAATTACATTCTATTACAATTTACACTTTCCGATTTGCAACGGCAAAAGTTGTAGACAGAAAATATTCCTGGTCCGCTATAAATTTGACTTGTCCAGAGTTAGTGCAGAAGATGGAGACAAAATTAAAAAAAAAGTAGTTTCAGAGAAAACCTTGAGAGAAAATTTAATTGTGCCGTTTTTAAGAAAAATATCCAAAAAAGGGAAGCGATTAAAATTATATTTAAAAACTAACTGCAAATTACTTAATACAAAATACAAACTTAAATACTAAATAACAAAAGAAAAACAACACAATAGAGTAACAATTCAAAAATCATCAATTCATATTTACATAAGTGATTATTGCGAATGCCAGGGGTCCGAACGGTCAGCAGATCCACAGGCGAAAAATAATATTTTATCCCAACAGTTTTCGGGGCAGCTGCCAATAAAAAGCAGCGACAAACCAATAGGTTGGTAGAAGATTACGCACCTTCCACGAATCTGATCGAGTTTCCGACCAGGAAAACGTGTATCCGTCCAATGTTACATCCATAGTAAATGGACTTGCAGGATTGGCGATGATATTAATCGTTTTGTGCAATGTACGATTTGAGCCCAAGGCTCTACTATCTCCAACGCCTCTCCAACTGACTTGAAGAAATTGCAAGCCCAAAAGGAAAAGCGTAGGAGATGACAGGCAGAATGATTCGGCAGTACATCAAAAGGCGCATTTTCCTGTCCAGCCTTAGTCTACGTTTTGTTATAACCTGCTACGAACAGTATAATCGTTTTGTCAAGCAAATCCTCTATGGGCCGCTACTACTGAAAGATATCATATAAAGTGACGTCCAGATATTTCAGTCCGTCCGATACCCCAATCATGTTTGGCCCCATTAGCAGGCCGGGTATTTCGATCATTTTTCTAGATGTGTTTTCGTCGTCCTTTAAACTTTCTCCGTCTTTTGTATATTCAAGTTGAGTCGCCATTTCTTGAAATATCCATCTTGTGGGCTGCTCCAAACCATTTCGCAGCTTTCAAACTTGCACTGACTGAGATCAGCTTTTTGTTGAAACTTGTGCTTAAACTTTTTAATATTTTAAAAATTTCCGTCAAGTGATATTTAATTTTGTAATCTTTCCCATCAGACAATCACAACATGCTGAGTGAATTTGATGGAACAATAAAAAAATGTCTATTTGTTGGCTTCTTTCCATATTATCCACTTAACGTAATAAGAAATTTCCTCCAAAAAAAAACTACAAATCATCCAAAAAAAAAAAAGAAACGACACAATTTTTTCACATTTATTTTTCGTTGTTGTAAAGAAATACTCGTATCTACAAATAAAAAGCCAAACGTTAGAAGCTACAAATTAATTTGAATCTGTGGAACGTTGAGTGGCACTCAGGCCACTGCAACAACTACAAATGAAAGAATGGAAATTCAGCATTATTTGGTTGAAATTTTCCATTTTTGGCTAAAAGGGGTTCATTCGGATTTGTTTTTTTTTTTTGGTTTTTTGTAGCGTTATTATCATTTTTAAACTTTTTTTTGAGAAATATTTATTTGGCAAAACATATTCGTACGAGCAAAAGCCTTAATTTTTTATATGGATGCAGTCAAGTGGCTTGAGCATTTTATTTAAGCGCATGAATGGATATTTTATTTTTCTATATGGTCTTGAATATAATTTTTTTTACTTTTAGTTTCTTTTTTTTTGCTTTTTGTAGCTTATTTTTAAATGATATAACAAAATATAGAGTAAAAATTAAAAGAAAAAAGAAATAAATAAAATAAAATTTCAATTCATTTGTATAAAATGTAAAGAAAATTGTTGCGAAATTAAAAAAATTGGCCTAAAAGCCACAGCTAAAAAAGGGTAGCGTTAGTGCAAGGCCAGTTTTGTAACATGTACGTCTTAGAGACTTATCTGCCACTATTTGAAAATGTTCTCAGGTTTTTAGAAACGAATGCCGAAAATATATCGTAACAGCCTGTCAATTCGAAACTCGAAATCGAAATTGGTTTATTGGTCTGGTTGGCAGGCAAACAGGATCGTATAAATGTTATCGTTGTAAATTAAGAATGGCTTCAAAAACGTTAATTGCTCCTGTACTCGAATCATGCGAGTCGGAATCAGATTACTCGGATCTGGGTTGCAGGACACGAGGGGTATAGAGGTAACGAGTTGATAGGCATATTTTCATTTCATTCTTTGACTTAAATAGAGGTCCCCTTAAAGGCACTTTGTTGACAATTGTTGGAACGATACTGATGGTCTGGCGTATTCGAAAAGTGTTTCAGCTTTGATGCCAGGCGGGTGCAGCTCGCACTAATATTGGTTAGGAAAAGTGTAAGAGCACTGGCGTGGGCTCTCACAGGATATTATGTTTGTCATAAGTGCATCTACAGGATGGGCTTATCCAAAGTAGGTAAGTTCAGATTCTGCAATGGGACACAAGGAACCTACATGCTGGTTGAACAGCGCTTTCTTGAGTTTGGTGATAATTTAAATTTTCTACATTTTTGCTTTTGCATATTTATTTCACAATATCAATATGAAAACCTCCTTAAATACTTTAGCAGAGCGGCTGGCGAATTATGTGTTTGTACGTTTCGAAAGTCCGCCTTACCGACATTGAACGCCATTTTTCGCTAGAAATATACCAGCATTTTCTCTTACATTTTGGCAGTCCGTAAAGCTAAATAAAGAAGTTCTTTTTTTTCACGAGCTCCAACCTTAGCGAACATCAAGCTTTTCGAAGGTTGCAACTTAAGCGTTAAAAATCGCATAAAACCCTGCCTCGGATACATTAATTTTCAGTCTGCAAAATTTTATTTTTTGAATGTTAAGGTTCGATATTGTAAAACAGATGGATGCGGCTTGATGCCATCCATTTTGTTTTTCGTATATTGTTATCAATATCAATCACTTATACGAAGTCTGTTCAGAGAATAAAGTGAATTCATATGTTTCTTAAAAAATATTTTGTCATCAATTTCTATTTCATACCCTCCAGATATAATATAATTGTGCCAGCGCTTGTTAGCATCCCTGAAGTACTTCTCATACGCACTTTTTGTTATCTCTTGAGCTCTTTCAGCGATTCGTTTTGTATCTCCTCAATCAGGGCACCACGCCGTGTTTTCCTTCCTGATGCATTTTTGCGACACAGTTCACTCCCACACGATTCACTTTCCCAACATTTTCATCGGTTGCTGATGTACTGCAATGTCCAGAATGAGCGTAATTTTTCACATTTTTCCGTTGTTCTTTGAAAAGCTTGTACTACTTTCAAACTTTTTTCTTTTTCAGGTGCTTCTGAGCACTTCCATTTTTTTAAAAAGTTTGAGCCAAATCCTTGGAATTAGTTTTTTCGAAATCGAGGAACACGCGCAAAACACTAACTTTTGTGCCTTTCGAAAACAAACTCAGCTTCCCAAATAGCTGAAACTATGGATATATGATAGAGGCGATTGTATCAGTATAAAAACAAACAGAGATAATCGAATGTATGTAGTTGGCGAAATCTGAAAATTCACCCAAGTTTTTGACTTCGTATTTATTGCCTCTACGTAAGAAATTCGACTATTCACGCAAACAAGAGACGATCGCACCGGTATCGTTTCGGATAATTAAGTTTCCACTATTTTGCAAAACTGTTGCTCCAGAAAGTTTTGTTGTCAATATATCACTTACATCTATTCATTGCCAGGCCAGCGCTTCTGCTGTTAATTAAAGTCTGCTATGATCCATTATTATTTATATATTATATTTATTTCCACATTTCGCTTATTTTTTGGTCTCTTTTGACTGCCAAAAAATAAATAAAAATGAAGTACCCCCAACTTGTTTCGCATGAGAACAATATACATTTTTTTTCCTATAAAAACTGCTTGAAAAAGGATTTTTTGGTTATTTTATGAGTTGTGAGCAGCTTTTCTATGTTCTTTTTTTCTCATTGCCATTATTTGGTAATTTTCCCCTACTTGTGCTTATGAATACCAGGGTAAACACATACTTGTTAAGAAGAACTTGTATGTCTGTCTGGTTTCACTGTGCACAAGTATATGAAGTTTAGCATCACATGTGCCTTGAAAGGACTTGGGAAAAAAGTATTGAAAAAGAAGAAAAAATTGTTCATAGACATTTTAGTATGAGTCTTGTTGGATGCCTGCAGTAATTTCTTAATTAGCTTCAATAAGAATAATTGTTTAAAATGTATTTTTTTGTTTTTATTTAAAGCATTTACTGGCAATTTAGATAAATATTTGGTTGACTTTTAAATATAATAAAGTGTAGCCAATATTTGGCAGCAGAGAAATAAAGATTTGTTTCTATTTGCTTTTAAATAGTTGATACAGAAATCAAGGGAAAGAGAAATTAGTTACAGATTTCTGTCTCTAACGTCGAAAATACGTTTTCTTAGCCCCTAATAATTAATAAATACTGATGATTAAGGGCCTCATCTCAGAGTACAAAACTTAAAATAGTAGTTTTAGAGATTAATATATCCTGACTAATTGTTAAAGACGATGGCATTTGTATCAAAGAAATAGCATCCCTCGATGTCGACTGAAATGTGATATAATTTCAGATGTTGGCATTCGAAGCCAGTGTTTATCGTAACACAATTTTATAAAACCCCAGTTTAGGTAAATTTTTGTTTCCATTTCATTTAGGCCGTGGCCGTTAATTTTGTAACTGCTTCGTCTCAAATCCAGACCAAATAGACACATCCACTAGGTAAAAGGGAGGACCTAATAAACATTTGCTGATCTAGAACCTAATTGATGGTCGCTGGCATTTTAAGTCTAGTTTTAAATGTAAAACAATTAATTTATCTTGGGCGGCTGCTGGCAATGAAAACGGGTCTCTAATTTGTTTTCGAATATGTATGAAGCTGCTCTCTTCCTCGGAGTCTGATGACCACAAATAACAATAACATATTTACGGAATCTTTAATTGTGCACTTTAATTTGTTTACGTCTCTTTTGCTCATAGCAATTTTCTTATATTAAATGTAAATATGTTTTTAAGCTTGAAATCTATTATATCTTTTTAAAGTTTACGAAATGCGATTTGATACGACATCAATATGCAGACATGTTATTTCACATGATACTCAAACTGCTTTGCTTTAAGCCCTTAATTATTGGTTGAGCACAATGGAGTGTTAATCTTAGACCTTATTCCGACAGTTTAACCTGTGTACGATCTATGCCCTTCCCTGGTTTAAAAGTAAATTAGTTTATACAGGCAGCATTCCTGAACGCAAAGCATCTTTTTAATTCCATAGCGCTATAACTATAACAAACTGTGCCGCTACATTATGAAATTTACCATTTTAAATGCTAAATTTTGGCAAATGTTTGAAGCAGGGCCTCCATGAAAAGTACTGGTATTTTGCAAAAAGTTAGAAAATTGTGTTAGTCGTTTCGACGAACACAGTCCAACAGGCTCATTTCACTTTTTATAATACATACGACTTTGAGAAAACACAAGTCTTGTTGAAATCCATAGTTTGTATAAAAGTTTGTGAAACTTTGAACCAATAATTTTACTAAAAATACATATTTCTATATAAAAGACGCAAAAGCAGACCCACTTATTTGAAAAATAAGTGCATGAATATATGGAATTTTTCAAGGCAGGATCATTTAAATAATCTATGGTATAAAATTTTGTTTAATTGATTTGATTTCGAATTTGAAGAAACTAAGCCCTTGCAAGTTAGAGACCAATTAATCGGATTTTTTGATGTGTTAAAATAATTTGTTGTTTCCTTTTACAAATTACGCGGGTGAACGGGCAACTCCCTATTTCTAAATTTCCATACGGTTAAGAAAATCTTTGGCTTATTTTAAACGGTTTTATGGATACAGAATGCGAAGGCGTTAACAAAGTAGAAATAATTACGAAAACGAAATTAAAGGGAAGTAGTTCGGTTTTCCATACGCGTATTTAAATACCTTTAGAGCGAGTTAGAAGCCAAATCAACTTTTCTACGCTGGTACCAAAACCATTTTTTTAATTGTGTGTTTTGAACAGCATAATTGATTTGTTTTGAAATTTCGGCCAGAAGCCACCGAAGAGTTCAATTACGCAACAATAGCAAAAAGTGTTGTAGAAACTTTAAGGTTCATTAACCACAAAATACAACAGAAATATACAAACAAACACACACACACACACACATGCAACATTATTTTGGTTATATAAAAAAGTAACTAAATTGCAAAACTGAAAGCAAAATATTGTCATGACATAAATAATGGGTGTAAATTAAAAAACAAAAAAAGATGAAAACAAAAACTATAAAATTGCAATCAGTGGTCAAGTTAAAGGAGATCTGCAAACAGAGTTGTGAAAGAGTGCTTTTAACGAACGCGAGCTAGAAATGTTTATTGAAAAGGATTTTATATAATTCTACCAATAAACACTTATTTATTGGCTAAACCTTTTTGTTAACATTAGACATTTAACTCCAGTTTATGTGATAGAAACCCAATTTTGATTTCATATTAAAAACAAGTGAATTTACAATTAATAAATATTACAAAGAAAGAAGCAACAGGTTGTGTTGGCTGTTCTCAATTATTAATAAGAAAGGAAGAAGGCCACCGCAGCCAGTACCTTCAGTCCTTTTAATATTAATTGCAGATTTATTTGTTTGATATACATGTGGCATCACTGCCTGATACTAGTTATCCACCTACAGCACCGAGTACAAATTGAATCAACACTCAACAACACTACAAGAATCGAACCACACTATATCCACATTTTGTTATTGCCAGCAACGCGTTCAAATTAAATTTTTCTTAACTGGTTATGAATAAAAACCATATTTAATTTTATTAAATAAGAAACACGCTCTCCTTTACTTTCTTGAAAACAATTACCAGCAAAATCCAAATATTTTATGTATGTAAATGAATGAATAAATAAACTGCTGGGAATTGCTATTCAGCCGGATTCTAAACGAATTCTGCGGGATGCGACTTTTGTCAAAAATAAAATCCTTATATTGTTAACGAAGAGGGGAAGGAAGTTTTACGTGTTCGAGATCAGCACAACTCAAAGCAAAACAAAAACGCCACTTCCATCCCACTGTGCAAACCTAATTAAAAGTTTTAAATATTGACAACAATAGCAAACGCCACGGCGTATTAGAAATATTACAAATAATGATTAATCCATAAAAAAAATTATATTGGAAATAAATTAATTTTGTGTAATTGTTGTCACTTTACAACTTTATAATAATTTATTCTTATTATTACTTTTATTGCTACACACCTTTCAAAACGTGTGGTGAAACCATTCTTTTGCAGCCCAATCCCGTCTCCATTGCACAATTAATGCAGCAACAACAACATCATGCCACCCTTAAAATCAATAACAAAAAAAAAATTGAGGTCTCAATTACTTAAACGAACAGTCGATATCGAAACAATAGAAATTTTACCACTAACATTTATTCAAACTCAGTTGAAATTTATAGTCAAGTGTTGATACACCAGACTGCTATTTGCTTGCCCTTTACTGTCTTCCGGGCTCTTGATGAATTGTACATTTTCATTCCGTTCACTTTAATATGAACTTCGGCCGTTTTCGTCCATACAACAGTAGACTTCAAGTGACATGACAGAATGACAAGTCTATTAGGGCAATAAATTAAAACAATATAAAAAAATAAACATTTTAAAAGATTTTCCAATAAAAAAAACCTGACAACTGGCGAAAATATATGATGATTGTGGCTGGCCAGTAATGGGATGTTTATTTATGCCATAAAAAATAGATTGCGTTACATTTTTTATTATAAACATTTTCCTGGATAGACAACAATTACCAGCAATAATCGTTAAATGTGTTGCCGCATAATGTTTTTTACAGTCTTGCCGTTTTGTTGTGTTCTCGATGTTAAGAGGGTTGTTCATAAATTTATATTTTGCAAAACATATGAAGAGTGAATGATACAATTTGGCAAAGGTTTTTAAGTTATCTTTTCGGTGGTAAAAGAAAATAAAGCGCTTTTTTATACGGACAAAAGTGTTTGTCAGAAAATTGCCAGAACACAGAGAACAGGCAATTAAAAGCCTTTAAGAAAGATTACACGATTTTAACAAATATCTTGTTTGGTTTTCTTTAGCTTTAAACACTTCTTGCGATCGGTTTTGTATTGAGTGCACATCTGGTCCAAGTTTATGCCATTCTTCTTTAAGCACTCTTTTAAGTATATTTTTCTTTCATTTAAGTGTCCGGTCATTATCGTTCAATTACTAAAGACTGATCCGTTCGTTCATTTCGCTCATCCGTTCACTTGGACCAAAGAGTAGGGTTAAGGACGGCAACTATTATGATGTTTGTTATTCCTGCTATTTATATATCTTAAAAGTGAAAAAAACAAACTTCAACTAGTTAAATTGCTGGTGCTGAAAATAATTTATTTTGGGAAAAAGAGGGAGCATGAACGACATGAACGAAAGCACAGAATACGGCTCACACCGTTCATTTGAATGATCCGATCAAATGAACCCGGTCGTTTGCGAACGACACAGCTCTACCCACACATACTTAGTCGTTTTATGGTCCAGTGACTGAGGAGTGGTTTTTTAATTTGTGAGGGTACTGTATGGAATCCATAAGCGAACTACTTATCCAGTAATCGGCAAATAGTAATCTGATTCAATGTCCAATTTACGTGCAGTGCCCAACATTTTTGTGGTCACTAAGTGCATCCTTTTTTCCTTTCAGTTGCTTATTTGTTGTCATGTACACTTTTCGAAAGATTTTATTCAATTGAAATGATGTGATGTGTCCTTAAGAATATTTCATTTCATCAATCTCGTGTTCTGATTATTTTCTGGACGAACACTTTTGTTCACGTGTAAAAATAAATTATTTAATTATGCTCTTTTCATCAAAATAATTATTCATACCTGTTGGAAATTTAATAAAAATAAATTGTTTGCAATGAGTGGTTTTCACAAATAAGTTCTGGTACATTAGTGGAGTAGCTTTTTTAAATATTTTGCATATAATATTAAGAATTGAAGTGAACTGAATACTTCCATTTAGGGAAATTCACATTTTCTATTTGAAATGTAACGACATGTGTAAGTATTTAGGCAGCAGAATGCAGGACATTCATATAATTTTATTGCTTTTAATATTATAAATAAATTACACGTTCTAAGTTTTCCGAATTTTTGCTTAGTACTTAAAAATAATGGGGTTTTAAAAGAAGTTGCGGCATTAATGTAATTCAAAACATTTATCCATCATGCCAAACAACGAACATATTCAATTTGCAGTTTATGTTTTTTAATAATTAATTATTGCTTTTCATTTTAGTATTTAAAGTGTTTGTATTTAAAACGTGTGAACTGTTTTTTGTCTTATTTTGAGATTTCACAAAATCATTATTGTGGGGTAAGTTCTTATACCAAAATGTCCGCAACCTTTTTTCCCGTTATTAACACATAATAGTCTGTAGCGCATGATGCTGGGGTCACATTACAAATTTTGAAGCATTCGAATAGAATAGGGCCTCTTTTACATCAGGACTTGTGAGTGCGGTATACCCGTTTTCATACAAGCCTATCATGTCACATAACGTCATTTTCATTTATATAAACGGTAAGGTAACGTTTTTACCGTTTACAAGATTCAACTTTATTTAAATTACGGACAGTTGCTTATAATTTATTTATAGTTCTTCAAAAGTATGATGTTTTAAATTGTCATTTTAATAAAATTTCAGACCGCGCAAGAACCTTGAGAATGTCGCATACTGTATAAAACTGTCATTGTTTTTTCTGTTGTGCTGCAGTATAAATGACTTTCATTAAATTTTCTCAGTGTAATTCACAAAGAGTTTTAAACAGTTTAATAAATAACACACAAATAGCCAAACGTTACTAAAAGGAATCTGCAGTCGTTAGCCCAGCTTTAGCGTTTTAATAAAGTGATATTTTTTAGTGGATTTTTTGTTGTTATAATAATAAGAAAGTTTGCCAAACAATAATGAATGCGGTAAACTGCGTTTTATTATTTAAGAAACTGAGACGCTGCAAAGAAACTTATATTCAGGTCGTCGAAGTCGCAGACTAGAAGCGGGCCGGACAGTAAATAACACTTTTTTCAATCGTTTTGTTAAATCTTTTTGCCAAAATTATTTACTTTTTATTTAAAATCACGTTCAAGGGAAGTTCGGACTTGTTAAAAATTCAAATAATACGAAACCAAAATGTTATGCAAATATCTATAATGTTTTGTAGACGACAAGATTCTTCATTGGATCAGCTTAATATTTTTAAGCGTTTAGTTTTTTTTTTTAACAAGTCAGTAAATGAAAATGTGTCTTCTAGCTAAAATAGAACAACTGTATGTAGATACAAGATTTTTACAAAGTTCCCTCCAATTGTAATCCTCTTCTTTTGCCGATTATTTATAATATCGTCTTTGGATTTGGAAGCTACAATCGTCATAACTCAAGTTAAGCAAATAAATTTTCGAAGACATCGACTTTTTGCTTAAGCAAAAAATATATAATTTCGAAAAACTATTTCTTTAATTTTGTATTAATACTGCAAATCGCATGATCTCATTCGTCGTTTTGCTTTCCCAAAACGAAATTTGATATTTTCGTTTACTTTGTTCTTAATAAGAAGTAAGAAGTAGAGAAAAAAAACAGAATTGTCCTGCCATTTTCACAGATATCAGACAGAAATTTAACACATTTGTTTTTGTTTACCTAAAGTAAACTATTACTTTGTAAATTGTTGTACAATGAGCATTTAAATTGCAAAGAATGGATTTTTTACGGGATAAACGTTAAATAATAAAAATAGATTTTTATGTGTCTTCATCTGCCAACCGACACTGACACGAAAATGACACGGAAGTATAAGTATTTTATTTATTAAATACTTATTTGCCACATTGTTCTGTTCTCATGACGCAACTTGAAACCTTTTAAATGTTATTACGAAAGGAATGAATTTCTGTCACATGAATGTAAAAAATAAAATAAATGTCCGTCGCTGGTACTCAAGATACGCACCGAAGTAAAAAAGGAAAACACTTTAATTATCATATAAAATAGGACTTTTTTGTGCATTTCGTGTCATGTTTGTGGTTGTTTTTGTTTTTGTTTTCTTGTTATTTTATGAGGAGGCTGCAAAATGTAGAGATGTCTGTCGTAAAATATTGTGTTTTATGAACATTTGTTTGATTTCATTGTCCTGGTGTCCAGTTTTTTTTTTTTTTTTTTTTTTTGTCAGGTCTATTAGGTGCCTTTTTCCAAGTGCGGTCCACGGTGGTTGTTTGACCAACAAAAAGCAAAGTCATAAAGTCTGTTTTGATTGCTAATGGCTTCATTACCGTCATGTTTTTCTATAGACTAAAATTTATTGCCAGCAACTATTTAAGTTTATTAGAGGCGTAAAACTAAAAAAACGATATGACAGCGGCAACGTTATCGCATCGAAGCGCACTCTTAGTGCGCATTTGCCAAAGTGGATATTTTTGTGTGTGATTATTCCAAAATATGTAAGTGCTCAATTCAGAACCTCTGTCGTATGGATTGTCGTTTAAAAAGCGACTATTTTTGTTTTGGCGTTTTCACTTATAAAAGTCAAAAATACACTCGCATACTTAAAATATACAAGAAACACCGCTTTCATCATGTTCAATGTGTGAGGCGTTCACACGATGTGCTGGAAGTAGCAAACTTTTTTTATATTAAACCAGAAAAAAAGCCAGCAAATGATATTTTAATATACATGTGAGGTAGCATACAATTTTTATGGCTAGACAATACGTGGAGTCGAGTGAACACTTGTTTAGGGCAAAATAGGATATGTTTAGGGTACATATATATTATTATTTAAACATTATATCATCAGAGGATGTATCACTAGCGTTGTTCTGACTGCATTTCGTTTCGATGGTCAATATCAAAACGAACAAGAATTTGGAAAAGAAGAGGTTTTAAAGAAAAGTGCAGGAAGGGTTCCGGACTGTTATGAAATGTCATCCCAACATTTTGCCTTTAAAATAGTAAAATAAAATCTGGTCGAAAAAAAAATGTTTGATGGCTAAATAATTACAATATTCATCATTGTTTTTTTTGGAGCCTGAGTCTTGACAGCAAAGTTTTGTTGTACAAAACTATATTAAAACCGTATTCGACATACGGCTTAATATTGATCTTATTCAAAGAACACAGTCCAAAATTCTTAGAACCATGACTGGTGCACGGTGGAACGGAAAAAAATGCAAATATTCCCAGTAGCCGTGAAGTACCGCTGGTTAAGGACGAATTTAACACAGTTTGAGTAAAATACAATTCAATGGAGTATCAAACTCGCGGGCTCGACACCTGTCAAGAACTCAATCAGTCACAAGGCTTCGTAACACTGAAATTCCTCCCTACTAACAAATAAATAATTGTTTTTAGATTTTAAGATTTCAATACTTAGGGCCAGTTTTTAACTTAATATTTAAATACGAAATTAGTTAATTTTTCAGTTCACTTTTTCAGTCTTAAATTGCGTTTGATATTTAATTATGATAAAAGTATGGTAGCACTCACTATTAAATGTCCAAAAAGTATAAACAACTTCTTCATTTAACAGCTGCTTACTATTTAGTTGACTCAATATTAAAATATTTTGTTTTAAAAATTTTGTGCTTTCGAATTGTTTGCCTGAATTTGCTATTAAATTCTCGCTCCACATCCTTCCACACATTCACCTTTTGTTCTGCACCAACTCGGTCAGTATTTTTGCACACGATTATGCTGTTGTTTTTGATCAAATAATGAAAAAACTTTAATGCGCAATTTTCATAATTTGCAGAACTGTCAAAATCATATGGTAGTATAAAAAACTTAAGTTCTATTTAAATGGACGTGGTCGGAGATTTAAATATGATCTGTAAAAATGAGTTCGGTATTTAAACAGAACTTAAGTTTAAACACCGTTTAATTTTTAAGTTAAAAACTGGCCCTTAATGTGAGGCCATATAGGGCAGCTTCAATAAGTCAAGTAAAATTATTCATTATGTTTTAATGTACTTTTCATTCTTTATGTTTTAATGTACTTTTTCCTCATCGATCACAGCTTTTTGCACGAGGGTTGTCTAAGAATGTGTAAGCGAAAACATTTAATGATTGTCTATAAGCATTTTTATATTGCCGGTTTCAGTTCTTAGACCACGAAAAGACAAGAGGTGCGAGCAGACTTTACATGTGTCCACATACATATTGATGCGAGTATGTAGATGTATAATCAGAAAGAGTCAAAGGATTTTGATACGTTTCAAGCAAAAGGTTTGAGTTGGTTTTTATAAAACGCTGTATATGGCTGTACAATGAATATAAGAATATTTTATATGCGTGTAAAATAATTGTTTCCAAACCTTTAAATATCGAATATTAAGTCATAAAATCGCAAACTTGTGTTATAGCATATGAAAGACCATGTTGCAAATAATAAATCATAGATACACTGAACAGCAAAACTGTTGTCGCCACTTAAATATAACTTTAAAATGTTTTCTCTGCGTGACCTTGACTGCTCAGAGGACTTTTGTTTGCTGCTTGTATTTTGATCAAAAAAATTTCGTGAAAAATAATACCGTTTTAAAAAAGCTGCTAATTATTTTTTAAACTATATATAGAGCCCGCGGGACATGGTGGGCCCTTAGTAAGTCGCGCTGTTGGGCATAGTGAACCCTTTTTTTTACATTAGCTACTTTAACTAGAGAACAGCACAAAAAATTGACACGAAAAAACCAAGTTTATTACAATGTCGTACGCATCTATTCAGATCATGACTTCAGCTTTAAATTTGATTTTGACAAGCGTCAACTACTTTTGGAAATGCTGCAAGTTATATTTTATTTTTGTAGACATGGAGAAGAAAAACATTGTTGGTTCTAAAAGGGTTAAGCAACCTTAATATTTTGAAACAATTATTTTTGTTCGAATAAAATCAAAAATATTTGTAATTATATAATTTCATAACAACGGACTAAACCAACTATTTTCCTGCCTTTCGTCTACTTTTCAACTACGGATGTGACATCTAGAGGTAAGTGTGACACAAACTATTTATGATAATAAAACTTCTTGAGATAAGGTAGCAGCGTTTTCACGGACACTTTGTCGCAAGAAGTGTTGCAGAATGTGTACTAGTTCAGCATTTAAAGGGTTTGTTGCCTAGACAATAGTGGGGACTTAATAAATTTCTGTAACTTAAGTCTTGAAATGGTTTTAAGGGACTTACAGGCATTCCCTTCAGTCCACAGACAAAATATTCATTCAATCAGAATTCAACGTTTCAGGTATTTTTATTTTTTTACCAAGAAAACAGACAAGCTTCGAAATTCGAGTTAAAAAAGAGACAGCGATTGTATTTAATCCAGGTTCTGTTTTAATATTTTAACAGTTGAGAGCATTAAGAATAAGAGTACAAAAAAATTATACAGTTTACAGTTCATAGTTGACGATCAAATATAAATTTGTTTTCATCTCCTTGAGAATAATGTATGGTTTTATTTCCGTTGTAATTGTAGCACAAGCCATTATTGCTCTCCACTGTATATACGTTTTCTATAGCAAGACTGATGTTAAAAAAATCAAAGCACCTTCCCCCAGCACTCGATAGGAGTGCAACAAAAGGGACGTTTATTTGGCCGCAGGCTAAATGACATTAAATTATACATGATAAAGCAAAGTGTTGTAGCGAACACATCCCTACTTTAACAGCAGGGAGACTGTATTGGTGCACAACAGCGGCAACGAGCAGCCAGTATTGCGGAAAATGCTGTGTTGAGCTTGGCAATAGCTGAAGCTGAAGCTGTTGTAGTCGGAAAGCGTTTGACAACAAATTACACAGTAACATCCTGCAACATATCCTGGGAGCGTTACACAAAACAATTTCCTGCAGACGAGTTATTGTACTTCATACCAGTTTGTTTTATTATAAATTTTCTTTTTATTAAAATAATTTGTAGTTAAACGAAATTAAATGCGACATTATGGCGAGCGTTGAGACCTTTAGTTGTATACATTTATTTGAAAAATTAAATACAAAACGTATGAAACCATCGTCTTTGTGTCGCTTTTTGTTTGCTAAAGTAGACTTTATAATGAGAACATAATACCAGGCCTCAAATGACAACGCAATTCAAAAATGCTCTGTTCTCGGTCGTTGTATTACAGTATTAAACATTTATTTATTGTTATTCAATTGCATTTTAAAGTAATAATTTTATTTTCCTTTGTACTAACCCTCCATCGCATGTGTGCAGTTGTGTGAGTGTGTGTGCGATTGGATGTCGTTTTACAAACAGGAAATTGAATTTGTGTTTGCTTCACTTTACTCGAGGTTGTTATTATTATTCTTGTCGTTGTTGTTGTAGTTGTTACTTATTTAACCTTTATTATGTAATTGGAAGACCTTGTTATATAAAATTAGCCTTAAATCTTTTTAAAATGCAAACAATTTTCCAAAAATAAAACAAAAGTGTTGAATTTAATTGCATTAAATTACGCTTAATGCGCTACAGAATAGTGCCTTTTTGGTGGTTCTATAGCCTTGTTGAAATGTTTGTTACATTCTAAAACAAGATGGTGGCCAAAATAATTTCAAGTGTTTGGTTACGGCATCATCTTGCCAGAGTTATTCATTTCGAACATGTGATGTTATAAGGGGATGCCAAAAACTATATTTTGTTTTTGCGAATTCTCCAATTCAGAGGGAAAGAGTGTGTGATTCCAAAAAGTTATTGAAGAAATTTTTATCTACAGCAATAGGTTTGTTATTATACATATATGTGCAGTTAAGGGCAAACAGAACTTAAGTCCGAAGCCGATATTGCATTTCTCTGGCTCATGTCCTGATCTGCAGCAGTTGTGCCAGATTTGAAGTATTAATACCAAACGCAAGTACAGGAGTTTAACCCAATCAAATACTCAAAATCCTTTTTTACTTTTCACTTAATAACTTTTTGCTTAACGTCTTTGTAATATATTTTCCAAATAAAGTTTGATTTATTTTTCAGAATAGTGGTTTTCTCTTCATCTTTTTTATTTTGAATTTCACTTTTTTGCCATCTATTGTTCGAATCCCTCCTCTTAATTAAGAATTCAGGGCAGCGGCAGCTCAACTAACAGTCTTTATAGTAAATCAGAATGAAAAAAATTCAATTATTAAGAAGGTTGTTACTCCTCCATATTCTTCATATTTAAATAGCATCGAATGTGCGAACAACATAAATAACAACAACAAACACTGTTAATCAAGTCTTATCCAGGCAACAACAAGCACGTTGCAGTTGTGTATTGAAGGATATGAAGACGTGTAAGTTAAATAAAACAGTTTGGTAACTAAATAGTTAAATTATTATAAAATTTATATTATATATAAATTAAAATCTTTATGATAATAATTGCAAAGTTTCACAGACCCAATAACTGCTGATGAGCGGCTTAATTGCGACGTATTCTGTCTGCTATGATTTTTCTTTTTGAAAGTCGGATGGGCAGATTGGGTGAGTGTTTCTTTTTTAAAATCAGTTTTGTTACAAGATTGAATGAACTTCGGCCGAGATATTGCCAATTATTTACAGTTAATTAAATCATATTACTAATTGAGCCTAAGAAACTTTCTATGTATGAAAACATATCATTTTCAATGACAACAAATTTCAGGAAATGTCTAAAAAAGTTTAGTTTTTCAATCCTACACCAATTTTAAAACAAAATATTTGCGCTTTTACCAGCGGACTTCGCTGAATCAGTCAATAAATTCTTTGAATGCGGACCTCTAAAGGAACTCAAACAACAAGGCATTTTTCTTCAAAAAAGAATATAAAATTTACAAATCCATGCAGATATTACAGGGAAGTTATTGACCTGTGTGCCGTTTTCTCCCAGTTTTGTTTTTTCTTTGATAACAAACACACGACCTCTAGCCCGTTGGTCGAAAACTTCACCGAATCATTCAACGGGGCACTGCTGATCCGAATACATGTTTTTTCCATCAAACTTAAGATTCCTTTTACGCCTGTTGAATTATTGCAGTAAAAATATATAGTGCGTTTGTACAGGAAATATTGAAGGACGTTAGAGATCTTTTGCAAAAATTTTCCCTTTGAACTATTCACCATCTATATAAGTTTTTAAAACCAATTTTTGGAATTAAGGCTATCGGAATTTATTAGCCAGTCTTGGCAATTCTTGTTAATAGAAACATTTTAGCGATTCTCTTTAGATGGACAAAACGTCGAGTCAGCGTTCCCACTTCAAAAACGTTTGATCCCAAAGCATTAAGGCCTAGAAAATTTCCTCTTGTCACATTTTTAGCCAACAAACAACAAACTCTAGTTTTGGTGTAGATTAAAAGAAGGCCAAACGAGGCATAAGTGGTATAAAATACTTGCTCTTGATTAAATTGAAATTTGAATCGAGTGTTTGTGTCCTTTCTGATTTACTTTTGTCGTTCCTCTTGACAAAGGAGTGTTTTTTTAACTTTCTTTGTGTGTGTGTTCGTGTTCATGAAATCGAATTTTGCTAATCTTAGTTTTCCCTTTAATTCTGAAAAAATACTCCGCCTTTGCTCTAAGCACGAGTAATCATTGTGTAACTTAAGCGTAATTATTGTCAAAAAGTGTTTGTTTTTCCGCCGTTCTATCGGTGGCAATTCAATTTAAGCTTAAGTGCTAATTGAGAGCGCGCAAATTCTACCAATTTTTAACTTTAGAAACACTACAACTAAAGCAGTGAGTTGGTATATCCGTTTAATACTTGAAGAGATTAGTTTCACGTTACAGTCTGAATCACTAATTGCTGTTGACAACCTTCAGATAAACTAAATGTAGTCGTATTTGTGTGATGGCGTTCTTCACTAATCGCATCAAGTGATTTTCGTTTTGATTGATTGCAATTGAAAAAGCATGATAATGTGAATTAGAATGGCTCCGGACGAAGTTTGTAGAATATGTTATCTAAAAAGGAAGCCATTTTGTTAGACTTGGCGAACATTTGTTGGCAAACTGACTTTTCGGCTCAAACAAAGTCCATATTATAGAATATCAATATGACTTTACTTTAATTCCAGGTGCTTTTCAAAACACATGAATTCGTAGTGTGTGTTTTCATTTATCGAGTTTTTTCCATGAAATGATTTTGAAAACATTGATTAATATTATGCGAATAAAATTTTAATAGTCGAATAATAAAAAAGAAATGTCAAAGAAAATACAAATTTTAAATGCAATATGAGCGGTATGGTTTGGTTAATCGATTATTAAAACCAACTAAGACTCGATTAAAATTATTCGAAAAATCGATTAAAATATAACGAAATATATTCATTCCCACAAAATTATTCCAACAATTTTTTTCAATAGTCGAATACTTCAAATAAATAATTAATAAATATGTATTTTAGCTTCAATAATAATAACAATGAAAAAATGTCTGCATTTCCAAACTTTTAATGAAATAATTTATACGTACTTTCCGTAAAAAAAAATGTATGTTTAAAAACCCTAAATGGAAAACTGCGAGCCAATTGTCTGGAACGTCTCAGCGAAAATTTCGGTTGAAACGTGACAAGTAAAAATGTTATTAAACGCACTTTTCGCTACGTCTGGTTCGGCATTTTAAATAATTATTTCAATAATACGATGTCATTGGAGGCAACAGTGTATGTAGTTATCACTTTCGCCAACGGATAACTAATTCAAAACGCCACTACAAAAGAATCAATAGAGCAGTCAATTACTTAAAGGCCTTTGAAACAAACAACACAAATACGTATTAAAAGTGCTCAATTAATTAAATTTAAAAAATCAAGTGTTGCAAACATTTTAAAACTCTTTTCGAAGAAGTTTTGGTGTTTTTAACAAGTCTGCATAAGTACGGAAATTACTCAAATTGTTCAATCAATTTTCATTAAGGAGATAATACGAGTAAATAGATTTTTGCCAAGAATAACTACTGATAAATCGGATGATAATCAAGTTATTTCCCCACTACATTTTAATAATGCAGACGTTATATTGTATGATCTGTAAAAGAATGGGTAACTAGTTTTCTATAAGGTAATAATCAACTGGTTACTCGGTTACTTCTAGCTAAGGAAGATGGTATTACTGGGGTACTACCAGCCCAAAAACAAATGAAAAAAGAAATCCTAAAAAACATTATGAATTACGACCCACCCTACAATCGGAGTTCGCAAATACTTCAAATCAGTTTTGAAAAATTTTCCAACGAAGTTTAGAAATATCCGAAATAATTGTGAATAGCAACTTGCAGTTTGTTTTGGCAAAGTTTTAAATATTATTCGGAATTTTCTTTCCTCACTGAACAATTTCCTAACGAAATCTCTAGGTTCTTATTGAAATTAAGAAAAAAGCAAATCCAACACGAAAATTTTCTATTGAATTCGCAAATTTTAAGAAATTTCACTTCATGGCAGAAAAATTTTAAATAAAAATTGTGATTTTTATTTATTATTAAGAAATACTCAATTCAAACTCGGAATATTCTTAATAAAATTTAGAAATCACAAGTTTTTATTTTAAAATTTATTCTTCTTCTTTGAATATTATTTGGGCTAGCGTGTACTACGTTCTTTAGCGTACATTTGATTTAGTTGTAGTTACTGAATTTTCTTTCTTAATTCTTAACTTCTAATAAAATATTCTAATAAAATTTCATTCGAAAATTTCGTACGAAAATTCACTTGAAATTTATTTTGAAAGACTACAGGCCCATTTAAATCTAGTTTCTAGTCTAGGCTTTTAATTTATTTTTGTAATAACTTGTAATTCGAATTTCCAAAAACTTCTTTTATATGGACATACCCATCAGGAGAGACTCAAAATTTCGAGACATAGAAATTTTCAAAAGTTGAAAATGTAAAAAAATTGTTGTATGAAAAAATTCGAAAATCATTTTCACGAATGGACCGAATGCAGTGCTTGAGGTGTCTCAAAACCACCTTCGGAGAGTTGTCTTTCTCATGAAACCGTTTTGGTGAACATTGGTCGGTTGGCTTCCGAGTCCATATTGGACGTATTTCAATATATACACAACATTTATAGGAAGGAACATATTTTGCGTACTACATAATTTTACATATGTAAATAGTTGTCCTCAATGTCCTTTTGATATTTCTCAATCTCAAATACGTTTAGAATTTTCTGAGTACTAAATAGAAACTCATAACTGAATATAGCATTTTTTCGATATGAAATCGAGGTTCTCAAACAGAATTGCAATTTTCGCAATAATGAATATAACTTTTAAATTTTATTTTGCATTATGTGAATTCCAATAAAAGAAAAGGGCGTATGGCGACGTTAATGTATTTTACAAAACTTCTTGAAAATTCTTATCACACAAAATTGTAATTATTTTTGGGTAATTAAGTGTCATTTAAATTGATTGGGGTATTGTGGAAATTTTCATATTATTGACCAATTGGTATAAAACAAGATTTACATAAAACTTTTTAGTATTTATTTAATGTAGAGGCAAGAAATTGGTCCACTGTGGTCCGTGCCGTTAGAATTACAGCGATTATACAGACAGACTGTTTTGTATAACAAACCAGGAACCATTTCCATAAACATATATTGGCGTTTCCAGCGAAAGGTCTATTGACGCCAGAAATTCATCGAAATAATTTCTTAAATGCCGTCAGGCTTGTTGTTGTAGTTGTATGTCCCACTCGCACTGGTTGCGGTTCATTTGAAGAATTTCATGTCAGCCACGCTACTTCCCATGCGAAGTTATGGCTCGTATCTGTCAGACACAGAGACATTTTCAAAAGTCTGTTCAAACCATCATGGACATATGATTTTCGTTAACCGTCCATTCTGTGCAGTTATGACTTGTAAATTTACTTTGCAAGTTATAGAGTAATAAATTAGAAAATGTTTCTTTTCCACGTTTAGTTTTGAACCACGTTCTTAACGAGAGGCATTAGCCATTCACTTTTCCTCTCTAAAACTTTACTGAGGATAGGAATGCGGTTGGAGATTTTGTGCCAATTTTTGCTCTTTAAAATCGCTTATTTCGATGTCACGTGCGTCATTGAAAAACAACATTTCTTATCAGTGTGTCGAAAACAAATCAAATATTTAGTCCAAACAGAGATATTTAATATAATTAAAATATAAAAAACTTGCTTAAAATATAAAAATATGTGATCGTGGTACCTATTTAGAGCTCTATAAAGTTAGTTCTCGCTTTCTGGGTCGGTCATTGGTTGAGGAGCCTATTCTGGCCTGAAACGGTCTGGCTGTGGTTTAAACCTAAAGACGCGGGAAGAAGAAAATCTTCGAGGTCCTGTTGCCTTGCGACAGGTATGTTGTAATGCAAGGAACTAGATTGAGAGAAATGTCAGGCGAACTTTTTTAAGGCCTAATGTTCCTTGTGTATTCCGGCCTACCAACTCAGGCGCCTAGTCATTTCTCTCCTTCTGGGGAATTGTGTGAAACAGAAGGGATTAGATAGCCCGAGCTCTTAAACAAGGAGCTTATAATTTGTGTCGTGAGGCATATTATAAGAAATTGCCACCTGTGTGAGCCTCCCAAGCACATGGAGCACTAGTGAATCGTCATCCTGTGCACTCAACTGGATTTGATCCACTGCCAGATGTAGCCATCAAGGCAGGTATGTTTATATAACTTGAAGTATATCGATGACTACCGATACCCAGAAAAATGTACTTATGTTGCACAACACCTTGACTTGCCAGTCATCAAATAATCTCTCGCATTTATAAATCATGGCCACTGTATTCAGCCACCACTTATTGTGAATGAGTTGCCCAACAGTGAGTGCAACTGTGTTTATTTTTTATTTTATTGGTTTACAACAAATTGAGTATCATGACAAAATATAAGTTTAACAATATTTTTGTTACCTTCAACATCATTGACATTGG
Organism: Epicampocera succincta; assembly: GCA_932526305.1. Taxonomy (NCBI): domain Eukaryota; kingdom Metazoa; phylum Arthropoda; class Insecta; order Diptera; family Tachinidae; genus Epicampocera; species Epicampocera succincta. The sequence goes on from OW052034.1 coordinate 60,733,140, forward strand.
AGGTACTCGTACATAAATGTTGTATGTTGCACATTCGTTATACAATATTAAACATGTTGCATGGATATTTTTTGCCGCTTCAAAACGGCCTGCGGCAAAAAATACGCCCCAAATGTTTGTGTGTGTGTGTTTTTTGTTCGTTTTCACGCTGTTTTCATGTTTTTTGCTGTCGCCTGATTGTTTAATACTTTCGTAATATCAATTTAATGGGAATTGCAAATGAAGTGACAAATAAAGACGGGGAAGAAGCATTCGACGCTTAACAAACATTTTAGACCGACCTTATTCGATGTATGTATGTAAATAAATTGTGGACATGGGACGAAAAAGGATATTGGTGTGAAAATTACAGGTTACAGAAACATAAATAAATAAACAATGCAAAATGGCAAAAAGCGGGCATAAAATAAAAACAAAATATGTTGTATGTATGTATGTATGTAAAGTTTATTCGAAAATGAAACAAAGAACAAAAATCAAACAATAGAATTTGTTGGCAATTGTTTAAAATAAATTGCAAAAGTTAAATATAAAACGTTTATTTCATTTGCCAAAAAGGGATCGTTAACAGTATTAAGGGTTATTCGCGTTTTTCAAAATACTTGGAACAAAAAACTTTAATTGTTGAGAAAATTTATCAAAAAAAAAAAAAAAAAAAACAACAAACGAATTTAAAAATTCAAGTAAATGCGGCAAAAAAGTAAGTTAAAACTTTTAAGCTTTCGCTAAACTTTTATAGCAGTTGCAAAATCTAATAACCAGAAAAATGAAGGGGCTGATAACACAATCATTCCAAACTTTAAAGTAATTTGAAGATCGCCCAAGTCTATCTGATGGGTTGTGGAAAGTTTTAAAAGGCTTTGGAACCTTTTTTGCTCAAGTCTATCTGATGGGTTGCGGAAAGTTTTAAAAGGCTCTGGAAACTTTTTTTCTCTAAGTGTTAAATATATAGTTCATCGATATTCGGAACTTCCTCTTGCAATAGCAACAAAATTTTATGAGAATTCACGAACAACCTTCCACCCTTTTACTCCATTGAAATTTTTCTCAACATCAAATTTAAACCAGTTCCTTCCTATCAACGATTTTCTCTATAAAACGCCTTTAAATGATGTGAATATATAAAATAATTTATAATGTAACGCTTCCCTTTGTCTGAACTTGCAATGCTTTAGACCATTCTTTGCATTCTGGGCTTGTTCTAGTGTATGAAGGAGATGTTACGAATGATTTTGATTTAAATGCCTGTAAGACTAAAAGGACAGATGACACACACTCACGTGACGACATGCTCGAAAAGTAGCGTTAGAAAATCTCAGTATGCTGCAGCGACGTACGACATAATTTTGACCATCTGTTCCTTACGATTCGGATCTCTCATAAACGATCAGGAAATGCCCTGATGAGTCAAAGTAAAAGGGCATTTACTTAAACAACACACAAAATCATCCGCAAAATATCAGAAGCGTTACACTGTTCTATCGTTACTTTGAACGATTCTGTCCCAATGAATTCAATAAACATTTCACATCACGTCCTTTCGCGCCTTGTACGTGAGCATTAATCCCCATATAATAGAGGTACCAAAATGTAAAATTTTTGGGCGTGAAATCGTCAAAACCGTTTGCTAACACAGAAGAAAGCTTTTTCCAAATAAAATATCTTGGATTTAATATAAATGCACTCGTATGTATAAGATAACAATTATCTGTTACTGATAGAATTATCTGTTTTACTCTTGACTCCAAGAGCAACAATTATCAATTTAAAAGAATTGAAAGATGTCGTTAATTTGCGTTCTTTAAAATCATAAATATTAGAGATATATGTAAGACGTCCAATCGTTGTTTTCAGCACCTAAAAGTGTTAAAATGTCTTTAAATCGTTAAATTTTGACAGCCATGCACGTGAGTAAAACAAAAATAAATCGAAATCCATCAGAGCTGTGACTGTAAACACAAAACTGTAGAGCAGCGTACACCCGAGGAACGAAAATTACTTCTTCCATTTTGTACCAACTATGAAAACAAAATGTACTTTTTAGACCCTGACGGTACCATTTTTTTAATATTTATTAGTAAAAACAGAAACTTAACAAAATGTATATAAATAAAATAAAAAATATTAAATATTGTTAGAGATCGGTTATTTAACAAATTTTATTTAATAAATATTTTCAGATAAAAAATTCGCATTTATTTTCAAATTGAAGCAACACGAATTATTTAGTTGATTTCAATAAATCTTTTTTTTTTATTAAATTTGAAATAGTAGAAAAGTGTAGTTGGTTCTTTCATTTGTTTTAATTAGGTTTTGGAAGGAAAAAAACGCGTTCGACGTTGGTCGAGGAATACGGAATAGACAAAATTCCTTTTTCAATTCTTGAAATATCTGGAAACATGAGCAGAACATGGAGAAAAAACTGAAAAGTTTTGAGCAAAAGGATTTCGCAAGCGTTCGCCGATTAATTTGCTCGTTATATCAGAGATCGTATCAAAAACATGGACTAAAATGGACCACAGGTAACTGACAAGATTTTTGTAGATATTGATATTTGGTTTTAGCACAAGAGGTATTATGTGTTGATATCTTATTTGATTATGGACCAATCACCCAACACGTTTCCCTTTTTATTTTTCCCTGTATTTGTTGTTGTTTTACTCATGTACGAAAAGAAAATAAAGTTCTTGTTGTTGGCAGAAATGTTCTTCATTGAGAACCCAATTATTTGAAGGCAACTCAAAACGTACTTCTCGCACCGTTTATATGGCCTTAAAATAAAACCTAAAAAATCAGAAGATCCTTTGGTGTCCCTAAACAGCATTTCGTCTTTCTCGTTCTGGCTCAATGCATTGCGTAAATTTTACAAAGAATATCTGCTAATCATATGTCGGCACTATGAACAAAAATGCATTTGTGGAAATACTCATTCATTAAAACAAAATATGAAGTTAATGTAAAATTTAAAGCCACAACCCCCACCAAACCAATCAGCCAACCGCTCAGAAACTTAAACCCAGTAAGACATCAATTTGAACAGATTGTTCGCTACTGCAATGCAAACGATTACTACGAATATTCAAAAGAATAGAATATGTATAATGCGGCCAACGGAGCGCGACGAAGTGTGAAATTGAAAGTTTCTAGCAATTATTACTCTCATATAAATCGTACGCAGAAGAAAGGAAAACGGAAGAGTGATAAAATGTCACCAACTTTTATTTAAAAATTTATGAAATCTTGAATTTAAATGTACATATTTATGATAACGATTGATAAGCCAGAAACATATTTGCCGAATTACCAACAACAACGCTTTCCTTACAATCCCAAATTGTAGATTGTGTTGCCACAAGATAAAAATCGAAACCCAAATTTTTAAAACTTTGGCCAAAATATGATAAAATGTTGGATTTCTGATACATAAATATTTCGATTATAACTTTAAATGATTTCGTAATTTTTAATGTTTTTATCACTCTAATCACATCTTTATGGTGTTAAATTACCAGACTCATAAACAGAAGGAAAATCTAATTGCAGCGCTGAACCTTTTTAGTTTTTGGTGGAGGATGGAAAACAAAATTTAGTGTTTTCTGCAGCAAATGACAAAGTATTGGGCTGGGGAAAGAAATTTCTTTAGAGAATTACTGCGAAATTTTTGAGACTGTTTCTTTTTTTATTCAGGCAATCGGTAAAATGACAGGGCCAACTGTAACCACATACGATACATATTAAAATCTTCGAAATGTTCTTTAAACGGGTTTTTAATTTTACTTTGTCCAGGTAACAGGTCAGGCTGGATGAAAAGAAATGAGGCCACTGTAGGATGAAAAAAACCCCTGTAGGGCGCTGGAAGACATTTGTTGGTTAGTTCAACATCAGCTCCTGGCATCACAGAGACTATGGACTACCACTTCTTTGAGGATCTTAGATCATATAACAAATCCTTTACTAAAGAACTCCGGCTAGAAATTCCCCAGGCAGCTCAGAAACTAAAAGGCCTAAAACAACATCGATTTTTCCACAAACTCGCCTTAGTTTTTCCTCATTCAGTTTCTTACTAAAATAGGTATCAACAGCACCTGAAAAGACTTCTGGATGCAGGATAATGTGGCGTCACATCCTTTCTGAAATCAATATGTAATTGATGCTCAAACATACACTAGTTGAATTATTTAAGCAGCCGCAATTAGGTTTAACATAAACATATTATTATATATGTGTACGACTCTTGTTGCAAGCAAAATATTTTTATAAACTCTGCAGTACAATATAATTATTAACATTCCATCCATATCTTGGATATAAGGAAAGAAATTTACGGTTCCTGTCTTTAAATATACGGTTCCTGTCTTTAACATAATATTGTTGCCGGAACAAAGTTTGTTTCTCTTCATCGAAACGAAACAGAATGCCAACGATTAAAAATGTTTTAGAAAGTATTTTAATCGTAAATTTTGACTGGTTAAAGTTTGAAATGAGCGAAGAACTTTTCAGCCTATTGTTTAAAAATTGAATATATTCTTTAAAAGAAAAACCAAAAGCGATTTGAGTAAATAATTGTATTTTTGCTGCTCAACCACTAAAGAAGAGTAAATTGGCAAGTGTAAAATATTCGATAAATGTGAACCTAAGAAATATATAAGACGTTTAATAAAAAATATAGCAGCCGAAGGAATCGCTAACAGACCAACTTCAAAAATCATATAAAATAATGTTTTTTTTTTGGGTTTTCACTTTCGTAAACTAACGAATAAGTCAAATATTTATTTTTTGACGAAACCCCACTTGATATCATGTAATTTTTCCATCAATCCGTTCATCCAACTATTCGCAATTTGTACTGAACAAGAGTTTTACTAATATTTTACTGTCTGTTTGTTGTAGTAGTAGTAGTAGATGTTGTTGGTGTTTTGATAAGGAAATAAAGATTCATTCTATTAAATTGAACCGTATGTTGTTTTTGTTGTCATCGCAGGATAATGAAAATGGGCGGAGGGGTTGATTTATCTCAGCAGGTTGCCTGTCATGGTGAAGCATAAAATCGAAATGGTTAAAACGCAAATGGCAATAAGGATAGTAGTAGTATTGATGTAGAACCGAGGCAAGGAAGGAAGGAAGGAAGGAAATATCACAGAATGGTGTCGATTAAATGAATAGAAATAAATGCACAAAAATATACATACATACGAACCTATAGATTAAATGAGCAACCCAACGAACAACCGTTTGGTAAACAAAAAAAAAAGCCAAAAATCAAAACTGATTACATAATTTGTGTTTAACTTGAAATGCTACGGAAAGAAAAGGAGTTAGTAAAAAATTTAAACCTGTTCAGAAAAGCGCAATTTAATTTAAAATTTTCTAAGAGAAGTCGTACTTAGTGCTTTCGGTACTATTTCTAGTGCTTTTTGTTGCCCTAAAACGTAAAAATGTTGTCTTTAGTGCCAAATGGGCAGAACACCAACTTGAGGCTTTTTTAATTTTTGGTTAATGTCTAGTGTTTGTACTGTTTTACCATTTTATTACTAATTATGCAGTAACAATTTTGTTAAGTGTAAAAGTATTGTTTTAGTATTAAAATAATAATAAAATTCAAGCCGAATTGATGATGATTGCAATGATTGGGATGATACTATTTTTATTGAAGATGGTAAAAATAATTTTTTAAATTTTTAAATCATGTACTTTTTTGTGTACATTTTTAGTTTTGAAATAGTGTTTAAGTTTGAAATTTTAAAAACCTTAAAATTGTGTGACTTAATTTTATGTCTAAAACTAAGCCACAGCCCTCGCGCTTTTTGTACCTGAACTGTTTGAGTTTTCCGCACTTTTTAAATTTCCCACGCAATAACTTTAAATGCAACCCTGGTGCTATCAACCTTCCGTCGTACTGCCAGAAGTGACGCCGTACAATTGAGGTCGCTGAAACTGGGGAAACCTCAGCTGAGCGAGTGAAAAGAAATGGGTGCAGGGATTGCTCGCACTCTACCATAACTCCAAGTATGAGACGACTTCAATGGAGTGTTTGGCGATCCGGATGAGTTGTTACACTACACCAGAGACTAATCAAACAGTGGGTTTCGCCGGGTGAACGTGCCCCAAGAACGGTCAACGAGGATCAGCCAACAAGTTCATGGTCACAGTTTTTTGGAATGCACGCATCTTCATTCCTTACCTAGAGAAGTATAGCACCGACGGACATTATTCAGAGCTTTTAGACAAATTGGATATTGATTTAAAGTAGAGACGACCACATTTGGCAAAAAAAAAGGGCTGTTTCATCAAGTCAATGCGCGAGTGCCAAAATCCATAATTTGGACTACGGCTATTTTGGTTTTCCAAGCCTGAAGAACTATTTGGGCAGTAAGAAATTTTGAGGGAAGAGCTGTTATTTGAAAGAAATAAAAAAAAATTGGAAAAACACTGGACTAAACTAATTTTATTCACAAATGAGGGTATATAATATTCGGGAAAAGCCAAATGGGACTTGTTTTGTGTTCAGTTATCGATTAAATTGAAGAGAAAAACCACTAGGTGTTTTTTTCGGGGGTTTTTTAGAGCGCAGTAGTATTTTTTTGCTCTCAAAATGTTCTTAGCATCGGTAACAACTGTGCGCTATTGCAATATAAGAAAACCCATTATGAAAAACAACATGAATCAATATATTTAGAAAAATAAAAATCATGTATCAATCAAAATCATTTGACTATCAATTTGATTAGGATTTAAATTGAGAATCAAGTTTGAAACACTAGAATACTCGTACAATTTGGTAATACAATTGTTTGCTGGGCATTCATAATTTGCAAAAATCATTATCGTCTTTGTTGTTGGTATTGTTGCACACAAAATTATGTATTGTCTTGTTTATATATGTGCATAAATATGTACGTATGTACGACTTTGGCAAATTGCAAGCAGCCAGCACGGGGTTGGGGGACAAATTTTGTGAATTATGGCAACCCCTAAAGAGCACATAATTGGTCCGTAATCTATTTTTGACAGATTGAATTTCGTATTTTATCTTGATTTTTTGTTTTGACTGACTCGGTTTACAAACTCTTAACAACCAACTGCTGCATTTAATCCAACTCATTCGTGAGTGGCAGAGATGAAGCTGATGGTGAAGCTGATGGTGGTGGTTACACTTTCGTGTTCATTTGATGGATAATAATAGCTGGTACTTAGCTTAGATTTCTAACTATAAAAGCTAAAAATATGTTTCTTTTTGTGAGGAGGGTGGTGCTGCTATTGTTGTAATTATTTATAAATGTTGTTAATTTGGGGATAAGATTGGTGCAGTGCAAAAGTAGTTGTCGTCATAGAAAGATAAAAGTTGATGCCTCAATGAATTTTCTTTTAGTTGAACTAAAATAATAATAACAATTTTTTCGAAACAAATTATAAAAGACAATCTATTGATTTACATTCCATATATAAAAAAACAAACAGGCTTGTGAAAGCATTTAAAACCATTAAGATATGAAAACCCAAAGATTTAGTGATACATTTAAGAATGTTTTAAATAATTTATTTTTTCATACAACTCTAGGACTCCAACACTGTTTACTAAAACCAATTCTAGTTGTTTAGAAAATATTTTTTACTGTGTACTGGCGACGAAAGTGTGACATGGTCATGAGAGATGGTGGATTCAGAATTTTATTTTGAGTCGCAGCAAATTATTTTGAAAAGTACGAAAGCAAAATATATGTACATGTATTCTCCTTATATGTAAATAAAACATGATCAAAAATAAAAGGGTGTTCCCATACATGCATAGTCTTTCTGCAACAGAGATATAGGTTTTCATCCGCAAGACGCTTTTGATTTACCATATATTTTAGGCAAAAAAGTTTCTCCTTTTACAACCGCTTTCAGCTATTGGTTCTGTAATATACTGGACTACACTGGTGTGCTTTGGTTCCCCCATTTGAACAAAAATTTTGTGGACCTCTTCCATATGCAAAAAGCGTTTTGAAAATTGGTACGAAAATAGCGACGATATGCCCGTTTCTATTATGAAATTTGTTAAAAATTCTATGCATGGAACAACATAATAAAAACATAGTGGACCTCTTTCATATGCAAAAAGCCTTTTTGGAAATTGGGGCACAAATATTGAAGTTGTGCTCGTTTATATAATAACAGCAGTCTATAACTCATTCCAGAGTCCTAGTGTGAAAAACGATCTGTCCAGAGGTCTGGTCTACTATATGATGTATATACACAGATATTTTACGATTTATATATTCCCAAATTTGCAGGAGAATTTTGATATCAAAAGAAGATTTGAAATAATTAATCTAAAAAAAAATTGCAAAGATTTTCTGCGTCCTACGCGGAACGATAGTGTGAACGTACAATATTTTTAAATTCACAACGACAAGTGTCGAAATCGTGCTATCTTTGACCGATCAAAATGTTGTCTGAACACTCTTTCCCTCAACGCCGACCAATAAACATTTGAAAATTGCGCAGATATTGATGGGTAACTAAAGCTAAACTAAAGCACCGATTAAAGTCACCGCTTAGCGCCGGTATGCTGACGCAGTTGCTCGCAAACATCTATTTTCAAGTTAAAGAACAAATGTCCAAAATAGTTTAAGTTTTAAATAAAAAATATTATAAATAGTTGTCTTTATAAAAGTTTCTTTAATGTATTCGATATGTCAAAATGTCAAAAGAAGAGAAAAACGCCATACAGTACTGCTTCGGGGACCGGTAGTGTGAGCGTGTAGTGCCGATTATTTTAATATTTTCAGTTTGGCCAATATGAACCGATAAATATTATCACAACATGCAACAATCACATGCTCGAAAGTAAATCTTAGCAAGTTTTAAAATAGAAGTCGGTGCTATTTGCGCTGATTGTGGGATCTCAGCTTTACACGGTGCTTAAACACCGCTGAGAAAAAGTTTATTCCTGTGGGATACCGAGTTTAGGCGAGTTTTCCTCATAACGGTTACGACAATAAGTAAAGTTTGCACATCTGGTCTGCCCAAAACTTATAAACTATTGCTAGATTGACAGTTTCAAGAGAGCGTAATTTCTGTTAAAGACCAGCGCTACAAACCCATTATAGAGAACTTTTTAAGGCCTAAATGGATAGTCTTTGTTTGTAAAAGCATGTCACATCATGTCACGTATGTCAAAGAACAGCCCATCTTGCGCACACAACGTTCGGTAATCGTGCTGGTAATTTTAATGTGTATTCGGCTGTTGGTCAATTCTCCTGCGCTACAGATCTTGAAAATATCAACACACCAAAAGTAAACGTTGCCTGGGCAATGAAATTTGAATACCACGTGGTAGAACCGGAAATGATCAGCGATGTCTTGGAAGGAAAAACTGCCAGCCACGACAGTTACATCCCCGAAATCGTGCAGCACGAATACTGAGGCCTTAAGTATAAAAAATTTTATGATATATATATATATATTAAAGTTTAACGGGTGCAATTTCCATATATAATATTTTAATAAATCAAAATATATTAAAATAAATTAAGTTTAGTTCTCATCTCGCTTAATTTTCAAAACTTTTATTTGCTGGAGATTCTCCTTTATGGAGTTACGAGTGTCTGATCAAATTAAAGTGTTTCTGTGTTGTTTTAATATTATAAAGCTTATAAATCTATAAATAAATGTATAATAAATAATATGACGAGGCAAAACAAAAAAACTTTAATGCAGAACTCTAAAAATCTAAAAAAAAATTTTGTAAATCATTTTATAAATAAAAAAGATTTCCAATAGATTAAATCAACATAAATCCAATTCACTGTGAACTTTAAAACAACTGCCACAGTCTTGTTGCAATGAAACGTAAAACTTTTTCATTAAAACAATAAAACAAGTGAAATGTTTTCAACAACCATTCAAGGCAAAACTCAAACCAGCCAAAATGTGTCTCTCGTTCGCTTGTGTACCCAACAAACGTTTTAAGATTAATTTGGGTTGTTCTCAATGTCAATGTACGACTTCGTACAAATTGAAATTTTTTCTGGCTTTCCATAAGAAGAGATTTCTTTTGAATAATTGTGTAATTCGGCGCAAATAAAAAAGTTTTTTTTCTTAATTTACTTGTCTTAAAAACAAAACACAGAACAACAAAATATTCTCAATTCAATTAAGAATGATTTGAGAGTCAAGAAATCGGTAGAACTGCAATATTTCCGAAACAGTTTAAGAAGAAGTTTTTGTGAGAAAAGAATTTTACCTTAAAGTTTAATAATATATCGGAATAAGTTCAGTCAAATGTTTCGCAACAAATAAATCAACCTGATTCCGTTTGGAGAATTCGAGTATTTACGAAGGCGGTTTTTAAAAATCGTACTGCCATCGGCGAAGACGACAAAAATGTGTTGGCGCTTTCTAATCTATTACAACTCACGGTACCGTCTAAGGCGTTACATACTTTGTACAGAAGTAATTAAATAATATGAATTAACACAATTCTTTTCGCTTATTTGCCTTGTTGAAGATTATGTTGAGTTTTTATAAATTTTAGTATAACAATCACAACCCCAAGGCAATTTGCGAAGCTGGTGGAGTTGTGAAACCAAGGCTATAGGTGAAACCCAGGCTACAAAGTGGGCTCAGTTTTTTTTTTTTTAAATGTACATAAATATTTAAATACCAGGTATTTTTCTACCCACCGTCATATGCATCCCTAAACGCTTGTCTCAAATCACTTGGATTCCAGATCAAAGTGTCGTGTGGCGATCCAGGTTTAGGGTCTGAAATATCGCAGATTTTATCTATTACAAAATATATATTTACTGTCGATTTTTTTGGCAATAGCAAAAAAATACAACAATCGCCTTCAACCGCTGCCGCTGTCGGTTGCAACATCAAAAAGAATCCGAAGTTGAACAGTTTATAAAACTATAGCTTGAGTGGCAAAAGCGTTATTTTCTACAATGCAAAAAGGAATTTGGCTAAAACCACTATTGCAATGTCACGACTCAATGTCACAATTGTGCGTCAATAACTTTGGAAAGCACAAAACGAATTATAAAACGCTTCTTTTTTCAAGTCGGCTGTGTTTGAATTTTTGGGACTCTACTGTGATATACCCGCATATAAATATGTTTTTAATACTGTATTTACGCCGAAACCGAAATCGATTCAAATCTAATACAAAATGAGATCTACTTCGTGAGTAGAAATGTCCTAAAATCTTCGTGGTATCCAGCGCTGAAACTGTGATTTTCATCATTGTGGACTAAAAAATACAACACTGCGCAAATAAAACTTGACAGTTTGTGGAAAACGTTTTATATTAAATATTATACATATATTTTTTAAAAAAAAAGAGAAGACACAACGAGAAGAAAAGATATGCAACTTTTACACACTAACCGTCATGACATAAAATCTTGGTAAATCTCTGAAAACACGATATAGATTTTAGGTAAGATTTTAATCGAAGTCTTCCAGATTTAGCTTTGCTATAAATGCCCTATAAAAAAGCTAATTAATTATACACATCGAAAATATTTCAAGGAGGAATTGTCAATTGGGTTAGTTTGCCACACTCGCCAAGCCAAAGGCAGAGTGAAAATTAATATTGAACTGTTTGAAGAAAAGGAGAAACGCAGTAGATTAAAAGTGCACTTAATAATAACGTTCAAAAGTTGAATAAAAACCAACGAGAATCTTAACAAAAGCTAAAGCAGTTGTGGCAGTTAAAACAACAATACAAAAATAAAGACATACTCGTAAATTGAAGACTGGAAGTGAGTGATAAATAAAACACACACACGCACACGCACACGCACACGTACACGTACACGTACATGCACGCCACAACTGAATTTCAGATGAAATGTTGCCCTGAGGGACTGTTTTAATATTTCTATCAAGTGAAGCTGAAAATTTTAGATTTTGGCAGGAGTAAAATAAACGCTGGTTCTGTAGGACAGGGAGTTCAGTTGTGTTGGAGGCAAATGATGGCAGCGACAAAAGTCAGTCTAAATATTTTTCGTTGCTCTCAACTGCACGAAAGAAAAGGGTGGAAGATTCGAGCCATATTTTTACTTAAAATTACAAATAAATTTCGATTAAGAGAAATTTTATTGTTCAATTAATATTTATTTCCAAAAAGCCGTTAATTTTGGACACCTGTTCGGTTTGTGTCAAACAATGAATATTTAGTAAGTCAAAAATGGCAGCTTTAGCTGACTTTTGAAACCATTAATTTTCTATTTGTCGGCAGCAAAACCAACAGCAATAAAAATGGGACTGCATATTCGAGTCATCTGCTATAATGCCACAGAACTATTTTTATAGTTTTTTTTTGTTGCCACAATGCGTTTGATCAGTTTTTTTTTAAGATTTGCCGCCATGTTGGTCCAGAATAATTTGGACGTTTCTGCGAACGCACGAACTCTAACACTTATACCCGGATCCTGAAATTTACTTCTCTACTTATTATTGATTGGTTCACAAATTTGTCTTCTTTTTGGAAAACAAAATGTTTATCTCCAAATTCTATTACAGCGCTGCTGAGCCATTTGTGAAGGTACTTTATAGAGTGATTTTCCGCGTAAAAGGGGGTTGTGTGTAGTTTGTTATGAACAAAAAAAAAAAAAAAACAAATTGGGCAGATAAAATGTCCGTCCCAGTGATTGATTGCAGCATTGCGAAGAGGAGAGTATTAGAAGTTGAATATAGACGAGGTCTGCTTAATAATTCCGTGACTATTTTCATAAAAAAATAAGTGTTTTACTGTTAGCTTTTGTTTCGGCTATGACCTCTTCATTCGATCCAACTCTTTTACCACTTACCCATTCCTTCAGGCTTGGAAAAAGAAAGTGGTAGTAGAAAGGACGGTACTAATTCTGAAAAATATGCTGGAGGGAGTAGCAATTTCACACGTGTGCACAAGTGCCTTGACGTGATAAAACAGCACTTTTTTTCGCCAAATAATAATCGAATCAAATCGAATAATGTTCGTCGGTAATTGTCCTATCCTTCTCTAAATAATCTACATGAATGACGTCACGCACATTCGAAAAAATTGTGGCCATGAACTTGTTTGCTGACAGATTCATCTCGTGTACGTTGCTTGATCTCTGGGGTATTGTGCTGGATCCACGTTTCGTCTACGCTTATATAACGTCTTAAAATCTGGTCCGGATTGGACTTGAACATCGCCAAACACTCCTTTGAAATGGCCACACAGTTGGGATTATGGTCGAGTGCCAGCAGTCGCAGCATCCATTTCTTTTCACCCGCTCAGTTGAAGTGTCTACAGTTTCAGCGACCTCATGTACTCTCCTTCACCGACCGTTTCCTGGCGTAATGATCTATTTTCGGCGGCCTGAACGGCGTCACTTGTGCTGGTATGACCACAACGCAACTCCGTGCAGACCTTCTTAATCACTTAAATAGATGTTGCAGAGTTCCCACAGTATTTATCAAGTCTTTCCTTGGTTTCTGTAATGGATTTTTACGCAACAGTCGGATATCAAGCAGCCCTTGTGTCTTGTGAATGAAATGGTATTGAAACAGGTGTTTTTTTTGTACAGCGATGTTTTTCTCACACTGCAACAAAAAGTTTTAAGTTTGCTTTGGTGCCACCAAATATAAAAAACGTAGCGAAATTAAAGAAAAAAACCAACTAAAGAATTTTTCGCACCAAGAATTTTAAAATGCACTGTTATAACGGGACTTAAGTGCAGCAACATGTGAATAACAATCCCAAAAAGTCGGCGTTCACTTGTTACGTTATTACAGTACCGTTACCTTTTTTGAAAATGTTTCCTTATTTTTGGTCACTTTCATTAACGGTTAAAAAGTATAGAAAGCAAAAATTAGGAAGTTTGTCTGTCTGAAAAAAAAAATTAATAAATTGTTGGAAAGATGGGAAAAGCTTCCGAAAAATCGGGCAGACTCTACTGGCAGAACCCATTCGTCTGTGCAGCGAGTCATTGATAATTTCAAAAAAACCGGGGATTTAACATCTAAACCACGGCTTGGGAGTGTAAAAATATTTCATCGGGAAGAGCGCAAAATAGTCAACATGGCAAAGCTAAATCCTTGAATAACATCAACTAAAACTGTTGAAACCGTCAATCAACTTTTTAAGAAATCTATTTGCGCCGAAACCGCCAGAAAAGTTTTGCGTAAGGCAGGGTATCACGAAGGCCATTTACATACTCATACATACATATATGCCTGTAATATGTACACGTATGTATGTGCGCATGTGTATGTATGTAGGATTAATCCCTGCATTGTGACGGATTGCAATGCACGATTATTTATTGCACAAACCTTTTCACAGCAGTTTCGTGTTTCCATATCGGGATGTGCTTTTTCTCAAGTTTGGATCTGACTTGTTTAACTTAAGCTCGAAAGCCAAGAAATGCTTAGGAAAATTATTAGTTAACTCGCTGGTATAGTTTATTCGCAAATTGTCATGTTCCAATGAAAAACAGATTTTTATGATTTTTTTAACACAAAAAAAGAGAACTGAAATGATAAAAGTTTTATTCGGACAATTTTTTAAAACTTTTTCATTCTGGAAGTTGTGGGTTTTTTTTAAAGTAAAATAAAAGCTGGGCAGTTCTTAATAGTTAATAAATTATGACTCTTTTTCCTGTACATGTTACGGTATAATGTGGCGCTTGTGCGCTGCGGAAATCTAGGCCAAACATATTAAATTTTCGCCCTCTTAGAGATGAAAGAAGTGACAACGCAGAAAGAGAATTAAGATTTAGTGCTCCTATCGAACAACTCAAAACGAAACGATTGGTCCAAGGTTGTGGCGTAAACTTCAAAAGATGACAAATCCCAGGAAGTCTACAGAATAGAAAGAGTAAATTTTCGGCATTTAGTCAGAGTTTTTCATTTAGCTCTTTTTCTTATAAGTTTTGTTTAAGATTTTTATTCAGAAGCTTGAAACTTAAGCGAAGTAAAAGGAAGTGCAGCCATCAGAATTTCAAGTTGATTTAACATGATTTCATCTTCAAATTACTTCACTACTTTTCAGGTGAATATCTTTGATCTCTTAAATTACCTCTTACCTCTAAAAATTAATAACCCCGTTAGTTAAAGCACTTAACTGTCAGTGAGATGTTGCGTTTTAATTTTTTTCTTCAACGATAACAATTTATAACTGATTTCGCGTACAGCTCTCGAATCAGTATAATGCATTCCCCGGCCAAGTAGCGCTCATCTGCCTGCTTAGTTGTCTGCTTCAGATTGCACCTTCTATGCTGTTCCAAACGCCATATGCCGAGACATGCATTTGCTGTATCTGAACATGCCACTAGATTAAGATTTCCAAATGACGGTTGTCAAGGGTGCATGAGCACTTCGCGGTGTTGCAATGACTTATGCCAGCATAACGTGTAAAATTGTTATAAGTCTTGTGGTTTAGTCTGAAGCTAAAAAACGAACGTCACAAAACGTAAATCACTCGTAAAAAGGGCAAAAGTGAGAGTAAATAAATGCTCTGCGAACGGGTGTTCGGTGATAAATTTCATTTTATTAAAATGCACTGGTTTTAGCTTCGCTTCAGTGTTATTCTGGCCTTAGATGATTTTATGCACTTCCTTTTGATTTCACTAGAAATCGTATGGAATGTGAGTGGGTGGATGGTTGGATGGGTGGTGGATGGCGTTTCATTTCTATGCTGGGTTGTGCGTTGTTGTCTTCGCCGCCTTTGAAGTCGAACAAAAGGAGGAGTGGTTGAGAGGCAAATGGAATGGGTGGGGTGAGAGGGCTAATGTTTCGACCATTAATTACTTTATTTCAATGATTGAATGTTTTCTCTGATATGATTACGTTACATTAACATTGAACGGCCACAAAGTGTACCATGATGAATGCGCTGAACTTATTCGTATCGACAAGGTTAGCGACACAAACCGTCCAATTGGATTTCTTTTTGTATAGAGAAAAGCAATTAGTGAAATGGTTTCTTAATTGTCCTGTTCAAGTGCTATTAGAGTTGGATGGTTACCAGTTGTTTAGCACAACTTGTTCGCAATAAATGATGCAAAATAATGAGAGGTTTTCAACAAAGATTTGAATTTTATTTTAAGTGCGATTAAAGGAAGTGCAACGAATTTGCAAGCAGAATTATCAACTGCAGAGATGTGCTTGCGAAAAATCTACAAATACTTTAATATAAAATAGCCGTAAGTAAAGTAATTTTCAGTAGTTTCTTTTCTTTTATTGAGGATGCCGCGGCTCCGATACTTAGCGCATCGCTTATTGACTTACAGGCGTTGTCCTTTTTCACCGGCATCTGCAGCAGTAAATCGTTCCTATATTTTTTATTACGTGTTGCAGCAACTGATGATCACCAAAAAAAAGTGAAACTGTAAATCTCATACAAGTAGCGGAATTACGGTAGTTGTAAAACGGTTGCAACATTTTATCTCCTCCACCACCATCTAACGAAATTCTATCTTATGCCCTTCCAAAGAAAGCATTAGCCGACTAAGTGTTAATTCTGTTTCTTAAAAAATGCTGTATAATAGCAACAAACATAGTCATGTTTTGAACATCCCTCGATTTCAAATCACCCGATTTTAAATCACAAGATTTCAAGTCAAAGAATTTCACATCCCTGGATTGTAAATCGCACAATTAGAAATTACAAGTGATATCAAGTGAAATCACTAGGGAGCATTTTTGCTCACTAACAACGAACGAAATATCGCAAAGAAACTTTTTTACAACAAAAGGATTAAGTTTTTAAATGTTTGTTTTTTTATAACATCGCAACCGCCCAACAGAAACTAATAAAAAAAATTACAAAAATGTTTTAAGGAACTTCACTATAAAATATTTGCAAAATTGTCATCGACTTCAGATCATTTGGCCTTAAAAAATGAGGTTTGTGGAGGTTGACAGTTTTGAATGTGACAACTAGTTTAAAAGCGGATTGTTGTTGTTTCCTAGTTTTGTTTGACATTTCATTGTGGGTGGACTTACCTCAGAGCAACGCTGGCAAATTGTTGAAATTTTTTATCAAAATAATAGTTCTGTTCGTCAAACTTATCACACATTTGGTACATTTTCTTCAAAGCGGCTAATTCCAACAACAATGGATCGTTTTTTCAGCACGTTTAATCTTAATGATAAGATGCGATAAGGTGCGCACTGAAGAAACTGTTGCCGCTGTGCTGCAGGAAAGCATTAAAGAAGATTGAAATCAATTCGACGCCGTTCTCAGCAACTGGGATTGGGTCCTTTACAAAAGGATCTTGGCTTAAAAGCTTTTAATTCATAACAATTGATATTGGAGTTCCATTTACGATTTTGTTATTCGATGCAGCCCATTTTTGGTTGAATGGTGCGTACAATTCACCAGGTTTTGCCCAAAAAACTACTGTTTGGTGCGCTTTATGGGGTGGCGGATTAATCGGTGCATATCTCTTCAAAGACACTTTATGTTCACAATGTTGCTGTCGGTGGAAATTGCTGTTCCAGATTAGGCCAGACATGAACCCCCTTTGACGAAATGTGACTTATAGAAAACATTAGATTGTTGTACATTTGTACTGGCAATGGGCAGTTAATTTCTATGGCTCTCACTGTTTTTCTTTTCATTTAATATACGATATATTTATATGTATGTAGTCAAATATATTGTTTTGTAGTACAGCTACTTTTTTTACCACAAATCGCAAACACACACACACATATATATGGACACACATATATATGTAAATCCATAAGAGAAAGTGGAGACCCTGCCTTTGCTTTCGTACCTGCCAAGACTGCTCAATTCATTGCACATAAAAGGACCCCGACCCCACACATTGTCAGCACACGTCATAAAATCTTTTGTATGAGAACAGGCGAACAGCCGAACAGCCTTTACAACATCAATGAACAAATCCTAAAATAGAGAGTCAAGCAAAAGAGAAGAGAAAACGCCGTACAACAAAACGAACAACAATGAAATTTTAATTTCACTTTTTTCTTTGATTGATGGAAAAATAACGGGGCCCACCCATACCGCTGACAATAACAACAAAACAACAAAAAGAGAAGAGAAGAATAATCATAAGCACTTGAATTATAGCAAACTTTGATTATGATGTGTGCGAGCCTTTTGAAAAGCAAACAAAAAAGAGCACAAAAATTAAAAGATTTCCAGAAAGGATGTTAGAGACAGAGCGAGAGCGGTAGTTGGAGCGTGAGCTGGAGGGGGAGCAGGAGAAAGAGGCTGGCAGTGAAGACAAGGCTGTTGCCACATTGAACAATCAAACGCTAAATCTATGAAGAGAAAAAACGGAACAAAGGATGATTTTTTGCGTATTTTATTTTAAATGTCTTCTGTGCATTCAGGATAAAACTTTGAATAAAACAGCTGGTGTAAAACTAAAAGTAATTGTCAAAAAGATCTCTCATGCTGGCTTTAAGGCAGCAGCATCAAGGAATGAAATCTGGCTTAAGTTGAAAAATTTATATTTTTCAAATTTCAAAATGACGAAAAATAGTGAAAGATGGCAGCAGTTGTCTCTTAGGCCACCAACCGTCACTTTTCTTATGCAAATACCCAGTGTTCTTGCGCAACATTATGACGGCTTTATATTTATCAAATATTTTCGTGTATATATTTTTTTTTTATTAAAAAGCAGAAAAAAGGATTTCATCCTCATTCCAACTTTCGTTTCGGATTGCGAGCATGTCCGTTTGGCATTATTGGTACTTTTCAATCCCTGTTATTTCCGATTGTTGCAATCGTCTGGACTCTGCATGTCGATCGAGTTTTGATATTTATAAGTTTAAAATTTGATATTTGAAAACAAAATTAATATGTAAATATTTCATTTTATAATTTGTAAAAATAAATTCGAAAAATATTTTATGTACTAAAAATTTAGCAAATTTTTCGCAGTTCTAAGATAATCAGAACAATATGAAAAGCTGGTAAATTTTATTGAAACAAACAAAGACATTGCGGGTGGGTGGCTTAAGCGGGCCAATTAAGAAGTAAAGGCATTCTGGGATATATTAAATCTCAGCTCCCGCGCAACAGGGTGCTACAGACAATAATAGCTTCGACACAAATATTTCCTGTCCTTTATTGTCGCTACGAAGAATTTTATGCAATTTATAAAATTAAACTGCATTTTTGTGATATCAAGTGATATAAAAATATCACCTCCGATATCACAACAGGATCCTTTGCGTTGGAATTGTGCGGCCACAAGTCTCACTCACTTAAGATTTGCCACTCCTGGCCTTCACCATTATTGATTAATGTTTCTATCTAATGTATATGGGATTAGTTTAACTTTTATTATAGTTTTCTTCGAGACATGTTTAAGTTTTTATTGGACTGTTTTTTCTGTTTCTTTTTCACATGTTTCCCAGCACAAAGGGAACTCTTCTCTTGTGCTTTTTCGTTGGATTGGATTTTATGGTGGAATAACTATTTTCTATGGAAAGTGGAAAGTTGGATTAAAGGAGGTTACGAGTATATTTTTTTAAATTGTTTTCTTATGAAAATTAATATATATATTTTAAACTCTTCTTTTTCTCACAGAATGAAAAAGGTTTTTCGCGAAATAAAATTTAAAAAAAAATTAAAAAAGTTTTTAACATTATTTTGCGTTTTGAGGATCAAGTTTATCAATGATCAGCAATTATGTAATAAAAATATATATTTTATAATAGAACAAGCTCTCACAGAATGGCCGCTTATAGTAGAATATAACCGAATCGCTGAATACGAGGGGGTAGGCGTTAATTAGTAAAAATTTCAGCCTATTGGATACGCAGAAGGTGTTCTTAGGAAGGGTGTCGCTCGATCACTCGCTTTGAACGCTAAGAGTGCATGCCAGTATTTAAACGAGAGCCAAACGATTTCTAGTCCTTTCTATAACTATACAAACCAGCACTATAATATACCACAGACAAGTAACAATAGATTTCTTTCTGTGAAGCTACACCAAGAAAATCTAAAGTGCATAAGTTTCTCATCGCTGTCCTTGGAAAAGAGTAAAACAGTAACTGGCGAATGTTATCGAGAGCCTACGGACCGATTGCCTATTGATTTGAAACCAAAACGGTCTCATCCAGAAAAGATGTCGCTGCCTCTTTCCAAATTTCAAGATATGACTGCGCAGTAATAGATAAAGATCGAAAGAAGAAAAAATATTCGGTGTGAAAAAATAAAAGGATTTTTTTTAAATAAAACCTTATCGAGCTGCCTTTGAACTTAAATATTTATGGTCATTTCAAATCCGGTTTCGAAAATATCTAAAATATTGAGTTTATGACATGGCATTCGTCGTGATGAGCATGTGATTACAAGTGCCTTTAAAGTTCTGCTCTCCCACATCACGAACGCAATCATTCAAATTAACTTTTGTGGGATGTAAACTCTGGCGTGTGTCCATGTGTGTGTGCGTGTGTGTGTGTGTGCATGTGTGTGTGTGCTATTAAAATTCTATACCAACTTTCAATTGATTTTCGAAAGCAATTTAGAATGTAAATGTTTTTGTTGTCGTTTTTTTTAGGCATGTGCCACATGGGTAACAACTACAAAACTATTGTTCGCTATAATAAAAAAGAAATATGTATGTATGTATGTACATATTCATAAATGTATGTATATACTTTGAAAGAATATGCTTTCTTAATTTACGCCCTAATAAAGTTCAATTAAGTTAAAAGCTTTCTTTCTTGTTGAAAATAAGGCATGATGTCCTTTTCATTTGTGTTTCTCTAAATGGCAGCGCTGATGACTTAAGTGCTGCTTTCAGTGCGAAGGTGCTCTAGTGGAAGTGTTTAATGCTGTATGTCTTTGCCTGGCTGGCGACATTTGCACAGTTTGCAATCCACGAGCTACAAGCACCTCTCAGAGCCTCTCTTAAGGTAAACCGCAATGCTGTTCAGTTAACCACTCTGGTAAGTGATTAAAAATAAATCTTATGACTGGCTGCTTATAGATATGACTTATTCTTTGTTTAGATGGTCATGTTTCCTGTTGAAGGCGCGTATGGCTCGACTTACAGGCTTAAACAATACTCGCACTGCCTGTAAAAATTAAATATTAAAAATTGTGGTTTTTTCTAGCCATTTTAACTTGAAATATGTTCTTGTATTGTTGGATTTTTCTTTTAATTTTTGTATTAAGTAAAACATGCGAAAAACCACTTTGGCCAAATTGACAAACAGACAAAAGAGCATCGTAAACATTTGTTAACTTGTTTTTATTATTTCCGCTTTTCACCGATGTCCTTTGGTGAACACCTTCACTTTGTGCCGCTTTTACTTTTCCTGCATTTTCACGACATTAATCCCCCGTGCCGGTTTGTTAAGCTGCAGCGAAGAGGTGGGGGAGCGGAAAAAAAATCTGAACAATAAAACGCCGACGGGCTGCTAAACATAAAAATAACCACTTTGCTTCCATCAGCAGCAGTTTCATCATCATACACTTCTTCAGCCTCAACTTCATTGCTGCCACCGTTATCGTCCTTGTTGCAGAGAACAACAATGCAATAGAAGCACAACGCAAAAAAAAAAAGAACATTTGCATGAATACGTTGAGTGCGAATTCTTCACTTTTACATTTGCGGAAAAAAGGAAAAAAAGAACTAAGAAAAAAGTCTCTACAAAATAAAATGTTTGTCACTAATTACTTCACTGGGATGGTTATCGCTTCAAAGAGGCAAGACATTTGAATGTTGGATGACTAAAGTGTACTTTAAAATAGCCAATATAAGGTTAATAAGTTGTGGCGTACGGAGGGATGTGGACATTTAACTGGGCTACTTTTCTAACCAAAGTAGCAAAAGTTTTGTTTTCAATGTCTAGTCCTTTAATAGCGATGAGTTCTATCGCGTTGAATCACGAAAAGCCTTGAAACTGCTTCTGAAAACTATTCTATAGATTAAAAATTCAACCCAAAGAATTAATTCATGGATTCATGGAAAATTGAAAATTCGAAACGAATCTCGCACCAACCAAATGCTGAAACTTTAAGAAGAAATACAAACCGAATGTAGAGAGATTTCGTTTAAAATTCTGAAAAACTTAACTTCAGGTATCGCTAAGAGACTTCGCGAGGTCATCACTAATAAGGGGGATCGTGCACTTGAGTCATGTCAGCACCCGCCTTTCAGGTTTAATCTGACTGGAGTGAAGTGAAGCGCATAAAAAGAACCACCTGCTCGAGACCTTTGGCTATCTAATCGCTACTGCCAGTAATTTTTCACACAGTGAAAGGAAGACTAAGTACTTGAACTGTTAGCACAAAGTCTTGGAGGCACATCAGGCCTTACTTACTTACTTACCATACTCGCCTGCACATTCCCCACCGTCTAGTTCCCTACGAAGAGCAAAGTCTGTTGCAAGTCAACAGCACCTTGAGGACAGGGATCACTAAGGTAGTTTTCTATCCCGCTTCCTGCGTTTTTAGATTTAAGCCCCAGCCAGAAGGTTGCCCAAGGGCATGCTGAGGCCATGTTGGTCCCTGTTTTGTCAATTGATCTTGCGTGAAGGTTTCAGAAGAACCTGCTTTACCGAAGTCATACATGAAAATCCTAGAGTTTTGGTTGCCCTGCCAAGCGATGGACCGTTTCCTCTTTCCACCCCAGTTGCATAAACATCAAACCAAAACCTGCTTCCAGGAGAATAGGGAGGAGCTACCAAGTGCTGAATATTACATTCTTAATTCATGTGTCTGCAGCTGTTTTACTTTTACACTTGTTTTGTCCAGTCGTATTTTAATGTCAATTATTTCACAAAAACAGTTTAATATAAATACATATATATTTATTTAACTATACATATTCCTTTCAGTAGAGAGGTCGACTATTGTTTTGTCTGATGATACGTAACGAATGTATTTTTCAACTCTTTTTCTAACAGTGTATTTCAGAAACATTTTCGTATGCCGTAAAATGCCAGTTTTAGTGCTTTATCTTTATTTTTTAACTTTATAATGAGATTTCTTTTTTCATTCACCGTGAAAAAATTGTAACTTTTATGAAACAAAATTTTGGGTTCAGAAAATCAAGTGATGCATCAATTGTCAAAACTTTCGACGTATGAGAGTGATGCCAAGTATTTGCCAGTTGATGCTTTTACGAACGTTCAACTTTAGTATTAAAATTTAAGAATGCGTCATTTAAAAAAAGAAAGCGGTGGCAATTTCTCCTAAGAATTTCTGAAGAGCTAGAGAATGATGCCACATTTTTGAACAGAACATTTTTGCAGAATTTTGTATCAATTTTGTATATTTGCTTCGAAAAAAATATTAGGCTAAATTAAAGTTCATAAATAAAAATATGAGCTTAAATTAAAGGCATAGAAAACTGGTTAGAGTGAGAACGTTCGCATTCATTCCTGCAGTCAATTTGTACTAAAAACATCAATTTCGTTTTTGGCTTTGAATAGGATATAAGAGTGTGTGTGTAAGAAATTGGCTTCTTCAATATATGACACAACTTCTATTGCATAGTAAAGTTTTTTTTTTGTCAAAAAAGGATTAACGAGAACATGTCAAGATGCCTGACAATTAGTTAATCGCCCAAAAATGTACATACATTTATCGCGTTCACATTAGACGAAAATGTTGTCGGCGATGATTCCTGTCTGCCAGAGGTGAAGAATAAAAGAGTTGGAGAGTTTTTACTCGCTTTTACGGCGGGTCTGCCATTCATTTCATTTATGAATTATCGACTGTGCACTTCTTTTTGACTTTGTTTTCTATTATCAGCGAAACTAGCATAAGCCTTTTGAGATTTTGTGAGTTATCCGGGAAAAAATTCTCAAATAAAATGGTAATTGTTAGACATTTTTGTGATTTTATGCAGTTTCTTTGAAGCTGTTCGTTTAACACATTTTTGCAGTTGCTCCACTCTTCGAATAAAGCAAAATTCCAATCGGCTTATGAGAAAAAGCCCATAGAAATATAACAATAAGTTTTGAAGTTTCAGTCAAAATAGTAGCGTTTCTCACTCTTTGTATTAAATTTAAAATGCTTTTAAATATATTTAAATTTCTAAGTCTGAGTGACTTTTTCTTTGGTATAATAAACAAACCGAAACAGCTGACTTGTGTCAAAAGAAAAAATTATTAACCATTTGGTTCGAAATACAATGGATCAAATCGAAGTTGTTGAAATGCTAAAGTGCGAAGGATCATATATATATTTATTTGTTAATAAGAACAATTCGATCAGTCTTATGGGGAGGAGGAAAGAGAATAGGGTTTGTGAACGTTTTATTTGAATTTTCCTAAACTATAAGAAACAGGAATACGGTGGCGGTGTTACTTCTTTCTTTCTGTAATGCATGTGGAATCCAATCGACCACAAATGGATGGGTTCTGGTCAGCAAACGTGTGTTACGCAATAATCGTCGGAACAAAATCCGTTTTGGTAGCGCATAAAACACTGCGAAGATGCTCCAGTAAGTCAATAGAGATGGTTACCCTGCTGTCTCCGATAGCCCCTATTGCCTTCTCCTACACACGGTCGAGTAATCTCAAAGTAGATTTTGAAGCACCGGCCCAAACATAAGAATTGTATTCCATTTGTGGTCGGATATACGGGCTATAAGTACATTAAAGATATCGGAAAAAGTGAAGTATGTCTTCCACCGCTTCAAAATTTAGGCGCTTCTTTTGCCACATGAAAAACGTGTTCACTCCAGAGAAATCACATGACATTTTCATACCAAGAATATGAAGAGATTCCGATTCTTCAATGCCTATAACACCCATTAATACAGGTGAAGAAGCATTTGTGATCATTCAAAAAGATAAGGAAAAAAGAAGAATGAACGGTCGGTCCCTGGTGGTATCGCCGAATATATTTTGAACTCCTTGTATGATAAACTGTCAATTAGATCTATTAGGAAACTGGACATAAGTCGACAGAAGTCATCACCGACACTGGAAGCAATACGTTTTAATAGCAGAGCCGCATCCCACACCCTATCAAAAGAAAAAAGATGTCTCGATAAATAAAATCAACAATTATATTCAGTACAGATTCTTGTCACTGACGACTTGAGCGAAACAAAGTCACCTACGCGAAAAACTTAAAGAAGGTACAATATTGGAGACCCCGAGGAAAGACGACCTTATCCAATCCAACGGCTCCTGAACATGGCAAACTAAGTTACAATAGATTGGCCAATTCAATGTCGCGAAAGCACTCGGAAGGAACAAGATGGACTTAGACCGAACAAATCATGTTTTATTTTTTTTTTATTTCATGTTATGGCGCCAAAAAGAAAAAAACTTTATAGAGACAAAACTGGCAACAACTAATTAATTAATAAGTTAATTATTTATTTATTAACTAATTAATAAAATATTTAACTTAAAATATGTATACAACTGTAAACACTATAACTTTAATTTCAGTTCAACGTTCATTTTGTTACAGTTCTTTCATAGCGTCGAAAGCACTGAGAATCCCTGAGAAGCGATCTGGTAGCCTCAAGCCGACAACATTCAAGTCCAATGACCAACGAATGAAAATTCCATAGTGCCTTGATTATACCAATCGCCTGAGTAAAAGCCACAAAGAATTATTTTGCAATTCCTTTTCTTTCATCGATCAACTGCCTAAATTCGTGTTTTATATCAAAATTGTTCTGGCACTAAAAATGTTCCGAAACAAATCTTCAAATCACATACAAGTCCGATGCAGAAACATTCTATGAAGCTAATTTTTGCAGTGTGGCCATCTCAGAATTTTTATGTTGTTTTCTAAACTTCTATTGCCTTTCGAAAATTGTGTTCCCAACAATTTTACGCTGTCAAAACGACCTGAGTTTTACGTTTTGTAAAAGGACTTTGGCGAATTCTTTAAACTCCTGCTTGTTGGAGATTTTTAATATTTCATTTGCTAATTTTAGTTAATTAATTGGGAAATGAATTCCGAGTTTGAGAAATCTGTACAAAAACTTACTTTAATTCGCAGTACTTCAAAACCACTTAGACTAGAAAAAAAGCAATTTGTTAAGACCAAAAAATCTTATAACAGATTTGAAGGAGAACGAATAATTCTAAGACTTTGTGGTGTGATTGAAAAAAGTGCACCCGGGTTTAGAATTGCATATTTTTTATTGCTTTTATGAAGAGGACATATTTCTTTATGACAACCGGTTAAGCAACATTTCGCTAACAGATTTAAGCTGTTTAAATTTATGAACTTTCAAACTTTCGTTGTTCCTTTTATTACACGTTGTTTCCATTTGGTGACAGGCAAAACCTATAAATCATATTCATGCATTAGACAGACTCCACCTTCCAGAAGATTACTGTTGCTGGTTTTTTCCATCTCCTCCTTATGATTACTAGCGAAAACATAGATGTGTTCTGTCAGCCTCTACCATTCAGAAATTAAAAAAAAGAGCTGTGATGCAGGACTTTTTTTTGGCATGTCCTAATTTGAAATGAAATATGAAATGAATGTATGATGATGTCCTCTTTTTATTAGAATTTTTTTCATATACATATAAACGTGTAAGTGTGAATGTGTGTGTGTGTGTGTGTGTGTGTGTGTGTGTGTGTCTTTCTGCAGCATATGAAATTTATACCGACTGTTTTTTATTAAGGTTTTGTTTAGTTTTGTTATGTTTTCATCATATTAGTATTCATCAATTTTAATGAGTGCCACTGAAATAAAAGTAACGAAAAGCAGAAAAAAGGAGGAAAAATTGCGAGTAGGATGACTAAAAAATGAATATTTTACATCAGCTTCCAAAAGCCATACACATACACACACATACACACATCGTTACAATCTAATGCAGGTAGTGCATGCAAATTTTTTCGGCTGGTGTATAAAAAATTCAATTTCCAACCTCCCCTTCTGCTCGTAACTACGAGCACTTTTTTATTTGCTAATCGCGTACGGTTTTGAATTGGCGAAATGAAATAGAATGTCTTGT
Organism: Epicampocera succincta; assembly: GCA_932526305.1. Classification (NCBI taxonomy): domain Eukaryota; kingdom Metazoa; phylum Arthropoda; class Insecta; order Diptera; family Tachinidae; genus Epicampocera; species Epicampocera succincta. The sequence goes on from OW052034.1 coordinate 60,760,043, forward strand.
TTTTTGAGTTTTGCATATTTTACATTAAATTGGAATTGTAATGTATGCCTTTTGTAAATGTAATACTCGTGTTTATTTAGTTTTTTTGTTTTCTTTTGTGTGTTTTTTTTTAGTTTTAGTTTCAGTGTTTTGTCATTCACATCTAATTTTTAATATTTTCAAGTTGATTTTTTACACAGATCCCAAATTTTATGCCGCATTCAGAATGCGGTTGATATAAAAGGAGTTTTTTCATCTATTTTTAGCAATTTGTAAATCATTGGGAGTAACAAGATTCGAACACATCTACATACATATGGAGAATTTGTAGTGAACTGGCTTTTGTTGTACAATTTATTTTATGTAGACTGTGAAGTTGATTTACATCAGCATCGACTAATTCGGCCTATTCTGATCCACTTGGCGAACTCGTCATCAGCTCAGCACCCTCCCCATGTGGCCTAAGAGCCACATATAGATGGCAAATTCCTGTGTTATCCAAGGCGGAACATAAAACAAAGCCCTTGATTGATCCAATCTCTTCCGGCAGTAATTTCCTAGACAGCAAAATGATGATACGTAATCCTCAAAGCACATCAGGCCTTAACCAAATCGCCTGTGCTGGATAGCAGACACAAATCTATTGCAGAGCAACAGCATCTTGAGGATATTTGGATTATCGGCTGGAACTTGGCAGCTACCTTAACCAATGACCAACAGCAGGATGGGCAAAAACAATGCAGGGGCACGTTTTTGGCCGTTTTGACAATTGACTTTTGGTTAGGGTTTCAGAAAAATCTCCTACATGAACTTCCTCGAGGGAACCCTTTCCTTCTGTACCCCGAACAGCAGAGTGCCACAATTTTATATTTTATAAGTTCGTCAAAGCAAAATCTGCTTCCCGAATGAGATTTTATGTAAAAAAAGAAATGTGCACTCTAAAGAATAGTATTTTGGCATATTGTTGCCGCCGTGTTACCATGTTCTCGGTAATAATGTGATGCAAAGTAGTATTTTCACACTTCTATTATTATTGTTTGCGAATGGTGATCTACATAAGTATATGTATATGTTTGGATGAAATTTGTGAAAACAGTCATGGTGCAATAAACTGTTTATTTTAAACAAACACACGGTTAAATTGTGTATCTGCGAAACGCCTTCTCTTTCACAAGTTTCTCTCACAATATATTTTAACATTGTTTCAGAAATTGAAGAAAAATTAGGCGTGCATAGACATGCTCGTGCATGCTTACACATGCATGAATTAACTTATTTATATTAAAGACTTACGGGTCAGAGTAAACAGTTATGAGCAAAAATCAATGTACTCAGTTCAGTTTTATAAATTATCTGGCATTAACAATTTCTGTGATTTTTATGAAACATATTTTTATATATAATTTATTATTATAAAACACAAAAATGTGAATTTATTTACAGAAATTTTGTACTCATATTGAATTTTATTAGCCTATAATATGATAATCCTCCCTAATTGTATAATTGATGATGAAAATATTATTTTAAGCTTAAGCAATAGTATGAATGTCGCATTCAATACAGTATCGTTTGCTAGGCCATAACATTTTTATCATAATTTTAATAATATTATGATTAGGTATGACAATAATATTTTGTTTTTCTTTACCAAATATATTGGTAATATTATTGAAAACCTTTTAATTTATATCAAAAGCTTTGAGTAAAACAAGAGGTTACGAGTTGTATAAGCGTTTCCTAAATGGCCGTTCACACGTTCAAGGTGGTGAACGACCCAGACGCCGTCACAGCTGATTAAAACGTAAAAGAGTACAAGATGTGGCTATGAGCCATACCCGAACCACAATCAGAGATGTCTTTGACGATGTTCACATATCGATTGGCTCTTGGCAAGATAAATCTTGTTTGGCGTATGAAATGGGTGGCAGCTAAAATGTTGAACTTTAAACATAAACGGCGGCGAGTGGAAGTTGCTCAGAAGTCACTAAATGAAGTGAATGACGATGCAGAATTTCCCAAACGTATTGTGTTATAAGTTGCTACATTTAATTCATACTCCGCTCTTTTATTTCAATGTCGATTATTTTAGAAACAATTGGCTCAACCATTTCTATATTTTTATAGCCGTAGACGAGGGGTGTGGTTTTCCCTCTTTGGCCCTTAATTGAGAAATTACGTATCCTTAGAAGGGATTTGTTTTCAAAGTGGAATCAATATTTAATATTAATTTATTTAATTACAATTTTTGTGTCGTTAAGGCGCATATTGTTTTCTAACTTCTAGTTCTGCCAGTGACCTTGTTTTGGAGCTTCTATGTAGTGCAGGCACTACAAGCAAATATGTAGAATGAAGGTACTGCAGTAGTAGTGTTTGAGTAGTTATTTGATCGTCTCCAGGGCACTTGCGAGTACTCATTTAATTCATGTTGTACGACTACAAAATTAAGTTATTGACCTTTTAGTATCCATAAAAATATGACAACTGTTTTATTTGCATTTAAAAATTGTTCTTAGAAAAACTACTATAAGCAGAACTTAGACTAAAAATAATTTAGGGTATCGTACAGTTGTGCCCACCAAACTTTCATCCTAAACTTTTATCTAGAATTTTCTTTTTTATTGTACTCTTCATTTAAATGCATGGACTAATGCAAAATATTTTATTTTCATTCTTTGTTTCATGAACACGGTTTTCACATACAAAAATCCTCCACATTTTGCAAATTTTATATTGGATTTAGAAATGCATGAGAATGTGTTTGCATTTTTAATTAACGTAACACCTCTATGAATTCTTGTTATAATATATTAGATTGGAGTTATTTTCTGCAGGACAACAAACATTTTTTTAATCAGTATGTAGAAATAAATGATTTTTATTCGATTGCAAACAGAAATAATACAATATAAAAAAGTGATAAAAAAGAAGAGTTCAATGATGAGGCAACTTTTTGGGATTCATTCATTGTTTAGTAGGGAAAACGAAATTATAATAGAATATTTCACTACAAGGGACTTATTTACATACATATTCATAATTAAAAGTTTTTAATTAGAAAATATATATTTTACACCGAAACTCGTATCAATTTACCGTTAATTTTTGGTATAATTATAAATAAATTTATTTTAATGAAGATTTTGTTAATAAGAAAAAGAGATACGGTGGCCTCGACGAAGTCAATTAAAATTATATTAATTAAACTCTTGTTTATTTTCCCAAAAACGTTTCGAATGGGAAATCGCTGCGCTCATTGTAATCACTTTGTTTCCCCAGGAATTTTCAACAATTTCCAAAATTGGAGCACGTCCCATAACAAATTTAACAATTCCTGCATACATACACACATACATACAGGTAAGCAAAATGGATTCGAGCTTTGGCAAATCATATTTAATTGTGCTTGCGATTCTCATTCGTTTCGAACAGTTTTTATGTATGCGAATACATCCAAAATGGACACAACGTTGAATATTATCGCCGCCCACCCTGCAAGACCATTTACGATGGAATGAAATTTGGACGGATAGACGTTTTTATGATCTCTATGAAACTCGATCAGATTTATGGAAGGTGCGCCATCTTCTCACAACTTATTGGTTTATTGGTTCGTCGATGCTTCTCATTGGCAGCTGATCCAGTTACCAGATTCAGATAAAAAATTATTTTTCGCCTGTGCAGCTGCTGACACTTAGGGACGGCAATCTAGGTTCTACCGTGGGCGTGTTCGGACTCTTGACACTGGCAACAGTGTGTACACAACACAACAACAGTGTACACAACACAAATAATTCTCCGTCATGAGGAGAAAATTTAAAACTTAAAACGCATTTACGCTTTCATGCGGCCAATGCACGAAACATTAAATAGGCGCCAAAGAACTACTCAATCAATTACTGGCACTTATTTCCGACAAAATCCTAAGGACGATTAGAGGCTAGTAAAACTTTAGTTGTATCAGTAAAAGATGTACTCCAATTTAATAATCTCCTTTTGTGCATTAGAGATACGCCATTCCATTTCTGTGCCCCGAAGTCAACTAAACATTTGCGATGAAGCCATGAAACAACTAAATAAAGCTGGCGCTGGTTGGCACATTGTGCCCCAGGGAGTTGCTTTTAGCAAAAAAGGTCAACACAAACAAAGCCAAATAGAATTCTCGCAACGCAATTTCAATAAATTTATTTTTGCATTAAAGAATAAAACGAAGAAAGAAAATGGCTAAATTGGAAAATTGCTTTCAATGTTTTGTTATGCGCTTTTGACGACTACTGGAATATGGGCGAGTACTAACCCAGCAAAGTTTTGCTACTTGATCCAGCCTGGCGAAGATTAAAGAAATTGGGAGAAACGCAATTCAAATGAAGTTGTTTTTTCCTCAGAAACTTACTGGTACTTGCACCGATTTTATGCGAAATTCGTGTAGCGATATGATGAACTCACAACACTCGAAACGTTTTCTGAAGCGTTTGAAAAATGCCCACCAAAGTTAACGAATAGGACCGATATGCGCGCACAATTGCTTGCAGGCATCTCTTTTCAGTAAAGAAAAAAATACCCGCAAAGAAAAATTAAAGAAAGCAGCGTTGCCATATACGAAGATTTATCTGTTTTTTGACGTTTTAAATCAGACAAAATCGGTTTTTTTTAATCAATCCAGTTCCCAAAATTTATGCGAGTAAAACTATTCAATTGGACTTTTTTTTCCAGTGCTACAACGTTAGAATTTGCAAGAATGTTCATAACCATTTCCGAACTTAAAAAAAAATTGATCACGCAATTTGGTCAATACCAGTATGGGCAGTCAACGTCGACAGAATATTCTCTCAAGAAATAATTATATAAAGATATATGAAATTTTAAGAACCAGACTTTTTTTTAGAAAAATAATTTCAATTGCCCAAACAAAAGAAATGGAAATTGAATTTGATAAGAATATGTGCAATTAATATGTTAAATGAAATAATTATTTATTGTATGATCTCATTTATTTTTATATGTGAAGAATTAAATGATTTTATTACTTTTTGTTTTTACTTTTAATTTTATATCTAGTTTTTATATATAATATAAAAATTCTGCTTTTTTAAATAAAATGAATTAAAAATATCGAAAGTAGTTTTATTAATTTTTTTTTCTTAAAAATAAGTTTTTTTTTTTGGAAATTGTCAGTTCTTGTAAAAGTAGAGACAGAATGAGACCGATAGTGTGAACATATAGTGCCGATTATTTTAAAATGCTTTTTCCAAGCAGGTGCCGATGAAAAGCCAGTGGACGGTGCTACACTGAAAGTTCTATTATGCTGCTATAAAGAACTAGAGTACGTGAGAAAAGCAAAAAGAGAGAAAAGGGGGCACACGTTCATTACAATGTACTTGTGGATTCAGTCAAATGTAGTGAAATTATTATAACATTAAATAAAATTTGGTGATATTTATTTTAATTGCCAAAACAGCTGTCGGTTCTTGCTTTCTTTGCCACTAGAACATTAAAATTAAAGTGCAGGAGAATAATATATGTGGCATGCAAGTAATCGTCCAAACTTTTAAAAATGTGCTATTTGGGCCGTTAGTGGGATCCTATCTTTAATCTATTAGCAACTTTAATGTACTCCTAAAGGCGAGTTCATTTAAATTAATTGATTGCTTTCTGGAAGTAGTCTTCGCATCAATGAAATATTCTTATTGGCCATTTTACGCGCCAGGAATATGTCATTGAATGTTTGAAGACGTTGTGGAAATTTCTAAAAGTCCACTGAAGATAAGGGTTAGACTTGTGTTCCATTTTGTTTCAGTATTAACAATATTTTTAATAATTTTTTAAAGGGGAAATAGTAGTTTTTCAATCTCATAACATTAATAATATATATCAGAAAATCTGAATTCTGTAATGCTGATAATCTTATCCGAAAGAGCTCTACGAATATTGACAGGTGTTTGAATGGTGATCGTATAGAAATTTTAAAATTGGGTCAAAATTAGCAGGTGTGGCTTTTGTTTGGATTCACCTTTCCGTTTATTTTTATTGTAGGTTGGCAAACAATTTTTTTTTTAAACACAAATCGTCTAAAATCGTGTGAACAAAATAATAGTATTCGTGATTACGAATCGTATCAACAACATTAATCAAATATAAGACATTTTACTAGTCCACAAATAGTGACCACAAAGAGTAGAAATCGCTTAAATGGGGTTCAAAATCCGTAATTGCTAATTAATACAAAAACTATTTTTCTTAATTTTATAACCAGTTCCATGACTCCTTTTAGTTAAAGTTGTGGGAATTAGAAATCTTTTGATCGAAAAAGTAGATTAATCAGTCTTCTGCTCAAGTTAACTTTAATGATAATTTCGGAGTTGATATATTCGTCGAGTATAAATAGCTGGCTGCAAACGAGTTGATGTCCTCCAGAAGCATCGCTTAATTCTCCTCTTACTTACCAGATATTTCTAAATAACTTGCCTTAAGTTTCCGTCAAAGTTTTGCTGGGATATCAAATTTTTAAGCAGATATACAAACACACACACACACACACAAGATTGCTGTATTATCTTCATTATTGTTATTGCTGTCTTTGTACTTATAATAAGCATGTATGTGTGTACTCGTATGTATGTGCGTACGTTTATAAGCGAGAATATTTCTGTAGAAGCGCAAACATCAACGTACGTGCCCAGACCCATGTTTGCATGTAAACTTGGACAAACTTTAATAACTTTACGAAGTAAAAACATCTATAAATTGAGTATGATCCAGCAAATAGCGCTGTTGCCACAAATAGCTTTGTTGGTTTATTTGTTGGGCTTTGAGCTTTGCTGGTTGTTGGCTTTTTGCCTTTCGGAAACCAGCTTGCGTCCATGAGTGCGGGTGAAACGAAATTAAGTGTTAGCCATTATAAATGGATGTGATGGTGGTTGGTAGCACAAAAAAAAAAAGAACAGCAAATCAGTGGCCAAGAGAACATTTATAATCGTACTAATATGTAGTATGTATATATGTGTTATTATTTGAACCATTAAATACAACGGCAACAACAAGCATATCAAAAAATTAACACCAACTTACGGCAATGAAATATTATTATGGTAACACCGCAATCTATGCGAACATGTTGAAGAGTTCTGTTGTTGGAGGAAAATTTAAGTTAAAGCAATTTTGCGTAAGAGGAACTATTTTGATTTTTGAGCAGTGTTGCCATACATACATTTTCTTTTTCGAAAATCTGCAAATTTGGAATAAAAAATCTGCTTCTCAAGTGAAAAAACAGCACTTAAATAAAGCCGAGTTAAAGCAAAATTTTTGTTTTATACATATAAAAATGTACATATATTCGTAGAGATAAGAAAACGAAGCAAAGAAACCAGCTGCAGGAGGGCTTAAAAGAAAAGTCTTTTACGATTTATGCAATATTTCACACCATAAAATTAGACTCAATGTAGTAAAATATAACCACTGCTCCACACATTCTTTTTATTTATTTATTTAAAAAATTTGTTAAACTTAAAATTGTAACAAACCATAGAATAAAAGCACTAGCAACTGAGGCTATCGGCTTTTCACAAATTGAGTTTCTAAAACTGCCTTGTTTTTGGAACTGTTAATCAGAAAATCTTTTAATTAATCCATTGAGTCAAATAAAAAGAAACTCTCCAAATAGAGCAGTCCAATTAAAAGGGACTCAATTAAGCGGGGCTTTTTCCATTAGTTTTGGTTGATATTATTCATTTGAACTTTTTGGGAGTATTTTTAAGCGGCCAAATCAATTATCCGGGGAAATGCCTGTAGAGGGAAAAATAAGACTTCAGATTTAAAAAAGTTGAAAGTAGAGAATTTATTTTAAAAAATATGGGCAAAAAACTGCAAAATTTGATTAAAAACGGACTTTTAAAACAAAAAAACTTCAAAACTACGCAAAGCTTTGGAAAACTGTAAAATGCAGATCAATCGGCACATTTGGCAACACTGTTTCTGACACTCAAATCAAAATATTAGTGCGGTTATATGGCTTGGTTAGAGCGAGAAAATTATTTTACTGTGTTATACGTGAGTACTTTTGCAACTGGTCCCAGAACCAGAAATTTAATTAATATATTTTCTTTCTCAACAACAAAATCAAAATTTTTATTACAAATTCTTTTCGTCATAAAAATGCTTTAAATGGAGTACTTAAAATTTAAAATAAGTTCAAGTCCAAGTTTTTTTTCTCAGTGCATGCTAAGGCAAGTTTGTCTTCCTGGCTAACTGTTTTGGAAAAACCTCATAAAAAAAAAACAAAAATACCCCAACAATACTCCTTCCCACCTCTTCCTCATAAGCCAGTTCTGATATAATGCGCTGTATATGCAGGGATCGAACCCTGCTAGTACTAGTCACAAGAAAAAGTAACAAACTATAGAACTATTTCTATATTATTTAAAAATATATAAATGTAGCAAAATGCGAAACAGTACTCTTTCGAACACCGGCGGAAAAATGCAACAGAAATTTATATAAGAAAAATGGGAAATCGTTCAGTAGAGAACAAAACAATTCTATTGTCAAATTTTTATTTTTATTTGAACTATAGTCAGGAAAAAGTTCAAAAGCCAGAAGGGGACACTTTTTTGTAGAAAATTATTCTTCCCTGGATACATACATATATATAAACACCACAGTTGAGGTCATGTTTTATCAGTCCTTAATAAGACCTGTATTATTTTACGCTTGCCAGATTTGGTTCTACTTGTCTCCCTCATATATGGAACAGAGTTAACTTTTTGAAAAGCGATGTACTAGAACTTGTATTGGTTTATACAGGCTGTTCGGAAGCGTCTGTACGAAACATATTTCCAATAAGAACCAGTATCTACATTACATTGAATATAAGCAGAGTCGATGAATTGATAGTTCATATAGTGAGAAGCGGTATATGAAAATAATCACTGCGTCAGTAAAAATTTTCTGTTAATATATCGCCAAAAGACATTGTAGCGCCAGCAGCATTCCTCTTACATCATAAGCATGGATTTATCGAGGACGGGGCGCGCCTATATTCTTATCATAAAGTTTTAGATAATAAAAATTGTAGGTTTTATACAAACATTTATCACCAGGATAAAAATATCAGTTATAATTTACGGAATGGAAAATATTGGTGGCTCGCAGAACGCATTTTTTTCTTTTTAAAACTTGACTGCACATACAGATGTAAAGATCTGATAGTACAATTGTCCAAATATCGAGTATACAATAACAATAACACTGGTATTCTTTTGATTACCCCATATATGTTTGTATATAAAAAAACTCAAATGATCTTTATGGGACAGCGAATTCTTTAACATATTGTAACCATTCGTATTTGTACAACTTTTATATGCAAAATAATTAAATAAATGCAGTTCAAAATCTTATATTAAAAGTTCTGATTGATATACTGTGGGCCGGCGGGACATTACAATTGGCCTCGCCTTTATTTTAAACCAGAGAACAGTTATAAATTAATAGTTCTAGGCGCATGTTAAGGTTATAATATAATTAAATATTAAAAGTATAAAAGCTTTTATCTCTCACTTGTCACCTCCGTGATGGCTTCAGTCTGCAGAATTCCGTTATTGTTACTGGTTTTTATTTAACACGATAAACTATTGATTTGATATGAAAAAATAATATGATAAACTATTGATTTGATGTGAATAACAGCCGTTAAAAATTAGTAATAAAAGCCTTGAAATTTACATTTTGTTAAGTTGATGTGCTTTGTTGTTGGGTTCCATATTTCTCTGCCTATTTTTTACAATTCTCACACATTTTAAAAAGGGCAAATATTTCTGGTACTTGAAAGAGGTGCAAATTGCATTAAAAGCCGCTCTTATGGGAAAATACTGATAATTCAACAAAATTATAAACTTCATTAAAGTGCATAAACAAGTGGGTACTTAAATTTGGTACTTGAGGCTTTCAAGAAACCAAAAACAAAAACAAACAAAAAACAAAAAACATACGGTTCCAAAGCAACCCCTTTCAAAATCAATAAACGAAAAATTAAACAAATTCTGTCATAACAAATCTGAGAAATAACCAACCGCGCTCTGCTTAGAGTTCATAGGTAAGTCCAGGATAACATGAAAATGCGGAAATTGATACTTGTAAGAGATGTTTTAAATGTTGTTGCAACATTGATGAAGTCAGCACGTGGCAAGCATATGAAAAATAATTATCACACGCTTTAATAAATATGTTTTTGTAGGCGCGTGCATGTTCCTGTAAGAACAACCCCAACGAATTTGAAAAGCACAAGTCTTTGGTTCTGGTTCGTTTAGCTGTAAAGCCCTCTTGTGTTCGCTGCATTAGGCTGCACGCACAATCTCTTAATGAACGCAAGTAGTAACAATAATGTTTGTTGCTTTTAACTTAATATTTGGTTAAATTAATTGTTGATAAGTGGGCGTGTCAATGAATGGTTTTGGTCTATAAACAGACACAAAGCCCAGCATATTTCATTCAGGACTGTTTTGTGTTTGTAGCTGGTGTTCGCAGCGCAACTCCATTAACCACTCCAATAAGTCTTGCTATTCAGGCGGCCATTAGTGTTGCGTACTCCCTTTCAATCTTGTTCACAAATTGAATAAAATATCCTTTAATTTGATAGAAAAACTTTGTAACAACTTCATTTTGTTGTGAACACAAGGGCGAACGAGAGACACACGTCTCATGTCAAAAAGCCGATGATTACATATTTTTTTTTTTTGATTTTATTTGTAAATGGCTTCAGCAAATATTTACTCGAATAATTTTGTTCATTTATCTGTGAAAATTATAGGCTTTTAAAGCATGTTGCGCTTCAGGTTTGAACGATGTTTGTTGTTTTTGGGTTTCGTTGACTCTTTTCCTCATGTTCAATATAACAAGATAATGGCACTTAATTTAACACGTGGGTCACAGCCTCAAAAAACGAGCTGTAGCTTCTAAAAACGCAGCAGATTGAAAATTTAAAGTAGAAATTTCCAGTTTCGAAACAAAATTAATTTGTTCGTCCAATATATGGGTTCGGTTTTGAGAGGTTGCTTCAGACAGGCAATTGGGCTGTCAAACTGAATAGTTTCAATAAACCTTTGCCTATAGTTTTATTAGGGCCTCTGATGGTACAATTTTTTATTGAAAGATTAGGAAGAGAAAGTTTGACACCGTTAGTGATTCCTTTAGTTTCGCGAACCGTTCTCTTTGTTTGACACAACTCTTGTGTCATTGAAAAATTCCGGAGATACTAATGATATTGTCTATTTATCAGGCATCAGGGGAAAAAGTCTTAAACGTGGACTTATTTGTGAATAAATATGATTTTTAAGTTGAAACAAGGATTTTTCACAGCATTTTGTTTGCGTAATCTTTATGCAAGTGACTGCCTTCACAGGGGAACACCTATAGCCGTGGCGTATATCAAAATGGTATGTGGTATAGAGAGGAAGATGTCTCTCCCTTGGCTACCAAAACCCAAGGAAGTTCATGCATGACTTCGGTTAGGCAGGTTCTTCGGAAACCTTCGCCAAATGTCAATTGGCAGAACCGGGACCAATATGCCGGTGTTGGTCATAACTTGATGATCCTACTGGCTGTGGTTCAAACCTAAAAACGCGCTAGATACTGAACTATAAAATTACTTTGGTGATGCAAATGTCCCGAGGTGCAGTTGCCTTGCAACATATTTCGTTTTTCGTAAGGAACTAGACGGTGCAGAAAGTGCATGCACGTTGGTTAAGGCCTGATGTTCCTTTAGGATTCCCAGCTCTTCCTTTAATTGTCTAGAAAATTGCTGTCATAAGGGATAAGGTAGCCCTAGCACCAAGGGGTCTTGTGTTATGTGTCGTCCCTACTCAGCACGAGAAGTTGCCACCAATACGTACAAGTGTGCGATGTTGAGCCATTGTCCAAGTTGAGAAATTGCACCTTCAGATATAACCTGCGCTGACGTACAGCAATTTCACGATCTAGAATTGTTTATTGGCTTTAACGGATGATTCTCTACAATGCCTAAATGAAAGCACCGGAGCGGATTCAAAAGCAGTCGTTTCAGCTTAAGTGTCTAACAAAACCTTCTACTCGTAAGTAGAACTTAAAATAGACACTGAATCGCCTGCATGAAGTGATAATAGTAAAATGGTTTCGGCATTGAAAAGAAAACTCATTCTATCGCACCCAACTTCACTTTATGGCGTTCTGTCGGAGTCGGATTTTTCAATTGCGTTGGTGTCGCGTTACAATGGTTTCATTCACAAAATTTATACGAACACAACGTTATATGCTCTTTAGCGTAGACGCTCTATGGGGCATTTGACGCGGCAACCAAAGTTTTAGTCAAAGGTTTACTGGCAGAAGAGGGGTCAACAAGCCACCAAATTAAATAGCAAGAAGTATCTCGCTGTTGGTAAGCGAATAGGGAGCCTATCTCGGCTGAAATGTTTTGGCTGTGGCATAAATTTAAGGTCACAGGAAGAAATTGTGGTAATTCCTGATGATAGTGATGCATGATCAGATTTTCAGGTATTCAAATTTTGCCCAAGTGCTGGTGTCTGCAAGAAGCTGAACGAGTCTGGTTATTGCTCTGGGACTTCGGGCTGCCGACTCGGCTTCCTCGACTGTACAGGTAATTGCTGATTAGACAGCTTGTGCTCCCTAGTAACTAACTTCTCAGGTGTCCCCGTCAAATGTGTTACAAGAAATCCACACATGAATGAGCCTTTCAGACCACATGGCAGCAGTGTTGAGGCGCTGGCAAATTCATTACGTGGAGTTGGCTAACCATGAAGATAGGCCGGGATGCACGTTGCCGTTGAATTTCAGCGGCGAAACAAAAGTTTCTAGTTCTCTACTTTGAAACACTGTTCAGCCTGATCCAATAGATTTTCCTAGTTTTTTTTTGTCATCATGGCAATTTTTGAGTCCTTGTTCTTTTCTAAAGTTGAACAGGCAAATCTTCACATGTACAAGTGAAGAGTAAAATAAAGAAAAATCCTCAAAACACAATCAGGCTGCAGTTTCCTTATGGGAATAATTTTTTAAACGTTTTGCGAGTGTAACCAATAAGTGGCGCACTCACACTCTAAACAATTGCTTATTTTGTACAGAGACTCACACATCCCTAAATAAACTTGTGTTGTTGTTTTTGCCGACTGCAGCTCCTTCGTCACAAGTACAAGCTCTCGTGTAAAAGTGCAAGACTCAACAGAGGAGATGTGTGCGTGTGCAAAAGGAATTTGCTGTTTTAGTGGATATCGAACTTTACTTAACATGTTGGTAGTTGATTGTTTTCTAGTTTCTTGTTATCCTTTCATTTTTATTCACTCTAAGTCTATTTCTATCGTTGGGTATTGTCTTCCATTTCTTTCCTAAGTAAAGCAATCAAAAGCATGAACAAGTTGTTCGTTAATGTACATATATATGGATGTGTGTATGTATGTGTGTGTGTGTATGTGTGTGTGTGGGAGCACTTGATTGCAATGAATGCCTGCATTTGAAAATCTCGTTCATGTGTTTGTGTAATTTGTTTGTTTTCTAGTGTCGATTGTTTCTTGATTGCGGTGCATTCAAAAAAAAAAAAAGAATTACTCTCACACCCACTTGTTAATGCTCTTACACACTCCTATTAATACACATACACAGGCACTTGCTGTTGCATTGATTCCACAGAAAGGAGTCTTCAGAGAATTTTTATATTATATCCCTTCATTGTTTTTTCGTATATTTCTTTTTTTTTTTTTTTTTGCATATGATTGTATGATGATTTTGTGTTCGAGTCGAAGAGTTTGAAAAGTGGGAGTTCGATGTTCGTTTCAGTTTTTGTTTTAAGCTTTTCCTTTGTGTTTTTCCCTCTGAAAATTAAAATTATTTACGAATTGTCTCATGTGAAAGAGATTGGTTTTTATTATTTTTCGTTTTGTTTTTTTCTAAAACTTTAATTGCGCTTTTTCTACACCCTTTTGAATTGTAAGCAAGTCTTATAGAATGAGAGACTTTTAAATAATTAAAAAATACCTGTTTGTTCTATTTAGAAGGGTGGAAAGTGGGTTAACGATCAGAAAATTTATCCTCAGAAAAATATTTTTTTAGGTCTTTCAGTCCTGAGACATGGAAAAAAGTATTGCCTAAACTTTTTCCTCAAATTTCCACAAACTTCAAATTAGTTTTTTTTATTGCCCAATCAAAAGTAACGTTTCGCTAACGAAAAGTATAACCCGTTTCTTTGCTTTTAGGCATTTTTTTTGCTAATTAAGATTTTCATAAAAAATTAACAAGTATGAGACGGAAAAAAGAACTTCGTTTTAGGCAAAATTATCATGAAAACGTTTCTAAACCATTTTTCATAATACTTTCATGTTTTCTACCACAAAATACTTTAAAAGTTTAAAATTTGCTACCTGTTACGCAGCAAAATTATGCGGCTTTTGTATCTAAATATTGTATATGTAAATTATTATTGTATATATAAATTGTTACTGTGTTCAATATATATTTACAACTTTTCTGCGTCTTCAAATCAAATCAGCATTTTCTTGCGGAACAAAACTTGTTAAATATATCAAGTGGCTTGACATTTACCGAACGATAACGAGCAACGATTATCTGCACAATAGAGCTATAACAGATCGTTCCTTTTAATGACCGGTCATTTTCGTTCAATTAACGAAGACTGAGCCGATCGTTCATTGCGTTCCATCGTCCACTTTCAACGAACTGCTAAAAGTGACCGATTCCGAAGAACCAAAAAAAGCATCAAAATAATAAAAACAATGAGGTTTATTTTTATTGAAACAAATTTTTAAAATGATTTTATTTTAAAAAGAGGAGAAACATTTTTTCACTTTTTTGGAGATATTAATATGAAAAATTTGTAAATAGTCACTTTTCTCCATCAAAACTGGTTACTAATTTTATTCAGATTCAGCTTCATATAATAGCACGACTTTCAAAGTTAATCTTCAGAAATTGCACATAAATTATTTATCTCGAATATAAAATATATGTATATATCTCGAAAATATAAAAATATATATATATATCTCGAAACAAAAATTTTAGGTTTCCATCAGGTTTCAATAAAATTGGATTTCGTTTTTGCTTTTGCGAGAAATGTTAAGGAAACACTTTGGAGTTGATCAAAAATCAATTGAAACAAAAGAACTGAAGTCAAGGACCAAATCAAATGTGATCTAAATCGAATGGTACATTATTGAACGAAAAGCGGTCACGCCCACTTCGTTCACTTTAAAGCGTTCGGTCACGAAAGACACGGCTGTATTAAATGGGTGGCCATCGCTGAACTTGCAAGATGTCCAGTTAATTCAATCCAGGTAACAAATGAAAACTAAGCCAAAAATGTTTGATAAGGTAAACAACGCTTTTTAACCTCTGCAACTTATCGTTAAGCTGAAGTTAGGCAAGAATATCCAGACAACAATTTGCGATACAAATAAAACGCACGATTTTGGCAGAATTTTTAGCAAAATGTTTGGAAAGTAAAATTAAAATTTGCTATTTATTTGGTATTCCGGGTAAAAAATTGCAGATATTTACAGCCATAGAATTTTTACTTGTCCGGCACGATTTACTGAAATTAAGAAACCATCATGGATAAACAAAATCATATATAAAACAAATGTTTTGTTAAATGTATATTTAGCAATCAAAAGAAACAGTTGAGGATGTCTCAAGAACACACACACACCTACCAGCATCTAACCGCAATATGACATTTTAATTTATTAGTTGCATTTGTGCCGGAACTCCAACCCCTTTTTAAATAACATTAAATAATTCAAATAAAATCCTGAAAAACCAGCTTAATTCTGGGACATTTATAAAAAAGAAACAAAAAAAGGACAATAAAACCCAAAAAACACGAACAATATAAATAAAAAAGGATATGACACAAATATGACAAATAATAAAAAAAAAATACAACTCAATTAAGGAAACATGCGAAAACCTTAAGCTAAAAAGCGGGTAGAAGAAAATAAAATTAACAGGTAAATAAATGAAACAACAACAAAAAACTCACGCACGCTTACAAGCTTTAAACAGACACAAACACAAACACACAGTCATTGAAATTAAAAGTCACAATAAATAATTACACAGTGCACTGTGTGAACAATGACAACGTTAAGAGCGGATAACCAAATACTCGTAAACATTAATCTAAAGTCAAAGAACGGCAAAGTTGGCTTCACTGGCCGTCTGCTTAAAACAATTACACAAGTAGAATCTCATACGCAGTCCTCATTAACGCATTAACTCTGGTTTATTTCAACAATCACTTACTCCTCTCACACATCCATACATACATACATTCTCGTACATACAAATTAAAACACGAAACGGGTTTAATGCCAGATATTTAACCCCTTTTTCCGAAAAGGGAAACGAAGAGGAGTGAAACTGGGATGCAATAAAATAAGATTTAGTGTGGAAAACCCGCCTCGGCAGAGACTTTTAAAACCAAAATATAATCATTTTTTTAATAAAATAATTCAAATTAAGATGTCAACAATTTGGCAGCTGCACAGTAGTTTGCTGTGCAGTTACTTTTTGCCGGTTTTAAAGATTTTGGGGAACACTGTCGCTATATTTCAATAAAAATCTTGCTAAGAGTGAAGAGTTCAGCTCAAAAGTGTTCAACATGTTGTCGATCAAAAGTTGCAGGCGTTAAAAAAAATCTAAAAAATATTCTCAAAATATGATGATGCATCACCGAATATTGCCATATTAAAAGATCGTTGATAAATATTTTTGTAAACAGAAATAATTTTTAAGCAATTTTTATAGAGATGTATCTCCTTTTAGCAGTGACTGTTTCATTCTTTAAGTCTCGGAATTTGTTGCCCTACATTTGGTGTGCCAAGGTGTTACAAAAAAAAAACGTGTAGCTCAATTGTTCCAATTATTTATTCATTAAAAATACGCATCTATAGCAAATATAAATTAATAACAAAAAAATTTGTTAATAACTTAAATTTATAGAGAAAAAGATTTCTAATTCGTACACTGGGACGCTTTTGCTACAAGGTTTTATCCGTCCTTCAATCAATCAGCCGGCGCTTTAAATAATACTAAAGCATTTCGAGCTGTCAATGAAGCGTTTTTTGGTAAATGGATCTAGCGGTGAACGAGGGCAAAACGAAGTATGTGCTGCCATCGGGAAAGGACGTACAACAGCGACGACTGAGCCAGAACGTCACCATAAACAGCCATAACTTCGAGGTAGTGAAGGACTTCGTCTACATCGGCTCCCAAGTGAACAGTACGAACAACATCAGTACCGATATTAAATGCAGAATAACTCTTGCCAATCCCTGTTTCTTTTGGACTCAAGAGGCAATTGAGTAGTAGGGCTCTTTCTCGAAGGACCAAACAGACTCTATATACCACAAATAAGAAGTTTCTTGAATCAGTTAAAAAATTATTTGAATGTGAATATGGAGCATTTTTGCAAAAACAACTATTGGATGAATACGACCAGGTTTTTAACACCGAAAATATGATAAGTAACATTTTTCAATTCATATTCAAATAAAGAAATTGCTGAACCAAAGACATTTCTTAGCACTTCTTCAAACAAGCTTCAAATATTAGCTTCGTTTTTTTTTGTGGAACCAACAGCAATATTTATTGAAGAAACAAAATAGTTTTTTGGACAGAGAGATTTTTCTGTTCTGTTTAAAATCATTTTTTCTGCAA
Source organism: Epicampocera succincta (assembly GCA_932526305.1). NCBI lineage: Eukaryota > Metazoa > Arthropoda > Insecta > Diptera > Tachinidae > Epicampocera > Epicampocera succincta. Next base: position 60,777,737 of record OW052034.1, read on the forward strand.
CTACACAGACAAAATTATGAACGATTTGCCGGGATTCAATTAAAATTTCTGTTGAATGCAGAGCTGTAAAAGAATTACCCCCCTCAAGAAGTTGAGCAGTAAAACAGAATTCTTAAGCAAAATCACCGAAGTCTTAATCACCGAAGTTAACAAAAACAAAAGAGTTTTGATGTCTGGTTGAACAAAAATCTTTTTGTCTGAATACGCACCTACCAGGGAATTTCACTGAACCCACAAGCACTTGGGTTGCAAAGATATAATATAGAAATCATTTTTAGTGATAAACAGCTTATCTGGAAAAATCTTTGTGTTAATTTTTTCTATGTACGAGTATATTTTTGTGGAAAAAAATATTTGCTTTTAGGGTCATGCAAACTACTGTCTGTCAAAAGTCATCCTTTAAACCTTTCTTTTTCAACATAAACACTTCATATGTGTAAGTTAAAAAAACAACAACAACTTTGTTGTTTCCTTCTCCGTGCGTGGTAATCACCACAAGTTTTGGGTTAAGAAGAGATAAGAGCTTAATTTCAAACCCAGTATGAAATGATGATAATATGAAGTGCAATCCTCAAGGATTTACTAGATGTAATTACCACAATTAAACCATCTGTGACAATTGTCAGCAGCCAACGAGCAACAAAAAAATATTCTTTTAATATATTTGAAAAAATAATTTTGCTCGTTACAGTCTGGAAACATGAAAACCGCCTCACGACCCCATCAAAACCGTTATTAAAAACATGAAATTCAACTTTGCTCAGCTCTTACATTTTTTTAGCACACATTAAGACCGAAAAACAAAGCGAAAAATTCCCTCAAGACTTTTAAGTGCTTCGAAACACATTAGAAAACAAAACAAACAACAACAAACTGACAAACAACAAGGACTATTAACCGCATCTTAGATGATAATTTAGCAGTGAAAGCAGACGTATTTCGCAGCCATCAACCCTGTCTTTCCGCTTTCTTCAATTTTACTTGCCTACAAACATTCAGCCAACATCAAGGAACGAACCATCAGGCCTTTTAAAATTGAAACACACGCAGGAGCAGAAGCAGAAGCAAAAGAAACAGGTCTTAAGTAGGTTGTTATTTTTCCACATTTAAAGCCAACTGCCTGCCTGGCTGCGAGCAACTTTTTTAAAAATGATTTGTGGCATATCAAGTGTCATAATCGCTACTTAAGAAAAACGCTTCTCTTTTAATACTCGTATCTATCATTCGCATTTGGCATACATTTCATACTCGTTTCTTCGTTTTGTTTTGTTTTGCTTTTGCTCATTTGCTCTTTTTTTGTGGAATTTTAAGATTTATTTTAAATTTTATATGCTAATCCCCCGTTATAAAACGATATTTACGCTTTCACGTTTTCATTCCATTCGTTTTACTTTTGCTCTTAAACTTAAGAAATTTATAAGTATCTCATTTAAGGATTTTCATGGCATAAAAATTTGTTTGCAGAATCCGCAAGATTGATGTCATCATTTGACAATTTCTGATAAACGGATAAAACATATTTAATGGCTTGAAGTTATTTTCAGAGGTTTTTATTCTCGAATGCGAGACACAAAAAACGAACAATATTTTAAATAAATTTATGAAATCTTAAGCTGTTGAATGTGCAAAGCAAAATAATATTTAAAGCTGCTGGAATTGCATAATTGATGAAGGTGCCACTTGCGTGCTGTAGTTTTAGGGACTGTTCCAAAATTTCGAACGTTAACGTTCGTAAAGAAGTGAAACGACAATTAATACATTTTCTTTCGCATGTGTTGGCTTCTCGTTTACTATTTTCAGCTTGGGCTTAAAAGTGGCCTCCCAAAACCTTCGAGATCGTAAAACCGGCGCTTAGTCTGAATTGACTGGTTCGCTAAAAATGTGACGACGCCAACACGCGTTCGTTGGGACGGATCAAGTTACAACACCCCAGCACTGTTGAATAACAATCTAGTTAATGAAATCCCTGACATGCTCAGCACTTGAACATGAAGTGAATAATTATCGATATGGATACACAGAACCGCTCACGCTACTGAAAATTTCCATCAAAGAAGTAATACTCATATAACACGATATCCAGTGGGATATCCAGTGTATTGTTTGGACTAGAAAATAACGTCAAGTCGCTGCTGTACATATAGCGGCTATTAGGGTCAAAATCACTTATATGCCACATGAAAGATCAAAATTTCACTTTCATTGATTGGTGAAAAGGTTTACAAATACAATTGGAACTTAAAGTGTATTATTTGGATATAGTCCTCTGGATGGTCCCCACTTCCATATAATTTTTAGTTGCCAAAAAATAACATAATAGAAGGTATTTTTTTTACTTTGAAGAAATTTATTTTCCTAACTTAACTAAATCAAGGTCAGTTGAGAGGGTGCCACTTTTGACCAATACATAATCTGATCTGATCATTCTATTATATTGGAATAAACCAATGTTCATAGTTTAAGTTTAAGCATTTTGTTGATTGGTTTCACAGCGACCCTTTTGCTGAAGACTAGAACACCTGATTCTCCTATTAAAACAAGACTAATCAATCGTTCTATCCCACATTTCTATCAAATCGATATGGTGGTTTCCGAAGGACATAAATGCCTTCCCTTCTCTTTTTCAGATCCTGTCTTCAAATAGGCAGTTAATCCATCTTTTCTCTCAAAAAAAAAAACGTCTAACAGTTTCCAATTTTCATTGAAATCATTTCATTATATTAAACGATACATTTTGTTGAGGAGGGCACCTCTATGAAAAGGCATGAAAATATAATTGTGATTAAGTCGTCAAATCGTCAAAACGTCTGTAACTGATAAAATATGGCAACCATGGTCAGCACATAATATAAGTAAAGTTCCTTTGCTAAAAATCGTCTATAACAGCGACTTGTGAACTACACGTTGTTCAGCATTCCAGTTCTTGCAGTTTCGTTGAATAGGTACGGACTAACCAAAGGACTTTGTGCCAGTAAAAAGGGGTGTTAAATATTATATATTTTGTCCAGCCCAAATCTAGTTGGACAGCCGACAAAATTAGAATTACAATTTACTCTCTAGTGCACCCTTAAAGCTGGTCACTATCTTTTTGCTCTCTTTTTGAAACAGTGCACAACTCAATTCACTTGAAGACCTGCCTGTCCTTAATTGAATATGTTTTTCACCAAATTCTTATTTCCCTTATCAAATATTTCCTTACATTAAAAAAAGCAGGCAAATTAGTCAAGCAATAATAATCATTTAAGGTACGAGTAAGTTGTTACATCCGGTGTCAAACCCCCACAGTTGAATGTTTTCTTTGACAATCAAAATACCATTTTGTTGTTGCAAAAAAAATCTATGTACGTACAAAAAGCATATCGGAAACATTTAAATTATAATAAGAAAAGCTTAAAAGGTAAATAATTTAATAACTTTTTAAGTTAATTCAGGAATAAAAGAAACCATAACGACAGCGGTAACGACCTTAACACGCACACTCTTAATTAAGGGTGTGAACAAATGAGAGCAACGCAAACGCTCCTGCCGTTATGGACTTTAATAAATTCATGAATGCTGAATAATATTACACGCACGCCAACGCTCTGAATCCCAAACTATTTTGTGGGGGTAAATAAAAGGTTAAGTATTTTCTGAGAAGGTTTCAGAAAATGATTGAGCAGCCATCTCAGGTACCAATAGAACGGACTTGGATATGCCTGACCCAAAACCAAAAGTTTTTAATTACTCAAAGAGGTTGACAGTTGCTTTTTCATGTAAAACAAATTTAATTATCAATTAATGTAAGAAATGCCGGCATTTATATGCAAACACGTCAAGCGGCTTGAAAAGCGCTGATTTGATTTTAGGTGCTCTGAGGATAGGGCGTTTATTTAGCGCATAAAAGTCTACGGATGTTTCCTTACGGACTATATTATATTACAGCACAACTTATTACCAAATGAAAAAACAGAAACAATTTTGTATTGCATTTAATATCACAAGGATTTTGAGGACTGTGAACTCCAGAGCGACTTCAATACGCATCGCTAATCTTATGCGAAATGCGATTATCAGAAAATGTTTGATAATTATTTATAATAATAATAATAAAACCTAATAATTAAACACTGATGTAAATTGTTGTATTTGTGTGATTGCCAACAAAGTTGTGGAAGCCACTGACATACATACATTCATATTTGGACACTTTTCTGAGAAATATCGATTAAATGTTTATTCCTGATATGACAAAATTCTAATTCGATAACTTTTTTTAAGTGCACTTAAGCAAACTTGTTCATGTTTTGAATATTTAGATTTATTTAGATCATATAATTAAATCATGGAACCTTCATAACGCAACGCCATTGCACTTAATTGTTGTGATGTTTCTTCGTAGATCCCGCAAAAGAGAAAACTAAACAGAACAAACTGTGTCCAAACAATTTATTGAATTCATTATTCAGCTCAAGACCGGACCAGTTCTTTTGTCGCGGAATCCATATGCTACCAGAAAGATGGGAAAAAGTAGTGGCTGACGATGGACAATACTTTGAATAGTGTATCAACTCATTTGGTTATTATAATTCAAACATTTTTCAAGCAAAAAATCGACATTATTAACTTGTATTATTATTATTGATCGAATAGCGTATTTTATTTAATATCATTATTCAAAGTGATATCAAATTATATTTGGGCCTTTTCCAAATTACTCCTTCTTAGTTACTTTTCTAAGCCTGATGTACTTTTTGATTTTTAAAAGTTGACATCACTGTTGTTTTTTGTGCTGTCATGTTCAATTTTTCTCGTTTCCAATAGAAATACGAAGATAAGACGCGAGCCAAAACAAGAATTATTCAAATCTTTTGGTGTCAATAAATAAAACAATTCCTTTTCTCAAAGCCAGTTTAACACGATTTTAATAATTCTTTAAATATCTCTTCTTGCCAACACTACAGATAATGCGATAATGCCTGTGAATCCAGGTATTTAAATGCTTGATACAGCAAAATTAGATCAATAGCTGCTATTCATTTGTTTTACTTACAATATCCCAGGGAAAACTTGGTAATCCTTGCGGTCGCTTACTTTTCAATGTGTTGCTATTTACCGTCTTTTTTTTGGACTAGTCCCTCCATATGCAGTGCATTGTACCAGAACTGCGTTGGGGGAGGAGGACAGAAGGAGCAGTGGTCCGCTGTTTGGTTGTTTCTTTTCATTCTATATTGCAGGAAATTTAACTAATTACTTAGAATTAATGAAGTAACGACTTCGTGCAGAGCAAAACAAAACATGCGCAGACAAAGAGATCCAGGAAAGTTATCTTTCTTTTATAAAGATTTGAGAAAAAGACTGACCACTTATTTCGTGCACTGCCTGCTTTTAGGAATAATATTTGGAATAAATTCCTTTTGAAGTGGTTTCGCAAGAGGTTTTGGTGTCACTAAAACGCCTTTTCCGTATCGCCAAGTACAAAACTGCTTATGACAATTAAGTTTGGTGAATCCAGAAGAGGAATCGCGATGTACGGGCAGTTCGAAATCAACCACGTCTGCACAATCCCCGATTTGTGTTTCGGGTCGTTGTCTTAATAGTACCGAAAACGATCCTTTATACCCAAAGCACTGGCACTGTGCAGCAAATGGCCTTTTAGTATATTTTTGTCTATTAACTCTTTCAATGAAAACAATGTTTCCAACTCCAGAGGCAGCTATACCAGCCCAAACCATCACACAACCACCACAGAGCTGGACAGTTGTATATAAGTATATTAGATTTAGGGCAATGCTTAATAAATTTGTGAAAAAATTACGATAGTCGCTCGCTCAACGATGAATCAATGATGAATGAATAAAAGACTTTAAAAGGGCATAAACAAATGCCTGTAAATTTTATCCACCGAACAGCAAGAAATCTATAGTGTTCATATAAAAATTCCAACAAATCAATGAGAATTATAAAATATAAAAATATAACTAAGTTTATGATACATTATTTAGGGCGTGATAGCCAACAACGAAGAACATTTTAATTCATAATAATTATTATATTTATTATGTAAATAATAATTATAATAAGACTAATTATAAATAAGAATATGTTGTTGTTTCAATTTATTAACTGATTTAGCGAATTCAGTACTTGATTATAAAAACAATATATTTCAGTGTTGTTGATGGTCTTGCTTAACACGGGTCCACTTTTTCAACTTTTGCCCTTCAATACCCCTTCAGTGTGCATTACACTCACATGCCTCTTACTACACCACTCACATTTTTTAAATTGACCACAAGATTTCTTTCCATACGGTTGGCAATTTTTGGTGCAATTTTAACAGCTGATCACAGGAACATTTTAGGTCGAAGGCATTTTTTGTAATGAAATTCACTATCAATTTAAAAGCAGCCTGTGTCACAGCTGTCAACTCAAGTGAGTTTTGACAAGCAGTTTGTGTTATCAATTCGACATCAAGAAAATAAAGTTTTTAAGTAATTAATCATTAAATCTATTTATACATATAATTTACGTCCTGTAATATAAAGTTGTTGAAAAAAGATGTTTCCGCAAAGCTGGAAGTGTCATATATCACTGACATTTTTTCAGGCCAGTATTAATATCTTACTTGCCATGGAGATACAATAATAATATTGCATTTGAAAATAAGAACTAATTGTGTATATAAATGAGCAGAGATTGCGTTTTTTCTTAACTGAATAAAAGTAGAGAAACGGTGGATCAGGAGGGCAGGTAATTGTATGTTTGTCTTTAAACGTCAAAAATTAATGGTCTACGAAAGAGCAAAGTTTTCTACATACGACAAGTGAACTGTTTGTTGCGGCAACGAACGATACGCCGCAATTAATTTGTAACAACATTGTTGATTTTTATGGCCATAAAATAAGACATCCGGGCTATTAAAAAAAATATGCATAAGTAAAGTTTTAATAATACCATTTCTCGAGCGAATGCGAATGCGGATAATTAAATATGTACGCAAATGTAAGAAACAAAATTTTAAAATTTATGTCTTGCAAAATTAGCAGCTCATTAAGTTAAAGGAAACATGACTAAAATGCGAGTACCCTTTTGTGTTGTAAAACATCTTTAAATGTTTAATCGTACGTTCAATGCATTTCTCTGCTTTCCTCAATGTGTGTGTAAGAGAAATTTTATGCCAAACTTTTATCAACCAGTTACAATCTTGTTAATTTAAAAGCAGCAACAAAATAACAAAATATTGGCTTGTAATTTGCAACATTTATCACCTTTACAACACAAATTCTCCGAAACTGCAAAAGAAAAAAACAAAAATACTTAATGAATTTTACAAACGAAACTGTTTTTTACGTAACACAGGCCGAAATTGAAAAACTTCAATTCCAAAGCGTAGTAACAAACAACTCGAACAAAAAACGAGGCATTCATTAGCCCGTTCTTGTTTACCACATTTAGCACTTAACGGCTCGTAAAAAACTGTCGAAATGTGGTAAAACAATTGTGTATTTATGCAAAATTATGGGGCAAGGGGTAGCTCAGTTTATCCCCTCGCTCGAACAGGACTGAAACGATAAAACAACGGCAGCCGAGAGGGAAGCCAGTTGGCTCAAAGCAACGACCTGGCACTGCTGAAAGTCATTCATTAAGTTCGCAGGCAATTAATGAAGAAATATTGCGTTTTAATGACATGTGCGCGTTTCACAAAAATGTGCAAAACTATTTTGTTAACAATACGATTGTCGAACGTGTTGACAGCTCTTATATCAAAATAAAAACGCACAAAATTACAAATTCAATTTCTGCGAGTACTTGAATGTTTTCATTGCAGGAAAATCGCACCAGCCATCTCGCACGATTCAACTCTAAAAGGTCTGCTGGAAGATGTCAGCCAACGGTGCAGGTATTTTCAGAAAAATCAGAGCAGACATATTTGGACATTTTGTCCGGAGTCGATGGTGGACAATTGAACTGAGCAAGAAATTTGGCTCCAATATTCACTTTTTATACCTGTGATAGCCTTAATTCAGGTTCCAGCTTTTGGAATATGCCAAAATATTATCGTGAAATCTGGAGTCTGTCTGGGAGCGATTTCTATAAACGATTTGCCGACGGTAATAACATTTTGCAATGTTTCAATGTCGGTGGACGATGTGAGGCTTTTCCTACGCTGTAACAATATCGCCGGGAACAATTATTAAGAAAGTGATACATTTTACGATTGGTGCAATACCAACATGATGACCCGTAACTTAATAAAGTGAAAACATTTTCACGTAACTGGCATGATGGTGATCTTTTCTATTTGGGTGGAAGTCAACTTGATTTAGTTATAGCCACATTTTCGTGAAACGCGTGAAAGATGTTGCAAATGTGAAACAACAGTTTCCATTGTCAACATCTTTCATCTCTCATTTATTCAGCAGTCAAAAACACATTTCAACAAAAAGACGCAGAACTGAAGATCTAAAGTATTGAAAAATGAATTTGGAAAATAAATTAATAACTGGATTAGTTGTTGCTTTGCACGAACAAAATCAAATTTTACTGCAGTACAGCGAAATAATGAAGGCCATTCTGGAAGAAGATGATGATGGAGAATTTTTGGCGGACATGAGCATGAACGTTTCCCGAAAGGTTTGGATGACTGTAAGTCAAAATATGTACAATAAACTCTAATTCTGTACATACACATAATATCTCTGCATACGTACCACATTTCTACATTTTAGTGATGCCACCTTAAATTACGCAAGATGTAAGATGGAACAACATGAAAATATGTTGAGTTTGTTTTCAATAGACTTTATATGGGAAAATGTTAACATTTTTACAAATTGATGAAAGATGTAAGACGTTGCTGAGTGAAAAATGGCCATTACAGAGTTTCTGGACTCAGGCGATTTTATTGACTCTAAATTAAGTGTCAGTTTGCATATTATGATGATGGTAAATAAGGCTAAATGGAGGAATTTAATGATCCCATAATAATCAAGCGATTGTACGCGTCATTAGTCGTTTGTGCTCGGACAAAAATTTGTTTACAGAGAGTTTTCTGAAACACGATTCGTCCGTTTCGATGAATTTGTCTGGAAAATCAACGCTGCTGTATATGAACAAAATCCATCACTTTTGTCATGTGGCCAGTTTTTTTAATGTGCAATAATTTAATTATTAAAATAGTTGTTTTTTAAAATGCATGAAAAAGGAAGAGAAGATTATTTGTGCTAATTGCCATTGAAATGCATAAAGCGTTGTTATTAGCAAAGTACATGTATGTATGTATGTACATATATTTGAATAAACTAATTGCTGTGAAACGAATTTTAAAGCAGAGAAGATCAATGGACTATTTTCACACATTGATTCCATTGATGCACTTAAGCGATGTGGAGTCCTGCGTTAATTTCCATTTTACACAGTTACTTGATGAAAAATGTTTATGAAAATGTTATATAAATCGGCAACTCAATTCAAGCCTGAAAGAAAAAAATTAACTTATTGACACCTCAGTCGAATTTTGTCTGGACAAAATATAAAATATTTTATTATTTTTGTAACAACTAATATCGAATTCCGTACTTCAAAGTTTTCGCCTACAGCCTTGATTACGGTTCGGTTTAAATGCACCAAAACGTTGCTGGACAGCCGATAATTTAAAATGTCTATCAACGAACATAATTAAAAGGAAATGTTTTAAATAAAACAAAACGATAAAAAATGACGCATTATTGGCCAGAAAAGGAGAAACGAAATTAATGAAATGCTTTTGTATGCTAATAAAGGTGAAAACAAGAACCAAAAATTATCACATTTTAAAAGGATGGTGAACGAACGTATTCGTTCGTATTAAGGCCATCAAAAAGGACATTAAAATGTTTTCTAACATTCATATTAATGAATTAAAATGATACATTTAATTAAAAACGCCACCACTAAAAAGCAATATTATTAAAATGAAAAAGAAATGAATAAATAAATTATAAATGAGAACGAATTAAGATAAGACACACATTCGCATTAAAAGCAACACATACCTGCATACATACGTATGTACATTCGAAGGCATATATGTACATATATAAGTATGTGCGTGAAGGCATCCCAGGCGTCCAGGTTGGTGCCGGCGATAGTTGCAGGACATTTTTTGTTCTTAAAAGAGACAAGGATCTTAACAAAGTCGTCTAATTTGTCTTATCGCAGATAAAAAGTACAATAATTGCTGGAGAAGTCTAGAACGTCTTGTTAAAAGAAATCCGTTAATATAATGGGAGGCAGTTTTGCGTCCACCAAAACCAAAACCAAAACGTAAAAGGCTTAAAATCATATTTTTTCCTATAAAAACTTGTTGCACAAAAAGAAAACTATAAAGTTTATTAAAATACAAACGTCGGTCGAAATCCGCCATTCGCGGCGAGTCTGACAATGCCATGTGACCATTTTTGGTTCTGGTTTTGAAAAGTTTTTTTTAACAAGTTTTTCTATAAAAGTGATTTGAATCACAAGAATAATGTTCTGTATATAAATATTTTCTGGCTTCTGGCTCCTTCAATAACTTTTTCAAACCACTTTTTTTATGTTTTAGACTTTTCTGTTGTTAAAACTCATAATAAATTAATTTAATCAATTAATTTTTTTATACAATTAGTTATTTTATTTAAAAGAAATACTTTAAAATTAAGAAAATTCCCAACAACCTTTTCTGAATTCAAGCGGTTTTTTTCGCTTATCTTTTCGCCAATTGAAAGTCACATCGAAAAACACAAAACGGGTGTGATGTACAGAATGCTAGAAAATCACAAATATATTTTAGTTTTATTTTTAATAATGTTTAATTTTTTCAAGCATTATTTTTTTTATTATGGTCACACTGCCACTTAACAACTTCATCCATTACGAGTAAAACAGCTGTTATGAAGGCGAATTCATAGCAAGCAAACTCGATGAAGTCCCAAGTAATTTCTTTTTCCTTTTTTCAATAATCATGAAGCTGTCAAAAGCAAAAATTTCACTCTTGAACTGTTGACCCCCGAAGAGGACTAAAACATTTATAAAAGAAAGATGCAACTCGACTCTCATGTTTTCTTCGGTCGTTCTGTTTCATTCAAAGAGTTTTCATCGCAAATTTATACGTTCCTTCCTGTTGTTTGGCTGTAAATAAAAAATCTTTAATTTGCTGCGCATATTTTAGGAATTGATGACCAACAGTAAGCGCATTCTTCACTGTCAACACGCCAATTATATAATTTGCATAAACGTCTTGCTTTCGTACCGCTTGTGTCATCATCGCCAACTGGGTATGCATTATGTTTTTAATTTGGCTGTTTTTGGCGTGTGTGTATTTTAATAGTATGAGCGGCAATTAAAATAAAACATCCAAAAAATTGTTAGATAAGCCTTAATTTTTAATAAAATTCAGTCTTTATGGCAGGCGAACATTATTTATTCCCTGCAAAGGGATGATAGCGCTTGTGCTGAGCAAAAGGTAAAAGGTCATTTGGAGTGAAAAGAATATACAAATATTTTCAAATAACTAATTTGATAATATCACGTTTAAGAAAAGCTAAAGCGAATTGACAAAACAACAAATAGCCGTTATTAATCATTGAAATGTGTAGGTCATTTAACTTAATTAGGACTTTTTACAAACGCCTACACATGAAGAAATAGAAATGAATTTCCACTTACTTATTGAGATAAATAGTTGACAATTACGGGATAAAATGGAGCGTCAAAGAAAAACGATTACGCGAAACTCGATCCCAAAAATCACAAAATATTACGGGATTAAGTAAAAATCTGAAGGACGATGTTAGTCCTGGATGCCTCAGTAAAGCAACAACAAAATGTTGAGAAAGCGAAAAAAATTGCTATGAAAAATAGTCGAATTATTATCAGAAAGGATGCAGAGGTTATTCCTATTAGTCGGCTATTCCATGCATTCCTTTTTTATTTTGAAATATATGTCAAGAAGTGTGTAGCAGCGAAGTTCTCTTCAAAATTGCTTAGTTTTAACCAAAATACGTTGTCCGTCGCGTTTCATGTCCAAACATTCAGGTCAAATGTGAGGTCCTGGCTAAGTTGGGTTGTCTACAGCTTCAGCCACGATTTCTGCAGTGATGGCATCTTTTGGGCGACAATAGCGCTGGTATAACCACAGCGGCTCTATAGTATTTTGTTTCGTTTCAGTGATGGGCTTTTTCACCAAAAATTATGCTTAATAAACACATGAAAGTCATTTTTTTGCAATTTGTTAAAACTCACGAGATTGTCTGCTGTTAATGGCTGTCAATCACAACTAACTTCGATTCCGAACCTGTGGGACAACGCATTAGAGGACGCCCACGGAACCGATTGCGCACACAAGTGGAGAGGGACCTCAACCAACTTGGTGTGCACAATTGGAGAACGCTGGCTAAAGACCGTGCCAGCCGGAAAACTTTATTGGTTGAGGCCCAGGTTCACCACGGACTGTAGCGCCAAGAGAAGAAGAAGAAGAATCAGAAACTAAATGACTTAGATTGTTCAAAATTTCACAATAGTCTAATAAAAGAAGTGCGGGGAATTGAAGAAGTCACGGAGGTATCAAACAGCCCTCGTACCAAAAATTAGTAAAAACTCCATCAAGAATAAATGAAAATATTTTTTGGGAAAACTTAAAATGTGAAGTTTTCACAAAAGTTCACGAAATTGGATTTTATCTAGACAAAAGCGCAAATATCAGTTTCAAAAAACTGTATAAAGCTTTTGAGGACTTCTTGCTCACACATAAAACATAAAAAGGACGAAAAATAAATTACGATAACCCATAACAACTGGCATCAAGGAAAAATCATAATCGTTCATGTAGAAAAATGCAAGAGAAAAGCAACAGTAGAAATCACACAACACACCAAGTCGGAAAAAATGGGCGCTACAACGCAGCTTTTGTTGTATTCTACTCGTATTCCATTCTACATTTTTACTTCCATTCTCACAATGCAACTGAAGTGAGAATTTTTATTTTGAATCCAAATCGACTACAAAGGAAAGTCATCATTTACGATTAAAATTTTCTAAAAAAAAGCAACAGCTCCAACAACGACAAAAAAAAAACAACAACAACGTTAATAAAAAAATAAAACATCAAAAAGGCGAAACTTAGCAAAAGAATGAATGAAAGAAATTACTTTTCAAACGAATGAATAAATATGGATAAAAAAGTGATCAATATTTTTTTCTCTCTCTCTCGTTTTATTATTTTTGCAATTGCAACAACATAAACATGCAAATGATGAAAGAAAAATCAAATGATACCAACAAAACAAAAATTTTCAAATGAATGAACAAAAAGCAATTGAAAAAAAATCTAGAAAAATTATCATCTGAAATGAAATATTCTTTTTGAATACTTGATATTTGAAGAGTGTTAAAAGAAACAGTTCAATTAATTGCTGAAAGAATGAAAAAAAAACTTGCAAATTATAACTTTCGAAAGGCAAAATTATTTGTTTTACAATAATTCAGTAGTAACGGATTCTGGGAAGCGTAAAACTTAAAGTAGACCTTAAAGACTTTGAGTTTGGAAATGTGAAGACTTATTCAATTTGGTGCGGTTTTCATGGTAAAACTAGATTTTTAGGACATAAAATCGCCAGCTGAACTGGAGGGCCACCACACCACCAGACAAGTGGTAAGATTTGCGTGGCATTTTGTGAGAAAGAAATCTTATAAAATTTATCGCGAGATCTAAAAACCTGTAACATGCCACGGACTATCTACCTCGAGTCCAATGAAAACTATGAGTAGAAACTAATCAGCGTCATAAAACCTGGATCAGCGGCGTGTGAGCAGATTTGTGTAGGCGGCCAATGTGCCGCCCTTTGAATTTACTCAGCAGCTGAATTAATTGACATGGAGAACGTGGAGAAGAAGGCAGAATTACACACAATTACATTGAATTTTCAGTATGAAAGAAATGCATTTCAATACGGTAATTATATTCCAAATTTAGAGTCTATGTATGACGAAATCTTGGTTATTATTTTTATCCACATCGCCTCTTCTCTAATCAAAGATATTTGGAACTACTTTCATTATTTTATTGATGAAACTTTTATACAAATTCCTCTTATTTACGCAATACATTATTATATTAATTATAGTCTCCGGGGTCCAAGTTATTCCTACCTCACTATCCAAAGCTATCCTTTTTTCCGCTCTTCTTGTGGTGCTCCGTATTGATCTCAACTGCTCGCGTTCTTCAGTTCAAAACTGTATATGTATGTATGTGTATGTAGATATGTTTTAGAGCTGAAAATCCTTCCCCAGATGAGCCCTTTTGGCTAAAAAGGTCTTCGAGCCATTTTAACAAGAACTTGTAACAGTTTAGTTAAAAAATTTACCTCGAATTCTGTACAGAAATCCTCTTTTCAAGACGTCTCATCGCACATTTTAAACTCACCTTTAGTTTATGTCTTTTAAACTGTTTTTATTTTTCTGTACGTACTCGTTTGTTAAGGATTTAAGTCCCCAATGGCAGTAGAGATGCGCACATACTTTAAATGAACGCATTTCTGAGTCGAACAAACTCATATCACTCACTACCAGTCTCAGCAAGTATTTTTAGTCTTACCCTTAGTTGTTATCTTCAACTTAGAAAATGTTTAATGTCAGTGCTTTGGCTGCAGAATATTACACACTAAATATTAACAAGTCCTCCCAGTAGGTGGAAGGTGGGTTCTCAAGAGATCAGGCTCGGAAGAAGTTTTTAATCTGTATTATAACGAGTGCCTTCGGTAGATAAGGCTTCCTTTGCGATGGTTGTACCAGTGGTTGGGTGGAAGGATTTCTTGCTCTTTGGTATGCCACTTTCGGGATTCGTTAAAAACAGTGGCTGCAATAGGGTTCTTTACTCACTGCACGTAGAGTTCTGGCTGGGCTAAAAGCCGGCCTCTAACAGGCTAGAAGTATTTTTTACTTAAAACTTATACTAGAGTTTCGAATTGCGTCCCGTTTTTTTTAATTTTCTCAATGGTTTTTGGGGCAATCTTACCTTTTTAAATTTTTCAGAATTTTTTTAGTTTAGAAAAATTTCCTTAAAACTTAAAAATTAAAAGTCAAGCCTGATATTTGTATTCAGGCGATTTCTAGGACAAAACTTAAAATAAAACAGTCGTATCCCCCAGTTATTTTAAAAGACGACGACATTTGTTTTCCGGTTTTATTAGGTGGCAGGTAATTTACCCACCAGGTTGTTAAAATTAGTTACAGCGATGCCAAAACTTCAGAGGGGTGTAAAAACACAATTTCAAACGCGTATGTTGCACAATAAAATCATAATAAAATAGAAACATACCCGAATTACACTACCACACGTTTTCAATGATCTTCTCTATATTTACAATTAAACGGAAAAATGCGTGTTTAATAGTCTATGACGAATGTGTGTGTGTGTGTTCGCTGGAAAGCAGCAGGAGTAGTTTAAACCAACTCCTTTTAACTTTAAAAACAGAAAAATGTTGAACGGACAGCGACAAATTTATGACTTTTTCTTAAAAAACATTTGATAAAACAGTTTAATTAGGAAATAGAAGCACAAACCACGTGGTAAAGAATACACTCGTTTTCTTTATGGGGTTTTATGAAGTCATAATTTTTATTTGACTCACATCAAATCTACTCGACTTTCTTTCTGCCGCAGATGATCTGTTTTTTTTTTTTGTTGCTCTTAAATGATTAGAAATATACCAGCCATAAATCATTATTTTTATAATGTTCAATTGGAGTTTATTTTCTCAGTCCTATTTTTAATTTCTAACAACACAACCAACAAACAGAACTTAATTTCTATGTTTGATAGCAAAACTTCGACGTAACGAATTTGTAGGGGATCCAAAAATATTTTGCTAAAGCTATTGATTCGCTGTAAACATTCCCGGTTACCAGTAAAGTCACTCATTTTTATAGGAATCAAGTCGATACGGACAACATGTCTACAGGTAGGATCCCACTATCGGAGCAAATGGCACATTTATTGTGACAAATCGGCACCATCTTTTAAAACTTATCACGATTTATCTTCCACTATTCGCTTTATCGTTGCATGTTGTGGTCATGTTTTCGTTCACACTAACGGTCCGTGATGAAGTCGCTTATTTTCGAGATCTCTCCAGAATCCACTTCTAAACTCTTTAAAAAACTATTTATAATTTTTTTTTTTATCTAAACATAAACTTTTTTGGGGACAGTTTTCTTTACTCTGAAAACAGATGTTTGCGGGCGACTATGACAGCATATCGGTGCTAATCGGTGACTTTAATCGCTGCTGTAGTTCAGCTTTACTTACCCTTTAAAGTCGGCGAATTTTTCAAACGTTTATTGGCTGGCGTTGTGCAAAAGAGCGTCCACATTATCGGCGCTTCAGATAACACTTTGTACGGCCGAAGACAGCAAGATTTCTCCGCTTGGCGTTGTTAATTTGAAAATGTTGTGCGTTCCCACTATCGCTACCTGAGTTTTGCAGAAAATCTTTGCATTGTGCCGATAATACAAACTTTGCTGGCAGCACTACATTTGCAATTACACGTACTTTAAGAATGCGTTCTTTCGCTTTAAATGTTATTACTTCTTCGTTGTGTAGGCGTTATGAATGAGTACTGGGCTATAACAGAGACTTCACCGCGAACTCGACTTTGACTTCGTTGTTTTTATAATGGAACCGTTCTGATTTCATTGTATTAAGTGAAGATGTTTTTTTTAAAGGACTCAATAAAACGCTCGTTTTAAACAGTCCATTTTGTCGCACTTTCACTGTAGCTTGTGGCTTTTGCGGTCCTACAATGTTGGTGGGTTCACCTTTAGTGACATCCTCTCCACGTGTAATTTGTTAATTACACACATTGCAGTTTACATTTAATTTTGTTTTAGAGTTTATTTTAGTTTTCTTGGTTTTTTCTGGTCGGGCATTTTACGTTGGCAGTTGTTTGTCATTTTGAGCGGTTGTGCTCTTCACTGTCCTTTCGCCCGACATTAAAAGCACGAACTTGAAGTTTTTTCTGTTCGGTTTTGTGAACACAGTAGTTGTTGGATTGTTGCGTTGACGCATATCATTAAATTGTTTGCAAAAGTTAAAATGGTAATTGGCTTAAATACATTTAGCATTTGGCAAATGCAGAGTTTGAGCCAGTTTTGGTAACATTTTTCGTTCGTTCTGTTCTGGCTGAGTTGTTTAAATATAATTTTCGTTTTGCAGAGTAATTAAATAATTATATGTATTTTAATTGAGTTATTATTATGGTGTCTGAAATAGTGCATTGCGTTGATGGTGATAAGTGCTCAGATGTTAAATGTAATGATCACTGTTTGTCAAGTCATTAGGAATTTTCATTAAATGGCTGCCGTGCTGCCACACACACACACACACACACACACACAAACACACACACACACACGCATGTCAAGCCTGTTTACATACATATTTGCGTATCTACATTCAACTGGCTTCAAACAAGCACTCGACTTTCACGTTTAAATTTTTTTAGAAAATCGTGGCATAAATGTAAAAATTTATTAAGTTTCTCAGATCCCCACAAATCTTGTCAGAATATTGAATATAATTAACGAGAGTCAAAAGAATTCACTGTACTGTATGTATGTGTATATATATATATATATATATATATATATATATATATATATATTATAGTATATAACAGTGGCAACATCTCAGAAAATGTTACTCATTGTAGAGTCTGAGAAAATTGTATAACTAAAAGAAAACAGATTTTAACGAAACCTCAGGCGAAAGCAAATAAAAAGTAAATGAAAAAAGAAACAAAAAGAAAACGAACCCCGAACTTGGGGTTTCCCCCACCTTTTTACAATTATTGAATCTAAATATTAAGTATTACAAAAGCCAACATTTTCCTATATTTAGAGTTGGCGTTTAACATTTTTGTAGTGTGGTCGCTGTTTCCGTTGTGGGAGCATTGTGGAGGTAGGCTTTTGACGTTATACATTATTGCTTAATGTTTATTTTAAAACTCAACTGTTGCTTTGGAGAAATTAGATTTAATAAAGTTTAAAATTTTTCAATTTCGCCATTAACAAAATATATAAATATCGATGCCTGGAGAAAACTGAAGTCTTCTGATATAAGAAACCCAGATTGAAGTTGTTACGGGTCAACAGGTGATCGACGATATTTTGTATTATCCGAGTTAGAAGAAGCTGTAACAAGTATTTATACAAGCAAGTTCTCATAATCACATTTCCCATAGCACTTGCGATGCGCAAGAGGTCTAACGACAACTGATGCGTTTTAACTGGACAGAACTGCAAACTAACGATAACGTTGCAAGCTGTACAAATAAAATAAAACATATTTTTATATATTTGTAAGCGAAAGATGCTATTAAATATAAAAATATCGCATTAAAAATATTTATTTTATTTTAATAATTTTCAGAAGCTATTATTTACTTCAGCACTAGCGATTTGATTTATAACACATAAAAACACGCGATCCTCAGGACATTGCAAAATCAGATTAGCGATTTTCAAGTCGCTTGGCGGTTTCAAAACGCATGTTTGCAATAACATGGCCGATAGATCTTAATATTTTGTTATTATTTAGTTTCTTAAATATGTACATCTTCAAATTCTTTTCAATGGCTGGGCTTGTATTGGAAACCAGTTGGACACTTTGTTTTATGCTTCAAGTTCGTTATTCGTGGAGAGATTTTAAAAAACTTTTACAAGTCGATGGACTGCTTAAGTCTATATTAATAGAGTAGCTGACACTTTCATCATACAGGCAAGACATCCAACTTGCATTTTGTGAAACCAATAAAATATTCACGGCATAATAAATTTATCGAAAAGTTTTGCTTTTGCGAAATTTATGCAAATTTCTTTCATAAATCATTAAAAAAAATTGGGAAAGCAAAATGTAAGTAAATGTAATTGCAAACCTATTTTTTCAATTACAAATGCCACAAAATTAATAGTCCTGAAAATTTATGCAAGAAATCGCATGTTCTGCTACAGGCGAAAATAAATCCTTAAAATCCTTTGTAATGTACACAAACACACATACAAAAACAAAAGCCATTAATGACAGTTATGGCATTAAAGCAGTTAACAAGTGAAGCAAAAAAGGATGCAAATTTTATGCTCATTAATATCAATCAATTGATTGACAATGTAGACATAAAACAACAAATGTTTTGGAATAAACTAATTTTGCATTTGTGTAATAAAAAGGAAATAGAACAAAATAAAAACTGCCACTGTATGAATATTTAACAAACTCCAAAGAGATGTAAATCCTTTTGCGTGTCTGATAAATTAGAAAAGAGTTTCATTAAGTTTAGAGCCAAATATCAAACTCCGCTGGCAGTCACTTCTGCCACCCCTAATCATTTGTAATGATGTGTGCAAAGTCGTTGCCGTTGCTGTTGATGTTGATGCCGAAGCGACATTAATAAATCCTTTGGCAATTGTTACATTTAATGTCAATAAGCAACCACAACAGCAACACACTTACATTTCGTTTATCGAGTGCGATGAGTGTTTAGATATTCATTTCAAACTCCACAACAACAACAACAACAACACCGGTGTGGATAAAATTGTTTGTTTATGTTTGTTGGTGTTATTTTGTGTTTGATGTTGTTGTGTTTTAATATCAAATCGACATTAAATGCACCCCTTTTGTTTTTATATCCTTGTGTCACTCATTTCCTATAAGTAGAGAGTTGCGAAGATGATGACGGTGATAAAAATAATTTGGTTGTTATTGTTGTTGATCCTGCTGAGTTTGAAGTGTTTAATTTTAATGTCATACTTCTTTTTCTCCACAGTTAACAAATAATTGAAAGTAGGAAAAAGTTGCACCCAGGCATTGAAAACAACACTCGAGAACTGTTAGTTTTGTACCCTACAGGCAGGACTTGCTTTTTGGCCAGAGGTTGTAAAGACTCTAGTTTTGCAGCGAAAGAGTCAGACTTGCACGCAAAAATATTATGGCTGGTTTTTGTGGATTTATTTATGATATTTATAGAATAGGGGCTGGATTATGTGAACGGATATCGCGCATGCCACGAGTTTTTTTCTGGTATCATAGGGAACTTCAATAACAGGGTTTTTGTATCGTCAGCTGAAGTGCAAAACCGCCTAACTACTGTAGAAGCCAAATGGCAACATTATGTAGATCTGGTAGTTACGATTTTTGCTTCTAAAGTTATAATTATATACGAGTAAAGACTGGAGATGGAGTAAAATTAGTTTAAGAAAAATTGATTCAGTCACGTGGTTTTGCTTTTCAGCTAACGATATCCCACAAAACTAATTTGCACATTGAATAAAAAAAAACAACTTTGTTTTCTTCCTCAACAAAAACATTTTTATCAAATATTTCCCATCAAATAATTCGCTGAATCAGCGAAATCTCTGTTGGGATAGTGACCTATAAAAGTACGGCATTAACTCAACAAACACTTTTGTTGCAAAAATAAATATATTATTGGAAATTCTTATTTGATAAAGCGTTTGTGATAATTGCCGATAAAATTGAAAAGCTTCTTTAAACGAAAGCATTTCACTGCAATAAGAGATGGGAAAAATGAAGCGGTGGAGAGCGGCCAACGCAAGTCGGCGCAAACCTTCTCACAATGTCTGCTTATCGTTTCATTGAAACCACATTCGACTATACACACAGTCTTATTGCTTTTGTTATATATCTGTCATATGTTACAAAAGTTAAAGGATACTTGGCAATATGTTGTCATTTTATACAACCGTAAGCAACAAGGAAACGAACCAGTCAATCAGCAAGTGACTGAAGCAGCGACCGTCTGTCTGCCTCTGGTTAGACTTGCCCAATAAAGTCATTTAACAAACGACAAATGTACGAATATCAACTCAACAACAATAATCTGTCAAAGTTAAAATATCCTATAAACTTCACACATTTTATCCGAATACGTTTGTGCTCTGCCGTCTGATGGTTTGTTAGACGACGGTTGCGGGTTATCAATCAATTTAATTTACTTTGTCATAATCAACTGACATTCTGTTGTTGTGCATAATGAATAATTCTAATGAATTAAGTACTTTAAACAAAATACTTGTACTTACGGCCAATTTAAAAAAAGCCACTAAATAAGTATTTCTTAGTTAATTGTTTGTCTTGGGTTTTAATGAAATTTTAGTTTCAGAAAAATATTTATAGGAGTAGGAGTATTGAAAGCGTAGTTTGTGGCGGACACGTGTGACAGAAGGATATTTCCAATAAAGCGACTATATTTTTGAAACCTGACCTGAATGCTATTATATTTATGCAACCTTGAGTATAACATGGGCAGTCCAACACCTAAAACGGCAACGATTCTTCAGGGCTGGGTGTGAATTTGATGGTTAAATGACGACGCATCGTGTGAACCTGCTGGCCGAGCATGAAGTTGCTGTGAACTCAGCACCGATACGTGGTCAAGTGAACTGGGACTGAAGAACATGCGATTCCAACAGTATGGATCAACGATACACATATTCAAAATTCAGAAGGTTGCATTTCCTGGTCGCCTAATCTCCGGTTTTGGGGATTCGCATTGGCCGGTAAAATGGCACGTTCTAAATTGAACCTTCTAAGCGTTATTCTTTCAACATGCCTCAAACTATTGAACTCCTCAACGAGAAAATTAGTGAGGAATATGGCAACCACAGCCGGCAGTCCTGGCAAGAGTGAAGGAGAAAGCCTTAAGTCGAGTCCGTGGTGGCCACTTGGATATCTAACAAGCCACAGACAAAAAGCGCCCCTTGTATAATTGAAAAACTGTAAATAATTTTCTCTTTGATGTTTTTTTTATAAATAAAAAAATTAAAAGCAGCAAAAGCGTTTGAAAATTGTAATATTTTTTGGAGCTGAAGGAAAAGAAAATCATCGTCTCATATCAGACATTTTTCTTCCATAATTTATACAAGTAATTTGGAAAACTCATTAAAATACTTTCTATCTGTGCTTTTAAAAGTCATTTTCTTTAATTTATTTTTGATATTCTTTTCCTTTTTGTATGCAGACACATTTGCAGCGCTACAAATTACTCGAGAAAAGTAAATTGAAAAAGTAAAGTTTTCTTCTTCGTTCTTACGCAAATGACAGACAACAGTAAATACTCGCTGGTACTTGTTATATTAAATTTAAAATAAAATGCAACAAATTTTATGGTGATGATTCTTTTTTCTCTCTTCCAGAGACGCAAATAAAAACTAATAAGATGCAGCAAACTCTGAAATGTATTCTTTGTACGAGTATTATTTTGCTTTTATTCAAATTCATGTAAATCGTATGTTGCGGCAGGAAACGTGTGGTGGGTGTGTGTGTTGGCATCTAAATTGTGAATAAAATGTAACAAGAAATTCGTACAATAAAAACCCAAAAGAATACAAATTATCCAGAAAACAGCCACAAAGTGGGGTTTCTCACTCACACATGCGGACTTGCATTCCTGCACAGTATCACAAAACCAAAGAACAACTCGCTCGTACATTAGAAGACACTCTGCCATAAATAAAAGTTTTATTTCGATAGTAACAAAAAAAAAAATCTAAATATTTTATGCATAAAGTGCAATAAAGTCCTAAAATTTATTTTAGTAAAAACTGGACTACGAGTAGGAATAAATGCCAAAAGTAACCGAAGAGTTAGAAGCGGTCATTCGAAGGACAAAACTGTTTTGCGCACCTTATGACCTGCCATAGAACCTGAAGAACTAGTAGCGCTTAATGTTAAATAATTTTTGCCTTCACTCGAATCTAAAAAATATCCAGTATTTTTAAAATGTTCCTTTCAGAACAGAGAACGGTTTATTTTAGGCTCTCAATACAATCACAAAAAATTAACACAGTGTGATCAATCTACATCGTTATCGGAAAGCAATTCATGATGCCTTTCACAAAATACTGAGTATTATGAAAATTTTTATTTGGCCCCTTTAAAAAAAAAACTAGAATATGAACATTTTTCCTCTTCAGATTATTTTTATAAATAAATGGAAGGCAAAAATTGGCACCAACTAACGTGTATTTCACTGAATCTATTTATCTCATCTCTTATGGTTGATGTTTTTGAATCTAGGCGATACCGCTGCAGCATTTCTACGCTTGAATTACTTGTTGTAGTCCAAAGTTGTAGTCCATACTGGTATCCGGATTGTCCTGTATAACTCCAAGCAGCCAATCAATTTCTTTTCTGTTTTCGCACTTAAAAGCTGACACTCGCCTATTTAAATGAAGTCCAAAATATTGTCAGTTATTTGATTTTGTTATTGAATCGAGACAATCACTTTTTCGTAACGTAAAAGTTGCGTGAACACCAATACAATTGCCAGACAGAATATTCCAGCCCACATAATGGACGCTGATGGTAGAGCATTCCGTCCCCACGACCTAAATGAAGTCAAGATAGCAATATAGGGAATCTTCGACTCTGAACCAGTGGGACAACGCAATATGGCGCACACAAGTGGAGAGGGACCTCAACCAACTTATCTTACTTTGCGCATTAGTGTAGATATATTTCAACAAAGAGTTCAAGTATCGATAACAAATTATAAGCCTCGAAAAATATTTGCTTAAAAGTGATCTTTAGAGCTATTAATTTTTTCATTTTATAGTCGTGGTTTTACTCTTTTTTAACTTAGCGAGTTTTTTCAAAATGTGATGAGGCATCACCGAATGTTGTCATAGAAAACTTTAAACAAAAGGGGATCTAATTTTTGCATACAGAAATAATATTTATGAAATTCTTACAGATATCTCGGTTTCACTCTTGCAATCTCTGATTATGGCTTTACTAACAGCTGATAATCTTCTTGTCTAGTACATTTAAATGGGAGTGTGTTTATAAACATTTTCCCTCGAGTGTATCAAACAGCACAATGTCACACACTTTGCTTTCGTTTAATACGAGTGAAAGGCAGTGCTGAAAGAATTATATTGTGAAAAAGCAAATTTGAATTTTTTAAATTAGTTTTGTTAACTTTTTCTTTACACACAAACACACACACACACACACACACATGTATATAACTACGAAATGCATATTCGTATTGTATTTTTCTATTACTCGGCAATATTTTAGCCAGAGCCTCAGTAGAAATGATAGCAAAGAGGGTGGGTGGAACGTGTGTAAGTGGTAGATGTCTACCGGAATCCTTGAATATGAAATAAGAAAAGTAATATCGTTTGTCTATGAGGTTTACAAGAGCAAATTTCTCGAGTAAAAATATCATATAAATATAAATATTTTATCATTGTAATCAAAAAACAAGACACAGTCACACCTCGGTATAACAAATACTTTCACTTTAAGGAATTCTCGATATAACGAATGGGTATTTTTTTATAAAACTAAAGTTTACATGTTTACACTCCGTATAAAGTGTATAATAAATAATAAACGAATAGAAAAAGACGGGAATATTCGTAATAGTACCGTTATGTTTCTCGTTCTTGTGATCATGTGTATGAATTGGGTTTTGAGGGCAACAGGAAAAGACTGTTTTAAGTTAAAAAACTAAAATTTTAGAAGACTGCAAAAGTGGTATTCCAAATCCCCGACATGTATCTTAATGATAATGGAATGAAAAATTATTTTAAAGTTGGATAACACTAAGAACGGATGGAAAGACCGACGATCCCTTGTGAAATGAGGAATATCACGATAAGCAGGAGAAGTTGTATGAATGATTGTTAAAGCAGTGAAGAAGATTTCTTCCGGTAAATGGAGTAGCATTAAAAGCAAAAGGCCTTAGAGCTAAACGGCAAACTGCGTACCGGAGGGTTTAACGCAGGTGATGGATGGTTCAACAGATTTAAGAAACTTCTAAAGGAGTGTGGTGAAAAGTTATGATCACGAGGTGACTTAGTAGAGCCAATTGAAAGCAAACTACGGAAAATTATACTAGAAGTGGGCTGAACACATGAAAGGTTTGCAAATCGCTCAAAAACAAACATCTTTAAATTAATTTTTCATATCTCTGTAGTTATTAAATTGAACAACCCCCGTTTTATCAACATTAAATGTAGAAAGTGTTTTTAAAAAACATCTTCGCTATATAACGAATCCTTCAATATAACGAATAAGTCGGACACTCGTTATACCCAGCTTTGACTGTATAATATAAAAGCCTAAGTCCATACAGATAAATGCAGGCATATACGGACGTACATTTAAATGTACATTGCACTTGGAAGCTATTTCAGTGGCAGGTTATTGTAATGACTTTGTTTTATATTGATTACAAAAATTATTTTAAGCCTTCCAAACGAATAGTATAAATGAAAAGTATTTTTAAATTAAATCAAAAGAGAAATTTGAGGAGACAGAATTGCATATTTTCTTTTTACAGCACGAAACAGGTTATGCTTGATAACTAATTCATTGATGCTTTGCTTTGAGATTGTCTCGAGTACTGATTACACAAACCCATGTGAACTGCACAAGCTGCACATAAATTTATATTCGTTATTATTTGAAAAATGCCTCCAGCGAGAAAAAAAACTCAATAATACAATCGGACTGCTGCATTAGCACTTTTCGATCAGCTGTTAAAATTGAACGTGAAACTGCCATGAAGTTGAAAGCGCAGCTGATTACTGTTTCTGTGTTCTAAGATTCTTTGAATGTCCACAGTTGCAAATACAAAATATACTTTTCTGGAACTTCACTGATCTTAAACGATGTATTGGCGAGTTTACCTTTTTTATGGGTTCATTTCGTTGGTGAATTTAAAAAGTGTGGGTAAAAACTATGAACTTATAAAGTAGTGGGATAAAACTAGTGTGAATGTTCGGAGAATTTAAAGAAATTGGAAGCTAAAACTTGATCATGTGGCTGCCGTGAGTGACAAAATTACCTGTGCAAAGTTCTGAGCACGAGTGTGTAAAATTTCTGCCAGTATGACACGACGAAACTCAATTTTCATAAACTTTAGCCTTAAAAGAAGGTTTCATATTATAGAGATAAAACGATGGCATGCGAGTAGATGAGATCTGGAACGATATTCAAACTAATATGGCGGTAAAATATAATTAGTGTTAACGCTATTTAATATTGGGATTATTTTCACTTCCAAAAATTCATCCAAACGTACATTCCGGGAAGCCTTTTAACCAGCCACCTGATTTCTGGCCTCAGATTTCTTAAATGATGATCCTATCCAAATGCGTTTTAGTCATGTGGTTTCTTTATATACATACATACATATGTATGAGTCTCTAAAGAGCAGTTTACACTGCAATAATTTGTCTAGTGCAAAAACTCAAATGGTACCAGCCAGTGTGAAAGCGTACTGAAAGCAAAACGCTACGAAAGCGACAAATAATGCACCATTTATTTATTTAATTCTGTTCAGTGCCGACAAGACGAAGGCCTTTACAACCGATCTTGGTCTTATCAAGCTTTTTCATATATATGTGAACACGAAATGTAATGATACGCTAAGAGTTTTTAACACTCGCAACCAATTCTAATTTGATTTCAATCCTACAAAATCTAATGAAAATCTTAAAAGTTCTGCACTTCAAATTGCCATGAGTTAATGTTTAAATGAGAATTTGTTTAAATATTAAATGTAAATCTATTGCCAATAAGAATACCAAGAACTCAGTTGTATCCGATTTCCTACACAGTTTCTAAATGTTAGGAGCATAAATATCGATTGGCGTGATGTAAAAATTCCCAGCTTTGGATTATTTTTAACAAAATCGTTGTTGACTTTCACCACAAACCCAAGGGGGGTTCCTTGCCCTAAGACTGAATTTTAGAGAGCCAAAAATAGTAGGGAATTTTAGTGCTGATTTTATTTGCTAACATCGACTAATATTTTTGAATTCCGAAGTTTGGAGATTTGAAAATCCTTTTTTTTCAGTACATAATCGTTCCACATAATAAGCAACATATTTGTAAATTATTTTCATTCTATTTTCCCGATCTTTTGAACTACAATTTTTGCAATGTCCTTTAAGCTCGTGGTGAACAATTTAACAATATTTATTCCATATTTCGTTTCCGTCAGGAGGAATTATTAATCCAGCCCTTTCTGTAAACCGAATCCGACTAATTTTCTTGCTTTCAAAAGGAATTCACATTTTTGGTGTTCTCTAAGCAGAATTCATATAATTTTATTCGGTCTTAAATCGAGTACCAGATACCTCGTCGTAAGTAAATCGAATGTGCTATAATTATAATAAATCACCGAAGAAACATAAAACAACCATTAACATTCAAAACTTTACATCTTTTTTTTATCAAGTTTAACAAAATTGCTTTTAATTTAACACAAAATTTAAGTCTAAAAAAAAGTCCTTTTAAAAACACTTTCAAATTTTTTCTGGTTTTTGCTTCAAGTATGAAGAAAAATGATGCGGATGAATAATAACATAAAAAATGAAAGAATTCAAATGAAAACTTTTGAAAAATCATTCAGATCATCATATGTAAATCGAACTCTTTTAATATCTCAATTACTTGTGTTATTTTTTTGCATTAAAAGCCTCTAGTTCCGAGCTAAATATTCTGGGTCCTTGTTAAAAACACAAGAAATAATTGAAATTATTTATGGTGTTTTTTTACTTCGGTCCAATGTTTTTCACTGTTGTCTTGGCAACACTGAACAAAATACAGCTAAATTTTAATCGTAAGACAATAAGTCTTAAAAACAAGAAAATAATTATTTTCATACCCAAACAACTCGCGTGATTTTTATTATAAAACTATAAGAATCCACCAAATCCTTCATCAGGCTTTTTTTAAATTAATATTTTGGACTCAGGCATATTCTGGGGCTTAAAGTTTGATACAACTATTTCTTGTCATGACAAACAAGCACATTTGCTGCAAAGTGCATGTGCACCTTCAAAAGAATAAACTTGTGGGCTGCATATGTCGGCTTCAAATGAAGTCTGTCAGTTTTGTAGTTCCTTTTGTGTGTCACACAACACACAAGAATATATTAGTACTTGTAAAATATGATTCATTTGCCGCAGGACCTTCTTCCACAAACAAGTAAAGAATACACATAAACATAAATTTGTCAAAAAGGCAAACTAACACATTCGTACAAAATCACGCCGATACAACAACACAAAACATGAGATTTATTTTTGTTGCTGTGGCAGCTTTCCTAAAAGAAATTACAACAAATTAGAATGTCAATCATGCACAAATTAAAACGACACACATTGAAATATTAAATAAACCTAAAACAAATTCTAAATGTGACGAAGAAAAAAAGTTGGCAAAGTCTAAGGACAATAGATACAGTAGCGCCATCGTCATTCTCATCCCCATCATCTGCTAAACATTTTCTTGTCACGAAAAATATTAAAATTAGCTGTAATTTTTCCTTTTATATTTATTATGAGGAAAGCGATTCGCCATCAAGATAATAAAATATTTTGCAAGAGGAGCAGCTCAGCAAGTCGTGCTGTTGGTGAGAAAATAAAATAAAGACAAAAAGTTGTGCATAAAAGTTGTCAGAAACAAAAAGAAATGTCAAACACTCAGTATTTAAAAAAGGGGGCGGTGGCGAGAAAAGGGGGAGCAGAAAAATGTTGTACATATTCCGGGCAGAAACATAATAATGAGGCATTTAAAAAGCTCTATTCGTATTTTTACAGCACCTTAATGGGATACATCTTTTCCCACGACATCACTCGCTGTCCGTATTCTTCCCTTTTAGTCTCGAAACGTGCTTAGAGCAGCTTAAATAAATCTTGCCGAATAAAACCGGTTGTGCACAGATTTCACTTAGATGTTCTGACGCAGGCATGTCGCAACATCTTTCCTTTTAAGCTCTGAACTGACAAAAGTAAATCGCTTAATATTTGCGATTTCAAATCGCAGGCCTTTACTAAAGTAAACTGATCGAATTTTCTTACACCGAACTTTCAAGAGAAAAGAAGATGGTGCACAATTAAATTTCAATGTGTTTTCTTCTCTATTTCAACAAAAACTGAAAACAATTTCACACGTTTGGAATTAAAAATATCAGCTTAAAAATTTCTCTGTTTTTACATACTAACGATTTGAACAAACAGCTGATCAAAAAGTTTGGAAAATACATACTGGATGTACTGAAAAATATTAATTCCTTTTCTATCAAAATGAAGTTCGGAGCCATAGGAAGGTTTGACATGGGTGCCATCACAATGATACCGGCGATTTTAAAAAATGGTGGCAAAAAATTCAATCATCCAGTGCTTTTTCTTCTGGTTCGGTTCTTTTTGAATTGAATTGAGTCCAAAGTGAACACAGCCTTTCCTCAAACACATTAAGTACATCCCAGCCCATAAAGATATTTACATCATTGACAATTACACCTTGGAAAGAACCAGCCCATAACCAACAAATCGAACTTGTACTCCAATGTGCTGCAAACTCCGTCAAACCCATCCGAAATGCACTTTTATTCAAGTCCTAAAACTTGCCACAAAAATCATGAATTGTTTTAATAAAATGCAGATATATGTCTTTGCTTTTATTAAAGTTATGAACCGATTATAAACAATTCGATTAATCGATCAAACAAAGTCAAACTCTTGTTCCCATAATTTCAAATTGACGATTTTTGAATTACGAATAAATCAAATTAAACGATTAATCAAATTAAACGATAAATTAAAAAATTAGTTTATGAAACGCTTTGAATTTGATTTATTCTCGATTGTTTTTAATCATATTAGACAAAATGTAGAAAAGTTAAAAAATATGGCAGTTATAGCCCTGATTGCAGTTTATCCACATGTTTAGCGGGCAAAAATCGTGTTAAATAAACCATTTTCAAGAAAAAGAATTTTTCAGAAGCGGAAGAAAACAATTTATGATTTCATTAAATCATATTATGTATGTAGAAAATGTTGTTATTTTATTGTTAAAAGAGAGTTTTTTAATCAGTAAATTTTTATTTTTGTTAATAAAAATATTAGCCAGTTTATTTTTTGGGTCTGTATGCATTTCTCTGTTAATGACGATATTAATTAATTTATTTTTAATTTTTTTTTTTGTATAAATTATTTGACTTTGGTTAATAATTTTTTTCTTAATAATATTCATTATTTTCGTAGATTAATCGAATAATTTTTTAATCAAACAATTTATTAATTAATTCAGCAAACTTCGTTATTATTACAATACACTCGTGTACGTAAATACACTTCAACTTTTAGTCGCCTCTGCGTTCCAATATTTTATTATAGAGTATAAAACCACCATGTAGGGCATTCGCTGGGGCACCACAATCAAAGTTGTACAATTTAAGTGCTGCATAGATGTGATTTTGCCCCATAAACCAGCCAAAACGAATACCGAACAAAAATGAATAAAAAACCAAAAGCAGATCTTAAAATGTCACAACAAATAGAGAAAGCGTTAGAAATGTTTGTTGTCAGACAATTTTGTACATTCCACATCATAAAAATTATGATTGGCTTTTTGTTTCTTCTAGCAGCCATCGCAGCCAGCCAACCCCAAACAGCCACCCAAAGAAACATTTCAAACTTTCAACTACGAGCCAGTTTCGTTTGATGTCGGCTTGTGTAAATGTATGTAGGTGATGCTGCAGTTTTCTGTCATGTAGATACATGTGTATGTGTGTGTGTCCTTTGTCTCTTCCCCGAACAAACCTGAAGGTTTTCCAACAGAAGAAAGAAAAAAGGAGGAAAATTAGCATATTTATGAGTAGATGATTTGCTTTTGGCATTTATGTGTTGTTTAAGCAAATGAGGTGAAATAAAAAAAAAATATATAAAAAAAGAAGAAGAAAGCTGTAAGTCTTTTTAATTTTTTCCTCTCGGTTTTCTTAATCTGAATTCTATTTATTTTTATTTCATTTCATCTTATGAAACTGATGTTTTATGTCAGTTTTTCCTTAAAGGAATTTTTTCCTCTTTTATTTTTCTTTTGCGTTCCTGAATTACGTGAGTTCTTTTATGATTTTTGTTTGTTTTTATTTGGTAGAAAATATTTAAATTAGATTCTTGATTTGTTTTTCAAGTTTGTAATTCCTTTTTTTTCTCCATTTTTGTTTTGTTTTTCTTTTAACTTGATTTCGTGTTTGATGATGTATTTTCATACAGATTTTATAATTCGAAAAGTTCTTC
The DNA here is from genome assembly GCA_932526305.1 of Epicampocera succincta. Lineage (NCBI taxonomy): Eukaryota > Metazoa > Arthropoda > Insecta > Diptera > Tachinidae > Epicampocera > Epicampocera succincta. The sequence continues at coordinate 60,808,859 of OW052034.1, forward strand.
GGCAGCATTCAAAAGCTGGTAACTTCGTAATTGGTTATGCACAACCTAAACTTTTCATTTACATTTCAATAATTTAAAATTGACTAAAAATTTAATTATAATTCTTCTGAGGTATAATTAAATTTTTTGCGGTTGAGTGATTTGCATTCAAAATAATATGTTTTAAGCAGCGATCGATATGGTTTTTTAAAAAGAAAATCAATAAATTTCCTAGACTCTAAAAGCCATCCAATGAAAATGTGCAGAAACCGAAAACATTATTCACCGTTCAGACCATTCAGATGTTTGAAAGAATATTTTTATAGAGATTAAGGCCAAATTCACTCCTGATGATCAATTTGGTTTTGGGAGCAAACACGAGCAATGCCAGGCACTGTGTTGTTGCTTTCATACGAGATACATTGGAAAAACATTGATATTGTTCAGGACTATTTCTCGATGTACAACAAGCTTTTGATAAAGTCTGGCATTCTGCGTTCTGCTCAACAATTAAAAAATTAGTTGTGTATTTACTTCTGAAAAAGAGGAGAGCGGTCTCCTAACCTTAAATATGGCGGTTCATGGAATAGCGGATGTTACAAATCCTAGAGTTTCCAAATCTGTAGCAGATGTGAACTTTTTTTCTTGCCTTTACTTTTTCATTATCTTCATACAAATATTGCAGAATTCAAATTGGTGCCTCAGCGCCAATAAGGCTTCAGAGAGGCTGGTTGGCAAATTAAACAATAATAATATAATTTTATTTACAATCTGTCCAATTGAGGACAATGAGTAAATTTAGTTACCAATCAAAAGAAAAGAAATAAAATTGTTGTTGAACTCCCATGAGAACAACAATTACAAAAGGTCGATAGTTTAGATTTAGGAGGATGTTTAGAATATTGAAAGGAGTTAATTGAACATTTCGTAATACCTTGTGTTCGTTCATTAGCGGCAGTTTTGAAATAGGGTTTCTTTTCAGTCTACTGATATCGTCACATCAAGAGCACAACAGCTTGACATGGTGACTTAATCTCCAAGCACTCGGCGAATCGCGCCATTCGACAAAAACATTTAATCCAAAAGTTTTAGATTCACATCTTTGGAGTATCTCCACATTCGAATTGCCGGCTGTTCATTTTTAATATTTGACCTTAAAAGGTAGAACAGGACGATAATTAAATACAACAGATTTTTTTTATTATATAAGTATCTGTGCCTTAATATCAAAAGCATTGTTTTTTATATTAATTCTGTTAAATTTTATTTCAAAAAATCGTTAAGTAATACTTTAGGTCTTGCAATTGTAGGACAACAGCAAGTTGTTAAATTCTTTATTCTATTTGCTGTTTTGGTGTCTCTGGACGGCAAAATGCTATTCGCAACTGCTCATTGTCGAGAGTATTAAAAGAGTTTTGATTTTGTGTAAAGACATATAGACACTTATGCACATACATATTTATAAACAGATTTTTAATATATGAAGGCCACGGGTTGGTGAAATTTCGGGAAAACGGTCGTACTCAACAACCTGTTTGTAACGTTATTGGTGGAAATCTGTTTTCAGGACTTTATTTTGAAGTATTTGCAGAGACTTTAACTCTGTATGGTTTTACTAGCATAAATTAAAGCTAATTAGTTAATATGACTTTGTATTAGATTTTCATAGATATTTATATTAGCAGTTTTGTGTTGACATAAATTTTTATTTTTTAACTTGTATAAAGCCCCAATAGCGGGCGAAATCTTTGACTTGAGTTAGTTTTTCTGCTGATTGCACGATAACTTTGACTGGCATTTAATCGATTCCGAATGACAACGAGCTGATAAATACCTCCATAAATAACTGCATGTATTCAGATATTTAAACTTACTCTCCACCATTTATCCGCAACACGTCTTAACGTCCCAGCAGTCATGATCACTACTATCCTGAGAAACGGCTACTGCGTCCGTACTTTAATGACATATTTTCACATATAGGATATTTTTTGCAGAGGAATAGATCTTGAAAACGGAAAAAAACACATACATTTTTTAAGTTGGCATGAGATTTACTTTATTCGAAAGATAATTTTCTGGCATTATAATTTAAATGACTTCTAGTGACTTGAAATATCCCCACAGAGAATAGTCTAGCGGCGTTAAATCGCACGAACTTGGAGACCAATTCACAGGTCCGAAACGTGAAACAACGGGGTTACCAAACGTTTCCTTCATTAAATCAATTGTAACACAAACAGAACCATGATTTTCAAAATAAATTGGCAAAATTTGGAAGCGTTGTTCAGGTGTCAGTCTATTCAGGTTGAAGTGTGGAACCCAACTAGACATAAATCACTTGACAGCTGACAAAACGGCAGCCCGTTAAAATCGTGGAAAACTAAACTATGGAAATTTAGTTTTAAAAAAAATAGATCCGTTCGCAAAGATCATAGAGCACCTTGTCCATTTTATGATCAACATTACGGGGGAATGGGCCAGTGCACTCAGGGCAAAGTTGTTGATTGCTCTCAACCTGGCGAGAAGCCAGCAGCGATCCCTGAAAATGGACTGGATAGCCCCTACAGCACCCGCTTAGAGGTGAACCAAAGTGTGCAGTGAATCCCCTCTGTCCAGGGGTCTAAACCAGGACCCGGTCCTCCATGTTTCGGGGGTTGTGCGTGGGGGTAACTTCCCTACCGTGTAAAAACACACTAGTTTCGACACAACAACAAAGAATAACTTTGTTGGTTGAGGCCCAGGTTCACCACGGACTGTAGCGCCAAAAGAAGAAGAAGAAGAATTACGGGCCTAATGAGCAAACAATGTTTGTTGTGAAATGTTTTCGCAATAAAATTTATTCTTCCCGATTCAAATTAATCAACAAGATGAAGAAAAGTGCAGAAGAAAACTCCGAAATGTCGATTCGTGGTCATTCTCAACTTGTTGGCCCTTGCCCTGCGACCTCGTGGCAAGAATTGCAGCCTCGCTATAGCCACTTGAAATTTTGTATCGACGAATTTTTAAATTCAGATTTTACGACTGGCAACTATAAGTATATTTTAAATGCTCCCCCGGGTGGGAAAATTGATGGCTGGATGTTGGATGTGTTGGCCATGTGTGAGGTATAACCTTTTTTTATTTGAAAGATGAATCGATTATAACGTCGTTCGAATGTCTAACTCGACTTCTGATCCGAGTAATCAAATTTTCTACGACTCCTAATTTGAGTGGTTACGTCGACTTTAACGACATCGATCATTTGCCCAGACCTGCGACAACAACAAAACCTAAAACGAAAAGCCTTGTTGAGTTTGGTGGCCAGTTCGCGTCAACTCTGCGAGAAGTGGCCCTACTCTCACATCATTCGGACATACTGTTCAACTTGGGGCCTAAAGAAATCCGTTTTCATTATTCTGTAGCACTCGGCTCGCACCCGGAAGCAAGAATTCATCCTTGACGAAAATCGAACTGGGGCTTTCTGCTTTTTGCGGGTGTACCTGTAACCCTTAGGGAGTTCATGTAACCCTTAGTGGCTTCATTTGTGCTGGTTCTTTCGAAACCTTCAACAAAAGTTCGATTGGCAGAATGAGGATAAACAACACCCCCGGATGCCTTTGTCTAAGTTCACAAAATGGTATCGGTTCACAGTTAGATTAGGCCATAATGGCAGCAACTGACGTATGTCAATTCCACAATCTGTGAATGCTTTGCCTCCTGATAAGTCTCGATTGGTTTGGGCACAGCAACTGCCGCAAACTGGGCGCACTCTATTAATAAAGTTTTGGGTGAATAATAAACAAGAGATTAAAGAGACGCCATCGAAACAAGATGCCGATCCCAGGCCGCCAGCATCCACCGTCGCCAATTGAAGCCCCCCCCCCCCCCCCAAAGCATTCGCTTTTGTTTGCCATGCACTGCTTTATGGCTTCGTATGTAGATGTGTGTACAGGTGTGTAACATTAATTAGATGCATACGCACATTGGCACAAGTTTATGTACATACACACACACACACACACACATACACATATAAATTTTATTTACTTAGTGTTCTTTTAGACATTCCGCTTGCAATTAGTCCCACAAACACTGCAAATAATTTTTATTGCTTCAAATCTACACATACCGTCATATTGGGATTGCGTTGCGCTCTATTCGTTTTTCGGGTTGGGCCAGTTAAAACATAATGGCCAGTCATTTAATATTCATACTTGAAATTTTAGTGGTTACTTCCTTTAATTTTTGCTGTTGTAGCTCCGCTATCACAGTTTATTTACTTTTTTCGGCTGGCGGTCAAGTTTCTATTTGTTTTGCGGTCTTATCTTAAGTCAAAACAATTTTCATATTTTTTTCTAGTTGTCATTTCTTGATAAGTGCCCAACAGCACACGCAGATACGAGTCCGTACTCAAGTAGGATATTTGTGTTAAGTATTAGAGTAGGCTGTTACAGGGAAGTTTATTGTGGTGTAACATGCTAAAGAACAATTAGCAGTGAACGAAGTAATTTGCACCATGGGACACAAGTCATGTCTATTTCTAGGATGGGTTTGTTAACGCTAACGCAAGCCTTGCACACACACACACACACACACACGTATTGTATGGACGTGTGAGTGAGTGTTCGTGCTGGCTTTTTATTTTTAATTTGAATTTTATTTAACAACATTTTGGTATGACCTTTTGCAAGCAAAACGCTTCGCTTCTTCTTCTTAGTTTTTAGTTGGCCAACAGTTATGCTAATTTGCTAAGCGTTAATGTCATTGGCCAACGTGGAATCCTAAATTGGTTTCTTTTTTGGCATGACAACTGTTTTCATATGCCACAGGCGGCCGTAGGCCACTTCTTAGTTAAGTTTATTTTAATTACCAGCAAACGTTAATTAGTTTATGAGTATATCCAAAATTCTAATTGTCCTTTAAACTGAACTCCCGCCATAAAGTCAAGGCAATAAATCTGTTTTCCTTTTTTGGAACAAAAAAAAAATCTGTTATGGAGCACTTATGGATTAAGAATCACTCTTACACACGTTTGGCAGCTCTTTGTCTTAGAGGATAATATCGTTAGAAATACGAAGCAAATTCTGCCAGAATCAAGACTTAAAATGAAGGAGCAACGCAGTTCCGAAAATCACAAAAATCACTTTAGTTTGGAAACGATTATGCGGATCAAAAGCAGGCAGCGTAAATAACTGTTATTTAGAGAGTTTAAACTCAAAAACTCTCCGGATTGGAATCAACGGCAGCCTATACTGTAATATACCAACAGATACGTGTTGAAAAAATCTTTGAGTTCCCCAGTTGAGTTATTTTTTAACGAAAAACATAAAAAGTGGGATGAAACTCTTAATTGAACAGTTTTTTTCGGTGACATGAAATGAATTTCTATTGAGCAGTTTTATTTTTTCCGTCTAAAATTTTGTTTAAATTTTTATTTAATTTTTTTTTATTGAGTCTATTATATATGATGTGTGTTTTTTCGGCACTTTCGATTAATTATTTACAGTGCAGATGCCATCCTATTTATCAACCTCCGATCGGCTAAAACCATATCGTGCTGCCATTTCAATTACGACGTGGGAAATTCATAAACTTACGGACTTATTGACCCGCCCCCAATTATTGTTATAACATCTTTATTCACTATTTGTGGTAACCAATAAGTAAAAGAAAAATAGAAGAAATTTCTAGAGAAAAAAGGGGTCCATTTTGATCGCCAGGCTTTTACAATAAAGTCTATTCTTCTCCATAACTCTCATACAGTTTTAATTTTTTATAAAGTTATTTAAAAATAAACATCTCGAAAATTTTGCAAACAAAATTAATTCATTAAGATGTCTTTTCACAAGTAACATATTAAATTAATTTAAATTAATATAGAATTGAATTAAACAAAGATTTCTAGTTTTAAATTGGTGCTCAGAATCGGTTGAAAATTGAATGCTGGATCGTGTTCTCGCAAGTATTTGTTTAATTTAACGAACACATTCTCTCTACATTAGTCGTTCAGTACCACTTTCAGAGCGGGGGACTGCAGCGACAGTTTTTGTAAATTTTTACTTCAATTTGCATCAAATGGGAAACATTAAACTCCTCAAATAAGTCTTAATTCTTTTTTAGAATATCAATCGATCTTTTAGTTTTAATTCACAAAAAAACTGTTATAAAATAACTGTTTTGATGTACCTATTTTTCCTCCAAAAAGTGAGTGTTTGTGAGTCTTTAAATTTCTCCGTTTTGTTATCGATTGCAAAAATATTGGTACTTTTAGAAAATCAAATCAAAGAAATTTTAAAATAAAATCATAGACAACGAAAAGAAACTGTTCATTCGGAAAGAAAAATAATGTACCTGAATCTGAAAACTCTATCGGACAAATCGGGGAAATAGTTAAGAGACTAAATTCAACAAAGAATGAAAAAAATTGACAAAAGAGTCAAGATGTGGGCGACCATCTGGGTTATCTGAAGCACAAAAACGATTTATAGTTCGGGAAATCAAAAATGATCAAAAATTACCGACTACAAAAATTACCGAGGCCTTCAACGCAAATTTTGATTAAAATTTTTGCGTTAATACAGTTCGCAATGTGCTCTGTAAAGCTGGTCGGGTGGCCAGAAAAAAACCGTTTATAAACAAAGACAATAAGCAAAAGCGTCTTGCTAAAACCTATTAAAACAAGTCCATAGAATTATGGAATGGCGTAATTTTTACGAATGAAAGTAATTTAATTTGTATGGAAATGATGGAAGATGCAAAGTATGTGCGAAGCCTAACCAGGAACTGAATGATGCAAATCTATGTGCCACATTTAAGCATGGGGCGACTCTGTCTTGGTATGGAGGTGTAAGACTGCTGGCGGTGTTGGAAATTTACATATTATAGATCGCATTATGGATCACAAAAAATATATTGAAATTGTGGAAAAGGCATTTGGCCTCCAGTGTACAAAAAATGGACCTGCCGCCAAATTATCTTTTTACTCAACACAACGTCCCAAAATGGAGGGAAACAGCTCCGCAGTCTGCAGATGTAAATCCAATAGAAAATCTCTGGGAACTCTTGAATAGAAAAACTAGAGAAAGGGGAATTCACAGACGAAATGATTTGACTCAGGCCCTACAAGAAGAACGGCCGTTTATTTGATCGGAGGTGACCCAAAATTTGGTCAATTCTATTCCTAGAAGATTAGCAGCCATAATCCAAACTAAGGGAGGACCAACCAAACATTAAAAATTATTAATAACTCTGTTCTAAGTGATTTTTCTCAAAACAATCAGAGGCGAGCACTCAATTTTTGGAGGTGGAAATTAAGTTCTGTTTTCGTGTTTGTTGTTTTCAAGTCGTTTTTAAATAAATATATAATAAATGATGACTTTTGAAACAACTGCTATTTTATAATAATATTTTTTTCAACAAAAATAGCAGCTTAGAAAATGAAGGCGGCACTGTGAGCACCCACTTTTTGCAGCAACTGTACATGTACATACATACATACGTATGTATGGAGTTGTGTCTGTAGACTGGAGGAAACATTAAATTCCTAAAATTGATGTATGTACACATTTTTAATATTCATACTAATTTTGCCCATTTCATTTAATCTTGTTTAATCTTTCTTTCCTGTTACTTATTGTATTTTTTTATTTTGAATGAATCTTAATTAAATTACATTGTCTTTTCCAAGTCACAGTCTAAATGTCATTAAGAATTTGACATTGTATGTGTGTTTTTTTTTTATTAAAGTGTACTTTTTCCTTTTTGTATGTGTGTGTGTAGATGTGTAGCATTTCGAATTCCTTGTTGTTAAAAGCCACTCCTGTTTACGTTTATAGACCATTTGATGATTTGGCATTTGGTTTAATGTAACGCGCATGTTATCAATGTTGTTTGACACCAACATTAATTTGTTTCTTGTCTCGTCGTGTTGCTTCTTAAACTGACGTCTGCTGTACAAGTACATTTTATATCAATTTTGCTTAGTTTTAAGAGTGTCCTTAATAAAACAATTATTTTAATGATTTGAAAGACCGCTTTTATTGCAATATACGAAGCGACTCACAGGCACTAGTGACAATGTATGTATGTGGGTATGTACGAGTATAGTTTTGAATCATTTCAAAATAGTGGAGTCCTAATGATTACCACAGAAATTAAAGTGCAGCGGTCTCAAGCAAAGTTTTAAATTTCTGCAGCTCTTACTGCAGTCATATATATTTATCTACATACATATTTGTGTGTTTTTTATAGCATGAGGCAGGCATATGAGTTGGGACATATTTTACATAGATACTGGTGCATCACCGAGAGATGATCTTGAATATTTCAACAAAAATTCACACTAAAACTGAATAAGAAAAGCCCAAGAAAACTGTCGGCATCACTCACAGGCTATTTTTTATAAGCGCCTATACAGAATGTGCATATTCCACCGAAACACTGATTGTCCACTAAAGAGAAGACTCCTTTTCTTCAACTGCATGGCACTGGACCACAGGCGTATGTGCACAGGATGTGAACAGGATTTGCAAATGCTACCATTGAAGGAGCTGGTCCTGTTCGTCGATGTGTTAAACACCTGAAGGGAAAAGGAAGCAAAATAGTTCGGGAATAATAGCAGTGTTAAGGGCTGTTGTAGGCCATGTATTGTATATCGTTAGCTAAAATGCAAAGAGGCGTAACTAACAAAAATTTCAAAATCGAGGGTTTCATTGATTATTATGACTGCCATAATTCACAATCGAGTTCTTCACTGATTATTAGGAATTTTAATGGCAGTCATAATAATCAATGAAACCCTCGATTTTGAAATTTTTGTTAGTTACGCCTCTTTGCAGTTTAGCTAACGATATGTAAATCGAAACTCTTGGAATTTTGACAGCAATAAAAAACTCGAATTTGGATCAGGCATTAAAAATTTTAAAATTGTACCAAATAGCTGGAAAGATTCTTTTTTTCTAACCATAATTGTACTAAGAGACACCTTTTTTTAACTTATATTATTTTTATTACACGAATTATATACCAAAAAAAGGACATTTTCATTCATTCAGTATTGAATATAAATAAACTATTTACTCTATCAAAGTTCGTTTATTTCTTGACCTTTTATGTATCTTATTATTTAAACTATTTACATATACAGAAAGAAAATTAAGGAACGCACTGGCTCTTACATCGTTTTCGAGACCACAATTACAAGATTCTAGCAATAATTTGATATATTTATATCAGTAAGTAATTTTCAGAATTTGGTTTCTGTGATGTCCCTGATAATGAAATTTTCAGCCTTATTGTTATAAGTAGTTTGTGTGTATGTATAGTCCTAGTCTTAGCCAAAGAGCTTTTATCTATCTAGCGTCGCCCACAAAAGTTTTGAAAGCAATTATCAGCAACTGGAACTGGTACTCTAGTGAAAAGCACCATAATTATGTGCAAATCTATTAAGTTCAACAACCACTAAAGCTTTAAGCTGTACAATGAAATTTTGAAAGCTTAAAGCGCGCTTAAGAACGATTCATGACATGTGTACGTTTTTGTATTGGATATTTAGTCATGAGTGCGTTTGCCCACGCATTAGGAAAGTGTGTGTGTAGCCGGTTCTCCCCTGCGCACACATGACCCTTCTTCAACTTGTGATTATTTGATAAAGCGATGAATATTTGTATGCGTAGGATTTTATTCCTGCACCGATTAAAACGTTTATATGTCTGTACGTGAGTGCTGGCATGCACAGCAGCAGCATCCTTGCTGGAACTTATGTTGTCCTTGTAAAAATTCTACTACTGCAGAGTATGTGTATACGAAAGCGTAAGCATGTGTGTAATAAAATGCCACAGTGGGTTCGGGTCTCATGTATGTTGTGCCATTTTCTAACGCATTAATTGTTTGGTGAGACAAAGTGGTTTATTTAATTAGCAACAAAAGCGCGGAAGCGAACAAAATAACAACTTTTACACCAGAATCTCACAATAACAAATTTCCCTACCCACACACACACACACACACACACACACACACACACACACTAGCATTTCTTTCCAACGAAGCGCTGGTGCTTAAACATTTTTGTACGGCCCTTTAAACATGTAGGGGAGTTTTCTTTTGTAATTATTTTTTTTTTTCCTTTTGCTGTTCGCTTCTGTGGCCTGCTCTTACTGCAGCAAAAGGGTGTTTTCAACGCAACCCTTAGTCAGGTCAGCAGCCCACATTTTCTCTGTGTAGACAATGTAACCAGTACAGTAATACGCCAGCTGCTGGTTTTGCTGGTCGCCTAATCTGCTAAGGTTGTTCTCAGTTACGACGCAATGTAATACAGCCAATCAACATTGTTACATGAAGGCCATTCGTTGTTTAATAAGTTGCAACAGAAATTTAAAACCCCATTAGAGCTAAACAGCGTCATTATTGTAGATGTGATACTCGTACAAATAAACCTTTTGACTCATTAACATGATTTGCTTCTCGGCTAAAGTTAGTGTGAGCAGCAATATAGGGATGATACCGAAAGTGAAATAAGGAACACATGGACGGATTGAGGTATAGAAGGGCCTTTTACCCAAATCTTTTCAAATATCTACAATTATTTTACATGTTTCGTAACATCACAGAAAACTTACGAATCAAGTCATATTTCTAATCGCTTTTGGTCTATTTCGGGCAGTCAATATAAGACAGTGCCGTTTCTTATCACTTGTTGTGAGTCGGTATTCCCATTGCCAATAATCGATCAAAGTTATCGATTACTGTGAGCATAGTTTTCGTGTGTGTGTTGCCTTGAATTGATTCTCATTTTGTCGTGAGTGTTTTTGGTGTAGACAAAGATTTATTTAGCGTTTTTTTTTCCAAATTGCAATAAAACGGAAAAAGAAAAAATTAAAAAGGCAAATCCAACCCGATTTCAAAAAATAAAAGACTGAACTGAAATTGGAAAATTATACTGTTTAATTTGATCTGTTATTTGAAATGCTCAAATATCTTTTATGATGAAATTATAGATGCTGGTCTGGTTCCTTAACCGATACCACATTTGTGATCACGCACTCTATTACACCAGGAAAATTTGTTTTTTGGAGAGAAAACCTTAATTTGGCTTCGGGGTTTTCAGCATCCACCATTTCAAACTTCATCCATTATGGGCAGACTGTCTCTTCCAACACGTCTAGAGTGATAAATAGTAACTTACACACGACAGGCTGTGATAGTCCCAAATTCCACATGCTGCCGATTTGATGGTATTCGGAACAAATGAAAATAATTAAGTGTGTCTTTTTGTTCAACCGAAAATAGTTTTCACACCTCTAAAAAAAAGCCACAAAATACATGTTTATGTGTGAAACTTGCATTAGAGGACCGCGATTTACTTTCCATGTGACCATTTAAAGATGCGTGATTTCTGCCTCAGTGGTCTTCTCTGCACTACTATTTCTATTTATTTTATCTAATCTTTCCTCCATGATTAGAAATTGGAAAAGGAAAACATAATATAATTGTCACCAACATTTGCAGAGAAAATAAAATAAATACAAATTAGCTGTCAAATATTAGATGCGTCTGTTACCAATTAACAAAGTCGGGTCTGGGCTGTTTAGTGGTGCAGCCAACTGTTTTATCCACATAACAACTCCCCGTACTAGGTCCGAATGGTGTTTCATGAACTCTATCCACTATCCACAGAAGAAGATGTGGCATATGAAGACTTATTTCCAACAACAAAACCAATAGCATTGATTTCTGTGAAGCCTAAAGCCGACATTAGTTCTAGTTTGAATACAAGACCCATAATAATGGATTTTATGACACTAATTGGTTTTTGTTTTAGATCCAATTCCGACAAGAGGGGCTTCTAGGACACCCCTGAACATAAACGTAAAGACTGAAAACCGCTAATTGTTTCATATGTAGTGACATATATCGTTTGACTAATGAAATACTACAAGAGCAAATCATAATTTACACTATTAGGTAGTCATTTCACATACTGTTTAAATTATAATAAATTAACTAAGAGAAACCGACAGCTTTATGAAAAGTAATAATTTGAATTTGAGGGAATGGTGGCCTCAAAGGCGAATCACATTTACGGAATAGTGTTGCTTATTGTATTGTATTTGATATGTGGTGAGGAAGGCTTTTCACTTCATACTTCACCGTTGTAGGCAAAAACAATAAGGTTCGCCAAACTACGAGCAGTAACTCATCAACGACATCCTTTCAAATGCGTTTTGTTTAATGCCAGATGATCCTGAGTCTGTTCCTATTAATTAAAGCACAAAGTCTGTGTAACTTCAATAAGATGACGCCTAGCCGGGCCCATTGTAGTACTGCTAATATCTAGAAACTCTTTCCAGAAACTCTGGCCTCCAACATCACTTGACTTTGCAGCATCAAATTTTTTCCACGCAAATTCAAGAATTAGAAGAGCCAAAATTACAAAAAGAAAAGGATCATCATTATTTACTATTTATTTTCTCAAATTAAGTAAAATTAGATGCAACAAAATGGCACAGATGTGAATAAGTTTTTGATAAAAAAAAAAAACACAGTTCAAACGAAACTATTAATTTGTGCAGCCGTAAAAACAACGAACAGAGATTAAAAAAAATGCTTGAATTAAGGCCCCTGTGCAATTGGCTCTGACTTGAAATTCGCCCTTTTTTTGGCTTCTGTGAAGGAAAGGTAAAACGAACCCTCAACGACAACGTTCCACTACAGCCGAACCAGAGAATGAGAGAGACACACCCTTATCTGGGTTAAAGCATAACTGTAGTACAGGCCGTGTTAGAAGCGAATTTTGAACAGTTCTGTTTATGCTGTTTGCCTGGTAATCCTTGGGCGTTACCTTAAGAAGGGTTAAGATTCTGATGGACACGTGTCTGTTTGAAATCAGTGGCTTCTTGAAAACTGCCTTTTTTCTGCATTTATGCAAAAAGAGATTTCCAACTTCGCATATTGTTGTAGTTAATATTTGAAAACCAAAACAAAATTTAATTCGATCCATTGAAGGGTTTTTTTCTGTTCTATTTGTCAAGGACAACAACTTTCAAATGGTTGTTTGTTATATGAGGAAAGAATGAAAAAAACCATCCAATAAGTATTAATACAAAAGTAATTTAATTCTTTGTGAAAATTGCGTCTTTTATAGGATTAATGAGTAAAATGTTCCAGCAACCACCCAGTGGGAGGAGGGTTTATGCAACAAAATACAACCGATAAGACTGTACCGAAAATACGCCATGGAGTATTACGAACATGTTACCCACTGCCAGAAACTCACCCCGCATTCATACAATTTTAATCTCTTCATACAGTATTTGCTGAAGCGTTTATGTGTGTGGGGTGTCAACGCGCATTTCTCAATCGTAGAAAACTACAGCTGTTTTGTAGAAATTTCATATATGACTCATCGTTAAGGAATGTGGCTGTACCTAATTTGACCTGGCTGATTTACTGTTCGCCTGGTAGGAAATTTTGTTAGGAATTTCCTTCAGTTTTACATAAACGCATGGAATGAATGAACTTGCTACAAAAATATACATACATATTTGTATGTGTGTATGTATGTCTATTATGATGAAATAAATTTTTGAAAACCTGCACCTCATGTTGTGTGTAAAAAGAAACTGCCTCTGGTGGCGTGTAGCTAAGCAAATGCCCAATTACGAGGCTGGTGCCGCAGATGTTCGGAAGAGGGCGCTGCGCCTGGTTTTTGTCCTTACTTGTGACTTTTAAGGCAGTAATTGAAGGAGCACAAATAATTAAACGTAGCAGTAGTCCCTGCTACTGGGGAACAAAAACTGAACAGTTTCACTTCCATTCGTTTCATACCGTTTAATGCCTTTAATTAGTCACAATTTACACTGTTCAATTGTTATTGATAGGCAAGATATACATCTCTCATTGAATTTCCTTTGCTGTTCACACACAGCAATTCTTATTGCCTGTATCGTATACACATATTTACACACACTCGTGCTTTTTGCCCAGCACGAATAAGAAATTGAAACGAATAGAAAGCACTAGCAAGTCCCTGTACTCATCTTATGCTTCCCTCACCCCGATGCCTAAAAGCTAATCAGGTCAGTTGGAAGAATTGCCTGGTGTGAATGACCACCTATATGCGACAAAATCTTTAAGCTGGATACAGCAGCGTCGCATAACTCTGTCCCAATTGGCCCATACAGCCAATATCCTTCAAAGAAAGTGATGGTAGATGTGTGAGTGAGCAAAATTTCACTCGCATTCATTTGTGAAAATTTTCACAAACTTTGGATGCAACGGTAGTGAATGCCTCTGCCCCGTTTTAAAATATGGTTATTACCGGGCGGAAATTTCAATCTTCCTAGATCACTTCTAAAGTTGGATCGTTTAAATTCCAAGGATTCGTGTCCTTGCCATATATCCTGAACTTATTCACATGCAAGACCCCTCGTTCAGTGTGTTGGAGTCGGCAAATTGAAGGATTATCGTCTGGATTTCAATAATTTTGCTACAGGATAGAGCGTGTGAACGGGGAACTATTTGAGAAATTGACATTGAGGCGTCTTGGCAAATGTACTTCTCCCCGATTACACTGCTTGGCTTCGGTGTATAAAACTTAACTCAAATACTGTGGAAGTGTCAAGGCTTGGAATCGGGAAATGTTCCTCATATAATAAGAAAGAAAGAAATTGTTCGTCTACCGGAAAAAAAGATGTTTTCATGAAATTTTGTACAAACACTTGTTATAATATGTTTAATGATTCCTCTGAATTTCGTTCAATTCAGATCAGGGATACGTTTTTTTTTTTTCAAAACAGTTCTTAAAAAAAAGAAAATATAAGAAACCATTAAATTTCCTTTTTTAATTTGTCCCACAACTCACTTACAAAAAGTCAATTGTATAATTTAACTTTTCGTGTAATGCGGCGCAGACTGTCTCCAATCTTACCTACATATTGTATATCCTTAAGGGGGAAATGGTAAGAACCAAAAGTTGTAGCACAAATAACGAAATAATAATAAAATAATCGATATTTGTTGTTTTTGTTCAGCTTTAAAAATGGCAGCAATTGAAGTGGATGGAACAAGTTCTTCGTTTAGCCTTCTCTTCGTTGGCTGAGATGCATCTTCCTTTTCGTACTTGTACTAGAACTACTTTGTATTCAATTCCTGAAAAATATCATGAATCTAAAAAACGCTTTCAAAGCCCCCAAAATCGATGATATCGATTTTTTATTTGCTACAGAAATCCAGACTTGTCGAACGAACAATATAATTTGGACGACGTCGTTAATGTCGTTGCTATAAAAAGAACATATCTGGTGTACAATTCCATTACAAATACTAAATATTAGGCATTGCGAAGTGTTGATTTTAATTTATAAAAGCACAAATAAAATGTTAAGTTCTTCCCCCAAAACGATTAACTTAATTTTCAGCTGCAATAATGCAAAAATTACGCAAAACTTTTAGTTCACATGTTTTTGACAGTGTAAACGGTGGACCCCACCGGTTGCAATTCGTTGCTACGCAACTTTTGTAAAGAAATGAAACAGAACAGGGCGGCCTTTTTGCAAAACGTATTGGGTTAACCAAATCCTCAGTAATAGACATCGAGAGGTCCACGATAAAACCCTGTTGCACAAAGCATTAAAAAAAGAAGTGCTCATGGACAGTGACTGCCAAATAGAGACGAGCAGAATTTTGATATATCGACATGTTGTGTTCTCGACTGATCCTTATGTAGGCTGGTATAAGGATCAGTTTATGCTGCCCTTTCAATTTCTAGTGTGAACAGCTTAACACCCACCATTTTATTGTCTTGAAATTAAGTCCAGGACCAACTTTAGATTTGATAATGGCGCCAACATCAAAAGTCTACAGATATTTACTAAAATCTCAGCAATTCCTTTCATTTGTGCCTTAAGCCAAAAAGCTTTGCCAGTCGCAAAAACTTCAAAAGAACATTCCCAAAGACAATAGATTTGGGAAAGAGGATACAACTAATTTTCAGCAGAAGAGAAGAAAATGCTGGAAAAAGTCCCCACTACCTTAACGGCAGAAGCAGGCCATTACAATAGAAATATGTACATATATGTATATGTCTCCGTAACAACTAACAGATCATTTCAAGACTAGATAAAATAGAATTATGCTCTCGAAACACTTTGTTTACATGTAATTTGAAAATCTAATTAAAACTAAACTTGCCCTTTCCATATCTGTATCACTCAATTTATATCAATTCCAAGCGAAATGAGTTTGTGCCCGAACACACATGTATCCAGTCAACACCAAAGTATCTACTAGTTGGAGTTAATAAGAAAAATGTCAACGATTTCAGCAAAGCATCAAATGACTTAAGACTTCGTCTTTGCCGTTGTCGTTGCCGTTTATTAATACGGAGCGGCGAGGGGTGAGTCACAGATGTAACATGCGGCAACAGTTTATTTGAAAGTCTATAACGGAATTATTTCCACACAAATAAGTTGATATAAATATCGCCACTCAAATTGACAAATAATCTAATTAGCTGCCAGCGATGAGTGCCAACCGTCAAAAGGCGGATGGACCCTCATCGTTTGCTGATGGCGGAGAATGACGAAAAAATATGGAAACTTTTGTAAGTAGAAATAATTTTGTTTGTTGTAAAAATACACAAAATTAAAACCATAAAACAATCTACTGTAAATCCCTTCCAAAACATCCAGAAAACACACAACATTATGTCAAAGTGTCAAACAGCCAAGAAGGTAATAAATTGTTTCATCTCTGTGAAAATTTCAAATTACACCGTTTCTATTCACTGATAGTCTTTAGTTGCCAGGGCTTTAGCTATTAAGTTCTTTATAGTAAATTATAAATAAATAAATAAATAAAATAAAAGAATCCAAAGTGCGCATTTAAGAGGTGAATTGATTTCTTTAGTTTCAAAATGCTTATAATTTTAAAAATTGAAAAATATTCCTTTAAAAAAAATACTTTTATATTTTTTTCAGCATTTCCTTTGTTGTTCACACACAGCAATTCTTATTGCCTGTATCGTATACACCCTGAATTAGTACTTTTTCCCTCTCCATTTTAGTGCGTTTTGCAACTACAGGTTTTTTAAGCGGTTTTGATCAGCTGATGTCAAAAATCTTCATCATAATATTAAACTCCTCAAAAAGTTTTAACAACTTAAATAATTTTAATTTGTTTTTATAACTTTTGAAATCATTAAACTCCAAACAAATTATTATTTTTTTCAAATTGAAACATTTACATGTTGATACAAAAGCATTTTCTTTCGTTTCAAACTAGAGTCCAAACTCGCTGTGGAATAAAATCTTTAACTTAAATTTGATTGAATCGTTTTGGTATTTTGTTGATACTGAACGAAGAAAACAAACAAAATTTTATTGGAAATATATATTTTGTATATTTATACACCTACAATCATACTTATTGCATTTGGTGCGCTTTGCTTTGAAAAATGTTAGCATCACTGGCCACACCACTTACATACACATGTATAACAAAAGCACAGAATTTGCTTTAGAAAAAATTAATATATATTGTTGCGGTACAATTTGTAATAAAATAAATATATTTAAAATTTAATCTAAAAACACTTAGTGAAAAAAAGTTTCGTGCGGCACAAATCGCTAAATCCAGCTAAAGGCATCATCATTTGAGCCACAAGTTAAAATGTGCGCCAAACCATTAGGAAAATAATTTAAATTAAAATTTATAATGAGATCATTAACCATTTTTATCTGATGCCACTTCTTTATTCATTTTATGACGCCCCAACTTTATCTGTTTGTAATACATTTTCTTATATCACTCTGATTGAGTTTTTCTCCAGTAATTGATAGTTATTTTCCGTCACGTGGTATTATTTAAGCAAATAAACTCTTTTCATATGCAATAAGTTATACAAGTCTTTGAATCAATTAATAAATTGTTTGAATGTGGGTTAGACAAGAAAATCGTGGATTCAAACAACAATTTCGAGAAAACAATTGTTGAGCGAAAATGGACAGTTTTTTCAACGAAGAACATAATATTATTTTTCTAACATCGAACAAGAAATTGCTGTCGCGAATTATATTCTTTACAATTTGCTTAAAAATTAAACACAAGAGCCGGAAAACTTTTCTTGAAATAAAAAAAATATTTGTTGAATAAAAACTTTACACAATTGATTTTTTCAGTGCAATAGTTGGAAAATTTTCTTTTAGTTTTGGCATATGTCAAGTTCTCGAAATGTGTTCCAACATTTTGAACTATTAAGAAACTGATTTAAGACCACAATCAGATACAAAAACAAGAAAAATCAGCGAGATATGTAGGAAAAATATTGGCCAATTATTGCAAACTTTTAAGTCTAAACCAAAGATTCCACTATCCAGGCCATGCATCGACAATCAAAATATATTGAGATATTCAGTAGAATATTTGAAAACAAGTGGCTTATATCAAAACTTAACAGTTGCATCGATTTTTCCATCCCTGCTTTGAACGCCTCCGTCTGTATGAGGTTCAGCCTCGCCGAAAGTAAAATTTCGACCGCATCGCAGTGATTATTGTCGCAATTGAATATTGGCCGATAGGAAACCAATCAGATTATCGTGATGTGCGAGTACCCATAAATAAATTATGCAATATTCTCAAATAAATATGTGTTGATATA
Source organism: Epicampocera succincta (assembly GCA_932526305.1). Taxonomy (NCBI): domain Eukaryota; kingdom Metazoa; phylum Arthropoda; class Insecta; order Diptera; family Tachinidae; genus Epicampocera; species Epicampocera succincta. The sequence continues at coordinate 60,827,478 of OW052034.1, forward strand.
GTACAACAACAACAACAAGAATAAAAATATTATTTAGTTCAATATGTTTTGCCATCTGAATTTTCGACTTTTGGATTTTCTTTCAATAAATTTTTGGCTGTGAACAATTTATGACGGCAGGTAAACTTGTTCCTTTTTTTAAATGAGTTTTTTTTATTACATAGATTTCTTTGATTGATACAATCAACGAATTTAGTCCAATATGTTCTGTCCACCCCTCTATTTTTCATGCCAATAACTTTAAAACGCACCGAAAATGGTGCGAAACGCTTCGAATTGACAACGCTGACTGTATGCGCTGATTTAGCACCATAAAAAACATCCCTGATTGTTTTCTTTGAGCCGTTGGCTTAATGTTAGCTTAAGACCGGGGCACATAGAATCCGTCATACGTTGTACTCTGCCTTTTTCAACTGACATTAAAGTTGCTGCATTTAGATACGTTGCGTTGAAGTCGACGATGGCACTGCTTATAACAAACCCAACGTATGACGGATTCTATGTGCCCCGGCCTTTGACATCGTGAAACAGAGCGATAATTTGAAATCTAAAACAAGCAGAGACGACTTGTGCTATTTAACTTTTTTCAAAACTTAAACTGGGTGGAGTATTTATTTAACTATTTCGCCATACGGCAGATTTGTTGGCGCATCGCATAACTTTGGAGACCCCATAATCCACCGGACTAATTTTGTTCCCTTTATTTTCGTTGGAAACGCTGTCGCCTTGGCCACGTGTTTAATTCGATTTGTTTTTGAGATTTTAATGAAGCATCTGTTTGTTTCTCCAATGTCATGTGGTATTTATAGTTTTTGCTCACTCCGCATGCACATCCCGACACATACCCACATACACAATCGGGATTGGTGACGGGTTTGAAAAATCAAATCGTATTTTGTGTGCCATAAAATATTTTCCAGCCACCGCCAACCACAATCACAATTCAACAAATGGATGCGATTTGTAAAGCAGAGAAAGCTGCCATTCATTACATTTTCCATCGAGCATCTCAGCGCACCACAATAACACGAACAAGACAATTTCTAATTAGTTACATTCGTCATTAACCACCGTGCACAGATTAAAATAAGAGTAAAAGCTGAAAATGTGTAGTTGTAGGGAAAGGAATAAATAATTAAATTTCCCTGAGGAAAGAGTACGAGGACGAGGAGCCGGAGCCGGAGGCGGACAACAACACAGAACTCAAGGAAACAGTTGATGTTTCTTCTAGGCGTCACATTTACTTGTCGCAGTTGTTCTTAAATTGAGCCGCGGTTAATATTTCATAATTGAGCAATTTATTTACGCCTCTTTTGACAAGATCAAAGTCCCTTTGCCGCTTCACAATTCTTAGCATGATTCTGACTTGAAATGATTTTCTTGTTGCCGGCGTCTGGTTGTTGCGTGCCCCTGTGTGGCTTGTAAGATGTTTGTAAATAAACGAATGTGCAAATTTAATGCTCAGTTAAGTTTTTGAATAATTTGTTTTGTCAAGAGAACTATTTTAATGATTGAAATGAAATTGACAAATGATGTAAATGGCGAATGGCGAATGGCGAATGGTATTTGCTCTTACTTCGCGAAAAAGTTGCACATATAAATAACGTGCGCCGAAACTGACGTTGCGTACTTTCGTTATCGTTGTTCGTTGCTAAAATCTCTAGTTTTTACTATGTAAGAATAAAACTTGGAAAGAAGCAGCAGAGATGTTTTTAATATGCATCGTAATCAATTAAAAACTTGATTTTGCACTTTTGGTGATCCCTTTTTTACGCAGTAAAAGGAAGACTACGCACTTTAGTTGGTAGTCCGAAGGAACAGCTGGCCTTAAGCAACTAACCACTACATTTCCCACCAGCTAGTTAATTACGAAGAACAAAAATCTGTGGCACGACAACACTTCCGACCCCAGTGCCTACCCAAGCCTCTTCCTGCGTTTTTAAATTTAAGCCCCAGCCACAACTTTTTAGCCAAAGTAGGCAGCTCAACCTAGAATACCGAAAAGCATTCTGAGGGTCCCTCGGCCTCTGGTGAAGGTTTCAGTAAAACCTGCAAAGCTGAAGTCATACATAAAATTCCAAGGGTTCTGGTGAAGTAGCTCTTACCCTCTAAATACGCCCAGGCTAAACCTGGGGAGCAGCGACAAAGAATAACTTTCTGTTGTTGTTGCACGTAGATGATGCAAATCAAACGTCCTCCTCCCCCTTAACTTTTTTCCTAGTTCTGGTACAATGCGCTGCATATATATGAGTCGTCCCTTGAAAAGAAAAACACAAACTCGTAGGATCGGAAAATCTTTTCAGCGAAATTTTTGAAATTCTGCAACAAACAGCTTGTCTGGGAAACTCTTTGTGATGCACTGTACCCTGTATGTTTTCATTCTCCACCTTTTGCTTTTATGTATGTATGTATGTACGTACGTACGGACCTGAAGGAACTTTTCATGAAATAATTCCATGATTTTAGATGCGTGCGGGTATTTACTATAAGAGTAGGTACCTGCAAATTTGTCAGCTGCAGTATTACAAATATATAATAAGACATTTCCCTTAATTCGTTTTCGAAATCCATCAGCAGCCATCGAGTTTCCGTCGTCTTCTTTAACCTCTTCACACCTCATTGCCGAGCAAACACAAGGAATTAAACCCAATTAAATCTCTTGAATTCCCTTGTGATTAGGAGTTGTGAAATAAATTATTCCGACACTCGTTGCATTCGTTCACAAAAAATGCCCAACCAACCGATATTTTAATTAATGCCAACATCAAATATTTACAACATTTATTACAAATTAATTATTTAGACGCCTTGTTAGTCGAAATGACACAAAGATGAGCGAACAAGGAAACGAAAAAATCAGATATTGTACTCGTTAAGGCTCATTGCATGCGACATATGCACACTTGTATGTATGTATGTGCATGTGTGTGTACAAGTGTGTGCAAGTGTAGAGCAGCAGAGCGTCTTTTTGTTGTGCCACCCCTGTGGGAATTTGTTGCTGCTGCTGCTGCTTGTCCAATAAGAGTCTATTTCATGTCATGTATGCAAGTTATAAAATCAAACCGTCTCCCCCTTAAGAATTGTCATTAATGTCTTACATTTTCCGAGCAGTTTTATGCCACTTTTTAAGGAAGCGTGAATTAATTGCATTTTTATTTTATTTTTTTCTCTTTCTTTAATGTGCTTTTGTGTTGTAGGAACAAGTAGTTTCTTTCGATTGCAACTTTAAATTAATTAATTTATCACCACTTTGGGGGGTTTCAAGCACAAAATCAATTTCCCTTTAATGATGTAAACGCCTCATTGATACGCAAATTAATGTTGTCTCTTAAACAGAAGAACTTCACAACCCCCTCCAACTCACACACAGAAAAGCAAAACTGGTGGACATTTTTGTGATCTTAGGGCGACATAAATCTTGTCCAAACATACTTAACATACTTCTGAGGTAATAAAAACGAAGCAAAGAATAATGGAATGGAAACAGCATTCCATTTAGGAGATTTACTGGGCCCAAGATCACAAGATCTTAAGTTGTGTTATTGTCAATATTTATTTTGTTACTGTCAGCGCAAGGTTGAGCATTTCATTTTATTTTTGTTCATAAATTTAAACAAGAATTGTTTGTTATTTATGGTCAGTTTTTTTCTTCTCTGTTTGAACAGATGAAGGGTCTTATCTGTTGAGAGAATACCCTACACAGGGAAAAAGATCCTTAAGGAAATGAAGGAATGTCATGTTGAAAGAAATACACAGTAATAATAATTTTCTTGGTTAATAAAAAATTTATCAGACTTCTTTTACGGGTTTCCAGCTCACGTTTTTAATTGAGGTCTCATTAATGGCTGCTTCTTAACTACATACACTGACTGGGTGGGCCAAAAGCCAGCAAAGGGCTTAAAAATTTTATAAGTTTTTCGTTTATATATTTGTTTTTTTTTTTTTTGCTAGATTATAAAATATTCATAGTGGTCTTGAGTTTAAGAATTGTCTCGGGCCTGTTTGACAACTACTCGCTCCTTCAAATAAACCCAGAGAAAATAGTTGGGTGCTGACAAGATTCTAGAAGTTTGACTTAAAAGTGTCATTGGGTCTCGGGCAGTGTAGGAGTCATTTAAGTGATAATATTTCCTACATTTAGTGCGAAATAAAATACGAATTTGTATATGTTATAATCTTCTTCTTATTACAATTTTATTTACAATCGGTCCAATAGAGGACAATGAGTAAATTTAATCCCAAATTATAAAAGAAAATTGTTGTTGCACTCCAATGAGAACAACAAATACAAAAGGTTGATAATTTTAGAAAATTTCGAAATACTCTGTTTTTTTTATTAATTCATAAATGGCTGATCTAAAATATGGTGAATTTTCAGGCTACTGGCCTCGTCGCATCAAGAGCGCAACAGCTAATGGGTTGACATGGTGACTTAATGTCCAAGGACTCGATGAATCGCGTCATTCGACAAAAACATTTAATCAAAGAGTTTTAGATTCATATCTTTAAACTGTCTCCACATTCGAATTGTTGGCTGTACCCAATAGCTGCACACCGTAAGTCCATGCAGGTTCCAATATTGTTTTATATAAAGGCTGGCCCAACCACAATGCACGATGTTGTGTTACGCAGGTGGTGCCACAATCGCATCGCCGTTTTAAAATAATTACTTAAAGCGTTCAAGTAGAAAGTAAAGAATGTGCTTAATAACATTGCAACTTTCGCTAAGTGTACAAGTGCTATAAACAATTGAATTAATTATTTCAAGCAAAACCAAAGAATAATACACAAATTTTATTTATTGTTACTACTTATGAGGATAGTACGAAAAAATATGGAAAAAGTTGTAATCAACTATTTTCATGATGAAGTTAATCTTAACAGCTGTTCAATGAATTTGTCGCGTCATCTGTGTAGGGGCACTTTCCGGTCGACGATGGTTTTTTTTTTCCAGAAACACATTTTATTGCATTTCAAACGGAAGTAATTTAAATTAAAAATTTGTTTACGATTCTCTTCACCTCGAACAGATTCGAGAAGCCGCGCCACGCACTCTTTGAGCAGATTCTGTGATCTGCCCGCCTGTCAAAGCGCTTGATTGTCACATGTATTACATATTTACGAGCAGCTTTTCTACACTTGCCACAACTGAAATAAACGTTTGGCTTTAAAAATACATTTGAACAAAAATTAATGAGCTCTTAAGTGTTGAGTTATATATGTTTTAATAATTTCAGAAGGTGGCTGCCAAAAATGTTCTTTGTTTTCGTCATTTTGGGACTTTGTGAATATTCAGCCAATTATTTTAATGACATTTTATGATTGTCGTTACATTTTTCTCAATTAATATGTAATGTTTCTTATTGTTGTTAATGAGCATATTTTTTGTTAATAATTTTTTTAAAATGAATATTTGGGTTATTTAGAAAATGTCATTATATTAAGAATTTTTTAATCAAGTTCTCATATGAATGAAATTTAAAATATTTGCCGAAAGTTCTTGAAATTTTCCTGTATGTTGAGAAAAAGCGAATGTTATTTGAAAATTTTAAGCATCAAAACACACCCTCTAGTGTACAACTAATATCGTATATGATTCGTTAAGTCTTTAAAATATGGCCCAGTGGTATGCCATAGTGCGACTGGATCACTTGTTTCGCGTGGACGCAAACTATTTATATTGGAATTAAAAATTAGTGTTAAATCATGTATTTGAGCCATTTTTAGGTGGGCTAAAGTTTTTTCGGGGGTGTCCAAATCCTCCGCTATAAAGACGGGCTGCCACGCGTTATAGCAGCCCCTGAATGACAGCAGCAAGAAAAGTAATAAGTCGGTGTCATCTTATCTGATCTCTGAGGAGAATAATTAAAATGAAGAATGGGAAATTTAAAACGTGAGGTTCAGAGTGACAGAGTTGATGAACTCTGGCGTCCATCATTAATTGCGCCCGTCAATTTCTCAAATGTGAAATTCAAAACGTTCAGAATGACAGAGTCAATGAACTCTGGTATCTGTCACTAATTCCGTCCGTCAATTGTGCCTACAAATGTTAGAACGTTTTTAACACGTTTCTGCAAAATCCAACAAAAAAGGTACCGAATAGTGATTAAAAAATTTGATATATAAGAATAAAATTCACAAATTTCTGTTGCTTTTTCAACATGTCAGCCTGTAACCAAATAAATTTGTTGGTCAGAGAACTTTTGTTTGCACAATTTGTTATCGAAAACAATAATCGATCTTCACTCCGTAATTTTTTGGTAGTTTTCCCACACCACTGGCAATTCTTGGTGTACACATTTTACATTCATATGAAGGGGTTTCAGCCAGAATCGCCCGAAAAATTTGCTCATATTTGATTTTCTAATATCTGGAATTTTTGTTTATCGGAAAGCCGAAAAATCTCCGAACGTGCGCGTGTTTTCCTAGGGCTGTATATAACAGAATAACGACATCATAATGGCCACACCTTTTGCAAATCAGATCTCTTTCTCAATGTTTTGATATTTGTTTTAGTGCCTTATTTTGAGTCCTTTTATGAAAACTAAATACTTCAAACAAAATTAGTTTCAAAGAAAATATATTAAGTTTCAGGTAATCTATATGTATTTTCTTCGTCATTTACAAAGACACTAAAGTTTGTCCAATGAACCAGCCAGGCCCGCAGCTTAAGTGTTTTGAAAACAGTGACTCGTATTTAGAGTCCACTGCATATTCGTAGATCTACGAGTATTCAACGAAATTCCTCGTTATAAATGTTAGAGAAATTTCTCTATTGAAACCTGCTATTCATCAAGTTGTTTACTGACAGTGTGACCATATTAAAAAAACAACAGAAATTTTAACCAAACCACAACTAGGAACAATTTATATTTACATATTTATATCAGTTACTATGAAACCAACAAGAAAAAAGTGCTCCTAAAGGAAAAGGTATCTTTCTGTGATGTGCTGGAAGTCACAAAATTGGTGGGCTGGAAATCACAATCGCAAAAGTTTTGCTATTTGAACTTGCCAGCAAATAGTGAAGTGACTTCTAAGTGAACTTGTGTATAAATGAAATTTAATGTGTTTTTATTTATTGTCTTTAAAAATTACTTTATTTTCATGCATTTTAATTTAAAAAAATTCCAATCTAAAAATATATTCTTTTCACTTGATTGCTGTTTACTTTAAAATTGGCGATTTCCGCGTGCCAGCTGTTCTTATTTCTGCTCAGAAAACAAATGTTGCCAGATCTCTTGGACACAGACGCGTCTATAATAATTTTGCCAGCTTTACTAGTCAAGTTATAAATAATTTATGTATTTTGCAATAAACTAGATCTCTAAGAAGACGCGTTCTAATACGTTCGGTTTCTTCGTTTTTTTAATTTTTTTAAATATAATAAAAATATAAAAAAAATATAATTGTCAAACACGTTAATAAGTGTTTGGCAATTAAAACGTATGTTTTTATTTTTCAAACACAACTTTGAAAAATAAACAAAACTCGCGATTTTCACCACATTAAAAAACGAGATTTGCGATTTTGGAAATATAAGTGATTTAAACATTTTTACACGCTGAATTTCGACCTATTCATGTATCGCCAGAGATCGCAATGGCCCTCGTTACTCATGAGGATTTTTGATGGAATCGAAATGAAGGCTTGAGGGCAGTTGAAACTCGACTCATGTCCCATGTCATCTAGTAAATTGACAATTACACAAGAATTATAGACAAAAGATAATTTTACGTTGGGTTAATTTTTTTTTCTTGAAAATTTGATCTTTTAGAGCGGCATTTACGTTTTGAACAACAAACGAGATATTCAGCACATAAAAAAACGAGATTTGCGATTTGAAAAAGTAAGTGAAGTCATGGACGTTTGATTGTTTAACCAGTCGAAAACTATAACCGAAAATGGTCACACGGCATTGATTTGGGTTATGCTGCGTGTCGTACTCCCCAGAAACAAGGAAATGCGAGGGGAACTTAAAACAAAATAATAATTGATGTAAACGCCAAACAGCCTCAGCAGCAGTTGTATTTCTTTCAACATTCTGCAAGCAAAATAATTATAATTTGAAAAAACACGTTTAATGATGTAGAAATTGTGAAAAATGCAATTTAATTGCATGGCCTGCATAAACGAAAAGAAAAGAACTGAAATGTAACAAAACGTTGCAAATAAATGAACGCAGCCAACTTTCAATGCAGAATTTTACGAATACAAATAAATTTGTGTAAAATTTTAAACAATAACGCTTTTTTTTTACAAGGGGCAGCAGAGAAGAATTTTGCAAATCATCGTTCTGAGGACAACAACACATGCGCTACTTTTTGCTTTTGCGGCTTAAAACTTTAGCACTTATTATTAAATGCTTTTCACTTGTGCGATTGAGAATGAAAAATGCTCGGAAGCCCCCATCCCATTTAAAGAAGTGGTAAGTGCGCATCGCCGCCACTCATGCTGTCCAAGACCCTGTATCGGCAACATTCCCTTTTTTCTTATAACACGAAGTCTTAAGCGTCTTATTCGAATATTAAGATTTGATTTGTTGGGACCCTAGAATTCTATTACTTTCGCACTTTTTTATTAGAGCCAAAAGCAAAACCTGTCCTGCTACAGATTTCTAGATTTTACAATATTTTTGCTTAGATTCCTTTTTTGCCAATTTTCGATTAGTTTGGGGAACTTAGAGGCTGACAAAATGTTTGGACTAGAACTTTTAGGTCAGTAGTCTGCTTCTAACCAGTTTTATGTTGTTCCATAATATTAGCATGTGACATAGTGGGTTGATATTGTCAATGCGGGCAGCAACAGAAGTGATCTCGGTTGAGACCAGTACCTGCCTTCAGTACCTGGCTTACTTCAACCCCTCGCTAAAAAGTCGCACACAGGTGATAGCTAGAGATTTTACACTTGTGTTTTTTGTGTAAAAATATAACTGCGATTCTCTCTCAATAACTGAAACACTGACATGCAAGAAAACTGCAACAAATAAAAAGTAAAATAGACGGACGGACGCTTTGTAGGTTCAATTCCTAAAAACATTCCTAAAGAGAAATTTTTAAGGTATCAGCAAATCCCCATAAATAAAAATAACAATAAGAATAAAAATTACGCAATTATAACGCATATAAATGGGTTAAACTTGGAGGCCCAACTGTAAGTCCATAGTGGGTCCCCGATAGCAGGTTTTGTGCATACAGGGACTGTATTTGGCAATCAAAACTCTAAGAAGGGACTGAGCAGGACCTACGAAACTTTCACCAAAACTTATCTGGCAGAAGAAGAGAGATTGGGTTGAGTTCCCTGGCTGAAACGTGCTGGATGTGGCTTAAACCTCAAATGTCAGGAAGAGGTTTTGCTGGTTTGTAATAATGGTAATGTATGGCATTGTTTTCGGTGACAAAATTAAATACATATGTACTCGAGTTGGGCTTCTTTTAGAACAGATATGCACCTGTTTTGGTAAGAATCTAGCTGTGGGGGAGCATAAGGCGAGTTGGCTAAGGCCTTAATCTCCTCGACTGTCTAGAAAATTTCTGTAGGAGGGTGGGGAGTGGACAGTCCCGGCTCCTGAGCAAGGTGTTTGTAATATGATCAAGTCCATTATAAGGCAAGCAATAGCCAACCGTTTTTGTCAGGTGTTAACTGTGAGCAGTTAACAAGTTCCCTCTGGGATTTGATACACCATCGAATTAGGCCGTAATGATGTGAATGACACAAAACACAAGCCTCTTACTCGAGCTATCTAATCCCTTCTATCAGTATTTCCTTAGCCATTTAAAGGAAGATTAAGGACCTGAGTTCTTAGTCCAAAATCCTCAAGCCCTCAGAGGACAGTTGTATGATTGACCCCAGATTTCTATCCGGGAATTTGTCACATCCTTTTCCTGCATTTTTAGATTTAAACCAAAGTTTTAGCGAAAGTAGGCATCTCTACCTGTGACCAACAGCAGAATATCCAAGAGCAGCCTGGAGGCAGATTGGTCCTCAGTTTTCCCAATTCACCTTTGGTGAAGGTTTCATAAAAAGTTTTATAACCAAAGTTATAAACCACTTCGTCTCATTGCCCCGAAAAGCAAAATGACCCGTTTTGATGTACGCCAAGGCTTAACCTGCTCCCCCGGGGACCGCAATGGTGGATGCTGATGGAAATCAAATTCAGATCTGTAAGCCCTTAAAAAAATACAACGTTTTTAACACCGACTAAACTCTGAAAATATATGTCGAAAGAATACAAATTTGAGAATTGAGTTAAATTCATTGTCGAAAATTGTTAAAAGAAAACACCTCAAAGACTAAAAGTATTTTAATTTAGTGTTTCGATTTGTCATAAAAGCTATTTAATTCCACAAATATCGTTCGTAATACTTAATCAAATGAAAATAAATCAATTCCAATTCATAAGCACTTTTTGTTTAAAGGCATAAATAGAAATTTGTCAGCTTTAAATACACACTCATATATTATTTCCACAATAAAATCTGCCTGCATGTGTCTAGGAGTTTTTTTTTCCGAAAATCTTTGCTTCAACATTTATTAATCCACTTTATGACAGTGGCATTTATGGGATGGAAATGTGCGGCTGAGAGCGAACACCCTCCAACCAAATGCCATCATTATTTACCATGATAAATGTCTTTAGTTAAAAATCAACTTGTAAATCTGTCACGCGTCGTTGTAAATCATCACAGCACCAAACCGCACAAAATAAGAAATAAAATTTTAACAAAAAAAAAAAAAAAAAATATTTAATTTTAAATTGTAGCGAGTCCTGCGTAATCTCATATTCCATGCGGTGACACTTATTTGCCTTTCGAATGTTTTCTTACGCAGATGTTCTTTCTTTTAATTTTCTTTGCTAATGAATTAAGGAAAATGTTTAAGGTTCAGTGTTGTTGCTGTAGTTGTTGTTGGTGGTTGGCAGAAAGAAAGACAAACTGTCATTATTTCCTCTTCTGATGCAATTTCTTTGAACTATTCTCCAAAATTAAAGTACTTGAGAAAGTGTTTGAAATGGGTGTGCCCTTAACAAATCTATTACCAATAACATGAAGTCACATGCCGGCCGGGGTGTAGGTGTGAATGATTTAAGATGTTAAATAAGGATTAAAAGAAGGTGTTGGTTACATACAGTATGAAGGTGCTTATTTAAAAGGATGGAAAAAATTCTCTGTGCTTCTTCACAAACACGATATTCCAACAAAATCACATCGATTCGACTTTGATGTCATGAAGATGAAACACAAACGATTATTTTGAATAGTTCATTCGATTATCTTGGACCGGTCTTTCGATTACTGTGACCTTTCTTGATTATTGCAAGTCCTACATTTTGATTTTCGATTTCGAAAGGTATTCCAACAAAACAAAAATGAAGGGAGCGAAAAGAAGAAGACCAAGTGTATTCGTTTACCAAAAGAGGTAATTTAAGTGTAATAGTGTAGCGATTCCATAAATTAATTAAATAAAAATTAAATATGGTATGGAAATTTGATCAAGGAACTACATCAGTTCAATGCAGTATCAAAAATTCTATCGCACCGAAACTGATACTCATTTTTAGTTCAAGACAAAAATAAAGTTTTATGAAATAAATAATCAAATTTCCCTCCCTTAAAGTTAAACAGCTGTAGAGTTGCATTGGACCTGCAGTTTAAGATGTAAAAAGTAAATAAATTGCAGCACTGAAGGTTTTCCGCGGGTATGTTGTGAGGTCAAAGCTTTTCCGTAGGAGTTTTCTTATAGAAGAATATAAAGTAAGATTGTGTTGTGATGTAAACGGAAACGAGTGTGGAAAGAAAAATCGGTAAGATTATCGATCGGGTGCTATCACAAGGAACTTTATTTTACAGGTTAGTGAAAGCTATACTTCAGATAAGCCACGATTTGAGCTGCTTTTGATCTGAATAGAAGGAGCGTTGAGCGTGTTTTTGCCAAAAAAAAAATTAAGACAGCAGATTATTCAATAACTTATTTTAATTACTTTCTGACAAAAAATCCTCTGATTACCAGTAATTATTATTATTATTATATATTATATTTTACAGAAAACCCTTACAACTCTAAGTAAAGACCTGCCATATATTTGTTTACCAAATAATGAATAAATTTTTGTATTATTTTTCCAAGGTGTGCGTGGATTTCAATTGCACATCCTGTCCTTCCAATCGTCCTTTTCAATTCCAACAAGCACTTGCTTGATTTCGTGTTGAAGAGTTGTATGAATGCTAAATCAAGAAGTAATGCCCTGAATTGTTAATAAACTGGTGCCACAACACATTTTCTGCTTCCTAATATTTGCCCGTTTGCGAAATTCTTTTTATTCAAACAATTTTGTCCCCCTATAAATTTTCTCCCACAAATCTTGCCACAACCGCTTAATAAATAAAAACAAACAACCACAGGATCACAAACAACCGGAATCATTGTTTTTTAGTCGAGCTCCTATTTAAACATTAAAATCACCCTGCAATCGGTGGTATTTACTTTAATCTTAACATCTAAACATTCAAATATGTATGTGCGAGCAGAACATTAGAAATGTACACAAAAATACGTTTGTTTTTTTCTGCAAATAAAATTTGATGGATTTCAGTACAAAAATGTTGGGTTTATGATTATAGACAGAGATTTGAAGGAATGCAAAGTTTGGTAGGCAATCCTTTCGGGCAAAACCAAAAAAAAAAACAAAAAAAATGTATGTAACGACTTATGAATAATTTAATGATTTAAGTTATTGTTGCTGTAACATTATTATGATTTCTCTGACAATATATATTGTTGTGCCAAAAAGCGTATCATCGTTTTTATTACGTATTTATTCACCTTAACCATATCGCAGTTTGCATATAGCTATTTTTTAGGCTATTGGTTCAAAGTACTCAACTATAAAATGTTTATCACAAGAATGTTTAATGCAGACTCTTTCCGGAAGTTGGGTTTTTTAAATGTGTGCAAATTCTTTTCAGTTTTCTGTTTTAAATTCTGTCGAACTAAAAGAGAACATTAAGAGAAAATTGTTTGCCAGAGTGGAAAACTGAATATGAGGTGCTGTGGAAGAAGAGTTTATTTTTGACATCGGCAACACAGTTCTTTGACTTGAATTTTATTATAATTAAAGGCCAGTTTATTATTATTACACAAGTCTTAAGATATTAATTGGATTTTGTGGGACAGAAATGTAATGAAATTTGTTGCGAGTTTTAGAAAATCTGTTACATTCGTTTTTACACCAATAATACATCAAAACCGATGAAAGATATGAATAGGAAATTGACAGTGTGCACCCTTTATGTGAGCGAAGTAGGTGCCGGCCTTTAGGAATTAAATTATGTGCTGTATACAGGAGTACGAAAAGAAATAACACGGTATTACTTGAGCTTTTTGAAATGTCATGAATGAAATTCGTTGCTATAAAGTGATTATATTTAACACTTCGGTTGGGAAACGGCCGACTAATTAATTATAATTTTGTAAAAATGCAACCCTGGTCAAATGGTTTAAATAAATTCCTAAAACTGATGACTATTTAACGTCTTGCTTTCACACCGCAAGTCTTAATGATCGTAACTTGTTGTGCTCAAGCCAATTCCGTAACAGATAAAATTGAGACCAGTTTTTTTTGGGTTTTAGGCCGCTTCAGATGCCAACAGTTCAAGACTAAAATTTATTTCACGAAAATTTAACAAAAACCCCTCAATATATCGGACTTAGCTGCTATGAATTCGAATGGAAGGCGGCAATAAGTACAACATATAACAACTACAGGCATTTGGTTATTGTATATTTTTTTCTGTTATATCAAAATCTGAATTCGGCTTGAAATTCCAGAAAAGAAAATAATAATCACGATACAGGCAAAATGGAATTCATTCTAAAATAAAATTAATTAAAGAAACTCTGCTTGGTAAAATTTTTATTTAAATATGGAAAACAGCAAATAATCAAACACTAAAAAATAGACATATAAACACCTGAACTGAAAAGTTCAGGGTTGTCTCATATGGCGAATTTTCGCCAAATATGGCGAGTTTTTAGTTGTTTTGGCAATTTGGCAATTTTTTTCATATTAAACGTTTTTCAGTTGTTCAAATTATGTTTTCGTTGTCATACTGAGTGAATGCTGCTTCATGAAAACATGAAGTTTTTAGGGAATTTTCAATAACAAAATATGGCAATCATTTCACCCAAGCCAAGTTTTCAGTAATTCATGATACGTGGAGGAACTTCATGAGTACCAAATACGAGTTTCAATGGGCAAAGCTGTGCTTTATTTAATTGGAATGACTGTTCTAAAGATGAAATACCTAAAAATTTACTTGATATTTGTCCCTAACATTTATAACTACAAAGACGCAACGGATACGTTTCATTTTGTAAGAAATATCTTTGGCCGTTCCTGATATGAGCTTCTTGATGTCTTAATAAGATTAAATAAATTATATGAATTTAAATAAGATGTGTTGCAATACGTTTTAGCCAACGGAAAACATGTTGAATAAATTTAATGCAGATCAGACAGACGAGACTGAATTAAACCAATAAAAATAATATTTTACCACAAAACTTTGCCAAAAAAGATTTAGATTTTAGATTTAGGCGATTTGTATACTTTTCTATGAAAACAAAAAAATTAAAAAAGATCTTTTGGCGTTTCGGCGATGGAGATGAAAAAAAGTCTGACAACCCTGGTCAAGTTAACCCAGTTGCCAGCGTATGTAGAATATATGTATTTTACTGGACTTACACACACACATAAATTTATATAAATACAATTTCTTTTTTAATTTTTGTTATTTCTCTGATTTTATTTAACAAAAAGTTTTTGGCGTCATATGGTCGAAATTTTGTTGGACACGGATGAAATCCAGGAATATATGTATGTATGTACATCGTATCGCCTAGAGCCGCTTGAGAAGATGGGTCGTTCTTCATGGATTCTTGTGAGAATCGATTCCTTTCAAGCCCAAACATTTTGCCATTTGTTTGCTATTTTCCTTTTACCGTTTGCTACTTAAGTTAATCTTTTTTATGCATCAATATTTCACTATATGACTTGATACACTGTGATTGTTGTGCTGATGTTCTTATTTTGTTGTTTTTGAGTTCTGTTTTATTTCTGCTTTTGCCAACAAAAAGCTGCAAAAGCTGCAAAAAAGAAAAAAACACTCCAATAAAATATTCATGTTGCAATCTAAATTCGTGTGAGTCCTTCTAAATATTTAATGTAACAATACATTTTAGTTGTTTGTCGTCGTGGTGTTATTTGGTATTTTAGCGAATTTGTTATTTACACAAAACAAAAAATGCAAAAAAAAATTATTTTAGAATTTTTGTTAGAAAAAATGTTGCTGCTATTTGGTATCGATGATTAATGATAATGCGATTGCTCGAATGCGATATGTGTGAATATTATCTAGAGTTGCTTTCAGACAACAAGAGCACGAGTACAAGTGTTTAATGAATAGCAGAGAAAGTGTTTAACGAAAACTTATTTTAGAGGAATATGAAATGAACTCTGTTCGTTTGCATTGAGCGTCTGCGTTCAGTTATTGTGCGGCGAATTTTTGTTGGACTTTTCTGTTCATTTATAGATTTCGAACATGTGTTTTTATGCTACATTAGCGGTTTGCACCAGCGGTTTAATTATATCTACCATCGATCTTTGCCATTTAACGCAAGTGAGTTTTTTAAATATTAAATGAATTCCACGGCTTGAGATTTCTTAGTCAATTCTTATACATATAATATTGAGGTCCAATGCCTGTAAATAACTTTTTATTTTAGTTGAGCCTGTAGACTTTTGAAAGCTTCTAACTTGTTTCGAATCTCGAGTTTTTCCGTTAGAAAAATGAGGAGTTCGGCCGAAAATTAGTCCATCGAAAACTTCTATTGAAATGTAACGAGTTAAAGTATTAATGAACATATTTCTCACTGGTTCTACTTCGACATTTTAAGGAATTATTTTAACAGGGCGATCTCATTGCCACTCTAAGTCACGGATAACTGATTCAGAACGCCACTGCAAAAGAGTCATTACAGAAGCCTTAAAATAAACAACTTACTCGTAAATATCTAATAAAATTGCAAAAATTAACAAAATTTAAAAAAAAGCAAACGTTGATTTTTTATTTTAAACCTCAATTCCATCAAGTTTGGTTTTTGTTTTAACAAATCCACTCAAGTATTACTCAAATTGTTTAATAAATTTTCATTCAAAAGATGGTTTTTGCCAAGAACATACATATAAATATCAGATAATAATCAAGTAATTTCTTGACTACATTTTAATAATCCAGGCGTCAAATAACATGATCTTGAAAAGTACGCACAACTATTTATATATAAGACATTTGTTGTTGTTGTTGTTAGATAAGTGATATACAAAAAGAATTTTGGAAATTGGTCCCCAAGTGGCGAAGTTATGCTCGTTTATTTTATAAAATCTGCTGAAAACTATGAGAAAGGAGTAACTCAGTTTAAAAAAATTGAGCGTGGTTGGAAAAAAGGAATCTATATCATGTTGTGAAAATTTCAGGAAGATCGGTCCAGATCTCTGGTCTCCTATAACGTAAAACAAACACACATTTCATATATTTATAGATCAGATTTTTTAACATTCCTTAAGAAATACTCAGAAACTTTGAACAACAAAATTAGAATGTTTCAAAAAAAAATTTTATATGTGTACATTTTTTTAAGAGAGAACAAAATCTTAAATTTTAAAAAAAATTTATATTAAAAATTTAGCACCTCACATCATTATTTCATGAAAACGGCTTTATTCGCAAAATGTTTTCCTGCGCATTTAATTTTTCAATATATTGTATATAAAAAGTTATATCAAATTGGTTTGTCGGCAACACGATTGATTCTGGTACATTTAAAGCGAATGTTTGCCACAACTCTTTGGGTTGTTTTTTAACAGCGCGCTAAATATATAAAAGATCAGTACATGTTGTTGTAAATACTGGTAATTTAACCAGAACTAGTAGATTACAGTCTATAGAGGTGGACCGAAAACGTAATTAAAGTGGAACTTCTTAAGCCAGACTTCTCTATCATGGCAGTTTATGTCATGACCGCTCTCCAAAATACCAGCGATCATTGAAGAGCGCAAGAACAATTGAATAGTTTAGTCTTGATTAATCATTCATACGATAAGGTTGTCGAGCCACTTGTGCTAAACGACCAGTGTGACCATATAAAACTTTTGAAAAGTTTAATGGTTGATATTAAATGTTTTTCTCATACAGTAAAATAATAAACGTAAATTCCAACGCATATATGAAACTTTTTTTTAAGATCAATGGTTTGATTTTCAATATTGTACAACATCATGTAATTCTTTTATATTTTAAATTTTACGCTCTTAAACGAACAACCGTACAAGAACAGTGACGGTCATTTGTGCGACATTAGTGATAGAAATTATCGGCAAGTAGAAGTCAGTAATTTCCATAATTTTCTTAAGGGCAATATGAATAAAACGACAGAAACTTTTGTGTGCGTAGGATTTTCCATCTTGCTCTTACTCATTAACTTCAACGTAGGAATATATATCTGCACTGTTTACTCTGCTGCTTTTTATCTATCAACTACTGGTCACACTTGAGGGCATAGCGGTCAGCTCTGGAGATGTGTCCATCAGCAGTGGCTGGCCATACCTGAAGATATGGTTGACTGACTCAAGCATGGCATACGAATGCATCCGTTTGGAAATCTCTGCGCTGGATTGCAAAACAAGGGAAGTGGAGGGTTGTATTTGAAACTCAAGCTACAACATTGGAACAGAAAAAGAATAAATTTTACTATTTTCTTGTATCATATTAGTTTGTAAAAGCCTTGATATTCAAAATTCAGCATGAGTGAATAACGCAAACCTTGTGCAGTCCAAATTCTTCTTAAAGTGGGAAAAAAAAGCTTTTTCCGCCACCTTTAAAAAACCATATATGCCCCTAACGCCAGAGCAGCATTTTAAACTATATAATGCCAGACTTGTTATTAGTACGAAACAACCAGCCACATCGACTGATGGCATTTTCATGTTGTTTTTGTAGATATTGTGGAATCAGCTGTTTAATGAATTCAATTTTCTTCCACTTAATGGAATCGTATAAACTTAGAAATAACTTACAACAGACTCCTGTTCTGTTTTTCGTAAGTACGAAAGTCTTAACGCTTTATATTACCGTCTAAAAGTACCTCCACCAAGTCCGCCATAATTAAATTAGCAATTTCTTGTTAAACAAAAATTATGCTGCGAATGATAAGATTTTTGTTGTTTCCCAGCCTCCACTGTTTACGATAAAAATTTTATAAAATATGTTTATCAAGTACAAGAGCGAAAAAGACAATCGTAGCGACCCGCTTCTGTAAAGAAACGAAGACAATAGAAGACACCTGCAAAAAATAAACTTTATAATTGAAGTGTTAAAAAGTTTTTCCTCTTTTTAACACACTATTAAAAACTTAATTACTTTGAACAGTTTCTGTTGTTTTACACAAAACATAATAAAACTTTTTAATTTTTACACGCTATCAGTCATTAAAATTATTGCCCCTTTTTCCGTTCTACTGAAACAGGCAGGACGAAAATAAAAGAGAGAGAGAGAGAGAGCAATTAAAACGTCAACATTTTCATCACACGTCATTGTCATGCCCATCATCTTATCTCATCATCTTATTTACCATCAAGCGAAACCATCAAATTCTGAACTCGAAATTGAATTCGTGTTGTTGAGCTGCTGTCACAAAGACGTTTTTTTTCTGGTTCAAAAAGGCAGAACCAACAACAACAAAATAAATTTTATTGGTATTTTAACACTTTTGTTTTTTATGGAATTCTCAACCACTTAATAAAAATTTGTATTCGATAAAAATAAAAAACCGCGTAAAATGCTGGGTTGCTGCTGACGGAGCTCTTAAAATTAAACCAACAAATTTTCACAATAAAATTTGTTTAAACATTCATTTAACAACAAGAATTGAACAATATCGTAAATTACGTATAATTTTATGCCTCATGTAAAAAAAGAATTACGATGATGTCTGGATGGAATCAGGGATTTTGTCGTTATTTTGTAGACGTTTTTTATTTGATGTTTTTTGTCAAAATAATTTTAAAATGCAAACAAATCCAAATTTGCTTCTTAGATATCGTGGTCACATGTGTCCTAAAAGATTTGTTTTTTTATTACGAAAATCAAAACATGACGAGCAATTTTGTTGCAATTTTATTGAACTAATAAATATTCATTTATTTGGTCTCATTTTTTAGCTGTGACTTAAATATTTTTCGAAAAAACAAATAAGTGGTCGCGTTTGTAATGCGAGCATCTGTGTTTATTTTTGTATGTCAACAGTTCAAGTGGCAAGCCTTCGTTTTTGACATTTCACCAGTATTTAATAAAACCAAATTCGCCAAGTGTTGAATGTTCCACTAACGATTTGATCTGCGCATATACACATATACTTTTTGTTCTCGAGTTTGAAAGGATTTGCTGGCGCTTATTATCATTATATTTTCGTGTTAATGCCGCATGCACAACCATTTGTAGCCGAATTTTCAAAATTATACAATATTTTCCATTTGAATAGGATTTGCTGGCAATTTTGAAATAGAAGTAACAGAAAGGCCATTTGCAAACAATTAAATTTTTTCCACAGGTCGTCTACGCGTCAAAACAAAAACCAACAAAAATTAACTTGTGTTATAAAAAAATATATAACACTGATTACATTTTTTAATTAAATGAATTAAAATTTTTATTGGTTTAATTAAAGTTGTAATAATTTCAATTGAAAAATTAATTGGCAGTATTAGTGCAAATTCAAATAAATTTTATTTGGCATTTCAGATTTTTTAATTGCGTCTTACAACTGCAAGAAAAGAAAAGAGAAATTCGCTCAATCAAGTCAAATATTCAAGTTTATATATACAGTAGTCGCTCGGTTATATGAACTCATTCAAGCAGAGCCTGTTCACTAAATGGAGATATTCACATAATCCAGAGAATATAAAATAACTAATTCAAATGATTTTTTATTACATTAAGTTTTTATTTTTAATAAGTTTTTCAATAATTAATGTACATGGTTCAAGGGATTTCTGTAGTGCCTTGTCCCTGCATTTTCGCAATGCCAAAATATCATTAATATCAGATATATTATTTTCACTCCAAGCAATAACTTTATTGAATGCTTCGATTGCCTCCGTTGTGCTAATTTCAGCTGTTTTTACGATGCACTTCCACTTCGCTATCTATATATTCGCTACCAATGTCTTGATTCCACGTCTGAATCTCTTCCCGTGAAAGCTGTACACCATTCGTTAATTCATTGACAATCACTCAAAACTCAACAACTCAGCACTCAAAACATAAAAAAAAATCAACGGTCCAGGTTCTTCACTTATTTCGCGGAAAAACATAAGACAAACATTAAAAAAAAATCAACGATTGAAAGGTGTTCACATAACAGCTGTTCACATAATAGGCTGTGTTCACTCTTTAGAACCTCCTGCGTTCAAATCTTGTTGTTCACTATTCTGGAAGTTTACATAAGCGGCTATATCGAAAATAACGAGACCTCATGCTAAAGCAATACAATTATTTTTAATTGAAAAAAAAAATATATATATATTGATTATAAAAAATACAGTAAGGCCTCGCTTATCTGCGGTACGATTAATTGGCAACGTGGACTATCGGGGAAGAAATAAATTTGTTTTCAGTCTGCCTAGATTTTAACTTTTGTTTTTTCCTTTTCTATGTCGATCTCGGTCGGTCTGCACGCGTATGTTTTTTAATTCCTTTTGAACAGTCAAATTCTTGGCGAATGTGTAAAAGGACAAAAGAAAATTCTCTAGTTGAATTTTGAATATCAACAAAAAATGGCAAAAAAAAAACTATTAGGCGGGAAAATCGATTATCTAGAATGCGTATAATGGAGATTTCACACTTGCAAAAGGAAACAATAACAATTTAATAGTTCAAATAAATTTCTCCGCAATAGACATGAAAATGTTTTTAGGGAATATATAGAAAAAAATTACGTCTACTTTTAATATATTCTAGAAAAATTTTGTATTGTAAATTAACAAATTAAAACATATTTCATATCTATTTTATAGATAAAAAAGCTTATAATAAAAATTTATTATAAAAGAAAATAATAAATTAAAAAATAATAATAGTAAAAGAACAAGAAAAGTTTTTTATTAGACGCAGGTGTTTTGGTTTAAGAATTCTTTCATTTAAGTTGTCTTTATTTTAATTTAAATGTTTGTATCAGTTTTGAAAAAGTTTATGTTTTAATCACTCTGCCTCAGTTATAAAATTATCCTCAATTAAACATTGACTGCATGTGAAATCCTAGTCATAGAACTATAATAGATACCCCAAGAAAATAAATTATTTATTTCTCATGTAAACAAAATTTATGTATTTAAAATAAAAACATATTCCACAAGTTTCAGAAAAAGAGCAAATTGTGTTTTTTTTTTAATTTTAATTTATAAATTCGGTTTTAGTTACGAGAGACGAACAGACAAAAATTGAAACTGTGAACAGGTTTAATCATAAAGGGAAACTCAATTCAGTTGTTGAAACTTGAAAGCTGCGTTGTAAAATAAATGAGTTGGAACTAGTACGGACGTCAATATATTCTCCCGACTTACATTTGCTTCTGTGGCCAATCGTGTAAAAATCTTAGGAAGTTCGAAATTTGTTAATATTTTTGCTGCAATATATGTGACCAACTGTCTGTCCCATAGTGCCCAATAAATATTAAGCTGGCAACTAGTGTAACATAATGTAATATGGCATCACTGCCTTTATGAACTAAAAAGAATAAGTCATTGTGGATCAGACATTAAAATATCTATAATACAACAATTTTATATATAAAAAATATCTAGAAATTTAAGAACAACATTTAATTTGTTAAGGAAATAATAGATTTTTGTTGAATGGGAAATAAAACGAGTGCCAGTGCCAACATTCATTCGCGAATTTGTTCGTACATTTGATATCTTTTACCACTTTCTTTTAGCATTAAAAAAAAGGCCAATGTAAATTGTTGTTCAGTGTAATTAACGACATCTTCACAAGTAAAATTGCAATTAAATTGGCATAAAAACGATTAGAAATCATTAAAAAAAAACATTATAAGATTTATTCCACAATCTTCAAAGAGTTTTCTGAAAAAGGAAAAATTCAAACGATAAACAAATTGTCTTGATTAAATTTTAAATTTAAATTAATACCGCAGCCACTCATACAAAACACTTATGGGTAGTATTAACAAATTGGACTCATTAGAACATGACAATGACGTTGGAGAGGCGTTTCGTACAGTGTCATATAAGTGTATGGGTATGTGTGTATGTGTGTGAAATATAGTCTTGTAATTAGCAGCAGGCACATGCCGGTTGTTGTCAGTCAGATACTTAAATAAATGACGTCTTAAATGTTTGGGAACCGTCGCTAGGACTAAATCTTCCTTCAGCTGGTTCCCCATAAACAACACAGATTTTTCTATTTTTATTTTATTTTATTAAAAACTTAAAATGTTGGTTGGCGTGTTGAACGGTACGAAGGATAAAACACGAATGAAGGAGTTATTGTTGTAACAATTTGCTAGTGACGTTGAGTGGTAACCGGTAAAGACCACTGAGTAATTGGAATGTGTTACTGCTGACAGTACAAGGATGGCTGCAACTGGCTGCCCCAAATTGATTGAATGAATTGTATTAAATTTGGCCAATTTCACATTCAAACTTATACATATTTCTTTTAAGTGGTTCCGAAAAGTTGTAACGATGATAGTGAAATTTCTAAGTATAGGAGCATGTGACTGCCGTCATCCACTAGTTTTTACTTATTTTTATGATTGCACAACTAAACGATAAATATTTGGATTAGAATGGCCCAACAAATGCAACCCTGGTGCGTCAATCGTGTGACTACTTGACGTGACAACGTGTGGCAAAACCAAAATGCCAAAAATTTATTGTCCGGATATTTATTCTGTTCTGTAGCCAGTGCAGCAGCTGAAGTTAAAATATCTTCCCTTCATTTATTTTCTTTTGTTTGTATCTAATAAAATATATATATGTATATATATCGACACCTTAATGTGGAAAGGCCCTAAGTAACGTTTTCCTAACTTTTCTCAAGAGAGCAAAAACTTAAAAAACTTAATAAAAGTCGCGAAACTTTTTTCAACTGCTTATATTTTTGTTATTTTTAGTCGCATCACGTCAATTTTGTACCAATAATGTGTTGGAAGATCATCTTTCGAATTTTACAAAAACTCGATTTGAGAAAAAACGAGTTAGGGCCTTTCTGTATTAAGGTAACGATATATATAATCACTCTTTTTACATTTCAGTTATACAAGTCAGTTGCAGTTTTATCATATGAAATTCGGTGCAGACTTTTGCGACGCTATAGAAAATTTAACATTCACCGAAAGTGAATTTGAAATCTGCAATCTAACAATATCTCTGCCAAAGTGTTATTTCACAGTGGTCTGAGGATCAGTGGCCCTGAGTGATTAGTCGCCTTTTACTGGGATTCTTTGTCTGAACTGACAGACCTCTAATTCCTTTTTTGGTTTTTATTAAACAATTTTAATCCAAATTAACACAAAAGATTTGTGGTTACAAAAATTGTGTGACTGGAGTGTCACAAAATCATATATAACAATTTTGAGGCAATTGAATTTCTGAGAAATGTGGCAATCGTGGGACGGATTTTATCAATTCAGTACTATAGAAATGGCGTCAAATTGGTGTGTTTGTGGCAATCGTGTCATCCCAGCTTAATAAGAAAATGTCGACCCATAAACAACAAAGTTCTTAGGATATCTTTATTCCAAACAAAATATCAGCATGAAGCAACAAGTTTTAAAGTCACGACATAAATTTAACGATTATACGAGAGAAGATGAACAAAATGCCCGACTTTAAGGGCATTATTTACGGAACCAAATTCACACACGCAAAAAAGGTGATTTCAAATATTATTGCGGCAACAATAGTATGTTCAGTACAATATGCAAGTTATAATCTAAATGCGGTCTCCTTGAAAATTTTTTTGGTTTTATCTTCATAATCTTGTTGTTACCGCCCACGACTGTTAAATCACAGTTGGATACAATAAAATAAAATATAAAATCCTTTATTTTATACAGCTGTTACTTTAAAAAGGAAGTGAGAAAAACTCTAAAGAAATATTTTCCCTTGAAATATTTATATTTTAGGAAGTTTCATCTTCAATCTTAGTAAAATCAGTTTTGTCAAGTAGGCGATGACAAATCTGTAATACATTAAAAATTTGTTTTCTTGTTAAAAAAAACACAAATTCAATGATTTAATTTCTTTATAATCGAGTATTTTACCACCCACATCCACAAAAAATCTTAAGTAAAAAATATATATTTTGATTGCTTTGAAATAAGTAGATAATTAATGTTATCAAGATGTCGTATTAAACAACTTTTAAACAGATTTGAGCAAAATTTTGCTTGTGAAAATTTTCTTCGTGTTTCTACATTCAGAATCTGAATTTCGGATTCAACCCTCCAATGAAACGAATGTGCGGATCTCAAATACAATTTTGCTCGTTTTTTATTCTACGCGTAATTTAATTTGATATTTATGGATTAAAAACAAAAAAATAATAAAAATCACAAAAAATATATTTTTGTATTTCTTTCGAAATTCACATGATCATTTAGAGCAGAGAAATAAGAAGAAAACAACAAACAACACACACACACACACACACACACACACACACACACACACACACACACTCACACACATGTTGAAAACGATTCCAAACGCTGGCGACAAATTGACAATGAAAAATTGCCTTAATGTGTTAAATGTTTATTTAATGGCAACACCATAATAAAAAATATGAATTTTAATTAATTTTAATACTTTTTGAATGGAAAAATAAGAAATGAAAAGTAAATAAAAATTAAACATGAAATTTTTGTCATTTGTTTTAAGTCAAGCGTTGAATGACACAGATTCCGTTTTAGCATTCGACTACGAGACTAGTTTGCAAAGATTTTTTTAGCGAATGCGAGCCGGCATTAAGAAGGCGTTTCGTATTAAACATCTCTGCTTCATTCTAGTTGTATTCAATAGGAAATGACAAATTTTAAATAAACAACTCTGTTTTAAATGAAGTTTGTTTTCAACTAGAGCGCTTGCATTCAATTACTACATTTCGTTAATAAAATGCAATGACATTTTTTTCTTATGAGTATTTTCTTTCAGCCAAACATGAAAGATATGGACAAAAACGGTTTGTGGTTCCAGCAGGATGGCGCTACGTGGCGTACAATAGATATATTGCTTGGGAGATTTTGTAGTGGTGATGGGAATCGTGTGATTTCATCCGACTAGATTTTTTCTTGTGAGGTCTCTGAAGTTGCAGGCTCGACGTATAGATTGTTTTGTTTCCTTCCAACATCTACCCGCCCTAATTGACAAAAAGCCCCCTATAAAAATAATTATTGTTAACACAACACTGTATTATAGTTTGAATTATAGGTATAGTTTAGAACTTCTGAACCTAAAGATTGCCAAATTTCATAAATGTGATATCGAAACGAACTGAGTTGAAGTCTGTATTACAAAAGGGCAGTCCATAAATCGTAGAATTGTAAGAAAATCTCTATTCCAAACAAAGAATCAGAAAGAAGTTTAAAAATAGATTTTGAAATCATGGCAAAAATTACACGATTAGAAGAAGGTAGACAAGCAAAGCCTCCGAATTTAAAGAAATTCACTACAATCTCATATGCAAATCAAGAAATTTGAAGAATGGTTGCGGCAACCATACTATGTTTTCTACAATATGCAGGTTATAATGTAAATGCGACGTGTATATTACAGTCACCATAATTACTTACAATTTACCCAACAATCATCAAATCCACATAAATACAACACAAAAACGTCATGTTGGGGATGTTGGGTTAATTGATATACTCATCCCTGCAATATATTTTAGAGCAAACAAAAAAGAGAAACACTACTCCTTCTTTCCTCCTGCCTAACACAGTTCTGGCACAAGGCACTGCATATGAAGGGGCCGACCCCTGGATATTGATCCCCAAGAAAAGCAAAACCCTGCAGATTTAACAATTCCTGATTTAGTATATTTATATATAGTTTTTTCCAAATATGATAATTTTCTGTTTAACGATATAGTGGTCCTACGGTGTTTTAATTAGCAATTATAAAGCTTTGCAGCAGCTGTAAAATATCTGGAGCTGTCTGATATTTTTCACATCGTCTGTATAAATTCTGGGCTCTTGCATTTCTAAAAAAGATAACGCAGATATAACTTTAAATGGAAACCGATAATTTTGAAAAACATCGTTCTCCGAAAGAGTGCGCGGAAAGGTTTAGATTTTCGAAAGGTTTTGCGGACAATCGTCCAAACCAGATTTTTATGAACCCTTTAATAAGTTAAATGAGTGATAGTAAATAATTCGAAGCTTTTGTTGGCTATTTTCCCCATTATAAAATGCAGAGCTACAAGATATTGTTAAATAACTGAGTGAATGTCGCATTTCTCGTTGATTAAATAATTATCACTTGAGCGCCATCTCTATTTATCATCAAAGTTATGTTGATATTGCCAATAACAATTAGTTTGCCCAGTGAGTGACCAAAACTGATTTTGAAATCGAGTGCTTTCTAAAAAAGAAAACAGATCTGATGAAAAATGTTATACGTTTTGGAATTCCAGTGGGGGGACTCAATTATCCTTAGTTTTCTTTTTCTTTATACCGATTTTAGTTTTTCCTTAATCGTACTAATCTATATCTACTATTCGGCACTAGATAATTTCGTAATTCGAATATGTTTAATCAAAAGTGCTAAATTCAGTTTAATTTTGAAACTTTACAAGTGAAAATAATTTAAAAAATACACAAAAAGGTACTCAAAACTGTTACTGTATTATCCGCAAAAACGATTTTACGGAATGCCACCGCTCCCAACTATTACGGCTAATCAAGGTCTCACTGATTTAAAATCCGTAAAAAAAACACTTTTCGTCCTGGTTGCCAATTTAATTCTGATTTTATGATCTCAATACTATTGGCGCTGCAGCTTCAATGCGTCTTTATTGTTTATAATTTAAAAACAAACAAAAGGATATGTGGAATATCTTGTGGTAACTTATTACTATTTCTATGCCCCACACTTGCATATACATATACAAGGGAAAGCCCTAATTTCACGACTGAAACTAACCCAATGAACGTGTAGGCATATTTTAATTATTCAAGCTACAATTCTACTCTTAAGTACGGCTGAAGTTTACGAGTAGACAATGTCAAGTACTTTAAAAAAGTGTGGACATTTGCGGATGTTGAGGTAATGGGGATGTTGTTTCTATACCAAGCGCCCTTTAATTAACAAAATTTTTGAGACACATTAAGCGTCATAACAAAACAGCTCAAAAAAGAAAAATATTCTAATTTGACTGTAAAAGAACAAATATTTTACCGTAAATCCCCCTTTTACCCTATACAGCAAATCAATCTAATTCAAAAGTTCAAGCTAAACTCTCATCAGCTTATAGTCCCAATGGCCAACATTCGTTCTCTATAAATTTAATATCCAAAGCAATTTACAGTTATGAAAATAAGTGTAACATAACCGCAGCGCAATCTCCTTCTCGAAAAGAAAATTGCACTCACACAACCTTAAAGTCAACGCAACAGCCATAAAAGCACAGAAAGCAAATGCTGGAGAAGATGAAGAAGTAACTTGAATACCACCGCCTCGAAAACCTTCATTTCATACCCCCTGAGGACACTTAAGACTCAGTTGATAGTTATGACAACAGCAGCAACGGCAAGTATTTCCATGCAGCAAGTGGAAATACAAGAAAAAAAAAGAAAAAATTAAATTGTCCTTTTTGGAGAAGAAACGAAAAGAAACTACACAATTTAAAATTACACACAAAGGAAGTGTAACCAAGAAAACAACACCAACACCAACAACAGCAACAGCAACAACTACAAAACGAAACGAAAAACAGAAATAAAAAGGCAAAGAAAAATCCTAAAATCCGATAAAGTTATAGTACCTCGAAGTACGTACATACATACATATAAATACATATTGTAGGTACTTTACAGACTACTTTTATTTAAATGAGAGAGAGCATTATGAAGCTTTCTTGCAAGCAGCCATATTGAAAATTAACGGTACAAAAACAACAATACCATAAAATCTTTGCGGTCTCGATTGAGCGCAACAAAACAAGAGCATAAGAAAAGCACACAATTGTGCCTACACACATTATTTGAGTGCTTCCAATAATTGGTTGTTGGCGAAGGCACTCAAGGGTGGAGCTAAACGATATTCACTCAAAAATAAATTCATCTCTTGCTCTCCGGTGCAGCCTTTTAATAAAAGGGGCAACTTCGTTTGAGAATTTCACAAAAAAAAAAACCAGGAATAAAATTGATTGTTGGTCGTGCTGGGTATGACGAGTGGACCAAGTGGGGATTAAGAAAGAGCGTGTGTATAATTTAGTACTTCATTTTGTTAAAGCTTTCCTGGAGTGCTGTCATTATTATGTTGTGCGTAATAATAATTTCACAGCGACAGCGACAGACAAGTGTTCTATCAGAGATTATTGGGTTGTGAAGCCGTTAAACATCTTCCGCGTTTTTGGTGTCTGAGGTAAATGCCAGTTGCCACAGTGAGTCTGTACCAGTCGACTTTGTATTTATTTAATGGAAATATGTACAGTGGATATGCAATAAGACGCATTTTCTAGTATTTACAAAAGGTAAATGTTTTGCTTTGCCTATTCTGGTATAGCGCGAATTGAAAATATTTTGCTTTTCCATAATACAAATGGCGGTATTTTAGGGCGAAGTACTTGTGGCGAACCGCATAATAGACATCAGTTGATAGGAATTTTGGTGGCAGCAAGTGTCTTGTGTCCTGTGCTCTAAATTTGATACCTGCTGCAACATGTTTGCGGTACAAAACGCCAGAAAAAGCAAATTTATGTACCAAAAATAGAATAGCTGCTACAGGTGCACTGAAGTTCCACTACAGAATTGGGACTGGAGAAGTCAGAAAAATATAATGGATAAGAGAGTGGTTTTTATGACAAAAAAAACCTCATACTTCAGCAAGAAGTAGACAGTTTAGGAAAGGAAAAACTTGTAATCCAATATAATGAATGTTCCAACATTGTGTATGTCATTTGGAAAATTGTACGCCCACTGTATGCACATAATTGCATATGTGGTATTCACCCACTCAGAAACATTTACCTCAAACTAGAAAAGCCCCAGCTCATATTCTTGCTCTTTAATAACGATGTGTGCACTTTTATGGTGTGTCATGTATCCAAAAAAAAAAATATTAGCTTCCACTTAATGTTGAAGCTCCATTTACTTGTTTCACATTCTATCCATTGTTCTTCCTCTTTAGAATTTGCTGCTGTGATTCTATTATTTTTTCTTCCGCTCGTTAATGGCAACATCAACGATGCAATGATGCAAATATCTGTAGTTATTTAACGTTAGAATGGCAGCCATTTATGGCAATTAACACTTTAGCTGTTTATTCTGGTCGAATGACTACAACGAAAGCGAAAGGCTTCATTATAGCGTACTGAAAACGAAATGATTGAGTTACTCAGAGGAACTCGAAACACATTTGTAATTAAAACCATCGGTTTATGGTTTCCTAAACTGCGTCCACTCCGCATCAAAATAACTCTGTAACTTTTTCATGGCTGTCAGCTCAAAAACAAGCTACTTTCAGTTGGATATATTTATCGGTTATATTTTTGCATTGTACGAAATTTCCAACAACCGAAAACTGCTGAAAAGCAAATTAACCGGGTCTAATTGCGACATGTCGCAAACTAGAATCACATCAGACCAGGTCCAAAATATTAAAAAGCCAATTTCTTTGCAAACTTTGAATCAATTTTCAATACAGTTTGATTACATAGAAAAGATATAAATATCAGTCGAATTGATAACACAATATGTAGCCGTTGCAAATTAGGAATGCATTTCGCATTTCTCTTAGGAAAAAATTGCCAGTCCCTTAATTTTCTCAGTGACATTAAAAGCGTAATAATTTTCTTGATGTGGCTGGAATATACTCTAGTTTTCCAGTAGAGATCGTGAAACTGATTTACTCATGCCATGACGACGGCACCTGCTATTAGTTTGCTTTAGTCACTCGAAGTCGCTCGAAGGTGAAAGCGAATATTATTTATATAACGTGAAAAGATACAACAACAATTTTCGAATATATAAACATTTAATAAAATTTTGCAATTTTTATTGAATTTTTTTAAAATAGTATTCGTTCCTCTTAACTTTTTATTAAAGTTTCGTAATCTAAGTTTAATATTTTTGGAAAATTCTTTAATAAATTAAAAAAAAAAGATCGATTTATATGTTTTTGTACATATAAAACAAAAAGTCAGACTGCGATTCTAATAACCGCCTACGAAAGGGCTGACCACAATTATACGAATTATCGATGGCTTAAGTCGCAATAGCGCTTACTTTTTACAGTTTTTTTGTGTAATCCGAGACTGAAAGAGTGAAACAGTCAATGCTAGAAAGAGAAACTAATGAGAATTCCATAATGTTTATTTCCGACCAAAAGAATTTTAGCCCGTTTTGTTTAGCTTGTGTTGATTACAAATTTCGGTGATGCATCATCATCTTTTGAAAATAATCGCTAAGTTAGAGAAATCAATACATTCGGTTATAAAACCGAAAAATTAACAGCCCTGCAGTGTTTTAAGATCCAAATGTCACTTTTAAGCTGAACACTTGCTTACAGCTTTTTTTTCGGTGTAGCTGAAATCTTCAGCCTTAGTAATATTTTCAATTGAAAACACCTCTTGCCTAAAATCTTAAAAACTCGTAAAGAACTCAGTGTCATTACGAATTTGTTAAACGCCAATAATCGTTTATGAATACGACTATTATTCTTTAAATGTCGTCTCAACTCTTTCATCTGTGAAATGACGAAAAATGTGGAAAACTTTTAATCACAAAGAAAAAGAATAGATGATATAAGCACTTTTCATAATGGGAGTGTGTAAAAATGCATTTATGTATAAAGTTTTAATCCTAGACACGAACCTCTATTAATGCTAAGAAATCTGAAATTTTTTAATTAGAAGTGTATTTTAAACTGAAAAATTGGACAAAATTAAGCTAAAAACAAGTATATACAAAATTGTGTTGTGTTATTGATTCCACGTGGAAGGAAAAATCTAACTAAAAATATATCGATACACATACAAAATAAATTTAACATCCCTGTTTTAATTAATTACGGTTTGATTTTGTCTCAGCTGATGGTAAAAAGGCATTTGAAGAAATTTCCATATGAATGGAAAAGTAAAGTAAAGGACTTTTTTCGCCTGTTGCCACATAAACGGAAGGAACGTTTAAACATTTTGCTGCCACACAAAAAATTCTTTCCGCAATCGCAGAGCAGAAGGAATTATTAGACCCATTATTCTTGTAACGAAATTTTATGAAATAAAGTCATAAAGACTCAAAATAAACACATGCATTAAAGAAGACTGTAGCAATATCCTTTCAAAAAGTCCATAAAATTTCTTAGAAATAGCGGCAGATGGACGAAAAAGGTTATCGGAGAAGCCCGTCTTTATGAATGTCCAATGATCAGAAGTCATAGCAGTTGGTTTGTTTTTGGGAATAAAGAGAATTTTTGCAAAGTTTAAAAGGACTTCCCGTCTTTCTCATTCGTACGCAATTTCAACTATTTTAGTGCTTTAGGGCACTTTTGAACCTCCTTTTATTTGGTATTAAGTGATTGAATTATAAATCAGGAAAACAAAAACTTTATTGTTCTGCAATTACTTGCCAATAGCCCGCCTTTGTTGTGGCTTATTTTCTAATATCTATTTAATTACTAGAACACTTACATACGGAGTTCCTTTGTACGCATCCAGTCATTATAAATTCATCACGTTTTAACACAAAATAAACAAATCATTAAATATCCCCATTTTACTAAAATGCTGCTAAATAAAGAACGAATGTTTTTCGTTTGTTTGTGAATGGCCCGAAGGAAATGAATTTAGGAAACTTCTCGCTTCTATTTGTTCATCGGCCATTTTGCAGTTTCTTTTTTCTCTACGCCCTTTAAATTGCCAAACATTTTACATTTAAATACATTTTCATTTTGAACGTTTTGTTTTTTGGCATTCCGATCCGGGTTTAGTTTCCTCAGACCTATTGGCTGGTCGTTTAGCAAAATTCAATATTTTGCATAATTAATTGCATTTAGCACGTTGCTGTTTTCTCTTCAGCCCTACACCGTGGCGAGGGCGAGGGGGAGTGAAAATAATGATTTTGATTCTTGTTTTTCTTTTGCAACATCATGATGCTGCCTAATTTTTGTACAAATGAACAATATTTTGAATGTGTTGGTGTGGGCGAATAAATTAAAGTTCTGTTGCTGATCGACCTTTTTGGCATTTACGAGTGAGTGTTGCCATTAGAGCAATCAGCGCGCTTAAAACGGCACAACAAACACAAACATTCACACACACACACACACATACACACCATCCATAGAAAATAAACTAACGGGAAAATCGTGAACAAGAAGTATTAAAATTTTTGTGTTCTAATGAAGCGCATCGTTTTACTTTCAGACACCACCAATTTTGTGGAGGTGTTTTTGCAAATGTATTGGCGTGTAATTTCATGTTCAATTAGTACCATCATGTGTGTGTGTGTGTGTGTGAAGCGCGCTGGTGTTGTTACATTTTTCTAATTACTTAACTTGTTAAGAGGACTTGTTTGCCTACGGTCGTTGGTCGATGCTTTCCAAAAGCGTTCTAATGATGATGGCGTTTTGTTGGCTCATTATTTCGCCTGTTTGTTTATGTTTAGTTAATGCCGGCTGGTGTGGCGCGCAATTGGCAATTGCAAATGAAAAACAAACATCCGAAAAGAGACAACAAATAAACAAGTCGAAGGCAATTTTCCAACGATGCTGTTGTTTGTTGAAATTATTGCGAAATCACAAAATTAAGCTGAACGAAACATTGTGGCGACAACAATATAATGTTTAGAACGGCGAAGAACAGCATTTTATTTTACAATAATAATAGTGTTTCGGCCAGTTTTAAATAAATATTTCAGTGCACGGATATTATGGATCTGTCGCACCTTAACGTTCGCCAAAACTTTGAATATCGGAAAACAACTCATTTTTTCTGGTCCAGTAATCAGAGGTTGCACCCTACATATGCAGCGTATTGTACCAGAACTCGGTTATGGGGAGGAGGAAAGAGGCAGTAGTGTTTCTATTTTGCAGGGATGAGGATGTCAGAATTTCACTTAATGATGTTCTAACTGCTGAGTGCCCAGTGTGCACACCTTCGACACTGCATAGTCAGAGATCAATTAACCCAACATTCCCAACACTAATAGGACTTGTTTGTTGGGTTATTGGGTGCTTGGTTTTATATATGCATCGTTGTGTATTGTGTTTTTTTATTTTATTGTTTAGTTGAATAAAAAGAATTTCGGTTTTTGTTTTTTCCCCCAGCCTTTGGTAGGAATGGAACCTACAACCTCTGGGCTGTTGGTCGAATACCACTACAGGGAGCTAAAGATAAACTTGTTGTTCGTCCTGGGAAATATTGGTCAACTGTAACGTTCCATATCGTAGGACAGGCGATGTAACCGTTGTTCTGAAGTTCTATTACACTTTTTGTTGAGTGTAGACCTATTAACGTGCTTCACGCATTCAAAGAATTTTTTGTCTTATAACTTATAAGGTTATATATTTTCAACAAAAATTGTTTATTGAAACAATGAAAACATTCGCTGGACGCAAACCTTTTGAGAAAAAAAGTTTTTTCTTATTAAATTAATAACTTTTATGAATTCAAACAAATGGTACGCTAAATCAGTAAAATTTTGGTTTGGATGTGAACCTACAAAGGTATTTCATTGAACGGAGGTCAATGTGCCCTGGGATGCCTTGAAAGAGGGATCCTGGTGCTTTATGGGCTGAAACGTTTTTACTGTAGTATAAGCCTAAAATCATAGAAAGGGGTACTGATAGATGCTAAAAATAGTGGTTTATTTTCGGCGATTCAAATGTCCTGGCTTTACTTACAACAGTTTTTTGTAAGGAACTAGACGGCAGCCTACTTACAGGCAGGTCCGATTAAGGCCTGATGGCTACCAACTCAGATACGACGACTTCCTCCAGTATCTAGACCAACGAGTTTTCTAAAGACTCTGCACCCAACCGAGGTATGTTTCGAATGGCTTGTCATCGATCGGTACTCCTGTAGAACAGTCTGTCATGCTTGGGGATGCGTGTACCAACGCACTGTAGCCATGAGGTGATAATATGACCATGAAATTAGGCCATATTGGCAGATACCCACGTTAATCGTAATCACATCTGTCCAGAGAATTGTTGGCCCGAGCTCCCAAGCAGGGGTCTGTGTTAGATGCCGCTTTTACATATCTCATGAAGTTGCCACCTAAGCACATGAGATAAGCCTGGTAACTCACCGAGGGCCGTTGGTAAGCCGTTGACAAGTTCACCACCATCAGCATTGGCCATATTGCCAGATGCGGATCGTAAATCAAATCAATTTCACCATCTAGTACTGGCTGAGCTTAAAATGCATTTTCTTCAATATTGAGATTTATAAACTTATCGATAGTTCAAGGTTCAATGTGTAAAATAATAATTTTTGTTTTGGGTCATTTTCACTTTCTTTTTAAAATAATTGTACGACTTAATGTTAAATATTCTTATTTAATTATGATAAGATTTCTTCGAGCGCAGTACCTGATTAATGTCCCTTATTCAAAGAATCAGTGAAATTAATGCTTAAATATTGGCTTTTGATAAAAATTAATTAGTTTTTTTTATAGATATTTTACGTATTAAACG
Organism: Epicampocera succincta; assembly: GCA_932526305.1. Taxonomy (NCBI): domain Eukaryota; kingdom Metazoa; phylum Arthropoda; class Insecta; order Diptera; family Tachinidae; genus Epicampocera; species Epicampocera succincta. The sequence goes on from OW052034.1 coordinate 60,862,480, forward strand.
CCTCAAAAAAATTGATTAGCCTCTCAAAAACGATTCGAATGTTTTGTATATTTTGTCAATCATAACATAAAAATTTTGCACAAAACATAAAGAAGACGAAAATGTTTTTCTAAAAGAAGATAAATTATAAATCGAAAGGCACTTCCAGCTCACAAGTCAATAATAAACTTTAAAATTCTGCGAAATTGACTCAGTTTGTAAGGCAGGACGACATGAAAAGTAACATTAATTTTAGTGATTAAAAACTCTTTATCTTTATGGCAGCGTTTTCTGAAAATACAAGTTATAAAATGTATAAATTTTGAAATGCAAATTTTAATAGTATTTGTGCACAAATTATATGTAAAAGCTCACGCACACATAAATATTTGAAATTAATATAAAATTATGTGCGAATACGCTCTTTGCAGGTAAATACTTGGCACGAACATGTGACATGTGTGTGTTGCCATAATAATTAACGCGCATTGACTTTAGACGCTCATTAGTTTAATTAGGATACAAATTAACGAGCCTCATTGAAACAAATAAATGAACGAGCAACCGACCGAATAGCCAAATGAAAGAGTCAGCGAACACAACAACAATGGGGCTAACGGGCAAAATTAAATGCGTAAATAAAACTTGGCAAACAACAAACACAACACAACAAAAACAAACAGCCAGATGAACTGAAAAAATAAGGACATTCAAACAATGCTTTTGATTTTAGCATAAAAATAATGTTTAAAAACAAACGCACAAGAAACAAGTCGTATAAGTCCGATTATAAAGTGATCGAATAAGAATTGAGTTTATTAAAACGCTGCAAAGCAATACAATTCTATATCGAAAAAGATATAGCAACTTCCGACAATGCAATATGCACGGCGGCATGTCGGTTTGATAAAAAACACAATTTTTTTGGCGAAACTGCAATCATGTCTCAGCCCACATTTTTACCAGGTTTGTCTGTTCCCAACATTAAAGTGACCCATGAAAAGACGGCGTTTTGCCACGATTGAGACAATAAAAATCAAATTGCTGAGCAACCTTAAGTGCATATCCAGAAGCGAGTATCAGAACTGCTTCCAAGATTGGACACAATTGTGCTATACTGTGAAGCGGGCAAAATGGAAATTGATGAATAAATAAATATTTTTTTAAAAAAAATTGGAATTCGTCTTTTTTTTTAACAAACCTCGAATATCACGTTCTTTCCTTTTTTCACTAGTATCCCAATTTGAGAAGAAGTATAACTCCTATTCGATTAATTAAAAAAAAAATATTTATATCGGCGAACGAAGATGGCACGACAAAGAAACAACTATAACCAATTAAAAGGAAAACAGCTGCAGAGCATCAATTTTAAAATTTACTTTGCGAAGGACAGTTGCCAGTTGCGTGTCCGGCGTAATTGCAGACTTTTTTTATTTATTTAGGAATGACTTTATTGAATATCGGATGGCTATTATAATTATATCTCTCCTCAAATATCCTCTAAAATTCTGTGTATTTCGTTTCAAAAAACAAACTAGAATTAAACGAATCATATAAAACCATCAACGGGAATAGGAAAGAATAGTAAAAAGGCGTTCTAAAAGCACAATGTGGCGCAACAATTTTAAAATCTTCCATGTTGCCAGAAGCAATTTGAATTTCGTCCAGACAACTGAATAACTGAACTATCAACTATGAAAGTTCGCTAAAAGACTGAATTGGAAGTGAAACAGTTTGGAGGTTAGAGATGCTTTTAATTAAAACTTATTTATCTTCGCCTTCACCGCCAGTAATTTGCCGTCAAAACATTTTTGTTATTGAAAAACCACCAAGACCTTTTCACAAACTTTGTCAGTAAAATCCACGTGCGAAGTTTAAATATTTAGATTTTTATAAACATTTTTAATTTTACGAGCACAAATTCTCAAAAACCAGTTTCTGCCTATTACGTGCGTATGTATTTTGATTCGACCGATTCAGCGCATCAAAGTCCCAAATATGTATTTTGTCGATATTTTGAATTTAAATTTGTTTGGCCTGCCAACGTTGCCACATAATATTGCTGTCTGTCAGCTTCTGTAACAAATGGCAAGCAAGCAGATGTCACTGTCACTCAATATCATTAAACCTGACATACATTTGAACCAAACATTTAGATTTCCACCGAACGGCACAACTTTCCCTATAACGAACTTTTGCGAAATTTGTCCATCTAAACAAATTTTCGTCACTATCAACCATGATGTATGAATTGTTTTACAGACTGTAGAAGGGGAAAAAATATTGTGCACAAATAATTTAATTAGTAATAAATAACAAAATGATGTCAGTATTAAAATGTTTGTATTAATGGATGCGAAATGGTTGTCGCAGATTTTAAACTCATTTGCATGAATAATTAATTTGTAAATTAAAACAAACAGAAACACACATACACACACAATTATATAATTAATATACAAGAAAACATTAAAAGGATACCGATATAAGTAAATAACGAATTATAGATTTTATTTACAATAACGACTCAGCAACATCGTTAAAGAGTCTTGTATAGGTTTTACTTAAATATAGTATTTAGTCATATCGATTTTATCAAGTTGAACAACTTCTAATATAATTGAGAAGAATGTAATGAAATTGATTAGAAGATCAGAAATGGCATAAAAAAAAAGTTCACTATTATATTAATTTGCTGGATTAAACTTTTCTTGAAACTGCAGGCACCCATTTGTCCTGAATAAAAAGTTTGTCACAGGAAATTTGTTTAGTGAGAGTTTTCTACAGCACGATTTGCCCTTTTCGAACAATTTTTCTAAAGAATCAAAGCGTCCATATAATACAAAAAACACGAGTAAACGAGTTATAGTAATTTTACAAGCTGGCAACACTGTGGCACATGGTTAAACTGAACGCCTTTCAACTTTGTTCGAATAATTCAAATAACTCTTTTTGTTCGTTCAATAAAGGGATTAAATTTAAAAAAATTATTCAAGTAATCGATTAAAATAACGACTAGAAAAAATTATTTTGAAAAATTTATTAACAACCAATAAAAAATTTATGCAAAAAAAAACTTAAAAATAGTTCATATTGTTAGTAACAAAAAAAAAACAAAATAAAAAAGCTAATATTTTTATTAGCAAAAAACTGCATAAGAAACTCTCTTCTAACTGATGTATGTATAATACAATAACAACAACAATTTATATAAATCAATTGTTTCTTTTCTGTAGCTTTTTTTATATATTTTTATTTCCAGCCCATTCAACCGAGAGTTATAAAAGGTGGATTGGCTTATGTTGATATTAAAATAGTGACCGGCGCTGCATACTGATGGCTGCCTTCTGCAAAAAAAGTTCAAAACCAGCAAAAAGCTTATTTTTTGCTAAGAGTGATCTTTCCAGACCGCTTCTAGAGATTATGGATTCCAGCTTAGGCGACGAAACGCTGCCTTGTTTAATCGATTTTTTTATAGTTATAGAATTATTAATTCCGGTTTCATGTTGGTATATCTTTATTTTTGAATTTACTTTCTATCGTTTATTGGCAACACATCTTCAGATTTATAGCGCAAAACTCTTCGTTCTAACCGCATGTCTAAGGAATCGGCGTCACTACTATCATCGAAAAATGCCAACTCCATATCAATATTTTAATTTTATATTACCAGCGTTTTGATATTTCCCATCTATTTTATTTCGAAATGATAAACTTTTCTTCAAATATATATTTTTGCCCCATGAACAGCTCGTACAAAATCAGCTCGTAATTATTTAAAAATAATTTGTGCAACTGGACAAGAAACCTGGGAAAATAAGCTCCGGTATGAATTTTTATATAAATAGACGAGTTTTAATAATTTTAGTATTGACATGAATGTAAATATTTTGATAAACCCTGCGGATAATCAGCGACATTGATCAAAATACTGGTAAATAAAGAAAATGTAAATCATTGAATTTTTTTTTTTAATTATTTAACCTAAAGCCGTACTGATATATAAAAAGAAAAATTTAAAAACATAAAAGGTCAACAAATAAACAAATTTCTGTACAGTAATTATTTAAAACCTTAAGCCGAATGAATAATTGCAATTTTCATATCGCTCGATATATCTCTGCGCTAAATTTTACTTTGCGTGCGGAATCAATAATACCGCCCACTGTAAATTTTCCAAAACTGGAGCTGATACAGACAGAAATCGCAAACACAGATTTGAAGTGGCCATTAGAAATGAGTCTAACGCAGACATTAATTAACATAACCCAATTGTCAATGTCATGTATGCACCGTAACCCAATCATCAATATCATGCCGCTGTGTGCTGTGTGCTGTAATCTGAGCGGGGTAGCTCTAATGTACTCCTACATGTCTCTATGTAGTGATGGTTGTGCCATTAAAGCTTCAACAATATGTACATATGGATGTGTGGGATATGATATTGGTAGTGTGTGTGTGTGTGTGTGTGTGTGTGTGTGTGTGTGTGTATAGAGTGGAAACAATAACAACCATTTAATTTTATTCCTTCTTTCCTTCATGCAATGAATGCCTCTGCACGAAACATTTAAAATATATCTCTATCCCACCCACATACATACATACGTTGTGTATACGAATATGTTTGTAGGCGGCAAAGGCAAGACATGAGTGTTGGAGGGTGGGGTGTGTGATGTTTTTAGTGAAACTGCTTTTTTTTTTTACTTAAGCACGTGCCGTAATGTATATTTTAATAATGAATAATGACGAGACAAGCAATTTAAATAATTTGCGGTTATAGTGCGCGTATGCGCAACATTTAATAATGGCATGTTAATGTCATTAAATTTTACAGCATGAAAAACTGTTGGCCATACACTGAGAAACATAATCTGCCAGTAAGGTGAGTATTCAGAATAAAGGGGAAAAAACTTGCAAATATTGATCGGTTTATTATAAAATATACAAAACTTGATGTTGTATAAAAGAGGAAAAGAGAAATTTCCTAAAAAGACATCTCGAACATTCGTGACTACTGGATGTATATTGAGCTGAGATCACACTATCGGCACAATGCAGCGATTTCTGCGGCGTGAAAGCATAACATTTGTAAATTCCCAAAGAAAGGAACGAAATCGCGGTGTCTTTGACCGATTCCCCCGGGCGGAGGTTAAGCATGGACGACTCACACCCAGTCAGGGTACTCTGCTGTCCAGGGAATAGAGGGAAAGGGGTGGCTCGGTTGCCACGGCAACCAAAACTCTCTTTTCCGAAACCTTCACCGCAGATCAATTCCCAGAACGGGTACCGACACGCCGCCAGATAGCCTTTTGGCGCTCTTACCATATTGCCATCATCTCAGTTATAGGTACATATTTTTTCTGCGTGTACCAGTCGAAGCAGCCTCCCAATTCATTCATCAATGGAGGCCAATTAAAATAAGTGCGACAAATATGGTTGCAAACAAGTGCTCTATATGCAAAGATAATAAGATACCAGACACAGCTCGTAGCCAGCCAAGGCACACCCACACTGTCACACAAACTTGTACATACATGTATGTATGTATATGTACGTGTTCAGTTCGAAGGTACTAATTATAATGGAAAATAGCGTAAAGGAAAGTACAGATACCGAACAAACTGAACATTAATAATGCGTCTCCACTTAGTGGTTAATTATAGAAAATGATGGTCTCATTAAAAATATTACTGAAAAACGGAAAAAAAAGCAAAAAAAGAAAACATTATATATAAATAAACGAGATAAACATAAAAATACAAAAAGAAAAGTGAGGAGAAATAAGAAAAAAAACAGTATAAAAAATCCACTGCAGCCTTTTAAAATGAAAGCAGAACAAAAAGAAATGTTGCGAGGAAATAAAACAGGAGAGTGTCTATGAAACGCACACCAGTCCATACGTATAACCGTAGAATGTCTACACACACACTCATAAACGTAAATTATATACCGTACACGCACATACACATAAGCAGGTTTTTATTGCCTTAAACGTGCGCTTTATGAAACGCTGAACTTTTACTTTTGCATATGTACGTATATAGTATATAGATAAGATTTTAGGACCGGCAGCTTTAATTTTTCGTTCCTTGATTTCATTTGTTTGAGAAAAAGTTTCCCAAATCTCTAAATGGCAGAGTGAAAGCAGGACTGCAGCCCACTATAAAACTTTACGTTGTAGTTCATTAAGCAAAGAACATAGACATTTAATGTGACTTGTGTGTATATCTCAATCGTAAATGTAAGCCAGTGTTGCCAATTCTGCTTGTCCCTAGATGGCCTAGTGTGGAAGCAATGAGACATAAAGTGGCTCAATAGCATTGAAAGCATTGACTTGGGTGTACCAAAGCTAGAGGCAAGACATTTGAAAACAATGAAAAGTAATAAAACAAAATCAAAATGATTTGTACAATTTTTATATAAATGTTTGCCAATGATCTAAATACTTTGAACTTATATAAAGAATATATAGAATATAAACAATGTCAGGTGGATCACATCAGTCGTAACTAAGGAACGTCTGAAGCGATTTTACGGCTCTACGATTTATTGGATTTGAAAATCATCTGAAAATACCTCAAAACAAAAACTATGAAGAAAATTAATTGCAAAATGGCAAATATTTGCTAAATCGAACTCCTATTAAGCGACGGAGTAGAATTCGCTGTGGGAGTTTGTGTTGGCCCAAAAATATTTAACACATAAAACTCGTATCGGTAGGTGATACATTGGCCTCTAATGATTTAATATTTTTCCTTTGATATATATTTGTGTTGTTGTTGTTTGTAGCGTATGAGTGTTACAAAATTCATAAACTATATTGTGCCAGTGCTATCAAGTTCCCCCCCCCCCCCCCCCCCCCCACAAAGAGATGATGCAACTAAACTACGGAAGAACGATGTAAAGAAGAGCGAAAAGAGTATCACATCTGCATGGCTCCAATGTGCGCTGCTGAGACACAAGAACTTATTCACTGGGTGCTGTAGTTGTTCAATTAGTTTTATTGTGATCATAAAAGATTATTACAATCCAACAATGTTTGCTTTTAAAGAGCTTTTTTAATTAAAATCACATTGTTTTTTTTTTTTTTAATAATTTTTAAAAAAATAATGGAACTGCTGAGATACACTCGCAAACATATTATTTTGCGATTTTTTACTACCAACAGAATACAGAAAACGAGCACACCCATATCAACGGCTGAAATGCCAAATCAAGTAATTAAAATTTTTACTATTTTACAAAATAATAACATTTAATGAAACTTGGACTTCCCCGTGGTTTTGTTACAACTCTACTCCACCTCCCATTTATATGGAAAATGTATGTTCTTTGAAACGACTATAACGCCGAAACGAATGCAATAGCATGACCGCATATACAAACTTTGCTATTGATTTTACAGAGAACATCGATTTCCCACAGTTAATACCAGCTATTTGTATATATATACATATATTATATATATATATAGATTATTATATGGAAGAACAAGTTAGAGAAGGCATTGAAGTTGTCGATGTGCATCATAATTAATCAAAAAAAAAAAAAAAAACCCCCGAGTTCAGTTTTGCATTTCAGTCTACGATATGCTTTGGCGAGCAACTGACGTTGTTGCTGAACAAAGTCTAAATTTTAAAATTCATGTTTTAATTTAAAATAGTTTCAGCGGACATTCGACTCCAGGGACATAAACCACCCATCTTAAAGTTATTACCAGAATATACAGCCCTGTAGCAGTTGCTGTTTAGATAAACTATTATTAACTTATTAGGGGGTTTTTAAATAGGAAATATGTGCAGAAAAACTATGAAACTGGAGGGCTGGTGTTGAGGAAAATGTAGATTTGCCAGTAGCACCAACGATTGCGGAACTTGTAAAAAATAAATCACTTTTTAAAACGTGACTACGGGATATAAGAAATGTTGAAGTCGAATAACGCTGTTCGATTCGACTCAGTGACTTTCTCCGCGAAGCCGATGCCAAACATTTTTGCTTCCATTTGAATATATAAGAACTCTAGGTAAGATTTCGTGTTGGACGGCATTTGACTTGTTATTTTGTCTTGTTAAAACTGCATTTCACTTCAGATGTTGGGTTCAAAATTATTTTCACAAGGATTTTTTTAGGCCGGCATTAATCCGAGCCAACAGCAAATACTTTTGGTTGCAAGTAACTGTAACAGAAACTCTTCATGCATTAATCGCACAAATCCAGGTAAACTGAGTTCAACCGATGGCAAAGTTTTTAACAGTTCCAGCACTTAAAAAAATCTCTCTATAACGATGTTATACCGGCAGCGATAAATGGTAATCACCACGTGCGTGTCCTTTCAAATGTTCTTTAAACTTTTAAACAAAACAAAAAAAAATGCTAATCAAAAAAACGACAAAACCGAACATTAGCAGATTTTAAAATTTAAAGGTGCCTGCGAAACGGAATCAGCGCTTATACACCATTATGTGGCATTTTTTATGTGTACTCGTAGATGGTGCAACCGTTTATCTCATACTTTAGCCAACATCAAACTGACAAAAAAAAGCTGCCAACACTCGCACACAAACACACACACACACACACACACACACAGCCAGGCAGCAGAAACATTTATGATTTCAGAAAAGATATGAAGCATATAAACCGCAAATTGGAAGCGATATTAAATTGTTCGTGCTAAAAAAACATACGATTTTTTCTATTCAGCATCAACAACTACAACAATGATAAATTTTAGCCAATTTAAATAGTATTCCACCGCCAGATTGAGTGCTCGACTGAATCCCTTGCTGCGAAAAGTGCCCTTTCCCCAAACAGCAACAGCACTATTCATTTAACACAGCCACAAAAAGCACTCAAAAGAGTGGAGACGCTTAAGCCAGCGCGCATGAGTGAGACTGTAATAGAGAAACAGACGGCTGTTTCGCTTCCTATTCAACAGTGACTCTTTCTACGTCTTATCGTTCGTCTTTGGACAGTTCAAATGTGTGCGAGTGCATCTGTCTGTCGGATTCATAACTGTAATGTATCTTTTGGATTAAGGCAGAGTATAAGTGGTAGTTGTTTGTTTATGTGGTTGTTGTGTTTGTTGTATTTGTTCGCATATTGGTCTCTTTTTGTACAACCATTTCGATGCGTTACGTATGGCATGATGTGCGTAAACAAGTGTGTATGTGTGTGTATTTGTTTGTATATTTAAATACTTTTCAAAAATTGCTCTCCCCATTTTCTATTATGAAGTACAAATAGTTCTTCAGCATTTTTGTTGCTGTTTGTGTCTTGTGTGTTTTTCTACAAGTACTTGTGGTAAAATGAAATTGCTTTTGCCCCCTCCCTCTCTGCTGTTATTGTTCAACTTCAGTAATTCACTAAATGCTGCAGTTTATAGAAAAAAAAATATGATTTCCTTTTTTTCAAATTGTGAATAACAAATTACTTTTAGGGTTTCCGGTATCGGCAAATGCCTTAATAAAAATAAAATGACATTCTAATAGGGAAAATTTTCGATTATTGAAATTTTGTAATTTAATTTGCAGTTATTTGCTACGGATTGAACACGTTTCGAGGCATTTGCCTAAAATATATTTGAAACTACCACATTCATTGCTAAGAGTTACTAGTCCCACAAACTTAATTTAATAGAACTTTGTGTTAACAATTCCAGCGGATGAAACACATACTTTAGCCATCCCTGAAGTCCGCTTGAAGCGTTTGCCACTAGATGGAAAATATTAAAAGATTTTAGCTTCTTTCAGTAAAGTAAAACCGCTGGAAACACTGGAAGGCCAAAAATTTTAAGAAAGAATTTAAAAGTAGGCTGCTCTTCTAAATGCATATGAATACTGCCATAGTATCAAACGTGACGGTCGTATACGTTAGAAATGAGAAAAAAGAGAAAACAAAAATACTTTCAGCTGCATTTCAAACCTAAATTATAGATCATTGGACTCACTACAATCTCTAAGTAAAATCCGGCTCAAAGCAAAAGTTAAGAAACACGAAGTAGCGGTTCGAACGTGAAAAAAAATTTAAACACAGTTGAATCTCGATTATACGGCTCGCACGGTACCAGGCTTAGCACGGATAGACGAAAAACGCGGTTAATAGAGGTCATATAGATACACAAAAGGTACGTATTAATTTTATTTAAAAATGAAGTTTTGGCCTACAGGGTCTTAAGTAAATCCGTAAATAACACATTATTGTGTCTAATACACAGAATATTCTTTTAAAGTAGTTCGTCTTTTTTGCTTTTAATTGTTCTTTAAACAAATAAGTTCGTATGTGATTTACTTGCACCTTATCTGGCTCTGAATTCTGAATACTGAACCGGAAAAAATTGGTTGCACGGATAATAGAGGTTTGAAACAAACTGAAAATAGAGGTTGTAAAACAAAGTGCCGATTATTGGATGTAGCCGGCTAATGAAGGCACGGATAACCGAAGTTCAACTGTAGTTTTCACGGCGTTTTATAAAATAGGAGGGTATTAAACTTAACACAAGTTTCTAGAACAATTAACTTTTCGGCAGTAAAATACCTCAATTGCAAGAGCTCTTGTTTGTGTCTTTGTTTTTAAGGCATAATTTCGGCGGATACGTGACATTTCGAATGTGACATTGTTTCTGTAATGATTCAGATGGATAGTGGTTACTCCGCTTTACATGTATGTATTTTTTATTGGACCACTGTCGCAGGTAAGTGAGTGGAGTCTTAGGATATCAGGAACTAAAGGAAAGCTGCAATAAGACATTATCAAAAATATGACTTGACAGTCTGGACTTGTTTAATTTTTAATATTTGTATTTAAATCGATTAAATTATTAAAATCTAAATACATGGGCAGGTTTTAATAACATTTAATTTGTTGGTCATGGTGCCGAGCCACGACGTCAGTTATTCACAAATGCAATTGCATACGTGACATTCCCAACATTAAATCTGTTTCGTTTGTTGTAAGATTTAATTGCTGGATGCAAAAACAGTTTTGACGCTACAAAATAACGTTTCTGAAGGCTCCCATAACGCGGAGATTGGACAAAATACAAAAGAAAATTTTTGGACGAAACACTAGTTAAATATTGCGGATCATGATGAGACATCAACATTCGCATGTGAATCAAGGTTTTCTTATTCTTTATTGTTCATTTTGTTGCAGCTTCTAAGTTCAAGAGTTTTTTGACACTTGATTGGTACAGTTTACAACTTGATTAGCCAGTTAAAGGAGCGGCGATAAAATATTGTCAAGAAACGAAAACCAAGGAACTAAAATATTAATCTTACATAATTTTACCTATTTTAATTAATTTACAATTATTCTGAAAAATAGCATCTCTCAATACATTATTTTTTAGTTTAACAACTGAAAAAAATAAAACTTTCATTGTTTTTTTTCGCGAATGCAACGAATTTTTTCATTTCAATAGTTTTATTGCCAAAAAATATTTGGCGAAGTGTAAACTTGATATAAGTATAATCGCTGAACGCTTAACAAAAATTAACAACAACGACTTTATAAATTTAAAAAAAAAATTATATCGAATCAATGAAATTTTAAGTTATATTTTTGATCAAAAATTTCATTCAATCAATGAAATTTTTAATTGCACGTGGATGGCTGTTAAAGAAATTAAAAAAGTTTTTTTTTTAATTCTACGACAAAATCTAATCACTTAAAATAATTGTGTAGTTGCTATTTTGGGGTAATTTCGATAATTAGTTTTTGTTGTGGTGCCAGATGATGAGAATTAATGGCGCTGAACTAACCAAATAAACAGAAATGTTTTCTTATATTTTTTTATATTTTTCAATTCGGCTTTAGCTGAAATAATTGAAAAAAGAAATACAATTACTTTTCTAACATATTGTCTATTTATCAATATTTCGATCAATGTCGTTGATTGTCCTTTTGATTCTGCGCGCAGCTCTCGATACGTTGATAATGTGTAGTTTTTCCAGAGTATATCTCGTTTTGTAATAATTCTTGTTTTCCCATATTTATTTAAAAAGAAAATTCGTTGATTGGAGACCAGCAAAATAATTTCACAAAAACTTTTTTTTTTTATTATATACATATATATAGAGAGAGAAGAAGAGATCTGGTCATAAATAAAAAAATGTGAGAACTTCTGTGTTACTCATATTTTAAATCAACCGACACAATCCATTTTTGACGCTGAAAATCTTGTCAGACAGTGTAATTAATGATTATATTTAAAAAAAAAAATGCATGATATATAAACGTTTTTTAAATATTTTGCAAACTGTTGCAAGAGATCGTCTGCCACTCACACATGCACAGTTGATTCCAATGAGAGCAGAACATTTTAATGACATCTAATTAGTAAATCAATGCAAATGGCCCTGTTTTCTGGTTGATGCTCGTAGTGCTGCTACACGAGAGAACAACAGAAAAAACTATTTGAACTTAAATAAAACTAAATAACACAATAATTAATTAGCGAGCGACTTGAGGTACAACAACCAAGTGTGTGTGTGTGTGAGTGTGTGTGTGTGTGTGCAAGTCTTTAAAAAAACTTGGCAAGGAACGAGAAAAAGAAAAAGGAAACTGCAATCATGCATATATGACTGGCAACAAACCAGCCATTTAGAAAAGTATGAAAGAAAACTGGGGAACTTGTTTACACAGTCTTGCATATCAAAGAAATGAAATCGATGAAAGAGGCAAAAGTGCGGTCTTAAAAGTTCTTTCATAGTTTTCTAAAGTGTATAAAAAGTGCCTTTCTTGAATTTATATTAAAAACAACCACAAAACGCAACACATTAATCCGAAAATAACGTTTTCGCAAAACAGACTTAAGGCCCCATTTGCCGGCGGTAGAAATCATAAGTCCATCCTGAATTTAAATGTGTGGAAAACGCAACTGTTTGGTGAAACCGTGTCATGTGTTTTTGTCGTATACAAAAAGTAATAATTTTTTATTTCGGTGTTGTTTATTATTAATAATTAATTATAATATTAATAAAAAAAATGTAATAACTGATACGAAGTTATATCATGAGTTTAGCTTTATATAGTCACATGTTCATACTCGTAATATGTGTGGCAATCAGCCGGCAGTAAAAATTTCGGCTCCTGCGCAGGCTCGACATCTACAAAATTTCGTGTTGTGGGCGCTGTGGCAAAGTTTCACATTTGCCTTTGATATTTGTTTTATAAACAATTGTCCCAGAAGTATCATATTAACAGTAGAATCGCCAGCTTCGTTCTAATTTGTGTTATTTTCTAAATTAAAAGTCTACTTACGGCTGTTTTATTGAGACATTTGCTGACACTGCATTTACGGCCTTCGGAATTTCCCGAATAACTTTTTTATATTTGAACATGTTCGAAAAAAATGTATTTTGGTCAATTAAATCATAATCAGTCAAAAAGTGTGGTTTGAATTTGAACGGCCTTTTGATTTTATATTTAATTATATTATTTATTATAACATCTCCACTTAATCGTGTGTTGCTTTTTTATATTTCTAGCGGCATAAGTCTGCACTGTGAACCGATTTTTAATGTTTTTCCGTTGTACCTACGATAAAGGTTTTATCTGCATGAATTGTGCGCAGTGTATAAATTATGACACTTCTTATAATTTTTATCAGAAAAAAAAGCGTCATAAATTGTTAAAATATATCATTTATTTACACAAATTTAACAACTTGAAATGTTTATTTATTAAAAAGCAAAAAGTACTGAAACAAGATTTTTGTGCCACCATCCCATTCACAACAATATATGTATATCATGACTGGCCACATTTGTCACGTAACGTCGTATTGAAGTTTTATTTTCTGCAGGTTGAGACGTTAGCGCTGCATTTCATTAAAGTCCGGTAAGTATTTTCGTAGCTTCTCGTATAACAACAACCATCAGCTGATTCAACTACATTCTGCTACACTTCTGCTTCTACGTTCGGCTAAACGGTCCTTTAGGGATTATCTCATGCTCTCAGACATTCACGTTCTCAAGAATTTTAAGGATCAAAACATTAATTTGCTGTAAGCGTTTTTACAGGAAAGCAATGCGAAATTCATTACATTTTCTGATTACACAATATCTTACGACTAAGCCCGTAACTCTGTGCTCTTGAGGTGCAATTGGGTCGGTACGTTAAGGTTCGTAATAGTGAAACAGACCTATTGCTAAACGGCAAGATTTGATTATTTTTGTTCAAAGTTTAACTGGGAGTTGTTTTAACAAAAGAACTTATCCTCTGATATGCAGTTTTATAACAACTGCATTGATTCTCATCATCCTCATCATCTTTGGGCTCAGTATGGTCTGAAAAATCATGTTGAATTTACATCTTTTTGATAGCATTTGTAGGTCCTGTTAAATTTATATGACTTTAAGTAAAAAGGTATGTTCTCGTCTGACTAACTACGCACTCGTATGTATGTTTAAATGTAAAGCCGTATGGAAATCTATCAATCTCACTGTTATCGAGCCGTTCGAAAAGAAGAACTTAAATATTTCAGTGTGTTAAAGCCAAAAGAGAATCTAAACAACCCGTATCCTTATAAACCGAACGCAAAATCAATCATTTGTAATTGATGTATGTACATATATAAAACGATGCCAGCAACCGTGAGCGGCCAAAAAAGAAATCGAAACCCGATTTCCGAAGTTTTAAAAAAGCGATTCTATGTTTTAAAACGTGTTCTTGGTCGGTTTTATACACGTCAAGTAGATATGAACTTTTACGCCTGTGCAGATAAATTTAAACGCGATGTCTAGAGTGAATAAGACACTGACATCAGAGAAATAAAAAAACACCGTTTGATTCAAGAATACATTCTTTCAAAGGCAGCGTAGAGCGCAATACTTTGTATTAAAACTTGTCAAAAATTTAAATAATACGTACAAGTGCGATAGTGGGAGTAGTAAGAGACGTGACAGCCCACAACACTTTCCCGCTGTTAGAAATTTTTGTAATGATAAATTGGTTCAGGGTTGCATTTTTACAAAATACAAAATAGGACAGCCTATTTCTTCGCCACTCAAAGCCATAAAATTTGAAATGTGATTAAAGTATAGGAATGTATTTCGTCACGTCATGCCAAAAAGTAGAGGTAATTTTTTTTCTTCATTTTATTGTCTTGTCAATAATTACTGCTGAATATTTTCAAGCAACGGCACATACGCCGCCTTCATGAAATTGATCTGCCACCGTTGAACTAGATTTCTATTTTCTATTCAGATTTTTCATTAGACTTGAGATGGGATACAGTGACTACGAAATGTCATGGCACGTAAGATTTTTTAACAGTCACCAAAAATCTCATTAATCCAATGAAAATCTTAAGAATTGCGGTACAGTCTGAACTGTCCTCGCATATCCACGATAATTTGGGCATGACACTAATTTCGTTTTGCATGAACAAATTTCTTGTTTGAGTCTAGAGCTGGAAACTCGCACCCGATTCGGCTGCATCGTATTGAATATTTTTAATGTATTATTGTAAGTCCAAAAATGTACCGGCTTTTGTTTTAAATCGTTTAATAAAATAATTTGTAAAAATTTGTTCATCTTTTGATGTTCATTGTTTTAATGGGGTACCATCTTATTCTTAAGAACAACAATCATAAATTTCGTTTGTTGTAGCGTTCGGGGACACCCTATCATTAGTAAGTAGGGTGGAGCTCAGTTGTGTTCGGAAGAAATGTTGGAAGAAAAAAAAAGATTGTAACGGAAAGAATATTTGGTACCTAAATCTGTCAGTCTTGAGCCATTGACTTAATACGGTCACTTGTCCAGATTTGATAATTGGCTCGCCTAGAAGGGGAAAACGAAACTTTGAGAACGTGCCTCGCGACCGAACACATCTACTTACCATAGAAACATCATTGATTTAAGGAAAAAGTCAGTGAAAAGTAATAAAGAAATGAAATGAAGCAATTTTCATTTTCTAACCAACCAACCGTATGAACAAACAAATTTTGCGCTAAATAATTTGACAATTACTCACATCTTCACCTCCCCCCCGGGAGAGTAAACAACGCAGCCAGCAACAATATCATAAAATCACACAAATAAACAAATATGAATTCTCACTCGTACATAAACCAAAACGAAAGCTTTAAAGGATACGGAATGGAAGTTGTGGCGTTAAGTGAAGAGCCGGAGAAAATTGAGTTTTTAATATACTTAAGTGGTAGTTTATGGAAACGGAGTAGGAGACATAAGCGGAAAGAACCTTTAGCTTAACGAGGGGTAAAAAACAAATTAAATCATTTAGATTGTGATAGTGATCCTTTTAAGTAAAGTGTAAGTAACGATTTGGGGGAAACAACTACAGCACCAGTGCCCAGACACATACAAACATGCACGTGCATGTTTATTAACATACACACATACATACATTATGTACCAAGTACGCAGCTACTTTTGACATGGTCATTGGGGAGAGTGAAAAGTGGCCAAGTGTTGTTCGTGGCTCTCGCCGAGAAAGCAAATGGAGTGCTAAGGATTTTATGCACAAAAATAACACAAAACGCAGGAGGTTTAACCACAACAAAAACTACACACAAAAAACAGGAGAAGTTAAAACTAATGGAGCTGGAACATTAAATTGACGATTTTATAAATTGGCAAAAACGAAATTCAAATAAAAAAACTACACGATAAAAAACCAACTCAGTTTTGTCGAAGCGAAAGGGGAGGAGCCTTCGAAGGAACGTAAAAGTGAGCAACAGAGAGCAAAAACATTAATTGAGCTAAAAAGTCGTTGAACAGAAACGATTAAATTCCGTTACATGACTAATTGGATAATCAACCCTCTAATTGCTACTCCCTCTCTGAGAGAGCACATTGAGTATTTTGCTGCTCTCACCTCAAGGGTCGGGGCTGCTGCGTGAGTTTAATTTTGTTTGTTTGTTTTTATTTTCATTTAGACATCTCTGCTACACTTTTCGCTCAGTCTACACTTGTGCTTCAGAATTGAACACATGTCTGCTATTCAAATAAGATTAATTCGACAAAACGGAAAATAAGGGAGTGCAACTGAAGAATCGGAGTCTTCTTTAAATCGGAACAACCCTTAGAAATGATTAGTTTTAAACAGGATTATCACCCGCTATGAACAGACGGATGTTTGCGTCAAACCAGTCGATTGGTTGACTTAAAAGTGATAACAACTTTGTGACGGATACTTTCCTTTAAATTCAAGGGCCACAAATAATTCAAACAGAAATTTGATAAAGAGCTTTAAGAAATCGTTGATAAAACAAATTTGAAAAAAAGAAATACATATTGACAAGAAAATTTTTTGATCTTTACTGCCTGGAATAGAATGATGAAAAAAATTCAGTGAAAAAGTTTGTGTGGGCCAAAAGTAAGTGAGAACTGTGAGTTTGAAATAGCAAATGAATCAATTCGATAAAGTTACATAAAATAATATCTATTTGTGAAAAGAAAACGAATTTGAAAAATGGTGATGCTACAGCCGTCTAGTGCAAACACGGATAACAGCTCGTCTGCATTGAGCGGCCCCCAAATGAGTCCCAACTCCAATCCGGATTCGCCCAAATCGAACACTTCTCCAGAAGCCACCGAAAATATCACCTCTAATGTCGAAATACACTCGCCAACGGCGAAAATTCCCAAGTTCATAATTACACCACAAAATAATCAAAACTTAGCAAATAAAAACAACAACAACAATGGGATTGTTGAAACAAATGAAGAGGGCCTAAGATATTCTATGGAACGTCTTAAGCAGTTGACTGAACAACATCATCAGAGGCTTTCGCCCAACGGCGAGGAAATAGAAAATGAGATTCTGCAAAATGGCAGCAGAAGGTCACAAACGCCACCCAACATTCAAATGCAGGCGCAGCGAAAGCTGATGGATCTACCTACTGTCAGGCATTTAGCCAGACCGGAACCTTTGCAACATCCACATGCTGCTTTGCTACAACAACATCCACATCTGTTGCAAAATCCACAATTTTTGGTAGCTGCTGCCCAAGCACAACAACAACATCAACAGCAGCACAACTCCCAACTCCATCACCACCACCAACATCCGGCATTTCATCAACATTTACCAGCGGCTGCTGCAGCGGCAGCATTTCATTTAAGAGGTCCCTTAAGCAACAGTACCACAACAACCTTAACGTTACCTCCACCAGCCAATTCCCCATTATCGCCACCAACGTCGCCTAACCAAAATATTCCAACGCAACAGCAGCCATTAGGACAAACAACACATTCCGAGCAACAGCAACAGCATGTTCAAACTGGCAGCTCAGCAAATCCCTCATTACAGCTGTCAACAAATTCCTTGCAACCCTCGTCATCCTCAACAGCCACCACAACGTTGCTGCTAAACACACATGGTGCTGCTGTTGCTCCCACTCACGTGGTCAATGGTCAAATGTCAATACCTCCACCTCTAAGCACCACACATTTAGCGCTGAGTCCTTCCTCTTCGTCGACCACAATTTCATCGACCTCATCACAACATGACGTGGACTTGGAGAAACTTAAATTGGTTGCCCAAGCCCAAGCGGCTGTTGCACGTTCATCGGCCGCAACGGGCGTAGCATTAAACGGCCAACAGCCAACTCGGCCCGACTTAAGCGATTATGGATTCAGAATACAGTTGGGTGGTCTGGCGGCAGCTGCTGCAGCGGCGGCGGCCACATCAAGACAAATTGCCGCCGCTAATTATGCTCGCAGTGATACAAGTGAAGAGCTGAATGTCGATGGCAACGATGAGGAGAGCAACGATGGATCTCAAGGAACACCGTCGGTAAGTACGAAATGCTTTCACAAGACTAAAAGCTCAAATGGTGTTTGACTTAACAAGTGGGTGGTATTAAAGGCAATGACCGTTAATTATATAAATTATATAGAATAAAAGCAAATAATTCAAGCTGTGGATGAATAAATTTAGACAGAAGTTGAGCGTGTGAAACATGTGCAGAGCTTAAACGTGGCACAACTGGCACGGACAACGTTCTTACCAATGATAGGCAATTGCGGCGGTAACGTTGCGCCCGTGATGTAGCTGCCCCCTTCCCCTGAAAGGACTAAACATTAATTAAAGTTTCATTATATGTAATTGTTTGGGCAAAGAAAAATAAAACTGAAATAAAAATATAATCTGGGCATTTTTATGGATCAAATTAGATCTTTTTCTTCACATTTTTTAAGGCTCTTTAAGCAAATCTTATTGTATACGATACCAATAAGCAACTTCTCTTAGTATAAAGGAAATTGTTGAGTCCTTTAGTCGGATATTATAGTCTTGAGATCGCGAAAATTTTCACTTAATATTATGAACAACAGTATAAAGCAAATATGATTCTACGGACTCGAGAATTCCAAGTCGATAACTTGTTGCCATCCCTGGCCATTATTTTAATACTGGTACGCCAGTTTTGTTATTGCGCCACTTGCAGTACAATAATTTCTAAGAACTTGACCAGCGGTATTATCTGCCAAATATTTTCAAATTTTCATGTCTTAATGAGGATTCTGCGTTGCTTATCATGGAAGACACTGCATGTAACTACATACAACTATTATGAAACCATTAATTGTGAAGTGAAAAACTGGAAGTCAAATTTGTAATTTGACAAATCGCATAAAATAACAAACAAAACGGGGGAACAAGTTCACTAAACATTTTGCAACGATCGAAACCACGCAATAAAATTTATAGCTTCAGAAAATTGTAAGACAAATCAAAATAAGTGTCAATTGAATTTTATGGCGTAAAATTGCGAAATGAATAAATCAAGCAAGAATTGTAATTCTTGTGAACTTTGATCAATTTGACGAAATGCGCGCTAAAGCAAAATTGTGCTCCGAATTACGAACGACCCTTAATGAAACGGGCGTTCATTGAACCTCACAATAAGATCTCTATTAATTTAATGATCTAGAATTTCATAATGCCGTTGCGTGACATTTGCAAACCAATGATGGCGCTATAGAAAATGAGCCGCAACGAACTAGTAAAACGGCCACGGAGTTTTTTCGGCTTAATAAGGTTGAGGCTATGGCGTCACCTGCTCAGTATCCTAACCTCAATACCATAGAAGATATTTAGGGGGAGATGTTGGGGAAGATGTTGCAGAGAAAATAAGTCATTAAAAACGGAGGTTATTCCACTAAACACTGAACCAATCAAATATTCCATTAACTATTGCATGCGTTATTTGGCCCGCTCAGTGTTCTGACCACAATACCATAGAACATGTATGGGGACAGGTTAAAAAAAAGAGCAAAAGGAACCTACAGCCGAATGCGCTTTTGAAACTCCAACTAGAAACAACCTAAACATTTAGTTTTAAGTGCTTTTTTGGTCGCTTAAAACTACAATTTAAGAGTATTTTCTTTGCATTCACAACTACTTTTTTTATATGTATTAAAAATCGCAATAGCGTTTTTTCTAAAACAAATTAATTCTTTAATTTTTCTCGCCGTTTTTATTTATGAGAAGAAATGCAAAATTTATTCTTTCTGTAGCTTGACTTCATGAAAAAATTTGTTTTTTTGCAAACATTTTGTTACAAACTGACATTCGGACACGGTTTATAATTATCAAATATTTTACGTTATTTAAAAAGACTTCACGTCTTCATGTACTTGTGGACGCCTCACAACTCGTCCGCACAAAATGTTCTTCGAAGTCGGATCATGTGAAACATTCCCTGTCCACTCAACCGCATATACATACGTATTTTGTGTCTAAAGATTGTCTTATGTCAAATAAAAAATTGTCCACTTATAGAGTAACAAGAGCGCATAATACAAAGCACTCATATATTGGTTCGATTTTACCCAAATTGTTCTAATATTTTTAACTCACTGCGCCCCATATAATGACAAATCTTCACATTAAAGTATTTTACGTTGTGCTTTAACTTGTATTACTTGCAATTCTGTTTTTATTGTGACAAAATCAAATGCTATTGGCCATATAAGTTCTATGAAGTTCTATTCTCCTATTTGTTCCAAGTTTCATTTATAATAATTAAGCAAAATGCTGCGTCAGAAGTCATGTACTACAGGTCCACGCAAACGAATAGTTTGCAAGTATTTGCAGGAAAATAAAACTATTCGATCTATAGCAGAGGAACTAGAGTGCTCCCAGATAGATGATAGACTATAGAAAAACTGGAATAAATGAGAACAAGAAAAAAAATCAACTAAGAGCCGAGAAAGTAGCAATACGAGATCATGTTCTAAGTTGGCAAACAATGCCCCTATAAAACTGCTCATCACTGTATGTGTATCATTTACTATATATGTTATAATAAATATATGTTTGTTTGCAGCGACCAGGCTGCTGGACAGATCTTGCTTTCACAGCATTTAACTGGGTCTCTGGACTGAATTATAGGCTACTTTTTTTTAACCCCGCCCACTTTTTGAAGTTATGAAGTTTTCCACTGCGGAAATTGTTCGACCCAATAATTTATGGACCAATTTTCAAAATGCAGGCCGATTTAATCTGATTATATATATTTATAAGTAGAATATTGTAGATGCATGGGAATCAGCATGACTCACTTTTATATATCGTAAACATGTAATACATTTTTTTCCTGTTTCGTTCCCTTATCTGCTTAACACAAATCACACAAATTAACCTATTTTTTGGCAGACTTGGAATATTTCAAGTCTGTAATTCTTTGACCAACCCTTGAAGGCCGTAGTCATAAAAGAAGCTGTTGAATATTTTAAGTGGCGAGTCCGAGGCGTGTTCTCCTCCGTCTTATCGTTTTAGGCGAAAGATCTCGCATAGACGCATTATAAGTATTCGGCCGGTGGGATTTGAAGCTGTTTATTTATCGATTGTGTTCTTTTCTCAATCAACTAATTTCGGCACTTCGTTCTATGGCCTAAAACTAAAGCAAACACCTGCAATATTTGCAGGCATTATGAAAATAGGGATTGTAATGACCATTTTCCGAAAAAAACCAGTTGAATCTAAGTGTGGCCTCATTATTAGGGACGCTCTTGACACCATTCGTACGACACTCATAATAAACGTAAAATAAATTAAATTTATGAATTTAATTTAGTGGTTTTTCTAAAAAGCTACACTGTTGCAAAGCAAAACAAGTTTCTACAACGAAAGTAATTCCACCCAAAATTTTAGGCAACTGTTCACACTGAGACTAAATCTCCCAATAGCCAGAAATGAGTCTGAATTTTCTATTTAAAATGCAATAACTCGCATTTTGCCAACAGTGAAATATTATCTAAGCGAAACCATTTTTACCTGTAGAGTGAATATTTTGGGTGTTGATATTTCGAAGCTGTCTTTCGACATTTCTTGCAGTGTAAAATCTCTATGATGTATTGTCTGATATTTAGTGTATTGAACTACTTATACAAACAAGAATGAAACAGCAGTGGAAGAATTAACTCTTAATGAATTATTTGCCTTCCCAATAAATAAAGTCCGATGACAAAGAACTGGACTTAAAAAAAATTTCAGCAAAAAAAGAGAAATAATGCAAGAAATTAAACTTTTAATTAAATAAGAAAAACAAAATAAAAACTGCAAAAATTTCACTTAGAAACTATTTCATTGTGGATATTAATTCTTATTTATTTCGGGGAGGACGCCACCTTTCATGAAGTCCTTGCAATTACCGTTTCCTTTATAATTACCTTCCTTTCGCCGTTTTTGGCATTCCCTTTTGGAATTTTCCTTCACCAAACAAAATTGTTCAATAACGAACACTTTAGTGTTAATTTTTCAACTACACTAAAACTGGAATCGCCAGAAGTGGGTGTTTCTTAGGGCGAATCACAAGAAAAGTAAAATATCTTTTTAGGGGTCTTATGAAACACTTTTATAGAACTAAAAATAACAAATTTTGCTTTAAAATAAAAATTGGCTTACCGGTGACAATTCTTCTAATAGAGAGAGATTGATAGAGAGAGAGAGAGAGAGAGAGAGTAGGAAGAAGTCATCCTCTTTAGTGGAACTCTTCTATAGTTTTCAAGCTACACCTGATGATCTTCATAAAAACAAGAACAAGAACATTAATTTTAAAGCAGGCAACTGCTCTATATGTATGTGTTTTACTAATCTAGATACTTGTAATCGCTTAAAGGTGTGTCCTGTCGATTTGACCCGATCTGTGCCCAATTCCAATGTTACACTAACCACCACATCTCCGGCCTCAGCAACTTCTTCAACAACAGCCACCAGTGATAAAGAAACTACCAAACGTTTGGCCTTTTCAGTGGAGAATATATTGGATCCAAATAAATTTACGGGCAAAACTATACCGCAGCATTACGGCAGCCAGAGATGGAGCTGTAGTGGCAGCAGTAATTACGATCGGGATGAGGAGATGCACGATGATGAGCACAGCGAAGATATGTCGGGTAAGTAGATTGAAAAAAGTATCCTTTGGGAATAACCAAAAAAGAAAACCTTCTACACAAGACACGCTGTCACATCTAATCCCAACGTTCTTTCATTTACACACGTTTAATAAATTTTAATTGATATTTTCAAAAAACGAAAAAAAATTTATGTATTTCTGTATATACGAGTATATAGAATATATTTGTTTAGTTTTGGTTTCTTTCTAAACATCTGAGTACAGACGCAATTAAATTTCTGGCCAGTTTATAGAGATTGGTAGCAAAACAAATCAAAGTATTAAAATTTAGCATAGAAGTTGTTTGCACAAAAAAAGAAAAAAAAAAATATGTATTTCAATCAATTTCTATTTGGTTTTAATACAAAAAGTAAAACAAATAAAAACAAAATATGTATTCGAATACAAATACTCGTACGAATCAAATCAAATCAAAACAAAATGTATGTATGTATCAACTGGGTAAGAACGATAAATTTGATGCCGGATAGAAAAAATAATGTATTTACACACACACACACACACACACAAAAGAATAGTCTCCCAGCTGTGTGGCGATGAGTTGAATTTTTGTATGAATTTAAAAAAAGAAATCGAGAAAAAAAAAACAAACTACGAAGCGTCTATTCAGCCCCAGAGTCAGTCAGCCCAACCAACAGTAATTCTCTCCATCATATTGATTGAAATCTTTCCTTCCAACCTTTTATACAACTCTTAACTTTGTGTACTTGTAGGAGGAATAAATTGTTGTTGTTGGCTGTGTGTGTGTGTGTGTGCGTGTGGGTGTGCGTGTGTGTGTTTGGGAATATTTCATAAAAGTATTTTAAAAGAATTGGAGAATTAATATACACAAATACAGATACAGAATACTGCTGCTGCTGTGTACGAACATGTGAAGCTAAGAATTATGTTTTTATGATGGAAACTTCAAACAGAACGAATTGAATTGCAGTCACTATAATCTATAGCAGATTTACTCCTATTGTAAAAGGACGAACAAAACTTATTTGTGTTATTTGCACAGCAGCACAGAGTAGTTTTTAGTAATTTGTAGAGTTGTTTTCGAGTTTCTTTCAAAACACATTCATTTAAATGCAGCTTAACCATATCCGAGCGGTTTTTGCTAAAGAAATATTTAAACTTTTTACTCGAAATTCCTCCAAATCTAAGAAATGAAAACACTTTGCTAAAGATTTTTTTCAGGCAATTGTCAGACACGCAAACTTTCAAATCTCAACGCACAACTCGAAAGGCCAATAATCGGGATAATTTTGGCTCTGATAAGAGGTCGTTTCGAAAAATAAGTTGAGTGTCAATTTTACTCAAAAAAAGTATTAACTTATTCAATAACATGACATTTAAAGTAGTTTCTGTCAGTCTTGTGGCACTGATTGGCTCCTCTTTGTAGCACTCCTGCTGTACACCCTTTTTGGTAAGTCCTCCTCTCCTCAATTCAAGCAAAACGCCGTTATTTGAGGAACCTCTTCAATCTTGGCAACAGTGAGAAGTCACTGGTCGGCAATATCTAGTGAATACCGCGTCTAAGCAACTTTGTAACGAACTGCACTGCCACACGCTGCATGCGGCCAAAACTTTCCGAAAAATTTCATGGCCGATATGCCAACATTCTCCACAACGTCTATAATAGTGATTCGACGATTCTCCACAATTTCTTAACTTTCTCTGCGTTTTCATCGGCTGTTAACGTCCTGGCGTGTGCGAAGTTATACACATCTTCTCGACTTTCTTTGAAAAGCTTGTGGTGACACTTGTAAACATTTTTATGTTGCAAGTTTTCACATTTTTAAGCCCTCAATTTCATTTTTTACATAAAATTGCGAATTGCAAATTTTCTGATCCATTTCTTCGACAGCAGAAATCCAGCGAACACGCAAAACTCTGCTAATTTTTATGCCTTTCACAATTACACTAAGAATGCTAAATATCTGAACTATATTCGAGACGAGTGTGTAAATTAAAAAAAAAAAAAAAACCCTGCGAAATTTTAAAATTCACCTGGTTTTTTGATAAGGCTTCGTATATTCTGCGGGCTTAAAGCCGGAAACTGCACAAAAATGTTCAGTTTTAAATTAAATCCGCCAATGAGGGGTTCTCAAAACGCTTGTTTTCAAACAGAACACCAGAGGGTCCAACAACCAGAGGTTGGACCACGAAACTGGAACGAAAGTGAAAATTTATGCGTTTTTCAATTCGTTGTGTTTTCTTTTAGCGTTTTTAGGTTTTTTATGTTTTCAGAAATCGAAAAATAAGAGAAGTATTAAAGTCATAGCAAACATTTTAAATATTATTAAGAAAACCAGAACTTGTTTGAAATTAATTTTAATATCAAATTTCCGGTGCTTCTATAAATGCCGCCTTTTTCTTTTCGATTCTGCAAACTTTAGAAAAATACATAAAATTTACCACTAAACCCGTTACAAATTTATAACGATGGATTTGCCCCTTTTTGAAATAATATATGAAACTGTTTTTTGTATATTTTTTTCTATGCCGACATTTGGCAGTTGCTGCCCTATTACGACTTTATGGCTTTTATACGATCTTACAATGCTGTTAAACTGATGTCTATATATCAATCAGCCCAAGACCACTTAATACTAAAAAAACACGTTTTAATTGCCAAACAGATTACGCAAATTAATTTCACAAATGCAGAAGTAATTACGTAATGCCTTACTTCGCTAGTGAATTACGTTTCTGTGCAAATAAATTGCAGTCAAACGCTTGCGATGTGCTGCCGGGCATTTTATCCCTCCCATTTTATAAGTAATAGTTTCGAAATACATGACAGGAAAATAGTTTCGAAAAATGGACTTCTAAGACTTAAGTAAAATGTTACAATTTTCGTTCAGAATTACCAAAAACTTCTCAATAACACAAACATAAAGTTATTATACAATTAGTTTTTCGACTCGATACATCCAGTACGAGATTATTTGTTGGTTCAAGCTTTAGGTGCTGGTTTTTCATAATAAGTGTTTTTTGATTTCTACAATATTGCGATTACCTTTGAAAACCTTCCGTTGATTTGTTTTCAAAGAAAATATTTCTTTTATTAATTTGTATTTGGCCAACTTGCGTAAGAACGCGCAAGTTGTTTGCTTAATTTAAAATTTCGCCCCATAAAACTGTTACCTCTTTATTAAAGGGCAGATCATAATTAGTGGCCACCAACTGCACACAAAGAGAGCATCTTTCCACACCTAATTTTGGGCTATTGTTTGTGCTAATAAAACACAATTATCTGCATCAATGGCGGACTTGAGTAAACACAGACATTGCAGCTGAACGTGCCTGCCTACGCAAATGCATGCTCCGACTTGTCTGCATGCAGATACACAATTATGTGTAAATATGAGAATAGTACGCAGCGAAATAGCAAATGTAAACCGCGATATAAACGTGTAAGCGCTGCAATGACTTCAAGGTAAAATTGTACAACTGAAAAGGCCCTTCAGAATGCCTTTTCAAAAACACTGCTTTAGATATAATACACACACTTACATTGTACAATATTCCTTTTATGTCATTGTAACTATTTTCCATTCACCACGGGGGCATGTTACGCGTTGAGGACTTACACCCAGTCAGGGCACTCTACTGGAGGGGACGGGGTCCCTTGGTTGGCACAGCAAACAAAACCCTAGGAAGCTCATGTATGCATATTCTTCCGCAATCTTCACCAATTCAATTGGCTGAATGGGGACCGACACGTCCCTAGAATACTTTTTGTCTTAGTAAGAGCCTTTTCTTGGCTGAAACGTTCTGGCTGTAGTTTAAACGCAGGAAGACGTAAATCTTCGAGGTGCTGTGGCCTTGCAACAAGGAATGCAAGGAACTAGATTAAGACGAATGTGCAGGCGAGTTGTTTAAGGTTAGATTTCATGCTACCAACTCAGCCATCTTCTGGGGAATTGTGTCGACGTCTTTAGCAGGGAGTTTATGATTTGTGCCGTACAACATATTGTGAGAAATTGCCACCTCTGTGAGTCTTGTAAGCCACATGGAGGCGCTAGTGAACCGTCACCCAGTTCACGCAACTCGAGTTGGTCCACTGACAGATAAGGCCGTCATGGCAGGTGCTGGCATAAAGCCAATTCCAAATCTGTAACTATTTTAAACGGATTTTCATTTACAAGGAGCCCTTCACTTGCGCAAATATTTATAATAGTTCGGATACAGAACGACAATCAGAATGCCTTCGGATGTAATTCTGTCTCAGCGGATGAGTGGAGCGTATTCGAATAACGGTCTAGACGTCCGATTCCTACCACCGACTCTGGGTCCTTCTGCAGACAAGCAAAAAAGTCTCTCTTCGTAAGAGGGTGAAATCCATAATTTGGAAGTAATTTCTTTCAACTGATGTTATTAAGCAGCGGAGCGTAGTTGCTCTTTTGTGGTAGAAGCGTGTCCGTAGAATTTTTACGAAGCCTCTGAGATGAACCAAATGTTATGGTGACCAAATCGCAGAAAATTGTGACGTTTTCGTTCTAATTTGTATGTAATTAAAATATATTTCATTCGAGATAGTTGAGTTTAGGTTTGAAGTTTCTGTCTTAATAATGTTGTGATACTCGTACACATTTAGTAATTCTCATTAAGTTTGTTTCAAACTTTTTTTTTATATATTAGTAAAAGCCTTCGTGTTTAATCTTTGGCCTAACACGAGAGAAATGTTCTTGTTCTACTTATATATTCCTTACAGGTTCCACTAGTATATTCCTTACAGGTTCCACTAGCATATTCCTTACAGAACCTTACGGAATAGAAATAAAAACAATTTCGTTACGGTTTGGAATTATGTTACTTATTTTGGAGGATATTGAGTGATTACCTTCTATATGTGCTGCAGAATATTCAGGAGTGCCCTACATCAGTTCGCTTAACTAAAAACCCAACTGACCATGCGATCCAATTAGTTAAGGCCTTTGTGGCATATACAGAGTAACTAGTTGTAATTCATAATTCTCATTAAGTTTGACGAAGTCTAAATTTTATCAACCATGTATTGATAACATCCTTTTTGCAACCCAATTAATAAGGAAAGCTATTAATCTACAGTAAATATTGGATAAATTTTCTTTCTTTACATTTATTTACATTGACATACCAGCATATATAGTACAGAGTTACCAACTGTAATAAATAGTCGGTGCAAAAAATTCTAATATATAAAAATGATTATGGACTCTTTATGCTGACAGTATCTAACGTAGAGCTGTGCGCTTCGTAAACGAACGCCTTAAATTTATCTAAGCCAAAGCGAACCAGGTGAAGCGGGTCCTTTTTCGTTCCATAGTTTTCTTTTGTACGATGTTTATTTGTTTGAATTTCATTAAGTAACTAAAAACAAACAAATAGTATGAAATATAACCTGTTCCGTGGCACAGGTCCACCATATGAGCTCTCAAGTATAATGTATGTATAACGATGATTTCCTTATTTCTAAATTAATATTTCCATATACACAAAATAATACAAAGTGAAAAAGAAAACTCAGTTTTATATGTATAAGGGAAGTAAAAAAAGGGGCCAGATTTAAAATCAATGTTAATTGTTTAGGCGATCCGCCAGCATTTAGCAGGACTTAAAGTTGGCTCAACATTCTTATCGGTTATAAAAATGGATGCTCGTACTTGAATCAAAACGTCGATTATCAGGAATGAGCTCCTCAGTGTTTGTAAATAGTTTCATTATTGGCTCGTCTATAAATATGATAAATTATGGGAATGCCGTCATCCTCACCTTTTATCGAGGAAACAGAAAGTTTCGGCTGGAATAAATCCCTTTTGTAATATTTTTTATATATAACAAAAAAAACTTAATCTTAAATATTTTTGCTTTGTACGAGACGTTTCCACCTTCTGTAAAGCCAAGTTACGAAATTTATGCTAAACCAAAATATCTTCAGAGTCATTACAGTTATTTTGATGCTTGAGTAGCGGGCATAAGTTCCGTTCTGGGAGATCGGAGGCATCTTCGTAATCGAAAGTGGTATTACAATCGTCATAAACAGATACCGGAAGCAGACTTTCTGCATTGTTCCATTGTCTGATATCATTTGCGCTCTATTTCGTCTAGAGTCGAGGGAAAACTTAGATATTTTATTTGCCGTTAATATCATGCGATCATATCATTGCAAATTAAAACTGAACTAAAACCATGGAGTTCATTATACCCATCATTTCGTTGTGCAAAAGGTTCACTCTATTTTTTAAAAACCGCTACTGGCTGATCTTCATAGCGATGTACAAAACCAAGTCATTTTCCTTCAAATACTCTTATTTTTTCCCATATAAGAAGAAGAAGAAATATTATATCATATTTGACAACCATATAAAATAATAGGGTCTCATTAATGATTTCTACATAATGAATATTACTTTAGGCTTTAACAATTTGATTTAGTGTTTTGTTCATAAATAAAAAACTGCATTTCTTGCTGTTACCAATTGTTGAAATACGGGGTTGTTGCAATATAACAATTTCTCTAAATGGATTTCTAATAATTTCATAATACCTCTGATGGGTCAGATTGTGCTGATTTTATACCGTAAGATTTCCAGTTTTTCCTCAAGTTATTCTTCTTCTTTCCAAATCGACAACTTTTGTGTAGAGCGAAGAACCTATTAAAGTGACTAACAAAAGTTATGGTTTAGAAAACGAAAGAAATCTTATACGTGGATATTGAACACAAAAACTTAATGAACATTTTGAGCTCATTTCTTTCTTAACAACTACAACAACAAAAAATTAGGATTTTTTGTCAAACGGTTATCAAACAAAAAAAATGAACTTCTAACATACAAGACGTCTGGCCAAAATTGTTAGGATTAAATTAGAAACTGATCGTAGTCGCTTAAGTCCAGACCAAGTGGTAATTTTTTTAAAACTCTGCTTGGGACAAAACGACTTCAAACGAGAATTGGCAGAAACGGCTGGAGCTAAATCGAGACAAGTTGTTTGAATTTTAAAACTATTTTCGATTCTCTGACAGCAGCCGTTTTGTCAAATTGCAGTAGGGAAAAAGTCGGAAAGAGGTCGTAGAAATACGGGGACTACAGCAAAAGAAGCGCATTCTAATATTATATTTACCATAAAAATCTTGTCATATTGTCAAATGTCCACCAATTCGTTTGCCCGGTGGTGCAGAAAGAATAATTTCAAATGCTTTTAAATAAGTTTTCTTTGTTTGGCTGCTTTACAACAAATTTGTTGTTATACTTTTTATTTTCTGTGTATTAATATCAGCAACTGTTTTGATAAAATACAGAAGGAGTTTCAAGCCACAACAATTGCTGTTGTACCAACATTCAATCATACGATGATGCATTGAATTAATTGAACGAACAAATCTGTCTCTGGTAGTTGTGGGCAAATGACCGGCGACTGAAACGACGTTATAATTATAATATTAGAGCAAAAACGGAAAGCTTTTCCACCGTCAGTTCTGAATGCCAGCATAAGAACATACTGTAGAAGGTGTCCACTTCGAAAGCCTTCTCACTTTCACCGCTGGCAATTTATCGACTTGCGGAAAACACACAACAATCCGCAGGCTTGTGCACTCACTGTATGTAACTCGCATAACCAGCAAATCTATAAATGGGCATTAAGTATTCGCCACAGTGATCCCGAATCATAAAACAAAACGGAAAATGCCGAAAGCCAGAAACACACTGAGCGAGTTTGTGCGCATATTTAAGTATCGAGTTTATCTGTATGAATATTCGCCGTGTACATTTTGTAAGAAAGTCAAAACGGTAACGGATTTTCATTTTCGCTTTTCGGCCAAGTTACGTATCTTATCAACGAGTACAATGGGATGGCTTTTAATGAGACTGCACACACAAAAAACATACATATAAATTTATTTGTATTAAAAAAGTCCATTAAGCAAAATAATAATAAAAACAACAACAACAACAGCCACAACTCAACAAAGTTAACATTAATTAGCAAGTTTGTTAATTAGTTGAACATCTATTGCTGCAGCGGGGAGAACAACAGCAAATTTTGAATGCAAAGTTCAATGTATGGGCAAATATGAGGGCAGGAAGGCTCTTGTTTCCAGCAACAATGTTGAAATTTTTGGCACATGCGCCGTAAATTTTATGCTTAAATGGCGTTAAAACGATAAATTATATTTTATTGTGCTTTTAAGGTGTTAAATGCTTATATGATGGTCTTTCATAATTAGTACGAGTAGTTGTTGGTGGCGGGCTGGCGGTCATTTGCTATTGTTATAGTTGAATGGGTTGCAGGTTTTATTATGTTTTGCTGACATCTCCTTTAACTTAAAATTGGGCTGTGGAAGGTTGTGAATGATTTCGATTTAATTTCGATGGCATGAGTTGGAGCTGAACAAACCATAATTATTGTTTAGTATAAGATATCGAGGTATATGAGAGTATCTGTGTCGGCGCTATTGTTTCGGCGATAATAATTAATGCATGTACGAGTATCGCTTTTGTGTACAAACTGATGGCTGGTGTTAATTGTTAAACAAACGATAAGATATGACAATGAAAATGTTCTGTCTGTAATAGTGACCCTTATGGGAAGTTTTAGTCAATCGAATAATTAAAAACTTAACGACGAGAATTCATTTGAGAGTTACAGACTTAAGAATTCCTGTAACAATTGCCCTATAAGTAATTTTTGATACATTATTTGCACATCGTCACGTAACAACCAAAAGGCCGTATCTGAACTTTTTGTTTTTTGTTTTTTTTTTGTGATAGAAGCAAAAAACTTTATACATTGAGGATGTGAATCAATCTAAAAACGTATTTTAAAGAAAATGATAAAAAAACATGGAAAAACAAGTTTGCCAGCTAAAATTATGCATTTAATTCGTGTAGGGTATTATCGTGGAAACTGTGGCAATCAGCAATTTAGGTTTCTGAACATGTTTCCATTTTCTTTTGGAAATTTTGAGTCTTTCGGCTGCATGTTGTGGCAAAAGTCCATAATAATCTTTTATATTTGTTTTATAATAACCAAGTTAACCCTGTGGGCTTTGCTACCCGCTTCACTTTTTTAAAAAGTTTACACTCTCTCTCTTTCATACGCAAAAATAATTTTGAAAAGTGGTCCACAGTTGGCGAAATTATTTGGTAATCAATTATTGGGGGCGGGTAGTTTGGGACACCCTCTTCTCACCATCGCTATTTCCAAAAAAATTAATAGACCTTTTACATAGGCAAAAAGATTTTTGGAAATTGATCCATAAGCAACAAAATATTTTGATAGTCAATTTTTTGGGCGCAGCTGAAATCCTTTTTTTAGTGGTCCTCTTCCATATGCAAAAAGAATCTTGAAAATGGATCTACAAATCAAAGTTACGCTCGTTTATATTATAAAAAAGTGGGCGTGGCTAAAATAAAATTAGCCCATAATTTACACCAGAGTGCCAGTTAAATGTTCTGAAGATTTCAGGAAGATCGATAGACAGATGTAGATTATTCCAGCCGCGAATCATATCAGCGGTAGACTCGCTAATTTGTCTACCTGCATTTAGGTATGCGCTGAAAGTTACCTGCTCGATCAGAAATATATCGCTTGGCAAGACCCTCATAATCAAGCAAGTTTCTGTAATCAACAGGGTGGACGAAAACAGTCCTATTCCTGATTAGACGTGTTCTGTGTTATTAACCTTTTGCGCTTTCATGTTTCGTATATCCTTTCCATGGACATCATCTTCGTTTATATAAAGCAATATTTTTTGTTTTTGTTTCGGCCATAAAAGGTTACAGGACTCGCATGGTTAACTTTTAAAATCTGACTGGAATATCGCTTAAAATTAAACGTTTTCTGTATAATACTCGTATATCACATTGATTTGTGCCTTCTTCACGTTGTGACACTGTTTGCTGTTCCTGTTCTGGCCAACTATTGATGCCATTAAAGTTTGCCCAATTCCTTAGCACTTTTTCGTATTCTCATAGAATAATGTTTTAGATAGTAATTTTTTTTTAACTTAATCTTTAAGAGCTTTCATAAACTTAAAGATTACACATAGAAGAAATTTTTAGCATAATCTTTCCGTTTTCAAAAAGTTGGTAAGGCGAGCACTGCGAACCCTGTTTCTTAAGCAAAATATAAGGATTTGTTTCTCAATCGCTTCACTATGGCCGCTATAGGAGTAGTAGCGTTCCTATTCTACAGTACGAGTAGAAACCTCTTCTAAAGTAGGCCCTATAGAAGGTGTAAATTATTTTACTTTTGAATTTCTTTCGCCATCTTTTTTGTAAAAGCCAAGATAATAGGGGGCGTATTTAAAGTCATAACTATATTTTGTTTAAAGTCAGGGTCGCCATTTATGAATATATAAATTATAGAATTTAAATTAATTGGCAACATATTTTGATAGACCAACAACATGAAAAAGCAAACAGCAAAAAATAGTTACCTGGTTTGTCAAGATCAGCGCCAGGCATTACAGCATTCAATACCCAGTCCCTACTCGAAAGCCTCTAAATTTTTTAGAACGCACTCTTTAGAGAAATACATTCTTTTGTGCACGATAAAATTAACTGAATCGTCCATCTATAACGAGCTCTTCTACTCATTTTCGTCTCATTCATACAAAACTTAGCCATCAATTCGTCATTAGCCCATTGGTTGCCCTCTTTCTGTCAGCCTGCACTATTGATTCGCTTTAGATTGTGTAATCCTGAGGATATCATAATCCTGCTGAAAATCCCATCTAATGAAGAAGATTAATGTTATTTATGTTGTATTTATATATTTTTCTAGGCTCCATGTAGAAACGACGTATCTCTTTTTTTTTTTT
The DNA here is from genome assembly GCA_932526305.1 of Epicampocera succincta. Classification (NCBI taxonomy): domain Eukaryota; kingdom Metazoa; phylum Arthropoda; class Insecta; order Diptera; family Tachinidae; genus Epicampocera; species Epicampocera succincta. The sequence continues at coordinate 60,896,650 of OW052034.1, forward strand.
TTTTAAATATTTTGTTAACTTTTCTTTCTCTGGCCCCTTTCCAAAAAAAATTCCATGATATATCTTTGAAAATAGTACTTTTTAGATTATTAGCAAAAGGCCTGATATTTAACAAACTCCTTTTAAATAAAATAAATTCATACGAAATTGAAAACGTTACAGAAACCAGCCCTGAACTTTTTCTTTTCTTGGAGCTAAAATTACTTAATTATTGTAGTTTTTTGTTGTTTTTATTCGATTATTTTTATTTGTAGTAAAAAATCGGAAGGCGCTGCTTTTATATTACCTCTGAAATCTGTGTAAGGCTAAACGGTTGGACCAGTATTTCTGAAATTTCGAGTGTACCAGTATCTTCATGTTTGTCTCGTAAGGGGAAATTTATCTTAAACTATGGCAACGCCCTTATTATTTGCTACTTTATATAACAAAAACCAAGAAATATTTTTTTGATTGGAAAGACTAAATGTGTAGCGAACTGAACTCTGCCAAAGACGCTTACAAATATATATCAAGTCAATTATCCATTCGATATGGTCGAAATAGTGGTAACATAAGAAAGTGTGGCAACTTCAAATACAGAACTGGGCGTTCAAAGTTACTGATGAGATTCTCTGCCCAGTAACTTATCGTTGACTTTTAGGTTAAAGCGAAATTGTAATATTTATAAACGATTTACACGCCAGCGAAGGTCAACGCTTTAACTAACGCCAAATTTTAAAAGCTTGAGCTGAGTCTTTGACGTACAGGCTTCGCTTAAAGTGACTTAAGGCGGGAAAAGGTAAAAATTAGGAAACCAGGTACAGAATTTTACCCTTCGTCTTAAAGTTGTGTTAATTATTTGCCTTAAGGCAACTAAACGGGGAACATGGAAAAATTACAAGCGAACAAAATTAATGGACTATGACAGGTTGGATACCCCGGGGGCAAAAACGGGTATATTTGATTCTTTTTTTCTGTAATAAAGCAGATACTCGTAATGTATATTATGTGCTATATCTAAGCCGATAGCTTTGGCTCCTAGAGCTGTGCCATGTAAGACGTATTACCAAAGAACAATGACTTTAACCAATAAAAGGTATCTTTCGTTTCTCACTAGGGAAGATAAAATCATATCGTTTGCCTGCAGTTGTTGTGCTTTTTAATGAGGATGTAAAATGTAATAAGATCAAACCCTTTCCCCCAACCATAATGTGTGCCGGCAACGAGATAAGCCAGGCCATAGAGTCCCGCAAATCTTCTCCTTAAAAAAACAACAACAACAACCTTTAAACAGTCGTTCGTTTATGTCTTTGCCAAAGTCATAAACTTAATTACTAAATCAGAGAGTGTTAATTACCGGTACCGTCATAAACTTTTATATAGCATAAAGTAAAGCAAACATACAGCCGACAGTAGCAACAACAACAACAACACACTTCAGCTGCAGGTATAAAAGCTTTGAGGAGAGCAGCTTTTTGTACGGTAATTGTGTGGCAAAACAATAGAAACCAGAGTAGATATAGCGTCATGTGCCAGCCATTTTGTACTTTATTGCGGCTGCTGGTGCTGTTGTTGTTGTTGTTGTTATGCTTTTTACACAGACTGGTAATTTTAACATGGCGTCAATTATGATGATGTTTCATTAAATGAATGGTCCTCATGGGAGTGTTTGAGGTTTTTGGGTTTTTTGATTACATGTAAATTATTGATGACTTGCAAGTCATTTTATACTCGTAGAATGTGACAGCTTTTGGTACAGTGAAGACTTTAAAAGGAATTAAAATAGTTGATGCGAGAGATATAATGTCGGGAAAATACGGTTGAGTTTAATGTTAATGTAAAAAGAGACACGATAAAAAATCGTTTGCCCCAAGCAATGTTTTGCAAGGCTCAGTGTCATATCTAAATATAGGAACACTGGAATATCCTTTTGGCAGCCACTTCTTGGGCGCTAAGTTTCAACACTCCAGTTGCAAATTAATTAACAGTTTGTTTGTGATTGCCAACCGTCACAGATTGTGAAATTGATTTACGTCAACACCTGCCTTTGTGGGTTGATAGTGGATCAACCTCGTGTTTTTTGCGGCCGCACATAACACAAGTCCCTTGCTCGACAGCTCGGGCTATCTAATCTCTCCTAATGTAGTTAAAGGAACACTAAGGACCTGAGTTGATTGCCCGAAGTCCTCAAGGAACAACCAACTCGCCTGTAAACTCCTTACCTTTTAGTTCCCCAAGAAAAATAGAAGTCTACTGCACGACAACAGCACCTCGTGCACAGTAGGATCACAGAGTGTAGATTTCTTTCCCGGTATCCACCAAAGCAGGAAGAGTTTCTAGGTTTAAACTACAGCCAGAACGTTTCAGCCAAGGTGACACCTCAACCTGTGGCCAGCACCAGAATGCTGGAAGGCATCCTGGGGTCATGTTGATACCTGATCTACCAATTGACGTTTGGTTAAGGTTTCAGAAGAAACTGCATAAGCGAACTTGTGCATGTGCAAAGAAAAAAAAATTTGCTTTAAATAAAGAAAAAAAGCTATTAAAATAAACAAAATTTATAAAAAAAATTTTTATTTTATATTCGTTGAAATCAAATAAGAAAATTCATAACTTTTATTTCATAAAAATATGTTACAGATTTAATTTAGGTTGAAGGCAAAATTGTACTAATAAGTAGATATCACCTTCTAAAATGTTTCTAAGTCTTCGAATTGTGCGGTTGCTTTCTCGAAAATCAAGTTTACTGCGCCATTTGTCCCACAAATAAATTTGCTTAATGTCGGTTAAACGTGGATGTGCTTCTTTGGCATAGTTCGTGACTGTTATAGTTTTAAACAAATGAACTGAAACTCAATCGGAATTTGTTTGCAGGTAACGAAATATCATCATCAGTGATTCATTTTCATGTGAAGGACAAGGGACGTTATTGCAATCTGGCGCTATTTGAAAGCTTGAGCTTATAATACAATTTCTCTTTAACCTCAAAGTGAGCTATAAATTACCGGGAAGATAGTCTCATCAGTAACTTTTAAAGCCAAGTTTTGATATTGAAGTTGCCCGTTTTTTGTGTTACCACAATTTCCAGAAGAAAAATTATGTGTTTGTTAACTTTTTTGCGCCCATGTCCAGTCAAAGAAAAAGAACAACAACAAGAAAAATAAAAATTTTAATTCACTTTTCAGATCATCAGCATGATAATTAAGCAAAATCCTTAAGAGTTTTTTGAAAAATACAGCAGAACTCTTAACTTTGAAATTGCAATTACAAAAGTTAGAAAATAATTTGGATTAAATATAAGCGAGCAAATTGGTTGCACGGGCCCACAAATCGTTCGTGTCATCCTGCCAAGGACTTTGTAAACGTTTTTGAAGGGCCTTCTAATTATTTTATGAAAAAAATATTGAATGAAATTTAACAAGAGATTTTAGCTTTAGTGCTCTTTTGATAGCCCCCATATTATTTATCTAGAAAATAGCATTTACATGTTGCATATATTTTTCTCTGCCGTCATATTTATATTTTCAATATTTCGTTTTATTTGACTTTTGAATTGTTTATCCACCATTTTTCTCGTGTTGTTGTTGTTGTTGTTGTCGTTGTTTTTAACCCTTGTTTTTCCAACAACTGGTTGCTATTGCAGCTCAAAAAACAAAAAGCCACCCCCACATTCTTGTTTGTTGTTACTATTATTGTTGTTGTTATTTTTGTTTCTTTCTCAAGACGTCTGAGCAGTACCCCCATTTTGAGTTTAAATGGCGCCACTTAGATATTTCCCCCCCTACATTTTGTTCAAGTTGTTTTTGTTGTACTTTTATAGCTTCAAGCAACCCCTAATCTAAGTTGAAAGCGAATTCGTACCAGAATACCCCACACCTCGTCCTTGGCACTTTTTAAACGTAACTTTTGTTTCGTTTAGCGAGCAGCGGGGAATCATCAATTATGCACTAGTTTGATAACAACTACATATATTTATGTCTAGCTAACCAGAATATATATCGTCACCTAAAATCCAGAAGTCCGTAACAACCAAACAAAATTCAAAACAGACTTTTTGATTGATTGCCTAAATTTGTGTTCGAATATGTTTTAAAGTAATGAATGAATGAAACACTGTCCTTTATTTTACATTCAGGTACTGGTTTTAAAATTAGAAAGCAATAAAAAAACGCTGCCAATATTTTTTCTTACGAAATGTGTTTGTTGCTGTGCACTAACGTGGAAGAGTACGATTCTAAAGTTATCGATGGATGGTTGTTTCTTTCAAAACATAAAGTTCATTCATTTTATAACATGGCCCTAGAAAATAAATATGTAATAGTGGGACACACACCCAAATGGAATGTGACTCCACTCACTGTCTCATTCAAAGAAAAATCAGCAAGAGACACATTAATTTGCCATTTAATTAAATAATCACGAAAGATCCCATTTCCTCTTGATTACAAATATTTCCTGAAGTGCTTCCATTCGTCCAGGTAACTATAGATTCATACGTACATTGGAGATGTCGAACCTGTGCAGTTCCCTACTGAACAAAAAAAACTTGCATCGCGAAAGGGAAGCATCTCCAGGAGCTGAAATTTTTATTAGCGGCTGATTGCCCCAGTTTTTTCCGATAATACACCGTATTCAGATTAATAATGAATTTTCGATGCCTATTTTTCATTTCTTAAATTTAAGGATTTGTTTAATTTTATTTAAAATACAAAAAATGCATTGAAAACCCCCAGTTTCGTAACTTAAACGCCTAAAGACCATAATTTTTCAACACAATCATGACTTTTATTAAATAAAAATTAATTTATTTACGGCTTTTTGGTTTCAGAAAAAACGATTCAAAAAAGCCGTTGGTAGAAAAAATGCTGTTATTTTATTACTTTTTTATTAAACCAAGTCCACATTAATTTTCCTGGAAAAAATGTACTTACGTCCTTTTGGATTTCAGCTGACGAAATAGAGATTTTAGAAAAACAACTTGAATTTTTCGTACTGAAAATTATGTGATTTAAAATTACAGTAATTTAAAACTTTTTTACTTTTCAATAAATATTATTTACATGAATTCAATTGTTTTCATGTTGAATTAAGCCGAGATTATATAAAATCGAGGCAGATAAAATAAGAGGGTGGGTCAATAAGTGCATGACTTTTTGAATGGAACTCAGGTCTTAATATAAAAAGTTATTTTATTCTTTTAGACGCCTTTAAGTTCCGTACACTTAGTCCGAGGTTTCTCCAATTTTCTTGGGCCTTCCAAAAAATATGATTTGTCGAGGTCATCAAAATAACCATTAGGTTTGTCAAATGTGAAATCTCTTTCCGCCAAAACATTTGCTCATGTTTGGGAACTAAATCTGTAGAATAGGGCGCATGTGGGAGCAATTCGTAGACCAATACATGGATACTTGCCATGGAAACTGCATACGTCCCGCAATTGCGAGCAAACGCGGTACCCATCTTGCGGAAATCTTCCTCGTGAATTCAATCTCCGATTGGCTAAAACCATATCGGGAATTTTTCCAACTGGATATGGATGGTGCAGAGTCCCCATTATATTTATCAAGCTTAGCCCTGGTCTGAGGGATGGTTTTTTTGTCCGCAAAAAATAATGCTTCATGAGCGAACGATATTATTTTTTTTCCATTTCCTTCTCAACACGAGTGGTAGTCTGCTATCAACGGCTGCCCAATACAAACTAAATGACGCAGCTTGTTCAAATTTAGACAGGAGTGTGATCTGTCCTTCAGGACTATTTCCTTAAAAAACCGACAACAAAATAATATATACGTTTTCTGTTTCAACACAAAACTATTAAATATTTTGTAGCAATCGATTCAAATCAACATAAAATTTAAATATTTTTCAATATATATCGATATTAAAAGCGTATTTTTTAAATATTTAGTTTATGTGCAAATTCAAAATCAGTTCAAGTTGTTTTAAACTGAAAAATATTTTATGTTTATTATGAACTATTCGAGGTCTTACTCGCATCCAAAAAAAAAAACCCAAAATTATTAACAACACTTTTGAAATAAATAGCTGTAGACTGGAGTTGAGCCGCTCAGCTCAGGGCTAGTTCAATTGAACGTTTTGGTAAGCTGAGTTGGGTGAGAGGTCATTGAGCATTTTTTTTTTTATTTTGCCCTTCAAACAGCCAAAAAATCGTCAGAGTGATATGAACTTGCCTCGGTCCTTATGTTTTTGGTTCGATATAAAAAAAAAATTGCAATTTCATAGTCATTCCCTCTACTTTGTGCTTCCACTACAAAACAGAACGCGTTAATTTATGCGCGAGTGTACAAAATTCAATTTAACTTGTCAATTGTGGTTACTCACACGTACGAAAGAGCTGCTGGTGTGCAAAGAACCCCCTTTTGAAATGGATACGTTTTGTGATATTTCCCGTTCTGTGTTTTTGTAAATTGAAAAAAAGCCCCGAATTAAAACACCCAATTAACCGAACCCATCAATGAAATCTGCAAATGGTCAAGGTTGTAGCAACACGAATTTTAGCGTCACGCCATTTAAACATAAAAACGCAAACATACCGGCAGACATAAACGCCGCTTAATGAAAAAATGAACAGACACTCAAATCAGAGTTTCGCAGCTGAGGCAAAACGCACATTTTGACTCCAGGTTCTTATTAACAAAAACACAAACGCAACAACAGACATTTGCAAAAGAAGAGAAAGGAAAAACCATAAAGAAAACAACTTGACTCAACAACTGCACAAAAAGTGATCCAAATCCCCATCATCCTGATTATCAACAACAAACGTGATTGCCAACAATAAAGTCCAAGTTGCAAACAAACAAATCGATTGTCTGGTCTCACACCTAAACGTTTTGCCGGTTGTTGGCGTGTCCCTGCGAGAGCTCGTACTTTTGTTTGAAACGGTTTAACTGGTGCTAATATGAGTCCTTTGGACTTCGCAGAGTGTGTACTTTTGGTATTTGTATCGCCGGTTGTGTTGTTTTTTTCCCAGTATTTTTGGCGTTTGTTTTTTGCACAGGGAGGCTTAAGTAGAGGGGCTTTCTGGCGCGTTTATTTATTCGTTTCGATTTGTTTGGTTGAGTTGTTACGCAGGCCGATTTCAACCACAAACTCAAATTAAATGCGGTTGCAAATTAGTACTGTTTAACGTGCTGCAGGAGGTGTCGCCGCTGATGCAAAATTGGCACATTCAAGCGGCCAAATTTGTTTGTTTGTGCATGATAATGAAATCACTTAAAAGTTAATAAAACCAGTGATATTTTTCTGGGTTTCTAAAGTGATAACTTTTATTCAGAAAATTAAAATTGGGCTATAGCCAAAAATTCATATTTTCATAATATAAAAGTTATTTTAAAAAGGATTAAATTGAAAAATTAATAATTTTTATTCTCATTGAAAGACAACAAACTAAAGCTGCAAGTGGTGCCAGTTTCCATTCTCTCGTAGTTCGAATTGCCAAAAAACGTATGAGAATTCGGTAGACAAACACCTATAAATAAACAGCACAATTCAGATATGCAGAGTTGCAGAGTTGCACAGGCCGATTGTACATTCGGTGAAATTTTAATATAAGAAATAAAACATCCTATAATGTTTGCATTAAATTGACTTTAGTTGAAAGGAATTATTAGGAGTGACCCCACGCGATAGCGCCCGCATGCACAAAAGATGCCACTATCGCCAAAAACCATAGATTTTCTGCGAAGATCGTGTACCGACATGGGAACACTTTTAAGTTCCCTAAAAGCGCAGAAATCGTCCAGGCTTTCACCAATCAAAAAGTTTTCTGAAGCAATTTTCTGAAGGAACGTTTTAAAAAGTTGCTGATTTTTACTGGCAACTAAAGCGCCGCTATAGAGTACCAATATGCTGACATATATCGTTGCTTGCTAACATCTGTTTTCAACGTAAGAAATATGTATGTTCTGCAAAAAAAGTAAGAGCGAGAGAAAGAGAGAGAGAGAAAACCACACGTTACTTCATCTTGGACCAATACAATCAACGTTGCCAAGTCTGATTTTCAAGTGAAAAAACTGCTTATAATAACAATTTAATATAACTAAAATTATAACAAATCTTAAAAAAAATAAAGTATTTGGTTTTATACATACATGCATATATAAATATATAAATATGTATGTATGAAAGTAAGCAAATAGCAAAGAAAAGCTGCCCGAGGGATTAAAAGGAAAGTATTTTATGTTTTATATTTCAAAACGATAAAATTGGACTCAATGTAGAAACGCACAGCTGTGTGCGATTTGATGAAATCATTACATGTTTCACAAGTAATCAGCTAAAATTAAGACTTCAGAAACTGCAAAATCAAAAACAAAAGTTTCAAGACTGTTCAGTGCTTTGAAAAACTGCAAAATGTAAATAAATCTGCACACTTGGCAACACTGTTTACTATAAACGCATAGTGTCGATTATCCACAACAAACAACGATAACGTCAAAACGCGAAAAAATCGTCATAAGTTTTAAAATGTGTATCGATTTAGCACGATAAAAATCGGTGCACATTCTGCTATTTGTACCGACGAGCTTTAAAGGATTTCATGACGACCTTTAACGGTCTAGATGTTGCCCAGGTAGGCCCTTTGAAGGTATTCCACTGTTTTATATAGAAAGCGATTTTAAATTTGGACAGACTTTTTAAATAAACGTATGTTATCGAAAATCAGTAACGATTGACTGTGGGCGGCAATCTTGGCAGTTGCTTATATTTGAAATGTTGAAAATGACAAACTACAACAATTTTTTTGGGTGTAATAAACACGTTATTTGCTCATGTTTGAACGCAGCATTTAGCATTTATTAAAAAATTGTAGAACCGACTATTTAGATTGTATGATCGACTTGGAGCAAAACTTAGTTATCGATTTTCATTTCTTTGCTGAGCAACAAAATATTTAGCTCATTACTAAGACCAGAAAGCTGGGTTATAGATCCATACAAGCCAGAGCGACAGAGCCGTTAACCGGCACACAATTGATAAAAAACCATTCAACCCATTCAACCACTCAAAGTGTTTCTTTTTTTTTCAACTATTATGTGTCCCTATTTAATGAAATATTGCCCAAACACAGTTGTTTCCATTGTTGCCCGGATAATCATTGACATGTAATCGGTTTTTTAGCGGGTTACTAGGAGCATATTTCTGGGGACACTCACTATAGAGTATTTTGCCACAAAGAATCGACCTTACGGGATATATGTACAAATATATACGATTAGATATTATATTTTGTCCATAAGGAGTCCTTCACATGAGATCGACTCCATATCCCAGAAAGATGCTTCTGTTGAGTTTCTATTTTAATAAAGTTTCCATACACTTAAGCAAAAGTATGTCAGAAATCCACAATTTCGGGAAATGGTAAAATTCTATCTATTTTAATGAAGCAGAAACATTTTTTGCAGATCACCCTGAAGAATTGAAATCGAAATAAATTAAGAGGAAACAGATATTATAATTGAAACCTGCATACGGGTAGTTGCTTACAAAATGACTGCAGGTTGTTTTTGTTGATGTTGATGTGTATGTTGGTTTGGTTAAATGTTCATGTTCTTACGAGCAGACAGACATCCATTACAAAAGTAAACTTATTTATTCTACTCGTACATGTACACATTTGGCTTTAACAGCCGCCATTATACGCCATACAAGAACAAATATATCATGTGAAACGCACACGGCCAACTTAAACAAACTGCAGGAGAGTAAACGGAAAGGCCAGCAGCTAAAAGGCGCTGCAACGCATAAACTAAAATAATTGGAATGTGAGTTTTTTCCCTTCATTGAAACACCTCGATTTAAGTTTCTTGGAATTCTTTGCACATCAACTGTCAAAACTTGAGTTAAAAAGAAAAGATCAGTGTTACCACAAGAAAACAAGGAGAAAAACTAATTGCGAAGCCAGTTTCCAATTTTAACAAAGCCAGACACAGATGGGGCCCAATAAATTAATACTTTCATCTTATATAGAGCTTTTTGTTAGCGTATGAATAAGAAAACTTATATGGCAACATCGGTCATAATAATTGTTCTACTCAGTTGCCGCAAACACTGTATACTCTTGTGAGCAGCACAGATAATGACGGGCAGCTGCACTAAAGCTGTATTGTGAACCAGTGCTGCCATTCCTAAGAATTTAGATTTGTGAGCGGTCAAAAATGTTTAACTGTAAAATAAGATTTTTTAAGATTTCTGGTCTAGTTTTTTTTAAAGAGTTTTTGTTTGCAATGTAAAAAGATCGTATGTAAAACACAGCAACTCTAGTAAAGAGTGAAAAAGGGGGGGGGGGGGTGCAAACTGCCGTAATGTTTGCAAATGCCATCACTTTGAAGGCACCATTCGTCGCTTTGGAGTATTTTCTCTTTTTTCTTTACCACACCAGACCAGAACTGTCAGTTACCGCCATTTGCAAAACTAAAGCAGCTTCCGTTGGGTTAATATAATACTTTGCCAGTTATGACATTTTCCACTTCGCTGTTGCCGCAACTGAGTGAAGCAACAGGCAACGAAGAACGAAAAGAATTGCTCAAATTTAGCCACAAAAAATATTAAATTATTAATTAAATTTAAAAAAAAGGAACCAGAACAACATGATGTGTATTAAATTATAAAAACTTTATTTCAAGTATTTCAATGACAAAATAAAAGGGGGGTTTTGGGTTAAAAAGATTAATGGCAACACTGATTGCGGGATTGGTTCACCTGCTTCTACTACTGAACAAGTTTAAACATTTTTGGGTGAGGAAAGCCAGAACATTTACATCCACACGCCACCATTTAAAACATAAAACAAATTCATACATACATTTAATTATGCACTTGTCTGGTAATTGTGTGTTTATTAGCAGGAACTGTTGGTCAATAAACGTTCAATATTAAATGAAGCATTGATGTTAATTTACTGATTAATTACCGCAGTGTTTGCCCAACGCAGGAGGATGCGCGAGCAAATGAGCCCCCCCATTCCATCGTAACTGTTTAATGAGCGCGTAAAAGATACTTGATGAATTAATGTGCACACACACACTCACACATGCAAGCCTGTGGGGGGGTTGATGTAACAGCTGCAGTCAACAATAACAATAAAATTGAGTGCAGTGGTTTAGGTGTAATTAAAAAGGCTGATTATTTGCCTACTTTTAGGCTTTCGTCAGGACTAAAGACAAAAGTTCAGCGCCTGTTTATTAGCTATTAGGAGTATCAGCAGGAGTTATTCGTAAGTCAGAATTGGAGTAACACAAAAGTGGGTGCTACAAAGTTCGTGTTGCTGCTGTCAAAATTAAAATAAAAATGAGCTGTTTTGCGGTGTGAAAGCGAAAGACAATGAGGAATAATAATTTTGAATTATATGGAAACAATTCGTATATTAATCGACAACTTTGAAGTCATTGGTTGTTTCTTTTATAAAAAATAACAAACACAGTTTGGTTTGAATATTTCATGGTCCTGCTCCAAAAAAATATTATTTTTGCCAACAAATTAGTTTTGTGAAATATCTTCTGAGCACTAAATAAGGAAAGCTTTCTAGTGCTTTTAACGTTAATGCTACTGACACAAAATAGTACAAATCCCAGCCAACATGTGTCTTGAAGACACACACGTACGAATTTAAAGAACAAAAAACTTGGATTAATTAAAAACAACTAAATTTTCGAACAACATTTTTTGCTAAACTTATTTTTTAAATAAAAAAAAACTTGTACACCACGTTCATTAATAAGATTTTAGATATATGGCTTAACTGTATCGAATGGGTATTCCATTTGTTTTCCTAGGGGCAGGTCTAATTCGTTCAATAATATTCCGTGGCGGAATACGCTTTGTGGTTTTAGAATAGAGGACGGCTGAGCACCAAATTCCTCGGCCGCTTCTTTTTTAATATCGGAAACTGTATCAGGGAAGAATTTTTTTCAATATTTTCAATTTCCCGGGCATCTGCTGCTACAAAAATGTCCTCATTGTCCTGGTCATCGAGCATAAGTTCATAGATTTTCTCCGCCACGTGGCGGATTTCTTCTTCGGTTAGTTGCTGTAGCATATTGTAAACCGTACATACGTTTGTATGTCTATACATGTGTATACATTTATCATTTCACATCAATACTTTTGATTTGTTGCTGTACAATGTGCTTCATAGGTTGATAAGGGGACTCCCCGAATCAAATAGAAGATTAAGAATATTAAGAAAGAAAGATAAACCTTATGGAAGACCAGACCGCTGGACCGATCTTTCGGAAATTTTCGCAACATATAACTGGGACTCTCGATTGAATTATTCTGACCATGCCTACTTTTTTTTTAACAAATTTTATAATATAACCGAGTATAACTTCGCCATTTGTGGACCAATTTTCAAACTTCTTTTTGAAATTTTTTTTTTTTATAAAATAAAGAGGGGACAAAATGTGCCCCCCAAAAAAATGGAATATCAGATTACTTTTGTTGTTTGTGGATGAATTTTGAAAATTCCTTTTTTTGCATTTGTAAAAGGCCTGTTAATTTTTTTGTCGGTAATTTATGCGGCCTTTTTTTTTTGTTTCGACTTATAAAAAATAGAATAACTAAGAATTGTATATATCTTTTTTGTCAGGCTATAGGAAACTCATTGAATTGAACATGAAAATGTGTATCACAGACTCATGTTGGTAAGATTAGGGTGAAGTACAAATGGAAAAGGTCCCATGGACATATAATAATTAAGTCTGCTTGAGTCATATGAAGGCTGCATCTACTGAGTTTTAATGGCAATCTTCGTCTACTGCCATATTATTTCCCGCTACATATAAATATCGTGCCATAGAAGACGGAAAGCCAATGAACTGCTTTTTACTTTAAAAAAGCAAAAGTCAATAAGATTTTATTCATATTCTTCACTTGCATTTCATTTGTATCTATTGTAATATTCAATTTTCACAAAACTCGAACACGTGCTCTCCCTATCAAAAACCAAGTGCCACTTGTCGTTTTTTATTGCTCACAGCTATCACTGGAGCGGCTGCTAAAGGAATTAGCAAACTACGACGATACGACTGTCACTGTCGCAAACAAGTGACACGATCGTGATAGTTGGTACTACATTATGAAATTGGGATCAAACTCTATAAGATCAAGGCGACCACACTTGGCAACAAAATAATTAGTTTGGGAAATTCCCTTAAAAGAAAGTTGACACAACGCGCATTTTAGAATTACTTTACCAAATTAATTCAATTAAATTACTTAATTAAAGTTTATGCGATTAAAAACCGACTGCTTCCCTTAATTGGTCTCACTAGGCGCTTCTTGTTACTCTCTTCTTATTTTATTTATCTGTTAATGTCACACAATACCAATTCCGTAAAGTCCACACCAACCCCAACATAATCTGTTTTAAATTTGTAAAGAAAATTATAAATTTTCTTAGGATTTCCAGAGGCACAGAAACGACTTCAATCCTTTCAACTCCTGGTATTAACAACTTGTTCGACATGTTTTCGAGTCTTTAAAAGTTCCCAAAGAAAATTTACAAACCCGGAAAATTTCACAGCCAAGCGACAGGAAGAGTTAAATAAAAGTTTACTTGTTAACAAATTAACTACACAACAAAACAATTTAGTTGCCACAAGCCACTGGGAGTCTGCTACAAGCGAACGGGGTTATTTCCACTCGGTAGAAAAAGGCAACACAAAATAGGGTTAGAAATGATTGCTGCTGCCTTTTTTTTCTTAATTTAACAAGCATTACAAAGCGTTAAAAAAATGCACTCGAGCATTAAGAGAAAGATTGTGACAAACGCGACAACAACATTGTTAAGCGTAGTGAACGTAATGTTAAGTTTTCAGTCAAATAAATTGGAATCAAATCGTCTACATAAAGTTGAGGCCAGAGAAAAAGTGATTTATGTTTATACGCTCTCGTCTGCACAAAAGGACAAAATAAGGATTTATGAAAAGATACACAAAACACACCCGTCCGCTTAAATATTCAAATTTTTTCTTCTTGTATAAAAATGTCAACCCTTTTCAAAGTTGAAATAAACAATCCACAAACACTTGCAAAGGGAGTTTGATTATGGGCTGCATTCAAGTCTATTGAAAATTTCTAAATTAAGTGCAAGTTAAGAATAATTTTTAGATATTTAAAAAAAGTTCTAGATTAGTCTTACAATTAATTAGATAACAAGAGAGGAGTACCAACCATGATGCCATGGAATTGTGTGTAAACTTTGATTTGAAGCCATTTAGGGCCACATGGGGAATTGATTTGTGTCGCCGCCTGCCATACGGCGTTATCGGACAGTGGACCAACTAACGTCCACATGTGGCCTGCAAGGCTCTAATAAGTGGCAAGTTCTTATGCACGGCACAATTCATAAACTCCTTGCTTGAGAGCTGGGGCTACCTAACCCCAAAATCCCCAAATTCTGGGGCATGTTGGTAACCGTTCTGCCAATTTACATTTGGTGAAGGCTTCAGTAGAACGTGTCTCATTAAAATAATACATGAACTAGAACCCAGAGTTTTGGTGGCTGGGCCAACCCCTTCCCCTTTATACACCGACAAACAGAATGCCTTGAGGTAGGAAGTACCTTAAATATTTATTAAAATGCAAGTTAGTGAAACCCACAGACTTTAACCCGATCTATATATCCAGCTGTGAGGAGCAGGACCATCTCACCAGTTTCGTATAATATTCTTCTAAGAGCAATAAGTCCATTGCATTCAATCTCGATATTGCTGTAGCACTAAGAATTTTTGCTCAAAAAATGTTGTAGAGATCCGAAATTTGTTCCGACAACTCGAAATTAATAGAAGGAAAAACTGCCCATACATTTTGGCCTACAATACCCGAGATCACATTTTCCGCCCGGCTTGGAAAGTCTGTTGATATTTGGCTATTAAATCTTTATACCTTTTTTTTAGACAATAACGACCTGTATAAGATATATATATGATAAGAAATTAGTCCACGTTTAAACGCATTGCCAAAGGATGCCGTACTGGGAAGAGGCAACTGCTCTTTAAACAAAAACCGGCAAGTCATTCACTTACGCCGCATCCTGTCAGATTTAAAACCAGTTTTTATAAGATTTGACCTGTTCGTATACAAATCCGCAGTTCATGAAAACTTCCAAAGTCTCATAAGTCTGTGCTGTGACAGCTAATAACTACTCTAATCAGATTGTCAAGATATCTATAACGGAGGAGAAGGATTGATACCAAGTAGTTACCAAGAGGTCTCTGGCCAAGTAGAAAAAACTCAAGTATAATGAAGCATTTTTTCTCCGACTCCAATAGCTTTGGAGTTACCACTTCCATTTTAAGATATGAGATTTTTCATTAAAGAGGAAATGTATGAACTGCTTTTATAGAAGCAAATGAGAATTAGAGGAATTGACAACGCTGAATAGTTAAGTGAGGTACAAAGGCGTTGACTACCAAGAGTTGAGAGTATCTTTTCCTTATTCCAAAAGCCATCATCACACAACACGTGAGTTAAAAATTTATACATGCCAACACGCACTATTCCCATAAGTCTCAAACGTGTTAGTGTTTTTTAAAACTTTAAAATGCAACCCGGATCAAACGAAAAATCTCATCATTTGAAAAAATTTGAGAGGACAAATTTCTTACTGCGTGTATTATTTGTTATATTCATAATATTTTGCTTCCACGTTTCATTAGAGCTTTTGACATCATGTAATACAAAGTATTACAGTATGACATGTCCTTTCTCTTCATAATTTGCAAAACATCTATAACAAATACAAATGCATTTTACTTACAATGAATGAATGAGAATTGCAATTGATATTCGTAATGAAAAATGAAAACAGAAAATCATTATTCAATCAGCCTTAAAGATGAAGGAAGCAAATCAAAATAAAAACTGTATTCTTGTAATCGTTTCAATTAAAAATGTATTTGTACAGAAAAATAATACCAAAAAGAACAAAATGACCCCCCCTCCTCTTTCACGTAAAACACATGATCCAAAACACAGCGACATCTTTTATCCAATTAATTTCTTTCTCACACAATCAGGAAAATATTGATTGAAACATTTTTGTTTTGTTACATTTTATTACATATATATTTTTTTAAAAGTGACCTCAAAGACATGACTGGCTATCGCAATCGCGCTGTGTTTTATTTTTTGCTACCATTTCTGATGACAATAATGAAGAGCTTTGGGGACAAGTGAAATGAAAGTGATTGATTTCAATTTTCTAGAAAAAACAAACGCAGTAGAATCGTGCTGGGCTGTTCCCTTTTTATGACTTTTTTTCTGCATCATGTGTTCGAGCATTTGCGAAGGGTCATCGAAGGGTCGAGTATGGGTACAAGGTGGTCGTTTTAAGTAGTTGTACGCAAAATATATGCCTCGTTCCGCCGCTCGATGATTGATGGTCTTTTATTTGCTGGCATTTTCATTTCTGGCTAAATAAACGATAATCTGTTTTAATTCGTTTTTGACGACATTTAATTTAATCGCCTTCTCCCATTCAGATCTAATAATCAAACCTGTTTGCTGTTTGTCTAATTTTAGCCCATGATCTGAACGACATGGACCAGGATGACATGTGCGACGATGGCATGAGCGATATTGATGACCATGCGAGCGAAACTGATTCGAAAAAAGGTGACAGCCGCAATGGCGACGGCAAGTCGCAGAGCGGCGGCGGCAGTGGCGGCGGTTCAAAGCCACGCAGAGCTCGCACTGCATTTACCTACGAACAGTTGGTGTCTTTGGAGAATAAGTTTAAGACAACGCGCTATTTAAGTGTGTGCGAGCGACTGAATTTGGCAATAAGTTTGTCGCTGACAGAAACTCAGGTGAGAGATCTTAAACAAAATTACGAATAATTTCGAAAAATTTGTTCTAAACGTTGCCAGTTAAACTGTTTTTATTTAATAAAATCCATTATTTTGCGTTTGTCTCATTTTAGGTGAAGATATGGTTTCAAAATCGTCGCACCAAGTGGAAGAAACAAAACCCCGGCATGGACGTTAACAGCCCCACTATACCGCCACCACCTTCGGGCGGGGGCTTCGGACCCGGTGCTTATGCCAGCAGTCTCTTGTACTCTCACACTATGCCATACCCACCCTATGGCCCATATTTTCATCCCTTGGGTGCGGCCCATCATCTCAGTCACTCGCACTCATAAAATTGCAAGATGCAACAGAAGTTGTTGCAAATAATGGAAATGCGCAAATATCGCACACAATCCAAGGATTAAGGCCAAAGGAAATATGGGCAAGGCCCCCTTTAAAAGAAAATGTGATGAAAACTAAATTTTGTAAAATATAAAACCCTTTACCAACTACAATAATTTACTGTAAAAAACAAGGGCCAGTGCAATTAGGATTTATTTTCGTTTGCCTCCAAGCTTCTTTCTTCTTCTTTTTTTTTTTTTTGTAAAATAAATAATATTGGAAAAAAGTTGCTTGTACAGTGGATGTCAATTAATTGTAAAAACTTGGATTTTTTTTATTGTCATTTACTTGGCTATTTGTAAATATGTCGGTCATTTTTATTGTAAATCGAGAAACCAAACAAATTAACAATAATTAATTTTAACTAAAATTTAAGATATTTTGTATCATAATATTTTATAAAAACTATTGACATAATTTTAACTACATAATTAAACAATTAGCACACTGTACATTTCAGACAATTTGGCAAAATTAATTACTAAAATTTGTAATTTAGACTAAAAACCAATTAATATAAAATGGAAGGAAAATCAAAAATTATGGAAAAAAATTAATCAGACTTAAGTAAGATAAATTAATAAAATTTAAAAAAAATAAACTTAAAACGGGTTTTTACTACAAAACAAAAGGGGGAAAAAATTAGATTTTGGACTATTTACAACTCACAAGACAGATGCAAAGAACGTTCAGTTTGGAATAAGAATGTCTTTCTTTTCTGTTCTTAAACTACGAAATATTCAGATTATGAAATTGGGGGCAGAAAACTTGAAAGGTTGATTGATTTTCAAGGAACTTCTGATCGCATTTGATCAGCACAACTTTCCAATCTCAGCATGTTTGTATTTTCTACAGAGATTGTTGAGGTTGTGTCCCTATTCTGATTTCTGTGTGTTATTTTTGAATAGACACTGTTTTTATATATGTATGGGCCTGTTACGAAATGCATCACTGTTGTACGTGCTGCTTTTTCGACCATCCGACAATTGCAGTGCTGCCACTTTTATGCAGCGCAGTGTTGCATTTACTAACTGGTCCTGTGTACACACACATACATATGCAAATACATACATGCTCGTATAAATTGTTGCAAATTATGTACATATTGTCAAAAACAATTTGTTGCCCCGCGATATTTGAGACCAGAGTTGTATTCTTGTGTATCTTTTTTCTATTCTATTCTTTTTTCTAACTATTTCTCTAAAAAAAATGTGCATTCGCGGACATGAAATCTAAGTTTGTAATACCGCCGGCTCTAATAATGAATATCAACTAGATTTCCATTTTACTTAAAGAATGTTCACAAAAAAGTTTGGGGGGGGGGGATGTTGCCCCATCATCACTTCTCCGCCGAAGAGGCAGAGCATCAGTGTGCGGTCAGTGCGGCGAGACTTGTGAAACTTGAAAGTAATTTTTTTTTAATTTCCACTTCAATATATTCATATGATATGCCCGCCCATGAATGCAGTTTTTTTTTGTATGAAAAAGAGGCGACAAAAGCACATGTTTCAAGTCAGTGATGCCAACTTTCGCATCATCATTACGAAAATTGCGATAAAAGTTAAAAAAATTGTGATTATTAAAAATGTTATTTACACTAAATAATGAACAACTTTTGGCAACTTTCCTCTGATTTCTATTACAAGCCGCTCGCACTTATATTATTTTCCATATCTTCTCAAAGATATAATCAAGATAAGAATACTCATTGTTGTTGATTATTTAAAAGGCTCTTAAAAGCATTCTGAGAAGTTATTAAAAGCACTATAATACCCGGTTTCCAGAGAGGGCTATTTAACAAATATGTTGGGTATTTCATAAACAAAAAAAAGGTTCTTTACCATAATGGCCACTACATTCAACTCTTAATTTCTCTATACCCAAAACTATATGAGATATAAAAGTATATGACTGCAAAATCTTCGTTATCACGCCTTTCTCTCATATATGTAGGTCCACAGGACAGCAACTTATCGATTGTTAATATTTCTTTTGAAATTCAAAATATGTCCATATCACAATATTGATTATTTTTGATAATATCTAAATTAAGTTTCTGATTGTGGATATATACATATATTTTAAATAAGGAAGGATATGATACTTCCAGCATGCAGGTCTACGAGCCCTAACCACTATTAATTCATACACTAAGCCATTTTCGTATATGTGATTTATATATTTATTTTTGGATCTTTCCAGTAACAATAACTAAATACTAATTCACATTTTTTTAAAAGTACTTCGTTGCCTTATTGATATTTAGTAAAAAAACAAAAATTGATTCAATGTAGTTAGAGAAATTCTTAACTTAGTGTATATATTATTTCTTCAGTGAAGGTAAATAAGACCACTATTAATTCATACAGTTTAAATAAATTAATTTTTGTACACTTTAATACTGTGTTACATCTCCTTTGTTCTTTATTACAGCAGTTAAACGCTTGTTCATGGTATTTATTAAGTTTTGGCACTCTTCTGGTGTTATTGAGGACCAAATATCACGTATTTTATCTTTTAAACCCTGTAAAGTTCGTTGGGGTTCATTACGCAACCGTCTCTGCATAAGTGCCCAAAGGTTTTTTATTGGATTGAGGTCGGGACTTGAAGAAGGCCAGTCCAAAACATCAATCTCGTTATCTTGAAGCCATTTTTTTGTTATTTTTGCAGTATGGCACGAAGCTCCGTCCTGCTGAAAAATGAATTTATCAAAAGTGGTTAACATGGGTACCGATGTTAGCAGGTGTTCCTCCAAAATTTGAATGTATTTTGGTGCATTTACAGTACCGTCTATAAAATGCAGCACCATAACGCTTGCTGGAAACTTTACTGTCCGCTTAAGGCAGTCCTTGTGATATGCTTCATCTTTCTTACGAATAACCCGTTTCCTGGTATCACCAACACAAACGTCAAATTTCGATTCATCGCTAAAAATAACTGAATCCCATTGTCGTTGAGTCCAAGAGCTCCTAGCCTTCGCCCAGGCCAGTCGTTTTTTCTTCTGCACCGCAGTTAACAGAGGCTTTTCCTTGGCCTAGTAGTTAAATAATGCTCCAGTAAATAAGCTGTAATAAAATGTATACAATAATTCGTACCTTGTAGAAACCATATCCTATTTTTTTTAAGTGCTGCCTGGTCCATTCTCGTCCTATGGTCTTCCCAACAGCTTGAGACCATTCCGTTGCTACATTCCTGACCGTAGCCCGACGATTCCGTTTGATTATTGACGCTAATGCTCTTGTTTCGCGCGTGGTAATTTTGGAAACACGGCCACGATTGCTTACTCGAGTAGCGACATTACCATTTTTTTATAATTTGCCACTATAGATTGAATAGTTGCTCTTGATGAACCTAAATCTTTAGCAATTTTTGCATAGCTTTCCTTTAAAGTGGATTTTTTAATGATCAACTCTCGAATTTCTGCGACTACCGGTTTGCCACGTGTCATTTTGAAAACTACATCTTAATAGGACAAATTTATTGATTACATGTTCTCTCCTTATTCGTAGATAACGGTTTAAACCGATTTTTGATTATTTACTTTGCTACTCTTAAGAAATCTGCACTTTCTCTCATAGTGTAAAAAATGTATGAATTAATAGTGGTCATTTTTATATACACTAAAAAAATAATGTTTAAACAAAATCGCAAAAACAAAATAGAAAATATGTAAATTGATTTTTTTTATTATTAAAACAAAATCAGAACAAAATTTGCTTCGCAAATATATGAATTAATAGATAAATATTCGCAAAACAAGGGACTTAAAATAATCAATTACATTTCATTTGTTTAAATAGATGAACTGTATGAATTAATAGTGGTTAGGGCTCGTACATGCAAGCACCTGCTTAATTTTCGTAGTTTTCTTGCGTTTTCAAAATTAAATTTCGTGTAAAAAAATTTGTGTGTACGAATATGTTCGTGTGGCTTCCACAAATCTTTTTTTTTTAATTTCTCCCCAATATCTGATTAAAATCTTGAATTTTTTTCCAATAACTTTCTATATATAATACCACAGTCCTTTTTAAAACGGAGCTGGCGGAGCTCTTTTCTTAGCATCAACAATTTTTGCAACTTCCCTTCAAAACGTGACAAATTTTGGACAATTTAAAAAGCAATTCTTTCTCAAAATCGACAAGGGCGTGATGAATTTTTGTCCATTTCATGTTCCAAGTTTTGTTTCACTCAGCAAAGTGCGAAATAAAAAGCTTTAAAAAAATTTTAAATAAACGGAAAAATTTATCATTTTGAAAAAAGAAATGTTAAAACCAAAAATATAAGTTTTTATTAATTTATTTATTTATATTTATTTTATAAATTAAAAAGAATTTTTTGGCAGTTGCGATAATTCTTTTCGAAGAAAGTAATAGTTGGATTGGGAAATTTTCAAAACAAGTCCTTTAAGTTTTCCTGAAGATATTTATGTAAGTATTTGGAATTATATAAATATGTGTGTATAAATGTTTGAATAGAAAAATATTTTTGTTACTTACATTTTTCTTACACTGTTGATACATTAAAATGGGGTTTTGATGAAACGAATTGGAATATCCCATATCCCATACCCATCACATGTTTTGTGGATTTTAAAAAGTTTTGGCGACGAAAACCATTTTCATCACATCCTGATTTTTATAAAAGACCCCGGCAGATCTTCAAATAAAAAATTGTTTCTGTATCTGTTTTTAGGCAACATTTTCGGAATAGTGACAATCAAACAGTGAAATAAAACATAATTAGAGTACTTGACCTTTTCGAATTCATCCAACCAGAGATTCATGCGTCAGGTATCTAATTGCAACTTATTGTTTGAATGCCCTTTAAAAAAAAAGTGGACTTACCACTCTGACAATATGGATTGAGAGTCTCCAGTACATATTCACGTGTAAGTATTGTACGAGTTTAACGAACTCCAGTAAATGATTTGTTTTCGATAATTGCGTGAAATTTTTTCAAAATTCGCCTATTTTCACCTTAAATGCAATATTTGTGGAAGTAGTGACGCCCCTTGTAAAAACAAGGGTCTCAAATGACCAATTTATTTCGATGATTTAAGGCTTTTCGTGTTGTGAAGCATCAATTTAAATAAATTTAGAATTTCTTTGTCAACTATTTCTGAAAATAGTTTCGAACCCCAGATATTCTGATGACAATTTCTGTTAGAACTCCAGCATTTTGATAAAATTTATAAATGCTTAGTTTGCGCCTAATTTAAAGCAAATTTTCAGAGGTCATTTGATTGACAGGTGGAAGATAAAAATAAAAATAGAAATAAAATAAAGGTCCAAGATGACTTAAAATCCAACTTTTATTCTAACTAAGAACTAACTAAGAAAACAACTAAGAAAAAATGCAATTTAAAAACTGGCTTCCAGCTTTCGGACCTGTTCTGAAAATCACATAATTTAAAATCACATGCGGTTTTAAAAGAACACGTGCGATTTTCTGTTGTTCTGTAAATCGCATGATATATAATCACGTATGATTTTAAAGAACTCGTGTGATTTTCTGGTGTTCTTCTTGTCATTTTCAATTGCCGAAAATACAAACAAACAGCTGTTTTCTAAAGCTAAAAAGCAAAGTTTTGTAGCCAAAAATATTTCTTGGAATTTTCTTAATTTTATAGTATTTCTTTTAAATAAGATAACCAATAGCTTAAAAAATTAATAATAATTAATTAATTTATTTAATTAGTTTATTATGAGGCTTATTATTAGAAAATTTCGAAATATAACAAATTGATTTAAAGAAGTTTTGAACGTCTTAAGATCATAAAATTTTATACACAGAACACCTTGCTGGTGATTTCAAATCACTTTTATGCAATATGATTTTCAGAACAGAGCCTTATAATTAAAAAACAAAATGTTGGTCTTGAACTAGTGGATCTGTGCAATATTTTCGTTCAGTCACTTATTTAAATATATATGTATAGAATAGTAAAATATAGACAACAGCTGTTTTCTTTTTTGTAAACTGTGTGAACTTTTTTTTCTTAGTTTACCGGGAATATGTTGCCTAAAAGTTACCACCCTAATGTACATATTTACCTACACATGTATGTTCTATATATATATTTTTAGCACGAACTTTCTGAGCCCATCGCATGCAAAAATAATTTAAGGAAACTAATTGCAAAGTACTTAAATAAAGATTAACAAATGCGCACAAAAAAGGGGAAAAACAACCAAATATAAAAACATTACGATTTTAATAAATTATGATATAAGAAAAACAATGGCAAAATAAATAGCAGCAGTAAGATTTGAAGGCAAAAGAAATTTCCTAGAGAGACAATTCGCCAAAAATACAATAAAATTAAAAACACCAACCAACAGCACTTTTCACACATCGGTTTTAACAACTACAACGATGTACTCGCACATATAAATAATTGAATAAGTGGAATGCGAATAAGCCTGACTGCGAGTACGAACGCGTGCGTGTGTGTGTGATTTATTTTTTATCATACACAAACATACATCCGCATATACAATACGCGCTTATGGACGCATAATGGAATCCTTGTGCATACATTCAGGAACATTTATTTTTATATGCAAATAAATTCCGCAACGAACAAATTCAATTTAACAGCCACGAGGGGCGTAAATGGCGCAACCAAAACTCAAGTTCGAGTACTTGCACGCACATGTGAATTTGTGCTTTAAAATTCAAGTGGATGCAATTAATATTATTTGGAATTAACTTTTATTTTATTACAATACTTTTTTAAATCTATTTTTAGGATTTGAGGCTCTTTTTAAAAGCTGTTCTTAATAATACTCGTACTAAAACTCGTAATAATAGCAGAAGTCTGCAGGATTATTGTCCGTAATTTTGTTGTACGAAATCCGTTTGAATTAACTTGCGCTACGAATGGAATGATTTACTGTCAAAAGAATAAATCTTGATCCTTCGTTTTAATTATATCGCAAGCGAAGCTCAAGTCCAGATTTCACTACCAGCCCAAACAACACAACCAAACATGTTCTTGCAAACGCCGGTTTCGAAAACGACAAGCGACTTGCGTTTTAGGTGTTCTGAGATCTGCACATGTTACGTTTTTACAAACAAAAAAAAATTGCAGAAAAAAAGTAATAAATGCCAGCAGCGTTCTTGCTTATTATAATAATTGTAAAAAAATTGCAAAAAATACAAGAAAAAATGTGTTTAAAAAACTTTCACTTAGAGATTTTTCTATTGCCATGTGGTGTGAGCTAAACTTTCGGCCAGCAAATGAGCTTTTTATTACAGATGCTACAATATGAAATAGATAATTTTCGTGAAAAATTGCGATATTCGTGATTAGATAGTCACATCGACGGCCAAGTGGTTTGCCACAAATCTATTTAGATACTTTCCTCAAGAACATTCATATTCAAATCATTCATATTTTTTATCAAAATTTTAAATAAAAATAACCGCACATTTTATTTGCTTACCAGTTACACCTTTAACGACACTAGCAAGCAACTCTCCTGAAGATCCAACAAATCAGCTGTTTAAATCAAATCGCAAACAAATGACACACAAAATTATTAAATCAAAACAAACAATATTAAATTGATATTTTTAAATTTAATAACTTGAAATTAATATCTTTGGCAGAATTTTATTTGACGTTCTGTTTAGGTGAAAAGCATCAGTTCAACTCATCACGTGCTTGTTTAGTCGCCAGACCTCTTGTGATGGTGAACTCCAGAACAGGTATCATGCGATTTCAGTGTGCAAATGCTATTAGAAACGGAATTATCAAAACCTGCCTGAGCGATGTTTCTCGCGCTATATCACCATAGACTTGAAACCACTGCACATTTAGTTTTAAGACAGTGCCATTATTGTGACAATTTTTTAAGTTCATACGAGTATACGACATAATTAAATTGCGACCATAATTGGTGCACTACGATCACATCATCATAAAGAACAATAGTCTTTACTGGCCAAATTAAATCAGGAAAGCATTTGAATTATCGAGGAGTTCGCAAAGTTCTACGCCTAAATATTGCCCTTATGCTTAATAACAAATTAACCAAATTCGGCAAAGGGGTTGAGATCGGACTATTCGACCGCCCACTTCTAAACAGGTACATTATTGGCTTGTATGTATGCAGATATGAGTCCAGAGGTCGTTGCCGTGCTGAACTCTCTATACCAACGACATATTCTCTTCTGGATATGGACACATAACGCCATTTAAAATTCATTTGCAACCAAATTAGGCTCATTCCTGGAACCGAAAAGCTATCCCTAACCGTAATGTTATCGCCACCAAACTTGACTCTCTTAATGGTGTACTTGAGGCCGCTTAACAAATTATAAACACTTCGATTACTCCATTTTGTGCAATAATTAACGGCGCAACAGGATGAATTTTGATTGCCCAGAATCAATACAAGTTCGTTGCAAATTGTCACATTTTAAAAAATTGTGTGCGTTCCCACTGGCGATACATGAAATCGGGAAATGACTCCCCTAGGCCATTAAAATAAACACCTTCCATAACACTTGATCAATATTTTATATTACGCCAATATCCCGGTTTGTGGCGTTTCCAGGTTGTGTCATTTTTGTTTTAGTTTCGGTCGTTAAGGCCCTGTTTCACTATCAAATCTAGTCGTACGACGTGTCAAAAAACTGGTGTGTGTTCAAAAAGTATGATAGTTCGACCTAAAGACACACCTGTATGACAGACTTTTTTGACAAGTCGGTCCGATTTGCAATGCAAACTTTTATGAATATTTTCATAAAGTGATAGATGTTTTTGCATCTGTTTTGTGTGATACTGTAACACTCAAGAAACTATTTTGAAACGTTTTTCCAAAGTCGGACAGATTCTTCTGCATGAATCGTACGACTCTGTATGGCCTTTAGTGGCATCGATTTGTTTGTGCAAATCTAAAACATAAATACGGGACTTCCCGTTAAGTCTAAAGCAGATATGAATGTGAAAGTTGTCTGATGATGGCAAGTTGAAGGCTCTTTAGTTTCAAACTAAAATTTGCTAAAGTGAAGTTCAGCTTAAAAGAAAACCTGAATATTTTGAAATTTTTTAAATCAAATCTATTAAAAACAAATCTATTTTTTCCAGAGACGCCGATAAAATTGAAAAGATTTGCTAAAACCGCAACATCGATACAACACAAACAATTTACAAGTATGAGAAGTCGTCGTCGAGCATCGAAGAAGTTAGTGCCGAGCATCTGGATGAAAAATCAAAGTAGGCAAAGAATTTCACACAAAAATCCGCAAGATGGACAAGTCGAACCGCAGAAATGGTCAGCGATTTAGATCACTCAAGTTGTACATACAAAGTTCAACGCCCTGATCTAGAATTTTGCTCTTACACCTTTTCAATTTTAATATTTTTGTTGTGTTGTTTTACGCTTGTCGCATGAATTTTTATATTTTATATAAATGAAATCTGTTTTTGAAAAAAAAGTATCAAATAAAATAATTTTTTTTTATTAAAAAATAAAATATTTTCAGCAATAATTATGAAGCTCGAAACCAATTAAATGAATATCAATACAAAAGTATGGAAAATTAGTGCCAATCAGCCATGCGAACCGATCTTTGTTATATATAACTTTAACATTTGATCTATTAATGAGCCGGATACATCAGCTTTTCCACAAAAAGAGCCCTCACAAAACAGTACGTGCTGTGTGAAAGCCCAGCACAAGGCCTGCGCATTCTTTCATTTAACTGCAGTTTTTAAACACACACATACATACATACATACATACATATGTAGGTATGTACATACCGAAATACATAAGCGCAGACACATTTATGTCTGTATGTGTGTTTGTGGTCAAAATTAATGCGGGTGGTGTGTGAACTAAGCGGCTTAAAAAACTCCATTCATTTTCACATAATTGAATTTGTCACAAGTTTAAGCAAAATGCTCGCTGCTGCTACTCCTGTTAAGCTTTTCTGCTGTGTCCTTTAAAGCGATGCTCTTGTTGATTTCAAACAAGAACGGGACTTTTTAATTGCTTAAAGAGGAGAAAAAATTATAATTTTTCGCTTGACAAAATAATTATTCTAATACCGAAAGTCTGGCGCACGGCAGCTTCAGACATACAAAAATTATCTATTCAACTGAAGTTTTTGGGAAGTTGAATGCAGAAATTCACTGCCATATATTGAAATATAGTCTTTCGGCTATTAAGTTTTTGGCAAATGCATGTAATTTTTATTAAAATTTTTGCAACTTTATTCGCTCAGATTTTGGAGGGAATTTCAATCTCCAAACTAAACATAACCCTCCAACAGCGGTTTCTAAACTAACTTGCGAACATCTTTCGGAATTTCTAAACGGCTTAAGGCATCTGATTTCAAAAATATCATCTCCAAATTAATACCCAAATTGTTACATAGTAGGTATGAAAATTAAATTGGCCTCTGTTTTGTGTCTCCAATCTGTTTCGCCGACATTCGAAAGGCAAAGAAGAGGCATGATATTTTTTATTTAAAATCAATTAAGTCGAATAAAAAATTAATAATTGAGAATATTTCTAGCGTAAATTATAAAATTACATACATCTGCATCTTCATTGAGAATTAAGAGACATTCTGTGAACTTACCTGAACTAGCAAAATGAAAGAGCAGCAAAAGAAATTTGTTCTAAGGCATGCAGCTGGCATGCACATGCATGCATATACGCTTATATGTTAATAGGAATGTACGCTCGACAGCTAAACATTTAAAAAATAAAGGAATAAAATTGAACGCGAATTTAAATATAAGTAGGCAGGCATACACGTATATTTGAATGCATGAATAATAAATTTAAATAATAAAAATAATTGGTAACCTCTTTGCGGAGGACTTTTTTCCGCTTACTTTCTCTTAAGCATAAGAACACTTTTAAGGCCACTTGCCAACGGCATCTCTGTAGTTGTAGAAGTGGGATTAAACGATATGTTAAAAGTAATGGGCAGGGAAGGCAGGTACTTATATTATTTTTAAGATCATTTACTGAGCTGAGGGCTTTATGATGAATTAAGTGATAGAAACAAACAATAAATGTTAAAAAGAGCAACCGACGAAAATTGTAAACAAAATATTTGTTTTCTGTTTATTTTATTAAATGCTGCCAACTCTTCGTTTATAAGAAACCATAAAACCACACAACTTTTCATTTATAAGGAACCGCTAACCGCTTAATTTGGCCATAAGTCGCACATTAATCAACAATTTTAATGTTTTAGGTGTGGAAATGCCAGTTTTAAATGGAAAAGTTTTAAAATTTCTTTTTACGGGACAGTTTGCTAAATTTCTTAATATATGTGAACTTCTTGCACTTGGTAAATTTTCCTGTTACACTATATTTGTACTGTTCTCCGAAAATTGAGCAATGAACCAAATATGTATGTGTGTAGCATTATAAAGGACCCTTTAAGGACCCTTGAACATGAACGAAAGATGAAGATGCCAAAGATGTGTATGATTCTAAAAGCTCCAGTACCGGTGGGATTTCCTATTTAGTATAAAATGAAGAGTAAGTTTAGCCAAGTAGGTTCTTCGACAAAGGCTACACCAGCAAACTGAATAAGTCTGCTTAAAATCTAGTTAGTACATTCGAGTTTAGAACGCGGAGAAGCATCTTAAAGCGACTTATGTAGGGGAATTAAACGACGGCAGACTATTGCAGGAAAGATTATAAGCGACAAACTACCAACAGATGTTTTCCTAAAGCATAATTTCATTATAGATTTTCATTCTCTGTAACCGTTTTGTGTTCGGTAAAAATTCGTCCCAGCAGCCTTTTTAATTTCACTCGCATCCAATCCCCAAACATTCGTATGCTAAAATATCAATGATTGTACCAATATCAAACGTTTTCGAATGCTAGTAATTTCAATACAGTTGCGTTTTTTTATTTGTGTAATTTATGCTAAAACGCCTTCCCCATTCAAATTAATCTTAAAAAATCAAATCAAACGCAGCCTTGAAATCCTGGAAAATCCATGAAAGACAATTAAATTGTTTATGACAGTGTTATCGTGTTTACGAATGTTTGTTTTCTCTCCGCTTTTTGAACACACCGTCCCCTAAGTCAAACAAATAAAGTTTTCCAATTCCAAATCAAGTGTCGGAATTAATAAAGATTATTTAGAGGCGATATTCAAGTATTTCTTGTCTTCCGCTTGTGCAGTCGTTTGGCGAACATGGAAAATGAATGATTACTTTTCCATTTTATTTCGTGTCACTTCTTTTTATGTTATTGTACATACAGTGCAAAAGCTAAGGGTGACAGAAGAAATATAAGACCGCCAAAAATATCTGTATCATTTGCACCATTGACTTTAAGAGGAAATCAGAAAAAAGTAAAAAATCAAGTTTAATTCGGAATAAAAGCTTTCTAATCGCGGACAACTTAATAGCAATAGGGTGGTCTCATATTTGTTGTAGCATTCAAAGAAACAGGATTATCCTTAACCGTACATAGAAGACGCAAAATACATACTGGGCGTGGCAATGTTCGAGGAACATCATATGTATGTAACAAAGTCTAATAAAACTGGACGGGTTTTTCCAGTTACCGTGAGTAGATGTTGGCATCCTCTGGCCGCCATTTTGTTTCGGTGGTGTCTATCTAATCTGTTGTTGGTCATTCAAATGACAAAACTTTATTATTAAAATGTGACCCTTCGTAGGCGACCCTGCAACGTCTGATGAGTTCGAGAAGGAAGGCCGGCACCTAAAAGTAACGCTCTCAGTTACTTAATACATTTATTGATAAGATCATAGGTCTTATATCTAAGCAAATTTCTGTTAACTGAAAATCATTAGTAAATTTTTCAAATCAATCAATAAATAAATTTAATTGTTTTTCCATAAAACTATAGAACATTTTCCACTAAAAATTTTGTTTTAATACAGTTTTCATCATAGAAATAAATACATTCAGTCTATTCTTCGTCGCAATGCGACACTCACTGTAATGTGCGACAAAACGTTTTTCTTTTAGTTTTGTTCTAGATATAAAGGGTGTTTTTTTATAGAGGTGTAAACATTAAATTGGCAACACACTTTTAACTGACGGCCATTGCCGTTGATCCCGATTTTCATAAGCGAAATTTTTTCTTTAGCGATGAATGGAAACGTCACCGTATTCGGAGTGATGATAGTCCCCAAGTAGATGTTGGGACACCATTGCGTCCAGATAAACTGACTGATTGGTGTGCTTTATGGTTCGGTGCTGGTCAGAACGTTAAAGTCAATGATGGCCGCTATAGAGCCATGATTACTGACTTCTTCGTTCAATGATGCGCAGGAGCAGTGCGCTACATGTTACACAGCTCTTGCTGGAATTTTTTGAAGGAAACGTTTGGTAACCGCATAGTTTCACATTTCGGACACATTTTCGGTAAATTGGTCTCCAACATCATGCGACTTAACGCCACTAGACTATTTTCTGGGGAGATATGTGAAGTCGCTATTCGACGTCGATAAGACCGAAACGATTGACCACTTGGAGGACAATATTTGCCGCACTATTGCCGATGTAGCGTCACAAGTATGAAAAAATCATCGAAATTTGGATCACAAGATTAGACTACGTCCGAGCCAGCCGTGGCGGTCATATGCCAGAAGTCATATTTAATTTATAATGCCAGAAGATTATCTTTCGAATAAACAAATGTTGAGTTGTCGAAGAAAATTGCTTAAGCCTTAAACAATTCTCAAGAAAAATTTGCTACCGCCCTAATAAAGCTGGAAAAGCCTCATCCCTTTCGAATGAACGCTCTCATATTGCTGCTGCTTACCATTCCGAACCACTTTATTTCATCCACTTACATACATACACACATACATTTTTATTTAGTGAATGTGTTTGCTGCGTTTTAGCACTTGTGTGCTTCCGTCTTCTGGCTGCTGGCGTAAGAACTGTTTAATGGGAATGTTTAGTTTTGTGTAGTTATCACTGGGATTTATCGCTGAAGAAAAAATAAAAGTTATTGTGTTTGTTTAATTGAATTCGGATTGTTATAGGCTTAAGCGTTTTCTTATTTGCAAACACGCAGCCATACAGACATACAGACGAGCTAACAGCCGCTGCAGCAGTCTAAAGGCATGAAGACCAGCTATTTACGGCCCGCTGTTCCGACTTACGGCATAAATAAATATATACAACAAACACTTCGGAATTCTAAGCAAAAAGTTTCCTCGGATGATGTTAAAGGAGTCCTTAAAACTGGCGGGGTGGACAGTCAAGTCAGTCTAAGTTACAGTTAGTAAGTCAGGGTCCTCAAAAGATATGTACCTTAATAGAGTTCCACAAAGGAATGCATTTCTAATATTCATGTTGAATAGATCATTTTAAGACATTAAAGTTGAAATATGGGCGTACAAGGCCCAAGCTGGAACAATAATTTTCATTGTTCACAGCCCTTGACAGTAACATTCTGACAGCCATCGGTTTTTTGAGGACATATAAAACCATGACTCCGCCAAACTATTGAGCGAACAAAATATTAATTTTCTGTGGTTGTAACGCTGCTTCGACGAAGGCTTATGAGTTATCCTCGCTCCCAACGTGACAATTCTGCTTATTTATGTAGCCATTAAGCCAAAAATAGGCTTCATTGGAGATCAAAAATTTTGAATGGAAATTTAATATCAATTAGCGAACAGAACCATTAGTTGGGTAAAAAATTTCAACAATTTTCTAGGGTTGTTCTGGTGTAAGTCAATCTATGATGAAATGTCAAACCAAACTCAACGAAAAGCAACTATCAGCTGGTAAATGGACGGTCAAATAACCCAGTGAGTGCTGCCAACTCAAAGTTGTGAACGTCTAGAAAAACGCCTGATATATAAAGCAATTCAAAAACAAGTATTATTTTTTGTATTATGGAAAAGTCTATGGAAAAATTCTTTACAGACATGCAATTTAGTGACACATAAATTCAATCAAATTAAATTTTCTATTTAAGTGAATAATAATATTCCGTTTTATAACATTCAAATTAGATGAGAAATCAAACAAGTGGGACATTTTACTAAACCAAAAGCATAATCTTCTCCAAGGATATTTAATTGCAAAGTTTGTTTCGAAAAGTGGTGACATGAAGCAACCTGTAAGATCGTAATGATGGTTGAGGAATATTGAAGTTCAGCTGCTTTAATAAAAATGCCGATGATATATTTCAGCTTGTCTTGATGAGTAGGAGGGTAAAAAGTCTTGATAGACATTTTTTGAGCAAAATAAAAAAAACGGCTTTTGTACGGATTCGATGGGCTCAATTTGCAAATTATAGGACGGTCCCCCTATGATTGATTCATGTTCTAAAATCTTTCATACAAGCGATATGTGTAAAGTTTCAGCAATAAGTGGGTCCTTGAATTCTTTTTCCCACCGTTTAGTAAATACTAAAACCAGTTCCATTGTGAGAACACCATTCATAGAAGTTGCTCAAGTCATTTTGCGGTTGTATATAATTCAACTTATCTTTCAAACTGAAAAATATTTTAACATCATCAGCTGCGTTGTTTGACACATACACATCTAGTCCACATGGAAAATTTCTTGTCCAGAAAAGACAATCCAGGCTTCTTGCACTTGACCATAAACTGAATATCATTCAGAAAATCTGTCAGCATAAAATATTATTTCCATTTGATCATGCAATAGAAAATTGCGGTCAACTTGCCCCCAATAAATGCCATGGGCGCTGAGAACCAAATTTTAATGTATTTCAATTTATGTACAATTAAATTTATTCTATTCAGATAAAATTAATCTGGATCATTATATATGTATATAAAAAAGCTGCAAAATTTCGAAGTTGGACTTTTAGTTGGCAGATGTGACAAAACACTTGACATATAACAAAAAAATTTCAGTCATATGAAATTCATAATTCATATTTAACTCACACATAACTAATATTCTATAATAAAAAGGGTGTAAAAAGTATAACATTTTGGCAAAACATGTCATTTTTTATAAATTGTATTGCTGCGGCTGCAAAATTACAGAACTGCAGAGCGTCCTACGCAACCTCTATCTCTAAATTTGAAAAATATATAGTGTTTTATGGCTGCTGCGAAGAAAAGTTTTATAAGCAAAAGAAATTCAAAAGGTTAACGGGTGTCTCCGTGCAATAAATGTTTGTAAGGTTGGTACGAAAAGTGAAAACCGCCAGGGTAAAAAATTTGTTCTACAGGATTCATTAAATTATTACTCTCTCGCCCCCACTGCTTCGCTAAATGAGCAGTACTGGAGCCTCAACTAGGAAACCATCAATCACGCTCTCGACTTTACGACATAAAATAAATAAATAGTATAAAAGAAGGCCCAAATAATAAGCGGAACCGTTTCTTTTGAAACTGTAGGTAAATTTTTAATATTTCAAAAAAATTTGTACAACTCAGAAAAGTATATATTTTTTAGAATATATTTCTTAAATATATAAAAATGAAAATTTTACCCATTTTAGATACTAGAAAAGTACTCTTTGCAAATGAATAAAAACCTCTGCCGCATACGACACAAACAACTACAATTTACTCCTTTATTACACATAAATCTTGTGACAAACTCAATGCAAGAGTTCATAAAAAAAATATTACTCTGCACAGAACAAAAAAAAATTAAACATATGATTAAATATATTTTATTGCAAATCTAACCAATCATCATTTATAATCCATTCATTTATACTCTTGTGTGTGTGTGTGTGTATCTTTTTTTCCAACTTTAAAGCCCACAAAAAATACAATAATTTTTTAATCGACCATAAAAACATCAAATTACATTTTATATAAAAAAAATAACAAAAATATGTGTTAAAATATAAAACGAAAATTTAGTATTTTATTGCAAGCAATTTAAAATATTAATAGCCACAAAGGAGAAAGATGAATGAACAAAGAAATGGCCAGACAAACCAATATTCACAAACACATTTTTATGAAAAGGAAGCAAAAAAAAAAAACTACAAAATTCAGTTGATAGCAACACACACAATGAAGTCCCAGGAGAAAGACAGAACACACAACCAACCGCACTTAGGACGAGAAGGACTATAATAACAAAATATATTCAATATTACATGAGCACAAATTGTAATTTAATCCACAGATGTCACCATTACAATAAACGTGAAATCATGGTGCATCCCCACACACTCACGCACACACAACGCACATACATCATATTCTTTTTACACCCTTTTTTGGGCTGTCATCTTCAATATGTGAAACATTGCGCCAAATTCCCGCCACAGTAAGTTTTATTCTAGTAAAAATATTGTATAAAAGTTTAAGTGGAAAACAAAAGGAACTAAATCAGGTTATCTTCAAATACCGTTTGACACACTCTCTGTCTCGGTCTCTGCCTTAGACGGCGAACAATGTGTGTTTTCTTGCATGAGAGGGTTTAAACACAGGCACGTGACTGCCAATGCCGCAATAAAAGTGAGTAGCAAGCATAACATTGCAACAGTCAGCAGCAGTCACTCGGTTTGGGGAGTTCTAAATACTTGGACTGATTTCTGGCAAATGTTTAAGAAAAATCACACCTTTTAAATGACACATTTACCCTACAAAAGAGTATAAATATTTCCGAATTATGTCTTAATTTGTTTGATATTTTATTCGGGTTTCTTGTTTAATGACTTTCGAGTTTTGTAGGCAAACGTTTGAGAAAAGGGTGTTGTATACCCATCATCGTTGATTGAAAATGAGTCATCATTGATGGAATAATGATTTTATTGTTACGTAAAATAATTTTAGAGAGATGCTTATTTTCCTACACGAAAAGTTAAGTGTTATAAAAAGACGACAAAAGATACATGTGTCTTCATTCATAATTAATTTATAGAATTCAACAGAAAACTTATAACATTTAAAAATCTTCAAGGATTAAAAAAAATTTGCAACAATTTGTTTTTCATCTGAAACTAAACAAATAGAAAAGCAAGATGTTTTACGGGACTGCCATCATCATCGTCATTAGTGTCCCTGTATACGTATGGTTTAAATGGTTGAGTTGTTATTCGTATTTAAAACTGGTTTGAAAATTATTTCTGAGAAATTTTCCAAAGAAAACATTTTTTTCTTTTTTTATAAAAAAAAGACATTCAATTTGCAAAAATATGCAACCAGGACTAAAATATTTTATTTGTCCATTTAAAGTATTAGCAAATTATATTAAATTATAGACCAACAGAGTATCAGGCCTCAGGCTCAAAGTTTTGTATATTTTTTGTATAACATAATTTAATTTAATAGAAATATGGTTTAGATAAAGTTATAGAGTAATTATTTGCCAGATTGGATAATAGGCTTTAAGGATTTGGGTGGTTTTGTAAAGCTTTATGATGCTGATCTTAAAATTTTGGTGCAAGTCAGAAATAAATGTTTTAGAAAATGAGTTGCTGTAGTGCTACAGCAAGTAAAGATTTGAGGTACAGATACCCGTAGGATAATTTAAAGTGTCTTACAAGTTTGGAAAGGTCGAGTCCTTTTATATCCATGTTCCTTAGGAATTGATCAATTGATATTTTGTTTGAATTCATATTTTTCTGCCAGATATTTGTTCAAACATATTGTTATTTTCATTAAAAAGAATTTAATGTCAAACCGACAAATACGACAGTTCAAAGCTGTTTTATTTAGAAACTAAAACAATTGCAACGCAAATACTAGTGAACAACAATTTTCTTCACATTTTATGTTTGCCGACACATCTTTAGGTATTGCAATCTTTTTATTTTATCGGAATCAGTGTGTATTTGAAATCGAACCAGTTTTATAAGATTTCATACTTTTCAAAGTACATACGATTTTAATTGAATAACTATAAAAACTCATTAGCAAGTATCGCCCATTCAAAACGTTTTGACAAATGTGACAGTAAGACAAATTAAATTTGACATTCTTTGAAATTAATCTGACTGACGTGTTTTTTGCTGCTCCTGTTCCTCCTGTTCTGATTTGCCTGTTTGTTTTTATGACAAAAATACACTCAATCAAAAAACAAGTGTTTACAATAGCAACTACTAATGACAATTAAAATGCCTCGTTTAAAAGTCCTTAACATCAAACAGAAACCAAATATACATACACACATACATACATATACACATATAAACATGCACACACACACATACATACATGCATGCCAACACTCACCCTAAGTCCTGCTCCGAACACCAGCACCACCAGTTCCAGGGGAGAGTATTTTACCAAACAATTTGAGCTCATATGTTACGCATAAAAATAAATTATACTGTGGAATGACACAAGAAATAAAAATAAAAGTTGACATAAACAAGGTCCCCAGAGTACTCTTTACAAGAGAATAAAGCACAAGTATCTTAAATACAATAAAACTAAAAAAGGAAGAAAACAATTCCTTTTTTTTTTTGTCTATGCAGAAAGAGGCGAGAGCAGCGCTACGCGAGTACATCGGCGACGGCTGCTGCTGCAATCACGATAATGACGATAATAGCAAAGCAATGATGAGGAGGATGTTCTGAAGCTTAAGTGTGGGTGGGTGGGTGGTGGTAGTTTGCTGCTTTGTTTGGTATCTTAAAATGCCATTTTATGACAGATTTGCCAGCTCGATTACAAAATACAAATGGTTAAAGCTAAACAATTATAAAAGGAGTTTGATAAAAACAATTGGCAACTTTTTGTAGCGGATAAAAAACAGTTGGTTGGTGGTTTTTCTGAAAACATGTTTCTAATGACGAATTTCTTTCTTTCTGGAATATCACCAAGAGACCGGAAAACTCAGCAAAGCTTTTTGTTTTTTTTTTTTAATATATTATAGGAGTTAAGGAGCACCCTGAGCTTTCAGTGCTATTGTCACTTCAAGGTTTACCTGCGGAGATTGTGGAGCGATAAGTGGCCGAAAACTGTTAAGAAGATGATCTGTGTTTCAACATTCAAAACAATTTGTTCATCTTTGAAAATAGTTCGTTTTTATAATTAATACTGTTAAGAGCGTATTTTAATGCGTCGTCTGAAGGCAAAGAAATGTGTGATCGGAAATAAATTATTCTTAAAAAAAAAAACATTGAAAAATTATATGAATATTTTTAGCACTTGGTTCGTAAATTGGTTTGTAATAATTTAATACTAAATTGTAATAAAATAATTCAACTTGTTTTTAAGATTGATAGTTTTAGACTTCCATATTTTATATTTTAATCCAAAAACAATTCCAGAAATTTCTATAACAATTACAGATTTTAGATTTTACAAATATTAACGTTACAACTTCTGTGAGGATTTTAGCTAAAATTTTCACATTTTAACAATCTTCATTTGGCCACTTTCCTATTTTCCACAATTTTGATAATAACTTCTAAAGGTTTTCATATATTCTACAAAGTTAGCCGAATGTAGGCTACGTGTTTATTTTAGACCAACTTAAGAATTAATCTGGCCTTAAAAGTCAAAAATGACCGATTTGCTGCTTTCTTGAAAAGGCGAAAAGCAAAATTAATATATAAATATATACATATATAAATTAATTGCTTCTAACTCCAGTTCTTTTCCTAACAAAAAAATGCTGACTCAAATATAACTTTTTATCGATAACACTTTTCACTTTTTTCAGTATAACAGATAAAAGTGTGTAATAGTTTGCATTGAAATATATCTATCTTCAAAAGTCGAACCAAAATAAATGTTATTGCGGGTTTAA
This sequence comes from Epicampocera succincta, assembly GCA_932526305.1. Classification (NCBI taxonomy): domain Eukaryota; kingdom Metazoa; phylum Arthropoda; class Insecta; order Diptera; family Tachinidae; genus Epicampocera; species Epicampocera succincta. The sequence goes on from OW052034.1 coordinate 60,934,535, forward strand.
TGATATATTCATCTTTGATTGATTGCCACTACAATCTTTATCTGAAAGGATCGCACGTGGAATAAACTTGTTGCTGTTATATTCAATGTAAAACTTTTTAAAGTTTGTCAGCACCTGACACTGGTGTCCATTTTACGTCTGCCAACACTAGTTCATTTTACGTTTGCCAACACTAGTCCATCTTTTTACTATTTTCGTAGTTTTGATATAATTTTGATATGTGATTAACACTCGGGGTATATCGGAAAATTGTTTCTTTTTTTGTATCGTATTACATATTTGTTATTGAGCTTCGACCAGAGTTTTCTATATATAACGAATCTTTTTATCCAATATTTATTTTATTTTTGAAAATTAAAAACATTTACATATTTAGTAAAACTTTTTGCAAAAGTCTTTTGTTCTTTTTTCCTTTGCGTTTTTTCAGATACTTTCAATTAAATACATAAATCGCTAAACCAATGACTTTTTTGTCTGAATCAGAAATCACGAATTAATTTTGTTGTTTTAATGTAATACAGAAACAAAACAATAATCTGCCACAAAAAGCTGGTTTCAAAAGTAAACCCAAGCAAATATTAGGGGTTTCCGTACGCTGTTAACGCTGTCAAAGGTTTATAAAACGCTGAAGTATTTCTCTGAAGAATCTACAGATGGGACTGGTTGGTTGACGCTAAATAACGCCTTGGACCTCATTAATAAGAGGCTACAAACAAGCCCTTATAAAACCAATCAGGGCGACGTAATGTTTATCCCACTCATTGCCAATGAACTAAAATATAAACTGAGGAACCCAAATCAGAGAATAGCGCACAGGACACAGAGCAGAAGGAGTAACGTCTAGTTAAAACAAAATCAGGTGTTTACATTTTCGTGGAAGGACTGGTACAGAGACAACTAATTTTTTTGTTTTAAGATAAAAGCAGATAATTTTTCGAATAAAAACATATAGCACGGAAAGGGAACATGAAGGCGATGCATATCGTTATACGTTACAGGTTTCCACTGTCTTTTTTTTTGATTTCAGATTAATACAGATGTTTAAAAGCAGCCCAGCTCATGCAAACCGTTTTTGTAGAACTCCATATTATACATTAATTTGCAGTTCCATCACTGACATAAGCGGCCATGACGAATAAATTACCAATCCAATAATTATAAAATAATAAGCATTAAATTAAATGCGATGGTGAGAAAAAACGAAAAGTTGCTAAACTGAAGCATTAAATTGAGGACTAGAAGATAAATGTATTCCAACATCACAAAGATTTCGTGCAAGCTGAAGGAATGATGAATGTTGAGGGCAACAGAGGGATGAGACTGTTAGAAATATACGAGGTGTGTTCAGAACATAACGGATATTTTCTTTGTTTCAATAAATATTTATTTATTCGTTGGTCGTGATAATGTTGTCGCCTTCAAAATAGGATTGTGCCAGCGCTTCTGTCAATTGCCAAAAAGCCTGTGGAAATCGATCTCAGTTTTATATACGAGTATTACTATAAAATGCACTCGCTCTCAGCTTCTTGCAATCGTCCAAAGCCCCCTACATTTGGTAAAAGGATTTAGTTTATTCAGTGCTGCACTTTTAGTATCATATATGGCGAGACAATGACTATTATATGGTGGGGGGTTGGGGCTTTGGTTTTGACTTTGTGGAGTCACTACCGAGCAGTTTTCATAAGCTCAATCTTTGCGAAACAAATTTTGCTGCCACGCATTTCATAAGCGAAACATTCGCAATAGATTCATGACATCTTCAGCAACTTCTTCAATTATGATTTGACAATCGTTGTAGCCACACCTACCACTCTTTTCACACTTTCATCAGTTTTTTGGGGTGCCGGTTCATCTAGGGTATTTGCCAACTTCAACATCTTCACGGCCATTGGGCAAATGCTTATGCCACTTTGAAGTCTTTGGTCTGCCTGTAGGGATTTAACAAAGATTGTTACACTTTATTTTGTATTTTTTCAAGAAAACCACGATACCAAGTTTTTCGTTCATTTCCCTTAATAACAAAAAATTACCGAGTTCGTAGACACACATTCCACCTTGACGTCTGCCAGAGACAAAGTACAATTGAAAATTTATGACACCCACTTAATAAGGAAGACTCCGGCGAAAATTTCCCCTCAATTGTGAACACACCTCGTATTCCAGCGAAACAACATAGTGACTGTGTGCGCTGACTTTGAATCGGTAGCAGAAAGGAGTCGTAAAAAATCAATTTGCTATGCCACCGGTTGGTTACGTCCGTACGATCCGTTTAGAGATACCGCAAAAGAAAATTTACAAATGGCATACGCTCCCAGCACGTGTAACAATTACGTGGTTAACTGCTTTTAAATAGAGTTGTTTGTGTGCACAGTTTGTTGGTCGTTGGCAATCTTTGTTGCGACCCCGCCTTAAGAGGCTAAACGCTTGACGCGTGGCCTCTAATGTTTTCGTAACGCCAAGTGCAAAATTCTTTCGAACAATAGAGAACTCCACACGCTTTCTCACACAATTTAAACAAACTTTTTTGATGAATTGACGGGCTTGTTGTTTCGAAAATCAGTTACACTTTATTCTAATGCCGTCATAAGCGTTTCGTTGATTGTATTTTTTGTATTTTGCTTCATTTTTTGTTTGTGCAAACATTGCCTTGGCTTTAACTTAATGATAACATTTATCCTTTCCTATTGTTGTGGTGATCTCTTGTATTTTCAACTCGTACACTTGTAATTATTATTTTCCCATTTTGTCCCTGGGGCCTGCCTTAAATATTATACCGATAAACATAAAAACATCAGCAGTTTGTTTTGCCATCTATCATTTATTAATTTAAATTTAATTTAAGACTCCTGGCACTTGTGCTGCCAGGAGTCTTGAAAAGATTTTATCTACAAACCTGCTCGGCATTTTCTGCAATTCAGCAGCCTCAAACGAATTTGATGAATTGCGGAGTTTTTACATACAACACGAGTATCATTCAGATTTGCTGGTGTTAAGGAAAGTTGTAAGAAATATGTTTGTTGGCTAAATAGTTAAGTGCGCATTAAGCGGGGAATCCTTAAAACGGGACCTCGGTCGACGGCAATCATGATACATATATCGAACACAACATCTCAGCAACATCATATTGATCTTTAAATATGGCCACCACAATCATTTCATTTTTTCCACCAAACTCAATAATTTCCTTAAAAGTTCTTGTTACGCTAATAAATGTAAAACTTATCGTTTGCACTGAAATCATTTTGTTAGCGGTAAGTAAGTGGTAAGAAGATAGATTTAACCCCAAACGCTATCTTTTAAATTACGAATCGTTCGTTTGGCCTGTCCGCTCAAAGTGTTTAATTAGAATTACAAAAAAAGCAGCCAGAATTCCTGTTGTTGTCCTTTCGTAACAACAACCGCGCATTTGCAATTAAAACATTATTTTGTGGGGGGGCATTTTAATCTTCTTGCTTGTGATTTCAACCACACCTTTAGGGTTTTATTTTAAAATGTATTAAAACTGTAGCCGCTGGAGAAATTGTAAGAGAAAGTTTTTATTTTATGAGCAGACGACGGTGGTTATGCTTTGCTGAAGACAAATTAATCGTTTTACTTGGTATTTAAATTGTATTTTAGTGTTTATTTTCTTTTTTTGGGGGATAAAACAAAAACCAACATCTTTGTGGCAATAGTTTCGTGTCAGATTAGGCGAAGAATAATTTAAACTGAGGATTTGTGTCTTAAAGAAATATCACAGTTAAAGGAACATAATTTACATAAAACAACAACTTCTCTGTGAACAAATTTGTACGACTTTGTGTCTTAGTTAATTGGAAACAATTTGTTTTTGATTAGTTTATTCTTTTGTTCACAATAAATCAACAGCTAAAGACTTTTCTTCATTTTTATATATTTTTAATTTAATAACATTAATGTTGGCATGCACTTTTTCACTATTGACTAGACAAATAGTCATCACTATAAATATTATTCTTGAAAGGAGGTATTTAATTGAATCATATTATTACCAAAATTTAAAATAAAAAAGTCGTTTTTAGAAAAAAGAAATGTAACGTCCGTCTTGTTGCTATACTATTTTTTTATTATTGATTTGTTTGCGTAATTAAAATCCATATTCAGGACATAATTTTGTTTTAATAAATGCATTATTAAACCTGACCAACTAGACAATTGGTATAACTAACCATAGTATTGTTATGGCCAATCATGTTATTGTTTCAAGGCAATGATATGGATTTTTATAACAATAATGTTGTTCATTTTCCTACTTCCTATCTCTCTCTCTCTCTCTCTCTCACACATACACACATATAAACATGTCATTGGATTTTCGTTACAATAATATTGTTTCATTTTTCTACTCTCTCCCTTTTTCATGAACAAGTTATTGTTACACACAAAAGTAAAATGGTTTTTATATATAAAATACTAGTTTTTTTAATTTTATTTAAGAGAAGAAATAAAAATTAAAGATTGATTTTGGCATTGTAAAACATTTCTTAAATAAGGGAAAAGTCATTAAGAACGAAATATAGTTGGCACACCAAGAATACCAGGGAATATGGCTGGGCATGACAAGAATTTTGCTTAGCATGGCAATATGAACTCCTTGGTTGGATATAACCTGCGTAGTTTTGAGAAATATGTTTTTTAAAAATCGGTTTCTTGTAAATTTAAACGATTTTGTAACCACAAGTTAAACACATTTTGCTTTAAAAAAATATATATATATTTATCATGATCTACTACAGTGAGTGGAAAAAAGACGTTAGAAAATCAGCAACGTTCGTGGTAAAATTGACATCTGGCGTTGTCATTTTTATTTTTGTAAACAGAAGTGTACAAATTGACCACGCATTATTGTCCAACTTTAGTTTCCGATAAAGCCGATGTCAACTGGTTAGCGACTGGTTTTCAAAGTGATAATAAGAGGATCGATTTAAATTATTATTTCTATTGGAACCACCCGTTGTCAAGTTGACAACGTGACAAATCACGATGTCACTTCAACGACGTTTTGGTCAAAAATCGACAAAGATTTGGTGTTAATTTGACAACAGGTTGGTGTTAATTTTGTCACGTTTGTGTTCGGTTTGACAAAAGTCCGTTTGTGCAGATATGGTGTAATTTTTTCTCTGGGTGTAGGTCCAACATTACGTTGTGGGCGACTATATTAGCAGATCCATTTTACTTTCAAAATTTAAGATGTTAGAAACATGTTTAAATATAGTTTTAGACAAAAATAAAAAATATTTCTAAAGCTGTAATAATAAATAACTGTAACAATGTTCAAAGTTAGAATGTTATTGTCAAACCAAACAAGCTGTTGTAATAACCAACCATTTTATACTATGCCATAAACAGTCATATTAAACGTATTTGGTATCGTCAGGCCTGTTACAATACGTCCACAAATATAATATGGTTGACCATAACAAAGTATAATTAATCACAGAATATGTGGGTATCAACATGAATTTGCAAACACACTTTCTCCTTTCACATTCACTTATAGTTTTTGACCTTATGGAAAATTTGAGATAAACAAACAAATGACAAAATCGCAATATTCTTAATTGAGCGTCTCGATGGAAGAGTACGACCAACAGTCCAGAGGTCGTAGGTTCGATTCCTACCAACGACTCTAAGGAAGAAAACAATAGCCAAAGTTCTTTACATTCAACAATAACAAAAAAAAAATAACAATACCCAATGATGCATACATAAAACCAAGCACTCAGTAACCCAACGAACAAATACTAGTAGTGGATCATATTTAATACATTTAATTGATCTCTGACTGTCGATTGTCGAAGGTGTGCACATTCTCATCCCTGCCAAATAGAATACAAATAAAGTAGCGCAACACTACTCCCTTTTTCCTCCTCCCCATAACCCAATTCTGGTACACTGCGCTGCATGTAGGTATGTAGGGTTCGACCCCTTGAGTTGTGGTCCAGAAAAAAATATATTTCCTATTTTTAAAATCAAAGTCACTAACTTTTGTTGACTAAATCACAGAAAACAAACATATTTTCCTCGCAAAATTTTCAGACCTTTGCTAATTTTATTAAGAAAAATTGTTTCTGAAAACAAAACTATTTTTTTTTTTTCATAATTTTAAAGCAAATTTCTAACACACAATCCACAACATCTAACCAAGTACATTTTTTTGCCATTGTCACTGGCTTACAAAAATGTTGCTCCAAATGTACAAAAAGTAATGAAGACATTTATATTAATACAACCAAAAAGTTTTGTAAACACCTTAACAACCTTAAGAGCAATAAAAAGCTGAAGATAATTAAACGTCCGACTCCCTGCTCCACCTTGAAAATCGCTTTGAAAAAGTAATATGAAAGTAAAACAAAAAGAAAACAAAAATTATACTCTTACAAAACCGCTTAAATGCCATTGAAAAATTACTTAAAGGTGGAACAATTAATGAAGGTGAATGTTAAGAATAATTATAATACCCGTACCCCAACGTGACTCAACCGAAAATAAGTTCAAAACGAGCAGACACACACAGCCGCACATCGGAAGCAAAGATAAAGATAAAGTTTTAAATGTACAAAAAGTACTGGCAGTAAGAAAAATACAAACTTCTAATGTTGTTAATGTTGTTGTCAGTTTAACTAATGTGCTCATTAAAGTTTTCCACTTCCACGAGCCAGCAAAACTCAAACACGTTACTTTTTCCAATGATGCTTTTCGGCAAAAGAGAATAAAAAGAACAATTCAAATTTGTGCAGCAAAGCAGGCAGGATTAGGAAAAACAAGCAACAACAACATTGACTGTTAAACTTTAAATGAGCAATAACCGTAAAAGAGATAAGCCTAAAAACGGCAACCAATTTGATATGCCAACAATATTTTTACACCTGACAGTTGGTAAATTCCTTCTTTCATCTTGACGCACACCTTTCATAACTTCCCATTCATCACTCTTCACAATAGATCAAATCCCCGTATTCATCGCAAAAGTCTGCCTGCTGAAAAAAGGAAAAAATGAAACTGTTTTAGAATCCACCCATGTGGTCGTTATGACAATCTGGCTTTATTGTGCCTCAAAACGCACAGAGATGATAGAAAGTGTGATGATGAAAATGCTGGGTGAGTACCAGGCGACTTTGTAAGTCAGCTACTCTTGCAGTAGGAAAACAGCGGAAGTAGCAGCAGTCCAAAAACATTAATAATCACAACAGAAATGTAGGATTTCAATAAAACTCAAATGCAACAGCACATATCCAATAAAAACTGCTTCGGCTGAAAACCATCTTTAGAAGAATAAAAGATGGGGAAACCACGTAAATTGATTTTTTGATAATTGAATAGAAAAAATGTTTAGAAGTTTCGAGAGGACATGGATCTTGTTGATATGCGTCATAATCAGTAAAATATTTCGATTTCGATTTTTTTTTCTTTGTTAGTTCTGTGGTTTTGCAATTCAGCTAACGCTATACTTTGTAATAATGAAATCTTTTCTTTTCTGTCAACAAATTTAACTTTTTTTATATTAGATATTTAAAAACTCCTAAACATCTTCTCAATGCAAAAGCTGCCAAGTGCACTCTTGTAGTTTATTTATTTACTCGCATTTAGTACAATTAAAGTTACACATAATTATAAAATTATAAAAACGGCACGATATGTTCTATTTGCCCTCAGAGACTGCACCTTAACCAGAATTACTTTTACAAAATTTCATATTTTCTTGTTGCCGTTTCCAGAAAAAATTTAATTTCGTACTTATCACTAAAACTATTCGGAATATTTCCCTGAGTTCATGCGTGACGTCATGATCCCTATTCCCAACTTGATTATCGTTCCGAGAAGCCTAAGTTCACACTCCAACAATATATCCCCTTTGTCCTTATTTTTTAGTGCATGTAAACAGCATAAATTCAGTTGAAGCCAACAATGAAAAAGGATCCAAAATAAAAGAGATCAATAATGCTGAAAAGAGCGAAATAATTTTGAATATTTAATTAGCAAAAGTCTTAGCTGGCAAAATGAAATTATATAAACCAGCATTAAATTACAACACAGCAATATTTTTGAGGGCGGTATACACGATCAAACTGCTTAACAAGCAGCCGGAAACTTTGGTGTGGCAGGGCTTGATGGAACTTCAATAATGGTTCAATTTATTGAAACTTGCTGCTCTGCTGTTTGTATTGCTCAGCCACCCTGCAGGAGTAAAGGGAAGAAATCGAAATAACAAAATAGCACTAAGAAGAAGCTGCGGGCTAAAATTATTACTAGAATTTATCAGTTTTATAGAAATGAAATCGAAGAAGAAGATAAAATTGGTAACGACAATCTTAAAACAAGATAAAAAACTTAAAACAGGATATAAAATCTTGACCTAGGACTAAAATTCTTGATTTTAGATAACACCGATAAAGGAATTCTTAAAATTCTAGCAACTTCTTGTACTCCATTTAATCCGAAACGATTTTAAAATAAGAAAAATACTTTGAACGCAGTGAATTCCTTCAGTTTTGTGTGGCAGCAATGAAAATGATTTCATCGCCTTAGAATTTTTGTTTGATTGTTTTTCGGGCATTTTCAATGCAGTTGCGAAGTCTTAAGCCCTTGGGACACTACATTTTTCTTTCATTAGTCAGTGCATTAATTAATAATATGTGATAAAAAGAACAATCAAACATTCATTTTGTCAATTTTATTTAAAAAATTTTAAATATGTTTCACAGAGCTTAATTTTTTTACCAATAACTTCAGCTTCAAGTTGTAAAATTAAAGTATCTTTTTAATAAATATTTTTGCTGATTCAATAAAAAAACGTATTTTAATGTTTGTTTTAAGAGGTGCTAAACAATTTATTTGCGTATATATATTCTATATCTCTATTTTATTCATATTCTCATGCTCACAAAAAACTATCGCAAAAAGTTTTCCAAACAAACTATTTATTTGTTGTAGAGTTGAAAAATTGCTAATCCAGCAAACATTGTTTTACATCTATTTTGCTGCAAAAGTTTTAGTTGATTCAAGGAAATCCCCTTTTATATCGGTATTCAAACAAACTTTTTGCTGATTTCGGAAATTGATTGGGTCTTTTCTACAGACTTCCTTTAAATTAAATGTGCTGTGATTTTTCACAAAATTGTTACTTTTTAGCAAATCCACGCATGAATTTCAAGGTCCGCATTCAAATAGTTTGTTGACAGAACCAACGAATTCCGTAGTTGAATATACAGCAGTTTGCTTCTGTAGAAGACTAGACTGGACGCCATATATTAACCACAAGATATCAAAAGTCAACTCATAAAAAACTCTTTCTTTCTTTCTTTCTTTCTTTCGAGGACTTGTGATATGTGGAGTGTCCAAACGGCTCTGCACACCAAATCAACGCTCTAAGCTGCTGCCAAACATTCACGATTGCCACAAATGCGCAAAAATTATTTTGCAACATGTTTAGAAATTGCCGAATAATTGTTAGCGTATCACACCGATTGTCACCCTCTCTATTTGTTTCGGCGGCCATACAGCCGCCACTATCAATAGATTTATTGTAGATTCCTTTTGCATTCTTCCCTTCTTTTAATGGCAATTAGTTACACAACTCGTAATTCTCTGTTTCGCAGCTAGTATGGCAAATTTTCTATTGTTTCTTTTCACAAATGATCAACATCATCACCAAGTGTGATGTTTTGTATTCCGCCATTAGACAGCGAAATCGAATACACATTTTCGCTCTCCATTCACAAATGTGTTACAAGCATCGCTTGCTTTGCCCAATTTTGGAATTTTTGTGAATTTCTTGTCTCAGAAATAAAAATAAATAACTGGCGTCCATAAACATGATAATTATGTTGTTTGAATTAAACACGGATATTGATGTAACACCATTTCACCATTAAAGTCATCATTATCGTTAATACGGACTCTGTGGTGGTTATTATTGTATTATTGTATATTATTATCGCAATATACGACTACATTCAATACACTCGTATTAATTTGGGTTGCTTTTATATTATTGCCATCGGTTACTATGACAATTTAATCAATTATTTTTTTACAAACTAGAAAATTATCACATTATTTTCGCAGCCCAGAGGCACTTCACGTTGTATAAATTTAATATCTAAAGCAAAATAATTAAAGATTATGATTCGTGTTACAAATATGAATGGAAAAGAATTTACCGGTTGTTCGGTTTGTTGAATTTGTATTAGATAAATATTGCATCAGCGTAATAAAGTTTTTCTTGAAGCCTCATTTATTTGTTTGGCAGCGAAAGTCACGTGATTCGAAACATGAAACAGCATTTTTATGACGATTAATACAATTGCAAAGAAAGTGCTTGTCCGGTTTCTGTTCAAACTTAAATCTATAGCAATTTAACGAAATTGTAGAAAATTGTACGAAATTTGCCAAAAGTTGTGAAATAAGAATTCGAAAATAAGAAAGGCCGTCTAATAGCGAGACTAATACAGATTACAACAGACAGCTGTGAACTTGATTTACATGAATACTTGCTATTACGGCCTAAGCTCAAGGAGGAGCAAACTCACAAATTGAAGTTGTCAAACACTCACCACCGACCCTATGCGGCAAAATCATGTAAATATCACCACGGAAATATTTACGAACTCCAGTGTTGGGCCTATCTGATCCTTTCTGTCAGCAGTTCACTACACAGCACAAAAAATGTGAATTTCACTTCTAGTGCCTTACCGGAACAGATGCCTGTTGCAAGGCTCCAGCATCTCAGAGACAGATTTTGGATACGTCTATGCCAGCATCTGCAGTGACGCCCTTACCTGGCAATGGATTAAATCCACTTGAGTGAACAGCGTGACGATTCACAGTGCCCCCATGTGGCTTGTAAGGCGCAATTTCTCACAATATAATATGTTGCACGATACAAACCATAAACCCCTTTCTTAAGAGCTCGGGCTATTCAATCCCTTTTGTTGCACAGATTTCCCCAGAAGAAGAGAAATGAACATCAGGCCTTAAACCAACTCGCCTAAGATTCCCCTCAATCTAGTTCCTTGTATAAAAACACACTTGTGGCAAGTCAACAGCACCTCGAAGATTTTCTTCTTACTGCGCATTTAGGCTTAAGCCACAGCCAGAATGTTTCAGCCAAGGACAGCAACATGCATAACCGAAGTCACACATGAACTTCCTAGAGTTTTTAACTGCCGTGCCAACCAAGGGACCCCTGCCCCTCTATTCACCGAAAGCAGAGTGCTCTGACTGCATGTTAAATCGTCAGCGCTTAACCTGCCCCGGGACATCTCGTAGACATAGTGGTATGGCCCTCACCATTAGCAATTGCCAACATCGTTTTCCGTCACTTTAGCTTAAGGTAGAACCATATCAGACAGTAAATACACTTAACCTAAGACCAGCACCAGGATTTCACTTGCAAAGTATGGTTCAAGGTAGCATTTTGATCTCAGTCCTGCATTTTCTCTCTATTAGCATAGTTGCCGTGCCAGCCGAGGTACCTCCATATACCAGAAAGCAAAGTACCCTAATTTGGAACAGGACAGGAGGAAGAAGTGACTTTTTGCAGTTTTAATTCTGTCAGACATACAAGGCTTTCCAAAATCGTTGTATATTTTGCCAAGTCAACCATTCTTTCGTCATCTTTGCTGACTATTTAGGACCATCCTACATATACTCTATCTGTCGTTTTTTCCAATGTTTGAAGACGAATGTAGGCAAGGTAAGAATCTTTCAAAATGGTTATATGTTGTCAGCATGGTACTACTAATACAGCGAAGCATATCAAGCTTATTGCCATCTCCGGGCCATAAATAACCTCCGCCCCTTATCAGCGTATGTCACGTACATCTTGTACACCATCAAATGTAGCCATACATGTCTATTGGTGACTATCTGATCCTTTTCAATTCATCTTAGTTTCATTGAACCAGGTAACTCTTTTCCAGTCATCAATTGTTAAAGTTTTCATACGCTTTACACAACTTTAGTCACGACTCTGGTTTAAAAATGGATTTTATGACTGTTTTTGACTCAAGCTCAATATTTTTAAGATATCTATACATTATTTGGAATGTCAGGTCCCTGAACAGACCACGTGCAGCCGATGAACTTGCGGAGGCCCTGGAAGCCTATAAGGCTGACATCACCGCTATCCAGGAAGTGCGATGGGATGGGCCGGGCAAAAAGAAAGTGAGAAACTGCGACATCTACTACTACGGTGATTGCTACAAGAGAGGCGACAGCGCCTGTTTGGGTGCGGGTTTGTTGTTCGAGGCAGACTTAGGCAAAAAGTCTTAAGCTTTAAATCCGTGAGCGAACGCAGGCACATTCAGCGAAGCTAGCAGCATATATGGCGAAGTTGGAGAGAAGGACGAGAGCAGCTCGTGAGCTCTACGAACGGAAGAGAAGGGAAGAACACCGGCTTCTCAAAAAGAAGAAGAAAGAGCACGAGAAGCGCGCGATCGAGGAACTGGAGAGGTGTTACGGCAGGAATAATATCCGAAAGTTTTACCAACGGGTAAAACAACTATCCAATGGATATAAGCTTCGGACAGAATCCTGTCGTGACGAAGAGGGACCAATCGTAGTAGAGTCGCAATCGATGCTGAGAATCTGGAAAGATCACTTCTGCAGACAGTTTAACGGCGAACAAAACACCGATTCCATCGCCAGGCAGAATATTCCACTACAGATAACGGACGATGATGGTAGAGAATTCCGTCCCTGAATGAAGTCAAGATAGCAATATCGAGATTGAAATCATACAAAGCTGCAGGAGCGGACGCACTGTCCGCGGAACTATTTAAGGCAGCCGGAGATGACCTGGTTGGGCGCATGCACCAGCTCATCTGTAAGATATGGTCGGAGGAAAGCATGCCCGACGAGTGGAATCTCAGCATCGTTTGCCCGATCCACAAAAAAGGAGACCCCTTCAACTGCGCCAACTACCGAGGAATAAGTCTCCTGAACACCGCCTACAAGATCTTCTCTGCCGTTTTGTGTGAGCACCTGAGGGACCTCAACCAATTTGGTGTGCAAAATTGGAGAACGCTGGCTAAAGACCGTGCCAGCTGGAAAACTTTGTTGGTTGAGGCCCAGGTTCACCACGGACTGTAGCGCCAAAAGCAGAAGAAGAAGATACATTAGTTTATTACAGACGTTGAACTAATGCGGCCCTCTTACTAACGCATTAGTCTACACTGCAGTGTTTGTGGATCCTGACTTGATTAGAAGCCAATAACTGCAGTTAATTTCCTAGGACAGTTGTCACAGTTTTGTGGTACTAATAAGCCATTCTGTTTCGCGAGAAGTCCGAATAAAATGTTTTGCAGGTAAGTGCCAAAACATAGGCAATCGATTAGATAATACGATATGATGACCTGCCACGGTACTGACAATTTTTATAACAACATGAAACGAAGTGCAAAATACAAATTTTATTAACAGACCCATTTTGGGACAAAATGTGAAAGTTTGTGAAACGGAGTCCTTCAACCTTAAAAAAAATTTATAGCTATTAAATACGCGGCCTTAATTAGTCAGCACAGCGTTAAAATAATATTTTATGACTCAGGCAAACTTCCTCCCAAATAACAAAGAAAAAAAAACACGATTAAAAATAGCCCGATTTCTGAGTAAGTCAAGTGATGCGTTAAATATGGCAAAACACCGATAACATATTAAGCTTATTATGTTCACTAGTTCCAAAAAAAACAACAATAACAGAAAAGGCAAATGGAAATGGAAATCAAAATAAAACATTTACAAAAGAACACCGAAAACAAAAACAGACGTCAAAGACATTCAAATGCTAAAGTCACACAGAGAAACACCAAGGAATTGGGTGGAGGGTGCACTATGGAAGGCCACTGGATGCGAAAATACGTGCGAGTTCGTTTTGCCGCGATGCTGCCGAAAAAATAAGGGCGAAATTTATTCGTCATAAATCTTTTTATTTGTAGCAATTTTAAAATTATTTTCATATGACGATAAAAAAAAAACGCAAAGACAAAAGATCAAGCAAAAGTGTATTATAATTTCTGTTGCCATTTACTACTTTAGTTATTAAAATCAAAATATATACAAACAACAAAAAAAAAACACAACAGCATTAAAATATAAAAACCAAGTTTGCTTTTTAATTTAGTTGAGTCACAGAGACGAGTACTTTTCGAGGGTGTACGTGCGTTCACCACGTGCTCAAATTCCCAAACTCTACTTAAGTGTTGCAGGAAGTGTGAGTGACTAGAAAAGTGTGATGATGATTCCTTTACATTTCTTCTTGTTTTTTACAAACTTTTTAAATGCTTTTTTTTCTGTTTTCTGTTTTCTTTTTTTGTTTTGATAATACATTCAAAATAATTCCACTTTTTTCAAAACTCTAAGACTATAGATAAAAAACCAAATGGAACTTAACAAATGCCTGGAAGGTGTCTTATTCTGGCAAAGAAAAAGCAACAAAAACAAAACTTCAAATATTTTGTTTTGCGCCAAATAAAATCATCCAAAAATAAAAATTACTCAGTATTTCCTCAGCTTTAGATTCTTGAACACTTGCAATTTTAAAAAGTTTGTTTTTTTCGTTTCGTTTGTCTTGATTTAACCAGCATCCCGACATACCGTTTTGTGGCCCGGTGAATATATATAGATACATATGTATTTACGTAACGTGTACTTAAGGAAAAGTACATAAGCAGCAAATGCGTCTAAATGTGTTTATTTCTGCCTCAATTTATTCTGTTTCTTGTTCATCAGCATCTGCTTTATTAAGAATCTTACCCGAAACCAGATTGCAACATCAATAATGTATACAAATACTCAACTGAAATGAATATATTTCCATGCAAAATTGTTAAGTGTAACCAATTCTTGCCAAACTATTATTTGATTTCCTTTTTAAATACTCAACAAGGCCGCACTCATAGCAAAATGTTGGTACGCATTTTTGCTCGAGCATCAGATTCAATTCAATCCAAACAGAATACCCGGAATATGTTTTGCGCTTCCCACAGTACTGGAAAGCGTGGTTAATTTCCATCTTATAAAGGATTTGGATACAAACGACCTGTACGCCGCTGTACGAGTCTTCCGCTCGAAAAATTGTTCGAAAATGGTCAAGAGGTTACTATCGATATTGCTTTTGGTGCTGGTGAAGACTTCTTTCGAGATTAAGGCTATGAGGCAAATCATGAATGATACATTTACAACCTCTGAATTGGATCATGCGAACAGGGTCGTTTTTAAAGCTGGCACTACTCTCCTAACTATTTATACCAACTATATCCGTCCAAAAGTAGAATGCAACTCTCATGTCGGGGCTGGTGCTTCAAATTTTAATTCAGAGTTACTAGACTATTTATAAGAGACGGTGAAAAAGCTCATCGGTTAAGAACTGCATAGGGACTTCTGGGACATTTGAGTTAAGATCGTCATTATTTTTGTGCCACAGAGGTATTTTATCCTAATACAGAAACGCACCATTGTGATAGATGAATTATGATCTTTTGCCAAAGGTCTTTTTTTTTTTAAAAGCAAAGTTATAACAATAGTAATAAATGGCATATATTGAGACTTGTGCGACAAACGAAAGTAATAGTAAATAATTTATAGAAAAAATATAATACTCTTAATTCTTTGAGCAACTATGAAGTAAAAGCCCAGTTGATTTATTGCTTGTAGTTCTTACTTTAAAGGTTGTGACCAGTGGGTCCTAGTCCTATGTGGCTTTCCTGGCTCTACGACTGATTTAAGTCACAGCATATGCCTTCTATCAGTCTATTGGTATTGTGAAATATACTTTTTTGTGGGTATTAAAAATGATGTTGATAAAAATAAAGAAGTGAAATTTTGGCTATTATAACAAGCTGCTGTGACTCGTGGGACATATGAGAATTAAATAGAAATTATAGTTGTGGTTTTTTCTTAACAAAAATTAAATTAATGATAATACCGATGCCATACAGTTAATACTTAACTTTCTGTAATAATATTTTACAGATAAAACCGAAACAAACAAAAATTTCTCAGATATTTGAGCCGAATTTTAAAAGCAAAAAAATGGAAACTTAAATATTGGCTGGTGCCCAAATTCTTATAAAAAAAAAAAACATAAATTGGTTTCCGAGACACCTCAATTGTTTTTACTCTTACAAAGATCTTTACTTTAAATGATTTTAAAATTTCAGATGAAAAACTCAATCGATGTTGGGGAAAGGAGAAACACCCTTATAAAAATAAATTGTACACTATCCGCTGGCAGAAGTACGTTGAGCATGATTTTTTTTTAATTTGTGAATATCCGAATTCACGGACTGTTAAAAACAATTTGTTGTGATTTTTGTTACCAAAATTTCTTATTACGTGAACGTATAGTTCGCAATTTGAGAACAAATTATTAAAAGACGAGTTGAAGGATAATTGGGTGCCGACGAGTCCTGCAGCGACTACGAAACGTGTATCTTTTCTTATCATCTTTAAAAATTAATCTAAAAATAAAATAATATTATTTTGGGTTTAAGAAATCTTAAAATAATATCTGGCGAAAAAGTTCAAGTAGAAGAAATAATAATCATAGTTGAATGTTGGTTGCAGAACGCGCCGTTGTCCTCTTGACAGCGATACACAAACAAAGCAATTATTGTTCATGAAATAGTTCAAAAATAAACCGCACTCTTCATTCTCAAATTCATAGCGGCCATTCTCAATGTTAGAAGGTGTTTTGCTTAACTCTGAGTAACGTCTTAGACAGATGATTTGTCTGGTTAAGAACCGGGTGTTCTAAAACCAGAAAATAAACGGACAGGAACACTGATATCATTTCACTTGTCCATCGCTGATGTTTGATGTGATGACATCAAATTCTTACGATCTGTGCTACGAGTATCAACACAATTGTTCACTTTTTTATTTCTTCGAGTGTTTGCGATTTGTAGGTATGTTTGTCAGAGAACACTGCTTCTTCCACTTAAGTGCGGTTGCAAATGTCAATTGCGTTCGAAATCTATCCAACTTCTTAGGAATTTATCGGTTTCCTCTTCTGTTTTTTGCAGTTTTTCTTCTTCTCTTTGCAAATAAGTTTATTTCTATCATTTATTCCTTCATTCACTTACAAATTTTTAATGTGATGTGGTGTTGTTGTTGGTGTGTGCGTATATATATATATATATATATATATATGTGTGTGCGTTTGTGTAGAAAGTGTGTGCACGGCCATAGAAGAGGGTGGTTTGATTGCGTATGAGATTGTACAAATCGGTGCGTCCCAAATCGAAAATCGATCTCGTTTGCTTTATTTACATAAAAAATCTGTTTGTATTCACTTAAAAGGGATAAGCAATGTCCTTTTAATGGGTTTCAAATTAAATAAAGGATTAAGTTGTTAGTTTTAAAATTGAATTACATTTACCGAGTGAAAATCATTTTTTGTTTTTTTTTTTTTTTTTTTTTTTTTGCCAAAAGAGTTGTTGCTTCAAACGCTTTTTTCATTTTTTGATAAGAAGAGCTGAAGACTTAAGTGAAATCTTTACATTCCGTCATTTATAATACAAAGTTTGTGGCAAGTCTTTTTGCAACATAACGCAATACTACAGCAATTAATGTTTAGCAAAAGCATCCCTCTGTTAAAGAGTTGCGATGTGAAAATTGTCAACGGAATTTAGCTCTGCAGCTGGCAACTCACAAGCATTGTTTCCAGATCGTCGAAAGTAAAACAAATAGTTTTCAAGCAAAAAAATTTAAGTTTTTATACAGGGTGGCCCAGAAAGACCGAAGTGGTGTGAATTCCTTATAACTTTTTATTTAAGAAATATTTTTTTAATTTTTTTTTTTTTAAATACATTAAATTTATGGGGAATATTTTTGGATTAGTTATTAAAAATGATATCCCGCAAGTGGTGGCCATATTCTGCTTCGCACAAATGTGCTCTTTCCAACACATTTTCCATGACCTTTCGCAAAACTTCCGGTGGTATGTTGTTAATTTCTTCTCGAATATTGGTTTTTAACTCCTCAATAGTCCTAGGCTTATTAACATAAACTTTTCCTTTTAAATAGCCCCAAAGAAAACAGTCTGGAGCGGTTAAATCCGGGGAACGCGGAGGCCAATTAAAATTGCTGTTACGAGAAATTATTCTTTCACCAAAGATGTCGCGTAAAAGAGTCATTGTGGCCCTCGCAGTGTGCGCTGTGGCTCCATCCTGTTGGAACCATATTTGCGATTGGTTTTCCACGGCTGGCCTTACAAAATTTTGCAACAGGGCCCGATATCGATCACCATTGACGGAAATGGCGACACCTTGTTCATTTTCAAAAAAAAAATGGGCCAATGATCCTTTCTGAAGAAACACCGCACCAAACGGTACACTTAACTGGGTGCAATTGTCGTTGATGAAGTACTCTCGGGTTTTCCGTAGCCCATATCCTACAGTTTTGCTTGTTAACGAACCCATTTAATTGAAAATGGGCTTCGTCACTCATTATTAAGTTATGAATAAAATTTGGATTCTCTTGTGCTTTTTGCTGGAAATAAATTGCATAGTCAAGTCGTTGCTAGTAATCTGTTGGTTTCAATTCTTGGACAAGTTGAATTTTGTATGGAAACAATCCTATGGTGTGCAAAATTCGCTGCAGCGACGTTCTTGAGAGGCCCAGTTGTGACGAACGTCTCCTGGTTGATGTTTCTGGATCCTCCCGAATACTCTCCTGTACCACTTGAATATTGTCAGCCGTGTGGACAGTTCGGTGTCTGCCGGGACCAGGAAGGTTCCTTACTGCTCCTTGTTCTCGAAAATTTGCAACCAGATGGTTTATTGTTGACTGAGAGGGTGCAACCCGCACATTAAAGTGACGACGGTATGCACGCTGAGTCAACACAATGGACCGTTGATTTGAAAAGTAAATTTCAACAATTTGGGCACGTTGTTCAATTGTGTATTGCTCCATTATAAATTATCCAAGTCTTCTTTACAAAATACTGAAAAGAAAAGAAAAAAAAAATTATAATAAAAAAGTTATAAGGAATTCACACCACTTCGGTCTTTCTGGGCCACCCTGTATAAAACACCAACTAACAATTAATTATCCCTTTTATTCGTTATTCATATTAAATATTAAGCTAAAAGCTGCTGCTTTTTTGATCTAGTTCAAAATTCCTTTTGAAGTTGTCAAAAATTGAGCCAAATTATTTACGAAAATGTGTCAATTTTGGACAAAAATTGCCCCGTCCTCAAAATGAAATTTTTGACACCAAAAATCGTCAAAACCGTTTTTGGCCCTCAAATCTGCATGCCGTGTGCACAAGATGTCTTACATGTATTGGTTACACGATATTATAAAAAAAAATATGGCATAATGATTGAGAGTAGACTTCAAGCAATAAAACGCCGATCGACACACATACATTTTGTTAGTCCTATCTACTAAAACCCGTAAACATTTTGTTGCACAGCATTATTTTTTATAAATTTTTGTTTTATTTTTATGGTAACCGGTCCGAAGAATCTTAGTGGTCTATAAGGAACGTTTTTTACAAAGAAAATGTCTGCTAAAAGTTCCAAAATTTTGCAGGTCTGCATTTTATGGCGTCGGATTTTGGATGTTAAAAATCTCTTTGTTTTGAATGGTTCAAGATTTTGTAACATTTTTTTCAACTAATCGAACTTCTGTTGCCTCTAATTTCTTGAAATACTAATGAGTCTTTATCTTTACAGCGAAGCAAATGTAATACAGTTTCCAAAATAAATAAAACTCAAATAAAAAGGATGCGTACAGATTTGAAAGGATGTAGCCTTTGGTGGCTAAGAAATCCTCTTTAAATAATTTGAATTTTAAAACACAAATTTTCGTTGGCATGTTTTACGCTCAGTCACTCTATTACTACTAGACTTGCAGTAACTTTTAACATAAACCAGATTCTACAAAATAATATACTAAATACAAATATATGGATAGTTTCTCTTCTAAAGCCCCTTTAAAAGGCTTTTGGGATCCTGTGAATATTATATTTGTAGAAAATTGTCTTATAATTCTACACAGAAAATGAAAGAAATATATATATTAACTATAACCATTGCAACAATAACAATACATTTGGTTGCAATAACAATGTTTTCGCTAAAGCGAAACTATAGCAATTTGGTTATCACAAAATTAAGACCTTTTACTTGTTTTCATCAGCCAGATGCCTAAAAGAATTTAAAAAATTTAATTCTTATTCTTATACATTTAATTGGCCCGCTCAAATATTTATCGATTTATTTTATTTGCCAACAATCATTTTAATTGGACTACAAATACTAATTAGCATAAGTACTTTAACTACAACGACAACAAGAACAAGAACAAGAACAAGAAGAAGAAACAAGTTCCAGACATTTGCAATTAGCAGCATAAATGTTTCAATTACTCACCCTCCAGTTTCGGGCATTTAAATCTAAAAGTAAAAAGTTTCATTCATTTTAATTTTAAACAACACAATAATTAAAAACAAAACATTTGCAAGAAAAACTTTTCGAAATAAATAAAAAGAGAAAACCGTAGAAGAAAACTTTTGTCGATTTTGCGTGCGTGTGTGTCTGTGAAACTATTAAGTCATTAAATGGCCAAATAAATAGACATGCAATCAAGGAATTCACAATAAGCTTTAAGGGCAAGTACAGTATTCAAATTTGGCGATGAAGGATCAAAGCATTCCTAAAAATGCCGGCTCGATGAAATAAAGGAAATGATAGTCATGTTTTTGAATAAAATACTTGGCCAATTCGCATGATGTGACATGAGTTGCGTGTCGTAAATTATTGCTGGTAATTTCTGCATATGTAAATATTGGCTTAGAAACATGTTATAAAGAAGTTACCAGAAACACTTTACGATCAATTTGCCGTGCTTAGAGCCCCAGTCGAGTAAAACCAGATAAATCGGCTTGAACACTTTTTTCTTAATTTCGTACAATTTATTGCGTACCCCAATTTAGTGCTACAAAAGCTGGAATGTAAAACAGCCTAAATTTGTAGGACGAATTTTATTGAGGTACCTTTAAATACATTCGAGACAGCAGGCTACAAACTGCAATTGTCGCCGTGTGTCCAGCTGCATAATTACTTCAGTAAACCCAAATTCATATTTTTAAAATAGAAAAGAAAGCGAAAAAATTCCTCATTTTGACGTTTCAGAAAGAATCTTAACGGCATAAAAAATTGCAAAGTTTGTTTTTCGGCCACACCTACTTTAGGCTATATATAGGGAATATACATTTCTGTAGTATTAAGCAGGCGGTTGTCGTTCCTTCCTGGCAATTTGCTCACTAAACTATACCTTCAAATGACTTACAACCGTCTAAACGGGCAATTTTCGTTTTACAATGTTGTCAGGTTCATTGTAAGACAACAATATTGTCACACATGTGACAAGCTCTAGAACACACTTCGTTGCCATTTCCAAACAATTGTCAGCTCACTTCTTCTGAGAAACATTTCTATTGGCAACACTACCCACACATTTAGTCCACTTTTTTTCAATTTGTTTCTTCCTTCCAAATAATAGATTTTTTCAAGGCTCTCAAAGTAGCCGTTTCTTTCGGTTATCAACTCTTCATTCGATCCAAATCGCTTACCACTCAGCCATTTATTTAAGTTTGGAAAAAGGAAACAGTCGCACTGGCCTAAATCTGAAGAATTTGCTGAATGGGGTATGAGCTAAATTTTTGCCATAGTGACTTCGACGTGCGCACTCGTGCATTGTCTTCATGGAACAGCACTTTCTTTCGCTAAATTGTTCGTTGTTCGTACTTTAAATCAATATCGAATCTGTCTAAAAGCTCTGAATAACATTCGCCGTTGATCGGTCTACCTTCCTCTGGGTACTCATAATCTAAAAGAATGTCGCCGCGTGCATTATAAAACACTGCGGCCGTGACATTGTTGGCTGGCACACCCATCTTGATCTACTTTGGTGCACGTTCACTGCCTCTATTAGTCCTTGGTCTTTGGGGTATAATGATGGTTCCATGTTTCCTCTACGACTATATATCGGCAAGAAGAAAGTCTTATCGTGTTAAACCAACATTTCCGGTAATTAATTATATTCCAAACCCCATCAAGGCCGTATTTTAAGATAAACAATGGCAACATTGTTGGTATGCATTTAAGTTGCTTCCATTTTCATGCAATAATTACAAAAACCAGCAAAATCAACTTAGGAAATGTTCATGCAGTTTTGGTAAATGCTGTAGAGTTGTAACCATCAGCTGTTTAAGGATTTCACTTTGATTCCACTTAATCCCATCTGGTAAGTCGGAAAAGTTCTTACAACAAAGTTTGGTCCTCCCGTTTTTAATGTGAAAAGAGCTTCGTAGTATTTTGCTTCTGCAAAATCTAAATAATTTGCACCTTTAGCAAATAGTTGGGTCCATTGTTGCACTTAAAAAATTGTCGTAGAATTCTAGCGTAATACTGCAAAAGAAAAAAACTATATTAAAAGGCTTCTCTCTCAAAATATGTATATTAATAACTACTTTTCGCTTAAAATCATACGATCGGGAGCAAAATGAACCTACTCGGACAGTTTTCTCTTAATATATATATTGAAGTCTAGTTTTCCCTTGAAATCGCACGATCGGTTTCATATGCGAGTAATGTTTTGGGCAAAACCAACAAAGTTTTTTCATAAACACAAAAAAACAATTTTGCGACACAGTTTGTAATGAAACGAAAACATATTAATTTTAGTTAATTAACAAAATTCGTAATTACTACAAGGTGGCGCAAAAGTAATCCTCCTATCAGAAAATGCTATAAATTTTGCGATTGGCCCCTAATGTCAGTTCTGTTTTGACATTTGTGTAGTAAACACATGCGAAATACACGTTAATAAACAATGTTACGCTACGCTGCTGCAGAACGCGGAATATTGGTGACTATTTATTTGACCAATAATCGGTCGGTGACTTTGGCACAACGTGAATTTCGTCGCAGATTTCCTAGCCGTCCAACGCCTACTGGTGAAACATTGTGACGTTTAGCCGCTCGCCTCGAAGAGACTGGCACAACACGAGATGCTGCCAGGCGTGGCAGACCCCGGAGTAGCCGTTATGCAGAGAATATTGCTGCTGTAGCTGAGGATGTCATGGAAGCGCCCGCAAATGGGTGTCAGTGGACGGTCTTTACAGCGAATTTTGGTACAAGATTTGAAGATGTTTTCGTACAAAGTCCAGACGGTGCATCAGCTGTTAGCTGGTGACCGCCAATCGCGTCTAACATACGCTCAAGCCATCCATAATCACCACCAAGAGGAAGATGATTTTTCATCAAAAATAATCATGAGTGATGAGGCCCATTTCCATCTTAGCGGGTACGTAAATAAGCAAAATTTACGCTTCTGGGGCACTGAAAATCCGCGTGTAACCCACGAAGAGCCAGAGGAGTCATCGGACCTTTTTTCTTCGAAGACGTCGCGGGCCAAACCGTTACTGTGAATGGTGAGCGCTACAGAGCAATGATCAACGAGTTCTTTTTGTCGCAACTTGATGAATTGGGATTGGAAAACATGTGGTTCCAACAGGACGGTGCAACGGCACACACTGCACGTGCCACAACCGATATGCTGAAGGATGAATTTCCCGGGCGCCTAATCTCCCGTTTTGGCGATTTGCACTGGCCAGCAAGATCGCCTGATTTGACCGCTCCAGACTTTTTTTTGTGGGACTTTTTGAAGTCGCGGGTTTATGTCAACAAGCCTCAGACTCTTGCAGCTCTTAAAGACAATATCCGTCAAGAATGTGAGGACCTATCGCCGGAAGTTTTGGACAAAGTGATGGAAAATGCCATAAAAAGGGCTTAAATGACAATCAACTGTGGCGGCGGCCATTTACATGACATCATATTCTCGACTTGATGTAAAAAAAATTAAAAGACCAAATAAAAACAATCCACAAGAAGAATCAAAGTTTTTCATTTTTTTTTTAAATTACAGCCAAAAAACATCGGAAGGTTATTTTTGCGCCACCCGATATAATGTTGCCATTAAAATAAACGAATTGAAGTACCAGTAAGACTTTTCAGTTCCTCTAAAATATCTTTGATATTGGAAAATTTTCAAAAGAAATGTATTTTTATTTAAGGAGTAAAATATATTTAATTATATATAAATTATTTATACTAAGAAAATAAATAAATAACTTGATCTATATATGTTATTGATAATATTAAATTATAGGCTTTTTCTGCATAATTATTAAATAAAATACATAAAAACTATTATTTTAATTAAATTTAAATTTTTTTAAAATCTAATTTATAAAATATACACACATTAATTAATTAGTTAATTAAATATTTAAATATCTATTAATCCTATTATATAAGTATATATTGTATATAAGTAGACTAAACAACTTTTTGCAACGCTTGTCCATATTTATTAAAGTTTGTTTCAATTACTAACTAACAGTTTAGTTGAAGTGACTAAAAGTTTAATTAAGCCAATTAAATTGTTAATTCAATCAATTAAAAATTTATATATATTTTTCCCCGGATTCATATTTAAGTTCCTTCAAAACATATTGAACAATTTGTTATATATAATGTTTAACTTTTTTGCTTCATCTGTTGTAAATTATTTTCAAGGAATTTTAAATCATATTAACAATTTCCTACCCAATTTCTGATTATTTTCAAAGTGTATGTTTTTACACATACAAGTGGGTCCCTTTCTACTTTGCACCAGTTTTAATTAATCCTTTTTTAAGGATAATGTAAGTAATTTTGGACACTCAATTAAAACTCAACAAGCCTTATAATGACCAAGTTAGACATTTTGTCATTATTTTTTCGGTAAAAATGTACAAAATTAAAAGCTTTTTAAACTTTTCATACTGTTTCAAAAAGAAAAAAAACGTAATGGGCTTTGGTTAATTTTGTTTGGCAAAAAAAAAAGAAGTTTAACAATCACACTTAAGAAGCCTTTAAGGATTAAGATTGTCTGCCAGCCAAAAAATGAAATACAAATAAAAAAAACCCATAAAATGGAAACAAAGTCCGTTAACATGTTTTGTGTGTGTGTGTGTGTGTGTGAGTTTATCCTGACAGGAATAAAAAAGTATTTATGAACTTATTTAAAAATTTATTTCTTATACGGGCTTAAAACACTCTTTTCTTACTTCTAGGGAGAGACCACAAAATGTCACGTAAGCATTATTACAAGGATAAACTGAATTCGTTGTTTTTATTTAATGTTCTTATTGACTACTTATTAGTTAACTTAAAGAAAAGGAATATAAAAATACTGTTAAAAGGGCATTTGGGGCAAAGTATTTGTCCATAAACCGATAAGGTTTTCGGAAAGGCTAAAGTTTTAAGAAATTTGAAAAGAATGTTGCGCATTAAATGGTTTTTGGGCTAATAAGCTTCTTAAAACTCAACATTTCTATTTTCATCCCCCCTTCCCCCTTAAGGGATCGTTTGCTAAAGAAAAGTTAAAATGAACTCTGGTACCTGGTGCAATGTATTGTGGCTTATAGGAATAAGGAGTCTTCTAAGTGGCTTCAGAAGAACATCTCAAGTGCTACTGATCAGACGAGAGTGTTAATTTTATTTTAATGAGTTTTTGTTTGTTGTTTTTGTTTCTGCCTTCAAATTGTTCTCTTTTTCTGTCCTTTGTTTACTCAACTTGCATTGTTTCACATTTTATTTGTTTGTTTAACAATTAATATAATTTTTCCAACAACTTCTCTGGAACTTCTTTGGTGCCAAATGTTGGTTATTCGATTCCTGCATGTGGTCATTTTGGCATGTGTTGAAAAATGCTTAAAAATGTTTAAAATGTTTTAACAGCTTGACTGTGATGAAACAAAGGCTCGATGTGTGCGTCATAAGAGTCCTTTCTTTAAAAGCACCTAAAATTATTCAACTCTTTACAGACGAGTATATAAAATTAACTCTGTAGAAAAGCAGTTCTGGATCTTCTGTTTTCTGAGTTGCAAAGACAAAGTTTCTGTTAAACATTTCAGCACATTTGTTTTTAATGAGTTGCTAAAAACAATGAAACAAAGTGAATTGATAATGTTTATAATATGAGGGGTACGAGTGTTTGTTAACTCATAATTTGCTGTAGCTGTTTGATAAAGTGATGAAAATGGTTGTCGCCTGATAAAAATACACTCAATAAACCTTCCACTTCTTTTAAGGCAACAATTTCACACCAACAAATTTAAGCAAAAACTTTGCGCTGGGGCTGAAGTTGTGTTAATTATGGTCGCATCATAATTTTGCGCTAGACGAGATAATAACAAGAACTCTTCATCAGGCATGATAACTACAATGCAGTTGAGTAAGAACTTTGGGCCGGGCCATGGCTCTAGTACAAGCTTTCTAGACCTGATAAAAAATCTAACCAAGCGGTTTTCTTTTTATACTGAATAAAATCCATCAAATCATTCTTACTCTTACTTCCGGTCTGATAATGCTGAAATTATTTTGAGATCATAAAAATAAGGGGTGACTCATATTGATTATTTGTTTTTAGACACAGCGTGACAAATATCATAGCATCATATTTCCATTCAGTGCTTATTTATGGAAACACAAGGAATCAATTTCTTCAATTATTTCATACTATTTATGATTATAATCAGAGTTCACTCTAATATTTTTAAAGCATTTATCACTAATATAAATTTCAAAAGCTTTCATAAAATGCACTTTATTCACCAAAATAAATTGAAAACATTGTACATGTTCTAATGCTTATAAGCGAGAAATGCATATATAAAAATTTACCAGTGTTTATAAAAAAAAAAACTTCTTTATACAAACAAATAGATAAATAAAACTCAGAACTTGTTTTTAAAACATTAATTACAATTATTATTTTGCATAAAAATAAAAAAAATTATCTAAAACTTAATAAAAAGGTGCATTAAATTCACTTTTTATCTTTTATTTACGATATATGTACACCTGGCTATATTTTTAGATACTTATCTAATACCAAAAGGAGATACAAACAAAACGATGGAGTCAACAAAGCGGCGGTGTGGTAAGAAAAAAATATAGGACATCCCACAAAATATTGAGTAAAGCCAAAAGGCAGGAATTTTTTTTTAGAAAAACAACAAAGTTTCAATAGTTTTGCCAACACAGAAGAAAATAAACAATTTTTTTAAACTTTTTCAAATTATAAAGTTTTGTTATACATTTGAAAGGTATAAATGTTAATATATAAAAGTTTTTGGGAAGTTTTTTTAACCCGAATTTCATCCTATTGGAGAATTAAAGAATTTTCGGAAACGTTTTCACTGCTTTGTCACTGGATGTGAACTTAAGCGTGCAAGTATCAGTACAGACTTTTTTCTCAAATTACAAATAGTCGTAAAAAAAACTAAAATTCAATTTCTTTGATTTTTATACATTTAACAGCTGATTTCACGCAAAGAACTAAAATGAAAGTATTAAATTTTTGTTCTAACAACAATGAAACAAAGTGAATTGATGTTTATAATTCATAAGTGACAAGAGTATTTGGTCACTCATAATTTGCTGCATCTCTTTGATCACTTCATTTCATCACTTTGCAAATGAAAGTATTAAATTTGAATGGAACTTTTTTTGCAGCTAAAAAAATTATTGCGCAAATTTTAATATTAGAAAAATTTGTTTAATATATTTTGAAAGAAATTCATCTTTGTTACAGCGCATACGCAAAATGCACATAAGCGAAACATAACAAATAAGTACGTGTACTTTATGAACGAAGAGAAACGTGCTTCCGTTGGAGGGCATTTAAACGATAAACACAAATAAATGGTGTGCCTTTAAGCGATAAATACTGTCTTTAAAATGAAACAGTATTGACTTGGCATTTTTGGAAACCCACTTGCTTTGCTGTTATTTTTAATTTTTAAAAAGAGTCAAACTTCTATAACTCGAACTAATTTGGTTGGCAGTAGCGTTGAATCACATAAAAAAAATTTTCCGCAACTCGAACTAAAAACATACACATGAACTCTATAACTCGCAGATTTTTGTTTATGTAAAAGTTTTGCTGATTTTCTTTCTTAATTATGGTTTGAATGTTTTACTGTCTTTCGTTGCTTGATATATTTTAATTGCTTTTTTTGTTTCTTTTTGTCGGGAAACTACAAATTTGTATTGGAGTTATTTTTTACTGAGAAAAACGAAACCAAAAGTAAGTTTTAAGTCACTTTTTTCGCAATATATTGATTAACTGTAATTTTTTAATTATATAAGACCATATGGTTGTACTCAAGTATGTAGTTTTCCATTAGAGACTATTTCAAACAAAAATACATAATACAAAAACCATTTGTTTTATTTTGACAAAAAATTCTAGAACTCGTAAGTCTCCGTAAGTTGAATTTTTTTTTTTTGGAATAATGATGATTCGAGTTATAAAAGTTCGACTGTATATAAATTATTGAATTGACAAAGTTAAAGAATATTTTATTGGACGTTGTTTCCTTTCAGGTTAATTTAACCTGGAAGGCCATAAAAGCCAAATCAGTAGTGTTTCGTCTCAATGCAACATGATATCGCATTAATATAATTTTTTTTTTTGCATTTAAATGTAAATATGAAGACTTTACCCACTAAAGTCTTGTTTACGTCTAAAAACTAATTGAATATCATTTTAACAACATTTATGATCACACATAACAGTTAGTTAACATTCGTATGCATATATATATATATGTACATATAGTATATATGTTACTCCTCGTAGCCAACTGACTAGATTTCACACTTCACTGTAATTTTTAACAGGTTGTACTAAAACGCTCGATATTTAATGTGGCACCTGTTTAAAGTTGGTTCAACGTCACACCATCTTTAATATTGTTAAAGTTTAGACTGTTTTAAAAAAGAGAGACTGGCGGGTCAATAAGTCCGTGACTTTATGAATTTCCCGCCTCTCAATTGAATTGGCAACTATTAGTTGACTTTTGTTTAAATTTGAACAAGTTGCGCAGCCGAGCGTTTTGAAAAGAAAATGGAAAAAAGGAAATTTCATTAAGCACTATTTTTTACGGAAAAACCATCACTCAAACCCAAGCTAAGCTGGGTAAATATTATGGGGACTCTGCACCATCCACGTCCATGATAAAACAAAGGCTTACTGAATTTCGATGTGGCCGTACAAGCACGGACGATGCCGAACGTTCTGTACCCGTAATATTTAACTCGGTAACAGTCTTAAGTATTAAAAATGAAATAACGCCAAAACAATTCTATCAAAATGTTAGTTCAACAGGAACCATAGTAATTAATTTTTCAGTTATTTTTCTTTCCGTATACAGGCTCTCTAGTCTAGCAAAATATTAAATGATTCCTGGAATTACGCTAAATGAAATGAATGAAGTGAAACTGAAAATTAATATTTCACAATTAAATTTCACAATCTAAAACAACTACAGAAAAAAACAATCATTGACAACAATTAAAAAGGCACTAAATTGTACTTTAAAGTTTTTATCCGTTTGTTTATGAATAAATGTTTCAATGAATCAATCAAGAAGTCGAAATCTTCAAAGTAACATCACAATTTCATTAACATTTTGTAATCATTTCGACAAATTTGCCAACATTATGGCCGTAGGCTAAATATAATGAAATTTATTGTGGTGTGGAAGACTTAATTACCACCATTTTCCATCTCCCTCTCGGTACGAGCTCTGCTCAAACGCTGGTTCGTTTTTAAGAGCAAAAAAAAAAAACCAATGAATATTTAAATGCTGTGTACCGACCGGGTGAAGGCAAAACTAATTTTGATAATGTGCGCAACGTTTTAACATAAATTTTTGTCAGCTCTAATTACAGTGAGAAGCATAAGAATTTTTGTGTCAACTAATTAAGTGTTGCTGGCGAGAAGGATTTCTTTTTTTTTTTTTGTCTTTTTTCGTCAACAAAAGCGTAGCAAATTATTTCACATAAATGTAATTAATTAACTATAGTTTTATGTGTGAGACAGTTTCTTCATGTTACTTTGGGTAAGACAAACCAATTATAATTCAAAAGGAACGCCACTTCTTTAAACACACATAAATTTGAAAATAATATATGGAAATATAGATGGAAGAAATGCAGTAAAATGGTTTAAAATTTCATTCATTTTGCACGGTTCGATTTAAACCAGGTTTGCATTACAGACCAACCAAAGGAAATGAAAACACTTTGAATTAATTCCGGATATTACATAAATATGTATTTATGTGATGTATTCAATATTAAGGGAATTGTTGTTTCCTTTTGCTTTCATTAAAATCATCGTCAAGCTTTGAAAATGACATTAAGCAGAGAACCAATATTTGTATGCATTCAGTTCCATGGTGGTTACGCCATTGCATTGTTGTATCTAAACTCATTAATTTAAACGAGATTTCACACATCAGCCTTGATATAAACATCAATTTATATTCGCGTAAAAAAGGCACTAAACTCAAAAAACAATACAGGCATCATCATAGTTGGCTAAAAAAACAGCATCCCAAGAGTGTTTCTAAAAAATGCAAAATTGCTTCGATGCTACACTTGGAAGTTTTTCCTAATAAGTTCACCAAATTTTTAAATTTTACAAGGGGAAGACAACTTTTAAGAAATTTGTCGTCGGTATATGTATAAAGTGGCACACATCGCAAACCCCTTCCTCTAGAGAGCGCGGTCTCTTTAATCATCACACCGACTCCATGGGCAGTCGGAAAAGTCAAGGCACCTGCGCCCGTAGTCCACAATTTTAAAAAAACATCAAACCTTAGTCCGACATTCCTGATGATTTTCCACCATCCATTTCCTTAAGTAAACGGGCAAATCCAGGGGCAATTAAATCCTTGTAAATATGGCCCTGCATCATTCCTATATCAACAGGAATTACCAAAAAAAACCGTTCCTACAATTTTAGGCTTAAAACATAATCAGAATGTTGTTGTCAAGGATAGACTTTGTAACCAAATGACCAGCACCAGAATTTCCGTTCAATTAATTAACCTTTGTTCGAAGATCTGCGTTGTACAGGGTCTGCCTACAGGAGCTTCCTTGACTTGCAATTGCCAGCTTAATCAAGTAGCACCTTCCCCTGCTCCCCTGGGGCACAAGAAATATAACACTTTTCAACAAAATTTTTTGCGGCTTCCGAGTCCCGAATTTAACAGTTCTGGCGGGGTTTAAAATAGGCTACTCATTCTACATGATTTTTTAATGAAATTTTGGAACTTAGATTACGGGGATAATGATAACAAAATTTTGGATTAATGCGATGCATTTCAAACATTCAATCTACAAATACATGACGGCCGTGATGGTCAATAAGCGCGAACCTTAAGACGTAAATTTTTAGTTGTAAAATTTGGGGTTTTCTTAACTTCTTCTTCTTCTTTTGGCGCTACAGTCCGTGGTGAACCTGGGCCTCAACCAACAAAGTTATTCTTTGTTGTTGTGTCGAAACTAGTGTGTTTTTACACGGTAGGGAAGTTACCCCCACGCACAACCCCCGAAACCTGGAGGACCGGGTCCTGGTTTAGACCCCTGGACAGAGGGGATTCGCTGCACACTTTGGTTCACCTCTAAGCGGGTGCTGTAGGGGCTATCCAGGGGCGCCACGGGGAGGCAGTATGTCAGCTTGACCAGTCCATTTTCAGGGATCGCTGCTGGCTTCTCGCGGGTTTTCTTAACACTATGGGAAATATTCCCAGATGATTTTGAGAGGAATGCACGAGTTTGATTCCTCAATTGTGCCAGCAGATCACTAGCCTGGCGATTGCTGGCTAAGAAGATGGTTCACGGCGACCCAAAAATGCATTTGTTTTGTGAATTCTAAGGGCGAAATTTTCGTCATTTTTGTAATGAATTTTAATCTTTTCAGTGCATTGTTAAAATTGGCGAAATTTTCTTCTTGTTCTTCAGTTTCTTGCAGTGTTTTGTGTCACGAATGCACTTTGCTTTGTTAACTACTTCATTGCGGTCACTATACAATTTGCCAGACCAATTAAATATGAGTTGCAACGAGGACATCAATTTTTATATAAAATACCATCAACTAACAAAACAGTAGAAAAAAGACCAATAAAAACTGAACTAAAAAACATCTACTAAATCTCTATTTGAATACCAAAAATGTTTAAATATTTAGGAAAATTTACACAACTACCTACAAAAAAGATGGTACTAGTAGAAAGACGTTCTCAACAAGAAACATTCTCAGAGTAAATAAAACATTTGTTAACACATGTTGATAACTAGAATTAACAATTTCTGTAAGTGTTTAAACAACGTTAAGAATATTGACAATATTTAAACGAATTCGTTCGCATCGATAATACATACATACATATATTGACAATGACAGGACAATCAACCAAAGTTCCAAAAAGAAACAAAATCATCTCGAAACACTTCAAGCGACATTTAGACCTTCGCAAAAAGGATTCAATTATGTTGTTTTCTGTTTTCCTAATTCATAAAATTGTTTGTTAAACGAAGGGGCCTTAAGCAAATAAATCAAAATATTTTGTATTGTACAATATAAATAAATACTGTGTATATGTACGAGTACATACAATATAGTGGCGTATAAATAGAAATAAACCCTTTACTATTCTGTAAAGTTGACAAATTCAGTCTCATACACGTCTGTGAATACATTAGTGTGAAATTTTACAATTACCCTGAATGAATAATGACAGCGATACCTCACATTAACTATTAATTTTAATACTAATGTTGCAGTCATTTTGGCACTCAGTCACACATGTTTTCGGAAATACTCACATTTGTTTTGTTAGAATTTAAAAAATTTGAATTTTTGCACTTCATTTAATTCTTAAAATTACCTAAAAGCATTATTTGTTTTATTGATGTACAAAAGATTTGTTTAAAATCTCTTTTTCGTTGCTTTTTGTTTGTTTTCTGTTTGCTGGCATTGTTTTTCCGTAATTTATAATTTATATTCGCAGTATTCAAATCGGCGCACATTTAAATTATTTTTAAATAACAACAAAACAGGAAAGCAGCAGTACTTGACATTAACTCCTCTTAATTGTATTCCGCCAGTTTGAAAGGAAACGAAATCAGCCCTTACGTACCTAATGACTGTGTCTGCTACACAGTGGTGCACAATGTCTCTGCTCTCAAATAATAGTGACATGCTTATCACACTTCAAGCACGAAAAATGCCCTACGAGTGACTGTCTACCAACAGCTGATTAACTATAGCAGCTGTTATGAATTAAAATCTGGCTTCAGTTGTGCAGAAAATTTTAACTCAACCCTGTTATACCATCATACAACAATCTTCAAAATATTGACGTATTAATCAACTAATAAATAAAAGTTCAGATCAAAATCTTAAAAATAGTTTGTTATTCCGCTTTCTAAAATAAAGTTTTTATTTTTCTATCTAAAATCTCTCTAAGCCAGTTTACTCAAACATCTTAAAACACAGAAACAAAAGGGGAAGTACCTTTTAATAGTAAGCTGAGGAGTTCGAAGCCGATTTCTTTTTACCGCCGCAATATATTAAATAAATAATGTTGCTATTGCAACTAAGAGAAAAACATAAATTTTTTTTATATATAAAAAAATTTTCGCCCTACAGCCTATTGGGTACTTAAATAAAGGAAGGGTAAAATTTTGTTCCCCTCCAAGCAACTTCTACTCGATTTTTAGACATTTAATTAAAATCGTACCACCAGATGATTTATGGCAGGGCATTAATGGATTAAAAAAATCCAGTCCAATTTCGAAAACATATTGAAGGAAAAGCAGGTTGAGCACTTAGTCCAAAGTAGCAACATTTTTGAAGCTGATCAAACAGTTTTTATGAACTTTTGACTAAGAATAGATCTTGATCTGAAAACACAGCTGACTTGAACACATTTATGGCGAAATTAGACTTTGAAGAAGGAGCAATGCAGATGTAGAGTGAGTGAGTGAGCCACGCAGATTAATGTAATTTTATTTACATATATATATAAGTTAATCGTTATTAATCAGACTTCAGGCCAGATATACAAGTAGATAAGTTCCTGCCAGGAAACTGATAAAAAATGTAATTTAAACAAAATTACAAAGCAAAATATTAACAAAGATTGTTTTATAAAAGCAATTTTATTTTATAAACAGATGCAATTGGCGCTTAAAGCCTTAAACATTATTATATATGTATAAACAAATGTCTATTCACAGTCAAAAATCACTTGTAACATTTGCTTTTTTGCTTATTTTATTAAGTGCTGTCAATTTTACGTTTATAAGAGCCGCACAGAAAAAAGCGGTAGTCGCTTAATTTGACCATAAATCGCGCATTAATCAACACTTTTAGCTGGAAATGTCAACTTTGATTTGAACAAATTTATATTATTTTTGACAGTTTGCTTTTTTTTAATATATCTGAACTCTTTCCGGGATGAACCTGGCCCCCAACCAACAATATTTTCCAGCTGACACGATCTTTAGCCAGCATCCTCCAATTTTGCACACCAAGTTGTTTGAGATTCCTCTCCAGTTGTGTGCGCCATCGGTTCCGTGAGCGTCCCCTATTGCGTTGTCCCACTGTTTCGGAGTCGAAGAAGTCTGAATTCTTTGCGCATGCTAAATTTTCCTATTACATTATATTTGTACTGTTCTCCAAGAATTGAATAATGAACCAAAAATATAGTGTCATAAGGGCTTAAGCCACGTCTTATATACATATGTAAGTATGTGTATTGTCAGGGCGATTGGTCTTTCTGCAGGGTTTTATAAATTTCAGCTCTTTAAAAAGGGATTTGCACGGTAATACAAGTCGTACGTAAGACCAAAGAGAAAATCCTATGAAATGAATTTCCGTATTTTAAAAATGAGAATAAAAATCTTACGACAGATTTTTGTACGTTTACACCGTTGGTAAAAGACAAAACAAAGTAAAATGTTTACATGAAAATACAGCTCTGATCTAATGATGCGTGAAGGAATTTGAAAACTTAAAAAAATCGACGACTGTGGTATGGTTCCGTGCTCTTCTCCTCAAAAATTTGACTTGTCGTACGACTTGTATTGTCGTCTAAATCCCCTTTAACTCTAAATCGCAATCAACAACTTTTTTTTTTTTGAAAATCTTTCCTCATAAACCACTGTTTTGTCGAATTGAAATTTGTTGAAAATTTAAATAATCTTGTTGCGTGTTTGATTTTATTGCCTTGCAGCAAAAATGATAAATTATTAAATCAGATTCCTTGGGTGCGTAATAAACTTTTCTGTTAAAATCAAATTCTTCCCTTATTTATTGTACTTGTCTGTCTTGTGTGTGCCTCGTACTTGAAATTTTACTTACCTCTTGTAAACACATTTGCTCACCCTTAATTGTGCCACTTGAAATGTGTCTGCTGCATTCAATACATGGTTTTGTTTGGGTGCATCAGTATGTTTAAGTCGTATTAGTGGTGTTTATTAGCTGCATAAACGCTCGTCCTGCCGAGATATCCTTTTATAGCATTAAAGTTGTTGCAACGCTGGAAACACAAGTACTCGTATGTTTGTTTTTTCTTTTTCAATTTGACGAGTGATGGCTTTAGTGCTGCAGGATATCATGTTCTTGTGCTACTTTTTCAAAGGCATTGCTACTTTCGGCTTGATTCTTTACTTTCATATTTATTTTTATGGAGTTCTTTTTCTTGTCTTAATATGTATTCGACATATAATTGATAATTTGCATCTTAAAGAGTGCTAAAGGCTTAAGAACGTATATCTTTTATATAGAAACATGCAAAAGTGACAGATTTTTTTGGTTTTGATCTTATTAGAGTTTGTCTTTCTTTCTCCTTCTTCTTCTTCTTCTTCTTCTCTTGGCGCTACAGTCCGTGGTGAACCTGGGCCTCAACCAACAAAGTTATTCTTTGTTGTTGTGTCGTAACTATGGTGTTTTTACACGGTAGGGAAGTTACCCCCACGCACAACCCCCGAAACCTGGAGGACCGGGTCCTGGTTTAGACCCCTGGACAGAGGGGGTTCGCTGCACACTTTGGTTCACCTCTAAGCGGGTGCTGTAGGGGCTATCCAGGGGCGCCACGGGGAGGCAGTATGTCAGCTTGACCAGTCCATTTTCAGGGATCGCTGCTGGCTTCTCGCCAGGTTGAGAGCAATCAACAACTTTGCCCTGAGTGCACTGGCCCATTCCCCTTTCTTTCTCCACTTTGATTAAAATGATTAAAATTGACCGCGCTTCTTACGATACTAATATAGATAATTAATATAATCAGCTCTGAACTCATTCACTAAGAAGAACAAGTCTGGACATTCAAAGGTGAGTAAATCCAATTTCTTATTTCTCATAATATATTATTGTATGTTTTCCTTCATTCCTGTTATTCAAAAAACTGCACTCATTTGCATGCCGGGTTGATCAAATAAAAGCAGCTCGGACTTTCTACATACTCAGCCAATTAATATAACTTATATTAATATCTAGTTTATAGTTGTAAGAATAACTCATTACAGAAATAATGTTACGTTTGAAATGTCACGTTCGATATGTCACGTAACCATACAGATTATGGCTTTAATGAAAACACAAAGATGTGAGTCAAACTAAAAACATTTTAATGCAACTATTACATTAAATTCCAAAAATAATTGTCTAATTCTTTATTTTCATACGAGGCCACTAAAACTGCTTCCGTGTTGTACAGCGTTGGAACCGCTGCTGTTTTGCCATTTTCTTTGATGCAGACTTTAGGCTGCTATAAAATTTAAATCGACTACTTGTATGAGCTATAATTCAAGTATTTTAAAACCTCTTTTAAATTTTTTTTTCTCTTATATAAAAGGTTCGACTGTTTGGCACCTCGAAAGTCAATATAGTATAATTATAATTTCCAGTAAAAACAAAGTGAAGTGTATAGGATTGAGATTCGAGCGTATTAATTGGATATTTACATATCTAATTCTACATTGTCGAATGCTGTTTTGGAATTAGGAGTAGAAAAGATTCAAGGAAATTGCCGAATATTCAATTAAACGAATAGTCTTTGAAAATACTTAATGAATTTTAATTTTTATGCACTATTTATTTGTTCAAGTTCATGGCTTTTGATGATTTGCTGTCCTGCTCACTACTGGCAAGTATGTTACATACATATGATTTGGCTACTTGACATACGTCACTGTTGCCATACATTCTAGTATCTGGCTGGTACGAAATTGAAGCGGCGGGCATATGAGTCTGCATATCCTTCCAGCCAGCACAACAGGACGAACAAGCCATAAGTGTGTATCCTGTTCAAATACCTGGCAGCCTACAAAACCTTGCCAGCTTCAGCTCAGGAACATTTTACAATAGCAATTACCTGAGGTATAGTATAGTAATTATATTTTAGTTGTATGTTTTCAACTAGAAAGTCAAGCATAACAAAAGTTGAGTTTTATTTTATCGTCAACTATAGTGTGGCCTATTCCACGAAGACGAACGTTAACGTTCGCCAGCATTCCGAACAACAGAAAACTAATCAAAAGCAAACTTATTGACAAGCTGGAAATCATTAATGTGAGCGATAGATGATTTTGGTAAAATAGTCTCCAAGTCAGAGATTTGTGCTCTTCAAAACCCTGATGAACCCTTACGACGTTCCACAGCGTTTAACACATCGAAACTAAATTTTCTCCTTATGAATGAAATAAGTTTCGAAAGGAAAAATTAGACATAATTTTTTTGGAAACGGTGATTTTTATGTCTGGCCCGCATTAATTATCATTTAATATTTTTAAAACTTTATAGAAATCATGTTTTTTATCTTTATTACAATATATAAAAATATCTACAGCTATAATACCGACAGCCACATTCTACACACCCTTTAATTAACTTTCAAAACTTATAAATTATATTATTTCAAAAAACCGTTCACGATTTATCAATAAAAAAATCTAGATTGTTGGCACAAGCCAATCAAATTAACGACCAAATGAAAAAAACAGCAATTTTTTCTAAACAACATCAGGGTTTCAAAACATTTTTAGCCGGATTTTATCTCAACATAATGTGTAAACAAAGGCTTAGATAAAAAAATCAAATAAATGAAATTACAAACAATGCGGACGTACCCTTATAAACCACAATACAAATAAAAAAGAACAACAACAAATGTCCACTTTTGAAACAAAACAAGAAATTAATTGCAATTACCCCCACCTTAAGTAAGCAGGACGGTACGGGAGGGAAAAGGTATACGATTAAAGTTAACATTTTCCAGATTTAAAAACAACACACTCAGGACAAAACAACAACAATCTTCCAAAGGGTGGCTACAAATTAAAAAAATAAAATTAAATATGATTATTTACTTTCGAAAGTAAAGAAAATATTTTCCTCTTTGCCGCCCAATATCTAATAACAACAACTTTAAGTAATTACGTTGAATTTTCTCTCTGCTAAAACACATTTTTCAGGTACCGACTCGTACTCGTATAAAATTATCCAGCATCTCGAATTTCTGAAGTGATGAGGTTATTATTTCATTATGTGCGCAATTGCAAACATTTAAAATTAAGAAAATCCCAAAAGACCAAAAGACCATCAACCACAAACAGCTCAAGCAAAGCAATAAATGAACAAAGCCACCAGCCAGCCAAACAACCCAGCAAACAAATAAATGTATAAGCAGGCAAAATAACAACTTGTACGCATCATATGAACGGGCTACATACAGTGCAGTTTAGTTTGCGTTTTCAAAAGCCCTTTGGGATTCGGGCCAACATTCGTCCATTCTGCTCTACCATTTATGAAAAATGAAATATTAAATTTTGTGTTCCGCAGGGGAAGGTGAGTGCCAGCGTTCGTTTTTATTTCCATGACTTGTACTGGCACACACATACGTATCAGCAGAAGGGAGTTTATTAGCCGCCATAACAAACACAGCAATCATAATAATTTAAACACGTCAACAATTTTGCTCAATAATGAACATTATGGTGCTTATGGGTGTTTTTTTGGCTGCAAATCACGTGATATACGAGAACGTTTCGAAACACGTTATCAGCGCTGAAATCGTATTGAACGAAATACTTCTTAAATAAAAGAAAACCAAAAATGTTTAATGCTTTAGGCGGCTCCAAACGGCGCTGAAGATCACAAAACATACACATCAGGGATCTGAGTTTTATACATTCCGCTTTTTTTACAAATACACCCAATCTTGGTTTTACACGATTTTGAAACAGCGCAGTTTCTACAGAGTTGTGCAGTTCCTTAAAAGTATGATTCTTTATTTAAAAAACTATATTGAAAAAAAACGTGTGAATTATTTCTTTCATTTTTTGTCTCAGCCCCTATTTTGCTAATAATTCTTCGAATGTTGATTTCCTGGTGTTCAATTGTTGTCCAGCATTTGAGGCCCTATTTCGCTAATAATTCTTCGAATGTTGATTTCCTGGTGTTCAACTGTTGTCAAGGGCCTGGGGCCCATTCATTGGGCCATTATGTAAAATTTAGCTTTTATCAAAAGTGTCTTCGAGTAAATCAATTTTAGCACATGTGTGTGGCATTTGACTCCGTACTGTGCGAATCAATTGTTGGCAAGATTAGTTCCAGCTAATTGAGATACGCAACAACTTGTAATCATGCCCCTATACTGTGTTTTTGAAGACATGTGGACCCCATGGACTCCGCCAGGTAACAAATCGCAGCAAACAGTAATTTTTTGTATATATAATAGGGTTTTGATAAAAACTTTTGGACAATCCCCACTCCAAATGCAACAATTCTGTTTACGTACGTCCCCATTCAACTAAAAATGGGCTTCATAGAGTACGAAATCTTGAATGAAATTCAATATCGATTTTCATTTATGGTTTACACCATTCGCAAGCGTGGATCTGGTGTTAGTCTGTCCACAATGAAATGTCACACAAAACTAAGCAAATAGCAATTATCAGCTGTTAAAGGGGTTGTTGGCAAACAAAGCAGTGTTGCCAATACAAAGCTGTCAACCTCTAACAAAAACGCCCATATATACGAACATATGAACACGAGTAAACTTTGATAAATCAAAAAAATAGCAAAGTAAACAAATAATATTGTTTAATTTTCAGTTAAGGTGGACTCGACAGCACTTTTTTATTGACACCATTGTTCTAAAAGGTCTATGATATCCAAAACATATACAATTTTAAAACACGTTTCTGTGTGCATCTGTCTGTATGTGATTATATTTATTATTAGAGGAGAATTCGGGAGTTTTCCTATAAGTGTTCTTATATGAATTCAGTTGATTACCTCTTCCTTTTGGAAGGTCACTTGAGTGACCGGTCATTTTCGTTCCATTGTCAGAGACTGATCGGTTTCATTTGAACAACCAGTACGTGTTTGTTGTTCTAGGTATTTGCTGAAAACAGTTGATTAAAACATCAATGAAAGTGAAAAAAACTTCAACTAGTTTAATTTCTTGTGCTGAAAATAATTTATTTAAAAAAAAAAGAAGGCAATTTTATAGCAGGCAGAACAAGAACGAAACCCGGCCAGTTAAATGACCGGCTCAGTCCTTTCATTTAAATGATTCGTTCAATTTAATACGGTCGTTCGCCAACGACATCTTTATAAAACAATAAAAAACATATATCAACAGTACTTTGATCTTTTAATAATTTCCACATTTATAAAAATCAACAAGCCCTCGAGGGATTATCCCCAGGCCACTGTATTTAGTCTACAGTATTTATATAAGAAAAAATTTAAGAGATAATATATCCTTCAACTACGAGTACAATAATACTCCTATTTTACTCTTATTTTAGTTCGTGCGTTATAAAGGCATTTATTTGCATCGTTTTAATTTTTACTCAAAACTTATACAGGACTTTTTTGTTATTAATTTTCTTGAAAACAATTGGAAATCTAAATTTGTGTCTTTACATTTCATCAGTCTTTGTGAACACTTAATGTTTACAGGGCCTTATAAAAATGATAAACTAAAACAAATCGCAGGCGTGATTTCAAAACGTATGATTATCAGACCAGACCTGAAAGTT
Organism: Epicampocera succincta; assembly: GCA_932526305.1. Lineage (NCBI taxonomy): Eukaryota > Metazoa > Arthropoda > Insecta > Diptera > Tachinidae > Epicampocera > Epicampocera succincta. Next base: position 60,975,529 of record OW052034.1, read on the forward strand.
GCTTATTTTTGTGTTCATTTCACTGAAACCTGGAATTTACATACATACATACACTCATAGGTAAATAAATATACAATATGGTAATCGCGCGACATAATTAATGCTAATAAAAACAGTTGAAATCAAAAAACTGTTGTTGTTTCGGAATTGAGGAATGCGAGGCTTAAAAATATATATTGGGGCTGTCTTATGTTTGAATTTCTTCTTTTTTAAATCGTTGAATTTCTTAAGACTAGTATAACATTTTAACGAAAATAGATTCGGATATTAAGATTATTTTAAAATCATATAAAATTTAGTATAAATTTAGTATTTCCGGTTCAGGGCATCCAAAAACCCCAAGATGTAAAGAAAACTACAAAATGTAATAGTTTTTTTTTTTTTACAAAATTACTTGTAGGTCAATAGAAACAAAGAACACTTTTCTCCTTTAAATCTTTTGCAATTCTACACAAAATATGTTACTTCATGGTGAGGTGCACAAATAAGAAATTAGACCGAAGTGATCTATTTTTGGGGTCTGCGCTGAGGCTCCCTTTAACATGTTGGCACAATGCCTTTTCATACCGCAGTTAAGAATGTTTGAAATTATTAAGATGTAGAGTTTTAGTCGTATTATTTAAAAAACAAATGGCATGTTTTCTAATGCATAGAAATCTTTAAAGTATAATCTATGGAAGAGATTAGGTTATACTTACGTTACTTCTTGGAAACATAACATCTTACTCGTATAACTAATATATTTGTACATATATACATACTTATATAAATATTTAATGCCACAAAATGAAGACATCACTTGGCCTGTGTTTGCTATTTTCCCCTTCATAAACTTTTCGTTCTTAATCCATGTTTTGTTTTTTTTTTCGTAATATATTCTTGACGATCTTATTTCAAATCAAATTCTTACAACATAAACAACTCTTAACCTGATGAGCTGATGGGCGTTCCTAAACTTCTCCATCCGCACAAAGTTTCGTTTTATTTACTGCTAAAGTAACCAGCAAAAAATAACCCTTACAAAATTCTTTGTTTTTCTTTCATTTTATCAGCAAAAACACCAGCACTAAAACAACAATTGGGGAATATATTTATAAAAGTAAAAAAACAAGGGAGTTGTATCTATTACTTTAATTTATTAAGCAAAAATTAAAAAAAAAGAAAACATAACGTGGCCAATCCGCAGTAATAATTGGAATTCTTTTGATAGAAGAAGATTTCTAACTGAATACAGTTAACAAACTTAAGTTTGCTGTCACGTTGTCAGCAACATTGTGTGATACTTTCCGCCAATTTTTGAATACCGACATATGTATATATTTATGAAAAATGCACAAATTTCGCTTAATTTAATGAATTGTTCTCATTTACTATGTTTCCCTTAAATCTATTATTATTCATTATTATTATAATGACAACCGCGAAATGGGGAAACCCCGCAATCATAAAAACACAACAAATTTAGTATATGTATATCGGACTAGCTAGTTTTCTAGCTGTGTATGTGCCGAAATTTTGTAGGTACTACCCTACTAGCCAGTAGACTTGCAAACCGTTGAAATATTTGTTCGAACATTCAACTTTATATCAAAGTCTACTAACGAGTAGACTTGCAAACCGTTGAAATATTTGTTCGAACATTCAACTTTATATCAAAGTCTACTAACGAGTAGACAGCTAGAAAACGCTCAAAACACCGTTGCATACTTTAAAGCAGTTAAATTAATTCAGTTCTTTGATAGGACTAAAAACAGAATTTAATAACCGGTAAAATAGTTAGCGGTTTACAAATCATCTAAATATATGCCCCTATTTCGGTTAACAACTTAACTCCATTGAATTGAAACAGAAACAACTTAACTTCACAACAACTTAACTATTGTTTGGTATTAGCATGAAAAAGTTGTAGATTTTTTAAATAATTAAACAGCTGATTGTGGCAAAACATGAAACAATAATTTTTATTTTTCTTTTAAATAAAACGCATAACTTATGATTTACATACGTATATTATAATGATGATGAATATAACACAACTGAAGTGCTGCGAATAAAAAAAAATCTCCGTCACCACTCGAATCCTTTCCAACTTCCAAATGCTAAGTAAAAAAATTATAGTTGTGGTGGAATTGCTTTTAATTAATTAACTTTTTGCAATTTTATAAACTATTTTCATTTAAATAAGGAAGCCTTTTGCATTCTGCTTAATAAAATTATTGAACATTTTCCTAAAACTGTGCGAGGAAAGGCTATTCCTTCCATATTAAAACTATACGCAACTTTGCGGTTGCTTGCTGGTGGCAGTTATGAAAAATGCTCGCTGCATTAGTGCCGGTCTATGGATACAAATGCTGGAAAAAGTCATCGAAAATTGGACCTTCCGATTACACTACGTCCGAGTCATCCGTGGCGGTCATATGCCAGAAATTATAATGCCAGAAGATTATCTTTCGAATAAACTAAATTTCATGTCAGTTTAAAAAATTCATCGTTGTCTTGTTCCATTTCAAAGTTCTGTACCTCTATAGAAAACACCCTTTACATGCATACATAAATACCCAGCGTGGAACCCCAAACGGTGTTCTTACTTCAAGCCTTCTTAAAGGCCTGCTTAGGCATTTTTTTCTTCAATTAATATTCCTACTCATATTCAACCGGTAAAAAATACAGGCCTCGGCTCTTCTGTGGAGAAGATAAGAAGGCGAAGGGAATGTTGTTTTGCCTAAAGAAAAGTATAAATTTATTTATTATATGTAGAAGTAGAAAAATTATAGAATAAAACATATTACAGTCTTATTTATGTAGTTGAGTAATAAAGAAATTACAACCAGCGTTGTCAACTCGGTGCGTTTCCCAGCATTTTAGGTGCGTTTTAAAATTATTGCTGCGCCCGCTTACATACTTCTTCTTCTTATCGCTGTGTACATATACATTAACATAAATATTTGTTTTTTTAAACAATAAGTACCACAAACAATCAAAATAGCAACTTTTAAATTAAAGTGGTGCCTTAAACATGTTGGCGCATTGACATAAATTGATTGCACCATACGAGTAAAACCAAAACAATTATAAGAGTCCTTATTGTATTACAAGGCAATAAATGTTCATTAGCTGCGCCTTAACCTTAGAGCACAATTAATGCTTTTTACAGCCGTGCTTTTTTCCAGCAACCACCATCAATTACCCTTTAGCCCAAGGCACGGGTTTTATTTCAATTTCTAATGATGTATTTGCCTTCAGCAAATAATAATTACCAAAATCTGTCATATGTAAATATTATACAGCATGTGTTTTGTTAAAAGGTAAAGTGTGTGTGAGTGTGTGTGTGAAAGCCTAAAGCGGCTGATACAATTTTATAGTAAGATTTTAAAACTATATGGTGTTTTTAATGTGGTTCAGTTCATTTGCAGCAATTAGTAGAGGGTCTATAAAATCATTTCATTCATATAAAAATCAAGCCAAAGACTTTTTAAAGTTTTGTCGACTCTCCGAGGAAACTTCTTTTGAAAAGTAATCAGCTAAAATATTAATAAACTCAACAAACAAATTAACAAAATTTAAAAAAGCAAACGCCGTTTTTTTTGGTTTTGAAAACATTTTAAACTTCGTTTCGATCCAGTTTTCTTTTTTTGTAACTATTACTGAAATTGTTTAATCAATAATAACGTTTTCACCAGTTTTGAATATTGCATACAGTAAATGGCATGATATTGAAAAGTGTGCACAACTAATTATATATCAGCTTCTAATCAAGTCGTTACATGATTACTTCTAAGTAATGTAGAAGGTAAATAGTATAATATTAAAAAGTTCGCAGTGAAATCTTGGCAATGCCTTGCACTTACCTAACAATATATTGTACTTTTCGGTATAATACTATTGCTATTTAGATTAATATTAAATAGAAGGGCTTGTTTCACCTTATCCTGAAACGGAGTCCTTCTAAAAGTATGAAAGTTCAGTGCTTGTAGCCACCGTTTTTTTTTATTGTGGACGACTATATGTTTTGTTCGTTACAATTTCCGTTGTCTGTAATATTTTTCTTCTTACAGAATTCTATTGACTTGCATCGATAGTCCTGCGTCTCAGCCACAATTTACACAACCTATCTACTCTTATATACCGATATTTCAATATATTATAGAGCCACGATTTCAAAATATTATAACATTTTATTAGCAATTCGACCAGCTTTTGTACTTCCTGTCCAGAAAAGTTACGGTTTTTGAATTTAAGCTCTCGATATAAAGTTTAAACCTTAAATGGCTTTTTATTTTCAGTAAAAACAATTTTAAACAATAAAAAAATAGATGCAGTCAAGGAAAAAGGATTTTCTTTTCATTTAGAATCGTGAATTTGTATATGTTTTTTAAAGTGATCGTTCGTTTAAAAAGTGAGAAACCAAAATGATTCTTTTTAGTTTCCCGGTCCATGGAATTAATACTCAATTTTGTAAATTTTTGTGTGTGAAAGCTCTTGCCCTAAAATTAACGAAAATTGTTGAATAATACTTTTTTATAATATAATAATATTTAGGCTTTCAGCTTTTGGCAGTGAAGCTCGTTCTACATTTAACGAAGTTTGACCAAAAAGACCTTCGCATTTTTTTAATTTTTTGTACTCAAGCAACACCATGATCATGCCGCGTCCACCAGATCTGTCCCCCTAATGACTTTTTCCTGCTCGCAAGATTGAAAAGGCGGCATTTTACAACGATTGATATTGATAATATAAAAATGGAAGTGCTGTGAGAGCTCAAGGACATATCAAAAAGTTCATGTCAGAACAGCATGACTACTATCAAGAGAAAAAAATTGAAATTGGCAAACAAATAAGAGTCTTCTGAGTAGAATTAAAATTCACCTAATTTTTTGAACAAACCTCGTATTGTAAAAGATTTTCACAATTCAATTATTGTTTTATTATTCTTCCATGTGATTTCTTTAAATGAAATAAATGTATCGAAGTCTGGTAGAAACATTCTAAATCAATATCAAATTCTAATAATTCAAATTTACAGGCAAACATATTTGTTTTTACCAAATTAATTTATAAGCCAAATACAATTTTTTTTACCCAAAACCGCAATAAATTAGTTTTCCTGTCTTCTACTGACACTTGATATTTTCTTTCGGAAACAAACAGCGCCCAGTACATACATAAATATATACATATTCGAATATACTTGCAGTAAACGGCATTAGAAATCACCGAAATTCAATATGATACTCGTAGTACAATCCAAGAAAATCATCAAATGGTTCTAATCTACAGTTGTCTACTCAGTTACATGCACAGGCATGCTCCAGAGGGATTGCCGACAGCGCTCGGCCAAATTAGTTTATTGAATAATGTGTCGAAGTGCAGGGGAGTGCGAACAAATGTCTGCCTTTTTTGCCATTCCAGTCATGTAGAAGGTCTAGTAGGTATTTTAACAGTAATTGGAAATTGGCCTTAAAAGCTGTTACACGTTAGAAAACTCTTACTCGCCATGAAATATGTACATACATACATACATAGTTGACAAAGAGACCAACATAATAATGATAAATACAATGAAAAGAATAGAAATAAAATCATTATTGTATCGAACAGGCTAGTGTTTGCGGTTCCAAATACACATGATGTCAGATGATTTCACAAAAGCAAATTTTGCAGGAGAAGCGAAAAATTCTGTTATGAAAATTTATGCAAATCAGATGTTTTTTTTTTTTAATTTACACTTATTTTTTATTCATAAAATAATATTAGAAAAAAATTTCCTGCACCATACCTGCAGATCGTTATTGAATTGTATGAACCTGCCTGTATTTGCAATATCAAATAGACATTAATAGCCAATAGAACAGTATTTTCCCCAAAGTGTAAACCCAACTCGTTTGGGACATAGCAATTGTCTCGCAGAACAAAAAGGGAATAGACAGGTCCTGTGCCAGGCAAATATACAGCATTATATACAGCAGCATAAGTCAAGTAACTCAAGCCGACATAATTATTATCAGCCTGAGTACGAATGAAAGCGCAATATGGGTCATTCAAATGCCATATAATTATAAGAGCAAATCCCTGTTAGGGGGTTGGCTAAAAGTAGGACTGCGGCAGCGTAAAGATTTCGTCGACAGCTATTAAAGGCAAGAAACCGGATTTCCAAATTGAGTTTGTGAAAATGAACGCAAACGAATGAAAGCGAAATTTAAGTTATTCTTATGGCATATTATTGACCAAATCCCTGTGAGAGATTTTGCTCCCCGACGCCAAATGGGGCACAGGCACGAAATGTCACTAAATACAGTGTGAAGACTTCGTCATATACTATTAAGTGCAATAAACAAATGAAAGCACAATTTGGCTGATTCCTATGGCCAGTGATGAACCAAATCCCTGTGTATTTTAAATTTTATATATAATCTCTAAAAATACCGATATCCAGAAATCTTTTTATATATTGTATTTACATATATATTAGCTTAATTTTTTAATAACGATACACGTTTACGTTGTACGATTTCTGTACCGAAGTCGCACTCTACTCAAACCTGAAAAGTATCTCCTGTTTAAACCAACCAAATATTTAAGAAGATGTAATTTTTACCCTCTAACAACACTTTTCATCCCTTATGGATGTATTTATGTACGTGTGTGTGTGTTTGTCAAAGCAGACAATTTGTTTTATTTGTTTGCACATGCCAATTTTCAGATTTTATAATTGAATTTGAAATTGAAGATGACAATTGGTTTAACAATTGCATAGTAAAACTGTGCACCACGATACCTGCACTCAACTCAACTCAACTCAACTCAACTCAATATCAATCCACAATCCACAATAAAACAAACACACAAAAAAACACAAAAAATTTTCGTTTAGTTGTAGGTCGAACAAACTGGATAAGTGACCACAATTTGATTATATTAGCATTTCTTGTTCTTCTTTTTTTTCCAACATTTTGGCTATGACTCAATTAACTTTAGATTCTCAAATCTTGGATACACACATGTACATTAATTTATAAATACGTACATACATACATACATATGTATCTGTGTGTAGGTTTTACACTGAATAGACTTTTTTCACTTCCTTGTTATGATTGTTCTGCTTATTTTAACGTTGCCCCTAGAAAAACTTAGAATGAATTTTTCGAATCTTTGTTTAATTATTTGCAACACGTTGAACCAATTTGTACATTGCCACAGAAAGTGCAAAAGAAAACAAAACTCGAAATTTACATATTTTGTAGTTCCATCAAAATACGTCATCTGGGAAAGTTGTTCGATACTGAACAAGCCTTCGATACAGAATGGCACCCTTGTGTACCTGCTATTTAAATTAAAGAATGCACTACCTGCTCCGTTTTATTTACTTCTTCGATCATATTTATGCAATCGATATTTTTATGTTAGAACTTATAATGACAATTCGAACTTATGTGAGATTCAAGCCGGAATACCACAAGGCAGTGTATGGGGTCCAGTTCTCTACACTATATACACGCCAGATATACAGTCGCCACTATTCCAGACGATACAGCATTAATAGCTGACGATAATTGTCCTACTGCGTCTTCAAAGCTTATTCAGGATCATTAAAGTAATATTGCTTTATGCTTAAATAAATGGAAGATATTTGTCAATTCCGACAAATCCTTACATATCGCATTCGCTCCTAGAAAAGGAGATTGTCCGCCAATTTTTCTTGTATCATATATTTTAGCATGCACCTGGATAAAAGACTTACTGGGAAAACCCATATTAGAAAAGAACAACTTAATAACAAGACTAAAAGGATGTATTGGTTACTTGGTAAAAATTCTCCGTTAAGTCTTGAAAACAAAGTAGTGCACCGATACCAATCTAAGACCTTAAGAATGATAACAAATGCTTCTTGGTACATGACTAATAATAATATTCATCGAGACTTAAAAATACGCTCTATCGTTCGTTCGTTCGTAATAGGTTCAGCAAAGGATACGTTGATGGGCTCAGTAATCATACAAATGTCCTGGCCATTGCCTTATTAGATGACAGTGAGAAAATAGTAAGTTGAAAAAGGGTTCACGTTTTAGATTTGCCTTTGATCTCTGAAGATTGATCTCACTGGGGACTAAAACAAATATCATGTTTAAAGTACTATGAAATTTGCTTAATATTTGTAAAATTTTTAAACAGATTGTAAATATGAAAATATATGAAAAAAAATACAGGAAGCCTCAACTGACTAATACAGCGCTGGCAGGGATGGCTCGTATGGGACAATTTGTTTTAAACGTTAAATTTATTGAGTAACTTGGTAGCATTTTCTTACTTACCCTAACCCTAGGTCTAGGGTCAGTAACCGGGTACCTTTTTTTAACTTTAAAAATGTTTGCAAATTTTTCCAAATGCAAATATGGCTAAGAAATCTAATCGTCGATATTGAGCTCTTTGTAGACAATTAAAAGGAAAAAATCATTTTAGCTAAAACCCCGTTTAAAATGGTTTTACATTCGACAGCTACGCGAATCAATGACTGGCGTATCCCGGTAGCCCTACAAGTTTCATCTGTTTGGTCTTCATAAAAGTTCCCACTATTTCATTATTTACATGTATTAAAATATCAATCATAAGAGCGACCGTCAAACCTTATAGCAACAACAGTTTAGAACTACGTACCGTTATCATAGCAAAACAAAACAAATAAGTCTATGACACCAGATGTGTCATACACGCAGAGAATTCCCTGCATAGCGGCTTGTCGACATGAAAGTTAGGCGCAGCAACTTAAAGCAAAAAATCAAAGTGAAATGATTCAACGAAATTTTATATTTAACTTAACACAATAATCCCGGGTACCCGGTTATTGACTAAAGTATATTCTTTTATTAAAAAGTTAAATTTGCAGAGTTGCTTTTCGATCTTTGTTATTCGGCGATTCTGAGCAGTTAGAACTTGAAAACTTACTTAGCAGGATATAGAATAATAAATAAATATTGTAGTTTAAAAATGCGAATCTTGGCAGCATAATTCTTTAGTTTCGTGAAAGTCGTTTGTCTTCAACATGTTTTACCGTCAAACCAAGTAAATTTTGCTTTAGAAAGAGAACTAATTTAAAATTTCTTAAATATCGATTAGTGAGGAAGGACACAGTTTAAAATAATCCAATTCAACAGAGTCGAAGGTAAAGCATAGACAAGACCTTCCCAAGGAAAGCTGATCGATCGAAAGTCTAGACAAATGGGAAGCTTTTGGTAGTAAAATGTTTGTAAAAAAAAAGAATCGTACGATATTGTTCATATATCAAAACTAATATTCAGAAGGAAATATTCAATTTATTTATTGTATTAATTTTTATTAATTTTGGTAATACAATAAGTACATACACTTTAACTGTTGCCTTCTTTTGTAGAACATCAATGTGGACACGGCTTTTCTTTCATAACAAACCAAAAAGGCGTAACTGACGTGACATTTTCCATATTAAAACCAACCACTTTTTTCCAGCACAAATAAATTTGTTGATAGTTTTTAACTTACATACATATATTGGAAAATTTTATCTCAATGGTAAATATATTTTTCATTTAAACAAGTTTTTGGGTTCTACTGTAAAAATTTAAAAATTTTATATATGTATGTGTGTACATATGTAGGACGTTTTGCATTTTCTGTGACGATATTCTACATATGTATGTAGGTATGTATGTATGTTTACGTACAGCTAAAGATAATATCGATAACAAATTAAAAATTGTGCTAATTTGGGAAAGTTGTTATTTAAACTTTAATATAAAGAATTTAAAGCCCAATTTCCTATCGACATTAGAAGCTTTTAACCATAAAGTTATTCTATATGTATGTATGTATGTACATAAGTGCAAAAGCAAACATGCATAAGCATGTCTGTTGGTGTCTGTGTGTGTGTGTCTATATTCCTAATGAGTATAAGTGAACAATGAAATGTTGTATAAAATTGTCTATTTATTGTATAAAGTTTTCATACGTCATGTCTTCAGAGTCGTACAAAAAATTCACAAGCCAAATTCACTGTTACGTAAAAAGCACATACATACACACATACATACACACACATACATACTTACAACCACACAAACACACATGTGTTTATTTATTGATTATCAAATTTATAGTGGTTTAATTTTTTAAATACTGCATTGAATCTGTTGGTCATTTAATTTTTGATTGTCCTTTCCAAAGGTTATTACGTTACATTACTTTTTCCATTGTTGGAAAACATTTTAAATTTTATTATAAGTTTATTGTTGTTATAACTAGTTGTTGTGTTAAGTTTTTAAAATTTGAATTTTCCAGGTCATTTAGTTTGTGTGGATTTTTCAAGTAATTTGTCTAGTTTTATTTGAATACAAGAGAAAAATTAGCAAAATTATGCAAACACGCACACACGCGCACACATATAATAAATTATGCATTTGTGTATTTATAAAAGGTAATATTTAAATGAATTAGTATATAAAATGCAATAAAATATATTAAGCGTGAAATTTCTTTTACTGCAGTGCATGTGGCTAGAAAGTCGTATTGTAGTAAATGGATAAAATGTCAAGCCTAGAACCTCCCCGAAAATGAAGTTATTTAAATGGTGCAGGCAGATGTTAAAGTTCAAAGTTGGAAAGGTCAACTAAAGAAATGGCATATGTATGAACACACAGAAAGGTACAAGATTGTATAATTGTATAAGATTGAAGCTTAAGAATTCGGTGTAGAACAAAAGTTGTAATTAAGAACTTTTGTAAAAACTTGTCTCCAAATTTCGAAGATAAAAAACAGGAAAAAAATAGAGTAAAAAAAATGTTGTTTTAAGTTCGTTTAAATTTTAAAATCCTTAAACAATTTTTAAACTTTATTTACATTTAAAATTTTTTAGTAAAAATAAAAGTTGTTTTTAATTTTTAATGCTTTAAGCAGAGATAAAAGTTAGACATATAGTATAAATACTGCAGAACCTATTCGCATTCATAAATATCTCAAACCAATCTGTTTTCATGATTTGAAGGAAGACAAACAGGCTAAAAAAAGATGAGTCCCAGAAAATGTCTGCTATAGGCATTCGAGATACAATAACTGGCATCAGATTTATTTAAGAAAATACTAAAGCAACCCACAAGTATTCACATAATAAGATAAACTATTTGTTAACCCAGAAAAATATATAAGATAGAAATGAAATTGCTTGCAGTTGAAATCACTTCAGCTGGTAGGCTGCAGTATATTGATGAGCCATTTAGTTGCCGCGCATCCAACTTGAATGAAAAATTATTTAAAAGAAGAATTAAAGTTTTCACACAAACACTTGTCATAATAAAGTCAAAGTATTGATTAATAATTTGCTTAATTCTACTGGTTCTCATTTCGTGAAAAACAAGTAAATTTCTTAATCGTTTTTCGCACTTATGAGCATAAAATCTTTATATGTATGTCTCTTCCAGCTATTAACAGTGTTGTCAACTTTAAAATTTTAAAATGCACCAAAATGGAGAATAAGACGCGCAGCAAATTTAGAATTTCTTATGTTTATTGAAGAAATTTTGCGCATCAAGAATTTTAAAACGCACAGAGTTGACAACACTGATTACTAAAACATGTCAAATGTAAGTCGACTGCGGAGCCATTGTGTTTTAATCTGATGGTGGAACATCTCCATTTCATGAGCTTGTCAAAGGGCTCACCATCATCGGACTTATCTCTTGCTTTAGAGCTCAGGCTCTGCCACTAATTCCCCACACAGAGCGGAAAGCTCAGGCACCTGTATTGATAGCCTGAAATCCCGAAGGAACGTTTGCCGGATTTACGTGAAAATTCCGCACAGCAACATGATGCAAGACCACAGCTCCTTGAATACATTTGCACTGACAAAAATATAGACTATTATCTGTTTCTACTAGTGCACCTTTCTGCGTTTAAGCCACAGCCATATCTTTTCAGCCAAGTTTAGGTACCCCACCTCATGACCAAAACCAGGATCCCCGCTCCCAAGGTATTTCAGGAGCCTGTAGCTCCCGATTGTGCCAAATGGTTTCAGCAGAACCCGAACAACCAACAAGTCATGCAAGAATTTCCTAAATATTTGCAACCCGGAAAGCAGAGTGCCCCAGTTGGAATACACCACAGCAAAACCTCGTCCTCCGTGTCAAATTTAAACAGTAAGGAAATTGTTGTCAAAGCCTAATTAAACAATCCCTATTAATTTTATTTCCTTTAGTTTTCCTGAAAATCAGCGAACAACTATTTCACATATAACCAACCATTTATATCCTTAATTTGCATGCGCACTGCTTGTGCTTAATGGAATAAGTTGGCTTTTACTAAAATCAATAGCATTAAATATTTACTGTGTAATCTTTGTAATTTCTTTAATTTATTTACTTCCAGGCTAAAGACCTTTTCCGTACATGGTGCGTGTGTTTGTGTGCTCATATTTATTGTGCAAATTAGTGTAGTGCAAAATCCCTTCAATAAAACTAAATTATATTTACATACGACCAATAAAACAAATTTGATTTTAATCAATAGAAAATCTTGACAATTTCAAGAAAATTTACTTTCATCCACGCACACACGCACACACACACACACACAAAACAAGTTTCATCTTGAAGCATTTCGCAGGAGCACAAACTTATGAACCCTTAAAATTTTTCCAAAAGTCGTAATTCTGTAAAGTGAAATGCATTCAAGTGTATCATGGAGTATTTAACCCAGCTTTTAACAATAAAATTAAGTACAACATGGCAGGGCCGAAAAGGATGAAAGCGTAGGACTAAGAAGAAGAAAAATAATGTAAAATATTGCAAGTAGAAAATAATAAAAAAAAAGGAAAAAGCACCAACAACACATTAGAAAACTACGACTACTTCAGGCAATAGAAGCTATTAAAGTAAGGACTCTGTGATCTATATACAATTTTACGAGCATATATCCTCATAGGAACATGCACATACATACAATATTGATAATTTGTGTGAGTGTTTGTATTTAAATAAAATCAAAGAAACTTTTAGTTGTAAAAAAAGTGTCCACAAAATTAATGGTTTAAGTCGAAAATGTGTTTAGCAGAAGCAAAAGAAATTACACGAACACTCGAACGCTCGTACTCAACTAACAGTAGAAAATTATCTATTGCTTAAGATGATGTCAGATATGCAAAGGACTTAATTCTTTGCAAATTAATTCACCCCATGATTTCTCATATTCTGAGCCACAAGAAGTTCAGAGGCTTAGCATGTACTCGTATTCCTTAATAGTTTTCTTGCAGCAAAATAAATCGTACATAATTACAATGCAAAGCACCGTCGCGGTCCAGTCCCCCCCTCCCTAAAACTTATTATATTACTGTTAAAAGTTTTGTTATACCGAAAGCATGAAATAAAACAGGTTCCATGTCAAATCATCCAAAAATTTTACGTAGAGTAATTTTTTGTAGATTTTTGTTTTAAAAATGGTGGCTCGTTTTTATATGTCGATTTTTAAAAACTGAAATGTCTACCACAATTTTTCTTATTAGCTTTTTGTTTTCGCATTTTCTTATAAAAAAAAATTAGCCTAATAACAGTCATAAATTTTAATTCTTGGGAATATTAACAAAAATTAAAATAATATACTCCCCACCAATCTATTATTCAATTAAGCCCATCCCATGGCATCGAACATTAACATCCGTCAGTTTTTTGAAAATAAAAAAAATTATTTGCAGACTATCAGGTAATTTGTTTTTCAAAAATATTGCACATCGTAAAAAAGCGCACTATATAGAAAACTAACCATAAAGTTAAAATTGCTCCACCCGATTGTATAAAGAATAAGGAATCGTGCCTGACCCACGATATCGTGTTAACGTTCGCTCCTAAAAAGCCGATTTGGAGACAATCCATGAGATTTGTTTTTCTAAGTTCATCTACAGATCACGTTAATCATTTCCAATACGTCGCAATTGGGACAGTTAATTTACTTTTCATCGGTTGTTGGAGAATGTCGACATTGTGGGAAAAATTTTATATAAAAACACAAACCATAAAGTTAAAATTATTATACCTGATTTCATGAAAAAAACCAAAGAAATCCTGACAATATGTTTACTTAGGTCAAAAATCTTTACGCCTGGTAAAAGACCGGCTATTGAGACCGGCGATACAGAATTAAAATCGATTTTTGTCAGTACCTGCCTTACGGACTTATCGAACAGTAGACCAACTCCACATGAGTGAATTGGATAACGGCTGACTAACGCCTCAACTTCTTATAAATTATAACACTGCATAAATCGGAAACCCATTGCTCGAGATCGTGGGCTATCAAAATCCCTTCTGTTTTCTAATTTGCCAGAAAGGTAAGGGAGGGCAAGGCATCACAGCTGGTAGCACGGAATCCTCTCGCCTGTACATTACCCTCTATCTTAGTTTCTTACATAAAATATACCTCTCAAATAGAAGGATCATCAGGAGATTTGTTACCATAGAATTTTCCAGCCCTCTTCCAGCGTTTTTAGAACGTCTCAGCCAAGGATAGGCTCCTTCGCCTATGACAAACACCAAAAAGTCAAAGGACAAGCTGGGAGCTGTTGGTTCCCTCTTCTGTCAATTGGCCTCTGGTGAAGGCTTCAGAAGAATATGCATAATCGAAGTCATATATGAACTCCCCGGGGGAATTAAGACAATATAGATAAAATCGTTGCTTCGCATCGAATTTCGCCTATTCTAGAAAGAATAGCGGCCGAAATAGTTCTTAAAATAAAAGGTCTATCGGGTGAAATTTAGGAACAACAAGTTATTTTAATTTGAGAATCGATTAGCAGGACAACTTCTGTTCGTTTGAAATTATCTGACGAGTATCAGCATAAATCATTTATAGATCAATGACATGTCTTCTCAAAATAAGACGAAATGTCTTTATAGTTTTAGGAAGATAAACTGCAAATTTCTCTTAAAAGGGGGGAGATTGTTTCCCTACATTTTGTGAAGGAAAAAAATTAACTTTTAGATTTTTTATGAAAATCATAGAATGCGTTTTTCTAGTAAATTCGCGTAAATTGCCTTCTTCCGGGATATATAGGAACTAAAAATCCGGACAATGTTATTGATACCAATAATCTTTGCGCTGGATTAAACTGCTGCCTAATCTATTTTATTTTTACTCTTACTTTTTATAATTTTTTTTTATATATTTTAAATAGAATAAAAAACAATTTTTTGTTGCAAAACCCTACACAAGACTACCTGCTAAACTAAAATAGTAATAGCACACACAAGCCTATATATATATATATATATGTACGAGTGTGTATGTAGATTGTGTTGGTAGCAGAATAAAAGAAACAAGAAAAGCCGTAAATTATTCAGCTTTTATGTTGGTAATTTGTACCATTATCCAATAAATGTCTTTTTAAAAACATACAAACATGACAAACACTTATTTCAAATACTTGCAACTACTTTTACACAAGTATTAGTCGAAGGAAATTGCCACGAAGACAGCAACTCAGATGAAAGGGACACGTAGAGATGTTTAAGATTGTAGATAAAGATGCGACTAAAGGAGCAGTGCAGTTAAGCCACTGTTGTTGTTGTATATTAAGGCACAAGAACTTTATGTAGATGGTAATATTGAGTTCATATAAATCTGATTCTAAATGGTTTTCCTTTCCCTACTTTTAGACACTTGAATACATGAACAGAAACGAGCCATAGAGCAACCATTTGGGTTCCCTTTAATAAGAGTGCTATAATTTTGGGATCGGTTTTTTTCTTTTTTTTGGAAAAACGTTGGCCACCTCTGAAGGGAAAATTTTGTTCTTGTTGTTGTGAGAATGTCGAATGTCGAAGCAAGGCAGTGCTTAAGAAGGCGTGTAATTGAAACATTCAAAAGACAATTTCCAAGTCTTAGCACAGACACACTTAATGAACATAAAAGTTATGGTCTTCACAGCAACAACAACTACAACAAGCTGTAACAGCAGTGGCAGCAACAGCACACGATGATGATAATAAAGCCATCAATGGTTGTAGAATCTTACCATGTTTTTCTTACTCAACTTAACAAAATGGGAATGGGAATGGGAATGGGAATGGGAAATGGAAACGAAACTGAAAATGAAAATGAAAAAAGCCAAATACGATTGAACATTGGAAGAACATCGACAGTGACCAATCAGGCGTTAACTTCCCTTCGTGTTTTTGTTTTTGTACAACGACAAGGATTACGGAATTGTTTAAAGGCCCATTATTCTCGCAAAAATGTAAGAATAAAAGTAAATTAAAATAAGAAAGAAATCAAAGTTAAAGTTTTCTGACAAACTCTGCAGTGTAAATTAGCAAAAAGTCAATAGAGAAACAAAAGATAAACACACCAATCCAAGTCATTACTTAGTCTTATGGGAAATTGCCGCATACCGACGCGCTTTGCGGCAATTTAGAGTGCATATTCGCTATAGTGGATGCATTCAGTTTTGGCAAAAAATACAAGAACTTAACAATTTTCGATTTAGTTTTCCCTTACAACCATATCAATTTTATGATATATGATTTTCAAGTAAGAAGATCACTCGAAACTATCACTTATCGTGACTATAAAAATCTCAGCCTTTCGACATTAGAGAAAGAGCTGCGCCAAGTTGACTGGAGCCTCATTTATTACATGGCATTTATTTTTAAAAAGGTTGAAATGTTATAAAACGACAGAGTTTAACACAATTTTTCACGCCGCCTCGCTATAGAGTTACCAAAAACATAAGAGAAGTCAAATCAAACCACTATGACAGAAAATGATGTTAAATTCGGCGACCTTAATACGAACTGCGCTATTACTTCATTTAATTATTACTGCAAAAATGCCTGGATATTTATCTGAAAGATTAAGGTTCAGCAGCCCCAATCACAATTTCCCCCGGGGGCCAGGTTAAGCGTTGACAACTTACCGTCATGGCAGGTGCTGGCATAAAATTAATTCCGAATTCCACCATCCCACTGACAATTCAATACCCATAAAACAGGGAAGCTTAAGGTCCGAGTGGCCATTTTTTCCTACTGCTATTCGCCTCTGGAACAACTTACCTGCAGCAATCAAAAATACCAGCAAGCAGCAGTTTTAAAAAAAAAAACTTATCTCTGATTACTTGTCATAACCACTTTGTTTTGTTCTTTTTAATTTTATATTGTTATTTTTTAATTCCTTTAGTTTAAGCCCTAATTGTTTATCACAAATTAATATATATATATATAAATACTTAATTTGTATAGCTCTTTTAAAGACATGTTATATTATTAAATAATAATTATTAATTAAAATTCACCGGCGTGGAAGGGCATTTAATTTTTTTATATCTAAAAGTATTTTTATATGGCATATTTACAAGTTTCCACAACCAATTAAATGATCACGTGTCTTAGTAACAATAACTGAATTTGGCAATATTTAAAATTTTAACAATAATATGGTTGAAAGTGAGAATAACATAAATCCGAGCCATAACAACAATATTGTTATTTTAACAATTATAATGTTGGCCATGACATACGCTACATACAATGATATATTTATTTAATCTTTGTAGTGTCACGTATGTGATTCAGAGTAATATTAATGCTTGCATTATAATGCTTGCCCTTGCAACGTTTTTTTTTTTTATTTCAACGAAATACATTTTATAAGGAATAGTCAGACAACATTGTTGTAACTTTATAACTTAAACTAAGTATTTGTTGAGCAGATTTAAAAAAAAAAATTAGTTCAAGACATGTTTCTTAGACAGCCTTCTTTGCTGCTGTCATTTGAATAAAATCGAAAACCAAAGAAATTAGTTTTTGCTGCAAAACTCAGACTTGAAATATTTATTCCTGCTGCAACTGAAGTATCAGTCATTTTGTTAATAACGATGCTACAAACAGTTTTCCCAGCAACACAAAAAACAACTCATCCCTTTTCTTTGCCTTATTTAACCATTAAAAGGAAATTACTCAAAAAATGTTAATATCAAATGTCGCTAACAAATGTGACCTCTACGCAAAATTTACTGATCACCAGTGTTTACACAAGTGATAAAATTTCATAGACCACAACCCAAAAATGCAAAACAGAACATTTACATACGCAAAAGTTAAGTGAGAAGGAGAAAAGTTCGATGCCAAGCAAAACTCCAAAGAAAACAAAATCAAAAAAGACCAATAATTGCAAAACTCATCAAAAAACCATTAACAGGAACACACAGGCCATGCACGGACATCATGTGTGTCGTAACAGCTACAAAGCAAATAAAGAGACAAACAGCCAATCGCTGACTAGAGGAGTCCTGATATGAATTTAATGATTTCTGAACTTTTGTTAAAATACCGATAAAACTTTGTTACTTACTTTGCTTACGGCCAATAAAGGAACGCACATTGACAGAATAATGAATGGCCGCTGTAAATTGTTTGTCCGAAAAACAAAAAGTAACAATTACTTTGTCGTCAATAGAAAACAATCAATCACTGCAGGAAATCTGTAGAAGAGCGGTTTTTGTAAGAACTTAATCAATAAATGCAGAAGCAAAAAAGTCTTTATGAGTTCTTGGTTCAGCGATCAAAGTTTTCGAGATGGAAACATCAATTTAGCGCAAAAGCAGACGAACATCTAATTGATCTCTCACGACTACCAGTAAGAAGAAGAATCATAAACCTTAGAAAAACTTTTTGGTTACAATATGAAACACGTGTATATGTACGAGGTCTGTTCAAAACTGAATTTTTATTTTGCTCAAATAATATCAATTTATTCATTAATTTTGTTCCCTTCAAAGCAGTTTTGATGTGCACTTTGTCTCTCTTGGCGATTCGCTTTTTTCGCTCCTCAATTTTCGCAAGACGTCCTCCTCTCATGGGTCTCTACAATCTGGGCAACCGGAAAAAATCGCGGAAGGCCAAGTCTGCTGAGTACGGCTTGATCTGGCATGAGTCTTGATTATGGTGTTGCTTTTGGCCAAAAAATTACAAGCATGCGAAGGTCGCTTTTGGTCAAAATGCATAAATTTTAGAACAAACTTGGCTGCCCAACTGTTTGCTCTCAAAATTTCCAGGAAATATTTCCTGGCACGAGTCCAGCGAAATGCCAACATCCTCAACAACTTCTCTAATAGTGATTAGACGACTCACCCTCACCAAATTCCTCACTTTCTGCTGGCGCGTTCTGGGCCATCTGCGTCATTGACATCTTCTCGGCCTTCTCTGAAAAGCTTGCGCCACTTGCAAGCGTTTTTCTGACTCAGAGTGACATTTCAACTGCTTTTGAGCACTTAATTACAATTTTTATACAAAATCTAAGGCAAATTCTTTGATCCATTTGACTTTTCGGCAAAAAAACACTTCTAAGGTTTAGGCCTCTCTCAAACAAACTAATCTGGCGAAATATCTGAAAGTTTAAACGTATATTCGAGACGATCACCAGCTTATTTTTTGGCAAGACCTCGTATGTTGTAACAAATTTAACCTCTTCCTTTTCCCCCCTTTTTCTTATGATTTTTCCATCTATTACTATGAGTTACAAATATTAAGAGAGGGGAATTGGCAGCCTTCGCTCTCACACCCGCAGCTTCCACAAAATGATTAAACATGCAACAACGCAAGACACATTTTACATAATCTTTACATAATATTATAAATATATAGTGAAATAGATCCTCTGTCAATATTCCACACATAATCCCAGTCATTTGGCACTAATCGACTCCGATTACAATTAGGAAAGCAAGAAAAACAAAAGTTGACTAATTTGATTATGATACTCGTATTAATGTCACGCCAAAAATCTTGTGTTAAAAGCGAAAAACATTTGCTTCCCAACCCCGCCGATATTCAAAGTTGCTGGCGATAGCTGTGATGTCAGAGGCAGTGGCGCTGTAAGGAGTTGAATGAATTTGTTATACTTTTAAAATAAATAAAATCTTCACTGTTTCAACCCTGACATGACGAGGCTGTAGTATAGACAACTCATATTAAATATATGTAGTGTGACCAAGATAAGCGCCCGTTTAACGAATCAAATTACCAATTTAAAAATTGGAAAATAAAACCGCATCCTTTTTTCGGTTGTTTGAACGAAATGACAAAGCAACAGTTTCATTTAATTATGAAGTCTTCGGAAGACAACCCCAAGTCAGTAGCAAAGAGGGCATAATTATAGATGACAAAATTTCACAACAAACTGCTACGAAACGTCGAATAAGTTCAAGTAAAAAAGAATCGATTCAGGAAATTTATTTTTGTCAACAGTAAAGTACGAGGGCTATTTGATAACTTCATGGCTGTTTGAATAAAAAATTGTTTTTCCCGCAAATAAGTGGTTTCGATTTCAACAAAATCTTCTTCTTAGATCAATATATTTAGTGTAGCGCTTCTCCAATTTGTTTATCCCTTCCAAATAACAGGTCTTCTCAAGGTTCTCAAAGTAGGCGCTTGCTGCGATTATGACCTCTGCATTCGGTATTGGAAAAGGAAAACAGTCGCATGGGGCTAAATCTGGATGCATATGTTGGATGGGGTAGCAATTTGTAGTCCAATTTATGGATATTTACCACATTGGCTTCACAGGTATGCACTAGTCCCTTGATTTGAGGGAACTGCAGTTATCGTAAAGGTTTTTGCTTTAAATCAATATCGAAGCTCTGACTAATATTCGCCGGTGATCGTTCTGCCCTTCTCTGGATAATATATGTGACAGACGCCGCGTATATCCCAACAAACTGCGACCATGACGTTGTTTGCTAACAGGCCCACTTTGGCTTTCATTGTTCCACGTTAATCGGGTGAAACACAGCGTTTTCTTTGTTCCTGGGTCTCGACACTATTGTGATGGATCCATGTTTGATCTGGGATTATATAACGGCTTAAGAACTCGCCCGGATTGCAGTTGAACATCGCCAAACACTTCTTTCATGCAATCATACGGGTGCACCTCGTACTCGCTAAGTTGCGATGCTTACAACCTCAGCCGACTCTCCTACTTTCATTCACCGATCGTCCAATATCATACCATGAATTTTATCGACGGTTTCTGACGTGATGGTCTCTTTTGGGCGACCTGAACGTACGGCGCCATTTGTGCTGGTAAGACCACATTATTATCATTATCTTAATGATTGATATTGATGGTGCAGAGTTCCGATCGTATATCAAATATTTCCTTGGTTTCAGAGATGTTTTTAATGCAAAAAATGGTTAAACAACAAATTCTCTTTTTTACATATTTGTTGAAATTCAGAAGGTTGTCTGCATGTTCAAAATCTAAAACTCCTTCCGTTCTATGGGTCACGGCACCCAGTTGCAATGCAACTCCACATTCGAGTCCAACTTGAAGTGTCCCCGCGATTTGGGTATCAACCACAACCACCACGTGGCTCCTCGAAGGGCCTCATCATAGCAGGGCAGGAACAAGTTCCTGGGCTCCCGACTCCCGTGGTACCAGAAGTAAGCCTCTGGTGAGACTTCGTAGCCCTAAAGGCCTACTACCAGTTTTAAGCTCCAAACAGCTACAGGGACTGGTGACATTATCAATCCATCCAATAGGCAGCTTGACCGGCCAACAACCCAGCAGCTGCAAAGCAGCGGCCAGGCAATAGAGCGCCCAGTGTAGCTGATGGCTGTGTCGGAGGGCACCTCTACAAAAACCTACATTCCTCCTATTGAAAACTTCGCACGTGGAACAGGACAAAGATGAGCATTTTAATCCTTAGTGATGAAGGTCATTTCTGGCAAACTTGGGCTGATTGAATGGACCTTGTAACTGGTAAATCCGGAAATCATAAATAAAAAAACAAATTAAATTAAATTATCGAACAAATTGTTATAACCGCGATTTCGTGCCAAGAACAATTCTGTCTTGTATTATGGTTTGAAGTTCTCAGCCTCTTAAAAGAACATAAAAACAGATCTGTGTTGTCAAGTTAGCGATTAAAATTAGTCACTAGTCTACAGGCTGACTAGTGACAGTAAAAAATTATATTCATTGCAAATAAAATTACTTGTTTTTTTTTTGTTTGTTTAATGTAATCGTTTTTTTTTCTCTAAATTGCAATTAATAAATTTTTTTTGCCTTTTTACCATTTTTTTCATAATTTCGTTTCTGTTTTTGAGCAGGCAACACTGCCAGTCACTAGCCCAAACATAAATGCAAGTGTGTAAGAATATGTACTTGTGGACATATGGATTCGTATAATTTGTTTGTTATAATGGGGGGTTGACATGATTTATTTGTATAGAATTTATAATTTCCTTTCAAACTTACAAAATACAAATTTCATAAAATTTTAAATTATTGCCATCGGGCGTGTATGGGATTTGTCTCTTAAAGTGTCAACACAGAAATTGAATTGTTTCATGTTGGTGTGTGTGTGAACGAACAACAATTGATCTCATTTGCTGATGTTTGGGCGATTTTAAGAAATTATGATTAATTACACACAATTAAAGTGATTAATAAGGCAGAGCGCAGTTTTTTGTCATAGAGAAACAAATATGATGAAAAAAGTGTGTTCAGGCTTAACACAGATTTAGTAACAAGACTGAGCGCCTTGTGTACAATAGCGGCACAGCAAACAGTATGTGCTGGTGCGACTCTAGTGCTTGCAGGCCTACCAACAAACAGACCAGCCAATACTAGAAACAAAGGAAATATATATTAATACTGTACGAATTGAATGTGGTGCCATCGATGCATTGGAACAAGCAATAAAATCGGTGAAATAAGAGAAAATGCCTGATATCAAAATGGTAGGAAAGATGGTAAGACAACGAGACCGGGAGTTGGATGTATTACCTGCTGACCTACATCTATAAGAACTTGGTTGCAAAAGAAATATGGGATCTTGGGATATTTCCTATGATCAATTAATAATTTTTTTTTGTTGGACCAGCTCTCCGGTGTCGTCTTCTATGGAAAAGATAAAAGGAAAGAAGAAGTATTGTTTCTCTATTTTTGTTCCTTTTATTCTAAAGGCTGTTTTTTATAGAGATAAAAAACTTTAAGTTGGCAAGACGTTTTTAACTGGCGGACATTTTGTCAGCTGTCAAGTAATTTTTGTTTAATTTGGTTTGGCATTTCACTATAAATGGACTGATGCCTGAACAACGCTTTGAAATGTAGTTTGAAACAAGATTGCCCGACTTTCCTAAGCGAATTTTTGTTAGCGATGAATGGAAACGTCCATAAACAAAACTGCTGTATTTGGAGTGATGAGAATCCGCAAGTGTATGTTGAGAAACCGTTACATCCAGAAAAACTAACTGTTTGGTGTGGTTTAGGGGCTGGTGGAATCATTGGTCCGTACTTCTTTAAAAACAATGCTAGCCACAACGTTACAGTCAATGGTGACAGCTATAGAGCCATGATCACTGACTGGTACCACCACTGATTTCGGCAACCGCATTGGCCTCCAAAATCAGGAGATTTAACGCTGCTAGACTACTTTTTTTTCTGTGCTGATATATAAAGTCGCTCGTCTACACCGATAAGCCCGAAACGATTGGACACTTGAAGGACAACATCCGCCCCGTTATTGTCGATACACGGCCCCAAATGCTGGAAAAACTCATCGCAAATTAGATTATCCTCATTATAAAACTCATCGCAAATTAGATCTCCAGATTAGACTGCGTTCGAGCCACCCGTGGCGTTCATATGCCAGAAGTCATATTTAATATACTTATAAGGCCAGAAGATTATCTTCCGAATAAAATAAATTTCATGTCATTTTAAAAAATTATTCTTTGTTTTATTATATTTCAAAAAACTCCCTTAATATTGCATGGATACAGATGGCAGAATTGAACTGAGCCTGTGATGACTGGTCAGTGCAAAGTGTGCAGAGCTTCCACGATCAATATCTGTATAGATTGAAAATTAACAAAATAAGTCGATGCGACTCGTGTGACGCACTACAAGAAGACGTAAAACTCGTATACTTTGAATGTATAAGACAAACAAGTTGTATACTATAAGCAGGTGTAACTTTGGCACCACAGAACATTGCGAGTGCAATGATGGATGAGCCACGCAAATGCATGGAAAGTGTGCAGGCACTACATTAATGGTATTCTGGAAAAGAGAGGAACAGTGGTTCCAAACCTCCTGACATACAGAAAGCAAGAGAGATGTAGAAAGTAGACGTTTGAAAACTACCCGTCCCGAAATCGTATACTAGCGCTGATGACTTCAAAGGACCACAAGCTGATAGTGCGCTTTCACTACGTCTAAGAAAAAATATATGTACATACATTTTCACACACGAGAACATCGTTATAAGTTTAAATTGAAGACATTATTATTATCATTATTATTCTTTTAAAATTTTTATTATTTTACACATTTTAAATTATCTTTTATATCGATTTTATTTTGCCATTATTAAATTAAATGCTACACAAATGAATTGGCTTATCCGCGGAAACTCTACACTGATTGCAGACTGCTGTTATACAACTCCATGCTAAAATCCAGATGGTCCTATGGCATCCAATTATGGGGCACCGCTGCTCCATCGGATGTAAAGAAAATTCAATGACGATAAAAAAAATACTAAGTATTGACAAAAATCTAGACCATCGGGACGGTTAAGATCGCGATTTCGAAACATGTGGAAATACATGTAAAAAAAACTTGAGTTGCAGACTAATCCTCTAAGCTACAATCAGCTGGGAAGAAGAGATACTCTTCCGCTCAGACAAACGCGCGAGACGCAAGACAATCAAGGAAACTGCTGATCCTAATATTTTAGTCTAGCACTGGCCAGACTATTTATTGATCATTTTAGGTTTAAGTTTTGAATAATTATTGTTAGTTCAACTTGAAGACCCAATAAATAATATAACTGTCGTAACACAAGAGGCTGCCACCTTAAGCGGCTGCCCAAGTTCGTCAAGTGTGTTTGGTCCACCGCCAGACTAGGCCATAAAGGTAGGTGCTGAAGTCTATCAGTTCCACGATCTGCCAACAGAAATTGCACAGTTCACATGATTGTCGAAAATAATTGTATGGCTACAATTTGTAAATCAGTTGTTAGACATTGTCAGAAGGCTCAAGGCATTAACATGTATGAGCAGCGTTGAAAAAAGAAATGTTTCTTAGGCAATTTTTCTGACAAATATTTTTGAGAAAACATTTCCTTAATATATTGGGTGGTATTATTATTATTATGGTTCGACGTACAATTTGCCATTATTCATTCCTGCGGTATAAATTTTTTGCAAATTAAATTTAACATCTCTGTTTTAATTAGTTACAAGCTGATTTTGTGTCAGCTGATGGTGAAAAACCAGAAAGAAGTTTACAGTTAAAAAAGTGAAGTAGACGACTGCTTTTTTGTGTTCCTTTACCGCAGAAACTGAACGAATAGTCACAAATTTTACTACCGTACAAAAAACGCTTTCCGCAATCACGGAACGGAATGAATACTTAGGCACCACATTTACACTAACTATTTTTGGTACTAAAAAATGATTCATTATGATGTGAAATCATCAACGTCTACCTCTAGAAGCTGATATGAATATGAAGTTGGCATTTACTCTGCCGGCTTAATATCTCATGGTACAATAATATATAAAAAATATTTTATTTAATTCATATTTATTATAATTAAATTATAATAAACTAAGAGAAAGAAAAGCACTAGCAGCTAAAGGGGCGTTTAGACGGTAACACAAGTCGTACGTAAAAGAAAAGAGAGAATCTTATGAAATTATCTCGGTATTTTAAAAATGAGAATAAAAATCTTTCGACAAATTTTTTTACGTTTACACGATTGGTAAAAGACCAAAACAAAGTAAAATGTTTACATGAAAATACATCCCTGATCTAATGAAGGAGTTTCAAAAATTTTAAAAGCAGCTCGTACGACTGTCAAATTTTCATCCGAATTTTCTCTCTATGTCGTATGGTTTCACTACATATTAAGTTTGGACGGTACCATCCCTGGTCTTCTACTCAAAAATTTGACTTATCGTACGACTTGTGTTACCGTCTAAGCCCCCTTTAATGGCTATCGGGATATGAAAGTTAAACATGTGCATCAGGGGTAGTTTTAGAACATTATATTTAAGTAATAATCACAACCGGAAATGCGTTACGGTCCTCTAGTGTTTATTATCTAGAAACTGTATATGGTTTAAGTCGTAGCTAAAGCAAAATATGCAAAGAAAACGGCTGTAAAATTTGAAAAGAAGACTGCAGCATTTCGGTCAAGTTCAAAAGAAAAAGTTGATTTCTAAAATGAAGCTGATGTTGGGATTTTGTAGGTTTTATTATTGCAGCGTCCAACGTCAATGACTCAATCTCAATTTTCCATATCACTTTCTATTACGGTGATTAATCAGCTGATGGATGAGGTGAATTTGACCCTTTTGATTTTATACATAATTGTCCAACACTTCTCAACCGAGAGCCACTTCTAACAGTTCCAGTTCCAGTTCAAACAGAGCCTTGAGCAAAACGTGCAATCAGCTGATTTGCCTCTGCCTCTGATGATTCGTTTTTTTTTTTTAAATTAAATGGAACCCCTTTAATTCGTTGCGTAATAGTGTATCCAGTTCCCAAAATCTCTTTTATAACCATCTGATCCCTAGCCCTTGTGGGCCTATAATACTTTTAGATTAAAGAATAGATTGTGAATTTATTCGGTGGATTATTTATTATTATTATTGATTGGCATTTATAATGGAACATTTCTTCTACATTTTAACAATCATAATTATATTGTATTCGTTGATTAATGAATCATTTATGTATGTAGATATATTTATGTAGATATTTAGGTTGTATAAAATATTCAGTTGCCTAAAACCGAATATTTAAAGGTATAATCGTAGTATGTATGTATGTACTCGTATATATAATAAAATTGTTGTGAATATCAAGTCTTGTTTGTTGTAAAAATGTATTCTTGGTGTATTTATTAATTATAAATAATTTTGTTTTTAACTCTAATAAACACTTAATTAATTAAATATAATCTGGAAATATATTACATTTATCGACAACTATTAAACTCAAAGAACAAGTGGCAAGCAGATTTTGTACAGGATTCGGAATTGTAATTAATTTTGGATAGAACTTCAAACAAAGTGTTCCTTATTTTTTTATTTTTTAAGAAAAATTCATTCCACGTCCTGTTCAAAAATATGCTTGTTGACGTACGGTGCCTAATTTTGTTCAGTGTATAATTCCAATAAGTTAGAAACAACAACAAAAAATGCGTATGTCTTTTATTCTAATTTTTTTTTTGTAAGTTTTGAGTCTTAAAAACTTTATTTAAAATAAAAATTAAAAAAAAGTGATTAACACAGTTTGTTACAGTGTATATTGCTTTATTTGTATTTAGTATATTGAAAATAAAATGTATCATATATTTTGTTACATAATTTGACATTTATGAATACAATAAATTTATATATCAAGCGCAAATCATTTGCTATTACAGTTATATGAAATTAAAAGTGAACTGGAGACTTTGATTTTCCAGGTCTATAGGCATAGGAATAATATATATGTAAATAAAATACACAATTATCACTTCAACCGTTTAATTAATAAAAAAAAGTGTGACAATAACTTGGAAATACATACAAATGCACGTATGTACATATGTTGTTTAATAGGTGTTTAAAACATCCTAAACTCATGAGCATATTTTTTTTAGTGTATAAAGCATTTTTGGTCCATACAAATATAATTAAAAATACGAGTATTTTGCAGAAATACACGTAGAATCAATATTCTTCCGAATGCCTACAACGACATAAGTGACGGACTCATACGTGACACCGATTATTAGAAAAAATTATATTAAAATCTTTTACATATGTACGAGTATGTATGTAGTATATAATAAATAAAAATTTGTGTGCTATCACAAAACAATTTAAAACCTTCTCCTTTCTGATTGGAATAATAAAAATAAATAATAAAAAATATATATCAAGACCACCGAAAATGCAAAATAAATATTTTTTTATTCGCTCTGCCGAATAAATTGCGATTCACTTTAATGCTTGGGGAGATTTTGTTACATTTTTGCTAAAACTGCATTAAACTGTTCTCTAACTTAAGGATCATTTCGCGGGAAGGACGTTTTGCCACTGTCAAAAAATTGGAAAACGAAACTAAAGATAAAGTTTTTACAAAGCAAGCCATTGAGAACTGTTATTTATTAAAATTGAAAATCGCTTCTGATTTGAAATGGTGTTATAAAGGGTGGTCCCACCATAATACACGATGTTAATTCTGAGTCACAGCTTAACGTTGCGGTTTTTTGCCCATTTTAATTTGACATTTCTTTGTTTCAGTGTTTGACAAATTCAACCATGGAGAGGTACACGATTGAGCAGCGCGTTAAGATTGTTAAAGCCTTTACGAAAATTCATTTCGTGGTTCATTGAAGAGACAAAAATGAATGGTGACTTTACAAAGACAATCAGTTTCAGCGACGAGGCGATGTTAATTGCCCGCCACGATCATATAATTTGACACCGTTTTTTCTTTAAGGAGATTTAAAGGCAAAAGTGTATGTCAATAACCCAAGAACAATTCAAGATATAAAGCACGAGATAATTCGGCACATTGACGACATTGAACCTCTATTATGTGTCAGAGTCATTGAAAATAATGACCATCGGGTCATCCTTCTATCATAATAAAAAATTCTCTGAAAACTTTTCTGTTTTATTTACATACAACTAAAATCGTGAGTTTTGGTTGGGCAGAAAAATAAATAAAAATTCGATTTGCTGTTTTATCGGCATTTCAAGTTTAAATTGAAAATTTTTTTACATCTTTATTATTTTTAAGACCGGCTGCGTTTCGAGGCTCCGCCAGTTCTTGTTCCAGAGGATCAAATAAAATCTTATCACTTTTTCAAAAATGTCTGGGTTCTTTTCCATGAACTCCATAAACAATCGAATTTTTGTTGTTTCTTTTTTTTTTAAATATATCTATTTAATTTTAATTGCTTTAAAGTTATACAATTTAAAAAAAAAACAAATGTAATTGTTGTTGTGTGTTTTCTTGCTGTCTATATACCGATATTTCGTAGGTTACTGACGATTGGACAACCCACTGCATAATATCGCTTTATCGACAGCTAAACAACTTGTATACACTCCAACCTCTCTTTAGGTGGTTTATTTTTATGCGGTTTTCAAATCGAGCATAAATAATGTGTAAAATGATGAAAGGGAATCGTGTGAAGAAATTAATAACAGTTTAACAATAGAATAAATTATAGAAATTCTTAAAACTTTATCCACGTTACAAAATCAATTAATTCGTTCATAAACCGGCCACTGAAAAAGCATTAAAACTTAGCAGAGAGCTGGATAACTTTGTCAGGTTATCGCGAGGAAATCACTTCAAATAACTATTTCGCTAGCACAGAACAACAAAATAAAACCTGCGAAAGTACATTTTCAGCACCCAAAAGCAGTTATACATTCAGCAGTCTTGTGATGATTATAACGAAGAGGCGGATTCAATGGGTTTTCAAGAAACAGTTCTAATACCATTTAAGTTTATTGGTTTTTTTCGTATTATTTAAAGCATCTTCTGAATAATTAATTATTTGTTTTCATTCTTAATATTATTTTTTGTGTACCAGACCTGGGTCAGGGAAGAAGAAAAAAGGGAGTAGTGTTTCGCTACTTTTTTAATTCTACATTGCAGTTATGAGGAGATGCCGGAACTTAACTGATGCCCTCCTGACTGTTCAGTGCCCAGTGTGGACAGCTTTAACACTGCACAGTCCAACATCAATTAACCCTACATTGCGTTGCATTAAAATGGATTTGTTTATGGGTTTGTTTTAATTGAATGTAAAGCATTTAGGCTACTGCTTTTCACCAGAGTCTTGGCCAAGAATCGAATCTAAGGCCTCTGAACATTTGATCGACTATTCTACCAACTCATCCCATCGAGGTACTTTTATATGTTTGTTAAGAATAATTCTTAATAAAATGTTGGCTGCATTTTTATTTATGCTGGTTTTAATACATTTTAACAGAGTGATTTGAGTTGTTTAAAAAACGGAACGTATCTATCACTTCTGTATGGAAATAGTACTTTTTCATGCGTTTTTTTTTTATTTCTGCTGTTTTCTTTGCAACGCATTTACTGTTAAAAATCAACACCTTAAAGCAAAAAATTAATGTAAAACAAAAAAAAATTAAATTTCTTCTGACGGTCGGCAATCGGAATATTCTTTAAAAAAAGAAGAAGATAAACGTTAATATTGAATTTAATAATATTTCTGATGCAAACAAGAAAACGATAATGTGGATTTCTATAGCACCAACGTCAACATCAGTTGAGCTGCTGACAGCAATCAGATGCTACAACAACCTCGATTGCACAGATCTAGATCCAAACCAAGCAAATTTGACAAATAACTCTATTATGTTCAAATAAAACATATGCCTAGAAACAAACAACCCAAGTGGAATCTATGGAATTTATATCGGTTTGGGACCAGTAGGCGGCGATAGAGCGAATAAAAGAGATGAAAATATTTTACAATTTTGGGTTTTGTATTGCGTTACTTTTTTTTTGGTCACAGATTATTACTACTACAGTAAATTTAAATAAAAG
The DNA here is from genome assembly GCA_932526305.1 of Epicampocera succincta. Classification (NCBI taxonomy): domain Eukaryota; kingdom Metazoa; phylum Arthropoda; class Insecta; order Diptera; family Tachinidae; genus Epicampocera; species Epicampocera succincta. The sequence continues at coordinate 61,006,141 of OW052034.1, forward strand.
CTTATTAAAATAAAAATAAAAGAATTGTATATGTAAATATTAATAAATAAATAATTGATCAATCTGGCTAAAAGCTACATATTTCTAAATACTTGCAATTTGTGAAATTCTAAACTTTAAGTACTTTTTTGTGTGTAAATTGTGAGCTGTACTCGTAACTATATAATATTATATTTATGTATATCGTAGGCCATTAATGATTAAATATTATCTTTGTTTAATACTTAAACATTTAATTAAATTATAAAGCAATCAATTTGGTTTTGCAATTCGATTCCTGCCACATTTCCTCCAGTTGGACTTTGCTGCCAGCACTGCGTTCAGGTGGTGAATTTTCAGCTGAACCGACTGTGGGAGTCAAAACACCAGTCTGCAAGTAAATCAAAAATATACATATATGTAAATTGGAAGCGGTGCGATGCTGCTGATTTCAGCTGGTAATTTACCTTGGTAGCAATTTTTCTGGGATCCAAATTCATGCCAATGTTTTGTACTCCTTTGGCTATTTTGGACAAGGGGCTTGTCATGGACTTAAATTGATTTAATTTACTGCTATTAATGGGTAATTTTAAATCTTTTGGTGACACAGATCTAAAATGTTTGATTGTTGTTTATATAACAAAAAGAACAAGAGTATTAAATTTGTTGAGCCGAAACACAAAATAAACACGAATTTAAATTTTAGAATTTATTTATTATGCATTTCAATTAGGAACACATTTTGCAATAAGTTTTACAATTAGTTGAACAAAACAAATTTGGGTGTGTAAAAAGCGTTCTGTGCATATGGAATTAAAACATTTCATATAATTTTTGTTCATTTATAAAAAAAAAAAAAGAAACAACACTTTAAATTAAAATTTTACTAATTGCATGCCGTTTAGAGATACATAATAATTTTTTCCGTTTTCTTTTAATGAATGGCTCAGGAAAAAATAGTTTCATGATTTTATTAAATGTCTGTTTTCGAAAAGCGTAAAAATATTTTCTTTCTTCAATTTATATTAAAAGCAGCCCTAAAAGTTTTCTATAATTTTGGTGCGTTTTGTAAACTGTTTTGCTTTCAAATTGAGCTGAAAAATTATCACACGGTCATGGAAAAGCATCTTCTGCATTTTTTAGAATTGCTGCTCGCTTTTTTCTTTTTGTAAATACAGTCAAACTTCTCTACAGTGAACTTCTCCTTATTAGGAATTTATTTCAAAAACACAGCTTTTTCTGTTTAATGTTGGTGTATTTTCATCTCCTTATAGTGAATTTCTTTACACTGAAAAAATGTTACAGGTTTAAATTTGAGTTTCTTGTCTCCACGATAATGAATTATTTCACCAAAGAAATCTGTTATGCGTATTAATAACACTGTGTGACGTGAATGAAGTGGTAATAATTAACTGATCCCCAAAAGATGAAAAGCGAAAAGGAACAGAGTCCTATCAATAATAGTGAAGACAGCAGTTGCCCGTGTTCATTGAATGAAAATGGTTAAGCGAAGTAGCATTTATTTTGAAAAAAAATTCACATTAATCAATAAAGTTGAAGAATGAAGGGGGGGAAATATATACATATGTAAAGCAGTTTGGAATGCTTCCCAGCACTTGACTAAATATTTGAAAAAATTGGCGTAATACGAACTTTTGGCAGAGATGAGGACAAAGGCGGCTGCTAAAGTATTTAAATCTCTAAATGTATTAGAAACAAAAATACCCTCTTATTTTAAATGAAAATGCAAAAAAAAAAACATAGTTTCTGTATAATGAAGTTTCTATAAAATGCTGATTCATTGTAGAGACGTTCGACTGTAATATACATATATTGTACAAAGTGCTGGATGGAACTGCCACTCTTCAACTTCAACTTTATTAATTGCTAATAACTTTTATTTCGAAAAAAATGCGTAATTTTTGTACACTAAAAATTATAATGAGTAGAACTTTCTTCTTGTTCTCATTTGGGAAGTCCGCGCATTACATTTCGCACACACTCTGATGTGAAATACTTTATTATAAAGACGCAAAAAACACTTGTGAGCCGAATTTAGATCCACTGAAAATAAATAATTAACTGTATGGAAATATATAAATCAAAACGGTCCAAAATTTGAAAGACGAAGCTGTGCATTTATAAAATCCTAAATTCATTTTATATATCACATTTATTATATATTATTGTCTTATTTGCAACCAAAAGACAGGTAAATATTGAACGTAAAGAGCTCTAAATGTAAAGCGTGTTTTTTTTGGAGTGTCACAACTTTGAGTTGGCATCACTGCTGTATTTGAGCACCCATTTAACAGCTGATAGTTGCTTTTGGTTTAGTTTGCTTTGAAATTTCATTATGAATCGACTTTCACCAGAGCAACGCGTGCAAATTGTTGAAATTTTTAATCAAAATAATTGTTCTATTCATTTACATAAATACATATAAATAAATGAATATAGTTACATATATGTGACCTTCTCCGAGAAAAGGGACCTAGTGTGTGAAAATGAAGTTTTGAAAAAAAAAACGCATTATCACTTTGAACACACCTTCAGTTGGCAGATGCGATTTGATATGGTTAGTTCTGATTGGGTGCCGACTTTGGTGATGTCATGCCTGTGTGGTGACGTATTTTTTTCGCTTTTAGTGTGACAATAACTTTGCTATTGTTGCTGCTCTGTACACATTGTAAAAATAACTATAAGAAAAGAAAAGAATAAAGTCGCATCGATATCATTAAATTTCCTCTTAACTGGCCACACCAAGTTCAGTCCCGATCGCTCTTTCGGATTAATGAAACTAGAATATAGTCGCTCAAATGTAGATTATTACCCAGATTTTGAAGATGTGGTCAATAGATCTGGCAGTAATAAATTCAACAACGCTGTGAATGGAAGTGCAGTAGAGTGGCGAACATGGGATACTATCGCGATTTTGTGATTTTAGTTTTTCAAATTCATTTCAATTAATTTTCTAAACGTTTGCATTTTAGATATTACCAAGTACCACCACTTTGACTTCAAAAAAAAAAAAAAAAAAGAAATTGTATGTAAAGAACTTGTGGACACTCGGCAGAAGAAAGATTTAATCTGCGATTAACGGCTGAGCTACCAAACGAATTACCTCCGCTCATTGCACCAAGCGGTTTATAGTTAGATCGCAAATGGCCTTTGTATGAGATTCACAGAAACGGGACTTTGTAGCTCCTAAGCCGAGTGAACCCAAAGCGAAAAATAAATCTGAACCTGCCAGCAAGAAAAAAAAAATCGAAGCACCAGTTCACGAGAAAAGAAAGAAAGCTGAAGTCAAAGCGCCGAAAAAAGGAAAAAACTGAAGAAGCAAATCGAAGTACCAGATCACGAAACACCGAAAAAAACGTCCAAACTCCAAAAAAAAATTCGAAGACTGACGAAAAAAAATAATTTAAAACCAAAAAATCAAAGAAAAATAAAATTTCAATGTTTTTCTCATTTTTATCGATTTTCCCAAGTTCGTTTTGCACGTTTATCAGAAATCTAACTCTAGGTCGCTTTTCTCGAAGAAGGTCACATATTTGTTTTAATATTTTTGTTATAACACAACTTGCCATGAAACAAATGTGTATGAAATTTGAATTTTTCAAGGTGTGGAAGCAAAAAGTTGATTCAGCGAACATTTTAAAGATTTATTTTTCATAGCCTTATATCGCCTGTTTTCGATATATCACGCTTAGATTTGTCATTTGACTTTTAATTAGTTGTTGTCTTAGTGTGGCAGCCAGATATGCTTCTGTATAAAACTTAAAATCATAAATATGCGCGTCAAATGTTTACAGTAACTTTGATAAATACGTTGCCTTTAGCGATCATTTTTTTTGCTTGGTACATTTCTATCGATACTTTCAATAATGCCAGTATGTCTTTATGTACTTATGTATATTCTTCAGTTGCCCCTCAATGCGATGTAATAGATCTGTATCAAATCCGGAACCAAAACTGACGGATTCGAATTCTTTTCCTGCCTTAAATATTACTTTATCCACTTAAAATACATATATTTTGATAAATAAAATTGCTCAAAAATCTACAAACAAGTGTATGTATGTGCAGTGACGAGCAAAAGTGTAACGGGTACACAATGTTTCATAAAGAAGCCTCATAATTATTTTTATCATTGTCAATTGTTAAAAAAAAAAAATTAATCCATATTATTACTTATTTTCCCATACGAACAAATCCTATAGAAAAACTTTTCTCTTATTATAAATAAAAAATGTACTCTTCATTTCGTAAATAAGTACAAGTGTTACACTTTTGCACTCTCCTCTTCGAGTCTCTTAACATACAAAAACAATCCTAAAAACGGCAAACAAAATTTGAGTTTACCGCCATTTTTTAAATATTTTATAATTTAAAACATGTATATGTTCATAAAATAGAACCAGAAAAAAGCGTGAAGTTATTAGAAAATAGCGAGTCAGTGCGAAAAATTGCATAAATATTTCAAATAAGCAACAACAAAGAATTATAAAAAAAATATAACATAGTCTCTTCAGTGCCCCGTCTAGGGCGGCCCAAGAAAGATTGATGACCGAACTGGACGCCATCTTGCAATTTAGTGTTACGTTAAGACCTAAAAACTCTCAAAATTCATGCAAGTGAATGGACTGCTTGATGTTGTCTAAAGCTGCAGTCAAGAAAAAGGAACGATGCTTATCAAAAGAAATTATAAAGCTTCGCAAGGAATTTGCTAAAGTGTTTGCAAGGAATTTGCCTGGACGCAGCTGACTGGAGCCTTAATTGATAGAGCTGTTTTAGGTTATATGGTGTGATGAGACAAAGATAAAACGGTTTGAGAGTGATGGTCGAGCGTGGTACTGGTCCAGAGACCCAAATACTTATACCCCCGAAGGGGTAACTCAGACTATAAAACGCGGTGGTGGCTCGATAAAGGTTTGGGGACGCATAATAAAAAAATGGAATAGGTCATTTAGTGAAACTTGAAGGCATTATGAAGAAGAAGCAACACCTTGAAATTTTGCAGAGGAGTTTGCCTGGAGCGATAGAGAAAACTGGTCTGGCTGCTGACCATGTTTCAGCATGAGAATGACCCCAAACACTCGGCCAAAATAGTCAAAAATTGGCTGAATATTCAACACTATTAAAGGGCCAGCCCAGTCAACGGAAAATTTTTGGAGTCATATAAGACCTCAACTGCCGAAGTATGCCCATCCTCCAAGTGGAACTATCGACCTTTGGGTTAGAGTGAAAGAGATTTGGCGGGCAATAAAAAGTCCAAAGGTTGTTGGACAAAATACTGAAGAACAGCGTTAAATGGCAAAGTCGTAGGTGGAAAACAGCTGGGCGCAAATGTGTAACATTTTTTTCATTTTACAAAGTGAATTGTTTTAGGCTGTGAAAAGGATTTAGTTAGTTTGTTTTATATTTTTTTTTTTAGTAATAAAAGAACCGTAAATATGTACAAGTAGATTTACTGGTTTTATATCTCTGTGTACCCTGTTACACGTTTGCTCGTCACTGTATAGTTAGTTGGCTAAATTGAAAAACAAATCTCATCAATACCAAATCACAAAACAAATCAGCATCAATGAAAATAGTTGTTAAGCGTACATACATATTTAAAATTCAAACTAATACATTAAAATAAATACGAATAAACATGTTCACAATATAATTATAAGAGGCGTATAATAAAATCAAATTATATTAAAGAAATACTTACAAAACACTACAAAGAATAGTTATTTTAAATATTTATGTAAAATCATATATGAGGTATTTCGAAATTAACTAAAATTTGTTACAAAATCATTATTTAAACATTTAAAGTTAAAAGTAACACGCAAGCCACCAAAGACATTACAAAACTATGTTCTTTATGACAATTACGGATGCAAACTGAACTGTAGCAGAATTGCATGATCACATATAAAATACCGACCTTGGTTGACCTGGTTCTGAAGTAAAATTACCGCCATCATCTTGTACGCAAATCTCGGGATTTGGTGTTATGGGTCTTACCGGCGGTGCATTCTCCAAAAGACCCGTCGGAAATGTTAAATTATTTGCCACCGATGATATTGAAATTGACGACACATCTTCCAAATGCTTAACATAATTGTCTTTATCGCATAAATGTTGCATGCCACCCGTTGTGTGTGATTGGCCGGTTGCAGCTGCAGCTTCGGGAGCATTACCCATCACAATACCCACCGAGGGTAAAAAATTGTTTTCATTATTAAAGTTGACTTTTTCCGCTGCTGTTATAGCAGAAATGCCCAAATCGGTATCAGAATCGATTTCCGGTTCATAAATACTGCTGTCATTCTCCTCAGAATCGGAGCCACTAGAGTACTTGGGGTGGCGACCGACAGTGAAGACCGGCTTTTCCGTAGCTTCTACCGCATTTTCGATGGAAGTTTGTGATTGGCGCATAACTTGAGGATTAATTTGAGCAATTTTATTAACGGATGTGGGTGACGAACGTTTTGAATTGTTAGCAGATGCTGATGCGGAGGCGGCTTGTTTGGATTTGTTAGGATTGAGAGTTTGACCCAATTTCGAAAACTGACCGGCCACATTTGAAAATGCTTTTGTACTGATTTGCATTAGCTGTGACTCGGACAAATTGCGCGGCATACCCTGCTGAGATCAAAATTAAACAGAATTTTTGTGTATTTCTTTATGCATTTGCCATGATTCTTTTTACTTACCTTCGGCACCTCTAGTAAAGGATTTTTACTTTTGCGCCTCTGTAAAATACCACCCGTGGTAAATCGCACATCTTCTCTACCCACATTGTCCAATGCAATGCGAAACATTTCCACAATCGATTGCATTGACTCTAAAACAGAAAGACAGCTTTCGGAAAAAAGAAACAACAAAAGAAAATAGAATTGTCTACCTGAAATTTCTTCGGGCGTCTTTATGGGATAAGCCATATTATTAAAGAAACGAATATTGGCCGATCTGAACATATGGAAGTAACCATCAGCACCATCTATAGTGTAATTTATTCTTAAGCAAAGCATGGCTGGCGAAGAACCTTGAAAAATTTTCGTTTGTTGATACATGCCCAATTCAATCAGGGTTATATTTTGCAATAAAACTTTCTCAAAACGCACAATTTTGTCCAAATGGGAATCATATTCAGCAACAATATAACTTTCATCCGTTAGTAAAAGTATACTGTCGACTTCAGTTTCGTTGATATCGCCAGAACTGCAATAATATTTCTTTTCATAAAAGATGTAACATATAATTGTAAACAAATTTACCTGGGATCGGCATCAATTAAGCCCCAAGCGCCCACCGGATATTGAGCTGAGCCTAGCAAAAGTTTACGGCAATCCTCCACAAGCAATTTTGCGTGTTCGGCGCCTTCCGAAGCATCGTTGTCGTCTGGGGCCGCTTGGCCCCCCAAAGCGTTTAAAGATTCTGAAGTAACAGGATTTCCCAACATTAAATCAATAGTAGCCTGGCGATAGCTGTCCTTAAAACGTGCCAAATAGTAACTAAAAAATGCAAACACAAGGCCGTACTTAGTACAGAAAAAGAACATACAAAAAATAAAAACATAAACAGAAAGAGAAACATAATAATGAAAAAATAAAGTACCTTTAAAAACTTAAAAATGAATCTTAACTAAAAAAGCCATAAACAAATAATTTTGTTAAAGTAAAAGTTAAGGGAATTAATTGTTTCCTTTAAACCTGGTGTAAACAATGTTTTCCAACAGTTGTATTTCTGGCTGTAAAACGCCAGCATAAAAATAGCCTCGTGTAGGAGCCGGTGCAGAGGGACATAAAATGTGTAGTATTGTTGTCAACACCTCGTCCTCTTTTATTTGTTGGGCATCATTGAGTTCACCCTGCATTAAATCAATCATGCACTGACGAAAAGTATCAGCAAAATTTTGTATGAAAAAACTACGAAGAGAGAGAGAAAGAGAGAGAGAGAGGTATTCGTGTTTTTAGGACAAAAAAGCATAATGCAATTAGTCGGTACACATCGACAGGTTCCAACAATTTTATGTGTTTCAAGATTATGTTAGTAAAAGACTTTAAAGAAAGTATGAGTAACACCCCGTTGACAAATTCTTTTTAAAACTTTGTTAACAAGATGTGGATGAACACTTTAATAATTATATTTTAATTTTGTTTTATGATTTGTAGAAATGTCAGTTTGCCAGATAAAAGCTAGACTATATAAATCGCTGAAAAATCTATCGACAATTTTTAATTCTTCGTTTGATTTTAATTCTTCAGTATTGTTTTATCTTTTGGACGTTTCGTTTTCGCCACGTCTAGAGACAAGGAAATATTTTTCAAGATAACGTACATATAAAATGCTTTTACAATGTCCATATCTTGAGATTTCCATAACAATAATTAATTTAAGACAGTTGAGTTTGTTGACTGACTAATTTCATTTAAAATCGGTAAAATAGATTAAAATGTTAACACACTTAAATATGTATGAATGTATATTAATTAATCAGGCATGTGATGAAAATCGATCGTTTGAAAAATATGGTTTTCAGAAAGTGTGAAAAGGACAATAAATTAAAATAGTATAACTTTATTAAAATTATAAGTAAAGTTTTTTATGTCATTATTTACACAAACGGATTGGATAACACTGCCCGACTGACGAAATATTCGCTATAGCAGGAGTGTTATTATACCGTCTTTTGTATAATGATTTTTAAAGTTCAGTTTTCCACTGGATTAGGGTATTCTGTAATTATTTCTACATATGAAATGAGTTTGATAAATCTCTTTGTTAGTTAAAATGTGTTATTTAGTGTTAAGTGGCCTATATTTAAACATATACACAAGTTTCATGACATTGTAAGATGGTGTAGAAATCATAAAGGCAAGCTAACGATTTGCCAAATATCTTGACGTTAATATAAAAAAATGCTTTATTAGATACGTATATAACTAAATTATTAAGCCCAATATTCAGTCTTAGGCAGGAGTGGCTACAAAATAAACGATTAAATTAGAAATCAAAAATATCTAGCAAAAGATATGAAGGAAAGTAATTTGTGTATCATACAATTGAATTTATTTAATCGCTGTAAAACTATACAATTTAAAATAGCAGTGTTTAAAAACATTGGAACATTAAGTTGGATGTTTGGCCTCATCTACCGATGAGAAGAGTAGCAGCTACGAAATGACAGCTGGAAAGCCCAGTTTTTTTTTTTTAATTTCTAAATCCTTCTCAAACATATTACATTTCTTCATCACGTCTGATCTGAATATTTATTGTCATCAATTAGAGCCATCAAATAACACGAACTTATTTAAAGTTTCTTAAAAAAGTCGATAGTCTGGACGTAAAGTAATAGGCAATGGGGCCACGTTTGCGAAACGTTAGATCTAGTAAAAAAAACCTGATTTAGTTATAAAAACAATTTCTCATTTACATAAGTTCTTCCAAATAAACAATAAAAGATGCCTAAGAAACTGAAGTAATATGTAAGTAAATATGTGTGTATGCATGTAAAGTAAAGATGAAAAATTTGCCGACTATTTGGAAAAGTTTAAGAAAATGCACGCATATGTATTTTCTAGAGAAGTAAGCATTGCATTTTCAACAATTATTTCCTTTAACCACAATAGTAAATAAAAGAATACAAATAAAACTTAAGCACAAGAGAAACGGACATTCGAACACATATACTTACCGATTAGCGGAATTCATGCCATCTTTCATCATTCCACTTATTTTACGTTCCCCGGTACGAGTATAATCGCCCTGGCACCGCGAAAAAATAAATAACTAAATTACTCCTGCTATAAAAATGTACAATAATTATACCTTTAAGGCATTTGTGCCGGCATACTGACGACTGATAATATCACCATTGTTCGCCCACAGTGCCATAAATGGTGTCTTGAGTTGTTCGGGAATGGGTGAGTAGGGCGGCGACAAACCCAATTTTACTAGTTGTGATTCTAAAACTGCTTTGCCTAGAGCAGTTTGCACTACATTTGTACGATCCAAACAGTCCATACAATTAACACGAAATACTGACTTTTGATTGCAAATAACACCACGTTGATCACGCCAATGGAAACCCATAGCACCGGCTTCTGGCGCCAGTGCCTCGACTAGAGCTGACACGTTTTCAAAACGCATACCACGACAATAGTCATGAAAATCAAAAGTAACATAAACCACACGATCATTATTATATTTTAAAACATGTTTGGCATACGCATCGCCTATAAGCTTCTCTTTGCCACTCTGTTCTACAAGACTGACAATACAAACGCCCTCGTAAATATCCAGTTCTTTGATAAAGTGAGTTTCGAACGCCTCTTGAGTCTCTGTTTCACCTGGCAGTAGGAAATACAATTTCTGTTTTATATATTTTTCTTTTCATTTTTTCTTAAGTTGTACAGGGTGGCCCAGAAAGACCGAAGTGGTGTGAATTCCTTATAACTTTTTTATTATAATTTTTTTTTTTTCTTTTCTTTTCAGTATTTTGTAAAGAAGACTTGGATAATTTATAATGGAGCAATACACAATTGAACAACGTGCCAAAATTGTTGAAATTTACTTTTCAAATCAACGGTCCATTGTGTTGACTCAGCGTGCATACCGTCGTCACTTTAATGTGCGGGTTGCACCCTCTCAGTCAACAATAAACCGTCTGGTTGCAAATTTTCGAGAACAAGGAGCAGTAAGGAACCTTCCTGGTCCCGGCAGACACCGAACTGTCCACACGGCTGACAATATTCAAGTGGTACAGGAGAGTATTCGGGAGGATCCAGAAACATCAACCAGGAAACGTTCGTCACAACTGGGCCTCTCAAGAACGTCGCTGCAGCGAATTTTGCACACCATAGGATTGTTTCCATACAAAATTCAACTTGTCCAAGAATTGAAACCAACAGATTACCAGCAACGACTTGACTATGCAATTTATTTCCAGCAAAAAGCACAAGAGAATCCAAATTTTATTCATAACTTAATAATGAGTGACGAAGCCCATTTTCAATTAAATGGGTTCGTTAACAAGCAAAACTGTAGGATATGGGCTACGGAAAACCCGAGAGTACTTCATCAACGACAATTGCACCCAGTTAAGTGTACCGTTTGGTGCGGTGTTTCTTCAGAAAGGATCATTGGCCCATTTTTTTTTTGAAAATGAACAAGGTGTTGCCATTTCCGTCAATGGTGATCGATATCGGGCCATGTTGCAAAATTTTGTAAGGCCAGCCGTGGAAAACCATCCGCAAATATGGTTCCAACAGGATGGAGCCACAGCGCACACTGCGAGGGCCACAATGACTCTTTTACGCGACATCTTTGGTGAAAGAATAATTTCTCGTAACAGCAATTTTAATTGGCCTCCGCGTTCCCCGGATTTAACCGCTCCAGACTGTTTTCTTTGGGGCTATTTAAAAGGAAAAGTTTATGTTAATAAGCCTAGGACTATTGAGGAGTTAAAAACCAATATTCGAGAAGAAATTAACAACATACCACCGGAAGTTTTGCGAAAGGTCATGGAAAATGTGTTGGAAAGAGCACATTTGTGCGAAGCAGAATATGGCCACCACTTGCGGGATATCATTTTTAATAACTAATCCAAAAATATTCCCCATAAATTTAATGTATTTAAAAAAAAAAAAATTAAAAAAATATCTCTTAAATAAAAAGTTATAAGCAATTCACACCACTTCGGTCTTTCTGGGCCACCCTGTACTTGCCTCTATCCAATCTTGGTGGTGGCCTGTATTTGTATCCCGGCTGTGACCAAAATATAGGCACCGAACCTCTCACTTGTGTAAATGCCAATTGATGATGGCGGAATGACAGTATCTGTTCAGTTTCTACATAATTGGCACAATTTCCTTTGTCATCAACTCCACGTCGCTTGTATCGGGTACCGGCTCGATGTCTGGATCTTCTGGAGACCAAAGCCAAAGTAAAACATTCATTCCCTATAACACAGGGCTCCACCTGAACGAAGCCTTGTATAACAGGTAATACCCAAGTTTTGTCCTTTTCAAAAAGAATATTATTTTAAAAATGTTTAACATAAATTATTAATAAAATTTGCTTTATACCCACATTCAGTGCGATTATATCTTTGATCATGTGCATATTCCAAAAGAATCTCTCATCTGGTGTTTGCTCGTCCGTTGAGCCAACCGGCAAATGTCTCTGCAGATTATTTGTGATGTCATGATCGAAACAAAAGTAAAAACTATCCGTATCGTCAAATATCTTGTGCAACTCCTCCGTAATGCGTTTGCCAATTCGTGTTGGATCCTTTATGCCCACCGACGATTTCACTTGATTAGAAGCTAATGCGGCCGCTTGTTGCGTTGTATTCTTAATGGTATTGCCAGCGCTCTTGACAGCACCCCAGGTTTTGTTCATCAACTGATTGCCCTCAAAAAGTTTAGGTTTCGTTGTATTGGAATTGGAGTTGGCGTTTGCATTAAAGGAGGAAGATGTCGAAGGGGTTCGTGAATGTGTTGGTGTAGTATTAGAGCTGCTGGCATGTCTGGTGCAAGTGGGCAATGATGAGTCCGGTTCATCCAAACTTAATAAACAAATGGACTTAACTTTATAAACTAAATGTGGTGGATACAAAACACCAACAGGAACGGCCTCTTTGACAATCACTAAATGTGGTTCGTAGACATTTGGCAGGGAAATGACACCTATTATGCCCTGTGTTATGCCAATACATTCTATATCATCGACCGATGAAAGATCCCAGCCTTTGATATGCAAATAAAAAGAAATATCATGACTTAATAAATAACAATTGGAAAAAGACTTCAAGAATAATTAAACTCGAGATATGTACATATGCCCTCCCTCGTCCCTATTGGTTCTGTTTAAAAGTCCAATACTGCCCAGAAATATGCCTATATAACTTCTTTTTAGCATTCCACTAACTTGTCCAAGGACTGCACGCATTAAATTTTAAAACAATTTAACTAAAATAGTGTTCCTGATATGCATTAATTGCAACAACAACAAATTTGTGAGAGGAAATCCTGTAGCTTTGCTGATTTAAAGAACACAGGAACAGAATCTGATACCTACAGCTTAAATTCTTTTAATAATTAGAGGAAGACGGGATTTAATTCATTAATTTAATTCATTTGAATGCAATTAAGGTCATTCTTTTTAATCCTGATTAAGTTCTATTAACGGCACTGTCAACTGCAAAAGCTTTGCGTGTCTTGCAGTAGGAGAACTATATTAAGAACTGGGGCCTCTGGAGCCTCCACGGAAACAAATGCGTAAGTTTTCTCAATACATAAGCACCAGCCAGCTCCACTCATCCCTCACGCGTCTCTTTGCTTTACAGGATTTTTTCTCCCTCCTTCTAAAGAGTGTTTTTATGGAGGTATAGAACAATGAAATGAAATAAAACAGTGATGAATTTTTTAGATCGACATGAAATTTACTTTATTCGAAAGATAATCTTCTACATAAATTAAATTTGACTTTTGGCATATGACGGCCACGGCTGGCTCGGACGTAGTCTAATCTGGAGGTAAAATTTTCGATTACTGTCTTAACGAAGTACGGACTAACGATTCCACCAGATCATAAAGCACACCAAACAGTCAATTTATCTCGCGGATTATCATCTCTCCAAGTGCGGCAGTTTTGTTTATTGACGCTAAAGAAAATTCGCTTATGAAAATCGGGATCAACGGCAAACTTGTTTCAAAATAAATTTGGTAGCGTTTGTTCAGGCATCAGACCATTTATGGTGAAATGCCAAACCAAACTAAACATAAATCAGTTGACAGCTGACAAAATGGCCGCCAATTAAAAACGTCTTGCCAACTTAAAGTTTTATACCTCTATAAAAATCACACTTCATTTATGTACATTTGCTGGTAACCCAGCTAAAGAATGCAAATTATTTGTCAAAATCTTTAAAGTTTCCAGGACAAAAAGTTCTCATAATTTGCATAAGGAATTCTAGGTTCATTTGACGTGTTCGAACAAGCAGGAACAGTTTGTTCACTCAAATTAATACTTCAAACCAAATCAAGATTAAAAAAAACTTAAAACTAAGTTGCTGCCTTTAACAGAAATAACATTTTGTGTGTTTTAGTGATTGTTTGTTAATCACTTCTTAAATAGAGTTTTATAGCATATTTGGTACTTATTAACTGGTAATAGTACCCTAGATATGTATCCTATGGTTCTATTGTAGTATTTTACACACATTTCCAACAGCTTGTAATTCTTTTTGACACGCAAATTTTTTTTATGTTTAAAGGTTACAAACAATTAAAATCCCGTGTTTATGGATTTCATTTTTGTTGTCACTTTTAACAGGTGCGAGTGCCAACATTTTGTTGCATGTTCATTTGTGTGTACAAAAATATACTTTTTGAATGAAATATTGAACTAGATTTTATGTATCCTTTTCTATTTTGTTTTCCATGTAGATAGTAAAACTGAAATGTTTTTACTTACATATTTATGTATTTCTTTGTTATTGAAATATATTAAAAAAGATTCACTTTTTGCTTTTCTCATTCGTTTATAAAATGGGAAACTAAAACTAACAAAAACACACGAACCAAATACGTGCACTTTGGCTGTAGCCGTGTCTGGCATTTGCTAAAAAACGAACTTAAATTTTTTTATGAATAAACTTAAATATATGTATGTGTATATATATTTATATTCATACATATCCATCCACATTAGGGAGCTACCTGTTATGCCTACACAAACTTTGGTTTGGTTTGAAAAATTAGTCAAAGCAAAGTTTTTAGATGAAAAAAATTTCTTACAATTCGACTTGCAAATTCTTTTATGATCCAAGATAATGTGCAGTGCCACCAGTGAGTGCCTGGTAAAGCACATGGGCCGTTGCTAATCTGTTCAAAAGTCATTCAGCCTCACATTATTCCGCCCTGTGCTGAGGAGTAATTTTTGTCTCGGCGTATCCCAGTTTGGGCACTTTTCTTTCGGAGGCATAGAGGGGAAAAGGGTTTCTAAGTTGACAAACTCTAGGTCCTTACAGTATAACATCGGGTGCGAAACTGCTTCAGAGACCTTTACCAAAGAATAAATGGGGAGAAAGGGGGCCAGCATGCCCCTCTTGGATACCTTTAAAGAGGAATCCTGACGTTGGTGTCATTTCATTCAAGTTCACATCTTGGCTGAAACGTTTTGCTTGTAACTTTAATCTTAAGTCTCAGTATGGATCTTTTGCTTACATACATTGTTTTTAGGGAATCAAAAATCGATCGAGATGCTGTAGTCTTGCAACAGACAAATGTTTTAGTAAGGAACTGAGCCTGGTTGAGTACTAATGTTCTTTGCGGATTTGGTACCGCGGGCTCAGGATGACTTAACTTTCAGATTGTTCAAAGAATTGCTGAAAATAGAGAGAGAGAGAGAGAGAGAGAGAGAGAGAGAGAGAGATGTGCCAGCTTTATGTGTCAGGGCAAGCACTGAGGTAACTGAATTTCACAATCTACCCCCACATACATAAATAAATAAATATTTCAAAATGGGCTTGTGATCTATTATTTCGCTTTCATAGCAAATTTTTTTGTCTGTACTTTTTCGGAACTGAAATAACTTGCAAACACGTTCCAAATATTTGCAATATCCAGCTGAGCGTGACATTTATCTACTTTTAACGAGTCACCCAAAGGCACATACATATCGTACACTAAATAGCCAAAACTCATAACTGATCAAAATCTCTTTTTTTCCTCTTTTAAAAGTCTGTCGCCATCTCATTCTCATTTAACTAGAAGAAGATTAGTTTTTTACTCTACTCATTTCACTTATACATACAATCACTCACATTTAAAGTCGGGCAGACATCTGACAATAACTTCTAGTAATAATATTTATGTTCTTATTAAAGCAAATAAAGGGTGGTTAAATTGTATGGGCCGATGTTGAATGTGAACCACACCTAAACGCCAAGTTTTTTTCCGAATTTTATTTGACATTTCTCTATTTCAGACTTACTCAATTTGAACCATGGAGAGATACACAATCCAACAACGTGTTAAAGTTATCCAGACTTATTATGAAAATGGGAGTTCAAATCAAAATGCATATCGTGCACTTCGTAATTTTTTTGGTCCATTTCATCGTCCAAATTTGCGTACAATCGCAAAAATCGTGGAAAAATTCGAGCAAGCCGGGTCTGTAGAAGATGTGAGAACACCAGTGCATGCTCGTACAGCTCGTACTGCAGAAAATATTGCTGCTGTTCGCGATAGTGTGGCTGAAGAGCCGTCCACCTCAACTCGTCGTCGTTCCCAACAATTGCACCTCTCACGCTCGTCGTTGATGAACATTATGCATAAAGACTTGCATTTACACGCTTACAAGGTGCAATTGGCTCAAGAACTAAAGCCTCTTGACCATTCCAAACGTCTTGAATGGGCAGAATGGTGGCAAGAAATGGCAACAGTGGATGATCAATTTTCGAAGAAAATCATCTTCAGTGATGAGGCACATTTTCACCTCAGTGGATTCGTCAATAAACAGAATTGCCGCATTTGGGCGAATGAGAATCCAAGAGTGATTGTCGAAAAACCAATGCACCCACAAAGAGTGACTGTTTGGTGCGGTTTATGGGCTGGCGGCATCATCGGGCCGTATTTTTTCCAAAATGAGGCCGGTCAGGCAGTTACTGTGAATGGTGTTCGCTATCGTGAGATGATAACGAACTTTTTATGGCCCGAATTGGAAGATATGGATGTGGACGATATGTGGTTTCAGCAGGACGGTGCCACTTGCCACACAGCTAACGAAACAATGGCTCTTTTGCGCAACAAATTCAATGGCCGTGTTATCTCACGTAATGGCGATGTCAATTGGCCGCCAAGATCATGTGATTTGACACCGTTGGACTTTTTTCTTTGGGGTTATTTGAAAGAAAAGGTGTACGTCGATAAGCCAGCAACAATTCAAGACCTAAAGGATCAGATAATTCGGCACATTAACGGCATAGAACCTCCATTATGCCTCAGCGTCATCGAAAATTTGGACCATCGGATGGAGGTGTGCCGCCGAGGTCGCGGCGCCCATTTGACCGATATTTTGTTCCATACATAATTGAGTAATACCAATACATCATAATAAAATAAAATTACAATAATTTCCTAAATAGTTTGTGTTTTATTCAAAATCAACATCGGCCCTTGAAATTTAACCACCCTTTACATTTATTGTATTTTTCGCGTATTTTAAAATATGAGTAAAAAACTAAAAACTCTCTTTGCTATCTCACACTAAAAGTCGGCTAAACAGGATTTTGTACACTGGCAACGGATTATATACCGTTATTTTTAAATTTACTGTATTTGTTTTCAAAAGTATTCTTTATTGTTGTCTAATAAGTTATTCTGTGAAGCCGATATAACTGCCGCGTTGGAAGAATGCAAAATATTTGGAAGGAAAATCCAAACGAGAAATATAGAAATTGATCAAAAAAAAAGGCAAATCAAAAGTGTTTTTATAGAGATATAAAACTGTGAAATGGAATAAAAGAAGATGCATTTTTTAAATTGACATGAAATTTAGTTTATTCGAAAGATAATCTTCTGGCATTATAATTTAAATATGAGTTCTGGCATATGACCGCCACGGCTGGTTCGGACTTAGCCTAATCTGGAGGTCCAGTTTTCGATGACTTTTTCTAACATTTGTGGTCGTCTATCGGCAATAACGCGCCAAATGCTGTCCTCCAAGTGGTCAATCAACTGGCATACACTAGCGACTTAACATATTCTTACAAAAAATAGTCTAGCGGCGTTAAATTCCACGATCTTGGAGGCCAATTCACGGTTCCGAAACAGGCAACTATGCGCTTGCCAAACGTTTCCTTCAATAAGTGAGTTCCACCGCTAAACAACATTCGCTTATGAAAATCGGGATCAACGGCAATCTTGTTTTGGACCCAATTGGAATTAAACATAAATCATTTGACAGCTGACAAAACGGCCGCCAGTTAGAAACGTGCCGCCATTTTAAAGCTTTATGCCTCTTTAAAAAAAAACCCTTTATAAAGAAAATGGTTTGACTGCTAATAAACAACGTGGAGTCCGACCAAAGAAGCTGAAACTAATCTTTAGTTTGGCCGTTTTATTTCCAGATTTTGCCTCTTCTGAAAACTTTTGCTTTCTTCCAGTTGTGACTGTTTAGCGTTTACTATGCAATATGAATGTGCGCGTGTGTATGTATGTATGTATGTATTTAACCAATCTAGTACATGTGCATGGCATCAAGGATACAAAGTCATCTAAAAAGTGGGTTATTATATTCTTACGAACAAAATATCGACTTTTTAAAGCAGCACATATAAACAGCAATTTGATGATGGATTAAATATTAAATTTTACAATCAAAATGTATTTTTATATTTATTAAATTATGTTAAATTTAAATATAATATTTACTTTTCATACAAACTCTCATACTTTTTATGAAGAAAATAAATTCAAACATAAATCATAAAAATGTAAATAAATAAATAAATATAAATAGAGTTATAGAAGTTTCGAGATAAGTTTGAGAAGAGACCCGGTTTTTTAATGCATTTTACTTAAATATAAATGTGTGACCCTGCATAAGAAATCCTACAAAGTGTATAAAATTCCATGAATTCACTTCTTTTTTTTTTTTTGGATTTGTATGTAAAAAATCTTCAAATTTCATACGAAATGGAATGGAAAAAATGCAATTATATAAAACAGTAAAAACCCACTTAGAGTGTTTCAACAATGAAATGACTGCGTATTACTCAAAAATTTGTATTGACACACTAGGTGGGTTTTCAAATGCAGAGTCAAATATATGTATGTGTGTATGTAGACATACATACGTATGTATGTACATATGAAGTAATTATGTACTTCCATAATTGTAAAACGATTTGTTATTATTAATTTCTTCGAAGTAAATTTGGAAAGTGCTGTACAGCCACACAGGCGGGTGGTTTCATATTTGTTACTAATTAAAGAAAGACCAAAAATTGGACTGACAGGATGGCATTAAGAAGGCGCAGTCGCGGCGACCATATGCCACAAATTACTTTTAAACTCTTAACGCCAATGCTAATTGCCAAAAAGCCAACACCATTGAATTCGTTCTTTTATTAAAAAAAAATCTAAAAAAAAAAATAATTACAGTTGAGCTTCTATAACTTGAACTTTTATGAATTGAATTTTCTACAAGTTGAAGCAAATCGCATGGCAACAGCGGCAAGCAGGTAAATTCCCTTAGATTTTTTCCTATTACTTGAACTTCCATAACTTGAATTTCTCGCTACCTTAAAGGAAAATAATAAAAATTCAATTTTTTATGCTGACATTTATTTTTAGTTAAGCAAAAATTCCAAGATCTACCGCTAACAGTCAGCGTATATATTGTTTTTTATTTGAATCGTACTCTTCAAGAATTAGTTGAAGCCAATAATGAGTTGGTTGGCGCAGATTTTCCAACGGATGAGGATATTGTTGATAATGCTCTTGAATCAGTATCGCACACTGGAATCACAATAGATAGTGATGAGGAAACTGTTAAACACAGCCCTCCAGGGAAGCTCTGAAGGATTCGTTGAACAATTTTAATTTATATTTACACACAAATGACAGACGACCACTACAAAGCACTTTTTATACAAAACAAAAATAAACAAATTCAGCAAAAAATAACTCAGCACTTTAATATATAATAAATTATATAAACATTTTCAATTCATTTTCAAAAAGGAATGAAAGTTAGTAAGAAATATTTTTTTTATTATATGCAAAACCTTCGAAACTTACTGCATAACTTAAAGTCTCTCTAAGTTGAAGTTTTTTTGTTTGGATGATGGTGATTCAAATTATGGAGGTTCAACTGTATTTTTTTTTTTAGTTAGTTAACAAAAAATCATTTTACAAACAAGCTAATACATGTACATACATACAGGACTACATAACAAATACATTTAATCGATGAATAATTAATGCGAAAATTTATTTTTGGTCATAAACTACTGAAAATAAAAGCTGCCCGCGAAGACAAATTAATACGGTCATTATATTTGATTGACATAAACATAAAAAAAAGAAAACAACATCACTAACGCCCCTTCATTTGAACCATGGAAAAATGTTTGTAACAGAATTTCCGCGTCGCAAATAAGGAAGATAAATGGTTGGCTTCGCTGGAAGACACTTCAACTAAACGGTCTGCTGCAGTTGAAATTGAAAGACATCAAGTATTTCATTGGGACACCGGTTCATATTGTAAAGAAATCCAAGTCCTTTAAAATTTTGTTGAGAGAATACAAATTTAAAATAATAACCTATTGGAAAAAATTCTTGAGCAAATGTCCTTCTTAGTGTCCTAGTAATGCAAAATTTCAGCCGTAAAGCAGCTCTGCGCTGAAAAACAGATTTCGTCGCAAAGTAATTTTCTCGTACAATTCGTTGTTGTACGGCCTTCTAAAGTTTAAAGTTTTTTTATCTCACTTGGCATCGACTGACCCATTTGCCTCAGATAACTGTGATGTTTTATGTTTCATTTGAGGCGCAGAGAAAGCTAGAAAAATACAACTCATCCTTATTCTGCGTTTCTCCGTTTTGGCATACCTGGTATTCTGTGTTCCGTTTCCCGCTTCATTTCGATTTCTTTTTTGTTTGCACGTAGTATTCTGCGTCAATATCGTATCTAAGTTTTTGCAGGCTGTTTATTTATTGACGGAACGTTTTCGAGTTTGCTTTTTCGTAAAATATTCTACATATACAATATTTATTTTATAATAAAGTTTAATTTTATCTTCTTTTCAAAATTTAATTTAATTTATAAAAAACCACAACACCTGAGTAATATGAAAAGCTGGCGAATTTTATCGCAGCGAAAGGTGCAGGCAGCAAAAGTTTTCTTTGAAACGTACAAACTGAAACTAATTATTTCCCACATATATATTTAAAACATGGATTGTAACTGCCTCTCAATTTCCGCCTTTCAATTCTTGACTCTGTACTCCGGAGTTCGTTGTTCTCATCTCTCATAGCAAAAGCAGCTGGTTTAAACATATTGTTCTTCTCTTCTGCCTTTTCTTTCGATTAGGTTTTTTTCAGAATACCGTTTTTCGATTCAGGCGTAACTAATTGCGGGAACGTAATCGAAACGCAGAATAAGGGTGACTATTAATACCATGTCGGGCACTCTGTGCAGCCATACTTTAAAAATTTGCTTTTCGAAATATATATTTATATAAATAAATATTTTTTTTTGTTTGGTTCAGATCCTGCTGAATTCTTTGTATGTATATTATCATGGCTTTCAGCCATATGGGTTCTTATGAAAGGAATTACTTGATTTGCCCATTTTTTTAACCTTCAAAATATGTACAATTTTTACTATTTTCAAAAACTTAATTTCTGAAAAATTATAGTGATTCTGGATATAAACCATTTATATGCGTTTGAAATCTGCATTATCATGGTTTTCCGTCATATATGTAGGTCCTTAGAAAACCGCCTTCTCACTTTTGTTGAGGCATTTGAAAAACTCTTTTATTTTTTATCAAAATTATCAAAATGTACTACATTATTTTGCACTACTTTCAATTCGTTTTTTTTTTTAATTTTTCTCAAATAATTTATATATACAATATTACAAATATCTGTTTTTGTTTAACCGTAGCCGGGGAAATGGAGGAGATTCGTAATTGCAACTCTGTTATTAACTTTGTCATGGTTATAACATTTGCCAGCAAAACTACATACTTGTATGCTACTTAACGGGGATTTAGACGGTAACACAAGTCGTACGATAAGTCAAGTTTTTGAGTAGAAGAGCAGGGATGATACCGTCTAAACTTAATATGTAATGAAACCATACGGCATAGACAGAAAATACGGATGAAAATTTGACAGTCGTACGGCTCTCATCGTTTTTTTTTTAATGTTTCAAATTCTTTCACACATCATTTGATCAGGGATGTATTTTCATGTAAACATTTTACTTTGTTTTGGTCTTTTACCTGTAACGCTGTAAACGTAAAAAAATCTGTCGTAAGATTTTTATTCTCATTTTTAAAATACGGGGATCATTTCATATGAGTTTCTCTTAGGGTTTACGTACAGCTTGTATTACCGTCTAAATTCCCTTTTAAATTACATGTAAATGTTATCAAATATTTTATTCTGTTAAGACAACAGCTTCTGTACTGTAATCGGTTAAAAAGCAGAGATGTTAAAAGCGGAGCTGAACGACGGAGTTGACTTCACACACATGGAGGAAGTGATATCACGCGAGTACGATCTAAGTAGACACCACTTAACAGATCTTAAATGCGAAAATACTTGCTCGACGAAGTTGTTTCGTAATTAGTGATTCACAATATGAACAGAATTTTAAGAAATATATAGAATAGCAGCCCTTAATGTATTTTATAAGAACCCAAAAACAATATGTATTTTTATAGACATTTTTCTGTTCAAATGCGACATGAGTATGTACTTGTACTTAAAATTTATTTCATTTAAATAATGCAGCAATATGAAACAAAATGTTTAAAATGTCCTGGGAATTTCCGCTTGACAAAGACACAAACAAACAAATTTTGCATTTATTTTACTTTAAAGTTTCAATCTCAAATGACTGAATATATTTACATATTTTGGACAAGGGCCAACAAATCAATATCTTATATTGTAAATTTTGAATTTGCAATTAACTTAGAATTTTCTTTAGTTTTACTGAAATGTTTTTAATACTTTTAGCTCAAGCAGTTATTTGTCGTTATTAATGGCATTAAATGTGTGTGTGTGTTTGTGCAACAAAAAGAGAAAAATAAATTAAAGTACTCGTACAGGAGAAAAGTTGCGTTTAAAGAATATTTTATTTAAGTGTAAAAAAAACAGTAAGAACAAATGCTTAAGGAAAAGTGAACGTCCCCCTGGCAAGTTTTTGTACTTCAATCTGAAGCTTTTGACACTAACGAGGATTCTAATGCGAGAAGTACAAGATTTATACAATTTTTGTCAAGACCGTTTAGTAGATGTTTTTTGGATATTTGATTGTTTGCTCATGTGAATACGTCTTCAGTTTGGATTTATTTAAAAGTGCAAGACTTACGTGCAGATCTTTTCCACTGCTAATTGAGTATTAAAAACAAAAACTGCAACAATATATTTTGTTATAAAATTTAAATTCGCCAAATCTATGAATTTAGTCGGACAAAAATCTGTCTTGCATGTGGAAATAATTAATACAAAATTAACTAATCTTTTGAATTTTTGACATTCAGATGATCTGAACAAAAATAAAAACTGGAAAAAAATTTAACAAATTGTTCGCAGTAAATTATAACTTAATTTAAATTCTTACCGGCCTTTGGAGTTGGAAAGTGAGTGATTTTTTTTTTATCACAGAGAATTTTTTATTGCTACAAATTTATATTATTATAGGTATTTTATTTTTCATTACTTTAGTCAAAAAAAGCAAAAATTTTAAATCTTTGTTTGTTAATCAGATGAGATATATTTATTCGAACAAAAATCTAAATGTCAAGAAAATAAATATATTAATAAAATTCCAATAATTTTACATAAAAAAGTAAACAGTTAAAGTGTTTTACATGCGTTGTTTAAGGAAAACAATTTGAAATGTTTGGATGAGTCGAAAACATATTTTTTAATTAATATTTGTTTGCTATATGCTTGTAAATATGCACATATGTATGTATATATATATTTTTTATTAAATTGAATAAAAAACGTATCAAACTAAAAACGAAAATTTGTATAAAAATAAAATACGATTCGATTTACGAGTACTTTCACCAAGCCTTTACTGCTCTAATTGAAAACGAGTACAAACAAGTAGATGCGAAATGCTGAAGTAAACCACTTTCGGTTGCATACGGATTCTAGAACACACCCGTATATGCTGAAATTTCGTAGACCAGCAAAACTATAAAATATCGGCATATACAGGCAGCTAGAAACGCACAAGAAATAATAAATTAAAGTTATCTTACAAATTAAACATATTTCTCTGAAGATCTTAAAACAACTAAACAAATTTATAATAATCGATCGGACATACATAAAAGCTTTTGGACACCCTTTTGGCCAATTGTTTATTTCTACTGCTTTATTTCATCTGGAGTACAAATGTCTTATTGCTACGACCAAGTTCCGAATGATACATTGTTGTCCAGAATATTGGCAACGAAGAATGCAGTTTTGTCTAATATTAGGAAACGTTTTTCTAAACACTTTTTTACGCACATTTGTCTCTTCAATGTCAATTTGTCTCTTCAATGACAAATGGTTTAATAAACTGTCATCAACTGCTTTTCTGAAATGCATCAAAACTTTTTATATATAAAGTTTTTTTGGCTTTCGTAAATACTTTACAGTTTTGGGTGCCAGGAATTTGTTCAAAATACTCCTTGACACACATACTTTTCATTGTCTACCAGTATACAGCCTTTAAAATTCTTGAAAATTGTCTCTTACAAAAACTTGATCACATCTATTTGGCACTTTTATTACTTTTATTATATAATTCTAATTTAAAAACCCTCGTGATAACAGTGAATTTTTCGGCTAAATTTCGGACCGAATCGTTTGGCTCAGATAAAAATGCAGCTCTTACTTTTAATGACAATTTTTATTCATATGTCCAATAATTTGTACAAGTGGATAAGAGAAAAATAAATTTGCTTAAAAGTTACTAATCATTATCCAGTTGAGTCACTATAGAAACAATGACACGTTTGAGATGTCACGTATAGACTCAGATAATGGGTTATACAAACTCCCCATCACACGATATTTTCCAGCAAACCAAAAGATTTTTAAAGTTTTGTTGCTGCGTAAAATTCAAAATTGTAATCACACTATAAAACTGTGAGAGCCTTCACAGAATTTGCACTTTCTATACGATGCCACGAAAACTAATTACATGTTTGTTACGTTCGAATGGATTTAATAGTATTTTATGTTTATGTTTTGCTGTATTTTCCCTACAAATAGTATATAAAATTTTTCATAATTTCTTAAAAACTTAATTCATTAGACCATTTGAACAATTGAAGACAATTTTTATATTACAAATATTTAATTGCAAGTAATAAAATAACAATAACAAAACTAAGCTTTTATATATGAAAGTCTGTGCGCATCGTTAGCTGAAATGCAAAAAGACGTAACTAGCCAAAATATAATTTTACAAGAGAAGCATAAAACTTTGTAAAATGAAAACTATTAACATTTTTGACAGGGTTTTTTTCTAATTCCCTTTAAACAAATTAATTTTTAAACCAGAAATTTTAGATACGCCTTCTTTGCTTCAGTTTTTCCGAAACAAAAACGTTAAAACATATTGTTGAAGTATTTTATAAAATATAAAATGTCTATTTTTGAAATAGAATAATGGGTTGATAGGTAGTAACTTTTTGAGATCCTGTAGATGTTGCCACTTTTTAAATGAACTTTTTATTCTCTTCTCAAGTGTGAATCTGTTTCCAATTCTTTGTGGAAGCTGTTCGTAATCTTCAGTTATATTTTGTTTTGAAGTAAATGATTGCAGTTGGATCGTATAACAATACTGACAATGAGAACTCCGCCATTTTTACCTAAAATTATATTCCACTAACCAACCAAGTCGTCCATGCAATCTTTCAAAGAATTTTCAAAGAAAACCATTTCAACATATTTTGTTAGCACAAAATGTTTAATTACGTCGTTTTGCATTAAACAAATAAACGTCACTTTGTTTTTTGTTAATAAAAGCGTCCGTTTTAATCGCAGAAGTGTAAAATTTGCCAAGACTGCGACTTAATTGCATTCATAAAAAAAATCGATTTTGAATTTTTTGTTAGTTATAGCTGTTTGCATTTTTGCCAACGGTATGTATATATATTGCTTTCGCAACTTCATAACTTTGTCTGGTACATATTTATCTATAGTTTTTGGTGAAATCCGCACATTGCTTTTGGTGTAGATTTCCATTCATCAGCTGATTCGTAATACTAAACGCGCACGACTCGGCCTTTTCCTTCAAAAATCAAAGGCAAAAGGGCTCCCTCTAAGAGTCGAGTCTAGAAATTATATAACCGACAACCAATCTGTGACCAACTTTGATGGGTGTTCAAGCTCATTGGCGTGCTGAAACTGCCATCGAATTGGTGTTTCCCATTTCTCATATCTGTTTATTTATTTAAGTTCTTATAGTATATGAATGAATGTATTTCCTACGGAGCTCTTAACACAATTATTAAACACAAACATCTAATAAAGTTTGCAAACGCAAACATTTTACCGTTCTCAATCCTAAATGCTGCTAAATAAACGATCAGGACTTGCAGAAAACCAAAATAAACAAATTGTTGCAAATTATACAACTTTGATCAAAAGAGAGGGGGGAAGAATTTTATAACACATTATCACTACACCACTGAAATAAACAAACAAAATAATATAATAGCTGGTCCCATGCACCAGCACACAAAAGTTTGCAAATTATGCATATATGTAAGTACGCATGTATGTGTGCGGACATCGGTGGGAGAGTGAGAGTAAACTGTTCACAAAGAGTTTAATGAATAAATAACCAGAAGTGCATTAACAGCATCTCAATGTGAGAAAAAAAGTAGTATATGTATGTAAATGTCATATTTCGTAAATCAATTTTATAAAATTATTTAATTTGATTGCTGTTAACGCCTTCTAAAACAATTCCTACGTAAGTAAGTCAATCATTTAGGTTTAAGGAAGTGCTTGTATTTCTGGTCAATTTCTAAATTAATTTCTGACTCATTAAAACTGCATATATTGTACATATATTTACAAACAAACTATATACATACATGCATCTGAATGTATATATGTAGGTATGTCTGTGTGTGTGTGTGTGTGTGTGCATATAGTTTACATTTGTTGCAAATGTACGAATGAATCTTTTGTTTATAAAATTTGTTTATTATACAAATTTTGATGTTAATTTAAAAATTGCATGCCATCTTTTGTATATGAAGTTATTCGATTTCATTCATTATTTTAAATACATACATATTTAATAGCCAAGCACACATCTTAACTTTGGCATTTTCTCGTTTACCTGCTTTAATTGTAAACTCCGATGTTGTGCGATTCCACCACAAACTTTTTTCACGCTTTACAAATATGTAAAAAGTATCAGTTTGGAATACTTCCATTTTCGTTGTGTATTCTCTTAAAATATAATAATTTTATTAATAAAAACTAATTATAATTGTCTTTTTTTCAACAGTTTTGTAATACTTCTTTCACACTTTCCTTTTCACACTTCTTTCCACTACTAATGACATTTTGCGAATAAGAAAAAATACTACAAGTTCTCAGAATTATTCAATGAGTGAACAGTGGAAGGCTACCAGATGTAACAAAGTTGTAAAAGATTTGAACGGTGGAACAGAAACACTATTTTGTTGGTCATACACAGTTTTGACTAAAAATTTTATTACATGAGAATACAAAGTATCTTAATACTTGTTGAATCAATATATTATGAAATTCTCTATAACATATAACATAATAAAACATATATATCTGTTGTAAGCATTTTTCAAATTTGCCCAATTGGATTAAGTAGAATCAAAGTAAGATTATTAAATGGAAACGTAAAACAGACGCAAAAATTTCATCAGCTGATATAAATCGTGAAGCAATATATACATACATCTCAATGATGTATCACATATCTTTTATCTTCACATGTGGCAATTGCCCCGTTTACTATTTGAGTTTCTCTGGCAGCACTAAAATTGTAAAAGACTTTTACCAGCTTTGGCAATCAGCTGTCATTCATTGTATTTATTATTTACTTTTACAGCTGATTGCGGTATTTTATTTTTTATACAACAAAATAAAACAAAAGTATTTCCTCGGCCTTTGAATATTGATTGAATAAATTAGGAGTTGCAAACTCGATGGCATTACAGTATTTACATAGACTCACACAATTAACAAAAAATGTTGTCCACAATACGGTTTTACGTTCTTGCGTTGTTGAAAGAAATTACCAAACACAAAGTGGCCAACAGAGTTCTCATCAACAAAATCGCGATAATAACGGAAACCGCCGTCAGGGTAAACGAATCGAATGGAACTCCACTGCCAAGTGGGGTGCTGCTCTGACCGGCATCGGTACTTGTTTGTGGCTAAAAGAGAGAGAATATTTAAATATCTGGCCAGTTGTGGAAGCCAAGACTTTGCCGAATCTGGCTGGAAGGCGAACACAATATAATTTCATTGCGGATGTAGTTGATGTATGTGCTAACTCCGTGGTTTATATCGAAATTAAGGATACTAGACGCTTCGACTATTTTTCCGGCCAACCTGTAACCGCTTCCAACGGTTCCGGTTTTATAATAGAATCGAATGGTACTATACTTACAAATGCTCACGTTGTCATAAATAAACCGCATACCATGGTACAGGTGAGGCTGCATGACGGCAGAGTATTTCCTGCTGTTATTGAAGATGTTGATTCTTCTTCGGATTTGGCCATTATACGCATAAATTGTACGGACTTGCCAGTAATGCGTTTGGGTGAAAGTTCTACACTTAGGTCGGGTGAGTGGGTAGTGGCTTTAGGCAGTCCTTTGGCTCTAAGTAATACTGTAACCGCTGGTGTTATTAGTTCAACCCAACGGCCTTCCCAGGAGCTGGGCTTAAGAAACCAGGATATAAATTATTTACAAACAGACGCTGCCATCACTTTCGGCAACTCTGGCGGTCCCTTAGTGAATCTGGACGGAGAGGCCATAGGCGTAAATTCCATGAAAGTAACTGCTGGCATCAGTTTTGCCATACCAATCGATTATGTCAAATTATTTTTGAAAAAAGTATTGGAGCGCAGAAAACAGGGCAAAACCGGCAAACCGTCACAACAGGCCAAACGTTACATGGGCATAACAATGTTAACGCTAACCAATGAAATTCTTAATGAACTAAAGAATCGCTCCGAAAGTCTGCCACCGAACTTGACGCATGGCGTTCTCGTGTGGAAAGTAATTATAGGTTCACCCGCTCACATGTAAGTTTGTTGTGTCGCTGCAACCTACTATATCTGTTAGTAAAATTTTGTGCCTTTTTAGTGGCGGCCTAAGTCCTGGCGATATTGTTACCCACATAAACAAAAAAGAAATAAAAAGTTCCGATGATGTTTACGAAGTGTTAGCTGACAACTCCAAAACCCTAGATATCACCATATTCCGAGGACCAAAGAGTTTAACTCTGAGAATCAGCCCAGAAGACCCTTAAATAATATAATTGTCCTACATCAGCTATTAATTTATCTCATGTGTTTCTCTTTCTGCAGTTTTAATTTCAAATGCACTGCCAAAAAGTTGTTTTAAGGCTCATTTGTGTTTTTTTTTTCTGTAAATAATAAAAGGATTTGTTGCAGTGAAAAGCAAACGGTAAAGTTTTTCTGGCAGAGGCCAAAATTTGGACATATTTGTAAAATTCGGTCTAAACTAAATGCGTATTAAAATTAAAATAAACAATTGATTTGGAAAAACTCATTGATATTGTCGAAAAGCACTAAAAACGATGTTTAATTCGAGCGAATTCTTGTTTGACAAGACTGTAGAATTTAAATAAACAATTAACTTGTTTATATCCAAGATTCAAATGTACTATAAGCACGTAACTAAATTGTTCTCTAGTTATTCTAAATTGTTAGTCTAGTAACTAAATTGTTCAGTTTTAATTTGCGGTACTCAGTTGTCTTCTCTTTGTGAGTGGGTCATGCTTATGTTTTTAAACACAAATTCTTTTTCTTTATTTCCTTAAGGTTTTGAAAACAATAATGCTGAATATTGGTTAAATTTTTATTTCTATTCTCAAAATCAATTACAATGAAGAATAGTTTAAAAAGAAATTGATTTATGTCAAGCCTGGTCTGAAAATCACATGGTTTCAAATCATGTGTTTTTTTATGGTGTTATGCAAATGTTTTTGTGCTTTTAGGTGCCGGAATCCTGTTGCTCCCTTTATTTCGATTGTTTTGAAATCACAAAAGCAAATAAATGGACAAACAAATAAAGTGATTTGAAGAAGTCGTAGACGTGGCTGGACGCTTTAAAATCACAAAACTGTATACACAAAACTTATTTCTTGAAATGTGGTTATCAGAATAGCTCCGTGTGTCTATTTTTTACAATTTACTGAGATTTAAAATAACTTCGTTTATCATATTTTTATTTGCTATTTTTGATATTTTGAAGCAGCCGAAAGCTTTACGTTAAATTAAGTGCCAGCGGGACTTTAGAGGAGAGTAAGAAACAGAACTATTTTGTCAATTCAATTTGTAAAAAATCGAAACAAAAAAAAATCTGCCAGAAAATACACAAAAAGTACAAAAACATTGTAATAAAATAATAACAAATATTTATATTTCGAAGCAGAAAACAATTAAATTAAATTTGTAATTATATAATTTTTTTCAATTAATCTCTAATTCAGTACGTAATTTTTGTATTTTCTCTTATGAGGATTTTAAACTATAATTCAAAATAATACAGTTTTGAAGATCTAATTTGAAATTCTTTATGATCTTTGTATGTGTATAAAAATTGGTTGCAAGCGGTTTCAATTACGGAATCACTTACCACCACAAAAAAATTAATCGGGAATTACAATAGATATAGTTCTTTTTAAAAATCAATAAAAACGGAAGTAAACTTTTATTAAATCTTTTCACAAATCAATAAAAAAAAAGGTAGTAAAATTGTTTTAAATTAAATTTATTTTTAGTGCATATATAGACCACATTCCTGCTTGTCTTATATTTCTTTTAAGTATTTGGGGAATAAAATTCATTTGTTCTGTTTCTTCCAATTAAAATTATTCCAACACTGGCGCTGCTAACCAGCATTCAAATTTTATCCCGAACGAAAATTTTAACTGTACTGGTAACTCTTAAAAAACGAGCCTAAAACTAGGCTTTAGCTATTGAACATATTGATTTGTAGCAGCTCGCAGTTGCAAAATATACAAAATAAAACAGAGCTGCCAGATATAAAGGTCTTAGGCGCTAAAAACGACATGTTGACGACTTATGACGGTCTTTAAGACTGCAAGTTTGTGACATCTTTTACTACTTTTAAAACACTCTTGAGTTAAACAGAAAAAAATTTATAATAAAAATAAATATCCCATAATTTTGCGTTGATAATCTTTGTAACTTTTCTAACCTATTATTAATAACAATTTATCAACTCATATGTAAATATATATACCAAATTTTTAAGGGAGTAGAGCTTTTTATTTTATATGAATTTGTTGAAAGCAGTAGTAAAAATATTGATAATTCAAACCAACAATACGCAGATGACAAAGAAAACGCTAGTGGCTCTCCCATTTGTACCTACAAAAAACTTGCTTTTCATATACTATAACTAAAGTGCATTTTATGTGGAACGTTCCAAAGAAACTGAATAGGCCAACCATGTCGTTTATTGCAAAATTTTGTATTGTACAGTTAAAACTGTCGCCTGGAAAGTTCGATCTACAAGCGCATCTACAGCAACAACAAAAAAACATATTGATCCTACAAAAGCAATCCTGATGTCTGTAGCCATTAGAATTATTTTTTTTCTAATTTCAATTTATTACAATATTATTCAAAATGTTATATATTAAGTGAGAAATATTTTGTTTCAAAAATAAATTCGTTTATGTGTGCCGGTTTTGACGATTTTAGCAAACGTTTTTTTGCGTACTTCGACGATTTCACCCTCCCAAAGTTTGACAATCTCGTCACTCTATTATGTGGCAACTATGCGTATTTGCTTATGCAATAACCGAAATTTAGTTAAATACGCGTTTTTAAAAAGCGGGTATTTACAGTGGCTTTAACAATTTCTCACAGTGTTTTTAAGTGACTTTTAAGTCCTTTTTAATCAACATCAATGAGTATTTTTATCTTGATAATATCTTTGAGAAGTTATATGTAGGTCCAAAATAATATACAGCAACAAGGAAGTCAAAAATCTTGTAACAGAAATCAGAAGAAAGTTGCCAAAAAAAAGTTCACCTTTTAAAGAATTCGTCATAATTTAGTTCGAATAACATTTTTAATACTTACAAGAAAACTAGTTTGGCATTTGTAAAGAGCTCTTTAAATGATTTAAATATAATCAATAAATTAGATATATGTTTCAGATATATTAGTTTACATTAATGGAAAGAGACTGAAAGTTAACCACAGCAAAGCTAAAGATATTGCGCTTCACTAATCTATTTTAACGCCAATAAAATTAATTTTAAAAAAAATTAGCGTGTTCTGATTTTCTGCAACACAATTTCACACTTTTCGTTATCGTTAAAAATCAGCTGTTTTTTTAAACCGACGTATTGACGTTAACTTTGTAGTGTTTGTTGTGTGCGTTTTTAAGAAGAAAGGAAATCTCCTTGTTTAACTTACATTCATAAGTACAAACACTCAATAACCCAACAATCAAATTCATATATGTAAATACAACATGGAGCACAATGTTGGGGATGTTGGGTTAATTGATGTTTGACTGAACAGTCAAAACAGCATCAGTTAAATTCTGACACACTCATCCCTGCAATATAGAATAACAACAACCAAATAGCGGAACACTACTCCTTCTTTGCTCCTGGCCCAGCTCTGGTACAAAGCCTTCCTACTTCTATGGCAGGACAATTTTCGACAAGTCGCAAAGAGTTAACAAACTGAATAACACAAATAATACGTTTGCAGAAGACTTTTTCATAAACGACGCTGGAGCCCTCAAACTCATATTATTAATAATGCAAGAAAATTCAAGGCCGTCTTCAGTATTTTTCCTTAAAATACTAAAATTAACATTCTCAGCAATATCTGCACTATATTATTTGTAATATCTATTTTATTAATTATAATACTATTAATTGTAATTGAAAAATATCACTTAACAAAACAGTAGGAGCCAACCACTGAGTACAGGTCCAACAAACAAAAAAAAAATATGCCTGAGAAATACAGGCTTTTATTGTAATGAATGTTCTCATGGGAATAAAAACCCCAGGCCAGTTACAGAGACAACTGGCCATCTCGCCCAGAACTAAGTGACGCCTATATGTCGAAATTTGATTGGATTTTGTCTAATATCCATTTGAATGATTCTATCCAAATGCTTAAAAAAATATCATCCAACTTTAACATGTTCCACTTTCCACTTCCAGCAAAACACAATCTTGCTTTAATGAATTATACCAAATCCTTGCGGCGAATCCTGCAAAAATAAAAATATTTTTTTTTACATTTATTTAATTTATTTATTTATTAATATTTCAATGTCCCATACACAAGACTTTAAGTCTCATAATGCAGCATGGAACCCAGTACAAACACATGTTATAAATATAAATGGATTAGGATATATATTTTATAGGGTCAAAAAATGTCCAAAGACCACTTACAAACCCAGAATAAATATATAATTAACGTTTTAGGAAAGTTGTCATATAAAAAGAAAACATGTGTAAATCTCAAATAGGATTAACTTAATAATTGGCATTTATTTTGTGAGTAGTACTGACATGGGGGTGCTGGTGCAGCATCACCACTGCATCACACCAGTGGATTTGATGCACTGCCAAATATAGCCATCAAGGCAGCTGCTGGCATAAACTCATATCCAACTGACTAGGATTTCCTCTTGGGGTTATTGGAACTAGAAATTTACCAGCACATTTTTATAGTATGGACTAGTAAAAGTGCCCGCAAAGCTGGTGGTAAGTGTTGAGGAAAGAAGGCCGAAAAATAGATGGAGTAGACGCTTTGTTGATGATGCCGTCAAAACATTGATAAAAGTGATGACTCGAAGACACTTCCAGGTTCAGGTTTCCTGCAGGCTACAAGTAATATTTTCATAAATGTGCTGGAAAATGATTTGTGAGCCGCCATCAGCTTATCCCTGGAAGAGCAATTCTTAATGGGATTGCATATAAAAATCTGGCAACAAGTCTCTTACAAATAAAATGACTATTTTCAGTACCTCTTTATTTGACAGTGAAACTGAAGAAAAATGTTAAACTATAATATTATTTTCTTTCGACAAAATCATAAGGAATAGCCCACATTTTGCACAAATAATGATAAAAGCAATTTTAGTGGCAGAAATGAAAACAAATAAAAAAAAAAAACAGCAGCAAAAGCAAAAAAAAAAATCGCCAAAAGAAGTGAAAAGAGTCTGTCTCAACAGTATTTAAAAAGAAACTTGTAAGAATTATAAATACAGATAATTGGCGCTACCATCATTATCTGGGACTTAAGCAAGTAAACGGCTAAAGTCAAATTTATTTCGCCAACATTAATTGAAATATCTGGGCTTTTTAGCGAAACGTACTCGTCCAACCAACAGCCGCAACACGAAAAATTTACATTTCATTTTGGTTTAACTGAATGACGACTGCATGCAGGAACATGCACTCACATACATACAGACTTTGTTTATGTATGTATTTAGTTTTCGTTTTGGAAATTGGGTTTAGCCAACAAAATACTCTTGGGTTATTTAATAAATTTTAATCAATATATTGTATGTAGTTTGTAGAAAATATTGTTTTCTGCAACAGTGGGCGATTATAAATAAAGACACTTTGTTAAAATTCAATTGGGTGTCTTCTTAAAATAATGTGCAAAAAACAAAAACAAAAGCAAACAAAAAAAGTGAAGAAGTTTTCTGTTTTCATTTTGTTTACAGCGCGGCATTAAACGCACACGAAAATGCTGAAAAAGTGAAATTCTTTGTTCGATTATTGAATCTTTATGAATCGATAAATTATTTTAAGCAAAAGACTTAACCTTTTTTTTTGTCTCGCTCTCTTTGAGTTTTTCATTTATTTATTTTGTTTCTTGTGCAATAATTTTCAGTTGTTTGCCGTTAGTGGTACCGAAAAAAGGCAGAGAACATAAAAATTAAGTTGTAAAATGCAGTTATTGAGATGTGAATGTCTGTCGGCAAGTGACAGCGCAAAATTTCCTTAATAAACATAAGAAATTCTAAACTTGGTGCGCTGTTTTTAAAGGCGCGTTTTGAAATTTCAAAGTTGACAACACTGGCTTACTTACTTTAGCCACTTACACAACAAATGCAAGATGTTACGGCCTTCTGAAGGAGGTGGCCATGAACGGAGAGTTGATTGCAAACTCCTATATTTCAAACTTTTAACTTGAATTTCTAATCAAAAATAACTCTTATATATAAATTGATTTTTTAATTTCATCTAATTTATATTTGTTTTTATTTTCAGCGCACACACTAAAATAATCAGTCGGCATTCTTGAATTTCTAACTCATAGTGGGATGAGAGCACCCTGTAATTACTATTTATATACACATATAAAGCAGAATGTGTGTTTGTTGCTTTTGTACCGCTGCACCGATCTGCCTGAAATTTTCATATTATTTAACGGCGACTCTTGACTGAATTGCAGACTATTTGTTTTTAATCACTCCCACTTTTACGCCCCTTTTGTTTTAAATTATGTTACTCCTTCCACTTAGTTTTCAATAGATTTTATAATATGAACGAGCAGAACTTCGCCATTTGTGGACCAATTTTAAAAATTCTTTTTTGCATTGAACACATTCCAGACTGCAGGCTACCGGCCACAATATGTCAATATTAGAACAAACACTTGCTCATGCAAACGATTATTTTAACAACAACACAGATGCGCGACAGCACGATCACCATTATTGCAGTCGCCAATTTCAGCTACAGTGCACTCGCGTTATTATGAACTAATTAAAACCAGGCCAGCTCATTTTTACAAGGTTGCTTATGTTAGCGAATGCCAGATTCAAGTCCCATTTACAAAAATAAAAAATTTCTTATGTTAAAGTTTTTATTTATTGTTTTTTTGTATTCCAACAAAAAAAAAAAACAAACAACAAAGTGGCAGCGTTAAATATTTAGGGTAGCACATTGACGGAAGGTTAACATGAAAGTCACACGTCAAAGCAATAACTCAGCAATTGAATATAAAAACTAAACGTCCTCACGCGTTATTAGGGTCCAAATCTCAGTAGAATTTGAGCAATAAACTAAATATTTACAAAGCAATTCTTAAGCCTGTTTGGAGTTATGGAATCCAGGGGATTGGGGGGATTGTCCAGCAACTCAAATATCGAAATATTGCAAAGATGCCAGTCTAAAACTTTAAGATCAATTGTCAGTTGATCGAATAATTCAATTCACAGTGATCTTTTCATACCGAAAGTTGTGGAGGCAATAAAAAGGTCATCACTGGCAATAGTCCTTGTTGATGACACTGAATAAACAAGGCGTCTTAAAAGGCTTCATATTTGTTAGTTATATTCTGTCATTTTATTTAATAAAATATTGAAGTTAATGTTGGTGTCGTTGTTGCTGTACTCAGTGTTTATCGTATCAGATTTACTTATTATCCATAAATGGTTAAAAAAAAAACACAATTTATATCGAAAAAGGAAAAAAAGCAATTTAATATTATTTTGAAGGTCAAAATAAACGAAAGGCCAAATTCTTTTAACATAAATCCGCAAACAGGTGTATTTTTTTCTCTCATATTCCGAAACCATCGATCCATTTCATCCATCCATTTTTGGGTACCTGTAATTTTTATTTATTCCACATACTGTAGATTTTTTAAGCCCAAATTTATTCGCTAAATTAGTAACACTTGCAACTTTTCTTAATTGTTCTAAAATTTCTGATTTTTCATTTTAAAGTTAAAAGCTGTTGTTTTTTTATATGAATTTTAAGAAATTTGTACGTTGAATTTAAATTTAAAAACTTGACTTAAAAGCCAACAGCCGGGGAAATCCCCAAATAATTATGCAGTTGTACTAAAATTAGATTTCAACTCTCTGTAGAGACATAAAATCCGTTGAAAGAGAACAAAACTAAGCTGTTCATATTTTAAAATTTTTGTACCAACTTCATATTTTAGTGAGTGTAATGGAAGTAAAAAAGTTTTCATACTCTGGGGTGTTCTATTATAGCGAGTGCACTGTAACTGCTATTTCTCTCAGCTGCAAAACAAAAACAATGTGGCCAATATAACAAAACAAGTATAAGAAAGTGGTGCCTTGAAATACTCTGTGAAATGATATTTGTTTTAATAACCTTTTGATAGAGAAATATTTTTAAAGTGTGTACAAGTTATTATATAGATATATATCACGACTTTCAAAATTGATTCGATTTTGCTTTTGTTGTCCGTCACATTAGCGCTATGAGTTCGATAAATGAACAAGTTTTTGAAAACTTGAAACTGACAGAAAATTTTAAATGGACCAAATAGTTTGTTGTTTGAATAATGTGGGACTGGCTGCCTCCGCAGTCCAACTTGGATAAAACTTCTTCATGATGAGGTTTATTAAAACCAAAAAATTGTTCCTTTCTTTAATGGCTAAGCATCGTGCTTACTTTATTCAGCAGCTATTCTGCTGATCTGTTAAACTTATATGTACATAAAGTAATGCCGTTAAAAGAGGAGACGCTTCTGTATATAAATAAATAGAGATGTACAGAATAGGGGAAAAATACGAGTGAAAAAAATTTACAGAAAAAGAGGGGAAACATATTCATATATAAGAATCATTCATGTTGTTGGTTAAAGAAATCATTTTTATTTAAAGTCTTTTAAGGCCGTGATACGCTATTCCAAGTAATATTTACTCGTAACAAGGTAGACGCATCGCTATAACAATAACTTTTTACGCCAATATGTCAACCTCAGTACATACAAAAAAAATTCTTATTTACGCTTCAGTAGATGCGATCGAAAAAATAATATCGTACGACAGTTTTTCTTAAATTATTGCCTGTCACGTCATGGTAGGCAAACTTTACAATAACTTTTAGTTTGCTGTACAATTCGTATAGCAATTCCAACTTATAGTTGGAAAGATGTATTCAATTACAGCTTCAACCCTTAAGTAGGCGTGGCCGAAAAACAGATATTGTAATTTTTTACCCTTTAAGATTGTGGGAAACATTTTGATTTCTAAAACGTCAACATTGACAGGAATTTTCGGTCTCTTTTTTATTGGCATCACTTGGCAGCATGTAAATGCATCGCTGTAAATGTAGTTGCCGTCTTCAAAATAATTATGTGGCTGACTACTCGGCGACAAATGCTGCTGGCAGCCTTGTAGTCATGTGTGTGTGTGTGTAGCCTGTTGTCTCTAACGTATTCAATATTGTTTAAAACACTCTTCTCTGACATTTATCAAGATTTTTATTATAAAAGGAAAACAACTGGGTAAGAGGCCAGAGTTGTTTTCGTATGTGAGTATAAACGGATAACACATGACGGATTCTGTGTGCCCCAGCCTCAGCCTTAACCTGCAAACTTTTGATTCAACACTTTTCTTATATTTATAATAACCAAATAATTATAATAAAATTTGGCACTTCTCAGTTTTCTCTTTAAAATTGCTAAGTTTTATTTGTGCAGTGCTGTATTTTTAAGTTCAGAATGAAGAAAATCACGGTTGCAGCGCTGGGCAGCGAGTAGATTTGAAGCGATTTTGCCAAAATCTATCCACGATGTAGATGTCATTCATGTGTGGGAAATCCCTTCAAAATCTATTAGATTGGGCGTGTGAACTAGATGCCGCTTTGGTGTAAATTCACTACAAGATATGTACATATTTTTCATGATCTTGAATGTTGTTGTTGTTGTAAGTATGTGTCTTAAGTCTTACGTTTTCGCACCAGTTCCATTCAAAGTCAAACCTTAAGAAATTATATTCAATTTATTTTCACTTGAAATTATTTTTATTACTCTTTTATTATTAAATAATTTTGTAATTATGCTGTTGCGCTTTGCTTTTATATCCTGCCCAGTTAATCATGTCCCATCTCATATGTTTTTTCCACAAAAATCTCTACCACTTTATTTTCACTTGCAAAAACACAACAACAACAAAAAAACACACTTAATTATAATTGGTCTTTTGTATTGATTTTTTTTTTTGCATTTTGGTACGATACTTTCGCAAACTTTACTTTTCACTACGTACTTGAGGTTGTAGTTTGCTTTTATTTGTTTGCCTTTAAGAGCTTTCGATATGAAAAATTCCCTTTCATATTAAATAATCAACCAAGTGAGCAACCAGCCCATCATATTATTTGGTAATTGAGTTATTTTCTGTAAGAGTTTTACAATTTTTTCCTTTTTCTGCCAACTTATTTATTTTTTACATGATTTATTGTTTGCATATTTATAACTGACAATTTGATGTTAATGATATTTGATGGTGGGACCGCTTTTGTTTGGTTTTCGCTTTTATTATTTTCAATATATTTTTGGCTTTTGTTTTTCAACAATTTTTTTATTTATATGTTTTTGTTTTGGTTTTGGGTTTACGCTGTTGTTAAAAGCTTAATGGCATTAGTGCTGACTGTATGACACATTAACCTTATTATGTCAAAAATTTGAAATTATAGGATGATGATTGAAAAGTATTTATTTTTTAGCCTTTAAGCATAAGAAATAATTGCTTAAAACAACAAGATACTGCAAATGCTTGCAGCAGCAAAGTTGCAAGAACTTCTAAGAAATTCAGGCTTGCGTCGTTGGAAGTACAAATTAAGGGTTCAAAAGCTGCAAACATGATGCTGCATGCACTTCACTTGTGTAAATTTGGTAATTGTTGTAGTTGCCAGTCAGTGATTTATTTTGCTAAAACAAAAGAACTAATAAATAAATATCACGCAAAAAAGTTAATGGCCAATAAACAAAAAAGAAATAAATTCTTTTAGTTTTTAAATTTTAATTATTTATATTTTCATTATTTTAACAGATTGTGGAATCGATTTACACCAGCACCTGCCACTATGGCCTAATCTAATGGTGGAAAGCCCCCACTTGGTAAACTTTGATAACAGCTCGCCACGGCCTCCATGTGGCTACAAAACACATACATATTTTAAGTGATATACTTTATGTGTATGTATGTATGTATATTCGTAACAATCTTGTGTCCATTAGGTTGTGCTTTGCTTTAGAAACCATGAATTCATGAACTACTGATTTTGACAGCAAACCAAGGAATTTCTCCAAGCGAATTGTGGCCATATTGTATTGAATTGCCTTGTTTTACACAACGAATTCCCCCAGCGAATTCGTGCCACTGAAATTCTTTATCTTTACGAAGGTTCAACTCTTGGCATTGGATATGCTAAGTGGGAGTTAACGCGGTGTCCCAGCCAACGCACCAGCGCTATTAGGAATGAATATTGTACATAACCCCGGCTTAGCAGTTGATTAATTAGATTTCAAGTTTTTAAATCACCTATTAGCGGCTTAAATTCCTTTAAGAACTGCCGCCGTAATAAACGTGATTGTGTGTTTTGGCGTGTGTTGGTAGGTGTTCGTTTCTTCTAAAAGCCAAGATTTTTCATTGGCAGTATTGGATTAATGTTGTCATAAATTGTTGTTATTGTTGTCGCCAGTTTGATTTTTTTTCTTCGTTCCAATTTTGCCATAAAAATACATAAATGCAATTCAAGTAGACTCAATGGCGTCGTATTCAAAATAAATAATTAACATTCATTTGATTGCCAACTGCTGCAGATCGTTTCCTTTGTTGCTGGCCCCTTCTCTGTGCTTTTCTGCTCAGGTTTTCGTTCTACGTCGCTTGATGGCGATAAACAATTCTGGTTCATCTGTATAATTATGTTTGTTTCTGTTCGCAATTTAGCATAGTTTTATTTAATTTTTGCTGCTTGATGTTTTACATAGACTGAATGTACGTATGTACGTACGAATATCGCAAATGACCTTGATAATATTTTTATTTTTTATATTTTAAGTTTCAACAAGACGTGATCGTTAATTTGTTTGAGTTACATTTTGATGACTGGAAATTATAGAGGGGTTTTTGTTTTAGTTTTCAATGGAAATAATGATGTCTAGAAAAAACACTCATTAAATGATTTGCTTCGAGTTGTTCTTTACCACCACCCTACGGCCGGTTCTCATAAATGTAAATAAAAATTAAGATAAATCGCTTCTTCTTGTTGGTTTAGGGCCTGTTTCATGATCTCGAACGTTAACGTTCGAATGCATAAGAACGATGTGAACTTCGAATAAGAACTTTCATGTTTTTGAAACTCCAACTTAAAAGTTGTTATGTTCGGTCAAAAAATTTCACAAACTTTGTTCATTTCACGGCCGCCATAGTCGTGCTATTTACATCGCTGGTTCGGCGAACAATAAAACGGAGTCTTTGCGACATAAAACTCAAGATCTTCCGAAATCACTGCTACTAATCGTGAGAGTATGCTGGCATTCTAGTGATTTTTATATAGTGAAAAAATTCAACTGACCGAGAAGCTGAAGGCAAACGATTATTGAGAATGCGACATTAAAAAACAAAACTATGGAAATTTGGGTGATATCCACTTACCGGAAGTCTTAGGAAAATATTCTATGTTGTGGATTTCGTTCTGGCGATGTAAACAGTTCAGCACTGATCTCCTGCCTGACCTGCCTCTTCTGGCCTGAAATGAATGATGATAGATGGGCAGTTTCACGCCATTTTTATTTCAAGTGAAGGTGACGAAATCCAGCGACTTATTCTCGCTAGACTTTTTCTAATGAGATTTCTTAAGAGGCAGGTCTATGTGAAGAAGCACTTCTCCATAACCCATCCGTGAATTTAGACTTCCTTAAGTACTAAAGTTATGGTTCAGATGCGCAATATATAGTCGATATTTGCGTGATGTTATACTTCATCAAGTGGTTCTTCAATTGACTAAGCAATTTTTATGAGTTCTTCTACATACATATATGTATATTGTATTGTTATATGAAAATTTCAAAAAAGGATACTCTGAATGAAGGACAAAATCATATTTATGGTTTTTAAGAAAGCAAGCAAGAGCTTACGATCTATGAACATCCCCAAAAAGGTTGTTTCTCTGAAGAAAGCGTCAATGGTGAAACAGTACTGTGTCCCTACTGCAATTGGCATCACTTACTATAATCTGTACTATATTCTGTGCTACAGACATATAACACGTGAGTGTGCATTGAGAACATTCTAGTATTGTAAGTACTACCAACTAAGTGTCCTACTTGTGGACCTATACTTATATGGATATATGTAGGTATGGGAACCAGCTGTTTATTATAGAAAGTGCTACTACCTACTTTGGAATTGGAACTACTGGCTTTTTGGACTGTTTACAATGTTCTGTGCTATATCGTTGAGAATGGACAGGTAGTATTACAAGTATTACTAACAAGGGACTCAACTTGGGGACATTAAAACCACAGAATACTTGGTACATTTTTATAATATTGATGCATTTTTATAATATTGATTGCAATCGTGTACTCTTATACAATCATACACTTTAATTCTTGAGTTATGATACTGTGTATTTTCCAGATTTGACGATTAGTGGCTCTGTACTTTTAGCAACTTGAACGACACGTCGCTGATTAAAGCAGTTCTATTTCAAATTTGACTATTTTCACAGTTGGTGTTCAGAAAGAATGAAATACAAGAAAAATGCACAAAAAATTAACTTCAAATGTGGTTCAAAAATCACGTGTTTTTTTCTTAAAAGATGTTTTGCTGTAGTTTCCCTCTGATATCTTAAAATTTGTTGTTTTTTTCATATGCAAAATATAATTTTGAAAATCTTCCCACAGTCGGCCAAGAAACGGTGCACCGCATTCGTTGCTGATTAAGCAAATTTTGTGCTAGATCCCTTTTTCCCTTTAAACTCCATTAAGAATGCATGAATCTTTTAAAATAAACTTATTGGCTGCATTGTGTATTTCGAAAATATGTATGTATGTATGCATTTGTGGACACAATCTTAAA
Source organism: Epicampocera succincta (assembly GCA_932526305.1). Lineage (NCBI taxonomy): Eukaryota > Metazoa > Arthropoda > Insecta > Diptera > Tachinidae > Epicampocera > Epicampocera succincta. The sequence goes on from OW052034.1 coordinate 61,049,012, forward strand.
CAAAAGGTTCAAATATGAATATAATTGCCTCCATACGTTCATATACACACGCACATACTTACGTACATGCATACATACATATATGCATAATTTAAATGGCCTGCTGGGAGGTGTCTCCCTACAACAATGTTAATTTTGACAGATTGTCTGCTATTTAGGTTTAATGTTAAGGTAATTACATGTGCGTTAACATGACTTGATACAGACTTCCTGGTCATGAGAAGTCATTGTTTTCAAGCAAAACTTTAAGTTCAATATATTTTAAATATTTTTGCAAAACTTTACACAGAAATGATTTATTTATTAATTGCTTTTCTCTATAAAACAAATGACCTTGTACAAATGAATTCCCTCGACTATCTGCTCGTAAATGATTCACTGGAAAAAAACATGTTTTGTAAAATATTTTTTGCCACTACAAAATGCTAGAAAATTGTTTAATTAGAGTTTGATAAAAACGTTAAAAATGTTTTTATGAAATAATTGCAACAAGATTTCGCCACTTAAGTGGAACTTAACGACTTTTTTCTCTAATTTCAAAGGAACCGCCAGACTTTAAGTTTAATTTTCTTATATTTGTACAAATGTTTTGTAACAAGTGAATGGTTTTTCGTTACTTGGGGTTTGTATTTTGAAAACAAAAATTTCCATTGTTTGGCAAATGATTAGATCTTGTGATTTGTTTGCTGGAATACTCGTATTTAATCATATAGAATTCTTAAAAAATTTAATCATATTTAATTGGTTTAGACTAATTACATTTTGTTTTACTGTGAAAGGAAAAATATACATATGTGTGTATTTCAAATCACTAAATCGCAAAAATAATTTTAAACATGATGAAATTATACTGTAGCCAAGAAGAAATGAAATATTTTACTTGTTTATTTATAACTTGTTAAGTAAATTTGCAAGTTGTAACTGCACTGAATGGGCGGACTCTTGTAATTGTCTCTGGATCTAATATGTACAGTTCATGCCTTAGAAAGTAGCAGTGCGGCTGACTTCATGTCATTCCCCAAATGAACCCTAAAACAGTTAACGAATGAGATGCAGAACTCTCCGAAGGCCAAACAACAACAACAACAAGCCAGATCGCACTTAAAAAATTATTAAAATGCGCGACAGATGGTCCTCAGCCCTGAGAAATGAAATGAGAATAAAGGAGCAAATTTAAAGATCTTTCGTTTACGCGAAAGATATCAATGCCAATTCACAACTTTTTATGCTGGATCTAACATTTTTTTAACGTCATTTGGAAAAACCCAATTAGCCAATTATATTGTAAACTTTGTTGTATTTTTTAATATATGAATAATTAGGATACTCGTTATTTGTGTTTTTTAGTTTGCTATATAGTACATACATACATACATGTGTATCTGAAAAGTTCCTACGAAGCCTTTAAAAATATTGAATACTTTCATTTTATCATCTGTAAAACCGGAAAATCGTCCGAGGTATTTCTTTTCATTAGGAAACAATTCACTACCGCCTCTTTAAACGTCTTAAGTTTTGATATTCCATATAGACTCCTTTCATAAATACATTAAGACCCATACTTTCGCTTACACCACAAATCGCATTCTTGGATTTTATATTGCTTTTAAAACTTTACCCTCACGAAAAATTGCAAGTTACACAACACGCGTTCAAAACGCGCTCGATAGCCTCAGCTGCCAAATTAACTTTTGTATGTTTGTATTGATTTTTCAGTTTCCTTAGCAGTTAAATTCGTAGCCCTACGGAGCTAACAAATTCATATATCAAAGATTTGTTTTCTCTGCTACCTCTATCTTATATCAACTCGTTTATGAAATTCAGTTTTTGTAATTTTTCGGTCATAAAACTAGAGGTATAAAATTTGTCTTCACTTTTCGTAAAATTCTTTTCCACAGTTTTTTTAATGCACCAGGAATAATTCTTTACGTATTTCATGAAATTTAAATATACATATGTACTTAAACGACTGAACGAACTTACAATCTCATTTTGTAAAATTATTCGAATATAATATTAAGCAGCTGGCACCACTGATCATAACACTGTAATTTTATTTAGTACTCTTTTTTTACAACTGAAATCGAGACGTTATGGCAACATTAAATTGTGAAATGGCAGTTTTTTCTTCGGTGTCTTAAATTCAATTCGAGTTTTGTGTAAAGTTTGTGATTTTGTTATATAAAAAAATGACTAATTAACTTTGTGGTTTCGTGATTTTGAAGTTTAAGAAAAAAGTGAATCATTTAATTTTCAATTTAATTTTTATATAAGAAAAAAAGCCAAATAATATGAAAAAATATGTGCGTATAGGACAGGAAAACTTCCTCCTTGTCACCTCTTTTATGTTGCGGCATTCTGGTGAGTTTTTCCTCTAAAACGTTGGCGCTTGTCCTCCAGCGTTGTAGTTGTTGGCGTAGGACTGTTTGAGAGTCCAACTTTATGCTCTACAGTTAGTTTTTTCTAAACTGCTTACCCAATATAGTGCCGCCGTTTAGTAACTCTACTACGAAAGACAAATTTCTTTTTATTTCATAATTACAGAAATCTTTATTTATAAATTTAAACATATTTACAATTTGTTTCAACCAAATAGATGCACGTGCGTATAAATTTGGGTCTTTAGGTAAATATTTGTGTACTTTGCAGACATTCATCATGTTTACCACAAGTGTTTGGACGTGAGCAAGTGAGCCATTGAAATATAAAAAATTCGTTTATAAAGAGGTTGATGGTTAGAATGTTATTCGAAAGAAAACAAAAACTAAAACAACAACTCATTGGCACAGGAGACAAGCTTGACATAATTTGCTTTCATTAACTTTCGAAAAAAAATTCTTTTTAAAAATTCATGTCGTCTTTAAGGTGATCTTAGTGAAAACTTTGTTAAAAGCACGTACAGGAGAAACTGTTTCGTCAATTTAATAATAATAATAATAGTTGAGATGCATTTGAATGTAAACGAACTTCTATTTCCAATTGAATGCCACAGAACCTGGTGAGAACTCATATCTGTGTTTTACAAAACTATAATTTCTTTAAATAAAAACCGCCTTTGAATTGTTTTTGAATGTTTACAGCTAAAAGTTTTTTTGCTGCAACGAGGGTCATACATATCTAAAAAAAAAAAACTGAAATAGAAAACTGCGTTTAAAGTTTTCATATTGTTTGAAATCGTTGTAGGTCATAGAGTCATCTTTATCTGTAGAATTGCTGGCCAGCGCTGTTAACTCAGTGCGTTTTATTATACTTGCTGCTAAAAGTTCTTTGTTGGTGGGCAAAATTTCTTCAATAAACATAATTTTAAATGTCAAAGTTAAAAGTTATAATCATTTTTTTAATACGATAATATATCAGTGGGGAACATTTCAACATACATAACTTGAAATTTTGAATATGATTATTATAACAGATGATTACTTTTTTTTCACGTTTTTGTCACTTTTTCAACTGGGGTAACCATAATTTATATAATTATATGTACATATGTATGTATATGTTACAGTGGCAATGAAGAAAACAGAATATGACACAAAAATGAATAACTGAGTTGGTGCTTCCTGTACATACGTATATAACCGTCCGGAAAGATCCAACTCTGGTTTTGCTTTGTGGGTAGCAACGCACACCGGGTTAATCTAGTACTTTATCATCTGGGTGATCTTCGTTTGCATTATCTCCATTTGCTATTTAAAATAAAATACAATCTTTGAATAATACAGACAGATTAAAAAGTTATTATAAAAACTTTTTTATAAGTATGTATTTAAATATTTTATAAGTATTTCGGCATATTATTATTTTGTTCACTAAAATAAAATCCACTTAAAATAAAAAAGTCAGTATAACTGACTTACAATATCAGCTAATAAATTGTGGCTAATAACAGGTTAAACAGGCATAAACTATTATCTTTAATATTTTTAATTCCAAGAGCAAACATTATCAATCTGCTTTAAAAGATGTAGCAAACTTTTATACCGAAAAATCATCAATATTAGGGCATAACACGTCGAATTGTTAGCAAATCGTTTTTAGCACCTAAAACTTTCAAAATGACGATTAATCGTCAAATGGCGGCTATGGCGGGAATGTCAACAGTTCATACAAACTGTGTAATTAGCTGGGCACACGAAAAAATTTGTTTAAAATTTTAAACTCCCACTTTTTTTTTACCAAACACTCATACTACTGTAATTTGTAAAAAACAGGTGATTGCAATTTTAATGAGCAGATGTTTTTCCTGATGCCACAGTTTTCAATGTTTGCGAACTTTGACAAGTCATCTGGGTAAAAATCTGGAAATGGAATTGCAAAGATCAAGTGGTGTGACTGCGGCGTAAAAGAGATTGTATGCATTTTTCGACAAAGTTTTCCAGGCGCTGTTTGATAACTCGATATTTCAATATGATTTTAGTTGGTTATAAAACAATTCAAATTTAATTAATAAGAAACAAAAACAAAACAATTTCAACAACAACAATGAACTTAATTTGCTTAAACGGCTGTAAAAATACACCGTCAGAGTTATAAACCTTGACCTTAGATTATCTGACAAAAATAATAATGAAAAAGGCCAAGAAAATTATGCAAATCTCTAAAAAAAAACACATCTATTAAATCTATTTATAGCTACACCAATGACTATTTTCGTTTGACTCTATTCATAGTTTTATTTATTTTTCTTCTCTATTCATTTTCGAAAATACTACAATTTATTTTCAATTGTCGGCACTTAACACGTACAAATAGAAGAGAAATAATAACGACTTGATGGCCATAATTCAGGCTCATTGTTAAAGCCGTAAATAAATAGAAGTTAGTAGTGTTTTGCTGTTGTAGCCGTGGCTTGAGTTGTGGGCTAGGAAATTTTTTTAAAAACACACAAACACATTAAATAGAAAAATGTTTAACCCACGCACTAAATGTTTTTAATGCAATTGTTTCGTTTCAGTTTTTTAGGCTTTGCTTTTTTATTATTTTCCTTGGGCAAAAACTACTTTACAACCAGATGACAAAAAATGATATTTATGCAACAATTTGAAAAAATACAAAACTGTGACCACGAAAATCAACTGCAAATACTTGCATGTGTACATTTCGCTGCTCTATTTTATAGATATTTTTCTTCCTTTTTTTTGCTAACTGAGATGGCTTCTGTTACGGGGTATTGTTTGAGTTGGTTGGTATTGCTTTTAAGCCATTTATTTATTATGGCCATGTATTTAAAACCTTCTTATAAATAAGTATTGTTATTTGAAGAAAAGATAAGTTTTTTATTTTCTTGTTCATTTAGCATTTGTGCCTTTTGTTAGAGACTTGTAAATAAATGTGATTTTATTAAGACATAAAAACGATTTATCGCCCAAAAACTTTTTATCAGCAGACGAAATGACGAAAGCCTTAACATCAAATGATCGAGTATTTTTTTTTACTCGTAAGTTGTTTTTATAAAGTTCGGTTGTTGAAAATGTAAATTAAAAAAAGGCACATTAAAAATTAAAGTAACTGGTCCCTATGACGAAACGAACTTTCAAGACAATCTTACATACTCTAACATATCTGTGGACATTTGATAAAACGTCTTCTTTCTAAATCAACAAGTTTTCAGTTGTTCAAGCGACTAACAAGAGTTATTGCTTAGAAAATGAAAGAAATCTTGTAAAGGGTGTTTTTTTTTTTATAGATGTGTCGAACTTTGAAATGGAATAAAATAAAGCTGAATTTTTTAAATTGAAATGAAATTTACTTTATTCGAAAGATAATCTGCTGGCTTTATAATTTATACACAATATGATTTCTGTCATTTATGTATGCGATGTATCGTATTCAAAACATCGATGCTTACGATACACCGTTAACCAGGGAACTTCCCTACTTACCCTCCTATTTGTAAATGGAGGAGCAAATCGCAAGAAATTCGACTAATTCCAAGAAAACGATAACAGCCTTGTACAAGAGTACTCGTATGTCTAAACGCAGCGTTAGGAATGGCATGGATAATTTTAATATTTGGCCAAATATTTAGCGTGTACGTAAATAAGCAAAATTTACGCTTCTGGGGCAGTGAAAATCCGCGTGTAACCCACGAAGAGCCATTACACCCGCTCAAAGTTACTGTATGGTGTGCTGTTTTCGCTGGAGGAGTCATCGGACCTTTTTTCTTCGAAGACGTCGCGGGCCAAACGGTTATTGTGAATGGTGAGCGCTACAGAGCAATGATCAACGAGTTATTTTTGCCGCAACTTGATGAATTGGGATTGGAAAACATGTGGTTCCAACAGGACGGTGCAACGGCACACACTGCACGTGCCACAACCGATATGCTGAAGGATGCATTTCCCGGGCGCCTAATCTCCCGTTTTGGCGATTTGCACTGGCCAGCAAGATCGCTTGATTTGACCGTTCCAGACTTCTTTTTGTGGGGCTTTTTGAAGTCGCGGGTTTATGTCAACAAGCCTCAGACTCTTGCAGCTCTTAAAGACAATATCCGTCAAGAATGTGAAGACCTATCGCCAGAAGTTTTGGACAAAGTGATGGAAAATGCCATAAAAAGGGCTCAAATGACAATCAACTGTGGCGACGGCCATTTACATGACATCATATTCTCGACTTGATGTAAAAAAAATTAAAAGACCAAATAAAAATAATCCACAAGAAGAATCAAAGTTTTTCATTTTTTTTAAATTACAGCCAAAAAACATCGGAAGGTTATTTTTGCGCCACCTTGTATATAAAATATTTACTCATAATGAAAATTAAGGTGTTCACAAACTCACTGCAATGATGAATGGCCATATAAAATGAATAAAACTGGAGGATTCCTCAATGGTACCAAAATGTGTCATTAGTGTACCATTGTACTTTTCGAGTTTGAATAGTATCAATGCTGCCATCCCTGGCTTGAACATTACACTAATCCCTTGCCCAAGTCTGGTGTTTGTAGATGTGAGAGGCAAGGACGGCTTCAAGAGCAAAGAATTGCTTTTATTCAAGTACAGTTGGGCTTATATTTGGCAAGAACTTGCGCAACTAAGTTGCCGAATGTGAAAGTCAAATATACTTTGCGCGATACTCGATACTTTCAGAGCTGCAATTTTTAACACTTTGTTTAGAGCAATTTTTTTTGTACTTATTGAAGGGATTTACGCAAACGTATTGAATCAGTCAAATAATATGAGAAACAAATTCATACCTGCAGACGCACTTTTATAAAACTGAACACATATTTTTGTTCGCATTCATATTACATTTTTATCAACTTTCAATTTGAAAAAAAAAACCCAACATCGTTAATCATTCTCTGATTATTTATTTATTGTAATAAATTCAAAATTTATCTGCAGAAAATTTAATATATTTATAAAAACCAATAAAAGTACAAAACTGCAACACACCGAAAAGCAAAATAAATAAACTTTACTAAAAGTTTTGTTATCAACATGAGAATACGAAATACAGTCTTGAAAAAAATGCAATCATTAAATGAACATATAATTTTATTTTTTATGTTTTTTTTTTTGGGTCTTACATCTTTGCATTTTGTCTTTTCTTTCATGGTACACAGGTAACACGTTTATTAATGTATTTTTAACCAAAATTTACGACGTGATTTGTTTCCCTTTCAGTTAACCTTGAAGAGATTACAAAAAAAAAAAAAACAACAACAAAATGAACCAAAATGAAACCAAAACCTTAAAACTAAAACGGTGAACACTTAAACACTTTACATGAAGTTACAAGAATTGCATAAGATTTTGCTTCTTGTGAGTTGGTTTTCTTGTTTCGATTTAGTTTCTGCTGTTGGTCATGGCTCATTATTGATAATGGGTGGCATGTACGAGTGCGCATGCGCAAAACCAGACCATCTTTTGTCGAGAGAATGTGTCCCGAACCGTCGGTCGGTTGAGCCAAAATCGGTAACAAATTAAGTTTTATTTTTATGTAAAACAAAATACATGAATGAAATTGTAAAGTAGTATTTTCTTTGAATCAAATCCAATTTATACAAGTAGATGGGTGCATGGTTGTAAAAAGTTAATTAATTTTTTTTATTAAAGCTGCATGTTTGTAAATGTTACATCATTTTGAGGTACCGCAAACCCAAAGCGCATTGCTTTGGATATGTTTAGATGGCCGGTAGGGCAAGTTGTTCGTTAAATTTATTTCCAGAAGCGATTTTATTGAAGAAAGTCTTATTTACGGCAAATTATTTTAATTACAGATTGAAGAAATCTAAGAGTGCATCGACTTTTTATGTAGAGATATGTAAAACTATGTATATGTGATGCTTACCACAACTGAATAAAGCAGCTACTGCTTTATTACAGTGTACCAAAATTATAAATATTTTAGGGAATTTAAAATTAAAAAATAAAATGTGCCTATACTTTTCTAAATTTTGAACTATTCTAAGAAATAAACAACAGTTTTGATGAATAAATTTTTTAATGTGGACCATATAAGATATATATTTCATCTGTCCAATAAAATGTGAAAGTGTGGGGTTTTATTTTGGACTTAGTAAAAGACTTTGAATATGACAAGTATATATGATTGATTGACTTGAAGATTTTCCAACAAATCATATACGCTGATTGTGAGGCTTCCCAATTCCATCTTGCGCGACGGAATGTTGCACCAAAAAATGCCAACATCTACAGGATAGGAAAAAAATGTTTGCTTTCAGATTCAGCCTAATTCTAAAAGCTCCCAGGGAACTCATTTCACTTTTTTTCAATGCGAAATAGCTTGGAAGGGAAATAACAAGGAAAAGAGTATTCGAAGTCAGCTTTTGTAAAGCATTTAACATTTTTAAACGTTCAAATTGGAAAGAAATTAAAAAAGCGTAAAAGTTTTATAAAATGTTTTGCATTCACGATATTCGCTGAAGCAGAAAACTCTGCAGCAAACGGGTGGGAAAAGAGGTAGGAGAGTATAATGAGAAGAACACTACATGATGTCAGCAACCCACTTGAGCTGTTGAAAGCTTTGTAACTTTATGCAATAAGAATAAATTTTTTCAACATGAATTGTACATTTCGAAGGTTTGAAAAAGGATAAAGAAACCGGCCTTTAAACAACATTCGGCCAAAACGTCAGGCTCTACATATTTCATAAAAATACTAAATACTTAAATTTTGTGGCACAAGTCTTTCTGATTTTTTTTTTTTGTGGAATTATTGTCGAAAGTTTTCAAAACATTTTCTTTCAATGACATTCGTAAAACCTACTTTTTTCCCGGGCCACATCTTTCTATTTTCAAAATTTGTTTAGAAGAAGAGAAAAGAGTAAAAATGGCTGGAAGATTTTGCTTAGAGCAGGGAATGGTAAAAAATGTCCAATAAATTGCTATTCAGAATCCGGGTGATTGTCAGTATATTTATGAAAATTTAATTTCATTATTTTCTACTTTATCACCCAGGTGATCTGTAAATCACTTTTTGTCAAAAAATCGCCAAAAGTGTAATTTTCATCTATATTGTGTTTTAAATTTCATTTTCAAATTGTTTCTGCCGTTTTTTCCGTTATAGTTTTATGTTCTGTAAATGAATTTTGCTACAAAAAAACGTATTTAAAACAGTTGGCCTTTGAGAGCACGAAAAAAATACTTTTTGAATAAATATATTAAATAGTTTGTTGTATATAATTTAAATAAACTAAAAAACGAATTGTAATTAGTAAATAATACGTCAAACATGTTGGCCAGAATTTTGGACACGGTACTCCTTTCCAAGATTACAATCATTTCCAATCATTTGTTGTGCGCTCCCCTTTCCGAAGTAACGCAGTGCCGTAACTAATTGTAAAATCACTGGAATGCTTGCTTCGACCACTTTGGTTGATATTTCATTTAACAGCATCAAAAGGCCTTCTCTATTTAATCTAAAATATTCTATAAATCTTTCATTTAACAGCATCAAAAGGCCTTCTTTATTTAATCTAAAATATTCTATAAATCTTTTTCTTCGTTCATGATAATTTTCACTACAATTTTAATGGTAACTTCCGATTTCTCTGGTAGGTCAAAAGGATTGGAACGATCCCGAAGTCTTCTCCTCTGCATCCTTTGCATTCGTTCTTTTTCTCTTTCCAACAAGTAAATAGAAATAACCGCAGATTGGTTCATATTAGTGGTTTAAAACACGTTAAAGCTACTAAAAATAATTTTGCTGAGAAGTTTAAAATTTTGTTTGTTAATTTTTTTAATTGTAAAATGCTATTGTTAATGAAATTCATTCACAGTACAACAATATTTTGTTTTTTCTTAACTTGTTTCAAATAACTTATCAAGACAAAAAACCGCAGTATAAAACTGTTTCATACTATTTTCAGAACACAACAAAATCGGTTATGTGGAATTAAAATCAATTTCATTTTCATTTCGTGGTGATATGCAGAACCTGGCTGTATATCTATTGTCTGATATTAATTTTACATACACTAAACATATCGAATGATTGCATATCCTTCAAAATATTACCTGGTTTCTTTTTGGAAGAAACTAAATAACTCAGATCATGACAAATAGAGAGGGGTCCGCCGGGTAAATGTTACTTTTTAAATATTAAAAATAAAAATTTTTTTCAGTCATATTTATTCATTCAATAAATCTTTCTGCTTCTGTAAAATTTTCGAAATGTTATTTAGCCCCTTCTGCATTTTTTGTGACGTATTATGTCGTCACAAAATATAACATACATACATATACATATATCTATACATTAAATTAATTAGCTTAATTGGTATATTGTTTTAAGGCCATGATTTGTTGCGAGCTTTATAATTATCTTTCAGCAATTTTCATTTCCTTAAATTTCTTTATAATTATTATAAAAAAAATATAATTGGGTCAAATTTAATGAAGTCAAATTAAAGAAATTTACATTATAATTCAATAAAATATATCGAACTTTTTTCCCAAAGTATGATTAACTTTGTATTTCAAACTTTAACATATTTTCCGTGTGTGTATATGGGTACCTCCATCGTATCGAATGCGACGGTCACACACGCTTTAAAGGAAAAAAGATAAAAAACGAGAAATATTGTCAAGCCCATTTCTGATTTAAATTGTATCTCATAGGAAGTACTAAAATTTATATATAAAATTGATAGAGTTGCGGAATTTCCGCAAAGTGTTAAAAAATATAGTGTTACAAACGTGACCGAAATGGAAGTAGTCTTTGTGGCGTCGTATAAAACAGAGAAATTCAGTGGAACCATACACAGTTTTGTAGAGCGGTTAAGTTTACTTTTTCAGTTTAATGTTTCTGTAAAATGTCATGTCTGTGGTTGGACTTCAAAATCTGTTGCATGTGGATTTCTTGTTCAAGCAATAATCTTCGAACGTGATATTATTTCGATCGTGATATTATTTCAATTGTTTAATGATTAGTATCTTTTAAACAAATATCTTTCTAAAAATAAAAATAGATATGAATTAAGTAAATTAAATAAATTTCTTAAGTAAATAATCTGGTCTTTTATTTGATCACTTGTCGAGGGTAATTTCGATAAAATTATATGCAGTCAAAGTAGTTACTCGTATCAAATTGAATGGAACCATTTTATTAACACTAAATTCTGAAAATGTTTTCAAACAAAAACTTCGCTATACAACGAATCTTTCACTATAACCAATGAGTCTGACATATCATTTGTTATACCGAACTTTGATTGTATTTTTTTTTTGATTTAGAACAAACCGTTTTTGCAGATTTTGCTATTTCTTCAGTTGCTTCGCTTCTTCGGGCAAGAATATTCCTTCTTGCCAGTCGATTGTGGCCTAGAGGACTAGAGTGCAACTCAATATTTTTTTCATATATTTCAACATATGTTGGATGTTCCGTTATAATGGAAATGCCCATAAGTGTGTGTGTCAGTGCTTTCTTCTTGGTGTGTGAAAATGTCTTTCTCTGTATATTGATCTGAAATCAAATAGTTTGAATTTATCATTTTCTAAACACAAGCAAATCACGCTGCGTGTGTATGTTAAGCAGCAGTAAACTCGTACGTTTAGAGGAGACTCCAATCGACTTCATGACGAGCTTCGGACAACAGCATTGATACCCCAAGCACATCGAGTATGCCTGCTAGTGTTCAAATGTTTGTTGTTTTTTTATTATTATTAAAAAACCCGATCAAGAACTTTTTCCACTACTGCAATATTTTTTTAAACGTTAATATGTACGTGGACAAAAAGGGAACGACACACCGTCTAATGGAGTGAAGAACAAAAGCTTTGTGGCCAAAAAACAAAAACGATCAAATGAAAATGATACATATTGAATTTAAATTACGCTTTAAGTTTGTTCGTAATGCATACAAATGGCTGTTCTTCAGTTGTGGGAAAAGCAGCAGTTTGGTTCAAATTTGACCCACTTTAAAGTGATGTCTTACATACACTTTTATCTGACTGTTCGATCTAATTTAATGATAACATTGAATTTAAAAGTCGTATTTTGTGTGGCTCAGCCGTTCATTTCATTAAAACGAAAAATGCATTTATTAGTGTTTTGTAAAACACATTTTAAAACTAATTTTTTACTTTATCGCACCCATTTCATAAGAAACAAAATTAGGAAAAGCGTGATGAAATGCCACAAGAAATTCTTGGATATATTTTTTTTTTAGTTTTATAAAAAAAAAAAAAGTTTTTAGAATTTCCGAAACCTTTCATGCGCTGATAATTCATAACATGAGAATATGTAATGAAGAGTTGAACAACATTTTTAACGAATTACATAATGGCGCTCAATTATTCACGCCCATATTATTTTTCGGCTTTCAGATATGTATGTATTTATATAAATCAGCCCAACTGGATGTTAAAGCAACCCATCCAAAACAAGAAAAATATCTCAATTTTTGTGATTTAGATTCATAGAATTGTTCACACTTTTTACAGACCAAACTAAATTATTATTAATTATTTAGCGCCAAGTCTTTACATTGTAATGAGTAACTTAAATAACAGTGCCAGATCAGTAACGTTTACTTACCTTGTTTGACAAGAACCTCTAAATATAAACCATAAATTGAAATAAAATTGCAAAATTGGTCGGAAAGCAGCTAAAATGTTATTACTTCACTCACTTCTTTACAAGCTGTCAAAATTGGATTTTCCAAATCCAAAACGTTAGCACTACGTTTTGTGTGTCCATGACAATTTTTGACAGATAACACTTTGCGCCGTAATTTAAGTTGGTTTCTAGTCCCTATTGTAATAAAAGTTCACTCAATTGTCTTGTAAAGGACTCACTTGCCATAAAATAAGTCAGTAAACGACGTCCATGAAACATGTATGCTAAATTATTCAGTGCTTTTTTAGGGTTTGGCAACACTGCTTTATTTGACACCTCATTTAACAGCTGAATATGTGCTCTTGTAGTTTGGTTTGATATTTCATTATGAATAAACTTACACCAGAGTAAAGGCCGGGGCCCATAGAATCCATCATACCTCATACTTTGCCTTCTTCAACTGACAGCTGAGTTTGTTATGAGCATTGCCACCTAGAGTACGTCGACTTCAACGCAACGTATCAAATTTGACAAGTTTTAGTTTGTTTTGATTTATAGTAGAAAAAAAGTAAAAAAATTAAATGGTATTTAAATTAATGTAAAAAAAATGTAAAGCAAAACAATAATTGAAATAACTTCCAGAAATTCATCCGACTCCATTGAAAATATGTTGTTCCGTTGAGAACTTTGACAGTTAATATTTTCTTTGGTTTGTTCTAGATTTTATATGTTAACAAAATACTCATTGTGCCAACCTAATCCGTTCCGTCAACGTCAGTAGAATAAGGCAAAGTACGACGAGCCATGGCCTTAACACTTACAAATCGTTGATTTTTTTTTTTTTAAATAATGGTTCTGTTCGTATACTTTATCGATTTTATGTACATAATCGTACTGCAGAGCTGATAATTCGAATAAAAATGGACGACTATCGACCCACTTTACTTAATGAAAGTCCGCAATGAAGAAGCTGTAACCGCTGTGCGGTAAAGCATTGAAGAAGATGCAAATCAGAATAGAAATTAAATTCAAACGATCATGTTTGTGCCGCTAATTAGGCGGATGAGCTAAAATACAATAATCGAAAATCTTTTGTCCGCACCCCATTACATTCACAGAAAATTACTGTTTGATGCACTCTAGTGCGCGCTACAATTGATTTACTCAAACAAAGAATAATTTCACGTAACGTTTCAATTACTTGGCCACCAAGATCGTGTGATTTAATCCCCATTGGATTATTTTCATTGGCATTATGTAAAGTCACTTGCCTACGCCGGTAAACCAGATACAATTTAATACCTGAAATGAACAGTCCAGAAGTTATTGGCGAAGTACGGCCGAAAATGTTGTGAAAAATTTGTAAAAGTTCGATTTTCCGAAAGCGTTTTTCTGTGCGCTCCAGTGGAGAGGCTAAATATTTTTCTTTATTTTATTGTGATATAAATATGTGTAACTCTTAAAAAAAACAACCTGTATATCGTTCTTTTAGAGATTCAGAGAATTGTGCATACTTTTTATTCTCGTTGAATCACTCAAATGCATTTTAAACGATTGACTTGCAGTAAAATAGGAGTTGAGGTCAAAGCATTAAAAAATTTAGTTATCCGTAGTTTTCTTTAGATGGCGCAGCGATAATATTTTGGGACGTAGGACTTGTCCCATCTATATTTACCTCTCTTTTCCCCCTCTCAATGATGTATGCAGCCCCAGTCTGCCTGGCTTTATACTTCTTTGAAAATGCTTTTATTGCGAAATACCCAAAACAAATTATTTTCAATTTTAATTAATTTTATCTTATACAACTATTTCTGCTTTTGTTTAACTACTTTGTTTAACATTAATCCACATTTCCTTTCCAAACATGGATTAAAACAATAAATTTACCTTAATTTTGTTTTCGGTTGTTTTCAATTGCCTGTAATTTTCTCTAACCAAATTATAATAATTATGCGGAAACTGAACATTAAAATGAATTTAGGAAAAAACAAAATTATTGCAATTCGCTCTTAACTGTATTGTATTGTTTTGCTGTTGCGCTAAAGGTTTGTTTTTTCTGGGTATTTATTGTTGTTGAAACTTTAGCTGCCAGCCAAATGTTGTCAATTCAATTTGCAGCATTACAAATGTGTATGCAATTGATTTTTTTTCTTTATCCGCGTCTTTGCTCACTACCAAATGCAGCCAAGACCGGGCAGAAGAAAAGAAATAAAATAAAACTGAACTAATCATGAATTAACTTGGTAAATCAGTATTAAATCGTAGATTAAGTAACATATTGTGGGTGCAAAATGCCAAGAGGATAATTGCAACAAACCAACTGCCACTACCACCGCTGTCACACAAAAAAAAAAAAAAAAAAAACACAGCCACCATCATTTTCAGCACCAACAGCCGCACAAACAGTTGATTAAATAAAAGTTTGTATGATTTAACAATCAAAACTGTTCGTCGTCTGTTCGTTGGCTGCATTTAAAAGTTTCGAAAATGAACTCCAAATGAAATTGTGCTCAAAAGAAAATCGAAATTTTTGATTTGTGCCAGTACGTGAGTATTATTGTTGCTTTTTGGCATAATTACTCAATTAAATGGGTTACGGAGCAGTCAGAGGAGGTGGCAGGAAAATGAAAGTTTTACGTGACAAATATTTGACTTGCACGAGCAAAAAGAGGTGGTTATAAATTATGCGCAACCAATTTAAAGTGTACGAGCATTTTGATTATACGTCTGGTGCATAAACGAACATGTGTGCGCTTATTTTGCACATCAAACATGCCCAAGTTTTAAAAGCGTAAATGTAATTTCTATGGTCTTGCAGTTTTATGTGTCATTATGACTTTAAATAAAGCCTACAGTTTTGCATTAAGTGCATACATTTTGTCAATCAGTTTATTAGTTTTAGAGTGACCCATTTCGGGTTTAACAAAGACAGAGTGTGAAATATATACATTTTGGCAAGAAACCATGTTAGAAATCTTTGTTATTGACGGCAGCATATTGTATATCGCCACCACTTGTGATACGATTTTTCAAATTGTTTTTCTATTTGAATTTCGGAATTACTGGCAGTTTTATTTTACGTCAGTTTTCTAACTGTCATCAAGATTGTGAAATTGGTTTACACCAGCACCTGCCATGTTGGCGTAATCTAATCATGAATCAACTTTACTTGCTTTCCTTTGTGGTTGGCTAAGCTCTCACTTAGGTGTTAACTTGTGCCTAACAGGTGAAAAGCAGCACATAACCCCAACCTCTTGCTGAAGAGCTCCGACCTTTATCGGTCCCTTGTGGGCCAAACACAGTCTATTTGCGAATTTTGCAACCGCATGAAATGTGGCCTACTTCTTCCAGCTTAATTGTGGCAAACAACACTTTTCTATTCTATTCATATGAATTGAAATAATCTATAGTGCACTTGTACTGTTGAACAAGCAAAAACAGGTTAACAAAACTATAAAACATTCAGTATAAGTTTAAGCATTGACAACACAGCAATTTTCGGCTTTTCTGAGTTATACATTCCGAACGTAAAACTCATGTCTGCCAATAAACAAAAGCTCTTGGTTGAATTTCCCCCCTGAAATACGATCGCATTGTAGCGATTGTGCTCTTTGCACCGATAGAGAGATCTTCGGTTTATAGTGGCTAAAAGTTTTAACATAAATTCTTTTGAAATTGTGGTCGAGATACAATATATTTGATCGAAAAGAAAGAATTTCAATCAAGGCATATAAGTATTTAAATACACTTATGTATGTATGTAGTTATTTGTGGCTTGCAAAATCCACATTAATAACAAATTAAATGTTATTTATTTACAAATTTATTATTATTAAAATTACTATATCTAAATTAAAAGCTAAAAGCACTAGCGACTATGTCTATCAGCTTAAAATTAAATGTAATAATATAGCAACAATGAATGAATGAATTAGTTATTATGACAATCGCTATAACTTTTATACAGCACTAATGGTGGAGCTGGGAATCAGCTGATCGCATCTGTCACGTAGGCAAAACATTGTGCTGCTTACACGAAAAGTAGTGTTAGAATTTGTCATGTAGAAATCTGTGGAAAATAGATTTTTATGATTTTTCTGGAAAAACTCAACAACACGATACTTTCTACGTCAACTCTTTGCGATTTAACTAATTTTATCATAAAGGTAATTAGTAAAAACCGTGTTACAATTCGTAACGATCAGCTGGCAAATAGTGGAACATGTGTAAGTACAGCTGGTGGCTGTTGATTAAGAATGTCTTTTTGCTATTGGCGCTTAGAATATGTACACAAAATTTCTATTTAAGTTGCAATCGTATAATTTTAGCATTAGTTTACAAATATTTACAAGAAGCCATAGCACAGCTGACAGATTTGGCTGCAGCGCGTACGTTTGCGTTGACAAATACGTTGAATGATACGTTTTGAGTAACTCAGCTGAGAAAAGCATAACGTCTGCCGGCAGGGCTATACAAATTGTCTCGTTCATAAAATATTCTTTGACTAACATCTAGTTTGACTATGAAGCTAAAATCTGACAACTATGGGCAGATTACTGTTTGTAGTTGGCTTTTTTGTCGGCTTATGTCCTGTTACTTTCAATGAAATATACAAAATTGCATAAAAACGATTTTGTCAGTCAGTAATTACTCATTCATCACTTTTAACCAAAAAAAAAAAAAAAAAAAATAGAATTTCTCTTCCGCAAAGTATTACAAAATAAATTTAAAAAATCGGCAAAACAAGAGTTATTAAAAATAATAATAATAATAATATTTTTTAAGATTTTCGTGTTAGTGTGTGAGTGTGTTTCTTATAAATTACTATGTCGACACTTGGGAGCGGCTTTTGCCTATTTCAATATTGTTTTACGGGTAGATTTTCTATTTCTTCTTCTACTGCCAACACAAAAGATTTTATATTTTTCACATTAAAGGTTTATTATTTTCAAGATTTAACATTGTTGTTTTTGTTGTTGTAATGTTGCATGTTTAACGTATTTTATTAAATCAAAGACTTTTCTATATTGTACATATGTACGATTATGTTGCATAAACAGTTGTGGTTGAATAAATTGCAAACTGAATTAATTTTTTTTTTGTTTTTGCTTGCTAAATGGTTTTAAATAAGGGCGGTTAGTTATTGAAATGAAATAAAATAATCTACATACTTATGTGTGAGGTGTCCACAAAGTTTTTCTTTTTTTTTCTTGGAAGACCGAAATATAATATTTATGGAATTTCAGCCGAGTTGGCAGTTTTGTCCGTTAAAATAGCTATTCATCCAACACTGTGTTCCATCTCTAAAGATAAATTAAGGTTCTACACCGAACTTTTATCATTTGAATGTACTGCTCAGATGAGATAGGTGCCACTAAAACGATTTGGCGGTCACGGGCCGCCAACATCTAACCTCTTAAGAAACTTTCAAAACGTTCTTGTTCTATAGTTTTTAATTTTTTCACGAACTGCTAGATTTTGTCATTTAAAATCTTTAAAATTGGGTGTTTGAAAAAATCTTACAACATTTCATAACTATAATTGAATCACTTAGGAGGGAGGGCTTAGATTATACACTTTCCAAATGTTTGACTCCTAACCTGCAACATTCCGAATGTGATCCATAATTCTGTTTTGGGTTGTTAAAATTATTCTAGAAAAACCTGTTTACAATAATGGGATGATCATAAAACTTATAGATAAAAGTCAAAAATATGCAATATTTCAATATAAAATACATATTAATACTATGTTTACAGCGAGGCGAGCATTTTTTTCGCCATAACTTAATAGGACAATCTGAAAGAGCTGTCGAATTCGAAACTTTTAAAGCGTTTATGATAAGACTTAACACAATTCATTGCGAAGAAATTTCAATAGAAATTTTTAGGTCACAAACTTTGCCTTATTTCTTTACGAAATTCGGGTTACCGGCACAGGTCGGTCCTTTGGGATTAGATACCTCGACCTCTAGAGCAGAGAAATTTTGTGCTATCTTCCGCTTTATCTTCCTTTGTCGGGTGTGTTTCTTGCTAAACACATGGTCGTGGTGGTGAACCGTTGATTCAGTGAATTTTGGCCAACAGCCAGATCAGACCGTCATATCAGGTGTTCATGTAACTCAATTTCACAGCCTAGAAATGTTGCCTTACTTTTTTACAAAAATTGCAAATTTCAAAAAAAAATCTTTTTGAGAAAAAATCTGCTCTTTCAAAACAAACATTTGGAATTATATTATACTACATTAACCAGGTGTGTTTGGCTAGGCGCTCCACACCCTTCCTTCTACCCTGCTTTACAAAATTTAATGAGTGTCTTCCACACACAATGATGAAGTCATTTATTAACTAATTATTGGGGCGGGCAATCACCGACACCCTTCGTATGCGACGTTATGCTCGCTATTGTTATAAAACCTGTTAAAAACTATGGTAAAAGCAATATACTTAAAAAAGTGGGCGTGGTGGAAAAAAGTAGCCTGTAACACATGCCACAGTCCTGGCTAAATGTTGTAAACATTTCAGAAAGATCGGTCGAGCGTTTAGTTCAATTTAAATTATTTTTCTTTAAAAAGTCTTTGGTTTGTAAAATTCCACACAGAGTAAAAATATCTAAATTATTTGTTGGTTTGGTTTTATTGAAATTAATTTGTGGAATATTCTCTCGACGTTGCCTGGCGTTTAATTCTGAGCCATTGCAACATTTTTACAAATTTTGACATTGAACGCTTCTTTGTTTTATTTGAATCAATTTTCAAAACTGCATTTGATTTACAAAAACAAAAAAAAACAATTTTTTGGAGTAACAATCTGCAGGTCCGTTCTGTACGTCAAAAAAAAAAACTGCAACAAACAGATAAATTTGCACATTTGGCAACGCTGCAAACTGCACTTTTTAAACGTGACAGAAACATTTATTCGAATATTTCAAACATTCTACATTTTTGATCCCTACTGTGCGCAGCTGAAAACTTTCATAGCATGAACAACACTGTGATTGAGTAATTTTTTGCTTTGTTTGTCTATTGTTGTCTTGTGGCAGAAGTTAATCAAAATCATGTCTGATGACATGCTCTACTCTCCACTCAAGTGGTAGCGGCTGGTGAAGGTTAATAACATTTTCAAACCTAACAAACGGTCCGGCCGATAAAAGAAAAACGACAGCCAACTTGTCATATACTTATTGTTGAGTTGTGTTTCTAAAATTTAATAACAACAAGAAGACAGACGACGGCGGTCCAAAGGCATGAATGAATTGAAAAACGGACAGACATTAAGCGACTGACCAGTTAAGATTTCGTTTTATTTTATATAAAATTCCTCTTTCGTGTTATAATTTTATCTTTTAGAAAAAAATACACAAACAAATGTTTTTATAATATATCGAAAAAAGTGAGATAAAAACTAAACATTTGAGGTATAACCTCCTGGTTGTATAATAACTTTCGTTTGAGACATGTTACATTGAGGAGTGTTTGAAAATCAGTTGCTTATTTCTTGTACATAAATTGTAAAGAGTAAAATTTCTGTACTCACATCCATTTCAGCCTTTTTTTATTCCATTTATTTTGTTCACTGTTTACGACAGTCAGATTTTTTTTTTTTTTTTTTTTGTATCTCTTTCGTATAAAAAATATGCAACGAATAAGCTAAATAATATATAATATTTTCCGCGTACTCAACATAGCAGCTTCAAAGTCATAACAGTTACAAAAAAAAAAAAAAATTACATTAAATTTTAATTTTTCATTAAATTACTATCGAGTCAATCAATCTTATGGGAAGTAAAAATACTCATTTTTAACTTCTTTTTCTGAATACGTTTGAACGTTTTCGCTTATTGGTGTTTGTTTTAATGTCAGCTTCGCAACTACTGCTGCTGGAAACAGAAATAAAAAGCCCAAAAAAAAGTATTTGCAATAAAAAGTAACATTTGCCAAAAATGAACCTAATTCATTTGCTCGTACTACGTTTGTGCACTCCGTTCGTATTGGGAGAGATTTTTTTGTTTTTATGTTTTTGATTAAATTTTCGCATACTCGTACAGCGGACCCACCTTAGAGCTGACTCCAGCTTGTTAGACACTAGAAATATTTCAAGTTGGGTGGGTCTGTTTGTGTAATACTCCTTTTTTAGAATCGCGCTAAATGTGCGATTGTAACTAGACTCTAGAGAGTTGGTCATTATAATACATACAATGTATGCGGTGATGTAAGGGAATTATTGGAAATATATTGCAAGATTCCGTTTCAACTGGTTGTTTCTATTTATTTGGAAGAGTAACAAAAAAAATACTTCAGGACTTTTTTTTCTGACAATATCTAGTTAAGTAATCTGCCGCACAGTTTTTTGTCAAATTAAAAAGAAAAACAAGTGAAATAGGTGGCATGTAAGTGAGATTATTTGTGTAGCACTTTCTAGAGAAGATATTGCAAAGCTGACAGATTTGAATCTTTAAAATATCACTTTGCGTTGTGGCAAGAAATATTAATCAAACCATTAACGTGTTATACTTTTTTTCGTCACTACAAGAAAGTAGTTTTCGTCAATAAAAACTGACAGGTAACAATTATAACAGAAAAGTTTGTCAGATTTTCTAAAGGATTGGCTGGCCACTGCAAAACTATTAAACATAATATATGTATGTATGTACATGTCCAGTTTGGTGTTGCATGGACTATCAACTGAAACTTTCATTTGTGATTCTTCTTTTCGTTAACAATAACTGACAAATAAAAATTTGGCCGAACTGCACACCACAAGGTTTAATCTAAAATAGTTTTTGTTATATTGTAACCAAAGAAGGTACACAATTTAAATTGTCATCTATGTAGGTGCATCGCTAAATATGTACTTTCTCACACGTCGCGCAAAACTTTATGATCACTAAGACAAACTTTGGATTTAATATGAAATAAATGCGTTGACATATAAAAGTGGCAGGCAACGATCCAATGTATTAAATAAAAGATGCCATACAAGAGCAGAATTGTTCGGAGGTTTTGTTATAAGTTTCAAAACAACCAATTGTTAAAATTTAATCAATTCTTTTCCCACAGTCTAAATGATCCTTTACAAAAAACAAACAAATTAAAGACGAAATGTATAGTTTTGTATTTATTTTAAGCAATTTTACATTATGCAACACATAAAGACCCCGTTAACCAATATGCGCTTAATTACCTCAATTATTTGTGTATCGTTGAAGTCCGTTCGCCTAAAATACCAGCAAATCTTTCATAAATGACAAACATTTTAGATAAATTGACGTGTAACCTAAAATACACAGTCCAGCCAGCTAAAGTCATCGCCAGCAAACGTCATCATCGTCATCATTATGGACAATACGTTGTCATAAACAACAACAGGAACACATCAATATATCGTCATCGCAAATCCAAAAGTACATAAAAAAAAAGTCATAAAAAAAATGAAAGAAATCAAAGTCGAGTTTTGCATTGCTTATGATTCGGTAGGTTAATTTATGTAAATCCCTCCACCAATTTGTAGATTTCTGTGGCCAAAAACAACGCTTTTATATCCATAATATAAAATAACGCATCAACAAGTGTATGATTTTCACAAGTCAAAAGAACGTATCACCAACTTTGCTTAAGTAATAAAAATAAAATATTTGAATTTTAAAACTACAAAGAAAGTCTAGATTTTTCTTTTGTTTTTTTGGCGTTGAACGAAGAATTTTTGGTTGCGAATATTCGTCTTCAAAAATAAAACATGTTGGTGTACGAGTATATGAAATTGCACACAAGCGTGGCGTTAGACGAAACTCGTTATACTCGGCGAAAGTTGAAATACATTTGCAGTCAAAGTTCGGTTTAATGAATGATATACGTTCAGACCTTTCGTTATACCGAAATAATCGTTATAATCGTTATAACAGTAATTTTTTACCTTAAAATTTTATAAAAATCGGTGTTCCGCAATTTTAAAAACATTGTATTATTATTTAATTCTATTGTATTTTAATTAAGTGTAAAAATAAAAGGTTAATTGATATTTTCACGTTTATTTAAGAATTGTTTTTATTTCTAATAATTTCATTAAAAATCATACTTATATTTGGATGGTATGAACACATGTAGGTTTAGTATTACATTTCATTCATATTATTCATTTCTTAAGAAATCTGTTATGAACGATTGCTTTAACGTACTTTGAAGTCCTCTTTGTATTGTTTCTTCTTGCGACTCCCTTAATACAAGCGATTGTGAAACATCTATTCCATTCTGGTCACACCACATTATACAGGTTTGAAATCCTTCGATTGCATCTGAGTGTTTAATTTTTAGTTCCTCTGACTCGACAGCAATAACGTCACATTCATTTTCTTCATCTTCGATATCTGCATCTTGAATAATATCCTCATTCCAATCTTCTACATACATTAAAGGTTATCTGAAAATACGATAGATATGGATAAAAAAATTTAAATTAACCACATGGAACATACATTTGGAAAAACAGCGCTTTGTAAACGCACACTACGTCTCATACACTCAGCATCTTCCAGTTGATCTAGTCCTGACAAAGGAATTTCGTCTTCTTCGTCAAAATTGTCGCTATCTGATGACATAATTTTATTCCAACAATTTTCTAAGCACTCTTTTTTATCGTTTTCCAATCCAGATCTACATGATCGATTGAGCTGCACCGTCCAAATTAAGATTTTTTTAAAAAAATCAACAACATTTTCTGTTTTTGATGAAACAATTTTACTGAGTAAATTCGGATGGCATTTCGGTCCATCGGTTGTATAAAAGGTGTTACGTTAGGTGGTATATAAAGCCTCCATATTTTCCGTGTTTGGTTGTTTTGACCAGCTCCTCTGCGGGTGGATATTTTTTGTCTGCAAAATGATAAAAATTAAAAATGGTTTACAAGAGATAACTACAAACTACTTCTCAAAAAGAATTTCATTGTAAAAATGATGACAATCTGGCAGAAGAAATGGTTTAATATCCTGATAATGTTGCCATATTTTGCTGGAAATTTTAAATCTTTGTAAATATAACTTCAGTAGTTCAAACGTTTGAAATTTGTTCACAATTCTTTTTGTTATTAATTAATTAATATGTGTGAACGACTATTTTTTTAGCAGACAGTACAGATATGGTAACGTGTTTTTGGTTTAAATAATACTTTCGGTTTTCGCTTATATTTATTCCATTTTTTATTATACCACAGTAAAAATTTTCGATGACTGAACCTCGTTAATCATCATAATTTGTCAAAAAATCGTCTTTGGATTTTTTGTTAGTTGCGCGTTTTTGTATTTCAGCCAACGTTATGCTCGTAAAAGAATTTATTCAGGTAAAAATCCATATTTCAAAGTTCAGAGTTAAGAAAAACAATTTGCAAGCAATAAACTGCAAATCAGAAAATAAAAATTACTAAAACATTTTGTGAAATATTGCTGCCATATGTTCAAATCAAACTATGAAAAAAAATTAAAACAAGATTGTAGATGAATATGAAGACAGATGATTTTGGTGGGGCGATTGTATTGAAATGTTAATACACGTTTATGGCCAAGAAACAAAATTTTGATTTGACCATTAAGGATATGTATTTATAAACAATTCGTGCTAAGTGTTTCTTATTATTGCTTGAAGCAACTCCTAAAGCAAACTCCTCACCGTCTTACATATCAAATGATTGATGACTTAAGTGATTGATTGGGTCAGAAGGTGTTTAGGATCTGTTATTAACTGGTTGCAAGTAACATTTGATTTCACATGAAACCTTTCTACCAGTATTTAACGCATACGCTTAAAAGATTGGTGAAATTTTACTACAATAGTATTTTTCTTTCTTTAGCAGAAATAAACTGTATAAGTAAAATCACATTTCTAGCCCTATTCTCTTTGGCGCAATGACTCTTCATCTGTATCGGCGTAGGTTTCCTGGAATTATAGAAGATACGTGTAAACCACGGAACAGAAAAAGCAAAGCTATATCATGAATAGGCCAGGCTAGTATTGAGCAGTGGAATAAATGTTTTAACTGAAAAAAAAAAACTAAATCCTTGATCCTGTAATGCGATTACTTGTATGTTATGAGATTATGGAATTATACTATGCAATATTAAAATATATTAATTAGAAAGAAACATGTTAATTTAATAGGATTTTATGTTGAAGTTACAGACTCATAATTAGTATTATTTTTCTTGACTTCCGTTGATTATTTAATTGTGAAAAAGAAGGTGTGCCATTAATAATGAGAAACAATATGTGGGAAATGGCCGCCACGGCTACGTTTGCAGGACCATCCATATTCGTTTCATGAACTCTTTCATATACCAGTTCACATATTTGTTACTTTAAGTTCTCGATAACTTTTCCTCTTTGAGGTCTTGAATTTGTGGCGGGTCATTGGCATACTTCTCGCCTTTTACTTTGCAAAAAATAAAAATGTCATACACACTTTCAAATCATTAAGTATCCATTGTTCGAGGAAGTCCAATGACCTCACCAGATCAAATGACAGAATAAACTGCGACTCGCTGGATAAGTTGATAGAGTACCTCTTCGACCAACAGTCCAAAGGTGGCATAGGTTCGATTGCTAACAAAGATTGATAAAAAACAAAATAACTGATATTACATGGAGCATAAATGATAAATATCTAGGAGTATTATTGAATCCGAAACTAAATTTTAAGACACATATTCGTGACAACATCCATAAAATCAACATCCCAACACCAATTTTATATCCGTTTTTATTAAAAATCTAAATTAAATTGCGAAAATAAGAGAATAATTTTAAAAATTGTATTCCACTCAATAAAGTTTTACGAAAAATGGCAGTTATCCCAATATCAACATATGAGATATAGGATATCCTCTGTATTATTAGTATGTATACAATTTAAGTGATATGTTTTGTGTGCTTGTTCTTTTCTTTTTTTCTTTGCGTAGAGTCCTCTTTCTAATTTTCCCAACCTCTCTAAATTTTTATTGTTGTCTATCATATACCTCCATTAGTTTTGCATCTTTTTTATTATCTGAGTAGAAACAGAGACAGCACCCGCTTAGAGGTGAACCAAAGTGTGCAGCAAATCCCCTCTGTCCAGGGGTCTAAACCAGGACCCGGTCCTCCAGGTTTCGGGATTGTGCGTGGGGGTAACTTCCCTACCGTGTAAAAACACTAGTTTTGATGCAATCCAAGGTGAAAATTGCGCTCGATTTTTCCATGAAATTGCGGCTTAGTTGGATGCATTTCAAGTATTCAGTCAGCAAAGGTACGATGTTGTTGATGGTCGGTAATTGGAAGTTCTTGCAGTGATTAAACTTTAAAGGACTCAAGATCTATGCAAATCTTTAGGTAAAGTCGTTTTTGGAATGCCTAATTTCTAACATCAGTGAGATAGGGAAAAATTTTGGTGTTACCTTCAATACTGTGGACAACAACAAGAATATTCCCAGTACTTGTTAAGCGACATTTACGATTTGCAGCACTAAATTATCGCAACACTTTCACAATTGTTGTCCGACAAGGTGTTTTATGATGACTGGCAATGTGACCTCATTGCGAGTAGTAATTTTTTATGGATTCGAAGTTTTTGCCTGTCATATGTCAATTAGTGACAGCTTGACTCATGAAAAATATTAAAATGACGCGCTACTCAAAATGAAACGTCCTGTTCGAACATTCTGCTTAAGATTTTACAACGCCACACCAGAATTGGATAATTTATATTTTTAAATATGGTATTGCCCCAGACTAGAGTGTTTGAGCAAATTATTTAACCCAGTCGTGGCATATCGGAATTCATGAATGCCGCGGTACATTAATTTACCCAAAGAAAGTTCGGAGACTATCAGTAGCGTTCGCTATCGTGGGACAGAGGATAGTACATAATCACCCATTTTGTGCGAAACAAATTCATCTATATTTCTAAGTATTACGATTTTTTTTTGTCAGCTTATGAATATTTATGACATTATTTAGCTGTAGAAAAACTTTTAATTAAAGTCTCCGTCTCTATTTGTTCAAATGTTTAAATATTCAATTATTTTTGTGTTTATTTGAGCTCATTTATCTCAATATTTTAAAATATGATTTTTAAATTTATTTCTTATATACACATGTTTATTTTTCTTGTCAAAGTATTTCCACACAAACTCATATCTTTCGTATTTTGTATTTTCAAATAGACACAGATATATCTTATGTCAATTTACATAGCAAACATTTACTTAATTTTCTTTACTTACATACATACGTATGTATGTGCATAGTTTTTTTCATTTTGTGTTTGATAATTTCCTTAAGACTGGCGCTTGTAGGCCATGTTTACGCTGTTGCTGTTGCTATTGATGCTGCTGCTGCTGCTGCATGTTTAGACTTGACCAACATTAATCAACAAATCACGGAAATCGGTTTTCATTTCTTTTTTTTTTTTTTTGTTCGTTAGTTTTTTCCTTTTCTTTCTCTGCTGTTAGGCTGTTGGTAATCTCGGGCAACTATTGCAAAATTTATATCTGTACACACAATGTTTTGACGTTGAAAGTCAAAAGCTTTTCTATTTAATTTCGTTTTCTTCTCCGTTTCTATCTTTAATATGAATTTATGAAGAAAAGGTGGTGGATTGTGTGAAATGGAAAATATAAATTTGAACAGAAATGAAGAAAAATGATTGTGTGTAAGCATTAACGAATTCAAAAATCAAGCTAAATAGACAGACGGCTGTCGTTAAAACAAACAATTAAGTACCCTAAAGAAGGCAGTGCAGTTGAAATGGGAATTTCTGATTATTTTGCGTAAAAATTATTCTGGATCGGCTTCTAGTAGAACGAAGGCATGAATCAGCCAGCATTGGCTTCTTTTTCCAAAGAAAGGGCTAAACATGGCCCACTTATTTTCACAAACTTTCGGTTTGAAAAACAGCTCGAATCTTTCTCTGCTCTGTGTATAACGGCAGAATCACACTATACCCGCAATGCACCAAATTTAGCCTATTCCATGTGATTGCCCAATTAAAAGGTCCACCATATTCCACAGCTTTCTTTTCAACACAAATATTTTTTTGTCGAAAAAGTCCAGTACAATTTATAGAAGCTTCTGTGCAGCTCTTTAGTGCAAATGAGAGTTGTTATGATTCGTTATTACTTCAATTGAATTCAAAAAAAGAAGCGTATTTGTCGCTTGTAGGAAAGTTCATTAAGCCTTCAAATTGGGCATTCAAACTGTTAGAAAAATATTGTATATTGCAATAATTAAATTCTCGTGTCGTAAATAAACAACAACTGTTACACAATCAATTAATTTATAAATTTACTTAAAATATCTGTTGAGGCAATGTACATGGCTTTATTTATAAGCATTTTTTCCCGATATTGTTTGATGACATCCGAAGACTTCGTTCAGTGGAAATGCCAACATTAAGATATAAGTAATGTAAAATTTGTTTAACACAAAATGCATAAGAATTACAACACCACAAAGAACAATTATAATAAGAAAAACATTAATCTCAATAAAAGCGTTTTTCAAGAAAGTCACGCATTGGTCGTACATAGATATTTATTATTAATGTTTAATGAGAACTTACAGCTAAAGAAAAGCCCATTTTTTCACTTAAGCACAATGCTGAAGTGAAGTAAATTTAAAAATTATAACAACTACACTGACAAAAACTCCTCAAATTATGTTTAGTCTTCGTACATACGCAAATGAAGTCGCAAGCAGAGTATTTGGCGCACTTCACTACTTTTTTAATATAAAAAATTCTTATTTAATACTTGAAATGCGTGAGCAAATCTTGTAAGCTGTAACCTTTTAAAACAAGTCACGTGAGTGGTTCCCAAGTGACCGAAACTGATTTGTACAAAGCAAAATTTTATCATTTTGTTCAGTCTGTTCTTTGCAAGTGTAAATATTAGGTTTTTGTAAAATATTCTAACAAAAATTTTCCGCATTAACTTAAAGAACTGTCTTTGTTAATCCGCGTATTCGCCGATTAACACTCAAGTGATGCAGATTAGCATTTTTTTTATGTCCTATCCAGCTTAATAAACAATTATCATAGAAAATTATTTAAAGAAAAGAAACATTTTTAAATTGTTACTATTAAATGTAATTGTTCAATACAAATGAAAGGAAACGTGTTTTACTTGGCTGGTGCATAACTTTATCGCTAGTTTCAAGTCCTCATTAAATGCTGGCGGGTTGAAGTCGCCCAACCTCTTGCGATTGCGAACTCCAGAACAACTGTCATGCGATTTGAACTCCCATCGCAAATGTTATGTGAAATGCGAATATCAGAACATGCCTTTTTACTGCACATATATCACAGCATGATTGCTGTTACCTTATTTTCAATAAAAACTATTTTTCTCATACTACGTTCCACATTAGATTTAGATTTCGATCAGGCGGAATAAGCTAAATTTTCCAGTTGAGGAACGCTTGAATTGAGGTTGCTGTAAAACCGTATTTCGTCTCAACTTCTTAAACAATAACAGTTTTAGTGTTTCCGGGCGTAAATTTCAGCAATTTTGCAGAGTCCCTGGGAATGTAACAATCGCCTTAGGGTAGCTTTTATGTTGCCAGAAAGTGTGCACCAAATACAAAAATTTCCCAAACGTTTCGCCGAACTTATTACGAAGATGATACTCATATAAAAAATACTCTTCGGATTTCTATACAGAAATTTTTTTTGAAACAAATCAATAAACTTTTCCTCCAAAAAAAAAATTCAATAAATATTTTTGATGATTCAACAAAAGTTTGCCTTAATTTATATGCATTTAAGGAAACTGTAAAAAAAGTTTTCAGATCAGCTGGTTTTTCCTGGAGTTGAAGTTACTTCAACTACCAGTTTTGCAAAACAACTGCTTGAATCCACGAATTCCCTTATAGGTTGTATTCAAATAATTAGTTAATCGTTTTAGCGAATTCTGTTATTAAATATTTATAAGAAAAAGAATATCTGTGTAGATAATAGTATGTTAGCAAATGGGGCGATTTCGCCATAATGTTAAGTTAGAAAATAGGAAATCTTCCAGTCATTCAACTTTTATAAACTATACGAGTATTATGCAATTTCGTTTTCTACGAGGGTCCGGATGTAGATGTCTTGATCCTCTGACAAGCTGATTCCTCTTTTAGAATTCAGTTTTTATAAAGTATCCTTTAAATATTTAGTTTTGAAGATTTTTTATATATCTTTGCTTAAAGTTCTCTAACTTTTACTTAAACTAAACAACACGTTCTACAAAATTGTAGGTTTTTCTCCGATAATCTTTTTATATATGTATGTATGTGTGTATATATTTATGTTGTTTGTTGCTTTTCACAAGTATTTCTTCCAAAGAAGGTAAGCAATTGTTGTACCCCAAAACACAATTACACACTATTTAAAGTTTGAATGGTCATGGAAATATTAATGGTCTTTTTTATATGATTGTGACAGAAATCAATGAGTGATTATAAACACAGCGTGGGGTCTGCTTAAGAAATATGAGAGATGAAAATTTCTAGTCAAGTTTAAGTGATTTTTTTTTTCATTTTTATTTCCAATTTCCAATAATGCTTTCACACAGTATCAAACTATTGACATATCATTGGTAACATTATCCAAATATAAAGCTTTGTTGGCAGAAAAAGTGATTCTGTTTTTTTTTGTAAGATTTATGATTTTGTTTTTGAGTAAGAGTTGTCTCTCCAAGATGTCTTTGGTTGTTGTTATTGGCATGGTAACATTTTAATGATTATGTCTTCTGTCTACTTGACCATAATGGGGATCACTAAAGTGGATAAAAAGAAATGTATTAAATGATTAACAACAAAGTAAAACTTGAAATGTTTAAAGAAATAAATCAAAATAAGGCAAAGGGCGGAATGCAAAGACAGTAAAAATACAATAAGAAAAAGAAAGTATTTTCGATAACGATTAATGGAAATAGTTTTGTCTTTAATTTGAAAGAAATTAGTACATTTTTCCGATAATTTAATTAAAGTAATAACTTAATTTAATAGAGTACTCAACATATTTTGTCATTGTATAAAATACCGACTTAAAGGCACCAAAACGGGCCTTCACACTGCGGCCGCCGTTAATCTATTCTGCTGCCGCTTCCATTCAATAACTTATTACATACGAGTACATATAATTAATAAATATAAATTAAGAAATACACGGTTTCACTTAATTGTATTTCATGGAAAAGTAATTTAATAATAAAGGTGTAAAAAGTAAAAAACTAATTGAACTTAATTAAATATTCAAATTTCGTAAACAACTTTAATTTTAAAAGACCTTCGATTCAGACACTTTGAATTTTGGACTTGTTTCGAACTGTTTGACTAATCTGCTTCTTCTGTTCTCCCGCTGTTCTATTTCATAATCACATCCTTCACATAACATAAGGGTAACGCAATTCGCCTTGTTACATACATATTTCAAGGAACGGAACCAGCTCCTTTAATGAGAGTGTTAGTAAGTCGAATTCAAGTATCATATAGGCATGAAGCAGCCTCTTATGTTTTGTGTCCCAGTGCCACGCAGATGGTAATCAAGTGTTCCATGTACTACTACTTCCCTCCCTGACGTTTTGGAATGTAGAAGGCTATCACTATCCTTCCAACATTTCACCAACATGGTTGTTACCCATTTGTCCATCTCTCTTTTCAGGAAACTTCTGTGAAAGTAAAAGTATGGAATGGATCCTGTGAAAGTCCACTCATCGCCCCTTTTGACTTGGACGTCTGCCATCTCATATCCTCTGTGCCCCTCCTGTTGTAAATGATACTTCAAAACAAAAATGGCCTCTCAATTTAATCTGATTATTTCTATTATCATTCTTCCTTGCCACTTCGGTTGCCATTAGCCATAACAATTGCTTTTGTTTTTCTTCCTCTAACTCTTAATCAAGACACCAAGAAAAAACCCAGAGAGAAAGTTTTGCCATTAAAATTTTATTTCGAAACCAACATTATTGTGTTATTTCATAATTTCGAGTGGCATACTACAATAATTATTTGGAAAAATTTTGCTTATTAAGAAAAAGGCAGCTCTTACTTTTACGCTTCGTTAAACCGAATAAAATATCTTAAAAAAAAAAATTATTATAGTTAATTAAAGAAACTGCTGCGCCACCACTGGTGAGCTTTTCTCTTAATTGGAAAATTATACCCCAACAAAATTAGAAATATAAAAAGAAACTTGTAACTTCCTTCATAAAAAAATTTATGGCCTAAAAATGTTTTAGTAAAGAAAGCTAAACAATTATCTCTACCGGCATAATTATTTTATATAAAAAGAAATAAAAATTAACAACTCTTTGGCTTGTTGAAAACAATATGTTTACCACTCATCAGCTGTAAAATAGAAATTAAAAAATATAAAATTATTTAGGCAATTTATTTTTACTACATTCGTTGTTACCTCGCATGTTTTTTTTTTTTGTACAACATAAGAAAAACAAAAGTTGATGGCACTTGAGAGGAAAAACATCCTTTATTGGCAAATTAGTAAAACAAAAAGTATTGTCCCGTTCCATAATAGCGAGCGCTAACGTTCGCACTTGCGCTGAAGGAGAAACAAAGAGCTCCAAATCAGTTTGTGAATTTAGTTAGTTAGTTTTTCGTTGTCCAAAATGTTGGCGAGCATTAACGTTCAACAAATTGAGACTGGCTCTAAATAAAAAATAGTTGCAAAAATATATCTATCCTTAAAGCTCATTCCATTCTTATGCGTCCCGGGTTAGCAGGGTTTGCTCTGATGTATTCCGAACTGCAGCGCTCTAATTTGCGGCATTCCTCCTTTGATAAAGCAACCAAACCTCTAGGCAGGGAATGCAAGACCCAGCTTGTGCCGGAGCTTACGAAACCATCTCCAAAGGTTGATTGGTAGAAGGGGAACAAACATACTCCCGTAATGCCTATAAGTAGAAATGGTGGTGTTTGTCTATTTGTTAAGAGCCAGAACCGATAAACCACTGGTTTTCTACTCGTCCAAAATAGGGATTTTTGTTTTGGTCAGTTGGATAAAAAGGCCTTGGTAATTCCTTTTGATGGAGATTTGCAATACATCCGATCTCTCCTAGGTGCTGCAACTGTATAGTGGGAATAATCGGAAGAGTCTGGTTACTCTCTTGGTGTTCCTTACGGACTACTGAGCTACTGGGTCAGTTACCTTGATTTCCTTAACTTTCCAAGGAAGGAGTAGGATTAGATAGACTGCCTTGCCGTTGACAAGTTCATTTGGATGCCGCCATCAGAGTATCCACAATCCACAATTAAATTAAAGAAAGTCATTAAAAGTATAAAATTTCAAACGCAATATTTCGCATTGTGGACGCAAATGCTGCTCGCAATACAGAATTTCTAAGAATATTAAAAATTCCGTGCACAAATATAAAAAAATATCGCATATCTGCCTACTTATTTGTTCGGATACATTCTAATTTTTGAGCAGTTTGATTCCATTATCCAAAAAAATGTTTGGATCGAAAAAATCATCGTAAAAAAGATCATCGTAAAAAGACCTAAAATCTTTTAGGGAAAGAATTTTATATAAAATTAAAAATAGAAGTTCAGCTCTCTATTACGTAATATTTATTTTCTAGTTCCTTGTTTGCCATCGTCTTAGCGAATCGCTGCCTGCCAAAAGTTCATTCGCCTCCATTACAATCATTTGCAAACACCTCGTAGCAACCAACGTCCGTGTCCTAAACCTTTTATTGTATAATTAATTTTACTAAAATATTTCAGCTTAAAAGATGGTTTCTTTTCTTAGAAAAAATACTTCCTGAACTTCAGCTGTCCTTCTGCAGTAAGATACTTCAGTACTTATGACTTAACTTTTAATTCTCTACTATAATCTATGGCTTATATCAACGGCTGAGAAACACCTTCTTTTAAGATCTTTATTAAAACATTAAAAACAAACAATCAATAATCATAAGAAAATGAAAAATATAAAGATACTCGTGCATACATATTTTAATCTGTTCAGTCTGCTAAATTCACTTGAGCTTATAGCGTGCTTTAGCTGTAGTTTAAGTAACGTACTGCTTATAAACTGCCTGCTGCTACAGCGAACATGTTTAAACAAACAGAAAATCATAATAAATAAATAAAAGCATTTATTAAATCAAACAGAACTTAATACATACATCCTTTTTTTTCTAATCAAGTTCAACATTAATCTTTTATTTACAGAAAGAAGGTCCAGGAAAATGGTCTGCGGTATTAAAAGCAAACGAAGACGTACTCGAACTCGAAACTATTTCATGGGTGAGTTTTCGTTTTCATTTTTTACTTTAAGCATTTACATACCTACATATTAATGGTTTAAAGTCGATACATATGAAATTGCTTGCTTTAGAATAAAAATACATACATGTATAATACACAAATGCAGAAACATACTTTTGCTTTTCATCCATACATATATTCACTTTTAGGCTCGTACGAACGCTGCCCGAGTTGAAAGATGATTTAAGGAAATGGTAGTACTTAAGGCGGCTTTTGCAACTACTCCATTTCATGTTACTGCAAGTGATTAATGAGTTTTTATTGCAGCAAGTTTTGTTTTTTTTTTTTTTTTAAGTTTAGAAGGCTTCTTGTCCTTTGAATTTTTTTAATACAAAGTTTTTTCATTCTGTTTTTTTTTTGTTTGGCTGGCAAAGAGGTTCATTTCATAATACTTAGATTTTTTCAGTAGCTTACATTTTCATACTTCATGTTTAACACTTTTTCTTTGGCAAGTTTTATTCATTTTTTGTTTTTGCCTGCAAACATATCAGTGCCATCTTGTCTCTTTGACTTGGTATTGGGTAGGAGACCAAATTTTTGTCTCTGCGTTTCTAGTTGAACTTTCAATAAATAAAACTAAATATCAGATTTTTACACATTATAGGGTAAGCGTTTGGCTTAAGAGATCTGAAGTTGGGGTGTTAATTTGTTTTAGAAGATACACGCGAGATGGCAACCATTCTAGTGAATGATTAGCACGGAAAAAAACGAATTTTAATAAAATAAATAAAAATACGGTGAATTTTAATTTTCCTCAATTTCCATTTTGTTTAATTCAAAGTGTTTGCCCTCAGATATAATAAACTTGTGACAGCTCTTTTTGAGCGCTCAACGATTCGGCTTTTATCTCTCGCATCGTCATAAAACGCAGCCGAAAATTTCCCAAAAAGTTGCATTACATGAACTAACCGACATCCTCACTAACTTCTCACATCTGAGTACGATTAAGCACTTAATTGCATTTTTTACACAAAATTCTGATGCAAACTCTTCCATCCATTCCGTGCTAAATAGTTGGAAGTGTAAACACATGTTCTAGACGAGTGTAGCAACATAAGTCTCAACGTCTTTTTGGGACACTTTGTTACTCTTTAAGGCATGATGATGTTAAGCTCATTAGAGAAAAAATATTTGTTTAATTGAAGTATTTCAGAATGTACATATAATAATTTTTATTTCAATACGCTTAGTGGCAGTGTTACCACATCTTACGAACTGAAGTTTGTGGTACACTGGTCAACGTTTTCCTCCTTAAACTTACTAACTAATGAAAATATATGTAGATAACGACTATTTCTTCTGAGCGCAGACTCATACTTTTGTGACATCCAATATAACCTTGACACATCGTGAAACTCCACTACCGTTGTCTGTACCCCATGCTTGTCGATCATCTTCCATGATCGGTTGTTTGTACATTACACTGCGATCATAGTATCATTTAGAATGAATATTTTTCATATTTTTGTGAAGTGAAATGAATGAATGAACGGCTTATTATCACAGCGATATCTATGGGTCCTCGTATTATGTGGGAAGTAAAGCAGTTCTTCAGTTTATCTGTACATTCATTCAGTACTTTTGATTTAATTTGCATAATATCTAAATATCGCGATGAATAATCTGTCACGATAAGGAATGATATAAATACTCGTACAGATTCTTGGGTATTAGATAAACGGATGATGCTGACAAACTGAACATTTTGTTATCATCTTCACAGTTTCAACTAATTAACCCAACTGGTACAATTACTCTGTCATTAGAAAAATAATGTCATCTTCTATCATCTTGGCCCATCTTTCGACAAAATTTTACATCTTCACATATATATATACTTGTTGTCTTGGAACCATCCACTAATCAATATCATGTTCAATTCATCTAAGAGTTTGCCTCGTTTTAACTGTTTTCTAAAAGCTTGCGATCAATCATGAGGCACTTTAATTTTCGTGTATAAATTCGTACATATCTTTGATTTCCGATGTGGAATTTATTTTGTCATAATATCGTGACAAGTAGTCAGTAGTATATAAGTATTTTCCTACCGGTTCCGCCAAGTTTGATTTAATATACTTTAGAATATATAATAATACATATTTCAATAATTAGTGGCTAATGTTTGTATTGGCATATTTTCTTGTATGTATAACTTTCTGTGCACTTTCCTCGTTGTTGCCGATCTTTGATCGCATTGGGTACTGATTTGCCACAAACCTTCAAGCAATAAAATGGTGCTATTTTTCTCTAGGTCCATACAAAACTATAAGCGCTTCATAATAAATACTTAAATCATCCGTGAACTATATAGAAACAGACTAGTTAGAATTTAAAATACATCTGTTTAAATGCGAATGCACATGCATTCGACAAAAAATTCCAGAAAAGCGAATGCAAACGATACATGAAGTTGAAGAAGTTCGTTCTACGAGTCAGGTTTTAGGCATTAGAAAAAAGGGTGAATAATAGTAGAGATCTGGCCCACAAAGGCCACTTCGTCCTTGACCCTTAAAAAAGTAACATCCATGTTTCGTTTGCGTAAACTGTAATTGTAAAATAATGAAAATATAAGCAAGAACATGTTGTTAATGTGCATTAACAAAACGTATTGTTATAAGAAACAAAGTGTTGTTGCAACAACAATATTTGAAATAGCTTTTTCTTTGCGTGTCTACGAAAAATATTTCTACTACATACTAGTTTTTGGCAATACCAGATTTCTGATGAACCTGTTCTATCGCTTGGTTCGAACTGTCCGTGCGTCAGTTTACAATCACATTTCAATTTTTATTTCTTCGTATTTTGAGTTAAGTTTTTGTGTTTTTTTTTTAAAGATGATAAGTCCGCTGCTTGATGAAGAAGAAAAAACAACAACCGCCAGCGTCTGCAAGTGGTTGTGTTTTTACAAGTCAAATATTTCTTCTGCTACTAACCAGGTTAATTGTATTTCAATTTCATTAAGCCAAAGTCATTTTAAATTTATACTAGAAGCTGCAGAAGTGTGGCTTGGGTCGCACTTTTCAGTTTTATCACCACAAAGTTTGTTCAGCTGCAGCTTGTTGAATGTTCTGATGTTGAGGCTTGTTGCTTTGTCACTTTTTCACAAGTTTTCACAGATTTTTCTTTTTGTTTTTTGTTGCTTTTTTTGTTTTTTTTGCCAACATTCCGTTTAGCAATTAACTTAACATGACACCTGTTTTGCACACCTCTTTAGTTCGCCTGGCCAGATAAGTGTTTTTTTTTTCTCATTTCAACAGATTCTTTTTCTTTTTGCTTCTCGTTTTCATGTGCTTGCAAAAGCTTGAGCTGAAGTGTGCTGAGTATCGTTTCTGTTTTGCATTTTTATGCATATCAGTTTATTTGTTAATTTTTTAATAACACATATTTTTTTCTTTTCCCTCTACAGATCGCTTTTTCTTGTTGGATTTGATTTTTTTTTGTCCGTCCTCATGTCAAAATCACTCTCACTGAGAAAATGTTTAGTCTTATTTTGTTTGCTTTAGAAAAATAAAAAGTTCTTTTGTGTTTTGACATACTTTCAGAGGATTTGTTATCTTTTCTTTAGTTCAATTTTAGTTTTTAATTCTTGTTTGCTGCCATGTACGCTACTTTAATAGGTAACATCAGTGAGAACATCTGCCGGTTTGTGCGTTAATAACTATAGAGAAATATTGTCTTAGTTTATGACATTGAACGGCAGCGTTGATATATAAATTCGTGAGCTACAAAAATGTTGCTTGTAACATTTCAAATATGTATTTTAGTAAAAGTTTTTGCGTTAGAAATATTAGAGCCCGGTGAGCAGGTTTTCCCTTGGCTTGCTGTTTGCTGTGTAGTCTTTCAGTTGGCCCGACAAGTTCATGAACGGCTTCGGCTGTGGAACCCTCACCAAAAATCAATTGACAGAAGGGGCCAATGCGCCCCGGTGCACACATTGCCTTCAATGTTCTGGCAGTGGTTTAAACCTAAAAACGATGGAAGATACTTTGGTAGAGGTGATTTGGTTAAGTCTTGATATTCCTTGAGACTTTCGGGCTACCAAATCTGGCGCCTAGAGTTCCTTTCAATTTCCAGGGAATCGAAATTGAAGTCGTGTTATAGAAGGGAACACAGCCATTAAATTGATAATACAGATTCTTCCTTTTTTTTACCAAATCGTATTATGCAAAAAACAATTGTAACACAAAAGTCAAAAAGATTTCTGTTTCTGTTATTCAAATTATGTGCATCAAACACAACAGGCTCCTTGTTAACATCAATTCGCTTTAGGCCTTGTAATGTCCAATGGCGGTGTCATGCTCTATTAATGAGTTGATTAATTCCTTCCACAAAAATTCTTACCAGTAAATGCAGTAAAGTTCTAAGCTAAAATTTTGGTTCGTCGTTGAACACACAAGAGCTTTCTGCTCTGAAGAAGAAAAAATAAAAATTCCAGATATATGAAAACCCTGGCTGGACCTTTAATTATGCGAACTATTCAGTTCTTTGTACACAATGCAATCTGTTAAATTGTTAACTGTATAACTATCACCTCAATTATATGTATAAATATAATGAAGCTTGACTTTGTACTCTTAAGTCATCGTAAATCCTTTTTAGGTTTTGTGAACACCAAAAGGAAGTCTATGGATTCTGAAATATAATGAAATATGTATTTCGATACTAAGTCTACTGGTGAGCTGGCAATTAGAGTTCCTCGATGAATGAGTTGAAGCAGTGTTTGACGACCAACAATGCATATATTGTATGTTCGATTCCCACCAAAGATTATAACCGTAAAACCGAAAATGCTTGGCTAAGTTTCCAATTCTGTTTGCTCGTACAAAATTGATTCAAGTCTTGAATATAGTGAAACCTCCTCACAACTGGATACGGGCCGGTATTTTTCTCCGGCCATTAGAGAGAGGTGCACTAGTACGTTCAACTAGTTTAAGTTTGGTTTTTTTTATACATAATCCTAAATTTCATTCAAAAAAGTCATTGCGAAAAATATATGTACATATTTAGAGCAAGTAGGACAGCTTCAACTTGAGCTGCTGTGTGCCATTTTGTGATACGAGCTAAACACATAAATTAACAATTTTTCTGGCCTTCTACACAAATGAGTACTTCCGGGGAATCACCGATAATATTGATATGAAAAACTGCGTTCTATTTAAGTGCAACTCTTGTTGTTGTAGGTATTTCAGTATTTTTTCTTGTTGTCTTTTGTTTTGCAGTGAAAGTGCCTGCTTATGAGAATGCATTTTGTATAAAAAATCTTATAAACACAATGAGTCTAATAAACTTGTCCGGTTACAGAAGTTGTCCGGTAATAGAAGTTATCAATTAGGGGCGCTTTCTATTTGTCATGATTATTTATAATTTACTTAAATGGTTTTTTCAACTTATATTTATTACAATACTATTTAATCGATCGAATCGATGCTAAGGACTGAAAAATTATAATTATATTATATATACAGGACCAATTGCTTTCATTAAAAGTGCTTAAATTTTAACGCGTCCTGTCACGAAGGAACCCATTAAGTAACCGGTTTTTAATTTTATATTAGTACCGATGCTTGATTTGTTTAAAAGACTTTGGCATAATAGAGTGCATTTGCATTGAAATAGAAATTGTGAGGTTTATTGTAATCGACCAGCATGACTTTCAACTTTTTTACTTATATTTTCTCCTTTTTTTTGTACGAAATGTCAGTGGCTGCTGTATCATTCGTAACTTGTTCACATCCGTGTTAATTAAGTATTTAATTCATGCGCCCTGAACTCTCTTGAATTTTTCTTCTATTATGTATTTCTGCATTTTCTTTTTTTTTTAGAACTTGACTTTTTAACTCTTGTTGTTCATGTCTAATGTTGTAGCTGTGATTGTAAGTTTTAACTGCTTTCGGTTGATTATATTCTAGTTAGTGTGTGGTTTTCAGGCATGCCCACTTTCGGCTACAGAAATAAGTGGCCTGCTGTTTTTAAGATCAAACA
This sequence comes from Epicampocera succincta, assembly GCA_932526305.1. Taxonomy (NCBI): domain Eukaryota; kingdom Metazoa; phylum Arthropoda; class Insecta; order Diptera; family Tachinidae; genus Epicampocera; species Epicampocera succincta. Next base: position 61,089,308 of record OW052034.1, read on the forward strand.
GGCTATTAATCATTTCGCTAGAAAGCAGCTTCAGTAGTAGAATTCAAAGCTTAAGTGAGTGAATAAAACAAAAGAGCTGAAATAAAATCTGTTGTTTTTCCTTTCTAAGTCGAGAAAGATTTTCACTTTTCATTTATCAAAATTCAATAATATTGCAATAAAGAAAAATAACACTAAAGGAAGTGGTTTGAGTCGTAGAAGTTGTTGAAAATAATGACTTTGAAAAATGGTAAAAATAAACGGGATTTTGTGCTACGAAAATATAAGCGACTCAAATGTTGTTATTTTGCAACAATTGCATAAGTGCTCTAACAAAAAGTAATTTCGAATATGATTTCATAAAAATTATTCACCACTACATTTCAAATTGAGCACTTAATGCGTTTGGCAATTCCCAAGTATATATTTCATTGAACCTCTAAGTTGCTAAAAAAAAATTGATTCATAGAATTAAAATCAAATGAAAAATCTAATTATATTGATTATTAATATGATACGAGTATCTTGTAGGAGAATAGATGCCAAATAACTTAATATTAAAGTCGTCAGATTTAGGGCCGCCAAAATTGTCAAAATAGTTATGACAAATCGCTGCGAAAATGTCAACAATTAAAATCATTACTTTCAACAAAACATTTATTTTGCGCTGGGGCGCACTGCCCCCATGATCAACTCCAAGATGTTCTGAACGCGCAGAAGTGTCTATTTCAGTAGCTCGCATATCATTTGGCATCTCGCTGTTCACTACAAAATCCACTGTATCGCTTTTGCCACTTGTATTTGTTACCGGACCCGTCAGCTGTATAACTTTCTCTTCAAGTGGGCTAATGTGCTGTAAGCGACAGTAGCCCTTTCCGGCGCTCATAATTTCTCATTATATTTAATATATAGTACATACATGGAACGCATTATTAAAATATCATAGTTTCTTCGTTTTAGCATCAGTTTTTGTTGGTGTCCCTATTGCGTTAAGTGTTCCAGCGACTTCAGCCGAGAATGCCTGCCCTTTTTCCGTGGGACGCTTCTGATATCCACACACAATATCATCCTTCGCTGCCATAAAATTCGCCAGCTTTTCAAATTGTTCAGGTGTTTTGTTTTTCCTACTTCCAATAAATTAAATAAAACTTAAAAGTTTGAAAAAAAAAGCTAAAAAATATTACAAAATAAATTTAAATGTATGTAGCATTTTATACCTACATTTTGTTTCATTGGAGACTGTGTGGATGTTACTTTTGTTTGTTGTTGTATGAACTGTTATTCTGTTTTAACTTTTCTTTTTTTATGCAGGTTTTAAGGTTGTTTCTCAAATTTTAGTTTTCCTCTTTGTGGAATGTTTCAGGTTATTTATTTAATTTATTTCTCTATTGTTATTTTTTGCTTTTCAACGATGACTATTTCGAAAACACAAGGACGGATGAGACAAGACATGTTCACGGTATGAACATTCTGTATTTTAATTACCTCAAAAAAAAAGAAATATAGTAAAACCTCCCCTAACAGGACACTCGCTGTCGCTGTATTTTTCTTCGTTTATTTGAGCTATTCGTTTATGAGACACATGTCTTGCTTTGGGAGGTGTGCACTCTGGGAGGTTTCACTGCAGTTACCAAAATATAAACTCGTTTTAATGTTGCTTAAAAAGTGTGATACGATCCTTAATAACGTTAATAATGTACTAAATGGGCTAAATGACTATAAGTCGTCAAATATGGCAACGGTGGTCAGAAGTTTACTGAATTCTTGTAGTGTTTTTATAATTTTGGTCTCCTATAAGAGAAGTGCAACAAAGGAATTAACTGAAGCAGTTAAGAAACTGTTCTAATACGGGCCTCTAAATGAATTCACGGATTCAAACAACAGCTTTCCAAAAACCGTTGTTGGACGAGAAAAAGAAAATATGATATGGAAGATTTTTTCTCTTTTCCATTTCTTTAAACAAACACCAAATATAAACCGATATTTTGATTTAATGTGGTGTCATGGAAACAAAGTCGATTTTGTTAATTCCGTATACAAATAAATCCGATAATCGAATCAGCTGTCTTATCTATTGCTCATTTTGAGCAATGAAATTTGTTTGTTTTAGCATTTAGCAAATTATATACATATTAGCCCTAAAATTTGCATAAAGTTCGTGTTTTACATAAATAAGAAACGAATTACTAAAAGAGACCAAGAAGCCCACAGACTCGGCTAATGGTTTCTTCTCTCCTAGAAAACTGAAACGTAAATGGTATCTGGAACTGGCTTTATTCTGTGCCAGTCCAGGTTTCTCTTCACTGTTTAGCGATTCAGTCAGCTGTTGCATTGTTGCGTTTGTAAATCCCCTAGAAAGATCACGATATTTTTTTCATAAACTCTCTTTTGTGTGCTCTTTTTATGTTTTGTCTCATCGAAAATAAATAAAAATAAATGGTCTTTTTACTACAATAATATATCAACTTTTATATACTTACATCTTTAAAATCTAAACATCGAAGGAAATAAAAAAAACTGGTGCTTTTAGCTTCTATATTTATTTCCTTTAAAAAAAGGGACAGCTGTTAGCTGATTGGTTTATTTCCAAGAACGAAACTGATGACTTCTAATTCCGACACTAATTCGGATGCGAACAAAATCCGATAACATTGGAAGCATTTTTTTCGATTTCAACTCCAATTCCGACAAGATTCTTGTCTATGACACATTTTAAACAGATTTTAAACATCCATACAATATCGTCTTTCCTTTACGTTTGAACATCCGGCAATTTTAAAATTTCATATTGAAAAATTGTTATTAAACAAGTATTTGAAAAATACATTATTTTTTAACACAGTCTAATCAATTGATTATTTGTTAAGGCACATGACGATAATAAAGGAAACAATTTTAGCCTTTTAACCAAAACCACTAATTAGCACACACTTATCATCAGAAATAATCATTCGTTTTTTTTGAACATTTCTCCTTTAAAATGAAGACAAAAAAAGCTCGCAAGAGATCATGTCATAAGTTATTAGTGTCTTCAACACTTTAAACCATATTTATCAGAAACATTTTGTACAACGTTTGCCGTTGCATGATTACATTTTATTATTAAGTTAAAAAATAATAATGAAAAGAAATAACACATTATTAACAAACATTATCGTTAAATAAAATCATTACTTGTTAATAGACAATTGTACGAATGACTTTTGGGATGCGGTAGGAATGAGTTTTGAGATCAAAAAGTGTGATAGAAATTGTATGAGTCACGAATCTGTTAAAATGATCAGTAATAACAATATTATTAATAATAACGAGGAGAAACCCTCCCAACAAAAAGTAAACAGCACATCTTTTGGCAGAAGTTTAAGGGACAAATGTCTACTATTAAAAGGAAATGAAAATAGCTCTGGATGGGCTTAAAAACTTTCTTCATTCCTAAAATTCCGAAGTACGTCTTTTAAGAAGAAACAAATTAATTTTATTTTTAAAATAAAATCCTGCGTAGAATTACAGCGTCTCCATGGTACCTTAAAAACCCACGAATTCACAAAGACCTCAGCCTGGCTTTAGTTAAGGCTGAATATTCAAAGTACGTGATAAGATGTAGGAGTCAACTTGACCTCTCACCAAACCCTCTTACACGCTATGTCTTTCATGTTGGTGGACATACTCCACTGAGAAGAAGGGATACACTTGCGATTATCCCAGCGCTAGGCCGATAATTTTATCCTGGCTGGACAAATATTGTTTTTTTTTTAGCATTTGGATTTGTATACTTATTATTAGTGATATGAATTCGAGCTGCCTAATTTTCAATGAATGGCGCACAGGCGCGATTAAATTTAAGCATTGAACTCGGTTGTAGTCACTTTGAAGTCATCGGTTGGTTACAACATATTAACCCAGGAAAAAAAGCCAAGTGAGTTCAAATTGTATGATTTTCCTGGCTAATTCAAGACATGTGAACCACATGTCGTCTATGTGCATTTCGTTCAATGTGGGACCAATAAATTGGCTATAATCGTTCAGCAGCGCTTGCAGATGAGGGTGATGGCCCCACAAACGTCGCTTTCGAAAATGACGCCTTCTGAAATTTATGAAAGGCCAACGCCTTGAGCCAATTTTACACTAACGAACATTTTTATTATAAAGGCATAGGAACATGCTATTCAACCGAACAACCTGTCATGTAATTTTGACATAAATAACTGAATAACAAACAGATTGTACAGACGCCAAGGAAACAACAGGGCTGTATCAACCCCTCAACATCTGCCTGCACCAAATGAAAAACCCTTTATTTATATTTACATTCAATCATTCCTCTTCCGTAAACTTCTTATATTGTATAATTGTTATTATTGCTAACATTTCATGCGATAAACAAATGAGTTGTGCAACATTTTTGTTTTTAATAAAAGTCCTACAAATTATATTAACGAATTAAGGAAAACAGTTTCTGCCAAAGCAAAATCGGTCATCATCCTGCAATAGCTCAACAATAAAGAGTCCTTACATCAGTATTTAGATCGCAAGTAAACAAATATTATTTGCTTTAAGATAATCCTTTGGAGCATATCTAGGGGAAATGAACATGCTCATGAAAACATGGATAGAAAAAAGTGCAGCCACAGTTTTTATATGAAAACGAAAAAATTGTGGAATCCGGACATCTCAGGTTTTGAATGAAGAAGTAGTCGTGCATTTCGGAATACTTAATGTATACTGTCAACTTTCATGTATAGCCTATTTCCCAACACTTGGTTTGGATTGTTAATTTCATGTCATGATGTTGCCATATTAAAAAATATTCACGTCTATTCGTTCCTCTGCAACTAATTTATAAGTTTAACCCCATTGAATGTATGTACGACAGATTCTATAGAACAATAAGGAATAAATGCGGCCGTGCCAAGCATTTATTGGACGCGGACACTAAGTATTAAAAGGTAATGATCTACGTCAGCGTTGCCATTTTGGTGCTTTTCGAGTATTTTTTGGTGCAATTTCTCACAGTGCTTTTAAGTGCCTTTAAGTAATTTACATATATTTTGGCACTGAACCATTTTGCTACTATTCTGTAAGCACAGCGAATACTTTTTTAACCAACTGTATATTATTTACATTTACGTTTTGGGTAGTATTCGCAAACTCTTCTGGGCTTTTCACAAGCATCAAGGGGAATTCATGTACCAGGTGGTGCCAAGTTAACGGCTGATTTTCTTAGGAAGTTTGACTTGTCAAATTTCATCCCAATAAAGTAGTAGACAGATTTTGTTGTTGCAGACTTGACACCACCTGGTACATGAATTCCCCTTGATGCTTGTGAAAAGCCCAGAAGAGTTTGCGAATACTACCCAAAACGTAAATGTAAATAATATACAGTTGGTTAAAAAAGTATTCGCTGTGCTTACAGAATAGTAGCAAAATGGTTCAGTGCCAAAATATATGTAAATTACTTAAAGGCACTTAAAAGCACTGTGAGAAATTGCACCAAAAAATACTCGAAAAGCACCAAAATGGCAACGCTGACGTAGATCATTACCTTTTAATACTTAGTGTCCGCGTCCAATAAATGCTTGGCACGGCCGCATTTATTCCTTATTGTTCTATAGAATCTGTCGTACATACATTCAATGGGGTTAAACTTATAAATTAGTTGCAGAGGAACGAATAGACGTGAATATTTTTTAATATGGCAACATCATGACATGAAATTAACAATCCAAACCAAGTGTTGGGAAATAGGCTATACATGAAAGTCGACAGTATACATTACATGAATTCGCCTTCTCAAGCATCTTTTTTAAATACTTGCAAAATTTTTTTACGATTTATTTGCTTAGCAGTGATTTATTTTATTAGTTGATTTTATTTTTGTGCAATTTTAAGCAAGAAAGTGCATTGGCTATTATAAAGTTAAAGAGTTGTTTAACAATAAAATAAATTCTAGTGAAGTTTACCAAAAATCTAAATACTTTATTAACACTGTAAAAAAATTGTAATTTCTCAATAAAAAAATCAAGCATTTGTTATCTTTTCGTTATAAAATATCAATAATAAGGAAAATTTAGGTTTGTGCTTTTTTACCCGCAATTTTTGTCATTTTTACCCTTTTTTACTCTATTTTTATATACTCACAGTGCTTTTGATGATGCAAGACTTGGCATTACTACTCCACGTATACCTCATAAACGGACAAAAGCGTCGAAATCAAGACGCATTTGTTTTAAAAATGAATTCACCTTGGTTGAAACTTACCAAGCAGAGTTGCATTTAATGAAACACACCAGCATGAGTTGTATTTAATTGGTATATTTTTATTCAACTATTGTTGATGTTTGTGTTTGTGCCATTCAAATTTGTGATTCCCCTGCTAAGACCAACTTATAGGAATGCAAAGAAATTACGAAATTGCCATTTATTTGAAGAAGTTGTTTCTTAGCTCATGTTGAGCCACAAAATGCCATATAAATAAATATGTTATCAGTTAAAGGGAAAATGAGTTTTATAAAAAAAGATTTCAGTAAAGATGATTGTGTTTTTAGCCAAACATTTTGTTCCAATATATAAACCTAAACATTGCATTTGTTTGAATCCCCAGTGAGACCAAAACATACAAATAGAAGACATTTGTATGATTAGTGAGCCTATCAACGTATCTTTTGCTGAATCTATTAATTTCGTTCTTGATAGAGCGTATTTTTAAGTCTCGATGAATATTATTATTAGGTCTTAGATTGGTAACGCTGCAATACCTCAATATTTGAGTTGCTCGCAGTTGCCCATAGTTGTACCCCACACGTCCATATTGGTTTTAGAATGGCTTTGTTAAGCACTACATATTTTGTGTTTCAAGACTTAACTGAGAGTTTTTACCAAGTAACAAATACACCCTTTTTGTCTTGATATTAAGCTGTTCTCTTTTAGCTTTAGTATGATTTTTACAAGTAAGTTTTCTATCCAGATGCATTCCAAGATATATTTGATACAATTTGATTGAACGACTATGGCTCAGCATCCTCAATCACACTGACAATTTAACACCTACAAAACAGTGAAGCTGAATGTTCGATTGGGAATTCATGCCTAATGCTATTCCTCTTTGGAACCAAAAATATCAGCATTGTTACACGTTTTGAAAAACTTCTCTTTGAGTACTTTCATAACTACTTTTATTTTTTTATTTTCTTTAATGTTATACTGTTATTAGTTAATTCCTAAAAGATATAATATTCAGCTTAAGCCCTTATTGTTTATCGCAAATAATATATATTATATTGCTATAAATGCTTACTTTGTAGTTTAAACAAAACTGTGTTCATTTTAAGACATTAGTCTCCTTACACAGGATAAAAAATCAATAAATAAACCGACAAACCCATGGTATCACATCATAAGGCTGGTGGAAGAACTCTCTTGGGCGGAAGTCGAGGCCACGCGATGTTGTTGTGATGGAACATTATGTGATTAAACAAATGTTTTTCCCGGCAGTAATACTGCAGCAGTTATTTTGAAAGAGAAATTTATTTATGAAAGAGAAAGAGAGGCACTTGCACACTTTCGACGTATGAAAACGCAACTTTGTCGAAGTCACAAAAATATTTCCATTTTTAATTGGCTTGATATGTTGAAAGATTTACAGAGCACCTGATGTCGGGCTGTACCCGGCTTTGTCCGAGCTGAAATTTGTATTCGCATTATTCACAACTTACAAATTCTAAAGGTCGTTGACAAAAAGCAGGCGTCATATAATTTGCAATGAAAAAAATTAAGAACAATAAATTTCGGCTTGACTGCCTTAAAAGATTCCACTTGTTGGTTTTTTTTTTTGGTGCAGGATATGTCATTCTTGCACCTGAATTCAATTATTCGTTTTTGAGTTGTTTCAAAAGTTTCACATTCTCTCAGCTCAGCTCTGCTTGTCGTAGTCGCTTCATTTCTTTTGATCGATTTGCGTAATAAGCGGCAATCAGCTTTTTAAACTAAAAACATACATACAGAAATTCGGGTAACTGCTACTGAACATTTTCACCATCGTTTGAAAAGTACACCCACCGTTTTTGTTCTGACAGCGCCTCTTGCCATAATAGCTTTACTAATGGGTTCTTTTAAAACTCTGTTATCAGTTGCTTGAACAATTTTTTAATGTGTTTGTTAATAATTTTCGTTTTTCATCTTGCAATTTTGTTTCTTCTCTTATTTCGCTCTTGAGCAACAAACCGTACAACTTAACAACAAAAAGACACCCACACATTCACGTACATAAAATAATCATTTTAAATGAAAAACAAAAAATGTTGCAGTTTTTCCGTTTTTTTTTCTTTTTTTTTTTTTTGTATATGAGCATCATCAGTAAAGGAATAAATGTCTGTCGGTCTGGCCGTCTGTCCATGGAAAACATCTTCCAAAGCTGTATGTTGCCAAGAGGAAAAAAATAGTTAAATGGGGTTAAAAGCTTTAACTGTACGTTTATTTAAAACTTTTTTTTCATGATTAGACAGACTCACATTTTGGTTTGTTTTGTTTTCTGATTTAAATGGCATCATTAGTTTTATTGCATACTATATGTATATATTTGTTGTTGTTGCTGCTGTTGCTGTTGCTGTTGCTGTTGCCGTGGCTGTTGTTACTTGTTGTATTAAAATTAATTTATGATAGTTTTTCATTTCATCCTCATCTTTAGTTAGGCTTTCTTGCTCTTTGGCTTGTTTTCTTACGTTTTTGCAACAATTAAATGAGCATAATTTATAATTGTTAGTTTTAATGTTAAAGATAAGAATAAGCGGAAAAATTATTAGGGGGTCTGTTTTTATAGCAGTTGCTGGTGAAAAGTGTTAACAAATAATGGTTTTCATTTGCATTCAATGTCGAATTTATTTTATTTTTCTCTTATTTTGTTTTTATCAGGAGTAGTTTGACAACATTTTTGTATTAATTAATTGCAAAAGTAATAAAAATAGTTATTTTCTTTCCTGCACATTTTTGGTGTAGAGGAATGTACTCGTATTTTGTGACCCACAAAATTATAACCCAGCAAAAAGTTTTGCCGATTTGTATGGTAGCGTTGAGCCGGTTTTGTTTTCTCAGTGTACCTACGGAAGGCTTTATTATTCTCTGCACTATTTCCATATTTATTCTGTGGATCCAATCCTTGAGTTGAGAAAATATTTATTAACTTTTTATTTCTTGCGACACAGAACAGAAATAAGTAAATTTCATATGTTTTGTCACCGTTTCACTTCTGCTATACATTAAGCTAAAATTGCACCATCACCGGCATAATGTAATGACTTTTGAGTCATTTCATGTGCCGATAATGTTTCAACCTACAACTTTATTCGAAATTGTGCTGATTGGGTATTCTCAAAATGAACCTCGCTACGCAGGTATGACGAACACTCTTGTGTACAAAGTTGAGCAATCAAATTATTGTACAAAATATGCACCGATTTCTATCGGGCTCTTGTTTGTCGACGAATGGATTATATAATGAAAACTGCATCAATTGGCTCCAAAAGTTTTACTTCTTTGCGTTTAATTGTAGCAAAAATATATTTTTCCAATCTATTATTTATATGTATTAAAACATTAAATAGTACATTTTTGCGGCTGAAGAAAATATAAAAACGAAACATATTGCAGTAGTAGTGAGTTTGTCATTCCTGACCTAAAAACATATGCGTACAACAGACCAATTATAAAAAAATGCGCTGGGCAACAAATTTTATTAAAAACCATTTAATTTTAAACGTAATTGTTAGGACATATAAATGCAATATTCAGACGAAGAACTTGTCTTGTTGACTTGCGAGTTTCTTGACGATTCAGCAGTTTCCGTGATGATGCTCGATAAAGTGTCGCAATTGACTTTGGCGTACATAAAGTGAAAAAAATGGCACATGTGCAACGGTAACGGTGCGACTCCAAAATAAGTTGCGCATTGTTCCCCAAGCGCGTGTCGCTATAGCACGAGAAAAATCATAAGAGCTTTTGATTTGCGCCGGTAGTGAGATCTTGAGTGGCTTAACCACTAAATAAATATTAATAATATTTAATTTATGATGTTTAAACAAAGTTTTGTAAAAATGTATAATTGAATTCAACATTAAATCATGATAAATTAACATGAAATGCCTAAATCAAGTAAAATCATCAATAATTTTACATGATTTCATACCAATATACAATACTTTTGTGTAAATTTTCAGAACATGTTCGCTCACTTAAATTACGCAACGAAAACAAAACTACCAACAAACTAATCATAAGAAATTAAATGTAAAATGTGGAGTTGTGCTGGGAAACAGCAACTACAGTAACACAAAATTTGGCCTAGTCGTGTAAATAAGGCTTTACAAAAGCTTAAAACATTTTCATTTTAATTGAATGCTCACTGTTCAATGTAATGAACGTCATCTATAAAAATGAAGTTTGTCGACTTTTATTAACATGCTACAAAATTTTATATTATCCATTAATTTAAAAAGCAATTTATTAAATAATTTTGTATGCCTGTTTCATGAGTTGTTTATTTGATATTGTACATTCCTCGTTGCGTTGTATTTACCCGTATTGGCATCAATAAATGAGTTTTTTTTTTTTTTTTGATAACATTTTTATTATTTGCATTAACAATAGCTACAGAAAATCAACCAACCCCTTTCTTCCATTATGTCTTAAAAAATTGTTATCACATATGTAGATCAGAAAGGGCTTAAGTGCATCATCACTTTTCACCCTCATGCTAACGAAATGCAACATGAGTAATTGCTTTTGAAATATGTAACTTGTGTGTGTGTAATTGTTTTCCAGCAACTACGCATGCGCAGACTAGCTGATGACTTAATTTAAATGTCCTCTATTCTTACAATTTTGTTCAAAAACTTTATATTATGCGACACTTAAGAACAACACACTGCTGTTGTGATCTTCGGTTACCGTTACATTTTGTATGTAAGAGGTCGGTTCAAACAGTGAAACTAATTTTATGGTTGTGAAGATAAATTTTAAAATTTTAACCCTAGACACAAAACCATAATATTGACTTATAGTGTAACACTGTTCTGAAAATTGAAACTTTGCTCTTAAAAAGGACTTTGCTCCGTTTTGCAGAAATGGGCGAACAATATTCCTATTCCCTGTTTATCATGTCTCGTTTCTGATTTGATTGAAACACTTCAAGAAAACGGGGGTATTTTGGTTTTTTTTTTAAATGGCTTTGTAAATTATTCATTGCCTTCATATTATATAGATACTTCTATGGCCTCTATAATCTGTGAAGCTGCATATTTTTCCATTTTATGTAAACAATTAGTCTAGTCGCTTTTCATATACAATATATTAAATGCCTGCAGCATTAGACGAAATAAAAGTAACACAAAAGAAACACGAAATTCACTTTGCCATAAAAATAGGTACGAAAAGTAGATCCTGAAAATAAGATTATTATATCTTATTCAATACAAATAACGAAAAGCCAAGAAAGCATTTTTTCATTATAAAAAACTATTCTTTTTTAAATATATTGGTACTGCAGTTAAGGTTATACTTTAGCAGTCCCTAATAAGACCGATATTAATTTACGGTGGCCAGATTTGGTTCAACATTTCTCCTTCATACATGGAAAGAATAAGACTTTTTGAAAAAAAAAATGTATTAGGAGTTGGACAGGCTTAAGCAGATCGTATGAAAGTGATTATAAAAAATATGTTTGTAATAAAAGTTTATATGAGGTAGGAAAAATCAACCCTGCTGATTCATTCATACTACATTTAATAAAATGCCACATCCTAAAGAGCACTGCAGGGATGGAAAGCAATTTCATATTAGCATCCTACCACGTTAGTGGTATACTATACAAAACTATAGTATGTCGTATGTATGCAAATTGTATCCACAAGGATACAAATATTAAACCTAATTTAGAAAATAAAAAATATTGGTGGTTTACCAAATAATCATTCTCTTAAAAATTTTTTAAATTTGACTACAACTTTATGCAAAATAAATCAGCGAGTTATTTTTTCTTCAAATTTTTCCTCGCACACAAAAAAGAAAATAAGCCAAATACATATATCAATTTAAAATGAAGAAAAAAAATGAGAGAATGTTTTTGTTATAGAGGTATACAAATTTAAGTTGGCGAGGTCTTTTTAACTGGCGATCATTTTGCCAGCTGTCAAGTAATTTATGTTTAATTTCGTGACGCATTTCAACACATTTCACATGACGCATTTCAAATGGGTCCAAAAAAGATTGCCGTAGAGCCCGATTTTCATAAGCGAATTTCGTTTACCGATAAAACTCACTTTTGTTTGAATGGATACGTCAATAAACAAAACTGCCGTATTTGCAGTGATGATAATCCTCAAGTGTATGTTGAGCCTGTTTGGTGTGGTTTAGGGTCTGGTGGAATCATTGGTCCGTACTTCTTTAAAATCAATGCTGGTCACAACGTTACAGTCAATGGTGACAGCTATAGAGCCATGATCACTGACTGGTACCACAACTGATTTAGACAACCGCATTGGCCTCCAAAATCAGAAGATTTAACTGATAACTGATTTTTTCGTTCATCAATTAAACAACCGTGATGTTCTGTGGTTCTGAGCTGTGGTTTCAACCTCCTGCCACAATTGATTTATTGAAGGAAACGTTTGATATCTGCATAGTTTCGCATTTCAGACCCGTGAATTGGCCTCCAAGATCGTGTGATTTAACGCCGCTAGACTATTTTCTGTGCAGATATGCGAAATCGCTAGTCTACGCCGATAAGCCCGAAACGATTAGCCACTTGGAGGACAACATTCGCCGCGATATTGCCGATATACGCCCACAAATGTTGGAAAAAGTCATCCAAATGCGGGCCTCCAGATTAGACTACGTCCGAGCCAGCCGTGGCGGTCATATGCCAGAAGTCATATTTAAATTATAATGCCGCAAGTTAATCTTTCGAATAACGTAAAGTTCATGTCAATTTAAAAAGATCACCCCTTTTTTTGTCTTAACATGATCTCTTTACTTTACTTAAGGCACTTGAGTGGTCGCTATGCGACAGTGTATTTATTTCAAATATTGTCACTATATGTTTATTGTAGTGAATTTTCTATACATACATATATTATCAAGGTATTAACAACAACAACAAAATAGTATTCAGTAGCAAAATCAAAAAACCTAAAAGTGAAATTGTTGCGTTTTGCTATGGATTTCTTCATTTATGATAGAAAAAATATATAAAATTTTTTTAATTGAATTCAAAGTTTATTTGCAGTTGATTTAATATGAAACGCAAGTGCACAAAAATCATTAAAATACATACATATATAAATAACTTTTATAATAGATAGATTTCTATAAATGTGTAGCCTACTATTTTGTTTCTTTAATGTTTTTGCAAACGATGAAATCTTTACGTTTGTTTGTCTTAAATCTTTAGCGGTATTTTAATTTAATTAAAAATATTCCTTAGAATATTATGGTTATCTCTGTATGTACACGTATGTGTATATGTAAATTCCTCATTTCATTGTTGTTTTCTGTTATCTTTTGTTTCTGTAAAATTTTTTTGTTGATGTTTTTTTTAATTTTTTCTATAATTTAAAAACATGATTTTCTTTGCTGGTCTGTGGTTGAGTTTAGCAAACGGAAATTTTCGTTCATTCAAGTACGATAAGTGACTTGCGGTTGAATGTCCAGCCAGCCAACCATTCAACAACATCATTATTGCACCACTACTTGTGAAACACAGTTGCAACTATTTATAAATGCATTAAAAACGTATTTTTATTTTTGAATTATATTTCATTTTAATATTATCTTGAAATTACAAAAACGTAAAAAGCTCATATCAGTAAAAAAAAGTGACTGAAAGGAAGTAATTAAAGTCAAGTATTAAACAATTTTACATATTGAGACGTGCGAGTATGAAATATGTTGGTAGATGTTTAAAAGTAGCGACCTTGTGGGATGCCGCGATGCATTAAAGTTTTTGTAAAGAGCAGGATTAAGTAAAATGAAATAACTATTAAAAAAAAGCTGAAAAGGCTTTCAGTGCTTTTTTTTTTTTGTATTTCAATAGTGTAATAATTTAATATATTTCATCTCGTTTAAAGATTTTATTTCCTATTAATATGGGAAAATCTTATGATGACTTATTTTTCGTTTTTGCGTATTTTTAAGAAAAGATACACAGATTTTAAATCTGTCTGCATTAAAAATGGGTTTGTGGTAAAAGGAAATTGCTGCGACGTTTCTGATAAACCAGAAAAGTCTTGACGATTAATTAATTATTCCTTTTAATTGGCTACTTTTATCTCTTAGAGTGTGAAATCTTTAGACATAGTACGAAATTTAATGTTACATATTACCACAATTTCTCCCAACAACAACAACAACAACAACAACAAAAATTTAGTGTTGTTTTTGTACAAAAGCGTTAGTGGCCGGTCATTTTCGTTTAATTGCAAGAGGTTGAGCCGTCTGTTCATTCGCTCACTTTGTTTGTGATTGTTCATGTTTTGATCAAAACTGTTGTTTAGAACAAATAAAACTAAAACGATGAAACTGATCGGGACAAAAAAAGATTAATAAAATTGTAATACGAAACTTAATAACATATAAAGATCAAATAAAGCAAATCAAAATTAATGTGAAGCATCCAAATGAAAGCGAAGGAAATCCTTATACTGTTAAACGAAAAGGGCTCGTTCACTTGCGTGATCCCTTCAATTTAACCTTTTCGTTTATGACCGACACAGCTCTATTCAGTTCGTTTTTGAATTTCATAGTGTATAAACCAGAGAAACAGTTCAAGTAATCATTAACAATGACAAAAAAAATCACGGTTTTAAATACACTTATAATAATATCATAGACAAATCAATCAGCATACGTTTACGATACAGTTTTCCTTACACTCCTTTCTTTTCCAATTAGGAACGTTTACGCTAATTTAAAGTTTTGTGTTTATGCTCCAAACAAGACAATTTCTCGTTGTTTTGGATTCGTTTTTGTTTTGATGACTGGAAAAGCACAAACAAAATAATCTGAAACGTTTCGTATTGGCTGTTTTTCTATTTATCTATTATAAAGAAAATTAAATGTACATATTCCTTTAAACTTATCGGCGTTATTAATTATACTAATACTTAACACTGGATGAATTAAAATTTAATTGATTATCCACAAATCACTTTGAACTTTTTGAACAACAAACTTTCGCATATTTAAAATGTAAAAAGATTACATTTTCTCTTCAATGATTTCGGTATTAGACATTTCCTTTTCATATGAACTCAGCACTTAACCTTTTCGTATTTAAAAAAAGAAAAAAGTTTTGAAGTTTTTCACACCACGACCTGACATTTTGCAAATGAAAAGATGAAAAACAATTCAAACTAATGCTCTTACACCAAAACAAAAAAAAAAAAAAAAAATAAAAATGTTGGCAATCAAGGAAATGGGGAACATTAAACAAAGTTTTCACTTTAAACAATTAGAGGTAAAATAAAAAAAACCTATTGCAAAAAAGAGCATTAAAGGAACAGAAAAAAGCTAAACTGCGTGGTTGTTACATACGAGTACGAATGAATGATTTGTATTTGGCCAATGTGAAAAACGAAACCTTTCAACACTCCAATCTACGTTACAATAACACAGAAAATAAAAAGAAAATCCCACCAAAAAAAAAAAAGGAAAATTGTTTTTAACTAAAAAATTCGTCATTCATTTACTTGCATTACGAGACAAAAATGTTTGCTTAATTAATCGACATTCACATGGACGACACTTTCCTGCCGTTAGGAAGAGCTGGATATAGTACATGTGGATGTACATCAACTAAAAAGAGAAAAATTTAAAGTAAAATGCAACTATAAATTCTCGTACAATAAAATTTCCGGATACATTGTTTTGTTGTACATAAAAACCTACAGTTTTGTTGGCCTTATCGTGTAGCTGCGGTGCAATAATTGCTCAATTCACTTAAAATTTGTCCTCAGACAACCAATCTTTTAAATATTGAGTTTTTATGACATTCGCTCTACTTCTATGTTCACTTTTTTTTTGTTTTCAAATTAAATTTTTGCTTGTCTACGATTTAAACCTTATATTTACGAATACGGTTCCCGTCGGTTTGGTTTACGCTGAAATGTGCATGAGAATGTCATTTAGAAGCTTGAATTTAGGCATCGAAGTCCTTGTTATAATCCTTGCAACTTGCAATGCGCCTGCAGATGGGTTTTGTGAAACACTGTTCGCAAAGTATTAGAAATGTGCGAACAGATTATCTCATCCCTGCCAGGGATACATGCACCACCAAAAATAAGTTGTGAAATTGCAGCTTAGAGATTTGTAAATATACAAGTTATAACCGCACAGAATGGGCGGGTAAAGAAGACCATATACGCATGATCGTTTTGACCAGAAATTGATATTGAATATCCATTCAAAATGTTGTTCTGCGATGAAGCCCATTATTGGTCGAATGGGAACCTAAATAAACATAATTTTCGCATTTGGAGTGTGAATAATCCACGAATCCATGAATGAATTAAGTCCGTTTCATTAATATTAAATTTATATTTCTTTGTTTTGTTCACCCTTATTCTGCATTTCGATTACGTTCCCGCATTCAGTTACGCTCGGTTCGAAAAAAGGTATTCGGACAAAACACTGAATCGAAAGAAAAAGAAGAAGAGCAGGGTATGTTTAAATTAGCTTCTTTGCTGTGAAACGTGTGAAATAGAAACGGTAAAAATAAACAATTTTGTAAACATTTTAATAAAAAGTCAAATTCAGTGCACAAAAAAGTAATAATAAATAAAATTAATAAATAAATAAAAGCATCGTTTGCCCGATATACAAAAAAGGAGACCCCTTCAACTGCGCCAACTACCGAGGAACAAGTCTCCTGAACATCGCCTACAAGATCTTCTCTGCCGTTCTGTGTGAGCGCCTGAAACCATTCGTGAACAGTTGGATAGGTCCTTATCAGTGTGGTTTCAGGCCGGGGAAGTCCACCATTGACCAAATTTTCACACTACGGCAGATCCTGGAAAAGACCCAAGAAATGCAAATCGACAGCCACCATCTCGATCGTCGATTTTAAGGCCACATACGACAGTGTGTATAGGGACGAGCTATACGAAGCCATGTCTAGTTTTGACATTCCTACTAAACTCGTCAGGCTGTGTAGGATGACGATGGAGAACTCTCGCTGCTCCATCAAGGTCGGTAACGAATTCACCGAGACCTTCAATGTCAGAAGGGGATTTAGACAAGGCGACGCACTGTCATGTGACTTTTTTAACATAATTCTTGAGAAGATCGTGCAAAACTCACACGCCAACAACAGAGGCACAATCTTCCAAAAGTCCGTGCAACTGCTAGCATACCCTGACGACATTGACGTGATTGGTCGAACACAGCGAGCCGTCAATGAAGCGTTTGCTGGTAATTCAACGGAGGCGGCCAAAATGGGACTAGCGGTGAACGAGGGCAAAACGAAGTATATGCTGTCATCAAAAAAGGACGCGCCACACCGACGACTGGGCCAGAACGTCACCATAGGCAGCTATAACTTCGAGGTAGTGAAGGACTTCGTCTACCTTGGCTCCCAAGTCAACAGTATGAACAACATCAGTACCGAGATCAAACGCAGAATAACTCTTGCCAAACGCTGTTTCTTTGGGCTCCAAGATTCAATTGAGTAGTAAGGCCCTTTCTCGAAAAACCAAGCTGACACTATATACCACTTTGATAATGCCTGTACTTCTCTATGGCGCAGAAGCATGGACGGTGTCGAAGGCGGATGAGGAAGTCCTTGGTATTTTCGAGAGAAAAGTTCTGCGTTCAATCTTCGGCCCTGTTTGCGTTGACGGTTTCTGGAGAAGAAGATTTAATCATGAACTGTACGGGTTGTACAGCGACATGAGCCTAAGCAGGCGTCTACGGATCCAACGGCTAAGATGGTTGGGCCATGTAGAGCGCATGGAGAATACTGCTCCGACCCGTAGAATCTCCGATTCCGAACCGGTGGGACAACGCATTAGAGGACGCCCACGGAACCGATGGCGCACACAAGTAGAGAGGGACCTCAACCAACCTGGTGTGCAAAATTGGAGGACGCAGGCTAAAGACCGTGCTAGTTGGAAAAGTTTGTTGGTTGAGGCCCAGGTTCACCACGGACTGTAGCGCCAAAAGAAGAAGAAGAAGAAACAAATAAAAACTAATGATTGTGAGAACAATAATTAAATAAAGCACCAGTTAAGAAGAGAAAAGAAAGAAAGTGCCGAAACATACATATGTCCGTCAGTAAGAGGAATTTGTGGTAAAAATATTAGTGACGAATCCTGCCGCGCCGCAGGTGATATTTAAAATTTTTTTACATAATTGCGACCCAAAAATAAAATTTCATTATTTTAAAAAAATGGAATCGATAGCAGCGGCGCTGTCGTTGGAAGAGGAAAACAACGCACTCCAGGATACAGAGTTAAGAATAGAAAAGCGTTGTTGTTCTTTTCGACCTGCAATAAATTAAATAAAGGTTTAAAATTTCAATTAAACAAAATTTGCTTATTGTATTTTATACTTATATTTTTTTGATTTTACCCTTTTTTAAAAAAAACTCCAAGACTTGAAAAACCTACAGAACTTAGAAAAACGTAGCTACGATCGTAACGCAGAATACATACAATCGAAGAAACAAATGAAAATGAAGCGAAACGTAACACAGAATACCAAAGTTGCCAAACGGAGAAAATTTCGATCCGAATCGGATGATTATTCTTTAAACTGGCGTAACTGCAAAAAAAAAACACTGCTCTGTATTTGAAATAAAAGGAGTGACAAAAAGAAAAGGTTTCAACAAATTTTTATTTCAACTTTGCAACATGGCATCGCAGAATCAACGTCGAACGTACAAGAATCTACAATTTCATGAACAAAAATTTTAAAATTATAGAAAGACTGAACTGTAATTAAATTTGAGCAACTTCGCTGGCAGTACAGTATTCAACCCCAATGTTGCTGCATTTTACAATTGTGATATTTGAAAGCCAACAGAATCTTCCCACTTTCTTTATTATGTTCAAAATATTTCAAATGTCCCATTTAGTATTTTTCCATCCCCTTCCGTTCAAAAAATAGAACCCTACTTTCAACTCTCTATTATTAAAAAATATGATGTTATTGTAAGTAATAATTTTTAAGTGTTCAATACACTAAAGTCCCACGCTGTTATTGTTCATCATATACGTTTTTTTATGATTTGTATTTATAGAATAAATGCATTAAATATTTATAAACCAATATATGATCATATATGTATATTTTTAAAACAATATTGTTGACAACAACTATATTGTCGATAACAACCATAAACCTTAAAACAACAATACAAAGTAACTGTTTGAACATTGTCCCCTCAACCATACGTTTGTATTTCTATGTGCATTAATTATCACAAACTGCAAAAACCAGAAAATCATTTTCTTTCTGTATTAAAAATAAGTTTGGCAAACAAAACCGATAATCAAGTATTTTTGTGATACTGAAAAATTAATAAAAATAGCCTTGTCATCCATCCTCTTGTTGCTTTTATTATTTGAAAGAAATTATGTTTTCAGCCACTTAGTAATAATGTATATAGAAAACAAGTGCTCGCTTAACACCATAAACAAATTTCCGATTTCAATTAAAATTGCTCTTCACACAAACATTTTCTAAAAATTTTATGGAAAATAATAAAAAGAGAAAGAAATCAAGGAAACAAAGAAACTTCGCATTATCATCGTCCTCACCCACTAAAAAGAAATTATACAGGTTCTTCACTTAAGTTCAGCATACACTCGTAAGAGCTTAAAGACTTTTATGGATAATTCCTATATACATATAGACAAACTAAACTGGAACATGTGAGAAATAACTTCCCGTTTTATTCATCCCAAAACATAAGATGCTTTTAAGCCCCTCTTTTCAAATTACTTCAATTATATTTTAATACTCATGCATTTATAAAGAAAATGAAACAACAAAAATAAATAAATAAATTAAACCTTTAAGTTGTTGAGTTGTTAAAATCATTGTTTTCGTTGCTTCATCTCATCCAGGCACACACACAAAAACTCACTCGCACTTACATGCATTTAAACCCTCAAACCGCAACCAAATATATAGATATATACAATTGGATACAACAACAATAACTAAACGATATCGCACTTTATCACAGATCGAATTGTTTTTGTTAATTGTCAAAACAATACCAATGAATTGTGATTCATTTAAGATTTTGTAGAAAAATTTGTTGCTTTGATGTTGAAGTTGTTGCTGTTGGTGCTGTTGTTGCAGCTGACTACATGTTGTGTACAAGAGTGTTGCTTTGTGCTGGCGGAAATCAATCTACCACCAACCAGCCTCAACTTACTTACTCAAACTTTAAACTCATGCCATTCCAAGCCATGTTAAAGTGCTGGTACCATACGATTCAATCAACATAAATCCACAATGTGTGTGGGTGCTATTTTGAAGTATTTAAAGTCAATTAAGCATAACCTATAACGATGTCGATGGTTGATGGAAAAGCAAAAGCGGAAAAAAAGAAGACGAAAAAAATCCCTTTACCACCGAACTGCGCCACATGGATCCTGTTAAACAAAACGTTTGTTTCGATTCATTAAAATGTTAAATGAATTGTTTTGTTTTCAGGGACTTTGTTTTTGTTTTTTTTTCTGTAATCTCTTGTTTTTTTTTTAGTTCAAGTTTGTTTCTTTTCCTAGAACCCGTCAGTTACAAATGGATATGGAAAGGAAAAATTTGAAAAACAATTAAATTGTTGACTAAAGCAAATTCGTTAAAGGCAAAAAAAAATGTTTCTTTCTTTTTTTTTCTTTTTTCTTTTTTTTTTCTTTTTTTTTTCTTGTTGCTAAATAACATGAAATTGTCGTTTGTAATCAAAAATTGTGCATCTCTTTTGAGACTCTATTCCTGCTTTTATGTGGCAGAATTGAAAATTAAGGCAACTGTTATTTTCCACTTCAATTGCAATTAACCCAAGACAACTTCTTCTAGTTTAGCATTTTTTTTTTCATTTTATAATTTTTCTTTCCTTTTTTTTTGCTTTCTGCCCGCCTGTCTTTCTTTCTTGGTTAATTTAAGGAGCAACTGGGTAGAGGAAGCTTTCTAAAGACTCAAAGCTCATCTGTTTTGTCAGCTTTAATGTAAAACCTGAAAATTGAGGGGAAAAAATGTCGTCATCAACTGTGGTCTAGCCAGGCTGTGGTCAGAATATATGAATGTGTTTAAATAAAAATGGACCTATTAACTCATCACACATATTATTTATAGGAAATTATTTGACAAGATTATTTTCAGTTTTTATCCATTATCAAAATAATGAAACGTGAACTTGTTATTCGCGTATCAAAATTTAATAGTAAATGATTTTTTAATTAGTCTATTCCCGGCCTTTTTTTTGGGAGTGGAGGGGTCTGTATAATCTGTTGTTTATTATTCAGTTAGTGATGCCGATGGAACGATTGAGTAACACGCCCAAAATGATAAAAAGCAATTACCGAAATGAGTATTCGCTAGTGCGTTGCATTCACTTTAGAGTAGACCGAGTGGCTCCTTTGAATCGGCTCTCCAACGCTTGGTAGCCAAAATCGAAATTAGGAAACATCTGGACCTCCGCCGCTGTACTTGAAATTGTTCAGGAAAACCCAATACCTCGACGTACATAAGATCTAGATCTCTTGCAGACTTCAAATTTTAGAGTTTAGCATCGAGACTTAGACTGCAAGAGCCAAATGACTCAGAAGCTCCAAGCTAATAAACAGAGATAACGTGCTTTGGTCACAGACTGAGCTTCAGAGCGTTTAGAAGAGGACCACCATTTCGGGCGAATACTCATTCTTAGGAAAGAGGTGTATTTTGGAATAAATGATTTTGTTAACAAACAAAAATTGCCGAATGCAGGATGACGTCGCTTCACATGATGCTCGTGAGATAGTGATGCATTCCCAAAAAATTACTGCTCGATGTGGATTTTGACCAGGCGCCGTCAATTGTTTGAATCTTCTTGAAAACGGCAAACTCTACAGAAAAGTGACAACCGATTTCTTTTGGTCCAGGATGTAGACGAAGTACGCAGGCGCTACGTGCCACACAGCGTACTCCCCGATGCTCATTCTGCATGTGTGATTTAAAGTTATGGTTATTTCTCGGGCGAATAGGTCACCAAGATTGTAAAATTGGAAGTGCCGGTCTATGCCAATAAGCTCCAATACATTGATGATGTTATTAAAATCATTGGTCAAATTCAGCTGGATCTGGGTGGCAGCATCATTGGACCACTCATATCCCAGCCAACTTAAGCAGCCACGGCGGACATTTTTATAAACAATATATAGCGGCGTGCATGGATTTTTCAAATAAAATATCCTGTATTCGTAGCAGTATGAAAATTAAACTAATACTTCCCAAAAGTTTTATTTTTTGTGAATTTTGTTTTGTTTTTTTTTTTGTTAAAAGAAACTCATGGGACTAAAAATTTTGTAATAAGAAACTAGTTGCAAAGAATGGCTGTACAGAATGGTCAGGATAACGAAGACTCTATGCTGAAGAGGGTATTAACAGTATTCTGCTACGTTTTAGTGACTAACGGTACTTGATCTGTAGAAGTAGCAGCGTAGTTAGCATGAAATTTCACAAAATAACCGCACAACTAGTCAGTTATCTGAGACAACTTAATTAACGAGTGGGACGCACATATTAATTAGTTTGAACTATTGATGATCAAACAACAACAAAACTATATAATTAGAATGATGCGAAAGCTGTCCTTCAGCCCAAAGCTGACTTTCGTGAGTGCCGTTTGTTGTTCATCACAGTCACACATAACAGCAGCTACTTTTTTCTGTTTTTGTTTTTTGGTGGATGCAACATGGTTTTTTTTTTTGTATTGATTTTTGCTTTTGTTGTTTGTAACTGAGAGTTATGTTTTATGCTGCAGAAACAGCCCAGTGTTTGTTATTTTTAACTAAGAAAAATTAAAACTTAAGGTGGGGTCTGTCAAATGGAAATCTATCGATCTTAAAACATTAAGGCAACTTAATCACTTCTTGGCTCGAGCTAAGAAAATGGAAATGAGGAAAAAACATTTGGCTAGAACTCCCAGCTTTAGTCAAAAAAAGAACATACAAGCACAAGCACTGCGGAACGCAATAAATTATAAAAAAATTATTATAATAATTAAAATCTGTAATTGGGCACAATCAGAGTTGTGAACTTTTTTATTTCTTAAGCTGATTCTTGCAAAAATGCGAATACCACTAAAGATTTGCTTTCCGTTTTGTTCGCGGGAAGAGGAGTAAATCCTGCAATTTCAAAATATTGTAGTGATTTTGTGAGTGCACGAGCTTGAATATGTGGGCTTATTATTATTAGTTTCGTATGCTATAATTTTCAATGCTGGAAGCCGAAATGAATACAATATTTTAATAATTTTTATCGCAAAATTATTTGTAAAAACAAACTTATATACATATCATTTCTGGTTTCTGTTTACTGTGCCGCCAACCACGCAGCTTAAAAGTTAATTGAGGTTTAATGATAAACTCTTATTTTACGTTATTTGACGTTAATTTAATGTTTTACTGGATGATGTGTAATAAAATTTTGCTTTGATAAGGAAACTGTTAAAGGCAAAATAAATGTAGTTGAAAAATTTTGTTTGATTTCAAAGCATTTGCGGATTACGTTTGATTTTGAGTAGCACTATGACTAAACTTTGAAAGATTATTAACAAAATAAACGCATAAATTAACAGTAATTAAATTTGGCTGATTAAATAAATCAGCTTTTTTACATTCACTACAAAACCATAACATTAAGTTGGAATTGAAGCTATTAAAAAGCTTTTCTTACAGCAGGCGCTTGTCAGAAGACAGCTGTTCCGACAGCTGTGACTCAAGCAAGCGCAGATATAAACTTGTCTTGAGGTATTAAAAGTTATTGAACTCTGTATAATAATAAAAAAGAAAGAATTTGAAGATAATTTTAAGTTCCGACCAAAGTTGCCGATTAAGAATTTTTGTGCTACGTACCAACTGCATACCCTTTTCTTTTAGTTTAGTGAGTTCCCTTGGGAGCTGAAAAAGAAGGTATTGTGGTAAATGGACGTTAAAAATATTTAAAACTACCTCCTGGTGATAAAAATGTCGCACAAAATTTTCGGGGGAATTTTCCTTTTTCCTATCGTGTAAGACATGATTAATCAGCTCAAGAAAGTACATACGTAGACTGATTTAAGAAGGTACCTGCCATTACGGCGTAATAAAACGGTGGGTAAATCTAGATATACTGTGTGGTAACGATCGCTTTTAGATCGCACGGGAAGCAGATTTTGTGTTGGTGCATTTCAACTCTGCTCTGGTACGGCAACCAAAACTGCAGGAAGTTCGTGTTCTACACGAAAGGTCAATTGGAACTTGAGGTGACTCTGATTGAGGGCTGATTATTCTTGAGGATTGCCTCGTCTGCGTTTTAATGACAGAAGGAGTTCGAGAAGGGGGTTTGTGTCATGTGCCAATACCACGTATCAAAAGAAGTTGCCGCCTGCGTGTGCCTGTTAAGCCAAATGGTAGCAGTTTTGAACCGTTGAGGATCTCAGCTCGTGGAGTTGGCCAATCGACAAATTTTATGAGTTTGTCGATAAAATATTTTTGGGTTCTAACTTCTCTGTATCCTTAATATAGTCACAATTCGTAATATCGTTACGAGTCATATTTTAACTTTATCCAATATGTTAAAATTTTCAATATTTTTTTAATTCTTAGTCTTTCACGCTCAAAGAAAAAGAGAAACCTGTTGGTTTCGTTGTAACGTTCTATGTCTATTTTCTGAGGGAATTTCTGGGTACGGAGCCCAGCTGAAAGGCTGAAAAATGGAATCCTAAGTAAGTTCGTCTGTATCCGTTCATATGCTCCGGAATGTGTGTTTATCTCCTTTCCTTATCGCTACTGGAAAATAGAAATAAAATTGGATTTTGAGGTTTTTTTTCTTGAAAAAAGCTGTAATAAATATAAACTTGAATAAAACTAGAGAACAAATGCCTCGAAATCAGTTAATAAATTCAAAGCAAGTGGTAAAACTTATAAGCTTGACGCAAGTGGTGGTTATACCAAGCGGTAAAGCCAATTTTTTGAGGGAGCTACTTCTTTATCCTATAACAGACACGCAGTTTAGGAAAAATTTAGGAGAAAGAATTAAACGACAGAAAAAAACTTGATTTTCCTTTGCAAGAAAACATATTGTAGGAAACATATGGTAGGAAATGATCGCGTTTAGGAAGGCGTAGAAGCTGTTCCTTAGTCTACTCTGCTGCTGTAAGTCACATTTTTGATCTAGTGCTATGATATGACACGTCATACAGCCGACAACTGCTTACGGACCCACATGTAAGCAAAAAAAACTAACTCAAATGCAACATCTGCGGTTGATATTTTGATGTTATGCCTTTAACGCCACGTTTAATACAAATTATAATTTTAACCACTTAAAAAATACTCAGGACAAGACAATCAGACGTTTAAACATCAGCTTCATTGTTTAAAGTTTGGAAATCAGTCGTTGTCATCTAAGAAGTTGTTTCGTGTGATTTGGATAAAACAAAACAAAAACCGCAAACAATTTTCTGTTACGATACCACTTAGTGGGTGTGGGAGGAAGACCTGAAGAGAGCAGTCGGCAGACAGCAACCAGCCAGACACGTTTGTTTTCAGCTAAACGGGCGTTAACTGATGCTACTTGCGGCTTTTTCTGTTTTTTTTCTTGTCTTTCTTAAGGATGTAATTTTAACTTTTGCCAGCGTTTATGGTTTATTTAAATTTGACCCATATATTTTAAACTTTTTGCGTTTTGATTTTTTTTTGTAGTTAATCGGTTTTAAAAACAAAAAATCTAAAAGTTTTTTTGCGTATAATCACGGCTGCGTTTGAGACTCTGCTAAGCTTCTCAAAGTTTTTTCCTCACCAAGTGAACGTAATTTTAATATTAAATTTCCAAAAAAAAAAATGTTTTTCTTATGAATGAAAAGATCAATGATCTTTGCGGTTGCAGCATGTGAATAAAATTGTTGAAAGTTTTTTTTTTTTTGATATTTTATTGCTATTTTGGTTTCTTCTTAAGATTTGTTTTTTCATTTAGTTTTTATCAGTTCACCATATAAATTATTGAAGATTTTATTCAGTGAATTCTTTCTGCGACTTCCACACACATGTCAGCAATTTTTATAGCTGTCATTCTGTCAATTGCTATTTTTATTATAGTTCAATATATGAAGTATTCAGACAATATCGCATTCTATTTTATGATAATTTTACGTGCAAAATGCATGCCTAACTTTATATTCATACACATGTATGACTTTTGCATACTAAACCTGCGAATTAGAATGCTGCAGTAACTGGAGTTTCTAGTTGTATACCCGTATATCCGTCGTTGGACTAGTACCTTCAGTAAAGATTAAAAAACATTACTTTTATAAACCTACACTTGATTTGTTGTTACTTAGGTAATTTTCTATCGCACACCCTACAGCGGTGATTTGAATAAACTAGTAAATTCTAATCCTAATGGTTCGCTGGGCGAGCAAACCTACGAGTAAATGCACAAGGTACACACATATATGTTTTGTTTCAGTATATTTTGCTCTATTCCTGATAAGAAAAAACCTGTTTGAAACATTAAAACATCTTAAGCGTAGCGACACAATCTGTTATTTTTGTTACTATGAGCATCACGTTTTGATTATCTGTTCAAAGTTCTAGTGGCAAATGCCAAGCGCATGGCAAATATAATTTTGATAGCGTACAAAAATTGCCTATAGAACCCTTATCCGGCTGGATATTTTAGTATTTAAAAATTTAAAATTTTCAAAACAATCAAAAATGGAAACAAAATGATGGCCTGCCCCACTTTATCGAGCGGTCGTTTGTCGAAGGGAGCCTATTTGTGAATATTATTTCAGCAAGTTCATCTATCACTCATTTTAATGTTTCAGTTTTTTTAATGGTTCAAAGTGTTAGCGAACATAAACTTTCTACATCGTCGGACGGTCCCTAAGTGACCGAAAGATAACAATATGCCTTCCTTTGACACATACAGTTTATAAACGGTGAGCTGATTTTTGCTAACGCCTTATTGTGAAATACTTGAAATTATTCTTACTCACGTCGAAAATCGTCATCAAAAGTAGAGAAACGCTGGATAAATTCTGTTGCATCAATTTTATTTAGCTTCGTTTCCCAACAGTTTCAAAAGCTGTCAAACGTTCCAGGCACCCAAAACTTGCCGTAATGTCAAAAATATTCCATTAAATTCTTGAAACTGCAATAAGAGAACGAAAAGTATTACAGGTTATATCTATTTCGAGCTGCTTTCAGCATAGTCGCCGCCTCTTGGCTCTTGCTAATACTTTCGATTTCAAAAGTTGACTAGATTGTAAGTGACTTGTGGGACCAAAGACAAAATAATTCTAGAAGCGGTCATACGCTTTCAGCGACTGGCGGAACAATAAAGTAGATGAACGATAGTGTAGTGTGTAGAGCTCAAGCTCGAAGACGATTAGAACAGTTAAGAACAGAAAATAGATTTCTTTATACCTATAGACTGAAGAGGGTAAAGTAGGTAACACTTCAGGTGTCTTAACATGATAATGCGATTGCAAGTGTTAGGACCTGTCAAAAATGAAAATCGTATACAAATGTATTCAGTAGCAGAAAAATACGGTTTCAAAACCATATATTAGGCTATAATGTATTCTCACTAAACCATGTTGTATTTCAAGTATTGTAAAATTGTATCCACTAGCTTTTTAATGATTTTACTTCGAGTCCACTTAATGCAGATCGTCTAAGCCTAAAAACAACAATCCAAACACAAAAACAAACGCCATTTGCTCTCTTTTTCTGAAAGAAAAAGAATTTCGTACTATTTTTATTCTACAAAACTTTAATACTGGGTATTATCGTCTAAATCTCACTTTACGAAGTGTTAGATTAAAATTAAAAGAGAATTGCATAAGTATAACAATATTGAGTGAGCGACAAGGTCTTGCAGCCTGTGCAAAGAATCTACTCCATGTAGGGTATAGAGTACCTTCAGCAACCCTTCCTTTTATCTGTTTGCAGACAAGTGGGCTTACAGCAACTTATAAAATATTAAACGAATTTATGTGTTAGTGCAATTTTGCATCAAGTTATTCCTTTACGAAATATATACAATCTAAATTTCTAAATGTACGAACGTTTGTGCGTACTCGCATTAAAGAATTGTACGAGTGTGTCCGTATTCCTTGAATATAAATATTTGTGTAGGTTGTGGTTTAGATGACTTCTTTAGGAAAATACTATTCTTTTGCTGTAGTTTTCAGTGCACAAAGGGACATTTGTTGCACACATCTGTGAGCTGTGCTGCAACGACCGAGCAGACTCTTTGAAAATCGATATCCCATTGATTTAGTGTTATTTACTTAACACTTCTTGATGTTGAATATTGAATATCTAATATATGAGTGTATATTGTCAACTTGCTGACACAATATGATGAACTTAAGATACGTTCACTTACAGTGGAAATTAAACGCATTGGAATTGATATACATAAAGAACGAAACGAAAACCTGTTGGCATGTTTAAGAAGGTTTTGTGTTTCGTTATTGAAAGTAACAAGTACTTTGGGAAAAGGGTACGTGATACAATTTCAATTAAAAACAATTTTTATGTTAAAATATTCCTTGATAAATAAAGATAGTATCTTGAGGATTAATACACTTTGCTGGGTATATGCTGATCAATGACTTATGCCGCTGATTGAGTGTAAAGAGAAATTATTTGAAATGCCCACAGAAAGTTGACAGTAGCAATGGAGGTATGCAATGTGACGCGCATGAAAATGTGAAGTTCTCAATAAAATTTTCCTTTTTTTTTTGTTGGGTACATTAGACGACTAAATGACAGCATTTGTGTTTTCGTTTTAGTTGTCGTCCGGCTGCAATTTTTTTTTTATTTATGAGTAAAACCGATACACACAAAATTTTTCTCAAAGAAATTAACAGCAATTAGCAGTTTTTTAGTCTTGTAATTTTAAGTTTAAGACAGGAGTTGTAGATATTTTTCTACAGATTGTTGGGATCTTTCTCATTAAATCAAATTATGTTTTTGAGCTCACTGACCGCACCGATCTTTTCAGCTAAGCTGATTTCTTTGAACTAGTTCATTTCGTAGTTCAGCAGCTCATTGACTTCTATTGCGTAGCTAAATTTTTATTACATTAAATAGAAAATGTTAAGAAAATAGAAGGATATACATACCGGTAATACTAAAAGTTTTCAGTTTCAAAATCGTCAACTGTAAATTTACTGAACTAGTTAAGAACTGATTCGGCACAAGTCGAATGATGAAAATATTTTAAATTGATTTATTATTTATTACTTCTTTGTCCACAGAGTTCAATTACAAATTGAATATATTACAAAAAAATTACTCCCTACTAAAATTTCCGCCAGCAACATTTTCGGCAAGCCGCAGCTGCAATAAGTTTGTTTAAATTTTAAAGGTTTAAAAATATTATCAGGTGTATAATGGAAATCGTTTTCGATTTCAAATCGATTAAACAACAAGTCTTTATTCCAATTTCTTTGTTTGGGTCTCCTTTAAATAATTTTCTTACTTTTTATGTTGGTTTTTAGCCCTAGAATGTTCATTGTCGACTATGAATCTTCGTATTTTTATATTTTTATTCTTTGTAAAAACACTTTTGCTGCGTACGTGTTTCTGTTACCCCTCAAACTATTTCACAAGTTTTGAGCCTACGATTTTGCATCAAATAGCTCCGGGTTTCACCACTAGTCTGAAGTGTTCTTTTTGCTATATATAGATTTTAAAAATTTTATATTGAGTTTGTTTATGTTTAGATTAACTCTGACCAATCAAAGGAACATTTCCAAGTCAATCGATTATAAAAAATATTTTTAATCAAAGTGAAAACTTCAATTAAGTTGTTTAAAGTTTACGCACTTTTCCAAAAAAAACTTTGGTTAAACTATTTCCGTAAGGTGCTTTAACACACACCTACCCTATAATCGTTTCCAATGATGTGCTGAAAGCTGCCACTGGCTTAAAGTGACAGTGTTGCCGGTAATTGCATTTTTAATGGAATTGCTGCTGACATGACGCTTGTTGAGATAACACGAATTTAAAGGTTTCCTTTGTCGGCATAAAACGTTTTTGAACCTTAAAGGTATTAACACATATATATTATATATATATAAAGTATTAACACCATAGTATAACTATGGTAAACACACAGTAAATTCAAGTATTCAATATATGCTCATACATAAATTATTCATTACTTAAGTTCGGTCGTTTTATTCCATCGGGCAGAGTCGTACGATTCATTCACAGTCTTTAAAAAATCGTAACGAAATGACGTCTCAAGTGTTACACTATCACACAAGTTTTTCACGTTCTCAACAAAAAAAATTTTCTGCCATATTTCATTTGTGTTGCAAAATAATACATACATCCAGTGTATCTCTCAATCAGCGTTGCCATATTTTTTCTATAAGATCTAAAAAATTTGGAATAAAAAATCTGCTTTTCAAGTGGAAAACTGCTATTAATCAGATGTAGTAAAACCATTACCTCACCACACTTTCGCAAATTGAGTTAATTGAGTTTCCAAAAATGCGTGGTTTTTGGAGCTATTAAGCGGAAAATCATTTCCCGGATTACCTTTTCATTGATCCATTGACTCAATAAAAAAAACTCCTTCAATTGAGCAGCGCAATCAATAAAACGAAGAAACATTACAGAATATATAAGAATACATGGTTTTGAAAGTTTACATATACTTTTTTTGTTTGGTTGTGAAAATTATGTTCTATTTTTGGGAATTTGCAAATGAAACTCCAGCCCTACTTTTGTATGTGATTTGTTAAAACTTTTGCTAAGAGTCAATTAAAGCGATAACGTAATTGAAATAAATTAATTATTTGGCTTTTTTGGGGGTAAATCAATTATCCGGGAATAATTAAACGAAAATAACTGTAAGACGTCAGAAATGAAAAAGTTGAAAGTAGAGAAGTTATTAAAAAAAATTATGGTTTAAAAACAGCAAAATCTGCACAATTTTCGTCAAAAATTTGCCATACAGGTGTCTTTTGGATCAGACTATTATACATTTTGAACACACACGAGTTTTTTTCTGACACATCGTACGACTAAATGGGACAGTGAAGTACGGCCTTTACGCTGTATCGGGCAATTTCACAGGATCGCTTTTGCTTCGCCATTCTCTTCTGGGTCTTCAAATGAAGACAAGTAATATAGGAGCTCATTTTCTCGAAAAAATGCTGTATAAACAAGAAAATATTGAAATTTTTAGAATTTATCACTTGCTTTGCCTCTTTTTGGAAATATTTGTAATTTCTTTGTAATTTGCCACATATCTTGGTTCTGCTACAATGACAAATAAAGTCTTTTACATTTTTCAACAAATTTCGATACGTCATGTCATTTCATTCGACACGAAACTTTACTCGATCACGTATACGACGACTTGGCCGGCTTGCATTGGAAAATTAAACGAATAAATAGTTAAGAGCGATTAATCGACCTCAACATTAATCGATTATGGCTTCTTTATAAGAAACAGGAAACAGGTTTTCATAGTCACATGCAGTGCACACACGTATTGGCTGTAAATGCGTTTTACTTTTAAAAGCTTAATCACTTTCAAAGAAAAATGTATAACTAATCAGGTTAATTGTGGTGTTTTTTAACAGACTGAAGATAACAAACTTAAATGTCCTTTAATCTGTTTATTCTAAGAACTTTAGTAAAAATGGATATTCTGAATATTAGCGCTTATGTAAAATTGTTTAAAAGCTGTAAAAGGCTAAAAGGCATACACCAATTTAGCATAAGATGTAAGAGGGAAAACAACACTTATGCCAATAAAAATAGACATTGTCTACAGAATATTGGATATTCGATTCGTATTAAAACTTAAGATTGAAAACATTCCTGAAAATCATATTGAACATTGAATAAAAAGCAATAGATCTTACGACCAAAAAAAAAAAAGCAAAAAATGGCTAATTTTCCATTGATAAACTTATCAATCATCAAACTTAATTGTCAACACCAACTGGAAAATAAAAATGATATTCGAAATCGTTTGATTAAGCTGTAAAAAATGCCTGCTACATGCAACAAACAACCAACCAACATACACGTACAACATACATAGTACAACACACATTAGTCTTCATCATCATTTGCATCTCGAAAATGGTGGGCAAAAAATAATAATATCTATATAGAAACCACAAACAAGCGAGTATCACCACAAAAAATGAGCTGTAGGAAAAAGTTTGGATAAAAAAATTATACAATCGATGATGCCTCAGAGTCTGGCATCAAAATGTGGTTAAACATGGCAAGAAATATTCACAGACACAGACACAGACACACACACGCTTACAACCAATACACGTACTAATGCATTAATAGAAAAATAATAAAATCATGATGCCAACACATTAAAATAAAATAAATAAAATATTTAAAATGATCGTCATCGTGATAAAGCAAAACAATTACAAAAACCCAAACATTTCAACTCGTATGCGCGAGCACTAAAAGAAAATTTGAGAAAGTTTTTTTTTCTTCGTCTTACGCTTTTGGTACAAAGTGTTTGTTGGTTTAATGCCTCATGTATCATTATGCATACATTAGGCAAAGATACGAATGTGCAACATTCAAGTACAAATGTTTTTCTTTCGCTGAAACATACCACACCTATTTGCACGTTTGCGTATTTAGCAAATCAACTACATCAGCCAACAACAAATAATACTCGTAATAGAAAAGCTAAAATCAAACCGTACGAAATCTCTATTAGATAAACTTTAGATACGATGAGGAGTCCGCAAGTATCTTCTATTATCGACAAGTATGTACATATATCTTTTCGCGCCTTGGGTCTCTCTAAACTAAACATTACGAAAATCTAGTTAAATAATTGACATATGTCAAGTGTTGTTTTATTTGTATGCAAATGACTTGTACAATATGTACATATGTATGTATATTGTACATGTGTATGTATTACTTTTTTCTCCTCCTGCAAACACTTGTGTTCGCTTATTTGTTGGTTCTTTTAAATATGTGACATTTTTATTATTTTTATTTATAGTCTAAATAAAAGATTGTTCATGATAATTGCGCGGGCTGTCTGTTAAGCCACAGTAATTTGCGGTATGTATTAGTATGAACTATGAATGATTGATAGCATGATTGAGCGAATGCTTGAAAAAGATAAACCCCATACCTGGTCTGAAGATCTCGTAAGGGTACATTACAACGCTATTAAGTGCCTTAGGGTAAATATCGTGTTTGGACTTTTGTAAATTAAAGATGTATAGAGGAAAAATGTATATGACATCGTATGCAAACAATATTAATCAACGCCTATACAAAGCTAGCAGCTGGGCTACGCGTTGGATTATGTAAAAATCTTTTAGAGTCCAAATATAATTTGCTGTAATAAAGATAAACGGTGGTAGGCGTTACTTTTAATAACAAAATTAATTGGTCGATATATAAAGGTCGTTTAGGGAGGAAACGGTTATGATATGCTGGGCAACTTTTGGATTGCACTATAAGTCAAATGACTGCGATATTAATAACCATCCAAGTATTATGTCATTTGAAGCCAAAACGGGATGATATGTGAAAATAAATAAGCATGTGTTCAACAAATCTATGGAAAAATTAACCCTTTGGAAGTAAATAAGTCATTTTAGTGTTTTGATTAGAAAAAACAAAATATTGTGTATAATTAAATTACTCAATTAACTGTAACTCATTTTGCAAAGAAATTTCATACAAAGTTATCAACAATCATTGCCATCGCCTTAAATAAGACTCTCTGTTGGCTCACTACCACAGAAAATATCGATAACTTCAAGCAGGTGCTCAAATTCTTTGTGGAAATGACAGAATTAGAGATGTCAACAGCTCTGTTAAAAATACCCAGAAGATTATTAACTCTCGACTGATTTTGCCAGCGTGATGCAATCTGTCGGCCTTATAAAGTTTATGCCACGATTCAGTTTTGCCAAAGACATCAATTGGAAGAACTGTGTTGCCTATAATCTGCTTCGAATGCATTAACGCCTTGTGCACTGTTGATGTAATTGTCAAGAATACAAATCTTGACCAGTTTTAGCTGTTTGAAAACATAAAGTTCGAAACTTGCTTAGATGTAAGAAATCTATATGATCTTAAAACGCAAAACTACTTCATAATGTAAACTAAATAGAATAACAACCAGGCAAAATTATATATCACTGAAAACTGAAAACTAACAATCAACAAATATATATATATATATATATATATATAACTAAAGTCTTTAACAAAAAGAGATTCGCTAACTTTAAATACGTTCTAACAAAAATGCTTAAATTTTTACAAAAAGAAAAAAAATTGTGCACTTATTTGATTCTGGGAGGCAGCAGAAAAAGAAGTTATAGCGGCAGCTTCAAAAACTGAAATTTGCACAGGACAAATAATAACTTAAAGAATAGTGGGCTATAAAGGACTAGCACTTCATTTGCCATTTGTTTGCTACGGGCGAAAACTTACCTTTTATACCAACACTCACTTGTGAATGTAATTTGCGAATTTTGATATGGCGATCTACATAGACTAAATGTTACTTTCGGATTTGTTTTCTGCAAATGCCGTCGTGAGCCCTTGTATTATTACCAGTTTTTTCAGATGAATTTCTTCTTTTGAACTATTTTATGGTATAAAACTGTCATATTGTGGCAACCTTTACGTTAGAATCTATTTATGCTGTCAGTCTTCCGAACGCTTTACCAAACTCAATCTAAATAGTTGGCAATTATGTTGAAAAGGGAGTTAAGTTTGATTCTTAAAAGTTTTATGAATAAATATAATTTGTTTTTTTTTTTAATTTGTGTTTAATATATTTAGTCAATCACTGGCACTCTAGAGAAAGGGTTGTCCTTTAAAGAGTGATGAAGAAGTTATTGTATTGTATAATATCTGTAGAAATTTTAAAACTTAAGAGGGGGAAAAAAATAATGGGTACTGCTCTGCCGTAGTCCATCTGTTTCCAGTTCAGGAGCGCCACATCTGGGCAGCTCCATACCACACGAGTTAGCAGACATATCGGAATGTGATGTAAAGAAGTTGAATTCTTTCATCCGAGTGTAACTCAATCTACAGGCGAATCAACGGGTGATGTGTAAAACCTGCTCACCTGCACATCCCCTCAGATAAAATTTGGACTGGGTTTTACCAACCTGGTAACTTAGGATTCTGGAATAGAATTTAAACCAATGTAATATTTAACAATAAACAAGCCGCCTGCGATATATGGTCCTTCCATTCCACTCCTTTATTGCATAAATCAAAAACATTGATTTTGAGGTATTTAACTAGACGATATCTTTTTTCTAGTGTAAAAGTTTTTAACTTATGATGTGTCCCTGATGTTCTCTTTAATATGTGTTCCTTGAAGCTACAAGAACATTTAACACTTCTAACAATTTTTTTCGAATGAAGAGATGATCCGCAACCAGGAAACAATTTCAAGTAATACAACAGAATTGTTATTGTACAACTTTTAGCCAGCAGTATTTAGATACCTGTTGATATGCAATATTGGGCATATCATAGGTCTTAAAGTGCACCACAAAAGTACCAGTTATATTAGTAGTTTAGTCGTTGAAAAGTTCCTTATAAACTTAAAATAGATTTTGATTTACATTAATTAGTGTGGCACCATGGCACAATATTATCCAGATAAATGTTAATTTCGAGCACTTAATCAATAGAGTAAATTCTTTGAATAAGAGTGATGAACGGACTCCATTGTAGATCGTTGACTCTGCTATTGCTTCTTAAATATATTCCTACAATATTTATTTCGATTGGGCTACGAAATTTAATCCATCTAGTCTTATCTACATAACCCGTCTTTTCCGTTCAGATATAATGTGCATCACTAATAGAGATTTTCTCTTCCAGTTTGTTAATTCTAAACAGAAACTTATAATCCTGGTGAAAAGCAGGCTTATGATCTCTTGAGATAACTTCCTAAGAAGTCCGTATCCTGCACCACAAGCCAAAAATCATTTCTTTATTATGCATACGAATATACGAGTACGTTCAGTAATGCCTTTAACTGACATCACGCTTTTGTAATCATATTCAATCTTAAAGTTTAATGTTGTGTTTCGTTTCGAAAATAACTAGATATTATTCGCAACTCTTCCCATGTAACGTATTTGTTAATTTTCTGTTTTCTTTCCCCAAAAAAACAAAAGATTTGATCCATTTTATGTTTTCCTCCCACAATCCATAAGTTATTAATTATAACCGTAGGGTATTCCACAACAAAGTTGCCAACTATCCGTACAAAACCAGCACAATGCACAATGAGAAGTGCCATATGCAAACAAATAATAATATCCAAACGGACACATTCGTTCAAACGTTTTCAAAGCAACTCATAAATAACCATTAAACGAAAAAAGTAGCGAAAAAATAATCATAAATTTTTAGATTTTGTTTTTTCCTTAAGTTTTGCAACAAACAAACAAAAAATGCAATAAAATAAATATCAACATTGATGTTAAAGAGCGAGTGCAAAATGGGGAAAATACTAAAACAAAATACAATAAAGTCCAGGCATATTCATGAATGGCGGCGGTGTGATTATAATGATGTTGAATACAACATATAAATTGTTTTAAACATGAATAAATATGACGCCATTTAGTCTGGTGATGATGTGATGTGACTCGTGTGATAATACCCACTAAGTGTTGGCGAAAATAAGCAGAAAAAAAACAGGAGAAAAACAATAGTTTCAAGAGATACAAATTGTTAAAACTGACTGTATATGCGATACGTTTTGGTGTTTTAAGTCGGTTTTGGGAGCAGAAACTTGTGTAAGATTTTAATTATAAGGCGGGCTACTTTTAAAACGTATGCATACTTATGTGGTGTAGTGTACCCACGGGAAAATACGAGTAATTTAGCGATATGAACGCCAAAACATTGTTGCACCTCAATTTAAAAGAAAATCAAAAATAAGTGTAATATTTTGTGCCAATTAAGAATACGAAGTCTGTTCAAAAAATTATGTTA
This sequence comes from Epicampocera succincta, assembly GCA_932526305.1. Taxonomy (NCBI): domain Eukaryota; kingdom Metazoa; phylum Arthropoda; class Insecta; order Diptera; family Tachinidae; genus Epicampocera; species Epicampocera succincta. Next base: position 61,126,546 of record OW052034.1, read on the forward strand.
ATTTTCGTTCAAGGTTCGGAGAAGTTCTGATATGCACTCTTGGTGTGTCCTTGAGGCCTGTCCGCGATTCGGCTATTATTACCTCAATCGCTACCGAATGGCGTCCTTTCATGTGTCTTTTCAATCTTAGGAATAGGAAAATCCTTAGGAGCCTAAAGCTGGTGAACACGGTGCCTGAGGTATCACTACGTTGTTGGTTTTGGTAAAAAAATTAACATTATATGACGGTTTATTTTTTAATCAAAATTCAGCAATTTTGGAACGCACTTCGCTGCTTACACAGTTTTCGAAAAAATCGTACACCATGAGCCGTGCCAATATCCCCAGCCAACTTGTCGTATATATTTCTCTTGTGCAAACCATATGCCGTCAAGCCTTTAGTAGATGTTGGGGAACGAATATAAAAGTTGCGTAAAATCTTAACACAGGAAATATGCCAAAAATTCTGACATTTCTGGGCATTTTATTTTTCTGTCCATACTTAAAATCAACAGAGCAGTCAACGATGCAGACCATAAAAAATTTGCCAAAGTTTAAGAGACACTCGAGGTAATTGTTTTATTTGATATTATATGTCAAATGTTATAGCATTCGCTTCTGCAACCTGCCAAAACGTCTCTTGCACTTAATGGGAATTTTCTTAACATTTTCGAATATCTATAATTTTTTCATTTGTTTTTCAAAATTTGGAACATTTGTGTTGTCCTCCGGTCTTGAAGATACGGGTAACCAAATTTTGGGCGTAAATAGCACGACATTATCTTACAGAAAGTCGATTTCTCAGAAGTCCTTTCATCAAGTTTTACATTAAAGAAAATACATCGAGTGTATTGTTCTATTAAAATACAATAGTGTGTGTTTGCTGTTTTTAACTTTCACATAAACTTAAATACACTTGTACACTTTTATTTCATATGTTTTTGAAAAGTTATAGTGGCGACAATGTTATTAACGTAGTGTGAACGCCCCATAACATTGACCAAAAGAACATAAAGAAATTCATACAATAACATTTTTTGTCGATGTTGATTTGAATCTTTCTAAATTGTAAGAGACAGGGAACACTTCTGCAAGTAGTTTGTTACACAAATTCGCCATACGACTGAAGAACGAATTCTCCCTGTAATGCATTATGCGATTTACAGACCAATCGACCACTCATGGATGAGCTCTGGACGATAAACGTGTGTTTTTTCAAAAGAAAACGGGTTTCGGGAACAAGATCCCTGATCTCATCACCAGCCATTACAGTACCGATAATACAGTGTAACTATCCTGACGCTGCAATGATGCGCCACTTAATGAATAGAATTGGATAGTCCACTATCACCTATAAGCTTTTTCTCCCTCTCTTCAGCAGAATTTATAGGTTAATAAATGCGGCACAGAAAGTTATTGGGAAATTTAAAAAAATGTGTAGGAGATGGAACAGAATACACGAGGCAGGATTTTGCAGACTAAGCAACTGTCTTTTAAGAGATTGTATCGCATTTGTTACAATGAAATGAGGGTGGGCGCTTAATATCTAATATATTCAAGCAGTTGCCCGCATTGTCTTCAATCCAGATGCCCAGTTGTAACAAAAATTCAACAAGTCTAAAGAGAACAAAATAGTTCGTTTTAATAAATATTTCTGCCGATTCAAAAAAATAAAACAAATCTCGGATTTGATGTTTATAAAAAAATTATTTTTCACATCATGTTTTCTTTGTTGAAAAAATTGGTTGTTTTTGGAAAACTAGTGTTTGAATCTGCAAATTCCTTTACTGGTTCGCACTCTAAAAATTTTTAACTGATTCAGTGGATTCATTTGTTGAATGTGAAAAGAACTTTTTCGGCACAATAAGACAAATTAAATATTATTGAAACTATATCGTATTAAAAAAAAAAAAAAAACTTCTGGGTTAGTGGATAACAAACAGGCAGATAAAAATAGCTTTTTCTATGTTGCTTAGAGCTATTCCACGTTAAGCACAAATCTCTTGTCAAGTACAAGCATGTCTGTACTCAAATCTTTTACTTTCCAGCCGACTTTAGCTCTTACATCTACACACACACACGGCTAGCGCAGGCGACTTGCGCTTCTAACTTGTGTAGAGTGTAGAGTAACATTCCGTTTTTTCTGGTTGACAATACTGCTTTTTTTCCTTTAGTTGTAAATGTGCAATAAATATTTGGTTTGATAGCAATAAGTACACTGCTCTATATTTTCTTTGTAAGAAAAAGACTACAAAAGCTGAGTTTAAAAGCGGCAGCAAAAAATGGTACAATTCTACGAATAAATAAATACACGTTCGTACTCGTATGAGGAAAAACAATAAGACAACAAACAGCAGCAGCAAATTGTGTAAAAATATAAAAACCAGTACAAAACATGTGGTAACACCTTTCAGCAATTATAGCTCTATAAAACACATAAATTTGCTAGGAGGTCTCATTTCTTCTATCCTCTAAGAAAAATAGTCACACACACACACACACTCACTAACACATTCACTCACACATTCACCCATTCCAACATGATGTCTAATTTTCCGTTGCTGTGGACTTTTTACATGTCGTTGTTTTTGTTTTTCTTTATTCAGTTACCTGAATTATATTTTTATTTATCATTTGTTATGTGCCAACACCTTTTTTTTATTTTAAGCTCAAGCCGTTTTCCATTTCGGTGGAAGTGTTGGCGTGAAATTTGTGTTGTTGCATGTGGCAGCCAGCATACAGCGCTTTTTTGTCTCTCATGTTCGGGGTAAAAGTCTGTTTGTAGTGATTTACATGAAGCGTTTGAATTTCTTATTATTATTTTTGCGAATTTGTAAACGGATTATTTTTTTGTTGTTGTTGCTTTTAATGATATCCCTTAAGCGAAATTTTAAAATATATGCTAAATGAGGTAATAAAGTATGTTTTCGTGTTTAAATAGAAATATATTAGTAATTCTCTTGGTTGCTTTTTTTTTTGTGCAATGAAAACCGAAAGAAAATTAATTTGTCGCCCCAAAGGGTTTGGCTAATTTAAACTTTGGTTGCGGCATTGTCTTTATTAGCGAAATTAGGGCTTAATATTTGTGTTTAATAAATAGCTGGTTTGAAGCCGGCTGGCAAGTTTAGAAAGTAAGAGTAAGCGAAAATTATGTTGGGTTTCTTGAATAACAGCATATATCGAAAAATCACAATATTCAAGAAGAAGAAAAATTCTGGACTTCAACAAAGATAGAATTCAGTATGTTGCCTTCATAACTATCGATGAACAACAACTTCACTTGTTGAAGCTGTGAACGTCGCACCACCGCAACGTGTGGCTTTCCAGGCTCACATGCGTGACATCTTATCGTGATATGTGGACGCCTCATTGGCAAACCCCAAGCCTAACAGCTTTTGTTATGTAACTCCTCCTGCCAGTAATTCCTTGGACATTAAAAGAAGACGGGGCATTTGAGTTGGTGGTCCGAAATCCTAAGGTAACATTAGGCTTTAATCAACTCGCCTGTACGCTTTCCCTCATCTTGTTCTTTACAGAGGACGAAAATTGCAAGACAACAGCAACTTGATTACATTTCGATCACCGAACATACCCCAGTATGTGCCAATGCCCATTCAGCGTTTTTTAGACTTAAGCCACAGCCAAACGTTTCAGCCGAGGTGGGCACCAGCATCGCTCTTTCAAGGCATCCCAGGAACACGTTGGTACCCGTTCTACCAATTGACCTTTGGTTAAGGCTTCGGAAGAATCAGCTCATACATGAACTTCCCAAGGTTTCGCTTTGCCAACCGCTAAACAAGTTTCCCTCCATACAGAGGGTAGAATAGTGTAATCTAGCTGGGAATACTCTTAAGCAAAATCGTCTACTTCGGGGCAGAGGCATATTTGAGAAATAAGTTTCCTACAAAAGCCATAAACCTTCTTATAGTTCAATTCCGAAATACTGCTCTAGATAGAGAAAGAAAAAAAGATTACATTTTTTCAACTTTTGCGCAAGAAAATTTTTGTGTTGAAGTTCTTAAAATTTGGATTTGCTTCTCCAGTTGAAAACAATTAGTGCAGTTTTACTTTCATACTCGGTTGGAGTTGAGCCGCTGCTAAAATTTGAACAGGTATTTTATTTTGGTGCCAAATCAAAAAAGGAAGGATTTCATTGCCATTGTGTTAAATGTCATATGCACATAAAATAAAATATCTTTTCCTTTAGAAACAGTAAAGAATTAATAAGTAATACAAAAAAAACTTTATAAAGACCTGGGAGAAGGCCACGCTTATGAACACCTTTAGAAGAGGTTATTTCCTGTCTGCAATCAAAATGCTGATAAATACATTTTTTCGAGATAAAAGTACATCCTATTTCCTTAAATGATTCAACTCAGCTGTCTGCAAGTGGTAAATACAAATTTTAAATATTAAACTAGACAAGTAAAAATATTAAACTGTAAGACAAAAGTACAAGAAACACACCTATTTTTTATACTGAGTGGCTTGAAATTTGCGGCAGATAATATTTTTGAGAGAAAGATTTCAAAAGCATTTCGTAATATTTCAAACGATTATAATAAATTAAAGTATAACGGGTGTTATTAATGTTACAAAGTAATTTAACACACACACACACACACACACAAACACAAAGACACCACATTTATAAACGTGTCAGATCATGTAACTAAATCGTTGGAATTGATCATTTATAAAAAAATTAAAATCAAAATTTTTGTAGCTGCTGTTTGAATAATTCGATACTTTTTTGATTTGATGGAAATTTAAGAATCTTCATGTCTAACAATTTAATTAATCATGTATTTTCGAGTCGGTGTGGATTTCAAATCAAATGAGTAGGCTGCCTACCACAAGGCACAATGAACTCTGCATAGATCGCTTCAAACCGTTGCACAATGGGCTGGATAATGACTTTGTCAATTTAAGTTGAATCTACATATATTGTTTAATGTTCTAAGTTGAATACGAATAAAAGGAAATATCATCATGCAAGGTCTTGCCCAAAAACGATAGGTTTGGCGATATTAATTAATGACTCTTTTTTACACTTAAATATTTATGTAGATGACGTGAGAATAATATTTTGTTATACTCGTACATAACATTATAATTGAAAAAATTGTAGCTGAAAGTAGGAAATTAATAAAACGCAAGAATGAGAAAATTTCAACCGATAGTGAGAAAGTTAAATTGGTAGTGAGAAAAACATTAAAGCACAAATTCAGATTAATTTTGACAAATACATAATTCTAATTTTGTATCAATTATTATTTTTTAAAATTTTTCTGAAAACTTTTATCCTATATTAAGTGTTTAAATTCGTATTAACTTTCAAAATATATATTTACACGTGCATTTCCAATTCAAGATTTTATTATAAATTTATTTATAAAAGAATTTTTTGTTTTTGGCATTTAAGGGAAAGTTCAAAAGAAATAAATGATAAGATGGCAAATAAATTTATATAAACTCATTCTAAATCTAATTCAATTAATTTTTTTACTTACAAATAAAACCGTCAATAAAACGTCAAAAACAAACATTTTACTTCTGATCTGGTGACAACCGAGCGACACTAAACCATAAAAGAAATGTAATCAGCTGTGCTGTCAGTGTGAACTGTCATCTTGGAAAAATGCGAAATTTATCTGCATTTCGCAGTTTTTCGAAGCATTTAGTTTTTATGCTGCTTACTTTTGCAGTTTCTGACCCTTATTTTTTAAAATAAATTCTTTACTTTCATCTTTTTTACTTCCTAAGTCTTAATTAAGTCCCGTTTAACTGCGGTTCCCCTTTAATTGACTTTTAAAATTACACAAAGTTTTAGAAACTCTTTAAAAAAAAACTTTATTACACTTTTTTTTTTGCAACATTGATTAAATGCAGAGTTGTGTTTTTCTATATTGAGTCTAATTTTATAGCTTGAAATATAAATCAGAAAATACTTACCTGTTGCAGCTCTTCTTTGCTTTTCGTTTACCAATATATACGAGTATATTTACATCTACAATAGTTATATATAAAAAACAAAATTTAGCTTTAATTAGGCTTTATTTATGTGCAGTTTTTTCACTTGAAAAGTAGCAGATTTTGTAAAAAAAAAATATGGCAACGCTGGTTGTCTGTCTTGTGGGTTTTTGTAAGCTAATAATAATTTTGCCAAATTAAGCTAATGACTAGTTCATAAAGCAGTTTTAAACTTTTATGAACACGACTGGTATTCAATTATGGCCACTGGTTGCTGCGTTCTAGTTTGAGCCATTTTTGCTCAAAACTGTTTAGTTTCTTCCAATCATTTATTTATTTGCTTAAATCACTTTAATAACCATTAAATTCTTTCATTAAATTAACATCAAGGTTAAAGTTAGTCTTACAAAATAATGACTGCAAGACAAATCGTCATAACTCAGTTTCGCTTAAGTCAACTTTGTAGAATATCAATTCATTCAATCACTCATTCGAATTTGATTAAGGCACGATCAAGATGCAACAGCTTGAAACCAACAAACAAAGTGTTTTTCCTTTTTTTCGCTTTTTAAACTCTACAGAAACTAAAAATCAACGGCATGAAAAATTTAGTTTAATTTTTCTGAATTTTTAATATAAAATATTTATTAGTTTTTGAAAGGTAAGACCGAAAAATATGAAAACGCTTTAGCAAAAGTGAATGTATACATAAATTTGCATTTTGAAATCAAAAAATCTGAACACAAAATCGCAATAACAGTGGAAAAATATGAATTTTCCATAGAATGAATCATGAGCAGATCATAGAAATTTAATAGTTTGAAATACCAACAAAGTTATTATGTATTGGAATATTGCCAATTAGTAGCAGTACCCAATGACCACACGAACTTGGCATAATTTCTGGAAACTCCTTGAAATTGTTTGGCAATTTGTATGGAGGCGTTTTGGCGAGTTCAATTCCAATTCCAATTCAAGATTCTGTTTTCATTGATAATACAATTGAGAGCTTAATTAACAAAGTTAAAAGCCCAAGCAGCCTAAAAAATTCTGGCTGCCTAAAAACAGCTGCACAAAATCAATTTCCATTTAAGTTTTTTGATTTGTTAGTATTTGCCGAGCTGAAATTAAAAGGCAAAGCAGCAGCGACAGGTTGAAATTGTCAATCGGAAGTATTGCTCTTACTGACAAAGCATCAATTGGTATAAGATGGGAATTATGGGATCCAACAGCAACCGAGCACTTTCGTTGTACAAATCGATAAAGTTCATGAAGATGTCGTGGCAATTTAGGTATTTGATAAATATGTTTTTGTATGTGGTTTAATAGGACGTTTTTATTATTTACACAGTTGTAAGTATGTGTGTCGTACTATATCACAGAAACCAGGGTGGCCCACTACTTACTGAGATAATGCGGGCACCAAACGTTTTGCGCAACAAAGTGATAGCTTCCAGCGCTATATGGCATGTTGCGTCGTGTTCCTCCAAATGATTTGAAAGGGAACGAGTCATTTGTCTGTAGTGATCGCCATTCAATGTGATATTGGTACCGAGTTTCAGCAATTTTTTTTCCACGATTTGTGAACGTTGTTCGGGTGTAAGTCTCTGCATGACCATTTGCCAAAGACTAGTGAAGAAATCGTCAAACAGACGTCATTAGTACTTTTTTAACACAATAGAAAACCGCAAAAGCTTTTGGCTTATCTGTCGAAACACTCAGAGTTTTTGGTAAGAATCGAAACTATGATCCTTGGAATGTTGGTCGAACACTCCACCAACTCATGCATCGCACTGACAGGATCACGATCTAGTTCAAAGAAGCTTCTGAGTTCACTTTTAAACTTCACAAAATTTTAATTTATTAACTCGTAGTAAAGTTTTTTTTTAGTTATAAACATTGAATAACGCTGGATCAACAATTAAATGTTTTTATTAGTTTTGTCTTTGAAAGCTGGCAACCTTGTACTTAATCACCAGACATTACATTTTCAAAATTAAACTTTTAAACTTAAATAAAGTTTAAGCATCTTAATTAAAAAAGTAAAATATGTTAAAAAACGCCCTTTTCTCAAAGTTTAACCTTATTTGGATACGAGTACCCACTTGACCTGATTTGTGTGTGAATCATCTGGTTTTGGAAAATTGTAAGCGTGAACTCAAAGGAAACGAATTCGCTTTGTCAAAGCATTTACATAAAACTGGTAAAAAGAAGTGCTTATTATTGTTAAACATAAAAACGATTTCGTTCCTGTTATTAAATGGTTTGGGACTCCAGGGCCCTGAAAATAATTTCAATTCAATTAATTTTTATACACATTTTCTATATGTCAATTTCTTTTACTTGTTGTCTGTTAATCATTTTAAATTTTCTTTATCCCTTTATGGATCTTCTTTTTGTTTTTGTAAATGTGTTTTTATAAATTAAAAAACTTAAAAGAATATCAAATAAAAACTGATCATTTTGAAAAGTGAATTCAATTTAAAAAATGTTTTACATGATCGATTTTATATTCCAATTTTGTTTTATTCCGTACGTTTTATTTTTATAATGAGTAAAAATTATTATTAAACCCAAAAATAGAACTTTTCCATAGAGGTGTGAAAAAAGTGAAAAAAGACCTCAACCAACTTGGTGTGCGAAATTGGAGGCTGGCTAAAGATCGTGCCAGCTGGAAAAGCTTGTTTGTTGAGGCCCAGGTTCACACCAAACTGAAGCGCCAGAAGAAGTTTGAAAGAAATTCAAATTTATAAAAAAATGTTATTCAACGTTAAAGTAATTTTAACTAAATTTAAGGTGAAATCATACATTTTTCCAACCAGTCATATCATCATATCTTGATCTCCCAATCGATCGTATCACCTCTAGTAAATTCTTTACGGTATGACTGTGCATAAAATCAAGTAAATCCTCCTACTCGCGTGAATCTTTCTTTCACAGAATTTACTTATCTTTTCCTAAATATATTCAGATAAAATCAGAAAAGACGTCTCTTAAAGTTTTCACTTAAATAAATTTTTACTTGAAGCAAAAATGAGTTTGAAATCAATATTACCAAAACAATGTTACCAACTAAATCACTTTTTGTCGTTTTCAAATTGCTTTTCTGTCTGAATTCCATAACATATCAACAACTTTTAGTACTATTTAAAATTGGCAAACTTAAACAATTTTATTAAAAAAAATATGTTACAAACATAAAACTTTTTAAATTTAAATGTCAACGTATTGTCGAAAACAATGTTGATAACTTAAAAAAACGCCAATAATGATGCGAAAGCAGCTAAAATGGTATTATTTAAAAAATACAAGTATTCGCCGCCAATTTCACTTTCTAGGAGGGCGCTGTCAAAATCACATTTTCCAATTGATGTCACGATATTACAGATTTTCTCATACCAGTTGAACGCACATGACAATTTCTGACAGCAGATAACGAACGCTTGACGCACAAATTTAGATTTGGCTGCTAAGCATAAAATTTGGACTTATAATAGATATTATTTCATGATTAATCGATCCAGAAAAATGACTAAATTATACCTTTAAGGGAATTTCAAATCCATATGTATCCACATATGTATGTGTAGGTATGAATACTTATGCATATTTTTAATACAAGAAATAAAATAAAGCAACAATACTATCAACATTTTATAAAGCAATACAACAACAGCAGCAAGAACAAAAACACTGACATCAATTTTCATTACAAATTGAGTCATTTAATTTATTTATGACCGATGAAAGAACAATTTCCAACTTAAGCTTAAACTTCCGCATTTATAAAGATCAACTTACGAGTACAAAAACAGACTCCAAGGAATACAGCATATAAAACCAACAGATACAACAAAAAGAAAAACAACAACTGTTGAAAAAACAGCAGCAACAACAACAACAACAAAAGAAGAAAATATGGCAGCATATTTTAAGAAATTATTGCATAAAAGTTAAATTGGGTCAACAAATGTGCAGCGACAACATGCACAATAATTTTTGCTCATTTACAAGAAAAACAACAACAACAACAACAGCAGCAGCAGTGAAAACAACAAATTATATATGTATGTGTATTTTTTACCCAAGAAACAAAGAATTTTAACTTATAAAATGATCATAAATTATAGCTTTAATTGCTTTTTTATGGAAAAAAAGAAATTGAACATAAATTATAAATTGTTTTTAAGGGAAAATGCAAATTTTTCATCATAAAGGCTGCTGAAAAATATTGAAACTGTCTAAATTGCAAAAAAAAAAAATATTTTGGGACACTTTTTTTACACATAAATAAGTAAAACTTTTAGGGAATAACACTTTCATTAATATTAAAGAAAAAGGTTAAAATCGTTTGTCCCTTCTTCAGTCAACTTTAAAATATTTTTCCCAGTTTTTGTTGTTGTTTGCCTGTTAAATATGTTTGTTTGTGTGTATGGCTGTATGTGTGTGTGTTGCAATTTTATCTTTTGATTAAAATCAATTTCTCCAATTAAAATGTATTGAACGTTTTGTATGCATTCGGTGACATTATAATGGGTATTTTGAGATTTAAACACTTTTTCCTCTTCTTGTGACAACCACATGCTAATAAGCCTTTGTGTTGCGTTATTTTTGTTGTTGGTTTTTTCCTTTGTGAACATTTTCCTTAACTACTGCAGTTATTTGCTGACGTTTTGAAACAGCCAGCATGAAGGAGTGGTAGAATGATATAACAGAGCGGATGTATTGATACTCTTATATTCCTATTGGTCTTAGTAGACTTATGCATCTTCTATGACCTGAGGGATAAAAAGAAACTGAAAGGGCATTAAGTTCGATTTCCAATTAAACTGAAATAGTTTCAATTAATGTGCGTCGGATACCAGGACACGTATAGCACAGAGAGCGTTGTGAGGACAAACATCTACTTCAAAAGAGGACTTGCATCTTTCAGCTTCAATGAGAGTCTCCTTAAAGGAGAGATAAACCAATAGATAAGAACCATCCTGGGGAAACATTAGAACGATACTGAATGGCCTTGAACATTCGAAGTAGTTTATGAGCTTCGTTGCCAAGAAACCGAAATTCTCTATAAGACTAGATAGAAAAAGTCTAGGAAAACTGTTGGGTTTCAAAATAAAGTTATGCACGGAATCAGATTACTCTGATCGAGATGCCAGGATACGAGATAATGAGATGACAGATATGCACGTCAAAAGCGCATTGCCATCTTTTGGCTTTAACAAGAGTCTCCTTAAAGCAAAAATATATGTATAAGTAGACATATCGGAAACATTTCAAATAGTTGATCAATCTCGATGCTGAGAAATCGGAATTTCTGTAATATTGGATAAGAAAAGCCTGAGAACACTGACGGTGGCGCTCACAAAACTCTATGCCTATAAAAAGCACCTATACAGAATGAGCGTATCCAAAACCGACACTCTCACAGGACTCTATGCCTGTAATAAGCAAGAAGGAGTTAACGGACCATTTGATTGTTAATTGTGTGGCGCTGGGATGCAGGAGTTACAGCCTATTTCAAGGTCGAACAGGACTTCTTAATACTATCATTTAAGATTTCAAAACATATTAATCCCTTGAAGGGAAAAGTGGCACATCGTATCAACGATCGTATTAGTGCGAAAGACCACAACAACAGAAACTCTGGAAAGTTCATGTATGACTTCAGTACTTGGTGAGTGGATACGAATATTTCGGTCTTCTGAGGTTTAGATATTTTCTCAGTTCTGCTATGCAAGATGGGCTAGAACCTCGTGTTGCCAACCTATTCGTAACCCAAAATCTATTCTAGGGTATTTTTAAATTCCTATTGAACTCTATGAATTGAATTTGCTTTTAGCATTTTCTTTCCATAAAATGATATGTATTTAAAATTATTGCAAGAAAAATGCCACATTTCAATTGATATGCATCTGGCTTTTTTCTTTCTTTCTTTAGTTTATAAAACAAGAAATATATTTTCCTTTATTGCAGTTGGTTTGAATTAAAGATAATGGTAATTTCAGCTCTAGACCAACGCATTTTTTTCTTTTTTTCCTTTTTTCTTTTGTTTTTTGTATATTTTATTATAATTTGCGGTAGTTTTACTTTTTGCCTGATGAAAAATTATACACTGTTTCTTTCGTCTGTCTCGCTTTTGTGAAATTCAGTGGCAATGGAATAAACGAAACGAAGCCAAAACAGATGACAATAAAGACGCAAATGATGAGGATGAGTTTGGTCTTCTTATCTTTGATTACAAGTATAACTCTGGCACAAGGAATAAAATATTTATTGTATACTTGTACGAGTACCAGTGCTCATACGCAATGATCTCAGTATGAAAAGTCTGCTGCTAATACACTTGTAGCAACACAACAACTGTCATTTCGCTACTAAAAATGCAGCAGAACAGACTTCGATTGATATGAATAAAAACAAAAGAAACTGCAACTAAAAGAAATATTTTATTGCGACTGTTAAAGGCGCAACGCGTCTTTGCCACATGTATTTCTGTACGAGCTTAAGTAGACAATGTCTGTCTGTCGGTCTGTATAGTTTCTAGAGCTTTTTTTTTTTGTTTTTCTGATGAGACATTACTGGACGTTAAGTCAAGCAAACGGATAGATAGATAGATGGATGGATGAATGACTGACTGAGTGACTGACTGGTTGGACAGACATGCGGTCAGTGGCATTTTTAATTAGTTTGTTTTTATAAAATTTATTATTTTATTTATGTTTCATTGTGTCGTAGTCCGCCTTTTTGTCTGTCTGCCCTACAGTTCCAGACTGATGTTAATTTTATGAATAATTGAGGCGGGAATGATAATGTTTGTACACATGTGTACTATGCATTTGCTGAAGAAAAGGTAATTTAAGTCAGTCTTTCCTATGCAAACAACATATGACAATTGCAGAAAGAAATATCTAGTAATGACAGGGTTGTAAATAAGCCCAGTGTTGTTTATGTCAGTTTTTTAATCTTATGTGGCAGAAGTGCTTGCCACAGTACTACTGATTAGTTGCTATTGTTGGTCACAAAAACAAAAAGTATGTTCAAGTTTGTTATATACATCTGAACTTGTCTTTCAAAACAAAAACTCGGGGCCTGCTCCCAAAGGCAATTGTTAACGATTGGCGACATTTTTAACAGCGCTTGTGGCGCTGTGTTGGAATTTGTAAATTCCAGCGATGTATGAAATTTCATCGAGCTTAATAAACATTAATTCATCACTTTAAACATCGTTTTAATTTTTTTTTTTTTATTTATATAGCGCCCTTTAAAGTCGTTTTCTTGCTTCAGTTGTCTGTCCAGTTTCACATAAATTTCAATAAAAATAAAGAAGTCACAAGTCAATCATTTTTCAGCCTTTTAATCAGCATGACTTGCATGCGTATCAATTTAGTTTTTGTTTATTAAATAGTGTTTTATTTTATATATTGTATTTTTTTCTCGTTTTTCTCTTCTAAACTTTCAAGTGTTCTTGTAGAATGTTTTTGCTTTTTAATTGCTGTTTACATTTCATCTCGCAATCAATTGTGTCCAAAGATATTCTTATTTATTCAAAATAATACGTTGTGTTTTCTGGAAATTCTGGTCAATCAAGCACTAGGTTAAATTGATAAGCTAAATTTAGATGAATTTCTTTACAGTTTGAAATCGTTTTTGAAATAAGTGAAAACTACTCTGGGTATCGCATAAACATTGTTTCGAATGAAACTCGAAAGATATCGGTTAAAGCAGTCAGTCGCAGATGAATTATTTTTTCGTATATAGACAATTTCAAACTTCATAACAATTACAGTAGTTTCCGCATAATTGATTCCCGCTTAATTGATTTGCTCGCTTATTTGATCCAAAAAAAATTACACTGAAAATATTCAATATAAGTTTTATAGAAAAATTCCCGTTTAAATGAGTTCCGCTTTATTGCATTACCCGCTTAATTGAATCATAAAATAAAAACTATTTTTGTAAATAGCATATAAACATGCCGTTTAATTGACATTTAAAAATTCTCTTTTTGTTGAAAAAGTCAAATATGTAGTCGACTTTTGGTTTTCGTGATGGCATATAAATATTTACGAAATATGTGGCAGCCCTTCAAATCATATGTTTTGTTTATTTTGTACAAAGTTAAAAAAACGCCAGTGAATTAAAATCTATATGTATATAAATATTTTACTGCTTTATTGATCCCACGGCGCAATTATGCGGAGTTCTCTTAATTGAGCAAGTGATTCAATTAAAAGAGTATCGGTTTAATGCCCGGTTAATTGCAACAAAACCTGTGCATTTTTAGAAAATCAATTAAGCGGAAATTACTGTAATTAGTATGTTGTACTTATTTAAGCCAAATATTTTAAGATAAAAAAATCTTTGTCAATTCGGGGCCCAAAAAATTAATAATTAATTTTGAAGAAAACAAAACTCATTTGGGAACTTTATTTTGCCAACAGATAAACTATTTCATACGTTAATATCGACAAACATGTTGGAAGTTAATTTGTTTTCGTTCGACATGGTGGTGGGACAGGGATGGCTTATTTTCCGCTCCTGGTATGGAGGAATAATTTCTTTGTTACAATTTAATCAATTTAACCGTAAATGCATGCAATAAGATGAACCACTGTATGCTGCCAATGCAGTTGTTCATCTTATTTCTTATAATAATTTGTTTGATAACTCTGATTTTCATGTGGTTAAACAAAATAATTGTGTATTCGTTTGAAAAGATTATTTTATATATTAAATAATAACTTTAACGAGTGAATCATGTAATGTTCGAAATGTCGCGTGCGAAAAGTCACGTTTGAAATGCCACATTCGGCTTGCGACGTGCAACGCACAAACAGAAGATTTTTTTACTCCAAGCAAATTTATTTCAAATAAAATTATTGGCCATGCCAATTACACCACAAAACTGTTTTAGGTTTCATTGAATTTCTCTTCTTTTCCCTCCATATTTTGTCACAGCCGAACCGCTACTTTCTTCTTTTTGGCCATTTTCTTCGATACGAACTTTTTTTTGCTGTAGCATGTAGTATATAGTGTACCGGAATTTCTCGTTCAGTAACTGAGATGGGAAACACAGTTTGCCGGCAAGCCAATAATAAAAAAAATACCTGCAAATATCAGTGGCTCCATGGATCCAGAGGTCGGTTCCTGCCAAAGAATTTGGTGAAGAAAAGACTAGCCAAAATTCTGTAAATTCAACTAAACAATAACATACCCACAATATAAAATGATGCATCCATAAAAACAAACACTCAATAACCCAACAAACAAATCCATATTAATATAACATAGAACTGAAAACTCTTATGTTGGGAATGTTCGGTCATTTGATGTTTGACCGTGCGTGCATTGTCCAAGGTATGCACACTGGGCACTGAACAGTTAAATCCTGCCATCCTCATCGCCACAAAATAGAGTAAAAAAAACACTACTCCATCTTTCCTCCTCCGCATAACATACACTGCATGTGTAGCCATCCAGTCCAGTCCAGTCTGTGTTGTGAGTTGTGTAATTTAGAAAATTCCATCTAATCTCTTCACAAACTCACTTTCAATTATTGTTTAAACCAATACCAAAGTGATTTTTTTTTTTCGATTTCAACAATTTTCACACAAAATGTCGCCTTTCCATTATAAATGACCAAATTGTGTGTTAAAAAAAAAAAAAACAAAAGAAAAAAAAATTAAGATAAAAACTTGTTAAAATTTTACGACCAAAAGTTAATAAATGATGAGTTTTCCCTGCTAAATTGCTAAAGACGAAAAACAAAAACAAAAAAATGGTCAGAAACAAGAAACTTACAACAGCAAAACTAATAATAAAAACGAACACAAATAACAAATCTCACAAATATCATAGTGGACAAAACAATAATACTTGAAATGTCATATTGCAGAAGAAATGGCTGCTGCTGCTGCAGCAGCAACAACATCTTTATGGAGGAAAACAGCAGCAACGTGACAACAACACCAAACAAGATTGGTAATGGCAGCCAGCTCCAACATGTCACTTTCATCTAAAAATATTTTATAACTTGCAACAGCAAACGCCAACAAAGGAGTTTTTATGGAACTAAATTCAATAATAGCAGCGAACGCTACTTTTTTTCTTTAAAAAAAAACTTGTGAACACGGAGGAGAGAAAATACGTTATCAGGAATACGTTTAAAGGGTGTTTTGAAAGACAACATTTCGCGTATCATAGACATAATAAATACTTGCACATCAATGCAACACTTTATTTTAGGTCAATCGAAGGTGTCTTTGGCAAACCAATATCTCTTAAGAAAGCAACTTAAAAATGTCTTTAAAATACAAATCTAAAAAAAGGTTTCTAAGCACATAAATTCAAGATAAATATAGTTAAAAAGAATACTTGTGTCTATATTGACCAAAGCGAGATACTTAATGGGAAAAAGTAAGAACTAACGAATACTTTACAAAGAACACTTTTATCATAAAATAACCTCTTAAGAACAGAATCGCTACAAAAAAAAAAAACATTTAAAAAGGATATTTTAGGTAAAGACCCATTTAGGAAAAATTATTTTTAAAAAAGCTGTATTAAAAGAATAGGCTTATGAAAAATTATATCTTAAGCGTGAACACTTTTCAAAACTAAATTTACACACTTAAAAAAAGGGAAAGTGTCGTTTAAAGCTTTTTTTATTTTGGGAAAAATTATAGGTTTTGGAGAAAATTATTGTTTTGAGACTAAAAGTATGATTTTAAAACACGTATTATTAAACTATTAAGTTTCTGCAATAATTAAGAACAAATTATTAATTACAGAAAAAAGTACTTTTTAAAAAAATGCATTCAAAAAAAGTACTTTTTAATAAACCCTTTTTAATCGAAATACATTTAAGTATCTTTGAATGAAATGCTTTTCAAAAAAAAGCGTAACCACGCGGTAGACTGCACACGTCGCCCAAAAACTTCTTTGATCCATCGTGAATATATTTTTGTATGAAGTTGAACATTCCCAATTTCAATATGTAGGGAACCTTATTCTCTTATTCTTATTCCCATCATAAAACACACCATGTCTCCTAGTCTGCGATCCGTAATGATGAAATGCTTGTCATAGAAATGTATCTTGGCACAGTGGCACACAACTTGCTGTATAGTTTCTAGTTTCTCGATATCGTTACACAACTTTCAGAATTCTTCGCTCGGCAAGCTTTCATAAGGTTCATAATGTTTCTTTTATATCTTAAAGAAGAGCACCTCAAAAAAATTTATTTCAAGTATATTTTTTGTATTTGGCTCAGGATAAGGCACACGAACGGTCGAAATTCCTCTACTCAGAAATGTTTGCAGACGAGAAAAGCACTAATTTTTAAGAAACTTCAGCGATCGCTAGCGAGGCGAGATTATATTGAAATACATCTATCAGATATTTTATGGTTCGACTGTACCAGACCAGCAAGTGGTAGTTTTAGAATTATGTCCCTGGTTTCATGCTAAAAGTCGAAATCTTAAATCGGATTATTTGTTATTAATTCCTGAGGTGTTATTATAAAACATTTAGTAATGTAGGTAAATAATTGACCTACTGCATCTCAGTCTGATGAGGGGGCTGCCCACTCAGCCAGCAGACTGGCGAGCATCAGCTGATTACGAGTACCCGAAACTGTTTATTGATGGCAATCGTCTAACGTCCAGGTTGTTTGTATATTAATAACTCCCTCTCAGCTCGATCTTGAACTACTTACAATTCGTAACTCCAGCTAGACATGCTTTTTATTGCTTCATCGCATACACTGGAAAGCAATCAACCATCAAAATTAACTGTGCATCATGTTAAATTTACGGTTTTGTAATACATTTTTTGTAGTTTAGTTTTGCAAAAAATTTGCTTTTAATACGCACTTATGACCGTGAGGTTAAATCAGAGCCGATAGACATTTCATGTTAATTTGACATGATACCATTTCACAGTACAATAAAATCTCACACCTCATTTTGCTTAACACTGTCCTCTAAAGATTTTTATGAATGTGGCGTTTTTCATCATTCATAAAATGAAATGCGGCGATCAAAATGTTGCATGTGGCATGACAATACTTTGAAAAAATGTAGAAAGAAAAGCATACAACGGCATTACGAAAAAAAAGCAGCAGCAGCAACAGCGAAAAAAGACGGTAATAAAAAAGAAACAGTAACAACAAATTTGCGCTTTTCTTGCTGTCCGGCAAAATCAACGCATCGCCAACCGGGGAATAATATTTATTTAATTTTTTTTTTTTTTAGTGCCTACAAACTTTGTAGGCAAAAAAATTTCGATTTCTACGACAGAAAGTGACAAAGCCATGAATACAATACAACGTCAACTTTTCCGTACAAATGATGACTCTGATGACGCAAACATTCAAGCTGACAAACAAAACGAAGAAGTTGACTAATGCCTCACTAAACACATCCACAGCCAACAAACTACGACTATTAAAAAGTTTTTGGAAAAAGTTTTTGGACATATTTTTCTTTTCGTTTGACTGAAAGTGACACCGAAACAAAACCAAACGTTACAAAATCAGCCTGCACACAAAAATTTAGGCTACAGTTAATTTCAACCAGCGCAATGGTTTTGCAAAAAAAGAGATTCAAACAATGACGAAAGAAAAAAGTCAAGCAACATTTTAAAATGGTTACCATTAACAGTTATGGTGCATAATAAATGTTGCAAGTACTAGCAAAACAGCGAGGCAAAAAAGCTTAATTGCAATTATGATCTTGTTTTGCTTTAACTTGTTTGCCAGGTCCGTCCACCGCGTGTCACAATGTCTCATTCATTATGAAGTCTGCCTTTTTGTCTGCCAGCTCTTCTAATATGGTTTAAAGATAAATTTAATTTAAAAATGTTTTGCAGCAACGTCTCGTATTATTGTATGTACGCTTATAATTTACTATATGCAACGTACATGTAAGTGTAGGAGTTTTGTGTGAAAAATTTCTTTAAATAAATTAAATTATTTTAACTGCAAGCTTTTACAAAGAAAGTTTACTCAACTGTCAAAATAAAAAGTTATAAATAAAATTCAATTAAAAGTGATTTGAAAGTGGTCAAAATATAGAGAAATAAATTAAGTTTCATACAAGTGACAATCAGGATAACAACAAGCTCAACTCACTGGGATTATTCAAAATTATGTATATTAATTTTGTGGCATGCGAGTCAGTCCGTACTCCCTATTTTCAGTTTTCGCAACAGTTTTTCACATACATACATACATACATACTTCCACTTTTCCATTGAATATTTTACCATAAATAAGCCACTAAATTCGTTTGTCTGCCAGCCTGCCGGTCCAATAATTGGGTGAGACGGTGAGAAACTCCTTCCATGATTTGGTTTTTTCCGTTTTGCGTGTTGAAGCAACAATTGATGGTTGATCGATGGCTGCGTATGAAATGGAAAACGTTTACAACAACTTCGTTGTAACTTTCTTTTAACCATTTTCATATACATACATAATACACAAAAAACAAACAACTATGAATCTATGAATGTAAGTATGTACTTCTGTACATACATATGTATGTATTTGAATATGATTTCGTTCACAATTTTATCATAAATACTTTGTGGGTGTTGAAAACGAAACGAAAACCCATTCATCCATTGATACGCTGCACTATTCATCAATAGATTTATGCACACGAGTACGAGCAGAGTATTCGGTTCGCTTTAGACTGTTGTGCTGTTTTAGAAGATTTGTTTCAACATTTTATGCTTTATGTCACTGTGGCATGCAGCAAACACAAGCATATCTGCCAGTGACATGCATGCACACTTTAGTGGCGTTTTCTTAAACAGAAGTGCGCTCTTTTTCATTTTCATGCACTCGTCGTATGTGTTGATTTGGCAGTTTTGTTGTGTTTTCAGTTTAATCATTGTTTTTATTTCAAATGAGAATATTTCGATGTTGCTCCCTTCGGGGCACGCCAATTAATAATGAAATTTTTACTTGTAATACGAAATCATGTTCAAGTTAACAGGGGAGCCAGTTTGTTCATGCTTATTACTATATATTTGTGATTTATTTTCTTTCGCTCCGCGTAAGTAATTTAAAACAATTTCATATTCAAATGTCTTAGTATCTGTTATTCAAAACTTCTCTTTTTTTTTAAATGTAGACAGCATTTTTCAAATTCATTAAACCATTGAAATGTTGTTTCTTAACTTTACAAGTTAAAAAAGTCCAAATTCAATATGATGCATAATTTTGTACAACTCCAGATTTTTATTTTACAGTCTTTTAGTGAGAAACTACTTTTTTGTCTTGCTCTATTCGTGCGGTATCTTAAGGCAATTATATGTACATACATATAAATAAATGGTAATCAAGAACAGAATTTCGAATATATGGATATTATTTTTATTTTTGTATTTGCTGACAAGTTTGAGCTGGTAACACTGATATATTACATCAACTTTTAAACAGCTGATTGCTGCTTTTTGTTTAATTTGGTTGGCTATTTGATTACGGATAGAATTCTACCCCAGAAACGGCTGCAAATGGTAGAATTACTTTTTTTAAATAGTTCAGGTCCTTTCAAAATTTTGTTCTCTGGTGAATCCCATTTTGAGCGCATGGGAACTTAATTGTACCATTTGAATTGTCACATTTGAAGTGAAGATAATTCTCAAGCTTTTGTCGCAACACCTTACATACGCAGAAAACTACTGCTTGGTGCGGCGTCCATATGTCGACAAAAACGATGGTGGTCAGAATTGTACTGTCAACAGTAAACGGAAGAGGAACATGGAATAGACTCAGAATTTTTGCACCTCAATTAGCTGGCATGGATTTACGTGCCGCACAGCACGCGCTGCAATTCATTTACACGAAGAAACTTGAAACGAAAGAACAAGTTCACTTAGGGGTCCCCTAAACAATATTAGTATATTGTCAGGGACTCCACTTAGGCCTACATGTAGACATTGGAGCTACTATTTTACTGTACTTTTTTATAACATTTTTTGTACAACTTGGTGACAGTAGAGCCAGACATTCCACTGGTGCATTTTCATAATTTTTGCCTACTTAGTACCGTGTGTGACAAATAGCACAGAAATTGTGCGCTAGAAACTGTGTGAAACACATTTACAAACTTTTTTTTAAGAAATTCCGTCGAATTTTAGCTGAAAATAGGTATTGCTTCTCTATATATACGAGTGTAGTAAATAATAGTTCAATTTAAACATATTTTTAATAAAATAATTTCATTATGGGCGAATCTGTAAATTAATATCGCTGTCAAAAAAAAAAAAAAAACTATTTAGGAAAATTCTAGGCTTTTGGATTTTGTTTATTGTAGAAAAACAACATTAATTCATTTAAATGTATTGGCAGCCCTAGAGTGACAAGGAACTGTCAGCTGCCGAAAGAGAGTAATCAGGTCCATAAAATTGGAAATGAACCTGAAACTTGTAACCCAACGTACATATGTAATTCCCGTTGGGTTGTCAACTGAACTCAATTTTCTTACGTTTTATTGCCAATAAAATAAAAGTAATTTGAAATGAATTTTATGTAAACTTTTTCCCATTTATTGTTTTAAAATTTAAATTATTATCAATGTATTTAATATTTAAAGGGATGCGATTATAAATAGTTTAGTTTTTACTGAAAAAAGTTGAACTGTCAATGTGTTTTTTATTTTTTCACTCATGGCTTGATTATTTAATGTCATGACAAATCCATTAAATAATCGAATCATCTGTCAGCTGGCGCTAGAAGAAACTGGGCAAGTCTATTTCAAATGCATAAATGAAGTGCTGAGACTGGTGTCTCAGTCTAACGTTTTGCTAAAATTATTGAATAAATTTATAATTAGCTGAGATCCAACATGGCAAAGGGAGAATATTCACATGTACATATGTATGTATGTACATATATATGTCTCAATTAAAAACTTTTCTGGAAAACGTGAATTTAAAATTAATTTCAAGTAAAAAAAAACACACACACACAATTGAAAATCTTAATTGTGATTCAAGTTAAATAAACAAATAAATTAAATGACTTGTGTTGGGGAAAATCTATTCGTCATCGGTTTTGCAATTATCGTACGATTAACCAACGTGTGTTTTTAAACATTAGAACAGCTCTTTCTGTTATTGAGTTGGTTGTTCTGCCAGCCTGTTAACAATATTTTCGTTATTGATTGCGCCCTTTTTTTCATCGCCTGTTCGTTTCATTCAGACATACAGACAGACAGACAGACAGACGGACTTATATTTCTTTATTTAATTTTAATGATGGCTGTAACCGAAACGTCAACAAGAAGGAGGTAGAGGTGAGATGAAGCAACAAAGACAAAGAAAAGTCGTATTGAAAAATCGTGGTATTGCAACAGTTGAGCAATTTCATGCATTAAGAAGTGGCATCCTACGCAAAAACTACACAATGATAAGATTGCCAAAGTGCGATAAAAAGAACCGAATCACATTTGGTGGTACGTAACCAAGTTTTTTGTTATTGTTTTTGTTTGTTTTCTCGCCGTACTATAAACTCCGTTTCGTGTACAAACTGTGCCAAAGAAATCATGATGGTTTGTAGTCTTTTTCCTGTTCGTTTGCTTGTTTCTTTCATATTTATGTATATTTTAAGCGGGTCGATTTCAGATGAATTTTTATTTTATTCAAATGAAAATGTATTAACACAACACAATAAATTATATACGATTGAAAACGCATTAAGTATGATTCAATATGCTGTAATGTTGACTCAGTACAAAAATTCTCATGTGAATTTTCTTCACTCCTTTTTTTTTCACGCAGTTTTATTGAAGTGACCACAACCGGTCATAGCGTTTTAATTCCCCTGCAAATGAATTGTGTGTGTGTTGAGAAAAAAAACTAAAAAAAAACAATAATAAAAAATGAAAACTGTGAGAATTACTGTAATTATTAAAAATTGATTTGGTAGGCTGCTTGTGTCAGACGGTTGTGTCTTTTTCATTTGTCTGCGCTGGTTTGATTTGGTAGACAAAAACTCAACTGGCACAAAGTGTGAGCTCAAATATACGGATAAATTGAATTACAGAAGTCGGCTTGCAGATGAACTGAAATGATATAAAGTCACACAGTCACACAAGATTTTTTCTTTCCTCAATAGTACTAGCAGTCACATATAAAATACACGTTCACAATACAATTGCTGAACTTAGCATGCTGAAACAGGAGCGTAGTATGCTCAGAGGAGGGGTGTATATAAAAGTTTGAAGAAAATATCTGCTGCACTGAATAGTTCGAGCTCCACCACTCACATAAAAACGGATTATATTTTGAAATAAAGTAAAAACTAAAGGGTGTGACCACTTCATAAACTGCTTTCGCTGAGAACATTCATCTCTAATATTTAATCTGCTCAAAGTTATTGTAGTTACAGTATAATTTGAACATATTAATTGCTCAAATTAGAGCAGTTTTTGCTTTCAAAGCATCAGTATGCATTAACTAAAAAGACAATTCGAAATTGGCTTAATGTTTAAAGTTTCATATGTCATATATTTTGAAGCTGAGTACACGTCGTTGCCACATCTAGAACTAATGAAAAATTGCCACCAGAAAGAACACTTACAGCTCAAACGATTGTAAGGAAATTGTATAATTTTAAATTGTCTTACAATAAGTTTATCTGCCAACAAAACTTGTCAGTTCTTGGCAAAAGTTGCCAGATCTATTCTTAAAACTCGTTAAAAAAACTTGAAGCATTCATATGTAGGTGGTATGTACGGTCATTGCTGGTTGTATTATTTTATGGCTGTCAGATCTTACAACATGTCCACTAAAATATGACAACAAACCACACAACTGTGTGATTTGCCAATTTGCTGACAAACGTCAGAACGCTCCTATCAAACATTGTCAACTTATTTTTTTATTGGCATGTGTTTAATGTCTTGATTATGGATCGCAACTGAACAAAAATTTGTATTATGGTTGGTTACTTTTGTCAGTTGCCAAGAAATTATCAGAAATGCTTTTTTAAAAGATTAGCAGCCATAAATACCGCAAACAATAAAATTTTTGCTGTTATAACAGTTTTAATTGGAAAAGAAAAAGAAAATAAAAGTTAAGGTTCAAGATCTTAGGAAAAAATTAAAGCGTTTAGCACAACGTGGGTTTCGTTTGGTCTCTTTGCATTTGCATCTCACTAACTTATTCTTATTGCTTGAGGTATAAGTAAAAAATTGGATTTAAATGATCTCTAGCTGGCGACTAGTCCTTGCGACGTTTATCCTCATCACTGAAACCATGGAAAGTGCTTTAATTTGTTCAAAAATTACTTACACGATTGTATTGGCATCTAAGACAAGGATTAGGCCTTAATATCTTAGATCCTCAAGCTCAGTTTTCTCCAAACCCAGTCTACATACATCATGGTCCGTGAATTTTGTATACACTAAATGTCAACTGAAATTACCGCTCCCCATTCTAAATGCTGTGAAATTGGTAATCGGTACTTCGTTTAATCGCTAAAACTCCTTGTTGATCGGACAAGGGGATCTTTTGGGATTGGGATTTTGGCATTGTGCAGGAGTTTACAAGTTATAGGATGCTAAGCATTTCATTAGTCCGTTTGTTTCGGCCTTGCAACTCTTATACTCAGATACTGCCTTGTTACCAGGAGAGCTGTTTTATCTGCTATTATCTGCTGTAGTAACGACTTATTGTATGTGTTCGTTTCAGTCGCAAAAATTCATGGACTTGTAGAACTTTGGAACTGCGTTGAAAGGTGAGCCACTCACTATATAGTTGAAAGTCTCCTTAAACAGTTTTTGTTTCTTAAACGTTTTTCAAAGATTTCGACATCGTGGCACATACTTTGAACTTCGTAAAGTAAAATGTCTAAACAAGGATATAATTGAACCACATATTTTTTCTAAATGCAGCATGTAGAGGATTTTCTCAAAAATGTCTTGCCCTTGGTCCTTCTTTAAACTTTGCGGTGCTGCTTCATTGAGTTTTTCGATTTTTCAATTTCGATTTCTCTCAGTATATGTTTTTCGCTCCAATAAATGAAAATAAATTGTTGCGGCATTAAAAAGTCTTGCACTACTGGTACCCTTAAGTTATGCTGGTAAATATTTACATTTATTGAATTATCTTAGCAAAACGATCGAAGCGATTTAAATCGGTTTTCTTTTGCATGCGAATATATTTTTTATGCCGCGTTATTGTTTCAAAAATTTTAGTATCTGTTTGAATGCCTGTCTGCATATGATTTTAGCACATGCTTTTAAAGTATCCAACAAATATATTGTACATATGAAACAAACCCAGAGTCTTACATTCTACTTTTTTATTTCATTTAATTCAACTTCAACTGCTTTGTGGTATTTGTATATGTGTGTGTGCAGTGAATATGTATGTATGTGAGTTTAGTTGCTGCGATGATGCCTTAACCTTAGCAAGTGCACTGGGTCATTGTGTTATTGGGTGTTTTCTTAACATGTCGCTCATAATTCTTTTTCCTTAAAGGTCTCTTTAAGGTTCAAAAAAAGTGAAATTCTGGCAATAATTTTTTGTTCGACATCATTGGAGTGTGTAAGTGCGAGTTGTGTTGCAACATTTGGAACATCTTCAAAAGCAGTTGTTGTGTTGTGCTGCATGTCCGCAGCATCGTTAATTTTCGTCAGAAGAATAAATTACGTGCATTGTTAAAGCAAACGTAGTAAAAGAAAAGGAAGAAGAAGACACAAAATTGATGTTGCAATAAAAACAAAATCCTTCTTTTTCTTGTTTTACGATACTGAACTTATAGTGGGCAACAAGTGAGAATGCGTCGTCTAATTGGCAAAGCAAACAATTTTCGTACAAATAAAGTTCTCTTTGCAAAAAAAAAAATTTTTGGAAAAGTTTCTTTTTAAAAAAAAAATTCTTTTTAAATAAAATTGTCTTTGTAAAAAACTTTTTTTTATATGTTGGTGTGACTTCAAATGATTTTTAAAACAGCTGCGGACTGAAGAGCAACCCAAGCGTCGTCGTAATTATTACTTCAGTGCGGTCAGTCTTCTTGTTGTTGTTTGGCGCATTTCTAATGGCTGGCGTCGCACTCGAACTGCCCACCGGACTTGCTTCAAATAATTCTATTGTTTTGCAGTTCTTTTGCACAGCAACAGCGTGCGCTGGCACAATCAAGCGATTGAACTGTCAGCTGGCACCAGAAATAGTTTTGCAGTGACCCAATTTGTGCTACAATTATTATTGCACGAATATAGCACAACATGTGTTCACAAGTTGGTACATCAAATTATTACGTTTACTCGTTGCAAGCTGTTCTCAGCTGAGCTAATTCCACCATACATAATACCAGCAGTCTGGCACCATCAGCTAAATATCAAACTCTATGTGACAGCAAAGTGTAAGATCGCTTAAAATATCTACGCACCAAAAAAAAAAAACAAATACTGGCACCAACATTTTGATTGTGCATTCATGCTGTTGTGGTGTATGGGGACCTTTAGCTGCGCTGCTATTTTCTAAGCGTTGGCATAGGTCGCGTACAGTTAGTCACCGAGACAACTAGAAAAACACATCTCGGTCATATGGCCCCAGTTACGCCGCCCACTCTGTGCGTCATGCTTTACAAAAATTGCTTTGCAGAGCATTTGTTAATAAAAAATTATTAAATAATATTTTTGCCCGGCCCCTGATAGTTTCTAGTGCACACTGTACTTGCGCAAGTACTGGCTTAACATGTCATTTTGCTTATGCTATTTGTTTCTTCTTTATTATTGGTGGGAGATTGAGTGAAAATCCATCTACAACAAGAAAGGAAAAAATCACTTACAAAAAGACTATTTTTTTCTTAATACGATTTTTATGCGATTTTCGATCATAAAAAGTTTTTTTTTTTTGTGTTAACCAAACATGACTTTTATTAGCGTCCCAAGTAAAAGTAGTCAATAAATGGCATTTACAGTTAATAAATTTTGCACGAAAAGAAATAAAAAAAGAAAGAAAGAGACAAAATTATTGACATTATTGCAATAAATAAAATTATTATAAAAATTATCGCTTTGACATTTTTGTTATTAACACGAATTATTGTTAAAATATTTGTCAATATTATTCAGATTAAATTCAGTGAGGCATTTCATTTTATTCGCTGGTCATAAGAATTGGTCAATTTCCAGTGATTTACAATTCGATTGAATTTCAGTTTTTGTTTTGTTTTTTTTTTAAACGTGTTTTCTTGAAATCGAATGCTATTAAGAACTTGAACAAATTGAAATCTCATTTTAGTTCAAGTGATATTCAAAATTGTTAAATATGTCGCTCGATGTAATTAATTTGTTATGTTTTTTATTTTTGTGTGTTGTATAATTTAGGTCACACAGACTTCAATATCTCACAAGTGGTACTTATGCTCATATGTATGAATGCCTTCTCTATAGGCTAAAGTTTTTTTTTTTTTTTTTTGCAGAAAAAACACTGCTAAGAAAAGCTAAAATTATGTTCAGCAAATCTAATTATTGATTGTAAAATGTACTTGATATACAAAATTTCGATTGATAAAAGTTGATTTAAAATGCTTTAAGGTTGTTTCAACTTTCTTATGATTTACACTAAAATATACGTACATATATTCTACTTAACAATCACTTGTTCTTATCACAGGTTATTACATGATATATTGTTTTTGTGGCTTACTTTTGATTTTTGAAGACTGCATGAAGCTGGTTCCTAAACCAGCCAACCCGGCGTACAGATGGCGACAACAGTTTGAAAGCACTTGTTAAAAGGAAGCAGTTTAATAAAACATGTGTTTCAGGGTTCGATAATCCAGAATTTAATAAACGTTTCATTAAAACTTACTGCTGAGCTTGTACCGGTTGTCCAGAGATTTCTAAATCAGAAATGTCAAAAAAATTGTATATATTTGCAATGTTTTAGTTGTTCAGCAAAGCAAAAGTATTATATAATGTTTTAATATATTTCGACTCGTATTGAATAATAACAACCCCCAACAATTATGAATTCAGTCTATAAAATCCTTGTAGTAAACAATGTAATCAGATTTATATAGAAATAACTAAGAATAAATTGGAAACTAAAATAGCTGATACAAGTTATGCCAATATTAATACAAGGCGGAAGA
Organism: Epicampocera succincta; assembly: GCA_932526305.1. Classification (NCBI taxonomy): domain Eukaryota; kingdom Metazoa; phylum Arthropoda; class Insecta; order Diptera; family Tachinidae; genus Epicampocera; species Epicampocera succincta. Next base: position 61,154,618 of record OW052034.1, read on the forward strand.
CGGTATTATAAACTTGTCGTCGCGTGACTTAAATCATAATCTAGTTTTTTATGTTTCTATTTTAAATATTCGCGTTGTGACCTTGAAGTGCTGCAAATAATAAATGTGCCAAACGAAAATGGGTTTAATTTTAAAAAGGATACCGAGATTTTAAACTCTGAACTGTAGGCATTTAATTTATAAAAATAGAGCAGAAAATTAAAGCATTAAAGGCCAGGGCTGACGTTAACGCAACAGGTTGGCACAATTGAATACATATGCAAAATCACACACATGCCGACACGTACAGGATCAACTAATTTAGTTTCCATTTCCAGTTTTTTTGGGAAAACGAAATATTGAATAAAAATCTTTAACTTTTTTATAATTATGCAAAAAGTTCTACAAATTGGAATCAATATAATATGAATAAAGAATTAAAATTTTTCGAAGTTCGAAATTCGTTTTACCATCTCATGTATCGGCGATGAATGTCGACTGTGGCCGATGAAAATTGTTGCATATTTTGCAGTTTTGTTGCTGGACATTGTGCAAAAGTGTGCTAAAATTGGCGGCATCAATTGACTTATATTGCTTAACAATTAGTATAAAAAAAAATTATGAGTGTTCATACTATCGGCCCATGAATGTTTAAGATCCTCCCACTATCGGCACAATCCACCGCTTTTATACAAAATTCGTGAACTGATACTGTGAAGGCACAACATTTTTAAATTCCGAACAACAAGCTGAGAAATTTAAAGTGCCGTAAATGTGAACCAATAAATGTAAAAAAAAGCGCTAACTTGTATAGACAATTAAAGCGTCGATCAAAGTTACCGCTGAACACCGATAATAGAGGACTAAATCCCTCAACTCAACAAATAAAACTCTTTCGATTTAAAAATCCACATTTCTTATTATATTATTAATCGACATGATAAAAATTTCATTTTAGATTGTAATTAATAATGAAATCAAATAACGTTGTACGTATGTATTATGAAGTGAAAATACATACAAAAGGATATGCCTTAATATAATAACTAAAATGCACTTAAAATAAAAAGCACCAGTAAGAGCCTAAAACTGGCTCATATTCACTAGTTAATAAATTGCTGGGTAGAAACGCATAAATTACACAGATTATCAACGTAAATTTATAAGAAAGTAATAGACTTTTATCTCTTTTTACTCTAGTATTATTAATTCCAACAGCTGCAGTTATTAATCTTCTTTTAATCAGTTCAAGGTTGCTTTAAAGATATCAAAAGATTCAAAATCGTCAATATTAGGAAGCAAAACGTCAAATCGTGGCAGCTATGGCGATATGCTGACCCACTTGCTTGCCAACATCTCTTATCAAAGAGAGGAAGAAAATGTACAAAAAAAGCTTGCCAGAGAGAGAAAGAGAGCTTGAAGTGAAGAGAAAAAAGTAACACAGTACTTCGACGTGGGCCGATACGGTGAACGTATAGTGGCGATCATTTTAACATTTTCTATTTTTGCGGATATAAAACGAAAATATTACCACAACACGCCAGGATAATATGAGTAGATGAAAATGAATGAATCCTAAGTTTTAAAATATTGTGCCGATTTAGCGCGACGAAAATCGTTACACATTGTGCTATTTGCGCCGATAGTGGGATCATGCTACCTTTAGCTTGAGACGTTCTTCTGTTATTGTTTTCGTCATTTGTAGGTCAGCGAAATTTACATACACATACATATTTCTTTCAACATATTCATGTGCAATAGAAACACTCTTGTGCTGAATTTACCAAACAGCAACCATAATATTATGCTCTAAAGAAGAAAACCCCTCGTTAATTTAAGCGTTTATTTTTTAGTTTATTATTCTATTTTGATTTTTAAGTTGTGGCTTTCAATGTGATAATTTTTTATTGCTCACGTTTTAAATTTTCTGCTGCTTGGTTTTTCTTCTCTTCTTATTTTTGTTGTGGCATGGCGATTTGAAATGCAACTGAAATACACCAGATCAACACGTTGCCACCGCTGTCAGGGGGAAAAAAATCTTTTAGTTGTTGAATTTGATAGTGTGAATATCACAAATCGTTATTCTAACGGATTTTGTTTAGTTACAAAACCGAATTATTCAAACGAGTACCAGCGAACGAACACCTCAACACAAACACAACAATATCAACTTAATGTGTTTAACCGTTTATACGAGTACATGTTTGCTGCCATTGAGGTTATGTAGAAGTCTTGGGACTTGTTGGAAGGTGTTTTTGCTGCCAAAAACTAAAATCACCATGATAAGTCCCCAAAAAAAAAAAAAAAAAAAAGAAACTAAAACATAGGTTTGCCTTGTTGTAAGGAGAACATTTGTAATGCATAAAAATTCATTGATTATGCACACCAGATACCACTCTCTCAGATAGAACAAATATGTACATACTTTCATACGGACATACATACATACATACATACATATTGTATGAATCTGCTTCTTGGTTGCAGTCAACGTTGTGGTTTGTCCTGTTGCAGGCATTTTGTGGGGTGTTTATTCTTAAACAGGCTGCAATTTGGCTAGTTTTCCTAGCAAATCGGTAACAAAGTAGCAATCATGTATTAGCAAGTCAATTTTGTTGGACAAGATTACCAAGAAATCTGTATGTTTTGCATTTTATTTTGGTGGCAAAAATTTGAACTGAAAACCCAATTCTGTTTAAACGTACTGGCAGCCATAAACCAACGTCCAGTAGTACAATTACCGTAAATGCAAATTGGCCAAGAGAATTTACAGGGAGGGGAACAAAAACTGTGCTAAAACAACGAACAAATTTGTTAAACGTTGTAAGAAATGGAGCAGCAGCAATTTTTTTCCTTTTCTACACATGCAGTTTTTTATTACAGCTTCTTTTTTTTACCCTTCTTCACAGGTGGAATTGCTGTATTCAAGTACTTGGAAGTCACTAAGTACTTTCTGTATATATAAATATATTGGTTGTGTCTTTTTTTTTAATTCACTAAAATAAAAATGAGTTTCCCGGGCAAAACTGAACCCTACTCTTCCAATCGCACTTATGCCGCTGTTTGTGCTCCTTAACGCTGATCTCTTAGAAATAGGCGAGTACTCGTATTTTTCTAGAGTTTTCAATAATATTATAAAACATTTTCCCCTCAGCGTGTACACATGCCCCTAGAGTTCGCAAAACTCTTGAACCGATAAACACTGTTACCCTGCTCAAAGCTTAATGGAGATAGAATTGGGTTATTGCGAAATTGTAATCGAGGCCTTAAGTTGTTCAACATATTTTTGTGATTTGGTTCTAAAGGTTAAATTTCAAGGGCCGATGTTGATTTTGAATAAAACACAAACTATTTAGGAAATTATTGTAATTTATTTTATTATGATGTATTGGTATTACTCAATTATGTATGGAACAAAATATCGGCCAAATGGGCGCCGCGACCTCGGCGGCACACCTCCATCCGATGGTCCAAATTTTCGATGACGCTGAGGCATAATGGAGGTTCTATGCCGTTAATGTGCCGAATTATCTGATCCTTTAGGTCTTGAATTGTTGCTGGCTTATCGACGTACACCTTTTCTTTCAAATAACCCCAAAGAAAAAAGTCCAACGGTGTCAAATCACATGATCTTGGCGGCCAATTGACATCGCCATTACGTGAGATAACACGGCCATTGAATTTGTTGCGCAAAAGAGCCATTGTTTCGTTAGCTGTGTGGCAAGTGGCACCGTCCTGCTGAAACCACATATCGTCCACATCCATATCTTCCAATTCGGGCCATAAAAAGTTCGTTATCATCTCACGATAGCGAACACCATTCACAGTAACTGACTGACCGGCCTCATTTTGGAAAAAATACGGCCCGATGATGCCGCCAGCCCATAAACCGCACCAAACAATCACTCTTTGTGGGTGCATTGGTTTTTCGACAATCACTCTTGGATTCTCATTCGCCCAAATGCGGCAATTCTGTTTATTGACGAATCCACTGAGGTGAAAATGTGCCTCAAAAAAATTACGAAGTGCACGATATGCATTTTGATTTGAACTCCCATTTTCATAATAAGTCTGGATAACTTTAACACGTTGTTGGATTGTGTATCTCTCCATGGTTCAAATTGAGTAAGTCTGAAATAGAGAAATGTCAAATAAAATTAAAAAAAAAAACTTGGCGTTTAGGTGTGGTTCACATTCAACATCGGCCCATACAATTTAACCACCCAAATTATTACAAATGCTCATAAAAAGAACGAATGTTTGTTTATAATAAAGCATTCGAATTACCTAAATAATTGATTGCATGAAGGAAGTGGAATTTGCTTACCATTTTTCCCTTGTGGGGAACACAATTCACATTTCTATTTCCTATCAAAGCAAGAATTGCGCACTTGAGACATATACATATAAATGTATGTATATCGGGTATGCAACCGATCCCCCGGCGGACTTTAAGATGACTAGTGGGATAACTTGTCTAGCGTAAAAACTTTCGAAAATCACAAGCTATAGTAGAGTTATAGCTGATTTAGAACGTTGTCGGGCGTACATTATTTCCGTTTCTTGACCCACTCCTTCATTCACAGTCTTTTAACGCAATGTTTTGTAATTGCTTGCGCCACAGCAATATTTCAAACATACATACATACTTTTGGTTGAAAAATCAAAAACAAAAAATGCAAAACGAATAGTTTCACAAATTACGAAAAGTTTTCCAAAGAAAGAGTGGGTGGGTTCTTTCCTTGACAAAACATTTTTAACACAAAGTTTGACGGAGTGAGTTTGATGCGTTGCTGTGCTACTTCAAACTAAATTTCACTAATAACTGCATAAATTTGATAAGCCGGTTTGATGTGTGGCCGGCCTGCTTTATATTGCATTCATTTAATCAGGTTCCTTACGGGTATACGATTAAATATGAATGAATGTATATGTACATTCATACATAATTGCACCAGAACCCATAGTAAATCAAATTTTTGTTTTTTACTTTGTATTCAACGAGTAACTTTTAAGTCTTCAATCAAAGTTCAAAGCGACTTTAAAGAATTTTGAAATTACGAAAATTCCAACTCAGATTTCCTAACATTTATACATAAAAGCCGACAACAACACAGCCAACAAGCCAATTTTGGTTTCCACTCCACAAAACTGTTTGACAAAAACCAGCGTCGACAACAGCTCCGCCACCATCACCACTACCAACAACAACAACAACAACAACAACAGCAGCAGCTGCTGCAATTACGAATATAAGAAAAAAATAATAATAAAAAAATATCTTATTTGGTGCGAATATTCACACATGTATGTCGTAATTAAAACAAATGTAACAATTTGTGTGAGAAAATATAAGCGCGGAAAAAAAAATCTGGCGTGTAGGAAAACTATAGCCCAAACTGTACACACGCAAAATTTTGATTTACTTAACGGTCTTTTAGATAAAATTAAAAAACAAGTCAAATAACATGAAATTTTTTCTTAATAAAAGACTAAAAACAAATGACACACTAAACGAACAAAATTACTTAAATGGAAAAAAAACCAGGTAAATGAACGCATTTATGTTTGCGCAATCTCTGCAACCTAAAGCGTAAAGAAGTACAAATTTTTAGGCAAAAGTGCGTTTTATTTCAAAGAGCTGACACTGAGCGAGATGTATTATCGTTGAAGGCAGCGAAAACAACAATAATAATAATAAAAAAAACTTAATGATAACTATCGACAATTGAAATGTTGCAATATCAATTGTACTTTCTTTAAGCTTAAGAAACAACTGGAGGAAAATGATAAAAAGTCAGAAACAGTCTTAAAAGATTTGTTGTGTTCACAGTGTTGTGTACTACGATTTTTTTTCACTTTGTTTCACTTTTAATTGGTCTGTGAGACAACAATGCAGCTTCAAAGATTTTTGAGATGATCATGCACTTGTACAGGTGCCTAAAGGTATGATTTCCAATTGTAAAGGTTTTGTGCAGACCCTAAACTTCTATTTTAGGTCACTTGTCTAGGCCGCCTCAGAAAAAACAATTTTGAGTGCTTCTATGAGGCTGCGATTTACTTCCTTTTAATACAGTCTTCTCTTTTAGGTCATTTGTGTGGCCCAGCAATAAGAAACCTTTTATCTGCATTTTCTCTTTGGTTTCACTTTGGTCAGGCAACCAAACAGGAACCAATTTTGAGTGCTTCTAAAAAGCTGTAATTTAGTCTCTTTTAGCTGTCTTTCTATTTTAGGCCGCTCATTTAGGCAACCAACAAAAACTAATTTTAAGGTCTTCTTAGAGCTTGTGATTAAGTCGCTAGATACCTTTTTTCTTTAGGTTTTTGGCATCTTTAGGTCAATTGTTTCGGTAGGTCACTTTTCTGGGTGACTATGAAACTCAGAAGAAGAAGAATTCGTGTTTAGAATTGTGAGTGAAGAATTTTGAGCGTTTCCATCCACTAACATTTTAATTTAATACAAATAAAATTGTAATAATTAAAACACAATTTCATAAATTAGAACAACTAAATATTTAAAAACTATGTGAAGAAAACTTATGATGTCGAGAATCTATATAGAAACGACCGATGGACGAACTATCTCAAAGCAGCTCTTAAGGCATAAATGGACGTAACTTTCGTCAATAGAAAGAAACACCAGATTTAGATTTTAATTTGAATTATTAATTCTTTAATTAATTAATTAAAAAGTTGTTATATGTGATTAATTCACAAAATGTTTCGAAATATATTACCGTCAGAACGAACCGGCGAAATGTCGGCGGACGAAAAAAGTAGGACCACAAAAAATGAATGCATATTTGCGTTAAATGCCAGCGTCGAAGATAACAGCTTTCTGTCGGCCATTCATGTAAATCGTAAACGGAAAAGAAGAAAAATTATATTTTATATTTACATTCATATATTCGTAAGTATTTTGTAAGCCATACTTTTACCGCCAGCTTGTGCGGATTAACCTGAGTGGAGTCGACTACTTCCTTTGTTTAAAATATGTATGCGATAGAAAGGTGTCTCAGCGGAACAAAAGTATTGCAAAATCAAGAGTATTAATTCCACAGGAATTTTTACTCCGTTCTCATTCCTTCTTTGAGGAATAAAAATTCATTTGGAAATGGGAAAAAGTAGATGTGTTTTATGAATTGAGAAAATATTACAATTTCTCTTGAGGAATTGTAAAACTAATAAAACAATAATAATAGTGATCAGAAATCTTTATCTTTATGCATTTAATGAAATAATTGCTATGAATTGTAACATAAAGGATTTCACAGAATGTGTTGATGTATTTTCAATGAAACAGAGCTGTCCAACACCTTTAGCTGACATACAGACCCATTTCATAACACTCGCAACAAACAGTAATATACGCTACAATACCCTTCATCACATTTGCGTATAACTTTAGCACTAGCATCATGTTTTACCAGTTCAAACTTAGGCTCATCACTAAATATTTTGGAATTGCACTTTGTACCTTGTATTTATATCGTAGAAATGTGCACTGTGTCAACCAAACCCTATTTTCTCACACATAACAGGGAATTTGTATTGTCTGTACAGAAATAACACAGCTGGCGTCAGAGTTGCCAGCTATTCTACTGCTATTGTGGAATTTATAATTGAGGGAATCCCCGAATTAACGCAATTCCGAAAATCACTCGAAACAGGCTGGAGCACATTTGAACTTTTCAGTGCTGCTCGTTGTATAAAAATACGCCACTCGAATTGTGCACCGTCCAATTGTGTACTTACATATATTCTATTTTTCACAATTACAGTTCAGAACTTGTTATGCTCAGCCGCCTGAGCTTGTGCCATTAAAACTATACTCCTTCAAGCTCCTGACACTGAACAGATCTTCACTCTTAATGAAAAATTATAACAAAAACTTCAAGTAAAAAAAGAAAATAAATACCAGAAACTTTCTTTATTGCAATCATTGTACAAGATTGCCATCTACGTCAAACAGAACACACACGCAATTTGATTAAACTGCTTGGAAGCAAAAAAAAAAAAAACAAAAAAAATAAAAAATGGAAAAGAAGATCATCCAACAATTGAAAAAAAAAAACAGAAACAGAAACAGCAACAAAAAACTTTTTTCTTATATATTTTTTACAAAAATAAAGAGTGAAATTGATTTTTATCATTTGTGAAGATACCGAATAAGTAGAAATTGCATTTATTTTTTGTTGCGTCTTAAAAAACGTTTCATTTCATTTCATTTCATTTATCAGCATTGTGGCAACAAGTTTCGAACGGATTTTATTTTATCTGTTTCAGTGGCATTTTATTGCCCGTTTTATTCTCCAGCACTTTGAAAATAAGCAAATTTTTATTAATTAAAATAAGTAAAATGCCAAACGAGTCTCGATACCAAAAATCAATGTTAATTATTTTACAAACCAAGATAGAACTGATGAGCGAAATGATCATAAGAAATAAATATTGGCCAAGAAAATCGCCTTGAAATAATCATCAGCTTGGCTGGCGGTCTTTTAATGGTCAAATCCGTTCACATACATACATACATACAAACGTATGTGTGTGCGAACTTGTATCTGTATCTAAATACGCACGTACGACATGTTGGATGAGATATTATATTCGTATTAAGAAATACTCTATTTGCTCTTTTTCAATCAATTGAAAATCTTTTGCTGCCGCTGCCGCTTGTGTTCAACATCTCGAACACTGATTGTGAAATACAATCTGAATTCCGTTTTTCTTTTCATTTTGCATTCTGCCAATGAATTATTGTTTCTAAACATGCAAATGCAAAACAATCAAATGAAAATAACATTTCAGCCTGAGCCGCAGCTTTAGATTTTTATTTATATATATTTTTTTTTCAATATTTCTTTAAGTTTGTTCATGCTGCACTGTGGCAAGTTAAATACTCGTAGCAGAAAGTGCACTGCCGGTGTAAAATTTTGCAATAGTAAACTTGCATGCGAAACAGCTCTGTTATTCCGAAATGATGATGATGGTGTTGGTAACGAAGTTGTCTTGCAATGACTACCAATGACGATGGTGATGATGATGTTGCTGCATTGAAGAACTGTTACGTTTTTCAATTTTAAAAAAGTATAAATAATGTTGCATGCTGATGATGATATGGTGCTTATTGAAATCTTTAAACACAACCAAATGTAACCAATCTGCTACAAAGTTATGATATATTTATTTGACAATGATAGATGCATATAAGCCGGAAGCTAAAACTTGCAAGAATTATTATTAGAGCATTTTCCTTTTTTGCACAAATTTTTCCTGTTGTTTTTATCTTTAAATTGGTTTATTTATATTCGTACACAAGTTAAATGATCAGCCGAAGGCCTTAATGTTTTCGTTTCTAAAAACGTGTTTAAGTCAATTGTTTGTTGCCTGTTTCAGATCTTTGTAAAAATTTCATTAAGAATTTTATGACAAATATAATGAAGTGCCGCCGACTACGAGTATATTAGTCAGTCAATATTAAATATGACGACGTTATCGCTCTGGCCTTGAACCTTAATAATTCAATGCTTTTATTATTACTTTTGCAATATAATTTTGCATATTTGAGCTGTAAACCATGTTGAAATGAAACAGCCGAAGGTCGTTTTTTTTTATTTAACTGAAATAGGGGGAAAAAAATCTTTGCTTCGTGGAGGCGCATTTATGTAAATGAAAAATTTTTGTTGAAAAGTGTGAAGAATATTGCAGATTCGATGACTTGTTATCGATTTTTAATCCCTATTTAAATGTTTTAATATTTAAGATTGTGTGTTTTAATATTTAAGATAAGTCAACATTTGTTAAAAAAAAGAAGTGGTTTATCACTAAAATCATTAATTAATCGTGCATTTACTTCATCGATCGAAAAATGTTCATAATAATAATCATAAAAACGAAATAATTTCTATTATGAGAAGAAAAAATTAGAGCTGTCACTTATTGTTTCTTTTTGAACGGATTTGTTGGTAGATTAATGTAAAAAGATATTCTGGCAATCGGGTGGTCGGCCTATCTGAAATATTGGTTATATATCGTTACCTGAAACGCAAAACGCCCTAACTAACATTTTAGTAATTTTACAGGAGAAGCAAAAAACATTCTTAAACATTTATTCAATATTGTAGTAAGTGCTTTTTTATTTTGTCAATAAAGTTGCTATTTGTGTACGTGGAAGTATGATTTGTTTGGTGGTGATGTATTTTGATTAGATACATCGGAATTTGCAAAAAAAATCGATTTTGAGTTTTTTGTTAGTTAGGGCGTTTTGCGTTTTAGGTAACGATATAGCATTGCTTTTACATCTATTGCACCGCTAGTCATAAGCTTGAGACTAAGCCGATTGGCTTACAAATTTAATAATAGCAAATAATTATTTCATATTACTTTTAATAGTTCGGCTCTACATCGATTTTTGAATGCAGCCTGCAAAATTGTATGTGACTTGAGCCATTAATAGGAAACCAACAACAAATACCTAATTATTACAGATGCCATCCCTGCACGCCCATATTAGAACTTAGAAAAGCCACATGGTTGTGCTTGTCAACACAGATGTATGTAGATTATAAACTTTACTTTGCAATTTTTCTTACTATTTGACTTTCCAATTCTTACAAAATATTTACCTTTTTTATTATAAGCTTCAATTTGAACTTTTCGCAAGTCGTACATCGCTCTTTAGTTTAAAAACACTAATTTCGTGCTTAAATTGAGCTGCGAAACTGGTACCCTTTTGGAAAGTGAGTATAATATTTATTTTTCTGGTTTATGAAATGTCACACATTTCTCAAATAATATTGACATAGCGGTTCAAATTTTTATATTGTCAAATGTTTTCACCGCATACCCACCATCGCCTGACCCTGCTCTGTCGCCTATTGCCTAAGCAAAGCGAACGAATGGTTTTATAGTTGCTTACTAAAGCCAGGTGCGAAGTAACTTGACAAATAGAATCAAGCGTTTCATAACGAAGAGGTGTGAGTTCAGTTAAACACAAAATGCGGACAGCACACTTTATGCGAACAACCGTACTTGAAGAACACCTCTATTGGGATTTTGTTCAGTCGAAAAGGCAAAATAGTTTGGTAAACTTTATTTCTCTGCTGGCAAACGAGTACATAATTATAAACATAACCATCATTTAAATTTTCCTTTTTACTATTTGTGTGGTTTTCTTTGCCTGTATTTTGTTGTAGCTGTTGTTGGCCATGATCTTCTTAATACTGTTAATCTTGACTGTTTTAAATATGACTATGATGACAAATAATGTCAAAACTACCTACGCACCCAAGCTTTAGAAATGGTTAGTTGAAGAAACGAAAATTACCCTACAGACCAGAATTTCGAAAAAAAAAAATTAGTAGAACCACAGTCTAGTGAGTGACAGTGAACAAAAACTTGTGGTCTTCAGATTTCTTCGCAGGAAAATACTTATTTTCAATTTAACCTGTAGTAGGTATAAGCATTTGAAATTGCCATCTCTTTCGTACTTCTCTTATTCGTTTTGAATTTTATATTACCGCAGGACACACAGCAACTTTGCTAAAAAGCAAATAAGTGTTTTTTGCCATTAATGCTGCGAATGCACATAAAATTATCATTCAGTATTAGAGAAATATGTTTGCGAGTGCAGTTGAGAGCAGTTTATATTTTCAGAATTAAACACTTGAACTCGTTGTTAAAGTGGAAAGATCTGCGAAAGCCAAGCCACCCATGCCCATAGAAGTCAAAAAAAAAAAAAAAAAACTGAACAAAACAAATGCGTCGGCTTGTTTCTGTGTTCATTTCGTGTGCCAGTTGAAAATCTACAAACAGGAAATGAGATCTAAATAACTAAAAGTCAGAATAAGATTTTCTTATTCATGGCAATGTTGAGACCTTAATGATAATTGAAATAAATATAGAAACTGTTGTAAAGGGGTGAGTGAGAGAGAGAGAGAGGGAGAGAAAAGCATACCATGCGTTTAGTGACCTAGTTTGAAAAATGGATTTGCGGGTAAGATCTTGAGGGACTGTTTTCTGTACACAGCGCCACAATCTGTCAGGACAGGTTAAATATTAAATGTGACACACATTTAGCGTTATCAAGTCAGTATGAATTTATGATGATTTGAATTTGTTGTGTCTGAGAGACGAAGAGGAAACCATAAATGCAAATAATAACCTATTAAATGTTACTGTTAAACTTTATAAAGCAAAATAATAAAAATGATCAAAATTCAGGTCAATCAAATCTTTTATTAAATATTCGATGGTTATTCAGGATTATTGATTAACAAAAAAAAATACGTCATTTATAAAAAATTTAAATTTAAAATAATCTTAGTTTAAACTCTTACTCCTTAATAATTAATTAAAATGCAAAGTTTGCAATGATTTGAAGCGAACTTATATCGTGAATATCTTCAAAACATGCGGAAAACGAAGGAAAAATCCTTTTACCCACATTTGTTTCCGCTGAATAGGCGGCAGACAGGTATTCACAGTTGGCAACTTCTTGTGACATATGAAAGCGGCACAAAACAGAAATCTCTAGCTCGAAAACTCAAACTATCTAATATTTTCTGCCTGTAATTCTTTAGAGTGGGAAGGAAGACGAGGCCCCTGAGTTGTTAAACCGATATCCTTAAGAAACATCAGGCGTTAACCAGACTTGCCTGAACATTTTCCTTCATTTAGTTCTCTACGAAAAACAGAAATCTGTTGCAAGACAACAGCACTCCGAGGAAATTTGAATCACCGAGCGAGCCCCTTCCTCCTTTTTTAGCTTTAAAACCGAGGGAGAACGTTTTAATGCATCCCAGTAGCACGTTGGTCCTCTCTCGTTCTACCATTTGAGATTTAGTGAAAGTTTTGGAAGTACCTGCTCCCTCCAACTTATACAGAAATAACTGAGTTTTGCCCAACATTCTTTTCATTAACAATCGGTGTACACTTTTCCACCGCAGATTTCCTTATGTTATTGTTGTGTTTGCAATTGCCTTTGTTTATTTTAAAGTTATTTCTGTTCAGATTAAAATTATTTGAATTTGACGGCAACTAAAATCGATTAACCGAACAACGTTTAATGTAATCAGAGTCTTTTTATCAGCGAATTAAAGTTTTTGATCAACCACTAAATCACACTTTGCTAATAACAAAATTACTCTTGAAATTTTTCATAATTCAAGTTATACTGCATTTAAAAGAAGTACCGCCATCTATATATTCTATAAGTTTTTCAAGCAAATACTTCGAATGAAGTAATTAATTAATGCGTCCTCATATTTACGATATAATATAATTGCTGTCACAATAATATTTAAAAATGCTGGTACTTTTCTAACGTGGGAGATATTTTAATCTGAAACTATAAGAGACTGTTTGATGCTTTGGGCCAGTAGATTTCCGGCGCATGTTAAGCGGCAAGTGACTATTTTAAACTAATTTAAACTGCACCTCAATACACTGAAAGAAAATTATCATAATTGCAAGTGCAGCTCTGCTTCTGGACAAAACTGATTTAAGAAAAATTTTTAAATTCAATTCAGAATGAACGAAATTGATTTAATTTTTGTGTTCTTTTGTTGACAAGTATTTGTAACCACTTTCACATTCTTGGAATGTATGAATTATTTAACATTTTAATTGCTTTTATATTTGTTTAATTGAAAAAGTAACTTTTTTTGTCATTTTAATTGCATATAATTGCTTTTAATTGTTGTCATTCCTTACGACGAATTAATTGCTTAAAATACTTAGTATATATATTTTTTTCTCCTAATTTTAATGAAATTACACCGGTGCTGGCGAATTTATTTTGTACAGAAACATCATCTAGAATTTTCTGAATTGATTTGTATAGAATTTACGGACAAAATCTAATTAACTTGTGTGTCATAAATCAAACAGGGAATTACTTTAACGCAGACAAAAAACAATCGGTTGACACAAAAGATGATTTATATGAGTAGACGCAAGACAAGAAGAAGGGTCTTTGGGCACTAAATGAACCAAGACAATAACCCCTTTTGGATGCTAAATTTATGTAAAAAGAAATAAATTTCAAACTTATAAGCGCTAAAAAACGAAAACTGAAAAAAGATTTCAAGACAATTTAAATTAAGTTGCTTAAAACTGAAAATATAAAACTTGCGTTGTAACTCTGCGGCGTAAAAAGCAGCAATTTCCATAGTGTCAATTTATTGTCCTTATAGTTTTATGTAAAACAGTTTTGTTTTCAGGCGGCTATAAAAAAATTTACCACCTTTAAACAGCGGTGCGTGGGTTACACCATAATCATAAAATTTTATAAGCCTCAGCGCGGCGAAAATATTTATGTTTGAAAAAAGAAAAGATAATCAGCTTAAAGGTCAACACATTAACACTAAATAAAACGAAAAAGTTCAAGGCAAAATAGGAGTGCGTTTAACAGGAATCCAATATATTTTTTCTTTTAACAAATCTAATATTTAACAAAAAATAAAACCCCAATCAGACCGTAAACGGAAGCGGTCTTTTAAAATCGTTTAACAAAAGAAAATTTGTCTACGTGTTGGTCATAAATAAAGATGTCAGCTTTAACTGATTCTTAATTTGTTGTCTCTATTTCATGTGTTTTGTTGTTATTATTTCCGAAGAAACAATGAAATTTTTCCGAAGAAAATTTTAAAACGCAAACAAAAGACTTAAGCAAGAAGCATTTTTTGTTTGTTTCCTTCTGTTCAATTTAATGTCTTTAATGTTGAATTTAATTGTTACAATAAAAACAAAAATACGACTGAAAGATCTTATATTTTCTTGTAAAATTCGATTTTCAAATCACGATTTTCTCACAACTATATACATTTTGGTTTTGTTTTTTTATTTGTAAATAAAAATTAAAATAAAAGAAACAGCAGCAACAACAAATTTGTATTAAAATACCAGCTTTGAGTTCAGCAAAGAAAGAAACAAAAATGAATATGTTTTACTGCTGCTACTCAGTCCCAGGCCATACAAGACAGTTCTTAGTTTGTTTTTTTTTTAAACGAAAAACACCATTTTTTAGAAACATTTTTGTTTATTTCTATATTGCAAAAAGGTCTCTTCCTGCCTTCAGAAGAACAATGTCAATGTTGACAGGGTTGTTAATTAAAATCGTGATCTCTTAAATACATTTTGATTTAGAAGCTTTTGTACGAGCAAAAATTTGTGGTAAGAAAGAAACTCGTTCGACTTGTTGTAAACATTTCTGTGCAATTTTCTATGTGCTATGAAAAATTGCCTCTAGTAATTGAAGAGTGGAAATTGTTTGAAGCCATTCAGGTTATTCCTCACCAGCTATTCTTGCGTTAGCAGAAAAATTAATATTGTATATGAGAATATGTTTCGAAGGTGAAAGAATTTAAAAAGAAATAGAAAATAATATATTTCATGGTGTTTCAAGAATTTTACTTGATGTGAACCACATCGCCTGCTGCACGACATCGTTCTTGAAGAACACAAAACAAAGCGACTTTTCATGAATTTTATTTCGCTAAGTTCGTTCATCTATCGCTCACGTGACTGAGTTTCGACATGTCGCTATTAGGTCAGTTGGTTTGGTCTTGATCAGATTTCTGTTGTTCGAAATGTTTACTAACTTTAACGTTCGCTATCGTGGGAAACGTCCACACGGATACCGATAAGAAGTAAAAGGAGAGTTATAAGATTAAAGATGCTAATTTAACAAAAATTAATATTCAATAAAATCAGGCTAAAACTGGGCACAGACCAAGAACTGGACTTAAAAATACAAAATAAATCATAATAAACGGGATTACGAATAAATGTTGAAAATTCTTGACAAAAAAGTGGTCCACTATAGTGCAGTGCTTATAAACGCATGCCCTCGACTCCAGTGTTTCTTTAAAGGAAAATGCTGATAAGCAAACCGGATAAACTTGCTGACACACCAGTCTTCTATAGACCCATAAATTTCCTCTCTTCTTTAAGCAAAATATGCGAAAAAGTTATTAAAGAAAAAATCACTGAATTTATAGACACACGAAACATTTTACCAGCGCAGCGTAAATATCACCATTCGCCGCAGCCCCAGCCCCTTATTAGAATAGGAAACGTCGTAACTCAAATTTCCTCCAACAACAATCAACGGACGTGGTCCTGCTTGATATCAAAATCTGTTTTCACTACGTTTGATATAATGGTCTAAGACCGAATAAAGGAAAAGTCAACGCTAAGTAAAATTATTTCCAACTTTCTTAGCGACAGAAAGTTTGCCGTGTCTATTGGGTCCAATAACTCTATAGAACATGAACTATTATCAGGTTATCCACAAGGATCTTGCCTTTCATTAAATTTATATAGAATATATAGTGCAGACTTCCCAGTTTTAGTCGGCTGCACGACCCATACCAATATGCAGACGACACCGCAATGCTCAGGACCGAGATTGTTTCGGCTGAGTTTCAAGATAATTTGCAAGATGTTTTAAATACAGTAAATGAATATGTTTGGTGGGAAAAGGTTAAATGGCGAGGCGTAATTTTGCATCCAAATTCAATTCAATAGCCCACCAGAGTACTCTAACCTTTAACAAGCAGAAATTTGATGCTCAGGGTACACAATAATAACGTGATATTCAAATCTATATTTCAAGCATTAATATTCTTCGAAGCCCCGGTTTGGTTTTCAGCACCAAACTAAAGAAAGGTACTAAAGAAACGGTTAAAAATTATATATACACTGGTTGACAGCTAATTAGAAACGCAGTTTTTATATTAGAGCTTGGTAATCATTATTGAAGTTTTTGCAAATTTACCGTAATACTTTTTGTTTAAAATTATTGTATTTTATTCATCACTCTTTTTGTCATCATATGAACTCAGTTTTCTTGTTTTTAATTTTAAAATACGTTAAAATTTCACAAAGTTGTTTACATATCGTTTAGTAAAATCATAAATACGTGCGACACCTAATTAGAAACGCGCAATTTTTTATACAAATTTTATTTGTTTAAAGCTTTTTAACTAAATGTTATATATTTTTACGGTAAGTAAATTTATTTTAAAGCTTTTCGGATAAATAAGGAATTATAATTCTTAAGATTTATGATGAAAAAAGCAAAAAGTTGTAGTCCTGAAAAACGGAGCGCAATTTTTGAACTTTGTAAGTCTGGAGTGTTCCAAAAAATGGTATTTAATGCCCTCCATCATATTAAAAAAAATTAGACTATAGCCAACTTTCCACGCAAGAAGAGACCCAGAAAAACATCAGCGCATACCGACCGACTAATAACACGAATCTCCAAATCTGAATCAAAAAAGACATCAGCGGACATTTAACGGGATATTCAGGGAAATTTAAATGTCACGGTGTCTAAGCGGACTATTGCACGTCGTTTGGTGGAAGCAGAGCTACATGGAAGAGCATCACGAAAGAAGCCACTTCTGACCAAAATTCAAAGAAAACGACATATGGATTGTGCCAAGTCCCATTGGAACTGGAGTGCCAGCGAATGGAAATATGTGCTCTGAAGCAATGAAAAAAACATTAATCGCCTTAGTCTTGATGCTCAGAGGTATGTTAGACCAATAATGTAATCCTCGCTACGTTTCACGAGTAGTGAAGCATGGCGGAGGATCAATTATAGTGTGGGCATGTTTTTCATGGAATGGCGTTCGCCCAATTTACAAAATTGATGGGATTTCAAATAAGGAATAATATGTACAAATCTTAAATAATGTGATACTCCCATGGGCTGACGAAAATTAGCCTGTAACATGGCAATTTCAGCAGGATAACGATCCGAAGCACACGGCCAGGTTAACAAAAAATTCTTTCATGGTAATTCTATCAATGTTGTGGAGGGGCCATCGTCCAGTCTCGACTTAAACGCTATAGAACATATATGTGGGGACGCAAAAAGAGCCATTAGTGACAAAAATATCACAAATATGGCGGCTCTTTTTGATGAAGTAAAAAGAGCGTAGGGGGCAATACCTGTAGAGCGATATCGACGTCTAATAGTGTCAATGCGGAACAGATGTGAGGTAGTTATAAAGCAAAAGGGCTTTGCAACAAAGTATTGACAAAAAATAAGTAAAATAGCTTAAAATAATTCTTTTTTATCTAATAATGAGAAATCGTTTCTAATTAGGTGTCGCAGATATAATTAACAAAATAACATAAGTTCGCAAAATATTTTTAAGAGTGAAAAGTATTTCAAGTTTTACTTTATATTTGTTTAATATTTACTATATTTAATTAAAATATTATGAAATAAATGAATATTTACTTTGTTTTATAAAAAAAAATTGAGTATGTTTTTTTCAATAGAAGCGTTTCTAATTAGCTGTCAACCAGTGTATATACATTTTTTGGATCTTCAATTTTAATTTGAACGAACATTAATAATTGAAATCTTAAATCTAAAATTATTAATAATATATAAATAGTCTGGCCAGTGCTAGACAAAAATATTAGTGTAAACAGTTTTTTCTTCTTAAATCTCGCGTGTTTGGCCGAAGGCTGTAAAATTGAAGATATTGTAGACTAGAGAATTAGGATGCAACTCAATTTTTTTAATATTTGAAAATACAGTCTTAACCATCGGGACGTCCACATCTTTGTGAATACGCTAATTTCTGACGTATCGAGTACTGCTGAAATAATACGAAGGATTTTCTTTTGTGTCGAGTTTTCTCCACATTCGATGCAGAGGCAGTGCCCCATAATTGGATGATATAAGATCTATCACTTCCACTTTAAAATAAAATCTATAACATCTCGCATCGGTTTAAATGCACTACAATAAAAACTATCAACTATATTATAGACTTGCAAAACGGAACAGTAATATCTATTTTTGTATGGTCTTGTCAAACATACTCTGGTTGGTGAAAACAATAACATGACTTAGCCAAATAATAGTTTTGTTATGAAATTAGTTACATTAATTTATTTTTTTTTGTTATGTTTTTTTACAACATACTATGGTTGATCATAACATACTATGGTCGGTCGATAATATAAACCATGTATAATATTTTTGTGATGAAAATCCATTAATTTGTTCTGGCTATTGTCATTTTTGGTTAATCATAACATACTATGGTTGAGGGAGATAATGGGTTTGTGGCAAAAATATGTGAAAGCTTTAGCCTGGCATTCGCAAGCCTGCAAACAATAATAGGGGCAATCATGTTTTGTTGTACTGGTCTGGTAAACAATAGTGTTGTGATTTAAACTAATAAATATTTTTTTTATTTGGCATTTTGTTTTTAAACATATTATGATTGATTGTAACAGGCTAAAAATACTTACAATGTTTGACCTAATATTTTGCTTAATTGTGTCTTAAGTTTCAAAAATTATTCAATGTTTTATTGAAATGTCATACTAAACAAATGTGGTTGGTTACAACCATATAATATTGTTACACACAACCACAGAATTCAGCAATAGTTTGTTGCTTTAAGGACATTGTCACCTCAATCACATACTTTTGTCCTACCTGCAGAAGACAAAACCTTTCAGAGTTCGATAATCCAAATTCTAAATTTAATATGAACTGCATATCAAGTGGCTCACAAAATTGTAAATCCTGTTTAAGAAAGTATGGGAATGGTTTTTAACAAAATGTGCACATAAACATTTTACAAATTTGACATTATTTTACATACTTGACATCAGACGTTGCATTTCCATAGCAAATGCTAATTAACGTCCAAATGTTTACAGCGCATAAAATGTTTTTGAGCCACTAAAACCTCTTTTGATTGACGACACAATCTCGAATCGATCTTAATTGAAATTGCACTTACTGCGAAACATTAAAACGTCACCTTTTTTGCGAAGGCCAAGTTTGTTGACTTATTTTTAATTACACTCGTGCACACACATACAAACGACATTTGAGACTTGCAACACGTTTTGTGCCACACAAATCGGTTGCCACAATTAATGCTAAAAAATATTTTCATTAAAATTAATTTTTCTTTCGATTTTGAGTTTTTTTTCTCTCATTAAATATCCGCCGACATTTACATTTCACTTACAATTTTTTACACAATCATCTAATTGGCCAATTTAATTATCTTCAACAAGAAATCAACTATTTAACTGTCAATGATTGTCTGTATTTTACGTGATTTTACTTTAAGCAGATAAAAGTTGCTGTTGTTGTCTTGTCGCTGTATGAGCTTTTCGATCGATTTTGTGCAACAACTGTAAGAAATAAACAAAAAGACCGAAAGTAATTTTTAAATGATTCGAAAATAAGAGAGTGATTGGCGAGGAGATGAATGGAAATAAACCAGCTGGGGCGACCCACATTTGGACTATTTGCAGTCTAAGATGTTCAAAAATATATACCGGCGAATTGATCAGTTTTAGTTGAATATTTTCGCCATTTGAAAAGAACGTTGTCCACTGGTCCCGGAACGGTTTCTCAAAAGCCCTTTTTAACCACTGCACAACTGTTGCTTTCGTTCCCTTGGATTTTTAAGCCTTACAAACGGTTCGATAAACTTAATGTCGTTTCAAAAAGCTGGAAAAGAAACCATGAAGCTGGAAAAAAATCCCAACAAAAAAGTTTAACTAATAACAGATTTCCTTGATTAGTTGATTAAATGTTGAGTGATGTTCGATAGTCTCGATAAAAAGGAAATTTATTTTTTAAGCCGAAAAATCGCACACACATAAAAACAAACACTCACTTAAAAGGGGAAAGCAATTTTAGTCAATACAAAAAATACTTAAAAGTTGGCGTTAACAATTTGGTAACTTGCAAAGAAAGTTGAAGCCATTGTTGAGAATCATTAAGACATTCTTTAGCAGCGCTTAATATTTTATGTTACCCGATACCTTACAAAACTGTTTGCTTTCAAGTTGCTTTTCAACTTACTCTCGGTTTTTTAATGTGTTAAATTTTATATGCACGTGTATCATATAACAGTTTATTTCATACTAAACAGGTCATTAACCACAATTAATATCAAAAGTTATGTTCAAAGCAGTAAAGGATTATTACAAAGTGTTTTTATTAAAAGTACCGATATCGTTTTTTTTTGTATTATGTGATTTAAGATTTCGATTGAAAAAACCAAGGGGAAACAACTCGCCTCAAGTTATTTTACTGTCATTTTAATCAAATCGCATAATTTTAATTATATCATGTAATTACAATACAATTTTTGGACTCAGCAATGCTTCAATTGGAGCCCAGGTTTTCATACCAAAATGAAATACTTTTGTTTCAATAATGAATTTTTCTAGTCACAAAAAAATAATAGGGCAAAAATCTTAATGTTTACAGCGATGCCCAGTCCAAATCCAAGTAGGTCACTTGACAGCTACGAGACAGCTAATTCTCCTCTAGCTAAAAATTTGTTTACAATTAATTTCTTGAGTCATTTAATAAAAAAATAAAGTTTATAAATATTAAACATTTCCGTTTAAGTATTAAAACAAAACATCTTTTATCTAAATCAACAATTTTTCAGTAGAGCCTAAAAAGCTGTTAAAGTGACCAATAAAAACTGTTGTTTAGAAAGTGAAAGAAATCTTATTCTTGGATTTTATACACAAATAATTAAAATTTGTGCTCTTTTTGATTCTTCCAAAAGCAATAGTTTTCTTTAAAACTACAGCAAAAAAAAGATTGAGATTTTTGGTCATATGGATCTTAACTTCTGTCATAAAAGTCGAAATTGTTTCGAGTAAATTAGAAAATGATTTTAGTTAAGACAAGTTCTAGACAAGTGGTAGGTTTTTCAAGTTTTTTTTTAAGCTGATTTGTCAAAAAGGAATTGACAAAAATGTGTTGGAACTAAAAGGAGATAAGATAAATTGTTAAATGGCAACTATCAGTTTTTTTTTTAATTTTAAATTCTCTGAAAGAAGCCTTTTCGTCACATTGAAATGGGGAACAATTTTAAAGATGTCGATTAGAGCAAAAGAATGGCATTAAAATGTTATATTTATTAAAATCAAATTTGCATTGGACCTCAAGCTGGATAGAAAAGTTAAAAATTTGTATTTGTATTTTACAAAAATAAAAGTATCGAAGAATATTAAAAAACTTATTGTAATTTGACATTTTCTTTGTTGCAGAATTCCAAAAAAAAAAAACAATTTTTATTGCCAACTAAAATATTTATTGATACAGTGAAATCGTTTCCTAGTTACTTATTCAGACAACAATTTCTCTGATTCAGGGCACTATTTGTTGGAAAATATTGAAGAAAATAAGACTCGTAACGAAAACAAAACAAAAGTTTCTCAGAAAGCGAAAAATTCACTTACAGGTTCACATCCAACAAAAATCATACTGGAATCCACGAAAAACAGCCATAATTTTTGTTTGTTTGTGCTAATAAAATTTTTAGTTTCAAGATTTTGTTACTGCATGAACCGTCTTTAAAATATTTTTAACTATAAATTGAATATGAATCTTCGACTCCGAGCCAGTGGGACAACGCAATAGAGGACGCCCACTGAGCAGATGGCGTGCAAAATTGGAGGCTGCTGGCTAAATATCTTGGTAGCTGGGAAAGCTTGTTGGTTGAGGCCCAGGTTCACCCCCAAATTCCAGAGCCAAAACAATAAGAAGAAGAAACTGAATATGAGATTTTGTATCTTTCCATTCTTATGGCTTCGAACGACCAGAATTCATCCATCTTTTATCTGGAGTTGAATGGCTGAATAGAGTTTTTTTAACTGCATTCCTTAACGAGTAAATAATGTACAAAGATGAAATCATTGAATTTCCCAATACGACTCCGGATAAAAGTTGGATATATACAGATAGCCCCTAACGATAGAAATGGCAACGCATACAAGGCAAGCATTTCCAACACGATATGGGAACAAATTTGGTGAGGGGTTTTTAGTATTTTTGGATGTTGGTTCATTGTGGTTTAGTTTGGAGAGTTTTCTCTCTCTCTCTCTCTCTCTGTTTTTCTCTCTTCGGTATCAATCAGATGAATAATTGCAAATTACATGTAATTGTAATCACAATAGTTATGTTTTAATTACTGCTTCATCTTTTTTAATTGTTCATCTGAAATTTTAGTTAAATAAAATCAGTAGAGTTTCATCTCCTTGGGAACAATTACTAAACGGGACAATAACCATCACACACAATTACTAATAGTACGGTATTTGTTATAAAACTCAATTGGTACATCCGGTGCCTGGATGATGAGGAAAAATGTTCCAGCAACCAATTTTATTTCCAGATATACAAAGACTTGTCTGCCTGCCATATTTGCTTTATGATGGAAGAGTATTGTCGGCGATGATTTGAAACTATTACTAACCCAGGGAAATTTCTTTCAGAATCATAGGCCTGGTCTCATTGACAAAGATATAAATCTTGGGCCGCTTTAGGCAGGGAAAAAATTAGTTTGCTTCTAAGTATGATAAGGACGATGCTGAGAAACACAATAAGAGCAGTAATTTGCCATTAAGCTGGTATATGTCAATCACAATCAAACAAAATTATTGCTTTGCCGAGATGTTTTCGTTACTGATATATATTAAAAACGCAGTTTTTTTATATAATGTTTTTTTTGGAAAATAGTAATTTATTTAACATTTCATTTTAACATGACATCATGTTAGTTCAACTAGTTACATAATAAAGCAAAATCATAAATACCCCAGAATTTCTTATTTTATTACAAACAACTTTTGGTTTTAAAACGAAACAACGTTGACATTTTTATAAAACAAGTCATTTTACAAAACTTTAAATTCAACATGACGTTTGTAATGTTTCCGACTTTGTCGGTGGGCAGATGTTTCATTTCATGGTTGATGATTAAAGACTCTTGATTTCAACATTTCAAAACTATTTTCATGTGACTTATTTACAATCATACAGTTTTCTTCAAAATCATTTTGTGATAATGTCTCCTTCTGATATCGAAGTTGTTCGCTTTTCCAATTTGGCTGTTAATATTTTGTTTTTTGGCTGTTGCTGTTGCTGTTGCAGTTGTTATTTAAAGTAAACATCAATGTAAAACAAACATTCATCAGATAATAAATGTGATGCAATTTCATAACTTTTATTTTTGCTGGTTTTTATTAAACTTTTTCTTTTAGTCATTTCAACTCAACTGCATCGAAGTGTAAAATTATTACAACATTTGTTGGTTTTTTTCTCACATTTTTTTTTTATTGTAACAAACAGCAGCAACTATAATAACAACATTACCAAAAACATAAAGATTATAAGGAGTAGAAAAAAGTGTACAATTTAAAAAAGCATTTTCTACCTCCATTCAAACAGCAGCAGCAGCAGCCGCTCCAAAAAAAAGCCCAGTCAGCTTTAATGAAAGAAAATAAAGATACAGCTTTTCGACTCATTTTCATTTCACAAAAAAAAAAACATGTTTGTATTCCTGCTGTCTTTTTTGTTGCTGTAATAATAAGTCTGTTGGAGCATGTTTTTGATGTTGTAAATTTAAAATTTTGCTTAAAAATAAAAGCGTTATAAAAAGAGGTGTCTGTAAGCATGTATTTTCATACGATACTCTGTTGATACTTTGTTGTAGGATAAACAAATAAATTAATAAAAAAAATTTATTTATTTTTAAACACCCTACAGCTTGTGAAATTGACTTACGTCAGTACTAGCCCTTATAGCCTAATCCGAACAACTCTACTCGATGAACTTGAACAGAAGTCTGCTGCAATACAACAGCCTCTCGAGGACAGAGCCTTCATGTGTTTTAGGCTTAAACTATAGCCATAAGGTTGTAGACAAGGTAGCCACCGCTCGATCTATGACCAACACCAGGATGCCCAAAGACAATCCAATTCTTTGATGATCATCCCAATTCTGCCAATTGAAGTCATACACAAACTTTTTACTGGTTTGGTTGCCCTGCCAACCCCTCTCCTCTATGCCCTATAAAGCAGAATGACCCATTTTGATATATAAGAAAGCAAAATCTGTTAACCGGAGGCAGAAATATTGTACCAGAAGACATTAACAGCATACAATTGATGAGCCATTTATTTCAACATCAATAATTTGTTAACCACTTTCTTCCCAAAGGCCCCAATTATAATTTTCTCTCATCATTGTTATCAGCAAAAATGAAGACTTATCGAAGTAAATAGTATCAGACAGAAGTGGTTGGTTGTTTACCTACTTTTTTAAGTGTCCTTTCCTCAAAAAGGTCCCAACTAAAAGTTAATTATACCATAAAGAAGAAAATATAGCCGAACAACATTTTATCCTTGTGCTTTTTATAGTTGCTAATTGCCATCAATTTCTGCAGTTTTCGATAAAAACTTTTTCCGGAAGATTTTATTGAAATTTTACTGGCGGTACGCGAGAAGCTCCACCCAAATGCGTTTGCACATGCTTCTCTTAGTGTAGACTTAAAACAAAACTTGTTTAGTGCAGTGTATTCATAATGCGGATAATTCCTTTGAAATGCGTTTAGCCTTTTATTGTTAACTTTAATATTTGTCTTCGTGATCAAATTTGTAAATTGAAAAGATCACGCGAATGATTTGCGTGAGTCAATATTATAACAATTGATAGAAATCATCAATACTTTGTTCGAGTGTTCATTGCTCGTTTGTTGTTCATAATAAATAAAAATTACATTTTAAAATTGGGTGGGTAGAAAAATTATTACGGCAGCTGAAAAAATAAAACGTTTTTAGAATAGAAAAGTTGGCACGTAACAATTACCAGATACAGATTACTTCAAAGGAAGGCTTGATAAGAATAGAAGAAAATCTAATAGAGGGCAGGCTGGATGTCATATTTTCTGAGACCCTAATAGAATCTAAATATATCGTATATGGTCAGCAAAGAAAACTCCAGTTCGGTTCGCAAAATTTGTCATAAAATCAAAAAATTACAAAATTTGTACTTAAAACGCTAAATCTCTCTGGGGTAAGGAGATAGTAGGGTAGTGAGTGAAAAAAGAAAGATTTGTGTTGCTACTGTAGCAGTAGAACACTTTTGCAACGCTTTAAAGGTCAGGAAAGCGCTGTTAGCGGCCCGTTTCTTATTTATTTTGATTCTGCTACAATTGATACAGGTAACGTAAAATGGCGCTCGTAGAACGCTTTTCTGGTTAGTTAGTGGCAGCTATTCCTAGAGTGGCGCTCCATTGGCTGTCGTATGAACGTCAACACTTTGTTAAATACTTGATTGATTGTTTAATAAAAACCGTTAAATAAATCGCTAATTAGGAAGTACAAAAAGTTATGCTGGTATTATTTCTAAAAATATAAAAATTTTCACAGCCAACTTCACTTTCTAGTGCCCTGTTGAAATCGGATTTTCGTGACAGCCAGTTACCGATTATCGATGTACACCAGAAAAATTCTAGCTGTATGTGTTCTTATCTTGAAAAGCACGAGTTTTCGCAGCCAACTTCACTTTCTAACGCCCTCTAAAAATCGGTTTATCGAATCACATAATTTGTGTGTAACTGACTAGTTTTAATTAAGGTATAACCGTAATATACTTTAAACAAACTTTCTGATTTTGGTTGGTGGTTTAGCTGGGCTTCGAGGCTATCAACGTGCTGTTCAAGTCACCCACGGTTCATTATTTCCATATTTTTATATTATTTACATATAACTTTACAAAAACAATAAATGATTTCTCGTAGTAAAACTGCAAAAAGAAATTAACTTAAGAGAAAAACCTTGTTCCCTCAACCAATTTTCTGACAGGCTACCACCAACTTGTCTCAAAACACTAGAAGGCCAATAAACGTTCACAAATTTGGAATAACGATTGATTGCATTGATGATTTTGTTAACGAACAACACACTTTTAATGTTAAATGCACATTTACCGAAAATAAATTTGACAACAATAAAACAATTTAATATTAAATTGCAAAATATATTTATCAGTTTGATACAGACAAATATGATTCATATTGAGTTATTGCCAACAGAATTTAAATTTAATAAATGTGTTCTCATTTAAACAAAATAAAATACAAACAACAACAATAACAACAATAAATGCGAGTACCGCCGAAATAAACGCATTGACATGAATCTAATAAAAACATATGGTGCCAAAATCTAAAATAATAAAATTTCATTTCATGAATCATTATTTTTGCATTAGAATTAAAATAATTTCGTTGCTCTGTCTTTCTATGTCAACAAAAAACGCCAATGATTCATGTTCAAATAAACTGTCTGGGAACGTTATTCGGTTTCTGAGACATCTACATTAAAAAGAAAAGATTAAATTTAAAATTTATCAAGCAGTCATTAACCCCTGTAAGTTTAAACAAAAACGATATACAAAACTGTTGTGTTTTCCTAAAAAAAAAAAAACAAAAAACCAACAAATATAATCGTGTTAAAAAGATCATCTTAAAGATCTTTTTGTGTTCGCGTAACAACGTGACGTAGTAATTTTTATTGTCTCTTTTTACATTGTGCTGGCGAACAACAATAAAAACTTAAAACGCTTTTATTTTTTGCAAATACTGGTCACTCATAACTTTTGACAGCTGCTTGTCAGATAAAAATCAGATATGCCGCTATAAAACACTCGTACTTCCACTTCCTCCCATTTACACAAACGACTACAAAACTTATTTACATACGTACGACTACGAGTACTTTCACGTATCACGTATGTGCATATGTAAATAAAAACTCACAAAGGAAAATGATTTACAATGAAAAGAACTTAGATAATATGGCAAGACTGAAGATGACAGGTGTTGTTAAATGCAGGTGTTTTAAGAATCAAAAGAAAATTCTCATTTCTATTAAAAAACAAAAAAAAAAGTAAATGGTTACTGGTGTCTGCCCCCTTAAAGAATAGAATAAACAAAAATCTTTTTTAAATATTTTTGAATGCACATCAGAAGACTATAAGGGACAACACCGTGTAACAAAGTCAACAGATTTCCAGACTAGCAAGCGGTAAAAGCAACACATTAACATTTCTTAAAAATTTTATGCTCTGGCAACACTTTTTCGGCATATGCTACATATTAGGTTTGAGTTCAATGCCTTAGTCTTTTCAACTTGTGATACTAAAAATTTTTTTTAAGCCTTTGGATTTTGTAAGCCAGGGGTTTTGTTAGTCCTGGCAAAGGGGCTTGAGAGATGCCGAAATCAAGGAGTTGGGGTAAAAAGTTTTATGGCATTAAGGGTAATATATTTAACCAGCGAGCACTTCTATTGACAAGTAATGAGTTACAATATTAATACACACTCTTTTCACAACTTATACGTCGGCGGTTTAAGCCATTATTTTGATTAGAGTCATTAGAAAAATAAGTAATTACTTAAAAGCTCTAAAACAAACAATACAAATATTTATTAAAAATTCCTGATCTAAGAAAACTGAAAAGAGGAGAGTTTGATTTTTCAGTTTTAAAATATATTTGTATTTTATACCTCATTTCGATCAAGTTTTCTGTTTTTTAACAATTTTAGATACGAATTATTACTCAAATTGGTGGCTCAATTTTCATTGAATTAATTTAATTAAATTTAATTCATTTTTACCAAGAACAACTATTTATATAAAATAATCAACTCTTATATATATAAGAAAATAATCAAGTCCTTACCTCACTACTTCTATGTAATGTAGAAATACATACACCTATTTTTTCCGGTAGGACAGTGCCATGAATTTGCAAATTTCGTTCCCATCCGGCGACAAAATCAAGGATGTGTAATCCTCTGTGACGCTGTTGAGATCAAGCAAAATTACTTGAAAAATCTCAAATAGCTTTAAGCTCTAGCTATGAAAACAAGAACTACCGGTCTAACTAAAGCTTGAATAGAATGAATAGAGGATATTGGAGCACTAAAAGATCTGAACATCGTGTTCAGAACCCAGCGACACTGTAACAGTAGCTGATTGTAATATTTTGGGTTTTATTTCACTGAACTTACCTTTTCCAAAATTGTATGAATTCATAGGAATTTTTTTTTTTTGTATTTTATTTATTTTGCAATCTATCTTATATTGGGATAATAAGCAAAATTAATCACATTTTTGTTGACATTTAGAGTTACACATATAAAAACGTATAAAACTATAGAAATATTCCAAATTTAACAGAAAAAAATACAGATTTAGTCCATCTTATATTCGCAATAACAACAACTTAAGTCTTAGTAATTATTAAATTTAAAGTTTTAGCATTAAGATAAAAGAAAACAATAAAAAAAAACAAACGATAATAATAAGAAAAAGATTGATTTAGATAAAAAAAAATTAACTTCTGAAAGTTAGATCTAACATATGGTATCTTTGAAGTCTTCGAATCTCATCAGTATTGTCTAATAACAAAATAGCCAGAGGATTTACATGATTGCTTAGTCTTTTCAAATATTTTTCGCTGTATGAATTTATTACCCGCTTTAACAGTTTGTATATTTAGATCGTTATGTATGGCACCGTTGGAAATATACCAAGGAGATTGAACAATACGCCTTATAGTTTTTGACTGGTATCTTTGCAATATTTCTATATTTGAGGCACTTGCTGTTTCCCAAAGTTGAACTCCATAAGTCCATATAGACTTTCATAGGAAATGAATGAAATATTTTAAATTAATATTATCCAGCATGAACGCATTTATCATTAATATTTCGGATTTATGTTTGAGTGATCAGAAAGGGATGTTAAATATTAATAAAAAAACAAATTTGAAAGTATTAGAAAAATGAAAAAGGATAATGGCCGCCAAACTGCTAAAACTGACAAAAATGTGAATAGTGAAGTCAGATAAAAATGCCGAATAGTCTTAAAACAAATATATGTATAGGGTGTTTTTTATTGAGGTATAGAACTTTAAGTTGGCATCACTTTTTTAACTGGCGGCCATTTTGTCAGCTGTCAAGTGATTAATATTTAGTTTGGTTTGCCATTTCATCATGAACAGGTTGACAAAAGAACAACGCTTGCAAATCGTGCAAATTTATTTCGAAAATAATGGTTCAGTTCGCGAAGTTTACCGCAAGCTCCGTCCATTTTATGGTCATCAGAGCAATTAATTCGGTTAACCATGGATCGTTTTCGCACTACGTTTACTCTATGTGATAATACGCATCCGCAGAGACGTCGAACAGTGCGCACCGAAGAAACAATTGCCGCTGTAGAGCAAAGTGTTGAAGAGGACCCGAATGAATCGATTCGCCACCGTGCACAGCAATTGGAGCTTTGTCCATCAACTTTATGGAAGATTTTGCGCAAAGATCTTGGCTTGCGACCTTACAAGATCCAGCTTGTGCAAGAATTAAAGCCACGAGACCATGCAATGCGTCGTGATTTTGGTGTATGGGCCGAAAATGAGATTGATCTCGATGCTGATTTTCATCGCAAAATTTTGTTCAGTGATGAGGCTCATTTTTGGTTGAGTGGCTACGTCAACAAGCAAAATTGCCGCATTTGGAGTGAAGAGAATCCACATGAGACCCTTGAGACGCCATTACATCCACAAAAACTGACTGTTTGGTGTGCTCTATGGGCTGGTGGAGTCATTGGGCCAACATACGGCCCCATATGCTCGAAAAAGTGGTTGAAAATTGGACCTGTAGAATTGGCTTTATTCGAGCCAGCCGCGGCGGCCACATGCCCGAAATCATATTTAAACATTAATGGCATAAAATTATCCTTCCAATAAAGCCAAATTGATGGACATTAAAACGATTTTCTTGTGTTTTATTTCAATTCGAAGTTCTATACCTCTAAAAAAACACCCTGTATAACAACTTCAGTAGGTTTTAAGAAAGCTTTCGTATAGAGACACACAAGATATGAAATAATTGCGCCTATAGATTTATTTGCAGCTCTATTCGAGTTGGGTATTATTCCTTGCTAACGGCCACTCTTTAAATGTGTTAGTTAAAATATTGCTAAAATATGTAGTTAAATGGCCACCAAAAAAGGTAATACTCTTACAATGACAACAAAGAAGAATTAAATGTTGTTACCAAACTATTTTCCTTACATGTAAACACCCTTTAGTTTTCCATGGCTACCAAATTGAATGCCAATAAAACTCTTTGCACGAAGCATTTCATGACGTAGAGCTCCCAACTGGCAAATTTCATTAACAATCAAAGTTTCTCGATTGGCTTTATCCACCCAAGACAAATAACTTGCCCCCGGTTTTGTTTCAATTCATTATAAGCCAGATACCTTTTGAAAATGTATATTTAAATTAAAAGCATTTGATATTTTGACGCACGTTATTTTAGCAATAAGTCCATGCCAGTCTTAAAATATAGAGTTTTAATAGTATCAAAGCCAGGACCAGGAACTTCCTTAAACCGCCTTTTTATTCACTGGTTGGGTAAGCTTGGGTAGCTCAGCATATTGAAACTTAGAAACGGTGAAAACAAACGAATTATTATTAAAGCTTAAACTTAGTTCGCTGAGGTTTTTTGAATGCAAAAGATTTTTCCCCTTTGTTGATTTACTTCAACTTTTGTTGATAAATTTCTTTCTAATTCTTCTTTAATTTGGGCTTAACGTTCTCTATTTTAACGAAATCTGTTTTAACGAATTGTATTTTATATATATTTGGAATGTCTTGAGTTTGTTGCTTGTATTAATATACATACGAGGGCGGATTGATATTGAAGCTGCCTGAGTAGTGAAAAAAAACATTTTTTTTCAAAAACTATTTATTTCTCAACATAATCTCCTTTTAGCTCAATACACTTAGTAAGACGATATTTGATCTTTTTTTATACCATCTGAATAATACGATTTTGGGAACCCCTCAAAATACGCGTTATTTTCGGTAATCATTTCTTCGTTTGACATGAATCTTTTTCCTGCGAGCCATTTTTTCAAGTTTGGAAACAGGAAAGAGTCACTAGGAGCTAAATCTGAACTATAAGGTACATGATCAACCAATTCGAAGTGTATTTCACGTAATTTTAGCTTCGTCTCTAATGCTGTGGGAACCGGTGCGTTGTCTTAAAGAAATATCACTTTTTTATTCTATAAATGTGGTCGTTTTTTCTTGATTGCATCAGTCAATTGATCCAATTATCGTGCATTATTATTTCCTGTAATTGTGGATCCTTTTGCATGATAATCGATGAACAATAGTCCATGTGCATGCCAGAATACAGTGGCCATAACCTTGCCAGCCGATTTCACGGTCTTCGCCTTCTTCGGAGCACTTCAACCAACTTCCACCTATTGTTTCGATTGATTTTTGGTTTCAGGTGTGTAGTGGTGGACCCACGTTTCATCAGCAGTTATTAATCGACGCCAAAAAACAACAGGATTACGCTTTATCATGTCCAAACACTGCTGTGAAGTGGTCTGTCGCTCGCTCTTTTTCGACACTGAGGAAACGCGGCACCCATCTTGCCGATAGCTTTTTCATAGGCTAGACGTTCATTTTACCATTTCAACAATCTCACGTAACTTGACTCGGCGATCATTCATAACGATATCGAGGATTTTCTTGATATTTTCTTCAGTAACCACCTGTTTTGGCCTTCCTGTTGATGGTATAGTTGCAGTGCTTGTTCGGCCGCGTTTAAATTCAGCAATCCAATATTTTACCATGTAATCTGACGGAACAGACTCACCGTAATGTTTATCGAGCTTGTTTTTTGTCTCATTCGCCGTTTTCCCTTTCAAATACTAATAGTGTTTAATCACTGCACCAAAATCACATTTTTTGCCGTTTCTCAACAACCACAAAAGTTGCTCACTTGAAGCGACTACATTAAATAAAGTAATCCATGAATTTGGGTGAAATTTTAACAGCTGACGTTTGACAGATCGCAATTTGTAAAAAAAAAAGTTTCTGTTCAATATCAATCCGCCCTCGCATGTGTTTATAAAATATATATACTCTAATATATATATACATTTATATTTTGAAAATAAATGAAAGCACTCTGTGCTAATTGTTAGCCTTCTGCTACCATTCCTTCCCCAACAAATTTAAAAGTTGTAGCGTCTAAACAGGGACTTATATCAAAATAAAATGCAACTTTATTGAAGCTTGAAGCCTTTAACATGAAGAAAGAAAACATGCGGCGACCGTATTATTAACAAAATGCAACACGTTTGAAGTGTTTAATTTCAAGTGTAGCTTTTGATAAAAGCAACAGCACCCATTGTTTTCTTTTTCTCTCTTTTTTTTTTTTTTGTTTGGCTTTGAATTTTAAGACGTCAAATATAAACAAAAGCTAAAGAATAACAAAAGCGCTGTAAAAAGGACATGAGCACAAAGAAATAAAAACAATATAAAATAAACAAATAAAAGCGTCTGGTACTCAAACACGCGAAATATTAAGTGCAAAAAAAAGTTCTTTGAACTCGAACAGTTTTGAGTGTTTACAAACAGACTATTGATATTGGAATTTCCCTTAATAAAGCTGCATTCACTTCACTTCGCTTCATTTTTTTTTTTTTTTTTTTTTTGTAATGAGAGTTTTCTGCTAAACGAACAATTTATGTGGAAAATCGCAGTTACGTGTCAGCGAGGCGTGGTAAATTTACCAGGTAGTACTATGATTTTGATACTCATATTCATAGAAATTTAACTTGATTTCTTCTCAACTAGAGCTAATCGCCAACTATACGCCTATTTTTATATGTATTTACGTGTGCAAGTGTGTTATTTTTGTAAAGAGGTTTTCAAATGGTGCGGGTAGATATTGGCGGCCATGTTGTTCTGGTGGGGTCTGTCTAATTTATTGATTATTACTCAGTTACTGGTGCCAAAGCACCATGACAAATCACATGATTGTGTAGGTCATCCAAATGCTGCAATTGCTTAGTGTAAACGTTGCGCACATTTTACGGCAGACGCGGCGGTGGCCTTCTCGAGTCTCCAAAGTTTGACGGCAATCTTAACAAGTCAAATTGCCGTGTATGATGAAATGGCAACTCGGACGAAGAAATGTACATCTACCAAAAGTTTTGTGAAGTTCTCATGTCGGCAGCGTCATTTGATGGTGACAACCGATTTATTTTGCCTAAAACTGACCGATATCGATGTACAAAACGTGGGGTTGTTGCAAAATGGTGCTGCACGCTGTACAGCGGATAGAATAATGAACATTCTGTGCAAATGATTCTGGCTTATAATTGACTCTTTAAGTCATAGGTTTATGGCAGCAGAATGAAGATTGATCAAATTCGGCAGGGCGTGTATGTGCAATATTTTTTATTGCCTCCTCTAACCTCAAACTAAGCAAAGGTTTAACTATGATCAGTCCACAAAATAAGGTACACTTTTCTTACCTTTAATGGAGTTTTACCGTTTTTTCTGCTACATCTCTTTTTTTAATGGTTTATCAATTTGAAGAGAGTGAATCGCTTAAAGCGACTAACAGTACGTTCAAATACAGTGAGACCCTGATTGTCGGCAGCGTTATAGACCGCTGGCATTCCCGATAAACGATTTTCCCGAATAATAGAGTAGTTTTTTGTATCGTTTTTATTTGTTATTTCTTCTTAAGTTTCCAAATTAAATTGAATTTCATAAATGTGCTGACTCCTCATGTGCATACACGATTAACGATTAACCAATTAATACGAAAGGGGAAAAAGTAGATGTAAAAATCGTTGCTGTTTAAACTAATCACGCATAATCAATGCCCCATTGCCCTTTTAACTTCTAAGAGAGAAGAGCATCATTCTTAGGCCGAATTAGTCCTTATATGATTCACATCTAGCCAAAGTCTTCAGGACATACATATAATCATATAGAGAGTTAGGCAATATTCGTGACAACACTGAAGCACCAATTTATCCAGCCCTGACAAGCTTAACTAACAACATCAAGCTGGTCTTATAATTAAAACTAGTACTGAACTCCTTTTTTCCTAAACTAAGTCTTATACTAAATAATACAAATATCCAAAGAAATAAATACAATAAATTAATTATGGAAAATGCAGACTAAAATAGTTTTAATCTTATTGTAAGGAAAAAATCATTGCATTTTCTTAATTATTTGACCTACCGACGGTCAACAAATAAACAAAGTTCTTTGAGATATTTATGTCATTAACTCGGTCAATTCGTAATTGGGCAAATGCTGTTTTTTTGTAAAAGATTTTTGTTTCTTTCATATATTTCGTACCGCATACAAATAAAAGTCAAATAACTTTGAAATTGAAGTTTCTAAAAATGTAAAAATGTTTGTTTGTTTGTTTTTTAAACAAATATGAAACCATAAATCTTGTCAAACAGTTCGTTTCTGCCAGAAATAGCTTAAATTAACTTTTGGTACTTCAGGTTTTTCTTAGTGATAAAAATTTCACAAACCTGCCAGAAAATAGATACTTGCCTGCATGAAATCTTTCAACAGTCTCGGGAATAATTTTCCAAAGAACTGCATGAATGTTTAAAAACGAAACTTCCACATAAATTATTATCGCTTAGAAAATGGCAAAAGTATTATGTGTTGTGCTTTGTTTTTTTTTTTTTGGGAAAATTCTTTCACCTCCACATAAAACAATGTGCATTTTGGTTTAGAAAGAATCATTCATTCGTTCATTCATATGCAAACGAAGCCCCGAGTGCATGTTCTCATACAAAACAAACGCCAATAAGTCCAACAACAAAAGAAATAAAAACAAACTACTCGTACTGTTGTGGCATTAAATAAAAGTTTAGCCGTGAACGGTGGAAATGTAACGAAATAAATCCTGAAGAAAACTAATTAACACCTTAAACATGAAATGGGAACTGGAAAGACTTCAAAAGAATTTTAAACCATGTAACTGAAATATTGGAATATTGGACCGTGAGTCCATAAAATAAAATTTTCTCAGGGTGGAGAAAAACATATTCTCTTTCGAAAATATTATATAGAATGAAAAGAACTAAATGTGGCAGCTGGGAGGCAAATCATGTCTAATATTTGTAAGAAGCAGTTGTTGGGTCTTACACTCATTCCGTTCCGCAATTGCGGTGAGTTTTTTTTTTGTGGGAAAGCAAAATTTCCAATTATTCATTCCGTTTGTGCGATGTATTTCCTTTCCCTGACGCTATTGCCAATTATAGACCCTTTTTGAAAGCAAAAGGATAACGAAAGCAACAAGATGTAAGAAAATTTCACAAAACGAAAATTAGTCTGGTTGGTTTTATTTTTGTAAAACTTTTTTACCGAAGTAAAAATGGTTGTGGACCAGAGAAGTGAAAAAATTCTGGCTAAATTTAGCATTAACGCTAAATGGTTCGGAACCGCCTTGTTGGGTCCATATTTTGCCCAAAATATTTTTGTTTTTGGCAATAATTGACAACATTGCCAACTCATAGTTAGTTTATGCAGGGATGTTAAATTTATTTGCAATTTGTTTATCAATCGATATTTATTTGCGTTGAAATTTCCTTTCCGTGCGAAATCAATCACCCCTATTCTGCGTTTCGATTAAGTCTCCGCATTCAGTTCCGTTGCAATCGAAAATTGGTATTCTGCAGAAAAACGGAATCGAAAGAAAAAGAAGAAGAACAGGGTATGTTTAAATTAGCTTCTTTGCTGTGAAACGTGTGAAATAGAAACAGTAAAAATAAACAATTTTGTAAACATTTTAATAAAAAGTCAAATTCAGTCCACTAAAAAGTAATAAATAAAATTAATAAACAAATAAAAACGCTAATTCCGCTGGTATTTGTTACCAGACCCGTCAACTGAATAACTTTTTCCTCAAGTGGGCTAATACGCTGTAGGTGGCATGAAACTCCTCCGGTGCTCATCATTTCTTTTTTGTTTGTTGACAGCTTCCGTTTGATGTAGCTTTTCCAGTCAATCCAAACCTATAAATTTATATTAATTTCTGCAATAATTATACGCAAACCATACCTACTTTTTTCCATGCACTGGCATTTTTTGTTGGAGGACATAGTGCATTGAGGATTCCTGCCACTTCCTCCCAGAACGCTACTACTTCTTCCTTTGAAAGTTGATGGTAGCCAATTTTTCATACTGCTCTGGTGTTGTTGTTTTTGACCTGTAATACATAAAAAACATCAGATTCGGGTACAAAAATTAGAAAAACAAAAAAATTAATTTAATTAAATAAATTAATTAAAAATAATTTTAAGTGTTTTCTAATCGTTTCTGAACATTTTATCTCATTTTCTACTTACATTTTTTCAATTTTAAACTTTTTAACTAAAAAACACAAATAAAGAAAACCCCTCCGTTAACAAAAAAACAACTGAGAAAAACGGAGCTACGTTCGTAATGCATAATACATACAATCGAAAGAAACTGAGCGGAATCGAAACGCAGAATACCAAAGCTGCCAGACGGAGAAATTTACGATCCGAGTCGAAACGCAGAATAGCCCCCAATAATATCAATCCCTCAAATAAGATTTTGTGGCCAATTTTCTTATTTTCATTTGCCTTCAATTCTCATTTTCAGTTCTGGGAACAGTTTTTATTTTCTTCAAACATGAAAATGGGCACAGAAGCAAACATTAACCGAAAATGAAAAATATCGTCAAACTTTGACAATTTAACAAATAAAAAAACGAGTGAAAACAGACAAAAAAAAATCGAGTTGCGTTCTATGTAAAATTTTCCATTAAGTTTTTTTTTTGAAGAGGCCGTTATTTTGTGAAATTATTTCTTATTTACAAACGACAAAACATTTTTCACAAAAAAAAACAAAAAGAAAAAAACAAAAACATTAATTTAATAAAGTTGAAATAAGGCGATCGGACAAAAGAACTGAGCATCGGAATAGCCTTTCAATATTAAACTGATCTTCAAAGGAATCCTCAGTTATGCAACTTACAACCATTCGTTGCATAAACAATGTTCTTCTTTTTTGATTAGTTTTATTTATGTAATGAGCTTTCCTTAATGCGGTCTTTTAATGGATAAATTTGGCTTTTTGGTGGCCCTGAGTTGCGCTGTAGATGCATATCAATTAAAGCCTTGGCCATTCCAATTGTCACTCTCATGAAATAAAAATTAGCCATTTCATATATAATTGCAATTTAAGGATTGGATTGCTTAGCTGCAACGGGTGGACTTCAGAGGGTTAATTTGCTATTAAACCTAAAACACTGAACATTTTAAAAAAGAGCGTGAGAATTGTTGGTGTTGAACATTTTGGCTTTGCACAAAATGTCTTGCCTTGTTTTTTTCTCTTTGTCAAGACTTGGTCATAAAATACTGATGTTGTTTTTCCTTTTGCTGTTTTTGGTTGCCTGAAATTTCATATTCATTTGTAATGCGGGGGAATAGTAAATAATTCTGCTACCACGTCCCTCATGGAATTTTGTTTATGATTTTCATGCAAGTTATGACCCTAAAGGAGCTGCAGCATCATATCGTACATATTTTTTGAAATATGCTTTCTTTGTGCAAACAAACTAAGTTGCAGTTCAGCGTTTGCTTTAAACCATTTGCACAATTACCTTTTACTCGTCTGTTGTTGAAATTTATGGTAATAGTGTGCGAGTAGAATATGCATATATGTATGTTAATGGCTATAGAAACTTTGTAACGACTTGAGTACGGAATAACTGGAGGAATTAATCCACTTTAAGACTAATTGATATAGCGGCGGAATTTTTAGTCCAATGATAACAGTTCAAAGCCACAGCACGAGTACTTCGAACGATGTTTCGGCAAAATTTCTTTGAGCCATAAAATGTGTATTTTGTAT
This sequence comes from Epicampocera succincta, assembly GCA_932526305.1. Lineage (NCBI taxonomy): Eukaryota > Metazoa > Arthropoda > Insecta > Diptera > Tachinidae > Epicampocera > Epicampocera succincta. Next base: position 61,193,209 of record OW052034.1, read on the forward strand.
TGGAAGTTTCTTAACTGTTTCTATTTCAGAAAAATATGATTTGTGCTAAAGAGTTACCGGAAAATGTAATTTTAATAGAACCATTTGAAGAAAAAAGTTGAACTTGATTTTGAGTTTGTAAAGGAGGGAAAAACTTAGCAGACCTGCTGACAACTGTTGCGTTATCCACATATTAAAAGTGTAAATGTTCGATCAACTTATTAGAACCAATTATCGACCTTTTGTTTCATAGAATATGTCATTATTTAAGAGGCCAATAAGAAAATAAAATCTATTTATTGTTGTTGGGAAGCAGAAAATGTATGGAATAATTAATGTGCTTTTGAACGAAACTATCAAAAAAGCACTTTTAATAATTCTACTTATGACCAAAATTAAGCAATTTTAAGTAATCAGACTATTGTTCAAAGTAACCATGCCATTGTAACAACTAACCATACAGCAGTCCTCATATAGAGTTACATAAACAATAATAATGTTGCTTTCAATCAACTGCGTTTAGCGTTACAGCAAACCATGATATTGTCATGGCAAATTATAATAGTGCCTGCAATCAACTGCGTTATTGGCATGGTTAACCATGTTATTGTCGTGGCCAATCATTATATCCAAAAGTTGTTTGTTTTCGTAAATTGTTTTTAAAAACAATTTTATTATTCAATTAATTGAAATAATTCTTTAATCGAAGTACACTTTGCTATTGAAATAAAAAAAATTTAAAAATAAAATGACAAACAAGATGTTTTTAAGCCCGATTTGCGCAAACATCTGTTATGCATAAATTAAATAGTTTTAAAAATTCTATGGATTGTTTCACGTTTGTCACTGTTTTAAAATTCCAGAGAACCTGCAGAATTTGCAGGTTGCGTATGAACATAATTTTTCCAAGTTCATTCATTCAATTTTATGTCGCTCAAAATTAATTGCAAAAGACAACAACAGTCTGATTGCCCCTAATGGAATATGTGGCTGGTAGTGGCGTGACAGTTATTTGGTTGTTTGTAACCATATTATGGTTGGTTACAGCATTTTCGTATGTAGTAGGTTTCTGTTAGCAAATTCGGGAATAGTTATAGGAAAACAAAATACGTTGCTGTTTTAAACATGGATTGGTGTCAGGTGTAATAATAAGAGAATATGTAAACTAGTTCGCCAAAGCACATTTTCTGTAAGGTAATAGAACCCTGGCAGACCTTGGCCATCTACTGACGTTCAAATCTAACAAGTTTAATTGATCAGCTCACCATAAATATATTTAAGTGAACAGCCTAAGACTTATTAAAAGTGCTTATTTAGGGCAAACTTAATCAGCCATATCAAAACTCTTAAAATCTTTTTAGTGAACGAAATTTTAATAAGTCTGCAAAAGCAGCATTAATATTGCCCAACAATTCGTTCGGTTACGCCTGACTAAGTGCTGACAACGAAGAAGGGAAACAATATGCTCTTTATAGTCATTCAGTCAAGTAAAACCAAACGCTAAGTTGATAAAACAACAAGATGCAACATTTAAATGATTCGATTGTTAACCTCGCCCTTTTTTCCACTCATTTCCATAATGCCAGGCATTTGAATTTGGATCGTTTAGCATTTATAGTAAGAGCATATTTTAGCTCCCAAAGTGCAAATTGTTAACGCTTTTACCCTTCACTGCGACTGAACTATATACGAGCATGTATGTATGTATTTGTTTCAAATGTTTTTTTCTATGGATATACAACCTTTTTGGAGAATATGTTATGGGAATTTCGTAATATTTTAGCTGTTTGTTGTTCCTCTTACTCGCCTTAACTATAGTTTGATCACTGAGATACAATTACTTGAATATGCACCGCTTCCATATTTGGCTCGAACCGTTTAGAATTTATTAGAGTATGAGTTTTGAACAAGTTTTTTTTTTTATAATTATAATTCCAAAAAACTTTGTTTCGTTAAGTGGTAGTTTGTGCTTGTAATTGTGTTCGTAACTTAGAGACTATTTATGTGTTTTAATAAGATACAAAGATAAAATAATTGTTTGTAATATTAATTAGAATTTTTTGATGGCATCTGAATTTTTCACAAAACATCGTGTGTAGATACACGAGGCGGCCTAACGTCAGTGGTGGAACAGGACGCTAGACGCACGATCACAAATGCTGCTTCTTCTGGTCTCTTGGCTGTTTGAGGTAGCGAGGAAAATGCAATATCTTGATGTTCTGGGAATGAAAAGTCTAAGTGAAGTTTTGGACTGGATTCAATACATTGTTCATATCTCAAAAGAACCCGCCTTCAAGTAATTCCGCTTTTTGAAACGATGCCATCCGATCTGTTTATCTTTTTATACCACATGATCAGATCAAAAATGGAATACAACTCTCAGGTTTGGGCGGTTGTTTCAAAGTCTATTTTAAGCTTAACCGACCGTATTCAGGAGAGTATCCAACTCTATTGACTCAGGCGAAACATGCAATGCCGCAGCGTCGGATCCAACTAAATCAGGGATCCTGTGGTTAATTGAATTGCACAACGCATTGCCGAGAGAATGCGTTTTTCAGTCGAACAGAGCGTTTGTGTTATAAACCGCCCTCAGACGGACGTATTTCCTGTCTTGCAATTAAGAAAAATGCAAATCAAACATTCAGAAAAACTACTCTCTCTTTCCTTCCCCTTTACAGCACCAATTTTCCTAGTACTAGTCCTAATTAAAAAAAACACTTTTTGAGAAATTAAAGGAAACATTTTAAGTGTAAATTAGATTCTATTTAAATTACTATTTCTTAAGTATTTCCTTTTTTTTTTGTCTATTTCAGGTAAGAAACTTTTGCACTTTGATTATACGGGTATTGGAAGGACAAGTAAGTTAAATATTTAAAGGATTGTTTCCAATAAAGTTAAGCTTTAATTTTTATCAATATTTTTACTGACATTTGAAGCGAACGTTTTGTATTTTTCTATCAAAAATATATTAAAAGTTACACAATTGTAATCCGTATTCCTCGATGGGTGAGTTGGTGCAATCTCCGATCAGCAGTCGAGAGGTTGTAGGCTTAATTTCCAGCACAGCCTATGGGTGTTTGTGCATACAAGCGAAAAGCCTTGCGCACAGTGTGCCCTCGCCGCCCAAAATAACGTAACCAACAAAACAGCAAATTTTACAGCTGAAGATTTTTTGTTTGTTATTTTCTATTCATTAGAAATTTTTGCTATGAAATGGTGATTATAATTTAAAATTAAATCGAACTTTAAAATGAACGTTAATCTACCATTTCGCCATATAAAAACATTGTTTTTTTTGTCACATACGTTATATATATAATATTGTATATATCTGTGGCATTTGATCCTAACAGCTGAAGTAGATTTTTAAAACTTTAAGAAGAGCATTTAATTTTAATAATTTGAAAATATGGCAAAATTCTTTTTCGTGTTATTGATGAATTTCTTTTTTTTTTTTTTGCAATTTTGGGTGAATAATATTTATTATTAAAAATTTTTTTTTAATTTTTCAGTTCGGCTTTAGATCAAATAATTAAAAAAAAAATTATGATTTTTCTCACGTTTTGTTCTTTTTTTTTACCAATATTTCCATCAACGCCGTTGATCATCCTCATTTCTCATCCATTTATGAAAATATTTACATTTACGTCAAAATTAAAACTCGTCTATTTATATTAAAAAAAAAACATGCCGGAGTTGTTGTCCAGTTGCTAAACTTATTTATTGTCCTTTTGATCAAATAACCAAATGTAAGAAAACTCATTGCTTTTTTGTAATTATTTGACTTAAAGCCGAACTGAAAAATATTAAGAAACATAAAAGGTCGACAAATAAACTAATTTCTATAAACTATTATTACGGAATGCAGGTTTTCATTGAAATATCGTAATTTCTTCTTCTTCTTCTTTTGGCGCTGCAGTCCGTGGTGAACCTGGGCCTCAACTAACAAAGTTTTCCACCTGGCACGGTCTTTAGCCAGCGTTCTCCAATTTTGCACACCAAGTTGGTTGAGGTCCCTCTCCACTTGTGTGCGCCATCGGTTCCGTGGGCGTCCTCTAATGCGTTGTCCCACAGGTTCGGAATCGTAATTTTCATATATTATATAACTTTTTCATCGTTTTCGTTATCGTTTGTAATATTTAAAACATCTACAATATTACAACTTACAACTTTTAAGCTGAAGGTATTCATCTTGAAAAGTTTAGAGGATGTTCTTGTAAAGAAATAAAATTGCTTTTAATAGTTTTAAATTTATGTAACTTTTTTAATTCCCTAGAGCGCGCTGGCCACATGCCGACATTAATAATTGCGTTTCATATATAATGAAGATTTAATGTTTTTTTTAAACCAGAGCACATTGAAATTAATTTTAGTTAAATTTTTTTTTGGGAAATAGGTTTTGGAAAATGTCTTCAGTTTTAAAAATCTAGATGTTGCAACGAAACGCCCATAACGATTTGTATTGGCCATTCATTGGGAGCGCATAGTGTTGTGTACCGAATGTATAATTCTACAGGACTGTGAATAGAATCCTCTGGGATCATTGTATGTCCAGGTTATAAATTTATTTTCAGAGCAATTTTGTATCAAAAACTCAGTTAGGGCACGACATATGTATGTACATATTTTGAATATCTTTCCCTTTTATTGCATTTGAACTGGCGAACGGATTGACCTGTTTTTGGTTTCCGAATAGTTTGACTCGCCCGTATTTAAGAGAAAGAGGTGATTGTGCTTGTTTCTATATTTGTAAGTTAAATTCCACTCACATGTTACAGATGTCTATGAAATTCTTACAACAAAAACTAATGAAAATACTTTATAAAAATATAACCCATTTAATAAATAACTGCTTAATAATTAATAAATTGATATGTATGTATGTAAATATGTGATTTAAGAATTTGTTTACTGTTGGCTCCAACTTCTTGATCGTTTACTGATGTTTCTTTCGTAAACGGTTTAATTGCTCTTGTTCCAAAAAAAAAAAAAAAGAAAAAAAAACACAAATCAGTGTCACTCAATAACATATAATCATAAATATTTTATTATTCATCTCTTGCATGAGCTTCTGCCAGCATGTCAATTGTTATTGTTATTCAATTAAATATTGATTCCATTACAATCAATTCTTTTCACAATATAAGGCCAGCAAAGCCCACTCGTAGACTTAAAATCTATGTTGAAATAATAAAATCTCAATTGCTGGCACAGATCATTTACTTTGCCACAATTTGTGGCCCATTAAGGGCGATACAAAATAAAATAATAAAATAGTAACAAAAGACATGACTTTGGCGGGGTACCTCCATGGTGCAAACGTGATAGTCGTAAACGTTTGATATTAAAAGCAAGAAAACAATAAAATATTATCTGGCCTATTTTTAATCGGAATTAAAAAGTTCATTATAATGAAACTTGATAGCAGGCAAAATTTCCGAGTAAAGAAAATGTCAAAAAAGGGGAGCGCTTCGTATTGTGACAATAAATGTACTTGCGCGTCTTATAAAAAGCGTGAATTTAGCTGCTGGATCTAATACATTTTTGAATTATACACATTAATGTTGTTTTAAAATATTTTTGGTTTGACTGGCAATTTGGGTCGATACGTGACATTTGGAACGTGACATTATTTCCATAGTGCGCCAGTTGTTTTAAACATATTTTTAAAAGTAGAAAACAGAATTTGTTAAGTGATTTTATATAACCACCGTCACATGTTCTTGGATATTTGCAACTTAAGTCAAACATGCGGTAATTCATTATTGGAAATTAGATATTGCATTCGTGCAATTTGTCACTCTTCAGTTATTCATCTTTGGGCATTAGTTTATGGCTAAATTGAGGAAAATTAACAAAATCTAAATAAAATATTCAGTTTTAAATAAATTTTATTTTTTTTATTTTGCCACATATGGAAATACCCATATATCTATTATAAACATAAATGTGTGTGTACGCAAACACATGTTTATATATGATTCTTAGTATATATTTATATATATGTCTAAACAAAAGGGCTACCCTTCGTCTGGGTTCCTATTCTTTGAGTACCCTTTTTTTCAGCGGCAAAAACCCCCCGCCATGGTCATTTTCTTATTAAATTGTCCCAATTTGCCACAAATTTATCCATAATAAAGTTTTTCTTTTCAATTGTTTTTCACATTTTTGTATAAATCTGTGTTCAAGTTCTACAAAATCGATTGTGACTTCGGAAAAGACTAAAAACATTTTCAGGCCGCCCTAATGAACACATGTGGGTATGTTTGTTTGTTTCTGATGAGCCTTTGAAAATATGTATGTGAGTTTGTATCTAAACTTCGTTAGACACATGCTCGAAATATCAATAATTCAATGTTTATTTTCAAATGTCATAAATGTCAGAACTTCCATACAATTCGAACAAAGTGGAGAAACAAAAAGCAACAAAATCAAACAAATGAGATTTTGTATGCAATTAGAGAAATTAAATGAGGCATTTCGAATAAAGTCGGTCATGTTGGTAGTTTGAGCTTCGCAGAACACATTATCCATAATGTCAACTTGAAACGACATTTAATATGTATGTAGATGGAAGCTCACCAAAACTCTGCACGTAATTGTTTATTTTTCAACCCAAATTCTTTACAACTCTTTACCCAAATGAAATGCGCTGAAGGGTAAAAATAACATTATTTTATCAACAATTTCGATAGTATAACTGACTGACTCGGAAGCCAAAGATAAGATTCGGCAAACAAACTGTAAATAAGGTTAGACACGATCAAAATGCTGGCCGTCAATTCGTGTACATACGAGTAAGCTGGATGTTTTGAAATTCGCAGGCTTGACAACTCATCAAGCATTCGTCTTAAATTTGATTTTATGCTGTTCGTTTGATGAAAAACAAGTAAAAATATTTTAATTGTAATAACTGCAAGAAATGTGAACAAATAAAATAATCTGTATCGTGCACTTCCCACGCCCCATAGTGCAACGATTGCTAAACTTCCACAAGTTCTAAACTTAATTTTTTTCATCAATAATTCTTCTTCTTTGATTCCTTCCTTTCTTTTTATTCGCATCTTTTGTAAAAACTAATAACATTGAAAATAAAGTAGCCATATATATTCGTGCTTGATGGTATTCAGTATACACACATCAATGTCTGACAGCAAGCAAAGAATTTAAAATTTTTTCATATTGCGTCAAGCGCTGCTGATGTCACATATACTAATAAATTTTCATTCACTCGTGTGTATTAAACATGCTTGATAAGCATTTTGATCGTGCTTGTCCCACTCATAGAACCAGCAGTGTTTTGCAATATTTTGGAATTCTTGTTAGATCTTAAGGAGCGGAAAACTACAGTAAGGATTTCTTGTTGAAGCTGAATTCCCTGAATCATATTCTGAAGTTTCCTTAATATTGTGTAGCCTAATTAAAACTATACAAATTGTGCGAACAGATGAATTAGTCTGTCAAATCACCAAATTATTGAACCAGCATGAATATAAATATTGGAAAAATGAATTGTGGAGAAACCCTAGTAATGCACATATTTATAATGCGTATTGCTTTAGAGATATATCGTAAAATATACTTGTATCTAATTGGCCGCGATTTAAATATAAATGCATGAAAATATGGAATTGAAAGGCTATAGATGATCGGGATAAGGATAAGTTTCAAAGGAGATTGAAAAATCTAAACCATATTTTTCAATTAGAGAGCATTTTAATGTGCTACAAGCACGGGAATGTTTTGAAAAATATTTATAAAAACCACTCAGAGAATTGAGAATATGTCGATCGCGTGTAACAAGGCAACAGCTCATAAATCTTTCTCTGCGGTTGACTGATTGGGAGTTGCGTAACATTGTAACCATTAAAATTTTCTCCAACTGGGTCTAAAATGAATGTTGACTGAACGTTTTTTTTAATTTCCCATCCAAAGTCTTTTCCGACCTGAGCATCTATAAATTCGTCTTCATCTTCGATATTAACATTCTTTCCATGCTTTTCTTTTTGAAAAAGTTTTGTAATTCAGCTTTCAGGTTCTGCAACCCCCCATCGATGAGTTTCCTTAGGGAACTCGTAATTCGGCCAAACCAAACAGTTCTAAGTTGCACTACCGTTCTACTTTGTGCGCAATTTGCTTTCATTAATTTGTTATAATGAGAAAGACACAGTCAGAGGAGGCACAATACAGAAATTCAAACTCTAAACGTTAAACAACAAACGCAGTTATTTTAGCTTGGGAGACAAGCGTGGCAGGCTTCAGAGTCTGGTTGCAACACCAGACACACATAGTCAGCCTGTTTAGTCATCTAGTCACAATATTCAAAATGTGGTTGTGTTTTTTCTTCTCTTTTTTTTTTCTTTGTTGTTGCTGAGTTTCTGTTAGTTTTGAGGTCAAATAATAATTTGTGTCATTAAACAAATGCTTTATAAATGAAATGCAAAAAACACATGTTGAATTATAACTCACATATGTTGTTTATTTGTTAAATTTACCACATACACATAATTATTGCTACTGCAAACATTTTCACAGATATTCTGAAATACTTGTTCAAATAGGCAGTCATTTCTACTGCGCGATGCAAAAGATACAAAGACAGACATTTAGATATGAGTAGAGACATTCATTTCCATATTACGCTGTGTTATTTTGTACATACAAATATATCTTTTTTCATTATTAATGTAGATATGAAATTATGCAAAACAAGATTATTTATGTATTTATAAAATACTTTTAAATTCACTGGCTGGAGGAGTTGCCATAGTAGAAACATTTTTGAGAATAAAGCAAATTAAATTTGTTTTTTTTTTTTTGTCTCAATGTTTATTTGGGAACCAAATTAATTCAATGTAATTTGCACCCCACCTCTGCATCAGCGAACACTTTCAAATCCTCAAGGAACATTAAGCATTAACTAACTCACCAGTATGTTCCCCACCAACTAATCTAATTCCTTACGGAGAACAGAAATCTGATGCAAGACAGCAACTCAAGGTATTTGCGTTTTTAGAACAGAACGCGTCTTAACCTATGCCCAACACCAGGATGGTGTTGGCCAACCCAGGAGCACAATTAGTTCCCGTTCTGCCAATTGACATTTGCTGAAGGTTTCAAAATAACCTGCATAACTTGGTAGAGTTTTGGTTACTGTGCAAACGAAGGGGCCCCTTCTCCAGAATGCCACAATTTCATATATTTGAATGCTAAATCTGGGGGCCGAAAGTTGCGCAGTTGGATTGACATGTATTTTGCCAGTGTTGCATTCCATAGTAACACCAGGGTAGAAAGTTCAAAATACGAGTATTTTATGTAAAAGTTTCTATTGCAAAAACTGTTATATAAAAGTTATCAGTAAAACTTATCGAAATGTTGTTGTAATATATAACAAGAATTATTTTTCTTTTGCTCGAGCGTAAAGAACAAAAGTAACGACAAGTTCTTGTATCCACCATTCAGCCATGCCTTTTAGTTGCTCTTCATAGAAGTAAAGGCGCCGAAGTCATAACAGAATATGCGAGTCCTGTAGAACTTTGAAAAACATACTCGTACCTGGCATAAAATAAAAAGTTCAATTTTGCCCGACAACAACGTTTTGAAAACCTTCTTTGGCTATTCAAATAAAAAAGTGCAGCTAATATTAGTCTTATTTTGCAAAGTTTGGCATCGCCGTTCCGATTCTAATTTCAAAAAATCTATCACTTGTCATTATTTCTCTAATACACAAAAATGTGTATTCGCTGGAGGATATTTGATGGTGCCCGTTAGCAATTACAGCATAACCTTTCATTTTGAAAGTGGAAACGTCAATTGGTTGAAGTCTTGTTTTTGTGCCGATTACATATTGTTTTGCTCTGCCACCAGTTCTCTAAATTCCAGACCCAAGTTGTCAAAAATGCGCTTAAAACATTGAGGATGGGACTGGTCTGAGAAACTAACAAATCATCTAATAAATCTACTTATAATTTCTGTAGTGCGTCAAATTTTTCAGGGGTGTCATAGAATCCAAGTCGGTTTTGTCATTTTCGAATGCAAATAAAACCGATATTCGAATCACCTGTGGAATCGCTATAATTCGTACCCCTTTAATTCGAAAATCTCAGCAATTCGTAACAAAGCGTTGGTCCCTTCAAAAAAATCGCTTTAATTCGCAAAAACTCCAGACATTTTGGTCTCCTCGTTAAGTCGTATTTTTTTCAATACAAGTTTTGTTTGACCTTTTATAAATCGTAATTGGCTGTTGATAAACTCTTATAAATCCTAATTGGCTAAACAAATGATTCGAAAAAAGTTTACATATATAAAAAATATAGTAGGCCGTGGTGACATTTACCGTTATTTCTACAATTTTTTTTAATGGAATTTTTTAAAATTTTGTGTTGTAAAAAAGTGTTTGGGGGAAAAATTAAGTTTTTATTTATCAAATCATGAACACGTTTCTAATGCTTTAATAAATGTGGAAAATTCCAACAACTTACAAACTTTTCAACAACTTTTGTATTACATTTTTTAATACATATTTATTAAAGCTAAATAAATAATTGTTGTTGTTTACCCATATTGTTGTTTCTTTGGTCTACATATTAAATAAATTAAAAAAAAACTTCATTAATTCGAATTTTTCTTACATTAAACTCTCGAAATCGAAATCTCGTTAAATCGAAAACCCAGTTGCTTTGCGATTACGAATTAACGAGATTCTACTATATATTAAAAATAGATAAATAAAACGAGCGCTGCTTCTGTTGCGTATTTGCTATTAGAGGAAGAGCGCTCAGAAATAATGAAAACAAGAACTCTGTGAAATTTCAGCAATCCACTGCAGCCGGCTGACACAGCGTAAGTATGTTTTTCATATTCTGCGTTTATATCCGTAGGCTATTATCGGTTAAAAAAATATGCTTTCCATGTAATCGTAGACAGAATTAAAGAGCACTCGTTCAAAGATTCTACCGTTGCTGCAACTTTTGCAGCTACGTTGCGTTTTTTAGCTCAAGAATCATATCCAAGATGGGTTGGAAATGACTCCAGCACATAAATCATCGTTTTGATTTCTTTTACAATAAGGAAAAACGACAGCTGTTTGCGGCTGCTTTTATTTGCAATAACCAAAAGCGATAACATTGGTTTTTGTGACACCTAAAACGGACATTAATTCTCGTTCGAATGTAAAACCGCTAACAATGGATTTCATGACACCAAAGTATTTTTTTTTTTTTTTGCTTGGTTTGATATCCAATTCCAATAAGATTGGTTTCTGTAATACTCCCGATTATACGGGAAACTTCTTCATTCAGTTTTAAAGTTATGCAAAGTTGAGCCGCACGTCACCAATTCCTTTTTAACACGTCTGAAGGAAATTTAAACTACTTCCGCTTAAAATATGGACAATCAACTGTTTATGCTTTTGTAATCCAATTATTTTAAGTTACAACCATATCCAATTATTGTAAAAAAAAATAACTTTTAAGCCGCCTTCCCAATCAAAAGTAGAAAAATCAATACTTGCAAAATAATTGTATTAAAACAAAATGAGCGGCAACACTTTTATGCTTATGCTGTATAGATACGCTTTTCGCTTTCTGTCTTCCAAGTCGTTTTTAAAGCCAATAAATACGTTTCATTGCTATTTTTTGTACAATTTAATTGCTTGTCGTCTGTCATAAAAATTATATTTATTTCACCAAGACATTCATCATCGTTTGGTTTCATTAAAATATAGTTGTTTTCTGCTTTTATCTTTTTTTGTTTTTGTTTTTAAATTTTGCTTTCGCAGAAAATAATTTTCCATTTGCTGCAGAATGAAGGAGACACATGTTTGGTATTTTTAGCTTTTCGAGCAAGACTTGTACCAGAACACACCCTGTTTGTAAGAAACTTTGTTATCAACACATCATCATAAATTACAAATTTTTTTGCTTATTTTTCCTTTTTTTTTTTTTGGAGAGAGAAATAACACCAACTTGAATGATAAAATATAAGCAACAGTAACAACGATAATATTTCAGTTAAAACAGCAGCTGTTGAATAGTTGATGTCTTTGTTTAGGATAAAGGAAAACCCATAGATTCCGGCAAATTTAAAAGATATATGTACATGTATCTATCACAATGTATTTGGTTCAAAAATTTCTAAATTCAGGGATGTTTAAATGAGTGTGAAATTTGTTAGGTTGACATATAGACAGCAGCAATAAAGTTCTGTCAGAGTTTTGAGGTCGTGAGAGTAAATTCTTAAATGTTTGCATCGTTTTTAAGCTTCTCTTATAAAACCATGACCATGAGTTCTAAAATTATCGGGCGAAACTCAGTGATTAGCTTGTGAAGTATTATTCTCGGAATACTGCAATCTGGAGAAGCTGCACATGCGCTTGAAAGCCTTCTCTGCCCGTGCCCCTTGGTCTGCACTGCTCTTTTGTTGCTGATCGTTTTTGCGTCTGCAAAGTTTATACTCTGTCATTCCATTAATTTTTTCCATCTTCCAATTATACCTTAACATCTTGGTACTCATAACATTTGCCGCTTTCCATTTCCTTCTTAATTCGTTCACATTAAGTGAAATATCACTTAAAAACATTTTGAGCATTTTAATACAACCAGCTCTTGTCCGCCCACTGTTCAGGAATATGGCAATTTGAAGGAGCACTTCAACTGGAATGCTTATAGAGTGCCGCTCAGCTGGACGAAATATATCGTTGTCGAAAAGGTCAAGACAAGCTTCCCTTTAATTTTGCGTAAAGAAAAAACAAAACAGCTGATACTGATTCGCTGGCCAAAGTTGCGAAGTTTTCGCATAATATCATATTAGGGCGCCAAAATGCGTTACACATATTACGTTTCCTTGCTAAAGCTCTTTGGGCAAAGGCAAGTTTGTGGCCTTTCCTTAAGCATTAAATAATGCTGGATTTTCAAAACAAATTATTTACTCGGGAGACGAGATATTTACAAGTCCAGCTGATAAAGTTGAAATGCTAGCGACATTCTTCGCAAGCAAATACTGTCCGATGTCAATAGAATTTCTTTGACTAAGTTAAAGACTATAAGACAGAGCACAAACCTTACGCCGGTGGACTGGTGGAAAGCTGAGTTCTAAGGAATTCTTTGTATCAGACCGTTCCATTTTGTTGAGTTTGAAATAAATATATTGGAAGGCTGAAAGTTACTATTTTGGGCTAATACAGTTACTAGTAGTGAAATAATGTATTCAGTGATTTAATGGGGGCCGTTCAACAGACGCTCTAAAACGGTTCTTGTCGAAAAACTTGTCATTCCATATGCCAGTTAGTGAAAGTAAAGTGGTGCCTGCAACTACTTATTTCCAACGACTTTGATATTGCTTTGGTGGTGATGATGGTGGGGACTTCGTCCCCTTTTTATATCATGTTTTATGTAGAATCGAAATGTGTGAGTTAAACGTTCATTCAGGGCAACGGTGTTTTCTCATGTTTTCAATTACTTCACACATAAAAGAGGCATTTTTTTTATCACATTCATTCGACTGCAGAGCAACAATCGCTGGTTGGGTTAAGGTGAATAGAATTAATATTAACACGAAATTCTTTTCTTTACACATAAATACTCGTTACTGTTTATGCCGCTTCATTTCAGCGGTCAGGGATGCTACAAATAATAACGAGTTGAAAGTTTCCGCTGTTGGAAGTTCTCGAAGTAATTTTTGCGTTATTCTTTCAAAGAGAATAGACGCAGTTTCATAGTCGTTCACCTACCGATCAAAAATCTTTGAATGGGATAGTACGTCTGTAAAATCTAAATTTTTCACATATTTTCACAACATAAAAATGATCTGGTTCCGGATATTTTTCGGCCATAACTGAGCTTAAAACTTTTTTAATTTACTATAGAGCTAGCAAGATACTCTATCGTTACTACAATGGACTTCAATCAAGGAATATCAAGGAAAGCCATCTTCCAGAGAACTATATTCACGATTCCTTGATAAGTCACTTGTAGTCGATTGGCCAACAAAACTTAAGGTGCATTAAAACACAAATTCATTCATCAGAAGCTCTTCCTGTCAGCTGCAATGTGACAAAATATAAATGTAGTGGACACGAATTTCTATATTTTCGTCTCCGTTACCTGTTGTTGTAACTCTGGCACTGTACGAGCATCTTCAATAGTCGTATCCTTTCGGAAGTGTTGTATTCCTTTTGACAGGATCAGAATCTGTGGACAGAAATCTTTTTTTGTTTGAAGAAAAGTTGGGAAATATACCTAAATCTTTGTTAGCCATATTTAACTCCAAATATAAAATCTTTTAATAGTTTCAGTTCCATAAAAAGTTCAACATGTCCAATTACTTCATTCTTCACTTCACCTGGAACAGCACTTTGCACAAATTGCTAGTTTTTTCTGTCGTTCTTTTTCGATCAGAAAAAGAAATTTCAAACCAGCTCTGTGATCATTTTTACAACCACTACTTCACTGTTAATTGTTTTCATAACAAATTTTATTCTCCTTTATAGCTTTTCTAATCACAAAAGAAAATATTTTTCCAAGTGTCTTGTGTCTTGTGTTATTTTCGCATTGTGTTATTTTCCGGCAACAACCAAGAATTATGAAAGAACACAAACCGTGTGGCGCAAATTGGGTGAGAGCAAATATGTTTCACACTCTTTACAGCACAAACAAAAATCCCCAACAATGTAAATTAATTCAAAAATACTTATAAGAAATCTGGTAACGAGGTTTTTTTTTCCAAATCACAACAATTAGACGAATTAGGCCACACGCTGTTCATTTATGGCAACATGGATTATTTTCCATTTAAATTTGGTTTGCTTTTTGATTTCTACTGCTTCTACTTTTCTCCCCGAATGCTATTTTTTGTAAAGGAATTTCAATAAATAAAAGAAAACTGGAAATTGAAATGTGGCTGGCTGTTTCGCTGTTTCGCTGTTTTGCCAGGGTAATTTCAACACTCAACAAAAGAAAATTTGTCGAAATTGCTTTTGTGCTGTTTTTATGATTATGATGGAGTAATAAAATTTTAATATGAATACGAAAATGCTAATATTAGGAAGTTATAAATTTTTCACAAAACATTATGAATAATCGCAATCATAAATATTAATAATGAAAAATGAAAGCAAATGATTAAAATAAAACATACACACACACACAAACACACAAGAAAATGCAAGAAAACAACAACTGGCAGCCGAACTAGACGAAGAACGGACAGACAAGCCAGAGAAACCAATCGAAGTTAATCAAAATGTGCAATTTATCTAATGGAACAATTTTCTTGTAATTGTGTTAGAAAAAATGAGCTTTAAGTAGTTGTGATTTTTCTTCTTTGATTGGGAGAAATTTTTCAATGTAAATTACGCAAGATTCTTGGAAAGTTGTTGGCAAATCAGAGTCCAATGAAGTTGCTGGCATAAAATAATATAAAAGAGAAAAAGAAATAAAGAAAGTGCTTCGCCGTTATAATTTTCAGTTTAACAGGGAATCGTTTTGAAATGAATTCACAACAAAAAAAAAAAGAAAAGGTTGATGATTTTATAAATTGTCCCTCCTTGTCAATGAAGAGTAATAAAAGGAACGATTCAAATTAAAAATAATAATATGTTAAAATAAATAACACGTGAGATATTATTGGCGGCAAAATTATCATCGTTAGAACGAAAATATGTTATTCAGTTCGAGTTGAACAGCACACCTGTAAACTCCTTTAAATCGCGCACAAATTCTATATTTAAAATCATTTCATTATACAGTTAAATTTTTGTTACAATTTAACAATAACAAAATTAAATGCCATCTAGTTGTTGTGGTGCTGATTTTGTTTTATCACCAATTGGAGAGATTCTTTAAACAAGTGAGCACATTGTTGAAACGCTCTCTTATTCGAACATGAGTTCGAGTAAGAGAAAAAGAGGGATTGATAGAGTTGTTTCCACTGCCAAAAATGCTAAAACATCTCCAAACAACAATTATTTCTATCCACTACAAACTTTAATGGATGATAAAGGAGACAATGGAAGTGCGGATGATTTACCCACAAAAGAAACTAGAGGAAATGTACCACCTATCACTTTAGTTAAATATGATATGGAAAAAATACATCAAATGTGTAAGAGGCTGTCGATTTCGAGTTACTCAATCAGAAAAATTACTATCGGCCACAAACTCTTCTGTGAGCTTGAATATGATTATAATTGTGCAGTTAAATATCTTAAAGACAACAAAGTGGAGTATTTTTCTTATACTCCCAAAAATAATAGGCCATACAAGGTTGTTCTATCTGGGTTGGACAAAACCGACCCAATCCAACTAAAATCCATTCTATTGAACTTAGGGTTGCAGTGTACTGATGTTAAGCTAGTTTATAGAAAACCAGAAAATAATAAGGAAATAACATTGTACATTGTCTACTTTAAAAAAGGTGTTATAACGCTTAGAGAATTGCGTGAGAAGTACAAAAGTATAAATTATGTCAGGGTTAAATGGAGCTATCAAGCTAGGAAACCACATAAGATTACTCAATGTTACAACTGCCAAATGTTTGGTCACGGTTCGGATAATTGCAACATAACTACCTTTTGCTCTAATTGTGCTGGCCCCCACAAAACAATGGAGTGCAAGACCGATATAGTAAAATGCGCAAACTGTCACGGGGATCATAAGTCGACTGATAATACCTGTCCAAGCAGATCAGCTTATATTGGATTGAAGCAGCGTTTTGCAAATCGACAAAGCAGAAATAATCAACAGATTTCCCATACTGGAATGCCAAATGGTAATGCTCAACAAAATGTTAATTTTGCGCAACAAAATTATGTAAACAGAAGCTGGGCAAATGTTGTATCTTCTGGTAATAGTAATAATAATGATTTGTTTTCTATAGAACAACTAAAATCTTTAACCTTTGAACTGATAAATAATTTAAAAAATTGTAAAAATAAGTTAGAGCAGTTTGATGTTATAACTTCTTTAGCATTTAAATTCTTGTCGTAAAAATGCATAACAATATAAAAATAATTACTTGGAACGCTAGAGGTATTCGTAATAAATATAACGAGTTTTTTGATTATCTAATTAGAGAAAACATAGATATTGCATTAGTTTGTGAAACATGGCTAAATGATAAAATAATTATGAAACATCCAAATTATTTCTGTTACCGAGAGGACAGATCCAACCCAAAAAGGGGTGGTGGTGTTGCAATTGTAATTCGAAAAAACTTAAAGCATGATCCAATTTACACTTTGCAAACAAAACTAATAGAAAATATTGGTATCAAATTATATACTTTTGATAATATATCCATTAATATCTACAGCTGTTATTTTCCTGGAGGGACCGCAGGCCCTAACGATTTGAAGAAAAATTTATTTAAAACTGATTTAAAAATGTTTGCAAGAATAAACGGAAATTTTATAATCGGTGGGGATTTTAATAGCCGTCATCACAGCTGGGGTTGTTTAAGACTAAACTGTTGGGGATCAATAGTCCACGAATTAATAACAACCAATACTTTTAGCATGCTGTTCCCCCCTGATCCAACTTTAGTCCCTGCAAGTAGTACATCTCAGGGATCAGTTCTTGATTTTTTCTTAACAAATATTCCTGAAAAAGTATCTGCAGCACAAACTTTCCACAGTTTGAATTCTGATCACATGCCAGTACACATTTCTATTAAATTTTCATGTAATCGCCAAATTCCTGAAAAATATAATTTCAAAGATGCAAACTGGAATACATTTGCAAACTATATAAATAATAATGTAAATTCGCTTTTGCAAATGGATATTAATTCTGAAAACGATATTGACTACTCGATTGAACAATTTACAAATATTATAAAAGACGCTATAGATGCTGGTGTACCAAAATTTTCAACACCAAATATTTACGTGAAAAGATTGCCAGAAGCGATTCTGAATATTATTAAACTAAGAAACTGTGCACGCAGGAAATGGATAAGATTAAAAAACCCCCTATTTAAATCTCAAATGAACTTCTTGAACAATGTCATTAAAAGTCAAATTCTGGAATTTAAAAATCAGCAGTGGAATAACTTCCTGACTAATCTACCCAAAGGTTCTTCAAAGTTTTGGAGGATATCTAAAGCTCTTAAGAAGAAAGTAAATAGTATCCCTACACTTAAGCAAAATAATAGGTGGTATGCAACCAATAACGAAAAAGCCGAAATACTGGCTCAAAATTTCTGTTTGAATCATAATATTTCGTCAAATTTAAGTGACTTGGATACAGAAAGAGTAGTTAGCAGTACTTTAAGTACGATTGACGACGATCAAAACTTAAGTTATATGATGATCAGAATCGATACTCTTAAGAATATTATTAAAAATTTAAGAAACAGAAAAGCACCAGGGAATGATGACATCTCAAATTTTTGTTTGAAGAAAGTTCCATCTAAAGGCTTAAAAGTTCTATGTCGTATTTACAACTCATGCTTAAATTTTTGTTACTTCCCATTAATTTGGAAAGAGTCAAAAACCATAGCAATCCACAAACCTGGAAAAGACAGCAGCGATCCAAATTGCTATCGTCCAATAAGCTTACTAACCACAATGTCTAAAATACTTGAAAAAATTATTAAAGAAAAACTAGTTTGTTTTATGGAAGAAACTAACATTTTACCACCACAACAATTTGGGTTCCGTTCGGAACATAACACAATTCAACCTCTTGTTAGAATAAGAAATATTGTCAAAACTTCCTTAAATGAAAGTAAATCTACAGGAATGGTTCTAATGGACATAAAAGCGGCCTTCGATTGTGTTTGGCATAATGCCCTAATTCACAAACTATATACAATTGGACTGGAACCAGCACTTGTCAAAATAATTAGAAGTTTTTTATCAGACAGAACATTCAAAGTGCATATTGGAAATATTTGTTCACTAAATTATGATATTCCTGCCGGATGTCCACAAGGGTCATGTCTATCTCCAATTTTATACAATTTATTTACGCATGACTTTCCTGCTTTACATGGATGTAATTCATCAATTTTTGCCGATGATACAGCAATACTTAGTTCCGAAATATTACCGGAAGACATCGTATACAACTTGGAAGAATCAACTAAAATAGTCACTGACTACTTTAAAAAATGGAAAATAATGATCAACCCCTCAAAAACTCAGTCTATTTTCTTTACAAGAAGAAGAAAAAATTTATTTCTACCACAAACCAATGTTATTGTTGGTACCGAATCTATCCCCTGGGATGACAAGGTTAAATATCTTGGTGTAATGCTGGATAAAAAGTTATTATTTAATGAGCATATAAAACACATAGTTCATAAAATTAATACAACAATTAAAATAATGTATCCGTTAATAAACAGAAAGTCTGAACTAAATATCCACAACAAACTTCTTATATTAAAAACAATTTTCCACTCAATAATGTTCTATGCGGCGCCTGCTTGGTATGTTACCTCCGATTGTCATGTTAAAAAACTACAAATCAGTCAGAATAAATTACTTAAAATGATTTATAATTTGCCAACACATTTTTCAACACGAACGTTGCACTCTATGTCTAACATAAAATTAGTTAAAGATAAACTTAATATATTGTCTCTAAACTTTAAACACCGTTGTAGATACTCTAGCTATCCACACATCAATGCATTAGTTTGATAACCTTTATCCTGTGTTTTTACCATATAACTTTACTGCTCTACTTATGGGTTTTTTTTATATCTTTTCCCAAACCGAAAAAATGATATGTAAAATGAAATAAAGTCTATAAAAACTGCTGTAGATGATTAAGAAGAAAAATTGTTTATGAGTTGATCTCTTAAAGTTAAGAATTAAATTATTGTAAAAATGTAAATGTTACTGTAACAATAAAATGGAAAAAAAAAAAAAAAAAAAAAAAAAAAAAAAATATGTTATTATATAGATACTTTTCTTGCAGCGATTTTTTAAATAATATGCACGTCAACTGCATTAATATGATTAGTGATAAGAATTATTCATTAAAACCATATATTTAGTGATTCATTATTTATATAGAGTCGGTCATTAACATAATATGATTAGATGTATCTAAAACATGGCTTATGATGGTCATATACTGACTGGTGTTTGTTAAGTTGATAAAGAAAATAATGAAAATATTTATGTTTATCGCAACTACTGTATGGCGATTAGAATAACAATAATGTTTATTTTTTGATAATCGTATGTCTGGCTACAAAACCTATATGATAGAGCATAACATTAATATGATTGTCCACAACAATATTAGCTGAGGCATTAATTCATCATACCAGCTTAAGATGAGATAAAACCGAAATGAATGCAAAATAAACTAAAAAATTACTCAATTAAAAAATTATTCCTTCTTTGCGTAATTTTTGAAGTTTAGATTTAACAGTAATCACCTTTATCCCAACTTTCGATGACGCTTCCGTACTCAGTTACGTTCTGATCGAAAATAGATATTGCAACATAAAATCTAATGGATAGAGAAAGATCAAGAGAAGACACCGTCCAATGACACCTTTTTTACGGTAAAACATGGGAAAAAGAATAAGAAATAACAATTAATTTTGTAAACATCCCAATAAAAAGTTAAATTTGTCTAAAAATAAATAAAAGTAAAAGTAAAATATTGAACTAATTTGGATTGAATAAAACAAAACTTAAATGAATTCTTCGAAAAAAGACGAAAAAGGTGATATTTTTCATTTCCCCGAATGGTTGTTCTTTTTCTTTTTTTTTTTTATTTATTTTACCAGCTTTTCATATCGCCCTGGTGCAGCTATTTTAGACCTGCGAAAAGTTTAGTAAATTTTTAGTACCTAAATTATTATTCATATTTTCTAATTTCGAAAAACGTGACTGCCATCGAAAGCGACAGCAGAATCCAGACGATCGTAATAATCTGAAACAAAACGAAATAAAGAATACCAAAAATGCAAAGCGAACAAATTGAAAGTTGGAATAAGGGTGAATCTGATCACCATGGGCCTGTGCAGTAAAAAAACAATAGTGTGACTATGAGTTGTGATATGAGTTCAATATTATTCTTAAATAGTATTTGTCATGTCCATAACGTTGTAAATGTATCAAAAATGTTTATGTTATTCCAACTGTTATGGATATACTCGTTGAATCACTACTAGAGAAGTTGCTGAGAATGTCGACATATTGGAAACAATACCTAGAAAATACGGAGAATTGCATCACTTTAATGCATTTGCTCACTCGTCAGTACTGGTTCTTAATTTTTTTTCGCAAAAACAACACCGTAATCTCATACCTCAGCCGTGATAATCACTAGGTTTGGCCAGTCACGGCTTTTTCCTGATTGAAGACATCTATGAAAGAATTGGATTTTGCAACGATTTAGCTCAAGAAGTGCACATCAGAAATGGTTCGGGGATTGGAAAAAACGGCCGGCCGGGGAAAAAACGGAACGGGACGGAATAGAAATTGATGAATAAATATATGCAGAAATATTTTTGAAGAAAAATGAAAATTCACTTTATTTTTTGAACAGACTTCGCATATGATTTTGCTTTGTAACCATTCCCATTCCTTTTATGCATCATCTCTAGGGAATATAACACTTCTCTGGTAGATCAGTATGAGAATTATTTGTCTCACAAATTCGAGTATATTACTAGACATTTGTTCGATTAATATTTTATATATCTTTCCTTCTTTTTTTTATTTATTTGTTTAATTTAAAATTTTATGGATTTAACACTTTCAGACTATAAAGTGTTGTAAAATCTATTGTATAGAAATCAATTTAATTATGTAGGTATTTAAATGAAGAACGCTATTTCTGTTGAAAGTATTGAAATATAATGAAAAATCAATCAACTGATATAAATATTGAAATTCGCACAAGTTTTTCTTATAGGGTCAGCATTTGAATAATTTTTTCGGGAAAATGCTGTTCAAATAAATACATATTGTTATATCCATCTCCGATAATCCGTGAATTATTTTCATTAGGAACGAAATATTTAGCATTTTTCGAGGGCTTCCAGGAACGGTAGTCTAATGAACTTTAACTTACAGCATTAAGAAGAGAGAGAGAGAGAGAGAGACGCCAGAATCCCATGGCAAATCACTTAAACAAAACATTAGCAATTGCTGCCGAACAGATTCAATATGATTATTATGGAGATTGTTGTATGGATTCCATATTACTGATCCATATTCAAGAAGTGGTCCTACAAGTGATGTGCATAGATTTTTTGTTTTGTATGGATCAATAAATTGTTTGGCCCATCTTTTTGGGAAGGCAAGTAAGTAACCCTCCAGATTTGTTGGCTGTGGCTGTCATATGAACATGAGGACTAAAAGTTAATTTATCATCAAATAAAACTCTCAGATCCAGAAAACTTTGTGCTATATCTCAAAAAACTGTCATTTGGTGAATGGAATTTATATAACATCATCATTGAAAGCTGTTTAAATCCGATTGAAGTAGTGATTGTTGCAATAGATCATCGCACTTAAAAAATGTCTGTACATCATCGGCATATAGTAATACATATATTGGAAAATTGAATGACATTAGGAAGGTAATTAATGAGTAACGAAATTTTAATTAGACCAAGATGGGGGCACTAGATGATGTACGTTTGGATGCGGTATTTTTAAACTGAACTTGTTTTGTTCGCAGAGATAAATATGATTAAATACAATTAAGGGTAATGGCTGAAACCGCTATTGGCCTTAATTTATATAATAAAAGATTGTGATTAACTCTGTAGCTGTATTTTAGAGTAATAAGTAGAAAATATCACCAGGCAACTTATTTTGGATTAGCAGGGCCACAAATAAATAGCAATCAATTAGCTGACAAGCCTTAATGCAAAGAAATAACCTTCAGAAAACGATTTAAAAAAATATTTTACAGAACAAAACCGGATGTTACTGAACAGCCAAACATCCGAACTTATTGGGGATATTAAGTTTTCTCCTTCATCAAAGTTGAAGTTGCTTTTGCTCTCGATCTCCCAAAAAACAAGATTTTCGGTATTAAAAACTTTGTGTTTCTATCTCATATATTTTTTCAGGTCCTGCTCTCTTTACTACCTATTTAATAGTTTTTCTTTTTTTTTATATTCTTCGAGTTTTCGCCTCAGATCGTTTTACATTTTAGATGTTAAAAATCTTGTTTACTGTCAGGTTAATTTTTGTTTTTTTTTCCTTTTTATTGCCAACTTAATGTTTTCCTTTCATCTCACTTACAACAATTGCTGCCCATTTTCCATTTGACTACTACTTCTCCGCCAACAGTATTCGTTCCTCATGATATTTTTGCCTTATAGTTGTTACAATTAAGTTAAAATATTTCATTTTTACTCAGACACTTTTAATGGTAGTTGACAATTTTCATTTCAACTACAAGACAATTTACACTTTTCTTTCAAACCGAGAAAGAAAAAAATGCTGGTTGATGGTCTTAAATTTTCATTTGTTAAGGAAAAGAAAAAGAAATTTGCTTCGGCCAGCAACATAAATTACATTTTTTCAATTAATTAAGACATGTTGGCAGGAATGGACTGCCACAAAAGGCAAACAATTTAAATGAAGCAATAAATGAAAAACTTGTATGTAAAATGAAACATTGAACATGAAGCCATGAAGCCACTGTCAAAGTCTTTCACAAAAAAGCGAAACATTTAAATTTTGCAAATTTGGAAAATTAGTTTTTAGGAAACTATAAAACTCTCTTTCTCATTAACTTGAACAGTGGCATAATTCAAAATATAAACTTTTTAAATGAAACAATCGAATTATTGATTCCACTGGGCGCTCGCAGTAACATCAACTTATTAAGGACTCACTGATAAGGGGAACCCCCTAAATTCGGGCCTAGTTACATATTTATATATAATTAATGAACTTAAATATCCACTTTAATTATCACTGAACTGAAAATTTTTGTGTATTCAAAGTTAACGTTGGACAGTTTTCCAGCTTAATTGACGCTTTGGACTAGACAATGTCAATAAGAAAGTGTTGAGGGTATTATAGGGTATCGACAATAACCCGAGCACACTGTATATGATTAGCAATTTGTCTAAATTGAGTTTAAGACATTAAAAGCTTTCCCGAAAGTTCTTTTACTCGATCAAAGTTCTGGTCGTGTGATTATTAGTTTGCTAAAGTGTTTCTTCGCTCTTTTTCGTACGAGATCCGCGGCCATAAATTTGCCAAAAGATACAAAATTTACATTGTTCTCTTTATTAGAATCGCAGATTTCATTCTGAATATTTTTCAGTTACGGCCTTTCGGATTTCAAGAGATCACTGATATAAAAAATCATATATTTGAAAACAAATCTACAACAAAAACAAATACCCACTATTTTATTTTAAGAGAATAATGCACGCGTTTTCTGAACTTCGCAAATCTAAAACTTGTTTTAATATTTGAAAAGATGAAATAAATCCAACGCTACTGTAGAAGAAGCGTAACAACTTTCTTAGGAAATTGCTAAGAAATTTGACTGTCTGCAAGATAAAGGTGAGAACGATATTTGTTGAACATAAATTTTACTTTCTCGTTTTCACAATCGCCTGAAGAAGTTTGAATTGGCCTTCGGTCACCTCAATAAAATATGGAGGGCAGCACAGATTTTCCAAATTGTGAAAAAGAAATGAAACAAATTCCCAAGTACAAGAGATGGCGGGACAGATTGCTGCAGGTTCCAAAAAATTTCTGTACATATATTGTGCGTTTTCGGGAGATTTCCATGTTTTTCATAATCGGTTGCTCAAACACTTTAATTCGAACCAGACAAATAAAAACCCCAGACATGGAAAGTATAAGTACATGTGTATTAAATTTGTATGTGAAAACTACCAACAGCACTACAAACATACTACATATATTGCATTTTAATACAACAACACACTGGGTAGGCGAATACAAGGCTTTTGTGAGGTCAGCATATATTATTTAGAAAACGAATGGCATGGGAACCAGTTGAAATTAGACAAAACAAATATTCAGTAATAATTTTTTATAACCTAAAATTTTCTGAAAACGTTTTTAAGTGATTTTTGCTGACACTTGCAGTGACCTTCGCTTGGAACGTGTGTGCAGACATATTTTTGCAACCAGTCCTGTAAAATTTAAAAGCTTTTTTTTTCGACTTCAAAAACGTGTCGCTTTATTTTGTTTAATGTGTATTTTTGATGCACTTTTTTAAGTTTCAGTTTCAGGCTTGGAAACAAAAAGAAAATTAAAAATAATAACAAAGAGTGTTTTTTTCGTGCAGAATTATGACCACGTTGTGTAGGTGTTGGTTGCCATATTTTTGCATTTTAATTACTTTCAAGGTTCAATGAACAACATACAAGTTCGCAGCACCCTACACACTGCCTTAACTCAAGATTGATTAGAGCAAAATTTCGTCTTTAAATAATTTCAAGACGGAAATTCCTGAGTGAAATGATGAAGCGGAAATCTTGTGTTCTTAAAGTTGGACATAATGAGATATGATTATCAAATTTAGGGGAAACAATTTTCTAACCAAAATTAGATCATTTTAAATGTGTAATATGGGAAATTGTACTCTGATTCGAACGTGACTATTAATTAGAATTGTTAAGAGTGGTGACATACTCTAGTGCTCTAAATTTAATAAAAGCATGAGATTTTAACTTAGATTCTTAGTTTTGGTCACTTTTAAAAGCTTTTACTAAAAACACCTTGACGGGACAACACACCTTTTTTTCGACTATTGTTGTGAGTTTCGGTATTTAGAGCGGTTTTGCAAGAAACTCGTGTTAGAATATATTCGTATGTCAACTTTTATAAACTTTCCGATGTGTTAAAAGGTTTTGGCGCATAACGTATTTGTCTTTTGCTGCACACCCCTCACAGCCTCAACTACCACACGGACACAGTCGTTAGCATTCGAAAGAAATTGAGAAAACACACGACGACTCTAAGTAAATAAATTATTTAATAAAAAACAAAAAGCTGCGAATAAGAGCAAAAATCTATTTGAATGTAAAGACTTTGAAAAAAACTGGTAACTATTTCGACAAATGCCGGCGAAATTCCTTTCTGTTCGGCACTATTCGATCAAAGAAGAACAAAACAAATTTTATATATTTATATTGTCAGCTGAAATGCAAAACTCCGTGGAAACAAAATATTAAAATATCACAGGACTTGCACTTACGTTCTTGCCACTTTCGCTTGTAAAATGTCCAATTTTTATTATCTATCGTCACCTAGAATGCAAAAGGGCATAATTACACTTTTTACTTTTTTCCAGGAGAAGCAAAAACCTCAGAAATTTTAGACTATTTATTTTATTTATAAGGTATCAAATTTCAGAATTAGCATTAAAAAATTAATGAGAACTGGGTTTAATAACAAAAAGTTATAAAATAACTGCCGTTTTTTTTATTAACGGCCTTTTTGAATCGTTTTTTCTGAAACCAAAAAGACGCAAATAAATTAATTTTTATTTAATAAAACTTGTGATTGTGTTGAAAAATGAAGAGTTTCAGGCGTTTTTTTGTTATATATGTTTTGAGTAGCTATAACCCATTTTTTCCACACTGTCCCTATAGCGGGCTCTCAAGCATAATGATTTTAAGTATTTATCTTATCATCTATAATAATAATTATTGCAATTTACTGTAGACATTTTATATGATAGATATTAATTCTAGCTGTAGAGGAAAATATGAGAAAAAAACCTTCACTTTATTAAAAAAAAGCAAAAGGGGGCGGTTGGGGGAGTTATTCAAGTCAATTCCTAAAAAGGGGGAAAAAAGCTCAGTTATTTGGAGCCACCAGTATTTTTTTAAGGTTTTATGTGAACTTTGGATGCTGAAGCTTGTATCAAACCTGCTATTTTCATTTGTAATTCCGTTATTCAGGGGTATCATAGAAACCAAGTCGGTTTTGATGTTTCTTGGTTTTGAAAACGAATATTGGTTTTATTTGGTGTCCTGAAACCAAGTCGGTTTTGTAATCTTCGAATGCAAGTAAAACCAATATTCGAATCAGCTGTTCTTTACATTTGTATAATTGTGTACAATTTTAGTTATAATTTTTTAGACAAAATAAAAAGTGTTCATTAAAAATATCAAAAATTGGAGTGTTTTAAATAAAAAAAGAAGGAAAATGAATAATGCTGGTGTTTTATAGTTGCTATTGGAGGAAGGGCGTTCGGAAAAGTTCAGAAGAAAAATATTGCGAGATTGTAGCAATTCGTTTGCGCTGCCGCAAGACAACTTAATTATATTTTTTATAAAGTTTAGAATATGCGTTCACATTTAAAGCTGGTTTGCAGGTTCGACTAAAGTAAGAAGCTTTTTGAATGGTCCTAGACGCAATAAAAGAACATCTTTCCCGTTCTAAGATTCTGCCAATGTTACAACTTGCAGCTTCGTTGCGATTTTTATACGAAGGGCCTTAATAAAGAGTTGTTGGAAACGTCTCTATCGTATGGCTGGGTAGGAGCACAGTGTCAACCATTTCCTTTTTTAATATAAAATTTACTTAAATTTATGCAAAATATCAAATTGGGAGACAAAAATAAAAGTGCGGCAATGAAATCTGTCAGCTGTGAGTTGCTTGGTTTTTTCAGGATATTGGTTTCTGTGACACCTAAAACCAACACTAATTCTGTTTCGAACATAAAACCGATAAAATTGGAATTCATGACGCCAAATAACTTTTTTAATTGTTTTCAAAACCAATTCCAATAATATTTGTTTCTATGACACCCCCGATTATATACAGTTTTGTTATTGGCTCTTCTATATATGTGGTAAAATATAGGAATGCCGTTTTATATTGAAAAAATCCATTAGTATCGAGCGTACAAATCCGCTCAATAACGTTTTTTTTCTTTGTTTATATAACAAGTTATTTTCGTAGCATGCCCAACTTTTTTCTATATATTTTTTTTTATCAAATTAAGGATAAAAATATCTACTCTGCAAACTATATAGTTTTTTATTCGAAATGTATTTGGTGTAATTACTGCTTAGAGAATTATGCATTGCCGTACAGGCTATATGAGATATTTCCTTTCAAAGATTCTAATTTTTTCCACGCATGATGGCGAAATATTGCACCATATTTGGCCACCATACATTAGAATGGGACGTACTAAACCTTGATACATGATTATTTTCACATGTGTTTTTAAATTTTTGGAGTAAAACAGTTTGAGTAGTTGAATGTTTATGTGTTCGTTCGTTAAAGTATAAGAACTTATCTGGGTTTATTCCTAAATATTTAACAGTGTCTTTGTTCGGGATATTTATATTCTGACTTGATTTGATACCAAATAATTTCCAATTTTTCCCCACATCATTATTACATTTTCCTGCAGGAGGACGAAAGCGTAAGGTTTGACATTTTTTGGTATTTATTTTCAGCATATTTTTCAATGATATTAAAAGTGTTTTGTAATCCCTCGTTTATTTGTTTTATCTTACTGCCTGAATATGATGTATAACAATATCATCAGCAAATCCAATAATATTGTCTATCTGTGTCAGAAGATCGTGTAAAAATATGTTGAAAAGTATCGGAGAGTGAACCGTACCTTGTTGTAGATCATTTACGATCACAAATTTATTAGAACTTGTCTTGTTTTTATCTGAAACTAAAAAGGATTTCTTTTTTAACATATTGTGGATTAGAATAACAAAATGGAAAGGGAGTTTATAATATATCAGTTTAAATATTGAACCGGCAATCCATATGCTATCAAATGCCTTTTCAAGGTCAATTAAGTTGTGATTTATTGAAATGCCAAGAGATATTTGAGACGATGAGTGTTTGTATTTAAAACCGAACTGTTTGTTGTTAATAAGACCATTTTTCCGCAAAATTCTATCAAGTTATTATTTAGGCAAACTTCGAAGACTTTGCTTGTATTTGGAAGGAGGCTTATTGCTACCTTTGCTATTTTCCACGCTCGTGGGAAATGCCCCAAAGGCAAAAAAAAACAACATTTCCTGTGTCGATAGATCATATAATTTTCTAAATACATGAAATTCAATTCTATCTCAAACGAAACTATATGTTTCCTATTAAAATGGCGCCAAAGCTACGAATTGTTTCTCGTCTCCTAGAGTACGCACACAGAACAGGATCATTTTGAAAATCCTTAACCTTTAGCGTATAACACCATTATCATCTCATACACTTAAGTTTAACATTTTAGAAGTAGTGCCACCACGAGATCGAGATGGCTCCACATTGACCTCATTCAAACAATTTAGTCATGAGTTTTTAGCCCGCATCAATTTTTATTGATAAAAAAAAAACTCAGAAATACAAATTTTATATTGTAAACACATTAAAAAAGGACATTTATTTAAATTGAGACAAAGCAATATAAAATTATTGCTCATTATCTTTTACTTTGTTGCTTCGATGGAATAAAGCAAAAAGAACCTGTTTCTTGCGACAGGCGGCTTCGAGTTATTTAAAATTCGAAAAAATAAACTTTATATTTGATGCAAAGTCAGTTGCTTAAAATACTGTCAATATTTATAAATAATAAACATGAAGATTTACCTTTGAATTTTTTTAAGTTTGACTCAACGTCAGTCTGTTGTATTCAATGGAAATATTTCGGTCAAATATTTATTAAATTTTCTTTATTTGCTAAAAAACTTATTTCGTTACTTGTTCTTAACTTTTATCGAAAATTGTTTCTTCTTTAACAAATAAAACGACTTATGATGTCATACTTCGGCCTCAAGATATTCTTTTAAGGATATGAAATGGTTGCATTTATCATACAATTATCATATTTGCTATCAACTAGAGGTAGAGCGTATGAGAATTCGAAACAAATTAAAAATTACCAACCACTTTGGCTGAATTTGCCTATCAATAGCTTATACTCACGGGGAGCAGATTTTGCTGTCCGGGGCATAAAGTTCCTCCGTAAAAACTATAGAAAACGAGCGCTTGTCTTTGATTGGGCAATTTGTGCCCAAAACTCTACTAAGTGGCCAACATAAGCCCAGGATACCTCGTCAGAGGGCTTCTAGTGTTGGTCTCATAACTTTCGCTAATTATATTCGCTGGCACACGCCTAAAGTCGTGTGGTGCAAACTTAAAGAAAGGACATTGATAATGCCTGATGAAAGACGAAGAAGTCTTCAAGTTTATCCCAGATTCTGTTGTCTTGCAACAGATACCTGTCTTAGTCGGGAATAGAAGGAATGGTGGGGAGTATTGAGAGAGCTGGCTTAAGGCCTGATGTTCCAAATGAATTTTTGGCTCGGAGAATTGATGACACGAGACTAGATACCCTGAGATGTCATTCAAGTCACTTTCATATTATAAGAAACGACGCGGAGGGTTTTCCGGCAAAGGAATTTCTTTCTTAATCCTTCCAAGATCGAACAGTTTCAAGAAATTGCCACATTTGAGTGTATTTTGCAAACCACATGAGAATAGAAGTGGTGAGCTGCTGACAACTTCACTTCGTGGAATTGGACCATCGTGCGCTTAGTCCAACATAGCAGGCGCGCTCATGTACTACTCTACTACTCATCAAGATCACTGGTCACACATTTTGCTATTGCAGTTCATAATCCATTCATTAATTTATGCATTAATTGATAGAAAGAAACAATAAATATTGAAAAGGCAACCGTTAAAAAATGTAAACAAAAATATTTGTTTTTTGCTTATTTTTATTCAGTGCTGTCAACTTTTCGTTTATAAGAAACCACAACACTGTACAAAAAAAAAGCGGTAATCGCTTATTTTGGCCATAAATCGGGCATTAATTCAATTTTAATTTGAAAAATTTTAAATTATTTTCTAATAGAACTTAATTTCTTATCGATAACTTCAGTAAATGTTTGGCAGTTGGCTACTTTTCTTAATATATCTGAACTCTTTGCACTTGGTAAATTTTTCTATTACAGTATTTTTCGGTTAATTGCCCATAAAAATTTGCACAACTTTTTGTACAATTAACCGGGGAACCAATTAGCCGATACCCGCTTAATTGAACAATTCGTTCAATTACAAGAATCCCGTTTAATTGAACAGTTTGTTCAATTACAGAAATCTCGCATAATTGGAACTACTAATGAATTAAAAGAAATCGCATATGTGCACTTTAAGTTTTTCAAAATAATTTTTTTTTACCTTAAACGAATAAACATATGTTTTCAATTAGTAGAGATGCCACCCAGTGTTTTTCACAAATGATGTTAAATATGTATGTGCAAAAATGCCAGATTATTTTTCAATAATAATGCAATTAACCGGGTAAAAGTAAGAGGAAATTTATTTTTGAAAATCAATTAACCGGGTTCAATTATCCGAGGAAATTTACATGTGATTTTGTGTGCAATATTTTTTTGCCCGATCATGTGGTTCAATTAACCGAAAAATACTCTACACTATATTTGTACTGTTCTCCAATAATTAAACAATGAACAGAAAGTATAGTGTCATAAGGGCGTTACGAAGGCTCAGAAATTTATTAAAAATTTTATGTGTAAAATATTTTATAAAAAAAATTTTTTTTAAAAATAATTAATTTTTTGATACATTCAAAATTTGGCTGCCACTTGAATGAAACTTAAAGTTTAGGTATGACGAATTCGATAAAAGTTTAAACGAGAGTGAAGAAAATCCGACTTCAAGAAGTCTAAAAGAAATGTGTATCGGTAGCGCTTAATATTTCAAGTTAAACGGTTTTGTTTCCTCTCATTGCAATTTTTTACTTATTTTTAAATTTAAAAGTGATGACATTTGTTTTTTTTTTTTCTTGCATACCTAAATAATTACTGATGTTCAGAACAATCCCAAATTAGAAAACACAACACATTATAGCATATATTTTGCTACATTTTGTCATGTGTGTTTCCGTAAGGCGTAAAACAAAACATGTGCAACGCTGATATCTCATGACTTAATACTCGTTAATAAACATATTAATTACCAGTATTTATTTCTGATGATCTAACCGAAGTGCCCCTTAACTACGCAGCAACTGCAATTTAGATTCCAATTTGTAGCCGCTAATAGTTGAATATAAATAATATATTATTCATTTTTGAGGCAAACAAAAACTGAACTTGTAAATTCAAACAAAACAAAAAAAAAAGAAACAATCCAAATTTGAACGCAGCCGCCGCCGACTCATTTACAAATGATGTGTAGGAAACCCATTTTGAAAAATTTCACACTTAATTCTGGTAAATGCATTTTTAACGGAAAAAACGCACAATTTGAAGCCGCCGCTTAACAAATTATAAGTTAAAGTCATTTTTCTTTTCATTACGGCACGAAGTGTTAACCAGACTGGCACTTTTCAATGAAAAAGGTTAATATTGAAAAGAGCTGCGTCGAAAAATTTGATAAAAATAACATGAAAGAAACAAACAAACAAACAAAAAGGAAGGAAGAAAGAAAAAACGTGTGTAAGAAAAAACTTTAAGCTGTTGCTGGATGTTAAATGACTGCAGGCAGTCAATGTTACGAACATTTTCAAAAATGTTCAAATTCAAATGCAAGACTTACACTCATCCATGTCTTTAAGTGTGTGTTAGTAGAGTAAAGTCTACTCATTTCCATGAAATATTTAAAAAATGAAAACACCAAAAAAAAAAAAAAGAAAAATTATTTAGACTACAAATTTATTTTGTTGAATTTTTAAGTAAACAAATTAATGATTGAATGACCTTGTGATTTTTTAATGAAAAATTGTTGAAAATGATTAGTTAAGACAAATAATAAATGATGTGTTATTAGTTTTAATTAAGAGCAATATATTTACATAAGTTTTATTCGGCATTTCGAAACCGAAATTTACATAAATATTGCCAGCGTTTGTGTAAAACACCAAACACTTTAAGACCCACAACACATTATTACTATATCACATCTGTAAAGTGTCTCGGCTCTTGACGTGGCTGTTAGTTATTGCTGCAAGTGCAATTTCAGCTAAACAAACATACTCATTAAATAAGTTGTTTCTTTCGTTTTTCATTAAACAGCCAGAGAAATGGTGTCTGGTGTTACATACTCGTACTTGTAATTATCGGAAAAGGAGAGCACGGCTGCTTGAAACGCTCTGTACGCGTAGAAGCAAAAAAGAAGAAAACAAAACAGAAACAGCCATATCACATCCAGATTGACTTGCTGGTTTATGGGCAATTTTAAATCATTGGAAAGTTGTTAAACTGAAAATTACAAAAAAACAAAAAAAAAACCAAGAAGAAAAAAAAATGTTGACATATTTGCAGCGAGTCTAACTTTAGTAACTAAAATTTACTAAAGCAGAAGAAAATCGTAAATCGTATGAAATAAAAAAACATTTTGTTTTGTTGTTGTTGTTTGGAAATTTTTGGTGTCATTTGTAAAAGCTCAAATATTTGTACGCCTTTATTAAAGATTAGCGCGCAACTGTGACTGTTATTAAAAAGTACGAGTACTGCCACCAGCAGCAACCAGCGTTGTCGACTTGGTGTGCTTTAAAATTCTTGGTACGAAAAATTTCTTAATTCGTACGCGGTATGTTTTTTTTCAATTTCGGCGGATTTTTTAATTTTTGGTGGCACAAAAGTAAATCCAAAAAAAAAAACTTTGTTTCAGCATGAGAAAAAAATCGTTGTACAATTAAATACGACTGTTTCAATAACATTTTTACAATATATTTTACAGACAACAAAAATAACAACAAGAATTGATGTTTAAGACGTACCAAGTCATAGGCACAAAAAGTAAATAGGTCCTGTTGTTGTTGTTGTATTTTCACATTGTACATTTCTTTGTAAGAAATTTGCTGTCCTGTTTAGATTTTCGCAGTATAATTTTTTTTATATTGTAGTAAAAGCAGTTTTTAGCAAAAAAAAAATACGTTTTATGCAAAATTAATTCAATAAACATGAGAAATAAAATAGAAATTATGAACATACTGCGATCTTTTCGTTATTTTGGTGCACTTTGAAATTTCAAAGTGGACAACGCTGACACCAACAGCTGAATACTCGTACGTTGAGAATTTATTTTACAGCAATTAATAAAAAGAAACTAATTTTAAATTATATTTTATTTATTCGGCCCTGTTGCCGTTGGCGTTATCGTTTTAGCTGTTGTTTCTACAATATATCGTTGTCGTTTTTATCGTTGTTTCGCTTCTAAATTGGAATTCTCGATATGCATTGAAATAATCTCGTCTTTGTTATCGAGAACAAACAAACAAGTTGGTAGCTTTTTAAATATCTAACATTGTAAAAGGATAATACAGAAGACCAAAAAATGAGTAGCGAATACTGAATTTAATTTTTCCAGTTACATAAATATCTCTTTCATGCCAGATATAATATAAGAAACTATTGACTATTGAATTTGCTTAGTAAAAATGCTTTTCATTACGTCCTGGACTTGTATCCGTCCGAAACTAAAAAGGGGCCTGGAAAGTCTGTACCTCAACAATAAAACTAGGAACAGCTCTGCGGCTTTTTGTGCCAGGATGATATCAACTCAGCGTCCTTGTCTCAATCCACAGTCAGTAAAATGTTATTCGAAGTTTTAGACGCTCTGAATTCTCTAATTCTCACTCATGTACTCACTTTATGCCAACCATCTTCATCACGAACTGGCGGTGCCAGCGGATTTATCTTGCCAACACCAAATTTCTTCCTAAAACAGTTAAAATTTAAGGGTTTTATTCCATTCGGAAACACATTCTCATATGGAGGATGTTTTCCATTTCCATTTCAGAAACTACAATTTAAAATTGTTTTAGAGTCGCTAATTTCATATTTGCTTTAGTCGTTTCAAAGTTGATGATAAAAATGATTAAGACAAAAAAAATAATTTTTCTTGTCGCTACTATTTTTGTATCAAAATGGAGAATAACACCAACAGTGATGCCAAACTGTCGTTTTTATTTAGTTTTCAAACGACAACGCCAAATGAAATATTGAAGATTATTAATTTTTTTTGTTGCCTTTTTAAAAGGTTTTTAATTTAAATGTAATTATTTTTGAATTGTATTAAAAGAAATAAAGTATTGCGATTTTGCCAGCGTCGCCCAGTGTAAACTAAGACAGGCGACTTTGTCAAACGACTATTTAGTCTCATGACTCCCACGTCACCCAAAAATAGGTTCGAACTCAGTTGGATCTTCGTAAAAAGAAATTCGTAATCCACAAATGAAAATGTTTCCAAAACATCTTCATATTTCGAAAAAAAAGTGGATATGAGACTTCAGGACGCCAACCCCCAGAATCAAAATAACTGCACAAAGTAAAATACACCGGTATTATCTTTTTATAAACCTTAATTATAAGTGTGATAATAATAATCAAAATCTTATTAATCAAATCGTTTGCGCCACACAGATTCTTACGGCCAAGATAATGCCCATTTTCAAGAACTGCGAGGACAGCCGTAATCGCAACTAAAAATACTCCTATTAATTAATATGCAAAGTTAGGATTTTTCAAAGTAATTGCAATATTTGAATATCGAGCCATAGTTACGGTGGTACCCGCTGGTTCCATTTGCAAAGAAAGTGTAAGAAGAGTTTGTTTGGAAAACTAAAAATTGCTCAAATAATTTCTAATCGTCTTTCATGTTCTCCAGCGGACCAAACACATACAATAGCTGGGAAAAATAAAACCCTTTGTATGCCCGAAATGAAAGAGCGGGTTAAAATTTAGGCGGTTGAAGAACAATAGAATGTTAAAAAAAAGGTTTTAGACATGTTAAGCTCAACTTAGTCATTGACATTTCCAAGCAGTAATTTCAAGCTTCATGCGCAATAGATGTTTATTTGGTAAAATAAAAGTTTGCCCAACAATATGTTCTTAAATAAAGTAACATTAACTATTTAAATTAATGTAAAACATAAATACAAATTCATTGTTTAAAAAAAAACATTAGATGGTATTAGGAAATTATATCGATATTAAGAAACAAAGTGCAAAGAACAGGAAAAGAAATATTATACTTATGGCTGGTACTCAGCCTAAAAGCCCAAATGTCGTCACCACTTTTGCTCTAGCGACAATTGCAAAAGTCAAAATGGCATTAAATATTATAAGAGTTTAAATATTATAATAATTATAGTTTATTATTTTATTATGATGTGCAGTCAGTAGGTAGAGAATTTTTCATCAAAAATACTGTCATCGTTTAAAGAAACGTCCTCTTAAACGCATTTTAAAGATGATTCTTTACTTCCAGTGACATCATTTCGTCCATAAAGAACATCTAAGGCAGTGAAACAAATGACACATTTGTAGTGTTGCATTTACGAGGTCTGTTCAAAAAGTAAACCACATTTTTAAATATTGTGCACTACGTACATTGTAGGAGTCGTCTGCACCAAACGTTTACAGTTTCACCTATCTGCCAGGTTTAGTTTGTTCGGGAGGGGGGTCTACAAGTTGGAAATGGATAAAAAAATTTTAATAAATTTTTTTATAAAAAGTGCTCAAAAGGACTTGAAGGGAGTGGGATGCGCCGATTGCACGCACGCTGAGCTAGAAAAGTGTTTATAAGTGATATAAACTTTTCAAGAGAAGTTGTGAACTGAAGAGAAGCCCTAACACATCCATCAATAACCATTGAAAATGTCGAGAAAGTGAAGAATATCTTTATAAGAGAATTTCCTAAGGATATTCGCATATCGGTTGGCTGATGCCAAGTAAATTTTTCGGCAATTTAGGGCATGTAGGAAGATCGCATAATTTGTACGAAAAAAAAAACGGTCGCATGAGCAACACAGGAGGAGGCCTCAGCCGCTGTTTTTTTTATTAGATTTCGCTGAGAAAGCTGAAGGACATACCGAAAAGTTCTTATAAGAACTGCTTTGCGGATTGGAAAAAAATTTGGAAGGGGAAAAACCACAAACTGATATATAAATTTTGTTTTTCTGAGAAAAATTTAAATGTATTTTACTTTTTGAACAGTCCTTGTATATCAATACTGTGTATTCATGTAAAGTATTACACTCTTACTATTTATTGTACAACATTGACTAAGAGAATTTGTCATCAAACTATTATTTAAGCATATCCTTTGATATACTGTTGGCCCGGCTTATGCTGATTGGTGCTTAAGGTGTATTTCAATACAAATTTGACAAGCGGTCGGTAAAAGTTTGTTTTCCAAACGCTTGCGAAACTTATGTGCTCCCATCGCACCAGAGATGTATTTTACGGCAAACATTGACAGCAGCAAGAGAATGTGTTGAAGGTGCCAGCAATAATTATTACAAGAACAACCGAATTCAATGCAACAAATTTTCACGTGGAACAGAGCCATCAGCTTTTTAACTCGCACCACAAATATTTTTTCTCTGCCTTTAGTTGTACCATTCGCGTAAATATGCAAAATACTTGCAACAGTCTTTTGTTCTCCTTTTCTTAAATACGCAGAGAATTTCATGATATTTTGATTCTACAAATTCGTAAAACTTTTTGTTACCGTGACAACACGCCATCTTTAACAGTCACAGTCATTGACAAGAAAAGCTGTATAACATGAAACTCTCAAATAAAACCGTGACTTAATTTGAAAAACTCTTAGATTTATATCAATCATATTCTTCGGTCACTTGACAAGCCGCCAGGAAAATATTTAAATACTTCACCAAGAATTAATAACTGCTGCATTCCGCTAAAACTACTGTTTCGCTGTATCAGTATCGAGACTCGTTGTCGCTGCTACGTGTGACTGCAGTAATATGTTGATATTTTTCAATTTTGTTTATAGGCTGTTGATATTGAAATACAATTAACCTGATTAGTTGCTAAAAAGCGGAAAACCTCTTCAAAATAATAAAAGCATAAGAAACGTTTGAAAGCGACAGGCCAACAGACAGAAGTGATTAAAAATTAAACGACATGAAAAAAGCACATGAACAACAACAAGAGCAGCAGCAGCAGCAGCAGCAAAATCTGACGAATTGACAACGATGGTGTTTACTGGTGGTGAGTGATATCTGGTTAGAGTCATACGTATCGGCATCACTCGAATTACACTGTGTTTTTTTTTCCTTTAAAGTTTCCAGCTGATGTACAAAGTTGGTGTTGTTGTTGTTGTTGTTGTTTTGTTACATTTCATGAAAATAGTTTTAATAACATGACGCATGCTAACAGTATTGACAGACCGACATCCATGGATATGCACAATATACTATAATAATTCGGTTTTACTATGCAGTTGTGGCTGTTAGGAGTTTGTCGTTTCTGTCTTTGAAATCTGTCACGTTGCGACAACAAGTGCGTGTTTTACTACAGTTTTCATTTCATTTTAATTTAATTTTTCTTTTTCGTTTATTAAAAACATGTTGTTTTTACTCTCTGTCTCAAACGTTTCGTTCGGTTACATGTAACCGCTAACAAACGGCATACATTATTTATAAACAAAATTTTATTATGGAAAATTTTATACACTTTAATTGACAAATATACGAGGAGAAATTTTCCCATAAAAAATTGCAAATTGGCTGTAAAGTAAAACAAATCAAGTTTGTGCCTTAACTCTTTTGTTTTTTTTTTCTATTTTAATGCGATTTGTTATGCAGCAAATATGGCTTTGAATCATATTAAAATTTGGGATAATTATCTTGTGGATGGTTATAGTAGAGCACTTTTTAAGTATCGCAACGTGGGAATAATATATTCAAGCTTTCGGGCATCAGAAATATTTTAATCAGAAATTACGTTTAAAGGAGTCCTCTTTATGAGAAGAGTATTTTAAATTTTATAATTTGGTGCCGAAACCGTCATCACACGTAAAATATTACGTGCCGCTCGGTTTCTGCCGATTTGAATTAAATTCCTGTTATTTCAAGAATCGTCGTCGTGCACACAGTCGACATACAAACATTTTTTTTATTTATACTCCCAGGTCTAGATAGAGATTAGAAAACAGCTTCAAACGCAAAGTTCAAAAGCGAACATGTGTTGATGTCGACTTTATGTGACGACGATGACGACTCTGGGAATAGAGGCAATCCCTCATACGATTTCTAAAATTTAGATTCGTAAATTATTAATTATTAAGTAAACATTTTACAAACAAGACCCTACATTCCAGGTTTGTTTTATATTTATTCATTTCTTATATTTATATTGATTTTGCTCAGAGAAAATTAAGCTGGAACTCTTGTCCGGAGCTCTGTTTTTTGGTGGCTCACAATTTTTAGTAGGCAACACTGTTTTAGTTGGCATCACACTTAAAAGCTGATAGCGGCTTTCTGTTTAGTTTGATTTGACCTACACCTCGTTATATCCACTTTATTCTATAACCGACTTATTAAACGGAATTCATACTCTGATAATCATTTTCTATTTCCTCTTTTCGCACGCAGAACGAGCGCTCAAGATACCTGTTCCATAACATTCTCGAAAATTGTATTCCTTTCTTGATATTCCTTAAGACATTTCGGCTATTCAATTAACTTTTATAATAAATCATTTTTCTTTGCCTGTCTTTTGATAAATTTAATTAATTTTCTTTAATTAACTTACACATGTAACTCGTCCATAATCAATTTTCATAATCATTTAACATTCAATACATATTTGTATTCGCCAGCTTTCTTTCGAACATCAGCTCTTCGTATATGTACTACATACATATACATGTGTAGGTACGTACACACATACGTACAAATGTATGTGTGTGCGCGTGCATCTGGCTGAATGGTTAAATATTTATTTTGTAGTGCTATTGCAGGAAAGAAAGAAAACCTTATCAGCGACAGCATCGTGATTATTTAGTGAACAAATCAACAACATTTAAACATTTAAGATTTTTGTATGTTTTTCATCGTCCTCGTCTGTGTTCAACTGTTGTTGCACGTATTGTGTCGGGGTTTACATTAAATCTCTTTTTTTTTAACACCTACACTAAAGATTTTAAATACGGAAAAAAACGTTCAACATGCATTTAACAGCCGAAAAAATTCAAGTGTGGAAATTGTAAAAGATCTCCCCGCCGCACATTAAAAGGAAGAAAAACATTTTAAGAAAACTTTATCAAAAT
Organism: Epicampocera succincta; assembly: GCA_932526305.1. Taxonomy (NCBI): domain Eukaryota; kingdom Metazoa; phylum Arthropoda; class Insecta; order Diptera; family Tachinidae; genus Epicampocera; species Epicampocera succincta. Next base: position 61,233,203 of record OW052034.1, read on the forward strand.
AAATAAAGAAAAAAATTTACTTAAAATGTCGACAAGAAGAAAGAGTTTTTCCCAGCAAATTGATTCAACAAGTACGAGTATGAAGTGGCCACCGTGTTGGTGGTATTTTTAAGGATAACAAAATATCGGCTGTTATTTTTAGAGTCATAAAATTCTTTTTTTTTTTTTTATATAAAACGCAACAAGTCTATGGAATGTTTAAAATTTGGCATTTTTAGCTCATACGTTTGATGGCATTTAATGTTTCGAAATAATTCCTGCCATATGGCCTTTGCGCATGCGCTTTCCTGTCGGTCCAGTTTGTTGCTACCCGTTCTTCGATCAAACCCGGTTTTATTTCCTCAGTAGTGCGTAGAATGTTGCTGTCTAAGTGATCAAGGGTTGTTATTTTAATAGTTGTTACAAACTGCCAAATCACACGAATGGGGTGATTAACTCATCGGCCCATGTCTAAAGATAGTTCGGTTTGGCCCTACCACCGTTTTGTGGGAATCCTTTCTCTTCCAAATGATTTGCTATGACATAAGGAATAAAATCAATCACGACTCATTTGCTTGTAGCAACTTTTGGGACTTAAGGACACATAAATGTGACGATGCCGCCTTCATCATGTCAACCGCACTAAACAACATTTCTCAACGCTCTTTACACTCCTGTGATCTACTCTATCTAAGAACTTATAAAACAAACTTTGCAATGTCTGATCTCTTAAAAAAGTTATATTATTTCTTCAATCAATTATTTTATTTGATTAATTTTTCCCCAAATTTATGCGCTGCTAAACACAGTTCAATTCATTTAAATTATTAGTTGTTGCAACATTTTTTATATAATTTGCTGCTTTAGTAACATGTTCTGTAATATTATGTAGTCTGTAAGGAAATATCCATAGACTTTTATATAAATAAAATAAACAAAACACAAAGATTTTCGAAGTAAAATATCTTATGAGTTTGTGCTCTTGCTTTTGATGATAAAAATCTGGTTCGAATTCAAGCCGTGACCCTGTGGTTTTAGTTCTTCCACCAATTGGATTTTATATATAGATGTAAGTCAAGGTCTTTTTTGAACGGCTAGAGGCATCGAATTAATAAATTCGAGTCCTCTGTCACACTACAGCGGCGCTGACTTCCTCTGTACGAACATTTAGGGGCTCGATTTGTATGAATATTTTGCCAAAGAGTAAATGCGAGCATGAATAGAGCCATGAAATTGCGTATTAGCTGCCCAGCTGGACCATTAAGCGCACCATAAACTTGACGAAGTCTCCTTAAAGTTGGACAAAGTAGGAAAATAAATTTTCACTATATGTGAACTTTATTCTGGTGTAAGTCTTTGCACGCAAAATTTTTATACGTTATACTGAACTAAAGTCCACGCACTGCATCAGTATGACAGCCAGTTCGACAGTTATTGTTATCGGAAGTTCTACACATCTAAAACTAAACACCTGTGGCAGCCTGTCGCAGCCATCCTCGTGCTATCAGCGGTACCACATACCAGTTACACAGCAGTCTTTACCGGGTACCACTACACGTGACTAATAAATTATTACGGCATCAACTCTTTCATTTCCGTTTTACTCTACATCGCTGCCGGCACGTAAAACTAAACACCTTTATAAGTATTTTTCTTTTTGATTTAGTTAAAATAAAATAAAGACCAACTGCATCATTGTTGTTTATTGGGAAACCCGATGAAGAAGATTTCTGTACTGCCAACAGGCTTCCAAACAACCGTTATATTAAGTTTTTAATTTGTAATCGATTTAAATATTTTGCAGAAAAACAAAAAGCACAAGATTCGAGTTGTCGAAACCAGGCAACTGTTTTGGTTTTTCTGAGTAAAAATTTTACCCAAATATCTCTAGAGCCTTTCATCAACGATGGCTCTTCTCTTGACTCCCTGTCGAGTGTAGGATCCATAATTGGTTCCATTAACATGTTCAGTTTGTTCTATATTCTTTTTATAATTTGGTTTTTCCTAAGATCGAAACTAGTTATTTTGCTTAACCCTCTTTAACACTACATTTGATTTAAGGTGTATTTGCAGCAGTATGATTGAAATATAATTTAATGCGTCGTAGCACTTCGAAACCTTCATTATGAAGCCCTGTTTGTAGTCACTTTTTATTATGCAACAAAATTCACTTCAATGGGATATCAAGTTTTCATGTGTGTCAGGTAAATGTTTTAAAGTTTTCTTTAATGTTCAGTTTTCTGCGACTTAAAAGACAAATCAAGCGAAAAAATTAAAATCCTTAAAAAAAAAGTTTCCCAAATTAGGTCACCCACCACAGTCGATTTTTTGCTGCTTCCAGGCAGTGATGGCCAATCTCTTATACTTTTATCAATTTTTCTTCAACAACAAAACATTTCAATGCCTGGCGTGCGTTTCTGGGCATGTGGACGAAGTGGGACAAGAAGTTTGAATTCTACAAACGAGTGGAAAGGATACTGGAAAATGGCCAACACTGACCTTAAAGTTTATAAAATGAAGCAACTTGACGATTGAAGTTTTCTTTTAGTTTTTTTTTAAGGCCAGAAACAAAGTTTTAAAACTTGCAGAGGAACATATTTGCTTTGTTAAGGTTTAAGGTTAATATGCCCAGGGGCTTTATTTTTTAGACCTTTTGGAAGAAAACCAGCTTAATAATTGTTTCGAATTCTTCAGTAATTTTTATTTTTATTCTTCAGTGGTTTTTCTATAAAATAATAACGGAATAAAATTATGTCGAACTTAATTTTACGTAAAAATATTTTGCCCCAATAAAATCCGTAATTTTGGAATATGAAAATTGTTTGGTTTTCAAACTTCTTCTAAAGTTTTGAGATTGAAAATCAGTCACAAGATCAGCTGAACGCTATTTATGAATTTCGTTTGAAAAGAAAGTTTTTAGTTCATAAATTTCTAAAACAAATAAGGCCCTCCAGGCACCACTCTAACATTTTATGCCTCTTAAACTTATACTTGCGTACTTTAAATGTGCCCCTATTAGGGAGCTCTAAAGATTTAACTAATTTCAACATTATTTTAAATGATTTTTTTCATCTATGTGAAGTCTTAATGACCTTAAAAGTCTGAAATATATAAAGGCTTGGGTATGTTGTATGTGTTTAAAATCGTGCAAAATAGTTTTGTACAGAATATTATCAAAGAACTACCAGCTTTTATTTATAACTCTCAGCATTTCCTATAATATTAGAATTTCCACATAAATTCTCGCACTTACAATAAAGCCAGATCCGCACAGTTGCTGGATCTTACAATATTGCCAGTCAAAATATGCCCAAGAAAACCATACAATGTTTTTAGAAAAAGAAATATAATATCCATCGTAAGATATTAATATTGACAAACTGCCACATAATTTTAGATATTTTAAGTATCTAAAAGCAACAGGAAAATTTTTCCGTTTCAATGTAAGCGCCGAAAACTACGTACAGAAGGTTGTCAGATCCCACGATGTTGTCAGACTAAAATGTGCCTTAAAAAGCTTTACAATTTTGTGAACTTCTAATTTTGGCTGAACAATGTTGCAACAAAAAGCATGGCCAGTCCACTGTAAGGCTTTAAGTTCTGCTAGACCTTTTGAGAACAGTCTTTGTTGACTTTCGTCAGATAATTTCCTGATATTGTAAGTTAATTTTTTTGCCGGCAGATGTGTTTAAGCCACCATTTTTCATAGAAATATTCCAATTGACAACATTATGGAAGTTTCTGCTCCGTATGTTGACAGATAAATGGTTTTTCAATCGACTGACAACATAATTTATTCTTTGGTGTAATTTTTATTTTGATCTAATTATATTTTCAGTAAGATCTGACAACCATCTGATATCTTACAAATGTGTAAACTGGCAATTTTTGCTTATAAACAAATTGACCGTCAGGCAATTAATGATTAGTAATGAAATTTTAAGGTTTTCTCACAAACGATTTCCCTTTTAATAGAAATTTTTCCAGATCTTACAATATTTTAAAGTCTGACAGCCATCTGTAATTTTACATCAAAAATGTCTATTCATAACTTTTGGTTGGAGGTAAATTGATCATCAAACAATTCGCTTGTAATAAAATTTTAGGGTTTTGTTATAATCTCACAATCTGAACAGATAATTTGGCTTTTGGCAAGATTTATTGATGGCACATTAAGATCTCGATTATCCGCAATAGTCGACACCAGAAACCTTCTGGATAACAAATTTTCCCGGTTAATTTAGTTAAAAGCTTAGTAATATTTTTCCACATTCTTTGTTTAGATAATTTAAACTATTCAATGAATTGAATAACATAAGAAAAAAATATTACTTTTGGAGAAAAACAGTGATAAAGTTTCTGAAAAAAAAACGTGTGATTGTTTTTTTTTTTAAATATACATTTTCATTGACAAATGTTTAGAATCCCGGCTAATAGAGGTTAATCGGTGCAACGAAAAGAATTAAATGGATGGAAAATAGAAAAAAATTAAAAATTTTCTTTCCCGAATAATCGCAACACGAATAATCGTGGCTCCACTGCATCTACACTTTCAAATCTTACAAAATTTTAACATCTGACAATCGTCTGTGCATAACTTGGCCACTTCTTACATTCCTTAAAATTTCAACTCTTTTCTTACCTTTACCGGACCGCCCTAATACCGACATCTACGGACAATTGCATATATATATTTCTCGCAATTTAAAACCTTATAGCAGTGATGCATGTGTTGTTGAATAAACACATTAAAGTATAATTTTTTCCTCTCTTTTGTGCCTCAAATTCAATGGCACAATTGCTTCAAAAATATATTTCATAAATGCAACATTTTTCAAAGCACCGACATTACAAATATAGAGACATTTTTTTTCTGAAAATCCTCCTTTATGTGCAGAAAATGCAAAAAAAAAAAAAAAACTTCACATGCCCCCTTGGAGCCTTCTCATGCTGGAACAAGTAATTATGTATAATTGAAACGACATTTAACACACACATAACCAGGCATTAACTGTTTTGTGACAACAGCATATGAAATGCGCAAAATAAGTTCTTCCGAACCGACCGTAAAATCCGCTACAGCGAATAAACTTTTCAAATTTATGGAGTAGCGGCCGCACAACAGAAAGTTTATTTTTAATGTTAAATGGAAAATAGAAAACTTTATTTTTATAACGATTGACAAATTTTTATTACGAGTTTGAAATTGGCAACCAGCTACTTTGATCGAAAGCAGGAAAATGATCACTCCCGGTTAGTGGCGGCAGATGCTTTCCAAATTTTACCTCATGTGAGAAAAACTTTAGCTAAATGCACAGAGTTACAAAACCTTTTTGAATGTCAGAATTTTGTTGTGGAACAAATAACAACTTCAACATTGACAGATAAATACTTTGGCCTTGAATTAAAATATGCCACCGAAAATAAATAGTTCTAGAAAAAACTAGACATTTTTAGCAAAACTGTCGAGCTAAATTATTAATAAAAAAAAATATCTGAACAACTATAATTTTCTAAGAACCTTAAAAAGTGAATTGCATTAAACACATTTGAGACATCAGGATGCCGGGCTACACAATGAAATACACACTTTCTTATGGAAACGATTATTTTAACGACAGCACAACTGGACCACTGGACCACACCACGACCACAATTGTTACTTTCGCCAATTTTTTATTTAAAAAATGTGAATTAGCATCACTGAAATACATGGAAGTGCACGGCTGTAAATGTAGCTGCCGTCTTCCAAAAAATTATGCAGCTGGCTACTCGGCGACAATTGCTCATAACAGCATTTGTAGTCGTGTGTTAGTGTAGCCTGTTGTGCCGAAATTGTTTATTGTTTTTAAACTAATCGATGGAATTCGTTTTGGAACTATATTGACAGTTTTTCCAGCAACATTTTATCAGATAACAATTTAATCTGTAAGTCCTAAATTAAAGCAATTTGTGTCCTTAATAGAAGGAACTTTTCTTGCTCAAGAGTAACACGATTAAATTTTAATTATATAATAAAACACGGAAAGAAAAATAGGAAAAGATGAATGAGTGCGTAACAAAAACTGGGAATTATTTAATTGGATGAATTATGTTTGTATTCAGAGAAAAAATAGTAGAGGTAAACAAAGCGAAGGACATGCCGGTTAATAGAGTTTCGAATAATCGAGATTCAACTGTGTTTCGTTAATTTTAAACACAATGTGTTTTATTTGTCGTTAATGAAATGCGAACTCGATATACAGGTATGAGTTTAAGTGAGTGCTTTGTGCATTGCGGCCAGTCCTCACGGTGGAACAGTTCGAACTTGTCAACGGCCAATCCCCACAGCAATATTTACAAGCCCTTGCTAGTATTTTGGACAACAGAGTGCCTCGATGGATGAGTTGGTATTCGACCAACAGTCCAGAAGTAGTAGGTTCGATGCCCACCACTGTGCACTGTCGAAGATGTGTACATCAGTTAAATTCGGAAATAGCGAAACACCAGCCCTGCTTTCCTCCACCCTAAACCCAGTACTGGTACACAAAAAATCTTTCATCAGACAAAAAATATAGATTATTTAATGCTTCAGTTTTGCTGTAACCCATTCGTGAACTGGCAGTTTTTGGGAGGCCATGTTTTGGATATAAAACATGGTGAAATTCAATTTGTCGCACGAACATTTTATAATAAAACAAGATTTGAAAGCAGTTTTGAATTCAATGTTTAGGTCACTGCGACAGGCCAAATAGGATTTTTTTTTCCAATAATTGGTTTTCAGTCAGACCCTCATGATGATTTTCCCGGGTTTATGTGTGTTGAAATACAATAAAATGTGGAATGAAACGACTTTCGTGATTGCAAATTTTTTCGTAACATTTTTTTAACAACTAATAAATTTCGCAAATAAAATCCATTTTTCTGATAAATGAAGTATTTCAAATACTCTTGTATATGTTTAAAACCCTTTAAGAACCCATAGGGTACTCATAACTTTATATATGACAAAACGCAACATAAATTCATAACATCCAGCCCAAAAGTTTTAGTCAACCCAAATTGTGCATTGTCGCAAAATAAGATACACACAAACAAACGAGCGCACACAAAAACTGTGTGTGGGTTGCAATATGACACATACTGTCATTATAAACAATAATAACAGCAACAGTAACAACATTAAGCCGATAAAAAATATATAAATAATATAATAAATATTAACGGCGAAACATCGCACATACTCCTCACAAAGATATTGTAAGAAATGAAAAAGCGGCGAAAAACTGCTCTGCCGCTTTCAAAAGCCATGATCTGATCAGCGCATTGAATTTTGCCAAAAGGTGGTACAGTTTTTCCAGCCTCAAATCCAAATCATGTGTGTGTGTGTGTGTGTGTGAGTGTGCGTTTTGTTAACGATTTACTTGGACAATTTATGACAATATGTGCAGTAAAAAGAAAGAAAAATTACAGGAAATTTTTGGCAGAAAAAAAAACAACTTGGTAACATAAAACGGTTTACCCTCTCCTTAAATAATAAACATCATCACTCCAAGCAACAGCCGCACACATACACACACGCACACAGTCATGAAGACGCACGTTGTAAAGGCGTATTAAGAAGTTATTTATGACTTATGCAACTTCAATCATACCACCAGCTAAACCATCAACTTACTGCTCGTACTACCAGCATTATACTGCCACTGCCGCAGTTTGCTTTACCTCCAACATCCAAAACAAACGTTTAAAAAAAAACTGAAAAATCATAAATATTATGGATTTAACCATGATAGGAAGTAATTAAGCAGAAACAAGTAAAAAATACACATTTATTAGAAACACTTCATGCAGGGGACAACGGTTCGCGATTACTCTATTTAAAACTCAATGGACTTAAACTTAAATTTAAATTGATTTTCGACCCGCACACTTGATGTTAAATATTTCGTGATTACATCAATCCGAAATGAAATTTAAAGTTTGGGCGGCAAGAATTATCAGGCACGCGCACGACGTCATCGACATAAATTTGACGGTCGCAATGTAACAAACACGTTTGAGAAAAGTTGCATTCCATCGTCGATGACTTCGTTACGGTCAATGCAAACACTCTGTATTGGGGAGTGTTTTCAGGGATAGTGTATTTTTTTTCCCAAATCATTTTCACTCTTCGAAAGATCCTCATGAAAAGACTTATTTATATCGTAACAATATTTTCAAATAATGCGACAGTATTAGAAAGTCACTTTTCCGAACACTTCATGCCCAAGACTAGTAGCAACTCCGTTCAGAAATTTAAATACACTGTAGAATGTTAAACGACCGCTAAGGCCTCATTAGGCTCTTTGCAAAATTAGTTTCTCACGAACATTAAATAATTAGTTTTTTTTGGGTCCAGTGCCTTAGCGACGACTCCTACAAATTCAGTATATTGTGTCTGAACTAGAAAAATAAGACATGAGAAGGAGGATATAGGGAGAATTTTTTGTTATGAACGACTTTATGAATTGCTTTAAATTTTCCTAAATTATAGGAGACACGAAATATGTGTGCGGATAGACTGAAGAACGAATTCTCTGTAATCGGCTGTGAGGTTCACAGCCCAATCGATCATAAATGGACGAACTCTAGACAATGAATATGAACTATGGAAAAAGACTCAGGTTTCGGGAACAACATCCCTGATCTTGTCAGCCTCCATTTTAGCACCGCTAAGATAGTGGTCAATAGAACTGGATTCTCTACTGGCACTTCGCCTCTCTGGCATAGGGTTGAGTAATCCGAAAAAAAGACAAGGCACTTGAATGCTTCCTTAAAAATCGGTTCAGTCCAGCAAACATCACACGGAATTTTAATACCAAGATCAGGAAGTGATTCCGATTCCTTGATGTCTATACTATCCATGAGTACAGATGAAGAAGCATTTATGTCCGTGCGCCCGTGTATAAGCGACGAACGTATGGCACCAATCTGTGATAGACATGACCGATAGCTAAATGGAAATGGAAGTGCTCCTGTCATCTGCAAAAGAATTGATAGGGTTGAAAGTTTGACAACGGTCATTAAGAATGATAAGAAAGAGTACGGGAGAAACAACGGGTAAGACTCCCTCCATTTGCTGCAACTCGAATAGTGCGGTCACTGACACCAATCGCAATGACTTCTAGAGCCACAACTTTACATTTGCCAACTTGATGTCTGGAATGATAACATTTTGCCAGAAGGAATGGAAGAAGATCGATCAACTGTAGAGCGACCCTTGTGAAATCCACACTGGCGAGAAGTTAGTACTTTATGGGACTACAAATATTCCATAAGAAGCCATTTGACAGTGTTCTCCTTTACTTTCGAAAGTGCAGATTGGGCGGTAATGTCCACACTGGGCGCGTTGGCGTTTTATTATGAATCGTCAACAAGATACAAAGTACTGATATGAGACCAATGCTGGAATACCATCTGGTGCAGGAGACTTACTTTTGTTGAGCCCGGCTAAAACCTTTTTAACTGCGTCAGCAGTTATGGCCAATAGATGACGAGGAGCGCTTATGTTTTCATGCTTACATTAAGCGAAATTGCACCACAAGTCCTAATGGGGCACAAATTGGGAAATCACATATTAAAAGGCTATATTTTTGTATGAATTACAATGGAACGAATGAAATAATCTGAAACTTTAGAGCTACGAGGATTAGTTTCCAATAATAAAGAGTTTAATAAACTGTTTTCTTCAATCATGTAAAATCAACAGTCTTTAATGTTGATGGTCCTTCTCTCACACACAGCAATTAGTTCCGAAAAATTCTAACTTTCTATTCTTGCTGTGCTGGTATTGATAAATTTTATATAATACATATATGTCATAATACATACATATATGTATGACAGTTACAGTGGACCATTTTACACAAAATTTGTATAGTTTTGCTACATTCTGTTAATAATATTCTTACTTTATATATATTATGAATTAAAGTTTGCCCAACTGTGTGCAGCTGCAGCCTGGTGTAGCGATGAGTTTGAACAAACAAATCCAAAACATAAATTAATATAAACAAAATATGTATATTGCTGATGGTTTTTTTAATTAAAAATTATTAACGTTTTTAATTCTTTTTTTATTTTATTTTTGCTTTTTTAGTGTTTATTAAAAATAAAAACTTTGTTAATTGAAAAAGAGAAAAATAAAGTAATAATAAATCGAAACACCTACAAAACAACTTTCATTTGTTTAGTTTCGGTTGTCGTCTGTATCGCCTGTGAAGCGAATTTATTTATAACTTTTTCGGCTGGCTTGTCTTTTTTAATGCGGTATGTTGAATTTGTTTTTAATTTTTTTCTGTTCATTTTTATCTTGTTTTAGAAAAGGTAATTACAAATGTTTAAATTAAATTGTTCAAAGTAGAAAACTAAATGAAAAAGTGAAAAACAAACAAACTGCCAGCCTGCAGCCCCAAAAACAAAGATGGTTTATTTAATGTGAAGTTGTTCAATGAAATCGGTATAAATTGCAATTAACATAAAGTTGACAATATTTTCATTACAACGTTTTCTAGGTACGAGTATTTGAAATTCATTAAATGCAATTGCTTGTTTTGCCTTAATTGCAGCTACACAAAAAAAAACACAGTTTCTGCCACAGAGCGCGGCCACAGTCTGCTGACGCTTTTCCTTTACAAACTACGCAACATTAGTGGCTCATTGAACTCTTATTTATTCAGTTTTTGTTTATAAGTTTTGTTTAGTAATTTTTCCTCCGGTACTTTTTTCCCCCGTTTTTCAATTTAAGTGACAAATTTTATCTTTTACGAGTCTAATTAGTAGTTTATTTTCTGCAGTGTTATTTCTCTTACTTTCTTTTAGTTGCTTATAAAAGCTTTTTATACGATTTTTCACTACAAAAAGGTGTATAATTTTTTGCCATGACAATTAAAATGTCATTGGTATCTAATGGGAATTTGTTTCATGTGTCTTCCCCCCACCGTTTTCAATCCAAGGAAAGTTGTGCTTCAGCGCACATTAAATTTTGCATTTTTTTTTTGGAAACCTTTCACATTTTTATTATTTTTTTATTAAGATGCAAAAAAGGCTGTTCAGTTATTTTGCATGAAATTACACAGCGAAAAGTGTTCCAGATAATTGAAAAAATTTTGGCTTTAATAAATTTGTGTCAACTAAATTAAAGTTGCACATATTCAAAGTTGCACATAATAAAAAAAATATTGAGTAACCTGTTATGAAAACTACTTGATTTTGATTCCTACAGTAGAGTTTTCATCATGCTCATGTTCTTGGTATTTTTCGATTTTAATTTACCTAGAACTAAAAGTAAAAACTATAAAGTTGCGTTGTTAAATATTCTTACAACAACCATGTTATGTTTTGCAGCCAACAACATTATTTTTATGACATGGCAAGTAGAAACTCCCCATAACTCTCATGCAAAACTGTTTAAAGCAAAATACTCGCAACATATCGTGTAAATACGATAATGTTGTAATAGCAAATAACCATAATATGGTTCAAAGTAGCCATATTATTTTAATAATATTATTATTATCAAAATATATTTCAACTATTGCATAGAAACTATATTATGGTTAAAAGCAGCCACAACTTTTGATGATGTATATGAAATGTTACAGACAAAAATGTGTTTCACATACTTAGTAAGTATTACTATCAATATTCGTGTCATATTTAACCAGATAATTGTTATGGTCAAACATACAGTTCATACAGTACTCCTCAAGGAAAGGCATAATTTCTGCAGCAATAATGCCAATTTGTTGTAGACCAATCCTCAGCAAAAGGAGGCACAGGTGTTTAATAAGGGATTTACATTATTTTCATTTATTTATAATATTATTATTTATTTATTATTATTATTAAAACATTCTTTAAAAAAAAAAATTCACAAGCAATTCAATATTTTTGGTCCTGTAAACACTGTCAAGACACAAGACTGAGTACTTTCGTAAATTCAGGTGTTCATTGTCAAATTACTAAAGTTCAACGTTCGTAAAAGTGTTACATGTAAAATAATTGGCTTCACTCTCACATGTTTAAAATTCTTTTTATGCAGCGATACAGCAACTCTGCAGCAACTTTTGGCGAAAAAATATAAATTTAAAGATATAAAAATGAAGATTAAATGCCAAAGGCAGCATTTGAAAGAAGCAATGAAATGTGCAAAATAATTCTTAATTTTGGAAATTATTCTTCTTTTTGGTTTCAACATATTTTTTTGAAACACATTTTGCTGTTTTTTTTTTTTTTTTATCATAATCTACAAGAAAACAGTCACTGTTTGATTTATTATTTTTTTAATAACATTTTTAATTAATGTTGGGTGAACACTTCTACTAATTCTTCTAATGTTCGATTCTAAAATTTTTCTTATTCAATAATGCGATTTTTTGTCAGCGTTAGAAAAGCGTCAGCTTGCAACGTTGCAACAGCTGATCGCGCATCACCATTAAATTTGGCATTACTGCAACTGTACGCATTTATGGACTGCATTCGTAATTTTTAAATGTGTCAACATTTTTTAATTTGGTGGAAGTAAAAATAAAATTATTTTTGACGTAAGTCAGATCTGAACCGTCTTTACGCCTTCACACAAGAAAATAGCGTTCAAGATCTGGAACAAAATCACAATGTGAAGTACGAAATTTTCAGTTTTATTATTGAAGTATAAAGTCGTTCCATTTGAATGTCTACAACATACGAGAATATATCTGATTTTTCCTTTTAACTATTATGTACTAAAACGGAACTTGTATTGAGATATTCCAGGCAATTTTGCTTGTATAAACCAAGATTATATATATCATACATATTTCTTATATTGTTGTTATATAATATATTTTCTTTCCGTGTATTGATAATGAAGAGGCTTTGAAAAAGTATTTCATCTTCTAATTTGCGGATAACTATTTAATAATAACAATTTGTCTCTTTCTAGACTTGATTTGCCGGTTGTAATTACGACCTCAAATCAGATAAAGTATAACTGGAGTCTTTAGGTATTTTAGTTTAAACCAATAATCCGATTGTTTGGTCTTTTAATCGCCAACGGACTTATTCGTACATACATACATACATACATATAAGTTTGTAGGTAAATATGTTCTTCTTATATTGTAGTTTTTTGTCTCATTTGAATACATTTTCTCAAAAACTTTCTAACCCTGCATCTCAATTCATCTGCACATGTCACATTCATTCATCTCCCAATGATTAATTGGCTGAAGCCCCACCAAACAAATTCTTTTGAATAATAATTCGACAAACACGACAAACATACATATAAAAATCCTAATAAAAAGCAAATGCACAAAATGACAGAAGAATATGTCTAAGAATTATTTGGACCGTCCCGCGTACATCCAAGAAGGTTGATGTGTTCTTTTTCGAAAAACAACACAACTGGAGGCATCTCCTTTTAATGTTAATGTTAATTTTTCTTTTATTTTTTGGTTCCACAAGCAAATGTGAGTGATTGTTATCCGCGCACACACAAATCGATCATTTTCTTGTCATGAAGGTACACATGTATTTTTTTTTTTAATTTTCCTCTGTCTCACTCTTCAAATATTATGGCTTATAAAACTCCAAACACATTAATGCCCTTCTTGTTGTTGTGTGTTTTTGGAAACTTTTTTGGGTTCCTGCATTAATAACAAACACCATGAACGACAAATACTCGTATCAATTTCAAAGCAAGAATGTGCGCTTTTTTTTGTCATTGAACTCATATTGCGATGGTATCCCTTGATAACGTGGCAAGCACACACTTAGACACATACGCACGCTTAGACACATATTCAGGTTGGAGGATTAGGGTTTATTTTTTTTTTTTAGTTTCTACTTCCATGTACCGTTTCATTAATAGGGATTTCAATGGTTGAATGAGCAAAAAGGAGCGGGCACACATGGGGGATCATTGTTTTATCTACTTTTTCCGATGTTATAGCGGCTGATAATACAAGACGGAAATATGATTGGTATGACATTTTTTTTTATTATAATATCTGTCTGATAGAAAGTTTTGTGGCATTTATTATTGAAATACTTATATGATATCCGGCGTATGTTTGTCCGCCCCGGCTACATCGAGGGCATATAGTGAATTCGATCAGTCCAATTTTTAACTAGTTTTTGACATAAACTTGTAAATATTGGCCTCCAATGATTCAAGACTTGCTAGATTGTCCGCATTAGCCAATGACTTAATATAACCCAAATGCAAATCCCCGCCCGTATTGTCTCTATTGCAAATTTACCGACTTTGGAAAGTAGACGTATAAATCTGAAAGTAGCTTTTTCATCAAACTTTTATCAAAGTGGCGCAGTTTGTTCGAAACTTCTGCTGACGAACATCAATTTCAACATTCCTCTTATATCTACTTGGAACTTTACACAACATCACTGTGAGTGCCTTGAAACGAATTATGCAAACACTGACCGACCCCTTTAAGAGATTGTGCAAACTTTTCAATGATTTTTATCATTTCAATGATTAATCTATAAATGTCAATGTTATAAAACGTAACCTCATTTTGCCGTTAAACGTAGGCCATACCGTAAGTCTCTCAAATGTTTAAATATACAGACATATGTAAGTACGTAGTAAATTTTATTGCTCTGTAAGAATGCTACTCGGTGGACCGTGATTAAATGATATAAAAAGAAGCGTTAAAGCGCACAAACTAGGTCACCAGTGCAAAGGATCACGCCTGGAAACAAAATTGTCATCAAATTAGTTTTGTAATAAAACAGCTGTTGTTAAGCGTCCCTAATGGCAAGTTGCAGCGTCTTATTGGAATCAAATATCCTTGATGTTTAGCTGATTAAGTTTTGGCAACAAAAAAAAATTCATTCAGCACTACTCGATGGTGCTCGCCATTCTGCGCAAAGGCTTGTCTTTACCGCAATATGGTTGTATTCACTCCATTATGGACGTAAAATGGACGATTTAAAATAAATTTCCACAATTTGGCGGCGTTCAGTGATTCATAAAAAGTTGTAAAATTTTAGTGAACAGAAATTTTTACATTTGGAGAAACATGGTCTCTTAAGGAACATGTATTAAGAAAAATTTGTTGTTTAAATAAATTTCGTTTTTGAGTTGTCGGCAGAAAATTTTATTTAGAAATCTCTGTTTCGAAAATTAATTGTTGAACCATATTTAGAAGTTCGTTATTTTTCAAAACGGCAACGACTTTTTCTTAAATATATCACCGCATTGATGCTTCTGGGTGTTTTTGTTTAGAGGTTCCAACTTTAAGTTGGCAGCACTGCTTTATTTAAGAACAGATTTAACGTAGTTGATAGTTGATAGTTGCTTTTTGTTTACTTTAGTTTAGTTTGATATTTCATTAGGGATCGATTTATATCGCAGTAACCGCCTGGCAATTGATGAAATTATTTAATCAAAATAATGGTTGTGGGTGTCAATTGATTTTGAATTTCCATTCGAAATTTTGTTCTACGATGCAACCATTTTTTTTTTTTTGTTGAATGGGTTCTTAAATAAGTTTCTGTCGAAACAGTATTACATTTTCGGAAAAATTAATTACTGTTTGGTAGCCTTAAGCATTTTCATTTTCAATAAGGCCCGTTTCTTTGGTATGAAAAATATACTTATTTTTTTATTATTATGATTTTAAACTATGACAAAACACCCTGAGCACTCACTCATCTTCCTGGCAAAATTATATCATCCCACCAGTGAAAAATAGTCTAGGTACGCTACTGGAATCGACACCATGTATAGTGTTCGAAAATCGAAAAAAAATTCTTCACGTACACCAAAAAGATCGAATATCCCTTAATTATTTGCTCTTCTTAAGTTTCCTTTTATATCTATCAAACAAATGTGAAATATGAAAATTATTTTTTTCCTTATTGCGTACATGTGTATTGTTTTTGGTTTTTGAAAAATCTCTACGTTTTAAACTATTTTAACACATGACTTTAATGGAGGGCATATGTAGTTATTATTTTGAGACTTTTGTACCTAAACACTGATATTTAAAACAGAAGTTGCGCTTACCCAGCAAACACAATGTTGCGCGTTTGATTTAAGACGCTTAAACATTTATCCGAATCATGGTGGCTGTTCTGAAATATTGCTTTATGGATGAAATGGACTGTTCTCAGAAGAGCGAAAAACATGTTTAAAACCACGCGTCGATGCAATAGTTTTGATGTATGCAAAATAGTAACGACTTGTTACTCTTTTGTTCCTACTTTTCATGTAAAAGTTCACACTTAGACGAGTATTTTAGAATTCTTGCCCATTATTTTACTATCTTTGATATTACATTTGACCGTAAAGTTTAGATTCATGTGATACTATTTTGCTTCGAAACACACCAGATCTTTGGTAAAAGATGACTTGAATTTGATTTTATGTGTCGAATTTTATTATTCTCACGTTTTTTTCGATAAAAAAAAAAATAAAGGATTAAAATTAACAAAAAAAAGTATATGACCACAAATTAATTGGGTTTGCGTACCTCGATTTTATTCAAAATTACTCTTTGAACTTTAACAAATATTTTTTTGTTTGTCTCAGTCTCAGCGGCTTAAAGGCAGTATTGAGTCTTCTTCTTCTTCTTTTGGCGCTACAGTCCGTGGTGAACCTGGGCCTCAACCAACAAAGTTTTGATTCTTTGTTGTTGTGTCGAAACTAGTGTGTTTTTACACGGTAGGGAAGTTACCCCCACGCACAACCCCCGAAACCTGGAGGACCGGGTCCTGGTTTAGACCCCTGGACAGAGGGGATTCGCTGCACACTTTGGTTCCCCTCTAAGCGGGTGCTGTAGGGGCTATCCAGGGGCGCCACGAGGAGGCAGTATGTCAGCTTGACCAGTCCATTTTCAGGGATCGCTGCTGGCTTCTCGCCAGGTTGAGAGCAATCAACAACTTTGCCCTGAGTGCACTGGCCCATTCCCCCAGTATTGAGTCAGGCTGGCTATAAAAGTTGCAATTCAATATTCAATAAGTATTATATCTATATGTATATATCGTTAGCTGAAATACAAGACCACGTAACTAACAAAACTACGAAATCGGTCTTTTTTTATTGATTATGATGCAGATCCACAACATGCCGGTCTTTTCCAATATTTTACTCTTTTGTAATGAAAAAGCAGGTAGACTATTGTACTCATAAATATCCATATGACTATTAAAGCTGTTGCATAAAGTGTATATTGGCTTCACAACCTTATTTTGCAACGTTTGAAGTGTTTTCAAAATTGTTGTATTTGTATAAATTATTGCCATATAACTCAAATGATGCTCAATTAACGAATGATGCAGCAACAAGCCTCGACTTCTTATTGAGCTGGTATTTCATTTTGTGTAGTTCAGTATTTATCGGTTATAAGCATTCCTGAAAATGCACGATTTTCAGCCGTGCATATAAGCGGGGAATGCAAATATAAAAACTCGTTAAAATGCATCAGCCGTGCATATATGTATATAAAAACTCTTATATTGGCATAAAGAGTGCATATAGACAAAATGATGTTTAAATTCTGTATATTAGTTTTTATTTAAAAAAATATTTTCCCAAAATTTTTTTCCCAATAGATTAAATTCAGTATAATAAAAAATATTTTTGTACTACAGGTAGCATTTCACTGAAATCAGTCTCTAGGTTAATAACATAAAAAGTAAAAACTCATTGCTTATTAGAATTGTGCCAGCAGTGCAGTGAGTAGCGATTTTAGCAAGTGCTTGTCATTGGAGGTAGTTGCTGGAGGAAAACTGTCAGTTGGTTTTTTTGCTATGCAAAGTATTTATGACAAGCATAAATTAAAATCGCTACTCATTACACTAGCATTTGAAGATTCAATTTGGAATTGGAGGAGTGACGATAAATATTGATAGATAGCGATGATACTTCCGAATTTATCAGTTTGCAACAATTTTGGTACAATTTTTCCAAATTTTGTGAATGATGCATATAGAAGACATTTTTTCATGCAATTTATACAAATTGTATTAAAATGTTACTGCATAAAAGCAAGAAATGCATATAAGCGAAATGCTTATAGAAGAAATTTCTTTGTATATTTTCAATTGCGACCTGAAATTCCAGGAACTTACATGCATAAAAGCGGGAAATGCTTATAACCGACGTGCATATAAGCAGTAAATACTGTATAATTAACGCAGGAGCTATATTTTTTTTAATTTCCAATATGTGTAAGTTCCACGAATGATTATTTTGTAGCGTAGTGCCCAAATATTTCACTGCCTGATTTTCAAAAATGTTCTTACTTCATCCCTAAATATTGCTTTAAAAGATGCTTAGCAAAATAACTGCCTGAAAATAATATAAAAATAAATAAATAAAAGAAACATTATTATTCTATATGTAGATACATGGGCGATTATCTTTATATATATTTAATTTTTTTGTAAAACTTGAATTTGAAGTCTTTTTTTTTAATTTTTGTTCAGTTTTCTGTCTCCTTCTGCTGTAAAGTAACAAAAAAATCGAGATGTGACCTCCTTCCTATCTTAATTCATCGAAAAGCCAAGCAAATTTTGCGAATATAAATATAATCTCTTATAACAGATTGAAAAATAAAAAATTGCGTGTTTCTCGCATCGAGAAACTTTGATCCAAATTTAAATTAAAACGATATAAGTTTTCCAACAATTACTGAAAGAAAAAGTGTGTCTGCATGGAAATTCAAAACTACGCGGGAAACATCTACAATTTTGTTTTTAATTTATGTAAATGGATTTCTTACCTTAATTTCATAAAGGAGCTGAAATCAGCTGAACCGATCAATTGTATGCCTTTATTTTCGACGATTATTACTAAAGAACACAGTTTTTAGTTGATATTTTTAATTATAATTTTGGTTTAACTTTCTGTTTAATTTACAATAATTTTTTACAATTAATTAGCAGTTTCTTTTGTTGGACAATTAATTTTTTGTTTTGACGTTTTGTTTTTATTTGACAGTAGATTGTTTTCGTATTAAAACAGAGTGACTCTTTTTTTTTGTGAAAAGTTTCGCAATGCAAGAAATACAGAAACGAGGTAGAGTTTTGGAAAATTCATGGATTTCTTGATATCAAGTATCTGCGTTTTCCTTCACCAATTAGTTAAAAATTTCGAAATAAGATCCAATCGTTTTGTTTGTTGTGTTCTCAAATTTAAGAAAATTTTTACAGATACTTTTTATTTGTGTTGATAATGGGAAAAACTCTTTGTAATCTTCCCCTAAAACCTTAAATGACACTATCACTCAAATACGAACATTTCCAACGTCTTTGAGGCATTTTTTATGTTTGAGTTCATTCATGTTGAACAGCCTGAAGTTTATCTCTGGTAAGAAGAATAAAAATACGAGTGTGTTTTTTTCATTCTGTTGTTATTTTTACAACAGCCCTTAAATGAAACTAAATATTTACTTTTTCTTTGTGCGTTTAATGTTTGCACATTTTTGTAATCTACTCTGGAAGTTCAGTCTTCAAGTAGTCAAACAAACTGAGTCAATATTTTATTAAGCCATTTTCGGCTATATTTCTTAATTAAGCTATTTTTGTTCTAATTTTAGTTTATAAAACTTGGCAGTTTTTGAAGCGGAGTTTTGCTTGTCGCCTGCACGCACAGTGATATCCAGTGGTTGTAGGTTGCATTCCTGCGGGTACTAAGAATCTGGTAGTCTATTTTTCTTAACTAATTCTTGTCGCGAACTTCTGAAGCAAATGAAAATATGTGATCGTAACATATTGACTTCTTTACTAGAAAAATATCTCCATCAGTCGATTGATGGTATAAATTTATTTACACCTAAAGCTGACATTAGTGTCATAAAGTAACCGGTAACCAAAGCGATATTAATATTAAATTTTATGAAACGTTTGGACTGATGTGTAAATATTGTAGTACTTAAGTCACAACTATTTTTGGTAACCAGGGCCTAAAATTTGTATAAAATAAAGGCTTGAAGCTGTTTTTTGTGTGTGTTTTCCAACTGTCTATAGATCATATCCCAGGGGGGCAGGTTAAGCGTTGACGACTCAGGGCACTCTGCTTTCGTCAAAAGAAGGGAAGGGGTGGCACGGCAACCAAAGCTGTAGAAAGTTCCTGTATGACTTCGGGTATTCCAAGATGAATTGGCATAACGGAGACCGACACGCCCCGAGAAGACCCTTTCGCGTTCTGGGTGGGTCATGAGATTGACTGAAACGTTCTGCTTGTGGCTTAAACCTAAAGACGTAGCAAGAAGAAATTCTACGAGGTGCTGTTGCCTTGCGACAGTTGTGTTTTTATGCAAGGAATTAGATTGAGGAGAATGTACAGGCGAGTCTGGTTAAGGTCTGATTTTCCTTGTGGATTTCGGGCTACCAACCCAGGTGGCTTGTCTTCTCTTTACTTCTAGGTATACGTGTGAAATAGAAGGGATTAGACTGCTGTTCAGCAAATGGTTTGTGATTTGTGCCGTGCAGCATATTATAAAAAATTGCCAGCTGTATGAGCCCCTGCAGCCACACGGGGTGCCAGTTCACAAAATAGGAGTTGGTCCACTCTCACATTAGAGCGTCATGACAGATGTTGGCTTAAAATTAGTTCCGAAGTCTGTCTTTAGATCAGCATTTCGACATATAATGTCGACAATTGGACAGCTGGAACACGCTTAAGCAGTAACTGCAGTGCCCTCGGGATAATGTCAACTCATTAAAAATGTGAGTCGAAATGTTTATCAGTTTGTTGACGTTTACGGAATATGTAAATTTAAGATCAAATTATTATTGATATTATTTTAAAAATAAATGGTTTTGTTTTTAGTTTGGATCCACACTATTTTGCTATTGTACCAGAATGGGGAAAGTTAGTTGGGAACATAGGTCAGAAGGCTGCAAGAGGGTGTAGTGCTTTTGTGAAAGTTTTTGATTTCTTCATTTTCGCTATTTTTGATTTTATTCTTTTTGCAAAGATGATGACGTCACTAAACCGAAAAGCACAACATATAACAGCATTTGTACACTACATACGACAACATACTTATAAGGGGAACCCCAAATAGACTAATTACACACCTACAACTAATGAACATAAACACTCATTTTGTTTGCTATTAAAACCAACATTTCGTGTTCGAAAGTTTGATGGTTTGATTGGAGTTTTAGAGTAGACAATGTCACTAAAAAAGTGTTGACGTTTTGATACTTTAACAAGATTATTGTAGGGTCTAGACGTTATCCTGAGCGCACTGTATATACCAGCATACTCGTATTTTTTTATTGTCATCAACTTTTTTTTTTATTATACTTAACTTTATCTATGTTGTTCTTTATTACACATTTCTTAAATTTAATTTCTTTGTTTTCTAACACTTAAAGGTACTTACCATACTTGTGTTAAAGTCTGTTTTTATTCTAATTTAACTTCTCTATTTACCATTTTTTTTCATAATTTTCTTAATTGTTAATAGTTTGTTTATTTAAGTTGTTTGTTTCCATTGTCAAACTGCCAGACACCAGGAATACGAATACAGGTGAAAAAATTTTAAAACATACACGAGTATATATTTCTTAGAATTTCTATAGATATGATAAGTTGTTAGAATCATTGAAATCATAAATGTTGTTGCTTCATTTAATTTAATTTGTGTTGAGATAAAACGAATAAATTTCTGCTGCCAAAGATGTTCTTTCTACGATTTTCTTGTTATAATTGTAATGAGGGTTTGACACATACATTACAAGTAAAATAAACACAAAGATTACAGCTCTGTGGTAAGATGTTTTACGGAACAACAACAATTTGTTAAGCCAAATCCACATTTACTCGTATTAAAAAGGTGATGTTTCTCGGAAGAAAATAAGTTTAAATATCTTAAGTTGTTTTAAGTAAGAATCGCTTTTAACCAGAGAAAACAAACTCGTGTTGAAAAAGAGAGATACGCTAGCGGTTGGTAATTATTTAAAACTTTACAATAGATTTCTTAAATTTTTAAAATATTATTAAGGTACAGTGACTCGAACGCCTGATCGGACAAGACTGTGACGGATGCGAGTGGTGGAGTATGCAATTTTCATAGACGGTACCTCGACTTTTTGAATCAAAACTTAAGGCAAAAAGCTTTACATTATTCAAATACACTTCTATAGGGTAATCACATTTTTAATTAAATTAAACTTCGTTTTTTAAATTAAATTAAATTTCGTTTTGCAAAACTGCAACTCTGACCCAATAAAAATTCTTATCGTTGATGAAAATATCGTCCCTGATGCGTCAGAAATCAGCGTTTTCACAAAGACCTGGAAGTCCTGATGATTAAGAATGTGTTTTCAAAACAAGTAGATATATATAAAAAAATCGGCTGTGAAGGCGAAACACTCTTGATCTCAGCCAAACATGCGAGGCTTAGGACAACCCAAGAATAAATTGTTGATCCTAAAATATTTTTCAAGGCACTTAATAGTTGCCAATCTGTTAAACTTGAAATGCGTCAAAATATAGATAAATCGATTCCGAAGCGTTTAAATTCAGCAATAACGTCGGTATCGTTTGGCCTGTAGTAGTAAAATTTAATGAAAAAATACAGTCAGATTGCATTAAGATTTTTTCCTTACATTAAGATTTTAATTGAATTGTGTGAGAAAAAAATTTAATGAGATTTGTTGTTGGTGTCAAAAAATCATACATTTCGTTAGAGTCACACCATCAAATCTCAAATGCATTGAAAGATATGAATAGAAAATACACAGCGGCTGAGTAGTTTCCTATGGGCGGTGGCCTTTGAAAATATTCAAAAGTTGAGATAATTAATTGTATCAAAATGTTAGTAAAAGCCAATAAATCAAAATTACATCAATTTCTTGGCTTGGCGTTGAAATACACTTCTATACAGTAATCAGTTGCCAAACGAACAACGGCAGGGTACTGACTGCTAAACTGCATATTACGGACTTTATGAAAAATCTTATCGTTTAAAAGTGGAAAAGTTCATATTGTTTTGTCATTTACTTAACATTTTGTAGTCACAGCACGTCTGCTTGCGCATACAAATTTCTAACAAGTTTTAATATATTATAGCCTGAATTGCCCTATACAAACATACAACAAACAACATATGAAATGTAACCATAATTTTTACTTTAAGTAAAAAATGTCTTGTTTTATGTTGACGTTTTTTTTTTGTTTTGGCGATTTCACCGCCCAAAATTTTATTATCTCTGGTTGGAAGAGATTTTTGCGTAAAAATAAAACAAATTACGAATTTATAAATTTTGTTTACTAAATTTGTGTAAAACATACATATTATAAATACAAATTTGTATGTAGGTGTTTGTATTTGTACATGTGTGCATGTGTGTATGTGTGTGTGTCCGACTCACACAAATTTATCTCTTCATTGGCCCGTTAATGCAGTTAATTTTCATTCTATAGTACGAGTCAAATATGCGTACTACACCACCCAACAAAGAAATTCATTCATAACTTTTTTTACAGTCAACGACAACAACAATAACAACACCAACATTCAAACAAACAACCAACCAAACGAACACTCACAGAAACACGTTCATTCTGTAAACATAAACACACGCAAACACACATGTATGTATGTACGTATATGGGGTTTGTACTAAAATTCATTTTTTATGAGCCAAGAAAAACAAGAACAACAAAGAAATACAAAAAGCGTGAAAAATGATTAAAGGTAAAACAACAAAACATGCACATGCTTTAACACAATCACACAATTACACACACACACACACACACACACACACACACATGCACACGCTGGCACACACGTTCACGGACCCATGCCAGCCAAGCATTAATGTTATCAACTATTTTGTTTTGATAACAATATTCGCAAACAAAACATGGTCAAAACCAAATCGAAAACAAAAACCTACGGCCGCAACATGTTTGACGGCCCAAAGCACTCAAACTTGGCCTGATCGAACCGTTGCAACAAATTGCCTTGAGTGACTTTGGCTGAGTTGTTGCTGGAAAAACAGATGTTCGAAACAAATGATCATTTAGTCGGCAAACGTATGCCAATGAGTGGACTTCTTTGCGGCGGTTAGACGGAACGTTTTTGGTGTGCGCGTGCGTTCGTAGTTAAAACAAAAACAGCTTTTGACTAATAATTAAAAACAAATACAATTAAATGTAAAATGTACGAGTGTGTGTGTTTTCATTTTAATACATAAATTGTTTTCTTCTATTCATAAGTATTTTTTTAATTTTGGAAACAACAACAAAATTAACTAATAAAGAAAACAAAACAACCAGCTACTAAATGGATTGTAAATAAAGTAAAAAAGAATTATATTTCGGGTTGTTTAACTGCATGAAATTTGTACGTATTTGCATACACAATTTTTTAATAAAAATTTTAAAAAAGCAGAAGAAAAAAACGTGTGTTTTTTTGGGTACAAGTGTTGTTTTTTTTTTTGTTTATTGTATTTTTCATTGCTCCAAGAAAAGCAGTAAAACGAAATAAAAAAAAAAAAACTAGAGTGTTTTAAAGAGAACGAAAGAGTCGTAAAATAGTGCGTAACAAATGAATTAAAACAATTACAAAAGTAAATAACAAACAACCCAGCAAACAAAATATTGAAAGTTTAAAAAATAAGGCTGCAATACTGAAAAGGAATATAAATCGAATTGACCAATTTTTATTTTATAACTTAACAACTTGGTGAAATTAATGCAATAATAAAACAAATATCTGTATATATCAGGCGCTCTAAAGTTTATTTAAATCCTGTAGGATAAAATGTTAAAATTTTTCTAAAGAATTTTTATGAAGCAAAATTTTGTCTTTCTTGTGCATTAAATCCAAAAAGAAAAAGCAAAACCTTTAAGGTCAATAAAAATAAGAAAATCGAATAAACAAAAGTGTTGTGAAGAATGAAATAATAAAAGTGAAAAAATATTACAAATTATTTTAAGACCACAGGAATTCATATTATTTTTAATAAAGCGGGAATTTTTTAAACGGTGAGCCAAAGTTTAATAATTATTAAAATATGTATTAAAGTACTGATTTACTGATTTTCTGATTTAATTTGTTAGCAAAAAAAATCATATTGTATTTTTGATAATGTTCATTCATTAATAACATCTTGTTAGGAATGTTCTGAAAGAAAACGTAATTTTTTTTATTAAATATACATTAATATTAAAATTACATTTTAAATATAATAGTACTTCGGTAAATTTGATTTTTGTTATTTCCTTTGTAATGAATATTTAGAGTTTTTTCGCTTAAAATTAAATTAAATATTGTGTTTTTCTGTTTACTTTTTATAATTTTTTATTTAATTTTTTATTAAAATATTACAAGAATTAAAACTTGAAGAAATAGGCTAATTGTTTTTTGATTATTGATACATAAATCGTTTGTTGTCGCAGTAACTAACCGATAAATCTTGAATCTGAAAACGTTAAATTTAGTTAAATAATTATTACTGTTGGCTGGAAAACGGCCCAGCAAAGCCAACGAAAGAATTGTACTGAAACCAAAAACATTTATAAATTTTAAACTGAAAGAAATTCAGATATTTGCAGGTAAATTTTTCTTAAACAATATAATCCGCAAAATACTCGTGTTTATAAATAGATCGTTTTATGACACTCCGACCTCAATTAATCGATTTTAAATATTACTTAAAAATCGTGCTAAAATTTTAGAACTTGTTTTGATATACATGTTTTCTATTATTTTTCATATTTTTTAATTCGGCTCTGGGTCAAATAATTAAAACTGCATTGGTTTTTCTTAGTTTTCATTTATTTCCCAATATTTCGCTCAACATCGTTGATCATCGTCAGGATTCCTGCAAAAAGAACACAAAATGCCACAACTTACCATTAATATATAATTTAACACGACAAGCAACAAAATAAACTACGGGATGAATTTTGACTAATTGTTTTAATTTTGACAGAAATGTAAATCTTTGTTTCAATCTCTCAATTCTGTGGGCATTTCATTGACAGTTCTTAGAATTTAATACAATGAAACATTTTGGCCACAACTTGTTGCTGCATGAAAACGTGTACAATCATTAGCTGGACTTCAGCTTCGCTCACCCAGCGTCGCCAGTTTTAACCTTAAACACTAGCAAGAATAGTAGAGTATTAATCGCAAGACTTTATTGACTGAATGATTTATTGAAGGACACTGCCATCTATGTGGCATATCTCTGATGTTTGCCAGTCTATTGCATTTGAGAATCCTTCATATGTTGATTACCCAGATAACATATACCCAGACATATGCCCAGACATATTTGTTAAATAAAAAATATTAATGAAAAAATTAATTATATTCGATTTCATATTGTCTGTATAACCAAAATAATTAGTCTAGAACATATTTTATGCGGCAGAAATGTTTGCAATTATTTATTCCGTTGCTGCGATATATTTCCCTTTCGGCGGAATCATCTCTACCTTGACGGTATTGCCATGTCACTGATTCCGCAATCTGGATAAATTTCCTTGTCTTGACTACGCCTAAACTTTATAACTGATAAAAAGAACAGAAATGTATAATTTTGTTAAGTTTTTTAAACAGTTTTATAGCACTAAAACATAGATATATGTATATATATGCAAACATAATTATTTGTGGTCTTAGTCAAGTGAAAAAATTCTGTCAAGAATTAATAACAACCTTCAATAGTGCCGGACCGAACTTCTAGCTATTTCGAAAGCTCATTCTGTACTTTGCAAAACGTTGCTTGAGTTATGTTGATATTATTGATATTAAAATCCTTACCGTCACTATATGCTGGTAGCTTTAGCCCTCTGCAAAATAAATCCCAAACAAGCAGAGAGTGAAACGTGATCCTTGGCACACGCTTCCCGAACTTCCAGCCTAGACGACGAAACACTGCCTCATTTAAGTGAACGTTTGCTTGAAAGCCTGGTATCTTTTTACTTTGGAATTTAATCTCTATCTTTTATTAGTAGCACATTTTCAGATTTATAGCGCAAAATTTTTCTTTCTAACCGCATGAAAAGAAGGCAGGAAGAATTATATCTTAATATTAGATTATCTGCATTTTAATATTTTATATATTTTAGCAAAAATACAAAAAATCCTCTTTCCATATTAATAGACTTCTAATCAAATGCCTCTTCCCGGAAGCCTCTGGTAATTAATCAAAACATGGATGTAAAATTTACTTTGTGTAAAATATATATCGCAGTAATAAATAATTGAAATTCGATTAAAATTTGCTTTTAGTAAAATGTTTCTTTACGCGCGGAATCAATTAGCTTTTTTCTAGGCGCCCATATCCATATGTGAAAATAAAAGGTTTTCTCTTTACTTTCTACGAAAAAAACACGGAAGTAATACGATTATTACTTTTTGATACTAGTGTTCCAAGTGAAGCTCTATGGTGTAGAACAACTTCTTTTCTCTGCAAAATATGCGATCAATATCAATATACATACATATATATATGTATATCGGTATATCAGTCGAGGAGTTTGTGTTATATCTAACACGACTGCCTCATATGTACATACATACATACATAAATTTTGTGTATACATACATATATGTACATACATATGTGCACATTTTGCCTACATATAAGTCCTCTCTATCGTATGTACTAAGTCTGTCTGTCTGTAAGCATGTTTTGCGATTTGCATGAAATTTATAATTACCTGCGTTTAACTAGAATTCAACTCATGTAGAAGTGCAAGTTTATGTTGCTTCAAATTGTATAATTATTTTCAGGGACCGTAACATTCGCTTATATATTCCCTTTTCCTTTCCATACTAAGATGTAACTGATCGAGCCAAATTCGAACAAACAATAAAAGTATAAGAAGGAATAATCAATCTACAGTGTATCAAATGTCCAAAAACTATATTTGACAAATAATAGAGGGCAACTCTGAAATAGTTTTGCTTGAGGCGAATTTTTGTCGTTAAATATCTGCTTTGGGTTTTGTGGAAATACATTTTGAATCAGCCTTTGGATGCACATCCATTTTTTAAACCATTTGGAGACACTTGAATTTTTCTACTTCAGCCAAAATTATTTTGCTAATAAATCTACAAAATTTTTTTACTATTTTGCCGTTTGAATGTCAATCGCTTGATGAAAACTTCATACTTAGAACTAAAACCAATAATAGATATAATTGGAAGGCCAAATTAATTCGTTTACTTACATATCTTCTTCTTCTTCTTTTGGCGCTACAGTCCGTGGTGAATCTGGGCCTCAACCAACAAAGTTTTCCAGATGGTACGGTCTTTAGCCAGCGTTCTCCAGTTGTGCACACCAAGTTGGTTGAGGTCACTCTCCACTTGTGTGCGCCATCGGTTCCATGGGCGTCCTCTAATGCGTTGTCCCACTGGTTCGGAGTCGAAGGTTCTACGGCTTGGAGCAGTATATTCCATGCGCTCTACATGGCCCAACCATCTTAGCCGTTGGATCCGTAGGCGCCTGGTTAGGCTCATGTCGCTGTACAACCCGTACAGTTCATGATTGAATCTTCTTCTCCAGAAACCATCAACGCAAACAGGGCCGCAGATTGAACGCAGAACTTTTCTCTCGAAAATACCAAGGACTTCCTCATCCGCCTTCGACACCGTCCATGCTTCCGCGCCATAGAGAAGTACAGGGATTATCAAAGTGGTATATAGTGTCAGCTTGGTTTTTCGAGAAAGGGCCTTACTACTCAATTGCCTCTTGAGCCCAAAGAAACAGCGATTGGCAAGAGTTATTCTGCGTTTGATCTCGGTACTGATGTTGTTTATACTGTTGACTTGGGAGCCAAGGTAGACGGAAGTCCTT
Organism: Epicampocera succincta; assembly: GCA_932526305.1. Classification (NCBI taxonomy): domain Eukaryota; kingdom Metazoa; phylum Arthropoda; class Insecta; order Diptera; family Tachinidae; genus Epicampocera; species Epicampocera succincta. Next base: position 61,261,997 of record OW052034.1, read on the forward strand.
CACTACCTCGAAGTTATAGCTGCCTATGGTGATGTTCTGGCCCAGTTGTCGCTGTTGCGCGTCCTTTTTTGATGACAGCATATACTTCGTTTTGCCCTCGTTCACCGCTAGACCCATTTTGGCCGCCTCCTTGGTCAATTGGCTGCTGCATTAATGGGTCGATTATGGACAGCAAAAGAAAAATTCTGTTATGATTGGCGACTTTTGTCAGTTGCCCAGAAGTAATCGAAAATGGAATTTCAACCGAATAGCAACCATAAATAATATTACCAATAAAATTTTGTCTGTGAAAAATAGCTAAAGATGGCAAGAAAATTAAAACTGAAATGCTTTCATCAATTGAACTCTTTTTTGATGACGAAGACATCGATTAGAAAGCAGTCAAGAGACAATTCTAAGCTTTCGTGAATAAGAGTGTCAAATTATTGCCTATAAAACCATTTTCAAATCTGAAAACAATAAATTGTAAATTTCTTAGGTTTAAAAGTAAATTAATTTTACTCACTTTTTTTATCTACCACCAAATTTGCTTTAAAAACTCTCGCGGCAAACAAAAATTCAAAAAGCAACTGAGGATTGCCAGCCTTAGTAACCAGTGGCCAGCCAAATAAATGTTACGTTATTATTTTTTGTTTCCCAACAAAATCACCGTTATTTTTATTTGTTTCCAAAAGTAAAATAAAAATATGTACAGAAAACATGCGAAAACTATTAATCGCTTGAATTACATCTTCACTCACTATTTCTATTTCTGCGTTTTCCGGTCCCTGACTATTGTACTTCTTTCTCTATAAATCATATCTTTCTTTTCGTTGTTGCTGCGGCTTCCATGGCTTTTATTATTGTCACCACAGATATGCGTTTGCTGTCTCCACATTTTTTATTGTATTTTCTTTTCTTTCGTTATTTTGAAACTGATAACTCTCGATAACCTATTTTAAACCTTTTGCGTTTGGAGAGGAGCAAAACATGTATGTACAACAACAAAACTATAATCTAAAAAAAAAAAAGCAGAACATGTAACTGTAAATCAGTGTTGCCGCACTATGTACTAAATGCAATTTCGGCGTCACTTATTTCATACAAATAAAGTTCATTAGTTGGTGGCCTCCAAATTATATGAAACGTGATTTGAAGTTTTCTAAATATATATGTATTTATTTTGGCGACATTTGGATTATATTGAACCCAGAAATAAATCATTATGATACTCAAACCTGATAAGCCTGATCACCTAGTCTCGTCATACAGACCTATAAGTCTGCTACCTACGATTTCAAACATTTTTGAAGGACATTTTATTAAGAGGTTACTACCTTTTTTAGAAAGAAGAAACATAATTCCTGAACATCAATTTGGTTTCCGACATAAACATGGTACGTCAGAGCAATGCCACAGAATTGTTGAAGTTATTGCCGATGCTTTAGAGAAAAAATTATTTTGCTCCGCTGTATTTTTAGATATTCAGAAAGCCTTTCATAAAGTGTGGCACGAAGGGTTGCTCTACAAGCTAAAAATGTTAATTCCTGCACCTTATTACTTGTTACTCAAGTCATTGTTACTCTATCAAAGGTACTTTTACGTAAGCGTCAATGACGAAAGCTCTAATTTTGGTGCAATTAAATCTGGTATTCCTGAAGGCAGTGTTTTAGGCCCAATTCTTTATACAATTTATACATCAGATATGACTATTGCTACATATGCTGATGACACTGCCATACTGGCATCTCATGGATTGGCAGCAGAAGCTTCTAGGATGGTACCGGAACTATTGGATTTGCTGCAAAATTGGTTACTTAAATGTAATATAAAGGTTAATACCCAAAAGTCGATTCACGTGGCCGTGGCCTTCACTTTAAAAAGAAATGGTAGTCCCGCCCTCTCGATGAATGGGTCCCCTATTCCAAAAAGTGATAATGTGAGATATTTAGGTCTCCATCTTGACAAAAGACATACATATACTACTTGGCAGAAATACTTATACTTACTTGGCAGAAACACATACAAGTGAAACGTAATCAATTAAATTTGAAAACCAAAAAAATGTTTTCGTTATTGGGACCATCATCTACATTGAGCTTAAAAAACAGAGTCATGTTGTATAAAGCTATTCTGAAGCCAATATGGACTTATGGTATACAATTGTGGGGTACCGCTTGCAATTCAAATATTGAAATTCTACAAAGATATCAATCCAAAACTCTTCGCTTAATTACTAATGCTCCCTGGTTCATCAGAAACAACAATATTCACAAAGATCTTAGCATCGCAATGGTCAAGGAAGAAATTAATCGTTTCAGCGACAGATATCTAAACGGACTTAGCCATCATTCCAATGTGCTGGCCATCAATTTATTAGACGATAGCAACGAAGTGCGTAGGTTAAAAAGGGTACATGTACTTGACCTACCTTTTAGAAAATAATATTTAAGATGTATATATTTATGTAAATAGTACATCAGTTGACAACTATTGTTTACTGAGCTGTTATTTTAGTTATTTTATGTTTTTAATTGTTATTAAATTTGCTTATTATTTTAAATTTTGTAAAATAGATTGCAAATAAAACAGATTACAAAAAACAAAAAAAAAAGTGAAAATATACAAAAAAAAAAAAGAAATATTCCAAGAAAATACAATTTCCTTTTGAACAATCCAAACATATGATGCAAATAAGAAATCCACACACGAAGCTCTAATGAAAAACTAATGGCATCTAAACAAGTTCCTTATAAAATATGTATGAACGGATGTTTTTAAAGTGAATATTTATTTTATATGAAACAAAAATTTATGAATTAATTAATTTATGAATTAATTAATTTATGAATTAATGCTAAAAGCAATTAATATAATGTCCAGCATTTTCTTATAAAATATTATATAAAATTTGTCTTTTCAATAATAGTTAAGATCTCTGCTCTGATTCGTCGCTATTCTGAAAATACAAGTCGAAAGCAAAGGCAAAAAAGTGAAGTGAAGTGCATATTTAATTTGTTGCTGCTTTTAAATAAAAGTCCACAGAAGAGAGAACAACATGTATATCTACCAGAGAGCCACTGGTATACGAGTAATTGTTTTGACTCCTTATCACTATTACGTTCTGGTAAAAGCTATAAGTTTTTGTTAACACTTTCCATTAGTGAATAGAAATATGTTCAATTTGAAATTTTGTGTTGCTTCAAAGCAATTCTTACTATTGGACAACAATGTTTTTTCTTATGCGAAAAATGTGACAGGTATCCAATGTTGCCTATTCCGCGAATTTAAATAATCCGGCGTCAAAACTGTGCTAAATTTTTTACGCTTTAAAAAAAAACTGTTTTTGCACCCTAATGTACATAAATTTAGTATTCAGCTGTTATTGAAAACTCCACCTGGCCCAACAGCTACTTTAATTGTGTTCCAGTAAAAAGAGCATTTTACTCGATACATGCCACATGTTTTACACAAAATGAACATGTATGTAGTGAATATGCAACATATTTTCACAAAAAGATTCCGTGAAATTTTTTATACATATTTTAACAGCAGTCCGGGCACCGTTTTGAACGGTACTAGTGCTAAAGTTCATAAGAATTTTCGATACCATGATTCTGTTTCTATAAATTACATTTCTTTTGCTTTGATTTGAATCACCTCAAATTCAACTAAAAATGATTAAAAAAAAGGAGTTAAATAAAGAATTTTAATTCCTGTTGTTTAAAAACTGAAAAACCAAATTAAATCTTAAATAGTTTTAGTCGAATGTGATAAATTTGTCTTCATCTCTAGATCTGGCAACACAGCCGCATTAACTCCACACAAAAATACTATCTGTGTATTATTATTGTTGTTGTTGTTATCTCTAACTGTTTCACTACTACTAAATTAACTTGTTTGCTGTTTTTGCTATCACTATTTAATTAGAGTTGAATTATTTTCAGCAGTATTATCATTTTTTTCTTCCTTAATTTTTTTTTATTAACTTTTATTTTTTTAAAAGAATTTTATACTCATTTAATGGTATTAAACTCAACTTATATGAGTGTTTATATTCGTGAGTGTGTTATTTATATAAAAGACTTAAACATAAAAGTTAAAACACAAAAAAACTATATATTCATTATTCAACTTTATTAAGACAAATTTCCGCCTCAAAAATGGTTTAATAAAAAGTTTTTGGGCAAATTAAAATTTGGTTTTCCTTAATAATATAATAAATATAATAAAATATTTAAAATTAACACGAAATTTAACATTGAGTTATTTGATTCTTGGTTCATGAAGAGACAATTTGGAATATATCGTCAGAAGAGATTTTAAAAAGATTAAATTTAAAATTGATTTTTTGAATGATCATGATTCCTGGAATTGAAAATAACGCGCAATTAAAAATAACTAATAGCAATCAAATAAAATGGGTGGTTATTTTTATTTATATTTTTAATAAAAATGTTTTTTTTTTGTTTGTTTTATTTACAATCTATCCAAGGATAATAAGTAAATTTTATAAAATAAGTAATAAGAAAATAACATTCATTGTTGAACTCCAATACGAACAACAATATACAAACAAAAATTGTTAAAGTTATTTCAAGAATTTAAAATATAAACATTATTATTATTATTATATACAAAATCTTAAAGTTTTATCTATTCTTTTAGACTTTTCGAAGTATATCTTTGTATGCACTATTTGATTGAATCATTTTGGCAGCCCCAAATTAAAAGGGAGCTCGAGGAATACCATAATCTAATAAACAAAATTCAGATGTAATGTTGCCATTGAGAAGATTTTAAGTAATCAAGTTGCCACTATTATCACCGAAATAGCCGTTGTTTGCGCCTTAACTTTTTAAAGACTCTCCCGTATTTATGATGGAAAATCTCTAACATTTTGTAAACGCGTTCTAGTCTTGTTTACATTTTTTGTACAACAATTACATTAAGTAAGAACGTTTCTAGTATTTTTACTTATTTTTTACAAACATATGCTTTAGTTTTCCGTAAAAAACTAGGAAAAAAAACTCGTGATCCTAAAAATCAAATCAGCGTTTTGCAATTCGCTTGGCGATTTCAAAACGCGCGTTTGCAAGAACATGCCTGTAAATCGCTATAAGACCAAAATTGCATTGGGAGAAAATTTTTATAACGTCAATAAAACGAATAACAAAAATTTGCTAAACAAAAACTTATTATTTAACCCGAATAATAAAATTAGACTTTTTGGCGTTTTAAAAGTCGTACGAGAATAACACAATTTTGTTAAATGTGTAGGTGAGAAAACTGACGTATTTGACGACATTTATAAAGTCTGTTTCGAGGCCGACAATCGCAGGTTGGCCATGCCTTGCATTTAAAATGCGCTTTGACGTAACGCACAAACGCTTAAGACGGCACTTATTAGGCCTGTTAAGGAGGTTTAAAAAAAGCTCCGAAACATTTTATTCTCCCCATGTTAACACTTCCTGGAATATAGTTTAACCAAAACAATATTCCATCATCGTTCTGCTGAACTGCTCTCACTGGCATCTTTCACGCAAAACATTTTATAAACATTGAGAAAGTCATTGAGAATATTTTTCAGCTCAATATCATTCGATATGTTTGTGCTCTACTTTAATTGTCTATTGCAGTTCTCTGTTTTCCCATTAGACGGTTGACTGCGTATTTTCCTCTTCCTCGTCATGTTTTACAACACTTCTGTCTGCATATTTTAAAGTGCTTTTCTTTCCTCTTGCAAAGATACATTCTTGCGATATTTTGTTTGATATTCTTTTTTCATTAATGATTTGAAGCTGGCAAACTTTGAAAATAGTAGTAGTAGTAGTAACATGATTTTAAAGAAAACACTAAAAAACAGAATAGAGTACAGAAAAAGAAAAGCAAAACAAAATTCTTCGATATTAAAGTTGTTATAACACAATCAGTGGCGAATGGTGCAATTATTAGATGATGATGTTGATGTTCTTATGGCAGCTGCCTGCCACCTTTTGTATGGATTACGATTGAAGAATGATGATGATTTGATATGCCACTAAACAAAATAGATTTGCAAACAATCTGCTTAATAATTTGTAAAAGAAGATATCTTTTGAGCAAAATAACAAACATTTTCTAATATAATCTAAAGCGTCTTTTCTAAGGCTACTAGTTTTAATTTTGAATTTCTTGTCACAAAGTAACTGCAACTGGCCAAATTGTAATCTATTAGTTCTTAACTACGATTTTTGTTCAACATTTATAAGGAGAATTTATAAGGACTTAGTTCTTAATTTTGTTGCTTGTTCTCGCTGTTTTTGTATTTGGAGTGACACTAAAAAATAATTAAATAAGAAAATAGGAAACTGGGTCGATCGACAAATTTGTATAATCGATTTAAATATTTTTATATTATTGAAAAATGTGTAATTTAGATTTTGCAAAGGCTGCCTAATTAACTAATAACTTACTATGATAAACTGTTTAATTAAGTCAATTAAATTTTTAATTGCGCCTAATCTAAAAAGATTCTTAATACTCGTATTATTTCGTAAACGTCTCTTTCTTTTAGCTACCTGTCACATTTGAAGAGTGGACACGTGTTTTGTGTCCTTCTCTAGTTCAATCTGTGCAGATATCTATTGCAACCAGGTTGGTTCCACCTCCACCAACTGGTCTCGTCGTGATGCCATTATTTTTGTTATTTTTCTATAATTTCTCATACTTCCTGGGGATTTTCCTTTCTCCGTCTAATGAATCGATTTTATCACAGCATAAATTCGCTTACACTTAATATATATTTAACTTATTTCTAGTATTGACAGGTCTAGTGAATACTGCACAGTTTGCTGCTATGGTTCGTAAGGAGTTCACTAATTCAGCGACTATTTGCATATGCTACACTCTAGTTACAAGCTTCCTAGTGTATAGCTTCGAGTCCCACGGGGAGTAGGTTTTGTATTAACGAACAAGGCCTGAGGGCGCTCTGCTTGTCAGGGTATAGAGGGGTAGGGGTACCTAGTAATTTCATATATGCCCTCGGTTATGCATGTTCTTCCGTAGCTTTCACCAACGGTCAATTGGCTGAACGGGGGCCAACAGGCCAATGTTTTCTGACACTTCGGTGTTAGTCATAGGTTGGCTGAAACGTTCTGGTTGTGGTTTAAACCGAAAAACACTGGGCTCCTAGTGATCCTTGTGTTGTTGTCTAAGATAGAGGGAATGTATAGGTGAGTTGGTTATGGCCTAATGTTGTAGTTCATTCATGTGGAGTTGGTCCATTGTCTGATAAGGCCGTAAGGCAGGTGCTGACACACATCAATTCCAAACCTGTAGAGCTTCGTGCCGATAACGAACTATTTGGCGTCAGTTCGAGAGACAGTTCGCAAACCTTTGTCACGGATATTACGCACTTGTTGAACAAGATTAAGCCGGTCCTCCAATTGGACACATGGATAACATAAACATAAGTGTGTGTCAGTTTGTAATTAAATATGTCTGCATTTATATTCTTTCTTTATGCTGTGCGCGCCTTTAAAACTTACAGAATATCTCTCTATTTTTTGTTTTGCTGGTCGGAGCATTTTTTCATCGTTATTTCTCTTGTAATATCTTGACACATAAAAATATTGTGTGGATATTTGCGTGTGTGCTTTTCCTGTAGTCTTGTTTTTTGTATTCAGTTGTTGTTGCTTTAGCCGTTTGTTGTTTTGTTTTTCAACAAAAAAAATTAATGTTTTTGTTTTTAACTAGGAGGTCGATTTATACAGGAAAAAATAATAACATTAACATACGATTCGTACGCATGTTTCTGGAAATAAGTTTCTGCGCTCCATAATATGTTTTGTTTGTAATTTGTGCAGGGTGTTTTTTTTAGAGTTGCACAAGTTTAAATCGTATAAATTAAAGTAACATATATTTACTTTCAATGAATTGGGCTTTTTATTGTATAGAAAATTTTATGGCATTAATGTTTAAATATGATTCTGGCCAAGAGGCCCAAGCTGGAATACTAATTTTCTACATTCACCACTGACCAGTCACATTCTAACCCACAATCCAAATGGGTTGGCTCAAAAAAAATTTGGAAATCCAACAAAACAAATCATTTGAAACTAAATATTCAAAAATTGGAGCTTAAACATTAATTAATTTTCTTATCGAAAATTTGTTTAGAATTTTAAAAATATTTCTGAAAATGGTTTACAAATGGAGGAAAAAAAAACTACCAACAAAGAGTGCTATTAAAATACCAAACTAACATCCCTGGTCAGGGATGGTATAGAGAAGCTTGAAATTATTTTTAACTTTAAACTATAACTCATTTTTTAATGCACATTATTTTTATCGTTTGAGGTGAGATAAGAAACTCGCACTTGTCGTGGCTGCTTGAGTACAATATTTAATCTGGGCTATTAAAGTTGTATGTATTTCTTAATTTATTTGAAATGCTTGTAATAGTTTCGAAATGAACTTAAGTAAAATAATAAAAAGAAAACTTTTTGTGTGGTGATAAAACATGTAGGTCTGAAATGAAAGCGAATTTATTTCTAAATCACAGACTTTGTCAAGTACGTCTGTCAAAAGTTGTTTATATTTTACTCACAACAATGTACATACTTACAGGCAAACACTCAAGCATTTTCTTCAATGAAACTTAATAATTATTTTTAATACAAACATATATGTATCAGACCAAGCAACATTAGAATGCCCCGTGTGTTTCTATTTCTTTATTCAAGGCGAATTTATGACAGTTAAACTCGCCGCAACAATAAGAATTCCCAAGTCTATGGGAATTAGTTGTTCTTAAATGTTCGTAAAATGTCAAAAGCAAACATTTTACTGCTGATCCGTTAACGCCCATCCGGCTGCGCCCTCAACTTCACCTACTAGATATAAATTTGTTTTTGTTTTAAAAAGCCAACCAATTTCATAAAAAATTACAAATCCACCGAGCGAAAATATTATGTGACGTTGAAATTATTTATATCTTTTTTCATTTGTTTATTGAATCAGAAAATGCGGAAATAAAATAGTAAATAGTATAAATATTCGATTCGATATTCTCTATATAAAAGTTCCATAGATGGGCTCATTATTATAATTTATATCAGATTTTAATTTCATATTTTGTTTTTCACAATTGAAGAACAATAAATAAACAAAGTTTTAAAATTGGTCCACAAACGAAAAAGTTTCCATATCTTTTTATTTTGAACACACAAAGCGTAGCCTATAATTCATTCCTGTGGGCCAGTTGAATGTTGTGAAAGTTTCAGGAAGATCGGTCCAGAGGTCTGGTGTCCTATAAGGTAAAAACAAACACTCAAACTCATTCCGTTATATATATAAGATACATATATCTCTTAGAAAATGTTGTGGCAAATGTTTAAGAAAAACTTTTCTCAGCACGAGAAAGCACATTGTAAATAATTCTTCTTGATACCAAAAACCTTTCTGACAGCTCCTGAGCACTCGCCACCACCACTTGGTTGGTGGTTGTCAAAGATCAGTTGAATAACACCGGACGATAGTCGTTTTCCCGTCATTTTTCAACATAGAAACAATTTCAGCAATAAATATATAAATTTATAATATGTTAAAAAAAACTCTCTCTCGTCACAAATAACAGCCTACTAATAGCTTCCAGAATTGACGATATATCGTAATTTTGATGATTTTAGGGGCTAAAAACCTCATATTGACAACTTGACGATGTTTTGTGGAAAAAGTTCTTTCATATTTGTTTTTGTTAAATTTGTTGTTTCTGTGCCAACAAATTGGAATATATGTATGACTCAGATGCTAGTGAAATGACAGCAGATAGGAGCATTAAATCAAATTTAATTCCTCCAAAATACTGATGGATCACCTACATAAGTGATTTCGTTTGCTTTAGACTTTGGCTCTTCCTTTTAACTTTCCTGATATAAAAGTAAGTTCTTTTCCTCAACTTTTGCTTACAAAATATTTAATATGTACAACCATAGATTTATGTATAAATATGTAACTTTATTGTATATCTAATTAAAAATAATGGGATAATTGATATATATATTATATTTGAGGGTTAAAAAAAAGTTGACAGTGTATAAATATTACAGATCCTTATTTCGCACTATTTGTTTATATTCAGTTTAGTCAATATGAATTTTCAATAAATTAACATTAAAAAAATCTAATCTAATGACAGAAGAATAAGGAAGTTGGTAAGAAAAGATTGGTGCTCAGGCGAATTTATCGTATTGCCAGGTGTCAAAATAAATGTATGAAAATAAGTAGCATCAAACAACAAGAAAATTCGGCAGTACAACTTTGCCAATTCAATGAAGGTTTGTGTATAAGTACATACATCCTCATATACATATCGCCTTCTTAAAATCAAACAGACGTAACTATACAAAATTTCGAGTAATCGAGTAATAACGCAAATATTTAGACACCCGCATAAAAACTACAACTTTAGTAAAGAAATTCAAACGAACGTAACTGCGAATTTCTACTCTTAAATAAATAAATATACATACAATAGAAATAAATTTAAAACAAAAATGCCCAGAATAATTTATTATTGCACATTTTGTAACATTTTTATGCTTCTCCTGCCAAAAATAAAAATGTAGTTGCGTCCGTTTCCATTTAAGGTGACGATATGTATGGTTGTATTTCCATAAGAGTACCTGAATAAAACTACCAAAACTAGAATTAAGTTTTTTATTGTAGTGCCAAAAAAAGTGTAGTCGTATAAAAGTTTCCATCCCTGTCTTTTGCTTCTAGCCTTGTAATAGACTAGTAATTAAATCATTTGCAAATGCACATACGCACAAGCGCGAGTATATAAATATATGTGCTTAAAAATCTATGTTTCTTCAAAATAGTGTCCAAAAACTACAAATTATATAAATTTTGCCATCCCTGCCGCTAGTATGTAACCTTGTAATACGTCAACACAAACATAAAATCATATTCATACAGAACACAACTGTTGTAAGAATCTACTTTTCTTACGCAAATGCTGCCAAAAACTACCAACTACATAAATTTTGTCATCCCTGCCACTAATATGTAGCCTTGTAATAAATACAAACATAACATCATATTCATATACATGTATGTATGTGTGTGTGTGTTTAAAAATCTGTTTTTATTGAATTTCAAGTACTTTTATGGGCTCATTTCAGACAATTTTTATATCTTCTACATACTTGTTTATGTATCTTTTCCTAGTATATGTATCTAGTCTTTTGCGTTTTTCACTATTAATAGAGTTCAGAGTTCAATAAGTGTTGTATCTCGTTTTTGACCTCATTTTTTCTGGTTCTATGCGCCTAAGTACTCGTATGTATCTAAAGCTTTTCAAGTACTAAATGTCTAAAGCCCATAAAGTGTTTGTACAAAAACATTCTTTCTCCATTAAGTACAAAGACGAAAAAAAAACTAATTAAATAAAAAAACGATCAAAGTTCATTTGAAAATTTATTCATAATTTGTTACAAAAGTCATAGTTTTGTGAACGGGTTTATTTTGTTTTTCTGTTCGGCAATAAAAATAGAATAATAAAAAAATTAATTTTTTATGGACACACGCAAATGTTGGTTAATAATTAAAAGACTAAATAGTGCATACATGTGTATGTATGTATGTACGTATGTATGTACATACATACATATATACACATACATATCTATATAATGTCTATAGGTAAGTATTTGCAACGACAATATTAGCGGCTTGGTTCACAGAGAATCAAATTAAAGCATCGTTTTTGGACGAAGGGAAGAAACAATTGTACTTCTACTGCATACATACATACATACATACATACATATGTAAGTATGTATGGATGGATGTATTTACACACATGAATATGTATGTACGTATGTATGTATTTGCTGCTCGTAGTAACACTTTTCTATTTCGTAATAAGAAGAAAAACGGCGACAACTAATAATCTCTAATATCTAAAATTCTTACAATCAAATGATTTTTCTTCTTGAGCAAAATTTCTGTATAAATTCATTAAAAAATTATTTCACTACAATTATTCTTACAGATTTAATTAGAAAAAGATTGCTTAAGGTTAAGGTGACCGATATGCACTGGCTGTCCATGATGTGTCATGTAGGCATTAAATGTTGTCTTTCGCCTAATCCATTGAACGTCGTATAGATACAGTCGACGTGAGTGAGCAAAATTCTTCGGAAATATGCAAAAATCTTTACAAGGGAAATTTATATTTACAATGGCTGGCGATGGCGCTGTCGCCTGCGCCCTAACAAAGTTTCTAATTTGCGAAATATCAGGTTTTTTTTTAAAGAAATTAACAAATATTTTGAACACATCTACAAACCTGTCAGGCCTCAATCAAGCTGATATAAACGAAATAATTATTATTGAAATCATTGGAGAATATAAACCAAATTTATGGCATTCTTTAATTTCAAAATGATTTCAGACTTCGCATTGAAATCTTATCGCAATTGCAATATTTTGTGTTTTTGCAATCATTTTTAAAATCATTGTATGCAATTAATTTAACTGCAAACAATTCGATTGCTATAAATTTTTTTTTTGAAATCATTTTCTCTGAAATCACAAATATAGTGGAAAGTTCCCTTAAAATTATCTTAGTCTTTAAAATATTTCCTTAAAAAAAATAATGTGGCAGAAAAAATTAGGAAACAAAAGATAGAGTAATTTATTTAATTAATTTGTTATGATGTTTGTTATAGAAAAGTGGAAAAGTACGTGATATGAAGAAGTGGTTAATGTAGCTGAAAGTTTTAAAACCACAAAATTTTATAAATTTCTTTTTTGAAATCTCTTCTATAGAATGTGATTTCAAGAACATATCTGTTTCATTATTATTATGCATAATATGTATTTATTTATATATTTATACCTACAAATATATGAAGTAAAGTCTGCATATTGTTTGAAATGATTAGCCCTCTATTAACTTTAATTATCACCTCACCTATTTAAAAGCTTTTCACGTTTATGTTTATAATCTCTTTATAGGAATTTAAAAAAATTGCTAAACCCTTCCCACGTTTGGGAGACAATATTTTTATTTAATAAAAAAAAAATCACTTAACCAACCAGTTAAACAAAAAATTCAAAAAATTTGAGAAATTCCTTTAGATGCCGAAATTTATGGAATAAAAACATGCCAGGTACTTTGTTTATTCCTCCCTCCCTTTCTCTCTCTCTCTCTCTTTCTGCTTCTCACGCTGTATCAGTGTGTGTTACCTTTAAATGACTTGTTTTCGTTCGATGAAACATTCTTCACAAATTAGAAGTTCTAAGTTTCATTGATTAACTGGTTAATAAAAATGTGTTCAGAAAACAAGTTGTTGCCTCCGGTCTCAATTTAAACATAAATTCATTAAAAACGCAAATAATGTGTAATAAGAAACTAAGCGCGGAAGTACATACATACATTCACATTAAAAACACATGTGAATGTATTGCGCAATATTTAAAAAACTAAAATACCAAAAGCTTAAAATTCAACTAAAATACTAGAAGAACATAAATAATTATAATTTATAAAAAAAAGATGCAGGAATGGACTTTCACTTTTCAATTACTTTAAACTTAGTTTCAATATATTTTTCATATAAATTTTCCATTTTAGAACTTTTTAAAAAAATTTTATTAAAATATTTTTTATATTCTTTTTTGTAGATCTTGTGGGCCTTGATTTCAACAATATTTGAGTAAGAAAATTGTAAAAATTTTTATGTGAAAAAGTGAAAATTCCTTTCAAATAATAACAGAAAAAATTTGAAAGCTGAAAGCTTCGCATTCCTGCTTCCCATTATATTGGATTACTCTTCACATTCATTGCAGACTTTTTCAAGTTTATTCTAAGACGATTGTTTGATTAAAATAAGGTGAGTTTTACTACTTATTGATAATTAATAACAAAACAAAAAACGTACTAAATAGATTACAAAAATTTTATAAATTTTTATCACACAATTCTGTTTTGTTCTCATTAGAGGGTTCCACTATTTATTTGTTATATTTACTACGATTTTTAGCAGAAAACGCAAGTGACTTATTTATTAAAAATTATATTTTGTTTATATGATTTTATACTATTTTGTCTGTCCACCATTTGTTGCAAATATATCTTTTTCTAGAACTGTATTTTCTCCATGTAAGAATTATGTGCATTTATAAAGATCTAAAACGAAATTAAATCAAATAGTAGTACCGGCAAACCGATTCATTATTTTACTCTGGTACCGTTAACACAAAACTTTACTACAGCTTTTTGTATTGCTTTTTAACCACAGCGTAGTAAATAAAAGTTGAAAACATTTTGTTGCTGCTGGGGTATAAATACTAGTACTTTAAATAGATCTACTAAATAAATGAGGTGTGCAAGCAAGAGTGAAGCGCACTACTGTAAAAGCAAACCCGAAGTACAAGAGCAAACCTCTTAATATATTTACTACCACATCAAATAAAAGGTAGCTGTCCCAATTACTAGGGCCAGTTGCGAAATAGGAAACAACAGTTATATACATGAAGGCACATACAAGTTTGATGTTGTTTTCATGAGATTGCAGTTTATTTTAGACCACAAACACACATTTTCTCTCAAGACTAGCACTACAGAATATATCCAAAGTCGGCGTTAGTTACTAATTGTGGTTTTTGTGGAGGGCAAATATGAAATGTGTCCTGTTGTACTAAACAAGTTTTATATACACAGGAATATATTTTTTAATATCATTATAAAAAGATTCAAAGTTGAATTTAAATAAGCCGAGTTTAAAAGTAAATATATTTTTTATGCATAAGTCACCCTGCAAAAGGCAAGCCACAATACTGTGCCACAATGACCTCTTAAGAGATTTTGGCCATATACAGACAAATCTTTAATTGCCTTCTTCAGAGGGATATAAGTAGTGGGTCTCAATTGTGTTGGAGATTTTTTTTTCTTGCGAACCTCTACTTCAATATCCTTTATTTTATATTATTTATTCAATTTCTATATTATTTATAGCACTTCTTCTTAGAAGGGGAATTCAAATCAATGACACAATTTGACATAAAAACCAGCTTTTCAATAAGTTGTGGTAAAATTAGAAATATATGTATGTTTAGAATTTTCTTCTTGTTGTTGTGTGTGCTTTCTTTCTTTCTTTAATATCGAACCCGTATAACAAAACAATGTGCGCTCGATATTAAAAAATATAACACTCGAGTCCTTTATAAGGGTTATGATCCCAAACTTGCAGCTAAATCCTTTTGTAAATTGTTTTTCAAAAACCCGTGTTTTTTGGTCATTTATTTTTTCGATCTTTTCTCTGTTAAATCCCAATTTGTGACCAAAGTACCAGCAAACTTCTTCATATAAAAAAAACATTTAAAAATTCGGTGCACAAGTGACGACGTAATTTTGTAAAATGTGTTTTAGAAATATTTCAGCAAACTGTTACAATTAGAATTTTAAAAATCCTTTTAAGAAGGTCGCGTATACAGTAATCAGACACTTTCCGTTCTACTATTCTTGAGAAACACGTTTGGAATGTAGCCGTTGAACATGCACGTGCATGCATGTGGCAGTTATACATTTTGCCTTTAAAAATCTCCTCAAAAAGGAGCCACTTATTTAGTAGTTAAACACTTCCTTATTTTATTGATGCTGAGAAACATGAAACATGCTGAAACGTACACGTTAAACATGCTCGTTCATGCATTTCGTATGCACCTACGAATGGCCGCTTTTTAACGCCGATTGAACGCTAATCATGTTGGATTATAAACAACGATTTAGTTTAAACACGGTACTGGCGAAAAAGTGCTCGAATTTTGGGATCAGCTTTTCACTGAACTTATTTTGTTAGAACGATTCAGCTGAAATCTACGATGACGTTTTCTTATAACAAACACATTCATTAATAAACAGCTTTTGGCAATTCTTAAAATAATCAAATGAAACAAACCCATTAAATATTAAATATTTATATTTTCAATTTAATAAGAAAAATAGCCAAAACCCTTCCATCGCTTGAAAATAATACGTCGTGTTTTAGTGACTGTTTCGCCAAAAATTCTTTTGCTTCGACAACAAAATTTTGCTAATCTAATCTTACAAGGTCAACAACAAAAAGTGTTTTCAGACAGTGACACTTTATCGCCAAAAAGAAACAACAAACAATCAATATAGAAATACGTTTGAGAACAACTCAGAAACAAACACTTTCCAATATTTGGTCTTTGTTTTTCGATTTCTGCTTAAGGCCACCATATCGCACTTTTGTTTAATATTCAGAAAAATCTCAAAATTATCTTTAAATATTTACTAAACAAACACCTTAATAAATGATTATTACTCATAAACTGAACGCTTTCATTAACGCACATATTCAGTGGTTCTTTTTCGGTCACTCAAACAACCGATAACAATTATTGACACAAGCATAAATTATAAAATGAAAATTGTTTTCTAATTTCGTAATAATTAGTAAATGTAAAATTAACATAAATACAATACAAACACATACATATATAAAATGATGCATTCAAACAAAGCAACCAACCATCCAATCAACTACTTTTAAAATAGTTTTGAAAATTTTACATTGAAGGCAAAGTTTTCACAAAATCGAAAACGAAAACGAAAACAAAATGTCTGCAAGTTTGTGTGTGTTTGTAGTTTGTTTGCCATTGATTGAATGATATTTACATAATTTTAACAAATTCATTCTTAAGTAAATTTTAAGTTCAACGAAAAAAGAAAATACATACATACGTGTACAATATAAACATAAATAAAACATTTTAATAGAATTTAATAGAAAATTGTTTAGAGACAAAAACGCTTTAAAGCAGAATAAAAGCTGAGAAACAGGTCGGGCGTGCAGATCTAAATAAATTAACAAGAAATGAGAGAAAAAGGGCGCTCAGGCCTTAAACAGCATTGAACACACACACACACACCCTGTTGAAGAGCATTTCAGGCATGAAGAACTGTTGAAAACGCGCAAAGAAAGAGAAAACAAAAACTGAAGTAGAAAAAATATTGAAAAATAACATTGAAGTGCAATTAAACGTTTCAGTAAAAACAGTTTTTGTCAAACCAGTCCACGGGTTTGTTTGATCAGCTTTCACCCAACATTTTGGGCATCTGCCTAGTCCATAAACACACGTGTGTATGCCTGTAAGTGACTTGAGACACATATAAAAAAATCGCAAAAAAAAATGATTAAGCATTTGATTTTTTGAATAATTAAGCACAAAGGAGCGGCGAAAAAAATCTCTTTAAACTTCTCTTCATCCCAAAGTGGGCAATTTGCGTGTCTGCAGTAACACCCAGAGTTTAATGCGAATACAAGAAACAATCCTTACACACTCTGATGGTAGAACACTTATCCATAAAGGGTTTTTTTTTTTTTGTAATATAATACATATTCCTAAAATATTCTTGCTTAAAAAATCTATAAAAAAATTACGTAATAAAAAGTAGTGAATGACAAGAATTCTCCTTTAAAGCACTTCACTCTATGGCCACCGTTGTAATCATAACTGGGTTCTTTCTCTCCTTAGTTTATAACCTTCATAAAATATTTGAAAGTGCATTGAAGCCTTGATAAACTAATTCATTAAAACCAAAAATTATATCGAAGAAAAACAAGGAGAATTAAACGCTTTCACTATGGATGGCAAAAGTAAAACGTATCGACTTAATATTACACTTTAAACTAATGTTCAAATACTATATTCCGTACACTATCATCAATTTAAATAACCTTAAAAGACTACAATATCTAAATACTACCAATATTTGTCATACAATGTTGTCCAAAATACGACTGTGTCTCCATTGTAAGATGGCAATCAAAACGCAATACGGCTACCAATCAAAACAACGCTATTTTTGTCAGACATTGTCAGCTAATTTTTCATTGGCACTATTATCGTCCGAAATATGCATTTATATTGGCAACACTGATCATACATATGAAGGTTTTAATTCTGTTGGATGTGAAATATAATCTGATGACCATAAATGAACTGATAATTTTTGTTGGCAGATAAATTCATTGTCAGACAATCGCCAGACAAGCAAGTTATAAGGATTTCTTATCATCATTTGAACACACAATTTACCTCCTGGTGGCAATTTTATATTGTCAGGAAATTGACACTACATTTCCAACACATGTTAAATCCCCCAATATTGTCCGCTTCTTTACAAGCGGTGAAATGGCAAATTGGGTTACTTCTCAGTGTGTAGTCACATTAATTTTTTCTAAAATCCCCTAAAAATTGTTCTTGAAAATTTTGTTTGGTTATATTTTCCTAAGCATTAAATATCAGTTCAACCCGCATAAACATAATGCTATATCCAAAAAAAAAAGAACTATATTTTTGCTTCCCCACTACGTCGAACGTGACGGTCGTATACTTTTCAAACAAAAAAAGTGAAAAAAGAGGTGGCCTTTCAAGGTCATCCTTCTTGAAATTATAGTTCATAGGCAAAGTCTGATCTATATATATTATCGGTAATAGCAGGTGATTGTGACAAAAATGGACGTAGTTTTCCTGGCGTTGAAAGAATTCAGCGGCACCCTTCATTCCTGTAGAACAATTAACTTTAGAATTTTAAGTACCAGTGTTATTATTGAAAAGTTTTGTGCTCGAGCCATAATCTTAATCATTATGCGACATTACAAACGTGACATTTTGAAACATATTAACTTTTGAAAGTAAAAAACTGATAATGTTAATATCACTTCAACGAACTAAACGCAGTTTTTGAAAGCCTGAAATTTAAGAAAACGTGACAAAAATTGAAATAGTAGCGGCGTAAATGGAGAGAATTCAGCGAATCCTAATACAATTTTCCTGTGCAATTAACAAAGTTACGTTAAAATGGCTTATTTTAAAAACAATCGTTTGTTTTGTCTTTGTTTTTCAAGCCATAATCTAATCTGGTTCAGTATGTGACACTTCGAACGTGACATTATATCCGCCATAGTTTCAATGTATACAAATTAATAAGTTTTAAACAAATATATTTTTTATGACATTATCATTAGAAAGAAACGATTGGAAGTCTAGGATACCGGGTCTTACGACAAAAGTGCACACAAAACATTAAAGAAAATTGCATTCGTGACACTTGACAAACTGCACTTGTTCATTTTAGTTAATTAGTTCCGTGTTAAATAGATTAAATTAGTGAAATCTAAATGTTTCTGTAGAAGAAACAGTTTTTAATAACTTCCCAAAAAATGGGGGGTCATGATGGACCCTATAACGGAACTGCTTATGAGAACAATATTGTTTTTATTAAAGTGCTCTATCTCTGTAGGGTACTTTCCCAGGTATTCGCTACATGAATATTCTATTTGTTTTGCTTTGTTTGTTGCTGACTAAGTTATTATTGTATATATCGTTACCTTAATATAGAAAGACCCTAACTGGCTTTTTTTCTCAAATCGATCTGTGATCGAATTTTTGTAAATTTCGAAAGATGATCTTCCAACAAGTCATTGGCAAAAACATTCACGTGATCCGACTAAAAGTAACAAAAAAAAAAAATAAGCAGTTGAAAAAAGTTTCGCGACTCTAATTTTTATTCAGTTTTTTCTCTCTCCTGAAAAGTTAGGAAAATGTTATTATTAAGGTAACGATATGTATGTGTGTGTTAGGAATGTGAAATTTCATTATATTTGAATAAAATAAAGAATGTTGGCGGCACTTAATATTTAATAATCGTTTGATTTTATATTTTAAAGCTTTAAATAAAAAACCCACTCCAAATTATGAAAGCTGTTCGTTTTTTCTTCTTCATTAGAATTATTCGTTCCAAATAAGAAATATTTTATTTAAAAATAAGTGTCAATAACATAATTTTAATGCACATGTTTTTCAATAACCTTTTTTCACATACATACATACATACATGTTTAATTTTGCCAGCTTAGGAATTTAAAATTTCTGTTTAATTGCAATAACACAGGCGCTTGCAGTCGACATGTATTTTTTTGCAAAATATTCGATTTCACTGTAAAAGAACTTCCATGAATTGCAAAAATAAAAATTCATAGAACTCGATTTCATTCAGTTACTTGCACTTCCATCATTTTGTTTCATTTGTTTTCAATTCATAATTTCAATATGTACACAAGTCACCTTAACGAAAAAGATGTGATCAGCATTCATGAAATTCGAATTCGCACCATTTTAAGCCAATTGAAATTTTTCACTTAACAAATTGAGCAATTGAATAATAACTAATTAGTGGGACATTCGCAGTATGGAAGTTTGGCAGCAAAAATTAGTTCTTTTTGAAAATATTAATTTACAGTGTCGAACTTAATTATTGGCACAGGATGCTCATTGGACTTTAAGATCGATTGGATGGCTTAGTCGTATATATTTTTAATAAAAAATATGTATTTGCCAAATGAGTGGATGAGTTTCCTACAAAATACCACCTAATTCATTAATTACAACAATTTTATAATATTATTTATTAACACAATAACAATAACAAAAAAAAAGAGCTTTATTTCAAAAAAACTAAATTATTGTCCAATGAGCCAGTAATTAAGTTCGACACTGTATACATTTATCTGGAATTTTGTCTAAACAAAAAAAATATATTGCCACAAATCACAAAAACCTGTTTTATTTGCTTTTTCAATTTTCATATAAAAAGCGAGTTCAAGGAACTGGGAAAATATGTTCGTAAATTCTTGTAATTTTTTTTTGAAACGTTCATTTTAATTATCAAAATTATAAAATATTCTCACTCCATTAAGTAATCGATTGATTACACGGCTAGAAAAAATGCCTCAACTCGTATGATCTAATTTGTTAGCGGTCGTATGTTAAATGTACACTAGATATCGTTGTTACAATAACAACAACACTATATCTTATCGCCTTTTATGCATAAACTGGGACAAGTAAAAATACTTGAGTAATATAATCGACTCAAGTTCATTTAATAAAGAAATATCGAATTGTATAATATTGGGTTATATTTTTTTGGGGGCCTTGCACTGTGGGTCATTTTGCAAAGTTGTTGGCTTAACTCAGATACTGGAGATAATTTTTCAAAGCTAATTTTTATTACACTGGTGGTAAAATTTTGGCTTTCGAAATGCCACCACAACCTAATTTTGGGCCGTACAACACAGTGAGACACGCAAATAATTTACGGCGTATTTGACAACTAATGCATATTATTTATTGTGTTGAAAGTACTGTCCGCTGTAAATGCCGGGTAAAGGTAAAAGTTTTATAAAAGATAAAAAACTGAAACACGCACTCGTAGCTAAAACCAGAGCTGCAGGTAAAACAAAATTAAGGCCTTGTTGGTTGCAAAATGTATGCGGGGTTACCAAACATTTGAAAAGGTGTTCAACGCAGTCACTGTAAGAATAGCTTTCTGCTACAAGTGTCAGCAAGTGGAATGAGAGGAATTTTGTGTTAGGCCGATATGAATGTTTAAGAAAAATATTTGTAGTTCAAAAATTGTATGTCACACATTTTCAAGTTAAAGTAAAAGTACCGTGAAAAGAAGCAAATGTCCCGCTCTAGCATTCGGCAGATTATTGGCTTGCAACGATCACTTTACAACGTTAGAAAAATCCATATTATTCCAGTAGATTGACACGCATCCGTTCACATCATGTCATATGTGATTTCGCTCAGCATTTGCAGCGTTTTCATTTAACGAAACCCAAACTTCTCTGGTTTTAGGTGCAGGCGAATAACACACCGACAGTTTTGTTTTACTTGGTTTTAAAAAAATTAACGTTAATTTTTCCTTTGTTTTCGAAACAGTTGCTATTTGTCTATTAAAACGTTTCATTCCCTTCTCTCTGTGCCACTTGACATCGTAAATTAATGCATTTGCATGATTTCATGTTGCATTGTGTGAAAACAGCCGAGTGTTTTTAAATAATTATAAACTTTAATACGACAACAACATGTTTCGTATGACTATAATTCCCACGTTTGCCGGTTTAATTAAATTTTAACATTCCAGCGAGCTTTTTGCCTTCCAGTCATCCGTAGTTTTTATCTCTTGAATTTATCTCAATTTAAATTGTTTTTGCAACATTTTTTCAATGACTTTTTTTCAATTATTTTTCAAGCAAATATGTACAATAAATAAACATAAAACTATTCGCCATTAAATGTGCTACAGGAAATGAAAAATTATTGTGGTTACACGACGCTCTTTTCACTGCAATTTGTTTTACATACTCGTAGATTTAATTACACGTTTTTGAAAAGTATTACAAATATATACCAGCTCTTACGCACACGTACGTCGTTTGTATGGATTTTGCTTATACATTTTTTGTGTTATTAAATTATTTAAACAAACAATTTGCTTCATAAATATTACAACAATAATTTAGACATAAAACAGCTGTAGGTACGAGTACGAACTAATTTTATATGTGGCAACAGACATTTGGGCAGCGCAACAGAAAAAAATTATTATATCTCATACACAATAAGTCGATTTTTTATAATAATTGAAGCACATGAATAGTTCTAATTCCACACAGTTGCCTATACAACAACAGCAAATCATTGAAGTACAACATGATTATGAAAAATATATGTTTTTTGTTACAGATACACAAACAAAACAGTATTGATCAATTTGGATTCAATTGCAATTTTTTTTTTTGGTTTGAATTCATTTAATTTCTTTAAAACCATATAATTTAGAAAGCCCAAATAAATGTCGTCAAAAAAGAAAATTTTTTCAAAATAAATGTGCCCTACAAGTTTTACACTCCCGCAGTCGAAAAGAACGTTTAAAGGAACTAAATTCTAAACCGATATCTTAATTTGACTTTCACCCTTTTCGGTTCAAACCTCAGTAAATATTAGCAAAAAAAAATTATATTTTTCTGTAATTATTAATTGTTTAATAAAATTTAAGCTTAAATTTTAAAATATTTTGATTTCTTTTTGTGATCTTTTATATGAGAGTTTTTGGCTTCGCTTGAATATTTTTTTCGGTGTAAAATTACGGTTCTCGTGCATTTTCTAGCTGTACTCGCATATGCCCACATGTCGGGTGAAAACCTTTGAAATATGTGTATCAATTATCTTTAAAAAGAACAATGAGAATTAGAAGAAAAATAGAGAAATAATCTATTTCAAAAAAAAAAGAAAACAACTGAGTAGTAGTCACCGTTCTTAGCAACTTTTATACAATATATATATCCCGATACCACGATTTATATTATTAAAACAACTGCGTTCAGTATAAGGCTAAAGAATATTTCAGTTACCAGTTTTTCTATACGAGCACTGCGATTAATACAACATGAAACAAGGTTAAACTAACCTAAAAGGCCATTGAATCAAAATTGCTGCTCAACACTTGAATTTCCAGTTGTTATGGTTTTGGATTACTGTTGAAAGTCAATGGTATATATTATGGTGGAAAATATTAAATAACTAAAATTTTTCAGATTTTGAGTTACAGTAGAATCTCGATAAAGTTAATGGAAATGTTCTAACTAATTTATTTTTAAGTTAATGGAAATGTTCTAAAAATTTGAATTTTTGGGAATGATATTTCGAAGTATAAACTCAGGGCTTGTCTCACAATTTCGAACGCTTCTTTATTTTGTTAATGCTATTCGGCTCTGCTATGAAATGTTTTTGTCGTTTTTGTGTAGAAATATTAGCGAACATTAACGTGAAACTTAGTTTCTATTTGTACTGATTGGTTTAAAATTCACGGTCACCCTTGTAGACGCCAGTGTTCAAGGGCAGACATTTTATCATAATTTGTTTGTTTTGGTTTTCTTTTACTCTTTAGCATTTTAGTGAGTAAACTTTGCCACGTGATTGACATCGTTCGTTGCCCTTATTCCCACAGCCGTCATCGCATTCGCATAAAGTCGACCTAACAAAATTGGCATTGAATTAGTCGTTGTCAACAACAATTTCATGTTGTTGGCTTTATGTCTAATGAACACTATCAAGAAGAGATAATCATGACCGAAGTCAAGCGCACAAGTGCAAATTTTTAGATATCGATTTCAAGTGATAACGGTTCTTGGAATATAGGAGGTTGTTTTCATAACAACGTATTGATGCCATTGATTAACTGGAGTCGTTGAGCTCAGTTTTGATTAATGAACATCTTCTGAAACCCCAACCATTATACGACGTTCGCTCCAGATTTCCATATTCCGGGTGGTTTTCGGTTCGTGTTCTGAGAAAGCTATTTTAGAGACGGCATAATTTAACGCCCGCCAATTCCTTTCCGTTATTAACATCACAAATCTTTTGTAAAATCGTTTTTCTGATGATTTCTTGTGCTTCCGATCAGTTTTGGATTAACCATACACGTCTTTCAATCTCGTACACTAACAACTAACAAAATCGCTGTTGCATTAAAAAAATCTGCTGATTTGGTCAACTTTTGTATTGACAACTGACGAAGTCTAACAGGGATTTGATATTTTTTGTTAACATATTTGTTTCCATAAATATTTCGAACAAATTTCTAATAAATATAAACATTAGTTTAGTTTTTACAAAAATATAATTTATTTTTGTTTGTTGCATAGATTTTTGTAAAAAAAAATACATTATTTATTACAAACAATCTTTTTTTGCATCCGCTTGTGTTTCAAATTCTTTGCCAAAAAGCAAAATATTTTTGTGTTGTAAAATGCAAAAAACCGAAAACTATTTCCAACTTAAAAACACATAAATTGCATTTTTTTTCCACTAAATTTGTTTAGGTTTCCTTAAAATTTTTGGCTAAAAAGCAATAACAATAAATTTAAAAATTAATTCAACATTTCGATTTGGCTTAAACTTGCATTAAAATTCTCTTCTTTCACTATTATTTTTATAGCGAACGTGTAAATTGATTGTGTTAAATTCAAAACAAGTAGGAAAAGAAATGTATACAAATTGAAACATTATTAAAAAAAGGCATAACAAAAGAAAAAAACTATTTAAACCAAACCTTAACCACAAAAGTGCATTAAACTCATTTCACCTTTTTTCTTTCTTCTCTTACTCTCCAATAAACAACTGAAATTGCAAAAAAAAATAAGAAAAGCTTTTCATGAAACAAATCAATGAAGAAATAATGTACCTTTTTTATACATACATCCGAACATACATACATACGATACAAACACACTATATGTGTGCCTGTTTGCGCGGTGTAGGGGCCTCATGAAGTGTTAGTTAGTGTGTGCCAGTGTTTATGACCTATTAAAAGGAGAACATTTTAGAGGGCCTTTAGAAATGTCTTCCATGTTCCTGGGTGCGGCTAAATCAACGATTCTTACATATTGTTTGGAGTCCTTGATTTGGCTAAAAAGTTTGTGTGCAGCAGATATTTTGAAACGCTTCATTTCACTGTCATACTTATTTTTTTTTAACAAAAAAGGGTTTGGGGAAATCAAATATAGCGAAAAGCTTTCCAAGTTGCTGTTTATCGGTATAACAATATTTAAAATTTCATGTAATTTATGATAAACGCAACTGTTGTGATAATCGTAATTGGTAAACGTGATTTGAAATCACCAGAAAAGTATGCTGTTTATCAAATTTTGTGATTTTAAAACGTTCAGCGACGTCAACAACTTTTTCAAAACACTTTTGCTATTTTTCCGACTTTTCTATGGCAGATGTCATAATAAATGAATTAAATAAATTACTCAACGTCTTGTTTATTATTTGTTATACAATTGATTGTTTTATTTAAAACAAATACTTTGAAATTAAGAAAATTCTGTGACACTTTTTCTGCTCTCAAAATTTTATTTGCTTTTGTGATTCCAAAATTATCAAAATAAAGGAAACAACTGTTTGCTGGTGTTTTCGACAGTTGGAAATCACACTGAAAAACACAGAGCACCAGCAAGTCACACAAATGTTTTTAAAAGCACATGCTATTTTCAGAACAGCCTTGTAAAATACTGTTTCGGCAATTGAAAATCACAAGACAAAAAGGATGTGGTTTACAGAATAGCAGGAAAACACAAATTGGTTTTTAAAATCACATTTGATTTAAAATCGGTACAAAAAACATTTTGTTGATATACATTAACCCTCTAATTCTTCAAGGAATGGGTCTTTTTTGTCCTCGTTTTTAAACCCAAATCAGCTCTAGAATAAAATAATAAAAATTTAATTTTTTAAGTATTTACTGATCAAAAACAAAAACACTTCATATTTTTGCTCTTAAAAATAAGAGTTAAATGAAGGTCCAATTACGGCATAAAAAGGACAAAAACTAAACCAAATTTTTTGAGATTTATTTATTATAAATTTTGCTTACTTTGCTTCAGTAAACCTTTAAAAACATCAAAACTTTTTTCAAAAACTGTTATAAATTCAAGAATTTTTCTTTAGGAAACCACAATGAAAGACTTCTAAAATGAGTTTTGAATGTTGGAAAAAATAAAGAGTTTTGAATAAAGTAAAAAAACAACAAACTTTTGCTCTAAAAACATTATCTGGATTCTAATTTATTGGCCTTTTTGAATTATATTTGCAATATACTTTGCATTCGAGGTACTTGTGTTTATTTTTTATAAAAAAACGAATTTGTAATCAAAAATTTATGAATATTTTAGGAGAAAAAGTATAAATATTGTTTAATTTAAAATAAAAATTGTTAAATTTCTTATACAAGAACAAGAAGTCCTGTTTTTTAAAAAATGTTTCAAATATAATTAAAGAATTGTTATATTTTGTTATTGAAAAAGAATCCGTTAAAAAAAGGATAAGGCAAAATTAAATTTTTCATTGAATATTTTTCCAGCTAAAACTACGAATCCAATTAAATGGAAATATAAGGAAATATAAATGAAAATTTATAGAAAATAATGCTTGAGATTGCCTCGTTTCGGTTTTCGTGTTTCAAAAATTACATCTTATGAAAGTATTTTGTTAAAAAGGCCCCCTCGCGCAAACTGCGAAGACAACTTGCCTTTTTGCTTTATTGTTTCTCCTAATTTTTTGTTTAATATATTTAGGGCCTGGCCTGACTGACTGACTAAACATGTCTTGCATATAAATTTACTATTTGTTTGAACTCTATTCATTCCTGCACACATATTGCCATGGTCTAAGATTATGGCTATTAAAATATATTTTTTTTAAAGAGTAAAACTACTTTTTAGAAGGAAAAAATATGAAGAAAATTATGTGGTAAAAAACGATCATATTTTAAGACCTTGTACGTGAGCTGCCTGCCTGCCTACACACAAATTTGCTTATATACTTCTCTTAAACTTGATTTGCATTTTAAATAATTAATAATAAAATTATTTGAAACAATAAAAACAAATTGAGCGAAAATAAAATCAAGCTAAAATTTAAAATTTTTGATCAGAAGGAAAGAATCGTTTAACAAATAAACAAGAGACGATCCAGTTCATGTTCCCCATGTGAAATAGAACCTAAACAGAATTTAAATTTATAAAAATGTATTGGGTTGAACTGATCTGTACAATCAGAACGAATGAAAAGTATTTTAAAAGTTGAAAAAAGTACAGAAAAGTACATTCCGTCTGCGAGCGCCGAGTTCTCCTTTGATACAAAAGCTGAAGAAGATGCCAACAAATTTCCCTTTTTTATTTCATTATTTTCTTTTGTTTTAATTTTTACCTTGAAATAGTAAAATCAAATAGACAAAATAAAATTTAAAAATAAATCGCCACTACTGACCTTGATATTTACCTTAATTTTTAGAATTGTTTTTGTTTTAGAATTTTTTCTCACCAACTAAACAGCATCCATTAATCCCACATAAAAATACGTTTGCAACACATTTTAGCGTATGAAAAGATATTTTCATTTTTAAATGACACGTTTTATTCTAGAAATGTTTCACAATTAATTTGTTTTTTTTTTTTTTTGAACTATTAATAAATAAATTTTATAAATAATACAGTTGTTGACTTTAAGACGTCATTTGAAAAAATTCCGTTTTTAAAAAAATGGTTCTGTCATTAGATTTTGATAGACAGTTTCTTCAAGTTCATGACTGGGCGCTGCTCAATTGGGGAGTCTAGCACCTCATCTCTGAAACTTTCTTCCATCTTCCAACTTTTCACCTAAAATGTGAAGTAAAAATTTTCATCCTTTTTCGATTTGTGGGAAAAAAGTGTGTTCGTATGTAAAACACTAATCGCGTTGACATTAGAATATTTCCATTGATATGAAACGAAACATCAGAAATATGAAAGAAATTGTCTCAGAAAACGAAGTGCAAATCAATTATAAAGAATATTTTAAATAGAAATGAAAGTTACAAATAAAAAAAACAAATAAATGGTGAGGTTTTATCATCGTCCGATCTGCTGATTCAACTTTCCTGAAAAGCGATTTTAAAACGTAATTTTGATTGTTCTCAAAAAATAAATATTTATTTATTCATCAATTTCTATTTTGTCCCGTTTTTGTGCCATCTTTTTTCTAATCCTCGAAGCATTTCTAATGTACATTTTTTGGTATGTGTTCAGTGATTCGGTTTTTATCTCTGCAAAATCTTGGGAAGTGGAAAAAGTAGCAGGCCATAATTATGGTAATACTTTTGGTCAACATTTATGGCCAAAATCTCCTCAGCAACTTCTCTAACAGTGATTTGGCGATTTTCCATAATAATTTTCTTTACATTTTCATGGGTTGTTGATGTTCCTGGGGCATGTCGGTTGAGCGTCGTCGTTCACATTTTCTCGAGCTCCTTTGAAAAGTTTGTACCTTTTGTACTTCTAACAATCACCGTGTGCCGCTGTTAATATTTCAAATGCCATTCACCACCTAATTCTAATATTTACGCAAAATTTTATTACAAAATCGACAGCAAATCGTCGAGTCTTTTGCCCGACTTATTTCTGACTTTTGTGCTTCACACGAAGAAAGGAAACATATGTTGGAAACGAATGGACCACAATAATTTGAAAGTTCACATAATTGTTTGAACAAACTTTGTATATGAGAATAAAAATTTGAGAGCAGTTTTGGAAAATAGTCAATGGAAAAAATCAATTTCGCATTTTGTGTTATTTACGTGCTTTTGCATTTCAGCTGATGATATACTGCATTTTAAATTGAGCCTGTATCACTTAAGGTGAATTCGCTTATATTGTGTGCACAAAATTTATCCGGACAACACAATTCATTTACTTCGAAAAATTTAACTGGAAAATAAAAGTTGCCAGTAGAAGTTTTTGAGCAATCAATTCATTCAATTCCCTCGTTTCTTCGTTTATTCTTTTCGTAAATGTTTGAACTATTGTTTAAATAAGTGCGGCAACTTGGACAACAAACAAAAAATGAATAAAATTTTACATAATGGGCAACTTCATTCAACTTTGTAGGAAAAAATTTATCCTATTGGCAATTCGTTTGAAATTTGTCTGGGCAAAATATAAATTAGTGCGTACAAAATAGTTTCTCTCTCTCGCTTTCTCTTGCAGAGTGATATTAAACTACATATAAAAAAAATGTTATCGGTCAAAAATTGGGTGAATCCACCTTTAGCCACCATAATTGTTTGTTTGTAAATACAAAATAAGCATCTCATTTTATTTTATAAAACTCTTGAACTAGTTCTGTTGTTGTCTGGATAATTAATGTTGTTTCTTCTGATGCTTGACTCTAATGAAAACGTTAATCAGTAAAAGTAAGAATTAATGTTCTTATTTATGTCTACAATAAAAATTATGAAAAAAAATCCAATTTCAATTTAAAAAATATATTTTGGAAAAATATTTAAAAACTACACTGAAATGTTTCACTTTTTTGTTTAGACATAAGAAAAGGAATGCATTATCCAAGTACTCCTTTCCGCATTCTAGACTTGTTGTTGGCAGTCAAATAGTTAAATTAAATAATTTTTGTTTTGAAATATAGTTTTCATAAAAGATCGGCAGTAACTTTAATTTGTTTCAGTTTTTGAGCTCATTAACTTTAACAAGTTCGCCCACAGATTTTGTGTTTATTTGTTAATTATGGAAGCTCTTGGCGGGTCTACTTTTTTGTACGAAATTAGTCATATTTTAAAATGGCCTCACATGCGTCTGTTGGCGATCTGTATTTTTGAATAAATTATTAAGAAGTTTGATTGGTTTTTAGATAAAAGAAAAAAGTCCGTTTGAACAAAAAATCTTCTACCTCAAACCAGTTTTTCTAAAAAAAAAACGAATTTCGTAACAAGTGTATTTTGTGTTTTTGGTAAACAAAGTGAAAATTAAAAAAAAAAGAAAAAATCTTTGTAAGAATGAAAAAACAAACAAAAATACTTTTTATTACTTTATTTAGCCTGATAATTTTTATTTTTTTTTATTTGTTGAAAAATAATGAAAAAAGGCAACACGTTATTGTAGTACTTTAAGTACAACAACACGATTCTTCTAATACTAAAAATTATGCGCAGAAGATGTGGCCCAGTGTTGTACGAAGACTCTTAGTTTTTAGGCTTGTAGTGGAGGGGTTAATTGCAAAGGGGAAGGCATAGGTGTAACGAAAAAGTCTCTAAAAACAGAGCTTGAGAGCAGTGTGCCCCGAGGCAATCCTAGATTCGCATTTAAACAAAAAATTATATTAATTCATTTCTGTAGGAAGGGGACCACCAGTACAATTCATTGTAAACAAAATGAATTTTTCTGTACTATCAGCAATTCCTGTTGTTGTTCGTTTTATCCACTCATAATTAAGTTCTGTTTACAACATTTTTGTGTGAGTATGTGTTTTGTTGTTGTTGTCATTGTTATAATTACATTCCATATGCAAATTATAAAACAATCATTTCCGTTTTGAATTTTTTTTTTCTGCTCATTATCGTTGTCGTCGTCGTCGTCGTCGTCTTCGTCATTGTTGCGTCCCATTATGCCGTTTGTGGAAATGTCAAATGCACACTAGCGGTTTCGAATTGACGTTCCGAATAGAGAAAAAACTAAATTCACAATAAATTAATTTACAAGTCTTATTGGAAAACATGTTGAAGATTATAATAAATGTTCTCTTTTATGGCTGGCTACTAAATAAAGTTTTATTTTTCAACTACTGCGATTGCTTATACAACAAAACGATGTGTTGAAATATTAAGATAAGAAATAGCAATGTAAATCAATGCAAATTTCTATATACATACATATATTTTGTACAAGAAAATAAAAAACAAACAGCAAATCAGTCAAATGTTCTTTTGGTTTGCCTAGAAGATTGTAATTTGAATTAATGTTCGTTTTGAAACAAGGAACAAGAACATTGACGCCTGCTCTATACATATTTCTGCAAATATAAAAATATACAATTCTTTGTTTTTCTTCCTTATTGTGAACCATCAATGCAGTGAGAGCAAAGTCTTCGTATTAAAGTGTTGAATGTTAAAATATACAATAAAACAGTGAAAAAAAAATCATGGCTGACTGCAAAAACAGTGAAATTTCGAAATCATATGCAAAAAGAAATTAAGAAGTAAAATTTAAGAAGTTCCGCTTAGGCTCAAGGTCAGAAATAGTTTCAGGTATAAAAGCAAATTGAGACAGTAATTTCATTTCAAATATAGGAAAGCAGTTTCGGAGAGGTCTAGCGCAGCGCAGGAGTCTATTGCAAAGTGGCTCTAAGAGTAAAACCTGGCACTTTTTATTTTTTCTCTATATATCTCCCTAAAATTTTGTAGATTTTAATGGTTAAATCGTATAATTTTTTACATATATTATGTAATATCCTACTGCATTAAGTGCTGCGAAAAACTAAGATAATATGTGGAAGCAAAATATTGTAAAAATTGAAAATAAGAATTTTGGCATAATTTGTAGAAAAGTTTCTTAAGCCCTAAGATTTTTTATTTGATCGAGGGTGGCATTTTTACAAATTCATTAGGCGACCGTTTCGCAGCCAACAGCGTGCCGTCTTTGATGGTATTTTTCACAGGCTCAAACATTGGTATGTGGTAGAATTATTTAGTTTATTCACAATGAAAATATATCCTGGAGTAAATTTTTAGTTTTCTAAACTTATTGTTTTCCCATGGCAAAAATCTGATGTACTTTGTATTATTTAATTCTATTATTTTGCATATCAATATATTGAAAAGCCGGCAAAATTGCCGCCTACATGCAATTTCAAGACTTAATCATCCAAGTGTTTTTTTTTTTTTCTAGTTTTATCTTTCATTTTCTTAGAGATGTGATCTTGTGAAAATGACATTTAATTATAAACTCCCCAACAAATCTGATTATATTGCGTTCACAAACATTTACATAAATATCCTAGGACGTGTGTGACACTGTAAACAGCCCTCAATTAACAATCAATGAAGGCTGGATTCGTTGTTAAATGTGTCCACCGCAAATTTCATACAAGTTTCCTTGAGTATGTTGAAAGTGAACTGGTTTAGTTATACAGCGTTACCTCAAATGCTAATATTTTTACTGTTTTACAGTAGAAACAAAATAATATATTAGGTACTTTGCACTTGAAGTGGCCTATTTTTGTGGCAAACGTAATTTGCTTTAGCCGTAATAGTATTTAAGATGCTGGATTCTGTTAAAGTTTGCAAATATTTATTGTGGTTTTTGTCATTCGAAGCATTTGCAAACGTTAGCGTTCGTGATAGTGAATCCGGCTCTAAAATCATTCTTAATAAAGTTTTACATTCTGATTAATAATCTCTTAAGAGCTGCATTCAGAAGAAAAAATCATTTGATCTTACATATTTTTGCTAACATTATCAGTAAAATATCCTATACAACCGTCTAGGTGGACAGGAAAAGCAATGCCGATTCATTGTAAGACCACATTAATTGTCAGACATTTGACAACCATACCATTGTTTGAGAAAGACTTCTATTGGCAACACTGCCTATACATGTTAAGACTTTGAGCCATCTGGCAAGGTCTAATAACAAATGTGGCAACTTTTGACATGTAATAGTTTGACAACCGCCTAAACTGACAACTTGGTTTGGCTGATAGATTTATTGTGTGGCCATTAAATTGTAACGTT
The DNA here is from genome assembly GCA_932526305.1 of Epicampocera succincta. Lineage (NCBI taxonomy): Eukaryota > Metazoa > Arthropoda > Insecta > Diptera > Tachinidae > Epicampocera > Epicampocera succincta. Next base: position 61,294,974 of record OW052034.1, read on the forward strand.
TTCTTGCAATTGTCCAAATTGAGAATTTACTTACTGATACCGAATCTTGCTTTGCCATTAAACTGTCTCAGCACATTGTCGGATCTAACAATCACGGCAATCGCCTTGTCTGTTCATAGCCTAAGAAACACCTGAAATTTGAATGAAAATTATAATAATTATTATATTCTTTTTGTTCAGAAAAAATTATTTAATTTGTAAGGAGTTTAAGTTAACATTTTTCTGTGGATTATTTGAATTAAAACTTATTTTAAATTACTTTCAAATTTACTTTTAAGATTTTTTTTTTAATGTGCGATAAACATTTGGTCTAAAATTAGATTTTTCAATTTAGTCAAATTTGTTTTTTTTTTTAAGTGTAATTCTTGCAGTGTTGTATTCTTCGTTTAAATGCGAGTACATTATATTTCTTTTTGATTAAAAAGTACTCATTTGATTACAATAACTGAAACTAGATTTAAACTTACATACATACTTATGATATTTTTTCTATAGACTTGCGACAGCTTGTTGTTGTTTTAAAATAGAGTTTCTTACAATTTGAAATCATATTTTATTTGTAAGATTCTATTTTTTTCGTATAAAATGTATATTTTTCATTGGATACGCTCTGTTTATAATAAACAATGAAAGCAAATGTTACGCTGTCTTTGTAGTTGTTTAGAGTTAATGGAATTTTTTGTTGTTGCCGTTGTTGTCGTTGCCCCTGCTTTTGCTGCAACATTTGTGTTCTTTTTTTTTTTTTTTTGGATTTTTATTATAGATTTCAATTTGTTTTCTTCATTATTGTTAATATGTACTCGTATGTATTCTTTTATTTTTTGCGCTATTTTGCAAAACAAAATGGTTTGATCTTTTGTTGCCGGTAGTGGCGAGTGAGTGAGTGAATGAGTGAGTGACCATAACTAAACTCGCCGAGTTGCACACACCAGCATTGCATTGCTGATTGCGATTGCATTACAGCACATTAGTTCGTTGCAACAACTGCAACTTAGCAACCAATTGATAGTAAAGTGAACAACATCACTTTAAGTTGTATGACTTTTTTCTGCATCTCCCCATTTTACAGTAAATAATGTGGACAAAAAACGACAACAACAAAGAAAAAAGTAAATAAATAAAACTTCATACGTTCATATAACGTTTGATATTCTTAAAAGGCATTTGGCTTTTCAGTTTAAAGAACAGGGACAGACCAGCATTTTTCTCTGGTGGTAAAGACAAGAGATTCGATGAGCAAATTTCATAATATCAGGTGTTTTTATTAACAGCTTGGAAACTTCAAATTAATAATACAAGACAGAATTATGGTTGGAATTAAACATCTTTTCTTTTTGCTACAATCTGATCTGATATTTTAATATAATATCCGCCATATATTCGGCGCGTCCACGTTTTAAGTGTTTCATTTGATTTCATTACTTTTTCGTTAACTGATTGGGAATTGTAACATATCCATTTAACCAGAAATTTGCTGCATCTCGGTGAGCGCAAATTGAACGAAGTGCTGCGCGAGTCCTATCAAACCAAAGCTATCGATATCGATTGTACTCTTCCAGCTTAAAAAATAATCTACAGCATGATTCCATTATTTTTGAGCCGTCAAACCATAATTTAGCGCCAAGAAATTACTAGGAATATTAAAACAATGATTCCAATCATTTTGGTCCTTCCAACCGTAACTGTTATAACCAGGGAAACGGAATGTGTAATGTAATGGACTATTATTTTTTTATCATATTCATATTGTCGCCAGAAAATGTTTAGGAAAAAAAAGATTATTAGACTTTTTTGTACGCAAAATATATAAAGAATAGCAAATAGCGTAGCAAAAAAACTTGGCGGGTATTATGAACCAGCATATGCGAGTAGTCTGGAATGGTTCTATAACTTTTTTTTATTGTCTGCTTGGTTCTATTTTGGAAGAAGTTATGACTCAAAAATCATACAAGATGCTAATTTTTTCAATCTAGACCACATTCGATATGCAGTCCTGAGTTTCTTAAGTTACTCTACAGCTGTTATACGGCGGAGAATTTGTATGTAGCGTATAACACAAACCCCTCCAGCTACCTGATCATGCTGCCAGTTGCTTATTAAACAGTAAAAGGAAGACGAGGGAACCTGAGTTGGCAGACAGAAATCCTCAAGGAATATCAGGTCTTAAAGAAGTCCCTTGTACATTCTCCACCATCAAGGTCCTTGTGAAGAACAGAAATCTGCTGCACGGCAACAGCTCTTCGAGGTCATTTGAATAGCCGAGCGTAAACTGCTATCGCGGCATCTGTCAAATGCTCTACCTGTGTTTTGGGGCTTAATCCACAACCAGAACGTGTCAGCCAGGGTAGCATATCAACCTATGACCAACACCATATTGCCCAAAACAAACCACTGGCACGTTGGTTCTCCTTCAGCCAATTGACCGACCTTTGCCGAAGGGTTCAGAAGAACAAGCACTAGAATTATGGTTGTCCCAGTTTGAGATGGCGCTTTACATTCTTTAGAGATTTCTATACTTTAGTTCTGTAAAATTTGGCCTGTTACTGATACCAGCCTCTGATTATTGGATTTATTATTCCCGTGTTGTCTTGGCCTTGTTGATAATTGCTATTTCTTGCTAATCTGGGTCTGAATGTGTAACCAAGAAAATCAAAACTTTATTTAGGAAATTCCCTTTTCCTATTACCATCCCTTACACTAATTATCTGTGTCTTTTCAGGACATAATTTCGATAATTACTTTCACAATCTCTGCCTGTCTCCCTGTTCTACAGTACATTATCGCATCACCCACATACCTCTCAGATGGTACGGACGGGTACCTCTTTTCATTCTTATATCAACCACATGATTCATGAATTTATTAGAGACTCCCAACTGCTACTATTTTATACGAGCCAAAAGTTTTTCCCATATTTTCCTACCACCCTGATTTGCCAAATAGTTTTTAAGCCACATTTGTCGGCTTTTTAGATTGAGTTTAAAGCTAAAAAAATAAGTAGTGTGATGGTGTCGCTGTTGATTATTTTTACAAAACTTGCTAATGGCTACTGATAGTCGTCTTCGCTGGTTATGTCGCCATTGCCATCATCATTCTCGGCGTTCACATCCTCGTAGATTCGGTCATCATCACCAGCATCATCATCGCCGGCATCAATGGGAGAGTGAATGTTTTACTTATTTACGATCAAATACTTTAATTTGTCTCTTTTCCTGCGTTTTGCTGTTTTTTTTTCATTCTTATTTTTATTAAACAGTTTGCATTTACCAACTTCAAATGCTAAGACTGTTTGATCACAAAGTGCAGCTGTTTTCTGTTAATGATCAAATGTGAACAATATTGAGAGAAAAAAATGCTTAAAAGCCTTCAACACATCAGAGGTATGTACTCGTATGTATGTACGGGACCAAAGTAGTTTGTGAAAGAAAAGGTTCTTAGTGGCTGCATTTAATCTTTCACTTTGAAAGTAAACTTCTCTCTGCCACCGTGTCTGTCCTTATGGCGTTTCTTATGCATGAACTTGCCAGCCAGCCAACCAACCAACCAATCAGACAGACAGACGATCTTGTAGCCTGTGGTTTAAGCCGCCTTAACATATGTTGGGAGTTATTATCTTTTCTATTAAGAAAATATATTAATACAAGACAAAAAAATATTCGCCGCAAATATTTATAGTCAAGAGAAAAAAATGGGGAAATATTAAGATTAGAATTTTAATAGAAATTTTAAAACACTCTACATATTTGCCATCTCAATATAAAGATAAAATCGTAAAAAATCTGTAAAAGGAAGGAAAAAAAGAGAAATGGTTATTTTTATATTAAACCGGATGAAATTTTAATTGCATGAAAATGTATCTAAATGCAAATATTTGCTCTGCGGAGGCAAGTTTTAAGTGTGGGCCATATAGTGGGACTACTGGAACACTTGATTATGGAATTCCTTTGCATATCCTGAATAAATCTCGTGCAATTTTACAAAGACTAATCAGTTCGTTTTATTCGTTTAATAGTTCACAAGGCATCAGTTCTTATTGTTAGTGAAGCTTCCTGCAATTTAGCAAAACAGCTGTTAACTAAAATGTATGAGAAACAAAAAGGTTCAACAATGAATAATGGAAAGGGTGATTTTATTTTTTAAATAAAATTTAAATAAATTTTCTTTTGTCCAGCTTCTGTGATACTTAATAGCAAAATTAAATGAAAAATTGTAGTCAATGCAATTCAAGTGAAACGGAAGAATATGAGACAGAAACGAAAGAAAATTTGATATGAACAACGTAGACAAGTGAAATGGGATAGTGCACTAATAAATGAAGCGCGCAGAGTTAAATAAACGGCTCGTTTGGTCCGTCCACGTTCGCTCTACTCATAATTCATATATATGTAAATATGACATGCCAAACAATAATTTTTTTATATAAAATTCCAACTTTCTTTTCAGTAAATATTGAGTAAAAAGCGCTCTGTTCGTTCACTTAAATGATCCGTTCAATTTAAACCGTTCGTTCAGGAACGTCACAACTCTAATCAAATACTTCTATATAAATATGTCTAAAAACTTCTATATAAATATCTAAATCGGACACGACAAAGAAATTCGAAATTTGCTATTCGACATTCCTTCCAACTTTTGTCAATTCAATTTGTTTTCCTTTTTTTTTTTAATAAATACAAGAAATGTACGTGCATATGTGACAATACCTATTATGCTAATCTTTAATAACTTTATCGTGCTCAACATATTTCTTATAAACAACATCACAAAAATTTCCTTAGAAAAAAGTTCAACTAAAAAAATCAAAGCCGCACACGTTCGTTTACTTAAATTTAAAACCCCTACAACTATTTTTTTCTATTATCTTTTGAAATATTTTATAAATTTTTTTTTCTTCAATTACTTGAAAAAGTTGTTTGGACACATGTTGCACTCGCGTTTGCATTTGATACATAATACTTGTACTTGTTCCATAAACACTTGTCTGTGACTGACATTTTGAAAGATTGTCTTGTTTTTGCGCAAATATTTACACTCAGAACAATTTTTGAATATCAAATATTCGCCCCAAAGTTATCGTATTAGATTTTCAAGTCAAAGGACTAAAAAAGTTACATATTTTTTGCATTTGCAAACACACTGTGTGATAATAGTCTCTACACTCAGAAAAATACTATTGACTTTAAATCATAAATACGATTGAATGGAAAAACGGCTTTTGTTTCATGAAAAAACTATTTGTTGCCGTGTCTTTATTAATGGAATCTTAAAAAAAAAACTAAAAATAACTGTACAAATCTTAATATTAAAAAACATATATTTTTGTCCAGCGAGTGAGTGCTGGACGAGAAGCTTTTTATGTTTCTGCGAGTGCTGTGTTGAAGAAATCATCTGTCTCTTCCAATTCGAGTATGGCCGCCAAAGTTAAGAATATTACCTGCAACAGGGTTTGGATAGTTCAAGTTTTCTGGTACGCCAGCGATTTGGAAAGCTTGTATCGTAATGATATTCAAATTCACTGCAATTTTATGGTTAATGCTAAGTTGCAATAGATAACTAAAATTTAAGAGTGATACTCTAAAATTATGTACACAAAATCGTAACTTAACATGAAATCATGTTAAATTAACAAGAAATTCAATTGAAGCAAAATTGTACAACATCTCGAATAAAACAATATTAATTATAAATGCTTTTAATGTAACTATACTGTAAGACTATGCTGTGGCACTGTGTTTCGTACTCTTGAAGGACATTTTAAAGTCCCTGAGATGGAAATCTAGTGAGATTTATTGCGCGTGTCAGTAAATTTGTTGCTGAATCAGTTTTGTTGGGCAATCCGAGTTTTGTCAGCACTGCAGTTGACAATTATTTCGTTTTGGTGTCACAAAAGGCGATATTGTCCGTTGATCGAACCAAAAATTAGCTCTATCCAAAATGTGGCGAATGCCAAGAGTAAATTTTTGCTACAAGTTGTAAAATAAAATCGAAACGCTCAGATACGATTACGTTTTCACAACATCAATTCTAATCAGAGTTGATTTTCAGTTCCCATAAATGGCAATACTGTCTTGGATTCTATAACAACCTTTAGTATAATATGAACTTTTGTGCCGGCCTACCACAATAATATTGCAAATTGATTGCAATTAAACCACGCAAAGATAGAATCTAGATGTAAATCTTGAAAGCGCTGACTCATGTTACTTTTTGTCCCATTTTACAAATCCATCTGTACAACATCTTTGTTTTTCCGCCCCCACACTACAGTGTTGGAGATAAAATCAACAGCTCCAGTGGAGATATTCCAATTGTCGTTCAAGAATCGATTTTAAAATAAATTGCAGGCGTGCGTAGAATACACTCGGGATAAAAAAATAAAAAATTACCACGCTGATGTTTATAAGTTTGCAAATTTAAAATTAGAATATTGGCAATAACCGAAAGCCAACAAAAAAAGGGAAATCAGCTGAACAGAAGTGCAGAATATGGAACTGCTTATAAGGGAAATTCCCAAATTCAAAACTAATTATATATTAATTATTGCCAGTTCCAAAATTTGGCTTTATTCAGCGCAAATGTTTCAGATGATTGTTGACAATTTAAAGTACTCAATCTCAATCTCCAAAAAAGTGTTGATATTTTGGGATGTGGACAAAATGATGTATGGTGGGACGTTGTGCCTTATTCACTTTATGCTCACACTGAAGAAATTGTTTTCTTTAATAATATTGTGCTAGAATTTCCAATGAATTTGGAAATTTCAATCTCCGGCTTTACGACCTAATACATACAATTCGAAGCTTAAATGTCGTTTCTATTTAAATGGCCACCACTGTTTATATTCGCATATATTTTTCTTTTTACGGTTCTGGTGTTTAGGTTTCCTGTGTCAGCTGTTGTTGAGTAACGCTCCGATATCTCGTACGAGACAAGTGTTTCTTTCTTTGTCTATGTCTAAAAATGCGGTGAATTTTTTTTCGCTTTTGTTGTTGCTGTTACTTTAAGTGTTCTTTTTATTTATTGTATCTTTTATTTCGCTTTTTGACTAAAATAAAAAATCTACTTATTCTACACATAACTTTCATAATAAAAACAAGCACAAAAAAGCATTTGAAACAAAAATTAACATACAAGCTGTAGAACAAGTTTATTTCATATGTATTTTTTCCACAATGTGCATTTTTTATTTTTGTTGTTGTTTGTTTTTTTGTTTTTTTTTTTTTGTTCATTACGGTTTTTGGTTTCTAATGAATTTATTTAAATTAACTCAAGTATTTATTGCACAATATGTGAACATGTACTCCGCCAAAAAAATACAAGAGAAACAAAAATCACCTTCAAAACAAAAAAATTTGTTTAGCCACAAGTTAAAAAAGCAAAAAAGGAAAAAAATGCAAAAAATATCTGCTGGAAAACAAGTAAAAAAGAAAAAATAAAAGTTGAAAACAAGTCTTAATTACCTTGTTTTATTATGACTTTACATTCTTGGTGGGGATTTTTTACGATTTATTTATCTTTTCATTTTATTTCATTTTTGTTTCATTATTAATGAGCATGACGCATGTGTGTAGGAAAATTTAACAAAGAAAAATAAAAAAGTGCTGGAAAATGGAAAAAATTAACAGTTTTGAATGTAGAAACACAGCAAATAATAATAAATAATACCAACAAACATAAAGTTGTTGGAAAAAGTCTGCCTTGAACACAACATATTTCAGTTTTGAATTTATGTAAAAATTCTGTTTTCTGCCGGAATACGAGTATTTGCGTTAGAAGTCGAAACTTTAAAGGTTGTGATGGTGCAGGAGGGGGACTATTATCCTCCGTATTTAATAAATAATTGTTATTTAGAAAATATCTAAGTAAATTGCGAAAGGAGGGTGAATATTCATATATCTATATACACACATATATCTTGCTTTAATATCCGCTAAATGGAATAAATTGTATTTGCTGTTTTAGTGCTTTTGAAAAACGAAAACTATCAGGAAGTGAAACGGAAACGTATTTATGTATTTCATATTCATTCACTTTCGATCATGTTTTCTGGCCAAGGTGAAAATTATTTGATATTTGTATAGATTTCGTTCGCAAGATAAACAAATCGGTGGTGTTTTATCACAATAGATTAAGTCGTGATAAGACGGAAATAAAACAATTCAATTCAAACAACTTTTGGCGAATAGTTATAAATTCGACAGCACAAAAGTCGGCGAAATCTCCACACCATCACCACAATGCGCGCTGGTGAATGGAATTATTGTTATCGATGATTTGTTACGATTTTACTCTACCAAATTTGACGTTTTTAGCCCCACATGCAGGCGAGTTCAAAGTCGGGAAGCTCGCCAGCCCAACAACAAGACTCGTGGAAATTTTAACGTTAATGCGAACATGTAAATTGCATTATTTTTTAAAACAAAAAGTCATATTTTTTATTGATGATTTTTGACGTTTTCATTCCACCATTTGCCAGTAGAACAGCAAAACGCGGGCTAATCTGAAATTTATAGTTTTTGTTAAATATTCATGAAATGTCAAAAACAAAAATTTCACTCTCTGGGGAGCAGCACAAATCAGCTGTACTCTCAATTGCAGCTGATAAGTAGCTTGGGGTTGATCGCAGATATAACATCACTCGATCCATTATTCGATACGTCCTTCAGGAGCTGTCGTGTGGAGAAAAAACAATTATTTAAACGAGAAAAGTGCCCCACAAACTGTCTCTGACATAAATCTCAATTAAACACTCACACCCCACACATTCGCTAAAAAGCATAATCGAATAGAAAAGTTTATTTGTTTTAGGTGGCTGCCGGGAAATAAAAGGGGGCATTTTACCTCTAATTTGCTTCTAATAAATATAACGCAACTTTAATGCCCGGAATCTGTGGAGAATAAAGCAAATAATATCTTTGGTTTTGATATTTTTGGTTAGAAATCTATTACAGTTACTTAAAAAGACCCATACGCGTATCGAAATATCATGTGATGCCATTTTAAAATTCGGCTTAAACTCTGATGATAAAATGCCACAGCATTTAATGGCTGACTGCTTTTTTTAAAGTTCGACTATAAAACAAAATATTTATGACGGTGTTTAATGGTTTCATAATAAAATTTAATTAATTTTAATTTGTTTCTTTACAGGTAAGTTTCGATGTAATGAAAAATAATCGCCAAAAATTACCTTTTGATTGGTAAGTTGAAACATTTGAACAACCTTCGGCGTACATTTATGCATCCATTTGAAATTAATAGCAGATCAAACCCCTATTTAAATAGACTAATCAATCAATTGCTTATAATACTTAAATAAAAAATGAGTGTGGGAACATTTTGTTAATCGTATAAAAATAATAGCCATAAAAGGCCTTGAACTTAAATTAAAATATTATTATAAAATTAAAAAAAAGAAACTTTTTCATATAGAGTAGACAGTGTTTTTTTTATTTTTTTTAGATTTTCAACATAAACGAATTTTATCATGGCAGAACAAAAGCCGCAAATTGTTTTTATAGAATGGCCACTGTGTTTTAATAATATTTGGGATCTTAAAACTTTTCAACTGTTTTTTTTTATGGTAAAAGCTACATACATTTAAATAAACAAGTTTCAGGGCGGGCTATAATGCTGTGGTTTCATTATCAGAGCGAACAGGCTCCGCGTGTCTCGTAAGTCACGCTAAAAGTTACCAAAGTTAATTTCGTTTTTGACATCTGATCACTTGATCCAGCAACCAGAAACTCGCTTTTCGTTTAACGCTGTTTAAAAAGATTAATTTGAAAAAAATAAAATAAACCCAACATTTTATTAAAATTTCAGGATTTTTTTTTTTTGGCATTTCATACAATTCATGTAGTTAAAAACTAAAGATTTCTAATCGCCCTTATTTCAAGTGTCGTCATCGTTTTCAAAACTTAAGATTCTACACTTGGTATATATTTGGCATTATCTAGGCCTCAAAATTAGATAGACACTGGCAATCACATTAAACTGTTGTTGGCAACGAGTAAACAAGCGCTATAAATATTCACCCTTATTCCAGTTGTCGTCATCAACGTCGCCGTCATTTTAGTGTCAACATCATTTTGTTCCAACGTCATAATCAATTCAATAACAATTTTGCATTCTATAACAGGATGACGACGACGTTGACAACTTATCGTTTATGTCAACGACGTTGACGAATTATCGTTTATGACGACTTATCGTTTATGTCACACATCTCTAAATATTTGAAACAGCTGTTTGGTTTGTTTATTACTTTTGAACAAAAATTTTATTAAAAATTTAAATGTTTTTTACTTGTGAGATAAATGCAGACTCGAGTGATGATGAAAATTCAAGAAAACAAAACCTCATATTAGAATGGAAGCTTCTGAGACAGAAATTCGACATATTTAACCTACCGGACAGCAAGTGAGCAACAATTTCAGTCTATTATTTTAATGATTGTATAATTTATTTTTTGAAAGGTTTGAAAGTTAGTTTAGAGTAAACAAGACTGCTTTTAAATATGTCTTAGAAACAATATCACCTGATTTGAAAAGCGGGGTAAGGTCAACATACATTTCCAAAACAACAAAGTTGGCAGCTACGTTAAGATTTTTGGCACTAGGGTCATACCAACTAGGTGTTGGCAACGATTTCAACTTGGGACTACCGCAACCAATGTTTTCTAAGATTTTGTCGGAAACACTATATGCATTGGAAATGACAGTTTGTCCCCAATGAATTAAATTCGAAATGACGGATAGTGAAAAAATTTAAGAAATTACTTGGAAGAATGCCTCTGCGAAATCCCACTGCCAGAGAGGAATTCTTCTGCAACTCTTTCACTAATTTCTCAAACTGGGTTGCAGTTGTTATTTTAAATTTTTCCGTTTTTTCCATTTTCAATTTATTTATGCTTCAAATAAACTCAAGTCGTTATGAAAATTGGCGACGACAATTTCAAAGTCGTTTCAAAACAATATCGCCGTCATATTTTCTTGTAGAATGCAAATTCTATCTTGACAGTCATCGATAATATTCGATAACGACAACTGAAATAACAATTTGAAATAAACAAGGCAAAACAATATCGTTTTGTTTTAATGTTGACAACTGAAATAAGGGTGAATATGTCATCTTTATGTGACTACGACGACAACTCTTGCAATAAGGATGAATATTTCTAAGAATGTCTTGGCATTAATATCAAACGTACACAAAATTATCCATGATTTAGTTTTTATATTGGCCTTAAAAAAGAGGCAGAAACTTTTTATGTGGATTTTCGTCATCACTGCAAGTGAGATGACCGCTGAATGAACTGTCATTCTTCTTGTAGAGCTGGTTGGTTTTCATGGCAGGTCACTGCTCAAAAACAATTCAGTAGAGAACCTTTCGTGGAATGTAATGTTGTGGTATTAAATTTACCCCATTGTAGTGTGATATATGTAAGTTATTAAGTATAGAATCATAATTTGCCCCGGCTTGTGTTTCTTTTAATAGCCATTAGGAGGCATTCACAAAACAGGTGGAAGACCATTTCTTCCTTCTCACTGTCATTGTAACTGCGAAAATGTCCATGGAAGGGGAGAGTCCAAGTGGGCTTGCAGGTCCTCCTATCACTCACCGTCCAGTTATTACTGTCAGTAGCCGTGTAGGGAATTCGCATATTTTATATGATTGTGGTTAAATTATAACCAACAGCAATTTACCGTGAAACGTTATATTTAATTTCGAATGAAATTACTTTCCATAAAATAATTTAAAAAAAGAAAGTGTTTAAAGAAAATTAATAAAAAATGGATCTGAAAAAGTTTTCTGCAAATTTCATTTACTAATTTTCGAATGCCGTTAGAAATACATTTTGTCAGAACTAACCTCTTAAATTGCACGTAAATGAAATAAAAACCTCTAAATCAAGGGGAGGGTTAACCCCCTAAACTAGCAACTCCTTGTTGTTCTAGTGAGAGACCAGCCAGCAATTCAACAAACACGAAGTCAAGTGTTTCAAGTATGAGGTTCCATTTTAGTTCCCTAATATTTAAGTTTTGTACGATTTCCAATTAAAAAAATATTTTCCATACTATCTAAATGCCGTGATTACATACAATAATAAAGTAATAGGGGGCTTGCAGTTCTTAGAAATTTAACCAAATGTGCAATATTATTGATTATGAAATATTTTCCATACATCATTATAAATTTGAAAAAAAAAATTATAATTCACTCCCCACCTAATGAAAAAGCGTAAGAGTAGGTGAGAAGGATATAAACATAAATTTATGACCAAAACTATTAGACAACTACAGGGTGTTTCCATACAATACCCATTTCTTCCATTTTTATTTTCAAAACATCTCAAACATTGTCTATTTGCGAGTTTTGTGGACTGCTGTGATCTCATCGGAATAATATCGCAACTGGCAAACATAAAACAACTCAGATACACTAGATACTACCAGCAATTCAGGTCACATCATCTGTATTCCCTCCGCACAAAGCTGCCAGATCCACTGGGGGCCAGTGTGCAGAGTCATTGTTCACTTCGTTCTACGTTCAAGCAATACAATTGAATCTTTTAATTTTTATTGAATTTTGTTGATTTTACAATTTATGGCCATAAAATTTAATTATTATTGTTGGGTTTTATTAATTGTGCTTTTCTCTGCTGGTTTTTGTTTCACTTTTTTTTGTCATCTTCCAATATAATTTATTATCTGTAAAAAAAAAAAAACTGGTTTGTTTTTGTAATTATGAATATTGTTTAATATTTTTTATTTTCAATATTTGTTTTGCAGTGCACAGACAAAAAAAAGGGTATTAATTAAAAATATTTGCTTGCACAAAAAAAGCACAAGATTCAAAATTTAAAAATAAAAAACTTGGGCTTGGTTTCATTTAGTACGTCGCAACTGATTCCCTGATACGCCTCCGTGATAAAATTAAATGTTTTTAGTTTTTGTCAAACGTTATTTAGTTTTTGCAAGAAAAGGTGGTTTTAAATTAAAATTAATTGGCAAATTGGCAGATACTAAATGTTTCTTTCATTGAAAATAGCAGGCTTGGAACTGCGGGGTCATTAAAATTAATTGAAGTATACAATGAAATCTTTGACTCGATAAGTAATTTTCGGTATTAATAGTGTGTGGAAACAATTACATCTGGTTAAAATTTTTTTACGCAGTTTTAATTAAAATTATTATTAAACTTAAGTGAATGTTTGTTAATACTCTCAATTCGGTTTCTTGAACTATGAAACCTTTGAGGAGAACATCAAGCTCAATAAATCAATAATGGTCTTAGAGCCAAGGTACATTTTGACCCAGACCTATTAGACTATTTTTCTTCAGTCATTCTGGCAAATTCAATTATAGGTTTTGATGTAGATCGAAGAAATCTAAAAACAAATAGCTTTGAAAAATTACGGCCTGTCCGTGGTGGATATTTTCTCTTCCTTTTAACATGTTTGAAATAACATGAGTGAAATAATCGTTAGAATTGATTTTTAGTTGGAAGATAGTTCTTGGCTTGATTACTTACAGTATTTCTTTTAAATATTCCACAAAAAAGGGGGGAGAGTTAAAATCGTTGAAATAATGCCTTTTCTAGGCCATTGGCTCGTGCAGTGTGTGTGATGTGTTGGAACAACTTGCCAAAAGCTGACAGAGCAAACTAATTTTCAGTAGCATATGTGCTTTATGTCCTCCCCGACCCAAACACCGCAGCAAACAGTGCACTTAAGAGAGTGCGAATTGTCCTTGAATTCTGCTTATCCTAAATCCTGGAGTTTTGTTTGTCTACGTCGCCTTTTAATAGGAAATAGGCTTTATCGTTTATTTTTTAATTGTCCGCTGTGTCAGATATAAAAAAAAACATTACAGTAAATTATTTTGCTGGATTGTGTAGTTACTCATATTAAAGTCACTGAATAAAACAATAAAAGAGATAATAGGATATGCAGTTTTAAAGCATTCGAGCCAAATAGATCCTTCTTTACCGAAGACTCCTTTATTACCGAATATATTAAAAAGAATTTATAATAACTTGTTAGAGTGAAAATTTAACTGTTGGTTACTGCGAGTATATCGTTTTGTAATCTTTCAACATTTTCGTTGTCATTTTAAATTCAAAATGATCGTCAGTAAATTATTTTGTTGCCATATTGCAGATGAACTTATTTTTAATTCAAATAATTCTGTAAAAATGTTTACTGTAAAAACAAAATGTTTATTGTTACACTATTTTTTTTAATTCTATTATTATACTAAAGACCTGCGCCACAGCATCCAACGTCAACAATCGCCAACTGATTACCGGCAAATTCACTGACCCAAACGCGACATATAGTCGTATACAATCATTGATATGAGTGTTGGCTGATCTAGGCAAAGTAAAGTTCATAAATAGTTGCAATCGTTAATGTTTGTTACTGTGGAACAGGCGTTTAGGAAGAAAATTACTCTCTTTTAATATATTTTTTTAAAAGCGGCAAGAAAAGTAGTCTTGACAGTTTGTGGCGCAGCTTTTTCCGAATAAGTTATTCGGAAATATTTATTGGTGAATTGAACTAAATCTTTTCAGAGCAAAAAACCATTAAGCATTAAAATAGAAGGAACAATTTTTATTTTCTTTTTTTTGTCAATTATCGAACAGAATAAGTTCGCGACTCCAGGGAAAATCCCCCACAAATTAACGAACCCATAACAGTGATGATACGTAAATTGTTTTTCTTTCGTTCTTATTTTAATTTACGTTGTCCTTACAAAAAGCAAGAAATTTTATGAAAGTGTAGCAACATTGTTGAGCGAATGAGTCTCTATAAGAGAGAGAGGAGAAGAAAAAAAACCCGTCGAAGCAAATTAGATGGCGCGACCACTTTCTTCGGCAAATTTGTCAGTTTATGTATGGAAAATTTGATCGACGCAATTCAGTTTGTTTGAAAGATTCTTATTTTTAAACAATTTTTTTATTAACTTAAATTCATTCTTTCATTCATAACTTTGAAATATTTTTCATTTTCTCAGTTCTCATCTGCATAATACTTTGACAGCAAATGATTTGTTTTCGAACAACATTCTGATTTGTAGTCACATGCCATAACCGCTTAAGTCCATTTATCACGAAATTTAAATTTTCATGTCATCATTTAAATTCTTGTCTATACATTTGCTGGCAAATCTTTTGTTCATCTTGTTGAGGAAAGTAATTTTTTGTAATTAAATATGTACGCCAGATGGGAGGCGAGTACTTGAAACTTTAAAACGCTGGTCCGCAAATTACGAATATATGTGAGAGACGACTTAAACGTTTGTGGCTTGTGCTCACACAGATTTTGTATGAAATATAAAATATGAAACGCTGTCATGTCCGTTAAAAATTTACGTTGAAAAATGTAAATAATTAGATTTGCGATGTTAGCAAAATAACAACAACAATAAAAAAAAAACAAATTAGTCATTTAAAATTAAAAGAAAACTGAGTGTCCGGTGAATTTATAAAAACAAAAATAAATTATTTTAGCAAAACAAAGAAATTCAAACTTTGAACTTTCATTTAAATTGGATATACAGTGAAACCTACCATCACCGGACACTCAATAAAATATTTTTGTCTGGTTACTAGAGGTATTCCCTTATTCTTTTATTTCAATTTAGAACTTAAGAACCATTTTCGGGCATAGAAAATGTTCGATTATAGAAGGTGAGCTTTCACTGTAATGAGCTCTCTGTTATCTTTCTAAATTGCCAAAATTAAAGCACTTCAAATAAATGTCTTTTGTTTGCAATTTCAAGGTGCATTTGTTAAGAGAAAAATTAATTTTGAAGGTTTGCCAAATTTTATTTCTTTATCATATCAATTCCGCAGTTAAACCACCAAAATACAAAAGCACATACATACACAAGTTGGAAAAAGCCATTAAGAACTTGGAATAGTTTCTCATTAACTAAAACGAAAAATCATTCAAAAATGTTGAGGTTCCTTACTTGACTCTGGCTCTGTAAGCGATCGTGTAACGTTGCCCACCAAGTTTCTGATTATATGTTGATATATTATTTCAGGTTTCGTTTAACACGATTAACGGACGGATTATTTTTCATAGTTTTGCAATTATTGCAAATTTTTTAGCTTTCAACGTTTTTAGTCAAATTGGCAATTGCGGAAATTAGTGAATATTAGTGAATATTTTTAATTTTATTGTTATATGACAACAAAAGTATTTGTTGGTCAGAATTCTGGCAAAAATGTTGGTGATTAAGCGGACTAGATTAAATATTTTATTAAAAAAAGAACAAAAGGAGTGGGTCGGCTCCTTTTTCGTTTGAAAAATAAGTATTTTGTTTAATCTGTGTTCAAACAAAAACTAAACCTTTCTTTGTAGGTTTACTAGCGGCTTGCTTGTCGACAATAAGATGCACATATTTACGTAGGCCTAAAATGTGGCAACACTACGGCAGCTGCAAATTTTTCACTTGCCTTATTTTTAAGGGTATTCAATAAGTCAAAACTATTTCCGAAAGCAGTTCTTTCACTTCTTTTAAATTTCAATAACTATTTTTAAACGATTAAAAGTGAAATGGTTTTAATTAAATCCTAAAAGAAATTCGTTGCCGAAAAAAACACATTCATCAGAGTGGTAATTCAATAAAAAATATGCTTTAATAGGGTCCAAAGTAAAAAGATCTTTTGGGTGTCCCCGCTGTAGTGCGTTTCTCGAAATTTTTTTATCCTTCTTCAAACTGTTGCTGATGTGTTTTTTATTTTGCAAAAACAAATTTGCTCTTTCATATAATGAAAAACTTATAAGAAACCTAGAAAAATATTTCGCTGACAAATTAGGAATATTTTTACGTTCCAAAATAATATATTATATATTTGTGGAGTTATTTATAACAGGTGGCGCAAAAATAACCTTCCGATGTTTTTTGGCTGTAATTTAAAAAAAAATGAAAAACTGATTCTTCTTGTGGATTATTTTTATTTGGTCTTTTAATTTTTTTTACATCAAGTCGAGAATATGATGTCATGTAAATGGCCGCCGCCACAGTTTATTGTCATTTGAGCCCTTTTTATGGCATTTTCCATCACTTTGTCCAAAACTTCCGGCGATAGATCCTCACATTCTTGACGGATATTGTCTTTAAGAGTTGCAAGAGTCTGAGGCTTGTTGACATAAACCCGCGACTTCAAAAAGTCCCACAAAAAGAAGTCTGGAGCGGTCAAATCAGGCGATCTTGCTGGCCAGTGCAAATCGCCAAAACGGGAGATTAGGAGCCCGGGAAATGCATCCCTCAGCATATCGGTTCTGGCACGTGCAGTGTGTGCCGTTGCACCGTCCTCTTGGAACCACATGTTTTCCAATCCCAATTCATCAAGTTGCGGCAAAAATAACTCGTTGATCATTGCTCTGTAGCGCTCACCATTCACAGTAACCGTTTGGCCCGCGACGTCTTCGAAGAAAAAAGGTCCGATGACTCCTCCAGCGAAAACAGCACACCATACAGTGACTTTGAGCGGGTGTAATGGCTCTTCGTGGGTTACACGCGGATTTTCAGTGCCCCAGAAGCGTAAATTTTGCTTATTTACGTACCCGCTAAGATGGAAATGGGCCTCATCACTCATGATTATTTTTGATGAAAAATCATCTTCCTCTTGGTGGTGATTAAGGATGGCTTGAGCGTATGTTAGACGCGATTGGCGGTCAGCAGCTACCAACAGCTGATGCACCGTCTGGACTTTGTACGGAAACATCTTCAAATCTTGTACCAAAATTCGCTGTAAAGACCGTCGACTGACACCCATTTGCGTGGCACGTCGTCTGGTCGATGTCGACGGCGCTTCCATGACATCCTCAGCTACAGCAGCAATATTCTCTGCATAACGGCTACTCCGGGGTCTGCCACGCCTGGCAGCATCTCGTGTTGTGCCAGTTTCTTCGAGGCGAGCGGCTAAACGTCGCAATGTTTCACCAGTAGGCGTTGGACGGCTAGGAAATCTGCGACGAAATTCACGTTGTGCCAAAGTCACCGACCGATTATTGGTCAAATAAATAGTCACCAATATTCCGCGTTCTGCAGCAGTGTAGCGGAACATTGTTCATTAACGTCTATTTCGCATGTGTTTACTACACAAATGTCAAAACAGAACTGACATTAGGGGCCAATCGCAAAATTTATAGCATTTTCTGATAGGAGGATTACCTTTGCGCCACCTTGTATAATCGGTTGCTTGTTTTATCCAAAAGTTCTGTTACTTTTTCAATATCTTTTACAGCACATTTACATTAGATTTTAATTAAAATCAACCTCAAATTCTATATCGTTTATATCACTGTTTTCGGACATTCAATAAGATATCATTTCGTAACGAAAACAGCTGACTAAGAACATAAATATTTTCTTAAGAGCTCTTAACTTGCTAACACTTTGTTAAAATTGCAATTTTTTTTTTTATAAAAAATGAATAAAATAATTATAATAAATTTTGTGGAAAGTCAAGGTCCCGCTCTTGTAAAATCTCTAGGTCTTCATCAAATTGTTAAGTCTTATTTGTGCAGTGCTGTATGTTTTAGTCCGAAATGAAGTAAGAAGTCACAGTTGCATCGTTTGGTACTGAATACATTTGTGAAGATTATTTACTAATGAAGCAGATTTCGATTCGTATAGAAAATCTCATCCGAGTCTGCACTAGATTTGGCGCGAAATCTCGTATGGACTAGATTTCGCTTGGGTGTAAATACACACACCAGTACGATTTTTTCTATTTTTTTAATTAGACTTCCTAAAATTTGAGAGATTTTAAGCTTTAAAAAGGTGCATATTAGTATTTTTCTGCTATCTGTCAAAATTTGGCACCTTAAAATAGTAAACATTGCATGTCGTTGCCTTAACATAGAGCCGCTCTAATTATCAATGCTTTCGAAGCCGATTTTTTTCTAAATTTTAAATATGCAAAATACTCGTTTGAAGAAACCGCCTTGTGCAGCCTTTCCTTATTAAGGCAACTGTATGTGCGCATGCGCGTACATGCATATGCTTGCTATTTTGGATGTGATCTTACTGGTTGATGTAAACCATGACATTATTTATATGCAAAAGCAATTGTCGAAATAAATTAAACATTTAAATAAAAAATACTCATTAAAATTATCTGCTGTTAATTACAAAAATTGTAAAAAATGATTGATTTATGTGCAAATATGTCAAAATATTATCAAAAAAAAAAAAACAAAAATTTATATGTGTTTCTTTTTAATGTTTATAAAAAATAATATTCTTATCAAAAGCGAAAAGTCAATATTTAAATGGCAGCTTTGAATATAAAAACAAAACATAAAAAATAAACACTCCTACAAAAAACAAGCAACAAAAAAAAACACACAAATGACAGCAATTACGATAATTTTTTTCTGTCTTTTTTTGTTTGTTTGTTACTGTTGTTGTTGTTGTTGTTGTTGTTATTTAATCGTAAGTCAACTATATGACTAAGCCTTCAAATGATAAGAAAATTGGTAGTACAACCAACCACCGTATGCAACAAACATTGTTCCAGTGATTTACTACTATTTGTCATTTTTCTGCGTATGAGCAGGCCGGCACCTTAAAAACTCTTAAGCAAACATGTTCACACATTCATACATACATATGCATGTATGTATGTATGCCAAACTGTTGAAGATTATTTGTATATTTCGGCTTTGGCTTAGGTAAATTTTTCATTTTTTGAGGTGAGGTAACAAAAAGCTGACAAACGAAAACAAACCTCTCACATGACGCATTTTTGTTAAACATGAAAAATGCGTTTCGTTAACACAAGAAAACTTCTCGATTTGCCTACATACATACATATGTCTGTACATATAAACATATTTCAACCTTCAATTAATATTTTGTTAACAGCTAAATATGAACACGTATAAAAGAAAAGTTCAGACGAGTTCATTCATTTCATTCGTTTAACATTCGCCTGTGTAATATTTTTTTTTGCAGTGCAGGTAAATTATGTCGCGTTTGCTCGTGACTTACGACTGTTACAAAGTGTTGCACACAATGTTCGGCTTGTGCCAGAAGAAAACCTGGCAAATCGGGAACTTGAAAACAAATATTATATGTGTTGCAAGTGAATGTTAAATGTCTTATTGCCAATCAAATTAAACTTTTTCTTCGAAATGATAATGAAATTTTAAGAAAATCTGTCGCCAAAGCTTTTGTTAAGACCCCATTATTACCACCTAATGATAAGGTTCCTGATAGTAAACGGGAACCATTAAGTTTCCTTCACCACTACATCTGTCCGATAAATACAATTTTTACACTGTGGCAACATTGCATGAGATGCCGTTAACATGTGTAGTGGCAACGGCTGCGGCATAACAACTTGAGTGGAGTTTCGAATTTGCAAAAAGTGCATCTAATTTTATTCAATTCCTTTTCGCATTATTAATGAGTTTTAAGTTTAAAAACATTTATTCTCTAATTCAGTTTTTCATTGAAATATCTGCCAAAAATTCATTTTCCTCTCATCTTGAATAAAGCGGTTATAATAAAACTCCACAGATACTCGTATGTACTTTTATTTATGTCCTTGATTGAAAGCAGAAACACAGTGTTCGTGTCTAATTTTGTCTTTTTATGGTGAATTGCGTTGGTTTTACTTTGTGTTAGATTGGGTTTTTTTTTGTGAAAATGAAAGTCAATCAGGACATACTGTTGATCGATTTGGTAGCAAGCCACAAAAGTGTGTTGAAAAATAAAAAATGACATGCAGTGGGGTTTATCTATGGAAGTAAAATGAAAAAGCTTGATGAAAAATTGCAAAGCGTCACTGTAAGGCATTGTGTGGCAACCACGTAATGCTGAGAAAGAGTCTCCAATCGCTGCCGAGCTCGACAACTTACATAAAGCTAAGCTGTGCATCTCCCAAAAAAAGCCTCAATATTAGGTAATCAAGTCGCTGGACTCCAAGACTGTATTCAGGGTTTCAAGTTTTTTGCTTCGAGTCTGAAAGCTTTCAAAGATCTGCTCTAGATCATTCAAATAAAATAAATGTTGTCATTTCAAAAGTTTGAATTATTTAGACATTGAATTTGTGTAGACCCTACAATTGGTTGACCACTACTATATTGGCAGCTCGAGCAGCCTCGTTTAAACGATATTTTATTGTCTTAAACGAAGGAGTTAAGTAGAATCTGGTTCTGCCTGAATATGGGTCTAGTCCAACCTTTAACATTAAACACTGAAAATGTGTTACAGTAATAGATTTGTCAGCCGTTTGATAAGAGCCTTTTGCATGCTCAGTGTCATCGTTTTAGTTGGTCTTCTTGTTGAATAAAGCCATCTGCCCTCTTAGTAATTTGTTTCGTGTCCAAATGCACCCTTTCAAAAACACACCCTTAGTTCTGTTTTTAAATATTCTTTATTATTGTTTGAATAGTTCCTTGACCAACCTCGATAAATTTTCGTAGAAACTTAAATGTACTTTTTAAAGTAATTTTAATTTGCAACAACTGAAACATAAAATATGTCTACTCATAAATGAACATACATATAACAAAAAGGCACATGTTTATAGTCAACCAGGCAGCCAGACAGCCAGTCAGTCAGTCAGCCAGCCAGCCAACCATTCATTCATCCACTTGAGAGAAAATAAAACGGCAAAAATAACACAAAATTCCTTTATTGGCTTAAAGCAAAAGAACGAAGACGACAAAACAAAAGGCATATAAAAAAATAAACAGAATATTGGCGACGGCGGCGGCGGCGACGATGGCAGTGATGGTAACGGCGACAGTCACAGTTGTTGTATGCAATAAATGCGACGACTATCCCAAAAAGCAAAAAGAAAAAAAAAAAACATTCTTATAAACAAAATGTTCACGTACTTGCAACACCAACAGCAAAAAAAAAAACAAAA
Organism: Epicampocera succincta; assembly: GCA_932526305.1. NCBI lineage: Eukaryota > Metazoa > Arthropoda > Insecta > Diptera > Tachinidae > Epicampocera > Epicampocera succincta. The sequence continues at coordinate 61,316,880 of OW052034.1, forward strand.
CAACAACTAAAAACGGCTAGAAACATTCATACTCGTATGAAAAACACTCCTAATAATGTAATTCATTGAACCATGGACACCAGCTTGCTGAACACAAAAACACAGTTCCAACATTAAAACACCACAACACACAAGTGAGTTTATTTAGTGTTTTTCTGAATTGTCGCTGCAAAATGTAAAGGAGTTAATTCGTTGCGAAAGATGGATGGTGTTATGGCGCATGAACGATTATAGAGATGATTGAGTAAAACTTGAATTAAGAAGATCTAACAAAACCTCACTCTTAATCGAATAGTTTTAAAATTACGATTCTCGAATAACGCATTAATCGATTAATTAATCTATTTTAAATTAACAACGCTTGGAATTTGATTTATTCTCAGGTGTTTTTAATGATTTTACACAAAATATATTCACATAAAAAAATATTGTAGTCATAGCCCTGATTGTATTTTAATCTCTATATTTAGTAGGCAAAAGCCTTGTAGTCAAAGTATTTCAAAAATGTACAAACATCTTATTAAACACACGTTTGGCAAAGAATTGTATCAGCTGTTTTCTTTTTTTTAAATCAAACTTTAAGTTATTTTCAAGAACGGGAATTTCTCCGCTCTCGGTTGAAAGTTAGAAAGAAACCAAAATCTAAAAAAAAATAAACAATTGATTTATATAAATCATATCTAGTAATTAAAAAAAAAACACTTCTTTATCTATTCTTGTTTGATTTTTATGCATTTCTTTGTTTTTTTTAATCACAATAATTTTTTTAATGTTATTCGCACCGATTAAGCGAATTAGTTTTTAAACTTAATCGTTTCAGTTAACGAACAAAAACCATTATTTAAATTGTTCGAGCAAAGTCGAAAAACGAATAATTGACAACACTTCTCTGGATATAAAAACCTCTCAGGGATTTGGTCATTCATCTGCCATTCATATTGGCGACCAAAATTTCACTTTCATTCCTTTACGAAAAGTTTCACAAATACCATTTCGAAATTCCGTGTATTCACCCCTATTCTGCGTTTCGATTAAGTCTCCGCATTCAGTTCCGTTGCAATCGAAAATTGGTATTCTGCAGAAAAACGGAATCGAAAGAAAAAGAAGAAGAACAGGGTATGTTTAAATTAGCTTCCTTGCTGTGAAACGTGTAAAATAGAAACAGTAAAAATAAACAATTTTGTAAACATTTTAATAAAAAGTCAAATTCTTCTTCTTCTTCTTCTTTTGGCGCTACAGTCCGTGGTGAACCTGGGCCTCAACATGTGGTGTCGAAACTAGGTTGTTTTTACACGGTAGGGAAGTTACCCCCACGCACAAACCCCCGAAACCTGGAGGACCGGGTCCTGGCTTAGACCCCTGGACAGAGGAGATTCGCTGCACACTTTGGTTCACCTCTGAGCGGGTGCTGTAGGGGCTATCCAGGGGCGCCACGGGGAGGCAGTATGTCAGCTTGACCAGTCCATTTCAAAAAGTCAAATTCAGTCCACTAAAAAGTAATAAATAAAATTAATAAACAAATAAAAACGCTAATTCCGCTGGTATTTGTTACCAGACCCGTCAACTGAATAAGTTTTTCCTCAAGTGGACTAATACGCTGTAAGCGGCATGAAACTCCTCCGGTGCTCATCATTTCTTTTTTGTTTGTTGACAGCTTCCGTTTGATGTAGCTTTTCAAGTCAATCCAAACCTATAAATTTATATTAATTTCTGCAATAATTATACGCAAACCATACCTACTTTTTTCCATGCACTGGCATTTTTTGTTGGAGGACATAGTGCATTGAGGATTCCTGCCACTTCCTCCCAGAACGCTACTACTTCTTCCTTTGAAAGTTGATGGTAGCCAATTTTTCATACTGCTCTGGTGTTGTTGTTTTTGACCTGTAATACATAAAAAAAACATCAGATTCGGGTACAAAAATTAGAAAAACAACAAAATTAGGTTAATTAAATAAATTAATTAAAAATAATTTTAAGTGTTTTCTAATCGTTTCTGAACATTTTATCTCATTTTCTACTTACATTTTTTCAATTTTAAACTTTTTAACTAAAAAACACAAATAAAGAAAACCCCTCCGTTAACAAAAAAACAACTGAGAAAAACGGAGCTCCGTTCGTAATGCATAATACATACAATCGAAAGAAACTGAGCGGAATCGAAACGCAGAATACCAAAGCTGCCAAACGGAGAAATTTACGATCCGAGTTGAAACGCAGAATAGCCCCCATTATTTTAAGTAGATTAGTTAATAATTATTGTTCTGGATATAGTGGCAATACGTCCGTCCCACTCTCTCTCCAAGTTAGTAGTCAAGGAATAATTGAGGTTATACTAAATCGAAAGATAAACAGCGCAAGCGCTTGATATCTGGAACAAAATAGCAGGAGAAGATACATCACCAGTGTCACGTTGTCATTAACACATTGAACGATCTGGCGATCTTAATTAATAAAATACATTCTTTTACACATCTGGGCATTTCCCTAAAGAGAAATAACATAACTTAATATATTACAAAGTAACCACGCCAAACATATTATATATATACATATGTAAATATATATAAATTCTTTTGTGAAAAGGGAATAAAAATAAAAACAAAAATCTAAATATTTTATTTCAATACAGAATAATACTTTTGTGCAGAGTATTTTCATATAAAATGTTTCCAGATATATATGTCTAGTATTTTCGTTCACTTAAGTTTAGTTTGTATTGGAGGTGTCCAGCACTTCCCCCAAGCATTCAGTCCTTCTATGCCACATGTACGACGTTACTTAATCCTGGGAGCTTTCAAAAACCCCTCGATTCCCTTCTATAGAAAACTGTTTAACTAGCAAACGCCTTTGGCTTATATAATTTAAAATCTAGCAGCGATGTTAAAATGCGGTCACCAAATAATTGGAAAATCGGTTGTAAAACATAAAACTATATTCATTTCGTGAATTTTGAGTATAAAACTTCTCTCATACTGAAATCGTCACTCTTGAAAAGTTGGTCGTGGAAAACTTTATGTTTTTTTTGATAGAAGACTTATCCAACGTTTTAAAAACTGTTGAGGAGAATGAAAAAACTTAATCAAATCGGGACATAAAAAAGTGTGCGTTTTAGATGAAAAAAGGGGCGAATATAGTGTTTGCGTTTTGACATATTTCAGGGCATTGAAGTGGACTACGCAATAAAGGTGATTAAAAAAAGTTTTAGATATGCCTTTTATAAATTGAAATAACAATATGTGTGCAAGTACAGGTTCTTATAAGGAGTTTACGTTCTAATATTCTTTGGTCTGCCTCTAACTAGTCCGATGATTTGTTCATTGTTAGTGGCAGTTATATTTACAAAGAATGATAGACATTAATTTTTATAGGTTTTGGGGTTGTTGATATAAATTTTTTCTAATATACAGACAGTTTCAGGATCTCGAATGCTTTTCTATCGCCAAAAACAGAGATTCGTGGTTCAATGTCAACTTTGCCTGCGACAAATTTCATTATCGATTTTCTACCTTAAAGTTGATATCATGACACACAGGACCTAAACAAACTAAAGAATGTGACATTTTCCACAAAAATTATGAAAGGTTTGAGCCCTTGATTCAACAAAAAAATAACAAGAGGCTTCCTCCATTGGGATATATTTTTTATGGAAGCTGGTGCAGAAAATTCGGAAAATTTTTTAATTCCAATAAATCGAGTATATTATTTTTTGTAAAGGTTGCGAATTCGTAATACCCTGCTGTTGTGGTGAAAAAATGGACTTCAAAATCTTCAATTTAAACTGTTGGTTACAAATCCACTAAAAGTGGAATCGTATTGAAGTAGAGCCACTCAATATTTATATTTTGCCTAGAAATGTTTTAAAAGTTTTTAAAATATGATTTGAAATATAAATTATAGATAACTTTTTCAAAGAAATCACTGTCAAGAAATTATACTTTCAGATGATTATTAAAATGATTATTTTGGGTGCAAATTTCCAAAATTAAACCAGCAAATTAGCTGGTCTTGGTTTCTAGACTGGTAAATATTTGTGCCAATCGCTTTTTAATGAATTGGACTATATTGCTCGGGGGGAGAGTTCTCAGTTCCATAGACAATAAGAAATGTAGACAAAAGTAAAATTTGAAACGCTGATTCACACACAACAACAATAGTGTTTCGAAGAGGTAAATGAGGGTATTTCTTACAGCATTTCTATAATTCTTTGTATGACATTTCGTGCCTTCCACCATCCGGCCTCCTTTCGTCTGTGTGTCCGTCTGCTTGTGAACAATCTGAGCTGAATATCCAACATCTGCTTCCTGGTTTATGTTGCAAAAACAACAAAATCATTTGAAATTTCTTATAATTTTTTGCAAACTTCTCCCAACTAATGCCTGAGTAAATTTATTCAACACAACTACTTTAAAATTCCAAACGGACTCCAGCACAAAAAAAAATAAGAACTAAATAAATGATCGCTTTTAAATGGATGTGTGTTTAAAGTCAGACACACAGACTAGATGGATGGGTTGGATGATGTGTAATGGTTTATTTTGGCATGTGCTCACAATGCCAAAACCAACTACAGGAACTACCAGCCGTTGCCATAGCAGCCACAATCAAATAATGGCCATGATCATGGGCCAGGCCACATGGTTTTGGCTCAATTATTTGTTTGAAATGATTATAGAACTTGAAACAAATAAAGTGGAAAGAAAATTATAGAATCTCATGCTGTTAATTGCCTGGATAGCCCAACCGCTAAAACAAATAGACAGACACACAAATAAATAAACAGATTTTGTTATCAAAACAAGATTTGAATTTATTTTGAACAAAACTAAAAATCAATTAAGGGCAGCAGGCAAACACACACACACACACACACACACAATAAACAGGGAAACATTTTCGAAAGAATGTGATCATGATGCAAATAACGAAATGTCAAAAATTATACAATCGCTCCGTGGGAAGTCCTGTCATCTCTGGAAGTTTAGAAAACGAAATGTGCCAAAAGCACCAACATTTTTATAAACATTGATGTAGGTAAAGTTCTTTAAATATCAACAAATACAAATTCCCACAGAAAATGGGAGTGGCTGAAAGGTTCCTATTATTTATTAAGGAGTCCAATGAACGCAGTTCTGCTTAAACAATTTCAGGGGTATGAGAAAATTTTGTTACGTCAACAAATAATTAAACACATAAATATTCGTTTTCAATTCAATTCGTGGTGTTTTGCCGAACCCTTTTCGAAATTGTTCTCAAAAAAAAAAAAGTATTTAATAGAATGAAGCAATCAAGAAATATAATATTTTGTTTATGTATTTTGTTCTGGTCTTAAATTGACATAATCCTTTTTAATGAAGATTAATAAAGATATTTTTTTTATTGGATTTAGATCGCTTTGAAAAACATACGCAATTTTTTCATACAATTTGAGTGTTCAAAAATTGTTAAGAAATAATTTGTTGTTTCACAAAGTCTTATGGAGAAGGTATTCTCAAACTATTTGTTAAATGATTTTTAAAGCAATTAAGTTAAAAGGTCGTATAAGACCCACGAAGAGAAATCGGTTTGAAAATAAACTTTTAGTTGGTGACATTTTTATGATCACAAACCACTTCTGAATATTTGAGCGCTATTTCAGTCATTCGATCAAAAAAATTAATTCTTAATTAAAAATTTAACAATAGTTTTCTCTAAAAAGTTTTCCCAAAATAAAACAATTAAATATATTTATTCAACGTACATTGTTAAATTTTTTATAAAATAATATTTGATTTCAATATTAAAACACATTGGATTAACACGAGTACTTCCTTATTAGTTCAACATGTTTTCCTATTAAAAGTCAAATTATGTTTTCGCTGTTTTTTTGAAAAGTTGTGCTTTAGACAGACGCCCCAAAGAATATAAAAAAGCCCAAATTTTTATTTATCCATTTTTTATTACATGTGGATTTAAATAAAAGCAGTATTTTTAAACACTAATAACCTTTTTTTGAAGAGAATCAAATTATGTTTAACTCGTTTTGCCTGCAATACAAAAACATAATCTAGTTTATCAGATCAAGTGTTCAAGAACTTGTTTAACCGATTCAGCAAATTCCGTTCCCGAATAAGAACAAAAAATTTTTCTACACTTAAACATAAAAGATTATATTTGATCAGATTTTTGTGATTAAATTTAAACTCAAAGCTATGAGTGTTGTGGTTGTAACTTTCAAGTTGCTATTGCGAAATTTAATATGATATATTTTTATTATTAATTTCAAATTGGAAATATTTTTATTTCAGTTATTTCTACAGAATAGGACAGTTTAGTATGTCCGAGCGTCTCGGCCTGACAAGAGAGAAAACAAAGAATAAGTATAACAAAAGTAAAAGTATAAGAAATAAGAGTGACCGCATTTTCGTACATGGTTGTATATGTTGCGTAGCAGGATACCATTCCCACAACATTGAGAAAAAACGTTAATCAAATTTTAAGTTGTTTTGTTGTTCTAGAAAAGTTTAAACACGATGTTTACTCGGTTAAAAACAATTAGATACATTTCAGAACTACTCTGGTCCAATTACAGAACTACTTTTTAAAAGCACATGCTTAAGAAGTGAATTATTAATGTGGGCGTGGGCCTCAACGTGATTAAATAAGATATTCGAGTTTGCGAAGAAAAGATTTTTTCTCATAAGTCATCGATTTGCTTTCAATGTTTAAATACTTTTTTTAAACTTTAAAATACACTTTTGATTTTAGGTTGGTAACATTCCGGGCCTACATACATATATATTTTTATAATTTTTATGGGGATATATGCCACAAATCGTCACGTAAAAATACTAAAAATCACATTGATATACATATAAGTTTTCAGCAGGAGAAGGAATGGACTTTATGAATTGTTTTGTATTTATTTTACATTTGGCTTTAAATGGTGCACATTCCCGGCCTACTTTTTTATGTGGGCGAACGAACTACAGATGTGACAATCGAAGATGTGCCTGCATTCAGACTTCCGAGTTATTTTTTTGTACATTTGTACATATAAACATGTTGTTATCTTGCGAACCAGCGTCACACCTGTTTGTATTCTAAGTTACTCGTAAATACATACAGATGTATGTATGTAGAAGCATTTCCTTACGATACGTTCTTAGGCCACACATATATCCATATGTAACCCATAGTTGCCTTCACATACATATTTTTTTTTTTTTTGTACACAATATGAAGATTTTGTTCGTAAAAGTCTGCTTATAATTCCATACAATTTTATTGCTTTGCCTCCGCATTTTAAATTCAATCAATTTTACAATTATTTTTCTTTAAAATTCTACTGTACAAAAAAAAAAAAAATTCTTACATTGAGTCATGTCCGTAATACTTATTTAGAAAAAATATTTTCGTAGAAGATGCGTTGGTGGATGATGATTGTTGTAAAAAACAACATCCACATCCACATTTACAGTTTCCTTTTTCTGTTGTTTTTTCGGTTTATTTACACAAACAACATTCAATCAACCAGCTAAAAATATTTACTGCAGTATGATCTCATACTTGATAAGTAGAAACTTTCTGTAAGATCTACTATTTATATGGTAGTTTAAGTTTTATTGTTGTGGCATACATAAAATATTGAATATTTGAACATCCAATTGAAAATGTGTATGTATGTATGTGTGTGTGTGTGTGGCTACATGTCGGATCATGTGTTTGCATGCGCGTTGTATGTTTTTGTGTATGCAACACTTTAAACATCTGATAACGTGATTTGTTATTTACGTAAGATGATTTACAATCAAGACGACAAGGCGTTTTAGCTATTGGATTTCATATTATGATATTTGTATGTATGTCAGTAGGTATAATTTTGATCAGCAGAGGTATAAATTTTCTTTATGAATTAATTAGCAGATCTTTATTTAATTTGTGATAAAAGAAACATCCCCACAACATAAATACATTTTCATATGTATGTACATAGTACATATCGCACCCTAAATACAAAGGGGCACAACTCAAAATTTTCCAAAACTTACTTTTTGCCATAAATTAATTCAGAATACACATCTCTAACTACTGCAAAAATTTCTTTCACATCACTATCTTCTTTAACTGGAAAAATACAGTTATGTTAAGTGTGTTGCTTCTGCACGACGAACTAAACATAAACAGTTTTTTGTCTCTCCTGAAAATTTTAGTATTTGGAGTTGTGCCCCTTTTGTATTTAGGGTGCGATATGTGTATATATGTAATTCATATCCGCATTTGATGACTTTCTATCGTAAGAAGTCGTATAGAAAATAGTTGCACATGGACACATACACCACTTTTACTCTTTAATAGTGTTGAAAAAAAACAAAAAATACATGCAGCCTTATCATTTTTCACTGCGCCGCTTCTATTACAATTTGTAAACCAAATAATGTTTTATAAAAAAAAAAAAAAAAAAAAAAAAAAAACAAACGAAAATATTTTTCGTATTTAGTTTAACTCTTTTTTTTCATTCTAATTATTCTACCACATGGTATTAAAAGATAATGACGTTGCAGTATGTGCCTGAAAATGTTTGATAATAATTCAAGATAGAGTCAAGTTAACGTAGCAGGCACCACAACTCGATTCAGACCAGCACGTTACAAACGACGACACTTTGCGTCGCGTCACAACTTGACTTAAATGAAAAATTTGTGAGTGTATGTGTGTGTGTGTCCGTGCGTCCGTATATGCCAGTCAGACTGTTTGTCACATTTTTGTTTTTCTTTGTTGTTGGTTTCGTTATAACTGATGATGTATTACTTATAAACACAAAATAAGGTTAACGACTTTTTAGACACATTTTATGCCATTCTAGAGTCATCATCAAAAACTTACACAATGACATTTCAAACACATGAATGTTTTGTTTTTCAAATGTAATCTACAGTTATTCTTAATTTCGTTGGAAATAAATATATTAAAAAAATAATGGTGGTTTTTGAGTGACATTTTGGTGGTTTAAGCGCGTCTATGAACTCTAGTTTAGGTGTATAAAATTATCTGTAATACCAGCTGGATCGATTTGAACTTGATAGAGCAGAGTATTTATTTAACGATTTTGTATTTATTTAACGATTTTGCTTCATTATTGATATGGATTTTTAGGTTTTAACTTTTGACGAACTGAAATTTTTGCTAATAAGTTTAATATAAATTAAAATGTTTCGTTTTCGCTCCCTCTTGCCATAATAACCAGTTTTTTGAGCGATAGTTGCGTTCAAAAATCTGGTGGATTAATGGAAATAAGTGTGTATGTATGTGTGTATCAGCCTAATAATAAATACTCGCAAGAAATTTGTCTCCTACCATAATATTTTTCTTCAGAAAAGACTTCTCCAATTATGAATTTGGCGACAGCACAAAAAACTCACATAGATGCCATTTGTTTCGATTCAGTCCATTCAATTTTCTTTTTTTTGTTGTCCGAGAAAACCAAATCACTGGTGCAATAAAAACCACTGAAAAAGATTATTGGTCCGGCAAAACTTCTTCCGCCTTTCGAGTTTCAACATCACACGTACATATCTACAATGTTGCACAGTCGCACCCACAAGCTGTTAGAATTCTAAGCGTTTTCATACTACAGTCGGAAAGGAGGGAAAAGAGGGAAAATTTTTATTCATAATAGAAAAAATTAGTACAATCGGCTGTATCTGTTTTTGGTTTTGTTTTTAATTTTAAACGGAATCTTAACGAATCGACATTCGACTAGATTATATAAACCGAAATTTGTGCAGCGGAAACGAATTCTACGAAAAACTACAAAAAGTTTTCCAAAAACATCAAGGAATTCAATTCCACTTCATCAGGGGTGGTGTGTAAGAATATCTCAAAAACAACTTTCGTAAACGAGGAAAAAAGAAATTAAATTGGCCTGAAAATCCCGTTACTATTTCGTTTAAGGCAATATTAAGTACTGAGCACATTTCCGCGAAATGTATTATGAACACATTTGATCCAGGGAATACTCTGAAACAGAATTACATTTTTGCTGTAAAATCTGAAATATTTTACAAATAAATTCACGGATTTGTTTTTTTTTTTTTGATATTTACATATTCGATAGAATCATGTACCGTTTTGCTTCTAAGAACTAACCATATAGTACATATAAAGAGTCTTCTCCCGGACAGAAGACAGCGTATTCGAGAAATAGTTTGTTTGCAATTTTGTCTAATAGGCCAAGCGAACAGATTTTGAAGTATATAATAGATCGATTTCAGAGATACCTAGTCGAATACCCAGCCTTGGGATAGGCGTAAGTTTTTCCATTCTACAGTATATGGAATAGAAGCTCCAGGATGCCGGCTTTGAGAATATGCGTTCTAATGATAACTGCCTGTAATTGCACTGTTTTTGCCGGCTTTTCTCCATTTTCGGTTTGGGAATAGCAGATGTGAGGCATAAAAAAATCGTTCTTTATGCTGTTACATTAAAACTCCTCTTGTTACTTACACTCGTTATCAGCAAATAGGTTTCTGCTTATATTAAAAGCGTTCAAAAAGTGCACTAACATTATAAGTATATGTACAGTGTTTGCTGTGTGTCGCATTAAAACCGAATTTCAAGGTTCGTTAATCCCTGCTCACACTATCGACTACACATCCGTTCTATTGTTAAATTGAATATTTGTTTTTGTGCAATGATTTCCTTGTAAAAATGTCTACTTATTGTACAGTAGAATTGTAATATAAACACTTATATTGAAGAAAAGCAAAAATCAAGAAATCTTAAAGTTATATCAGATTTTATTTTGCAGATAGTGTTTGAAGAATATATGAATGTATATGTATGTAAAACGTAACAACAACTTTAAATTCTAGCAATACCTTATGCAAACCTTGTCTGGGTGAATTTTTTCCCTACTTCTGCTGCTGCTTCTTTTTCATACACCAAGACGACATAAGTTTGTTACCCTGCCAGTTTTTCTCTTTTCCAATTTATTGCCAGACTATTCTATTGTTTGGCAGCAGAGGAAAAAAAATGTTGGCTGGCGAACACAACAACACCCGCGTCAAACCATTATCGTATCAAACAATTGGTAGAATGTTAAAAAACGACAGAACTTACAAAAAGTTTGAGTAGAAAAAAACGTGTTAACTAATCTGTTGTTATGTCTGCTGGTGAAAAAAAAGAAGTTAAAATTATTTGTATTAAAGATTTAAAATGTAGTCAAACTATTTTTTTTTTTTTTTTTTGTATAGAAAAACAATTCCATGTGTGATTTCAGTTTGGTTGTTGTCTTTTATTTTGTCTAGATTCTATTGTTTGAATTATATCCTTGTCTCAGGCTTAGATCTCATAGCCAGTTTATTCTCTGCTCATTTTCACGGAATTATAAGAAAAAAATAAACATAAAAATCGGAGAGGATAAGAAAAGTAATCGCAAGCGTGACTTAAAAGTTATTTTTCTTTTTGTTGCTTGTATCTGGAATATAAACAATCTATTTCCTTTAAACATACAGTAGGGCCTGGATTATCTGTGATTCAATCAACCAGAAATAAATATATATGTACATACATATATACGCTCCTACAAGCGTATTTTTTGAGTGCTGATTAAACAATTAAATGCAATGGGAATATGTTATCACTTACAGTGAATCGAATTTAATTTTGAAAATGAATAATGAATATATCAAAAACTACTTGAAATCGTACTCTATCATTCGATAAAATCAACTATGTGGAATGCTACTGCTCCCAAGCACTACAGTTAATTGAGGTTCCACTGTATTTACGAGTATATTCGAAAAGATGCTTTGTTGTTGGTGAGTGATTGCAATATAAATAGAAAAGGACTTACACCATCGTGTTCGAACAACTTTCTTCAAGGCAAGTCTTTTATTTCAATTAAACGATTATTTTAAATTAAACGACTTGCATTACACTGTGATTTCGAAATTCGTGGGTTTTTCAAGCCTCGGAATTCTTTGAACGACTTCTCACGCTTTTACTGGGGAATCGGAACATCACCGGAGTCATTAATTCAACAACACGAACTAGTCACTCATTAAGAATTAGATTTAAAATCAGCTTTTAGATAAGCGCCTTTTTCCAACTTTCCAAGAATTGCAGAGTTTCAAGAAATTAAGGGAACAGAGAAACGGGGAAGCGAAACGTTAAAAAAAGTTAAGCAAAACCATATCAAATTCAAGCCGGTAACTTAAGTTTCCAATTCTCCCCTTGTCTTATTGGTTGCAATTTAAATTTTAACAAATTTGTTAAGAAAATGAGTTAAAAAAAAAAAAATTTAATAACTTAATTGATTTTGTAGTAAAAGCAACCGCGAAAAACTGCGATTACTTGAGAATATATTACAAAGTTGTCCATTGAGTATTAAATTCCAATAAATATTGAAATCGAAGTTAAAAATGCAGGCCGCATAAGAAACACAATAATCTATTTTAAACAAAACAAACAAAAAAAAAAAAACTAAAAGCAGCACAAAATCGTTAGGAGTAACAAAAAAGTCCTCTGTGAATTCACCAACAACAACAACAACAACAACGACATTAACGAAATCAACACGATTGTTGTCACATAAAATTGTTAAGTTTATGGGACAATTTTAACGATTAAAATATGCATTAATGTTTTTTTTTGTTTTCTGTTATTTGTTGTTATTGTAATACAATAAATGTGTTTGATTATTGTATTTTTTTCCAATACAAACTACCGGACAACGATCGACATTCAGATTCAAACCCGGCACCGCCATTAAAAACAAACGATATAAGGAAAAAAAAACGATTATTTTCTGCTTGAAATATGTATGCCAAACGAATAAAAATCATAAACAATTTTTATAAATTAAGAGTCATTTTTGCTATTTTCGGAAAAATATGAAATCCTAAAATTAATATAAACCATTTAAATGTGTTGCATCCATTTAAATAGCGATTAAATCAATATTTTTCCCATTAAATGAAAACAAACTTAAAGCTTAAATTTTTATATGACAAGCAAAATATTCAAAAACTCTATGAATTATGTTATTAAATTTTTGTTTGTTTGTTAAATAAATAAACAAAAATCACATTGAAATTACTGTTTCATATGTAAATGTTGGTTTTTGATGGCTGTCGCGGCAGTGAAAGTGTTGGTCTGTCAAGTTTGTTTGTTTAATTGGAGTTTCGAATATGTTTTCAATGAGAAATTGATTTCGAAACTGAGATTAACAATTGACATAAATTGTTATTAAGATCATAATAAAAGTTAATTAATTTCTAAATAAAAACGATGCACAAACCACAATCATAAGAAAAATTATCGTGTTTTTCTCTTCTTTTGTGTAGAATAAGTTTTCAATCTGTTATGAAATATCTTTCGTAATCGACAAGTGATTTTAGGGAGAGTTTGATATTTGCTAGAATAAATAAAGCGGCTTGAACGATGTATGAGTTGAAATATAACATCAATGGCATCATGTACACATTTATTTGCTTATGATCAATATGATCACCTTTTTCATCTTCCCCCCCTTAAATTAGTTATACGATCAGTTCATTAAGTGCATGAAATAGGTGCGTCCCACGATTCTTCCTAGTAGGGTCAGCGATACATGAAAAGAATCCCGAAATTGAAATCAATAGCACCTTCTTCTTCAGAAAGGGCAGGACCTCATCCTCATACGGTATAACTTGTATACAAAATTCTCGTGCAAGGTGCTCGTAGGCCACTTCACTTTCTCTGGTGCCAAGACATCTGTGCGCCTTCATACTCCTAACACCAGTGCACCTTATTTTGATATTAAATTCTCTACATGATCAGGTTATTTTATTATATTGTACCAAAATTTTGTTCATGATATGCGATTATCTGTCATAAAGTTACTTGATTTTTGTTTAACATTTATAAGTAAAACATTCCTGAAGTAGTAGTTTTGAAAAGTGAAACGAAATATATGAATTTTTATATTTAGAACAACAAATGACCTCAAACTCAATAAATAATAACTTTAATCTTTTTCAAAGATGAATGCTTTTTTCGTTAAGTGTACAAAAATCAAACAAGCGCATGTATCTTCCCCTTTCAGGAGTCTTCAATCGGCTGAATAAAATAATCACAACTCGACGACGCCAGTGTTGCCGATTTTCTGTGTTGCGCGTTTGTTTTACAAATAAATTTTCATTTACATTTTACATTGGACGCGGCAAATTCACAATACAATAATTGGAAAATAATCCTTGTCCGAGCTTTTGAGACTGTAAACATTTATCGATAGTCATCTACAATACAATTTATAATAATTAGTAAATACGAAAAAGAACATTAAAATAAAATTTAAATGTATGGAATTTGTTAACGCGACTCCCAAAATCCTCATGATTCTTTTGCCATCTGGTAGCACTAAATCAATTTCGAAAGAATAACGAATAAGAATTCCAACATGTACATAAATTTTTTTTAACGAATATACTGTCTAGAAGCGTCTTACCGCCTTCGCCATTTGGTAGGAGCTTAACTGTGAAGCGGTTCAGACGTGATTGTCCTTAAATCTATAATAGAAATTACCAGGAATTATTGCGTAATAAATCAAGCCTTTTATTACGTATTTATAATTTATTCAAAATCCCGTGGAAATTGCTGGCTCGGCCGATAGCCTTCTCAACAGAATTCATTGAGTAAAATTAAACGTTTCTTCAAAATTGATGAAATTTTAAAACCATAGAAGATCTTTAAACGTAATAAAAACACATTTTCTTTCGCAATTGAAAATAAAAAAGGATACAACTTTCGTGCAAAAAAATAGTCATGGCTTCCAAGTTGGCAACACTTCACTTCGGCCTCACATGTATACGGCACTAACAGGTGCTGCCCGGGGGCGTTCTTCTGATAAACACTCAAGTAGATAGACAGAGTTCAGTAGGGCTTTTCTTTAAGCCAATATTGATAAGTGAGATAAAATTATGTTTCGCCGCCGCTTGTATGATTATAAATCCATGCGCGATTCTATATATACTGTTGCCTATAAGAGAATTGCTATCTGTCATTTTCAATCTGTTCCCAGTGCTTTGTTTTCATGTGCTAATAGCAAACAATTCACTCCTTATAGACTCTGATTTTTTTAGCACCATGTTAAAAAGCATTTGTACACTAGTTGCTTGCACTATCACCACAAAATTGACAAACTAATAAACAAATTTCCTTTAGTTTTTTTTTACGCCAGAAAAACAAGAGTATTAAACTTCTTCAGCACCGTAGATATATGTTTCGATTGAGAGAAGAAAGAAAAAGATCAAATGAATAAAAGCAACATTTAGTCTTCATGTTCTAAATGTCGTTTTAAGACTTAAAAACGTGAATTTATTGACCAGCTGTTAATGTTTTAGATAAAGACTTAACAAACTTACTGCACAATCTAATGTCCGAAGCTGGGATTACTATGAGTATTAGTTAAATACATATGTTTGTTTTGTTAGGTGTTTAAATTTTTTCCTTTTATTTTGTTTTTGCAACAACTAAATTGAGCTGCTAACCCCATTGCCAAGACGAAGTCGTTTGTTAAGAGTATTACAGAGTTTTACATAAGATCTGAAGGAGAAAAAAATTATCTCTTCAAAAGTATGCTGTTGACTTTTTCATTTAGTGTAATAAACTGTGTATGGGCACAGTGGAGCCTGGCTAATATTAATGAACTTAATAGTTGACAACAAGTTTGTATATGAAGATAGGGCGGGTAAATGGACTTTTGCTTGGCTGCTTAATTTTACTGAGATGACACTCATAGAGGGCTTAAGTGAGAAGTTTTTGTATCATTATGTTTATTTTCAGTGGGCAAACAGCTGACTGCTGCCAGTTTAAAAAAGTTTACAATTTATTGTACTTTTCTCGTCTTCTCATAATACTGGGCACAACAAGAAATTAATAAGCTTTTCTTCGAAATCGAGAATAATAATAATTATTATTATTATTATTATTATTATTATTATTATTATTATTATTTTTTTCAAATTGTTTATATAGCAAAAAAAAAAAACACTTCTCGAAACTATATATTTTTAGGCCTTCCCACATATCAAACTATTTTTTTTCGATTTCAGATTTTTTCTAATTTGACTTGAGCATAATAACAAAAACATTTTTTATTTTCGGTATCTTCGTTGCCTCACCTGGAACTAATAGCCACGCGGCTTAAAGCATGAGTCATATATCAAAAATGTCTTGCTCGAGATCTTAGGCTATCTTGCCTTTTCTGTCAGAAATTCCCCGGATTCTTGAGGCAACGTAAGCAATCGAGCTGGTAGCCTAAATACCGAAAGAATTTCAGACTGTAACTAAGCACGCCCGGATATCGTCAATATACAGTTTGTTATGAAAATAGTTATCTATTGTATGGTCAGGCACAACGTTTCAGCAAAAGATAGGGTCTTCGAAGAAATGATAAACGCCCAGTATACCTTTGTCGAGTCATCAAAAGAACCCACACAACTGCAGTCATATAGAAACTTCCCAGTAAATTTGGGTCAAAATATGAGAGAAAAGCCTATATTTATACTGTGTAAATATAGTATTTCCTCAAGGCTTTGGTGTATGTAGTTTGCACGAGCTGGCCTGGAAAAATGTGTATTTTCACTGGCTTGTTATAAAATTGTATATCCATATCATAGAAAAACGTGTACAAAATGTTTACAATAAACTCCATCTCTATGGCTATCCTTGTATTTCCCCTGGCTTTTATATTTTTTGGTATTTTACTAAAATCAATCTAAATTTAATAGATCTGGTCCATCAAGTGAGCCCTGCTGCCGGGAGGGACTGTGATAGGCAAACAAACTACTTTGAGTAGAATTGAAAATGTAAGAACGTAAATACTGGAGAATTTTTCTCCCTTCCTGATAAAGAATCCTCTTCCACGTCCACTAAAACTCTCTCATGTAAATAAAAATTTATAAACAAAATAAATTAAATAGTAATCATATTGATGTTTTTTCCCCCAACATCTACTTCAGCGATGCGATTTACTTTAAATGATAATTGCAGTGTTGCCAGCGGCTGTTTTTCCGAACGTACAGCACATCAGACGCAGCGCAAAAAACAAGAGCGAGCAAATTAGTTGGACTCTCTAAAACTAAATATGATTATGAAATACATTTCATATAAGTATGTGTGTCACTACATATATTCTTTGTTGCTTAATGAAATTGCTTTTGGCTTGCCACTGTAAGTGTTTTTATTTAACGTTTTAGTATTATCTCAACACGAGACACAAGTGTAATTCGCTACGAAGATGCTTGCAAAGCTGGTTATTTTTTCAAACAAATGTTCATCTTTCTAATACCCTCCATCACAAATGTCAAATTTTAAAATTTTATTAAATTTACACCAGAAATGAATAAGTAATTCTTTAACAAAATTAAACAATTTTATAAACAATTCTATTCAGTCATGGAAAGGCTTTTATACAAATAAATTGACGGGAGCCAAACTGACGGGTTATTAGAGGAATTTTATTAAGATTAAGCAGAACTTTGGTCCGGAGGCTTTTAGTACGTTCTTAAATGCATAAAAACTTAAGCATCATTGCTGTAGTGATGCCACATTTTGCTGCTGGTGCACGATCAGCTGTTCCAGCATTGATGCTGCTAATGCTGTTCGAGTGCACAACACCTGTGACAAGTTTTGGTTGCCGAAACAAAAAAATGTCATAAATTTTGATTGAAAATGAAAAGAAAAGTCACCAAGAACGAAAAATGAGAATATTTCTTGAGCTACAAAACACACGTTGAAACAAAAAAGAAAACTAATCTCAAAATTAAGAATTGTTTCATTATTCTGCGACTATATATCGTTGGTACTTTCGAATCGTGCACTTTACTTTAACGATAAAATGCTTTATTTGGTATATAGTGTTTATTTTTATAGCTTTATTTTTCTATCTTTGTATTTATATTTATTAATTTTTTTAATATACATTTTTTCTTTCGCCACAAAAAATGTTAACTTTTATGAACAAAATTATTGAATCCGAAAATTATTTTACCAAAAATTGCTGCAGTGCTGCTGCATCCCTGTATAAAGAAAACCTCTGATGTATGACAGTGAGAACAATTATTTTAGAGCTGATGCTTTTGCGAACGTTCAACTTTAGTAAAGCGGCAGTAATTCATGACAACAACTGCGTCTACGAACATAACCTTTATTTTTTCGTGTTAAAATCCTAACCTCCAGCCACCCTCCTTCCCAGCAATCGAGCTGAACAATTTTTCTCGTATGTTGCAGGGCATTTCAAGTTTCGTTTTGCTCATGCACCAACAGCATTACATGATGTTTTCTTGCCTGAAGTTGGTGAAATATGTAAGTAGTTGCTTGTTTTGCTCGTACTCGTATATTCCATTAGCAAACGATTTTTTTCTTTTTAATAATATTTAATTTGTTTACCACAATAATGTTTTCTATGTATGCAATTGACATCGTGTTGACATTTACAAATTGATGTTTTTTTCCCCCCTAATTTAATAAATGTGTTTTTTTTTCTTCTGGTTGTAAGTGTTTTGCATGTAAACGAAAAGTAATTTACAAGTTAAATTTATTTCGCAAACGGAGCTCAAAACGCAAAAAAAAAAGAAACAACATTTTCGGATTAAATTAACAAATAAATGCTTAAAGCCGTTTTTCTTAGATTTTGTAGTATTATTGACAAAATCTCTTAATAAATTTATTTTTTTACAAAATTGTTTTTTGATATTCATGAAAAATGGCTTTGAAAATGATTTCATTCAAAATCAAAAGTAGCGAACAAGTTGCTGAGTAAAAAAGTTTCGATTGATATGAGGCGCAGAAGTAAAGCCCAATAAGAAAAACCGGTTATCGATCCAAAATTTGTTAATATTTTGGATAGTGACAAACAGCACATTAATATCTTTCATTTTAATCCCGAATTATGGACAAAAAAAAAAAAAAACAAGTTTGTGGTTTTCTTGCATATAAAAAACGAAAAAGCTTTTTAATAAGCTGGTGAGTAGCTGGCTGCAAACTCAGCTAACGGTTCGAAGGACCAAAAGATACAGATACATATGCAAGAAAATGGTGCTAAAATAACCATGAATAGTGTTAAAAATTGCAAAATCGATTTTTGATTGACATCCCAGTTTCGTTTTCGTTTTTGTGTTTTTTTTTCCCCTAAAAATATACATAAATTAATGTAAATCTAACGAGTCATCAGAACAAACGCTGTGAGTCGTTTTTTCAATTTATTTTGACCGTTTCGTAACAGCTAAAACTGAGTGTTTTATAGACACGCATTTGGCTAAATGCATGTAAAAAAAAGTTGCATTTGTGCAAATGTTATTTAGTACTTACGGCCATTTAAAGCAACACTGGGGTGTGCCAGTTAATCAACGAAAAATAGGAACATTGTGATTTTTCTCTTTATTTGTTTAATTTTATTTTACAGCAAATAGTTTTGGGATACATTACAACAATTAAGCATATGTTTCTGAGCATAAGTTTATAAATCGACAACGAAAAATAACATGCTATAGTATCAACATGGTTCAAGGTGGCAAAATATATATGATGGATTTTCCGCATGATATTCATTGAAGTCTTTCATTGCAAATGATTGGTAATTTACAGGCATGTTGTGAAAATCTTAAGATTTAAAAGCACACGTGTGATTTTGTAGTCTTCTGTAAATCACACCCTTTTTGCGTTTTGTGGTGTGATGTTCAACTGCCAAAAACACAGACACATTGGAAAACAAACCTGGTTTTATAACTAAAAACCGTGAAGTGATATGAGATTTTTGTAGCAAAAAAGGCCTCTTCGAACTTTTTTCTAATTTTAAAGTATTAGTTTGCTATAAAGTAAGCAATTAGTTAAAAAATTATACAACACATCGAGTAATTTAATTAATTTATGGTGAATTTAACTAATTTATTGGTGAAATTCGAAAAAACAAAAAAGTGATTAGAAATAATGCTGAACGTTTTAAAATCACCATATTTTATACACCGAACACCTTTTTTGTGATTTCAAATGTGTTTTTCAGAACAGCCCGGCTGCTGAATCATATAGTCATAAAGCAGCTTAAGCAGCAGGATGCCAAGGACTCCATCCATAATTTTGTAAAAGAAAAGTGGTTTGGACAAAGTGAAGTAATTGAATATTCAAAGATATATCACGAAATTTGTTAAGAAACTTGTATTTGGAGTCAAAATAATAAAAAAAAATATCTATATATATTTTTTCCACATAAAGCGATATATGTTTGTTTTAAATGGATTGAAAAACACTCGGACGTTTTGGATGTCGCTATCACAGATAAAAAAAAGAATTTAAAGGCACTCCAATATGAACATCTGACCATCTTGTGAGTGAAATTTTGTCGACAACGAATTCAAAAATAGTATTATATTCTCGTACATATTTCTAAATAAGATAAAATGTGGATGTTCACAACTATTGTGCAAATCTTCAATATTTGCTGATTGGGGGAAACAGTCAAAGATATGCCATGTGACGGAATAATAAAAATAATAGAGTTATTTTTTGTTAACGATTACGTCCTTAAGACGTGATTGTAGCCCAGCTGTTGAGTATTGACTTTAGAAACGCATGGGTGTTGTGCGTATAGCTCAGCTCAACAGTTTTGTAATTTTGTCTTCTTAAAAACGCGCCCCATATCATCGAAAATGTTCAGTAATCAAACATATATTTACAAATTTCGCGGTTCGAACGCGGTACGTTCATTCCATGATCGGTTTTTTATGTTAATACCAAAAATCGGTTCACAGTTTCAGCTATTTCGCATGAGGCACAATAGCCAGTTCCGTGATTTTCTGCCTAAAACTTTGTGTAGAAATTTGAATTGCTCCCAAAAAAATGGTACCAACTTTTCAACTGCGGTCGAGAAGTTATGAAAGACGACGCTCGCCCATAACCAAGCGATGAAAATGTCGCGAAATTGAATAAAATTGTTATGGAGACAATCGTCGCGAATGTCGGAATATTGAAAGCGATACGAAGAAAATTTCGGAAATTGGGGCAAAATAACACATGGCATTCGCAGCATTATAATGCACCTGCTGAATCGTCATTGTTGGCTCGTAATTTTTGGTCAAAAACAGCTCGGCAATCATGCCTCAGCCACCGTATTCAACAGGTTTGGCCGCCTACTTCTTCCTGCTTAAAATATTGAAAAGGACTGCATTTTCCGACGTTTTAACAGATAAAACCCGAATCGTTGGCAGAGCTCAAGGAATACCAACAAGTTCTCGGGGATAGGCAAAAAACCCAAACAAAAAACAAAGTTATGTCTGAAAGCTACCGAACAGAAATTCATGAATAAAAAAATATTAAATAAAAAAAGTTAAATCGAACTTATTTTTTGTATTATTTTATAGTTAATAATATAGTGAAATATTTTTTTTCAATTGTTCATAGTTTTTAACGATCCCTGAAGTCGGTGTAAACTTTTGTATAAACAAATTTCGTAACCAAACCTTTATAGCCGGTGTTTGACTTTGTGAACATGGTTTCTGCACTGAAATATCTAATTACCATATAATGTTGATAGAAAAAGCAAACAAACTAAAATGATCTCCTAAAGTTTGAGAGATTAGGCAATAAAAGCTTGAACAACGGCCAATTAAACATGTAAATTAAGACACACAGTTCAGAGTTTAAATCAGCATTAATGTTTTATGTTGCCTGGAAAAAACCCTAAATTAAGTATTTTTTCTCTTTATTTGCAGGGTAAGTTCTAAAATTTTACGATCAACTTTATACGATTTGGGCCACATACCTGCCACTACATTCAATTGTCTGCGCATACATTTTGTGAGTGTGTGAGGCTTTTATTTTTTTAATAAACTCTTGTTTTCTGTAAACTAAAACTCCAGCATAAAATTGCAAAACCGAAACAAAAAGCAATAAAGGTGTGTATTAAATTAAACTAAAACCAAAAAAGCATTTACTTTGTCAGTAAAATAAAGGAAAATTAAACAAGAAAAAAGTTTTAATACCCACATGACAAAATGACTGACGGGCAAACGGGCGGGTTGGCGGTTGGCGGTTGGACGAGCGGGCGGGCGGTCTGGTTGCTTGGTGAGTTTCGATTAGTTCAACTGAAGTGCTAAACAATGAAACCCCTGATCCAATTGCAATAAAAAATTAAATGAAAACAGAAGAAATGCTTGCAATGCAATAAAAACACCTCTCCAGTATGTATCGGATGTAATTTAAAACCACTGTCACACTACACTTGCAAAACTGCAAAAAAAAACTTACAATACAAAACTAAAAACAATAAAAACAAAAGAGAGATAAACAACTAGTTAGTAAATTAATTGTTCAAACAAATAGTAATAAACCTTGACTTAATTATTGTCAAATTAACTTTAATATGTTTATTTTAGCAGAGAGAAACAAAACAAACAAAAATTCAAAATCTTGGTAAAATAAATCAACGATTTTTATTCCACAATCTGTGACGAGTCTTTGGCGCCCTCCATCGATCGCTCTACGGTTTTATGGAGGTTTTTCTATTGCAATTGATGTAAAACGTATTTTTTTAATAGCGGAAATCATCGTTTATTGCAAATTAAATTTCGCTGCAAGACAGCGGCCAATTTGCATGACCACAAGAACGAAATGTATAAAAGTGAGATTTTTTAGATTTCAGCCGATTGGCGGGAGCAATGAAATCATTATAAGTTGAAAGTTAATATAAAACGGCAAATTGCGGGCTATTGAGTTGACATCACTGTCACATTTTAAGAAGTTGCCAGCCTTCTTTGGTCATTCGAAGAACTTAGTTTTAGTTTGTTAAAAATGCATTGACGCGAAATTTAGGTACAACAGAAATCTTACATACATGGCTGACCTCTTTTGTAGTCTCTCAAAAAACATTTTCTAAGTTTAAGCGTTTTTTTTATAGCTCTTAATTTTCGACAGGGCCATAGACGAACAACTAAATATTTCTGATGCTTAACTTCTTATACACGTTGAAATGGCAACCTTATCAAGGTCATGAAATGTGCATTTCATTATGATTTCGATTTCGGATGCTACTTATCGAAATTAGCCAACAATCCTTTGGGTTCTTCAGTAGTGAAAAGTATGACAACGGGGCTTTACTAGCTTCAGATAGTGCTTGAGGACACTGTAGTCAAAATGGAGGGCACGATTTATGTGTTGCTCTGTGAAATCACTGTAAGAAAATTACATGTCTGTTACCACATTTCATAAAAATCAATGTGACGTCCGTCCTCTGCCGGCAAGAAACAGCAATACTGCTTTTACTAATTCGGTTCTGTAAGGGCGTAATAAAATGTCCTCTTAAAATATATAAAAATTGTGTTACTTAAACTTAAGCATCGAAAGATCAAAGGCCTTGCTGTTTGATATCTCCGTGACTTTTCCAATTTGGTGTATAAACGATTAGGGAAACCAGTAAAGGACTTGCTAAATATTATAGGAACTCAATTTAAATGATTAAGAAATTCCGTGTTGGTGGTATTAGCAAAAGTGACGGCGTACATTCAGGTCCGCCAAAGGAGGTCATGACGCCAGAAATCACCAATAAATTTCATGGAGTGAATGACTCGATCGGTAAAATACATCACATTTAAAAGCAATCCGCGAGATTGGTGCCGCAGTTGCTGACATTCGTCCATAAGCGAAACCGTGTGACCACTTCCAAGGAGTGTTTGGTGATGGCATGGACTCACAGCGACCAAGGAACATTAAAAAGGTTGGCTTTGGCCGGGTGAACGTGCACCAACGAAAGTCAAGGTATGCCCCCTGTTTTTGAGGAGGCACGCGGTATCACACACGTAGATTAAGATCACCGGTGACTATTACTCAGAACTTTTAGACCGATTCGATATTGATTTAAGGCAAATACAAAGTGCTGTTGCAGCAAGACAATGCTCGAGTACTCACGTGTCTAGTCACTATGACAAAAATCAAATTTTGCTGCGTAAGAATTTTTAAAATCAGTTGGGAAATTACAATTTGGCGATGAAACAAACTGCAAAAAATCGCTTAAAATTTTAGCCAACACACAAACGTTGTAGAAATGCAAGTGAAATGTTTATGACTGATTTTAAGTGCTTGAAGCCCATAGAACAATTATTTAGCAAATATTTATTTAAAACGAGTTATTTGTTGAGATTAGTTATCGTATCGATGGAAGGCAGAGTGAAGTGCTTACTACTGACTCATTTCACAAAAGCAAAAAATATGTAGTCATGAGTCCAGGAAATTAAACATGAAAACTTTTAGCGGAAAATTCTTTCATATATTATTGAAAATTTGCTTCCGTAAAAGGCCTTTATTTATTCCCTTAGTTAAGTGTTTATTATCGTCTGTCTGAAAGTGTTTTGTTTTGCTATTAGATGGGCGCATAACTAAAATATTTTAACTTATTTTGCTTTTTTATATTGAGCAAATACGTTAAATAAACAAAAATATAATCAAGTACATTTGAATAAATCTTTCTTATTTTTTGTTTGTTAGTGGCCGGCCTTCTTCATTCATCTTAAAAGTATAAAGAGGATTTTTTAATTCAAATATATTTATCGCTTCTATAGAGCAACAGAGTACAGAAAGTATCCGCTCCCAGCTTCAATATGGAGTGAACGGGCGATAATATAAACTAATTGAAACCCAGACAGTTCTGATTTGCTGGAGTATAAAATGTTAGTAAACAACGATTTAAAAACTTGCAACATAAAGTTCCTTTCTATATAAAAATTAATTTTTTTTATTATCTTGTGAGGCCTATTCTTCGCCCATCCATTCGGCATCTTTTTATCTAGCATTTGCCAAAATCATCCATACCCATCTCCAGTATTCCGAAGGCCGCTTATTTTTTCCGGGCCTATGCCAGAGCTTTAGTGAATAAAAAGCTTGTGCATTTTTAAGTGCAGGTATATCTAAAATCTATTGCCGTTTAATAATGTATGTTTTACAAAAATCAAACATGCAAGTGCATGTCTGAGCTGAATATATTTTCGATTGGTGACGGAAAATATTTTTATTGTGGATATTCATTCCCCCAATTACAATAATGCGCGGTTAAAGCTGATATCTTAAAGCGACGGCGCAAAGTTGATATATTAGAGTAGTCGGCGAAAGGGTCTATTGTGGGATGATCATATATTACTGTGTTCATATTATAACGAGTTGACTGTATATTGGGTTTGTTAAATCACTGCAAAGTGTAGTCAAATATTATGGAGATATAGAACTTTGAAGTGAAATAAAACACAAATGAATATTTTAAATTGACATAAAAATTACTTTATTGGAAAGTTAATTCCTCTGGGATTATAATTTAAATATGACTTCTGACATATGACCGCCACGGCTGGCTTGGACGTAGTCTAATCTGGAGGTCCAATTTTCGTTAGCAATAAGGCGCCGAATGTTGCCGATATCGTTTTGTACTGAACGGTGTAGACTAGCGACTTCGCGTATCCCTACCGAAGAAAGTCTAGCGGAGCTAAATCGCACAATTTTAAGACCTCAAATGCTGCGCCCGCAATAATTCCCCAAACTAAACTTATTCACCAGTTAAGGGTAAATTTCAGAAATTTCACTCTGTTATTTTAACCATAAAATTTTTGTTAACACATCAACTTTTGTATGTGTTGCAAGTTCGCTTTAAATAACTTTTCCAACACAATTATTTATTTTTTTAATTTTATTTCAAAACAAAGAAAAACGCATCGAATGCTGTAAACATTTGAAAAAATCACCTAAAAACAACAAAATGAATGTTAAATTATCATGCAATCCGACCATTAACATCTAGTGTGTTTTTAGCTTGAATGCTGTTGGCTGTCTTTGGCTCTATAAATTTTGGTTTATTTGTCCATTGTGGAAACGAAATGTGTTTTTAACTTGAATATTTCATCAATGAAATTAAACGAGAAGAAAACTGCATTAAAAAGAGCATGATGTTTATACAGGTGTTTAGGAAGCGGACAAAAGAAAATGAGTTGCATGAAGACGGCGGGGTGGGCTCATTAGAAACTAAATATTTTGCTGGCCAGTAATTTGCTGCCATGATTAATTTATTTTTAAAATATGTGCTGCTTTTCTTTTGGATCTGGTAATTTTAAAATAGAGATTTAATAATTTATATCTTTTAAGAGCGCTTAATCAAAAAATTGCTTTAAACATGTTTTACAAAGCGATTCATTGAAGCTGAAATGGCAAAAGCAGTTTCATATCAGAAACTTCACCAATTTGGAGAAATTTTCGGTACTTTAAACAAAAGCTGTCCAAATGAGCGCAAAGCACGTATTAATTGGCTATCACTGCAGTGTAGGAAAAGTTTTCAATGTTTAGCAACAAGTTGCTAGCGAAATGCCCATAATCGAATTACGAGCGACAACTTTGCAAAATTAAATTGATGTATGAAAAGAAAAGAAACTTAATAGCACAAACTTTTTAAACAAATTTGAATTCAGCCTGATGCTTCTTGACTCTTTGTTTTCTCAGTGTATGACAATTCAAACCGTCTCAAATTAAAATTCGCATTTCTATTCATGTCAATGTGCTTGTACTTGTGCTTAGCAAAAGAATAAGCAAAAAAAAAAATCAAATAGATTTTACAAGTTGTTGAACATTTTCATCTGCCATCGTGGCCAAGAAGCAATAAATTGTAAAACTCGCAAAAAAAAACAGCAGTTATCTTTTTCTTTTAGTTTTCTTAATTTTCGACCACTTTTAGCAAATTTTTCGTACAACAATTACGTTGTATTATTATTTGTTGTTACGTTTTTTTTCAGCTAAAATTGTCGTTCATGCAATTATTCGCTTCAAGAACTGCTGCAAGAGGCAACGAAATGTCTGTTCAACAACAATTTTTTTTTTCTGCTCTCAACTACTCGTACAACTGCCACCAAATCCACTTCAATTAGTTCTTTTACTACCAATACCATGTTTAAAGTAAAGAGCGGATTTTTATGTTTTAAATTAAAGCATGATTTTTAAAGGCAGGAGAGTAGAGCAATAAGTTTTTGTTCAAGAAAAAGAATTTAAAAATTTTGCAAAAAAAAAAAAATACACTAAAAAGGCACTTCTTGAAAGGAAAAAATTAAAATCTTATCTGCCGATTAATCTGAAAATTTGCTTTATACGATTATTAGCGACCGCATCTTCAATCTGGAGGTTTGCAAACTTTACGTTTTAAGTCATTAAGATAAATTGGAAAACCATGAGTTAGTAAGAAAATACTCCTACTGAAAGGAACTGCGATATATTTATACGTGTTTCTCATTTTTATAGACATTTTTATTGTGTCAGTAAGAGTATTGCCTTAGCCAAATCGCGTCTTCTGACAGCAATAAGTTAATATTTTTATGAGATAATTTGTCTGTCCCACGATATCGAAAGTCAATTTTCGTTCGCCATTTCATTCGTTCATATGTGAAAATTTTCACAAACTCTATTTGGGTATCTGGTTTGTAGAAACCGTAATAATCTTTACTCGGGGCACAGTGGCCTCCGACCAATCGAGCCCGGAAATTTAGTCATTTATATGCCATATGATGGATCAAAATTCAGCTTTCGTTCATTTCATTTTGTTATTATGAAAATCAGATTGAAAGTGTCTGTCAGTTTGGTGGGTTTTGAAAAATAAAATTCCATTACGATAAAGCATTGATGAAAAGAACTCACCATGAAATGGATCACCAAATTGTATCCGTCTTAAATACTGAAGTGTTTCCTTAAAAACTTTAATTCTGACTATAAAGTAATCTTTTGGTTTTGTTAAAAGGGCGAATAATCGTAACTTAATCGAATGTTAACGCTGGGCAGATTTTTGCTCCAGATAATGATTAAAATTAAACTAAATGACCTAAAAATAAATAAATAAATTCGGCAAACGGAACGTCACAAATAATATACAAATTAATTTTTCGTCTCACAGGCGGTAAAAGCTTTAAGTGATTTTAATCGGAATTCGAATTATCTATAAGCTACAAAGCAACAAATTTATTTGCAACTATTTGTAGTTTTTAATTTTCGTTTAAGTTAAAAATGGATTACATTCGATTAAAACCTTCTTTTTATCTTGATTAAAATCCTTCATTCATTCATTCATCAAATAATTTTTAATAAGTAATTTCGTTTTAATTTCACAAAATTATTACGCAGCTGTGATTTAATTAATTGAAAAATATAGCAGCGCCTTCAAATCTTGAGATAAATATCAAAAATGTTTTCATCCCAAATTAAAACTGTTTTAAGATCATTTTATTTAGGGTAATTTTAATATGAGATAATTTTAATTGAGATAATTTATTAAATTAATTTTAGTTCCCGATAAATTTTTTTTACAATTTTAATTTGCGAAATGTGGCATCACCTTTAAATCTTGAGATAACATGAAGTGTGTAGTTTTTTTTTAACTATTACGCTTCTTTAATTGAGAAATTGCATGGCGTCTTTAATGGAAAAATATGCCAGTGCCTTCAAATGTGGAGATAAATTGCGAAAAGTGCCAGCGTCTTGATTTCATCTCAAATTAAAATTGTCCTGAGATGATTTTAATTGAAGATAATTAGAATTGAGATAATTTTAGTTTGAGATAATTTTCGTTTGAAATAATTCACTGTAAGATAATTTATTGAGATAATAATAATTCCGATCATTTTAATTTGAGAAGTGTGGCAGCTCCAATTTAATTAGTTGAGCAATTTGGCAGCTTATGCCAGCGTAGTTTGCTGCCGACATTTTGCTCCTAACAAAATCATTTATTATGACAAATTAAAGTGAATGCAGCTGGTGAATGAAATTTGAAACAGAATATTTTGCTTTAGTTGAAATTCTTTTGAAATGATTTATCTCTCCACCTTCCTAAAACATTGCAATACGACAACTTTTGTTGTGTTACCCAAGAATTGGCCGCCTTTAAAAAAAAGATACTAACATGCAGCAAGTGGATGTGTTGCCTTATTGGCTGTCAAGTTAAAAACACAACAACAACAAAAATTTATATAAACTGGTTCGTTCGGCATATTTTGTTTGATTTTGTTGTTGTTATTATTAAAAGTTGTGGAGAAAAAGGCATAATTTTGATACATATTTTTTTCGTTATAAGTTTACGTTTAATTCAATTAAATTTTACATTAAATATCAAATTGGTGAAAACTCGAAAGATTTGTTGACAGGCATCACACACACAAACACACACACACACATACAAGTTCCACATACACGCATACATATTGAGCCTTTGGTTCAATACCGTAGTAACTCAAAATTTGAATTTTTTGAGCTGGTTATGCAGAAATGATCTTTGGGGAAATATCTATCTCGAGAAAAAAAAAGATTATGGTTCCATCTCTAACTGTTCGGATTCAAAATGTCTTTATTGCCTCTAGCTATTTCCAACAATATTTATTTGCAATAATGAAATGAAATGCATTTTTCTCAGTTCGCGATTTTTTGAATTACTACGGTATTGCACCGAAGGCTCGATATGTGTTAGTACAGAACTTTATGTGCCAGTTTTAATGTGTCAAATTGCCTTAAGAAGATCAAAAGAATGAAGACTTTTAGGTGTTTGGTAGCAAAACGCTCATGCGGCATTTCAACTTCTTTCTTTGCTGAAATTTTGCTTAATGTGCCAATTTGTTTGAGATATTTTTCTTAAACAGTCGATTTAATGTTATTTACCGTACGACAAATAAGGTTTAGATTTTAAAGTTTGTTTGCTTTAAAACCTGCTTTGCTGAGTTTTTTTTTCAAAAATTAAAAATATATGTATTTATGTGTGTGTGTGTTTGTATGTCTAACAGTTTTTTTTTTTCTGAAATGCTGGCGACCTTGTAAATAAAAACCGATATGACATATTCGTATGCATTTATTTATGTATATACATTTAAGCATGTGGAGATTTACATACTTTTATATAAGTATTTACGTGTGTGTGTGTGTGTGTTTTAGTGCAGCTTTTTTATATTGCAGTTCAACTACGAAACTTGGTTTTTATTGCCAGCGACCAGTTGGTTTTTTAAGGCTTTAAATTTGACCCAATATCAGCGAATGCAACTGGTTATTAAGCTCATTACCTAGATTTTTCTCTAACTTTGTTTATTTGGTTTAAAATAAGTTTTCTTGTCAACCGAGTTAATCACTTGTTTAAACAAAAGAATTCTGCGGCATCCGCTTGAAGTTGTGATAATTATATTTTTAGAATTTTACAATTCGCAGCTGGTTTTCATATGACGCAACAACAACAAAAGCGCACAAGCAAATTAGAATCATTAGGAGTAATAAAAATAAGTTTGATTCTAGTTGTTAATGCATAGAACTACGCACCCAGTGCCCGCCAAAAGGTTTTTGCCTTCTTCTGTTTGCTGGGCAATAGAGAAGGTTAGCACAGCAACCCAAAACCCTAAGAAATTTCTGTACAACTCCACCCTTCCCTAATAGCAAATTAGTAGAAATGTAACCGAGTTTCCTTGGGATGCTTTCGAAGAGGTATCTGCGGAGAGGTTCTGGGGGTGCTGTGGCTTGGCTTAAGCCTAAAGAAGCAGAAAGGGTTGGTTATTGATAGATACTGATAATAGTATTCTATATCCAGTGACTCGAATGACGGCGAGGTGCTGTTGTTTTGCTAGAGCTTCTTTTATTCGTAAGAACTAAATGGTGGCCGGTTGGGGCTCAAAGCTACCAACTCAGGTGCCTTATGTTGCTTCACAGTCCGGTGAGGAGTTACTGGCAGAATGGATTAGATAAACCGAACTCCCAAGTAAAGGCCGCTTTAACATATAACAAAAAGTTGCCACTTATTTGCCCAGGTGGTAGAGGCGCCAGTGACCAGTTGACAAGTTCACCATCAGATTAGCCCATATTGGCAGATGCACTGATGTTTTACAATCTTCACTGAATGACTTATTATACAGATAAGATCTGGATACCTTGTCTTACCATCTAAACGCATCTTTAGCGTTTGCAAAATATTAGTTCAGAACTTGCAGATTCAATAGCCGCTTAAGACACAGGGTATTTCTGCAGAAAGGAAATATTTCTAATGTTTTGCAAGTATCTACAATTTCTGCTACAAGTATTTTTTTAAAGTAATCCGCATTCACATATATCGCCAGTATTAACTACATTTTTGACGTGCTCAACATATATTTTTGTTTTGTTTTTTAAACTTTTTTAAACATTCAAAGTTCTAGTTATTGCAGAAATTGCATATTTTGTTTCTGCCATCTGTCAGAATTTCCTGTTTATTCTTGTAATTAATGCGCTTCTGTTGTTTCTGGGCTAAATTTATTTTAAAAAAATGTCTGCAATATTTTCTCTGAAACGGTCCGCTGAATTGTTATTATGTATTTGTGTTCAAATGCTGAAGGTACATGACACGCGTCAACGCGTTGACACGCTTTGAGGCTTTCAAAACTTTTTACAAACCACTAGTAATATGGCACACGGTGCAAACTTTTCGTCAGCTGTTCTTTCTTAAATTTTTGATGTACTATTTTAAATTTATTCGACAAAATGCGATGCCACCTTTCATGTAACTTCACCTTGACTAGTCAGCCAATCAAAAAATCATTTATCTTCAAATGCAAATTGTTTTTTTTTTTTACTTACAAAGAAATTGTCAAAATTTTTCTATACAATAGAAATGGCGATGATCACTTTGAGCAGCACGTCAGCCTTAAAAACAAACTAGTTTTCTGCTGATTAATATTTGATTCAAAAACGTCTTACAATGACAGCAACTGAAACGCTGAAACGTCTATTGTTTGAAGATTTTTAACCAGCATCTCAGCACAACTGATTTCTAATTATTGCTACTAAAAGTAAAATAATTAATGCAAAAAAACAAGAAGAAGAAAACGCATTGTCTGTTCATTTGCCGCTGTCTTTTCTAAATAGTTATTTTGTATAATTGTCATTTTTAAGCTTTTTCGGCTCTTTTATGTAGCCAGCAAATATTCTCTGGCTTTTTATTTTCATACTTTATTCATCAGTTTTTTTTGTTACTGCTTTTTTTTTAAATATTGTTTATTTACCGCAACAGTCCTTGACCTTAATGGCTGTTATTATTTAACCATCATCATCAGCAACCATTAAGATAATTTATCCACAATAAAAATACTTAAGTATATTAAAATATATATTTGTGCATTGAGCAACCCAGTTGACCCAGCAGTCATAAAATAAAAAAATGCCGCTGAAGAAAAATACTTTCAAACTATAGTTTTCAATAAAAAAAAGGAGACAAAAATCAAATAAACAGGCATTGTTTTGCAATCGCCAATTGACTTGAAAAACGCTTATTTGATTATTGGATGTTCTCTGAGGACGACAGCTCTAATAAATCAGCTGCAATCAAATCGACACAGAAAATTATTAAAACAAACCAAACCCATTTAAAATTTATATTTTTAAATATAATAATTTCAATTTTTTTCTATCTTCGGCTAAACACAAAAGGAAACATGTTTTGTTTCTGTTTAAGTGAAAGGCATCAGTTCAGCTCAGTGTATGCTTGCGATTGGAATTCACCAAGCGTCTGGCGATTGTGAACTCCAGAACATCTATCAAGCGATTTGAAGTCGTATCGGAATTGTTGTACGATATTGAAAACATGCCTGAATATTAGTTTATTTAATTTAATTTTTTTATTATTTATATATTATTATTTATTTTCTTATTATTAATTAGTTTATAGTTTACGTTAGTTATTTTAAGTTGTCAATAGTGATGGCTGCTCGTGTTGTGGTGGACATAGAAAACATAACCTGGTCATGCCAAACTTTGCAGCCTCTTGGAGATCTCCAGCGATAGATATTGACGACGTGGTGGGATATGGCCAACTGGGATCTTACATGCAGACACACAACTGCTGAGTGTCGTGTGCTTCAATGACTTCTATTTCTAAATTCAAACCTGTAGTGGTTATGATTTTAGCAATCGTTGTGAAAAGATATACATATATGTAAAAGTAATATATGTATGTACAGATGTGTATGTTTGATTGCTAAGATATGTTTGTTTGATTGCTAAGCAAAACAAAAATGTTCTCCATAAAACGTATAAAAGTTTAAAAAACTTTATTACTATTTTGAAAAATTCATAAATCGTCGAACTTCAGAAATGCCATCATGTTATTTGAAATCACCTGGTTTTAAAAACTGTAATTTTGCACTTTTTCCCAACATAAAGGCGTTTGAAATATTGTTTAGAGTTAAATTTATAGGGCTGAAGTAATACGGCGTCAGTTGGACCAATTGCGAATCGCCATTATCGCTGTAGCTCGATTTAATTAAATATAGTTCGGCAAGAGAATAAACCGAAATTCGCCTTTTTTATCCATCGATATGTATAAAAATTATAAATACAGAGTCCGCCAACTTTGGCTGACTGACTCCCGCAGAATTTCAGTTCCAAATTGCTGGAACCGTGCGTGGCGAAAGTTGAGAAACATAATATAATTTTATATAGCGCCCGGGAGGCATATTTTCGAAAAAATATTGTCCGATAACTTGAAACGGTGCATCTGAGAGGATGTAATTATCCTTGATGCACTGCTCCCTGTTTTCAGAATAGGTAATCAAGTTTCTTATCATGTAAAGTCATAGCGGTATGAAAAAAACATAAAATTGACCAATTTCACACCTTCATCATAGACAAAAAAAATGCAAATAAAAACAGTAAAACTCAAAGAGTTATAGGCACTTCAAATCCGTGAGTCTGTCAAAAATGGTACTATTTTTGATAGCAGCAATTTTATGATTTGAGAACACGCGATCTTCACAGCATGCGAAAAGTAAATACATTAAAAAAATCTTAACTTAACGAAAGTCGCCAAATAAAGTTAATGACTCATACGATCATCAAACCGAGAGTCTGTCTTTCTATTGATTTAGAAAAGAAAAGGAATTAAAAGGCATTATGTGAGGTTCTTTATACAGCGATACATTGTAAGAAGATAAGGATTGAAAAGTAGGATTAGTTATTAGAAAATGTATATATAGATTCGTCTTATTGCTGACAGCAAAAGAGAAGATTGAAATACCAGCCAAAAAGACATGAACATGTTTTTCAAACATTTAATTGTTTCTTTTTATTAAATCGACAAAGTCTACCTGAAAGTGGATGAAGACCATATTGAGTGATGTATTTAAATAATTCATCATAAGATTCTCCATGTAATAGTCGTAAGATTATACCCAGTGCATTGAAATGGTTTAGTGATCCAGCTAAATGGTAAAAAAATATGTATATGTGTATTTTTGTATGTATGTATGTATTTGAGGTGAACACTTTTTTAGTTTTTTTTTGTAATTTAAAATGTGTTTCTCAGAATATGCGGGTGTTTTGTGTTTTCCTTATTTTTTTTAGTCAATTTTTAAAAGAACTTCAAAATGTAATAATTCAATTCACAAGTAACATTTATAATTATTTTTGCTATTCAAGAACGAAATTCTCTGAATAAGTTAATCAAATGTTTGAATATGGATCTGTAAATGAATTCACGGTTTCAAACAAAAGTTTTACAGAAACAGTTGTTGGACTAAAACCAAAAAAAAAAATGCTATCATCTATCATTACGGTGACCATATTTTTCAACGAAAAAAAAAGGACATTCAAAATGAAATAACAAATTTTTATTATTAAGCTTATTTTATATCACATAAAATAATATAATTCCAACAATGTAATATTAGTCACTTGGACAAGTAGTAATGTATTTTTTAATGTTTATAAAAGAAATAACATAGGAATAGAAGTTCACACGGCTTTAAAACAAAATATTTAATAATGAAAAATAAATAAAAGCAATTCAAAAATATTTAAACTATTATTGGTATTTTTCTGCGGAATGTATTTTTTTGGTATATCGATAAAAACAATTTAAATTCTGCGCAGTCCATTTGAAAATTTCACTTTGTTATTAAAAGTGATTCTAAAGTACTCACTTTTAGTTGGGACTTTTCCGATGTCCAAAAATTATTTGCAATTGAATATATTCTTTCTGTTGGCGCATTAGAAGCTGTTAGACATAAACAAAATTCTACAAGCTTCATTATATTTTTACATCCAATATTTTTTTCATTGAAATAGCTAAAAATTTCCACCCATTTTTGATCCACTAATATGTCGTCTTTTCTCCATTCCTCAATTTTTTCTGCATCTGCATACTTTTTAACACAAGCTACTTCGTCAAATAGTTCATCATTATTAATTTTAAAATCATGTCTTAACTCATTTATCTGGGC
The DNA here is from genome assembly GCA_932526305.1 of Epicampocera succincta. Classification (NCBI taxonomy): domain Eukaryota; kingdom Metazoa; phylum Arthropoda; class Insecta; order Diptera; family Tachinidae; genus Epicampocera; species Epicampocera succincta. Next base: position 61,352,123 of record OW052034.1, read on the forward strand.
TAAACTTTTTTCAACAGACTGCCAGCATGGCGTTCTACTCAAAACAACCCAATCAAAATGTTCCATGTTTCTAAATGCTGCATCCCATTGATTTAAATAGTCAATACAGAGGCCATAAAAATTACTAACTGTTTCCTTAAACTTAAATCCATCAATTTTACCCTCCAACTCTAGTATAGCAAGATTATTTTTAATAACCAATGGTAAAAACACTTCTTCTTTGCCTGCTCTTAATTTTAAGTCCTTTAAAGTCAGAGCAGCCTCGGGCATTGAAATGTGTTGTGACTCTAGACGACAAATATATTTATGGAATATAAAAGCTTGACTATGTGCAAAAAGTAACCACAACTCAGCACATGGATCATTAAAAAATGTTTGTAATATCATCGGACACTTTTGTTGAGAAAGAAAATATTCTTTTAATGGCACGAACAATTGTAGAATTCGCTCTAAAGCTGGCATTAATGTCAACCAGCGTGTTTTGCTATGACCCAATAATTTTTTATATTCAACGTCAACATCTTTACAAATCTCCTTAAGTTTTTCTACTCTTATAGTGTAAATGTAAAAGAAAGAGTAAATTTTGACAATTATCACTTCAATATCAACAGGTAGGGAATCGGCAGCAGTTTTAATACAATTGTTCAAGATATGAGAAACACAATTCACACCAATTAGGTTTTTTCCAATAAAATTTTCCATTTTATGAAATATATTATTTCGTCCATTTCTTGCTGCACCTCCAAAATTGCAATTAGTATTGTCACCACAAAATGCTACCATTTTACTAGTTATTTCAAAATTTTCTAAGATAGTTGAAGTTTGGTTGTTTATAATTTTCTATTGTATGGAATTTAAAGTTTTGGGATTTTGGGAAAATACAAATTATAATTTTTGAAAATGAAAAAAAAAAAATAGAGATAAAAAAGGACAATTCCATTTAAAAAAGGACAATTCAATTAAATAAAGGACGATTTATTTTTGTTTAATTTTAAAGGACATAGTGTCAAAAAAAAGGACTGTCCTTTTAAAAAAAGGACGGATGGTCACCGTATCTATCATTCAAGATTATTTTCCCTTTCTAAATTCAGTTATTTTAAAACCAAAAAATTGCTGGCCCTATACATTTTTTTACCAATATCAATCATAAGACAAAAAAAGTTTTTCTTGAATTAGCCAAAATATTATATTATTTTTTGTGTTGATTAAATCTAGAAAAATTTTAATCAAAAATCATAAAATTTAGACAAAAAGTTTATTGATTGGTTTTCAACAATTTGTTCCATGGGCTTGCATTTACATCGTATCTTTGCACTATACTTTCTTTACTTACCCTTTAAACGCCAAAACCGTGAAAAGTGAAAATAATTGAAACTTATTTATCTATTTAAACTTAAATATAGTTAAAAAACTTAAAGAGGAAACATTTTGGAAGTGTATTCTCAGGGCTGTAGTCGGACGGGAACAATGGCGTCATCAGTATGCTATTTTTTTTAGTGCTTGGAAATTTGTTAAAGCATAGAGCTACATCGCATTGTTCACACCACCCACCTTATTCCGTTATGACAATCACGGCCATATGATTTCTGTTTGCAGTTTTAAACAACTTCCATGTATTTACCAATTTTGGTATTACTGACTGCTTGATTGTGGAGGTCAATGCCGCCCATTCTGCGATCTGGCTAACACTGACTTTTGCTTTTTCAATTGAACACCAGCTGTTCCATTCTACAAATATTATTTGATTGATCTTCTTAAATCTGCAAACAAAATATTCCTTCGTCTCCTTTTTTAAAAAGCGCATGTGATCCTAGTGGACATTTTTTTGTTCTTGAATCGCGAACAGTCCCAAAGTTTGAAATTCTCTTTCTTTTAGTCCAACTAACAGATTATATGACGCAAAAAAAAAGTGTCAAAAAAACAGAATGCGATATGCAGGGTTAAGAAAGTTATTTAAAAATTGTAGCACGACCCGGGATCCAAGAGGCATTTTTCATCTTTCCGCACTTACACTTTTTACTTAAAGCAATTTTCATATGAAAAGTTTTGTACTTAAGCCAGGCCTCGAAATGTTATATTTTTTTTTACTACAGTCGAAAAATCGGTCATACATATATGCCTACAACATATCAAATTTATATAAATATAATTTTATAACAAAATGATTAATATTCTGTATTATATGGCAAAACGTTTTACCATTTTTCCATCACTGTTTTAATATCATGAATGTCAAGATGTTCTATTTTTGACCTTTAGAAATACGATACCACAAAATTTGTCTATTCATTCATTCAAGGATATTCACAAAAATTATCTTATATTTTTTTTAGCAAGAAACTATAAGATGCGAACTTCTGAATTGAACAAATAACTAAAGTATTATATTCAACTTTTTTTGTAGAAGCCTCTTTAAGTAATCGTTATTTTTAGTTTCTGATTCACACAAAAGAGATCATGTTTTAAAAGTGGTGAAATATATGGATGTTTACAAAACAATATGCCCGCAAAAAAGGGAACAACTTCAAAGCAGCTGCTTTTTCCTCAACACAAACAAATCGACAAAAATACAGAAGAAATACAAGAAAAAATTAAGTTTTATATTATTGTACACAAGTTGAAGTTAATTATCCGAGTATTCGGATATTGATCTGAGTGACCCGAATGATTCAGGCACCGTTTAAACCAAACTTTAAACTTTAATGGCACCTGCGCGTCTTACAAAAATATCGCCTTCTAAAATTTGTTTGTGTTCGTTTCTGCAAAAAATATGCAAAAATTTGAAAATAACCCAATGCTTGGATTCACGCAGGGTTTGTGCCTAATAATGCTGTTATGACATATTGACGTTTGCATTAATCCATGTAAACCTTTTCAATTGTCGAAACAAATATTTTGATGCCACTAATTGGACAATAACTCACAATTTTGTGTATGAAAGAGGGAAAATTTAAAACAGGACAACTTTTAGTACAGAATTATGATCACCATTTAAATGGCTAAATACAAAATTGTTCTTTGTATGTAATAAAGTAAAAGCAGAAAAAAGAAAGAAAAGAAAAAGAAGGTCATAATTATTGTCTAGGGCAGGAAAACATCCATCAACATTTGCAACATTTTCGGCCGTAAACGTCAGGGTTAGTACAAAGTGAGAAGTTATCCGTCGTTGGCATTTGTTTTTGATTATTATAAATTCGCAGTGATTATAATGATTTTTCAGTGAAAATGCCTTAAATAGGTCTTAATCACTGCCGGAATTTTATTTTGTTTTTGAATCAAAAATTATTTAAGTACAATTTAAACAACAATAAAGGCAGCATTATAGAAGGGTGCAGCTCAAAAGAATACGTAGTAAAAAAATCGTCTTAATCATTTAGCACCTTCCAAAGTTTTGAAAGACAGAAATCGCATAAATTTGAAAAAAAAAATTAGTTAATGTAATGATTTTTACAGTCAAAAAACTTTTCACTGCCGAAAAACAGTTGTATGGACTTTATGTTTCTAAAAGGAAGGACTAAAGAGAAGGGCCACAATTTCTTAATAAACAGAAGGCACCACTTTTTCGTTTCTGGCAAAAATTTCCATATATTTGAAGATGAAGCCGTTCATAAATTGTTCTGTTTGATTATAAAAATAGTTTCAAAAAACTTTCGTTTCAATGCGCAATAACCCGCCAGATATGCAATTTATTAACTCAGCTGTAGTTCGTGGCGTGACGTGGCATTGTCGCGTTAATTGCGGTTCTTGTATCGTTTGTCGTTTTTATTGTCGCTTCGTTCCTCTAAATTGTTATTCTTGAAGTTCAAATCGTAACACCCAGATTCAAAGTGAGAAACATGATTTTTATAAATATACTTTTATAATACTTTCTTCTAACGATTAAGCGTTAATTTCATTTTTTTCCCCATTATTTACTTTGTGCCAAACTTTTTCTTTAGCACGAAACGGATTTATGTTTTCTGCATCCTTCCGAAGTTTTGCAGTTTTAGTTCCTTTCGAAATCCTGGAGCACATTTTGGACTATTTTCATTTGGCTGTCGTTACTAATTGCGATAAAAAATTCGGTACATTCACGATAAAACATCAACGGGGATGCCAAACTATCGTTTTTATTTGGTTTTAAAACTGTAAGGCCAAGCAAAAAAAGGCTGTTGTTAATTTGTTTAATATAAATCGTCAAAAATTGTTTAATATTAATGTAGGAATTTTATTTGGTTTTTGAAACATTTAAGTAGACTTCAAATCAAAATAAAGGCATCATTAGGTAAGTGTTGCGCATTTAAAAGGCAACGTTTTTTGTTAGAAACAAAAGATACACAAGTATAATTTTTTGGCAAATTTATTAATTCTATCTCAAATGTTACTGCAAATATTTTTGATGTCTATTTTTTTTTTATGTATTTCGTATCTTAGATGTGGCACTGGCGCTTTAAGCAATCGTGTTTTTTTGTTTTTGTTGTTGTTTTTGGCTTGTTGCTTACAAAACGGCAAATGTACTTTTTATTTGTTTTTAATTTATTTCTAACACGCCACATGAAAATTACCACCAAAAGCCATATTTAAATATTGCAGAACAAAAGTTCACATCACAATGACAGCCTCTGAAACGGTAACTGCATTAGAAACGTATTTGTCAATTTAAGTTTCTAGACAATCGTCGAAACCCATTACACACTCGATTTGTTTAATATTTTTGGCCTCAAACTTTGTTGAAAGAACAAAAAATGGCACGAATTACCTCATCCAATCGTGTTTTTTTTTCATTTCGTTTCGTTTCGTTTTTTTGGAATCTTTCTAATGATCTCATCGGAAATTGCAAAATCTCGGTTTTTTGTGTGTTTTATTTTTATTATTATTTGCTTTTAAAAACTTTAGATTATTGAACAAAAAAAAAAAAAAAAAAAAATAGCAAACCATTAAATCAAATTTAATGTTGTGGGATTAAAAAACAATTTTAATTTAAAATTTTTATTATCTGTTCTAAGTGAAAACAAAAAAACACTGATGGAGACAACAAAAAATTGTAATGTGATTGACATTTTACAGACAATTTAATTAAATTTATTATCAAATCCACAAATAAATAATCGATCTGTTTTACGCAAAAAAAAAAAAAATAACAAACTGTGAATAGAATAAACTTAATTAAATTAGTTATAAAATTATATAGAATTTGCAGTGGCGTTAAATTTAGTTTTTTTTTTAATTCTAATAAAAGAAAGCATTTTAATGTTTTTAAACGTAATGAAAGACTGCAAAACAATCTAATTATTATTATATTTATGTATCTTATTTTACCTCACACATTAACTTTAAAAGCAAAAAATGCTTAACTAAAGCAAATTTTTGTGTGTCGTACATACTTTTCCTTCAGTGTACCTGCATATATACATACATACACACATACATACATACATCATTAAAAATGCATTAATATCGAACAATTTTTATTATGAGCTTTTTAATATTTATGCTGCTGCTCACATTTTTTCTTCTGGAAATGAACGCGTGTTGTGTTTCTGCCTCCATGCATGCCCGTTCATGCCGCATTTTGATGAATGTAAAACGTTTTTTTCTTCAAATGCCTATGACACATCAGCTTGGAAAAAAACTAAAATAAATTCTGTTGACTGCTTATACAACTGATGCATTTTTAATGAAATCAATCGATCAAACGGTAGTTTTATTTATGAACACTGCAGACAGCGCACACTGCCACAATACCCATGCGCTTCCTGTGTATGCGTTCTGAAGACTTGAAATCAGTTTGATGGAGTTTTTGCTTTTGCTTAAAAAAAAAACGCACTAATATCTGAAATATGTACAATGTTTACTTTGTTTTAATGCTATTCAAGGTAGACAACACATTTGAAAAACGACGCAACTAGATAAATAAAAAAAAAAAAAACACTGGCGGCTCATGGATACACGAAACGCAATTGCACAACGCATGCTCTGAGGAGTAAAAAGTACAGTTAGAAAAAAAACTATATAATTTTCGAATGTTCCAAATGCCTTATAAAGATTCGAAGAATTCTAATATGCCGGCCGACTGACTCTTGTGTGTACGTAAATTTTCCAAATTTGATGAGAATATCCATCAGTTGTGAATGCAATAATTCCATTAATATATTCAGACTAATATACTGTAATTTATCAGTTTTGCTGCCTTATTTATCTTACTTATATGTATGTATATCTGGGCTACTCTTTGCAGCATATCCCATCAGTCAGTAATAACAGAAATATTAGTCACAGTTGATTAAATCTTACTTACAATAACATCATGTAATGTACCATTTTTTATTATTAAAACTATTTAACAATTATTCATTTCGGCGTGGGACTGTTTTATTGCAGGTAATGGTGCAAAAACGTGTTATAAATAAAGCTAAACAATATTGTGTTTGACTTTTACGGCCAACTGTTGATTAAGATGACATTTAAAAGACAACTCATAATTAAAGCATCATTGTGCTTAAAATATGATAAGTTTAAAATATAATTTTTTCGCAACAACAAACCAAAGATTGAAATAGTATAGAAAAATCTGCTTTAGCAGAAATTTTACATTTCTGTCTGTTTTTTTTTTCTTTTTTTTTTTTTTGAAAAGTCCTTTTTAAAATTTGTTTACTCTTAAAGTTAAATAATTTACATCATTATAAAGATTTTTCCTGACAATCTAACAGAATCTTAAAAAATTTTCGTAAATACAATGAACAATGTTTTATGTCGATGTAAAACAATAACAACAGAATGTGTGTGCAATTAGAGAAATCCCTTTGCAGCTCATTATTTGGATGCAGTTTTCGCTGTTTCAGCGAATAAGTTGATTGAAAATATTTGAAAGAAAGTTTTCGTTTGTTTCAGTAATAAATTTTTTGCGTGAGCATGTAAAGGCCTTTGCTAAAGTCTTTTTCAATGATATTTTGTAAGAAAACTAAATTTGTTGCAGGGAAAAGTCCTTTCCAGGTCCGCTGTCAACGGAATCGTAGTTCAATTAATAAAAAAACAGACGTAATATTTTATTAATCACAAAATTTTATATTTTTGAAAGAACAACATATAAATTCCTAAAAAAAAAACTATTTAATTAATAATTTTAAATTTGTGGTTTTTTTTATAAAAAAATTTTGATTTTTGCTCCTGATGCTACTTTGGAAAACTTCTTCAAAAAAGGTCAATAATTAAGAGTCAATATAATTTCGTTAAGAATATTTTTTTTTTGAAAACCTCTGAAGTATTTTCTTCACCAAATATTTTTCAGATAAATTTATAAAAAAATTGGTTAAGAAATTTTTTATTATTCAATTTATGTTCAATATCAGAATTTTTGGAAATTTTCGGTTGTATTTTTTTCCAGACTTTTTTTACACACAAAATTATTTTGTAATAAAATATATATCATTTATTTATTTTATAAAATATTTTTGAAATTTTTTTCATATTCTATTAATTAATTTTTAAAACTATTTTTCCATAAACAAGTTTTATAGTGTTTTCTATCTATTTTCTCTAAAACATTGTAGCACAAACTTATATTTTTTCATGTAATAAATTTAAAAATAAAATACTTTTTTCACGAACATTATCCGAAATAAATTTAATATAGTTTTAATGAAAACTTGTCGAGAAACTCCGATGTTTTCAGAAAGAAATGTTTGTTGGGCTAAAACTTTATCAAGATCTCGTTGTACAAATACAAACATTTATCAAATCTAATTGCCTGTAACAAATATGGTGGAACTCAGTTAATATATAGCAGAGCATTTTTGTTATGCGTTTGTCTTTATTTTTTTATATAGAAGAATAATTTGTTTATAAGTTAAACAGACACACAAACAGCTAAATAAATAAAAAGTTCGAATGAATTTCGTTAATCAAATGAATTAATTAAAGTTTTTCTTGTTTCTAAATTTCCTGTTTTCCTGTTTTATTACAGACAATTATAATTATAAAGAGCGCTTAAATCTTAAAGCCTTAAAATAAAAATTTATATTTTTAGCATTTTGACGACTGAGCATTTTTCTTGCCAAATAAATTTATTAGCAAACAATCGTCAGCCATTAAAACTGTAAGGTTTTCTTACAATCGTTTGAACTGGCCTTCCGGTGGCAATTACCAAATCTTCCAATATTGTAAGATCTGACAACCGTCTGCCTTTATAAATATGTTTTAAAAAACCAGTTGTCTATGCAAATATTTATGTTAATTAACATAATTAAAATAAAATGTTTTAATTTTGTCCCCAAATTTTAAAAGCCTAAATATTCAAAACATCGTAGATATTTTGTGTACATAAATCCGTCCATTTGGGATGTCGCATTGAAATTACAAATTTAAAAACGGTAATTTGCTTATTAAAAAATACTCAATTCCCCATACGAAAATTAAGACATGGCAACTCATTTCTTGCACGTAGAACAGAAATATATGTGATGGAGAAGACAATATTTTTTTTTCTTTTTTTAGTTGGTTCAGTATTCAGGGGAAGAACGATCCCTACATGTACCCTGTTTTGTATCAGAACTAGGAAAATGGGGAGGACAGTAGTAGTAGTTGTGTACGTTTGATTTAAATCTGTCTTAACTCGTATGTGACTGGATATATGTGCGTCTGCGTGGAAGTTTGGTGTACAAACGTACAGTACGATTGAAGAATGTCTGCTCTCTGTAGTGCATTGTGCGACACTCAGGCCCATCGACCGCAAATGGATGAGCTCCCAACGATAAGCGCATATTACCCAAAAATGCAACTGTTTCGTCAGAGTCCGTTGTAGTAGGAAAAGCGTAACGCAACTCATTCTGTGACGATGCTCCAGTGGGTCACTAGAGTCGCCGATAATAAATTGATTTAATTAAAACTTTTCCTTTGCTTATCCATTAACATTCTGTCCTATCATAAATTATTTTTTCCTCGAAATGTTCTTTCCCATTTACCAAACTTGCCATCGCTTAAAAATAGTTTCATTAAAATGTGTTTGAATTTCCCGAAATTTAATTCAATGCGGAATAACAGCAAAAATATCGCCATTTCGAAAGGGAATCGCTTTATCATGAGTGAATCTTCCTAAGCTGTTTCTCCTTCATTTTTTATACATATATTTTCTATTTAACAACTAGATAATAAAAAGACATGACAGTCGAGATCAATTAATAAACAACAACAGACAGGCCAATTTTGTGTGGCCTTGTAGAAGTTTAAAAATATTTTTAGGGCGCATTTTGGAGTTGTCGTGAAGAAGAATTATATAGTGCTGGTTTTTGAAATGTTCTACACTTTAATAGACATATACTTTTACACGAGTCTACCACATGGATGTACCACAGACAACAGAAATATGCAACAGAATAATGCCTCCAATTCTGAACAACTAGAACCCCAATTTTACCACAAATTTAGATTAAAATTCTAAACTTTTTTTTAAATTATTATATAATTTTCATTTCTGTTTTTTATATAGTATTCTTGTTTCTCTTGTACATTCACTACGTATTGATAGCAGGATCAAGCGTTCACGAAAGCAAATTTTCCTTTTTGGGAAATGAATGGGTAACAAAAACTTATTCTTGATAGATGAGGCTTAGAATATCCAAAGAATTCCCCACCACCCAATTACGCCCCCCTTTCGATGCTTGTGATTTCTTAAATAACACAAACCCCTTTTTTCTTTTGTAATTAGACAGATCTGAATAAATGAATTTTTCTCTTGCCCACCTGATGCATTTGTTCTCCATTAACTTGTAGTTTTAAAAATAGATATCAGAACTCATAAATTATTCGAAACCTTTCAAGCTGCTCCTATTTTTCTTTTGTGATTTAGAGATTTGTTTCACAGTTTAACAAGGAATTTCATTACAAATGGCTAGATTTGAAATATTTTTAGCCTACATTAATTCCATCTATTCATTCCTTGCGTTCACAGGCGAGTTTTTTTGCGGTTAGAAGTGTTCAAATTCAACAACTGTGTGAAAAATATGTTGTAATCAAAAATTTGTACTTGTACAACTTGTCCGCCTAAAGAGTTTTCCTCTCACATCCATGAATTGCATTGATATTGACAAATAAACAAAAATGAAAAATAAAATGTAAAAAAGAAGGCCATTCAACTTCTGCCACAAGTTTTTGCTAAAAAGTATGCATTTCTAGACGAGCGCATAAACTTGGTCATACTTGTATTTAAAGTTGATTAAAAACCCACATTAAAACTCAAAACAAAATGAAGTCAAAAAAGAAAAGAATAAAAAGCAAAAAGAATCACATGCGAATTTCATTATTAAGCGAAAACAATATTTAACACACACAAATGAAAAATGGTATAAAATCATAGACAAGATTTATAGGATTCTATTGGGTGAGCGCATAAAAACGAGGGTTGTTGCCATAAATAACATTCTGTGTAATTTTCTAAACGCAACCACAAGTTCGGCCGGCAAGACAAAACGAAAGTCTAAAATAAAAGTAATTGACAAATAAATTTATACGTTTTCATTTGCCAACCAGCCAGCATTCACTCACTCACTCACTCAGTCAGTCACTCGCCCGCTGGCCTTAGTTACACATAACTTGGTCTAGTTAATTAATTTAATTTTATTTTCCGTTGTCTAATCGTTAGCAATTTGACTATTAACACTGGAAAACAAATGAAAACACATAAAAACACAAATTGTTTAACAATTTAAATAGAAAATTTGCTTAAATTCGCAAAACAAACGATTATGGTCGAACAATTAAAGTGTTTAACAAGCAGCCAGCCAGCCAGCCCCAACCAGCCACTAAATTCAGTCAATGCTCAGCTCGGCATTGAGCAAAACACAGCCACACACCAGCCGCTACAAACAATGCGTTTTCTACTTGTCTGGTGCAGTATTGGTTGGCATTGTTGCCGCAACGGGCAACACTTTCGCTTTGCCACAACGTCGTCGTTTTCCAACAATGATCTTTAAACTATTTTTGTGGAACAAACTGCCTGCCAGCACAAGAAGAAAAACGAAAAGAATTCATTGAAAAGCTTTAAGTGTCAACTGAAATTTGTGTTTAATGCTGTTATTGTGGTTATTGTTGTTATCCCAACAACAACACAAATCCAACCAACAAATGCGTTTGGCTTTAGAAACAACATGGACTTGAAATTGTGCAATAACGATTTGCAAAAATGGTCATTCGAACATGACCATTATTGGTCAATTGCAATGAAAATTTGTTTCTTTTGTTTTGTCCACAACTGAATACTCAAACAATGTGAAATCGATTTCAAAATAAAAGCAAAAGTTGTTCCTTTTTATATAAAACCATTTGAGCTCTTAGGCACAAACGATAGCAAATGCGACAAATAGACGCGTGTTCAGTATCAGTTTGTTTGTTGGTGTTTTCTTTTAACCCTTAAAATGGATTTAATTGTCTGTAACGTAATGAGGTATTAATGTTTTTTTTACGAAAAAAGTATTTACTTAAATCGGAGATGGTTTAGAATTACCTGTTCAATACTTGATAGTCAGCGGGCCGTGTTGCAGGGTACAGGCGAATTTGGACAAGAGAAAATGAAAAATTTCCAAAAATTTGTGTAAGAAGAATCAATCATTTTATTTATTTTCATTAATTTCAAGAATTAACACATTTTTCTCAACTGCACCGATTACAATTAAAATGAACTATTTTCTAATATGCGACGTTTGTTTATTAATTAATTAATCAATTAATCGCATTTTTCTCCGCCAAGTATTTCTTTTAGCGAACAAAAGTTTTCAATTAACATACAATCGCCATTAAAGGGTTTGATAACTATAACTGGGGCAATTTCTCATCTCCGCCGCTGGTAACTTCCTTAAGCTCTGGCCTCCTTCCAACTCTTCTTTCCAAAGACAGCAAGTCAAGACGTTTCTGTAGCAAAGTTGCGATTTATATTTCATATTCGTTTCGCCGTTTTGTGTGTTTTCCGGCCATATGTCGATGTTACACGTACTCAGTTGTTACCCTACGCCCTGGGAACCTTATAAAAATAATATTAAACAACATCGAAATATCGACATATAAGACAGTACGTAACACCTTTTTCTATATTTTTTATTAAATATATATTGTACAGTTCCCAGAGCGAATAATTCAATTGTTCCGTAACGACTTTCAGCCCCCATCAAATTCTGCAAATTAAAACCGTATTACAGAGTTGCTTAGGAGAACTAAATAACCAGTTCTGGAAGTTCTGAAGGCATTTGCTTAAAAATGTGTATGTCACTTCTGTAAAAACAACCAGCGTCAATTACCCAACCATTGCAAAGCAAAATGTGGGTCACACCAAGCTCCTATCAATTCATATTGTGATACAATAAGTCTTCTTATCCTGTCCAGTCCTGTTGGCATGTTATTCTTAGTTGGAAAAAAAAAAAACATTTCAAACGAGTTTTAAATAAGAATGTCGGGCAAGTTCAATTTGATTTTAAACAAATTAAGAGGGATCCAGGCAGTTCCAGCTGCCTTTAACGAGTACTTCTGGACCATCGCAAAAATATAAGTACCACGATGGCAAATCTTTATATTATTCAGCAATATTTTTTTATTTTAATTATACACATCTCTGATAAGCCTGCAGTTTTGAAGCTCTGGTTTCTGGTTAAAAATGTTATTTCGCAATGCCACTCGTGACATTGAAATATGTGATTTGAAAAGGAAATAGATACAGTTATTGGCAATGAATTCTTTTTTTACTCTTTGTATCCTCAGACATATTTCAAAGCGCAAAGGCCAATGGATGTGCCTCTCGTTAAGATCGTTTATGAACACAAAACATGAAAAAGAAATATCCGAATGAAAGAGGTGCGCGCTTTAAAGACTGCATTCGAATATCTCAAAATGGGTTATTTTTGTACATAAATTAACTTTTTTAATTGTTTCTGTATGAAAATGTGATGAAACAAAAAATATTTTCAAAAACAATTAATTTCTTGGTGGCGTTGGGTGGAGCTTTCGCAAGATATACCGATATTTTTTTATCAAAAACTGATCAGAAATATATTCCTTAGAGCTATAGGCGATTTTGGAGAATTTTTCGACGAAAAGTATCACAGAATACCTGGCATCCCTGTTCACATGAACAAATTTCCAATACGTTTATAAATTTATAAATAATTATTTCTCTCCAACAAGTGATTTGTCAAGAAAATTAATACGAAAAGTCTGCGAATTCACACAAGTCGCGTGCTTGTGTTGTGGATACGCCACATTAATATATATATATAGATATATGTATGTATATATATATTTTGTTTTAGTTTGAAAAACAAAACTCACAAACTCAATTCTGTACCCACTCCAAGATTTTTTGTTTATAAATGCGTTTCTAAATATCAAAACTAGTATCACTGTTTCCCATTATTTTCTTTTTTGATGAAAAATTGGTCACCCAAAGATCGCTATTTGTCAATTCTAAATGTGTGGTAGTAAAAAGTCGACATATAGGCAGCTGGAAAACATATCAAAGTTGCTACGCGAATCTTGTTCAAATTGCCCAACCAAAACTACATATTTGATAGCGTGAAGTAAAGTTGTAATGTTTTGTCGATTTTAATAAAATAGTGAAGTCTATATTGAAAACTTGGGCTTAACTCAGATTGTGCACTTTGATGTATTTTCAATATATGACGATTCTATAGCAAATCTATTTGGCAACCATGAATTTGCTTACAAGTAGTTGTTGAAAATTGCTTGCAGCAATGTTGCAACATGTATGTATCTGCTTCACCTTTACACATTTCGCTTAAGAATCGTACTATTTTTTCTGTTGTTGAAGAAGATGAAATCTTATCACAGACTTTCTTCTCATATATGTTTGTATAATTATGAGTTGTCTTGCCATATTCCTGGCATAAAGGGTTAAAGTGTTTATAAAATATTTACTTGCTACCATTTAATTCCGAGTTTATTCAAATAATTGCGTTAAAGTTGCCAAAAGGAAGTAAATATATTCCACTGACATTGTTGTCGTCTTTTTTATTTCTTACTTTTCCATGCAAAAATTCCTTTAAAGTGCAGCCTTTTTTTCTCCCGGTACGGCGGCGACCCATGAATGTTTGCCAACAAATACAAATTTTATTTGTAACCGAATAAAAATTGTTTGTACATTCAAGTTTTTTAGGCAATTGTGGTTTTTCGTTGTAACATTTATTTGGCGTTTTTGTTTTGTTTTTTTTTTTATTTGCATAATAAAAGTGTCACTTTTAGTTTTCAGGAAGACGGTAATGAAATTGAAACCTAAAATTTAATTTATGTTTGTTTGTACAATTTACATTCATAAACATTTTTTTCGTTTGTTTGTTTTTGGTTTTTAGTGTGCACGTATGTATTTATATGGAATGTTTGTTTTATACGAGTACTTTTTGAACCAGCGATAAAATTTGTTGCTCTTTGTTTCAAGTTGTTCGTATTGAGATGTTGTTGGTGCGTTTTTTTTTTCTCTTATTAAGGCATTAATGTAAAAGAATATTATGTAATTTGTGGTCGTTTTTTATATTTCCGCTATAAGAAGCTTGAGATTACTAAAGCTGAGGTCAGACAAGGTAAATATTCAACATTTCATTCAAGTTCATTATTTTTATGTTGAGTGGCATCGAGATCATTGCACTGTCAGGATATGCTTCATGAACATCCAAATATTCGCTTAAATCTTACTAATCAACTTGGGTAACTAGTCTAGTGCGGGTGACAAACACAACTCTAGAATAATAAATAGTTGCGATGACACGAGAAAATTTCTTTAGCCCAGAACTGCTTTACTATTGCAGAAAAAATATTTAATACTTCACAAAAGGAATTGAAAACACCAACAAAAATGTGAATGAATTTTCATGTGGCATTTAGCTTCTTTATATTGTATGTTTGAGTTAAATCAAGTCATAAAAAAAAACTAGTCAAAAGAAGCTCCTCGGTGTAGAGGGGGTTCTAAAGTTCCTATATGACTTCTGTTGTACAGTCTGCCAAAATCTTCACGAAAATTGGCACGACGCGTCCCTGGGACGGCTTGAAAGAGAGTTCCTGGTGTTGGCTCAAACTTTATGAAATATTCACCCTTATTCCGGTTGTCGTCATCAACGTCGCCGTCATTTTAGTGTCAACATGATTTTGTTTCAACGTCATCATCAATTCAATAACAATTTTGCATTCTATAACAGGATGACGACGTCGTTGACGACTTATCGTTTATGTCAGCATCTCACACACACATCTCTAAATATTTGAAACAGCTGTTTGGTTTGTTTATTACTTTTGAACAAAAATTTTATTAAAAATTGAAATGTTTTTTACTTGTGAGATAAATGCAGACTCGAGTGATGATGAAAATACAAGAAAACAAAACCTCATATCAGAACGGAAGCTTCTGACACAGAAATTCCACATATTGAACCTGCCGGACAGCAAGTGAGCAACAATTTCAGTCTATTATTTTAATGATTGTATAATTTATTTTTTGAAAGGTTTGAAAGTTAGTTTAGAGTAAACAAGACTGCTTTTAAATATGTCTTAGAAACAATATCACCTGATTTGAAAAGCGGGGTAAGGTCAACATACATTTCCAAAACAACGAAGTTGGCAGCTACGTTAAGATTTTTGGCACTAGGGTCATACCAACTAGGTGTTGGCAACGATTTCAACTTGGGACTACCGCAACCAATGTTTTCTAAGATTTTGTCGGAAACACTATATGCATTGGAAATGACAGTTTGTCCCCAATGAATTAAATTCGAAATGACGGATAGGGAAAAAATTGAAGAAATTACTTGGAAGTCTCTGCGAAATCCCACTGCCAGAGAGGAATTCTTCTCCAACTCTTTCACTAATTTCTCAAACTGGGTTGCAGTTGTTATTTTAAATTTTTCCGTTTTTTCCATTTTCAATTTATTTATGCTTCAAATAATACTCAAGTCGTTATGAAAATTGGCGACGACAAGTCGTTTCAAAACAATATCGCCATCATATATTCTTGTAGAATGCAAATTCTATGTTGACAGTCATCGATAATATTCGATAACGACAACTGGAATAACAATTTGAAATAAACAAGGCAAAACAATATCGTTTTGTTTCACGTTTACAACTGGAATAAGGGTGATTGATAAGTAGGTGCGTAACTCCCTTTTCGATGATCGAAATGTCGCCGAGCAGATTTTGTCTTTTCGTATATCACACTGGAGAACACTGAAGAGGAATCTGGATTAGAATGCCAACCAGAACCGTTAAATAGATTCCTAATGCAAGTACAGAACTACATGGTGGAGAATGTGCTGCTGAGTCTGGTTAAGGATTGATTGAAGATTTCCGGCTGCCAACTCAGGTGCCTCGTGTTCATTTTACTATCCTGAAAATTAATTAAACAGCCTGAGCTGTTGAGCAAAGATTTCGCGGCGCTTTCATATGTATATTATAAAAAGTTGTACATATGTATGTACGCTTTATATAAACTGAGTTTTATATATATATAGCGTTTATTATTAAAATTTATAAAATGTAGATCTTATTTGCATTATTTTCGAATTAACACTTTCCATTAAGAAAAATTCTTTTAAAACTATTATTCTATCCATAAAAATGATTTTAAATAACAATTCTTTTCTTTTGTCTTTACAGTTTAAAACGAAAAAGCAAAAGCCGGCTTAAATGGTAAGGGTCTTCTTTGGATTTTAACCATAAATAACTGTGTAATTTGTTGTTGTCAGAAAGCATAAAATCGTATGACGCTTTAAATATTTTGGTTTAAATTTTAATGTTTGTTAATAATTTGAAGCCAAATTCACTCATGTACTTGTATGTGCCTCTTTAAATGTGTACATTTCGTTGCACATATTGAAGTTTCTATAAGTATTTTACAAAATGTTCTTTTCGAAAAAATCTTTTACTCAAAAAAAAAAAACACAAAATCCGCTGCGGAATTTACGTTCAAGCTCGATCGTTTGATAGAAGACTCCGTTTAGGTTACTTTGTGTCTTAATGGTTTTGACTTAATTCGAACTGTAATCCAGGCTTAATTTTTTCATATGTATTGGCAGTGTTTCATTAAGTTTTATTGATCACGTTTTGACCCATCTTACAAGACTTTAAGACTTTTGACATGCTGGCTCTTTCGCCGGAGTCTTTTGAAGAATAGCAATTTTCATGGTCAGCTTAAATTATTATTACTTGAGTTTTTGTAATGGGCAAAAAAAAAAATTTAATTTTAGTGTTAGTGGCTTCATTTTCACGGCATTTTTAAACTCTGCTCTTATTTTGTGGATTTTATGCATTTTCCTGTGCTGAGCGCAATAAAACATAATTGCAACAGTTTTGAAAATTTATTTTTAGTGTTTTTTGTGTTGCGTTTATTTAACAGCTTTTTTGTTACCTTTGGCCGTAAAAATATCTAGATAATTTTGTTTTTTAGCACTCGTTTTCAAACTAACTCTAATGATGCTTAATAATACTTAACTACCGATAATTAATGGAAAATGTTACAACATAAAATCAGTTGCAATTACAACAAACACCATTTGAAGAAGCACATTAAAACTTATACAATATTTTAGCGTAAAGGAAATCTTTTTAAATCTTTAAGAGTTGAACGAGGAAAAAAAAGCAAAAGAAAGATATAGAATCGTACATCAAGTGTGTTTTTTTTTTGTCCTTCGAGTCTATTCAGATTCTTGTTTAATTGCTGCAGCTATTTGAGAAGATGTAAATATTTTGATTGGCGAAAGAAAAGTATATGTGTGTTTGTCTTTAAAGTCCATCTTGCTTCCTCTAATCGGCAACAATATATTCTGTCACGTACGTCTCTTAAATCTAACTTAACAAAAACCTCACTGGAAACAGTGTTGCACGTTCAAAACCGACTAACAGTCGACGAAAATGTCAATGTTCCTCAACGCTTTATGAAATGTCGGCATTCTTTTATAACGTACAGAAATAAACATTTGAAGAACTTATTTTTCCACACAGATTTTGACAGCAAGACGCACGAGATAAAACAAATTTGTTAATTTGTTACTACTAAACAAAAACTTCATACAAAATCTATTAACGCAAAAAAAAAAACAAGAATGCAATACCAACAAAAACTGAAAGCAATTTTGTTTAATTTCCTATCAATCTCATGATCAAAACACTGACAACAAACAGTAAAAGTGGTGGGGCCTTCCTGCCTGCGTGCCATCGATCTTTTTTATAAGGGTAATAAAAATGCTTCTTTATTACTTTCTGCATTTAATTTTTATTATAAGACAATTGCGTTTCTTTTTTTTTTAACTTCTTTTTATTTCCAAATTGAAACTTACAATTACATGCTGGTTGTTTTATTTCAATTAATTTCTTTCTCACTCTCTTGTAGAATTTTTCAATTTTCGTTCAGTTATTTTTATAGGCGTAATTAAAAAATTACAGTTTTCTTAATATGAGTTCCTGTATTTTATTGCAAGAAAAAAGTCATTTCTGTTTTCTTTTTGTTCGGTAAATCGTAAAAATAAAAATAATAAAAAAGACGTTAAAAATAATAAATAAAAAAAGGCATCAGTGTTGCCAGATGTACATGTTAATTTAAAGTGATTAATTTTAACCCAATGTGAACTTATATTTTAGAATTTATAGCTGATTTATAGACCGATTTAATTCACTGAAAACTCCAATAAAAAAAAAAAAAAACCAAATTGACTGTAATTTTTTAGTTTGTGGTCACAGCACTAGATATCGAATTGAGATCTGACAGGTTAGGGTCTAATTAGCGCAAGCGATACAGGGCAAGATTTATCGAAAAGAATAATCACAGACGTAACAGCACTCGATCCGTTATTCGATATGGCAAAACGGTAAAAAAAAGTTTTCTTTCAAGTCAAATAGTCGTTCCCTGCTGCTGTTCAACTGATAAAGAGTGAAATTAAACGCATAATAAACTCGATTTGATTTCTAAAATTAACTCATACTCATTAAAAATGGCAATAAAACAGAAAAATGATTTGTATGAGACGGCTGCCGGGAATGAAACAGTGTCACTTCTAACTAAAAATTAGTTTTTTAATGGGTTTGAAACGATTTTCTTTCTCAGAAACTGATGAGAAAAAATAAAAGAATATTACCTTTTGCGTTTGAATTGTATTGAAATATGATTAAGCCTTAATTAGATTCATCTTCTTATTACAATTTCTTTATGTTTAACATTTAGAAATCTGTTCGATTAAAAAAACAATATAGAATGTTATATTTATCAGGCACTTACTAAAATGTTAAGATATCGTCTCCGGCGATTAGACTCTTGTTTTTCCAAAACTGATCATTTGTTTTCAATTGATTATTTGGTAAATTATCTGAAAAATTAACTACATAATAGAGTGCGGAATTATTAAAATTAAAATATTATTAAGATATTTACTCGAATATTTATTCGAATAATGCAAACTATGTAACTAACAAAAACTACGAAATCAATTTCGTTACTCGTTGTGCAGCCAAAGGAAATTACGTAAATGCGAGTGGAAGTTCCATAATACGAGTAAATGATAATTTTGTTTCCACTGTAAAATAACAAAAATGTTCTGATTAAACTATATCTGAAGATAGCTGACAATATATATAAAAAATTTTGAGTGGACTCGTCTTTAAATTCATATATTTATCTTGCACTAATTTTTCTCGCTTTAACACGAATAATTTATTCTACAACAACCTGCATGTATGTACATGCGAATAATTGCTTCTAAATTCTATTCTGTTAATATTTCTAGGCATGATATAACAAATTTCAATATCTTTCTTTCTTGGTAACACTGTTATGTGTGACTTATACATATATAAAGTTTGTCGATTTTAATTGCGCAATATTGTAGAAACAATTGAATGTGTTTCAAGTGCTTTCGTCTCACTCGTAAGCAAAAATATATTTGATAACTTCAAAACTTAATCATTCCTTGTAGATGTAGATTTGTTGAAAAAAGCAAACAATGGCAATACTGGCAGTAGAATAAACCCTTAAAATCGATGACAGCTATAAATTCAATTGAAGTTGAAAGTTTTTGTATACTGAACATAAAAATACACACATTTATGTATGTGCACCAGCACATTTACTTACATATCGTTACCTTAACATAGAAAGGCCTTAACTCGTTTGTTTTTTTTTCAAATCGAGTTTTTTTTTTTTGTAAATTTCGAAAGATGATCTTCCAACACATGATTGGTAAAAAAAAATTGCCGTGATCCGACTGAAAATATACAAAATATAAGCAATTAAAAAAAGTTTCGCGACCTCAAAACTTTAAATTTTTATTTAGTTTTTGCTCTCTTCTGAACAGTTTGGAAAACGTTACTTAGGCCCTTTCTATATTTAGGTATCGATATGTGTGTGCATTTGTTTAAAGAATTTAATATATTTCTTGTTATTATTATTGTTTTTTTAAACCTACACTTCAGTGAAATTGAAAGCTTGTGTTCAGCTTTCGAATTTAAACCAAAAACCAATTAAAATTCTTTAACAATGATCACAAAATAACTTGAAAACTTTTAAACAATATCGAAAATTGTTTAATCTGGCGTAGAAAAAAAAAACTAAAGAACAGTATGATAAAAATAATGAAACGTAAATAACGATTTTATTGACATATGTTCATATTTTTATAAATAGTTTCTCAAAAATCCACAAGACTTTTAGTTCTTAACAAAACAATGTGTGTATATAATTGCTACGAACATATTGTCCTATACTATAATTATAAGACTCTCTGTGTCTTGTTGCATATGAATATACATATGTAATTAAAATTGAAAAAATCCTAAAATTATGGCTCACGCCATCTTAAATAATGCGACTAGGAGAACTCTTTACTTTAGCCATTAAATCGCTTTGGCAGAAGTGTGTAGAATTTAAAGGATGCCATCAAGTGCAAATGAACAAAATCGGCATTAGGATTTATTGGAGATCGTTTATAGTTCTTTAAGAGAACAATTTTGAATGTCATATTTATTGTACGTACATAAACAAATTATTTCTTAAATTTTTTCCTATTTATATAGAGTGGGAATATATAACTTTTGGAGTAACTAATTTGCTTGAAGCGTGGCTAGATTCACACGTTCCTAACTATGAGTTGGCAACACTGTTTTTTTATTATGGATAGACTTACGCTTGATAGAGCAACGCTTGCAAATTGTTGTAATTTTTTTGTCAAAATAATGATTCTGTTCAATTCACAATTATATTCTGTGACGAAACCCATTTTTGGGTTGAATGGGGCTGTAAGGAAACAGAGTTGTGGCATTTGTAGGGGGATAATCTACAAGCTTTTGTGGAAACACCCATCCACAGAGAATTACTGTTGGATACGTTTTATGAAGTGGCGGAGTCATTGCTCTTCAAAAGTGATGATGCTTCATTGTGTGACTCTAAAAATTATTTAAATTATGCTCTTCTATTGTATTTTATCATAAATTTCTGCCAAAATACAAAAATAATCTGAATGTGGATTCTGTTTAAAACAGAAAAATTGTTAAAAATGGCAAAAATAAACTCCAGTTTTCCAAATAGATTTGTTGAATATAACTGATTTTACTGATTAATGGCTTAATAATTTTCATTACATCTATTATTACGTTCAACCATGTTTCAATTTTGTGGACAGTGTTTGGAAAATGAAAACATAATCAGGATTAATCAAACTATGTTTAAGACAATAATGCACAATGTTATGCGAAACATACTAATTTTACCTTAACAATATTAAGAACTGTTTTGTCTCTGAGTGTAATTATTAATTTAATTTGTCTTTACTTATAAATCAGTTGAAAATATTTTCTACCGGCTTTGTTTGAAAATTGATCCACAAATAGCGCATTTATGTTATAAATTCTGTTGAAAATTATGGGCGTAAAAGTGGTCGTGCTCGAAAAAAAATACTCTATAATTCATTCGAGAGTCCCAGTTAAATGTTGTGAAAATTTCAGGAAGCTCCTACGAGGCTACAAACAAACAAACACACATTCAGTTTTATATATTTACATGTATAAAGATTTGGAAGGGAAATTTTTCGTAATAAATATCAGAAAAGGGTTTCTCTCTGAGGCTTGATTAGCAAACTTTTATATTTTTTATGAAAAAAACTCACTTCTTATGGCCAACAAAAGGTGTGTAGGTGGAAAATGTTACTATTGGATCTATATGCGAGCATTATTGTATTGCAAGAAAAAAAATTCCCCGAATACGAGCATCTACGCAAAATTTTATGCATTTTTATATTAGATCAGAAACTTGACAACTTTATGTAGAAATTTCCGAATAAAAAGCATTCATCTTGACTTTTCCTGCCCTGGAATTACAGGCTTTTTGTTGCAAACATCAAATTATCATTTAACTAGAACTATAAAAACCGTTTGTTAAGCCTTAAATGTTTGTGCTTTTTTTTTTTTTTTTTTTTTTGTTATTATCACAAATTTGTTAAAACACCCTTTTCAAAAGTCCCCTCGAGCCTGATGTTGTTGTACCAACAATTGAGGTCAAATCATAGTTGAGCAAATTATTGACAAGTAAATTACGAATTTTCCCAAAAACAAAAATACTTTTCATGGGTATAATTTTATTTTAAAATACCTACAAAATAACCTGCTTTATAAAAATAATAATTCTCAGATCAACATTTACGTAGTGCCTGCCATACAGGTGCCTTTTATATGTGTTTTTCTCTCCTCTGGAGCCGGCAACCCACCACTTTTGTCTTTGTTAGCAAATAAACAGTCAGGCGGGCGGATTAGTAATATGATGAAAATTTTTCCAACATTTTGTTGCTTTTTCTTTCTGCAATTCATATAATTTTATGGTATGACTGCGGCAAACACAACAGCCAAGCAATTGTTTATTGAAATGTTTGATTGCTTGACTTCTTTAACTTGTTGCATGGCAATTGTTGCCAAGAAATAATAATAATAAAGTAAAAAATCTCCCCCAAAAAATAACAGGCAGAGAAACGGACAGATAGAAAAAAATAAAAAGGCAAAATACGTACATATGTATTCATATATGTATGTATGTATGTATATTGTAATATTTGAATGAATCTATAAAATTGAATTGGTTTGTTCAGCGCTTGACTTGTAGAGGCTGTTGCGGCTGTGGCAGTTGCTGCTGCTTGCTACTTATTGCTGGGGTGAAGCAAATTTTGGTAAAAGGTGTGTCAGTAGTTAATGCAACTGACTTAAAAAGTAAACAACGCTGACTTACGGTTAAAATAACAGACACCAATACCAACAAAATGTGAAAAAATCCAAAAGTAAAACCAACAAACATTTTAGCTGATGGCAAAGTTGTTGCTGCTTTAGTGTCTAATGTTGGTTCAATTGTTTTGTTTTGTTTTGTTTGGCTTTTTGTTGCTGGCCCTGTTGCTGCGCTAGTAAGTAATGTTGCCAACAAGTCTGTGTATTGTCATTGTTTTGCATGCGTTCACCTTTTCAACAAACTTTTAGATTATTGGCAAAAAAAAAGCCTCTCAAAGCTGAGAGAGAGAAAAAAAAACGAAATTTTTGCTTTGAATTTCTTCGGTGGCGCGGCATCACGTGGCGCGATCAATAATCCATAAGCACGCAAACCTTTTTTTTCTTCTTTTTTTTTTTTTTGATAAAATAAGAAAAACAAAACAATTTATTAAAAACAAAAAAAGGAGAACTTTGGCAAAACAAAAGTGGGAAGTGGGTTAATGCAAGTAACTGCTGCTCTGCTGTTGCTGCATTTGCTGGCAACAGTAAGTCCACATGAAAAGTGATTGCATGGTTGGTGTTGCTGCTGCTATAAAGTTTCATATTAACTTTAATTCTCTTTTTTTCGCTTTTTCGTTGCTTCTTGATTGGCAAAGTAACGGCTCCCTCATTTTTACTGTCTTATTTTGATTGTACGAGTAGTTTTGCTTTTGGAAAGCTCTCGTGGTGTGAATTGTAAAAATAATAATAAAATGTATAAAAATAAGAAATGTAATTATTTGTTTTTCAATTCAATTTCACACCCAATTTGTTTGTTTATTTGACTTGAAGTTAAGCCCCATTTATTAAAAGAAATCAGTAGTTAAAATTACAAAAAAAAAAAAACAATAATTTAATAAATTTGTTTGGCTGTTAACTGGCACAGTGCAAGTTTCAAGCTGCAATTGAGGACAAAATTTATTTAATAATAATAGATCATGCATCATAGATAAAAAAAATAACCATAAAAAAATCAATTTCTTCTTCTTCTTCTTTTGGCGCTACAGTCCGTGGTGAACCTGGGCCTCAACCAACAAACTTTTCCAGCTGGTATTCTCCATGCGCTCTACATGGCCCAACCATCTTAGCCGTCGGATCCGTAGGTGCCTGGTTAGGCTCATGTCGCTGTATAACCCGTACAGTTCATGATTGAATCTTCAATCAATTTAGTCCAGAAAAATTGACAGATTAACGAATACCAAATCAAGAGTAAATTTGACAGTGATTAAGCAACGACTTAAACATTTAACGGCAAGCAAATGTTTTTGAATTGATTTTCAACCTAAGAACAAAAAAATATAGTTGTGTTTTGTTTGTCTTCTAGCTGTCTATACGAAATTTTGGCGTATAGGCAGCTGGAACACATACAACACAGCTGTATATATTTTTCTTTTAAATTATAGACCTTACAGCGATTAAATAAATTGAATTGCTTGAATTTTGTTTAATTACTCGTAAGTTATTAAAAACCTTAGGCCCATTATTAGGGCTATTTTATCCCTATTTTGCTTAAAGTGCGAACTGTGAAGTTAAGGGCAACTTACAGTACCAAAGTCGAACACCTTTTTGTAACCAGGAGCACATAACCTGCAAATCAGGTGCAGAACTACCCAGAGGCTCTGGAAAAATTCGAACTTATAATTATAATGGACTGTTGTTCATATACTCTACCAACTCATTCATCAAGGCAGTCAAAAAATACTTTCAGAATATAAAAAAAGGTAAAGCGAATTTCGGAAGTAAATTTCCACGGCTTACAAACGTTGTTCTGGTATAAACAATTGGTTCAACTTCTAGTTGATTGATGAGAATTTGGGAAATAAATTTCCACCATTTGTAAAAATGTTCTGATGCAAGTCTATGAATGGTAGTTTTCCAAAGTATACCGAAGGAAAAGTCAAACACATTCCAGATTCTTTGGTAGGAATTGAACTCACGACTTTTCGACTGTTACTCAAACATTCCACCAATACATGCGTCGAGGCACTCGTATGATGTATGAGCTAAAAAGGTCTTCTAACTAATTCAAATATTGCTAATGGTTTCCGCAGAAGCTGTGAAAAAATTACGCTTGTGTTGCAAAACCAGTGCTGTAATGAATGACTTAAATCAAAAATATATATTTATTTTTTTTACCAGCTTTGTTTAATTTTTCCTTTACGTTTGCCATTAAAACCCCTCTGAAAGCCCTAAGGCTCGATAACAACAAAGAGCCTGATTTGAATGCCACAGATAAACATCTTAAAGCTTTTTTCCACCAACGTCATCATCACCGTAATCGTCGTCATCTTCAGCTTGTTCTGCAGCCATTGAAATTCCCATTAAAAATGTATGTAGCTGAAAAAGCAGAACAATAATTGTTTTGATTTTTATCAACGCATAGACATATGTTTAATTTAAAAGAAATAGTTTAACCTCTTGTTCCAATTTTGTACGGAAAAAAAATAAAACTGAGAAGAAAAAAACATAATCAACATTATCATGTTTATTAACAAGACGCAAACCAGTTAAACACCCTCAACTTGTAGAGGATTCTTACAAATAGGCATCTTGAGCACTTAAACACATAAATACATACCGACCGACTCAGCTCTGTACCGGCTGAACGTAAGTAGATCCTACGATCTTAATGGAATTGCACAAATGAAAAATGTTGGCTGGCAAACAAAACAGCAAAACTTAATTATTCAAGTATCATCAGCATACCATGACGTTAATAATGACGATACGAGTACAAACAACAACAGCCGATCACCATCATCGTCATTATCATCTTGAACGTGATTATCATTGACAAACTTAAGAACGAGCAGCTGATATTATTTCCACTCATACCATCCATTCCATTCAATATTAACATTTGAAGTAGAAATTAAGTAAGAACAGAACAGAAAAAAAGAACACATATTCGAAAAGAAATACTTGAAAACATCTTTACAATCAAAGATATAAATCTTATGAATTAACCAGATGAACGACATCATTCAGCCAACAACTGCAACAACGAAGACGACGATGACGACAAAATTACAACTGCAAAAGCAATAACAACAGCAACAGCAACAGCAACAGCGACAGCAACTACAATATCAACAATATAAAAGAGTCGAATTGTAGAAAAATGGCCATGAGTTGCGCGCGTTAACAATTCTTAAATTTCTATAGGCATCATATTAACAAGTTAATATTTGTGCTAACAAGATTTTTTCGCTGTTGTTGTAGCTGTCGATTTGTCTATCTCCTTTTTGGTGTTTTTTTTTTGTTTGTTTGTTTGTTTGTTCAAGATTAAATTTAGAAGGAACAAAGCTTTTGTTGTAACAAACGAAAAATCTTAAATAAAAATGTCTTTTTGATCGTCTGCAGAAGACTTTTTTCTATTATTTCTTCTTGTTTAGTTACCATTCTTTTAACAAGAAAAATAACATGGCAAAAAATAAAGCACAATAACAACAACAACAACAACAACATAATATCAACAATAATATGCAACAACAAAATATAAACAGCTACAAGTAGTAGCGACATCTTATTGCAATAGCCAATGACGGCACGTAAAAGAATTAAATCTTTCATGGCAGAGTTTCATAGACTTTCTTGTGTTTCGTTTCAAAAACACATCCAAGAAATACTTTACCTTTTTTTGGTCTATTGGTGAGAAAACAATATCCGCTTTGACCACTTAACTGGTCAAATTGGAGTTACTCAGACAAATGAAACTTTTCATATCATTTCGTTTCACATTTGGCCTGTGAATAATGCCAGAGCCGTTTTTAACATAAATACAACCTGAACATCAATTTGAACGTACGAGTAAAACATTGAAACGTTTTTGAGGAACATGTTTCGTAAATGTTGGTAACAAAAGAAACTGGTCACTGGTCACTAGAGTATGAAAGCAGCAAAAATGGAACGTTTCGTATTATATGTTTTTCGCCTTTTGAATGAACTTTTTCGTGAATAAAACAAAAACAAATAAAATTACTTAATTATTAATTTACTTTGTGTTGTTTTGAGTGTAAACTCTAACTTAAACGTACACAGATGGAAGAGAACACCATGTGAACGAAACTGAAACGTCCTGAAGACAGGTGTTTCTTAAACATTGATAACGAGAGAACTTTAAAAAGTACCCATAATTCTACTTAACCCTGCACAAACTGATAGAGTACAAATCTACCTTTTCATTTTGAAATTTCAATAACTCTTCTCATATGCCACAAATACTTGAAATTTCTGACAACTTCTTCCCCTTGATATAGACACTAAACTATTTAACGCCCAGTAGAGATTATGCAGTTACAATCTTACCTTCAACGACTTTATATGCAGAAAAATTAATAAGCATTTCATTAAAACTTCAGTCTTTTTATACCCAAATGCGTATATTTAATGCATTTGCTTGGAAGAAGTACATGTTGTAACGACGACACATTTAACAGCTCCCAACTACACGAAATGCTCCACGTTTTCTGTAAGATAATTTAGCACCTGCTGCTGAAATGAAAAGGTTATATATATAGTAATAAATGTATGTAGTGTTGTAAAAGTCGTCAGTTCGACAAGGGTTAAATCTCAAAATATAACTTATAACTTATGGAGCTGTAACAAATTTTATAAAGTCAGTACTCGCAATACAATCAAATTTCAAAATGTTACGGTTACTGAAAGGACTTTTAGAATAGCATATTTGCTATACACAAATAACTTGAATTTGCTAGAATTGAATACTCATTTATTTTAATTTTATTAGGAAGCCAACGAGTCTGGCAGCAATACCAGTTCCCATCATATCTTGTATAACTTTTCATTTTGTGTCTTTATAACTGACTTTATGGAAGATATTGCCCGCTTTTTAAACAGATTCTTTCCCATTCTGCTAGTCCGAAAGAGATTGGAAACTTCAGTTCATGGTCCTTCGAGCCGTATACTCAACTTCGTCTCTATAGTACTAAAAAAATTGTCTATTTTAAACGTTTAAATGACAAGTTAACACTGTTTAATAATTCGTTACATAAGATAACGACTACGTAATAAAGTGGCAAATAAAGCTAAAATAAAATACTAGTATTATAAAAAGGGTAAATTAATCTTCTGTTGGGTATTAATTAAAATTTTAATTGAAAATGTAATTAAAACAATTGCGTTTATTGTTCGCTTTAAAGCTATAAATTGTACCATTTATGGAATCCAAAGAAATCAGAATTTTTCTGTGTTTGAATACAAATCGTCGTTACAAAATAATAGTCGTTGAAGAAAGTTGCTATTGTTTTATATTTTAGGACATTTTTTGTTTAATTATCACGGAATTTTTGAAAGCAATTGAATAAAAAATAATGTTTTTTTTTGGAGGTTTTCAAATCTACTGGCGAGTAACATATAGAAAGCTGCCAAACTTTCAAAGCAGGTGCACATTTTTTGATTATTAAAATTTTGATTTCCGAGAGCGAATAATTCCCAGCACTACCGAGCGGACAGAAACCGGGAAAGCATTGCGCTCAGCCGAAGCCCGTTGAATGGGTGTCAGGCTACAGCTCATATGATTCGAAGATCCATTTGTCCTGTTTTCAGCCGCTAATCATTCGATTTATTGCTAAATCTATTTGACGGTAACTTTCTTTCCAGAAGTGGTTCCGTCCAGTGGCCATCTCATTTGGGCGACTTAACGCCTCTGGATTACTATTCATGACGCTGCCGACCAGCCAGTGACTCTTAAAGCATTGGAAGAAAAATGTAACTGGTTGCTTTGGGGCCACTTTATAAGATTTTAATCAAGAAAATTTCATTCTAGCAACTTTTTTGTTTTTTATTATGATTTTAAGTTTTAAAGCTTAAAAAAAACACCCTATACATACGAGTATATGGTTTAAATTTAGTTTAGTTTAGAATTTTATAAAATGAATATAAAATATGAAAAGATAAGATTGTCGCATTTCGTACTCTACCGACCGGGAAAGTCGATTATTGACAACACCTCCGTCACCGACCACTTCGGGTAATCACTTTGCAGATCTTTTTAATCCAGCAATTTTGTTTTTTTTTCTTTTTAATTCATTAAAAGCTGTAGAAGGTGAAGGTGATGTAACTCGAAATTCCATACTTCCTATTGACGGTTTTCGGCAGAAAAGTTTCGGCTGAGCCGACATTTATGTTGCATTTGTTGTTCGTGGAGGTTTTTCATCGAGCATTTTTCATGACACCTTCCATTTGGTTAATGTGTCTTTGATCACAAGCTTAAACTGATTTATATTTATTGAAAAAGAGTTTGCATGTCTTTAGACTCCTGCAATCTTAATATTCAGTTTTGTTTCTTTAATAATATTGCTGGAGTATTTTTGTTGATATTGCAAACATTAGCATTTAGAATCAACAACACATTGCCAGAGACATCAGGTATTTGTTGCTGCCTCACAACAGATCAAATCGTAGAAAATCATACGCCGCGAAGTTTGAAAAGACCACTCCACTACCTAGAAACAAAACTTTCTTGTTTTTTCTTCGTTTTTTTTATATATGTATATAACTGCTGTTTTTACCGTCTTCCTTCTTAATTCGAAAGACATGAGTAGACAAGGAAAATGCTTGTTAAAGCACAAAACCATGTAGATTTCATTAGAGATACAACTTAAGTTTATGGTCTAAAGTATCATTGTGTTGCATACGGAGACCAACAATCAAACAAAGGCATTAACATGCTAAGTTTTGTCCGATAATATTTTAGTCCTTAAAGGTTTTTCCCTTTTGTTTTTTTTTTTGTGTGTTCTTGTTCTTCCTTTCATTTGCTAACTGCTGAGAAAGAATCTAAGGAGGGTTATGTTACTGACAGTAAGGTTCGTGCTGTCTCTTTGCTGTTATTTTTTCATAATCTCTCTATAATATCATTGATTTTTATGACACCTCTTGTTGCAAGGAAAAAAAAAAACACCAGGCTTTCGTTTGTGAGTTTATAAAGTGGTAGGCTTATTGATATTGTAGGCTTCTTTTGAAAATTTATTATGGTTTCTTTTGGGCCATAATAAAGTAATTTATGAAAATGATTTTTTCTTATAAATATGTTTTCTTTTTTGCTTTGCAGCACAGACTGCACCTTTTGTGGCAGTGTTTGTAGAAATAGGTTTTTGTACTGCTAGTTTTGTTGTTTCTGCTGTTTAATACTCGTAGCAGACAAATTTTGCGTGTGGTTTTGTCGTAATTATAAAAATTACTTGTATTTTTATATTTATTTATGCTTTTAAAAATTGTGCACTTTTAATGGTATGATGCTATAAAACCCTATTCTGTATCTCTAGATCTTTTCTATATAAAATTTATTTTGTTGTGCTAATGATTTAACACTTGTTTTCTTTGTTGTAGCTGTTGTTCTACTGTCATATGTACGAGTATGTATCTGTGTAGTTTTGTGTATCCGTGAGACCATTTTGCCTCTGTTTGCCTGATGCGTTCTGTATTTCTGCTGTTTTGTGTGGTTATAAAGTGCATTATGTCTGGTCTTGATATTCTAGCCATAATTTTCATGGCTGATGCTGGTAACACGAGCACAAACTATTTTATATGTTTGTTATGATAAACATCTATAATTTAAGGCCATTCAATTTCAGCCAATTGGTGGACAAGTGTATTGTGTAAGCGGACAGAAATTTGCCAGCCTTAAATTATTCGTTGATTTGGGTCTGACTGGGAAGGAAATAAAATATGCAAGTCAATAATACAATTGGCGTTTTGCACTAGAAAGAAATACGTACATATTTTTTAAGAATTCTTTGAGTTGATGTTCAGAACTTGAAATGCAATTTGGTGCCTGGAATATGTGTGCACCTGCACAGTGCACCAATATTTCAGATTGGGTTATAGTAAGTAATCGCACAGCTGCAGAGAGTATTGGGGAATGCAGTTTTCGAAACAACTTCTTCCTTGTGTGCAGAAGCACCCAGAGTCTTTTGTTGGGAATCGAACTTACAACCTCGAATGCCACCAACTGATCTATTTATTATTTTTTTTTTTTTATTATTTTGAAAAGAAAAGTCTGGTTTAAAATGATATCTATGCTACTGGTTAATACCAATTCCAGAGCAAGAAGTGTTCTTTTTAGACATCGAATCATCATCTCCTCTTCAAGCGTTTCATGCGGCGTACAAAAATACGAAATATACTATTTCCGAATGATTTTTTTGTAGTCACAAAGTAACAATAACAGTTTTGAAATTAAAACATATTTGAAATGCCACTTGCATTTTAGTGCTCTAAACGCTAAGAGCAAACAAAATTGTATAGCAATTAAGTATTTGATGTTAAAGATCAAGTCATCGCCCAGACATTTCACGACATTAAGTTGAAAAATTAATAATCCCCCTTTTTTTCCAAGACTCATCGTCGTAGTCACATAAAGACGACGTCTCTTGTTTACTCGTTATCAACAATCGTCCAGTAAGATTGGCCGTCTTTATCTGTTCCTTAAGCCTAAAAGGGGTCAAATGTCTATCAAGGAAGTTGTGGCAATTGCAATAAGTGGGAATGATAAAAACAAATATTTGCTTAGATGGGTCGACGTACGCAGTCAACTGCCCAACATTTGAATGCCAAGTTCGAGAAAACCGCTTCAGTAAACAATAAGTCAGCATCCGCATTTCAAAGGTAAGAATAATAACATCGCACTGGTCCGGAAAAGCGCACGGGAAACGCCAAAACAGTATATTCCTGTAGACTGAGAGGTCCAAATTGCACAATATGGAAATAGAGGTCAAGTTTTTTCGGCCATATGCAGGAGGTGACTACACTACACATTTTTTTGCATATGTGCTGCAGAACTTTAAAAATGGCACCACTCGATATTCGCGATACATAATGGCGTGAATGGGCCTTTCAAATAATATCCTTGCACTCCATAAAAATAGTTTCCTTATAACGTCGCACAACATCTTTCACTCAAATGGACAATGAATGAATGAATGGCTTAAAACTTTCTCAAATATACTTAAATATTTATACCGGACACTCATATTACGAGTACATTCATGCGCACCAAAGATTTTTAAATTATTTCGCAGAAATTTAAATTAAACACTGATATTTATATTTATTTGGAACTTCGATATTTCAGTAAAAGCAAAAAACAAATAAGCAATATTATTGTTAATTTAAATTCTTAAGTGCTCTCACGAAAAATACTATAAAAATGACTTCGAAAAAACTTCAAATGAGTCATGTCACAAATGAGACAATTATAAACGGCGCAAAAAGCTGCTAAAAAGTGCACAAACGTTGAAAATGTCCGTTTAGAGGGGGGGAAAGCCATAAAAATTAAACTTGCCAAGAGCAAATACCCACTTGTACAAAAACAAAGACAAACTACAGGAAGGATTCATACAAAAGCTGAACGAAACATCATGTAGCATTTAGGCACTCTTTGCCGGGGTGTCTATATTCCAGTCATTGACTGTTATTACAGTTCAGGTCTTTTGGCTTTTATTGCAACACTTTGCAACAACACAAAGTGTCTCATATTTGTTTACATCCTGTTCTTGTGGTCAACTATTTTATTTGCTTTGTTGTTGGTTTTTTCCTCTTTTTTTTTTTTTTTTGTACGTCATAAAATTTATTTTTATTACTACGATCATCATCATTATCGTTATAGAGTTGCACTTTGAATTTTTTTTTTTGTTTTCTTATTTTTCCACAGAAAACAAACAGGCAACATTTTATACAAAATTGCCCATTTTACTGAAAAGAACGAAAAAAAATATATTGTCTTTATTCTTTCGTGCTAAACATGCATTTTTTTGGTTCTATTTTATTTTTTCTACTCTATTCATTAAAAACGCAGCAGGATTTTAATAGACTTGACGCATTGATCACACAGTTTATAGACTGGCCAGAGAAAATGGACAGACTGTGTATAGGAGAGCAAATAAATTAAGGCAAAAATTAACTCAGCCGACAATAAAGCCCGGCCAGGAGGTATCCATATGGCCACTGAAGTAACAGTAATACGATGGAAATTATGGCGCTCATATTCGATATACGAAAATAATGACTAATTTTATGGTTCATATTTTTAGTTTTATTCGAAAAATTTCGAATTCTAAACAAAGAGCAATAATTAATAACTAAACAAAAAACTGTTAATTTATAATAAAAGTTCCGTTCACAGCGTTCGTGTGCAGACATACTCGTAAGACGCCATGGGGACTTTGGAGTATATTGTTAAATTAGAGTGCTTTTGAGCAACGAATTGATCTTGTTCAATATTAATATATAACAAATTGCTTTATTCGGGCTTCTTTACATAATTCCTGGGAATTATTGTTAAATAAAGCAATAAATTAAACAATATTTTAATTTGGAATTTCTTGAAATGGGCAAATTTAGTTCTCTTTTTTAAACTTTTATTTAAGCAAAAGTTATTATTATAAACTTTACTACAATAATCTAATTTATATTTAGTTAATTTCGAATTAAATTTCAGTGTTACAAGAGTTGTACGATTGAATTTTGGTTTCGATGTCAGAGCCCCAAGACCATGATTCGTTAGCAGTTTAAGCAAAGCTGTATCGCGGTTACAGCCGTAATGACACTTATATTTTTCAACTTTTTTCTAATCAAGAAAGATGGAAACAGTCAATGCTAGAAATAAGTCTATAAGAATTGCGTAAAAATTATTTCTGTAAACAAAAATTTTTTTTATTTTGTGTCGTTAAAAAATCAAAAAATTTCACTTTTAAGTAAAAATTTTAAAATTTTTTTGGACCACTTTAGACTTTTTCAGTAGAGCCGAACTCTGCACTTTTAGTAACATATTAAAATATTTAGTAATATATTGTAAAAAAATGTTCTTCAAAGTCTTGAAGGGCCATTCAACAAATACGGGCATTTTTTTTTTTCATTCACTAATTTTGTTGTCACGCGTTTCATAATTAAAATTTCCAAAAATACAATAGCACCCCATGACATCCTCAACAATTTCTCTGATTGCTGTTCGCCGATTCTCCCTAATAGCTTTCTGCACTTTCATCCGTTGTAGATGTGCAGAACGAGCGTCGTCATTCTTATCTTCTAGACGTTTTTTGAAAAGCTCGCAAACATTTTATTGATTCGAGGGTGCAATCATCGAGAGTCACTGTTAACAATTAAAGTGCCTTTAACCGCAAATCTTGATGCACATTCATTGACCCATTATTTTTTCGACATCAGAAAAATATAGAATGTAGCAGCCCGCAAAGTTTAAAAGATTCATACTGATCTTTTGAATATAACTCGGCTGCAGGCTTTCAGTTATAAATGCATAATTATTGCATAATTGCAATTAAAAAAGTATGGCCACATCTCATCTAGTTTTTAAATATTCTAGAACAGTTTCCACAGAAAACAGCTGTTTGTTATTGGACAAGCGAAAGTATTTTGGAAGATACATACATCTTTTTAATATTATTTTTGTTATCTTTTAATATAAAATTAGCAGTTAGTGCCAGCTAGAAGCGAAGTCTTAAGCATACCTGTATATCGTTATTTAAATTGAGTTTTGATTGATTATTATTAATGCCCTGGACACAATTTTCAAAGAGACGTAACTGCAAGTGCGTCTATTTCATAAATGCAAAACGACGTAATTACATACTTATTTTTTTGTAACAAAATATAAGGAAATGGTTTTCTCTGAAAATTGTCCGAAGAACTAATTGCATGTGTTTCTGATGTTGGTTAGTTGAATATCATTTCCATATCAATTGTTTTGGATGACTAATATCCTTTTGAGAGCCAAGTGTCTTGCAAAAACTCCACTCTTTTTCCTCTTTAAAGAAAGTAATGGGCATAATTATGCGTGTCGTTGTCGTTGTCGAAAATAATGTTTTCATACTAACTAAATTTCAATATTTCACATATAACAAAAATCGTTTGCATTATATAGTTGTGTGGCAACACTGTATGAATATACTATATATTAAAGTACATTATAACAACTTTGTTCAAAATGTTGTAATTTTCAATGTTTTTTGCTTTTTCTGTAAAATTGTGTTTTTTTTGTTTGTTAATTAAGCCTTTTTGCATTTTAGCTAACGATGTGTATGTGTGCATGTGTTTTGTCTATTTTTTGCACAATTACAAAAACTAAACTTTAAAGACAACCTTAACCCTTAAGTAAACACCAAAATTGTTTAACATAAAGGAACCACCAGCAGGCAGGGACTGGCCGGAAATTCCTGGATTTTTTTATGGACTCTAATTGTGGACTGCCTGCCAGTTAATAAAATACAATTGTGGGTTTTTCAAACCCAAAATGTTTTACAATTAGAGGGAAAAAACAAAGTGAGTGATTGCTACGCCCATAGAGAAAAAATTATAACTGTTTAAATATTATCTTTTATAAAAAAACATTTTTTTGAGGGATTCATACAAAATTTGTCTATGTAGGAAAAAAAAATTTCACATGTCATCCATCTAGTGTATGAAAACAAGTTTTTACAATAAGCAAAACGCAGTTTAAGTTTCTCCCTCTGTGTTGCATTTTCATACTGAGCGCGTTCTTATTTCATTGTTGAATGTTTGCACTAATTTCTTGTGGTAATTGGCAAAGAAAAGAATAAATTGTGTTGCTTTGTGTATCCTACATTCACATGAAATCGAAATAATTATTCAATAATTTAATACATGAATAAAACATCGAAATACATTTATACAATAGCAAAAAAAAATTTCACACATTAAATGGATTTTTACTGTTTTATATAGTTGGTTTTATATGGTTGCATTTTTAAATTATTGTATCTTCCGATATTTTTCAAACTTGCGAACGCTTTGATATGAAAATTTAATCTTTTTTCCATACAAATCCAAACTAAAAACTGAATTCATGAAATTTTACATAATATGTGGGGTTTCGTATGGTTATACGTCCATTCACGCTTGGAATGCTGAAGGCAAACAGGATTTTTAGAAAATTTGCCCAAGAGTCTAGTGTCGCGTTTTACCTTGTCTATATGTTTAAAAATAACTTTGAATGAATTTTTTAAATTGACATGAAATTTACTTCATTCGAAAGATAATCTTCTGGCATTATAATTCGAATATGACTTCTGCCATATGACCGCCAGGGCTGGCTCGGATTTAGTCTAATCTAAAGGTCCAAATTTCGATGAATTCCTCCGGCAATAATGGCGGCAAATATTGTCCTCCAAGTGGTAAATCGTTTCGGCTTTACCGGCATAGAATAGCGACTTCGCAGCATCTTGGAGGAGTTCTATAGTAAATCGAATGAACTGGTCTGATACACAATTCTGTTGACCATAAAATGGCCCTAAATGAGCGTACGAAATATGTATTTGGTACAGACCCATGATTTTCAAAATAAATTTTGCACAATTTGGGAGGCGTTGTTCAGGCGTCAGTCTATTCATGTTGAAATGCGAAACTAAACTGAATATAAATCTCTTGACAGCTGACAAAATGGCCGCCAGTTAAAAACGCGTTGCCAACTTAAAGTTTTATACCTCTATAAAACAAAGCGGGAAATTAAAAAAGCCAAGTATGATTTAATTAGTTTTCTTTACAATTGCTGATTATAGTGAAGCTGGCTAAGCTTGCATTGCCCTATTTTAGTGTAGCTGTATCTCAATTTGTGCGTAGCTGGAAAACCAAATAGTTTATTATTCCTTGACATCAAACGATTGGTTTGTTTTTGTATCAAGAGTCTACTTAAAGATATACATAGATTTTTACTTTTGTGACTGTGAAAATTTGCCAAGTTCAAGTTAAATGTTATTTTCCTAAAAACAGGATGGAAAATATGTATTTTGAAAAGCCAAGTTTTTTCCCCAAATTCCGCTTAAAGACAACAATTTAAGTGTTTGCTGTGTGCGCGCGCTATCATTTTATAAAAATCCCAGAAATATTTAAATATGTCAGGTTTTGAATTTTATTTTGCAACAAAAATCCAAAAGAAAAAAAGAGTATTACACGGACGGTTTCAACTATGTCAATAGTAGTGATGGTACAAACTTTTCAACAATTTTGCTGTAAAAGAAAAAAGTTTTTATTGTTATGGCATTGTTTTACAAAAAGCTTTTGAAATTATACTCGTTCACGAATAAGTCATACACAAAAGCGAGTGTAAATGTAACCGCTTGTCGCTTCTCTGGGGAAGCCACAAGCTGTGAAGGCACATTAACATAAATTGCTTATTTTACATGTTCAGAGCAGATCCGTAGTCCAAAAAAGGCGGCCAGACAGACAAACAGCACGAGATTTAACTTAGAGCCTGGTTTTATCATTTTCTTGTTCTGCTTTATAAACACCATTCAGCCAAGCCATTTGACAATGATGCAAAATACAATTCAGTGGTTTGTTTTTTTTTTTTTTTTTTTTTCAAATAGTTTTATGAAAAATATAAAAACCTTAAATAGTTTAATGTGTTGTTAGAAAAAAGTTTAAATTGCTTTTAAGTGTTAACCAACATTTGCACTGTTGCTGTTTTTACTTCTTTTATGTTTTTGTTAGAAACTGCACGATTTCTTTTTTCAAATTATTTTGTTTTGTCTTGTCATATTTCATCCAAGTAGAATAGAAAAGATGTATAATAAAATTTCTGTTTTATTATACAAATATTTTAAATAAATTCTGTTTTTGTTGCTGCGTTTAACTGTCTACTTTTTATCTGAAATATCTGAAACGTGTATTTTCAGTTCTTTTTACACATTTCTGACGATTCAAAAGAATTCTTAATGAGTTAGAGATTTGAAATTGTGATCGATGGGAGATACAAGTGAAATTTAGAAATAACATCATCCAAAATGTAAGATATTCAAAGGTGATCTCATACTACCAAAAAAAAAACAACAAATTTCGATTGATGATGAAAGATTGTGAGGGAGTAGCAAGTGGCACTTGATATTTAATGTCTGCATACATGCGAAGCTTTAAAATATCTTAAGTTTTTGGTTAACTAGAGAAAAGGAAAGTGGTTAGATGAAAGAAATTGAAACAGAACTAACTTTATTACTGGCTCTGTGATCACAAATAACGATCAATTGTACGCGGAGTTTGCATACAAGTGGTTAGATGACACTCTGTGACATGTCACAGAACTAGTGCAAACGGAATAATTGCAAATCTGTGCTTTTAATAGACAACAAGCCATTTTTAATTTTGTTTATTGCGACCTAATGATGTTCGTATTATTGTATGTTTTAAATGGTTTTTGTTATACTCGTCTAAGAATGTCTGGAAAAATCTGGATCTATGTATATCATTTGTTGCCCCAACGCCATCAAATAGGTTGCAACATTAACGTAATATTCGTAAGTAGACAAACATTGGTTTGCAAAGGACTTATTTCCCTTCGAAAAGCAGAGCCCCACTTACAAGATTTGTTTAATTAATTGGCATCATTTTGTGTTCAGGCACAATCATGTTGTCGTAACTTGTGTAGCCAGAACAAACTACGACACTGCTTTTAGGGATATAGAGGAGCAGGACCAGCCAAAACTTTTGGAAGATTATGTATGACGGCGGTTGAGCAGGTGCTCCCACGAAAGATCTATTGGGAGAACGGCCACCAACGTGTTCCTGCGTTGTCTCTGGACACCCTGGTGTTGGTCATAGGCTGAGCGTAGTTTCGGGTAGATGTCGAGCTGGGGCTTTCGGTGACTCAAATGGTGCGAAATTTGCAGGTGCGTCTGGTTAATGTTGTCCCGTTAGGATTTCAGGCTACCAGTTCAGGTTTTCCTCTTACTTTTTGGGAATTACCGGCAGAAGGGCTTAGATTGCCCGAGCTCTCGAGCAAAAGGCTTGTGTTATGCACCGTTCCCACATACAATACGAAGTTGCCATCTGCGTAGTAAGCCACATGGAGGCGGTAGTCAGTTGGTCCACCACCAGATTAGGCGATAGGAATATTTTCTCGCAAAATTAATTCGATAATTTTTATGAAAAAAAATGTTGTTATTCATGGAAACCACAGAATCTGCAGTTAAACGGTGATTGGTTTTAATACAGTAGAATTTTGATGATTTAATGTAAAAATTAAACTCAACTTATTTTGAATACGAAATGAAGAGAAACTGTTACCGGCACCATATTTAACATATTCTTTTTCTTCTTCTTCTTTGGCGCTACAGTCCGGGGTGGACCTGGGCCTCAACCAACAAGCTTTTATTATTATTATTATTCAACATATTATTTATGCTTTTATTTTTTTCTATGATTAGCAGATGTGAATTGTGTATGAAACTTGTAAAGTTTTCTCCAAAGTATTTGAGAGATACCAGTGTTTTTGTTTTAGTATGGCCCCATTAACTGGTCACGTGACAGGTACCTGCGGAACCTTCAAAGAAAACTTCATATTAGGGTTTCAAACGAAAAGAAAAAAAAAGCAGCGAAGGTGTTTTTTTTTTTTTTGGTTTAAAAAGAAAAACTTTTTCCTTCTCTCTAAAGATATTTGCTTCAAGTGTCATTAGCTGGCATGAAGTCAATTCGTAATGCATCCAGCTGTCCGTTTATGTCTCCAAAAATATAACTTTTATATATGTTTATTTGTTTGCTTAAAATGTTTTTGCCTACTCTTTCTGCTTTCTCATGGCTGTTTGGTATCAAGTAACCAAGTTGATCTCCTCAAATTACTCAAAAATCTGCAATAAATTTATTAGTACCAAAATAATCACGACTGCAACTATTAATCATTAAACTTGCTTTAAACTAAAGGAGAGAGAATTTCTTTACGTTTTCACAAAAACAGAAGAAAACTAAGTGGAAAGATATTGTGCGTGCTGGTGTTGTGGCCAAGTGTTAAGAGACATGAATTAGTAAAACCGAAACTGAAAGGTCTATTAATTATACAAACATTGCGCACCACCAAAAATGTGCATCGCATATAAAATTTCTATGCCAGTCCGTTCTCGCTGCAAATGCCTCAATTTATTAGAACCCAAATCAAGCCGTATAAAAAATGATTTATTTGACCATAAATGGTCGTAAATCATTTTGCTTAAATAAAAAATTGTTAAATTTACATTGTAACAGAAAATGATTGCCTAGAATGACATTTTATCTGAAGAAGAAACTTGTTACCTACTCTTGAAAAGTTTTCTTTTTCTTTGTTTGAGTAAAACCATGTGGTAAAGCTTTCGAGGAATGGAACATTTATTGAGATGTAGTGGTTGTAGAAGATCAACGGGTCTATCTAGTAGACTCACAAAAGCACTTAAGTTTTGCATTAAAATACTACTGAGGTTTCTTTAATACGAAAAATGTTAAATGTTAAAGGTTTCGAAAAATGTTAAATGATATACATAAATATTTAAAGTTAATTTTCTATACAAAGGATGCAAAAAAAACTTCGTTTTAGTTATTGATTCGTTTCAAAAAAAGCGTTTTGTAACGAATATTCAAGATATACGAAAAAATAATTATGACTAAAATTTTTGCTATTCAAGTTGGATGCTGATAAAATTTACTTCAATTGTGTAGAAATTTTGTTCCCAATATAAATATATTGATTTTCGTTTCAAATCACTTATTTTCATTAGAATGCAGTGCAACTCATTACATTGGCAATTGCACACACACATTAAGAACTCGTTCTTTTCAAAATGGCACTTCAACAATTTTCTTTAAAGTTTATTCTTATTTCGTTGTGCAGGGGGCTTTGAATAAGTGATCCACTTCTTCTCCTTCTTATTTTGGCGCTACAGTCCGTGGTGAAACTGGGCCTCAACCAACAAACTTTTCCAGCTGACACGGTCTTTAGCCAGCGTTCTCCAATTTTGCACACCAAGTTGGTTGAGGTCCCTCTCCACTTGTGTGCGCCATCGGTTCCGTGGGCGTCCTCTAATGCGTTGTCCCACAGGTTCGGAATCGAAGCGAATCCCCTCTGTCCAGGGGTCTAAACTAGGACCCGGTCCTCCAGGTTTCGGGGGTTGTGCGTGTGGGTAACTTCCCTACCGTGTAAAAACACATTAGTTTCGATGCAACCACAAGAAGAAAATATAAAAGTGATGCACTAGTTTGTCTCTATTCTAATTTCACTGTATAAAAACGTTTGATTGAATGTTTCGCTTGGTAAAAGGTTTTAGTGGGCCAGAATTTCTCTTTGAGTGCTCATTTCGCCATGTAAAAGGCTCTATGGGTTTTGAATAAGTAGTTGGCTATATGGAAACTTTAGATATGCTCATTTTTAGACTTTGTTGTTTTTATAGAAGGACTTCGCCTGTTTGTGTTGATTGGGATTTTATTGTATAAAGACTTGGTGGTTTCAGAATTTCGTCTTTATAGCTATAGTGTAGGTTTTTCCAAAGGCATTCAATGAAACATTCGCTATACTGAGTTTTTCGCTAAATCGAAATTTCACTGTATTTCTAATTTGATTTAACAATTAAATTTTGAAATTTTTATATTGATGCGTGAACTAAGAACACGTTTTAAAATGGATATTCTATGGTAAATATATTATTAAACAGCTTAAGTTGTAAACCGCAATATTTTTGGCCATTAAGCCATCAAACTCAGCACCGGAAACTTTTAACTTGCGATTTCATTTCTTAAACTGTAGAAACTCTTTTCACTTGGACTTCAATCTTCAATCTATTGACTTGTTCCGTTAATCAAATTTATTGATGATTTTATTTCATAATTTAAAACTAAAAAATATAAATTATGCTAATTAATACAAGACTGGTCTGAATATCAATCACATGGTTTCAAAGCACAGGTGCTTTTAAAATCACATTTGTGATTTTCTGGTATTCTCAAATTTTTTGTGTGTTTTTCGGTTTTATGATTGTTTTGAAATCACAGCAGCAAATAACTTTTTTTTAGCGGAAAAAGCCTCTCGGAATTTTCTTAGTTTTAAATTATTTGTTTTAAATAAAATACTCAAATGCATCAAAGAATTAGTAAACAACATATTAATTAATAAGTATTTAATTAATTTATTATGATGTTTATTACAAAAAAGTTGAAAAAATAATAAAGTGACTTGAAAAAGTTGTGGACTGAGCAGAATGTTTTGAAATCACCAAGAACAACTTTCTTCTGATTTTAAATCACTTTTATAAAATACGATTTTCAGAACAGTTCCGACTTTCAAAATATAATTTTCTTACTAAAATAAAACTTATACGTCTATGAAATGCATTTTTTTTATGATAATCAAACAATTAGTTTAAGACAATGTAAGTTTTTTCATTGATAACGCTGTTCAATAGGGGGTACCTGTTCTAAGAAATTGTTCACCACCATGGTCATACCATTCTGTGAGGACAACTGTGTCCCAATTGTACTTTTCTGTATTTAAAAAAAATGCAAGCAGAAACCGAACTACATTCATATATATCGGCTTGCAACCGATTTGCCAACTTTAGAAAACGTATGAGAATTCCAGCTCGTTCGGTTAATAAACCATCAGAACTTAAATTCCTTCCGATTTACTCCCACCAACAATTTCTTGAAACTTTTGAAGCCATTCGACTTTTATTCTTGTTGCAATATATATTTTTTTACGTTTCTCAAGAAATTAAATTATCTAAATAAGCGTTAATAACATTATTTCTGAATCAATTCATTAAACGTTAAATTAAAAAAGCATATTAAACTTTTTGGAAACGATCTCATGCGTTACAAACGTGATGATTGTTTTGAAAATACCATCCCATATTCTTGTGGCGATGGCGATGGCGATGGTGATGACAGCACTTCTTTCCAGTCGATAAGCTGTCATTGTATTATGATTTCTGGTGGGCTTTAGGAGTTTTTGTTTTTCTTTCTCTCTTTCTTTCTCTTTACCCGAAACTATTTCAGCTTCTACTTCTTATGCACGCACCGATCACCGTTGGAACACATCAATTTGCCTCGATGTATGATTTGTTATGAGGCGGTCATATTTTAAAAGCGGTCGGTCTCTCATTGCAACAAACAAAATATTTAGAAGAACGAACGAAGGAAGGAACATGAAATATGTATGTAAGTCTGTCTGTCTGGCTGAATGTACGAGTAATCTGTGTTGAATTTCATTCGGCTTCTAAAACATTTATACAAATTTAAAGCACGCACCTTCTTTCACGCCGATCATAGTAACGTATTTAAACCGTATAAAAAAAAAGAAATTAAGAAAAACCAAGAAAGATGAAATGAAATGAAGTGTAAGAATTATAAGAAACATGAAAAGAAATGCCCAGCAAGTTCTGCTAGATCAGAACGAAATACTTTTGTTTATGAAGCTAATCGTTCACTGAACTCTTTCTTCTATTGTCAAACGACTCCAACTCTCCCCACAAATGACAGATAGTTTCTTTTGTGTAGTTTTGTTAAAAAAAATTAATTTGTCGTTGGGTGATAATGTTTTGAATGATTGTACGTACGCGTACGCTCTTGTCAGTTTGGAAAAGTAGCTTTCTCCATTATAAAAAAAAAGTCTTTCTACAGCGATTCTTGTCAGTTGTTATTTTAATTTATTTTTATAATTGACTCTTGATCAATTTCTTTGATAAATTCCCTGAGAGTTTTTTTCCGGCTCTCTAAACTCAAGTAAGTTAATCTTTTTTTCCGATAAAACCCAAAATTAATTAAAGAAACTTTGAAATCTTGAAAGCCTTTCTATTAATATTAAAGTTAAAATTACAGCTGGTTTTTATGTGTTTTCTAGCTGTTTATGTTGGGACATTTTGTAGGTGACACCCTACTTACCAGTAGACTTCAAAGCGAAATATCGCTATTTAAGCAGCTTCAAAATACACAAGAAACCGTTTCTTTTGATACATTTTGTAGCTTTTAAGAACAAACTCAATCATTATTCCATTTCGCTAGATTTTTATCTTACAACTACTATACAAATGGAGTTATTCTTGCCGAAAAATGTTGCTGATTAATCAAAGGATTTTAATGAGGAAGTCGGGCAATGTTTACAGTTATTTATTTTCAAAAATCTTTGTGATGTATATCTTATATTAGCGTCGTGTGTGGCGCACAGAAAACCGTATTCGGTTCACTTGGTTCATTCCCTGCTCCGTCTGTCTAATTGTTTGGATAAACGTACGACATTTTCAACTCAGTAAAATAAGAAGAAAGAGTGTAAATGAAATATAAAAACTAACAAACTTTTTAGAGAATCTGGATACTAAAATATTGCTCCAATTTTCTGATTATAAAATTAGATTAGACTGAGGTGAGAAAATGTACTTAACTATTATTGAGGAAACTGCAATCGGCAAAACATAACAATGGGTGGCAAG
This sequence comes from Epicampocera succincta, assembly GCA_932526305.1. NCBI lineage: Eukaryota > Metazoa > Arthropoda > Insecta > Diptera > Tachinidae > Epicampocera > Epicampocera succincta. The sequence continues at coordinate 61,396,561 of OW052034.1, forward strand.
GAGAAACCACAGCCCCTTAAAGATATTAGAAATAAGTATCAGTTCTGTGAATCAGTAGACTAGCAAGTTCTTGTACCAAAGTACCCCCGGAACTATTCGGGTTATAAATGGGGTCCCTCGGCTGAACGGCAACCAAAACCCTAGGAAGTTCATGTAACCCTGTACATTCTGGTCATGAATTGAGTTGCCTTCCTTGGCTGAAAAATGTCTCTAGTTTAAACATTAAAATACAGGAAGAGGCTTGGTAGATACCGGCATATAAAACTACTTTGGTGATCCAAATGTACTCGACGGCCTGTTGGTTTCTAATCCTTGAGGATCCTCAGATACCACGTCTTCCTGTAACTGTCTAGGGGCTTCGACTTGAGTCTGAGATTTATACTGACGGGACATGGGTCTTTGAATGCATTTTTGCATAAAAGGGGCCTGTCTGAAACGGCAGACTGTAGGTGTGGGGGTGGGTTGGAGGATGTGTGGCACATATTGACGGAGTGCCCGGACTATGATGACATAAGGGATTTAGTGGACATGGGGATATATAGAAACAGGGGCGTTTGGAATTGTAGTAGGGCCTTGGGTGACGTTCGGACTTTTTTGGCTTTGGGCGTATTTGCGCGCGCAGTTTTTAGTAGGAGAAATGTTGGTTTTCGTGGCTAGCGGAGGTTCCCTCCGGCATAGCCATTGGCTGCGCGGAGTGCTCTATTGCCTGACCGTTGTTGAGCGGCTACTGAGTTGTTGGTTGGCCACCAATTTGCCTGTTGTATGGATTGGCGTTGTCGGTGTGCTGCAGTTACTGTTGGATGTTCTGGGGAGGGCGGGGGGACCAGTCTCTGAAGCTATTTGGAGCTTAAAACTTTTAGTAGTCCTTTAGGGCTACGAGGTCCGACCAGAGGCTAACTTCTGGTACCACGGGACCCGGGAGCCCCAGGACTTGTTCCTGCCCGGCTATGGTGAGGCCCTTCTGAGAGCCACGTGGTGGTTGTGGTTGATACCCAAATCGCGGGGAGAGTTCAGGTTGGACTCGAATGTGGAGTTGCATTGCAACCGGGTGCCGTGACCCATAGAATGGAAGGAGTTTTACGTAGGCTCCGCTCCAAACCAAGGGGGAAATCATGTTCCAAATGGCATGTGATCGAATTGGTACTCAAGTGTGGCAGTCTGTCATGCTTAGGGGCGCTGGAGGACGCATTGTTTCCAACCGGTGATAGGATCACCGTGGGGTAAGGCCACACTGGCAGGTACCCACGTAAATCGCTTTCACAACTGTCTAGGGAATTACCTTGCTCTCGAGCAAGGTTTTAGTGTTAAGTGCCGTATAACAGCGATGTATGCCTGGGCACGCACACGTAGGTACAGTGGTGAGCAGTGAAAAAACTCATCAAGTGAGGTTGGTGCTGACGTAAATCAATGCTACAATTGTCCAGAGCTTGTAGAAAACGATATGTGTGGAGCAATCATTCTACTATTGGCTACGATATTGTTTTGAGGTATTAAATATGTAATGGAGGACATGGCGTAATTGGGATGCGTAACACCATCCAACAAACTGATATTGGGTTTTACTTACAATATACTTTGTTGTTTGTTTTATTTTTTATAATGTTAAACATTATTTTTCTTTTTTCGAACTTTGGTCGCCAACTGTTAAGAAAAGGATTAAAAAATGAGATCGACAACTTATCTTGATTGCTAAAATCAGGTGAGTTGTCAGCATGATATGATTCGAGTCATTCAAGTTCAGATGATTGTACACGATGTACAATCCCTGAACCAAACGGAAACATTTCCCTAACATTGTCATTCAATTAAATTTTTTTGGAGTGAGTTTTTCTCTATGTGAAACTCTTCCTCTTCGTGATTTAATGAGGATTTTTTTAGTAAAAAATTACTGTAATTATATTTTATCAAAACGAAGAAGACAAACAGGTTCTTGTTTAGCTGAGGAATAACTGGCTGTTTCAGAGTCGCTCATCAGTAGCCATTGATCTACGAACTCCGGTGATTGTAAATATTCAGTATTTGGAATTATGCTTCAATCACCTCAGCTCTACTTATAATGTACTTTTACATATATTTTAAGGCAAAAGCTCTTCTAAACATTCAAGCAGGAGTCACCCAATAAAAGGAGTTCTCAAATCATCTTGAAAGTCACAGGAACTTTACAAACAGATTAATTTCCCTTAAAATTTTTCTGACTTAATTTTATAAATTTTAAACCTTACAAATTTACAAAACCCAAATTAAATAGACCTTAAACTTTTGGGGATGGCAGCATTTCTCTCTATGTTGATAGTTAGCCGGTTTTGAAAGGACAAGTGCAGAAGTTGACAGACCTATATATTTGTGAACGGAGATGATTAACTTCGCCCTAGGATTGATTTCAGCTGATGGTGACTCCCAGGGTGCAGGCAGATATCTTGCATCGGTTTTGAAAACTGCAAGACAGGTCTCTCTGACTTGAAAGTAGTTGCTGTTAGAATGTGTGAAAAAGCCGATATATGATTATGCCACCAAAATGTCGTTGATTGAGGCTAATCGAAGGAGTAACAAGTTTACATATGTCATTTGTCTTTGTAAGATTTTATGCGACTCAGCAAAAGAGGTCTTACGTAACTACTGCGCTATCGAGTAAAGCTGTACATCCGAGTGCCGCAGACTATATCAATGTCCAAGTTACCATTCTGAAAAAATGCTTCTTTATTTTTTTTTTTGAACTTACCCGCCTCTAGTTTTTCTTAGTTTGTTAAATTTAAAAATACTGCAGTACAGGTTTTGAACACATAAAAAAGTACATACTTGTGAATTTTAGAACACAACAATTCTGTGCGCATACGTAATTTTTCTAAGCACACACAGCTGTTGTTGTTGTTGGATCATAAACACACATAATGCTCTTTTGGGGAATAAACGTGTTAATATTTTATTATGTCTTTGACTGGCATGAGACTTTGTTTTGTTAAATGTATTGAAATTCCATTCTACAGGCAGCTTTTTTCCACCTTTTTCTTATTGCTGATTTGGCCAATATACATTTTACAACAATACACATTTAACCATATGTTGTTGCTGCCACCATGGCTGCTGTTGTTGCAAGTGTATAGTTGACTGCAGCTGTTGCATCTTTGTATTACATCATTTGGTTAACGATGTTAAGATGTTGTTGACTGGTATGAGCATTTTACTTAACTTGAAGTACACAAAAAAAAATTTGGTGTGGTTTTAGCAAAGAAATTACATGTGTATGTAATTGAGCATAAAGTACAGTGGCATACAGATTATGCGAGAGCAATCGTATTTTTTGAAATCATATCTGAATATCATGGACTTTACTGTTGACATATACATACATACATACATGCACATGCATGCTTATGCAAGTCTTCAACGTAAAAAAAATTGGTGTTTTTTTAACTTCTATGTGTGCAAAAATTTGTTAGTTTTTTATTTCGGCTTGTCCATTTTAAAGCATTTACATTGTACGCATTCATGTAAGATAAAGACGCAGAAGAAGTTAAAACACTTGGCCAGAAATTTTATAAAGAAGAATGTGGCCAATATGATTTGTTGACAATACCAAATACGCAAAATTTTCAAGCCAACAATGCAGCTGAACAACATGTTGCCATTTAGTTTTTTCTTTTTTGTAATTTTTCCTCTTTTTGTGCACAATTATGCAGGTTATTTTGGACGTGATAGTTGCTGGTTGGTTGGTTGGTTTGTTGGTTGGCTGGTTTTTTTTTCAGAATTTTTCTTCTAGATTTAAAAGAAAGACAATTCAAATACTACCGGTATTTTAAACTAATAAAAAATGTTTGGAGTTGTTTATGCTTTTATTTTATAATAACCTCTTAGAAAGTTACGCATAAAACTATTTTAATTTACCAACGCACATACATTTATGCTGGTAGTAAAGTTTTAAGTAGTTTTTATATGTTCAAAACGTTAAAAGTATTATTTTTTAGAGAAAATTATACTTCCCTGGAAGAATACGCTTTCTACTTCAAGCCATCATAAAATGTGCTACTTAAAATATTTAATTAAACTTTTTTATAGGGGTTTAGTGATCGTATATTGGAGCTGGTAGGTCGAAGCGTAGATGTCTGCCCAATATTTCAAGACTATAATCCTTTTTCTCAAAGCAAGCGCGCATCCAAAGTTATTCCCTATTCGTTTCGAACTGTCGAAAATGTTATTTCAACGCCAATTAAACACTTTTATCTTTATTTTCTTACTAAAAACAAAAACTGTTAATTTGATATGACTACTTTCGATAGATCATATATTTCGTAACAAACAAACGATTTTATTTTGTAAAAACTGTTAACTTGACCTGATTAACCTTGAAATAACATTTTGAAGTAAAAACATTTCATTTGTTGTTGAACATCAATCTTCCTGCTTCCTGTCTAGTCTACATGTTAATCACGTAGCAGCCAACTTAATTCTAATAACATTTATGTAAGAAAATGATGAAATGAAGATCAACCATTAACAATTAAAAACAATCTTTGTCATAGAATGGTATTTTATTAGTATTTCATAGAAAAATATGATTATGTGCTGAAAACGAGCAATGTTACCCCTCTTACCAGCAATTTGCTTGACAGTGTTTGAATTTAGTTCCCCATAGACCATAAAGAACAAATTTCCTTAAACTGACTCACCTTAGCGCCTTGCCATCTAATCTATTAATAAAACTGGTGTCTGAAAGACAACATATCCGCGAAGACAGGTTGCGAAAGTGATATACATCGGCACTTGCCATGACGGCCTAATGGAGGAATTCCGCGGATGAACTGCGGTATTGGCTGACCAACGCCCCAATGTGTGTCCAATAGGTAGCGAATTTCTTGAGAAATTGGGATTCCTAATCACTTCTGTTATCACTTTCTTGCAGTTATGAAGTCGAGACAAACTCGCACTCAGGATTCGCCAACGTTAGTCAATATTGATACAAAAAGTGGTAATCTGGTGCCAAGATAACAGCAGCTTGAGAAAATTTGAATTCCGAAAAGTAGGACAGACCTCTATCAGTGGGAAACATCAACGCCTCTTTGTGCGATTTCAGCCAACACCTTGATTACTCCTTTTAAAAATTCCAGGACCATGCTAAGAAGTCTCTGAAGGAACCAGTTTAATTGAGCACGAATTTAGGCTTAAGTCACAACCGGAACATTTCGAAATCTTGCAATTTTATTCTCTATAATTTTAATGGGGTGAAGTTTTCATGTAGAATCAAAAGGGTTTGGTGCTGAAATCAACCTGAGCTTCGATAGTTGATAAATACATGCAAACATTAAAACAATTTTCATGTTGATTTAAAAGTGTTTGATGTGAACAAATTAATAAAAATTTATCAATTCCTTTAAGAAAACTTCCTCCAGGGTAATATTATAAAAATGATTTACATGAATGAAAGTTCTGTTTTTACATATTTTCAATATTTATAGAATTTATAAGGGAAGGGATACGTTGAGAAATACGTTGTACAAGTAGTAAAATTCATATTAAAACTCTTTTCATATCTGTTTTAATTTTTATTTTATAATTTTATTCGTAATTGAGCTGAAATCAATTAAACACAACTTTTATGTTAACATGAGCAAAATTGTACTGTAGCAGATGCCTTTTTTAGTGCGTACGCGATTAAGTTTAATACTAACACTGTTTTATCATCAACGGCTTCTCGATGGCTTAATTATCATGAAAAATTTTTAATCCCAAGCCCTGCAACGATCTTTACGTTTTAAAATAAACATTTTTAAATTAATATTACACATATTCTTTTTCTATTAAAATTTTCAGTTATTTATTCTAACAAGAATAATTGTACTAGTGTGAAGATGCCAATGGAATCGATAAGAGTTGCAAAACCATGTCATGGCATGTAAAACGATAATTTGAAATATTGCTGCCTATTGGCAGCCAATACGCGGTTGGGTTGTAGAAACCTTTTCTTTATGCCTTCATACAAAATCGTTCGCTTTAATGCGCATGCAAACCAGCCCTGCTGTCAATACTTAGTATTATTTCCGCCTCTAGATAACCCTAGTACGGTAATTTGCTTCTCTATTAAGTATCCTTTATAATGCGATAAATCAAATTGAAAGCTTTTAAAGGGCACTTAAAAGTTGTTCGTTTTTAATTTGTTTTTCTTTTTCTAGCTCTAATGCAACACTTGAATATTGTGAACTTAAAAACTCTCTTACGCATATTAGCCTTAAACGTGCAACAATATGCTGCAACATTTAATAAATGTTATTGCATGATGATGCTGATGCATCATATTGCTGCCAGGTTGTTGGTTTTCTATCTTTTTGAGGAGCAAAAAAAGAAATAAACTGAAACAACAACAAGAGCAACAAAAAGAAACAAATAGTTTGAAGTAAAAGTGTTTTGTTAGTTTTCGCGTAACTATAATCAACAACATCACCATCATCTTTGCCACCATCACCATCATTTGCGACTCCCTGATGCCTGATGCCTGATGTTGTTGGTTTATTTGTTTGTTGTCTATTGCCAGCTTGCCAGTCGAAACAGCCTGCGTGCCTTCTTCTTCTTCTTCTTTGAGCCTGTTTAGCAACCAGGTTCGGTCGCCTGGCTGTTTTTCTGCAAGTTTCTTTGCAATTGATTTGATGGCGATGGCTGGGGCTTGTTATTGATGTTGTTGCTGCTAGTGTTGGTGTTGGTGGTAATCTATTATTTGTCTTGAAGCCATATAAAAATCTATTTATTCTTAATGCTTCGCTGAGTATCTAAGTTACTTACTTTCGCTTACAAACAACTATAGCAACAACGTAAATAGCACACAATTGTTGTTATTTTTGCTTATTATTGTTATTACATTTACGTTGTTTTGTGAACTTTTTTTTTAATATAATATGTAAAAGCATTAGTTTGTTTTAAGTCTCTCCCTCTCTCACTCCACATCCTGAAGATTCATTATTCACTGTCGTTTTTTCTTAACAGTACGTTTGTTTCTGAAACAGTCTGTATCATTTAACTGATGGTTGGCTGTAATTTTTCTAACTCTTATTTAAGTTTTGTTTTCCATGCTTTTTAATCTACCTCTGCCTATAAGTTACTCATAATGTGACCAACATAAGCCGCTTATTGTCATGTTTCTGATATTATAATCGGTCATTTAGTTCTTTGTATTTGCTTCCTTGTTGTATTTGTTGCGGCTTAGAATAGTTTTGAAATAACTAAAGATTTAGGAAAAGGAAATATTATAAATTATTTCTGAAATTTAGGAAAGAATCTTGAAATTTTTCTAATCTGCCATAAATGATAGACTAAACAATTTTTAAGCAATAATATTTCAATACAACTTCTTATGTGGGATACACTTAAAAATATAGACACGTAGACAAAAGATGCCAACAATTCTTAGTAGGCTTTTCCTAAAATTTCTTTCCCCTTTACGCTCATATTTTCATATAGTTTCGTACTTTTTTTTTTGTAACAAAATTAATTTACAGAATGTATTTTGGATTTTTTTTTATGTTTGTTTTGCCTCGACTGAAACACTTATTTAAGGGAATGTATGTAACTTTAGTAGTATAATCGTTAGTTTAACTCAGATATCTCCGCTTTTGCTCATATACCGCTCAGTAGTTACAATATCACACAAATATTTTAGACCCTTGATTTGAATTGTATTTTTTTTTATCATTCTTTAATACTTTGCATTCTTATAGATTTTCTTTCGATATGGAAAAGTTGCCCTATTATTTAAAATATAGTCTAAAAAATAGTCTAATCGTATATTCACAATGTATCAATGCAGGCTTAACACCAAGTTGATACGTCGTGTAGTTGCGTCTTGAATACTTGGTATACTGATAATTTGCAGCCCCGACATCATTCATATATACTATGTCGAGAGTCAACTCCAGTTTGCAGCCTAGCACTGATATGTCTGCGGCAGCCACATACATACTTCGTATAGTCTGTCGTAGAAGTCACAGGTAGTTACTGCTTCGTGTGGCATCTTCTTGCATATCTTAATGCGCTTATACGTCACCATGAAACTTACACATTCTCAGTATATGTCATCCCGTAAAAATGGCAACGTGTCATCTTATTCTTCTTTTTTTTTACGAAATTCTTTTTCCATTTCAAATCTGGCATTAACTAATAGGTTTTACTGTTTTGTTGTAATAAAGAAATATAAATAATTGAATATAGAAATATATTAAATTATAAGAAAAACCGATTAATTGCGACTGTCCCTAAATTATTTTTTGTGTCCATTGCTTGCTCGTAAACTACAACAGTGTGAGAACAATACATTGTCATAATTTTCAGAGTTGCATTTACGAACACGCTGCAATGTATTACATGCGTTTATGAAGTCAGCCATACATATGTAAATTAAGTATCAGTCTATCCAAAGCCCAATTGGAAAAAACACTACTTCAGGTTCACCCAGATTTTAGTGGTTTTGTTTCACGCCACATTCTTATTAAAATAGCTGTTTTGAATGCTCTTTTATCTGTGGTGTAATTGCGGTCCATGTTTCGTCCACAGATTGCAAAATGGTGCAAAAACTCATTCGATGATGTTGCCCCTAATTTATTTCAACCTGACAGCTTTCACATGATTTTAAATAATTTCTGTTCCCCATTTTTAAAAGTTTTATTTATATTTTGCGTTTTCCTGCGAATGGCTCTATTTATTTAGTCCGTTTCGCGTTTGAGGGAAGCATTTTTTGTGCGAAAACAGAATTTGCTCAATGCGTTTCTGCGGTAATGGATTAAAATGAAAATATTCGTTTTTGAGATTTCCAAATAAAATCGTTTCTTTAATATTTATTTTCACCTTCAGCTGATAAAAAATCATTTCGTAATTAATTAAAACGGGAATGCTAAATTGACTGCGTGATATTTATACTATAGGAATGAGTTGTGCGGAATCAATAACACCCCAGAATTATTTTTATCTTATTCTACACACATATTTTTTTTATCTTTTTACATAAAAGTTTGTTAAATAGAAAATTTTGCTGAACTTTTGTTAGAAGTCAATATTATCGTATTTGTTTTTTTGCATTTAGGAATTTAGAAAGTGAACAAATTGAGAAGCTGATAATAGATTGTTGAAGTCACTATAAAACATCCATGTTACAGCATGTCCTTAAGTTTAAAAACTTGCTGTTGATGTGTTCCTTGGATTGATTAAAATTAGGATGCATTTCTTTTATATCGACCACACAAAACTCAGGTCCTTTTCCTTCTTGAAATCTGTTCCATATCTAAACTAGTAACAATTAAAAGCTTCTACACTTTTCTTTTGAACCACTTAAATCTAAAATATAGATTAAAGAAATATTAGAAAATAAAAAAATTAAAATCTGCTCTTCCATAGCATCACACATTTATGTATATGATTTCCTGATTTGCTTTTCCATCATTTAAATTTGCTGTCACTCACTCCTCGCCGCAGCGCAGTGATGCATTTACGAACACGACTTAAATCAATAGAATTAGTCTAAAATAAATCAAACATTGATACCGCTGATGCAATTCGCATCGCAATACAAAGAATTTCTCTTTCTGAGAGATGGCCTTTTATGAGTTGGTCTTACTTTACCCTATTAAACAAAAGCAAAAAACAATAATATCCTTAAATTGTGGAAAACGTAATTTTTTTTTTTTGCTTTAAACCAACACCCACAAAGTTTTAAGGTGTTCGTTGCATTTAAAATTTAGCCTTTGCTTAAACGCAAAACATTTCGAAAATAAACTCTTCTAGTAGATATGAATTGTAGTTTTATATTTCACAAAAAAAAAAACAATAATAAATTTTTAAACTTCCAAAACAATTAGTCAAACTTTGAAAAAGTCGAGGGAAATGTTGTGAAAATTTGTGTTAACACGCATTCCCTTTCGCAAAAAAAGACAAAACTATTCCAACTAATATTTTCTATATTCTTAAGTTTATTTTTGTTTTTTATGCAACCTGATGACCCACTCCATCACCGACTTTTCCTAATTTCCTTAGCCGCGCTAGAACATGATGCTTCATCATCATCTTGTTCATCATCGGCATAGACATTCAATATCAGTCTTGGCGATCAGTGTTACGCTTCGTAATCTTTGCTTTATGATTTTGTAGCTCGGTTTGTGTTTCTTACATTGTATTCGAAAAATATCACGTACTGGCAAAATCTTTTTGAGAGATATAAAACACCTTAAGCTTCTTTTTGCTCATTTATGTTCTCAGCTATAAACTGATTATCATATTCTAGGTTAGTGAACTACTAGAGTAATTTACTTTTTCCCCACTGACATGGTGAAGTTCAAGCAGGAGCAAGCAGGTTTTCTAGAAATATTTTTTGTTTATATTTGAAATATTTTTCTTTTATAAAGAAACCCTATTAATGAGCAAAAATCTTACTGTGCCAAGTGCGATCGATATCTGAAAAAATTCAGTACATCTACAGAATAGACGAAGATCGTATTTCGCGCTCTTTTGTGCTAAAAAGAAATTTCTCATCGCACACACGTCACACACGTCATTCGTCTTGTATTCGTACTTGGTTTTGTGCTGAAATTCTCTGTTTGCAAGTTAATGACTCAATTACTGTCGATAGTGGCATAAATATTTTGTTGTTTAAATTATAAAAAAAAATTTATTGTTTGCAGAACGTTCAAAGTGAGTGAGAAAAAATCAAAATTCTTAAAACTCATTAGAATTTAAGTGGTGACTGCAACAACACTTTTAAGCACTCAAAAGTTCACTTTCATTTGCATATTTTTCAAATTTTTCTTCTGTCTTGGGCCAACGTGACAGCTGAGATTTATATTTATATGTAATTAAATTTAACTTGTATATAATTTCCAAGATTTATGGTTATTTGACGTGTTTAAATCAAAGTAAGAATGGAGCTTAATCGAAGCGTAAAAAGAGGTTAACTTTACAGATCACCTAAAAATAGGATTAAATTATTTGATTAAATACCGAGGAGAAGTAGATTGTAACGACTTTTAGACATCCTAGAATGACTACTTGTGATGTGATGGAAACTATATTTTTCTTCACGAACATGTTACAACTGTTTCTAGAAAATGAAAAATTTCTCTCTACAAAAATTCGGCACCCCTAAATAATGGTTTTTATGCAAATTTTGTACTAGATATTTCAAGAATCTCATGGGCTCTCCTGAAAGAAAATTGGAAATATTTTAACGGTTTAAATTTGGCGAGTATTTTTCGTATAAAGCAAACCTATATCTTCAGTTCAGCGTGGTCCGCATGTGACTTTTTCTTAATTTGCGTGTAAATGTACCTTTCAAACATTTAGTAAAAATTTTCGAATCGTATATTGATTTTTTTTCTTGTTTTTAATCCTTTGAAAGCGACAAATGTATTCTCAGTACTGGTAAAATCTGGAGATCTGAGATATTCACCTAAAATGTTTGATCATAATAAGAAACTTGAACAAATTTAAAAAAAAAAAACTTCCTTCGAAATTATCTAGAAAACATAAAACATTTGTATACGATTTATGATTAAAAAATAAAGCAGATTTAAAATTTTCTCAAAATATATTTTTATTTTGTCTCCTTCAAAGAGAAAACTTTTATTGTTAATTGGAGATATATTTTTAGAATAAGTCTTTTAAACTTTAAACTGAAAATTTTTTATTGCAACCATTGAAAAAATTTTATACAAAATTATTTAAGCAATTCCTCTGAATGTGCCGTGGAAACATCCCGTTAATTTTAAAGCTAATATACGAGTGTACTAAAATATTAGTACTATTCACATTCTTGTGCAACAAAATAGCAAAATTGTGTAACTGCAAACATTGATTATATATTAAACGTGTTTTGCAGTAATTTTCCACTAAATATATTCACAGCTGGGTTTTTTCATTGCCAAAAGTTCGTTTGCTATTATAATTTTTATACTATATATTTATAATAAAAACATAATTGTAAATATTATAAACTACTATTTTTAGTCTTACAAATGTGCTAAATTGTTAGTATAAAGCAAAAATAAATTTGTTCGTTTTTTGCTTCGATATGAGACCTTTTCCACCACCAATTGTGAATAGGGCTAATAACAACACATTGCCACAAAAGCTATATATATAATATTTGATATGTGTGTGTGTAAAATAATGCTTTGAACTTTACATTTTTCGGACAAAAGTATTACAACTTTTATCACAAATAATAAATACTGAAACCACAATTGAGCAAATATTACTATAACGTTTAACACATATGCAATGTTGCAAGGCTCTTACAAGCCCATTGGATCTCTAAACTTCTTTATTTGGCGAGTTTATGTCTGGGACCACCAGCAGTTAAATTTTGCAAAAAATAGAAAAATTATTGCTATTACAGCGTAGTATTGCCGGAATATTTAACCCCTTTATTTTCTATACACAGAGAAATTGTTGCTATTGCAGCGTAGTATTGGCGGAATCCTGCAAATAATTCAATACACAGAGAAAAAAGTTGCATTGCAAATATTGTACACGGAATATTCGCTTGCCATTGCAAGTAATTTATAGATTTCAAAAGTCTGGGAAAGCAAAATCACAAAAAAGTTCAAAATAGACTTTTTTGAAAAATAAATAGGTCCAAGTTTAGTTAATTTTTTCTGTGTAAATTTATTTATAAATATCTAATTTAAGAAATTAACCATTTAGCAAAAAGCCCTCAAACATAATACCTTCGTATAGTCTAGGTAATATAAGATAAAATATAATATAAAGACAATATAAAGCATTTGTCTTTAGCAAATTTGAGCAAAATGTTTAACAGAAATAATTAATTTAAACTAATTTAATTGAGTTGTGTGATAGTGTCAACAGTCGGTTTTTTCGGTCTGTGTAAAATTCAAAATTCTCTTGCGATATATCGGAGATAATATTCAACTTGAGTAAAATAATAAATATTTTTTTATTTAATGTATGTACAAAACGTATTCATGTTATTAATAAATTCCAATTCACTATACAAAGATATCTATAATGGACCTAACATAGAGCGATGTGGCAATACATTAGGCTTAATTAGTTAATAATAATTATGTAATTTTGTAAGCAGTTTTAGGAGTCTTCCAGGATTCGTAGAAGGAATCATAGTTATATTCACGACCCTTTAGTACATTTATAACCTCATTAAAACTCGATTTACCAGAGTATCTATATCTTAAATGTTTATATACACCGATGAAATGTAGAGTATTTTCAGATATATACGTTTCGAATTGATATATTTCTACATGATGTAGAAGAGCGAGTAAGCCAACCTGAGCCTTGATAAACATGTCTGTGGCTTGGTGTAATAGATAAGCGATTTAGGCTGTAACATAGTTCAGAGTACAGATTAGGAAATCGAGAACATCTGGCATCGAATATAAATCCATTTCCATACTGACGAGTACGTACGAGTATTTCTCGAAATGGTTTTTTTCGGTAATAAAACAAGAATTTTAATCATATTTTATATTTAAAATGTCAATTCAGAGTCTCCAAAAATAGGAACTAAAGACCAGTTTCCAAATAAATTAGGAGTGGTTTTAGTTAAATTCCGGTCTCATATGTTTATAACAATATCAATTTACGCATCACCGAAGGATGAAATTGCTCCGATGATAAACAACTCTGTCTTTTCACCTTTAATAAGTACATCGTAACTCTTTTTATTGCATATTAAGTTAATTAACTTCTTTAAAATGCGCCTTTCTTAATAAAAACGTTACATTTAACTGAGAGAAAACATAACACGCACTCCCTGTCCTTGCTGGCGAATGAAAAACACAATCACTTGCTGCTAAACTTTCCATATAATAATCTATTATTATCTTATTATGTTCATTTTCATTGTTATTACACACATATATTTTATGATGATGGTTGTAGCCGTTTCAACATTCGTTGAAATTTTTCTCTTTGTTACTTCGTAAGATTCCTTGGAATAACTACTTCAATTACATACATATGTACATGCAGCAACAGCATTCACTGCAAATGATTGCTGCCTGCTGCAGCGGAAGTAATGTGAAGGCCCTTATGAAGACTTGGCTTTAATTGAAACACTTTGCTCGACAGCAAATTGCATTTGGTTGGAATATTTGCGATAAAAACCAGTCAATGTAATACTAAACCAAGGTAAACTTATACGCCGGGCAGAAGAATGATCGTAAACAAAATAAACGCCCACGCATGCGTACAAGTGGTTTTTATGTTTAAGCAATTTATAGATAAACGAAGGCGATGGCGGCAAAACGACTACTATTAGTATTTTACTCAAAATGAGTCAAATTGCTATTGAAGTCATTTAAATTAACCCATTAAAAAGGTGTAATTATTTAAGAGAGAAACTGCTTAAATTTGAAGACTGAACGATGCTGCTGCATAGTCAAACAGCAGTCAGAGAATGAACGAGTTTGAAAGTCGTCAGAAGGTTTTGAGTTTTATAGGCATAGTCTATGGACAGGTCAAGCTGACTTTTCAAACTAGACGTGCGGCATAAGGATGTTTTTACTACGTTGCAGCAGAAATCTGAAGCTGGTTTGATTTGTGTAGACGTAACTATTTCAGACTCTATATTTGTGCAGTTTTCCCAGCAATAACATCATTGTTTTGTACTGATAAATAGTGAAAGGTTTTCCAACTAAAAGTTACAATTTTTTTCTTGATCCAAGCAATTTTAAAATAAAGTTTGATGGAATGAGTTTGACGTGTGGCTGTGCTAAGTCAAACAAAATCTTACTAACATACATAAATTTTATCATTGAACGGTTTGATGTTTGATGAGTAAAAGCTTGACTCGAGATATTGTTATTTTACAGTCGAAGAAAAACAAAAAAAAAATCGCCAAAATAAACAAAAACAGCATAAAAAGTTCGGAGCTGGTTTCTCTTATTTTTTTCAAGTTTTTAAGAAATTATGCTTTTAAAAGCTTGAAAGGCTTATTTTAATAATCTATAGCTATATATATTTCTGAGGTATATCAACAACAATATCAAGGGAGGTGTATTTTTAGGTGCTTTATATTGAAAAAAATCGAGATGCAGTTTTTCCACATTTAGCCAACGACACATTAACAAACACAAATCGAACAGCTGTCTATTAAAGTTTCAACCGAAATTAGCGATGGTTATGCTATAGAAAGAAATGTTTCCAGTAGAAAAATTATGTTAAGGAAACATGCTGCCTGATATATTTCGGGGTTTTTCACAGCGTGAACAGAATAGAACTTCAAAAAAATTAGTTCTTGTGATTTTTTTGATGTCAAATGACACCGGCCTTTATTTTCAAATATTTTAATAGCAATGAAAACAAAATTTGACATCAAATGTGGAGCATAACTGAACTAGGCGATTTCCTTTTCTCCGAATGGGTTAATTTTCTGATTATATTCTCACTATCATTATACATGAGTCATGCACTTAAAGCAGATTTTAGTCAAAGCTATTTTTTTTATTTAATTCTTTAGAAATTCTGTTTGTTTCTTTAATGCAAAAGTAAAAATACAAATAAAAATAAAAATAAAACGTAAATTTATAACTTTTCAAAGCGCAGTTTCATAATTGTTTTTTTTTTTTGTATTTTTGTAACCATACCCCAAAAATCACAAGACCGTGTGGGATTCAAATTGAAAAATAAAACAACGCTGAATGTCGTTAAACATTTCATTGTTTGCAAAATGAAAAAAACCAAGATTTTTTTTATAACACTTCAGATTCATAACGATTTCATATTTTTGTTAAAAGACAATTTAAAATTCAGCAGACAAGCAAATAATATGCAAATTGAAATAATAATTATGTATCTTGTTTCTGCCTTTCAAATGCAAATTTGTTTTATTTAATCAAAGTTCGAGAATTAAAAACATATCTGCAAGTATTTTTAATAAAATTGTGTTGCCACTAAATGTTGACAAACAAATGTTGTGCAACAACATAAAATCAATAGAAAATGTTAATTTTTTGTTTGTTTATCCCGCTTTTATTATGTACATTTTCTTTCATTTGCAGTGGACTGTTCTTAATTTTAATCAAAGGAGATATTGGTGAGTATTTGATAAACGGTTTTCTTTTGAAAATCCTTATACAAAATGAACTCGATTATTCGTAGTAGTCGGATCCGGCAGCGTTCTGGATAATCGATTTTCTCGTATAATAGATATTCTTTACCAATTTTCACATAGAAGGAGAGTAAATAAGAAAAATGTATATTTCTGACTGGTTGATCCTTGGACATACAAATGGGTCTGGCCACACTTTTTCAAATAACATGATTTTTATTTGTTTTGTTTTTATTTGTTTTGTTTTCGTTATTACATTGATGTTAATATGGGGTCTGGCCCGGCCTCACGTGTTACTTATTTGAAAAATTAAACATGTGTATAACGGAGGGTTACTTGACGTTTGCGGTTAAACGAATCGTGTTTAATCGAGGCCCCCTCGAAAGTCGAAAGATATTCAAATACTTTTAGTCGAAACTACACAAAAACAGCCGTTAAAAAATTCGAATGATTTTTACAACATTTGGAGAAAATTAGCTGGCGCTTTATATGAATGAAAAAAAACATTTTTTGTT
Organism: Epicampocera succincta; assembly: GCA_932526305.1. Classification (NCBI taxonomy): domain Eukaryota; kingdom Metazoa; phylum Arthropoda; class Insecta; order Diptera; family Tachinidae; genus Epicampocera; species Epicampocera succincta. The sequence continues at coordinate 61,413,133 of OW052034.1, forward strand.
AATTCTGAAACATAATTTCCCACTAAGTTTTGTTTATTATTAGCAAAATAATTAAAATTGAACTCAAAATAGCATCTATTGAATACAATTATTGTTGCACAAGTTTTTTTATGCATTACAGCTCAGGACGATACAAAAGTGTATAAAAAGTTTTTGGTGTGATTCTTTTTAGGCCATGAAACTTCAATTGAAAATGGCTGTTCTTTACGTAACAACATTACAGTGCGCTCGAGATAATTTCGTCATTGTTCGCGTTTGCGGTTTTGCTGCAAATAAAACCCGAACAAATTGAAAACGCAACTGAGCACTACGTGACTATCGTGACGTGTGTTCTAAACTTTCACTCGCATTGAAAAGCAAAAGTGTTTAAATTCCCCTAATTCATAAATTGCTGTTTTGAAATTCGCATGTTTTTGTGTATTTGAAGTTTTTGCTCGAACAAAAAAAATCTAAATGCCAAAACTAATAAATCTGTAAATAATAATAAAAAATATAACGAAATTTCGTGTTTATTTTCTAATCTTTTTGATACGTGTTGTGTAAAAAAAATATTTGTTTGTAAATATGCAAGTTTTTTTTAATTACGTTGAACAAAAAACATGCTAAACTAATAGCCAAATTTTAATTGAAATTGCACAGCACCAAAAAATGCTCTCAGATGCGGTTTGTGGAACACACACCTATTTTTCGCTACTACATACATAGTCTTTTGAAGCCCAAATTTTGCTGCATTTAGAGTTGACGTCTTCGAGAATTGTGGCTCGGTCGGTGGAGGTTTTAGAGTAGACAATGTCTATATAGAATAATGTTGACGTTTTGGAATGTTCCCGAAACAGAGTGTTGTTGTTATTCCCAGCTCACTGTATGGGTACATTTTGCTTTTCGACGCACAATGCAGTTTCTAATTCTCCGCGTGACTTCTGGTGCTGCACTGTAATGCTACAACAAATAAAATTGCCAAATTCCAGCATTTAAAGATTCTTCAAATTTCAGTAAAAAATGTATTTTCTCGCCTTTCCCAAACACCGTTTGTTATGAAATTATTACACAGTTTTTTCTTATTCCAGAATTTTGTTTATTTACAATCATAAACATCCGCCTGGCGTTACAGCCAGTGAACGAAAAACTTACATGTTGTTCTTATAAATAGACAAATTTTTAATTTGAAATTTTCAACATTTTGCCACAAAATTTCGATTTGAAAAAAAATAAACAAATTGTAACTTTCTAAAAAGAAAATTGTATTAAAACTTCAGTTGATTTGAAGGGGTTTTAAAGAACACACGTCTACTTTCTATCATTCAAAAACTACAAAAATAAAAAAAAACCAAAAATAACAATGAAAATTTAAAGAGTGAAAATTGTGTGTGTGTGTGTGTGTGTGTATTTTTTTCCTTTACAATGTTGCAGTGCAAAAGGTAGAAAATTTCTTTAAACTACATTTTGTTATTTATGGCCAAAAAGCGGTATTTGTTGAGAGCGAGTGTGTGAGTGTTTGCCTACATGCGACACAACTTTGATCAATTTGTCAATATTTTAAGCCTACAAAACGTGTTCTTCATCGCCAATTTTAAGTTTTGCTAAATTTTCAATGCAAAATTCAAAAAAAAAGAGAGAAAGAAACAATAACCAACGTAACTTTTTACAAATTTACGATTAATACGCGGCATATAATTTCGTTTATCTTGACATTTTGTATGAACATTTGACGTTTGTCAAGGCGCACGCACGCACCTCTTTTTTTCTGTTTCTCTATAGCAAATAAACGAAAACTAAATACATAAATAAATATCACATATTTTAGGCTTAACGAATATTAAATACTTCAATAAATACGTAAAGTTTGAATGCATTGGCTGGCAGTTATTTGCATAAAAACGTTTAAATCACCGCCAGAGTGGTTTCAATTCGTCCAGTCCCAAATGAGTTAAATTTATTGAAGTTTGAATGGTCTGAAATGTTTAAACGGTTTTGAGTTTGTTGTGTCCTCTAGTTTTGGCAAAGAGAAAAAATCGATCTCTTACGCAAAAAAAAGAAAAGAAAACCCCATATGAAAATCAATTGCAAACATAATTTGTGTGTAAATAAATCTTTTAATTAACCACGATTTTAGCTTAAAAATAAATTGTAAATGATCTGTTAAAGATTGTGAAGAAAAGAGTGTTAATAAAGATTTATTGATAGATTTATTGGAAAATCATTAAAGTATCAACTAAAAAGCTTTTAAAACATTATCCAGGCGATTTTCTTTTTTAGATTCAAGATAATTATATTATAATTTTGTATCTACGCAAAGTAGTAGATGTTTAAGAAATATTTTTTGCATGTTTTTGTTTAACTTGGGCGTGTTTTTAAGAGCGTCTGAGTTTATTTACACCCCACACAGCATCCAAACTCTTAAACTAAGGCTTCTTCAGAAACATTTTAAAACTTAGGCGCGCCTAAACCTTGAGCAAGTTTCAAAATGTTCGTTAGTACTTTCTTATATGTGAGCCTGCATATAAAAACCCACCTAGTGTGCCAGTTTTTGCAGTTTCATAGTGTGCGCGTTCTGATTTCATTGTAGAAACAGACTTAAATTGTTTTTGTTGTTTTATATAAATGCATTTTTACATTCCTTTCCGACTTGCGAACGGTTTCATATGAAAGTTGAAAGCTTTTTACATAGAAATCCAAAAAAAAGTGAATTCATGGAGGGCTTTTATTATGCAGGGTCGCATGCTTCAGACACTTCGGATAGATGCTGTAAAAGCCTAAGATTATTCACAAGAAATTGACGTGACTTAAGCCCGCACAAGTTTCGAGGTGGTCGTCAACATCTGCTACAACAATGTTGCTAAAAAGTTTGAGCTGAGCCGTGTTTGGGAAGCGAAGTTAGTTTATGAAATACGTGACGAAATTACGCTTAAACACAATCCCAAGATGTCTTTTGAGGACGTATAACTTAAACAACTCCTTCATTGTAGAAATTGTAGAAACCTCCAAATGAAATCAATCTTAAGTGCCATGAAACAGTTTGGAAAAATGTTCTACAAAGTAAAACAATTTTCTAAGAAAATAAGAATTAAAAAGAAATAATAATTAAGCAGAAATAACGTTGAAACAAAATGTTTTCGTAAGATTTAGCACGATTTCATGATAACATGTCTTCTGGAGGATATTTTAAAGTCAAGTTTTTGTGTTGCTTAGTGCAAACTCGGAGAGGTTGGACTTCATGCACAGCTTAAACTGGATGCGTTCTTATTCAATAGAGATTTCCCACTGTTTGCCGTTTGTTTTGGATGTTTTAGGTTTCTCTCTTTTAAACATTGAATATTGAAAATAAAAAGGAAGCCACAGTTTTGCTGCAACGGCAGTTCATCAAAATTGTTTTCACCTTCTTCTTTTCATTTTTGTACGCTAATATTGAAATGCAAGTTGAAAACTTAAGTGCCTGGGTTTTTTTTAGAAATTCCGAAAGAGCAGTTTTATCGATCACCAATCGGAAGTAATTGATTGCAATCCTGCTTGATCGGAAATTAACAGGATATGAGAAGAAAGCGATTATTTCATAAACGATTCCAGCAATAACAAAAACTTTTAAAAAGTTGTGTATTCGTTTTGTACATGAGCTAAACCAAAACATGTGTTTTTAATATGACAACAAGCGAAAAGAAAACACTTATCATTTTGCTCATTTGCTTGATTTCACAACGAGCAACAAAACAAAAGCAGAAATATATTATTATGACAGTGTCTAAACAAGAAGATTGTGTTTCTTCTAATTAGTATAATCAGCAATAAATCGAAAAATCCTTATAGGATAGCGAATCGTTTTAATACATTCTCTAAATAGCAAATCAATCAACAGACCGTTTCTGTTCGCATGTCATTGAAGTTGTGCACTATTTGCGTTACATTTACGAATTTTAATGTGCGATTCGTTTTGATTGTTTTTGATTCGTTTTTGCTTTACTCGAAGTCAAAGAAAAGTTAAGACACGTTTCATTTTATTTCCGTTCATACTCTGAGGAACAAAATCAATTCCTCTTCTTACGATGACCGTTCCGTAAAACCTTGATTCCATTTCTTGCAAAACAACTTTGTTCGGTTGCTGGAAAAAAGTTTGGAATAAGGCTCTGTAAATATTTATACTGAACGTGTAGAAGTCATTCAAATGAGCCGTGTAATATTTGGTGTACACGATCTTACATCGAACTATTTGATACTCTCTCCTTTATATAAAAGTTATATATATTCCTCTTGTAAAGGTCCGTGGTGTGAAACGTCATTGCACGAAGTAACAACAATAAAAATAGTATCATTTGCTATGATTTCCATGCAATTACTAGTCCCATGTCACGATTATGCCATTAATTTGACAATTTGATTCAGTAGGTCCTATTTTCACAGAATTCACATATTTTTAAATATAAAATTCTTGTGTTATCGTATTTAAACTAAAATAATGTTCTTGACTTGATGAGAACACTTGTACACGGTCAGTAAGAAACTAGGCGTTAATTAGCTCCTAAAGGCCCCCTTTCAACTATCTAGAATATTTATACAATTGCTTGTGGTTTTTATATACAATAGTTCATCCACATATTCTTTCATACAGTTCACAACTTTACTTTTGTCACTGAAGCCAACTTTCTTTTTGCCAGCAATTTATTTGCTTCTTAAAATTTACAAAACTTTAAGCTTAACAAATGTCACCTAATTAATGTTATCGCTTGCGAACATCGTATAATTCAAGCCCCTTCGACCCTTTACGCATTTCTTATGTTTTCTCACTTCCCGGTAATTGCAAGTTGCGTTTTTTTACCCACATAAATTCAGTTCTTTATAAAATCCTAAATTATTTGCTTAATACTTATTCAAATGCAAACTGAACGCAAACTCAGAAAAGACACCAACAAAAGACTGCGACAACAATAATTGCCAACACCAGCAGCAATATTATTAAGGCGGCAATTAATCAAAAAGATTTTAAAAGGCTTACAAATAATATTTAACCTAATGGTGAGTTGTTTCTTTGCTTGAGCAGCGTGTTTTTTACAATTCAATATGCTGATAAAGCACAACAGTTGTTTGAGTCTGTGCTTAAACTTAGTTGGAGTCCTTGGATTGGATACGTACGAGTGAGTGGTAGTGACTTGGCATGTCACCATAACAAAAGGAGAAAAAAAAAATGTTTAAATAAAAAAACATAAACAAATAACAAGCTGTAAACATTTGGAGATTTCAAACAACAAAGCCAATAGCACCAACAACAAAAACAAAATGCTGCTTGAGCAGGTCATCAAAAAATGGCAGGCAAGGCATTCAAAAATCATCATCATAATGACCATCATATTCACTTATTCATTCATTCACCCAACCTTCCATTCAATCTTTTATTTTATCAGGCTTTTTCTTTCACAATTTTTGGCTAGAGATAAAGTTAAATGGAAAATTAGCTTCAGTCAAAATTCAATTTAGCAAAATGTTCATTTATTTAACATTTTCTGCTTGACGGGGTTGTTTGTTTAAAGACTTTTAAATGCCACAAATTTTTAACTGTCCTCCTGTCTATCTTTCGTACATCTTTAGAGATTCAACTGTTTGAGCATCTCATCCTTTTGTGACATATTGAAACAATAAAAACAATGTATTTCTTCATTTTATGGAAACTCACGACTATTTTCTTTCTTTCATAACTTGTCTGAACGTCTTGCGTTTGATGTCTCCTTGTCTTAAAGAAAATCTCTGGATGGTTTTCCGTTGAATCTTTTTGAAAAATTGCCAAAATGGTGAAATTACCAAAATAAAGAAGACTCCTTTTTAAATATCAAAGTTTTTTTTGTTTTTATCGTTTTTCTAAATTAACATTTTTTGGAAAGTTGACACCTTCAGAACGACACACAGTTGTATTTTGTCATGACTATCAATTGGATTAATTTATATACATATGAAATAGCACATGAAAATATCGTTTAAAAAAAAAAAAAAAAAAAAAAAAAATAAATGTGAAAAATTAACTTTGCAACATGTTGAATTGAAGCTTTTACACCAGCTGTTTTTATTAAGTCTTGCATTCGTTTCGTTTGTAACTCATTTATGTAAAACTTTTTCTTATGACGGAATTAATTTCGAAAATATTAATTCTAGTATTAAAAAAAATCAATCGCCGAAAATATATTCGATTTAAATAAATGTACATTCTTTTATCTTAACGAGCAACCACATAGTTTGTATATACTGCTTTCATAGGAAGTGTAGAATTGCAGTTCTTATAGGCTAAGAGAGCATTTAATGCGCTCCGAGCATGGGGGGCAGGAATAGTGCGGCCTCAAGCACGCAGGTTACTAATTTTGGGAAGGGACACCACAATATTTCAGGAGGAACAGCACGCGGCACTGAAAACGGGGACAATAGTGAGAATTAAAATACTCGCGGACAGCAAATCAAAGCTCAGGACTATATTGGAGTGGCAAAATAGGCTGATCGGACCAATAGCTCAGAATCAGATTTCTCTGATCTTGTTTCCCGAACAAAACGTGAAAACAAAATGGCAGACATCTACGCCAAAAATAGGGCTATAGGTATATTTACTGGTCCCTTCAACAAAAGTCTCCTTAAGCGGGAGGTAAACATACATCGTGAGAAAATAAGGGAACGATACTGATGAACTTGTTCATACCATTCGGAGCTCTGACTCTAAGACGGCGTAGTTCGCGCTAAAATTCAACAGGAAATGTAGGGGGTCCTCGCAGGAAATCATGCCTGTTATAAGCATCTATACAAAATGGTCATATTTAACAGCGTCACCTGCAGATTCTACGGCAAAGAGGAGCAGTCAATGGAACACTTGTTGAACTGGGACGCAAGAGATACAGAGTACTTCATGCCTATATACCGGGTGATCAAAACCTGCTAACGTTCTCATTGAAGAGCAGCTGGGAAGAGGGAGCGGACTACAACTAGTTTGTGCTCCTATCATGTATCTTGTTCAGGTTTAGTCAATAAATTGAACAAATTAGTTTATTTATAATTATTTGTCAGCGAAATACAAACTAATTTTGCATCAGAAAGCAAAAAGGCTAAAGTTGTAGCAATTAAACTGATTGTAAACTGTAATTAAAAAACTGGTTAAAATATGATTTTAATATGAAATCCTGTTAAATTAACATGATGATTTTTGATGGGAATCGAACGTACGTCGTTCAGCCATCGCTGCAAGACCAAAAATACTGCATTTGCACTTCTTGTTAATTTAATAGGGCTTATTACGGTAGTCGAAGTCCTCGAGAGATTGTAAAACAATAAAGAAAAAACACTTGAATTTGCTTTAATCTATTACCAACTCTCGAATATTTCGAGAAGCCTAATAAGCAAGAATATTTGTTTAAATGACTGCATTCCAATGAGAAAAAAGTCTACCTAAATACTCTTACACTTCATTTGTTCGTTTAAAAACTAGTAGCAGTTGTTGCTCTCCGGACCGTTTTTCTTGCAGAAAAAAGTAGGAATAAAATCGTATCTATTCTTTCTCCTTCCAAACAATATAATAAAAAGTACTGCTTAAAAATTAATATACATTTAAAACTTAGGGACTAATCAGATTGAATTTGCAGTCTTTTTTTCCTTTGCTTTGGTATATGAGGGTTAAACTACAATATAATATAAATACATAAATCTTTTAATAAATACTTCAGTTTCTATATCAGTTTATGAAATTTTAGCGGGCTTCACCCTTCGTAGAAAATACTCTTGTATACACTGTTAGTGTAGCAGATCTACAGAAATCTCTTCTATACTTGGGAAAAAAGTACTAATTTTTTTCTGAAAATCATAGATCGGTTTATCGCTCTGGATTTGCTGTAATCTTTATGTGGTTAAAGGCCATAAAAAGTACTTAAATCAATGACTGCCTTTAACGGCGCTCACTATAAAAAACACACTATAGCCTTGAACTCCTCAATCAATGATTAAAAAATAATATTTTATTAAATAAATTAGCAATTACATTGCATTGCAAATAAACAAAATGAAACCTCATGGCAGCTCTTGAGATAAAACTGTTGTTCAAAAAAATTTAAAAAAAGTAAAATTGTCAATTAATGGCATTTGATAAATAGCAAACGTATATTAATATTTACATACATATACGTATGTATGTATGTAAAAAATAAGCCAAAACAACAAACCACACCTTGTGATACGTAAATGCAATTTTTAAATGGTTGAAGTGCTTCGTACACCCAGATATGGCGACAATTGAACAAACAGCCAGTAAATGTTTGTAAAATCAAACAACAGTCAAGGGCAAGGACGCAAAATTTTTATAATGCCTCAAATAAATAATGAAAACAAAATACTATATGAAATGTTTGAACTTGAATTTTGTGACAGGTAATTTAAAAAATATGGATCATATAGAAAACGTAATGACAGACAAACAAACTGAAAATAAGAAGATGAAAAGGGTGTATCAGTTGAATGTTGTTTTATGTATGTAAATATTTATCTGCTGTAAATAAATATTTATTTTTTCTAATTTTTGAAGTAGTTGTTGGTCGCCAATGTGTTTCAAACTGATCGAACAAATTTTACAAAGAAAAAGAAATATTACGTGTTATTAAAAAAAAATGGCAAAAATACAGGAGATGTTTCAAGGCAAAACAAACTTCCGAAAGACTTTAGGCAGTGAATCTGCTTAACTCAAGAGTTTCAAATTGGCTATAGATATAGCGCTCGTATGAAGCGAAATAACGATGAAAAATAACCACCTTTCATTATTAAGCTTTTGTTGCAAGTTCGTATTTGGCGTGTCAATTTACATTTAGTGTTCTGTGTGACGTTGATGTGGCAGATTGGTTTTGCATTTTTCAAACAAAAACTTTATATGTGGAACCAAAAAATGAATGAAGAATTTTATGCTTGACTACAAAAAAAGAGAAAATGTACCGTCTTCATAATAATTTTTCTATTGAATTTAAGTTGACATTGGAAGTATCAATTATTTTTTTAAAAAGCTAAATTCTTTTCATTCAATCGGGGCATCGAACTTATACTGTTTTTTTACTTCAAAATGTTTTGGTTCTATCTACAGTGTATAAGTAAAAATTACATGGAAGGAGAAGAGAAAATCTCTTGTTAATTACAAAATTTATACGTGAATATAAAATATGAAAAAAACTGGGATGTTGTACCCGTATTTATTATTTTTATAGATGTGACTTATTTGCATTTAAACTAAAACATCTTTTGCTGTTTAAAAATCGACATTTCGCTAAGTTTTCAGTGCGGGTTGTGTTCAGTATCCCAGTAGAATTTATATTTTCCAGTATCTGTCATATCAAACTTTATCCATTGTGAAGAAATTTCCCCTTAATGGCTTCTGCAGGACACTCTGACAAATGTTACCAGTATTTGTTTCGGCGATTATTCATTTATACATTTTTAGATTTCCAATAAAACATAAAAGTCTTGTTCAATTGAAAACTTATGTTTATTTAACATGATTTCATATTAAAATCCAATATATTTACATTCAAAATAACGTTCTATTCGAAAGTGTTGTCGTATTTATCTTTAGAACTCTAAATTATATATTAAGAGTTAACAAAACTTACGGTAAGAAACAATTTTACAAAAATGTAAAATCAACATTGTTCAATGTTGATAAAGGGTACTTTACAATATTATGCCACTATTTTGTTAGCCGAAAACCATCACATCTCAAATAAATCGCAAAATATTTTATAAGAGAAAAAAATCTTTTCAAAAAATAAGAAGAATTTTAATGTTTGTCAAAAAATTTTGTTTGTTATTAAATTCAAGTTTTCCCCTTTGAAATAGATATAATAAACCTGTGCCAATTTCTATTTTATCTATTGCGAAATAGTCCCCTCAGACCTAATAAGCCTGTGCCAATCCCCGGAGGAGTTCTGGTATACAATTTTTGGTACATTCTTGTGCTCTCCGCAATTCGGTTTCGGTTGGGGCAGAAAAATGATGCGGGAACCAAATCAGATGAATGTGGTGGCTAATTCATGATTAAACTCTTGTTTTTGACCAACAAATTACAAAAATGCGATAGTTTTTGGTAAAAAATTAAGCAATTTTTGAAATGAAGTTTGCTGCCACACGCTGCGTACCAAAGATGTCCATCCATATTGCATGGCATCAGCTCAGCAACTTCTCGAACAGGGATTTGACGATTTTCCATAACAACTTTTTTGATTTTCTCAACATTTGCATGGCATGAGCCAACCGATATAGCGACATCCTCAGCAACTTCTGTAACAGTAACTCGACGGTTAGCAATAACAATTTATTTTCACATTATCGTTGGTTGTTGATGTATTGGGGCTTCCATTGCGAGTGTCATGAAAAACTTTTACTACTTGTACTTCCAACTCAGAGTACAGAAGTGAAAATGATTAACGTGGGTAAATGCCAATATTGCCTAAACCCACGGCTGGCAGACTGTCATACATGAGTACCGCTCGATTACATGCGGAACGGATCGTTGTTCACGGTACCAAGTTGCAAAGCAACTCCATATGCGAGTTCAATATAAACTTGTGCCGAGATTTGGGTATCAACCACGATCACCACGTGGCTCCGCGTAGAACGTCTCCATAGCCGAGCAGAAACAAAGTTGTTGCCGCGCCCCGACTACTCTGGCACCAGAAATAAACCTCTGCTCCGCCAACTAAGTGTACAGTACATAGTTTGAGCGCTTCATTCGATTTTGTTTCATTTGTTTGAACAGCAAAAAATCGTCGAACGCGCAAAAATAAACGATTATCGAATGAAGCAGCACGCGAAATTCTAAAATTTGCTTTCTTTTTGGAACCGACCTCGTACATTTCTATACGGTAACCATAATCTCAATTCTGAGGTGACAAAGAGAAACACCATCAGCGACGGCAGGCCATTGGCTGCAAAACAGTCGAATAGTCATTCTGAATTTTGTAAAAATGCAACCCTGATCAAATCAAAAAGCTGGTCAACAAATGTTGAACATGTCAAACTTCACATAACGGTTTTGCTTTCACACTGTCACACTTTTTACAACCCCAAAAGTATTATAGTCCGACATGCCCCTAAAACTAGACCAATGAGTTCTGCGTGCTCGATTTGTTTAACTTTAACATTTGAGATTTTAAAAATGTTAATCTTCCTTCTATATTCACAAATTTGTGGTGCGCATTAAAAGGCACAAATGTGTGTAAATATAGATACTGGATATTTATTACCTGTTCATTTGCCTTTACGGGAAATCCTTTATCAAAAACGCTTAACATTTTTCCATTTATCTCTCACTTAATTATGTTCGGGTATAACTTTTTAATGGCCACTAAATTGCCGACTAAAAAAATGTAAAAAATTAAATTGAAAATGTGTTTCTTGCCCACATTTTTTATGAATAAATAAGTTAATGTATCGCCACCTGAATGGCATATGGTGTATGTGTCTAACTCAAAAACTAGTTTTTACAAAATTTAAACTGTATAAAAAAAACTTGTATAAAAATCATATTTTTCAATGTTTTGCTTCCTCTGCTATAAAGTTTTGAAAATTGTGTTTATTTCCGTGGCATTTACGCTGACTATATCGCCAGCTGAAATGCCAAATTTTGTGACTAGTAATTTTAAGATTTTACAATAGAAATAGTATCGTGATATACGAGTATTAAGGAATTATAAGTACTTTCGATTGTCGCTTATAAAATATATAATAAATAAAAATTGGGGATGGACATGGATGTATTCCTAGATGATATTCTCCCTAATCAGTAAAATGTTCACTTTTTGATTAGTTATGCCGTTTTGCATATCAGCCAGCGACTGCCGTTTTGTCTACTTAACTTTTAACAGAAAATATTAAAATTGTGCTTAAAAAAGTAGACACTTACAAATTGCTTTCATCCGCTAGACAAGTGATCACATTTCTGCATACGTATTTTATTTGGCGGCTTATTGTGTTTGTATCCGTATTTTCGTCGTTGTATCATTTATAATGCCACTAAAGATTACTTACTATTGACCATAAAGTACTTTTTAGTGGCCGTTTGTTGGGCTGCTGTAAAAGTGCGTTTAACTGTCAACTATCTCTTTTTTTTTTAGCTGTCAAAGAATCTCGATGTTATCTTTAACAAAAGCTTTTTTTCAAACATTTCCCCCTTTTCAAATGAAGCACAAAATTCAAAAATCGTAAACAATAAACAATAAAATTCATTCCTTTTAATTTGTACATATTTTTATTGTTTGAGCGAAAATATCTCTTAAATTTACCAGTAGCTTTTATTTGACAGCCATCAATCCCTACAGTGAACAATTATTTATTTTGGGGTTTCAATTAAATTCGTGAATGAATTAAAAATCAATTAAAAATTTTAAAACTTAAATTTTTATGCTGGCCGCGACGATCGTGACCAAGCTTTTGCTTTTGAGTGAAGGCTCTTAGGGTCCGATAGCAACCGGGTATATCTTGAATTTTCGTTAGGTCTGTTTCAATATGGACCACTTACACTCTGTTCGGGCGTGGAAAATCGAATCTTTTACACAATCAATTTGCGGCGTGCAGGTGTGTTTTTAACTAACGTGTTACCTCGATGCATTCCTGACAACCTCTCAAATCGTTTTGCAAGTTTTTGCCTCCAGTTACATAAACTTATTTTGAATCATTTCTTTTAGCATAAAGATGTCTTGTAAAGAAGTGCATTGGCGTTTCTCTTCACCTGTCAGCCAATTTCAGCCGAACTGAACCGTTAATTAAGTAGTCCACTGCCCCAAGATTCTTAATGTGACGCGACTAAAACTTCTAGTCTAGTTTCTGAGCTAAAAGCTTTTCTGATTGTTCTAAAAATTGATATTGAGAATTAAGAGAAAAACGTTTCGATAATATTTTTCTAAGAACCGAGTAGTCCTTCTCTATTCTTAAAATTTATATTTCAAAAGTTTTAAAAAACAAAACCCTGAGTTTAATTCATCCTTTTAAAGCTGTGCAATCTAGAATCAAGCTGGCTTTTGTGTGTTTTCTAGCGACATTTTGTGCTGCTGCTTTACTGGCTGCTCGACCTGGAAAACGTTATATTCAATTGTCTTTAAAACGATAATGAGATTAAAAACTTAATAATATGAATAATATGATTTGAGCAAATTCAACAAAACACGTGTTTGCAATCGATACCTACATCCAACTCTTTGAGCTGATTTGCAGGTTGTTCTAAAGGCACTGTCTGCATCCCTGTTCACTTTGTATACCAGAAATGGCCAAAGCAACTAAAAAATTCACTGTAAAGCAAAATATCAATTCAGACATTTCAAGTGCAGTGGATGGTCCGCAACTGCTCTTCGCTGCCAACTGCAACACTTTTATGCATAAACAACAACTTAAATGACCTCTTAATTAAACACTAATTACGCACAATTATAACATATTTAATAATAACTATTTCGAAAAAAAAACTTACTATTTGACCAATTTTTGCACTTGCAATTTCGTCGGAAACTTAAGCGCACTCCGGCTGACACATTCACAACGGCCGCGGCAGCAATCGAATCATTAATAATAAATTAAATAAGCAAATGTGAATTTTTTACTATTATGGCCGGATATCCCGTAGCCAAACGAAGTACGACTTACACTTGCAACTGCGAGAGCCATGAATAAACGCTGGCAGCAAAAAAACAAAAAAAAAAATAATAAACAAAATAATTAATGAAATTGTTAACAATTGTTTGCGTCTTTCAAAATTGATACGAGCCACAATGATGCATATTAAACATTTTTTAATGTTAGCAGCTACGCAAAGCAAACTACGCCGGCGACTGTTGTTGGTTGCCTGTTTATCGTTAGTCATCAGGCTGAGTGACTTTGTAGGGAAAACTTGAACAGTGGATGTGAAGCACACAAAATATAATGTATAATTTTGCGAAAGCAAGAATTACAGGAAAAGGGCTTGCCGGAAGTAAAACAAAACTCTGCTTGTTAAGGGCGTGCCTACTTTTAGGGGTCACACAACTGCTGTTGACAACATCACACCACACTAGTGTTTGTAGCCAATAACTGTTTAATAACGAACTGAATTGAAACATATTTATTTAAACTCTTAACACTATTTAAGTTTTGCAAATATTTCAAGTCAATTTGTGCTACAAGTTTCAATGAGAGTGTGGAAAAACATTTAAAAAAAAAAAAAAAACGAAAAGATATTTCACAAAACCATCACGTTCAAGTTTTATTAGTTAATTATACAAACATGATTTTGTTAGCAATTGTTTAATGTTAAGTTTTTGTCTAATTTTACCCCTCGGAATGAAAAACAATTAATGCGTATTAATTGTGTATTTGAAAAAAAAAAACTTTAAAAACAAAACAACACGAAATTAAAATTTTTATAAAAATGTTTATTCGTTGTTTAGTGGTGACACTGGTAATAACTTTAGTAGGTTTAAGGTGTTGACTTGAACATATTCTTACTTTAAGTATAAAAAACAACATTAGCAACAACAAAAAAGCTTAAGTAAATAATTATTGTTGTTCGTGTACAGTAAACAAACAGTCTAGACCTCATAAATTACACGAAAACTTAACATTATTTTAATACGTGCGCAAAATCCAAAATACAATTTTGTTCATTTCTAACCGATCAATTGTTCAGGGAATTTATTGTAGATTGATTTTATTTTATGGCTAAACCGAAAAAAATTATACAATACAAAAACATTTTGAAAGCTCCAATATTTGAATTTTGTTGTTGTTGTTGTTCTTATTGTTGTATTGTTTTATCGAAATGTCAATCTTGTGAAAACATGATATTTTTTAGCAAGTATTTCATTTGTTATGTTTTCACCAAATTTAGGCAATCTTGTCAGAAGATTTAATGCACTCATATTCATTGTTAAGCAACTGGTGTTTTAGTTATTAATTTTTTATTTCGTACAATAATTTTTTAACCAACCCAAACATTTTTATTGCCACTCTTTTTGGGGAGTGTCAAATTGGCGCCGTTAGCGGCGAGTGCAGCCGGCAAAAGCACTTGCTTCTACCTTCTCGACTGAAAACAAATTGAACGGTATTTGAAGGTTTTCAAAGTACTTAAGACGGTGTTCTTTACGAAATACAAATTCCTGCTGCAGTTATCGGAATATATTTTAAGTAAAATTCAGAGCAATTAAATATTTTACCTACTAGAATTTACAATATTTTAATAAGTTATTCTGGAATGCTATTGAAGGCAAGTAACACAAATTAAAGAGGCGCTACAAAAGCAATCACATTTTTCTTATAATTAAAGTGAAAACATCAGTAAATACACAAGCGAACCATGAATATGGGATACAATACCCAGTACCTGTGAGCCCTTAAGGTTCCCATGCCAATCTTAAATGTCTGGAATTGAAACAGCCCTTAATTCATGTAAACAAAAATCAATTGATTTATTTATTTTAGAAAAAATGTTCTAAAGATTCTCATAAATAAGCATTAACTGCTAGTCGTGAAACATTTCTCGGTGGGTGCAAAGGCAATCTCCTCAGAGTTATAGCCTTCTTCTTCTTTTGGCGCTACAGTCCGGGGTGAACCTGGGCCTCTATAGACTTACTCTACTGAAAAAGTCGTGACAGGGTACACGATCATGCAAAAACTCTCAACTATTGCGCTCGACACCAGCGATGAGGACAAAAACTGCGCCTTGTAAAAAAACGCACCAAGCTCAGAATTTCTGTTTTATTGAAAATGTTTACTGAATTAGTTTTGCGTGAAAAGTATAATATTTTTGTATAAAAAAAATAACAATAAACATCTTCAGAAAAATAAAAAAAAAATAAACAAATTTCTTTGTATTTATTTGTACAAGATAAATTTTTTTTTAAATTCATAAATTCTGTACAAAACTTTTTAAGAAGAGATTAACGATTAATAGTAAGGATTTAAAATTTATAATATTTCGGTAATAATCCTTTTATAAAAATATTTTGTTTATGAAAATCGAACAATGATTGTGACAATATTTTGCTTTTGCAGACTCGACAGCTGTCTTTGCATAATACAAATTATCTGCAACAACAAGACCGTTTCACTTTATGCATATGATTACTTGTTGTTGTTATTGTTGTCTATTAAATTGATTGTAAAAATGTTGCACTGTTGAACGAGGTGATATTGAAGCAGGTATGTGCACCAAATAAAGAATTTTTTTCGCACAAAAAATTTTTCGAAGCTTCCAAAAGGGTGCAACCTAGTTGGCAACGCTGGCTATGTTGGCAAATTTATTGGTCGGCGCTCTGTGCAAGAGTGTTCACCATATCGACGCTTGAGAAAACATTTTGATCGGTCAAAGCCCGAAATTTGAACATCGATACATAAATGAATTTTGAAGACAGTCGGTGCGTATTGTGCGGATAGTGGGATTTTAGTTTTATAACTTGCAGAGTACAATAAATTTACAGATTATTAATATGGCCCAGAATGGGCGTGTTTACGAAGCCCATAACATACTTTAACATACTTTAATAAATGACTCTGTCTAACAAATGCGGCCCATCGTATAACACTATATTTATGTGAGGCAAATCAATCGACCAGTGCAGTACAATGCCAAACAACAACAACAACAAACCTATCCGCACTTAAGACATAATTACGAGGAATCGAGAGTTTTTCTTCAGCCCAGACCTGGTTCACAACTGCATTTCAAATAAAACATCTAATTTTGAAGCAACATTTGTTTCAATTAATCGGTTGCTCTCTTCAGCAGATGTTCTTTGAGCGATTTTAAGTCATTTTCAAAAGCTATATTACAATTGAACGTTTTGAGCTGATCTAAATTCGACTATATACTTTTTGCATCCTCCAGTTTAATCAGAAGTAAACAAAAAAGAACGATATTAAAGATAAATCGAATAATTTTTTGAAGGTTATTTCTGTTAAACTTAAAAATATCACAGACTTTTAAAGATGTTTTTGTTAAATTTAATTTAAATTTTGTCTTTTTTGTAGAGGTATACAACATTGAAATGGAACAAAACAAAGATGAAGTTTTTAAATTGGCATAAAATTTATTTTATTTGAAAGATAATCTTCTGGCATTATAATTTAAATATGATTGGTCTGGCTGGGACTTACTCTAATTTGAAGGTCCGATTTTCGATGACTTTCTAATATTTGTGGTCGTATAGCGGCAATAATTCAGCGAATGTTGTCCTCCATGTGGTCACTCGTTTCGGGATTATCGGCTTAGACTAGCAACTTCACATATGAGAACAGAAAATAGTATAGCAGCGTTAAATCGCACCATGTTGAAGGCTAATTCATGGGTCCGAATCGTGAAACTATTCGGTTACCAAACGTCCAACAAATCAATTGTGGCACGAGCTGTGTTGCATGTTGCGCCGTCTTTTCCAAAACACAGCTCCTGCGCATCATGGTTGTTCAATTGATAAACGAACAAATCAGTAATCATGGCTGTATAGCGATCAGCATTGACGGTAACGCTCTGACCAGCGTCGTTTTAAAAGAAGTACAGACCAATGATTCCACCAGCCCATAAAGCACGCCAAACAGTCAGTTTTTCTGGAGATAACGGTGTCTCAACACACACTTTAAGGTAGTGTTGTTGATTGACGTATCCATTCAAACAAAAGTGAACTTCTTGGCTAAACAAAATTCGCTTATTAAAATCGGGATAAACGGGAATCTTGTTTTGGGCCCATTCACGTCAATCTATTCATGTCAAAGTGCCAAACCAAACTAAAAATCAGTTGACAACTGACAAAATGACCACCAGTTGAAAAGGTGTTGCCAACTCAAAGTTGTATGCCTCAAGGCGTTTCGGAATGTTAATGGAATCGGGTGTTTTAAATTTTATGTAAATTTTAATATATTTCATTATTGGGGTATAAAATGTCTACTAGTTTCAATGTGCCCAAATCTCTCTTTGCTTATTAAAGCCTGAAGGCAATTCCCACTAAACAACAACATTTTGCTAAGTAAAAGGAATCAAAAACTATTAGCTTTAATAACTTTTCATAAAAGTGGATTTCTTAAGTGGCTTTTAAAAAAAATATTGAGAGTCAAAGGTTGACAGGTTCGTACGCACTGAATGTATGAAAGAAATAATAATAATTGAAAATATAAAACACTTCTTTTTTTTTTGTACTCGTAAATGTTAATCCAAGTAATTGTATTTAACAGTCATTTTTTTAATGCTTTTAAGCTTTTCTGCTGTCTTGCGTTTTTTCTTTTTGTTTTGTTGTTTCCTATAAAAACCATTTGTACATTCATTTCTGTAGGAGCCTTTTCGGTAATTTAACCATAATGATGATAAAAGCGAAACGTTTTTGTTACAACCATAAATTACTGGAATTCGTTAGGCATTGCGCATGTCTAGTCATAAATGGAAGACCGAAGAAAAAAAGACTACATACTTTTAATAACCACAACGCCATCTGGTTGTCATGCAAGTCACACACAAATGTGGCTAAAATCTTGCAAGTAGTAGGTATGAGAAAACGCGTTTAAAATTGGAAATTTGCAGTTTTTAATTATAGGCTGCTTAAAAGCCTCAAAATCCAAGCCAACATTCCTACATACATGCTTACACATATGTATGTATGTCTATGCTATTAAATTAGGATTTCTGCTTAAGCAAAAAAGAAGAAACCATTTTCTGTTAAACTGACAAAAGCGGTTAAACAATTTACGTTTATAGGATATTAAATTTAAAAAAAAAATATATATATGTATATAAAAAAAGTTAGAAATTTTTTTTTTATTTTGGAGTGTCTGAAAGCAGTTTTTTAATACTCAAATTTAGCTGGCGAACTGCTGAGCGCTTTAGAAAACCTTAAACGACTTCTTTAACAAAACACACTTAGTTCGCTTTGCCTTCTAACGTTGGCTATCAGTGTAACCCAGTCATATAATCACAAAGACCTGCGGCCATAAAATCAAAACCCAAAAAAAGTCTTCAATAAAGATTTCTTATAGTTTGTGTTTTTTTTTTCCTTTCTTGTTTTTGCGAGTAAAAATATGTCGATGAATGATTAAGTGTGCACAACACCAGCATGTGGTCTGATTCATTTAATTGCAAAGCTATTGCAACAAAAACAACAACAGCACAGGCAGCACCAACTGGCAGCATCAATAAAATCAAAACAGCCAACAACACATCTCACACGGCAGAAAGAGCTAATGAAATTGCAGGAAAGAGAAAAAAAAAACTAAAAGGAAATCAGTAACAGTAACAGTAACAGAAACAAAACAAATTTCTAGCCTTGTTGTTACCTTGAGTGGCAACAAGCTGCTGTTGCAGCCCGTAAGTACGTATTGTTGCTAAATACTGCTTAGCATGGCCGTGGCAAGATGTTGTTGGCATGATATAAGCGCTACTCTCTACTAATACAATGTTGGCGGCAGTCATCGCTGCAACGGCCGCACCAGCCAGCAACTAGACCAAAAATATAAAGTGGCAAAAGAGTCGGAAAAAGATGCAATATTAACGATTTAATGTCTGGAGGGCATTTGGCAACAGGTAGCTTTTGTAGACAACCGACAGCAACTGCAAAAACAATAACAGCAGCAGCAGAAGCGGAATCTCTTTTTAGCCTTTCCCAAACAAAATATTGCCGCCATTATGGCTGTTTTGTAAAAAAAACCAAAAAAAAAAAAAGAAATGCATTGTGGAAAATTGCAATCATTTTAAGCGAAAAAGCACCGCCTAATGTGCCGGTTGTTAGTGTTTAAGTTTAACACTGTTTATGGCTTTTTGGTTGTTTTGTTGTTGTTGATTTATATTTATTTTACTAAATTGTATTTCAATATTGTGTGTATATTAAAACATATATGAATGATTAATATGTTTTTGGCCAGCGGGAAAATTAATTCAACAAACTAAAGAAGTTTATCAACACGCTTTTACTTGCGAGAGAGGAAACTGTTGCTTTGCCTACAAAGTCAACCACTTGCACCGGAATTGGCGCAAAACAATTTAACTAGAAAAAAGTTTATCTCTTCTCAAACTTACCTCTTCCAATTTGCCATAATTGATAATAAGGTAGTAGTAACATATGCGGTGCTAAAGCTCTTCATGCAGGTGGTAAGCAATCGGAAGGCATTCGGAGTGCTTACGAGCTGTGAGTGGAATGTATTCTATAATTCAAACATTATTGTGATTATAATTTTAAGATGCAGCTCATTAACACTTCTCAGTTCTTTTTGAAGAAGAAATTTAACATAAAATCGTTTGTGTCACACACATTTGAGAGAAACTCCAATGAATCGAGAAAAGATATATTTGATTAATATCAATTCTTTTACTTTTTTGTTGGTGAATTTCTCGTTTAAATCCTGTTTATAATATGGTGGCAGACAATACTATTAGAGATATTATGTTTTTCCTTAATATCAATACCACGTTCAGTTTTATCAATCAGCTGATCTGGCCAGTAGTCACGGCGAGTTTCTATTGCATAAACTTGACAGATCGACAGAACACAACTCCAGGAAGTCTGAAGTAGTTTTTGTTGAAAAGTATTTGCAAGATATCAAAAACTAAGACACCCACGAGAGACTAAAACATGAAAAAGGTAATCAATTGCGCTCTCAGTTGTATCTGGTTGGAAATAATAATTTAAATTTACGGTTGTTGTAATGGGACATCCATTGATTAGTTGTTTGATATTTAGGGAACTTATATCGCCCCACATATCCCAACTCTGCAAAGGTATGACTTTGTTGCGGCCTATATTAAAACCTTTTGTTTTGTTTGAAAGGGACATCGCCCTTCCTTCAACTTCTTCTTGTCCACATACATCTGTATTCAAAACTTGGTTAAAATCAACTTATCACTTGCAGAGAGACATAAATGATTCTTCTTGCCAACCAGGCCTGCTGATATAATTTTTTTTTCGGCCTAAATTAATTAAACTCCATATTTGTTGTCTAAAACAAACAAAAAGAAGATGTAATAAAATTTTGATCCTACAGAATATTTCTTAAAAGCCTTCAGAAATCAAAAGAGTGAGAAAAATGCCTTAAAAAATATTGTGGGCGGTAACTCGGCTTTGGGCATTACAACTATTGGGCTACATATTTGATAAAAAAAATCTAGATCTTTCTTCAATTCTACAAAGATGACGTCTTAAAACAACGTTTGGGGCATCTTTATTTTAGGAAGGGCGAAAGAAAATCCTCTTAAAATTCCTACTACACCTTCTGAATTGACTAGAAAAACACCACATTTTTCCGATAAAAAAACGGATTAAAAAGTCATGTATTACAGACTGAATCAAAAATTTTGAACCACGGATAATATTTGTGAAACAAATAAGTCATCATCAATTAGGAAAATCTTAACTAAAATCCAACAAAATGCGAAGGTTAAAACTTGTCATTTTCTTTAAATATATGTAGAGGAAATAGGAGATATATTTTGCATTGTCAAACTTTTCAATAAAAAAAAAAAACTACAATAAGAATTATTTAAACTTTTTAAATTGCAGTGGTTTTAAAACCACTTTATATGTTGCACCATTTCCTCTATCATTTAATAACGATCTGCACTTTTGCAGCTCTGGTTGGTAGAATCGAATTGATTGTCGAAAGACTCCACTGGGGGACACCAACTGTTTCACGGCCGTTAAACTCCCTTTAATACCCAATTAGTGTGAAAAGTTAGGCAATTATATTTGTATATTTAAAGCTATTTGTTTTTAGTTTAACGTTTGCCAACGCACATATAAAAAATTTATAAAAAATCCGCAATGACTATTAACAAAACAAATTGTTAAGAAAACCTAAAAGCTTGTTTTAGTTATTTCATTAGGAAAATGTGTGTGGACTCCCCTAATTAGCAGCTTGAACACGTCAGCACTATTGCTGCAAAAAATACAATATGTGCCACACGCACACACCCTCATTTTGTTTTAAAATCCGTGTAAATACAATTTAATTTTGATTTGAAAAGTTGCCACTTCTGCATTTGCTTTGTGGCAAATTTATTATTGGCCAGATGTGTTAGGGTTAAAAATTGCCATCACTTTCAGATTTGGTGATTACATTGAATATTACAATGTATTAAAACGACAACAACATACCAGTTGCCGGATAATTTCCATGAAGCTTTCATTAATTTTCCCGAAGACACCACTAAATTGTATGTTGAGGCCATGCAAGGAAATTAAATTGAACAGCGTTGCACAGTGGCCGTGGCCAAATCATGTTAAAAAGGTTTTTGGATGAAAGTCAAAGTCTTTATTTTATTGTACGATAAACAAAAGTAAATGGCTTTCAAAACTGTTTTGCTTATTGTTCTGTTTAAGAAATATTTAAGATATAATTTAATTTCAATATTTCTTTTTATTAATTACTTAATTTCTGTTCTTTTTTCTCTGCACAGAATCACACTCTATGGCTATACGACAATGTCCAATGCTCGTGAATTGGCATTGTTAGAGAAATGGTCGTCTGATGGTGCTACAATTATACCATCCCTTTCATCGCCCACCTCTCCCAAAGCAACAAAATTCTGTTGCTGTCCCAATCGACGTCGCTACAACATCAAACAGCCCAAACTCACCACCACACTACACGTTCGTAACATTTTCGTCGACAACGATTTTAATTTCATCGACGATCCCACAGTAAACGAAGACGACGACGACAACAACGACGGCGGCAATAGTCAAGAACAACAATTGACTATTGAAAATATAAAAAACTATAAACGAGCTGAAAGTTGGCCCAGTGCTAAACGAGCACACAAATATAATTTGAACAATTCAAAACTGTTAGAAGCTGAAGTTCACAAAGAGAATTTGCAGCACAATGTGGCAGCAAAAGAGCATGACTACGACGATGTTGAGGCAATTGTAAATAATAACAGTAGCAAAGTCATAACGAAAGAACTCAAAGCTAAAGAAAACGAGCCAGAGGTTTTCAAAAGATTACAGCAAGTAGAAGAGGGAGATGAGAAATGGCGGCATCATAAAAGCTGTCATAATAATAATCGAAACAATTGTTTGACGAATGAACACGAACGAAAGTTCAATAGCGGCAGATGTTCAACGGAATTCGCCCACAAAAAACAATTGCAGCAGAAGCAACAACGGGAGGAATTCTGTAAAAAACTAGTTGTCAAGAAGCCTTTGAAACAAAGTGGCAATGAGGAGGCCGGTAATGCGAAAAACTCACAAACCCAACAACAACAAACAACAACTGCAGCAGACTTTGAAGTTGAAAAAGAGTGTGAGAATTTCAAGAAGCCAATTACGAAGTTGGAAGCATTAACAGCGGCTAATGAACAAATCTTAGCAAACAAACCAGCATCACCATTTATCCAAAGACTTAGTGAAATAAGCGTATCAAAATCTAGTTTAAGTTTAAAAGCAAAAAACTCCCAACAACAGCAGCCGGAAGGACGGCAGCATTGCAACAATTGTCAGTTTTGTTTTAATCAAAATTGTCGCAACTTTTCCCAATTAAAACAAAGTTTAGAAAATAATTCCCAAAGCAACAATTACGCAAGTTGGCACGATTCCGCTTCCTGTTGCCTACGAAAGAACAAAACTAAAATGACGATAACAGCGGCAACGAGTGCGGCAAATAATCGCAAATGTAGTATTGTCAGCAGTGAATGTGATGCATCAACGTTGCCTCAGGAGCAATTAGCGGCTTCAACAACAACAGCTTTGCCTTGTCTGTTAGTAAATTCTACAAATATGCCAGCAACACCAACATCTCCCATACCAAGTTCCAACACTAGCACGCCTTCATCACCTCTAACAACAACTGTGATTAAAACTACAATGGTGAAACGTAGTCCTGCTAATGAGTCGACAGCAATGACGACAACAACGACATCGCCACCAACAACATCTCCTGCAACGACACCAACATCCCCCTCATTAAGTATAGAAAAATCTCCAGCATTCACAAACAATTTACAAGTTGTGGTTAAAGAGAATAAACCAGCGCATAACAAATGTTTGACAGTTCAACCAACAGCAGCAAAAGCCGCAACTTGTGCTGTTGCACCGGCAAATGCAGCAGCAACGGCGGCGGCGACAAATACAACGTCCGCTCCGTTAAGTGTTAAAGAACGTATTGCGGCTTTGGTAGCTGGGAATGGTAAGTCTCTTTTCTCTTCTCTTCTTTTCTACACTTAATCTTTGTCTGTGCTGCATGTGAAAACATAGTGCAGAACGACAAAAACTAAGCGGAATGTAACGAAGGGACAGAAATAATGTTACAGCTGTTCGGAAAACCCGTTTTATGCTTATGTGACGCCAGCTCATACAATCGACAATGTAGTGATCGGTTCATCTTCATTGAAGATCGAAAAGACTCCGGTTCAATATAAATTCATATTAAATTAATGTGAGAAGACTGGTAAAGCCAAATTTCATGTGAAATGGGCATGATTTAACTCTAAGATTCATATTCCGAATTATTGTCGATTTGACAATTTTATAAATTTACAAGGACGATTCTCTTTGGGTATAAAATTACGGCGCATATGGTCAAACAAAAAGAAAACAGACACCATTTTTAAAATTTTTAAGTGAAAAAAAAACTCGATTCAAATTCTAACGAAATCACCAGAATAAATTTTGTGATCAGCAGGGTTTGCAGTGTTCTATTGTAGAAATGTGTGTGCAGTGTGCTGGCAATAATTGGAACACTCCAAAATGTTGACGTTCTTACTCCAACACGGGCGGCTTTAAAATATGAAGTTTGTGCAATCGCTATAAAATCTGACCGACATTATAATATTTCCACTTATTCCACCGTTAGCTGATAATCAGAAAATGAAAATAGTTAGTTGCCATGTAGGATTTTCTAAGCCTAAATATGTATAAAAAAAGCAGAAATGTTTAACTTTATAAAAAAAATCGGACGGTTCCTGCACACGAAAAGGTGCCAGGAAGCGATGTGGAATAAAAAGAGAATACTAAATATATTAAAAAATATGTCAACAACCAGGAGCTGTTCAGAATACCTCAGAAATGGACTTACTGGTGGTGCCATACTGAATAGAAAATTAATTTAAAATTTTCATTACATGTGATAATTAAATCATTTGCTTTTCAGCACAAACTTGTATTGAAAAGTAAGGAGCTAAAATTTTACTCCACTAGTTTGACTTCGGTATTTTAATAAAGCCGCCATATCATTGTAGGCAATTAGTTATCACTCCCGCTTACGGGTAATTACTGGCAATTCAAAATGTCACAACAAAGGAGTCATTAGGGAAGGCAATTACTTAAAAGCCCCTTAAAGCAAACAATACAAATATGTGTTTTAAAATTGCCAGATTGACAAAATTTAGAAAATCAAATCTTATTATTCATTTCGTAGATATTTTAAACCCCTTTTCGATAATTTTTTTTTTACATTTTAAAATGGAATAAAACAAATATGAATTTCTCAAATTGGCATGAAATATACTTGATTCGAGGGATAATATTCTGGCATTATAATTTAAATATGACTTCTGGCATATGACCGCTACGGCTGGCTCGGTCCAATTTTCTATCACTTTTTTTCAGCATAATAATGCGGAGAACGTTGTCCTCCAAGTGGTAAATCGTTTTGGGCCGGCGTTAAATCGCACGATCTTGGAGGCGTTCGATAGTTAATCGAATTAATTGCTCTGATGGACGATTATGTTGACCTTAAAATGGCCGCAGTGAGCGATACGTATTTCGTACAGAACCACGATTCTCAAAATAAATTTGCACAATTTGGGAGACGTCAGTCTATTCGTGTTGAAATGCCAAACCAAACTAAATACAAATCACTCGACAGCTGACAAAATGGCCGGGCGTCAGTTAAAAACGTGTTGCCAACTTAATAATTATTTTATAACTCTACAAAAAACACCCTTATATCAGATAATAATCAGATTTAAATAGTGCTGGCGATAAATAGTACGATATGCAAAAGTATACACAACTATTTATGTTAGATAATTTCAAGCCATTACCTGACTGACTACTTCTAAGTATTAGCGAAGGTAAATAGTGCGATATTGAAAAGTATGTTTTCGAAAAGAAAAAGAAAAGTTTTCGCTAGTTTATTAATAATTCATATGCGATTCGCAAATACGAACTGCCTGGGTGATACAGTGAATCGTGATAATATGGAATAGTATATTATCACGAGTTCACTGTATATGTTTAGCAAAGAATTTCTATGCACACGTTTGTAAGATGAAAAAAAAATGCTGATTTCTTTTCTGTCATTAAATTACCTGCAGATTTGTTTTGTGCCAGTCAGTTTGACTGTCAGCTTTTTAAGCTGTCCAATAAATTAGTAACAATCTAAATATACATATTTCTGTCACATTTTAGATTGATTTTAAAAATGTTTGTGTAGTTTCTTTCCCAACATTAGAGGGTTATTTTGATTTTGTTATTGGTGCTGTAGTCTGTATCTTTGTTTTTGTTGTTGTTGTTGTTGTTATTGTTTATATTTCTTTCTATTGTTTTGTTATATTTCTACAACAATTTGTTTTGACATTTAATTGATGTATGCATGAGTGCAACAATATGGTTGCATACGTTACACTACTAAACCCATAAAATCAGGCTATTCCATGTGTGTATGCATGAAAACGGAAACGATTGTTTTACATTAATTCAAAATGAATTATTTATAAAATAAACAAAATGATCTCAAAGCAGACAGACGTTTGTATGTGTGTACACATGTTCATTAACATGCATCTATTATAAACAAAGACGCACAACCGCACACATGAACGACGTGAGTGTGTTTTTGTAAACATAAATATGAGATTTTGATGTTTTGACTTTTGGAAAACGCGGAAAACTTTCAATTTTTACATCAGTCAAAGCGGCTGTTAACGCAAGGGGAATGCGTATGTATGTAAAATAAATGCAGACTAAAATTGAGGTTACATTTGAATCCGAGTAAAAGAACGCACCTCAAAACAAAATTAGTTTTTTGAAATTACCATTTAAGGAGCAGTTCATAATCAGCATGAAATAATACGTGTTAAAGCGAAAGTTCATTAAGTTTTCTTGCAAAAAAAATAATTTTTTTTTTTTTTTGGTTTAAAACAGGAAATCAGCCTTTAAAAGTCAACCTTTTCTTATGATATTAAGCAAAACAAATTTACAATTAAACTGGCGAAATGATGGAATGGAATGAAAGGTATAGCCTGCTTTTGGGCGATTTAAATTGCTGTAAAGCACTTTAAAGTCGTTGCTGACAATAACATTTATAATTTGTTTAGAAAAAATTTACAATAAATATTTTCACTCGTGCTTGTCATTTGCATGATGTTCAATTATAGCAAAAACTTATATTTATTTGTACATTTATAGAAATTGTTGGCATATTTAGAGGGTGTAGTTTTGCATGTTTTCCGTACATTAATATGTAATTGCGTTTTTAATAATATATTTATTGATCTGAAAACTTATTTATAAATCGTGATGAAGCTAAACAATAATGGAATTTAAAATATTTCATTCAGTCATTTACGAAATTCAGTATTCACATATTTGTATTGGCGATTATACTGTCATTGGCATTTTTTCAACTCGGGTAAGAAATAATAAATTTTTGTAAAAAATTTTAATCAAAAATACGGCGCTGAAGTGCACAAGGAAAAGCATTAATAGTAGAAATAGCTAATAGTGTTGTTTGCAAATATCTGCTATTCGACTGACTAGTGTTGCAAAACCAATAAACACAATTAATGGGTAAATGAAAAATTGTATATTTTGTTTTGGTCAGCTCTCCGAAAGAAACATCAGGGCTTAACTGAACTTGCCAGTAAATGTCCTACTATCTAGTTCTTGCGAATAACAGGAACCTGTTGCAAGACAACAGCACCCTGGGTGCTAAAGATTACCGAAAACAGACCTGCACCTGCTCTATCAGCGCCTATGAACGCCCCTTTTTGCGTGTTTAGGTTTAAACCATATTTGGAACCTCTCATCCAAGTTCGCACCTCACGCCGTGAGTAATTCTTGCAGGGCATCCCAGATGCACGTTGGTTTCCGTTCCGCCAATTGATCTTTGTTAAAGTTTTCTCTCCCTTCTCTTCCGTGGTACGAAAAACAGATTGCCCCGCTTTTGAAATACACAAATCGCAAACCTGCTCTGCCGGTGAGTCTCATCCTCTTAGATTCGCCATAATAGACAGGTTTGACAGCAGCAAAAATGTGATAGCAAGAAACTTCAAAAATATAGTTTTTGCCGCCTAATTATATGCTGTATATAAAATATGTATAAACATCCTGCCATATTCTCTGTAATATTCTTCCCTTAAAGCCCTATTCCCAGCTGATACTCCAACGATTGTAGAAAAGTATATTTATATATGTTTATGTAGATTTTTCGACATGCATTTTAATGTAAAGATATATATTTTCTTAATGAAAATAAAAAACTTTGTCAAAAAGAACTTCGTCTGGACACAATCCTCTTCTGTGCCTGCCATTTTTGCCTCATCAATTTCGTTGTGTTTTGTTGTCTTCAATTTTAATTTAAAATCTGCAAAAACTTTTAAATCTTGGACCTGCTTTTATCACTTTAATATGTAAATGTTTCTGGTGCAACTAAATGGATACGTACTTCAATTGATTTGCATATAAACATAAACATGAACGACGAGTATGCGTTTTTAATTTTGTAGATCTATTTTGATCTCTCCCCATCTTTTCGAAACACAAGATCAGATCGCACAAACAAACATCGTTGCTGGAGTCTTCAGTGATTACAACAAAGATGGTCGATTGGTCGGTCGGTCCTTCTTTTGTAGTGCTGTCTCTTCCACTACTCGAAAATAATTGAATAGAAGTGCGAGTTGGTCGGTTGGTCGACCGATCGCTGGGTCGGTGCCGGCACAACAACTTCACAACTTTGCTAAATCGTTTTTGCCAGCAATTTTGATTACAATTCTTTTATGCAGATTCAAGTGACTGCTGTTGCTTTCTAGGGATTTGGTTTTGTTGAGTGCTGAATCTTTGTTTGCAAATGGTATTCCTCTTCACTTTATCATTGCTGGCAACTTTTGCTTTTTTCTTCTTTTTCTTCTTCTTTGTAAGACCAGTTTAAAGGGAAAAAGGGACTTAAAAAAGTTATTTACTGAATTGTGTGTTACAGCGCGCAGAAGGAAGAAAAGCTTTTGTTAGATGGGCATTTTCTTTAATCGCAACACATGTACAAATTATATGTCATTAAAACTGATTAGAATTTATGGGATGTGGACAATTGGTTTTAAATGAGATCTGATAATGGTTGCATAAAACTACGGAGCTTATGCAGGATTTTTCTTATTTAATTTATCTTTTGTGTTTGACTAAAAGATTTTTAATTTAAAAAGTATAAAATTGATTAGAATAAGTTAAAGTTAATTGTACTTTTCTCTACATATTTTTAGCATTTATTTATTTTAATTGGTATAATAAAACCAAATGATTTTTGTGTGTAATTTGTTTTGCGTCGTCTCTAGAAACAAACACTTTGACTCAACGCTGCAAATTTTTCTTAAGAGTTAATAAAATTTGCTACAGTTCTGTCCCCAACCGTTCAATTTTTGATATGATTTACAATATTGGAAAATTGATTTTAAGATATGCGGGTGTTTTCTAAGTTTTTACTCGGCTTGAAAATCTACTTTTTCTTCAATCTCCATAGTTCAATAGTTAAATTGGTGCTCGTAATCGAAGTTGTTTTCTTTTAATAAAACCATCAAATCTACAAATATTAATAAAATTTCAATAAATTTTTCATTCGGCTTTATGACAAAAGGGGAGTAAAAAGTGCATACCGAACATTCGTATTATGCTTTAACAACTTAAAATTGTTGGACATTTCGGAAACATTTCTTTGTAATAATATTTGTTTCTTTTGATACATGCAAATATATTGTATATATTTTTCTTACTAAATTGAATGAAAGACTTTGTTAAAAATGTTGTCAGATAAAAGAATAAAATTCGGTTCATTTTACCTACACACTTTACTTTTACTTTACCCACCCAATTTTGTTTTCAGTTTTCTTATTTCTAAAAGAATGTCGACTAAGAATAGGTAATTGGCGAGCAATAGTATATCAAGGAGAGAATATTCAGCAATTTAATAAAATCTTTAAAATATTTTGATCCCGCATAAGAACTATTTCGCTTTTAAATGAAGACTTGTTGAATTAAGCTGAACAAAGTTGAAACAAAGTGTTTCTTTTTTTTATATGAGATCAAATTTAAGTTTTATACCTTAAAATGAAGCTATGGCTAAAAATTCAATTCAAAGAAGTGATTTAAAAAAATGTTGGTTTAACATCAAAAAAATATTGGTTTAATATTTTAGATTAACGATGGAAAAAATATTATATATGCAAAAAATGTGAATTTGTACAGTTGAGAACAACTGAATTTGGGTTTCTTTAGTGAAGCAAATATGCAAAAAATCTCAATTTGCTTATAATACCGGGTAATTTGCATATTGCAGGGCTCGAATTACTAATAAACTGGAAAAATGCTTTATTTTTAATATGTAAGTAGTTTGGCAAACACTTTGATATGCCTTGTTGAAACTTCAGAGAAAATACTCACTACTTTCCAGTCTCTTTTTCTGTATTTCTAAAAGCTGATTTTAGTAAAACAAACTTTTCTGCACCTCGTCTTTTTCCAAATATTTTCCCACCAAAAATGACCAACACGAAAAGCAACCCAAGTCCCATTTTTCCGCAAAACAAACTGTAATCTCTGTTATTGTAAACTAACGAAATTTGTGTTTGTTAGCAAAACAAAATCTTTGGCACTATCTTCCACATCATATCAACTTAGCAAAGCGATTCATCTTAAAAGCAAAATATAAAAAGAAAAAAAAACAGTGTTTACTAATTGAGGACTACCACAACATGTTTTGCTGTGACTTTAAAAAGAAAAAACGCCAACCACAACAAAAAAGTTAAACAACATGACCAAAATAGTCAAAAACCCAAACAATACAAGCCAAGAGCAAAAAAGCCTACAACAATGCTCTTGCACTGACTTGACAGCCCAGCAAACTAAGAGCTAGAAACTTACAAAAATAGAAATTAGCAAGAAAACTTAACAACATTGTAATGCAATTTAGAAAAGATTAAGATTAATTTTTGAACGCCTCTTAAGGTTAAAGTAGGTGTATGAAGAAATGGACTCACGTGAGGACAACACTAAACTCTTACAAACTCTCACACCTTGACTTACACGCATTTGGTGTTTAACCCTTGCCTGCACATGCAATCGTTTTTCTTTCAGTTTTGTGCGCAACAGAGGCCTGTCTGTACTCGTTCTTTGCAAATAAATCGCTGTAGTGAAATGTGGTTCTTTCTGTGACACCTACGAGTATAAGAACTATTTTCTAACGCACATCTTATAAAAAAGAAATGGCTTTTAGAATTACATACACTGCACTTTTTATAAACTGTATCCCTTATTAAAAACAACTTGTAACAAAAATTACCCTTTTTAGAAAGTTCCTTATTGTAAAAGTACTTTTCATAAAAATATCCCCTTTTAAAAATAACTCTTACTGATAAGTAGCTTTTAGTAAAAAGTTACTTGTTGAAAAACAAAACTTCACCAAAAAGGATTGTTATTAAAAACATTTAAAAAAAATATATATTTTTATATTATTTTAAATTTGATACTTTTTGCTTTTATTAAAAGTACTCTTTATGGAAGTTTCCTTTTTTAAAAAGTAGCATATATCCTTTTGTAAAAAATGAACCTTTAATAAAGACTGCCTTTTATTAAAGGTAATTTTTATAAAAAAAAGTATTTAAAAAAATACTTTTAAAAAAAAGTATCTCTTAAAAAATTTTCGTTTAACAAAATATTTAATAAAAAAAAAATATATTTTACAAAAATGCTATTATAAAGAAAAGCGTATTTTGGTGCAGTTTGTTTAGAGCAGAAATTTTTTTTAAAGAAAATGGCTCTGAGGTAAGTTGTCATTACAAAAAGCATCTTCTCTGAGATTCAAAATTTTGTTTTATTATCTTATTATTTTTAAAAAATAAAATATAAATAAAATTTTAAACTTAATAAATGCAAAAAATCTGGTTAAAAAATCGCTTTATATATACAGTGCACTCGCGATAATATGAACTAATTAAAACCAGGCCAGTTCAATTTTGCAAGATTGTTCATATTTGCGAATGGCTTTTAATTCCAATCCGGAAACGTTTCTCCCATAAAAATAAAAGTTTCTTATGCTAAATTTTTTTATTTATGGTTTATTGGAACGCGGTGTCCTTTTTTTTTGAAGTTTCGAATTCATCTATTGCTTGCATTGAATTCCAAACAATTTGCCTTTATAAAGGTTTTTGGCCTTTTTTTTAACATTAAGTCCGCTAACAAAAACCATCGGTAAATGCATTTTCCTATTTTGAGTACTCGGAAAGCCGAATACGTTTTCTTTTTTCAGGTCCAATAAACGTGTTGTTAACACATTTAATAATAGCAATTTTACTTCTTTTATTCCATTCTTATTCGCTAAATTAGTAACACTTAAAAAATTTTCCTAATTGTTCTAAAATTTCTGATTTTTCTTTTAAAATTAAAAACTTTTCGTATGCATTTTAAAAAATTTTCATGTTCAATTTTCATTTTCAAAAATTGAATATGGAATTCTAGCTGAATGTTAGAAATTTTGATTATCAGCTGAAGATAATTTAAAAGCAAACAGCTGGGGAAATCCCCAAATTATTATGCAGTTGGATTAGAATTTAGCCCCTACTTTTTTGAATTTGATTTTAACTCTGTGTAAAGGATAAAATCCCTGGAAAAAGTTTAAGTTTAAGTTTATATTTTAAAGTAGTCAGGGGAAATAAAAAAGTTCGTATATTAGAAGGTTCATTTTACCGCGAGAACACTGTAAGTATTATAAATATTAGCGGAATATTGTGTAATAATGAATTCTAATTAACTTCAGTTAAAAGAACTCGCAAGCGATATTTACAAACTATAACTTCTAAAAGTACCGCTAAAAATAATTTCTGTACAGTTGATACATTCCATTAAAATATATATTTTAAAAAGAATTACTTTTCATAAAAAGGACCTCTTTCGAAATATCTTTTATGAGAAGTATCAACTCTCAGAAGTTCTCCCGATAAAAGTTCATTTGTGATTTAACAAAAACAAAACTATTACATATTTAAACACAAAGTTCTTAATACAATATTATTTTTAAGAATTCGAAAAACATGTCTATGAAAGTCCTAGTCACAAAAAAAAAAAGTTAAAGTTAAATGGCAAACCAGAAACAGACCATGATTTTCAGACAACAATACGGCAATGGAACAAGAACATTGATGCTGCTGCAAGAAACAGGCCATTTAACAACTTAACATAATGATCATGACGCGACGTAATGTCTGAGACAAACATTTTCTTGCAACAACAGTACAGTGGTCGACACAACATGAAACGCACCTATTACCAGATTGGTTGTGCCAAGAAACAACTTACAAAAACAGAATCCTGGCTGGAAGTTCCAAGAACCGAACATGCCACGCATACAACAACAACAACTGTAGCCGACACAACAAACAGTAGAACAGAAACAACATGGTTGAACAAAAGAAAAAAAAAAGAAAAAAAACTCATTATATAACGATTAATACAAGTGAAAAAAATAAGAGAAAGAAAAACAGAAATGAACAACTTCTACAAGTATGACCAAAAATAGTCGTTAATGGCCAGGGGGCATTTGTGGCACAAATCTGCTAGTCAATAATTCCTTTATTGCAATCAGCATGTGATGTAAATCATCTTTAATGCTACAGCATCTCTATCATGATTATAAAAATATTAACAATCACTCACTTGTACCAAAAGATTTACATAAATTTCATTTCAAAACCAGCACTATGGAAATGGGCCTGTAACTTTGTAGATTCATATATGTGTATATATATTTTTTTTTGAGACCGGTATTCAGG
This sequence comes from Epicampocera succincta, assembly GCA_932526305.1. Classification (NCBI taxonomy): domain Eukaryota; kingdom Metazoa; phylum Arthropoda; class Insecta; order Diptera; family Tachinidae; genus Epicampocera; species Epicampocera succincta. The sequence continues at coordinate 61,447,085 of OW052034.1, forward strand.
GTTCGAGCCCTACATATGCAGTGCATTGCACCACAACTGGGTTGGGGACGTAGAAAGAACGCGTAGTAGTTTGCTATTTGTTTGTTGTTATTCTATATTGCAGGGATGAGTATGTCAGAATTTGGCTGATGCTGTTTAGATTGTTCAGTGCCCAGTCAAACATCAACTAACCCAACATTGCGTGCTTTTTTGTGTTATATTTGTGTTTTTGTTATTGTTTTTGTTTGAAAAAATGTTTGGCTATTGTTTTTCCACTAAAATCTTTTTGGTAGGAATGGAACCTACGACCTCTGGACTGCTGGTCGAATGCTCTACCAAGTCAGGCGTCGATGCGATTCATTTATATTTACTATAATGTCCATAGGACGCTGACGCACAATCACATGAACATATAACAATTCACTGCTTTGAATAAAGGTTGAACGGAACCAAATTCGAGTATATTTTACATTGAAACCAAAAATAAAGTAATGAATGTGCTTTTTTTACTCTCCCTGTCTTTTTAAGGTGCAGCTACACGGTAACACGAAGTGTTTAGAATCTGATGTTTAGACTTTCTACAGTCAAATTATATATTTTTAAACACGAAGAGAATAAAACTATTGCAAATAATGAAAGTAAAATTATTTTGGCTACAATTTTACAAGAAGTACAAAAACAACGTAAACAGTTGATTTTTGTTGCTTTTGTAATTATTGCACAAAGCTGCCATTTCTTACCAATTGACATGAAAAACAACCAGCAATTGTCACTAACTTCTTATTTTTCAATATTTAGTGGGTTTTTCTTATTAATTATCATTTTAAATGATTTTCAATTTTAATTTGCATATTAAAAAACCAAAGAAATGCAGAAATTATTCCGCTATATGGACACTAAAAATTAGAACAAATTTTTTTAACAAAATTATATCAACAAATATCAAGAAAAAATACAACAAATTTATGTGTGTTTTTGTACAGTCCAACTGCATTTTACCTCTTACGGAGAATATAGCGACTGTAGTTCGAACTTTGTAGCTTAATTGCAAACCAGTTTATAAAAGGCTTTTAGCTGTTTTTTTCTCATTCGCTCTAAGCCAGGAAATTTTTTTACTTTTAAAAGAATACAGCTTAAGCTAATTGTAGTATCTATGCTGGGGTACAATTAGGTGTTTCCCGGGCGCTACTTGCTACTTCACTCCAGGCAGGTTTTGCCCTGGTATTTTTCTCATAGCCAAGAGTACCTGAATTGTTTTGGCAATTAAAACTGTGAATATTGTTGTACCAGAACGCCAGAAATCCTCATCAAAACCTCGTTTGGGGTAACAAGAATCTGTATTCTGGCGCTGATCATTGGTTGAATTGTTCACTTTGCCTCAAATATTTTGGCTGTTTCTTTAGAACTAAAAGAATGGGAAGAAGATCTTCATGATATACAGTTCTATCCTGGGTGTAAACATTTTACAACATATAATTGATTTAGAAAGCAACTGGATGCTGCAGAGCTAAAGTGAGTTGACCCCAGGGATGATGTTCTTAATCAACTGCGGTGTACGAGTTTCAAATACTTTCTTGTTAGCAGGAATTGCAGGCAGAAGGGTTGATCATAATACAAAAAGTTGCCAGCACACATAGACGTCCAAGACACACAGGGCGGGAGTGAGCCATCACCAAGCTCACCCCTGAATTTGGTCTATCGTAAGCTGCCACTCACCCAATTCAAACCTTGGTGCTTGGTCTATAAATAATACCGAAGATAAAAGAAAATATTTACAATACGAGTACATTTCAGCGCTACAATGAAACTCGACTCCTGTCAATTTTGTGATATATGTGTGTTTTGTTAATGCGAGTATTTTGCAAACAAATGAAAATGATCATAGTTTTCTTCTCCTTTTCAGTCCATAGTGCTGTGATCTGCTTTATTCAATTAAATTGTCTTTTTCGTTGTTATTGTTGTTGTTGCTTTTATCAAAACACATCAACCTCATCACCATCATCATTAACATTGATGCCTTTTAATGATGCCCCGAAGATGAAAAGCGGACAACATGAGCCGTAATTCATAGAAAATTAAAAAAAAAAGAAATCAAGTGTTAGATATGCCCGATATCTCGTTAGTTTTTTGCTCCAACCTTCATGTGCGATTACGTCTGTACAATTTCTTTTTGTAGTTCTGCAAACCTTTTATAAACTGCCAATGGTTTGGTTAAAAAGTACGTTCAGCTGTGCCGACACGCCCGTCCACTGATTGTGCATTTATGTACGAGTTTGTGTTTGCTTGAATTTAGAATCATGATCTAGAATCGTATAAAAAGTGACATTTAATGTTTTGCTTGTTTTCTTTGTGATCTTGTTAAGCAAAGTTTAAGTTTAGTGGAACATTATGTTTGAATCAGAGAAGAATTTTCAAACAAAAGGGTGTATCGCGTGACACCAACATAACTGACACAATTTTATCCGACAATTGACATAATCTTCTGTCTTTGGGGATCATTATGGCGAGTAAAATAAAAATAATCTAAATAATTTTTTTTTTTGCCATTTTTTAACTCTTTCCAACATCATCCACTTTTGGGTTTTTGATAGATTTTTAAGAAACTCCAGATCAGGTTTCTAGCAGGCAAATGAAACAGAAATGAAGTACTTACATATATTTTTTTAAATCATCATCATCTAAAGCAGATCAAATAAACAGTCATGCCCCTTTTAAAAAAACCAAAAACAAAATTTTTTCTGATTAAAATTAACGGTTACCTTTAATTTGTACGTATTTAAGGCAAAATTAACAGTTATTGTATTTATTGTTTGTTTGTGTTGAGAGTCTTTGTCGCTTTTAAAATCTTTTGTTTAAAATATACGATCTAGACGGCAGATTTATGCTAATTATTATATTGAACACCTCTTATAACTATAATATTATGTGGTGCATATACGAGGACCGCACAAAAAATAAAGTAAAAAATATGAATGACGACGACGCTCGCCCTCGCCAATAAAAATTTTGAGAAAGTGAAAATAATTATTATGAATGCAATCGTCGAATTACTACTATATTAGAAGTTATCATGCCTCGTAAATGTTTTTTCGGAATTTTGGACATGAAGTGTTTGGGAGCGAACAAAGTTTCTAAGTGATTGAATTTTGAGCGAAAAACTGTAGTGTTTTGGCCAAAATCAAAGCCGTAATCATGTCTCAACCACCGTATTCCACAAAGTTGTGGAAGTGGCCACCTGGCACTTTTTCCTGTTCCTAAAATTAAAGAGAGCCTTGAAGGGACGGCATTTTGGTAGATAAAAACCGATTCGCTGAGACGGCTCAAGAACAACAATTAAAATGCAGCTTTTTATGACCTCGCATACATTTCGGCAAAAAAAAATTAATTCGGCAAAAAATTTGCTAAATTACAGGCTGGATTGATGTATCCAGGCTATCGGCTAGTTCGTTATTTTATTTAATTTACTTAAATATACATAAAAATATAGTGAAAATGCCATTTTCGACCAGTTTAGAGAGCAGAATTGGGGACTACATCACCCAAAAACGTTTAATGTTTTTTCCCTGCATTTAAATAACAGATCTTTTGACAACTTGCTGTCTCTCACAACGGACTCAAGTGCACGATGATTGAATTTTGCAATTTAAGCAACAATTAATCATTATTTTTGCTACAACAGTACGAGCATTAACGTTTTCGTTTCAAACCGATAATTCTTAAAACGGGCATAATCATTTGCCAACAAATTGTTCTTCAGCAAAGTTGCATTGTGACATTTTATGCCAGAACTCAATACTTTTAAATTTAAATTTCAATTATTGTACCAAATTGCACATCTACTCTGCCTCAAATTCGTTAAAACACACTTGGGTGTATAACAAGCCGGTGCCCACAAAATATCAATCACACTTAACACTTGGGAGACACACCCGTTTGCATGTTGCTATTGCTGTTGCTGTTGTTGTGTGTTCTCGTTTGCTGCAATTGCTGCCTTCAAGGGTTAGCAATAGGGGGCAAAAGCACTGAAGGGGGTTGGCAGCTTCACCTCAATAGTCAAGACTGACTACAAGTCTAGTTTGTATTTTGAATTTCCATATTTTATTGTGCATTTAATTGGCTACGGCTTTCAGATGTTTACACTACTTGTTTGAGCGCGTTGCACGAAGAAACGGCAGACGCTGGCTATGGGAAAATATCGTTGTAAATTAGTTTTCGAAAACAATTTTCGTATTATTTTTCTTGGATTCGTATATGTGCGCTGCAGTAATTGTTGTTGATTGGTTACCCCTCAATGAACTGTCCGTAAAGTTGAAAGGTGTTGAAAATTCATAAATAAATAAATTTAATTTAAGATGTTAAAGGAGATACCGGACCACAGTTTTCCTATTGACAAATGCAAAAGTTATGGCTTAGTCACTACAACTAAATTTGATACGTTTGAGTGTCCAGGCTGGAATTGTTGGCTTTTATGTCTTAACATGTTTATTCTTTACACGTTAGCGGGTTTTATCTTTAGTTATTTTCCATAAGCTTGACCGTAAGTGAGTATTGATATGAAAGTCTTTGAGCTGCAACTTAATTGGAAAATACAAGACGTTTTTCCATTTGGTTGTTATATTTATTGATATATTGTTGTTATTGCCATATATCATGTGGCTGGATAGATACTTCATTCAAATTCATTCATTTCGTTTTCAGCGAAATGCAACAACAACTTTCACAAACAAACGTAGACCTCCCAAGCGTTTTTATTAATTCTGCTGCAATTGTAAGTGCTTCGAAAGAGCAGTTAGTTTCAATTAACCCTTTAAAGGGCAAAATTTTAGTATATGTTCAAGTCCATGTCCAGCCCAGAGATCTTGGCGGCCATAACCTTAAAATATTTTTAAATTTGAGCTTAAGTTTTATTAAACAATTATGCTTATATTCATAAAAACTAAAACAGATATGAATATGTCTTAATATTTTAATAAAAATGTCCAGTCAAATTAAGATAAGGTTGAAATAAGAACGTTATTTGCAGGAGTGTAAAATTTTCCAGCCAGATGTATTTTCAAATGGTGCAGCATAATCACCAAAAAAATCGGGTTTTATTTTTTTCTAACTTATGACCTTTATGCATATGATATGTAATTTAGTTGATATTTTGATATATATATTCAGATAAATATCTCAAACCGATACTGCTCGATCGTTTTTTGTTTTCATAAGTGAAATTCGTTCCTAGTTTCGATAAATCAGATTTCGTCACATCGTAATTGCAGGAACATTTTATTTTAAACCAACGAGATGAGAAACCAGCTTAATTGGCAACATTGAATGAGACGACCTCTTCTGTACTGTTATTATATTCTCTATGCCCATCCACACTATCTATAACTTTGTTTACTGTTCCGCTGACATAGAAAAATTACTATTTTCATTGTATTACAGTTGCCGCTTCAAATCCATATATTCAAGGATATTTACATAAAGTTTTGTATTTCTATCTTCAATAGTTTCGCAGATACCAAAATTGTAATATTTTCGCTCTTTGGGGGGCAATGTAATTGTTTTGGTCTGTGTTTGGCGAAGTGAGATATAAGACCGGCCGCTTGTAAGATTATTTGTATAATTAATTGTTATGTAAATCATTTACATATAATACAAGCGAACGAAAAATCGGTTCGTTCCTATATACATAAGTACATTTTCTTGACAAAGCGATCACAATCACAATTTCTTTTTAACACTTACTAAACACATTTCTAGGTATTAAACAAAGTGGCAAAAGAAAGGTACTTGTTTATGGATTTCTCTGATTTTTATTACTCCTTTAATAAGTTTGAGTACGGCCTAAGCTTGTGAAATGACGAACACTTGCACAATTTTAGCGGTTTCACTTGACAAATTAAAGAACCGCTGATAAATATGCAATAGTTTTTTTACTTACATTTAGCTTTTTCTAAGCAAAAACACAATTTTACGTGATTCATATATTTTGTCTTGCAGTCTTCAAAGATTGGCCATCCGTTTTCACAGAAATTTGCTCCCTACCAGCGTTGCCAAATATGCAGATTTATCTGTATTTTGGAAGTTTGAAGTTTTTTGTTCTGAAAATCACTTTTTATGAAAATTTTAAACATTTTGTAGTTTTTGACCAATATTTTTTTTGGAATAAATTCTCTACATCATTAGATTCATTTCCGGTTAATTATTCCGTGGGCTGTGCTCCCAAAATAGTCAAATTAATATATTCAACAAAAACTAATGCAAAAAGCAACGCTTAACTGAGTCCCGTTTAATGGCCGTATCCATTTAATTCACTCAAATTCCCAAAAATAGAACATAATTTTCATAACCAAATTATCATTTATTCTTATATATTCTGTAATTTTTCGCCGTTTAATTGATTGCGCTGATCAATTGAAGGAGTTTTTATATAATTGAGTCAATGAATCAATTAAACGAGCATCGGGTAAATGATTTTTCGCTTAATAGATCCAAAAGCTCAGTTTGTGCAACAGTGGTAATGCTTTATTATATGCCTTTTTTTGCAACACTGATAAAATGCAGAGTTGTGTTTTTCTAAATTGAATCTAATTTTATAGTTTGAAATCTAAATCATAATAATTTCCTTTTAAACCATCGTGCAGCTCTTCTTTGATTTCGATATATTTATATAAAACATAAGTTATAGCTTTAATTAGACTTTATTTATGTGCAGTTTTTGCACTTAAAAAGCAAATTTTTTATTCCAAATTTGCAGATTTTGTAAAAAAAATTATGGCAACAATTATACCACGTTTAAGGGTTAAGTTTTTTTTAGCGTAACATCCTGTTCTCTGGTAAACGAAATACATGCAACATATGCCTTTACGTAACTGCAATGTTTAAAGTTTGCGCTGCTACTGTCAGTCAGTTCGTTGGTCAATTGGTCTTGCAAAATTTGTTTTATTTGTGAATTTCAGATTATATTCTTCTTACATTTTTCATACAAAGATAAACACATTTTAAGCCCGCCAGCCAACCAAGCGGGCACGGTACTAAAGCTGTGGCCCTGTTAGCGACTTGTTTGGTCGCGTGATTTATGATCTCAACATTGAAATTGTGTAACGAGCAACCGTAAACTGAAACAGAATTTATAAAAATCAAAATAAAACAAACCCAAACAAATTCATTGAAAACAATACATGTTGTTGTTGTTGTTGCCCGATTTGTGTGAATAAATAAACGAATGTTGGGTTTCTTGGGTTGTTTGGGTTTTTGTTATTGTTGTCTTTACTAACTGACCATTTGACTTCACTTGCCTGCTTGATTTCAATACAATTTGTGGGATTTGCGTTGTATTTTTATTATCATTTGATCCTCATCGGTCGCACGCATGACCAATAAAATTTTATACATTTATGTATATAGACACAAAAAGCAAATAAATATATTAAAATTTGTATGAAACTCCCAAATTGAGTTACTTTATATGCGTCCATTCATGAAAAGATTAACTTTTCAGCTGTCCAAGTGGGGGAATTTAGTTCAATTTTCTATTTGTTGCACTGCAACATAAATCTTGGGTATTATAACTGAATCCTTGTTAATCGAAAAGTTCAGTGCCTCAGGCCAATTCGGGGCGCAGTTTTATATACTCTTGTGTTTGGGTTTCTTGGCTTCATCGCCATGTTGTCTATCACACTGTTTTAAGTATATTAACAAAATCCACACTTGCAATCAGCTGTTAGTGCAGACTACACGTGCAACAATTGCCACTTGCATTATTTTGCAACAAAATAAAAATGTTGCCAGAAACATGTCATATGTTTTTCATCAAATGAACAACAAAGTACTACTTTTGTAACTTTTTTCGTGAACATTTTTTCAATTAAAAACCGAATATTAATCTTTGCTTGAAAAATACTAGTTATACACACAACAAGTGCTTTAATTCCAAGGTTTCATAAATGTTTCAACAGGTAGCGTACTTATTCAGTAGGTCTGACTTTTATCTTTATATAGTTTTTTTTGTTCTTACTTTTCATATATTTTGTCTCAAATGTTTTCTTTTATTGTTTAAAACAAAAATATAAACCTAATAAATCAGTTTGATTTATTAAGCCACTGCAGCATCCCACAAATGATATTCGCATAAACATCAACGCCACAAAATTGATGTCTGGTCAATTTGTACGAAATAAAATTCTTAAGAATTTTTTGGCTTTAAAAAGCCAAAAAGGTTAAAAGTTTGTTGGGCTTAAGAATTTGTTTTCTTGTTAAAATAAAAGATATACGAGTTCATTTTGAATAGTGTGGCGTGTGAAAATTAATAAATAATAATACATAATTTGTGAATGATAAAATTTTAAGAAACTAATTAAGCCTCTAGAAATACAATATCTTCAGCATATAAAATTTAAAAAACTTAAAACTTGAAAGTTGAAATAGATCCTTTCTTAAACAGTACAATTCCGTTAATTCGTAAGCGCAAGGGACCTGGAAATTTTTACGATTTAAAGAGATTTCGATTCAGGGAGATTGATATAAAAAAATTAAATTTATTTAAAATGTTCAACAAAAAAACCATATCAACAACAATTACTTATTTAGCTTTAACAAAAAATAAAAAAAATATACAAATGTTGTGCGTTATTAAAAAGTTTGAAAAAATGTTGTAATGTTTTGTTGCTTAAGGGTTTTCTTGCGCCTCTTGTCCATTCTACTGTAGCAGTAAAAATATCTTTTACATCGTTTTTAAGTACTTTTCTAAAGTTTTGAGCCATTTTTTTCAGTGTACAAAAATGCCCACTCTGTTTTTCATGAATTATATCCCTTAATAGTTGCATTAAAACATATAATTTGTTTCAGTGTTCTATATTTCTATGAATATCGTAAAACAGCAATTTTATTGTTTTAAGAGCCCTAAATCTTCCTCAAACTTAAAACTTTTATTCGTTAAAGTCTTAAACAATATATATATATATATATAAATAAATATATTATTGCTATTTGTTTCAATTGTTAAATGGATACAATATAAATGTCAGAAGTTGTCACTAATGAATCTAAATTATTATTTTTATAATTTTTCCTTTTTCTTATGCTCTCAAAAAATTATTAAATTGTCTTCAGTATTTCAAACAAAAAAACACAACATTTAACAGCAACTGCAACAAACGCTTGTTGTGTTGCTGCCATAAACAATTGTCCCCTAAAATACTAGCTAATAAACAATAACTTGCCAGACATTCATAAGCATATTTAGATGCAAATGTAACACAATTGAAACACACTACAACAATAGCAACAAAAACAAGGTTAGATATAAATTTAAAAAAAATCAAAAATATAGTCACGCAGTGTATGAAAACAATGTCATAAAAAAAAGTTTATAGTAAATAATAAAGTTTGTATTAATCCTTTTAAAGCTGAAATTATATTGTTGCAACATTGTTCTTCTCTGCCGCAAAAATGTTCATCAACATAATGGCAACATGAGATAGATTTTAATATTGGAGCTACATTTTGCTGTAACTGTGTTAAACATATTTGATTTTGTTTCCTTTTACTTATATTTTTCAGACATTTCTCAAGCTAAAGCCAATAAAAATAAGCAACACAAATGATACAAATATGTACAATGTATCTATTATTTATATGTTAATAAAAAGGTTGCCGAACGATTTCAACAAACTGAAACTAAGTTTCTGCCTTTCACAGAGCGTTTGGATTCAAATTTAAGTTGAACATGAAAAACACATGAAATATATCAGACAAATGCTGTGACACGTCACATGTTTTAGTTGCGTTGTGGATAATTTGCATTCAAATGCGTTTATACGGATGTCCTCAACAATATTTTATGAGAGAATATCATGTCTTCTGAATAAATAATTTCATCTGAACTTTTCCTTATATATTCTGCTAAAAACATTGTACAGGCATCTTATTAGATCTTGATCGGATAATCTAACACATTCGAATATATTTAATTCAATAGTCATTTTACAAACTCACCAAATTTTCTAATTACAATAACTTCAATTAAATACTGCAAGTTGGTGCTATATAACGAAATTTTATATATACAATAAAATAACATCTATTAAAGCTGTTTTGGTAAAAAGAGTTCTTTTTTAATTCGAAAACGTCGTGATCTCAGTATGCAACAACTTTTAATGAAATAAAACACGCTTTACCAATTTCGCCTAGAAAACTTGATAGTTAATCTAGTTGTGCCCTGCTGTTGCTGCTTCTATGCCTTTATTTTATCTCTCCAATTTATTTAAATTCAGATTGATCCCGTTTTTAATATTTCGGACTGAACAAACTTTAATAAAAGTCGGTCACCTGTTGTGTGAAATTAGAGTTGCTTATATTCTCTCGCAGTTAAATTAAAACATGTTGCCTGAAACATGATGCTAGAAAAATATACAATTTGGCAACTTTTGTCGATACAAAAAGATCATGTTGCTATTTTTTATTTATTTCGCATTAATTTTTTTTGCATGAATTCTTTAGATATGAAGTTTTGACATCAATACGCGTAAAATGACAAAGAAAGCCCTCAGCTTTACGCAGAGCACCTCAACTTCAATATGTTTCCGTACATACATAATTATGATAATTTTATCCTTGTGAAAATTGAAAACATTTCACATGATATGGCAATACCACGAGGTCGATTTCAAGGCTTATTAATTAGAAATCAATAATAATAATAATAATAATGTGGTATAACATTTTAAAGCTGCCACATGCTGCCAGCATATTTTAAGCGCTCACTTATTTTCATAAATAACAGACCGTTTTTCTCTCATTTAATGGGTTAAGTGAAAAAAGCCTTGTCCAACAATACCTCGGTAATTGCGACAACTGCAAAGGAAAAGCTCAAAACGTGATTATAAAATATTGTATTAAAAGCGAAAAAACCAAAATTATTAGTTGACATGTTTATTAGATTTATTAAATAAATGACTTTTAACAAAAAGCCAAAAAAAAAGCACAACTCTCAATACAAAATTGATTTTGAAACCTTAATAAGCCCATATGTATTTTTCTATTTATATTTGCAGAACAACTACACAAACAACATGACAATTTTATTAAAAATAAAAACCAGTGCAATAAAAATATGAAATTAAAAACACAAAACATGACAGGTCAACAACAGCAACAAACTGTAACGATCGACAGTTCTAGCAGCATGTGTCAAAAATTAGTTGCTGCTAAAGAAAAATCTTCATTTAAAAATGACAAAATTGATGGCAAGAAAACTACTGAAGATTTAAAGGATGACACAAATGACAATTTAAACCACAAATCATCAACGTCACCGTCATCACCATCGTCAGCGACAGTGTCTCTATTATCAACGACAACGTCGTCGTCGTCAAAGTCTACGACATCATTATTAAAATCCTCAAAAGCTGGTTCAGCTGCCACTGTACCACGTTGCAGTCAGAGTCTTACAAATCATAATGCTGCCAATAAGCACGGAAGCAATAAAGACACATCAGCAACTTCATTATCGTCAACGTCTGAAGTAGCAACAAATACCATAACACTTGATAAGCAACAAAATATTTTAAGTAATGTCTTGTCTAAAACAGCTGCAACGTCGCCATCGCCATCGCCATCACCATCACCATCATCATCCTTAGCAACAACATGCTCATCAACGTTGCCTTTTGACTATAACCAGCAAAATGACACATCAATTGATAAAAGTAACAACGTGGTAATGGCCACGGAGTTGGCAAAAGCAGCTCGTGCTGATACCAACCGCTGCAAATTAGCAGCTTTGGATAATTTGGACTTGGCGCTCAATTTGTCCAATTTACCATTGGAAGGCGATGAGGATGATGATCCATATTTTGAGCTGCAAGAATATTTAGAACGTGTCAAGGTAAGTTAGCACTTTATATACGAAACATGTTGCTATTAATACTTTTTAGCTCGTTTGTGGAAAATTTAAATTTTTACACTAAATCACCAGCAAGTTTTAGTGCATCTGAAATGTTTAAAAAAAAACTAAGAGCTTTACTTATATACATATATATTTTCTTATACATATATTATTAATGATTCATGCCGGGAAAATATACACATGAGTTACACAATTCGAACAAACTATCACCAATATAAAGTTTGGCTATTTGCTGGAAACTTCTCTTAAATTTAAACCAGGAAATGTTTCAAACTATAAGCACTTTTGCTGGTTTCTTGTAAGCTTCGCATTTATACTTCATGCCAACTGTTTTGATGTGTAAAAAATGTGAATTGGATACATTTTGTATTCAGCCTGATTACGGTTTGCGAAGTCGCAGTTCGACAGCTGTCGTAGGCGAAGGGTATTACGATGAAAGTATTTGTTGGTACCTCGAAAAAAAGTCGACAGTAAATATTTTGTAATGGATTAAATCTCAGAATAAGGAGCCTTTGTTCAAACCTCTTCGCAAATGTGTATTTTTTACCATCAACTGCACCAACTCTCTAAATTGCTTTGGAGTTGTGATTTTTATACTAAAATTTAGAAAAACACAACATAATTTTCAACAAGGCAAACAAATATTAAGAAATGAAAACTCATTTTATTTAAATGATTATTTCTTTAGTTTTTAAAATGACGTGTACAAAATGTATAACGACAGAACTTGCGCTTTTTGATAGGCAAATGCGCCTTACGCGGTACCGTGAGTTGTAATAGATTAAGATAGCACTAACGCATATCTGTTTTTTCGCCGATGCTAATACCGCCTTATATACGACTCGAATTCGCCTGACTATTTGCACCATTTGAGCTGTGTAAGGCTTCTATTAAAATGTTTTCAGCAACGTTTTTCTTTAATCTATTCGATATTTGCTGTGAAATTTAGCTGAAAATCAATATGAAAACATTCCTGTAAAATTTATAAAACATAATTTTGCTTGAGTTCTACACACGTCATGTTGTGAAGAGTCACGATATGTATCTGTCAACATGTTTACTCAACATTATAATGTTTTTGGCAACATTTTTCTTGTTTGCCGTTGTGTGTTTTAAATTTGTTGAGAAAATGAAGAAAATATGTGAACTGAAAAAGTAAAAATCATTTTTACGAAAATTTAATGTTTGTTTAAATATCTGAAAGACATGAAAGCACGAGATTTTCCATCTAAGCCTTGTCATTGGGACCAGTAACTAACTGTCAGTATTTTGATCTGAAATAAGTAAATAGAAATTTGAATTCGAAAAGATTGTTTGTACAATAAATTCTGTAAGAAATGTTTTTATATTTCATAAAAAAAAACTAAATTTGATGGAAAAACCTGTAAAATTGTTTTGTACACGTAATATAAACAATTAACTTCAATTATGTAACGAAAAATGTTGCAGTAATAGTTTTTCCGCTTAACATCATATATTCTGTTCATCATTCCGTGGAAAATGATGTCAAGAGTGCATTGAAAAAATCGTATAGGAAGAAATAAGAAATAATGTTGCTGAACGAGCACTTCAGTAACGTGAAAGGTTGCAAAATGTGTCTGACAGCTTATTTTGTCAAAACGATAATGCCTCAAACAGTATCTATAATATTTCATTAACAGAACTTTGACCAGTATTTTATTTAAAAAAAAAACACAATTGTTAATTTAAATAAAACTGAGGGAGATAAATCCAATTTAATTACACAACTAAGCAAGGACGACTTTCTTGGTTTCATGTTTCATATTGTGAAGAGAGCAAATGAAATGTGTTTAGCAGCATTCGGATTTTTGATGCCCAACAGAAAAGAGGAGTTCTTTCGTATAAAACTTATCAATTACATTAATATATCTGTCTGAAAAATAAAACTTTACACAACTTGTGTCCTCTACATACTTTCTAATAACTTTAATTAATTAAATTATAGGAAATTGAAATAATATGTGTGGAAAGCAAATTGAAATCGAACTTTGAACATATGTTTAGCAACATTGTTGTTATAACTTTTCCTATAGAAAACTCATTACTTCACATTTATCTAACATGTTGGGTTGTTTTTTAAACTTAAATATCACAATTGTTTTCATTATTTCATATAACAAGAATTTTGTTTAAACAAATTGCTTCTGAAAATATATTTGTGTCTGCAAACACCCCAGCCAGAATATTGCATTCCACTTTCAAGTTTGATTAGCATAATAAAAATTTCGTTGACTTTGATTGTAATGAAAAATATTCAAAGAAAATCGTGGCGCCAATTTTATTAAATATTTTCTTTTAATACCCAACATACGTGGGCAGTTGTGAACGAAATTAGTTTTTAACAAATTTATTTTTTCACTTGTGCTTTTTTTTATTATTTCAAATAATTTCGTTTAGCTTGTGAAATTTTTATGAGCGCCATTTCGTACATGTACAGATGTGGCAAAAAGGATTTTTTTTTAAGTGCAATAACCGATAGGTTGTCATAATATAGTGAATTCACCTGTTTCCCTGAAAATGTTGAGTTTAATTTGGAAAAAAGTACATTTTTAATTTATTGAAGGCACTTATTTGTAAAAATCTGGTAAAAGTTTTGATTTTTATTACCTCCGGGGGAAAAGGTTTTGCCTTGGTGTGTTCCAAGCGGGAACATTATGCTTTCTAGGGGGTATAGGGGAGAATGGAGTTTCTCGGTTGACACGGCAGCGAAAACACCAGAAGGTTCCTGCACGACTCCGATCAGTCCCTTGATGGTTGAGTTTGTAGAGTATTCGACCAACAGTTCGGAGTTCGTGAATAAACAATAGCCAAAATTTGTTCAATTAACAAACAATAACAAAATAACATACAATACACAAATACAAACAGTCAAGAACCCAACAATCAAAATCCATATACATAAATACAACATAGAACACAATGTTGGGGATTTTGAATTCCTCCCGTGTGCCGATTTGACATTTGGCCAGAAGTTGGCACCAAGTCCGTAGAATTGGTCGAAAATCAGATTAAGCTTTAATGACAGACGCTGACTGAAATCAATTTCACAATCTGCCAAAACAAAAATGCAAATCCATTATTTATAACATGTTTTCAGGACAAAATTTGTATCAAAACAGTGAATTCTATAGAAATTTTCTAAAGTCGTCACCAACTTATGTTTTGTAAACAGCACATCAATTCCTCCTATCACTGTATTTGAAATTTTCTAGTACCTTTAGCCTTGTAAGGAGTAACTTTACCTCTTAAACTCTGCGTGAAGATATATTAAATTGAAATAAAGGCCATTAATTCAGGGGAAAATGTAAGGAAATTAAAATACTTTGCCAATAGTTTAGCAGCTAATTCGCTTTAATTAATCTATGCGCTCGACAAAATTTCAGCAGAGATCGTAATTGCCTTGAAGAGACCACTTATTTGTTTTCTTGTGCCGATTATTTTGTCGTTCATTTGGATTACATATTCAAAGCCTTACAGAAAATGTGATGACACACACCTATTTCTTTTTTATTAAATACTATTTTCAATATGATCGTGTTTGAAGTTTCATTCGTTTTCCATGCTTTTAAGTTTAAAAGCATTTTACACTTCAACAAATTATTATAAGAAAAGCAATTTGCAGCAAAATTCTTACCGTTTGAACATTCTTGCTTTAGAAAAGTTTTGTTTCGTGAACAATTCATTTAGACAATATAAAAAAAGTTGTCTGGTCGTTCGTTTTAGTAACCGGTTATTTTCGTTAAATTGCCAAAAAGTAATCCGTTCTCTCAACTGTTTCACTTTAGACGAATTGCATGGTAATAATTCTTATTTTTTATGATTGTTCCTGTTTATAACGCCAGCTGCTTGCAACATCTGCAAAATAATATAATCAATGAATCAAAAAGGGTGAAAAAAGACGGTGATATTATTGTTTATACAGCTCCTGCAAAACTTAGCGGAAGAACGCTATTACAGAAACGCTTTCTAATACACGGAAATCATGATATTAAAAGAACGAAAGCAACCGAAATCGCACGCTGTACTATTGAAAAAAGGCGCTCAGTTAAATGATCGGCTTACTTTGCTCACTTCGGTGATCCGTTCAATTCAACACGGTCGTTCACGAACGATACAAATCTTCTTTTCTGCGCTCTAGTTGACGACTAAATGAAAGAGAATAGGAATATGTGTGAAACGGTACCTATTGTATTCTATATATAATATAGATACTATTCTTTGTGCACTCCTACAATTCTAACCAAGCAAAACTTATTTTTCTTCAATCCTTATAATCGACATTTTTTCGCTGAGTGTAGTGCACAATAAAATCCATACGCCTTTGAGGGTAATGCGCTCATAAAATATATCAACTTTGCATGGTTTTCGTTAACATGAATTTGATCTTTTCGCCAACAGCTTAAATATGAAAAAATATAATATTTCTGTGTCCTCCTGTTGTGTGTGTGTGTGTGCATGTGTGTGTGTGTTGTGTGTGTGTGTGTGTGTAAAGGCTATAACAAGTAGTTTTGTCATTTGATTGCATTTATGCATACGTACATTTACGACAATTGCTAATACCCGGTTTAAGCCGATTTTCTTCTTTGTCAGAAACTGTCTCCACAATGACAACAAGACTTGCAAATGTGTACGAGTGCAGTTGTTGTATGAGTTTTTCCTTCAATCGACGTTCGGCTTCGGCGTTTTTGGTTCCGTAGATTTCTACGTATCTTGTGAGCTTTAACACTTGGTTTTTTGGCGAATGTGTCATTTGTGATTATTTAGGGTGGGTGATAAACTTGGGCAAAATTGCGCTGAAAGTTTGCATACATTTTTTCAACAAACATATATTGTTTAAGAGATTAGTTGACAAATAGTTGTAAATAATTTCGAAAACTGTTTATTATATTGTAGATTAATGTTGTTTGCACAAACAAGTAGCAAATCAATCGCTAGTTGTTAGCAACATATTACTCGTACCTTAAGTTGTATCATTATGATATGAACTTTTTCAAAAGGAAAGTGTTATATCAATAGAGCTTAAAAATTAAAATGTAAAAGGCTTTCGGTGTCAACCAGACTTTTATTTGACTTTCATTCATAACACTTAAAGCTGTTCTCTTACAGTAATTCGTCTGATTCAAAAGAATTTGAGACCCCAAAAGAATTGCTGAAATTTTTGTAATGAAGAACATGGTAAAGCGCTGTCATTTTTGAAAATTCCAGTTCTATCAGTAGTTTCAAAACGAAGATTTATAATTCTAGTTATTGTTAAGGTTAATAGAGAAAGGGAAATCCCATAACATAATATTTCCTTTTCCAAACCTTAAAACTTCTAAAGAAAGTACATATTGAATCTTTTGAAACTCTTAAGAAATTATATGATTTAAAAAACTTATGATTTCAGAAAGAATAAAACTGTTATGAATATTTTGCTTCTTAAAATATGAAAATGGACCAACTTAGGAAGCCGTAAATCCATGAACTTATTTGTTGAAAATGAGCGACAATGTGACATATTGTCAACCTCTCTTCAGAAAAAAACACATATTTTAAATGTTCGTGAACATGTTTCTATTCAAACTAGCACTTAACAATATAAGACTTTTAGGTACGTAATTAATTTGTTTAAAAAAAGCGGAAAATTTTGAGCAACATTGATTTCCTCATACAGAATATATTACATTTAGTTAACAAGTTACCTACTCCGCTACTTCACGTTGTTGTTGTACAAATCCCATATTTACACAGCAGTAAAATTTTATTCGAAATTGTGCATCAAGCAAGTGCAACTCTAGTTACATGATAGCATAAACAGTATGTTGCTAGATACATTTCATCAAACGTATGTTATTTTATGTTTATAAACATATTTGCATGAGAGAGTTCAGCAGTCAGCTGTTATTCAAAACTCCATGTTCAGCTTAATTGCAAAAAAAAAACAATGTTGCTTTTTATAACATGAACAGAATAGATACCACTTCTGCAAGATTTTTATAAATTGCAGTTGTTAACGCGACTCCCAAAATCCCCATTATTTATTTGCCATCTGGTAGCACTAATTTAATTTCGAAAGAATAACGAATAATAATTCTGACATGTATATTTATTTAACGAATTTACTGTCTAGAAGCGTCTTACCGCCTTCACCATTTTGTAGGAGCTTAACTGTGCAGCGGTTCAAACGTGATTGTCTTTAAACTCTATAATAGAATTTTCTAGGAATTTCCTTACCAAAAAGCATATAAAATACTTTAAGCTAATATTGAATATTTGAATTTTTATATATTATTTTATTATAAAGGAATTTTAATAAAGTTGTATTGCGTAATAAATCAAGTCTTTTATTACGTAATTATAATTTATTCGAAATCCCGTGGAAATTGCTGGCTCGGCCGATAGCCATCCCAACAACAGTTTTATTGTTGTAAAGTTGCGATAGAATCTGCAAATTTATATCACATTAAACGCATTGTAAATTTACAAATTCCACATTTTGCATAATGACTCTCGTGAAACCCCTTGTTATTTTCTAAAATATGTATGTATTTAGTTTAAGTCGTACTCAAAGTATAAGAAAAACAGATTGATTTTTAACCCACCAAATACTTAATACAATTTCATAAAAGGATTAATCCTTATTGATATCATTTGGTGGGCTTTGAAAAGGACAATAACACGTTTTACCTTCTAAAGCTTAATTGCCTTAAAAGAGGCACTGTTTGTGCTTTAAAAATGTTGCAACATGGCGCAAATAGCACGAACTCGACAATAAATGTATTTTATTTCCTATTTGTTAAATAGGAATAAAGAAATTATAAAACCCTGCAATTTCTTAACTACAACAATGTTTTGAGTGGCACAATTTTTTTTAAGAAAAAAAAATACGAAAAATCAAACACCTTTTCTTAATTTCCTAACAATAGCTGCACCCTAAAAAACAATGCAATTTAATAAAATAAATATACATGCAAATGCCACTATTTATGGCAAATAAAAAATATTGTAGGCGTATAGAAATAAGCAATCAACAGCAACAGCAACAGCTAAGGCAACTACAACAGCAACAGTTTGCATCTCCTCACACCAACCGAACAAATAATCACGGCTACACAAAAGTGCAAATAAGAAACAAAACTGCAGCATAAGGAAACCCACATGCTGCATGCAGATTCATACAATTGTTTGTAAACCAAATAACATTAAAAAAAAAGAAAGAAATAATGAAAAAAATGCTCTTGCCAGCCGAAAAAGAAAAAAAGAAACTGAATATATTTAAGTGAAAAAGTTGTAGTAATATGCCACATTTATGGCGGCATTTAAAATGCCATAAAAGAGACGTGTAAACCGAAACTGCTTTAAAAAAAATACACAAAACAAAATTTGCACAAGTTGCACGAACAAAATTAATACAAAATGCATACAAAACTGACAATATGTGATGATACATATAAACATTTGTTTATTTTTTCTTGCCACAAAAGCAGCCAAAGGAAATTACAATTAACGCTTGAGATCCTCTCAAAAATAAATGAAAACAACTCTGCGTTTTTCTTTCTTTTGTTGCTGATTGTCTTGCACTGATAAGAAGGTCTCTCTCTCTCTCTCTCTCTCTCACTTTGTCTCTGCGTGTGACTGAGCTGAACGATTTTCTTGGCGAAAACAATAAAGAGTTTTGTTGTTGGTGTTGCAGGCTTCATTAGCGCAGTCAACAATTTTAAGTAACTGTGTATACATTAAATAATGAAAGTGTTAAAAATCTGATAACGTCATTTATAATAAATAAACAACAATTGCTGCAGAAGCTGCCAATGACAGCAACACAAAACGGCAAACAATTGCTTTTCGTATGAAACTCATTACGTTTTATCATACATACTCTCATATAGATACATACATATGTATGTAATTTTTCTGCAAGTTTTAATTGTGCCGAACGAAATAGTGAATATCGCACAGTCTGCAATAGGGTGGTTCACATTCACTTACTGCCTAGTTTTTTACATTTGAAATAAAATAAGAGGAATTTTTTCGCAAGAAATTTCACAAAAATGCGCAATTAAAAATCAATATATATTCAATTACCAAATGTTGACAACAGAAGATGATGATTAGAATTGCACAATATCTGACTTGTTTATCTAACAGTTTATATATTATATTGTAGTATTAATGGCAAAAAGAAGTTGCCAGATGCGATGACGCTGACACTTCGTCAAAAGGTCCACTGTGGCCACGAAAAATCAAATGTTATGAAAATTCATTATTTTACGAAATTTAATCAGCTTGACCCGCTGAACTCATGCACTACGATCAATAAATAAGAGTGCCCTGCAATTTCTTGTTGATGTTTTATTTTATGTTTTGTTTAATTGCTGGCAACTTCACTCATTTCCATGTGATGATTATGAAATACAATTCTGCATTTTCTCCCCAGAAATTAATTAAAACAATTATTATTTTAACTAACAATTATTGAAATAATGTCACGTTCGAAATATTACATATCCGCGAAGAGAAAGGCTGTAGAAAAACTACTTAATCACAAGATTTTTCCGTCAAACGAACGAAATTTTAAAGTAAAATTGTTACGTAACATTCGAAAGTGAATTGCTTCACAATACTAGGTTAGATTTCGCTCAATTTCACTTTTTCTTTAACCCAAAGCCGTGAAAATGGCTTCCTTTTTGCATAATTTTTTAATCTTGACTTCAGCTTGGTTTTAACTTTAAAATACACAACAGTTTATGTGCTTTCTACATGCCTGCAAGTGAAATTGAAAGTGATCCCAAAAAATATGTTTCTCATGTTTTCTTTTTTAACGTAGACTGCCGTCACGTTCGACACCTTAGAAGTGCACAAATAAAATGTTTAAAAAAACGAAAACGCGTTGCGCATATTGAATTTTTTTGTGGAGTAGATGTTACAAATACTCGTAAATTGTATTTTGACTTTTTACAATTCGAGTGCTGTCATACTTTTTCCGTCCACTGTATGATCAACACCTTGAAAGTGCCTGCCGTGCCTGAAATGTTCTGGCGGTGGTACTATAAAAACGCGGGAAGGGCTTTAGTAGATGCTGCTGTTGTCTTGCAACAAATTCCTAGTTTTCGAAAGGAAGTAGTTGGTGGGGCAGTCTGTTGCTGTGGGATTGCGGCTTATCAACTCAGCTGCCTCGACTTCCTTCACGGAGACCTGGGGAGCCATTAGCAAGTTCACCGAGCAACACGCTGATGTTAATCAATTTCCCAATTTCCTGTTGATGCACCGATTTCTCCTCACTTTTGTGAATACCTCTTATAATCGTCGCTTTTTCTTCTTCTTCTTTTTTGTTGTTGTAAAACATCATTCTGCACAAAAGCAATAACTGAATGTCTGACAATTCTGGAAAAAACAATTTAAATATAAACTGGCTTTTGATGCAAAGTGCTTTTCACTTCCCTTAGTTTAAATTTTTAATCCCATATCGTTTTATTCCTTTTCACTGTTTTGTGTCATTAACCAGATAGACACTACAGATTGGCCGTCACCCATTGAACGCAGCAGAAGAAAAAACAAAATAAAACTTGAATAGCTTAAGATTTGAAAACAAACATTTACTGGCATTAGCAGCAGCAGCAGCAGCAACAGCAGCAGTAGCAGCAAGAGGTTGGCTGGTTCGTGTAAGTAGCAGTTGTTATAATTGCTATAATATTATGAAGACGAAAAAAAAAACAAAGCAAAACACAATAATAATCTTAGCATTGACAGCGGTAAATGAACTTTTTATTTCAGTTGTTATTCGCATTAAGTTGTTAATAATGTAATAAAAATGATGGCTGAATGACGATGCTGTTGTTGCTTATTCGAACTTGCCGCTGCTGAACGGTTGCAGTTGAGCGTGGAGCCAAAGTGCGCTTAACCAGCCAGCGCAACAGTCTTTTGTCAATGATTTGTTGATAAACTTTCGTTTTTATTTTTCCTTTTAGTATGTATGAATGGCGAAGCACTAAAGATTCCATATTCCAAGTCATTGCTTTATTAATGTCATTCCATTACATCTTCATATGCACAAGAGGCTTTAAAACACTTAAGACTTTCAAATTAAATGTCTATTTCGAAGTGATTTTTTTGCGTCATTGTCAAATCATAAACATGTCACAAGCATCAGTGTCTTATGAAGATCTCAATTTATCACCATCGTTCAGTGGATAAAAACTTTATGCCGGTTACTTTTCTTATCTTTTTTAAACTAAAGTAAAATATGGTTTTTCATTTCTGTCGCTTTGTTTTCTTTCCGCAACATTGTTAAGAACTAAAAAGCCAAGAGGAAAACAAATCAGGATTATAAATTGTTTGTATATTTCAGTTGTTACATTCTTCAAAAGCTAATAAACGAGTTTGTGGTGGTTGGTAGTGATATGTAAAAACTTTTTCTATAGCGATTAATTTCAACACTTGAATCTCGTTGATGCAAGTGGGGTTTAAAGTTGTTGAAAGTTTTGTGGCTTTTCATGTCTACGTGCATGAGAAAATCAGAATTATTTGCACAGTTTTTTTTTTTGGCAATTCTTTCGGGTGAAAATTTGTTTTGAGACAGTGTCGTTTCATTTAAATGCAATATATTTTCGTCGTTTTATGAACGACAATGTTATGATCATACAGGTGCGCTGCAAGCCATGGATAATGCTAAAAAACACGTGTCACTCACATGGGTTATCCAACAGGATAATGGTAATGATTCGAAGCATACGACAAAAAAAAAATGCAAAATCAATGTATTAGATTGGCCGACACAAGCCCCCCATCTAAATCTCATTGAGAATATGTGGAATTTAGTTAAAGTATCGTTAAAAGAAAGCGCCTTTCGAGGTGATAAGCTTGGGCAGCAAGTGCCAGTGTCGTGGCATGAAATAATACCGCTTCCAGTGTGCCCCAACCTGATTGACTCAATGCCGAGCAGTTTTGGAGAACAAAAGCTGATCAGCAAAATATTAAACAAATAATGAAATGTATTTTAAATTATTCTATTGTTGTTTTCTTGCATTAAAGTTGAACTAAAGTGGATTTTTAAGAACTATGACATATAATTTTGAACTCATTAAGCAAAATACGAATATGTTAAATGTATAAATATATACCCAGTTCACCCGCTTTCCTTTCTAATGTCTACTGCCATATTCTATGGAATATATTACAAACTCTAAAATTTATTAGTCACTCAGTGAATGCGCAAAACCGCAAATGAATCGGAGATTTGAACACTTTTAGTTTTACACCAACATAAAATAAACAAAATAAAAGGTGAACTTATAAGTAGATTGCAGAATATAAATATAACTTTTTTGAGCCTGATTCTTGTTACTGCAGCATTCTTATAAAAGAAATGTTCACATCATGAAGAAACTTTCAATCTATTTTGAAAGTAAGTAAAATGGCAACATTTCTTATTGTTTTTATAAAATTGTTATTAAGAAGATTATTTAAAACTTTTATTAAAATATTGTATTATTGAGAAAAGCAGCCACACTTCACTTCAAAACACGGCGCCTGCCAGTATGTTATATGGTTCCATATGTAAGTCGGAATTGGTACAATTTATACAAAAAATTTCCGCATAATTTATTATTACTTTGCAAACATTTTGAAAGCAAAACGTTTTAAAGCTGCTATAAAATTTCGATTTTTGTTACCCTTCTACTATGAAGCGCTTAAGCGCACGTAACAAATTTAACCTAATGTGTTCTTTATAACTAGTTTCTAGTAAACTTTTAACTCTTGATGATAAAATACAGGCTTCCATGTACCCGAAAAAAGGAAATTCGTTAGAAGCTTTCTGTACGAGATGTACAAACTGTGAATTTTAATTACCTGATGCACTTCCTCAAAGCTGGTTTTATTTGCTTGGTCTGTTTGTCTAGCTATAGTGTCATTACGCTGAAGAAGAATAACACAAATCTGTACACAGAGATAGAAAAGGAACTAAAAAAACGAAGCCACTGTGCTGAGTCCCATTTGTTTTATATAGAAGTGTGAAATATCGCAACTTAAATTTATCCAAATGGCATAATTTCTCTTTACAACTTCATCTAAATTTAGTTCGGCAATTATTTTGAGAATTTCAAATACAATTTGCAATCTTACACTGACACATTTATCTCTTTTTTACATATTTTTGTACTCGGAATTTTCTTGTTGCTGAAAACCGTCTTTTAATTAAATACTGTTTGTTTGCAGCAAAACTTGACAATTCGGCAGTTCAATTTAATGAAAGTTAATAAAAGAGAAATAAGCTTTTCAACAAATCCAAAATAGAAACTTAAATTTTTCTAGGAAATCTTTTAAAATATTGTACTCTTTTCTTATTTTTTTCTTGGTTTGAATTAACAATACATGGCAATACTCAAGGCAATTAGTCTTGACAAAAAGACAAAATTGGTAAATAAAAATATGGCCATAAGAAACACAAAAATGCAACCGTAACAAAGCAATGACCACTAAATTGCAAATGAATACCAGGATTTAAATAGTCAAATACCAAATGGCGAACAAAAAATCCAAAAACAATCATGGCAGCAACTTAAATTTTGTTGACATTGCGTTGATTTTCTCGACATGTCTTTTGTTAAAGCAAAAAAACAAATTTTTAAAACCAAATAAAAATTGGTCATTCAACTAAAATTGACTTCCACACACAAGCCAAAACAAAAGCAAAACAAACAAAAAAAAAATTGCAATATTTAAAAAAGAAAAAGATTGCCTGTCTGCCTAGACATTCAAATGAAAAGAAATGTTAAGCAACATGTTGCTGCTGCTGGCTGATATCTAACGCTGCGCTGTTATAGCTTTGCTTTTGCCTTTCATGCATGTCATGTGCTGTTTTGTTTCATTTCTTATTATTTTTGTGGTTTTTTCTCTCTTATTTTTCAGAGGTAGCACTTGTACTTTCATTTGACAGTTTGTTACTGTGGCCAATGAAAGTGACAAAAAATGTAAGTTGTCGTAAGACAAACCCAAAATATGCTCTTAGTATTTATAAAAACAAAACTGGAATTTGTGGTCTAAATATATTTGAATGGCTATAATTTAAATGGCATGTGTAACGCAAGGATATCTGTCGCAACACAATAAAATACATTCATTTCATTGCTTTCATTAATAAATTCATAAAAACCAAGAAGTAGACTTCGCATTTTTCAATTCAGGATCCTGTTTTTGATGGCTGCAGACTTGTACAATTAGTTGACTTTGTCATCGATTATAAACGATTCGTTTTGGTTGAGTATGCAAATTAGATTTGGCAGAAGCAGGCGAGCACATGTTTCCTTACCTCAGGTAATTAATTTTACATTGCTAACTTGTGAATACATAAGAGTATTGCCTCGGGGCACTTATTGGGATCTGTTTAACTAACTGGAAGTCGTGTTACACATTCCACAAATAGTTATTAACTGTGTAAAGAATGGCAGATAAGCCCATACAGCACCAGCTATTAAATGCTCTATAATCTATAAATTTGTTGTGGTATGTGTGAATACCGAATACATTCAAAATTAAAGTTAGAATTAAAGTTTGAGGCCTAAACATACTATTTGTTTGCAATTAAATACTGCATACTTATAAGGAACTCATCAACAGGTCACAAGTGTTGCATATGCATAGGGGTACTGTAGACCTCTTGTAAACTGTAATAATAAATAATAAGAAATATGCTTTTCTATTTTAAAAACTATATCTATTTATAAAACCGTCTGAATAATATGATTAAGTTCATTGAATGTGCTGGAGACTGACAAAATAATTAATGCATCAATTGTTTTGAAAATAGACTTAAAATACTCGTATACATATTTTGTATGCTTGTGTGAAGATAAATATCACCCGAATCTGTCAAACCTAAAATTTATACTTGCATTTAAATTTTAAAAATCAGACAAAATTATATGTCTGTGTTTAAAAAGTATAAAAATATATGTAAGTTTGACATAAAATTTTATGTAATAAAGTCATAAAGATTTGTAATGAAGATACTGGGAAAATAAAACTGTAGAAACTTCTATTGAAAAAGTTTATAAAATTTCTTAGCAAAACGGCAAATGGGCGAAAAGAAAATTAAACTGAAAATAATAAGAATTGCTACGAATCTCGGTTTTATAAATCTGAAAATAGAACTTTGCTGCTCTTTGAGAAAATCCCATCTTTATGGATGTCCAATAATCAAAAGTCATAACAGTTTTTATTTTGGGGAAACATGATTTTCACGATCAATCATTTGTGTAATTCGGTAACTCCTTCCAAGAATGCACTTAGCAAAAAAGTTTTTGTTCACATTTAATATCTTTTACTTAGGGGCGACTCTGACCGATTACCGCAAAAGACATGCAACTGCTGCAAAGTTGCAATTTTATTACAAAAAATATGGAAAATCAAAGAAGCATTAAGTAAATGCACTTAAATATTAAAAAATGATTTATTTTCATTTTACTTTTGCAAACGTGTAAACTGTAATGTTGCCGCCTTGAACAAAAAAAAAATTAGTCTGATTAACTCTTATCTCTTAGTCTTAACTTCACTGCCTGGATTTTTTTCCTGAAAAAGCCTAGAATTTTCTGCGAATTATACTTCTGGCAAATATACGGAGTGTGACACAAGACATTTCACATACACTGGACTCATTCATGAGACATATTTATATTAGTTGTAAGCCTTCAAGTGCAGGCTAATATTTAGTAGAATAAAATAATCGCAAAATGTTTAACATGTAATTTGGCTTCAAGTAATTCGACTTGTGTGCGCTTCACCTGTCACCTGTTACTTGAATGGCAAAATAATGAGCAGCTTTGGTTTTTCTAGTGTAATATACGGGCATTTTAAAAGTTTCAATACTTTAAGTCATATGCTTTTTGCAGATATCCGTTTTAATTTTAAATTAACATGTTTTCGTGTTGATTTTATATTGGTTTCCTTCGCTGTGCGTATGTGTGTAAAAATTAATGGCTTCCTGCTCCCCATTTTGTCAAACGTTAGCGTCCATCAGTATTTTGAAAGACAAAAAAACTGATTTGAAGACTAATCATCTATCAGTTACTAAAGTGATTTCCCACATGTTTTGTGTTCTGCAAAATGTTGGCAAACATTAACTTGCGACGTCGTGGGTCAAGCCTTATGACTTTTGTACATAAACAAAAAACCCACAAACTTTTCACTTAATTTTTAATATTAAAGTTTTTGACAGTTTTCTTTTAACATCTGAAAACAAAAAATTAACACGCACTAAAATGACATATTTTCTATTTTACTTAAAATGCCCAAAAATATTAGCAACGATAATTTTTGAAAGTGTCGTATCTTATTTTTATAAGAAATGTTTATTTGTTTAACTGTTTTTAATTGCTCAAGTTGAGAGTTTAATATTGTTTTCCTGCACAACCGAATGACCTTCATTACTTGTTTATGACTGTTTCAAGTTCAAGCAATTTCCTTATGTAAATCTTTTTCTTAGATATGAAATTTTGATAACTTTTAATTGTTTGTGTTGCCATGTTTGCTTTATTTGCGCTGCTGTTGCTGAACAACACGCTAAAGAATTTTACTCACGCTATGATCGGTTCGTCATGCCTTTCAAACAAATTCAACATGGCTCGCTTCGTTTCTGTTTTTGTAAAAATGAAATTTTTCTGATTTGTAGATGCCTTTTGGTCAATGTCAATGTCATATAAATCATATTTGTTCACATTCCTGTTTAAGTTTTTTCTTTTTTTCGTCTTCTGTTTGGTGATGAAACTCGTGCTTGCACGCGACCTCAAATGGCTGGCTGTACGTCACATGTACTCACAAGGTTGATATTATTGGACCTTAACGTGATCAAACCAAAAAAGTAATAATGAATTCGAAATTGCCTTCGACACAAGATAAATAGTATCACATAAATGTCTAACTTGATGAAAATTAAAGTTATTTCGATATTTGACAACGCAATTGTCCAGAAGTGTATGTTATAAGAAACAACTTTTGGTGATAAAACGTTGCTTAGAAATGTGTAAGCAAAAATGTTTCAATAATTGTATTCCATTTAATTGAATTCGAAACTTCAAAAACTAATAGTTTTATTGTACAATAAGTCTGCAATACAATTTAACTGGCATGCGCTGAATCTGCGTACTGCATTCAGCTTTAATAGACGAACAAAATAATTCGGCAACTGTAAGGAAAATCACTGCCACTTTAATAGAGCCCATATTCACATTAAAATAACTTCAAATGATCTGTTATTTTCTTAGTTTCTTTCTTTTGATTTTTTGTTTTTTGTTTTGTGAAAATAAAGTGAAAACATTGTTGAGAGAAAGAGTACTTATATCTCATGAGAACAAATGAAATGTAGCTGCTAAATTGAAATAAGTTCAGATTTAAAAAGTGCGTAAATTAGTAAAAGTAAATTGAAAAAAATCTGTTTTCCTGAAATGAGAAAGTTCTTTTAAATTATTCGCCGGTTGGAAACACCAACAGCGGAGCAGTATGAAAAGCTGTGCAAAATAATAACCACAAAAGAACGTGTTTTTTAATAACTGCACAGAATGGGCGGGGTAACGAAGACCCAAGATGGTGTTAACAGACTTTTGAAAATGTCTATGTGTATAACTTATACGACTCATGCCTTCGCATGGGATGTAGCAACGTGGCCAATATGAATAGTGAGACGCAAAACTTTTGAAGGCCAAACAACAACAACAAGCCTGACCTTAACTTTAAAAATAATTACAATGACACGAGACCCGTTCTTCAGCCCATTGCTGCTTTACGACTGACTTCATATATAAAATATCACTTCACGCGTTACAGCATCCTTGACATTGAAACAGTTAGATCAGAAATATGTATATCCTACCAATGTTCTGATGTTTTTTAGCTTTAGTGTGTTTCTTGTTCAACTTTCAATTAATGTTTAATTCAAATTTTTTGCTAAAACTAACTTTTTCTACAATTTTGTTTTTACAAAATATTCGTTCATTTTCCTACAGCAAAATAGCTGGTTTTAAAATATTTATGTGGTCTCATTTTGGTCATTTAGTTCGTTGCGCAACAAAAACTCATGTTGCTGAAACATTTCAGATTTTCCTTTAAGCAGAGCTCACCTGCTGCCGTGTTTTCCTTTAAAACGTCATAATAATTTAGATTTTATGAAGTTTTACAGACATATTAAATATAATATCGATAATTTTGTAAATAAATTACTTAAAACATTACAAGATACTGCAATTTCAAACAAACTACATACATCTTTGGTTTTAATAGCTCGAAAACTGTTGCCTACTTATCTTAGGATTATAGTCGAAACTATATAAATTATGGTTCCAATGTGGCACATATTATTCCACAGGCTTAACAATTTTTAAAGAGTTTTTTATAAACTATTATGATTAGATTATGATATTGTGATTAAAGGAAACAAAGTTTTTTTGTTTTGTCTATTGTTCACTTCATATACTTTCCATAAAGTTGAACTCTGTCCAATACTTCTCTCGACGTTTATATATTTTACTTACATGCGAATACATAAGTTTAGCAGAGTACAGCAGGAACAAAAATGTTGCTGGATACATTTCATATATATGCTTCATGTCATTAAACAATGTTGCTAGATATTGTATATTTCATATGCTAATGTTGCTGGATACATTTCGTATACACAAATATTTCGGCAAAAATTTTTTATGGAAACCATTCCGCTTGCAATTTTGAACAGAGTCTTAAAATAATGTTGCTACATACCTTTCATAGACCGGTTTCCGCAACATTTTCTCGTAGAAAGTCTATGCCAAATTTTAATGTTCCCTTTAATAAAAAAGTTTAATTTATACAAAATTTTTACGAAGTTTTTGAGTTTTTTTAATACAATTTTATTTACAATCTGTCCAATAGAGGACAATGAATAAATTTATTCTCAAATTAAACAAAAATAAAATTGTTGTTGTTCTCCAATGAGAACAACTAATACAAAAGTTCGATAATTTCGATATGTTTACGGCATTAAAAGAGGGAATTGAACGTTTTGAAATACTTTACGTTCATTCTTAAACGCCAGACCTAAGATATGGTGTCTTTTCAGTCTCCTGATCTCGTTGCTGTCACCTAAGAATGCATTAGAATTGACATGGTGACTTAACCTTTTTAGATAGTGCTCGTTAAAACTTCTTACTTCAGCTTTAACTTTTGGGATAATAAAATTTCGGTGAATCGCGGCAATTGACAAAAACCAGGGAACATTAACAATTGATCTTGATATCTTTGGATTATCTCCACATTCAAATTGCCAGCTGTTCTCATACAGGTAACTTATTTTGTGACTTCTTCACTAGGCATAGGAATGTTATTCACTAAACTGCTGGGCAGTGGTTTCTAAGTAATGAGAAGTTGATATGAGATTATTTGGCAGTGTTGACACTAATTTTCCATATACATACGCAGGCATGTCTCAGTCGCACACAGTTCTGTCTGCAATAAGCACTAATACCAGATGCTAAAATTGCGGTATCGCCTGCTTAACTCATGTGAATTCGGTACATAAAATTGGTCCAAGTAATAATTAATATTAGATATTTGCGAAATGAAAATCAAATTTTGATATTTGTGGATTTTTTTAAATCGTTTTGCAAATTCTTTTATTTGTACATAATTTTTTATACATCGGTTTATGAATATTTACAAGCTGCTTACTGAACACTTACAAACAAAAGCTCACTTTTACAAACAAACTTTAATTATACTTTAAGACAAATGAAAAGAGTGCCGTCTTGAAATAAATACATACAAAATTCTATCACATCGAAACAAAAAGAATTCTTGACAATTGCTGTCTTCTGTGGTCTAGATAATATTTTGAAGTTGAAGTGTTTTAAAATTCAGATAAACGGTTTCGCTTAACTGATCTTAATCCAAATCCTTATTATACACATGATCAAGATCATTAGGTATAGTATTATCAAGCTGATGATATGGACTCGTTAATTGTGCCTCTTGAGGCGTTGCCGGTTGCTGCAGTAGTTGTTTGTGGTTGTGTTGCTGTAATGCTGGCAAGTGTTGCAATGCTGTCAAACGGGGATGTCGCACTGTCAATAGTGGTTGATGGTATTCATGCTGTTGCTGCTGCTGTTGTTGTTGCAAGAGCAATTGTAATTTATGCCAAGACAAAGGATCAAAATGTAGAGCTAATGATTTAATAGATTTTGGTAGTTGCTGCCACATAAATTTGTTGTTGTACAGTCTTACGTGTGCTGGTGAAAAGTTTGCTTGCCGCTGCTCTTGCACATACAATTGTATGAGTTTGTGCAAAGGTGACATTGATCTTAAAGTTGTCTGTAATCTATTTGTAGCCATTGTAGGAGATCGTATTGCTGGCATTGAGTTTTCATTGCCAATTGCCGGTTTTGTCGAAGATGTTTTGGTTGCCGTATATCTTTTCCACCATTGACGTTTGGCATTGCAGTGACTTGGTAGAGGCTGTTGTTGGTGCTGTTGCTGCTGCTGTTGTGGTTTTTTGTGACTGTATAAAATATTGATCATTGATTTTAAACTTTTTGCCAATAACGATGGCGATGTTAATGGCAGAGCTTGTTTATATGTGCTAGACATTCTTGTTGTCGGCTCATTTCTATTGGACATTTCATCAAAACTATTTGCAAGTTTTTCATCACGTTGCTGTTCGGGTTGTTGGTGTAATTTTCTCTTCATTTTCGTCATTAAACTTTCAATATATTCCATCAGTTCATTTGACAACAAAGGATGTTGCATTGCATGTCGTTCAGCGTTTTCTTTATTGTTGTGAACATGTTGATTTGCTTTGATATTTTCGATGTCAGCGTTGTCACTTCTTTCATCTGTGTCGCCATTGTCGTCATCGGCAGCTGTAGTCATTTGTCTTTTGCCACGATTTGGATAGAAAAGATCATCATATTTGAAAATATCTGTGATTTTATCACGTCTGCCACGATTCGGCACAAATGTCTCATAACGTTGCAACAATGAATCAAGATCGGGCAAATTATGCTTGCGTCCTCTAGGCGGTATAAATGGATCTTCGCCATAATTTAAACCTGTCAGGAGCACAAAGTAAAATACAATAAAATTGATTTTTAACAAGTGCCTTAAAAAAAAATTGCAAATTATTTGTAATTTATATGGCAATAAAAAATGTAGTTGTAAGTATTTTAACATTTTAAGAAAACTTTGTGGTGAAGTGGAAAGCAAAAAGTTTTTCATTAGAGAAGACTAAATTCCGACGGAATATTTTTTATATTCATTAAATTTTGATAGAATTTAAATAGTCGCGATTAAGTTTGAAGTAAATTATTGACATCGTTTAAAGGTTTAAAAGTCTTTCAGTCAAAGTAAGGGGGGATTTTAATTGTAAATTTTAAATAATATTATTTTTTTTTTGTTAACAATAACAAATTACAAAGTCATTTTAAACCGAGGAAAGTCATATTGTGACGGATTCGTTTATATCACCGCAACATCTTTATCTTTTTTTTTTACTTCAAAGTCTTACAATTTCAAACTTTAGGCAAAACTTCCTTAAGGTTTACTCATCTGTATGCTGTAACTACATCTACAATATTCAGCATTTTTATTAGAAAATTCTTTGTGGAAATATAGTTCTTTACAATAAAGGCCCAGTAAAAGAATTTCCATTCAATTTTTTCTTTGCTGCGATGTTGTCAAAATACAGCTTCATTCGCAAAATCTATTGCGGTTTCTGAGATTAAGCGTCGAAAATAAAACAAACCAAAACAGCTTCGAAAAAGAGAAGAAATATAACGAATTATTTGGTCTAGAAATCGTTTCCAAAGAACCAAAACTGCATTCGAAATTAATTTGCGCTCAAAGTCTGCAACTTTTTTAAAACAGAAATATCTTCCAGCGGAAAGAGCTTTAATGTGATAAAAGTTGGAACATTCTTTTTCGCATTGATTTTTGCAACATGAGACTAGTCAACATAAATTAAAAATTGCTGCATACTTGTCAGCGCTTCTTAGCTGGTACAGCAACTGAAATGTGGGTAGAGTCCGGAAGTCGAACAAGCTTGAAAGCACTGCGCACGTTAATAAATTTACCGCGTTCAGGCTTAAACATCTGGCTAAGGAAAACTAGTAAGTAAGAGATTTTTTTGGGTGTGCAATCGATTTCGCACAAAACTCTATCCCCTGAAAGTTATGCAATAACTGTTAACGTATGTAAGATAATTTGTTATGCTGGATTAAAAGTCTGAACGCGAAATATCGCCCATGCTATTGCGTAGCAGCTATAAAAAATGTTTCTATGTTTTATTTATTTCGCATGGCTGAAGTTGCAAAGAACGACGAATTTCGCCCTATACGAGGAATTCGTGGGTATAAATTCGCAATGAAAATGTGTCGTAGGCAGCAGCAGCACCAGTTGTGTTCCGCTATTGCGGTGATACACGCCAGTAAAAGCTTAAATTTGACCTGCTACTCCGCTGCCATAAATTGTCTTGCAAACTATAAAGAGGATCGTTTTACATACATTTATTTGCAACTTTTCAGCAGCTTCTTGTTTGTTGTCAATACAACAGGCCCTCGAGTTCCGTTTTGTAGCTCACCTCGTTTTTCATCATTATCGGCATCCGATCGATCCAATTCTCGCCGCACTTGTATGTAATGAGGTTCCTGGACTAATAGTGGTGGCTCTAGGCGACCAGATAGATTTAATTTCCGCCACGCATTCTTGCCGGGATGATTATATTGTGTGTCATTATCTGCTTCAACTGGCACCCTGTCATAGGGATAGAGTTCTGATAAAGCCCATCTCAGGAATTGCACTAAGTTTTGCTCAGCGGTTAAAAGTAAGACAATATCGTCGTCTCTGATGTTGTTGTTTGGGAAAATGGGGTTGTCCGTTTCAGCTAAAGGATAATTTTGTCCCTGTTGTTGTAGTTGTTTCAGCAAAACATTGCTTCTACGGGTATAAAAAAGAAATAAGATTTATTTTAATGTAGCCATTGTTGTTCATATACAGACATATGTCGGTGTGTAGTATGTATGTGTATAGAAAACATTTAAACAACAATTGTTAATATGTGAAACCTATTAAAAGTTTTAAATTACAAATAAAAAAAAATTTATGTACGACTTGTGTCTGGAGTCAGAAAAACACTTGTACTTTAATTTAAGGATTGTCTGTATATTCTTCAACACAACATCGTTTGCGTGGGCTGCATGTTGCCGTTGTTGTTGTATGTTAAACATTCTGAAGTTGTTGGTAAAATGTTTAGGGTTTCCAATTACCAGGCTGTGCTGCTGCTTTGATAAATGGGTGCGTAAATTTTAAGAATTGAATTTGTGTTAAATATTGACACCTTTATATATGACTACATAAAATCCTGCACCACTACTCACTCGTACAACTCAAAAACATATTCGAAAAAATAGAGAAGAGAAGAAAAAACATGTGTTTTTGCTGTTGCAGTATGTGCGTATATGTGAGTGCCGGCTGATTATTTATTTAACGTTTCGAGTGTAGGTTGCCTTAAGTTTCTGCCTGTAAAGATTCTCATGTTATTCACAAGGTGTGGCAAACAAACAAACAAATGAAAAAAAGTTAATTAACAAAATCCAAATGCAAAATGAGGTTCAATTGTTTTCAAACTTTCAAGACTGAAAGTATTTTTAATATTTTTGAGCTCAAAGTTTAATTGAATTTTTTTTACACCAAAAAAAAAAAAACAAGAAATTGATAACAAAAGTGCGTCATAGGAATCCATAAATTCTTGCCCAAGAAACAAAGATTTTGAAAATTTCAATTTTAAAAAATTTAAGTTTAAGTTGAAAAAAGTCTTAAGAATTGCTAAAAAAAAAAAAACAAAATTTTTTTGTAGTACGAAAATTTTATGGTTATTTTCAACCGAAAATATCTTTTCTATGAAAAGAAGCTTAAAAAGTCAGTCGTGTTGATAATGACAGAAACAAAGTAAGTATATGTCCCGTTTGAGACATTTCCCACTCCATGGAGGCAAAGCTAAATGAAGAGGCCATAACTCATTCTTAGTTTAAATCAAAAGAAAGGAAGGAAGAGATATTAATACAGAACATTTTAAAATTGTATTCGTACATGAAAATATTATCAAAATAAAAAACGTTTATCAAAATATTTTTATTGTTTTTTTAGCTCCATCAAATACGGCCTTGCTGAAAAATTCAGCGATATATCTTTGGATATTTAGATATTTAAAGCTTATACAAAAAATCCTACCTATTAAATATTGCTTAAAAAATCGTTGTTTTAAATAAGTTTGTAAAAACTGTAAAAAGTTAAAGAAACCTACCTCGAATCTTTGACGAAGCCATCACTGCACTCCTATTTTCATGTACTCCTAAGATTCATGTACTTCTCGCTAAAAGATATTCATTCCCGATTTTACTATTCGGGTGTGAACTTTTTGCTAGTTGCGATAGTACCAGCAAAACGAAACTAAATGTAACTTTCAATAGTACAGTTCAATAACATTCTTTGCACATATCATTTGCTCACATATTTTATGGTTTGTGTCTTGATGAGTATTTGAAGTTAAGGATTTTAGTATTAATGCATAAAATTATAAGAACGGGTCAACCCGATCATTTTTTGAACTAATCAACTCTTAATAGAGGTTACTTTGTTTTAGATACAGCAGCCAGATGTTCCTCACAGCTCTCCAGTCTCAAAAATATTATATGTAAATTTTTGAGTTCATCTTCTTTTAATATTTACACCTGTTTTTATTATTTGACAACTTCCTTAAACGTTTGTACTAAGTAAGTAATTTTTGAAAAAGTTTAACTACTTATCTGTGGCACATCATAACAGCTTAAGTCGAATTTTAAAACTGCATGTTTTGCTTGGCAAAATTTTTTTCGTATTATTGATGAATTTGTTTTCGAAAAATTTTCATCGATAATAATAATAAAGAATTAATATATTTTGTGGCAAGGAAACTATTTGTGGCCAACCAAAGCACCTTTTTCTAAAACATTTTCAGTAAAATAATTTGCTGAAACCGGAATTTTTTTATTTGAATGCAAAGTATTTTATTGCAAATAAGAATGATTTTTGCTACCGTTTCCCGTAGACATAAGATATCGTGCGTTGAATCATTAAATAGTTTTAGCAATAAATGTTTTAGATTCTGCAACAAGCATTTTCATCATCAACAGCATTTTGTAATAATTCTATTTGTATGAGGTTTTGCTGAAATCGGTGTTTTTTGAATTGTTTTCTACAAAAACCACTCCTGTTTTCTAATGTGCGAACGTCTGGGGTTTCTCTTGGTCTATATTGAAAATGATCGGAAATATCTTTTATAAAAAGGGAATGCATGAACATATTTGATGTACTTCAAACTGTATAACAGGAAAAGAAGAATGTTTTATTTTCTGTTTAAACCGCTCTTTATCTGTAATAATTTTTGTTTGTTCAAATTAGAAGATTTTTCTTAAAAGTTTTTGTTCTTCCAATTTTATTTTTGTGTAATCACATGTTTGCCCAAAAATGAGAAAAATACTTGTTCTATTCTGTTAAAATCTTTGTCACATGTGACAGTTAGTTTATCTGGTTCTCAAAATCATTTTGTGTTCACACTACAGCAATGAAATACTCTTTGTTTTCTGTCAAATATTTCATCAATTCGAACTGATTTTTAGATTTAAAGGCGGTAAATACAATCAAAATACTTAAAAATTGCAGATTATATAATTAATGTTTTTTAATATTTTTTCTACTACACGAAGGGTGTAAAATCAAATTCAAAACCGATGCTTGGTGCGTCGTCGTCAAGCCTGAGAAGTAAGTAAGGCTTGGCAGCAACCCTTTTGATCGTGTTTACTCCCCTCTACAAATTTTGGAATACATTTGGGTGATCATGAATGAGTTCGATTCCTAGCAAAAGACTCACGTTGTGTCTGCAGGCGAGTGAACAGTTTTATGCTCCTTATTAAATTATTAATTAAAAAATTAACTGTTATATATATATACATATATATTCGTAATAACTTTATATTAGCAGGCAATTTTTTAATTTTTAAAATAATGTTTTTTTTAATTTTTTTCGCTCTAACATTTTAAGCCAGAAGCAAACTGTACTACGAGTTTATTGGCATTTAAAAGCGTTACAAATTGAATTATAATCTTTTATTTTAAGTGAATTAAAAAGCTCATAATCTTTTTTGTTAATTTTTTGTTTTTGTGTTACTTTTGCTTCCATGTGACTGGCCAGATATTTTCCTCTTTCGCTAAACCTCCAGCAGAAATCCAAAAAAGTAATTTTTTTTTTTTGTTTTGCATTAACCAACGAAAACACACGCGTTTTAATTGAAATATCAAAAATCCATATCGTAATTTTCCTCTTGTTTTATTTTTAATTTTTAACATGAATTTTTCTCTCTCAAAAAAAAAAAAAAAACCAAGCAAAACGAAATCAATTTTACTAAAAGCGCTCTGCACAAATGATTGAACATCAAGCCGCAGCAACAAAATAAATCATAAATTTATTAATAAACAAAACCCATTTAGTGTTTGCAAAAAAAGGAAATATTTAAAAAAAGTAAAAACAAATTTTGTACGCCTTAATTTTTGCAAATATAAATCTCTAGCAAAAAAAAGAAAATTATTAATAACAATAAATTTCGTATATGTGTTTTTCTGTGTTTCTGCGCAAAGTAATGAACAAATTAATAGTTTTGTGTATTAAGCATAACCGTCATACCTGGTGGCATTTCCTCTTTCCAGCCGGTCGGCCGGCCGGCCGGCCTCATTACAGCCATAATCTACCGCCCTGATTACAGCGAACGATAATGTGCCAATTGTTCGTCATATGGAAATAAATGATATGAAATTTAGTGGAACCGAACAGCAAATCAACCACCAACGGCCACAAAAAAGTGAAATTTTTAGCTGTGGGGCCCGATGTTGGATTTGGTTGGGTTTTTTTAAGGAAATAAACCAGTAGTCGTTATTGAATTTGTTTTTTATGGTTGATTCAGTTATTCATAATATTTTTGTTGTTTGTTACTCTGGGTTTTGAGGAGCTAATTTTTTATTGCCTTAATTCTGTGGGTAATTTTTAAAGCTTTTTATTTTTATTTTTTTGTAATAAATTTAGCACAAAAACTTGAGACCTTTAATGCGATTTACTTGTTGTTTTATTAAATAAACTCTGTGCTGCTTTCTTCTCCTCCACGGCT
Organism: Epicampocera succincta; assembly: GCA_932526305.1. Taxonomy (NCBI): domain Eukaryota; kingdom Metazoa; phylum Arthropoda; class Insecta; order Diptera; family Tachinidae; genus Epicampocera; species Epicampocera succincta. The sequence continues at coordinate 61,485,173 of OW052034.1, forward strand.
GCTGTTAAAATCTCAAATTTGTTGCTGTTTCTTCAAAAGAAAGTGATTAATGTGTTGTTAATTTTGCAGTTGGACATGTTCTGTTTGCCAGTTTTTTCATTTCATTGAATTCTTTTGTCAGCTTTTATCTTAACAGCAGTTTTTTATAACTTAAGATAAATATTGAAAATATTATGGGTGGCAAGTTGGAGTAAACAATCTTGTAAGATTTAACTCAAACATTTGGCAACTGCTCTTATGGCGTTATGGGATGTGTTGAGGAGATTTATCAAAATGTCAAAAATTGGGTGAAGCATATGTCTATAAATATCCGCAACGATTGAAAAGTTATAATAAAAATACTACAACTAGTGTGGAATGTAAATTGTTTGGATCCTATAGCACGCATTAATTGCTATCCCTTAATACAAAGGGCGGTACTTTTGGTCAGCGGTGAGCCACGTTATAGTCATCAATTGATATGAATTGTTGTTACAAGTGTCTGGTGTTTCGTGTTCTAAATTTGATAACTGCAATATGTTTGCCGTAAAATATCAACAATTCTACTATAAGAAAAAAAAAGGCTCAACTTTTAGCTGCTACAGACCAGTCACAAGAAAAGTTAATGAATACGAGTTGGAATTTGATAGCAAAGAGAATCTCATACTTCAGTGTGAAATGGACAGTTAAAAATAGAGGAAATTGTAATCCGATAATACCGATTAACATTATATAATTCGCACTGGTCGACTGAACAAAAGTGTGTCAATTGAATAGAGAATCATGCAGTCGTCATATCATTAGCTAACACGAAAAACCACGTAACTAATAATATCGAAATATCAAAATGTATTCGTGTCCTCTCATTAAACCAAAATTATACATTTAATATACATATAACTACAAAAATTGTGTACATTCTTCAGTACACAACATAATGGGTTATTATTTCGTTTCTACTGTAAAATAGTAAAAATGCTAGTTATATGGTTTTACATTTCAGCTGACGGTATTTATTGTGGAGATTCCTAAGCCTGAGACAAGGTCGGCATTATTGCAAAGAAACAAATCACATCTTTAAAATATATAAATTTTTTCAAACTGTCAAGTGATTAATTAATTTATTTTCACTACTTGTGTGTTCCAAAAACTTTATATCCACTTGATGTACTCGTACATATAAAAATACACGCTTCGAACAGCTTGAGGATTTGAGAATAATCAGGTGTGTCACAGAAACCGAATTCGTACAGCGGTGAAATTACAAATACTTAAAGCAAAAAAATTTGTGTTCTCAATTCGTGTCCAAGTGTTGTTGTTGACTTAATGGAACTCATATAAAATAAACACTCAAAACAATCTATTGTTCCTCAAATTATGTCAACAAATAATAATAATAAAGTCAATTTTGTTGGTAATTTAAAAAAAAAATTAAAGTCTACACAATCGAGAAAAAAAATGTGAAAATATTTTCTACCGCAGCTGCAAGTACTGACGCACCAGCCAAACGAAAAAATTTCTGGTAAAGTATCAGGATTAAGATTAAGCTTCAAACAAGGGACTTTCTATTAGTTCTACGTATTTCCACAAATATTTCAATAACTCTTATGCTTTTCGATTTCTGAAAACGTATAAAAGAAAAGAAGAACATCAAAAACGTTACAAATTGCAAAACGTGTAAAATTTTACTTTCATTTAAATTTCGTGATGCACCTGCAAATTTTTTTCCAAACAAAGTTTTTAGTAGGAAAACTGATAATAAAGTATGAGCTGTTCAATTATCAATTGTTTCAATTGATAGCGATAGGATAACTGCGGAACGTTAACTTGCCTTAAGAGCGCCAAAAATGTCAAATTTAATTGCAACCAGCTAAAGACAGCTTTAGACGAAATGTGTTTATGTCATTTTTTTCAAAATTGTGATTCAGATGTTATTTTTCGTATACATATTCAAATATGTACATATTTACAAGAGTCGATCAGGGCAAAAATTACTGGGTGTTGTCAAAAAACTGCTGTCTGCGACACAGTGAAGCGAATCAGCAGTTTTTTAAAGTTTTGTCCTCTTCGAATCCAAAGATTTAAAGAATTTTTGTTAAACATTGTTGTTTAGTAAAAAAGAATATATTTAAAAAATATTAATTTGTTGTTGCTGTAAGAATGCTTCCTTTAGCCGACTAAAAATGCCCTGTTATTTGCCTTATTGTTGCAGTTGCAACTAAATCTACAAGGATTTTATTAGAATTAATGGTTTCTCTTATATTTTTTAAGTAAAAAATTTTTAGTTTTCAATCTAGGCTTTATTTATTGTGTTAGTGGCAAAAAACTCGCACATGTGATTTGATGAGAGTGTGAAAAACTCACAACAATCTAGACTTTTACTTCGTAGCAGCAGAAGTTTGAACACGGGTGTGCGTCATTACCTCAAATCTCATTTCTATCTTTATCAGAGCAAGAGTTATTTTCCAAACAAACAAAAATAAATTTGATAAATGATGTAACTGAAAATCAGGCGTTCTTTTTTTTTAAAGCAGTTTTAAAATTAAATTTAATGCAATGAATTTGATGTGTGGTGGGACTAAATCAAACCAAATTTTGCTGCTAACGCACACTTGGCTTTAATCAAACAGTTTCATGGGTGGCCGGACAGTCCGCCTCGTTTAATGTCCGTTTAGATGAGATAAGAAATGAAATTGAATTAGCAAATTTTGGTAATAATTTGGTCGGAAAAATCGAATCGATCTCAAGTACTAAAATTAGTTCAAAAGAAAACATACGTTTTCTATTATGTTTTGTTTGGTTTTTTTTTTGGAGCAAAAAAGTGAAAAATGCTAATTCAGTAAAATATTTTCAAAGACCTTGAGAAAACCGTTTCCGTAACTTGGTGGCTTTTTCAGGTTTTTAATCATTAAAAAATTATTTGTGCCAACGACATAAACAAAGTTTCACTTTCTTCTGAACAACATTTCGCAAATATTGAAAACATGTTTGTTTGCATGTTAAAGATTTAAAAAAAAATTCTTCTTGCATTCACACACAGGAGTACATATGTACGAGTACACATGTATGTATGTAGCACATGTTAACTTCTGCTACCACTAAACAGTGTCATTAACTTTTCATGGTGCAAAAGTACAATGAAACTACAAACTTACTTGAAAATTTCAATTCAAGAAGACAACGGTCACATTTAAGTAACACTTGAGGCGCATAAAACACAAACAGTTTTTTCTTTTGTTGTTGTTGTTGTTGTTGTTGTTGTTTTGAAGTTTCCAGAAAAACAACACTCAAGATTAGCAATAAACCTTAATAACAAAATCAACTGCATGCAACATAAAAACAACGACAACACACGAGTACAAAAAAGAAAGATTACACCTTCAACGGCAAATAATATTTTATAATGCCGCTTATATGAAAATTACGATGGTGCGGCGGCAGCAGCACCACACACACCACCAGCCTCATCTTCAGAGGCGGCAAACACTTTCACTGCAACCTTGAAGTTTAACAACATGTTGCTCGGGAATAAAACAAAACTAAAAACTCAAGTCAAATAAATAAGAATGAAACAAAAAGTAAAACTGGTCAACATATGTGCCAAATTTGATGAAGTTTTTCCACAAAAAAACGCTTTCATTAAAACGTCCGAGAGCCAAAAGGAAAAAAATTAGCGAACAAGGGCTTGCTTTACACTGATCATATATTTATTGAAAGAGGTGCGAAATAGTCAATTCATATTTCAGTTCTTTTAAATTCGCGAAAAGAATTACTTTTTCTCTTATAATGAGATACATACAAAAATGTGCCACAAGTGATGTGAGAAACTATCGTACTTATGTATGTACGTGCTCCATGCTGGCTGACAGCTTTGCAAATCCTTTAGTTGATTTAGTTTTGATTCTATTGTTTAGATAAATTTTTAATGTTTAATGTTGTCACCTGAACAAATTTATTAATAACAAATATTAGATTTTTAAAGCAAATCATGTTAAAGTAACATGAAACACGAATGGGCAGCTGTTTACAGAAAAACTATGACTTTTTGGTGGATTCAATCACTTTTTTCATTGAATGCTGGCGTCAGATACCGCATTCAGCGGGTTTCTCTTTCCCGCAACATAATATTTTTATTGAAAGAAAAAAACTTCACCAGTGGCTAGAACAAACAGTTTTTACGAAAACAATTAAAATATTTGCTGGAAAACCAAACAGGAATTTGTTCGAAAACAATTTCAAATATTTGGCTTAAGAAACGCGTGCGAATCGTAAACTACGATTACAAAACAGATAAAAAGCGAGAGTTGAGATAAAATATTAATAAATTATTTGAGTTTATACTGGTGTTTAGCGTTCATTACGATCTTTCAATCAGCTCTATATATATATAAAAGAAACTCCTTCTTACTTTGAAATTTTTAATATCATTGAATGAAATATAATTTTGTTCTTAAATAACTCATGATTTCATTATGTTCGTTTTTACATATTTGTCCAATTTAATGTATTTATACAATTTCATAGTTTTTTCAAAGTTTTAAATAAATAAAATCACAACAGACTTAGTTTAAAAAAAATTCCTTTTTTTTTCCTGAACAAGAACATGTTTTTTAATACTTCTAATCAAATAATTCGTGCCATCAGCAAAAACTTTTTTTTTTTTTGAAATACGAACTAAATGCTATTGCCGATTTTTGTTTTTTTTTTTTTGAAATGCTGCAACAAACATCTTGTCCGGAACAATCTCTTAAATATCTGGTAAAAGTTAGTGGAGAAATGAATTATTTACATGCGTTGGTAATCTATATGCGGACAACCTGTTACTCTCTCACAGTGGGTTGGAATACCATTCATTTGTCACAACTTAAATAGTCAGTTACAAATTATTTGAGCGTTTTTAACGCAAATTGAAATGTAATAAAAATTAATAAAAGTCAAGTGTCGAAAGAATTGGACTTGCTAGATATTTTTTCTGTTTGTATTCTTGAAGCTTAAAAGTTTTGCTTCCCGCTAGTGCCCGTTCTAAACAAAAAAGTATATATACCGAGTTTTATCGCACCAGTTTAGAAAGTCAGAAAACCCTCCTTTTTTAAACTATTTTCTCTAATGAAAATATTTACTGGAAAGCAACTTTTTTTATCAAAATCACAACTGCTTCTTTTCTTTCAGCACAAAAACTTTTTCATATATTCACTGAAACCACTCTCTGAATCAGCGAAATTTTTAGTTTAAATAAAATTGTTGTTTTCTCACTTTCGATATCATTTGACGAAACATTTCGTAAGACCTAAAAGCTTTAGGCTTTATTGCCTTTTCTGCACCGGATTAGTTTTAAGAGTTTTCACTCTTTTCAACACTGATCGCTTTTTTTTGTATCGCATTTATGAATTCTTGTATGTTGTACGACCAATTAACCAATATCGTATATATTTTTTATTTTTATTTGTGTTACGTGCCTCACGACACACATACTATTACTTGCACTTCTGTCCGTTAAGATTTATGTGTTCATGCATTCATGTGCAACACATGCAACTCACCTGTCAGCAATAAGAGCACCATAATACTCCTGCAGGCAATTATTTTCGTTTTCCAGTGCACATTGTCTTGACCAATATTTCGGAGATTTCAAAAATCTACTCAAAAGTGGTGAATCGTTTGTGGCGGCTGTTGCTGAGGGCGCATCTTCTAATTGCCTGCGTTTGAGGTGTAGAGGTTCTTGTGTTTGATGAGGTGGCGAGACAAAATCGTATTCAGTCCTTTCTGGGCTGTAGGAAAACTGTTCTTCGCTGGCCTCATTGTCGTCATCGTCGGTGTTTGCCCTCTGGGAAGAAAATTGCAATCGCGATTTTATATTCGAATTCAAATTTGTGGCGGCGCTAGATTGCGACAACGGCAAAGAAGATGTTGTATAAGATTTTAAAATGTAATTTTCATTTTTATTATCATTATTATGATTGTAGTTTTTATGGCCGTCGTTGTCGTTGGCTGGTGGCTGCAGGCCATTTTGATTTTGGTTGTTCTTCTTAATTGTTGCCATGGTCTGTTGCATTGCTGCAACATTGCCATCGATATCATCAAAGGCATTGCGCTGCTCACGTTTTTGTAAATTTAAACTTAGATCGTTATGCCAGAAATTCTTAAAATTTGTATATAAATCTGCTGGCAAAGCGCGCTCTTCTTCTGAGTCTGTTTCAAAGTCGACTTCATGGGCCAGCAGTGCTGGTTCAGGCTCATGGTCTTTGACTATGAAAGGTTTTTGGGTTTTTAAACTCTCGTCCAAGGATGCCGCATCCGCGATAAGTAGTGATGGCGGTGAAGATAGCACCGCCGCACATTTACAATAAATTGTTAGCCCAACTAACACAACAAGCGTGATCTTCATTGTGGCCTTGTTAAGTTGGTTGTTTTGTGCTTCTTTCTTTTTTTTTTTGGAATTTCTTAACTAAACTGATGCTGTACAACTCTTTTTATAAAAATGCAAAGAGAGAAAAAAAGGAACAAATTACTCGAAAACGAAAGAGAATGTGAAACCACTTTTTGTAAGAGATCATTTAGAAAATTTCAATAAAGCACTTCTTTTGTTCCTTGGCTAAAGCAGCTTAAGTTCCTAATACAAAATACACATTTTTGCAGCAAAAAGTGGTTTCGTGTTCTCAGTCGTTGCTAAGTTTTCTTTAGAAACTGAAAGTAATTTTCGAAATTTATGCTGCTTTTATAGCAATTTTTCATCTTTCTTCATTCAACCTCGTGCAACTGGCCACCCAATTCGCAATCTCTATTTCTGTTTCGTTTGTCGTTGTTTTCGTTCAAAATATGGTTCCTCTAGGGATCAGCACGTGCATTTGGTGGTCAGTTGTTCTAAGTAAGTTGCTGCCAGCTCTATTGTTTCCTAGTGGCATCTACTGGCCCATATGTTTGGATTGATTGTTGGCGCGTGAAATTAAAAAAATTGCGTTATAATAACGTGCGTTTTATTTATTATGCTCGCAATATGTTTCTTTGTAAAACATTAATACACTGCGCAACACAAAAACATAAAGTAGGATTCTGTGTACGGCGTCTGGATGGGAACTACGATTCTTAAACGATCCCAAAGTAATTCGCTACTTCGGCATTTTCAGAAAATGGCCATATCATTGTAGGGAAATACTTATCACCCTTTACTTATGTATAACTTAGAAAAGTCAATTAAACTTAAAAGCCCTTAAAACAAACAATACAAATATATATTGTATTAAAATGGCCAAATTAAGAAGACTTAAGAAAGAAAATCTTGATTTTTCATTTTGTAGACATTTTAAACTTAATTTCGATTAAGTTTTTTTTCGTTAAAAGGCTAATAAATGCACTTTTACCAAGAACAACCAATTATATATCAGATAGTCATAAAGTCCTTATTACTCTGTAATAACGCAGATACTGAACTACTTATATAAGATAATATCAGGCCATTACTTGATTACCTCGCTGAGATTTCGCATTATTTTCATAACTGATCGAAATGGCGCTTTTGCTTGACTAAATTATGCCCCCAAAAAAAGAAGTCTTGGTTAATAATTTGATTTAAAGTTCCAAGTGCCTATTCGCTATTTTCAATATCGTTGCACTTTAGCATTTGTTTGATAAAAAAAAAGAGAAATTCTAAATTTTCTTGCTGCTCAAATGCATTTTTCACTTTTACCATTTACATTCATCTCTGTCTCTGATAATTATGCAATCATCAGCTTAAGAAAAAAAGAAACCAAATCCTTCACACTTCCTCCCACACACTCTTTAAACAGTTTTTGTTTTGTCAAACCACTTTAATGCTTTCATTTGCTGAAAGCGTTGCTCCCTTGTTTGCTCTTCCGTAAGTGTCTCAGTCAGCCGTAAGTAGTCTGTACAAAGAAATTTCGCAAAACGAGAAAAGTTTAGAAATAAGAAGAAGTAGAAGAAGAAAAACAAAGCCAATACAAAGAGTAGAAAAAGATCGTGCAGCTCAAGCGGCTTTATCTTTTGATGGATGTAGCAGGATCTTAACTAAAGTCAACTAATGCGTTAAAAAACTTCAGTTAAAGTAGTGAGTTGTTCTTTTTTTTTATTTATGCTCAAGTTTTATTTGCTTCCTTCAGTTAGTTGAATAACAACAACACTGTACAAGTCTCAAATAAAATATGCTGCGGATAAGAAAAAGGAAGTGGCAGAAGACGAAAAGAAAACATCATTTGTCCAATGTCATGTGAGAGCTAATTTATTGTCGTTTGTAGAGTTTTTATTGTTAGTTTGAAAATAAGAGAAAATGGAAACAATGTTAAAGTTAATGTTTTTTAAAATTAGGTGGAAGGACGTTTTTCAAGAAAATAACACCGTTTCCAGGAAGAAGTTCAAGCTAAAAATTGACAGCTTAACAAAAGGCTAAAAGTTACTGTCTAGTTTTTCAGAGTATTCATGCCTATGAGCCATTAGTTAACAACTTATCACTCGCTTTAACGCAACCCTGGGAGGTCCTTAGCAGGCCTATAACTCACATGGACACACCAATAAAAACTTCAACTGAATTCCAAAAGAATCTCTAAAGCAACCAAAATACTTTACGTTTAAATGTTTAAGAAAAATGAAGAGCAGTGTTGAGACAACTTCAAGTCAACATCACCTTAAGTCCTTGATATTTATATTTAACAAAAAAGGATATGTTCAAGTTGTCATCAATCTTTAAGCTCAGAAGAGAAATACTTGAAAGCAACACAAATTATATTGTATTTCGTTCTTATTTATATTTATTCACTTTTTCTTTTCTTTTTAGCATGAAATCAACGAAGTTTTCGAGTTGCATAAAGCACGACAAAAACTACAGCAGCACTCAACCCAAGTGGAAGAAACTGGACAAGAACAGTGTCCAAATCGGCAATTTTTAACTGTCGATTGTGTTAGAAAGGCTCTAGAAAATCAAATCGTAGACACAATAAAAGCAGCTGTCTCAAATGATGAATTATCCCGGTCGACAGAATCTGATAGTGGCTTTGACAGTGCCAGTTGTAGTGGCACAATTGTTGGTGGAGGAGGCAACTCTGCCGCTACCGCTCCAAACAGTGGCAGCAACAAATTACCCACTGGACCAAAAATGACAACTATAGAAAATGAAAATGGCAATAACAATGATAAACAACTGACAACGACAGCAAATAAAATTGACCAGTATCAAAAGGCACCGACAAATACGTTGATCTGCTTGCAACATGAGGAAAATAAACAAGATGATTCAACAATATCGTCATTGTCATTACCGAACTCAACAGCCATGGCAGAGCCAGAAGAAATGGATAAAGATGAAGCTTCAGCATCGTCTTCTAGGCCGTCAGCGTCACCTTCGTCGTCAACACTTAAGCGCCTTTACAAACAATTGCAAATGAAATCAGCAGCAGAAGCTGCCACCGATGATGTAAATATGTGGGCAAACAAATTCTTGCGAGATTTGGACAACTTAATAGCATCAGATAAACCAACAACATCTTCATCAGGCTTATCATCGCCAACAACAAATGTCTACTGCTCATCACCGTCCTCATCACCGTCCTCATCATCGGCAACAACATCGCCAATGCTATTGTCCGCTGCTGCCTCAGCCGTTATCCAGAGTCGTTATGGCAAAACTGCCCATGATCGCAGTCCCAACAATAGTGCTGGTGGCACCAACTATGATCACTATGCCGCCTCATCGCCAATACCAGCTGCCACAGCAAATGCAAATACGGCAAATGGTATAGTTTTGCGACCTGAAAAGCATGTAAGTGATTTTTTTATATTTCTTTCTTTCGGATTTCTTTGTATGCTTTTGTTTTATATACTTTTACTACATATTTTAATTTTTTCACAAACCCTTTTCATGGATCTTAGGAATGTTTTGTTTTTTTCTTCTTTCCTCTTAACTTTAGCTGTGCAGATCATTGAAGTCATTATGTTATTTTTTTGTTCGTATTTGCATTTCATACAGGATGTGTCTTTGAAATAAGCTTTAACTTGAGCTTTGGCTGTTTTATTTTCGTACAATATTATTCTTTTGAACTTTGTGACTTTGTGTTCATTTTACTTTCAGCAATTGAGTCTCTGTGTCTGTGTGTGTGTGTGTGTGTGTGTGTGTGTGTACTAATAAAATTTATTATCGACAGAAAGTATCACAATAAAGAAAAAAAAAATTATAGGTACAATGAAGTTATAAAAATAAATTTAATTCGGGGCAACGTTCACATAATTTTTTAATAAAAAACTTACACAGTCTTATAACTTTATAGTTTATGACTGAAACGTAAATCAATTATTTCCATTTACATCAAGAGGTGGAAATTTTAGGCGCTTTAGCCAATAATTTTTATATTTGTTGAACTGCAAATCCGGTAGAGTCAGGCCAAGCAAAATATTTTTCTTTCAATAAAGAATATCCATAAACTGGGATCAAATAAATTAGCAACCGCTGTCGGCGGAGGCGTCGATCCTTAGATATGTACTGGCGTTATACTATAACAATGTCATGCGAAAAGAGCAAAGATGAGGATCTGATTCTGACTTCCTAGATTTGTAAGGATCTCTTTCATCGATATGGTTTGCTGATTACAAGGAATCAAGTGATTTGAAAAATACAGCAACCGGAATAAAAATTCAAGCGAAATTATAAATTCTGTATGAATTTTTCAATGCGACTTTATGATTCCGATATGATGTACGATTATTACAGTAGGGATGAGGTAAAACGCAAACGTCGCTGATAAAGTTTTTGCTCCACTAATAATCTTAAAATTTGTTATGTGGCTCGGATCAATGTTGATTTTTAAAAAACCAATATCTGTCATACTTGAAACAATTTAAATCATGTCCTTTTTACATTTTTTTATAAATAATTTTTCCACTAGATTAGTTTATATTATATACGTCCGCAAGGGAAACATATTTTCTTGGGGCTTAGAGCAAAGTTTAATATGATGTTTTGGGAGCCAAAGAGAAGAAATTCGTGATTTTTGTTGTGCAGGTACTTCAGTTTTATTAACAACACATCCTATTTTTGATCACATGTTGGCCAGCCTCGACTTGACTGAAACGTTCTGCTAATTACCAATTTCACATATATTGATTCTGCGCTGTCTTAGCGGTAGCTGGTAGCTGCAAAACAAATAATGATATTCGTTGTGTGGGAGCGGCAGTTAACCAGCCCTACCTCTGTACTAAAATTGTTTTAAAATTGATTACAAAACGCTACATTCCATTGCATCTTAATACCACTTTGAATGGTTTTCATGCTCATGTAAAATTTAGAGCATAACCTAAAATTACATTTCATTTTGATATAAGAAAAACGTTAACAATAATTAAAAAAAAATCCACACTAAAAATTCTGCAGGGACAACATGAGGAAAAGTTTATCGCAGTAAGAACTGGGCAGTGCCTCTTTAGAGTGGGGGCTTTCTAAATCCCCACAAAATACAGCAACCGGTTTTCGAGTTTGTAAAAGATTAAAGAACTAACACTCGAATTTTCTTCAATCTATTACCAACTCTCGACTATTTCCATTGTGATTGATGCAACAAATGAATGCACAATTTTGGCTAATAATCGCACTTTATTTAAATTCAAATGGTTCAAACAAATAAATCAATGGTGACCAAATAATTTCGTAATAATCTTAGCTGACACTACACGTATTGTTATAACTTTTAAAAAGAAATAAGAAAAGCAAAACAAAAGAATGACGCGAAACCAGGTCTTTAGGAAATTATAAATTGAATTTAACACAAAATTCAATGCTTGTAGCTGTTCATGCCATGCGACAACTTTTAAGATTAAAAATACTAAAAATCTGCATAAAAAATACAAAATTCAGACTTACCCGTAGAATGAATGAATGGGTGAGTACAACTTATGTGTTAACATATGTTTGATCTCACGTTTAGCTTTAAGGACGACAACGGACGACAAGTTAAGAGACAAAAATTTAACGCTAAAACGATCAAGCACCAACAATACAAAAACTCTATATATACATATGTAACCTTTGCGGCGACCTCCTGACGACAGACAAGCTTATGAACATACAGGCCAATAAATGCAGACAACTTGGTAAAGAAAAGCACCAAAATGAGGAGAAAAAAACATCATTGACTTTGCATGGCAAACCAAAATACCGAACGCAAACATCCATCCAATCATCCACCCAGCGCCAGGCAACCATCGGAGCAGCCAGCCTCAACCGCAATAAATACAAAACGTTGGAATTATTGGCTGACTGTTTGAACAGCCAGAAAGTGAAGAAAAAACATATTAAAACAACTACTCCTGACTTGAGCAAAATGTGGTGAATTTAGAATTTATAGTTATTTCATGAACAATTTCATAAATCCATATGCATGCAAAGGAAAACTCAGACAACGTTTTAAATAAAGTTAAGCCTATAAAGCGTTTATTGGTAACATTTGTTTAGCGTTCACATACTTATACTTACACACATGTTTGTGTGTTTGTGTGTGTGTGTGTGTGTGTATGTGTTTCCTGAGTCGCACTGTGTGTGTTTTTATGCAAAAAACGAGACCAAACAGCTCCAATATCAACATGTTGTTGCCAGAAGTCTTTCAGCATGTCTCGGTATCGATTTGGTCATTTCGGTTGGCCTGTTGTAATAAGAAACTTTTATGCAATATTAAGTGGAAATGTTGTGTCACCAGGAAAACTAAAAAACAAATAATAATAATTGAATAGATAAAATGTTACACATACTTACATATGTATGTATTTAAACATCTAAACCATTTTCTTTTCTTTAAGGTACTCTTGTACTTAACACGGCTGATACAGAAATGGTTTTTCTTGACAAGAAAAAATGTAATTCGTTGTGTTGGCAAAAGTTGACAAAAATCTTATCTGGATCAATCTAGAGTTTCATTTTACATTTCAGGAAAGCAATTTGCTTGCTCATATTTAAAAAAAAAAAAAAAATTCTGGATCAACCTGAAATTTATTGCGCAACTTTCCAGCCCACGTACATTGGGTAACGAAAGTCAACATTGAACAGTGTTGAAATTACGTTGTTTTAAAACAACTTGTTTGCTCATTGGCTAAATCGTGGTTTTGATATTTTTGAAAAAATTTTATCTGGATCAACCTGAAATTTATTGCCCAACTTTACAGTCCACATACATTGGAACAATGTTGAAATTAAATTTTTGGGAAACGAGTTTTTCGTTTCATCGTGCTGGTATTTTCAAAGTGCAGTTTCGTAGATAAACAAGATTAGGGTTTTGAAGTTGGCATTGTGGCCATTGGAACACAGTAATTACAATCTCTCTTACACCAAGAGTCGTCAACGTCGTCGCCCTAAAGCGATGTAAAGAAACTGCCGCAGCAGCTATACCTGTTGTCGTAAACAATTGTCAATTGTAAGTTAAGATTAGACAGTTCTTGTCAACAACAAGTGTAAAAGCGAGAAGCGAGACTTTTTTGATGTGGCAACTGTTACGACTCTTGGCAATATGAAATCATATAGACAAATAATTAACTTTACGGCTTTGATCATTCGGTCATTTGGGTATTCAATTTCCATTAATATTGCGAACAAATATTTTTCCCAAAGCTAAATATTATTACAATTCATTTACATGTTTTTTTTTTATCTAATTGAAAAGAAGCTTAAACTAATTTGTAATTAAAGTGTCTCCCGATTCAGGGAGAAATCCCTTTGTAAATATCCGTTCAAAACAAAAACGAACTATTTGTGTTAAAATATTTGAAAGAAAAAAGTGTTGTTTAACTGAGTGGGCTACAATTTTGCTCAAGCATTTTAGTGTTCGGTTTTCAATAAAAATATTCTGATTATGTAAAGCAAAAAAAATTTTTTAATTCGTTAATTTTAATCGTAATTTAATCCTCGAAAAACAGCCGTAGTTTTTCTTCTGCAACTATTAAAAATTAAACTTGTGGCCAGAAAGTTGTTTTAAATAATGTAAATTCAACATGATTCAAGTCTACAGAATAAAGGGCAGACATAGAATTACAACGAAAGTCGAACTTCAACAACCCGCATGCGATATTTATGAGTTCTAAGTTAAGCATTTGGCTATAGAGACGAACTTCAAATGTGATGGCAATAATCACATTTTTCCCCCATTAACCTTCTTTCGTATAATAAATTAGACTGTTTGGCTGGATTTTTAAGTTCAAATTCCATTTATAACTCAATTAGAAATGATGTCGTTATTAGAGACAGTCGGTTTCATTTCACTAGTTATCGTTTGTCCAAAATGTTTGTGAACATTGAAGCAAAACGTGGAAATTGTGTTTAATTCTGTGTTGATAGATTTCACGAATCTTTAGTTTTATTTGTTTATACCTGGATCACCGAAAAAATTGCGTTATTCCATCCGCTGTGGACAGCTTTTCAAAATAATTTTCCCAATTCTATGTATATCAAAAATACTATTTGAAACTTTGTTTGCCAAGATTGTTCTGGCTTTTTTTTGCAGTCGAGGGTACATTTTATCCGCTAACAGGCAATTGCAAGACAACTTTGTGCCGGTTTTAAGAAGGTTTGCGTAGTCTTTGGTCCACAAAACACCGCTCTTTAAAATCGGGTAAACAAAGTACCCTTCTAAAGTTTTGTCTAACAGTTCAAATGCCTACAAAAACTGAAAGCTCCGCACTAATACTTTACTGTTATAATCTGGACTTATTGATGCAGTTCGAAGCATTCCTGCAGCCTACTCTGACATTTCTGTGACATGCAAATAGTTGTGCATACGGCTTGGCAATTTGGAATAATTTAGTTGCCGCAGTAAATCTGAATTTAGTCGTGCTTTAGTGTTCATTTTAATACTCGGCGCACAAGTCGAAAAATCAACACGTTGCAAGAAAAAACTTAGAAATATTAGCCAGATTGTGAATTGGAGCTGTTAGAAATATTTGGCTGCATTTCGTTCAGATTTTTTGCAATATTTTTCACACACTTTAACGAACGCATGTTGTTGTACACAAGCGCGTAAGGCAATCGTGTGTGCACATGCACCTTCATTAAAAATGTGTCAGTTTTAGTCACTCGTGTGTACCTGTTTAAATTGTCGGCATATATAAATATTTTCCCTCTCAGCGTGTTTTTTTTCGCAATTTTGTCATGTTCTTTTTTTTTTTTTGCAAAAGGATTTATTTATTTCTTAAGCACCAAAAGTTCGCCGGGCGCAAAGTCTGGCTTATTGCAAAACGCAAAGACATTCGTAGGATATTTTGTTTTCTTCTTATTTGTTTTAAATTCGTTTTTATGGAGCATTAATGCCAAAAGTTGTTAAGTGTTATATTGGCATTTTTAAAGCAAAGGCAAAGAAACGTATTGTTTTTAATCATATCGCTTAAAAATGCCATATTATTGAGCATAAGTTTGTCTTAACCTTCCGTCGTTTCTCCTTCTTTGTTTGGCTGTCTTGAGTTGTTCGAGTGCTGCGGCTCATGTGTTTCATGGTGGCAATACCATATTGTCTACACATGTAGCGCAGCATTAAATTACTTTCAAGATTAGATCAACTTGTTGCTGGAGAAGAAAGGAAAAAATACGTTTTTCCAGCGTATTATTTAATAATAAACTGCACATGCGAGACAACTCTCTGTAGAATTATAAGATGCATAGAGCTTTTTTCTGGGAACGACAGTGTCATGACAAAGTGTTGTTAATTTGTTGCTATAATTTTGAAATTATTTTATTCCTTCCTATACGAGTAATGCGTTCGTATTGACATAAATTTATATCTCCGTTTTTGTCTGGCTCTAAATAAATTCATTTGCAAGTACGAGTAGGACGGGCCATATGTTGCAATTATCGCGATCTTTCAAGGCAATTTTTTAAACTGTCTTGAGTAACAAATCTTAATGAGTGTTACGAATTACTTCCTTTCTAGTAAATGCCGCTCTAAAATTCTGTTCCACTTGATCTAAATTTATGAGGGGTATTACTCCTAAAGGAAATGGAATATTTTCTAGCTTAATCGATCAATGTTTTTGTCAAAAAAAAAAACAAATAAAGTGAAAGAGTGCTGACAGCCAATTGCTTGTACTTTGTTCTCACCAATGTTGCCATATTTTGTTTTTTAACAAAAACTGTTCCAATAAATATCTGTGCTTTGGGAAAAAAAACTTCTTCTTCAAAGCGAAATTAATAGAATATTTTTAAATCATTGAATAAAAAAAGAAACATTTTTATTTCATGTATGATATAGACACATATATAAATTTAAATGTAAAATTAAAAATAAACCATATTAATTTCATTTAACTCATCACATATGACATCATATAGAGCATGAATAATTATTAGATTAAACAGATTAAATTCAATTTTCATTTGTTTTGTTTGTGCAAAATTTGTGCAACTGAAATTATTTTTGTTTAAAAAGTCCTGGTATGTAAAATTCCACAATAGACTGGACATTTCTATATCTAAATGGAAATGGTTCTGAACCACATACAGTTCTCCTATTACGGCAGCCATTTTAAGGAGTCGTTAAAGTAGTGAAGCTGACACTTTCAAAATGGGGATTCGAGTACTCCCTCTTTCCTTCTCCCCATAATCGTGTTCCGGTACAATGGACTGCATATGTAGGGGTCGTTCCCTGAGTGCTAGTCCAAAAACAAAACAAAAAATACAAGGGGCCAATAAATATTCGTCGTATCAGTGTGTCAGGATTAATGTCATGAAAATTCCAAAACGTTAAAACCTTTTGAAGTTTTCTACTCCACATCAATTAAACCACAAATATCTAAAACATCAGCTCTAAGTAAAGCACAGTGTACAGTTACATGTTTTACTAGTGTATTCGGTTACTTTCCTGCACTCCTTTTGTTTGATTGGTCATGCATATTAAATATTTTTTGAAATGGAACAATAATTAATGACATTTTGAAGTTATAAACGTAAAAATACGTGTTTTTAATTATTTGCCGTTATCCCGAGCGCACTGTATGATCTCTGGGGCAGCAGCTGTATCTCAAAATTACTGCATGTGTTTGGCATTATTGAATATAAGAATTTTTGGGGAAAACATCGCGGTCACGGGGGGCCAACCGTATCCTACTCATACCTATCTCGACCGTCACATTTGAAAGACCGCACAACCCATTAATCAGCTTGTTGCGTTTGATTGAAAGAAACAAAGTGTTTGCGTGCAACGCCTTATGCTGCTTTTTGCTTTTAATTTTTAATCAAACTATGAGGGCATTTTGTTACAATATAAGCACTTTTGTTTATTTCGAAAAGCGGCACCCCCTTCCCCTCTAAAAAGAAACATGTAATTCAGTTTAAGATTAAACAAGCTGCAACATACACGATCGGTTGCATATGCTGCCTTGGCTTGTAGTGCTTGTGTGGCAGAACATATTTTGCCTGTGTAAAATATTACAATTTATCTAAAGTAAACGGAAATTTGTGCCTATATAGCGCATTACAAATAGCAATCTAGTTACGCTACTGGAAGTGATTATTTTGTCTGACTGTCCGTGTTGTTGCTGGTTGTCTTTGTAATTTAAAGTATTTTTCTTTTAGTGCTATTCCCTGGTCTGTTATTTAAATATGTAAATGATGTGATGACAGCCTGCATTTTAACAGTTGAAAAAGAAAAATAAAACATATAAAAAGCGAGAGATAAAAAATGTTTATTGAGAAGTATGAGCTGGAAATAAATTTTACATTTTGAT
Organism: Epicampocera succincta; assembly: GCA_932526305.1. Lineage (NCBI taxonomy): Eukaryota > Metazoa > Arthropoda > Insecta > Diptera > Tachinidae > Epicampocera > Epicampocera succincta. Next base: position 61,502,846 of record OW052034.1, read on the forward strand.
GCAAACGATTTTCACTGTGTTACACTTATTGTCTCAGCCACCAGCCACCATTCAAACGGACTCGTACTCTTACGGCTGCTGAACAATGTTTGTGTTTCTTTTCCGATATTTATTTAATGATATTAAACTTTTGACCTGGAATGTTTTTAGACTTTTTTATTGTTTAATTAAATGTAATAATACAAAGTTAAAGGTAACTTAAATTTTACATACACACATACAGCCCGCCAGAGTTAAATGATGTTGGTTGAAAGCTTTTTGCAGCGTTGTATTTTTTGTTAAGTCAAAAGTGGGTTGTGTTTGCTTTTGTTAGTTATCTTAAAATAATAAACATTAATTAAATGGTAAATATTCCAGCATTTGTGGCAATAAAGTTTTATCTTGACTGTTTTGAAATTAAATAAAAATCTATTGCTTTTCTGCTTGACATAAAATCAGTTCATTTTTATAAATAGAACAACCAAGAAGAATACATGTATAATAACAAAAGACTAATTTACACACGCTTGTAAAATATTTACAAATGTACATATGTATTTAATTTTGACTTTGATGGTGGTAAATAAGACTTTTCAATGGCTCAGCTTTTAGCAGCGGTAGCAAAATTGTTCATTATATACTTTAGTTGCAACTGCTTATAGATATTGCAGTAGGATATGAATGTGGGAAATCCGTTTGCAAACTTATTGCTGAAGTTTTTATAATTGAAGCTGAACTGCGGACAACGTTCTAACTGGCAAATCTTGTAAAACCAATTTTTTTTGCAGTTTATTTATTATATTTACGCTCCGACATTCCTCCAACATCAAATCATTCAAATTATGCATTCATTCGGAGCAAGAACGCTGTAAGTTGCGAACGAATAGAAATTGTCGATAGTGATTAACAAGTCTAACACGAGTACAACAACAAAAAACTCATGTGGAAAATTTGTTTCTAGTCGTCAACATTTATTGGCAATATTACTAAGATTAGAATATATTGGTTTAAGATTAGTTTTATTATTATTTCTTTATTTAAATATACGATACATACATATGTATGTATGTATGTAGTTAATTAGGATTTTTTTTTTTTGAGAACAATATTTTTAGTATTTCAAGTTTGTGTAGGTGCTGCTTTCTATTTTAGTTTCAATATAATAATATAAAATAAAATCAATAATTAGTCTTATTTCCTTTTAATAAGAGTAATAGCAAAACACGGCAGAGCAGATAATGAGGAAAAACGTCTCAAATTTAAGTACTTGTTATAAAGAATTGCGATTGTAACTGCTACAAACGGCCTTTTTAGCGTATTTACACCCAAAGTACGCAAGAATCATAATGTTCTATTCTTCTATTTATACTCCAAGACGACACGAAATTATTCAGTGCAGTCCCATAAAAATAAGAAAAAGAAAAAAGACCTCCTTGAATTGGCTTCAAAAGAACACCGAATTCTACAAATCCGTCTGCGGTTAAGTCAAGGAAAGTATTAAGTTAGTGCTTTTGATTTCGAATTAATATTTTCTTATTAACAAAACACATACATACATATATGTACATATGTACATTTTTTGCTAATTCTTGAATAGCAGTTGGTTTCAATTAACATCGCGCTTCGGATATGTAAAGTTTTTCCACTTAAAATAATAGATAATTTTTCATGTAGTTTGAAGCTGAAATTCCTTCATTTTCTGCATAAACCTTTAAATTACGATTAAAAAAAAACAAAACATTTTCTTTCTCTTATGAAAAATTATTATTTTGTTACAACGCTATTCGCTGCGGTGCTTCAAATTACTTTAATATTTCTAGCAGGCATCATTGCTCAGTGAATATTTTTTTCAGTGTACGTTCATATCTATTTTTAATATTTTCAAAATAGTAGCCGCCACAACATACCACTTGGTTGTACTATATATATTGAATGTACCAGATCCTTAAAGAAATGTGGGAGTTACAATAGCGGGCATTATACTGCCCCCCTACACGCTAAAAGTATTCATCGCATCGCCTCCATGTGGCTTAACCGACACATCTCACGGTATTTAAGGGCAGGATATAACACAAATCTCTTTCTTGTGAATTCGAGCTACATAATCCCTCGTGTCAGTAGTTGCAGGCTCATCAGTTAATTCCCAATCTTCGAATTCTTACAGGAATCTATTAATAAACATTTAGATCACAGCAGATCCAACGCCTCTTCCTGCATTTCAGATAGTTTCAGCCTCTTTCAAGGCATCATAGAGGGACGTCGGTCTCTGTTTTGGCAACTAATCTCTGTTGAAGGTTTTCGAAAGACATGTACAAGTCATACTGTTAAACAACAAAAAAAACTTTTTTTGTTTTAATAAAGATATGTGTTGATTCAGTGAAAGTCATTTGAGTGAAATATTTGAGACAGAATTTTCTGTTTTCAAACAAAACAAGTTTTGATAACGTTATTCGTATGTGAAACCAACAACTCGCTTAATTAGCAAACCCCTCATATTCACCAGAACGCTCAATTGAACCCGCCATACTTTTTTCTTTTAATATATTTTCATATAATTTACATAAGTAGTGTTAGAGCTTTTTTTGAAAAAAAGCATAATGAAACCAAACAACTATTAGACAATATTAAATCAACATTTGACGATCTTTAGAGCGATTCTTCCGTGTGTAGTATTCCTACAACACACAATAATTGATGTCAGATTTAAAGAACGAAAACATTTTACACATATTATATTCTTGATTGTATCGTTCTCAATCTGTTCCATTGAATTGTCCACTATAACTGTCACATTTAACAAAGTTAACGCACAGCTATTCACTCATACGCCAACAGAATTGCAAACACGCTCTTACATACATTTTAAACAGATGTTTTACAAATAATATTCCGGCTAAAGACAGAAACCAAACAAAAAAAATATATACAAAAGAAGGCCTCATAACATGAATTAAGTGAATTGTGGTGCAGTTGCCAATATTTGGGTCATTATTACGATGCATAAAGCGTGCATCGGAACGTAAAACAATAACAACAACAACACACTACTAACCTTGTTTTCAAAGTCTTGTATGTAGTTGACAGTGAAAATTCCAAAATACTGCACGCAAACGGGGACCATCATCATCTTAAAAAAAAAATACTATAAATTCTGGAAAAAGTGAAACAAAAGTTTAATAAGTTCTGGGTTATTGTTCTGCCTTTCGATATTTAATATACTTGACAAAATTTATTTGTACATATTCACAGGAGAAGGCGACTTATACGTGGGCTGCGTTCATAGCCGCCTGGCCCCTATTAATTTAATGCTGCAATCATGTTGTTGTTTTAACGTGAGTGTGTTCTGTTTCTCTGCTTTTTACTTCATAAAGATGTGCAAACTTCCAAGCTCTTAAGAAGCTGAAAGTCCATTACACGTATGCGGCGTTGCTATTCACGCGTCTGCCAAATAAGCAGAATCAGTGTAACTAACTGATTGTGGCAAGTAGCACAGCTCAACGCATAAAACGCTTAGACGCAAAGAATGCGGCAAAGGGGACCAACTTTCTGCTCCTTTTAAACATCATTCCGAGCGAATGTTTTTAAGAACAAAATTTAATAAATTTTGTATATAATTTTAATAATTTAAAAAAAAAAAGGTTACCACCCACTGTTGAATGTTCAAGAAATTTTCAAAAGAGAGTTTTGTGTAGTAACACTTGAGGCACCCAAAATCTATATGTATGTATGTATATCAAGCAGAATGTGAGCTTGTTTGTTTGCATTTTATAGGAGACCAGACCGCTAGACCGGGGGAATGGGCCAGTGCACTCAGGGCAAAGTTGTTGATTGCTCTCAACCTGGCGAGAAGCCAGCAGCGATCCCTGAAAATGGACTGGTCAAGCTGACATACTGCCTCCCCGTGGCGCCCCTGGATAGCCCCTACAGCACCCGCTTAGAGGTGAACCAAAGTGTGCAGCGAATCCCCTCTGTCCAGGGGTCTAAACCAGGACCCGGTCCTCCAGGTTTCGGGGGTTGTGCGTGGGGGTAACTTCCCTACCGTGTAAAAACACACTAGTTTCGACACAACAACAAGGAATAAATATAAATATGGATGACTTTATTGCTGACGACCAGGAACAACGAAATAAGGATAACGATTTTCGGTTCTGCACGTGGAATGTCAGGTCCCTGAACAGACCACGTGCAGCCGATGAACTTGCGGAGGCCCTGGAAGCCTATAAGGCTGACATCACCGCCATCCAGGAAGTGCGATGGGATGGGCCGGGCAAAAAGAAAGTGAGAAACTGCGACATCTACTACGGTGATTGCTACAAAGAGCGGCGACAGCGCCTGTTTGGATGCGGGTTTGTTGTTCGAGGCAGACTTAGGCAAAAAGTCTTAAGCTTTAAATCCGTGAGTGAACGCCTCATTACAATCCGCATCAAGGCTAGGCTCGGCAACATTAGCCTAATCTGCGCCCACGCCCCTACGGAGGATAAAGATGACGACAGCAAGGATGACTTTTATAATCTCCTAGAAAGAACATACGATCAATGCCCCAGCTACGACACCAAGATCGTCCTAGGAGATTTCAACGCAAAGCTGGGCAAGGAAGACATCTTTGCTAGAGTCATCGGGAAACACAGCCTGCATGACGACACATCGGATAACGGACTCAGGCTGCTAGATTTTGTAACGGGGCGCAATCTCACTGTAGCAAGCACGCGATTCCCTCACCTCAACATTCACAAAGGGACCTGGCGGTCCCCTGATCAATTAACCGTCAACCAAATTGATCACATTGCGATCGACGGCAGACACTCCTCCAGTATTCTTGATGTCCGAACATTCCGAGGAGCCAACATTGACTCCGATCACTTCCTTGTTGTAGCCAAGGTAAGATCACGGATATCAGTAGCAAACCGGAGTAGAGCACGACCACAACAGTTTGACGTCGCAAAGCTACAATCGCAATCGACCGCTGGGAAATTTGCCGATCTAGTCTCCCTTAAGCTCTCAGAGAGTCCAGCCCTGCCAGGCGAAACAACCGATGAGGAATGGAACCGTTGCCAAAACGCCATCAGAGATGCTGCCTCTGATGTATTGGGTTTTAAAATGCCACCCGGAAAAAACCCATGGTTTGACGACGAGTGCAGGCAGGCACATTCAGCGAAGCTAGCAGCGTATAAGGCGACGTTGGAGAGAAGGACGAGAGCAGCTCGTGAGCTCTACGAACGGAAGAGAAGGGAAGAACACCGGCTTCTCAAAAAGAAGAAGAAAGAGCACGAGAAGCGCGCGATCGAGGAACTGGAGAGGTGTTACGGCAGGAATAATATCCGAAAGTTTTACCAACGGGTAAAACAACTATCCAATGGATATAAGCTTCGGACAGAAGCCTGCCGTGACGAAGAGGGACAAATCGTAGTAGAGCCGCAATCGATGCTGAGAATCTGGAAGGATCACTTCTGCAGACAGTTTAACGGCGAACAAAACACCGATTCCATCGCCAGGCAGAATATTCCACTACAGATAACGGACGATGATGGTAGAGAATTCCGTCCCCCCGACCTGAATGAAGTCAAGATAGCAATATCGAGATTGAAATCAAACAAAGCTGCAGGAGCGGACGCACTGTCCGCGGAACTATTTAAGGCAGCCGGAGATGACCTGGTTGGGCGCATGCACCAGCTCATCTGTAAGATATGGTCGGAGGAAAGCATGCCCGACGAGTGGAATCTCAGCATCGTTTGCCCGATCCACAAAAAAGGAGACCCCTTCAACTGCGCCATCTACCGAGGAATAAGTCTCCTGAACATCGCCTACAAGATCTTCTCTGCCGTTTTGTGTGAGCGCCTGAAACCATTCGTGCACAGTCTGATAGGTCCTTATCAGTGTGGTTTCAGGCCGGGGAAGTCCACCATTGACCAAATTTTCACACTACGGCAGATCCTGGAAAAGACCCAAGAGATGCAAATCGACACCCACCATCTCGATCGTCGATTTTAAGGCCGCATATGACAGTGTGTATAGGGACGAGCTATACGAAGCCATGTCTAGTTTTGACATTCCTACTAAACTCGTCAGGCTGTGTAGGATGACGATGGAGAACTCTCGCTGCTCCATCAAGGTCGGTAACGAATTCACCGAGACCTTCAATGTCAGAAGGGGATTTAGACAAGGCGACGCACTGTCATGTGACTTTTTTAACATAATTCTTGAGAAGATCGTGCAAAACTCACACGCCAACAACAGCAACAACAACGATCTTCCAAAAGTCCGTGCAACTGCTAGCATACGCTGACGACATTGACGTGATTGGTCGAACACAGCGAGCCGTCACTGAAGCGTTTGCTGGTATTTCAACGGAGGCGGCCAAAATGAGTCTAGTGGTGAACGAGGGCAAAACGAAGTATATGCTGTCATCAAAAAAGGACGCGCAACACCGACGACTGGGCCCGAACATCACCATAGGCAGCTATAACTTCGAGGTAGTGAAGGACTTCGTCTACCTTGGCTCCCAAGTCAACAGTATGAACAACATCAGTACCGAGATCAAACGCAGAATAACTCTTGCCAATCGCTGTTTCTTTGGGCTCAAGAGGCAATTGAGTAGTAAGGCCCTTTCTCGAAAAACCAAGTTGACACTATATACCACTTTGATAATCCCTGTACTTCTTTATGGCGCAGAAGCATGGACGGTGTCGAAGGCGGATGAGGAAGTCCTTGGTATTTTCGAGAGAAAAGTTCTGCGTTCAATCTTCGGCCCTGTTTGCGTTGATGGTTTCTGGAGAAGAAGATTCAATCATGAACTGTACGGGTTGTACAGCGACATGAGCCTAACCAGGCGCCTACGGATCCAACGGCTAAGATGGTTGGGCCATGTAGAGCGCATGGAGAATACTGCTCCGACCCGTAGAATCTTCGATTCCGAACCTGTGGGACAACGCAGTAGAGGACGCCCACGGAACCGATGGCGCACACAAGTGGAGAGGGACCTCAACCAACTTGGTGTGCAAAATTGGAGAACGCTGGCTAAAGACCGTGCCAGCTGGAAAACTTTGTTGGTTGAGGCCCAGGTTCACCCGGACTGTAGCGCCAAAAGAAGAAGAAGAAGACCGCTAGACCTATTCCCGTGAAAATTTGCCAATATTTACTCAGAATCGCTTATGATTTACTTAACCTTTTTTCAATCACGCCCACTTTTACGTCCATTTGCTTTTAAATTATGCTGCACCTTCCACTACCACTTTTTAACAAATTTTATAATGTAAACGTAGACCAATTTATAAAATTCTTTTTTCACAGGGAAGAGGTCCACTATCAAAAACTGGACTATCAAATAACTTTGTTGTTTGCGGATTAATCTAGTTTATTTAAAAAATTAAGAAGCATTTCACAATATGAACCTCTTGGTTCTTATCGTACCACATGCCATATGGAGTTACCACCGAGACTCCTATTAGTTCCGCTTGTTTTCACAAATATTGTATGATTTTTTAGTCTTACAAAGAAAGTGATGTAGTCGTAACTTATAATTTAGCATATCAGTGGTTTTTCATTATCTTCATAAGTTTCCTACAATTCCAAAATTATGGAATGCACTTGAACGTTTCTCTTGAACTGCATCTACTTAGTAACTCTATACTGGACAGCCTCGAGTCCTCGACAAGGGTGAACAGACAGTAGTCACTTTGTTGTTGCTATACGAAACTGTTACGTATCACTTCATGTTAATTGTTGAAATGTTGCGTCAACAAACCCGTTGCCATCACGTTCCACAACAAGATACGAAGCCCAAAATTTCTTAGTATTTGCAGCTCTTTGTAGGCACTATAGCCACAAATTCAAGAGTTTCTATTTAATTATATGAAAAGAACAATTTCACCATCCATATTTCGGTGTTCACTACTTTTATGTGAATTAAAGAATTTACACAACATATAAATTGGCCACAAAAATTGCGGCAGGTAATCGTTAAGCTGAGAAACTCGTAGAAAGATTGAAGCGTCTAAAATGTGTTGACGCGAAAGCTCGTTGTATGGACTCTCAGCTTTAGAGCGCTTTCATATTGGCCAACTTACAATAGTTGCACAAGTTTCTTGACCAAGTCTTGCGTTTGTAGATGTGAAGTCTAAGGTCAGCTTGTGGAGCGGAAGTACTGTTGCTATTTGAATGGAACTTGTGCGACTAAGATGCGCCACGTGAAAGCCCTCTTACACTCTATTGCAATAGTCAGAGGAATACTGCGTCATGATGGCCGCAGTGACATTTATGGTGAAACTATTGATATTTGTTGTTAGTCATATAAATATATGTATGAATATTTGTCTTTGTAGTGAAGAATATCTATCGGCTTGATTTTCATTCTGTAGCAACAACTTTATTCGAAAAACTCTTGAATTATTTGAATCCTTCTAAAACATTTTGATGAAAATGCGATTGCCATATATGTACATACTTGCATACACAAATACATACGTATGTATGTTTTTTAATAACTCAATGTTAATTTTAAACAACGACTCCGTTTGACGTTGAGAGGCGGCTTCAACTTTTTTTTAAACGTGTTGATGTTATCGTTCAAATTATATCAAACTGTTTCCGTATGTTTAATCTTCATCAAAACCTTTGGGAATTTTAACCCAAATATTGCAACTTAAAAAACGAAAGAGAGAAAAAAAACTTTAACAAACAGCGAGCCCTTAATCATTATGGACACAGGCAGCAAATTTAGTTCACATATTCGTGAATTTTTAACCAAATATTATAAAGAGAACAGACAAAAGAAAACATAAAAAGCGCAATAAAAAAGCCATAACATGTATAATTTTTGTACAAAAACACGATTTGAGAGAACATTTACAGTTTGTTAAAAACATCGACTAACCTATATTTACAAAATATAACAACAACAAAACAGAGTTTGGAAAAAAAGTTCTCGTTTAACAGGCTCCCTAAGGCAATATGTCCCAATGCAGGCGATCTGCTTTTGCAAATGTGTATTTATGCACTCGAATGTATGTACAACTAAACTTGGCCTTGTTTTCAGTTTTAATTTAAATATATAGATTTCTGTAGTTAAACGGTGGGTTTACCATCCGTTTAAGTATGTGTTTTGATTTGATAATCATTATCAGTGACGTGCGCATGCGTGGCCACACTCACTCTTGCAAACGTTATTTAAAATAGGTTTAAAATGAAAAAAAAAAACTTAACGGTGCAGTCAGTTTTAAGTTTTATTAAATGACCGCAAAGAAAAAACTAAATGGCAATTGCATATTTAGCACATGATATAAAATGAAAGTGAAACACAGATAAGTTTAAGAGGAGGGGTCCAAGATGTTCTCGAGGCAGCCATACGAGTATGTATCTATAATTCTTGTTCAGTATTTATGTGCGTGTATTTTATTAGATTTTAAGACTAATTGTTATACAGCGAACAGACGGAAACGTGAATATCGCTCCAATAACTTGGACAGAAACATTTTCATTTTTTACTTTGACTATTAAAGAGTTAAATTAGGGCGACATGTACATACATATATCTAGCCATGAACATTTTAATTTGTATTCGATTATTCTAAAAGGTGAGCAAAATATTAAAGGATAGTGAACTTTTTTAGAAGCGTTTTTGTAAGTGAATTATTTGTTTCATTTTGGGAATTCCTGTAAAATAACTTCGCCCAAGATTGATGACAAACAGCGTTTTTTGTTAACAATTTCAGAAGTCTCGGTAATGTGATCCAATAAAAACCACAGCTGTCCAATTTATCGTATTTGTTCGCGATTTCTTTTAGCAAATTATTTGACAATTTTGTATAGAAATTTTTAGAACACGTTAAACATTTTCTTTCGTCAAACAACACTCATTTATAAATTACTTAAAAGTTTGCAATTTTTAACCTTAAATAATAATTGATATTATTCGTAAATTATTTGAGGAAAAAAAATTTTGCTCCGCTGTGTTCTAGGACATTCAGCAGCCATTTGACCGGGTTCGGCACACTGGTCTTCCATACAAATTAAAGAAACTTTTCCCGTCTACATTTTATGAATTCGTCAAGTCATACCTGAGCAGCAGATTTTTGTACGTCAGATTCGGAGATGAAAGATTTCAATTATTTAAGGTTAGAGCAGGAGTACCTCTAGGTAGTGTATTAAGCCCTGCATTGTATGCAATATTTACGGCTGATATGCCTGTTTTGGACCTTGTGAATACTTATTCGATGACTCATTCACCTTTAATCAGCGAATAGTATTAATCCGTGTAAACGGCGATTTATGTACCAAAAACATATGTGTGCTCTAATCAGAGAACTATTTGGGCCATTTGCTTTTTCCTGAAGCTGGTAACACTCTCACTTTCTTGTAAAAAAATATAGTACGTTTCCCCGCCAGGTTGCAATGGCAGTTTTTGATACATTTACAAAAAGTTTAAAGATTAAAAGTCATCTGATGTTTTCAATTTAATTATTAGATTTATCAATCGAGACAAATAATTTCGTACTCCTGACAACCTGAGACGTGAATAATTAAAAGAAAATTATGATATTTGAGTGCGTAGTCTTGTTTTAGCAATTAACAAAGACCTATTAGCTATTCATATAATATATTCGCTTATTCAAAAAAAATATAGGATTACATTCAATTAAAAATTCATTATTTCAAAGAATTCCTTCACATTAATCATTTAAAATAAATTCTAGCTTGTTTAAAACTTAGAACGCCATAAGTTCTTTCGTACGTATGTATAACTAATTTTCAATTAATAGTTTTGTTGATTTAGTAAAAGGGGTTTGTTGAATGCTTAAAAATAATCGAAGTGTGCAAAAATTTCTCGGCCATGTCCCCAAAAATTCATCGAATAGACTTATAAATTTATATATAATTTATAAGTTAATTAATAGAATTTTGACAATGTTTTTCTGTACAACAATTAATACGTGGCACAACTCGGTTGGAAAAAAAATTATATGAATGGCAGTTTGCGTTCCTTTTCCCTTTCATACCAACAAAAAGAAGGCATTAAACAGAAAATTAAAAACATCTGTTTTGAACGAAATAATTTTATAATTGAGCACCAAATTTACCCCCGAGAACTCTTTAAATATAAAAATTTAAATATCTTAGTGGTCTAGAGACCATAAAAAATTTAGGTCGCCATAAAAACCCTATTAAAAGTCGCAGTAGACATAAAATAATGTTATAACTTTTTTTTATTTATTTTTCAATGAACACATTAAAATTGAACTTTAATTTTATTAGTTTTTATTTTTATTTCTTTTTAATGAAATAGTTATGGATGTTATCGCATTAAATCAGATTTGTAATTTCTTTACGCCGCCTTTTTCCATTTAAAATATTTAATGTGACAATTTGTTAATGAAAGAAAATTTTTAAAATATTTTAGATATTTATTGGTTTCGAGTTGTTTGTGTTCGTTGGGAGTCTCTAAATTGATTTTTATTGATCGCTTAATGATTGTTTTTGTTGTGGTTTTCACCGATTGTCATTTTCACCCAGACGCAGATCTTTGTTAATGTTCTGCTTTAAAAAATATAATTTTTGTCAATAAAAAGAGGCGAATTCATTATTTTTAAGAGAAGATATATTTAATGTTTTATTTGACGGCTTTAAAGTTTGGAAACGGGCTCCCCATATTTCTTGAAGTGGAGATATAATAAGAGAGTTTCACTTGAAAAAATAAGCGAAATAGTTGGGGTGGTAATAGTGTGAGAGCGATTTAGTACAGATGAATTATGTTGTGCAGTCAACTTTTATTGTATTTGAAATATTTAAAATAGACTCTCTCGTCCATGTAACCCTATATTTTGAATGCTTTATAAGTGTTAGTTTGCTGCGGAACTAATGATTTAGATTCATTTATTTTATTTACGTTATTTAAAGATTTTTACATCCAGTAAAAAAATAGGTTATTCAACTATTACTCTCAGGCATAATTGTATAATTATAAAAACTTTCTATTAAATTTCAATTTTCGACAGCTTCCAAAATGTGTTTTTGTCTACATATAGTTTTTATAGTCTTTAGAATTCATTAAAAAAAACTATAGACATTAATAAAACTTTAATTATTTCTCCTACTTGAAATTTTTCCAAGTTCGTTTTTGTCTTTTCTTGAATGAAAAGAAGGATTCTTTTCTTTTAGCAAAATTTAAATTTTCCTCTATTTTAAAAATATGTATTAAGCAAAACACTGCGTATGTTTGACGACTTCAACCCTCATCTGACGTGGTGTCGTGTAAATCGTATAACACATGGCCTAAACTTGGTTAACAGCAAGAACAAAACGAAAACCACCAACAAAAGCATTATAATGCCATCCTGGCAGCTGTACTGCGTGGCTGAGATGTTCTTTTTCCCCCTGCAAGTTTGTTAAAATGACAATTGCATTGCCATTTTTGTTTCGCTTTTTGCCAGACTTTTCTGAAATTGACAGTTAATAAAAGAGCTGACGGTTAAAAACCCTAAAAAAAGCTCACGAAGTTTTCGTGTCTTGTTATAGCTGTTGTTGTTGTTGTTGTAACTTGGCTTGTCCCGGTCTACTTGAGGAGTTGCGAACAAAACCAAAACATATTTTTATTTTATTTTATTTTATTTTTTTCAACCTTTTGTGATACTTCACGCAGTGCCCGAGAGACACGAACAATATAAAAAACAAAATTGATTTTAATGATTTATTGGCCATTTTGCGTAGCACCACAGGCAACTCTTCTCAAGTTCATTCAATTTTAAACAACAAACAATCGTCTGGGCGATACAATTCCTGAGTGTATAAATTGGTTACAGTAGTTGCAGGGGTCAGCATAATTTCTAGGTACGAGTATGTTGCTAAATTTAATTTCAGTTAACGAATAATGATAATAATTGAATTTAGGTTTTGCCATCACTTACATGGACAAAGCAAAAAACAAAATTGCCTCTAGAACCAACTTGCAAGGTATGGCGAAAATTTAAGACTCATCTAATAATTGCGCTGACAATTGAGTGTTTTAGAGCAGCTTTAAACGGTTGAAAAATAGCAACTTGAATTGCTTTAGAATAAACAGTAGCTAAAGAAGTGAAGCTGTGATTATAACCAACGGCAAACTCATGCGTGAAGTGTCTTATTGATAAACTGTTTAAATGTCAAAAAGAGGTTTCATCGGTTGAATTTTCCTAATTCCCTTAAAAGTCAGATCGCTAATTTGGCAACGTAAAGAAAAGACAATTGGCGCAATTTTTGTTTGATTTTTTTTTTCATATTGTATAAAAAGGTACCTACAATTTCTATAGAGAAATCAGACAAATAAACCTTTAATAAATTTTGAAATATTTTTGAAAAGTTAGGCTGTAAATATATATGTATGTATGTATGTTTCATAAATAAACCTTTTAATATTTCTTCTTTCTCCATTTTGCTTACACTTTTTTTCAAAGTGTATTTATATCTGTACACAAAGTGGCAGCTAAACCACTACTCTTATATTCTTCGGCATTTAGCGTCAACACAATATCTACTTTTATATGCGTTCACAACCAAGTAACTTTTTTTTTTTTGTATTGTTGTAATTTTTCACTGGCGCTGCCACCTTTTAGATGTAAATACAACCTGCTTCCTGCACCAAAAAATTGTGTCCGCATTTTAATACATACTCGTACATACCTTTTTTTTTATTTGTACAATCAGTTTTACGTATTTTTTGCTTTATTTTGTCGAAATAAAGCGGGATATATCGCCCATAAAATTTTGTGTAGCGTAACATTTCGTTTCAATTACGATTGGGATACAAACCATGAATAAGAGACCATGTCAAGAATAAAGTTTTCGTGAGAATATACAATAAAAATGGTTGCCAATGTTGCCACTTGCCGGCTAAGGGTTGGTGCCAGCACTTTTTGTGGTGGGTTGGCATTTTGTGCGATGCGATGATACGCTTTGCTGTGGCGAAAGTTTAATAATTTGCTTTTGAATATTGCACCATTATTGGTATGTAATGGGGTTGCGAGCTGACTGGTCAATCGCTTGATTGCGCGTGCATGCTGTGCTGCGCTGAGCTGCTGCTTTACTCGGAGTAACTTTATTTGATATTTTTCAAAGTCTGGCAAATTTACAGTTTCTGTTTTGTTTGCAAATCTGGTGATTTTGTGAACTATCGAGTTGGCAACGGTGGCTACAATGCGTGTTACTGCTACTTAATAATACCTCATCTTATTTCGGCATCTAATACCGGCATTAAAATCAAAATTTTTTAATTGTTTTTAAAAAAGTTCAAATCAAATTCAATGCAATTGTTTAACTGAATAAAACTTGATATTTTTCAGGTGTGTCTCTTCGTTGCCGAACTTTGTTTATAACAAAGATCGCTTGCAGAAATCTCATTCAAGGTTTCTCCACCTATTTAATATTCACATTCGCTTGCATTTTGTCCTTTGTGTATTGTTGTCAAGTTTAATTTTTCCTGCATTGTTGAAAGAGATCACAAAAAACTTTTGATTTTTATCATGTCCTCTGCAATTACAACATTGTGTAACATCCATTCATTGTTAGTTGTTTTTGCTGCAGCATTTGTCTATAGGCCTATTGGCGATAGCGGCGACTGCAGCACATGTGCTTTTAATGTTATTTAATGTCGATATGTCTGTCGTCTGTGTTGCTTTTGACCAAATATGGTTTATGTCGCCAGTTGGCGGATTTTGCTGTTTTTCTTCTTGCCACAGTTTTTTTTTTGCCAATTTATAAAATTTCATTTACTCGTCTTGTGTTTACAGGATGTGGCGAAATATAGTTTTTGCTGTCTCTTCGTTTTGTATTTAATGCAAGTCCTCCAATGTAATTCACAAACCATGTTGTATTAATTAAACAAGAAAACTATACAATTCATTACAAATATTTATTAAAAACAAGAGTTAAAAAACTACAAATGTGACTTGTAGCAAATCGACATGCGCATAACGTTTTGTGACTGAGTAAAACTTTAGATGAGGTTATGAATAATTAATACTTTTGATTTAAATTAACTATTTATAAACTTTTTTGATTTAGCAAAGCAAAGCTTCATTAAAAGAAACAGTTTTTGTTTTGAGCGCACAACATACGACGGGCTCTTCTTGTTGTATGTCAGGTTGGATAATTAAAAAATAATTATAAGGTTCTGAAAACAAAGTTTGTTCCAAACTTCTTTAAAAGACACTTCAGAATCGCACCACATCTCTTGCACTCTAAAAAGTACGAATACGATAAAAAGTTTCGAAAAAGTAATTTTTATATAAATAAGATGCCTCTAGAAAAAAAGTCGAAATATCACGTACTGGTACTTACTTAAAGCGGCCAACCGCTCAAAAGTAAAATTTTTGTTTTAATATTTCGCACATATTTCACGAAAAAAAAAAATAGTAAGAATTTTGGGGTTTTTAATGATGACTTGCTCGAAATATGACTTCAAAAGTAAATCTTTTCTAAAAATTACTTTTCATACTTTTATTTTATGAAAACAAAGGAAACGCACAACGAACTCATCAGTCTGAATTCGCTTTGGAAACGCGCTGTACTGATGAAAAGATAACTGCTATTATAATTAATAGCACAACTAGGAATAATTTTTAAAGTCAACTATTTGCTGGTGTTTTTGATTACCTTAAATTGAAAATAAAACAATTATTAAAGTAAAACCCTTGAAAACGAATACCAGATTTATTCATTGGCTTTCGGCGACAATGCGATCTTCGCGGGAAAGGACTTGTGGCCTAGTCGCAGTTGTGTTGCTGGCATTGCTTTTTAAAAGGTAATGCTGGAAAAGGCTTTAAAGATGTACCAGTTGTATTTAAAAAAATTGCAAAAACATTTGAAAAATGTGCATTTGTCACGTTTGACATACTTACAAAACGTTACAGCAATACGGATCAAGCGTTGTATGGCTGTTGAAATTATTGGTATGAAACGAACCGTAAGAGCACCGCGCTAACAATTACAAATGGAATTAGAACATCCGATTTTGACAGCGGGCTGGAAAGTGAAGTTGGCTGCAATAAGTTGTGGTGACTAAGACTAATACCATTTTGATTATTTTCACTTTATATTTCCATTTTTTTTTTGTTCTAACTCTAACGTCAGCGATATTCAAGTATGTTAAGAGCTAAAGTGAAGCCGTTAATGCGGCAACTTAGTTAGTTAGGAGGCGTTTTAAGAGTGTGACAAATGTACTTTCTGTGAAAGAATTTCCCAATTGTTTAAGTACAACAGGCACTTTTCCATGTTCTCGTCCGGTGGTTATTTCCATTTTTAAATACATGTATTTGTTTTAAATAAAGGTGTTTAACAAATATTTGTTCAAAGTCATTTTGGTTGTGAATGTTTTCCTTTTTTCAAGTTTCTATTGAGCCACTGGAAATGTTTATAATTCTGTGAAATGCCCAGAACTATGTAGCCCTGAACAACAAGAACATATCAACCATGACCATGAACTTTGTTAAAAAAATAAGTTTTTTTTTTATAATATCAAAGATAATGTTTTAAAGGCCATGAAAACAAAGGCAAGTACATTGAATAACATGCACATGCATGTCTGTCAAACGTTTTCAAGACAATGTTTAGCAACATGCACAAACCAAAACATTGTCATTTTAATGTCTCATAAATTTGAATACAACCTTGATGGGTATGCCGAAATTCAAAAGCAAATACATATTGAGAATATTTTTGCCGCATTAATTTCATTACATAAAATGTTCAACAATAGAGCAGCGATTGCAACTCGATCATGTCATCGTCATTGTGTTCTTTAGCCAAATCCTAAACTTACAAATTCTGATTTAGAAAAAATAAAATATAAAATTGTCAGATGTCTTCTGTGCTCAACACAAATGATATGCTTTGACGCTCTTAGTCAAAGAAGGTAGATTATTTCAACATATTGAAGTAAAAACAAGAAAAAAAACTTACCGACTTAAAATAATAAAATACAAAGAAGTTGGGCACAAAAATTCAGAAAAATATTTGCAAAAAAGCAACAACAATAAAATTTACATAAAATACAATAGTTAAGTGGAAGAAAACAAAAACTTGAAGGAAATTCGTTGGCGATGCAGCAGTGATGAGAATGATAAAATACTGGCTGAAAAGTAAAAAAGTTTTGCAAAAAGTTGTATATAAAAATCGAAAAAGATGCTGCTGATGGCGCGCATGATGGTGATCATGAGTAAGGCCAGCACTAAAGTTAAACTCATTACGCATTCAAGGTCCTTAAAAATAGACTCTGAAACGGAACGAAACTTTGTTTTCCAACAGCATTTGTGCATTTGAGTTGCTTTTTCATATTGTTGTTGAAAACAATATGAAAAAGATGCCTGAATAGTTTAAATATTAACGTACAAGTATTTCGAAGCTGACCACACTGGGAGAAAAACTTTGCCAATTTTGCGCAACCGGAGTTTCAGCATTTATTGCCATATTTATGTTTTATTTATAACTTGCATGACCTTTTAGGGTTTTTTTTTAAATAAGATTTGTTTAAAATTTAGCAGATAATTTGTTGAGTCATTAACAACAATCTAGTTCCTTGCATAAAAACAGCTGTCGCAAGGCAACAACACTTCGAAGATTTTCTTCTTCCTGCGTCTGTAAATTTAAACCACAACCAGAACGTTTCAGCCAAGTATGGGCTCCTCAATGCCAAAAGGCATTCTGGGGGCGTGTGGGCACCCGTTCTGCCTTGATTGACCTTTGGTAAAGGTTGCAGAAGAACATATATAACCGAAATCAGACAGGAACTTCCTAGAGTTCTAGGTGCCGTGCCAACTGAGGTACCCCTTCCCCTCTACTGCCGCGTCGTCAACGCTTAAGCTACCCCGCAGAGAAACGCGAATGTAAACAATTTGAAATTACTTTTCATGACAAATTTCCAAAATTTGTTTTTCTGGCTGTTCGCCACCGCTTAATTCGATTTCCTTAAAAAATTCCGGGATTATACCCTAAATAGTTGAATAGTGTATAAAAACAACTTAAAACAAAAAAAAAATGTATATGACAGTAACCAGCCCTGAGTTCATTGTTCGCTTTACGATTTCTTCTGTATTAATGATTTTCAACGCTTTAACCATCTTTATGTTTCAGCAAAGTTCTTTATAACCCAAACGGTTCATATTTATATGTATAGAAATAAAATATATGCGCCCAATTAAAGTCAAATTAAAAATTGGCATTTCTTTAAGTGTATCCTAAGTGTAGACTCTGAACTTGAAGTCAGGTATTGTTGTTCAATCACGCGCATTTACGACTCATGACATTTCGGAACTTGTCGCTTTCATAAATAGTTAACCCACCGAGATGGCAACTATTTGCAAAAACAAAACCAAATACTAAATAAAACAAAACCTCAAACGTCGCGAACGCAAGCAACTTCTTCGACAAGCAGCCAACTTACAAAACTGCCAACCAATTCAAACGACCATATGGCGGTGTTTCTTATATTTCTTATAGAAGAGACACTGATAAGACACCATGAGGATCATTTTGGGGCAGAAGATGAAAAGGAAAATAGAAAAGCAAAAAAAAAAAACAAACAAATGCACTGCAATTCGTATGGGCTCGTCTGCTGCTATGATTATCATTAAAATCATTTTTTGTTGTGCTTTTTTTTTGTTAATTTTATTCTCTATTTTTAAACATTATTGCGAGCCTTTTTTAACATGTCTTCACAATTTTCATTTCTAGGCAACTATACCATTACAATCATTTAACCTTGATTGTGGACGTTTAGATAATACAAGTGGTACGGCAACAAGTTCAGGTGGCAATGTGACTAAAACGAATGTAGCCTACCTGAGAACATTATCGGCACCGACACCATCGCCTTCGCAAAATATTTACCAACAACTACATCATAATCATGGCAATAAGGCAACTGGTGGCACAAGCTGCTGCACAAGTGCAACTGGCAGTAAAAAGCAACAACGTAACAGTTTAGCAGGAGGCATATTTAATGCTGCATTTGATCAACATCATCATCATCAGCAGCAACAGCAAAATCTGGCAAATTTCCAAAGCAATGAAGCCGCTTTGAATGCCTTAACTGCTGACTGCTCGAAAACAACCAATGACACTAAGTCAACAATGTCAACAAAAATAGCTCCAACAACCATTTTAAAAATTGAGGAGACTTTGCCGTCAGCCTCTTTAGCCAGCGGTGCATTTAAAGAATCAAGTTCTGCTCAATCATCATCCGAATTGGAAACTTTACAACAAAAACGTTTACGTCAGTTGAATATTGAAATGGATAATATACGTAATACGTCCATAGATCAAAGCCAACAACTGTCGGCCTTAATGCAGCAACATCACTATTGCACGGAGAGCTCAAACCAACCAGCCAACAGCAGCCACAGCTTCAGCCACAATAATAATAAACATAAAAATCTTATGACAACATCATCCTCATCATCATTTGCCATGACGGCGGCATTACCGAAAAAAGTTTCTGTTTCCTACAGCCCCAACTGCCCCCACTCGTCCGCTAACCACGTGACCTGTGTCGCTGGAAAACAAGTTAACTCTACCCCGTCAACACAGCCGAGTGCAACACCGACGACTGCAACAAGTTATCTATTGCACGGCAATGATGCTACCAAAAAAGGTTCAACCTCTACAATCTGGACATCTGAGGAATCGATATTAAGGAGTGTTGGCGCCGTCGATGAAGACAATAAGTAAGTATAATCATTATTTACAACATTTTGATTGTTGCATTTGTTGCAAGAGACAAAAAAATTAACATTGTACACACACAAGACGATTCTTCGTTTTTCTAATCCATTGAGACATAATTACTTTGAGAATCATTTATGTGCAAAAGTGTGCGCGTTCTGAATGGATGGATGGATGTTTGTCAGCAAGCCAACCTGCTTGCACCGTCTGTCTGTCTGTCGGCGCTGTCGATCTGCGCTGTACGCTTATGTGTGGCCTCTTTGGGGAGTTGTCTGTTGTGTTTTAGGCTTTCGTTTTTGCTATTGTTTTTCATTCTATTAGAATTTTACGTTTGGCTTGTAATATCCCCGGAGATATTTCTAATATAAAGAGGATTTTGCTTAAAACTATCACCTGGAAAAAAACAAGGATTGGGAAAAATCAACACAACATCTTTTACCGCAAGTTTAACTAAATAATTTTTATTGGGAAAAGAAAAATTTTATTATTCTTTTTTTTTTTTTTTTTTGAGTGAAAAACAAAATAAAATCATTGACGGTTTTATTATTTGTGTCTTGTGTGAAAACTGCATAATTTTATAGAAAACAACCTTTCATGTTAAGAGCACTATTTTCATTGAATCAAGCTGAAAATGTGTTGAAATAATATAGAACCTCATGTCGGTTTAAACTTAAAGGTTTCTTTGTGGTGGTGCTTTAGCATCTGAGTAATAAATAATCACAGGCCAACATCATTTAGCTGCGCCTATTAAAAGCTCCTTTATATAGTACCAAAGAACTCATTATGGCTTAATTTAATTCTCGCACCTCTTCGGCGAGAGAAGAAGAATGAGAACTAAGTGGCGTAAGAAACGTATGCGTAGCTTGAAGCGTAAGTGCAGAAAGTTGCGTACAAGGTCCAAATAAATCCGGCGATTACTGTCCGAAAGTACAATGTTTTTTGTATTACGCTCTCATATCATTTGCCGGACATACATGCGTGGCAGCTTTTTGTAATATGCGACAAGCGGCGCACAACACAAACTCCTTACTCGAGATTTGGGGCTAAATAATTCTTCCTGCCATAAAATTGCGAATCTGTAGCAAGCCCACAGCACCTCAGCATTTTTGGGTTTAAAGCAGGGTCAGAACGTTTCACCCTGGCTTAGGCACTTCAACCTATGGACGCTCTTTTGAAAGCATCCCTTTCTTCTAATTGACCTTCGGTGCAGATTTCGGAAACGCCTGAACAACCGAAGTCATACAGGAACTTTCTAAACTTTTGATTGCCTTGCCAACGGAGAAACCCCTTCTTCTCAGTTCTACGGAAAACAGAGAGCCACAGTTTGGAATACGCCAGGGCAAAACCCGCCCCTGTAGGTGTCTTTTATACAGTACAAAAGTTCAATTTAAAAAATAACACAAATGTTTCTAGTTTCTGTAAAATATTGCAACACGTCGTGATGGAAATGAACCCACCAACCATTTTGAAAAGAAGAAATTAAAGGCAGAATCATAAGTTAAAAAATATCAGCGATAATTTTTAGTATTTCAAATCAAATACTTTTCCCTTTGGTTAAGGAATTCTTGACCGAATTCTTGACAAATTCATTAAATTACGTTTAAATTGAATTGACCAATATATAATTGATATTCCAAAATGTTTATACTCGTATTTCCCCATAGCCTTAATTAATTATTTTCAATTTACAAGTAACAAAAATTTAATTTATTCGTTTTGCTCGACGTTTCTCTTTTTTCGTTTCATCGGGGGTGCTCTTATTTCATAAAATGATATTTTTTGTATTGTGTTAATTATTTTTTTTATGATATTTGAAAGTATCTTAAAAAATATTTTGTCTGCGGAAAAAGGTGCAAATATCGGATAGATTTCTCAAAATCACATCAAAATACAGTTATCGCAACCTTTCTTTTTTCAAATCTGGCAACTTTTAATTTCGAAAGCAACCTGATTTATGAAGTGCTGGGGATGCATCGTTACCAATCTAAATATACTATAAATACGTACATATGTATGAACAATATGTATGAATGTATTAAGTAGGTTTAATGTCTCCTCAAATCAAAATCGTTAAAAAGAAAATCTCTTCTAAACCAGCTTCCTAACATTGTGGTAAAAACTCCCCAGCAAGCTCAAAACATGATTGCAAAATCTACAAAAGAAACCGCCTTTCAAAGGCTTTGCGTGTTGACAAATAACAGCATTATAAATGACATTCTGATTAATTTCGTTCATATATTACTTGGACTTTTTTAACTTAACTTTTTTCATACAATTTGAATGAAGAAATAAACTATGAAATTCGTTAAAAACTCCTTGAAATGTCAGGTATTTTACAGATACGAAGTATGAAATATACTGACATCTTGACACTTGGTTAAGAATTGAGAGAGTGAAAATGAAAAGGCATAACTGGTTAAATCAAAACCATTCATATACTCATTCATTAACACTTAATCCTTTCGCGTATAAAGCTACAAAACTAGTTAAATAGTACGAATATATGTAAAGTTTATGTTTAATATTTGTGTTTTTTTCTTGTGTTGCAGCTCTACTTCATCCTCGGCTTGCGAAGAAGCATCAGGTGTTTTAAGTTCTGGTAAATCAGGCATATCACTTGATAGCTCAGGTTTGGAAAATGATAATAATGAGAGCGGTATTGGTACAGCCACACCACCTAAGGAGATGCCCTACTGGAGAAGTACGCCACATCGTCATCGACACCATCATCACCACCACCACCATCATCATCATCACAATCAGCCGGACAATGAATCCATAACAAGTTTGGATGCTCTTAGAAAAATGAAATTTCAAAAAGGTAGCTCCATCACATCCTCCGATGATCCTGATCTGTTGGAAGTATTAAGTTTATGTGATGAAACTCACGATGAAGATGATGACGACGATGATGTCAGAGATCTGGAAGATGCAGTAGCAAAAACGAATAAATCACTCAAAGAGGCGAATGAAGAGGATATGGATGACTACGATATGGTCGATGAGGATGATGAGGGCCATGATGACTTTGAAGTGGTCACCTACTGTGATTGCGAATACCCCGAAGATGGGGATAATAGCAGTGCTAGTGCTGGTAGCACCAGTGCCAGAACAAATTGCTTTCCCAGCAACGGCTCACAAAGTGATACGAGCGGCGTGGTATTACGACGCAAATTTTCTGCCTCACCTATAATGGTACCCTATGCTGGGCAAACAGCTCATGGTTCCTCAAATCATGGAAGAACACACAAATGTCGCAGTCACTCCTTAGACACGTCATCGTTGCCCAATTGTTACCACCAGACACCCAGCCAGCAGACACAATACCATGCCCAACATTATTCGCAGGCTCAGCTGGCACGTAAACTTCAACATTTAAGAGATCGTCACAAGGATCGCAATCAACTGTCGCTGGCTTTGCGTCAAGAACCCTTTCAGTCTTTGTTGGCGCCTACACATTTTCATGAACTGCCATCACCAAGCAGTGCTTCGTTACACAGCGGGCATGAAATTTTAGATACTCAAGAGCTCTCTACGAAATCAAATTCGGCGCCTTTGTTATTGAAACAAGAAAAACGACGTGATGACTTTGCTAACCAGAATGTGGTGAGTGTTTGCCAATTGACTGATTCACATTAAGTTGAACTTCGTCTAAACCTTTTCTTTCCTCTTGTTGTTGTTGTTGTTGTTATTATTGTTGTTTACATTAACTCATTTAAAAGTTTTTGCTCCTACAAAGGTTAATTAAATGTTGATTAAGAAAAGTCAGAAGTTCCCCTTGATGTGAAGCTAAAGTACTTTTTTGATTAATTTTTTTATTAACATGTTTCTTTTTCTTTTATATAGACTCTTCGCTATTCACGTTCACAAAGTGATCGCTATTTAGCAGGTGAGTAAGAAAATCTTATTTTTTTTTTTACTTATTTTGTTGTGCCCTTCGTTCTGTCAAGTTTAGTTTAAGGTGTTCATCCTTTTTTGCTTGGTGGCGTCTACATCCAGTTTTCTCTTTCTGCGTTGTTGTGGTTGTTTTTTAAGCATATTTACATATTGTGTACACAGACCTTTGAAACGATTAAATCTATAGGAGGAAATAATAATAACGCAACTAAGTAAAACCTAATTGTTCTGCGAATGTGTTTCGAGAGTGATAGATGATTATAGTATAGGAGTACTATTAAGTTATTATCGTTTTGTTGGCTCTATTAGGAGTTACATTTCTATCAAAAGAGTTCAAGTCTTTTGTTCCAAAAAATTAACGAATAACTCTTTTAAATAACTCTGAATCAAATTACCTTTTTTTATTTCTTAACATAATCTTAAATAAAATATTTCTGCAAAACAAAAGATGAATTATAACAAATCAATTGTTATGCCGATGAAACAAAAATCTTTCCATTCTTCGCTTATATTTCTTTCCAACTACGCTGTAGTGGGAAAGTTTCGTTTGTGAGTATATCGACCTCTTTGCGCGAAATCTCGTATGTTACAAAAACCAAATTTTACGGGACAGCCATTTTTATACTTTTCTCTGCTTTCGCTTGCATAACATGCGATAAAGTATTCAATAAATTTTTGTAGCAACGAAGAGGAATTCGCCTACAATATTTTGTCAGGTGACGTGTCTTTGAATGTAGAACAAGATTGCATCAGAAACTCATTTTCAAAAAAAAAATTGGTATATACGATAATTTCGCGCAAAGGGGTCGATATCCTTGAAAACTATATCGCTTGGACCTTCATTTGATTGGATAAAATTTTTTTAATTCAATTTTATAAATAATTTTTAAAATCGAACTTCATAATAATAATAGTACATTTAAGTTTGAATTAGACTTGACATAATTACAAAAATCGAAATCATTGGTCTCTACCGGCACAGTTATAGCTCTGACATCGCATTTAATATCCGCCGTAACAGTTTCTATTGAAATTAATTGAATATATTTTTCCTCCCTCTTTTTATTTTTTTGCTGTATTATAATGGCTGCTGCATATCTAAAACATTTTTAACAATCTACCAAATATATCACAGCTGACAGCCATACACATTTTGTACACATTTATGCATTCAACATTTTCGAAATATTCATCAGCTGGAACATGTTTCAACATGCTCAATTTTGCTGAAGTGAAGATATTTTATTAAAATCTTAAAAGTAATTTCTGATAGTGTCTAGTGAATCGCTTTTCGTTTCGCAAGTTTCAAAAGTTTCGTTTTAAATTTTCTTATTGCATAATATATTTTAGGTGACATAATTTCGTATTAAGAGTATAAATAACTCAATATCAACCTTAACAACGCGTAATTAAACAAATATCTCTAAATTTTAGTAACGGGTCTTAATTATGTTAATTATTTTATTCAACAAAAAATTTCCAAACATTACATCCAGTTCACAATGTTTGAAGCTGTTTCGTAAAAGCAATTTTGAAAAAGATCCTTTGACGTACATAATTAAAGTTCACATAAAAACTCAACATGTACTAACTTGGCGTTGGTCATTTTTAATATTTAATGCTTTTACTAGTAATATGAACTATATACACATAAGAATAGAATAACATAAAACTATCAGAAAAATGCCAAAAACCAATAACGAAGAGCGAAGCCTTCAATAATGATGCTTCGTGCAGGAATAGTATTCAAAAACTTAAGATTCTTCGGCTTGAGGACTCATCAAGTTGTGCTGTTCGTTTGATAGAAAAAAATTATAAAAATTTACAGCTGTTGGTGATGAAATTTTGTTAAGGGGTAACATTACACATAAACAAATCAACGTGCAACACCAAGGAAGCCAGACTGGTTTTTCATGCATGTTGGCTACATTTTTTTAATCGTTTCTATCCATATTTAGCGCTTATGGAGACCAATGTACAAGGCAAATCAAGAACAGATAGTCTGGGCTGAATTCGGTTTGAAAAAATTCCCCTTCTATGTCAAAACCAACAGTAAAGTTATTTGTGTAGGTGTTTTACCTTAGAATGGAAATAACACACTGTTTTCAAACCGTTTCTAAAATATTTTCCCTGCACTAATAAAAAATTTTTGTTCAAAAATTTTAAAAACCGTAATTGAGTTCACGAAAGGGAGTTATAACTTTTCTAGAATCTATTAGTTTGGCCATTCGAAATGTTTCCTATTACAATTTTAATAATAAGGGAAAATTTTAGTGGAATATGAATTAAAAAAAGTGTGTATCATTAGTTTTCAGGCGGAAATATTATCAAAAACCGAATAAGGTACAACAATTGATTTGAACCGACTTTTCAACATACAACATTGAATTCTTTTACTCACTACTCCGTGGCAGACTTACTCACTCAACCAAATCAGATCTTCTATGGAGGTCTAGCGTATAGAAAGAAGTTTTAAAGTAGTTTTCTTGTTCTTTTTTTTTTTTTTTTTTTTTGCAAAGTTTCACTTTTCGTTGCCATGATGAGAATGAGTGATTAATTATTTAATCATTTTTCAATGGTCGTTGTGTTAGCACAGTGTCTGTGCCTAAGATGCATGCACATCTACTCTTTTATTAACTGTCAAGAGATCTGTTTCTCTTATGAATATTTCGCTGCCTATATACATACATAGATAATATTTTTCTTCGATGTAGGTAATCTGAATTTTTTAACATTTTATTTTATTATAGTTGATCTTAGAGTTTTCACTATGGCTTTGATTTTGTAACAAATTTTTTATTTTTTTCATTTTAATAGACATTGACATCAAGTTATTGCCATTTTATTTATTCATACAATATTCTTGATAAGTTGGCTTACGTTTTTTTTTTGTCTCAGTTTTCTCATCTTCTATTAATGGTCTTGTACTGGTATCTCAAGCTTTGATTATGTTTCAGTTTTTTTTTCCAATTTTTTTTATAAGAAGGAAAAAGAAGATTTCTCTTTTTATTAAGATTAATAGATTTACGCATTTTAATTGAAAAAATTCAATTATATTATGTAAATGATTTTATTTTTCTTTATAACGTTCGTGAGAGGTTTACGTATTTGCAATAAATATTAATTTGTTTAAATTGTTGAAAATTGGTTTATCTAAATATGTGTAAGTCTTTCACTAAAATTCAAAGTAGGGTTCGTCTGCTGATGACCCATTGCAAATTATAACATCTTCCGTTAAAAGGAGAAATAGGTCCAAAAATTAAGAAAACGCTATTGATAAATTTCTTTGGTTTTTATGAATAACAGCGTATCACCGAAAATGAAACTTTTCAGGAAAGCTGGAAAGAGCTCGTTTTTGATGTTATAATCTCACTATCAACATTTTTCAACATGTTTCTATAGCTGGTGCGCTTTGCTACCCTTAAAAAAATTGAGTGGGCCACTTCAGTATGAAAATTGCGTTTTCAAAACTTGGTCCACAATTGACAAAGTTATTTGATAATCAATAATTGAACCGGGCAATGTGCGCCAACACCCGACACCAATTTCTAAAAAAAAGTCTTCCATGTGAAAAAAGAATTTTAAGAAATGGTCTACCAACGGCGCAGTTATGGGCGTTTATGTTATAAGATTTGTGGAAGGAGTACCATAATTTAAAAAAGTGTTAAAAAAAAGCCTATATATCATTCCAGAGCACCGGTTAAATGTTGTGAAAATTTCAGAAAGATCGGTCAGAGCTCTGGTCTCCTATAACTTACAAGCACACATTCCGTTATATATAAGTACTAAAGTGACCCGGTGAATTTTGCTCACATCGGTTATAAAGCCTATCAAAATTCCAACTAAATAATTGTCTCTAAATGGTTCCGAAATATTAGAATGTTCACTAATCAAAGTAAAAATATATTTTTATAAAAAATTTGTGGCTTTAGCTTCTAAAGGCCAGAGCATATACGAGTATGTGACCACTCATAAGAAAACCCACCTGGTGTGTTGAAACAAGTTTTTGAGTCAAATGCAGTTTAAGTGTCCGCCTCTGTCTTGTATTGCTCTCATTTCATTGTTAAAATACACTAAATAACCTGGTCCTGTTATATATAATTCCATTTTTAAATTACTGCCTGATATTTTTGAGACTTGCGAACGGTTTCATACGAAAATTGAAGGTTTTCTACATACAAATAAAAAAAAAGTGAATTCATGTAGAGGGTTACATATGTTGAAAATCGGACTAACTTTCAGTACAGACAATCGTCTGAGACGCAGCTGGAGCTAGACTATTGATTATTAAAAACTTCCACCATATAGGCTAATATGGTACAGAAATTCGCCTAAATAATCAAAGATCGGAGTATAAACACCGTATTTGTGCTGCAACATTTTTCTCGGAGCTTCATGACTATTGATACAGGGATTATGTAGTCAATGATTTCAACTCTCAATTGTCCTCTGCGCTTGATGAAGAAGAGCTTTCACCGTCTATGGTTAAATTCTAACCCAATCACTCTTAGCGACTTTCATGTTTCGAGAAATATATTCAACGCATTTCAAATAATAAATAATTAGTGCAAGAATTGCCAGCTGAAATGGAGTTTTAATTACATAGAAGAGGTTTTAATCTAATTATTTTCATAAAGAAATGGTTGAAAAACTTTATTTTTATTTTAATTTTTGAATTTTTTTTTTTTTATTATTTTTGGGCGGTTTTCTAGCATAAGCTGATGTACAATTTATTTCGCTATTATGCATTAGAAATGATTTCTTCCTCCATATTATGCGGCGCAAGATTGCTAAACAGCTTAAACAATTTCTCTTAGTCATATAAAATTCTAATTTAAAAGAAAAAATGTGGACAGATAATGAAATTTGAACACAGTAGTGAAGGTACTGGTAAGCTTTTGATATATTAATTTATTTAATTTTTAAAATTTGCACAATAAATGATTGATTACTTTCTTTTTGCGAGTATTATTTTTCTGCCAACTCAATTCACGTTTGACATTTAAAACGAAAACTGTCTTAAAACAATTGATTAAAAAGGATTGTTGTGGTTCATACATATTCTGCCTTTTTCCAGAATTTTTCATGTGAGAATTCAGCAAAAAAAAAAAAGAGTAAAAATAATGACAAAAAGAATTGTGTATTGTTGTAGACAAGCACACTCAACCTGTCATTGTACACAATACAACATGAATAAAAAAAATTAAAAGTAATAACAAAAGCTGCAGCAGCCATAACATACATATAAAAACCAAAAATGGCTGTCAATCTTGTCAACCGATGATACGAGTAACGTACGAAAGAAACTTCTTCACTCTTGTGTCCACCACTGTTTTTTATGGACCCCAGTGTTGAAAAGGGCTTTTTTATTGGCTCCTGGTTGAAAATAATTTAATTCCTTGTTGTTGCGCAGCGCTTGTGTGTTTAATTAACGGAGAACTTTTGTTGTTTGTCAAGTAATCAAGTTTTCAACTTGAGGAAGTCAACGAAAAAGTGAAAGTACGTTTTTAGGGGAGTGTGATGTAAGTCGCACTATTTTGGGCAATTAGGAAAAATAAACTTGAAGGTTGATTGAAAACAAATAAAGCTCCTTTTATTGTAAAGGAAGTATAAACAACGTATGCCAACAAATCAATACAGTTTCCGACCTTTCCTTGATGTATGTATATTTAAAAAATCGCCCTAAAATGATTAGATAATTTGAAAGAGAAACTATAAAAAAATCATATTCAAATTTGTTCGGGTTTTGATTTTTCAAAATGGTTGGTTTTCGTCTCACAACTTGTAAGCCTTTGCTTTGTTGTCATAAGAAATAATTGCGTAGTTGTTTGGGATATGTGTAATTATTTCAGAATTTCAACTATTTTTCTCTTATAAGGAAATTTGTTAAACTTTAATATTCCAGTATTGCGATTAACGATGGAATGATGGGAAATGTTGCTTTTAACCGTTCTATAGATTTGTTATCTCGAAGAGTTAAGTTTTGGCTGCACTTGAAAATTCGCAGCCACGTAGTCCTTAGAAGACTTTCGGTGAAACTTATGACCATCGGCCACAACGTTCAGTATCCGAGCTTCATTTCCAAAAAGTTTTCTTATATAATTATTGAGCGTTTTTATTAGTATTTCCTTTTTAAATATCACTTATTCAAACAATTCAAAGTTGCAATAAATGAATCTTGTTTTGCAATTGTATTTTGTGACAAATAACTTTTAAGATTAAAAATAAAAAACGATTCGTAGCTTCGCCAAAAAAGGCAAAAAAAAATTTCTTTTTGGTTTTGTATGTCGGGAGTAATTTTTATTTTAAAGTTAAATTTTTCATGGACTCAAAGATATACATTTGGAAACGTAAAGTGAAAATTATAGACATGCAATATATACAAAACTTGGCTACGTTTCACACATCTGTGGGAAGTTTTTGTCCAGGATTATTAAAGATATGTGTGTCAACACAAATTGCAAAATCTCTTGCAATTTGTAAAATTATTTCAAAGATTTTCTTAAAAATAAAAAAAAAGTTGTTAAACCTCGAGTTACAATTTTAAAAAGATGATTTTTGTTCAATACTTGACTTTCTTTTTACAAATAAATTTTTAAATCGGAGATATAGAGCAATCTTATTAGTTTATTTTTTGATAAAATAAATGTTTTAAAATTTTAGTTGCCCTGCTTTAAACCATAAACAGCCCAAAGTGTATACGACATTCATTGGTTCATTTCTCTTCTCTTTCCTACACTAAAAGCCATTGACGTCATAAAATTGTTTTAGTCATGTTAATTTTGATATTAACAAAACTCTACGGCCAAGCAGGAGTGTATCACGCACATACATACTACATACATATATTCAATGTGTGAACAATAATCCAATAAAAAATTTATTGCTTTTAGTTAAATTTGCCAAGAAATTATATCAGAATGACTGCATAAATTGCAAATACATGTACACATGGTAACACTGCCAGCGGTTGTTATTTTTCCAGGCGAAATTCTAAAAAAAATTCAATACATTCTGCTTCTCTAGAGAGAAAACCTAAAGCAAATATTAGTTTAAATTGAAAATAGTTTTTTAAGCACAAATTTTTCATTTTAAAAAGAACTACTTCTAAACTTTAGTAAATCGGGAAATTCAAAAAAAGCCTAAACGAAAGTTCTTCTCTCTGTTTAATATTCGAGTGAAATGTGATCAGACTTCATAAGTATTCCACTTTTTTTTTTTTGAATGGAAATGTCTTTTTTTAACCAGCAAAATTTAGGAAAGCACCTATTGTTTTGAAATCCACTTACTGTCACTGTGCAAAAATTACGGTTTAGATGAAAATATAGTATAATTTTTTTTCTACTTAAAGAAGGACCTACTTTTTTAACAAAAAAGAAAAAGGGAATTCCTCTTAAATCTCCAGCCACTGTTATGGCTTTCTATTTATGAATATCCTTTTTGTATAAGAATCAATTTTAGTTTAATTCTTACACTTCCACAAGCATATGTAAACACACACACACACACTTCTCACCATCAGTAAACCATAAAAGAACATAACCTACGCAGCATTTACATACAACACTCCAATTAATACTACCACAACAACACGCTTAATAAACTATAAGGACATTTTCCAATTATCGTTTTAATCCAACTACTACTACCCCTCAAACCAAAATTTTTTTTTAAATTTATCACTTTCATTCTCGGCATTATAACGTCATATTGATTTACATACTCATTCTCCTCCGCTCCCATTTGTATTTCTTAACTTACTAACGCACAGGCGTATACTCGATATTCAATATGAGCTCTTCAACATCATCGCCAGCATCCATCCATCATTCCCTACACAACATTATTTAGCCGTTGATGCACATACCGTATACGTACTGGTGGCATTTCATTGAAATGTTTCAATAAAGTGAGTGTTTGTGTTACACTGTGCCTATGCCTGTGTCTGTGGCTGTATGTGTGTAGACTGTCAAACGAGAACACGAATGTTTTTTTTTTCCAACGAGTGATATTTTAAACAAACAACGAAAGAAACCGGCACACTACGCCAGTAACAACAAGTGCCGTGGTAGTGCTCGTAAGCACCTACATAATTATATACAATGATATTTTTTCTTAAACTCAGGTACAAACACAAGTAAAGGGTGTTTTTTTATAGAGCTGAAAAACTAAGTTGGCAACACGTTTTTAACTGGAGGCCATTTTGTCAGCTGTCAAGTGATTTATGTTCAGTTTAGTTTGGCATTTCAACATGAATAGACCGCCGCCTGAAAAACGCTTCCCATTGGGTCCAAACAAGGTTGCCGTAAAGCCCGTCTTTTATAAGCGAATTTTTTTTAAGCGATTAATCTCACTTTGGTTTAATGGATACGTTAATAAAGAAAACTGAAGTATTTGGAGTGATGATAATCCTCTACACCCCGAAAAACTCACTGGTGTGCTTTATGGCCTGATAGAATCATTGGTCCATACTTCTTTCAAAAAAAAAAAAAAAACAATGCTGGTCAGAACGTTACAGTTCGTGGTGACCGCTATAGAGCCATGATCACTGACTTTCGTTCATCAATGAAAGAACCATGAAGTGCAGGAGCTGTGGTTTCAACAAGACAGCGCAACATGTCGCACAGCTCGTGCCACGATTGATTTATTGAAGGAAACGTTTGGTATGTGAAGTCGCTAGTCTACGCCGATACGCCCGAAACGGTTGACCACTAGGAGGACAACTTTTGCCGCGTTATGGCCGATATGGTCACAAATGTTGGAAGAAGTTATCGAAAATTGAATCTCCAGTTTAGACTACGTGCGAGCCAGCCGTAGCGGTCCTATGCCACTTCAAAGTTGTATACCTCTACAAAAAAAAAAAACACCCTTTACATACATGCATAGATATGCAATCAATGATGCGTGGCGCGCGCCGTTTATTTATTTTTTGTTTGTACTTAAACATCGAAAAAGTAAAGCAATAATAACAACAATGAACAGCAATCCATAAACTCAGTGTTGCTTTAAGCCAAAATGAAAAGAAAAACAACGATTTATTTGAAACAAAATTGAAAGAAGAACGAAAAACAAACTGTTGCTCATCTTCATGGTGGCAGAAATCAGGGCAAGGATTTACATGCATATGGAAATTCAAGCAAAACATAAAATATGCGCCAGCATCTTCAAATTTGCATATCGCATGTGACATATTGAAATTTTGTACCATGAAATTAAGAAACGAACCTTTAAATTCAATGAAATGAAATGGTTAATATCAGAGACATCTCTCCCTCTCTCTCTATATATATATATATATTTACCTCTCTTGCTATGAGTTTCTTATGACTGGAAAACTCGGTGCCAGAAGAATAGTTGATTGTACCATATTTGTCTTAATGTTATGGATTTGCTATTGAAGTATTTGGGACTACCCACTATTGTAACAGCTTAATTTTACAATTACGGTTCCATAATTGCAATAGTAGACAGAAAATAGTTTCTATTAGAAAACAAATTGTAAATTCAATAAATTATAAACAGAGGTTTAAATAAGAAGCATTTTCTACATAAATCTATGATGACAGAATAGAATTATTGGGATCAGAAGTTGACGATTGTAGTAGTCGGGAAGAAAATAAAATTAAATGGCGTAACGTCTGTTTTGGAAAATGCCAACAAGTCTATATGAATAGTGGTACTCAGCAGTACTTTTAAGGAATAATTTGCACAAACCCGTAAATTTAAATTTCCAAATTAGTTAAAATGCAAATTCATCAATTTAAAAAAAAATAGTTGGAAATCGGAAATGCTCAGTCTTTTATATAGAGATTAATATTTATTTCATAACTTTTTTTTCAAATTTGTGAACAAAAATTGGTCTTAAAAGGAAATGTTTTATTAATGCAAAATTACAGAAGTCCCATGAAAAAAAAATAACTTGAGTAGATAATTTTCCTTTCATAACGCATAACGTGTTACGAATTAGCAAAATACAACTTTCTCCGTTCATAGGGGAATGGCGACCATGTCTGCCTTCTTGGAGAAAAAATTACGTTAAAAAAATCGAATGTTAAAATCCCAAAATATTCTCTTGTTTCAAATATAAGTTTTGAAATGTAGGCTTTTTTCATAAATCAAATCGGAATCTTTATCTTTAAAATTTGAGTAATATTGGTATTGGATATACATAAATTCACTTAAAACTTAAAAATGAACTTCTGGCAATTTTCTTTTACCGCGGACGATTCTGTTGTATGACCACAACCTTGTGATACCTGTAAAAACTTGCCCTGCTTTTAATCACAAATAGTAAATTGTGGGTGAAAGGAATATAAATAAGTGGCATATATTCGTGTACATACATGTATATATGTATTACCATTGGAATTTATGTACAGTTGCATGTATGTGTTTATGTGTGTATGTGTATACGGAGGCAGAAGTATTATTCGAGCTTTTTATCCCTATTATTTAAATAAAAGCAATGTTATCAACAGCATCTAATAAAAAGACATATAGTACGATTGAGCCTGAATTGCGTTGCTAGAAAAGTACCTCCAAACAACTTCAATTGTTAACTCGGTGTTACTTTGCTTTCCGGTAATAGTATTGATCAGAAGAAAGAAGTCTTACTTAGCAGGATTATTTTATGTTAATTATAACTTTAGCTGGCATTTTCATTATCATTAAGACTCGTCTGCTGACAGCGAAAAATTTCAGAAGGTACTTGGAACATTTCCGAGCGTTTAAAAACACCCAACTACTGTCATCAACGGTTGGCTTTGTACTATATCTGTGAAAGAAACCTATTTCCTAAATTTGAAGGACATTTGCCCAAAACGGAAGCTTCATCGACTTCTTTTAAATCGTCTTTAATATATATATGTATATATCCCAAAGTAAAAGGTGAAATTTTTAAATTATTAGAAACAAAATATTCAATTCCTTAAATATTTTCGTTTCTTTACCGTACCTTTCCCCATATTACCTTGTCCTTCGGCAAAGGGTTTTAAATAAGGCAATCCCGCCCATTTTGTTAACTAAACTTTCTCAAAATATAAATTTATTCAAAATCGAATAAATTTAATATAAAAAAAATATTTTGTGTTTTCTAGCTGCCGGCATTTCGTTCAATTTTACAAATATAAACTTCGCTATATGGTTTGCTTTTAAGTTCTTTAGCTTTAAGTTCGAATATTTATTTCTTAAATTACCAACATTAAAGTTGCCATAAATATTAAGTACTAAAGCACCAGCAACTAAACTTGTCGTTTTAATGTCATTAGAACAGCGATTAATTAAACTTGATGAAATTGTGATGTTATACATGTAAATTAGTAAAGTTTCTGAATTAATCAATTTTAAAAAGATTCCTGTTTCGCACTATTCTCACGGGCTGCTGCTTTGCAATATTTCGATAGTCTTGAGCCAAAGCAAATATCAGCAATTTTGGAATAAAAGTTTTCTGTTAAAAACGCTGCTTTGCCATCATTTCTATAAAGTAAACATTCGCTCGAGCCTAAAGCAACAGTTTTTTTTTGTTTTTACTCTTACTTTTTTTTTGTATTTCAAACATAAACGTTTAACCCAATTGGAAAAAAATATATAACAGCATTAACAAGACAGACAGCAACGTCTATACACGCCAACGGCAAACTTTTTCCTATTGCTCTATGCAGAAAGTTTTAAAATTTTCGAACAGAAAAGGATTCTTTAATATGATTTCGTACGACATAAGTATTTAACTAGAAGTGGTAGGATACAAGGAGTAGCTGTTGTGTTCTATTTAATGCCGTTATTGGTTTTGTATTTGTGTGTGTGTGTGTGTTTGTGTGTGTATGTGTGTGCTGTCGCCGCTTAAACAAGGGTGTTATCAATGTGTATTTTTAATATAAATACATACATATTTATAGGTGTATAAGTATGTGTAGACACATATACGTCATTTTTTCCGTTTCGACAAGGCAACTCGTTAGTTGTACTACAGGCTCCACAAGCAACAGACGTTAGTTGTATGTGTCTTTAATTACGAGTAACGTTGATTGCTCGCATCAGTTGAAAGCAGGTGCAACAGCAACTACATTCAAAAAATATTGAAGACCAATACCAGAAACGGAAACAATAACAAGTGCCGAAAAATAGCAAAACAAAAAGCAATCAAATGTTTGTTGTGTTTGGCAGAAAAACGAAACAAAGTGAAATAGACATTAAAGAAAAAAAACGAGCAAAAAATGAAAATGAACTTGTAACGCATTTCAATGTGACGGTACATCTAAACACAAACGGTTAAAACTCATTCACAGTCGAAAAATGAAATCATAACAATTTCAGTGTTACGAGTGTGAAAGCGTGATTTTTTGGCTTAAATTCTAAATTGTGGGAATTTTCGTAAATAAAGTCACAGCTGATGAAAAAGAAAATTATCAAGTTCTATTAAAATGTGTTGTTAAAAAGTTGAATCAAGGAATTCATTAAAATATCTTTGTTTATTAAAAAAAAAATACCAACAGACACTCATATATGTATTTCGAGAAAACTTCAAATCAAACCATCAGTCAAATGTCATAAACGTCAAAAGGTGCTGTCAATACAAATATGTATGTAAATTTTTGAAAAGCTTTCTGCTGGTTGCAGCAAATATAGCAAAACACAAAGAAAACATTATTTCCATTCATCAATATCGTTGCACAACTTCCTTGTTCGAGCATTGAAAATCGAACCTGTCAAAAATGCAGCGTCGCATGTCAATAACCATACGGGAGTATAAATTCTTTCGCAGCTTCTCACAAAAATTCGAAAACTGGCCGAAGCGTAAAGCGGAAGCTTTATGGCGTAAAATGCGTGAAAGAAAAATTGCAGGTGAATAATCTTGCGTTAAACATTAAAAACAAAAGTTTTCTTTTTTTTTTATAAAGAAAAAAATCTTTTTAATTTTGTTTATTTTTGATACCAAATTTCTTTATGGTTTGTTTATTTTTTGTCTATGAATTCTACATATAATTCTACTATTTTTACACAATTGTTTATGTTTCAGCATCATTTTTTATATTTAGAGGAAAAATAAAATGATTCTGAAGTGATATATATTTGATTACTCTAACGGTTTGCACGTTTTTAATTAAAAATAATATTTTCTACTATAATTTACTTTTATTAAGGTGATAATGAAAGATTTGAACCATTTGTTGGGTCAGTATAATATTAAAAAATTGTTTTCTTAATATATATGTATAATGTTTAATTTTTTCTCCATAAGCACCTTTTGCGCCTGACTTTATGTTGTTTGAAACGTTGGTATTGTTTTACGGTAACAGCGTTGCTTTCTACACAAAAATATTAAAACTGCTTCAAAAAGTTATTGTTGCTCGGCTGCTAACAAAATGCTAATTTAACGTTATTTCATATCAAACATATTTATTTATGTACAAATAGTTGTGTTGCAATAAAACCAACCAAGACTTAAAGCCCTGCCCCGCGATGTCGAAAGTCAACGTTCGCCAACATCAGAAAACTAATATAATCACGACACATCAGAAATCATGAAGGCGAGCGATAGATGAAGTTCATGATTGGTCTCCAAATCAGTTGTTTGCCTCCTTTCAAAATACTGGCGAACACTAAAGTTCGATGTCATGCGACAGGAAAAATATAAAATTCATTAGCTTAACAGGAACATAAGACTTGGATAACAATTTGCAACAACAAATACACAATACTGTGTAGTTGGACGATCGACAAAGCATGTGAAGTTAATGCAAAAAAATAAAGAGTTCTATTCACAATTTATAATAATAGTTATACCACTTTTTATTTTAAATGTTATTATTAAACAATTTAAATTTATTTTGCTACTAACTCAACTCATTATATATTTCTGGATTATAAAATCAATGAAATATTTAACATACGACTTGTTTTTGGTTCGGTTTTGCTCGCTACTGTATGTTAATAAAAGAAATTGTGTTTAAGAATTTCAGGGAACCGCAGTTGGCTTGGAAATTTTCATAAACAAAACACTTCGTTTATCGAATTTAAAGTGCGCGAGATCTGTTAAAAAATGCCAATTTTTATTCTTCTCAAAAAATATTTATTTATTCATGAACTTTGTCCCTGCAGCGTTTTTTTGCAATCCCCAAAGCACCTTTTGGTATGTCCTTCAGATGTCTCCCAGCGAATCGATTATCTGCACAATGGGTCTCTTCAATTTTAGGAACAAGAAAAAGTCGCAACGGCCAAGGCTTGTGGTGGCATAATATGACGACATCCTTAACTACTGCTGTAATAGTGATTCGAAAATTGTATCCAAAACCATTTTCATCGGTTGTTAAGGTTCTGGGGTGTCCAGGGCGAGCGTCGTCTTTCACATCTGTACTTCTGACTCAGTGTACAACAACCGTATTCCACCGATAATATTTCGAGTGCTTTTCAGCACTTAATTCCAATATTTACACAAAATTTTATCCAAATTCGTCGATCCATTTTTTTCGACGGCAGAAAATCGCCGAACACCCAAAACAACTATAACCATATGTGTTCTAGACGAATGTTCGTAGCTCGAGATATTTGAAAATTTATCTTATATTGCCATCAATATTATGATATGTATAAACACTTAAGTCTATATGTTACAAAAAATGCTTGCGTCCATTTGGACTCACAGCACCTTCAATATTGGTCAATAGCATTAATGCCTATGAATTTCAGTGCCCTGTTTTCTGTTACAGATTCAATTAGTGACAAGTACAAATTAATATCTTACTTCTATCACATACAATTTCTGAAAATGTTCCCACAATAAATAGATGTATGTATCTTTGTTTAACCAACTATAATTTCATCATCTTATGCGGTGATAAAATTTATTTTAAATTCGAATGAATAAAGAGACTTTTATATAAAAAAAGGCTGTTAACAATTAGCATAGAAAACGTGAAGAACATGTTTGAAATAATATCAAATTTATATATAATTTATTATAAAGTTTACAAATTCGTCCTTAAGAAGTGCCAAGACACACATTTTTTTACTAATTCACTTTGCAAATATGTATGTATGTATGTAACTTTTATAGACCAAGTTTTTAGCCCTTTTATGTAAATATATATATATATGTACAGATGTGCTTGTGTATGTCCTAGTAAATTTCATGAATTTCAAATTTATTTTGCTTCAGACAGAGCCTTCAACTTTTAACTTATTTATAATTTGATATTCATTCATGTCGCCCTCCTCAATTACTCCATTAATAAATATAAATGTGTAACTTTATGAACGATTCTGTTAATTTATAATTTCCAACCACAGTTTTTTTTTTTTTTAAAGAAAGATACTTGCGGTTTTCATACAAATTAATCAATAAGTCAATCTGGCTGGCGGAAAACAATTGTTCAGTATAAGTTTTTTTATTTCATATTTAATAGTGAGTCGCGTTACTTGATCTTGAAGGAAACAATAATTTTGTTTTGAAAATATTTAAAATAAAAAATGATTGAAAATTTTTTAAGAAAACTTCTACACTTTAGGCTCAAAACCAAAAGTAAACTTAAAAATAGAAAGAAAAGATATGGAAAACTTAAGAAAGCTCCCAACATGTTCTTAGAAAAAGGTAATTAAATGTTTACCAGAAACATTAGACTTGCATACATAATGTTTCTGCATTATTGCAATTAATTTTTTATACATTATTTTATAAAAGCAAATATTTCGTTTGTCTGAATGTGCAGGTGTTTTTTTTATATAACAAAAGTAGAAAAAAATATTGGTTAAGGTTTCGTGTGACACTGAAGTCTTAAAAACACTTTTACACTGCAATACAAGTGCTTAGGCCTGCCCTTAATTTGTTTAGTAAAACGGAAATCGTATCATGTGAAAGCAAGAAGTTCTCATCTAAATCAAGAAGTTCTCATCACACCAGAGTTCTATTTTAAAGTAAATACAATCACTATAAATTGAATATGGTGGCATTTTTATTTAATAATAAAACACGAGTAGAAGCCTGAAAGAATTTGGTAATATTTTATTTAGACAAAATCTAAACACTATCAAAGGTAATCAAATCAAATCTGTCTGATATGTTTTTTAAGGCTACCGTTTGAAGGGATATGTTTTGTTATTGTCCAAAATAATGCAATCAATTAAAAAATATAAAAAGAAACCACATTTTTCAATAAAATCTCTGCATTTTTCTTAAGCCCGAGGAACCGGTTCGACAACTTTTGATTATTACTCGTTTGCAGTGAAAGCCAAGTGAAAGGGACTGGAAAAACAGTAAAATATTATTATTATTATAATTTCATATCTGTTGGAACACAGAAACAAAGAACTTGGTTCAAAAACTTCAATTTTTAATGTGCCTTTGAAAAACTATTTAACCTACAAGTTTTGCAATAACAAACTTATAGCATTTAAAAATCATGGAAACTGTCAATAAGTTCAATGTGTTCTGTATACATATATGCGCAAATTTATATGTCTAAATGTGTATATAAATCTGCACTTCTTTCGCTTTCTAATAATTTTAGAGCAAACTTTATTATAGAAGAACACAGTGCCAAGCCAATCCGCTGTCGCTACAAATTCCGTGTAATTTCTCTATAGGGAAACATGTTGCCAGGAAGACTTAAGACAACATGCTGCCATATACAATTCGCGACAAAAGAAAAATGTAGAGAATTGGTGCAACAGAAATTGGGTTTGTTGACTGGGTCTGAGAGTTCGGCTCACTTAAAAAATGAAGCACAATGAAACATCAAAGAAATTTAAAAACACTTCCTCTATGCAATTTTTTATTCTTTATGCAATTAATTACGTTAAACGTTTATATTATTTTTCACACCTTTTTCTTGGAAATTTCATGATCATTTTCCACAAACAGAGCACCATAAATTAAGACATACATATGTATGTAGGTATTCCCCTGTGAGACTGACTGTGCTCCCTTGTTGCCGGTGGCGCTGCTGTTCAATAAATTTTCATTGTATAATAAATAATTTTAAAAATAAAAAATAGACTGACTGACCCACAGAAATCTTCCGGCTTAATATCTTATAGCTGATACATTTTTCTACAAAATTTATTTATTTGTTTGTAAACAAAAAGAAATTCAAAATATTTGTTAATTCAAACACAAAAGCGGCGACAATTTCAATTCGCTATAAAAGCAGCAACAACAATTATATATTTTACATACATGTATCCATCTACATATATTTTTCTTATTAATTCATTAATGTCATCAGATTTTTAATTTTTTCCTCATAACTTGGTGTTTGATTCACACAAAATGTGATTTTCTTTATTAATCTAGATAAAAAGTGACTGTATTTTTTAATGGTTATGTAAGATTTCTCAATTGGCTGTGGAAGAAACATTTCACTGCAAATGTCAAGTGTATTTATGTATATGTCTATATGTTTGTATGCATTAAATATATGTATTTTAATCCCATACTTTTTCACCTTAATTGCTGACTAAGTATGTGACATTAAGAGAAAACATATTGATAAATTAAATATATAAATATGTATATTAAAAATATGTTAACAATTCCGGAAAAATTATTGCTATATGTAGTACAATTGCATACATTTAACATTTAATTCCGCTCATTACCCCCCTATTGCTGTAGCTGTTCGACTAAATCACACTTTCACTCTTAAATATTTCCGAGTATCTTTGTTCTTAAGTAAACGTCAGCTAAATTCAAATCCACTCCAAATGTCACTTCAAAATGCGTACAAAGTTAATTTATATATATTTTGTCACATTTGTCAGTAACGTACATACGCATGTATGCGGATGTTTTAGCAAAATATGTATTTCAGCATTATGATTTATAATGGGATCTGACATTAAATAAGCTTTGAAATACTTTGGGAAAAGTGTGAATACACTTCATTTTGTTCGAATATTAGTTTTAATTTTATTCGTTACTCCATTCAATGGGTTAATATTGGACCAACGTCACCTTAAGACAACTACATAAAGTTTGCAAATGAATGACAAGAGTTCAGTGAAACACATGATTTAATTAAAATTATCATTAGAAATA
Organism: Epicampocera succincta; assembly: GCA_932526305.1. Taxonomy (NCBI): domain Eukaryota; kingdom Metazoa; phylum Arthropoda; class Insecta; order Diptera; family Tachinidae; genus Epicampocera; species Epicampocera succincta. Next base: position 61,544,436 of record OW052034.1, read on the forward strand.
TATATATTTGCAATACATATTTAAGAAAAGTGTTTATGTTTTTCGCTTGAAGGCCAATTTGTATTTTTACGCATTTATACACCTTGTTAATCTGAAGTGATTAATTAGATTTATAAATCTGAATAGAAACACTTTTAGTATGAATATTTTTTATATTTTTCTAATACCGCTGTAAAACATTTATGAAAATTATTCATTTTACAGAAGTTGTCAGATCTCAAAAACACAAAAAACAGACTGTTATTTCCTGCTGCACCAAAAACGTCTTGAGATGGCGAAATCTTCTGAAGCATTTTGACAGAACGGAAAACATTTTAGACTCCGGTCTTCCCACCCTTGTAACTGATTGCTGAGTAATTATTCGAAACATAGCAATAATCTTTAACACTAATTGTATAAGTCAGTCAGTCTCCAGTATTCGATAACCTCAGACAATCATAATATTGACTAGAAGATTATTGTAGGCCACATACTGTCTTTTTATATATTGTACATATATAAAATGTTTGAAATTTATGCTACTACTAGATTGGCCCGGTGTGCCCCATTGAAAACAAATTTTGTGTCCCTTTTCCACAGGCAAAATGAATTTTTAAAATTGGTCCACAAACGACCAAATACAATAATTTGATAATAATTTTTTGGCGGACACATTTGCCTCGCCCCCCTTTAACAAATTTAAGGAATCTATTCCATATGCACAAATTACGAAGTTATTTGATAATTACAGAGTCGGAAAATTTGCAACCTTTTTGAAACGCAAAATGCATTTTGAAAATTAATCCACAAATGACGAAGTTATTAATTAATCAATAACAATCGTAGTCGTCGTAGTCGTGTGAAAGGAGTAGCATCATTTAAAAAAGTGGACGTAAAATTGGGCGTGGTTGAAAAAAGTAGCCATTCCAGAGTCCCAGTCAAATGTTGTGAAAAATTCAAGAAGATCGGTAAAGATGACTGGTGTCCAAAAGGTACAAACACACATCCTGTTTTACATATATATGTATAGAAATACATATGTATAGATATATAGAGATATCAATCGGAATCTATTTCAGATCCAAGAATATATATATATTGGCTCTTATCTAACGGTTTTCTCTTATATTTATTGAACATACATACATATATATGTATATGGATTTAACGTTTAACAACGTTTGGCAAAGATTTATCTCATAACTCATTTCCGATGATAAAAATAACTGTGTGGACAGTAAAAACAATTGCCTGTGGTTTATGATATAAATAACTTTAAGCAGAATACGTTTATCGCCGTTCGTACAGCGATTCGTAGTATAGCGACCGCGAAACTGCTAACTGTCACCCCGCCTGAAGTCTGCCGTTTATTTTCCTCTTCTTCTTTAAAATACAATTCGACGCAATTAATTGCAAGTTTTCTGAGACTGAGTAAATTATTAGTAAACCTTTTTTTAGTTTTCAAGAATTGCAAACCGTTCACTGACAGTGGCGGCATTGTGTTGTGAAAGGGAAAACGAATTCTTAATAAGATATAAATGAGAAACTTACAGACACGTTTTAATGCCGTTCTAATAGATTAGATAAGTAATTCGCGCTGTGAATTTTCACCCGTCTAACTTGAGGCGATTACAGTTATTGGTTGTTTTTTTATTTTTAATACATGTTTATGCATCGATTTCAAAGTTGCTTAACGAACTTTTTGGTAGTGGTGCCTTTGTCCCTTAAAATCATGAGGAATCCACCTGTTTAATGTTTTCTTCGTTACCTCTGGCTTGCGCACAAAATTTATTTACTCTGCCAAGACAAGCAGCCAAAAAGGAAGGAGCGTAGACTTTCCTTGAACATACAAAAATATAAAGGAAAGGCATCATAAAACAACTTAAGCAAATAATGAGATCAGAGACTCAGTGAAGTGCATAGTAAAAACGGAACCTCTGTCGAAATTTAAACAGTTGTTGAACTTTTTTTCACTTAATTAAAGATTTTATGGTCGTGTGCTAAAGAGTTTAAGGTTTATTTACAAAACATGAAATTAGTTACACCGCCATCGGCATTTTTCTTCTTGTGACTGTAACATAAAGTGACAGAAACAATTTAATATAGAATTTGACACACCCATACAAACAAATTGACACATACAGCTCATAAGAGCCTTGAAAACATGAAGAAGGCGTTATTTGACCACATTGATATAAACAGGGATCTCAACAAACACACAGAAACTGGCAAACAACATTTAAGGGTATGTGTTATTAAACCGTCTAAATGCTCAGAACACAAACATAAATTGATGTTGTAACTGCACAGTGGTTACTGCTGCACGCCATGCAAATACGCCAGCAAACAAAAAAGGCAACGCAGTTACACATTGAAAAAGAAAAAGTTTAAAAAAATCTTCCAAATGTTTTTTTTTATCCAAATAATTATGTATGTATGTAAATATTTTAGTGTTCTAACAGGTCTGACTTATCAACACATTGTTCGAGGCTGAAAATTAATCAATTTTTGTTAACCAAATGCCAAAATTCTCCGACGACAGTGAATTAATTTTGCGCTCTTCAGCCTTTTTCAACAAACAAAGAGAAAAAGTTCTATAGAAAGCAAAGATTAAATGAAAGCAAAGGAATTGAAAATTAACTTAAACCAACTGAAATATATCTTTTTATACATATTAACTTGTCGAATTAGGCCCCATTAAAAGCTTTTCTCAAGTATTTTCTTCTACAGTCCGAATTGCTAATTTCAATTCTCTTTGCGAAATAATAAGCACCAAGCGAAGCTTGTTGTTCTCTTGTGTACCAAAAATGCAGGGTTACATTTTTACGTAAAGTTGGTTAATAAATTTGCAAAGGGTATATTTTAGCGAAACGGGACAAAAAATCTTAGTTTTAGAAAAAATATCTTAGAATCTTATTCTGATGAAAAAAATCTTCAAAATTAAGTTAAAAACTTCATTCTGGCACCGCTAGAAACTAGTTCCAGTTTCCTCGCTACTAGAGATTTGCCTACTTATACACTGTAGATTCTTGGAAGAAGGTCAAATTTTGACAGAAGGAACACATTCGGCTCACTTAAGATACATTTTCATGGGAATAGAGTTATTAAGATCTGTCAGAGATATAGCAAATTTCAGCATCTGTCATGTATTCAGCAAAACAGAAATTCTAATACAAACATTGGACAAGCAGACGTCAGTCATTTACGAGTGTTTGCTAAACACCAGAGCTGCATTTGGAATATAAACAATGATGATTGGAATATAAACAGTAATGACCTATTTACCCTTCATAATCCACACAATGTATTTTCGTGTTATTTTTATAGATATTGTAGAACTGTAGCATCAGTTATTTAACTAATTTTGTCATTTTTTGGTTTTGTCTTTTATTTTCAATGCAAACCAAGTTTTCAGCGTTTGGCTTTCAGTTTCCTAATGTTTGGCTTCCACGAAATCTAAAAACTTCTGACATATGACGTTTTGTCACACTATAATCATTTCTTTGGAATCGTTTTGTTTGCTGGGTTAAAGGCCTGCGTGAATTTCATGTTGAAACCAATCATTAAGGGGTTAGATAAACATTATTTTATTATTTTAACATACATATACACATTAATACATACGTGCGAGACCAATGACGTCACACACTACACCACTTAAACTATGACGTATTAAGTGACGTAAACACATGACATTGATTACATTTTTATACACAAAGCTTAAGAAATTCAAGCACCCACAAGTGCCCATCACTCGTCATCAATCTCAGTGCTTTTCGTGTTTCGCCGTTTTGTTTATTTAGCATAAGTGCTCCTCGTATAACGAATGCAACCTCTAACATTTGCAGATGACAGGATAAAAACGTAATAGTTTGTACAAAATATATTAATTGAATTATGTTGAATGTCGTACATTGTAATTTGAACATAGATTTGTTGTTTGAATATCTGCTGGAGTATCTGGCAAAATTACCGGTCAGCCGTAATTAAGTTCTAACAGTCACTTATACAGACATTGCAAAAAGTATGAAACAGGATGTAAAGCATCGTTCTCCGTTGCTCGCTCGCACAATACATATTCATTCTTAAATAAGTAGCACAACAGCAGGCACTTATGTTCGCCATGTTCTCGTATTTGTTTTTATTTATTTAAGTTGTAACTTGTAGATGGTATCGCATATTTTATTTTTGCTTTCGTCTCATTATTCTCCTAACAGATTCACTTGTATAATTGTTGGCCTTCGTATAAAAAACATGATTTATTGTTTTAAACTTTTTGCAAGTGACATACTTTGGCAAACAATAGTTCGAAGTGTGTTTAACTGCCTGTTTTTAATTAAGTTTTATAGCAAAAGCTGACGTTTTGATATCTGCTATAATTCATAAAATATTACACAACATTTTTAATTGCTAAAATCAGACATATTGATCGATTATTGATCCAAAACCAAAGGTATTACGTATAAAGAGCATTAACTGAAATCGATAAGTAAACGAAACAAAATTAATTACGGCAGCTTGGGAGTTCACTTCGCCAACAGACGCTGTGCGTTTCTGTGGAAAAGGGCTGCTAATAAACGCCAGACTATACTGGTGCCCACACACAAACAAATGTTGTCTAGTGCTGTCCGGTATTCGGTCGAATAATATAACAATGTTTGCGTTGTTCGAACTGCCGTGTGTAATTTTAAGCGTTTAATCGAATAGGCCAACGAATTCCTTTATTTATTCATTTTTAATTTTATTCGTTCGAATAAAACAACGTAATATTTTTCTTGTTCGAACAGCCGATTAATATTCTTATCTTTTTTAATGTTTTTCATTTTTAATTTTACTTGTTCGAACAAAACGACTTCATGCATGTTTTTCTTGTTCGAACAGCCGATTTATTTTAAACTTGTAATCGAATAATTAAAATTTTTAATTTGTCAAAAAAAAAGAAGAAAATTTTTTATTTTTACTTTTAAAGCTTTATTTGCTCGAATAATATAATATAATGTTTTTATACTTCGAACAGACGAATAATCGGATATTCCGATGAACAATTCGTAGTTTTATTTGCTCGATGAACAAAAATTTTTATTCGAATAATTTGTCAAAAAAGTGAAAATAATGTCTCTTTGTTCAAACAGCGGAACAATTTAAACTTATAATCGAATAATTTAACGAAGAGAAAGTTTTATTCGTATAATTTGTGACAAAACAATAAATTTTTTTATTTATTTTTCATTTTAATTTTTTTTTTTCGGTCGAATAAAACAACATAATATTTTTATTAGTTGAACAGCCGAAGAATTTTAAACTTAAAATCGAATATTCCAACTTCTTTCTTTTTTAATAAAAGGACAAGCAGAAATATTTCTGACACCAGAAAATATCATTTTGTTCTCTAACGTTTCTTTGGTACTTCTAAAGCATTCAAGTCATCTTTAATGCTAAAGCATTTCCTTTTTTAATCAGTGATTGAGAAAGTGAAGAGAGAATCAATGCAAACTTTATAAGAAATGCATAACAATTATCGAGGTTTGTTTACCTTTTTTTAAAAAAAATTTAGTGATGCTTGATGATATTTTGAAGAAAAATCTACATTCTGCTTAAAGATTGAAAAATTAGCAGCACTTTAGCGTTTTAAGCTCCAAATGTCACCTTAAGTAAATATTTTTTAGATTTTTTTTTTGACGCCTGCAATTTTTTATCGATTGGACGTTTTTACAGCAGTTTTCAGTATAGCTGAACTCTTCACTCCTAGTAATATTTTCAACTGGCACATCGAAATGTCGTTTTTATGTCTTAAGTTATTTCTTTCTCTATTATTTCTAATCTCGTTCTGTATCATAGTTGAGGTCATAGCAAATATTTCTTTTGTTAAGCATAAATAAATATTAAATAATATAAAAATTTAATTTTTAGAGAACTAATTTGAGACACCTTTCAGTTCTTGTAAAGAAATATTAGCATTTTTTATATCCATAATTTCTACATCAAGACTTCTTTTATCCGTTAATGAGATTTCATCACATGTAGTTCTAGTCCATATTCTAGTGGTAGTCCATATTCTATCAAAATATGTTTTGTACATTTAATAATGCTAACAAAATTTTCAAGTGAAAAAATTCCACTTAAAAATATTTCAAATAGTTGCTATTCTTGGAGTGTTGGAGCGTAAGAATTTTGCTTAATCCTTAAAGTATGCTTTGCATTTTGCTTGGATATTCGTGCGTAAGTTGAAAAGTTTTATAAATAATTTAGTTTTCTTTTAGCTTTAAAGTTTAAACAAAAGAAACTCAATTACACATGGATAATGTAATAAAAACTATTTGTTGTTGGCGAAACTTTAAAAAGATCACTAATAGAGAAATACAAAATAAAAATATTCAGGAAAATGAAAAATAGTTGTGGGTTTTATTCGACTTTTTCTAGTACTTCTTCAAAATTTTTGGCTGCGAAATTTCAAAATTTTAATAGCAATCAAGTGAAATAATTGCACAATGAACTGAATCCCTAAAGACAAAATTAGTCTGTTGTGTGTGTGAGCGCTCACAAGGAATGACACGAACTTTTTGTGGGGGTTAATCTCTTTTATTGTATGAAATTGTACCTTATTTTACAGTCAAAATTAAGTTCGCTACAACTTGTACCTTAAACAAAATCAATGGCTTATATTGGAAATTTATGTTGTTTGTTTTACCACTTTCTCTTATATATTTTCTTAAAATCATATTAAAAATTTTAATTATTTAGAATTTTCTCTTGGTTTTTGTGTTTGCAAACCGACTAAAAATAAATGTCCCCTTTAGACAACTCGATTAAGTAGAAAAAACTACCCCATTGAAGCATGTAACGAACCAGCAAACTGAATTTCTATTATGAATATCTAAAGGCAGTAACTGCAACTAATTAGAGATAAAAATTAATCAACTGAGAAAAAAATGCTGCTAAAAATAAAATGTTTACCCTTTTGTGTTAATCCAACTGTCTTCCCTTCAGTATTTTACCTCGTTGAGAAAGTTTTGCAATATACAATATAAGCACGAGAACATAAAAAAGGATATACTTATGTACTTCAGTGTATTTATGGAAAGCTGAATGTAGATTTATTGATTGAAAATCAATAAAATACAATAGAAAACACTGTATTAACTTTGGCAGCACATTCAACAATTTATAAGTTTTTAAGCAGAGACTTTATATGGATGTTATGGAAATGTAATTTTAAGCAAAACTATTTCAAACTTTTGTTTTCAAGGCATTAATGCCAACACTGTTATAGGCCTCGCTTAAGGCAGTCATAGACGACACGTTTTTTTACCTCTGTTTTTTTTTTCTAAAGTTTCTAAATCAGATATGATTCTTAATTAATTATAGCTAAAACATTTTAAATCAAACTTTTGTTGTTTAATTTTAAAACGTGTTCTTATTTTTTAATCAGACGCATATATTTCTGACACTGAGTTCTCTCAGGGACCTTATCGTGGTTGGCGAACTACAAAAACGTTATAAGTAAACTTTTCCTGTTAATCTATTACAAAACTATCGTAGGCGTTGTTTAATTTCGCCCACCAGAATAAGAGTCATTATGTTTATATTTTTAACGTTTTTCTTATAAATTCGTGTATTCTAAAAATTTAATTATTTTTTAACACTTGATCTTTTTTCAGAAATTGAAGCAGTTGAAGCATGCAAATGGCTTAGAGCTGCAGGATTTCCACAGTATGCACAGATGTATGAAGGTAAGTTAAAACAGATTAAAAATTTGATTTCGTCATTTTGAGAAAAGAGTTGCTGTAGAAAGTGTGTAATTTAAGAGCCTAAGTCTAAGAAGGCACAATAACTTATTATTCATTAGTAATTTCTTTAAGGCCTTACAAGAAGAAGTCATATGACATATTTTATAGATTTGTATACAAATAATCAAAAACAAAATGATATTGTCTTAACCTGCAGCAGGAATCGAAATGCGCCATCCGCAAGTGGTTTGCGCACATTTATTTAATAATTAGTCTTTAGGTGAATTCCTCTAATTAAAAATAAGTTCCAGTTTTTTTTTGTTTTGTTTTGTTATTAATTTTAAACATGAACTTTTTGTGTTATTACACAACTTCAGCACCACAAATCAACTGAAAGAAATTAACAGTTTTCTTATAATTGATGGCCCCAAAACGCAAGCAACGTCTGAATGACAGACCGAATGGTGGCTGTTGTTTAACATATTTTTTTTTCTTACAAATGTGTCCAGCATTTCGTTCAGATGTTTCATTTCGTTTTTATATTTTCATGCGAAAACATTGTCATAAAAGGAATTTTATGATTTGTTTTTTGCAGTTCTTTTTCGGCTGTCATTTAACTTTAACAGCCAGTCGGACTTTCACTTTCATTCGTCAAAGTCATTTGTCGCACTTCTTCAAGCAATAAAACAAAATGCACATTTTAAAAAGTCATTTAAACGAATTTCGTCATAAATAAAAGCGAAATTAAAGACTGGCACATTTTTCTTTCTTCTACAATAATTAAGAACATGTGGCGAAAGAAAAAATGGATTCTAAAGGCGAAAAGCGGAAACACCGTCCTTATTATGTCAAATATTTATTTGCTTAAGTTAAAGCCGTTATTTTGATTTAATAATATACTTGATTTTCTCTCTTTTTCCGGGCCTTTGATTTTTTGACGGAAAGAGCTTTCAAGCACGAGCAAAATACGATTGATGGAACATTTTTTAATCAACTGTGTATACGATATACTCGTATATATATAAATATGTATATATTCTATCAACATCCTGTTTGATTTTTAGCACAGAAATTTATTCTAAATTAAATTTGTAATACTATTTCTTAAATAACGTTTTTATGCTGGTTCTATGACATGTCACACTGTGTGTTAAATGTATTTATTTTGTTATTCTTCTGCAATTGCTTTTCATATAGTGTGTCACATTTGGAACCGCTACCCGCACTACTTTAAAATCACTCGTGTGATTTAATCCTTTAAAAAACCTCAAAAACCATAATATAACTGGACAGTTTTATCTATTTTATATCTTAAAATTCAAGTGTTGGCAGAACTAGATGACGACGCCCATATTGTTTGGCTGCCTTAACATCAATTATTTTAATTGCCTAAAATTACTTTTAATATCACATCTATGGCAACAAATCTTTATTTTAAGGGAGTTTTATTGCCGTAAGACAGACAAGTTGTCCTTTAAATTGCAATTTTATGCTGTGTTCTGCTCAGCCCGTCCGAAATTTTATCCCTTTAAGTATCTCATAAAAGTTCGTTGTAGTAGAAAAAGTATTACAAACGTAGGGGTCATATATTTATAACCTCTTTTCACTCTTGCTGTTAAATATTTATATGACATGATTTGTGTGAAGAAAATTGCGCCATAAATTTTTAGACAATAAATATTGGTTACAAAATTAGGCCATCAATTTTCTTTCATAGACATAAACTAAATTCTTTTTTTTTCTGAAATAAAAGACTGGGTTTCTTCCGTAAGAATTCATTGACCGCTACTGAGCTGTTAAAATTACCCATCGTGTTCAGTTTTGTCACTTTTAATATATTTTCAGTTTCTAGTGAAACTTAAAAATTTAACACTAGTCATTCTGCAGCATATAAAGTGAGCACTCAAATTTGACTACAGTTTCGGATAGTTCTAATCATTTTTTTGGCTTTTCTGTCATAGATTTCATGGCATTCTTTTCACCGCAGCTTGATTTTTAGCATTTTATTAAAGATCACTTCAAATTTCTTACGGTTTTATCGCACAGGGTGGAGCACCAATAGTGCTACAATACGGAATTCAAATAACTTCAAATCAAATTTCTTGGTTTCGTTGTGTAACCCTCTTGATTGACATAACCCCAGACAAAAAAAGAGTTCTTTTGCAGTCAGGTCAGAGCCAAATACTGTGGGAACGCTCACACAAATAAATAACGTCAATAACGCAAATAACGCCAATCGCGCGTCACTGTTATCTTCAAAGAACTATGACTCTATAGTGCACCTTGTGAAACTACGCGCCGCACAGTGCAGTTCCGCCTAATGCAGTACTTGTGGATTAGATTCAATCCATATACGAAAATTTTGCTCGTTTATATGCCCGTCATCAGACATAAACCAGCAATTGAAGTTGTTGTCTTTCAATATATTTCGAGTCGAAACGCCACGACTTTGCTGAATCGACGATGCTACAGCCGCGATTGTGTCTTGTGCGTGAAAATAGGGATCATATACGGGTAGGGATCATATACGAAATAGGGATCATATACGATCAATAATACGGTATTCGTGTGATGCTTGTAGATGCGTTAAATATGCTCACGAGCCTCATAATGGTCCATCTACGCCAAGTAGTACTTAGAAACTCCCTCATCGTGGGTGTTCGGATTATATGGAATGGGTGATGTGACGTGACTTAAAAGTTGATCTCAAGTGTCACAAGTAACACAATGATAAACGAAGTTTTTACGTCTGTATTGGGTGAACGATTGGTTACTCTGGTTTGCGCGGTAGTAAGAAGATTCAAATCGTAGTACCGTTGCTTTGTCCAAATCCTCTTCTCGGTGCCCCAGGCATTGATTTTAATGAATCTAAATAGTAACCTGCCTAATAAAAACATAACCCAAAACAAAAAAAAAGGGTAAAACGAACTGATTTAAAATCCGATTCCTATTGGTTTGATAAGTTCTATCAGAAATCCAAGTCTATTTGATGCCCTCCCTGTTTTATTCGTAAAAATTACATATTTATATTTACATGAGAGCTTTCACTGAAGATATACACATTTGCATACATGTGTATTTTATTTATATAAATTATATGTACGTGTATAAATTGCGTAAAACGTTGCGCGCCTACTTGTGATCCCCCTTAATATATTCATTTGTTCTGAGTGTGAGGAAAACAAAAGTCTTTTAAGAACTTTAAATTAACATTAACCTATTTTAAAACTTTTGCGTTGACCAACCAAAATCCCAAAACTACGTCAATGTTTGTGCGCATAATAAATTTTTTTCGTTAATTTTGATTACATTTCATTGATAAATATTCCGAATTAAATTGTAAAAAGTCACGCTCTACTTTACGTTCTCTTTTATTGTATATAAATAAATATTTTACAATTAATGATTATTGTTGGTATATTTAGGTCTTATAAAATTTACTGCTGATCTTGATTGCGTATTTAATTTTGACGACTTTGCAAAATATTCGAAAGCCATTTTTTTGTGATGAAAAAGTTGAGGAAATCATTTTATTTAATTTAATTTTTTAATTTCATATAAATAAAACCGCCGTAAATTTTAGTTAAGGGTCTTGTTAAGCAGGTGATAAAGAATTTACAGTGAATATAACAAAAAACCGAGAAAATTCTGAAATGTTTAAACACAAACATGTCACTGCCCTGTAATTATTATACTTTTTGTAACCAAAAATCAATAAACTTTTTGTTTAAAAAAACCATTTCCTTTTTCAATGTATTTTTGCGCTGATTCAACCAAGTTTTGATCGCTATTAGCTTAAAGAAATGGTAAAATTGTTGTTTAGTTAGTTTCAAAATTGAACTTAGAAAATATAAAATATTCCCTTACAGAGCCGTATTCAAACAATTGATTAACTGATTCAGCAAATTTCACTACTGAATACGAAAAAGATGGATTTCTGTTGTTCTAAAATATAAAGTTCTATTTATCGAAAATATTTGATTTTGAAAATTCTCAGAATTATAAAAATATTACTTCATTCCTTTCCAGTACTTAAGACGACGATCATGATTTCAAACCCTTCAAACATTCTTGTATAATTTAAACGAAATTGATATCAGATCACCATAACACTGTCGTCACCTCTTTAGCATTTTATTTTAACATTTAAAACGAAATAAAAATTAAATTCAAATAAAACACACGACTCTTTTGTCTAACTCTTTATCCTTTTTCTTAAGAAGTAAAGTTTTGGATTCGTCACACAAAACCAACACAAAGAGATTAAGATCTCTTACACACACACACACACTCGCACAAAAATCATCATCAGCGACATGTCCATATTTCTAAGAACAGTTTAAGCCCACCAAAAAGGTGTAGATTTTTGTGGCATGTGCCCTTTATTTTTTTTAAATACTCAAACCTAAAGTTTAAAGACCTCTCAAGACCGACGACAAACAATTAAAAAGGAGTTAAAAGGACGTTATGGCACAGAACGATTCGATTCGAATATGAAGGAGTTTAATTTTAAGCAAAAAAACACATTAAATAATGTTTTTTGTCAACTTCCCAAAGGAGTGTCATCATGTGATATTTTGTTTTGTGTGAAGTGCCAGGTACAGATATGGGGTTTTAGGCTTGTACAAAGTCCATTCATAATGTTTGTTGTTGTTGCCAATATGTAAAAAAAAAATGTGATTGTCTCTGTCCGCAGCAATTTATTGCCTGAAGTCTTTTGAGATTGATTAAATTGCGGCAATTTGCTGGCGCAAAAACCCCAACATCAGTGTAGGGCTTAAAGAAACCAAAATTAACCTTATTCAGAAATACATGAGTGTATTTTATATGCATGTGCGTATGTGTGAGCGTCTTTTATCTGCTTCCAAAGTCAGTTTCAATTTCTCTCGGTATATTGGCAACAATTTCAATGCGTGCACAAAGTTTTAAAGTTCTTTGACTCTTTGAATTTGTGTATTTCATTCTTATAAAATACCTTAAATCGTCTATAGCCATTCAGCTAACAAAAGAAAAACAACACCAAAAACATAAATTATATTTTAAAAAGTGAATCTGCACTCAAAGCTTAAAAGATGATTTTCAAGTCTCATATTTTAGAGGGTCTTTTTATTTTGAGTTTCAAAGAAATTAAAAGTTTTTTCCTTTCATACAGGCTTGAATACTCTGCTGGCCAAAAGACCGCAACTTTTGTGCATTTAATGAAAGGCTCTAAATGCTTTAATTTAATGAAAAGGATCCAAATGCTATAAATTATATTTTATATTTTAGATAATAACACTTTGAATTAACAAGTAGTAACGAAATATTACACTGAGCGTATTTAAGTTCAGTTTAAAATATTGTTTCAGCTTAATCACAGAATTATTAAGTTTCATAAAAAAGCACTCCAAATCGTTGCGGCTTAAAAGCGCATGGCAATATTTATAACGTCAAGTACAATATATTTCAACGGGAAATCGTGAAAGTGGTAACTAATTTATGTGCTTGCTTATATGCGTAATTGTGCGCATAAAAGAGAAACGAATTGAAGTTGTATTTTTTATTATTTTTTAAAAGTAAAATATTGTACAAAATAAAAAAAACAAACATATCAATTTATTTAATTATAAAGTACATATTTCTTAGGTACTTTTGTACCTAAAACTGAAAACTTTTCACATAAATTAAATTTTTTTCAAACATTTGTGTTAGTTATAAATCACAATTATTATTTTATAAAAAAATATATTATATTGACTTATGACAGTTATAAACTATTGCTTTTTTCCATATATTTCATAATTTATTCATTTTTCTGTACCCTTTTTAAAAAAATTTACTTAAAGCTGTAGTACGCATTTAAGTGTGAGACTTTTATGTCATCTAATAATTAACGGCGAACCTTTTTGAGCGCCGTTAACTTAAACGTTATTTTAGATTTTTAATGCAACCAAATATTGTGCATTAAAGCGAGAAACCCTTTCCAGTGTTGAGCATATAAGGAAAAAAAAAATTCCCATAAATTATGACACACAGAAAAAAAACTGATCTCAAAATTAATGTTTGATTAAATTAATTTATAAATCTATTTAATCTGTATCTTTGTAAAAAGAATACAAGTACTAAGAAAACAACTAAATGATGAAAAATAAACAATCATCTTCCGGGCGATATAGAACTAATATTTTCCAATTGCAAATTTATTCAGAAGAATCAAAAATATGAAGATTGTGTTATCACAGGATCGCGTTAGGGATTTAAAGTCTTAAATAACACTGAGGGAATGGCAAAATTTTGTTATATTTTCTGGGCTCCTTTTCCTGCAAAATATAGATAGTGAGGATTAGATTTAAATAAAAAATTGTTAACAAAACCATATATTTCCTCTCTTGCTTGCCGCATGCAAGCAAAAGGAAGTGACTAATGTTTGGAACAGAAATAAACAAGTTCAGGCGCGTTCTCATACTTGCACGATTTAAAATCGCCAGGCGACCTGAAAACGCAAAATTAATTCTTAGGTGTTCTAAAACAGAACAAAAAAAAATCATAAGATATTTAGAAAAGACATGAAGGAAAAATGTCGAGGGCATTTAAAAAAGCTGCAGTCCAGCGCAAACGCAGTGCTCATGCATATATTAGAAATTGCATATTAGTAGAAAGATGTTGAGTTTTTATAGTCTGAATAAAAGTACATTTCGGATGGTTTTCCATGAGACTGCAGCACCGTTCAGCTGTTTGTTCATGACGCTCGTTTAAATACAACAATTTTTAAATTTGTATTTTTAATTCAAAAAGTGTAAAATTGTTGAAATAAACAGAAAACATGTTAAAATTTTATTGTGCGCCATTTTATGTTCCCTTAAAAGCGTTTTTCTTTCAATGAGTTCGCAAATTGTCAGCGATTCGGTTTTGTCGGAGCAATTATTTTGTGACTCAAAAATGAGAGATCCTACGATATGCGTTTGTCGGAACACCTATTTCAGTTTGAAAATGTCACTTTTAGAGGTTATGCGGTTTTGAAAACGGGTCTGGATGTGTTTTATATATTAGACGTAAATCTTAATTCCTTTAAATTAAAAAAATCTGGTTTTCTTTGTTCTTGATAGATGTTGTTATTTAAACTTTATGTCGCGATTGCCTTTGACAGCAAGTGTTACGATAGTGCTAAATATAAGTATATTACACACGGAAACCTTTCCATTACTTGAACATAAATAAAATTTTCAAGTTTTTGTTGTTGGTGTGATTCTTCCGGTCAGTTCGGGAGTTAATATCTGGCTAATATATCTAGAAACTTAAATGAATATATTAGGACGCACAAACCCGCAGTACATTCTCTAGCTCAGTTTTGCAGTGCTTAATGGTAGTACTTAAGGATTCAGATTGATTTCCGAATATGTGTGTTGTCGCCAGCGAAAAATATCTTAAAAAGAAAGATGAAAAGCGAACATTTTTGAGGAGGTTTTAACTTCTAAAAACTGAACTGGAACGCATTTGTATAAAGAAAAGAAAAATGAAAAGTGAACATTTTTAAGATTTTGATAAAAAGACAATCGGAATCGGATCGGATCGGACTTTTCTTTCCGTGTAATGATATTTAATCATTGAAATTTGCTTATTTTTTCTTCAAATCGCATAAAAAATAAAGATTTTGTAAAGATATTAATCGTTTTACGAAACCAGTGACCAGAATCTCCAGATTTTTCTTTCGGTGCAACGATATTTAATCATTTAAGTTTTCTTATTTCTTACATTACATGTTCAAATCTTAACTGAAAGGCATTAGCATTAAAGAAAATAAAATAAAACAGAACTGGGCTTGGTTGCTACAGTTCCATACGAACATTAAAGACACTTCATTACGGTGGATGTTCTTTTCGCTGACCTTGAAATACGATGGTATTAAAAACATAAATTTTCTGATTGTGTTCTGCACTGAAGTCAACCAACAAGAATGTTCATTTCATTCAAATGCGCTTGTTGCAGCCAAACCTTAAAATGGGTGTTTTTTCTCGTTTCATTTTTGTAAAATATAGCATTTTCATTTCTTGATTTCTTCAATTTACTTATTACTGGTGGCAGATCCTTTGAAACTGTGGTTGGTTAGTTTCGTGTTTTGTTTAAAATAAATTTCAAATGATTAATGTCCGTTTTAATGAGATTCTGGTACGAATGAACGCATACGAAATGCTCAATTCTTATTTTCAAATGCGTATGAAATTTTTCCCTCCTTCTGCTCATTTAATGTTTGCCTTTAAATCTAAGGAGCTCTGACTGATCGTACGTCCAGATATGACGTTGTGCTGAAAAAGGAAGCCGAAATAAGTAATTATCTGTTAATTTGTGAAATATCAGTGGCCAGGTACGATAGATGCGAGAGAAGTAAAAAAGAAGGATGCACCCTCACCTGAAGTTTTGATAAAACTGTTGCAATTTTCTATATAAGTTGCGAAAGTCTCTTTCCTTGTCACTTCTTTTTCTTGTCTGCACTAAATTGTTTGTCGCAAATAATGACATTCATTTTTTTCGTACTTTCTTCAAGCCTTACGCAACTTTTTCGCCATCACGATGATGTTAATGATAAACTCCAAATGAGCGCTCATATATCATTTGGCGGTAAAAACAAAAGCTGCTTCTCTCGCTTGTACAATATAAAGGAAGTAAAATAACTTTAAAACTTGTGACTATTAATGAAATTAATTAACCAAATTTCATTTCGTTTCCTTTTTTGTGGTATTGTAAAGCATTAAAAGAGGTAAAACTTGTACAAATTTATCGTGTTGACATTTTCCGTCTTTATGTTGGCGAAATGTTTAAAGAAAGGAGCATCAGGGTGGTCTGTTTCCAGTTAATCCAAGTAAATTCATTTGTTATTTTTTTTTGTTTTCGCAGCAAAATTGTTGTTTGAATTTCCGAATTCCTTTATAGGCCCGTATTCAGAGCATCAACTGATTCGCCATTTCGTTACTGAATATGGGCAAAAAAAAAATGTTGTTGTGAATATTGCAACAAAAATGTATTCAGCTTGAAAGAGATGAGTTGTCGTATGTGGACGATACTAAAAAGTAATAGAAGAAGCATGGGAAAGCTTGTGAAATTTATTTATGGTCTAATCTGGTGGGGCACCAACTTCACTTATTGAAGTTATTAAGGATTCACCACCAATCCCCTGTGGCTTATCAGGTACAAATTAGTCGCAACCACTAGTGTTTTGTGGGGACGTCACATAATATAGCCCGGTTTATTTAATCCCTCCTGCCAGTAATTCCGTAGACAGTAGCACCTGAGTTGGCAGACCGAAATTCTCACGAAACATCAGGTCTTATCCAACTCCCCCGTACGTTCTCCACCATCGAGTTGCTTAAGAAGAACAGACAACAGCTCCGGCTGGGTAACATTTGCATCACCAAGGCTCCTTTTTGGGTTTTTAGATTTAAACCACAGCCAGAACGTTTCAACCTCAATGAAAGACCAACATCAGGATCCTTTTCATATCATATTGGAACCCGTCCGGCCAACTGAAATTTTTTGTAGGTTTTGGAAAAACTGTTATACGGAAACTTTTTAAATTTCTAAGAGTAGCTGTCATCCGCGGAATTCCTTCTCCGCTATACCCCCGGGCAAACAGAGTGCCCCAAAGCAAAACTTGCTGCTTGGAGGGAAATTGCGCCATATGGCGCATTTTATTAAGCGCAAAATTGAAGTATTTGATTGCATTTGCTCTGGAGTTTAGTCCAGTTCTTTTAATTAATTACCATGAAATCCAGTGAATAGATTAATTTCCATACAATATTTTTTTTTTATTTTAAAAGAAAAAAACATAATTATTCCACTTTTCCTAAATATCCATAATTGCGTATGAACATCGCAACAGAACAGTATTTGGTTTCTTTAAGTTGGTTAATTGTCTGGTGTTATTGTTTAATTTAATTAAAGCAGATTTCATTTATTGTTTTCCGACGTTCGATTTAAGATCCGAGTACTTGTTCCCCAACACCAGTGAGCACCGTTTAAGCAGCACAACAATAAACAAAGTTTCCTAATTATTATTATGACCACATTTACTTGCTTATCAAGTTCATTGCTTCCCAGGAACGTCACACTTTGAGATGTTCTACTTTAAACGAGAAGCACTTTATGAATTTTATATTAATTGTTTTCGTACGTTTGTGTTCCTTGTGTTGTTGGGATCTTGCCAAGGCGAATAGTGTTAAAATTTTCGTTAAACCCATTAAAACAAAAGTATTTTAAATACGATTTCTGTAAACAAACCAAAAAAGAAAAGAAAAGAAAAAGAACACAATCTTACAGTATAAAATATCATGTTCTTGTAAATACTCGTACTTGCTAAGTGAGTAAGAGAACCCAATTGGCCATTTCTGCTGGGCAGCCTTAAGGTCACAATCAGTGCTCGCTTTTATCTTTTGTCTGTCTGATTAACAAATAATTCTACTTTGCAAGCAGACATTTTAACAAATAAAGACAAGTTTTTTTTTTCTATTGATAAAGCCTTTGACAGGAGCCACACCATCACCATTCCTTCATAATGGAATAAACCGATTTGTGTTCTCTTAAGTCACAGTTTTGGCTTTAGTTAAAATATTCGTATTAAGATTTTAATTTGGCTTCATATCTGGACTTATTATTCGAAATTTGGCATTTTGTTTCGTTGCTCCTTCTTTTGGCGACTCCCTTTAAGGGAGAAAACTGCTTCCAAATCAGTAAAATTAACTATCGTTTGGTCGGGGACCGACTCGATATCAAATTGTGGTGAAAATAGGCGGTAACCTTTACAAGCGGGAAAAATGCCACGTTCTACACTCATTCATTCATCATGACAAACGTGGGTGGATGTTATAGACAATTTACTTTTGAGAAACAATAAGAAGTTGTTTTTTTTTGTGTTTGAACGTTGCAAAATGAACATTTTCTTACTATTACGTCGCGTGACTGGCGATAGCGAATGTTAACTAAGTATTTAAAAACTCATTTTGTGCTAAATGATAACCTACGGAATTAAAATCCAAATCAAACGATTGCTAATCAAAGTTAAACTGGTTAAACGGCTGTTGCTTTCACAGAGAGATTTATGTCCATGCGTTTCGGTATCACTTTAACCCCTGCAAATCACTTTATTGCTCAAATATTCATCAGAAATTATACGCTCAAGCTTAACGTGGCAGGGAAATATGTTCTGGTCCTGATGCCTACAGAAAAACTAAGAAGGGAACAAATTCCAAGCATTGTGAGCGCTATATCCAAAATGGGAAAGATTTGATTTAGGCTCAATCTGGCATCACCAAACCAAAGTTGCACTTAACTGTTACCGGTGAAAGTTCTTGGTGCTCTCCACACTAAAAAGTAGGTACTTCAAATTATTATTTAATATCAATATTACCCACAAAACACACAAGTATTTTATATGGCAATACGACCTGCCGCCGGTTTGGCTTGACAACAAACCTCTTACCAATATGTTACAAGTCTTGAAGTGGCGACCGCCATTTGTTTGGTCACATGGGTAGCTGGCTTCTGCAGCAGCAGAAAAACGTACTTACTTATGAGAATGGCAGCAAAACGTTCTTATTAATAAAAGTTCATTAATCTCATTAAACAACAACAAAATAGAAGTTTGACGGAAATTGTAACTAAATTCAATACATGCACCCGGACACATTAAGTGAACTCTCTTATCCGCACGAGACATGATCTCTAATCAAAAGTGCGTGAGTGTATTGTAAGCATTTTTCGACAAACGTTTTATGCGTGGATTTCAATTCGTGTTAGCCGTTCCATGGAACTTCTGAGGGATTTGCTTTGGCATCAGTTGACGATCATGTATTAAAAGTACACACAAATAATCAAAATTTTATGAAATCCGTACATATATCGTGGAGAGGTTGTGCTCAGCATTTATTAGGAGTAAATTGTTGGCCGGACATTGTCGAGGTATTTTCTTGTTGTGAGGTTTTAACAGCTAAAATTAAATGGCATTTCAGGCTGGAAGCTGAAGTTGTGACTGAGGCGCCGGCGGAGGCTCAAGTACAAAAAATATGCCAATACAATGATGAGGCCAGTTTTGGTGGTTTCCAATAGAACGCAATCAAAATTTAACTCACAAATTAATGTTTGAATGACAAATATTAATGATATCTTCGATATAAAATAAGGCCTCAACACAAACTGGTTGACAATCGCTGTTAAAACTTAATAACCAAAATAAATAAAAGTTTATTATTGCTGGTGACAAAGTAATTGTAAGTAAACAAAAATGCTTTGCAGAGTGAAAAGTTGTCGTATGTGACAAACGTTTGTTCACTATTTGTGTGAAGTGACATAGAATGTTAGAGAAGCGATGGGATCGTGAGGCGCCGCAGCTTCAGTCTCACATTCACATGGTCTTGCCTTACACTTGACACAACGTATCGCCTCACGCCTCAGCCGCACAATAAGTTCCAGCCTTTAAGTTAAATGTGACTAAATAGTTTTAAGTTTTCTAAATTCTGGGAACTGCATACTCGTACTTCGTATGTGTCTTTGTATGTGCAAGAGTCTGATTTGCAAAGTGTGTTTTTTGGTTGTTCTTAAGATGCGTTGTTTTGCCGCCTGTCAAATGATTATTTATTTCCAGTTAATGATTTTAGCATAAATGATTTCAAACACTTCGATGGCAATTACAGTACCATGTCGCAAAGTAGCGTGTCGTTACTACTACTACATTATTGTTTATTAAACAGGCGATGCTGTCCAGAACTAAAGGCGTGCTTCCATCGATGGTATTTGAGAAAAGTCTTAGGCAGAGCTTTAAAATTGTCAGTTTTTTTTCTCATTCAAACGCCTGAAATCTCTGACAAATTGGGAGTGAAAATATAAAGAACTTGTTTTACAACTTTTGTACCCATCACATCGAAATGTTCATATACAGGATTGTCTTTAGTGTGTTTTGCCGCTGATCAATTGCGTCGAGGGAGGGCGCCACGACATGTGGGCCACAGCCGAGAATCCTTTAGTAGTTGTTAATTTAAAAATCATAGAGAACTATAATTTATTTAATGGGAATCATAAAAAAAGGAGAGCTTAAACCAAAGAGAGGAAATTTAATAATTCATTGTTTTGTCATATGGTCGTTGCGGGGAAATCCAATTAGACAATGACTTCGCAGCCAGGATTTGTCTGTCTCACAATTAAGAATTTGTAGGAAAATATTCAGCCTGAATCTGATCAATCGGGACAATATTTCGATTAGATCCAGAACCAAAGTTTGTTACTTGATTTCCAACTTCAAAGCAGATTTGCACATTATTTTATTGTATCTGTTAAGAATATAATAAACTTTAAACTCAGGGCCTCAGCTTTTTGAGTGATGGTATTAAATTAGGAAAATAGTAATTTTGCAACCAATTTATTAGTTTCGTAACACAGACTTAAAAGTCATTGTGATGAATGTTTGGTTCATGCCAGGTCCTAAGAGCTCTGCCAATAACTGCAAAGACTCGACACACTTTTTACATACCGAAGTAGGTGTCGATCTGGCGCTGGCGATCTAAAAGTATCCGGCACATTCAAGCGGAATTTTTTGTACATACAACATTTTCATATGTTTTACAAAACTATAAACAGCCAGGGCTGCTTAAACACAGGAAGACCTACTGAAATTCACACCGAAACTAATTCAGTTATCCCACTATTGATGGGAGTTATCGGCTACTTAAGTGAATGCAAGCCGCCACCTGCATCTCGTCTAATTAAAACTGAGGGTAGATTAAAAATCGAGCTTTACTCAAATTAGTATCAAAAAGTCGGTCGAAAAGCTTCAAGTCATAACGAAACATAAACCGTTCGATTTTGTTTCTCCGGCGGCGTTATTGGACCAAAATATGCCCAGTCAACTTGTTCAGCTTTTATTTTATTTTTTATTTATAAATAAGTTTTACAATTTTATAAATTTATCCCTCCGCGCCTTCGTGGCTTTATAGAGTCCAAAGACAACTTTATGTTTCATTAAGAATGAAAAAAAAAAAATATGAAAAACTAAGAAAAAAAAAATAATTAATATTTGTTACATAAATTTAATTCAATTAACTTTTGCGTACAAAAAGAATAAAACAAAAATGTATTTCAGCGTATGGGGAATATAAATCATATATTTTCTTTTGGTACGAGTTTTGAGGTAATTTATTATATTCAATAGGTCCAGCAAGCGAAATTCGCTGATTTCTCAAATCGAGACGGCGTCTTGGAAGACTTAAGTTATCAGCTTGTCTAGTATTTCGTTGCAGCGAAGTCCAATTTTGGGTAAATTGTACAGATCGCTGTTCCAATTCTTTTAGTGTTTTAAAACCTTTTGCTTATACATCTATAAACAGATACAATTATTATTTTATTTTAATATCTGGTAACTCTAACGACTGATATGGCATCCATAAGTCTATCACTACAATTTGCTCTTATCTTAAACTTAATGCATGATCGAATATGAACACAAGTCCCACCATATCCGTCTTTTTGCAACACTGAATCACATCGTAACCAGGTCTCCTGAATCCCAATAGCATCAGGAAGATTTGATAGTTGACTTATTTCATATTTAAATGAATTGAATTTACGAATAGTAGAAACACTTCCAATTCTTAATTTCTTCAAAGAACAAAGAACGAATTGATCCGTGATGTGTTATTGAAATACAACATTCATTCAGAAAAATTATAGGAAATGAGAAAAATTATAGGAAAAAATTTAAATAGGAAATATAAAATATATGTGTGTACGAGTATGTGAATAAGTAACATGAACATGAAGGAAAGTAAATATGAAAATGTTTATTATTTAGGGAACTTTCGGTAGTCCGAAACGCTAAATAGGTTTGGCAAAGTAAAAGTTCTGTTCAAAACTGCGTCAAATGTTGCGCTACCCAGCGAATTTACACATTTTGACGAGGCTGTTTTTTCCATTTGCAAACAAACAACACGAACAACATCAGTACCGAGATTAAACGCAGAATAATTCTTGGCAATCGCTGTTTCTTTGGGCTCCAGAGGCAATTGAGTAGTAGGGCTCTTTCTCGAAAGAACAAGCTGATGCTATATGGCACTTTGATCATCCCTGACCTTCTCTATGGGGCGGAACCGGCATGGACAGTATCGAAGGCGGATGAGGAAGTCCTTGGTAGTTCTGCGTTCAATTTTTGACCCTGTTTGCGTTGATTATATCTGGAGAAGAAGATTCAATCATGAACTGTACGGGTTGTACAGCGACATGAGCCTAACCAGGCGTCTAAGATGGTTGGACCATGTAGAGCGCATGGAATATACTGCTCCAAGCCGTAGAACCTTCGACTCCGAACCAGTGGGACAACGCAATAGAGGAAGCTCACGGAACCGATGGCGCACGCAAGTGGAGAGGGACCCCAACCAACTTGGTGTCCAATTTGGAGGCTGCTGGCCAAAAATCGTGCCAGCTGGAAAAGTTTGTTGGTTGAGGCCCAGGTTCACAGTCACAATCAGCTGAAACAACTACCACTACCAGTATTAGGCAGCAAAACGGGAATGTTGCTATAAACAGTGCTTTGCAACACATTGAATAGAGTTCCAGTTACGCAACATGAGTGCAATATGGGTTCTTATGTTAATGGCCGCGTGGCCGAAATTGCGCGTAATAGTGACTTCAATTTCAGGGGCGGCAACCCGGCGGCAGGTGGGAACTGCTTATAGGTGACAGTGATTGTCTGTGCGATGGTGTTGGCACGTTAAATGCACAGAACGAGGTTCAGGCAAGCGTTTAAAACGATCGGCTGGTACGGCTGAAGCCCATTCGTTATTGCTGAGTGCACACAGATGGGCGCTGATGACAAATCATTGTGACCAGCTGCAGTCTTAACGCCTTTTAACGGCACCGAAGAATCTCCCACCAGACATGTATTATTGCTTTCTTCTCCAATTGTGCCATTGTGCCACTGGCCAATGGCATTTCCATGTGAAGTATATGTATGCCGGAAACCTGGAAGGGCGTACCAAGCCTCATGTAGTGACAAGTAAGCATTTTACGATGTCCATCAGTTTCTCAAAGTCATGTCAGCCGAATTCTTTGTTCAACAAACTTGCCACCACCATCAAATCAACTGTTTTAATAATTCCTTACAAGTTCTGGATCTGGGAGCCAGCGCGCTCCTACATGCTTACGTACTGCGTATGCACTTACGTGCCGCACATACATAAATGCCTACGTATGTATGTGCGGATGTGTATGTATGTATTTGGGTCTTCGATTAAGTTTTTCTGAATGAAAAAAACTTGCTGCCTGCATATACATACATGTAAATGTGTACAAGTGTGTGTGTGTGTGTGTGTGTGTGTGTGTGTGTGTGTGTGTGTATCGATGTGCAAATAAATACTAATCCTTTTGATATAGTATTGGCATTCATGTAAGAACGAAACTAACAAACAGGCAACAACATAAAGCTGTCTTCTGGCTTTGCTTTGGGTCTTGTAATTTTGTTTATTTGATTGTAAGTGAAATAAAACTCGATTTCCTACATATAAAATAAGATTTAAATGAAAAACAAAACACACAAACAAACAAAAAATAACGTTCTGCTGTCAGCAACGAAAAGCATTCTCGTGCGAACGTATGAATATTGGCGTTTCTTATTCTCGATAATTTCAACTTATTACAATAATGCTTTTTCCGCAAATTGACGATTTTTTTTTTGTTTTTTTTTTATTTTTTATTTTTTACTTTTTTGATTTTTTGATTTGCTGGTCTGTTTTGTTTTTTATTAATTTTATTTTTTCTTTAAATACGTACGTACGTCTAGTATAATGTGGATATTATTCGATTTGTTTCTGCCTCTAGTTACTGCGTGGTTGCATCTGGTTTTTTGGTAGAAGTTTTTCCAAATTAAATCTTTCATTCAGTGTGAAATTCTCATGGCATCAAATCGTGTCTTTCGCCATTTTATTGTTGTCGCCCATTATTTTGTTCGCACGCGTACGTGGCAGTTCCGCTTAAAATACAAATATATTATTAAGGAAAAATTTCTCAGACACATTAAGAAGTTAATTAAAAGGTTTTGGTTTGTGAAGAAGAAATATGTTGTGATGCTAAAAACAAAAGGTAATTGAAGTGAAGTTACGAGTGCCGAAAAGTGCACACTGACACCAACCACAGAGTTGATTTCTGTTAAGGTCCTTTGAAACATTTTTTAGTTGAAGTTGAGGTTTTCATTTAAATTGATTCTTTTTTTTTTGAAGGGTTACAACAGAATTTTGGCTTAAAATTATAAAAAAAAAACTCAAACAGCGAGTAACATTTTTTGCCTAAAAGAAATTAATCTAAATTCAAATATAATGAAGCAATTTTAATTAAAATTGGTCAATTAAAGTCATTTCAAATAAATGGAAATAAAACAAATTAAAGGAGACAACAAATAAAATTAAAAACTAAAACAAAATAAGATTGAAAAATAAAAGAAAACAAAAACTTAAATCGTTTAAAATCGAATATGTTATAAATAAAAATATAGTAGATTTAGGCAGAATTAAAGCAGAAGTAATAAATGGAAGTAAAAAGAAATTTAATTGATAGCCAATGAAGTAATAAATTAAACAAAATAGAGAACATAAAAAATTAAGCGAATGAAATTAAATAATAAATAAAAATTTAGTGAATTGTTTTACAAAAAGAAATTATAATAATAATATAATAAAAGTTTATAAAATAATAAAATAATTTTTTTTATAAATATAATTAATTCTTTTGTAAAATAAAACATCATAAAACGAAATAACTAATGCAAGTAAAATACAGGGTTCTCCAATAAGAGCGCTACAAAAGTTTTTTTGTTTTGGATATCAATGAAATTATTTATTCCTGTGAAAGAAAGTACGTTCGATGCCATCGATTCGATTTCCATCGATTAACACGGGCACGCTTGCAGAAGTCCAGACGCTGAAACCAATTTTCGACGGTTTTCAAGCATAAATCGGCCGATACTGCTGCAATTTCACGTTCGATATTCGTACGAAGCTCATCAATCGTCGCTGGCTTGTTGCCATAGACCATAGACTTGCCGCAGGCCCACAGGAAATAGTCTAACGGCGTCAAATCGCACGACCGAGGCGGCCAATCGACTGGACCATTTCGTGAGATAACACGTTCTCCAAACTTGGTTTCCAATAAATTGATTGTGACATTCGCTGTGTGGCTTGTGGCGCCGTCCTGTTGGAAGCACATGTCCCCCAAGTTCATATTGTCCAATTGGGGCCAAAAATATTCGGTTATCATTGAACGGTAGCGATTCCCATTCACAGTAACGCTTGAGAACGACGTGTGCGAGACACATTTGGGCTTTCTTCAACTGAAGCCTCAGCGGCAGCAATATTCTCGACACTACGGACACTTCTTTGTCTCACTGGCGCGGGAAGATTTTGTACTGTGCCTGTGGATTCAAATTTTTCCACTACACGCTCAATTGTTGGTCTGCTAGGACGATTATGATGACCATAAATTGGACGTAGCGCTCTTAACGTTGAGGCCACTGGACACCGAATTTCGGTAGTAAATTTTAATAATTTCGACTCGTTGTTGGCTCGTGTATCTTTCCATCACGAAATGGCAAACCTTACTGGCGTCCTTTGCTGTCCTTGTCGCTCTACTTTTGTAGCGTCCGGGTTGAAAAACCCGATACATTAAAAATAAAAATTAAAACAAAAAAGTAAAAATTAAATAATTGTTTTAAGACAATAAATATAAGAAAATGCAAAAAAAAACTGCTGTGAGTTTGTTTTTGAAAAAGATGTCATTTGTATTTGTTATAGTTTTTTGAGTGCAATATTTTTGTGGAGTGCAAATACAAATTAGAAAAATTTTAATTTTGTGATCTTGAATTTTGATGTGGCAAAACGAACATTTGTTTGTGTCTTTTTTGATTGATTTGAAAACGCTGCACTTTCCAGAACACGGCCCTACTTGTTAAAACCCAATATCATACCGTCTAGATCCACAACCCTCCAAAAGTAGAAACTGTGTATTTTTCGATGCTCTTTAGAACCTGCAATTAGTATAAGAAAATCTGTTCGTTTTGAAGCCAGAGTTGCTTGCAACAGTTGCGTACTGCTCTTTTAGTTGCCAAGTGCTGATATTTCCATTTCTGATGTGTTTTTTTTTCAGATCATCAATTCCCCATTGACCTGCCAAATGTTGCCAAAGATCATACGAATTTGGAGAATGACCAACTGCAGTCGTTGTACAGACGTCTGTGCATACTAAATCGTTGTGCCAATATGCGTGTAGATCAATCTCATAAAACTCAAACGCCCCAGGTGAGCATCTAAGTTGAAAATCCATCTAAGTGTTAAAGATCTTGTTTTTTCAGAAGGAGGATTCCGATGACGAAAACTTTGCTTTGAGCGAAAACTGGACATTCCAACCACATATACGTCGCTGGTCGCGTATCGGTGAAATGGGTCTCGAAATACCCCCTGCCGCAAAACTAACGGCTGCTGAAAAAACAGAATCATCATCCAAAGAATCGAGTCCGGATCGTTTTGAGGACGATTCGTATGATGTAACAGGTGCTTGTTTAACATTAGCTTTACCCGGGATGTACGGCAACGATTCGGCTGAGGCCGCTCTGAACGATGCAACGGATATGAATGCATCTCCTTTGAGAAGGACGGGCAGTGAACGATTGAAGGATGGTGCCAAGGCCATTTTGCGCCGAGTAGAGTCCATAAAGTCGAGAAGACGAAAAAGGCAGGGTTTAGTTTTGAGCGGCCAGGCCTTAGATTTGTCGCAATTAGGGCAAAGAGCGAGCATTCGCAAGCCAGATGGTGTTTACTCTACACCCCCCTCCCCATCAGCTGTAAGTCCTATGCATGGCTTCAATAAGGGCCCCTTGTTTGGTAACGATTTGAAAGTGCCCTCGCAGAGCGACAACTTCTTAAGTCCGAGTA
Source organism: Epicampocera succincta (assembly GCA_932526305.1). Classification (NCBI taxonomy): domain Eukaryota; kingdom Metazoa; phylum Arthropoda; class Insecta; order Diptera; family Tachinidae; genus Epicampocera; species Epicampocera succincta. The sequence goes on from OW052034.1 coordinate 61,572,073, forward strand.
GAAGCAGCCCCAAGAGAACACCCACAACACCCAGGTCCATGAGAGCAAGTCCTCTGCATTTCTTCACCAACACCATGCCCTATTTAAAGGAAGGCAAATCAGATGATTCCTCATCGTACTACAGTGACAGTCAGGAGTCCTCAACGACCACCAACAAGTTAGTTTTGCGCAAGACTCCTTCCAAAACACGAAGATTCTTACAGCGTACGGGAAAAGTGGACGATATAGGAGCTCATTCCGATTCCGAATGTCATCAGGGCAGAAAACTGCTCATAAAGGACGCCAACTCAAACACGACAGAAATCAAAGTTAAGAAATTGTCGCGTGGCGGTTCCTTGAATTTGGGCAGGGATGGCAAAAAACGCGAGGGTTTACGTTCAGCCAGTTTCAGGTCACGCTCAACGACGCGAAAAGAACCCAAACCAGAGGAACCCAGTGAATGTATTAAAAGGTACATGATTGATGTTTTTCTTTAAGGTTTTTCTATTCTAAATTAAAACAAATATGTGCCTCTATGGTTTTCAGAACGCCCGTTGTACGGTGGCACAGTTTCCAACTGGAAGAACGACCCCACATGATTTTCCGTAAGTGTTTCTCCCAGAAAAACGATCCACATTCCAACGAACATGGCATACTGTTTGCGGCCATGTCAGCAGGCCAGTTGCAAATGATAAGGAAACTGGCCCTGGTTACGCTCACCGGCTATATGGAACGCTATTGCCCCACACATCGTTCCGGTTGGAATTGGGAGCTGCCAAAGTTCATTAAGAAAATCAAAATGCCCGACTACAAAGACAAAAAAGTGTTTGGCGTGCCGTTGCTTCTAATTTTGCAGCGTTCGGGTCAAACTTTGCCCATTGCGGTCAGAGCTGCATTTCGCTGGCTGCAACTGAACGCCTTGGACCAAACTGGTCTCTTCCGTAAAAGTGGCGTCAAGTCAAGGATCTTGAAACTAAAAGAACTCATAGAGTATTCCGAGTCGGCGGCGGAGTGCATGGATGTGTTTGACACCCAACAGGCGTATGACGTGGCCGATATGTTGAAACAGTATTTTAGAGATTTACCCGAATCTTTGTTGACCACCAAAATGTCCGAAACGTTTGCCGCCATCTTCCAGCGTAAGATGATCTTGTTTTCTTTACCTCCATCGCATTTTCAATCCATTTGTTTCAAAACCAATTACAGATTTGCCGCCTGAAGTGCGCTTGGATGCCGTTCAGTCTGCCGTCCTCTTGCTGCCCGATGAGAATCGTGAAATCCTTTACGCCTTATTAGAATTTCTAACGCTAGTCGCTGCCAATTCCCAATACAATCAAATGACTGCCAACAACTTGGCGGTGTGCCTGGCGCCCTCCCTATTCCACAACAGCATATCAACCGGCAGTAATTCCGTTACTGCTTCCCCGCGCCGAAAAGGCAAAGGTTCAGGGGTGCCCGACGCCAAGGAGCTGTTTGAAGCCAAAGCATCTCACGAATGCCTTTCGTTTATGATAGAGCACTACAAGCAGATCTATACAGCGCCCAAAGATAAGTTAAGCAAATGTAAGTTCGGTTACATGGAAGAATCCAAACCTTTGCCTTTGGAAGCCTTGGGTGAGGGCATGCAGTTCCACAACTGGAGGGGTTATTTATACGAAAGTACCAGTGCCACAATTAAGGAGGGCAGAGAGAAGTATGAACGTATCCCCCAAAGCTGGCAACCAAACAAATAGTAATTCTTTTTTTCTTTTGCGTCCTGCAGGTCGCGTGGGTGGATAACAATTACCTCCCTGGCGGATCCCACTGTTGAAATTGCGTATAAGAAAGTTGGTGATGGCCATCCCTTACGTCTGTGGCGTTGCATTACCGAAATCGAGGGGCCGCCCAAAGATGTTTTGGACCACATTATACGCCAACGTGCCTCCTGGGATCCCAACCTGTTGCAAAGTCAAACCATCAAGAAATTTGACGACTGCACCGAGATATTCCAATATGCCATCGATGGCCAACAGTGTACAGATTTTTGTGTTCTGAGGTGATATTTGACTGTGCCTGCAAGTCTGAATAGCTGAATAATTTTTCTAATTTCTGTAATTCCATATAGGTCCTGGCGCACTGATTTGCCCCGAGGTGCTTGCGTTATCGTGGAAACCTCTATAGATCATGCAAAGGCAAAGCCAATGTTTAATGCTGTGCGAGGTGTGGTATTGGCCTCTCGTTATCTCATTGAACCCTGTGGTAGTGGTAGATCAAGGGTTATGCACTTAGCAAGAGTTGATGTCAAGTAAGTAGGCACGAATGGTTTCTAATTTATAGATATTGAGGCTTGGCTCCTCCTCCTGCTCTATCCCCCTTTTCGCTTAAAGTTTTAGCCGGCAAGAAGGTTGGTGTGCAGAATTCGAAAAGGAGCAACGGCGTAAAACAGCCTTTTTACTCAATTATACCACAAATAGTATTTTTCTTCAAGCCTGAGGTCCTTCTTGTTTTTTTTTTTTTTTTTTTATTAAAAAAAAAATTAATAAACGGGTCTGTTCTGTAAATCGAATACGAGTAGATTCATCGTTTTCAAAGCGAGTTCACATTTTTCGTGTTCTCTAAACCGAATGCAATACTCGGTCCTAAATCGAATACATGACCGAAGAAGCATAAAAACCATTTAAAATTTTAAATCCTTTTTTTTTTTTTAACTGAAATCTAAAATTTGTTCATGTGTTTGAATCAAGTGTGAAGAAACAATTATGCGGCTGAACAAAAATGCTTTTTCCAGCAACGTTTTAGAGCCGACGACGCTTAGAGCAGAAATGCACTTTGTTTTTAAAATAATATGAGAGTTTGTTGTAAATTTTATTTAAAATTTTTCTGTTTAAAGTAATAATTTGTGTAAATCACAAAATTTATGAAAAGTTATTATTTGTTTTCAATACAATTTTACTTACAATCTGCCCAAATTGAATCTCAAATTCAAAAAAACATAAAATTGTTGTTGAGACCAACAAACACAAAAGGTTGATAATTTATGTATATGATTGCGGCATTAGAAAGAAATACCCTGTTTTAATTCATTCACGGCAGGTCTAAAATACGGCGTCTTTCAAGTCTCCTGCTGGACTAACAGCTTCAACTAAGACAAATTATATTATAATATATGTTTTAATATGGCGGGGGAAATGTATGTGTGTGTCAAATTTTCTCATTCCACTGCGGTATTTGAATATTAAAACGAAGCAAATAAAATAATATGAGAAATAAATGCACAGAGAAATTGTAAATCTGAAGGCTTAACTGCTTTAGAGCAAAATTCTTTTTATTCGAACTTAATATCGAATGTTGCCCAAGCGAGTATTTTGTAGAGCATCGAAAAGAAATTTACTCGTTTTTAAAAACGATTTCGTTTATAGACCGCACCCGATTATTTACCCGTGAAAATAACGAAAACAGCGGTTTGCTTGTATTTTTTGAAAATCACACAAAAATGGCGTCATTTACAGGACACCAGAAATCGCTTAAAACTAGAAAATTTACTAATTTTATTTAAATCTGTTGTTGCAGGGGTAAAACTCCAGAATGGTATAATAAAAGTTATGGCCATATATCATCGCATTACTTAACCAGGATACGATTGGCTTTTAAGAATGTTGCCGAAGGACCAGAAAGTAAAGTCTAATAATGAAATCAAATCAAATGCCAGGACACGCGAATAATCTTCCCACTCCCCACAAAAATATCCTTAAAATGATACCAGCATCACAAAACCTTAAAGCAACATGGATGGGCATGTTGTGGACCCAACAAAGTTAACCAAAAGTACTGATTTTAAATTAATATAATTTGGATTTTAGTAGCATTTTTTAAAAATATTTTTTATCAGTCTCAAACAAAAGTTGCACTTTTTTTTTACAAAAAAGAAATACAAATGAATGTATTTAATTTTATAAATAGACTAAAAGAGTTATTTTAAGAATGGACCACAAAATTTCAAATTCTTGTATAAATAAAACAATTGAGAAAAAAAAACAGCCCCGAAAAGGTTTCTTTTACTAACGATAATTTTGTAAAAATAACCGCCTACAAATTTCTTCTCTCTTTTGTAAATATTCTATTTTTAAGATTTTTGTATAAACTTTGTTAAAATATTTCGTTCTCTTTAGTTTTAGCTAAACCACACTTTTTAAGCACTTAAAAAATACTCAGAAAGCCGAAATATCACAAAAGAGAAATACATACACACATATTTTTTAAAATACTAAAATGAATTTAAAACTATGAACCTTTTTCTTATTATCGATTATTTAGTTTTTACAACAATAAGAAGAAAAACCACTCTAGATTTCTTATGTTCTAAAAATTATATTTTATGCTAAAAGAAAACAGAACAGAAAAAAAAATAAAAACTATCCAACACATAAAATCTATCAAAAGTTAATCGTCTAAAGGAATTAAGAACTAGTCAAATTTTTTATTATATTTTTTGTTTGTTTTTTTCTTCATATACATACATTCATACTTGTGTAAGTTAATGGCAAAAAGAAGAAACTACAACTACAACTTTAACACTAATACTGAATTGTATAAAATAAAACCAACTAACCATATTGTTAAGTTTCAAATTATGATTAAAGTAAAATAACCACATACATGGTAATCAAGGTAAAAGCAAACACAACTTTTATTGGTTTCATATAAATAATATATTTGCAATTAAAAACAATATTAACATCACTTTAAATGTTAAAAGCCCTTCAAGAAGTAATAAAAAAATTTATGAAAAACAAAAGGCAAATTGATTTATTAACGCAGGAACATTGTTGATGATGGGTGGTGGTGACCTGACCGATTAGCTGGTCCTCCTCTTAAGAAAACAAAAAAATTTCAATTAAAAAAACAATATTTAACAACAAAAATGTACTAAACTTTCGCCGGGGCTTGCATATAAGATTACAGGACTTACAGAAAAAATTAAAATAGGCTGCGAAAATTCCTTCTCTTTTTTTCTGATTTTCATCATTATCAAACATTTCCCCTCGGCAAATTTTGAAAACAAACAATTTTTGTTTTCTTTTTTTTTGTGAAATACCAGGCCAACAGAACTGCAAAGAAAGTGGATTTGTCAAATTATTTTAGTAAAAACGCTATAACTCGGTAACAGCTGGGCCCATACGAATGACTGTCGGCTCATATGAGAGCCTATTTCTCGGACTACAAGTACAACAATGACGTCGCTTGGAATAGTAACACACCAGGCCAACAGAACCATAAAGCAGGTGGATTTGTCAAATTATTTTAGTAAAAACGCTACAACTCGGTAACAGCTGGGCCCATACGAATGACTGTCGGCTCATATGAGAGCCTATTTCTCGGACTACAAGTACAACAACGACGTCGCTTGGAAGAGTAACACACCAGGCCAACAGAACAATAAAGCAGGTGGATTTGTCAAATTATTTTCTTAAAAACGCTATAACTCGGTAACAGCTGGGCCCATACGAATGACTGTCGGCTCATATGAGAGCCTATTTCTCGGACTACAAGTACAACAATGACGTCGCTTGGAAGAGTAACACACCAGGCCAACAGAACCATAAAGCAGGTGGATTTGTTAAATTATTTTTTTAAAAACGCTATAACTCGGTAACAGCTGGGCCCATACGAATGACTGTCGGCTCATATGAGAGCCTATTTCTCGGACTACAAGTACAACAATGACGTCGCTTGGAATAGTAACACACCAGGCCAACAGAACCATAAAGCAGGTGGATTTGTCAAATTATTTTCTTATAAACGCTACAACTCGGTAACAGCTGGGCCCATACGAATGACTGTCGGCTCATATGAGAGCCTATTTCTCGGACTACAAGTACAACAACGACGTCGCTTGGTAGAGTAACACACCAGGCCAACAGAACCATAAAGCAGGTGGATTTGTCAAATTATTTTCTTATAAACGCTACAACTCGGTAACAGCTGGGCCCATACGAATGACTGTCGGCTCATATGAGAGCCTATTTCTCGGACTACAAGTACAACAACGACGTCGCTTGGAATAGTAACACACCAGGCCAACAGAACCATAAAGCAGGTGGATTTGTCAAATTATTTTCTTATAAACGCTACAACTCGGTAACAGCTGGGCCCATACGAATGACTGTCGGCTCATATGAGAGCCTATTTCTCGGACTACAAGTACAACAACGACGTCGCTTGGTAGAGTAACACACCAGGCCAACAGAACCATAAAGCAGGTGGATTTGTCAAATTATTTTCTTATAAACGCTACAACTCGGTAACAGCTGGGCCCATACGAATGACTGTCGGCTCATATGAGAGCCTATTTCTCGGACTACAAGTACAACAACGACGTCGCTTGGTAGAGTAACACACCAGGCCAACAGAACCATAAAGCAGGTGGATTTGTCAAATTATTTTCTTATAAACGCTACAACTCGGTAACAGCTGGGCCCATACGAATGACTGTCGGCTCATATGAGAGCCTATTTCTCGGACTACAAGTACAACAACGACGTCGCTTGGAAGAGTAACACACCAGGCCAACAGAACCATAAAGCAGGTGGATTTGTCAAATTATTTTCTTATAAACGCTACAACTCGGTAACAGCTGGGCCCATACGAATGACTGTCGGCTCATATGAGAGCCTATTTCTCGGACTACAAGTACAACAATGACGTCGCTTGGAATAGTAACACACCAGGCCAACAGAACCATAAAGCAGGTGGATTTGTCAAATTATTTTAGTAAAAACGCTACAACTCGGTAACAGCTGGGCCCATACGAATGACTGTCGGCTCATATGAGAGCCTATTTCTCGGACTACAAGTACAACAACGACGTCGCTTGGAAGAGTAACACACCAGGCCAACAGAACAATAAAGCAGGTGGATTTGTCAAATTATTTTCTTAAAAACGCTATAACTCGGTAACAGCTGGGCCCATACGAATGACTGTCGGCTCATATGAGAGCCTATTTCTCGGACTACAAGTACAACAATGACGTCGCTTGGAAGAGTAACACACCAGGCCAACAGAACCATAAAGCAGGTGGATTTGTTAAATTATTTTTTTAAAAACGCTATAACTCGGTAACAGCTGGGCCCATACGAATGACTGTCGGCTCATATGAGAGCCTATTTCTCGGACTACAAGTACAACAATGACGTCGCTTGGAATAGTAACACACCAGGCCAACAGAACCATAAAGCAGGTGGATTTGTCAAATTATTTTCTTATAAACGCTACAACTCGGTAACAGCTGGGCCCATACGAATGACTGTCGGCTCATATGAGAGCCTATTTCTCGGACTACAAGTACAACAACGACGTCGCTTGGTAGAGTAACACACCAGGCCAACAGAACCATAAAGCAGGTGGATTTGTCAAATTATTTTCTTATAAACGCTACAACTCGGTAACAGCTGGGCCCATACGAATGACTGTCGGCTCATATGAGAGCCTATTTCTCGGACTACAAGTACAACAACGACGTCGCTTGGAATAGTAACACACCAGGCCAACAGAACCATAAAGCAGGTGGATTTGTCAAATTATTTTCTTATAAACGCTACAACTCGGTAACAGCTGGGCCCATACGAATGACTGTCGGCTCATATGAGAGCCTATTTCTCGGACTACAAGTACAACAACGACGTCGCTTGGTAGAGTAACACACCAGGCCAACAGAACCATAAAGCAGGTGGATTTGTCAAATTATTTTCTTATAAACGCTACAACTCGGTAACAGCTGGGCCCATACGAATGACTGTCGGCTCATATGAGAGCCTATTTCTCGGACTACAAGTACAACAACGACGTCGCTTGGAAGAGTAACACACCAGGCCAACAGAACCATAAAGCAGGTGGATTTGTCAAATTATTTTCTTATAAACGCTACAACTCGGTAACAGCTGGGCCCATACGAATGACTGTCGGCTCATATGAGAGCCTATTTCTCGGACTACAAGTACAACAACGACGTCGCTTGGTAGAGTAACACACCAGGCCAACAGAACCATAAAGCAGGTGGATTTGTCAAATTATTTTCTTATAAACGCTACAACTCGGTAACAGCTGGGCCCATACGAATGACTGTCGGCTCATATGAGAGCCTATTTCTCGGACTACAAGTACAACAACGACGTCGCTTGGTAGAGTAACACACCAGGCCAACAGAACCATAAAGCAGGTGGATTTGTCAAATTATTTTCTTATAAACGCTACAACTCGGTAACAGCTGGGCCCATACGAATGACTGTCGGCTCATATGAGAGCCTATTTCTCGGACTACAAGTACAACAATGACGTCGCTTGGAAGAGTAACACACCAGGCCAACAGAACCATAAAGCAGGTGGATTTGTCAAATTATTTTAGTAAAAACGCTACAACTCGGTAACAGCTGGGCCCATACGAATGACTGTCGGCTCATATGAGAGCCTATTTCTCGGACTACAAGTACAACAACGACGTCGCTTTCGTGTCGCTTGGTAGAGTAACACACCAGGCCAACAGAACCATAAAGCAGGTGGATTTGTCAAATTATTTTCTTAAAAACGCTATAACTCGGTAACAGCTGGACCCATACGAATGACTGTCGGCTCATATGAGAGCCTGTTTCTTGGACTACAAGTACAACAACGGCGTCGCTTGGAAGAGTAACACACCAGGCCAACAGAACCATAAAGCAGGTGGATTTGTCAAATTATTTTTTTAAAAACGCTATAACTCGGTAACAGCTGGACCCATACGAATGACTGTCGGCTCATATGCGAGCCTATTTCTCGGACTACAAGTACAACAACGACGTCGCTTGGAAGAGTAACACACCAGGCCAACAGAACCATAAAGCAGGTGGATTTGTCAAATTATTTTCTTATAAACGCTACAACTCGGTAACAGCTGGGCCCATACGAATGACTGTCGGCTCATATGAGAGCCTATTTCTCGGACTACAAGTACAACAACGACGTCGCTTGGAAGAGTAACACACCAGGCCAACAGAACCATAAAGCAGGTGGATTTGTCAAATTATTTTCTTATAAACGCTACAACTCGGTAACAGCTGGGCCCATACGTATGACTGTCGGCTCATATGAGAGCCTATTTCTCGGACTACAAGTACAACAACGACGTCGCTTGGAAGAGTAACACACCAGGCCAACAGAACCATAAAGCAGGTGGATTTGTCAAATTATTTTCTTATAAACGCTACAACTCGGTAACAGCTGGGCCCATACGAATGACTGTCGGCTCATATGAGAGCCTATTTCTCGGACTACAAGTACAACAATGACGTCGCTTGGAAGAGTAACACACCAGGCCAACAGAACCATAAAGCAGGTGGATTTGTCAAATTATTTTAGTAAAAACGCTACAACTCGGTAACAGCTGGGCCCATACGAATGACTGTCGGCTCATATGAGAGCCTATTTCTCGGACTACAAGTACAACAACGACGTCGCTTTCGTGTCGCTTGGTAGAGTAACACACCAGGCCAACAGAACCATAAAGCAGGTGGATTTGTCAAATTATTTTCTTAAAAACGCTATAACTCGGTAACAGCTGGACCCATACGAATGACTGTCGGCTCATATGAGAGCCTGTTTCTTGGACTACAAGTACAACAACGGCGTCGCTTGGAAGAGTAACACACCAGGCCAACAGAACCATAAAGCAGGTGGATTTGTCAAATTATTTTTTTAAAAACGCTATAACTCGGTAACAGCTGGACCCATACGAATGACTGTCGGCTCATATGCGAGCCTATTTCTCGGACTACAAGTACAACAACGACGTCGCTTGGAAGAGTAACACACCAGGCCAACAGAACCATAAAGCAGGTGGATTTGTCAAATTATTTTCTTAAAAACGCTATAACTCGGTAACAGCTGGACCCATACGAATGACTGTCGGCTCATATGAGAGCCTGTTTCTTGGACTACAAGTACAACAACGGCGTCGCTTGGAAGAGTAACACACCAGGCCAACAGAACCATAAAGCAGGTGGATTTGTCAAATTATTTTTTTAAAAATGCTATAACTCGGTAACAGCTGGACCCATACGAATGACTGTCGGCTCATATGAGAGCCTGTTTCTTGGACTACAAGTACAACAACGGCGTCGCTTGGAAGAGTAACACACCAGGCCAACAGAACCATAAAGCAGGTGGATTTGTCAAATTATTTTTTTAAAAACGCTATAACTCGGTAACAGCTGGGCCCATACGAATGACTGTCGGCTCATATGAGAGCCTATTTCTCGGACTACAAGTACAACAATGACGTCGCTTGGAAGAGTAACACACCAGGCCAACAGAACCATAAAGCAGGTGGATTTGTCAAATTATTTTTTTAAAAACGCTATAACTCGGTAACAGCTGGGCCCATACGAATGACTGTCGGCTCATATGAGAGCCTGTTTCTTGGACTACAAGTACAACAACGACGTCGCTTTCGTGTCGCTTGGTAGAGTTAAACACCAGGCCAACAGAACCATAAAGCAGGTGGATTTGTCAAATTATTTTCTTAAAAACACTACAACTCGGTAACAGCTGGGCCCATACGAATGACTGTCGGCTCATATGAGAGCCTATTTCTCGGACTGCAAGTACAACAACGACGTCGCTTTCGTGTCGCTTGGTAGAGTAACACACCAGGCCAACAGAACCATAAAGCAGGTGGATTTGTCAAATTATTTTTTTAAAAACGCTATAACTCGGTAACAGCTGGACCCATACGAATGACTGTCGGCTCATATGAGAGCCTGTTTCTTGGACTACAAGTACAACAATGACGTCGCTTGGAAGAGTAACACACCAGGCCAACAGAACCATAAAGCAGGTGGATTTGTCAAATTATTTTAGTAAAAACGCTATAACTCGGTAACAGCTGGACCCATACGAATGACTGTCGGCTCATATGAGAGCCTGTTTCTTGGACTACAAGTACAACAATGACGTCGCTTGGAAGAGTAACACACCAGGCCAACAGAACCATAAAGCAGGTGGATTTGTCAAATTATTTTAGTAAAAACGCTATAACTCGGTAACAGCTGGACCCATACGAATGACTGTCGGCTCATATGAGAGCCTGTTTCTTGGACTACAAGTACAACAATGACGTCGCTTGGAAGAGTAACACACCAGGCCAACAGAACCATAAAGCAGGTGGATTTGTCAAATTATTTTAGTAAAAACGCTATAACTCGGTAACAGCTGGACCCATACGAATGACTGTCGGCTCATATGAGAGCCTGTTTCTTGGACTACAAGTACAACAATGACGTCGCTTGGAAGAGTAACACACCAGGCCAACAGAACCATAAAGCAGGTGGATTTGTCAAATTATTTTAGTAAAAACGCTATAACTCGGTAACAGCTGGACCCATACGAATGACTGTCGGCTCATATGAGAGCCTGTTTCTTGGACTACAAGTACAACAATGACGTCGCTTGGAAGAGTAACACACCAGGCCAACAGAACCATAAAGCAGGTGGATTTGTCAAATTATTTTAGTAAAAACGCTATAACTCGGTAACAGCTGGACCCATACGAATGACTGTCGGCTCATATGAGAGCCTGTTTCTTGGACTACAAGTACAACAATGACGTCGCTTGGAAGAGTAACACACCAGGCCAACAGAACCATAAAGCAGGTGGATTTGTCAAATTATTTTAGTAAAAACGCTATAACTCGGTAACAGCTGGACCCATACGAATGACTGTCGGCTCATATGAGAGCCTGTTTCTTGGACTACAAGTACAACAATGACGTCGCTTGGAAGAGTAACACACCAGGCCAACAGAACCATAAAGCAGGTGGATTTGTCAAATTATTTTAGTAAAAACGCTATAACTCGGTAACAGCTGGACCCATACGAATGACTGTCGGCTCATATGAGAGCCTGTTTCTTGGACTACAAGTACAACAATGACGTCGCTTGGAAGAGTAACACACCAGGCCAACAGAACCATAAAGCAGGTGGATTTGTCAAATTATTTTAGTAAAAACGCTATAACTCGGTAACAGCTGGACCCATACGAATGACTGTCGGCTCATATGAGAGCCTGTTTCTTGGACTACAAGTACAACAATGACGTCGCTTGGAAGAGTAACACACCAGGCCAACAGAACCATAAAGCAGGTGGATTTGTCAAATTATTTTAGTAAAAACGCTATAACTCGGTAACAGCTGGACCCATACGAATGACTGTCGGCTCATATGAGAGCCTGTTTCTTGGACTACAAGTACAACAATGACGTCGCTTGGAAGAGTAACACACCAGGCCAACAGAACCATAAAGCAGGTGGATTTTTCAAATTATTTTTTTAAAAACGCTATAACTCGGTAACAGCTGGACCCATACGAATGACTGTCGGCTCATATGAGAGCCTGTTTCTTGGACTACAAGTACAACAATGACGTCGCTTGGAAGAGTAACACACCAGGCCAACAGAACCATAAAGCAGGTGGATTTTTCAAATTATTTTTTTAAAAACGCTATAACTCGGTAACAGCTGGACCCATACGAATGACTGTCGGCTCATATGAGAGCCTGTTTCTTGGACTACAAGTACAACAATGACGTCGCTTGGAAGAGTAACACACCAGGCCAACAGAACCATAAAGCAGGTGGATTTGTCAAATTATTTTAGTAAAAACGCTATAACTCGGTAACATCTGGACCCATACGAATGACTGTCGGCTCATATGAGAGCCTGTTTCTTCGACTACAAGTACAACAACGACGCCGCTTTCGTGTCGCTTGGTAGAGTAACACACCAGGCCAACAGAACCATAAAGCAGGTGGATTTGTCAAATTATTTTTTTAAAAACGCTATAACTCGGTAACATCTGGACCCATACGAATGACTGTCGGCTCATATGAGAGCCTATTTCTCGGACTACAAGTACAACAACGACGCCGCTTTCGTGTCGCTTGGTAGAGTAACACACCAGGCCAACAGAACCATAAAGCAGGTGGATTTGTCAAATTATTTTTTAAAAAACGCTATAACTCGGTAACATCTGGACCCATACGAATGACTGTCGGCTCATATGAGAGCCTATTTCTCGGACTACAAGTACAACAACGACGCCGCTTTCGTGTCGCTTGGTAGAGTAACACCCCAGGCCAACAGAACCATAAAGCAGGTGGATTTGTCAAATTATTTTCTTAAAAACGCTATAACTCGGTAACAGCTGGGCCCATACGAATGACTGTCGGCTCATATGAGAGCCTATTACTCGGACTACAAGTACAACAACGACGCCGCTTTCGTGTCGCTTGGTAGAGTAACACCCCAGGCCAACAGAACCATAAAGCAGGTGGATTTGTCAAATTATTTTCTTAAAAACGCTATAACTCGGTAACAGCTGGACCCATACGAATGACTGTGGTGTCATACGAGAGCCTGTTTCTTGGACTACAAGTATAACAATACAGTCGCTTTCCCTTTTTTCAAGAACGCGAGTTTTTAAGGTCAACAATAGGCAAAGACCGGCATAAATTTTATGAAGGTTTAACTTACCGATTAGTTATATTTTTAATTATTAATTCTTTCAATTTGAAATTGTAACATGTATGAGTTCAAAGAGGACTCTATTGACTTTTATTTATTTTTGTCAATATTCCCTGCTATTGAAGTCTTTAAAAAATATAAAATCATAAATATCAAATATCCTAAATCTAAAAGGAGTGAATAGGGCTGCGAAAACCATTTTGTGTTTAATTATAAATAAAGAGGAAAATTGCGTTTAAAGATATAAAAAAAATTAAACCAAAAAAAGTTAAAAAGTTAAATTTTTGAAAAATTTAGCAAAACGGACGAATAAGACGGCGGCAATCTTGTTGCATGGATGCACTTTCGGAATATGAACATAAATGTACCACTAACGAATTCGCCTGGGCGCCACAAACCGCCTGACAATTACAAAATTAAACAGACAATCAAAGATTTTTCGTGTCATTAGAGAACAACAGAGGAAACGTAGAGAATGCAAAATAAACAAAAAAAAAAAAAGAAAAAACACATCTGATCTGTCAGGCAGGTGATCTTTGATTTTGTAAACAGCGAACAATTTATTCACATTGTGTAATTGTCTTTTAGGTTTTCAAACCAGAAATGGAAAAAATAATATCGAACGTTGATGTGTTGTATGAAATTTTTCAATATTTGAGCACCGAGGAGCTGTTGAAGTTGACCAAAGTCTGCCCCCAGTTTTGTACAGTCATCGTTGATTTTATTTGGAAGAATAAATATAAGAACTTGGAAATTTGCAAGACCAGCCAGCATTTTGGGCTGCTGCTCACGAACAACGTCTGCCAGAGAGTTGAGGTGAACGAAGTTGGTTTCGAATGCCTGAGGGAGGACAAGCTGATACTGAACCGGAGGGATGTAGACAATTTCATTAAACTGATTATCAACAACATAAGGCTGCTGGTGGTTTATTCGCCGGTGACGAATTACAAACATGCGGACGGCGAAAAGGGTTGTATGAATTTAGTTTACGGTCCGACCGAATTCGGTGTAATATTTGATGACAAACATTGTTTTCAGAATCTCACTACGATTAGTTTTCGTCATGTCGTTTTAACGGCCAATGACTTGAGGCTTTTGAATAGAAGCTGTAGGAACGTGGAGTGTTTGTGCCTGGACAATTGCTTTAATGTCAATGAAAGAACTTTGGTTGTAGGCGATGACATTAAAATTTCAACTCTGCAAAATATGAAGAACTTGAAATGCTTTCAAATCCATGTTTTCGATACAGTCGAAAAGGATTTGTCGTACGATGTGTTTACGATACTAACTAAATTGAATGTGTTACAGTTAAGCCTTAAAGTACGCAACTTTTCCATAATCGATGAAGACGGCAGCGGAGCAATGACTACAAATCGCTGTGAGGAATTAGTTATAGGCTACTTTCGATCTCAACGTATTTTTAGAAAATTCCATAATTCCATTTTAATAAATTTTACAAACCTTAAAAAACTTGTGCTGGAGTCGTGGGCGTTGATTTCCTTGAACGAGGATTTCTTCAGGAAACTGGCAAAAATATGCAGGCAACTGGAGTATTTGAAGTTAAACAACTTTGAGTTTAATGGCTTTGCCGTCATTTGCTCTCTCAATACGCTGATCTTGTCCAACTGCTGTGGTTTGATGTGGCGTGAAGTGATGGTCATGCTGGCAGATATGGAACTGAAAATGTTCTCTATTCTGGACACTGAGTATATGGGAATATTTGAGTTCTTCAATGTGGCCGCCACCCTAAAACATCTGCTGGTGACAAAGTGCCAGCGTAATCATTTCAGAAAATTACTAGATCTTAATAATGGCCGAAATATGAAAAACTTGGTGACACTTGTGTGGCACGACAACTATGCCCCGGCTCCCATTTATGTGACCACAGGGTGTGCCAAGCTCGAGACCTTAATAACCGAACCCTCTGCGTTACTCATCAATAGTTTGCATTGTCTGGCCAGTTTAGAAAAGTTGACGCTTAGAGTTGAAAGGAAACTAAAGCTTTCCAGAATTATTACTATTTTAAAACACTTAAACCTAAAACATTTCACACTGACGCGTCTTGAAGGCCAGGAGGGTTACGATGAACACAATCATTATTTAATCGATAATGATGTGTACGATCAGGAGCTTTTGGAATTCGAAGACAAACGGATCAATCTCACGTTCATAAATATTTCCTTAAACAGCTACTTCAAAGTAGTGCAGGACTTTTGGTTCAATCTGTTAAATAATAATCCGCAACTGACCATCATGATACGCTACAACCGATTGCTGCACTACGATCATGCGTTTCTCAACTTCATAATTAATCATCGGAAGTTTCCGCGCCGTTTAAAGTCCATTAAAGTGTGCGGCTACAAAATAGGTAAAACATTTACATACATATTTATACGTACACGTACACGTTGCTTAAGTATGATCTTCTTTTCTTTTTCTTTTCCTCTGCAGAAATCAAAGAGTTCAAGGACAATTTTGAAGCCGCCGTTGAAAAAATTATGTCCTTCTCCAAAATATACAAAGACAAAGAAGACAAAGGATATATTTTATTATAGACAAACACACTTCTGCCGTCGCAGGCTCCTGCCACTTGTAGCTGAGATTTAAAAAAACAAATAAGCAATTTATTACTAAAACGGAAAATTTTCTATTTTATATAAAGAAACACTTACGATTTTAGTAGTATGAACCACAACACAAAACAATTTCAGCTGAAGGTCAATATGTTTTCACTTTGAAAAGTGTTTATAAAAATTTACAGCATTCGAAACTTCGGGCGGTGCTTGTCATTAGATCTGCCAACAAATAGGCCACTTTTGCAGCCTAAACGACTAGAAAATTATTTCATCTGCAGAAGAAAAACTTATACATAAATTATCCTCCCTAAAGTTTAATTACCAAATCAGATAAATACTGAATCCCCCCATCCCGATGAATCTGTAAAAAAAAGAAAATAAAACAAATTTAAGAATATAATAAACTACTTGATTATAACGGATAAATTAATGTGTCAAAAGACAAGTATTCAAATGGAATCGCGTTTGAGCAGCGCTCTAATCTTCGATTCGGTTGACAACGGAAAAAGGCAGCCTGATTTAATTTTTGACATTTATATTAATTAATTATATATAATAAATACAATTAAAACCTACAAGCCGACATTGCAGCCTTCTAAGTAATAAAGAGAAAAGGTTCGTGAGGAACTCTTTCAGCGCCCCATATTAGTTTTTTTTATATGCTAATGACTTGTCAAAACGAAATTAATTACCCCATCGGCAGATGCCATAATTTTTGCAAGTGGCGATAAATATCAATTCTGGTTTGACATTTGCGCAGTAAATCGATACAAAATGTATGTATATCGAAACGACTTCAAAATTCTTACTACTCAGGAACGTGGAACATGTCAAACTGGCCATTTGTAAAAATTATAGCAACTTTGCCGGGGGCTAGTACAAAATATCCAGGCCAATTTATGACATCGACTCATAAAAAGCCATTCAAGGCAACGTTTGTTGTTGT
Organism: Epicampocera succincta; assembly: GCA_932526305.1. Taxonomy (NCBI): domain Eukaryota; kingdom Metazoa; phylum Arthropoda; class Insecta; order Diptera; family Tachinidae; genus Epicampocera; species Epicampocera succincta. The sequence continues at coordinate 61,589,104 of OW052034.1, forward strand.
TTAGTTTGTTTGCCTTTAAAGAAAAGAAACTAACAACTATGAAATAGCATTTTGAGGTGATTAATTTCGCCAAACTTACATATCGTTACCTTAATATAGAAAGGCCCTTAACTCGTTTTTTTCTCACATCGAGTTTTTTTCCAAAAACACATCATTGGTAAAAAAAATGGACGTGATGCGACAAAAAATTAACAAAAATAGTATAAGCAGTTGAAAATTACGAACCACAGGGTTCAGGTCAGGAAAATTTCCCATTCTTTCAATATTCAAAAATTTGGCAATTGTGACTTTAACTGAAACTACAGACTTGGTTTGGATAACAATATTTTACCACAATTGACATCTCGTCCCAGGTGGTATCATCTGTTCAATTCAATATGTATCTAGTAATATTGTAACACAGCCAAAATGATGCATGTGTAAGAATTTATACCGCTCGAGAAGGTTCGACCATCGCACAACATACATATATAAGAAACCTGGTCATCGAATACTGTCGAACGCCACAATTGTGTGCATTTTCATATACTCCAATATTTTAGTTTTACAAACGTCGGCATTTGGACCGCTGGAAAACACACAAAAGGCCGTAGAGAGATGAAATAAACTGATTTTTCTCCTTGTAATGACGTTCAGTCGCATCAATTGTAATATGTAGTTCTCCGTTTTAAAACTGTTATACTGCGCAGCTTGTAGCTGCTTACAAAAAAAAAAATCAGATAAAGGCAAAAAGTGTAGCATATTTTGGGGGATGTAAATAAGAAATATTGTTGGCAAAGCGCCAGCCGGCCACGAAGCACCATAAACATCTGAATGTAGTTGAAAGCTTTTTTATGGACAAAAGCTTTATGAAAAGCTCTGTCAGAAAGAAATACGTTCGACCGTTAAATTTAATTTCCCGAACAGCTTCCGCGTTATTTGCCTTCGTATCAAAAACACACTGTTTTCCAGTGACCAAATCTATGAAATATTTTTTACAGAAATCGTCACCTTAAAACTGAAACTGAGAATTTGATTTATTGTAAAGAATCCAGTTCATCACAAGCAACTCCAGCAAATTACCAAGGAGAAGGTGATTTTGTTTTGCCTCCTCTTAGAAGATTCAAAACTAAGTTTTAAGAAAACATTTTTGTTCAGAAGCTTTTCAAACTTCATATAAAAAGAAATATTTTGTATTATCGATACAAAAATAAACTCCATCAATATTTTATTACAATTTGAGTATTTGTCAGAAAAAAGCGCAACTTCAATTATTTTAATACTTTATTGTTAATATTTCTTGTTTACGATTTCTGGAATTTTTGGGTCTATTCCAAAATAATTATTTAGTTCACCAAATCCTGTGTCCTTTATATTGTATCGTGCTTATACGGAACAGTCTAAAGACCTATTGTATGGTTGTTGTTGTACCAATGTAATTTGCCAGCGTCAATAGCCAAATAAAAAGAAAACTGGAATTTATATGTAAGTACTTACATACATATTGTATGTTTTCTAAAACTAAAATTAATCGGAAAATGTAGATTAATATATGTATGTATGTAAAGGGTGTTTCTTTATAGAGTGACACAGGTTTAAATCATAATAAAACAAGGAAATACATTTTTAATATCAATGAAACGGGCTTTATTGGAAAGAAAATTTTATGGAATTAATGTTCGAATATGATTTCGGGCATGTGACCGCCACGGCTTGCGCATAGAAGGCGCAATCTGGAACATCAATTTTCAACAACTTTTCGCAGCATTTGCGGCCGTATTTCGCCGATAACTCTACGAATGTTGATTTCCAGGTGTTCAATTGTTTGTGGTTTATCGACGTAGACAAGTGACTTAACATAACCCCAAAGAAAATAATCCATGGGGTTAAATCACACGATCTTGGTGGCCAATTAATTGGGCCATTACGTGCAATTATTTTTTCCTCACAAGTTTCTTTGAGTAAATCAATCGTAGCGCCCGCTGTGTGGCATGTGGCTCCATCCTGTTGGAACCACATATCAGCAAGATTTAAGCCACGTATTTTAGGTACGAAAAAATTCCGAATCATGTTCCTATACCGTTCAACATTGACAGTAACATTCTGACCATCATCGTTTTTGAAGACGTATGGCCCAATGACGCCGCCAGCCAATAAAGCGCATCAAACAGTTCTTTTCTGTGGATTCTCCTCACCACAAATGCGACAATTCTGCTTTTTTACGTACCCACTCAACCAGAAATGGGCTTCATCGGAAAATAACATTTTGAATGGAAATGAGTTTGATGAATAGAACAATTGTTTTGCTTCAAAATTTCAACAATTCAACAAACTAAGCAAAAAGCAACTATCAGCTGTTAAATGGGTGGTAAATGGCAACTCAAAGTTGCGACACTCTAAACAAAACACGCTTTATTAATCTAAAATATTTTATAAATCTTTTTTCTTCGTTCAAGATAATTTTCACTACAATTTTAATGGTAACTTTCGATTTCTCTGGTAGGTCAAAAGGATTGGAACGATTCCGAAGTCTTCTCCTCTGCATCCTTTGCGTTCGTTCTTTTTCTCTTTCCAAAAAGTAAATGGAAATAACCGCAGATTGATTCCTATTAGTGGTTTAAGACACGTTGAAGCTACTAAAAATAATTTTGCTGAGAAGTTTAAAATTTTGTTTGTTAATTTTTTTAATTGTAAAATTTTTTTTTTTCTTAACTTGTTTCAAATAACTTATCAGGACAAAAAACCGCACTATAAAACTGTTTCATACGATTTTCAGAACACAACAAAATCGGATATGTGGAATTAAAATCAATTTCACTTTCATTTCGTGGTGATATGCAGAACCTGGCTGATAGACTTTTTATACGCAATTTGTAATGTTTAATAAATAAATAATTTGTTAGCCGATAGAAAGATAGCCTGCCTAAGTTGCTAGTTCTTCTCCTGAGCCCGTTATTATAGTTATAATTTGAACAAATTTGTGAATAATTATATACAAAATTTGTATATTCCTGCTGTTTCTTCAATGAAATGTGGCATTCACTTTGCATTGATAACAGTGTCACCAAGCATGTAAAATAAAAAATGCATTCATACCGAGGTCCGTTCAAAAAATATGGTGAACCGAACGTATTTCCTGTGTTTTCTCCCGTCGAAAAAACCAATTTGCATAGAATTTAGTTTATACAAGAATATGATTAAGTGATTGATATCGGCTGAAATGTGATTGTACTCTTGGTCAGCACATTTTTAAAAACTGGTACAAACCAGCTTTTTCAAGTGGGTAGAGAAAATATGAATAAAAGTGCTCGCCCTGTACGCTGCACCATATCAACAAATGATGAACATTTGGAGGTGAGGAAAATTTTTGTGCAGAATTTTCGAATCATTATTAGAGAAGTTGATGAACATATTGGCATATTGTTTGGCTCAAACCATGCAATTTTTTCGGAAATTTGGAGCATGAACCGTGTGTGGCAGCAAAGTACGTTTCACAACTCCTGAATTTTAAAAAAAAAAACCACACCACATTTTGGTCATGAACGGCACCATAATCGTTTCTCAGCCACCGTATTCACCCGATTGGGCACCCTATGACTTTTTCCTGTTCCCATTGAATGAAGATTCCCACTGAGAAGTTACAAACCGAATCGCTGAGAGAGAGAGAGTGCGAGGACATGCTAAAAAGTGCATATCAAAACGGTTTGGAGGATTGGAAAAAAAGCTGGCACCAAGTGAGGGCGACTACTTTGAAGGGCACAAAATTAATGAATAACTAAATATTTATTTTTGCAAAAAATTACAACTTAACTGACTTTTTGAACAGACCTCATATATGCAGAAATAAAATAATATTTCGATTTGCAATAATTTTCGCCTAATTCCATATTTTTACGCATCGAAATGCAAAATTTACAGCGCAAACACTGAATAATGAAAGAAGCATTGAGAGCATCCGAGACACAACTCAACATTAGGGTGGCTACGAATGCTACTCGTATTAATGCAACCACCCTCGCACATAGAGACATAATTCTCTATCGACTCCAAAATGACGTTGTAGCCCAAACGAATAAACCAGAAACACGCGCGCACACCGAAGAAGTAATCGCTGCCGTTTTTTTAAGATTGAGATTAAGATTTATTTTAATAAAGTTGTTGCGCGCCCTAATAAGCATTAAAAAATCCATTAATACTTTTTTAGCCACATGAATCATAAGCAGTAGTTTCTACCATTAAAATTCAATTAAAATTTTCATACGATGGAGCTGATATTTATGAGAATGATGTCGATGAAACCGATTACGCTGCACAGTCGTCAGTTAGTGCTGTTTGTTGTACCATCACATGGTGCTGGATGTTGCTCCTATTGTGGCATGCAGTTGATTGTCAATGCAGCCTTTTCAATTCTTTAATGTTAACACATACACACAAACAAACATCCATATGTCCATACATACATACAGGTTTAGTTTTAAATTTAAATTTTATAATAATTTTTCTTTAAATCGAGTGCGAAAGTTATTTCTATGGACTGGAGGGGATATTTGTGTGAAAGGCTTTTTGGGAGTGAAGTCAGTTTAAATTTCGATATTGGATGCCGCATGTGAATACATCGATTCAAGTCACTGGCTTATTATGCCTACAACAGCAACAACAACAGTTTCAACATGCATATTTGTATGTATGTATGTATGTAGTTGCATACAACATATTTTCATCATTTATTTTCATTTGGTGCTGCATGCAGTTGCTACTAAATGAGGTTTCAAATTAATTTATTAATTAATGCAATCAATTCAGATGACATTTTGCATTTTGAACGTTAATGTTGTCTAAAATTACATCTATTTATACATACATACATACATACATTCATATATTTATTATTGAATAAAACATTTACAAACATTGAAAAGAACACACAAACTTGGTGTCTGTGTGTTTAAATGACTTATGGCTCTTAATGTTTTTCTTATTTTTCTTTAATACATTTAAACATTTATTAAATTATTTTTAGATCGTATTTTAATAGATATTGCATTGGAAAATGTTAAATCAATTCATACATCTATCGGAAAGGTAACACATAAATATTATTTGAAAACAGAGTTGCATTTTATTTCGAATATGTTCACGGTTTGACGGTTAAAGTGCGCCTCTGAGGTAAGAAGCAGCATCGCAGGAGAACTTGAGGTACAGCCAATGTTGGCCGTCCCTTGGATTTGCGTATTTTGAGGCGGCTGCAATCTTCTCTTTTCATATCTCCACATAAGTATAAGGGCCTGGTTAGACTAACGTTGACGGTAGAAACACGTGACATACTTTAACGTAGTTATAGAAACCAATTAATAATAATAACTAAAACATTCTAAAGCAAAACAAATAGCGGAATTGTGTTGAGCTTCTCGGCAAAGTGATGGACATTTTTAAATTCTTTTTATTTTAGTTTAATTTAAAAAAAGTACTAAATTGACTTTAAGAGAAATAAAGTTGATGAATTATATCAAATATATAATAAATATTTTCTTTATCTAATTTTGATTTACAGAAACATTTCAAAGAAACATAAACTTCAACCGTTAAGACTTTATATTATCTCTTTTATCATATTTAAACACGATCTAAAGAGATATTGTATGATAAAATTCGTTGAGATAAGATTTAAAAAGTTAGTTAAGGCCTGGTCTTCCTTGAGGATTTCGGGCTACCAGCTTTGCAGCCTTGTCCTCCCTTAATTATCTGGCGAATTACAAAACACAGGGTATTATATAGCCCGAACTCTCGATCAAGGGGTTTATGATTCGTGCTGTGCGACCTGTGGGAACCGTACAAGCCCTTAGCCAACTCAAAACAAACGCTTAATAATGACTTTGGCTTAATTTGCTTAAAATAGTCAAACAGATTTATGAAATAATAATGGATGGCTGGTAAACTGAAATTGCCTCAGATGCAGAAGTTTCCCAGCGTTCTAGGCAGCAGGCAGGTATTATCACATTTGTGAAGATTTCTTACACTCGACTACAAGCGGCACTGAGTAATCGCGTCATAGAAATGTGTGATACTTTTCAGACGTAATCCGTACGCATTTAAGCATCGTTAATTTATTGTAGATAATCACGGGTCCAACACAGTGAAAGACACTACATGTCAAAGAACAATTGTTCCCGGAGAAAAGATGAAAGTGCCATTTATGTCTTACTTCTTGGTATTAATCACATAAAAAGAATAAAAATGGTTGTCAAATCCAGAAATTGAGGTTCGAGGTGTCATACTAAATTACGTAGTAAAAAAAATTAAACTCTTATTGCGTGTGGAGTGATGAAAAGTAAATAAACTCAAGTTGCCCAAACCACAAACCGCACAAATATTTTTATAATAGAACTATTTTTTTTTCTCTTTTGAAAAGTGTTTAAAAAAGTAAACTTTGTTTGAAATTCCCGCAATCTTATAGTTCAATTCGAAGCTGCCCAATTTATAAAAAGCGCGAAATTTTTAAGTTGCACCGTTTTGTGGCGTAAATCGTTTAAAGGATACTCACGAAACTCGAATCTTGCGGAATCAACCCGCATACTCTGAAATAATTTAGAACTGACGGCTCTAATCACAGAACGTTATTATTTTTTGTTTGTTTTTTTATTACAACTTTCGAGCGTTTTTATTTTTCGTTTGTTCTTAACACTGGAAAATTGTATTTCTAGCCTTTGCTTGCCTGCTACGGGGAATTCCATGTTATTTATGTCATTTTTATTGTCCCCGTGTTCTTTTATATACATACATGCATACGTATGTATGTATGTACAATAAATAATATTGCAAAAAGTTTTTTTTGCCGTATTTTCTAACCTAAAAAAACTTTGGAAATTAGAACTTCTCGAGCGTTTGAACCAGCCCGGGTACAAAGTGGTTCTCATTTCCGAGCGTGTACTGTATTACAATGTGGCTATATTTGATTTAAAAAAAAATAGAACTACAAGTTGATTCCAAATAAAATTATATGCAGGTGATTTTGAAAGTGCATCGACATAAAATGCAAATAAAGTTAAACATCAAAATTATTTAAAGGACCCTTAACGATGACCCTACAATTTTTTCTCATTTGATTTCTAATTCTAATCCCGGCTATAGTTAAAATTAGTCCTTAATGCCGAATCCGAATAAAGCAATTTATCAGTCGTCTCTTATTCATTAACTTCGGCGTTTTGCCTTTCGCAGACTCAAATGTCATATTTATATATGTAGATACATATAGTCTGTTAATGGCGTGCCAATAAATCGTTTAAACGCAGTGAAGATTTTTGTTTCTTGGCGCAGAGTTATTTAACTTTTTGGTTGCAGCTGTTTGAAGTTTTTGCTAAATTACCAGCTTGTTTTGTTTGCGCCGTTGCTTTTTCTGCTCCGTTGTCGTATTAAATACTGGAAGCTTTAAAATAACACAATTCATAATGGATTTTCGTTGTTATGTTACATTTTTGGTCATTGTTCATTAGGACTTGATGGTACATAAAAAGGGTCAAACATTTAAGTGATACAAATATTGTAATAAAACATGTTCACGGCTGTTTGCTGCTCTTTTTCCGTTTAACTTTGTACGTTTTTGTGATCATTTGGTGAGGTAAAGAGTTTCTAAAAATTATATGTAAGACTCTGCCGTAGTAAGAGCAATTACTACGAGTACTATTGGCTTGAGGAATAATTATAATCGCGCAAGTTTTGAAAGTCGGTCACACCAGAGCATTAAATACAAAATGTCACTTCTGCATTAAAAAATAGGTCTAGAACTTCAAATTATAAGAATGAAAGCAAATTTGGGATGGGAAGTATGACTCTAAAGCGGAATACTTTTCAAATATGTGTTCATCAATTGCATTCAAAACACAATTTGAGACTGGAGTAAAACGGGTGCACTATGAGTCGCATTGTCATATTGTCTTATTATGTTATATATAAAGTACAACAAATAGTTATAAATAACAAATACCAACAAAGATGTGACATGAAACGGATGACGGATGTGACAAATATTTAAATATATACATACATACGTACATATTCCTATCAATTATTTTAAGTTTTCTTCTCATAAAGTCGCCTTAAAAATTGCTCAGTTTTGTCTTGACCATTGAAAATATTTTCGATATTACGTTCTAAAATTTATCTAAATATAGATGCACATACATGGGCAAGTTCCAAACGTACTATATAATTTTTAAAATACCAAATAGAAATATATTTAGATGATAATAAATGCAAAACTACATCAAATCTAGAGTTACATGCGGTTGAAAACTGATAAAAAAATGCAAATTTATAAAAAAAAATGTAAAGTAACTTGAGAACGATCCTTCGTAAAAAGTAACTGTAGCTTGAAAGCCGGAATCCCAATCGTATCATTGTGAAGGAGAATTTAATGCTTTGGATGGAATTTGTTTGCCACTTTTCAAAAAAAAAAAAAAAATTGGAAAATGTTTAAACCTCTGAATGTTATATTTACAATTGTGTTCATTTATGCCCAGAATATAAAAATGTGATTATAAAATTTGCACTGTTCACTAAAAATTAATTATAATACAATATTTAAAATTTATTTAATTCACATCAATAGAAGCCTTCAATAAATTTTCTAGTTGAAATGATTAAAAGTTCGATTATATCAATTATATTTTTAGTTCAGTCAAATAAAAAGTTTAGTCCGTGTATTCCTTTTTTTCCGAGTACGAAAAAGTGTAACGTGTGTCACGTATGTTTTTATTAAAAAACTGGAATTGACTGGATGTAATTTAATTGCTTGGCAAATGTCTTACATTCAACTTTCTTTATTTTAAATTCTATTCCAATTAAAATTCATTCAAAATTTAACGTTGAACTCTCAAAGTTATTTCCGGTCTTTGTAGCATGCGCCATAAAGCTTTGTGATCATTTTTCCCCCAGAAGGTACGCTTAATTATCACTAAGTACTATTTGTCTATATGTTGAACGTATGTTTTTGAAAGCCAAAAAATGTGCAAATTTCACAACGCATTCGAATGTAGCGTTCGCGACACATGATTTGCATATACATATGTATGTAGGAGCACATTTTAAGCTGTACCTACAGTATTTGATTAGTTTCAAATTATAAAGTTTGTAACGTGCAATTTTCCATATTAAGAACTATTTTTTGATTTGTTCTCAAATTGCTTCTTTAGAAACCGGTTATTATTTTTGCTTATATTTTCCGTTTGTTTTCCATTTTCAAAGTTGCCGATTTAAAGTATTTAAAATAAAAGAATTTCACGGTTTACGAACGGCACAAACAGGGTGTTGCAACACAACAAATGGAGTAGAAAAATCAGAATTTTACAAAAATTGTAGTTTTAAAATAACAAATTCTTTGGTTTTCTTTGTGGAAAATGTACTGAAGGAATTTTGTTCTCAAACTTTCGAAAAAATTCAAGTTTTTTGGAAATAAACTCGATCCCTTTTTTTATAATTTTTAAGCAAAAATATATATTCACATAAAAATTTACTTAAATTTTGTAATAAAAACAACCCTTATTTTGAAAATACTAACAGACTTGATTTGGGTCCACTACATCGAAAACTTCAAACTGAAGTCGAGAATATCTCCCAATCCAAAAGCCAAATTTTTACATAAATTTTAATCTTGCATTCAGAATTTTGGTCAGAAATTTAAGATATATTTTTAACTGTTTTATAAATAACAAATAATCATGATTTTCTAATTCTTCACTTTTTAACAACATTTTGACACTTTGAAAACGAAATTCCACTCGGATCCACTCCAAGTTTCGGACACAAGATGCTGCTCAATTTCTTTCGTTCGTTTCAGTTTAAATAATCACAATAAGATGCTACGGTGGCATAATACCATAAGCCTAACTTGATTGGCCAATTGGGTAACGAGAGCGAAACAGACGAAACAGTTGACTAGTCAGTTTGAATTCTGTACTAACGCAATCCTGGTCAAATGAACAATTTCATAATTTAAAGAAAATCCTTTCACGAAATTTTCCATGGAATTTTCAAGTCTTACATGCAAATAATTTATTTTTCCAGTAAAAAAGTATATTTTTCTTGAATGATGCTGTCCTCCAACACTTCTTCTAAGCTATAATTTTTGCCCCGAGGCATTGACTTCATTACCAAAAACCTTCTTCAATACGAGTAGTTTAATGGTTATCCGCCATTTCTGTGTTGCTTTGCGCCACTCCTTACACTTTACTTGTATATGCGGATAGCTCGACACTTATTTTAAACCAGAAGTTTTTTTTTCCAACATTTCTTTAACATTCATCCAAATACAATCTAATGAACTGCTTCTCTCTCTCCCTACTCTACTTTCACCACAAAACACGTACCACCCTAATTTGTCTGCCTCATTATTGACAGGTCACTTGACTTCTTCTCGTTACTGTATAATAAAAATTATAAGAATTTCCACTTTTTCAAATTTTGGAGCGTGTTTGATGAAGAACAAAAATGTTGTTTAAGTCATTTAAGTAATTTTCTATCTGAAAGACTTTTTGTGCGCTAGAAAATAATCATTTGAACACTGTCGACAAAATTTTATTAAAATTTATAAATATAGCAAAGCTGTGCGTATTTAGCCTACTAAAAGTGCCGGGGAAACGAAACACTCAAGCGAAGTGGGGCTGGTGAAAAGAATTTGACATCAGGTGTAGATGGGCGCCGAAAGATGAAATGCAGTAAAAACACTTGAGGCTGCTGATGAAATGAGGAAAATTTCACGCCGAATTAAAAATTTAATAAATTTCAAAATTAAATTTAAATTATGATAAAAAAGAGAAAAGATTAAATGTCAAATTCAATAATTTATGGGGAAAAACTGAAACGAATGAAGAAAACTGAAAAAATCCACCCATCAGTTGGAAGCTCTTTAACAGAAACAGAAATTAATTTACACAATATAAATAACTGGATATTTTGCGGAAAAATCAGACACGTCGACTTCCAGTGAACGCTATAAAATTTTGTTTCGTTTTAGTTTCTGTCTTGTTAAAAAAACGGGTTACAAAATGGCTGCATATGCGATGTTTTCTTTTTGTATAAGTTATTTGTGGAGATTTTCCTGAACATTTTTCAACTCATCTAAAGGATGCTGTCATATGAATTTTTATACAATTAAAAACATTTTGGCAGGACAAGCGCCAAGAAAAAATCTTGCAAAAATATTTGTTGGAGCGACTAAAATTTAAAAATATTTTTTTATGAAATTATGTTCAAACTACGAGTATTTTTTCTGAAATAATCGAACCAGAAAAAATACCCCTGACAACACTGAAGTTTTCTATTCGAGATTTTATCAAAAACTATTAATATTTTGTAGAGTTTTTTCTGAAAGCCCTAATTTTTGAAATTTAGTTCGCATTTGAACAAACTATTAACTGATTCATTAAGTTTTGATATTGGATATGAATATATAAATACATATTTCTGCGTACCTGATTATTTTGTTCGATTTTGGCAACGTAATGTACCACGACCAGTTATAGGGTATTCGAAAACCAATCAAAGCAAATAAATCAATTTACTTTTAAAGTGAATAATAATAGATGATAGTAGTAAAAAAGCCAAACAATAAAATCTAAAAATAAAACAAAAGTGAACTGATGTATCCCATCAATTCTTTAAAATGGTTCTCGAGGAATGTAAGCGATTTGTTGTGTTAGACACAAGAGCATGACACCAACCCATGCAACAAGAACAACAGCAAGAACAACACATGCATTAAATTGCATATTGTGCTATTTCAGTGAAATCAAAGGACCCCTCCTTAGTGACAGTCTGTGAAATGAGACAGAGCAATAAACACAGCTCTCTTCGGCTGGGTGGCAAGTATCTAAGCAATTGTATTCACGCGCAATGTGCATCACTTTAGAAAAAACAACAAATGCTTATTGTCACACCGGAGCAATTTTCTTCACAAATTTGACAGCAAAACAATGCAGTGGCATTAAACTATATTAGATGCTTCTTCTTTGCACTACAAATATTTGAATATTATTCTTTTAATTCTGAATTTTGCGTATTCGTGACTAAAAGCTTTTTTTTATGTCTCAGCAATCTTAAAGTTCTTACATAGAATATATATGTTCTTGTTTTGGTATTAAAGCTATTTTGAGATATATATTTTACAAACTATTTCGCACTTTTCTCATAAGTGGGCATTTCTCAAAAGCTGACAAATTTCTCAGTGGCGCGAGTAACCACGTTTAGTTCTAAATTAGCGCAAGATTTCTATTAGTATAATTTAAAATAGAAATTACAATTAATTGAATATTTTTTATAACTTATAAACTAGGAAGTTTAGCTGAAAACATTGATAATACAAAAGTGCTGCAGTTCCGATTTCCAATTACACTATACATTTACATGTAAGTAAGTGAGATTTAAAGCGAAACAAGTAGTAAAATATGAAGCTAAGATCCCACTATCGGCACAATGCACCGATTCTCTGCAAAATTCTGGCACCGATAGTGTGAATGACACAATTGCTTTGACCTATAGAAATATTTTTCTGAAGTGCCGATAATGGCAAGGTTTGAAAAATGCGCCGATATTTATCGGCATCTAAAGTGCCGATCAAAAGTTACTATTAGCTGCGTTATTCCGACACAGTTGCTTGCAAACAACTGCTATCACAGTAAAAGAATATATACAAAATAAAGTTTAAGCTGAAAGTAATTGCATCTAACCAAATATAACTTTATTTAATGTCCTCAAAATTCCAGAGAGCTCGAAAAGAAGAAGAAAAAACACATTATTTCATCGTGGACCGATAAGGCAAACGCCGACAGTGGAGTCCTACCTTACGAATGCTCAACGTCAAGTCCTAACGAATGCTCAAATATATATTTCTGATATCTTTGGACGCTCATGTGATGGATGGATGTTGAAGTACAAATATCTCAAGGTTGTGGCCATTTTGGATGTTTTTCGAAACTTTAATTTTATTTGCATCCAACTTTTTTCCGCTGGATGCAGTATTTTTTCAACATATATCTCATATATATATGTACGTATATACAATTCGTAGGAATAATGCATTGTTGCTAAATCAGCCTAGAATATTGGCGGTTCAGAATGAAGTTTGGATAAATTCTCTTTTTAAAAGCTTGAGAATTCAGAAAGATAATACAAGACAGAAAGACTGTTGGCATGAAATTGTCCATTATAAACTGGTAAATAATTTCATGGCCTTTATTTTTTAAGTACGATTTCTAACGCGTCCATTCGATCGATTCAATTTTCGACTACTTTTTCTTATAAATCTGCCCGTACGGCATTCATGGGGGCTTTAATATTGGCTTCCAATGGTTCAAAAGTTGCTAGTTTTTTTTTTAGCATATTCCAATGACTTAACACCACCCGATACTAAATAATAAATCCCAAGCACCTCGTGCCCAGTGGACAAGACCAGTTCTGCGAAGAAAATTGCCGCCAAATTAATTTTTCGATAAAGCAATTGTTAAACGCTTTTTACGGCGATTAGGAACCGAACGTCGATGTTTTGCCAATTAATTTTTAGAGAAGAAAATAATGTCAGCCATTGGATTATCGTTGCTCCGAATACGGAAATTTTGCTTATTGACGTTGTCATTTAATCAGAAATGAACTTCATGAAGACTTTGCAAATCCTACTAAATAAAAATGTTAAACAGCTTGACATTCTCGGCTGTCAAACCATAGTTATCGATATCAATAGCTGTCTCATGCAGCTAAAACGGGTAACAAACCAATTTCTAAACATTTTATTCGGCATTTTTGCCGCTTCAATATTCCTCCCGCCGAAAATGATTTGGTAAATTGCCCATAACCACAAACTGTTTCGTAGATCTTTTTATATTAAAGTAGGGTTTTTACAGGTCCCGTCCGCATTGGGACCCTGGAATATATATATATGTATATATGGTGTCAACTTGATAACTTCTATTTGGATTTTAGCTGAAAACATTTTTTTACCTCTTGCAAATACATTTTTTTTCTACATCTCCGTAGGAGGCGTTTGGCTTAAATGAAAGTAGATTTCTTACTTTTAATGAAAATTTTTAATTCATAATACCAGGAACTTATCGAAAACTTTGTTTTCTTTCAATATACTGAGATTTTATATTTCAATATACTGAGATTTTATATATATTTTATATATTTCTTTCAATATACTGAGAATGTTATTACTCTTTAGCCGGCCTTTTGCTGCAAAGCCGCCATTGGGGTGAATTAAATTCCCCCTTTGAACTGAAAACGTGAAGAGTTTTATTTTCTACAAATTAAGGAATTCCATGAATAACGATAACTTAATAGTAGTCGCTGTTTTAATCGGAAAATGTTGCAGGCCTTGTATTCGTCAAGCAATAAGTTCGGGAGGTTTCAAAGTCAGTGGGTGGTACCCCTTTTTGCAAGAAATAATTAATTTGTAATACATTTTTTTTAAATATATTTACAATGGGAAAATGAAATTAGTTTAATAATATGATAATAAAGTTCGAGTAATAAATACTGTAGACCGGTGGTGCCAGAAACTTTCAATAAAAAATCATTATTTTTGTTAAAAACAAATTTCATTTCAGAAAAAAGAATTTTCAAATAATATTTGTCATAAAAAGCAATTCTTATTTTATTACGTAAACATGTATGAACATTTACATAAAAACACTTTCTGATGATAAAATATTATTAGTTTGTTATAAATTAATAAATTTGCAAATGGCAATTCTCAATAAAACGTTGTTTTGTTATTGAACTCCTCGCCCGGGAGAAACAAAGAAATCGTATTTTTGGAAAAAATATCCTAAAATCTTAAAAACATCCTAACAACTGGCCTCGCTGCCCTGGACTAATCTTGTGCCATTTAACACCATCGCTTTAATTAGCCCCGGCAACGTGTTTATTGCCAAACTGTTATATTGTTTTTGTTTTTAGTGTTGTTTTTAACGTTTCTGCTTTAAATTTTAATTGAGCTTTCAAGTTTTGCCGCTCTTGGCCCAAAACATACATATTAAAGGGTTTTGGGCGATATTTTAAGCATCTTTCACAGTTTGACAGGGTAAGTTAAGTTCGGTATTTGGCGCCTTGACAAATTAAATACATTTCTAGTTTTTTTTACTGTTAAATTTTGTGTTTTAAATGTTTTGTTGCTTTTTTTCCCTATTACTTTCAGCGTCTGCTGCGGCAAATATGTTCAAGCTCCGGTGGCCTTTTTTCAGCTGCAGATGTTTTATTCACTTTAACGATAATTCTTGAATGCTTTTTGTTGTTGTTGTTGATCATAGAGCATATAGTACAAACAATGTTTATTTAATTATAAATTCAATTACCCACATTTTAATTAAAATAACGCTAAAATTGTGTCTTTTTGTGCTGCTGCTTTTGAATAAATTTGTAACAAAAAACAAACAAAAATAGAAGAAGACGAAGAAGAAAATTCATTGAAACTATTTCTTCTGCTGAGTTGTCTGCGTATCTTCTGTGTTTTATAAATACTCACTCATATTTAAATCTAAAATGTTTATCACAGCATTTTTGGCACAAATTAGTCTGCATTCACTACATGTTTGTTTTTATTTTTAATTTCTTACATAAATGTGGTAGGACTATTTGTTTGTTTAATAATTGCTTGCATTTTTGCTTTTCATGAGAATTGGTTTCAGTTTTGAATGCCATCGGAGGAAATGCAGTTGGGATGGGTGGCATGAATGAGTTTTTTGGGTTCTGTAATCGAAAACTCTTTAATAGAATGAAACACGTTTGACATGACAACGCTGACGACTGCGACCATGAATATGAAAATTTGACACTTTTTCACAAAGTTAAACTTCAAAATCATTTCAGTGTAAATGATGAATTTAAAGTGAAACTGAAAGAAAACAAAAAACAAAAAACAAAAAACAAAAAACAAAACACACTTTTATAAAGTCATTACAAAACAATTAAAAAGAAAAATTCGTAAAATGCTGTTTGTTCGTTCTTTTTTCAAATTAATTTAATAAATTTGCACATGTTTTGTTGATGTTTGGCTTAAATGTACAAATATACTCGTGTATATAATGAATATTCGTTTAAATTTTGTTTCTGCTTGCATTAATGAGAAATTTTGCAATAAATTTTTTTAATTGCCATAATTCACAGAATTAATGGGGAAAGAATGTTTAATTTAATCCCAGAAAATTATTGAATGTTAAACAAAAATAAAAACTTTGAATTAATGAGTGTTACAACAACAGATTTGTCAATAGTTCATTCATTAAAATAGGCATGCAATTACATATATGTAGATATATTTACATATAGTATCATGCGTATATGATTCGTCACCAAATATGATTCTTCTAAGCAAATCTAGATCGACGTTGAGGTGTTTTGAACAGACCTTGTACTATATTCGACCGAAAATGGAATACAACTCCATTGTTTGGGCCAGTGCTTTAAAGTTTATTTCGGATTTACTCGATCGCCACACCGCAAAAGCTCATCGGTGACAAAAGGGTATCCAGCTCTATTGAGTGGCTGACGAATCACCGCATTACACTATAATGGGTTTAGCTCCGACGAGATAAGGGATCTTGTTGCGGAATTTTACATGTTCTTTCTTAATATCAGTTCATCGTTTATTCATACATTCACAGTGGATTGACCAGTAAATCGCAACAGATTGCAGACAAAATTCGATCTTCAGCGAAACGACTTATCTTAGGATTAAACTGCCTGCGGAGGTATTTTCTGTCACTTAAAATATAGAAAGTTTCAGAGCCACTGCACTAGTCCCTCTGTTCCCCTCCAGACAAACTATTTTTTCATTCCGATTCAATGCGAAAATCCACAACCATTTTAGCACTCGGACTTTGACCTGTGTTTTTGTGAATTGTACATTAAGTTTTCAGATACTTGAGTGCAAAGAAGTTATTTTAAAAGAATGAAACTGCAATGAGTAAATCAACACGCAAGTAAAAATCATTTTTGTGGCAACATTGTTTTGTACTCTACAACCATGTGTATGATTGCCAAACAATGTATGATAATTTTAGGCATAGTTTATACTTTTATACAATAATTCTATTGTCACTTTCAGTAAATTTTAAGGCGAAATACTAACATTGAACATAATTTTGAAATTTATGAGCAATTTCTTTATTATACACTAAGATAAACTGTTTGCTATAAACATTTTTGTTTATAAAAGAAATTCACCTTTATCCTTAACTATGTTTTACAGGACATATAATATATTTATTACACAAGCAGAAAGATGTTTTTTGTTCAAAACATAAAAAATTAAAAATTTGTTCTGTAGCCAATGGCCTGATAATACCTTAAGTTGTCTGTATAAATATTTAGTTATGAGTCAGTGAAAAGAATCTTTTTCACCTAAGGCTACGGCTAAGACAGGATACTCCTTGTCTTTGCCCAACATGGATTTTTAAACCTAAAAAAGAGTGTTGACTAAAGAACACAGCATTATTTCACTGGTATTCGATATTTCAAGAAAATTGTGAATACAAATTTGTATTCCTTTCTTTTTTTGGTCATAATCTTTAGTTATTAGAATTTAGAAGTTTAAACATAAATTGATGGAGTCACCCTCGCTCTTTGCGTCTATATAAATGAACAAATGGCCGATTGTCACGTGGACACAATGACGTATTTGAACGCAATAGGACTATCAGCAATTGCACGAGATAGTGTAAGTGTTTGAGGGGGTTGGGTAGCAACATACGCATGTATGTATTTTCTTTAGTACACGATGGCATCATCAAACTTTTCACATTTGAATAGTTCAGTAAGACAGTCACATTTATAGAGCAATAAAACTGCCACAAAAGATATGCATAAGTAGTGAAACTTCACATAAAATATAAACTTAAACTTCTAACATTTTAACACTTTCCGCGCCACCAGAACACCAACAAAGAGAAGAATTTTAAAAGAAGCTGAAATAAGAAAACCCCATTAAAATTATACTATTTACGACACAATTTTTTTTGTATGTTTCTAGTAGTGATGTTAATTTTATGATCTATTTAACAGTAACTTTATGACCGAAAAGATTAAAATTAAAACAATCTAATAAAAAAAAGTATATGTACAATTGCTTATTCAACAAACCTGATGTACGAGTATAAAATTCTTTTGAGTCATTCTTTTTGTGCATCCATTTGTTGTTCCCTCATTAAAGTTGGGCTGATTGTGCAACAAATATTTTTAAATCGAAAGACGAACGAACGGATGAGAAATACTCTTAGCAGGCACAATAAGAAGACAAGAACGCAAATGTGTTTTTAAAAATAAAACGAAAAATATGACTAAATGAGTGGATGGATGAGTAGTGAGTTTGATGGCACTTAATATGCGACGAAACGTCAACAGCAATGCAACCAAATTGAAAATATTAAGAAAACAACAAATCCGTCTAAGCACATTTGAAGAAAACAAAAAAAAAAGCACACAACTTATTACCAGGACGATTTAAACATGTCGATTTAATTGCATTTTTACAACTTTAAAGATTCGTGCTTCAAACAACATCATTTGGTTTTATTTTATATAGAGTGTTCGTATTTTATCACTGCACTGAATGACGTTCAGAAGCTACAAGGAATGAAATCATGACATCATCCGTCCAGCTCCCATAACATTGACACTTTAAGGTTTTTTGTGATTTCTTTAGGAACGCATTTACTGTCATTGTGATCAGATTTTTTGTATATTCAATAACGAAATTTGCTGAATCAGATAATAAATTGTTTAAATACGGGCTCTGAAAGCCGTTCGCATATTCAAATAACAGTTTCGCAAAATTGTTCTTATTCTTAAACGAATAGTAACTCAAGCTAAAATGAAAATCTTAAACTATTTTTTAAGTTGAAGTTTGATTTCAGAGCAAAATATTACTGAACCAGACAGATTTTTTATCATTTCTGTAAACCAACCTTAAACTTACGGGTTGCTAGTGATTTTTAACTTGCTTTATTGTAATTTTAATTGCAATAAATATGAATAAAGTAAAAACTTTTAGCAAAAATATTTATTAAACAAAATTATTTTTTAAACAAAAAGTTTTCTAAAACTACAAAAGTTAAACTCGTACTGTTTTAAGTCCAAGTTTAGCAAGTTCTAGAATAATGGTTAAAATTTTCACTTTCCCGACTAACCAACAAAGTCAATTAAATGGTGCAAAATATAAATGAATGATAGTGAAGGATACCGTTCCGTTCCGTTCCGCTCCATAAAGATGTTTTGAATCTGTCAATGCCAAGTATTGATCTCAGCTGAATTGAAAGCTGTAAGCAGATTTAAAGAGACTTTAAAGAGCAAAATTTAGAAAATAGTAGACACATCTACAAAGAGAAAATGGAAAAGAAAAATGTGGAAAAAGACTTTAACTTATTCGATCGCAAAGAAAATATGAAAAAATGCGATCGCAAAGGTCTTGGCCAGTTGGGCTTCTCCGCTTTGCTGAGACCTATACAAAGGCTAACTTTTACTTGATTGAACTTGACGTTGTATTTTTCTATTTGTCCATTTCTCTTTTAACGCCTAAAATACTCGTCAAATTCGTTCAAAAATGTCAAAATGGCTTCTTACGTTCTTGTTACTTTGATATCGGTCACTCCTGAATATTCTGCAGCACATATAGATGGTAATTATCCAAACTCCAATCATAATCAATTGACTTTTTGATAATTTTTGTGTGTGTGAAAAAGCTGCAATTGCTGTTAAATAAACTTTCAACGAAGTGCATTTTTTTATTTAAAAAATACTAATAATTTTCAGCCTTATAATTTCGAATTCCAACTAAATATTAACAATGAAGGCAATAAAGTAATTAAAATTCATACGTAAACATACGCAATATAGTATTTGTATGTATTGGAATATATAAGAATATCAGAGACTTTGATTCCTATTGGTTGATTGATTGCATGTGAAACATACGATATTATAGTCAATTCGATCATTCCGATTACCTAAACAAGTAGAAGTAAAAAAAAGGACTGAAAACTCAGAGCCAACAATTTTGTAAAGTTTTTGTAACGATTCGTCTTTAGTAAAGAAAAACGAACTAATAGAACTAATTAATCATACCAAAAGACTCAAGAAGTTTCTCCTTTAAGTAAATGTTTGAATTCATTTTCCAAAAAAAAAAAACAATAAAAAAAGAACAAAATGGAGATAATAATGGTGCTGCTCCCATGTTGCATGTTAAATGCTAATGTTGATATGCCGATGATGAAGACGATGAAGATGGGACGTTGTATGCGATGATGATGTGCTAAGACATTGCTGAATGCTTTTAAATAAAGCGCAACAAATGTCATTATCAAAGTAAAAAAAACATAAAAAAATACAAAAAAAAAAGCAAACGATAACCTGAGAAATAAAATCATAAAAATATATTAATTTCATTGAAGCTGTAAAACAAACCGTCAAATTTGTCCACCGTTTTACTGTTTGTAATGTCGAGTTGAGCGAACACCGACAATAAACATATGACGGCTGATTGTTGCCTCAACAATTTCTTTTAATGCCAAATTAAGTGCAAAATAAAAGTCTGTAACGATCAGTTCGAATAATCTGACTATATAGGAATAACATCTTTACCAAATGTTTGTAATTAGAAGGAAGCTGCAAAAGTTAGCATCTTTAAAGAAGAAATGAAATCTACACGCGTCCCTGCAGTTACAATGATACTGTTTTTTCCAAAGACTACAGCGTTAATGCAAAGGACCTTCTCTAGGGGATTAACTCTTTAAAGATTAAACTTGCTTTGGAAACGAAGTGGAGTCTACCGACAACTTCTAGTGGAGTGAACAAATAAAGCTGACTTCGCGGTGCTACTTAAGGGGAGCTTAGGTTCCCATTGTACAGAGCAGAGCAGAGCAAATAATTTTATTCTTATATTAATGGCATTTAATATTGTATATTTATTGAATTGAGAACTCAATGAAAAAATGAGCAAATGTTTATTTATTTTAAGTTTTTCTTTTACTTTGCATCTGAAGTCTTCCTGATTTATAGCCTTCCGGATGAGGCCCTTTACTTTACAGGTTATTGGTTTAAAAATTCCACACTCAATTCCACTTGTACTCATATCGAAATATAATTATAGGTACTCGCATGTTTTGAAATTTTACTTTGACTAATTTCTGATCTTACAGTGTTTTTTCTGTGCGTTCAAAGAAAATGAACAAATGGCTTTGTTTCGGCTACCAGTCAATTAGAACTCTTTGGAAAACTTTTAGATTCAAAAATAAAAAGATTAAATTAATGAAAAATAATTTTCATGAATAATTTAGTTTCACCGAAATCAGCTGTCTCCATTTAAGCGGCATATTTCTTAAACACTGTCCACGGCCAAGTTGCCTTTCAAATATACAAAAGTTGGAGAAAAAGTAGCGAATCAAAATTGTTTAAGACAGAAACACTCCTATTTCTACTATCTCCGCTTGCAGAATCTGACCGCAGAACACTTCGTTTCAAAATTACAAACGATTGCCTCTAAGTTTGGTGCAGCTGTAATGTTGCTTTTTCAGTATTTACGCCATTTCCAAATCAAATTTGTTAAATCACTTCTTTCTCCTCAATTTCTCAATTGAGCGTTAAAAATTTTGCACTTTTTAATTTCTGTGAAATCGCTTTGAATGCAAAATTTCAAATTTGTCCCAAATCGTTATTTGAAAAGATCAAAGCTTTGCCATTTCAACAGTAATTATAAATTGTTGCCACATCATAATAATGTCTATTGCAACGATCTGTCAATTGCCAGCTGTCTGCCATTTTATTCGCTACAAATAAACTAAATAGAGACAAACTTGTCAACACGCTTCTAAAAAAGGGGGCAAGCACTTAAGCCAACAAAGTGCAGCAAGAAAAAAGTATATTTTAAATTCTTATTGCGGCAGTGAATGACAATCCTGCATAACTTCATTCCTAAACACCTTTAATTTTTCAATTTTTATATCTTTTAGTTGCCTGTTTATTTATGCGCTTCTTCAGCCATCTGTGTGAGTGTCAGTGTCAGTGTGAATGTGTGTGTGTGCAGCTCTGTGCCTGCATGCATTTTTGTCTGCATTTAATTTAGTTTTAATGTCTTCAGCAGCCGTTGCATGTCGCAAACTCACTTTTAACGGCAAAACAACTAAACGACTGGCTGCTTGTATGGAAAAAACAGGCTGTCGCTTGCAATTAAGCCAAGTGATATTTTAACTTAATTATTATTTCATTGCAATTAAATATTAAGGAGGAAATTCGAAGCTGTTTTATGAAAATCAAATCATAAAATATTAATTTATGTTAAATAAATATTTATGCCATAAGGAAGATATTCATACCTACAATGCAAGATCTGTTCAACGTTTTTGCAATGTGAGTTTTATGTGAATATGAACAAAACATTTAATGCACATTGAAATATGCAGTTGAAATTCTAAAGGGCGCAAAACTTAATCAATCCCCGCCTTGCCACACACACACATATTTACATGGAATGGAAGAAAAACAGTTCATACACATGAACACAGATGAGGGGCTTGTGATGAAAATGTGGTTCTGTTGTGTCTGCGTAATGAGGCGATTATTTACTATTTCTTGTTACTCGAAACAATTATGATAGAAGGAGTTCCGCACGCAAAGAAAAGGAAAATCGGGACTTGTAAGCGAGTTACTTAGAATTTCTTATAGAAAATAAAAGTTATTAAACTTTGCTTTTCTTTCCTAATGATTTTTAAATGCCGCCTAAACGAAAACAAACTTTAAGTCGGATTTTGCATTCATAATATACGTACTTTCGATTTTCGCTTATAAAATATCCAATTTTCATTACATAAGTCTAAAGATTGGAGAGGATGCGAATATTGCTACATGCACCATAATGTTATTTAGTTTAATTGCTGGTTTAAGACAACTTCTTACTTCTGGAAAGAACTACATTTTATATACCGGAAGAAGTTGATAAATTCGTTTTAAAAACTGAAGTCCTGTTTAACAACTCTTTCGATGCGTTTGGCTTCAGCCAGGTTTTCCAAATGTGCCAGGATAATATGTTTATTTTAAAAATGTGGATAATAACTAAAATTGTGTAAACTTTTAACTTCTTTCTAACAAGTTTGTGGCGTATCGATACTTTAAACTAAAATCCGCAGTTTTGAAAGAGTACAATTTAAATTCTCTGAACTTTTATGATTCAAAATTTAACCGACCTGCATCGACATTATCGCACATGATAAAACCCTCAAAGTTCTTTTATTTTTTTTTTTTTCCATAAATGAATGTTTTTAGATCCACTGTGCGTGGACATATACATTAAAAGTATTAACGGAAGTGAACAACGTATGTTTAAAGCCTCGCATACAAATGGATACATAAGAAATAACAGACAACATTTTAAACATTGAGATATAAAAATACGTACGAGTAATTAAAAATTAGTTAAAAAGATGTGGAAGCTGAACACATCAACAATATTTCAACCAAAGCTAACAGATTGCAGTGGTATTTTATCGCCAACTTTTAAAACACAAATCGTCAAATCAATCAGCCTAATATATATCTAGTTGTTTAATGTTTTCTTAAACTGTTTGTTTCAAAGAAGACTTTAAGCAATTGGAAAAATTTTAGGCTCTCTGGCCGTTGCCATGTTAAAGATAACTTTTAGCTTCAATGCGCAGAAAAGTAAGAAATAACTACTGTGATGACCAAAACTGTTTAAATACTTCTGGTACAGTACCGAAATAATTGAATAAGAATTGAAAAGCTGTTGCCTCAAATAGGAATTAATAAGAAAAAAATATAGCCAACATTAAGAAAAATTTTTGTCTGTTTGGCGCATAAATTTGTAAAATTTATTTGCGTGTTATGTGTGCAACTACTCGTATAAAAAGTGAAGTGAAGAGGCACGTAATCTTTTCCAGAGCCCAATTGACGAATTTTTTGCAATGCAGTAATTCCGAGCAATGGCTCGTGCTTTTACTTAAAATTCAATTGGCAATATGAATTTTCGCACAGTTGCACTGAAACCATTAGATTTACAATAAAACAATAACTTGATTTTTAAAGAATACAATATGTTTTGAAGAACACAAAATATAAAACTATATAGAATATAAAATTCTGCCATTCTGTCTATAATTGAAGGGAATGTGGCACTAATATTATATTGCTGTTTCAGTTTCTTCTCCGCTGTTGCAACAAACAAAACATCGTACCCAAAAAAGCAAAACCCTTTAGTATTTAAGCGCAAATTCTGAAGTTTAGTAAAATTTAAAAATAAATTTACCTCTTGCCCCTCTTTTATTAGAAGGTTTTGAGTGAAAACTTTGTTGTGGGCGCTATAACAGGATCAACTTTATTAAATTGTTTCAAACTTTTTTCATTACATTGTGCAATATTTTCGAAAGTATGTATCACATGTTCATTTTATTGTGATTTCGGTTTTTGATGACATTTATCGAAAATAGTAATCGTGGCTAAACTAAATTTTTTGCAAGTTTGACACAAAAAATTTTTTTTAAATACTTTTGCACTTATTTCTACCCACAATAATGCTGAGAACTGGGAAATAACAATTTCAATCGGTTTACGAAATACAGCAATGAAAACTATTATATTTTCCTTCCTGTTCCAGTCAGAATGTGTATCATATAAATAACCATTAAGCCACAACAACCCCAACGGATTTCGATTAGTAGTTTCAGCTGAAGTCAAAATGGAGTGCACATTTTGTCTATTGCAATTCCTTCAATAGTTCTTGTAAAACCTAAAACGCAGACTAATCAGTTTTTCTTTTTGTTTTGAAAAGTATTACTAAAGCGTTTTACTTTTAATTCTAACTGTATTTTTAAACACAATATCATATAGAGTTGAATATTTAGACATCATTTTCAAAGTCTACTTAGTAGGGCAGCACCTACGAGAATTTTCTGATCAAATTGTCAAAATTTACAATAATTAGAAGAAAAAAAATAACAGCACTTTAGCCATTTTATGGTCAACGTAATCGGCCTAGTGACCAAGCAGTTCTGTCTTTTATTGGGTATAGTTAATAATGTCGATTTTTTTGGTTGAAAAATGCATTAATTATAATAAAAAAATGAGTTGATACATTATTCAAAGTATTGTCCATCGTTAGCCACTGCTTTTGCCCATCTTTCTGGTAGCATATGGATTCCGCGCCAAAAGAACTGCTCCGGTTTTGAGGTAAAGAATAGAGCAAACCAATTTCCGATACCCTGTTCTGAAGTGAAGCGTACTCCAGTAAGGACCAAGTCCATACTATTAACTTGTATACTCAATATCATTGTAAGTTCTCAAGCTCTTAAAAGAACACCCAAAGGAAAGCACAAGTAAAACGATATATTGTTTCTAAATTTTAAAGCTTTAAAGCGATTAAATAAAGTCAGTTGCTTAAAATTCGTTCGCAAACATCGCCATAAATTAGTTGAAAACAAAATAAATTTTAAAATTCGCTGAAGCCAACAATCGGCAAGTTGACAGCAAAAGCGGCACAGTTGCAATAAAACATTAAATGTGGCAGCTATGTGCAAAACATTCAAAATGTTTATCAACATTTGTGTGAATTTTAAAGCGCAACATGTTGACAAAACTATAAAACTGCAATAAACTTGTTGGATTTTAATTTTTCTTTTTTTGCTTGTTGGTTGGCTTTGTGAGTAAGAGTTATTTAATCTTTTTCAATTATCATGATGAGGTCTTATGACTTCTCTAAGCGAGTATGAGGAGGATTGTGAATGTTGCTACATTGCAACCACTTGGTTGTTTTTCTTGTTGTTTTTCTTAAATAACAATTTTACGACTGAGACATGCGTATTTAAACATTATAAATCCCCCATCAGTCGTAAAAGCTTTTTGTTCATAAAATCATTTCGAGAGTTCGTTCGTTCCTTCGTTCGTATGTTTGTATGTATGTATGTATGTATGTATGTATGTATGAATGTATGTACGATGATGATGGCATATGATAACATTATAATCTGAGAAATTGATTCAAATGGCAATTTGGTAGGAATTATTCAATGTCATCGTACTTTAAACGATAAAAACAGTTATTTTGTTTCGCTGCGTCTCTTTTTTCACATTTTCATTTCGATTTTGTGTATTCCTTTTAATTATGTTATTACGGCAGTCGTTAAATTAATAAAGATTTGGGTATCTGCCGCATTCATACTTACTTATAAGCCATGAACAGTGGCACAAAATACCCACCGGAAAATCTATTTTTAATACTCAAATAATAATTAAGGAACCTGAAAAATAAGGGTAATAAAAACGTTTTCAAATATGTTGAAGTATTGAAAAATCGATTATGCAGCCATGCGATTACGATTTGAAGTCAAAAAACTGGTGTTCTGGAAATCGCAATCACAAAAAAATCTTACTATTCGAGCAATTAAAGAAGTAACTTCTAAGTGAGTTTGTAGGTATGTATGTATTACAAAAACTTCATTTCAAAGAGCAGAAGTGGAGCCAAGCGAATCAAATTGAATGCGTTTTCATTTATTGCCTTAAATTAATAAAAATTTTCGTATCTAAAAATATACTATTTTTATTCGAGTGTTGTGCTTCATTTGTTTATTTTAACATCAGCGATTTCAGAGTGCCAGCTGTTCTTATTCATATTCGTAAAATAAATGTTACCAGACTCTTAGACACATGCAGAATAAACAAAATGCACGATTTTCAGCACATGAAAAATGAGAATTGCGCTTTTGAAGAAATAAGTGTTAATTTATATACGACTACAAATGAGTTTATTATTCGTTTTTAAAACACAAATCGCAGTAATTCATGTTGTTTACAGTTGATAAGAAAAGTAAAACATAAAAACAAGACTCGTGGTACAGTTCTCATGCCTTTTTTTTTTAAAACAATTGAGTACAAAGTTAAATGTTTTAAAATGATGGCCCATGAAAAGTACTTAATGGTTAAAGAATAATTTCTGCAATATATAGACTTGGAAAAATATAAGCTACAATTGAAATGTCGGCAGAGACAGCTGGACGACGCAGCAAAAACATTTATTTACTGTTGTAGCTTTAATAAATTTAAAAGCCAGATTAACCAGATCATATAATATGTAAATTTTTAATATCGAATTTAATTTTGGGATCAGTTAATCGCCCCAGAAGTTTAATTGTCTTGGCAGTTTTTTGGGCAATAATGCATACCTACCTCAGGGATGGCAAAATTGGTACAATTGTCCTTTTTTTTTTTTGGTCCCAATCAAACTCGGAAGGTACAATCCTACAGCAGTGGAACATTTTGTACAATTAAGGAATCTGCCCAGTTTTAGTAATTCGATATGGCAACTCGTCATTGCAGGCATTTACATTCATCAGCAAATGTGGAAACAGTCTTTTCTTACTAAAATATAGTTAAAACCAAAGACAGAGACAGACGACAAACTGCAGCTCTTGGCGACTTAATCCAAATAAAATATTTACTGAATTCAAAAGTTGCAATTGTTACGATATAAATATGTCAAATAAGTATTATCAAAATTGTAAACCCATCTCGAAAACGATGTAAAACCCAGCGCGGTAATATGTACAATAAATAGTTTATACATATTCAATACTGAATTGTTCTTTTGTTAAATTATAGTGCAAAAAAAGTTAATTTAGCTTTTTTGTTAGATTCTTAATAAATTTATGTAATAAAAATGGATTGAAAACTATGTGTCTTAGTACAATTGAGTAAAATTTTAAAATTTTCTATGCCATCCCTGGCCTACATATGTATATTAATATATACATACATTGGTTATTATTTTTTAATTTTTCATATTTTTTTTTACATATTTATTTTTTGTTTTTATTTGTGCTACTTTAATACTTAAGTTTTGTTGCAAAAGGATACAAAATTAATAAAAGTAAAATAAAAAATACCGAATATTAAGAAATGACAACATTTATGTTTTCGAATGTCGAAATTTTACCATCTTATAGAAAAAATCGAGCTTTTTAATTGCTATGAATGTCTTTCTGAGAAGAGTGGTGAATCAAAACTATAATTTTGTATAAATGAGCCAATTAGTTCTGGCACCGTGTAGGCTGTAAATTTCACAATTTCCAGAGTAAAACATCTTTATGATTTTCGATAGAAAATCTTTTCTTTTATGGGTATATTTTTTTCTTTTTTAAAGTTAATTAGCTGCGCTGTATTGTATTGTCTATTGTCGTATTTTATGTAAGTTTAAGCCTTTAACTACCAAAAGTAGTTAATTATCATTTTAAAAACGAAAAATAAAAATTAAAGACGATTAAATTTCTGATCTCGATGTCAAAGATAGTTCCTCTGACCTCTTTTACTAAATTATAACATTTTGTGAGTAGGTGTCAGTTTTGAAATAAACAAAAGCATTTTTGTGATTTTATTAGTTACCAGCTGACCCGGCAAGCGTCGTCTTGCCATCAAACTGTGGACATTTTTTGTTGCCGTAAAAAAGTTTTATTACTTTTAAATAATACACAAACATTTAATAACAACTTAATCGGTTGTAGATATATCAAAGAAGTGGGCGTAAATGTGGACGTGGTAGATTTTTCTTTCCGCAAAAACTTATTGATTGTTACGAACGACATCGTATACACTCGAAAAATTAATGCAGTGAAATTATATAAAAATTTCTTTTGTAAAGCAATAACAACTGCACTTTCGACAGTCTATTTGTTTATACAATAAATTTCAAAATATTGCTAAAATCATTTTTAGAAGTTAGAAATGTTACGTAAGAAATCAGTTTTCTTTGAAATTAATCTCTACATAATGGCGATGTATTTTTATAAATAAATTTAAGTCCCGGTAACAGTTTAATAATTGCATATATAAAGTAATTGCAATAGATCAACAATGGTAGCAGAGCGAAGGGCCGTTTTGTCCAAGACACCCCTTCTATTCATTAATTGATCTTTATTACCAGGCTACTGCTGAATTTTGGGGGGCGTTCCAGCACAAATGATGCCAAGCCTTAAGTTTGCTCAAACAAAGTTACCGTTACGCAAGAAGTAGTCGATAAAACCCCCGCAATGGAATCGGTTTGAATGAAACTGAATGAAAACATCATGTTTTGCTTAAATATTTTGAACTTTTGAACTAATTTTTACTGTGGACGAAACATGGATCTATCACAACTACAAACTAAAACCTGCTTCGCATTAAGCGGTGACAAAGATTGGCAAAGTATGTTATCCAGCAACAAGGTTAGAGCTAAAGTTTTTTGGTGTGCAAAGACCAAACGCGCAACGGCTTCATCTAGGGAGAACAAAGATGTTATACCAACACAACAATACACGGCTGCGCACTTCAAAAATTCTACAATTAGGTCCAGAACTGTCATGTTGTGCAACGAACACAACTGCCACGATCGACGAATTTCGCCGGTATACGAGTATATTCGCTGTGTAAATTCGTCGTGTTAAGCACAATAACGACGAATAAACAATTTCTGTTTACACTGATGCTGTTTTAAATTTTTATTTATTATTTACCCACTATTTACCATTTGTTTTAGCAAATTTAAATTTGTAAATCTTTTCACAGCAAATTGTTTTCTGCAATAAATTTTCCTTTTAATTAAACAGCTGATATGAAAAACTATGGATGAGACGACCATATTAATATTAAAAATAAAACTATATTCAAAAAATTAGTTAAAACAAGGTCCGAAAAATGGATTCTTGAAGAAATTATTTGAGGTGGTGAATGTATTTGGAGAACGTCCTCATAAATTTTTTCAACTTATTACGGGTATGACGAATTTCGAGCAACGCCGCGATTGTGTTTTCATATACTGCAATATGTTTCATTTTAGGCGACAAATATTTGCCTCCAAAAATTCGTCGTTCATGGCAGTTGTGTTCCTGGCATTAATAATTATACTTTCTAGATTCAGTACCTCCTACAAATCTGCAAGTCGTATTATTTAGAAGAAATTAAGAGAACTGTTTTGAGATATAATCTTATTTCCTTCGAAATTCGAGAACTACGACACTTCCCTTGTAGAACGAAAACCGATTAGCGGACTTAAGCTCAAAGGCTATTATAAAGCTTAAGTTTATAAAATGTTAAAGACAATTTTACGTTGCCTCCATGACATGACATAATCCTGCACACATTTAAGCTTTTTGTTTCTCTTCAGCAAATGTAATTAACTTTTTCGACTATCAATTATGGTTTTCATGTTTTGCTAAAATGCTTATAAAAGTTATAATTGTAATAAATCAAATTATTTATTGTTACGAACTTAAATATCAGATAAAGTGATACGCATAAGCAAATATATTAATGTCTGACTGCGAGTGATATTATAATGTATTGATGACGTTATTGCTGTATTAATTCTATTGGTAAAACATCTCTTTGGGGGTGACAATGACTCGCATGGACAAATGAACTCTGTATTATTTGTCTGCATGCATAAATTAATGCCTGCTTTAAGTAAATTCATAATTATTCTGTTTATTCTATGAGTCCCAATTAAGTGCATATGAAGCAAACAAATACACAAAAACAATTAATTAAATCACAGACGTTTAATCGCACTCACATGGCAATAACAACGTATCGGGTTAAATTAACATGTTTGAATGTCATTACAATTTCATACTTTTCTCCAAAAACAACATATATAATATTATCTTAACAGTTTGTAAGTTTATTAGTTACTGTTATTCCTATGATATTGTTTTTCAGATTGATGAGGCAGAGTTCATTGTTTTATTAAAGTTGTATGTCAAAGTAGCAGAGGGAAAATGTAGCAATAATTTAATTGCTAAAGTTGTTGTAGTTAATAGTTTGTGACTTAAAAATAGTTAAATATAGATAATAGCAACGTCGGAACATTTATAAAATTTTAAAAATAATAATACGCAAATAAAAGTTAATGAATGGAAACAAAAACTAATTTTAATTACAAGCACGTGTGTCAACAATTTTTCAGCTGAGACGGGTTTCTTTTTTGCCAAAATTACTACTTTTAAGACAGAACTAAATAACAACTTAAATCACTTGGTATTCGGCTAACAAAAAGAGTTTAAGACTTTAGGGCAATTTTAATTTGTCAAATAAGTGTTTTTCTAAATTATTTTCACAGAAAAATATATCACAAAATCAAACACGACATAATAAAACTTTAATTGCGTTTTAAGTTTATGCTGAATAACATTTTTAACTAAATTAAATTTGACAAATTTGTACTTTTAAATCTATTGTCACCTAAAACACGGACCAATAAACAACATCTTTTAATTTAAGTTTTTGTTTTCAAGCAGTTCTCCTTCGATTCTATACATTCTATAGATTTTTCAAAAGCTGCTAAAATTTCAAAAGCTGCTAAAATCATTGATAATAAATTACATTGGGAAAATAGAACATGTCCAAATAACAAAACTTGGACGACCCCTAAATAGCACATTGTACTGGAACTAGGAAAGTGGACTGTAAGTGACAAGCAGTTTATTTCACAGAGCTCGCCTACGTAAGATGGCGAATATTCCGGAACCGGATCTCTGATCACGTCAGAACAATATCAGTGTAACAACCCACTTTCTTGCAAGTTCTATTGGTGTTTATACCGAGACATGAAAGTTCATTTTCGAAATGCCAGATTAAACAAATCCCAAAAAAAAAAACAAAATTTTATAAAACAGTGTTACCATAAGCAATATTTAATTTAATTTTGAAGGGAAATATGTAATATTAAATGTTATTAGAATTTGGTTGATGAAATTTTTAATCAGAAATTACAAAAAAAAAAAAAAAAACAGCTCGACTTGTACAAGGAAAAAGTAAGAAATATTTATATAAATATATTCCAAAGCTTTAAATTATGCAATAAAGTTGTATAAGAATTCAGGTTACCTCTACAAAGCTGGTTATGAGGCAATACTGTTATTTCGACTGTCAGTTGACTTAAAGTAAGTGTCAAAAAATTACTGCAGAAATTGCATTTTCGAACTCCACTTTCTCCACCGTGCAGGGAATTACTGCAGTGAGGGATTAGTTAGCCAGCTGCTTTTCCACATCACAAAGTTGCCACCTATTTATGCTTTAGAAGTTATCAAGTAGATTTGGTACATCATATCTGCTTGTTCCTAATTTCTTCCGTTTGTTGTATCCTTTGTTCAATTACGAAAACGCAAAGTTTAAAAAATATCAATAAATACTCGGATGCTGACGCAATCGAAAAAATAACAATTGCAAAGAGTATAATAAAGTAAGAGAAAATTATACCAATTTCAAGGATACTTTAATGTCAGCTTATCGATTTACCGCCACTACTGCAATAAATCATTAATTATGTACGTGTTTATATCTCCTTTAAGCGATTTTGCAAAATTAAACATTTAACAAATTCATTTTTGATTAACCATCATTTAAGCAAACACACATGCACTGACAAAACGTCTGCAAAATGATTCTTATAATTTCAAAAAACAAGGAAAAAACTGACAAGTCATTTGGCGAATACTATGGGGATATGTTGGTTGCATGCATTCATGCATGCTACTGTACTCAGCATAACAAATATACGAGTACATGTATCCATATTTGACATATGCCATACAGTAATCAGAAAAAAACCAACAAAAAGACGAAAACAAAAGTACGAGCCGACCAGCCAACCAACAACCAATTCAATTCAGTTTCATTGAATTCAAATCGATTCCACACCCACTCAAACACTCAGGCGCACGTACAGACACTCAGACAAATAAAACAGAAACGTTACCTTATTTTATCAATGGCACAGACTATAAAACAGATATAAACGCATTTTCCTATTAATCACTTGTGGTAAACAATACTAAATGAATCGATATGTAGACACGCACACACATATTCATCCTTATATCTGTGTGACTGTGTGCCTGTGTGCCTGTGTGCGTACACATACATACGTATGTGTAAGTATGTGTCTATGTTCATTTGCATTAATTGTGCATGCAACAATATGAAATAAAATGTCTGTCAATTCCTCACTCCGCGCTTCCCGCTCCACCCCTAATGCTTTTTGCTGTTTTTTGCCGAACGCTTCTTTTTTAAACGTTCGTGTAAATTGTTTGGTAGTTGGATTGTACGTTCAACAATTTCAATTTATAACAATTAACAGTTGAAAATATAGAAATGCCAAATGAATACAGTGAATCGCAAAAACAAAATACTCGTATGAAAAACAAGGTGGAAGTAAATTGCCCGCAGGCACATCCCGTACGAAACAGTAGCAGTTTCCATGGTATTTTGCGTGCGCGGCTTTGCAGCAAATAATTGAGGAGTCAGACTGTAAAGGTCAAATGGATGGAAATGAAAATGAAAAAAGAAAACAACAAATGAAAGGGAGAAGAGTCAACGTGTAAAAAGCGTGTCCAGGGGAGAGAAAAATTCGATTGCGTATGGAAAACATTTGAAGAACTGAGCTGACTTAAGGAATTCTAGTTTAGTGTAATTTTTCTTGATGGATGAAAATGCTATTTTTCAAAATTATTTATTTAATTCCTAATATATATTAATTTGATGATTATATGAAACCAAGTGCCCATGTATTATTCCAGTTCTCTCTGTGACGCCAAGTCCCGCTTAGGAACCGCAAAACAATACAATCATCTGAGGCAAATCACTTAACAAGTGACAGCGAGACGCAAAGCTCTCGAAAATCGAACACATCTACTTTACAAGTCCCAAATTATGTTTCAGTATTTATTGAAAAAACCCCAGTTTAAGGTATTTAATTTTTATAGATTTATCTTCAAAGAAGTTCTATTTTCTTTCGATAGACCTATTAAATTATTAGGACCTGTCCCGCGATATCGAAGGCTAACTGAAAGAACTGAAGCGTTCATTATGGCTAGCGATAAATGATAGTGATACTTGGAAAAAGAAAATTCATAAAGAATATCCTGGTTTCTGGTCTTCAAAACACCGGCGAACGAAAATATTCTATATATTGGGGCGGGCGATTAGTTTGTTTGATTGAAAATATTTTAATAATAAATTTTAAATAAATTTCAACTTTTCACGACTTGTGAATAATGTTCGCAGTGTAAATGAAACCCGCTGTTCAATACAAATATTACAATATAAGGCAACAATTTTGTTGAAATTTATTTGTTTCGGTCCAGTTTTCGTCTGTTTTAATAAGAACAAGTAGTAAGAGCAGAAGAAAAACGATCTCAAGCTCAAAGATATATAAATTCTGTTCTTGTAAATATTTTCCAAAATGGAATTGAATAAGGAAATCCTATTGTGAAAAAAGATAATACTTTTAATTTTAGATACTCGGGATGCAAGTGATTCAGGAGTCGAATCTGATGATTCAATTAAATTTGGGACTCGACTAAAAACAGAGAAATTTATTAATATGTTTTGAAATAAGTTGGAATAATTCCGCTTCTTTGAGATTATTTTCTTCATAGTCTGGTTGTAAGATTTTCGGATTACATAGCGCAAAAATAACTTGAAGGTAACGTATTTTATTGTAATAAAAGAACGTTGACCCTTTGCAATGGGTTCAAAATGTACAAAGTCTGATTAAAAAATAACCGGAATTTTAATTTTTCTCAAAAATAATTTATTTATTTATCAATTTCCAATTGTTCACTTTAAAGTTCCCGTGGGGGCAGGTTAAGCGCTCATGATTTCACACCCAGTCAGGACACTCCGCTTTCGGGAATAGAAGGGAAGGGGTGTCTCGGTTGGCACGGCAACCAAAACAGAAGTTCGTGTATGACTGCCGGCTTTCAGAGCCGGTCGTTGGTTGAGGAACTTGTCCTTGACTGAATCGTTCTGGTTGTGGTTTAAACCTAAAGACGCAGGAAGAAGAAAATCTTCGAGGTGCTGTTGCCTTGTGACAGCTCTGTTTTTATGCAAGGAACTAGATTGAGGGGAATGTCAGGCGAGCTGGTTTAAGGCCTGATGTTACTTGTGTGTTTTAGGCTACCAACTCAGGAGCGTAGTCATTTCTCTCCTTCTGGGGAAAAGTATAAAAAAGAGGGATTGGTTAGCTCGAGCGCTTAAGCATATTATAAGAAACTGCGACCTGTGTGGCCTTATAAGTCACATGGGGCGCTAGTGAACCGTCATCTTGTTCACTCATGTGGATTTGATACACTGCCAGATATAGCCGTCAAGGCTGCTGCTGGCATAAAATCATATTCAGCTGTCCAATTTAAAGTAGCCACCCTCGTATATCACATTTATACTTGCTATTATCATAATAATATCATATTTTGTGTGTGTTGCATTCCTGGCGCAAACAACGAAAAAGTCTGACACTCCAAAAATGTTCAGTCGTGACTACTGGCTGTTTAACAATTACGAACAATCCGTTGTTGCAGCTACGAAGCTACTTTTCTTTTTCTCTCAACAGAATTAACGCAATCTGTTGTGCCCTGCTGTACACAGCATAAACGCCATGTAACTATTCCGAAACTAGCAAAATTTTACTTCATCAAATCGTAATTATTTTGGTTTTCGTGTCATCCTGCTCCTGTAGACGTTGGCAGAAATTAGTTTTCCATCGATTCATTCCGCATTTTCGAGACTTTAAACTCGTAATAAACTTCAACATGTTGTATTTGTTACCTCTATAAAAAGCCTTTGAAATAAGTTAAAAACCCACATATGTACGTATGTCACGAGTTTTCTTGTCAAGGCTGTGTCATTGATAGACATGTAAGAGTAGTCATTTGCAAGTACCATGACATGGACAAACGAATTTTCTTTGCTTTAAATTAAGACTTTCTGTCATTTTTGAACAGTTGCTCCCTTTTTTGTATAAAATGTCAATAATGTGCCGTGATAGGTTGTGTCCATTAATATCCCATAAAATTCCAAGTTCTTAGAATAGTTGCTGCACCAATCGTAACTTTTGCTAAATTTTCTTTAGAAGCGTTAATTCTGATAAATGAATCAGTAAGTAAATATGTCAAGGAAGTTGGGGAATTTCAAACAGACGGCTGTAGTTCAAAGGGGTTGTTTTCAACTGGGAGTTTAATAGACTGTCACATGTAGGGGGGGGGGGGGGGGGGGGGGGTTAAAATGTGATTTGTCTGCATTTACGAAGAGTCTGGCACGTTCATCTGTGAACCCATCCATATACAAACGGTACAGTGTTTTGCCCGCTGTTCGTTGTTTCGTCAGTCAGACTGACTGTTGGCGAAATGTGTACGAATATGTCTTACGAGTATTTGCATGAGTAGAGGAATGAATACACGTCGTCTTTTTCACAATAATAATTGTTGCAATTGGCATTGTTTGCTGCAGGCATTGAATGTTTTGTGCCAGTGTTTGGTTTGTTTGCAACATTTAACTCTCTGTTGCATACAAATTTCCACCTTGTTTCTTTGCGCAACAAAACAATAAAATGTCACATATGTTTTGATTAAATACTTTATTATAAAAAAGGAAATATGTATGTGTGTGTGTGTGTGTACACAATTATTATGAAAAGTGTTGCTGTCAGTCAGTCAGCCGTTCAGCAACACCAAGTTGCTGTAATGCAACTTGATTCGACACACATAATTTATTTATTGTCAAAGTAATTGAAAATATGATGATGAAATAGTTTATGTTTGTGCGAGCGTTGGTTTGAGTGGCAAAACAGCTTAACTGAGTCTATTTTTTTTGCTTGGCCCAACCGATTTTTCCTCAGCATCCACTTATGATTTGTTTAGCTGATATTCTACGGGTGTTCGGTGAACTTATGCATTTCTCATATTTACACTAATAAATTATAGTTTGAAACATATTAATTCACATCATTTTTTTCTTCTTTTTTTGCTGTTGTTGTAGTTCACCATTAACTGTGTGAATATTTTTAGCGGAAATTGTCATATTAAACGTTTGCAGAAAAAGATATTTTCCTGTTGTCGTTGCAAATGTCACCGATTTTTTGCTAAAATAGTCGTGTTTTGTTATTAAATTTGAGTAGTTCTGCAAATACATTTTTCTTTTAAAAGACGACTTCACGTTATTATTACACTGAACTACAAATAAATCCACTTCTGAAATTAATAATGCAACAGTTTCCAGCCTACATTAAGTAGCAAAATTGTCTATATATTTGTTGATTTCTAAAGACTTGTGATATTACGGTGTTTGAAAATCTGTCGGGGAACAGCCCAACAGAAAATTTACAGCTGTAATAGAAAATGGAGATACGGGCTACTTCATGCCTGTGCGCTGCCCAAAGAGGCTTCCAAACACTCGGCACTTGCATATTGTACCAGCAGTAAAGGAAAGTAGTATTTTTTTAATATTTGCTCTTTGATTATTATTTTATTTTGCCGAAATGAGGATGTCAGAATTTAGCTGATGTTATACTGGCTGTTCAGTGCCCAGAGTGCATACCTTCAAAAATTGCAGTTAAACATCGATTAACTCAACATTGCGTGTTTTTGTTCTATGTTATACTCATGCGAATTTGTTTGTTGGGTTATTGAGTACTTGTATTTATGTACATATGTATCATTAACGTACTAAGCCTTTGAAGGAAAGGGAAACTACAATGAATCGACGAAAAGCGTAGTGCTGTTCTGGGCCATACCACACTAATGTTCATTCATTCATAAGTTTTTGATATTATGAAATAATTCTAATTTGCAAAACACTTGGAAACAGGGTATTTCCAGAGTGACGTTGAAATAAATTAAATTGTTCCAATTGCCAGAAAGATGCTCGAAATAAGACAACAAAAACTATTATAGTTTTCGTCTAACTAATTGCAATTTGAGGTTATAAAATCAATTGTTTACGAATAAAAAACCACAAGGAGCTGAGAAATACGAAGTGGAGGCACATAGAGTTACGTTGTTTTATGTCACTTTCTTATCTTGTTTCACTTCTGCTGAACTATTAATAACTTACTAAAAGAATGTATGTGGCAAGAAATTTAACAGATTTTACCAAAAATTATGATAAAAAAAGTTATTTTACAAAAAAATTACAATTGTTTCTTTTGATATTTTCCATAAAAAAATAGGTTCCCATTGTTCCCTGCTTAAAATATTTTTACAAGTCTGTTATATTAAACACAATTTTTGCCACAAAACGCCAGTGACTTCTTTATGAATTGCAAGTGATTAACACAACTGCTTCTTGTGTATATTTTGTCCATTTGAATTTCTTTACCTGATCAGCTTTAGTTGCACATTTTGCTCTACAAGTAGTAAATAAAAGTTCAGTGGTGTAAATACTAGTACTTTAACCAAATCAACTACATTTTACCAACGTTATTCAATCGCATTTAAAAAGACAATGAGAATTAAAATAATGTTCTACTAATATTTTTGAAAATACAATAATTAGAGTAATAATCTTTTTGAGCCGAGTAAGAAACCCATTTGTTTGAAAGACTATTAAAAAAAAATTATAATAGTAACGAGTCCTCATAATTTTGCTGGTGTACAAAAATGTTGCAAACTCCTTTAGTGATGTTTTAACAATCAAAAAAATTGTTATTCGAAAACTGCGAGCACGTCGTGTTATTCGCTTTATTGATCGAAGATTTTCGTTCAGTTGCCACAAACTGATTCCATCATTCATTTCGTTCTCTTTGAACAAACAAATCAGAATTGTTTGCGATTCTTTGTGTTCTTTTTCTAACTAAACAGCTGTTGAAAACAAACAAAAATATAAAAGTATCTATGAAACAAAAAGCCCGAAGTATACATTTTAATTGTAATATAACCTGGCTTTTGCGAAGTTAGTGGAAAAATGGAATGTAAGGAAAGCATTTGTTACTAATGCACGGAAAAGTAGCTGAAACGCGACTTAAAAAGAATGCAAGCAAACTTAAAAAAGTGGCAACGCTGGAAGCAGCTTCATACAGCTGCAGCAACGGAAATCGGCCGGTACAATATTGAACGATCGGATCGTTCACTTATAGGATTCATTCAATATAACCGGTTTTATTACTTCTTCCATCCTTGTCTTAAAACATTTTATTAGCAAGAAATGAATCATAAGTTTTATTCAGTTGTCCTATAATGTATTTTTTATTAAAAGCATTAATTCCGGCGATTACCGCTTTCATCGACAATTCATTTTAATTCGCCGTTTAGATAAAAACACTTAACGAAATGTGTGTAACTCTGGTCGCATTTCCCTCATCAAATTCGTTCAGGTATTTATTAGTCATTAAACTGTTAAGAATTTGCTTATCTCCCCGAAGGTTTATTTATGCAAAGGCTCCCTCCCAACCACTAATATATGTACGCTTAAAGGCACAACAAAGATTTAATATGCTGAAATATTTGTGCTTTTTCACAGCCAACAATATATATTGAGCACGAGGCATTATTGACGCGACATCTGGTCCGCCTGTGCATCATATCAATTGCGGCAGGCATTTTTTAAAAGTAATTTAATTTAGTTAAAATTTTTCAAAAAACCATAAATTATGAAAGTCATTTGATTTGAAACAATTTTACATTTCATTTCATATTTTTAAACTGTTTATTTAAAATGTCTATTTAGTAATATTTTTATCTCTTTCCGTTTTATTTGTGTGTACGTGTGGATGTATGTGTGTTTGCCTACTCAAATTTGATTCAGTTGTTTTAAATTTTATGATTTATTGGCATTGTATGCCGGTTCTGTTGCACGTATGTATGTAGATACATGCAGTAATATTTGCGCAAAAGTCCTGTCGGCAACTTTATTTGCAACTAACAAATTTGGAATATTTTCGATGAACTTATCTCAGCATCTTATTATTATTTGTTAAATTTAAGTTTGTCCGGAGTTTGTGATTACACAAAGCTGTTAAGCTTCTACCTGATCTATATTCTTTTCTCCACCGACAGTTCAATTCCATTGTAAGGTCAAGGTACGTACTACACATTGCCAAAGAAAAGGCCATCACTAGTGTCTTTTACACAAAATTTTCTTCATTTACATATCTCGAAAACGAAGTAAATGGGTAGATTATGTTGAATGAAAATTTAATTAATTAATCATACTTCTTTCTATAAATATCTTTCCTTTTCTAATCCAAAATCCCTTAATACAAATTATTGTTAAATTTGGAGACTTATGAAATCTTTTACCAGTTGCGGTTTCCTTTATCTCATATAACGTGGAGAACAAACTTAAATACAAATTCGCGTCTAAATTTGGTACACTTATATGAGTTCGAGTGCTTTCAAAAAGTTATATATATATGTAGACCTTTCATCTACAATTACTTTGGTAGAATCATTGTCTTTTACGTCACCTTCCTTGTATTTTTCATGACTACTTTTCATAGAAAACAAAATGATCTGTCTAATCTTTATTTTCGCTATTTTCAAATTAATTCAATTTATGTTCCAAATCCTTACAAATCGCTCAACCAGAAAGTTATATTCACTTAACAAAAAGTACTAAATACTTTTCTGGGATTGTTAAGTTAAAGATATCTGAACACCCATTATAAATTTTTTTTTTTAAATAGAATATTCGAAAAAATCCATAAAAAAAAGCATTAAAAACGAGGGAAGCGATTAAAAACTTAGCACTTAAAAAATAACTACAAGTAAATTTTGAATACTAAATAATAAAAGGAAAACAAGACATTAGCGTAACAATTCAAAACTAGTTTAATTTTAATTTATGGCACACAACGCCAAGAGTCCGCATACGTCTATGGTAGAATAAAAACTCTGCTCGCTCGGAAACTAGACCGCCGTCCCTAAGAGTCAGCAGGTCTAAAGAATGGCTTTATTTTCACATTTCAATGGAGTGGTCTTTTTTTATTCCAAAAGGGAATTGGATTCACAACCTAAAAGATGTTGTTTTCAATAATAAAGTAATATTAAATTTAAATAATTTTGATCACAAGATTTTGAAATAATGGAAGGAAATCAAATAAAAAAAACTAATTTTCCGATGGGCAAATCTTTAAAGATATATCGTCTTTACAGTGTCAAAACCATGATCCAAAAATCACAGCTTTTATAAGTGGCCCCTGGAAGCACTAATTTTAATTCTTATGCTCATTGCAGAAACTTTTTTTTTTTGAGAAAAATAAAGGTTTACAAATTTTATTTTCTATGTCTATTTATGTCTTTTGGGCAACATCGTTTTTGGAGCAAAACCATATAGTGGAGCAAATTAATAACGAGAAAATTAAAATATAATAGTGTAAAGTACCCCCCTATTCTGGTAGATTATTGAAAATAATAAAATATCCGTTCTCGATAGAAAGTTGCCAATGAGTTGCAAAACAAATTTTTTTTATTAGATTATTTAATTATATCCGGACCCACTTTTAATGCAATTGTATAAAACATCTATAAAATTGTATTTCGTTTACAACTGTTTTATGTTGTCCTTTTATTTGTGAAAAGCTTAACATTTCCTAAAGCTTCTCACTAAGTATTTATTCGTATGTTCTTGATTAAAGCACTTTACAATCCCTGAAAAATGTTTAAAACCCTTTAACATGTATTTTGATTGATGTATTTTTAATCGACTACTGTATTGCCGACAGGGTATGTACTTCTATAAATTCGAATGTGTTCGTGTCTACATACATTTGTTTTTAACTGTACCTTTTGTAGCAGCATATTGCAGTTGTACATCAAAATTGCTATGCACCTCATACTCCTACAAAATTAATTTGTTATCTGTCTGTCAATGTGCAGCAGGAAGGAGTAGGTGAGCTAAAAAGTTTTTAATTGCGTGACGTTTTGCAGACACTTGGTGACGTCAGCGGTAACGAACAAATATATAGTCTGTCGAACTATTTTTTGGGTGGGTTTTGAATTTACAACTATTATAAAACTACAAAAGCTTTAAAAATATCGCAAACTCCAATTCAATTAGAAATTTCACAGGCCAAATGATCGAAAATGATAGTTCGAAGTATGAAGCCCAGCAGTTCTTTTTAATATTAACTATCAAGTTATTTGCTTTTTTTGCGAACCTTCCTTCCACTGAATATATTTAGTAGAGTGGAATGTTGCTTATTACCAGCGTACAATAACTTTGTGCAACAAACAATTTTCCTTTTTACGAAAATTTAAAACCGTGATTTTTTTCAGCTGCCGAACAAACGGCAAAACCCACACACTAAATTTAACTCGCTTCTTTGTTGGACTATAATTAGAGCGATATTGTTGAGTCAAATTTAATCAGAATATATAATCTTTAAGCATTTTTAAAGCAACCAGTTGTTACTTAATGTCAGGTTTCCATATACAAACAATGGACCCTCAAAGTCGAAAGATCGCATTAAGCTTTCAACCACAAACCCCAAACAAGCAAATTAGTCTTTTCTACACAATTTCACCAAAATGTTTTAAAAACTTGATAAATATTTCCAGCAGAGTTATTTCATATGGATTGGGTGAGAGAAAAACTTGCAAGTTTAGAACAATGTTGCCCCACGCCCAGGCCAAGTTTTATCACACAAAACTGAAATTACTTTTTGTATTATC
Organism: Epicampocera succincta; assembly: GCA_932526305.1. Lineage (NCBI taxonomy): Eukaryota > Metazoa > Arthropoda > Insecta > Diptera > Tachinidae > Epicampocera > Epicampocera succincta. The sequence continues at coordinate 61,631,538 of OW052034.1, forward strand.
CCACATTTGCTTTTCGTTTTTCGCTAAGATTTTAATTGTTAACTAAAAGTTCACTCATAGCAACTAAGTTTTAAATCGAAAACAATTCACTTATGGCAATTTAAATGGAGTTCTTAATTTTGTGTGGTCTGATAAGTGTCATGACGGGAGGGAATAACTGGAAATGAAATGTATTACGCCAGGTTTAACTCATAACAAACAATGACCGCCAAACTTTTTATAAACCGTGGAATAGTTTATGAATTGATTAAGTTAAGCTAAAAATAAATAAAGAAACTTCGTGTCGAAAATTGTGAAACTCTCCTTCACCAGTGTTCGTGTGTGCGAAATGTTTTTGCTTTGCCGCTTGAGAAATAAGTGTCAACTACTCGTAATTTATGTAATTTTACCCGTTCATATTTTCTTTCAGTATGAATGAAATTGGTTTATTAAGACAATAATTTAAATATTAATATTTCAGTGAACAATTATTTCTTTGGTTATATGTTCAACAGCTCGACTACAATTCTGACGAATTTTAACTTACAAGTACATTCTTTACGTTTCCACTAACCCTTTCTTTAAGCTGTAGTCATATTTCCCTTTTTCTACTTTCTAAGACTTTAGGGAGCAGCGTGGATATAAATATTTCAATTGAAAATATTACTGAGACAGAAGACTCCTGCTTTAAAAATATTAAACATTTTATATAAACATTTATAAAATCTAAACAAATTTTACCTGAAGCTGAAAACGCTATAGTTCTGTTATTTTTTTAGCCGGATGTATTTTGTGCGTGTTTTTTTAACTTAGCGATTTTTTCTTCAAAATATGATATGGCATCACCGAATGTTGTCATAAGCATTTCATATACCCCCTTCCAGCATTGACTGTTTCACTCTTTTAATCTCGGATTAAGAAAAGTGTCACTACGGCTTCGGCGTGAGTGCAAAGAAGTGGGTGTGTTTGACTTACGAACGTTTTGGCAACTCCCAAATGTAGATTTATTTTCTACGTCCGATTTTCTACTGCCATATTTTCCCATGATAACCCTTGTGCACATTTTTTTACCTAAAATAGTAGTTTTTGGTTAAATGATTTTGTCATGTTATTTGCTGTGATATTTGGCTGAAGTACTTATTTTCCGAGATGAATCATTTTAAAATTTTCATACCATCATATGATAATAAGAAATTGGAACATTTTTCTAATCACTTGATCATCTCCGGTGGCAAATTTTAACAATTGATTGTCTGTAAATGTGTAAATTTGTAAGTTTTTGCTTAGTTGGCAGACTATTAATTGTCAATTCTATTTGAAATTGGACTTGCAACAATTTGTGTCTGTATCTATTATCTGTGTGTTGATGATAACAATTTAAATTGATAAATATTTTATGGTCATTTGATTATTGTCAGTTTATACAAAAGCTTTAAATAAAATTCTATAAGACTATTTTTTTTATAGTTATAATTATAACTTTATTGTTTTATTAAATTTTGAACATAAAAGTTCAAATAATCCAAAAATTTATTGGAAATTTTTTACGGTTGAAGATACTCGTATAATAATAAAAAATAACCCCTTTCAACAAGTTTTAACTACAATCAGTCTTTTAGCAGAATGAATGCTACAAATTATATAAGTTATAGAATTTAAACTATAAGTTAAAGTTATAATGCTAAATTGCTTTGACAAAAGACGTCAACTTTCTGAACGCAGTAAAGTCTATAATCTGAAACCATGCTTGGAAAATATAAGTATGAAATATATATAAGTTGGAAAAGTAAGTATAAGTTAAAACAAACAATCTATCCGACAACAGTTCCAAATAAAACCAATTTGATGGCGTCGTTATTTGGGGGCAAGAAAATGTGTAAATGTTAGCGTTTAACAGTTAATATGTTTGCTGAACAGAGAGAGGTAGATGGCGAAATTGATTTTAGCACTATTTGGATTCCGGGCACATACAGATTGTACCTTTTTGCAATAGCGGCACACAGGACAAACTGCTTGGTCGAGAGATCGGCTATATAATCCCTCCTGCTCGTAACTTCCTAGACAGTGAAGAAATACGAAGTATCAGAAGTGGTAGCCCGCAATCCTAAACGAATATCAGACCTTAACCAGACACACTTTCCCACCATCTAGTTCTCTTCGAAGAACCTAATCTTAGGCACACTTGAGTCGTCTAACGTACACCACTACTCCCGTATCTACCAAAGCCCCTTTCTGCGTCTTTAGTTTTCAACCGTTTCGCCCAAGATAGACACCTCAACTGGGATCAGGGACACTTTAGGTCAGGCAAAATATACATAATGAATATCGGAAACATGAAGAGATATTGAATTTTCAAGCCACTTAGGAAAAAAATAAAAAAAAACACGGCAAGAATTGCGCCTACCCGAAGTTTACCTTAAAACCAGCAAGATTTGTTCCAAAAGTACTTTACGAAATTAAGTTCAAATAATGATTCAGTTTTGAAAGTGTCCTATAAATGGCTTTATTATTAAAAGTTGTTACCAAGTAAATTTTAACTCCTTCCGGCAAACAATTAAATTTACATAAACGTATCGGGGATTGTATTTTGGTAGGCGCTTGTTGGATAGTTGACAGCTTATAATATTAGTTGTCAAAAAAGTATAGAAAAGAAAATATATATGTATGTATGTATGTATATAAAAAGAACAGACGAAATACGATTTGCTACATCAATTATCCGAACTATCCCACTCTGCTTGCTGGGATACAGAGTTGCTCAGATACTGTGGGTGACTTTGCATTCCAAACTAGACGGGGAGATGCAAGACTTCATGAGGTTGAGGTTGTTAAGACAACCCCATCTGAAACCCTCTGGCTGTGACTTTTTTTTAAAACCGTACTAAGAGCCGATACTTGATGGGAGCGCGATCCTTTTTCAGGAGTCCCAACGTTGTTTGAGATACTCCTACCCTGCCTCGGATGCCCGCTTAAGTTAGGATTCTATGTCGAAGTGCTTTTGCATTTATTTGGTTACCAAAATCTTTAAAGAACCAGCGATCTCAGATGTCTAGTGAGTTGTTGTGGTCGCACGGCGTAGTAAGCCGAGTGCTTACTGGCCTCTATTTGTGATGACAAGCTACGTAGGCCCGGCGGTGAGTCATTTACAAGTTCAACCGTGGTTTTGATTACCTTCAGGCTAGCCAGGAGTGGCCAGGCTAGCTATCGAAAGTATATTGCATGCTTTGTCTTGCCCTGTCCCTTTGTTACCCTTCTCTTTTCTACACTTATCTGCGTCACTGTTCAATTACATGCCAATTTTTCTACATACTTGTACATCAAAGCACAACTGCAAGACAATTGTATTTTTATTATTCAACAATAATTTGTGGGTGGGCATTTCATTTGTATAACTTTGTCATAAATGAAAAAAGAAAGAAAGACGGAGTACTCGTGAAAAGAGTTTATAAGAGAGAAAAAAAACTTGATGACTTTTTACAATTCAATATGAATAGCAAAAGAATAATAATAACTTCATAAATACATCTACCCCGATAGATTGTCATAAAGGTAGACAGACTTTCTGGGAGTCACAGTTAAGGGACAAACGAAATAATATTCGACAAGTGTATGAGAATGAGTGGTGTGTATGTCTACTTACAGCAAATACTCGTACACTTCTGCAACATAAAAGGCAAACACAAATTCAACTCATACAAGAAGTACGAGTGCTTGTTGGAGTTATTAATGTTTCCTGATATTTTAGTCTGAATTATTAGACGTTGTTACTTTTAAGATTTACATTATTATTTGCAGGCATATACTCACACGCATACATACATACATACATATATGTATATGATCGGCTTATGTGTAGATGAAGGTTGTGCTACTCGTGCCCAATCATATGGAGATGCATTTGTGCATTTAAGCGTGACAATAGGGTATTTATAGCAAAACACAACTTTTGAATTTAAACTTTTGTTGATTCAGTACAATTATGATTTGAACTCAATGAAGCTGACCAAAAAAAAAAAAATTACTTTAATTTTTAATCCTGAGAAAATGTTCCTGTAACTGAAATTCTTTGTTATATGGGTACCCTAAAGTGCCAGGCTATTTGTTATATTGACTTGCAAAAAGTATTTTAAATGTCTTGCTGGTGCTCTTTTCATGTTTATTTTACTGTCTGTTTGACGACTAAACTGAAGTTGGTACAATTTAAAACTAAATTATTGTGTGTTATAATATTTTTCATGTAATCCATATAATGTGACGTTTTGGAGTGAGAAAGCAACACAAATCTCATTTGGAAATAAATGTTAATATTTAAGGAATTTAAATCACTTTAGCGGAAGTTGAAAATTCTAATTTATATATCTATGCTAAAATCTATCTATGCTTTGGCGTTTACTGCTAAAAATTATTCTTTGTGTGCGATAATGGAATTCAAAATAGAAAAAGAATGTGAGTTGGATAAGAAAGAGTTGCTCCCGATCACGCCTACTGACCATGGTGCTGGCTTAGTCATTTTCGGGCGAAACTTAGCTGGATTTTTATGCGCCTGCAACAGAATAAAAACAATTTAGAACCGAACAAAAAATTGCGAAAAAAAATTCCTTTTTTATTTCCACTGCATAGTCCTTTAATCCTCTAAAAACAAACCTAACGTCCGGTCCCACGACAGGGCAAAACTGGCCAAAGGACTGGTTATGAACTTTGTATTCTCCAGTTCGTCTAAGGCCTTCCAACATTTTGCCTTCAGATTAGTTACTTTGAATTAGTTTTTAGGTTGTTAGCGACACCATTCAAAATCATAGTGTATTTTTATTTTCATCAGTTTGTTGCAGAATCAACACTAGGATCTTACATTCCGCAGTAAGTCTTCCTTACAGCTATTGACCGAAAAGCTTTTCAAAATCTTTTTGGTTCTTTCAGCTTATTGTTCACTCTTATTGTGCTCTACTATTGTTGTCTTCAAATCTTTCTAAACTCACTCTTTATTAAGTGAAATTCTTTTGTTCTTTATTTGGCTTAACTAAAGATGCTTTCCGTTTCCAAAACGTTTACAACTGTAGCACACAACCACATACATGCCAATTATCTTTTGCACATGCAGGATATGAATGTATTGTATGTGCAGAACATGTTTGTGTCTGAGCCATAAATCGCTCCATTTATTCAAACACACAATAAAATTTCACTACTCCGTCTACAGTCTATGTGGCTGTCTATCTGGGAAGAAAAAATATATTTTGGTAGTCGAGTTATGTTCTATGACTTCGGTCTCTTTGTAGTTGGGCTATTTAAATGGGTGCAGACTTTGACATTGTTTTTCTGTTCGCTGGTTTAAATGGCTTTTGTTGCAAGTTAATTGTGGGTATTAAAACGGAAATTGTCTTCTTATAAGAATAATATCTAATCTTGCATTTGGAATAGGTAGTGACTTCTATTCAAGTTTTTTTTCCGTTTTTCTACCCACTGTGCTTAGTAATTACGGTAGTTCAGGTGATGTGTCATCCCTCTACCTTTTTCAAATTGATGTTAATAAAAGCAAAAGCTACAAGGAAGGTGCGTATGGGTCAGTGCTCACACAGATACAAACTAATTGAATATTTAAGTCACAAAATGTGCGCTAATTGAAAACACTTGCCCAATTTATTGCAACATTTACCAAACAAACTGAAGTACGCCAATAAAACAACAGAGAAATACTTCGAAAACGAGAAAATGCCAGTAACAAAAAAGACGAGTGAAATGCTGGAAAAGGAAGCAATAAAGGAAAATAGCAGACATTCTGAGTAGAATGAGAGTAGGAAAAAGGAAGTCTTGAGAGAAAGTTTTAACTACAATGTTGCGAAAGTACTTAATGTTTAGCAACATGTTGGCAAAATAATAAAATAATTGATTAATGTAGAAAATTTGTCGGTGGATGTTGCCGAATGCGTCATAAGACTTTTGAGGGTGGTTGGGGTGGTGGTAAATACATTTAACCCCACTTATACTTCTATGACTATTGAGGATAGAAATAGATTTGTGTATTTTTCTCATTAATTTTATGTCAAGAAATTAGAGCAGGGTGGCTTTGTTAAGCTAAACGTTACTGTCACGATTAGAAAAGTGATTGTTATACTAGTGATAAGATTTTAGGAATTTCCATATTATGGAGAACGCTGAAGTCAAGACGCGACCATAAAAATTTAGATTAAGAGAAGAGGATGTTCTATCGACAACCGGTTATGCAAACAAGTTAATATTTAAAAGTCTAAAGTAAAAAAGTGAATGCATTTACATATTTTAAAAATATTGATTTCAATTCTAAAGTGAAATAGGGCCGTATGGCTTTATTTTTATTACGACTTGCTATCACTCTGGCCACTTGATTCCAGCTTATCGCTAAAGTTTTTAATAGTGGACGAAGAAGGGCGACCGTCTTACACTACTACTGAATATATTACAAAGAAATTTCTCTTTTATAAATTTGAAGTAGATGCGCTTTTCGGATCAATTGAACTGATTCCAACAATTGTTAAAAAGTTTCTAATTGTAATACTTTTGGTAAATCAAAAATTCTGAATTATTTTGCTTGTACAAATTGCTCCTTTGGGAAAAAATATGCTACTATTAAAAACCCTTTTAGGAAAGTTTAAATATGATTGGACGCAATAAACTTTACAACGAATTTTGGACTATAACAAACCGTTTGCTTATATACATATAATAAAAATGTTGTTGATTCATCTCCCGGCTTCTATATCATCTACACTAGATGCATGTTTGCTTATGAAATAAACATATTTTGATTACTGTCAACAACATTATAACTATTGAATTCATTGAGAAAAAGTATTGTTGATACGAAATGTTGATATATAAAAAACATACAACAACAAAAAAGTGTTCAATAGAAAGACTAAGAGGACAAAAGATAAATTCATCACATGTATGTACATACATACATACATACAACAATCTGAAGAAAGTTAATAATCTTCAAAATATTTATGAACATGTTTCATCGTACTTGATGGGTAATTTCTCTTCACATTTCAGTCGCAAAAGCTTTTGATGTGAATAAATAAGATTTGCATTTACTCGAAGCTTTTTAGATGCTTCGGCGTCATAATTGAATTACATGTTTAAACTACGAGTAATAAAATATCTTATTTACATTGTTTTTTTAAGTAAATAATATTTTCCTTTTTTTTAAATTGCATAATATTATAGTTCCCTTTAGCAAAAACATGTTTGGTTATTATAAAAACATAATTGAAAGTTAAAGCAGTATTTGTTTGGGAATTCTTTTGCTCTTTTGAATAATATGATTGGTTTAAAAAAAAAATATGATTGGGCTTGACAAATGTATCATTGAGTATTAAAATATTATAAATTATATGATCACTTTTCTAAATCGCAGATTTTATAATTAGTACTAATTGTCTTCAAGAATAGTTTGCTTGTGACCCTTAGAATATTATATATTATATAGATTTGGCAAAAATAATTTATATTTGTGTATAAACTTTTACTATAAGGCTCCAAACGAGCTCATTTGCAGGCAATTATTTTTATTCCAGATTCCATTTTCCAAAATATAATCCTTGCTTGGGGACAATGATAATAATAAGTGTGAAATTGCCCAAGGCGGTTTTATTCAACACAATGCACTTAAAAGGACAAAGAACACATGGCAGTTGATTAACTATCCGCTCTGGACTAGGGAAGTTATTTCCCATCCTTTGTTTTCCATCTGTACCCCGTAAAGTCTTCTTAATGCCATCATTTAAATCAGCAATATTGTTCCTTTAGTGCCTTGCTGGACTAAGGGGCTATATTTATTATGACAAAAAGTAAGAGCATCCTATAACCCATTAAAACAGTATTAAAAATTTGGAAAAACTTCCTCCTATTTTGTAGGACTGTCCTATTAAGAAGGATTGAAATCGCGTACATTAAAACAACAGAACAACGTGTATACCAGGCAACAATAACAGCAATTAATTCATGTTCCTGCAAACACAAACTTCCATCAAGGCTCGCTGTTTTAAACTCAAGCTGCAAAAAGGAAAAAGTCTGTCCAACACGTTGAGTCCGCTCATGCTTAATAACGACAATTTTATTTATTTTGTGACTCTTTAATGTGGCAAAAACCCACAATGGCTCAAAGTAATATTTAAGTACACGTGTTTTTTGCTCAATTACGGGGATTTATGAATCGTGTTTATCAGGCCTGATAAAGTCAGTACAATTCTTGCCGTGCGATACAATTTGAAAAAAGGACTGCATTAGAATACTAATTGCTGGTCCGTAGATCTCTAAAAACTTTATTTTAACATTTTTATAAGAAAAATTAAGCCTTCTATTGTTTCTTAAGTTTTCCACTTTGTGCATTAAAATGAACGTTCCGTTTGTCGAATTTTGTTGTCTCATTAGCTGGAGCATTGCTGGTGAATAGTGCAACTCTGATCAGAAATACTAAATCATTAATTTCCCAAACTCCTCCAACTAAATATAGTTCAGCTTAATAGTTCAGCAGCTTAATTGTTCAAACAAATGAATAAAAAAATGTTACTTCTACAAAACGTAAAACCTGCACCAAAGTCAATACCGAAAATGCGGAGATTGTTATCACTGTACACATATTTATTATACGAGTATTACCAGCGTTGTCCCTTAAAAAATAACTTCCTTATTTAGAAAAGATGGGGACCCAAAAATATCTTATTTTCTATTGATTTCAGTTCGATGTGGTAAGTGTCATTTATCATCCCTGGTGCATACGAGTACATAAATGATCGCCACACACCCAATTCTTAATGACATGATGACACTACAGAAAATGTAATCATCACGAGATTGACACTTGGCAAACATTTTGGTTATAGGGCCTGCGAAGTACAAATATGAATCAAGAAAATACAATAAGAAAAACGGGAAGACTTCTAAAAATAACAGTTTTAACTTTAAAAAAATCGTTACAATCAAGGAGGTAAACAAACAAGAATGTCACCGATTCAGCGAATTATTTGATTGAAAATTTTTAAAAAAAGGCTTTTTTAGAAACAAGCTACATAAGTGCGCCGAAATAGTCCTAAAAAAGTGGGCTTTCCTGCAAATATTTTCATTGTTTTAGTAAACAATTTTTTTTGGAATATGTTAAAGTTTTTGCACAAGATTTTTTCAATAGAAATTCGCCAACTCCACTAAACTCGCAGTTGCAAACAGTCTCCAAAAACAGTTCATAAGTTCATCTGTGTAACTAATAACTTGTGATTGACATTCGGCAATTCGAATAAGAAATGATTTAACACGGCCCAAGCTTCAGCTCAAACAACAAGTAAATGTAATAGTTTTTAATTTGCCTTTGGAATTCCGTACAACAAACTGGCCTTCGATAAACCAAAGGAAATGAAAAAAATAAAAAATAAATTTAAACATCAACTACAGCAATTTTAAAAAACAAATAATTTTTAACAACTAAAAAGAAGTCGTTACTCCCGCTCGTTTTCCATTTAGTCAACAATCACTTAAAAACTTTTAAGAAATTATATTAGTCCAAATGAAATAGTAGAAAAAAAGGCAGCCATTCACTTAGAACTTAATTAAAAATATTTTATTCAACAATGAAAAAAAAATTAAAACAACATGAAAAATCGACAACAATTAATTAACTGCTGAGGAAAAAGAACAAAACTACCTCGTTTCTTGCTACTAAACAAAATAAACTGAAATCTCTCACAAACGCAAAATCACACAATTGATTTAAACGTAATTTGAAGTCCCCATGACTAAGAGTTACAAAAACAAAACTGAAACACAAAAAAAGTATCAGCGACAAAAACAATAGAAATAAGTAAAACGAGTTGATACCAACACAAACTAGAATAAATCAAAGCGAAAATATTTTCTGGCAACTACTAGTACCAGGAATTGTGCATCATCATCATCATCATCATCATCAGCAGTAATAAAATCAAGTTTATTTTTCTTTCATCATCTACTACGTTTTCGTCATTATCATCCTCAATTAGTAACACTTACGAAACATTAACGTAATGCTGCTTTTCTGCAATGTCTGGTGGCGGAAAAGTGACAACGGATAAGACCCAGACTAGCGATTTCAGCACTTGTGGCAGCGGTTGTATTGGGTGGGTTTTTTTTAGAGGTTCGCAACTTTTAGTTGACAACCCATTCGCCATCTGATAGTTGTTTATTGTTCACTTTGGTTTGATATTTCATTATGCAAATTGTTGAATTTTTTTTTATCAAGAAATAGTTTTATTGGCTGTTCTCCGATGAAGTCCAGTTTTGCTTCAATGGGTAAGTGTAACCAGTATTATGGCCGCTGGAATGAAGATAATCTACAAGCTTTTGTTGAAGAACATCTACAGTTTGGATCGCTTTGTGGGCTAACGGGCTCGTTAGTCAATATATCTTCAAAAACAATCGGACACACGTTTAAAATTGGTTTGTTCCTTAATTAGCTGGAATTTATCTTGCTGACAAGCAGTTCAGTTCCAACAGAACGGATCCGCATGCCACACAGCGCCCTATATCACTTTACTCAAAGAAAGTTCTGATGAAAGAATAATTTCACGTAATGGTTCAATTAATTGGCCACTAAGATCGTGTGAAACTCCATTGGATTATTTTCTTTGGATTTATGCAAAAAAAAAATTTGTCTTCATCGAATCAGAGACAATTGAGCAGCTGAAAATCAACTTTCGAAGAGTTATTGGCGAAATACGACCACAAATGCTGCGAAAAGTTTATGTCCCAAATTGCGTCTTGTATTCGCCAGCCCTGGCGGTCGCATTTAACGTACACGTTAAAGCCATACAATTTTCTGCCGAATAAAGTCTCAAAAGTTTCATTACTATTAAAAATAAATTTCATTTTCTTCTTGTGATTTAAACTTGTGTAACTCTTAAAGAAGTACCCTGCACATGGGGGAAGGTGTTTCTTTTTTATGTGCCAAGATCATCTCTGATTGTCCAGATAATTGCTGCACACGGCAGGTGCGGCCCTGCAAAATGTGTCGTATTTGATGGGAAATGTACAGAAAAATTAATTGTTTTTGCTTTATGGATTTTCTGCACATGAGCGTGTATTTTTCAAGTTGCAGTTCCAACGTGTAACAGCAATTTTAAACTTATATGTGTTTTTATTCACGTAGAATTTGGAAACCGGATATCGCAATGATAAGGGAGTGTTAACAAGTTCTGTTCACCCAATCTACAAGCATTTAATAGCCTGTAGCTCCTGGGTCCCATTAGTGTGCTTCCTCTTACTCAGCTCAAAATCTGCATATTTGTGTCCTATTAGTGTCTCCAACAGTATTGTTATTCCTTTCCTATCCAGTTTTAGAACGAACTCTGCCTTTGTGGCACCGAAGCTTCGAGATCTTTAAAAATGTCCAAGGCAATTAGTCTCGTGGCAATATTTTCTCACGATTTATTTTTCTCTTCTTTAAGAAGAGACTAAACAAGTTTTAATTTCAAAACTTTTCAACCTGTAGGACTTTAATGCAGTTTGAATCTTTTTGAACGGTTTGTAATTGTAAGACACTGTATAAATCTAAACTTCATACAGATCGGTTGTCCCATGATATCGAACGTTGATGTTGTCTCACGCATATTAAAGATTTCCGACATGTCGCAAATGTATCAGTTAGTTTGACAAATGCCTGCGTTAACGTTCGTTCGAGATCGTAACGCAGGCCCTGAGTATTAAAAGTTTTAGCTTTTTTTTTGAATTTGAACTTTTTTGTTTTTTTTAAAGTTTTGATTTGTGCGAAAAAAGACACAAGGGATTTCCGACTACTTAATGATAAACAATTTTTTTATGCAATTTATTTACAGACAATCAAAGCTCGGTATAACGAATAATATAATGACAGACCTATTCGTTATAGTGAAAGATTCGTTATATAGCGAGGTTTTTTACTTGAAAACATTTTCTGCATTTAATGTTAATAAAATGGGTTTATTCAATTTATGTTAATTATTAATGTGTGTTTTTTAGTGATTTGCAACCCTTTTTGAACAGCTTCTTCTTCTATTTCTTTTAATAGAAAAGAACAGTTATGGGCACTATTGATATTTTTCTCCAGCATGAACAAATGTTTTGCCTGGAAGCACCTTCAAACACAAACCTGTTTCGTCAGCTTTAAAAGTTGAGTCATGTGTTAAGCCCTCTTCTAGGTACAATTTTTCGCAGATTGCTTTTAAATTGCTCTACTAAGTCAACGCCACCATTCATCAGTTGCGTCAAACCCTCCGGTACACAGCTTGCCGTATAACTCTAAGACCTTTGCTTTTAATCCGACTTCATTTACCGGAATAAAACTTCTTCACTGCGCTAGCAACCATTCATACAACTTTTCCTCCATATCGGGCTACTCCTCATTTCAAAGGAATTGTCGGTTTTTCGACCCGTAGTGTTTTCCAACTTTAAAATAATTCTTCTTTCTTTCCCTTGTCTTTACTATACATGTGGAAGATTTTGGAGTTTATTCTATATTAGCAATTGCCGACAAGGGTCGGTACTCTTCTAAAATTAAAATTTTTCACTTGAAGCAACTCATACATATTTCTTTGCAGTAGTAAACTGAACTAAAGCTCAACAAACTGCTATTCATGGGCATGACCACATGAATGAGAAACATGGCCGTGTACGAAGATATGTAGAAAAATAATGCTAATATTTATAACAAATAATGCCATCTTTTTCGTTTATTTATTAATTTTTAATATATAAATAAATTTTTTTTTTGATTCATATATTCAAACGTTCGTTGTATTGAACTTCAAAAATATAATCATGCGCTATATTTATTATGTCGCGAATTCGCTAAAGCGAATATTTAATATACCGAGCTCGGACTGTATTCTCTAAAGCCCCATTTCAATCATCCAGCCCACTGTGGCACTTAGCTGAAATTGATTCTGAATTTTGTATAGTCAATGTTTATGAAAACATACTGAGAATATAACGAAATAAATCAAAATCATTAAGAAAATACATCATCAACATTTAAACTCAAGAAAAACATAAAATCCCAAAACCAGGGAAGAACGAAAACAAAGCGAAGAATTCGTTTCATGAAACAAATGCAATTCGTTATTAGAACATGGTCATCATTAAATACAACAGCAACAGCAACAGCAACAACTGAGAAGTAAGAAATACGTATGTATGTACATACATGTGTACGAAAATCCTAAACACAACAATCATATTTAAAAACAAAACTTAACTTGGCTGTGGATCCTCTCTGCTCCCCATTCAATTATTATGAACACAAAACAAACAACAGCCAGCCCGCCAGCCCGCCCGTCCGCCAGCCAGTCACGGAGTCAGTCAGCCAGTCACTTATGCCAAGACACACTTAAAAACAAAAAAAGAACTGAATAAAAAAAAGTGAAACAACAACAGAAATTATAAAAACAACAAGCCAGCAAAAAACTAACGAAAGAACGAACGAACGACCTCCAGCGCCATAATAACTCACAAAGTACTTAAGTTCATTACGAGTCTGTTTGTTATGTTTGTTGCTTGTACAGGGCACTGCGTGAAATTAACTCATTTTCCTAAAAATAAAATTACAACAAACACAACAAAACTGAAATGAGTTCATTTATGGCTGCATATCCATACATACATACATGTACGTACATACATATATATGTTTATATGTGTATAAAACACAATAAAAACAAGAAATTAAGTGGTGGTTGAGTTTTCTGTTTTCCTTTTTTCCTTTAAATTTTATAGAGTTTTAATGCTTTAAAACAAATTAATAAAATTAATTTGTTTAAAATGCCTTCTTGTTGATTGCTGCTTTTTATCTCTCTCGTTTCCAACTCGAATTGCAAAGTCAGCAACATTTACGGGTTAACAAATTAAATTATTCGTTCTTTTTTTTTTGTTTGTGTAAAGCTTTCATTTTCTTTCTTTGGAAATGCTTTGGCTCGTAAAATAACAATTACCGGGCAATGACAAAGTGAATAAAGTAAAGTGAGTAGCGAGTTTCTGCCAACGGATATACATACATACATATATACAAACAAAACCCGCAGATGTATGTATGTATGTACACACATACATACATACGTATTTATTTCTGTGTGTTTGTGGGAATGCCAAGACATGTGTTCGTTAATGGCCGGAGATACAAATTTTGTTGCTGCAAAACTAGTTTAGCAACAAAATCAATTGCTTTCAATCACTGTGATAAATTTTATGCGCTGTAAGCAACATGCTTGGCAACATGTTGATAAACATGTTGCTCGATTTACTTGTCATGAAAGCAAAATAATACTACAACACATCTTAAGCAAGTGGGAAAAAGCACAAATCATCGATAATCGTTTGTCTATGTGCTTGAACAGTAATTACGACACAAACTTAAGAAATATGCTTTTAAAATAGTGTTTTTGTTCAATTATTAAAAACAAAAGTGCAACTCAGTAACCAGATTATAAAACAGATAGTGATTGTGCTGAAAACTTAACACAGCCCAGAAATCGGCTTAAGACATGTACATACATGAGACAAGAAAAATTGTAGAACAAAACTTTAAATTAATAATAGCGGGAAATCGCTTAAATGATTAGCACTTTAGAAAATTCCAGAAGACGGAAATATTCAAAAGTTATTGTTGTAGAAAGAAAATAATGGCCGATCTGGAGGCATTATGTGTCTAAAATATTTAGAAGGCCTACAACATCTTAATAAGACGAAAATTTCAAAATACAACGGAAAAGGCAGCACAATAATGACATTTGTTTTTCTGACAAAAATGTTAAATATGGTTTCAATTTGAAGCCCTCCAAAACATGTTGCGTTCGATTCTAAAAAGTAGGCAGTAGTTTCGGAAAGCCTTCTTTTCACTACAATTGTATGTGGCACAAGAAACGGCTAGAGATGTGCGGCATAGTTTTAGCCCAACTGCTTTTTATTATTGTAAGTTCTCAGTGATGATAACGTTTATTTGCTAAATACTGTAATAATATGAGATTTCTATTTTGTTTTCGAAACGCTAAGCTAAGTTGCAAAATCGAAATTCAGTTGTATCAATTTACATCACAATTGAAATGGCGAGCATGAGAGAGCAATATTTTCTGTCCAAATGGTACTTTAGTACCACAGTTGCAAAACAAACAAAAAAAAAATGTCCACATTTTCTAAGTGCTGCCCTACTCATCAGTAGACTTCAAAACCTTTGCAGCTTTAAACTTTATATTCAATTGTGTTGAAAAGGACAGACAGCTTTAAAGCCAACAAATTATTTCAGTTATAATTTTCTTTTGGCTTAAATATAAAAGAAACAAAAATTTTTTAAATTGAAACCAACAACAAATACAATAAAACTTAAACTTAAATATTGATATGATGGTGAATGGTGAATGGTTTGGCAACAGCTGGTTATTTTCAATAGATATCCACTAAGTTCTAATTACATAAATGCGAACTCAATAAGAGGACTCTTTCAGGACTGTTTTATAACTTTCAAGTACAATGCGACCTCCGACCACTACAAGATCACGGCAATAGTTTCTGCCCAGCCCTGCAGCAGATTTCTCAGATTTCACGCCTGCTACAGTTGTCTGCTTCCCATAAAAAACCAGCTAATAATGATGCAATCTTTCATTTTCCGAGTCTGGAGAATTCTTATTATTTGGCAAGAAAAGCCAATGCACATTCATCAGATAAGTCTGAAGAGCTGCTGAACTAGCAAATTGTTGATGTGTTGCAAAAAATTCAAAGAAATTCAAAGAAATTCGGTGACAATTCGATTGTGCGTTACATAAATCCCCATCGTTTCCTATCAACATTTATTCAACTTCTCTCAACATTCCATCGCCAACAACATGTTGCTTTTCAAACCTAATAGCCATAAAAAGTTCACAAGCTACAAAACCATTTAACAAGGATGAATGAACATCTATGTATGTGTCTGCACAAACAACTAAACGATTACAACAATAAAAGCAATAAATGAAATATACGAAAAGCTAAATTAAAGCAAAAGCAACCAACAAAATTTCAATTACTATTTAATAGCTGACAACGATAATGATGATGATGATGATGATGATGATGACTACAAGCAATAACGAGGAAAGAAAAAAATGGACGACTAAACAGGCACTATTGTGTGGCAGTGTGGGTGAGCTGAAATGTGCGTTTTCGTTGTTGAATGTGTTCGTTTATCTGTGAAATTTAATAAAACGACATAAAATGGATTGTTGTTATTCTGACAGACACTCACGGGCAAGCATCTTTGCAACAATTAAAGCAATGACGGTAATAATGATGTGAATGTTGTTTTGATGAAGATAAGGATGGAGCTGATGCTGATGCTGATGCTGACGCTGAGGATTTAAATATTTAATAATGCATCAAACGAGAAACTGAGAGAAAAATCACAAAGCACTACTAAAGGATGAGAGCCAAAACGTTACGTAGCGTCCGTCCGTCACCTGCAACAAAAACAATTACAGCAACAAAAAAATTCGAATTGTTACATTCTGCGAGAGAGAAACAAAAAGTATTATAATTATAATAAATACATACATACATACATACATTTATTATAATTTCACGTTTTAAATGTTTCAGAGTTATTTATGGGGGCGCGCGCAACACCATGCAAATGCATTAACAACAACTTATTCGTACACACGAACACACCAACAGCAATTCTTAAACACAACAAACACAAAACAACTCCCATGATGATGAACTACTGGGGAGGGCCTTTTGAATTATTGTACATTAACAAAACAGAAAACAAGTAGTGTGAAATAATCAACTTACAGTGGTTCAACGAGGAGCAACACATTAACAAATATTAATTTGCAGCAAACCTGTTGACTCGTATATGCATTTTCCTAAAACAAAAAAAGAACTCATAAAAATATATTATAGTAGAAGCATTTCCAGATTGAGAAGTAAATGTTTCTTTGAATTCAGCCGGAAATTTGCTATAGTTTTCAAGTTTTGGGGTAAATTGTTGTATTCTAAGCAGTCAATGTACATCTTCGACCTTTCGCTTTGTGGCTTCAAGTCTGCGTCTTGAGGTTCTTAAGTTTGAGTCAGTTCTTGTTGTAAAATTTTGCTTGATTCCGTATAACTTGTATTGTTATATGGCCGACATTGTTTTGGGGTAAATTGTTGTATTCTAAGCAGTCAATGTACATCTTCGACCTTTCGCTTTGTGGCTTCAAGTCTGCATCTTGAGGTTCTTAAGTTTGAGTTATTTCTTGTTGTAAAATTTTGCTTGATTCCCTAAAACTTGTATTGTTATATGGCCGACATTGTTTTGGGATAAATTGTTGTATTCTAAGCAGTCAATGTACATCTTCGACCTTTCGCTTTGTGGCTTCAAGTCTGCATCTTGAGGTTCTTAAGTTTGAGTTATTTCTTGTTGTAAAATTTTGCTTGATTCCCTAAAACTTGTATTGTTATATGGCCGACATTGTTTTGGGATAAATTGTTGTATTCTAAGCAGTCAATGTACATCTTCGACCTTTCGCTTTGTGGCTTCAAGTCTGCGTCTTGAGGTTCTTAAGTTTGAGTCAGTTCTTGTTGTAAAATTTTGCTTGATTCCGTATAACTTGTATTGTTATATGGCCGATATTGTTTAGGGACTGAAATAATATAAATATTAGCAGTCGTAGCTTATGAATTCCTCTGCCAGGTAAAAGTTTTCTTCTACAAACTTCTTTATACAAAATAGTTGTTGGGTAATTGATCGGTAAATAAAAACAGTTTTAATAGCCTTGTTTCGGGCTTGCTAGAGAGACTTAAGTTCTACACAGTTTTGACATCCATATATCATTATAAGGTAATTTAAATGGAAACTGATTTAGCGCCTGGTATAGTAGTAATTTTATTTTTTGTGCAATATGTAAGTTCCACCTTAAGTTACTCTGCAAAGTTACACGTGTTGGACTCAGGTACTGCTTCCCCATTTACAAAACCACTGAACGTTTCAGCATCTGAATTCAACTGGGGCTTAAATTTTATAACTTCTGTTTTTGTTGCATTAATGACCAAATGGTTTATTCTTGCGTATTCAAAAATCATATCAGGATCTGCCTGAATGCGAACTTTTAATACCATCTCATGTTTGAAAGGATAAAACAAGGAAATATCCTCACTATATGCCAGCATTTTTCCATTAAGCCCAACTTTCATATAAATAGAAAATAAAAGTGGATCCATACGCTGTCTTGAGGTGCGCCATGCTCGATATCCCCAATTAAACTTCGAGTACTATTTAAGTCTAGAAGAGCTTAAATGGGTGAGGGTTAGGGGCCAAAGCGCAAACAATTAACAGGCAATGAACATCTGGGCCTTTACGAAAATTTCGGCCTCTGGAATAGCTCTAGTTACAGCATGTCTGAGTGCATTACTTTGCCGCTTAGCTCGTTATCTATCAAACATTTAAAATCCCTTCTTTAAATTTTTCGTTGGAAATACCTTCAGTACTAATCAAAGAAATACTAATTAATTAATACACGAAACAGTAAAACCTTTAGGCTTCTTTGCAGAAACGTCTAAAGTCTTTAGCAGGAATCGGTTGTTGCACCACTCTACCAGCGCATCGATCGAGGCCTGTATATAGGATCAAGAAAAATCAACAGGGGTTAGATTTGCTTAACGTTATAACAATCGTACATTTAACAATTCTTAGTTATTTCGGAGAGTTTTTAGCTGTAGGAGGTTTCAAACGTTGGCAAAAAACTACTCTTGCAACATATGCGAATTTCTAAGCTCTTAAGTATCTAAATGTGCGTATTAACCGCACCTTGAGCGGAAATTTCTGGCATTGATTTGCTTGTTATCGACTACAACTGTTTACGATTTTTGGTTACTACTTGATATATTGAAAATGGAATGAATTAGTGTCACCAAAAATTAATGTTTGAAAACGGCAACAATACTCTTCCAAAGCCCAAAATTTCTTCAATAAGCATAAGAAATTCTAAGCTTGAAATTTTTTTTGAAATTTCAAAGTTGACAACGCTGTCGCCAAGTTCTTGAAGCCAACTTAGCTGGCAGTCACGCTAAAAAGCTCAAGGTCAATCATTAGGTCAACAAAACTAAGCCAAACTCTTGAGCAGGCTCATTCAAAGCTTTTAAAAAGCTCTGTAATCCTTTTTCTACTTCTACTATTTCATGCTACTGATACTAGTTTTACAAAACTAAGTATGTATGTTTGTTTTTCTTCCTTAATTTTTTATCTATGCCCACTGTGCAATAGCAATAAACAACGAATGATTTAAAAGCGATTATCATGATTATAAGCATGAAAATAATGACGTTTGTCATTCATAATAATGAGAATGAAAACAACGTCGGCGTTGGCGCACACATGAACGTTTCACATTTTGTAAGCGGCAATTTGGGGAGACAAAATAATCGTAAGGAGCAGCACAGCAGTAGTGGTGAATGGTGGCACAAGTACGAGTAATAAAGCAGAATAAAGTGTTCTTTGCTTGCATTTGATTGTTGTTGTTGTTGTTGCTGCTGCTGTAGTTGTTATTTGCTTTTGCTTTCGTGTGTTTGTGTGTGTGTGTGTGTGTATGTGCACATTTGTGAATGTTGTGAATTAAGTTGGGCAAAATGTATCTAGATACATAATTGCCACATTCAGTCGTCGTTAAATAGTTGTACGGCGCAGTTCAAGCAGCTCTTTTAAGTTCACAAATCATAAAAATTAATAATAAAATTTTATTTGTTCCAACAACATCAAGCAACGTTGGGTGTTCGTGTTAATGTGTGAGTGAGTGTTTTGTCTTTATGCGGAATCTTACCACATTCGAGTTCTTGTTCTTCTTTGACGACGGCAACAACAATGAACAACAAAAACACACAATAACATCATCATAATCGCCATCTCAATTCGATACATGCGAGATAGAGATGTAGTCGATATTTGCATGTGGTGGTGTCTGTTAAATGGGTGTGTGTGTGTGTATGTGTATGTGTGCGCGTGTGTGTGCGTGTGTGCACATTTGTGTATTGAATGAATTGTTGGCTGTTTTGTTTTGAATGTTTGTTTGTTGTATGCGGAGTGGAGTTGAGTTTTAGTTAAACGTTCGGTCGTTTATTGTCGTGCCATTTAGTTCACTTAAAAACAATCTAGTGGATACACGTTTTTTATGACTCTCGTCTGCCATACAATTTAAACGGTCGTCGGTCGTTTTGTATGTTTGTTTATCACGTTTTTTTGCGTTGATTGTTTTGGCGATTTTGTCGGTTTTGTTTTTCTCGTTTCAAACAAATGATTTGTGTGCGTTTCCTTTTTTTATGTGTTTTTGCTTTAAAAAGTGTATTTTGTGACTTGTGGTAGATGTTGCAGTAGCAGCAGCAGCAGCAGCGGCAACAGCAATAGCAGCAGTGGCAACAGCAATGCTTATGACCAACTCTCCATAAAATGATCATTATGAAGATGGTACATACAAGCTGCAAGTGTTTGCATGTACGTGTGTATGGAAGTGTGAGTGTGTGTTGATAATTTTGTATTCTTATTGTTGGCGTTTTCCTTAAATTTTTTGCACTTACGAATAAAAAGAGATTAAGCAATTGTGCTTGTATGTGTTGTTGTTTTTATTAATTCAAACGAAAGTGTAACGTGTTGTAAAACGTTTAAATACGCATAATTAAAATTGAATAGATTTAACGTTTTAAACGAAATCTGCCGACGGCAATCAATTAATTAATATCATTAGACGAGAATAAAGAAAAACATGGACAAAAAATGAAAATTTTTAGCTATTAAATGCAAAACTTTTACTGATTTGAAAAACAAAAATTGTGTTTAATCATAAAATCATACATCACATAAAAATTTAGATACAAAATATTCTCTGCACAGCAATCAAATTAACAACAAAAGTTCTATAAAATAGCTTTATAAAGTCATAAAAAAGATATAAAATATATATTTATGTATGTATGTATGTATGTATGAATAAATACATGGAAAAATATTTGTTGAAACGTTTTTGATACAAAAGAATAAACTTGTGAAACTAATAATAAAAAAAAAAAACAAATCTTTAGAAAACATGAGAAAAAAAATATATTTGAGATATACACGTGTGTAGTGAAATCTGAAAGGAAGTTATAAATTAACTTTTTTAAGTGTTAACTTCTGTCGTTTCCTAAAGTTTATTGAACCAAAAAATGAAAAAATTAAGTCATATTAAAGATTCCTAAAATGAAGATATAGATATTGAAAAGAATTTCAAAATTTTTGAGTTGTTTAACTAAAAACCAGGTGGCTTTTTATAACATAATTTGTGATTTTGAAACTAAATTATGATGATTAAAAGCTAAAATAAAAAATTGGTTTAATTAGCATAATGCTGAGCTTTAAGCCATTTAAAATGTATCCCTATTTAATATTCCTGGATACTTAATAAAAAAAAAAAGAAAAAAAAGTTTAAAAAAATATAAAAGAAAACAAACTAATAATACAGTATGAACAACTCTAAAACCACACCTCGGATATTTTATGAGCAAAAGTACATGTAAAGCAAGTAAGATTTAAGGCATAAACGCTATTAATTCTACCTGAAACAATTAAAAAATTAATAAATTTCAAGCAGATCATTTTTTTAATTTTATGTTATTTGTTTGTGTGCTTTTTCTAATTAAAAAAAACAAACTCGCGTTGATGACGCCATTTCCAAAATGTATTTAATCTATAAATGGAATTTAATAATCCCTTCTCTGAGACTTTCATGAAATAAAGACTGATATTTCCTTCACATGTGCACGGCAAATCATCATCATCTCATGATAAGTTTAGACCCGTGAACTTTCGATTTGTGGCATAAGTAGTTTCCCAGTTGTTTACGATGCAGAAATATCAAAACATAATCGTCATATTCATACAAAAAATACTTCAAGTTGGTGAAAAATTTCAATTAAATCTCTTCCAATCATATGAAAGTGGTGACTAAAAGCTGCAAGCGTAAATTTAAATTCCGAATCTTAGTGATTCTTATTGTTCACAACTTAAAACCAAAACAGAACCAGAAATCACTGGAACAGGGAGATACAAAATATAATTGCATAATTATGCCATAGACTTTTAAAGTGAATTCCCAAATTCGCAACTAATTGTTTACTGTGAATGTGCATAAGTTTTTAATTGCAAAAAGCTCTACGGTTTGGGTGACGTTTTTTTTTTTTTGGAATGTTGAGATTAAATTCGTACACAGAACAAAGTAACTGCTGTTTCATGTCAGTTTAATATGAGTTCATGTTGAAAGTCAATACTATTAAATGAATTGAAACCGTGTTGAACTAAAAATGTTTAAACTTTATTTATCCACTCAAAATATATGTATGTGCATTGAAAACGAAACTAAAAGGCAGAAAAGTAGAAGCAGGTCTGTAAGTTCTTAGTGGAAAGAAAGCAAAATGTTTGCCTTGCAGTATGTCCAAAGCCAGTTATTTAGGACCGATGGTGTGTTTTCCTCTACCAGACGACTGCAATTTGCCGCTCAGTTAACAAGTTCACCAAAAGTTATAACGAATCTGCAGATAGATCATGGTATTTTTTACTATGCCTATAAATATATATTATATTTACTCATATGATAAAAATGAGTTTGGGAAAGTTTAATTTAAAGCGAAGAATTAAAGGTTATTTGCAGGTGATGGTTTCTTTTTAAATAAAATCAAAGCTTAATATAGTATTTAAATTTCACAAATATTTCGAAAACCACAACAGTTGAACACTTAGTCACCACAAGTGAAAGTAAGAGCTAATGCTTTTGACATTAATTAATAAAAAAAAAAGGCTTTGGCTTATTCAAGAGCTCAATTTTGAGTGGCCACATGCGCAGTAATACACATAACCTAAAAATAGAAATTTTATGATTCGGCAGCGGTGGACAGAAAAAGTTATGAAATCTTTGTCATTTCCAAAATTATTGGTATTGAGAACTACTTTTGCTCATTTTAGCGCGATTTGTTTTTAATTATAATTTTATAAATCAGAAGTCTAGAGTCTATCATGCGAAGGTTTTCTAGGAACAGACGATATTTGAAACTAAAATTTAGCAGATATCTCAAAAACAGATCTCTAAAGCTGGGAATGAAACAACCATACACAATAAATTTAATCTTATTCTATATAGAAATTGATCGGTGATATCAAATTTTTGGTGGACTCCTTCAAGTAAAACTCCGTTGTTTCCATCACATCCTACTTGAAAGGCATCATCTGCTTTTAAGTAAATGGTACATGTGTCTGTACTCGTAGAGTCTCCCAAAGATCTATGAGCCGTTTATAAAAATGAAAAGTTTCGTACAACATTCAAGCAGATCTTGATTGCAACTTTTTGTTTCTTGTGTATAGAATAGTACTTTTAAAAATAAAATCTATTGTACTTTAACCTGAATTACACTTTTGAAACCTGCCTCAAGTTGCATCAAACAACATGAAGTCTTTATGATGTTTTTATTTTTCCAGTTTTATTTTAATTAGAAAATAAATATTTTAACAAATAATAATAATAATTTAAGATGTGGTGAAGCGCAAATCAAAGAAGAAAAGCGCATAAAAATCAGTAGTCAGAACGATCACTTAATTAATTAAACAAGCAATAAAATGCTATTTGCTACCGACGAACGTTTTATTTGACTTATAAATTTAATAATTTTATAATTCTATTTGTTGAAAACAATTGCTGTTATCTCTACAGAAAGTATAAAAGAAGGCTTTAAGACAATAAGTGAAAGGGTAGATTAAAAAGAGAGATACCTTTTATAGTTTTTGTATTTTATATATAAACATTTAAGTCACCTATCGGGTTTTTTTTTCTTTTATTTGCATCAGAACTATCAAACTGTGTTGATATTTCTGTTCTGTCTGGCAACGTTTCTGAAAGGAAAGGAGGAAATTTACGTGGAAAAGATAAATATGTTCACGAAGTTCGTCCGATTTACGGTGAATATAATAGGAATCAAGCAATTTGATCGTTGTCGCTATAATTTTACTCTTTTCGAACTTCATAAAAATTTACTGTTCGCTGCGGTTTACACATGCAGTCATATCGGTCTTTATTTTTTCGAAGTGAGCTGCGAACTGCCCTACCTGCGAATCATTTCAATTCAGCAAGACCGTTCTACCTTCATTATACAGCGCACTTAACAATAGATTCATTGCAGAATCAATTTCATTCCACAAGTGGTCCTATTTTAACTGGCCCATTCATTGGTTCGATTTCACGCGTCTGGATTACATCTTATGAGACTGTGCCAAGCATTGGAGCCATTATTCAAGCCGTATAGCAGCAATGGTGGCTTTTACTACTCAAATTAACTACCAGATTATAATAAAAAAGTTTTATTCCAAAAATAGTTCCGTCTTGTAATGCCATTCTGAGTTCTCAGGCGATTAAAAACACACGATATACTATATACATATGTACATGCATGCCTATTTGCATATACAGTGCAGTCGCGTTAATATGAACCCTGTAATATATGAACACCCCAAAATATGAATAGCTTATTTTTGTTTCCTTTAAGGATTTTATCTCTCTACACAGAGTTAAAATCTAAATCAATAGGGTGGTGGCTAAATTCTAATTCAACTGCATAATAATTTGGAGATTTCCCCAGCTGTTTACTTTTGAATTG
The DNA here is from genome assembly GCA_932526305.1 of Epicampocera succincta. Classification (NCBI taxonomy): domain Eukaryota; kingdom Metazoa; phylum Arthropoda; class Insecta; order Diptera; family Tachinidae; genus Epicampocera; species Epicampocera succincta. The sequence continues at coordinate 61,656,174 of OW052034.1, forward strand.
TCTTCAGCTGTCCATCAAAATTTCAAGACTTAGTAAGTAACCTTTAGCTGGAATTTAATGTTCAACTTTTAAATAAAAATGAAACTTGAAGAGTTCTTAAAATGCATAACTTTTAAAAAAAAAAATCAGAAGTTTAAGAACAATCAGGAAAAGGCGCAAGTGTTATAAGTTTGGGGTGAAAAGACCTACAATTTGATGATGTAGAAAATGAAAACGCTTTATTGCATGTGTTAACAATGCATTTATTGGACCTGGAAAAAGAAAAACAGCGCAGCTTTCCGAGTACCCATAAATGGAAAATCCACTATAAGGATGGTTTTTGAATATAAGAGACAAAATAATCCCTGTTAGCAGACTAACATGTGCTAAAAGAAAAGGCCAAAGACCTTAACAATAATATTAAAAAAGGTTTGTTTCTTTTTTCAACATAGATTTTTGTTTTTAAATCCAATAAAATTAAATAAAATACTCAATAAAAGAAACTTTTATTTTTATGGAAAAAAAAGTAAATCCCATAGATGCCATTCGCAAATATGAACAATCTTGCAAAAGTGAACTGGTCTGGTTTTAATTAGTTCATATTATCACGAGTGCACTGTATATGTACATACAAGTCGCTTCAAAGATACAATATTTCTTTAACGGATTTTGCCACGTTCTTAAAATATATTGATAAGGAAAGAAAGAATTATTTTGGAGTTATAGTTTTCCAATTGTAATTCTATTGCGAAACTCAAGCTACCAACAGAATACCCTTTCGAGATTTGAATGAAGATATCGAATAATTAATAAACGAAACTAAATCAATAAACAAGGCTGGAGATAGTGACTGAAAACTCAATGGGCCATGAATGGGCCATCTACAGCGGCGACTACGCTGGCAATTAAAAATTTCATTTTTATTTAAGCCAAAAGAAAAAAATTTGAATAAACATCTCATTTTCTTAATACTATAATAAAAGATTGAAAACATTTTTTAAACTTGAATTGCGTTACTCTCTCGGAAATATACGAGATGTCAGAAAGTAATAAACGAAAACTAGAAACTTAAACTCGAAAATCTTATTATGAATATCTTTTTAGCTTCAGTGTCAAAATAGAAACCTATTTATAGATATCATATCATTTTAAATATGTACGCATGTATGAATATTTCTCTTGCCGTTGTTATCGCACCACAATTTGTTATATTTAATAGCAATAACTAGAACAAAAAATAACACAATAAAAAAAAAGCTTGTGAACGCCAAAGAGAAGGCGCGAAAAATTCTACACAATAACGTTATTTGTTTTGAACTGTTATTTTCTTACAATTATTATGACAAACAACATCAAACAGACGGCACAAAAATAGAGAGCTTTATAAAATAGTAACATGATTTATACACTCAAAAAATATGATCAGTAATTTGAAGAAAAATTGATCATTTATCGTACTAATTCCATATTTTTCTATAATCTTCTGGCTTTAATATCAATACTTTTTTTTGGGGGTGATTCGAAAAAAAATACAGTACAGAAAATACGAATTCTTTTATTCAACGTGGGAATTAAATAAATCGTAATGTTTTCTGTTGAAATGAGGAATGTGTGTGTGGTATTTTATCTTAACAGTTTAAGCCGAATTTTAAAATGACCAGTAGGTTTATTTTTAGAAATATTAGACAATTTGGTAACGAAAAATGGAAGCTTCGATGGTTGAATCATTTTAGAGTCGCGTCGCTGTGGAGCAGAATGTTTTCAATAATGGTATCCAGACATTCGATGTCGACTATGGCGTTGGTCGTTATTTCGATATCTCTTATCGTATAGCATGTTGCTGATCTACTGTGCTGCCACTTCCCTTCAAGGGTGTCATGCACCAAGCAACAGGACCAGCTACTTCTACGAAAGTGTTGGAATAAATTAGCCTGTATCTCCTGTGTCCCCGTGCCACACAGCTGATAAGCAAATGTTCCATTGACTTCTCCTCTTCAGTGCAGAATCTGCAAGTGTATGTGTTGAATTATTATTTTTGGCTTTTAAAAAGAAATTGTTGAGAAAACTTCATAACATAAAATACTGATTTATCGAATGGCAGCTCGAGTGATGTACTCGTATGTAATATCTTGATATCAAATGCTATCAACTCAACTTGTGATATGTTTTATGCCGGTATCTGGATCCCAAATAATGAAGCAAACTAAAAAATGTTGATTAATTTTGTACAGTGTCGTATGCGGCGAGTGGACGCAGTAAGAGTTTATGCCAATAGGTGATGACAAATAGTATAGAGGCTTCGAAATATCTGAAATTGTTTGTCTTCTTTGAAAATATTACAGTAGTTAACAAAAATATTATTTTTTACTTTAAACGAGAGAAGGCCTTAAGTACAAGGCCGCTACAGCAGCCAGATTAAAAAAATTTTTGATAATTATATAAATATTTCTGTAATATGTAAATCATTTAAGAAAAATCATTCAAAACGACATATGTATGTATGTATGTATACAATATACAATTCACAAACATATTGTTTTCTTTTCGGTTGATAATTTTTTTCTGAGTGTAGCATAAGTACGAGTATTTAAATAAACAGTTGACTTGTTTGCAATTAGCGGCATGAAATGCATTAAAAAGACGTTCATGCACAATGGCGAAAAAACAATAAATGAATGAATGCCAGCCACCGCTACCGCCAGCCATCATTAGCAAAGGAACAAAAAGAGGCAGCACAAAATCATCAACATTATTATCGTCACATAAGCGATTGAGTACTTGAAGTGCACATGGAAAACAATAAAACAACAAGAGCACAATGCCTGCTTGTGACACAGAAAAGTTTGTGTGTGTGAGTGTGTAAATGGGTATTTGTTGGATGGAAGGAAATACAATGACCCAGAGGGACGTGTTTCATGCCATTCAATATGCGAATTTTAAAACAATAAAAATTAAACAAACAACATTTAAGCGGCAAACTTTTAGAACTACTGCTCCGATAAACGAACGCACATTCACCCAGATGTGTGTTTACACTGGCAAACAAACGAACACATGTCTAAATTAAGTGTATCATCATTATCATAATCATCATCGTCACATGTACTCGCTTCTATGTATGTATGTAGTTCGCGATGTCATGCCACCAGTATTTTAAACAATTATTTCTGCTTGTTTATATCATTTTGTTTGTTTTTTTTTATTTTATTTTATTGTAGTATTAGTTGTTAGTTTTTTATTCTTTGATATTATTATGTGTTTATTGCGTTTAATGACAAAAACAACAACAACAACAATAAAAAAGTGAAAAATAGCAACCAACATGAATGGTGTTGATTTCATTGGCTACAAATGACTGTAAAATACGACTTGTGCGATTGAATGTGCGATAAGCAAAACTTAACTGCACCTAAATTCTAGATTTACTTTTATTTATCGGTGTGATTGCGCGCATATTTATTTTTCAGGAGTCTTTCATGTGGGAGATAGGGTTAGTTATATTGAACATTATATTGGCATAAATGGGAATTTCATTTAAATGAACATATTTCTGATGCGTTATTCCTTGACACTTGAAAAGCATTTTTTTCAAACAAGAACAAAATGTGTATATTTTCGAGAGCATTTGGATCACTAAATAAGTTATTTAGTATTTGGAATATTGATGGGCAGAAAGAGATTTGGGTTGTGGTTGTATGGTTGTAGCCTGCACATATTAAGCGTTTTTGCTAAACGCAACGCACATATTCGTGTTCGTAGTGTCGAACGTGACAGTCGTATACGTTTGAAATGAAAAAGAGAAAGAACAAATACTATGTTCAGGTTCACTTTTAATCCCAAATATACATACATAAGTCATAGGGAGCAGTCTATAATAAAGTTAATAGAAGCGAACGTGACAGATGTATCTATATATTTAAAGTAATACAATATATATATATGTATATAAAAGGAAATAACAAAAATATTCTTAAGGTCCATTTTTAGTTTTAGTTATAACTCATAATAGGCAGTCTACACATATTCAATTTCATAGCAGACGAAGCTTGTGATAAAAGAAAATGGGAATAAATTAGCGGTTCAAACGTGACAGGATGTGTAAGTAATTTTCGTGGTAAGAGGCAATTTCTCGAAACCTTACATGGTTTTCTAAAGTAACAACGTCTTCGGCTTTGCTGGAAAAACCTTATGTCTGTGTGTTTTATTTAAAGCATAATCTGGCTGGATACGTGACATGCCGATCGAGTCAGTTAATTTCTTTAATGATGCTACTAGATAGTAATTAGCACCTTTAAACAAATATATAATTTATATTATATATTAGTGGGACTTAGATTCGCGTGATATATATATACATTTTTCTGGACCGATCTGGTAGCTTTTTTAACATTTGGTAAAGATGGATATCCAGAAGGATAAACAATACAAGAAACTAGTTTCTTTTCAGTAAAATTTAAGTTTTTAATAAAAATCTACTCATATAAATGTAATAAGAGAAACTTCGAAAGTTTGAGCAAGAGTCCCGAAGTTGTAGATTCCATATCCCTGAGATTATCTATACAGACTTTTTCTGATTTTATATCCACCACAATGTGAATTTTGAAACGTGAATCTCTTTTAAATAGAGCTTATTTTAGGACTGTGCTATGCCTTCACCGTTGTTGAATGGGACATAATCTGTCTTAAATTATTTTAGGAAGGGGCACTTTATATGAAACTATTTCTGGAAACTGAAATGAAACACCAGCCTGTCCACAGCAGGACAAACAGCAATAAGATCCTAATTCTAGGTAATAAATAAATGTTTGTTCAATGTGAAAAAAGTTGAATTAACCTATTTTGAATCTTCATAAGCAACATATGGTGCTTTCAGGTGCCTATAAAGATAGTCTTAAGCTGGATTCAGGCATTTTTTCCAAGCTAGGAGCAGGTTTTCACTTGGTGTATTCCAAGCTGATGAACTGTGCTTTTCGTGGTGCGGTCATATGATGACGTGGCTGTGGTTTACGAGTAAGTCTAAAAATGCAAGAAGGAGCTTCAGTAGATACTGAAGTAATGGTCTACAGACTCCTATTATTTGTAAGAACTAGATACAGTTTACAGGTGGGTCTGGTTAAAGCCTGATGTTCCTTTTTGGGATTTCGGATTACCAACCCAGGCGCCTCGAGCTTCATGACTTGTCAGGAGAATTACTGGCATGTAGCATAAAATCTTGAGTAAGGGGCTTGTGTTATGTACCGCTTTCATCCATCAGAAGACTTTGAATGCATGTGTGCCTTGCAACGGGGTGATGGTGAGCCCTTGACAAGTTCACCGATTGGAGTTGGTCCGTAATGCAGGCTGCTGGTGTAAGTAAATTTCACAATCTGTCGAGATTTTGTAGTTCACGTTTGCAATTATTGCGCCGTCGGTTTAAGCCGTATTGGCAGATTGTAGAACCGATTTCACAGTCTGCCAACATTTCGTCAGTTGACTTGATTATGAATTGTTGTATAGTTTTGCAACTCAATCAATTTTAAATTATCACAAGAACTTTAAGTATTAAAAGGGAAAATGAAGCGTGATGTAAGATTAACAAATTGTTGGGGGGTTCACCAAAGTTGTGTGATTTTATGCGTCAAAAATTCTTGACAGCTGTTCGCAGTGGAAAACGCACCACGTTCAAAGGGCCTGAATTTTATTTTTTCCAACTTTGAGTTAAATAAATTTTTAGGACCACATATTTTTCTGTCTTTTACACCCACTTTTATGGTCTGTTTAAAAGTTTTAGAAACTTTTATTAAAATTTTTTTTTTTACCAAATTTACAAAAGTTATTAACAATTGGGTCAATCATTGTTGTTACTTTCTAACGCTTAAATCGTACAATCGGCAATAAGTGCTGTCGTAAATCTCCGTAGAGAAACCTTTAAATATTGTGTTAATTATGTTGCGATAACACTTCAATTAATTACTTTCGTTAAACACTGTTAGTGCTCTTAGTCATCTACACACACGCACGCACACACGCACACGCACACACTCACACACTTGCCCACACACTCATTTGTTGTTTCGTGCGTTGTTAAAGAATTAAAAATGCCGGCGGCTTTTCGGTTTTCGCTCATGTATTCAGTGCTTTTTTTTGTTCAAACAGGCCGGAATGTTTAATTTAAAATGTTTATTTCTTAACGTGTTTTGCGTTTAGCAGTTTCTCTAAAGGTTTCTTCTTCTCGACGTGTTTCTTTTCTGTTTCTGCTGCTTATTATAATTTTGTTCGTAATTATATTTTCATAGCAGTTGTTATGATCATCAGGAGTGTGTGTTGTTAAGAATAAAAATGTGTATGTGCGCCTGTGTGTGTGTAAGTTGTTTGAAGTCCCATTAACAATATGGAAAACAATTTACTGACATTTATGAACTTTAAATACTTAATTGCTTTTTAAAGCGATAAAGCGTGAGAAATTTGTTAATTTGTTTGTTGTGTGTATAAGAAAATAAAATCTAAATTCTTAAATCTATTTTTATTTATAGGAATGAAAGTAGAGCAAAAGTTCTGTTGTTGTTTCTTGTCTGCACTGAGGAGGTCGAAATAGGAAATGTTTGCTTAAGAGTTACAAATTCTATCTCTTAATACGCACGTTTCGAAGCTCCATTTACATATGTATTTACAGGAAAAAATACTACATACATAATTCCAAATTAATTGTGTACAACAATAACTTGGGAAACAGCTTTTTATGGGTTTCATCAAGTTTTTAGTTCATTAGACTTTAAATAAATTTACGTAAATATGTATGTACTATATATTTATATAAGTGTTTAATTGAATTTTTAGAATATTTTATTCGATATTGCTCACATCAAGACAGGCGCGATCTTTAGACAAGAATATTGTTAAGCAAAAATCAGGTAAATCAAAATATGCCATCTAAGCCAAAGCTTTTATAGCGTGTCATGTTAATTTAATATGATTTCGTTTTAAAATACATAAATTTAACTTTTAATTTGTTTTAAAAAATGTGATTTGAAATGAAACAGTTGTGAAACAAAAATTAAGAAATGCTTTACCTTTTAAAGGAGGTGAGACCTCAGACTTCAATAAAGAATTTGATGTCTAACTAAAGACCCTGCGTTTTTCCCTTTTTTTTTTGTCTATAAAATGTTGCCATTGTTTAAAATAAGCGTTATTTAAGCTCCAATGCCTCCTTTATGTTTGACGATAAAATCTTTGTTTTCCTTGTAACAACGACAACAACATTTTACCACCATCGAATTCTGGGCAGTTTTTCAAATGATCACGTAGGCTAAATTGGCAGCAAAATATAACACAATTTTTATTAACTATAATTAATATATTTTTAAGATTAATAATTTGAAATTTTCTTCAAGCTTGAAGTCTTTTTGAGTTTTTAGGAAACATTAACCGTATTTTATGCAATATTTCGTTTTCCTTTGCGAAACTTTTGCAGAAAGAAGTTAGAAAATTGTTATTCCTAGAAAAGTCCTCCAAAGCCGAAATAATCTCTATATAAATATTTGTATAAAAGAGGCATTAGTAAAACTGAAATACGTTTTAGCCAATATTATTTAGCGGAATGTAGATTTTAATTAAAATGTATTTTTATACCCTGTAACATGTAACTGTTTTTCACACGCAATTGGTAAATCATCATTGTTGGCAAATTCCCGTCCAAACAAAATATATTGTTTGCCGGAAAGCATTGCAGGCAGTAAAAGATAAATACTCCGTGTTCATTTATTTACATTTTGAAATATTGTTCATTAATAATGTTTTATTTATTGTTTAACTTCATGCTACTAGTATTTAGTTTAAGCAATTTAATTTTTTTATAACAAATCAAAAAGACCTCAAAAGCTTGAACGAAATTGCTAATAATTATTGCCAGAATGTCAACAAATTACGCTCAAGATAATTTGTCCTTAAGGTTTACATGAAACAAATTTTGCAGCCATTTAAGAGGATAAAAAACCTCAAAAACCTGCAGATCATGGAAAGTTACGAAATCAGTTTGTTATGAAATACATACTAAAGAAATGAAAATACAATAATACGTGCATCATAATACATATTATCATAACATCTTCTATAAATTTTTTAATAATTGTGTTTTTTTATTTATTCCAGAACTGAACCAACACAATTGACGCTCAATTAAAACATATTCCAGAACAGAATTCAATAAAATACATATATTAAAATAAAGTGAAACTAATGTTTAATCATAAAACTTCAGAGCAGACAAAGGAAAGAACTATATCAAAATATAATACAATTATTTCAACAACAATAGCAGGAAACGAGGCTCAAACTAGAGTGAAATAATTCAATACATACAGCGGCAGTGTAGAACAACAATATCCAAGCGAACAGATATAAAAGTTCGCCCTCCCACTGGGTTGTGACACACTAAACAATTTAATTAACTAAAGTGGATTAATTTGCACCTTGTTAGACTAATTAAGGATTATAAACAACAGCAACAAAAGTACATTAAACAGCACAACAACAACACAATTTAAACAAAACAATCGTTCGAATAGGTATGTGTATATGTCTGTTAGTATGAGTGTGCATGTGAATGTGTGAAAGGCTATATTTAATACACAGGCAGGCAAATACTTGAGAACAAACATTGAAGAGAGAATAGAAAATTATTTTGCAAAATTAAATAGTGAAGGAGAAAATTACAACATCATGTTAATCATAATAAGCAACAGCAGCAGCGAAAACACCAACAACAACAACCTAAAATAAGAACAAGCTCATTGTTATCAAGCAACATCATCATTATCATCGTCACAATCACCATCACCATCATCAACATTATTATCAACCGTTATCAACATCATTTCAAATTTGTATGTATGTATTATGTATGTACATGAGTTCTAAATGGTTTTGATTACGGTTTGTTGGAGTGTTTTCAAGTCGGCATTAAATTACAACAACAACAATTTGTAGACTCTCTTTCTTTTGCTCTCGCTAACTAACAGTGTTCCTCTCAGGTTTACATTTACAAGGATACAAAAAAGTTTTTTTGTTTATTTTGTGCACATTTTTGTTTTTGTTGCTGTGGTTTCTATATAATGCACGAAGTAATACATGGAAGGAAGGAAAAGAAATTTGTTATAATTTTTATTTATTTTGTTCTTTTATTTGTGAAATGAAACAGCCAACAAACAACACGTGACCTTTTACGTGAAAAAAGTAAATAGAAAAATATGAGTATGAATTAAAAATATAAAAAATTAAAATAATTAATACACAGAAGTGTTTTTATATTATAAAAACGCAACAACAACTACAACAACAACATAACGACAGCAGTAATAGCAAAAGTTTAAAAATACAAACGAAACAGCATACAAGTTGTTCAAGTGTTATTAAAAACTAAATTAAAATATATACTAAAAGCAGCGAAGAAATTATTCACAAATTAAAATATAAAAGGTGAGTTTTTAAAAATATACTTAATTCAAACAGGCTTTTATTTTAGTGATTTTAAGTTGTGAAATATTTTTACTTAATCCCCTAAGAGGATTAATTTTTGACCGCTTAAGAAACTAATAAACAATGCATTTCGAAGGCATTGAGTCATTTCATATTTGCATATACATAAGTACACAATTACTGAAAGACAGAAAAGAGCCAACACAATGGGGCAGCATGCAAAAGAAAAGAGATACGAAATAGTAATTCAATTATAGCTCACAACGGAGACCAAACCTTGTGCATGTTTCGAGGACGTCACAAGTGCCGAATACTCACTTACAGGGATAACTAAATACAAAATGTGCTTTTGAGTGCTACAGATGAGAAATCTGTGGGTAAGTTTTCCATTAAACCCCGCCGTAGGATGATGGCCGATAGCGTGGCACATCGTCTGATTGATGTTTCTGTGTTCTCACTGCCATTGGCCGCCACAACCGCCAAGTTCTCGACAGAAGTAACAGTGCGGTGATGGTGAAACAAGATTTTTTATTATTCGAGTCACTAGAAAGGGCGCCCTGTTGGGTGTTGGGGTTGACACGATTAGAAAATCTATGCCGAAATTGACGCTGCATCATGCATTAAAAAAAAAAACGACCTAATTATTTCGCGCACTACAACGCACCATTGCTTGTTTGTTTTTACACTAAAGCTGTCGGTTTTTTGCCGAATATGACAGACGTACGGCATCATTTGCAAAAAATTATAACATCTTGCGATAGGATGATTAATTTGCCGCCACCCTGTTCTCTATGGTTTCCTGCGCCGTTTATTTGTGCCTCAGCTCTGAACTCTTCGATTTTGTATATGTTCTGTTTATCTATATATAAAACTCTATCACCTGTGTTTGAAAGTTTTCACTACAATCCACGGTTTTTTCGTTTTAAAAAACTCTGATCACTTAAATGACTTTGTTTCTTTTTACGGACAGTGGAATTTGTCTATGGTTCTATGCATATATTGTTGATCTGTGTACATTAAAACAATTGGAATACGCGACTGACGACAATTGTTGACTGGGCCAATATTCTTTCAGCCATTTATAAAATGCGCTCTAATTGAATGCATGAATGAGCTATAATCCTAAAATGAATGAGATACAAACAATAAATGGAGAATTACAGGCGAATCTTTCGGTATTGGCATAAAAGATACGAAAAATCAGGCCACGCAAATAGAGAAAATCCCATCTTCACGTTTGCCAAATGCTAAATTGAAATCATTATATATATAAAAAAATAATTGATAAAATGAAATAATTAAATAGGTTCTCTCGTGGGGGGAATTATTATGATAAATCAAACAACATAAAAAGGGATACAGACAGAGTTTCCATATCACATCGAATTGATATGAACAAATTAGAACTCTATATCAACAACTTAATTACAGAGATCAATAGAGATCTTGACATTGAAAATTCGTTAATTACGCTTCACAAAAGCATTAAGATTCCAATACTCAGTGAAGGAGTACAGAAATAAAATTGAAGAGAGATTTAATAACATTAAAGAATTTATTTTTGAATGGGTTGGCATTGAAAAATATTTAAAATAAAAATGAATTTAAAATATTTAAGGAAGCTACGAAAGAAAACTAAAAAATTGTATACAGTTAGTAAAGCATTACGTTTTGCTAAAGCAAAGCTGGATACATATTATGGGGACTCTGCAGCATCCATCTCTATTGCAAAGATGTGGGCGTACAATTACTTCCAGCTGAGGTCTCCACATTCGAAGCAATTAGAAAAATTCACGATATGGTTTTAGTTCATCGGAGATTGAAAGTGAGTGAGGTTGTGGAAGCCACAGGCATCTTACATGGCTCTTTGGTTTCCGTTTTGAGTGATCACTTGGGTATGAGACAGCTTTCCACAAGATGGGTGCTGGGTTTACTCACAATCGAGTACAATGCAAGTGTGTACACAAGTACGGTTTCCATTGCAAAAATCCCTGAATTGTGATAGGAATTGTATCCACATCTACCCTATTCACTAGATTTAGATCCGAGTGATTACTTTTTGTTCGCAACTTGGAAGGAATGGCTCGGCGAAAATAGATTTAACTCCAACGAGGAAACACAAATACATGCCTATTTCGATGGACCTCGACAAATCATATTTTTCGGAAGGGATGCAAAAATTGGAGAAACGTGAGGCTAAGTGTACAGAACTTAAAGCGGACTATATTGAATATCTAAATAACCTTGAACGAAGATTGAGTAACATTGAAACTTATCTGTTTAAGATAATCGGTCCAAAAAGAGAAAAATTTAGCTCAATTGTGCATTTGTTCATATACATACATACATATATGTATGTACTTCCAAACATTATAAATTTCAATGTAGACAAAAGAGAAATAGCAGAGGAACTCTAAAAAATTTAAGGGAAGGTGAGTTGTAATGAAAGGAACTGATGATCTGGTTGAAATAAGAAGGTATGCAGAAGATAATAATAGGTATTCGTATATCTTCTTACAGTAATGGACCTGGGCTGTTGCTATAAAAAATAAAACTACTCTAAACGTAATTAATGCTGTGGGAAGTAGATGCGATAAACATTATCGAAAACCTGCAAAATTTAGAAGCCGATGGTGGTAAAGAGTTTTTTAATCATTTCGTTATTTAATGCAGTCTAAGCAAATTAATCACTATTCAAACAATTGTTGGACTAAACGACTTACATTTTCGAAACATGGTACACCGCTGCTAATACCATATTTTTAGCCAGTATTTCACTTAAGCTTTTATAACAATTAAAGTTCTGTTGTATATACTGCTAAATAGGCTGTTTTCTTCAATCAATTAACTTTTTAATTACCCAGTTAAGCTGAAATTTGCCTCCTTTTTGGCTTTTTCAAATTTTGAATACGCTAAGCTGAATAGCTTCAGGTTCTCATCGTCGGACTTTGTTTGATCCCTGCTGTCGCCTTCTTGCTGGGGCATTCGTGTCTCGACATCATCAGGATTGTCGCTCATATTAGTACCTAGAATTTATTGATTAAAAATCTAATCTGATAACGAAAATTGTAAAAACTCTGAAGGCTTTTTGTTATAAAAATGTCTCAAGCCAAATTGCTTTGTTTTTGTAATATATACGTGTCTATATATATGCCTTTGATTTTATATAAATGGATGTTCACTTATGAAAGCTTTAAGAAAACATCAAAATCATTTTCCAATACTCACTAGTTAACAAAACAATATTTGAATTCTTTTTAGTTTAGTTATTCCTAAACTAGTATTTTATTATTTCTAAAGGATTCTAACGCATTTTCATTGCTAAAAAATATTTATACTACTAATATTGTTCTTTTGGATTTAATTATTTTTAAAAAACATTTTATTAGACCTTAAAGTAGAAATAAAAGAACTCTATTATTAATCCCTTCAATTGTTACTTATGAAACATTTTATGCAAAACAATAAAACCACATTTACAAACATTACCTGCATACTTTTTTTAGTTTAGTTATTCCTAATATAACAATTTATTATTTTTAAATGCAAACAAAATAACAAAACCCAATTTATAACTGCTTATTATGAGTATTCACTTAATTTCAATAAATTTCTTTAGTTTTCTTTATTCAAACAACCTTAAAAAAACTAAATATCTGAATTACGCAAACGGCTTTAGCTGATGGCCAAGTAAATAATTAAAAAGTTTTCCTTCAAACCATAGAAAATATATAACCGCAAAAAAATTCTCACAATATCGTATTTTCATATTAATAATTACTAAATTTAAAAAGCGCAAGAATAAAATATAATAGTTTAAATCACAGAACTATCATTAGACATGGTCGTATTTTACATACGCCCTACTTTTACGCACTGCAACGACTCGCATTACAACAAATACATTTCTGTGTAGCATACCAAGCCATTAACCGAGTATACCGACTCTAGCGTAGGCATGAACAGCTTTTTGTATAAATAGCTCGGTCTGCATCCCCCACAAATATACTACTAGAACCTTGAAAAAATTGCTAGCACCAGGTACCGCCAATTACGCTGCGGTGAAGGTTTGGACAGAACCTGCACAACCGAAATCATATTGCAACTTCTTAGTTTGGTTTTTCAACTTCCTAGAATTTGGCTATCAAACAAAAAACTCCTTCTGCCCTGAGTGCCCCACAGAAAAATCTAAACATATAGACAATTGGAAAACTCACAAAGCAACTACTTATGTTTTTTGACTTATTTGTAACGAGATATAAAGATATAAAAATAAAAGCACAATTAAAATGTGTTCGAGCGGTCCGCAGCTGGCTGACTGCAAAAGTGTTAAATAGTGCCTTTGCAAAATGGGTTAATAGATTATGAAATGAAATTCAAATCAAAATCAAATGAATAAGAGACCTTGACGAGACTTACCAAATAAACTCTTTCACTATTCATTCATGCATTCGTTCGTTCATTCATGTCAAAAGATAAATCCATTTGATTAAAATTTTGCATTTCATTCTTCACATCATTTGAATGTTCATACAAAACAAATGTTAAAGGTAAAATTATATTTGTTTATAAATTCTCATTTTAATTTATCGATATTGAGCAAATCAAAAGGTTTATAAAAAATTAATATACATTTAAAACAGCCATCAGTAGTGAAGGCAAAATGATTTTTAATATGCCATACAAATAATGCCAGATAATTAAATTTCGGCAGAAGTATTTTTAAATAATTTAATTTTAATCTACGATTATTAAGTGAAATTTTTCCAAAACAATATCGTTAAACATTGAAAACATTTTAATTGATTGCAATTGAAATGTTATATTAGAAATTTTGTTTATTTATTTCTATATTTTAATAAATAACAATTTAATTGTTAATTGCATACATTTTTATTATTTACATACGTAAATATTTTATGCGCAACCCAGTTGCTATTAAAGTTTATCTCTAGATCTAAATTATGTTTTAGAGTGAACGAAAAATAAAAGAATAAATTTATTTAACTCCAAAAAGAAAGTTTATGTGTTTTAAATTTAATAAAGATCACATTAGAGCAGTTTATTGTACAAAAAAAATATCTTTTATAGGATTATAGTTTTTAGAGTTTGAAAGCAAATATTGCTTCAAAATGTTTTTAATTATGGCTGTTATGGAAACTTTCTGAGTCACCAAATACACTGGCGAACAGAATTGAATGCATGTTCGACACGTACGAGTAACAAAAGAAGTTTTGTAAAACTTTTACCAACTAATCTTTATTCTATTTGCAAAAATTGCGAAAGTAATTGCAGTATAACAAAAGCAAAACAAAAATCAATATAAAATAATAAGGCAATTTAGTTAACTGTAAATAAAAACGTTAATTGATGGACTACTTCAGGAGCTCTTCAAATAATAGGTTTAGCGGCAGCATTTAAAAGCAAAAAGCCAATTCTGACCAATAAAAATAAACAAAAAAGCATGAGAATGGGACTATAGACGTCTGGAAACGACACTAAAAACTAACCGATTCCAAATCGATGGGTAGCAATACTTCTAGAGCGGAAGAAGTTTGATGCCGATTTTGTAAACCACAGTGCCTATCATGACGTCGAAGTTATTTTCCAAGGGAACAGAGATCCCGAACAAATGGCAAAAGTTGCCTGGTTCAAAATTGCAGGCGATAAATGCTGGGCCTGAGCAAAGTGCAGATATCAGATAACTCGGCGATTGCAACAAAACAGTTCAATAACAATATTAATGCTGCCAGATCAGAGGCTTGCAGTGGTTTTCCTTAACAACAAGTAATTGGTTAAAAGTTTTAGAGAAAAAAAATTTGTTTTCCATTTTACGCCACTTTGAGCGAAAACATATTGAACATGCACTCTCTTTTGCTCGCCAGTGTAGCTACATTCCTTTCTTTATATAAAAGCTCTGTCCCAAAGCCCTTAAAAGGTTCCTCTTTGAATTAAAATATCAACTGGTGTTTTTTTCGATAGTTTATTTTTCTTTTTTGCAACAATATTTAACGATAATTGCTGCTGATAAGAAATGATTGCTGCAACGCAAACAGAGAAAATAGAATTGTGTGTGTAATTGTTGTTGTGGCCTTTATTCGTCGTTGAAAATATTGTAATAGACTGCAAAAAAGTATTTATTTTCTATGAATTCATAATACCTTTAAATGACTAAATGAACGCCTTTTAAATATATAAATTGTTTTTGAGGCAATTATTGCACGAACACACACATGCACACCGACACAAACAGCAACTTGAACTAAAATTTAAATTAATTTATTTGTTTACACAAAATTTTCAAGATAAACATTGTAACCTTTTTTTCTCTCTAGAATCTCAGTTAAATATGTTTCGTGTGTATGCGGCAAAAATTAAATATATTCAATGAATAATTGCACAAATATTGAATATTTAATGGTTAAATTTTACCGAATGGGTTAAATGTACAGAAAAAAAGTTGCTATAGAAACTTATTGTTTTGCTGGCTTTGAAAGGTTTTTTTTTTGAAAATTAATAGAATTAATTAAACAAATTAATTAAACGGGATTCAAGAACAATTGTGTTAAAGTAATTAAAGTTTAAAAAAAAAACTGTTTCTACGTTGGCTAAATTTATTAAATATTTAATAAAAGCAATATAAATTATGGTTTTAATAATATGTTGTAGTTTAAAAAAAAGTGAAAATGTAGCAGCCAAAGCTGAGCTTCAAATTCAAGAGGCAACACAAAAACCAAAACAGCGTGATAACGTTTAAGGGTTAATTTTCTAACTGTGTACTGTGTGTTTAATTACATTTGACCTGTTTGATATGAAATATTTCCCCTGAGCTTAATGACGATTTGAAGCAAAGTTCGTTATTAATCACACTTCCAAAGTGTCGGTACAAGAAACAGAAAAAACTCTAAAAACGTTGGAGGGTTAATTTTCTAATGAAATATTGAATATGATTTTTATGACAATAATCGAGAGAAGAAATAAAAACTCTCGCACAACATTTACGGGTTAATTTTTTAATTGTGTACTTTAGTGACGTTTGATCAGTTGCTGGCAGTCAAATTTAATTGCATTGACAGAAAACAAAAACTTATTAAAAACCATATATTTAAGGCAACCTGCTGATAATTTTAGTTTAAAAAAATCTAAAATTGCTTTAATTGTTTTGTGAAGTGCTTGTTAACCCGTTGACGACTACGGTGGTGCCGGTGTACCGAAACAAGAACATTGAATAACTACAACGAGGAAGCAAATGGATGTCAATGTAATTTTATTAGATTTGTGAACGTATCTGTTATTAATGATGTAATTGGATTAAAATAGCTTCGGTTGCGGCTTTTATACTTTTTGAAAATTTACATTCTTTTGTTACGGCCTTAATGTTTTAAGTGATTTTAAAATTTTTATATCACGGCTTTTGTAAATAAATTTTCATTCAAACATAAAATATGTTTCTGCAAAATTTTACGCTCTTGGGGTTCATCAATAGCATTTTTAACAACAAAATTCTAAAATCCTGAAGACTATCAAAACCATTTTTTAATTTGACTTCTTCTCCTTTTCGGTTCGTATCTCTATAAATAATACAAAAAGTCTGAATATTTGTCTTCATATATTAATTCTCTAATAAAAATTAAGCTTGAATTGAAAAAGAAAATTTTATTTACATTCTTTTTCATATTCGAGTTTTGAAATCCTATGATGCTATTATTTTATCTATTATATCTATCGAAATGGTAATTTTTTACATTTATAATGTAGAGGACGTGGGATTATCCAAATCAAAGAAAGTTAAATCGATTAATTTTTGATCTGTGACGCTGAACACGATTTAGTGCCTGACGAAGAAGATGAAAGACTTCTAACGCAGGCAGATGGCCAAGTTTTGTCTGATGTTGAAATTGAAAATACCACCTTTAAACGTTAGGAACCAAGAAGAACTTTAGCTGAATCTTAAACTTTTTTAATTGAAACATCCTGATTTTAAGTGGAGCCAGAGATCATACATGCCGAATGTTTTGCCTAACGCTAAATACAAGTTCGGAAAAGCACAAACAGGTCAGGACATTGCAGCTGCTAACACTCTTTGTTAGTAATTGTTTTAGTAACAAAATTTTGACGCTATAGATCCAAATATAGTGTCAGAGCCAGTACGATACGCTAATCAAAATGGACGAAAATCAAAACTAATGAAATGCAGACATTTCTTGGTATGAAGTTGGTCATGGGCTGCCTTAAATTTCAATCGACATGATGATGTGCCAATTCCTACAAAGCAGAGTGCGCTCGCAGAAATTAATAAAGAAAATTTAACATATTTAATAAATTTTGCATATTACAGTAAGTCAACAAATTTAGAAACGTTTAATGTAGAATATAATATTTGATAAATGTTTTAATTGGTTCTACGAATTGTTTGAATAAATTGGCAAATGGATAATTTTTGTGTATCGCTCGATTTGAGTAACACCGTTTCGTTTATAGGCATAAAAATCGCCATACGGCTTTTGAACAAGATCGGTAATATTTTTGTGCGATTTTCAGTCATTCAGATTTTGGCTTTGGAAAGTTCACAAATTTCTTATTGATTTTAGGATAATTTATACAATTTCTTTTTCAATTTATTTAGACCGAGTGTTCAATTCACACCGCAATATCGCAATGGATCTCTTGTAAAAATGGCGCGACAGTGGCTTGCAGGTTCGATTTCTACTAAAGACTCTGGGTGTTTCTGCGGACAAACAGAAAACGTGTACAGTTTTGTGTTCTTACAACCTTAAAGACCAGATAGTTTTCAAATGGACTAAATATTGTGAAATTTTCTACGGAAATTAACACATTATTCTACTTTATTAAACAAAAAACCTCATGAAATGAATGTAAAAATAATTGTTGCAGCAAAAATATGTCTTTATAGATTGAAAAGAATGTATCTCGGGCTTGCAATTAGTTGTTCATTTGTCATTTGTTGAATTTAGCAGGGTTTTTTGTGCTGCTGTTATTGTCTATTTGCTAAAAATAAAAAATGTTCAAAGCAGCGAAAATTAACAGGCGCTACAGCGTTAAGAGAAAAACAGCAACAATTAATTAATGTAGCAACAAAATTGAATGAGTGGTTGTAATATGAACCAGTTTTCGTTGTTGTTGTTGTGGGTATTGTTTAATCCATTAGGCTAATATCAATTTGTATGTATGTATGTATGTAGCTCCGGTTGTCGTTGTGGTTTTAATTATTTGTACAAACCGATCCGATTAAATATTAAGCCCTTGAGGTACAGTTTTTGAATTGATATAGAAATATTTGTGTGTTTTCATTTAATTAATCGGTAACATAATGTAGCACACACTTATCCATAGATACACATGTATGTATGTATATGTTTATAAAATTATGTTGCCTAATCATTAGTGTGATATAACCAAAAATGTTTTTTATTCCCCAACGAAAACGAAAATATACCCGGGAACAATAAAAAAAGGGTTGTCCGAAAATCAAATAGACTTTATTAAAGTTCAATTGCTATAATTTTCATAGAAAAATCGTTTAATAAGATTTAACAGATTCAACATGTAGTAAAGAGCTGGCAAACTGAGGTCATCTTCAATTAAAGTACTTACATCACTTTGTTCATACTTTTATAGCACTTTGTTGCCTTTTAGAGAGTTTTCAAAATTTTATCAGGCTATTAGTTTTAGTCTTAAGACTTATACTTAACTTAAGAACTAGTTCAGTGAACTATTTAAGACCTACTATCTTCTTCTTCTTCGTTTGGCGCTACAGTCCTTGGTGAACCAACAAACTTTTCCAGCTGGCACGGTCTTTATCCAGCGTTCTCCAATTGTGCACACCAAGTTGGTTGAGGTCCCTCTCCACTTGTGTGCGCCTCGGTTCCGTGGGCGTCCTCTAATGCGTTGTCCCACAGATTCTACGGGTCAGAGCAGTATTCTCCATGCGCTCTACATGGCCCAACCATGTAGAGGCGCCTGGTTAGGCTCATGTCGCTGTTCAACCCGTACAGTTCATGATTGAATCTTCTTCTCCAGAAACCATCAACGCAAACAGGGCCGAAGATTGAACGCAGAACTTTTCTCTCGAAAATACCAAGGACTTCCTCATCCGCCTTCGACACCGTCCATGCTTCTGCGCCATAGAGAAGTACAGGGATTATCAAAGTGGTATATAGTGTCAGCTTGGTTTTTCGAGAAAGGGCCTTACTACTCAATTGCCTCTTGAGCCCAAAGAAACAGCGATTGGCAAGAGTTATTCTGCGTTTGATCTCGGTACTGATGTTGTTCATACTGTTGACTTAGGAGCCAAGGTAGACGAAGTCCTTCACTACGTCGAAGTTATAGCTGCCTATGGTGACGTTCTGGCCCAGTCGTCGGTGTTGCGCGTCCTTTTTGTGATGACAGCATATACTTCGTTTTGCCCTCGTTCACCGCTAGACCCATTTTGGCCGCCTCCGTTTAAATACCAGCAAACGCTTCATTGACGGCTCGCTGTGTTCGACTAATCACGTCAATGTCGTCAGCGTATGCTAGCAGTTGCACGGACTTTTGGAAGATCATGCCTCTGTTGTTGGCGTGTGAGTTTTGCACGATCTTCTCAAGAATTATGTTAAAAAAGTCACATGACAGTGCGTCGCCTTGTCTAAATCCCCTTCTGACATTGAAGGTCTCGGTGAATTCGTTACCGACCTTGATGGAGCAGCGAGAGTTCTCCATCGTCATCCTACACAGCCTGACGAGTTTAGTAGGAATGTCAAAACTAGACATGGCTTCGTATAGCTCGTCCCTATACACACTGTCATATGCGGCCTTAAAATCGACGAATAGGTGGTGGGTGTCGATTTGCTTCTCTTGGGTCTTTTCCAGGATCTGCCGTAGTGTGAAAATTTGGTCAATGGTGGACTTCCCCGGCCTGAAACCACACTGATAAGGACCTATCAAACTGTTCACGAATGGTTTCAGGCGCTCACACAAAACGGCAGAGAACATCTTGTAGGCGATGTTCAGGAGACTTATTCCTCGATAGTTGGCGCAGTTGAAGAGGTCTCCTTTTTACTATCTGCTAAACAAAATAATACAAAAATAATAACTCACCAGTAGGTTAATTTTTCTAAAGTCTGCTTTTATTAAATATTTTTTGTTATACGTCATCCACCAAAAGTTGCTACCACCAACACGAGATTTTACAGGAAAGTTAGGTCTAAATGTATTGCTTTAGGCATTTGCTCTTCAATTATACATTTTTTTTCTTTTCGATGGATTCTCAATAAGAAAATCCAGATTAACTGTGGAACACTATTTTATTCTTTTTTATACCTCTTTTATATATTTATTTATTAATTTATAACTTGCAAATTTACAAGCTACATATATCGACACAGAATGGGTGGAACTTAATACGACCCATTCCTTTGCACAGAAAGTAGCAGCGTGGCAGACTTAAAATCTCTGAAATGCACAAGTGAAGGAGACGCAAAACTGTCGACAACAACAATCCTGACCGCACTTAAAAAATAATTGTGATAACGCGTATGCTGTTCTTAATCCCAGAGCTGCTTTACTAATGACACTTGTTTTATATTTTGCAAAATCGAACTTCCCATTTTCCAGCTCATTTGTGGATGACGCTGGGTTACCCTATTCCTAATGTACTAACAAAGGGCTCAAAATATCCCCACTTTGCCCCAACTATTATTACGGGTTTATTATTCATCAATCAGGACATCTTAACAACTTTTGCATAAAACTTTAGTCAGATATTTCATGACAAAACGCGTCGCAAATTCTGCAACAGATGCTGACAAAATCACATACGAGTCCGACTAAACATATAACACAGTATTAAAGGCGTCAGGAAAGAATGGGTAAGGAAAATTGTAGAAAAATGTTACACAGTACTGCTTCTTACAGCTTCCTTGTAATGCGTCCATCAAATCTCGCCTTAAATAGACTTATTAAAAGAACAGCCTATTTTTCCCCTATTGTGATACCAGCTACATGTATATTGTTATCAATTACCCCGTCCGTGTCTGGTAAAAAGAACTTTCTGTGCAGATCCTTCTTATAATTATGTGAAAACAAACTAACTTCAGCACAAGGTTCTTTTCTCTAAACTCCAGTCACAATGTCATTTGACAAGTGTTTGACTTGTTTAAGTGACCTCCCTTATTAATTTTAATTTTTCTAATTAACTCTTTAGTCATGGATCATTGATTTCTAGATGGATTTATTATGGACTTGACCTCGTATTACTACATTTTAAGTGCCAACAAATCGCTACAATCCCTGACATTTTTATGAATAATACAAATTAAAACAAACTGAAATATTAATTTGAGAAAGAAAAACACTTGTCGTTTAATTAATAGCAAAATATAAAAAGAAATGGTTTGAATTGCAAAAAATTATGCATACAGATGTATAGAAATAAAAACCGGATCATTGAAAAAACCTGCGTTAGTTTTGCTCTATTTCCTGCGATTAGCAATACTTCAAGAGATAATTGCAATGTCAATTGCAAAACTCAAGTAAGTAACAAATTGTAAGCGAAAGATCTGAAAGAGAAGGTTGCCCCAATCAGCAGTGGACGACCAAGGCGGTAGAAAAATTCGAGGCGATTGTTAGGAAAGAGAAGAAAAACAAATATATGAAAAGCAGCTTAACACTCCAAGGCACGTGTCATTCAATTCAGAATGTCAAAAAATTCAGAATAACGAATTCAGAAAATACTCTCACAAATTATTGCTAAAGGCCCAAATCCCATTGATTAATAGTGATTCCTTAGGCCAGCAGTTAGATGAAACAGGGCTAGTTCGATGTTGCGCAACAACACTCGTTTTCCGGTCTGTGTACGCTGAAAAATAAACGCAATCAGCGAAAATAAGCAACAGTTTCCTCCTATTCTTTATTCAATACCTCTACTACAACTCCTTCAAAATCCTGGCGAGGGCAGCAACACATCAGTGTTATTAGCGACGACAGCGCAACCCTTTCCTTGAGAATGATTCCGCGAATTCATGTCCATCCTGTTAGACTATCCAGTGTTGCAACTGTGCTGTGTGTGACTTTCAAGTTATCAATGTGCCCAAGCGAAGTGCGATGGTTGCAAATCAGACTTCGATCACATTTCTGTACCTTAAAATTCAGTTCCTTAGTAACACAGGCACTGTACGCCGCACTAGATATAAACTTGACAGCAACCATTTTGTTGGCCTTCTTAAGTTTATGATTTTAGCTTAAAGATTGTTACATTGTGCCCAACCTTTGGACACCTTCCCTCCTTTTACAGCAAGTTAAAATGGTTTCAAAGTGTCCCCACAAAATACACCGACTTTCCATAGACTTTGAATAACCATAGACTTTCAATATCTTTAATGGACGCACTTCCCTTTTTCACAAAATCTCTATTCGTTTACAAGTGTAACAGCAAAAAGTAAGTGGTTCGATCCGTTTTATTTCACAGAGCACAAAAAAGCTGCTAAACTACTTTTTTCCATTAATCAAATTTAAAAAAACTAACGAACAACCAACAACTAAAATAACTATATGAACGAGTACTTGATTTGCAGTTTCAATTAAAACTTATATTTCATACGAGTATGAGAGCTTTTTTTTATACTTAAGCGTTAATTTGTAAGTAGCAGCACCACTTAAAAACTGCTTCTAATAAAATAAATGATTAATTACATTTTAAGTGCAATTCGTTTTTCAGAAATGCTATTTGCACCGCCTTTCATTACTTGAACTCAAAACTGGTACTTTACGCAAAACCAAAGAAACTTAAGCCGTCAAAAGTGCGTTGGTTAAAGCGTCTATTTGGCTGAATGCATCATCTTGTTGGCACATGTTGGCGAAATATTATAGGCCTGTTTCGGGGCAGTGCCATCATTATGTGAGAAGGTTTAAAGGATACAATTTGTTTGTGATGACAGCTTTAATGTCAGTTAAAAATTTATGCAAAGAAAAATTGCAACGTTCAGTGAAACTATGAAAGTACATGAATAGGTACCAGTGGAAAGCCGATAAAATAGCTAACTGCTTTCTGCAGTGAGATTTGCCGGGCTGACTAGAACCGAAACCCATTTTTATAAACCAATTTGGATTACGAATTCATGCAATGCCATGTTACGAAAGCATCGGTAAAGAGATGTAAACTTGGTCTAGGTCGATATCTTTAAAGCGCAACGGTAAACCTAATTCTGACCCATACTTTGGCTCACCAAAGTCCAAGTATCGGCACATAAAGGTGACAGACCGTTTGCTGATGGAGCCAGCCTTAACGCACCTGAGATTGGCAGGCGAACAAGATCAACATGTTTTAGCCGATTCTTCCCCCGCCCCAAAAAAAACTCCGACGGACCATCATTATTAAATATTATCAATGCTTTCTTCCTGCGTTTTCTAGAGTACGCCACAGGATGAACGTTCAACACGAATTAGACACCTCCGGCAGCGTCCAGATGCAAAGCAAGCAAGACGCTTTGTAGAATCCCTGATACCCGTTCTAGCAATTAAGAGTTGGTTGACACCCAACAGCTCCTTCTGCTTTTGAACTCCAAGCCATTTGAGGCCACTTTATACTCCAAAAAGCAGAGTGGAAAGGTTTTAGGTGTACGCCCGGGCAGGACAGAATTTCATTTCAAATTTTCTATATTGGTTAAATGTGGAGTACGATTCAGCGATCTATTACATACATTTAATAGAAAAACTTATGAAAAAAAATAATACACGGCGGGCTACCACATAATCTTAATATCAATAAAATCAGTGCAGAGGTTTTCTTATTCTTATCCGGCAGGAGTTGTTGACATTTTAGGAAGTTTGAAAGAGTGTTTAACCTTTTGATTTTTGGTTGGTCGTGATACGAAACACGAAATAAATGTTCTAATAATAAAGATGCAGTAGGCCTCAAAAATTTCTAACATGGAGCCATTAAACTTGCCCGTCTATACCCGTTTTGAAGTTTCTGCAAACCTTTCCCACTGCTGGAGTTTGAATAAATAATATAGCGAACACTTGAGCCATCATTTTTAATTTATGTATGTCAAATGCGAATTAGAAGAAGGGTTTCGGAGAATGAAAAGCTATACCTGTAAACGAGACAAAATTGTCATAGAATTCTTACTGCTCCGAAATAGATACTGTAAGAATCTCGGCACACAAATGCTTTATGTACAACCCCGAAACGAATGAAAGCTGCTGCAGCCTCGAAGAGCAGTAAGCTTTAGGGTAATCTTTCTTCTCTTTGGCCCCAGCCAGCCCCAATGCTAAAGCATCGACAGATTTCGCAGTTTTTCACACTGAAACGTAATTTTGCATTATTATTGCAACGCCTTTCATTAGACATTCGTCTCAGGATCTGGCTGCAATTTAAATGTCTTTCAAATAATTTTAATAAATGTTGTGTCTGTCTCACGTTCAGCTTGCAGTGCTGAAATCGAAAACTGAAGAAAACAACACAAGTGCAACTCTGTCAATCCAACACACTTGTCACTCGAATATGTCTGTATGTACTCGTATGTATTTATAATGAATGTTCGTATAATGAATTTTTTTTTGCGCTCTATTCCTTCTTTAAAACACTTCCAGATAACAAATGTAAATGGGCGGAGTCATGCTTATTAAAAACAACAACATCAACAACAACATCAACAACCACAATAAACAACAATTTAAATACTTTGGACGGCTACTGTTGCGGTTTTCTAAAATACGTTTCGCTAAATATACGACGGCTATACCCACTTTTTTATATTTTTATGCTGATCTGCATGTTCAACAGGCGTCTAATAAACAAGTTGATTACTAAGTGAGACCGAAGGAAAGATGGACAGACCGGCCGTATGCCAAACAACAAATGAAAAATTGTTGTGTGCACTAAATAAACAACACACAACATCAAGTACAGTTTAATAGTTTGATTTATATCAAAACGATTATTTACGCTTTCGCAGCAGACCCGTAGCCGAACACAAACGGCGGCAAACTTACGCAAATGATTGGAATTTTTATTTGACTTTAAGTGTAGGTATGTACTTAGTTGACTGGTAGCAATATGGGTGATTTCATGCAGAGGAGTTCTGTACGACGATATACATACATATTATGTTTAAATTGCGAGTATTAGTGAAGCAAACAATTGTTAGAGGTCGCCAAATACTCGCACATTATGAAACGTCTGATATAGATTTTTGATGGGAGCGTTTTTCTGTGGACTCACCCTTAATCATACCGCTAATTCTTGTTAATTTCATTTAAATGTTAATTGCTTTGCGATTTTATGGCTTCAAACACCAGACGGCCGACTAAGTGCCGTCAAATTATTTGGCTTTTTCGTTATGGCTTTTTTTCTTGCTTGTCTTTTATTCTGTCTATTTGCCATTTTAGTAGTAAATAAATATTTTTGTGCGCCAACAGTTTGGAGCCTTAATTTGATTTTTGCTAAAGCAATGGCAAATCACCACCTAAACACAGTGACCTCTTGCTAAAAGCAACTGCCACAAATCGTAACTGTTCCTAGTTTTAATAGGAAAAATATTTTTAATGACAAGCGATTTAAATTGTTTCACTAGTCGTTCGAAAGATTAATTTTAGCTTTTTTCTATGTAGCAAATTGTTGATTTTCAATTCTATTGTTAGACTGGATTCTTTTCAATTTTTCGTTCAATGTTAAAAAAATAGGTTTTGTTGTCATGAGCACATTTTCTTAGAGGTCAACCTACACAAGATTTTCTTTCCAGCAATCTGGCCTGTATGAAATACAGAGAACAGCGGCGAGCAGCCTGATGTTGTTTATACAGATTACAGTAAAACCTTTGATAGAGTTAATCACTACCTTCTATTATCTAAATAAAGGTAGCTGGGATTTTTAACAATCGTCCTGAATTGGATTTCATCATATTTATCTCCAACACAATAAGTTCTGTTTAAAAACACCGCTTCGAAACGTGCATCTGGTGCATCCCAAAGCAGCCACCCATTTTGGTTCAATTTCATTTTCGTTATTCATGTGCTTTTTTATTTTATCTTTGTGCAATTCTTCCTATTTTCTTTTCTCACTGTGTCCGAACTTTCTATTCAAATTATTTAATTTAATTGTTTCAAAAACTATTATTAAGAACTCAACAAGTTTACTGGCCCATACCAACAAAGGATCTATACACATCACTTGCAAGACCACTACTTGAACAAGGATCAGTAATGTGGGATCCATACTCCACAACCTCCTTAATCTTGAACCTGTTCAGAAACAATTTTTAATATTCTGTTTACGTTGTTTGCCATAGACTTCTGGCGCGTCTCTCCCTGAATATCGCTGTGGATTAAAGTTCATTAGACTACCATCTCTGGAAAGCCATAGAAAAGTGCTAATCATTTCGTTCCTAATCAACATAATTCGCGGATATATCAGAGCTGGATTCTTGACTTTGAATTTGTCACAAAACTCAACTCGAGAGAACATCAACCGCTCTTCTCACCGTTTTGCCGAAATGTACTCATTTTCAAATGCTGACCCTATAAAAAGAATATGTTTGAATGTGTGATTTATATGTATCAATTTATTGATTTTTCTCACTTTTCTCATATTTTTAAATAGCATAAAAAAAATATTAAGATTCATTTAAATTCTTAAATTGATTTCGATATAATTATATAGAAAAAGTGATTTTTCATAGAGGCATAGAATTTTAAAATGGAATAAAACAAAGAAGAATTTTTTAAATTTGTCAATTTAAAAAATTTACTTTATTTGAAAGATAAACTTTTGGCATTACAATTTAAATAAGAGTTCTGGCATATGACCGCGTCGGCTGACTCGGACATAGTCCGACATAGTCGGCTGTCTAATTTTCTATGACTTTTTCCAACATTTTTGGCCGTAACGCAGCGAATGTTGTCCTCCAAGTGGTCAATCGTTTGGGGCTTATCGGCGTAGACCAGCGACTTCACATATCCCCACAGAAAATAGACTACCGGCGTTAAATCGCACTATCTTGGAGGCCAATTCACGAGTCCGAAACGTAAAACTATGCATTTCACTCAATAAATCAATTGCGGCACGACCTGTGTGACATGTTGCGCCGTCTTGTTGAAACCACAGCTCCTACACCTCATGGTTGTTCAATTGATGAACGAAAAAGTCGGTAGTTATGGCTCTATAGCGGTCGCCATTGACTGTATCGTTCTGACCACCATCGTTTTTGAAGAAGTACGAATCAATGATTACACCAACTTGTCACTTTTTGTAGATAGTAACGATGTCTCAACACACACTTGGGGATTATCATCACTCCAAATGCGGCAGATTTGTGCCCCTGCACGTCAGTCTATTCATGTCAAATGCCAAACCAAACTAAACATAAATCATTTGACAGCGGGCAAAATGGCCGCCAATTAAAAACGTTTTGCCAACTTAAACTTGTATACCTCTATAAAAAGCACCCTTTATTACAGTATTAAACGAAATAAATCCGTAGACTTTAAATAAATAAATAAAAAAGTTACGGAGCTATTCTGAAAATCACAGTTAATAAAAGTGATTTGAATTCACAAGAAAAGTGTTCTGTGTACAAAATTTTGTGATTTTAAATCGTTCAACTCCGTCTACAACTTTTTCAAGCCACTTTGTTATTTTCCCGACTCTTCCATAATAAATTTCATAATAAATTAATTAAATAAGTTACTCAATGTGTTGTTTATTAATTTTTCCATACAATTTTATTTAAAACAAATACTTTGAAATTCAGAAAGTTCCAAAAGACATTTTCTGTTATAAAATTTTTTTTATAAATTTTTGATTTCACAACAATCAAAATAAAGAAAAC
This sequence comes from Epicampocera succincta, assembly GCA_932526305.1. Classification (NCBI taxonomy): domain Eukaryota; kingdom Metazoa; phylum Arthropoda; class Insecta; order Diptera; family Tachinidae; genus Epicampocera; species Epicampocera succincta. The sequence continues at coordinate 61,684,436 of OW052034.1, forward strand.
CACTGTTGACTTGTGTTTTCTGCAATTGAAAATCACAACGAAAAACACAAAAAACCTGTGCTTTTGAATCGTGTGATTTTCATAACGGTCCAGATAACACTGGTTTTCCTTTTATCAACACATTTGGAATTCCCAAAATTGCAATAAATTTTTTAGAACTTATTACTGGATTGTGTATTACAGCACCAGTTCAAATTACCGCGAGTTTACTGTATCATTAATTCATTTATAATTACACATTTTAAATAATTTGCTGGTTATAAACACTGATTTAAATCTAAAACTTGATTTTTCATGTATAAGTCTGAACGTTAGGAAGTTCAGTTTTTTGTTTATAACAAAAAATTAAGTCCACTAAAAATTCAAATTCGCTGGCACTAGTAGTTTTATAATTAGTCAGAATAAATCTATATATACATATATATGTACATACGTATGCATGTATGACAAGTAGCTAAATTTTTCAGTTGTTTGTGGGCGCCTTAAAAACGGAGCGACCCTAATATGCCTTTAGACACACTTACGCTGAAAGAGTTTTTCAAAATGTGTTCTCATCAACATGTTGATTTCATTATAAATTTGTTTTTCTTTTAAATGAATGACAAGTAATTTCGTGGAATTTCTAAATTGATTAAAGTCGTTTCGTTTTCGTTTTCGTTTGCCGTTCTGTTATTGTTCGTAAGTTGTTGCAAAATAAAATTTAAATAACAACTGACTACAAAGGAATACACTGAAATACAACTGGGGTCAGTAGCAATTATTATGGGAATCATTTAATTCCATTAGCAAGACATATTTGAGAAGTACGTTTCTATTAACAGGCAAAACATCTAGCAAGACTGCAGACTCTGAAATGTGTGAAAACATGAGGCGAAAACTTTCTGATAAGGATACACAAACATCACAAGACAACCAACCAACTCGAATGAATTATTTTACTCTGCTGGCGGAAAATGTGTGTGTCTTTTTGTTTTTAGACAATTTAAAGTGAACGTTATGATGAAATCTGACCTATTAACAGAGCGAGCAAATTTCTTTAGCTTTAAAAATATGAAGACGTTTTTTTAAAGTTATTCCAATTTTCTTAACGAACAATGAGACGAAAACTTAAAGAGCCTGCAGACATGTGCAGTATTTAAATTAAAGTGTAATTAATAATATACGAGGCATAAGTACATACATACATACATAGTGGCACTAGTCAGTGTTTGCGCAGCCCTTGACAACTGGTTGTTAAAAAATTATTTCAAAAAAGCAATATTTGTTTCCACAAAATTAAAATGCCACAAATTAACTGAATACTGATACATACAAGACTCACGCAGAAACTCAGTTTTGTTTACAGTTATCAGCTGTTTGACAGTCAGTGTTGCAAACACAATACAACCTACACATTAAAACGTTGTGTATAAGTTCTTGTGCAAATGCATTCGTATTCAGTTTGCACTTTTGCCAGACCTTTGCATCAAACACTGAACTAGAATAAGAACTGTCTGTGCTAGTGTTTAATTTTTAATTGATAGTGAAATGACTCATTGTAACGGCATGAACAACTTAGTACGTTTTAAGAAAGCAAATAATAAATTGTCCAGTTTACTCATAATGAAAAAAAACTACAGAAATTTTTTTAAAACTAATAACTTTAAAATAAAAAAAGTAGAACAGCAAATAATGAAAACCAGATGAAACATGAAGAAAACAAATTGTTTGATATATAAACGTGTGTTTACACTTTAATAAAAAAAATAAAAGAGATATAAGAAATATTTTACAAGAATAATGGAACTAAATCAAAACGCGCAAAGTGAATTAAAGAACTCGGGCGATAATCTTGAGGTTGGGGAAGATATATGGAGTTTCGTATTATCACCCCAAATTAAACTCAAATAGTTTTATTTTGCAAATAAATAAAAAGATCTCCACAACAACCATTTTATTGAAGAAATTCAACTGTTAAAAATAGTTTAAGAAAATAACAGACATATTTCTATCATAAAATGCTAATATTTTTTTTAATCTTTCTGTGCTTTTAGAGTTTTTAAAAAAATTCTTTATTTTAATTCTTAATTTCTCATCCCTCAACATTAATGAAGGTAATAAGTTTAATTTTATAAAAACAGCGTATTAAAACAAAAATATAAGAAGTGTTTAAATAATTATTGTACATAAAGAGTTGTGAAGCTGATGTTAAGCCGAGCGGTAAAAATTTAATATTAGAAACCTCATATAATAATGATATATTGGGTATACAAGTTAATAATGTCGATTTGGACAACATGTGGCATAACTAGGTATTTTAGAGGGTAAACATCTGTCATTAGAATTCAGTATTCGATAGACGCCAAAGTGTAAACACACATTTTTTTCAACCGCTATAATAATGTGGAATTTTGTACCTACAAAAAAAAGATGTTTCGCGGGGGGAAATCTGATAGCCTTCTTTCACTTAAAGAAAACGGCTGCTGAAAGTTATAGATTGTTGGTAGCAGCTTACGGTCAACATGCACCAACTCAAAAAACTTGTCATCGTTCACAAGTTTGCGCGCTTCAAAAGAGCGGATTTCGACACAGAAGCAAGGAGAGGTCTGGTCAGCCAAAAAAGTTTGAAGTTGCATTATCATTGGCAGTCCCACAACAAGCCATTTCCCTACGTTTAAAAGCATTGGGATTCATTCAAAAGCAGGGAAGTTGGGTTCCATATGAATTGAAGCCGAGAGACGTTGAACGGCGATTTTGCACGTCAGAAATGGGGCAGAACGCTACAAAAAGTTATTTTTGGTGATGAAAAATGGATACATTACGATCATTACGAGCAAAAAGTCATATGTAAAGCCCGGCCAACCAGCTAAATCAACGCCGAAGCCAAATATCCATGACGCCAAGGTAATGCTCTGTATTTGGTGGGATCAGAAGGGTGTCTTGTATTATGACCTGTTGAAATCGGGTCAGACGATCACAGGGAGCCTGTACCAAAAACAATTGATTCGTTTGAAAAGAGCAATCAACGAAAAACGACTAGACATGAAGACACAATCTTCCATCATGACAACGCACGGCCACACGTTGCAAGACCGGTCAAAAACTATTTGGGAAACAGCGGATGGGAAGTTTTGGCTCACCCGCCTTATAGCACAGACCTTGCCCCTTCTGACTACCATTTGTGTCGATCACTTCAGAACAGGGTATCATAAATTGGCTCGATTCATTCTTTACCTCAAAACCGGAGCAGTTATTTTGGCGCGGACTCCATATACTACCAGAAAGATGGGAAAAAGCAGAGGCTAACAATGGCCAATACTTTGAATTGTGCATCAACTCATTTTGTTATTACAATTAATGCATTTTTCACAAAATTTACATTATTAACTTGTACACCCAATACATTTTTGAGAATAAGATTTTTAAAAGCAACTCAAACTTTGAAATTATAAATAAATCAATTTCTTATTTAAAAATAAATAATTAAACGTTTTTAAAGATTATAAGATGTAATGAAAAAACGCTAAAGGGCGTAACACTTCAAGAAATATTTCTTTCTTTGTATGAGTACACCCTTTAGTTTGTTTTGTGTCGAACAAAGGAAAACAAACTTAATTCGTACGTCAAAATTATGAAAAAAAAACTGAAAACGCTCAAAAAAAAAGAACATAAAGTTATATTAAAAGCAACATTAAATAATGCAAGACAAAACAAACTGTAAAACATATTTCAAAAATTAATAACAGAATATAACAAAAATCTAAGTACATCTATAAAAATAATGCATAAAACTAAATCATAGGAACTGCTACTCAGAATTATGATAAACGATTTGATTTAAAAGATTCCTGAGTCATCTCAATAATAGGAAAAGTTAAACGACAGTCATTAATTGGCAAATAAAACTTTTAGAATTTATGTGAAATATTTTCGTTGCTGGTTTTAGATTTTAGTAAATAAAAGATTCCAAAGTCTTAATTTACAAAGACAAATAAACAACAAAAACTATAAAACGATAAGAACATTTTCGGCACCATCAAAGCCAGAAGTTCAAGGGAATTAAATTATAAATAGAAAAGTTCAGCAACATACTGCTGTTCTTCGCACGAAATTTCAAAAGGTTTTAGGTGTTGTTGTTGTTGTTGTTGTTGTTATTGTAATTACTTCGTAAAGAAATATACTATTTTATGTTTGCCACTAAAACCGACATTTGCATATATATGTAAGTATTTTACTTAAGTTCAGCAATCAGCTGATATTGAAAATTCTATGTAAAATATTTGCTACTTTCAATATTAGGCTGTGAGAAGCGAACATTGTTCCATATATGTACGTACATATTTCTAATGCTTAGCATTGGGTGAACTATGTCGGGAAAGGAAGTAAAGTAAAAACACAATTTTCCTTAAAGCAATAAATTATCGCCAATCAAGCAACCATAAAACATATAGTCATATAATTTTAAAAAAGCCCTGAGTTACAAAGAATCACAATCGACTTTTTGCATCATTATGATGCACCGCATCAAAATACCTACACAAATATTTGGAGAAAACTCTACCCTACTACAACAGAATGTGACATTCTGTGTTATCAATAAAAGTCCAAAATCGCTAAGATTATCTAGACCAAACTTTAATTCGATTTTGTGTTCATGTATCTGCCTGCAGGTAATACAAAAAACTAGACATTTTTCTTCAAATATTAATTGTTTAATAAAAATTAAACTTACATTTAAGGAAAATTTGTTTTATTTATATACTTTTTCATAATAGAGTTTTTTGCTTAGTCTAAAATTTGTTTTATTTTTTTGATTTTTTTTGTACTTTAGTTTTAAAAAGATGTTCTTAATATTTCAAAACAGTTATCAAAACTCTAAAATTAGAAAAAAAAAAAATTTGGATTTCCTTTCAATGTTAAACCAAGAATTAAATCTTTTAATTCGCTCATTTCAAATTCAAAAACACTAGAGGAGTCATTTAACATTAACGTTGATTTCGTCGGGTTGAAGCAAAAAATGTAAATTCGAACTCAATAACTTTATTAATCATTTTTAGTGACATTTAAAGCAGCTTAAAATAAAAAATACACAAGAAAAAAAACCGCTGCATTTTAAAGATATGAGAAAAAATCAAAAATAAATTGAAATCATTAACGACCATGTTAAAGTGTTTTTTTTTTTGGCGGTAAATGCAGCTTGAGCAGTTAATTTTGTCAGGCCTTAAAGCAGTTTGTAAAGAAAACCTAAAAAAAAGTCATAAAAATATGATCAGACCAACAGCTGGACTGTTTAAAAATACAGCGACGACAACAACAAAATTGTACAGTAAAACAATCAATCCACCACAATTATTTTGTTTGACGCCGAATTAAATGGTAGTTGAAACAAAACGAAAAGTATAAAAAAATGTACAATAACAGTTACGTCGTGTAATTGTTATGCGAGAACGATTGATTTTAGCACCTTTGACATCGAAAATAATTCAGGTAGAGCTTGATTAAGTTAAATAAATGTTATGCCAGGAATACAATTGGGACGAACGGCGTGTTTCCATCGCGAACAACACACATGTATGTATATGAAAATATATTCAATCATAACGTCTACAGTAGTCGGAATGCACGGCGAACTTTACCGGAGACTGAATGTTATTTGCCAGAGCGACGAACAAATCAATGCCGTGTGCCCATATTTGGCTCTACTTTTCAAGTGTTTTAGTAAAACAAAAGTTACTTTTCACTTTGACAACTGTTTTATTTCTAATGCATTAAACCCAGTCGAGACATCTGCTTCGGCTACAATATTTCAAAATTAAACCGCACACTTTCTTATGGAAACGATTATTTTGAGGAAAGCACAGCTACACGACCACCGTTGTTGCTGTCCCCAATCTCAGCTACAAAACAAAACCAATTTGGACACTATAACAGAACCAGTATAAAAAATGTATGCCTTCAAATTATCTTTGTTTTAAATCCTTAAATTTATTCAGCTTCTGAAGCTTTAAAAAGCACGACTTTCAAAATTGATTCGATTTGACGATTTTACTTCCGATGTCCGTCACATTATCTCTATGGGTTGGATAAATCAACAAGTTTTGAAAAACTTGAAATTTGTGGGCTAAACAGTCTGTTATTTAAATAATTTGTGCTTAAAATTTGTTAAGGCCGTGATACGCTATTCCAGGATACACTTAACAAGTTAAATGCAACAGGTTTTTACGGCAAAATGTCATACATGTGCTTACTTGAGTAGCCGTGGTCGAAAAAATAATATTATACGGCCGTTTTTCTGAAATTATGACTAACTATTTATACAATAGTTCGAAAGGTATATTCTCTTCATCTTCAACTTTGCAGGCCTGTGGGACCGAAAAGAAACACTTTTATTTCTGAATCAGCAAAAATTAGGGATTTTTCCAATTATTTTTTATTTAATAAATGTGAATTGGCATCACTGAAATTCAATTCAATTCAGTTTATTTACAATAATATGTTCAAGGAATTTAATATCATAATTAATCATTTGCAATTAAGAAAACAACTTAATTATTTATATAGAATATTTACAACAAGGGGAAGGAAAAAAGCCGTTTTCAAAATAATTATGTAGTTGGCTACACGCGACAATTGCAGACAGCAGTATTTGTAGTCGTATGTTCGTGTAACCTGCTGACTTGAATGTTTTTAAAAGGGGATTTACACGGTAATACAAGTCGAACGTAAAACCAAAGAGAAAAATCATATGAAATTATCTCGGTATTTTAAAAATGAGAATAAAAATGGTACGACAGATGTTTACGACGTTTACACCATTGGTAAAAGGCCAAAACAAAGTAAAATGGTAACATAAAAATACATCCCTGATCTAATGTGTAAAGGAATTTGAAAAATTTTAAGAAACGTTGAGAGTCCTACAACTGTAAAATTTTAATGCGTATTTTCTCTCTATATCTTATGATTTCATAACATATTAAGTTTAGACGATACCATCCGTGCTCTCCTTCTGAAAAATTTGACTTATCGTACGACTTGTATTACCGCGTAAGTCCCCTTTAATATATTACTTGCTGCCGCTTGTCTTGTATTACAATCAATATTTCCTTTTGATCGCGGTATTTGTTTGAGTCAATTACAAGTCGAGCTGTGTCGTTCGTGAAGGACCGGGTTAAATTGAGCGGATCATTGAAATGAACGGAGTGAGCCGGCCATTTAACTGGCCAGGTTTCCTTCAACACTGCATTGTACAGTAGCCAATGTATTGTGTGCTTCCGTTCATGTCTCCTTCATGTTCTGCCTCTTATTTGTAAAATTTCCAAAATAAATTATTTTCAGCACGAGCATTTAAGTTTTTTTCACTTTCATTAAAGTTTTCATCAGCTGTTTCCAGCAAATAGCAAGAATAACAAACATCGTAATAGTGACCGATTCATTAAACGGACCGGCCGTTTAAATGAAAGACAGGGCACAGCTCTAATTGAAAGAAATAGAAATATGTCTAGATTTTGTAGATGTCGCCCTGCTCGTCAGCAGACTTAAAACATATTGAAATACTTGTTTCTATATTCAATTGCCTTTAAACAGACAATGAGAATTGAAAAATATTATAATAATATTAATCGAAAACAGCGAAGCCCTCTCGTTACGTTCTGGCAGTTACAGCATTTTAAAATTAGACAGCCAACAAAACGTTGGGAATACTCATTCTTCAAAAATATTGAAAAAAAGGAAAACTTGCTGAAACATGTTTAAAGAATATTGGAGGCAAATAAAGTGCACTTCGAAGCAAAACAAGTACTTTTGGAGGCAACAACAACTACTTTAAGAAAAAACAAAAACAATCACAAAACAAGTGGCAATAACATGCATTTTTCATTAGCCAAATTAAATGGTTGTTTTACACGTTATGAGGCTGCGCTGCCAAAAGCAAACAGAAAATGAAGCGAAAAAACTAATAATAACGAATGAATGTATGTATGTAATTAAACTGATGAGGAACTGCGAAAATAAAATTGCAAACATTGAGATACTCTCCCTTTCATTGATACGCAAAATAAATGATTCTAGTAGCGAGAAAAACAATCTGATATTTAATCAGAAAGTTCATAGGAAGTCCATCGAGTTGCTTCTGCCAGTTTTGAATCCAAAAATCATAATTAAATTATAAGAAATAAAAAAACTAGCACGAGTAGGGCAATAATAAGTTATTAATACACCTTTGCGGCAACGTATTTAATTTTAAATTAAAGGTTTTACAAGAGGCTGAGGAAACTCTAAAACTTTTCCAAAATGTTGGCATACTTTCATCGCTTGATATGTTGCTTCTGCTACAACTTGACAACGAAAGAACATTATATTAAACTAATGGCTTAGTTTCAGATTGAGCCCACTTTGTCTTGGTTCTATATTCTATTAATGTACTGCTTTAACCCTCTGGCAACCATGTTTTAGTCCAGCAGACACCAACAAACACAAACGATTATTTTGTAACGTTGATGCCATCCATGGCCACAGCATATAACACGAATTTCCCTTTGAATTAATAAAACATCTATAACAACTTACACTCACAAACAATAAACAAAAACGGTTTTATTAGTTTTACAGGAACTTGGAAAATAAAAGCCATGGAAATGGTGTCTGGTGGTCTACTACGTCATTAGAATTGTGATCACTAGATCACGTCAGTCGCAGAGGGTTAAGAAACAAAACCAAAAAATTACAAAACACACCTTGAGACATTTTCTCATTTGATCTTATCACACTGATTCGGGGACATATCGCCATTTGACAAGGCCACATAAAAGTAGATGGTCCGGTCCTCACACGCAAATTGTTCTAACACTCGAAGCGTGTCTCCATCACCAAAAAATTATCATGTGCCCAGCAGTTTTATTTCCAAGTAGCAGATATTTTTCGTTTCATGAGTATAAATAACAGGCTATTAAAACAAAATATGTGTGAATTTTTATATTGTTAAAAACCGAACAGAACAAGAAAACAATCTCACAAAGACCAAGACCAAGACCAAGACCAAGACCAAGACCAAGACCAAGACCAAGACCAAACCAATACCATGAAAAAAACAACTGACAGTAAATCAATCAAAATTGATTTGAAATAAAGTGGTCAAAGAAAATGGGAAAAGTAAGACATCAGCAAAAAAGCACTCGTTTTGGGTAACAACCTCGACACAGCCAACGCACTGACGACTATTGTTTAGCAAAAAATGTAAGTGTTGCTTTTTGTTTTATTAACGAAAATAATGAATTATTTATAAAACGACATGACAGAGTTTGAAGTAATTGAAGCAATTTAAAATTTATTGATTTAAAAACAGATTTAATATTTATTTTGCCCTAAAGCCGAAAAAGAAATATTTAAAATATGATCAGGTTTTATTGGTTTTTTTTTTGTTTGTTGTTTCTTTACAGGTCAGTAAATCTTTTCGATTTGATTTAAAGATGTAAAGAGGCCGACAAAAAACGAAAGAACAAGCATTTCGACAGCAGGGTAAGTTTCAAAAAGGACAGTTAAAATTGGAATGTTGTATTTGGCCAACTTTTTAAATTAAATTATAGAAAATACTTCCATTATTCACTTATGAACAGGCAAATTTGTTTGCTGTAATTTTGTTTAGTCGCAGATTCAATAAATAATAAATTTATTGAGTTTTAATAACAATTTCTTTAACTATAAATATACCAATATGAATGTCAGCTAGATTTTGAAATTGTTTTACATCAACACCTGCCCTTACGGCCACTTGGTGAACTTGTCAACGGGTCACCGCTGCCACCTTGTGGTTTACCAGGCACACATACCTGGATACTTCTTTGTAACATGTAGCAGGCGCACAGTACACAATAATCTCTTGTTCGAGAGCTCGGCCACTATATAATTCCGAAGAAGGTTGCACAGCTGCGGTAAATTTTTCCATTATTTAGTTCCTTACAAAAAACAATTGTCGCAAGGGAACAACAACCCCTCAGGGACACAAGGATCGCCCTTTATCAGTATCAATCGACACCTGCGTTTTATGTTTAAACTACAGACAAAACATTTCATCTATAACCGAAACATTAGAATCCGTCTTTCACGGGCACCGAGAGTTACGTTAGTCCCGATTCTTTCAGTTAATGTTTAGTGAAGGTTTTCAAAGAACCTGTACAACCAAAGTTGTACACGAAATTCCTGAATTTTAAGTGTCCATTTCATTTATACTCCAGAAAGCAGAGGGCCAAGATTTGAAAATATGCATAGGGCAAAACCTGCTCCCCGGAGAACGCGGAAAGCAAAGATGAAGGAGATATGTACTGCGGGAAACCAGAAAGCAAAATCTGCTATACAAAAACTTAAGTTTTTGCGAGTACTATATCGGTAAACTCATGTGCCTTGCACTTGTATAGCGGCAAGAGTACTTACTGCTCCTTCTCAGCCGAGTGTGGCGGCCCCGTTAAGGATTCGCGTACAAGAGGTTTGGAGCTGCTATACCTAGTCGTATACTTTGAAAGTTCATTCTTTACCAAAGGTACGCTTAGGTTTTTGTGAATTCGTAAGTTTTGAAGGTACCATGCAGCTGTTGTATTCGCACCGAAAATTCTTCATGCAGAAGCAGTGTCAAATAGTTGAATTTCATTGGCTTTAGAAAAAGGAAGAATTTCTGCCCATTAATCGATTAAGTTGCACTGCTTTTAATTTCGTCTAAATTAGTTTGACGTTTATGGAAAAACTTCATGCAAGTGTACGATCGAGGTGAACACCGTGATAGTTGACTTCGGTGTGTTGCAGAATCACCTGATTGTTGACTTTGATGGGCGACCATGTGCCTTTCTTGGCACAATGTGAATGTGACAGCAGCACGTTTGCGGTTGGTTGTGATGGTAACTGAAGGTTATCAGGGCCGCTGAGGAATGCTCGAGCAATTTTCTTGCCAAATCATAAATCAAATACAAGGTAGAACCCTATATGCTGCGTTGGGAAGCTCCTGCTATAATTGGCTGAGCGGAACTTATGAAATCACCATCATTGACGATAAATTTGCTACCATATATGTATATATAGTTGTCCAAAGGCTTCTGAGTGCTTCCGGCAGGTTTAACTATGACAAAAGTTTTGCGAAAAAGCAGAGGACTAATCTGTATGCAGCATCTGTCAACCAAAAGTCGAACTGATAACTGACGATACACTATATCCACTATTCAATATTGTGTTTTTAAATGTCAAAAATGCAAACTGCCGACTGCTGTGTGGGAGTTTTAGTTGGATGCGAAATGGTAATAAATTTTACCTCAAGAGAATCGTCAACAGACTTCAGAAGAATAGAATGATCTAACCTCTCAACTCTATTGGCAAGAACACATCAAATCGGAGCTCCCTGTGCAACCAACACTTTCAAAAGAAAGCAATAAAACAAACATGGTTTTCGTTTTCAACTGCATCGGAAATTTTCATAAAATAATTATTAAAATCACATGCAAAACTCAATGTCAGTTGGTATTTGCATTTCAGGTTTTAGTTTTTTTTCCATAAAAGCACTTGTTTTTTACTCCAGTAGTGTCCTTTAGAAACACATAAAACGTAAGAGAATTTAACACGCGAAGGAATTTTGTTGAAGCATTATTAGCTATTTCGTTGCTGCTGGTTCGTTGTTGTTGTTGTATGTGTTTGCGAAAATATTTCGCTTTCACATTTTTGCACACAATTTTCTTTTAGCAAATTTGCATGTTGAGGTTTTTTGTTTTTAATGATGACAAACAGGGGAACAAAAACAAAATAATGCCTAATTTCATATGCAGCACAAAGTAATTTAAGTGATTTTTTTCACCCTTTTCTTGCTCGAATTTAACTGGCTCCAGAAATGAAATGATTACCATTTTGCGTGCAGATTTTTGTAACTTTTTGCGTTGTTTTAGATTTTCGTAAAAAGTGAATTTCTTATGAGGAATAGAAGGCTTTTTTCCTTATTCCTGCACTTTCAAAAGTGCAAAATTTATTCTTATGAATATTAAGTTTTTTTCTTTAAGGTTAATTGATGTTTTATGTTCCGAGTATAAATGTGGGCAGGCACCACCAATCGGTGCAGGTGCTGGTATTTGTACACAAAGTTGATGTGTTTTTGTTCCGTAACATAAAAGCATGTGAGCAATTTTCATTATTTGATTTATTTTATGGAAATACTCGTAAAGTGTGACCAAGTTGCAGAAATTTACTTTCAGGTCTAGAAGTTTCCAATTAAATCTTACAAAAATATAGTGACTCAGATACGGACGATGCAAATATGGAAACAAATTTTAATTAAAAAAATAATGAATGATGTTGTGCCCGGAAAAGGTAAAGGCACGTTAACCATTTAAACCGCCCGATTAATGTGGTAGTAATAAGATAAAAACGGGAACCGGTTACATAAAATGTACTTATTTTACTTATTTAATTTAAATAACAATAAAATCACGAAAAACGCCTTGTAGTCGTGACTAGTCGTGATAAGTAGACATTTAGTTTGGCTGCGCTCCAACCCTCCAACTAAAGATTCTTGAAAAGCATATACTTATAGCACATTCTTCCTTTAGCCTGCAATGCTATTAAGTCACCACATTTACATACATCTATCTGCTAACTTCAGTGCGTCATTGGCTTGACCCATGCACAATTGTGCCATAACAATTACCTCTTCCATAAAATTTCGACGCACTAAAATCAAACGTACAACTTTGTGTTGTGAAAATCACGTGATTTCAATTCATCAATTCAAATTGAAAATAATGTCATATCAACCAGACAAACTTATAAACATCGTCAACGTATACAATTAATAAAAGCTTAGCAATAGGTCACTTTTAGATGCGGTATGTTGTAAGAAATCACGAGATTTCTAGTTAAATGATTTTCACAACGGATCTGGTAGTATCGAATTTTAGAATTTAGAACTTTTTAAACTATTTTCAATACCGATAAGGCAAAGAAATCATTATTTCTGTGTGAGGGCGGGCGATGATAACAGCAACAGTATTTCGAATATGGAATTGAAAAATCGTATTTTCAGAATTAGAAGAAAATTTCATACTTGAGGTATAAGGAAAATAAAACCCATGTGTCTACAGTTACAAAAACATTTTCAATAACAAAATTACAGGGACGCGAGGAAGTTATGTCACATACGTATGAACGTTTGAAGTTATCTATTTATTATGCGTTAGCCGCGCGAGCGAGAGCTCTCTTTCGAAACTCAAAGAAGAAAGATTTTCCCAGCTGAATCCGTTAAAAGAATTGGAGGTCGCATTGTCCAACAACAGTGTAACAAAGACCAGTTATTGAACAAAAACAGCCAATTTTTTGGACAAAATTTTTTTCTTTCGAATTTCACTCGTTTTCAAACAACAAATTTCTGAACCAAAACTCATTTTTTGCCACTTCAAACAGAAAAGAAAGAGAAGTTTTATTGGATCAGTAAAAATATTTTGTGAAACAAAAATAATAATTTTTTTAATTCTGTCCATTTATGGGCAGTAAATAAATTTGATACGATAAACAACATAACAGCAGTTGTTGCAATCCACTGAGTACAACAACAATGACACAAACATTAATTTTAATATTTTATTAAATAAAATGGCAAAAGAACTAGCAAATATGAATATGAACACTTTTAATTTTAAATTTAAATAATTTATGCTGAACCCTGTTATTTCCTCCATAACTTTCGGTATGAAAAGATTGCTGATACCTGGGTTTGATTGACACTTGATCTGAAAGTTTTAGACTGGTATCTTTGCAATATTGCGACATTTGAGTTGCTGGATGATCCCCACAGCTGGATGCCACAAGTCCAAACAAAAATAGTTTTCTTTTTGCAATATTGTTTTGTCTGTGTACCCAAATCTTTTCCGTTCTTACAAATATGATTATCTAACAAACTTAAACAAAATGCTCAATATTTTGTCGCCACACAGTTTTCACGATAGTCAAAGATCAAAGTTTTCCTTAAGTGGGTTTTTGGATATTTGATAATTAATAGAAAAATCTCTGCTGATTGATACGCAACCAAAAAGTATGTAAAATTTTATGACATGGTAGAACCCTTTTAAATTTTACTTAAACATGTTAATGTGGCAATTGAATTTACATTCTACGAACCTTTCAGCTCCTGCTTCTGCTTCCGAAAAGAATAAGAGAAAATTTGTCACGTATGTAGTGCTTTAGTGTCACTACAATTAAAAGTACAAAAACAAAATAAAATAGGAGATAGGAAAAAAGAAACAAGTAAATATTACATTTCATGCACCTGGCGCGGCACCTGGAGGAACTGAATTTATAAAACTATTGCACCATCAAATAAAATAAAATGCCATCTCTAATCATTAATTCATGTTAACAAACACTTGCGAATTTAAGCGCGTATTAGCAAAAAAGCCAATTGAAAGAAAGTAAAATACATTTTTCGAAATATGTTTTTTTTTAATTATTACTTTTTTTTCAATTTAAAGTTAATAAAACCTTTATTCTGACTAGTGATTTGCTTAAACGAAAGTGGTGTTAAGTACAATAAAAGTTAAAAGCAACTCCAGCTGCACTTCACTTAAAGACAGGCTTTAACGTTTAAAGTAGGCTTGTTTTGTTGTTCTTGTTTATAGTAGACGAAGGCGCATTTTTGTACTCACTACAGTTATGGGCCATTATTTACGCAAGGGAGGGCGTCCCCTTGAAAAGTAAAATGTTTGCTTAAATCATTTTGCTCTTCCACTTCTTTACTATAACTTTTCCCTGGTTATACCCTTTCCCCGACCCCGATTTATTTGCTCGTGCATTCTAGTGTTACTGAGGATCTTTCCTGTTCGTTTGGCACATCTTGTGAGAAAAATTAAATATTTACTATAGCAGTTTCAAATACAGAACGTTGGCGACAACAATGAAGAACACGTAAATGGAGGAAAAGGATTTAAAAATATAAATGCAGAGTTATCTTGAATAAATCAAATTTTTTGGCAGTTTTTATACGCAAACGTCGAAAACGAATGTTCGTAGTTGTAAGAACTTTCTATACCAACACACACACACACACACACACATCCTATATCCATCGAAAAACCTTTTACTCTCACTATTTTAGTTCAGTATCTGTTTTTATGTTTCTTCTTGTTGTTGTTGTAAAGTTAAAATTTCAAAATTAATCTTAAATTTAAGATTTTTATAAAATATAAGGCAACGCAGAACGATGAAACGTTTGAGAAAAGCGAAAGAAAATTCAACTTCCAGGAAAAAAAATTCGACATAAAAGTTTCTTTCGCAAGACACGTAACACGAACAGTTCTGAATACCTTGAGTTTGAACAGCATTTGCACGGCAAGGACTTTGTGTGTGTGTGTGTGTGTGTGTGTGTGAGTGTGTGTACGTGTGTCTGTAGTGGAGAAGAAAAGTTAAGTGAATTTATTTTGCGTGTTATTTAGTTCAAATATGGAGCAAGGATATGTGCAGGTGAACACTGAAATAAGTGTATGTATGTATTTTATGTGCTAAAACATACAAACCTTATACAATTAAATCACTTTATTTTTAATTTTATTTTTAAGAAACTAACAAGATACTCTATTTTTAGTTTTGCTTGCAGTTCTGTAGAAATTTCTGGCTAAAATGTTTATTGTTGTCTTAAAGCGCTGCAGAGAAAGCAATAATGTTGCTGAAAATTTTTATTTCTAAATTTTATTTTTATTAATTGCTGCGTTGCCTGGTAATGGGTACATTTTAATTAATATTTTTAAGTGTTTGAAGTGCAACAAAAACAAAAAACTTGTAGATGAGCACCCAAAGGATAAAGTGCAGTGAAAGAAATAAGCGTGTTAAAATGTTTATAATTAGAAATATATAGAAATAAATAATTAGAAACGTTGTGTAACCTACGGGTGTGTAGACTCTCTGTTTTTTTTTTAATAATTTAAGTTTAGCCAATACTCTTCTCTATCGTGCATTTAATAACAGCAACAAATTATATGACACTTCTCGTCTAGTATATATGAGTACACAGCGCAAATTTTATATATATAAAACCTTTTCCTCGAATCCTAAATTAGCAGAAACACTATTTTAATTAAAAAAAATTATTTTGGCAAACTGACAAACGAATGTAAACTTTTACAGAAGTGATTTTGATTTGAATCAGTGCTTTTAATTTCGGCCTAATCTGGTGGTGGGCAGAACTGAGGATGAGGTAGTCAGCTTCACTGCACAGAATGTGATATTTATTTATGGCAGCACCTGCCATTATGGCCTAATCCGACAGTGAAACAACAACACAACTTAGACAGCAAACAACCCTCGCCCCAGCGCGTGTCTTGCCAGCGCACATAGATGCAAACAACAGAGACGCTTAGCACGAGAGCTCGGGCCATGTAGCCCTCTGCCAACAATTCTCTAGGCAACTGACAAAGGGTAGGCCGAAATCCTCAGGGATCATCAGGCTTTAACCAACTCTCCAGTACATTTCCCGCACCATCTAGTTCCTTACGTAGAACATAAGTGTGTTGCAAGGCAATGCCATTCTAAAGCAACCCAAGGCCCGTTAGTACCCGTTCTGCCAATTTATCGACCTTTGAAAAGGGGTCCGAACTCCTGCATGAACTTCATAAAAGTTTGATTGCCATCGGTGCCAACCGAGAAATCCCTTTCCCTGTATATCGCGAAAGTGAGAATGCCACAGTTTAATATATGCCAAGGAAGGCAGTCTAATCCATCTCACTAGGAGAGTAGACTTAGACCTTAGACTCATAAACCAGGCTAATGACATCATTTGCAGACATTTTGACACCCAAAAATAGTATTAGAATCACTTAAAAGAAGATGTAGGTATTTTTTTAATTTAATTTTCGACCAAGATCGGTCCCGCAGGTCTTGTATACAAGGCACCCTAGAGGCTTGTGATCTCTGTTCTGTAGCTCGTGGAGAATTCTGGTACTACTGCACAACAAAATAGTCAGGAATCCGCTTCATCTAGTTCATGGTGGCAACCAAGAGCTTCCTGATTTAGTACAGGCGAAGACAAAACCTGCCCTTTGAGGTGTTAATCATTATAGTACAAATAAAGCTGGGAGATGTTTTGCAAATCCGATTTTGTGTTGAAGCGCAAACCGCAATAAAATCAAAAATTTTAAGCCAGACAAATTTGTTTCCACTCTATTAATTTATGTTATTTTTGCTGTTCGTCATTTTTTCTTTTATTACTTGATAAAGTTGTCGGAATTTTATTATTGAAAAAGTAGAAAAACACACGGAATAAAATTCCTTCACTATTAAATTACTTTTATGTATTTTTTCTCACTTGCTAAAAAAATTTTGCTGCACAAAGTTGAAGTTGAGAACAAAAAAACTGTTGAGAATATTCGTAATTGGATTTATAGTTTTCAACACCAAAGACATGTCTTTGCAGTTCGAGTCCTTTACCCGACCACAGCTGATATTCTTACAGTCAAGACATCATAATTGTTGAGGGCACTGTTTTACAAATCGCAGCGACCTCAGATATCGTATCACTGCTGGATTGGCACGTATGCCAGATAGAACTTCTTGGAGAGTTTTTGAAAAAAGTGGAAAACTACTCCGCTTTTCTGGTAGCTCTTTAATGAAGCATGCTGATGCAAGCACGAACATGCACAGAAGTAGAAGTACGTTAATGCACCCCAGCTCGGTCAAAACAATAGCACGTTAATACGGCTTTGGGAATTACTGCACTTGCGAACGCTGGTGTTCAAACGATTGTTTCGAAGTTTATATTTCTTTTCTGAATAGTTGGGGCCGTTTTTTTGTGTGGTTTGGTTTGAAACTTTATTTAAGAAAAAAATAGTTATTGACTCTTCAAAAACCTGAAGCTTTAAAACACGCTTTACTATTAGTTGTTTAACATAATATACAATCATTATTTTTCAGTGTTTTTATTTATTGTTTTGCAGAAGATTAGAAACTTTGCGTGGTTCACAATAAGATTTAAAATAAACCAAGATGGTTGTTCTTTCTAAAAATTATAATATAAAATAATGAAACATGTTGGTTCAACTAAGAGTGCTGTGTAAGCGGTGAATAAGAGGGCTTATCACGTCTTCGTCTGAACAAATGGTTTAAAAGACAACTAGACGCGTTTGCGTGTATTTTTAAAAAGCAATCAGTTGAGTATAAACGAATAATAATTTAAACTTAAAGTAAGATCTCAGTAGCCGCACAAGGCACCGATTTTCCGCAAAATTGGTGTACCGATAACGTGAACGCATAATATTTTTTAATGCCCAACGACAAGCGCATAATTCGAGCGGGCTTTGACCAATCGAAATGTTTTCTGAAGCGCCGATATGATGAACGCTTTTATGCACTTCGTCGACCAATAAATAAAGGGCTACTAAAGCGGCGATTGACGTCACCGATAGGCTGATATCGCTTATTGCAAACCTCTGGTTTTGAAGCAAAAAAAAAAATATATACAAGACAAATTTTATGTTGTTTAACATAAAAAATATACAAATATGTTTCTTTAAGTGTAGCGAAATGGTTTCTGAGGAGTATTTAACTTTATTTACTATCCTCGAAGTGCCAGTAAGTGAACAGAGAGAAAGAGTGCGAAAAGAAGAGAAAAAAAGCCACATATTACTGCAACGTGGGCCATTACTGTGAACGTATAGTGACGATTATTAAGACATTTTCAATTTGGCCAATAAGGACCGATACGCCGATAATAAATCGTTTTAAGTTTTAACACGTGCGCCGCTTTGGCTCAATAAAAATCGTAAGACGTTGTACCTTAATTTGGGCATCATTTGGAAAAAGCTTTTGACGAGGTATAGCAGCGCAGACCACATTAATTTTTCAATGTACAAACAAATAAAAAAACAGTTGGCAGAAAGACTGTTGAAATGGGACGCTGTGACAAATTATGATATATGTCCTTTATTCCAGCATTGTGATTGATTTACATATAATGACAATTTGGGATCCATTCATTTTGCATCAAAACGGATGTCACGCTTAAATCCGAAAAGTTTATTTAGAGTTATTTAAGCCCATTTCACTCATTTAGTATCGATGATACTCTATTTTCTTGCTGACAATCTATCAAATTATTACAATTGTAAAAAGAAATTCTTCAAAGTTTTAAGCACATTTTGCAAACTTCTTTCTGAAAGTGTAAGAAAACCATTAACTTAATAGATAACATTAACCAACTCTAATTTTCTGTTGTTACTTTGAAATTTCTGTTCTTGTTCACTCAACCAATGAAAACAAAAACTCTCTTCAAACTAGACAACAGCGATTCCATCGACTTTCTCTTTCACTACTCCGTGATAACTTTCTTTAATGCTGTGAATATTAAGCGAAATAAACGCTATGGCAAATTGTAGTAGCTGTAATAGTAGTAGATGAAATGAGTGCATTAACATCATCATTATTCCTTTTTTCAATTTAATTAATCCTTTTTGTTTTTCGCTGCCAACTAGAATGTTAACACTGTAGAGTACGTACCAACGTATACAAGAGCATAAGATACGCACACAAACGTAAAACTGATGGAACATGAAGTTGCTGCAGGAGAATTACGTTCAGGATGTAGCCCCGTAGTTTCGAGAGTTGCAGAAGAATATTTTTTCGTTTCGTTTAGCTTTGAAATTAATTAGGAAATATTTTTTTCTCACGATACGAGTACTTTTTCAAATATCTAAATATAAAAATTGCAGTTACTCTTATTAGAGGAGAATTAAGGACGCGAGAAAGAGGTAACTTTTGAATGGTTTGGCCAATTTTTGAGCTGCTTTAATTTTTGCCATATAAAGGAAAAAAAAAACTATACGATAACTATTTTAATTAAAACTTAATGTGAATATGGCACACAATATGGTGCTGGCTTAAAATTTCTCTTTGCGCATTATTTACAATCATAAGCACATTTCTCCACATACTATTCTCTTTCCTACTCTTTTTCTTATCTTTCTTAACGGTGCTCTATGTCGATCGGTCAGCGATTGAGGACAACGATCTTCTCACAGTCTTCGTAAGTTTCGATTTCTATTGTCGTATCCTGATTCTTCTGCATTCATGAGTGTTATAGGCATTGAGGATTCAGAGTCTCTGAATGTTTTGATATGCGACGTTGATAGACACTTAAACTAGGTTTTTTGAAATGATGCGGAACCTGCTTGCCTTTATCCACTGTCCTTCATATTTACATCACTTATATCCGACTTAAAGTGCAATATGCTTTGGGACGGTGCTTCAAAGTCTGTTTTGTGGTTATTCGACCATGAGCTGGAGAGGGCGAAAAAGCTTATCGGTGACTGTATGATGATATACAACCCTATTCATTCACTGCAGCGTCGTCGCAGTGTAACGTACCACACTGTTTCAGTGCCACTGCTCTGGCGAGATCAGCGACATTGTTTCCGAAAATCAAGTCTT
Organism: Epicampocera succincta; assembly: GCA_932526305.1. Taxonomy (NCBI): domain Eukaryota; kingdom Metazoa; phylum Arthropoda; class Insecta; order Diptera; family Tachinidae; genus Epicampocera; species Epicampocera succincta. The sequence continues at coordinate 61,704,842 of OW052034.1, forward strand.
TTTGGGTAATACGCATTTATCGTCCCGAGCTCATCCAGTTGTGCTCGATGGGCCAATGAACCCCACAATGCATTACATTCCGCTTGTGGAATAGCTTAAAAACTCGTAGACCTATTTCCTCTTACAAATTAGAAGGATTCAATTCAAATGTTCACGAATACTACCTTCTGCCCATAACCTATTTTCCCAGTTCTGGGTGCTGGGTGCTGGTCTTCACCAAACACAAAAATATATATAAACCCATCATTTGTGTTAAATAGGCTAAGAGTGACTTAAATTTATTTTTGTTATTTATGAAATATTTGGTTTCAAATTATTTATCGGCAACCACTTATTTCGCAAAAAAAAATTGCATTTCGCATTTAAAAGAAAAATAGACGAGTTGTCTGCCAACCACTCAAATTATAAAGTTGAATCACCCGAACTGCAGGAATTTAACCGGACCCAAAAACACTTAATAACAAACACACATGCATACCTAGAAACGTAAAGTTTCACCAGCGGTGGTGCGGCACCAACAGCAGCAGCAACAGCATAAAATAGAATGATAACTTAAGTGTGTATAAGAGTTGGATACTAATTAATTGCTCGACTTTTTATTACTCGAGATTTACACAAAACCGGTGTTGTTTTTTTGGAAATTTATGCACACCCTACAGTTGGTAATAAATATAGATTTGTAACTTCAAGGATTGGCGGGAAAGTTTCTGTATTCTTGATTTAAATTTGAATTGATTACATTTCACAAAGAACAGCGTTTTGGTATGGAAAATTTCGTTTTCACCATAAATTGAATACGTACGTAAAACAACAACTTTATATTCAATAAACAAATTAATAATAAACTGGCATCTCATCAAATTTAATTAAGACCCGTATAAAACAGTAATAATAGCGAAGCCAATTTACAGAAAAATATCACACAATTGTTAATTTAGCAATTAGCAATTAACGAACTATAAGAAACTATGAATGATAAAAATGTTTAGTTTATAATTGAATGACTTTATTTTTTAATACATCTAAATTAAAAATATATGAATAAATTGCCACATGAACTTGAACAGTTTTTCTTGAAAATCGAAACTGGCATATGAAATACCTGAGCAGACAAAACATAATAGATTTACAAGGTGGCAGCACAGCAGTACTTTGCATACAATATTATTTCAATTAAATAAAATGTTAAACTTTCAACACCAGAATAGTCTTCTATTTTAGGAATTAAAACAATATGTGGCAGCTCAGCTCACCTTTTTAAATAACTGGCAACACAGTTTAATTTTGTTCGAACAAAAATTAAATTTAAAACAATTCAGGCAGAAAATCAAAATTATTTATTTTTATTTCTCGCTCAAGAAGAGAGAAGTTAAATTACATATAAAAAACCACTGTCCCGTTTTTGTATTCGAACAAATATGTTAAACGGCAAGTTTTGGAGTGACACAATTGATGCCGTTATTTTTAAATCCATATGTCGTGAAAGAACATGAAATTATTTTCATTTGGGCATTCTTAAGGGTAATTAACTTCCACCATTCGCCTTCCCTGCCCATACTTTTAAAACAACTGGAACAGTGCATCTGCTTTTGTATACAGGATTTTCATTTATATTTTTATCAACGAAGTCTTACAATATAATTATATGTTATTTTTTCCAATATAGCGGATATTTTGATGGAACAAAAGACAACCAGAAGACAAATCATTTTATAAACACAAATAGATATTATCGGCAAAATGTATCTGATAAAACAGGTCATTTGTCACTGCAGTTTGGAGTTTGAGGTTATACCGTAAGAATTATTAACATAAATTGTTCAAACAACCTGTTTATTTGTTGCAGGATTTCATTAAAGCAGTCAAAACTTTTCATGATCCAACGAACAATATTTTAGGTCTAAGTGAAACAAAAGCCTATATTCTTTGTGCAACAAAAATGTTTGTTGATGCAATGAAACTCCTTTGTAACTACAGACATGATCAAAACAATAGGCCTACTTTATTATTATTTGAATAAAACGAAATAATTTTAATAATATAGAGAAACCAAACAAATTTTCATATACATATATTTAATCATTATGGTGCCAAAAATAGACAAATTTAACAAATAATATAAATAGTATTTCAGCAAAAAATTAGGTCACCTTTTAATTAAGAACTGCTGATAATAATAGGTGCGTTTCAATAATAATAAACCCAAATTAATAACATACTAACGTCGTTGAATTTACATAAATTATTTTAGATTATCTAAACTGGACTAATACCCAGTATAAGCGCCTGCATTTTGTGGTGTAATTTCGTAATATTATTTTTGAATAAAAAGTTCGCTGGATCAGCGAATTATTTGATTGAAAATATGTTAAAAATGGGTTTTTTTCAGCAAGCAACTAAAAATGAACATTCAAAAACTTTGCTTTCCAGCAAATATTTTCATTGTTTTAGTAAACAGTTTTTCTGGAATATGTGAAGCTGTTGCTGAGGTCCATTTTCAATAAAAAATAGTAGCATATGAGGCAAAAAACGGTTAATTAATTTAATTTGATGTAATCAAGTCCACGATAATTATAACACATGCCTAAATCGCACGATTTTTCAGAAGAGGAACTCTTACGCGTTGAAAAAAGCCGAGAAGCAAAAATTTGTTTTTCTGTGATTGGAAGTTTATGATTAAAAAGCAAAAAGTAGTATTTTACCCCTTAAGCAAAAGTCGAATCAATTATAGGATTTTTCTAGCCCACAATTAAGAATGATTGTTTTTTTGCAGCAAATAAAGTAGAGCGCAATTTTAGGTTGTTTTTGCCCACGTTTTCAGTTCTTAACGCTCAGATTGTATCATTTGTCGTTAATTCCTTTTGTTTTGTTGCTCTCATTTTTACAAATTAAATTGTATTTTATTTTATTTATTTAATTCCCTTCTGTTTGCAAGCTAAAGCGCAAGTACGGGCTATCGAAAGTGTGGTGGTAATTTAGCGAATGGCAAAAGAGACAATTGAAAATGTACAGTGGGGAAGTGCGTGCAAATAATGCATCAACAAAAAATTCGAAACCAAATAAATTTAATTTTTATAAATGAAATAAAATATTGGATGAATGCCTGAATGGTAAAAATCAGCACACTTTTCCGTCAGGGCGATTTTAATTTAATTACAGACAAATTTGTTTTCTTCAGACTCAACAATCAACAAATTAATTGAATCAGTTAAGGAATTGCTTAAATGCGAACCGGACCAGTAAAGAAAATGTATAGCAAGTTCAGACAACAAAAACGGACAATTTTATCAACAAACAAAAGATTTAATATGTATTTTATTTCTAAACAAAACCATTCGATTTTTTATACCTTTTTTTTTTGTTAAATTAGAAAGATGGGCCGTGTCGAAACATCTTTACGGCTTTTATATATGACTGGGAGACATTGGCGAGTTACAAAAGTTAATATAACAATTTTGACTTTTTGTCTCGCTTGTACTTATTGCTTTATTCATCGAAAATATTTTATGGGCCCTAATGGCTTAGGCGCCTTATTTTGTATAGACATTTTGTGCACTAAAACTTTAACAAATATTTGTTACGGCAGTTACAAATTATATTAAATTTTTATAAAATTGCACAACATATTTTTCAATTTTGTCTTTTCAATTTAAGCCACTTTTTTCCACTGTTCAAATTCGTGGGATACTTAATAAATTACAGATAACAACAGACACACACAGACAGATTGGCACACACATACATATACAACCATTAACGTTTATAAAGTTCACAGAGAATTGTATAGAAAATTACTTTCATTACATTTAAAAAGTCATTAAAAATGTTCTGATTGTTGTTGTTGTTGTTGTTTTTTCTTTCATTTACTTAAATTTTATTTTGGGATACATTAAATAAAAAACCATTACTGCCACTTTTTACGTTGGGTTTTAATTTTATTGCTTGAACCGCAACTACTCGTAACAATGAAAATGAGGAAAAAAGTCCAGTCCGTTGCCAGAACTGACGAAGTTTTGGGTGTTGGTGGTGGCTCAAGAAACAAAATAATTGAATGGCTGGAATGGTCTGCAGAACAGACTAAATTTTGTGTGGCAATAAAAATAATTAACGATAATGACCAACATGATGATAATGATGTTTTGATGGCTTTTAACATCTAATTAAGGGAATTACGGTATTTCTCAGCGAATTTAATCAATTCCTGTTTTTTCTATTGTTGCTGCCCCGAAAGTGTTAGTTCAATTCCTAAAGCTAAGGATTTGTTTCGCTCAATATATTCTCAGCTATTAAATTTTTATCAAATTAAGTCATTAAAAAATAACTGAATAATTGTGTGTTCTTATTTCTGATATTTCCTTTCAATAAGATGTGGCCAGACATCATGAATCGTTTAACGTTAATTTGCGGAAAGTTACTGTGAAAATAAAGAAATCTGTTCGCTAAGTTCATACAGCATTTCGTTCAGCTAAAACTTGTGCAGATCAGGAAACTGCTGTTTTTTTAAATCTATAATTTATCTTCTACTTTTTTGAAGATAAATTCATAAATCGTTTGATATCATTTAAATATAATTAATAAAGTAAAAACGAAACTAACAATGCAACTCTGATAGCTGGGGAATATTTGGAAGAAAAATATGACAACAATGGATTTTATGATACCCAATTGTGGCCAAACAACGACAACACTGGACACAATAATTTATGGCAGCAAGTTTGATTCGATGAAATGATTTCTCTGACAGCCAAAAACGTTTCGTTGCCGGTTTCAATGCTGATTAAATCGGCACAATCCACAACAACAATCTGTGTACACGCTGGGGCATCATGTGAGCGTACCTACTTGTCAAACACGTTCTGGTTAGAAGTAATTGGATTACATTATTATTATTATTAAATGAGCAGGCAAGACGCCCAAACCTCCCCGAATGTCAAGAATTCAATAAAAGTTGCAAGTAACTTTCTGTTCAAACAGACACACTGTTTTATCTGCACGCTTATGCAACGTTTAACACATATTAATTAATGATTAATTGCAAAATAAATTGACTTGTGTCACATAATTACAATAAAACAAAAAGATTTTTTACAAAATGGTGACACAAGAACAAAAAAAAAACGAACAGATTTTGCTCTCTGCCAGCGGACGGACTGCACCAACAAGAACAGTTTTCAAACAAATGATGGCAGAAACAATGAAGAAGACTGAAAACATTTAGCAATAAAATAAAATAAAAAATTGCTGCTCTGACGACACTGTCAACTTTAATTACGATGAAGTTAAATGAAGTTGTTCATTACTGGCAACAATTTTAATGATGATGGTGATTTTGTTGATGCTGCTTGACGCGGGTGACAATTATGTCTGACTTGCAATTGTTCTGGGCGTTAATAACGCTTAAAGGCTATTTTAAGAACATTAAAATTCGAATATGAGCACAAATTAAATGCTGAATGCGAACAGACACAGACAACCAACCGCGTTAACAAAAAACCATAGAACAAGTTAAAAAGTTGCCACTTTCAGCTGGAATAGTCGGTTTATGTTTTAAACACTTCAGCGCCAATCTTGATTAACTTGAGAGCTGAGGGCGGGATAATCCAATATGTATGTATGTATTATTCTTTCGAAAACACTGAAAATCCAGCTTAAAAAAAAACTTATATTCAGACTAATGAACTGTTCACTTGCCAATTACCAGCAATTGCGATTAAACTAAAATATTATGTAGACTGGCAATTTGATGCTCTGCCATTAGATCTCAATCCGATTTATAGGTTTTAAAGCAAAAACTTTATAATCATCATTATACAATTATCTTTTGCACAAGTTTGTAACAATCGAATATATATGTTTGGGATGATCGACGTTTCTCTGCGATCGAAAAGAAATGGATCACAGAATGTGTATAAATAACATTTTATGAAGTAAATGGAATTAAATGCTCAAAAGTACTTGAAATATTCAGAAAAACGAATGTTGCCATATGTTTTCCAAGAAGGACGAAAGAATGTGATGGACCTGGACTCCAGAGCACCTTAACAACCGATAAAAATGTTGAAAAATTGAAGAAAATTGTGATGGAAACGCGTGGAATCACCACTAGAGCAGTTGCTGACGAGTTCATGCAATTCGTAAAATTTTGACTAAAGTTGATGAATGTCGAGTAAAAAAATCGCCAAAACGACATCATAATCCTCACACAGCCAGCCTATCCACCACATTTGGCCCTCACCGAGATTGAAGAGACTCCGATTGAAAGATCTACGTTTTGCTCTGGACATACCAAAAAAGTGCATATCAGAGCCGATTCGAGGATGGGAAAACACGCTGGCACAAGTGTGTTGCACTTGAAGGCAGTAAAATAGAAATTGATAAACAGTTTTTGAGAAACATTCAAATTCATCTTATTTTCTGAACAGAAAGGAAATACTTTTCCATACTATGTTTTTTTTTAAGGGGAGTCCCCCAATTCCGCAACAGCTCATAAAATGAAACTACATTCTTAACTTAAATTAAGATTTCTGTTTATTCAGTTGTAGTTTTAGAGCCTTGATGTTTCAGAAAAGACAATGTCAATAAAAAAGTGTTGACGTTTTGGAATGCTGAAGAAGTGGCCGATTTTTTTTTTCTAATCATCTTTAGCGGTACGATTGGGTTCGCTGGGTCATCTAGTCTGTCATAATTAACGCGCTCAAACTTTAAATTAAATAGAGTTGAAAGATACAGTTGAAGTTGTGCCAAGCAATTACATGTTTCTCTGCTACTTTTAGCCCAAATGCTGGACAAATATTTGTAAGAAAACGTAATATCTTTGTTGCTGCTCTTGTATTTGCAATGAAGGCAACATGTAGTTTCCCAAACTCTCTAATTTATGTTTTTTTTAAAAAAGTTCTGTTTAATTTTTAATAATTTGATCCTGCGGCTTGAAAGGACCAAATTTTCAATCAATTGCACTAAAATAATTAAGCACCTGTTTTATAATTTCATGCACTTAAAAAAATTATCACAATGCAGCAAAGAAAGTGCACTCTCAAGATCTGGAAAACCCACACAGAACAAGTTTGTTGCCAATTTTTTACTCAAGCGAAGTACTATAAAATTTCTTCAACGAGATAATATGCCACTATATTAAATAATGCAAAGGAAATAAATATAAGTGGCACGTACAAAAGCAGCTCACCATGCCACTGAGAGGAAGGCGAAGAAGAAGGAGAAAAAAAACAGAAGAAGAAAAAGAAGCAGAAGAAAAAGCATTCAATATGCATAGAAACATTTATTAGACCGTCCTCCGACTGGCTGACTCGGCCCGTTTCCCTCGCCAGTTGATGATGATGGCTGCTTGTTCGGTTGGCTGGAGTTGGCTGGTGCTCATTAATGATGAGTGTTTTTGAGATGATTTCCGTTTATATTCATAAAAATTCTTGATAATTAAATACAGTTGAAAGACATTTATACAGTTGATAATAATAAAATAAAAATAATCACATCCTTCGTTTGCTGCCACCGCTACCACCGCTGCCGCCGGTGCTGTTGCCGCTGCCGCTGTTAACTGAACATGTCTTGTTGACGGCTTGGCTGGCAACTTTTTTCCCTCCATCTCTTTTGCCTTTCTCATCCGATTCGCAATGGAGCTGTTTCAAACACTCGTACACATATTTTTATGGTAGTAGTAACAAAATCAAAAAAAAAAGTTATCTGAATTAAGAGTTAAATCAATAAACTGTGAGGCGAAAATAATAAAAATCATTTAACTGTAAAACATTTTCGTTTAAAGGAAATTAATCGTTTCTTATGCAATTGCGGACGCTCTTCTTGTTGTTGTTGTTGCTGTTGTTGCTGCTATTGTCGGATTGTCTCTGCATGACAAAAACGAAACGCAATTAATTGTTTATTGATATGAGTAGCCCCGTTTCGAGCTTTATTTAAAGTGGTATTAACAAAGTAAAACGATAAAACAAATCAAGTTGGCGAATTTTGCAGAATAAATGAAAGAAAGAAAGTTTCAAATTACGCCAAAGAGGCAAATAAAAAGCAATTAATGAGAAATAACCGTAATTAATTTCCTGGGATTAGCATTAGCTGGATATTATTAAGTTTAAAAGGCTTCGCTTTGGGCAGGCAGTCTTTTGGGACACAGCCCTACATCATGTCCAAAACTCCAGAAACCACAGCAATCCTTACCAATTAACGGAAGCTTAAGGTTTATGACTTAATCGAAATTACAAGAGAGTAGCACTGATCATAAGAAAAAAATTCTTGTCACATGACATGTAATATGAACTTTGGAAAACTGGGCAAAAATCTTTATAGACTTTTGGAGCCTGAGGCCCAGCTGCCATGTCCTATTATCTAAATTAGGTAATACATCATTTCTTTATGTAGGCACACAACTGCAACGAACGACGAATATTCGGTGGCGAATTGGTCGAAACTCGTCACACTCGGAGCAAGTTGAAATAGATTTAGAAATCACTGATTATGTTAACAATTTTAAATTATTAAGTTTATTCTAAAATTTGCTGAAGATTCATTGGCAACAAAAAATAATAAGAACAATTAAAGCAAACCCAGAATTTTATTGATAAATAATAAAATTACCAAGAGCTTTAAGTCAGTCAAAAAAACTTGGCTTTTCAGTACTCCTTAATATAGAACCGAATTCTTACACAGAAACCTGCTTGAATTTTGTAGCAAAATCTTAAATCAAAATAGGAAAATGATTAGGCAACGGCTAAACAAATAATCATCAATGATGGTCAATCATGGCGCAAAAAGTTGCATATTCCGGTCGCCAGACATCGTTTTGACGGAAATAAACGATTTTCTTAAATTGTAGAAAGAACTTATTGCTGATATATTTAAACCAAAGAGAGAAACAAACCTAAAAGCAAAACTATTAAAGAAAAAATTAAGTTACCTTATATATGTAAAGGTTTGGGGGGAAGGATACAGAGCGGCTGTCCAGCTCAAGTGAGTGAAGTGAAGAGTGAGTCACCTTACAAAATCCACCAAGACGCGAACAAGTTCGATATTCATAAACTGGCACTCACTTTTTTTGTTCACCACATACAAAATTTTCAGGTGGAAAAATCTTAAACCACTTGTTTTTTTTTTCTCTCAAACTTAATTTTTTATAGGTCTCGCAATAGATCCTGTAATACATCAACACCTAGAGAAATAATACCAGCGATATAAGACTTATTAGACTCGCTCCAATACTGAAACTGATTTGGTTATAACTTTCCAAAAATCGAACTATTTAGCCACTCTCTGTACCTTTTACTTCGCGAAGTAACGGTACGTTTCACAATTTCGTGATGTGTTCATTCGCGTTAACAATTCATTTCTTTTAAACGCTCTTAAGAAACGCCCAAAAACACATGAATTATGACAGAATTACGTTTAGAGTACAACTGCCAAAATAAATACAGCATTAAATTTTCGGTACAAATCAAAATGAAAAATTGAGTTCAAGACCAGTTCAAACTGAAAGAGAAATTTCGTAGCGAAAGCACAAGCAAATGGCAAAAACACCATGATCCTAATTCCTTGTAGAAGGCAAATAAATTGAGAAAAGAAACGTGTATTTTAAAGAAAGTTTGCGTGCGACAAACGGAAAGACGACATTCACTTACTCAACCATAAAGACTTTCTTAATTCGTTTCCACAAGAATCTTAAACGATTTGGCAATAATTTAAAGTGACATTTATTTTCAGTTTCTTGAGGACAGATAAAAGGCAAAGAACTGTTTCGTCTGCTTTTACTGTTTATACATTTTCAATAAAAATATTAAAAAGGGAATATAATACAACATACACACATATCGTTACCTTAACGTAGAAAGGCCCTAACTGGTTTTCTTTTTTCTCACATCGAGTTTTTTGTAAATTTCGAAAGATGATCTTCCAACACATGGCTGGTGAAATTGACGTGATACGATTAAAAATAACAAAAATATAAGCAGTTGAAAAAAGTTTCGCGACTACAAAACTTTAATTTTTGTCAAGTTTTTTCTCTCTCCCGAAAAGTTAGGACGCCGTTACTTAGGGCCTTTCTATATTAAAGTATCTATATATATATGTATTTACAATATGTATGTCTGTATATACAGACATTGACACACACACATGGACACATGGAAGTATATGGTAAAGTGTGTCGCTTTATTTTTGGCATTAGACTTGCAGCAAACATTTTGTTGATTGAATTTGTTACGTCTATGTCATTCACCAAATGGCAAAAGAACTTTCTTACTCTTCATGGTAACTGGGATTTGTGTTATTATTTATTTTTTTAAATATATAAATAGTCATAATATTGAAAAAGAATTTCCTTTTTCCATTAACATCTGCGATTTAAGCAGAGGACACATATGAATACATATTTTGGGAGCATTTGCTACCTTACGCGAACTGTTTTGGTTGGGCTAATTGTTTTCCACATAAGAAATCTGTTTTTCAACAGCAGCACAATGAAACAAAATGGTAGACTTCATATTTTACCAATCGATTTATCAGTAATACAAAATTTTACAACTATTAGAACAAATTGAAATTATCTGCAAAATTGCATTTAAATATGAAAAAACTCACAATGAAAATATATCTATAATCGATTTGCTAGTGTGTAAGATTGTGAATGGCAGCATGTGACAAGAGCGCTTAATCTGATGGTGGACCAGTACCAATGGGGTGAGTTTGTCAACGACTCATTCGCAAATTCTTACAACATATTAAAGTGAATCAAGATCCTGGAGTCAAAGAAAGTCAAGCTCCTGGAGCCAAAGAAACGTATCCACCTCAGACACATTTGGATCTGGGAAAAAGTCATAAGTTTATGCGGCTTTAGTGTGCCCAGTGAAATACTTTTACCAACCATTTCTCTTAATAACGTTTATAAAGACCAATTTATATAATTAAACTAATTGATAATTAACTAATTAATAATTAAAAAATGAGTTGTCACGAGATCAAGAAACGTCTTCCTTTTAAAGTTTTGTCAAAACTTGAGTGAAGAGATTATAAAGCCATAAATATATGTATTTATAACTACTTCGAAATACGCATCTTTAAGTCAAATAGTCATCATTTTTGTCGTTTCTTCGTTTTTTATGAAAAGCAGCAACAAATTGTTTCTGGCATTCAGACTTTGTTCTTGCTTTCAATTGAAAACTTCACGTATTTCGAAACGTACTTGTATTTCACAAAAAATTTAAACTTTAAAATATGATTAATAAGAAAAAAACTTACCACATCAACGCATGCTGTGACCTGTAAAGAGAATAAAACAAAAATTAAAGTTTCCTTTATACTTAAAGTACATTGATAAAATTAATTAATTATAGCACTATAGCATTTCTTGCCTTGCTTTGCTTTGCTCTACGCTTTTAAGGCTTCATTAAATTTCACATTTTTTTTTACATTATTTTTTCGAAAAAAATAAGAATTGCAAAGGATTATTCCGGCACAAAATTTTATATTGAGATTTTGTTTATGTCAAAATTTAGAAAAATGCCAACTAAACATTCTGTGGCGGCAACTGAATTTTATTTTCAGTTTTATGGTACATAAATGGGCGATGGGAGAGAATTAATTGCTACGATTTTAATTCTTTTACAAAAACTTTACTTCAATGTTCGGCACTCAGAACTCTATGGATTGGAGTTCCTTATCACAAATATCACATAAGGAACAAATTAGTATTATCCTTAAATAATAATCGAGCTAAAGGTGTTTTGCTTTTTTATGAAAAATATTACAATTTATTTTCAATACTGCGTTTCTTCAGAAGACAAAAACTTTACACGTTTTTTGTTTTAAAAGATTTTTTCAGCAATTGATTTTATCTAATGAAAAATGTTATAGTTTTTTATGTGTTTTGTAGCCAGTCTATATGCCGACATTTTGTAGGTTTTCAAGTCAATTGACGAGCAGGGTGCCACCTACGAAACAACGGACATATAGACCGCTAGAAACGAGTCTTAAAAGGCTTGACAGACCTCGACGGCTGAGGAGCAAGTTCTACACAGACTCCTTTATGTTATATAACTTGATATGTCTGAGATCACACTGGACTGGATTTATGATTTCGCACAACATATTACATTGTCTCAGGAATTACTTTAAATGATGTTTGTTGATATCTTTTGTGTAAGCATTTCTTGCTGCATAAACAGGCAAAAGGAGATCTTTAAAAGAAGGGGGAAAACCCAGATTAAAATGTTATTTCATAACGTTAGAATGTATTTAAAATAGTTTACGTTTATGTAAAACTTATTTTCTTTTCTATAACATTTTTAGATACAAATACTTACGCACATACATATAGCATATATATGTGTATATATATATATATATATAGAGGTATATGCGGCACACATGAATGAGTGCTTATAAAGTTAGGGCGCATCCATATGTATTATGTATGTATGGCTGAGCGTACATGCCACTGCGACTACATTTAGTGTATAAGAATGTTCAAGTGCATGTGTGTGTGTGTGCGTGTGTGTGCTTATATTTTTACCTGCTCTTCATACAATGTTGATCCTTGTCAAATGTCAAATTAAATTCCTGTTAGAATGCTCGTACGTTCAATCTACTACATTGTTGCTAAACAACAAGAAAAGCTTCGTCACTGGCTGCATCAAATACAGTAGCAACGGCAACGGCCACAGCAACAGCACCAGCACCAGCAACAAAGGAGCACTGAACACACACAGCAGAACCGAGAACAACAAGTTCATTTAAAGGATATAAGGCAAAATAAAATAAAGAAAAAAAGTTTTAGGTTTTTTTTTTTTTTTTTTTTTTTTTGTTTGAAAACAGCAAACAGTTTAAAAAGCAGTTGAGTTTAAAGTGAAGCGCAGCAGTGAGAAGTGAGTGCTAACACTGGCATTGATTTCATTTGGCCTCGTGCCAGTTTTCTTGAAATTAAATAAAAATATACTCGTATAAAGGAAAAAAAAAGTGCCGACAAAAATCGAATATAAATATTATATCCTTCATTCTAAGAACAGCAACCAATGAAATTGAAGCGATTTAAGTGAAAAAAGTTTCAATGTGTTTGTGTCGGGGAGTTTGTTTCTTCAAATATAACAAGTTCCGAAAATAGCACACTTTTATTTATTTAAACAATAAACAATTTTATTGATTCGATAAACGTGTCCTTTTAAAAACACATTTTTTTTTACTTTTAAACAAATACTACATAATGTAACAACAACAAGACATTAGCATTGGACAGAAACAATGTTCCTACAAGCAACCCAGCAACTGTCATGAATACTAAAACTCCGGGTAAGCTTAAACGCCATTCACTGAATTTCATTATGAGTTCTAAATTTAATTCTTCTTACTTAGAACGAGCACAAGAAAGAGTCTTTTCATTTCTTGTGCTTGATTTTTTTGTTTTTATATTTTTCTTAAAACACCTACTTGTATTTACTTAATAGATAAATATGTACTTATGCCCACACCTTTGCCAGTCATTCGCTCACTTCATCCATCATTCACATGATGGTTCCAGCACTTCATCATCGTTCCAATAAAGTTTTGAACATGTTCTAACAAACACTCTATAAATAACGTCGCTACGAACGCGTGCTGCTGTTACAGTCAGTTCGAAAGTATTTCTTCCTCCGGTTTATTGTTCTCTGGCCTGTTTTTTTATTTGTAGTAAAATTATTTAAAAGAGTGCAAACACTTAAAAAAAATTAACTTCAAACAACAAGCAAACCTTAAATTGAATAATTTCGTAAAGTTTTAGTTCCCACGTAATTGTTCAGTCCCATCGAAATGAGAAACTGTCAATGGTCGCTAAAGCTCCTAGATTCGGTGCTCAAAGAAAACGGTGTTTGAAACAATTCAATCCTACAATCAAGGAGTTTAAAACTAGTCCACAGCAAAAAGTACGAGTGCCACATTTCGAGGATGAAAAAAGAAAAGAAATCTAAGATACAAAAATCCACAACAATGAATTGTTCTAATTGGGTGAATATTTTCCTGCAAAAATGGCACTTTTTTATAAAAAGTTTGGCGAAACGACTGACAAACGTGGCTCGAAATAAAGGGTATCCCATAAAGTATGAAATTATGTACCGTGATATATGTACATATATTTTACAATAATGTTTTTAATTTGTTTGTAATTAAACGACCAACCTCGAACATCTGTTTTTTTTAGGCTCAAGTGACTTTTCTACATATTTAGTTAATGCTGTGATTTTTTTTTTTTTTTTTGCTTAAAGCCTTAAGAAATTCTTTTATCTTATTATTACTTTAAGTTTTCTAATAAAAATTTTTTTTAGAAAATATATCGGCACAAAAATATACTGCGATGTCGTTTCTTATTATAGGGCCACCACTGTTTAAGTAACGGTGTTGTTATTTCAATACTTAATTCGTAACTAGCATATAATTAACTTGATATTTTTACACTTATTAAAAGTTAATGGTAATAAAATATTTGACATCAACATTAAGTTCTCGAATTTAAAATAAAACCATGAATAAAACAAAGCCGTTTTCCAAAAATCCTAAATCAACAAATCGGTAATAAGAAAAGAGCAGAATCCGGATACAACATCCTCCGAAATAATAGTACAATGGATTGGGCAAAGAAATCCACCCAATAACGGGGGCCAGATTTGAATTCCGAACATGCAGACCTACATACTATATGTATATGTATGTATTTATATATTTTATTAGTATTATTTTAAGATTTATTTGATAAATAATAAAATATTGTTATTTGATATATAAATATGTAGGTTCAGATTAGACATCCTTTTCCACTCAAATATAGAATACAACGATGTTGTTACAGAGTGTCAAATTCTAAATATTATATGAAGAGAAGGAAAATTTAAATCAAAAACCCTCGTGAACAACAAAATTATGTTCTATACAAATTCGTTTATTTGTTGACCTTTTTTGTTTTTTAAAAAAGGAAATTATAAAATAAAAAAATTATTATTATTAATATTATAGAAAATGATGTATGTATGACATATCGCTACTTTTATATGGAAAGGCCCTAAGTAACGTTTTCCTTTTCGGTAGATATAAAAAAAGATATCAAAAACTTAATAAAAATTAAAAGTTTTGTAGTCCCGAAACTTTTTTCAACTGCTTATATGTTTGTATGTTATTTTTAATCGGATCTCGCCAATTTTTTTAGCACTGACGTGTTGGAAGATCATCTCAAAAACGAGTTAAGGCCTTTCTATATTGAGGTAACGATATGTGTGTAGGTAACGTACATATGTATGTACATACGTTTGTTCATATAAACATAGATTTATGGCCCTGGCCAATTTTTTATGTCAATGGCAACGATTGTGTGACGTCTTTGATTGCATTTTGTTTCTTTTTGCTTTTTCTCTAGTTTCAGTTTTCCTCCTATTTTTTAAACGTGAAAACGTTTTAACAAGCCATAAAAATATGCCTGAGAGTACTACAGAAAATATTTATATGTGTATGGATGTGTGTGTGTGTATATGGATGTGAAGAAAGTTAGAAAATAACAAAAATATAAATAAATAAAATTGCCGAAGAATGGAGAATGAAAATTACTTAAACTTTGACAGAACAATAATAACGAATAACAAATAGAATAGAAAGAATACGAAAGTTGAGGAATGACAAACATTTATGTATAAACGTATGTACGAGTATGTACGTAAGTGTGTATTTACGTATGTATGTACGTATTTCTTGTAAAAGAAATTTAGAGTAGATTTTTTGCCACACTGTAAAAAATTATGTCTGCCACCGATAATAAATTCCTAACAAAAAACTCAAACTAGTGGATTTGAATTTGAATATTCGAAAAAAAAGAAGTAGCAAAATAGAATCGCATTTGTGCTGTTCTTTTCACTTATTTCAAGCAGCAGTCAGTCAACCACAACCTGTTCGATTGGTAAATTCCTTTTGCTATATAACTTGCCGATTTTGGCTTAAGCTTTATTATTAATGTTTATTTTGCTTATTTATTTATTTTTTTACTTCTTAAAATATCAACGTAGCAACTTAATGGTTTATTGAGTTTCAGTTGCCTCGTTATTTTTGCTGTCTCAACTGTAGGCGGTTGTTAGCCGCCGTTCGTTTTCCAAAGTCACATCCAAAGCCTCAAAATGTTATCTAACGGCTGCAGGCACAGCTTCTTTCCTGGAAAAAGCTTGTTTGGCATCTCGGCCAACAACTATTTTATGGTGCTGCTTAGAAATGCAAAACCAGATTATGATGCGCGTCAACAACATCCATCCATCCTTTACAAGTTTTTTTCTTATATAATAAAAATTCGACATTTAGTATTCCAATACAAGTGCAACTTCAATAACATATTCTTATTTTGTTTCTAAAGTAAAATGGTAAAAAACTATTTCAGCCGACGATAAGCAACACGACTTCCTAAGCAAAACTGGAAAACTTGTGTTAAAAATTGTATTTAAAAATTTTCTTTCAGAAAACCATCTTTATCTTTTCTTTAAGTGTATGTATTAAGGAGCCAAATATTTTTGTTTGGCATTCGTAAATTAGACATACAACAATAAAATCTATGCCAAAAGGCATGTTGCCATTGTCACATCTCAAGACTATGGACGTGTAACGGGTGGCCCGAACTCGAGTTTTTTTCTTGTTTACGTAAATAAATGAGAAATAAAATGAACTTGTCTTAATGTCGATTTGTATGTAATATGGATTTATTGAGAGAGGTCAATATTCTACGCAGCTGGCTTTTCATTCCGGTTCTATATAAAGACTGGCAAGACGGCTGATTGCCAGCAACCGCACGTAGATGATTATTTGGTGATATAAAGTTCACTTTTCAGACCATGAAATATTGTATTAAATGCCTCCATGCCCAAATTTTACTCACCGAGGAGGATATACGAAGCTCCAACCACCAACTGAGACTAAAATTTATCCAAGTTCATTCATAAGTTTTATTTCAAGTCATAACACCCTATTTTCCTTGTTTCCGGCTGAATTTTT
Organism: Epicampocera succincta; assembly: GCA_932526305.1. NCBI lineage: Eukaryota > Metazoa > Arthropoda > Insecta > Diptera > Tachinidae > Epicampocera > Epicampocera succincta. The sequence goes on from OW052034.1 coordinate 61,721,843, forward strand.
GAAACAAATGAGCCAGTGGTGCCACCTTTCCAAATTGGTAAAAATGTTTGTGTGAAAAGCTGATGACGTCATATATTTTCAATAATTTGGAAATATTTGCTCACTGCGAATGTTGGCTACTGTTTAATAAAATGTTATAAGATACTTCTGCTTAGACCACCCTGTGTAGCCTCAAAACATACATACAAGGAAGTATTTCTCTCGTAAGTAATAGAAACATTATCTAAGTTTAGCCATTCATTTCGTAAATACCAACAGTCATTTAATAAAAGCCAGGACATAAAAAACAAAAAACAACAATTCCTTTGCAAAGCCAATACAAATCTTACGAAAACATTAAATTATGCTCAAGTCAAAGACGCAGCACCCACTTTCTTCGTGTTCTTCAAAAAGGGGATGAATTCGTTACATAAAACATAGAAAACAATGTGCTTTTACAAGGAGCAAATTATCTGTTCTTTATGCGAACATTAAATGCCGAATTCTTTTATAAATTTTTTTTCGCTTTTCATTCTATAAATAAACATGAAGAGTCTTTAAAATTCTTTAATGACAGGAACTCAAAATAGAATATTTGTTTCTTTTGAACCAAAAAGAAAGTTTTATAATTTCAATTAGTCGTTTTCTGGGAAACTTCTTAAATAATTGAGGCAACAATGTTGCAGCAACATGTTGTAGCATGGATTATGCGCTTTAGCTTTTCAAACTCTTACTCTCAACTATAAATTTTCTGACAGAGTAAAATTTCTTTTTTCCTTTTTTTTTTTTTATTTACAATGACATTCTTTTCAAATTAAATTGCTGTTGTTGGAATGTTTGTGTAGTCTGTGCTGTAGTAGCCTTCGTTTTTGTTGCTGTTGCTGTTGTTGTTGTTGTCGTTTATGTCATACTACTTATTCCATGTTCTTTATTTACTAACTGGGGTAATAAAAAGCATTAAAGGACCCATTAAGCTTAAAGAAAATAAACAACATGTCAATTATAATTTCCGTTTAAATTTTGTTAGGACACAAACTGAGAGGAATATGAATCATGGCTTTTTCGTTCTGTTTTTTCTACTTTTTCTGGGTAGAATCAATAATGGGGAAACTGTTTAAGGAAATTGAATAAAATTAATTTAAGAACTGAACAGATTTCTATTACGTCAATTTAAAGCACGTACCGCAGAAGAGAGTTTGTACAGGGAGCGTCAAGCTTTCCGGCAAAATGCGCTAAAATTTGCATTATTTGCAATTTGGGGCCATGAAACTGATTTTAAGTAGCCGGGTTTTTAATTTCACTTTGACAATTAAAGAGTGTTCTGGAAATGAACTGAATTGTGTGTCTTCGTTACAATTTGATTGAAGAGAGAAAAACGTGTTAAATGTTATTAAGGAGAAATTGTTTAGTTCGTGGCTGAGATTTAAGATATATAAATAAAAATTTTAACTGTGGCAGGGGAATTGCGCAGTTTAATGTCCATAGTGATACCCATCAACGCCTTCCAAATTTAATGGAAATAAATCGGTCTGGTTATGAAGGGCGGCAACATAAAAATAGAAAAAAAGGTATTTAATTTAAGTACAAAATTTACGGAATCAGAGGCAGGGCGTAAAAAGTGGTCGACGTTACAACCGAAAGCTACAAATTGATAAGAAAAAAAACCTTCTACGATTGTTAACCAAAAAGCGATAATCTACAAAAGTAAAGACAAACGGACTTTATTGGATGGAAAGTTTTATGACGCGTACAAATCGCAAGCTTTCACACGAGTTTGCACCGTCCATCGATCATGATCATCGTCGTTTTTGAAGTCGTATGGCTCAATGACAACGTCAACCCATAAATCCACGAAATAGTAATGCCCTGTGGACGTAAAGCTGTTTCGACAATAAAGCTTGTAGATTATCCTCACTCCAGGTACAACAATCCTGCAAAAATGGTTTCCATCGGAGAACATGAGAATCAATATCTATTTATGATATTGGTCTAATGCATGTCTATCTACCATAAACAAAAGATAACTATCAAATAGGTTGTCAAATAAAACAGTGTTGCTAACTCAAAGTAATGAGTCATTTAAAAAAACACTCAATACTATAATCCAATTACAACAAAAAAGAATTAGAGACCAAAATCGTCAGGTTTATTGCAAAAAAGAGCAGAAAATGCTCTTAACAAGATCTAAATTTCAATATAACATTTTGTTTAGGGATTTGCCAACTAAAGTTTTTTTTTGCTTTGACTGGGAATTAAATAGTTGCAAAATTCCGCTGAATTTTTTTAATTTTTTTTTTTTTTTTTTGGTAATAAAATTTTTTTAAACTTTTTTCCTTTTTAAAGGCGTTTCATTTATTCATTCATTTTCATCACTTTTAACTTCATATTCCTCCGGTAAGTCAACAAAATTTTATGGGCAAAGGGCATCAAGTTTTCCGAGGCTATCCCTTATTTCTGTTCAGTATCTTTTTTTTGCGCACTATTCAAGGTAATTGATAGTGACAACTTCCACTATTTAAGGCAAGCAAGAATTAATTTTATTTTTCTACATGGGAGGCCACACCAGCTCAGATCTTCTGTTATATGCATCCTAATTTTAACGGATATTCTTGTTTTTATAACTTTTTCAAATCTATTTGTTGACATTAAATCTTTCTTTTCCAAAAATTTCGCTTTTTCATTTGCCGGGAATCTTTTTCACAGGAAAAACATTTTCTGTTCTAGGTAAAACTTAGAAAATGTTTCTCTTTTATCTGATGACGCAAATCGTATTCATTATAAAATGAAATTCCATATAAGTAGTTATGAAACATTATTTCGAGCTTTAATTTAAATTACTCTGACTTTATTGCATTCCATTTGGAGGTAATTTACTTCTACCCACGTCGCTGCCGCCACTCTCATTCCTGATGCGATTTTTTCACATTAATATTACAATTCAGTCTAGATTTCTTGTTCCTTTTGCTTCCACGAAAATATGTACATATGCCAAAGAATGTACGTACGTATGTATGTATGTGCGTGCGTATAAAATTTCAAACGTCGAAAGTATTTCATTCATTATCAATTTAGAGCTAATTAAATGACGCAGTAACAGCTTAAGGGAAACAAACATTCGCACACAGTAGCAAAAAATACCCAAACAAGTTTAATGCGACTTAAACATCCCCATGAACAATTTTTTTGCCACCAACTCTACAGACATTGAATCGTTGCCTTAGAGAGTAAACCAGCTGACTGGCTGTCAAAGTTGGAAAAGTGAAACAATTCATAGTTGCCTCCCTTGCAGATATTGTTATAAAAGAAATTAATTGGCGAAGAGGGTTACTTTTTGAGATGTCTACAAAAATTACCACCATTCCTTCGGCCAGTCTTTTAAATTTCTTCTAGGGCAACAATATCAGTTTTATCTTTTTTTATTCTATCTAAAGCATTTGGATTCTAAAATTTTGCGCTAAATAGGAGGTTTTGCAAGGCAGAAAAACTCTTTTTCGGCTCCATCTACGGCTGTTATAAGATATTCAGCCCTTTAAGTAAGAGCTTGTGAAATCTGAATCGTAATACAAGACAGAAATGTTGTTGTAATGGAAATTTTTTCATTATATGCCAGTCGATCATTTCATGGCATTTATTTTTAAATATGATTTTCGCCACATTTCCGCCGCGGCTACGAGTTGCATGCCCCATTCGAACACTCCAATTTTCGACTACTTTCCAATAAATCTGGCCGTTTGAGGTCAGTGGTGGCTTAAATATTGGCAATGCCAAAGTAATCCAGAGGCGTTAAATCGCACGAACGAAAAGGCTTGACAACAGGATCACTTCTGTAAAGAAAGTTGTAGCCAAATTGATTTTGGATTTTGTTATAAATCGATTCTCAAGCGCTATATATGGCACGTTACGCCATCTTATTAAAACCAAATGCAGTTGATGTTTAGCTGATTAATTTTTGGAACACAAAAGTTCACCATGGCGTAATCGCGCACTCCTCTCATTGGAACGGCTGCTCCTTGCCCATATCGATAAATTTGAATGGATGCAACTGTGGTTTACGAACGTCTTAAGGATTTTCTACGCTCCAACAACGGCAATTTTTATTAATCAAAAAAAAAAACTTCATCATTAAACACTTCTTTGACAAGACTACTCATCTTCGAGAAGTCACAAAAAAAGCTCAATCAGCAAAAATTGCGTCGCATTAGCTGTAAGCCAAGATCAAGTTGAGAACGATAACGAGTCCACATTCCAGCGTCTCCTTAGATACTTCCCACTTTAGCCGCAATATTCTCTTTAGGGTGCGCACATTTCTTTGTCTTGATGACGGTTTTGAATCGAGAAGAGCAAAAATTTATGCGAAAACGATTAATAACTGTTCGAACTGCTGCTTTATTAGACCGATTATGTTGGCGGTAAAATGAACCAAATGCTATATGAGCATCGCCAACAGAATTATTTAATTGGCTGGCATTACACGATTCATAAGGACTAGCCACCAATTATTGAAAAGAATTATCAGCACAGTTTGATATTCCCAGCTGTCAAATCACAATTATCGATAACGATAGTTCTCATACAGCTTTTTGCAACGAGCCATATCTCGGTAAAGATCGGCGCTTTTTTTTTCTACTTCGTATTAAAATAGTGGTATTTTCGAATGGAACGTTTTATTTTCCCTATAATCCAATAGTGCTTAAAACGTCAAGTGGGTTACAAAAAATAAAACCAAGGACTCCGTACTTACAAACATACACACGTATTCATATATGTACCAACGATAAACTAATTAAGGAAATTGTGGCATATGAAGGGGGGGGAAAAATATAATAAGAATTTAATAAACGAAAGTATTTCAAGAATTTCAAGGGAGTTAAAAATATAAAACTTGTTTAGTAGCATTTTGCAATAAAATAGGTAGACAAAATGCCTCTTTAATACCTTTTTCTTTATTTCTTTTACTAGTGTAAAAGGAAGCAGATAACTTTCCTCTGAAACGATAATAAAATAAACAACTTTATATTAATTCAATTGAAAACTTGACAACTTGACATTTTATTACATGGGCCAACAAAAGTTGCCAAAGAATAATCTCAAATCCACAGGCAAATAAACATACTTACACACACACCTACAAGCACATTCCCAAAAGGAAAAGAAAAGCAATAACAAAAAAACGCTCATTAAATGCGGCAACTTAATCCCATAAGTGCCTGAATGGATGGCTGCTTGTAAATGACAACTAAATATAATAGGAGTGTGAGCATTAGGAACTATACGATAGTGGGAGAAAGGGTTTTCCAGCCACAATTTAAAATTGTAATGGGCCAAAAATATCGTCTAAATCGTAACAAGCCCTTATGAAAAGACCGGACAGGAGACTTTTTATGTATGTTTACGAGGTCTGTTCAAAACATAAAGTGAATTTTTTCAATCTTCGACGAACTTCTAATGTTCAGTTTTTGGTGTGTCCTTGAGATGACTCAGCGATTCGGTGCTTGTACCCTCAATCATTAAAAACCCTGTGCTGTCTTGGGTCTCTTCCATCTGGGGAACAGGAAAAAGCAGGAGAGGATCAAATCTGTTGAGTACAATGGTGGTGGGGTGCCACCCGAGAAAAGCCCAAAATTTCCAAAAAAAAAAAAAAAAAAAAGAAATTGCATTGCCGACATCCTCCGCAACTACTTAATATTAATTCGACGATTCTCGCTGACAACTTTTTTGCACTTGCTCAACATTTTCATCATTGATGTGCTGGGATGGTCATTCACACCTTCCCGATCTATTTTAAAAAGCTTGCATCACTTATAAACATTTGTGTGATTCAAAGTACAATCTCAGGATGCCACATTTCAAGGGCTTTTGGGCACTTAATTCCACTTTTTAAAAGAAATTCTATGCAAATTCATTCAAGTCCATTTTTCGTGAACACGCAAAACACTTATAACTTTTTTGCCTCGCACAAACAAACCAAACACATTTAATAGCTGAAACTGTTAACATGTGTTTGAGACGAGTGTGCCAGCATAAAAACTCGATAACCGCGTGTACACACCTCGCGAAATTTCAAAAAATTCGCCCTATTTTTTGAACAGATCACGGTATGTATCCACTGAAGGTCTTATTAATGAAAATTATACTGCGTTTATTAGAGTTTCACTAATTAAAAATCATTTCATAAGTCTGTATTAAATTCAAAATTTGCTTTTCATCAATAAGACCACATAAATGCTTATTAAAAGCTAAACACGTTTAATTACTCCCTTAACTGCGACGCACGTAAGTTCTTACATCGAAACGGAAGCCAAGATTATTTTTTTTTTTGTTATATTTATATGTAAAAGAAAAATAAAGTTATTGAAAAAAAAACACGAAATGATCAAACAAAATAAAAATATATAAAAACATATATAACAAAATAAACAATTAAAGTCATTAAAAAATAAGCCCAGAATAAAACTAAAGCAAAAATGTAGAATCAACATGAACCAATGTTGATGGTTTCTTTGTGTTGAAAACTTTCCCCGCTGCTTTTAAACGCAAATTTGCTTCTCCATTGACGTTGTGGGATAATATGTGATCGATGAGATCATTTCCATTTCATAGCGCTGCTGAAAAATCTATTTTGTTTTCAAATAATAACCGACAGGCTTGAATTTTTAAATATCTTTTAATTGGTTTTCCAAAAATGTAATACTGAGCAGATGATTTTACTCTAGATGTGGTTCAGTGATGAGTCGCGGTTTTCGCTTAGTGGCAAAGGCTTGCAACATCTCGGCAAAGCTGTGGAACTGATATTAAGTAAAAAAGGCAGCTTAACGTAGAATCTAATACAGAAGTCGGACAAAATATTATTTTTAGCACCGAGGTGGCTTTTGGCGGCCTGGCAATGGAACAAACGAAGCCAATTTCATTTTTTCTATTTAGCAAATATTCATTTTAGTGAGCATCTAATTTCGCATACCAAGGCTCCTATCGCTCCTCTTTGATTTTATGTGAACCTTAAAGTCGATCCAAAGTTAATTTTAGCTGGATTTTTGAACAATTTTCGAAGGATTTTTCGAAGAATTTCTCTGGCATTGATTGTTTCACTCCTTCAATCTTCAATCTCTGATTAAAGAAAAAGTAAATGTCATTACGGCTTTACCTTCCTGCAACAGTTTTGGCACTTTACGAACATGGTACAATATTTCTGTGTAGAAGAAATTGCTTTAAGGAACCGGTTTTAACTATTTAAATTATATAAATTTGTCGCAATACATTCAAACATAAAAGCGTGTTAACGACAATTTTTTTAAAATGTATTCTAGTGAATGTGTCGCCATAATTAAAGTGTTACAAAACATTTTTATACGATTGCAATTTCATTTCAATTCACTATAATGTACTCGTACAGCCATTCTGTCACACATTCTCACTTACACATTCACACACATATTTTCATGACTTTTTCATACATCTTTATTTCAGCCGTTGAGGATGTGGGAAGGAAGGGTCTGGGAGGCGGTAGGTGTTGGCAAAAATATGTTTATTTTCAGTTGGAAATTTACAGAGATTTTCATTAAAAAGAAAAAGGTTGAAGGTTGCTAAATTACAACAATTCATTTACCGCAAGTTCCAGCACCAGGACAGTGGTGCTGCAAAATATTTAAAGAAATTATTGAAAGTACATATTTTAAATTAAATACAACTTTTTCTTTTAGAAATAAAATAATTATGTTTGAAAAAAACAAAGAAATGTTGTTCATTTTTTTCTTTTTGAAATGTCGAAATCAAAGCATGTCCTTGACGCGTTTCGCCCATCACTGTTGTTTTGTTTATCTGCTTTAGAATGCAGCTTTGAAATGTTATAAGTGTAATAGAGTCAAATTATTTTAGTATTTCAATTCTGTAAGTATGCGAATGAATGAATGAATAAAGAGACTCGTGTGTGCATCAGCATTTTTAAATGCCAAGTTAAAATTCATACATTTATTTTGCATACAGTTTCCCATTCGGCAGGATATCGTTGGGATTTTTGTGTAATTATGTAATTTTCGCAAATAAAATGCAATAGTTTTTAATAGATTTTTTAAATACAAATATTTATGATGGAGTGAAATGCATATGAATCAAATTTTAATAGGTTTATACGATTACAAAATTGAATTCTCATACGGATTATTTTGAACCTGAGAGCTAACAAAAGCGACTTTTTTGTACATAAATATATAATTTCGTAATTATCTTCTTATGCTTTAAATATTGTAATTAAATAAAATGCGTTGAGTGCCAGTTGGCCACAGAATCCGATGAACTCAGTGAACGATTACATTAATCATGTGGACCTATTGAAGAGCGCTATAAAGACATTTTTCTCTTATAATAAATATTTTCTCACAATATTTCAAGTGATAACGTTCTGCTTTTAAAGGTGATTTTCCGTTCTCATCATCAAACAGCACAAAAAAGAACCATGCCCTGAAGAGGTATAAGATTAATGTGTACCCAGAAAATGTTACTTGTAATGTTCTGAATAAATCTTCTGAACATGTCGTTTTTCAAAAGCTTAACTATCATATGATTTTCTATGTAAGTTGACTACAAACGGGTCTAACGTTATGCCGGCCGTAAAACGAGTTTCGGATGTAAACTTTTAAAAACCCGATACAAAGTGTATATTTTTTTAATCTCCTTTACTACAACCTTGTAACTGTGTAATTAAGAAACAAACTTTTTAATTGTTCACAATGGGCTGGTGCATGCATGTGCATGCAATTTTACAATAAAATATTAGGTTTTTGCTTTTTAATTGTCTAATAAAATTGATAAAAACAAATTGTGTTCCTTTTAACTTTTACTGTGATTTGTAGTTTTTTTTTGTCAACGAAATATTTTTAATCAAATAGTTTGTTGGATTAGCAAATTTATTTAATCAACAAACATTTTAAATATCAGGAAAAGTCTACACTCTACGAAAGTTTGACAGCCTCTCTCGTGGTTTCAGGCATGAAAATAAGACAATTAAGAAAATGATCAAGAAAAAACTTTTACAGTTTTCTAATATATTCCAATTATTTTTGTTCTAATTGCAGCATTAATTCTGACTGAAAAGCAAAAGCAATATAAGTACATACACATTATGCTGAACTAAAAATGTTAAATAAATGATGCCCGAAATTGAATGTGACATTGTGGCAGCCGCAGCAACAACAGAAATGGTTAGTGGAGTAACGCATGTACCCATTTATGAAACAGCAGTAGCACAAAAACTCTACAATCCACATCTCTTACATCAGCAGACAGCGGCACATCATCAGCAATATTATCAACAGCATAATCATTATAATAACGCTGTTAGTTGCAACTATAAGTTGCAAGAGTATCATCAGCAACAACAACATAAAATGGCAACAAGTTCATACGTGTATCGTAGTCCTTTAACGATACCACCAGCAGCTGCACATACAATGTATGAGAATACCAACAGTAACAACAATAATGGTAGCACAATTAACAATCACAACATCAGTAGCCATAGCAACAGCAACAGCAACAACAACAACAACAACAACAACATGTTAGAAACCTACAATAGCAATTACAATCACACAATGAATTTAGCAACAACTGCACCTGCACCAGTTAATCATGATGCGGCAACCACTACAGCAGCAGCAACACAGTGCTTTGCAACAGCAACTGGTGGCTGTGGGGATGCAAAAAGTTCAACAGCAACAACAACTAGTCCCAATCAATATAGTTCTAAGGAGAAACTTCATGAAGCTGAACAGCATCAGCAAACAATGATGCCAACGGCGGCCACAACATTTTTGCAAAAATCATTGGAGGCTCCCGTAAAACAAATTAATTATACTAATGGTTATGCCAATATGGGAGAAAGAGCAGTTGGCAAATATCTAACAAGTCCAACACCACCACCTGCGGCAACACTGGCCAAGACACAACAGCAAAGGCCACCCCACTCGCCACACGTCTCAAACGAAGCCAGTTTGTTTTCAACAACCATGACACCACCACCATCATGGCACCCTCACGTCTACGCCCGGCCGCCAAATCGACCCACACCCCACACAATTGCCGACATTTTAGGCCTGCGCGACACCAATAGCTCATCTCTTACCTCAACCCTTCTTAGCTCTTCCCTAACGCAAGACACTCAAGATGAATCCTCAAATTCGTCGGCCACCAATCTGCCGCCCGCACCCCTCAAATCACCCAAAAGCATTTTGCGTAACTTCCAGCAGCAATATTCCCAACAACTGAATCAATACGATCAATTACAGCTACGAAGTGCTTCGGTGAGCGAGACGAGCGAGGACGATCAGACGCCAACACCTATGGCGTTGGGTTCGGAGCCGCAGCATCAGGCCGTGTCGGATCAACCGCTGAATTTGTGTGTAACTAAAAAGTCCAGAGATTCTCTTTCGCCTCCACCTGCAATCAAGCAAAATCAAATCTTTGGCGTTGCAATGGACAGGGAGAAGACGCCCTCTCTATTGGGCAAACATTCAAAGAAAGGTGAGTAACAAAAAGTCATTTGAAGTTTAAATCATCAAATCATGGGAATTGTAAATGTTGACTTTTGTAACAAACCAGCACGTGAACGGACAAACTGCTGGTATTTATGTAGGAACGATTCGAGATTGTAGGTCCAACTCCTGACACCGACTTTAACGCATTCGCTGCCAGTTCAAGCTTTTTTATTTGCCACGATAAATGCCGCCACGATGCTATGACTTTGTCATAAACTGAACAAGAAGGATACATATTTGAAATATGGTACTAAATATGCAACTTACAAAACGGGAAAGAAAGGCGCTAAATTGCCGCCAGGAAACTATTTACTACAACGAGTTATACCGTAAGGGGTAGCGCAATAGTTTCTTGAAAAAAAAATGTATGTGTCGAGATAACTAAATGAAGTCACTCAACATGTCATGTCAAAGTTATTACGAGCTATTTTGCAGCCGGACAGTTGGTAGTTGCCAGGTCGAGCTTTGCCAAATCGTTCGTTTTAGTGGCTGGTCACTTCCGTTCAAAAAACAGACTGATCTGTTCGCTTAATTGTTTGCTTTGAGGGAATAGTACGGCAACAGTTCTTGTTGTTTAAGATCCTTGCAGATCTTTATCATAACAATTTTAGTCAAAAAATGTGAAAGATCGATGATATCCTTTTGAATAAACTCAGATTGAACTTCATTTTACTTCTCAAAGTTATTAAAGCCCAGCTTCCCCCAAAAAGGAACTCTTTCTAACATAAAAAAAGAACGAAAGCCAAAAGGATATGAAGCAAATGAGCGAAATACGCGTAGAACGGAAAGCGCTCAGTTAAATGGTTCAGTTATTTGTTCCCGGATAAAAAAGAAAATGCTTTGTAGTTCCAGGCGTATCAAAAAAATATTTCTGTAAATTTGTTGATTTTTCTAAAGAAATATTTATTTTAAACACATATTTTATTATATTCAAATAAAATATTTTTTTTTCGTTGAGTTTGATTAAATTTTTCTAGTCGTGTTTACACGATAGTAAAAACTCATTTGTGTATGATTTCTACGGCTGTCGGATGCCTGAAGACCCTCTTTTAAATGTGAACATTTGTTGAAATTTTAATTTTTTCCTTTCATAAAAATTATCTTCTACATTTTGCCCCAATGACATTATAAAACTAGAATAACAGGTTTTAAGTTTAAAAATGTTGACTTATTATTAAATTATAGGGGTTTTGTAAGATCTGACAACGGCATAAAACCTTGTGTGACTTTTTTGGTCCCAAGGGCCGCGATCCAAGGTAATATACACGAACTAAAGAAAACACTCGAAAATTGTATTATAATAAATCAGGCTTCTTAAGTTCGTTTTTTGCGTCCGAATTAAGAAAGAAGTTCTTTTAAATTGTAGTCGATCTTTTAAGCCGCACGGGTTAAAATTTGTAGCCACTGAAGCGGAAGTAACACCCAAGCAATTAATCAGTGGAACTTCGATATAGCAAACTCTTTTTATTTATAAGGAAGAACTCAACAAAACGAATTCTTTTAATGAGTCCCTCGCAAACAAATTTTGATTGCAAAGTTGGACTTTATTTCATTTAAAGTTGTTGGACAAAACTACACCATATTTATAACAAAGTAGGCCTTAGCGCCTATTTACCATGAAGTCAGGCTGGAGCTAAATTATTAAAGCTTGGTTTTAAAAGTAACGAAGTCCAAATATTCCTGTTTTCAAGCGCCATCACTAACTTATTTCTCGCTAGTTTTGAAACAACTTTCATCCCAAATCTCATTCGTTATAATCATCGGATAATTTGATAGTTAATCTTAATACAATAAGTCGACAGATTTTTCCCAATGTTTCTATATCTTATGAGAATTTTTACCATTTTTATTTATGTCACAGACTGTTTAAATAAAATAATTTTGATCCAACCATAATGCACGATGTTAATTGTTAATAAAACAAATCATTGTGATAGAAGGATCTATGACAATTATGTGTCAAACAAAATAGCGGCCGACGCTTCATATTTCCAATGACTCTGACACATAATTGAGGTCCAATGTCGTTAATGTGCCGCATTATCTCTTCTTTTAGCTCTAAAATTGTTCCTGGCCGGCCCATAAGTCGCACTAAACGAACTGGGCGAGCATGCACAGGCGTTTTCACATTTCCATTGCGCACAACTCTACCGAATGTGGAGGCATTTGGTCGATTATGCTGACCAAAAAAATCACGAAGTGCAACGTAAAGCATTTTGATTTGAACGCCCATTTTCTTAAAAGGCTTCAACAATCTTAAACCCTCTACATGTTTGAATTTGTTCAACACTTCAAACAAAGAAATGTCTAATTAAGGTGCATTTCACACTGTGGTTGGACCACCCTTTGCTTGTTAGTACGGCGGCTTTATAACAGATGAAATTCAAAGCTCAGCTCATTACTTTGTTTACGTTTTAATCTTGTTTGGATGTCAAATGCCTCAGAGCAGCAGTTTTTTTTTTGACATTTCTCGAACAATAAACGAAAACCCTTTCGATTTTGCGGACTTTTGTTGTTCTACTGTCTTAACGAATGTCTTAGTTTTCGATTCTCGAATTATTTTTGCAAAAGTGTTTCTTTGCAGCACTTGACAAAACAAAAACGCTAAATGCGCTTTTTATTTCCTCCCCTCACCCCCGCCCACCATTTACAGCAAATTGCTTAATTCTTTGCTAAAATGTTTACTTGTACCGAACGCCATTAATTTTATTGAATTAACAATTTGCTTTATTATTGTTTCGGAATGAAAACTGCAAAGACAAAAGAAATAAAGCAGTTTATTGATTTAATGGCATGTCCGACTGCAACGAATGTGTAAAAATGCTTTCAAGTTTGTTTTTCTCTATTATTTATTGTTCTGGCAGCACGACCAATATAGTGCTGGGCACTGAGAGAGTTTTTCGTAAAATTTCCAATTTGTTTTACTGTTTTTCGTTTCGTTTCGTTTTTTTGTTAATTGAAATGTATGATTATTGTTGCAGCGGAGTGCAGAGCTGCATTTTGGGACTTATGGTCGATTACATTTAAATGTGATTATTTATTATAAAGTGGAAAAAAATTATTAATTACAGTATTGTTTGTTTATATTTTCATTTTTCATTAGTGTAATTAAACTCAAAAAGATTTTCTTTTTGTTGTAATATAGAAATACATGTGACAAATGAAAAGACAAAAAAAAAACGTATTTACAATTGAATCATAAGTGTTTTATTAGCATTTTTGTGTAAATATTTTCAGTTTTTTTTTTTTGGGAAGTTCTCCGAACACTTTTAACTGAATATTTCAATGGGAAAGCGTTAGCACAAGTTATGCAGGTTAAATTATGCAGGTTGAATTTCTGGTATATTTTATATTATTCATACTCTACGAGCCGTATGAATAACCCGGTTCTGTGTTATCCTTAAAAACTGTACACTTCGACGGAAGTCCTTAAGGTCTTTTTCAATACTACCTTTAAGGTACAGATGTAGTTCCGCAAAGAAAGTTTGTGCACAAACTACCCTGAAGGAAATATCAACAGGGAAATATTACTGACTTACTACTGCCATTGTCACCAGTAGTACTTTACTATACTTATTAGGAATACACTAGTACTATAGACGCTATTGACTAAGTATTCCACTTGGAGATATACATATGTGGACATTGGAATCAGGCTGTCTGCGCTATACTAGTTTCGCTGTATGTGAAGATGGTGGAAAGTAGTAAGAGAAAATGTCGCCAAAAAATATATGAGAAAAGTAATAACTTGGAGACACTAATGCCCAGGTTTCCTTCAGGTTAAGTTCAGCGTTCCTATAACCCGTTAATTTTCAATACAGCAAAGCGCATTTTCTAAATCAAACACTATTTTTTGGTGGGCCATTAAACCTTCCATTTATGAGGCCTTCCGCTAAGCTGTCTTCTAGAAACGTTTAAGAAGTGCTTTTCATTGCGCTTTGGACAATCTCTCTCTTGTTTTTTAATCTTTAAATATCCCATTCATCTGACCATGAGGGTATAAATTCAGTAAAATTGCTGAATTTTGCCCTACACAAGTGCAGGCGTAATAAGCACTGACAAGGGTGAGAGCACCCAGTATGTGGCGCTCCCTACATTTGCAGACACAAAAATGCCAGCATTAAAACGTCTGGCATTTTACAAGTCAACAACCATAACAGAGTGGCAAGGTTCTCCGTTGACAATATACAATAAATGGATCATGTATCAGAACCAAATTTAGAGTTCACAACCTTGAACCGCAATTTTATATAAAAAAGACATTCAATTGAAGTCCACAATATTTATATAAATTTTAGATACAACCAAAGGCGACAGCCAAAGTTTGCTGACAAGTAGCAATTACTTATTTCAAAACAAAGACATCTAAAGCTAAACGACGCCATAAGGTTAGTGAGGCTCAAGAACCTTTGGCAATAAGTTTTGGTTGACTAGTGTAAATATTTATATTTTTGCTTTGTTTAATAAACAAATAAATAATCCATTATTTTCGTTATTAAATATTTATTGAATACAATTGATTTTCAGTCAATCGTTTTAGGGCTTTTTTTCTTTTTGTTTCGCCAAACTCCCCTTAACGATAGCGAGTGTTAATTGCTGTGTTGACCCAAACAGTTTTTGCTGCGGTTATTTTAATATATAAAAAACATGTTAAAATGTTATTTTATTATTCGTACTGCGATGTTCGTACTCTGAAATTGGTCATAACACTCATTGGTTTGTGTATTTTAATGACATTTTTTACACAATTCAATTTATAATTTGTATTTTAATTAATATAAATGTGTGTTTGAGTGTGAAAAATTCATTAATTACTTTATTGTTTATTTAGTATTTTATTATTTTTTTAATATTTAATAGAATTATAAATCCCTGACTCATGGTTTTTTTCATTTTCGTTTTTAATATAGAAAATTGATTTAAAGGTAAAAAGTAAATGTAATTTTAATTAATTTTTTTTCCTTGTATTTTCTGAGTGTGTTTCCTTGTTAAAAAAATCTATATACATATATATGTGTACACACGTCCTCATTTAAAGTATCCGTTTCTTTTTTTGTTTATCGTTTTTTTTATTACAAGGATACAATTAAAAAGCATAAAAAATCTTAAACAATTTTGTGGAGTAGTTAATGCCGGCATCTCAATAATGCGCTAACTGCTCAGTAACAAGCTTGTGACATTCACAGACCGAAGTCTATTAAGGACATCATTCTTTAACCAACTCGCGTTAGTCCTCGCTTCTAGTTCCTTACCAACGCAGGCATCTGTTGCAAGACAACAGCTCCTCCACGATATTTTAGGTTTAATCCCTGGTTGTTATTGTTATTGGTAGTAATAGTAGTAGTATTGATCTACTATCAGCGTTAGTAATAAAGGTAGTAGTAGTATTAGCATCGGTAGTAGTAGTAGTAGTAATAGTGGTAGAATCAGTTTAGTGTTAGTAATAGCCATAATAAAAGTGTATTTGTAGTAGCACGGGTAGTAGTAGTGGTAATAGGAGTAGTAGTGACAGAATTATTATTATTAGTACTGGTATTATTAATAATAGTACTAATAGTGGTAGTAGTAGTAGTATTAGTATTGGTGGTAGTATTAGCATTTGTAGTAGTAGTAATAGTAAAGTGGTAGTAGTAGTACTGGTAATACAATAGTAAAAGCCATAATAGCAGTATTGGTAGTGGTCGTGGTAGTGGCAATAATAGTAGTAGTGAAAGTAGTATTATTATTAGTTGTAGTATTATTAGTAGTAGTATTATTAGTATTAGTACTAATAGTAGTATTAGTGTTGGTATTAATAGTACTATTGGTATTAGTAGTAGTAGTAGTAGTAGTATTATTATTATTAGTAATAGTGGTAGTAGTAGTAATAGTAAAACCCATAACAGTAGTATTGGTAGTAGTATTTTTAGTAGTAGCAGCTGGTGACAGAGATTGAGTACACCACGAACTTGTTACTTTATTATTGTATAAACTTTATATTTTACGAAAAACTTTATATAATTTTACCAACAACAGTATTAAATAAGTGAATGCAATAAAATTTAACACAGAAATTTTGTGCCTGCTTTTTTGCACGTTTGTTTGTCCACTTGTCAGTGTTTAATTTATTGTGTTCACAAATGGAAACAATATAAAAATGCAATAATTGTGTTTTCTAATGAATGACTTTATAAACAAATTCTTAATAAGAAATTAATCGCTGAATATATTTAATTTGAAGAACATTAAAGTTTTATTCTATTCTTGGTTGTTGCTTAATAATCTTGTTAATAGTAGAAACACAGAAATACACATTAATGGCTACATAAATGTTTTGAGTCACTTTATTTGATTATATTAGACAAGGTTGACCATATTTAATGTATTTTATAAATTAGATTTTTATTGATTGAATTAAAATTTAATTAATGCGTCATTTTATTTAGCAAAAAAAAAAAAAGAAATACATAAAAAATAATTTACAGTTTCAAATAAATTGAAGAGATTTTGCTATTTTTCAAAATCAAAAGTTTATTAAAAATTAATTTTTGACTGCTTTTAAAATATGAACAATTTGATTAATTGTAATAATTGATACAGTATGTTAGATATTATAGTGAAACCTCGATATAACACAGAGGCAAAACTTAAATTGCGTCCCGTTAAAAGAGCCTAGAAGTCTAAATTTGTTTGCTGGGGATTACTTATCCCCATAGCCTCTATAGAGCGAAGTACTCATTCAAAAACATCTTCACAACGAACTACGAATTAAATTTAGAGCTAGACAATTTAACTTGAATAGAAAATATTTTTCGTAAGGATTTTTGGATTCGCTATAGTTGCATCGTATCCAAGTTTCACTGTAAAACTGTAAATTTCAATTCCTTCCGTTTTTTTCTTAAACGCGAAAGTGCAAAAAGATACAAATTTACAACAAAGAATTATGTTTAACATTTATTTTACTACTGCTACATTATCCATTTTTTTTAAGGTCAGATAATTCTAGCGGAATACAGTACGTATTTCAGCTATTTTATGGTATAGCAAAGTACAGTGGTTGGACCACTTCCACTCATGTGTGAACTTGAGCTATAATTCACCCCTGTGTGTCTTACAAGAGCACAAGGAAAAGTCAAGGCATATGGATCCGTTGGACGTTATTCCAAAAGAATATAACCTTTTAATCAGACTCGCCATGTAGTTAATTACGAAAATGGACATCTATTGAAGAATGCAGATCCAAAGTATCTTTCTAAGATTTTGCATTTAAACTACTATCAGATCGTTTCCGACAAGAATAGGCTCATCAATCAAATGACCAACACCAGAATTCCAATTTCAAGGCGTTTCAGTTAATCTTTGGCAGAGGATTTGCTAGCACCAGCCTAATCCAAGTTACACAGAAAGTTTTGATTGCCGCCATAACCGAAAAACTATTTTCCAGAAGGCCGAAACCCGACCGGCGAAAGAGATAGACGAGGCGGGGCGAGACAAAGAAGGCTCTGGTTGTTAACGGCGATAAAAATTCACCTTTTACCAATATTTATTTCTCGGAAATGTTAGTGCTTGCTAAGCATTTCATATTGTCTGCTGTTTAGACTACTGCCGTGTTTAATTCAATTTTTGCTTGTCACTTTTTTTTTTTTTTTGCTTGTTTTTATCTTTTTGCCTGCAAGACTGATAATTGCTGTTGTATGTGTTTTATTGTATTTATAATTACCACCCAATATGGCATAAAAATAAACTTTTCAAAAGTCAACAATGCACAACCAGAACTAATCAACCTACACTTTTTAACACAACAGCATTGAAATGTACGAGCACAATAGCAACAAATACACAGTGAAAGAAAAACATTTAAAACTTTTAGTTTTTTGTTTTGTTTCCATTTTTCCTTTATTTTGGAAAATGTGTTAAGCATGCAAATCATGCATTTATTTCAACAACATGTCGATTAATTTGACTTTTTATTTATTCAGTATCAAATCAGACACAAAATTTCGAATTATTAACAGTGGCAGTAACAGCAATAACAACAGCAACAGCAACAGCAACAACGGCAACGACAACCACCACAATGAGTTACCAGCTCGCACAGGCAGACAGTCTCATATTTTTATCGTCAAAGTGCGAATAACAATTTAAATAGAAATTTGAAAAATTAATTAGAATTGGTTGGTCAGAGTAGCAGACCTTCGTTTGTTGTTGCCTCCAACAACTTCACCAGAATATTTAGGTTGTTGCTGCTTGCCGACATTAGACATTTTTGTAGCAGAAGCAGCAGACAGGTCATTAAGTCTGCTAATTAGAATTAACAGGAAAACAACAAATGCTAAGAAAACAAGTATCGGAAATTTTAAGCAGAAAAAATTCTCCAACTCGACCGCCCAGCAAAAAAATTATATTGTTGAAAAACCCCCAAAATCATGTTTAATCATTTTTAAAAACACATCAAAAAATTACTAATGTTTTTGTTTAAAATAACTATTTTATTGTATGTGAAAAAATGTATTAGGCAAGAGGCCACCACAATTACAATTAAGACAAGTAAAACACAAAAACAGATTAATAGGAACAAACAAATATGAAAACATTTTTAAAATGCAATTAACTTTTAATGGAAATATGGCATTCAGCAGTGAACACAGATAAACACGAGAATGATGATGATTTATTTAAAAATAACCAGGAATAGAGATTAACAAATTAAGAATGGAAAAAATCTTATTGTGCCTGGTAAATGAAAACAGTTTTAGTTTTATTCATAAAATTCATAAAATGAATAGAATTTTAAATTAAAACACGTCCCGTCAGAAATTTATTCTAGACAATAACACCCTCTTTATGGTTGGTTGATGTTTTCAGTTCTATTATTTTTAGTTTGTTTTTTCTTTCGAATTTAATACGAATGCAATGAATATTCAAAAGCTGCGCACAAGTCAAGAATAAGACAAGGCAAGACAAGCTAGAAGTTCGATTCAACACTGGACGCTCGTCTCCAGCGTTGTTCAAAATATGAATATCCGGTCTTTGTTTTCGTTTTAATCGTAAAAATCTTAAGTAAATTGATAGAAACGATCAATGAACGGAACGGGACGGTGATGACATTATTTGAAATACATACATATGTTGTCAATCTTTACATTTAATTGTTGCCTATTAAATTTGGGATAAATATTTATTAGCAAAATGGTTTAATACGGTTAGAAATATTCTTGCTACAAAGGGAAAATTATGGGAAAAATTTAATTAACTTTTTATCTCAAATAATATGTTTTTTTTTTCAATAAAATTTTTTTTTGCTTAAAAAATTACTGAAAAAATTTATGTATTTGATTCAAAATTCTTTGTTTTGAAAACAAACCGAAAGTTAGAAGAAAAAATAATCTTTCATGTCATGTTCTCTTTGTTGAAACATTTTTTGTTTGTTTCAGCAAAATTTTTATTTGGTGGATCCGCGCATACAAACAATTTATCAATGGACTCAGTGAATTCTATTGCTGAATATGAAAAAAAACATGTTTTTCGTGTATTCTTCTTATTCTATTCTTGGTTTCTGTTTGGGAAGGACAGCTTACACATAACGAAGGTAGCCACAATTAAATGTTGCCCCCAGACAACAACAAAAAATATGTCTAATGAAAGTACCCTTTAACTTTTTACTATATTTTGCATGAGAAGTTTAAACCTGCACTCATGTTATCCACTCAATCCGCGCTGCTATGGATCAAAATTTCATATAGTCCAACTGAATACAATATAGAGCAATTTTTCCCCCCTTAAGGATAATTTTTTAGTATAATTTAACACACAAATTCTTTTAAAACCGTGATTGAAAAACAATATTATTAAAAAAAAATAAAATATATGTATATCCGTTTTTGATGTGTGTGTCCAGCTGCCTATATGCCAGCATTTTGTAATTGCTGCCCTACTCATCAGCAAACATTGAACTTTACAGTTGGATTAAAGTTGTGTAGCTTTAAAACGATTAAATAAACTTACTTGATTAAAGCAAAGTTTAAATATTTCATAAAAGTGCTCATCTTTGATATATAAATAAAAGAGCTGGATATTCGAATATGTTTTTGCATATTCGAAAAAAGTACCTCAACTTAATCTTCGCCGATCTCACAAACTCAGGCACCTGCACACGCATTTTCTTTCGATAATTTCAGGTTTCGGATCAGGATTTTTCGTGCAGTGTTAATTCGAGAGATATAGAACAACCACTTTTATCCCTTAAAATTAGAATATCGCAAAACAATTCCTTCAGTTATTTATGGGTTTATCGTTGCCATTTGAAACTGAACGAAACTATTGAAATGGGGAAAAATTTTGTGTGGAAAAATACTAGTCGTCTTTATGAATGGGCTGATGGCTGTCTAACTTTAATTGTCGAACACCATCTAAGAACTGCTATCTTTCTAATGGCGACGATTTAGGACATATCGGTGTATATGTTTTACATAAATAGACATATATATATACATATATACAATAAATATCTACTTAAATTCTTCAACAAATTCAAATGTCAAAATGAAACTCTATTCGCATTGTTTGGGGCTTTGACAATAAATTGATCGCTGAATACAAACGCATAGAGTCAAGATCAGTCATTTAGCCAATTTGCTTGTGCCTTAATTTTGATTAAATGTTTTCATAAGACAAAATTGCAAAAGCTGTTTCGCCAATTTGGTTCAAAAGTGTTTCCCTAGACTCTGAATGGGTGACGCATTCAAACCCAAAACTATCGGTCCTATTAATTTATGCTATTAGAATGAAACAATCGTGGAAAAGCTATATCTGCGGCTCCTAGTATTAATGGTACTAACCACTTTCCAAATCCTCCAATTATAACACAATAGGTATTACAAATTATTATTATTATTCAAACAAACGCAATTACATTATAAATTTCATCATTACCAATTAATGAACCAGGGTGTCCTAATTCCTTCTGGATCGCATCATTTGTGATGAACACAATTGGCGCGTATTTTACGATTTCAAGGTTCTTTCACTGTTACCCGGAACGCAAGCCGCTTACACAAAGTATATGCCGTGCAATGTGTAGCCAGTATGAAAAACATGATTGTCCCAAACGCCATATATAGTATAAAAATGGAATATCTCTTGATTTTGACCTCATCATATGTTTTTGTGGATGCAACAGAAGTTCTCGAAACGCTTCCCGATTTTTCATAATTTGTTAATTAGCAAGATTTCCACACTTAGATCGACGGCAAGTGTTCCTGACTAGAAACATTGTCTCTTAACATAAAGGGACGCGCACGAAACTTTGACTTGCCGTAAAATATTTGATGATAGTTGCGACATACCACGCATTGTCTGATAATCGCATTTCGCATAACATTTGCGTGTCGAGTCGAATTCCCATTACATGAACTGATGCTTTTTACTTAAACAGAACTTCAAATTAAAAATAAATAGTGGATAAAAAATGGAACACAGTTCCTTTCGTTTTCACCGACAGATAGTGAATATTTCAAATTATTAATTTAAAGACATCAATTTGAAAATGTTTTTTCTGTTTTAATCATTTTCTGTGGCAATTGTTTGCCTTGGAGTGGGTACTAGAGATTCGAGTTAAACAGCTGAACAAATTAAATTAGAATTTCGCAAGTAGCGGTTTCAAAACGCGCGTTTGCAAAAACATATCTGTATATCATTAAAGTGCTTGGCTGAAGCGTTTATTTGCTGCTGACCGACGAATTTATTACATCACCTAAATTGTCTGCTCTTCCCCGTTGTGTGAAACAAATTCTGTGTCTTCTTGCTTTTGCTTTCCATATCTCCAGACAATCCTATAAACTGTCATTTAACTGTTCAAACTATTTGCTTTGCTCGATTATCTACTGTATAAAACGACACAATTTGTTTTATTTAATTTTATTTATTTGTTGCCTGATATTGATCGATTACAACATTTATTAACAATGACATCTCATTCACCATTTAAAGCGAAAACGGGCGATAATGGAAAAATTGTTTTTTTTTTTCTTCCTACTTAAATGAATCCAAAAGCAGCTGACATTTAACTGAATACCAACTGCCAGTCACTGTTAATTTAAATAACCCCCTAAAACACCCGCGTTGAAATTCAGTGCTTGGAAACTATTAAGTTTAATTGTAGTAAAAGTTTATGTTATTTTTTGCTGTCTCGAAAAATATATCTATTCGCCCCCCATTAAGGAAAGTCAATGCAAAAGTGCTAAGCTGTTGTTTTTGTGTTGTTTTATTAATCTAAAAGTATGTGGCGTATTTAAACATTAAAAAAAATATGCAAGTTCTTTTGTTAATTGTACAATAAATGTAAGACAACTAACTGGCAGTGTTTTTAATAAATTATTCTTGAAACAAGTGGTGGCAAGAGCATTTTTCGAAGACATTTCAAAGTTTTTCTTAAGCCCATGTACAGATGATTGTCAGATGTCACAATAGTGTCAGTAAAATATGCCTAAAAAGTGTCTGGTCCAGATTAGCTTTTCCAAGCTGATATCTGCATGGCAGTTTTTCGGTCTTGCCGTCCGTCTTTGGAACTCAATATGCGCATCTATACAATTCTCAACTCAGTTGTGGAAAAGATATTCTTAATTTTTGTGGTCAAATTTAAAAACATAAAAATGTTTAATCTTCCCGGCTTAACATCATATATACAAATTTTTGTTTCATTCTTTTATATTTAATGCTATAATTTTGTTGTATGAAGAACGTATCATTATGACGGACTGATTAATTTTAAGACTATAGGTCTTGTTGTGTAGGAATACCAATCAAATTGAGATAATATTAATATTAAAAAAACTGTTGTTTTTTTGTTTTACAAGTTCGTCAGAAATATTACTGTCAGACAGCAATCAATGTCAGACAGCAATCTTGTCAGCTACTTCTGACAACCGTGAGAGTGGTCTTTCGTTCTATTGTCAGATAAAAGCCAGGCCTTGCAAGTTCATTTCTTAATGCACCTGACACTGACCATACATATGTATGATTGCCTTAAGTCTTCTGGCGATATGTCAGAATAGATCTGACAATTTTTGCCTTACAATAGTCGGACTGTACGGACAATTTTCGTTGGCAGATAAGTTTATTGTCAAACAATCTTTACGCAATAAAATTGTAAGGTTTTCCTACAATCGTTTGAACTGAAAATTTACCTCCTGGTAGCAATTTTTTATTGTCGGCATATTGTCATTGCGATGCCAACATATTTGTTAAATTTTCCAGCATTATGAAAGATCTGATAGCCGACTACACATGTCTTTATATATAAAAATGTTTCAAAATTTGGTTGATTTTTTTCTTATAAAAATAACATACAAAGATGAAGAACTCGAGGGTACTGCGCTCAAGCCCCATTACCATTTTCCCCCACCACCAGTTGGAAAACAGTGCAATTTGCAACCACTTGCAACATAAAAGTGTATCATTCAGTAGAAACGAAATTACGAGTATTTGCCAGTAAAAAACACCTCACGAATCACTGTGTCATGTAATAAAATTGTTGAAATGCAAATTGTATTTTGTTTAAGTGAATAATCATTATTCAGCAAAATCATTTTAAAACAAACGTTAACTTTAATTTCTTTCATAAAAAACTACTTAATGGGTTTTTGTTTTTCGTTATTGTTGTTGTAAAAGCTCATGAACGGGCAGTCTTGTTATTTCTCTTTAATATTTTTATTGTTTTCATGCCATAAAAATTATACTTTTTTTTTGGAAATAAAAATGCATTATGAAATTTAATTGAAGTGCATAAATTATAAAGATATTTGACTTTTAAGTAAAATAACATATTAATTCGTTATAAAAGCAGCAATTAGGAACTGAGGTGTGTTTCTTAAGGACGTCACTATCACACCGTTTTCCGGTACAAGAAATTCTATTATTTTTATCCTTTTTTTTAGCACTTTCCTTCAGTTTTGATAGATATCCAAATGAATGAGTAATAGTGTGGGTGTGGGCCAGAACAGCGTTGTACTGCGACCATCGTTTATCTACCGTGGTAATCGTTAAGGAACCACCGGGGCAGCTCCCTCAGTTAGAGTTTTAACAACTCTTGAAATAGCCTATATCTCCTGTTTCCAAGTACTCCATTGACTTCTTCTCTTCACCGCAATATCTGTAACTTTCTTTGTTGGATAGGCCCATTCAGTATAGGAACTTATAACAGGCAGTGCTGCCACCAGATTTCTTAGGCTTTTCCTATTCGGTCCTATTTTATTCTAGTAACAAAGTTTTTTCTCAGCCCATCAGGATCCACCCTTTAAAGATACTTTTTTTGAAGCCAAAGGATGAAGAAGTGGGTCCAGTAAAAATACTCTCAGCTCCACTTTTGACGTAGATGTCTGCCATCTCGTTTACTGTATGGCCCTCATGTCCTTGATCCTAGATCAGAGTAATCTGATGCCGTCGCACTTTCCATTCATTCCAGAGCAGATAATTTGCTTTTTCTTTATAAGTTGAAAGACGTGAATTGAAGAATTTCAAGAATATCATAAAAAAAATATGGGTCATCATTACTTTTCTGGGTACATTTTTCCTTTCCATAAACATTTTACTTGTGTCAGTAAACATTTTGCTAAATGATTACTGACACTGTGTGAGGAGAAGCAAAACTGAATGCACCACAGAGCGCCATTACATTTCTTGGCTAAATATATGGCTTTCCATTCAAGAGTTTTACAAAGTGTATTTTATTTCTTTATTTTTACGTTCGCTAAATATAAAAATTTACTAGAAAAACCTTGCCAGATGTTTGACATTCTCATTTAAATGGTTGTTAGTTGAAGAAAAACAAACGGCTTTAGAAATCCGCCATTTTGAACATTAAAGTTCAAGCAGTGGTGCTGATGGTCCACGAATGCAAATCTTCCAAAAACTGTAATTTAATTAAATTCGAACATAAAAAGTTGAAAACAAAACATTTCGCTGTCTACTTTTACATGCATATACAGTAAAACCTCCCATAACGTCCACCTACTATAGCCAGACAGTTCAAAGCCGACAGGTTTTAAGCATTCAAAGTGAGGATAAAAGAATGTTTAGCTCTCTGATAAGCACAAACCTCGAATAACGGCCGCGACGACGAGTGTTGGGGTACGGATGGTTTCACTGGAAACTCGTACGGATGTAGCTAAAAAAAACTAAACTTTTCTTTTAGTCAACTTTTAAGGTATAACTGAGATTCTATTTAGTCCTGTATCAGGGCTGGTAAGCGCAATACTTCTGCTTGAATGTTAAGAAACCAATTATTTTACTTTTTTCATTTTCTCTATTTCCAGATTCTAGTCAAACACCTGCTAAAACCTCTAAAAAGAAAAAGCTTTCCTCAGTTATTGCGCCGCCCTCCAATGTTACTCTGCCGCCCGATGTCAGTCCTTCGGGCAGCAGCGACAGTTTGATACGTGAACGTTTGGCGCCGTCTTCCATGAGCACAACCCCACCAGCTGTTAACATGGAAACGACTGAAGATGATTCTGATTCCGGTTCAACGGATGCCAGACGTAAGAAAAAGGCCCGAACAACGTTTACGGGCAGACAAATTTTCGAATTGGAAAAACAATTCGAAATAAAAAAGTACCTTAGTTCGAGTGAAAGAACGGAAATGGCGAAGTTATTAAATGTAACGGAAACACAGGTGAGTACATCTGTTACTTCTTGTCTTTTTGAAATAAAATTCAAATTTTTTTTTAATGTTTTCCACATAAAAAGTCATAATTAATGTATGTACTTTCTTAAGAAAACATTCTGCTGTCTCTACTGCGGTTTATTTTTTATAAGTAGTTTTTCAATCCAAGATTTATATAGTATTTGAAGCAAAACATGAATATATTTGTGGTAATCAAATGAATGATCAAATAATGAAAAAATGAATGATCAAATGTACGAGAACACTACATAATGCTGGACTCATTTAAATAGTTCTTACTTTTGAGAAAAGAATTTCAGATACTTACAGACAGAGCAATTAATGGACAAGGCACTCTTTTAAATACTTTTTCTTTGCTTCTCCCGGCAACACTGTCTGCGACATTAACAGCTGGTTTATACAGCATAACACGGGTGATTTGTGGAAGGGAAATTAATGGAAATCAGACTCTTTTAAACACTTTTTCATTTCTTCTCTTGGCAAGACTGCGGCACTAACAGCGTGTTATCGAACACGATACAGCTGATAAGTGGCAAACCGATTAGTGCACGTCAGATACTTTTAAGCAAAAATTCGTTATTGCATTTTTTTTCTTCTTCTCCTGGCAACTCTATCTGCAACACTACCAACTAGTTTTACCAACACGACACATCTGATGTATTTTTGAAATCGTACACTAAGCAAAATAATTTTTTTGTCCCTTCATAGATACAAAAATGCTTATACAACTAACGCGAATGGCAGCCCTATTTTCGGAACACATGTTCATATATTTAAATAAAACAAAACAAAAATTTTTTTTGGAAAGTTTAGAATAATTTATAAAAGTTTTTTGTGTAGAATAAACAAACGGAAAAAAAACAAAAAGTTTTCTTATTATTAAAATATTATTTGACGGTTTGTGAAAATAATGCTTTCCGAAAATGTTTCCTTTAAGCGAATATTATTTTTCATTCGAACTTTTAGCACTTTTGGCATAAGGCAAATCAATACATGTATGTACGTATGTACACATACATACATATGTATGCAAATATATGTATGTAAATTGACAGCTGTTGCATTTATTGACAAAATTCGTCAATAGATGCGATGTCAATATAAACAAAACGGAAAAAATGCTGCAACATTAGCGCTTATTATCCACAAAATCTTGTTACTGTTTACTTTTTTTGCAATTACCTTCCGATTTTTAATTATTCTATAATATGATGAAAGAATAAAATTATTTTGCTGCAATTTCAAAATTTTCTTAACAATTTTTTCAATAAATTATTCTTCGAAACACAATAATAAAAAACAATATTTGAAATAATGAGAAATAAGGAAAAGAGTAATTAATCGCCAAATATGGCAACCGCCAATTTAAAGCGCTCAGAAGCAAGTTTGAACGATGGTGCAGCGATGTAGCTCGTTGGCAATGTTCCCAGCCTGCGGCCCCAACCGAAACTGAAACACTAAATGGGAGCTGTTACAATGTTTCGCCTTCAGACATTTTATATAATAAAAACTTTAAAAACATTATTTTTGCCAGAGTATAGTACCATATTCATACCAAAGGATATTCATAAAAGGTTAACTCAGTGATGCCAACTTTTCCAATGCAAAATGCACCATAAGTCCGTAAAAAAGCAATAAAAAGACACCATGCAATAAGTATGTTTACATGTATATTTACAGCATATAGATCTCAAATCAAATATTAGTTGTATATCGAATAAAGCCCCCCAAATAAAGACACTTAAATAAAATTTATGTACATAATTAAATTTTTCAAATTTTGTTCCATAACCAAAATCTTAATTTACACTACAGCTCGATAAGAATGGAACTAACAAATCATCACAACATTTTGAATAAAATTTCTTATTATTTGATTAAAAAAATATTTAAAAAAACCAACGGAATATTGTTATTTTGTTTTTTCACCGTTTTCACATGATGTTTGACAATGGGGAAGGACACAGCTGAAACACAGTCACAAATGCAGTCAACTTGCTCGGTTTGCCTTTAGTATGAGTTTCAGTTCAGAGCTGGAAAATAGTGCGGAATATCTGTTCGGCATTTTTTATGAATTAGTATTCAGTAGGTGGACAAAAAGCAGCGGCTTAACAAAAACACACATCAAGTTTAAAAAATGTGCGCAAAAAGCACTGAATCTAGTGCGAAAGACACTAAATTGGCATCGCTGGGTGAACTCAACAACAACATCTTCATTTTTGTTGAGGAATTGTCAAAAGCAAAAATATTACTTTTCAGCTGCTGACATCCAAAGGAGATTAAAACAAAAATAATCGGCTGCGCTCTCAGTCTTAGATGTTAGGAATTCGCTTTGCTGGTAACTCGTTTAAAGTAATTCACTCCAAAGTCATGTTTTCGTTAGAAAGTAGTTCATTTTTAAAAATAGTATCTATTTTCTTCTTAAATAAAACCTTCAATATATCTCAAAGGAACAACAAATTTATCATTTATTAAAGAAAAATCTATTTCTTAGATGAAAACTGAATAAAATTTTAAATATAAGAAAATAAACACCAACAAAGGAAACAAAAGGACAAAATATAACTTCAAACTCAATTTACAATAGACGTGCTAAGCAAGGAAATAGATGGCAAGTAGAGCGAGTGATTACGATATGCGTGAAGTAATTTTTTTTTTAAAACATATATAAAATATATTTAATGTAAAAATTAATAAGTGACCAGAAAGAGATTTGAAGCCTTTTTACGCTTTTTTGAGGCTTTTCTAACTCATGCGAGGGCTATTGCGCTTAAAATGTTGGCACCACTGGTTGCTAGTTAGTGTATAAGCAAAATTAATGAAGCCTTTTCGACGAACAATTTTCAATATTTTCTATAGCAGTGACTGACATACGAACAAACAAATATTCAACCAGATTCATATTTATGACAAATAATTTTATTTTATTAAAGCTTAAAATGTCAAAATTTCCATAAAATATTGCTATTTTCAGCTTTTAATCAACTCAAAAGATAATATTTATGGAGGCAATTAGAATTGTTAAGGAACACACATTTTTATGGTGACTTTTGTGATGCCTAAAAGTGTTCTGAAATTTAATATTTTAAAGTGGTTTAATTGAGAAAAAGTTCTTATTTTATATTGGGTGTTTTTTTTTCTGGGGAGTTTCGCAATTTCAAGTTGGCAACAATCCTTTATTTCACAACCCATTTAACAGCTGATAAATGCTTTATGTTTAATTTGGTTCGACGTTCCACTATAGATAGACTTAAAGCAGAGCAACGCTTGCAAATTATTGACATTGTTTTAATCAAAATAATGTCTCTGTTGGTCCCTTCAAATTACTCCTAATACTCTATTTCCATTCGAAATTATACTCTCCGATAGAGCCCTTTTTAGATGAAAGTGGCATTTGGAGTGAGCATAATCCCCAAGCTTCCTGTCGGGATTTGAGTTACCTGAAAGCCTGTTCATCATTGATAAGAGATGGGCTATAGGTGACTCAAAAGCTAACTAATTGTCTGTGGTAAGTGCTAATCAGTTTCTGCGTGCAATGCCATACGAATGAGTCAGTAATCATTCGCTCTGCATAAGTTTGAGATAACCACAAACTAGACCACTCTGAGTTTATGGCAGATCACCTCTGCATCAGATTTTATTTAGTTTATCAGCAAAAGAGTTGGAAAAATAATAACTTTATTATGAGTCAGCTCATGACCTCACTGCGCGCGCTATACTTTAAGCCTCACCTTACTTTAAGCCGCTTTCGATGAAAGAATAATTCCACGTAAGATCATGGGGTTTAACTCCATTGGAGTATTTTGTTTGGAGTCATGAAAAATTACTTTCCTCCGTCAATAGACCAGAGACAATTGAACACCTGGATACCAACATTGGAAGATTGATTGGCGAAATAAGGCCGTAAGTGTTGCGTCTTGTACGCACCGTGGCCGTGGTGGCTACTTAGCCGAAATCAATTATTAATGCCATCAAATGTCCGTTTCATTAACACAAAAAATAAATATTTCTTTGTTTTATTATGATTTAAAGTTGTGTAACTCTAAAAAACACCCTGTAGCAACTCTACTTATAAATCTCAAATTTGTTCTGATACGAATATATGTACATATATGTTATTTATTTTTAACAAATTAGTTTTCCACAAATACTCTTAAAGTGAAAACAAAAAACATATTAAAAGTTCATGCCATAAAATATTCAATTAAATCATATTCCAAAATATCTTAAATTTGTTTAAACACACACACATACATACATACATTTATATATGTACAAAATAATTTAAATGGAACTGCAAGATTTATTTAAAATGAATTTAAATTTCTTTTCCCCAAATGAATTGCATTTAATACTAAATCTCCCAAAATCCCTAAACATTTTAACTTTCGTATACGACGAGACAAAATTTTATTTTTATGCCACAAATGTTAATATTTTATTAAAAAGACAAACACAAAAACAAAATCAACACACACAAACACACACACACACACACACACGCAAACAGAAAATACAATTTTGTAAAGAATAATAGGAATTTAAACAGAGAGACAAAACATCACTAAGTAACCAATAAAAATCAAATAAATTTTGAAAACAACAGCAGAAATTGAAAAATGACAACATGAAAGTAAAATCAACATTTTTAATCTGCCCTGTACGGCACAGAAATGATATTCTGAACACACAGACTATTTGAAACATACAAGCGAACTAAATCCAAATATTTATTACAAACAGCAACAGACAAAATATATGTATTTATTTATTTATTTTATAATTCACTTGCATGTTTTCAACATACGCAGGTTTAAACTTAAAACTGTGTGTGTGTGTGCGTTTGTATGTGTGTGTGTGTTTGTGCATTTGGCTACATTTACACTCCTGCTTAAAGAATATTAATGTTTGTGGAGCAGCAAGAGATAAAAACAAATTTAAACTGTCATCAACAAACTGTAAAATAGCCTTAAGTCAGATAAAAATCAATTAATTACTCAGCCGCATACCGCATAACTTAAATACATTTGGTAGTTGGCTGTTGTTGTTGGCTTTGCAGACGATATTGCTCTTCTTGCACGAACAATAATTGCACGCACATTCGCACACATGTGCACACACATCCACACATACACAAACACACACACACACACACTCTCAAGCACATGCACCGCAATGGTTGTAGGAAACTCATATTTCCAGAATATTCAATGAATTAATTTTACTTACATGCACATACACACATACATACATACATATACATATGTACATATATAGCGTGTGCATCAAAATGGAATTTTGCTTCATAGCTTTGTGTAACAGTTAATCTTTCCGAGGATCACTAAGGCGGATTGCACCCTCTAGTTCCGAACAAAATTTTTATACCGAATAGATTTTTTGACTGAGAATTTTCTGCACCACAATTGATTGACTCATCCATTTTTCATAATTTGACTGGCAGAACAAAGCTTTCATTTCACATACACCAAATATTAGCAGCTGCCTGTCGGCGGATGCCATAAATGCCAGCACCGCTACCTGCAATATAGCCATTGGTTTTGAACTAAATATTCGGCCCGAGTAATATTTTTTAATGGCAGTTTTCTGCAGCACAACTGCTTCGTCGGGGGGAACATAAATCCCATATAAAATGCACAAAATTATAGCATCCGCCTATCGGCAGAAGCTGCTTTAAAATTTATGATCTAAAGAGATACAAAATACTCGCGGAATAATTGTTTCGAACTTATATTTATGTACTGCTATTTAAAACAAAATTAGCATCTTTCGATAGGGTGATGACGTTTGCCGGAATTGCGTAATCTGATGGTGGAGCAACTCCACTTAGTGAACTTGTCAACGGCTCACCACTGCCCCCATGTAGCTGACCACTCACACATGGGTGGCAAGTTCTTGTGATGTGTGAAAAGCGATAACATAACACAGATCCTTCACACTATATAATTCCTGCTCACAACAATTCTAGTCAAAGAATATCAGGCCCTGAACAGACTGAGCTGAAAATTTCTCACCACCCACTTTCTACGAATAACAGAAATCTGTTGCGTAACAATAGGCCACAGGTGACATTTGGGCACCAGAAAATAGGTCTCTGCACACCTCTATCGTCATTCACATTGGCCACAGCCAGAACTTTTCAGTCAAATTAGATACCTCACCTTATGGCCAAGATCAGGATTCCTTTTTAAAACTCTCCCCAGGAGCACGTTGGCTGCCTTTCATCATCAGGGTAGTTCTCTACCCCGATATCTACCAAGTATCTTCCTGCGTTTCTCGGTTTAAACCACAGCCAGAATGTTTCAGGCTAGTTAGGTACCTCAACCTATGACCAACACCAGAATCATGTTGGTTCCGTACTGCCAACTGACCTTTGATGAAGGTTTCGGAAGAGCCGGTACAACCGAATTTATACCTGAACTTCCCAGAGTTTTGGTTGCCGTACCGAGAGAGCCCTTCCCCACTTTACCCTCAAGGGCAGAAAGCCACAGTTTGATATACACCAAAGAAAAACCAACTCTTCGGCGCGCATTATTCGAACCATAAAGATGTCACTCGTGCTTTGGGGTAGAAATCGTAGTATCCAAATCGTAGCACAGCTGTAAGTACTTGTAAACGGCGAAAGCCGCTAATGTTAGAAAATACAAAGGAAGCCCTATATTCCTTTAGATGAGCGCCACTTGTGTATTATTAGCAGGCTTCACTGTACAA
Source organism: Epicampocera succincta (assembly GCA_932526305.1). Taxonomy (NCBI): domain Eukaryota; kingdom Metazoa; phylum Arthropoda; class Insecta; order Diptera; family Tachinidae; genus Epicampocera; species Epicampocera succincta. The sequence continues at coordinate 61,754,738 of OW052034.1, forward strand.
GATCAGCATATTTGGAGATTTTTCGCAAAAAAACATGATTGTTCTCAAGGAAGGCCTTGCGCTCTGCTCTTTGCCTATTTTAAGGCCGGTATAATCCTACATAATCCTGCTTTGATCTTATTGCTGCCACGTTGTCAGCGATGAACGACGTCCTCGGCTTAATTATAATGCTGGGACTTTCTTCGCTCATATATCGATATTTATATACGAACAAAAACGCTAAGATTTTAAAATATTCGTAGAAAGAAACATCAATCCAAATCTCATTACAGAAAATTGTATTTAAGGATCTTAATAAAAATCGTTATGAACAGCAATAATTTAAAAGGTCTCCGTTAATAATAAAATATTAAAGCCGAAAAAAAAAATCACAAGCCCACATGAATTACGCGGGAGCATAAAGCATGTTGTTGCTGCTGTCTGGATGGTTTAATTAGCAACCGAGTAAACGAAAGTATGGAGTGGCATGAGCCAAAATGTTTAAGGGAAGACAGGAAATGAGAAGAGGCGAAACGTTTGAACAAAATAAAAGTGATGGCATACGTCACGCTACGCGGCAAATTACATTTTGCATATTAAGTGCACAACAAATGTAAACATTTGCAAACATTTCGTATCAATAGAGTGCAACTGCACACAAAGAAAAAAGTTTTATATTAAGACATGGATTTTACTAAGAGTATTATAAGTAAAAACGGCGCTGGAAATTAAATCATTAAATTAAAAATCATCTCTACTTGCCGCAATTTTCCTTTATGGAAGTTGCAAACTAATGCAAACATATTAAAGTTTAAATTTATTGTACACACAGTAAAATTAGAAGAGCTCAATTACGAAAACTGAGAAAACAAAATACAACTGGAAAGCTTTTTAAAGCCAAACACTGTGTAGAACTTTGCCAATACTGTGCCACACTAATAATTTACATAATCATTTCGTTAGAGACTGGTCATGCTCAAAATACTTCAACAACACAAAATTCAATTTGTTTCGATTCAACTCGACCTGTTAGATGCGTGTATAAATGAGTTTTTTGCTTCTGCAAATGTCTATTGCGAAGCTTAATTTATTTAATGCGTTTGTCTATTAAACATTATCATTAAAGGCAGTATGAAAATGTATGACTTCATTCGTTGGCTACGATCTACTCAAAGTGGCACTAATTTTATGTTGAAATTCTTATCCCAAATCCTCCTCACTTATATGGACACATAATTTTTCGTTCTAATGCTGGGAATACAATTGGGAATAACGCCCAAGTTTCACTTAAAACGTCGACTTCTTTGCTAAAAATTCGCTGTACAACTTCATCACATTAAGCATAACAACAAGGACCAGCTGTCACAAGGCGAATCCAGTGGAAGTGTCATCGTTTCCATAGTATAATTTATGTATTTTTCATTAAGCAGTGATTTAACAAAATACATGCTGCAGGGAAAGGGGGGAGCGAGGATTTTCCTCATTTCTGTTATAGTACTAGCAAGCAAGGCGACTTAAAAACAGCTGAAATTTAGAGCTCTGCTGATTAGTTTTCTTCTGCGGATGTCAACAGTTCAGGAGTAGAAATGCACAATTTGACACTTCGCGATCATTCGGAATTGGGGCTGTTTTTTGTTGCACAGCAACTTTAATAAAAAACTAGACTTTTTTCTTTGGGGTTATTTGAAAGAAAAGGGGTACGTCGATAAGCCAGCAACAATTCAAGACCTAAAGGATCAGATAATTCGGCACATTAACGGCATAGAACCTCCATTATGCCCCAGCGTCATCGAAAATTTGGACCATCGGATGGAGGTGTACCGCCGAGGTCGCGGCGCCCATTTGGCCGATATTTTGTTCCATACATAATTGAGTAATACCAATACATCATAATAAAATAAAATTACAATAATTTCCTAAATAGTTTGTGTTTTATTCAAAATCAACATCGGCCCTTGAAATTTAACCACCCTTTATGAATTCGCCTTGAGCAGTTATCATTGTCAAAGTCAAGGCTAATTTGTAGCCGGCAAGCTCGCCAGTACAACAACAAAACGCGGCGAACTGACAAGTATGTAGATATTTTGGTTTTGTGAGATATTCGTCTGTCGATATACAAGTCCTGAAGTTGTAGGTCTATGCCAATAAGCCACAATGGATAGATGCCGTCAATGTCAATATCCATAACTGTGCGGCAGAGACTCATTGAACCGTGAGAAGCCACAACGGATATTTCAAAAATATTATACTCCTCACACAATGACCAGCACATGGGTATTCTTATTAAAAGAGGACTTAGACGGTAATACAAGTCGTACGTAAAACCAAAGAGAAAATTATATGAAATTATTTCCGTATTCTAAAAGTGAAAATAAAAATCTTGAGACAGACTTTTTTACGTTCACACCATTCGTAAATTTGCGTCAAAAATTATTTTTATTTTCCATTGTTTGCGCCTTTTTTATTTCAGTTGTTCACAGATGTTGTTTGCCTTATTTGTTTACATAAAAATACATCCCTGATCTAATGATGTGTACAGGAATTTGAAATATTAAAATAAAAAAACGATAAGAGCCGTAAGACTGTAAAAGGTTCATGTGTACTTTCTCTCTATGTCGTATGGACCATCCCTGGTCTTCTACTCTAAAATTTTACTTATCGTACCACTTGTATTATCGTCTAAATCACCTTTAACAAGATCAAATTTCTTCCCTACCTCATACACATAAATGGTTTTATTCTTCCACAACATCTATGAGTCCTTATTGAAATCCCCTCTGTTACCGTCACTGCATCTCATATATCCATGTCTCTTTCTTTTTACTTTGTGCTGTTGCAAGCGCAAATTGTTATCTCAGTTGAAATGTTAGAAGGAGATAAAATATATTTAAAAAGCCTTTGAAACGTATGTAGATACATAGTTAATGAAAAGTGTGTTAATTTTCTAGAAGATTCAATCCTGATAGACATTTGTGCCAGAAACGGGGCTTAATATATTCTTGGCTATTGCACTAATTGAATTCAATAATTAATTAGAGGAAATTTAATACTGTCCGGATAAATTTGCGTTTCATTTATAAAGATATTTTCAAACTAAAGCAATAATCAAGATTAAAGCCGGCACATGCCTTTCGGATTTGTTTTTAAAACAAGTTCGTGTTGAATCAACCTGAAATCATTTATAATTTAAACCTATAGAGGCAGCAGCAAAATTGCTCAGATTTGTTGGCAAAATGTAGTGCCCTTTAAATTAAATATTTAAATACAAAAATTGTCCTCCCCAATTCATTTGACATCAATTGCAGATTGTGAGGACGGGTCGGTGCCAGAATTGGCAATAAAATCTTTAATTTGCAGAGAATTTCCGAAACTTGGTACAACACAATTTCTATAGGCTTCTTTTAAAATACTGACTCGCGCAACTTCAATATGTTTACAGCCACGACACACCGTAATTTGTTTCGTGGTAGTTGGCAAAATCAAAAACAGCAACAACAACAACACACATCAACACGATACACACATGATGCCATGACTATTTGTTTCAGCTTCAACAACATGCAAATTTTCTATGATTTGCTGTCTATTTTAGAAATTTTCAACATTTTTAACATTTAACTCGTAAATGTTGTTAAATGAGCCAAAAGTACTTGGGTTTATGAGATTTCATTTGTATTAAATATTTAAAATTTTTGTATGTAAATGCAGGGGCCTGTCTGTCAGGCTGCTGAATAGTTTTTACACTCAACAATAATGTCATCCGTGAAATACGATCAAGTTAAATTATTTTGGCTAAAGACGGGGCCACAAAAGACAGAAAAAAGAACACAAATATCACTCACATATTTTGTATGCAACATCAAATTTAATTTTCAGGCAACAACTTTGTTGCATCATGATTTTTCTAGTGTTTCTGAAAAATTGTTGACCTCAAAGCATTTTTTGTTTTCTTCATTTGTTATTTTTATTTGCTTTGATTAAAGACTTTTAAGCTTTTTTTCGGATATTTTGTTGCTAACTTGGTGTGGCTGGATACGTTTGCTTAATGTGCAACTTGTGTGCAGCAATTCAACAGCAACAACAAATTGCAAGTTTATATTTATATTTGTGTTTGTATATTTGCCAGCCGGACAGCCAAAACAGAGGAAATTTAAAAAAAAAAAAGGCAAAAAGTGTAGGCATTTAGTTGGCAATTTATTAAATTTGTTGGCAAAAAACAACGCTAAAAAACGCAAGTATTCACTTTACACTCGGCAAAGCCCACAGCCCACTGTTGGTGTGCGATTTAATATGCCGATGAGTTTTTGCGATTGTTTGACAACTCAAGCAATTCGCCATGTACTCAATACACTGTTTGTTAAATTAAGTAGTTTGACAAATTAATACGATAAATTGGCGAAAGGTTTTCAAATGAATAAATGTATATGCGTTACTTAATTGCAACTCTTTAAGTTGAAAAAGAGAAATTTCAACATTTAAATGACAACAGCTGTCAGTTGGAGTCAGTTTATTTAAAGAGCTACTGACAGACAGACAGAAGAAATCATATTGAACAAAAACTATAGACAGTTGAAAATTGCACTTATCACATGGTTGAATGGCAGATAAAACAAATACTCCAAGTGGTTGATTTGTTTGTAAGATATTCGGGCATAAAATCAATTTTATGGGGTTTCAGAAATTTAAGGTGGAAGCTTCAAACCGCGCAGAATGAATTAAAGGTGAACTAAATACTTAATCGTTAGATAAATCAGAAATCGAAACGACTAACAGTTTGCAGGTGGCGGGTTATAACTATCAGAATACAATTTATTTTTATTTTATTTTTTTTTTTTTCAATAACTCACACACTCAAGACATTAGAGTCTTATATTGTGGTACAGAACTGGATACAAAACACAAAGTGAAATTATAACGAAATGTTTGCAGTACATAATGAAACTTGTATAAGTATCTGTGGCATTTTAGCATAACAGCTTAAGTCGCAATTCAAAACTGCAAAAAGTGCATCTGATTTTATTAGTTTGAGAAAATTTTGCATATTTTGGTTAACAATATTTTTCGTATTATTGGTGATTTTTGTTTGTTTGTAATGGTTGGTTTAATAACATTTATTATTAAATGCAGTTTTTCACTGAAATATCTGTAAAAAATTTATTGCCGTCTTATCTGACTTAAGCTGTTATGATAAAAGTACAAAGATTAAAAAAAACTTCACACGTTGTACAAATATTTAAAAAAATTTAATTGATTATATAAAAAAATGAGCAAAATAATAGGAGAGAATAAAAACTGCATGACACGAAAAGTTGAACAGATTTATGAAAAAAATAGACACCTAATTCTGTTTTTACGCGAATTTGATTTAACGCGTTTCCAAATAAATATTTCACTGTGTTTTTACGCGTCTTGATTTGATTTAGCGCGATCTAAAAATGTATGTATTTTTAGCAGAAAAAAGTTCTGCAGATATGGACGAATTATTGTTCGATAAGGCACTTCGCGATGATGAAATCATTGGTTTTGCGCTTGCGACACCCAAAACCAAAGAAATTAGTGATGATGACGGAGAGGTTCCTACTCTCCCTGCATCCATTGTTAAAGAAGAACTGCAAATGGCAGCTATTAATGGGTAGTTATCGTGAATTGCACAACAATCTTATAAAAACTGGAAGTCAACGATTAAGGAATTTGGGACCAAGACCACCACTGTACCATCACCAGCAGCTGAGCATGATTTTGAAAATGTTTCTAGCGATGAAAGTGATGTCCTTCGCAAACGAATGCGATTCTCAGAAAGTGATACTGATTAAAAAATATGTAAATTATATATTTATATAACAAAACTATTTACTTTTCAGTTTTCTGATTTTTGTGATTACTTTTCTAAATGCAGTGTTTTTTCTATTGTTTTTTGTTTAAATAAAATATAAATAAAAATCGTGAATTTGAATTATTTATCTAATTTTGCCTGATATTTCATACGTGAAACCAATGCCCTCATTTAATATGGATACTTTATCTTATTTTACGCGAGTTTTCGAGGAACGTGTCTATCGCGTAAAAACAGAATTAGGTGTATATGAACGTACATACATACATACATATAAAATTACAAAAAATACATTTACTGAATTGACAGGGGTTGCCAGTGATCCGTAAATTATAGGGAATTCCGTTCTAGAAACTGATAGCACTAAACAAGAGTTAAACAATTTAAAGGATTATGGTCATGTCCAGGCTGATGTGCATGAACAGTAAAATACGCAGTCTTAGGTAATTATCCAAGGTAACGCCGTAACGTGTACGTAAGAGAACATATGGTTATGACTTTGTAGATCATAAACGTAACGCAGATAGCAAATAGTTTATTAATAGAGATTTGGCAAGAACTCTATTAATTTTGATGGGAGTGCATTACTGGGTGTCCCACATATTCCTTGACATTGAAAAGGTTTTGTTAAAGTAGATGCCAAAGTTTTTGGCAAAATTTACAATATCTATAGGGTGATTTTTTTACTTAATTGCTAGACCATTTGCGGGGCCCTGTTTTACTATTTTTCCACCCTTTATAAATAATAAAAAGTAATCAAAATCTTCGAGCTCAAACTATCCTGTTTCTTCATAATTCCCTTTTGTGAGATATATCGCTAACTATTGGTTGGCATCTTTAGGGGTTAATAAAAAATAATAAAAAAAAAATAAAACTTTAGAAAAAGTTCCTTGTTTTGTGTTTCTCCATTTCTGTTTTTGCACAGAAAAATTTTACCTTCAGTCCGATGACTTTTATTTAGTGGGTAGTGATTTTAAAAATTTAATATTTGTCAAGTTTTAGCCCTCTAAATTAACTTTTTTTTATCAAATTCTTTAGCCTTTTTACATTTATGCAGTTCCATTTCAATCAAGCCAGTTGATTCGTGCTGGAGACATCTGAAATGCTTGCCTTGACTTGGTCTGTTTCTAACCTAGAAAAGATACTTGACACATACTTCGTTTGAGCACAGACAACATTAATACAAAAATATTTTCAGATAATCTATTTGTTGCAGAATTTCAAGAAAATTAATTAAAAATATTTTTTGATCCAGCGAACAATCTTTCCAAGTTCCTGCAAATGCGTGTCTTGAAATCAAGAAATACTCTAATTGGAATTTTAGGTGGTGGATCACGTGATTTACTTGCTGTACGAAATTAGTTTTTTTAATTAAATTGCCACCGAAAATTATTAAAACAAAACAAACATTTTTGGTTCAATATTTTCAAATTAATAATAAGAAATTTTTATATTCTATAAAAGGAATTTTATTTTATTTTACTTATCGTTAATTTGAAGTTCTGTTTAAATAAAAACTATCAGCTTATCTAAATACATGCCTGTTAATTGAGGTCGCCAAATCTATTGCGATTGCCAACTGCAGAACACTTATCAGGCGGTGTCCACTAGCCACGCAAATGCAAAGATTAATTTTCAATCTTATTTGCAACCAAATTATTTTTTGATTCTATGAAACTATTTTATAAGTTGTTAATGCGACAAAGATTGTGCTGATTCAGTAAATTATTTGATTGAAAACATTTGAGAAAAAATTATTCGTTTTTGCAGCAGTTTTGTTCAGCGAAAAGAAAAAAGTATTAAAGCAAATCTGCCTCTGATATTTGCGTTGTTTCTTCAAATAATTTTTGTTAAATAGGTAAAAACTTTCAACAAAAATATGATATAGAACAAGACGTTCGTTGAATACAGGAAATCTGTTTGCCGCATTCCATAAAAATCGTAATTGAATCCTCAAAAAATAGTCATAGTTTTTTTTTCACATCCATCGATAATCGAAATCTATAATTTTATACAAAAATTTGTGTAGTTTGGATTCATGTTAAAATTTATTATTTTGCTCCGTTTTTAGGAAACTCTTTTACGTTTCAAAACTTGATTTCCAAATTATATTTTGGGTCCTACTCATTCACTTCTCCGTTGAAAGTTTCAACGTCATGTCAACCAGTTCATTGGCAGACAAAGGAAAATTGTGGAAAATGTGTCCGAATAACATCATAAAAGTTGGTACAGAGGCCCGTGTTGCTAAACCTCACTTCTCCCCTAACAATTATTGTATTAATGAACTTTTTTCTTTAATTTGCCTGTTAATACACCTATTAAATAAATATTGTTCATTTTAAGTATAAAATTGGCATTTAATAAATTTATTTTTGGTATTCGGCGAAACAATAAATTTATTATAACAAGTCAATAAATCTCAATTAATATCAGATGTTTGTTTTTTTAAATACCTGTGTATGTGTGTGTTCGTACAAGTGCTCATACATTTTACCGCAAGGCATTTATTAAAACAAAAATTTTTTTAATTGCTTTAGTTTATATAATTATAATTAATTTCATGCTACTTTAAATTTGCCACATAAAACATAATTGTTTCTAGTGTTGGCTGCAAATCAACAAAATGGCTTTTTGCCGAATAATAAACAACAAATTTCATAAAACAAATTCTTTTATTGCGTTTTGCACAAGAACTTAATAACTTGAAAATTGTACTAATTCAAGTCTATTGATATTATTTTGTTAATATGTACAGTTTGTTGTAGAAGTGTTCGTCGCATGAGTGTTTTTTGGCTCGTGCTCATGAAGAACAGTTTTTACTCAATGACGTCAGACTTTTTGCTTGTCACGATTAAGTTTACATAGTCACGCACAAAATATTTTTTATCACACACCATCTACATATATTTAAAAAATAATAAACTAAAACAAAACAAAAGTTTTATATATCTGAGAAATATAACGATAATATATACGAACTAATTTAATTTATAAGTAATATTTATTTAAATTTATTTAAATAATTTATTTAAAGCCAATTCAGACCTCAACACTTTGTATTTAAACTTGTTAAAAAATGTGCGCAAGTGGGATAGTGGGAAAGCAAAATATTATAAAAGTGACACAGAGGGTTGACAATGAGACTTTTCCTTAGATCAGTGTTGCATTGCATTTCTAAAATAGCTGACCGTTTTGCAATCGATATCGTTCTGTCACGGACGGTATGTTTTTGCGACTTACATGAAATAAAAATATGACAGGATATTCACAAAGACTGCTTTACAAAAAACCAAAAACCAATTACCGGTGAATATCGTTCTAAGCTTTTGATAAGATTCAATATTGATTTGGAAGAAGAACGCTTGACTTAGCGGTGAAAAGAGTGAGGCTGCATCAGGGCATTGCACAGGGGCATTTACCAGATTTGGACTATTATGACTCTTTGCTGAATCGAAACAGCTGAATGGTAGCAGATTTGGACCAAACGAACAGAAAGCCATTTAAACAAACGCCCATTTGCATGCGAAATCTTATTAATGGCGGAAGACACGATTGAAAACTTTGTCGTCCTTTTACCATAATTTTAAAATGATTTCATTAAGCAAAAAGTTTCCTTTAATTTTCATTGCAAAAACCTTAAAAAAGAGTTTGTTACACTAAAGCTGCGACAGGTGGTTGTCAGATCTTACATTTTTGCTGGATCTGGATATTTTTTTCCGAACATAATTTGACAACATTAGCAGACAATTGAAATGGTAAGATTTTCTTACAATCTTTTCATTGTCAGTATATTAACAGCGTATTATCAGGTTTTATAAGATTGCAAGATATGACAACCGCTTGTATACAGCTTCAGTTATCGTAAACGTCATTTTAGTTTAGAATGGCTGCCATAAGCATCGATAATTGTGTTCTTGACGTTTTATTTTTGGCCAACTGGATTAAAGATATACAAATATGTATGTAAGTATGTATATTTGCATGTCTATGTACGTTCATAATCACACCTAATTAATTTTATGGTATGACAGAATGCCACAAGGATTATAAAATGTCTAAATTGGAATATTATTGGGGGAAACTGAGAAATATGCTGGGGGAGGAGACGGCAACAATGTCCTTGATTTTAGTACTTAAAATGTAACAAATTTATATAATGGATTTATTTATACAAAATAATACGAAATAAAATATCAATAATAGTTATGCAAACATATTGTTGAACGAGCAGTTTTCAACCACAAATTATTAACGCACACAAATACATACAACCACAATTACCGACACAGTGATACGCACATTGTAAATATACGTAACGATGGCATAATATAGAAAAGGAGAGGGAATCTTTAACTCACATCTGAGCATATGGTGAAAGAAAACAAAATTCGGTGCAATACGCTATCAGAAAAATCTCGGGCCTCCAATACTAATCGCCAGTTCCACAATATCGAACGTTAATGCCGGCAGCATTCCGAAGCTCAAAAACTTATTTGGCGGTTGTTTATGAACTTTCTTTGTTCAAGTTCGTCTATCGCTCGCAATAACTGTCGCAATTAGGCTAAACAGTTTGTTTTTTTTTAATATTTTTGTTTTCCGAAAGGTTTACGTTCGTTATCGTGGGACAGAGCCTAATTCTTCCCTTTTAAAAATGAATTTTGCTGAAACATTCAGTTTTTGAAATGTGAAAACATTTTGAAATGTGAAAAAAAATGTGTATACTTTATTTAGCCAGCGCGATACAGCAGGGCCCAGGAAAATAAATATATATATATATATATATATATGTATGTGTATGTACAAACCGTTATGTATTTATAAGCCCAGCGAACATGACAATTAGATCTCAAGCTGTATAAACTGTTATTTTGTAAAGCAATTACAAGGTTTTTTTTTTGCCAAATACACCAATAGTAAAATTATATACACATATGTTTTCACAGTGGTGATCGAAACAGTTCAAAACAAAAGCCATCGTGACAAATAGTCAATAGTACTCGTATTAACAACTCCTCAAGTTCAATTCCGGCAATAAGAGCTACAGCAACACATTTCATAACAACAGCAAACTGTTCAGTTGGTTGCTCCACAATTTCAAACTTCTACTTATTCCAACTTGCGATTGCGTTGCCGCATCCAGTTACGTTCCGATCGAAATCAGATATTCCAGCATAAAATCGAATCGAAAGGAAAGAAGCAGATAACAGAAGGATAGTGTAAAAGAACCAGAAATAACAAGTAATTTGGAAACATTTCAATAAAAAGTTAAATTTTGTCTCAAAAAATTGTCATTCATCAATAAAAAAAAAAAAAGAAAAATTTAAATATTGAATTAATTTGGGTCAGTCAATTGTGGTGAAGCGAACAAGTGGTAAAACCGTGGTGGTGAGTGATACTTGTGGCCACAAAATTCCAGTGCAAAGGAGCAGCCAGATCCTTATTCAACAGAATTATTCGTAAAGACAAAAATACCCAGAACATTCTTAAGAAATATTTGTGTCCAACTTATTGTGGTCTGAGGAATCCTATTGCGGCGGAGGTCTCTACTTCTTCCTTGGGCCGCTTAATTTGCCCGCCTGAAATATTTTTCAATTAGCCAGTTTTTCATGTTGGCTTCGCGTTGTTATTTTAGGCCAGCGAAAAAATTTGGTATATTTTCAGTACATAAAATATTTTTCGCACTTGTTTTTATAAACTATAACATCTGTACCCTAAATAAAATATGTTATTTGATCATATTTTTAAAGCTATAAATATCAGAACTGGATGACTTCCGTTACCATTTTTTTCAATGATCGAAGTGGAGTATTCAGGCGACCGTAACAAACTGAAACAAAACGAAATGATGAATTCCAAAAATGCGATTTACGATCCGAATCGAAAGTTAGAATAAGGGAGTATGTATCATATTTCTAACGATCAACTCAACTTGGACAGGCGCTTTCTAAAACAAATTTTTTTTTTTAAGTGTAAAATCAACATGTTTTTTACCGATATTTTTTCCAATTCTTCTATAGAAAAAATTATGGCTGCTTTTCGTGGCTTCAATCGCGAATACCGATCTGCTAACGGATTTCCCGCAATCAACGTATTTTTTGTCTTATATCGCAATATTTTTATTGAAGAAAATAACAGCTTTTGCATGTCCAACAAAAGCAACGAAAGTATTTGCCAGAATACCAAATTTTTTAGGAAAACCAAAGCTGTACAAGTTTGTAATTATTTTCTTTCAAACATTTTCAATTAAATAATTCCCCGAGTCAGCGAAATTTTTGTCTGAATATGCACCTACAAGGGAATTGCACCGAATCAACAAACACTTTTGCTGCAAGACGGCACAATTACATGTTTTGCATGGATGGGCCTAAGACATGGGTCGGTCGGTGGGCATTAGATTATAGTTTTAAGGAAATTTTTTGACATTCGGCAACTGGAAACATTTTTTTTATGATTTTTTTCTATGCAATTGTTTTTTTTTTTGTAGTTTGCACAGGAAAAGCTAAAGGTTTTGTAGATGAAAATTAAAATTTTTACCTTTTGGTGGGCAAACAGCTTATGGTAAAATTCTTAAATTGGCGCCGTTTGTAGCGCTGCTATATAATTTGTTAGACCAGTTTATTATGGAAAACTTATTTAAAAGAATGCAGTTGATTAAAGTAATTTCGTTTTTTTTTTTGCTTACGTTCGTTTTTCATCTTTTTGCTGTTGTGTTTAAAAACAAACAGCTAAAGAATAATTAACAATTAACATTTAAACATAGAACAGATTGTAGGCAGGCTTGAGCGCAGACGTCGTCGTAGTGTACGACTACGTACGTACGTACATGTGGACGTAATTATAAATGAAAATAAATTTCGTTTTAATTAAGTTGTGGTTTTAATCGTAAACACTGTTCATGGTTTTGCTTATTGTGTACGAGTATTTTGTTTCATTTATTTGTTATTTCATTTAATGTATTCAATTATTCATAAATGTTGATTTTGGAATTAAAAGGCTGAGCAGAAAACGGCTGTTCGGTTGTTCATTTCGTACGAAGCTATTTCCCCGCCGATGAATGGGAATGACGTTGATGTGTCGTGTTGGTTTGGCGTAAAATTGCTGTTTTTAATATTGGTCCACGTTATGAAATTAAAGATTTATTTGGTTGTTTGAGAAGGACTTTGCTGTTTTCATAATGGAAATAATACGCACTTAATGCATAAAACATGTACGTGCATGCTGCAGTTGTATTGTGGTACTTTTAATGTTTGAGTTTATTTTAAAATTATTTACAAAATATACATATCGTTGTTTATTATAATCTCTGGTGGTTTTATTTATGAACAACATTAATTGGTTGGGCGAAATTTGGTTTCAAAACTGTGCGTTTTTTTTTTTTTTTTTGAATAAAAATATAATTAATTGTTTTATTTTTATTTAAGTTGACATTGTTGTACACAAAATAAAAAGTATACAATATAAAAAGTGTAATTAATTTCAGATTTTAAATATGACGTTTTAGTCATATTTAAACAAAAAAAAAAAAAAAACTTCAATAGAATTTAATTAAATTATTTGTGTTTTTTTACTGTCGCAACTGAAAGTTCATAAAAAAAACACTACTTTTTGTTAAGCAATTTTTTATCACATTAACTTTGCCCATATTATTTAAGCGTTGGCCAACAGCAACTGCAAATAATTTAAATAGTTCGCGGAACATTTGCTAAAATGATTTAATAAATATTTTTAGCAACAATATATAATTCATAACGATAAGAGCATACATTTTGCGGTTGAAATAAAACGAGAAAATAAACATATTAAATAATAATTTTATTAAAAAATTATTATACAAAAATTAATTATAGAGGTTACAACAACTGTTGGAAAAATATTTCAGAAATAGGTTGTCAAATGAAATAATATTTTACTACACTCAAAAAAACGAACTGACTTATATTGAACAACTTTTCGTTGCGGGTGGCGTGAAGACAAATTTGAGGAAAGAAGAAATGAAAGGCTTTCAAGTTTTATTTAAAACGCGCTGCACGAAACCAGCAGAAGAGTGTCCTGCTTTATCGACAATTCAGAAACAAACAACAAACAGTACAAAGTTTTGCTGGTCTGTATAACTGGACTAGACAAAGATTTACTTGCAACCTTTTTATGGGTTTTATTTATTCGCAATCTGTCTTACTTAAAATATTATGCAAATTGAGTTGAACAGGTTCCATTTCGGTTCAATGAGTGAAATGCATTCATACATACATATATAAGATTATATAACAATTTATTTAGAAGTAAAGAAGTCTTGCAGATATACAAATAAGTCTTCTTTTGGCGTAGTGCTGTCCCTCAGGGAGCAGGTTTTACCCAAACTCATATCAAAGGGGGCACTCTGCCTTTCCGGGTTATAGAGGGAAAGGAGCTCTCGATTGGCACGACAACTAAAGTAGTCAATTGGCAGAGGGGGACTAACGTGCCGAGGTGCTTGTAAATACTGAAGGGATGGTGTAAGTTCGGTGATAAAAATGTAGAAGATATACTCGAAATAAGTCACTACTCTCAGTTGTGAGTCATAACTTTTACACTATTGACATTTCCTTCAGGGAGTTTTCGATGCCATTTTTTCTTTTAATTGTGTATCGCAAATAAAACTTACGTCATATGACAACTACGCAAGAAAAATATTAAATTGAAGAATTCGCTGAGTTTAAGAATGGCTTCATTGGAAGTTCAGAACAAACAAGAGAGCAGACATTTTTTTAGCTCAGACTGTTCTGATAATTTTTAACACCCTTTTTTAGTGCAATATTTTCATTTGGAAAATATATATTTAAACACTGTTGGAAATTTTAATCAATTTGTTGAATTTGAGAAATTCCTACAGATTTTATATTCAACAAAAATTTGTATCTGTGGGCTTGTATCTTGCATATTTAATTGAATTAACAATTTATTTTGTTTAATATTTATCATCAAATTATTGTCGCGATAAAATAAGCCAGTTTTGAGGAACTTACGGCAACAGGTTACAGTATTTCTTAAGACTATTCAAGTTGAAGACTTCAAGAGTCTGAGACTTTGAAAGCTTGTAGCTTCCCAAGAAGTCTAGGACGGTAAAATGATTGATGGCCAGCGCAAATGACTAAAAGGAGAGATTAAGCGACCCTGTCGTTTGTGGGTCATGCAATATGCATCGCCAGTTCATCCTGTGGTAACCAGATACACTGCGGTTGAGGTAGGAAAAAGTCATCAAGCAAAGCTGCGCATAACGCTCGCCGTATGAAAATAGGCCCCGTTGCTGCTGGCAAAATATTGTCTTTATGCCTCATGTATCTATTTAACTCACAAATGCCAAAGCAGACTGACACCTCAAGAGCGTAATTTCCAAAAAAAAAAAAAAGTGTATGGAAATTCACACATTTCTTTCCGGGCATTTTCAAGCGAAATATTTTGATGCCAATTTTTAAAATGGTCAACATCGGGCAAATGTTTTTATTGGTCGTACAGACTTTTTGCAACAAATTTTAATGTTTAAAAATAAGAAAAAAAAACACAGATGATTTCTTTCTTAAGCGAAAAATAAAGTCCCAAGTTTTTGTTCAGATCGTTTTTATTACAAATTCCCACTCAAACACAAGCACGCGCGCACACACACACACACACACAAGCACACACACACAAATACACACTCATATTCACAAACAAAATTTATTTATTTAAACAATTTGGTTGTTAATGTTAATAGCAGATGTTGTTTTTATTATCATATTGTTGGCGTTGTAGTTGTTTAAAGGCGGGGCATAGAATTTGTTTTTAAAAATGCGGTAGATAATTTTGGCACGTATTTCAATACAGTGGATGCGAATAAAGAGAGATATACGTACATATTATGCACGTATACACACACAAATATTTAATATTTTTTTTTAGTTTAAATAACATGTTTTACACACCAACACACACACACACACACACACACAGACAAAAAATTTTTTGCTTAAGAGGCGTGATTCAAATAGTTTTCTTTTTTTTTAATTTCTCTAATATTTCAGTCTAAAGTGTGAATATATAAACGCAATTTGTTAATTGTTTTTGTGGCTGGCCTTTTGCAATGAAAAAGAAAAAAATATTTTAGACAAAATTCAAAAAAAAAAAAAAAATCTTTCAGAAAATTGTATTAAAAACACTAATAAGCCATATTAAAGCAATTTGAATTAAATGAGTTTTTGCATTTTAATTAATTATCATTTACAAGCATTTAAAAAATGTTTCTCTTTACTTTTGTTGATTTTAATCCATTTTTCCCATAACTAATTATGTTAATTGGCTTTAGCTAGATGAAGGAAGTAAAAAAAGTAGTAATAAATTGAAAACACCGAAAGAAAACATTCGGTTGGCGGAATTGAAGGCCAAAGTGAGAAAAACTCCTGGACGAGTGGGAATAGATGTGTCACGCGTGAGTTGTCATGCCATTTTGCTGCAGAAATTACGCCACTTACTGATAAATTGACACTTGTTGGCAACAATGCAACACTGTTAGGGCTTTCAACTGCCAGTTATTTTACGAGGTCTTCATTATATTTAGTTGTTCACCACCTAAAAGTTAACAATAGGTTTGTGAATGTGTTTTTAGTAAAAAGTTTCTTTCCCAAAAGGACCTGCCTGCTGCAAACTTTGGCTTTATATAGACTTTTTTTTAGATTTTACAATATTTTAGTCTAAGTTATGCTGTTAATACTAACTTAAGCTTTATACAATATTGTAAGATGTGTTGGTAATGCCACTAGGACTTAAATTGTCAGCCCACGATTATTCCAATTATTTGACAATAAAAAATATATAATCCACTGCTATCAGACTATGATCTGACAGCTCTTGGCAAATCAGGCGCTATATATTGCCATAGGACCCAAAGTATTTACATGTCAGTATGAGTAGCGTCTTAAATGGCTTCATTATTAGATGCATTAATTTAAGCACAGCTCATAATAAAGAATCAGTTCACAATGCCTGGAAATTATCCGTCAAGTGTGTGACCATATTTTCGTCACACAACGTGTCGAAATAAACTGATTTATTCCAAGCTTTGAAACTTAAACTCCTTCTTCAATATTAATTTCCGTATAAGACAATAGAAACAACTACTTCGTGATACTGAAATGACTTGAACTAAAAATATCACGGCAAGCAGAAGTGTTGCACTTATTAAGACTTGAAAGAATAAAATATTCAAAAAACTAACAAAACCAACAATTTTTGTAGCATCAGTCCTGGTACCGCGATGTAAAAATGTTGGAATGTTTATCATAACCAATTTTTTGTTTAATAATTGCGCGCCCGACGGTACCAGTTGTTAAACTTTGTCAGTATTTTGAAGATCAAAAAACTGAAAACAGAAAAAAATATTGCTGAACTTAAATGTGCACATCAATTCCTCCAAGTGTATTTAACCTCATTTTAAAAGGTACGAAAAACACGAGTATAGAATATTTTCATTTAATTACGTTTTTCAGCAGAAGGATAAATTACTGAGTGAAACACGGTATTATGAAATAAAAACCAATACCACTCATTGCAAGTGCATTTGTACTCGTGTGCGCACATAAACGATTTTACGGATTAGTTACATTTTCATTTGAGAGGAGAAAAAAAAACAGCAAATTTGTAGTAGACCGACTACCAGAAGTGAATTGTTTTCAAAATTTTATTTACCAGTATTTCAATACGAAATTGTGAGGGCACGTACAGGGGTCCAGAGCATTGCAGTTAGATTTCAGCTGTTGTATTATTAATACTGTTTACAATAGGGCTAAAACTATATACAGACGGTGGTCAGATCTTACAATATTGTCAGTCAAATATGGCTATAAATGAACTACTAATTTTTGCCTTAAAATATTGTCAAAAACAGAATTGTCAGCATTTGGTAATTCATAGTATCGCGAAACATCTTTCTATCTTGAGAACGTTGTCGGATAACTATCAAAAGATCAATATTGTAAGATTCGACAATGTTGCCATCAGAATGTAAATTGTCAGTTCACACGATTCTAAGAAATCCTGGAAATCTCTAAATTAATTATTGCCAAATATTTAGCTGACAATAAATTTATGTGCCAACAATAATAATAATGAGCCTCTGATGTCAAACTTTTTTTTTTTTAACGGAAAACAAATTGCCAGATCTTTGTTTAGATGTTACCAGAAGGCTGAAATCATTCAAATTTCTGACAATGAAGGGAACATTATAATTCTTGTCATCCTGATTAAGATGGTTTACTTAAAACTATCAATGTTACGCATGACTAAATCACTTCACTAAAATGGCAAAATCTTAAATAATTTAATTTCAATCAGTTTAGCAGAAATATTTATCGGTTCTCCAGTATCCATAAAACGTTTGTTTTCGACAAACAAATTTTTGTAAATTAATAAATATTATTATAATTAATATTAAATCTAGGCTTAAATGGCACAAGCATCATTGAAACTATATTCTTATAATCGCACATGGTCAGTTGAGTTTTATCGAACCAAATAAAATGGATACACAGGCAAAGAACTTCAAACACTTGAACGTTGCAATAAAATGGCAGATTGTTGCATGGAAATAAATTACAGAACACCTTAATAAATATTTGGGTGGATGGAGATATAAATATTTATTTGTTTGTTTGTATGAACAGGGTGCGAGAGAATACTTTAAACAGTTTGCAATTATGCTGGACTTTTACATAGTTTGAGGCAAGATTTCAAAGGTGTAACCCAGTATCCAGAAATTCTATAGCAAAACAAAAGTAGTTTGAGTAACTAGAGACTGGCAGCTATACAGATTTGGCATATCCAGCACAGAGACACTGGCAGATTCTGCGGTGAAGAGGAAGAGTCAGTGGAACACTTGATCACTAACTGCCTGGCACTGGGACACAGCACATACAGGTTACTCTATGCTTGCACGCTATGACAGGACGTGCTAACACGTCCATTGTACGATCTAGCCCGGTTCCTTAATGTATTATGTCGTTCAAGAAAAGGGAGCCCAACAGATAAACGCTGGCGCTGCCCACTATTATTTACTTGTTCATTCAGGAGTCTGTTACATTCAGCAAATTTCTTACATTATTTTTGGAAAACACAAAAATTCTACTTTCCAATACGAAAATGTTACTTCGTGTACCAACTATTAAATATGTATGTATCTGTATAACCATTGTTGTTGTTGCTGTTGTATAATTACGAAACAATTTATAATTCATATGAACTTATAAAAGGATTAAATAATAAATGCAGTAATTTTGTATGGGTGCCGATGTGCAGCAGTAATTAATTGAGTTTGTTGGAGAGTGGCCACATGTGTTGATGAAACCAGTTCGTGAAAATGAACTAGAAAACACTCATCGGTGTTCAAAAATACACTTCAATGGAAAATCATTTTGTAAATTGCCATCAAACTTGGTTTGAATACCGACAATTAAAAACGATTTAAATACATTTGTACGTATAATATTACAAATATATGTATATAAATCCATACGAATATAATCGTTTTTATTCATGAATGGTCTCTTATTATCGAAGAATAGCCGAACCGAAATGTAGTTGAATCAGCTGATCGGTTATACAGTATAACTTTCTTTAGCCGACATTATGTTTGATTCAGGTGCACTATCCTTATTCATGATCATATGATCTACAGAGTCACAAACTACATATAAATATTTGCAAGATATTTGTACCTTAAAAGTATTTGACATCGTATAACCTAATGCTTTCCATTAATTCAGTCGTGGTACAGAACATTCATGCTTAAACTTCTCTCGACAGTTTGATTTTTATGACAAAAGATTTAGATTTTGAGTCTGTTAGTCCCAGAGTGCAACAGAGTTCGTCTCACAACATGAAAACATAAAAATAATTCCTACACTACGTATCTCTTTCGTCTGTTGTCGCAGCCTTCCCACCGGCGATCACATTACCTTGTGTACGAGTACAGCCTTAAACCTTAACAATCTGTTTGCTAAGGTATGGAGTAGCTGGAATACCTCGACTAACACAGCAACCAGAATTATAGGAATTTCCTGCAGCCCTCTGGTTTTGATATCACCACCAAACGTTAATTGGCAGAATGGGGACCACCAGTTCTAGCTATTAACCGGAAAATTGATGTATGATTGGCTAAAAATTTCTCCCAGTTAAAGCTTTATGTGGTGATAAGTTTTTCGAAAGACATTCAAGGCAGACAATCGGTTTGTCAGGTGGTGTCGAGTACATGGAACAATATTATTCTTGGGAGCGAACAATTTTTTGCCCATTCGATGATCAAAATTGTTTTTAAGATCGTCTTTTTTGCAGGACCCTTGTTACTTTGAAGTCCAGTTATTTTGTTTGTCACAATTTTTCGAATATTTGTGCGAACGGTTCGCTAATTTATTTTCACTCCCTCTAAAAGATGTTTCATGTTTTTAAGAGTTTTTTAATGTTTCTGACTATTTACTGGGTTACGATCAACCATTTCTCAATTCTGCCACATAACGGTTTTCCATTGCAATCCGTTATTTTTCTCGTTGTGTTTCATTGCCTTTTTTACAAATATCATTTTAAAAGCAAATTTAATTCAATTAATAAATTTAAAGTCAAAAAATAAAAATAAAATATGAAAAGCAAAGTTTCCCGTTGTCAATGATTTGCTGTGAATAAATGAAGGACAGTGGAGGTTACGAGTAATTGATCGTTACAAGTAATTGATTGTGCTTTTCGCTCCCCCTACAGAGTTTGACATAACAAGGAACCGGTCCAGCTCCTCCAATGGGAGTAATTCGCAAACAACAAACAAGGTGTAGCGAACATTGTGTCGTACTGAATTTAGAGGAGAGTTTTTCTTTCGAGATGGGCTAGTTAGTAAATGCAGTGAACACAATCGATTGCAGATTCGGGTCCTACAGTTATTGCTTATCTTAAAGTATTGTAAAGTTGTTCTTAATCTAAATTAACGTTTAGTTTTCTCTTTAAACCTTAACAAAAACAAAATTGACATAAAAACATTTATCGCTTAAGCGAAGGAGCCAAATGAAATTAAAATTATATGCTTCTGCAATTAGAGCATTTAAATATTTAATTACAAAACAAATAGCGTAACGTATAAAAGTAACCCAGGCTAAACTAAAATTATTACATGCTTTTAAAACTACAAAAAGTTTTTATGACGAAACGAGCAAAAAAAACTGTAACGTAGAATTTATTAAGTGGCCTGCTGTCGACCGCCTCTTTGCTTTTTTTATTTTTATATATTTATTTTTAATGTGGTTTTTCTATTTTATCAAAAAATATTTAAAATAACTTTTCCTAAGCACACAATATCAGCTTATACATACATATATGCGAGTACATACATTCAGACATACAGACATACTTTTACCCATTAAGTCATTTTAACGAGCATACGGCAATAAATCATAAACTTTGAATAAATGAAAGAATTTTTCGTTTCTCAAAATCAAGTGGAAAATTAAGAAAAAAAAGTTCGTTCACACAAACAGATAATTTCCTTAATTTTTTTCTCTCTTTCTTGTTAAATAAAAACAAAAATTGGGTTAAATGTATAATCATAACAATAAACATTTTAAATGAAACTCATTTGGAAATTGAAAGTAAGATTTGAGAAACTTAAAAACATTTTTAATGTACAGACATACATACATCTCTTGGCATTAATAACTATAGAAAGTTTGGCCACATATTAAAATTATATATGTACATACAGTGTACTCGTGCAACTCATAAAATATTTATTGAGTTCAATTTGCGGCTGATATTCAAACGGCGGCCCATCATACATGCGCTCCACACTCGCATGTTCCGCAGTCAATGGTACGAGTGCTCTGCATTGATTTAATTGATATTGTAAATGTTTCCATCATTGAACAAGTCCATCTATTTTAATTATCGCACACAAATCATTGTGGATTTATCAATCACAGCACATTAACACTCGCAACTACCAGAGGAAGTGTAGACGAGTATTTTTTATTTAATTACTTGAAAGATTTGTGGAAAAAAACCGCAACACGATTTTAGAATTAATTGGAACATGTTTTGGTGTGTTTAATTTTTTTTAAATTTCTTTTTTGTACTTTTTATTATTTTTATTTGAGTTGTGTTCTTTGTTTTATTTTTAAATGTTATCAGACTTTTACTGTAATTATGTACAAGATTTCATCAATGTTTCGCTCGATCGGAAGAGTAGATTCGAATAGGGGCAGGGGCAGTGTTCGAAAATCGAATATGACATACAAGCAATAAAATAATCGGAATCAAAGAATCAAGTCAGAACTTGATCTAGCCCTTAAATGCATGAATTTATATTTTTAAGAGAAAAAAAATGGCAAAACGACCCGCAAATAGTTACAGTTGAGGGAAAAAATAAGAAAAAAAAAATTGCATTTGGATTTTATTTTTATTTTCAAAAAAAAAAAAAAAAAAACATTCTGATGTATATTTCCATCATAAGACACAAAAAGCGGTTTTTCAAACATAAATTACAAATTTATGAAAATTACTAAAACAATTATTCTTAGCATTTAAACATAAAGGGGCATTGCATTTAATATATATGACCATTGTGTGGTACACCTCGATCTGTTGAAAAATACAGGCCAGTGGCCAACGAAATCTGTTTGGACATCTAAAGACGGCAAAGGATGAGAAGATCCTGTAGGTTTTTTTGGAAATTAAATTTTGCATCAATGATTGGTTAGAACGTCGGCCTGTTTTATTGACGTTTAGCTGGCATCCCACATTACAAAGAGCGTCAGCCAAATCATTGTGGAACTGGCCAAGATTTGGTAGTTGTTTGTTGGAGATGGCCTTTGCACTTAGATTTGTCTGCATAACTATTCCGGATTTTACTACTGAAAGATTAAAAAGCTGATAAAATAGACGAAGGTACCACTTGCGTCTCTTCATTCTTAGACGATAAATGTTTGCAAAAATAAACGTTCTTATAACACAACCCGAAATGAAATTGCTCTCAACTAACGTGTCAATGAAGAATTTTGTTGTTAATAATAAAACCAGTTGTCAAGGTATGTTTAAAAACGGTAAATCCCCTTTCTTATTATTCAACAAAACCCAAAAACACTTTGTAAAAGTTGCCACATTACAAAATATGAGCGATTAAAAAAGCGAAAAAAAAGGATGTCACCATTAACTATATTTTACATAACCATGATATTAGGCATAGTTTTTGTGGTACGCAAAAACGGTAGCTTTATAAGCAAAAGCCCAGGTTGATACAAAGGAAAACACAGAGGATTCCATTGCGATCTGCGAAGCCAAAATAATAAAAACTTGTTTTGTACGGATTCCATTGCATTGATATAGATTCGATATAATGGGTTCCATATTATTGCGCCGTTTTGTTTTATCAGTTTGTTTTTCTTTTAACACAAACGATTCAATTTTTGTTCTTTAGCTGGTTATAAGTTGAACATGGTCGCACTGGTCACAGAGTCTTCATGCGCGTTCGGGGTTTTGAAGGCCATGGAATTAACACACGGTTGGCACGGTTCACACGTTTCAACTTTTTAGTTTGTTGGTGAGTAGGGGGAAAAGTGGGAACCTCGTTTTTATTTATATACACGAAGTTAGCTGCATGTTCGTTTTTACTCAAAAACGTAAGAATTTTATGGCAAAAGAAAACATATTTTCTAAAAAAACTTCTTTATGTGAACATTAACCTTTGAAAGAGCATTGAAAAGAGCTACAGTTACAAAAATTGTATTGTGTAAACCGGGACTAAATAATATATCTGTTTATATTTTTTCCTTAGAATTTTCTATCACTTATCCATGACGTAGGCTACGCATTACTGTCCCCTGCTACACATTAGCCAAATTCAGTTCCATGCTACAATATTTAACTTGCAGAGATGAAGTTGTAACTGTAGGTAATAGATTTGCGCCACACATAGATGCCATCAATAAGAAAAAACAATTATATTGAGTGATATGATTTTACAAGGGGTTGTAACAAAACAAATTTTGTTAAATAAAACCACGCTGAGCAAAATGTATAGGTCAAGGGGTTACGACAGTGGTGACAACAAAGCGAATTTTCCACTAAGTGAAAATGATATCTCAGCTGATAATATTTTGCGCACGCGTAGAGTGTAAAATTATTTTCTTTGTTAGGATTCGCGTATTTTTTCACGTGGATTTGTCACGTTTCGCTTTTTTCTTTGGCTAACAAATAATTTTGAGTTTTTGAAGCGCAGTAGGAAACTAAAATTGTACAACAAAACATTTAACAGTAATTGTTACCCTTAAAACATTCATCTATTAAATGGTTTTGGTTGAAAATTAAGATGTTGTTCTGCTAGAACAAACATTATCCAAAAAGTTGCAAAATTATTAAATGACCCTCGTTCTCATTTGAAACTGACATTAAATTTTAATTAATATTCATATAAAATTAAAAATTAAATTCCATCAGTGCTTATACTTGAAGCTGATAAAAAATTGTATTGGTCCAATAAAAAGTTGACTACAGAACAGACATGCACAGGCATGTTTAAATTACGTAGAAAAACCAGTTACCTTGAACAAAGCCAGTCGCGTTTTGATCTGAAACGAAGTTGAATCTGTTTGTCCTGTGCTAGTATCCTGAATTTGGGGTGGAGCAGGGTATCTTGTTAGTAACAAAATGGCATAAAAAATTATGTTATAATATCGCAAAATATCATAAAGGGTTCTCTTTTCTATTTTTTTTTAATATGGCGTTAAATTATTAATATTTGATATGCGCTCAGCTATTTTTATCTCCCCATCTGTTACTTTTTATTCAAGTTTATGAATTTCTGTTTAAAACCGCTGAGGTCTGTCGTGAATTATGGATTATTAAAAGAACAAGGTGTTTGCTTTTTATTCCCTTTTTTCATCCGATAAAACATGCTGCATGGGCTCTCTGGACTTTGATTCCCCATTCACGGCTGTGATGTCTTCAGACAGAGTGTTTATTTTGCGCCCCTACTTCGCCGTATTGAAATGTGTTCATATTTTTGGCATAATTTAAACGGATTTCATCATGTTGTTCATAAAAAATAATTTTTTTTTTTTTAAAGAATCCCGAGATGAAAAAAAAACGCGGAAAAAATTTTACTAATTAAGTGCGTGATTTAAATAGAATTTTGTGTTTTTTCATTTTCATATCTGACAGATTGGATGGATAAGTGAATGTTTGTGCGTCTTCGTACTAAGTAGGTACACAGAGAGAAAGAATACTTGGGGGCTATAGTGTTTTTTCTACGTATCGAAGTAGTACATTTGTCGTACTCTAGATAGAACTAATTCGTGGATGGGTTTAATTTGAAGGTTTCTGCAACGCATATGGCAGGCAAAGTTTTCTATTATAAATTAGAATTATATATTTTCAGGCGCGTTCTGCAAATCACTTTTTGGCCACGTTGTTTGAAATCACGTAAAAGGTGTTCGGCACACAGAAAATATTGAAATGACGTGATTTTAAACCGGTGAGGCAAATGACCGATCATTTGGAATCACTTGGCAATTTTTTATAATTATTCCGTATAAAATCCAATTTCACATGGTTTGTCTTCTATTTATTTTGCTTCGTTTGCCAATAGCCGAGAGT
This sequence comes from Epicampocera succincta, assembly GCA_932526305.1. Taxonomy (NCBI): domain Eukaryota; kingdom Metazoa; phylum Arthropoda; class Insecta; order Diptera; family Tachinidae; genus Epicampocera; species Epicampocera succincta. Next base: position 61,780,182 of record OW052034.1, read on the forward strand.
TAGTTTTTCCTTCTTATAGTATTAACAAGTCATGCAAAATACATGGAATTTCAGTCCAGAATATTTTTTTCCCACAATATTGACAAAAATAAATCAGCTGTTTTCTAGTGTTTTCGAAAAATTTAAAGCACCTCAAAAACAAAAACGCTCATGGTTTGCGGAACAGCATCAAATGGCTTGCGTGATTTGAAACTCCGTGACAACAAATGTATTCAAATTAATACGTAAATATAATAAATTCAGAATAAAAAGTTAAGAGTAATTTATGACTCGTATTTTTCGAGACTGATAATTGATACTTCCGATCTCTGTTGTGAAGTCTATTCTTAAGTACTCACATTTTTTTCGCAAGACTCAAGAGTCATTTTAGTATTCAATTGATCAACTCCTCTTTTTCATTTATTCTTACCAGTGTTGCCATAATGGAAGGGTAACAAAAATATACTTATATAAAATGATGACAACAATTTATAAAACTAAAGTATAACAGTCTTTGAAAGCAAAACGTCTCAACATTAGATGGAAATGATACAAATAATATTTAAATAATTGATAAAAACTTAACATAAATTGACAAATAAAAGCAGTCGAAAGAAATGCATAAAAGCATTGAAGCTTCAGCCAGAGATGCGAGACTATTTTTATTTTTGATCTGTGAACTTCCATCGCATGCTTATTTCTGCAGCTTTTAATAGCGTTATATAAAAAAATAGGTGTGGCAACGCTGCTCATACATAACATGACAAGGAATTTGCATTTCGTGCAACTTTTATTGACGCGTACTCTCTCTCTCTCTCTCTCTCTCCATTACACTATACACCAACAAATGCGACACATCACAGCGGAACCAAGTTTATTCTTTTGAATTTTACAAAAACTATGGCCTAATTTGACGATGGACCAAACGCGTGAACTCCATGAGCGAATTTGTGAACTCCATGTTTTTTACCAGGCGCACACAGCTGGCAACACTAAGGGAAGAGGATGCACCTTACTTGGTAACACGAACTCCGCAAGGAGCCAAATCGCTTGTACATTCCTCACAATCAAATTCCTTACGAAAATCAGAATATGTTGCAAGACAACAGCAGCTCAATCACTTGTATCACCAAATAGTTTTCTAAAGCGACATCTACCAAGCATCTTCCTGCGTTTCCAGGTTTCAACCCTGGCTGTGGTTTCAGGCAAGTTAATCACTTTAACCCATGACCAACACCAGTATGCCCAAGGACATCCTTGGGGCATGTTGTTCCTCTTTCTGCCAACTGACCTTTGGTGAAGGTGTCAGAAGAACCCACATAGCCGAAGTCATTTATGAACATCTTACAGTTTTGGTTGCCGTGCCAACCGAGGAACCCCTTTCCCTCTTTACACCGACAAGCATAATGTGGCAGTTTAATATACTACCCCATGGCTAAGCCTGGTCCCCGGGGTAACGTTTCATATGACAACTGGATGTACTCGTATTTTGCCATGCAGATGCAGCATAGAACGGAATTGCATAAAATATGATCTTTAATATCCAAATTTTATTTTGAATACTGAAGTGAGAATTTCTGCTTATAAACGGCACATCAGTTCCATCGATTTTTAAGTTGTACTGAGGTAAAAAAAAAACAGCGTTTTCTTTTCCTAAAGAATAAATTGATTGTTTTTTTGAAGACTTCACTTTGATTTTTCATTTCTTCAGGTACTCGATCATAATATTAATCGCACTTTTGTGAATTTTCTAAAACTTAATTGAGCCGTGTCATCAACAAATATTGAGGATTCACATTCATTCATTCAGGCAATGATGGAAATCTGCCAGCGTATATATTGTAGAGTTGGAGAAAGGCACGAATCTTGAGGACAGCCAGCTGGAATACTATAGTCGATCAAAAAATAATTATCGATACGAACTCTAAATGACCGATTCTCCAAGTAGCTTTTAAGTATTTCAACTGTTCGGATGTCTAACTCAAAAATTACTTCAAATTTATGAAGAAAACCATCATGCAAAAAATCATGACTGTAGATTTCTTTAACTATTTTCTTGATTCTTACTAATGGCTGAGAAGTGGTAATTCACATATGGAGCTCAAATTTCTGAACTGGAGGATACTGTTATCTTCTATATAATCAAGCAAATTACGCCTTTATTATCGAGTATGTGGTATGACTCAGGTTTCCAAGGATCTTTTCTAGGTTTAGAGATGACAATTTGCCTACGATTTGTCCCACAGCTTAGGAAAATGATACATCCTCTAGCAATGACTATATCCTTTTTTGGGCAAGGCCTTTAGGCACTTGGTTTTTGAACATCAAATGCTTGGATTTTTTAAAACCAGCACCGAATTAAATATTTATGTTAATACAAAAATATTGACTGAAACTGATAACAATATTCCAGCGGAGTCTTTAAGCTGATTGCAAATAATTAAACGCCATTTCATTAACGATTTCGGGCAATTAGTTGAAATCAAAAATATGTCTTAAATCATTTGCATCGATTCCCCATTTTTCTCTATGTGTATTTTTCTTAATTAGTATTTATGCGTTCGAGAGTGTGCATTTTGTGCTTTTAAATTGTTGAGGTTGTTCAGAATGAAAAGAAAAAAGTTGATGGATTTCGTATCCCAGCAAAACGATACATCCGCAAGTTGTATTTTGATTTCATATATATTTTTTTCTCAATTTTTTCTTTCTTTATTTGTGATGTTCGTTCGTATTCTTGACAGACATTCGTCATTAACATTTATCTCATTAAGTTTGATATGTAAATTCTTCTTCGTATATACTAAGTACATATGTAAGTACATTTGAATCCGTTCGAGTTGGTATCACTTCTGTGGTTCAACAAAAGGGGAAAATTGTTTTTTAACAGGAAATGTTTTTCCGTCAAAAGATTTTCCCTTTGCCAACTGCAAGAACTAGACGAAGGAACAAAATAATTTGTTTCATGATATTTTGTCACTGTATTAATTTGAGTTTTGTTTTTCTTTTACGCAATATTCTTCCATTAATTTCCCATTTTCCATTTTGTGTTTTTTATTTAATATCTGTAAAACTTTTGAAATAGCAGAGTTTTTTTTTTGTGGCAACATTTGTTTCATTTCAGTGGTTTGTGTTTGAATACAAAATAAGGCCAGCTGTTTGCTGTACGTTTAAGCATTCGGCTTATTCACTTCAGCTGCAGATTGACTTGTTGTTAGCAAATTGTTGGAGGCAAATGTTGTTGCCATAAATTCAATAATAGTGTTCAATGTGTTACACAATCGATCTTTTCCCTTAGCGCGAGTAAAATATATTTTTACTAAGGAGTGTGACCAAGTCCCAGCGCCGGTTCATACAAATTTATTCAAGAATTGCCCCCTATTTGAGTTAACATTCATTTATTAACTGAAAAAGGCTTTCTTAGCATTTTTACGTTGAATCTAAAAACAACGCTATATATTCAAATACAAAGGGTAACACCACCCAGAACTCATATTTCAGGTAGAGGCTGTCGTTTGTCAATGAACCGGCATTCATTTGGGCTGTGTGTGGAGTTTGATGGAGTTGAGTTGACAGTGACTAGTTTTACAAACTACGTTTTTTAACACAATCCTTTTTCCTGTACGCAGTAACTCTCAGGTTTGGCAAGCTGTGGACTATTGGTCGAACACTCTACAGAACTTATGCACCGAGACGTGAGAAATAAATCCATCTTAGTTATATCAGATATTATCGTGTGAGGTAGATAACTTGATAAATAGTTGTTATAGTAGAAGTTATTAATTAGATAACAGAAGTCATAGTACTGAAATTGTAATTTAGTGGCAGGAGTGCCATATTTTTTTGTAAAGAAATCGTGGTACGAAAATTTTCATCTCTGTTTTAAATATTCCAATTGACTGATCTAATTTGAAACTTTTTATTGTTCTCAAAAATTTTAAAACTATAACAAATAGCTTGAAACATTCTTCACTCACTACAAAAACTATTCTCTGGGCTGAATGGTGCCGGAGAAAGAGAAGCGTGACGTGATGAAAGACATCAAAGCCAATTGAAGCAACAGCAAAAAAAAAACAATATATGCGGACTTCTGAGCTTTTTCCTCAAGTTCATTTTTTAAGGAATATTTGTGTAACTAATTGCTATGATTTTAAATAAATTTGTTATTAAAAAAGACCAGAAATATTATCACAAATTGTTTGCGGATAAATAGAATTCAAAAGATTTCAAAAATTTTGAATAAAATAGCCTTCCGATCCAACGTACATTGTTTAAGGTCTCACATCAGAATAAAATCAAAAAAATTGTAAAGATATTTTTCGTGAAGAAGTTTTCCAAAGGAAATCCAAATAACGAGCATAAATATCGTTCAAAAAAAAGGTCAACAAATTGGGATCAAGACACACAAAATTATTCTTTGTTGCAACAGAGGTGTTAGTTGACTCAGTGAATTCCCTTTGTCAACCTGTATTCAGACACAAAATTTCCCGTATTCAGTGTTTTTTTGCTTAGGATGGAAACAAAAGTGTGCTGTGATTTTCTTCAAAAAGGTTTGCTGAAGATTTTCTTTTTCAATAAAAGTATTCTGATATAAGACAACAAATTCGTTGAAAGGGGGGGACTTCGTTTGCAGGTCCGTATTTAATAACTAGTCATCAGCAGGCAATTTGTCTTGGATAAGTTCTTTTTGTTTTGTTTTGAAATATTGATATTAAAAGTCTTAACACACTCGTTCTTTCAGACTTTATGTTAAATACAGTAACAATTGCATTTTTATGTTTTAAAGCAAAAGCTGTCTTTCGAAATTTCATCTTCTTTTTCTCTTACTCTCGAATCTGTTACGCCCCTTCCTCTTGCCCAACAAAACTAGTAACTCGCAAACCTAAAAAAGGCGCAGAATAGTGTTCAATATTTCGTTTATCACGACATGTTTATAGGTGCCTTCTTAATTTCTCGGCACGTGAATTTCCTTTTTATATATTTCCGAATATGCACTACGATCCACTTATGGCACTAACTTCGCAATGAATGATCGATGCCAGATTTTCCGCTTCTTTTTAAATGTTCATCTAATTTGAATTCTAGAAAGCACAATGTAATTCCTTTAGGAATAATTAAGTGAAAGTATATCTTTAAATGGTTATAATCTGCAAGTCCTGTACGATAAGTAACAACTGCTGACAGATTTCTGGATTTGCAATAGTTGCATAAACGACTTCTTTTGATAAAAACCTGCCTTCATAAAAATCAAGTTCATGTCAACTTGCAACTCTGCTCATTAATTGATATGAAAATTTTTGGAAAAACGAGAACTCAAACAAACTCGCATTTACTTTTGGCACATCCATCTGTCAAATAAACCTTTGCCACTGTGACAAGTCATTCAAAACATAATGAAGTGCATATTGTGAGAGGCCTTTTAAGTGCTTCTTTCTACTTTCCGTTGGGTAATTACGCATATGCGGTTAAGTAATTTTCATTTAACAAATTCGTATACACGAGCACAAACACGGTTTGTATGGGCACATCTCAAGTGTAATTGTGTGTGAGTTAACAAATTTGTCTGTAGTTGTTAGGTAATAAGCACAAGTGCAAATGTCATTCGTCTATATGTACGACCATGTATAATTTCCATGTGCAACAAAGTGTACTTACATGCCTTCATACACATGTTCGTATGCGTTCATATCTGCACTGTGTGACACACACACACGCACACACACACACACACACACAAATGTGTGTCTGTTTTGGCATTAAATACACAGATGAAAAATTATGCCTGCATGTATGTACGAGGCATGTTCAAAGAACATGAATTTCTATTTGGTCCTGCGATTTTTTTCGAATCCTCGAAATATTTTTGATGTGCTCTTGAGCTCTGTCTGCGATGCGTCATCCTTCGATGAGTTTCTTCAATCTTGATAACAGGAAAAATCCGCCAGGAGCTAAATCTGATGAATACGGTGGGGCTGATTAGTTTTGTTTTTGGCAAAAAAACATAAAGAAAATCACGAACAGGCGACATTTTCTTTTTTTTGCTAAAAACTTAGCAAAATTTCAAAAAAAAAAAAAAAAAACGCATGAAATGATTAAACCAATATGTCGTCATACCCAGCAGCTTCTTTAATGGTGATTCCGCGCTTGTCCATAATAACTCTGTTCTCTTTCACAACATTTTTATTGGTTGTTGATGCGCTGCGGCGTCCGGGTCGTTCACATCTTTTCCATCTTCTTTGAAAAGCTGGTATCACTTGTCTGAAGGTACATTTATGCGAACGTTGATGTAAGAAAAACTTAACGTACAGTCGTATGTGTACATGTGTTATAGAAACTTTACAAATGTTACAGACAGACCTCGTATGTAGGTCTGTCTATAAAACTTAATATATAAATAGCTGTGTGCAGGCATATAATGTTTATTTATAACGACGATATAATCAACAATGACAACTTAATACTATTTAAACACATAATTTATAACGACAACATTATTGTCTTCTCGAAAACAATTCCAAACACATCAGAGCACATGGTTTGAGTGTAAAACGGAAGTTCGGCTAAAACCTCAGATAACAGTCAGTAACAAACCTACTTAACAACATACTCATACACACAAAAGCCATAATCACACACACACACACACACGTCAATACCAGCATGTGCACCTATTCATGTATCCACATATGTATGGATGTGTGTATGTATGAGTGTAAGCACGATTTCCTGACTCAATCGCAAGCAGTTTAATAAGAAATTAACTTTAATGCTGACGGCTGTCATTTATGAAAATGAAATAAATCAATTGTGTGAAAATCCGCTGAGGTGTTTAAGCAAAATACGAGAAATATTTCTCAATATTCGTTTGCAAATTTTTACGAAGCTCTTGTTTTACAAGTCTTGAAAAAAATTCGTTATTATTTATCATATTTTTCTTGCAAAAAACTTTCTACACACGATTAAGTGTAATTTTCTTGGATAATTGTGAATGACTTTTCGATGTATTACAACATATTGGAATATGGAGTAGGATATATACATATATCTTGTAGATTAAAAACATTGACAACACTGTTTTCTGACACTTATCAGCTGACTGAGAACTCAGAGTTATTTTCGTATTTATGTAGAATTTGCATATCTTTTATTTAAATTATCATTGAATAAATTGCAAAGGATTTTATATGGGCTATAATGGAGTTACGGGAATGTTTTATGATCTTTTAAAGGTCTTTAATCTTGTTGATCATGAAATAAAATATTATAGTATTCAGGATCAGGAACTGTTACAGTTTGATGAGCTCAGGAGTAGACTTGCTAGGGCACTGGAGCGCAAGCAATTGACCTAAATTCGTTATCTGAGCCAATGAAACTAAATCGGAGTATTTTGTTTGCCCAGACAGAAATAGACCCCAACCGGAATTGCTGTGCGAAAAATGTTAAAAGAAATAAAAACAATTTCGTAAGGGTTTGGAATTATTTGGAATTGCAGAATATTCAGGAGTACACTATATCAAAGTAAGAAGCACCGAAGTAGCCATTTTGACATTTTTGAACGAACTTGACGAGTATTTTAGGCGTTAAAAGGGAAAGGCACAAATAGAAAAATAGAACGTCAAGTTTGTTCAACTAAAAATTAAGTATCAGCGAAGCGGAGAAACGCAACTGACCAAGGAGTTTGCGATCGAATCAGTGGCCTCAGCATTACTTTATCAATAGGAAAAGTTAAGTGCAAATAAATAATAACTGCAAGGAAGTGGACTAGATCCTTTATTATTTGCAATTTATTTAAATGAAATAAAAAGTTAGATCTTGCTGTACAATTGCACACGTTTGAATCGCTTGTTATTGAATTCCGTTAACACCAAACTAATTCGATTTAGACCACATTCGGCAAGCATTAACAATAATTAGTCCCTGCATGTTGACGGTAATTGTGTACGCAAAACTCTCATATTGTGTTAATTATTTAGGAATAACATTACAAAGCAACTTGAGCTGGGGTTTTCACATTAAAGGTGCGTTTTCGTGGTAATACAAGTCAAGAGCTGAAATAAGTCTTATCTGTGGGAGGCGGACGGACACAAAATTTGACAAGCGCTCGATAAATATTGTTGTGTTCTAAACCATTTTTGAATCTTATGTACTGGCATCACACCAGAGGTGTATTTTACAGTGAATATTGGCAGCACCCAAAGAATGTATTGAACTTGGTGGCAATAATTACAATAAAAACCAAATTCAAGGTAACAAATTTTCATGTTGTTTTTGTAAGTGTTGTAAAAGCGCACCATCAGCTATTTAATTCGCACCACCCTTATTTTTGATTTGATTTTACTTATACCCTCTACGTAAACATAAAAAATACTTTCTTTTTTCTAAATACGAAGAGAGTTTCATAATATTTTGATTCCACAAAGTCGTAATACTTTGTATTACCGTAAAAACACATCTTAATGGCTCCACTTCTCAACAATATTATACAAATTTAAGAGAAGATTAAGTGAGAAGTTTAAACTTGTTATCTTTAAATTATTTAGCATGTGTTTATGCTTTTATTTCCCAAAGATCTTTACATCGTCTTCAGAATAAGGCTCTGAAAATTTTATATAACCTACCCAGAACTCATCCAGCAATATCGCTTTAGAAGGAAATCAGCAAAGCGAGACTCGTGCAGTTGGTAAAATAACATATTTAAAACTAAATACTTTACAAAATCAAATTAGTTTGTTTTTATTCAAAGAGCAGGAAATAGTTTGGAATTCATTGTTGTATTTCCAAATACCGACATATTTTCGGAAAAGTGGTAACATTGAACGACAAGACCAGATTCTTAGAGTATTAATTTACATATTAGGCAATATTGTTTTGTTTGCATCCAACTTCAAGGCATTTTGCGAAAAGCGTTTTTTAAATACCGTAACTTTTGAGTTTGTTTGCGAATTTGTTTATTATATTCTTTTAATTTTGTTTTTTATAAGAAAAAATATATCACCAAAACCCCGAATGAGCAGACAGAGAGTACAAACAGAAACCTGATAATTCAGCAGTATGAAAATAATAAATCGTTACGTGAGATAATAGAAATAAAGCGTGTTTTTTTTAGAGTGTCACAACTTTGATTTGGCATCACTGCTTTAGTTTAGCACCCATTTAACAGCTGATAGTTGCTTTTTGCTTAGTTTGCTTTGAAATGTCATTATGAATCGACTTACACCAGAGCAGCGCGTGCAAATTGTTGAAATTTCTAGGCACAATAATTGTTCTATTCGTCAAACTCATCAAACTCATTTCTACACATTTCGTACCTCAATTACGTGGCATTAATCTGGCTGATATGTGGTTCCAACAGGATGGAGCCACATACCACACAGCGGGCGCTACGATTGATTTACTCAAAGAAACTTGTGAGGAAAAAATAATTGCACGTAATGGCCCAATTAATTGACCACCAACATCGTGTGATTTAACCCCATGGATTATTTTCTTTGGGGTTATGTTAAGTCACTTGTCTACGTCGATAAATCACAAAAACAATTGAACACCTGGAAATCAACATTCGTAGAGTTATCGGCGAAATACGGCCGCAAATGCTGCGAAAAGTTGTTGAAAATTGGTGTTCCAGATTGCGCCTTCTACGCGCCTTCCATAAAATTTTCTTTGCAATAAAGTGCGTTTCATCGATATTAAAAATATATTTCCTTGTTTTATTATGATTTAAACTTGTGTCACTGTATAAAAACACCCTTTAGTATTAAAAAACTTACTTAAGCTGTACGAGTTTCACTTGGCGCTCCTGTATATGGTAAGTACACCGCGTTACCAAACCAGACATTTTACAATACAAGACAAGTACAAAATCTTAGATTACCCAGCTGTAGAGCCAAGGCCAGAGCTAAGCATGTTATTATGTAATATGTTATTTAAAATCTATTCAAAGAATATCAATGATTAGATCATTATGTAAAGAACATCTTTATAGTTTAGCAGAAACGTTTTTGACATAATAAATCAATAATGGAATGTGTTTATTACCATTTTATCCTTTTAATTATTAATTTAGATATCTTTAAAGAATATAAATTTTGCCAACTTGGCTCAGAAATGCCTTCTAAAAACATTAATAATGGAAAATTGCAAAAAAGAAAAATGAAATAAATATAGCAAATTATGCACAGGCTCAAGGTTCTATACTTTTAATTTTTTTCTGACAAGCTGTGAAGTTTTATTTCCACAGTGTTGTATTTTTTAGTCCAAAATATATGGAGAGAGGAGATTCTAGCAAAATCTACTCGCAAACTAGATTATATATTCAAAATGGAAAATCTTGTCAAAATCCAGTAGATTTGGCTCGAAATCTTGTAGAAAATAGATTTCGTGTTGGTGTAAATCCACTCTAAATATTTTGTTGGATAATTTTGCATGATTTTTCGACATATTCACACCTATTGTGTGTGAAATGTTCATTCCCCAAAGAGGAGAAAATTGCTTTCGTAAATTCGATTCGCATAACTTTTTGCTGCTTTTACTACACAGTGAATGTAAATTAAAGAATAATAAAAACTAAGAATAAAATGGAACACCCTAACCCTCATATGACTACAACAGACTTAATTTCCCCAAATAGGCATTTTCTGCTTTGCGTTTTCCAAATACTTTTGGTTAGAAAGTCAAAATTATCTACAGAAAAATTCAAATTAAATCTGAAACTTCTTTTAATCAAAAATCACCTAAAATATTTCTTAAATTTTTTATTTAATACCAAAATCGTGGTACGTGGTTTTCCTATTAAGCCATCGATATTTATATGTTTTTATTTCACCAGTGCCCATCATTTCAACTTTGCTGAGATTTATATCGTTTTAATACAAAAAAATAAATCATTTCAAATACACATCGGTCCAAACAAACATTAGATTAAACATTTCACAGAAAAATATTTAATAACAAAGAAATATATTTGAAATGTGATGGTTTTCGGTGGTTTTGTTCAGCAGGAAAGGCAAAGAATGAAACGTACTCGGATCGTCTTAAATGTTTGGTTTTGCTTGTTTTTCATTTGTCTGCCACCTTTCAGTTGTCAGATATTATGATAAGCAGAGGTTTTCGTTTATTTTTCTTTTCTCATTTTATTTTTAGAAAATGTCAGTTTAATGATTCTGGTCGTTTTGTGTTTATTGTGTGTTTAATTCTATAACTTTGGTTGGATCTTGTATTTTCATTTGTTAACCATTAAAAATTGTGAAAATTTTCTGGAAAATATATGAAACGAAAACGAAAACGCAAAAGTTTAATGTAAATCTATGCGATTTTGAATCTACATATTTTGTTTTGGTTTATGCTCTGAGACAATGACTTGGTCTTATATATTAAATGTGTTTTAAGAAAATTTATTTACTTATATTGTTGTAGCAATAGCCGCTATAAGTGTGAAACGCTGTTCTTGGCCAGACCCGCTCTAATACTCATTCAGCCATTCAATATAGTGGACTATGTTCTCCCATGCAAGTAATTTTTGGTTTCTGTGGGCTTATCAAAAAGAAACGAGGCCGATAGCCTCTGCAGTTAGTGCTTCCTTTGCATAATTTAAGTCTTGGCATTTATTCATCAGATTAAATAAATAAATAAATAAATAAAAAGAAACAGCTGCTCTTTTTCCTCAAACTTGATAACGATTTCGATTGGAAATATATTTAATGCCAAAGAATTTATTGTTTTTTTCAAACAAACGAACGCAAAAGCGCAAAGTTTCTTGCTTGTGTGCAGAAACGGCCGAAGTTTTTGTTAGGAATCGAACCTACAACCTCTGGAATGGACTGTTCTGCCAAACACTGTATCAATTCATTCATTGCGGCTTGTTGTTCTGTCTTGTGCGCATAATATTTACAAGCTTTAGAGTTTTACAGCAACTCGGCAGTTTGCACAAAATTCCTAACCTTTTTCCAGAAAGTTTTTTCACTGAAATGGGTTTTATTAGATAGGAAATTTGATGGCATTAAAGGTTAAATATGATTTCGTTCACGTGGCCGCCGCGGCTAGCGTGTACAATCTGGAACACCGTTTTTCGCCAATAGCTTTTCGAAACTTGAATTCAATTGCATCTGGTTAAACGACGAAGACAGGTGACTTTGCATAACCCCAATGGAAATAATCTCATGAAATCGAATCCCACGATCTTGGTGACCAATTAATTGGACCATTACATGGAATTATTCTTAAATCAAAAGTTTCTTTAACTAAAGTGATCAATTCTAAGGCGCGCTGAGTGGCATGTGGCTCCATACTGCTGGCACTACATGTCCGCAAAATTACTGCCAGCTAATTGACAGTAACATTCTGGCCATCATCCTTTTGGAACACACATGGACCAATGACTGGTTGTTTGTTCTCATGCTAATTGTGCTTCTTTAAACCAAAAATGGCCTTCATCGGAGAACAAATTTGCGGTTTAGGCTGTTGGCAAAAGTTGCTCTGGTGTAATGGCATATCAGCCGTTAAATTTGTTCTCGAATAAAGCAGTGTTGCCAACTGAAAGTTGTGAACTTCTATAAATGAATTCCCAATACATTTTCATGTACAGTGGTGGCCAGCAGATTTAGGTCTATTGTTTTCTTTGCTTTTGGTTTGATTTTTTTTGCTTTCAATTATTCTATAATATTATATACCCGCACTATTGTCTAGGAACAAACGGGTTCCTCTACTATAGCACACGAATAGTTGTGTTTGCAAGCAAATACTTCCAAATAATTCTTTTTGTTTACCAAAATAAAACAAATATTACAAACATTTTCGTAATAAACTCATTAAAAGTGTTTGTTGCCAATTTATATGACGAATAACAATTAATTTTATCAGCATAAAATCGGATTTGCAAACCTACATAAATATTTCTCATTTTAATTACATGTTTGAATATTTATTGGTATTGTTATGAGTTGTTGCCTCTAAATACATATATGGCCAATATTGTATGTATCTCTTAAGGAGTTAAGTCTGCAAAACACGATGATTGTAGTCACGAGAAAGTGAAGTCGTGAAATGAAAACAAAACATATAGATTTTTCTTAGAAAGTGTTAGTAAAATTCGCTGGCAAAGAAATAAATAAAATGTATTGAGACATGATTGATCCATTGCAAACCACAGATATGTTTTTTTATTTCTTAATTAAGAAAGAAAAGTAAACTGTTCTGTTGGTAAATCGTCCAACAGGACAACGATCCCAAACATACAGCGAGCGAATATTGTCAAAAGATTGGCTGATCTATCATGCACCAAGGCAGTTGAAGTCTTCTCCCCCTCTCGACAGACCTAAAACCCATTGAAAACGTTCGAGAAAGTTTGAAACAAAAATTGTTCCCAAAGAAAGTGCTCGTGCGAAATTGCCGCTGATGTAACCGAAGTCGGGTTCATTCAAAGCCAAGAGGGTCAACAAATATTGACTAAATAGAAAACCAATTAATTATTTGTTATTTTTTAAGTTTTAAGCAGGTTTTTTGTTTTATATGAACACATTTCCTTATAATTTTTATATTTTTACTTTTCGCTACTGTATAAGTAAAATAAAAATATTTGTTTTTATAATTAAAATATAATTAAAACACACATATTTGCGCTACTCGTTGATTAGCGAATACATGGAATTTCGAGAACGTATCCACATATATTGTTTCTGTACCATCCCAGCTGGCATTTCGAATAATAATCGAATCTTTTGAGGAACCGCACATGAGCTCAATTTTCGATCATAAATGATATTGCCCTTGTGAGAATATGGAGCCCCACAAGTCTGCCACTTCAATGAGATGAGATCCGCATAAATTTTTTGACAATTATCATCATTAATTTTTCAATCGTAAATCAAACAACTTATGATCACATTTCAAATAACTGTTTAATCGATTTTCACTTTGATTATGAGCCCTTTTTGGATCATTCTGCAAAAGTTTTCTGTTTGCTTGCGAGTCTTTAAATTCCTTAAATTTCATTGAGAAAAAGGTTGAATTTTTTATGCATTTTGTTTGCCGGTTTTTTAAAGAAATGGTTTAATCATATGCGAATCCTTTTTCAATCACCCAAGTGAAAAATCCGTTTTCAGTCCAATCCTCAAAGTTGATTTTTGAGAAATTTATCATCGAAGTACCAGCTTAGACATTTTAAATACGCCGAAAGTTAAATACATACAAATATGCCAAAAGATAAATTCTAAATTCAGGACAAATAATACGAGCATCTACTGGAAATGTGTTTTAGTAAAATTTTGTGCGCAGAATTTGAATTTTAAAACACATTTTATATCCAATTGAATTTTTATAAATATAGCCATAAAAATTTCGACAAATTATTATCTTTCACGAGTACATAATTACCCGCTAATAAGCATTTTGATGAAATAATACATTCCAGCACTAATTAATTGTAGTTTCATGTTCTTAGAACATTTTCATGTGCATAAAGAGCTGCATAGAGAAATTTCGATTTAAGTAATTACATACATAAACTCTAAGCAGCTAAAGCCATAAAAACCACACAACTCTTGCAAAATAAATAATTAGAGAAATAATATGATGCCTAAATGTTGTTGTTTAATTCTTTACAATTTCATTTGAATCAATTATAAATTATAATTGAAATAATACTTGTAACAATTGCCCACATACGGTCTGTAGATATTTTAAGCAGCATTGTTAACAAGCTGACAACAGCGCCGCGTGGTGGCAGATTGGAGTTGAGTGTTTCTCTGCCACCAGTTCATGGTGCGCCAACAGTGTTGCCAGCTGCTTTAAATGGACAAATTAGTGCGACTTTTACAGCAGAAATATATAAATTTGAAAATAAACAATTTCTGAAAACTCATGAATATGATTTTGTTTCATACATTTTACTATATTTTGTATCACCTAAATATGCTTGAAACTGAAAAGGTCCTAACTTGGAAAAACGGTGGGACCAAGCCCAAACTTTGCATTCTATGACACTCAATGGACAGAAAGATATAATATATTAAAAAAAATATTCAGCAATGATTTTGTGACGTGTTATAAAAAATAGAGACGCGTGATCAATGTTTGCCTATTATTTAGAATTAGTGATAACGATCGGGGAAAAAATTAGAATATTTCTTAGACGTAACTATACTTTTTTAAATCTAGATAATCCTATCCTGACATGTTTCTAGATATATTTCGATGCCACGGATCTAAACTTAATCGTGTTTGATGATTTGTGTACTTGCATTTTTTGACAGCTTGAAAGTTTTTTCGGATATTTTCAAATTTTTATAATTGGACTTTTAGATCTATTAAGTCAAAGCAATCTGAGGCCATGCGAAACCTTATTTTCGGACCATATAAACAAAAGTAATTTTTTTAAAATCAAAATTAAAATAAATGAATGTTTTTCACCACTATTTTTTTTTTTTTTTATTAAATCAGTAGTTGCCGCTTAAGAACACGGGTTAACAATCATTAAAGTAGGATCTGAGACAAATGTCACAATACAACGTCCGATGTGTTCAATGCTGAGTATTGCGAAGGGACACGATACGCCCTTTCCAGCACTGATAGATGAAACTGTTTCCATTTTGAAATATTGTAGACATTGTCGCTCCATATTTCTTCCCTAGATCAACAACATCTGAACCTTTTCGTAGATGTGCTAAAATATTTCACTTATTGTATTTTTAGAGTTAAAAACTTATGATTTTTTATGCATATTTAGAATTTTTTATAGTAGTAGCGAGTAGAAAGCATATGTAGACACTTCGTGGCACTGGAGTGACAGATCGGGGAACTAATTTTCGTCAACGTCCGCCTTTATGGCCTAATCGAACAATAGACCAACCACATTGGAGTGAACTTATCGACGGCTCACGACCGATCCCATGTGCCTTACCAGAATGTCGACAGGCATCCTAATGGCATGTTAGTTTTCGTTCTGCCAATTGAACTCTGGTGACGGTTCCAGAAGAACCTGCAGAACCGAAGAACTATGATATAGAAGTCAAATCAACATTATTTTCTGCATGCGATTTAGCAATTAAAGTAAAATATATATATATATGGGTCATATTCATAAATATTTTCAAACAAATAATTTACCAAATCAGTAAAAATAATTGCTGGCTGCCAACAAATTGTTTTAATATGTTACATTTTCGTTTTTTTGTACATGGAAAATCAGTATGAAATAAAAGTAGAAGAAAAATACTTGAACAGAATTCATATACATTAACAATCAAGGAGCACAAAGTCCTGTGACGTGACACGTGACGGGCAAGAAATTTCTTTAACTTTATAAAAAAATACTTTAAGAAAATAATGCAAAAGAGCATTTTTGAGATGTGAATTTTATATTTTCAATCGCGATTACATCTCTTGCCTTCGCTGGTGTCATTCTTAATTATTGCAATAAACAGAAAAATATGTGTAATACATGTTTAATGTTGATGTATTAAGAGCATTTAATTATATTTATTTTTGAATATATGATCTTTTAAGTGTTTATAATTAATTTTTATATTTAAAATTCGCCCAATAAGTGCAACAGTAAATGCAAATATGTACGTGTATAAGTATTTGCTTGATGGCGATATGCTGTAGCAAAAGGCAAGTGGCAGATTTATGGTGATGCATTATAATGATGTTGCAAGTATGAAAAAGAAATACATAAAATGCTTGTGTACAGTAAGATCTCCTAAAATGGGACCAGGATACCATCACTTCCAATTACATATTTAGGATAACTTATTGTGGCTGCTTAAATGGTAAGCGAAGGGAAATGTAGCGGTGCATGGACTCCTTCGATTTGCAGCCCCCTTTTTCGGTTTAGACCGCCTATTTGTAAATTTGTTATTGTCAAACAAAATGAATGTTTATAAATGAACAAATAATAGTCAACCGCTGGCAAACGATGAGTCGCAACATGCCACACGCCATTAACTCGAAAAATCATTAATGTGCGTTTAATAACATACGAATACACAACAACAATAACAATATCAACATGTAGAACAGAAATAATATTGTACATAAAGTCCATTACACACCACGAAAGCTGAAAATTAACGCTAAATATATTGAATATTTTAAACTTGAAGTTGGCAATGCGATATATGCGCTAATTTATTTTTTGAATTCACAACAGCTGAAACTGACAGCGCAGCTGGATGACTGCATGTCAAAAGTTCAAATCACAAAGATTTACCAAAAACAAAATACATACTTGGAGTTTTAGTCGAGTTAAGCCGTGGCACTGATGAGTTCATCTGTTAGGAATTCGACCTGATTTTCACTTTGATTTTTGGGGATCAGAACAGATATATATATATTTAATTGAAAATATTAATAAGTGTGAATAGTTCAATTCTACTGAAAAAAAGCTGTAAACAAAATTAAAAATTTTCTTTTATAAAAATTTGCAATCGTTAAGAAAACTCTAAAAAAATTTACTTAAAACTGGCATTTGGGCCGTAAAACGCTACAGTGCTGTTTTTCAGTTTTATATCCGAATGAATTTTTTTTAGCGAATGTTGTCATAAAAAATTTTAACAAACGGTGATCAAATTCTCTCCACACAGAAATATTTTTTATGCAATTTTTATAGATGTTTCTTTCTAGCCTTAAAAGGTTTCACTTTTTCCATTTCCGATTAAAAAAGTTAAAAAAAAAACTAAGTGTCCCTGCGCCTTTATGCACTGAGCAAAATTTATCTTGTTACTCGCTCGTTACTTTTATTAGGGTGACCACTTTTACGTTGCCAAAACTGCGGCTTTAAATCAGCAAAAGATTGATGTATTCGAAAATTTGTTTTCAGTTAAGGCTCTAACTGTGCCAAACGGGCTATAGTATGACCACCAAATCGCAGAAATCCAATTTTGTAGCTGCACTTTATTGAAATTGAGAATTAAGGGCGGTTGAAAGGAAAGCGTTATTTACAAAGTCTGTGCTTTATTACTTATTTTTAATATTATACAACAAATTCTTCCAAAGTGCTTACCAGTACATCACATAAGTCACAATCTGCTCAAGGGATAATTCAATTCAAATTCAATTTTATGCCTGTTTTTAAACGTTTTGAAATTTTAACTTTTGTCACATTGACATTGAAAATAACAACTGCTTTTTAGAACTGAAAAAACACATTTCTCGCAGCCCTATTATTGAATTTTTCGGAGCAAATAATAAGACTGACTTGATCAATTCAGCTCGGACTTAAGAAAACAAAAACATCAACTGGCTGAATACTTTTAAACGTCAAACAGCGAAAAGTTACTCGAATGGAAATAAAAAACGTTCTATAAACAGATTATTATTAGTTTTTTTTTATAAAAATCTATATCCATAATTTTAAAACCAAATATTTTTACAAAAATTCTAACCTTCTGATTTGTTTAATTAAAAAAAATTGTTTATATTTAAGAAATCATTTTTTACAATAAACAGTCCCATATTCCGAAAATAAATTTATAATAAATTTATTTCAAATCACTGAAAAAATAATTGGCTCGCGAAAAAGTTGTGAAACTTTGTTATGCGAAACCGGCCAGCCAAACTTTTGGCGATATTAAATCAATTGACCGGGGTTTTTTTCAAGTATTTTATATTGAATGCGACACTAAAAAGGTTCCCAACACAAAGATTTATTTGTTGTGTACATTCGTTTTTGCCATAAAATTATTTTTTTCTACATAGAACAACCGTAAAATTGTTGAAAACAGGGTATTTTTTTTTTGGTTTCTTTTTGAGGCACTTATTTTTAAAAAAAATCGCTGTAGGCATTATTTGGTTGACTTTATGTACAACAATTATTCAGTTAACTTTTAATTTATTGCAATATACATAAACAGAACGTTCAAAAATCACCCTCGTGGTTTCAAGGAATGGAACCGTTGCCAAAACGCCATCAGAGATGCTACCTCTGATGTATTGGGTTTTAAAATGCCACCCGGAAAAAACCCATGGTTTGACGACGAGTGCAGGCAGGCACATTCAGCGAAGCTAGCGGCGTATAAGGCGACGTTGGAGAGAAGGACGAGAGCAGCTCGTGAGCTCTACGAACGTAAGAGAAGGGAAGAACACCGGCTTCTCAAAAGGAAGAAGAAAGAGCACGAGAAGCGCGCGATCGAGGAACTGGAGAGGTGTTACGGCAGGAATAATATCCGAAAGTTTTACCAACGGGTAAAACAACTATCCAATGGATATAAACTTCGGACAGAAGCCTGTCGTGACGAAGAAGGACAAATCGTAGTAGAGTCGCAATCGATGCTGAGAATCTGGAAAGATCACTTCTGCAGACAGTTTAACGGCGAGCAAAACACCGATTCCATCGCAAGGCAGAATATTCCACTCCAGATAACGGACGATGATGGTAGAGAATTCCGTCCCCCGACCTGAATGAAGTCAAGATAGCAATATCGAGATTGAAATCAAGCAAAGCTGCAGGAGCGGACGGACTGTCCGCGGAACTATTTAAGGCAGCCGGAGGTGACCTGGTTGGGCGCATGCACCAGCTCATCTGTAAGAGGAGGAAAGCATGCCCGGATGAGTGGAATCTCAGCATCGTTTGCCCGATCCACAAAAAAGGAGACCCCTTCAACTGCGCCAACTACCGAGGAATAAGTCTCCTGAACATCGCCTACAAGATCTTCTCTGCCGTTTTGTGTGAGCCACTGAAACCATTCGTGAACAGTTTGATAGTTCCTTATCAGTGTGGTTTCAGGCCGGGGAAGTCCACCATTGACCAAATTTTCACACTACGGCAGATCCTGGAAAAGACCCAAGAGATGCAAATCGACACCCACCACCTATTCGTCGATTTTATAGCCGCATATGACAGTGTGTATAGGGGCGAGCTATACGAAGCCATGTCTACTTTTGACATTCCTAGCAAACTCGTCAGGCTGTGTAGGATGACGATGGAGAACTCTCGCTGCTCCATCAAGGTCGGTAACGAATTCACCGAGACCTTCAATGTCAGAAGGAGATTTAGACAAGGCGACGCACTGTCCTGTGACTTTTTTAACATAATTCTTGAGAAGATCTTGCAAAAATCACACGCCAACAACAGAGGCACGATCTTCCAAAAGTCCGTGCAACTGCTAGCATACGCTGACGACATTGACGTGATTGGTCGAACACAGCGAGCCGTCACTGAAGCGTTTGCTGGTATTTCAACGGAGGCGGCCAAAATGGGTCTAGCGGTGAACGAGGGCAAAACGAAGTATATGCTGTCATCACAAAAAGGACGCGCAACACCGACGACTGGGCCAGAACGTCACCATAGGCAGCTTTAACTTCGAGGTAGTGAAGGACTTCGTCTACCTTGGCTCCCAATTCAACAGTATGAACAACATCAGTACCGAGATCAAACGCAGAATAACTCTTGCCAATCGCTGTTTCTTTGGGCTCAAGTAGCAATTGAGTAATAAGGCCCTTTCTCGAAAAACCAAGCTAACACTATATACCACTTTGATAATCCCTGTACTTCTCTATGGCGCAGAAGCATGGACGGTGTCGAAGGCGGATGAGGAAGTCCTTGGTATTTTCGAGAGAAAAGTTCTGCGTTCAATCTTCGGCCCTGTTTGCGTTGATGGTTTCTGGAGAAGAAGATTCAATCATGAACTGTACGGGTTGTACAGCGACATGAGCCTAACCAGGCGTCTACGGATACAACGGCTAAGATGGTTGGGCCATATAGAGCGCATGGAGAATACTGCTCCGACCCGTAGAATCTTCGATTCCGAACCTGCGGGACAACGCATTAGAGGACGCTCACGGAACCGATGGCGCACACAAGTGGAGAGGGACCTCAACCAACTTGGTGTGCAAAATTGGAGAACGCTGGCTAAAGACCGTGCCAGCTGGAAAAGTTTGTTGGTTGAGGCCCAGGTGCACCACGGACTGTAGCGCCAAAAGAAGAAGGTTTCAAAAACACCTGCGTGGTTTCAAAATCGTTCGCGATTTCAAACTATGGCTTCTAACTACAACTGAAAAATTTTGATTTCAAACTCAACCGGATAACTCAATGATCACCCAGTTTTGTATTCAAAAAGTGACATTTTTGAGTTGTGACCATGTTGCAATAAAGCAGCAGTACTTTCATAAATATCTCGTTAATAATTTTACTAAATTTTATTAGTTTTTCTGCATTCAATTTCAGCGGCGACCATTTAAAATATTTCTGTTTTCCCCGTTAATTTTGTTTTGTTATTTTGAAACATTCAAAACGTAAACACTTGATGTGTATATCAAGTCCATTCAAACGTATTTATTGGCATTTTTCACATATTTATTTATTTTTTATTATTTAATTTCATTAATACGCCACGCCAACTGCAGCAGTATTGATGATGATGAAAATATTTAACAAATGAAAAATATAAAATTAACAACAAAATCAGGCGGCGGCGGCAGCTGAGAAAAATAAAACGTTTAATGGACTTAATGGTGTGGCAGACATTTATAATTGTAGCAACTTTTAAAATAATAAACAAAAACACCGCCACTGCCCCACTGCCAACCAGCACCCCCATTAAAACGAATATTTAATTGTAAGAATGGATGTTTGAATGCAAAATAAATGCAATTATTAAAATGTTTAAGCCGAAAAAACAAAATGTACATAAAACATACGGAAAGAGACAAAACGACGCACTTAACAAATTGTACTCTTATAACTGCACAAACAGGCAGACAGACGAGCAGACGGACACCCAGTGAAAATGAAACTCTTATAGAGAAAACACATACATATATGTCTGTATGTATGTATGTATGTACTGAGATCGGTAAATGAAAAACGAATTGAAAGTGGAATTGATTATTGCAATAACGAGTTTAAATAATTAAATGTGTGTCTGTCTGGTCGGTCGACCGTCAGCAGACATTAAAAAACAATATAAAATTCATACATAATGAACAGGGATTCAAAACTATTTTTCATTTTATACTCATTTTTTCCTTTTAATCTTTTAATCTTTTAATGTCATTTAAACGTTTGTATATTCTTGGCGGTATTGACGAGGTAAGTGTGAATGTGTGCATCAAATGTAAATGTATGACCAGGCATGACATTTTTGCTTATACGCACTTTAATGTAACGAGTGCAAATTTTGTATCGACTTTTTGATGCGTGTCCAGAGATTCCAGTGCAGCAAGTATTTCTATGTGATCACAAATTGTCATCATCGTTAGTTGGGTAAAAATGCTTAATGCTTGTTAGCAGATGAACTTTTGACTTGTAATCAAATTCGTGAAAGACTAAAGTTATCGCCCATAGATTTGATTTGAAAAGGAGTTGTTTGTTAAGCATTAATAAATATGCTGGTACATTTTTGATTTACAAAAAAAGCTACTGGGCTAAGGAATACAGTACGTATATGGCCAAACAAACAATGACAAACGGCGTTGGTTCAGGGGCGCCCTAATAATAAAATGAATGGCAGCAACTGAAAGGACGGCTCTTTCTACAGAAAATGCGTTATTTTTTAGTACTCGTAAGAATGTGACAATTATTTACGTCCTTGGGCTCAAAATTCAAATTGTATCTTGAAAATCCTGAAACTTGTTCCGGCAAAGTTTTGGAACAGACTCGGCAACGATTAAAGTTTTCTTAAGAAATATTCTCCTGAAACAAATAATAATTTACATCTTTTCCTTTGATGACGGCCTCGTGTGGCTGGCCAAGCGCATAGAAGTGATAAATTGTGCGGCATATACCGAAACCCCTTGCTCAAAAGTACCCGCTTTCTAATCCCTCGTGCCAGCAATCCCCTTGATAATTAAGGATTGCAAGGCACCAGAACTGGTAGGCTAAACAACATAAACCTAAACCAGACCCCATCTTCCAGTACATTAGCGAAACAGCACATTGCAGCATCATCTCTAACACCAGGAGTTATCAACACTTTTTCTGAAACTTTAGGTTCAAACCACAGCCAGAACGCTTCAGCCAAGTTAAGTACCTCAGTTAATCACCAACATTTAGGATTTCTCTTACGAGGCAATGGCGGCAGTTAAACTTTCGTGAAGGTTTGGGAAGGTTTCCCGCACTCATGCATTCCTTTCTTCGATTTTTGGTAGCCGAAGAACTTCTAGCCATCGGGCAACGGATTGCCCTAAGTTAGGAATTATCCAAAAGACAATTTGACTTCAATCATTTCCGCTATTAAATTCTAAATTGAAAAAATTCAATAAAATACGAATTCAATTGAAAACAAATAAAAGATTTCGGGTGTAAAAGTGGGATTTCTCAATATTATAAATTACATATAGTTTTTTGTTTCAATAATTTCAATGTAAAGTTAGTCTTTTTTTTGTAGTATTTTCCATTGTTGATATTTAGTTTCGCATACCGCGTGTTAGAAGCACTTTTGCTCTTCACTATAGATGTCCATATGTCTTCGCTCTTTATTTTAAACAAAAATATATACAACAAAATTGAACCAAAGAATATTTTACTGGTTTGTTTAAAATCATATTTTACTGGTCTGTAAATCTGCGAACCATTTTGGCATCCCAGAAATCGGGAACAATACGACAAATCTTGACAAATGTCACATCTGACAAACAACAATTTGATAGTAGCAGTGGATAAAGAAACTTGAGTAATTTGGATATATTACAAATACAAATCCAATGTTAACACTATTGTAGTAAGAAGAACAAAACGTTTTCCAAATCGAATTAAATTTAGTTGTGACTTTGTGGTAAAAAAATGTTCAAATCTATAATAATTGCGGGCTCTGTTTTTCCCCTTAAGTTTTAAACGTCTTTCAATTTATGTCGCGACGTGGACTAAGAAGATACAAATTACCTTTGATCCAAAGTTTGAATCAAAAATCAAAATAAAAAATGATTAATATTAAAATCTTTTCGTATATTTAAAATCTTTCCAAGATTATTTATTTATACAAAAGATGTCTGATGTTTTTCGTCGGCTGGGCTATTAAAGAAATTTAAAATCGTTGGGCTAAAGCCTTTAAAACCCAGAGTGCTCAACGTGCACTCGCATGAGAAACGCTGGTTGTTGGTGTGATTGCATGTTTATTACATTAATTCATTTTAATTAAATCTTTTTAACTTGGGCGACAAAATGTTGAGTGTTGTATTAAAATACAAAATGATGTCAGCAGATGAAAACTTCTGTGCTACGAAAATTATATATTTTAAATAACAAGCCATTATGTGAGTCATACATAAATTTAATTAAAATTTAAAAGAAACAAATTAAGTGAAAATAGTTTAATTTTTTAAAATCATTTTAATATCACAACTGCCGTAAATTCATTTTAATTGATTTAAGCAAATATTTTATTGATATCTCAAACAATTTCGATGAAAAAAAACTATTTTACAGGTCAAATAAGTGCATAAATACTCGTGTGTTTATGTCGTTACCTTAATTTAGAAAGTGTCTGACTCAGTTTTTTCTCAAAGTCTAGTCTTTTGTATAAATTTTCAAAACTCATATTTATGGAAAATTAAGAACAAAGTAAAACTATAAATGGAAAAAAAACGTTGCACATTTTCTCTAGGCAACAACAATACGAGATTTTAATTTTAATAATGAAAATAAAGTGATGATAAATATAAATCAAAATGCTGGCCGTTTCGAAAGTTCTGTTTGTTTAGCAAGAAGGACGCACTGAATCGTAAAATATGGGGGACAATTACGCATCGTTAAAATTAAAAAGTCATATAATATATTCAACAAGGTAAAATCGAATTAATTATAATAAAACAAATAAATAAAAAAGCTATTGAAGAGGAAAAAGGAAAAAAGATTAGAAAATTTTGAGGTAAGTCGACATATCCTTTAAAATTCCAAACAAAAGAACAAAATAAGTTCGACGCACAGAATCACTAGTTTGATTAAAAAAATTCAGCAATTTGCCAGCGTTGCTCTGGTGTAAGTCTTTGTATATGAAATGTCAAAAACGAAACGAAACGCCAACTCAAAGTTGTGAACCCCTAAAAAACAGTCATATTTACTTCTTAAACTATTACTTATGCAACTGTCCCACTGTTACGAAATCGCCAGTGTTTTGGAAGAGCAAAAAACTGATTTGGAAACTGTTTATTGTCTTTATTTTGTCACATTAATGATTTCCGACATGTCACGATTAGGTCAGTAAGTTTTGCATTTAATTAGTGGTTTGTGGCACGACATAAACGGGAGGTCTTGAAATTAAAATAGAACAACTAAAAACTGTTTTTGACAAACATTCTGTTATAGTATCACAAATTTAAGGAAGTGGATTCAAATTCGAGTCATTTTATTTTCAAATTTAATAACAGCTCTTCCGGCAACGATGACAGAGACTTGCATAGGAAATGGCCCTACAAGAACCGTGTGGAGAAGGGTATATGCTATAGCGCATTACCGATCAAATTAAGCTACGAGTACTACAAATGTAAAGGAGTGGATTCAAATACGTATAAATTTCAACTGTTTTAGGTTCCGCATCTAATAACAATGACAAACACTTGGTTAGGAAAACCGAAGAAGAATTCGATAGTTCAAAGGGTTTTTCAATTAGTCTGGGTAGATGTGGTCGATCTTAGGCCATCCTGTTGTTTTAGTAACGTCTGTCTGATCTATTGTTTACAATTCAGTTACTGATGCCAAATGAGCATGACAAGTTACACAATTGAATAGCGCATCCGGATGATTAAACTAATTGGCCTTCGAAGCCGTTGGAAAAAGGAGACGAATATTGACTAAAAATCCCATCTCTAGCGATGAATTCACCAGGCGTTAATGCATCGACAAGCAGTTTGTGTTTGGTGTGGATTTTGCGCTTTTTTATTGGTGAGCCCAGAGAATAAGCAATTCCTTTCCACAGAAAATGTAGTTTCAGCAGGAACGGCACTGCGTGTCACACAACAAACTCGTGAACGATTTTGCATTTTCGAGATCATGCGATTTAACTGCGCTACACCTTTGCTTGTGGGCTTGCCAATATACTGCATTCTAGCGATGTCTTTAAAGTCAACATATTTGAGGCCATTCCTCAAATTCAATCGCATCTGTAGGCCAGAGCTCTTGAAAAATGCACCATTCGCATCTGTGGCTCTGTAGAAATCAGCGGCTTAGATTGGATCAATGTTGTACTCGTGTTCCATTTGTACATTTATCTTCCAAGGATTGCAATTTCTATCCGCTCTTATGGACAAAAACTATTTACATACACAAATAAGAGAATCTTTGACTCAGTCGTTAAGCCTGCGACTAGTGTTTATGCGCATTTTTCCCGTGTTCGCACTGAAAAGAACTACAAAATATATATGTGTGTATGTAAATCTGTTTATGGTTCAGCTGCAGTTTTCTTTTTTTGCCAATATTTTTAACTTAAGTGCAATTGAGTGTTTGTAATTAAATAACCCGTTCTGTTTTAGCCTTTTAGGGTAATAATTCTTCAAATTCTTTATTGTATCAATTCCCCCCCAAATTTCTTTACTGGAAATAGTGGGCATACTTATAGCTTATAGTGGGCATACGAGTACATTAAAGAAAATACTTAAAATACTTTTCTATTTCAACTTTGTAGTTGTGCAACAACATTTAAAACTTTATAGTTTTTGGACGCAGGACAATTTGCAGAAGCAGCAACAGCAACAACAACAACTTCCTTTTTTATTCATGCTTCAACCATAAAGTTACGTCAGTAACAGTGGCAACAGAAGCATCATTAATTTACTGCTGCTTAACATCAATTATAAAGAGACCTTTAAGTAATTTGTTGTTTATTTTAAGTTGCATTTTTCTTGTGTTTTTTCATTCTCTCTATTAATTTTTTTTTTTTTTTGATTTAAGCAAAAAAGAGGAAAAGAAAAAAATAAGGGGGGGGGGGGGGGGGGGGGGGAGAAAACCTTCTTGAAAAATGTTCTTAATTTTTTGTGTTCGTGTATTTTTGTTTAAACAAATACGACTTGCAGCAAAGAAGAGAGAAATGAAATAAATACACAAAAATAAAATTTGAATTAAAAACAAGAAGAAAAAAAACTTTTGTACAAACAGGCCTTCACGGTTCTTTGAATTTTAATTGGTTTGCAGGCACACAATCATCATCAGCTGCTACGGCTGGTAGTTGTACATACATTAGAGAGAGAAAAATGTGAAGAAGAAACACATTTTTAAGTGGACTAGCGTTTGGGAAGCTGTGTCTCTGCACAGTGGGATGGTTAAACGGAAATTGTTTTGCCAAAACAATAGCTGTACGCTGTCAGCGCTTTGGCTGTCTGGATCCAACCCAACAAGCCACTACTTTTAACTGAGATGTAACTTTTGCCCAAAATGGTTGAATGCAATCAGTAGGAGAACACAAAGACTTAAAATAAGCTGCTTTTTGTCCCATACCAGCCACCCTGACCGTGCAGAAGCTGTTGATTAAGTGTCTGGTTGCCTTTGCGGCAATGCAGCGGGGAGCACAAGGCACAACTGTTGTCAGGTCTTTCAAGATTTTGTTTGTTTAAAATTTTTTATTTCCTTAACAGTTTTCAGTTTTTTTTTTTGGTGTTTGCTTTCTTACACTTCATAAAAATCAGGCGAAGAAAATGGAAATCTTTTGAAAATGCCTGAATGTGTTTCGGTGGCATTCTAATGTGGCAACATATACTTTGAGTTTGTCTTTTTTTTTTTGTTGTTCGTTGGCTTCTTTTAACCAAAACTATGAAAATTGTTGAGATGTAAGAATTATGCAAGAAGAAAAATAAACAATTTATTTAGTACGTATTTAATTCGCGGCGACATTTTCGCAAACGTACTCACTCGTTCGTTTATATTTACACACATACAGTTGAGAAATGTACAATTCACTAAATACCCAACAAGCGGAATAAAGTGCAAGAACTTAAAAGGAATAATTTGTTAATTATTGGAAAATTTGAGCAAATAAAAATCTTAATAGAGACCATTAAAAGTTTTCAGTAAAATTTCTGTCCAACTTTGGAAACCAAAAGAAAAAATGTTCTCAGTAGTAGTTAAAAAAAAAAATAAAGTCCTCGACTGGATTCGAAAAACGTAGGAAACTCGTGAGCCCAGAGCTGCTAAATATTTGTGATAAGTGGATAATGTTAAACTTTAAAGCGCAGCTGCACAGGTCTGTTCAGCAAATCACAACATTTTAAATCACTCTGTTATTTAAAAATCACAATTGCGATTGCAAAACTTTTCATTGTCTGTGATTTGAAACCGGTCAGCCGAGAGTGACTGCCGATCTGAAATCACTTTCTTAATTTTTAACTCCTTTTTATTTTTAGCTCATTAAAAATTCATTCATCATTCATTCAAGTAAATAAGTTAATATGTTTTCTATTTATTTTAATAGTAAAACTGGTGATTTTGTTACAGAAAAAATTTCTAAAAATTTTTAAAAATTGGATGCATTTTATATTGCAACAAAAGTTGTTATTTGCACTAATGGAGAATTTTGAAAGCTGTGCTTCTATGTATATCATCAGAACAGCTGTTTTGTTCAAAAGTTAAAAGGATATAAAACTGAAAAGCTCCCGGCCCATTTAAATAAATTTTTCTAAATAACACCTTTTTTCAATGCGTACAAAAATGCCGCCTTATCAATACAAAATTGAGCTGTTGTCTTGTGTTTTCGGAAATAAAAAGGACATCGAAAAGAATAAATTGCTTGTGACCTGCATTGCAGGGTGCCGTTACATAAATACCCATATGTATGTATTTTTGAAGTCCCTGCGAGAGCAATACGTTCATCTGGTGCGTTCGAAACGCATCTGTTTAACTATATTTTGGTAAGAAAAGACTCTTTCCACATTTGCGAATGAATGTCAATGACTGCCATGACGACTTGCCATATCAAATTACTAAAACTGGGGAGATTCCTTAATTGTACTAAATGTGCCACCATTGTACTTTCCAAGTTTGAATAGTACCAAAAAATTTACAATTGTACAAATTTTGCCATCCCTGGCTGGATTTGTAGTGTAGTGAAGCATTTAGGAACATGTCCAAATTACCTTTATAGGATATTGTTGTGACACTCAATTCGAAAGAGAAGAGTTTCGATTTTTTATGCTAAATACTAATAAATTCCAAGATGTTTTAAAATTAATTATTCTATTGTTCCTCTAAAGGAATTATGTACATAAGTGTAATTGGTTCTGAACTTTGTACAGGAAAAAGTTGAAAAGATCGTGAGATCAGAGCAATAATTAAGGCTTAACATGTTGAACCTTCAAAACCAGTTTTTCAATGGCCTTGAACGTCAATAAAATCGTAGTTTCTATGTATATAAATACGGTTTATTGACTATAACGTTTTTTCGGTTTATTAATTACATTTCTATCCGGAGTTTTTTCTCCCCCAAATTAACTGTTATTTTCAATTTTTATTTTTTTCACAAAAATATTAAAAATTTGTTATTTCAATTTTAGCTTTTGCCATGAAAATAGCTCAAGAATTACCGTATTTTTTAATCTTTATTGCTCAGAAATGTGTATGTAGTTACGAAGTATTTTTAAAATTTGTACACTGAGAGAAAAACGCGGAGACTGATGAAAAAGATGTGTAATTTTGTATGCGACAAGCGGAAAACTTAAAATTTTATATTAGAAATTTTGTGCATAAAACTTAAGCACTGAAGCCGGTTCTTCGAGCTTAAAGACAACTTAAGTTTGAACATTTGTTACCAACTTTTTGTGGGCACGGCAGGCAAATTTGCAGGAAGTTCATGTATGACTTCGATTATGCAGGTTCCTCTGAAACCTTCATCACATGCAAGGGGACCAGCGTACCCCCAAAACCCCTTGAAGTGCCGTTGTCTTGCAATAGTTCTGTTCTTCGTAAGAACTTAAAGGAGGGGTATGTTAGGTTTGATGTAGCTTGAGGATTTCCGGCGACCAAATCAGGTGCTAGTACTCCATTAACTGTTCATGGAATTACTGCTAGAAAGAATTAAATTGCCCGAGATCCTGGGCGAGGGGTTTGTGTTACATGGCGTCCCCACATAGCACGAGAAATGACCACCTGTGTGGGTCTGGTGAGTCACATGGGGGCGGTGGTGTACCGTAGATGTCTATCAATTGGATTGGGGTTGGACAGATAAGGCCATAAAGCATTTCCTGATATAAAACAATTGATTAATCTGACTAATTTAATAAAAAGAAATTCAGTCGTTGCTTGCTGTTGTGTGACCTTCGATAGTTTTGCGTCTCACTCGCACTGGTTAACTGATTTGTCTCGGATAACTGTAGTATTTTACAGTTAACTTGAGGAATTTTATATCAGTTTTCCTGGGTCTTTCCAATGTGTAGGAATGGGTGGTATAAGTTAGTCACATGTTAACGCCATCATGGGCATATGGCTGTGATATCTCCGTCCATTCTGTGCAGTTATAACTTATAACTTATTACTAATAACAAATACAAACAGGGTCGGTTCTGAAAATCTCGCAGTTTCAAAACGATTTGCGTTTTCGTTTCGCGGCGTGGTTTTAATTTTTCGAAAACACAAGAAAATAGCTGATTTATATTTGCTTTTGTTAGGAGTCTTGAAGTTTAAACTGCATTAAGAAAAACACAATTATAAAATGAACGCGTAAAAACGCCTTTTACTAGATTTTTTTAAGTTAATATTAAGTTAATTTCTTACATCCATACATTTTCTTATATGTAACATGATAAAAACTTAAATTTTTTCGCAAAGAAGAAGAATAAAGCTGCCACTTCTTTCATTTAGAGAATTTGTTTACACTCTGTATTTAAACTGCATGAGTTTTGCGTGACTTGTTAACACTATAAAACCAACGACCAAAAATATCTTCGAAAAAACAAACCATCTGACTGCTAAAGGGAAAAACTATATCACGGATATTTTTATAGCAGAAAATACAATTTTTATAGCAGAAAATCGATTTTTTTAAGAAAACTAAATAGAAGTGTATATGAAAATATCTTCACAAATACCTGCTCCTGAAAAACAACATTCGCAATAGTCCGACCGCAAATTGGACACTGCAAACTCTTCCACAAGCATTTATTGAAAACTAATCCTATCCCGATATGCTCGGACCGCAATAAACAACTAAATGTTACCCATATCAATGATGAGTGTTCCAACTATAACAACTACAGGGCAAATATACATATTTGGATCCTCTTAACAGAAATAAAATTAATTCTGAAATGTATTATTGAAACTAATCTCCTTAATAGTAACAATGCGGAGTCGATTGCCCTAACAGCTGTTACTCCGCCATTTGTAATAATTAGTTACAACAATTTTATTATGTAATTAATGCTAAACAAATAAATAATAATTTTTACTGAATTTTATACGAAATAATTACAAAAAATAGGCGAGTGATTAAAACTCGCCGTTTTGAAATCACGCCATTTCAATATTTTTGTGTGTCCACAACATCTGTTTGCGTGATTTCAAATCACGTCGCCAAAAACTCATTCTGCTGCGTGTAAATAATAAAAAAAAACAACCAACATTGAAATTTGTTGCAAAACTATGAATCGCTGCATTTCAAAGAAGAGGACGCTTTCACAACGAATTTCGAATCGATATCCAATTTGAAACCCACCCACTCATCAAGAATAAATTCTTTCAAATGTTAATTAGCACATAATAGGTAAAGCATTCAGCCAAGGCAAGTAGTTCTTGTACAAACGGTAGCCAGACACTTGGTTCGGGCACTCAGGCACTGATATAAGTATGTAGTAAATACTCGAACACGCCACTTCAGCCTGCGTTTTGCCCGTTAAAAGGAAATCAAAGCCAAAACGAGAAAAAAGAGCATTGCAGATATGTATGTATGTACATACGAACAGCTATTAGATGATTTAAAATTTAAGTTAATTTGATTTACGCAACGAATATTTGCAGCATTAATTGCAGTTGTACGTAAATTTTCTATTACATTAAGTGCGAAAAATATGCAGCTGCATTAATCTTTAGATTAAATATAGAATATTTTTAATTAAATTTACTGCAGCGATTTAAGTTTTGGTTTTTGTTTTTCTTAATTTTTATAAAAACTTATTTTTTTGCGTATTGGGTCGTACGGGTGTACGGGTGTACGGGTGTACGGGTGCACAAACCAAGAGGAGACAAAAAGTTAATAAATTTTTAAATTATATCAATATGAATTTGCCACAGTGATTTTAATTTGGCGCAAAGAATTCTAGATGAAACTTTGTTGTGCAGGGAGACATTTTGATTTTGTGAGGCAAAATATGAATTTTAAATGGGGTAAAAAATTTTTCTTAATTAGCTGTTAAATTGAATAGTTTTTTTTTCGTTATTTTACTAATATTGGAATACTTTTGGCCAGCAATATTCAATTGGTTTGAAAACATTTACCTTTTTACTTATTAAACGCATCTTAAAAATGTTTTTTTTTTGTTTGTTATTTTTAGGTTAAAATTTGGTTTCAAAATCGTCGTACGAAATGGAAACGGCAGGATAATGTAACCAATACAGAGGCAGCCGAGGTTAAATCGGCAAATCATGGCAAAGCAACAGCAGCAGATAATTCAAATGGAAAATCAGCGACAGCAACAAATGGTTCAGGAACCATGACAGCATTATCAACAACTAATAGCGAAGGCCTGGCAGCGACAACAACTAAAAAGAGTTCCCATAATTCGCCTGGCAGCAATGCTAGCACCAGCAGCAACAACAACAACAACAACAATAATAATAATAGTAGCAGCAACAGCAATTGCAGCAGTAACATTGAAAGTAAACGAAATATTTCAAATGATTTAAGTGCAAAATTAACCGGCAAGCAAGCGACAAAAATCAAAAAACAATTGAACGCAATGCTCGAGAAAACCTCAAAAACTGCTGCCGGCACAAAGAATGAAAACAGCAACAACAATATGGCTAAAGTGGGGGGAGTAGCATTAAATATTTCCGCTGCAGACAAAACATCAAATAATGCAAAAGCCTTGGAAAGAAGCTCAAATGCCAAAGAACAGACAACATCACCAGCAGCAGCAGCAACTCAAAACAATCATCGTCACCATCATAATCATCATCATCACAGCCATAATCATCGTCATATACCGCATCATCATCATGCGATTCCATTAACGGTGGAGCCTGCAGCACCCTTGGAACAGACTGAAAAACTAGATATCAAACTAGAGGAGTCACCACAACATCGTGAACTGCAATTAACATTGCTGAGAGCGGCACATGGACAAAGTCCCCACTTTGGTGAAATGGATTTTGAAAGCAAACTGGCAGCATCGAAAATTTCAAACGCTTTAGCAATGGCCAAACTAAATGCCAGCGAACCTAAACCAGCGACCGTAACAGAAAAATCCCATAAAAGAGATGAAAATGCTGATGAAAAATATTTAACTAAAAGTGAAAACTTGCAACAATTAAAAATACTTAACGCTGGCGAAGAAATTAAGACATCAGCAAACCCCAATGGAAAAGAGCAAAGTACAGCTGATGACAGCAAAACGGAGAGAAGAATCAATTGTGATACTGCGGAAAAAGTTGCCGATAATAAAGACCGTCGAATGGAGTGTGAAAATATTATTGAGAATAAAAATGGATTGCTGCTGGAAAATGATGCTGATGAAGATGATGAGAACGATGCTAAAATGAAAGAGATTTAAAATTTACTTAAATTTAAAAATATTATATTAAAAAAGATCTTCCACTCAAAGAAGAAGAGTTAAATCTGTGCCAAAAACCACCACAACCACAACCACAACAAAAAAGAGAAAACAGTTCTATTAAAATAGTGTAGGATATCTATTGTGTTTTTATAGGAACTTATTTTTTTATTTAATCTCACAAAACTTATTATTTAAATAAAGAAAAGTTAAAAGAAGCTCAACTTATGCCAGTTATTTCAACAGAAATACTAATTTTAAGCAATTTTGTAATTTTATTCTGAAAAAAAAATGTAACACATGTATATTAATGTAAGATCTTTGTCCCGATTGAACTATCCAGACATGACCCCATGGCACAGCATAATGCGATTTCCAATTCAAAATTTACTCTATTCTCGTTCCATTTAATTGTAATTTCTAACGACTGTTTTGGGTTTCGTGAAGTTAAAGTCATGTTCATAAACACTATAAGTTTTCAGTAAATAAAATATATGTCGATGCCACAAAATGTTTCTTGAAAAGATATTGTATGTCTACTCGTAGCGATCAAATTAAACATTTTCGAAGTCTCTCTGTCATAATGGGGCTGCCATTATGAATATTTCCAAAGAAACTTTCGTTGCCCGTTAATTTGTTCTCGACAAAAAATTTCTTTCTATTCTACAGGTGGGTACACACTTTGCAACCGGTTCAAGCAAAAGTTTTAGTACCATTAAACCATAAAGGCAACATCAGTTCTGTATTTTGTGTTCCCATGGAACATCGCCAGAGCAAAATGGTTGAAAAAACTAGCCCTGAACTAAGTGATAGTAAGAGAAATTATTATTACTGATGAATTGCTGAATGCAGAGGAGGTACAGATTTGGAATTGATTTTATGCCAGCGCCGGCCGTGGCAGTGGAGTGAACTGGGTGACGATTCACTAGCGGCCCCATGTAGCTTGCAAAGTTCACACAGATGGCAATTTCTCATAATATGCGGCACGGAACAAATCACAAACCCCTTGCTAAAGAGCTCGGGAGGCTATCTAAGCCCTGCTGTTTCACACAATTCACCAGAAAGCGAGAAACGACGAGGCACCTGAGTTGGTAGCCCGTAAACCACAAGCAACATCAGGCCTTAACCAGACTCGCCTGTACATTCCCCTCAATCTAGTTCCTGGCGTAAGAACAGACCTTTCGCAAGGCAACAGCACCTTAAAGATTTGCTTCTTCCTGCATCTTTAGGTTTACACTAGAGCGAGAACGTTTCAGCCAAGGACAGGCTTCTCAATCAATGACCCACACAGGCAATCTGGGCGCGTGTCGGTCCCCGTTCTGCCTGTTGACCCATGTGTGAAGGTTTCGGAAGAACTTGCATAACCGAAGTCATGCATGAAATTCCCAGAGTTTTGGTTGCGGTAACAAACGAGTTACCCCTTCCCCTCTATTCACCCGGAAAGCGGTGTAAAGAATCCTGTTGCGCCGCAGGTGATATTTTTTAGGAGAACAACGATCTCCAG
This sequence comes from Epicampocera succincta, assembly GCA_932526305.1. NCBI lineage: Eukaryota > Metazoa > Arthropoda > Insecta > Diptera > Tachinidae > Epicampocera > Epicampocera succincta. The sequence continues at coordinate 61,815,277 of OW052034.1, forward strand.
AATGCAAAGTCCAGAATTGAAAGGCGGAAATTAAGAGAACGTTACAATTTATGTTTTAAATATATATGTGCGAAATAATCAGTTTAATTTTTTCTTCCTTGGGACGCTTGTGATATCCGCACGCAATATCATCCCTCCTTCGTTGCCGTTAAATGCGCAGGCTTTTCGTATTACTCAGGTGTTGTGTTTTGCGATAAATTAAATAGTTTTGTAAAAAATAATAAAATTGTTATAAAAGAAATTTTGTATGTAGCATTTTTACATACATTTTATTTATGGCTCGATTATCGATAGCAACCGAACTTCGTGGTGTTGCCACTTGCCTAAAAGCTTGGCTACTAAAGCTGGCAACCCTCAGTTACTTTTATAAGTAAATTTGGCGACCAAGAATTTTTGTTCGCCGTGAGAGTCTTTAAAGCAAATTTGATGGTAGCGAAAAAAAAATTTGTAAATTTAATTTACTTTTGAGCTTAAGAAATTAATTATTTATTGTTTTCAGATTTGAAAATGGTTAAAATAACAACCAGGCAGCAATTTGACGCCCTAATTCAGAACAGATTAGAATTGTCGCTTGACTGTCTTCTAATCAATGTTGCGATTCTTCTCCGTCATCAAAAACAATTCAATTGATGAAATAATTTTAATTGTTATTTTCTTTTCAACTTAAAACTTTTGCTGTTTTTCACAGAAAAACTGTTATTTTTTATATTATTTATGGTTGCCCATGTGCCAAAATACCATTTGCGATAACGTTTTGGCAACTGACAGCAGTTGCCATTCATAATACAAATTTGTTTGTCAGGGGCGTTGCCACCCGGCAGCGCAACCGTAGTTCGGTTGCTATCCATAATCCAGCCATAAATTGGAGGCGTTTTGACCAAAATCGAAAAACTTTTCGTCAATAAATAAACAACCTGCAAAAACTCAGATACGATCGTAACGCAGAATACATAAAATCGAAATGAAGCGGGTAACGGAACACAGAACGCCAATGCTGCCAATTGCAGAAAATTTCGATACGAGTCGTAGCGCGGAATAAGAGTAGAGAGAATAAACAAAAGAGAAATCCATCAGCTGTTTAACTTTTGCCATTTCATTTTATACATAAATGCGGTTAAATAATAATGTTTTATTGAGTTTTTGTCATCCAATTTAACGTACATGTTAAGAAAAGTGGTATTTTAAGCTTTTAATTTATTAAAAATCTGAAGAGAAATTTACTTTTTACCTGATTGTGCTCTACAATCAAGCAAAGGAAAAATAATGGAACAGAAATAGATATAATATATGTAGATCTGTTCGCAAAACGCAAAGAGTTTAAAACTGGTGTTTTGAAATTGAAATTTGTAGGTATGTATGTATGTAGGCGTATCGACAAACGCATGTCGCTAGATCTTTTGTTTCGAAATCACAAAATAGTTGTTCTGACAAACGCAACTCGCTCGAAACTTGCGACTTCGACTTGCAAGCATTTACTGAAACGAACTGATTAAAGTTTCCAGCACAATTAAACTTTTAATATGTTTTCTTTTTAGTTCAACAAAAACTGACAACAATTTTACACGTTTTAAGCTAAAAATACGAATTTACAAATTTAATTTAATTAATTCTTTTCTGGATTGCTGGCATTTCTTTTCATCTGGTTCTTTTTAAATTTCTGATGATTTTTTGTTTGTTTCTGTTTGGATAAAACAATAAATTTCACAGAAAACATTTTTCTCGGCAAATGATTCTAAATTGCGCGAGAACAAAAACACACAATAGTTGGCAACATTGCAGTCACCAGCTGTCTTGCCTATTTAACCTCAATTTCATAATTTTTTTTTTGTGCTCGAGAAAAATAAATGTTTTGTTGGAATAATAATCAAATATATTTTAATAAATACTGAAAAACAAAATTGTCGGTTCAACAAAACTTCTTTCGGTTTTCTACTTTTGCACATAGACGTACTACATACATATTGTATAGCTGTGGCATTCTATCATAACAGCTTAAGTCGACTTTTAAAATTGCAAAAAGGACATCTACTCTTATTATTAAATATTACATGTTTTGTTTGACAAAATTCTTTTTCGTATTATTAATGAATTTTTGTTGTAATTTTGGCTTCTTAATTTCTTTTTTAATTTAGTAACAGCTGCAGCCTTATTTTATTTAACTGGTACTATAATCCCTTGCAGGACGACTTAAATATCGAAGTTCTATTTGATTAATTTCATACCACCCGTAAAATCCACATCTTGGAATTCGCAAATAAATTGCTGTTCTCGTCTTGATTTGTGAGTGATAGTGCGTAAAACAAATGGTTCTGTGACCGATATTATCTAACGATTTAAACACAGACATATTTCAAAACCTGTGTATTCGTGAATCCCGTAGATGGGTGGAACTGTGTTACAAACAGTTTTTCATTAAAATATCTGTCAAAAATTTAGTTTGACTTAAGCTGTTACGATAAAACTGCACACATATTTAGCCTGTTGCACAGTCGGAAAGAGCCGCAGCTGTTCGAATTCTATGCACTTTCAGAACATTTGTTGCATAAAATGTTTAAATTTTTTGTTATGGAAAACTAATTTTATTTTATTAATATTTGCAGAAATTGCACTTTTCTTTATCTCTCTTTAGAAAAACTGGAGAAAAAATTAGAGCGCAATTCTAATTTTGTTTTTTTCGCAGACATTTTTATTTATAAAAAAATTAGAAAAGAGAAAAAGTTCTCGCGAAACTGAAGTCTATAATTGAGCTGAGGTTTTATTGTCTCAGTGCAAAACTCAAAAACTGGCATTCGCCAATAAAACGCTTGAGTTTCAGAGTAGCTAAAAATTAGTTTAGGGATGCCAACGCGCCTGGCGATATTAAATCTTGCAAGTGTGAGAACATACCTGATAACATGTTTTAATTAATATAAAAATTGTAAATTCAAGAATGGAAACGTTTGTGCTTGTTCGAAAAACAGCCAGTTAATTTAGTCGAGGTTGAGGTTTTTTTCGTAAATGTAATTGCGTCAACCTCTCTCTGTTGGAGTCCGAACCAAGTAGTGACTAAATTCAATATTGTCACACTCATAAGTGGAGACTGTGAAATTGATTTACGTCAATACCTGTCAGTCAGTTACGTCAATACCTAATCTGATGGTGGACCAAATCCGCTACGTGAACTTGTCAAAGGCTCTCCCCACCGGCCCAAGAGTATCTTGTCAGGCATAAAAAGTTGTCAACTTCTATGTTAAGATGTGAAAGCGACACATAGTACAAAATTCTAGCTCAAAGAGCTCGGGCTATCTTATACCTCCGGACAGTAATTTGCTAAAGAGCGCCGCAAGTCTAAGCCGCTGAGACGATAACACTACATCCCAAAGATATATCAGGCCTTAACCAGACTCTATTGAAAACTCCTCATCATCTAATTGTTAACAGGAATCTGTTGCACGACAACAACACCTGGGAACATTTGAATCACCGAAAATAGACCACTACTTTTGTATCTGCCAAGGCCCTTTGCTGCGTTTTTTAAGTTCAAACCACAGCCAGAATGTGGCAGGCAAATTGGGCACCTTAACCTCAAATTGCTGGTCAGAAATCCCAAAAGAACATCAGGGGTCAAAAAGACTCGCTTGATTATTCCCCACCATCTAGTTCTTAAAAATAAAAGGAACCTGTTACAACACACAGTACCTGAGCGACCAGTGGGACACCAAACATAGACCACTACTGTTGGTATCTGTCAACGCCGCTTTCTATATTTTGGGCTTAAGCCACAGGCACGGTAAGAACTTCAGACGAATGCCAACGTCAGGATCTCTCTTTCAAGCCGTCCCAGGGGCATGTTGCTAACGGTTCTGTGAATTTATCTTTAGTGAATGTTTCGGAAAAAACTTCGTAGAGTCAGCCAAGGCACCGTTTCTCCCCTACACCACGCAAAGCAAAAGGCTTAAGCCCCAGACACAGTAAGAACCTCAGCCGAATGCCAACATCAGGATCCCTCTTTTAAGCCATCTCAGGGGCACGTTGGTACCCGTTCTGTCAATTTATCTTTGGTGAAGGTTTCAGCAAAAACTTCCTAGAGTGAGCCGAGACACTCCTTCTTCCCTACACCCCGGAAAGCAAAGTGCCTTAGTTGGAATAATAGTGCGGAATAGTAAAGCCTGCCTTTCGGTGATATTTGAGTGTCAGGTACAAATAAGGAGTAACGTACAGTTTCCATATTACAAAGGCCAGACTGGTCAGAAAACTCTTGTGAAAAGCATTTAAATCTGAGCGATTTCTGTTAAAAAACTTTCACTTCCTTGTATTGTGGAAACGTCTTAAAACATTTTATAACTTTTGAATATAAAAAACTGATTTCTATTTCCTTTTTAAAGCTTCTTATTTTCCCTCGCTTGAAAGTTGATATTAGCAACAAGTTTTATTTATGTACATAAAAAACAAAATTTCGTGTTTTGTACTCGTATTTGTTTCACAATAAAAAGTTTTAGACGTTACAAAAATAATTTCAAAAAGATCTGTTAATTTTTCATCCCAGTTCATGTATCGAAGAAATAACTTTCGTTTGTTTCATGATTTAAATTAATTGAATTCAGGTTTCTTTTATTAAAAACAAAAAATAATCATCATTAATTGTAACAAATTATTTGTAAAATTTTTCCAAAGGAAAACGAAATATTTTCCTAATTATCTTGACTCTAATTTGTTGGCCTTATCGAACAATTAATTATATTAACAATATTCTTTAAGCTTTTTTATACAAAAAATTTAAGCATAAACTGCTTTAGGAAAATTGTTTTTTTTACAAACAAAAGTATTCCAAAGAAAACTAAAAATAATAATAATCAAAATAAGGCGGAAAAATTAGAATCCAGATAAATATTTTATTTTATAAGAAACGAAATATAAATATTTAACTTAAAAAATTAATTCAATAACAGAGATCGATAAATTGTCATCAAGAAATTTCTTTTTCGTTTAGAAATTTGAAACGAAAAAAGCAACAATTTCGAGTGCTCGATATACATAAATGAAAGAACGAAGTATTTTAGTTAATATGTCTCTGGAGGTCTTTGATTTTTAAACAAAAATCGAATTACTTAAAAATTCTTTTATAAGCCATAATTTTTATGATTTCAATGTTTGTGGGAAAACAAAATTAATTCTTTTTTTCATTTATAACACATTTCTGTAAATTTTATATTTATTTCACGTGTGCGATTAAAATACAATAATATAAAGATTTTTGCTATTTCCGGCGTGTCTGAACTTTTACGAAAATTTTGACTTGATTTTATCGATGATATTTCCAAAAACAAAAAAAAGTAAATCAATAGTTTAAGTGAGATTTAATTATCCTGCAATTAAAAACCACAATTTTAGGCAAAGTTTTTAAGAAATTCTAATCCGAATTTCAGTGCTACGAGTAGAATCAAACAATTTTGGAGGTGACATTGAGCATTTTCCTTTCTACTTCAATATTTAATTCAAATGTTTTGCAGTTTTAAGAAAATAATTTGGGCAGGTAAGACAATACTGCCGCGGTTGGCTTAAAACCGGAACCGCAAATTTCAAAATATTAGAAAACGAAATAGTGATTGAACGAAATGAGAGAGAAAAACCACTTACGGTTAGACTTTACAAAAAAAAAAAAAAAGGAACTGGTACAGAAAAATAAAAGAGATGTTTCAAATATAAACAATTAAAATGTCAGGTGATAAATTGAAAAAGAAAAGAAAAGAAATATAAATATAAATAAACTTAGAATATCCAATACAATATTTTAGAGATTAAATACCTATAAAAATGTTAAGCGATTAAAACGAAAAAGTACAGACATAAATACGAATGAATGTATAATATATTTTCAAACTCAATACGCATCCCAATATTCTCCCTTCAATAGAGTTTTCGTGTTAACGCTTTATATGTTTCATTTATCTAACGACTAATACTGCTAAAATAGACAGCAACAAAAAATATTCTGTAAAATAACTTAAATAATTTCTCATTTATAAAATAAAATGCAAGTACAATACAAACATGTGCAACGAGTGTACAGGACTGGGAGTGCATGTATTGTGTGTACAGAATAAATAGTTTAATGTACAAAACAAATGTTTAGCTTTAAGAATTAATAAGATATAAAAAAAGAAAGAGTCATTAAATATATGCCAAAATTATATTTCAAAAATATGCTTAGACTGGTAAGATTGCGTTTTCATTTTAGTACTCGGATGTCAGCTACAGACATTAAATTAGGGCACATCCTTAAGGCCCTCCTCAGTGATCAGAAACTCGGCAAATGCAATCGGCGTGTCAGGCGAATAAAGGATTTCTAACTTGCGTAGCGTTAAGAGCTTGTGTTGGTATAGAATTTGTTTGGGAATTCTGGAGATGCGGATGCGGGTTCTACCAAGATGGGCCCAAGATAAACCTAAACAGGGTACTTCCGGCTCCTTTGCACTGACCGTGGCCACCTTTTTGGACGAAAAAACAAGTCAACAATTAACATTTTGTTCGCAAACTATGGAAAGGTGGGGAGGTTAGTGCTGGTGTGATTGTTGCATGAGATGATGTTAAAGATCAACAGGAAAGTTTGTACGAACCATAGTTTAAGAAAAAAAGTCTAACTACACCCCGCAATTTTGCGATTTTAGGAAAATTGATATGCTAAGATTTAAGGCAAGAGAAAAAATAATAATAATAGCAAAAATATTAAAAATCGACAGCAAAAATGTCTGCCCACAGTGTGGCAACTGCATGGAACAACTAGAAAATTAAGAACAAAGAGGAAAAAACAACCGTTATTTTTTCATTCTAATTGGGTTTAAAATCATTTTACAAATGCAAGTGAAAGAAATAAAATATCTGCAATTTTAACCATCGAAATGGGAGGTAGAAAAGAGGTCCCGATCTCTGTTAGAAATATTGTGTTCCAAAACTTAGTGCCCCAAAACCAGCGGAACACCTTAAAAATTGTTGCAATATTACTGTTACACGTTTTGCCTAACACTGGACATAAAAGCATAAAAGCACAGTGGCCCGAAAAATAGCACTAACTTTCGCAACAAATCGTAAGCTTCGGCTTGAGTTTGCTCGGGCACATCTTAACAAAGATGTTGGCTTTTGCAAGCGTGTGATATTTATAACATTTCCGGAATTGATGGAAGGTCAAAAATTTGGTGGAAGCCTAACACTGCACTGGATCCAAAACATATTATACCAACAATTAAACATGGTGGTGGCAGTGTTATGATTTGGGGGGCCATGGCATCACCTGGAGTGGTTCGGTTAGTCTTTATTAAAGGCCAAATGGATCGCTATCAATATTTGAATATATTGGAACATCTGATCTGAAAACATCTGTTGATAGCTTAGGTCTTGGTAGTTGCTGGATTTGCCAACAAGACAATGACCCGAAGCATAGCGCTCACGTTGTACGAGACCGGCTTCTATTTTATGCTTCAACGCACCCCAATTCACCTGATTTGAACCTTATTGAGCATATCTGGGATGTTTTATTGGAAAAGTTACGAAAATATGATATAAGCAGTCGTGAAACCCTTAAACCTGCTCTTCTTCGAGCACACCGCTCACGTTGTACGAGACCGGCTTTTATATTATGCTTCAAGGCACCCCAAATCACCTAATTGGAACCTTATTGAGCATATCTGGTATGTTTTAGAGGGAAAGTTGTGAAAATATGATATAAGCAGTCGTGAAACCCTTAAACCTGCTCTTCTTCGAGCACACCGCTCACGTTGTACGAGACCGGCTTTTATATTATGCTTCAAGGCAGCCCAAATCCCCTGATTTGAACCTTATTGAGCATATCTGGGATGTTTTATTAGAAAAGTTACGAAAATATGATATAAGCAGTTGTGAAACCCTCAAGCCTGCTCTTCTTCGAGCACACCGCTCACGTTGTACGAGACCGGTTTTTATATTATGCTTCAAGGCACCCCAAATCCCCTGATTTGAACCTTATTGAGCATATCTGGGATGTTTTATTAGAAAAGTTACGAAAATATGATATAAGCAGTTGTGAAACCCTCAAGCCTGCTCTTCTTCGAGCACACCGCTCACGTTGTACGAGACCGGTTTTTATATTATGCTTCAAGGCACCCCAAATCACCTGAGTTGAACCTTATTGAGCATATCTCGGATGTTTTATTGGAAAAGTTACGAAAATATGATATAAGCAGTTGTGAAACCCTTAAACCTGCTCTTCTTCGAGCACACCGCTCACGTTGTACGAGACCGGCTTTTATATTATGCTTCAAGGCACCCCAAATCACCTAATTGGAACCTTATTGAGCATATCTGGTATGTTTTAGAGGGAAAGTTGTGAAAATATGATATAAGCAGTCGTGAAACCCTCAAGTCTGCTCTTCTTCGAGCACACCGCTCACGTTGTACGAGACCGGCTTTTATATTATGCTTCAAGGCACCCCAAATCACCTAATTGGAACCTTATTGAGCATATCTGGTATGTTTTAGAGGGAAAGTTGTGAAAATATGATATAAGCAGTCGTGAAACACTCAAGCCTGCTCTTCTTCGAGCATACAGCTCACGTTGTACGAGACCGGCTTTTATTTTATGCTTCAAGTCACCCCAAATCACCTGATTTGAACCTTATTGAGCATATCTGGGATGTTTTAGAGGAAAAGTTGTGAAAATATGATATAAGCAGTTGTGAAACCCTTAAACCTGCTCGAGCATGGATCTTACGATTACGCCTGATATTACCGAAATTTAGTAAATTCAATGCCCCGTCGCCTTCATGCAGTAGTTGACGTCCAGGGCGGATCGACCACATACTGAATATGACGTCTTTTATTTCAAGTTCGTTACCCTTATATTAAGTTTTATTGCTGTATTTAGATTTGTTTCTATGCATTTTTAATATTTTTGTTGTTATTGTTGTTACAATACAAATGAATTAGTTTTTTTATTGCATAAATAAACGAACCTATTGGTGCCTTAAATATTACCATAAAAACTTTTTTAAATTTTTTTACAAATTTACTAAACATTCGAAATTCAGACTGTGTATTTAGACTTTTTTTCGTAACTTGTACATAAATAAATATGTAGATATGTGAAGAATTTTGTATAAAAAAGATTATGATGAAAAGTTTTAGTGGAAAAGCATTAAACACGAGTACAAAGCATTGGCTACATAACAAATATTAAATCAAATAAAATGCGCCTTGAAAAGAAAGAACTGTATTGTGGAAGACGCTATAAAGTATTTTACAAAAGGAAGAGGCCAGTGATAAATAAATAAATAAATACTTAAACGGTATTGTTGGGCAGTTCATAGTGGAAAGCTTTCATCAATTAGCCGGCTAAGTAAGAATAATTTTACATGCCCTCTGAGAGGCGTATGGAGTGCAATATCAGCCTGACCAGCAGGCACGTTGGAAGACACGCACACATTCAGCCGTGGAGGCACAATTTGGCCAATGCTACGCCAAATACAAAATTTTGGTTATTTAAATATTTTCCATTAACAAATATAAAAATTTTGAATATTATTTGAACTTTTTCAGCAGCTTCATATTCCAATTAACTCCACTTTAATTAAACGCGCTGGTTTACCTCTAGCGAAACTTCTCAGGTTTGTTGAAATTTTTTAAAACTAAACAATACAATTCCTGCTTCGCTGGAATCGCCTCCCTACTAATCATTTCTTCTCAGAAATGCCGTTACAAGATATGGCAACAATAAAAGTGACAAAAACATGACAAATGTCACCAGATTACTTTTTGTGCCGATGACTGGTATGAAATAATTAAAAATTGTAAGAAGAAACCCTCATTTAATGTCATCAAAATGAGTGATAGAGACTTTAGATCGACAAAACCATTAGAAAATTCGATCACTAGAAGAAGAAAAAAACCAATTAACTGGCTGAAAATAAAATGCACTAAATTACGAAGATTCCAAACCAGACAGCATCCAATTTAAATACAATTTCAACACACGAGAAGAATTTCTTTCAAATGCAAATCAAAAGAACTGGAGTTGGTAAACCGGTGCAATTAAAAAACGTATAGCAACCTCTACAGTGGCCTTCTGGGAGAATAATTACAAAAGAATAGAAAAAGGACATGATGGACCCATTAAAATTTATACCGCCTATCAAATATGAATTCTACAAAAATTTGAATTTTGAGTTTTTTATGTTTATTTAAAATGATGTATTTTATATAAATTTACTTATAAATAATACCAAAATTCAGGGGCCAAGTAACTCCAACCAATTACATTTAATGTTCACAAAACTTATTAAAAAAATGTTTATTTCACAATTTTTAACTTTAAAAGATAATTTAATTTGTGAAGAGACTCCTTAACCATTTTTTTCATTTCATTTTCATGAATTTTAGAAATCAATTTTTCAAGAATTTCTAATTTCCTCTACTTTTGGTTTGGTGGGGTCAGGCCTTTTACCTTCTGACACATCCGAATTTGATAGCAAGTAAATAAGTTTCTATGATTTTCCTGGCTGCATTTGTTGGCCATTTTGCAGTCTATGATTTTTCAGTTTTGCTAAATAAAATTCATTATTTTCAGACATTTGCCGACCAATGAAAATTCTCAATGCTTTGATTGATGAGTTGTTAGAAAGCGTGACATTCAGCACAAATAGTTAAGCAATTTAAAGTGTAAGATGTAAAATGAATCAGAGATGCCAAATTGGAATAGAATGTAATCTGTTGGCATAAATAAAGGTGCTTATATGTATCTAGGTTAGATATTATTTACAGGTTTACATACACACATATATTATTTACATACAGAAAATAGGGTTATGGCGAATGTCATTATTTGTATTCAGGTTCTATATTTTTTGTTACATACTTTTCGTTTTTCCGATCTCTAAAGTTTAGGCTGTTTGCTAAAACATACATATTTATTAGGTACAATATTTTCCAGCTGCAACTCGATAAGCAAAAACCAGCTCAATGTTACATTCATTTACTTTGCAATATATATTTATGGGCTTAGCAGATATAGCAGAATATCTAATTGATCTTATCAAGTCTGCAACTTATCGACTAAAATACCGCACCCTCCTCTATTTGCCCAAAGTTATTTATCCAACAGAGTTTATAAAATAAATTATATTCTGTATCGCAGGTTCACACTTGAACGCCACTTTTATGTGATTTTGCGTCTTTGGAACGAGCACTCTCCTAATATCCAGCTACTACGCAACGCAAAGCACTTCAACTCAGCGATTTTGCCATGCTACAGGCAACTCAAACGCCACTTTTAAACCATGCCATTGCGATATTATTGTTTATTTATAAATTTAATTTTATAATTGTGATTGTGAGACCAAAATTATACAAGGGAAGCGCTAGCTGCAAAGGCTATCGACTTGAGACGTCTTAAAGAAGAAGTCTAGTTCGTGTTATAACATTTTAAATAGTATTTAAATTAATGATGGTTGGATTGACAAGAAAACTGGTGTGAGGTGGGGCATTGTTGGACATTCATCAAGCATGTGTTTGTGAATAGTGAGGTTACGTTTACATATCGATACCTTAATATAGAAACGCCCTAAGTAACGTTTTCCTAACTCTTCAGGAGAGAAAATAAATTTGTAGTCGGGAAACTTTTTTCAACTGCTTAAATTTTTGTTATTTTTAGGCGGATCGCGTCCGATGATGTGTAGGAAGATCATCTTTCGATCATCTTTTAGAAAAAACGAGTCAGGGCCTTTCTATATTACGGTAACGATATACATGGCAAGTTTTGCTGGTTGTTCTCAGCACGCGGTATTCCTGGGAGAAGGAATTGTGTCCAAGCCTTAATCTTGAGAAAACTTTTATTTTATTTTTGTCTATTGTTGTTGGATATTGTGCCCCCATATTAATGCCGGAATAATGATGATGCTTAGAAATAATTTACACTGAATTGGTTCGGCCAATAGTTGATGATATGCCGGCCGTTACAAAATTATAGTTTTTAATCATTTGCTAATTTGTCTAAACTATTTTTTGTTTAAATTCTTTTCCTAAATTTAGTATTACATTTATAATTATATGATGATGCGTTATTGATCACCAATTGTGCCTTCATCTAAAAAGTACCATTAACTAAGACTGGATCTTGCTGTACTGCAGTTTTCTTAACAAATAAAGAAAGACAGGAAGATATTGAAAAACGAAAGTACATTTCGAAAACCAAAAATTTTAAAATATATGATTTAAAATCAAAATATTTAGATAGAGACATTAAACGAAAAGTTATAATTTCAAGCAATTCATCGCAATTCAATATTTCCACTCCGCTAAGCGACATTCGCTAAAGCCCCATAATGGCACAATCATATACAAGACGCTACATTTTCTACAATCTAATAATAATTTCCAAATTTAGAACGTGTACAGAATACTTTTAGAGTTAAACAATCAAGCCATAAAACAAAATTAAAAAATAGGATACTCGTGGAATATATTTAAAGGACTCACCTGATTTGCACAAATCACGGCACAGTTATATTTATCAGCTAAATGCAGCAAACAATTAGCTAATTTGCGCATGTCTTTAGCGCGCTCTATATAATCTGTGTATGTACGAAATACAGCGGCAACCGAATCGATAACAATCAAGCCAATGCGTACTGAGGTCATAAGTTGTGGCAAACGTTCGGCTACACATTTCAAAAGTTGCTCCTGGAGAGAGACGGGAAATAAAATTAAAAAAACACAAGTTTTTAAATGACACTTAAACACTAGTTTATAATATTTGCTTTTTTAATGTTAATGTCCTACAACTCATACAAATCATGAGTACATTATAAATTAAATATTAATCGCTCATTTAAACAAACAAAAATCTAATTGCTCTAATTGATATTGTGGCGTTTTATGGTATCCTCTGGGTCCGTTACGCTTATGGGAAAATACGAGCACAAAAGCCAAAAATAAGTTGTACTTTTTGCAGAAAAAACCAAGTTTTAAAATTGTTGTAGACAATTTCATGCGAAATAGACAAAAAATTTAAATTCAAATTAATACAGTGGCGGAGTCTCGAAAAAGTTAAATGTATAGTTTGATTTGGACGTTCTTAACATTTTGGAATTCTTAACTTTTCCGTGGTATGAAAAAGTATGTGATTATAAATCTATTTTGCATTTATGTATTATTTTCTTTTTTCAATTTCTTAACTTTTTATGTGTATGTAGCACAAAACAACTACAAGATATGGATATATATCATATATTCATATTAAGGCAAAGTAGTCAGTTATTCTGTTGCAGAGATTTATGCGAAAGCGAGAGATGTGATGAAAACATTTTTATTATACTAATTTTATTTGACGAATATTACACGAATTATAAGATAAAAATGATGTAGCTTTTGCTCCGCAACGAACTAAGACGTACTTAACATTTGAGAATCCCGTTTGGTGATTGAAAGCTGCTTAACTTTTCCGCATCTTAACTTTTAAGCACCTCTGCTGTCTACCCAAATTACTTTGTTCTCATTTTCGATAATAAGCAAATTGTACATATAAATTAATTTAAACATTTCGCAAAACAAAATGATCCAAAACTCAAAAAATTTAATTTCGCTCAAGAATTATGAAAAAATTAAATAATTTTTTTTTTTTGGAATTAAAAGTTTTATACATATTAATCTTGTCGATAAATAAAATTTCATTAATATTTTAATATTATAAATAGGAAACTTAACTGGTTAGTTGGTGCAAAATCTCAACTAAGTCTGGAAAACAAACTGAAACTTTATAAAGCTATTTTAAAGCCTATATGGACTTATGGAGTTCAACTTTGGGGAACAGCAAGTGCCTCAAATATAGAAATATTGCAAAGATACCAGTCAAAAACTATAAGGCTTATGGTTCAATCTCCTTGGTATATTTCCAACGATGCCATACATAACGATTTAAATATACAAACTGTTAAAGAGGTAATAAATTCATACAGCGAAAAATATTTAAAAAGACGAAGCAATCATGTAAATCCTCTGGCTATTGTGTTATTAGACGATACTGATGAGATTCGAAGACTTCAAAGATACCATGTGTTAGATCTACCTTTCAGAAGTTAATTTTTTTTTTCATTTAAATCAATCTTTTTCTTATTATTATCTTTTGTTTTTTTATTGTTTTCTTTTATCTTAATGCTAAAACTTTAAATTTAATAATTACTAAAACTTAAGTTGCTGTTATTGTAAATATAAGATGGACTAAATCTGTATTTTTTTCTGTTAAATTTGGAATATTTCTATAGTTTTATACGTTTTTGTATGTGTAACTCTAAATGTCAACATAAATGTGATTAATTTTGCTTATTATCTCAATATAAGATAGATTGCAAAATAAATAAAATACAAACAAACAAACAAAAATTAATATTTTATAAAAATCAAGCAATTATACTAGAGCACTCGTTTGGAGACATTCATACTTATTATGTATCTCGAAATCCTTCAAAATTTTTACTAGGCCAAAGTAAATTCCAATGCTGTTTCTTTAATCTGTGACAAACTTTCGGAGATTTCGAGAAACGTTATAAAAACCATTGATTTAGATGTATGTATATTAAAAAAACATATGTATATTATTGAATACCGTCTATTATACTCTAAACATGAATATGTGATCCACAAATAATAAACGAAAAAAATGTCATTCATACTAGAGAGCTTAAAGGGATTGCGCCCGGACAAAGGGCTTCTGTACGAAAATCCTTGAACGCAAGACCCAGCTCAAGCGTACTGTTGCGAGCAGTTTGGTAAAGCATTTTACAACAGGTCTATCACTGCTGTAGGTTGGGAACCATATTTTTTAATCGGGACTAAATAAAAAATTGAGCACAATTAAATTCTATCGATACTTAAGTTTATTTTTCTACATCCACACGTTAATATACACTTAGATATCGTCATATGATTTCACAAAAGCCCTAAATCATATTCTAAAAAATTTCAGAAACAAAAATTTTAGCTTAATTTTTATTAAATAATAAATATTTCAAGAAAATTATCTAGTTTTTTGTATTACTGCAGCGATATGAGTCGATACGATGTACCACAACCATCTACAAAAACCGATTTTGAATTTTTGTTAACTTGGGGCTTTTTTAATAGGTATAATATGACGATATGTACCTTAAAAACTTACACTTTGCAAAACTTGTTCTACGTGAACATTGGCCAAGTAATTTATATCCAAGGAAGGATATTTTGTAGCGAAACTTTTAGACATTTCAAATAAACGTTTTGATGGAAATGGTCCCTCCGTGCAAATATATGCTACGCCACTCAATAAACCACCAAAATCTTGGGGCAATTGTACGCTTAGAGACAATTGCAAAAGAAGTTGTGTCTTCCCGGCTCCAGAAGCACCACAAAATTCTGTTATTCCCCTTGTAACGACACCACCATGAGTACACCTGTCTAATGCTGAGCAGTTAAAACTCAAACGTGACCACCTAATGTTGTGTGGCAGCCGTAAGATATCTGAAACTGGGGCAAAATGAATAAAATATTATTTTTTTTTTTATAGAAAATAACATATTATTTTACCTGTCATATCCGTTTTTGCTATTAATTTGGCTGCCGATGACTTTAAGATGAAAATATCTTCAGGAGAACTTTCTTGCAGCAGCAAATGGGCCATTGGTGTTAAAATGGCCTGTTCAGGGCTTTTGATTTTTGCTAAAAAGTATTTTCAAATAAAAACGTCACACAAGTTAATACATATTTAAGTATGTAAATGAAATGCCCACCTCTCTCAGCTAATTCTTTAGCTCTAGCATCTAAATTTTCTAGGAAGTTAGACATTCTGTATGGCTAGAAGTAGTTAAACACACATACACATACTACCGCTAACGGTTATTACTTTTCAAGTGATAATGATTGGTTACTATTGGGTGCTAAGGATTTTGCAACACTTTTTATTTTATTGATTTAACAGATATTTATTTCTATACTTTCTTGTTATTTACTATTTCACTTTGAACTTATCACCAACACTTTGGAAATTTTAACACCTGATTAATAAGTTCTTAACAAATTCAAACAAAAATAAATAAAATTACAACTTATTTGGATAAAATTCCCGCAAAAACTGTTTGTATGCTCTACAGGACGTGTAGCCAAATTTTTTGCATAAAATAAACAAGTCAAAGTGCTGCCAAGTGCTGTAAATGTGTGTATTATTTTTTTCTGGTTGCTGTATTGGATAATATTATCTCAATGTTTGAATATGGAAGAAAAAAAATTCATTTTAAATTTTACATAAATGAACATTTTTGTGTTTTAAACAAAATTTGTAGAATTTAATTAATTAATTAATTCAAATTAGTATTAGAAGAAAAATCAAAAATATGCATATGTTATGGTAAAAAGTTTGTTGAGAGAAATAAAATGTGGTTCAATACTGTAATTAAGTTGTATACTTATATTTGAATGTTATTATTGAGATTTTATGAATTTGATAACAAATTATACCAACACATTTCACTCATATAATGTTTCTTGTAGCTGTAAGGTTCCGACTTTCAAATGATTATTTAGAAAACAATAGGAAATCCCTTATAAAAAAATAGAGGAACCATTATGAATAACCCATCACACTTAGGTCTCAATACTGATTATAATGCAAAATATAAATATATAATTTAACACGAACAAAAAGTTATATCAATGACAATCTAATCTATTAAGTATTTTGACGAAACGCTTTCGGAAGAAAAACTGACGTTTTCCTATCTCCTATTGTTGCCCAGACTTAACACACATACGTACATATCTAAGTTACTCTGATAAATATCGAAGAGCAACTTTTTGCCATTAATGATGCTGCATCCTGTTTTCAAATGAGCTCTGATCAGCATTTTAGAAACAATCTGTATAAGTAATTTTAAAGGTTAAAAATATGTGCATTACATACCGATGAGTTTAATATTACGTACAATGTATGTATTTTGCTCGCAGTTTTGTCTCAAACCGCCATTTTCAGCGTCTTTTAACTGTGATTGAGAAGGTAGAATATTCACCCCTATTCTGCGTTTCGATTAAGTCTCCGCATTCAGTTCCGTTGCAATCGAAAATTGGTATTCTGCAGAAAAACGGAATCGAAAGAAAAAGAAGAAGAACAGGGTATGTTTAAATTAGCTTCTTTGCTGTGAAACGTGTGAAATAGAAACAGTAAAAATAAACAATTTTGTAAACATTTTAATAAAAAGCCAAATTCAGTCCACTAAAAAGTAATAAATAAAATTAATAAACAAATAAAAACGCTAATTCCGCTGGTATTTGTTACCAGACCCGTCAACTGAATAACTTTTTCCTCAAGTGGGCTAATACGCTGTAAGCGGCATGAAACTCCTCCGGTGCTCATCATTTCTTTTTTGTTTGTTGACAGCTTCCGTTTGATGTAGCTTTTCCAGTCAATCCAAACCTATAAATTTATATTAATTTCTGCAATAATTATACGCAAACCATACCTACTTTTTTCCATGCACTGGCATTTTTTGTTGGAGGACTTAGTGCATTGATGATTCCTGCCACTTCCTCCCGGAACGCTACTACTTCTTCCTTTGAAAGTTGATGGTAGCCAATTTTTCATACTGCTCTGGTGTTGTTGTTTTTGACCTGTAATACATAAGAAAAACATCAGATTCGGGTACAAAAATTAGAAAAACAAAAAAATTAATTTAATTAAATAAATTAATTAAAAATAATTTTAAGTGTTTTCTAATCGTTTCTGAACATTTTATCTCATTTTCTACTTACATTTTTTCAATTTTAAACTTTTTAACTAAAAAACACAAATAAAGAAAACCCCTCCGTTAACAAAAAAACAACTGAGAAAAACGGAGCTCCGTTCGTAATGCATAATACATACAATCGAAAGAAACTGAGCGGAATCGAAACGCAGAATACCAAAGCTGCCAAACGGAGAAATTTACGATCCGAGTCGAAACGCAGAATAGCCCCCATTGTTTTCGAACAAAATTCTAGTTCATTATACGCGGGTATGTAGGTACTGTCAATAGCAGTTTTTTTTTTTAAAGTTAAGTTATGATTTTTTAATAGAGATATACAACACTATACAGAAATGTATCAATTTTCTTTGAAGTTAATATGTAGCCCTTTTATAACATTGGAGGACACATTTCATATTACTAATATCCAAAAACTTACAATATGGGGGTCTTAGTTACCATTGCATTCTGTATTAACTTTATTGTTGAAAATAGGCTGTTGCTACACATGTACTTTTCTTAAATGAATAATTAGATTGCCAGCTCACTTCATCTTCTCGAGAAAGGTACCTACGTGGGCTAACAGAAAATCCACACCATCATTCACAGATTTGTTATCCAATTGATGTTAATATGTATACCAAAGTAAAATTAGCATTTCAGCATTTTAATTTAAATAAAGTTTACGAAATACATTGAAGTGTGAAATTATGCTTTTTTGGCAGGTTTCGATAGGTCCTCCAATGCTTTAATTTCAGCAGCCGCATTGCGTTTCTTCTCCTCAGCCAATTTGGCGTCACGTATCACTTTCTGTTGAGCTTCAATTTCGCGCACCTTTACTTCCTTCTCAGACAAACGGTTTTGATGGAATGCGCCATAGCCAACGCCAAGAAGCAGCAACGACCATCTGCCGAATTTGATCAAAGGAGATACCCGCACAGGAGCTTGAGACATTTTGTTATGTTTATAGTTATGTAATGAATCGCCTAAGGTCGAAATCAGAAAAAGACCTTAAGATATGAGAGTTAAAAAAACAAGACATTAAAATTAATTCCACAGAACTGATTTGATATATAAATGCTGGCAAAACTTGTATTTTTATTAAAGTTTTCTGCCTCCGAAGGTTTACCTTGTCTTTCAAACTCTGGAATACAAAATCAAAATTCGCAAGTGACGATAAAATTGTCTAACCTCAATTAAATCCCGATGACAGCTGTCAACTTGAATTTACGAGAATGTCGACCCAAAAAGAAATACAAAACTATAACCGACCAATATGATTAACAATTACAGAGATTTGGCAGGTGGCAACTTTTCTATTTGTTTACAATTTGGTTGTCAGATTTTTGAAGCTTAACCTCAAAAACATCTGTTTGCATCGGCTGCCACAGGATTTGTCCGCAAATATTTTAATAGTTTAGCTTTCTTACTTTCACAGGCATTTCAAAGCCAGCACCAAAATGAGCAGAAACTATCAGGAAGACCAACATAATGAAATTGAAGCGTTAGATTCTATATACTGTGGCGACATGGAAGGTAAGTAACTTCCAAAGTGTAAAAATGTATGTAAAACCTCTTTTTTGTAGTTTTAGAAACGCAACCACTACACAAGTTCAGAATACCTATAGCAACTGAGGAATATGATAAAGAAAAGTGCACGAACGGTTTAGCCTGCCATTTGGTTTTTACCTATACGCCCACTTATCCCGATGAGGCACCAACTGTTGAAATCGAAGATCCGATCAACTTTGAGGAGAACTACGAAAAAAGACTGCTGGAGCATATAGAAAAATCTATTGAAGAGTTTATTGGTATGGAAATGATATTCAGTTTAGTGAGCACAGGCCAGGAATGGTTAAATGAACGTTGGGATGAATTTAAAAAGGCCAAAGAAGAGGAAGCCGAACGCAAATTGCTGGAAGCCGAAGAGGCAGAACGAAAGAAATTTGAGGGCACACGCGTTACCGTTGAATCCTTCATGAAATGGAAAATGGAGTTTGAAGAAAGCATGGGCATAGCGGCAAAACGAGAAAAATCCACAGAATCCAAAAAACTAACTGGGCGTGAGCTGTTCATGCGCGACAATACGCTTAACGAGTCCGATATTAAATACTTATTGGAAGCTGGCGATAGCATTGAAAATGTCAAAATCGATGAATCTCTGTTTCAGGGAATTGGCGAACTTGATTTGGATGATGAAGACGATGAGGATGACGAAGATTGGGTGCCAGGCGATGACGATTAGACTTATTTTTATTAATAAAATTGCATTTTTTATTGTAATTGTTACAATAAAGCGTCTAATGAAGTTACATATTTTTAAAATAAATTACGTAGACATTTATATAAAATTTTAGTCCAAGTTTATTTTAGATGAAGCTAATTCAGATAGCTGAATGCCTGCATTAACTGTTTCAATATCGTCTAAATTAAAACCTTCATCCTCTGATTCGTTAGTTGATAGATTTTTCGACTTGCTAGGTACTTCTCCCACTTTAACAGGAGGCGGCAGTTTTTCACGTGGGAAATCTAATTTCGACCATGAACCCTGTTCAGCTTTTGGCATTGTAATTTCCACTTTTGTGTTGTACATATGGGCTTTAACATTATCAACATTTATAATCTGAAATCATTGAAGTTATAATACTATCAATTGCAATATATTAATAGTTCTTACCCCTCTTAGTTCCAAATCAATTTCGAATTTTGCATTTTCTTGATCTGGAAACACTAAAATACAGTGAAGTCGTATTGGATTTACTTCCAATATACTTTGCGCATAACTATACTTTTTGGCGTAGATAGAAACAATAACATCTTTAGGTGTTTGGTGCCAGTCGTAGCGGCAATGTACCACTCTTTTGTCATGGCCTTCTTTTATGTATTTGTGTTCACCATACACACAACCTTTTTGGGCCATGAATACGTTAAAATCTGATGTTTTACGCTGACAACAAGACCAATACTTCATGCCTTCATGGAAAATAGGTACACCGCTGTGAAATTGGCATTCACCATAATCGGAATCCTTACCAGAGTATGAATAAGTACATCCCGAGTTTTTGCACGTAGTGCCAATATATATTTTACTGTTTAAAATTTCGTAGATTTTTTAATATAATCATTGTATTATATACTCGTTTAACTTACTTAGAGTTAGAAGAATCCGTTTTAGAATCCACTTTAGTTACTATATTATCCATAACTTCCTTTAAAGCTGGGGCAACAATAGCTTGAATTTCCGTCATCGCTGAATCAACAGGTGGACGTTCCATGGACTCTTTAATCGGAGCTCTTACAATTACCACTTCATCCTTGTCTTCACACTTTGGTTGCTTGACGGGTTCTGGTGGTTTCATATTGGAGTGTTTGGATAACGTGCAACCTTTTATACTTAAAAATTCCGTAAAATCTACAGACTTTTTATTACAACAGGACCAGCCTTTATAGGCATCGTGAAAGAAAGGTTCCCCAGAATGATGGCAACAAGAATCTGAAAACAATCCAATTCATAAAGCAATAGACACCTTTGAACTTAGATACAATTTGTTAGAAACAAGACGCTTGCATAGTGGCTCAATAACAGACAATATTAAATAATGCAAGCTTGATATGAAGTGAGCTAAATTGATCCTTTAAATCAGCATTTTAATTAAAATTTTTTTGAAATAAACAAATTGATATAGATTTTCTGTAGCTCACCTTGATTTTCACTTACCATCTTTATTGTTTTCTGGCTCATATTCTTGTCCACATCCGCGGTTGTAGCATCGTAACATTTTTGATTGTATATCTAAAATAACTTTAGCGAAACCTTCTTAGCAGAGAAAAATTATAAAAAACTTATTCCTTGAAGAAGGATACTTCGGAAGGAAAAGCAAAATGTAGAGATACAACAGTTGTGCTGATCATATGGTAAATTAGAATTTTTCTAGAATATATTGCACATAAACGGGTTGCTTTTTTAGCACTACATCAACTGAGAAGAATGAACAGTTGTAAAATATGTTACCAAAATCAACGGTTATAAGCATTTTGTTATTGCTGGCTTAAAGTGGTCAAAATAGTTGTCATATACTTGAAAAAATAGCGCCAAAATACACAGAAGACTAACACTTGGCACTTTGATAAAAACCAAATTTCTAAAACATCCAATATCGGAATAAAAGCATATTTCCAAATTCAATATAATACAAAAAATAAAATAAATAAAAACATATTAAATTTTAGAATACTTTTTTAGTGGAGCATGTCAAGAGCTTAAGTCCCCACTCAGCACTTAAATTTCATTATCTAAGTTAATATCGTGTTTGGATGATGGTGCATATTACTCGCAAATCAAGAGTTGCTAAACTGAATAATAAATTTAAAGAAAAACTAGAAACTACTAGACTAGTAGGATCGCGGTAACGTCAACTAATTAAAACCTCTGGCTTAGACGTTATCGGTTTATATCGCTTTTGCTTAGCTAAGAGTTAACGTTTTAAACCTTTATATAGTGGGGCCTTGATAATACCTGGTTCGATTATATCGCATCTATTCCTTTTTAATTCGGCTAATCATTATTACCTCTACATTTTGAAACTCAAGGCGTGCAAATTACTAAGTAACATACAGAAAGTTACTCAAAATTGGGAACATCGATTATCCAGAATGCTACTGGTCCTGACCATGAAGGAAAATCGAGGTCTCACTGTAGTTTAGTTCACGTTTTAGAGAGGACAATGTCAATAAAATGGAGCGAGCGAACGGCATTAATGAAAACAATATTTAAGCATCAAGCAATTAAGATTTTGTGTGTATATATTTATTTGCAGTCTATTTAAAAATGCTTATAATATTAAGCAAATTTCATAATAAGTTTGTTTGAATCCCAGCGAGACCAAAACATACAAATAGAAAAATATGGATGTATGTATGTATATAATTTAATACATAACAGCAATATACATACTTAAAAGCAATATTCAAATTTACATACTTATTTATGAAATCAACCTTTTCTATAAGGCAAGTCTAGAACTTGAACCCATTTTATAATAATTCAACAGCCAGGAGATTTGTATGATTACTAAGCCTATCGACATATCTTTTGCTGAACCTATTAATTTCGTCCTTGATAGAGCGTCTCGATGATTATTGTTATTAGTCATTTATCAAGGACCATTTGTTATCATTATTAAGGTCTAGATTGGTATCTCTGCAATACCTCAATATTTGAATTGCTCGCAGTTCCCCATAGTGTATCCCATATGTTCATATTGGTTTTAGAATGGTTTTGTAAAGCAACACTTTGTTTTCAAGACTTAACTGAGAATTTAAATAACCAATCTCCTAGATTGCGCTCTTCGTTCTCCATTCAGAAAAATTGGCGGACAATCTGCTTTTCTAAGAGCGAATGTGATATGTGAGGATTTGTCGGATTTAATACTGGTGCTCCATTCATTTAACCATAAAGCAATATTATTTAAATGATCCTGAATAATCAATTATAATTATTGTTAGATATTAATGGTTTATCGTCTGCATAATTGGCACGTAACATATTGGCATATCATATGTGTATATAGTGTAGATAACTGGGCCCAATACACTGCCTTGCGGTATTCAAACTTGAATCTCACACAAGCTTGAATGCTCATTATTAATTCTAACATAAAAATGTCGATTGCATAAATAAGATCGAAGAAGCAAGTAAAAGGGAGCATTCTTTAATTTAAAAAGCAGACCAGGGATACCGGAGGGCAATATTGCTTTTTCTCCAAAGCATTCTAAATAACATTAACAACGCGATGACATTGTTCGGGCCCACCGTGTTTGTGTCGAAATTCAAATTGATATTCTGGAATTATGTATGTATATTCTTATTATACAGAATTGGTTGTAATCTTTTCAAGATTTGAAAAAGTACACAAAAAACTAATTGGTCTGTAAGATGTTACTAGGACTTCCGTTTTATTCGGTTTTAAAATAATTTAAATTTCGGCACATTTCCTAATGCCTAACTCTTAGTATGGCATTATGAATAAGAGTAAGTAAAATAATGGCCTTTTTTACCAGAGATTTTACTACTTTGGCATCTATGTTAACGAACCCAGAAGTTTTCTCAGCATTAAGCCTCACAATTTCTTGTTTTAAGGTGCATATGTATGTATGTATGAATGTGCATTTATAAATGTATGTACCTATGTACATATGTGTACATATATGTATGTAGATATATGTGTGTATGTACACACATACATATATATGTATACTTACATATGTATCGCATTAACATTGGTACATACATATGTATGTACACACATATATTTGTCGGGTTTTTTAATTGAACTTTAATTTTCTATTTCATGTTTCTTTAGTGCAAATTATTTAAAAGTTTTTTCTTATGGCCTTGAGACACCTTGACCTGATTAGCAGGATATAGAATAACATGCAGTACATACATATCTGATGCTTAACCATTTGCATGAGTGTGTGCAGCCAAGTTTGAGTATGTTTTTGTGTACATGTATAAACATACATATGTATTTACAGGTACTTTGTTGGTTGTCAACAATTAAAAGGCAATAAAACTTGAATTAATTGTTTGTTCATTATAACCGTTTTGTAAATATGTATGTATGTATAAAGTCTGACTCGTGGCTTATTAATACAAAGAATAATTTACATTCATACATATGAACAAAAATCACAAAAATAAACTAATTTCCATACCACGACAAGTGTTTTGGCCTACGTGACAAAGAGACCAACTTTTTGTTTTGCAAAAAAATATTTACGTATGTATCTATGTATGTATATGCATGTATGTACGTATGTATGTATGTATGTACATACATATATCTAAATTTGAAAAACTTTATAAAGTTATTCAGACTCTCAGGAACATTTAAGTTTCTATGTTTGCGGTAAAAGAAAGGCCTTCTAACAGGCCTGACTTAGCAAATAAAAAACTTTTTCCTCATTCATTTTAATCTGTAATTAATGTAAAATATGTAGATACCATTTGAAAACTTTCCTTTCCGTATACATTTAAAAACAAAATTGTACTATATTTTCTAGATATTTCTTCCGAACTAATGCAAAAAACCCCAAATGTAGTTTTATTTGCTAGTTATCTGAAACCAACATCAGACTATAGCGCTAATTTGATGACCTTGAAAGTGTGGCACTGTGTAACTCCTGTGTAGTCAATGGCCGGCCTATGGTCTTAATCATAAAAAGATTTTAAAATTTAGTGAAAGCTTATTAAAAGATTTTTGTATGAAAATATGAATTTATTAAACAAACAAAAGAAAATCAGCCAAAAGACTAATGGAATTGGGGATAAATTGCAGAAAAAGAAGCTTTTCCAAATTATGAAATTATTTTAAGAACTAGCCTTGATGTATGTATGTAGTATGTATGTGGTCTTATGTACAATAGTAATAACCGAACGAGTTTGTTGCCAAAATGGACAATGAAAGTTACCATTTTGTAAAAAAAAATCTGTTTATTAAATTAATTATTGGGTTTGCAATAAAAAAAAAGTTAAATGCAAAAAACAACACTTCTATACCCAAACAAACATGACAAACGTTTCAATTTCTTAGAAAATCTATTTCTGGATGTGAAATAATAAATCTATTTTGGATGTGAAATATTTAGCATTTTTCTATTTTTGTCAGAAGTCTGCATTTTGGTAACTTGAAGTCTACAAGATTTCACGCCTCGTTAAAGAATGCAATTGTGTTTTAACAGTGTTTGAGAAAAACGTTCATATATGAACGACGTGTTGGCATTTTAAAGCATTTTGGCACTCGGTTAAGCTGTAGATTTTGTTGTACTCATGTTACATTTAAAAAAAAAAAGATTTTCAATACACATAAATGTATGTATGAATGTATAGAAGCAAATGTTTGCATGTTCATTCATTTAATTTTCTATAACTATTTAAATGTGCATATGTATGTATGTACGAGTATTTGTGTACGTATGAATGTGTGTGCAACTGAATTTCAATATGCATATTCTCATGGCAAAAGCTTAAGGCTTTAAATAATTAGTGCCATATTTTCGAATCGTTAAATAAGGCATGTTTTGTTTAGAACACGAAAAAAATACATTCTTGTACAATTATAAATATATGTAGATGGCGTGTCAAATCTATTTTTTGTTTGTTTCTTATTTTTCTTATTTCGCTTTTTAATTTAACAGTCACAATTGGATGTAGTCGGACTTTTCTGTAACAAACTTTTTTTTTACAGACAATCAAATTTACCTTTGAATTGGCATTGAAATCTCAATTAAAATAAAAAAATATGAGTCGCTGAAATAATTACATAATATTCATATTCACATCTGTGGTTTAATGCTTGTGAATGAAAGAGAACTGCAAGAACAATTAAAAAGTAAGAATAAGGTCTTTTTTCACAAGCTGTTCGTTGTTTTGTAGCAAACAAATAACAAATTTTACAGTGAACAAGAACATGAAATAAAAATGTATTATCGCCCAGCGATAAGTATGTTTCGCGGTTAGGGTTAGGGATGCCAAGCAAATCTAAAGGTTCCGGCAACAAGAAAATTCCCGGAATATTATTTCTTTTTTTAAATATTACAATTATTTATTTACTATTATTATATAAAACTATAAAAACATTTACAAACTATAGTTAATAAATATTCATATTTATTTACATTTATGTCAGTGAATATAAATTTATGTATGTATGTATATATGTATATACTTGCATACATACATACATTCATACATATGTATATGAAAGGGAAGCTGACTGGCATATCATCAACACTCAGCTTACAGACTCCGGAATTTTTGTGTTCTTCATATATTTAAATTCAGCCACATTTTTAATGTTGGGTGGGATAATAACGGGAGAGCTTATCCTGTATTGCCAGAACCGAAAATTTAAATGATTTCTCATCACCGTACTTGAGGCATGTGTTTATAGGAGTACTTTTCACTCTATTTATCTAATAAAGTAAATTCAAATACTCACTCCATAGTATCGACCCAGTCTTGGCCCTTTTTCTATTCCTTTCGAAGTGTCATATAATAAAGGCGTAGCCATAACTATTAGCCATGAATTTGGTATGCGCATCATGTCCGACATACATACTTATGTAGATAATGTAGATCGCTTATGTTCATGTTTCATCTATGCTCTGGCGTGCTCTTGGCCATGAAACGTAATTTTTTGTTAGACAGTTTCATTTCAGCAAGAAAAATAATACCGAACAAAAACACAGCCGCATAAGAAAACTTAACAAATTTACCAAAAGAATAGTATAAAAAGTAAAAACAGCATTTTTATGCATTAATTTTATATGAAAATTACTATATACATACATTGTATTTTATTTTACCACCATGTTGAAATCTATAACCCTTTGAGGCTAAAGTTAACTATTGTGTACGTATTAGTGGTGACATGACCAGAAACAGTTGTGTTTAAGTTGGTGTTTAATGTTGAAAGTGCCACAAAAAACCTGTCAGTCCAGCAGTCAGCTGTTTATATTTAACGCAAAAACTAAATTGATTTAAAGTAGAAATGCATAACATCCGTCAATCGGCCGGCGAGTACAGTGCGCTTAATAACTCACTCATTATAAAAGCCTTTACCGGTAGGTGTCTTTTATTTGCTTATTTATTTGCAGATTGAAAAATGGTTTTGGATTCCTACTTCATACAATCAAAAATATCTTTTTAACCTCTTAAATAACATTTTACTTTATAATTCACAAATTTGTGTAATTTCTGCTTTATTATTGTCAGCCGGTTGGTTGCCAAAAATCTCAGCGCGTCAAAAAGTTCAAAGTTTCGTAACTTTAAAGCACTAGCCAGAAGTATGCGGCGTGCGTTATGATATTATATACATACATGTATCTAACTTTGGCGTCTCTGATTATGGTTATGGCGTTACGGTTTCCAATAAAGTTATTGCAAACAGCTGTTTTCTGCTGTTATACAGTGGACGTTCAGTAGTACGCACTTTCGTTTCGAGTTTTCAGTAGTGTGAAAGGCAAATCTTTTGCATTGGGTATTTTGTGGGAGGAATTAATACAAATGGCGGCGTTTTTGGACAGCCGTGAACTCCATAATAGTCATCAGTTAGTAGGAACTTTGAAGACAACAAGTCTTGTCTTGTGTTCTAAACTAAATGCCTGCAATATCTTTCCAGTATGAAAAGAAACGACTTATGTAAAATTAAATTATGTAAACCAACTATTTGCACTAAAACAGAAAACAGACAGCGCAGGTTTTAGCTTCTACAGGTGCACTGAAATCGCACTACAGAATGAGAAGCAAACATTTTCTTAAAGGTGAAATAAATGATGGGAAGAATTACAAAAAAAGGGAAAATAAAGGTATTATTGTAACATTGTAGTTTCATATATTTGTAAAGTAGCAAAATAATATTATTTAACTTAAAGAAGAACAAACAAAAAGGAAACCCGTCAAACTTTTAAAACGTTATTTATGGCATATATTAGTCATGTGGTATATTTACTATATATTGTATTTTATCTATACGGATTTTTTGAAAATTCCCGAGATTTTATGCAATCTAATTATTTCTATTCTCTTTAGCATTTAAATTTTGATCTTACGTTAACAAATATGACCCTTAAGCAAAGAAAATACAAAAAAGATTTGCTTATTTATTCTTGTTAATAAAAATTCTATGAAACCAGTTTGATTTATTTGTTCATTTAACAAAAAGTGTTAAAAATAAAAACGAAACAAACGCGTTCTTTGAACCCCACCTGCAACAACATCACAACGGAAGTGAATTTTATTGTAATCAATTGAGTAACAAAAAAGTCACACTTCTTACAATTGAGAATTGAGTCTGTCACTAATTAATTCATTTACATTCGATAAAATAAGCAGTTCTTTTCCAAACGAATTGTGTGTGTGTGTGTTTTTAATTCACACGTTTTCAAATACCAGTTTCATTTTGTCAAGGGTTATAAAAAAAAAAAATTATATTCAGTTTGAAACAATAAAAAGAGGCCTAAATCAGAAATTGCTAAATTATAAATACTTGCGCATATTTTTACATTCACATGAAGGTTTAAGCAAAATTAAATCAACGTGTTTTGCGTGAAGTAAATAAATAAAAGGTCAGTAGCTTAATAAAGTGATGCCTTCAAATGATGACTGAATGACTGACTCATTGTTTAATCAGCATCTCCAAGTCCGCACATTTTGTGTTTAAGAATTTAAATTCAATTTCTTCTTCTGGATATTCAGGCGCACGAGTTAAGAGTGGGATTAAATTCGATAATTGTAATTAAATTGTACATCTCCAATATACGATATACAGCGAAAAATATTTAAAAAGACTAAGCAATCATGTAAATCCTCTGGCTATTGTGTTATTAGACGATACTGATGAGATGCGCAGACTTAAAAGATACCATGTGTTAGATCTACCTTTCAGAAGTTAATTTTTTTTTATTTAAATCAATCTTTTTCTTATTATTATCTTTTGTTTTTTTATTGTTTTCTTTTAACTTAATGGTAAAACTTTAAATTTAATAATTACTAAAACTTAAGTTGCTGTTATTGTAAATATAAGATGGACTAAATCTGTATTTTTTTCTGTTAAATTTGGAATATTTCTATAGTTTTATACGTTTTTATATGTGTAACTCTAAATGTCAACATAAATGTGATTAATTTTGCTTATTATCTCAATATAAGATAGATTGCAAAATAAATAAAATACAAACAAAAAAAAAAAAAATCTCCGATAATAATATTTAATTTTTTTAGGGCATTCCATAAAAATTTTCCACATGGGTTAATCATTCGTAATCTAAGAGGTCCGTTTTTGGAAAAAATAAGTTGAATTTGAATTGTTCTCATTTATCGCAGGGAGTCAAATCAAGTGAATACAGAAAAATTGCGAACAAGTGACGGGGGGCACGAACTTCGCTACCACACGCTTTCCAAACAAGTTGCATACCATAAGCCAACCGCAATGCCGCTTCGACTGCAACTTTTCTAGTAGCGGTTCAACGACTCTCCATACAATTTTCATTTTCTTCACTTTCTGAATGTTGTTATCGGTTGTTGAGGTGCCGGGGCGTCCAGGGCAGGTGTTGCCATTCACATCTTCTCGACTTCCTTTGAAAAGCTTGTACCACTTGTTTTTCTTTCTCAGAGTCCAGTCACGGTAAGTCAGCGTTAATCTTTCAAGAGCTTTTGAGCACTTAACAAACTTTTTATGCTTTTTCAACAATTTTTTTTCGATAGTAGAAAATTGTCCGAGACGCAAAACACTTGGAACTTTTATGCCTCTCGCAAAGAAGCTGGAAATGCTAAATAGGTGAAACTGTGAACAAGTATTCGGGTACGTGGCCCGCGAAATTTGAAAATTCCCCTTATATTTGAACAGATCTGCTTGAAATAAGTGCATGAATAGTAGTGAGTGCCTGCCCCAGGTTGATCCTTCGCACTGCGGTCAACTGTGATCTATTGCGCTCACCCTATTAATCTTTAGCAAGTCTCAGTCTCCCCGCATGAAGTAGCCCTTATCGCTGTCCCAGTGCAGTTGGTAATCAAGTGTTTTCCATTGGCTTCTCCGTCTGTGTTGGAGCCTATAATAGGCATAACGTGCTATATCCAGTTTTGGCGTGAGTTTGGCACTAAAACTTGCTTCAAATCTCAGAAACTTTTTGGAATACACTATTCCATTCATGTTCTTGTAGTGTCCATAGACCTTTTGCCAGAAGATAGAATTTCAGCATTAATTATGTTGCATTTACTATTTTTAAAGCAATTTTTTTTTGGGGAAACTTGAACTTGAACAATCAAGAAGATGCATTAATTACTAATTTTGCGGCTTTTTTTTATCTATCGTGGGAATTTTTTTTATTCAAAGGAAAAAAAAACACTGAACCGAAATTGCAGATAAATAAGCAAATTCTTCAAGTAGATTTCATCATTTTCCAAAGTGTTTTCTGATGTTGAGTTTGCAACAGATTTGATTGTAACTCAAGTCTCTTTAAGGTCATTCGAGTTTGTGAACTTTTTTCTTTTTATTGGGCAACTGGAATATTACAAAATCTTACTTCAGACAGTTATGAATCATTTGAATGTTGAAAATAACTGCAACAACAATTTACTTAAATTTGAAAAAAGACAATATTTCCAAACATTTTGTATTTTGGTTGTTGCTGTTGCTATTTGCTCCATTTGCTGTCTGCAACACCTTATGGGAATTGTTGTTGGTGGGTGGGTGTTGTTGGGTGCCTGTCATAACTTCTGGATTTAGCTGTTTTAGTGTTTATTTTCTTGTGTTTCTTAGTGCCTTAAATAAATTTGCGTGTTGAAAATTGATATCGGACGAATTTGTTTGCAAATGAACGATAACCTCAATAAACTATTTTTATTGTTTATAAACAAATGTAATATCTAATATGCTGATAAAATGTTATATTTGACAGTAAAAGTCATACGAAATTAATATAAAACTGAATTGTTTTTAAAAGCAAGAAATTTTTGAAAACGTACAAATGGATTTTAGATGCTTAACAAATTTCCCGACTTGGCAATATTTGAGTAAAATTTTTAACACCAAAGTCCAAAATTATTAAATTAAAACAATTACTTAGAACGCCCCAGTGAAAGCTGATGTAACGGGCACCTTTCACGACCGGACATTTCCCATAATCGGACAGATTTTGTAAAAACAAGTTTCTTCATTGAAATGTTTCTTTCTACAATATTTATGGGGGTGTGTAGCCATTTCAGAATCGGAATCTATGGATGTTCTTGGTAGGACAAATTCAGTGAGATGAACTGAACAGGGCTTTCATGTCCCAAAAGAAGCATTAGTGTGCCCAGGTTTTTTGTAACGCTGTAAGACGTAATTCTTTCCATCCGATCTCCCAAACATTTGAAATGCTTCAAAGTCTATTTCGGCATTCCTGCGTTCTCTGTGCGCAGGACAAGGCGCAGAAGTTTATCGTTTTATCGGGCATCCAACTCTATTGTCTGGGGTACATTACACTGTTTTATCGTACTATAATGGAGTTTGCTCTAACGAAATCGGGGATTTTGTTCCCGAAATCCAAGTCTTTTTGCGTAATACACGTATATACGAGTATCAGCCAGACTTCATCGATTTGTGGTCGATTGCCCTGTGAATCGCACAGTGCATCCGTTCCGCCTGCGGAAGAATAGTTTATTCTATATTTCCTATATATAGGGGGAAATAGGCCAGTGCACTCAGGGCAAAGTTGTTGATTGCTCTCAACCTGGCGAGAAGCCAGCAGCGATCCCTGAAAATGGACTGGTCAAGCTGACATACTGCCTCCCCGTGGCGCCCCTGGATAGCCCCTACAGCACCCGCTTAGAGGTGAACCAAAGTGTGCAGCGAATCCCCTCTGTCCAGGGGTCTAAACCAGGACCCGGTCCTCCAGGTTTCGGGGGTTGTGCGTGGGGGTAACTTCCTTACCGTGTAAAAACACACTAGTTACGACACAACAACA
Source organism: Epicampocera succincta (assembly GCA_932526305.1). Taxonomy (NCBI): domain Eukaryota; kingdom Metazoa; phylum Arthropoda; class Insecta; order Diptera; family Tachinidae; genus Epicampocera; species Epicampocera succincta. Next base: position 61,847,532 of record OW052034.1, read on the forward strand.
AAGAATAACTTTGTTGGTTGAGGCCCAGGTTCACCACGGACTGTAGCGCCAAGAGAAGAAGAAGAAGATATTTCCTATATCTTATAATTTAGAAAGGTTCAAATCAAAGGTTCACAAACTCTACTCCAAATGTTCACAAATGTACTGCACATGTAAGGAAACTTTCAGTGATTTATTTTGAAGTATTTTAGCACATTTTGGCGTAGGCACAAAACATGCGCTTTAAAACCGAGTAAAACCCTATAATTTCAATTCTGTAAGTAAAATACAAAATTCGCTTGGGAAACGAGCAACTTACCTGTGTTCGGTCTACAGAACCCAGCCAATACTTTCACACATTTTAAACGAAATTGAATTTTGTGCTTTGAAATATAATACTCACATTATCCTCAATTTTACACTTAACTATTATATTTATTATAAATATTTCAAATTAATTTTCAATAAACAAATAATACGAGTAGGAATATTTTAGTAGGTCCTATTTAAAATACAATAAATAAATATTCAGATTATTTAAACGCTTTAGGCTATTCAATGTAAAAAAACTAAGTATAAATCTATTTATAAGTTGTTTGTACGCTTTCTAGCTGTCTACTCATCACTCTACTCATCAGTAGACTTGGAAAACTTTTAAAAATATCTTTAAACATTTAACTATTTATTAAATTGTCTCTAGAAAGACAATGAGAACTACAAAAAGAAAAGTTCCAATAATATTAAAAAAAAAAAATACCTTTGCCTAATCTACGGAATGCGGGCGTATAGGCAGCTGGAAAGCATACAAAAAACCAATATATACATATATAATTTTTAAAATAAATATTTTAGAATTAAAAAATAATTTTTTTAGTAATACAAAATTATGGACAAATTTTGAAATATTTACCATCAGGATTTCATAAATTCATGTTAATGACTTTGGCGATTTTAAAACGTCGCGATCTGGCAACTACGAACACAAATTTATTTGCATTTAAATGTACAATAATGATTTATATGATTGCATGTACTTGTAATATGAAGGTCTTGATTTATAACAACGCCAATACAAGTTCCCTACACGCTGGTTCAGCTCCTTAGCACGCCATTAAGGATTTAGAGCAACGCCTGAAGCAAAATGTGTGATAAATGTGTTGAAAATTGTTGCCAACGAAATGTTCAAAATAATTGTTGGCTGAAGTGTAGAAAATACACACTTTTATAATTGATTTGAACAAAAAAAATTTATTACCATTTAAAAATTAAAATGTTTAGGAGCGAAACTGAATAATTTCAAATTGGTGGCTAAATTTTAGTCGCTTATCGATGACTCATGAATGGAATTTATCAAAACAGTTCATACATATTTGATGGCGATAAGCTCATATTTCTCCACACAGACCTTAAAATTCAATACCTTATGGTTGTTGTAGTGGCCGTCTTCAGGTGGACATAAGTGTATTAGTGTTTGTATGTTGCTGTCGTATTTCATTTGTGCCGGTTTTATTTAAAATTGAGATTTATTATAGCGCTGCGCAAAATGCACTTTGGGTTACAATTAACGCGGCCTTGATATACTAAAATGTTGGGCACTAAGTCATAGTTTGTGCTTGATTTGTACATTTCATTATTATATTTCGACACAATGTAATTGGAAAAAGGGAAACTTGAGTGAAACCTTCGGCAAACTTCTTCTTGTGGTGTGAACTCGTACATGCAGAAGACACAAATTTTATTGCAACTGGATTGGAAGAGATAAATAGTTTAAAACGGTTGTTGACATTTGATCTTTTTACACAATTTATTAAATGTATTTTCTTTCTTATGTGTTTTGTAATGTTTAATGAATTAATGACCTCTAGTTTTACTCAATCAGCAATCAATACAAAACAAACATGTGTTTTGTCCAATTTCCCAATTGTCGAATACTGATTTCCTTCTTGCTGCTGCTGTTGCTGTTGCTGGCACCATTGCAGCAATTGTTGCTTAAGTTGTTCTTATTAATACTCTTGTTATTGTTTGGCACAATTTGTTGCAGTTAAAATATATTTCTTTTGTTTTTTTTTTTTGGCGCAAAACACACTATTGGTCCAGTGTTTGATTTAATTTCCATACGTGCCGATTGCGCAGTACTGAATGTTTAAGACAAAAACACTGTGTTGTAATATTTGTCGTTAAATTGTAATTTATAAAATGTTTTCTATTTTTTCTGGGTGGGTCGTTCATGTTTATATTTAACTAATTGTTATTTTTTTTTGTGCGGTAAAAAGCAGCTCTGAAATACCGTTGAGGAAATAATACCGTTGTTAATTGCCATGTTGTGTCGAGTTAAATAACAAAATAATTGCTGAAATAAACAAATTTACAATTACAATTTGTTCTATACAAATTATCTGGTTGTTGCTAAATGACACGCAACCATATGAGGATCCTGGCACCACGCAACGTATTAATAATTTAAAACTCTGCGTGCAGACGCACGATAATAATGCGTATACGCACACCATTTATACTTAAGCCGTGATGACAGATTTGAGGCAACAGTGTAGATACATTTCAGTTGAAAAATTGTTGCTAAGAGTGAAGACTTCAAATGTTTTCAACATGTTATCGATAAAAAATTGAAAATTAGACTAAAATAAATATTTTAAAAATACTTGCTTCAAAGTGACATTTGAAGCTTAAAGCGCTACAGTTCCGCTAATCGCCCATGTGTTGAAAAACGCAAAGTTTTTAAATCGATTTTTTCCAAAATCGCAAATCTCATATTTTCATGTGCTGGAAATTGCGCGTTTTGTTTAAAATGACTATGTCTAAGAGTGTGGCAACATTTGTTTTTCGATCAGCAATAAGAACAGCTGGCGATCGGAACTCGCTTATTTTAAAGAAAACAAACTAAACTCAGTAATATTGTAAAAAAAGGCGTAAATTTTGAGATCGGAAAGTTTTTATTAAAAACAGAATAAATAAAAACATATTAAATATTATTTGTATGCTTCCGTTTCTGCTGCTTGACATGAAGTTTTTGTCATGAAAGTTTAAAAAGGCTTTATATAATTCTTGTAGATATCTCTTATTACCATTGACTATAGCCTTGGAAGAAAAGTAAGTCTTATTATAGCTACGAGTACAAGTGCTGAAAAATCTTTTAGTTTCAAAGCCATGTTAAAAAACGAAGAATTGTCATCACACCAGAGTTGTATTTTAAAGAAAATAACGGCACCATTCATTATTGGTACGCATTGAAGGTGTTTACATTTTAATTATTTAAAATGATTAAAAATACATTTCTTTTGCAATAATTTCAGTAATATTTCATAATAATATAAAAAATTTCACTAACTTTCGCTAAGCTCGGACTGCAGTTTAAAAGATATGTACAATGTAAAGGCGTAAACTAAAATATGAAACTATTACGAGTGAGATTAATGTTGTATAAGTCGCTTGCAGAAACTGAAAGCAGTGCTATAGTAGTACAAAGCCCACTTTTTGGTCCTCTGTACTACACCATACTTTAATTAATAAATTTCTTAGATATCCCAACACCTCTTAACAGTTTCAAATGTAGGGTAAAACACTGCTCCTGGAAGCCTCCGTCAAACTATGTGGTCGTTCTCTACTTAGGCAAACATTAAAAAAAAAGGATACGGGAATTACACCATTTATATTTAATTCATGTTCTGCCATAAATATAAAAAATTGACTAATCAGCTTTAATGTTTTTCATCTGTTTTATTAGGAAAGCTTGGCCTATTTCTAGTATAACCTTTTTAAGTTTTGAAATTTTAATTCCATACACTATACACATACATATATAAATTACTTACATACACACATACAAACTAGAGTCCTGCTAGTTTTTTTAAACAATAAAGTAAAGCTTCTTGCTTTAGTTAATTCAACAAATGAACTGAACTTTTTAACTAAAAAAAAAATTAAGGTCTATATAAGAAAAAAATGGTTCCTCTATTTTGCGGCGAATTGCCAATAATTAGGGGGGAAAATAGGGAGATGAACTGAACTTTAAGTTATAAGCAAAAACAACAAAAAATATGAAAAGTAATTAAAATACAATAAAATCCAACTCATACACATTTACCTAAATACACCAATACCTCGGCTTACGTCACTAACTGAGTCTAGAGAAAAGTATCGCTAACTGAAGCACGATTTTCTGTACAATTATGTGCTGTTTTTTATTAAATTTATTCCGGGATTCATAATTGCAGCTAGAAAAAATGGATATTACAAAAATATCCATTATATATTTTACTTCTGTCTATTTTTTTAAATTAGTAACAATATTTATAGTTTTATAAGTAATAACAGTAAATAAATAAAAGTAAATAACACTGCAAATATATAATAATTGACGAGACCAACGTAAAGTATGATATAGATATATAGAAGCCACTAATGATGTAACTTCAGAGCCATACGACGCAAATTGAAATAAAAACAACAGAACATCGAAACGACGCAAACCCAAAACCGGGCAAACCAGAGTACAGCCCTTTCATTGTCGTCAACGTTCATGTATTCATTTACCGCTTAAGTGAAAACGTAATCACTCGTTTTGCCAAAACATAAAATTTTAAGAATAAAAACAAACTCCTCTTTTCATTTGCCTTAAACGATTCATTTTGCGGATTGTCTTAAATCAAAATAGTTTAATTTGATTTTGGAAAAGATTTCATTCAAAAACATTTTTCACACCAGAATTTTTATACATTTTTGTACTTAAACTGTTATTTCAATGATAAGTAAAAAAGTTTTTTTTTTATTTTTGTAAGACCATTTAAAAAAACATTTTTATGACTTAAATAGGTTTTGTATATATTATTGTGTGATTTTTTGTACTTTAATCAAAACTCAGACTTAACGCCTGTTTGCTGTCACGATTAATTGTTTTGTCATTTTGACTGAAGTTCAGGTACGAGTCAGTCTCTAGACTGACTTGAGCCACAGAAAATATCAGCACACACCCTTTACAAGTTTAAGTCAATAGCAATCACGGTCAAAATCTTTGCCTTTTGTTTTTGTTTTAAAATTTCGAAATGCCAAGACATATGGATGTATGTATGTGTGTATATTAATACAATAAGGAGTCTGTTGGTCGTGTTTTGCGAACAAGAACCAACACTGAAAACAGTGTTTTCCAGTCATTTGCAGTAAAATCTGAAGTACACAAATTAACAGTTTTGGTGAGTGTCCGTGTTGAAAGTCCAGAATATCGTTTCGAAATCGTACCATATGCTCTATACAATAATAAAAAGACATTTTAAGAATTTCGTGAAAAGCGCCAGCCTACTTGTGCATGTGTGTGGGGATATTCCATTAGTTTTCTTTATAGTGAAATTTTAACTAAGTCACGTATGGTAATTTGCAACGCTCCTATTTGTTTAGTTTTATCTTCTCAGCCTTTCTCACCAAATATAGTTTAAGCTGAACTTAAATTATAACACTTCTTTAAATTATGACCAAATAGAGCATTTTTATTTTGCTTAAACAAAAAAGCCTTATAATCTAAATAAGACCACAAAATCTTTCAAAGCTGGCATAAGCAGTACAACGAACACGGCTCCTTTAGCACTTTTTGTTTTTTTAGTTTGTTTAGGAAACTAAATGAAAAAACGAAAAAAAACAACAATGCGAACTACAATAGAAATCAAACAAAGAAATCATTTGATGTTTGGTAATAACTTTTTTTCTGTTTCTTTAAATGTAAATTGCAGAAAAGGCATTTACATATATTTGTTTGCGGTTAAAATGCTGAAGTTACACAAATAGGCAGATACACATGCACTGAGCAAAAACTTATTCTCTGTTCATCATTTAGGTATATAGAAGGCGGGTATATGTTCAAATGGAAGGGGTGTGGGGTACTAATTAAGTTATTTCTTTAATTGAAAGACTCATACATCCAACAGCTGCTCGACTTCTTACAGTGACAGTTACAGAGTTCGGAATGGTGCGGGTTGCTATGACGCCAAATTTGCGCATTGCCATCGGTTGTATGGACTTTAAGGGCATCGCTCAATTGCTGCTTACTTGCATACAGCTGCGACTTAAAGAAACCACACAAGAAAAGGTGTAGTGGGACCAAATCTGGGAGAGGTAATCAATCATAACATCAAATTGTTCATGCAGAATGAGCAGCGTCTCCTTCGCTCAGTATGAACTAGTGGCAGACTATTGGAAATAGTACACGTCGTCTACTTCCATGTTATTCATTTGATATCAAAAGAAATCAAATATCATAATTCTGTAGTGGCCACGGTTGAACCCCAACGCTTCGAAACTCAGTCAATTTTATAATTTGAAAGTGATGCTCAATCATGTAACCTGTCCTGGTGCTTTGAGAACACTAAATGCCAACATCTACCCGCTCCAATTGAAACCTCCTGCTCATAAAACAAAGTCGGGTATGTTTCCATTATTTATATGTAGGCCTAGAATGGCTAGACCGACAACATCTACCCGCTCCAATTCAAAACCTCTTCACATAAAATGAATTCGGTTGTGGTCTCACCTTTTATAGCTCTAGAATGGCTAGACCGATTTTAATGATATGTATATTATTTGGCGTCGAATAGCAGAATACTTATATATTAAAAACAAAGGTCCGACAATTCACATTAAAAAAACATTTACATATTTTACTATATGATTTTTATATTTGTATTTTTTTTAATAGTTTCAATAAAATCGAACTGTAGCAAATCGACTGGGCCGATTTCGCTGAAGCTGTGCGGGGTTTTGTAATTTTGCACAAAGTGGCCACATGGGCAGCAAATTTTGCTTTGTTGTATTCGAAACCGGGAATCATCGGTTGACAGGGTACTTAAAACTATAGGAGAAGTGTGGCTTAACCTTAACCCCACTGTCTAGGGGGGAATTACTGAGAGAAGGAATTAGATAGCCTAATTTCTCACACAAGGTATTCGTCTTATGTGGCGTCAAGTGGAGTTGGTCCACCATCAGATTAGTCCGCATTTGCAGCTGCTGATGCAAATCAATTTCACAATCTGGTCCAAAAGATCTTATCTCAGTAGATGATGTGCAGGCTTTTAAAGTAATTTTTTTTTATTTTCAGAAAAAAAGTAAATATTCCCGATCGATTTGTTTGTTTTGTGCAATTGTTATGAAATCAATAAAAGTTTTTGGTACAGGTGTTCCTCGTATTATTAACAAGAAGTTGGGCGAAAGGAGTGGCACGCTGGTATGGCCCGAGTTCGAATATGATACGAAGTTCGCCAGTTCACCTTTGTGGCATTTCATCAATGCATAAAGTATCCAGTTGAGATCTATTCCTCGCAGTGTATCAACGCTTCGATATGTGTAATACTGGTACGTTCGGCAACTAAATTAAACGCATTTTTCATTGTAACGTTTAAAAATTTGCATTCAGTCACTGTTGCATGGCGTCGTTGCTATTTGTATTCCATGTTTCTGTTGTTTTGGATCTTTTTCGCGCTGTTGGCTGTTACGACTCTGGGTTTTTTTTTTCCTTCTTTCTTACACATGTGAACGAAAAATTTGTTCATTTTTAACAAAAGTAAACATATAAATTTGTTCGTTTTAATTTTTGGTAACTACATGAGTTTTGGTGGCGAACAAATATGTACATACATATATTCAAAAACAACAACAACAACAACAACAACAACAAGAAAAACAGCGGCATTGTTTGTGAAACAAAAATCAGTGGAGAATTTTAAAAGCGACTAAACATTTCGACGTTACGTTTTATTTAACGAAGGTGCTGCGGAATATGTAAAACAATTTTTAATTTTTCCGTTTTTGTTTCTCTCTCTTTTTTTTTATTTTCCATTGTGGTATTTTTTAATCATGTGCTAAAAATGTGACATTTCTGTTAATATGTTTCATATACATACATATACTACATATGGATGTGTGTATGTTTGTATGAAAACACATGTTAATTCATGAGTTTTGTAGGTTAAAAAGTGTGAATATGAAAATGCATAAAATTGCTGAAAACGTACATATGTATTCGTTTCGACTGCAAGGTTGAGGTGAAGTCTGAGTTTGATTGACAGGCGCTGCTTTTGAATTGTTACCTTTTTATGCACGAATTAACCGAAAATGATTCATTTGCACATTATTATTGGTTTGAGTATTCGAAATTGAGGTTCAGCTGAATGCACGAAGTGCAGCTTTTAAAGACATAAATTAAAAAAAAATCCCCTTTTAAAAATTTCAAAGGGAACAACAAGTTTTTCTTTCGAGTCTTATAACGTCCGTTAAAATCTAGAGATAAACATCGCACTTATTAAATCCTTTTGTTCCAAAATTCGTTATCGTTGTCACATGAAGTCGACATGAAAACCTCATTTTTAATTCTCGCTTTTGACAAAAATTAACTATTTGTTTTTAGAAACATCTGTCATATTTAAGAACTTAAAAAAGTTGTCAAGCCCTTTTGAAAACCTTAGATTTGTTATTGAAGCTTTGAAAATAGCGAACATTTTTTGATGTCGAATATTGTGGCGACGTTGACGACTCTTCGAAAGTTGTGACTAAGTTGACATGAAACGCAAAACAAATAGAAAAAAGATGCGAGATACGAGAATTAGCCAAATAGTTCGCATTTCAAAACGACGAGTTTAAGAAATTTTGTTCATTTCATTTTGTATAACTTCGGCTCCAAAGACTACGATTATTTTGTGTAAATCTGTCTCTTGGCTTAACAACAATAATAAATATTAATGAAAACTATTTCGTAATACATGTTCTTTCATGTGGAGCCCAAATCAGCTAAAAAAAGTGAGTAACAAACAAAGTTAACAACACAGCGGCTGCGATTATCGCCAAAGAATACATTTTTCAGTTAATATTTTCAATTATAATTAATGTATGTACATACATAAATATGTATGTATGTATGTATATTTAACTTTCTGCGTTATTTAAAATACTTTTTTAATTTGAGTTTTGTTTTGTTTGACAGTTTATTTCCTGTTTGAAGGTTTCGTTTTCATTTGACATTAGAGCCATGGCAATAAGAGTATTACAAAAAAAAAAAAAACGCCCGTTTTATTCTCACCAATCGAGAAACGCTGAAATTTTTTTTATTTCACACTTTACATGCAAAGTTTCTCCATGCGGAAAATAGGGAAACAAGATACTGTATTATAAGTTATTTTTACAAACTGATTCTTAACTGAGTCCCTTTTATGATGATCCTTGAACCATCGTCAGTCAGTAGACTTGTACTTCACAGTACACTGAGCTGAGTGCTGTTTTCAGTTCCGCTCATTTCTCTGAACTAGGGCATTCAGACGGCCTATTCCAAAAGATGGTCAAATTACCTAGAAAATGTGCAGAAATCAAGGAAACAGGAGTTCCTGTTTTGAAATAATATGCATATAGAAATATATGTATATGTATGTATGTATGTAAAGCCCTTATGACACTACATTTTTAGTTCTTTGTTAAATATAGTGTAATGAGAAAGTTCACCAGGAGCAAAGAGTTTAGATATATGTAAAAAATTTACTAAAGTTATCGATAAAAAACGCTTTAAATTTTTCAAATAAAAATTGACATTCAAACACTAAAAGTGCGATTTATTTGCTTTCCTCAGTTTTGCGGTTTCTTATAAAGAAAAGGTAAAGTTGACAGCACTTAATAAAATTAACAAAAACCAAATGTTTGATTTTCATTTTTTATATTTTTAAAATTTATTGTTGCTGTCCATTAATTCAATTAATCCATCAATTAATGAAAGAAAAATGTGGTTTGATAGGGGCTTAATATTGGAAACATACGAGTATTGAAATCCTATTTAAAGGTATGTATGTATGTATTTATAACAAAATTATATTAAAACAATGTCTATTCTATTGAAACCGTCAAATAAAACCGCTCAGTATTAATTGTAATTATCGCCCACTTTGCTCAGGTAAATAAATCGTTCAATTGAAGTACGTGAGAGGTGGGCGGAACATATTTAGTAGGCAGCCTAAGGAATCAATATATAAGACAGACGTTGCTTCTGAACCCAAAAATAAGTTTTTTTGCTGTCAGTGACGAATATTTTAGTGCGAAGTGACAGAGCAAATCTTCAGATTTTATTTCATGCTAAGAAATCGATTCCTTTTAGTTGGTTTTCTGAACTTAATATTGACTAGATCAGATCTCTTATGTTCTGATTGTCTTTGTTTGTTTAGAAAGCACAGACTTTCTTGTTTTAAGTCATCATATATTAACATAATATTTCAATTGATCCAATGACAAACCTAATTCTTCTGATATAAGGAAATTATAAGTTTTTAATGAGTAAATTTATTTGATTACTATTTCGTTGCTGCTATATTTAACAACGTGCTGAGAAGGGCATGTTTTTTAAATTTCAGTACGTTTATAGGCAGCATTAAGACAATATTTCTTTTCCATTCAAATAAAGAGCACTTAGCTGAGCTGCTAAAGAACCCGTAGAGTAGCAAACTATGCCTTGGAGTACTCCCAGCTCTGGTTTCTGAGACATAGAGAGATAGGAGTTTCCCGCTTGATGAGGTAATCAAACCTTTAGGAGGAAAATGCATGACAAACGATTAAAAGTCGTAAACTCAAGCTACAAGTAGTTGGCAATAAATTTGACAACCGGAAGAAAGATTTATTTTCTTGTTATTCAGTTGGGATTCAAAAAACCTCAATTATTTTTAAATTAAATTGAGTTTTTTAAATCGTGCCCGAAGTGCTGCTGTATTGCACTAGATATATGTTTTAGTAAGGAAGTACCGGCTCAGGTGCCTTCACTTCCCACCTGTTCAGATAGATAATTGGCTTCACAAGAGAGATTTGATAGCCCACGCTCTAGAATAATGGCTTGTTGCTTAATCCAAGAAATTTTGCACTGTGTTGAGCTCTAGACAAGTTCAATCGCTGGATTAGACTGTCATGACAGTGAATGAGAATTATAATAGCTAAATGTTTAGAGAGCTAAAAAGCTGAAAATTCAAAATTGTATGATTAAATTTGACAAACGTGTCTGCCGCTGCTCAAGTTAATTGGTAATAAATCTGTTAGAGTCAAAACCTGAAAATATTTTCTCTTTCCTTTTATTTATTTCGATTGATTTGCGAAAAAACCATCAAATTGATTTTCTTTATATTAAAATATTTCTTTTTTTTTTTCTTATTGCATTAAATATTTACAGTAATTAACAATTAAAAAATTTAAATTTATAGTAAAATTATAATAGAGTTGAATATAATTTAAGCTAAGAAAAACAATGAGAGATTTAATTTAAGATTTAATTTAAGATATTTCGTTTCTATTTAATGATAATAAAATCGTTTCTTATGCACAAACTTTATCACTTTAAATGATTATTTTTCTTTAACAAATTTATTTGTTCGTTGTTTGTTTGTCTATCTGTTTAATACAATACAAATACTAAAACTATGACTGGTTTTTCCATTTGCAATAAATAAGTCTGCAATGAGACTGTCGTCTGTCGTCTGCCGTCTGTCGTCGCCCGACTGCATCAGTCTCCTGCCAGCACAAACGGCAAAAAAGGCCACTGCAACCGTCCTCTCAGTGGCTGTTTGGCTTCTTGGCTGCTACAAGAGAATAATTTTGCTTTTAACGATCACATGATCGCATGATCGCATTATCTGGTATATAGTTGTTTTTAATGATGATGATGTTGCTGTTGTTGTATTTGTGGTTCTATTTTGTTTGTTTTTTTTTTCTTGTAAATTGAATTATTTTTCTTGCTGGTTTTTATTGTTACAGATATTTTGTGTTTTTAAAACTTAATTAAAAACTAAAAACTAAATCGTTGTAAGTATGGAAAATTATAATAGTTGAACTCAGCATAAGATGTCGGTTGAGTAGCGGCTCGATACGCAGATGTGAAATACGATGTGGCTGTGTGAAAAAATACAGATCAAATACGGATATATTTAGTAATAACATCAAACTGTTTTCATATACATCTATTTTTACTTTCGTTTGAAGCAAACACGTGACTTGAAGCTTTTGACGCTTAAATAATGTTAAATGGGGTGTGTGTCAGAGTTAAGGCATGTGCACTCGTGTTAGGCACTGTGGGCCTGTAAGCATGTTTGTTCCCAGCTATCACGGATATGTTAATGAGCATTAAGTAACTTAAACAGGTGTGCAGTAACATTTCTATTTGCCTTTTTAAATTGCTTTGTGTTCAGGCAGATTAACCCATTAGGTGCCTTCTAGTGTTTCTAGCGTCTTATTTAGTGTTGAGAAGTCGATTGAAAGGACATTAAATAATTGTGCTTGTAAAATGAAATGAAATAATTTGAAAAAAATTCTCTGCCCAGACAATTTTAAGAAACTCTAACAATTTCATTGCCTGAGGATTATGTGACAATATATTTTAACTGCCAACAAAAATTGTAAGTTCATATGGCCAAGAATTGCCAGATCTTTCGTTTGGCATCGCATTCGATTTACATGGCTGCCACACTTTCAGTTGCCACTACACTCTCATTTTTTTACTAACGCACTCGCACTGTTTAAATTTACCACTAGATTTCAGTTCCACCATTCCAGTCGTGTGGCAATTTTTTGTTCAATTTTAATACCTGATCGCAAATTAATATTTATGCTTCACATTTGCAAATACTAGCAGATTGTTCTAGTGAAAGCTGACTGTAAAAAATTTACAAAAAAGTAAAAGTTGTGCCTTATTTAAACAAATTATATATATGCAAATTCTGGAGTTTATTTGATAATAAAAAAGATGAACAAAATTAGTAAAACTATGCCAATATTAATGTTTCGCTGATAAAGGCTTTATTGATATAAAATACGAGCTGACAATGTCAGGCAATCATCTTATTATGGCCGCTTCAACAGATTTCACGATTATCACATGTCTGACAATATGAGAGTCTTACAGTGAGCGAACAATAATATTTCTGAACACGTGTTAAGACAAAAGTTGGCAGTTCACATATTTGTAAGTTGATTCAACAGACAATCTTATTGTATAAGTTCAGAAACGCTACAGTACAAAGTTTTATTGGCTAAACACGAATATATAAAATATCTTCTCAGCAGGAAAACCTATTTGTGTAAAATATTGCAATTACTTGTGACTTGTGACTTTTATTAATTTTTGTTCAATGTATTTAATGATTTAAAAAACAGTTTTTAAAAGATCCCTCTACATCAGTTGACACATTGAATTGTAAATTGTTTATAGCCAAATCATTATTATTGTATTATTCTTTAAGGTTAGGACTTGTTCCGAGATATCGAACATTAACGTTCGGCCACATGTTGAACGATAGAAAAATAATTAAAAGTTGTTTGACATTTCGGAAACTTATTAATAATTTCCGGTGGTGCACAGAGTTGCTGAATTAAAGCCTATAAATCGGTTCTAAATCGATTTAAAATACTGGCTATAACGTTCGTTATATGTTCTTTTCTTTTTTTTGTGTAAAAAATTGATATTGCATTTTTATTTGGAAAATTTTAAATTTTCCAAAGCAAGAAGAAAATATGGAATAAAACTGATTATACTTTTTTTATAAAAGAAAAAGACTTTAAACTTAAAAAATATGACAAATACAATTATTCAAAAATATCAACAAATTAGTATCAAAATAATACAAAATTGTATATAATTTGTTCTATTATTTTATTTATTTACAAATTTGTTAAAATTAAAACTGTAGCACATAGTGAAGATAAAGCCTAGCAACTTCGGCTACCGGCTTAATTTTGTTCTAAATACATAATATTGCACTAAAATGTCTTTGCTCTGTTTCCGAAAAATATGTAAGAAATATTTAAGTAGCCATTTCAATTATGACTTTGAAATACACCGTTCGACATTTAAAACGCTCTTAAGCTGGTTACAGCTTTTGCTGCTTAAAAATACGTCATTATTTTGTTTTTATAAACGGCTACCGATTGCCCATCATCGCTACAGAAAACCTGCGGAACTGACGAGATAAACATCGAGTTTCTAAAAACCTTAAACTTTTACACAATCAACACTCACTCAAACGTATGATAATTATTGTCATTTGTTGCTTAAAATGTTTGTTTTCAAAATAAATTTACTCCATATGCAAATGAAGTGATTTCTGCTACATTTTTAAAAGTTTTTTCTTCTTCTTAAATCGATGTCTGTATGTGAATTGTAGTTGCATTGATTTTTTTTCTTCTCTTTAACAACTTGTTGAAGGCTCCATAAAACAACAGAACTCTTAGCAACAGCGAGCCTTCGGAACAACATGTTGCATTGTTTTTGCCACTTGTAAATTTAAACAAATTGTTTTAAATTAACTGGTTTTATGGCTTTATGGTTTTATGTGTTTCAACAACAGGTGATACGTTGTGGTCAGGTATTTGTGCTCGTATCTAAAAATTGATTTGTTTCATTTTATATCTGCATATTTTGTCGCAGGGGAGTGTAGGAGTTCCAAGCTCGTCAATGTGTTAATAAATATAAAGCAGCTCCATGAGCTTGATTTGCTCGTTTAATGTTACAGGCTCATGTTTCTTATTGCGATCTTGATTACAATTTCCTAAGTTGGCATTCCAACTTAGAGAAAAATGTATGTTTAACGAGATGCCAGCACAAGATAGTCTTAAACTCTTAGTTCCCTGCGTAGAGGCATTAAATTTAAATTAAAAAATTAAATGTTAATGCGAAATATACTCAAATCCAGGAAATTTCTTTAAAACAATAATAGCAAGAATTCTCCATTTTAGGAAGAAATTTTGAATTCGTTTGTGACGAAGAAAAAGAAACCAAAATGAAATAAAGTTGTACAATCAGTCTAGACAACTTGCCAAAAAAAAAAAAAAAATCTTAATCTCCAATCTGTCGTACATCCAAGCAACAATTCCTTGTTTTTTGACCAGTCCTCAGGGAATGACCTGTATTCATGTGGCGTGTCGGAATTGGAAAATAGGTTATGGCCACGGGTTAAGAAGGAATAGTGCTTATGTACATTCGTTGTGAACCTTCCCCAATTGAGAGTATTGGGGAAGACTTCTGCAGGAAGTTTATTCCATAAGCGAACGGTGCGGCTGGAGAAGGAATTTTCAAATGTATGAGCTCGGGATGAAAAACGCGTTGTGCATAAGAATGTGTGGAATTTTGTCCCAAAAAAAAAAATTATAACATTTTTTCAGTGTTTTCAATTTTTGATGGATTTAACATGAATCTACACGTGAATTGAACATACAAAACAGAATGTTACTTTTACGTTTCACAATATTGTTTTAACTCTTTACGTGGTTAAATTCAATATATAAAATGTGCCGTAAAGCAGCTCTCGCGCCTCGAGTTGTTGTTGTTGTTTGGCCTTCGGCTGCTTTACGACTCACTCGTGCTGGTCAAGTGCTTTGCCACGTGTAACTGTTGTGTGTTACGGTTCATTCGAGGAATTTCAGGTCAGCCATGCTGCGACCTTCTATGTGAAGGCATGAGTCGCATAAAAAATATTATGTTAATGTAAATAATGTTAAATCAACAGTTTTTGTAATAAAGTGAACGGGAAGCAATATTGGTGCTAAACTACGTGAATGTTGCTGAGGAAATTTATTATGTTGGGATTCATTATCAGGCTACAGGTCCTAGAGCTTTGTAAAAGTTTTTATAAATATAATCATACACACAAGAATACGGGACGTCATTACTATTATGTTGCTTAACACTTAGTGCGCAAAACGTAACTACAACCT
This sequence comes from Epicampocera succincta, assembly GCA_932526305.1. Taxonomy (NCBI): domain Eukaryota; kingdom Metazoa; phylum Arthropoda; class Insecta; order Diptera; family Tachinidae; genus Epicampocera; species Epicampocera succincta. The sequence continues at coordinate 61,863,231 of OW052034.1, forward strand.
GTTTAGCCAACATGTTGCATGATCGGTGGCAAAGTGTGCGGCAAATATCTTCATTGCACTGCAAGTGCAAGATTGGTTTTTGTGATGCTGTTCTTGTCCTGTTGTAAATTCAATAATTTATTGTCTCAAACGGAACTATTCAAAATTCAAAAAAATTCAGAATTCAAAAAAAGACTTAAATGTTTTAAAATGAAGTCAAATTATTTGTACTTCACACTGAACTTTAACATAAAAAGCTTCAATTGCTTTTGCAAACTTTTGTAAATGGCTTCGTACGTCAATCATATTTGACATTCTTGAACCAGGCAGCTGCAGTTTACAAATAGACAATTAGCCATGGAGTTGTTTAACACAAAAATGGAGTCATTTGAAAGAAATATTTTGCGCCACCCCGCCGCTCTAGTTTATTTCACTATTAATTCTTTCGGTGTGCCAGAATATTTTTGGTTTTTGCACTTTCAAGAATTGTTAATAAAAGCCCATTTACGCGGAATATCATAATTGGGTCAAGGCTGTCAGGCAAGAAATTTTTAAAAATATTATTAAGTAGGTTTTTCTTTCTCCCTGAAAAATTAATCACTGAACTTTTCACTATTTGTTTTTAATCATAAACGAAGAAAATTGCAGCCTTATTCACTCAAACGGTAAAAGCAGCCCTATTTAGCATTTATTTGATAAATCGGTTAAATTTTTAAGGATTTAACAAGTCCATCAACGAAGCTAAAAGCTTTCAGCAACACCAAACCAGCTTGAAAGCTTATATTTCACAAAGGGAACATGTTTAAGCACATGAATTGTTCAAACCATATAAAAAGTCAGTCTAGAGTCACTGGGGAAGATCTACCCTAAAAAGACGAAATAAAAAGTGAAATATTACGAAGAAACTTCTTAGACAAGAAATAAAATTTATATTAATAACTTTCGGCTTGATCGCATCTACTAAATTTAATTGGCTACTAAATTTAATATCTAGATTAGCTCAGATTTCAAAGCTTGTGGCAAATCGCAAATATTTCACATATTCAGTAATAAAGTAAAAGTAAACGTATTTATTGTGGACGAAAAAAAACCGTCAAGGTCAGTGATTTGTTCAATCAAAACTAAACAATTAACACTGAAAAACATTGAATTAACAGTCATGCTACGCTGAATCAGACCATCATCGCGATGCATCTTTGGCAATTTGCTAATATTTGTGTCATGTTTTAAAAACGGTGAGTAAAACTAAAAACTGAAACACAAACTGTCGTTGCTGTTTAAGCAACGCTTTTAATAAAGACCCAAACGTTACTCACTTTAAGCTGTTGTACCGACATAATATCGTTTGCAACGCCTGCAGTCTTGTTGTTGTAAATTCTAATTTGAGTTATTTCTTTATTTATTTTTTCACATAAACTCTACACTCTTCCTACAGCATCGATTGCTGGGTTCAATTACACGTGTAAACGCCTGCTGGCTGCAGCTGATACGAAGAAGCTGGTTGCTGCAACTATGACTGAGATCTGGTGGGAGAGAATCGTTAAGTTTGACTCGTACACGTCCATACCCAGCGAAAACTTGGTAACTTGTTGCACTTATCTGACAACATACCTTTCCATAGCACACTGTTTACCATCTGCATTACTTAGAACTAATCAAGTAACGACTTGATTATTAATTTGTGTATATGTTCTCGTAGCTGTGCATACTTTTCATTATCTACCTGTTACTTGATTATTATCTGATATAGAAGTAGTGGGTCTCGGTAAAAATCTCGGTAAAAATCTCTTAAATGCAAATTGATTAAACAGTGACGCTTTTCCAGTCGCATTTTGAAGCAGTTATCAGTAACAGTGACAAGTACTTGCCTCCAATGTCATGGGCATGATACAATAATTAATTAAGTTTATGTTTATTAACATTTTAACTCATGACTTCGCAATAGCAGTTTTCGCTGAGTAGCTAAAAAAAAGAGCAAATGGCGAGCAATTCGGTGAAATTTCTCTTTTTATTTATTGGAAGATTCGAAGAAGTTTCTACATTTAGAAAGCTTCTGCGCCGACTGCTTTTATGTCACTAACAACTAATTCTATTTTAGTTGACAAATAGTCACTGTGAATGCGGCAGCGCCCGACCAACACAAGTCAGTGATGCCTTAAACATGAGTGTTCCAATAAGAAATTCAACGAAGGTTATATTTGTCATGCCACTCTAGGCAGATATTCCAGCTGACGAATGCCCGCCACCATGACGGACGTCGGCCTAAATCCGACTAGAACAAAAGCGGCCAACTGCCGTTTAAATTGATCAACTGAATGACTGATTGTATGACGAATAAACGAATCAAAATTAAAGTGGCGTTTGTTGGTTGGGTGGGTGGGGATATTTTGCTGCGCTTATTTATTTTTTGTTTTTTACTTTTGTTATTGTTATTGTTGTTGTAACTTCTCAAGCTTATTTTGGCTTGTACTCGTAAGTGGTTCTTTTCTGCTGACGTACGAGAGTCGTTAGCCTGCATTTCAGACTCAATTCCGTTTAATGTGAATTTTCTACTTGTGCTGCTCTAATGCCTGTCTTTAAATTCGTTTTAGTTTTGTTTTCTTTCATTTGTTTGATTTAAATTGTGGGCAATTTTCCAATTTGTAACTTTAACATACAAATTACCAGCTGCCGTTTAAAAGACTTGCAACTCCTTTCGAATCTTCGCAAAGAAAAAAACAAAAAATTTTTCTTTGTAAAAAATTAAATAAAATAATAAATTTTCTTTAAAATAAACAGTATAGTTGGGTTTTATGTGTGACGCCCAAGAAATCTTGTTCTATAGACAGCTGGAAAACACACATATATGTATATATTTTTTCATATGCAATATTTTTTTTTTCATTTAATTAAATAATTCTTTTAAATTATGCAAAACAAAAGTGAATTCAAAAGTAAGTTAAGTCTTTTCGGCTGGGCGTGATTGTGGCCAGTTGTTAAAGCGATTCGTTTCATTTAATCAACTGTAGTCAATTATTTCACTGCAGGAAGGTTAGTTTTTCTTTGTACTTTTTTGTGCATAAATATATTTGTGTGTGTGTGTGTGTGTGTGTGTGTAAACATTAATTCATTTAACATGTGTTTTATACCAGCTATAGTTGAGAATTAAATTAGAATGATGACGGAATACGAGTACATATTTTTTAAAGAACAAATAAAGAGTCAGCTGAATTTCATGTCACGTCCTGCTTATCGGGGGCTGGCAGCGATGCCAGACTTTAGCTTTATTTTGAAGATATTTTAATCAAAATAAGATTTGAAGACAGAACCACAATTTGTTGAGAATTGCCATTTCTAAATTTATTAATTTGAAGCATTAAAGTATTTTATCAGACACTCTATTTATTGAACTTTTTGTTTTTATTATTTATTAATAATTAATTTAATTTATTAATAAATAAATAATAATTAATTAAGTTAATTTTTTCTTCTTATGTTCTTACTTATGTACATACATCCATATACATATTTCTCTTACAAATTAGAACAAACTAAAAAAATTTATGTATATTTTGAAATTTGCTTTTAAATTTATTTTTTTTGTGTTTAAGGAAAATTTCTAGCATTACGAGTGGCTGCGTTCATTTCTAGGTTCTATAAAGTTAAGTACGAATTTTGAAATTTATTCATTTATTTTATTTTATTAAAAAAAAAATACATATACAAAAATAAATGTCCACTTGTCCGCAGTTGAGTTAATGGCTGAATAAAATTGTTTTTATTTGATAAGGAATTCAAATAATTATTTATTATTTTTCTATCGAAAAAATGAAAAAAAAAAATTTTAAACAAAAAATAACATATTTTTTATTTAAGCCACTCATTATGTCAAATAACTGCTAAAAGAAACGTGATACATGTGATGCTAAAGGAGTTCTGGTATAAAAAAAAAATTTGTTAGCGAACCAAATTCAAGAACATTTTTAATGGTCGTTAAGTTTTAAGCAACTTGATTTAGAATTTAGCCACAAAAAGCGAACAAGAATAAACGCTTTCACCCTCCATGTCATCATGGCCACAGTCAAGCAGTTAATCAATCATCTACCGGCAAATCCCACTTGTTATATAACGTTTCTTTTTTATTTAACCAACAAAAGCGAGCCAGTCGTTTCGAAATTGTCAATGGAATTCATTTTAATGTTGCAAACTTCTGTATAACAACTTCAGTAAAATGCCAAAACCCCCATGTCCAGTTTGTCCTCTAACCAGTTGGATACTGGTACCTCATATTCGTAAAAGGTATTTTACTTCAAAGTTTTCATACGACTCTTTTTAAAAAAATATATACTTTTTATGTGAATATAAAAACTTGAAGCGGAATGCACACGATCAAAATGCACATTTGCACGAGCCTGACAGCCAGCATTTCGATCCTGTCTATACCCGTACAGTAAATCTGTAAAAAATCCTTTCACTTGTATGTTCACAATACGAAATAAATCCGTGAATTAAGTATCTCTTATATCTCAGTTAATTAAGTTTTAAAATGTATTCTCTTTTTAAGTAAAAAATAATATTATTTAGCTTTCTTTGTTATTAATTTAAAGAATGTATTAGAAATTAAAGAAAAATTTACATATATATATAAAAAACTAGTTTTATTTGACTTTTGAAATGCCGAATATGACAACTTTTTGGATATGTCAAAGTGGACATGCCTGAGCTTGTCATATATACATATTTCTAAAAGCAGAGAATGAAACGATTCTGCTGCAATCAAAGGCATGCTCAGTTTTCTTGCAGCGTAAAATCTGTAGAAGGTGTGTGGCGGATCCTGCGCAAGTTGGAAACAAAAAACAAAATGGTGGGAACATTCATGTTCGGTTCAAAAAAGAATGTAAATATACGCAAAAAATATTTATTTATTCATCAAGACCTATTTTGTCCCCCATAAAGCAGTTGCCGCAGATAAAATACAGCAGTTCGGATTCACATTTTTTGGCATGTCCTTGAGCTCTTTCAGCCAATTCGGCTTCTATCTCTTCTATTCTTGCAAAACGCCGTACTTTGAAGAGGAACCCTTGAATAAGAAAGAGTCGAAGGGCACCAAATCTGGTGAATACGTTGATTGAGTCGCGATTATGGTGTTATTTTTGGCCAAAAAATTGTGTGTTTTTTTTTGTGGCCGAAAGCCGACTGAACTTTGCGACCACAAGTTTTATGCTCAACATATCCGAAAAAATACTAATAACCACGAAGACCTTATTTTTTCAACTGACCTCGCAGACTGAAAACCACCAGTTCCGAGATTCTAGTTTTATTCTAAGATTCGAGAATCGAGATTCTAATTTTAAATGTGAGTGAGATTTTCAATCGATTGGGGAAGTCCTAGGAGTTAAAAAAAGAGTTTAATTTTCAAGACGCTTAAAGCCAGTCCTCTGGCAAAACATGAAACAGTAACTTTATGGTACCTTAATAGTGAAATCCTCAACTCCGCAGAACAAAAGCACAAATAGCGAAACACTTCTTTCCTCCTCCTCAAAACCTACTTCGGGTACAATGCACTGCACTGTATATGTAGAGGTCGACCACCGAGTACTGATCCCAAAAACCAAAAAAAAAAGTCTAATGATTAATAAACTTTTAATTGTGTCAAAAACAAAGCCAACAATAACAAATTCTTTCAATTTCCATGAGCAGTCAAAGAGCTGCGTTTAGTTTCTTTCCTAAGCAAAAAAGAAAACTGATAATAGAGTCATCTACTGCCTATCTCCTAATCATGCCAATTATATAATGTTTTTATCTAACTAACTGCTTATTTATAACCCTGCATTAACACAATTGCGAGTCTTAGACTGTTCGTTTCTTTAAGGTTTGTTGCTCAAGTCTTTTGTTTTGCCAACACAAGGAAGTCGTCGGCAATAGAAGAAAATCGCCGAAACAAATTTAAACATCTAAAAATAAACAATAAATTGTAATGAAACCGCACTTTGCAATTTTAATTAAATTGTTAAAACAAAACAAAAAACAGAATATAAAACGCAAACATCGTTTTAACAAAATGTTTGCCATCAGCTGAATACAAGAAAAACACTTTTCAAATTCCCTGCAGTTGGAGACTCATACAAATTCATGCAAAAAGCCTGTGGAAAAGTAGTTTAGTAACAGCAACAAAAATTCATACTCCTTTTTCTTGTTAATATATTGAGTTTTAAGGTGAAACTAACTCAGCTGTTAGTTCGAACATGTTCCAGTATATCTTTCTTTTTTTGTTTTGGTTTTTCGTTTTGCCTGAACAGGGAAAACTAACGATTAATGACCCGAAAACTTTGAATGAGCAGCTCGAGCGCTTGTTTTAAAAGAAATACCTTTAAACTAAACAATATGTTAAAAAAAAAAATGCATATTAGAAAATAAACCAAAAAAAAACAACAACAAATATAGTGGCAACAAAATTTAACTTCACTTTTTATTTTGTTGAATATTTTGTTGCTATTGTAGCGCTGCCAGCAACTACATTTTATTATTATTTCTATTGCATTAGCAGATTTAAGTCGCAAACCCATTTTTTGTTTGTTTTTGCTTCATTTCGAGATGTGGCCAATTCATGTTATTTGTTTCTTGAGTCACATTTCGACAATATAAATTTTTTCTTTTTAAGTTTAACTGAAAGCTCAACTCCCACTATTAATTTATGCACATGTGTCTTTCTGTTACTTGAAATTCATATTAAAATGAAATAAATATTGCTGTTACGTCTGTTTGTTTGTTTCGAATTAGAATTTAGTAGAGCCTTTAAGCAAATACACATTTTACATCGCCATGTCCAATTTACTACAAAATAGAGGTATTTTAGAAACTCAAAAGCTATAAAACAATTTATAGGGAAATATTTTAATAGCAAAAAAGTTTTTATAGAAAACACTATTTGTTCAGTTGTAATCCGGTTTGGCTTAAACAAATGCAAAAATTTGTTAAAATTAAAATATTATTGTAGCATTAAAAAAAGCTAAGAATTTATTTAAGACATTAACGGTTTTATTTAGAAAAAATTATTCTTAATGACCAACAAGTCTCGTTGCATCAGATTGCCAACATCATTTAAGAACTTCATATGTACAGGGTACTTCAATAAGTTCCGAAAAAGTTCCGAAGATGGGACGACAAAATAGACGAAGCCTTTTGTAAAATGCTAATAAGTCTTTATTTTTATTTGCAAGATAATACACGATTTATAACATTATTAAAATGCCAGCAGCGGCTTTTTACAGTGGCGTGACACCGAGTAGTCCAAGTACCATTAACTCAGAGAAGCACACATGCGCCTGCATTTAAGCAATAGCCTCGCCTATATTGGCCTTAAGAGTTTCCCCTGAGTGCAGCTGCGATTTTAGGAAGCATCGCAAGAAAAAATATAGTGAAGTCAAATTGCACGGCTGCGCAAGTGACAATCGCTTTTCATGCAGAATGTGTCGGGTGCAGTACGCTTTGTGGCTGGTAGCACCCTCCCACTGGAACTACTGGGTCCATATTTTTTCATTTGCATTCAAAGAAACCAGTATTCATCATACTATAGTGCGCCCTATTGAAGGGGATGCCCTCAGCAATGTTGTTTTCCAAGAAGTACGAACCAAAGACGCTGCCAACTTTTCGCGAATGCATTGATATTTGGTGAAAGTCGTGTGGATTGGTGCTCGTCACCAAAGATAAGTTCTCAGCTAAAAGTGGGGTATTCTTCCAAACACTCCGAAGCCCAGTCAGTTCTGCTCACACAAGGAGTGCACATTTTATGAGTTGCACTGGGTTATTCTGCTGTACGAATTGGGCATTTATGAGTTGTAATCAAAATAACTCACAAACGTGAGTCCACAACTGCTTGCTACCAGTTATTCAGATGATGCAACAACTGATGTTCCTCAAATTGATCTGTTCTGAATGAAACTTTGAGTCCATAAATTCAAATGACGCCGTATGTGTCATGTGTATAACGATATTGTTGTTTATAAAAACAAAAAAGAATACGGGAATTATTTGGATTCCAACGTTGCCAAAAGCTCCGTATTTTCGGATTCTAAATTACAAAATTATTAACACATATTTAAGCAGCGCAAGAAATTGTCAGGCTGGCTGCGAATATACGATACAAATAAGCAACTCATGGTTGTATTTTGATTTACCGACTTCAAATTGAAGTCAAAAGAAGTCGAATAATCAAAAAACTGCTTTTAATTTTATGTCCTCTTCTGCAAACCTCTATTTGAGGCTTTTATATTGGTGCCCCACATATGCAGGGCATTGTACCCGAACTAGTCTAGGGGCAGGAGCATAGAAGGGCTAATAGGCTTCACCATTTTTATTCTACTTTGCCAAGATTGGGATGTTCAGGCTATTCGGTGTCCAGTGTACCTGCTTCGACAATGTACAGTCAAACAATTAATTAAGCCAACATTCGGCCCACCAAACCAACATTGCGGTTTTTATGTTCCACATACATTTTATTAAATGAACTTGTTCGTTGGGTTATTGAATGCTTGCATTTATATATGTGTCATTGTGTACTCCGTATGTTTTATGTTATTATTTAATTTTGCCTATTCTTTTTTTTCAACACACTTTTTGGCAGGAATCGAACCTACACAACCTCTGAACTGTTCTACGGCGGCACTCAAAAACACATTAATATTGTGATACGAAAAATTTGACGGATGGCGAATGTGACTATCCCGAGAATTTACATGTCACCATATGATTTCATAAAAGTTCTAAGTTATTGTACATTGAAAAAACTTGTTCTTGTTCTTGTTCTTGAAGCCAAAAACTCTGTCATTCAGGCTTTTTACCAAAAAATTAATATTTGAAGAAATTATTATTTGCAGAGGCATGACCCGAAAAGCGCATAAATTGAATTAGAAATTGATAGTCTTAGAGATTTTAGAACTTAATTGATAAGAACGTTATTTTGCGTTATTTTTAACTGTAGGAATGGGCAAATTCCAAGTTTCAAGAACACGATTTTTGGTGCAGGACAATAGAAATGGATTTTGAATATTTTGTGACTTAGAGTTTTCCTACGACGTTGACGGGGTGTGCGTTCAAAGAACTCACATTGTGTTACGTCTGTATTCGTGGGCAAAAGCTCAGCTGTCGGCTGTTATTGAACAATCCCACGTAAAAAAATGCGCAGCAAAAAGGAGCCCATGTTGCTGGATCCATTGCAGAAGTTTGCAGAGTTCTTCGACGGCAACATTTTTTCACAAAACATTTATATTAAATATTCCATGTGAAATGTGGAACAAAGTATTAGGCTGGGCGTTCAAAATCTTGAAATTGTTTTCAAAACTTATGTCAGATTTCTGAAATCTTCATTAATTTTACTGGTTTTTAAAGGAGCTTGAGAATATTTAACAGGAAATATGAGCCTTATCCTGAAGGGATTAGTTCTATTTTGGGTAGTTTTGAGCCTGCGATTACTGCGTTAATTATTTCGCAGTAAACAGGAGAAGGTTTCTAGATACGAGTACATTTTACACCCTGCTTACAAATTGAAGCGACCGACCACTCACTCACTACCTCAGCAACAAAATGTACGCAACTTTTTTCTGGCGTGTGTTGTGACAGTATTAAGAAATAGTTGTAGCCCAAAATGAGTTTTATAGTTCAGCTGTCGAATTACAAAAAGCGTTTAAAGAAGTTATGAAGTTGTTCTGAAATGAAGGTGGGTGCCTTCATAGCAGCTGACAGAAAGACAACAGCTCAGCTGATTAGTGTGTTTAGGCTTCAGTCTCCTTTGGATGTCCACATTTGTTATGGTGTAAAAGTGTTTCTTATGGTTTTGACATTTCACGAACAATTAACAAACACGAAATGTGATTTCCATGAGTTTTGTTGTTGTTGTTCCGGCAACTTTACCTGCTATAAATTCAGCTTGTTTGAGTTTCTAAATTGATATAAATTTTTGGCAGAAATTCGTTTGCATTCATTTTAGGCCAAAACAGCGTTTCTTTCAACAATTAAAAATTAATTGTTTCTGGTGATTTTTTGTTGCCATTCGGAATTATACAAAAATTTGCTGCCAATCCTTGTTTTCTATCACACAACCTAACAAATGAATGATAATCATCCACTTAAGTTTAACGAACAATAATAATAATAATAATAATAAAATTAAACTCTTAAGCCTGAACAATGAAAAATGAAAACTGTAACAAAATACTTGCGGTCTTGTGTTTTCGTTCCTACTTAAATTACATTTACATTTTTAACGCTAATCATTACTTATTTATTATGTATTTATACTCAGATTTATTTGTTTAAATATTTCTATGCAATTTGGTACAAGTTTTGATAGTAATACATTTTATTGCTCAACTAGTCACCAACAGCAACAGCAACAGATGAGGAAAAAAGTTTCTAGCAAATGACAAAATCATGTTCGATTGATATGCAAAAAGAAAAATGAAAATTACATGATGACAGACGGACGGACGACGCACAGACGAGGCACAGAACAAGCAGCGAACAAATGTTTCCACCAAAGAGACCCATTTTCATGTTGAACCACCACCACGGGTTTTCGCTGTCTTTGCAGTGACTTTGATACAAAAACGTAAACACGGACAAATGAACTAATCTGGGAATATTAAATCTTTTTTAGGAAACGAAAAAATGGACTGGACCAACATTTTTGAGAGCTCACAGCAGTCACAAAACACAAAAAAAAAACAATAATAAAACATGCACCGTTTTGATTTGACTCAGTGGCCATAAGACATTTAAAGTTGCTAAATTTTGAAGGCATTTCATTTTACTTTACTCCGGCTCTTGGCTGGCTGACTAGTGTTTAGATTTCTTAGTTTTGTTGTTGTTGTTGTTGTTGTTGTTGAACAACTTGAAAGCACTTGTCGCTTCAAATATGAAAAAAATGGCAACAAACGCGATTGTACAAATTGACAAAAAGCCTTCGAAATATTTAACTTTTTATTAAGTGGTTGTTTTTTTTTTTTTTGCGTGATGAAAACGAAAATCTTGCCCCTAGATTTGAATAATGAATGGGAAAATTTGTTACAGTTGAAGCTTTTTCAAAAGAGATTTATTTGGCCTACCAAATGAACTGTTTGTTCGGCAAAAGCGTTGTTGTCGCTGAACTAATGAGGCTGCTCTAATGTTTTGAGGGCAACAAATACATTTTAAAGACATAAATAATTAATAATAAAAAAACAAAAAAAAAAAAAAAACTACTACTTAAATAATTACAACAATCTGGTGGAAAAAATATATTTAAGAACTTAATCTTTTGGTTTTTGGCGCATTTTAGTGATGGATTCGATGGATGAGTTGGTGGAGTGTTCGATCGAGAGTCTAGCGGTTGTGTAGGTTCGATTCCAACCAAAGACTTTGGTCGCAAGTTTACAGTTTGCGTTCTTTGTCTAAAAATATCCTTATTTCCAAAAATGGCAACTCATGTTACAAATAACTTGTCCGATGGCTTAATACGAAAATTACGTGTCTCGGTGTTTTGCCACTCAACGGGAAAAGAGAAAAACTGCATTAAAACGAGAAATTCTCAAACAGTTTTAGCCCAAAAGCAAGAGCAATAAATTCTGAGCTATTTTCTTATTTTAAACATTTTTGGGAAATTGTTTTAGACCGGGTTTTTTTTTTAAACTTTACTTAAATAGTCGACGCTTTTGAATAGGCTTTAAAAATGCTACTTTCCACAATTTTTAGCAGCAGCAAAAGTTAAAAATGAATATTTGAAAAACAGTCCAGATACCGATATTCTTTATTAACCCCACGTTGTATAGTTATTTTTCTTCTTCTGGGCAGTTTATGGATATAGAGTGAAACGTTCCCTGACGGACACCGCCTACAACCGAACACCTTCCAAAAGCGGTCTTGCTGTGCCGTCCCAAACTTGTTATAAAAGAATGCGTAGCTTTCGCACAAGCGCACACCTTTTATAATACGACGGCGAGTGACCGCTTACGGCAAGTTCCATTGTATGTACTCGTATGTATGAATGAATATTGGGAAATCCTGCTACATTCGTACGCGTTTTCGTATAAAAATCTTTTGGCCTTTCAAACAAGATGCCCTTAAATTATTTATATTATTATGTGCTATTTTTTGTACTTTCGAATAGCGCAAAATACAAGTTTTAATAGGTTTTTGTTGCGCTCTAACTGGACACAAACTTCTGTGACGCACGTTACAAAACAAAACAGGGAAGGGAATTTGAAAGTGTAAGTCTGTTTTCGTAACTTTTAGCCAATTTTGCGCAATAATAAAGAAATGTCTGTTCTTTTATTAAAAGCCGTGACAAATTTGTGGCGCACGCTACGTGCCATATGTGACTATGAGTTTTATTTTTCCAACGCCGAATAGCTCCAATTCCTTCTAATTCAACCTTCAATTGAGAAATTGCGAAGCAAAATTAAGTTTAACAGAACAAAAGCTCGCCGTGTATATGATCACGAACATATTACTCTTATTACTGCCGCTGTCACGTGCTTGTCACATTTAAGTCGATGGAACGTGAAGGTGTAAGTGTATAGAGAAATAGTGTTCACAATTGTTATTGATACTTTGTATTTCTTTTAGCTGTTTAAGAAATAAAACAAAAATATTGTTTAGCGCCTGTTTCGTGATAACGTTCGGCTGAAAATTTTACGGTCAAAAAAAAAAGATTCCGAAACTATTCATGAACTTTCGTTGGCCAAGTTCATTTATCATTAAGAGCTGCCACGCATTTTAAACAGGTGAGTTAAACTGCTCTTAATCAGTTTTAATTGCTCACAATGTTTACAAACGCTGGTGTTCGACATGGTGGGACGGTGTCTTAATTTGCAATGAACTCTTGTCAAGAAAGTCTCAAATAAGTTTTGCTTCCTATTTTGGAACTTAAGTACTTTGAGGATAATATCTATCCCGCTTTTTAACACTTTTTCCCAAACATGTATCAGTATTAATATAGAGAATAAGTACTCCGTCAATGGAGTACCAAGTCTCAGATAGAACCATGCCCCAAAAAAAAAGCTAAATGTAAAAAAATATAAAATATTTACGTGTAGCTTTACATATATAAGAGTATGTGGAAGCCCTAAATGTGGAAGCAGATAATATCCAGGTCTGCTATGAGGGCATTATTATTGTTTTGAATTTGTGGTGGACAGTGTAATTCTTTGAACCTCTTGATTTTTCAACTTTTGTGTTCCCATAAAGTTAAATATTGATTGGCCACTGCAATATGTTCTATCTCTAAGCCTGTATTTGTTTTGATTCCTTCTTAAATTCCCAAACCATTTGACTTACTCTTAATTCTTGGTTAGTTTTGCCCAATAAAATATTTTGCCATAAACTGTTCAATATAAAGCAACCATAATTTATACAACTTTTAGGCAACCCCATCAACAAGAGAAGTGTTTTCATTAAACGTAAGCACTTAATAAATAGAGTGCATAAATAAAGTTGTAAAAACCAATATTTTCATTAAATAATATTAAGGAATTTTGGCAGAACTATAAAAGATTTTTACGGCCAGAAAAATTTTGATATCTGATGCAGGCATGAACATGTCTATTTGCATTATTTTTCTCATTAAATATTTATTTATACTGCCGTGAGGAAGTTTTTCATAAATTCCTTGCGTCGCCGCCAATCATTTTATAGTTCCGTTTTGAGGTTAGAGTATTTTTGTTTTTATTATTTTATAGTTCTGTTTTGAGGTTAGAGTATTTTTGTTTTTAACATTTGGGCAGGGGGATAAAATCAAACAAGTTTGCGTGTGTGTGTGGTGTTTTTATTTGATTTTTATTTAATAATTTAAAAAGTTTTCAATTACAACAACAAAAAACTTAAGAAAATAAATAAATTTCGATAAAAAAAAATAAAAATTAATTAAAATCAAACAAATTAAAAATAAAAAACTGACAAAAATAAAAACTCAAATAAAGGAAAAAAGAAATAAAACTTAAAAAATTTTTTTTTTAAATTTTAGAGACAAAAAAAACTTAAGCAATATAAAATAATATTAAAAAATATACCAACAAAATTAAGCGAAACATAAAATTGCTAATGAAACCGAAACAGAAATTAAAAAATAAAAATTTAACACTTTAGAAACTTTTAAATATAAATTAAAATATTATTTTGTGTTCATAATTCTGTTTAACTTAATTAAATCTTATTAACCAAGATGCTGGAATTAGAATACAATTTATTTAATGTGTTGACTAATAAAACTATAAATTAAAAAGAGGCAAATTTCTTGTTATTAATTTTGACTATTCTGTTATTATAGTGTAATGTTTAAGATTTATTTATAATTAAAAGTGAATTTAGTTTCGTTAATTAATGTCATTTATTATGTTAACAGCAGAGTTTTGTTTTTTTGCTTTTTGATTTTAAGTTTTAAATTTATGCTTCGGGTGAGAAAGTGTGTTTGGATGCACAACCATCAAGCCAGTGCAAACAAAAAAACTTGACGTGACCAACTCGGGTTTCTTTTAATGGCCAGCAATCATTCAATGGAGAAATTGTTAAAAAACTAGAATAATTCTTATGCCTTGGAAATTTATTTTATTACTACCTGCATCGTCTCTATTTTTTGTATCACTAAAGAAATAAAAAATAAACTGGTGAAACATGGCCAAACGCAACGTTTTTGACTTGACTTGTTCTGACGCTCAAGAGTTTTCGAATCTCCTGGAGGTGTAGAAATATACAAACGCAAAAATAATTGAATTTAATTTATTACGAAATAAATTTTGAATGGTTAAAAGTTTCACGAGTTTTTCAAGCAAGTAAATAAGTTTTTAAACTTTGTCGAATGTAGGTTTTAGCCACAATTTTGTAAAACTAATTTCCTTATTAAAGTAAAAACTACTTAATTTTTTACTGAGAATTTTAAATTTCTTAAAATAACAATTTGAATCTTTAAGTTTTGTAAAAAGTCGGCACTAACCGTGCCCATGTGATTTCTTTAGTTTTGTATGCGCGTACTTTTTTTTGTATAAGAAAATAATGGAATTAAACATTTAAATACTACAAATTGTATCAAAAGTTGTAGCCGTGAAAGGAAAGAACTGTATAGATTTGAGTAATAGTTTTAATCGGGCATGTTTGACCCACTGGAAGTGAATTTGAAATGTGGAGTTTTATCCACTTAAAATGTACGTTCATTAGTATTCACAAAATGTAAAATGAATTTAAAAAGAGTTTTAATTCATACAAAATTTTCATTGCAACTAATTTCAATATAAAATCATTTTACGACTATAGGTTTGGGGAATACGATGATGCTACCTGTCTACGAAATTTGTATGGAAAGCCCTTAAAAAATTTAAAACTTTTCAAATTTAAAATTTAAGATAAATATACTTTTAAAACTATAGATTAATAGCCGGCCTGTAGAAAATATAAAAAAAAATCAGAACAACCCATATTTGATTTTTCTTTTATACAAATAATTCGCTTTATTATACAAAAATGCCACGCAATGAAAAAAAAAGAAAAGTTGGTCACGTTTTGTTTCAGCTACTGGTGTCTTCAGTTTAGTCTAAAGATGGCGTTGAAAGTGATGATCTTAACTTGCCTCATCATGACTTGATTATAGTGCCAGTCATGATCATAATTATTTGCGCCATTAGTCAAGTTATTGTGTGGATGTGCCGTTTGTTGCGGTTTCTTTTTAAATAGCCAGCAGCGATATAAACAATTAAAATAACTACAACACCGTTTCCAAGAGAAAGAAAAATGTGCGACTATTATTACGAGTACATATTTGCAAAGTTTTCAAAACATTAAAATCTTCAGGTTTTCGATCATAGTTGCTAATTTTATATGTATCTAATGAAAATTAATTGTAGTTTAAGAATTAATTCTGCTCTTTTGTTTCTCTTGAAAATTGTGGACAATTTACTAAAGCCATGAAAAAGTCAAAATCTTAAGTTTTTTTTTTAAGATCTTATAAAATTTATTAAAACTATTTAAAACTAACATGTTTGTTTGTGTGTTTAAGATTTGATTGTTTTAATGGTACAAAGCGGCGCTTATTCCAACCCCACTGTAAGTATGCATCTAAATTTGTATATGTGTGTGTGTGTGTACTGTTAGAGTGCTGCTAATTTTATGATGGCTGTTAAACACTACACAATATAACGGCCACACAATATATACATGTGCATACTGTTGTTGTTGGTTTCTTTATGACTACAGCTGTAGGCTTTATTGTGCAGGATTAAGTTTGCGTGCGTGCGTGCGTGTGTGTGTGTGTGTGTGTGTGTTTTAGATGTTCTGAATACTTTTTTTAACCTCTTCTCGCTGTTAATCAAAAATAAAAGTTTATTCAAATTATTTTATATTATTGTATATTATTAAATAAAACAAAAAATAATAAATAAATTTAATTAGCAAATAAAAATTGTTTTAAAATGATAAAAAAAAACAATTGAACTATTTAATTATTTATAAAGCTTTTTTCATTCACTGAGTTCCGGTTTGTTTTAGTTTTTTTGTTTGATAAATTTTGGTGCCTTTTTAACTACATGGTGCTTTTTTATAATTGAAATATTGTAGTTGTTTTTGTGGATAAATAAAATATATAATTAATAAGATTTACTTTGTTGGGGTGGCACAAAACCATAACCGGAGGCGCCCACAATCACACCGCTGGATTCATCAATTGCATCTGGAGGAGATGGGGGGAACACAACCGGTCCTAAATTAATAGTTGAAAAAATAAAAGGATAAGAAATATTAAACTATAGTATAAGAATAAAAGGTGGGTGTAATACACATTTAGCCTAAACAATCGAGGTCTATACAAAAATATATATAAGTTGAAGTTGAACATTTCGGGCGCTACATATAATCGTTTATCGTTTCGTTTATCCCGTTACTCTTGTTTCGAATGTCTCTCGGCTATTGCGCATGTTTAGTTTGTGTCTGAGAACCATAAAAGTCAGACGAAAAACAAAATGAATCTACGAATTTCCATCGAATTTTGTGTAAGAAATGGAATTCTTGAAGTGTTAAAAGTGGCATATGGCGCGATCTTAATCGGAGTCACAAAAATGTTTAGAAGAAATGTCGATGCTCGTCGTGGACGTCGCGGCACATCAGCTACCGATGACAATGTTAAAAAAGTGAAGGAAATAGTTGTGGCAAATCCTCAAGTCACTTTTAGGAAAGTTAATGAGGATGTAGGCATATCTGGGATATACATTTTATTCGAACATTTTGGGGCCAAAATACAAATTGATCAATAAGTAAATATTTTTGGAAAAAAATTAAAATTTTACATTTTTATTAAACAGATCTTTTGTATAACGTTATTAACATTTCAAAAGTTCTTATTATTTTATTTCAAATTGGCTGAATAGTTATAATTATTGGAGTTATATAGGCCAGTTAATTAAACCAGACTTGAATATCATATTCTATAATAACAGAGACTGCATCTATATTCAAACTTTTGGAAATACTTTGGAAATTTTAAACTTAAATAAAAATCCTCAATAAAAATAGGTCACGGCAACTCAAAATCAATACTTTGAAATTATTTAGGAACTTTTGAGAATTTTGATATAAACATGGTTATATGAGCCCCAAGAGGATCTCACCACAAATTTAACTTCACAACAGAGAGTTTAACCAACAATCATCAAAGTTTTCTCAATATTCGTTATTTTATTCACAAGTATCTCTTTTTTTCTTTTATAACTATTTATATTTTTAGGATTATGTTCACCAAAAAAAAAAAAAAGAAAAAATAATAACAAAAACATTAATATTATTATTTGGTCTTCAAATTCTCAAATTAAGTGAACAATTTTCTTTACTTTTTGATTTTTGTAGAACGGATTTCCCGTTAATTATAGTCGTCATAGTTCTTAGACTCACCTCTATTTTGTCGGGGATCTCTAACTTGTGTGGGTTGAGCAAAATCGCCTGTATTGAAGTTGATTTGTCTGTTTGGCAGATGGCCGAACAGGAAATTTTGTCCAGCTACCAAAACTAAAGAGGCGCAGATGGCAAAAACAGTAATAAACTGAAATTAAAAAGAAATTTATTAGCAACCCTTTAGAATTACATAAATGTTTTTAAAAAATTCGACCAGCTTTAAAACATCATTAATTGCGCATTAAAATCGCCGAAACTGAAATCTGTTTGCTATTTTCTGTGCTTTTGGATTTCTTACTACTCCAGCTTTTCTTTTCCCCCAAGTGTTTATGTGATAAATTAGGGAAAAATTATCAACAATCGTCGCTTTAATCTCAAGTCTAGCCCTTTAGTTTAGCTATAAATTATTAACTATAAAACAAACATTTTCCTTTTTGGCCTCGTTGAACGGTTTGACCTATTTGAACTCTTTTGTGCGCCTCCGTATGAAAATTATGCAAAAGTGCTTAAACGCTATTTGCCACTGAAGGCTTCCGCATTCGAAAGCTGCACAGCAGACAGGCAGACAGCAGACAAAGAAACCTTGAAATCTACTTTCCCAAACTCATGCCTTTAGGCAATAAATATGAATTGGAAAAATATGTTTAAATATTTATTTATAAGCACTGAAGAAATTGTCTTGCAACGACTATTATTACGAAAAATAAAAATAAATTGAAATGAACTTCAACTTTGGTTGGAGTTTGTGGCCGCCACACAAAAAGTGTGGAAATAAATTTAGGACTTAAACGTTTTTGAATGTTTTTTTTTTTGGGCAAAAAGTTTCATTATAATTTTATTTGGGCATTTTGTTATAAATAAAGCACATTTTTCAGCAAAATCAATGCACTAAAAGGAAAAATTGCATCTGAATATATCGGAAACATTAAAGAAATCTAGAGATTTTACCGCGAATATGCTGATGGCAATAGTTTCAGCTTGTTTTTGGATGTTGGCGCTGATATGGGAGATATTAAGGGGTTTATTTAATTAAATGCAAAAATTAAATTTAATTTAAATTAAAATTAAATTATTCAAAATATTGCTACTTTTTATTCGCTTAATCTTAAGAAACGAATATTTCGAATATTAGTGCCAACATCTGAAACCCCGCGGAGTTATAAAAGGAATCGCAAGTTTGGTAGAAAAGTTGCGGTCTAGCTGCTAAGCATGTTGCTAGTTCTTCTGCTTCTTTCTGATTGTCAAAGTTACTTCGAACTCCCATCAATATTTATGAGCAACTCACTCATTCCTCAATTCTATTAATACTTTCTCAAGTAAAGGAATCCCCAAGTAGTATATTGTAACAAAAGGGTCAGACTCACACATTAACTGAAGTGATTTACCCAAATGTCCACAATATAATAGTAATTTCACAATGACTCGCATCAATTCGCGCTTCAGCAAAGACAACATTTCACTTACTCGTTAAGAGGGTATACAAAACTTGGGCTACAAATTCGGGAAATATTTTTCAGAAATTGTAAACGAAATTTGTATTTATTTTCGTTGAAATATAATCTAATGTAGTCTTAACGCTCGCAAGCTTGTACACAGAGAGAGAGAGCCGAAGGTGTCAGCAGCCAGTCCTTATTATATTTATCATGAACCATAATTTTGAGTTCGCAACTTCGTTGCTTAGAAACATCAGACGCCCGCAACACGTGCAACATGTTGAACTGATAAGTTTTCGTTATACATTATGTCATAAAACTAAGCCTTGTAATAACATGTTTCTTTAGACTTCACAAAATTGCTTATTTTCTTATAATTGTTAATGTATTAGAGTCATAAATTAGAGTTTCTCCAAGTGTATTATATTACAGTGCTTAATTTTTTGCTTTGCGAAACACCAAATGTTGCACTAAAAACTGACCAAAAATCATATAAAATTTAAAGGAAAAAAAAACTTATTAGCGAACAAACGTTACAAAAAACAATGAAAAGTACTAAATGGTTAAAATTATGGTTCATGATAAAGACACCGTCTGTTGGTCTGGCTGCTCAGCATTAAATTAACATTCACTTTTAGAAGGGGGTGTTAAATTTTTTTTTTTTTGCTTTAGTTTCTGTTTTTACCAGACCTTATCTGTTTTAAGGCTGTAAACATTTGTGCCAAGTGTTGTAATCGTTGCAAAAGTACTTCCTTGTTAACAGTTTTATGCGGCCAAAGTAAAAATCATAAGATAAAATACCAAAGATTAAAGTGTAATTAAAACGATTACACGCAAATAAAGGTATCTGTAGACCTAAAAATCGAATAAAAATTATCTTAAATTTTAACAAATCATCAATCATGAAATTGAGTTTTATGTAGTTGCTTATATATTGCCATATACCTGATAAAGCTTAAAATGTTTCTGGCAACATGTTTCTCAAAAATATGTAATAAACAAATCTTAAGTTTGACGTAAACTTTTCTATTTTTTCTAAAAGTTTTTTTTTTTTTAATTTTTTTGCAAACAGTTTCTTTCAAGTGAACAGATTTCAAATATATATTTAAAATTTAAAGCAACATTTGTAAAATAAAAGCGACAAACGGGCACCGAAAAAATGCAAAGCGTTATTTATAGAACAACTTAAAAGAAATGCAGTTTTCAAAAATTTCTCCATTCACAATTCTTGCAAATCTTTCCTAAAATTATTAAACAGTTTTTGTATACAATTTGCTTAGCAACATTATCCCTAAGCTGCGAAGCTTCTGAATTAGAATATTACAACAACTGAACAGCATTTACTTTATGAATATGTTTTGCATTAAAAAAACTGATATTTTAACACAGAAGTTGGCCATTCTTAGTTTAGTCGTTTATTAATAAAAGGTATATTTAACAAGATATTAACAATTTGAATACATTAAGTAAACAAAACCTTGTACCAAAACTTCTTTACTAAAACTAGTATCGTAATATGTGTTTAGGGTACGAAACATTTGCATTATAGCGAAAAAATTCCTTACGGGTATGTTTTACATCTCAAACAACTTTAGCAGCATTTCGCTGTCATGTCTCCTACAGTAAATTTGACCCTTGTGCTGAGCCCCCTAAAGAAGAAATTTGAAACTAAAGCTATTGCAGAAATTGTATTTTGTTGACATTGTGGACACATATGAAATGTAGCCAGCAACATTCTGGTTCAGCTACAAATTTTTAACACAGAATTAGAGTTGATTTTACACTTTTTTAATTATCAACATCTTCATCTTCTAAAGCCACGCTTCCACAAAACAGTGCACCAGTCTTTAGTTAGAACCACAACATACAAATCAAAACATATTCTCCAACCTCAGAAATATTGTTGCTGCAACAAACTGCCAATCAACAAATTTTTCATATGATTTCTATTTTTTCATATTTTCTTTGTTTAAACATATGAAGTAAATTAATTGTTGTTACAAACAACAAAACCAGCTTTAGCTTAGATTAGGTACGATTTCTTCAATTAACCCAGTATTTCTGCGATAATTAAATATTACACGTAATCACGTCAAGTGCAGGTTTCGTTTCGTTTCGTTTCGTTTTTTTTTTAAATAAGTTTCTTAGCGAATAAATATTTGTTTTACATTGCAAAGATCTTATCAAACATTTTGCACTATTAATAATCTATAAAATAATTAATTAAAACAAACAAGTACAAGTATATCGAATGTGGTTGCAGAACATATTGTATATATATATATAAATATACGAGTATGTACATGTGATTATTAGAGAGATTCATGCACGTCACGTGAAGCATTTCTTTTTGCGATTATTTGTTCTCGTGCAGTTCTTTGCAAATTAAATAGAAAAATATTTTTTTTTATATTTTCAGAATTTTTATTTGACATGAAACCACGAACAAGAAACTTCTCTGATATGATAAATAAAAGCGCCATGCGTTCTT
This sequence comes from Epicampocera succincta, assembly GCA_932526305.1. Taxonomy (NCBI): domain Eukaryota; kingdom Metazoa; phylum Arthropoda; class Insecta; order Diptera; family Tachinidae; genus Epicampocera; species Epicampocera succincta. The sequence continues at coordinate 61,885,014 of OW052034.1, forward strand.
TAGGCACTTTCAAAGGAGGAAAATCGCCAGTCCCAATACATCCAACGTTAACGTTCGTCTTGATTCGTGTACTATTTATGGCTTTTTTTTTGGCAAGTTAATTTTTCATGTTTGTGCTGTTCGAAATGTTAGCACTGGACTTTGTGGGACAGGCCTACTGCTTTTAAAACTAAATTCAATTTTCCAGACTTTTCAATCCAACAAAAACTTTTTTTATTTTGAAAATCCAAAGTTGTTTTAATGCCGTTTCACACACTTTTTAAGGGCAGCAAATCCATTAATCCAAACCGTTTAAACAATCTTTAAAAATTAAGGAGCGAAGTTAAGCGTTGGCAATCGTAAAGCAGCTCTGGGCTGAAGAACACCTCACGCGTCGTCGTAATTATTTTTTAGGTGCGATCAGATCTGTTGTTGTTGTTTGGCCTTCGTGAGTTTTTCGTCTCACTTGCACTGGTTGATTGATTTGTCTCGGATAACTGTAGAGTTTTACAGATCATCTGAGGTATTTCATGTTACTCACGCTCAGCGTTGCCATATTTTGTTTACACAATCTGCAAAATTAGGCATAAAAAATCTGCTTTTCAAGTGAAAAAACTGCCCATAAATAGGGCCAAATTAAAGCTAAATTTTGTTTTACACACATGTGTACATACAAATACCCGCATGTATAAGTAAAGGAAGCAAAGAAGAGCTGCACGACGGCTTAAAAGGAAAGTATTTTATGGTTTTATGATAAAATTAAGTTCAATGTAGAAAAACATGACGCTCTGCATTTAATCAGTGTTGCAAAAAAGGTTGTAATAAAAACATTACTTCACCACTGTTTCACAAATTCAGTTAATTGCGTTTCTAAAAACGCATTGTTTTGGGAGCAATTAAGCGGAAAATCATTTAGCCCATGCTCTTTTAATTGATCCAGTTACTCAATTAAAAAACTTTCTTAATTGAACAGCGCAATCAATAAAACGAACAAATGTTACAAAATGAGTGGCTAAATTAAAGTGGACTTATATGTGGGTACTTTTATTGGGTGTGAAAATTATGATATATTTTTGGGATTTTGCAAATGACACTTTAGGGCCACTTTTGTATGTGATTTGTTAAAACTTGTTTAATTTTAAGAGTCAATTAAAGGGATAATGCAATTAAACGGGACTCAGTTAAAAGGGGATTTAGACGGTAATACAAGTTCATTAGTTTTTGTTGAAATTATTCATTTAACTTTTTTGAAAGCATTTGAGTGGGCAAATCAATTATCCGGGGAATAAGTAATCGGAAATGACTGTAATGGAATAAAATTAAGACCTCAGAAATAAAAAAGTTGAAAGTTAAGAGTTTTAAAAAACTGAAAAATCTGCAAAATTTGATTTTTCAACCCAAAAAAAAAAAAACTTCAAAAATGCTGAATGCTTCGAAAAACTGCTAAATGCAGACAAATCGCACAGTTCGTCACAGGTACAATTAGGAAATACTGTTAACCGCTTTCATGGGCATGACATGCTGTTCGTTAACCCCACCATAAACTAATCAACAAATTACCAAAATTCTCAATTCAGGAACTAGAGAAGTTGTTCCTGTTCATTGAAACAAATTTAGCACTAACAAAAAGAAAAAATACTTCAATACTTCTCTAAATTCTTTTCACACGTCTTTACATCTAATTAATTTTATAAAATTTGACACTTAATTAAAGTGGAAAAAGGCAACAAAAACGAAATCTTTAAACAACTTATTTACAAACAAAAAAAAAGAAACAAAAACAAAAACGAAAGCACACATGCGCAAATAATTTTGTAACAAATTACTTGGAGTTAAAAATAGATAAAAATTAACAAACTAACGAACTAAAGTACGAGTATCTATGACGAAATAAATAGCGGTGTGAATTAAATAAATTTGGAGGAAAAAAATCAAATAAATTTAACGAAAGTTAAATAAAGTGAAACTTTCAACCAACCATAAGGTAAAGTAAAGTCTAGAAACTGCACATACGCAGGTACATATGGGCCTGCAGCATGTAATGGAAACTGCCAATGAAGAGGACATGACAGACAGAGTGAAAGAGAGGGAAAGAGCGAGATACATGTGTCCAAGCGTCCCAAAAGTCTAGTAGCAACACGTACGACTTTTAATGAATTTGAAATTTCGTAGTCAACGTAAAGTTAATGAACCTAAATGAAATATGGTTTAAGTAAAACATGAAACATAAGACCTAAACAAAGAAATACGAATAAGCGACAATATACTATATACATACATATACATATATATGTAACAGTTTAAATGGAGCATGATTTCTTTAACCCAAAAGTAGAAATTGTTGCTTTGCGAGTATTAAACTAATTGGTTTGAAATAATATTTTTGTTGGAAATCAAACAAGACCCACAAATGTTTTGTATTTTTTTTTTGTTAAATATTTTCACAAAAAACGTGATGCTTGAGATCATTAAAAAAATGTACAATAACAAAACTATTTGCTTTAAATATCTCCAACAAAAACTAATTTTTGAACTAAAAATACGTCTAATCCTACAGAAGCCAAAAAACGTCTTATAGCAACTTGTCTCTGTTATTATTTTTGTCAGATGCTTAATATTGTTTTCAAACATGTTTTATGCGCCAAGACATTTTTCTCCTGAGCAGCGCTTAAGCTCAGCCTGGTGGCTTCTATGTTGAGGTGTTATCGACTACTGAAAATCTTCCACGGCTTCGCTCAGCTTCTTGGGTCACCAAAGTTGACTCGGTTTTATTACAAATTTATTCGCCACTGTGACTTGTTCGCATTTACAGCGTTCTTTGTTTTGTATTTTTGTTGTTATTTTTGGTAATAAATATTTATTAAGTTTTATTTTTTATATCACAACGTGCAGAACTTTAGACTTAGACTTTCAGTGAATCCAGTTCAGTGGACTTTTCATAGAAAATAAATAATTCATTTATTGGAGACTATTGTCATGTCTTCTTTATGTCCATATTTGTACAAAAATATACTACATTTATTTGTAATGTCTTATTAAACGAAATTGTTCGTTTATTTTTTTTTATTGCAAGATTAAGTAATTTAATATGGAAATGTTTCTTTTGCTATAAAAAAGGCAAAGTATTTAGTTTAATATTTGATGAAGTTACTCTTGTAAAACAATTGAAAGATAATAAATTGAAACGTTGTCTCGGTTCTCTCGGTTGCCTTTCATGCTTTTACGTCAAGTGGAAACCAAACCACAATTTTTTTTTGCGAATATTTTGCTAAAATTCACAACCATCACAGCGAAAATGTTAAAATGAACTCGTAAATTATTGATCTTATGGCAAATGCAAAGAAGGCGTAAGAAGAAGAAAAGTAGAAGAATGAAAAGGTTACGTTCTAGACTTGCCACTAGTTGTGGTGTATTACAACTGGTGGAGTACATATTTCCCATTTCGGACAGCTGTGCTGAAGGATGCACCTCCGCCAAAGAAACCAAAACTACCCACATCATCAGGCGAGGATTTCTTCGATCTTTTAAAATTGGGAAAAATATAATCAAAAAAATGTATATTTTATAAACAGACTTTGTCTTCGATTCAAACGCACATTAATAATATTAAGTTCACGTACTAAAATTAATATTTTACAGACTTAAAATAACACGATTACATTTTAAAACAATCTTTTGTTAGTTTTGTTTGGAGTTATTGACATTCTTTTTTTTTTTTTGCTCGGAAACTGAATTTAATCCGCATTTTAATTTTTTTCAGAAGCCGAAAATCGAAAAGGTTTTTGGCATAAAATTGTTTTTAACAGAAAATATTAAATTCGTTTATGAAATTAAAATGTTTTTATTCCGAAAAACTAGTTTATTACTTTTATTTAGCATATTTTTGTTTAACAAATATTTGTAAATCTTGAGTGCCTGTTAACAAGAGGGTATACAAAACTTCACCTTTAATTACTAATTTGTTAAAAACAATCCATTTTCTTTTAAATTTTAATTATACATTTCAAGCTTTTAAGAGTTAAACTTTAAATGTATGTACGTTAAAGTTTTTCAATCGACACGTTGTCATTAATTAATATAAACGTTGCATGCAACTTGGAGGTATTTTTTTTCTACACTTAAAAAAACATTTGCCAACAAAATGATTCGAAAAGAAAAAAAGCGCTGAAAACTGCACTTAGAAAAAAGCTACTAGTGCGCAAACAGCAAATTTCTTTTCAAGGGCTTTTAACAGTATTTTTTTCGTTTTTCGCGGGGTTTTTAATTAATTATTAATTTTTTTTTTGACATATTAAATTAAATTGTTGAATGCCGTGTTTACTTAACATAAATGTACAAATCAAATTGTTACTGAGTTGTTTTGGTATTTGTTTTTTTACATAAAACAACTGGCAGAACTTGTGCTACTTGTTACTTCACCTTCAATAAAATTATGGTTATTTTATTTTTGTTGTTGTTTAATTTTTAGTTCGTTTTTATATTATGTATTTTGTTATTAATTATTTTTATACATAAAAGACACATATTCAATATTAGATCAGAGTCTACAACTTCTGTTAAGCGCCCGTGTGCGCCTGCGTGCTCTTGTGTATGTGTTAAAACAGTTTTTACTGGCAAATGTTTAAGAACATTTTTTATATCACACACGTACTTATTATGACCAATTTAAAATGGAATACATGATTTTATTAAAGAAAAAACAGCATAAAGCACAGACTTTTCTGAAGGCGTTAAATCGCTTTGAATAATTCATTACGAGCCGGCGAACTCTTTCAATAGCAGCGCTTATACAATAGCCGATGACTTCAATAACACCAGCAAATGTTTGACCGTACATATATACATACATATGTACATACATTTGTATGTAGATAATAATAAAAAATAATTTAAAAGTAATAATAAACAAACAAAAATTCTGAAATCGCAACATACTTCATACAATCAATTGAAAATATTTGTTTTCTACAACAAAAAAAAAAGATTAATTTAACTTGATTTCATTTAATTCAACATGACTTCATGTTGAAAACAAATATTGTGAAACGAAAAACTTCAATACAAAGTAAATAATGAGAAATATTTCTTTTTAAGTTTAAAAGCATATTTATACTATTTGCCAAAACTCTTGTTAATTTTACAAAGATTGATTTATTGTTTTCAATATTATATTGATTAGTTACTAGAACTAAATAAAACTTGCATTCAAAGGTCTTATCGAAAACTGTGCACAATTTATTGACTTTAACGAATCTTATTTCCCAATATATTTAAATAATTATAAATCAATTAAATGCTTGCAACAAATTCAATGCAAAACATTCGTTTTATTTATATATTATTTTTTATTTAATACTCATATTGGAATTTTCAAACAGCAGGCGTTCATTCGTTGACGCTCCAATAATCCAAATCAGTGGTGGCGGTGTTTTCGAATTGCAACAACAACAAAAAACAATAAAATTGTCTTCTAGTTGACCACCACTGACCCACAGCCAGACCATAAAATGAATACTGGAAATCGGTCTTAAAAGAAAACTGGGACAAAAACATTTCATTTTGAAAAAGTTTCTAAATGTTTAAGAGGGGAAAAATGTTGTGGCAAACGAATGCGAAATTTTCGTTTCATGTTTTCGTTTATCTCACGAAATTTTATGTGTTGTGTTAATTTTCCTTTTCTGTTAAATGAATTTATAATTTAAATAAAATATTTGCAGGATGCCAGATTTGTTGCCAAAACGAAAAAAAATATATTTTACAAACTGAAAAAGGAATCAGGAAAACATCACGATCTACTTAAAACATTAAAACAATTTTTTTCTGTGTTAAACTAAAATCTAAAAAAACTCAATCACCCATTTTTTTTTATTAAAAGTTATTGCACTCTTGCAAAGCGTTTCATGCAGAATTGGAAGAATTCTGTACTTTGCGTTCCTTAGGCGATGGCTTTTAAACTGGACTCGAACTCATATGGTAAAGCCTAAATGAAATTCCTTCAATTTCTAAGAAAAATCGCCAAAACTGAAAAGTGCAAGAAAACCGGCCAAAAATCAATAGCAAAAAGTGCACAGTTTTTATATTAATGATTTTTTTTTTCTTTTTGAAAAAAGTTTCGTTATTATCGTGTCCATAACGAAATGGACTGGCAACTCGCCATGTGTGAAGTTTAAAGTAGCGAATATCTAGCAAATTGTCTGGGGCGGGCCCAAATCTTACACTGAACATTCAAATTTGTATGAAAAAACTTTTAGTCCCACATTCCACAGCCTTGTCCCACGATGTCAAAATTTAGGCGTTATGAAAAAATCAAAACCAGTTTATTTTTATTTCTATAAATATTTGTTGTATTTATAATATTCTGCTGCAAATAAAAACAAAAATTATTTAAGAAATACAAAGCACCTTAAGAGCTGGTTTCATAATGTCGAACGTTAACGTTGGCCATCATTTGAAAACACCTTAAAAGCGCAATATATTTTAGGCTCCAAACCTTTTTTCTTAGTCGCTTCAAATACTTGCAAAAGTTAACGTTCGAGACCGTGAAACAGTTCCTTTGAAGGCTTCGAAGGCATCTGTACGCGATAATAATAGTGTTAAGATCTGTTCAAAAGTCAAAATTAAGTGTTTCCATAGAATAAAGAAAACCTGTACCTGTAAGAGCAACATGTATAAACGATTTACGGGTAAAAAAATCTGACAATCGGACGGCAAACGTCTACTTTCTAAACAATTTTTGAAATCTATCAACTCTGATCACAGCAGAGCTGTATTTTGAAAGTAAACAATCGCCGTATTAATAGTACGCATTGAAGTTGCATACAAAAAACACATTAAATAAAAAATTAGAAAAAACATTTAAATTAGAAAAAAAAAACATAAATCTTTGCTATGCATAAATTTATTAAATTAACCAGTTCTGGTTTTTCCTCAGCTATTGTAATGATTGCAGAAAGTAAAATCTGTTTGATCGACGAGTCTAAACTTACAAAAAACTAACAACGGATTTTTGTCCCCTTCTTCTTCGGCACGGCGGGAACTGTGTAATATTTTGATTCTACAAAATCTTAATACTTTGTATTAACGTCTAAGCCCTCCTTAAGCTCACCTTGTGAATCTGTTAAATATTTGTTATCTATTTGTTTTTAAAACTTTTTTTATGCTGTAAATTTTATTTATGTTTAAAACTATATTTCTATCTTTGAACCAACCGTTTTAAAAATAAAGCGTCAAATAACCGCACCACGATGGTCACCTTGATACGGTTAAACTAAAATGGCAAATCCAAACCATTATTTAAAAACGTTAAATTAAACTTGTTTTACGATGATTGTAAGATTGGATTTTGACAATTGAGAAATAGCTCACAAGCTTTGCGCTATTTTTGTTCAACTAAATTCGAGGCTACTTATTAGGGCCAGTTTTGAGCAAACTTCAATAATACATAATCTGTCCTTTGATCCAACAAGTTTGGTTTTCGATGCGTGAAATAAAGTGATAAGAAAAGAAGTGTCTTGTAAAATAAAAATTATTAAAACAATTTAGTTCATTTGATTGCTTTGTAGGCATTTAAAAAGCTGGAAAACACAAAAAAAAAACATATTCAAAAAATCTCACCTACAAATATGACTAGAAAACACAGGCGCCTGGGCGGCCGACCTGCCGACCTTTGAACATATTCAGCAGTTAAAGTAACTGCTATCTCCAAGATAACAAAATGGTGTGATGTAATCAAGATTTCAGATTTGCAGCTAATGTGTGACCAGTCAATTTACGTTTTGCAAAAATGCCATCCTGATCCTATGAAAAATCTGATCGTTTGGAAAAAATTTCTAAAAGAAATCGAAGCTCTTATCGTAGGGTTTGGCATTGTTAGAATATTTCGTATTCACACTAACCCACTTGGGCATATTGTTTGAATACAGAACATTATAGTCTGGGACAGTTGCAATTGTTCTAGACTTTCTTACTTTAGTTGTTATATAAATCTTCTCTTTTGAAAAAAATCAATTTTATACTTTTCTTTCTATTTACGCTGGGAGTGAAAGTGTTCGACTTCAAAATCACTCTTTTAGTTTGTGTACGAGTATGTACCTCGTAATGTTTAACAGCTGTTATGTTTTGACAGGTTCAACTAGAGTTTAAACGGCCAAGAATTACATTAAGATAATGTCAAAATTAACTACATGCTAATAACAGCAGATTAATCCAAAAATATGGTGGTACTATATCGGAAAAGATTGGCTCTTAGATAATTGGGGGAAAAAAGTTTTAAAAGGAAACCAAATAATGTTTTGGTTGCATTCTAAAATGGAAATAATTAATTTTATTAATTTAGTTTTATTTTTGTCACAACTAATTTTAAAGTTTCTGTTTTGGTCAATTAACTTGTAGGCATCTGTTATTTTCGTAAAATAAAATTAATTGATTTCGAATTGGCTAATACGGTTTATTTATTTTCGTTAATAACTCCAGCTATCAACGTTTTCATTAATTAACTGTGTGGTTTTTTTTTCATCACATTATAACTGCTAAATCAATTATTTTACAAAGACTGGAAAAAAAAATTAACAAAATGTGAACGCACATTTGGTCATTCCAGCTGAAAGTGTTAATTGCTGCTCCCGTCAAGCTTAACCGCTGATGACGATGTGAGGAAGTCTAAATTAAAAATTTTCTCATAAACATTTATTTATAATGTCATCTGCATATTTTGAATAAACAAATAACTTGATATGAATTGAAAAGGTATTTTGTTGTCCGCTTCAAAGTAATTGATGGAGTTGCCGAAACTAAAACTCAAGCAAATGTGAAAAGTATCAGCATTTCGTTTAAGATACCAACAATTTTATCTGACGTCTTTTAAATAAAATTACTTCGAAATGTATCGACATTAACATGTGTTCAAGCCAATAGAAAACAAAAACAAACAGACAAACAGACAAACAAACAAATTGAAAAAAAGACACATTCAAAAATGTTAAGCAAACGATTATGCTTTTTTTTTAATTTTTGGATCGGGCAAAACGTTTATGTTGTTTTAATGGCGGTAGATCCTTGAAGCAGCAATTTCGTAAGAAGTTGACTGACTCATTTGAGTTGAATTTCTGAATTCTTTAAGCTGCCACTACCCAGCCCCTTTTGAGCATGAAACTCTATTTACCTGCCGCAAATGTGTGGCAATTGATTACAGCAACAAATTAGCTTAAACAAATGACCTTAGCAAGCACAAATTGCAAAATGTGGCAAGTGCCGTTATTGCCGCTGTCACATGTAGATCAAAAACGATTTGTTTTTAGACAGCGTCATAGCGCAGGAAGGAGAGAGAGAGAGAGGTAGCGACAAAGAGAAAGGGAGGGAACTTATTAAACAACCTTCATGAATTGTCTGCATTTTGCTGAAGTTTTACAAAACCCGTTTGAAAAAAATTTTTCAAACACAAACAAAAATTAAAATAAAAAATGTGCATTTACAAGAAAAAATTATTGCTACACTTTTAATAAAGAGCATAATTTTTCTGCGTTGTTAAAAAAAAGGATCCCAAACATGCCATATTTACAAAATGAATTAATGTCTGAGAGGTCCCAGTGTCTTGTGGGTTGCAGACTATTTAATCCCGGCGATATAAGATTTTGAAATAAATGTCTAATTATGACAACAATTTGACTTCAATTGCACAGAATTTTATTCCATCTTTCGAATCTTAAAAGTATTTATTTTCGTTAGTAAAAGAGCTTTAATTGTTTGTTTTCGAGCAGCGGACTAGAACAGTCATACAATTATTTTAATTTTATTTTGTTTGTTAATGATTTGTCAATAGATTTTTACATCGCCATGGAGCAGGCCCTGTACAAATAAAGCGCTCAGCATCGATCGTCGACTTTTTAGAGTAGGCAATTTTATTTTTATAAGTCTGCTATGATGTGGCGGCAAGACATACGAACTCCCACCAATATTAATGTCATATAGACTAAACGGCAATGATGCCCTCATATATATCAACTTTGACAGAGATATCCATCATAACGCAAATTTCGGCAATACTCAAATTTCGAACCTTATTGCGCATTTTTACGTAACTCTGATAGTGATTGAACTTTTTTTTTAAAATCAATTTATTTGCAATTAGTGTCACATGACTGGCTAATAATTTATATTAAAACAAACTCTTTTCCCAAGAACTTGACGTCAACATGTTGTGGCCAAAATTCTATATTCGGCTTCATTTTGTGCTTAGAATGGAACTGACATATTTTGGACTTTTTCTATATAAAGTAGCCTTATAAAAGCTCTCAATTCAAAACTAAATATTGAATTATGGCAAAACAAGTTATTCTTCTAGTTTTTCCTGTTTGGAACAATTATGGGCTTGTGCCACGATAACGAACATTAACGTTCGCCAACACGAAGAACTGTTTAAAACCAGCCAAGCATGAACTTGTCAAGAGGGAGGGTTCATAAAATGTCCCAAACTAGTTCTGTGGTTTTAAGACCACCTGCGAACCTTAACGTTCGATATAGTGGGACGGGCTATAAGAGTGCTTAACTTTTAGAATAATTGGTTTAATATTGCTCATGTTTTTCATATATTCTTTTGACGCCAAATTGTTCAATATTGCGATTAAAATGTTTGTTCTTGATATGAAATTCTGTTAAATGAACTTGAAACTCTGAAGTGGCGAACGAGTTACCGCAACATTGAATGACTTCATTTCCTGTTAGTTTGGCAAGATTTCACATTAAAAACAAATAGCTTTATATAACTTCAATATCACAAAGATTTTTGCAGAAAAAAATTTCCAAAAATTTCAGCAAAAGTTTTAGCAGATCCATCAACAATCTTTCGTTCATTTATGTCAAACAAAAACAAGAATTTATTCCATTTTGGAAAAAAAAAATTATTGATTTTGCATTGAAAATATTTCAAAACAGTTTTAGTTCAGCTGGAAAACAAACAAAAACAAAGCGTGCTGCGATTTTCCTTAAAAAGTTTGATATCCAGCAAAATGTTTCATTATTTCAGTAAACAATTTTTGTTGAATAGATCAAATGTGTTGGCAGGTCCGCACCCAACAAAACTGGTAATTGTATGCGTGAAAAATAACCACAATCTTTTCCCTAACCTCAAACAATGTATCTGGAAACATTTGCTCTATTTTATTCAAATTTTTCGCTAGTGATGAAAGATGAAGCAGCGAAAGCACTTAACAAAAGAAGCTGTTATTGGCCATGACTAAAGATCATGTAAATTTGGCATTGATGGATTTGCCAAAGTGAAGCCGAGTGATTAATCGTGTGAAGCTTTTTCGCTTCTATTCGCTCAACGCGCGGTTATGCCTGTTCCCTCTTCTCGCCACCAAAAAACTCAGATTATCCATCAAGCTGTATTTCCTAAAACGGCTTAATTCGGCCAATGTTTAAAAAATGTTTTAAGCACCCACTCACTATTAATATTTAATTTTAACTTTTCATAAAAATGCAAAATGATTTAATGCCGATATAAAAATATTGAAAGAAAAAAAAACATATAAAAATTTTAACGATATTCAAAATCAGCTCAAAATTCAGGAAACTTTTAAATCGTTTTCAATTATTTCTGCCACTGATATTCATCTACATTTATCTGTGGAGACATTAAGATCTGTATGTGTGACTTCAAGTGACTGCGATTATTGATTTTGGATTTTGGAGCGACGAAGCGGACACAACGGACTCAGCGTACGCTGGTCATAAGTGTTTGAATTCCAATGAGCATTTTAAACGTTTCCTTGTTTGTTAAAAGTGCCCAGAATTAGTCATAATTTTTGATTTTATTGCTTTATATTGTATTGCCTTGTGTTCGTTTGCAACAGCTCTCTTAAGACAATTGCATTTGTATCTCCGGTTGCAATAACTGCAAAACAATAAACGTGATATTGGGCTCGTTTTAATTGTTATGAATTATTTATAAATACAACAATTTAACTTTAACAAACATTAAAGTATGATTTTACATGGCAGCAGTACATTAATGTCTCTATCTAAATTTAGTTTTTAATTTTTCTTTAATTTATGAACTCAAACTTGAAGTTTGAAGTCTCCAAAGCGAGTAAAACAAGATATAAACTGAAGTGTGTAGGAATATTATTATTAGAAAAACGTTTTCTTATACATTTTTGTATTAAAATGAAATCAGTCAACTCATTTATGCAATTAAATTGTTTATTAATTTACACAAAAACCTTTGGTAAAAAACTGCACTTTAAATATTTTCGTGTTTGAGTTTTTACTTGGAAAAAAACTACAAGATTTCTTCCCTGTGATGGAAATGTCCTTAAAAAGTAAAATTTTTAATAATTATAATATTAATAAGTATCGCGAGACAGAGAAAGTTGCATAAAATATCTATAAAACTTAGTGGCAGTTTACGCAAGTCGAACCAGTTCGTTCGTTCGCCCAACAATTTCAAAATTAAACGAACACACGAACAGATTCGATATCCGTAAACTGTCTCTTTTTTATGATTTTAATCCAAATTAAGAATTTTTAAGGAATAGATTTATTTCCTGTAAATTTTGTTCAACATAAACAGGACAATAAACAACATTAATAATTTATTTTTACTCTGGCAAACAAAAACCGAGACACTGGATATTGTGATAAAGCGAATTTTACGCCTTTTTTGATTGTCTAACAATTAGTATTCATTTACAGATTGGGAAATTAATTTAGGTGAGTACCTGCCAATGATGGCCTCCCTTACGTAGGCCCAATATTACGGGCTTTCTATTCTTAATAGTCGAGGAGGTCAAGGCACCGTAATCGGTAGCCCGGAATCTCAAAGGAATGTTGAATGATTTTCCTAGTCTTAGAAACGTCTGTAGCAAGACCGTAGCTCCTCGGAGACAGTTGTAGTACCGATCACGCGCTACGCCTCTACCACTAAGAAGATACCTTCTTGCAACTTTAAATTTAAGCCTCAATCAGAATGTTTCAAGCACCGCTGGCAACTCAGCCATTGAACCCATGACCACGACCATAATGCCTTTTAGAACCTGGTAAAGGTTGCGCAAATTTCAGCACAACTAAGGCTATGCATTCCCTTGCAATAGTTTCGGTTGCCGCTTTAAACCAGCAACGCTTACTACTCTATACTACAGAAAGCAGGGCAAGACCAGCAAATTTTGCTTCCCCGGTAGATACTCAGTTACACATGAAACTAAATAACTACAAAGAGCTTGAAGAATATACATATATCAAATTTTTATATTCAATAGAAAAGTAAAATTAATTGAAAAAATGCAAAAACCTCTTTTAATTGAAGGAGAGGGACCAAGGCAACCCCTGCAAAAGCTCTTCTTACATCTTACAACATTTTCAATGAATTTTGCTGCCGATACAGAAGTTTTCGCCTACTTTGGAGTAAAAATCTGTACAACTATTTTTAGGATTTTTTTTTCATATATTTTTGTTGTGAAAAAAAATCTAAATGTTCATTTTCTTTTTCTTTTGTTTTCACAAAGTTATTTAAATTTATGTCATAGAACAATTTTAATCATATCAACGACCATTTCCTCATACATTCATTTTCTTTTTGCTTTGTTAGATTGTTGTTGTTGCTGTTTTTGTTTGTTTTTGCTCGATAATAGATAAATTAAAATTGCTTAATACAGTATTTATTGAACGAGGTAAAAATAAATACTTAAGTGTAACACATGCCGTTTTTTCTGAAATTCTCTTTTCAATATTTATCACTTTGTTTTTGTAATACTACAGTAGCAACAACAAAAACAACTTACGAAAAATGCAACCTGGTTTTGTTGTTTATTTAAGTTTTTATTAAGTACAACAACAACAGCAACAAAAATGCATTTAGTGTGTCAAGTTTTTGTCTTGTTCTTGTCGGTGGTTCGAAGAAAAATAAAATAACAAAGAAACGGCCAGAAACTTTATGTAACGAATAACCAGATTTGAGAAGTAAAACACGCGCAATAGTTTCGTTCTTAAACAGGCGGTATTTTTATTTGTTGGCTTTTTATTTTCTACTTGAAGTTTGCAAGGAAACAGATCAAAGGCAAATGAAAAAAACGTACTTCACGCGGTGTTGGAAAAAACAAAGTAAAAGTTGTAAATAAAACAAAATACTCGCATTCCTTAAAGCAAATAAAAAAGAAAAACTTTTTATGTTAAAGATGATCGCCAATATTAAAGAGCAGAAAGTACTACAGTGTGCGGTAATAGGAGGAGAATATGAATAACTTTTGTACTCCTTGGGACAGGTGGCGGGAGTGGTCCAAATATGCAATTGCGGTGTTAAGTGAAAATGTTGAATAATAAAAATGTTCATATTCTTTAGCTTTAAAATGACCAGCTTTAATGTTGAAATGGTCAACTGAAATGCAAGGACACGGAACTAACATTTTCCCTAAATTATGTACATATGTATTAACGTAGTATATCATACATTGAAAATGCATTTACTTCCGATTTTCGTTTATATAATTATTGTAATTTTTATTGTATCAGGGTACAACCTGTAGTGGAGTTGAAAGTGGCGCATCATAATTCATCAAGATAGTGATTATTCCTTTTAAATTAGTTAAGATATGGTGTTTTTTTATGGACAGCGTGAACCCATGCAAAACTGCTACTAGTAAGTACTAACATCAGCGCAAACTTATTATCATTAGTTAATTTAATGCTTTGCTCTCTTGGAGAAAGCAAATGCTCACTCTGAGCGCAGTTTGTTTGCATGATTGTGCATGTCTGTCTAGAAGTTAGCTGCTATTTTTAAACGATTACGCCAGTGGTGTCCGAAACTTTCGGCAAAAAATCTTTATTTTCTAAAAAAAAATTATTTTAGACAAAATATGTTGCAAAAAAATATTTTTTAATTTTTATTATTTGTAGCAGAAACAATTCATATTTAATTTTTATTTTATTAGTATATAAAAACAAAAAATCAATACCATGTTTCTGTTAATATACTTTAGTGAAATTATTATTGCAAGGTTGTAATTGAGCTCCTCGTCTAGACGAGACAAAAAAAATTATTTTTAAAAAAATATATCTAAGTATAATAATATATATAAGTCTAAATCTGATTAAAAAATCTTAAAACTTAAGGTAAAATCTTCATTCTGGCCTCCCTTGTTTTTTCAAACTTAAAAAGAACGAATTCCGAAGAACGGAAATTTGCACCAAGTAAAAAAATAGCCACCACCAATACAGAGTCATTATTAGACTATAAAATTGTTTGCAATTTTTAGAGATCAAATTGTATTTTCTTAAAGTTTTATGCCCGAATTTTAAATATAATTACGCAGAATTTTAAAGTGCAAAGATTGTTGGTTTATTGTAAAAGTATAGTGGATTTAGTGGAAACTTATTATAAAGCAACAAAATCTTATCGCTTTCGGGTTTTTTTGAGTCAGATTTAAAAAAATCATATAAATCGAACACTGTAGCAATAATTTTCTTTCATTCGATATTCATGTTAATTTTAATTTAAATAAATAACCGGTGACTCAACAAGATTGCGATGTTATTGTAAAAGTAACCCAATTACGTCTTACGACGCTGGGAGAAACCACTTGCGCTTCTAATTGTACTTTCATTAATTAAGTTTTAATTAATAGAACAGAAAAATATCCCAGCGAAAACTTGCTGATGGGTTGCACTTATCTGGCATACCATTTACCATCTGCATTACTTAGAAGTAATCAAGTAATGACTTGATTATTATTTTATTTATAAGTTCTCACAGTTTTCAATATCTACTAGTTACTGCCTGCATTATGGAAAAGTATTGCAGAAATCACTTGATTATTATATGATATTTATAGTTATTATTAATTTATTTATTAAATAATATTATTACAACATATTAATATAAGGATGGAAAAAGGGTAATACCTGTGAGGGGTTTCGACTCGACTTAAACTAATTAGTTCAGACCCGGTTTTGATATTTTGTTTTGAAATGTATTTAAATATAAGTTAAATGTATGTTTTCTAGATAAGTAGTTGGTCTGGGCAAAAATCTATTTAGTACCTCTTTAAGGCAAGTAAATTAAGCTCTTTTCTATTGGCATTTTGAATGAGTTATCCGTAAGCAGGAGTGACAAGTACTTGCCCCCCATGACATGGCCATGTTGAAATAATCACTTAAAATGGCTTCATTTCGCCAGCAGTAGAAAATACTCGTACGTTTATTAACATTTTAAGTCAGTAGTTTTTAATAGACGTGTTCTCTGCTATTATTTAGGCGTTTTAAGCCAATGTTTTTCAATCATTAACTGCTTTAGCTTTTGATTAAATACAAAATAGCGAATGAACTGTATACGTTGACTGTTTTATGTTATTTTTTGAAAACTTATAAATTGTTGCCTTAACAGTCTCTTCTCTAACTTGAAATTGTTTCGTTGAATGTTAAAAATAATGAATTCCGCGACAGTTTATGGAAACTTAGTCCAATTTTCCCAACCACACAGCAAATTTAAATAATAATTTTTTTAGTTCCTTTTTGATGGAACAACAACAATAAAAACTTAATAACACATTCCATTTTTAAATGAAAAGGTGTGTCTGTCATATGATTTTCGTACTATTTGTTTTCCTGTTCTTGTCTTATACTTAAAACATTTCTTTAAGCCAGAACTCGTTTGTTCATTTGCAAGACTTTTTTCTATTGTGGCAAAAGAACAAATAATTGTATTATTATAATGATATTTTAATTGCACATTTTGGTTTTTGTGTTGAGTTCTGCTGGCATTTCGGAACAAAAACGTTAAATTTGGAAAATTTAACATTTGTTTCAGTTTAAGTTTCTGCGCTTTTTGTCTTCCTTTTTTGTCAACTTGCATTAATAGTTTAAGTTAAATTGTTCGTAATGCTAAACTACTAGTGTGTTCTATACGTGTATGTATGTATGTACATGGCCTAAGAAAAAGTTTTTTTTTTGCCAAAAACTTAAACATTTAAGAAAATGTATTTGTTATATTTTGATCATTCAGCTTTATCGTTTTGTATTGCGTTGCCCTGCATGGAGAAATTGAAGAAGATTAGAAAAACTGTAGTTGGATTTTGTCAAAAATTTCCACGTTTCTGGAATTTTTAGTACCCACGAGTACTTTAAATTTTTATTGCTTTCCCAATCAGGCTCTTCATCCTTTTTTCTTAGAGGTTGAACGAAGTGTTTAGCATTTGCTTACAAAAAAAAAATTATCTTTGTGGTATAATGTACCCAGAGGACCACTGGCGCTGTGGCATGCACCAACAAGCCCAATGTTACGGTACCCAAATTAAATTTGCGATTTTTGTTGATTACGAGTCTGTATGCAAGGAACTTTTTGTGCCACATCAAAAAATATTTTTTTTAACATTTACGAACTGCTTTAACATATTCAGGAAATATTTTTTACTTAAACAATGAAAATATTTGCTAATTTTTAGAAAAATCACAGCACACTCAGTTTAAGGAAAAATCTTTTTGTTTGCTTTTTTCTTAACCAAAAACTTGTTTTCTAACGTTTCCTATCAAAAGCGAAATTTTTGTCTGCAGACGAACCTACTAAGAGATTTCAATGAATTAACAAACACATTTGTTGTTAGAACCATATTTTTTTGCAGCAATCAGCTTGTCTGGCAAAAATATTTTCGTAAATTATTGCCACAAATCAATTACGGCTTGACATTGAATTGATTCGCGAGATATTGGCAAGAAACTCATTGGCGCCCTGTATGGAAATGAAATCCGATTTAAGAAATAAAACACAGCAACTGTGTGACAATATTAATTACGACTTTTCATTCTATTTGAAACGTCTAATGAAGCTGGAAGAACGTTGTGCTACAGCAAAAAAATAAAAGTACGATTAACCCACTCTACATATTAGAAACTTTAGAAACGATTTGTGTGACAAAGACACCTTCTTATAGAATTGTGCAAAAAGCCAATTTTGTAAATAAATGACAACATTTTAGTACCAATTCAGTGTCTGATTTTAGTTAAATTAGCGTCAACCGGGCACTTATTTTAAAAAATACTTGTTATTGCAAACGGAAGGTAAAAATTGGCGACACATTGTGTAAAGTTTTAGATCTGTAGCTGATGAAGTTTTCGCTTGAAAACGCTTTTGCTGTAATCAATTAAATAAAAGGATGTTTTCATAAACTTATCCTTAAACACCTTTAACAGAATGTGTATTTTTATAGTGTCACAACATGGAAGAAATATGAACCGAACTACTCATAAACTAAAAAAAAATATAAAATTCTTTGATTCAAAATACTCTTAGCCCTTGTGTGGGAGCACCCTTTTGTTTTATTTCATCAAAGCGTGTGTGTGTTTCAGCTGTTCGCAGCAAACCAAATATGGAAAAGCATTTTAACAAAGAAATAAAATTATGCTCTAAAATAACGAAAAAATATTCAACAAATTTTGTATCCACCTTTTTCTTTTCGATATTTCAAACAATTAATCAAACAGAACAATAATAATTATAATTGAAATTATTCTTGTACATGTATTTTACAGACATACATACAAATATGTACGAGTATTTAAGAACAACTTTAATCTTTTTTATCTGCAACTTAATACAATATTATTACGTTTATTATCACATTTACCTTCTTGCAACGAACAAGTTTAACTCCAAAACGTTTCAATTTAAATCACTTTAACACAGCTGGAAGTGGATTTAAATAAACTGATTAATTTATTATTAAAGGTATTAGAGAGAGAAAAAACTGACTTTAAACGATTGGCAGCAAAAAGCCATATATCGCACAAGATTTGTGGGATACACAATAAAAAAATAAATAAAACTCGTACAATGAAAATTTTATTTTGACTCAGCGTGTAATTTAGTTTAAACTTTCAATTGAGTTTAATTAACTTTTTGTAGTTTTTTTTAGAATGTCCAACAAATTAAATTTTCACATGAGCAAATTAACAAAAAAAAAATTGTTCATTTCAAAAAACTGCTAAATAATTATAAAAAAATACAATAAAATTGAGAATTATAAGCTAAAGGTGGAATTAACAACAAAAAATATATATAATTGTTTCCATTGCAAGTCTACGCATGCTCTGTCAAGGCATTTTCCAAACACTATAACCCGAATCAAAACGTATTGGACTGGACACACACACACTTACATATATACATTGCAAAAATCTTAATTTAAGTAGGCCGCTTATAGACGTGTTCACACTCTTACTCTTAAGTATCCCTTTAAATGCATTCGATATGAGTGCATTTCTAACTAAGAACCTGCTGTGTTTATTAGAGTTTCATTTATTTAACTTTGAATACTTTTAAATTTAAACGAATTTCATAAACTTGTAAATTAACTTAAGGCCAGCAACAGGCGACATGTTTTTATATTTGATTTGTTTAAACTTCCGACTCAGGTGTTATTTTACACAAGATTTGTAATATTTAGTCCCAAGCGTACGAGGTCTGTTCAAAATACAAGGTACATTTTCATTTTGCACTTCTTGGAAAGACCTTGCAACGGGGATTTTGTCTTCTCAATTGTGAAAAAAAACTCCTTCTTTTGTGCGTGACTTCAATCTTGGGCACAGGACAGGTGTACTGGATGGCTGCGGCATAGTTATGATATTGTTTTGGGTTAGAAATTACGGTTTGGTCAAAACTCAGCAGTGAACTTCGCTGCCACACGCTTTATATCCAAAAAGGGGTCAAGCGATATGCCGACATTTACGACAACTTCCCTAATGGTGTTTCCACGATTCTCCACAACAATTTTTTGTCACTTTCTGCATATTTTCATCGGTTGCTGATGTGCTGAGGCGTTTAGGGCGCGCATTGCCACTCATATCTTCTTGGCCTTCTTTGAAAAGCTCATACCACTTGGAAACATTTTCTATATCAGCGTACAATCACCGTCAACATTTCAAGGGCTTTTTACGCAAAAGAACTGGCATCAAGTTCTTTGAAACATTTCGACTATAGAAAATCGCTGAATATCTGAATCTGAATATTTATTGAACAGACCTTGTACATGCTCAATCATATCTGACACGAACCATGTTTGCTGCTTCTTTTTCACTATACGGACATACAAGTCATTTCGATATTTGCGTCACTGAAGATTAAGATTATAATTTGTTAAGAGTTTAATGATTATTTTATTCTCTAACTTGCAAAATGATGGGCTGGTATTAAAATGTTATATATAAAAACATACATTATTTGTTTAAATGTTATTAAATAATGTTAAATGGTACCGCAGGCAAATGGTAAATCGCCGCTAAATGGTTTTGAACCACTTGAAGTTCAGGCAGTAATTTTTATGATCAGAATAGCAACATCTGATTTCAGATACTTGTACATAAGAAAATAGAGTGCCCTCCAATTGAAATTGTATCACACGACTCTGCTGATGAACTGTACAGAAACCATATTTTAACAGAAACATTCAACATGTACATACAGTATGTCAAGCATGAGTTTACATGCCAGAAATATAAATAACATACTTTTATTGATATTAAATATACAAAAGACACACAATTTTCTGGTATGTAAGTTCATTCTTGACAGACTGTCGTCTATAGTAAATCATTAAAGTAATTGCTATCTGTTAGAGAACAAAATTAAATAACATACCATTAACTTTTTGACATTTCGTAAATAAAATATGTACATTTTGATACAGTAACATATATAAATTTTTTCATTTATAATGACGAAAAATACCATAAACAAATGGTACGCTATCGGCTACGAAACGGTTGGCTAATCCAACTGCATTTGCAACCGAGAGGAAGTAATAAATCTTATCGTTTAAAAAATGTTTCAAAAATTATGTCAAGTTTCTTATTATATATCATTTTTATAACATATTGTTTTGGATCTATAACATGTACGCACGTATTATTTGCGTTCTGGACAAGTTTTAGCACAAGCAGGGTTATAAACACACGTACGTGTACATGTTCGCTTGTTAGCAAATCTCCCAAGTCTTCTGTACAATTAACAATTTTGACAGGCATGAGGAATTACATCACATTCAAACACAGCTTAAGGCGACTTAATAACAGCTGATTTTGACAGCTCAAGTGCTTAATTTTCGCTGCTTTAGTTTTAATCGTATTAGTTTGTCAAAACTAATTTCTCATAAACGAGTTGTTTGATTTTATATCATATAATTCATATGTTCTATAATAAGAAAAAAAAAATAGTTTTGCGTCCATTGCAACAAACAAGACATTTTTTTCAAAGCCTATTGAGCCAAGACTGCCGGTTTTTTCTCCGTTATCTATTACTGGCCTTACGAAACCGTTACAACTTGTCAGCAGGAAAGCATTGAATGAAACTTGAGTGACATTGCTCTAATGCTGCGAGTATTAAGCAAAACCTTGCATGCCCGATATCAAAAACATTGCATTAGAAATTGAAATATTTAAGAAAAACTAAAAGAACGATTTTGTTGAGCCAAGACATTTGCAAACAATAGCCCTATTTTCTTATGAGAAAAACTAAAACTCTATTATTCTTAAGACTGCATTTGCGATTTTATTCTCTTCTTTACAATCGCATTACAAAATAGAAATAAAGGTCATTTTGAGACAATGAACTAAGTAAATTTTAATTAAATTAAATGTTGCTTTTAAACAATGAAATTTGTATTTTAAGCAGCTATTTGAAAACATTCCAACAGAAAAATACAAACAAATAAACAAAAAATCAGCCATCAGATATTATCACGTGCCGTTAATAAAACAGATACTCAAACGCAATTTCTAAAGATACTTTAATGCACGTTCAACGCCAAATAAGACTTTAATTTGATAAATAGTCATAATACGTATTTTAAGTAGTCGTATATTAAGCGTTACTTTGTAATATTATACAGACTCGTATGGCACAACAAACATGAACAAGAAGTGGTACATATTTACTTGCGTTAAAACAAGAATGAATAACAAATTTATACGCAACATTTGAGACACAAAAGCAACAAAAAGTTCTTTCCAACAGCCAATATATTGTAGCTGCTTATTTGGCCATTAACGAGGCGGGAAAAATAAGCCAAAACAAGCATTTACATTCAAGTTCATGGTGAAGGCTTTAACAAAAATGCTGCTTTTAATGTTACACACATTTCTGTGTATTTTTTTCCTTTTTTCTTTCCAGCAGATGAAGAAAAAACGCTTGTTCAAGTTGCCAATACTGTTTTTGTAGGTTGTACTTGCTAAAAAAAATGGCATTTAACTAAGTTTTTTTCAGCAATTTTTATAAAATATCTAGCAGATATTTTCAGTCAACAATATCAACCACTACAGCTCTGAATTGAGAAGGCCGCAAAAGCGTGCCCAAACATGTCTGTACCGACATACATACATATGTTTTTATGCATGTATGTACCTATAAACATACAAACGTGCGTGCGTTGCACAGGAAAAAAACGGTTTTTCAAATAAATAAAAATCAAATCTAAAAGTTGGTCAGCCAAACAAACAAGCAGACACTTAAGCCGTCTATCCAGTATCTTGGGCAAAACTCTTAAAGTCCAACTGCTGCACAAAACCAATAAAGAAAATGTAAACGAATACTAAATGCGTGCCAACGAGTTGCAGGTTTTCTTTGGACGTTTTTTCTATCGTTTTATTTAGCAAATCATAGGCTGAGACCCCATGGAGACACACGCATTAATTACACTTTCATGCATGCTGACTGTGACTCTGACCGAGTGTGTGTTGGCCTTAGCACTTCTTTTTCCAACAATGTGAAATTTTTTTAACGCCTGCTAATTTATTGCGCTGTATCTTTAGTGAAAATTTGGTCGGAAAGTAAATAATAACCCAAGAAATTTCTCCAAAAACAAGGCAGCATATTTTTTCATTTTTCATTGAGTGCGTGTTTTTTACTCTAATTTTGGTGTGCCCAAAAGCATTCCGGTACTTTAAATTCAAAATTGTGGAAATGGAAAGGATTTTGGGGAGAACAGAGTTCTTGTTCTTTTTGCACGAAACTGCACGAAAATTTCTCTTCGTTGCGATAATCATAATTTGGAATCATCAACTGTTTACAAATATTAACAAATATTCAAATCATTTCCATGCTTTTATATATTATTTTACTTAATTAAAAATACCAACAAAAGATTTAAAAAAAAAGTGTAAAAAAAACTCAAATATTTTCTTTAAATTAACTGACGATTTTAATTAGAAATCGTTTCCGTAGTTTTAATAAATATCAAATATTTATGACGAGAACTTATATTTGCTCTCATTTGTACGACTTTTACCCAATATTAAAGAAACAAACCTATTATATGTATGTAGGGCAGCAAAAGAACAGAGAATGTTGCTGGATAATTCTCTGGAAATGTCGAGCAACAACCTTTGACTCATATGCATCAAAGTGACAAATTAGGGCAATTAAGTGCATTTAAAATTGCAGCAAATGTGGGGCAACATTGACTTTTTCATGTGGAAGATTTGGTTTGCAGACAATCGTGTCTTAGCCGCGAATTTACAGAATTTGACGGGGCTTTGAATGTAAAATATGCCTCTTAGTTTCACGGTTATAAACAAAGCCCTTATGTACAGATACACATCCAGCAGTCAGCTGCTATTCCACATGAAACAATTTCCAATTAACTACTTCGCAGAAACACGATAATGTTGCCAGAAACAGTTCATGTGTCTGCAGCATGTTTGTTTAATATACATACATATATCACTTTTTTCCATATATTTTGTAAAACCTTCCGCTGCATTTCAGGCGGCAGAAGAATAATATTGTCTTTTGTTTTTATACCGAACTTCATGTTTTGTTTCGGTCGCGTTCTCGATTACACTGTGTGTCCAAAAATGCTAAACTTCATGTGAAGAAAATGGCCATAAACTACTTATGAAAGGACCATATCTCAGATCTAGCAAAATTTTTTCCAGTTACGAAACAATATGATTTGGGAAGGAAAAATGTTTCAGATCTGGCAGCATGTTTTTAAATTGCACACCAATGACATGACACATATGTATATGTACATAGAAACAAAACGACCGAAAACAATTATTAAATTTTTATTAGTTAAGTTGTAAAATTTTTAACATTAAGCAGTGAGTGCTAAACAATATTTACGCAAATTAAAAAAGGTACCAGCCATCAGCAAATTCCAACTTCTTTCAAGATTTTTCGTACTTATCAGATGAAAAACAAGATTTTTTAATAGAAGTTGACAACATTTCACATATTTTATTCTTTTTTCCTTGAAAGTTTCTAAGTCATTTCATTTCTACGCAGATCAAATTATTTGCTGGTACAAAATTCATTTGCAAAAATCATAAAATCTAACTTCCCATAACATTTAACACAGTTTCATTATTTCATTAATAAAATTCGCAGGCTGTTTTTTTGTATTAATTTTTGCGGAGTTGTCAGTTTTTTTGTAAACGTGATAAATTGCTAACAGCTTAAAATTAAGATATTGTACATTTATAACAATTTTTAAACAAATTACCATATAATAGAAATGAAAAAAATGGAAACAGCTTTAAGTTATTTATTAATTTTGCTTTTAAGTTTTAAACGCACAACGTTTAAGTCCTAAGTTAAGTCTAAATTTCAATTTGAAAAGATGCAGAAATGAAGTCAGCAAAATACAAGAGCTCAGCAGTCAGCTGTTATTGAAAACGCGACGTGAAACACATTCATCACATCGCTGCAAATGTTTTCGCAAATGATCACAGTATCACGTCTGCAACATTTTGTAATGAGAAATTTTTTTTTTTTGGCAATTTTCTAACAGAACTTGGCTTCATATTTTCAGCATAGTATTGAGCTTTAAGTTAAGTACTCTGGAATATGTTGGGAAACATTGTTTTTTCACCTACGGAAAAGTTAACGTGTATCCTATCCGGGAGATTTACATATTTTCATTAAAAGTAAACCACACTGTTTTAGTTTTGCTGCACTAGAACTCATTTCTTCACGTGCGGCACTCAGCAGTTATTGAAAATCCCATATAAAGCAAATGCCGCAACAAAAAGAGAATGTTTCCAGACACATTTAATAAATTGTGCAACATTTTTTTAAATAAAAATGTATGCCAATGTTTTTTACATGTCCTTGTGAAATTTTGAACAGAGTATTTAGCTTTAGGCAACAAAATATTCAACACGTGCGGTGGTGCTTTCAAAACTTTTGCCAGATTTTTAATATCTTTATCAAGTTATGGGTTCCGGTGGGGTTTGAACACCCTTCACCGGATATATACATCAGACAGAATCACTTTATTTACCCTGAAGGAATTAGTGTTGTTTTGGAGCAAAACAAAAAATACAAAACTATATGTTTGAAATAAAAACAACTGAAAAAAGAATGTTGCTGGATACATTTCAGAAGTTTTACACAAACTAAACAGCGTACTTTTACGGCAACATTTTCTCATAAAATATTTATGTATGTAAATTTTTTTGCACATTTGTGTAAAATTTTGAACAGAGTATTAACCTTTGCGAACAAAAATTGAACACGTGGTGGTGTTTTAACTGTTTATGGCAGTCTTTTAATAGGTTTATCAAACTTGAAAGCATTCCACAAAAACCATAAGACAGAGTTCCTTTGCTTATTTATTGTATTTTCAGTAATTTTAATAATATAAAGATAAACAGATGTATATGTAAATAAGTCTACTCTAATCTTTTTTTTTTAGTAAATAGTAGGTTGCAACTCTTTCGACATAAAGTTCTAGTCTTCAAAAACTTTTGTGCGTTTACAATTTACCACATCTGTAGGAACTTCATCAAAATCAAAAATAGCAACAATTCGTTTAAATGTTAAAAAAAAAAAAATAATAATGAGCTGATTTTTTATTTAACACCTTGTATGCATAATTTAAAATTTTTTTTCCTTGATTCTTAACAAAAATGTTAAACAAATTTGTCGCCAACTAAAAGAACAATAAAAAATGTGTCTAAACAACTGCTACAACTACTGAGGGTCGTTTCTTATGGCCAAAGTAGTTACAAGCACACATGATAATACCCATATAAAAAGATTGAGATAACTTTTGACACTCTGCTTAACTCTGTAAAGTTTATTTGAGAGGCTTGTGGTTTGCACCAAAAACCAAACTTTATTTTTATATGTATGGATGTAAAAACAAAACCAAAAATACATACATATAAAACAAACTTGTTGTCTCTAGCATTTAAAATGAAAATATGAATAACTAAAACACAAACCAAAAATAAAAAATAAACAAACCAAAAAAAAACTAGAAAAAATGTAATGCTTTTGCAACAACAACAACAACAACAACAGAAGAATAACGCTGCAATAGTAATTAATTGCCTTAATAAAAATTCCCACCATAAAAACCACACACAGCAGAAAAATAAGAATAAATTATAGAAAATAATTTTGTTGAAAATTAGCAAATAGTGAAAATAAAAATCACGAACTGCCTGCAGAGAAATTGTGCATAACGTTTGTATTATTTATGCACATTATAATTAATGTTAAACAAACAAAAAAAAAAACTCTTACAGGAATGGAAAGAATCTAAACGGGATAAATTAATGCCGTTACTTTTGATGCACCCAGCACATGTTTTGCTGCAAGCAAACACCAAAAGCCGCCTACAAAGAAAACAAAATTGTCTTGCGTTGGTTCGAACATCTCATGCCAACACGCTCCTTTGGAAATCAGTTGGGGTGGGGGGGAAATTTGCTGCTTTTGTTTGCATTTGTTGTGTAATTACACATTTGTTTTAAGTCATAATTTAATGAGTCAGGAAGCTTAAATGAAAAATTTGACCTTGTGTATTATAATGAAATTAGCTTATAATGTGTTGGAGAAAAAATCAAATGTAATTTTAAATTTTATGGAAACTTATGACCGGTACGAAAAATGTGGAACATGTTGAGCAACATTCACCAATTCGTTGGGAATACTTGTCAACAAATAAGCGGCAATTTCATGAACACGATACAAATGAACATATAAAATAATATAACAAAACAAAACTTATTAACTTTTGTACAAGTGTTACATAAAAGATGTGTCTCCACTCAATTCGCAAAACAAAACTATGATGCGAAACACATTGCAAGATATTACAATAGTTTTGCCAATTAATATACATATTCGCGAATTTTTAAATTATTCATTGAATCCTATGCTACGCTTCAAATATTAATACTAGGCTTAAAAAAATGTTGCGGCAATAACTTATTGGCAACTTTAAGTTTCTTATCAACAATTTAGCGGGTGGGTGTGTTGCTAAAAGCTGGTGTAGAACGACTGTAGCAAAGTTTATTGCTGCGATTAAACCTTCTGCCGAACACTGATTTCACTTGAGATTAAAGCTTCTTACACTACCCAAATTTCACTCAGAATGCTGTCAAAAAACAGGTAAGAAACATTGAAACAAAATGTTCATGAAAGAATGTTGCACTCTTCATTTTGTATTAACTTATGAACTCTTTTTAGCGTAATTGTCTTTTCTTTTTGATGCGAAATTAAAGGGACACTTGTTGTTGCTTAAAATATATTTTTTGTAGTAAAACTATTCAAAACAACAAATTCTTAATCATTCAATCACTTAAGATTTGCCGGACATTATTTGGCTTTTTGCTACAGCAACTTTTTTACATTTTTTAATCAGAAACTTTAAAAACAACAATAAAGATCAAAACCTGATCAGCTGTAGATAAAAATTGTCCAGAAAATAAGTGCGGTCCGTGCTATTTCTTATTAGAGAAAATATGTTGCCACACACATTATGATGCTAAGAAAACTTGTTGCCAGATACATTTCGCGATGAGAACAACGTAAGGATTTAACAAATAATATGTTATTTATTTCGCATGCGTTTTTTATATGCACTCTTGACAGTATTTCGCACAAATTGATGAGTAGAGTACAAAATTTTGCACAAAACTTTTTATCAGTGTACGTGTACTTGAGTAACAAATGTTGCGCAACATTTTTTACATGCTAAGCAGATTTAATTATGATTGTCGCTTTTACTTTTTGTTTATTTCATATGAATTTTCCTTTATAAGGACGATATACAGCCTCCTTATATAATGCACAGAGTACTTAGCGTAAGTAACAAATGTTGCGCAACATTTTGTATGTGTTATAGAGAGTTACGAGTCCAATAACGTTAAGATATGGATTTAGTTATTATTACCGAATACTTTCGGCAACACTTCTTTTATTTATTTCGCATTAGTTTTTTTTAAATATGGAGTTTTGACAGCTAAGCCCCAGACCAGTGTTTAAATACAGGCCAATAAGAATAACAGTTCAATTTAATTATGAACATGAATAATCCGAAATCACTTTAAGAACTCAGCAGCATCAATTTTAATAGTTTAAAATAAAAAGTGAATACGTTTCTATTTGAAACCAATTAAAATACTAGTACTGTATTAAAGTAGCAACACAAGAATTAAATAAAACTGCAAAGCTGCGTTCTTATTGAATGACTACTCTGCATTGTCACGAGTGTTACGGGACAAAAAAAGTTCACCTCTGCTTTTGCTGGTGCAACCTGAAACAGCAAATTGGGAAATGCATTTTTATAAATAAGACAGCAAAATCGCTGGTTAACTTTATCATGCAATATGTTGCTTGCAACCAAAATTGGGGCACATGCAACTCTTACTTTTGGCACTTGTTTGCACACATCGTTATGGCCATCATGAAGATGTGAAAGGCATGAATTATATTTTTGATTTTGATAAGATTTTCGTATAATCTTAATTGAATAAAATAGAAACCATGACAACAAATTTATTTGTATGTATTTTACAAATATATTTACATTCGTGCAGTATGAACAGATGTAGCAATTTGCTTTGACAATTGTGGAATGAAACCAAAAAGGGCGAAATGAAATCGTTGACTTTCTGTTTTACTATCATAAATGGCAGCAACGTTTTGTTAACTAAGCTGGCAACTAATAGTCATGATTATTTTAAAAATTCGAATAAAAGACGAGCTTTAATTTCAGAAGCGAGATGAAAAAAGCCTGAAATTTCCTTTGCATATTTTACTGTTTATAAAATTTCTGCAGGCAAAAAAAAAAATTGAACGCAATTTCTTTATGACGATTTTTTGTTCTCTTGTACCAAGAAGCTAAAAATATTTAGAAAAGCAACAAACAAAGAGAATGACAACATTCTGGTTAATAATAAAACGTAACGTTTATTACAAAACTGTTTCAGAAATTAGAATCACATCCAGAATATTATTTCAGTTGCCATTAACTGTTGCAAAAACTAGATAATTTTTCATAGCAGAATTTTTGTAAATTTTCGTTCGTTAAAATTTTATTTCATATTCAATACAAATTACAAATTTTATTCTCAACTAAATCATTTACTATCAGTGTGTCAATGATTTTTCAAAAATTTCAAATAATTTTTATATAACTAAATTTTTCATTAAGTTTTAAACAAACAAAAAATCCTCGCCAACGAATTAGCCACTATTTTGTGATGAAACTTCTTTATTTCACAATTAATATTTTAAGTGTTTTAGAGAAGGAAAATTGTTTTTTCTTTTCAATAAATATGTGCGTACATATATAATATGAAAATTTACGAAGCAAATCTAAGAGGAATCTCTTAGCCCCATTGGCAAAGTTTATAAAAAAAAGTACTAAAATAAGTTTTCTCTAGAAAAGTACCATGTGACCAGGAAACTTCTACATGTACTACAGTATAAGCATAAATCTGAAGTTCTACTGAAGTAGGGACAGCATTTAGGCCTAGCGTAAAATAATTTTTACTTAGGGGTCAACCCCTACATATAGAGTGCATTGTACCACAACTGGGTTGAGGAAGTAGGAAAGAAGTAGTAGTGTTTCTTTATTTCTTTATTATATCACAGGGATGAGTAAATTAAAATTTAACTGATGCTGTTTTGACTGTTCAGTGCCCCGTGTACATGCCTTCGACAATCCCCAGTCAAACATCAGTTAACCCAACATTGCGTGTTTTTACCAATTCATCCATCGAGGCACTCTAACACTTTTTTCAACTCTCGTGGACAAGTTTATGGAAAAGGAATATAAAAAATTTAGTCAATTGTTCAAAATAAAAATCCTGACTAATTCAATAAGAAAAGCAATCTACATCAACAAGTTTTAATCCATCCGTTTTTAGAGAAAATTTAAAAGAGCTACTAAGAAAATCTAGTGCATTTCAACAAAACATGAAAATTAAAAAAAACTTTTCAGGCTATCGCAAACCGAACACTTTATTATCCATCACATTAGCCGGTTACCGGCCCCGGCCCGGACTGCAGAAAATTAATTTAATTGATATTGAAAGACTTCACGGCCAAGTGCCACTAACTGCTAGAAAGCAAAGCATGTTCCTTCCTTTTAGTTTTTCCTCTTTCTACAAAACTATAAACATAATTCAGATCTTGTTTTTGTTCAACTTAAAGCGTCCGTAAATAGAGTAATTTATTTTGCCAGCAGATATTTCTCGCCGCAGCTTAAGACAAACGTTTCATCTTTACTTCTATTAAAAGCGAAAGCGAAATGACTATAATCAAAATAACAGCTTAAATGCACTCTTCCCAATACACATAGAAATTGCTTTGGCGAATTTTTAAGCTTCCTCTGGCAGACATTAGCACCTTCGAAAAACGAAAGACTTAAGCCATGAATAATGAAAACTTGTGCGGCCACCAGTGACTTGATTGCACTGAATACAATTGCCTAAATAATTGTAGATTATTTGGATGTTTTAAAGCGTGGACTTGTTTTTAATAGCAGTATTTCGTACACAAGAAAGAAAGAAAGAAAGGAAGAAACAAATAAATAAAAACACTTACGAATTTCATATTGATTGATGTTGGTGTGTGCGGTGGTGTGATGTTGCTTTTGGCAAAAATTGCAATCGAAAGTGATTTTGTTTTTCTTTAAATTTTGCAAGTTTAAATTTTCGCTTTAATTTTTTTTTTTTTTTTTTTGTATTAAAGTGAACACAAATTCGTTTTAAGTAAAATTTAATAAAACGGAAAAAGGCACTGCAAAGAATTTATTTTAAATTATTTTCAATTTTTCAAATATTATTTCTTGCTTCAAATGGACTTGTTATTATTTTTTTTTCTTTATAAATACTTTAACTATTTATTTTGATATATGTATGTATTTTTCTTAACAAATTTGTTAATTTTGTAATGGATTACAAAAGATTTTTTTGCAGTTATTACTTATTAACACGATTCGCGTGGTTTTCTTTGTTATTTGCCTTGTTCAAAGCGAGTTTTCCTTATATATTTTAGTTTTTAATTAAAATAGAGCACTAATTTTTAAGAGCAAGCAACGGTATTAGATTCGTGTGCTGTTGATTTTCTGAATGACAGCTAAACAAAATTTAAGCAAATAAGAGAGTATTTGGCGGAAAACGAAAATGAAGTTATTTCGTACGTAGAGTGTTGACTGTGGAAGTAAAACGGTTAATGATTTTCAACGGATATACTTTGTTGGTTTTATATTAAACATCAAACACTCACTATAAAATCGAATAACAGAAACACAAAATGCTCAAAAAACCACTCACAATAACTGCAAAGCAGTTCTGCCGACCAGCTCTGCCAACAGCAGCAGCAGCAGCAGCAAACCAAACAAAAGCTTGAACACACAACACAAAGATTGGGGAGACCAGAGCCAAATCAAACACAAACACAAACACAGACCCAAACGCAAATCCAAACACAAACACCAGCACAAACCAACCACCTTCAATTCAATTCCAATTGAAGGTTTATGCTAAAACAAGCTCTTTTTGTTATTGTTTTTGTTTCTGTTGAGGTTGCTTGACTTTATTCTCTGTACAAACAACGCACCGTACAGTACAAGGGGTGAAATAAACCTGCTGGCAACGAGTGAGTTTTTGAGTTACTTTTGTTTTCATCAAGAGCAAAACAAAGAGTTGCAAGTAATTTTCTTGCTGTAAATGAGTCGTATTCTTTCCAATTAAAGTTGACAACTTTTACTTATAAAAAAAAAAATAAATAAAGAAATTAAAAAGTGTGTTTTTTAGCATTTCATTTGAAAGTGATTCATGTTCGTATTTTCATTTAATTCATGTTATTGGAAGTTCACTATACCTTTCACTGTAGCCTGTTTAAAAGTGGTTGCGATGAGGAGATGTTAATGGAATTGTAATTCTTAAAATTTAATTGCATTGTCCTCCAAATCGCTTAATGTTTCATGAACAAGTGTTTTAATTAAAAGCGTTTATAATAAATGTAACGGAAATGTTATTTTCTAGAAAATTCTGAAACCAGCATAAGAGGACTGATTAACGTTCAAAAACTAAATAAATTGGATTTAGAACATATTATTTACAATATTTTAAAGCTCAATTAAGCGATAAAATAATTCATATCAATTATTATGAATAACAAATATTTCATTTAAACAAATTTACAGCTTGCAATTTGCAAATATTTTACTTTGTTGGATAATTTTTATTTAGCCTGAGATCACAACTTTTCCTCGATTTGCCCTTGAACTTGCTTTTGTGTGTGAACACTAAAAGTTTTTCGTCAAATTTTCTAGTTTGTTCTGATTTCATATTCTTACAGTTTGACATTTGTGTTTTATTCCATAAGACAATTGTACACCTGCACAATTATGTAATAATCACATATCACGATATGAATTGAAATTTGTTTGTATGCAACCATTTCTATTGTTTTAAATATATATTTTACAGTTATTTTCTATTTGACATTGAAATGTGCAACAAAACGCGAATTAACAAATGAAAAGAAGTGGCAAACATTTAACTACACAAAACAAAAAACGAATGGAAGAATTTTCCTTTCTTTTTGTGAAAACTTTTTCCCAAAAAAATATTGAACAAAATTTGGTTAATTATTTTGTAAAAAATAACACAAAAAGACCTCAAGCTTAAAGATATTTAAGAATAATTATTTATTAATTGTTTGGTGGAATTTCATAAAAATTCCGGGAAGAAAAGAAAGATTTTAGGAGAGTAAAATGTTTTGGACTCATACGGGCCATCGTGGCAAATCGGCATTTATTTTCGATTTAAATGAAAGTTATTTCTGCATGGAACGGAAATTCTCGGAGTACCGGGATATTAAAAAATCATTGCCGCTTTCTCGGGATATTTCATTTCCTCGGTCGGGAGAAGAGAAACATTCAAGTATAAAAGAAGAATATAGTATTTCATTTCTGATTTCATTAAAACCTATTGAAATTGTTTTCCATTCAGAGCAAAAATGATACATTTTTATTATATGTGTTCAGAATACACAAAGAAAAATCATATTTAAATCAGTTAAAATTTAACATTGAATGATTTTACTTTTTACTCGCTTTAGTTTAGCTTCGTCTAGTGATGATAAAAATTTTAAATTCAACTATATACTCGTACGTAGGAAAAAGTCGGTTGTGCTACACCCTTTATAGCCCAAGAACGGCTGGGCCGACAGGGTTTTGTTGACGTTAAATCTTCCATATACGAATACACTCGTGCATTAGAAGCGAAGATTTCAACTGCATGATTTTAAGCAGGAATCTATATAATATTCTGAAATTTTGTGCAATTGCTCGTCTCTCCCATAATTGAGCTTCCAATTGCTTTTAATTCAATTTCATACGAACAGTTCAATCGAACTAAGTCCAATAAAAATTTCGCCCTTGGAAACAGCTTCAATGTCAGTTTAGAATAAAAATCAAATAAATTAAAATTTCTTATGATAGTGAATTAAGTAAAAGTTATTTTAATAACTTTTAGATTGAATATTTATTTTTTTAGTTTTTTCTGTACAATTAAGTGTAAAATAAAGATCTATCTGTTGGTCCTCTACTAGTCACAAAAATTACAACCCTGATCATATGAAAAATCTTATTTCTTCAAAACATTTCTAACTAATAGTTTAGTTAAATCTTCTATATGTTAATCAGGTTCCCAACTTTGAGCCTGTTTATAATAAAGAAACTATTAACGCCGGCGGGCTATCGGCTGCCAAATAGTCATAAAAATGCAACCCTGATCATATGAAAACTGTTATTGTTTAAAAACATTTCTAACTGATAGTTTAGATAAACTTTCTTTCTAAACTTTTTTTATGCTTTTGTTGTAAAACTGACTCTTGTCACACATGCACTTATTCTTTAAGTCTTTATTCAATATTATACAAAATTATGGTCGGAACTGCCCTTTAATAATACATTTTGGATTCGATTTGGCAAAAGTTTTTTATCTTATAATATTTTATCTATATAAAAGGTGTGTTTTATAGAACTATACCGCTGATCCCGATTTTCGTAAGCGAGTTTTGGTTAGCGATCAAGTTCACTTTTGTTGGAATGGAAACAATAAACAATAAACAAAACTGCGTATTTGGAGTGATGATAATCCTCAAGGGTATGTTGAGACA
Organism: Epicampocera succincta; assembly: GCA_932526305.1. Taxonomy (NCBI): domain Eukaryota; kingdom Metazoa; phylum Arthropoda; class Insecta; order Diptera; family Tachinidae; genus Epicampocera; species Epicampocera succincta. The sequence continues at coordinate 61,919,401 of OW052034.1, forward strand.
CCGTTACATTCAGAAAAACAGACAGCTTCGTGTGTTTTATGGACTGGTGGAATCATTGGTCAGTACTTCTTTAAGAACAATACGGATCAGCACGTTATAGCCAATGGTGATCGCTATAGAGCCATTATTACCGACTTTTTCGTTCATCAATTGAACAAGCATGAGATGCAGGAGCTGTGGTTTGAACAAAACGTCGCCACATGTCACACAGTTCGTGCCAGAATTGATTTATTGAAGGAAACGTTTGGCAACCGCATAATTTCAGGTTTCGGGCCCGTGAATTGTCCTGCAAGAACGTGCGATTTAACGCCGCTAGATTATTTTCTGTGAAGTCGTTAGTCTACGCCCGAATACGAATAAGCCCGAAACGATTGAACACTTGGAGGACAACATTTGCCGCGTTATTGCCGATATATGGCCACAAATGTTGGAAAAAGTCTCCGAAAATTGGACCTCCAGATTAGACTACGTCAGCCGTTGTGGTCATATTAAGAAGTTATATTTAAATTATAATGCTACAAGATTATCTTTCGATTAAAATAAATTGACACAAAATTTAAAATATTCATCTTTGTTTTATTCCATTTCAAAGTTCTTTACCTGTATAAAAAACACCCTGTATATATAAAACGGAATGTATGTTTGTTAGCTTTGCCGATCGTCCTGAACTTGGACGCGGAAGAATGAATTGTAGGCTACATTTTTTTTACTACACCCACTTTTACGCCCAATTCTTTAATTATGTTACTGCTTATAGTTTTTGTCGAAAATTAAGTGCCCCAATAACTGAATATCAAACAACTTCATTATTTGTGGACCAATTTTGAAATTCTAAACTCTACTAAATTCGTATTTCATTTAAAGTGTGGGGGCGTGGTGGGAGTGGCAAAGCACACGGGGTCAGCCAGTAAGTTATACAATAGTTCAAAAATATTACGAAAATATGGTGTGATTTAACCACTTATCTAAATTAGATTTGAATTAGTTTCAAGACTATTTAAAGGTATTTTAAATGAAATGCGCTGTTAAGAAGAAAAAACTACACATCATTGCGAAACTAATTAGTCATTATGCTGTTCAAAACAAGCCATGTTGAACAACAAATACATTTTAATAATTAAAAAAGTCCTTCGTTTTTATAAAAAACAAAACCAAACAAAATGTTTAAATCTTTTATTTTACGATAAAAATTTTCAACATCTGCAAACGCATTAATCGTATAGTTTGTCATTACAGTTTTTATGTCTGTTACTCTTGTCCACATGTCACATGACACAGAAGACAATTATTAGTTCTTTGAGTCAATGCTGAAAGTTTTTTTTTTTCCATAAACCCACGGACCCGAAGAAAACATCAACAAGCCATTATCATAAGCAGCTTATTTTACTTTTTAAGACAGTTTCAAGTTCAAGGTTCCTGGTACGAGTATTTATGATCGCAGTCATTGTTTCAAAGAAAGACCTGCTTTGAAGCAATCAATAGGTTTTTTTTCTTTTTTGTTTTATTTTTATTTAAATTAAATAAGAAACATTTCTTCCAAGCATTGATTGACTGACTGTCCATCAAATGCAGCAGGCATTTACTGAATGTCTTTGCAAGTATGTAAGTGTGTGTGCATGTGTGTCTCTCTGTCTCTATGTATGTGTGTATGTATTTATATTCTTGTGGTTGCAAAAATAAAGTAATTTAAATTGTTTTTAATTGTTAATTGAATTGTTAAGGTTTTAGGTTTTTTTCTATACAAATTTTTTATTCAACTTTTAAATTAAAAAAAGAAAGAAAAACCAATTTTTTGTTATTATAAGTTGCGAGCAAAAAAACTTCAGAGCAATTTAAACAGACAAAAACAAAATTCAGAATTAGACCACAAAAGTTATTGGAATAAAATAATAAAATTTACATTTTTATATTAAATTTTCACATCTATACGGCCAAGTGTTAATGTAAGCAATAACAAATTACAACAACAAACTAAGCATTTAAAAACAAATTATTGTAACCAAACATTTATCAGGAAAACCTAAAAAAGAAAACACAGAAAATATTAAATAAACTGATTTAAATGAAGAAAAGCGTAAGTAAAATTGAGTACAATAATCTTATTTTGGGGCTTAGCAGAGTCCTCGAGAGAAACAATTAAATGTTTAATTAATATAAATAAAACTTGTCATCTATTCTTTGGTGGCTTTCTGTCATATTTTTCTGTTGACAAACACTTTTACAACATTTAACGTGAAAACGGGTTTAAGAAACTTATTAGTCTGATTTATACCTATTATTTAAAAATAAGAAAATATTTTTTATATTAGAAGTTGAGAAAATAAAGATGCATCCCGATCTTCATATGAATAATTATATTTGCAAATTTCTTCAAGATAGTTTTAATTAATATTTTGTTTTCCTTTGGAAAACTTCTTGGGGAAAAATACTAAAAAATTGCAATTATCAATCTCCATATGTGTATGTATGTACTTGGGATTGCACGTCCTCAAGGAAGTTATATTGAAATATGATTACCGCAACCATGTTTTTTATGCAGCCAACATTTGATTAACTCTATTTTAGCCCGGAATGCTGTTGCTTATATTTTTATTTATTTATTTATTTCTTACAAGACTTAAAAAGCTCAAAATTCATATTTGTAAAAATTTGCAGACTACACCGAAAATAATAACATAAGAATCATCTAAAATAAATGTTTCTTCACGTTTTTTTTATCATTAAAACATTTACAATATTTTTGTTAACGCCTCTCAATTTTCTTTATATAACTAAAGATAAAACAATAAGTACTGATTACAGTGAACTCGCTGTACTATGTCCCTCTACTACGTTTCGTATTAAAGTAAAGCGGGTTTTTTTTAGAGTGTCACAACTTCGAGTTGGCATCACTGCTTTATTTGAGCAGCCATTTAACAGCTGATAGTTGCTTTTTGCTTAGTTTGCTTTGAAATGTCATTATGAATCGACTTACACCAGAGCAACGTGTGCAAATTGTTAAAATTGTTAAGCAAAATAATTGTTCTATTTGTCAAATTCAGCTCTACAATTGATTTACTCAAAGAAATTTTTGTTGAAAAAATAATTTCACGTAATGTCCCAATTAATTGGTCACCAAGATCGTGTGATTTAATCCTATTGGATTATTTTCTTTGAGGTTATTTTAAGCCACTTGTCTACGTCGATAAACCACAAACAATTATCGACGAAATACGGCCGCAAATGCTGCGAAAAGTTGTTGAAAATTGGGGTTCCACGCACCAGCCGTGGCGGCCACATGCCTCAAATCATATTTAAATATTAATTCCATAAAATTTCCTTTCCAATAAAGCCCGTTTTATTGGTATTAAAAATAGTACCTAAGTCTACTACTATGTACGTAGTAAGTTCATTTATTTACAAGCTGGCAGATTTGGTGCCACTTTGTTTTTTTGCTGCTTCGGTTTGTTTAGAATACCAAAGAAAAAGTCGCTCACACTTAGAAGTTTAAGATTATAGAGTATTATATTTAAAAGAATTTTAAATATTATTATATTTAAAAGATTTTTAAATATTATTATATTTAGAAGTATTTTAAATATAATATAAAGAATGAGAACCCCTGAAGTTACTTGGGAGTTCCCCACTTTGACTAGGAAATAACAATTAGTGTTATTTCGATGTTTTTCAGGGTCGGCTGTGAAGATAAGATTTCTAGCAGGAACAGATTGCGAGTACACTGAAAAAAATTTATAATTCGAAAAATAATAAAACTTATAGCTCTCCAAATAACAAATAAAATATACAGCCTCATTGGTTTATATGTTGGTTTCAAACTAAAAGAGTTATAATGCCAATATAATACAATCTAAATCATATAATAATGATTAATCAACGCAGGAAATTCACTTCTATTCCATGTTTCTTAAAATTCGCGAGTTTGTCCTATTTTTATTTACTGTCAAACACAAACTAAATGACGCAGCTTGCTGAATAGTATGCAACAGTGTTGCATTTAGAGTTAAAGAAAAACCCACAGAGTCTAAAAAACAGACTTCGTACTTAAATCTTCTTCTTCAGAACAATCTAATGGCAACTTTTGATAATAACTCATTTAGATTGTATTATAAGGTCCTTAAACCACACGATTATATGATTTTGAGAATATATTAGAAGAGAATATATAGTCAGGGGCCATATTACTGTCATATTCAATCATATAATCGTATTTGTCAACAATATTTCAGTTATAATCAATAATGCTAATGAAAAAGAGGGTATTTCTAAATCAACTATAATATTTTTGATTTATTTATTTTATACAAAACATATGTATATATGTCAGCTAATATACATATACTAATAATAAATTAAAATAAAAATTAAATACATGCAATAATAAAATACCATCAATTCAAATAATACGCCATAAAATTATATGACTGTCGCTAGATGAAACAAAATAAAAATTAAAATTAAATTATTTCATTTAGTTGGTCAAAACTATTTTTTTTAAATTAATTTCTTAAGAAGTGGGGTTGTATAGGTAAGAGATATACCCAGCAAACACAAAGTGAAGACCTTCAGATATATACATACATATATTATAATTAAATTCTTCAATATTCTTCCGTTAAACAAATACGTATTTTTAAAATTGTTAAAATTTTCTATTTAAATGCGTTATAATTGCAATAGAAGCGCTGAACTTTATCAGTAAGACTTTGTAAAATTATGTAAAAAAATATTTATTCTGTTTGCTTTTTTACAAGAGTCTACCACATTTAGATTATTTATATTATAATGTCATATTGTTTATTGTCTTTAAAATTTTGGTAAAAAAGAAGACCTTGTAATAAATACAAAAGTATTTATTAATGATGAAATATTTTGCAAATATCATTCGGAATTTAAAATCTTTTGTGGACAAGAATTACTGTAAAATTTACATAGAAGAAAATTTTAAATAAACATTCGTGCCACATGTTTACTCATCGATGTCTCAACGACGACTAAATAGAAGAGCATAAGAGATGCGTGAGGTCGCTGCAGCACATTTGTGCTATGAAATGTTTAATCGCGGACTAGAATGAGAATGAAAAGGAACAGGGAAGAATTATGGTTGCCTATATCATAGTATGGTCAGTTTAGATTTTAATTTTATAAATATTAATATCCACAAATATAAGTTTGTTTCTATTTTTCTTAACTATTTATTTGTTTTAAATTAAAAATATATATATTTTTGTTTCTAAAGAAGAAATAAACTGAAAACTGAAAGAAAATTATCAATTTGTTATTATGCCTGAGAAAAGCATTTTTGCATTAAAAGAAAATGCTCCAAAAAATATTATAATTGTATGCAACCATATTATTCACAACTTTCGCCAACAATAAGGATTTGATGAACTCAGTTGTTTGTATGGCGATAAAACATCATGAAAAACCACAGGAATTTCGTAAAGGTCGTCCAAAATCGGTTGCTGTGCCAAAAACAAACAAAAAAATGCTGCGCGTGAACTAATAGTGACATATCGTGAGATAGGGGCATCCTTGCACATTAATTCCACTTCAATATATTCGATTTTGCACGACCACTTAGTTGTAAAAAAATTTGTTGGATACCCCATAATTAATGGTCGATTGGTGTAAGGAAATGATTAAAAAGTTCGACCGTGATGCTTCAAAACAAGTGTACGAAATTGTGACAGGTGACGCATCATAGATATTCGTATGAGCCGTAAGCAAACCAGCAATCTTGGGTATTGTAAGGCGAGAGAAAGCCAACAAAACTTGTTCGTGGAAGAAGCAGAGCGAAGCAAATTGTTGCCTGTTTTTCGGCCGAATGGGTCATGTGGCCACTGTTGCGCTCCGGCAACATAGGACGGGCAATTTTGAATGGTATACAGCTATTTGTTTGCCGGAAGTCTTAGGAGAAACCATTTCCAACATGATAAAGCGATCTCTTATACATTTGATTTGGCACCCAATGACTTCTTTTTGTTCTGGAACATCAAAGTTAAAATGTGTGTTCAACGATTTACGAGCGCCGAGGAAGTAATAGAAGCGTTTAAAAACGATATTTTGGAGTTGTCTCAAGAGGAATGGAAAAACTGGTATGACAAATGGTCTGAACGAATGCAAAAGTGTATTGGACATCAAGGGGAACATTTTGAAACGCAGTAGAGACACTTTCATTTAAAAATCTAAACATAAGTAGTATCCCTCGTCCACGGCAACAATAGAATTATATAAATGTAGACAATAACATGTTTGCGATGGAATACACTATGATTAAAACGATAATACGCTGTTTGCGCTAATAATACGCAATATTATTGAATTCATATTAATGTTGTTGTAGCAATATTTCAAAATGCTGTTTCTTCGAAACCTCAAAGGCGGCACGAAAATAACAGAGCATATGAAGTGGACAGTAATGAAAACAACACATTTATTATTGGCCATGAACATAATATAGTTGAGCTGCTATTATAGTTTAAACAAAATATGTATGTATGTGCTTACGTGGCAGAATATATTTAAAGTAAATATTTTTTAACTTTAGTGCAATATGTTGCTCTCCGCACATACATAAATGAACAATATTCACACATGTGAATATAAACACATGTGTGCACTTTTCATAGTTTCACTTCCACAACGTTTCTTATTTAAGACCGTCAGCTGCCTTGTGGCAAATTTTAAAATAAAGTTTAAAGTCTTTTTCTACATTTTGAAGTAAATATATTTAAATGCAAATATCAGCCAATAGCAATTTATCAGCCAAGAATAAGTCGCAAAAAACTGAGAGTCTTGCAAGTCATTCACACAGAAAACATAATTAATAATTTGTTCAAATCAATCATTTTAATTGTGTTGTGAAAACAACAGCCTTTTCAAACCACTTCAGATAGTTTAAGGAAATATTAACTTTTATAAGGCGTTGTAAGCAACAACAGCAAATTTTGTATAAAAGTTCTCTTTTGTCAGAGAGTTATTTATAATATGTTTAAATCTTACTTGTTAGTATTAAAGGGTTATAAAGTCATTGACTTTTTTGGGCCAATAACTTTTATTTTATCGCAAACAAACAAAATGTATAAAGTTCAATAAAAATTTTCAACAGCTCAGATTAAAAGTAAGTAAAATTTGTTGTAGTCAGAGGAAGTGAATATAAAGAATGAACTCGATTACTAATCACAAGAATTTTTATAAGCCAACAATTTACTACATACATATAATAATTGGAATTATATTTTAATAAGCATATTTTTTTCTGTTTTTTCTTCTTAATTATTCATGTGAAAGGGGGATCTGTTAATAACCTGTTCTCAGTTAATCTGTTTCAATTACGAGTATATTTTATTTAAAGCAACATTTTATGGCACACGTGCACAAGCTTCCGTTCTGATTGTTGCCACTCTGAGCCTGATCGCAATTCACCTTTCAATTTCAAAAGAACTAGTTCATGTTGAGTCTAAAACATCAAATTATTTATTTCTAAGCTTTTTAATTTGTTCTGGTTGGAAAGTTGATACGAGTGCCTTCAATTAAATAATAACTGTTTTTATTCTCATGGAATTTCCTTCTTCAATTAAGAATACCAAACAGTTATAATGGTATTGTAAATCGTTTTTAATTGTTTTAGAATTTTGTGTTTTTTTTCTGTTTTTATTAGAAAATAATAAACAAATGCTGATTATTTCAACAATCATCACGATTTATTAGCAAATTTATTGCAAATGACGGAGACACACGACTTTTCTTTTGGCGACACTTCCTTCCGACTATTTTCTTTTGTTGTAAAAGCTAGATTTTTTTTTTTCTTTGCGTTCAGAGCATCTGATTTGTAGTGCGCTTATTGCATTGATTTACAATATTTGAATTGTCAGGAGACGAATAAAAAGTTGAAAGATTGATAATTGACTTTGCAGCAATAATTACCACAATTAATTTTAAGAAAACAAGCGGGAAACAAACAAATTTTAAAAAATATAATCAAAAATTTCAATTATTATACCCCGCGTTTACACCAGACAATGCTGTCCTGACCATAAATAATATACATATATAACAGTTCTGAAAAACGGTGACAATTATCGCCGCAGTATAGGAGTCTAGACAATAATTACGACAATTTATGTGGAGAAAAAATTTCGAATGCTGATTTAGATACTGCAGCAGTACCGGTTTTGTCCGCGCAAATCAAGGAAAACACTGCACAAAAAAACCAATACGCTTTAGGGCTGCCATCTGCGTTTCCATTATTATATTATTATATATTATATTATTATATGCAAAGAAAAGTTTTATATTTAGTAATTTAAATGAAAGTAATAATTCGTTGTCACTTTACACGCACGTGTTCCTTTAATAAATTTTTCCTTTTAAAATTTTTTTTTATATAAAAAGCTTTGAGTTACTGTCAACATACGTCAAATCATTATCCTGTTTACTCTCATCAAAATATTCATGACACACATTCAGACAGTTCGAAAAGTTTGCATGTATTAGTGATATATTGACTGCTATTGTCATAACAGCATTGCGAGATGTAAATTCTGCCTTAAAGCTGAAGTTTCAAATTGAACCCACTGAAAATTTAATTTTTTTCACATTGTATTCAACAACGAAATTCGCTGAATTAGTTAAGAAATTGTTTGAATTTCAGAGAGTAAAGAAATTCAGAGATTCAAACCGTAGAATCAAATTCGGCAAAAACATGAATGAAACCCCATCAAGTTTCTCAACAAAAAATATATATGAAATCCTGCAAAACGTCTATTTTAACTTCAATTTATTTTGAAACAAACAACTTTTTTTAACACTTTTTTAATCAAACATCAATCATAAGATTTGGTCTTTTTTTGACAAAAAAAAATAATTTAGACAAAAAGTTTTTTTTAAACTTTTTTTACAAATATTTTTCTTTGTCTGCACTGTATAATAGTATATTAAAACAAGAAAGCATGTGAGAATTACTTGATGCACTTTTTTTTTTAAATGGATCAGCTGTTAGATTTTCTTTTTCTATGACATTACAATAAAAGCTGTGAAGAAGATGTACGAGGGAATAAGGAAATATTGAAATTGTTGATAAATAACTTTCTTTATACAAAACCGAAAGTGACGTTAAGCTCAAATAAATTAAATCATTAATTAAATAATAAAGTTTCCATATTACAAGTGCTGGACTTGTCAAGAAAACTTTTAGGAAAAGTCGTTTGCTTGCGTTGTCGAAACAACACCATAATAGTGAATACGACCTGATGATTCGTTTGCGTCGTACTTCAGTTAAACTTTTTTTACGAAATTCAACTTTACAAAGAAATCCCTCTTAATCGAAATTTGTATTGCTTTAATATTTGTTACAAACTCAACTACTTTTCGATATTATATAGTCAAAGAATATCTAAACATATTTTTCATCGCCGGCTTTTTTTGGGAAAATTTGTATTTAGTAACGCTGACGAGCATGTGGGTTCCATTAGATGTCAGGCAAAACTAAAAATCAGTCGTATAAATCGTAATTAAGAAAGACTTCCAAAAGATTGTTGTAAAAACTTCTTGTGATTTGTCTATATTCCGCCCATTCCATGAAAGATGGTATTAAATCACAATAAAACTTATAATATTCATAAAGAAAAATTAACATATTGAATAGATTTTGCTTCCTTAGTCGTATTTCTTAGTAATATTTTTTAAACATTTGTACATACATACATACATACATACATACATAATGATTATTAAACTTTCAATTCCTACTTCATATTGCATTAATCATTTTGTTTCAAAACAAATTACTTTAAGACGCTTGACAAAATAAATATTATCAGATATTTAACTTGACATCTATTAATGTTTATGTGTTTTTTTTTAATATTTATGGATGCTAAATACTTCTATATATATAGAACTTTTGCTTTGTTAAGCGAATCTTGTTGACACTTCATTGCAGCAACTTGCAAATAATTTTTGCGAAAAAATTACTTTTCTTTTGTCTAGCAAAAATTGCTGATAGTTTTAAAATAATTGAAGAAAATATTGGGGAACTTATCCACGATTGAATATTAATTTCAAATCGTAAATTATGTCTTAAGTGCGCTAAAGTTTGTTGTTGTTGTTGTTTGGCCTTCGAGAGCGTTGCATTTCACTGGCACTAGTAGATTGATTTGCCTCAGATAACTGTAGTGGAGGAATTTCATATCAGCCATGCTGTGACTTCCTATGTGACAGCATGGGTCGTATTAAGTTACACGCAGAGACAATTACAAGAGTCTGCTTAGACCATGATGGGCGTACGGTTTTCGTTACTCCATCCACTAACTTGAAGTACCCCTTGATCATAGCCATAAGGCCGAGAAGCCGATAACCCTTGTCGCTGGTTTTAATTTATAGTAATTTTAATTATAATAAATTTGTAAATAAATAAATAACTTGAAGTAAAACTTTGCAACTCTTTTCTTCAGACAAATCGAGAAATCTGATCTACAAAAAGGCCAGAATTTTGAATAACACTATACTATATATGTAAGTCCAGTAATCATCAGAATTGAAGCCAGCCAGATCTTAAAACACCCTGACAAGTAATCACAAGCTTTGCACTGTGTTGCAAAGCTCAGCTTTTAGCTTCCAAATGACATGAAAAAATTGTTGTCGACAAAGTCAAAAATTTAATATAACCTCTATGGCAAAGTGCTTTCATCCGGCTGAGGCCTGGCAATACGGCCTCAAATAAGCGCCTTTGAAAACGGATTTGTCCGATTGCAAGATTCATCATTGGCGTCACAAAAAGACGATATGGCTTAAGCGTTCGGTTGCGACAAAAATACATTGTTTTTATAGATATTTGGAACTATTAACGCTCATAGATATTCTTGAGCCCATTCAAAATTTTTAGAATATGATTGAAGCGATAAAGAAAACGCGCAAGTTTTTTGTTGTCTAGTTGATGCGACAACGATGGCGATTCTTGGAATAGGGCAGATTAGCATATTTTATTATCGATTTCGGTGTCGATTCATATTTAATACAACAACGATTTTCGCTGTCGATTCATATTTAATACCTGGTTACAAAAAAATATTAAGAAGATGTATTTACTTACAATTACATTGACTGTTTTTGAACACCGTTCCTAACAAGAGATATTTTAATTGAATACAAAACCGTATTAAATTGACGGCCTTAATGGTAAAAAAAAAACATTGTAATAAATAGAATTACTGATGTATAATGATATATCATTAGAATAAAAACAGTTCAGATATTAGAAAGTTTTGGAAATGTGGATTGTCTTAAAATCAAAACATTTTTAGTCCGAAAGAATGAAGAAGTAGTGCCAAAAAATTCTGCATGATTTTGTTTTTATAACGTTTTCGAAACACAACTACGACGAATTTCGCCCTTCACGACAAGAATTAAAAAATAAATAACATAATTGTAAACCTTGTGAAAATTATAAAAACAAGGACGTTCTTAATGGCAAATCACACAATTAGTTAAACACAAGCAAAAATCACATCCGAAAAATGGATTTTGGATTTGAAAATAAATCTATTGCAAATTTCGCCGAATACGACAAATTATCCCCCAAGGACATGATTGTACGCGTTTTCATGCAAACCAATGAAATTTATTTTTGGCATTGAATGTTCGCGGCCAAAAATTCGTCGTTCGTCGCACTTGTCTTCCCAGCATTAAATTCTGTTTTTAAACAAGAAAATTGATCAATTTTTTCAATAAATTTGGTACAAGTTTAGTTCAGGAATACGAATAAATTACTCAATGTTTCACTACGCGTCAAAACGTCCAATCCCACAGCTGACACATGCCTACACATATAGTAAGAATATATAAGAAATGAATACATGTAATTACAAGTGACAAACACTTCGCCAACCGTGAATGATTTGTCATGTCGTTATTTATTTAATTATGTATGTATGCAAAATGCATACATACATACATACATACATAGTACGTATATTGAACATTAATTGGAAAAATATGACTAACAAGAAACTAAAAATATTAAATAAAAACTTTTCTGTGTGATTAGTATAAAAAAAGTAATAAAGTGCACCTTTCTGTTGGCGATTTATGGAGATTAACGTGTAATTACAGTGTAATATAAACACTGCATCAATAAACAGTATATCGAAAATACTAAATACTAAAAAAAACACAATTCTTAAGCCAAATATGTATGTACATACAAACAGTTATCAGATCTAACAACGTTGTTAGTAAAATATGCCTAAACATTTCGTACAAATGTATTCGTTTGTTGCCCGTCCATTGTAAGACATTAGAATTGCCAGACATGTGACAATCGTGCGAAGACTTTTAGCGGTTAGTGTAAAATATTCACCAGACATTATAAGATCGGTATAGGCAAATGTATGTTTTAAGTTAACGCACCTGACAATTGCGCCACTATTGGAGAAATATTTCTAAAGGCAGCATTGCCCACAAATATGAAATTGCCAGAGAATTATTTCTATTGGCAGCACTGATCAGCCATATGAATGTCTTGCAGCGATATCTAACATCCGATTCGGGTAATCTGGCAATTATTGGCCAGAGATGCTGACTGCTTTTAGTTTTTGACGATATCTAACAACAGACCTGTAACTTTTTACATTTAAATAATCTGTCAACCATGTGAACTGGCGTTTTTGTTGGCAGATACATTTATTGTCATGCAACCAAATTGTATGATCTTCTACTACTCGTAAACTGAAAATCATAACTTTCTATATACATATGTTTTTACAGTCATCGTGGCTTCAAATTAAGAGAATTTTGAGAACTTAACAAAATCTTTGTCCTACGTAGAATTTTTTGTAAAAAAGGGAAATTAAATAGTTAAAATTTTTACGACAGATAAAAAGGTTTAATGGGTTTAATGAAAACTTATTTGTGGCACTGTATCTAAATAAAGCAAACCAAATATTTAAGACAAATTGAAATGAAAAATTACATTTAAAAAAATTAAAATAAACTAAAAAATTGTTTACTAATAGCAAAAAAAATTGTTGCCCAAAGATAGAATATTTACTCAATTAATAAACTTAGGCGCCCTTCTGCAGTTCTTTGCATTGACAAATGAGATGGTAGAGTGTTCGACCAACAGTCCAGAAATTGGCAGGCAAGTAAAATGTTTTACTGTGTTGTGTTATAAACTATTAAAAAATAATCTTCTAATAATCGCGCTACACACATCCTAAACAAAAACTTTTCTCCATTATTTTTAATTAAATAAATCTTTGAATTGAATAAGTACGGACCTAAAAAAGGTTTTCACTGAATCAAAAAATAGTTTTGTTGTAAAAACAAATAACTTGTTTGTTTTACTTCACACAGTCCTAAAACTTCGATTGTTGGATCAGCAAATATTTTTAATGAAATTTTTTGAAATTCTGCGACAAACAACTTGTATGGAAAAATGTTTGTGATCACTTTTTCTGCGAAGGCATTCACTTCATGAAACAAAATGAATTAAATTATAAAATGAAACAAAAGCAATGCCAATACTTTGATTACCAGCAAGAAAATCTTGAAATCAATTTATAACTGCAAAAGCGATTAAGCAGCCAATGAACTGATTGAAAATATCTGTGTATATGTTTGTACATATATTTATATGAACATATATCGCAAAATTTACAAAAAGATATCTTGTAAATGAAATCAAACCCCTAAAATAATTAAATAAAATTAGATAATTTTTTTTCTACAAATTTATAAACAAAAAAATTCAAATTAGGCAATTCGTCATAAAACAATAGACCAAAGATAGAAATAGTAGACACTTTCACATGCGGACAAAAGTTTTTCCTTACAAAATGTAATACAACAAGAGTTGTATTTAAAAGTAGTTATACTATTTTATAAGTCTGTTTCATTATATTAATGTCAATGTCATTGGGGATTCACCGCTTAGAGCAAATATTAAGGACGGCAGAGAAATTGATGTTTATTTGAAAACCTATTTGCTTAGCTCGTATCACAAAATGTCACCCATATTCGACTAATTTAGACACACTTCCCAAGCCCAGTAGCAATAACTTAGAACAATCTTATAAAAAGCTTTTAACCTAAAAAGCAAGAATCTAAGGTTATGTTAGCGAACGTGCCGAAACCGATTTGTGCATATAACAAATAAATAAAATTACATTTTAAAGGATAATCCCCCTTGTATTTTATTTCTCCATTTTCTGCCCAGAACATCCACAAAATAAAATAATGTGGACTTCTCTCAAGGCTTACAAAAACACTGTAACGCTGAATGTTCAGTTATGGAAAGCTTCACTGTAAGTGAACAAATTTGCAAAAATCTTTTCGAACCTTTTTTTTTATCGGACCGGAAAAATATTACAAAAACTAGTTTTAACAACTTGGGTCTACAAAATATTACGTGTATCGCGAAATTAGCGCGAAATGGAATTATAAATATGGGTGTGTAAGTAAAATTTTGACACTTCTAAGGTGAATAAATTATAAAACCAAAAAAATTGTTGACAGCAGAAGTCCAAATTGAGAAAGTAAAATGAAAGCGTAAAAAAGTTATCACACTGAGGGGTCTAGTTAGTTTCTTAAACAGTATATGTATTCCTTAATATGCCCCTAACCAACCACTTTATATTTTCAGAACAATTATTATTTCACAAAGTTGTTCTCCAATAGGGAAATATACTTTCACCACAATATAATATAATTTGAAAAAAAATCACCTTAATTGATCGAATTTTATATTTTACTCGATTAACTCGGTGCGCACTGCCCCTCTAAATCGTACTCTTCCATATGCAAAAACAAAATTTTTGATAATTGCTTCACAATTGACGAAGTTATTTGATAATGAATTATTGGGGCGGGCAATTTGCGACACTCTTCCCTCTTCCTCGCTATTTCCAAAAAAGAAAAATTAGTAGACCTTTTACAAACGCAAAAAGAATTTGTAAAATTGATCCACAAAACAACAAAGATAGTCAATTTTTTTGGGGGCACATTTTGCCCCTTCACGTAACATAATTTAAAAAAATGGGCGTAAAAGTGAGCGTGGTTGAAAAAAATTAGCCTACAATTCATTCAAGAGTTCTAGTTAAATGTTGTGTTCAGGAAGATCGGTCCAGTTGTCTCCTATAAGGTACAAACAAATAAAAATATTCATATGTATGTGTTAATGTATGTACATTCATTCATCATATTATACATAAATATACAATATTAATTCCTGCAAATTGGTCCAAAAGAAACGAAAAACGATTCATTTCTATTTAATCAATTCGCATGTACGAATATACATACATACATACATACATACATGCATGCACACATACATACATACATACATATATATATATGTATTGTGTCACTGCTTACGGTTACATAACCTCACTTAATTAAAAACAATGGAGCGTACACTCATAGTCATGAAAAAAGTATACTAAAAATATATGTATAACCCAAAGAATAGATTTATTTTGAACTCGTAACAAACATTCTGTGTTTTTATGGCCTAAAAGTATATTTTTACTTAAAAAAAAAACATTTCTATGAATATGTATAGCGCCCAATATCTTATTAAGCCTATTTAAATCCTCTTAGTAATACACATTCTACCTACTTATTTATTATTTTCCTACAATTCTACTAGACGTAATAGAAAATTAAAAAAAATCTAACCCACTGTATATTTAAATGACATTTAATACATTGAAACAATTAAACATTTTCACGGTCAAATATGACGGAAGAAAACAAATATTAAAAAAAAAACAAAAACAATAAGACAAAATGACGTTGTGCTGTGTGTGCAACAACAACAACAACAACAATTCAAAACAATTACTTTAACTACAATTGCATTACGTGCGTTACGGTGAAGACATGAACTTCTGAAACTCCACAGGTGTTGAAAAATAGAAAGCCAGCGGCAAATTTCAGTTTCGCAGCTTTCTGGCTTCAAATGTTGTTATATTTTTGCAGTTCGAGTGACATTTATTTAGAGCATTCAAGCTCACTCGATCTCATTTCTCAATTAGTATTTTTAGAGACAGTTTCTGCAAACTGTTGCAGAGTTTGGCCGAACTTTGTTTGTGTTGGCGGTTTGCAGTTTCTTTGCTTGAAAATGAAAAGGAAAGTCTTGGGCAGTAACAAAACTATTTTGACACACTTGCACTCAAATTCTCTAGTCACTTTTAACAAAGCAATAGAGAATATTATTTTATAAAAACAGAAGAAAACAGTTGGTTTTAAATTTTCATGACTTCAAGTCAAAGTTAGTTTTTGGAAATACATTAACGTTTTATTTTAAACGGTTTTATTTATCATTTCACGTTCATGATGAAGGTTTTCACACCAAATTTGTTGCTTTCAAACTAGCCACCGTGAAAGTAAGTCCGGCCTCCAAGTCACCACTTTTGCCTACTGTCTTAGCAATACTGTCCAAAAGGCATCTACACATATCGGGAAGAAGTGTTGCCAAGGATCATAAAAATGCACCAGAGAACTTATCTATATCTACAAGTGTAGAGTCTTGTCAATAGCATTTAGTGTCATAATTCATTCTCAACGACATGAATGACAGAATATTGTGTCAATAGTGAGTCAGTATTGTTTCACTGCTGAAATTCCTTAAGGATAGCTTCTGCTAACTTTCTTTATAGAACTGTATCTATAAATGAAAGGTAGTATTGGGAAATATCTCAAAAAAACACAAGACTACGACATTCGCATGACTCTCAAACTTTCAATTGAATGAAGTATGTTTCAAGCTGATGTTCTGCCGTTTTTAAAAGCTAATTCCAAGGTTACGCCATTGCCTAAATTTGCCCCAATTAGTAGTACCAGTATCCATAGAGAATATCTAAATTTAACGCCCACATATGTATGTCCCCAAGCAGGGTACCTAACACACAACATTGTAAGCGATATAGTAAGTCGGTAGCACTGGTGGGCAATATCAGTTCACTATTTAAATTTCCTTTAGGGAAGAAACTCTAACGAAGCAACGTCTTTTCCGCAAACTTTATGACGTTTGTTTAAATAAATACGACACTTCTGCATATATGTATATTTTTCACACGACAAAATAAAATTCATTGCAAACTGTTGTTTCTGATATCGAAAATTAATGTTCACATGCATCCAGACAACAATTGCGAAATAAAATAAATTCCTTAAAAATCTCCGATGTCTTAATTTTACTGTAGTACTGCATAATTATATAAGTATAAAAACAGTTAATTTAACATAATCAATATTGACATTTAGTTTAACCATGTAAAAGTTTGAAGTAACGGTTTTAAAATGTTAAAATAACATTTCAACATGTTAAAAGATAAATTTTTAGTTCACTTTCAATCTATATGCAACCCAAAATACACATACATACATATGTATATATTTAAGGCCACCCCCTTTGAACAGAAAAGCAAAATTTTGAATATCAGCCTATGAATACCAGAGTCATGCAAAAGTCAGCAAAAAGAAGACAACTTTCCTCGACTTCCGGCTTCTTCGAATCAATTAAACCAACTGTTAAGTTTAAATTTATAATTTGCGAACATTTACTCAGTCGACAGCATAATTAATTTTGATGAAGGTTAAACTTTATATGTAGTAAACATTTGCAGTAGTTTTTATTTAATTATTTCAAGCTAATTAAGAAGTTGTTATATTCCAATTAGCAGTTTGTTCATATGAATTTATGTTTCAGAATTTTTCTATAATCGAATGAAGGAAACTAAAAATAATAATCCCAAAATGGTATTAAAGTGTTTAAATATGATTTCTATATGTATGTATGTAATTCTATCTAAAATTACTGCGTTTATTAAAAATGCATTTTTTTTCTAAGCAAAATAACTACTAATAAAAAATGATTCAATTAAATTCTATGTAATTACATGCATAAACGTTTGTATTTTTTCATAAACATGTGTTTTAGCAAAACGTGTGTATGTACGAGTATGTGTGTATGCATACATATGTATGTATAATAAACACGAGAACAAAAACCAATGGCAACATTACATTAGTTACCGTTATTCGCATAATAATTCCGGATTGATTGTTTTCTGTTTTTATTTTCGTTTACGCAAGTTTATACATGTATGTATGTGTGTGTGGGGCTTGATGGAAAAGTAACAACAAACAATTTGCATTCTGAATTGAGCAGAAATTCTAAAAGGTGTGTCTCTTTTTGTCGAGTCGTTTTTTTTTTATTTAATTTAATCCAAAAATAATAACAAGTAGCGACCTTGACAATGACTTCTAAAGTTGCATATTTTGCAGCATAAAAAAATTAAGAGCAAGAAAATTGAAATGGTATCGCAATCAAGTTTGCAAATGCGTGAGCCTGTGTTGGAAAAACTTCATTCAAAAGTGTCGGCCTTACACACACACACACACACACACGTACACATTTTGTATCAACGGCTTTACGCACTTTTGTTTTCTTACAAACTTGCAGCCACTGTCAAATCTTGTTTGTTCATGTTTTATTTATTCCACTTTTCACTCTGCCCCTCTGCCTGAGTATTTGACAAAAGAAAAATGTCTGCAAAAACTTGTTCAGTATCTTTTTTATTTAAGGCTTTAATTCCAACTGAATTTTTGAGGCAAGCGCTTAAATAGCGCACACGGCCATGATTTTCGGTCCTCCACAATCGCACAGTGTGACAAGTCGCACTGACAAATTTCATCTAGATTGCATTTTAAGATCATACTAAATACAGCACAAAAACAAAATGCAAAAGCCTTGTCAACGGAAATTGTTGTAGTTTTAACTTTTGGCGAAAAAAGTTTTATAATTCCGGGAGTCTTTGTAGCTGCAGATATTTTTAAAAAAGAGTGTCAATAAGTGCAACATAACTTTTTTATTCATTCTTAATGCTTCTTTCTTCTTGACATACTTGTTCAAAGTATTCATATTTAGCCAAAGAACACGGTTTCAACAACATTTTTCTGTCGCAAGTTTTTTGCGTGCTACTTGCAAAACTTATATGTATATGTACATATTTTCCGATTTACACTTTATGTATTCTTTACGCAGAAGCGCAGATTAAAGTGATTGAATAATTTCATAATTTCTTTTAAAGAAACTTGCTGGCCACGCCAATGTTACAATACGAACACATTTTTTTCTTTTAGCTTTTATTGTTTATGTAGAAATATACGGTTAAAGATAAAGTTTTTTATTAACAAATCAAGTACATACATATAATAAAAACTTGCAACATGCCTGATTGTTTCGGTTGGCGAAAATCGAGCTCGTCCTGTATTTGTATAATGTATAATGAATAAATATTAAAACGTATCTGGTGCCGACTATGTTGTAGGGGTGAGAGTTGTTTGGAAGTTGCGACTCCAAGAGTAGCAGAAATTTAAATCAAATGTTTAACAATATAGTAAGATATGTTTAAAGACTCAGAAGATTTCACCATGTTAACAGAAACTTTTCCTTCGATACCTTAATCAAAATTCGTACCATTGTATTTCTCCATAATTTTTTTTAATTCCAGAAATCCAACATATGAATGCGTCTACATATGTACATATATGAGAGAATACAACACAGTGTCAATGTTTGGAATAACCTTCTCTCACATCAACAATTTAACTGCAATGCCTTTAGTTTCAGAAAATTTTTCTTTTTAAACAATGTAATACTTTCTTTATTTTAGATACGTACTTATGTATGTACATATTTATTTGTATTTTTATCATGATTTTTTTTATCAGCTTCAAACATAATAAAATAATAATAATAAAGATAAAATTATCAAATGAACTTTTAAGGGATACTCTCTTTATTCTTTCTACTTTTGATAACTCTTACGATGCAGTATGATAGTACATATGTATATAGTATGTATGCACGCTATAATTTTAACTTAGAATATTTATAAGTCGCATTTAAAGGCAAAAAGAACATACGATCAATGCCCCAGCTACGACACCAAGATCGTCCTAGGAGATTTCCACGCAAAGCTGGGCAAAGACATCTTTGCTAGAGTCATCGGGAAACACAGCCTGCATGACGACACATCGGATAACGGACTCAGGCTGCTAGATTTTGTGACGGGGCGCAATCTCACTGTAGCAAGCACGCGATTCCCTCACCTCAACATTCACAAAGGGACCTGGCGGTCCCCTGATCAATTAACCGTCAACCAAATTGATCACATTGCGATCGACGGCAGACACTCCTCCAGTATTCTTGATGTCCGAACATTCCGAGGAGCCAACATTGACTCCGATCACTTCCTTGTTGTAGCCAAGGTAAGATCACGGATATCAGTAGCAAACCGGAGTAGAGCACGACCACAACAGTTTGACGTCGCAAAGCTACAATCGCAATCGACCGCTGGGAAATTTGCCGATCTAGTCTCCCTTAAGCTCTCAGAGAGTCCAGCCCTGCCAGGCGAAACAACCGATGAGGAATGGAACCGTTGCCAAAACGCCATTAGAGATGCTGCCTCTGATGTATTGGGTTTTAAAATGCCACCCGGAAAAAACCCATGGTTTGACGACGAGTGCAGGCAGGCACATTCAGCGAAGCTAGCAGCGTATAAGGCGACGTTGGAGAGAAGGACGAGAGCAGCTCGTGAGCTCTACGAACGGAAGAGAAGGGAAGAACACCGGCTTCTCAAAAGGAAGAAGAAAGAGCACGAGAAGCGCGCGATCGAGGAACTGGAGAGGTGTTACGGCAGGAATAATATCCGAAAGTTTTACCAACGGGTAAAACAACTATCCAATGGATATAAACTTCGGACAGAAGCCTGTCGTGACGAACAGGGACAAATCGTAGTAGAGTCGCAATCGATGCTGAGAATCTGGAAGGATCACTTCTGCAGACAGTTTAACGGCGAGCAAAACACCGATTCCATCGCCAGGCAGAATATTCCACTCCAGATAACGGACGATGATGGTAGAGAATTCCGTCCCTCCGACCTGAATGATGTCAAGATAGCAATATCGAGATTGAAATCAAACAAAGCTGCAGGAGCGGACGCACTGTCCGCGGAACTATTTAAGGCAGCCGGAGATGACCTGGTTGGGCGCATGCACCACCTCATCTGTAAGATATGGTCGGAGGAAAGCATGCCCGACGAGTGGAATCTCAGCATCGTTTGCCCGATCCACAAAAAAGGAGACCCCTTCAACTGCGCCAACTACCGAGGAATAAGTCTCCTGAACATCGCCTACAAGATCTTCTCTGCCGTTTTGTGTGAGCGCCTGAAACCATTCGTGAACAGTCTGATAGGTCCTTATCAGTGTGGTTTCAGGCCGGGGAAGTCCACCATCGACCAAATTTTCACACTACGGCAGATCCTGGAAAAGACCCAAGAGATGCAAATCGACACCCACCCCCTGTTCGTCGATTTTAAGGCCGCATATGACAGTGTGTATAGGGACGAGCTATACGAAGCCATGTCTAGTTTTGACATTCCTACTAAACTCGTCAGGCTGTGTAGGATGACGATGGAGAACTCTCGCTGCTCCATCAAGGTCGGTAACGAATTCACCGAGACCTTCAATGTCAGAAGGGGATTTAGACAAGGCGACGCACTGTCATGTGACTTTTTTAACATAATTCTTGAGAAGATCGTGCAAAACTCACACGCCAACAACAGAGGCACGATCTTCCAAAAGTCCGTGCAACTGCTAGCATACGCTGACGACATTGACGTGATTGGTCGAACACAGCGAGCCGTCACTGAAGCGTTTGCTGGTATTTCAACGGAGGCGGCCAAAATGGGTCTAGCGGTGAACGAGGGCAAAACGAAGTATATGCTGTCATCAAAAAAGGACGCGCAACACCGACGACTGGGCCCGAACATCACCATAGGCAGCTATAACTTCGAGGTAGTGAAGGACTTCGTCTACCTTGGCTCCCAAGTCAACAGTATGAACAACATCAGTACCGAGATCAAACGCAGAATAACTCTTGCCAATCGCTGTTTCTTTGCCCTTAAGGCCCTTTCTCGAAAAACCAAGTTGACACTATATACCACTTTGATAATCCCTGTACTTCTTTATGGCGCAGAAGCATGGACGGTGTCGAAGGCGGATGAGGAAGTCCTTGGTATTTTCGAGAGAAAAGTTCTGCGTTCAATCTTCGGCCCTGTTTGCGTTGATGGTTTCTGGAGAAGAAGATTCAATCATGAACTGTACGGGTTGTACAGCGACATGAGCCTAACCAGGCGCCTACGGATCCAACGGCTAAGATGGTTGGGCCATGTAGAGCGCATGGAGAATACTGCTCCGACCCGTAGAATCTTCGATTCCGAACCTGTGGGACAACGCAGTAGAGGACGCCCACGGAACCGATGGCGCACACAAGTGGAGAGGGACCTCAACCAACTTGGTGTGCAAAATTGGAGAACGCTGGCTAAAGACCGTGCCAGCTGGAAAACTTTGTTGGTTGAGGCCCAGGTTCACCACGGACTGTAGCGCCAAAAGAAGAAGAAGAAGATTTAAAGGCAATTTCTATATACCTATTATCTAATGTATACCAAAAAACCAAAACAATAATTTTAACTCAAAATGCTAATTTGGAAAAACCAAATGGATTCCAGCTGAAAATGGACTCGAATTAGTCTTCACATGATAATACAATTATTAAGATCTGTCAGAAATTTCTAAAGATTGAGGAAACTCTTATCATGTAAAAGCAAAACAGTGGGACCTCAGTTATCTGTATCTGTATCTTGCTTCTGCCTCATCTTATTCAAACCAGTCAGCTCTCTTTTTTTTAATCAATGCAAAAAATATTAAGAAGATGGAAAATAGAAAACAATCTCACATTTTTCCCGGACAATTAATCGAATCTCATTTTTAAACAATTTTAAAAAACAATATATTTTCATCACACCAGAGCTGTATTTTAAAATGAACAATGTCAGCATTATCAAGATGTTTTGAAGGTGCCTACATTTTTATATTGTACCGGAAACTAAATCAACTCAGGACATATCGTTTATGTCAATGTTGCAAGCATGCAACTCCAACGATCTAAAAGTTGGAAAACACACAGATCATTCACATCAACGGTAACGCTATTGTGTAATTGATGAGAATTACTTAATAATTTTCAACTCTGTCAACAATAATTGTGAATTTTTTAGCCTTTTTAATATTAATCAAAACTAAGTAGAGAACAACTAAACACTGGTACATATCGCACCCTAAATACAAAAGGATCACAACTCAAAATTTTCCAAAACTGACTTTTTTCCATAAATTAATTCAGAGCACACATCTCTAACTACTGCAAAAATTTCTTTCACATCAATATATTCTTTAAGTGGAAAAATACAGTTATGTCTATGTTTATGTTAAGTGTTGTTGAACTAAAAATAAACAGTTTTTTGTCTCTCCTGAAAATTTAGGTATTTTGAGTTGTGACCCTTTTGTATTTAGGGTGCGATATGCATGTAAATGCAAACGAATAATTTTTGGAAAAGCTGATGTCAAAAATTATTCAGTTATTAATCTAAATTACAGAACAGAAAGTTAGTTCTTTATAATTAGTAAACTATTTACCACAGGATACAAGGCCTAGGAAAAGTAATGCCCGCTGGCGTATATACATATATACACACACACATACACATATTTTTTGCGTTTAATAATGTTATTGTGGCTTAAAAATGTACATATGTTAGAAAACGAAGACATTCTTCAATCAATTATAATATATACTTTATTGTTCAATCGCACTTACACGCCGGTTCTATAAACGAAACGAATTTATGATCACATTATGAACTCTTCTTGGTTTAAAGTTCACCTTTTAACTATAAAATTCAAGTTATTTACAAATATATTAATACAAATGAACTCAAATACATATTAATTTTTCACTTTTGTAATCAAAACGCGAGTGGTGAAAGTATACGATTATTCAATTTTTTTTTTGGAAATAACGGAAATTTTCTGCTGTATAGTACCGCCGGCCAGAACCATAGTGGTGAAATAACAACGAAGGTGAATACGAAATGACAAAAAGAGTTTTAATAAACATTGCTAGCATAGCTGTATTAAGCACGTCATATTTTACGTCGTTATATTTAACAGTTTTATTTAAAAAGACAAAATTTTTAATTTTAATTAATATTCCAAATATGTAGACAAATCATGTAAAAACAATTTTTTTAGCAGATTATATTTTAAAACAAAAATATGACATTTCAAATATCGAAAGAGTTTTAATTTATTTTTATATGTAATAAATTTTGTTTATCATGCATTACAGTTATAAAATTTGCCAGAATTTTTTCTTCCCCTCTCTCTCCCTTTTTTAGATTATTTATATATATTATGATAAATTATATCATAGTTTTAATATTACAACCACAAACAAAATTATACTTGGTTTATTTAAAATTGTTTAAGCCCATTCAAATCTGTGTGTTACCCTTTTAAGCAGCACTGTGTCTATAACACAAACTGTCAAGTGGTGAGAATTTGTTTTTGCTTTTCTGTTCGATATCGTTTCATTTGCTCGCCTCCTCTTGACAGTTTGTGAAAAAAGAAATAATACAACTTAAAATATAATTGCAAACAACATTGTATTAATAATTTAATTTACAAACCATAACGAACTAAAATGAAAAAAATATGTGTTTAAAAAGTACTTGAAAAAGATTCCTTATTAAATCAACGGCAGGAAAAGCTTTGAAAAATCGAATTGGATTGTCCAGAGAAAAACAAACAATATTTTGCAAAGAGCAGAAAAATTTACAGAAAAAGCAGAAAATTGCTTCAAACGAAAAAAGTGAATTATAATTCGAAAATAACAGAAAAAATCAATTAAATAAAAATATTTACCAAAACTTAGCCTTTCAATTAAAGTGTGCGTGTGTGTGAGAGAGAATTCAAAATATATTGTCACCTTGAAATCATTTTCCATTTTTATTGTGTGTTGCTTTAAGTCGCGATTTTGGATTTTGTTTTTTTACCCCCAACCCCTTGGATGTGTTGGAAATACATTTATGTTGACGACATGGTCGAGGTGTTGCAACCCATTCTATTATGGCAGGTGCTTGCTGACAAATAAAGAAGTGATTAGCAAATTACTTGTCTGCTTTGTTAAAGTTACAAATATTTTGTTATGTTCGTTTGCTTTTAATTAAATCTATTAGGTAGACAAATCTTAAGCTGGAATATTTGGGAAATTGAAAACATAGAATCCTCAACGTTTACAATATCAGCTACAACCATGCAATCAGTTTAGGGTACTTGGGTGGCTCTTTCCCTACATATTTTCACCGTTTAGTTTTGTACTCGCATTTATGTTTGTTTGCTGATTGTTTGGGTGACTCAACAGCTGCTTTGCTTAGTCTGTCTGTTGGTCGTTGTGCAAACAGCACCGCCCTTCTGTTGTTGCAATTGATTGTCGTAACTGTTGGTGATGTTATTGTCATCAACATAATTTTATCATTTAATTTTTCGCCTTTGTATTTTAATTTTCTCGCATCTGTGTATAGTGCCATACAGCTGTTTTTGTTGTTTACAATTTCATTCATAAAAACTCCCTTCTTTAAATTCAATTCACCTATTTTTTTTAATAAAAAGAGCTTGAGCTACTAAAGAAAAAATAGTTTGTTACAAATGATGTAATTTACTCGATATGATATTGTAAGATATGATTCATTACGGTTTTGAAAAAAGAAATAGGTACCTATTATGTGAATATCGTCATATAAAATGCAAACGAGCTTAATAATACTTTTAAACAATTTTCAGAAAAAACAGAAAAATTAAAAGTAATATGTTATGCTGGTACAAAATGTTTTTACAGAAGTATAAGTAATTTAAATGTTATTAATATTAAAACCCAGAAAAATTGCTTTTACAATCACATGAAATTGCATTTTATAATTATTGATATTCGAAGAGTGGTCACCGTCGCTACATACATATGTATTTACGGCATCAAAATATTCTCGTTTTCACACTCGTCATTGAGGAAAATTACTTGTCCTATTTTAGATCAAAGACAATAAATAGATAGAACCTGCAAACAACATTCAATTGCTGTCGACAACGAGTCTGACTGCAACAATTTTTTACGTCGAGGTAATGTGACTTGGAATAAACGGGATGGCTCTTGAAATAAACGGGAATGCTTTTTCATCTTCTGAGAAATGTTTAAACTTGAAGCTCTTTAGCATTTTGTATACATATAAAAACATGTATATAAATATGTATATAGAGTATATACATACATACATAAATACATATATCGACTTCAAATATTAAAATGTTACTCAAATTTATTAAAAGAAAATCATAAAACCAAATTTCAAATGACTAATTTTTAATACATATATGTACGTATGTGTATCTATTCATAACAGAAATTTAAAATTACAAAACGAAATAAGTTGACAAAAGATGCAGCCAAATTAATCAGGAGACAATAAATTAATTTCTTCGCACATGTATAAGAAGAAAGTTCAAACTGAAAATATACATATGTATCTAAGGAAAAATCTTATTCTTAGTGGTAACGACTTTAAACTACCTTGACACCTTTCTTTACTCAGATGCAAATTTCAATAAATTATATAATATAATATTATAATATAATATTTCAAGAAATTTAATTATTAAATTGAGATGTTATTAATTTTTGTAAACAAAATATAGCTTCAAATTATTGACAAAAAGCAGCAGCGCAAGTGAATGTTAAAAAGGATCAAGAATCGAGAATATTTATAATTTAGAAGAGAATATTTATATATTAGTCTGATCAAGAATAATTTCAAAATAATTTTCATTTTCAAAAGCTTTCATAAAGTGGACATCGTCTTCTTGGGTATGAAATGACACGAGCATTATTAATATGTACAACATTACAAAATTACACCAATAATAGTTTTTTGTGTTTCCATAGGCTACAATGGCATTACGTTCGTTTTAAATTTCGCAACGTTATATGTATCTCTTGTAGAATAATGGTGACATAGCCGACATTTCGTAGGAGGAAAATGGAAAACATGTTCAAAAATTTAATTTAATTGAATATAAAAAGACAATCAGAATTAAAAGAAATATGTTCCAAAAATATATTTCTAAAAAAATATTTTTTTTAATATTTGCTGACCAACAAATGCTATTATTAAGTTTTCGGCAAAAACAAAACCTCCTGAAAGAATTAAGAGAATTTAGAAAAAGCAATATTGTTCTTGGGGGCATGTACATACATCTTGTTATGTAGAAAGACTCTAACAAAGTTTGTTTTCAAAGTCGAGTCTCTTTACTTTTTCAATACCAGATCCTCCAATTTATCTCTATTTGGAGTAAAATTCCACCACGAAAACAATTTAATTAGGCGCCTTCTAAACTAAGGGAACGATATGTATGTATACTATAATATTGGTTTTAGAACACCTAGAATAAATTATATACGATATAATTTTTAAAACAAATGCCCTATTTTCCCAGTAAAAAAATCAAAATTAAATGAAATATTATGACTTAAAGCAAAACTACAAAATGTTTACCTTTAAAAAAGTTTCTATTATTTGTATTGTTTTTTGAAATCTCTTTAATAGCTCAATTATATCACACAAACAGTGTATGTATGTATGTACATCATCAACCTGTAATTTGAAAATTTAACATATTTTTCTAATAAACGTAACCGCACCTCATAAGTAATTGTATTGAATTATTTTAATTCAATAATGATCTGTACGAGTTGAGAATGTATACAAGTTCTGAAATACATATTATCAATTTAAGTTCTAATTTATTTTTTTAAATTTAGATTTGCAAACACATCCAACGTTCCTCGTTAACGTACCCTAAACATTCGAACTATATGTGTGTGTGCGTCGGTACGCTCATTTATGTATGTATGTATGTGTTGATGTTAAATATAAAATAAAGTATCCGTAAATTAAAGTAACACTAAGCAATAAACCCTTGACTAATAATAATTTAACAAAAAGAAGAATATAGAAAAATTGAAAAGCTCAAATGAGCAGAAATATGCGACCACCACAGGAGGGAGGTCAGTCTGGACCTCCACAAATGCGACCAAAAATGAATACTTCCAGTTCTCTACTGACACAAGATGAAAATGATGCGGTGTTTCGCATGTTAGGACGTAAATGTCAGGTGAGTTTAAAATAGCAGCAACAATTTTCGCTCTTTTGTATAAAATTAATGAATAAGTTTTATCGCAAAATGGCCTTTTAATACACTAGTGTTAATGTGATACATTCCATGAAGCACTCACTTTAATCGTTGGAAGCCATTATAAAAAAATGTTATTTTTATCATTCTGTTTTTAAGCTTCGATAAGTTTAAAAATCACTGTTTTATCAAAATTATCACTTAAATGAACATTTTCAATAGGAATGCGATGTTTTTTGTAGCGAAATAGAATTATTTTTAAGCTGTTCAAATGCAAGACAATACATTTTATACGCAGTCCAGTTGTATTCGACACCTACAATTCAAGCACTTTGAATGGATAATAGAGGGCTTTTTATATAAGAAAATATAGAATATTTAATCGTTTTCTAAAAGAATTTTGCAACCGCTTCTAAATTTTCATACTGAATTTAATGACTTTTAAGAATAGGGTAATAGAAATTTACGTTTGAAAGTGGGCTACCTCTTTGTCCGCTTATCAAATTAGAATGCCGATGAGCACCACGCACGAAAATTATTACATAATTAAATGCCAGCATATAATTCCTCTTATTCCAATTATCGCCGTTGACTAACTGTGACACTGGGTCTACAAGTTTTATTCATCTGCATTGCTCTATATTATTTTTAAGACAAAATATCCCTGCCGTACAAGATATTGCACCCATATTTTACTAAATACGGAAAAGGATTTCTAGATGATGTATTGAAGCAAAATGTAGATTCTTTTATTTGTTCAGGTACTGCTTCTACTTACGGAACATTGAAAATGCCATCATATTGTTAATGTTATGGACATCTGTAACATGTTGGTTTAATAGGACTGTGCCATACTCTTCGAAACAATGGTTCAGTGGTCGAAAATATCATACGATTTGACACCGCGTTATTTGTTTGTGGCAAAATGTTACATATTGGGTTAGTCAAATTGTAACTGTCAATCTTCTTTTTTTTTAAATTTTTTATTGAATAACTTAAATTTGTATTTCAAATCTTAAGCCTTGAAGAGATCTCTCCTAAAAAGTTATATATAATAAAGGCTTAGCATTTAATGAAATAAAATGTTGAGCCATAAATGCAGCCCATTTAGAACCTTTAATATAATTTGTTTTAGCTTCGTACGAGTACTTACTGTTCCGAATGCTTTAGTCAAAAAGTTGCTAAGATTACAAATTGTTTCAATCCTAAAGTTTATTTCTTTATTCATTTTCTAAAGAACAATAATACGGATTGGACTTCGTTTCCAAATCGAATTCAACTCTGTTACATGCTGGAATGTTATATTTATTAAAAACTGAGTTGTAAGACTATATCATTTAAGGTTGTTCGTTAAAATTTTAAACAACACACAAATTTAATGTGAACAGCAAATATTTTTTACAAGAGTACATCTGATTTTGTTTTACTGCATTACAGTTCCAAATACACTAAAGTACGCTCTACTCTGTACAAAACTTTTTATTTTCATTATAAAAAAGCATTTTTTTATACAACTGCAATGACTAATCACCAAATTATATTTCAAGGATTATTTCTAATGGAAATAATGTGTAACTCGAGAAAATATATACATACATATTTTTCAAAACAAACTACGAACAACAAACAAGACTTGAGCAAAATATTAAATAAAAATGAGATGTTACAATAACCCATATTTTTGTAGAGTTTTAGACGCTACTCAAACACAGCTGCATTTAAAGCTTGAGAAAGCATGGAAAACTTTTCAAATAAGCGTGCCAAAAAGGACAGAATAAATAAAAGGCTGGCCGGAATGTTTGTTTTTTTTGTTCTTTTATTTGTTTTTTATTTTTGCCAAATGTAAGTACAACAATATCATCTTTCTAATACAAATAGGATATTTTTCTCTTTTTGCTGTTTGCAACAGCGTAATCGAAATGACAAATGCAGATATTTGTTTAAGGTATTACTGGCTTCAGTAACGAATCATGCGCGTTCTGTTGACGCCACAGTTGTAGAATTAAGTTTTTTGTCTCCTTTTTGGTTTTCTTATTTTCGGCCTAAAATCATTTGAAAAGTGATATTTTTTGGTTTACAATAAAATCGGACTGGAAGTCTAGGACAACAAAAGGAAGTTAAATTTATATTTAGTATTGAAAAAAAGCCAGGGCTTTTGAATGGGAAACGAGGTGGAATAACAAGAAGGTATAATTGTAGGAAAGATTTGATATGTTATTTGCGCAAAGAGAAATTTAATAGTGGGTTATATACCTTAAATATTGGGCTATATGTTCTTAAAAAAATAATCGCGCAGCTATTTAGATGGTTGAAGTGAAAATCTACTCAAATCGATTGGAATGAACTGAAAACGATGGGTGATTAGGGTCTGTATGAACAAACGGTAATGAATGAACAATAGTGAGGGTATGGCTTAAAACCATCTTTCGGACCAGCTTGAACAATGAGAGTGTTAGCCAGTCCTATTCATGAAGTAGCCTGTATGCCCATTCTGTGCGGGTGTTTATAACAGGCATTATATCCTGTGAGTGCCCTCAACAAAGCGCTTAGGCTTTTTCTATCCAGTTTTAGCACGAGTTCTGAAGTCTAAGATCTGCAATATGCAATATTTTCCCACGTTGGCTGTTATCCATTTGTCTGTCTGTCTTTAAGGAGACTTCTGTTGAAGCCAAAGGATGCAATTAATTGAGGAAGAGGCAACAAAGATGGGAAATCAAAAGTTTAGTTGCGTCTTTTAAAGTCTTCTTCATCTCTAAAAAAAAATTAAAATTTAGACACTTTAAAACTACAAATTCCATTACTTTTTCCACTCATTTTCTCTGTTTCTTTTTAGCCATTCGTCCGTGCTTATTGTGGAATTTTTAAAATACTCAGAACTAAGAACTTACAACACTTAAACTTGTCTTTGAATAGACAATCGTGTCCAAATTTCTAACGTATAGTTCTTGTTTTTAAGTTTTCGAGCAATTAAGCCAACATTAAATAAGAACAATATCCATTTTGCGGCACGTGACCGAACCGAAAACAATGTCTTAATTTTTTTAATTGTTTAAATATTATTTAGAACACAATAAACTTGGTTTATTTAAATATCAAAACTAAAAACAAGAGACCAAAGAGCAAAGAAATAACAAAACTCTACGAGTTTTTGTGTTAAAGAGATAATTTATTTAAAAACGTTTGACAAAAAGAAAAAAGGAAATTCGTGTAGTTGTTAAGTGCTAAAATCCAACTTTCTAATTGCTATTTTTGGTTCTTAAATATTTCTTTTTGTTATTGTACTGAACTTACCAAAGACAAACGTACAGTGGCTGACTAATATTTACAAACAGCTGTTTCAGCATAAATGTTTTAATTCTATGACACGCGATATTGTAATTGAATACAACTACGACTACTAGCGACTACTCTTCAATTACATTGTTCCAAATTATTGGGTACAAATCTCCATTACTTGAACCTGTAATTGTTTTTGAAAAACTCAAAGTAATAGCATTTTATATATAGATATAGTAGTCACAAATTGCTAAATTTTTTCGATCAATTTGATTATCTTTAATAAACTTTCATGGCGAGATAAAACGACTCTTTTTATAGGTTTTTTGAAGATAAAAATATTTTAATGACATAATTTCCATTCATCTTTAGTTAGAAAAGTAAGAATAACTTTCAATTTACATATGAAAGACAAGCTCGATTTGCTTATGCAGAAACGAACTTAATGTAGAAATGCGATTCATTTATTTTTATTATTTTAACAAAATCTATCAAGCAAAATTATATAATTAATATTTTATACATAAAAAAAACGCAATAATAAAACTAACTAAATTAAAAGGCAACATTTTTTAATATTATATTGGCGTAGAAGTATTTTCGCTTAAAAATATTCAGATTACAATAATATTCAAAGGGCCGTTCCTGCATGAAAACACAAAGAGATTAATATAAATAAAAGGTATCAGCACTGACGCGTCGAATACATTTTGGAGATGGGATCTTGTTGAAACCTTAAGTACTAAATATTAAAACTATATTTGTGAACAAATAAGTTCAGAGAGAAAATTACTTTAAATTTAATAAAACCGAAAAAGTTTCGAGATTATCTCATGAAAAAATGCCTGTTGCTATAATCGATGGTTGCACTGCAATTACGTTTTCTATTTACGATAACGTCGCATGGTAATTGGTATCGACAATTTTCAATTACAATTATAAGTAATTGATTAGTCAGTTACTTTTAAGTTGAATTACATAAAATGAAATAAAATGAAAAACCAGGCAGAGTTTGAGTTTTTCAGAAAATAAAAAATACTTACTGCTATTTGAGATCTGATAGAAATTTAACAAGTTTTATTAAGCAATTTCAATGTTTCACTAAAATGTTGTTTTGCTGATCAACCCAACAAATTGTTAGCGAAGTACAGGTACTATATTTGATATATAGTATATCAAATTTGTTAAATACTTAAAAAAGCTTAAGCTCCAACTATGCATTAAGTGAACAAGATGAAAATTTATATATAATGAAACTAAGAAATTGCTTTCAAAGGGGAAATCATTTTTCAAATATCAGACCATTTGTTGCCTATTTTGTTTTAAGGAATTCTTTATGAAGACGGTCATTACATGAAAAAAAGGAGTTTTATTCTACAACGAATATTTTTAATTTAAAAATAGATGAAAATGAATAAAATACCATCGATTTGTTTTACTTTTTTTTTCTTATTTTTGCACATCAACAGCGCGAAAGACATTTTATTTGCTCTTCACGAATGTGTGTTTCATCAAATACTCTTATTTAAAGTTTATATTTTGTTTATATTTAAACTTAGTTTTTTTATTATTTTTTTTAACAAATTAAAAATCACGTCTCTTAATAGCACATTTTTGCAAATACAGTTAGCACTTTATAATTCGAACTAAACTAAATAAAATTTAAGTTTTCTGCAAAAAGTGCACAATTTTAACTTGTATTGCTTGGCACAAGAAGGGGCTCGGTTTTTTTTTTGTACAGGCTTCAGAACTGCACTAGTGACTTCGTACGTTCGCCTTAAAATGGCTATACCTTGATTTTGTTGAAGTATAGTAAAGCACTTAAGATTTGCCACTTTTAACGAAAGGGAATTTGAAAATTGCATACGAGGTCTGTTAAAAAATTAGTTGAATTTCATTCGATTATCTTTTTTTTTAATTTTGATACATTCGTCTTAAAAATTTAACATATTCTTTGTGGGAGCAGGGAAGTATTTTGTGTGTACGGCAACTTTCTGCAGTCAAAATAAAATGGATTTGAATGAATTAGAATCAAACTTTGTCTAAACAATAGAATTAAATGCTCAAAAGCCCTTAAAATGTTAAAAAGTTTACAGGGTTTTCAGTATACCAGGTTTTCAAAGAATGTCGAGAAGATGTGAATAACGACGCTGGAGAAGTTGCTGAAGATATTGGAATATCGTTTGGCTCAGGCCATCAAATTTTTTCGGAAATTTTCGTTATAAAACATGTGGCAGTGAAGTTTGTTCTAAAACTCGTAATTTTTTGCCCAGCCTCCACTTGCGGTTTTCCTTATTTCCAAAGCTGAAAAGTTCCCTGAAAGGACCATGTTTTGCGACGACCGAAATGATAAAAACCTGAGCTGAGAGGCCTCAAACAAATACCTTAAAGTGCTATCAGAACGGCCTCAAGGATTGCAAAATACGCTGGCAGAAGTTCATTATATGTGAGGGGCGACTTCTTTTAAGGGAACAAGGTAGAAATTGATGAATAAAAAATAATTTTTTGACATTCAAAACGATTTCATAAAATTATTCAGCACAATACGTTCGAAAAGTTGAACGCTCTGTCACCATTTTCACGTGTTTAAATTTCACCTTAAATACCGGTGCATTTTTCTGACTATAGCAATAGACTTAGAGTCCAGTTTTGTTGTTTATCAGTCTAAATTTTGTAGAAAATGGTCTTGTCATTTAATTAAAAATTTCACGGAATAAAATTCTGCACGACCATAGATTGAATTAATGAGAGAAAATAAATATAAAATTAAATCTGGTGGACTTCATTCTTTAAAAAATTGGTTTGTGTCCTTTTTGGAAGCAAAATGCTTGTGTTCGCCAAAGTATTTCATTCGAGAGTCCAAAATGCGACGTATGGCAGCAAAAATTGGTTAAGGTCTTCTCTCTCATGACTCTGTCCGATAGAGCGGAAAAATTCATCTACCTGTAGCCTGGATTTTCTTCTCATCGGTTGCACTATTGGCCACCTATTGTGGATCGCAGTGCACAAACAACTTATTTAACAACAACAACAAAATTTTCTGCGATTAATATACAGTGGTTCAGTCATTACGAGTCCCAGATTTACCTAACAGATCTTTAAAAGCTCCAAATTGCTGTTTGTGATTCAACAAACATTTCAGGCAAAAATCGGTTAATCTTGTTCGTGGTAGAAAGATAAAATTTTGTTAAAATATATGTTTTCTGCCAAATTGCTTTAATATTCTAAAACAATGAACGCCGAAAATGCAGTATTTCTAAAATTTCAGTAAAAAACTTTGCGGATCCAACGAACGAAAACAAATGATTGAGCCCTAATTTTTATGGAATAACTTCACTTTAAAACCACACACTCGTTGCTCTAGTGTACAATTTGTTTGTAGAATATGCAATTTTTACAGGTGCGCATTCAATAAAAAACTTAATTGAACCCATGACAACAAATTCATACGAAATGAAAGATTAAAAGAATAAAACATGGCAATTGCATTTCCCAGCCAATATTACAAAACTAGTCTTCACTTTTTATTATAATAAGTTACCAATATAATGGCAATGTTCCCATTTGTTTCATTTTAAGTAGAAATAGTTGCCTACAAATTGAATTGTGAGTTGTTTAATTCAATGAAAGCCAAAATTTTGCTTTACTGGAAAAAATTATTTTCCCATGACTAACAAAACTTATCTATCTCCGCTTTTTGATAAGAATTTCTAATCAATTTTAATTTTACTGCTTTAAAAAAGTATGAATAACCAAAAATAAGTTTTTCTCAACCAGTTAAAGCAAATAAATATTTATTCAACAATTCCAATAAATATCCAGTTCAGACCAAAAACCCAAATTTTAATGATTCCCATGTGAACAGTCTTTATATAGAAGAGATTGGAAAAATAACATTCAGCGTAATAATGGCATAACTCGCACTACACAGTACACGGCTAAAGAACCTACAGTGTGGGTCAAAACACACTGAACTAAAACCACATCAAGTTAAGCCAACTTTAAAAAATCCCAGCTCATGTGTTACTCATGGAACAAGTGTGATTGCTTATAAACTGCATTGAAACTGCTTACCTTAATTTCTTCCGATTTCTTCGTAATAGGTCTGATGTATTTCCCATAAACATTTTTTTAGCTTAACTCTTGTGTAGT
Source organism: Epicampocera succincta (assembly GCA_932526305.1). Classification (NCBI taxonomy): domain Eukaryota; kingdom Metazoa; phylum Arthropoda; class Insecta; order Diptera; family Tachinidae; genus Epicampocera; species Epicampocera succincta. Next base: position 61,954,981 of record OW052034.1, read on the forward strand.
TGCTTGCTTTTTGACTTCAATGTCATGGTTTCCATATATATAGAAAAGCTGGAGAAATTCTCCTTCATATGCATTGCATATACATATAAAAATATATTTAAAGGGTATTTTTTATAGAGGTATAGAGTTTTGAAAGGGAATAAAATAAAGATGAATATCTTTAAATTGGCATAAAATTTACTTTATTCGAAAGATAATCTTTTGGCATTATAATTTAAATATGACTTCTGGCATACGACCGTCAATTTTCGATGATTTTTTCCAACATTTGTGGCCATATCTCGGCAATAACGCGGCAAATGTTGTCCTCCAAGTATTCAATCGTTTCGGGCTTTTCGGCGTAGACTAACGATTTCACATATCCCCACAGAAAATAATCTAGCGGCGTTAAATCGCACGTTCTTGCAGGCCAATTCACGGGTCCGAAATCTGAAATTATATTATTGCCAAACGTTTGCTTCAATAAATCAATAGTGGTACGAACTGTGTGACATGTGGCGACATTTTGTTCAAACCACAGCTGCGGCACCTCATGGTTGTTCAATTGATGAGCGAAAAAGTCAGTGATCATGGCTCTATAGTGGTCACCATTGGCTGCAACGTTCTGACCCGCATTGTTCTTAAAGTAGTACTGACCAATGATTCCATCAGTCCATAAAACACACGAACCCGTCTGTTTTTCTAGATGCAACTGTACCTCAAAATACACTTGAAGATTATCATCACTCCAAAAACGGCAGTTTTGTTTATTGATGTACCCATTCCAACAAAAGAGAGCTTCATCGCTAAACAAAATTCGCTTATGAAAATGGGGATCAACGGCAATCTTGTTTTGGGCCCATTCACGAAACGTTCAAACGTCAGTCCATTCATGTTGAAATGAAAAGCCAAACTAAACATAAATCAACGGCAGCGGACAAAATGGCCAACAATTAAAAATGTGCTGCCAACTTGAAGTTTTATACCTCTATAAAAAATACCCGTTATATATATATATATATATCTGTTTGATTTGTCAACAATTAAATCCTCAACAAGGAAAAAATTTCAGTAATAAAATAAATTAATTAAAAACTTCTTCTTCTTCTTCTTTTGGCGCTACAGTCCGTGGTGAACCTGGGCCTCAACCAACAAAGTTTTCCAGCTGGCACGGTCTTTAGCCAGCGTTCTCCAATTTTGCACACCAAGTTGGTTGAGGTCCCTCTCCACTTGTGTGCGCCATCGGTTCCGTAGGCGTCCTCTACTGCGTTGTCCCACAGGTTCGGAATCGAAGATTCTACGGGTCGGAGCAGTATTCTCCATGCGCTCTACATGGCCCAACCATCTTAGCCGTTGGATCCGTAGGCGCCTGGTTAGGCTCATGTCGCTGTACAACACGTACAGTTCATGATTGAATCTTCTTCTCCAGAAACCATCAACGCAAACAGGGCCAAAGATTGAACGCAGAACTTTTCTCTCGAATTAAAACGAATTAAAAACTAAATAATGGAATTTGCTGAATCAGTTAATAAATTGTTTGAATACACAGATCTGTAACTGTATTCGCGGACCCAAACAGCAATTGCACCAAAGATCATGTTACATACATTGTTTTGAAACGCTCAAAAAATTGTAGTTATCATGCAAAGATCACTGCTGAATATACCGGCAGAACGAAATATATACAGTCCTGTTCCATGTTCTTACAATATGAAATAATCGTTTCTCCAAATAATAAACAAGCTGAATTCATGACAGGTGACATTGACTGCAAAGCTGATGACTGTTTTAAGTTTGAGCCACGCATCCATACATACATACTCATATACATACATACATAGTTGTGGTTTTCACAGAGTTGTTTTGTTGTGCTGGCGAGCTTACCTGTTAAGAATTCGCTTTGGTAATAACAAAATCAACCCATTCATTCAACGGATGACAAATTTTTAATAATTTGTCTAAATATTTCAGTTAAATGCAGGGGTATTCCCAGTATCCGACCACACTTATGAAAAATTTGGAACCAAATTAAAAGAAAAAAAGTATGTAGTTGCAGTTCGAGCTGCCTGAAATTTGTCACCCTCTTTTAAAATCGTTATGCAATTTGTTTTCTTATTCATAACGCACAAAGTTGCGCATATTGTTGGACTTGCTAAGTGTACCTACTACCCTGGTTATATTATCTTATCAAATATAAAACATTAAACATGTTATCAAATCATAAGATTTGCAGAACAATGACAGCCTCGTTTCTTAACAATTTGTTTTTTTTTTTTAAGGTCTGCGTTTTGTGTTGAAAGCTTTAAAAATAGGTCTTTTATAGTTGATAGTGTGGCCTTCAGTTAGAAATTTTGTAACTTTTTTTACATTGTCATTGATATTGTTATTCACAAATAAATTAGTTGATCGATTTGCTTGATTTTTTCCACACGAATCAATTTTAATGTGCTTGAAACCCGCCAAAATAATGAATTTATTTTCAGACCCGTTTAGTGAAATGTGCACACATACATACATACACATTTCAAACGTTTAAATACATGAAGAATAGCGTAAATATTTTAATTAGTTATTCTGTGTGGTTTATTGTGTGCTTTTTTCCTTTCAATTATAGTGTTTACACTAAATATGACACTACATGTAATTGAAGAATTGTGTCAATTAAATGTTGACATCTGTTTGAAAAGAAAGCTGCTATAGATAATTTTGTTTATGTTTATATTTTTTTAACTGGCCTACAAATGAATAATGTTTTTTGGATGGCTTATTTGAAAAAAAACAAGTATATATGTATGTAGATCGTTTTTGTCAAAAGTCTTTTATTGAAACTTACAACTCGTTTTGGTACAAAGATGAACACATGTTTGTTTATTTTACATACATATGTGTGTAGTATGTGCGTGTAAACAACGTTTTCTTATCTAAAATATGAGCATATTTATCATACTATGTAAGTCGCATAAGTGACAGCCGTAGTATTAAATGCTGGTCAAATATTTGTTTAATAAATTTCTATTTCATTGTTTAGCCTGTTTTAAACGAAACGAACAAATAGAAACATTATTTATTGTAATATCTCTCTAGGCTAAAAAAAAAATATTTGCACATTAGGATGGCGTTGTGTGACAAATGTGTAAGGTTTTTTGTTCTTAGGAAAAGTAACTCATTTTTTTAATATAATAATAAGGCCTAAAAAATTCAATTTTCCTTTTCTTAGGAAAACTAACTCATTTTTTAATATAATAATAAGGCGTAAAAAAAATTTAATTTTCCTTTACAACACTTATACTTATGTATAATAAATGCGATGCGGCACGTGACATAATATTTTTGTGATATCAACTGTTAATACAGATACTGGCATAATGTTATAGGTGAAATAAGCTGTAAAATAACAGTATTCGATAATAAAATGGATTAAAAATAACAGCACTTTTTTTTTTTTGCTAAAACGAAGTGATGGTCAAATTTTCTACCTAACGTTATGAACGGCGTTTTTATATCTAAATTTGTTTCATTGAAAGCTAAGAAAAACATCCCGATAGATAAAGCAAAAATCTGGGTTTATAATTACGAGTATGAACCAAAGTCATAAGTCATATGTACACAAAAATATGTTTTACGTATTCAATAAATACATCTCCTGAATTAGTTAATAAATTTGTCAAAAACACGACCGAAATATGTACTCACGTTTTCAAGCAACAGTTTTACAAAAACAGTTGTCAAACGGAAGCAGCCTATTTTCAAACATTTTCAAAAATAAGCAAAATTTGCTTTTTCTAACTTCAATTGATTTTGAAGCAAAAAATTCTTGACCCAAATATTATATTAACCAATCATGAAACATAAAAGCAAGAAAACCTTTGTTGTTGAATCACCAAAAATATTTATTGAAAAAAGAAAAAGATTTTTTTACACGAAAAGTTTATGAATTTTTTCATAAGACCGTGTATTATAAAAACTAAAAACCTCTACGTCTGCCACAAATACAGCTGTGTAAATCCTTCGCGAAAGCCTATCGATTCCGTTGCTACTAACTGAAGGCTGGTTCAGGGAAAAGTTAAAAAGGCAAATATTGGATACTCTTTGCTGTAGTTAAAAAAATTACAATTATTAATTCAAGTGCCAACACAAATAAGAGTACATACATATACAATATGGCGTAACATTAAGAGTTTTTCATAACGTCTCAGGAAAGTTTGCCACGTCACGACAGAATCTAAAGCATTGGCTTAATGCTTTTGAGACCAACAAAAATCGTTTTTACTGATTAAAAAAACTTTCTTGTGGTACATATCATTATTAGTTGACAAGTGAATTAAGTTTAATAAACTGTAATTCAAAAATTTGTATTTAGAGAACATTTATTAGCTAATAAATAATTTATCAACTTTATAACTTCGAACTGGCAACACTAGAAATAAAAGTACTATATATATAATATTATATTCAAACGACGGAAAAAATTAATTTAATTTTTTAATTATTATTAAATTTGCTTATTATTTAAAATTTTGTAAAATAGATTGCAAATAAAACAGATTATAAAAAAAAAAAATATTCATAAATAGTTTTTTTAGAAAACAATAAAAAGTCGTTTGAATATGAAAATGAATAATCTTAATGAAGAAAGTCCAAAAAAATATAATATTATTTAGTTAAATCTACAGTCGAAAGCAAATAATGAGCATTTTTTTCATTACGAATAAAAAGGACTCGATTAACCTTCTTTTTATTTGTTTAGTTTTTTCATTGTATTTGAAAAACTAACATATTTGCAATTTGTGTTATATGTATATTAAAGGTGTAGATATGTATATATGTGAATATGTATGTATGTATGTATGTCATAAGCTCGAAAAGGTTTGTTAGGCTAAGATCCTACTGTCGACACAATGCACCGATTTTCTGCAAAATTCGTGCACGGACGGTATGAACGCAGAAATCGTGGTGGCTTTAACCGATCTAAATGTTTTCTGAAGCGCCGATAATGTGAACGCTCGAACACTAAATGTTTAAGAAATGTGCCGATTTTTAGCGCCAAGTAAAGCGTCGATCCAACTTACCGGTTAGTACCGATATGCACAGACAGTTGCAAGTATCTGTTTTCGAAGTAAAGAAAAATATATGTACATGTACAAAAAAAAGTTCTGTTTAGGAGTTTCGAAATAAATAAATTCTACAGAGAATATAAATTTCTTAAATGTCCTCGAAGTGTCAGTAAAAGAAGACAGGGCAAGAACACCGCGCGAAAAGAGGAGAAAAAAGTAACACATTGCTTCATCGTGTACCGATAGGGTAAACGCATAGTGTCGATTGCTTAAAAATTATCAATTTTACCGATATGAACCAAAAAATACTACCTTAAGAATACACATACATACACGTACATACATACATATGTATGTATTGTATAAACGAGCAAAGATGAAACTACGACCATGCAATTACATATAATTTCATTTTACTTTACGTTTAAAGTATAGGAAAATGTCAGCACTTAAATACATATGTATGTATGTGTTATTGCATTTGTTTTGGAATAATACTTTAAGGAAATTTGGAAAAATGTCTCCTATTTTCAGAAAAACACACTGTTGGGACTTTTGAATATTGGACATTCATAGGGATGGCCTGAGGAATGTTCTCCAATAATTTTTTTTCGCCCATCTGCCGTTATTTCCAAGAATTTTCATGAACTTTCTTAAACAAAGTTTTTATAGTCTTCCTTAATGAGTGCCTTGATTTTAGATTTTTATGGCACTATTTTATAGAATATGTTTTTAGAAATATATTATTTTATTTTTTAATATAATTATTACTAATTTTTTAGTTTTGAATGCATTTTCATTGCAAAATATAAATTTTTTAGGCTTAACAGAGCTCTGCTACTTAGTTAACAGAGGTATGTTAATATCGCAGGTTTGAGTCTGTGGTTAAAAATTTTAAAATTTATCTTCACACCCATATTTTTGCATTAAATATTATTTATATGAAACATTAAAGTTCCAATAGCTTTAAAAACGCATTGTAAATTCATTTGTTCAAACATTACATTTACAATTTTCGTATCGAGTTTGTTTAGACTCACTCGTATTAAATCAAAACCCATTGTCATTGCCAATGTTTTATGATTTCCCCTTCTAACACATCAAAAAGACGAACAGAAAAATAATAGAAAACAAAAAATCCAGTAACAAAGACAAGACATGCAGCATTTTGTTTTGCTGTAAATAAAAAGCCATTCATTGCACTTCCTTGCTGCATTTCATAAACAACAATTGTACATTACAAAAGTTAACTTTTAACTCTATTACATAAATATTGTGCCAACTTTGAACATTAACACATTAGAGGCACAAGTATCTGCGACTAAATAAATAGAAATAAAAATGATAAGAAAAAAAGTTGAATTATAAAAAGACATGAAATGAAGAAGACATTATTAGCAAGTTACAACAGCAGCAAGCAGCGTAATAAAATACAGCTCCGACAAACTACGACTATAAATGTCTGCCAACTGCAGTCGTTTTCATATTGAAGTCGACTACAAAAGTACGGGCTTGCAAATAAAACATACATACATACTACATATGTATGTGCATATACATATGTATGTCTTTTATTTTGGAGCGAAATATTACAAAATGCCTTTATCTGAAAGGAAGCAAATCTGGTCTGTTAAAATCTGGAGGTTAAAAATTGTTTTCTTTTCGATGACCTGGGCACCAATTTCTAAATAACATTAACAAGGATCTGAAAACTAGAGGTCCATAGAATCAAAAAGGAGCTTTATTATCTTAGAAAACGAAGAACAACGCAGCAACAGCCCTTGCGAATCGTAAATTTTTATTAATTATGCTCAATTCACAGTCAACTTGCCTTATAGTGCTGTAATTATACGTTCAAGAGAATAATTGGTTGGGATTCGGCGGACTTCGCACCTGCCAACTTTCAGCTTCATATACATAGTTTGCAATGCTTCAGACAGCACCTGGTTCAAGGTTAGCGGTGGAAGCATGCGACTTGACTGTTTCACTTTTGTTTCTTCGTATAAATAACGACTTCCGAAGTACGGTATAGTCTCGATAATTGAAAACCACGTGGTTTATCCGAAATACCGCAATGTCCGAATTTTGAACATATGTATAAGCTAACTGGTATTTATCTACAAGCTATTCACTTTGAAATAACATTTTTACATTCAAATTAATATACGAGTACATTTAAATCATTTTTACAAAATACTTTTTCATCTAACGAAGTTTAGTTTTACTTGCGAATGAAATCTAATTTCCATTTTTAAACGTTTTTTCTATAAAAATAAAAGTTTCTTACTTTAAATTTTTAACTTACTGTTCATTGGAATTAAAGAAACAACAATTTATTTTGAAAATAGAAAAAAACCATTATGAAGGTCTGTGGACTTTTTTTTTAACATGGGTCCGCTAACAGGGATCTTCTTGTGTCTCATATTTAAAAACCAGCGATACTCGGAAGTTTTTCTTTTTCCAGGTCCAATAAGCGTTCAATAATAAATTTTGTATTTATTTTTTAGTCCACATATTGCAGATTTTTTCACTCCAAATTTAGTGGCTAAATTAGTAACACAGCTTTTTCTAATTATTCTTAAAACTTCTGATTTGTCTTCTAAAGTTAAAAGCTTATATTTTTTCACGTTTAATTTATATATAAAAATTGCATATGGAGTTCCAGCTGAATGTGTGCATTAACTAAAACGTGTATATTAGAAATTTTGACTGACAGCTGAAGACAGACAGGAAAATCCCCAAATTATTGCACTGTATATATCAAACTGCATATCTCGTTTTGAGAAACAGAGAAATAATTTTCTTCGACACATTTTCTGCTTCAATTGGAGGAAAATGGAATAAATGCTGGCAATTATTTTAAGTGGTCATCCACAGTTGGACTGGATTTCCACGTTATTTTATATATATAATAAAATCGCGGACTTTTTTAAGTTGTGGTAAAAGTTTGGCGTTTATTAGTTCGACGCAATTTACATTAAAATGAAAATTATTTTCCATTTATTTATATTAATTTACACTTTTCTTTACAAAATTTAATGAGTCTACAGAAAAATGCTCTGTCATCTTGCTTACACATGTATTTCATATCACACCTTTCGCTTTCCGCGCAAATTGTTCGAAATAGGCGAATAGTGTTGGAAAAAAATTGTTAGGGCAAATATCCAACTTTAATAATCGTATTGTAAAACTAGAAAAAATTAAGTACAAATAAAGATATGTAACGCACAGGAAAAGTCCAAGCTTTAATTAAATGTTTTCGTAACTCGAGCTTTTGTTCAAGATTTTTGCTATCGCATCTCCATTTTAGACTTGTTAAAAAAACGCTACTAGTCACGTTAATTATAATTAATTGGTAAATGATATGCAATATCCTGTGAGTTACCATAGGAAAACATACATCCATATGCATGTAATTTTATTGTACAATAGTTTAGATATTAAGTTTGTCTGCCAGTATTACTTTACTATTTATTCATTATGGGCCAGACAAATCACTTGTCCAATTCAGAGTCCTTATATAATTTTCTCCTGGCTTAAAGTGCATTGCTGGTTTAAAAACTATTGTGACCGACTGTATACACCTTTGCAAATAAAAACTACACTCTTCGAACATAAACACCAGCATAAGCCCACAAAATGTTTCTAACATTTATGGATGCATGCACGAATATGAATAAAGCCAAACTGACTGACTATCTGTCACTAACACTTGGCGTCAATAGTTGATGATGATATTATTTGAACGTGACAAACATGCAAAATTTTGTACTCAATACACTACCCCGTACATAAACAAAACACCCAGCAAACATGTGGCGTACAAGCGCATTAAACTGAAAACAATTTGAAATCTTGTTAATTTTACAAAATGTTTAAATATTTCATTGCTTTCAATAATGAGTAATTTACGATTTATGCTTGAAAATGTTTTAATTCAACCACAAAATTGTCTGGGGCTAAAAAGTTTTACGACTTGAATTTTACTGCTGTGTGCCAGCATGAAGTTTTTTATAAATCTTTTTATCAAATAAATAGAATATTATGTAGCACAATTATTTGAACCAGGATCACCCACTTGACATGGACCTGCATATCTACAGATCATTTAAAGCAACCCCAAGTATGTGAAGAAAAACTCTTAGCTATATTCACTTAACAGTAAAATATTCTATATTCTTCTCAAAAATCAGAAAATCCTTGAAAGGAGGTTTTGTCACTATACAGTTTTGATTGCAGGATTGACGAATAATTGATTTGGAAGCGGAAAAATTACACAAATCAGTTCTACACCAATATTTATATCATTACTTTGTTCCTGTCGAGTTTGGTGTTAAAATCCCTATCCATGCTTATGTTTGCTGGGCCTATACATGTATACACATGTGTCTGCGTGTGTGTTTTTTTGACCAGCAAGGAGTATGAAAAATGTATATGAATTAAATGCTTTACAATATGAATGCATTTTATGTTTCAAACATTTTCTTTAACTGGTTAATTTGTATGCAAATCCATACGCACATAAAATTGATATGAAATAAAATGATGTTTATTACACTTTGACACTTAACAGCCTTTTTAATACACTCGGTGGCAAAAATAAACCTCCACTGTTTTGATTTTAACTTTGTAAATTGTGAAAGTGTGTATTGCTCAGGTAATCTCGGTTTCGAATGAAATTAAAATATGGACAGCTTTTGCTATAAAACGAGTTGTGGAAATCCAATTTCGAATAAAAGATGTTCTCATACAAAAACCTTTTTTTTTTTAAATAGACATTTTCACAGAATGAGTGTTTCGATAAATGCTAGTAAAGTGTGGAACAAAGTAAATAAACAAAATATTGGGCCACCCTTTATTTTGAAATAATCTAATGTAGTCGGGGCCAAACGCTCAAAAAGGATTGCAGAGAAGTACATATACATATTTATATTAGATATAATGACAAACGGTCTGTACATCAAGAAAAAGACAAAAATAAGAGGAAGAGGGAGTATTTATTCCCGCCTGAAGTAGATTGTAATGAGGTCAACAACCTTTAGCGCAGATGTATCAATTGAGGCAATCGTAGAATCAATTTCGTTTAAGCGTTAAAGAAACAGAGAACGCAGCTACACAGATCTTTATTTAAAACCGGGCACAGCAAGTAGAACAATTTGTGTTTAGTTAAAAGTATGAATAAAACTTTTAAAAGAACAAATGAGTTCAAGTCCATTAGGAAAAATAAGTGATTCTTGACGTGCTTTTTCTTACAATAATATCAGTTATTGTTCACTTTTCCATTATGCGCTAAGAAGTCCTTTTTAGTCATTTTATAGGTGTTTAATCTCAACGGATACATCAGGCGGTTATGGCACATGAGGAAGCATTTGCAGTATCGCTCAACAAGCAGACGTTTGTTGCCCTTTTTACACTTTCCAATGCAACCATTTAAAAAGCCCAAATTTTAAATGGTATTAAACATTTCTTCTATTTGTATAAAAATTAATTATAACTAAAGTTAAAAACAATTAATTTTTATGCTTGCAAAGAAAAAGTATCAGCATTTTTGTGAGACAAACACTTTTCGTTGGAACATTGCGCGGTCCAACATCCCTCCCCCACCGACGATAAGCGCACTGTCTGGCATGTTGAGATTTTTCTCGAATATTTCTTTAGGTCTGTTAATAAAACATGAAAAAATAGGTACAGTTTTGCCACTATATTTCACGTTTAAAACTGTAACTGCTAAATTAGTAGGCTTTTACGGAAGTTGACGAGTTGTGTGACTTCTGCGACACCGCTGCCATCCATTTAAAGATCTAATGGGTTTTTCAATAAGAGCGCTACAAAAATTTTTTTAAATAAAACAAAAACGGTTTTGGATATCAATGAAATTATTTATTCCTGTGAAAGAAAGTACGTTCGATGCCATTATGTAAGTCCAGACGCTGAACCCAATTTTCGACGGTTTTCAAGCATAAATCGACCGATACTGCTGCAATTTTACATTCGATATTCGTACGAAGTTCATCAATCGTCGCTGGCTTGTTGGCATAGACCATAGACTTGACGTAGCCCCACAGGAAATAGTCTAACGGCGTCAAATCGCACGACCGAGGCGGCCAATCGACTGGACCATTTCGTGAGATAACACGTTCTCCAAACTTGGTTTCCAATAAATTGATGGTGACATTCGATGTGTGGCTTGTGGCGCCGTCCTGTTGGAACCACATGTCCTCCAAGTCCATATCATCCAATGGGGGACAAAAATATTCGGTTATCATTGAACGGTAGCGATTCCCATTCACAGTAACGCTTGAGAACGACGTGTGCGAGACACAATTGGGCTTTCTTCAACTGAAGCCTCAGCGGCAGCAATATTCTCGACACTACGGACACTTCTTTGTCTCACTGGCGCGGGAACATTTTGTACTGTGCCTGTGGATTCACATTTTTCCACTAGACGCTCAATTGTTGGTCTGCTACGACGATTATGATGACCATAAATTGGACGTAGCGCTCTTAACGTTGAGGCCACTGACTCCGAACTTCGGTAGTAAATTTTAATAATTTCGACTCGTTGTTGGCTCGTGTATCTTTCCATTACGAAATGGCAAACCTTAGTGAAGAGAAATGTCAAAAGAGCGGCAAGAAATATGGCGTCGTTTGCTGTCCCTGTCGCTCTACTTTTGTAGCGTCCCTGTTGAAAAATCCGATAAAATAAAGTTCTCTGTTAAAAAAAAAAAATTAAACGCATTTGAAAAACAAACCTGACTTGCAACCAAATTAACTTTAAAACTATTAATTAAAGTTCGACAAGTTATCATCAAACAATATAATCCGGCAAACAGGAAGTTTTATTCAAACCCATCCATTAAATATAAGACTTATTTTCGTTAAAGGTGAAATTACTGCAAATTGTATTTTTGTTTTTAAATTACGCAAAAAGGAGTTGTTTATCTTAAAAATAGAATAGGAGTTATTACGCAGTCAGTTGAACCTGTTCTTTCAACAAAATGCAAATTTAATGGTAGGCAATTTTTTGTCGCCAACCGTATTTAAGCCCAGCTTAACTACTATTGTGTTTGGAAGAAAAAAAAATTACAACTCCTAACTATTAAATTTGTATATAAAAAAAGAAATGCCAGCAAAAGTTCAACCATAAAAGCTGAATAAAAAGCAGAAGCAGCAGAAATAACAATAATTATTTTAATTTTTTTTCTGCTATTTTACACATTTCCACTTGTTGGTTGATTTGAAATTGAAAGTAGTAGAGGAACACTAGTTGCGATTTGTTAATGGCACGCAAAAGTACAATAGTCCCAGACTAAAATAAAAATTTAAATTCAATAAAAATTTAACAAAGCAAAAAAAAAAGGAAATTCTAAGACATGAAAAAAATTAAGGTTGATTTTAATTATTATACTATTGATGATTCAATATAAGTAATTTTATAATGCCATTTACAATTGATTTCTAATTACAGACTCTGAATACAGCTGTGGTACAAATATACAAAACAGAGGCTTCCGCCCACTCCCACTGGAAGAAAAAATACACGGGTGTTGTATGTTTCGTTAAGGACAGTGCTATACGATCCTATTTTCTGCGTGCTTATTGTTTAATAAAACATGAATTAATTTGGGAGCATGAGTTGTACGATGAAATGAAAATAAACAAAGCTCGCCCTTTCCTGATAACATTTGAGGGCCAGGTTAGTAAATATATGGCTTGTTGTGAAAAACATTAACTTAATTCTTCATTTTGTTCTACAGGACGGTCATATAGGCCTGAATTTTGTTTCGGAAGAAGAATGTGATTCCTTTTATCGTGCTGTTGATACAACCATAGAGACTAGAAATCGAAAAAAATTGGGTAAGACTCTTAAATTTTCAACAAAAAAAAAAAAAAAAAAAACACTTTCTATATTCTATATTTGTTATATGGAACGCGCGTGCAACTTTCCCTTTGCCTGTGTTCTTATTTCTATCGAAATGATTTATGTATTTGAAAAATAAAATTATATTTTAAGTGTAAATTGGGATAGTGGCGCTCTTAAATTCACTTTAACTTATAACTGAAAATTTAACTTAAAAAAGGTATTAAAAAGAAATATAAATGTAAATACAAACAAAACACTCGTACGTAGAAACAAGAAACCTAAAAAAAATATATATATAAACCAACCCCGGAAAATCGAAATCGAATCGAACAGTGCAAATTTTAATTAAAAATTGCCCCGGCACCCAATTCTTCGTAAACTAAAAATGTTGTTAAATTCTTTTTTGTTTTTTTTAATAGTATTAACAACGTTTACACATCATTTATAGAATATATTTTTGAATTAGATTTAATTTAAGACACTTTAGACGAAAATTTTAAATATAATTTTTTAAAATTGTAAGAGAAATATTTTTGCTGCCTCTTCCAGAAAATAATTTTTGTGTGCAAAAAAATTAAAAATTAGAATGCTATATTCTTCAAAATTGTTCTCAAAACACACCAAAATTCAAAGTTAATTTAAAAAACAAAAACTTAAAATTTAGTAAAAGTGTGATTTAATCGCTAAAAAAAAAATATTTTAAATTTTGTCACATGTTAAGCTTTAAACTAAGAGATTCTTAATAAAAATTGGCTAGAAATGTAATTTTGCACCATTTTCTGACATCATGGGAATCAATTTGGTAACCACTAAGTTGCCAATTTAAATAAATTTGCATACATACATACATATGTATGTATGTATATGAAAATGTTATGCTTTTAATTTAGATTCTTATAAAATATAACAGTAGAAAAAAACGCAGTTGGAGCTTAACAAAGTTTTTGCATTGAGATTCGAAATAAGACAAAAAGCATACAATGAATTACTTGCTTTTCCTGGCCGTGACGATGAATATTCGGAGACTAATGATAATCAGTCATAAATTTATGAATGACACAATGAACAAAAATAATCTAAATTCTTAATCAAAATTTAGTTTTTAATTCCACATTTTGTCTCCTTCAAAGTAGATTTTAAAAATGCGTTTGAACATTACAAAATGAGTGTCTGTTTATTTGCAGAAAAACGCAATAAACGCAAATCGCAAATGGCTCCCTCCGCTCCTTTGGCGCCGCTTCACAAAGAACCCGACTACAATAGTGTGCAACTGCGTAATAACTCTAAGATTGGTACAATCAATTTTACGCCTGCGCCTATGCCACAACAGCAGCAGCCAGCTCAACCAAAAAAATTCCTTTCCTCATTATCGTCTTCCAATAATAAAAATAAAAAATCAAAAGTCAATAAATGTGATATTGGGGCGCCGACGAACTTTCGTCATGTCAGTCATGTGGGTTGGGATGCTGATAAAGGCTTTGACTTGACGGGCAATGAAAACGATGAAGTCCTCTCGCAATTCTTTCAGAAGGCTGGTGTATCGAAACATCAACTAAATGATCGAGATACGAGGGCCTTTATATATGATTTCATACAAAGCAATAATGTATTGGGTACAGTGAAGCAAGAAAGTGTAGAGCAGCCGCAAAAGACATCACCCACATCACCACCACCGCCACGAATGACACCACAAGTACCAACCAGGCACCAACATCATCATCATGTGAGTTTTGACAATCAACTTTTAAAATAAATTATAATGTCCTAATAACTGTTTGGGTTTTTAAAGGCTCAAAATGGCAACTCAACAAATACTTCAACTATAACAACCCAAAGATCAGCGCCACCACCGCCACCACCAGCTAGACAACCTCCACCACCAGTACCTACAACGGTGCCTGGCATTTCAAGGGCGCCTGCACCTCCTTCAAGGCCTCCATCTATAAATGCAGCACCACCACCGCCACCGGCTCCTGTTATGACAGCACCGGTATGTTTTTTCCTTTTTGTCTTTAAGAAAAATCCAGCCATTATTTAATGTTTTGGTTTTTTAGCCGCCGCCTCCACCACCTCCAGCAGCTGGTGCTCCACCACCGCCCCCACCACCACCTCCTACGGCTGGGCTTCCGTCTATCACTACCACTCATGCACCGTCAGAAACTAAAACCACCTCTAGTTTACCTCCAGTTTCTGATTCACGCAATGAATTCTTGGAAAGTATACGCAAGGGAGTGCAACTAAAGGTAAGTTTTGTCTCATTCCTCGTATACATTATAGATGAAAGTTTTCTTGGAAAAAGGTTCGCAAAGGAACAAATATTTATTATGTTGTAAACTGAAAAAAAGATTAGAATTTCAGGGCAGTTTTTCTTACCGAGAACAAACAGAAAAAACATGAAAAATAGCTAAAAACAAAAAAAAACCTCTTTCTTAGTCAAAAAATACGAAAACCTAAATATATAATGAAACCGATATTATGAAGGACGCACACTAAGATTATTCCTGTTTTTTCTGGGCAAAGTTGGGGCAAAAATTTTATCCAAAATTATACAAAAGCTCGGTAGCACTAAACAAACAGCCAATTTTCTTTCCCAAAAGAAAACGCTAAAGTGTATTAAAACACCATAAGAAAATTATTACAATAAATTCAAGCAAAATTAGTTGTCAAGTATGTACCTACATACATATCGTTACCTTAATATAGAAAGGCCCTAACTGGTTTCTTTTTCTCAAATCGATTTTTTTTTTTTTTTGTAAATTTCGAAAGATGATCTTCCAACACATCAGTGGTAAAAAAAATTACGAGATCCGACTAAAAATAACAAAAATATAAGCAGTTGCAAAAAAAAGTTTCGCGACTACACAACTTTAATTATTATTAAGTTTTTACTCACTGCTGAAAAGTTAGGAAAACGTTACTACGGGCCTTCCTATATTATGGTATCGATATGTACTACGTTTTCATTTGGACATTTCCTAAATATGAAAGTAAAATAGTACAAACACGTAATTACATTTTTCACATAATTTCTTTGTAGTATTTCAATGTTCAGAACAGTATTTCTCTCTCAAAATTTCTCTCCCTTTTGGCAAAATTGGAATGCCGCCTCTGGCTACCAATGTTGAGTACGGGAACAAACTTAATAGTGGCACTTTTTTCGATCTTTATTAACCGTGCACTTTCTCCGTTGGCGGTTTTTTAAGGTAGATTCACCTATTTGTTCCGAACAAATGGTAGTTTCATATCCCACTTCTTAGGGGACAAAGAAAGATATATGAAGAGAAATAATTTTGTGAATTTTATGTTTTCTTCGAACACAATTGAACGATGCTGTCAACGGTTGTAATTTTGAAGCCAAACTTTAAATTTATTTTACACATATCACCATGTTAAATGTACAATAACACCGGATTATTCATTGTCATTAAAATAAATATATTGCAACTTATCAATTGAATAATAAGTACAAAAAAAAGTACGTACACGTAGATACATATATGTAAGTAATATGGAATTTAAATTGAAAAGGTGGAGAATGTTTGAATGACATAAAAAGTAACCATATGAAGCAAAACGTATGATTGGCAATAGCCAACGCCATTGGAATTGAATGTAAGTTAAGTTTTCAATCATTCAATAAATCGCATGTGCGTCACAAACACAAAGCCTACAGCAAATGTGTATTGGAATTGAGATGGAGATGGTGTTAAAGTATTACACAATTTTCTTAAATTTAAATGCTATGGAAGGCTTTCAATTTGCAGTAATATTAATATGATTCATTTATGCATGTAGTAAGTACATACATATATCACATGGTAGCTCTGATTTTCCAGAAAAATTGAGCTAATCGCGTCTTTTTTTATATTAAAAATCAATCAATCCAACATTTTAACTATTCCAACCACGATTCTGTTAGAAGTCGAATAATCGAACACAGTAGGTATTTAAGAGCTTATGGATCTATTTAGAATTGTTAGCAAAGGCTAAATATGTAACAGCTAAGTCGTAAAAATAAGCATTATAGATGTGTAACGTAACGCAATTATTACATCTGACAACACTGTTCTTTGTTAATTTTTCAGAAAATCGATACATCGGCTCTTAGCACAGGTAGCGGCGATTCACGCAGTGAACTTATGTCGGAAATTCGCATGGGTATTGAATTGCGACCAGCCACACAACGTGAGCTATCTACGAATCGGGCAAGCGATGAACTCTCCGGTACAGATGCTTTAGCCGATGCTCTGCGACGAGCATTACAAGAACGTGTACGCGTTTTGCACTCATCAGACGACGAATCTGAATCGTCTGGCAATGATGACGAATGGGAGGATTAAATGTACATATGGCGCGTGAGTATGAACGTTTTTCTATGTACATGTATGAATGAGGACTACAAAAATGGTGGGCTTATTTAATATAAATTGTATACCAATGATTAAAATGAAATGGCTTTAAGTGAAATATGCTCCCCAATGCATATTTACATATATTTCATGGCATGTCATTAATTGTTTTACTATTATTACAATCTAGTTTTGTATTTGTGAATTTTAATTATTTAACTACAATATAATAATTTTAATACAGCATTTTAATAGAAATTTGGCTGAAAAGTGATCTATTAAATTTTATACTTTTTAAACTTAAATTAGTAATAAAGACACATTGCAATTCTAAGTGATGTATGTAGTTAAATTTTGTGCTTTTAACTGATTTAAGTCTGAAATATTGCACATATGTATGTACATAAATACTAACAATGAAATCCGAACGTATGTATTAAGGCATTATATCTTGCAAGCAGTGCTCCAGTCACCAAAAGCTTTCTTTATATCTTTATTCCGACATGTATTTCTTTCTTGGTTTGCTTAGGAAGAAATATATAAATGATTTTAAACCGAAAGTAAAATTCAGCCAATAATTATCAATGCAATTTTCCTGCTATTTCCGAATTCAGAATATTATGGGCACCAACTTTAATTGAAAATGTATTTTTTTAAGAGAGTTGCATTTCTCAATGACTTGGTTTAGAAAAAGTTAAGGCAGTTTTTATATTTTCCACTAAAATGAATGCATCAACCATAAAAAATGCATAATTGTCAGAAACAAATTGACTAATTAAGGTTAATGCTGCGTCGACCTTTTCTGTCCGAGTAAAATATTGTTATCGTTATATCATCAAAATCTTTCGTCACGTCAACCATCAGAGAAAGCATGACTTCTGCTTCTTACAAAACTCTTCACTTTTAAGCCTGCCAACAACTCTTTTATTAAGGTTTACAGAACGGCGTATAACGAAACAACTTTTCTTTTATCCATCAAAAAAAAAACTGTTTTTTTTCTTTTTAATTCAGATAAAATTTAACCTTTCCTTTCCTGATGTGTCATTCAAAAATTCAAATTCTAAGTAGTTTTCAATTTTTCACTGTAGTCGCGCGAGAGAAAGTTACATTTCTTTGCCTTAATATAAGAACAAATAATTGTTTGCCTTTTGTTTTCCTTAAAGAAAAGCTGCCACTGCTTTT
This sequence comes from Epicampocera succincta, assembly GCA_932526305.1. Taxonomy (NCBI): domain Eukaryota; kingdom Metazoa; phylum Arthropoda; class Insecta; order Diptera; family Tachinidae; genus Epicampocera; species Epicampocera succincta. The sequence continues at coordinate 61,973,409 of OW052034.1, forward strand.
AAGCAAAACTAAAGATATACAAACGTAGTTCGTACTGCCGAAAATGGTTGTGGCGTAAATTATAACGAGAATGTTCGAATTTTATTTGTACTTAATAAAAGCTTTCAGTTTAAGTTCAAACATTACAGTTTAAACCCAGCATATCCAGCTCAATTAAACTAACGATCTTTTCATTAAAATACATCACAATATCATTAAAAAATTGCCCAGCAATAACAGAGGAATATAAAACTAATATAAAAAATTAAGTCCTTTTAAAATAGAAATATTTAAAAAATAATATTTAACATTAACTCTATTAAAAAGAAATATATAGTAACAATTGTGCCAAATCAAATAAAGTATATACATACATATATCTAGAGATAACAATATTTAATTAAAAAACATCACATAAAATTATTCCAGTTCAATAGAAAGGAAATGGATACTTGCAACTTTTCGTTAAGTACTTTTTAGATTTTAATTTCATGAATTAAAAGGTTGGAATCAGAACAAAAAATTCGATTTTGTGAAACTAAAAAATGTATGTGAAAAGAAAAACAAATCAATTCTTTTTAATCTTGTTTAAAATCAATTTCCCCAAAAAGATGTAAAACGTTATTTGTTTTTTGCGATATCTTCGCAACCATTCGAACCATAAGTATTTTCAAATTGTATCAGAACTGCAGTAGAGTTTTAATTGCTTAGAATAATTTAACGCTGTGGTATTGAACCTAAGTTTGATCTTAGGGGAGGGCTCTTTTTATGAAAAGTGTAAAAATAAATTCAAATTACAAAATTGATAAAATTAATTATTCGGAATGAGTGTCACAATTTTGCATCTCGTACTTAAAAGCAATAACTGCAACTGCGCATAGAGGTTTGCCAGCAAATTTGTGTGATATCGGAAAATGTTGCATTCGTTGTCAATGATTTTTTATTTATTTGTATAACATTTTTTTTACCGTTTTCCATAAAAGAAACGCATCAAATTCAACAGCAAGGCCATAAAATATTGTCGGCTTTCGAAGACCGGACACATAATAATGAATCTTTAATTTGTGACAAATTCTAGTCAAAACAGAAATTGATCAATACCGGGGCTCTTTTTGTCATTCGGAAATAGCAAAAAATTTTTATAAAATATAAAACAGGAGTCTTTAGTTTTTGCATCTTCTTTAATAATAATACTTATAACCTTCTTGTTGGTGAAATTTGTTTCAATAAATTGTTGTGGTAGTAGTTCCGCTGTAGTCGAAAGTTCCTCCCTAAAAGAAATTTATTACCCTTATTTGTGACCCTAGATGGCGTTTGGCAGCTAGAAAAGTCTAAGCATTTCAATAGATTTAGGCTATAGCTCTGTAGAGTTGAAATTAGTGGACCCAGTGGATATAATTAAAGAGATGCACTGTGTCATGAGCCCGATCTATAGTGCAATCGTCGTAGTTTGAAACTTTTGCACGTTTGCAAGTTTTCTTTCTTGAATTGACGTTGAAGACGAAATCAAATTATTGATTTTATTATAAGTATAAGAAGGAACATGTTTCTATGTTTGCGAAATATAGGCCGTAAAAATATGCAAAATAGATTTCAGTTACAATTAAACTAATTGTGACTTACAAAATTAAATTTATGGCAAATTTCGATCGTAGTTTTAAGCGTAGTTTTTTGCGTTCCTCAATTAAGCATTTGATTTTTAGTAGATATTACAAGCTGTTGTAACTTATGACTTGATTGGCAATTCGGTATCGTAAAACAAATAATTTTAGTTGCATAATTTGAGGCAGAATACTAAAACGCAACCAATATCCTTTTGCCTAAGATATTCTAAAGATTAAAATACACACACAGTGCGCTCTCCATAACGTCAGCCAGATAAAACCGCAAGTGTTGAATTCGGTGAGGTTTATGAATGTGAGGAAAACATAAACTAAAACCAAACAAACATACAACAAGAAAGCCAGGCAAGAGAAGGATAATATATGACTGACTACTTTTACAATAAGTATGTACCACATACTTACAATGTAAACGCCCAAATTTGGAACTAATAACATGCAATAAGTACAAATGTGTACTTTAATTGTTGCTGGAGCGAAATATTTGCTTTGTTTAGAGTTTTCGTTTTGCAGCTTTTCGTTTGGACTGACCTTTTGGACGACACAATGCCAATAAAAAAAAGGTGTTCACATTATCCCGTGCACACTGTACATAAATAAATTTTACTTATGCTCCGAAGCAAAATTAGTTACGTTCTAATTTGAAAAAAAAACATCTACATTGGGGAAATTTGTTAAAATGAAAAACAGATATTTTCTAAAAAAAAACCTCATATTTATAACAAATAGATGGATCTACATACATAACGTTACCTAAAATGCAAAACAACGTATCATCAAGTGCATGAATACCTCTAACAATTTATTTGGGAGAACTCAAATAGAATTGAATTTTATTTTTTAAGCATAAAACATTAAAAGGAATTATCCTGGCGAGGTTTTACAATATCAATGAAAATTTCCAGACTTTTTCAATAAAAATTTTAGCGTGTCAATGCACAGTTAGATACTTATTTAGTACAAAATGTACTGGTATTTGATTTACCACGCTGTGGTTAAAAAACAACACAAAAACTTGTGCTAAACAACTGCGTTAAATTTACCAGAATCTGACAGTCAATAGTTTTGTCGCCAAACCAATTTAATTTTAATTAGTTTTATATATTAAGTACCTCAGTCCGGCGTGTATTATTAAAAAAGAAAAAGAATTTTTAAAATTAGGAAGGCCCGCTTTCAAAAACAATTTATAATCAATTATTAAGGCGGGCAATTTACAAAATCTTTCATGCCGTCAAATTTCCAAAAGAAAAAAATTCTAAACCGTTTCCATATGCAAAAGAATTGTTCCACAAATGGCGAAGCTATGGCCGATTATATTAATGTGGAAGGGGTAACATAATTTATAAAAGTGGGCGTGGTTGAAAAAAGTAGCCTATAATTCATTCTAGAGTACCAGTTAAATGTTATGTTTCAGAAAGATCGGTGCAGAAGTCTGGTCTCCTTTAAGGTAGAAACAAACCCACACATTCCGTTTTATACATACATTTATATAACTGCATACAGTGAGACCTGGATTATGCGTTATGTGATTAACTGGCAAAATTGATTATCCGCCAAGGTGTGTAATTTGATATTATTTTTGTTCGGCATCGGTTGATCGTGATTACGCCTATTATGCGGGCCTACTACTGTAAGCCATAGAGCTTGTGAACAATTAAAGGCAATGCGATTATGTGAAACGAAATACAATGTTTCCGAAGCATATACGTACAACCGTGTCTTAAATAGAAAAATTTGGTAAGTAAAAGAAATAAAACATGTGAGAAAAAATACTCAAAATTGTTATTCTAAGAGATAATCGATTGCCCGGTATAATACCGACTGCGGCCCTTGCAGAATATCGAGGCTGTACTGTACGTATTGATCGAATATGAAACAAAATTGTAGAGAAAATTTTGGAAATTTTGCATGTCCGGCTTGCGAACTGGCAAAAGATAAACAAAATTAAAGCTGCGCTGATACCTTTCCATGCATAAAGAAACCGCTTGGGCTTTGTGGCGCAAGTCGTAGTTAATGCATTTGTATGTCCAGGGTTGTGAAACTCTTAATATATTTTTTTAACTCCGCGTAGTATCTAATGACGGAAAGTTATTTTGTTTTGCCAAAAGTTGCGCTATTTTGCATTTTAGTTAGCGATACACAAAATACAATGTGTGCAAATTACGTGTTTGCATTTTTAAAATTATGTATATGAAAAAGTAAATAAATAGAAAACAGCAAATTCTTATCATACTTTCCAACCTAAAAGAGAACAACAACAATTATTATAAAATTCTCTTCCAAGCCTTTTATTGCACAGAAAAAAAACTAAATCTTTTACTATAGTTTGATTAGAGTTTTATTTGTTCATAACCAAAACAAGGAAATATTAACTTTAATCTTAAGCAAATATGTACTATAAGATGCAAACGTTTCAAAAATAACCATTTGTACTATATAATGTTTCAGTCTTGTGATTCCTAAATTTTTGAAACTTTCGTTATTTTTTTTTTTTCACCGCAAAAATATTTTGAGTGAAATGCATTTAATGCAAAAGCGAAACGAAGTTAAAACGGAAAACTAGTGCATTCAAACGAGTTATGGGCAGACACTTTAACGATTCTAACTTCTTCTTCTTTAGTTATGATTTGAAATAAAAACTTAACAAAAAAATTGGTTTTTAATTTCAAAGTGCTGACTAAATGACTGTTTTGTTCAATTAAACGAAATTATTACCAGTAGTTTTAGTTCGAAAAGTCTTTTTAACATTTATGTAAAACTTTATAACTATTATTTAATATCAACTGTATTTTAAACTGTTAAATAATAACTACTTTATGCATAAATATATAAAAGAAAACCTTTTGAATTTTTAAAAATACTTACATTAACTAATAACAATGTTAGCAGCATTCAAAAATGTATACAATTTGCAAAATTATAACATAATTTTGAAATCTAGATGTATTATAGTAACTTGAAAAAAAAAAAATAAACATAAACATAAATAAAAATAATAAAACAATTACAAAAAAAAAAAAGAGTTTATAATTTCAAAACAAAATTTGATTGCCCGACCGATGCTGGTTGGCATTTGAAGTGTAAATTTTTACAGGATCAAGTTTTGCGTTCAAATTTTTCACACAGACTGGTTGGCAAAATTCACAAAAATTGAAAGCTGTGATGTAAGACCGGGGCGTCATGCGTTATCCGTCGCCTTTTTGTGGATTTTTTAACGCATGTAAAATCACACATGCGCACACCCTAAATTAACTTATTTTCGAGTTCAGTTTTTTTTTATTTAAAAAAATTAAATTTTATTTAATTTATTATTTTTAAATTTTTATTTAAAAATAATAAATATTCTCTTTACTACTATAAATCAAAACAAAGAATAAAATTGACTTAAAGTTTGTCAAAGTACTCAAGATACTACAAGGTGGCGCAAAAATAACCTTCCGATGTTTTTTGGCTGTAATTAAAAAAAAAAACTGAAAAACTTTGATTCTTCTTGTGGATTATTTTTATTTGGTCTTTTAATTTTTTTTACATCAAGTCGAGAATATGATGTCATGTAAATGGCCGCCGCCACAGTTGATTGTCATTTGAGCCCTTTTTATGCCATTTTCCATCACTTTGTCCAAAACTTCCGGCGATAGGTCGTCATATTCTTGACGGATATTGTCTTTAAGAGCTGCAAGAGTCTGAGGCTTGTTGACATAAACCCGCGACTTCAAAAAGTCCCACAAAAAGAAGTCTGGAGCGGTCAAATCAGGCGATCTTGCTGGCCAGTGCAAATCGTCAAAACGGGAGATTAGGCGCCCGGGAAATGCATCCTTCAGCATATCGGTTGTGGCACGTGCAGTGTGTGCCGTTGCACCGTCCTGTTGGAACCACATGTTTTCCAATCCCAATTCATCAAGTTGCGGCAAAAAGAACTCGTTGATCATTGCTCGGTAGCGCTCACCATTCACAGTAACCGTTTGGCCCGCGACGTCTTCGAAGAAAAAAGGTCCGATGACTCCTCCAGCGAAAACAGCACACCATACAGTGACTTTGAGCGGGTGTAATGGCTCTTCGTGGGTTACACGTGGATTTTCAGTGCCCCAGAAGCGTAAATTTTGCTTATTTACGTACCCGCTAAGATGGAAATGGGCCTCATCACTCATGATTATTTTTGATGAAAAATCATCTTCCTCTTGGTGGTGATTAAGGATGGCTTGAGCGTATGTTAGACGCGATTGGCGGTCAGCAGCTACCAACAGCTGATGCACCGTCTGGACTTTGTACGGAAACATCTTCAAATCTTGTACCAAAATTCGCTGTAAAGACCGTCGACTGACACCCATTTGCGTGGCACGTCGTCTGGTCGATGTCGACGCCGCTTCCATGACATCCTCAGCTACAGCAGCAATATTCTCTGCAGAACGGCTACTCCGGGGTCTGCCACGCCTGGCAGCATCTCGTGTTGTGCCAGTCTCTTCGAGGCGAGCGGCTAAACGTCGCAGTGTTTCACCAGTAGCGACGAAATTCACGTTGTGCCAAAGTCACCGACCGATTATTGGTCAAATAAATAGTCACCAATATTCCGCGTTCTGTAGCGTAACATTGTTTATTAACGTGTATTTCGCATGTGTTTACTACACAAATGTCAAAACAGAACTGACATTAGGGGCCAATCGCAAAATTTATAGCATTTTCTGATAGGAGGATTACTTTTGCGCCACCTTGTTTATGAGTTGCTCAACTCCATGCGACAAAGCTCATGGCAAACCCTGTATTTTAACTGAGTTGTCAGCTGCAAAAGGCAAAGCACAGCGCATGACGGATTCTATGTATGTGCGCCGGCCTGTAGGCTGCACGCAATTGATCATGTAAACACAGTGTTAATGGGAAATTTTTATTTGCAATGGACAGGGGCTGCCAGGTTTCTGGCTAGCTTTGCTACCAATTTGTATACCCCCTTCAATACATCGGTCCAGATTTCCTTATTTAATCACAGCAATCTAATTTAATTGAAACGAAATACTTCTTATGAAAATCAAGGCGATATCTGAAGCGTTAAAATACATTGTTGGTGCTTTTTTTGAACAAGTAGAGCTGCAGTCAAAGTAATAGCATCCCCAATAAGTATTTAATTTCATTACGCAATTCTGTTGCAATGCTTGTATGTGACTTTCCCTATAACTCTAGCAGTCCCGTTACTACAAGTATATTCTTTTTATAAATAACAATTTTTTTGGGGAAGTTTTACTTGCTTGTTTGCATAAAAACGGCAAATAAACTAAAATCTTTTTATGTCAGGTGCAGCAGTGAAACAGAATTAGAACTGCGAATAAGCACTGAGACAATATGCAGGGGACTTAGAGAATATAATCCAAAAGCTCACAGTCCAAGAAAAGTAACTCTTTGTTTGTTTGTTAAAAAGACTGAACACTTGTGAAGTGCCGTAATCATCTGTAGACAGATGAGTCCAAAAAAGTTTCATTTTGTGGAAAGGGTTCACGAAATACCGAATACAACCCAAAATTTACTGCAAAGACTGTCAAACACGGATTTTCCAGTATCATGATATGGCCATGTTTTTCATACTACGGTGTTGGGCCGTCTTCACCGTATAACCACCATCATGGATGCAGCACAATACGTCAAAATACTGCCTTATGCTTCCGAAAATATGCCACTGTTTTGGATCATATATAAAAGCTAAAACGCAGTTTCAGGACAATACTTTTGCTCAGTCTCCTGTCTTTAATCGCATCGAAAATTTGTGGGCTGATGCTAAGAAGAAGGTATACGAAGTCAAACCGACTAACAATAATGATCTTTGGGTAACAGTAGAAAAGGTCTGGCACTCTATTTCATTAGAGAGGTGCCAGAATTTGGCCAATTCTATGGAAAGACGCAGACACTCACATTACAGCCACCGGAAACCATATTGTTGCAGTTGTATTTATTATTTTTTCTTTCAGGTCAACCTGAGCCGTACTATTATTTTGACAGATGATTTTTCAGATTTTGGAGAAAAGTTTTTTTTTTTTTATACTAATTTGAATTTAAATGAAAATAAGATAAAGATTTTGTTGCCAGTTTAAAATCAGGCCTGCTAGTGGTCGAATTATTTTGACAGCAGCTGTACATGTGTACGAGGCTTGTTCGAAAAATAAGGTGAATTTGAATTTTTCTCAAACAAATATTTTTTAATTATTTATTCATGAATTTTGTCCGCTTCAAAGTAGTTGCCCTCAGATACACCAAACTTGTGAAAGCTGCTTTTTTGTGTTCAATCCACGAAGCTGTTTTTTTTTCTTTTGTACGTTCTTAAACTCTCTCTTTTCAGGCATCTCTACAATCTTGGAAACAGCTAAAAGTCCCAACTTAAGAAATCTGGTGAATATGGTGGTGATTACGGTGTTGTTATCGGGGAAAAGTTCAAAATTTCCAAAAAAACTTAGAATGGCATGACCCAACGATATACCAACAGTGATTCCGCCATTCCCCATCACAATTTTCTTCACTTTCTGGACATATTCATCGGTTGTTGATGTGCTGGGGCGTCCAAGGCCACGTCGTCATTTACATCTACCCGACCTTCTTTTAAAATTTTTCTGAATCCCAGTACAATCCCGATATCCTAGTGTTAACATTTGAAGTGCTCCTGAGCACTTGATTCCATTTTTTTTTTTCTCAAAATCTGCTGCAAATTCTCTGCTCCGTTTTTGTCGCCTGCAGAAAATAGCCGAACCCGTAAAACACTTCTAAGTTTTATGCCTCTCACAAACAAAGTAAATGGCTGAAACTGTGATCAGATGTTCGAGGCGAGCGTAACTAAAATTCCCCTTGTTTTTTGTATATCGTGCAAACCTAAATGTGAAACACTGGAATGCACCAGGCACAACAGCATTTCGTAGTCTTTAGCCACGCGGCTCTGAATAGAAAAGGAAAGGATCCAATATGGAACTGGTTTTATGTTACAATTTATTATTGTAATAAATATTTTAAGGTGAAACATTCTCGAATTCTTTACCTTTAAATAAGTACGAGTCCATTGAACAACATAGAACCAAGTAGTTTTATAGATTGCGTAAAAATTTTATAAACTTGTCATTGTTTAATATATTTTTCTGTATATCTATATAAAATCAAGGCGTAGTCGGTAAACAATAAAACTCGTCAAGTCCCAAATACATACGAGTATGTTGCTTTCGTTAAATATTCGTGAACTGTGAAGAACACAAAAATTGTATTCTTGAATCTTTGGCATCTCAGGGGAGACTAAAACATAAAAAGTGGTCTCACTGGCACCAGCTTTGGAGTCGCCCGGCTTACAATAACCATGGAAGTTGCTTCACTTACCACATCAGCTTATTTTCAAAGTGAATTATTTTGAAGCCGGGGAAGGCATATCGTAAGCCACATATTAAAACCACTTCACTTGCTGGATATGTTTATTTGAGTGTTTTTCAAGTTCACGGCCACATACAAGAAGAAATATTTATATATTTTTTTATTTCACATTCCATTTGGACAAAAAAAAAAAAATTTTAAATCACTTGTTTTCTTAAAATCGCAAATCTTATTTTTTTCATGTGCTGAAAACCGCCCGTTTTCTTTCTAAGAGTATAATAAAATTTTTGTTTTTTTTTGAATAGGAATAAGAAATGCGATTACAACTCGGATAGCAAATGTTATGCGAAATACCATAATCGGAACATGCCTGTCTGGAAATCACCGCTCGAAATATGCATTTAAACATGAAGTGGCCGAAGCAACCATCCAGTGAATTTACTACTAGCTACAACACTTCGTTACTTTGGACAGGGGAGCGCACAACAAATGATTGGAAATGGTTCTAATCTTGCTATGGGAAGGAGTACCGTGTCAAAAATTCTGGACAACATGTTTGGTTATTTACTAATTACCTTTCGTTTTTTAACTTATTTAAATTATTTACAACAAACTATTTAATATATTTATTCAAAAAGTATTTTTTCGTGCTCTCAAAGGCCAACTGATTTAAATACGTTTTTTTTTTGTAGCAAAATTCATTTACAGAACATAAAACTATAACGGAAAAAACGGCAGAAACAATTTGAAAATGAAATTTAGTTTTATAAACCATTTAAGCGATTTCTAAAACACAAAATAGATGAAAATTACACTTTTGGCGATTTTTTGACAAAAAGTGATAGTTTTGATTTTCAGCTGACGATATGTACATACATATTTGTATAATACAGTATGTAGATGGTTCGATAAATTCTTTTCTGTTCTAAAAAAATGTATTTTTTTTAATTTTAGCAAAATTTCAAAACATACTCGTAAATTTATATAACTTCGTAGATTTAAAAAATCAATTCGATCTTACCCTACATTTTCAGGCACGTACTTTTCTAATAAGAATATTAAATATGGCTGTTACTTTCCAATGAAACGGTTGAGCCCTTTTTTTTGCTTATTAAACAGAAAAATGTGACTGCAACGATGTCAAACGTTCAATTTCCACAAAATCTCTTTTTAACATATGGAACTCCCTTTGTAGAAAATATGTATCAAAATTCCGTGATTTCGAAACGGCTTCTTTTAAAACTCTTTTTTTTTTTGCAGTAGGTCTTACAAAGATGTAAGATGTTCAACATTCGAAATCACTAGTGGGTTAGTTGACCGGCTTCAAATCACACGACTATAGAAAATTATGCGCACAGCACGGCTTTTTCTAATTTAAAATCACTTGGGTGAAATGTGACTCAGCATTTGAGGTCAAACATTTCATATTTTTGTTTGCGACCTTAAAGCAGCAGAGGGTCCGATATGTATAAATATAATTTAGAATTCAGTTAAAAAACATATTAAATTAAAATGACGTTCATCTTTGTTCAAAACGGACATCGTACTCGTATTATTTTCTGCAGTTTTTTTGCTTGAAATTTCCACTGCAAAAACCTGAGAGATGCAATCTGATCTGGGCCCGATGTTTATTCGAATTTAGGTTGTGTACAGTTCTTGTAGATTCAACGACTGACTACTGATCCTTCATATTGAATGTTTCGGGACTGCTGGGCACAAGTCTAATTGAATGAATGTACGTTTAAAAAAAAACACATCGAATTGTTTGTTTAAAACTTTAGCTGATTCCTTATATATTTTCAGTGTACCATTTCATCGTTCACTTGCACAAGTATAAATATTTCTTTCTAAACGTATTCATAAATACCTCACACTGCTAATAATTAACTGTTTCTAGTATTTTTGTTTTGTTGTTTATTTCATTAATTCTATGAATTTTACGATTATCAAAAGAAAGAGAAATTATATAAACGGCTTTAGCAAATAAAACTACCATATATAATTGAAACTTTTTTAAAGATTCCATTTAAAAATCATACCAAAATTAGTTTTAACTTAAAATTAAATATACTATAAGTTTGCATTAAGAGCTAAATTAGAGCCTTAAAGATTATTTTAAGATAAAAAAATACATTACGGACTACACACTTTTTATAAATAAACTATTTATAAAATAAAATAAAATACAAATTTCGAAATGAGATTTAAAATGGTTATGCTCTTTTAAAGTTTTGCGGCTATCCGCTTCTAAAATTCAATATAGAAACGGAGTTATAAATATTACGAAGTTATCTTATGTGTATAATTTACAGTACAATAATACATCGTCACCTAAAGTCTAACAGGTCGTAGTGATACTTTCTATGAAGTTTCGATATTCGACTGTAGAATTTCGATATATGACTAAAATGTTCAATCACCACATCATAAGCAATCAAAAAACTTGTTTTGAAAATGTTACCTCTGACGACCTTTTGGGTTTAGGGTGACGACTTTTAGTTCGAATATTTTAAATGGTTTTGATTATTTAAATTTATAAAAAAAAAAAGAACGAGCTTTCGATACAAAATTGGGATACAATTTGTATAAAATAAATGTTTGATGGTATCAGAGGATTAATGCAATGGTGGCGGGGGAAGGAGGCAAGATAACTTAAATTCTAAAACATTTTATGTTACATTAAAGGGTTCTGTTTATGCTGTTAATTCTGCTGTTGGTTTTGCTCATCTTGTAATTGTTCTCTTTCAATATTTGCGTTATTGTTATTTTCAGCAATTTCATTGATATTATCAAAATTAAAGGTTGGCATTTGAGGCGGAAGTGGCTGGCCTAAAATGGGTTGGATAATTGGGAGGCTTACAGACATCGCTAATGTTTCCGCTACTTCATTCGATTCATTTAAAATATTTTCAGTCTCTTCAGTGTCTAATAGCCTTTGGCTATTAAAATCATTATTGACACCTGTTGCAGATGCCGTCAACTGCAGTGGTGGTGGTGGTGGTGTTTGTGATAAAGAACTACTTAATAAACTATTGCTGCTCGACGAAATGTCTTCTAAATAAGGATGCAACGCTAAGGCTGTTGGTCTTATTAATGATAAGAACTCTTGATTTTGATCATTTTGGCGTTCTTCTAAATTATTAGCCAGTGGCGATTCCTGCTCATTTCCTTCTTCATCCTCGTTATAATCTTCTTCATGCTCATCATTATCCACTGTTTGATTATTGACAGTCGCCTTTACAGGCTTTGCTTCTAAATTAGCATCTTTTAATTGGTGGACAAATCCCTCAATCGTCGCCGCATCACATTCTTCTTGATTGTCTTTTGATATTTCGCATTTCTCGTTATTGCTCTGGAGACATGACACTACCTCGGAAGCAGCATTATTAAAAGCTGTGGTTTTTACAGGACTTCTCTCAAATACTGGTTGAAGAGATGTTGGTAGTGCTGGATGTGGCAGATGGTCTTCAGAATTTTTTATACAAGGAAGATTATCAAATAAGCCGATTGGAGTGGACTTTGTCTGTTTAGAGTGTTCCACATTATGTTGGTCGTTTGAACCATGAACACCTTGTAAAATTGGATGCACAAATTGTTGACTTTGAGCTTCTCGATTTAATAACTGTGCCAAATCTTGTTCAGGGTTTTGTGCAGCATACTGAACGTTTGAATGAGTTACCACCTGTTTACCTGGTTGCGAACCTGATGTTAATGGAACGACGGCATCAGTATTTTTATTGTTTTCAACTTCCACCTCAAAGTCTGTACGTAGTCCGCAGACATTAGTAACTTTTGTATGGGAATTTGCCTCTGCTGTGCTAATGTTGAGCAGAAATCCCTCACCAGAAGTTGTGTTAACTTCCTCAGAGAAAACATTCTGCTCAGAACATTGTTTTTTTACTATATCCTTACACTCTAGAATTTGGTTATTTGTGACACCTTCTGCTCCTATGTTTGTTAAGTTTTCCGCGTAATTGTTAGTAGATGCTTGACTGCAAACCTTTGCTATAACAAACGAAACCTCATCTTCTTTTCCATCGGAGGTTTCCTGAACCGCAGCATCCTTTTGTTCATTTGGAAAATCTTTATCATTTCCATTACTTGTTTTATCGTTCTCTCCGGTTTCATGATCGGGCTTAACTTCAGCCAATTCTGGCGGATATTCAAGTTCTCTATATTCCCTTTCTTCCTGTTCTTCTTCTTCATCCATTTCCTCCTCTTCTTCATCGTCCTCTTCCTCAGCCTCTTCTTCCTCTTCTTCAATTCCTTCACTATCAGTTTCGTCATCATCTTCTTCCGATTGATTTTCTTCACCCTCCATATATTCATCGTTATTTTCTGATCTTTCATTTTGCGCCAAATTTTTATCTTTGACTTGTTTACGTTTTCTTCTTATGCCGTTGAATTTGGCAACCGATTTGACTGATTTTTGCGTGATTTGTTCCACATCTATTTCAATGTCTTTCTCCTGTTTGATCATTATGTTATTGAAGTCGATAGTAGAAATATAGCTCTGTTCTTCTTCAGTATGTGAATGTGCCAAGTTCTCAGTACCTTCTCCTTCCTGAGAAAGTCTCGTTGGACTAGTAACTGCCGGCTGTTCATCGGAATAGCCACGATTTTGTGGTTCTGTTTTAATAAATATGGTAGAGAATTCTGCGGTCGCGGGAATAGTAGGTTCCAAGGTAACACCACTTTGTACGGCAGAAATTTGTAGAGCCGAGATATTCGGAGGTTTCGCTGTTGATTTGCAAGCTCTGTTGCGACTTTTCGCAGCGATTGGTAATCGGTTTTCTCTAAGTTTCAAAGTTACCTTAGATTTAGTTTGTAATTTTATGTTCTTCTTCTCATTATCTTGTGTATCTTTAAGGGATTGACTTTCACTGTTTTCAATTTCACTCACCGAATCTTTTTGTTCTTCATCGTGCATTTCAGATTGATTATCTTCTTCGTGATCAGATTCATTTGCATATGCATGTTGATCATTATCTCCTTCATGATAATCGCCTCCCTCTTCGTAACCTTTGTCATAACTGCCAACCTGATCCATTTCCTCGGCCACGGTTTCTTGCGTTTCGTTTGTTTCCATGGCAATGCCACTGCTAACATGAGATATTTTCAACATACGGTCTAATTCTTTACGATTTGGTTTAACATCTTCACGTTCAACATCGTGATTTGCTGATAAGGCCTGATGTGATTCAATAACTGGGTTGGCTGCATTGTTAAACTCAACACCACTGGATACACAAGCAATTTGAAATTGCATCATAGGAATAGATGTCATGATCGTAGCCTCTGGTTGTGGCCGCTGCTGTAACACTGCAGCCACAGATTTTTCTCCAAAATCGGATCCATCTTGAGGTTCAACTTTAATTCGAACTGTTGTAGCTCCTACATTTTCTTCACTACAATTATTATTAATATTGATGTCCTGTTCATCTGGCGCATCTCTGGACAATTTCTGTTTGTCCTTTTCTTTTTCCTTGTGTTTCTTTTTCTTTTTACGTTTTTCAGCGCGCTTATCAGAGGATTTTTGCTGCTCTATTATGGACGAATTCAATTGACCATGCTCCTTTTTAATTTTCAATTTAAGGCTTCCACCGATTTTATTTGCATTTTCCTCAGTTGTTTCATCAATTTCTTGTTTTATTCTAACTTGTTCTACACTCGTCTCCTCATTTTCACTATCAGTTTCATTATTATAATGAAAATCATCAAGGCCACCAGCATAATCATCCGTCTCATGATGATCCTCATTATCACTATTTTCGGCGACACATGGAGTTTCCTGATCGACATGTACTTCAGGTTCGTGTTTAATACTAACCAAAGCGTCTAATGTTGATTTTAGAAGTTCATCCACCCGCCTCAAATCCTTTTTCGAAACGCCCTTTTTGCCACTCTTTTTGCTGCTCGTATTCGCGGTGTCATCTAGACCCGTCGTTGAGACAGCATGCGACGCCGCCATTATGAGCGGTGAAGATAAACGGGTGAGTTGAACCACCGGTGCCATGTCTAGCGACACACCACTTATTCGCGCCATTTCCTCAGCTGCCGCTTCAACATCGTTTTCATTTTTAATGCGTACAGAATCTTCCAGAGCCTCCACAGAGGGCATTATATGTTTTGAATAGCTTAAGTAGACTTTGGCACATTGTGCGGAATGTTTCAGATATTCAGCATCATTACGCTGTAAACGATTGCATCCGGCACAACGTCTTGTTTTTACAGCACATACATGGATATTATAAAGGAAGTTTGTAGCATACGAAGTATGACACTGCGGACATTCACGATCTAATACTAGCAGAGCCGGCGGAGTATCAAACGCATGCTCTCGCAAATGTCTAAAATTCAAAATGGGATAGTTATTAGAGACAAATAAAATAATGTATTGTAGATTTTGAAAATTGGCTTTAAAATGTCCAAACAAGAGTAACTCAAAGTTTCAAGTTGTATGCGTTATCCTAAATTTGTCGAACATAAAATCGCACAAAAAATATTGAATTAACCAAGTAAAATTTTTTATTTCTTAGTACATTTTATCTCTCAAAAGACTCAAGTAACATCACATCACTTGATGTTAATTAAATTTTTTGCCCAATAAAATTATTTGTTAATATTTCTAAGCATTATTATAGAGTTGATTCTTTTTCCACTTTTATTTTTTGTAATTAATGTTTGTAATTATTCAACCTTGAGATCTCTGTCTTTTTTCGAAAAAAATTATTTATTAAGTTGCTCAATATTTGCGATCTTTATATCCTTCATTGCCCCAGCTCAATAAAATATAGAAAATATCATGTAACTGCTTCTGCACACCTGACATAGAAATTCTATTTCCATGTTTCTAAAGCTCATATCATTTCATCTCTAATGTAGACATGTAAAAGTAACAACCAAAGTCTTCCATTTTACCATTATGCTTACATGAAAAGTCTGACACTTTTCTTAGAAAATTTGAAAACTCAGATGTGCAATACGTACCACTATGCATTAATTTTAAAGGAAGTTTAATTCTGAAGCGCGAAAGAAAAATGAAAAACAATACATATTGTTTGAACAATATGTACTGTGTATATGCGGCAAAAATTATTTTGTTTCTCTTAATTTTTTTTCTCGCATTTTTATGCACAAGTCCGTTAAAAGAAACTTACCTTGAAAATGCATAAGTATTTAGTATGGACTCGCCACAGCAACCGCAAACATACGGTGTTTTAGAGAGTTTATGCCACAACTGGTGATTTTTAATGTCAAAACTTTTACTTAGTATCTCATCGCAAGCTGTGCACACAAAACGTTCAACTTTCGGTATATGTGTTGCTCTATGCGTTTCCAAGTTACCTTTAGCAGGAAAGCGTTCTTTACAAATATTGCAGCCAAATTTAAGCTTTACCAGCGGTGGAACCTTTACTGGAACTGATAAAGCCTTTGCAAGATTTGTTGTCGTTCCTGGTGGTTCGTCTTTAACTTCTTCTTTACTAATTACGACAAAGAAAAAATAATTGGTTTTATTCCTATAAATGTATGAAAATTTGGTATGAATGTTTTTCAAACCTTACATTTCTTCTTTTACTTCAGCATCTGTATTTTTACCAACTTTATGCTTTGACTTCTTAATAGCTAATTCCTTTTGAGGAGGAGCAGCTAATCTCAATTTTTTATTACTAATAGCTAATGGAATCACTGGTGCTGGCACTGGCGGTGAGGGTTCCTTTTTCAATTTAGTATCCTCCATAGTGTTGTTCTTTAACTTTTTCGAACTACATGGTGTTGATAGCACAAGTTCCTCACTCGTTGCCGAGATGCGTAATTTTTTCTTTGTTTGCAATAGAGATTCTTCTTTAATATTTGAATCCGCTGTACAGAATCTCAGTTTCTTTTTCGGCTGAATAGGATTTAAATCGGGCTTTTCATCCCTTGGAGCCACTTCTTCAGATCTTCGCTTTTTATTATTCTTGTTTAAAGCAGATGCGGAAGCAGTTGGAGAAATGGGTATCGGTGTGGGCACTATAGATTCCTCTTTTATTTCTAGTTTTGGTTTTATATCCAAAGCCGGCTTTTTGATATTCTTCAAACCCAACAGTTTACGCGTTTGTGCATTTGTAGCATAACACATTTCACGAAACTCGTAGAAATCATTGATTTTATCTACACACAAACAACACATTGTCTGTGGCATTCTATCATCCTTTGTTATCTAAAATATTTTAATAATGTTGGAAAGAAAATTGATAAAATACATCTTCAAATGTCTTTGCGTGCACGAACTACAAAAATTCTCATTATCTATCGCGTTTAGATCTTACCGAAAGTCCAAGTAGAATATTAATTTTTTGCTGCATTTCCAATTCAGCCTCCACATCAATGTAAGCATTCTCAATGTCTTCAGGCCTGTCCGATATTATTGGAACCATATCTGGGTTGTCTATGCCGCACAGCCGACATATTTTATACAAATTTGCTTTTAATTTCTTGTCGATTTTTATGGCAAAACGTTCCATTTTGAATCCTGTATTTAAGCACTGGTGAGTGTGTGTATTTTTCTATGGTAGGTACAAAATTAATGTAAAAGAAAAATCTAATCCTCTTCCCAATTCTAAACGATTTTTAAATCTTCATTTATGTATCCCAGAGCATTATGTATTATTTTATATTTATTTGCTTTGCAAAAATAGTCAATATTTTAGACTTTATAAAAATTTTCACGAGAAATACACAAGCAACCCCAGTAAATTTTCTTTTTTGACAATTTTATAAATTAAGAACCAACGTTACCAATCGTTTGTTAGAAAAATGGTGAAAAAACAAACAGCTGTATTTTAAATCAAGTACTTGTAAACGAATAAGTGTTCGATTTTCGACATGCTGACTATTATTGGGTTAAACAAATTGCACCTACATACATATGTATGTGTGTATACATACACAAATAGGTATATTTTGCTGATCAACACGTCAATTTTTTATCAGCAAACAAGGCCATAAAATCTATATATTTTATAACTTATAACATGTTTATATACTCGTACATACATACATGTGACTAATTATGGAAGTGTGCACATGCTACTACTGTTTCAAAGTTCTATTTGCGACTTTATTGTAACTATTCGATCTCTTGACATTTACAGCTTAAAAACTTATTATCACGTAAAACATCATATAATTAAAAAATCTTCTTAACCTATCACATGCCAACGAAGAAATACAAAACCCCCAAAACCGAGTTTATTGATTTTTAATAATAATAACTACCTATAAAATATTTTATGCAATTGAAATCAAAAACTATGTTCTTCTGTACTAAAGTATAACCCATCCCTTCACGTACTATCGCGGAGCACAATTTGTTCTAGTTAGTGGTGTTTATGCATAAACCAAATTTTTCCTAATAAGTAAGTACTATAAATAAGAAGAAGTTCTGAAATAGAAAACTTATACTTATATGCTAATTTTAAAAAATTTTTCTAAATATTAGAATAATTCAAAACCCATATGTTTTGAGTTGGGATTTTGCTGGATTTTGAAATAACCAAGGTTCTCCGACAGCTTGTTACTCTATTTTACCAAACATAGTGATTTTCATCAACGTCGGTTACCCTGGTTACTAAATGCTACTTTACGAAACATTACCAAAAGAGTTACCAGCTTCTACAAGTTATTTTTCGAGTTACGAACAATTTGTTGTTACTTTTCTTATTCATATAAAATACTTGATGTCAGCTTTATTCACTATGAAATTAATAGAAACTGCCATAAGAACAAATAAGTTAAAGAAAAAACATCATATATAATAAAGATATACATTAATATTTGTTTCACACACTTTTGATAACAAACATTGTTTCCTTTAATGTTGAAATAAAAATGAGAAACGGCCACTCTGAAAAGCAGTGTTGTGCGAATATATATAATTCGTAGTATTTGACAGTGAACTGACTTTGTCACATTTATCAATTATTGCATAAAAATGGCGTCTACTGGAGAGGATGAAAACGTTTTACAAGAAAATTCTGGTGAGAACTTTGCAGAAAACATATATTTTATGAGAAATTTAAATGTAAAAATCCGTAAAAAATATTAGTTTTGGGTACAACTCGTAAAAATTAGATTTCATACAAAATATTTTAAAACAATTCTTCAAAACCACATGATGTCAATTGAAAAGAACATAGCGTGAATGTTTTTTCATTTGGCTACTATAATATACAGACTAAAAAGGCGGCTGTCTCAACTACATACTTAAATTAAAATTGTGTCTTGTTTAAATTCGTTTGAAAATTTGTTTTTGTTTACATTTTAAGGACGACGCACTCGTTCAGGCAGAAAGGTGTCTGCTTCACAACCAGTGTCTTCACCGTCGACGAGATCTACCAGGCGTTCCAAAAAGCTAGAGCAGGTTAGTAAATTTCTAGTCCATTTTAATTAATTGAAGTGTAAATGATGAAATTGTCTGCGTTGTTATTACATATGAGGCGTTGTTCCATGTGTAAATGATACTTGCCTTTTTCTACAATCTAGTTACATATTTTGTACTAAAGGATTGTTCATGATTTATTGCAAGGGCCATCTGATAATTATTGCCAGTTATAGTACAGTATTTTTTATTTCATTCAAGTAATTATAAAATGAACTTGGATCTTTTCAGATTATTGAACAAGAAGTAATACATGAAATAACAGATGCTGACCATTCCAATATAATTCAAGAAATGTTGGCTGAGGCCGCCCAAGGAAATATAGCCGAAACTGCAGAAGTGCATAATCTGGGTGTACAAGAAATAATAGGGGACATAGTCGAAGAAGTCATTTCAACTGAAGGTGAAGAATGTATTGTTTATGAAGAACAAGTAATCGAAGAAATCTATGAGAACGCAAACGAAGATAATCAAGAAAATATCGTTATTCACTCTGAAGCTAATCTAGATGAAAAGTCATCGTCATTTCCTTTTGCCACTGAGGAAGTGGTGCAGTCAGAAACTTCGGAAGATATAAATGAACGTCCTGAAGAGAAAGAAGAGAAAACAGAAACAGAAAATCAGGGAACACAAGAAAATTCGCTATTGGCTTCCTTGGCAGGCGACAATGCCAATAGCTTACCTTCAGTGGGTTGCGGTGCTGAATTAGAAAAGGAACAGTTTGAATCTAAAGTTTTGGAAGAAAATTGTGAAAAAGGCGATTTTGAAGATTCTTTATCAGAACCGGCTGTAGCAGAGGATCTTCCAAATGCCAGCGGGAGCGATAATACAATGGTTAATACTGAAGTTATCTCGGAAGATGAACTACCCCTGCCAACTAAGCCAGAAATAAACGATGCTGAAGAGGTATCGGATGAAGAATTGCCTGCACCCCAACGGGCTGAACTACCAGCAGATGCAGAAGTCATTTCTGAAGACGAATTACCTGCAAATGCATCTGCGAGCGAAGATGCTTTATTACGTAAAAAACGGAAAATAGACCTTCCGCCAGACGCTGAAGTTATATCCGAAGATGAGCTGCCTACATCTGCTGCTATTGGTGGGAAACGGTACCTCGTCCAAGATAATGAAAATAGTTCTGGCAAAAAAAGGAAAGTTGCTCTTCCACCAGATGCTGAAGTTATATCAGAGGACGAATTGCCTGGTGCCACTGCTGGTGATAAGCATATTACGGAGCAAACTAAAGTCGACGATCCGAAAGAATCCACTTCACGTAAAAAGCGTAAAGCGGAAAGTCGTGGTGGATCTGCAGAGAAAATTATCGAAGAAGTATCCAGTAAAAAAGATGAGCAATATAATCCTATGAGCCCAACTAGTGAAAGTAATGATTCCGCGCCTTTTGAAAAGAAAGTTAAAATAGAAGGTAACATTATTTATAATAAATATACGAAAACGCATTTTATTAATTTCTTTTAATTAGAAACGTTTCCGTCAAACATAATGTCAAACAAGATTAACAAAACTAGCAAAATTTATATATTTTATTAAAAAAAAAAAACAATTGCCGTTTATGAAAAAGAAGATAAAAATAGTAAATTAAAATTTACCTATAAAAAGAGCAGTTCATTGTTTGAGGTACTCGATAAAAGTTTCAGAAATCGACTGCTATTTTAAAAAATTACACAAGTTTTGTACAAAAATATTAATAAAATTTAATACATACATACATATGTATGTATGTCGAACCCGGGAACCGGTTTCATTAAGTATTACAAATTGCCATGAATATATTTTTAAGGACAAATTTAAATTTTCGGCCCTTGAAAGTATGTCATTGAAAACATTAATTGCAACAACTGTAACAAAAAACTGGTTCGGCTTATAAACAGAACATTTACTTTTCATTTTAAGATTCCGATAAAGATAAAGACAAACGCAAAGAGAAGGATAAGGAGCGTGAAAAGGATAAGGATGGTGGTAACAGCATCAAAGATAAAGACAAAGAACGAGAAAAGGACAAAGAACGCAAAAAACTTCCAGACTTGGATAAATATTGGCGCGCTGTCAAAGATGACCCAGCCGATTTTACGGGTTGGACATATCTTTTACAATACGTGGATAACGAGGTGCTTGAATATATAGTTGTATTAATTAAAATGAATTGTATCATTTTAAACATTTAAATTGAATGTTTTGGTTTTAGTCTGACGCTGAAGCAGCACGTGAAGCGTACGATGCATTTTTGTCCCACTATCCATATTGCTATGGTTATTGGCGAAAATATGCCGATTATGAAAAGCGAAAGGGTATTAAGGCTAATTGCAACGCGGTGAGTACAATACGAATTCAATCAAATTCATTTGAAATATGTTGTATTTTTCGATATTTATTATATTATAATGGAATTTATTATAATTCAATAAAAAGTATTAATTCAATAAAACAAAAACAACTATCGTAGAAAAAACTGTAGCAAAAAAGAACTATGAAATTATAATTTAGTTTGAAATTCACCAGCAGTTTTTAATTTTAATAAGCAACATTTTGCTTCTATCACATTTTTGAAACTTCACGTTTCCGTAAATTTTTTTCGTCTTCTTTTTTCATGTTCAAGAGTTTTTATTTCGTTTCCAAATTTAAAATCTCCAATTGTTGCAAATTTCTTTGTGGTTCTTAAAATATTTTGGTTTTATCGGTACATCAATCAGAATGGTTGCGTTTCTTGGCAAAAAATTTTTGTTTGGTTTAAAATGATTATCACAAAAATACCAACAACAACATTGATTTCATACAATGACAAAAAGACTGAAAACTAAAATACAAATTAAGGCGTAAGTACAAATGGAGTTTAATGAAATTCAGTGTTTATTTAAAAGTGTGAAATATTTATAAGTTTTTAAGACACTTTATGTATGTGAACAAAAATTTAAGTTAGCTTTTAATTCTATCTCATATTTAATTAACAATAATAATAATAGATAATTTAGTTTTTGCAGCAATTGTAAAAACAAATCTTTTATATTTGTTTTATGAACATAAAAATTTGTTTTCGTGTGTACTTTGTGTGTGTGCTGCTTTACCAACTTTACGAATCCCCAAACCCTCCACCTTATCTTGTCTCTCCCTAACATCAATTACTTTAATGCAAACTGTGTTTCTGCATTAAACATACGACTTTAGTTTCCTGAAACTATATGACTGAAAATGTTTAATAGATACCGCATCGATTTCCGATAAGAAATTTCTGTTGCCGAAAGAAAATGTATTCACATGATGTTCAGTTCGGTGTTACTGAAAGGGATGCAATATGTCGTATATTGGCAGGAAGAACAGTTGCGGTAATTAACACTTTCCCATAAACAAAGTGAGGCGTCCGATGTACAAACATATACAAATTATGAATTAGTTTAAATTTTTCACAATGCGTAACTGGAGTGAAGTTTTTTGTTGTTGACAACTCGTCCTTAAAAAATGCGAATCAAAGAAGTGCTGATTTAAGATCTGGTTGTAATGCATTTCTGCCCAAAACGAACGTCTTTTATTCCCCTAAAAGTTCGCAATAGAAATAATCCTAAAAATTATGCATATAAATAAAAAAGTAACCTAAATTTACTTGTTGCCATAAATTAGAGAAATTAATTTAAAAGTTTAATACATTGTTCAAGTGCGAAGAACAATAAATTGTGTATTTGTAGTGTTACACATATTTATATAGAAAATAAGGCACGTTTCCATGAAAAATGCGGTTTATTGCAGACTGTGATACCTAATATCGCCGTTTGGTTTTTTTTTCATGAAATATTCAGGCCAACTGCATCTGATTGTGCTTTAAGCGGTGGAATATTGACGCACGTAAATAATACAATAATAAGTAAATGGTTTCACAGAACTAAGTGGTGCAGAGAATTCAATAAAAATCATTTATAAAACTTAAAATGCAACAAGTTTTTAGAAATAGTTTTATCTTAGTATTCAATTTAATACTTGCAATATTCTTTAAGCTTGAAGACTTCTGGCTTTTTTTTTATAAAAAAAATTCTGCAGACAAAAAATATTAAATATGTCTTGACTGCAAATTAAAAATGTTTAAAGGAGAAAAAAAAAACAAATAGACGTCAAGCTTAACGAATATGGCAAATATAAATTCAAAAATGTCAACAAATTAGGATCAAGATCCTTTTTACTGAATGCTAAGAAAACAGGCTAACGGCAAAGCGTAAAATATAAAATAAGGAAACATCCATAAAACAACTTTGGTCTGAAGAACAGCTTTCCCGTCATCGTAATTATTTTTTAAGTGCGGTCAGGCTTCTTTTTGTTGTTTGGCTTTCGAGAATTTTGCATTCCACGTGAAGACATCGGTCGTACAAGTTAGACACAGAGACGCTTAGGAAAAAGTAACAAAGTGTGAACTTTGCAAGTTATAAAAAATATACTAAATAAATAAAATAAGGAAATTAGTTTCTGTAATACGAACTTAATACAATCGAAATATTTTTTAGTTCGTAACTAAAACAAAAGATTTTGACGCGAATAACATAAAGCATCAGATATATGATAAATTTCGATATTTTTGGAGTTCGGAGTCAATATTCTCTATCATATCAAAGGCTAAACGTAACGTAAACGTAAATTTTTGTCTATTGTTTATTTGAATTTATGAAACCGCGGAAAACGTATCAGTATCGCGAAAATTTACAGCTGGCGTTCTTATCTAGTTTTCAACTTCTTAGTTTTTCTTTAAAATAAAAGCCTTTTGGAGAATTTAAAGATTTATGTATGTATGTATGTGGTTTGTTTAGCCAAATATTTAATATCATAAAGTCAAGCCAATCAATCAACTTAAAAAGTTATATCGACTTAAAACGATTTCAAAGTGGAAATATTGGAATTCATTCATCACGTGGCAAATAAATAAAATTTTTGCAGAACTAAATGGGAAAAAAATATTTTTTTATAGAAATGAAAAATTACTTTTCACAGATAATATCGATTTGATATTAAAAGTTAAAAAAGCAGATGAAACGGCTAATTTTCCTGTTGACATTGAATTCTCAGAGATGACCAAACTGAATTAAATAATTTCAATGCAAGTAGAGAATTCCTCCGCTTCTTATCTTATGCAGGAAGTTTAAAGACCTGGTGCAGTAACACATTTTATACTATTTAATAATCCCATCAAGTTTGAAGTGGCTTCCATTCTAATGGCGTTGTAAATGAACACGAGTAGTATTTAATTAACATGGACAAGAATTTTAAAAATGTTAATAATAATTAATCAGATCAAGCCCTGAGGCTTGTCCATGACTTATCCAAATGGTTGAAACCATAGAGTCTACGGAATTCATATATGTATATAATTTCAAAAATAGAAAATTTGTTTAAATCTGTCTAGAAGTAGCAGGAAATGTGCGAACTCTTAAGAAAAATTGCTTTTATGAGGTACTTTGATTATAGAACTCTTTTTTAAAGTCGGCTAAATTAAAAGAGCAAAGTTATAAATATCCTAAATGACATGTCCAATTTTTAAGCTTTGTAATACAAACGTAAAAAGAGTCTGAAACAAATAGATTTCACCATACTCTGATTTGAAATATCCTTTCCTTTTCGTTTTGTTTTTCACTATATATTTTTTGCAAACTCCTTTCACCATCCCATTTTTATTCACATCACATGCACATCGAAACACTTTTCAAACGCTTCTAGACCAAATAAGACAAACAAATTAAAACCATTGAACAGTTAAGTATCTATGAAGTACATTAATCAACTTAACATTGGCCAAAAATCTTTTTTTTTTTTCTATTTCTATTTCCTCCCTCTCCTTCAACTTCAATCAAATATATATAAATGTAAAATGAAATATATTAAACAACAAACACTAGGTCTTTGAACGTGGATTGGAAGCAATACCATTGTCGGTAGATCTGTGGATACATTATTTAAGCCACGTCAAATCAAATCACAGCGAGGACGAAGAGTATATACGTTCACAATTCGAACGGGCTGTTGAGTCATGTGGTTTGGAATTTCGATCGGACAAATTGTGGGACGCCTATTTGAAGTGGGAAAATGAAGGAAAGCGCTATCAAAATATGGTGAAAATATATGATCGCTTAATTGCCATTCCCACTCAGGGTTACAGTGGACATTTCGACAAGTAAGTGGTTTTAGACTTTCGAATAATTATTAGAAACAATTAAATTAACTAATTAAAAAATATTATTTGTTATACAATTAAGTTTATGGTGCGTTTAAAGCCTTATAATTTATATTAAATCAAAAGAATGCAGCTGATTTGTTGTGCGTGTTTCTGGCTAGAAATAAGGAAGCACTTGCGTCAACACAAAAAAAAAGCTTGAAGCACGCAAAACAAAAGCAGTTGTATATATATTTATATATATTTTTTTGGTGATTGATTATATTTTCATATTTTTTTTTTTTAGTTTTCAAGATTTAATAAATCAACACTCCATAACAAGCACTATAACACCAGAGGAAATCAAAAAATTCAGACTCGAGCTAAGAGATTCCTCATCAAAATCATCTTCGTCACGATCAAAGTCCCGTCGTGCAAGTTCGAAAGACAAGGATTCTGAAACTAATGAAAAGGAAAAAGAGAAGGAAAAAAAGGATAAAGATCACGAAAGTAGTAGTAGCAGAGAAAAAGAAAAAAATAAGGATAAGTATGATAAAGCGGCCAATGAAGAAGCATCTGATAAAATTGATAGTGATGCGGTTGAAGCAGTGGTTGTTGAGCCGATATCGGAAGAGGAACCGAATGCTGAAAAATCTTCGGAAGATTTTGAAGATTTAACGAATCTGACAGAAGATGAAGTCGCTTCAATTAAAGATAAAGTCATATCATCAAGACGTAAAGTACACAAATCTACTGTATCAGCGATCACAGCTCGCTGGACATTTGAAGAAGGCATTAAAAGACCGTATTTCCATGTTAAACCTTTGGAGCGATGTCAGCTTAAAAATTGGAAAGATTATTTGGACTTTGAAATTGAGAAGGGTGATCGGCAGAGAATTTTGGTGCTATTTGAAAGATGTTTAATAGCATGTGCTTTGTACGATGAGTTTTGGCTTAAAATGATACGTTATTTGGAAACTATAATTGAGCAGCCTGGTGTGCCGGCGATAACAAGTGATGTTTACCGACGAGCGTGCGAAATCCACCATCCCGATAAACCCAGCTTGCATCTAATGTGGGCAGCCTTCGAAGAATGCCAAAATAATTTTGACCGGGCTGCGGAAATCTTGGTGAACCTGGAAAAAAGGGTACCTAATTTACTGCAGGTAGCCTACAGACGTATTAATGTAGAACGGCGTCGTGGTGATTATGATAAATGTAAAAGTTTATATGAACATTATATAAATACAGCAAAAAATAAAAATATAGCTGGCAGTTTGGCCATTAAATATGCTAGATTTTTAAATAAGATTTGTCATGATTTAGAGGGTGGCTTAAGAATTCTTCGTCAAGCTCTTGAAAAGGACAGTGCTAATACCCGTGTAGCGTTACAAATGATTGACTTAGTTTTGCAGCGGCCTGCGGTGGACGAAGATGAAGTTGTCTTGATGATGGATAAATTTATGGCCAGAGAAAATATAGAACCCGAACAAAAGGTCTTGTTTGCTCAACGTAAAGTTGAGTTTTTAGAAGATTTCGGCAGTTCAGCAAAAGGATTACAGGACGCACAACGATCTTTGCAAATAGCCTTGAATAAAGCTAATGAAGCCAAAAAGAAACAGTAAGTTTTATTCTTTTTCTTTATTAATGTACCTTATAGGAAAGAACAAGTTTCATGAATATAATTTAACAAAAACAATCCTTATATTGATCAACTTTTTAAACAAAAAGCTGCTAAAGGGCTGCAGATTACAAATTTTTAACGATTAAAAAAATTGCTTGTTTTGCTCGGTCAATATTTTCGAAAAAATAAAAGTTACACTGTTATTTTGATTAAAAAAAAAACAGAGAAATTCTTAATTTTGTGAACTATGTATGTACATAAAATCATCCCTCAGTATTCTGAAACGCGAAAAGTTACTAAATGCGTCTTTGTCTTCCAATTTACTTTTCCATTTCATACGCCGCATGAGTATAAAATGTTAATGAAAGTTACAAATTAAAATGTTATTACTTATACTAAAAGTCAATTCAAACAAATTGTCAATTTCTTTGAAATTTAATTGTATGTATGCATTGCAACTTTAAACCTGGTTAGATTATATATTTTAACGAAAATCATTTAACTAAATTATTGCTTTATTTGCAGTGAAAGTAGTCCTAGCCGAAAATCTGGTCATAAGGAAGCTTCATCCGTATCCGCTTCTACACAATCGGTCTATAACAATGGATCCTCGTCGGGCGCCGCCAACTATAATTATGGCTCCGGCAATTCGGCATATTACGCCCAACAAAATAGTGGAGGCTCATATCCCCAACAACAGCAGTCTTATGATAATTATTACAATCATTGGCAGTACAATACTGGCTATAGTGGTTATGGTCAGTGGAGTGGCTACGCTAACTACTATTAAAACAAGCAACAAAACAAATTTTATTATTTTAGCAGACAAAAATACTTTTTTTTTATTTACTCTTTAAAAAATTATTATTAAATAATTACATACTTACGTATTTACCTTTTTTTTAATCGTTTTCATTCAAGTTCAGAGATTTGGACTGCTCCAGTTTTTGAGTTGTTGAAAAAATATAGTCTATTAAATGAAATAATTTTATCTGCAAACACTTAACAAACTATTGTTATACTTTAAAGACTTCTTACGTAATATTACTCTGATTTTCCTTTTGTGCACTTTCTGTGTCTGGTCCATTCTTATATACCGACATACAACCATGATCTCGCACTCGCATTTTGGAACTGTGACTTGAATCGCAAGCAAAGTGTTTCCCTAGTCGCCATAGTTTGCAGCATCAACCTGCTAACGTGAACAAATTGTTTTAATACAAGTTGAATTTGGTAATAGTAGTGCACTTTCTTGAGGGGTGGGTATTTGATATAGTTTGCTGCAAACTTTGAATTTCAAAACATATACATACATACGTACATACATACAAAATAATAATTAAGCGAGTGTTAGATCGTGCCGGTGGTTTTTTTAGTTTCTAATATTGGTTTTTTTTCTTGAGCATGTGAACACTTATTAAAGTAATAAAGAATAAAAATACATACTAAAAAACACATAAAATGTCCTTGTTTATATTGTTGTTCTAGTGCAGGGCATCACAATATCAAACGCAGTTAAACGGTTTTACGGAAGCTGTGTTTAAAGTGTTAATACGAATACCGTCATATTCGCGATATAACGAATGGGCAATTTTTTAATATTATCTTCCTTATATAGCGAATATATGTATGTATAAAATAATTATTTTGTGTATTAAAAATAAAGAAAGAGAAAAGATAAGGTTATTGTTTATACTACGGTTATTTTTCTACATACATACATAAATATGTATGTATGTTTGCATGCGCTTATGTTTCTCGTTCATCTGCTCATGCCTATGAGCTGAAGTTTGTTGAGTTTTAGATGAAATATGGGGAATAGAAAACGGATTTCCTTAAGCGAAAAACAGTCGATCTCTTCGAAAGGGTGAATATCCTGATAAGGAGTAAAAGTTGTATGAATGATTCCTAAAGCAGCGAAGAAGATTTACTGCGGTAAATGGAGTAGGATTAAAGCAAATGCCTTAGAACTACGCGCCAAACTGCGTATCAGAGGATTTAAGTCAAGTGATGGATGGTTAGGCACATTTAAGCAAATTATACTGGAAGAGGGCTGACTGAATTTTTAATGCTGGCGAAGCATGATAGTGTTGGAAGATGCTTCCAGACAAAACATTTGTTCATGCTGGAGAAATAACTGCTTTCGGGAAGAAAATATCAAGAAAGGGAGAATAACTGCTCTTTTCTATTAAGAGAAGTACAATATAAACATTTATAAATAATTTGTTTACATCTCCGTAGTTATTTAAAAATTTCAAAAATACTTCGCTATATAACGAATCTTTCACTGTAACGAATAGGTCCGACATTATATCATTCGTTATACCCAGCTTTGACTTTATTGGCATAAAAATAACTTTCAGTGAATTAAAAAAGTTTATTTTAGTTATAAAAAATGTAGTTTGTAGAGGATATAATTTTCGATATACATATGTATGTACATACATATATACATAAATATTTTTGATAAAGTTATAGTCAGCGTTGCCAACTCAGTCAGTTTCGCATCAATAAACTTTCAAAGTTGATTTGAATTTTGTGATTGCAAATTCAACTTTTCAGTTCCTTTTTTTCTAAAATATTAAATTAAAATTGAATAAATATTAATGAATTAAGTAAATATCGATATATTTTTGCACATGCAGGATCACTCTTTCCTTAAGGTAGAATATGTTTCTACTTTCAGTATTAAATCCGTTTGCTTTTAGTTTCTCCTGCCGCCGTTTGTACACGCAGGAGTTTCTTTCTAAGCTGTATATAATGCAAAGTGTAAAGTCGTTGATTTTATGTATATTGCAAATTTATATAATTCAGTATGCGAATGTCGTTCTTCTTTTTTTAATCTAACCGTTGAGGTGTCGATCGATCGCCAAACAGTTCAATTGGTGGAGGGAGGCTGCCATCTCTGATGATGCAAATTATTGCCAATCAATTCTCCCAGCATCAGAAAAAAAATAGGTTTTCTTTGGTAAAAAACAAGTTTTGCGTGTAATTTTTGAAAAAAGAAATTACTTAAGGCGAAACTATATGCAAACCACCTTTCAACGCAAAAGAAATTACTTCCCAAAGGCCAACGTTACGCATTTACTTGCGTACGTTCGCAAACTACCTTAAATTCATAAAACCCCCATTCTGAAAACTAGCTTAAAAAGTTTGTTGTTCTTCATATGCGTGGTTTTTACTTTTCTTTTCCGTTTCCTTCTGTCCAATCATTTGCTTTTACTAGTGGCAGCATTGATTTCTGCTTTTACGTAAAAATACAACCTTGAAATGCTACTGTTAAAAGTTCTTTCGGCGCGATCTAGTGTGTAAAAAAGATAAAGAAAAATTTTGTATTTTAGACTGTTGAACTTAAATAATTCTTACGAAAGAAAACAAATAAGGATTGACTTTGGTACGACACCTTAATCAGTATCATTTGAGCAAGTTGAAAGCCAGATCTTTAAATAATTCGCAAAAGATGTTTAATTTACGATAGAACTGTGGTATAAACACTCGAAGAGTTCATCCATCGATCTGTGTAATATGAATCAAATTTTTCTTTTTATTATTAAAGAAGCACCAACTAGTATTTGTGAGAAGTGCTTCAACGTTTTGTAATGCGAATAGTGCTTGTTAAAAACACGGATTGCGAAAGAGTTTTCACGATAAATTCTATTAGAATTTAATTAAAAGCAAACTAAATTCAAAGTTAAAATTTTAAAAATACATAAAAAATTTTTTCAAAATTCAACCTAATTTTTTTGCAAAACTGATTTCTTTTTAAATATTTTAAGCAATTAAAATCTTAGGCAATCAATTAATAAAACCAATCTCAAGATGATGCGAAACCAGTTGCACATTCTTAAAGTGCACATCTCCTATAGTGCGGTTCATCAATGGCGTAATTAAAGTTGTGAAAATGTTGCTTTAATTTATGAATGACAACATATTTTTAAGTTTTTAATATATTTTAAATATTACCTGCCAGATTAGATCACTTAATGGAAGCACATAGTCGAAATTTGTTTTGGAAATTTTAAAAAATTTGGAGCAGAATAGCGGTAAGTGATTGCAAATTTTATTGACAACAAAACCGGTTGGAGGCCACAACATGGTTAACAATATTCCTGCTTTAAAATAATACAACTCCAAGATTTTAGTTACATAATTTTCATAACTTTTATAGTTTATTATTCATAAGTTTTCACTTTAATAAAAGGACATAGTTTTGTTGTCAGTTTATATGTATCCACTTTGTCTTTTCTTACGTCAAAAAATTTAAGTCTTAAATTTCAATATTATAAAAAGTTTTGATAATAAACAAAAGCACTTTTCAGATTATATTGATAGAAGTAATTTAAAATCAAAATCCAACATTTCGATTCTAGACTATAAATGTAATTTCAATTATGATTTTTATTTAAAAAAGTATTTGCATATATATGTTTTAGAATGAAACAAGACAATATTTATTTAGTCATCTACAAGATGGGATGATACCAAACTATTTTTCCACTTTTGCAACCGCTGACCAACAGTGGTTCGCGTGGGCTAAATTTCGTGCTAAGAACCATGTCATCGTGAGCAGTTAATTCTTTTAGAACCTTTAATGTACGTGGAGCTTGCTTGATGCCATGTACTTCTTGAAAATGTCTGGGATACTCTGAACAAATTTCACTGTAACCCA
Source organism: Epicampocera succincta (assembly GCA_932526305.1). Lineage (NCBI taxonomy): Eukaryota > Metazoa > Arthropoda > Insecta > Diptera > Tachinidae > Epicampocera > Epicampocera succincta. The sequence continues at coordinate 62,005,191 of OW052034.1, forward strand.
ACAACCTGACGCCATTGTCGTAGGGAGAGCATACAATGCGGCCATCAGCCGAAAAACTTGGTTCTTTTATGAAGCCCTTGCCCTTGTTGGGCTCCTGTATATAGTACATAAGTTTTTTGGGATTTTGAAAAATTTTACGTACTAGGTGATAGTTATTACGTTTAGGAGGTATTGTTAATGGACGTACACACTCAAAGGGTACATAGGGTGGAGAATCACTGCTCGAGGTGCTGCTACCGTCAGAAGATGTGGCCAGTTCGGAAAAAGATGCGCGCCCTCTTCTTGCGGACGATTCAATCGAACGTGTATTAGACGATTCTGTACTTGTATTGCGTGGCACTGATGCCGCTGCTGGCAAAACACCGCTACTAATTGCGTATACATAATTATAGCCAGTAACTGCATTCGAATTTCTGGCGCGATTTTGCCTAATCGCGCGCTCGTGCACGGTTACTTCTGCTGCCCATATATCAGGAATAAACGATTCAGGTCGTTGTTGATTTGTGGATTGCTGTTGATTACTGGCAGAGTTGGTTGTATTGGCATTAGCGGCTGAACTAGTAGAATGTACAAAAGAAGGTGGCGGTGGGGGTTGACGATTTAAAGACAATCGGGAGCGTACAGTACGCTGTCTTCGATTTATACTGAATAATACATCATCTGAATCGCCACTTTCTTCACCCAAAACATTACGTGATTCGTCATCGCTTTCACACTGCAGCTTGCGTTTTCGCCTCGAACTGATGTGTTCCTCTTTTATACGCTCTGTGATATCACCTGGCTCCTCATTAATATCGTGAATGCATGACCATTCACTTTTTTCGTCATAGCTTATATTACGACTTAGTATTGAATGCCCTTGAGGATGAATCTTAAAATAAGAAAAAAGTTGCTTCAAAAAATAAATTCAGCTCAGCGGAATAAAGACTACAACTGACCTGTAAAGCTAAAACTACTTCTGCATCATTTTCTTCAGGAAAATCAGTCACTAATTCAACTCTATTTTTCTTTTGTTTCTTCGAAAAAACATGGTCAAATTTTGCAGCTTGCGGTATATACTGACGACCCATTTGCATTAAACGATATATATTTGGCTAAAGAATTAAAAAGAATCGTTAATTAATATTAAAATTAAAAGCTTTGATATTTGCTTTCTTTAATTGAAACTGTAAAAATTTACAAATTATTTATGACCGTTTTTGTGCGTTTTACAACCGACATTTTGTAAGCCATAAACGCACATAACACAGCTATTTTTGTTACTGATATACACATTATTCATACTAACCCGGAAACCATTTAAGTCCTTGTGTAAAGTGGTTAAATCTAAATTATGTATAATCATTAAGTAACCACCAGTTGAACAAATAACAAGTTTTGTACAGTCCGGCGCAATGCGGCAACGCATTAATCCACTTGTATGAAATACCTTTTGATATATAAGCCCCTGTTCTGTATGAGAGTTAATATCCCATGTGAAAATACTGCCATCAAAACCGGATGTCACTAGCAAATTATCTTTGTTGGAGTATTCGATATTTTTCACCCAATTTGAATGTCCATGAAGGCTGCGAACTTTCATTTTTAAATAGCGCAAATCCCAAAGAGCCACAGTTGTATCATCGGAACACGTGGCAAACATGCGTTCATCCAGAAATCTAAAAAGATAAACGTATGGTCATGGTTTTTTTAAATTTAAATGACTTTATGGACCCAGTTCTAAGACCTCACTTGTTTTAGCATCAGTTGCAAAAAACTGATTTGGTGGATATTTTCAGAATAAAGTGAATACAACATCGAAGCAACCAAAGAAATGTACAACCTATTTTCTATTCCTTTGTTACAGGGAGAACAAAGCCATATGTTGATATATACTGATTTTTAAGCTATATTTAGTGTCACTAGGGGTACTCCTCAAACTTTCTGTATTTAGTAGCTAATTTTTGATAGTTCTTAGTTTTCGTGTAAATTTTGGTAGTTTAATATTCATACATTTCGTTTAAAACTTTTTCTAAAAAATAACTGTTGCAAAACAAAAATATCTCAATGTGGTTATCAGGACTAGCTTTTGATTTTATAGAGGATATTCCGGAAACAATTTCAAAGCATAAACAACATAAATTTAAGAATTCCAAATTAGTAGCTATATTACAGACTACGCATGACACAATCATCACATCTTTTATAAAAAAATGGGTGGAAAAATTAAGAGACCATTAGAAAGTCCAAAATTAAAAAAAAAAAAAATAGCGTAATGCCAAAAATTGCATATGGATGTGTGGCGTTCTTAATCTACATTTGCGCAAAGCGAGGTTGTTGCTTCCGGTCAGAAAATATAATAAAAAACCACATTTTTACGACATTATTTTGGGGAAATTAATTGAAAAATTTCTACATTAACTTACTTTGGGGCTCGAAAGCAAAATATGGCAGAACCTCCGTTAAATTGTTATACATAAATAAATACAATGGATATATTATGAAGCCGATATACAACTGAAATCAGCCCAAATATTTGGTTTCTAGAAAGGCAGAAAAGCAACATTAATATTTGCTTTCGGCATTACTATTTTGATACCTGCTTTATCATTTTACTCGTCTACATTATCATTTTTAGCAACTCAACTGCAACTCGTTTATCCATAATCCGGAAATTGCTATAGGCACTTACATATTTTGGGTAAGTGAAATTCTGTGGCATATGGTAAAAACATTTAAATAAATGCTTCGTAGTACATACATCTTACAAAAGAAATATGTTGGATTTCTTACCGCTTTAATAATTAAAATACGTACTTGATACAGTTGACGTTATCAGTATGAGCGTCTTTAATTTTATGCGTCTGCCTCTGGTTTATGGCATCAAACAAGAGTATAGACTTTTTCTCACATGCTGCTACTAAAACATTTCTAAAGATTTTAAAAAACAAACAAAGCATAAATATGTTTTAAATCTTTAGCTCTATCGTATTGTTATATTAACCCTTTTGGAGAGAATTCCAAATTAAAAACAGCTCCATAATCCGAAGTTTGATTCGGTAAATCGTTCCAATGTTTGAAGTCATTTATTGAACTGTAAACACGAAGCATAATATTATCGAAATCCCCCATATTCGAGGGTAGCCCATATTCCCTTCGATGCAGCCATCTGTGCAGGCTCATACTGTAAACCCTGTTTAGATTCTGAACCTTTATTGCCTTAAGTACAATCACTAAGTCCCTGTAAGATCACCGACTTGGTCTGTTTATTGAATGTAGTTTCAGGTGTATTTCGATGTAACACTTGATTGCCTGCTCCGCTAAAACTTTATTTATAACAAATTTTAGTCTTTATTCTATTTATATGATATACACATATAATTATTTTCAAGGATATTTGAGGAATTTTGTTTAATTTTCTTAGCTTAGCACACTATACACAAAAGTGAAATCAACTATTTTTCCTTGACAGTTGGTATTCTATGAAAAATGCATTTGTCAGCTGTGAAAATAGAAAAAATATTGCCAGAAAAAGTGACGATAAAAATAAGTATCTCCTAAAATCGAAACACACCTTTCAATGTTAATTTACAAAAAAAATTAAATACATAATAAAAAAAACAATTTCATAAAACCTACACAAATCAAAAACTAATTTACAATAGTTTTTGTACAGTTAATTTAATACAAAACAAGTACATAAAATTCTCGATTGTTTGGGAAGTCTGGCAGCTTTAATTTAATTAGTGCTGAGTAGAAATAAATAAAAAACATACGCACTTTAATACATATTCTGCCAAAAAATTTCTTTTTGTAAACAAACTAGTAAATAAAAAAGACTAGCGTTCATTATTAATCAATCTAATTAAAAATGGTAATCCCAAGTTCAAATTCTCTGCAAACTAAATTATTCAAACTTATGTCAGACAAGGAAAAACTAGAATCTCGCATAAACTCTTATGGCGAAATATTGGTACAAGTAAGTTCCGGTGTACTATTAATTATGTATGTGTATGTACATGCATAAATAAAATATGCAAACGCGATAAAATGCGTAAATATACATTCCATTGCACTTACAGAATGGCAATATTGGCATGAGTGGCCCGTTAGTTGATCTTGAAGGATTCCCACGTAATGATATCGATGTTTATCAGGTGCGCCAAGCCCGACAGCAAATCATTTGCTTACAAAATGACTACAAAACATTAATGAACAACGTCGAACAATTGCTGCATGAACTACATGCTAATGCAAAAGAGGGCCAAATTTCGCAATATCTTGAGGGCATGAATATAGCTGAAAGCTCTTCGAATACTGCACAGGAAACAGCAGTTGTAATGAGGAACCCTATTTTAAAAGTGAAAAGTGTAGCAGTTGGATCGCCTGCAGAGCAAGCAGTAAGTGGAAACAGATTTGAGCAAATCACACTTCATAAATTTTGTTCGTTTGGCATGTTTCATTTAAAACTTTTATTTTTTAAATAATTTATTACATTAAGCTCCAATTTGTTTAGATAAACTGAAAAATAGTCCTTCAAAAATAGGAAATTTAAGTCTGTGCTGTACCGTCATATTAAGTTGTGACGAACTGCTGCGGTGACAAAAGTATCGACACCAGCTTTCAATAGTCCTTTGATAAAGTACCACCAATTACACAAAATTATGGAACTCGGTAGTGTATTCAAGGGCTAAATGCTTCGTATATATTATCTAAATAGCAACTTAACCTATATACATATGCAGATAACTACAAGAACTCAGTCAATGTAACTCTTAATCGAGCTAAGACTGGTACAGCACTCCCCTGCAAATTCCTATTACAAATGTTTGAAAGCCAACAAAGTATTATATTTATTACATTACTACCTTATTTTTTTAACGGATTGTACTCTGCTGATTTTGCTTCTGAAGTTGTTGTTTTTATATTGGCCAAAGTTATATCTTTTACTTTCAGGGACTCTGTCAAAATGATGAAATATTGGAATTTGGATCAGCAAATGCCGACAACTTTCTTAATAAACTTGATACTATATTTAATATAGTAAAACATATGCGTGACCGTCCGATTCCTATTAAGGTTTTTCGTAATAATGAAAATTTGGATTTGGTTTTAATACCTAAAACTTGGTCTGGTCCTGGTTTATTAGGTTGTGCTGTCAATGTTATTGACAACTAAAAAACAAAGCAAAAAATATAATATTTTTTTTGGGTTTAAGAAACTTAAAGATTGGGTATTAAATAATAATAATAAATGCGGGCCTGATGTTAGTTTTGTTTGGTGTCAGTTGATCGTACAAACACATTGTTTCATATTAACTTTATATAATGTTGAAATAATATTGTAACATATAAAAACACGGTTTTGCTGTCAATACCGAGTAACAATGATTTTAATAAACTTGCAAAACTGTTGTTATATACAGACAAACTGCGCAAGCATTTTTATTTTAAATAAGGATATCCTTTGCCAGCTGCTATATTCTTACTCTCCATCCTCTAATTTTTTGGTTCAAGTATAAAACTCAGTATATCTAATTTTTATTCTTGAATTTCATTACAGCTATTACTTATGTATGTAGTCTTGACCAGGATAAAGGGGTGAATTTTATGGTTTTGCCATTTAGTAAATGAAGCTCAAATTAAGAAGGAATTAAGTTAATTTAGTTGCATTTAAGTTCATTATTTTTGTGTGCGTACTTGTTCCACTTTGAAGAAATACGCAATACAATGCTTCTTATATGGCATTTCTTTATTCACGCAACGATTGATTTTCCCAAGTAATGCATATTCAAGTCGACTATATTCGTTTAAGCGTTAAGCTACTGTGTGTAATTTGTTTCAGTTGGCAGCTCGATTGTATCGGGGTTCTTTGGTGTTACCAACGCAAACTTTTTGTTTGACCGTTAAAGTTTTACATTCTGTCATTAAATATTTTCCACCCTCCCTGCTAATTTCCAACTTTCATCTCTCTCAACAATTAAATGTCGTTCTTTTTGACAGGATATAACATTTTCTAGTTAGTGCGTATCCTCGTTGTTTTCGTCGTCAGACCTGCTAAAATTTGGAAGCGCGTGCAGTATAAAATAAAAAAAATTTCACGACCAAAACGGCACGGAGCATTTAAGCACACAAAAAAAAAGGAATACAATTTTTTATTTTACAATTAACGGGAAATGAAAGAGTCAAACTAACACTGATAAAAGCTTTAAAGAAAATATTGTGCCAATTTTTGAAAATCAAAAATGAAATCTCCAAGTTGTTCAATTTGTACTAAAATTAGATTCAAAAAGTGATTTAAGTGAAAAAGCGATATCCTTTTTTTGTTCTTTTTGTTGGCTTTTACATAATGTCGCTCGGTAGCTGTGTACTTTTTATACAAACGCGTACATGATTCTTGCTGTTGCTCTTTATTTGCAAGTGTGTTGTAGTTTTTTTAAGTTTTTTATGTTAATCTGCTTTAGTTTAATTTTTAGTGTTTAAAACATAAAAGCCAACAGATAAGCAATCCGACGGAAGGATATTCTACTTGCATATACATACATTTGATGCATATTAGGAAACAATACTTTGTGTCTGAACATATTCGTACATATGTAAATATGAGAATGTGCATACATGTATGGACAAAACAAAAAACGGAAGTGGAAAAAAGGAAATAATTGAAGAAAAATTGTAAATAATGAAAAGAATGGATTTCTTTACAATAATAGCAAATTGAAGATGAAAACTACAATTTATTATCCTCTCAATTATGGAGTTCTTTCTTAATGAAAAAAAAACAGAGCAAATATGTATGTATCCTTATGTACATAAACACACATACATATGAACGTGAGCATGTAAATACATACATACATACATGTGTATATACTTCTGCATTTGTACGTGCTTTTGTGTAAATATTATACGAGTGTAACAGAGACATTCTCAAGGGTCCTCTTGTTACTGTAAAATAAAAATACAAAAAAAAATTTACGTTCTTAAACTGTTTTACATTTATTATTTAAAGATGTTGTTTTCTTTTTGCTGCATTTCTAATAAGCACAGAAGGAGCTAAAAACACACATATTTTAAGTCGCAAATGTGGGCAAATTAATGCGTGTGTATAGATTCATACATATGCACGTACATAAATATGTACGGGATAATAAATAGGACATGAATGGGATAATAATGTGATAATAAACAAACTTGCAGAGCAGGTTATACAAATTAAAATAAGTTTTCATACATACATACATATGTATGTATGTGTGTACCTTTTTCGAAAGTTGGCTTTCTTTCGATCTCAGATCGATGAATGAAATATAAAGTAAAGATGAATAACTGGGAAAAGTTATTGCGGTACGGGTCTCTCCAGATTAAAGTCGCCTCGTGTAACCTGTGGAAAAAGCAATTTATACAATAAGTGCAAACATTTACTTACATATTGTATATATATATGTATGTATGTACGTACATATGTGTGTACATGTGTATGTATTTATGCAGGTACTAACTATGAAAAATGAAAACAATCTTGATTTCCAGTGCTATTTCAGATTATTTTATAACCAAATGGTGGCATTTGAAAACAAATTTATTTATTGTAAGTGTTTGTTTTGCAAAAAGAATTGTTTGTACGCTTAGAAAAAATGTATAACTCATTTGCACGAAGTATGCCGGAAAGCGAATTACATGTCGCCGCATACAGTCCAAAGGGCCGTAATGCCAGCAAATTCAAAAAGTCTTCCTGGTAAATTACAATCTAATTAACCAAGATACATACACACATACATATGTACATACATGCCATCACAAAGTTTTGCCTGTATGTGTCTAAAAATTCCGATTTTATTAAAGAAATTCAAAGTGATATTAATAATTAAATACATGTGCAAAAATTTTCCGCCCGTTATTATTAAGAAAGTGTTGCTTGTCAAATTCACAGTCGACCAGAAGATAAAGTATCTTCTTTTGATGTGTCACGCTTAAAATTCTTAGCAGGCTTTCAATCAGTTTTATATTGTTCAAAATGTTTGCGAATGTTAATGTTCCACATTCTGTACCTGGCTCTTAAATTCATAAAATATTATGTTTCTCCTTTAAAAGACTTAAGTGGCAGTAAGACTTGGCAGTTTCAGACTTTTAGTTGACGATATATAGAGCAAGCAATATAAATTATGTATAAGAATTGCTGGCGGGGCAATTGGAAGATCATTTCAACGAAACCAAACCAAAATCTATGACGTACGATCTTTTTTTTTATTATTATGTTCTTCATATAAATATTACAAAATTGAAATTTGTGCCTCAGCGCCAATAAGGCATTAGAAAGACCTTATATGTACAATTTAGAAGATTTTAATTAGATTTTCTATATAAAAGAACTAATATACCAAAATCTCTGTTATGCAAGTTTTTTTATACTAATAAATGTACTGAACCAGGCCCCTCCATCCCTATTTAAAAAAATTAGTAGACCTTTTCCACATGCAAAAGAAGAATGAAATCTGTTAAAAACTATGTATGTATGTATGTGGAAGGAGTAATATAATTTTAAAAAATGGGTGTGGTTGAAAAAAAGTACTCTATTATTCATTTGAGAGTCCGAGTTCTGCGAGCGGTCTGGATCTGCATATAGCTAAGGTGTAGAAATTCGTAATATCCAATTCTGCGTGTAAAACATTTTTGTGAATACAAAATCATATAAAGCATCCAAAAGTAGAATAGTCTCAGGATTTAAATTCAAATCTATTAGATTTTTGTCTTTAATGTCAAATCTGTAAGCAGTTTCTTTGCTTTTCAGGCTGACCGGCCTTTATTGATGTCGATGGGAAAAATTTTCATATGGTATTAGTTCTTGGACAGATTAAATGAAACCAAATGGAGTACATACTTGGAAGTGAAAACAAAAATAAATTATAATAAGTAGAAAAAACGTATGTATGTATGTATGTGAAACACGTACTTCATTTATTACAAAAAGGAATGAAATGGTGTTAACTACCATAGGGGCCATGACTGCTGCAACTGCATGTGCATATTTGAAAGCAGAAACTATAAAGTAAATTAAAAATTATAACATACTCGTATGTACATACACATACATACTCGTACATGCGAAAATGCTGATAAGTAATGAGGCTGAAAAGTAAACTCTAAGGGCGCTTTCGTGCTATAAAATGATTTGTTTTAATTCTGGTACCAAAATTGTAAGTACCCTTGTGATTTGCCTTGCATTTACAGTCCTGGCGCAAGGGGCAGGTACACTACAATGCGACCATTTTCATTTGCAACTATGCCGTCATTGTCAGTGAGTGCTATTTTTTGAACAACTTTGCAAAACTGCAAGTAACAGCTGATATATACCCGTACACCAGAGATAATAGGCTATATTTAGGAAAAGTGATTTATTACAACACGAATGGAAGAAATCGCAAGTGCCAATACACTTAGCGAAATAAAATTACACATATACAAGGCTGTGTAAAAGCCACTGTTTTACTAAAGAAAATTTGTGTATTTTGTGCACTTGCACTTTCACAAAATATTTTCACCCAACACTAAACTGCGTTAATGATTTTTGTGTCCTGTTTATATTTCTCGAATAAAAGTTAAGAGAAAACATTTTTTGTCTATTTTTATTTGCAAGATCAAACAATATTCCTCAGACTTCGGAAGTATCAAGTTTTATACGAAATATTCATCTTTCGTGAAACTTCACTATATGCGAAGCGAATGAGAAAATCATAATTTTATGCCCATGATTGCAGTTAATAAAGTTAAGGCGAAAGCCTTCACTAGGTGTCGTGTGCAGATACATTTTTAGGTTGAAATTGCTTATTGAATATATATGTAAATACTTACTTAACAAAAAAATGGTTAAGTTTGAGATATTCGTCCAGCTTTCGACACAATGGAAAACAATAGCAAAAATTATCAATTGAGTCATACAAAAGTCGCAAATTAGACACGAATTTCCGAAAATGCTGGCTAATTATATGTACATATGTATGGATTTTAGTCATAAAAGCTTAAGTCGAGATAAGACGAAAATAAATTTTTGACAGATACATATGTACATATTTCAATGAACAACTGCTTTTAAGTATAAATGTTAATAAGCAAAAATTACAACAAATATTCATTAATAATACGAAAAAGAAATTTTTCAGAACAAAACATGTAAAATTTCCTCAAATTAATAAAAGTTGAAGCCCTTCTTCAGTTTTAAAAGGCGACTTAAGCTGTTATGATTAAATGCCACAGGTACAGGTATTTTAATTGTTCATATCAACTGTCAGGATTACTTAATTTACAAATGCCTTGATCCAAGTCTATTTGCTCAAGTTTCAGAAATAAGGATTGGATTGGGTCTCAGGGGTCGGCCCCTACATATGCAGTGGATTGTACCAGAACTGGGTTGGGGAGGAGGAAAGAAGGTGTAGTGTTTCGCTATTTGGATGTTTTTTTTTTTTTTTTGATTTATTAATTCTTAGTTTATTTTGATGGTACATATTTTTAGTTTCAAGGAAATATATTTTTAAACCTCTATAAGATTGTGTGCATGTATGTTTGTATGTACAATATGTCGTTTCGCATTCGTATTTTTATTGCATATACATACATACTTATATACTTATTTATGCCCATTTCGTTAGCCATGTTTATTGGTTACTGTGTTAATGGCATTTACAATATGCATTGGATACACATACACGCAAACAAGTGTGATGAGTATCGCACTGGTACCCTGTCGGAATTTTGTCAGCTAACTCATAACAACGTTAGTACTTTTCCAACTTATTTACGACGGACTGATGAACTGACCAAAATCTGAAGCAGAGGTGAGCGGGTTGTCGTTGTCCTTTGGCATGTTAAATAAAAATTGCATGTGTCATTAACTAAGTCAAAGTGAGCTGGTTTGTGGTCAGCTGAAACTTATGCAGATCGATTGAATACTGATTTATTCGCAGGACATGACCTGTAAAAACTGAATAGCAGTTACCATAGACAATGAGTTAGCTTTTGAGTAAACTATAGCTCATCTCTTATCAAGCATGAACCAGCTTTTGGTTAACTCAAATGCCGACAGGGCCCATATGCACATTTTTAACAAACATTATGTTAAACTACTGCAGCGACAATAATCGTTTAGCATGTTGCTACTTTAATAAATAATACTCGCACGTATAAAAATACTAGATATCCTATAGGCATACCCACATACATACATACATGCATATGTTCACATATATATATGTACATATGTATGTATGCCCTTGTTTTGTATTATGCGTATCTATTTAAAAAAAAAAACAGGCAACATTTTGGTTTGCAACAAAATTTTGTAGGTTAATTACAAACAATGATGTACTCGTACATCTAATAACAACTCAACTCGAAATTTTTTTGGAAACCAAAGAAAAATTTGCCGAATTATTTTTGATATGACGAATTAAATATTCTTATGTTGCACAATGAATTAGATCATTAAAAAACCAGTGATGTGAAGAATATCGCACTGAAGCATGAATATTTCACCAAGAGAAAGTATACGAATTAATAAGGTTTTCGCTTAAAAAAGTGAACATTTTTAATGTTTGAAAAAGAATTTCGTTGAACGGAGTTAATAATGCCGGAAATTTCCGAAAACAGTTTGATATCTTTTTTATTAAAAAAGTTTACTATTTTAAAAGAGTATTCGGAAAAAGAAATCATATTACTAGAGAAGGAGCAAATACACTGAAACATACAATCCAAATTTGTTTGAAGGAAGATTCAGAAAAAGAGTTCAATATAATACAATATATGTATATATAATTGTTACAGTTTGCTATTGCATTGTATAAACTTGGTTCCTACGTGGACGATGTTATCTATTATTTATCCATATATTTTAGGAATCGGCACAACAAAAGAAAAAAATAAAGCTGATTATTGTGTTTTTGGAGACAATTGAATATAAAGTCGAGTGCTTGAACAAGCCTACTGACGAAAAATGTTGCCATATAGACAGTTAAAAACACACAAAATACAGTTATATATTTTGCTATTAATTTGCATAGCGATTGAGTAAACTCAGGCAGAGTTCGTGTCGTCTGGCCACCTGTGTTTCTTTGGTAGTGTTTTTCAACCCAGGGCAAATTGTTCTCTAAATGGAGATTTCGTTTGTTTCGAAATGCAAAATATATTTGTATTTAAATAGATTTAAATAAATACGAGTTATATTTACATTGATTCCCCCATTGCTATTACTAGTTACTCTACTACTAAATAGGCTACTGAATAGTTTTTCTTTCCATTAGCAAGAGTTCTTCTTGATGACTCTGAAGAAACAAGGCGTCTTAAAAGGCTTAAAATTTTGGATTTGCCATTCAGGAACTATTGAAATTAATTTTTGTGTCATTGTTGTTGTACTCAGTGGAGTGCAGCAGCTACTGTTATGTTGGTTATTGTATCAAATTTACTTATTGTCCATTAATGGATACATTGTAAATAAAGAATTCATTAAAAAAAATATATGTATGTAAATATTTCTAATTATTTCTCCCTAAAATCATATGGAAAGACAGCAGCTTAATATCCTAAATTGATCTTTAATAGCAAGAGAGATTTGGATTCGGAGATGATTTTATGCCAGCACCTGCCATGACGGCTATATCTGGCAGTGAATGAAATCCACTTGAGTGAAGAAGGTGGCAGTTCACGGGCGCCTTCATGTGACTTGCAAAGCTCACACAGGTGGCAATTTCTTATAATATGCTGCACGGCACAAATCATAGACCCCTTGCTAAAGAGCTGAAACTATCTAATCCCTTCAGTTTCACACAGTTCCCCAGAAAGCGGGAAAAGACAAGGCTCCAGAGTTGGTAGCCCGAAATCCACAAGAAACATCAGGTTTCATAGGCTTCTTCTACGCCAAAAGGCGTTCCCATTCTGCCAATTGACCTGTGGTGAAGGCTTCGGAAGAGCATTTATAATCGAAGTCATACCTGAACTTCCTAGAGTTTTGGTTGCCGTGCCAACCGAGGGAGCCCTTCCCCTTTATTCGCGGAAAGCAGAGTGCCCTGACTGCCCCGGGAAAATAGCAAGAGATAACAATATTTTTCCATACAAATTTGGATATATGTATGTACTTTTCAACGCTGAAGAAGTATAGCAGCCAATTAGGAAGTTACGTGAGCCCGCTAATGTTTCTTAAAGTCTCTGTAATAAAATGTAGCTTCTTTTTAAAAAGGACGATATTGATTTTAGACATAATCCTAAAATTTTCCACAGATTGCTTTTCTGTTATGGTCATTGTTCAGCTTTTCGACTCTTTGAAACATTTTTTATTATTATTATTATTTTCTAACAGCTCAAATAATAAAAATAAAGTTTAGTTTAAGATTTAGCTGTAGAAATGCAAAACAAAATATCTTCCTATCTTAATGAAACATGTACATATACTTCTGTAATTGTGCCAAAAATTAACTAAATAAAATCTACTGAAAACGTGCTAACAACTAAATCACTCTGAAATATGACAAAAGGAAAAAGAAAAATCCTTTCACTTGACTAAATTTAGAAAATGTATAAAGTTCTGTGTTGTGGCAATAGTATTTAAGGCAAAGAAAAAAAAATAAAGTAAAAATTATGTATATTTGTAAAACTGTGTGGTTGAAAGACGTTTGTTGGCAGCACACCAGAAACAAATAAAATTATTCTTCTAAATGAAGAATGAAGAAACAAAATGTTCGCACGATATCATTGATCGTGTGCACATTTACTTACTTACTAGTTGGAGCAGCTGTTTTTGACGCACTGGAATCGGAAACGGAAAAACTACGAGGTTTGGCTTTACAAGGTGAGACTTAATACAAATACTCCTCTAACACATACTAATCAAGCGTCAAAGCAAATGGTCCACCACGAGTAAGTGTAAGTGAAGAAAACGCTAAGTGTCCATTGCAAAAGTTAGTGCAGTTCTGAGCAAATATGCACCACTTTTATCGAAAGTATTTCCATTTAATAAGACTAGTTTAATTTTTCTTCGTTTGCATTAAAAAACCTTGTGAATTGTTATTAGTCTAAATACTCGTATGTGTGTATGTATGCAGATTCATATAATTATTTGAACTTGTAAGTTCACAACTTTCAACATCGGCAAATGAAAAAGATATATCTATAAAAGTAGTAGATACATACACATTCAGGAAAAACACCATACACATACAAATAATTTCATATATCGATATTAAGGTGTGGGTTTCTTAGTGCCACTATTAACTTCAGGAATAGATTTCCTTCGAGGTTATGGCAGATCGTTGGTCGATGAAGGGCTTTTCAATTTGGCGCGGGTAAATGTTGGCGGCTTGTGACAGGTTTATTATTCAGTTCCTGATTTCAAACCACCATGACAAGTTACTCGATAGAGCAGCGCATCCAAATGAAAAATCCTTATTATTGCAACCGCTGCCGCAAATTCGAACAAGACAGGCTCTCTAGGTCATAAGACAACACACATACCTCAAGAACAAGCCAGATCGGCCAAAAACATCGTCGCAGTCTATGAAAATGTGCAGAAGAATCGAGACGGCCAGTTCATCGTCGTGCATATAAAAGTTGAGCTTCCGCCGACTTCGGGCGAATTTTGGACCCAAAATGAACGATATAGACTTAGACGACATGTCGTCCCAGCAGCAAGGCTGTACGCGGAATACAGCGAACGCCACAATGCACATTCTGACCGGTTTGAAGGTATTTGGGAAATCGTCGACTTGACCCTGCTAGGCTTTTTCTTGTGGGTTTTACTGAAGTAGTGGTTCTGTGCCATTAATCCACAATTGACCGATATCCTGAAAGTCAATACAACTCAGCCGGATTTGTTAGTCAAAGTTATTGAAAACTGGATCACTTGGATCCATGCCACCGTTACAAGTAGCGACGAACGTAAATAAATAATCCTCGGTATTAGTCTCACTAAACAAGTTTTCCTATCGAAGAAGCTAGAACAGGTCAGTACTTTATTCGAAATCACGTGGTTCACAGCACTCAATTTATACTCACTCAAGTTTTAATCTAAGTGAGGTAACAGAGGCGTGGTTTTCAGAACCCGCCTGTACAATATGATTTATATGGATATTTGTTTACAACAACTACAATTACATTACTACATACCTTAATGTGGTCAACCTGTCCATTCCGCCGTTCCCTGCTAATTATGACACTTATCTTAAGAAGTGAAACTTTTTCCATGCGTGTTTTTTTTATCTTAATTTAACTATTTTATTTTACTCCATGCCTTTTACGTTTCATGCTTTAAGCCTATATAATATTAACTATTTTAATTCGAATACCGTGTGTTTTGCTTTACAGCTGTCGAAGATATGATTATTGAGAAATACAACATATCTCCGGAGGACTTCAAAGTAATGGAGACGGTTGTTTTGAAATCGGAACCACACAAAGCCGGACAGCAGTGGAAGTTTACAGGTGCATTCTACTATGCTACTACAGTACTGACCACAATTGGTTATGGTCATTCGACACCAAGCACAGTTGGTGGCAAATTATTTACCATGTGTTATGCAATTGTAGGCATACCACTGGGTCTGGTTATGTTTCAAAGCATTGGAGAAAGAGTTAATAGACTGAGCAGGTAAGCACTTGAAAATAAGTTAAATTTTACATGAAACAACTTTACTGTCATCTCATCTCATTTACATATTTGAAATAATTTAGCTTCGTCATACAGGCGGTGAGACAATCGCTGCAGTGTAAACGAACCCTTGCCTCTGAATTAGATTTAATATTTGTTGTTACAACACTTAGCTCCTTGACGATAGCTGGCGGTGCTGCGGCATTTTCAAAATATGAAGGTTGGAACTATTTTGATTCAGTATATTACTGTTTTATTACTTTAACTACAATAGGTATGTATGTGCGATTCATTTGTTTGTTCTTTATAAATAAATTTGAAGGTTATTTTCATTTGTCCTTTTGTTTTCTTTGTCTTTGTCTTTGGTGCTATTTCTCTGCCATCACCATTCTTTGTGCTCATGAAATGAATGCATATTTTGTTTTCTTCGATTGCTTCCATTGCAGGCTTTGGAGATATGGTAGCGTTACAAAAGGATAATGCACTTAATAATAAACCAGAATATGTTATGTTTGCTTTAATATTCATATTATTTGGTTTGGCCATTGTGGCTGCCTCCCTAAATCTCTTAGTCCTCAGATTTGTTACAATGAATACAGAGGACGAGCGTAGAGACGAGGCGCAGGCCATGCAGGTAATTTGAAAACGTTTTAAAATCTTAAGTACATGTTTTGGAAATGTTTGTATGCACGATTTGCTCCTTGTTCCGACGTTGAATTTATTCAATTTAAGCACAGCACGACAAAAACAAAAATGTGTTTCCGGCCATCGGATTCTGGAAGAGAGTTTGAAGAAATATAAATCCTTTTTTGGTGGCAGCAAGATGTACAGACAACAAATAAAAGTTTGAAGTTTTCTTGTAACAGAACTTTGCAATGAATGTAATGTAACAGAACTTTGCAAAAAAAGAATTCATGATGAAACCAGCTCAAAAAAAAAGAATAATAATATTTAACAATAAGTCTTAATAACTCCGATGCGAAATATTTCCTTGAACCTTGCAGAAAAAACATGATCATTCTTCTTTCCGAGCCATCGAACACCTTATCAATTTGTGAATCCTGCCACAGATTTGTTTTTGGGTTTTTTTTCTGATTCTACTTTAAAATTGCGCTTTAATAACTTAGAACCTGTAACCTTGAAAATTGTGTGTAAAAAAGTTTGAGATCTGCCTTTAGAAGTGATTGTTTTCTAGTTTTGGCATAGATCAGAGAAACCTAAATTGGACGCTGCAAAAATATCCGACATTAAGGTTTTAACTTCAGTGTTTTTGTTGGCTTGGTAGCACCATTACCGCTATGTTGCATTAAATATTGGTTTAAGTTTTAAACCTGAACAAAGAAAAAAGAAAGACTACATTGTTTATTTACCACGTTATATATGTATTTCCGAAAGCTATAGAGACCACTTCTAAACTACATAAATGCAACTAATTAGAGCATAAGAACAATCAACAAAAACCTATGAAATAAAATTTTAGGTTAGAAAAATAGTATTGACAACAAAAACAAAGCTCTAATATTGCTGTTTTGTTTATTGCATAAATTTGCAAACGAAAGCTATTTTGCCTAAATGCTGAACAGGTCATTAGTCTGCCAACACGCCAAAATTTAAATATGGGTAGTTTTTTTCGCAAATATTTCTTCAGCGTATTTTCTCAGAATCCGTTCAAAAAAAGTACTGTATTATTTTGTTGCACGCTATAATTAGCCTTGCTTTAATATGCTATGTTGGTTTACATGTACATATGTATATAGTTAGCTGAAATGCAAAAAGGCGTATCTAACAAAAATTTCAAAATCGAGTTTTTCATTGATTATTATGAATTTTAATGGCATTCATTTGAAATTTTTGTTAGTTACGCCTTTTTGCATTTTAGCTAACGATATGTATATCTACATATTTTGTTTGCTTCTTTTTTTATTTTTAATTTGTTGCAAAAATTTTAGTTTTTAGTAGTAGAAATTAATTCTAATACAATTAAAACTTTTTTGTAATAGTTATATTATCTAAAAAATTTTATTAATGTTTTTTCAATGCGAATTAAATCAAGAAATCATTAATACTTTCTGGAACGCAGCTAATTTTCAAATAATTTTTTGTTTCTTTGATAAATTTACTTTATATTGAAAGCTATATTTTTAATGTAGAAACAAACTTGTTTTTCAAAGAAATCGACATTTTTAACGATTAATTTAAAGTAATATCGATTGCGTGAAGTTGGTTTTGTTGTATTCTTCTAATACATACATACATACATATGTATATACTTTTTCTTAATTTTAGTATTAAATTAATGTCTATGCAAAAACCTGCATGCACATGTTTGAATGTTTGTATTAGTTTCCGTTCAATCGTTTTTTAAACGTTTATTGTTCATGATTTTCCAAAACTCATTTTTAATTACTATTAAATTAATACGAATGTATTTGCTTAAAGGACTATTTGCTTTTATGGCAGAGACAATAAGTTTACATCGAATCAGGATTAGAGACTTTTCTAAAATTTATAAAACGACATGAATTTTTCATCGAAATTTATTTTTAATAATTAATTTTTTATGGTGTTTTGTTATACATATATATTTATATATGTATGTATATGGTTAAATAAGCCGGGAACATGTAAAAACAATATCAAAATCGAAGTTTGTATTAAACTAGGAACTAAAAACAATCAAAAAATAATATATGTGTATGTATGTGATGTTTCCACCAAAAAAACAAACGACTTGGCAGGAAGTTTTATACACAAAAAGTAATTCCTATACAAAAGTTTATGGCAAGGCTTGTGTATGGAAACATCATATAAATAGAAATAGTTGGCTTCAAAGCCAAAACTTAACAATTTTCTCAAAGCTGTAAGAAACCTTTTTTAAACAGTTCGACAAATTGTGGCACCGCTGCAGAATCAAAGTACTATACTTGTGATCAAAGCGCGGATTCGGTATAGCAATAAGGCCACGACGATTTTTCACATTTAATGTTATAATATTGAGGCCAGTTTGTGCAAACTTTTTTGAATTTTCGTGGACTTTGCGATAATGTAAATACTCGTAAAAAGAGTTTTGTAGTAAAAAATGTGTTTCAAAACTATAACTATATCAATTCTAACAATAAATGCTTACATGTGTATGAACATATGAAATTAAAAACTGATACATACATCCATACATATATTTATTATAAAATTGTACTTTAAATTAAGCATATCTGTATCGATTTGATGTAAACTTGCAGAAGAAATATTTATTAAAATTGTTTAAATATAGACATATGCACATTTCATATTGTATATTTCGCACATTTCCTTTTTTTATTTCTAACAAATTTTTCTATCAAAATCCATTTGAAAGTAAAATAAATAATTTTAAAAACATAAATTTGTATTCTTTTTTTAACGTTTCTTTTGTACGCGCGAAAATCGAAATACAAAACAAAATATTTTGGAAAAAATCGTGTTAAACAATCAAAAGTTTATGACCCAGTCCAATTTTTGGACAAACGAGGTGAATTTTTCTCTCTCTCCCTCTCTCTCTCTCTCTTTAACTACAAAAAAAAAAAAAACAACTTTGTGATCGCTTTTTTTTACAAACAAGTATTTTTAAACCTCTTTCAATTTTATCTCCAACTACAAAACTTACACCGAGAAACACAATTTCAAGAAAAATCCACAAATAACTTGAGTTCATTATGATAAATACAAAACCACCTCTGTTTTTCTATTACTTATTAGTTTCGATACACACTTTTCCACATTTCCGTTTCCTGTTTTAAAAACATAACTATTACTGTTATTACTAAGTCATAACAAGAATACTAACGCTGTTTTCTTTATGTTGTGTTTATGTTGAAGCATTTTTTGTTCAAACTTGTAAACCTACTAAATTAAAACTAAAAATTACTCTGCCATTTAAATATTATTTGACTGTTATTGTTATTTCGTGCTAATGCAACAACAAACAGGCTCTTCAGGGCTCAGTTAAACTTGAAGGTGATGTTATCACGGCGAATGGTTCCATTTTGAGCGGTTATGAAGGTCATGATGGTCAATCCTATAGCGGCGCAACAGTATCGTCAATGTGTTCATGCAGTTGTGCATGTTTTAGTGCAAAACGGCGTAAAAGGTAAATTGTAAGACAACTTGTACTGCATAGTCAGCTTAATTCAGTTTGTTGTTGTTGTTGTTTTTTAATTATTAGATTGAATTTTTATTTAATACTTTTTAAGTATTTTATTTTTTTAAATATACTTAATACGATGACTTATTCGAATGTAACTGTTAGTACATAGAGTCTGTCCCACTATGTCGAACGTTAGCGTTCGCCACTATTTCGAAGGGCAAAAAACTAATTTGGAAACTGTTTATGAAGTTGATTTCGCCAAGTTCATTTATCGCCCGCTTTAACTATCTCTGTGACATGTTGCGATTACGATCAGTTGCTCTCTCTACAATCACTTTTCTATTGTTCAACAATTTGGCAAACGTTAATGTTCGACATGATTGGGCAGACTCATAATTTGAAGAAAACTATTATTTATATATATTTATGTACGTTAGAAAGACTTACTGGAAAAGGTTCCCCGTTACTTTTCTCAAATCATAAAATTAGATCAGGGTTGCAAAATAATTCAAGGGGTGCAATAAAATTCCATTTATTATGTTATGTAGCATGCAAGGCAACTATGACTCTGGATATTGAGGCTGTGCATGCCCCTGCTTCATTTGGCCCCTTTCAGGGATTTTGTCATTCATATTACGTATTTGTGAAAATTTTCATAAACTTAGTTTGCCAATCCCGTCTATTATTTTAACTAGAATTATTATTCTAGATATAGTGGCAGTGTATGCCGCTGCTGAAAAGTGCTTTTAAAACAGTTACAGTACTACCTTTTAGTGGCGAGCATCGCTACACCTTTTAAGGGATAGATTAGTACTCTACTAGTACATACCACTGGGCTTGTACTAATCCTTACACATATTGTAGGTCATAAAAATGACAACTTTTCTCACTTTGCATACAGAGTTTGACGTTTTGTCTCGTCTAGACGGGGTTCTAACTAATATAATATTTATGCAACAGAGTTCCTTAAAATACATTTATGCTTTGAAACAAAATAAGAAACATTTCTACATAATCGTAATACTAAATTAGTCATTAAGGCGTGCGTTTATAAGCACTTTTGATAGAGCGACAAAAAATATTAATGTACCAACTTTTGCAACCCTGGCTTGTAGTCGGGCAATGATCCGGCCTGAGATAGACCAAAATACAAAGTAGCACACCCAAGTGCTGTTGAAAACGTAATTTAGCAACAAAATTTCGATTTGAGATGGGTATCAAAACACACTATTTCTAATGGTCCATTTAATGTACATCTTACAAAATATATACGGCTTTCATATGTACATACAGTAAATCTTTAATTTAAGGCATCAAATGAAAGATAGACGTTCTCCTTCATCACACACCCGTCACTTGCTACCCGAAGTTGTTCCAATGCAGGACTTGGGCTACGATTCATATAGTTTGAATCACTCGTTAGATGGCGTTGATGTCGTTGATAAATCGGGACGATTGCGGCCTAGTCTACTGAAACGAAACATTTCGTTATTATCATTTCAGAATAATATTTAAATAATAACGCATTTTCTTTTTTGACAGATTGCCAAATTTATATTCGTTTTTCCCTTTTGGTTTTCATAAACTTAGCTTTAAAAAAAATAAATTAAAGTTTAAAACAGCACCAACACAACGTAATGCCGGAATATTAATTAATATTTTAATGCGTTTTAGCAAAAAATTTAATTAAAAGACTTTTTCGTTGTAAAGCAAATAGCTTTTAATATATGTACGAATACTTCTTACATTTCCAATTTGTTCTATTTACTTCCCATAATTGTACCCATCCAGATGTCAAATTTTCAAAGAGAGCTGAATCGTATTTGAGACTTGTGCGAGTGCAATGCTAATTGGACTTATTTCTATGTTTCTGACCTAAATAAATGGAATTTAAAAAGACCATCAAAATTCGGTTTTCCTCTTAGAAATTACCAGACATCTGCCGCCTATTCTTTTACGTAGACTTTTATACTCATTTTTAATTCCTGTTCTATCTGTATTTATGATGGCCCCTAAAATACAAAACACATGCATAAGTACTCGTTTATATGTACATATGTACGTAATTATGTAAAAATATATTCATTACATACAAGTGACCTCTTTCAAAATGTTTTTTCGCTAAATAATTGCACCAAAATTAATTCTTATATTTTTTAAAATGCTCCGATTCTGCGCTGTTAACGCTCGTTCGTAGCAAAAGGATCTCGATACAAATATTTATTTTGATTAGGCTTGTGTGGGAGCTGTTTCATGATGTTAACGCTCGCAAGCACTTTGAACAATGAAATCTTCCGTTTTCGTTCCTCTTTTACACTTGAGCGCCAGGTAATGCAAGGAAATGTACTGAAGGACGTACACTTTTTCGAACTATTAACTTTTCTAAGCATTTTTTTTTTAAATGGAAATAGTTACTTTGGATAAATCATAATTCAACGCCAAATCTTTTATGTGATGACGTTGATCAGGCTTTTCTAAAATCTCCATTTTCTGCGGCAAATCCAATCTGATTTGTGATTTCTTTGCTTCGGTACACAACTTTAATGTTGTTTGTTAATAAAGATGGTCATCTTCTTCTTCTTCTTTTGGCGCTACAGTCCGTGGTGAACCTGGGCCTCAACCAACAAAGTTTTCCAGCTGGCACGGTCTTTAGCCAGCGTTCTCCAATTTTGCACACCAAGTTGGTTGAGGTCCCTCTCCACTTGTGTGCGCCATCGGTTCCGTGGGCGTCCTCTACTGCGTTGTCCCACAGGTTCGGAATCGAAGATGGAAAGATGGTCATAGTATTATTTTTTGCAGCTCAAACTAAAAAAGGAGTTCACAAAAACGTATCACAAGCCAACAAAACAACAGCGTTGCCAGTGAGAATATCTAAAAAGTACCGAATTATCACTGAAAAAGCCATTTGTTTTAAAATTAATCGAACGCTCTGAAAAGTTAACTCTTAACTTATCCGACATTCTATTGTACTAATTAATTGTTTGTTGGACCACTAATCTAGTTCTTTGCTGCTTCGTTCGTGTTCGTGAAACAGGTTCTTATGGAAAAAGCTATTGCTTTCAACATATCGCAACTGTTCATCAAAAGTAACACAACTCAAAATTTACAAGTTTTCAGTAGAGGCAAAAAACTAATTGCGCCAATATAATGGAATTATTGTTATAAACAAATACACCGTTGTAAAGGAAACTCAATAATATTTCAATAAAATAACAAAATGTATTTCTTTTTACAGTGGTTAGATATGGTAATCATACACTGTTTCCTTCAAAAAAGTGGAAAATAGAATTTTTTGAGTTGTGTTACTTTTGATGAACAGGTGCGATATGTGCATACATATCTGTGGACACTCGAGAAAATGGCTTCTCTCGGGATGATACAATTTTCTAAGATTTTTATAGTAAATATAACATGTTAGTGCGCTTCTTTTACTCCAACTGCCGTATTTCTACGAGCTTTAGAACGCAAAATATGCAATCGACTAATCGACCTCTTTCGAACTTTTCTCCAATTTCAATTTGACGAACAGACTTCTTTCGGAGAATTTAAAATTCGAACACTGCCATTTGACGAAACAGCTTGTCTGCATTTAGTTCCAGCTCGTCTTCACCGCTTCTTTCCAAAGAAGTCGTTTTGTCAAAAGCAATCAAAGTTTGAAAAGCTTAAAGCTTGCCTTGACTGACTCAAGCGACTAAGATGATTTTCTAATTTAATCATAACAATTTTGACAAAATGAAGCAGAAGTTAATTTTTGTTTTAAATCTTCTTGATAAAAAATATAAATTTTTATGGCAAACTATTGCTTTTAGAAGTGAAAAAAGGATAAGATTTCTTTCATTTTCGAAACAATAACTTTTGTTAGTCAGTTTAACAGCTTTTTTGCCTCGACTGAAAAGTTGTTGATTTTGTCAAATGTCGCCAGATATATAGATATATATATATATATAGCTTCGAAACTTCTGTACATGGGTCTACGTATGTATGGGCTCTGTCTGTGGCGTTACGTTTGTGTTGCATAAAACAAGGTCAAAAAGTAACTTCATACAAGGGAACAAAGCATTCTTACAAAACAAAAATTAAATTATATATTTTAAAAAAATAAACAAATTTTAGTATTAATCCATATGCTTTTTAAACATTTAATTGTATTCTTACATAGAATTATTACAAGTTAATTAATGTCCACAGCTCCAGAAAATATTTTCATTAAATAAATACTTACACACAGATAATTTACATACCAACAAAAGTATATTAAAAACCACTGCCATTTCCACAGAAAACCAAAAAAAAAATAGAATATAAAAAATAGAAAATAAAATAAATAATAATAGAAAAAAACAATATACAGATGTATTGGATACATACATACATATTGGATTTGAAAAAAAAAGAAAATTATTCTACCGCATTTCAAAATCTTTATTTCTACGTTCGGAAACCCAAATTTTATTATGAAAAATTACAATAAATTTTTACGTGCCTCTATTTTAAGAATATAAAATGTATTTTGAAATCAATTTTCCATAGTTTTTTTTTAATATTGTACAAATCACATTTATTTTAAACTTTTACAAACTATGGCCAACAGCTTTACAAAATTCTTACCGTTGTCCACGTATTTCATTCATTTCCGGCATTATATTTTATTTTATTAACTAATCGCCAACAAATAAATTTGAATAAATTCCAAAATAATAGTCTTAAAAATGCATGTGAAAACTTAAAAAATAATTGAAAGAATTGTTATTATTAATATACAAAATCACAAATAGTTTTAAATGTCTCCTATTCGTAATATGCCAAAAGTAACAAAACAGTCATCAATCATATCATATAAAATTTATTACAACTCTCATTTACTCTATTTAACATTCATTTTAAGAACTTAACAGTGAGTAACGAATGTTTTTAACAAAGAAATATGGAAGTTTTATGATGGTTTTTATAACAATTTTTAATAACTGAAAACAAATTTAATTACAAATTATTTTTTTTTTGCCTTCTAGGACTATACTTTAATTACAATTTTATTTTAAGGGATTAACTAAGAAAAAAAAAAATCAAAACAACCCATATTCTGTCTGTCAAATATGAACTTAGAAACTGGGTTAACATGTTTGAGTTACAAGTAATAATTCCAGTTCGCGCGATGCATTTTTCAGTCATAAACAAAAGTTCAATTTAATCTATATATTTATGATATAATAAAAGAATTTCAAATAGTTCAAATTGTTTAAAAGAAAGAGCTGAGTTTATTTAATGCTATACAATTAAAAAAAACAAAAAATATAGCTGTTTTTTGTGTGTTCCAGCTGTCTACATGCCGCAAAGCAAAACTTAAAAGGAAGACTACACTGTTTTTTGTGTTTTTTCTCTCCTAATTCTAATTGTCTTTTTAAAACCAATTGAGTATAAAGTTGGAGGTTGTCCAGTCCACTGAGGAGCAAGACAGTACTTACGAAATGTCAGCACTCAGACAACTGGAAAACACAAAACATTTGTATCAATTAAAGTTATTAAAAAAATTTATATTACGATGAATATTTTTGATGCAGATGAGCTGGAAACCGCTAAAAAAATTCGCTTTAAAACTGCCTGATAGAGCTGTGGCCGATCTTTCATTTAAGTGACCGGTCATTATCGTTCAATTATCAAATACTGATCCGTTAGTTCAATTCGGTCCACAAACCGTACGATTAAATACGGCAACTAATATGATGTTGGTTGTTCTTGCAATTTACCGAAAACATTAATGAAAATGTAGAACCTTCAAGTAGTTCAATTGCTTGTGTTGAAAATAAATTATTTTCGAAAAAAGAAAGAAATTTTATAAGAAGCTGAACATGAACGAAAGCACCGGTCACCTAGATGAGCGTCTTACTCCGTTCATTTGAATGATCCGTTCAATTTAACCCGGTCGTTTGAGAGCGACACAGCCTGAACTTAAATCAGCAGGTGAAAAAGCATCGATTCAGTGCTTTTTGACAAAAAGAGACAATTTGAAAAAAGTGCGCACTGCTATGAATCAAAAAGTACTAAATCTAGTGCGACAGGCGCTAAACTGGCATCGCTACATACAGGTAAATTTTTAATTTCACTGCCTACTCGCCTCGACTATGTGATCAGAATTTCACCTCTTTAGTTGTGTATGAGAGGCATAAAAGTCAGAAGTGATTTTCTGATGTCGAAAAAAGTGGATCAGAGAGTTTGCACCAATAGATATCAGCAAGATATTTAGCGAAAACTTTTGTTTTTCACTGAATATATATCAGGCAGTGACTGTTCTAGTTTTATACAATTTCGAATCGCAACCTAAATGGACTTTTTTTTCGCAAAAACAAAAATTTAAATATTTAAATCCGAGAAAAAGCGTAAAATAAAAAATAAATTTGGAAAACAGGGAAAAAAACAACTTAAAAATTTGCAAAACGAAAAAGAAATATGTGAATCTGAAATAAATCTAAAATAAGAGGAAGAACAAGACACTAAAATCTCCATCACACTTAGTACTTCCGACTTTACTGCACCTTGTGAATGCTATAAATACTTCAATATTTCATTTTCTTTTTTAATTCCTGAAGAGAATTTTTATGGTTTTTTTAACTTTTCTTTTTGATTTATGATTCGACCATTAATTTTAAATACATATTGTAATAAGAAAAACATGAAAAACAAATTTTTTTTCTTATTGCCGGTCTTTGTACAAGACCTCTATCAGTTTGATTAACAGTTTTATTAAATATTACACTTTTTAATTATTGTAGATACTAGATTGATAAACAATTTCCAAAATTATTAGTCTTTTCTAATTGAATCTGCGAATTTTGTAACTAAATTTAAATTATTATTTCCATCGCATTAAATGAAATTTCTAAAATTTAGATATTTACAATTATAGTGTGTAAATAAATATCCGTGTAACTAAAAAATGTGCCAAAATATTTTTTCTATATTTACATACATTTATACATACATATTAACTCTTCTTTATTTTGGTTTATTAATCATATCGCTTGTTTAGCTTAAAGATGACATCGATTTATTGTGTATTTCTGATTTAGAATTAAGATAAATATTGTTTCATAAAAAGTCGGCATTTTAACTTCAAATGCTAAAATACCCCTGATCGAAACTAAGTTTGTGCCGTTAAGATTTTTATATTTTGCGGTCTTCGGCCTTCCAACTCCTTAATATTTTTACTATTATTTATTTTATAATAAAAGCCAAAATGCAGTGCCCCTTTCCATGTCAACATTTGAAGAGCAAAATTTTTGTTTTTAACATTTTACGCACCTTTAACCAAAAGAAAGAAACCTGTTTGGAATTCCGCAGTTTTGAATTTGTGCTATCGAGTTTGTCTGCTATCGAGTTGATTTGATTTATTCCACTTCGAACAAGACTTATTCCCTTTACAATAGCAGGTGAGCTCGTTAACACAAAACAGCACAACTGGCCGAAGTCCAAAGTATGTATTTTGTTGAACATTTTTGCTTCTGAACGATCGGCATCCAAGACATTAATACAAATAGGCCACCACTATCATGAATAGGATTAGTATGTT
This sequence comes from Epicampocera succincta, assembly GCA_932526305.1. Taxonomy (NCBI): domain Eukaryota; kingdom Metazoa; phylum Arthropoda; class Insecta; order Diptera; family Tachinidae; genus Epicampocera; species Epicampocera succincta. The sequence goes on from OW052034.1 coordinate 62,032,484, forward strand.
AAGGACTATTTACAATCAAAATTGCGGGTACCGATTTATTCTTTTCTGGTTTACGTGTATCATGTATTTCTTCCATTTGTTATTTGCCACCGTTTGAGGTGTCATCCCAACATGTACACAACTGGCTTAAAAACTCTCTAAATGAAATTTGAAAGTCCCGAGAATTTGGATGCTAAATTGTAACACTTAATTGATGATTTTTTCCCATAATATATATCATTTGTTTTATAAGAATAATGATAAATGATAAAAGAGCCTTCAGCAGGTTTCACTTTCAAGTTTGTTCTGTAATATATTTGCCTCCCACTGTAAGTAGGTGGAAGTCACTGTACGCCAAAATACTTTCATTTTGTTATATTTCATTAAAGTTTAATTCCGTAGTATTTTTTTCAATTAATGATACATAAATATATAATCAAGGAAAGTATTTTGCTCAAATTTTAAGAAATCCATATCTTTATGAAAATTACGATACAAATTATTTTAAACAAAAATCAAGTGAAGAAAAAGAAAAGAACTGTCAACTGCAAATACATTATAAAACAAAAACTCACAAATAAATAAAAGCTGTAATGACTAACAAATACAATGTACTATAACTATTTACTTTCATCAAATACATAAATGAAACATATTAAAAATGTGGCAATTAAAAACATATTAAAAAAATGTTTTTAAATAAATTGTTGGGAATTTATTGTTGTATTATTTATTCTTAAATATTTTTTTTGTTGAAGCGCACAAAATGCTATTTTAAATTTATGTTCTGTTAAAATATTTTATTTAACGGTTTATGCTATAATTTATAAATCCATACATATATTATTTATTATGACGCAATTGAAAATTCAACTATGGATGTGCCGCCAAAAGTATTTTTTAAGCTTAATTTTTCTCCGTGGAAATAAAAACTAAGAGAAATAGGGAAATTTTCTAAAATATTTGGAAAATGCTCGAGACGCCTTAAATTTTATGTAACTTTATTTGAAGCGTTCAGTTATAGCAATTTAGATTTATTAAACAGATGGGCTGGCATGTTCTTCTTCTAAATGTAAATTTAAAAAACTGTTTTAATGGACTTGCCAGTGAACTAAATGATTGTCACTTTTTATTTTGTTTGTTTGTTTAAATTTATTAAAAACACCGTCACCATTATTACCAGGATTGATGATTACAATTTGAGCGTGTGTGTTCCACTTCATAGTTTGCAGCAACAGAGAGACAGACAACTTTCAAAAAATATTCCAATATTAAAAAAAAAAAACAGTCGACCCTGTTCTGCAAATCGATTCAGAGTTAAAATATCGTTTTAAAAATCAATTTCTATTTTTGATGTTGTGCAAAATAATCCGAAATCATATAGTTTTAATCGACTTTTAATCGATTAAACATACTTGGCGTATATAAAAAATTATTATTATTATTATACAAAATTTTAAGTCTTCTTTGTATGTATTTTAATAAAATTCCTAGCAGCTGGAAACTAATTTAAAACAGTGTAAAATTTAAGTAAATGAAATTAAAGTAATACGGCCTAACTGATAAGCGCATCGTAAATCTCCATTTATTCTACAATATAATAATAGTACATAAACTTTAAACATGTGTATCAAAGTTTCCATATTCGTATGATTCTTCCACTATATTTGCAATCTTCTTCAAGCTTGAGGTATTTTTGTGCTTCTTAAGGCAAAATATTCAAAAGTTTCTTGCATTTAAAATAGTTCAGCAAATGACGGAATTGTTTATTAAGATATTTTTCGACTCAAAGGAGTCGCCAAATTTGAAAGCTTTAATTAACATTTTTGCTACTATTTCGACGATTTTATAGAATATTTTTGTTCATTTAATTCACGGCACCAATTTTTTTTATTTGGGACCAGCTCTTGGGTATGACCGCTATTCAAGTGACGTGTGAAACATTGTGCCGGCACTGACAAATAGCGGAAAAGGGGGGAGTAGCGTCTATGTACATTCGATTTGAACCTTCCCACATTGAGAGTGTTGGGAAACACCTCCGCAGGACGTTTATTTCTTGGGCAATTCACTCCGCGACCGACCACAAATGGATGAGCTCCCGATGAAAACCGCATTGTGCGTAAGAATGTGTGTGTTCCCTGATCTCATGAGGGCAAAATGCATTTTAGCATCGATAGAACAGTGTAACGCGCCCCACACTACGACGATGCTCTAGAGAGTCTATGGAGTTGGGTGCTCTACTGCCAACAATGAGCTTTTTCGCCCGCTCTGGTACACGGTATAGTAACTCCCAAATAGACTTTGACGCGCCAGCCCAGAGATGACAGAGTTGCATTCCATTTTCGGGCGGATGTAGATGTTGTAAATAGTAAAGAGGTGCGATGAAGAGTGAAGTAAGTGCTGCACTGTTTACGGCAAGAAAAATGTGGGCCTTCCCGCCATGATCACACTGAATTTTTATGTCCAGAACATCAAGAGTTTCTGACTCGTGAATATTTATTTACACCTCCCACTACCACAAACGAAGCAGCAGTGAGTTTTGTCAGCATTGAAGTCAATCCTGTTCGCACGACCCCGTTCTAAAATTGTTGTTAGATCGTTATTTAATGTCTCATTCATATTTTGCCACCATCTCCAAAAGGCTTGACCTATAACTGAATGATATGAATGACATAAGCTGCTGTTGTATGCCAAAGAGTGGACAGGGTTAAAAGATTGACTTAGAATGACAGAACGGAGCCCTGCGCTACTACTGAATTAATTTTGAACTCATTTGATGAATATTTGAAGTGGTGCCAATAAAAAACTTTGCATAACTGCCTTAGAATAGCTTGCAGGCCCCAGATCTACGTTGGCTCCTAAAAATGTTTATTTTGTGTATTTTGATGCCGAATAATTTCTTTTCAATTCGAAAAGAAATAAAATTATTATTATTTTCAAAGATCTTCTACTTCGATGATTTCGAAATTACATTGTCCGATCTGCCCCTAGTGCCGTTAATATGAAAACATTTGATATCATTTGATACCATCAAGTCTATAATTTAAATTTTGTGTATTTTAATGTTTTATTTCAGTTCATTGAAAGCTGCCGATTTGTTTATTGTTTTATTTACGTTTATCTTGCACACATGCACACATACATTTTATGTTTATTGTTTAATAAATTGCCTTTTTTATAATTTGATCGTTTTGCATATTTTTGACATTTGAGTTTGAGTTTAAACTAAGGAATAGCTGCTGCTTAAATTTTGCTCCAATTAACAAAATATGTAAATAGGCTTTTCCTTCCTCTTTTTGTGTTGTGTGAATTGTAGTTATAGAACAAGAATATAAAAATTTAAAATTAGTTTAAGCAAAAACAAAGTGAAGCTAAAACTATTTGTGTACTTCACTATCAACACATGAAATTATGAAGAAAACTTAATACAGAAGTGCAGGAGAGAAAAAAATTGCGTAAAAAACACCTGCATACATCAATATATATTTAGTTAAGTTGAAACTAATCAATTCTTAAAACATAAAATTCAAAACAGATTCATGATAGATTTTTTCAAATTAAAAAACAAAAACTAATGAAATGAAAAACCAAAAAAGACTTTGTAATATACTTATATAATAGTAAATAACAATAAATAAAAACAATTTATATGATTAAAGGAAAACGTATTTTTATTCCCAGCCTATGGACATGACAAAATCTATTTAACCAACAAAATCTATTTTTCGGCAAGAAGGAAACGTGTTCACTCATGTATTCATGTGTATTCGAAAGCTGAGCACAAAATTAAAAAATTCTTAACGTCATATTGGCGCAAAAGAAACGCCGTCCACCCACCAACCTTATCTCCAGCTGTTACCCCGCCAAACACTACTGTCACTATGCACTTTGAGGAATGAAGCACTCAAGTACTAAAGTTTGAAGTGCATTAAGAAATGGGCGGGAGACTAACTCTGTATCTATTGCCATCAAAAATGGGTGTAACATTCGCATTTGTTTTCAACTGCAAACAAAAAATAATTCTTGAATATCGGTTCATATGATGTGAAACCGATAACTCTAGTCGTTGTAGTACCGGTGATGATTCTAAAGCTCAAATGGCACCAGTTAACTGACACAATAAGCGTAACTATTACATGAGTATGTACCGTCCCTCTTACTGGTGCGAGGTTCTGTGAGGTTCTGCGGAGTTCAAACAAACACACGAGTAGATGATCCAATAAAGTAGTTTTAATTTAAATGTTTATTTTCTTTTTCTTGGCGATTTTCACCCGTCACAAATTCTCTATTAATACAATATATACAAACTTAAGCCTAATTTAAATTAATTTTAAATTAAATGTTTGTTTTGTCAGCGATTTTGTCAATAACTTTGCGCACTTGAAGATCTTGAGCACTCTTCTTCCAACTAGTGTTAGTTCTGAAACCACATACGTTACATTTTTATTTAAAACATAATTTTTTTTGAAGCAACTGACTTTAAGGCGATTAACTTAGAAAAAACCAAAAATATTACTGTTTCTTGTGTGTGAAATGTCAGCAGTATATAGACAGCTAGAAAACGCACTATAAACAGCTATATTTTTTGTTTTCAAAATTTCTTTAATGTTTTTCAGTTCTAACTTATAATATTTCTTAAATTGTGTCTCAGACTGTGTTAAACTTTATGGATGAATTCGTTCCATATCGCAATGGAAAAGACTCGCACACGAAACGCTTCTGCTATATAATGCATTCTATAGTTTAAACGTATCCTAACCATTTAACTATATATGTATTTATTATTTAAATGAACGTTAGCAGCAATAAAATTACAAGTCTTGTAAGCCCATCATTTCAGGCTTTATATGTCCTGGAGGCTGTCAGATATTCCGTCGTTTTCGCATCTTTAGTTGCGTCTTAGCTGCACTTTTATTCATCGAATTCATAAATTGTAAGTCTACAACTTTAAAAACCTGGCTATAGAATTATAACACTGACAAATAGAAAAACGCTCGTACTTTCCATTGGAAATTGTTCTATATTAATAACTGCTATTTCTTTTACTGAAAAACACAAGCAAGTATCTACATACATACATACTTTTAAGTAATTTTTGTCCTTTTATTTGTGTTTATATACATGATACTTAACTAGTCCTTTTTCATTCCCAAGTAGTAATTTATTTAATTTAAAACTATGGGAATATTCTTAAGTAGCGCATGTTTTCACCATAGAAAACAATAAATGTTTTCGAACGTAAAATCAGCAAAGACTCGTATTATCGCTAAAATCAGTGTAAATAAAATGAAAATTTGAAAGAAATTCCAAATAAAAAGGGAAGCTTGTATTTTGAAATTAAATAAAATATGTATAAAAAACAATTATTGTTACAGTTAAAACAAAATGATAATTATAGATGTGATCCCGCACGTAATCAACTTTGAAATTCCGAAATCTGTTGCCATACCGAAAAACTGGCCAAGGGAGGAAGATTTTCTTCCTCTTTTACAAAACCAATTAGATATTTGACTAACAAACAAAAAAAAAACTGCTTTAAAAAGGCTAAAACTAAAATAAATGATTTTCTACAGAATTAAATTTTTATGAAGGCAGATACGCTCAATTCTTTTCAACCCTTTATTAAAATATATTGGTTTAAATCTGCTGGAAACTGCTATTGTTAAAAAAAAAAAAATAAAAATGTCCTATGACTATAAAAAATATCTTTCAAAAATGGTAATGAAAAAGTTAAAACGTGATTAAACAAAACACAGCAAACTAATTTTATTAGATATCCAATCATTGTTTTACAAGAACAACGAAATGAATTTAATATCGAACAAAATTTATTTGCGGTGTTGTTTGAGTGCTCAGAAATTCTTATGAATTTCGAAGTTTTGTTACAGGTTGTTAACAAAAGAGTATTGCGTACAATGTGTGGCATCAGCACCAAAGTAATACACCTAGACATAATTGGCCCCATCGTTTTGGGCTCTAATTTTGGGTTTTTTCGTTCTCCTGCTTTCGGACACTTTTGTCTCAAACTCAACTACAAATACGGGATCACACCTAACGTTGCAGCTTGTGGAGAAAAATGAAATAGCATATGATGTTTAGCTTTGCCTAAGTTAATCCCGAGTACGTAAGCCCCAAATAGATGTTCGCCTTGTGCCCACAGTGGGACGAGCCACCGAACTGTGCACAAATTTGTTAATACCAATTTCAGAAAATGTTTGCTCTAACATCTCCAAGGCTGAATCGGTTAGCATACCAAAAATATCTAAATACGTTAGGGTGGACATATTGCGCAGTTCTCTGCAAAACAAATAAATTATTTAAGTTTGCAATTTCAATGTGTTAGAACTTACATGTAGGCAGTTGCTGGTATACTGTAACACCTTGATAGGGATAAATATTCAAGCATTTTAAATTTACAAATTATGTTTATTGCATTGCCAGTAAGTCCGGTACAGTCTGACAAATCCAGTTCTAATAACTGCGGGCAACGTTTAGCTAAACTGGCTAGATCTAAAATAGATACAAACATGACATTATTTTAGAGCTTTCTAAAAGATATGTGTTATATATTATCGTTTAAACTTAAAACTTACGTGAATCAAACATAGTTTTTCGACATCCGGCAAAATTTAATCGCATTAAATTTGGCGTGACGTTGGTAACCAACGACGTCACCGCATCTACTGACAAATTAGTCCACGAAATATTTAAACTGTTTAGCTGCGTCAGGGCTTCCATCATTTTTCGTACACTCCATGCCTCCAAGCCAGAACACATGGCTAAATTTAAAGCTTCCAGGCCAGTATTCTTCGCAATTTCATTGCAAATTTCATCGTTTAGCGCAACATGTTCCAAACTAAGTTTTTTCAGATGCCGACAGCGTGTTAAAAGCATTTTCAGCGAAGGTTTAGTAATAGACACCATACTCAGGTCCAAATATTGTAATTTAGATTCAAAGTTAGGTTCAGACTCAAGAAATTGCTGTTCAAAAACCGGATGTTTCAGCTAAAAAATAAATGAAATTTTAACGTTATTAACGGACCTATAACGTCTTTCGTCTTTTTTTAGTTTTATTAGAATAATTGAAGATTATTCTCACCATTACAGCATAATAGTAAATTAGAATTATTACTATTCTCAGTTTGAACATTTGAAATATGATTCTTATTTCTTTCATGCAAAAAAGTGAAATCATCTTATGAAAATATAAAATAAAGTTCAACAAAGAATACATGAATTCTTAAAAATTACTTATATCAAGAAGTTGCATAAAGTTTATAAATATTAACATGTTAAATATATTTTTGCCGATATAGAACCCCAACTTTCCTAATACCGAAAATTTAAAATATTAAAGAAAGTCTTAAAAGTAGAGAAACGATTGGACGTTGATTAGATGCTGGGCAAATCTGTTTTAAAAACAAGAAATATCGATGAAAAAAATATTATAAAAATCTTAAATAGAACTATATTCGATTGTGTTTTTGTCTGTCGTGGTCCACACAATTTATTCATTATATGATTAAAATACTACGCTACATTAACAAGATAATTGAGAATAAATTTTACCTCCGCCTGGGCTAAACGAAGAATGATAACTCCACGTTTTAAAATATTTTCCATTGCACCAGCTCTGATAGATCTTCCGCCCAAATCAAGCCGAGCCCATAAGGATTCATCGCTGGCACACCTTTTGAATAGTCGGCACACCAACTCGCAACGCAAAAGTGTTTTTTTCGGAAGCCATTTAAAAATTTGCAAAATAATTTCATCTGACAAGGTGCTAAAATAATCTCTTCCATTTGGATTCAGTTCACGCATTGACTGATTACGAAATAAAAAGAAATTTTCATTAGGAACAAATCGTTGTTGTAACTGCTGTTGCTGTTGTTGAACCAATTGACATTGTTGTTGGATATATTGTTTTTGTAACTGCTGTTGTTGCTGTTGCTGTTTTAAAATAGCTGCCTGCTGACTGGTAGATGGTAACAGTGATGGTGATTGAGATCTCTGTGGAAAGCAGTTGCTAAACGTTTGCTAAACAGAATAAAATTTATAATTAAATTAACAAATTCTGAAATATATATGGTAGAATCCTTAAATGAATGTTTTATAAGATGACTCATTTTGTATTTGAACAAATGCTTCACTTTGTTATTTTAAATTTTTTATTAAGAAAAGTTTTGTGTAAAACACAGAAAGTAACCAACTAAAACTTGCGAAATCAATATGCAGAATTTTGCAATACAATATAACTATTCTTAGAACATCGATTGAGCGTTACTTTCATTCTGTTTGGTCTAGAAGTCGTCAACATTTACATACTATTATGGAAAACTAATTTTCCTAATTCTAATAATACGACGGCTTTATACTTGTCTTTCTTACATAAAAATTTAAAAATATGAAGTTAAGAAACTATATTTCAGAAACACTTATGCCAACGGGTTCTTACTTGTTGTTGTAATTGCAATTGTTGCTGTTGTTGGAGCAGCAACTGCTGCTGTTGAGTATTTCTTAAAAAGCTGTTACAAGACACTGTTGCCAAAGGACTTCTTGTATTTTTTCCACTATTGGAAGGTGAATGAGAATTACTATTATTTCCGTTTAATCCGTTTAAGTTTGATGCTCCAATTCCTAATATAGCAATTTTTTTGTGTTGTACACCTGTTGTCGCCACCACTGAAGTTGCACTGTGGGATAATTGGAGTTTATCACTTGTTGTTGTTGTTTTTAACTTTTGTATTGTGTGCTGCTGTGATTGCTCGTCCGTATAGATATCGAATGAAGATGATGAATTTGAATTGTTGTTTATGTTAGCTTTTATTTGCTGCTGACTGTTAGTACTGTTGTTGTAAGGAATGGAGGTTCTGAACTGCGTTTCGTTTGGACCTATAAAGCTATGGTTACTTGCGTTATCCGTTGAAGAATCAAGTAGAGATGTATCCATATTTCGATAAATTAGTCTTTGCTGATGCGAAAGTTTTGGTGCATCCAAATTGGGTGTAGCCTCATTTGAGTTTTCATCAACATTTACTGTATTCATGGTTGATGCTACCGATGATGAACTTTCATCTGAGTCTAACATGCCAATGCCCATTTCTTCTAAATACTCGTTAGATAAGGCCGATGGCGATGAAGTCGTTTCTAGTTTAGCTAATTTCCAAGTTGGTGTATGTGTTGAACTTTTACTGGGCAACCGTTTTCTGTAAACATTTTTAAAGACATTAACATTGAAAATTATACATAAATTCTAGTTTATTTAAATCTTCTCAACAAATGACACAGAATTTTAAAAACATGTTTACGTTTTTCGAAATTCAATGAAATTTTTAACTATTGTATTCATTTGATGAAAAATGTAAGTAGAATCTTTCTTGGGTTTTACTCAAAATTCGAGGGAATAGTTTTAACAAGAAATTTGTATTGTAACAAGAAAGAAAAACACATAATTTTTAAAAGATTAATTTTTTATATTTTTATGTTTCTTAAATTTAATTTTTTGGAGCATTAAAAGTGCTAGTTATTACTTGCAAAAAGAAATTTTAAAAATTCACCAAAGAAATATAAAATTACTAGACCTGGCCTAAACACTAAATTTTTCCAAATTTAAATCTTATCAAAAGAACCTATTTTTTATAAAAATTACCAATAAAAATAACGTATAATTCGACGATTAGGCAGCACATAAGAAGTGTATATAGTTTCCAAATTTATTAGAAACTAACAACAACAAAATATCTTGGTAAAACGAAGCGAATGTTTGTAAGCAATTGTTGTGTCCGGCTAAATTGATTAGGAAACAATAAAAAAATATGCCTTTACGAGACCTTTTTTAAACTCAGTTTTGTTTAAGAATTAAATTTTCTATTATTTTAAACGACTTTTTTTTTGGGAGCGTCCCTAAAAATATTAATAATAATATATTTTACTTGTCTTGTTAAAATGCAACAATTGGAAGCTTAGTTCTCTATAGAAGAATATTTATTTCATTACTAAGTTCTAGTTTTTGACAACAAAGGATTAAAAATGTGCATGTATTCATGCATATAGCGTGTATACATATATGTATACTTTTAATAAAAGCACTTTTGTTGTATTTAGACACAAAAATAAAAAAATTAAACTTTTATGTACATCTTTTTGCATCCATTACGAATATGTTCATACATATGTAAAAATTGTATTACATGTAAACATAAACAAAACATTGACAGGCCAACACATTGCACCAACAAATATATTACAACCTACGCCCATATAATGCTACCAACAAAAATGCTATAGTGGCTTAGACACAAATGACCCAAAAAAACATCGCTTACGGGTCATTAACCTTTTTTAATTTTTATAACGAAATCAGCAAACATTTTGTTCCGAATTATTAATGCAAATTGTAACAATTTAACACAATGGCAGAATGTATACATACATACATGTTCATGCATCTATATACATGTGCAAACAGATGTACATCTGCATGTACATATATTATTGAGAACTCCAAAATATTAAACAAAAAAAATCTAATTAACAAATCAAGAAGCGGCCCTTTTAATAGGAAACTCGACATAAATTCTCAGCACCTATAAATTACAATGTATTATCTCTTTTCTGATACATGGTATGTTATTTCTGTTGTATTTTGTTATAACTTTAATATATGTATTAAATAATTTATTTACTTTTTATTTAGTTAACTGCAACGAATTACAATAAAAATTGACATTGCATTTTTTGTTTTTGTTTTCCAATACGCCGTTACCGACTATAAATAAAACAACAATAAAGCCATCACAGCGATTTTATTTCAAATCGTAAACTTATTATAGCAGCCAGTGTTTTTTACGTTTTTATTTTATATTTATATATACATATATATATACTCAACATTTTTATACTAAGTTAAAATTTAATAAATTTAATTAGAATGCGAAATTTCAACTTTTTTTGAGCTCAATTTTAATATGTATAATTCTTCTTTACCATTTCCTGTAAAACTCACATCCTCAGAAGCGAAAAATAGAAAAATTAACTCTTAAAACAAAGGTTTGTTAAGAGCGAATGCTTCTTAAAATAATACATAAAAACAGAATTTGTTCTTCCCTTGTTTTGAATTTTTAAAAGTGGCTGATTTTTTCAAAATATCGATAGTCGTTAATTTGTTAACATTTAATTTTTTTTTTCTGTTTCAGCATTTCACAAATTTACACAAAAAATAACGGAAATCTAACGTTTTAATAATGATAGAAGTCCAATTCAGACTCATTTCAGGGTCACGATATTAAATTCATTATTGCAACAGCCAACTTGTATTTCTGTGATTAACAGCACTTTTTATTGCCAGAAAAGGTAAAAGCGTGTCAAGTTGACATTTCTCTTTAAAAAAAAGAAACCTTCAAAAATTAACTCTTACAATGAATGACACGTTTCAAAGAGAATTTCGTTAGAACATAATAAATACAAAAAAACTACGCATTTTCCAAATATTTATATGAATTAAACAAATAGTAGCAAATAGAAATTGACCTCCACTTTTATATTGTAAACAATTTGCAATCTTTACCTTGTTATTGGACACAAATTCTCGTTGTTCTCCTTGACTTTGATAAATTTGTTATTCATCGTTTGTATTTTATTATATTATTTTTTAATTTCCCAGAGCACTATTTTTCTTTTTAAAAACTTTGCTTTTTACCAAGTTTTTATTGAAAGAATATATTTTTAGATCACAAAAAAAAAATATAGAAGAAAAGAGGCGCGAGGAATATAATGTTATACATTACAGAGTTGTACATTGTATGACAAATATTCAACTCGACCATATGAGAGTGTTGCTAAGCTCGTTCCTTCATCTTAATGTAAATTGCGTTTTCATGTATGAAGTAATTTGTTAACAATTTTCAACATAGAAGAGTTTCTAATATTATTTAAATTATGCATAAAATGTTTACAAACAAAAGCTTATATTAGCTATTATATTAAAAATAAAACTTTTGTCTAATGAATTCTTTATGTATTATATAAGTTTTTTTTTTTTTAATTTTCCTTATATGTGCTTTTTAAAAATAGGAATGTTTGCTTGTTGTTTTAATTTTTTTCTTTGGCTTTAATTACTTTAATTAAGTTTTATCTAGATACTTGAAGTATAACAAAAGCACCCCTATCACATTTTCCAAATACAAATTAACACATACACACACCTATTGAATTAGTATCGCTAGTTCAGATTAAATTTTTAATTGAATTAAATTTTTAATATAATTCAAACATATAATAAAACAGAAAATCATCAATAATATGTAAAAACATACAAAATCTTTATTTTAAAATTGTTCCCTACAGTAATCTTTTTGTACGTTATTTTAAATGCTTGACTGTACCTATTAACTTGGCATGACTTCTTTTCATTAATTTTTTAGCACCACGGTCGATTATTTTATTATCGAAAAATTCAACATGGCGGTTGTTCAAGTAAAAACAAAAAATATTTTTTTGCGTATCTTATACATTTTTATAATAAACATGATTGAAATTAATATTTCTGTTACTGAATAATAGAAGAAAATTAATAAATAAAATACAATTTATTTTCAAGATGGCTAAAACAAAAAAATTTTCAGGAAAAAAGAAAACTGACGCAAAAAAAGTGGAGACTAAAACGCCTACAAAAACAATAAATGGAAAAGTTGCTAAGAAGCGCGTTAGTGTCAAAACGGCAATTAAATCTGATAAAGAAGATTTAAAAGTTAACTCGAATAAAAAACAAGATTTAAAGGTCTTGAGACCATTTTCTGTCAGGTTAAAACACACAAAAATAGATTCCAAAAGTAATCTTAAATTTGACATATCGGGGGTACAATGTGAATTGAACGATACAAAAGCACAAAAGCATGAATTTGTAAACAAGGATTATGAAATAAAAAACAATAATTTGGAGATGACTTATGATATGAAAGCTTCTAAAAACAACACTAAAACATTATTAGAAAAAAAGTCCAGTCCAAGTTCTTCAAAAACTAAGAATGGTTTTTCAAATACAATTGCCGATAAATCGGTTTTGGATGTAACAGAATCGAGTGGAATGCAGTACTTATTACGCAATAAGAAACTGCATGAGCGAACTAATGGGAGATTTCAAAATCAATCACCTATCAAAGTTAAAAAATGTTTGGTCAAATTGCAAAAAATGTCAACCAAGAAATGGCAAACAGAGTTTGTTAATGGCACTTCCATTCCTATTGCAACTAGGAAATGTACTGTTAACTTAAACAAGGTCCCCGTAAGGGAGAATTTAAGGAAATCTTTAAATCCGCTAACAACAAAGAATTGTAATAAAATTGGTAAGTAGTGTCCCACAATGAACTTTTGGCTCATTATTAATCCAAGTAAATACCCATTCCTCCAATTTGTCTCTTGTTTTAATATGAAAGCAAAAAATTTAAATTATAAACATATTTAAACGAAAAAGCACAAACTTATAACTTCTCAAGAAAAGCACTGCAATATTTTGAACACTGAATCTTAATTGCGCACTAACAAAAATAAATTTATTTTAATAAATTTCTATAATTAACAACATATTTTTCCTTCATTTTTAGCAAACACGGATTCTGTATCGTCGAACGTTTGCTTAGATATACCAGTACTTGATAAAATCAAACGAAGCAATTTTAGAAAATTAAGTCTTACAAAATCCTTTAATATATTGGAAGGTACTAACAGCAACGACACAGAAACATTAAATGCAATCAAAAATTTACACAAAGATACTCCACCGCAAAAACAAAATCTTCCAACTAAAACTGGATATACCGCAATTAAACATATCGCAAATTTGTCCCTGAAAAGAAAAGTAAGAGAACCTATCCAAAATAAGGTAAACAAATTCACAGATCCGCTATTGGATCCGCGATTAGAAACTACTATACCCTTTAACCCAGCGCGAAATTCTACGTTAATAGAATTAGACTCAGCAAAAGACAAACAACAAGAAAATTCAAATGGGGAAACCAAAAAAATGTCATCACCTAAAGGCCAATTTTCGTCTCAAAATTTTGCCAACAAATCCGATGAAATTGAAAATCTGCTTAATTTACTTGATGGTGAAGAAGAAAGTTTATTGAACTCATTAAAAATAACAAATGAAACTAATTTCAAACTAAGTGACAACAATCGAGATACATGCGAAGAAACACATTGTAATATTTCAAATAACAATAATAGGACGAACAAGTTCTTTCATCATAAAAATCTTCAAGAAAACTCAAAAGCACCAGACTTAGCCGGAACTCGACGATACAATAAAAGACGTACTACAAAGGATAAAAGTGACAATATATATGATTTTGTTTCACAGTCTCAAGCATCGGATTCATATAGTGCAAAACATGTTGATCCAACAGCTGATGTTGTTAGAAAACTTATAAAAGAAGGAAAAGTTCAAGTAGCTACTAACTGTAGGGGTAAAGGTAAACCAAAATTTAAACCCGCAGGACGTCCCAAAAATAAGATTAAGCAAACTGGTGTTAAAAAATTAAATCATTTAAAAAACCGAAGGAAACCCAAAAAGGTTACATTCGTAGAATGTCGAAATGTCGATGTTGAAGAAGATCATTTCGATAATGATCATTTAGATGATGAACAGTTTGTCAATCTTAGCCACAATATGGAAGTTCAAAGTCGAGACATTTTTAGCGAATCAAATGTCCATAACATTGAAAATATAGGTAATGATCAGCAAGGAACATTTAGTCCTTTGGCTAAAACCGTGTTAATCAATCAAGCTAATCGTTCAAATTGTCAAAGAAAATTTCAATTGGAAATGCTAGAGAAGGTTAGAAACGTTATCAGTACTCCGAAAAATAAGCAGTCTGTGTTGACACACACCGGCTTACAGGTGGATTTATCTCCTATTGCTATGCCGTTCCGCGCAGAAAACCAAAGCGCATCGCCATGGCGTGTTAACGAGGATGCTCATTTGCCTAAAACTTTTAATTTTTCCAGAGGCTCTGGAAATTTACCATCATTTTCCAGTGATATAATACCATCAACGCCGAGAAAAGAGAAGCGAAAACAAACTCCGAAAGGTTCTAATCAAACAGTTGTAACGTACGAAAAATCTCCAATAAAAAGCATACGCGACCCACTACTTATTCTTAGTCCTCCAACGAATGATATTGAAAATATGGAGTATAAAACTCGAAATTTGAACGAACCATCTAAAACATCATCATTTTCATCAAACGACTCAAATACAGAAAATATGCCACCTACTAATGTTAAACTTACGCCCGATGTCTGCGTTGAAAATAAAAAAATATTTGACTTAAAGCAACTTCCAAACCCCCGAAGAGGCCTTAAGAATCGTAGTCCGTTAAAAGCTATTAATATTCTCGATATTGTACATCTACCTCCGTATAAACCCAATAAAACCAGAAATACTGACGATATTGGTGAACAGGAAGTAGACATGAGTTATTTTGAGAAAAATACAGATGATTCTAATCAAGAAGATCATAGCAATGAATCATTAAATATTCCACCGCAAAACGATCGTTCTAAAAATTTAATACAACCTGCTGGAGAAGATCTGTTTGGATTCGAAGAATATCTCTCACAATCTGATATTTCTAGCCAAGAAAATAATAAATTTCACAACAGCGAAAACAGAAACGAGCAAAATCAAACTATACAATTTAAACTTGAGTGCTTGCGGAAATTGAAGCCTCATGAAAACGATTTACAAAATTCTAAATACGTTATTAAAAACATTCCAATTTTTGATGATGAAGGTTTAAAGGATTGTGGAGTAAAACAGAGAGGTATTAAAGAAATGCTGTGTTCAACATTGTTAGATTTGCAGCCGTCAACAAGCAAAGACGCCTTAAAACGTTTAAATAAAGATAAACTAACAGATCCAATACGATCCAACTTCGGACAAAACGAAAACCTTAGTGAGCTCTTCACAGATCCTGAACCGGAAACGACATTTAACGAAAGTGTAAGTATTTTAAAATGTTGCGCCATTAAAATATTTTCAGTTTTTGTGAAACTCTCATTTTCGTATATGTCATCATATACAATAATAAAATCAAGGCAATTGAAATATTTGATTCTTTTAAAACCAATAGATCAAAAACCAAAGAATTGCTCAATATAAAATGTAATTTGAAAATTACACCAAGTGCAGAGTATATAAGACCGTATATAATTAATTATTAATTCCTCAAATTATAATCTTTGACTTTTCAGGGGGCTCATCGCACTTATACTCGCCCGCAGAGGCGAAAGCGACGCTTAAATAAAGACAGTTTTATCATGTTATTAGAGAGTGATGCATCAGAAGAAGAGGACAATTCAGCAGAGCAGCAAAAACATCACTTAGACCAAGAATCTGATAAGAGTAAGAAAAAGGTGTCTAAGAAAAAACGCCAAGCTGAAGTGGATGATATTGCACTGATTAAATTCGTTAAAGAATTCAACGAAATGTGCAAAGAAGTTGAAAGTCATGATTACTTGGTTGTAGAGAAAAATGCATAAGCGAAATTCTTCTAATTTTTAAGTTAATTTAAACCAAATTTGTTTGTTTTTTTTTTTTGTTTATTTTCCTTCAAAAGGACACATATTTTATTCAGAATTTGTTTTTAATAATCTTATGTGTTTGTTAGTCTGCAATTTAATTTTTTAACCATTTGATTTTCCCAAACTTGTTATTCGAGATCAATATTATTGACTGGTTCAATATTTTTCTAGATGTAACTCCTTATTTAAAAGATCTTGAAAGTTAATTTTCTGCTCAATAAATACAAATAGTTTCGACTGAGTCAGTAGAGCATTTAAAATTGCACATTATAAAGCACGGTATTGTGATTTGCATAGTGTGAAATTTAAAGGCAATGTGCCAGTATTCTGCAAACGTACATACATATGTACATATATGCATGTACATATGTATGTTGTTTCTATTCTTACTTTTTCATTCAAAGAATTTTTAAGCGTCAACATTATAAAATGTTGATTTTAAGGAAAGATCATCGCTTTCTATATAAGTGTCCTGAACGCTGTATAAACGCTTATGTAGAATGGAATGGGATTTGGGATGTTTCCTGCTATTTAAATAAATTTCCTTGACAAGGCGATCGATCGTATACTGCACAAATAAAAATTTATTTTATGAATGTTCTGTCAAATGAATATATTAATTGTTTTTAAAAGTTTTCAGCAACGCAGAATATCTGCTGCGAGTGCCATTGGTGTTCGAATTGTGTGTAGTAGACTCAAGCTCAATCGGAAGAAAGAGTCTGCGCATGTTTCTTGTATATATGTACATATGTACGTTGAGAGATTTCTTATATAATCGAATATGTACTTGTAAATATTAAATAAATGTATTTAATCAATAAAATCTTGTCAATGTAATATGTAATTTAAAAATACTACTGGTAAGTAAATAAAAAATCCCACTTTATCATCACGATTAAAGATTCCGTTCTTTACATGTTTTGACCAATAAAGACCAAAGCCTTTGATATGAAATATTTTTATTTAGAGAATTGGACAATCTGGTTGTCTCTAATTTTAGTATTAGTGCATCATTCATTTTGGAATTGGCCGTGAATGACTTTCATCAATAAATATACAATAAGTAACGACTACAATTTTCTATAGTAAGCGAAATGTCCGACGGATATTCCTACAGAACGAGCAAGATTTGATTTTCTTTTTGAGCGGAACTAATCTTATTTGTACGAAATTTTCCCAAGAATTTAAAAAGAATAGAACTGTTAATATATTTTTAAAAGTTTCAAATATTAAACAGAAGAATTAATATAAAGCATAATGCTAAAGAATTCTGCAAAATTTCGTTTTGCGGTGCTTTTAATTTAATTCGGCTAAAAATTCATTTGGAAGCCCTTATTATGAATATACATAGTATGTGTATTGCTAAAGAATTTCAAACTAACAAACTTTCATATATGTTTAGTGACTTAAATGTAAACAGCTGAAATCGTCACTGCTCTCTCAATGAAAGAGAAATAAATTTTGTGTCAGAAAAACAACCAAATCACTGGGATTAGTGAATATTTTGATAAATTTGAGGAACTGACCATTTTGTAACAAGATATATTCGTAATAGTTTAACTTTTTGTACAAAGAATTGTTTGAGTCATTTAAAATAATGGAAAGCCCTTATGCCCCGCTAAGTGAGTTCTGTGCGAAAGCACTTGGTGACAAAGTATACGACAAACGCAAGCTAGCATCTCAAGAAATAGAAAAGTATTATATTACAGTCATCAAATTTTTCCTTATTATAATGAAATATCTTGTAATATTTTTAGAATGGTAACTGAGTTTAATATAAAAAATAATTCGGCTCAAATACGTAAACTAATTGACGTTCTATCCAATGATTTTGCCTCGTCTAGAGATGCCAATAAAAGGAAGGGTGGACTGATTGGTTTAGCAGCAACCAGCTTAGGCTTAGGAAAGGTAAATTTTATTTTTCGTAAATTGGATTCCAACTAAACTTCGTTGTATCGTTTCTAAAAGGACTCGTCAAAATATGTAAACGAACTGGTTAGCCCAATTCTGAATTGTCTGAGTGACCAAGATTTGCGAGTGCGCTACTTTGCTTGTGAATCGCTTTACAATGTTGTTAAAGTAGCTCGTTCCTCAATTATACCTTTCTTTCCTGATTTATTTGCTGCACTTTCTCGTCTCGTTGCCGATTCGGATCAAATGGTGAAAGATGGCAGTGAATTATTAGACCGTTTGCTTAAAGACATTGTTACAGAATCATCGCAAACTTTTAATTTGGAAGCATTTATACCTTTGTTAAAAGAGAGGATTTACGTTAAAAACTCTTTTGTGAGACAATATGTTATTTCATGGATATCCATATTGAATGCTGTTCCCGAAATTAATATGGTAATTTACTTAACAGATATTATTGATGGCCTTTTTACTATGTTAGAAGACAACACTCAAGAAATACAGAGAATGTGTGAAACAACATTGACACAATTTCTTAAATCAATTCGCAATGATTCGAGTTCCGTTAAAATGGAAGACACAATCAACATTCTAATAACGCATGCACAATCGCCAAACGAACTAATAAAG
Organism: Epicampocera succincta; assembly: GCA_932526305.1. Lineage (NCBI taxonomy): Eukaryota > Metazoa > Arthropoda > Insecta > Diptera > Tachinidae > Epicampocera > Epicampocera succincta. Next base: position 62,051,588 of record OW052034.1, read on the forward strand.
GTATGCTAAATTCCAACAATGAATACATACAATACATATTTTCCATAAATATTATATAAACTGATTAATGAAATCAGCAATAGCTTAAAAACTGAAAATAGACTTAGTTAGTTGTAACCTAATTTAAATTATGTTTTTAGTCTATAGCCATCACCTGGATACGAGAATTTGCTGTTATATTTGGCTCAAACGTTCTACCACATGCTAGTGGCATTTTTACGGCCATTCTACCATGCTTGGAGTATAACGTTGATATGAAAAATATCAAAGAATGTGCAGTTTCGGTTAACAAGTCGATGATGAATTTAGTTTCATCGAAGGAACATAAATCTAAAAATATTAAACAAATCGACTTAAAATCAATAATGACAGTTTTATCACAATACTTAACTCACAATTCAGTACAAACAAAAGTAGCTGTATTGGAATGGATACATCATTTACTCATTAATTTTCCAAATGAAGTAAGTTGAAATATAATTGCCCTAAAACATGTATGTATGTGCATTCATTCATTTTCAAAAAACAGATGTCGAATCACACAACACAGTTGGGTAATAATCTCCTGAATATATTATCTGATAATTCAGATGAAGTTGTTTTAAAATGTATTTCCGTTTTGGCTGAAATTGTGAATTCTCAACACACAAAGGGTAAATGAAAGTGTTAGCGTTGGACTAGAACTCTTTAAAAGCTTCTTCCTTTTTAGAAACTACAGATTTTAATAAAGCCCACTATCGCAAGTTCTTATTAAGTTTAGTCAACTTATTCAACGAGGACAAAAGTTTCTTGGACAATCGTGCGAGTCTTATAATAAGGTAAAAAACTTATATATTGTACATACTTTAATTTTTATTTAACTAAACTATTGTTTTGCTTTCAAGGCAACTTTGTGTTTTGCTAAATGCCAAATATATTTACTTGACATTTGCGGAAATTATAGCGGAAGAGATGGCAAATCTTAAATTTGCCTCTTTACTAGTACGTCTTTTAAACAGTATTTTGATGACTTCTTCAGAATTGTTTGAGTTGCGTGCCTTCTTAAGGCATATATCGTGTGAAAAGTCAGCTCAACTTTTTAAGAGCCTTTATATAAGCTGGGCGCACTGCCCTGTGTCTACACTATCGTTGTGTTTGTTAGCTCAAAGCTATCAACATGTTTCGGAATTAGTACTATTGTTGTAAGCTTTTGTAATATTTTTATTCTGCCCATTTGTGTATTAATGTATTTTTTCAGCGCTGACATAGAAGTTACACTGGAAATTTTGAATGAGTTAGACAAGCTGGTGCAATTAATAGAAACGCCTATATTTGCATGTGAGTTTAATACTAAAGAGAACGAATTTTTCTAAACAATATTACCTTTTTATGAGTTTAAAGTATTTAAACAAATTTTCATCAACATTGTTGCTACATTTGCTTCTTTAAGCTTTGAGACTAACCTTGGTTTCGAAAACGAATAATTGTGCTGACGCCCAGTACTTAGCACATGCGTTATTTGGAATGTTAATGTTACTACCTCAGACAGATGCATTTAACATGCTTAAAAATCGATTGCAATGTGTGCCCAATTATTGGGGGCAACAACCAATGTAAGTTTTTAACTCTATTTTAATTATTTAATGTAAAAAATGTATGTATGTGCGTATATATTAATAATTTTAGCAATGAAAAACATTCTCTACAATACAAAAGTAATATAAACTTTGACGAATTATTGGAGCATTTTAAAAAGACACAAAAGGCTCACCGAGACCAACGTCTAACACAACGTAAACGTAGTGTTATTAACAACGATACAGCCACATAAATTATAAGGCTCATAACATTTTCCAATCTTTATGCGTAATCAAATACTTATGTAACTTAAAATTTTATGCTGTGATGCAGATTATTTCTATAGGATGTAAAAATATGTATGTATGTATTATTATATTTAATTTCTGCTTAATCATATTTTGTAAATTTTATATTTTATAAATAAAGCTGAATGATTTTTATATACAGTTAAGAAATATAAAATGGCAAATGAAAAACTATTGCTTGATGAAGGAAGATTCCTATTACTTCAGTTTACTAACTTAGTCAGTCTATATTAAAAATATTTGTTTTTTAAAAATTTAAAAATAAATTTCGATACCAAATTTACTAATTACAAATTTTTTTTATTAACGTTTAATAAAATAAAAAAAATGTTATTTATAAAAATTTAGTTTACAATTTTCGCTAGTCGATATAAAATAATTTTACTTAATAGTTATTTAAAAAAAGTTGTCTTAAAGGATGAAATGACCTTAAAAGGTTACGGCAGTGGTGAACTCACATCGCCTCTGGTTAGATTCTTTCATAAGAAAATTGTCTTAATGAATGTAAGAATTTGAGCAAAAATGTAATCAATTCTTTTTGCACACAATTTGCAAAAGTGAATTTATTACCAATCATATACATATACATATATGTTTTGCTTAATACAAATCTTACTTTTAGTCCAAAAGACTGCGCCTGTTGTTGAAAATGTTTTGCAAAGAATAATCAATACAAGCGTTGTTTCAATACATTTAAGGCACTGAGTCAGAAGAGCAATTGTGGGCTAAACAAACCCAAGTACTCATTATTCTTACAACTCTAGTTGTCAAAAGCATCTGGTCGATTTACATATTTTCATCTACAGATTGTGTTGTTAAATTATATTTTATTTTTTTGTTGAAAAGTTTAACTGGAGTGTAGAATATACATAAATAAAATGGGCAATAAATCTTCACTTTTGCTGCGTCCAGAAGAAATTGCACAAATTCAGGAAGAAACCGGCTGTAAGTACGCATATTTTTCATACATAGCAGCAATCTATACTATGTAGTCACATTTAAAGACAATTATATGGATAATAAACATGCACTGTCGCACGTACATATGTACATAGTACGTTCATACATACATACATATATACATATGCATTTATTTTTCGTACATTTTTCAGCAATTTTTATAAAGATAAATAATAACAGACGGTAGGTTTTTCATATAACATGTACTGTACTGTACATGTATTGTATGTACATATGTACGTATCACGCTTTCGTAATTTTTACCCTTTGCTCCGGTGTTCTGTGAGCGTTATTTGTACATACATATCTACATATTTTGGTGAAATAAATACATATGTACGCACATATGCACATACATACATATATACATAAGTTCGTACATATTCAAGTACGTAAAATATGTTTTTATGTATGCATGTGTGTATATTAATGTTGGTTTATTGGTAGGAATTTATTAGAAGAGTTTTTCTAAATCTATTCCATTTAAAAGCTTTAAAGCAATTTACAAATTCAGCGGAAAACAAATCTTGGACTTTGATGCTATTGTTATCAAAATTAAAATATCATACCCTTACCTATTTGCTGATGATACCTACTTATACATATAGTATGTATGTACATACATATGTTTGTACCTACTATTATCAATATTTTTGTCTCTTTAGCTCAATCGCTAAATTTAGCTCTACATATTAATGGAAATTAATTATTATAGGTATTAAGTAAAAAGAAAAGTCTTGTATTCGGTGAAAGAGAGTGTTAGGAATTATAATAATAATATGAATGTACTACATGTTTTTTCATTAATTTTATTAAATTTAGACAAATTAATTTGGCAAATTGTTTATAGGAAAACTTGTGTATAAAGAAGTAGTAGCCTGTTTCTTTACAATGCCTTAAGCAAATGTGAAATGTTTCTCGGATAAACGGTTAATATTTCGCATTTAAAACCAACCAAGAAAATCGAGAAACCTATTTCAAAATTTGGCAAACTGACAATGGCCTGATCTGTCTGTAGCCGTCCTTGGATCAAAAGTATATGACTGTAAACGATGCACATTTTTTGCAACCAAATTAGATATAAAAATTACAAAATTTCTGTCTGCGGAGTATTTGGAATCAATGAAATTAACATTTTAGAGTTTAAAGCGCCAAGCAGGTCATCTGTAGACGAAAACGTTAGAAAATTGCCGTTTTAAAACAGCTTGAAGTGAAAGATTCAGCCGGTAGTAACAATTTTACATAATTGCTTTAATTAGAACGCAATTATAAAAACCCAAAGAAAATGTCTTACTGTTACTTTTTTTAACAACAAATTATTCAAATGCACGTTCATTTTTATTCTCATTTCCAAATTCATTAAATTTCATTTTGTGCGTCATTTGCTAAGAAACAATTTATAATACTTTATGTAAACTTCTAGTTACGCCTAATCAAATTGAACGTTTGTATTCACGTTTTACATCTTTGGATCGTGGCGATTGCGGTACACTATCACGTGATGATTTCTTACGCATACCAGAGTTGGCCATTAATCCATTGTGTGAGCGTATCGTTCATGCTTTTTTTGCTGACAGTACGGACGATCGGGTCAACTTTCGCCAATTTATGAAAGTTCTGGCACATTTCCGACCAATCAGGGACAAAAAGGAAAGCAAATTAAATTCACGTGAAGATAAACTAAAATGTAAGTGCAGTGCATTCACTGAAGATCACTTCAGACAATATTTCAATGATTCCATTGTTTTCAGTTGCTTTCAAAATGTACGACTTAGATGATGATGGTGTTATAAGTCGTGATGAGCTCCTGAGCATACTTCACATGATGGTTGGGGCCAATATTAGCCAAGATCAGTTGATTAGCATTGCTGAAAGAACTATCTTGGAAGCAGATCTATGTTGCCAGGGTAAAATCTCTTTTGAAGATTTTTGCAAAGCTTTGGAGCGTACTGATGTCGAGCAAAAGATGTCAATTCGTTTTTTAAATTAATTGTTGCAAATGAAACACCTATACGAAGGTCTATTTATCGAAAAAGTATTAATTTTAAAAAGTTGTTTGTTTTAATTGTTGTTTTTAACTTATGTTTTGTGCATTTTATATTTTAATTCATTCCGTTTCCTAGACAATTTGTCTAGAATTGGAAATACGTATATTATTTATCCATAAAGTTGGAGGCAAATAAAGAAGATTTTTTAATTGAATACTTAAATGTGGTACGGAATCATATAAGAAGTTTATTTTTTAATTGGAATTAAATTTGCTTTTCATTTCTTGCCATCCATTTGCGGTAAATTTATGTTAAAATAAAAAAAGGCAACACTGTGGCATCTGTGGCAAATACTTTTCATTAATACATTAAAAAAAATCAACAAATCAGATTTGTTAATCCAATAAAATTAGCGAAACTAAAACAAAAGAATATTTGAACTGTATAATTAGGAAAAATGTATGAAATTTCGAAGAAAATTATGAACAAAACTTACAAAATATTTGCAAAAATTGCCCAATGTTATATTCATATATACATACGTACATACATATGTATTTCAGATTTCATTTAATGGTTTCGGCTATAGTACTGAATTACAACAAGAGCTTCTATGTTTTTCGTTGACTTGAATCAGATGTCTGTCACTCAACCCGGTTTTGCCAGGCCTAAATTCCAACAACCTTTGAACCTAAAAACTCTTAATCGCCTTTTAAAGCTGACAATCGCCTAAATATTTAAACGTTTCCCACTTGTGATATGAACAATCCGCCCAAAAATTAGGGAAACAAGAATAATCTATAAAAGAATTATAAAATATTCTATGAACATTGAGAAGTTTGTTTCAAGCGAATTTTTATGAAGCAAAAATAAAAAAATTTCTTAAACTTATTTTTGACTTGCGACTAGGATTTTCTATATAAAAACAATGTATGTACATACATACATACAAATTCTGCTATTCAAACAACTTTAATTTGTATAAATGCTAAGAGCAGCTACTAAAGCATACGGCCAGCTTTCTTTTCTTTCCACTCTTGGTTCCCTAATGCTGTAAAGTCAGGTTCATGCTTAAACTGCAAGATATCAACAAAACACAAACTTTTTAATATCTCAAAATAAGTTATATGTACATATGTAGATACATACATACATACATACATATATGCACCAATATGAATATGACAAATATTATTTCGTTAGTATTTTCAACTTTATCTGGTATAATTATCTGTGACAAGAAAAACAAATTACTACTCCAAATTGATGAAAAATATGACAATAATTTTTTTGCATTTATAATACAAATTAAAACCAACATGTTGAAATTTGAACAAAGAATAATTTTATTGACTTTGACTGACCAAAAAAGTCGATCACGAATATAGTACGTTGGCAAATTAACAAGTTTAAGTTTTTGTATTATTTGAAGATACGCATTTTTGACTTCAGTTTTTCTTAAACGCAAAAATACGTATGTATGTATCTACAACAAATAAGCTAAAGTTTCTAATGTCGGCTTAAAGAATGTATACGAATTAATAAGTGAGTCTAAAAAATTCAGTTTATTGATTGAAATAAAGTTTAACATATGGATTTGAAATTAAAGGTTTTCATTTTTAATTTGAGTTTGTTATATAATATTAATCATAAGTTATACATATATTTTTCTTAAAATTTGCTTAATATGAATTATTTTACATCCATATACATAAATCCAGTTTAAAATTTTTAAATTTAACCCAATTTTTATAAATATACATACATATGTGTTAGTAATACCACGTATTGTGACTACTTGGACGATCCCACACCTGAGAATATAGTACTGTTCAGTTTTGTGTCATCATCGAAGCTGAGACAGTATTGGTTATTTGTTAAAATTTCATAAATGCTAAATTTTCAATATATGTACATATGTAAGCGGGTTTGGGGTTTGAAACCATTCAAAGCTGGTTTCATATTTTCCAAACGCACTATATACTCGACTAGGCTTTCCCTCCCTCTCTATTTTACAAAATGATTTAGTGGACCTATTCCATAGGCAAAAATGATTTTTAAAATTAGTCCACAAATGGCGCAGTTATGATCGTTTATATTATAATCTTTGAAAAAATATATGGAAGGAGTAACACAACTAAAAAATGGGCTTAAAAGTGGACGTGGTCGGAAAGAAAGTAGTCTATAATTCATTCGAGGGTCCCAGTTAAATGTTGTAGAAAATTCAGGAAACTCGGTCCAGCAACCGGGTCTCCTATAAGGTACAAACAAACACACATTTTGCTTTCTTAAGTTGAGTTTCTGATGGTTTCTTTTAAGACAGAGCAAGTCCTAATCGCACTCTTAGTGCTGGTTCACACGCATCAACTTTTATTGCTTTAATTTTTGTTTTTCCGTAAGAAAGAAAGCGAAAAAACTACAAATTGTATACCCTATTATTTCATCACTCTCCCACAAAGTGTAAATTTGAGCAACAAAAGTTGATGCATATGAACCGGCACTTAAAGAGTCTTTATATTGTATTCGTTATCGTTTGGTGGAAACTGTTTAATTTTGTTAAAATTGTTCCCTGTTTTGTTGCAACCTTCCGCTTAGCGAATGAAATAATAAAACAATAGACATATGTAAATCATTATTGAGACGTCTGGCTATTTTTGAATAGAGTTAAAATACATGTGGGAACTGGGAGCGTAGCTGATTATCTTATTTGTTCTTTAGTCTCTCTTGGATGTCAAAGGTTCAAGATTAAAATTTTAGTTTTTGGCATTTCTTGAATGTGTAACAAAAACCAACTATATTGGCCAGCTTCACTGCTTTGAATTCGCCTCGTTTAAATATTTTAACTGTAAACTACTTTCACTTAACTATGAATAAATTTCTTTTCGACCGTCTCAGCTGATACACACAAAAAATTGAAGTACAATAACTTCATCACGCTAGAAACATGCATATCTATTTTAGATCCTTTTATTTTACCGAAGGTATAGATAGCCTGGAGTCTTCTTCGAATACCAATAGGTGGTTGTGATTTCGATTTAGAACCTTGGGCTTATAATGAATTCCCTGAAAACTATTTCAAAATTTAAAATGAATTTTAATTCAAAAACTTTAAACAAAATTATTTCAAACACGTACATACTCGTACATATTTTGTATGTAAATTTGCTATATATAATGTAGCAAAGTTTGTTGTTCATTGTTAAACGTAGGGTAATGCTTAAGTAGGTCACCACCGACTTTTCATCTTTTCGAAAAACAACTTGTGTCGATAAGTATTTATTGGTGCCCGTTCCTAAAAGTACATATGGATTTTGTACATTTTAGAAGCAACAAAACTGTAACTTGAAACACATTAAATGTGCAACAGTATTCCAAAAAAAGTAGTGGTTCTCTTATGCACGTATGATTTTTCGCTTTATTAACCCAGTTAGCATTATAATAAAAAAAAATATCTCTTCTGTTCAAAATGCGCTCTTCTTCAAGCAATAATTCAAAAAAATATCTCTTCTGTTCAAAATGCGCTCTTCTTCAAGCAATAATTCATCAGCGTTGCCAATGAATATTTTCAAAGATTAATGAAAACCGGCCAAGTTTTGTTTATTGCTAGTGATTAATTTTGTTGAAGTAACGTTGAAATAAAAAGGTCTGACGACGGTTTTGTACTTTTAAATTTCGAGAAAACTAATTGCCGCAAAGCCAATTTACTACCAAATATGACAGAATAGCATGAATTTTTGAGTGATAGCATCATTTACCGAAAACCTCTGAAATGGCCGGTGTAAGCTTTGATGTTTGTTTTCAGCGCAACATGTCACACTAACTGAAGAATATGTACATACATATCTTTTTGCTCACACATTTCGATTATGATATATTCAGCATAAATTTAAAAAACAAATAAGTATTGATATTATAATTTTTGCTTACTCTAACAAAACGGCAACGCTGCCAGCAACAAAAACTAATTGAGAACGAAAACAAAAAATATTGCTCTCATGTGAATATTATGGTGCGAAGGGAACAAATTACTGCATTAATTAAGCAACTTAATATATTTTAAAAAAAATTTTGTAGTTATAATTTAATCTTTAAACAGGTGATGACAAGAGTGAAAGTTTTAATTAAAAAAACATAAAGCGTTATAACAAATGAAAATTTTTATTTTTTTTGAATTTCTGCTTCTTAACTGTGCGGTGAGTTCCTACATACGTACATACTACATATGTATGTATGTATAGTATGTTATCAAAAATGCTGCATAAATTTTAATTTTTCGTTTTAATTTGCATATTTTAGTAAAGATTTTTAATAATCAAAATTGTTTGTATTCAACTTACATACACACATACAGTATCGGACAAAACTAAAGAACGAAATCCTTCTTACTAACAAATCGTTAATTATCGAAATTAACTTGTTTTAAATACCATTTAATCTTGTTAATATATTGTTTAATCTTGTTATATAATATGTTAAAAAAAAAAAACAAAAGCAACATGAATTTTTCATATAAAACTACGAAAATACATTAAAAAGGATAAAAGGTTTTATTTGAAGGCGACAAAACTAAAGCACACATTGAATTAAACATACTGAAGGCTTAAAGAAAGTTAATATTTTGTGCCCTCTCAATTATTTTTTAAAACATATGCACATCTTCGTTTCTTCTTCTTCTTGCTTTGGCGGTACAGTCTGAGGTGAATCTGGGCCTCAACCAACAAACTTTTCCAGCTGGCACGATGTTTAGTTGTTGAGGTCCCTCTCCACTTGTGTGCCCCATCGGTTCCGTGGCCGTCCTCTATTGCGTTGTCCCACAGGTTCGGAATCGAAGATTCTACGGGTCGGAGCAGTATTCTCCATGCGCTCTGCATGGCCCAACCATCTTAGCCGTTGGATCCGTAGACGCTTGGTTAGGCTCATGTCGCTGTACAACCCGTACATTTCGTGATTGAATCTCCTTCTCCAGAAACCATCAACACAAACAGGGCCGAAGATTGAACGCAGAAGTTTCTCTCGAAAATACCAAGAACATCCCCATTCGCCTTCGCTGCATGGAGTCTATTAAGCTAACTAATAGCTCCCAAGAAATTCCATTCCAAACATTTTCCACATTCTTGAAGAGCTCGTCTAAATGTTTGCAGTTATCGCGGATTATTTTTCGATCTACAGTTTCCCATAGATTTTTCGTGGGATTGAGATTTGATTGTGCTGGCCGTTTCAAAACGTTAATTTTGTTGTCAAAGAACCGCTCTTTCACACATTTAGATGTTTGTTTAGGGTCGTTGTCTTGTTGGTGTATCCACTTAGTGAGAGTATTTCCTCCTCTGCATGTGGCAGTATTACAGTTTGCAGCCTGTCTCTATATACAAAAAAGTACATTATTCCATTTATTTTATGAATTCGGCCGCTATCATAGCCTGAAAAATATCCTCAGACCAAAACGCTACTCCCGCTATTTTTCACAGTGGCTTTGGTATAACATGGATTAAGACGTTGGGCTTTCGGCCTTCGATGTAATCTTAATCAATCGGAACCTCTCAAATTAAATTTTGATTCATCAGAGGAAGAACAATATACCATGGTGGTCCAATTAATGTGTTCCCTTGCGAGTTCAAAGCTGGCCAGTCTATTTTTTAGTGCTACGAGTATACAGGGCTTTTTTGCACTTTTGTAAGCTTTTAGGACACCTTCTGCAGCCCGCGTTTGCATTGTTCTGGGAGTAAAGTTTAATGACAATTGAATTGACGAATGGATCTTTTTTTAACAAACGTATTATTTCCTGGTCATCTCATCTGCTGGTTTTTCGTCAACGTCCACCTTTAGGTTTTGCAGCCAAAGCATCCGAGCAATGGAAACGTCTTATAGTTATTTTTTTTGTAATTGAGGTCACGGATTGACCGTTATTACAATCAGCTATCATTTTTTCTTTTAAATGCAGAGAATATTTATTTCGTGCCATTTGGTAGAGTAAGTTACGAAAAACCTTCGGAATAAGTTTGAAGCCACGTAAATAACTCAAAAATTAATGTCAATATATTCTTTGAAAAAAATGCAGCAATTTTTTATAAGTAATTATTTATTATTAAAAGTAATAACAAATATTGAAGGTTACGTGCACTAGTTTTGTCGCTGCATTCTTGGACGTTCTTGCATAAATGTTTTTTTTTTTTGTTTTTAACATCTAAAGAGTAAATTCTTACAAATATGATAATATCTTCTGTAAAATAAACTTTTCAAGTTTATTGCTTTAGTTTTGTCCGATACTGTATATCTTAATAATTTTAAGATCCAGCTGTTTTACTTTTGTCTATCTGTTTTTCAATGAGGCTGAATTTGTTTAGTGGGGGAAATGTTCTAAAGCAGGTAACGAATAGCAATATTTTTGCTGTTTTTTCTTACAAAAATGGTTCTCAAAACACTCCATGTATGTGTTTGAGATGACATCTTTAATATAATTAGTCATTCAGAAGTCGTGTTGCAAAATACTCTAATAAAATCTATTAAAAAAAAAATATTTTGACTGGGCGAAAATTATGTTGGAAAAAATTGACTGAATACAGCTTTTATCTACTTCCCATTTTAACTTAATTTGATTATTTCTTTCAGATATTTCTATGTCTAACATTGTAAATTTTAAAATTTTTGTAGTGTCATGTAGTTAATTTTGAATTTTCCTTTATCTCGAAACAAATTGCACCGCAATATTTCCGAGCTTTTCCTGCAATCAATAATAAACGTCTTAGCAGAAAAATAAAAAAGATGGTTTTGGCATTTAATTAAAAATTATTTACAAAAATTTATGAAGATCGAATGTAAAATATTATTGATTTTACTAAATAAAAATTATAGTTTTCAGAAATTTTAAACACTCCCTGCGATCTTCAGGCAACAAAGTATGGATTTGTTTGCAAGTGTACTGTAGACTATTGTGACTATTTGGTGGAGCCCAAATTAAATACTGAACAAAGCTGGTTTGCGGTGTCCTCAAGTAAAGTACATACATAGTTAAAATTTTTATTATTTTTGTTACAGCAAAATACATACATTTAATTTGAACTTTATTTTAAGAATGGTTTACGATTTTTTACAACAAGTGGATATTTTGAATCATCAAAATCTTACAAAATTAACGATTCTCAAGAACTCAGGGAAGTACAAAACGTTTCTAAGTCCTTCAAAGCTGATGCTATCGTTTTAGATGACAGCCGAACGTTATTTGGTTTATATGAAGGAAGTCAGAATTGTAAGTTTTAAGTTAGCATATTAAACTGTTGATAGCCTGGTCAATATTAGACTCAAGGAGTTGGAAGTCATCTGTGTAAAACTACTTAAAGTAGAATATTCGCTGCGAGCCATTATTAGGCAAAATTCAAGCACTCAAGCTAAACGCAACAGTTGACAATGTACTCATAGTGTCGCATGTTCTCGAAAGCAATTAACTGACCAAAGTATTACCAAAGATATAGTAGATCTGTTGTGTATTATCTCTACTTCGGGATCCAATGTGATTAAAAAAAAACTTCTCTTTGAAATTATGCAAATCGGAGTGGTTTGGAGAAAACGAATTTTTCTTTTACGAAACTGAGAAAATAGATGAGCTGTTTCCAAAAAGTAATAGTAGCAAATATTCGTAAAACAGTTAATTTGAAGCAATCAATATATGTATGTAAAAAACTGTTGCCTACCTTTCCATCAACAATTGTCTCAATTATGAATATTCTTATAAACTTAAATTGTATGTACTTATCTTTGAGTTCAAAAAGCGTTTTTGTCGCAATCAATTGTCCGTGTCGTGACGTTTGTGACGTTACAGCTAATGAATGATGCGAGTATGACTATTACAATAAAGTTGTAGGGCACAACTGAAACGTTAAGGGCATTTTTAAGTAGTTCATATTATCAAGTACCATTTTACATAATTAATTATAAATGTGACCTTAATTATTGACTTTGGTTCTTTTAGATTTCAATCTATTTCAAAAGGCTAGCAAATCTGTAATAACTATAAACCGTTCAAGGACTTTTCAAATTATTGTTGGATTTGGGGGAGCCCTTACTGGTAGTGTTGCGCATTTACTAGAAAAAACCCATAGTGCTGTACAAAATCATTTATACAGGTAATAATAATTTTTAGACTAAACTTCTGTTCGCCGATTGAAAGAGGTGACAGCGCTAGAGCAAAATTACAATGCGTAGTTATTGTAATGACGTTAATTGATTGAAAGTTTATACTGAACAAAATTAAATCTTGGATATTTTAAAGGCAGAACAAACTGGATTGTTTCGTTTTATTTCAATTTTGATTTCCCAATTGAGTCATTCCTTTTCTTCAATCGGTGAACCGATGTAAATCGATGGATTTCCGTTATTGAATTCTATAAATATTTTTTTATCGTGCTTAGATCATATTTTCACCAAAATGGTATTGCTTACAATATATTACGCACCTCTATTGGAGGCTGTGATTTTGACTTGGAACCTTGGGCATATAATGAAATGCCACAGAACGACAAACTCTTGACAAATTTCACGAAATTAGATCGACGTGACCTGTTGAAAATTAAGCAAATCAAACAAATTAAATCAGAAGCAGAATTGGATGACATAAAAGTAATCGCTGCAGCCTGGAGTCCGCCGCCATGGATGAAATCTAATAACGGTTGGAGTGGTTTTAGTAGTTTAAAACCGGAATATTATGAAACCTGGGCACAATATCACCTAAAGTAATTCAAAACAAATATTTTAAGACTTTCTTTTATTGATTTATTGTTGTAAGAGTAAAGCAGGTTCGGTTGTATGCAACAAAATATATGTACATATATGTAAATGATTGCAAGTTTATAGGATCTTTGCATATGTATGTATATATGTATGTATATGTATGTATGTATAGACCTATCTACATATGTACATATGTGTATTAAAACATTTTTGAAAATCCAAATTTAAATTTCCGCTGAAGCTCAGACACCTTGATACTTAATTTAAAACTTAAAGGAATGAGGTAAAATTTAAAATTTTTGCAAACGCAGCAAGATTTCAGCATCAATGTATGTATGTATGTATGTATGTATGTATGTGCACGCCTATTACGGCAACAGCTATTTTTTAGCTTTAGCTTTGCAATACTTTTTGCCTTTGCTCCAGAAACAGCAAGAAGTAAAAAATGTAGTGTTTTTATGACCATCATTTCATTTAGTAGACGACACAATTTCATGGAAACAGAATGGTGATGAGCAAAAGCATGCTTGTTCATGCTCTCTCTTGCAAATCCATGCTTGAAGTAGTATGGACCAAATTTGTATAACTTATACATACATACATATGTATATTCAGTATACTTCTTCCAAAGCAATTTGATTTTGTCTTACTGATCCTTCATCCAACAAACATGTAGGTACACCATCAAATTCGTGTATAAGTGCAACAAAACTGTAAATTTTCAGCTGGAAAGCATAATGTACATATGCAAGTAAGTATTTAACTACTTCCTATTCTTTTGGCACTACAGTCCAGGGTAAACGTGGGCCTCAACCAGCAAGCTTTTCCAGTTGGCACGATGTTTAGCCAGCAGTTGAGGTCCCTCTCCACTTGCGTGTGCTATCGGTTCCGTACATACTTATATACATACATATTTATGTGCCCATCGTTGTAGCATCACACAATTTACAAAAGCTCATAATAACTTTGTGGAAAAACAATATTTATGATTATCAATTGAAATTTCTCATGTACAGATATCTGGAGTTAATGGAGGCTAAAAATATAACGATATGGGCCATATCCACCGGCAATGAGCCATTAAACGGAGTGATTGGCTGGCTGTTTGTGCATTTCATGAGTTTAGGCTGGACGCCAAAAGAACAGGTACGAAATACATACACACACACACACAAAAACACACAGCCACACAAACAGCTTAAAGTATTTACTTATAAATTTTTTGTAATATGTATTTTTTATTTTGTTCTATTCAGGCGATTTATCTGAATGATTTTCTAGGACCAGTTGTAAAAAAATCAAAATTCAAAAAAGTTTTAATATTTGGCAACGACGATCAGCGTTACTCATATCCAGCATGGTTCGAAAAGGTGAGAAAGCTGGAGTTGTTATTCAGGTATTTTATTTGATCGATTTAGAGTATTTGTGGGATAAAATTTGTTTACCCATAAAAATAAATTTTCCCTTCATCTATAAAAAAGAGCAGTCGCTAAACATTGTACTGTGGTCCATCACTTACCACTAAATCTGCCACACATCATGCCAAATTTTTAAGCGATATGAGGTTATGTGCAGCTGTTTCTTTTAATATCTAAATTCAATATTGTTCAGATGATAAATGCGATTTATACATGTATGTATGTATGTATTTTGCATATATTTTATATATCTTTGGGTCGGGTTAATCTAGTTTGGTAATAAATGTATAGTTTTATTTATTCAAAAACATATCCTTGCAAATTTTTTTGTACCTTCCGTTTTTTTAAAGTTATTTAAAAGCATATTTTTATGCAGCGAAATAATCCTTTGAGAAAAATATTTGCAGATGAACTCCTCTCGACCCACTTCGATTGACTATCTTGACGGTTTAGCTGTTCATTGGTATTGGGATGATATTTTTGGGCCCGAGCTGATAGATGCCACCCTAAAACTTATGCCACATAAACTACTAATAAGCACAGAAGCCTGCGTTGGTGATAAACCGTGGCAAGCTCATGCCCCCGAACTGGGTTCTTGGGAAAGAGGCGAAAAGTATATAAAGTCAATTTTGCAGGATTTGCAGCACAATTTTAATGGTTGGATTGATTGGAATCTATTATTAAATGAAAACGGTGGACCCAATTACGTACAAAATACAGTTGATGCTCCCGTAATTATTAATACTACCAGTGAGTGTTGTTTTAGACAATTTGAGAATAAAAGTTTTTAAAATGATTTTTTAAATACTTCAGACTATGCTGAATTTTACAAACAGCCCATGTTTTATGCTATTGGGCATTTCTCGAAATTTTTAAAAGAAAATTCTAAACGTATTGAAGTCGAAATCTCTGCTGTTCGGAATACTATTGATGCGGTTGGTTTTAAACGTCCAGACGACAAAATTGTTCTGATACTATTTAATAGGTAAGTCAGAATTTACATTAGACTATTCGTATTAGTGAGATTGATAAATTTTTTTCAATGAAACTGTTTTGCTGTCCACCCAGCATTTTTATTGTTTGTATCGCTCTAATTTGTTTCATCGTATACACACAATTGTGCTTTTTGATGAGTGCGAATAAGAAAGTACTCATCTTATTTTGTCCTCAAGCCGATGTCTAAAAGCTAAATTCCGACTAAGTGAAGAGTCTAATTTACACATTAGAGTTGTTGGTTAATTATTCGAGCTTAAAATTTTTCGAACAAGAAATCATTATGATTTGCATAATATGATCTTGTTAAAGTCATATAAAATTTGCAATCACATACCATTAGGCAGTGCTTTTCCGCAAAAAAATTAGAACATTAGTTTTTGTTGTGCGTAATTTTTCCGTAAAAGTGAAAAATAGGTAAAATTAATTTTTACAAAAATAGCTTTTCAATTTTCTATTATAAATACAAAAAGCGAAACCATATTTTTTGAAATTTGATATAAGAAACTCAAAATGTTTATTTTGAAATACTAGTTATTGTAGATATTTATATATATACATAAATAAGTACGTATGTATGTACGTGACTGGTGACGTTTATTAGTTTGTAGACTTTTGTGAAAGTAAAAATTTAAGATGCAAATATTATGGAGGCTGTATTTTAATAAGTTTTTATTATTCATTAATTATATATACATATATATGTATATATATGTGTGTATGTACCTGTATTTCTTCTCATGAGGAGAACCTCAAAAATGTGGCACTAATTACATACATACTTATTGTACTATTAAGGAACATAAATTAATTGTTAATTTTTTATGTGTTTGGAGTTGAAGTTCGACAGTTTTATGATTGGACTGACGTTTTAGAGCAGACAATGTCAACTAAAAAAAGAGTTGACATTTATTAATATTATATTTATGTATCTAAGTGTGTATATAAAATATTTTATTATAATACAACATTTTATCTTGTGGTATTCGAATTTTCTAATCTTCCATATTCAACAAATTGCCTGTCATACCCCTTTGTCTGCAAAGAAGTAGAGCTTCAAGTAACAAATTATCTACATATGTATGTATGTACGTTCACACCTGTCTAACACCCTAATTTTTTTTATAGTCGCGTTTTTTTTGCACATATTGATAAATTAAGGGATCTTGAAACGGGTCAGGTCAGTTCCATGCTTTTCTTGCTTTTAAGTGACTTAAAAAATATATGAAGATGAACTTAAAAACTGTATTAAATAATAAAATAAATTTCAATTTACTAGAAAATTTTAATAGTTGGCACGCTTTTAGTTTGTACGTTGTGTACATACGAGTAAATACATACGTGTTATGCTGCTGGAACAACTTAATAATGGAACTAAAACGTTTTAATTTATTAAAATAACCTTGAAAGCGTGTTTAATTTTAAGTATTTTAAAATTTATGTAGTCTGCTCGTATGTCTTTGCGCTTGCGAGCATTTTATCCCACATGCCTTCATAATCGTGTGACCGAAGTGCGCGTATTTCCGTTTCTTTCTTCATTCTTCTACCTACAGAGGTACATCTTTAATTTGGAATGCACTTGAGAATGCCAATTTCAAAAACATTTGCTTTATTAACGGGGGGGAACTTAATTATGTTTATATATCTTTGTTCATTTATTCATTTGTTTGGAAAAATATTCTCGCTTCTAAAAACTCTTGCTTTAGTACATTATTGTAATGCCAGCTTTATTTTTCCTTCCAGTGCTCCAATCCCTCAGGATATTAAACTTAATGACAGTTTACGAGGCGTGTGTACAATAAATGTTCCCGCACGATCAATTCATACGATTGTTTATGTGTAATGAAATTATGTTAAGTACATTTTTAAGTTCATTTTTTCCCAAATTCCTTTGCCTAAAATACTCAGAAATTATTCAGAATCGCTAATTGTGCTTTCAGGGTTTCGCTAAATTATCAATAAAGCTTAATACATACCTACACATGTGTATATATTGTAAATGTAAAATCTAAAAAATATGAAATACATATAAAGAAAACATTTTAATTGGTAAAATTTAGAGACCGTTTTCACGAGAGATGAAAAAAATAATTGTCCTAATAGATTCAAAAATTGGTTTAAACCAACACTTGAAAGAAAAGAACTTTAAATTAGAAGGAAATAGAAGATCCTTTTCTTCGGTTTCTTCAATAGAAGTTTGTTAGCTGCTAACACACTAAACCTGTGCCCGGTCTTTCATTTAAGTGACCGGTCATTATCGTTCAATTATCAAACACTGATCCGTTCATTCATTTCGCTCAATCGGTCAACAAACCGTACGATTAAGTTCGGCAACCATTATGAGGTTTGATGTTCTTGCACTTTACTGAAGACATTAATGAAAATGTAATACTTTCAACTAGTTTAATTGCTTGTGCAAAATAAATTATTTTGGGAAAAAGAACCGCACAATGCACTGTCGAACGAAAACCGGTCAGCTAAATGAGCGGATCACAACGTTCAAATGAATGATCTGTAGATCAATTTAACCCGGTTGTTCGCGAACGATACAGTTCTAACACAGATGTTCATATGTATGAAATTTTCCAAGTGCATTTCTGAAAGAAATCTGTGATCTGCTAGCAAAAGTAAATTAGCCGAAAAACTTGTTAGATGAAGTTTGTGCGGTCAGTAAAAATACAAACTTTCTCAAAAAATTAAAAAGAATTAATATGGATAGTTTGCTTTAGAAAATATTTCAGAGTTATGACGCAGCTGAAGAAATTATGATTAGATTAGAATCATCAGTGTCATAGACAAGATTTTTAGCAAATAATAATTTATGTACATAAAACGGAATGTGTGCTTGTTTGTGTGTTTGGACCTTATGGGAGAGAAGACCTCTTTAAAAATCTGGTATAATCTATAGGCTACACTTTCAGCTACGCCTACTTTTACGCCAACTTTTCTATTTAAATTATGTTACTCCTTCCACAAAGTTTGTAACAGATTTTGCAATATAAACGAGCCTAACTTCGCCATTTGTGCAACAATTTTCAAAATGCTTTTTTAAATTACATACACGAGTACATATAAGTATATTTCAGTTTATAATGATGTGGTTAGCAAAGTACACTGAGTTAAGAGAGTGTTATTATAAACATATTATAGCAAGCTGTAAAACAGTTGATTATACAGATACTGGTCCTTTGCATCGTACGTTTTATTTTTAATCTAAACCAATTCTTTACCAAGTCTTATGTTTAATTTAATATGGTGATCGTGTTTTTCGAACCAAACTGTAGCAGGTATTTGATTTGAAGTTATGTAACGCGTTACGTGGAGTTGCCCGTACATTAAAAATACGAAATCGGAAATGACATTGATATTTAGAGACAAAACTTACCAAAAACATAACAGCAAAATGTATGTTAATATTTTACTCACTGTCAGAAAATCCGTTTTTGCAATGCAAGCGAATGCAAATTTCTGTAAAAAAGACACAACGACAAGCAAATTTATTGAAATTTGTTTTTTATTTAATACATAAGAGAAAAATTAAAAGCACATTTAAAATATTACATTTTGATTAATCAGAATGTATTACTGATTAATCGATTAATTCAACATGCCTCAAATTTAATACATAAAATATATTTTAAGGATATTTTGCTTACACGCGTCAACAGCTGTACTTTTCTGAAAAAAACAATAAAATTAAAATTGATTTATTTTACATTTAGATATTTTTAATAGGTATTTTAAGTAATATGTATGGCTACTTTGTCACGTATGTATGTACGTATATGTACATACGTGTGTGTATATCTGTGGCATTTTATCATAACAGCTCAAGTCGACTTTTAAAATTGGAAAAAATGCTTCAACTTTTATTAATGTAAGGAAGTTTTATATGTTTTGTTTGACAAAATCCTTTTTCCTATTATTGATGAAATTTTTAACATATATTTTTAAATGCAGCTTTTCATTGAAATATCTGTCAAATAGTTATTTTCGTCTCATCTTGACTTAAGCTATTGTGATATAAATCACGTAAAAAGTCAGGACCAAAATATACCCTTTGCATTTGTACTTAAATAAACATAAATACATGTATATACATACATGTGTATATATATTTCTCACATTGATTCATTCATGTACATAAGTATGTATGTATATATGTATTTATGCTAGAACTTAGATATTGTTCTGTGTAATTAAAATTTAGAATTCATAATAAATTTTTCTTATTTTTGTTACACATCAATGACAGTTGTCACTCAACTTAATCCTTTAAATATTTATTATACCAATACAAACGTGTCGTCATTTTTTTGTGTCTTTTTAAATCATTTTTTCTGTTCATAAGCCATACAAAGAATGAATTCTTTAGCCTCGTGCACAGACAATTCAAATCTGAAAAGGAAAACAATAAAATTTTTTTACAATTCTACTCAAATTTAATTTAACTTAAAACAACCGGGATATCCCGTTATTGACTAACGTACATTTGGCAGGTTAAAGCACAAAATTTGGCTTTCAAATTACATTTTAAAGTAACATACTTAAATTCGTAAAGTTAATTGCACTACAAAACTGAGTTCAGGTTCCCTGATCTTTACACGACGCCACGAGTTTTCATCACGTTCGAAATATTTTTCCATTCCTTTCTTTTTTGATCCGGATCCGCCGGCAAACTGTAGTTTACAGTGTATATTATGAACTGTAATTTGAATTTAAAGTGGTGCTGGAAATAATTTTAATGTTTTTCATTTTAAACGTATACGACCGTCACGTGCGACACCATGACATACATATGTACTAGCAAAAGTTCAATATAATACTTACCACATACGTGAACAATTCCACACATTTTAGAAATTTGAACCCCATTTGGTATTTGAGTATTAATGTCCATTTGACGCCAATCTGCTGATAAAATTGGTTACAAATTTCGCAACAAGTTTCTTGATACCCAGCATAACGAATTATGCTTAATTATGAATGTCTTATGTGTATCCTGAGAAATATTTGGAACAAGTGTCTGCAAGTCAACACTTTTATTGGTGCAAGTATCTAGTAATTGTTGGTAAATATTATAAAAATATACGGGTGAATCTGTGGTTGCAGTTTTTGTAAGACTCTAGGTCTTATCAATAGGATTTGTGGTCAAATTTGTATAGAACAGGGTATATCCAGCAGTAGGTAGCCACATTTCCTTCAGGATGTGCGTAATAAACATACGTACATACATGCATAAATATGTATGTATGCAGGATTCTGAAAACCGAGTTTCTACGTGGTGCAGCATTTTGCTCTCCATTTCGTTGCTAATGCATTGTTTTAAATATCATTTTTATTTTTCTTGTTGGGTGAATTGAATAATGAAATGCTTAAATAAATTTTCATTGTAAACATATGAAAAATATTTTCATTTTGTTTATTATTTATGTTTGCATTAAGTTAAAAAAAAAAATAAAAAATAAAAGAATCATAAGAAACAGAAAGATATAAAAACGAAAATGCCAAGTTTGTGTTTAAATTGTTGCTGCAATTTGTGCTGAACGTGTTGCATGGTACCTTAAGATGATCTTTAAATGTCACGCAAAATTAAAAATTTTAAATAAATTTCCCGTCCGTATTTCGTTTATACTGCCTGTATATAAAACTCATCTACATACAAATGTATGTATGTACGCATGTATGTCTCTACAGACTCAACCTAGAAACTAAATACAACTTTTTTAGGAAATAGGAAAACTGTTCTTTGTGTAATGTGCGCATTATCTCTTTCCCTCAATAACAAGAATATGGTGTAACAAGTAGCACGTTTTGTTTACCGAACATTTAGTGTCTGTGCAGCGCACATCCTTCGACATTTGATACGCTTTGTAAGAAAGTTTTATGCCTCTGAGTGCTTAAGGACACAATATTCTATTTTATAAGATTTGTCTCTTCAAATTGCCATTTATGCGTTTCCTTTTAATTTCATTTCCACAAATATTGAGAGATCTTCCTGAACACTGTAAAACTATTGTTTTATGTTATTTATGTGTATTTATTGCTCGTTTAATGGACCATTGGGATTTCTTAAAATTAACAGCTGTTGATGAATCTTCTCTTGTTTTTTGCTCAAGTAATTTGTTTTACGGGTAAATAACAATATGAGAAATTTCATGTTTACAAGCAGCCGGTTTCAGAAAAATTATAAAATTTTATTTTAGGTTTTTTAGGTTGAAATTGGTTGTCCGATTTTGATAAGATGGTATTTAGGCTATTTAATATTGACTTGGTGATATCTGCATCTGCAGCATCCGGCTATATTTCTATTCACATTCGTATAAATAAGTTTTCAGGCTTATAACATATAAATTTTGTTCATGTAATCACCGTGGAAAAAATGTATTTAAGTTAAATGATTTATGTGTCCTTGTTTAGCTGTCCAACCTAGAATTTTTCTACCCATCCGTTATAAAAAAAACTTCTCCACAGAAAAACAAAATACTTAAATAAAACAATTATTATTATTGATATATGGAAATATTTTTAAGCTTAAAAAATGTGTAAAGGCTGGGTTACAAACAATCCGTCATCCTCAGTTACAATACCGGCCTTGTTAGGAGCTTTGTCACTTAAAGGACGTCGAATTCAACGCAACGTATCAAAGTTGAGCAACTTTTAACGTACCTTGAGTACTTTGACAAACTTTAAGTCAATTGTTTTCTTTGTTTTGATTTATAGCAGTAAAGAAAATATTTATTATTTTTTGTGCAACGTGAAAAATATTGAAAAACTAGAATTCTAAAATAAATTAATTGAGGCTGTACTCAACCTAATCCATCGTTTCCGTCGTTGCGTTAACGCCAGTTAAAAAAGGCGACGGATAACACAGGATATATTATGTGTGCGCATAAATATTTTACAACTTTTAAATATTGTGCACGGATTTTAATTAAAAATTCTTCTTAGTACGTTTAAGCTCAAAAAAGCTAATTATTCCGCAAAGCTCGTTCATTGCTTTATAGTTTTAGTTAGAACAATTCGAATCGTGTAAGGGCCTGCGCCACGATGCCGGACGTTGACGTTCGCCAACATTTGAAAATTTATTAAACGCAAACCAGCTGACCTAATCGGAACATGTGAGGAATTATGGCTGTAAGCGATAGATGAACTTGGAAAACTAGTGTCCATAAATAGCCTCTAAACTAGTTGGTTTGCTCTCCATAATAAGAACGTTGACGATTTATATCGTGGGACCGGCGATCATTTTTTTATACATATGTTTGATAGGAAATAACAAAAATTACCAAAAAAAGTTAGTTTCGTTTATGACAAGCACAAGGCTTTCAAATTAAATACCAATATTCGTAAAAGGCTAAATACTAAACTAATAAATTTTTAAAAACCAAAAATTAATATTAACACTGAAAAAAAATTGTGGAATTTGAAACGAACACATGTTAAACGGCAAGACATCGTAAGCATCAGCGAAGAGTATATCGCAAACGGTCAATTATAAGAATATTTCCAAAAATTTCATCGATAACTTTCTTTTAAATTGTAACTTACGCGGGGGTTTCAAAACCTGAATCTAATAAAAACAATTACCTGGTCATTATGTAAAATCCGTTTGTTACGAAAGTTCATAAGAACCAGTTTACGCTAAAGGGGGCGCTGTTAGGCACACGGGTGCCGGAATGCATCAAACTAAATTGAGATAAATAAAAGAGGGAATTAAACTTTATGTTTTGATTTGCATGTTACTGCAGTGATGTACGCACCTCAAAACATAAATTTAGTCTCAAACGATTACAATTATTTTTACGTTCGCTCTCCCTTTACCAGCTCTTTAAGCATTTTATGTTCGTGTCATTGCGTCAAGAGTTTTGTGGATTTGAAACATTTCTGGAAGAATAACAAAAACTACTAATGAGTACCCATTAATATTAAATACATGCTGTCATATCGTATAAAAACTTTAATAAAAAACTGCAGTCAAGTACATGACACAGTCCTTTAACAACAAATTAAACGAACACAATAATAAAAAGCAGACATGACAAATTCAGCGGATTTTTATTCTTTTCAGTTCAATTTGGAAATATGTATGTATAAAGAAAATGTTGTTGTACCGCACAAGAGCTCTCAGCATAAAGTGAAAAAAATAAAAATAAAAATAAAAAAGGGGTCAACTTTACAAGAAATAAAAAAAGATTTTAAGAAGCATTTGCTTTAGCTAAATTAAATTTTTTTGTCATTTTGTTGCCCTTCAAGTGGGCAATAAGTTTTGTTTTCAGGATTTCATTTGTTTTATACATATTTTATTATGTACAGAAACAATATAAACTACAACAAAAGTTAACTGCAAAAGCACTTATCACAGTTAACTTGTGGTTATACAAATTTCCACTATAAGGAACAATACAATAAAGTAAACCCAAAGTTTTAGCTTGTAAAAATTTAACTGCAATTTTGGGAATCCCCGTTTTACTAATAAGCTTGCAACAGGGGTCAGAGTAATTTTCCGTTTGTATTTAATTTAGATTGGATTGCTTGCAAGAATAAGTTTTGCCCCAGTACCTACAACTGAGAAAATATGCGCATTACAATCCAAGCTCTATGGCAATGAAGGAAAAATTAGTTGTTTTACTCTATTTGTAAAGAGGATTGAAAGTGACTTTGTTAAACAAACCATGTGGAAATGGAAAATCATCAATTTATTTCATTCGAATAACTTGAAGTTAGAACAAAATGAGCCTTTAATCATTAAATATTTTTCAATCGCAACTGTGAAAAATTTTGATTAAATCAACAGCTGTGATTTCGAAATTCGGAAGTCCACAAAAGATCTTGTAGACACTGTTAGATCGTTAGAATCTTGCAACTCAGAAAGGCTTAATGCGCAAAAACTTAAACCTTAACCGTCTTCGATAAGAATGTGTTTTAAAAACAATTCGACATTCATATAAAACAGCATTTGAACTGAAATTGAAATTGAAAAGCTTTGAAAAGGCACAATTTTATTTTGCTCTGACTGTTTTCTTGTGGCTTCCAAAAACGCAGAACCATATCAGATCGTTTGCGTGATTTTCAAAAAGTTCGTGATTTGAAGTTAAGTGATTTTCAAAACAGCAAATGCCATTTATCATCCCTGATGAAAAGAAAACATATCTTTTTCAACATGTGTTTCAACGTTCGACGCTGGGAGGGAATGTTAAAAATATTGACAAACGTCCATAAAAAAAATACTTTTCATACGCTTCTACCAAGATCAAAGTAAAAGAAACTTTTTCATACATATTTGTAGTTTTGAGAACAAGACACTCTAAACAAAAAATTTGCGTCAAAATGTGGCATTTCAAAACCTTTTCAAACAAAACTCTGCATGCCCAGCGTAATAGTTGATTATTCTTGCTGCAGATTAAATGAACTCTGTTTCAGGAAGGCTTGGAAGCTGGGCTTTATAATTTGAAATCTGTGCACATATATTACTTCCAATTCTTTTGGATTTGGATTTACAAATTAGGACTGGGCTTGCTCTCACCATTGATTACAAACGTCTTAAAAATCGATATTTTGCTTGTTAGATAAAAATGTTTGATTTTCCAATTTTCCTGTGAATAGTTCGTAACTCGTTTTCAATAGGTTGTGGTCTTGAGATTAGATATTATCTATTTGCTGAATGACCTGCAAATTTTTAGAAAATAATGCAAAATGTTTTTTTTTATCGTTATTGCATTATTTTTTAAGAAGATGTAAAACTTCTGTTTTGCATTTACGCAGTTGTAATCAATACTGGCGTTATTTAGGAATTTTTTCCTCGACTTCACTTCAGCGATGATAATAACCTATAATATGTACACATGCAGAGTTGATTTTATGTATTTTCAAATCATGACCAAAAAAGTAGATTTGATTGCATATACATACATATGTATTGTAGAATTAATTTCTCCAAGCGACGATTTTGCATTATGGTAGCCGAACTCATAATTTTCTTGTTACTTAAACTGTAGAAATTCTGGTTGACGGATCTCGATAAAATAAAGGGAACACAAACGAATGAAAGAAAACAGCTGAAAGTTAAAAACAAAATATTTCTTTTCATAATGCTGGAGTTTTTGATTGTATGTGGGGTAGTTAGCAGGGAGTCGGATATGGAACGCAACTCATATGCGCATAAAACTACGCTTGGTAAATAAAAAAAAAACAAATTAATATGATCTTTAAGTTCTATAGTTAACAGTTAATTTATTTAAAAATGTAAAGTCTGCGAAAAAAAAACCTTAAACAATTTCCATAAAATGGGCAATGGACAATTTATTCGCAAAGTTTTGCTCTCGAGTGTGTAAAACTAACATCAAATCAAATACTCGTGTTTTCATATTTTCGCTACTCTCACAATTTTCTCTGGTAATTGAAGATTTGATTAGAGATTTTTTTCTCTGCAACTGTTAACAACATCTCAGTTTTCCCTTTTTTTTTATTTTACCCTAATTTTGAAGTTCTATGTAGTTCCTTTTGGTAGTCGTCAGCAGTTTTTCTTTTTACGTAAAGAAAAAATCTTTCATTTGAGTTTTCTAAAAGTGAACACCATCTTGTCAACACAGCTGACAATGCTTGTCATACTAATTTGCCATGTCATTGCTGCTCATCTTTCACGTCACCATCGTGACAGCAACAACTCACAAGGTATTTACATTCAAAATTCAAAATAAAAACAAAATGTACCAGTAACTAAGTGCAAGTATCACTCTCCTTAAGGATCATGTATTTAATAAGAAAAAAACACAATATTACGCGAACATTTAACATGTACAACTGTCAACACTTTCCCTTAGTTTCTTGTGCTTAAAATACCGTTTCTGTTTAATATCTGCTCTTCAAAGTCGTCCGCCTAAATGCTTTTAAAAGATCTCTAATTAAGAGCTCAATATCAATGTACTTAAGAATGCGATGCGAGTAATGTGGATTTTGCTTGACATTCTCTTTTTTTTTCTTTTTCTGTTCAAGAATAAAATATATATCAAATTTCTAACATATTAACCATTTAAGTAGCAACATTTTAGAAATCTAAGTGTTAAAGCACTTAAAGACGGAAAATATGTTGCGCAAGATAAAGAAATTGGTAATGATTGACACTTTCCGGATGTTACGTACATGCGAGTATGTAGACTCTCGTATGTATTCACTTTTTTCTCCTAAAGTGAAGCTGTCTTTATATGAGTGTGTGTAGGAATATGTTGGTAAACATTTAGATGACATAAACGTGTCATGACATTCAATTGTTGAGAAATTTAAATGAAAGTCTTATATAACTGACAACGATCATTTTAGTCACGAGTAGTTTTGTTTTAAAAATAAAAGTATTAATTGTGTATATGTGCACAACCTACATATTTGGACTTGCCGTACACAGCTTTGGGGAATGGCCAACAATTCGAATGAAAATATCAATCTAAAACTCTTAGATCAATTGTAACTGCTCCCTGGGTTTTGTCAATTAATGCTAGTCCCCGAGACCTTAGTATTCCAAAAGTTACAGTTTATAGCGAAAACTATCTGGAAAGGTTGTCAACTTTGAAATTTCCAAAAATTTAACAACAAACGCAATAAGTTTAGAGTTGCTTTTGTTAATTAAAATGTTTATTGACTTAATTTTGCATAAAGCAAAAATATGCTTAAATGTTCAACAGACTCGACAGCAAATCTAAAAGGGACAGCAAATTTCATATTATGAAGTGTTTCTTTTTTTTTACATAATGCAAATTATCTACAACAACAAGACCGTTTTACTTTGTATATATTGATTTGGTACGTTTTAAACATAATTTCTTGTTGTTCTGTTCTGTGGTCTATAAAATTTGTTGTAAAAATGTTGCACTTTTGAATGAAATGATATTGAAACAGGTGTATTTTATTGTTCAAAGATTTTTTTTCTCAAACTAAACCAACAATTAAAAAAGCGCAACGCGCACTAACTTGAGATTTTTCACATCAAGAATTTTAAATCGCACCGAAAATGGTGCGACACGCTGCGATTTGACAATGCTGGTCATCATAACAACCCATTCGTACGTAAAACATATAACCAAACGGCTGTCCCACGATATCGAACATTAACTTTCTTAGGCACATATTTTGAAGAACAAAAAACTGATTTGGGCAGTGTTTGTGAATTTTCTTTTGGCAAGTTCAGCTATCGCTGGTGGTAATGACTTTCGCCAAGTTACAATCATGGCACTTATGTAATTTGATTTTGATTTACATATTTTGCGTTGTTTAAAATTATGGCAAACGTTAATGTTCGATAGCGTGGGACAGGCTGTATCTGTTTGCACGTAATAAATTGACAACAATTGAATTAAAGGCCAGTTCCCCGATGTCGATCGCGACATGCAAATCATTAATGTGAGAGATTGTACCAAATAAAGGTCATAAATATGTACATTTGTAGTACCGACATAAGTATTTTGCTTTAATGGATTTTACTGTAGAAGGTTCATTAATTTCATCTAAACTATAAAGTAACCGTATGGCAATGAAAAGCACTAAATAACAAAATATTTGCTGGTCAAATGAGTTCAAATAATTTCAATATTTTGACTATGAAGTGAATATCGATAAATATTTCAGTTTATAAAACGGACAGAAAAATTGCTTAAAGACAGAATCTTCCAACATGCGACAGTTTTTGTAGGACCGATCTCTTAATAACATTAGCCCTACAATATATTTTTATAAGTTAAAAACTTAATGATTAACATCGATATAATTAATTTGAGAATGGATATGAGTCCAGTTTTCGAAATGTCTCATTTTATCCGTTTTGAGTTCAGTAACTTTTAAGCTGATCACGGCAATTCTTAAAAAGTTTTTCAATTGAGGGCCTGTGAGCGCCATATTGTTTTGTTTGGGATCTGTCTATTATTTAATTGCTGTTGTCAAAGCTTAATGATAACACAATAGAACAGTACGCCTAAATGTCAAGGCAGTGTCATTGATCCGTATTTTCTTAACGAATGCTGATTATACATTTCATTTTGCCGAAATTGGCGCTACGTGCGACACAGCAGACGCCACCATCCATATTCTGGATGAGCGGCTTGAGATTATGATTGTCTCTCGCTGAAGTGACATGAATTGGCCACCAAGATAGTGTGATTTGACCTTAGGAAACTTTTTCTTGTAGAGTTTGTGGAAGCCGCAATTTACCTACACCCTTAAACTCAACATAGCTGAGGTTATTGCACAAATCCAGCAGGATGGGTCATTGAAAATTGGACTACTCGCACACACGTACATATTGAGGACTTCTTCTTCTTCTTCTCTTGGCGCTACAGTCCGTGGTGAACCTGGGCCTCAACCAACAAAGTTATTCTTTGTTGTTGTGTCGTAACTAGTGTGTTTTTACACGGTAGGGAAGTTACCCCCACGCACAACCCCCGAAACCTGGAGGACCGGGTCCTGGTTTAGACCCCTGGACAGAGGGGATTCGCTGCACACTTTGGTTCACCTCTAAGCGGGTGCTGTAGGGGCTATCCAGGGGCGCCACGGGGAGGCAGTATGTCAGCTTGACCAGTCCATTTTCAGGGATCGCTGCTGGCTTCTCGCCAGGTTGAGAGCAATCAACAACTTTGCCCTGAGTGCACTGGCCCATTCCCCTACATTGAGGACGTTAATACAAAAATTAGCTGCGTAATAACTCTCACAACATCTACCAGCCATTTCTGGAAACCCCCCTTTGTGTCTTATAATAAATATTTGTTATTGCGTTATACGAGTGGAAAAACAAATTAATGAAATCAATATCTAAAACCGTAAATATCTATTGCCCCCAAACAAAATTTTATTTTGTGGAACCTGTATAAAACACTCAAGCACTCTGATAAGATAATGAGGAAATGCTTCCTTTCACATTTCTGTTTTGTTTATTCCGAATAACACATCACATCAATGTTGCCAGCTAAGCTGGAGAAAGAAATTTATTTCACACTTTCAATTTCTTGGCTTCAAAATGTCGAAACCCACTTGAATTGCGAGGCTGTATTGAAATTGATAGTCAATTTCATTACAAAAAATGCTTTCGACGAAGAAAGATTTAAAAATGCCAACTTGGCTTGAAGTGTTGCAAGAAATAAAATGTTTAATTAAAAAGGGAGAATAATGGTGAATTGTTGTAGAATTTTTACTACCACAATTATTATAGTGACGCGCTAACATTTTTCTGTGATCAGCTGTTAAAACTGACCCAAAAATTGCCAACCCAATGGAAAGTCTGAGGGCGTTAGACAAAAATGTGATCATGTGACCATAGAGCATTGAAAGGCAAAAATTGAAAATGGTGCCGTCGTGCCAACTAGAAAGAATTTAAATTCTTGAAGAAAAACACGACAATACGCATTGGACGTGTTAATAAATATACAGATACGCTTTTCATTTTAAAAATGTAGGGCTTGCAATAATGGAACCTGAAAAAAAGAAAAGAGTTTTAATAATAAATCGCGCAAAAAAGTAAAATGAAACTTGGTTATAGAGGGTTCAGATCGTTTTTCATCAGTTCAAACTAGAGTCTGGAAAACAAAATTTTCTGTTTAATTGCAAAAAATTGTGGCAATAGTGACATATTAAAAACTACTTTATTATTAGTCTTGCGTTGAATAATTTATTTATTTAGTTCACAGATAAATAGTATTAAGTAAACTTCGCTCATTATGTAAAGAAGGATTAAGTTTTAGCTCTGCGAGGACTCAGTATCGCTCCTGATAGCTGTCATCATGAGTCACGCTTGCAGGTGTATGTAGTCACGTTCGGGTCGACTATGCCTGTATTGGTGTAGATGGGTGCTTTAAAACAGCCCTAGATATGCTATTTCCTATATATTTCCAATACGAGTGTATTTTTAGTACACCCCAGGAAAAGAACATTTCAACTCTAAGTTTCTTAAGCGGTTTCACCAAAGAAACGCTTTGCAATCTTTGTCATCAGCCGCAAATAGGCTTAACCTGGTTCTCAAAATTGAAAAATTTACGAACTATTTTAATTGGAATATCTTTAAAATGTGTTAAATATTGAGTAACGAATATTTTTTAGGCTTTCGTTTTTTTTATTGGCAATCTGAATTTTTTTTATAAGCTGAAAATCTCCTGGCAAGACTGGTCTGTAAATGTGCATAAAATATCACTACAAGTAATTTTCATACAAGTTTCAGTTTTATCTAAATTAATGAAATTAGTTTAACTTTGATTGTTTAATTAGTCATTACGTGTAGGGGCAATATTCGAATAAAAATAATGTTCAATCTTTCACCAGAGCTACAAAATGTTGCAAGAGAAAACTGCAATGAATACTTGGAGTTGCAAGAAAAATCTATAGGCTCCTTAAAGGCTTGGCTTAGGAAAACTCCTCACATAAAATCCCAGCCAAATGATGAATTTCTTTTGTCGTTTTTACGTTTTTGTCGTTACAATTTAGCCGAGACAAAAAAACGCATCATTGATTTTTACTGCATGAAAACGGCTTTTCCGGAAGCTTTGTCGAATCGGGTTATAAATCAAACATTAATGGATTTATATCGTCAGGGGTAAGAATTTCAAGTGTGTGGATTTCGGTAACTAAATTTAATATGAAGTTTTTGCAATAAAACATTCGAAATCGAATGAACAATAATTGTAGACTTGTTCCTTCTTCTTCTTCTTCTTCTTCTTTTGGCGCTACAGTCCGTGGTGAACCTGGGCCTCAACCAACAAAGTTTTCCAGCTGGCACGGTCTTTAGCCAGCGTTCTCCAATTTTGCACACCAAGTTGGTTGAGGTCCCTCTCCACTTGTGTGCGCCATCGGTTCCGTGGGCGTCCTCTACTGCGTTGTCCCACAGGTTCGGAATCGAAGAAGACTTGTTCCTACATCGGGATTATACTCTTGGTTCAAATTATAAGACAGGACTTTGTGAATAAATTGTGAAAATTTTGTAATATCTTAAAAAAAATTATATACTTGTACTTAACTTTGTGAAACAACTTCGGTCGCTTTTCTAAGCACATGAAGGGCTGCAATCCTCACTAAACATTCAGGTTGCTTAAAAAAATTTAACATTTTAATAACTTTTCTGTAATTGAAGACCACATTTGTTTACAGAAGATTTTTTTGAACAGAGTATGGAAGGTTTCATATAACTTTATTTTGCATCATGCCGCGAATAGGACAAAAACCACTCAAATACAATTAAAACGATTGAAACCTTTATTGTTCTTGGCCCAATTGCAAAGTGTACACCTATTTAAACTTACACAGTTGCCAGAGAAAAGATTGGGAACAAAACTGAAAAGTTTTGCAGAAATATAGCGGTCTCACTCTTTGTATTATATATAAAATACTTTTACAACAAACCGAAACAGCAATAAAAAAACAAAGTGACGCCAAATCCGCCAGCTGTTTCATACGTGTAAATAAATTAACTTACTGCGTTTACTAAATCTACTATCGTTTTTTATGGCAAAGGTTGTCAATTAACTAAATTAAACATGTATTATTATGTATTATTTTGTTGTTGTCAAGTTTTAAATTTATAAAGATTTACTAAATCTACAATAGTTCTTTAATACGAAGCGTGAGAACCGCTTATGTTTCGTAAGTGTTTCCCGACTTATGAACACTCATATTTCATGGAAGTGTTTTTGTTTTACCTAAAGCATTCACACTATACTGCTAAAACCGCTTGACACCAATGGACCACGCAATATAATCTCCCAATACAACAAATATGATTCCAAGAAATTCAAGCCGGCCGATGTATTCAAATTACTTTTTATACTTCTCGAAGTACTGGCCAATGATGACCCCAACACAAGTGTGGCTGGTGTCGTATGCGTCATTGATGCCAGGGACTTAACAATGGAGCGAGCGCTGCAATGTGATCGAAACCTTTTCAAAAGCGTTTGGACGTTTGTAGAACGCTGCTGTCCCATACAATTTAGGGCAGTGCATCTGATAAATTTGCGTAAAGAGGTTCGAGCCGAACTTAATTTCGTTAAATCATTTCTACCGGCAAAAATGCCATTTAAAGTAAAGAGTTGCGTTTGTTGATTTGCGAAACTGTTTGACCTTTACGGTTCTTCTTTAAGTTTTTAGTTCACAAAAAGGCTGAAGACTTGTACCAACACCTGCCGCGAGATTCTTTGACAGTTGAATATGGTGGGCACAACGGTTACCAGCGGGAAGCTTTGTCGCACTGGAGAGAAGTTATACTTAAATATAAAGACTATTTCGTCGAAGATGAGAAACGCGGCAACTACGAACGCTTTTCTCCGGGCGCAGCAAACAATCAGGAGTTTTCGGAGCTCACCGGCCTGACCGGTTCATTTAGAAAATTGTATGAAAACTAAGGGAGACCTTGTTTGTAAATAATTTATTTTTTATTAAATTAACTAACTTTAACTTATGCTAATTTTGGTAATAAAATTTCTTTATAAATTAATGAAATGATGAACTTTAAATATTTAGTTCTTTTATCTAACTTGTATCCGGTTAAAGTAGATTTCTCTCCCTCATAATTTATTTCACTTTCCACGATTACAGTTTTAAATAAACAGTTTTATGGGAAGCACTTGCATTAAGAACATTTAAGTTTTACACTAAAAAAAATTACTTTAACCGAAAGTGGATTTTTGCTGTTGTTGTTGTTGTGATTTTTGATCCCTCCAGCCACACACGCAACCGCTCCGCATTCTCATGTTGTACATTTTTGCTTAAATGTTGCATTCAATGATGAATGAGATGACGTGGCTGATGCTGTTGCTGATGCTGTTGCTGATGCTGATGATACCGCTGATGACGGTGTTTTGGTACTTGATGCTGGTCTTCCCATTGACGATACTTCATTTGCCGTTGATGCAAGATTTCTTAGTGCCGAATGACTGCTGCTGCTGCAATTGCCACCGCTTCGAAATGTTGTCGAGGTTGTCGTACATATGTTGATGTTTTGCACAATCAGATTGAGGCAATCTAGACTAGAACCATTTGTTGAAGACGAAGAATCAAAAGAATCTGCAAAGATGTTGAACAAAAATTGTTGCGTTACGGATTCTCTTTGTTAATTTCATAATGATTTGTTATTGTAATTTTGATTCTGAAACAATATTGAATTAAAGTTGTTGTTAGTTGAATAATTTTTAGTTTTATAAGAACTTTTGAAAACTTCTCATTGCAAACCAATTGCCCGGGTTAAGCATACCTGCATGGTATTTTGTTGGTGTCTATACCAGGTCGTCAGAAGGTTTTTAACAACTAGAAGTCACAGGAGGTAAAGTCGCCAGTACAACAGCAAATGTGTATTTTGTTACTGTTAAATATTTGCGATCTGTTAAGAACTTAAAAAAACTAATCAGCTGCGTTCTCAATTTCGCCTGTTGGTGGGTTTTGGAAATACGAGTTCACGTAACGTTTGAAAAGTTAAAATCTATGCAAATCTAACTTATCCTAAGCTTTAGCTAAAAGCGCTTATAGTTACAGTTTCAAAAAGAGAGAGTGGACCCAGTTGTCTCTTTAACGCAGCTATCCCAGGAATTCTGCTTAAAAAAGGATGTCGTATGGAAACTTCCATATCCAGATTTCTCCCCCTTTAAAATTTTGCTTGAAGTCAGTTTTGGAGCAACTTATTTATATAAATTGCCATTAACCAGACTTATAAAATATATCATTTCTACCATCCGTGGATATATTTGTACAATATTTAAAGTTGTATACAAGAAGTCAAATTCTGCATTTATTTACTTTTTATTTCTTTAATCATTTACACTAATTAACAAAAAACAGTTCTTTTTTTTGCGTTTACTGTCTGTCTATATGTCTGTTATTGTTTTTTAAAGATAGTTTGGAAAGTTAAATGTTTTCATATATTTTTCAAGGGTTCTCAAATCTACTAACGAGTAGGATGGCACCTACGAAATGTCGACATATGTACATATATAAAGCTGGAAATCACTCTGCTTATCTCACATCCCCTCCCAGTTATTCTGTTTACAGTAGAGGAAATCCTCGCAATCAGCATATCACGTTCTCGTCTGATGATTCCATGCCATCCAATTCCTTACGAAAAACAGGAATCTATTGCTAAACAACAGCACATTTTTGGGCCCGTACCTAGGGTTGGGCTCCTACATATGCATTATTTTGTACCAGAACCACTCTAATAGGGAGGAAGGCAGAAACTTTGCAGCCTTAGAGCTTTGCTATGTTTATTCTATTTTGCAGATAAGAGAATGTCAGCATTTAACTGATAATGTCCTGACTGATCAGTGCGCAGTGTGTATACCTACGACAATGTACAGCCAAACCTCGATTAACTCAACATTCCCTACATTGCGTTTGTTCTGTTACATTAATATGCATTTTTTGTTAATCATTGAGTGCTGGTATTACAGAATGTAAATAATTTCGGATGCGCGAAAATAGATCCATGAGGCGCAGTATCATGAGGAACTACCAGCGTCGCTTTCTGCCAGTTTCAGCCAAGGTAGGCACTTCAAGCAAATCACCAATACCAAAATCCCTCTTTCAGTGCCTACCAAGGCTATGCTGGTCCCTGTTCTGCCAATTAAACATTAGTGGAGGTTTTGGAAGAACCTACACAACCGAAGTCATACAGGAACTTCTTAGAGTTGTGATTGTCGTGTCAACCGAACAAACCCTTGTACACCAGAAATCAGAATGTTAAGGTTTCGAGAATGTACACAAGGCAAAGGGCAATGTAAATAACGACATAAGTACATACATAAATATTTACTATTAGAGAACTTTCAGAAATCTATAATATGATCAAATTTATTAAGTTGGCGGCACATCCTCCTAAATGGATCAGTATTTACATAATTCAAATTATTTTGCTGAACGATTAGGAACATTGAGGCATAAAATCGAACAAATGTCTCCATTTATTAGCTTCCCAGTAGGTGATGCATATCTTGTGGATTCCAGTGAATACTACGTATATAGAATAATAAAAATTGTTTTTGCATAAACTTTAAATAATTGTTAGGGGTCATATAAGTAGATCGGATCCCATATTAGAGATGTTTGTTCTACGTCAAGTCTAACAGGATAGTATAAAATTGATTTGTACCATAAATATAACTCACTTCATTATCGATTCAATTAAAAAAAAAAAAGACAAGAACACCGCGTAGTTTATGTATTGGCATTGAAATGTATTGTATAAAGTTGAGCTTAGCCCCTAACAAAACTGCAAGTTGAGAGTTATACTTTTTCCTTTTAAGGGTCTGACTTCTTCTAAGTACAATTTTTAGTCCTTTCTTTCACCTTTCATATGTCTGAAAGAGTCTTCTACTTTTTTTCTATGTAGATTTATTTATACCATCTATGAGAACTCGATCAGTAGGGTTCAAAAGAGGAATATTTTGCCCTGACTCCTTTTTTGTGGAAAACCCTGTTTGAAAAGTTTCTGATTCTGATTGTCCGACAAGAGTGGTCCAAACTTAATTTAATGTACTTTAAATAAACAAGTGTAAATGTAATTTTATCGAAACAACTATTTCAATTCCTGTTACCACATAAAGGGAACAATGCTGGAAAAAGTTAACAATAATACGGACCTGAGATTCATCCTTTGATTATGAGCTGGATTTTCGTAATTCTTGAGTTTTTATAAAAGAAAGAGTTTTCAGACCCTTATATTACAAAGCAGCTCTAGATTTCTTTGGTTCAGCCCCATTCTGGAATATGGATCAATTTTATAGGATCCTTACATACTTATGTGAACGGATAAGCACTGTTAAATCGGTACAGAAGCAACTTCTTATTGTCTGTCTATAGGGTCCAATAGACTTCGAGTCATTAAACTACCAACCTTAAAAAGTCGCCGTTCCATGCTTAGCATCTATTTTTTCTTTGCATTAATTCGTGGTGATGTTGATTCCGAGTCTCAGCTAAGCAATATGAAGTTTGGTGTATCAACAAGGACACTTCTTAACTATCAACAAATGAACCTAAATTGTCACAGATCAATCTATGTACATACATATGTATGTGTTGTGGGAATGGCAACCTGCTACGCAACATATACAACTATGTGCGAAAATGCCGACACTATCATTTGTAAATCTTTTACTTGGTTGTTATTTATTTATTTCCCTCTTGTAAGGGCGAGGTGTTCGGACATACTTAACTGTCCTATTCTGTAGAAATAATTAATAATAATGAAATTAATAATAAATAAGAAAATATAACTTTTTATTAAATCTAACAATGATCCCTTTAGTGGTATTTCTGAACCATTTATCATATTAGAGATATCTCTGAGTCGAACAACGTTATAAAATGAGAAATAATTTTTTATTTAAATATGTACCTGATTTAACTATTTCATGTTGTTTCCTTAACCTATCAGAACTTATAGTCTGTAGACTTAAATAAATATATGTACATATATCCGAGTTGTAATTTTGAAAAGTTGAAATCATCATAAATCATATTTTTGTTTAATTCCGCTACATGTTTTTACATCGTCTAATTCTGTTCTTGAACAAAAACCTTCTATTAAAATCCCATTTTTCTTAATACTTGGTTAATTTGTTTTGTTAGTAAAATTGAAAAAGCAAAAACAATTTTATCATATTTTATGAATTTCTAAATTTAAAAAATACCATTCAGTGCACTGGACTTGAAACCGTAAACGTTGTATTCTTGAAACACATACGCACCTGTGTAAGAGTTCTGTAACGAAAGAAAAAATTAAATAATTTAAAATTTAACATATACTTTATGTGTGTATATAAAATGTATATAAAAATGCTTATGGGAAAAAATGTATGCATTTAAGCCAATAAAAAGAAAATATAAATTTCATTCTAAATGTAATTTATGTGCGGATTGTCACCGCCAAAAATACTTACACACAATTATGCTGCACTATAATTATAAAATATTGTAACTTTAATGAAATCGTTTAAACAGCATCTCATTAATTTACCCAAAACTAATCTAAGAAGCAATAAATTTTTGAGAAGAACAACTTTTAAATGTTTGAACAAATAATTAACAACGAAACACAAATAATTGATACAGCAGCAGAAACGGAAAGCTTTTTCTGAAATCAGAATTTCATTTTTATTTTAGTGCTTTTTTTTTCATAAGAACAAAAAAATTAAATAGAAAATAATATAACAATACGCTTTAATGATGAGATAAAGCCAAAATTTATGTTTTTTAATTGCTGGCAAATAAAATACACTTTTTTCCTGTAAAATACGAGTACTTGTGTACAAAAAGTCACGGCAGCAGAGTTTCTCAATTGGTTGCATTTAAAAAATTTATTTCTTTTTGTTTTTGGAAAACTAAGTGGCATCTCATTTAATATCAAAACTTTTGGTTTGGTTAACCGATTTCAATACTCCTTAAATGCCAAAAAAAAAAAACTAACGAACGATCTCAACGTCAATGGTCACAACATGTTACACTTAGAAAAAGGAAGCCTGACAAATTCGGTTGGATGCAACTGTTGCGGCCCACAATAGTATATTTAAAATCTTCCATATAATAACTATTCTGAATTGAGACCATATAACCTGCAAGATCTAAAAAACTCTTCTATTACCAACCATATTGTCATCATGTCCAACCATACTTTTTGCAAAGGCCAATAATGTTAATTAAAACAATAGATTGCCACAAACACATTTTTTTGTTGGACCAGTACTCAGGGTTTGACCCCTACATATGCAGTGCATGGTACCACAACTAGGTTAAAGGAGCGGAAGAAAGGGGATTTGGACGATAATACAAGTCATTCGATAAGCCAATATTTTGAGTAGAAGAACACGGATGGTATCGTCTAAACTTAATATGTAATGAAACCATACGACATAGAGGGAAAATACGGCTGAAAAACGAAACGGCTCTCATCGTTTTTTAAAAAATTTAAAATTCCTTCACACATCATTAGATCAGGCATGTATTTTTATGTAAACATTTTACTTTGTTTCGGTCTTTTACCAATGATGTAAACGTAAAAAAAACCGTCCTAAGATTTTTATTCTCATTTTTAAAAAACGGAGATACATACGACTTGTATTACCGTCTAAATCCCCTTTTAGCAGAAATGAGAATGTCAGAATTGAACTGATGTTGTCAATAATGCACAGTAGAACCTCAATTAACCCAGCATTCCCTACATCGCGTTACTTGTTCTATGACTTATTTACATGGATTTGTTTGTGGGGTTATTGAGTGCTTGTATTGTTTTTATTATTTAGTTAAATGTAACAAATGTTCGGTTATTGTTTGTTATTGCTTGGATGTTGGTATTATGAGCCGTTATGTATTTTATTTTCTTGTTTTTACCAGTGTCTGTGGTAGAAATCATATGTACAACTTCTGGACTCTTGGTCCATCAGCCCTCTTATGCTATTGTTGCATGCCCTATCAAAGCAAACAATCTTGTTTTATTGTTGAAGGTTACCACCATCTTATAAAAAGAGGGAATAAATTTGTTATATTTGGTCCTCTAAAATAATAAAAAAAAAAAAAAAAATTCGGAACCACTTGCCGTCACGTCTATGTACAGAAGTTGGCCTGTATGCATCCACGTATGTGCAATTTTTATGTAATTTCGCATTGTAAAAATGCCTCCCAAAATTTGAATCCAATTAAAATTCATTGAACCACAACGTGGCGTTGCCAACAAATTTTACAAATTATTGCAATTGTTTATTCTTTTGTCTGAATTTCAGTCTGTGCGAACCGCTGCTCCCCTTCGACTGTCTGCACTATTTCTGCGCCGAATTGTTTTATGAGGACTTATATTTATAACAAGCTTAATACTCGTACTTACTCGTTCATACCCAATTTACAATGATGTTTATTTATTTTTAGATTTGTCTTTCTTATTGAAAATGCACAGACGACATGACGTCAAGATGTAATAGAAACTTGCGACTTCTACATACAGATATCAAAATTTTTGGCATGGTGTACACACAATACACACATGTACATATACAATTAAATATTTTTTTGCCAATAATATGAATAGTTCGAAAACAATAAGTCCCGACTTACATATATTCTTTTGTTCATAATCAGTTGTACGATGGAAACCGAATGTTTTGATTAATACTCGTATATTTGTTAGTTTTAAGAAGGTGCAATGGAAAACGTTCGATTTGGAAAATATTTTGTGTACAATTTTTGTTTGTTTATGAAAACTATTATACGAAGTACAATCAGAATAAATGTCGTTATCATGATAGTGTATCAAAACTAGTGAAAGTTGATTAATGACTAATTTTTAAACATTTCCAAAACTCTTAAAACTTTTTCATCACAAGTCATCATCGAATTGTGTTCAAAGTTGACTTTTTTTTTATCACACACCTCAATGAGTTAAAAAATCGTTTGGTGATCAATAATCACTAGCTAGACCACATTTTAAAAGCGCTATCTTTGCGTTATTGCGAGAGAAAACAACACTCCACCTTTAGAAGTGGAAGACCATCTTCCAGCTTAAAAATCAACATCATGAATAATTGTATTTCCTTATATGTATAATTCTGCGATCTTATGCGAAAACAAACATCATTCCATCACCATCATCACTGTTTCTAAAAATTATTAACAGTGTGGAAATAATTGAGCCGCCGGCAGAAATGTTAATTAGATCTAATTATCGAATTTGCACTAGACTTAGATATCGAATTTTGTATAGTGCAACATCTAATTCTCTGACATTTACTTAGAAAAAGTGATATCAAGGAAATACTGGCGGCAACAAGCGGTCCGTTCGAAACACCCAGTTTTCGACTATGCTCTGTAGAACTGCTACCGGCACTTCTTTAATAACTAGAGTAGTGTTGACTTCTAAAAAAGTTGGATCACAAACTACTTGCGTAAAGAATAAGACATATAGACTGACTATTACACCAAACCATAAACTCCGCAAAAAAGATCACATTTTTGTGATTATAACGGTGGACAATTGTTTTCGCATTGTGAATAAATTGCCACGCGGGCCGATGTAGTTCGAAAACACTTCAATTTGCTCACAAGCTCAAATGCGACAATTTTATTTTCACACATGTGTGTATGTATGTATGTACATATTTCCTGAATTAAAAGTGCAGCTCGCGTTTCCGAAATAAAATTCGATGTGAAAAGAAACTATAGATTTTCATAAGGCTGTGGCACAGGTTGCCGAGAGAAGTTAATTCAACTGGTATTCACTTATAATTTTTATATTAATTGTAATAATTAGTGACACAGACCAGCCCCTAGACAGCCCAACTTCATTTTGGGTCGTAGAACTGCGTTTTAAAAAATTGCATCAAAATCAAAAGATATTCCATTTTTAATTTTGTATTGTATCTTAAGCGATTTGTTGCTGTTTCACGGAAAATACGAGTACATCGAAATCTCCTTGAAATGACTTTAGCTTTTATGTATTTGCCGAAATTCAGCTCTTATGATGATGACCTTCCACAATTCATTTATTTTTAATGTGTGTTATTATTTAATCCAATTTTGATCAGTTTTATGCATTTTTTGGTAATATATTTTGAATTAATGTTTTTGGATTGGAATCGGTTGGAAATCAACTGTTAAAAATTTACTACTTTTCGTTATATTCTAATGAGATTTGAAAATTCGATCCATATGACACTGAACTAACAGTATATGTCAAAAGTAACTACTTTGAAGTTTCGAAAAATACGAGGCTGAACTAACATGTGACAGTATTTGAATTGTCAAACTGGGAATGCAAATAAAGTGACAGTTTAGCAATAATGTCCTTTTAATTATTCCTTGTTAAAAAAAAATCTGGCTGTAGAAGTAAAATTAACTGATCGAATTTCAATAAATGTATGTATGTATATGTAAATTAATTTTGATAAAAATCTATGTAATATCAATTTATAAATATCATAATTAAAAATGTTTAACTCTTTAAGGCGCTGCTATACCTTTTACGGTTCATGACTTTGTAACTTAAACTGAAAACAACAATAAATAAACAATATGGCGAAAGCCCCACACACTTTTTCTCTTCCAAAAATCTTAACAGATCACTTGATTACTTATGCTGGTTCTGTTTCGTGGCTTTTGTGCCCTTTATTTTTATTGGACCAATGCCAAAATTTAATCAAAATTTTTTTAGGATTTTAAAAACAAACTTTATGCCCAAATCTCTAATAAACAACATAGAAATACTTTGAAAATTTCAATATGAAAACACACATACTTTTACGTACACACATACATACATACATATATATCTATCTACTCGTACATACAATGAAGTGGCGAGCACGCACATGCATGACTTTTTAGATGGATATGTATGTATGTATGTAGATATGTAGGCACGCCATTATGTTGTGCTCTGATCTGATCTGAGGATCGTCAGCAAACATTTCAGATTTTAATAAATACCCCAAGTTTTATGGTAAATTAGCAAATTTGTACATTTCATAAAAATCCAAAAAAACAATTTCTATTAAAAATTTATGATTTTTGAACAAAAACAACAGCGACAACAACATCAGCAATAATATTTTGCAAAATAATATTTTATCTCTGTGAAATTCATTCAGAAAAAAACTTATGATTTCTTTTACGTGTTTGAGTTATTTTCGCTTTCTATTTTGTAACGCCACTTGAGGGGAAACATTTTGTTAGTGTTTACAGTGGTGAGCAATCCGGTCTCGCTTATTCCAATGTGACGTGGAATTAATTCGTCAAGATAACGATTTTTTGTTTTAATACTTTTTTATCTTATCGAAAAAGTAGTCAATTTTTACATTTTAGCTGGAGCCGTTTCATCCATTCCCACGACATGACCCAGCCAACGGAAACGTCAATGTCGCTATATACATAGTTTATACAGCTCATGATTCATACGACACCGATGTTCTCCGTCAACCCAGATTGGTCCATAGACTTTCCGAACAGTTTACCTCTCGAACATTCCAAGTACTGTCTTATCGGCTTTCGCAAGTATCCAGGTTTCTGAGCCATATAACAGCACGCGTAGTACCAGTGTCTTGTACAGCGTGATTTTTGTCTGGCTTCGTTCTTAAACTGCCTTTACTCAGACCAAAGAAGCATCTATTAGCCACTAACATTTCCTTTTCACCGCAGCCTCTTCAAGTATCTTTGTTCGATGTGCCCATTCTGGTGCTAATAATAGGCGCTGTTGCCTATCTAAAACTCCTTCCGCTACTAAATACTAATACATATACATGTATGTAACACATATACATACATATTATGTATCTTCTTCTTCTTCTTTTGGCGCTACAGTCCGTGGTGAACCTGCGCCTCAACCAACAAAGTTTTCCAGCTGGCACGGTCTTTAGCCAGCGTTCTCCAATTGTGCACACCAAGTTGGTTGAGGTCCCTATCCACTTGTGTGCGCCATCGGTTCCGTGGGCGTCCTCTACTGCGTTGTCCCACAGGTTCGGAATCGAAGATTCTACGGGTCGGACCAGTATTCTCCATACGCTCTACATGGCCCAACCATCTTAGCCGTTGGATCCGTAGGCGCCTGGTTAGGCTCATGTCGCTGTACAACCCGTACAGTTCATGATTGAATCTTCTTCTCCAGAAACCATCAACGCAAACAGGGCCGAAGATTGAACGCAGAACTTTTCTCTCGAAAATACCAAGGACTTCCTCATCCGCCTTCGACACCGTCCATGCTTCTGCGCCATAGAGAAGTACGGGGATTATCAAAGTGGTATATAGTGTCAGCTTGGTTTTTCGAGAAAGGGCCTTACTACTCAATTGCCTCTTGAGCCCAAAGAAACAGCGATTGGCAAGAGTTATTCTGCGTTTGATCTCGGTACTGATGTTGTTCATACTGTTGACTTGGGAGCCAAGGTAGACGAAGTCCTTCACTACCTCGAAGTTATAGCTGCCTATGGTGATGTTCTGGCCCAGTCTTCGGTGTTGCGCGTCCTTTTTTGATGACAGCATATACTTCGTTTTGCCCGCTAGACCCATTTTGGCCGCC
The DNA here is from genome assembly GCA_932526305.1 of Epicampocera succincta. Taxonomy (NCBI): domain Eukaryota; kingdom Metazoa; phylum Arthropoda; class Insecta; order Diptera; family Tachinidae; genus Epicampocera; species Epicampocera succincta. The sequence continues at coordinate 62,095,533 of OW052034.1, forward strand.
TCCGTTGAAAAACGCTTCAGTGACGGCTCGCTGTGTTCGACCAATCACGTCAATGTCGTCAGCGTATGCTAGCAGTTGCACGGACTTTTGGAAGATCGTGCCTCTGTTGTTGGCGTGTGAGTTTTGCACGATCTTCTCAAGAATTATGTTAAAAAAGTCACATGACAGTGCGTCGCCTTGTCTAAATCCCCTTCTGACATTGAAGGTCTCGGTGAATTCGTTACCGACCTTGATGGAGCAGCAAGAGTTCTCCATCGTCATCCTACACAGCCTGACGAGTTTAGTGGGAATGTCAAAACTAGACATGGCTTCGTATAGCTCTTCCCTATACACATATTATGTATGTATATTCTAAATTCCATAACTTTACAAGATCATCTGATGGACAGATTTGGTGAGATCGCTGACTTATTTATAGCAGATTATCAGTTGAGGCAGAGTCAGCTGATATTGACATTTCGAACACAGATGATGGTTTATCTGCTTCAAAATTTGCTCCTCAGTTATTTTTTTTTTTTTGGCATAAAAACATAAAAATATTTTCTAGTTGCTTATCTTCTTCCCGCGTTAGGAGTCGTACTTGTATATATTTCTCAAGTAGACAAATCAAGGCACTCATTGACCAGTAAGAATTTGCACAAGTACCTCTCTTGCAAAACGATCGAATTTCGCCGAACTTATCGAATGATTCACTTGAAACAAGGTATCACCTTCATAACCGCAAACATTTGCCCATCACTGTTTTAACTAGAATGCAATATTCTTGCTCATACTAAAAAGTCAGTGGAGCATCTCAAAAGAGTGTTGCAGAAGAAACATGTTGCCAAACTAATTTTTTAATTCATACTTTAAGCAAATAATATTTGGTAGATTGCAAATAGCATTTTAAAATGATTGCAAATCATATTTTTGCAGCGAACCTTTACATTTTTCTTGTACTGTAATTATTTTGAATGTTTTCTGTCGTTTGCGATATGGAAAAATTAACACTCACTTCTAATTTGTGTATAAATTAAAGAAGGAAATTGTTGTATTGTAAATAAATTTTTTTATTGGAGAAGTTGAATTCATTAATTAAAAATGTATTTATATATTTTTTGGTTATTTTTTATACAAACAAATTTAGAAAATTGCCTAGAAAAGTAGAAAAATTGAAAGAGAGCGATTGTTGTGTGTTTTCATGTAAAATAATTTTAAATCAATATACAGTAAAGCCTCGCGGTCGTTGTAACAGTATCTTCGGCGTCCGCTTATGATTAATATAATTTATTATCAATATATAATTTATTATTATATTAAATTTATTTTTATTAATTTCTATGCTTGATTTCATTGTCACATTGGTAGACTAGAGTCTATTGTGAATTGAAACTGGGACAGCCACAAAAAAAATGTTGTCATGCAAAAATAAATTAATTAAAATTAATTTACAAGCATATTTATGTAAATTTTTAAGCATAAACAAAAAATTAAAAAAAAACATTTTTAGATATTTTAATAAAACAAATTTAAACAAAATCCCACAAGTTTCAGTGTCACAATAAAACTGGGGCATTTTGCACGTACGACACTGTTATTCCAAACTTATGTCATCGGGCAGGCTATAACCCCGGTTTAATATTTCTTAGGCAATACTTAGTACTTTTGAGTGCTGAAAGCCGACGTTGCATGGATTCTACGGCTGTACGGCAAACTTTTGAGTCACTTTTCAACCATTCCCCTATAGTTGCCTTTGTCAACTGATCTCTATTAAAAAAAACTGTCCCCACAAAACGAAAAACACGACGAGATATTCTACCGTGAAAATTATGTCTCCTTAGAATTTCTCTGATAGTGTCTGTATTGCGGTTCTTCTGGAGAAGTTCTGACGACATTTTGCCCAATTTGGGAGCACTTATTCGAGAGCTTTTCTTATTGTAGTGAAGAATCCAGCGCTCATTCGATGCTTTCCAGATTTTTGTTTATTTTTGATGGATTTGAAAAGTTTGTAACGTTTTATAATATTGTGGACCGTAAAATCACTTCTGTTCACTAATTCTCCAAGGGTTCTTAACGTTTTCGCTTCTGGTCATTTTTTAATTTTGTTTTTAATGAATTTTAACTTCATTTAACTAAAAATTTATTTTATTTATATTTTTTCAATTTTGCAACTTCTCTTTTCGCTATTAACAGCTAATTTTTTTTAAATGTCCAGCTACATACTTGTAGTTTGTTACAGGTTTATTTTCACGTTAAGCGGTATCTCGATCCTGTTTTTAGCGTTTTTAATGTTTAATAATTAACACTTATAGATGAACCCTAATTTCTGATTAGGTTTCTACATATTGTTTGTTTTTTATAAGGAAAAGGAAAATATTAAAATTTGTCCCAGTTTCAATTTGAGCAACTGTAATTTCTTTGCTGGCCTTAATACATGGATATGTTTATTTGCGCTAACAGGGGAATCACCAACACTATTGACATTATTATTGACATATAAATCAGAGTTGTAAATAGCAGAATTACTATTTAACTACAACTCTTGGTGCTGTGCTTCAGGTTTTCAGCCCACTTGTAGGAGGCATTTTGAACAAATTGCTTTAGTGTTTAGTATATGTATGAAAAAAAACTCTGCAAAGTCTTCAAAACAAGGCCTGAAAAAAGTGTCATATCTATTCAACAAACTCTTTGTACTCCGCAAATTTTACCAACTCGTGGCACTTACAAATTACAAATCTGTTCATGATATAGGTCATCATACGATACGGTTCACACGAAATCAAAACTGTTTTAATACTCGCAACAATGAGGAATTACGAATAGAATTTTGCCGGAGACAACGAATAGAACACTCCGTGATTGAAGAATTTCAGAACTTACCTCTCAATATGTATAAAGTTTTGTACTACACTTTCAAGATTTAAAGATTTTTTGAACAGAAATTTAACAGAATTAATATAAACCTTAATACTTTTGATATTAACAAAAAATCTTGTTTTATCTAATGCATATAATTATTTTAATAGCAAATGTAAAAAATATTTTTATTGTTTACTTTGCCAACTGGCCTCTCTAATGCCTCAGTGGCGCCGAGGCACCCATTTGAATTTTGAAAGATTTTTATACAACAAAACGGTTGTGGCAATGCAACCTGACCGATTGTGGAAAGCATCCGGTTATAGAAACTGTCCGTTACAGGGCACTTGTAGTCAAAAATTTTTATATACATTCTTCTGAGGAAGTTTTTTCAAATGATAACGAATTGCTAATTTTTTATAAAAATCTAAGAAGGATCTCATTATTAATTTTGAAGACCCATAATTCGGAACATAGATACATATCATTTTTCTAATATTTTCTTCTAATTAAAATTTTTTTTTATTATTTTTTTCTTAACTAGATTTATTGCGATCTTTTCATTATTATTTATTGAATTTTATTAATTTCTTTTTAATATAAATATTAACATTTAGTTTTGTTTGAATTATTTATTTGTAAGAGTTTAAGATTAACTACAAATATTTTCTAATTCTCACCTCGTTAAAACTGGTCCACGGAGCAAATATGTACGTAATTCAGAGGTGGCCAGCTTACACACACACTCACGCACATATTTGTAAACACATTTGTAAAAACATATAGAAAAAAATTGTTAAGTGCGTTGAATGATTGATGCACCCGTTTTGTATTGTTTTTTAAATAAGTGATATGAAAGTGTTTGTGTGTGTGTGGGGGGCCCAAAAACTTTGAGAAATTCATATTTTCGTCTATTTTATTGTGAATCGCGGTCGTATTTTTACATTGCAGTATTAAAATACTCGTATTATGGAGCATATCTGACAATCAGTGTGCTATATACTTGATGAATTTGCACGTTTTACATCCAAGTGTACGAGGTGTGTTCTAAAAATATGATGAATTTTCATTTCTCTCAAATCCTCACAGCACCTCTGAAAGGCATTTGTGGTATGGCATTGAGCTCTGTCAGCGATTCGAAAAATTCGGTCACTTCAATCTTGAGAATAGAAAACAGCTGCAGGGGTCATCAAAATTGAATAATTTTGGAAAAAACGTCGCTGGCTTACACTTCATGATTAAAATTTCCGAAAAAGTTAGATGGTTATGCCGATATTCTCAGTAACTTCACTAATAGTGATTCGACAATTCTCCATAACAATTTTTTTCACTGTCTAAACATTTTTATCAATTGTATTGGTAATGGACTGGGGCATTACACATTCTTCTAACGTACAGTACAATCACTACATGCACAGTAAGCATTTCAAGGGCTTTTGAGAACACAATTTAATATTTTAGCCGAAATTCGATGCTAGTCCTTTGATCCATTTTTTCGACTGCAGAAAATAGCCGAACCTGCAAAACAGTTCCAACTTTTAGGGCTCTGGCTTAATAGCAAAAATTGTGTACATACGTGCGAGACGAGCGAACTTTTAAGGTCACAAAGGCCTTAACTAATTCGATCGCAAAGACCTTCGACCTATACTTTTAATTAAATCTAATTTTTATTTAATAGAACTTGACGTTGTATTTTTCTATTTCTCCCTTTCTCTTTTGATGCCTAAATAATAATATAAAAATAAAATAAAATCCGTTCTCATTACTCTGATATAGTGCCCTCCTGAATATTCTGCAGCACGTGTAGAAGATAATTATCCAATCTCCTCCAAAGAAATGAAGGAAATTGTCTTTCTGTTCCCTTTTTTCGCACAACAATTCCGGTTGGGGTTTATTTCTGTCCGAGGAAACAAGTACTCCGATTTTGTTTCATTGGATTAGATAACGAATACAGTCAAGTCTACTCCTGAGCTCATCAAGTACTAACATAAAAACACAACAATTGAATTTTGGTAATTCATCTTACTTTTTGAACGGACCTCGTTTTTATGTTTTCATCAATCATTTGAAAATGAGACGATGTCTGGTATTTTTGGACTATAAACTGCTTTTATATTCCGTTTGTATTCGGTTTTCTGCTATTGACATTTAATTATCATATCGTTTACGGTCAATCGAAGTATTAGGCCGGTTAAAACAGCTTTCGCATAATTCCACCACATTTACCGAATTCATTCGATACTCGTATGTGAATAAGTGCTGTTGAAAAGAATCGCCCTTAAGAATTATTGAAATACATACATACATACATACATACATTTAGGTACATTGCACTTACATATATAACCAAAAATGACAAAATAAAAAATAACAGGCACCTTGTTTCACCCTTCTGAAGGTTGAGGGTGGTTCCCGGGCATTAGAAACATAAATTAATTGAGCTTTTGACCAGCTTAATCTCGTTGTCATTTAACGTGTACAGTGAGATCTCGTTTATCGATAATGGTGGGGACCGGTGGCATTCACGATAATCGCTTTTCCCGCATAACAGACTAACAATTTTTAATAGTTTTTTTATATTCTCTATTAATTTCCACTTCTTAAGCTGCAAAATTAACCTAAATCTAACACATGTATGCGTATCTGACTCACCCTGTTCAAAAATATCTCCATTAAAAAGGGAACAATTTAAGGAAAAAAACATGTGCGTTTATTTGGTTAATCGACGTTGCCGCTGTACTGTCTATTTTATTCGCTAAAACGATTTTGTTATCTGTAAAATGCTTAGGGCACTTCTATAAACTTTTAAAACTTAATTTAAGTTAAAGTAAGTGGATATTTAAACTGCTGGTGAACTATTTAAGAGAGGTTTTAATGTAAAATACCAAGTTGACTATACGGGCTTATATGTATGTACATATGTGCGTATATGGAAGTCACACAGCTGGTTGAACCTGTTAGAATATTGTTTCTTATATCCACATTTCGCGCTCTTAATACTTCACTACACGTAGTATGTTTTGCCTTGGTGTATGCCAAAATGGGTGACTGTGCTTTGCGGCGTCTAGAGGCGAAGAGTTTCCTCACCTGAAACGGCAACCAAAGCCATAGCAGGAAGTTCCTGCATGATTTCGGTTCTGCATGTTCTGCCAAAAACATTGTCAAAGGTGGCCCTAGTGTGACTTGAAAAAGAAATCCTGGATGTTGGTTACAACTTGCGGTACTTAAACATTTTGACTGTGGCTTAAACCTAAAACCGCAGGAAGGGACGTTAGTAGATACGGATTATGAAGGTCTATTTTCGGTGACTCAAATGCCGCTGCGTTGCTGTCATGCAATAGCTCTCTGCAATTCGTAAGATGGTGGGTAATCTTCAGGTGAGCTTGGATGTTTTGGGATTTCGGGCTACCATCTCAATTGCCTCGACATCCTCTGATATCCGGGCAATTGCTGGCAGGAGATATCGGGTAAGGCGTTGGTGTTATGGCCGACTTTCTCACATTTGGTCCACCATTAAATTAGCCATAGTGCTGATGTGAATCAATTTCCCACCTCTCTTCAAATATGTGTGTAGGCTTATTCGTATTTTCCATAACTTACTGTACATTTTAAGATTCCCTCACATCGAGAGCCATCAAACTTAATATATTACTCGTATTTTCTTTTGTTGTGATGCGGGAAGCTAAATTTCATTCAAAAAAAAATTTTTTTTTTAATAAAAAACAAATTTTATAAAAGAAAATTAAAATCAATTTTCATCTTCTCTCCCCTAAACAACAAAATTTGATGAATGTGTTTTTAGGTATGAAGGAAAAAAAGAATTAATACATACTTTTAGAAAAAAGTAGGTATGTATATATGTGTGTGTGTTTTGTAAAAACTATCCCCATAACATATTTCAGCCACGAACGAGAAAAATACAAATGCTTTGAAAACATTCTTTTAAACGAGAAAAAGAACACACACATTAAATGGACAGAAAATAATTACAGCCAGCAAAAATAGCAACAAATTAAAGTTATTAATTACTGTCTACGAATAAATTTGAAACACAAGAGCCAACAACAAAAACTACGAGTTTTTACACAGATATTGTTTTCAGCAACAGACCGAAAACAATTAGAAAAATTCGTTTGCTACAGGTGTTTAAGCACGTTTGCATGCAATTCGTACTAATTTTTATTTTTCTGTATTTTTTTGTGTTGGTAAGAAATTGTACCGACTTCAAGTCTTTCTTCTCGTATGTTTCCGTATCGAATATTTATTGGTACCGATTTTAAAATTAGCCGGATAGGCACAACGCCAACCACGGAAAACAACTTAAAAGCTGTTCATTTGTTGGGTGAAAAATGTGTTGTAGTGTCAAGGCCATAAATCAACGGAAAACTTTTTGTTTATTTGAAAGATATTAGAAATAAATAAAGGAAAAAAAAACTAAAATAAACGATTTGGGCGATATTCGTTTAATCGGCTAAGCAAAGGAAAATAAAATTCGATATTTTAAAGAAATTTCACGGATATGTATGTATGCAGTCCAAATTAAACGTACTTGTGAGTGGTTTTGTTAAATGGATTCATTAGAGAATGCGAGAGAGAACTATTTTATGTTTGAAATCAAATTTTCTAAGTCTGTTGCTTGGTCACCCCTAAATTCTTATACATTGAACGCCGACGCTTGTAGCAACGTACATATTTATGTAGGTATGTATTTATTTATTTTCCGATTTTTGAACTTTTCAATAAAATAATCAGTTAAGAAAACACGCAGGCACGAGTATTAACTAAAGGAACTGAAGATCAATCCGATGTCATGAAAAAACTCCTAAGCACATCCGAAAAAAAGCTCTAATATTTTGTTTTCTAATATTTGGTCCCTTCTGCTTATTAAAGTTTTGTTTTTGCCCGGTCTACCAAGTTTTCTGTCTGTCTGTTTGGTTTCGGGACCAAATTTCTGTTTCTTCAACAAAGTTTTCGATCGGGTTAAGACCTGGCCTTTGTGTTGCTCATTATATGGTTTGAAAATTTTGCTTTAACAGCCAATCCGGAACACGGATATTTGATCTATTTTAAACTTTCGCGTACGTAAAGAATGTGTACAGGCCACAAAAAAAACCTTCATAAAAGGTTAACTTGGTGCCACCACTGAGCAGCTTTGCTTTATTTGTCCCTGTATCAGAAACAGGCGAACCTAATAAAGTGGAACAAAATTAATAAGATATCTCTATGTTTTTTTTTTTTCAACAAACAAGTCTTATTATTTTAATAAGGAAAACTTTGTTGAAAACATCAAGAAGGAATCTCAGGGTTTTTATTAAGTATTTGTCTTGGTTGTTTCAAAAAGGTTTTCATCTTGATTTTCTTAGGCTTATAATCTTATTGATTTAAAAAAAATAATTCTTCTTGATTTCCTTTCATAATTTTATTGATGGTAATAAAAATTAAGTATTAAGGCCTCGTTATGCGAACGTTGATGTGAGAAAAACTTAACGTACCTTAACGTACGGTCGTATGTGTAGTTATAGAAACTTTACAAACGTAACAGACGTCAATAAAATAAACAAAACATTGTCGAACATAATTTATTCGCGGGTGATTTTTTTCGGAACTTTTCGGCATAGTGATGGCCAATGTTAAGTTGTTTTCGTACAGTGAAATTGGAAAAAGTACTAAATTGGCTTCGAGAGATATAAAGTTTTTTGCTTTGTAATTTATACATTATTGTTTTTATTATTAAAATTATTATTATATTTATTAATAAAATTATTATAATTGTCGTTTTCGTTATTTTTATTATAATTTGTTGTTGTTGTTGTTGTTATTATTATTTTCTACTACTAAAATTATTATTGTTCTTATCATTATTTTTTATAATTATTATTTCAATTATTACCTTTATGAACCAAAATGATACCAATTCAAAAGTACCGAAAAGGGGCAAATGTGCCGCGTTGCTATTTAATTCAAATGAGTGCCAGCAATGGCTTACGAATGTCACTTAACGGCGCCGTAAAAATCTATTTTATATATACATATACATTTGTATGTATATTGAAACGTTCCGGAAACAAGACATTTAATTTCGGTAAGCGTTTGCATTGTACGAACGTACGTACCTTATCTGAAGTGTACGTTCGCATAAATGTTCCTTTTTCACCATTATCTTTTTGAAGTTATGAACAGCGACACACTTACAAACGGGCAGATATCGAAGCGAAACATTGCAGTTCAAAAACGAAAAATATCATCAAACAAATTTTCTCTATGTTGACTTAAACATATTTACATATATATGAAATAACAAGGAAACTAAAATAGTCCAAACAATATCCTTATTTAGAAAATTGATGATGATGATTGGGGCATGATCATATAGGAACCTAATGCAGTCAATAAGGAATAACTTTTTGAAAAATCCAATTTGGTAGGCTAATGAAATCACTAGTAAATCCCTTTTTTACCCTATTCAGAAGAAACCCAAATAGAATCGAAAAGTTTATCTCTATGGCCTGTTGTTTTGGTGCCAAAAATAACGGAAATCGGGTAAAAAAATTGTGAATAACAAGTTTTCTTCTTGATTTTATGTGTTATCTTCCTTGAATTCGAAATTAAGAGGACCTATCACATGAAAATAATAAATAATGTCTTCAGAAAAAACTGCGTTTTTTTCTGCTAGGACACTTCTTTTAATTATAGAAATGCGGGGTTTGATTCCGGATCGTTTGTTTTAGTGACCTGTTATTTTCGTTCAATCACTAAAAACTGATCCAGTCTTTGGCTGCATTCAATCTTTCACTATAAACGAACAGCTCGGCAACAATTCTTATTGTCTGCGATTCTTCCAGTCTTTTAGAAAAACTGCTGTTAAGCTCTTTAGTAATTTATAAAAGTTTTTAAAAATAATTTATTTAAAATTCTGCACTTTGTTTTGTGAAACTAAATTTAAATAGAAAAAGTAAATATATATTAATTTGCATTTTGAAAATGGCCTGTACATTATAGTTGGTGTGTCACAATCTGATTATTCTAAAAACAATTTTTTAAAATTATATGATTTGAAAAAAAAGTTGTCAAGTCAAATTAACATTTATTAGCAACCCTTAAATGTAAACCAGCCAGTTTAATTGGAATTCTTTAATTAGCTTTATGTATTATGGTTGTTCGAACTGGAAAACGTTATACTTGTATAGAATGCTAAGTAATACTTATTTATTTTTCGTTAAGGACAACCAGTTATTCCAATTATTCAGTATTTGATTGGGAAAAAGGGGTGCATTTAATATATGGCTCATTTTAATAGAATGTCGTAGGACTTACCAAATATTCCTGCTGGCAGGTTCTCCCACTTATTGTGTCCGTTAAATTATCCAAGTTTCTTATTGGCGACGATTCCTTAAATACAAACAATTAATATATGTAAATTAAATTTTTGCAATGTAAAAATTAAGTTTATTCGACTAACACAGAATTCGATTATTGCAACAATTGTAATACATTCATGTGTGTACATATGTATGTGTAAATGTAAAGTCAAGAAATCATTATTTAAGCATATACATACATACATATGTAGATGAACTATAAGTGAGTCAAATTTCAATCGCTGAAGTAATAAATCATTTTTTAATCACAAAAGTGATCATAAAAGACTCTCCAAGTGATATTTGGAAAGATTATCACACCAAGTAAACTGGATACATAAATAATGCACAAAAACATTTATAGGTACGTATGTGCGTATATCATACATATGAGGAGTCGCAGAACAAAACGATCCTTTTTATAATTTTTTTAGAAAATGTTTTTTTGATATTTGCATTAATTTGGCAAATATCTATTTAAAAAAATAGTATTTGCATAATATTTCATAGCAATATTTGGTCTTTACAAAATTCATGCAGAACAAAACGTGCTATTTTCTTTTATTTTAACAAAACGTACATAGTTTTTTCATAACAATTTTATTTTGGTTTGTTTCATTACAATTCGATATGGGAAAATGTCGTGATTTTCTCGAATAACTCATGATTGGAACTGGAGGCAAGAAAACCACTCACGCGCACATCTCTAATTGTAACAGTAATTTTGCGGAATTTGTCATTTAAATACATTCAGTTTAAAAATTTTAATCTTTCAATTTCAATAACAGAAATAAAATTCTCTTATGCATCTTCAAGCTCAAGAAACAAAAAATATTTTCATATACATACATACATACATACATACATATATAAATAATATTTCCATATAAAAAATACTTACATACATACATATGTATGTATGTATGTATACCAAAACGTTCTTTTTGCATTTTATTTTAACAAAACGTGTTATTTGCAAATAAAAACGCTATTAATTTCGTACATCTTTAACATTTATTGTGGCAGTCCCCGGTACATTTTATGATAAGGAAGGAACTTGTTATATACATATATTCTGGCCTCATGCTATAAAATAATCGGGTGAAAAAAATAATCTTTGATTTTCCAACATTTTGAAATAATCAAAAAATCACGTTTTTTTCTACGACTCCTCCTACTACATATATATGTATGTATGTATGTATGTACATATGTATGTATGTATGTATGTACATATGTATGTATGTATGTATGTACATATGTATGTATGTACATACATATGTACATAAATACTACACTTGTATAGTAGTTTTTATCGATTAAAAATAACAAACAAATTAATCAAAAAAGACAACATGTTTTTTATACACGTGTATACATACATACATACATGTATGTATGTACATACATACATACATACGCATAAATAAAAATATATTAGTTTGTTTTTATTTTAACATTAATTTCCATTAAAAAACACAATGATATTTATTTTAGTTGTCATAAATAAAGCCAAACATTAATAAATAACTAAAATATGTACATATGTATGTATAAGTATATGTATGTATGTACATATGTGTATACAGTAAACTCGCAGAAACATGAACATCCAGTAGCATGAACATCGAGAAACATGAACATTTTTATTTCAACATTAACTGTTCTAAAACGTGAACAAAGTAGGGTGGTTCTAAAACGTGAAATATTTTTTTTAATGATTCTTTTGTTTATTTTGTTCTGTTTTCTTAAGTAAACTCTGAAGTTTTTAGTAATTTTGGCAATACCCGCCAGATATTTCTTCAATGCTGAAGGACAAATCACAAAAACATATTTTAAAATTATTTACACGTATGTATGTATGTACATATGTATGTATGTATGTACATACTTATCTACATAAAGCTAATTTATGTCTTCATGTGATGCTGGTGGTGAAAACATCTCTATGTGTTTTAATATAAATAAAGCGGAAATGAAAAATGTACCCAACAAAACATATGTATGTACCTACATATTGTAGTAGTAGTATGTTTACTGTACTGATGTTTCCTTTGCTGCACCTATTACAATTACGCGAGTGTAACTTTGGAATGCGGGATAACGGATTCCATTTAATTTAAGTTTAGTTTTTGTATGTATGTATATAGTTCACGATTGGGATGGGTTACTATAACCATCTCACTCTTGTTGAGTATGTAGTTGTATGTGTTATGGCCAGTTTTTACCTTAATATTTAAATACGAAATTAGTTAATTTTTCCTTAAATTTTAGTTGTATTTAAATATAATTTAATTTTTTCAGTCTCAAATTGCGTTTGGTATTTAATTATGATAAAAGTATGGTAGCACTATTAAATAGCAAAAAAAAATATAAACAACTTCCTCATTTAACAGCTGCGTATTATTTAGTTAACTTGATATTAAAATATTTTGTTTTCAAATTTTTGTAGTTTAGAAATGTTTGCCTGAATTTGCTATTAAATTCTCGCTCCACATCCTTCCACACATTCACCTTTTGTTCTGCACCAACTCGGTCAGTCTGTTTGCATTCGATTATGCTGCTGTTTTTTTACTATTTCCAGCAAATGTTCACTTGCAATACATTGACCTATTTTTTAAAGTAAACTGAACTTCATCTGAATTCATTGTTTTAGTTGATATTAATAGTAACACAACAGCACAATGTTTTTATTCGCGACGAGTTTTTTTATTGAATATTTTTTATCAAATAATGAAAAGACTTCAATGCGCAATTTTCATAATTTGCAGAACTGTCAAAACCATATGGTAGTATAAAAAACTTAAGTTGTATTTAAATGCACGTGGTCAGTGATTTAAGTTGTATTTAAATTTGATCTATAAAAATAAATTCGGTATTTAAACAGAACTTAAGTTTAAAACCCGTTTAATTTTTAAGTTAAAAACTGGCCCTTAGTATGTGTTTATTTTAACGCTGTAGCCTTTAAGAGCATTTTTTCATAAGATGATTTTTAATAAATTTGTAATCGTTGAGCAAGAAGGAAGTGTTTTGGTTAAGTTTGGCAAATCCTATATGTTTGTATATCTCAATTGTGAAAAAGACTGCTCCAGGGTTGAAAATTAGAAAAGCAAAGGCTTACGTTAACAGTTGTGCAAATGCGGCAGGCACACATAAAGTTCAGATTCTTGTGGTCGGAAAACCGAATACCGCAATTATTTTATTCATTATAAAATTTCGAAATTAGCTGGGATACCATCCGATATTTTTAAAGAATGCTGGCATCACTCATTTGTTCCAGAAGTAATATATATTATTACAAACACATACATATGTACATACATACATACATATATACATACATGCATACATATATACATACATATAAATATTTGTATTTTAAATATCTGCTGCCGTTCTGTTTTTTACAAAAGGTTTGTTGCTGCAACGAAATATCATTTCTCCTACAGATAATTATAGTATCTCTTATGATTCTAATAAAATGAAATTAATACAACTTTTATACAAGTGATCACGCCTTTCTTCAATTTAAATTAAAATTAAACTTGTCCACGGACTCACCTGCAATAAATCCTCAAGACTCTCAATATATTCGATGGCATTACGTAGAATTTCCACTTTCGGTAAACGTTGATTTGGATTCGAAGAGGTTCGTCGTTTTAATACTTCAAATGCCTCATTAACCTGTAAAAAATTAAATTACCAATAAGTAAAATATTGTCTAACTCATGACAATAAATTTCAAAATAAAACAGACAAGAGCCCCTAAAACTTCTCGCGAATGGATAGAAAATTGTGTCTCAAGACAATCACATACAATTAATTGTCTTGAAAATTTATGTAAAATATTTTCTATGAAGCGAACTAAACAAATTGTTTCAAACGTTTTATTTCACTGCATTTCATTCTTTTCTTAGCACAAGATCATAATTCAAATTTAAATATGCGTTAAATTGAAACAATAAAATTTGTTTTTACATCATTTGCTGGCTGCACCCCTCTTCGAATTTTAGCATTTAATGTTTAAAATTAAATTTTAGGATCTTTGCTTAAGTTAAAGACTACATTTTTAATATTTATAAAAATATGAAAAGTTATACAACGATCTTCGGATTTTGTATATTTTCCCTCCCGTTCTTTTTTTATATTTAATTATCAGCACTCGAAATTTTTCAGCCAAAGCATAAATTTTTCAAATTTTATGACACTTTTTTCCGAAGTTGTTTTTAATTACGATCTTGTTGAACTGGAAATTTGTTTAAATTAACTTGCAACAATTTAACCACACATTTCCTAAATCGCGCATTTAAAAACTTTTGCAGATCGTAAATATTTTTATGAGCATTTTTCAGATTCATTTTAACAGTTTTGAAAACATTTGCTTTTATTTTTTTTTTTTTGGTTTTAACGTCTTAATTTGACGATAATTTAATTGATTGCGACTTTTATGATTTTTAAATTTTGCTTTAGAGTTTCGGTGGCTAACAACAACAAAATTTTACTATTTAATTTTACCAACAAAATACTTTATGGTGATCACGTCACATCACACATCATCATATTTTAAAATCAATAATTCATTATGGTGTTGGTTTCTTTCCTCGCCATGTTCCTGCTAAACGGCAGTTCAGACTATAATACGGCCATGAAAAGTTGTCAAATGTAAGTAGTATGTGCAAGTGCGATAGTGTGAATGCAAAATGTTAAGTAAATGGCAAATAATACGTTTAAATGGCAACGCTTTATAATAAGGATATTTGTAAACCATCTGGCAGCTCTTTTCTATACTTCAATATTGTAATCATTCGAATTGCAACCTTTAACCAGTAAAGTTCACTTAGTCAATTTTCAAACAATTATGGGAAGCGATTTGACATCCCATCGTTTTAGAAATTGTTTTAAAAGATAAAACTTTTCATTAGATCAGGGTTGCATTTTTACAAAATGGGTGGTCGAACGTTTCGCACCCGATAATATACCCTCGTCGATGGAATGCTTCATCGTCTTATGATCCTTTCTCATTTTGTGCCATCGTACAGCTTGTGCAATTTAAGATGGCAGTAAATAATTAACTTATTTTTAGTGAAAAAGAAAACAAATGTTCGGCTAGCGTGGTCCACAGACATGAAAAACATGATGTTGGACTTGTGGTGGGACGTTCAAGAAAGAACTCCCACGTCTTCTAGGAAATTGCGGCAGAACAAAACGGACTCAATGGTTGTTAATGGTTTTTAAAATTTACAGACAGGAGAAAAGTAGGATGGGACCAACAGGGGGAGCGCCACCAGGATGGTGCCATTAACCCAAACTGCACAATATTTTGCGATCATTAAGCAACAACTAATCCAATTATTAATTTATTTTCAAAATTAATTAATTCTTTGTAAAAAATGTGAACTTATTTCTCACTTTTGCGTCTGTTTCTTTAAATTTGTTTTTGATGTATTTGTTTGTGATGACAATGTAAATTGTTGAGTCACATTTTCAACATCTTCCATTAGCTCAAAATTTCGGGTGTGATTATCGTAGATCAGTTATCGCAGCAGTCACGCAAAACAAATTTAATGTAATTTTACATTATTCATTGTGCATATGTACATACATATGTACATGTGTATGTATAGCAATTATCAAAAAATTCAAAAGTCGAGACGTCCGGCTGCTGTTGAACGAGTTGAGTTGGATATGAAGTGTTATGGTGTAACTACGAAATGAAGTGGTAGGAGGCCGTGTCTACAAATCTCTTTCACACCAAATCCAATTAAATTGAAAACTTTTATCATAGTCCGAAGTGCACTTAAATATCCATCATGTTTAATTTATAATAAATACATGATTTTAGCGCTTAACTAAATATTAATAGTAAACAATTTTATATTGGTTGCAATTCATGGGAAATTGTGATGTTGTCATGCCAAAAGTTAATATTTTCTTTAAGTCATTTGTGTCACGTTCAAAACGTGTAGTTATTTTGTTAGTTGCTTTGGTCTGGTATTTCGGCCGCTATCAACTTCAATACTATGGACGGAAACATTAATGTAGATAAAACGTGGGGCTGAAAATATGCCATTTTTTGTTTTCCTTTATTGCCACTTTGAAACGAATCAAACTGTCACGTTGTGGGCAAGTTGCATACCTACTTAAATAATCGAAAACTTGTCGCGTGTTGGGGACACACCTTCTCTCGCAGTGCCGAAAAATTTACCAGAAGCTAACAGATAGATATATAAAAACAAGGAGCAGTTACTATCCTTTATAAGAACAGCCGCAAGTAAGACAAAATGGAGGCAGATCAGCAATTTGCTAGGAAATCTATAGGTCTTTAAATAACCCAATATTGTTGGGAAACTTCTTGCGATATAGAAGGGGATTGCTGGAAGTGGTTAAAAGCACTTGGGGAATCTTGCGGGAATTAAATTTAAGCATGTCTACAGATCCGAACTTAACGAGCTATTTTTACGAACGCTCATCGAAATATAACTTCAGTTACTAAAAATTCGGATGTGGAGTTTTAAAATTCCAAACCTGGAGTTGTCGACTACTCATTGTTGGGGAAGTAAGAAATATTCAGACACATGATGAATTACTTTTGTTTTGTAATTAAATTTCAATTTTTAAAAAATTTAATAAACGTTCGATTTATTCTGGCGTCTTCTCAGTTAAAAAAGTTTAATATTGACGCAACGAAAACTCCAAGAAATGAAACTTTTCCGCTATTCCTTTTCCGGTAAGTGTTTAAAATCGATTGAAAGTTAAAGAATTTTAGATAATAACGCCAAAATAAAGTAAAAGGAAAGTTCCTGCAGCATTTGCTGCTTACGTATAGCCGTTGGCCTTCTCATACACATGGAGAAATTTATGTTCATGAAATGACAGATACAATTTTAGACTTATAGTCATAGTCCTAAATGTTCCTTTCTGGGAGGCAGTGACTCAGCCCACTCTACTGACACTGTTCACTTGAAAGTAATGGGTTGGACAAATGAGCTTTAAAGCAAATCCTTTTTAACTGACAAACTCAAATCCAGAGACAGTCGATATTATTTGAAACATGTACATACATATATATTTGGTCATATTTTTTCATTTTTCAATTTATGAAGAGTTTGTAGTTTTGATAAATATTTACTTTTCCGAAATTTTAGAATAAAATAGTTCATTTTTAATGACCAAATATTTTTTAATAGTTAATAAGATTTCTGGACATATTTTTTTAATTTAATAATTGCCCATTAATTGCTATGGGTCAAACATGATGGCTTGCTATGAGCGTATGGGACCTTTGTTTTAATTTAAAGGTTTTGCACTTTCGGCCCGAAGTAGAACGGTTCTTAATCCTTATCGAAATTATTTTCTCTTTAGGGCGCATGACGCCAGAATTGGTAGTTTATTTTTATTTTGTAACATTCCCGATTTTAGCCAAACGAAAATAATGCGAAACCAAATAATGGTTGGCAGCTCTTCTCTTACCTTTCTTAAACGTCTGCGTTCGCGCATTGTGGCCGCCTTTCGCCGATCAACGGCAACACTTTTCTTTTTGCAAGCTTTGCAGGCCCAAGTAAGGCAGGGCCTCGATGATTGCGCATTGGCACACACCAATGGAGCCAAAACATGCTCTTCGGAACTGAGGCTGTTGTCGTCGTAGTCCGTAAATATTGGTGAAGGCGTTAAATTGTGCGATTCTTGAGAATCGCTTAAATTACGAAAATTACAAGAATTTGTAACGCCGGCTAAACTGAAAGCCTCTTTAGAGGCTGCTACGCTGCTGAAGCGACTTAAAAAGGTTTGTAGCTGTTGTTGTTGCTGGTGTTGCAGAGAGTTGTAATGATTTTGTTTTTGCTGCATTTGCTGCTGCTGCTGGTACTGGTGCTGGTGCTGCATGACAAGGCCGCTGTTGTGCTGTTGCAAAGCCACATGCTGATTGATCAATAATTTTGTTGGACTTTCATACAAACTATTGAATTCTTGCTTAATTGCCGTTTGTGGTATTAAAGTTGTTGCATCACTGTCACTACAATTATCACTCTTATTAATATTGTTATTGTTGTTGCTGTTGTTGGAAATATTCAAATATTGCAGATTTCTTTGGTATTTGGTCATGATTAATAGATTTCTTATATATTTCTTATTGACTATAATTGATTCATTTCAGTAACTCTAATTTTCCTTTTATAATTTTTCTAAAACTTTCACTAAAATATTATTGTAGCATTATTTTTCTTTTCTTTTTGTTTGTTTTTTTCAATTTAAACAACTTAATTAAACTTTATTTTAAATTTGATAAATTTTCACACATAAATTTTCACATATTTATGGACGTATGTACTCATTTGCGCTTATTTTCTCCGCTTTGCCGCGTTTCCACTCTCACGTCGTGTCATTTGTGATGCTCATAATACATTTGGTGACAAAATAATTTTTTGTTTTAATTTCAATTTATCCACATCTCAATTTTATGTTTTAGTTCTTTTTCAAAACACAAATTTTCAAGATGCTAAAATGCTCAAGATCATTTTGTCTGCTTTAAAATGTGTTGCTATTTATAAATCGCCAGATAATTCGTTGACTTTCTAATTCTTTGAGTTGAAAATAAACAAACTTGAGTAATTTTGTTTTCAGAACACGCCCATTTTGTCAATATTGATGTTTCAGATGTAATAGAAGACATTTTGTAAAAATGATGAGCAAAAGGATTTTAAATCGAAGTCACTCTCATTAGATTTTGCTTGCGTTTTAAATGCGTTTGTCATTAGAATCAAATTTGCTAATATTTTTGTCGATTTTATTTTGGAGAAAATGGGGGTTCAAAAATAGCCGAAAAAAATACCAAAAACTGGGCAATACTTTCTGAAATCAGTCTATTAAAATTATGACAAGAATATGTCAAGAATATTTTTCTTGATAATAAAAAGAAAAGCTAAAAGTTAAGCTAAAGCGAAACACAGATTGTGAAATTGATTTACATCAGCTACTGCCATTATGGCCTAGTCTTATGGTGGACCAATCTCACTTGGTGAACTTGTCAACGGCTCATCACTGTCCCCCTGTGAGCAGATATGTAGTTGGCAACTTCTTATGATAAGTGAACGCGACACACAAAGCAAATTCCTTACTTTAAAACTTGGGTTATCTAATCCTTCCTGCCAGTTACTTTCTGGACGTTAGAACGCCAAAAAGGCATTCTGGGAGCGTGTCGGTCCCCGTTCTATTGACCTTTGGTGAAGTTTTCCGCAGAACATTAATAGAGTTTTGATTGCTGTGCCAACCGAAGGATCCCCTCCCCTTTATTCCCCGGAGAGCAGATTGCCCTGACTGAGTCGTCAACGCTTAACCTGTCCCCGGAGTACACCTCGTGGACATTTGTATTACTGAAAATATACCTCTCCATCTCTATCAACGCCCCTTCCACGGTTTAGGCTTAAAACACAGTCAGAGCATTTTAGAAAAGAGAAATACCTCAACCAATGACCAATAACAAGATTCCTCCTTCAGGGCATCCCAAGGGCACGTTGATAACTATACCATTAACATTTGGTGAAGGATTCGGAGGAGCCTGCACAACCATAGTCACCACCAGTTACCATATCAACCGAGTAACCTCTTCTTCTTTATGCCCCCAAGGCAGAGTGCCCCAGTTTAGCATACAAGAGCAAGCCCTGGTTTCCGGTGCGAAGCGAAGTAGAACTTCGATTTGTGCCTTAAAACTCAATATTAGAAAACCACATTTCATATCACTTCACTGCAAAAATTAAATAAGGCCCTTCAAAGGTGATAATTTTTGTGAGGCATCAATTATTTCTCTTGCCTTCAAATTAGGCAAACAAATTTTACATTTAACACGAAATAAAAAGACAAATCTTGTTGGAAATATTTAACTTCATTCGATTAAGTATAAACATTTAAATACTAAGAAAGTAGTTCTAAAACTTGGTACGAGGTGCGTTCAAAAAATAAGCTGAATTTTAATTTAATTCTCTACAAATCTTTATTTGTTCATAAACTTCTATTTTGTTACAATCAAAGTAGTCCTCCTCAGATATGAGTAACAACACACTTGTGCCCGCGTTTTTCCAATCTTCGAAGCAGTTCTGATATGCACTTTTCGGCTTGTCCTAGAGCTCGCTCAGGACAAAAAGAATATACACACATATATTTGAAAACCTTAATGAAATGCTGCCTGGCATTCGAGAGCGGGTGAATAAGTCAGTGACTGTATGAATATCCCGCCTCTTGATTTTGAACAACCTGCGTTATTTAGTTTGTCAATATCAAACTACTACTCTTTTTGAGAAGAAAATGCAATAAAATGAATTTCGTGTGCTCAGTAAGACTTTTGTTTGAAACTGGAACTGGAATTGTTGAGGCCATAGGCATATCACATGGCTCAGTGGTTTCAATTTTGAATGACCACTAGGGTATGAGAAAGCTTTACGCAAGAATTACCAGCGACCACAAACACAAACGTGTGACATGTGCAATTTCCATGGCAAAAATCCATCAATTGGGATACGAAGTGCTCCCTCATCCACCTTATTCCCCCCTTGTGCCACAACTTGAAGAAATGGCTCGAAGAAAAAAAATTTGGCTCGAAGAATAAAATCATCTCACCAACAAATTTCTATTTCGATGACCTCGACAAATCATATATTTTTGGGGGGGGGGCACAAAAATGGGAGAAACCTGGGACTAAGTGTATAGAACTTAAAGGAGACTACGTTGAAAAATATAATAACTTTTTATATAAAAACCTGCGATTCATTCGATAAGTCAAGGACTTATTGGCCCGCCCTCGTACAAACAAACAAAAGGTAATAATTTAAAATTGCTTACAAAAATTATTATACATACATTCATACATATACATATTATTATTTTTCTATATGGTACAATATTAAATTAAACTAGATGATTGTATTTGCCAACTTGCCTCAAAAATGCCTTAAAGGTGTGAATTATAATTAAGGTGAAACTTAAGAAAAATTGCTATTGTCATACTCTTATTTCTCTATATTCAGCATTGAGTGATTCTTTTATTATTCTTAATTGAAAAAAAAGCGCAAAAGAAAGCTTCTTCTTCTGATGTGCAATTATAGCGCTGTGAATGTAAATAGGAAAACAGCTGGTGTCCTGGCGCACAATATTAAATTCATATCATCTGACGCTGCCTGTATACGTACATACAATGTACACATACACATATGTATGTACCTATGTAAGAGTGTGTACATACATATATACATGCATATGTATGTATGTTAAAAGTATATTCAAGGAATAAAATGAATAGAAAAATCTGCCAAGGAAAACATTTCCTTATCAAACTATTGACATTTCTTTCAAACTGTCACTTCTAATACACTCGACTTTTGTTGTTCCAGCTCAACTCAAAATTGACTTTAAATTTATTGTTGTCCAATTAGACAATTAATATATTTTCCCCAATCGAACATCATTAAATCTTTTGAAATTGATTTTTAAACTTTTTTAGTAGGCCAGCCACAATTCTGCATTCCCTGTTATTCTTTTGAACGGCCGTCCGCATGCGGAGAAATTTATTTCTTACACATTCATTTTCCCATTGACAGCCACCCACCCACCCATAAAACCCGAAACACACTTCACTCAACCACTGATTTTTCAATCGGTGCACACACATCCATCACCAACAAATTCTTCCCAGTGCTTTCAAATAATTCCTCATCTCTATAACAGCTCGATTGGCCTTTGGAATGAAATCAATTTGAAATGGCAATGATAAATATTTTGTTTTGATTTTGATTTCATTTAAAACAGTTCCCATTCCTCGGCATTGTTTTCGTTTCATGTTCTTAATTACCAATTATCTTGCGTGAATGTTTGTTTAATGTTT
Organism: Epicampocera succincta; assembly: GCA_932526305.1. Classification (NCBI taxonomy): domain Eukaryota; kingdom Metazoa; phylum Arthropoda; class Insecta; order Diptera; family Tachinidae; genus Epicampocera; species Epicampocera succincta. Next base: position 62,117,595 of record OW052034.1, read on the forward strand.
CCCATCAATTTGTGAAAGTCTTTTGATTATTTTTTTTTTTAATTATGAAGATAATGTTTATAACTTGTAATGAATGAATTAAGTAAAAAATGTACATTCTAGGCATCTTGAAAATTAATTAAATGGCGCAAAATTAGTGAAATGATTGTTAGTCGCGGTGTTTTCAGTTTGTGAATTCAAATCGCAGTTTCGCGATGTATCATTTAAAATAATTAATGTTTTCGATTTATCGCATGGATTTAATTTGGAACTAAAAAAAAAGAATTTAACATTTATTTATCCGTTTATTTATTTATTGAAGCCAATGGAATGGATCCTTACAGGCTAGAATATAATTAATCTAAAATATTTTTAATAAATCCTTATTATCTAGAAATAATTAGAATAAAATGTTTATATGATACTGAAATTTATAAATATTATTCATTCACACCACAATTCGTTTTGGTTGTAAACATATAAAATAAGTTAAATGATCTGGTTGACTTTATCGTTATACCAAAATGCAACAAATTGAAGAAATATTCACAATCAATAACATCATTCATTAATCAGATGAAAAGTTATCATAATAGATTGAGTTGCTGTTCTCAAACGTAATGGTTTCAAACTCAGGAGCAGGCAACCAGTATAATATGAACAAAACGGCAGTGACTAATGCTATTTTTAAGAGCAGATTTTACGAAAATTGTTTAACTCTATTTTTTGGAGTCCATATAAAGAAGCAATACTCTAACCTCAGCATTAAGCAGCAGTTTAAACGTTATTGGATCAGTAAGTTCTTTACAAATCCTTTGGGTATAATATAGTCCAGATGTGGGTGGAAATTTAGCTCAATGTCTAAAATTTTGCCAGGGTCTAAAGTTTCATTTACGAGTACAACTTTTAACTTTTTCACTATTTAAAAGCCTGTATTGAAGAACTATAGGATTTCGAAAATCAAATTTACAGAATGTCATTTGAAAACATTTAACGATAAATTATTCATATTTTAGCAATTTTTCAGAACCTGTCTAAACAGACCCGGTTTGATTGAAAATTTTTAAAAATTTTAAATTTTATCAACATAACGCTGTAAATTTCTTCAAGGTAAACAGAAATCAATATCATTTATAAAAATTAGTAACAATAAAGGCCCTAAAACACTTCCGTGCGGAACACTAGAAACAGCGGTATACGAAGGTGATACGAAATTTTCAATAACAACTGCATATTTTCTATTATAAAGATAAGACTTAAGCCAATTCAGAAACACACCATGAAATAGTTGGGTATAGTAAATTTATTGTATGTCGCAATACATTTTATTCAAACTTTATAAAAGTAATATGTTTTTGGCTATTTTAGGCTGCAAATTCTGGGAAACGAAAAAGTTTCTAAATTCATATTGTTCCTACACACATACATATGTATGCACAATATATATGTAGTTATACATCAAGTTAGATCCTTCCTCTTCAGAATTCATTTCTGAGCCCCGAAAGTCTTATTTTTAGTACAAATTTCTTTTTTATTTATGTTTTTCTTAACGGATTTTTTTACAAATTCAGGAGGACTAAATGTTTTGTTTTTTTCGGATTGTGCCAACTTTATCTCCAAAAGCTGTCTTCCTAATTCAAGACTCGAACAAAAAGTTATCCGCTGTAATATTTTGACCTCGCAAGCTATCAGTGAGACTCAATACAATCCCCTCCCGCACCGGCTTTTTCAGTTCGTTCATTTTTTAATTGTATGGATTTTCCATACATATCATGCGGTTTGCAGACTATAATGTAAAGTAAAAAAATAGTTCACCTATTAGAAAAACAAATATGGAATAAAATGGTCCTATCACAGGGTTAACACTAAAAACAGATCTTTGCAAGAAACTGAGTCAGTATGTCGGTGTGAATCGGTAACTTTGATCGGCACACATTTCAAAACGTTTATTGGTCGGCGTTGTGCCAAAGAGAATTCACATTATTTAGAAAAAAATGTTATCGGTTAAAGCTAGCACGATTTCTGCGCTTGTAGTTGGGAATTCAAAAATATTGTGGGTGTACAACACTGTGGGTGCATGAGTTTTGTAGAAAATCTCTTCATTGTGATCGTAGCTTCAGAGAAAATATCTGCTAAAACAAAAGAAATGAAATACAAATTAGTATACGTGACCCATGACCTTTTAAAATCAAAATAAAGCAATTATTTAACAGAATTGAAATTAAAAAATTTAGCGGCTGACTCGGTTACCAAACGGAAAAGTTCATAACCAAAATTGGTCGTATAAAAAATGGATCGCCCGTTTAGTTTGACAAGAAAAAAAATATTATTAGTTAATATGCCTAACCTAACCTAACCTTTTAAAATCAAAATAAAGCGAGCATCTAAAAATATAACCAAATTTGACTAAAAGCAGCCATGCCAGCCAAGTGCTGGCCAGCGGGGACAAATAAAACTTCTGATTCTGAAAATGTTCGTCTGGCTACACCACACAACATGTCTGTATATAAATATTATAAGACTTTAAAAACAGAACAAAAGCTGTAGCATATCTTAAGGCATATCGTATCCCTTTGCCAACCTCAACCACTTAATTTAAAAAACCCGTTATTCCTAATTTTGCGCGGTAGATAAAAATAAAGTGTACAGCATAAATAATTGTAATTAAAGTTTTATTTCAGCATTTTAAAATAAAATAAATTTAAACAATACATGTTTTTTATAAATCTATATTAAAGGCTTACAAAACTCATAAAAACAACAACATTATACATAATACAAAATATACTTATAACTTTACGCGTCAAAAAAAAAAAGGGTACAGAAAAAGAAATCTTAGAAGAACTTTTTCTTCAGTACTTTTAAACTTTGCTGTGCTTTGCTAACAGCATACATATAATCGTCGAGGCATTGAATTTACTAGGTTTTTTGTAAATTTTTGTAAAAAAGTGTCTAAACTGAGTTCAGCATGTCCACACTACTAATCGTCCTTCTTCGAGTTTGACTATCAAGATGCTCCTACAACTGATCAATGGAATTTAAGTCCGCAGATTGGGGAAGATGATTCAGTTCCTTAGGCGTGAAATAGAGTCATCATATGTGTATACACACATGCATATTTACATACATACATATGTAGATATGCGAGTAAGTATGTGCTTATTATTTAAATATTCTACAAATTCTCATTTTGAACGGCCTAAAAGAAAGTCTTCAATTTGATAAAATCACGAAATGCACAAAGAAATTGCATCATCTATTTTGCTTGATAAACATTTAGAGAAAATATCCGCTTTAGCAAAGAAATTAATCCACAAAACACTCACCAATTATCTTATAGCGTTGTGTGTGTGTACGTATGTGCTTTGAAAATTATAACATTGGAAGAGAAGAAATTTTTCAAAGTTTTTATGCTTGTGTTGCCAGCTGTACGATGTAAAACTTTAAATTGGGGACTTGAGTTTTTCCTGAAAATATCAAGATACCATTTCGAAAACAAAGATGAGAAGAATGGGAATATGCAAAAAATATATACTACGGAATCCAATCCAATGCATATACGAAAATGCTCTTCATTTAGTGCGAGGTTTTGTGGAAAAATTGTCCAATTTTGAAGGCAAGTATTGAAATGTTATAGGAGTATTTAATTGATTATATTTATTCTTAATTTCCCCCCTTTTATTATATTTTACTTTTAAGGTTTCATTTTAAGTTATATTAATCTTAAGTTTATTTAAAGCGGATAGAACACAAGCAAGCTTTGGCTTTTAGTAAAAATAATATTAATTATTTCTGAGTTACTAATTTTTCTTAAATTCGAAGAGCAGGATACATATTCTTAAGAAAAGTTGTGTAATTAAAATAATCTATGTATGTATATACATACATATACATATGTATATATAAAGCAGAACGTGTATTTGTTTGTACCTTATAGGAGACCAACCAGCCTGATAGCCCACTTCTAAGCTCATCTTTTTTTAAACAGATCTTATAATATAAACGAGCATAACTTCGCCATTTATGCACCAATTTTCAAAATTCAAATATTTATGCTGATAAAAATGTCTTTATCAAAAGGAACCAATCAAAGAATAACTTAAATTTCAACATTTTAAAAATCCATATTAATAAGCGAAGAAAATCCTTCATGAAGAGATTTTTCTCTTTATCTGACAACACAGCATGTTATATATGTACATATTTACATATTTTTGTATGCATACAGATGCACACATGCATGTAAATACATTCGATTGTCACTTTTCAATAAGTAAATAAAAACAAACAAAAAGCGTGCCGTACACGTGATTAGCTCTTGGTGAGCTCAAAATGTTGGTTCATTGCCTCATTCAACGTAAATAATATTGTAGATAAACGGCTGCTGTAACATTGTGTTGCCGTTCTTTTGCTGCAAAATGTTACAAAGCAGACATGAAAAAGTTGCTACTATTAAAATTGTTTTTCGGGGCAATCTAAACTAATGTTTTCGAAAGTGCATTATTTGTTAATATTCTATGTTTTGCTTCATAAAATTGTATTTTATTTTGCAAAATACACTATATGTATATGTTTGTGGCATCACAAAAATGTGTGAGTAGACTCTAAGTCAAAAATATCGTCCGAATAGTTTTACACCAACTTCACTACAATTTAAAATCTGCCATTTATCAGCCCTGGCAGTTAACAAAAGTAGAAGAGCGCGTTTCTGTATTCCTAACTCTGTACTGTTGTAACACACATGATGCGTTAAATTCTCTATTTTCCATAATAAATTTAGTGTTTTAATTCAGTTAGTATCAATTGCCAACACAAGCAGAGTTCGCAGCAAATGAAAGCTAAAATAAAGTGATGAAAGTGCTTAAACAGAGTTAAACAGTTTAATTTTCACGAAACAACTCAAGTAAGAGAAATAAAAATACCGACACAGTACATATGTATGACATCGAGCATAAAAATATTTATTTAAATTTTTGCTATAAAACAGTGGAAGACTGTTATAACAACATATTAAAATACAAAAACTCTTTTCTCAAAATTGCTACGTGTATTAAGCTTTTATTTGAAGTGTTCGTATTTTGTGTATGTACAAATTTTTCATAGTATTTTGCAACAGCAAGAGAGCGAACTATTTCCCCAACTTGAATGTTTCGCTAAAACAGCTTGAAACCGGTGGTGCCACGTTTTTCTTTTTTTTTTTCGTCGAAATAAATTTAAATAATCGCCAACATACCCACATAATATTTTGTTTTAGGAGAAAAAATTTAAGTTGCTGAAAATGTTCTCTATAAATCAGTATAAATTTAAATTTATTCTGAATTCGGAAAACTCGCCTGGAATGCGACAAAGCGCCATTAATAATATTTTTTGTGTAAAAAAAAAAGAAATGTAAAATAGTTGAATGTTGGACGATTTTTAAAATCTCGGGCTAGTTCATTCTAGTGGGAGTTTGTTTCAGAATCGTGTTGATAGAAAAATATTTATAGAGTTTGTACATGTTATTAAATTGACTTAATTCAGAAGCTTTAAAAGTTACGAATTTCAAATTGATTCGCTTTTGCTTTCTATTTGATAAATTAATAAGTTTTTGGGAACCTGACAAAAAATTTGTGGGCTAAATAGTTTGTTATTAGAATAATTTTTATATAAAATCTTTTAGGGCTGTCATACAACACCATTTTATCTTTGATTATTATCGCCTGTCACGTAATGGTAGATAAACTTTACCAACAAATAATTTTTAATTTGATACACAATTCGTTACTGTGTTATTTACTCACGTCATCGAAATTATTTTTTAAGTAAGGTCAGGCTTGTTGTTGTGGTTTCGTCTTAGAGAGCTCTGCGTCTCACTCGCACTGGTTGACTGATAACTGCAATACTTTACTGCTAATTTGGGGAATCATTTTTCAGGTCGCCCACACTGCTAATGCCTATGTGAGGGCATGTGCCGTATAAGTTAGACAAAGAGCTATTTATAAAAGCCTGTTGAAATCATTATATGGCATATGGTCTTCTTAACTAAATATTATGTCATGGAACCATAAATCGCATTGAAATTATTTATAAAAAACTTTCAATTTTGCTTTTTAATAAATAAAAAACAGCTGATTGTTTAATTCCTGTCTGAAGTTATCCAAAATAAAAGTTCGTGCAAGAAAATAAAAAAAAATTCTCTTTCATTCGTCAATTGTTATCTAGAACGTTTTTGGGGAGCTTTGAGCAAGTTCTGACTATTCGGACGTTATGCCTCTGGAGCAGAGCTATAGTGAAGAAATTGCACATTATCTTTTGGAATTTGTTTGAAAGTTATAATAAAACGGAATGCGATAAGTGTTCCTTACATTTATATTTATATATGTATGTATGTACATACATATACTATATAATTTAGAGAAGTTCATTATTGTAAACACTCTTACAACACGGAAATTAGTTGTTGGATTCATGAGCATATAAAGTGCAGCCAAAGAAAATTTTTAATATGGTACGTAACCACTTTTCCTCTATACACCCTATAGCAGAGAGCCCTAATTTGAAATATAATAAAGCAAAATCTGCTCCTCTCGGAACGTATGTTCAGGTTTAGGTACACACATACATACATATGTATGTGCGTATGCCAAGATTTCAAATCACAGCATGGCAATGCATCAATATTGCACTATGAGGATGGAAATTTATAGTCACAAAAACTCTTTTAAACATCGTTAATATTTTTTTTCAAATATTCATCAGATACTGGATTTTTTATAATGATTTATAAAAAAACCCCATGTATGTATGTACATATGTATGTATAACAAAAATTATAATACAATAATTTGTATTCGACGATTAAAATAAAAATAATCAACTACACACACCCGAAAATGAAGTGTTTTTTTTTTTTTTAGTGTTTTCTTGCAAAGTCATTGTTGTTTGCTTTAATTTTTTTTTATAATTTTCGAACTGATTTCTTACGAAGTCATTGGCTTGGCGTAAACAAACTTTTTTATTTTGGTAGGAATCGAATCTACGAACTCTGGGCTGTTGGTTGAACGCACTACCAACTCATCTATTCATACCCAGAAACAAATAAACTAAGTACGTATGTATGTAGTTAATATTGTTATTAACAAAGAAATTCCTATAAAACTAAAAAAACCTTAGAATAAAATAGTTAATATTTTTATTAACAAAAAAAATTCATAAAAAATTCACTTAACTGATGTCTGACTAATACAATAACGATATTCTCTACTTACATGATATGATTTATGTATACTTTTGTATGGATATAGTAAATCAATTATTTAGTTTTGTTATTTATTTTATTTCTAACTTTTAAACTTTCTTGCAATTTGTTTAACGTTTGATTTAAAAAGAAAACTTTTTTCTTCGACAAGTGGAATTCAAAAGAACTTTCATCTATCTGTCCACAGAACATTTTGCCAGATTGAAGGGGGGCTTGCCAACATATTTTTTCGGGAACTCTAAAAGTTTAATTTTATTTTTTGGTGCTATGAAAGGTATTGATTGGTCTTGTGATATGTACATATGTGTTTATACATATGTTGTTGTAGAAAGAATTTCACTCTAATACCGCAGCTTTGAGAGTTAAAAATGGATAACATTGAAATTTCCGAACGATTAGTCGGTCCTCGGGCTGTGTAATAAGCAATTTGTCGGGCTAAAACATATTCATTAGCTATAGTTGTGACCGATATTCCTAAGTTATATTTAGATACTATTTCAGTTCGGATAGCGTCACTTAATTCTGATCATTTTCCCATATTCAATTACTCTTACTAAACGGAATTTGTCTCTTTTACTATTAAATGTGATAAAGGCAGGCATTCAACAACAATACAGCTTAAGATCAAACTTTAACTAAACTAACAACAATTTATGAAAATATTTAATATCAAAATAATTATAACGTCATAAATTGTTGTCCCAAACTTCATTTTTCTCTGCAGAAAGAGAATACACAGTGAATTTAATAAAATGTTAAGCTTTTTTATACTTAAGTACCAGCATAAATAAAATACAATAACTAAAGTGCCGTTATAGGAAATTAGTCAATAAAAATAAATATAATAATAATGAATGCAATGCCCATGCCTGTATGCCTATGACTATAGTTTGGTTTTGTTTGGTTGTTTAATCGCATTATTCTTATTCGATTAACAACTCTACTATATACATACACACATGTATGTTTGTATCTAAATATGTATATATAGGAATGTCCACAACCAATATTTTGCTTTGCCTGAGTTTTTTATTATGACAAATTTTTGCCAATTAACCATTTTGACAAATTGCAACAACTCGTGCTGAATAACATCTTTTGTAGAAATCTCTCAGAATTTTGCATCATTCTTAATTTAATTTAGTTCTTTTTTTAACAAAGTGAAAAGAAATGTGTTTAACAACAAACGATAACAATTTACACACTAAATTACTTTCCCACTTACTCGTATATCTCTCTACAATATGTACCTACATACATACATATGTATCTACATACATATTTTTTTAAAATAAATTCATTGTGTCTTTGTTTATCAGTCAACTGATGAGCAAAACAATATTTCTTTGCCTTTTAGTGACAATAAAATTTACATTATCTACATACATACATACTTATGTACACATGTATAAAATATATGTACATACATAGAACACAGTCGGACGTGTTACACCATTTATAACAAAAGAACAAGGGTGTGTTACACTATTTAAACGTTACAAGTCCAGTTACACAAAACATTCTAAGAAACGGTCAGGAAGATCGGCAACACAAAGACTGACTAAGAGTTTTCACTGCTTTATTTATGTATATACATATAGTATATTAGTTTTTATTGCACAGATTTGTTCATCTCTTAATATTTACAAAATTCTATATTTCTACGATTTTGCAAAATTTCTGAAAATAGTAGATAGATTTTTCCCCAGACGGGGCAAGTGGCGTTCCTTTCCTGCTACTTATAATTGCTCTAGGGGTATGCACCTCACGATTCATACTATTTTTCGCAAAATATTTCGATTTTCTATGTAACTGCTTCACTTCCCAATATTCAGAAAAGTTACTTCTACATGTACGCCAGCGCAGAATAAACCGAATTACAAAGTTAATATCAATTAACAATTTTGTTAAATTGACTGCAATGTTTTTAAATGAATACTATTAAATATACATATACATATGTTTTTAAAAGTTTTAGTTCAATCAAACAAAAAGGTTTTATTAAAACATATTTATTATTTTTCTGTGAATTCTGGCCAGTTCCCGTCAGGTTATAGTCACTATCACTAGGATTGGTCAAACAAAATTTCTTGTTTCTATCGCCAACAGTTTTCATGATATTAAAATCGTAATATTTTCGCTATATGATGGATAATATCGGCACTGTTCCAGTTTGACTGTCTTATGTTCATACTTTTAGGGCTTATAATATTCAATATTTATCATATTTGGGAAGCACCACTTCCACTTGAGATGCGGATTATGGTTCTTTCCCCTCATAATACCAAAAATATTGTATATAATTATATACACACATGCATACCTGCATATAATATTTATAATTATAAAAAAATAATACAAGTTGCATTTCGTAAACCACACGTGTGGAAGCCAGAAGTATTTTTTATAAATATTATTTGCAAATTGAAATCATAGCAGCTAAACTCCCTAGTCCAACAATAAAATTCGGCTAAATCCCAAGCAGGTATTTTGTTCTTGTTAAATAATATTCATGAAAAGTCAAGGACACAAATTTTACTCCTTAACAGCAATCAGCTGCGCTCTGAATCTCATCTGTTATGAAGTCGCCTTGATTGTGTAAAAGCATGTTCTTAAATTTCCTTGTTTTAGACTTCTTTAAAGTTTGCATGCACCTGGAAAAGCAAATAATTTCAAAGTACCAGTAATTTAACAATCAATAATCTACAGACAGTCCCAGTAAATATGTATGTGCATAAAAATGTTGTATAAAAACATTTGTCTGAGGCATGAGAGCTCTTAAGTACTTCACTTTGTTATCAGTTTTAAGAATCGCAAAAGCCATAAAGTCTGTCGAAGAATAAATATTAGATTTTTTTATATGCAGGGCAACCAGAAACCAGATTTTAATAACTGAATGTCTCACATTATGGATCATTTGACAATGATCAATTGACAATTTTTCTGCTGCTGCTGGCAAACAGAAATTTATTGTTGATAAATAAAAAAGCTCTAAAGCTGTCGCTCGCTACCGGCCAAATTTAATTTTTCAAACAATATTTCTGATCTGTTCTGAAAATAAAACCACCCAAGGCTAAAATACATACATATGTACATATATATGTGTCTACATTCTATTGAAAAAGTTATATTCAAGTCTGTTTTCAAAAACGACATATTTTTCAAAACGGGTAAATCTTCCACAAATTACTCGATTGGCAACATTTAAAATATATTTTAAATAAAAATGCTGTTAATACATACAAGAAATCATTTAGAAGGGCTGGAGTTACAACAAGATTAAAAACCGTTAAATACTCGTATGACGTACTTGAAGCCAAAATATGAAAAAATTTTAGACAATTATGTTATGTCGTCAATAAAAATTCTTTTTTATTTCATATTCACCTGACAACGTTTAGTCAATTCTGTTTTAATCTTTTCAAGGGGTTTGTCTAAATTTAAAATTTTATTTACGCTTCTTCTGTGATTTATTACTAATAGAAATTTTGCGAATTTAGTTTTCTCTCGACCTAAAAGCGTGTAAAACTTTTTGAGTTTGGTTTACATTCGAAATAAATATTCGTTTTGAAAACGACATATTTACACAGACGTGGTTTATAGAACAGGTCCGATTTGCTAGCCGGTTGATTAAAATGCAAAATTAAGTCGTCATTATAAATCATATTAATTTTTAAGTCCTACCGAAATAAAATGTTTGTTTTTCACTACATAGTGACCTATTTCTTGCACTTAGGTTCCATTTAAGGTTTTCCAATAACCGAAAAAATTTTCTGTCACAGATTGTCGAAAATATTTGGAAACTAAATTAATGCTGTTCTATTTTAACTACAATCAAATTGCAACAATTATTTATAACTGAAACCAAACAGCTTAGATTTAAATGATCATTAACTATTTTTGTATTTAAATACAAGTTAAAAACCGGCCATAACTGTTATAAAACCTCATATAAAAAATGTTAACTCCGAGGCTAGATTTTTGTGTATGACAATATTTTGGTGAATCGCTTAACTCGCTTGGCGTTCCGTTTGCTTAATATGCGTTTAAAGTTCTTAACACTTCATTATCACCTAAAACAAGCGAATAAAAACAAAAGAATAAAAATACGCTAAGAACATCAATACTGTGCGCCATCAAAACTAAGACAACAGGCTAAAGTTGTACATACACATGTATTTTATTTATTATTATCTCGTATTGCGCACGAATCGCTTAAAATTCTTCTATAAACAGATAAAAAATAAATGTCTGGTTCTTAATTTTGCTACTATGAATATTTTATAACATTCATATTTGAATAAGAAATATTAAAGTTATTTGCGTGCACAACAACTTTCAGTAAAATTTAATATAAACAACAATGTTGTTGTTTTCTTTTTACAAAAGAACCAGGTTTTTGCCAAAAGATGACGATAAAGGGCTAAGCAAAATTAGCTGTCAGACCTGTTTTAGGCGGTTTTAAAGTTTTTGTGTTGAGTTTCTGAAGGCTTTAAAAGCTGGTCCATATTTTCTAAGTGCAACACAAAGTGCATCGAAATAAAATCATTAGACAGCTGAGCATAAAACACACAAAATATGTAGGTGATCGTCATCGTTGTCAACTGCATGCGTTTCGCACCATTTTGGTTGCTTTTTAAATATTTTTATGCGAAAAGTTCTATAATTGGTATGAGGAGCGTTTTATTTTAATTTCATTGAGTCTTAAGTGTTGGTAGCACCAAACCAAAATTCAACGTACAACTTTTTGTTTCATTGTGAGAAAAAAATCGTTATACTTGTTTCAACAGTGCGGTCTTGTTGTTGAAGATAATTTGTATTATGTAAATGAAAAAGTAACATTTTATTATATGAAATTTGCTGGCTGTTTTAGAATTTAATAGTGAATATTTTTGTAGTAAAACTTTTTTTATTGGCGCATCTTTGTTCTCCATTTTGGTGCGTTTTGAAATTTTAAACCTGACAACGCTGCTGATCGTTACAATTCTACAATATTTACACAAACAAAACACATGAACATTCTCTGAGTTGATGTACTTTTTGTTGTGTGTAAAAATGTAATCACTCCCAACACGAACTGATAATGCTGCCAATATATATAAAAATACCTGCAACGTTTTCTAAAATGCTACAGAAACTGCACGATTATCGTCCACTTGTCAATGGTTGCTACCATATTTCCCCTCTGCTGAATATACTTTGCTTTTGTACGATCATTCAATTACAACTCTATGCACCTCAATACAAATACATTCACAAGAAGAAGAGAAATGTTTTCTAAATCATTCCTAATCCGTATAGAAAGCGTTGCAAATATTCCAAAAAAGGATCTTCCCACCCGTTGAGCATGAAATATAGTACATAGTGATGTGCGTATGCATGTACAAACCTGCTTAGGTACTTGTGTCTCAGGTGTAAGACTCACCGGAAGATACACATTGTTTCGTTTGAGAACATTTTTATTTTAACGTGTCAAACAGTGTCAGCGATTTATCTCATTTTGAAAGATTCTACTGTTATTTGTTTTTCAGACTTTTGTTTATGTTTTTGTAAATTGTACATAAACATATACAAATACATATATTTAGATACATATAAAAGTAATGTCTGTCGATGGCTTAATATAAAAAGGGCGCAACTCGACTTTCTGTTACTTTACAGGAGAAGGAAAAAAACTTAACAATAAAATCCGTAAAATTTTAGGCACAAAAAAAGTTTTAATACAAATTTCAATAAAGAGAAGCAACGTATATGTATGTATGTGTGTTTATATGAAATTTGAAGGCAACATGAATTTGACATTTGCCTACCAAAATAAACAAAAAAATTCTATTTTGCAAAAAATTGGAGTTACGGCCATCACCACACATACTTACGTACATATCGCACCCTAAATACAAAAGGGGCACAACTCAAAATTTTCCAAAGCTGACTTTTTTCCATAAATTAATTCAGAATACACATCTCTAACTACTGCAAAAAGTTCTTTCACATCACTATCTTCTTTAACTGGAAAAATACAGTTATGTTAAGTGTGTTGCTTCTGCACGATGAACTAAACATAAACAGTTTTTTGTCTCTCCTGAAAATTTTAGTATTTTGAGTTTTGCCCCTTTTGTATTTAGGGTGCGATATGTGTATTAGGGCAATTGGCCTCGACGAATGGACAGGTCATTTAACTTTAACTAAAAACTAAACACATTTCATGAATTTCAAAACATTCGAAAAAAATCGAACTATCTGCAATTGTGACGTGATTAATATAGAAACGCCCTAAATAACGTTTTCCTACCTTTTCTGGAGACAGAAAAAACCTAATAAAAATTAACGTTTTGTAGTCAACTGCTTATATTTTTGTTACTTTTTGGTCGGATCATGTCAATTTTGTTGTACCAATGATGATGATGATTGGAAGATCATCTTTCGAAATTTACAAAAAAACTCGGTTTGAGAAAGAAACGAGTTAGGGTCTTTCCATATTAAGGTAACTATATGTACATATGCATTTATGAGGCCTAAAAACCGTAGTTAGATAATTTGTACTTCAAATGCAGCCAGATTTGCCCAAATCCCAAAGTTTTTTTTTGTTGTCTGTAGAAAAACACCCAGACTACAACTTACGAGCTGTTGGTCGAACATTCTGCCATCGTCGAATTTTTCCTGTGTTGAAGAGATACAGGGTGGTACGAAATTAATCAGAAGCAAATTACTTTGAGTTATGGAAATCTTTACATATTTGTGCCGGCCATGTGCCTGCTCGCATTACTATCGGATATTCTCTGTTGGATCTGCAGGATCTGGGCACTAGCGAATCCTCATATTAGATTAAAACACTTTTAATCCCAAGTGGATGTGCCAAGATGCAGTTGTCCTGTGCCACGCAATTCAGCATCGCCAAATCGATCCTATACTGAATTTTAGTGAAAGAACTCGACATATTCCCTTACAAAGTGAAAACAGTGCATGAGTTAATGCCTGCTGCTAACCGTCAGTTGCATCTTCAATCTCAACAAGGAAGAGAACGATTTTTAAGCGATAATCACCATGGGCGGTTTAGCCACCTTAGACTTCTTTCTTTGGTGCCCAGACAAATGCTGCTCCAAAGGAGAATAATTATATGGGATTAAGAGTGCTGTAATCTAATATGAGGAGAGCTTAAGATTTACTAACTAGAGTTGCATCACTAAATAGAGAGTACATTGTACATTTGAGGACCCTGAAGATAAACGACTATATACATGGCTTGGAGTTTACTGACTTATTGCTGAAGAAGTTGAAAGTTTGGGATGACAACCATTTATTTACGAAGGTCCCATCGCCAGTTTTGAGACAATGGCGAGTGTTAAGAAAATTTGCGAGAATCGAAGTGTAACTTCTATTTTGTATTATTGGAAATAAAAATTTTAATTTTTGTATACCAGTTATGACCGGATATAAACAGCGAGTTAAATTTAAAAAAATGAAAAAAGTTTGCACAGCAAACAAACATATGTATATACATATGAACATATGTAAGTATTTATGTACATATGAACATATGTAAGTATGTATGTACATATAGCAAAGAAAAACTGATATAATAACATTAAACACATTGAACACATTTTAACAATATAATGCGAATTTTAAATTAGATGTCTGCTTTTATTTATGTTCGCATGTGAAAGCATGTGTGCACTTTTGATTTGCCGCGAGTGTGAGCGCTTTAATGAATTAATTCAAAGAAAACTATTTGGTAAAAAATTCTCTTCTTACTTGTTGTTTCGGCGTCTACGTCCAAGAGAAAACGCGAAACGGAGAGTAAAAATACATACATACATATTTTTTCAACGGGTGTTAAAAACGGTGATGCCAACCAATAATGTTAAAACTTGGCGTTAAAACGTGTCGTGTACTTATAATGGTTTTGCTTAAATCTTTTTGAATACACAAGTGCTTAATGGCAAACATATTCCCAGTTGTTTTCGTTTGTTTGTTATTCCTATCATTTTGTCTGTTGCAGGAAGCCCCAATGAATAAATATTATTTTATTGAAGATAACAATCTGAATACAGGCCATTAACAATTTCACGCTAAAGAGCACGTATGTACTTATTTAATAAAACGTCACAAAAATGTTTAGCGAAAATAAATAAAGCAATAAAAACAAGAAATACAATAAAGAAATGTGCTTGTTGTTATTGAGTTTATATTTTACTTTTAAGCATAACTATTTACTAGAAATCAGTTGCCATCGATCTTATGCCAGGATCGGAAGTGTCATCCCGAATACGGTTGCGATTTTCAGAAAAACAAAACGTGACGTTTAAAATAATAAAAAGCAAAATGAATTAAAAAAAAAAAAAAAATTACATACATAAAAAGAAAATAATTGTTGTAAAATAAACATTCGAAAAATTTATTTTCAGATTCAAAATACAAAAACATCTGTGTAAAATGTTTTTAATTGAAATTAAATCAAAACAAAGCAGAAGCAGAAGCAAACAATTGCAACAACTATAAACAAAATCACAATGTTAAATTTGTAAAGCAACGAAAATTATACATCCTTTTTGGCCAATAATTTAATTACATACATACATACATACATGTAAATGCAAAATTCCTTGAAAAAGTATTAAAATTTAAATTATCGATGTCTGGAATCAGTTTGCAAAATAGAGGCGCAATTAAAAGTGAAAGACTAAAACAGATTTTATTATATCGAAGAGAACACTATCATCGGCTTGATTCGGCAAGACAAGCGCTTAACAATTTTAACAGATTGAAGAGGATCTCATTTGCTGCGACATTTACGCACAGGCTTAGCTAACAGTCGATTCAAGCTTGCCAGAAAATGGCTGATAACTTTCATTCACGGCTCCCGCCCACACCCCACCCAATTTCTGTATCCGTCCGTGCTTTGCCACACCATTTCGAAAATCTCTTTATTAACGGCCAACTGGCCGTTACCGATGACGATACCGATGACAATAATTTTGGGGCAGCTGGCAATAGAAATAACGATCCCCATTGCTGGGTGTTTGGTTACGGCTCCCTGTGCTGGTTTCCTGGATTTGAGTACAACAAATGTATTACTGGCTATATAAGAGGTTACAGTCGAAAATTTTGGCAGGGAAATACAACACACCGCGGCACAGCTGAAAAGGTTAGTTTGTATTTAAGTTTTTATTTAATTTAATTTTTTTTCTTGAAACTGCAAGTTGAATTTTTGACAAACACCCTTCAAATAGTGAGGGAACATTTCTGGAATATTGTTGTTAAATTAAACTTTTTATAGAAATTTTTAAAAATGCTCTAACAGCTTTTTAGATATGATCAAAATATGTCTATTAAGACCAGCTTTCTACGATTCATCAGCAAATTGTGACTAGTCTAACTAAGTACTTGCTTTCATCTCAAGCCAGCGACATAGTGTCAGTTCAACTGAGCAACAAACTGCAACGATTAAGTTTAAGCACGCATTAGAACCAAGCAAACATGGGTTATAATTCAGGTAGTCGGACACCATCGCCTTTTACTATATCATTAGTACAATACATTTCTTTTCTGTTTTGATTTATGCGATGCTGTTCGGAGCAAATTGTAGTCCTAAAACGTGCCTATATTTTGTGCCGTTATATTTTAGGTAATAGCCAAAAATATCGCCAAAGAAAAAAATACTACAACGCTACTATTTAAAATAATATAAAACATTGCAAATCTGAAAATCCTGATATGCCGTAATTAAAGAATGTTTAAAAGGAGAAGCCAAAGTGATCAGAAGTTGTATAGTGTATGTAGGGCAGATTTTAGATTTCACATACTCCCAGAAACTTTGTAACAAAAATTATTGCTAAAAGCAGCTATAGTCACACATACAGTTCGTGAGACCCAACGTCTTCACCATCTTCTTAGTTTAAAAACGCATATATCACACTAAACGATTATTTCCCACATCTCTACAGATTTCACGTCCGCCCAAATAAAGTTAGTTCTTCTATTCGAATGTTTTTTTCAGCAGAAATTTGCTGCGTTACTAAATAAAATAACGACAAAATCTGGCGGATCTCATTTGCACTGTTCAGAGCCGATTCAAACAAATTAAAGCTCCAATTTAAGTCTCTTAGCTTCAATTCTTGCTTATGAAGAGTTAGGCTCTTATCCCCCAGAGCGTTTTGGTCTTGACTACAACATTAGCCTATTTACATTAAGGTTACATGATCAAGTTTTGCTTTAAAGTTTTTTACAAATACTGATTATCAAAGTTCACAAAAATTTACAGCTGGACCGTAGACTGCACACAATTTTAAAGCAATTTGTTTGCAAGATGTCGTCAAGAAAACAAATAAAATAATATTGTAGAAAAAGTCCAACAGAACTTCATAGCTTCTGTATAACTCTAACATATTTAATCAACACTTTTATCATTCCATTTTCACGGAATCTTATATTTATAATAAAAGAAACAATACCACACAAAAAGAATATGTAATCAGCTGTTTTCTTGACTGCAAATTGAAACACAAAATTGAAAGCAAATTGGCTCCAATTCTTAAAAGTGTGAGTGTATTAAAACTTACGCACGTTTCTCGTAATGAAGAGCCAAAACAATATTTCATATTTCAAGAGTCGTCATCGTCGTTGAAAAGTTCTCATACTCGTCGTTGCCAAAAATTTTCTAATCTTAATAGACACTTGACGTGTTCTAGGCCTACGGCAAATATATACATACAAACATACTTATATAGAAATTCTCAATAACATTCAATTGTTGTGAACTAAAAGTATTATAGCGACTATTGTTTTATATCGAGTCAACTGCGACACACACATACAGTGGTGGACATTAGGTTAGAACGTTCCATATATGTTGCATTGAAATGCGTTTTTTGTTTGCTTATGGTATGAAAATTAAGTGAGCATTTTACCCGCACGCTTAGGGTATGTACAGAGTGGCAGCTTGTTGCCGAGCCGAGCTGGTTGACATACCCTTAGTAAAGTGTTGCTTGGAACAACAAGGCATTGATGTTTTAAAATGGCCCGCTCAATCGCTGGATCTTAATACTATAGAGAACCCATGGAACCCAATAATTTAAACCATTTATTGTCGAAAATAGAAAAGACTTGGTATGCACTACCAAAAGAACGTTGCATGGACCTGGTGGACAGTATGCCCAGTAGTTGTGCAGCTGTATTAAAGAATAAAGGCTATCCTACTAAATATTAAGCGTTTTGTAATAGTTAATGTTAGTTTTTATTGTTGGAAATATACTATAATTTGTGCTAAATTTCTGTCCAAGTCTTTTTTAGGCTGCGAAAAAAAGTTAAGTAAAATAATGTTACATATTCCTCCCACCGAATATAATATGTATATTAAAATATTACAATGATAAAAATAATTAATATTTTACAAAAAATTTTAATTATAAAAGTACAACGAGGTATGTGCTAAAATAATGTCCACCACTGTACATATGTATGTGTGTATGAATGTATTTTAATAATTTATAGAAAGGAGTCAAAGAAATATTTCGAAGTCTGATTGGGGTCACTTCTAGTTCTCAAAATTTTAGACGGCCTACAATTTGTATCGTCTAAAATCCAAAAGGCCGGAACTACATACATTTATACAGAATAACCTTAACGAAGGCGGATAGGATTTGAAGATAACGGTCAAAAAATAATTATAGTTCTAAGGTCTTTGAACTTGTTATTGATTTGTTTTGTTTTTGTTGTTGTTGTTGTTGTTGTTGTTGTTATTATTGACACAAAAATCGTTGTTACAATCTCATACACGTAGATACATATGTATGTACGTTTATTTACAAAGTTATTTACGTATGTACATATGTAAATGAAACTGTTACCTTGTATAAGTATTTGTTATTACTAGAAACAATACTGTAAAGTTTATTTTCATTCCAGTAGCTACGGAACTATTGTGGAGATTTTTCTTAATTTCAAAAATATTATAACAGTTTTTAAATCGCTAAAAATGTGTTAAAAATATTAATCAAACAATTGAAGTGATAAGAGGAATTTTTTTTTATCACTTAATTACGACGATTCGGACAAACAATAAAATAAATAACCTTGCAGCTAAAAATACTTGGTATTGAATAAATGTCAACATACAAACAAATATTATAGACATACCTGTCGTCACGTAAACCCGTAAAAGACGTAACTGCGATTTTCAAATTTATTACGAATAAGCAAAAAAAAAAAAAAAGACAGATTTCCGAATCAATCACAAAAAACTGCCTCGAACTTGATTTAAATTCAAGATGATGATTAAAAATTACAATACAAAAATCTTATGAAAGCAAAGCTATAACTTATTACAGCAACTTCTAAGACACAATAATGCTTTTGAGGATATCCATTACTTAGTTTATCAGTTTGATTTATCAGTATGATACATATGTACATATGTATGTATGTATATAGTACATGCATAAAGAGTTTTCTAGCTGGCGCGGGTGACCGCCTTGTTACGAATACTTCGGCGACGTTTGTCTAATCTGTTGTTTAAGCTGTGTCTTTACGGTAATACATGTATTAAGAGATTTTTTCAGAATGAAACAAATCTTATCGTGTAAAAGCAAAATGTACTGAGTGGGAGAGAACGTGGATACAAAATTTTTTTATTTAGAAACTTATACACATATTGTATTATCGTTATTGTGGAACTATATCATCAGCTATTTAGTTGGCAGGGCCAAATCATGTCTGCGAATGTTAATGTTCCAAATCCTGGACAGGGCTCTTAAATTCATAAAATATATTGTTTCTCCTTTAAAACACTTAAGTGATATTAATACGTTTCAGACTTTTAGTTGACAATATATAGAGCAAACAATATACATAAACTATAAGAATTGCTTGTGGGACAATGGGAAGATGATTTCAACAAAATCAAAACAAAATCTTTGACGTACGATCTTTTTTTTGTATTATTATTTTCTTCATATAAATATAACAAAATTGAAATTTGTGCCTTAGAGAGACAAGATTTTAATTCGATTTTCTATATAAAAGAACTAATACACCACTAAGTACATTTAGGCAAGAACTCTGTTATGCAAGTTTTATTTTATACTATTGCAATAAATATACCAAATTAGATTAACCATTTACAAAAAAATATTAAGGTCGAACTCTTCCATATGCAAAAAGAATTTTGAAAATTGGTCCACAATTTTTTTATGTCCGTTCATATAAAAAAATTTAAAAACTATGTGCAATGAGTAACACAATTGTAACGTGGACGTGGCTGAAAAAAAAGTAGCCTAAAATTCATGCATTGTGAAAATTTCAGGAAGATCTCCCATAAGGTACAAAGAAACAAACACACATTCTGTTATATACATATATAGAGATATATAGAGGTATATTTTTAGAATGGATTTTGTTAAATTGGTTTGATTTTATTTATACCATTCGTGTTCCCGTTTTTTAAATATGGGGAAAATTTCATATTATTTTGATTCTACAAAGTTGTAATAAGTACTCTTTATTACCATGTGAACAGACCTTTATTATTCAGTCACTTATGCACCGTGATAAGTTCCAATTTTCGTCGGACTAGTCTTTTAACTTATTAAGTTTACTGTATATGTGAATTAATCCAAAAATCATGTTTGGAGAAGTAACCGAACTTTTGTGCTGGCGTGTCAAATTTTTCATTTTGATGGCATCACGTATTAACTCTCCAATTTCTGAAGTGTATGAATTATGAAACTAAAACGTAGTAAAATTATTAACTGTTAAGTCTATCACTACCGCCACTAAAACTAATATCGAAAACTGCACGTTTCTAATTACGTGGCCAGTCAATTGGGAATAATTATAATATACATATGTACATACATACATACTATATGTCGGCGCTGCAAATAACGGTTCTTATAATATATAGTACAGTGAAGCCACAGCTATTATTATATATGCGTTTTCTAATATTCTAATTTTGTGGCCATCACTATACTTCGACCAACCAGCCAGCGTTTTCGGGTTCGATCCCCACCAAAGGCAAAACTGCAAACAACTTCACAATTTTGTGTTATTTATTAGAAAGGAAAAAAATGTGCTGTGCGGCACAAGTTTGAATTCGTTTTGTATTGTGACATCGATTGTGTTGGGTCAAAAATCATAAAAATGTTACGAGATTTTTCATGCATCTGTGTCAGTGTAAACCATTTTCACTACTTACATTTGGGATTTGATGGTGACTGCAGCAGTTTAGGTGACGACATTCTATTACTCGTATAATAAATACTAAAACCATATGTTAATTTTTTTAATTTGTTTTCTCTTGTTATGAGTAGTCAGTGCAAAATTGCAGTAGAACGTTTATATCCACTTGTTGGTTGCAATTATTTAACTGCGTCATTAATCTAATTAATAAAGTCGAAACATTCAAATGTGTTTTCAGCAAATATCGTATTATTTACACACATCATAATCATATTTATTGGGAACGGCTACATTATACAATATTTATCTGTTAAAATGTTAACTGTTTGCAATTAGAAGCCACAAAACATCCAATACAAAAATGATGTTTCTATTAATAAAAAAATATTGATACCACTAAAATTGAAATATACAGAATCTACTCGCAATAACTTGAACACGTCAGAACGTAATTTTAAAAAGCAGCGCTTAATTTTGTTCACTGTAGATAAATATTTAGCGAAACATTTTTAGTCTTTGGCTTAAGTTCTACAAAACCGATTTAGTTCTCGTATTACAACAACAAAATAGATTATAAAAATGCCAATTATGAAATTCTGTTTCTTAAACTTGTGTCTTTTTTGCTCTGTCTCGAAAACTGTTGCAGATTAAAAGACATGCGGAAAGGTGGTACCCTTTAATCTTTTTTTGGTTTTGTTTAACTATTTGACTTAAAAGTACACATCCAAACCATATTAAAGCTATTCAGTCGTTTTATTCTCTGGAACAAGGCGTAATATATTTATGTATGTACTTAAAGCGCTCAAACTTGAATATTTTAATAACCGGAAAACTTGAAAACAAACCTAAACAATTTTTTTGCAACCGTTTTTTTTTATTTTAACTACATACATATTTTATAAAAGAATTGAAAAAAAATGTATACGTTTGTATGTACAGTGGTGGACATTAGGTTAGAACCTTCCATATATGTTGCATTGAAATGCGTTTGTTTATGGTATGAAAATTAAGTGAGCATTTTACACCCAAGTGTTGTTGTACTCGTATGTGGCCTGATCAGTATGTACCGTTATCCTTCTCTATTCTCTTTTGCCCTTTTCATTTAAATGTTCAACTTATTCCAAGAAGTGTTTAATATAGGATGGACACTAAATTAGCACACTTTTTGAAAATCGACATTTTATTGTATTTAAATTTAAAAAAAAAAAAGTTAAGTAAAATATTAAAATATCACAATTATAAAAATAAATAATACGTTTCAAACTTTTTCAATTACCATATAAAAAGGTATGTGCTAAAATAATGTCCATGACTGTATGTACACAGAAGGAAATACTAATAATGTTGCAAATATTATTCTATTTTTATTTCAAATGATGTCTGCGCAAACACAATTCTTACAGACTACTGTGTGTATGTATGTGTGTATGTATGTATGTTTGTTTGTTTAAGAAAATATAATATTATTAGTTGAGTTAAAGCAAATTAAATTTTATGTTTTATAAGATTTTCTTTCAAAGAGGAAACAACATGAATTTATACAGTTTATTGAAGTCTTTACAATTGGTAATAGAAGGATCAGAATTGTGCATAATTTGTTATAAATAAAAATTATTTAATAAACTTTTAATTAATAATTTCATTGATGTATGAATAATTGATCCGTTATTAACGATTAAAAAAATAAGTTACTTTAGGGAGACCAGCGTAATTTTTTTAGAGAGTCACACTCTTAATAAAAAAGATTGCGACCTCGATGTTGGATTAAGATATAGTTTTAGGCGCAGTAGCTTAAATTTTAAGTCTGTTCGACTTGTAAATTCTTACATGATCTGAGTTTAATAGATTTCATGCAAAGTGGAGAGTAGTGGCGCGTAAGACGCTGCCGAACACCATAAAGATAAATTCTCAACCAAGAAATTACCGCCAATATCACTATTAATTATATTCAATATATGTATCATATGTACATATATCGTTCTTCTGTAAAAATGGTGGCTTAATAAGAGGACGCCTAGAAGACACAGTAAAATGACCCCCAGGTTTTTTTTTTTTTATCAAGTATCGAAATTCCTAATTTCTGGGAGTGAGAATTTTTACTTGCTACGAACTTAAATTAACGTGTCAGTTGGCGAAGTGACAAACTTTAGTTTCAAATATTTGTGCATAAATTTATATTAACAGAATTAGAAATTTACTGAAATATATAAAAAAAAATCACTTGAAACAAATAATATGAATTTTATGTTATTCAGAAACTAAAAACTTTAAATAAAAATTTAAAATTTTGTTTACTTGAATAAAAGTGAAAATGGTTTTCTTTTTTGCATTTCCTTAACACGGTGACGTGGGTACATACCAGAGCCGTAAAAGATTGCAATCGATTTATTTGCAAATTTCATGATGTCGCCGTAATGATTGCCAAATTTTTTTGATAACATTCAAAATTGTAAATTGATTTTATGATTTCAATTTTGTAATCAACATGATAAAAACAAATTGAACAAATTTTGTGAATTAAATTTACACATATTAATTAGTGGCAGTCAAATTTGTTTGCAGTCCAATTGATTGTAATTATTTAAGGTTTTCATATTATTCTGGATCTGCTAAGCTTTAGTCGTTACAGTAGTCTGGCGGTAAAGGAAACTAATTCGTGCAAAGGCGACTTCTTCAACTCAGGAATTAAAAAACTCCAACATAGAACGTTGCTAAATTTTAGCCTCTAGTGATTTTTGCTCAGCAATATCCCTGATATTTTTCAGAACAATGATATACATACATACATACATATGCATTCTAGAGAGTTAGTGTTGTTCGAGTGCTTTGCCGCAATATTTTAATGGCTTCAGCTGTATTGATTGATTATACATTTTTGGGTATTTTGGGTATCGATAAAACTGTTCAATATTGCCATCAACATCAAAATTTAGGGATTTAAGAACATACATATATGTGTTTTTTGTATTAAATAACTAGAACGTAAATATGCCTTTGACTTCTTTTTGTTCAAACATATTTTGCTTTTTGTTGCGGAGTTCCCTCTACTCCGAACTTATCACAATGAAGGTTCCCTCTATGCAGTAGTAATCAATGATGGAATTTTGACGATTCCCTCTATGGTGTAGGTCCTGCAATCCTGGGTTCCCTCTTCCGCCAGTCTACTGTATTTTCTAATACAGTAATTTCCACTCAATTGATATTCTAAAAATGTATGTATAATCATTAAAAGACACAGAAATTTTAAAATAAATAAAAACATATGATTTTGAAAGTGGCCATATAATTTTATTTGGCTGTGCAAATTATGGTCTATTTTTGGGATTTTGCAAATGACACTTAAGCGTCACTTTTGTATGTGATTTGTTAAAATCTGTTTAACTTTAAGGTCGGACCAACGGGTACCGCAATAAATTGAACTCCTTCAAACGAGAATTATCATTTAGTTCATTTATCTTATTTGGAATCATTTAGGCGGCAAAGCAATTATCCGGGGAACAATTACTTTGCAAAATTGCGGAGAATTTTCCAAACAATTTGTGGCGTTGCTAATAAGCACTGCTAGATTTCAAACACATATACATATATAATTTCGTTGGACCGGTTCTATGGTGGTAATTTCAGGGGATTTGATTGATATAATGGCAAGAGTTCAACAAGATTTGCACTACAATCGATGTGATTGCAACTTAAATTAATTGCACTCAAAGAAAGATGATTTCCAAATGATGGCAGCCACAACGTATTACAATTTGCTCTTCGAATTTCATTTCGAAATCTGAAATCAGACAACGAAATCGGGTTGATTGAAATCATTTTGATTTCAATGCCAATTGATTGTAACTTTTTATAGCACTGGCGGCGCATGTTTATGTTTTTGTTCATAATAAAAACAAGCGATAAAAAAATATTTCTTTTGTAATTAAAAAAAAAATTGTATTATTAACTATTCATTTGCTGATTTAAGGCATGCACCTACACGCGTATATATGTATGTATGTACATATGTATGTGTATTCTTACATGTATATCCACATTAAGACGAATATAGTCAGTTGTCTTTTTAATACTATTGAAAACAACGTTCTGCTCATGATCATAAACAACAACAACAAAAATTTTTGTACAATATTTAAATATATGTATGTACATATACATATAGTAGCGGGAATGTGCGATGTTTTTAAAAATTCAACGGTCCATTTTGTATTTAGTACAAGTTGTAGTAATCGCAACACTTGGACAACATGTGTAGCGCACTCGCATTTAGTATTGAAAATAATGGGTGAAGGACGGACGTTTTATAGTATAATTTACATACATGTACTATTTACATACCCTGTACGTGTATGTAAATGTCATAACAAATAAACCGCGATAAAAACAATATTGAAATAAAAATGAAATTAATTTCTTTATTCCACTTGCGCAAAAAAAAAGAAGCAAAACTGTGTTAATGTCTTGAAAATTGCGTTTTTTCTTTGCAGCCTGGACGCGTGGCTACGCTTGTTAAGGACAAAACGGTATGTAAAAGCAATAAGTTATTGAAAATTACTAAGACTTATATAGACATATAGTCGTGTGACTTTAAAAAAGCCCTAAATTGCAAAAAAAAAAAAAAACTCCTAATCGATTGGTGTCAAAATACAGGTTTCTGAAAAATTTTACACTCCAACAAAGTTCTTATCAATGAAATTCCAAAAATAAAAAACCAAATCCATTTTTTAATTTGCCCTTTCCGGCTTCAGATATACATAATTCTTGAATACACTGCAGACTTTCCCCGTTTGAATTTTGGCGCTTTATCTGAGCTATAATTTGCTCAGGTAACTGCGCATATGAAATTTTAAGCAACCTTCAGAGAGCTCTCGAATTAGTTTAAAAATTATTTCAATAAATGGAAATTCATGCTTCACTATAGCAAATCTCAGGCAATATACTTTACCAGAAAGCGTCCCTCAACACAATATCAAGGTGCACGATGCACCGACATATTTCTTCGTACAAAAGTGTTAAATTCCTTGGTGTGATCCTAGACACAAGACTCAAATATAAAGATCACATATACATACATACATATGGGATATAAATACAATAAATAAAGTTAATTTACTAATGCCTATTTTATAAGCCCTTATGAATCGAAGTTCGCAACTTAATATTGCAAATAAAAAGCTTATAAGTATTAAAAACAGTTTTTAACGACGTAAAGTTCCGTGGACTAATATTGCCAAACGTCACATCCAGCCACTACAGATTACACAGAACAAACTAATGTTCAATCTCACTTGGTTTTTCTCAACAAGACCTTTTCATACACTAGCAGAAATTCAGTTAGTAGAAAGATAAATAATTAGCAGATTAAGTAGCCGAAGTTTTATGTATGTAAAATCGAAAAATAATTCAAATAGATTTTTGTAAATTTTGTATTCCTCTTGCTGCAAATATTGCATATAAATAATTGACTTATTTTCTTATTTCCAAATTATTTTTATGTTGGAAAAAATATGCATATATGTATACAGTGAAAGCTCCCATAGCGGACAGCTCTCCAAAGCGGACAATTCCAAATCTTTAGAACCGATATCATAAGCCCATTATAGAACTGCAATAATAAAAAGTTTGTTATCAAGCTTTGAATTTAATGATTCTGCGCAAACTTTAAAGAAATCAACTGCATTTTATTAAACAATCGTGGGCAAAAGTAACATCCGAAACCATAAGAACTGTTTTGCCAAAGCAGGCTTATAAAAGATTTTGATAATGCAGAATTTGACGGAGAGGATGATATATATCCCTTTATCTATTCTCTCGAGATTAGTTAGACAAAATTTAGAATATAGTGAGTCTACTACTGTTGATGAAAATCGTCCAACAGAATCTGACACTATAAAAGTTTTGGTTGATAAAGTTATTTCCACTTTATCAGAAAATAATGATACAAGCATTTTAGAAGAGGACCATAACAAAATATTTTCGTTTAAAGAAGCCTTGGAAGAAGTTAGACGCTTATTGAAATGAGCCCTTGAAACATCTAAAATGCTATTATGGAGAAAAAATTATTAAAGAAAATGAAGCAAAATTAAAACAAAAAAATATAATAGATTTTTTTCCAACTTTGTAACTTTTTTTGTTTTATAAAAATAATTTAAACTTTTAGAATGAAACAAAATTCTAAAAATTTATTTTTATGCCATTTCAATAAAACGGACATCCCCACTTCGCGGACAAAGTCTTCGCCGACGGAAGGTGTCCGCTTATGAGAGCATTCACTGTACTCTTAAACTCATAAAACATTAATTGCATATAAATTCATATTGTAAATAAACTAAATTGCATTGACTCATTGAATTAATTATGAACAAAAAGCATAGATTTGCATAGTCTCTCATATTAGACATTTTTCTGCCAAATTTGTTCAATATAACTGTAAAAACTCCCAATTTGCAAACTTGTTTACTAAAATCTTTTAAATAATGCCGTTTTAATGAACATTTTTATACAAAAACAAAGAAAACACCTAGAATCCGTCATACGTTGTACTTTGCCTTCTTCAGCTGACGTGAACGCCATAACGGATTGGGTTGGCACAATGAGTACTTTTTTAACGCATGTAAAAGCACACAAACACACACCCGCTCGCACGCTCGCACAGCCTAAATTAGTTTATTTGCCAATTCAGTTTTATTTAATCTTTTTTTTCACGTTGCACAAAATATAATAAATATTTTCTTTACTACCATAAATCCAAACAAAGCAAAAAATTTACTTAAAGTTTGTCAAAGTACTCAAGATACTATAAGAGTTGCTCAACTTTGATACGTTGCGTTGTAGTCGACGTACCTTATGTGACAAAGCTCCTAACAAGGCCTGTATTTTAACTGAGTTGTCAGTTGCAAAAGGCAAAGTACACCGTATGACGGATTCTATGTGCCCCGCCGAGGCCTTAAAATCAGGTTCAATAAAAAAAAATATATGAATCAAGTTACAAAAATTTTATTTATAAATGTGCTGTCCACTCTAATGACTTTAATTTCTGAAATTAACCGAGTAAGATTTTATAGCACCATTATTGTTTTCGCAGAGACTTAATTGTGAGCATTTTTTTTTAAAGAAAACGTAATATTTCTTACGGGTTGTAAAGGGTGGTTAAATTTCAAGGGCCGATGTTGATTTTGAATAAAACACAAACTATTTAGGAAATTATTGTAATTTTATTTTATTATCATGTATTGGTATTACTGAATTATGTATGGAACAAAATATCGGCCAAATGGGCGCCGCGACCTCGGCGGCACACCTCCATCCGATGGTCCAAATTTTCGATGACGCTGAGGCATAATGAAGGTTCTATGCCGTTAATGTGCCGAATTATCTGATCCTTTAGGTCTTGAATTGTTGCTGGCTTATCGACGTACACCTTTTCTTTCAAATAACCCCAAAGAAAAAAGTCCAACGCTGTCAAATCACATGATCTTGGCGGCCAATTGACATCGCCATTACGTGAGATAACACGGCCATTGAATTTGTTGCGCAAAAGAGCCATTGTTTCGTTAGCTGTGTGGCAAGTGGCACCGTCCTGCTGAAACCACATATCGTCCACATCCATATCTTCCAATTCGGGCCATAAAAAGTTCGTTATCATCTCACGATAGCGAACACCATTCACAGTAACTGCCTGACCGGCCTCATTTTGGAAAAAATACGGCCCGATGATGCCGCCAGGCCATAAACCGCACCAAACAGTCACTCTTTGTGGGTGCATTGGTTTTTCGACAATCACTCTTGGATTCTCATTCGCCCAAATGCGGCAATTCTGTTTATTGACGAATCCACTGAGGACCAAAAAAATTACGGAGTGCACGATATGCATTTTGATTTGAACTCCCATTTTCATAATAAGTCTGGATAACTTTAACACGTTGTTGGATTGTGTATCTCTCCATGGTTCAAATTGAGTAAGTCTGAAATAGAGAAATGTCAAATAAAATTCGGAAAAAAACTTGGCGTTTAGGTGTGGTTCACATTCAACATCGGCCCATACAATTTAACCACCCTTTATTTGCTTTCCTATCCTCAGCATTATTCTGGGCATGGAATCATTGCGAAAAAGTCTAAAACAAATTGATGCGAAAAAATGTTTCAAAATCGCGAAATTTACAATAAATTAAAACTGTCTTTATATTTGACCAATTTTTGCCCGTGTCCTATGCCAGGGATTTTGCTATTTTCGACATGTAACTGAACATCAAAATAGAAAACATTTTTATGAATTGGATCCATTTACTTTCATGTGGGATTTACGGGGGATTTACGAGCGAGCTTTTTATTATACTAAATTCCTTCCTGTTGCAATTGCGGCTAATAATGTAATAATATTAAAAAAAGACTTGTCAGCCATTATGTGTGTTGTTGTTGATCGAATTTCCCAATATAAGCCCCATTGTGTGTAGGAAAGAATCATGAAATTCTTTCACAACTTGTCAATGACTAAGAATCTGGCACGTTTCCACAGACACAAGCACGTAAAATTCGTTTCATATGAAACTCTTTATAAAATGCTTGAGAATTTCCACAGAATATAGGCGAATACCCTCCATAAGAGAAGAAGTACGTTTTACACCTTGATACTTTCTATCTTCGGCCCGGGGACTTTCCCCAGGGTATGATGAGAAATCAATCTTGCACGCGTAAACGTGTGCAATTGTTTTCACAGAGTTACCAAGAACTCGTACGTGACCCCGAGAGACATGCATGAAAGACTCGAAACACCACACATCCGGCCCAGCTCCCAAAACCATTAGTACAAACGTCGTATATATACAAAGAACTAGAAAAAAAAAGAATACGCGAATTTTATTTGTGCGCTCAACAACATGAACAAGTGAACAAGTTGACTAAACAAAGTCTAAAAATAAAACATTGTTTTGAACTGAAGGGATGTGAAAAAGTGCTCATAAAAAAAAACTTTGTGTTTTGTATAGAGATGCCGGACGTTTGTAAGCGGCACGTACCAAAAGTTGAATTTGCTTACAATAAATCCGATTTAAATGTTATTACCGCGTGTAGTTTTGAAATAAGTTTTTCCAGTTGTTTTTTTTTTTTAATTCAATAAAACCCAAATACTTCTTTGTTCTGAATTTAATTTTGAGAATATCCAGTGTTTTGTCAATTCTTCCTATAAAAGATTAAGATTTTTGTGATTCTTGGTGGATTTTGTAATTTTTGCCTTTACGAATATAAATTTTATTTATTATATTATTTGGTTCATATTAATTATAATTAAAATTATAATAAACTAAGAGAAAGAGAAGCACCAGCAGCTAATGGCTATCGGCTTAATATAAATTTCAAACTATAACGATTTGCGACTTTTTTTCAATAGAATATTTATTCAGAAAGCTGCAAATGTAAAATATCTAAAATATGATCATCTAATCATCGAACGCGAATAATACTAGACAAAATTTTAGTCTAAAAAATAAACAGCAAAAACTATTTTTTGCCATACAGCCTCTTTTTGTGTAAATTTTAATAAAGCAAAATGGATTTTATTTGCCTGAAATGCCTATCGGTTGATAGGTAGCGCTGGCCTGCTGCAACCACCATTGACCTATAGCGTTCGCTTTTGTTTGTTGACGTACTTAGCGATAATGATTCACATGGTGGTTTTTTGATAAAAAAAAAACTAGGATCAATTTTGATTGATTCCAGAGATCATTCAACGACCACATATTTAATTTATCCGTTGTCTCAAATGGTTTTTATTTGTATACGTTCATGCCGAAGTCAGGATGAGAAATTTCCCCAAGAGGCTTTGAAGGGCTAAGTTCTATTACCCCGACTTCTACCGACTGCGTTGCTCCTGCTAACTTTAAGGAATATCGACAATGTTTTAGGTTTTTCGTTGTCCAACGGATGTTTAATCATCATTTATTGAACAAGTTGATTCAAAATCACGCGAATATTTCTCCCCATGCAACAGCTATGGTGGGCGTAAAATTAAAGCGTTGCTTAATCGAGACACTATATCCTATACTATATCCCCTTTCACCTGAAGTTTATTTGTGTCTCTTTTCCGAAACACAATTTAAAATCTTTCAGTGTATAAGTTTGAATGAAAGAAATACAATATATCGAATGTCCAAGCATTGAATTTGCCAAGAGTTTTATTTATTGTGGTTTTTCAAAACAAACTATCTGGCAGCTTTAAAAATACCATCTTATTGTGTATGTATGTAGGGAAAAAGCTGCCAAACCATGTGGTAATACTGTGTTATCACAGTTTGTTTTCAATGGCTTAATATCAATAAGAAAACTGTTGTACCGCGATCACTCCTGCTTTATTGAAAAATTCCAATGAAATTGAGGTTTGAACTCACGCTACATGCATACATATGACTTTCTGTGGAGTTTTATCATAACAGCTTAAGTCTAGATAACAGGAAACATTTCTGCATTTCATAATAGATGTTATTAACCTTTCGGAACAGAGTTTTATTTTCAGAACTGAAATATTTATGGGTAAAATTTTTCTACATTCTAAAAGATGGGTAAAAAATATTATGGTCTGCATACTCAGAAATCCTAAAATCGTCCTTTTATTCTAGAACATATAGTCAGTGTTTAAGCATTTTTCGAGGGGCATAAAATCGAAATCAATGCCCTTGATGGAGGAGTCGAAATTAAAAAAAAAATATAAAATGTTATAATATTATTAGATTTTAGACAACGACGTAAGAAAATACAATACAAAGGTTTGAAAATTGCTGGTCCACATTATCCCAGTAGTTAAACAAAATTACAAAAATAATTCATCAATAATACGAAAAAGAACATTTCCTCAAATTATTGTATCTAATAAAATTTTAAAATTCGACTTCCAAAAAGCGAAGTGTTTTTAATTTAGGTTTTATGCCCATTTGACATAAAGTTTCCCAAACTTCCAAACGAAAGTTTGCTGATGAAATGATGTCCTTGACCGGTACATTTTTATATATGACTCCACATTTAAAAGCAACCAGCGTTTGCATCAATAAGATCCTCACCGCCCAAATGCTGGTTTATACTGGCTTACAATATGTGGTCGCCGTATTGTATTTGTATTCGAATTTTTTTATGTCATATCTGCGACCATCACCTACAGGATTTTGACCCGCAAAGTTGGAAGCCAACGTAACTACTTTGTTGTCCTTGAAATGTTTACGCCGTGAGCATCGAGGGCTCAATCACATCTTCCAAACAATATTCAATATCCGGATTAGCCAAGCGCTCACCATCTTCACATGCTTGGAGTCGTATAACTTACTTTATGTCGTTGAGTCATTGCAAAGCAAAATAGTACTCCTAAAAGCATCCCTTTTCGTACAATGTAGCCCACCAGACGCAAACATTAAATTTCATATATTACAGAAACTACTATAAAATTTAAAAAGTACTGGAGTTGCAACTGATCTTACGGCACTTCCCTTACATACATATAATCGTGAAACTAGAAACCAGATATCACAAAACAATTGCTTTCTAATTATTTACTTTTTAATAAGAATATATTTATTATTTTCTTTGCAGGGCATTACATGGGGCTGCGCCTATAGAATAACAGGAGAAACTGCTCTAAATTATTTGAAACAACGAGAGTGCACCCTGGGTAAGTTGCAGGATTTCTCAGCATTCGGCAATTTATTTTAGATGTGGATGTTTTAAGGCAATAACTAACCAGTTAAGGCTTTATTTTCATAAGTTACGTATTTTCAAAGATACGCACATGTGTATGTATGTACATCAGGGAATTTGTCAAGGAATCTGGATTTCGAGGGGCACTACCACAGAAAGTTAGAACCCAAATTTGGAAAAGATCGCGACACGCGCTTTTTATATTAAAAATTATTAATAGAGTGTGGGCCGAGTAACTGATTTTCGCAGAATCGCTATTGTGTCTCTGGCGTTATGAGCTGTAGCCCTTTTTTGCCAAGTGTATGGATTATTGGGCACTATCGAACGCAAATAATTTTCCAACATGGTCCGATATACATATATACTGCCCCAGGGATGGCTTCTGGTTTCCAACCACTATGGACCGCTAACTCTTGGTAGCCAGAGTTCCAAACCAAATCTAAGAGAACGTAACTGTTCTCAAAACGGGTTATTAAGGCTCGCATCATGTGGGAGTTGTTGCAGTGTTAATTGATCGTGCGGAAACATACATAATTGTTTTCTTATTCAATTTTATTGACAATCTATAAAACTACTGATCATAAGTAAATTTTATGTATAATAATAATATTGTTCATTGCGGAACTCCTTCGAGAACAATTATGTATATATTTAATTTCGAAATGGTAATTCCAGATACGAACTTCGTTGGTATCATCTGGCAAAGTTATTGCCAATACATTACTGTGATTCTTCTTTTTCGTCCTGGGTAAACCCAAGGACTTCCTCATCCGCCTTCGATACTGTCCATGCTTCCGCGCAATAGAGAAGGACAGGGACGATCAAAGTGGTATATAGTGTCAGTTTTGTCTTTCGCGAAAGAGCCCTCTACTACTCAATTGCCTCTTCAACCCAAAGAAACAGTGATTGGCAAGAGTTATTCTGCGTTTAATCTCGGTACTGATGTTGTTGGGAGCCGAAGTAAACGAAGTCCTCCACCACCTTGTAACCTGCATGAATTATAATGACCTTTTAGTAAATTTAATGCATGCAAAATGCTAAATAAAAGCTGTGAAAATCGGAATGCTTAAAAATTTCAAAAGAATGATTGTTGGGCCCAACCTGCGTAGTGAAAACTCAATTCTTATGTGATACATGATATAATTATTTGTTTACCTTTTCGCTTAAATTTTGCAGAGTATAAAAAAAAATATTACTTGTTTTTCTTTTGTAGTGAAATACAAAAAAAAAAACTCTTTGACACTCATCAATCAATATCTTATATGTAAATACATATGTATGTATTTACATACATACTATTAATGTAAATTATTATTAAAACTTATTAACTATGTGATGTATTTACGAGTATCATTTGTTTTTGTTTTTTTTCTTTTAAGGTGGCTACACAACAATTGATACGAAATTTTATCCGCGCATTGCATCCTACGACACACCGTTTGGCGGTGAAGCCCTAGAAGTTTTGGTTTATGTGGCCAACACAGAGAGTGAACATTGGTTGGGTGAAGATTCTCTAGAAAATATAGCCAAACAAATTGTGGCATGTGAAGGACCTAGTGGCCATAATGCAGAATATCTGTTACGTTTGGCGAAATTTATGCATGAAGAAATACCAGAAGGTTACGACGAGCATTTATTCCAGTTGGAAAAATATGTGTTACAAGAATTAAACAAGCACAATATACCACTTTGGTTTGTGATGGGTACAAGTCCTGATCGCATACGGCGAGATTCTCATGAAGATATCAGACGACCACCGAGCTTTGAATTTACATCTCGTATACCGGAACGCAAGTTGCGCTGTTTGAACATTTGATTAATGCAATACTTTCAAAATCAAGTTCAAAAAGGAGGTATTCATTTTGTAGCTGTGACTTTGAGCGGAAAAACTATTACTTTTAAGTCAAACAATTGATGAAAAAAAAAGAATTACTATTGCATACAATGATTTTCATATTCAATGTCGGAACATTCATATAACGTTGCATCCTTTTACATAAATAAACATTATTTAAAAAAATATAAGTTAGAATTTTCCACTGTTTGATAAAATACATAAAACTAAATTTTCGTTCTGAAAAAAAAACATGTAATTGAATTATTTTTTAATGATAAACTAACAAAAATGACCAAAATAAATGTAAATAAAAATGATATAAACAGATTTTCATTTGTTATATTGTATAAAGTTGATTTTTTATGTAAAAGTACATGTTAACGAACCTAAAGACATCAATCGCAAAAGTATCTAAAAATTCAACTAAACTTTCTTTCACATTGTGCGCAGTACACATTAAATTTGAAGTTAAAATCACTTAAGCTGGCGGAGTATCTTTTCTTCTGGCTTTGCGAATAATTGAATTTTAGCTCACGGAACTTTGGACGCCACTTTATATGACGAAGGAAAACATGTACCAACGCCACAAGACGGAATTTTTCGCTAAAATATAATAAAAAACATGAAATTAATATTTCCGCCTACTTTTATACCTTCAAAAGTAGGCGTGGCAAAAATGTGAGCGACGAACCAGATCTTTAATGCCTGTTTTTTAATATCTATTTATCACGCATAATGACGGCGAGAGAACTTTTTTTCTTTACCGTCAAAATTTGAAAAATATTGTTTGTTTTTGTAAAACACCAGGCCAACAGAACTCAGCAGGAAGTGGATGTTTTTAGAGAATTTTCTTTGAAACGCTTAAACTCGGCAACCCCTTAAGATATTGAAATAATTCTTTTACTACAATATGGATTGGAATGTTGGCTACAAGGTGGTCTAACTTTGGCCCGCCTAAGGATCGATGTTCTTTATTAAAATTTGCATTTCATATGAGACGCTCCGCATTTTTTAATTGCTTTCAAATTTCATTTTTTTAGTGCAAATACTTGTCAAGCTATAGGTCACATTCTAAGTTGGATTACAGCAAAATTTAAACTTTTGTAACTTTGAAGCTGTACCATAGAATGAAGTCAAACTTGCACTGACCAATAGCCAACGTTTTGGATTTTGTAAAAAACTAAGCAGAAGAAACTCTATATCGCCTTTCAATTTGTTGTTGTTGTTGTTAAATACTGGGCGAACTAAACTTCTGCTCAAGATTTCAATACCTTTTACTAAAACTCAGAAGCCTCTTACGATAATTTGACTAACGTTTTTCGCACGGTGGACAAGATTAGGGAAAACTTTAGCAATCGTTTATTCCTCTAAGAAACAAAATAAAGCTAAGCATTTTAAAGTGTTTTTTTCGAAAAGAAATTAAAATTATAATTGGTAAAAATTAGTTTTTGTATTATTTTTGATGAATATGTTATTGAAGACTTAATTAAGTAAATCTATACTAGTTTGTTAAAATTTCTGCAGCACGTGATTCCATCAATTTTTCCATAGAAGTAATGCTCGACATCCAGTTATCCAATGTTGTTGCCATTCCTGCTATTTGTGACCGATCAAGCACACGAGGTAATACCTATAAAAATAAGTGTTGGTTATGTACTTATGGATACATCAGTTTCGGAATATTTACCCAAGACATATTCACAACGCCAGCAACTTGATCAATTTCTCCTTTAACCAAATCCAACGCTAAAGCTTTCATGATTAGAAGTTCAATTTCTTTAAGTGGCAGTTGAGTTTCGCTGGCTATATCGTCAAAAGATATTGATCGTTGTGTGGCAGAACGCTTGAAAGTCATCTCCATTAGACACAATAAAGAAATTTTCTGCCGCAGTTTTATTTCTTGTGCAGCTAAATCAGGAATTTTAGACCAGACTGGTTTCATTTGATTGAATCTGAAATTTTTCTCTAATAGCAAAATATTTTCATACAAAGAATTTATTTCTTTTGCTTACTTTTTAATGTCGCCGGTATTAAAGGCTATAAGCAGATCCACTAACCACTCATTTTCTGTACCTTTTAATGATGATAGTATAGGATGCGCCAACTGTTTATAAAAAGGAGCATTTGTCTAAGTAACTACTGACTTTTATAACTCTCAACTCACCAATTCACCAATATTGTAAATGCCATCTCCTAGCAAAGCTGCCAAACCTAGGAAAAACGCTTGCTCTGCCCACTGATCTTTAGGGTAATCATCGATTGAGCAGCCCAAAAATTGTAAGCCGCAGCGGTAGTAATCACTATGTTTGCCAACACGCCGATAGTACTGTGAAGCTAACATATAGTATTTCCCGTGAACTGGAGTTACATTTCCTACATCTTCTAGCGTATCACGCAATTCTTCGATAATGCTTTTACAAGCATCCAAATCATTAAGATTCGATAAGAAAATATTGCCTTGAAGTACCTGTAATTGGGATAACAAACAAAAAGATTGTGATTATAAGAACTAGTTTGTATATTTCCATTAATAAATTGTACAACAAAACATCTTGTTGAGGGATATTTGGCTATCTGGCACAAACAACTCACCTGAACATACCAAACTGCTTCATCACATATTTTAACTTTATCTTTGATTTTTGTCAAGAACTCAACCGCTTCCTTCTTATCGTTAATGTGTTCCACAATCACTTCGACAATTTCCACTAAGCCATAAGGATTAATTCTAGAATCAATAACAAAACTCACAACATAACCTAATACTGGAAATAACATTTCCTAATACTTACTTCATTTCGAATGTTTGCAAAAAGTTTTGATACAATTGTAATAATGCGTCCTCATCTTGCATTGCTGCATTTCGAACAAATTTGTTGAGCTTTAAAGTCAATTCATTCCATAATCTAAAAACAAGTTGTTTTCATTAAAGCATATTTTCAGCAAACCCTCCAACTTACTTCTCATTATGAAGATCTTCCAAAGCGGCCCACTCAGAGGCCAATTCTTTATTGGTAGTTTTCTTTTGATTTGCCAAGTAGCTAGCAACATTTGATGTAGTTTGTGCCATTGTATTTTGTAAATTAATATGTCTAAATAATTAAATTTAGTAAAAACTCTCCGTTTAATTGCCGTCAGTAATTTCTGCAAATCACAATTCGAAAACGCAGATGTCAAAAATATAGCTGTATAACATTTCATAGCTCTGAACTTTTTGATGTATTAGACCCCAAGGGCTGCCAGACTCTATGTTACACAATCAAACAAAACAAGCATTTTAGTACACTGTTTGCTGAAATTAAATGTTTCGGCCTTTACTACCACCAGGAATGCTAAGAAGTGCAAAGGATATTGAAATTTTTTTTATAAACTAACATGAGTACATATATATTATTAACAAAAAAGTTTTAAATTTAATATAAGACCGATTTGTACTTTGTTCATATATGTATGTGTAATATGTTGAATACACTCTTATATGTGTAAATTAATACATTTCCGTCTTATTCGCTTAGGCTTAAACTTATTTTTGTTTGTAACTTAAATGTTCATAAAGCGTTAAATGTTTGTTTATGAAAAATTTACATCAAAACATTTTTTTAACAGATCGCCCTATATTTCTCACATTCATTTACATTTATATAATGTTTGTGACCATAGGCAAAATTTGTATAAGCAGATATGAAAATATGGAGAGTTGATGTTGTTATAAATCAACGCAACATTTGAGTGTTTGCAAACAAGTACTCGTTACTTCTTTATTAAGCAGCACGAAAATTGGTTGTCAAAGAGTCGAACAAAACTTTTACCAACTGCAATGACAGTTCGAACGGAACAGCTGTGAATGTTAGATGTGCAGTTCGGAAGAAGAGCAAAATTGGGCTTTGATAAAGAAATAAAAGGATAACTTAATGTTGAATAAAGTGTTTATTTTTGTTAATTTTAAACCAGAAAAGTTAAACATGTGCTAAAATTGTAGAGGAAGGAAACCTATAACCCCCAACTGGCAAAGAAATGTATTGGAAAATATTGTATATCATACAAAACCAAACAATAAACCAAGAAGTTTGTGCAAAAGTGAAAATAGCTTAACAAAAACTCAATCCTAATACTATAATATATTTGTGTAAAATTTTGCCATTTACTTATTGTCGTTGTTCATAACTAATTGAAATAGGAAAAATTATATAATAAATTCAATTGGCAGCCAAACTGTCTTTACGCTACAAAAGAAAAAAAAAGAATTTTCATTGATTTCAGATTATGGTTGTTTAGCTTTATTGGTGAAATTGTTTTTGTAAAAAATAGTGAAAAAATTCGAAAGTACGAAATTGTGAACATCAAATGTGTGAACGAAAGTCAAATATATAGACTACATAGTATATAGTATACATATGCACATTGAAGTAATAAATTTTACGATAATATAATAAATAAATGATAAACGATTAATAATTACAAATGGAAAATAAATTTCTTAGTGATTTTATTTAACATAATCAATTCAAAATTGCTTATTGGGGACGCCTGTTTTCACGGAACATCTTGTGCTAATTATTTGAAATAAATGGTAAGTTGAAAATAATTCTTGTTTACACATTTTGCACAAATATCCTTTATGAACAATATAAACATTTTATTATCGTTAATGGTAATTTTAATGCGTATGGTTTTGTAACTCAACCGGTTTTTTCTACTTGATGAAGAAAGACATTAAAATGTAAAATATCTAAAGAATATAAATATCCTAAATGTTTGATTTACTAATTGGCTAGGATTACGATCAAGTTTATTTCTTCAATTTGCTGCTCTCTGTTTTTTATTAAACTTTTTGTTTATTTTTTTTTATAAAAAATTTTTGTTTATAAATTTGTGTTTTTTATACAAAATTTAAAAATTTTACTTCGATATTTGAAGTATCTACACATATTGTACAGACGATATCCTTTTCCACATCTCTTGAGAGTCAACAAATATGTATGTACATACATATTTATTAATCAAATCTTTTATTCAGAATAGGAACACTAATTACCATTCTGGCTTCTTTTAAGAGGCAACTCTTTCATTTTATATTAATTTTAGCAACTGATTTATAGCGGTTTTGTACTTCGGATATTGACCACGGCGGAGTCCTTAAAATGTTTGATAATTGCAATGAATTCTTTTCATTATTTGTTTTCTTTGTCTCAAATTTATTTTTATTTATACTTGTAATATATTTATATAGTCTACATGTATTAATGATGAATAAAAATAAATACCTATTTATGTATGTACTAAATAATATTTATTCACCGGCAGATATTGAGTTTGCAAATTTGGAAATATTTATTTTTCCTCAATTGGCATTTATTTGAAAAGAAGGAAATTCGTTTTGGTCTTAAATATTTCGATTTAATAATAAACTAGACTAACTTTCTGTGTGTTTGTTAAACCACCCTTAAAAACGTTCTGATTAGGTATAAATTAAAAATTAAAAAGCAAACAAATAGCATTAAACATTTTAACATAATAATATTTAACATAAAAACTTGTCACAATGAATAATTTAATTAATTTAAAATTTATTAATTAATTATAATTAAATTAAATTTAATTTTTTATAAAATTGTACTCTAGATGTGTAAATGCAGCTCTATGAGTACTTTAATTTCTTATTTTGAACTAATATATTAATATTTATTTGTTTATAAAAAACACCCAAAAGAACCTTAATTTTAAGGAATGTTTAAAATATAGTTGAGGAGGTTCTTTTCAAAACTCCTCTATTCCACTTTTATTTATGTGTTTTCTTTTATTTGGTGATTAGAGTTTAGCGAAAAATTGGGCCAAGACTCTATGATTATAATAGAAAAACAGAAATAAATGGCATGATTTCGTCAAAAGTACATTATTTCACTTCAAAATGGCAGTACCCGTTTCAAATACACATTTTTAGAAGAAAATATGATTATTCCAGAGGATATAGATAATAAGACGAAATTAAATCTTTTAGCGCGCCAATATAGTCTGACTAATTTTACTCTAACTGAAATCGCAATACAAAGTATTACAATGAAAATACAGATATTTTGGATTGCCTTGAAAATGAATGGCTGCACGAATTTAAAAGGAAATTAATATGCTGGGATTAATTTTTTTGTTTGTTTCGTTTTTTTTAAGATTATCCTGAGGTTGTTTTAATTGAAAACTTACTTTAATTCAAAATGCTGAAAATTAGGTTTAATTCACAGTGTTTTCATATAACAAAAACTTATAACAAAACTTAGTTATGCCCATCAGCAAGAACAGGATTATTCTATTTAAAATTTTGGATTTATTCAAAATAGTAAATTATTACTAAATTTTTCAATCCTTTACGAATCTTGTGTATAATAATCACAAAAACAAGTCGGATTCAATAAATAATTGCATTCCTAAAAATCATGTCCTCAAATTATGAAAAAACATAAAAGAACTTCCACGGTTACAAAAAAAAAAATGCCGTAAAATTAGAATCAAGATAATTGTTTACAAAATGTTCTCAAAATGTATAATATAAAAAATCTAAATAAGAGAGAATATTGTAAAATTATTTTTGATGTCTGTATCTCGAACGCTAAAGTTTTGCTAACATTTAAAGCGGCAATAAAAAATTTGTAGCCCACTAGATCATTTTGATGTAGTGCTTAACACACCACAAGTAGCGGTTCTTGTCTTTTAAAAAGTTATCCTGAAACACACGACTTTTTCTCAAAAGCAGATAAGATAAAAAGAAATCTAAAAGGTATTCATTAAAAAAAAACAGCTTCTAACCGATTACAGGAAAATTTGTTTGCGTAATGAAAGGACTCTGCAAAAACTAAGTTTCTATTAAAAAAAATTTATAAATATTCACGCCGCCTAAACCAATGACGCACATTTTGGTATCTGCTAAGAAAAAAGGAGCAGCATTGTTTACGTGTTGATAAGTTCTATGTGTTTTGGCATCAATTATATCTACAATTTCAAATGCACTGATGAGAATGCTTAACCATTGATTTATGTACATATTTTACTTATAAGATATGGCGCCTAAACCAAACGTGTGAATTTTGATACGATCAAGAAGATAACAACAATGTTTAGTAATTGATAAGTGCTGAGTAGTTTAG
This sequence comes from Epicampocera succincta, assembly GCA_932526305.1. NCBI lineage: Eukaryota > Metazoa > Arthropoda > Insecta > Diptera > Tachinidae > Epicampocera > Epicampocera succincta. The sequence continues at coordinate 62,159,641 of OW052034.1, forward strand.
CATCAATTGGTGTATCGAGGTTTTCAAACGCGCTGACCAGAACGCTTAAGCCTTGATTTATATAACTTATGAATTACAGGATGACTAAAACGATTTTAGAGATTTTATTAAAAGCGATCAACAATGCGTATTTTCTTTTATTTGTTTAATGCGTACGGCTGAATTCTATTTAACACCTTATTTGTGTTAAATTAGTTACAATATTTCATAATTTTGTAAAGAAGATCGTTTTACAGCAATTTTGTATTTTGCATTTACAAGCATAAATAAATAAATAAATACTGCTTTGTAAGTTAATGCCTATTTTACTCCCTAAATTAGCAACTCACTGTTTTAATTTCCTAGTTATTGTTGTCGTCTTCACAGTAGGCGACTAACCGTCGCTGTTCGTTTTTCACAGCCTCAGCCGCAGCCAAGCCTCGAAATGTAATATAACCGCTGAGCTGTTGAATTATGCACAGCCACAAACACAGCATCTGTTCTGCAAAAAACCTGTTTGACAGCTCAGCCAACAGCTATTTTCTGGTGCTATGGCTGTTTGGCTGGCGTCCGGCCAGTGGAGTGTCCGTCTAGAAGAGATTAATCTGTTCTAAGCATTCCTGGAAAACAAAAGGACTGGAAAAATTGTCCGTTTAAAAGAATTGATCGCCTACGGAGGTGTCAGTTAGTAGAGTTTTCACTGCACTTATAATTGTGACAAACCATAGAATAAAAGCACCCGCAACTCAGGCTGTCTGTTTTACAAACTAATTAAGCATCCTAAATATATGAATCCAAGCCTTTGCTGCAAGTCACTCAAAATTTAAAATTTTTGAGCTATAACGTTCCCCACTGATAAACTCATCGCTTCAAACCTTTTATTAAGACACAAAACTTTTCTAATTTTCTAACAACTTAAAATATTTTAAAATCTAATATCGTTTTCTGCGACTCTTCAATTAAAAATTTGTTGAACTTTTTATTTGTTGAACAGAAATTTAACACAACTTGACATAAAAAAGTATTATAAAGTGTGATCTTGACTGACAATCCTATTTTGTGATTTTTTCAAATAGCAATTTGTATGGAAAGCCCCGTAATAAATCCCGCTCAATTTTGCTACTAACGCAAACTTTATGGTCCGCTTTTGTTATGCATAAAATTGTTAGTTTTTAAGTTGCTTTTTTTCCTTACACAATATACATACATATGTATGCAAAATTTATGTATATATATGTAAATACAAACAATAGTATTTTTATTATGAAAAATTAACTTATCTTAGATAAGAAATTCAATGTTGGTTTCATTCAAAAATCATCTCTACTTGTAACTAAGTCAAACAAAAGGTATTCCAATGAACAAATAAAGATTTTATTGATTATCATTTAAATTTTTCATTATAGTTATCGAACCAGTTCTGAAAACGTAAATTGGGAATAAATTTAATTTTCAAAAACATGCATTTATTAACCTGTGCGTTCATTCGACTTACTAATTTTATAAGACTTTCTGTGATCGCTAATCTAATATTAGATTATGTAATTACGTAATAATGTAAAAAAGATATTATAATTTTGCTTTGTGAAGTTTGTGGGAATATTTAAGCAGAGCCTTTTCTTTTCTTTATTCCTTTTTAAATGGTTTTCTGTATTTTTCTTAAAAATTATAATTTGAACGTTTGAACATTTTGTAATATAAAAAAAATTTATTTAAAGAACCCTAAAATAAATACTAAGATTTGAACTTAAAGTTTCAAGTCGCCAATTCCCTGCAACGGAGATTCATCGATTTGGAAATTTTTAATACTATCGCCAGCTTCCGACAAGTATTTAATATCGGACTCGTTAAGCTCACGCCCAGTTAGTTTTTTGGAACGTGTGGATTCTTCTCGTTTTGCTGCTATATCCATGCTTTCTTCAAACTCCATTTTCCATTTCATGAAGCATTCAATGGTAACGCGTGTGCCCTCAATATTCTTTCGGTCTGCCTCTTCGGCTTCCAGCAATTTACGTTCGGCTTCCTCTTCTTTCCCTTTTTTAAATTCATCCATCTTTCATTTAACCATTCCGAACTGAATATCATTTTGATTAAGAAATCCCAACAAGTTTTAGTCCTAATTAATTATATTAAATAATTCAAATCAAATCGGGTCCTAACGACCAGCAACTACGACTAAAGTAATTTTCCCTCATCTTCATATTTATTTACAACTAATTTCTTGTGTTTTTTCTTAATAAGAAAACATGCATTTATATGTATATTTATATTTATGTTTGATAAATATAAAAGCTGTAATAATGATAACCAAATTTTGTTATATTAATATCAAATTAAACGCATAATTTGAGGAATTGTTTTATTCAATTCCATTGCTATAAATCTTGATCCATAGTCCAAAATAGGACAAACAAGCGATTTAAAGAATTGTTTTTGTGTTTTTCTTACAATTAGAGTAATATGGTGAATAAACTTAAGCCTTGGATCATATAGAATTATGTTTTTGCTCAACATATGGAACTGTTTCAAATAGTTAAAGCCCGATAAACATAACATTTCGATAATCAACTTTGAGAATAAAATTTTGTTTTTCTTTACAAAAAAAACCGTTTAAGTTACGCTCTGTGCTAGAAGTCACAAAGAGATGGCAACATTTTTTAAATTTACAATAAAGCAAAAATCCGAAATTCTTCAGAGACTTGAAAGTGAAAATGATTTGAGTTTTTAACTCTAAACTAAAAAATGAAATTAGTAATCATTTAATCTTGGCAACATTTTTTGAATTTACAATAAAGCAAAAAAAATTTTAAATTCTTCAGATACTCGAAGGTGCAAATCATTTGAGTTTTTAACCCAAAAGTGAAAAATGAAATTAGTAACATTTTAGGAAATTCTTGAATCTGGAACAGTTAAATGCCTTTCAAATAAAACGTTATCAGAAAACAAAATATGTCGCCATTTTTTGTATTTTTTCTAGCTGCCTATATGACACCCTACTCGTCGGAAGACTTCAAAACTTTTGAAAAATATTCAAACATTCAACTCAAATCCAATTGTCTTCAAAAAGACAATTTTTCAAAAAAAAAAAAAAAAAAAAAAAAAAAAAAAAAAAAAAAAAAAAAAAAAAAACTCAAAAGGTTTTACTTTTCTTATCCACTTAAAATGTCGGCATATAGGCAGCTGGAAACCCTGTAATAAGCAGCTTTGTATATACATATGTATATATTGTTTTTTGGTTTTTAAAATTTACTTGTTGTATCCGTTTCAGAAAGTGTATTTTTATATTTAATTTTAATACTATTTTTCTTTTTTTCGGCGTTCTTTGTTTAAGTGAAAATAACAGAAATAATTTCTGAATTAAACTTTTGTTTTTTGATAAATTTTTTATTTGGTTTAACATAAGCACCGACATTTTTTTTACCCGGTTTTCGCAACTACATCAACTTTCGCAGCTGTAACTTGAAATTACTCGTATATTTTGAGACATTAATTTTTTATACATGAATTTCATTTGGTGGACGTGCGTATCGAAACGTTAGCAGCTTTACTTTCTTTCAGGTTTTGTTCTTCCCTGATTGAACCATTTAATTTGGAAGAAATGAAAAAGTATTTTCTGCAATCAAATTGTAACATCTTGCGCTTTGCTTAATTTCCTCTTTTGGAGCTGCGCCATTCACGGCCATCATAAAGAAGAAATATAAAAACCGTTTAACTTGTATGTTGAAATTGTAGAAATAAGGAAGAGCATTAAAACTGGGCACAGATTGTGAACTAAAAAATATATACATATTTTAAAGTTGAGAGAAGAAAAAAAACAAGTAAAAGTGCGTAAAAGTTGGCTATTTGGAGTAATTTTTCGTGGTTAAATTGGTTTCATTTTTATAGGATCGTTATACATACATACATACATGTATGCAAACATATGTACAGTTGAACTTCTATAACTTGAACTTCTATAATTTGAATTTTCTATAAGTTGAAGCAAATCGCATGGCAACAGCGACAAGCTGGCAAATTCTTTTAGATATTTTCCTATTACTTGAACTTTCATGACTTGAGAATTTCTCTCTAACTTGAAGAAAAATAATGGTGCAAAGCCTTTCAAAGTTGCTTTTTATGCTGACATTAATTTTTAGTTTTCAGATCTGCCGCTAACAGTCAGCGTATATTTTTTTCTAATTTGAATCGTTTAAATTTTGTAAAAGACTATTGTGAAATCTATGTATGTACATTTGAATAACATAACAACCGGTTGTACTCTTCAAGATTTTATTGAAGTCGTTAATGAGCTGGTTGTCGCAGAGTTTCCAACGGATGAAGATATTGTTGATAATGCTCTCGAATCAGTATCGCACACTGGAATCACAATAGATAGCGATGAGGAGGACGTAGTTGAAGAAACTGTTACATAGACTTCCAGGGCAGCCATGAATGATTCGTTGAACAATTTGAATTTATATTTACACACAAATGAAAATGCGACTGACGACCCCTACCCAAAGTACTGCACAAATTACAGACACTTTTTATACAAAACCAAAAAAAACAAATTCAGCCAAAAACAACTCAGTACTTTAATATATAATTATATACACATTTTCAATTCTTTTATTACAAGTAAAAAATATTTTTTTTATTATATGCAAAACCTTCGAAACTTACTCCATAATTTGAAGTCTCTCTAACTCGAAATTTTTTGTTTGGATAATGGTGATTCAAATGATGGAAGTTCAACTGTATATAAAACTATAAATAATTTTCGTTTAATTTTACTATAATTACAAACTACATACATACATAAATAGGGGAATTGAAATGTGTACATATAAAACAATATATATATACATATATAAGTATATATTTGAACTGAACCTGAAATGATTTTTTTTTGCATTTAACGGGGACTTTCATGGACAACAACGACAATCAGCAACTCAATAAAGCAGCCTAATGCAGAAAAAATACCGCTCCTATACATACAAACAAACATATCCTGCTTGCCTTATATACATACATATATATTTTTAATATTATAGCAGTTTCATTAAACATGTCTATTTGGCCTGCTTGGTTGGTTTATTCGCTTTTACCAACTCCGACTGATTTCGTAACCGAACAAACGAATGGTGCACTGAACAACCCGATAGAAGGCAGTTGATATAATTTTACACAAAAAGTTTACAACAACTTAAATATTGCTTGCGTTTGCAGTTTTCAACAGCTGCTGCTGAATATATCGACATACAATACAAACGTACATATTTATATACACAATATGCTGCCAGCATAAATATACTACATAATAACAAAGTAGTATATTTTGAAATGAGTCTTATTCTTAATTGTTTTTATAATCTGTTTTGCTAATCCACCATAGATTTTGCTCTAAGACTTTGGCATTAAAAGTGGGAATCGTTTTTAAGGTCAAAATATTTAAATAAAAATTAGCAAAGATGAAATTTAGTTAGCAATATAAGAGAGTGCGAAAGGCCAAAAAATGATACAGTGACAAACAAATAAGCGGCAATAAGCCGTTATTATTAAATCCAATGATTTAACTGTATAGTACAAGTAAAAAAAAATTACATTATTTTTATTATTTAAGAGTTCGAACTGTAAAATGAAGATATACGAAAAGTTGTCTATTCATTCTGCGCTCTCGTATCTTATCGTATCTTTACGATTACCCAAAAGGTAAACGTTTTCGACCGTTTTTCCCATTTTCACCCACATTTAATGCAAGGCCAAACTCTTAACATGGCCTACAGCTACTTCCAGTCCTTTATAGATGTCAGCACGCCTACATACATATGGTACATGTGGGACCACAATAATTGTATTTATAACCCATAATAATAAACCATTAAAAAGTATTAACAATAAACTATTATACAATTGATTATGGATGTGTAGATAAATTTTAAAGTGTTTAACCCCAGACTCGGACCTATAATATTAACATACCTCTGTTACTGGACATATTTTGAAAGCCTGAGTTTAATTTTCCTGGTCTTACCAATATTTTTGTTTTAACCATTTTGTCAAAATATTAAATAATGAGGTTTTGTGAGTAAAATGCTTCCATAACGTGTAAAAGAATTGATGAAGCAGAAAAGATAGTTGATAGTTCAAAGTTGATAGTTCAATAGTGTATAAATAGTTTAATAGTTTATTTGGCTGTCATCATTCCTTGTAAAGTGTAAAATTTAATAAATAGTTTTGGGAATAATTTATGTACAAAAAATATGGTTGACTTGTGTTGCCAGAAATATAAAGCTTGCCAATAAAATGCTACTCCAACATTGAAAGTTTCAACATAGAACTGCTTAGTAATAACAAAAAAAAAATATTTTTAATTTTAATAAAGATGTGGGTGGTCTGCACTAAAACAATATTATAACTTTAGCAAAATATATACTAAACAATTACATGATTAAGAATTTTTCCATAAAATTGTTATATTTAAAAAAAATATGGTTGGCAACACAGCCTACCTGTTGAATGGTTGCTCTCGACAACAACCATATAATATAATTATATAACAACCTTAACCAATACCAACTTGTTCTGGGAATATTGACGCCTCAATCATAAATTTTTTGTTGAGTGTAACATTTGAAAAACAACTTCTTTCTTTTCGTTTTATCATAATATCACATTAAATTAGAAAAAAAAATTTATTTTCCAGAATATTTAGAGAAGTTTTTTACTTTGATGTGACCAACCTCATCGTAAACGGGCAACGTTAAAATAAGTATTTTTTAATTAAAAAAACAAAACGTTTTCATCATATGGAGGAAAATTACAGGAGTGTATTTTTTTCCCGCAATAGTTAGTTCTCCTATTCGCGTATTAAATGGATACTCTGGTAAAATGATGCCAAAGGATCATAACTGTTATATATAATTTTTATTTTTGCTCCTTGGAAACGCTGTTCCTATAGAAATGATGAAATGAAGCAAATAGCTCACGCAGGCGTATGGACTTTTTCAATCTGTGATTTGGCTACACTCTGTCTTTTAGCCACAAGCTGTTTTTCATCGTCTGCCTTACCTGCCACACGCACGCAAATGCACATTTTGAAAGTACATACTAGTAACGCTCACGTTTTTTGTTTTGTTTTGGTTTTTTTTTTGCTTTATAAAAAGTATTTGATATTTTTACTGTTTGGATGTGAGACGTTTTTATGGCCAAATTGTGTTACTTATTTCAGTTTTTTCGATCATTTGGAATTTAGTTTGTAGCTTCAGGTAGATATGTTTGTATGTATGTAGGCGCTTCTTCTTATTTATTTAATACGTCTGTGTGTACAAACTTTTATATAAAAAAAATCTCATAGATATTGTGTGGTGTGTGTGGAACATTATTTTGCCAACAATATTTCAGCAACTCAATTGCAATAAAACAAAAAAAAACCAACTTTCTCCACCTGTAAAGCCCAACCTGTATAAATAAGTGTTTGTACATTTTGTATGTGTGTATGTCAGCAACCAGTTGGTTGTTGTTGCAGTTTTCACAGAGACCAAATATTATGCATAAGTGGCATGGCGAGTTATTACCAAATCAAATATTTCATGTCATACTCATACCAACATAATGAGTGTTTTTTCTTTTTTGTTTACGAATAATCAAAAAAACTTTGATACTGGGTTATTTAGGAAATTTAAAAACAAAATCACAAACAAATTGTACATATTTAACTGCCATCACGCATGCGCCCCTTTATTTTTCTTTTGTGTAGCTGGTTTTGTTATTCATTCATTCATTCATCTCTTTTACCATTTGTATTGCTTGTTTATACTTTTGATTTTTATGAAGCCGCATTAAAAAGCATTTTTTTTCCTACAATACACACATAAATATATGTACAAGGTGGCGCAAAAATAACATTCCGATGTTTTTTGGCTGTAATTTAAAAAGAAAATCAAAAACTTTGATTCTTCTTGTGGATTATTCTTATTTGGTCTTTTAATTTTTTTTACACAAGTCGAGAATATGATGTCATGTAAATGGCCACCGCCACAGTTGATTGTCATTTGAGCCCTTTTTATGGCATTTTCCATCACATTCTTAACGGATATTGTCTTTAAGAGCTGCAAGAGTCTGAGGCTTGTTGACATAAACCCGCGACTTCAAAAAGCCTCACAAAAAGAAGTCTAGAGCGGTCAAATCAGGCGATCTTGCTGGCCAGTGCAAATCGCCAAAACGGGAGATTAGGCGCCCGGGAAATGCATCCTTCAGCATATCGGTTGTGGCACGTGCAGTGTGTGCCGTTGCACCGTCCTGTTGGAACCACATGTTTTCCAATCCCAATTCATCAAGTTGCGGCAAAAAGAACTCGTTGATCATTGCTCGGTAGCGCTCACCATTCTCAGTAACCGTTTGGCCCGCGACGTCTTCGAAGAAAAAAGGTCCGATGACTCCTCCAGCGCAAACAGCACACCATACAGTGACTTTGAGCGGGTGTAATGGCTCTTCGTGGGTTACACGCGGATTTTCAGTGCCTCAGAAGCGTAAATTTTGCTTATTTACGTACCCGCTAAGATGGAAATGGGCCTCATCACTCATGATTATTTTTGATGAAAAATCGTCTTCCTCTTGGTGGTGATTAAGGATGGCTTGAGCGTATGTTAGACGCGATTGGCGGTCAGCAGCTACCAACAGCTGATGCACCGTCTGGACTTTGTACGGAAACATCTTCAAATCTTGTACCAAAATTCGCTGTAAAGACCGTCGATTGACACCCATTTGCGTGGCACGTCGTCTGGTCGATGTCGACGGCGCTTCCATGACATCCTCAGCTACAGCAGCAATATTCTCTGCAGAACGGCTACTCCGGGGTCTGCCACGCCTGGCAGCATCTCGTGTTGTGCCAGTCTCTTCGAGGCGAGCGGCTAAACGTCGCAGTGTTTCACCAGTAGGCGTTGGACGGCTAGGAAATCTGCGACGAAATTCACGTTGTGCCAAAGTCACCGACCGATTATTGGTCAAATAAATAGTCACCAATATTCCGCGTTCTGCAGCAGTGTAGCGTAACATTGTTTATTAACGTGTATTTCGCATGTGTTTGCTACACAAATGTCAAAACAGAACTGACATTAGGGGCCAATCGCAAAATTTATAGCATTTTCTGATAGGAGGATTACTTTTGCGCCACCTTGTACATACATACATCTATCTATATATATACATATGTATACATACATATGTATATTAACGTCTATGAATGCGCCTATTAAGAAGTCCGGGTTTTTTTCAAAACACAGTGGAACGCAGCTGGATTTTAATAATTAATAATTTTAATATTTCTGTTTTAAGACTCGTCCATAAAGTTGGTCGACTTGATTTATTTATGTTGACAACTTTCAGTATTTTCTTTCGTTCGTGGCCAGTTAAGATATAAATATAACAATGAAAAGAATGACGAATTGCAAAATACTTAAAAGATTATTATTTTATTTTGTGATACGCCATGCCACCATGCGAAGCACGAGGCAACTGGAGTTTTTGAATTTTCAATGTTTGTTGCACATCCTTTAACATTTGTTGTGATCATGATTTTTGTTAGGGGATATTAATTAAGATTTTAAATATTTATTAAGATTTAAATATAAACTTCTTTTCTTAAATTTTATTTAGCACAGTGATTGATGATGTCTGCAGAAGCGATATTTTTCAGTGTTTAACTTTGAACTGAGATATCGAATTTATTACACGTACGTTTTTCGAAAACGTACAGAAACTAATATTTGAAAACAATGATTGAAAAATACGATTTGGTTTTGGATGTAAATTAAAGAATAAAAGTTTGTATACTTTTACGAAAAGCTGGCAGTTAATGTTACTCAGATGGCGTCTGTTTTAAAAATTTTAGAAATTAAATAAAAGTAAAATCAACTGCTTCCCAAACTGCTTCAGCAGGCTTCAGTGCAGTAGTAAATGAGAAATTTTGGTAGAAGTAGTAACATTTTTTATATTCCAATAATAGATAAATTTGTAAAACGGGATTAAAAAATTCCTTTAATGTTCTTTTATTTTATAAAAATTAGTTTCCTGTCGCTGTTTACTGTGCGCTATATGTGTTTAATGAACACATAATGACAGGATTCCACAACTGCCAAAAAAGCGTAACGGTTTTAAAACTTAGAACGATTTATTTTCCGGTATTTTTCGGTTCATGTCGGCCAAATTGAAAATGTTAAAATAATGGACCTTGAACATTTTTACCAAATAGCTGGAAAGATTGTACTTTTCTGACCTTAATTGTAAATTTTTTTTAATCTTTATTACTCTTATGACATACATATGTAGATCTATTAAGAATATACGAAAAAAGGTACATTAAATTTCATTTGTACTGTAATATAGCAAAAACCAACTTAGTATTGAATTTACTATTTACATATAACGAAAATTAAGAAAATTAGAATTACAATTTTGATAATAATATACTTGATATGTTTATGCGATAACAATTGCAAGTTTGTGAATTGAGTAAATCTTTACTTAAATTCACAGTAAAATGACTGCAATGATGAGCTGCTATATAAAAAGGGGAGATTCTTAATTGCATTTGGTACAAAAATACGTCGAACTTTTAAAGTTTGAATAGTAAGTAACAAAAAAGTACAATTGTACCAATTTACTCTACCGGTCTACGATGAAGTAATATGGGGCTTTTATATTTTCTTTTCGATCCATCTCTCTTTCATTACATTGAAAAAAGTTATATTCACTTCAGAATGCGTATCTAAACACTTAAAAAGATCGGCACATTTTTCATTGGTCGCCGTTGTGCGAAAGAGTGTTCACATTATCAGCACTTCAGAAAACGTTTTATTCGGTCAAACCCAGCACGGTGTCTGCTTGTCATTGCGAATTCAAAAACACATATCGTTTTACACGAGCTTTGAAGTGAATCGGTGCATTGTGCCGACAATCGGATCTCAGCTTAGGGCTTTATAAAAAACAATGTTTATAACTAAACGCAATTTTACCTTTTCTGATTATATAATATTGCACATCTGTTTAGAAACATTTTATACAATATCGTGTAAATAAGAGTTTTGAATTTTTTCAAATTTAAACTACGACAACTTTGACATCTGTAACGACTTTACCAAAATAGTTAAAAACATTACATACATATTTATATTGAATAAGATTCTTAATGGAATTTTTTTTTGTACAGAAAAAGAAAACTATTTAGAAATTAAAATTGCATTATCTTGAAACTAAAAGAAAAATGATTTTCAAACATAATAGTGACCTACTTTTAATTTTAAGTATCAACAATTTAATATTTTTTATGAGTTTTTACTATTAAGTAGAATTTGGATTCGTTAAGATGTATAATAAACATTTCAAAATAATGCACATTTGCCGTTTGCTTCACCATGCATTTGTTTACACAAACGCACACACACACTCAAAAACACACACACATACGATTTGCCTGCTTTTACCAGCCTCGTCATACTCATGTATAAGCAACGCAACCAACGATTTTATTTATAATTCCTTCGTACTAAGTATGTATGTATGTACAAAAAACAATAATAAAAGAAGAAATAACAATTATTTAATTCATATTAGTATTTTTTCAAGTTTATTATGTATGGGATTGTGTCATGCCATACATATTAATTGCAATTTTATACACACTTTACTTGCAAACACATACATAAGTACATACATACACACGTATACATGCATTTTTACGCAAAGATTCAATATGTTTCTGTTTGTGTATGTGTGTAGGCATGTGTGTGCTTAAACTTCTTCCTTTCTTTTCTTGCAATAATAATAGCAGAAAAGCGTCATTTTGTTTTCTTTTAATTTTTTTTCTACTTTTAAGTTTGTTTTTCATTACTTTGATGTTGTTGTTAATGTATTTTTTCTTAATAAATTACAAGAAAATTACAATGGTCCGCTCTGCATACACAAATATTTCCGTAAACATTTCAATTAAGTTTCTCTTTAAAAGAGTTGTCAAGTGGTTCTTTTTCTAATGCATGTATGTATGTACATATGTATGTATGTTTGGAAATTATGCGTAAAGAACGGCTTAATAAAAGAAAACTTTAAGACGGAATTCTTATGAAAACGTGACTAATGTAGAATTTTTAAAGAACAGAACAGTAGGCAGTCTCATAGTTGTATTCAGTCACATGAAGTTTTCATTTTTGGTTAAAAAAAAGTTGTCTTATAAATCGGTATCGATAAAACACTTTTTATATAAGGATGTCTTTATATGAATTATCGAAGAGAAATAATTTTTAATTTTAGCTTTATCGTTTCAAATATAAAATAAAATTCTTGCATTAACTAGGGAAATTAAACCCCATTGAACCGATATTCATTAAACGCTCATGCAATTACATACATACCTACATACATGCATATAATCGCCTACATCTTTGCGGCTGTAAAAACACAGCTGTGAAAAATGTGCAGCTTCTATCCCTGAACGCTGCTTTATATCACATTTGATACTGTTCAATTCTATTTGATAAGAAAGATACACATTTGTCATTGAAATTGCTATGTTATTCCCACATAACAATTCTTATTGCTTGTATCGTATCGTATACATACACACATTTACACACACTCGTGCTTTTTGCCGTGTACGAATAAGAAAGTAAAACGAATTGAAAGTACAAGCAAGTCTGTACTCATCTTATGTTCCCCACACACTGATGCCAAAAAGTTAATCAGCTTAGCTGAAAAAATTGCTTAGTGTGAATGCCCACTATGCAAAACAAAAACATGTTACACATCTAGCGGTTTTTGTGCAATATATTTTGAAACGAATATGATGTTTTTTGAAAGTATTGCATATTGTTTAGAATCAAACACAACAATTTTTGGAGGCCAAAATGTATTTACCATTTTTGTAAAAAAGATGTAAAGAAAAGTCTGCCAACGAGTACAGTAGCACCCACGAAATGTCAGCCTGTATGCAGCTGGTGAGGAAAACACAAAAAACGGTAATATTTATGTGCATATGTACATATATCGTTAACTTAATACGAAAAGACCCCAACTCATAATTTTTCGAAATCGACATTTTTGCATATTTCGATAGACAATTACTAGATACACGTCCTCCAAAAAAATCAGATGAGTATAACACTAAATTTGTAGTGTTTTTAATAAAAATTGCGTTTTAAAATTTTTTTTTATCAATATTGCATCTTTTTTATTTAGTTTTTTCCTTCGCCTGTAAACTATGAAAAACATGAGTTAGGGCCTTTTCGTATTAAGTTAACAATATGTACTACATATATACATATTTAAATTGTGTAGTTTTCAATAAACTCAATTTTTAGAATGTTTGTTATTCTAAAAAGATATATTTTAGAAGGCTAAAAGAATTGTCCAAAATTGTCCGAAATAACTCTTGAGTAAAGCTTATAAGGGAGACTAGTGATTAAAATATCGTTTGTTATTATTGGTACCGAAAACCATGGATGTTTCAAATTGCTGGTATTAAGCATCTCTCGATACTTACATTTTTATGTATGTTGGTATGCCTTCCTTTCCAATAATAGAAATATTTTCTTACTTCTATTTTTTTTTTTTTAAAAAATGCTCTTTTTGAAATAAGATGGGGAAAAACTTTACTTTTTTTTTTAAATAAATATATAACATTGACATTATAAATATGACAATTTAACACTGATTTTGTATTTCTGTTATGTCATTAAGGAAATGTGAAACGTAAGAAACTATTAACCAAATAAATTTCAAAATACATACATACATATGTATACAGGTCTCTTCTGAATACCACTTTATTCTAAATCACGTGGTTTATGAAAACAAATTACATCAAAAAGCAGACTTCTTGTTGTTCTTTTATTATTTTTATAACCTTAAGACTTTCAAAGTGATGCTGAGCACATTAGTTGTAATAAAAAGTCTTAATCTAGTTGAAGTAATACTATTTTTGTTTTCAGAAATTTCGTGATTTAAAAAAAAAAAGAAAGAAAGAAAAGAAAGAGAAATTCTGTATGAAAATGAACATTTTTCAAACTTTTCAATTCTTAACTTTTTTGTTTTTATGGTGCAACTTATAAGCGTCTTCAGAAATCTGGAAAAAAATCAAAACGTTTTTGGTTAAAACCAGAAAAAGAAAGTTACACAGAAGAAATATTTAAATAATTATGGGGGATTTTAAAAATTAAATAAAAAAAATTTATGTTAAAAACTAACTAATAGTTTCAGCTCAAAATTAGAAAACAATACAATATCTATCGGAATTTTTAACGGAACGAGTATTACATGTAGGCAAAGTCCAACCATATCAACTTAGAAATATACATCCCTTTAGAATTGATGCAGTAACTCAACTGCATTGCAAGCCCTTGTAAATTAAATTTATTTAAAAAATAAATTTATTTTACAAGGGCTTGCAATTGTGCAATAGCTCATATAAAAAATGAACGGAAACCGAACCGACTTAGAAAAAAATAAACAAATTTACCTTTTACTTTTATCTAAGTAATTTACTACTTTGATATGAATTAAACTACATTTTTTACGTTTTCTAGAGAAAAAAAAGAACATTTTCACTTTCGTGCGAACTTGATTTTTGTAAGACACCTGAATTTATATACAATATAATGAGGACACCGATTTTGGTTTCGTCTGCCGAAACGCCAACAACTTTACCAAAAAACACACGTATCGCGAAATAAGTGGAAACTTAATCTAAATCAAAAAGGCAACAAAGATCTGTTCTAGAGAAGAAATTTTTCAAATTATTGATAAAAAATGTTACGTTTAAATTTCATACAATTAGTTTCCATTTAATAACAACTTTAAAACAATTAATACGCTTTGCGAATAATGATCTGTCTTCTGAATACACACGCTTAATTCCACATAAAAAGCAATTTAAATGCCGCGTGCATCTGTTTAATTGCGTCGCATTAGATAAACTGAACCAACCCAGCAACTTCAAATGTGTTAATAATTAACTTGAAAAATAGTAATTTCTCTGGTTTTCTAATTAAATAGTGACTTTCGGAAAGCATGAACGCTGTGTGGTGTTCGTACTGCGTCTCATGCAGTTTGTACTCAACCATAAAAGCTGCAAGTTTTTCTGGCAATTAAAATTTTGTTTTATTTTATAATGACAGACGCGACATTCTTTATCGCAAGATCAACCAAGACTTGGTTGGTGGCTACCAGTCACGTCATACAAATAAAAATGTAAACGTCTAAATATCAACATAACATTGGCCGAAATTGAAAAGAAACTATTTGAATATGATTTGAATATAAAAATCGCAAAAATGTGCAGCTTTCAATTTGTGATACGACGTACAAAAATATGCCATGCAAAGCGGCAATAAGTTTAAGTTTTCTGGCGGAGTTTGTCCGGTTGGGCGAAATGAAAGAAACAACTTTTTGATATTTTCCCTGCAACTTTGTTGTTGCTTATTAAGGTGCGATTTGTTGCGTTTGTCGAAAGCTGTGTAGCGAGCAAAAAGAAATTGCTGCTTAAATATTGCAAATGGCATTTGTTAATCAGGCTGTGAGGCGTTCTTTGAAGTTAAAGCAAACAGTCTGTCTCGCAACTGCGTCTGTAAGGCTAACATGTCTTCGCCTTATTTTCTGCATATTCTATGTCTGTTGGAAGGCAACTGACATTTGCCCATAAACAAAAATCAGTATACTTATGTAATTTAAATACATATGTATACAAATTTTGATGGCGATCTTGTTTCTTTTATTAACCTATGCCCATGTGTGGATACATACTTATGTTTAGATCCACTTGCGGAAGAGGTGTGGCTTACTTTTGTGTTTTGTGTTGATTGAGTAAAAAATAACCTGAATAATAGCAAATGGCAATCGTAAATACCTGACACTTGTCTCGTATTAAATAACATCTTATTATTATTAATGCAGACTTTAATGCCACTTTCATAAAAAATCAGCATCCGCGGCAAATGAATGCGGACCGCATCAAGCAAGTCCAGTCTAGACGACTTTACAAGTGTGGAAGATTTTTTAATGTGCATTTGAAAGTGGAAAACTTCTGAAAAGTTGCACATAAACTTGTAACAATACAACTGTCTCAACAGTATTTGACATTTTAGGCTGTTTTAAAAATACTAAAAATTTCAAGGCTTCGGCGAATAGATTTAATTTCTAATCAGTTTTGTGAGCGGCAAAAACTGTTTGTATTTTATGTAACTAAACAAAAATTTATAATAAACTTAACACGGTTCTTAATCATTCAAATTGTAGAAGTCGAATAGCAATATAATCTACTTTTCATTTTATTAAGGCAATTCTTTGTCTGCTGGTTAGTTGTGATTAATCGCGAAATAGTTTTCTTTCAATTTATTATAATGAAATCGAAGTAAATTACCACCGCACTCAATTAAATGCAAAGAATATAAAAACTAATTTTATATAAAATATAAAATATCTGCTCCGAAAAATAAAATTTTAAATAATAAACTTGTAAATAAAATTTTAGTAAAATTAAAGCAAAACATCCCCTTCTCTAATCTACATTAAATCCAGTAATCAGTAAATCTGAGAGTAACGAAATACTATGGAAAAAGTTATGTTTATATATTAATTTTTTCTTGTGTAGGCTCGGGTCATAAATAAAAGTCTTATTTTTCTTGGATTTTTTAAAATTTTTTATTTCAATATTTTGAAAACCTTCTTCAGGAATTGACGTAAAGTCTTTATTATTGTCAGGTTGGAAGTGGTTTACTTTCCCGTGATATAAAAGGTAGTCAAGGACTGGATGAAACGAAAACTACTCATCTGATCGTTTACATAGTCATTAATGAAAGTCTTAAGAAATTTTTAGTTCTACGAGGTCGTGGCAAAAACTAGCGAAAATCTTGGTCTTGTTGCCATATTTTCACTTGGCGGTCATTTGTTTGAAAATTGTCTAACTAGTATGTATGGGTTTTCGTCAACAGGACCTTTAACAACGTTGTGTACCTGTTTCACAAGATGTGTCAAAGACATGGCCAACCGGGACGTTACGGTGAAGCTTCTTTATTCTGGTGGACCTCTGCATTCTAATATGATTTTTCGATATACCAACGTCCTATCGTATTTCGCATTGTCTCATTTCTTTTTCAACGCTCATATTGCGCTATTTTAAGGTACTAGTTCTGAAAATGGGTCATCATATTGATCCAAGTCTGGGCTCGTTTTAGTTCATCAAGCGAATGGTAATTCATGCAATACAAAACAGCGATAATCAATAAAGTCGAAATGATATTACAAAAATGAAAAAAACTAAAAATGACTCAAACAGGCGAAGAAGCATTTAATTGCTTAGAATCCCTTATGATGACTGAAAGCCGCTTAATTTGTCTTTAACTTTTAAGGCTCTCTGTTCTACATATCTATAGAATAAGGATGTAAAAACCTATTGATAAACATATACAAAGTGATTAATACTTCTGTTCTGCCTTTGAAAGGCATAAAGAAATTGGATTTATTATTTACTTTTCTTCACTGTTAATGATCTGTTCCGTCAACGTTGGCGTGGGCCTTTAGTGTTAGAAAAAAGAAGATTAACTTTGTCTGTATATTAAACTTTTTTTATTGCAAAATGTTATAGAATTTGTCTTATTCAAGTTTGCAAGTGGCCTAAAAATAGTCATTTTGCATAAGAAGAATACTTGCGAACTTTAACGTTCGAGATGGTGAAACAGGTCCTAAGAATAGGCATTTCATCTCCGTAAAATGGAAATCCAAATCATTTGCCGGCCATCACTGCTAGAACTGAATAAGCGTGTGTAAGTACTTATTTTTAAAGATGCCAATCTCAATTTGAAGGCACAAAATCGTTGTTATTAGCAGATAATTTAGAAAGGATTGTCTGAAGCAAATTGTTTGCAATTAGCGAGATTATAAAAGGGCTATTAAAAAGCTATTAAGCAACGAAAGTAAATGGGGTGTTAAGTTTTTTGGTATTTTCGTAATGTTCGTTTAATTCCCTAATATAATAATAATATTTTCCTTGAAGTAGTTGCCTTTGAATTACCACATGAATTTCCATAGATTTCAAAATCATGACGCTGATTTGATGAAATTTATTACTTTTTCCTTTTGATTTGTTCAACTTCTTCGCTAATATTATTTTGCCATGCGACTAAGGTTTTATTTATGCCCTCCTTGAATTGTTCCTTAACATTATCAGCTGTAACAATATTTGTTAATGATGCTCGTTGTTGTTCGTTGTGGTTTTTTTTGTTATTGCAACATGTAAAGATGAATACGCTCATTTGGATGTACAAAGTGCCTATAGACTTTAACTCTGTATCGTAAATATTGACATTATTGCGATAAATAAATTATAAAAATAAAGAAATAAATCACAGGAAAGTATGAAGAACATTATCTACCACATTTTTTTTGCCAAGTTACAGTTTAGATATATGTGTATGTTAAAGTTCAGGAATAAGTACAGTGTGGCGCAAAATTAATCATCTAATTTTTTTTACGTTACCATTTAACTGAATAAAAAACAAATGATTTGGAGTGATGTAAATTTTTATTTGGCCATTTATAATTTTTGTCTGTTGAGTAGAAAAAATGAGATCAGCCAACTGACTGCCGCCAGTACTGACGCACATTTGTACCTGTTTAACAGCATGACTACGCAAAGATTTCAGTTGATAATTGTTTGCATTCCTGTTGAATATTCTCCTGAAGGACTGCAGTTGGTGTATACTCTCGTCTCAGGACGAGAAGTCAGGGATGTTTAAAACGGCCGATTACGATATGTGAAAATACTTCCCTTACAGTATTCCTGCTGTGTGTACCGTCAATATCGGCAGTAAAAATTCGTTTATCATGGCCCTGTAGCGGTCGCCAGTAAACGTTACGGTATTAACTATGCCGACTTCAAAATAATATGGCCCAATCAGTACTCCTGCGGATTTGAGTAGATGCCAAAGCTTTTCTTGCGCCCGAAACGCAGATTTTATTTATTTATAGATTTTATTTATTGATGATTAGTGTGGACTAAAAACCGACCTGTTCGTTGCTGAGATTGAGAATGGGACTACAGCTGCATTGTTTGCACTTTTTACGGGAACATGTGTAAGTCTTTCATTAAAATTCGCCGTAAGGTGTATCTAGTCCTGCCCGAAATTCAAGCTGTGCGTCGTGCGTGCGTGGGAAATTGCGTCGAAAATAATCGACGCAATTATTCCAAGCTCTTGCAGGGTGTAGCGCTACACTGCCCGTCATAATGCAGCTGTCTGGATCATCAATGGCGAATGTGATTGGCCTACGACGTCATTAGCAAAAAATTAAAGCACGTTCCGATAAGGTGATTAACTTTATACCTATGTGGTTACAGTAGGACATAACATACGAGTAACTGGCATTTTCAACAAATATACCAGCTTCAGTGCAAAAGCAAGTGGTGCGTACACGTTTTTCGCGAATTATTTTTTACCGTATTTGGATACAATACAACAACCGTTTTTTAAATCTTTAAACATTTACATATGAATGAGTATTGTGGAACCGGATATAAACTCGTAGAAGAACAAAACAAAATCGAAACAATACCAATTCTATTTTTGGCAAAATATTGTTGCATTTAGAAATTAAGTGCATTCATATATTCATCCTTATGTAAGTAAATGTTTATGTTCATAAACACGGATGTACCATTTTGCATACGAGCATTTCTTATCTGACACAATCATGAACGCATTATTTACAGCCGCATTAAGTTTAAAAAAAGGAAAAAGAAACAGGCCATAAATTGTGGCTAATTTATGAATGAATTTAGGAATTTTTGTATATGTACATTAAATAAAAAATCTACAAAACTTGTTTGCTAAGCGTTTCCCAACATACTCCCTTTTATTCCAAAAGCCGTCGCCGTAGTCACGCAAAGCGGACGTAAAAAGTTCGCCGTTTTTGTATTCGTTGTCAGAAACAGTTGAATTTTATTGACAGCCACTGTCTATTCTTCAGGATTACGAAATGTCAAGTATCTGGCAAGAGTAAAAATTTACTATAAATGGCGAATGTAGAAATTTTTTTGATGTTGACTTGGTATGCAGACAATGGCGACTCTTAAGGTGGACTCACCCAATGTGTTGGAATAAAATTTTTGTTCGAACAAAAACTTTTTTACTGAGAATTTTCTGAAACACGATTCATCTATTTCGAACAATTCGTCTGGGAAATTAAAGTTGTCGTATGTGAACAAAGTCCATCAGTTTTGTAATGTGGCGACTGTTTGTATTTGACTATCTCTTTTTTTCATGTGTAAAAATTTTAATTGTTAATATAGTTTGTTTTTTTAAATTAATGAAAAAAGAAGATTACTTGTGCCAATGGCCATTGAAATGCCTAAGGCATTGTTATAAGTAAAGTAAATATCTTTATTTGACAAATTTTAAAGCCAAGAAGATCAATCGGCTGTTTTCACACTTTGGTTCCATTCTTGCGTGTAAATGATGTAGAATCCTTTATTACTTTCCATTTTACTCACAGTAATAGAATTTTACTTGCAATATGTTTAATTTATGAAATATGTTTATGGAAATGTAAGTAACAGAACAAAATGGCTACACCTTTTTTATATAAATGGGCAACTCAATTCAACTTTGAAAGAAAAAACCTAACTTATTGGTATCTCGTTTCAAAATATAAAATTAAACCTATTGAAGCTGAGAGCTGTTCGCAAAAAATTATTTCTCTCTCTCACGTCTATCTCTTGAAGCGAGACGTGAAACTACATATAACGAGGGCTGTCAGATATGACGATATCTTGCCAAACGTGGCGATAAAAAATTGTTTTTTTTTCGATTAAAATTATAAAATTGCGATTGGCGAGATACATGGCGTATTTTAAGTCCTTGGCGACTTTATTGGCTATATTGTTTACTTATGTATTAACAAATATATGTAATATTTTTCGAATATTGTGGCACAACATTATTTCCATATTATTTAATAAAAAGCTGCCTGGCAACTTTTATAACAATGTTTGAGATTGATTAACATGGTATGTTATCGGCGAATTAAAGCAAATTCAATATGGCAGTTCATTTATTTGTCTGCCTTGCGTACAGAAGTAAGTGTCAAATAGTAAAGAAAGAAATGAAGAGTGTGAAAACAGCTGAAAATATACAGAGTAAAGTGTTGAATGTGTTGTTTAAAAGTACAAAATATATAGGAAATAATTAATAATACATTATATTTGCTTAAAAATACAAAAAAAAGGGCATCAACAACAATGCAATACGAACTTCTCAATTCCTTACTGTTAATTATATCATTTATGAATGTAAATAACATATTTTATAAAACATTCGCTCCAACAGAATATATGTTAAATAGATTTAATTAAAAAAATATGTATCCCAATGAGGATACAAATAACAATAATGATAATGAAAATAATGAATACGAAAGTTTTGATTCCGTAATAGAAATGTGTACTTAAATTATTTTTCAACATCCACTAAAAACTTTTTAAAATAATATTTTGATCTCGGTACTTGTGCTTTTCTTAATTTGATCTAATTTTTATATGCTTTTTGTTATACACATATTATATTAAACCAATGGACTTAAATTTTGTTATATGAAAACTTCTAATTTTAATAAACAATGCAATTTTTAATTGTTTTCTTATAACAGAACTGAATTTTAAATATGTATTACAATATTTGTAATAAAATAAAAATATTTTTATAACTAAAACTATAATTTTTTATATATTGGCGATATTTTGGTGATTTTGGCGATATTTGATGTGACAACCCTGCATGTAACAAAAAAAAAAAAATGTGCTGTTATGTTTTGTTTTCCAGTGTACTTACATACTTATGTATAAGAAGACTCGATGCAACTGAGAAAAACTGAATACCAGAAAATATTTAGTCAGCGCTACAATTAATTATTTTTTACAAAATCTGTAACTTTGTAATAAAAAATCCGCTTTTCAACTAGAAAAACTGCATACATATAATAGGTGGTCCAACCAAAACGCACGATGTTAATTATAAATGAAACAAAAAGTTTTCAGAGAATTATTTTAATATTTTTTATTATAACAGAAGGATCTATGTCCGTTATGCTCGCCACACCATCGGTGGCATACCTTTATCCGAGGGCTATATCTTTAATTACTCTGAGGCATAATTGAGGCTCATCCTTTAGCTCTTGAATTGTTCTGGGGTTATTGGCGTACACTTTACATCACACAATCGTGGCGGCCAATTAACTTTTATAACGCAAAAGAGTCATTGTTTCGCTGGTTACAAAAATCTTTGCGCGCTGCTCAATTGCGTACTTTTCCATGGTTGCATTTGTCAAACACTGAAACAAACAAATGTCAAATTAAGTTGGGCCCAAAACTTGACGTTAAGTTGTGACCCCACAATTAACATCGTGCATTATGTTGTTAACTTTGTCAGCTATTTTATAAAATGGGTGTGCTTTGTTACCCCTCCATTTAAAGCAAAAAGCATTTTTATAATCAATTATTTGGGGCAGCTATTTGCCTATAATTCATTCCAGAGTCCGAGTTAAATGTTGTGAAAATTTCAGGAAAATAGGTCCAGAGGTCATAAGGTCATAAGGTACACAAACAAATACAAATTTCGTTTAATATACATACATATGTAAAATGTATGTACATATAAGCAAAATAAATCGAGGATGATGGGCACGACGTCTTAGCAGCATACATATGTAGATGTTTTACGATATGTTTCATATATAAAAACCCTAAAAGCAAGTTCAATATCGGTTCTCACTCTTTGTATTTTATTTAAAATACTTTTAGATATAATACAATTGTAAACAAACCGAAACAACAGAAAAAAAAACAACGTGGCGCCAAATACTTGTAAGTAAACGAACTTACTACGCTTAGTAAATCTACTACTGTATAAATTTTGTTGTTGTCAAGTTTTAAATTTATCAAGATTTACTAAATCTACAATATGTACCAGCTCTACAATAGTACTTTAAAGCGAAGCGTGACAACCGCCAAAGTGAAAAGAAACAACTCTGAAATCCCTTTTTACACTTGATCGTGTAATGAACCACATACAATATTAAAAAAGTTTGAATAAGGTTTGTCACTGTTTCACAAATAAATGTAGTAAAATCGAGACCTCAGAAAAAAAAGATTATAGAGTAAAGCAAAGGCGAAAAACAGATTTTTAGGACAAAAAACTTCAAAACACTTCGAAAAACTGCAAAATTTAGACACAAACAAATCCAAGTCGTATGGACGGAAAAAAGGGTTTCTTTTAAAGATTTGTTCAAAGGCCTGTAGCATTTCTCTAGTGTAAACACTTTTGCTAGATTAAAAATGCAGTATTTGCATCTTTTAAAGTTTTATTTAAAGGCCTGCAGTATTTCTCTAGTGTAAACACTTTCCCTAGATTAAAAATGCAGTATTTGCATCTATTAAAGATTTAATCAAAGGCCTGTAGTATTTCTCTAGTGTAAACACTTTCGCTAGATTAAAAATGCAGTATTTGCATCTTTTAAAGTTTTATTTAAAGGCCTGCAGTATTTCTCTAGTGTAAACACTTTCCCTAGATTAAAAATACAGTATTTCCATCTTTTAAAGTTTTATTTAAAGGCCTGTAGTATTTCTCTAGTGTAAACACTTACACACAAACCTAGATTAAAAATGCAGTATTTGCATCTATTAAAGTTTTATTCAAAGGCCTGTAGTATTTCTCCAGTGTAAACACTTTCGCTAGATTAAAAATGCAGTATTTGCATCTTTTAAAGTTTTATTTAAAGGCCTGCAGTATTTCTCTAGTGTAAACACTTTCCCTAGATTAAAAATACAGTATTTGCATCTTTTAAAGTTTTATTCAAAAACCTGTAGTATTTCTCTAGTGTAAACACTTTTGCTAGATTAAAAATGCAGTATATGCATCTTGCAAAGCGCTATAAAAAGAAATTGTTTTCTCTTCAGAATTTTTCTCAATGTATGCACAAGCAAACTACTGTGTCTGCATGTCAGTGTGTTGCTGATATGAAGATGATTATTTATTTTAACTCTTGGTTCTGTTGCCGCTTGAAAGGTACCTATAATGTGTTTACCAATTTACACGATTCTTATGGCCTGAAGGGGTTTATTTGAGTGCTTGAACATGCAAATTTACTCAATTCTTAGCATTTGAGTTAAAATCACTTACTGTGTTCGTTTGTTTGTTTGCGTTTTTGTTTCGTTGTCGTCGGTAAATATTGCTCTTGGGAAGTTCGCATAGGTGTTGATATTGTTTGTTTTTATTTTTTGTGTTTTTCTAAATGTTGCATTTACTTTTTTGTTGGCGGTAAGTGCTGCAAATGCAAACGTCAGTATAAAATTTTATGTTGGCACTATAGACAGGAAAATTTAAATATAATTGTGTGATACAACATTTTTTCAGCGCTTTATAAATAAAAAATAAACAGATTTTTAAATGTAGGAAGTATGTAAGTGAACGAAATTTGTAAACGTTTCTTTCGTGTTATGTATTTGTTTATTGCTATCAAAAAAGTTTTAACGACAATGTATCGGTATCTCCGGGAACAACATTTGTTTTAGAGTTTTTTTCGTTGCAATGCAAATAATTAGTTTTTATCCATAAAATTGATTGGCATGCATGTTTATGAAATATGTATGTATGTATAAGGAAATGTGGAAAAGAAATTGTAACGCATAAAATTAACTTCGAAACAAAATTTAGGTCATATGCATTTCAAATGATTTGAAAACACTACATTTAAAAGTGTTTAATCTGCGCTGGCTTTATTATTTATTCAGTATAGAAATATTGTTTTTTTTCTTGGGAACTTATGACTTAATAAGAAGTAACAACTAGTTGAATTTTGTGGATGAAGATAGCATGTGTGATTGGCAGAAATGGGCTCGCAAAAGCGTATCCAATCTTACAAAACTTTGTTGACGGTTGCTGGTTTTTTCTAAGAAATGGTCCTAAGCAGTTTAATCACTGCCGGACTATTTTCGAACCATTGGTTTTTAACAAAGTGTCTAGTGGGCTACTAGAACCTTACTAACGAACTTAGTGAGGTGTGCGGCATGCTCACACCAAAGATGTTGCAGTCAGCTACTTTTGCTGCAATATTAATGAGCTAATATTTAGAATTGTACGGAAATTCTGCCCCCCTTTTGCAAGGACAAAAACACGTTCTTTAAAACTTTTGTTACTTTTTCAAAGAGTGAACTTTTAAGTGATTTACTTATATTTTTTATACGAGATACTGAGGGTTTAAATGTTTCGATTTGCGGCTTTCAACAGATACATATAATCTTTTTGTCGATTACAAGGCCGCTTTCGGCAGCTCGATACGTTCAAAGGTGATTCAAGGCATCCATGTCTTGAGTTTGCTATACCTGCAAAACTGGTATGACTCTAGTTGAGACGCGATCTGCAGTTAAAATTACAAGAAATCTCTCCCAGCCATTAAATACCCTGTTCGGTTAAGACAAGGACGCAGTCTGTTGCGTGATCTTTTTAATATTTTGCTAGAGAAGGTCATACGAGACGCAAACGTGAATAGAAATGGCGTCGCTTATGCCGACGATATTGTACTCATGGGTCAATCATTGCGAGCAGCAACTGCCACCTCTGTACAAAGCTCTGATGGAAAGACCAGGTGAAGGAGCACTTTTCAAAACTGGGTGTCAGAAATTGGAGGAAAAGCGCAGAAGACCGACATACTTGGCAATCTATTCTACGTCCGGCTAGTGCAAAAAATGTCTTATTTTGCTGAGTATCATCTCTTTAACAAAAATTATTTTAGTATGAAAACTTGGAAACTTTACTCTATAACTTTTTTCAGCTTAAAAGAAAATTAATCTGATTTATGAATTAATATTGAATTAGCCACAAAATTTAAACGTGAATTAAATTAGATAATACTAAAAAAATAAAATACCCATTTTAATTGCGAAATTAAATGTAATGGAAATTTCTTTGCAAACATTGACTATAACTGATGGCCACTATAAGATTTTAACAGATTTACAGCCAATTTCAGAATAATTTCCTAATAAACATTAAAATAAATTTTTTTTTAACAAAACCAAAGCGTTTTAGATAATAGTTATTCGAGCTATAGAAGTTGGACTGCAGTTTTAGGCCGTATAAAAATTTGATATTATCACCAATATTTTATTTTTTATTTATTTTATTTATATATACAATTAAAATTGTAACAAACTAAGAGAAAAAATACACTAGCAGCTAATAGCTATCAGCTTATCGCCAAAATATATTTAAACAAAGTTATTCGAAAAAATATTCAAAGTGTTTATAAAAATGTTTTAAGTTTAACATTTCTTTTTTTTAATTTTTAAGTATTGCACTTAGTTTAAGGGTTTTCGATTGGAATAAATTATGAATAACTTTCATTGTATTGCAAATGCAAAATTCATATATCTGCGTTTATATTGTAAAAAATCTAATCAATTGACTTGTTTTAATGTGAAACTAAACATCAAATGTTAAAATATGACATGATACAAATATGCAAGCAGTTGAAACGTGCAGATGCGTCCTTGCAAGGAGGAGCATATGTCAAATATAGAAACAAAACCCACAAGCGTTTCTTTAAAAATTTAATAGAATGGGTAATTTTTTTTTGCAATATTTTACAATAAAAAATTCATTATACGCAATTCCCGTGTACATACAATTTCGTGTTTGCTGCTACATATTCGGCAAACGCCATAGCAGAGTAGGAATCAAATAATGACACTTTGCAAAACTACAAATCAAATTCATGTTTTATGAATTGTTTACAAAACCAAATACATACATACACACATACATATGTGTTTAGGAGTGCCATTAGTTGGCAAAATTAGCATGGTTGCGTTTGGGAATACTTGACATCGTTACCCTGCCAACAAACATGCATTTAGGAGAGCAGCCAGCCTTCTTTCAATTGTCCAATTTCGGGGCAAGAATTCATGTTCCGTGTTTTAAAAAGTGTAAAAAAATTGGAAGCTGAAAATTAGATTTTTTTAGAAGCATTTTGCTTCTCCTTCATTGCAACAGAGGCTTTATATCTGTCATTTCAAGGCACTAAATGAACGAAAATAGTGCAAATGATACCCACCCGCACTCTCTGCTGATGCATTTGAGATTTTCATGAATGTTGGAAGTCAGAGCCCCAGCTCTGTTTTGAGCTACATTTCATTCATGGTTTTTTCTCTCTCGCTATTTTGTGTGCCAGATTGTTGTATTT
Organism: Epicampocera succincta; assembly: GCA_932526305.1. Classification (NCBI taxonomy): domain Eukaryota; kingdom Metazoa; phylum Arthropoda; class Insecta; order Diptera; family Tachinidae; genus Epicampocera; species Epicampocera succincta. The sequence continues at coordinate 62,186,878 of OW052034.1, forward strand.
ATTCATCACGAGTATTTATAAACTTTAAATACAAACAATTAAGTATGTTGGAAAAAAAAGAAACGAGAGGATAAATATAATGATGGTTAATGCATGAATGATTTGTTTAATGCTTGTTTTAATGGACAGACAGATAGATTGTTAGAAAGCCATATACATATGCATGTACTTAGATAGAACATGATAAATTGAGGGAGGAAGGAAGAGTCAAACCAAAGTTACTTAAAGTGGAATGAACTTATGGCGAGCTCAACGATAAAATAAAACTGTTGAACCAGCCATGAAGGTGAAATCATTTAACATGTTACCAAAAATTAAAAACATCAACAGAGAAAAACTAAACGGTACCAACCTCCAAAAATGCAGTCACAACTTGTTATTTTTTTCCATTGTTTTTATCTTTTACTTTTTTTTAAGGGTTTCAAGCAAAATTAACAAGAAAAAAGTAAAAAATAATTTTAATTTTCTATTGTTGTTTTTAAGTAATCCATTAAAATATGTTTTACAATTTCTGTACTGCATAGATTTCAATTATGATTTGTGTGGGTTTTGCTCTTTCAAAATCATAAAATATGAAAATACATAAAGATTTGCCAAAAAAAAAAGCGCAATGAATGGCGGTTGCTTGCCACTTATAATAAATATGTCGTATAGTTAAACAATTGTTCAATTCACAAGCTCGATAGAATGGTTTTGAATTATGGCCTAACTAAACAGGGTTGTATTTTTGTTGTTAGTAGTTGTCATATTGTTTTTTTAGTATACATACGTTTGAATGTTAATTGCTTTGAAAATTATTGCACTGGTATTTAGGCCAGACCTGGAAATGTTTATGTTTGTGGGTAAATTTTAAATTTTAAATTCACTTAACACATTTTACTAAAGGCTGTGCTACACTATTATACAGAGTCGTACCGTTCATTCACAGGAAAATTTAAAAAATTTTGAAATTTTAGAAATCTGTGCGCCTTTGAAAAACCGCATCAAAATGTCTTCTGAAGTGTTACACTACACTACACAAGTAAGATGCTAAAACATATACAAAATTTCAATTAATTTGAAATGTTTGACGACATTCGTCGGCGTTTGATTTTGCAGTGCAGTTCATTAGCCGACTCAGTGGCCATTTTTTAAAGGAATGACTTAAATGTTTATATAGATACATGGTAAAAAAGAAGAACATAAAGAACAAGAAGATGTAAATTTATAATATCTCATCTTCCACAAAACTTAGATTTAGACCCCAGAGAGTATTCATTAATGGTCGCATAAGAAAACGAACATAAAGTCGCATTAAGGGATATATGAAGTTCTATTCCCGGAGAAGTTACTAAAAAGATTCTTAGCCGTTAAAGACACTAAAGTTGAACACACAAAATACTATTGTAAAAAATTATATTATTTTTTTTTTAGTCATATAGAAATCATTTTTTTGTTATTGTTATTTTTCTCTATATATAAGTATTACAGCAACAATTTTGATGAACACTTATATACACAGATCTCAAACTTCAATTTGTGTTTCATAAATCTGCTTTTCTTTCTTATATTTTTATCACTTTGTTTCTCTTCATTTTGATTAGACAAGTGTATAAGTTTTTTATTTCTGTATTTTAACTGTATATTTGTACCCAATTATTATCTAAGGGATTGTTATTGTCCCTCTTCTGAGAAAAAAACAACGCATCTCAAAACATCTTTTTGAGTAAAACATAACATTTTTGTGTCGTACTGTATTATTAGTCTTTCAACACCTAAATGTATTCTCTTAGCCTCCCATCACATAAACACTCATCTAAACAAAACTGAGAATATGTTTAATAGATAAGGCAGTGCCTGTAAAAAATTTGGATTTTAGGATGTACAATTTTTATAATCTATGGTTTTGTATATGAACCATAAGCAAAAGAACTGAGCATTCATCACACGATTTGCTGGACATATTATACGTTCTAAAGGAAATGGTGACTTGATTTTCTGTTCTTACTATGGGATACAGTGGAGAAAGCGGTGGAGATATCAACCCCTTTAGTTTATAAAACGCCGAAAAACGTGCTATTGATCAAAATGTTGTGACTTTTCTTATGTTGTGCTGTTTAATATTAAACGTGACGGTTCTTACACAACTTGATATTCGCTAAACAAAAATAAACCAATTATTGAATTTACGGGTAGATATACCTTATGAAACTTCCTGATGATGTCGAAAACTAAAATCAATAACGAACAAACAATCATTTGACCAGTTTTATTTAAGACGGCAGTAAACCGATATTTGTAACGTGTGTATTCACAATGAAGTTTTTATTTTTAAAGCTCATAAAAACCAAATCAATTCTTTTAATTAATGTACATATTAACACCGACTTAATGTATCCTAATATGTATGATCTCAAAAAAAGCAAACTTTATGCAAATATACTGAAAGAAATTTGAATTTTTTTTTTTGGGTTTGTTTCAACGAGAATCTTTCACATAAATCGCGTGTTCGGAGTGCGTGAAACAGTGGAATTAATAATAAAAAAAATTATCAAACGTCTATTGTATGCAAGATAATGTATTTAAAGCCCTTGTGCCAAAATTAATAATTACGTAACTAATGACAAAATTAAAATGTGCTCTTGTTTCGGTAGTCTAAAATCAAAAACGGCGATTTTAAATGCCCATTTTTCTCTCAATTTCTTTTGAACTTACTTTTATGTTTAAACTCGAAAATTGTTTCTTACATTTTTCTGTTTGTTTAGTTTTCATTTTCTTACAGTTTGACATTTGTGTATATCTATGTAAGTACATATGTATATAAATTAAAAAAAAAAATGATTCAGCTATCACGATATACATACAGATTTAAATATGTACATAAATTGAAGCTCTTAACGCTAAGACACCTTTTTATTTTGTATCTACCCACTTTTATTGTTTTAAATACATACATATATATTTTATATTCAAATGCATAAAAAACGCGAAATAACAGAAATATATAAAAAGATTTCAAATATTCAACTATACAAAGCGAACGAAAGAAATGCCTGGAAAAGCCGAGTATGTACCGGCAATTATTTTTCCTTTTTTACTGCCCTCCCCGTAAACTTCTATAAACGCATGAATTGCTACACTAAAATTGTCCTGTGTGAACTAGCACGTAATAAACTCTAAACAGAGCTGCCAGAAAGTAAATTGATAGAAGTTGCCAGTAATATAAAAAGGGTAAAATTTGTAATGAAAACAGCTATAATTTTGAGTACTTTGTTGCTATTTTTAATTCAAAATATCGCATGAATTTTTTTAATACGAATTACATTTAAATTTTAAGAAATTATTAAGAAATCAGGGTAAAAAATTTGCATATTTATAGTTACATACATAAATAAACACATTAGCACATTTTTATCAACATTGGAAAATTTCCATACATACATGTACGTACATTATAATATTATCTCTGTGTACGCGTTTGTATATTATTTTGATATTAGTACATTATATGAAAGCCTTAATTTTTAATTTAATTAGGGTTCAGCCTCTCTTGGATGTCAAAAGGTCTAGAGTAAAATGGTTGTTTCACACATGATGACATTTAACAAAAACAAAGTACTACGCGTTAGATAAGTTTTTCGAAAACTCGCGTGAAAACCAGCCGCTTATGGAATATAGAGTTTCCGTATTAAATGAGGGAGTTGGTTCCACGTATGCACTATCAGGTAAAATAAAATAAATAATTCAAATTCATGTTGTGTTATACAAATACTAGTTAACCCCATCCAGCGGTCTCGTCTCCTATAAGGTAATAATAATAGGCGATCTGAAACTTTGATTTCATCTTCTAAAGAAATGTCTTTTCTTTTAGTTTGTTTCGTAGCGGCCATTCGATCCTTTATACGCACGTAATAAATTTTATTAATTACCGTTTATTCAATTCACAAATATTCAGGTATCCAAGTACATCTTTTAGAGTTTTACACTTAAGTTTGATACCTTCAACGAAACCTTCAACTAAATAAACAAGGGAAATCTCTATTTTGATTGTGTTGTTTTTTGTACCACAAGATTTACAGTGCTGCCAGCTATATGTAATTAAAAATCCTTCAAATCCCATTCAAAAAAACCTTTTTCTGGTATAAATACATACATTTTTAGATCAATATAAATCAAATCCAGTCGCGTAGCAACAAAAGGAAATATGAAATATGTATGTAAGGAATCACGTGTACATGGTTGGGATATTACTGAATTTTGTTGTTGCAATACTCTGTTTATCAGCCTCAATTTTCCATTTCAATAAGCTATTGAATGAAGAAATTCGAAAGAAGAGAGATGCCAAGCCTACAGTCCAATTCTTTTTCTTTTGGAAAACTGATATTAAGAAATTTTCCTGCTCAATAACCTAAATTTCTGTCAAAAGGGTTTTAATTTAACATATTTTTTATATTAGTGATGGCGCTTAAAATAGGTTAAAGGTCTTAAAACTTAATTGTTTAGAAAATATTTTTGTTATACTTCAAGTGTCTACACTCCCCGTTATTACCACTACTCGTCAACGAAATGGCAGCACTACGACAGTTGATATCAATACTTATCTTATATATTGAATTGTGTGATTATTAACAGAGTTTTAAAGCGAATTTTCTTAATGGCAAAACAGATCAATTATAACTAAAGAAATTCGTTTTTAAATTGCAAATTCTGTTTTGCAGCTTTAGTTTTGTAAACTTTATTGAGCTGTCGTTCAGTTCAGGGAATCACATGTGAAGAAACGAAAATACCAGTTTTTTTTTAAACAAACCTTAATACCAGCCAAATCTAGAGTCGTAGTCAAGGGCGAAACAAGTGATAATCTTCAATGACGGTTTGCGCGCCTGTTTTTTTTTTAACTAGGCGTTAAAAATATATATAAATAAAATTACAGTTTGGAGAAAAAACTTTCTGAATTTGTTTAATTTGCCATAGAGGAAAAATAAATGTTAATTTTTTTTGAGTTTTTTTTTGTCGCTCTTTATACTCGCATCACTGTCAACAGAGTACCACCGTATTTCTGTGTTAATCATGTTATTTAGGTTAAGGTCGGATATTGGAAAAGATCGAACGAACATGTCTACGTTGATACATCCATACGTATGTATGTATGTATGTATGTATGTATGTGTGAGCGTATATACATATACATATTTACTTATATATATGCAAGTTGTATGTATCTGCAAAATAATTAGCATTTGGTTACGAGATGGTGCTGATGATTATTAAATGTTTATTTTTGTTTTGTTTGTTTTCTTTCCAGGTATGTGAAGTTTTCTGAAAGAAATCAATTTGTATGTATTTTGTTAAGCAGACTTTTACCAATGAGATAAAATGATGCCATTTATTGTAAACAGTTGCTAAGTGCTATAAATTAAAATACACAAAAAGCAAAAAAAAAAAAACTACGAAAGATGTGGCGGACCAGATCACTCAAATTTATACTCAATATACTCTATACATACTAAGTACTTAACTATGTATGTATGTATGTACTCGTATTAACAAATATTCATACTTACTTTCATGTAATTTTTTTTAACAAAGAATCCGGAACTTTTTTTCGTCAGCATAAATCTTTTTTTAGTTAACATTTTTGGATGATATGATTCATTTCCCTAATTTTGTTACTTAAGTATTTGATCATTTGCATGATTAGGCATCGGACTTTAGGATTAGGAAATAGAATATCATAAAAAAAAACTAGAAGTTTAAAACATATGTATGTACATAAGTGCTGGCTTTTAAAAACAATAAATTATTTCATTTAGAACTTTTGTAAGGAAAAGTAAAATATGTGATAAAAGTATTGAATTATTGTTTTGTTTGTTCCATATAGTTGTTTTTGTTTCTAATTTAGAAAAATATTTGGCTGTTTGAACTGGAATTGTCCCATAACATTGTCAATAATATCATTATCACAATCGTAAGATCACTTTAAATTGCCATTGCCAGACATTTTAAACCCATTCTTTACATTAAACACATTCGGGACAACAGGCTACACGACTACAAATGGTGCCAGCTCCAATTGTCCAGCAGCTACATTTACAGCAATGCATTTACTTGTATTCCAGTAATGCCAATTAATTTTTTTTAAATAAAAGGAAGGAAATTGACGTTTCAGAAAGTTTTCCTACAACGAGTCTTAAAAAATACAACTGCAAAATTGAAGATGTAATTGAATATATCTTTTGAGCTGTAATAGCACAGTAACGAACTGTATATCAAATTAAAGTAACGCTTACCCACCATTACCTGGCAGTCAATAATAATCTAAGAAAAACAATCGTACAATATTCTTATTTCGATCACAACTCTCGTAAAAGTAAAGAACAGGTTTTTATTGACATTTTGGCGTAACAAGTTGTTATAGCGATGCATCTACCTTGTTAAGTGTGTCCTGGTATCAGCGTTGTCAACTCGATTCATTTCGCACCATTTTCGGTGCATTTTAAAATCCTTGGTGCGAATTGAACACAACTTGTTTCAGTGTGAGAAAAAAGTGTTTGTACAATAAAATATAACTGTTTTAATACCATATTATTCCACAATAATAATAACAAATAATAACGTCTAAGACGTACCAAATTACATGCACAAAGAAAAACGGTCTTGTTGTTGTAGATAATTTGTATTATGTTATTTAAAGGAACATGTCCATTAGAAATTGATTTGTTAGTAAAAAATGCTGTCAGGTCTGTTACAGAGTTAGCACAAATATTATACCTTTTGTGCAAAATTAATTCAATAAAGATTTGATATAACAAAGAAATTGTAAACTTGGTGCGTTTTTTCTCCACTGTGGTGTGTTTTGAAATTTCAAAATTGAGAACGCTGCCTGATATAGCGTATCAACAAAAATTATTCAAATATCAACCGGTTTAGAACGCAAAATTTCTGTCAAGTTTCCAAAAACTTATTGATTTATCAAACTCATAGAGGGCAATCGAATCGAATCAATTTTGAAAGTTGTGTATTTTAAATCTTCTGAATTAAATAAATATAAGAACTTATACGTACTTTATAAGTATTTCTCTATGAAAAGGATTTTAAAAGAACGTATATCAAAGCACAAATTTTTATATTTGCTTTGTTATATTGTCCACATTGGTTTTCTTTTGCAGTTGGTAGTACGTTGCTTTTAAATTTGACAAATTTGTAGCCGGTAGCCTGCTGTCTCGAATGTGTTTAATGCATTCAATTAATGCTAATGATAATGATGTCAATCTCGGAAAAATATTTCTATTGGCAGCATCGACCATAGGAACGCTTTTCAGTGTTCTGATCTGACATTTTTTTCATATACAATAATAATCTGACAATGGTATGAGCTGAAAATACATACATACATAGTATGTTTGTTGGCAGATAAACTTATTGTCATTGTACATGGTAAGATTTTCTTACACTCCGCTGAACTGACAATTTACTTTCCGACGGCAATTTTTTGTTGGCAGCGTTTCGCCCAGCATCAAGCCAGGACTTGCAACAACATCTGACAACTGTCTGCACAAAACTTTATTTCTCATATTTAATTTAAAAAGTTATTTTTCTGGGTTAATTGAACCAATTACCAAGAGAAAGAAGAATTTCACCAAATTCGGTAGAATTCTGTAACGCCACACATTCACATGTTTCAAATACTCCATATGTATTGTATCACAGCTTAATTTACATACACTTTGTTTTATAACGGATGTTGTGTGTGACTTACGTCATGTTACGTTATGTTGAAATTGACTAATACACAAAACAAAAACCTGTGTTGAAAGCGGTTAAAAATGCTCGTACTAAACCTACATACATACATACATGTGTATGCATGTGTGTAAGCATGTAAATCAGTTTAGTTTTTTTTTTGTAATTTTGAAACACGTGACTTCTTTCTTATTGGCTTGACTTGTTTTTCAAATTTTTAGTTTCTCATTCGCACAACTTGGAATAACAATTACTTTTAAAATTAATTTTTTTTTTTTGTAGAAAGTTTTCCATTATATTTTTTTGGTAATTTTTTTCATAACAAACTTACTTATACATACATACATACATACATTAAAAACTTTTACTTTTTGTGTTCAAAGAAAAAAAGAGGAAGCAAAAAAACCGGTCAAATGTTGCAGAAAATGAGTTTTTTTCTTTGTATTTGCAGGGTTTGTTGTTTTCTTCTTTGTTCATGTTTCTTATCGCAGGAATAATGAATTTTAATTGTAGTTTTATACAGATATACTGCTATATATATGTATGTGTGTATGTATGTGCAAATGCCTTTAACTGCTTTCAATTAAACAATTAGGAAAATGAACGAACCTTGTGTTATAAATGTATGTAACTTTGAACAAAATTACACGAGGGGAACTACTTTAAATGACAGCAAAAGGCAGTTGGGGCAGTAATACTTTGTATTAGGACTTGTAAAGTGAGATGATGATGATGAAAGTAAAATCTATATATACTCATATAAAACAGAAGGTGTTTGTTTATTTGTTTGCTTGTACTTTATAGAAGACCAGACTGCCCGACCGATCGTCCTGAAGTTTTCACAACATTTGACGGGGACTCTCGAATAAATTATATGCTACTTTTTTACTAACCACGTGCACCAGCACCGTTTTTTAATTATGTTACTCCTCCCACACTATATTTTATAGATTTTATAATATAAACGGGCATAACTTCTTCATTTTTGGACAAATTTTAAATTTGGTTTTTGCAAATGGGAAAGGTACACTTTCAATTAAAATTAACTTCATTTGTTGACCAATTTTCAAAACGCTTTTTACATGTGGAAAAGGTCCACTTACATTCTTTTTAAGATGTGAAGGGGGCCAGTTCATAAATCAAAAAATTTGTTTTTCGTTTTTTAAAGCCATTCAAATAATGAGCGGAAGTTTGATGGTGTGAAAGCAAAATGTTTTGTGTGAAACTTGCCATTGCATACGATTGCGTCCTTTTTAGAAACCGTTTTATATTATTTATGTATGTACTTATATTATATTTTTACAAAATGTAAATTTGATAGGACCCGTATGTTACTTGGTCATATACAGGCTTCAAATTTGGAATATGGTCACGGTATAGAAATGTATTTCGTTCACGTCATGTCAAGAAATGTATTGTAATATAGTTTTGCATTATTCAATTGCGCTCTCTGGTATAGCGCAATAGCTTTAACTATTCAATATTTACATGAAACTGCTCAGTCGTCGAGATGTTGTCAAGCTGTTTATTTTTCACGCATTTTCTTCATTGGATTTTAGGTACGAGGGTGTAAAAGCAATGAACCATCTCATTAGATTTTTTCCTCACAAAATCCCATGAAAATCTTAAGGCTTGCAGTATAGTGTAAACTGCCCTTAAATATTCCGCGCCATCCTTTAATATTGTTGGTATTTAGAACTAAATAAATTAAATAAAAGGTATTATTTAAGACTTATCTCGCATAAAAATTATGCTTCGTTAGAAAAAAAAGTTGGAGGCTGTGAACCGAGCAGCATGTCGCATTTTAAAGAAACATTTTATGTCAAACACTTTGAATGGACTTTTTTTGCAAACTCTCACGGAAAGGGTGCAGTAGAAGGACCTGGAGCTGCTGTGAATAGAAAATGATTAAAGCTCTAAATCTTTACCACATGCAGATGTTATTGTTTTTATTTTTGAGATGTAAGAAAAAGTGTAACGTGCATCAAGTAGCGTGCGCCACAAAAAATTCACAGATTTTCATAAAAAACAAAAGAAAAAACAATCGGCTTCAAAATAAATTATTTTAGAATTCTCATGTATTTATCTTTCTTTTAGGAATTAAGTTTTGTGTGTTTTTTTAATTATGGGAAATTCGTTAAAAATTACAAAAACACACTTTTGTAGCGTGTGTCACAAAATTTTGTGATGAAAGCCTGCTAAAAATTGTTTTATGCCACTCGAAAGTACACTGAAATCCCCCTAAAGTTGAAGGCACGCTACGTGTGTAGCGTTCGTCATGTTGGTAAATAATTTTCTTTCAGCTCATCGGAAATAATTTTCATTCAAACTTTGGGAATCTGAGTTATAACCGTGTGTTCGTCCATTAAAAAAAAAAGTCTACATAGATATTAAAATCAGTCTTAAGTCAATTTTCGATTTCACTTTTTAATTTCAAAATGCACCAGAGAAACAAATTTTACATTTTTAATATGTTTTGTGGACCAATAGGCCGAGAAACTGGGCTGTTTCCCCAAGAACTGAAAAAGTAGTGTGCTAAATATAGCGACTGTAATAAAGAGTGTAGTCGTAGACCCTGTCCCGTATGGAACACCGTAATAAATTTTTCGCGGTGTGCAATAAAATTTCAGAAGTTCCTGCTTATAATAAATAAAATTTAGATAGGTTTGCCGAAGAGTATATACTACTTATATTTTAGAAAGATAAAGGAGATTTTCTTCTAGAATTATTCTAAAATTTTGTACGTTTGCGAAAAGCAGACAGTTGTATTCTCTTAACTGATATGCGCGTTTTTGTGTTACGAAAATAGCGAACTACGTACATACATACATACGTACATTCTGAGCAATTAAAGCAACAAATTATTTCTCGCTTTTGGCAGTCGGTTGGCGCATCGCTGTGATATTAGGAAAATATATATTGTATCTACAAATATATGTATGTATGTAATTGCCCGATGACGTTATTTCGTTTTTCATGTTGGCCATGTTTTATGTGTATGTGCGCATGTATGTGTGTGCTTCCATTTACGTTAGTACAAAGTTTATAATGTTGCTTATTGTTTTTGTTGTTCAGCATGTTTCGTTAATTTCATTGATGAAAGATATTGAACAAAAAAAGAAATCGTTTTATTTAAAACGGTTTATTTTTGTTTCTCAATTTGTTTGAAAGGCAAGCAAAAAAAAAGAAGAATAAAGAATATGAAAATGCAAACAAAAATTTGTGTTGGTCTTACAAAAAGAATATGTTTTTTTTCTGGCGTGCAGTTTCGTAGAGTTTAAAATTCTTCAAGGTTTGAGTACATCTGTTAAAACGGTAGCCAGCAAAATAGGTCAACGTGTTGCTTGACAGATTTATTGAACCATTAGAACTGAAATTACGTCACTAATACTTTAAGTATATTGAATACATATGTAACATATTCAATGAGTTAAATCCAATCATTCTTTTGGGAAAGTACTGTGTGGATAACTGCCGAAAATGTTGAGCAAGATTGTTTTACCTTTCTCGTGAATTTATTGTAAAAAAAAAAAAAAGATTGCTGCTAAATGCGATGCCTGTTCAATAAATAAGGTGAACTCTTTTTTTTCTCAACTTACATTTCTTTACTCATCAATTTCCCCAGCGTTTTTTTCCAGTCCTCGAAACAGTTCTGATATGCACCTTCTGGCATTTGCTTGAATTCTCTGTGCGATTCAGCTTTTATCTTTTCAATCGTAGTAAACCGCCGCCTTTTATTGATCTCTTTAGCCTTAGGAAGAGGAAAAAGTTGTAAGGCACCAAATCTGGTGAACACTGCGGTGTTGTTAGGGACAAACAATAACGAGTGATGCAAAACCCATAAATTATTCTTAAACAATTCCGAAAGTTTTCTTCGTATTACTTCGGGCCAGTGGCGCATAACTTTAAGATAAAACTCTATTATTCACCATGTGACAACTTTCTCAAGATTTTCATTCGTTATTGTTCTGCGGGGGCGTCTAGGACGAGCTTGTCGATCTTCGCGGACCTTGCAACACTGGTAAACATGTTTCTGATACAGACCACCGTCTCGTATCCCACTGTTTACATATGAAGTGCCTTTGAGCAACTAATTGAACTATTTATAAAAAAATGTATGCAAATTCTTTTAAGCTGTGCTCTTTATATCGAGCTCGAGACGAGACGAGACGTGACCAGCGAATGTACGTAGTCCGGGAAATTTTGAAAATTCACCTAATTTTTTTTTAACATACAACATAAGTCCAGCAGTCAGCTATTACTGGAAACTCCACTTGGAACAAGTGCTACTTTAATTATTTCGGAGCTTAAAAAGAATGTAGCTGGTTTACATTTCATTTGTTTTTCATAAAATTAGTGGAATATTTATCAATTCTGTAACATTTTTTGAGGAAAAATTTATGTAAATTTTTGTTACTTGTATTATGACCGCGTTTTGCCTGAGATTAAGCTTTGGTTAAAAAAACATCTTCATTGGATTGAAAGGTTTTTAAATTAAAAACCAATCAAACGAAAACAAGACTTAGTTTCGTTTTTCGCAACGTGTCGTCTGTCCATTATTTTTTAACTTCTTCAGCGAAATCTTATTAATCGTATAATTCTTCAATTTGAATTAAATTAAGTAAATAAAAATAATCTATCTAAGTAACGAGTGCCCAACACTTTCTCTCTATATGTGAGTCCTACGAGTACTTGCAGATTTTAACACTAAACGCAACTAAGATTTGAAAATAATTTGGGCAGGGATTTTCGGTTGTTTTTGATTATACTAAAAAAACCTGTTAGTCATTTGTATTTCCTTGTAAAAATATTTTTTATAAATCATTTTTGAAAATTCATTAATCAAAAATGGCAATTAATTACTTTTTGCGATTAGTATCAATCGAAGAGTTTAACAAAAGAAAAATATTTAATAATTTTTCATGGGATTTGGTTACGCTCAAAATCTTGAAAGTTCTGAATAATTGTAGATGTTTTCTTCATTTATTTTGATTAATTACAGTGAAATTTTGATATAACGAATTTTTGTATGACGCAAAAACTGTTGTTGCAAAGTTTTTCATACAAAAATACACTACAGCAATGGAGTCAGAAGCAAACCGATCTGGCAGAGTTCTGCTATAAAAACAACGAAATCTAAACGTGTTTGTAAGTTGCAAGTGCATATGTAAAGTTTCTATACAGCAAAGTACTCATTCAAAGCCCTCTTCTTCTTCTTCTTCTTTTGGCGCTACAGTCCGTGGTGAACCTGGGCCTCAACCAACAAAGTTTTGATTCTTTGTTGTTGTGTCGAAACTAGTGTGTTTTTACACGGTAGGGAAGTTACCCCCACGCACAACCCCCGAAACCTGGAGGACCGGGTCCTGGTTTAGACCCCTGGACAGAGGGGATTCGCTGCACACTTTGGTTCACCTCTAAGCGGGTGCTGTAGGGGCTATCCAGGGGCGCCACGAGGAGGCAGTATGTCAGCTTGACCAGTCCATTTTCAGGGATCGCTGCTGGCTTCTCGCCAGGTTGAGAGCAATCAACAACTTTGCCCTGAGTGCACTGGCCCATTCCCCCATTCAAAGCCCTCTACACAATGAAATAACAAGTAAAGCCCTTTCGAGTGCTTAGCATTTTTTTTTTAATCACCTTTAGATTCGTTATATTGCAGTTGCACTGCAAATGATTTTCATTGCCTTTCACGTGAAACGAAATTTATTTGCTACTTTTATGGAATTTATACAAAGTATTTTTTTTCAAAGCCAAAATTTAAATTATATTCACCGGGTTTTATCAATCATTCGAAAGCCATAAATCTGGCGAAAAGGAAAAGTAAACAAACAAAACAACAACAACACAAAATAATTTTTATTTAAAAAGTCTGAATAAAAAATAAAAAAATACAGTGTGTTTATTTTGAGAAAATTTCTTGTTTAAAATTTTCATGTAAATAAATTTTGTATACGAACTACGCAGAACCTTTAAATCTTTTTATAGCGAAATTATGCAAAAAAATATGACCTTTAGTGGAGCGTAACCCAAGATTTTTTGCAATTTTGTTTGTTGAAAACATTCTGTAAAAATCGAGCAAATTTGCGTCAACAAATTACATTTTTGAAAAGTATTTTACAGGAAATTTTGTATAAATTTTCATTTAATTAAAATATAAAAATTCCTGGTTTCTCACTGCCCTAAAATCGTTTAAAAAATCTGCAATTGTCTAGACATTTGTGTACATCTGTACATATTTATTTAAGTGTACAAATTTGTTGTGGCCAATTTTTCTGCTCTGCTTTTTCACGTATTAATGACAGATACATAAATTATTATTGTGCACAATTTTTGGTGGCAGATTTTACTTTTTCTTTTTATTTTGAATATTTCCAATCACACTTTATTCCGAGAAACTTTTACTCAATAAAACGTGAAATTTATTCAAAACTGTTCGCTGCCTTAAAGAAATTTAAGGCACATAAAAATGGTCGATAAGGAAAAAATTAATGTAGAAAAAAGACGTTGGCTCTTCATTATTAAAGCAAAGCACGACAGTCTAAGACAACAAATAACATTTAAATCATTTAAGTGGAATTATTGATAATTTAAGAAAACGAAAAGATTTACATCAAAACATCGCCGCCAGAAGTGGTAGACATGCTCCCACAGTGTGCACAAGGATTATACACACAAACACTGGTATTGCCATCATTTAATAAAAAAGAAAACACAATACAGTGCTCTCGGTATAACGTAAATAAATACCCCATTGCGTCAACATCTTTTTATGACAACCAAACCGCCTTTTAGAAAAACACATAATTCAGAGACAGAGTATCCATATAAGAGAATTGCTTCCACTGAAATATATGGTAAAATAGGATATATAATTAAAATTCAGATTTAGTTTAAACAAAAAACACTAGACGATCTAAAATTTTTATTTTATCTTCCAAAGGAGGAGGTCTTCTTTTAGTTTGTTTCGTAGCGGACATTCAAAATTCCATTTCTGCGGCAACGGAACAAAAAAAGAGTCGTTTACTTTTCGAAATATAAACTTTTCGTCAAATATGTGTATTTTTTTCGCCATCAGCTGACGCCAAATCAACTTGTAATTAATTAAAACCAGAATGTGAAATTTTCTTTAAGAAAAATTTATACGGCTAAGGTTTCTGTTTCCATATGAAATCAATAATACCACCCATTAGTTTAGATAACGAATTCATTAATGATGAAGATATGGAAAACATTTTTTATATTATATTAGATAACGAAATCTTTGAAGATATGGAAATGAAATGTTATCATGTGTTTCCCAATAAACGCTAGTCGAACTAGAAAGTGGCATTGACGACAAGTTAACTTCAAATAAATAATGTAATAAACTTCTTTATACCGCAGCGACCTTAAAGATGCTGGTCTGAATTGCTCATTGATCTTCTACTACATCTTCAGGATATTGAATTTAAAGGAAAAACTGTTTTTAATTCACTTGAAGAGCGTGTATTACAAATTTTGCTTTTTTAACTTCTTGTATAGCTAAAATGTGTTTTAATAATAAAACTATTTGGAAGTAAATTATTTTTACTCGTTTTGTACTTTTCTTATAGACAGGGACTGGAACCCTTCCTGTGTGTATAGAAATGGGCTTAAATGGTGCAAACTTTACTTAGCAAAATGTGAAAACCCGAAGAATTGTCATCGCTGCCCAATAGCGTATTTTTCATAATTTTATTTAATATGAGAAAATTTTCTTTGACAGATTAATTAGATATGGCAACCCAACGCTTGCGTTCATATTGTTTAATGAAATCTCAAAAATAAAATTGAAAGTGATTCAAATCATTAACAGTTAATTTTAAAATCTTTTTTCCTTGTTTTCAACGCAAATAGTGTATTTTACTAAAACAAAATAAAAAAACGTCACTTAAACTTTAGAA
This sequence comes from Epicampocera succincta, assembly GCA_932526305.1. NCBI lineage: Eukaryota > Metazoa > Arthropoda > Insecta > Diptera > Tachinidae > Epicampocera > Epicampocera succincta. Next base: position 62,202,516 of record OW052034.1, read on the forward strand.
AAATAATCGTAAAACTTCGGCAAAACTAGTTACAAATGACAAAATCTAGTGAAAATTTTCTTTGCGTTTCTATCAGTCTGACGGAAAACGTCGCTGCCAATATGCCGTTAAAACTTATAGCTGTTCATCTTCGATGTTTGTGTATATTGCAAGAACTTAAGCAAATATTAATGTGTAAATATATGTGTGTATGTATGTATATACATATGTACATAAATATTTTAACATCCTACTCGAACTTGTCGTCTTCAACAACATGTGATAATCGCAAATTACGTAAAAACTTGATGACACTTAAAAGTGTATCAATTTCTGCGCTGTAAACACTTAATAGACAGACTGACAAATTACAAGGAAAAAATAATATTTATACTTAAACCGAACATTATTCTTTTATTTATTCTTTATACTTGTTTTTCTCCCTCTGTTTTTGTGGCGGTTTTAATTTAAAGACAGTGCCATGTGCTCTGGTGGTTTCCTTTGAACGCTATAGTCTGACGTTGGCATTGGGGATTCCCATACTGTCCGTATTTTAAGAGTTCATTTCAATTGTTGACAAAGTAAATTTGCAGAGTTGTCGAATGTTTATGGCCAAAAGGTAATAAAAATATCGTCACAAGCCCACCAATAATTTTTAATTTTTTTTTTAAATGTAATAAAATTGAACAAGCGATACGAATATGTTTATCATGTTTATATGCACCAATAAAGCTGCCGAAACTGCTTTAGAAAAAGGTTAATTTGATAAAATTTTAGCACTTTATTTTTTTACTGCATTCATATTGCTTAATTGCTTAAGGTCAAACAAACAAAACAAAAACTCAAAAGAATAAGAAATTAAAAAGAAAAGAAAAAGCTTTTAATGTGTGTAATAATATCCCAAAAAAGATTTAAATGGGGAGCAAACTTCAGCTGTGTAATTTTTTATAACCTTAAAAACTTCTGAACAAATTTCAACTTGTCATTAAAATTTCTTTAAGATTAATGTACTCGTATTATTTTACTACTCAACCAACAGCTTTTGTAGTCAAAAGTATTTCAAAAATGCAAGTGTTTTGATTTTGTCTTTCCAATACAGTGCGAGAAATTATTGATGAGCATCATTTCGCAGTAAGCAACACTTTTACTTTTCGAAGAAGCAGAAACAGTATGTAATTTAAAGATATTAGAAATTTAATTTTGATGTTCCCAGATCTATTTAATTAATTTTGCATAATTCATACAGTTGTAAAATATTTCCGGGCGCCTAAATATTTTCTGAAGTCTTTTAACTGCTAATAAAAAAAAGTTACATATGCGTTCCAGCATGATCTGATAATGAATTTATTATTTAGCAATTATAAAAAAAAAATTATATATAGTTGTGTTGTTGCTTGACTTTTTTATGTATATTTAAGCATTATTATTTTTATAATATGGTCACACTATCAGTAAATTTAAAGTGTATTTTTTTGTCGTCATGTGCCTCATACGACGAATTCCCTTAGCGAATTTATTCAGATGAATCCGGCATCAATTTTTTCTTTTAAACCAAATATTCTCACATTTTTATTGTTTTTCATGAAATATTCCATTAAAAAAAATGCAGAATTTGTTGCTGAAAATTGTTACTGCATTATAAGAACTGCAAGAACTTAAGGGGATGGAAAGAACACTTCAGTTGTTGTGGTAAAAAGGGAGTGCAAATTTATGAGGTATAGACAAATCATTTTTATCATTGCGCTCATACATACGTGTACTATAAATTTTAAAAACTTAAAAGAAGGGAAAAATGTCCAAAACAAATTTCAGTTTTTTCTGGCATTCAAAGAAACTTCCAAAGAAAGCGAAAACTTGACAAATGGTAACGCCAGCAAACAGCAACAATTATGCCAAGAAAGTGCGTAGTTAGTAGAAGAGAATTAGAAAGAAAAATTTCAGTTAACGTTTAAATCAGCAGTAAAATTTCTGCATTTCATAAAAGGTTATATCATTTAATTGCAGTAGACTAAGGAAATACTCGCATTCGTTAAGACATTTTTCTTAATAATGGTTAAAAAACCTGCTGCGCTAATGTTTCATTTAGTACAAGGCTGTTAATCTTTGTCACAGTTTGTGTCTAAAATATTTAAGAAAAAAACAAAAAAAGCACATTTTTTAATGCCATCACTTTCGAACGAAAGAAAAATGTATGTATGTATGTACGTATGTACATGTATGTACATATTTTGCATTTTTTTTCCAAAAGAAACAACGTTTTATCTTGAAATCAATAAAAACATATTGAATTCGCACCTTTCTTAATGGCATCACTTTCGAACGAAGAAACAACAAAAAAGAAAAAATAAAGATTAAAAACAGAAGTTTGCTCTCTTTCAACGAATTCTATACTTGTCCGTCCAAAAGAAAAAGAAAAGGTTGAGGTTAGCCGCAACATCCGTTATTGCGAAACACTTTTTAGTACGTGTGAACAAAAGTTTTGTTTAAGAAAAAGAAAACAATACTGAATGAAAAGTGTTAGGAAAAAAAGGCATTAAAATTTAAATAAATATTATTTACACAAAAGTAATTTTTCACGTTCACTCACATAATGTAGCACTCCCGAAAATATTTATTACTGGAAATCTTTATTTACCAAGTTACACAAATAAAGAAGCAGCGAAGAGGCAGATTGCGAAATGAAAGAAGTGAAAGAGCGTCACACACGCAACACATGCAAAAGGAAACATGCTACAGAGACACGAAAATATTTTGAGGTCAACATACTATTGAATTATGGTTGTGGTAGACTAATAATGTTATATAGTTCTGGTGGATCGGACGATGTTATTTTTGAAATAAAGCTTCTGCAAGAACTAAAGGGTATTTTTTATAGAGATATAAAACTTTAAGTTGGTAACACGTTTTTAGCTGGCGGCCATTTTGTAAGCTGTTAACTGACTTATGTTTAGTTTGGTTTGGCGGTTCAATATATGAACGCCTCCAAATTGTGCAAATTTATTTTGAAACGAGATTGTCGTTGATCCCGATTTTCATAAGCGAATTTCGTTTAGCAATGAATCTCACTTTTCTTTGAATGGATACGTCAAAAGACAAAACTGGAGTGATGGTAATCCTCAAGACTGACTTATGCTTAATAGACTGGTGGAATCATTGGTTAAAAACGATGCTGGTCAGAACGCTACATGTCACACAGCTCGAGCCATAATTGATTTATTGAAGGAAACGTTTAGCAACGGCATAGTTTCGCGTTAAGGACTTGTGAATTGGCCTCCTAGATAGTGCGATTTAACGCCGCTAGACTGTTTTCTGATATGGGAAATATGTGAAGGGGCTCGTCTACGCTGAAAAGCCCGAAATGATTGACCATTTGGAGGACAACATTCGCCGCGTTATACGGCCTCCAAATTAGGTTCGGACAGCCGTGGCAGTCATATGCCGAAAGAATAAAGTTTAATTTTTCTGGCAAAAATTATTAAAAATAACTGGGCAAACCAAGAAATATCTTCGACTTGCGGAGACAACAGGCCTCTAGCAATGCTCTCCAGGTGCATAAATCATTTAACAATAAAAAGTATGCTTGTTTCGTCTCTAAAAGTTTAATCAGTGTAGAAATTTTGTATTTCTACAAGAAAAATGCTTTTCATGTTAATTTAACAAAAGAATTTGTTTATGTGCGAACAAAACTTTAATTGGCTAAATTAAAAATAGGAATTTCATTTTCCAATGCTGGAACGCCAACTGCGCCCGTATTTCACAATTTTGTTTAAAAAATTATTTTCCACAAAAACTAAACAAACAATATTTGCTAATATGAAAACAAACGGGGGAAAATATTATTGTTTTTTATTTTCTAGTCTTTAATAATCAAGATCATTTTCCATGAAGTGATCGGCGTGTGTGTGGATTTTGTTCTTAATTTGACGTTTGGTAATTCGCCACGAAACATCTGCCAAAAAATCGCTGATATCAAAAATCTTGTGTGATTCAATTTGTGTTGCATTCAAAATTTGTATTTATTTTCTTTTCCTGTTACAAACAAATTAAACACAAGTAACCAATAAAGTAGTAGTTTGTTTTTTTATGTCATAGTAAGGAGTTTTCTTTCGCCAAAGAAAGAATCAATTAATAACTTTTGTTTCATAAGATGGAATGTTTCTTCTAATACCCAGTTCATATATCAAAAACAAAAAAATAAATCTTTCCGTCTTTAATTTATACTGAAAGTAAATAATAACAAAGCACTCAAAATTTTCATAATTTTCAATACTGCTCGTAATTTCGAACGGAAAATTAATATAAATAGAGGGTAAATATTATTGAGCAATAAAAAAAGTTATTTCAAGAGTCAAAATGTTATTAAATGTTTTTTTTCTAATTCCAACTACAAAAAACCAAACATTAAATTTTATTATTATACTTGTATGAACTCGTGTGCCAGTATGTAGCAGTCCGTTGGTAAAATTTCTGCCACTTAGTGTTATTTCTATTGAACTAGAAGTCCAATGTTTGTAAAATTTAGGTAAATACTTTTACGACTAACTGTCAGTGAAAATTCCATTGTATTTCGCTTGAAAGAAAAATATTTCAAAGTTATTCTCACATTTGAAAACTGTTTATTCTTAAACCAGATGTTAAAGCCCACTTGAATTTGTGTCTGTGTCGCCGTAGTTTTAAAAAGCTTAACTGAATCAGTTGTCGTTCGAAGGATATACATATATGTATATTCGGACTATAGTCCATGGCAACATTCGAAACTGAAAATTATGTTTTGATTTTGTCTATAGAAAACTTCAAGCCATCAGCTAAATAAGTAATAAAATTTAAATGATACGGCTTTGCTATAAAATAGCAGGTAAATCCGTGAGTAAAATAAAGAACATGGCGAAATTCCTAATATGTATGTTTGTACTCGCAAAATGACAAAAACAAAACACTTACTCCTGAACTATTTACATACTACGTCCAAAAGAGACTTAAACATAACAATGAATTTAGGTGCGCTCTCATTTAAACATTAATGTAAATTGATCTGAATAACTAATAAAACTAATTTAGAGATTATCCTTGAATTTTATTTTGCCGAAGTTCATCTATCGTTCATGGTAATGATATCCGCCTTGTCCCTATTAGGACCGTTAGTTTGCTTTTAATCAGTTTTCTTATGTTCGAAATGTTGGAAAACGTTACGTTGATCTGTTTAACTTTTTTTTTATTCAATGCCATCTGTTTTAAATTTTAGTATCCGACTGTCAGAAAATATTTTCCAGCGCGAGCAGATTTTTCTTGGGACTTTTTCAAATTGAATTTATTCCCTGCTTTCTACGGTTTGGAAGGAGAGAGGTTTCTCATTCGACACAGCAACCAAAACTCTAGGGGTTCCTGTATAACTTCATTTGTGCAGGTTCTACCGAAACCTTCAACCTAAAATCAATGACAGAACTGGGACTAACGTGCTCTTGAGATGCCTTGAAAGCAGAATCCTAGATGTTGCTCCTTACCTATCTTGGCTGACACTTTCTGCCGCTGGCTTAAAGCTAAAGCCGCATGAAAGGCCTTAGTAGAGAAATATTAGTTTTCGCGAGGTGGTGGCGTCCTGTTTTTGTAAGAACTGGCTGAGGAGAAATTTTCGGCCTGATGTTCGTTTGGGATTTCGGACAACCAACTCTGGTACCTGGACTTCCTCCACTGTCAAGGAATTACTGGTATGAGGGATTAGATAGTCCGAGATCTGGAGAAAAGGGTTTGCGTTATAAGAAGTAGTCACCTATTTGTGCCTGCTAAGCCGCATGAAAGCGGTGGTGGGCTGTGTCAAAAAAAACTAGCGAATAACATAATCTTATGCAAAAGCACTCAATGTTCAAAAAGTTACAGAATCACACTTCTGACATCAATTTTGCAGCCACAATCAAAAAACTATCGGTGAAGTTTGTTCCTGCTACTAGATGCGCTATTTACAATTCAGTTTTTTGCAACAAATTACCCATAATATTTTAATAATTTATTGAAATTACTTGCAACGCCTTCAAATCGAAATCGAAAAATTTGAAGAAAAACTAAACAAACAAAATTATTTTTCAAGACATTTTCACTAACTTATTAAATTGTTGCGTAATTTACAAGTTATCTATCAGCAAAATTAAGTATTTTATATATTTTATTATATGCAATCGTCTGTATGATCGGTTTAGTATTTTCAGTTTTTATTTGCAGTACATTTAATGTTTCTTTTTTAAACTAAAAATATAAATTACGCTTCATTTTAATAGTATTCTAAGAACGTGACCAAAATGGTAAAATAAATAATGCAGATGAATGCGATGATGGCGGTAGAGATGGCACACAAAAGTATCCAATACTGTTAAAAGGCGAAGAGGGGGTACCCAATCGCCTGGTTGTGTTGCCCAGCCTTTATTTTTTTTTATTTGTTTTTATTAAATGGTACATTAATTATTAATGTTACGAGTGTTAGTGTTGTTTTTGTTTTGCATAACAAAACAATGTATGTAGACCAATAAATCTTCATTTTAAATGAGCACTTTTAGAAACTTTAATTTTTAAGAGAAAAACAGATAGTAAATCATAGAAGTCATCAGAAATTCATTTGCATAAGTGTTTATGTATGCACGAGTAAATGGAAAATTAATGAAACAATTGGCATTTTGATTTGCATTTTATTCGAATAAAAATAATTTTTAATTTTACACTTTTAATTGTAATGTATTAGCGTTTTAAATATTGTATAAAAAATATCCTGCGATACGAAGCTCCGATTTCCTTCAAAAACTAATCTTTATTATAACAGAGAATTTATTCAAATAAAAAAAGCAGTTGAGAGAAAATTACATTCTCCCAGCTTGTATTTAAGTTGTGTACAATCCATGTTACATATCTAGCGGTTTTTTGTGTAACATGTGTATTTTTAAACCCAGCTGTTGTTGTTTGTAGAAATATAAAGATTTTTTTAAATCGAGTAGAAATTCAATATATAAAAAAAATTGATTTCGGATTTCTTTTTAGTTATGTCCATTTACATCTCAGCTAACGGCCTGTGAAATATTTTATAAGTGTATGTTTTTTCCAAGAATGCATATTAAAATTTTATATGTAAGTTTTTCTATGAGCAGAATTCAATGAACAACGAATTCTTTTATGGTTTTATATCACGTTTAGGGCCCCATGCCTTTTAAACTGAGTTTCTTTTCATTCCCAATTTGGACCACCCTACTTCTAATAAACATTTCATTTAATTCAATGTACCAAAATAATTATTTTGGTCGTAAAATTTATTTTGAATTTATAAACACTTCCAAGAACAAAAATAAAATTTTATTGGCGTCTTTGGTGTCCGCAGACTTGTCGGTTTAATCGTTAATTGTTTCTTATCTCCTTTTCTATACTATTTTCCAACAGAAAACCCCAAACTAATGATTCCTGTTATTATTTGCTCATTTCTGTACACCCACGCACGCACTCATTCCCACTGCCTCAGAGATGCAGCAATATTTTCTAGAAATTACTTGTGTATCCCAAACAATGCGGCCAATCAATGCAATTATTTCAGCATGTTCTTTAGGTTTTTATTGGTCTCGATGATTAAGAGTCATTAAATTAAGTTAAATTTGAGAATAAGTAGAAAATAATCAATACATTTGTGTACATACATACAAACACTTATGTACATACATACATACATACATACATACGTATGTATAAAAACTTCATTCGTACGTAAATTTATGAATGCGTTTAAAATTGTTTGTTTTTCGTTATCTTTGGAATAAACAAATCGTTAAGGAAAACAATCAGTTCGAAACATAAATAACCAATTGCGTTTGTTTTATGAGAAAGAAAAAAAGGAGAAAAAATCACAAGTCTCTAATAAATGCTTTTAACGAGGATTAAACTTGAGTTGTAAAATCAACAAACCAAAAGCCCTCTCTTGCTAAATCTGAAAATCAATTTTGAAATCCATAAATTAGCAAATATTTTGTACAAATTGTCTACAAACAATAGTTTTAAGAAGTACCGAAAATACAGGGTGTCCGCCGGAAGGTATACTATTTTGTTTGTTTATAATTATTGATTCAATGAAAGAGAATGGATCTTATATTGATAAATGTTTTATTTAATATCGGCAATTATGTATGGAATACAATATCAGATAAATGTCCGCCTCTGTTAGCTTCACAAATGCGAGCCCTTTTGAGCACATTTTTCATTGGATTCTCACACATTTCTCGCGGTATTTCATTAATTTCATCATTAATAAGCAGCAGTAATGTTTTCAGCCGATCTTGCAGTACGTTGTGGTCCATGCTTGGGCCTATCACCTACAGACCCTCTTTCTTCGAAATCATTCACTACACGATAAATAGTGCGTTTTGTTGGCACGTTGTTTCTCCCAAAAATTTCACGTAACTTTCTCATCGTCACAATAATCGATGATTGATTTTGATAAAATGTTTTAACGATTAAAACACTTTGGTTTATCGAATATTTTTCCATAATAAATTTGCCACGTGTCTACTTCCGACTGCCAGTTATGAACTGTCAAGACAAATGTTTAGCAAAATGGCGGCAAAACAAAGTGGTATACCTTCCCGGCGGACACCCTGTATATGGATATAAAATCGGCTTTATTAAAAAAATTAAATTCAGTTCTTGCCAGTTTTTATTTTAAGTCATGATGTGTGTCACGTTGTCAAACGTTAATGTTCGGCAGCGTTTTAAACAAACAAAAAATTCTTTCAAATCAAACTAATCGCGATATTTATGTTTTACAATCGGCAATTTTGGACCATGTTTGCATAAAATGGAACCCGCTCTATGGTATTCAAATTGAATCTGTTCAGAAGCAATTTCTCATTTTCTGTTAAAGAAGTGTTTGTAGTGTGTAGACCAGCTGAGTTGAATTTGCCAACTCTGAAAAGCCGGAAAACTCTCACAGTGTTTCTTTTATTGTTAACTTTATATATGGTAACGTCAATTCTGGTTTTTTATTTTGGTCAGTAACGTAATTTTTAATATCCCTGAACGATTATTGCGATCTTTCAATCCGTTATATATTAGAACTTGCCGCTCAAACTTCGCAATGTCGGACACGCTGAGCAGACTATCTATGCGTTTGTGCTAATGGGTTGTATAATTTTATAGACTTTCCATTAAATATTGAAGTTTTTAAATGAAATGTTATTTTATTTGTAAATCAGTAATTTGTCTTTACATTCAAAAAACTTCTTCACATTGTATCTGAAAATTGAATAATTGTATGTAATACATTTTTATCCTGAAGCAGACTGTAAGGAAGTTTCCCATGGACTGAGATGAATGAAATATGTAAATAAAAAGTTAGAAATCATCAGTGTGAGCGATATATAACCTCGAAATTGGCTTTTCGGTGCGATATCGAAGGTTAAAATAAGTTGGCATAGAGGGCGTAGCGAATTATATTTTTATGTCCCCACTTTTTAACAAAAAGTTTTAGTGAAGAGTCCATATGCAAAAATAACCTAGTAACATAATTAAAAACATGGGCGTAAAAGTGGGCGTGGTTGAAAAAAAAGCAGCCTATATTCATTCGAGTATCAAACAAATAAACAAACAAAGACGCATCCTGTTTTATATATGTACGTATTTATGGAAAATGGTTAAAATTTTTACATATTTAGTTTTGTTTATGAATGGAAATACTATAATTTTATTTATTTTACAAAACGTTTGAAATTAAATAAAAACTAAAATTTCAGTGCAAAATTGTACTAAAAGAAAATTAAAAGTTGACTAAAAGTTTGAAAAATTGTAAAAAGTGAATATTATTTTTATTAAAAACTTAAAATTAAGATTTCACACAATTGGAAGTTGATCTTACCATTGGCAAAAGATGGTTCAGATACACTGTTAGATAATTCTTTTCGACCTTGCCCAAGTAACCATTTATTTGGCAGCATTAAAAACAAATTAGTGCAAGTATTTGTGTTCAGTTTTAGTGCAGCTCCTCCTGGCACTTGTGCAAAACTATTTTAAAACAATTTCTGTTCAGTAATAGTGCACTAGAGGCCAGTTCAAGCGGCTGTTTGGCAACAGCTCAATTCTTAAAATCGTGTTTTTGATAAGTTTTTTAATCAGTGGAGAAGTTTATAATCTTATAAAATTAATTACTGTAACTGAAATCCTAAATAAAAATATATAAAATAATATACTTATACATATATACATGTATTTGGTTGTGAGGTAAAAGGTAAAACATAAACTTTTGGAACTATTAGTGGGATAGAAATTATGAAATAATTTTAAAGTTAATGCTCCCTCCCAATAGAAATAGGGTCTTGCAGCAGTACTTTAATATTTAACTTTTAATGATTTTTATTATGTTCTTAACTTGCAGTCTTTGAGGAAATTTAATATTTTCCATAATTTTGAAAAACAGAAAACTGATTAAAAACGTTCTAACTGACGTAATTGCGACATATCAGAAATGACAAAAGTGAGCGTTAGATAACATTGACAAAATACAGTTCATAAATAGTTTATAAATCAGTTTGAAGCCTTCAAAATACTGGCGGCCGTTGACATGCGTTCACATGGGATAGGCCCTAACTAAGTTCTTATAGAATATAGTGTGTGAATACGAATATTAGTTGACAAATAAATCGTTTGAAGGTGTCATTCAAAATATTGGCTTTAACTTATTTTTCAAATAAAGATGCATACATTTATCCCGTAACATTTTTTATTTTATTACGTATATGAAAATTTTTTAATATTAAAATGCATATTTTTCAGATTTTGCTATTAATTATCTTGAATTATCATTCGTTAATTCATTGAAACTTGTTTTACTCGCAACTTTTCATCAGTGAAATTTGAACAAAATTGCTGATGAAATTCTGTTTGAATGTGAATGTGCACAGAGTTAGTCGTTTTGATTCAAGCGCATTTCACGTAAGTTTAACATGATTTACGTAAAAAGTATTTTTTTCATATAAAAACATAGTTTGTATTGCAATTAAAACGAATACTATCAAAGTATTACAGTGTAGCCTTGATTATGTGTAATTCGATTCGGAAAGAAATATAAATATTTTCTTTTTTGTATCGGGTAATCGTGACATTTTTGATTGTTAATCTACTATGCGCGAAAATCGAATATGCGGAATGCTACCGGTCCCGACCATTACAGATATTTAACTTTATAATACTTTTAAATCAATAATTTTTCTAAGCGACAGCACAAACTTATATTTTTCCTTTTTTCCTGTACAAATCTGCAACAACAAATAACTTTATTCCTTATAAATAATCAACATTTAAAATGTTTAACGATTTTTCAGCGATTTGCATTAAGTTTGCAAAAAAAAGTTTCAAATATTTTGATTACCTTAAAACATGCCAAAAACGCAACTTTAGCCCCAACGTGCAATATTTAGTTGCACAATTTTCTTTAAATCAAATGACACATTTTTTTAAATAAATTTTTGTTTTAAATTACAGATCACTAAAAACAATTTCAACCAACTGAAAATTGGCAACTGAACAAAAAATTGAAAACTAAAAAAACGCATCAAAGCAAAAATTACAAAACGTTTTTCATAACCGTACTGACACCTGTAATTGATTTTTTACCCCAACGGAAAAACCGAGAGCATCAACTGCAAATAAAGAATACACCAACCACAACAACAACAACAGCAACAACGAATTGAACTGAGCCATCAGAAACACTTGATGCCAACTAAAATAAAAACCTTACAATTCCTAAGGAAAACTACAACAACAGAAGAGAATACACAATACATAAAACAACAACAAAAATTAGTCAACTAGAAAAGATAAATGTTTGTGTCAACGCCGTCTATAACACAAATAAACAACAATTACAAACAGATTAAAAAGGGTAGAAGAAAAACGGATGTAACTGATTGACAATTGATTGACTTCCTGCTGTTTCCGTTATTGAATAATAAAATTAATAAGAAAACAAAATTCCAATACAAAAACAGCTATTGGCCAAAGGAAGACTGCTCATCATCAGTGTATTGCCATCAATAACAGAAACCAAGTTAACGACGTCAAAAGCAGCAGAGAAAGAAAAATTTCTCTTTTTACACAAACAACAGCAAACAGGCTTAAGCAAAATTCAACAAAATTTTAATTTTCCAACAAATTTTCTTTGGAATCAAAAATTTCTCAGCATCATGATTGGTCGTTTATTTCGGGCACATGGCGAATTTTGTGCATCACATCCGTGGGAGGTTATTGTAGCATTGCTTACGGTGACAGCATGTATGCTGACAGTTGATAAGCAACAGAATATAACGAATACATCAGATGCCGGCGGAGGTGGTGATGGTGGCAGCAGCCACCAACCAGTTTCTACCTCAACAGTTCGACATCGTCCTTGTCATGGCTGGACACAGGCTTGCGAAGGTCTAGAGGCTGAATACAATGCAGCCGACGTTATTATTATGACAATTGTGCGTTGCAGCGCGGTACTCTACTGTTATTATCAGTTTTGCAGTTTGCAAAAGTTTGGCTCAAAATATATACTGGGTAAGTACATACATACATATATCGTAAATTCTTATATATATGCAAACAACAAAACACTTTGTGTAATACTCCTACTGTTCATACGAGATTTACAGCCTTACAAATTGAAATCTAGTTCCTGGGTAGATTTTGCTTTAATCTTCTCATATCAAGCGATGCAACTGTGACTTTCCTCATTTGGGGCCAAAAAAACATACAACAAAGAAAACGAGACAGTTTAGCAGAAAAAAATTGAGTTTGAGTTGAGTTAATTTATTTATAAAAAAGAGAAGAAATTCATACAAATTTATATAAAAGGTATGCAAGTTATACGCACATACGACGATAACTTTGTACGTACATATGTATGTATGTGTTCTTAGTCAGCTGTTTGCGCTATGAAATGAAAACTTAATAAATGCGTAAACGATATATGTATGTAGATTGTGAGATAGATTGTAACTGGAATCTACAACACTTCGCTTTAGAGTAAATGTCCCACATACGATTTGGAAAATAAAATAAAAAATATTGAATATAAATAAAAAAAAATGTATATAAAAAATAGTATTACAGCTAAAATTTGGTATTTTCATCCTTGATAAATATTCTGCACTCCGCTTAATTATATGTTTGCAGCAAACACCGCGTTATAGAAAAAAAATCAAATTATCGACAGCAAAATACCTTGTAACGGTTACTGGTTTCAAACGCTATAAATGCAACTGATCAAAATGTACATACATACATACATACATACTAGTTTTTACAACTATGTTTATTTCTTTGGTTGACTACAAATGAAAGCAGATTTCTTGCAAATTTTCTTTTAATAAATTTATAGAATAAAAATGATGAAGGTCAAGTTTTTATCCTGATGAAAATACATTATCTGTGGATTCAAATATGTAAAAATCAAAGTGTACGGTCTGTCAAATGTTAAATTAATAGTCAGTTCGTATTTGACGTTTATTTTTTTTTTCATTACAAAAAAGGCGGCAAAGTAATTGTGTGTGTCTAAAATGAAATTTAGCATTTTTTGCAAAAGTTTACCAAATTTATTCCAAATATTCCAATAAATGCACTATATTTAAACTAATTATTGTACTTTGACAACTTATACTTATTTCTTCGAAGACAAATAAAAAGTGTTTCATTATGATATCAAATCATCAACGTCTATGGGCTTATATGAATATAAAATTGGCGTTTCTTCTGGTGGCGCCATATTTCATGGTATTATATGAATTCGTCAAGTGTGGACTCCGTATGATAACCAATTTTTAGTCAACAAATTGATATCAATACAGCGAGAATAAAATTCAGTTCTTCTAATTGGAAAGCCAGAGTTCCGAATCAGTCATAAGAAAATATTGTGATCGAAAATCTAACAATTTAAATAGAGCATTTGCGCTTTTGCAGTCTCAAGGTATTCTAGGGTTTGTTTTAAATTGCAAGAAATTGGACTATTATATTATTGATTAAAATTAAATATTTTATTTTCCAGTTCATCGTTGATAGTTTTTAAATAAAATTTATAATAATTCAGAAAATGTATGTATGTAGGAACCACCTTAAAGTAAAATATAGCGGCTAAATATGTTTCGAAAAAATTCAAGGACTGTTACATGTCACCCTGTGACTAAATAGAATGGTGGAGGAAACACTTAACTGATTTTAGCACTTTATATTGTACACAATTTTGTATATAATAGGTACCTAAATATATATATTTACAATATATAGTAAATATATAATATAAATATAATTTATTAATGTTGTGTAAAGGAAGTTAATACCGGGGTCACAGTTTACTCTCCTAAGAGTACAACTGATTTAGTTGTAAAGTTCGTTTTAATTTTTTTTCGATTACTTTCACCTTTGATCCAGATGAAGAGCATGATTGTCTCACCTTTTGCTTTGTTATTTTCTGGCTCATAAGTTTTTTCTTGCCGCGCAAAAATTTCTACCACTTTAAGTCTTCATACACAGATAGAATATAGCATTAAGTATTAGTTGAAATAATTAATTGGCCCCCTATTCCAAACGTCGTCATCGCAGTCACATTGAGTCGACGTATTGTCTTAGGTCTAGCATATGTCAAGTGTCTGTTCAGATTGGAAAACTTATATCAGCAGCGAGTGTATGACGAAATTTTTTGGTGGGCCCACGATGTAGGTGCAAATTTAAACAAATTTTAATTGATTTTAATTTTATTTCTCTGTACCGTGTACGAACAGACCGTAGCACTACCGCCCTAAACTTTCTTATTTCAACAAAGTTGTACATTCTCATTTAAAACAGCTGTTTCATAAAAAATACACATCTTACACTCGTCTCTTTTTAAGTCTTAACGTTGACAACACTTGTCGTATATGCCCCTGTGTATGTCTATACGTATTTACGTACATACTTATGTTTGCCTTCCATTGTAGTGATTGTCATACTCGTAGAATGCGGTTTGTAGATACACGTTTTATATCGTTCTTTGAAAGTTTTTCAAAAAACATTTTTTCATTCATTCGTTTTTCTTCATTCAGAGATCTGAAACACTGTGTGTAATTGTCTTGCTGAGTGCTCTGAACTGTATTTTGTTCCTGTATTCAAGAGTAAAAAAACATATATTTTTTTGTGTTCATGTCATCATGAATAATCTGCTATTGTAAGCACGAGTCTAGTTGGGTCAGTGTTTCATTCAGTTTTTCAGAGCATAATAAGCAGGAATACTTCATCTGACCCTTGTTTAGATGATTGGCAAAGCTTTTCTTTTTTTACTCTTATTATGTTTTTGGTTTTTTTTTTTTTAATTTGCATCTAAATGTGTAGATTTGAAATTAAAACTGTTTTCTTTATTATCTACTTGGGGTTTTTTCTTTGTAGTTTAATTTTTTCTGGGAAGAGCAAACGAAATTCGAAATAATTGTTTTGGCTTTTTCATCTTAAATTTTGTAATTTATGCCATGTTTGTAAAGTTAATTGAAATTGTAAAGACTTCCTTCTTTGTTATTGTCAAATTTGTTTATGACAAAATGCCATAATGCTTTTCGCAACTGGCAATGAAAATTGTACACATGTATGTGTGTATCTACATACATATTTACACATTTTATTATGTACGTTCATTGTTTTAATGGTTTTGAGAAAGTACATATTTTTTTATTTATTACCAGCACAAGATTCAAGCGTCTATAAAAATGCAGACAATTATCTTGTTTTACGTTGTTGTTGAAGTTGTCACCGCCACTATCGATTAGTAGTCATCGAATCTTTAGTAATCAAACTAACCGACTACTTTATCAATTGTTAAAACCACCTGTCACTAAAAAAGGCCCAAAGATTTTATAATATTTTCTCGTTTTGTTTTCGCACTACAAAGTGCATTATTCTTTGTAACTATATCTTTTACAGCTATTTAAATGTTTTTTGAATTAGGAATTTTACCATCCAAATAAATATCTGTAAAACTAAATTAAAAGCTTTTTGTTATTTGGAGTTCACAGTCTCGTGAAAACGGGGGGTGTTAAATTCTTTGTTGCTTATTCATTATAATATCAAAGGTTTATGAATATATGCAGAGCCTCCTTCACTTAAAATAAGAACTTTTCTTAAGAACAGAAATAAACTGTGGTTCAATTATTCAGGCACATCACAGAGTTCAATTCCGTTTGTTCCTCAGAAAGCGAAAAAGAAAAACATTTTTTGGATTGAAATCATTTTTAACAAAAAATATTTATTCCGTCCAATGATATTAAAAACGAATTCACAGCATTTCTCGGTTGATGCCTTCATTGTTTTATGAAGAAAAAAATTGGCTTCGGACATTAATTAAAAAATATTCTTATATTAAATAAATCCGAAAAATTATTATTTGTTATTATTTTATTTATTTGTTATTTTGCAAATTGCAAAGTAAATTTACCAGTCATAACTGCACAGAATGGGCGGAGTAACGAAGACTATGTCCCCATGTTGGTATTAACAGACTTTTATAAATGTCTCTGTGTCTAACTTATACGGCACATGCCTTCACATAGGCAGTAGCAGCGTGGCCGACCGGAAATTGCCGACATAAACGATAAAATATACAGTTATCTGAGGCAAATCGGTCAACCACTTCCAGTGATACATAAAAGTCTGGAAGGCGAAATTTTGATTTGACAATTGCAATTTTGTGAATTCAGTAAGTCTTTTGTTTGGACTAAGCCGCAATTTGCGGTCTGTTTCTCCCTTTTTCTCAGATATTATTTTTTTAAGAAAAGATTCTTACCAGATTTGTTGATGAATCTGAAGCTGCAATGTTCCACTGAAAATGTTTGAAATTGCGTAAAACCTGAATTCATTTGTCTCATTTTTAATTACTAAAACTGTGGAGATTCCTTAATTGCACTAAATATGCCGTTAGTGTGCGATTGTACTTTTCGTTTCGTACAGTTGGACCAATTTTGCCCTCCCTGATTGCAACATATTGAAATACGCTCAGCCGGGATTTGCGAGATTGAGCAGCACTTCTAAGTGATAAAAATTTTTGATCAAAAGTGGATGACAATTTTGGGCTATTTATTGTTATGTTCACAAGCAAAATTGGAATACATTGGATGACGACGTCATCCCACGTGAGGTTCACAAGGTGTCAATGCATGAAAAAGTTGATGTCAATTGTTTGTGCTTTTTAGAAAAAGGTGAGGACATTACCCTCAGCGATGCGAGCTACTGAACCGATTTCTTTTGGTCTAAATTGATCGATGCAGACGTAGGAGTTATGATATTGCAGCAACATTGTTCTATGTGCAACACAGCGGATGCAATGATGCACATTTTGTTCAAACAATTTGAAGGTATGATTGTCTTTCGCACAGCTGTCATTTAGCACCCGAAGACGTTTCGTTTTGGAGTTTCCTCAAGTCGCAGGTTTCTGCCTACAAACTGTAATTGACTGATGCCCCTAAAGCCCAACATAAACTGAGGCAGAGCTATTGAAAATTGCACTTCCCCGCTCCCTGCCACCGTAAGAAACAGCAGTGGATTTATAAGCGATATTATATTTCATACATAATTGCAGGCTGGGATCATTCAAACAAACAATAATTTCTTTGCTACTTCACACATAAATTTTATTCCATTTCAACATCTGCAAGACCTTATTTTTTACCAAAAAAAATCAAGACAGCATTTCGACGTATAGATGAATTACTCTACGGAATAGAATCCACTGAATAACCGGCCTAGGAAGTAAATTTCAAAGAATACAAAAGAAATACATAATATATACAATACATACATATGTAAATATATTTTTAAATTTTGAGCGGTTTTAACTATTGGTTTTGGGCCATTTTGTACAAAGTGCACAAAGCAAATTCATATGTGTTCGCATGTACAAGTATATTCTTTTAAAAGAAAAATTATGCTAAAGCTTTGTTATATATGTAAGTATGTATGTATGTATATTGTACATACACTTGTATACATATAGACTTTAGTGTCACGTGATAAAATTAGTTTTATTTAAATGGATAAAATATCTCCACGTCTTTGCTACGAAACCGTTGAATAAACACCCCTTGCGACTTGTTTTCCATTAAATATATTTTATTTAATTCTTAATACATAGAATGTACATACATACATACAAACATATGTTTGTGCACATGTATATGTAGTATATGATGTATTTTGTCTTGTTTTTTCCTTTTAAGGCCACAGTCATACACGATTGATTAAGAGGAACAAACTAATCGAACTATAAACAACTTGTAAACAATTAACACAACAACATTTAAACATACCAGAAATATTTTCAATATTAAGGAAAATTTATACAAACTTTTTGCCGTTTTTACTTATTTTAAGGTTGCTAAATTTTCCAACGAAATTGCATGACCGAGTGAATTAGTACACGAATGTGTTTAATCATGTTTATAAATGAGTCGAAGGTTGCAGACGCGCCCGCCGTATGTCACGTAGCGCCATTCCGTTTCAAATAATCACTGATTATGGTACCGAACAGGTAACGGGAGCTTCTTGAAGAAATAAAGTCCTGAAATGCCTTTAATGCATTTAATAAGTAAAAAGGGAGGGAAACAAAATTGCCGCACCAAATGGCACACTAGTGGGTTTTGGTCTCACTCCATATGCAACAATTTTCTTGTTTACTCTGACTTGCTCGGATGGAGGATTTTGTGCGCTATAAAAGCCAAAAAGTTGCCTATAAATAGCGCTAATATACCCGTCTGCCTGATTCAATTTCCATAATTTGTTATAGTTGGTGTTTGTGACATGATCACAAATGTCAAAACGTGAGCCCAGTATGACAGTCTCACTCTCATAACTCTGTTGTCCGCTACGCTGTTACACACAGAGGCGTTTTAAAAAGGGACTGGTCTAACCCTCATGGATCTACTGGTCTTCGTGCAATTATAACTTTTAAATTTACTTTGCAAGTTGTAAGAAAAAAATCACACTGATCTATAACTGAAAACTAAAGTTGGCAACATGTGTATTCTCTGCCATTTATAAGAGTGTTTAAACCTGAAATATTTACCAAATATGTTTAATATGCAAGTAAACTTAAAACGTTAAATAAATTGTCTATATATTGGTTTTACACTATGAACAAAAACTATTCATACTTAATACGGGTACACACTCAAGCTTTATCTGCGTGCAACCGAATATGTCACCAAATCGAAACATGTATTTATTTTTATTTCCCACCTTTTTTCGAGTGCCCAGTTGTTGATTGTGTTAAGTTGTCTGCCAACCATCCATGGAACTTCATCATACTGAAGGTCACTGTTTAAAAGCACGAAATCGTTGACATCCGTACAGACGTCATAAGAAAGAAACACAACTTCATAAATTTATTTGAGCCGTTAAGACGAGTGTTTAAGACCGGTATTTATTTTAAATCCTTTTGGTAACAAGAGTGTGGCAAAATCAGAGCTTAGCATAAATAATGACCTTCAAATGTGGTTTTTTGTTTGTTTTGTTTTTGTAAATGGAAGTGTAAAATGTGGACGTCGTTAATGGAATAAGCGTGTTTTAATCGCGCTCGCGCTACACTGGG
Organism: Epicampocera succincta; assembly: GCA_932526305.1. Lineage (NCBI taxonomy): Eukaryota > Metazoa > Arthropoda > Insecta > Diptera > Tachinidae > Epicampocera > Epicampocera succincta. The sequence continues at coordinate 62,222,092 of OW052034.1, forward strand.
AAGAAAAATCAGCTATTGAGACTGCAATTTATGAGATATAAACTGGAAAACGTTTAGCCAGAAATTAAAAAAAATGCTACGCACTCACACTGGCACTTCAATAAAGGCCTCATCAGCCATTGAAAATCGTTATCTAATAACCAACGAAAAGGAATAAAATTTTAAGTATGAAATTAAAGAATACGAAACGTTTCATATCAGTTTGTTACGCACCTGTGCCCTGAGTAAAACAAACCAAAACCAAAAAGAAAGATTGGGCCATTTAAATTTGTATATAAGTTTGAACATCATCCACACAAACTAAAACGTCCACAATCTGCAAAGAAAAAGGAACAAAGCATTTTGCAGGAAAATGTTGCGTAAACGTTTGTCAATTCGTTTGCTCATTATGGGAGAAAATGTATTGAAAATGCAAACGCTGATTAAAATGCTAAAACCGGTTGTAGGTTTTTGTAAAGGGTGTTTTTTAATAAATAAATAACACAATGAGTTTTTTTTTTTTTTTAAATTGACGTTAAATTTACCTTTTTCGAAAGATAATCTTCTGGCATTATAATTTAAATATGACTTCTGGCATATGACGCCCACGTCTGACTCGGGCGTAGTCTAATCTGGAGTTTTAATTTTCGATTACTCTTTCCCACAATAACGCGGCGGTGGTCAATCGTTTCGGGCTTTTCAGAGTACACTAGCCCCTTCACATATCTCCACAGAAAATAGTCTAGCGGAGTTAAATCACACGATCTTGGATGTCAATTCACGGATTCGAAACGCGAAACTATGCCGTTGCCAAACGTTTTCTTCAATAAATCAATTATGGCACGAGCTGTGCGACAAGTAACGTTCTGACCAACAACGTTTTTAACCAATGATTCCACCAGCCCATAAAGCCGTCAGTTTTTCGGGATGTAACGGTATCTCAACATACACTTGATGAGCTTCATCGCTAAACGAAATTCGCTTATGAAAATCGTTACCACCGGCCTCTCGATTCAAAATAAATTTGCACAATTTGGAAATGTTGTTCAGGCGTCAGTCGATTCATGTTGAAATGGCAAATCAGACTCACATGACAACTGAAAAAATGCCAACTTAAAGTTTTGTACCTCTATAAAAAAAAAACACCCTTTATTTATCAATACTCATTTTAACTGGCAAAATATTTTCTTTTATAGCATTTTCAAAGCGAACATAACAATTATGGCCTACAAATTGAACAAAACGTAACACTCTAACTTTCCTTTATTGTTAATGAAAAACTTTTGTTCCCAGCTGTACGATTGTAACGATATAGCAAAGCAATCAGATGAGCAAAACGCCAATCGTTTTGTTTGCACTTTTTTATTTTTAAAGGCTTTATTTTGGTTTTGGATGATGTACAAAACGAATAACGTTGGTTTTAAAGTGTTAATTTTTACAGAAAGGGATGAGATAGTTTAATCTTAACGCTTTAAAATATGTAAAATTTCCAAAAACTCTTGTCTCAAGATCAATAATTTTAGCTGATGATGTTGTATTTATTTAAAAGAAATTTAAAATTTGTGGGGGATACGGTTCGTTACAAGTTTTTTTCTTTTCAACAATTAATTAATAGGCTTAAAATTTGATTAGTCTGGTGGATATGCGATTCCGTTTCAAATTATGCTCTGAAAGGTGTAATTTATATGGGAAAACCACCAGATGGCCAGCGAGAAATTAATCAAGGAGAACGTGTAGTGATGAAGTTGATGGAAAAATATATGCGCAGTGGTGGAACGGTTGTTGCAAATGACTCTTTTTCGTGGCATTCCAAAGCTTGCAGGTAATAGCACCACCTTCATCTATCACAGTAATGACTTTTCTCTTTGTTCATGTAAACCAAATCCAAAACATGCCGGTAGTTTTACTGTCCACCGCCTTCAGCCCCAATCCTACGCTGAAGTTTCTTCCACACGTTCATCGTGCTATCTCTGTGCTTCTTGTTAAGAAAAGCGATGTAAAACTCAAATTCATAGCAACAACTCTAGTTGTCCTATATGTCTGTGTTCGTCAAACAGATTCTTCTGGAGCAAAACCCAGCTTTCGATACAGAGAACAACGCATCTGAAAGTAGGATGAAAGGTTCGTCCACTAAGACAAGTATAATCCTGCTTTCAAAAAATTTCTTACAGACACAATCCTTCAAATGATGGAACACTAAGCTAAAGAGACTGAAAAAAAGAGATATGACCCAACCTGGTACCTGCAGCCATTATTTTAGGACACATGTCCGTCCGGTTTCCAGTTTTCGGGCGCAACTTCTTTCTAACGCAAAATGAATCTTGACAAATTCACTGTTTGCTATTAAACTTAATATTTTCGATGTTTATTTTACAAATAAAGAATTTAAAATTTTTGCTTTGCCAGCATTTTGTCGTTAGAACTTTTCTGATGGGAAACGAAAAATTCAAAAAAAAAGTGCAATTAAGAATATCCGCCAACAACATGATTTTATTTGTGCAGGATTTTATGACATTAACAAATGATTTAATTTAGCTCACATTTTGTTTTCTCAATTTTCAGGCATTGCTGGACTATTTACTGTCTTCACTAGTTTTATATTCACAACGACAATAATAAAGTTCCTGGGAAATGATATTTCAGACTTAAAGTGAGTAAAAAGAAAACTCAGTGATCCCTTAATTCCGCAAAAAAAAAAAAAATAATAATAACAATTTCATTTCAGAGACGCTTTATTTTTCCTAATACTACTAATAGATTTATCAAATTCGGGAACATTGGCCCAGTTGGCTTTAGCCGGTACCAATCAAGCGGAAGTTACGCACAACATTGCCCGTGGTTTGGAACTCTTGGGACCAGCCATTTCGTTGGATACAATTGTGGAATCTTTGGTTATTGGCGTTGGCACATTATCAGGGGTTCAACGTCTAGAGGTTTTATGTACTTTTGCCGTCATGTCCGTTATTGTTAATTACATCGTCTTTATGACATTCTATCCGGCCTGTTTATCGTTAATATTGGACTTGTCGCGTAACGGCATGGACATGTCTTTGGTAAAGGCTAAAGCAAAAGATTCCATACTATTGAAGGCTCTAAATGAGGAGGATCACAAAAACAATCCGGTTGTGCAACGTGTCAAAATAATAATGACCACTGGCCTGATGATTGTTCACATTTACAGTCGTATGGTTTTTACGAATAACGAATACGAAAGTGTTGAAAAGATTTTGAAACCAAAACTGAACATGAATGTCAATAATAATCGAACAGAGTCGGTAGAACTGAGCGATTTAATTATAAAGTGAGTATATTTTATCGAAGCAAGACGAAAAAAGTTGACAACTGTGGCGTGGGCTGCACGCAACTGTAAATCAATTTGTTTCAAGCCAGATGTCGTCAAGAAAAAACCTTAAAATTATTCCTTCATTGAGGCTTTTAGAGGAATCAAATAAAACAATAGAAAAACTCCATAGAACTTCATGGCTTCTGTATAACTTTTATAATCAATATATTTAAACTTTTTTCATTCCATTTTCACCGAATCTTAATCTTTATAATAAAAGAAACAGTACAACACAAAAAGAATATGGTGGTGAATTGTTGGCAAACAACGAAACGAAAAATTTGCTCATTAAAATTGTAATCAGCTGTTTTCTTGGCTGCAAATTGAAACACAAAATGGAAAGAGAAATTGAATGCAAATTGGCTCCAACTCTCAAAAGTGAGAATTTATTAGTGAAAAAAGCGTGAATGTATTAAAACTAGAAAGCCAAGGCTTGATCGTGTAACCCCCGGTTAGATTTTCGTTCAACAATGAAATTGTTAAATGCGTTGACAAAGTTCTCCTCGTGCCAACGTAGACGGATTCTATGTCCCCCAGCCTTAAAGTTCACAAATAGTACTCGTATTTATTACATTTCGTTTTGCTTTAATTTTTTTCCATTAAGTCTACTGTTGTTCTAGAATGACCTATAAAAATACCATTTCCCTGATTGTTCCAGATGGCTAACAATAAGTGCCGATCAAATTGTGATACTCATCTTACTCATAGCGTTGGTAATTAAGTTTGTATTTTTTGAAAATCGTGAAGATCTGCACGATCAAATTCGACAATCCACGGCTGTTACACAGGCGACCAAGTCATCCCAGACGGAAATACTTCAAATGCTAGACGTTAATATGACAGGAGCACTTGAAAGCCAGAACATGGATTCGATGCAAGTGCGGCAAAAAGTTGATAATTCGGTAGGTAAAAAGAAGAGGAAAGGAAAACAAAATAAAATCAATCGACATAATTGATTGTTTATTTTATTTTTGAAAACTTAATTTTTGTTCTTGTTTTAAAGCCAATTGCTGCTCAACCCTCCCGCGTACCACTCTTTACCATTGAAGAGTCAAACACGACAAACTCATTTACGCAGACCAATTTCGAGTTACTTGATGGCACCAGCGGAAACAGTACTAGCACCGAATTGTTACCATTTAATGAATACAATCAGTTTTTGAAATTACGTCCTGCTCGTCCATTGGAGGAATGTTTAGAAATTCTGAATTCCACCGAAGAAGACGGTGGAGCCGCAAATCTCACGGATGAAGAAATCATAAATATTGTTAATGTTGGTAGCCAGTACTGTCCACTGTATAAGATCGAATCAGTAATAGATGATGCGGTGAGAGGGGTTAAGATACGTCGCCAAATTATAGCTGAACGTGCCAAAATGCCTGCAGACCGTTTAAAATGTCTTCCGTATAAACATTTTGACTACAAGCGTGTTATGAACGCGTGCTGTGAAAATGTACTGGGCTATGTGCCCATACCAGTCGGTTATGCCGGCCCTCTGCTCTTGGATGGCGCAAAATATTTTGTACCCATGGCCACAACAGAAGGGGCTCTTGTGGCGTCTACAAATCGTGGCTGTAAGGCGTTGTCTGTGAGGGGTGTCACTTCGTATGTTGAAGATGTTGGCATGACGCGGGCACCTTGCGTTCGATTTTCCAGTGTCACTCGTGCAGCTGAAGCCAAATTATGGATTAACGAGGAACAAAACTACAAACGCATTAAAACAGAATTTGATTCTACGTCGCGTTTTGGTCGCCTCAAGGAGTGTCACATTGCTATGGATGGCCCTCAATTGTATATACGTTTCGTTGCTTTGACAGGCGATGCCATGGGCATGAATATGGTTTCAAAGGGGGCCGAAATGGCCCTGAAGTGCATTAAACGTGAATTTCCCGATATGCAGATAATATCACTAAGTGGCAATTTTTGTTGTGATAAAAAGCCCGCGGCCATAAACTGGATAAAGGGTCGGGGTAAACGTGTTGTTGCGGAATGCGTTGTACCAGCAGCAACACTACGCAGTGTATTAAAAACCGATGCCAAGACGTTGGTAGAGTGCAATAAGTTGAAGAATATGGGCGGCAGCGCTATGGCCGGCAGCATAGGAGGCAAGTTTGAAAAATGTTTAGTTTCAAAATGTAATTTTTATGGGCCCCTACCACGATTTGAACATAATTTAGTTGCTTAATTTCGCTCACATTAATGAGTGGCGACATGTTGTGATTGAGTCACGTTTAAAATGCTGGCAAACGTTAACGTGCGGCATCGTGGGACAGACTGCAATTTGACAAGTTTTAGGATTATTTTCTATATATCAGCTTTGGATTCTGGCAACTGTGTGTGTTTGCTTTTAATGTTCGGCTGTTTTTGTGCCTAAATATGCACGACGAAAATGCTCAAAAAATTGAAATGAATTAATTCACAAAATTGTCATGGGGATGACATTGGATGACTTTTTGGCATGAAGCCGAAATAGGCTTCAAATGTTCAACTAAGGAGTGGTTATTTCTCTTCTTCTTCTTCTTTTGGCGCTACAGTCCGTGGTGAACCTGGGCCTCAACCAACAAAGTTTTCCAGCTGGCACGGTCTTTAGCCCAATTGTGCACACCAAGTTGGTTGAGGTCCCTCTCCACTTGTGTGCGCCATCGGTTCCGTGGGCGTCCTCTACTGCGTTGTCCCACAGGTTCGGAATCGAAGATTCTACGGGTCGGAGCAGTATTCTCCATGCGCTCTACATGGCCCAAACATCTTAGCCGTTGGATCCGTAGGCGCCTGGTTAGGCTCATGTCGCTGTACAACCCGTACAGTTCATGATTGAATCTTCTTCTCCAGAAACCATCAACGCAAACAGGGCCGAAGATTGAACGCAGAACTTTTCTCTCGAAAATACCAAGGATTTCCTCATCCGCCTTCGACACCGTGCATGCTTCTGCGCCATAGAGAAGTACAGGGATTATCAAAGTGGTATATAGTGTCAGCTTGAGCCCAAAGAAACAGCGATTGGCAAGAGTTATTCTGCGTTTGATCTCGGTACTGATGTTATTTATACTGTTGACTTGGGAGCCAAGGTAGACGAAGTCCTTCACTACCTCGAAGTTATAGCTGCCTATGGTGACGTTCTGGCCCAGTCGTCGGTGTTGCGCGTCCTTTTTTGATGACATCATATACTTCGTTTTGCCCTCGTTCACCGCTAGACCCATTTTGGCCGCCTCCGTTGAAATCCCAGCAAACGCTTCAGTGACGGCTCGCTGTGTTCGACCAATCACGTCAATGTCGTCAGCGCATGCTAGCAGTTGCACGGACTTTTGGAAGATCGTGCCTCTGTTGTTGGCGTGTGAGTTTTGCACGATCTTCTCAAGAATTATGTTAAAAAAGTCACATGACAGTGCGTCGCCTTGTCTAAATCCCCTTCTGACATTGAAGGTCTCGGTGAATTCGTTACCGACCTTGATGGAGCAGCGAGAGTTCTTCATCGTCATCCTACACAGCCTGACGAGTTTGGTAGGAATGTCAAAACTAGACATGGCTTCGTATAGCTCGTCCCTATACACACTGTCATATGCGGCCTTAAAATCGATGAATAGGTGGTGGGTGTCGATTTGCAACTCTTGGGTCTTTTCCAGGATCTGCCGTAGTGTGAAAATTTGGTCGATGGTGGACTTCCCCGGCCTGAAACCACACTGATAAGGACCTATCAAACTGTTGGTTTCAGACGCTCATACAAAACGGCAGAGAAGATCTTGTAGGCGATGTTCAGGAGACTTATTCCTCGGTAGTTGGGATATTTCTCTACTCCTTTTAATTTTTTCCCCTATATCAGCGTTGCCATAATTTTTTTTACCAAATTTTCTAATTTGCAATAATAAATGTAATTAAAGCTGCACATCAGAATAAAATTAAGTATATGTGTATGTAAGTAAACGAAAAGCAACGAAAAGCTGCACGAAGGCCTAAACGGAGAGTATTTTAATTTTTTATATTTAAAAAGCATAAAAGTAGACTCATGCAGAAAAACACAACTCTTTGAATTTGATCGGTGCTGCAAAAAAATGATTTAATAAAAACACCGTTTTTCGCAAATACTGGGATAAAACTAAAAGCTCAGAAATACAATAAAAAAGTTGAAAGTCGAGAATGGCTTAAAGAAATATGGGGCAAAAACTACAAAGTCTGCACAATTTGCGTTTTAAAACAAAAAACTTCAAAACTGCCCCATGCTTCGATAAGCAGCAAAATGCAGATAAATCTGCACAGGTGGCAACACCGCCCTACAGCTCCATATTAAAGCAAAGTAATAAAGTTACTCTTCCAGTATGGCCCAATTTTTTCTTCGATTATCAATTTTAAATAAAGTTTTTTATCAAACCGCTTTCCCTAGAGAGTGTATTTTTTTTTTTTGATTACATTCATGAAGTTTTTTTTTCAACTCTCCGTCTAATTTTGAATTACAGGTAATAATGCTCATGCCGCCAACATGGTGACGGCTGTTTTTCTGGCCACTGGCCAAGATCCAGCGCAAAATGTAACGTCCAGCAACTGTTCAACCGGTATGGAGTGCTGGGGTGAAAGTAATGAAGACTTATACATGACATGTACAATGCCTTCCCTGGAGGTGGGAACGGTGGGTGGCGGCACGGGTTTGCCGGGACAAAGTGCTTGTTTGGATATGCTGGGCGTAAAGGGTGCCAATGTCACCCAACCCGGTGAAAATGCCAAGAAGTTGGCGCAAATTGTCTGTGCCACAGTTATGGCTGGCGAATTGAGTCTTATGGCCGCTTTGGTCAATAGCGATCTAGTCAAAAGTCACATGCGACATAATAGGTAAACAATCAAGCAACACTTCAACTCGTGACGTGAAAAATACTGAATACATAATTTGCCTACTCTTTCAGATCTTCAATAGCTGTAAGCACAAAACTAAGCACCAGCATTGCAATCAATCCGTTGAATGTCACAGTATCCAGTTGCAGTAAGATAAGCTAAAACTTAAAAGATCACGTAGAGCAGAATTACTTTAATTATAGTAAACACAAAATTCAAAATGCTATTTACTACCTCCTGATTTTTTTAATTTTATTTTTATATACATACAAGCATATAAATTAATTAAAATTAAACAATAAAAAATATCTATTTACTTAAAGCTTAACTTGGATGGGTGCAAGTTTTGTCAATTGTTTCTTTCGAGACCGATAAGAAAAGTGAAAACAATTTCTGGTCTTGCCAGTGGATACGAGCTGCATACATACATATACACGTATGTATGTATTTAAAAATTAGTTTCAAGTGCAAAGCACTCCCCCAAGATCATTAAAACAATCACAAACTTAAAGAAATCTCCAAAACAAACCCGGCGTTGTAGTAAGATATTTAATATATTTCTTAAAAGTCAAAACTAAACTTTAAACTATTATTAATTAGAATATTCAATGGTTTTTAAATGAACAAACGATAAGTCGATGATGTGTGCACGCACAATCTTATGAATTATGAATTAATTAAATACGATAGACCAACTTGTTTATATTTGCTAATTGTTGACATAAAAAGATAACGAAAAAATATTTAAACATCCCAATGAAATGTATTTTTTATATAAAAGTAAAAGTGCTAAAGCAATGCTGCAAATACCAAAGTTTTATATTAAAAATAAATTTGATTTCTTTTCTTATATTTCTTGTTTCTTTCTTGGTTTATTCTCTAAGAACAACTAATTTTAAGCTTAAAAAATTATGTTTGGTCGACTTCAAAAAAAAAAATATATAAGAAGATTCTATATTCGTAATTTTTAGTTCATCTGGAATTTTGGCCAATAATTTGTTGATACACAATTAAATACGTATAAATATATATGTACATACGTACATACATGTGTATATATGTATAGTTGTAAGTGCGTCTATTAAGCATTTATCCATGTAAAAATGATTAGAATTTTAAACGAAAATATACATACACACACACACACACATACATACATATAACAAATTTATATTTATTTTTTTAAACTTTGTTTTATTAATTTTAAAATAATTTACAATTAAATGTAACGAAAAGTGTAATAAAAGTTTTTGTTTTGTTTAGAAATTAAAAAATAAAATATTTCCTTATTTTAAGCTTCTGTTGTCCGATGTAAATTTAAACAACTTTTGTGGTTTTATTCCAACTTTTAAGCTGGTAAAAATATCTTAAGCCGCAAAAATATAAAAAGAGTTGGTTGGCATTAATCAATTCTTCTGGGGGTGGGAGGTGGGAAAACGTTTATAACAAACGGAAATTATTAAGACAAACGAAAAATGCGAGGTCATATTCGAATCTTTTTACGGCTAAACGGAGAGTGGCTTTTATTTCGGCTAACCAAATCAGTTATCTTCGTTAGCTATAAGCAAAGCATTAAAAAACTACAGTGAGGATAAGCAAAATATTGAAAATAAAACGCGAACTTCCGCAAGTAATTTTTATTTTAAAACAAATAACAAAAAATATGCAAAGCTTCGTAAAACAGTTCTGGGATGGACGGCGTGCGAGTCAAAGTTATTATTTTTTAATTAACGTTGTTGGTGGTTTAATCCCCAAATACTTTCTTGCCTATTAGTTGTATTCCTGTACTCATCATGGAGATCATAATTTCTGTACTGGGAGTTTGGTTCCATGAAAGAGATTTTTATTATTTTTTACGAGTAAAAAAATTGTGTAGCGTTTTTAAAAAGTTTGAAGTACATGTGTACAAATGTTAAATTTAATAGATTAATACTAAAACTCAATATTAATACATGCATATGTGTGTATGTATGTATGTACACGCGTAAGTTTTTGTTTTCTTTAGAATCATTGCTTTTAATACAGCACTTTTCTCTTGCTGATCTCCTGCCGCTTTACATTGACATTTAAATCCTAGCGTTACCGCACTTACATATGCAAATACATACATTTTGGTCCGGCATTGACAGAACTTCTTGTTTACTCTTAATATTACCAAACTTTGGCCAAAGCCTGTGGTGACAGCACAGTAAAACTGCAGTTTAATTGCTTGCAACATCAAACCATTTTTTTTCGATATCGAAAACCATTTCGATAATAAAGTACCGGTGTCCAAAATACCGATTATATCTCTGTCACTATATATCGAGTTTAGAAAGAAAGTAACAACGCGAAATAAAACTGAATCAAATTTCTTCGAAACTACATGGGCATCATAATGTTTCCCTTTAGACGTGACAGACTAACTGTCGGTGATGTCTATGACAGCTGATTGGATTAGAGATTACTAGAGCGAATGTCTTCCCTTGAACTACACTTTATTTCCATTTACTTGCCTAATAATAAAAGTTAGTTTTTAACCTACACACAGTGGTGGACATTAGGTTGGCACATTTCATGTATTTTGCATTGAAAATTAAGTGAGCATTTTACACCCGCACGCTTAGTAAGGTGTTGCTTGGAACAACAAGGCCTTGATGTTTTAAAATGGCAGCCTATGGAACCCAAAAATTTAAACCATTTATGGTCGGAAATAGAAAAGTCTTGGTATGCAATACCAAAGGAACTTTGCACGGGCCTCATGGACAGCATGCCCGAGAGATGTGCAGCTGTATTAAAGAATAAATTCTATTCTACTACATATTAAGCATTTGGTATAATTAATGTTCGTTTTTGTTGTTGGAAATAAATTTTGTTAATTTGTGCTAAATTACTGTAAACGATAAAAAAGTTAAGTAAAATAATATCGTATATTCTTAACACTGAGAATAATGCATTAAAATATAACAATGATAAAAGTAATTAATACGTTTAAAATTTTTTAGATTATTAATACGTTACTGCCAACTACGAGATAACTCGTAGATTGCGTTCCCTTCTAGCTACGAATATAACCGTATTATATTCGATAAATGGCGTCTGGGAAAAGAACACAAAGTCAATGTTGTCTTGCGTGAACTGAACATTTATTAAAACAAACAAAAATAATGGAAAAATTCATTCAATATAATGGAAAAATTAACTCAAATACAGGAAATAAAGTAATATTTTATTGCTTGTGGAAGTTCTTAAAACAATTTTCCACACAAAGCTTCACAGGCTGGACAGAAGTAACGCTTTTTTTTTTGCTTGAGTACATATGCGACATGGCTTTGTCGGAAGCTGTTTTTTTTCGGTTGGTGGCAAACACTCTAAATCTATTTTTTTCAAAACTGGTTGAATATCTTCTCCAATCAACGGCTGGACCACCGACTTACACCAACTGATCAAAAATGGGATTGTATTTCACTGACGCCGCCAAATAGAATAAAGGAATAGATTTCTTTTAAAATTTGGTTTTTAGGCATATCTGATAGTCTACCTTCAAATACATCTTCCTTAAAAAATGCCGTAGTATGTCTTTGCAAATAACATATTTATTTATAGCTATTGTAAATAAAAACAAAACTTTAGGTAGTTAAATATTGCTTAAAATGTCTTCTATCTATCTACATATTTAACATAAATTGAGTGACAAAAAGAAACGAGAAATATATTTACTGCCCGTTTCGAACTGAAACAGTTTTCTTATATTTTACTTTTTTTCCCCTATTCATTTTTTTTCTTTCTCCCGTAAAGTGCAGATACGTGCTTTCCACATTGAGCCATCGATACGTAAAATTGATGTCCTTTTGAAATATATTGATAAAAACTGTTTTGCTTTGAAGCATTAAATTGACAATAAAAATACAATTTAAAAAATATTTATACCGTTATTCGGTTACGGCTTCCAACTTTAGGTTCTTTTGATCGAAAATGGTAGTGCCGTTATTCAAATGATAAAGCAGGTGATTAAATTAAAATCGCAACTGCAATTGAAATTCAACCGTTTTGGTGGCAACTGCAAACCTCTACAATTAAAACTGTAAAAAGAAACGCGTTGCGACCATTTGGATTTGTATGTCAGGAGAAATACGAACAAATAGCAACAAATCTGTTTTACTATCTACATTAAATTCCATACTTCCATATTGATTTTTTATACTTTAGCATCTGCCATTTTGTACTTAATGATATTTAATATTTTTTTAAATGTGCAATTAATATCAACTGTAAACTGAAGTGCAATAATACAAGACGTTCAGGTCCAAGTATTTTATTAATGCATATTTTATTGAAAAATAAGCTTACCTGGAACAGATAAAAGCGGTTATGAGAAATACTGTACGCAATTTTATATCATAAAATAAAATTTAAAAAATAAAAATCCAAAATTCTATTAATCATGAAACTTTACAAATTGGTTGCTGCGACACAATAAGTGTTCTCGAGACTTACTTGTTTAAAACACTTTTCCCGGTTATGCCCTGCTCCGATTTAAATTAAAAAAAATAGGTTGGCTTGATAACAAAATAAACGAGCAGATTTTAAGTATCATGAGGAACACAATGCGCAAAAATTCGTTACATTTTATTTAAAAAATAATAAATTTCTATTACATTTTAAACTTCGTTTTTTTTTTAATTTTTAAGATATAATCTTTTTATTCATATATGACTGACCTACCTACATATGTACGTAGTGTGCTATAAAATGAACTATAATTTTTATAATTCCACCAAAGATGTGATCTACGTATGTGTGTGTGGTAATATAATTTTGAATTAAACAACAAGCTGTTGTTCTTTTATTACCTTATTTTTTCGAAAACAAGTTCAGTTTAATGTTTAAAACTTTTGTTTTTAGTATTCGAAACACTATTATCATTTGAAATGAAATGGTTCAAAAATTTCCCTTAGGTTTTGGTTTTCGGAATAATTACAGCATTAAAAACAGAATATTAAAAACCCTAGGATTTTCGAATTATAATATAATTACGCCTTAAGAAAATTAAGATGTAAATACTTCTTAATTTAAAATGATTGTAACTTATTTCCAAGTTTGTTTATTAATTTTCAGATGCATCTTGTTGTTGGGCTTCCAACGAAGCATCTTCCACAGAAAGTATGGGTTTCTTGGGGCTGGGCTCAGCAGATTTATCATGTTCCGGTTCGTCTCCTGCTGTAGCAGCTGCTTCTTCGTTGAAATCTTTTGCAGCACCATTTTTAATTTCGTCAGTACTGCTTTCCGCACTGTGGTTACCCTCTGCGCACAATAATTCGTCGGGATGGGAAATTTGACGTTTCTTTATCCGTTCTAGTAAAGTACTATGTAATTGATTTATTTCAACGGGACGAGCCATGACCAAGAAAATCTTAATTTTTCCCGTGTTATCCATTGCAGTTAAACGTAGAGACTTTTGACTTGGCCGTTCAACAACCATGCCGGCCCACACCTTTAAGAGAAAAAGGCATTCTTCATTCATAAATTTTATTTAATAACTATTGAAATGCGTACCTTAGTATTGAGCAACAAGCGTAAATTGCCTGAAGTTCTGAAAACCAAGCGAGAACATTCATGTACAATTTTAGAATCGTTTAGTCGTAGACTACCGCGACCTCTTTCTTCCCAATTGCTGTTCACGAAAGCAAATAGCTTACAGTTTAGCTGAAAAGGAAAAACGTATTTCAAAAAGATATTTTTTTAAGAATAATAACTTACATCAACAATGTTCACTTCATTTTCTTCGCCTGTAAATGTTTCCACTTCTTCATATTTACGTTTTTGAGCGCGGCTTTCTTCATATTCTCTAGCGACTTCCGTTAGACTTTTAGCTTCAGCATTACCCTCCTTACCCAAAGCAGAATCACAACTTTCGGATGATTTCGCTGCGGCTGCAGCATTTTGTATTACATTGGAAAATAAGAGCCCTTCTCCTGCAGTTGAAGCAGAAGATTCTGTGCTGTCAGTGTTAGTGACAGAATCAGATTTTATGTTTTCCTAAATTTCAAACCCATTAACACCCGTCATAAATTAAATTTTATTTTAATAACTTACCCCAACAACACGTTCATGAACATTTTGTCCGAAAACGAATCCTGATTTCTCCACCAATGGAATTGAATTTTTTGCAGCAGCGAAAAGATTAGCACGCTCTCTACCGTTTTTCCGTAGGAATGATAAGACATCCTTTTCTTCGCTATTCTCTCCATTATCATTACCTTTGGCAGTTTGTTCGGAATCCTCTTGATCGTCTCCTTCCCTCCCTTCTTCTTTATGATCTTTTAAGAAAGGATTGCTGGTGTCTTCTTTTGATTTCTTGGCAGCATCGCCAGTGCTCTCACAACCAACAGAAGTTGTTGCTGCGGCGCCATTTGATTCATTTGATGACGTCACATTATTTGTTGTGCTATTGTTTGCTAAAGCTGAACTTAGTCTAGATGGACCCAAAACAGAAGGACGCAGCACACCGGCTCTTAGCACAGGATTGCCCCCAACACTGCCACCACCAGTTAATCGAGAGCTCTGTAAAATAGAATCGCTACTCATGCTACTCGATTCGTTTGAATTATCTGCAATTTCAAAATAAAACTCTTTTGTATCCTGTTCAAAGGTTTCTATCACTTAATATCTTCATTTTTTATCCTTATTCAAGTGTTCGTATGAGACCCGCCTGTGCTTTTTTCACACTCTTTTGCTTTATTTCTGCATATATTTATTTAACACATCAATTTAATACTTACCATTGTTTTCGGACATTTTTTGAGGTTCCTGTTTTTTAGTTTTATTGTATTCTTTTATTTTTATGTATTGTTTTTATATTGAACTAAATTAAAAAATTGATTAGAAAATTAATGATTGAGTGGATGTTCGAGGTTAGCGTATGCAGAATGTCACACATAAAAAATTCAAAATTTGTCTTTTCATTCGTTTTGCTTTAACATTTCCCCGCACACTGTTGCCAGCTACTTCATTCATAACATGTTCAAGACTAGTGAGGAATATTCGGAATGAATAAGAACTAGAAACCATTACTCGCAGTACATAAACAAGTTTTTCTTAATTTGACTTTAGATTTGGAATTGCAAAACATAATAACAATTATATATATAATGTATATAATTGTATAATTTCAGAACTATTTATGAAAAAATCAAAACTTTACTTTCATACACAAGAAACCCATATCACCGACTATTTTAAATTTTCTTCATAAATTCCAATACATTCTTTTAATGCAAACATTTTAAGCTGTTTTGCTTAAACTACACGTGTAAAAAACATTGAAAACAAAACAAGAATTTTTGGTGTTCACCTTTTATTTAATTTTTGTCATAGAGCACAATCACTGTTTATATCACACGTAAATTTTTGATTAATATTTGTAGATTTGTTAGTTATATAAAAAAAACTAAACATTGGAGTCAATGATCAAAAACTTCGAATACATAAAAATATGGAGGTTAAGGGCCAGTTTTTAACATAAAAATTAAACGGTGTTTAAACTTAAGTTCTGTTTAAATACCGAGTTAATTTTTATAGATCATATTTAAATACAACTTAAATCACTGACCACGTCCATTTAAATACAACTTAAGTTTTTTATACTACCATATGGTTTTGACAGTTCTGCAAATTATGAAAATTGCCCATTGAGGTTTTTTCATTATTTGATAATAAAAAACAGCAGCATAATCGAGTGCAAAAAGACTGACCGAGTTGGTGCAGAACAAAAGGTGAATGTGTGGAAGGATGTGGAACGAGAATTTAATAGCAAATTCAGGCAAACAGTTCGAAACCACAAACATTTTTAAAGCAAAATATTTATACATACATATGTATGGATGTACATAATTTTCAAATAACTCTTACAAATTTAGGCAGCATTTGCAAACTTTTCACTGTGTACGCTAGAATAACTATTAGTATGATGGCTTACTAATATGGAACGTTTTTTGGAAAAATAACGCATTATGGAAATTTTCACAATATAAAAATTTATTAAAGTTGTATATACTCACTTTTTTTACTGGAATATTTTTTTTTCAACTGATAAACAACTAAACTATTTCACAGCGCATTTTGTTCTAATCGCCACAGATATAGTAGTCGAACTAAAAAAACCGTTAGTTTAAAAACAACTTTTTTCTTATTTTTGTTCGCTTATTCGTATACCTTCTTTTTGTAAACAAAGCAGCTGTTGTATAAATGTGGAGCAGTTTACTTTGTATTTCATTTAAGACAAAACAAAGCTACTGTGGGCCATCTTACGTGTGAAAACTTAAGAAATAAAGATTAAAAAAACACTTTTATGTGGTCTAAAATAATTAAAAATATAATGCTCAATTTTAAAAATTATTGAATATCAGATATAAGAAGAGGTAAGGATGTGATTTTTGTAGTGCTATGAAGGTTGCGATGTCACAGAAGTACACGTCATTCGAAAAAGTTTTACGACAAACATTGATTGCTAATTTGTTGAAAGCCTGCAAAAATTTAGTGAAAACAAATTTTTATGTTAAATCTAAAACAACGAATCACATTTAATATATACTATTATTTACTAAGGCAGATTTACAGACGACCGATATGAAGAACTTTGTTATAATATACGGCGTTGCAATTTTATTGCTTATTCGGATTACGTTGGCAGACTTAAAGGGACCACAAGTTACAAATAACGAGGCAAAAGATATATCGGATACAACGGATTCATCAGGAAAAGCACCATCCAAAGTAGAAAATCAGAAAGTTAATGCTGAAGATACCAGTGAAGCCACTGATAATGAACATGCCAAGAATATGGATGAGCTGATAACAGCAGCCCAGAAAGTTAAAGAAATTACACAATCAATTGCAGACGCTGAAGCCAAATATGAATTTTTACAATTTGCTTTATTGCAGCACTTGTGGAGCGAAGAAGCTGTCGGCAAAAAACTTCAAGAGCGGATAGAAACGATTGAATCCAAACGGGAACCCATTGAAACTATTGATCCAACCCAAGAACAGATTGAAGGTATTTTGCTGTTAGTTTTGTAAAACCTAATTGTATTTAATGCAAACAATTTCTTATTTGGTGGAAGCGCAAAGTATGTACGAGAAGGCAGTGGAAATATTAAATGGTCAAAGCTCTGATAAGCGTGTAGCTCGCACTTTACTACGAAAGGCTGCTGAAATGAAAAACAGCAAAGCTCGTTCAGTTTTAGCATGGCAGAGGATCCTTGATGAAAGTATGGAAGACTTTGACTTTAATTACGCAGCTACAGAGTTTGACGAGCTAGCCAAAGAAGGTTTAGCAGGGGCTCATTTAGTAAGTAATTTCTATTTTCTCAATTACGGATTACACATGTATATGAAAATTGGCTGGTTCGATTTCGATTCTAAGAGATCAGATTTTGAAGAAATCTTATCATCTTTTAGGGATATTATCAATGCAGCCTGCAGCAGGCATTGGTCGAAAATCAGAAAATGTTCACTCTATATATACCTACAATATTTCACAACCCATAATATGGCACGCTTATAATTTGGTTATCAAATGATATTGAAAGTACACAAATTTATTTTCAAACAATAAAATTAAATATGTTGTTCAACGACAGTGGTGGCCCACTCTACATCTATCTGCACATGTGTAAGAAAATTGCTTTTCGTAAATAGCAATATTTTGGCCTATCTCAGGAAAATGAAAATAAATAAAAACTTTTGAAAGTTGTACCAAATAATTTTGTTAAATTAAATGGCTGTAAATTATTTGTTTAACAAGATTTTTTATTTTAAACTATCATTGCAGGGCTTAGCCTTTCTATATTCTGTGGGAATTGGCGGTAAAAATGTTAGCCAGCCCTTGACATTAATTCACTTAACTTTAGCCGCTTTGGATGGTGATTCAATGGCTGAGATGGCTTTGGGCTATCGTTATTCATTTGGTATTAATGTGCCGGCCAGTTGTGAAAAATCTTTGTCATATTATAAAAAAGTTGCCCAAAAAGTGGCTGCTAATGTAAAATTCTCCAGCGGTCCTTTAATACACCGCGTAAGACTTTTAGATGAATCTGAAAATCCTGGCAGTCAAGAAACGGAAATTGTTGACTATTACCAATTACTTGTCGACAAGGGTGACGTACAGGCACAAATAGGCTTGGGGCAACTTTACTATCAAGGCGGCAAGGCCATACAGCAAGATCACCAGAAAGCTTTGGAATATTTTACACTGGCGGCAAATGCTGGCAATGCTATCGGTTACGCCTTTCTGGGAAAAATTTATTTAGAAGGGAGTGAACATATAAAAGCTGACAATGAAACGGCATTAAAGGTAATTATTGGGTAAAATAAAAAATACGTACATATACAAAACTGAACTTTCTAAACAAATTTTACAGTATTTTGCCAAAGCTGCCAATTTGGGCGATCCCGTAGGTCAGAGTGGTTTGGGTTTGATGTACTTGAAAGGTTACGGTGTTCCCCGAGATCCTTTAAAGGCTTTAAATTATTTCACCATGGCTGCGGATCAAGGCTGGGTAGACGGTCAACTGCAGTTGGGAATGATGTATTTTGGTAAGTTTTACTATCCACAAAGAAGTTTGTATTAATTTTATTGTTGATGTTTAATAGCTGGCAATGGTGTCAAAACAGACTACAAGTTAGCTTTGAAATATTTCAACTTGGCTTCCCAGTCTGGGCATGTGTTGGCGTACTACAACTTGGGCATTATGCACGCGTACGGTATTGGTATATTGCGTTCATGTGCGGCTGCTGTAGAAGTAAGTTGTTTTTATACTGCGAGTACTTTTTTAATATTTATACTAACATGTTTATCTGCATTGTACAAAATATAAGTTCTTTAAAAATGTTGCTGAACGTGGTAGTTGGAGTTCATATTTAATGAAAGCATATACAAACTATAAAAACAACATGATAAATCAAGGCTTTATTAAATATGCACTTCTTGCTGAACTTGGTTACGAAGTGGCCCAAAGTAATGCTGCCTATCTTCTGGATCGTGGTGATGTCACAATTTTTTATGATCGCAATGAAGAACTAATACGAGCATTCTATTATTGGAAGCGAGCTGCAGCTCAAGGTTATTCAGCAGCTCAAGTGAAATTAGGCGATTATTACTATTATGGCTGGGGAACGGACATTGACTTTGAAATGGCAGCCGCCTTGTATCGCAAAGCATCAGAGCAACAATATAATGCTCAAGCTATGTTCAATTTGGGTTACATGCACGAAAAGGGGTTGGGCATGAAAAAGGACTGGCATTTGGCAAAGCGACAGTATGATTTAGCAGCCGTAACAAATGCCGACGCTAAGGTGCCTGTGGCAATAGCACTGCTGAAACTGCAGTTATTGGCAAAACTTGAATCTATTAAAGAGGTAAGCAAATGAAATCAAAAAATTCTTCGAACTTCTGAATTGCTTGATAGAACAATTTATTTAGTCGGTAAACTTTAATATCTAATTGGCCAGGTTCAAAATATTTTTTGCAAAATCTCTAATTTTAGCTTATTTTTTCATTACAGTCGCCCTATAAATTTATTTTTTACTTGGATGACAATATAGTCGCTAATTGGGATTTATATATGATAACAATATTAACAGTATTGCTGGGTTTTATTATATACTCAAGACGTACATTGGAAAATCAACAGCAACCAAATCAAGAAAATCCGCAGCAACCACTAGACGATAACACTGTTGATCAACAAAACACTGATAATGCGGCATCAGCGGAAACTGCAAATACAACAAATAATACACAAACTGCACAAAGCTCAACAGTAACAAGTCCAAATACAAAAACAGAAACTAATACAGACTCCAATAAAGATGCTACATCAAGGTTAAAGACGCCCACAGCAATATTATCACAAACTACAACTACAACAGCATCTACATCACAATCTTCAACAACTTTGACTTCAAACACAACTTCATCACCATCTGTAATACCGTCAGCTGCTTCAAATTCTACAGCTGATCCTACTGAGTAGTAAACTAATTAGATTTATTTTAATAAATAACTGTATAAAATTTAAAACAAGCAAAACGAAGTTTGAATTAAAATTAATTTCCATTCTGTCATTTTATTTAACCTCAGCATACGTCTTTTTATCAAAAAAATTAAATCAAAAAGCTCTTTCCTGATCCTAACCCTATGATTTAATAAATGAATATTGAACCCCTATCATATCTTTTTTGTTTTATTTTAAGATTTTTGGCGTATGTTGTCTGTAAATAAAGCACACACAGACTTGTTATTAACAACATATTTTTACACGTGTTTTTCGTTTAGTTTATTTATATTATTTTGGTAATATATGAAATTTTTTTATTTAAATATAAGATACAAATAAACAATATTAAACTTTTAAATCAAATACATGTTTTAGTTGTTAGTTTATATTCGAAAACGAAAAAGGCGAATAAAATGTTTGGCTTCGTGAAAAATTGTGAAAGTTAAAGCGCAACAATCACCACAATAGAAAACCAAATCTTAGAATATGAAGGACAAACAGTGATTAGCTTGAGCAAAGTGGCCAATCGTATGTATGTATGTACATTAAACACAGAATACTGCCTTAATCATAATAAATATTTTATGTTTATTCAGGTTTTATTTTACAAAATTTCTATACAAGATAATTTCAAAGGAAATAGAATTTTTTGTAAATTAGACAGACATTTTCAACTCAATTGTTTGCATTTGTTTTTCTTCATATTTAAAATTGTTTTAGCAATAGACATTCTTATGACGTCTTGATTTATAGCCAAAATTGGTCCTGGACTGAGAATAATTATTGCAGCGTGCTTTATTTCCTTAAAACACAAAAATAAATATTCTAAGTGTCTTATTCGTTTTGAAAAGTTGTGTTCGATTAAAAAGGGTGTTTGCAGCCACTAAATTCTGTTTAACAGCTTCTTAATGTTTTTTACACAGAGCATTAATTTAAAATAATGCGAATATTTCATTGTTTTTTTTTTAATTACTTGCTGCGCCAATGTTACAACGCGAAGATCGTTTCACAGCACATTTGTATTTTTTGTTTATTTACAAACATAAATACTGTTATATAAGTAAATGTTTATTTATTTATTTTACTTCTTAAATCAGCAACTTACTGTTTTATTTTCCTCGTTATTGTTGGTCTTTTAACAGTGCCTCGATTCAACCAACAGTCCAGTGGTCGTATGTTTGATTCCTCTCTTGTGAAAAAACAATAGTTAACAGATGTTTGATTGTGCATTGTCGAAGGTATGTATGTACATATGTATGTATGTATGTACACTGGGCATTCAACAGCCAAAATAGCATCAGTTAAATTCTGATATACCAATTCCTGCATTATAGAATAAAAGTAAACAAACAACAAAACACTACTCCTTCTGTCCACAGCATATGTAGGGGTTGACCCCTGAGTACTAGTTACAAAAAAAAAAAAAAACAAACAGCCGCTGTTCGTTTTTCACGTCCTCAGCCGCAGCCAAATCTAATCAAGCGGCTGAGCTGTTCAAATTTATACAGCCGCAGCCACAGACACGGTTTCTTTTCTGGAAAAAAGCTATTTGACAGCTTCATCAACAGCACTTTCTGGTGCTGTGGCTGTTTGGCAGACAGCTTTTTAAACCCTTTTTAAAAATAAAGGAAATAAAGGAGAAACGATCAATATGCGAAGAAGACCAAATACTTTGAATTTCTTACACTTCATGCACCGAAATTGCAATTGGTGCGAAATTTGCACTTTTCTTTGTCAGTTTAGAAATGTTGCGTTGAATTATAACCTCTCACTTTCCTTTTCATAGGAAAAAGCGTAGGCATTTGTTTCTATCAAATACATACATATGTACACATACTTATGTATGTATGTATGTATCTAGTTGACATACTTATACATATTATTTTTAATCAATAAGTTCTACGCAAAATTGTTAAAAAATAAAAAATCATGTTCCATCAATTAAGGGTAATATACTTATATACATACATACATACATATGTAAATTATTTTTACTAAATAATAGCAAGCAAACAACTATATTATTACTATGTATTATGTTTCAGCCTATGATGCGCTCAAACTTTGCAAGATTTATATCATCGACCGGTTACAACACGCAACAACAAATTTCCTGCAGCAGAGGCGGAAAATTGCCGGAAAAATTAAGAAGAGCACAAAAACTTTTCCAAGCAAAAAACAACTTGCCAGTGTTTCTTAAAGGCGGCAAAAAAGACAAAGTGTTATATTACATCACCCTGGGACTTTCTGGATTGGGTTTAATATCGAATTTTGCTTTTTTTGCTTCTTATATAATTGACTAGATTGCGTTTACAATGTTTTTCAATTTTATTTGCAAAATAATTAACAATTAAAAAATTCATCATTTAAATTTGTATAAATTAGGTAGATTTCTTTTCACAAGCTCTAAGCAGAGTTGGGTGCATGTTGGCCATGACCTTCCTCATCTAATTTATCAATGACTAACTTAAGACAGTCTTTTGTTGAAACTTTTTCTAGATTGCACACTTTTGTTAAGTCCATGGTAGAAATTTGCTCTATCATTTCTTTGATGCGTTCCTGCTTTATGATGGCTTTAACTGATTGTCTGGTAGATATGGTCGGATGTGGACTGCTGGCTTTCTTTTCTTTAGAATCATTTTCGATTTGTTTACCTTTATCGCGGTAATACTGTTCAATAATGCGCCGTATTTTCAATTTTGTCGCTCGTGTTTTGCGACTAACATGCCCCAGAGCCAAGTTGTGCAGTTCTTGAAAATTTATTTCTTTATTTACTTCGGCAGCAGTATCATTTATTTCTTCCAGTGACTCAACAGTGGATACAACACCATCATTTTGTGTGCTTGAGCCCTGATTAAGAAGCTGTAGCGATTGCAAATTATCTTGGGAAATAAATGTTTCGGAATCTTTTAAAGGTGAATCCAACATTTCACCTGTTGTCTCCTGAGCAGATATATTTTGTTTAAGGAATTGTATGGAGTCGGCTTTAAGGTCGTCTTGAATAGATTTATTTTCTCCCAAAGTTTCACTAGATTTCGTCTTCTTGTTTGGTTTTGTTGTCTTCTCCTCTTTAACTTCGTTTAGAGCATTTGTTTGTTTTAAGTTTTCGGAGAGTTTTTCAATGTCTTTAGGTATTTTCTTTTTTTTCGCTAACTTCCTAACATCTTCATTCAATTTTCGTTTTAGTATCGCTAAACATGGTTTGGTTTTAATTTTTACAGGAACGATGGAATTGTATTGAATTCCTATACTATTGAAACAGTCTATGAACTCTATAGTATCGAAGTCTTCCTGAAGTGATGGCCATTGGGTATTAAATTTACTTTTTGCTTCCATCAGCAAATGAGTATAGTGCGAAGTTTCTTCTTTTGTATAGCTCATGCGTTCATTTTTATAATATCTGCAAATTAACAAAATTAAAAATAAACAATTTCGAATACGTGCATTTTACCAAGAAACTATAACAGTCAAGCTTCCAGTATTTTTAATTGTTTTTGGCAAAAGGCAGCCCTTTTTGATATATTTGGAGCTGGTGAATATGAATTTTATTTTCTTTAATTTTTATTTAGAGCTTTATATTGAAAAGCAAACGATTTTCAGTTCGATTGCCAAGCAGACAGCTACAAATTTCTGGTCGCCGGAAAGGCAGTAAAACAATATTATTTTTGTCCACTGCATTATAAGTTTTCGGTAACTGGGAACCGCACTTCGTTTGCCATCCATAATATGGTTCAAAAACTATTTAGTTAATTAGATTTAGCAATATAGCATTTTAATGTAATTAATTTGATTTTTTCGGCAATAAGAAATGTGGCTAAATCAAAACTAAGAATGTAGCGAATCTTGTAATCCAACTTAGTAAGGGAAAATTCATTTAATTTTAACATAACATTTATGTATGTATATGTTTTTATGTATCTGCGCTTTTTGAATATTTCGTAAGTAAATAGTTTAAATTATTCGAACAAGAAACAGATCAACAAAATTTATTACACGTATGGAAAAGTTTGTGAAAATTGTGTTATCCAACACTATTTTTCTTACGTATCGAAAATATTCAAACTAGCAAATATTCAAATCGTACTAAATATAGAAGCTATACATTATGCTTAAGCGGTTTTGTCAACTCACCTCCAATCATTTCTTATTTGCAAAAATCTGCTCACTCCACTTTGGGCAGCTAAATTTGAAATATGCACAGACACATTCGCTGAGTCTGACTCCAGATTATGCAAATTGCGAAGCCCTACACCGCCGGGGTAATTAGTGCCCGCAATCATAAGTAAGAACAGTGTAATGAACAAATTGACTAATAAATGACCGCCAGCACACAAGGACAAAAATCCATGCCATATTGATTTCGAGCTATTCTGCCAACTAGAAAAAAAAGGATAACGCTCATTATATCAATATTATTATTCATAACTTAACAAATACTTACAATCTTTGGCAGGCAGTGGCGGCCGATAAGTTCAGCACCGGAAACACATAGATAATGAAGCGTAATTCCTTATGTGGCAGTAAAGAGTAAATGAGGACAAAGCCCAGAGCTGATAAAACTATGGGTCTGATGCGTCGTTCTAAAAACAACCCAATAGGAACAAATATCAGTGAGGCTCCCATGGCACGCGGTAACGCTGAATAGAAATACCACAGAAAAGGTGAAGTCTGGTAATGTTTAATTAGCTAAAGGAAAGCCATAGAGGCGAAAAAATCAAATATTGCATTTCGGACTAAAATGTTGGATAAAACATCACTTAAAACACTTAGTGTTATACAAATATTATTGGATATGTAAATTCTATATTTATGTACACATTTAAAATGTTAAGCATGTTTAAAATTAAAAATTCACCCAAGTATTCTAAATTGGTTTGGGGTATGGCCGATATTTTGTTTCACACATAATTGTCATAGATCCTTCTATAATAATATTAATATAGTTCTCTGAAAACTTTTTATTTTATTTATAGCCAAATCAATGGCAATGAAGAGTTGACAAAGTTTAAAGTTTTTAACATCGTCATTTGCGAACGAAATGTCTTTATATTATAAAATTGTTTTAAATGATTGGCTCCACAAATTGGTTTGTAAATGTAAACTTTTTTCCAACCGGAAAATTACTTGCATTATTCCATTTCATATTCCTATAGTAAATAAACCCATTAAAATATTATTTTTCATTTAGAAAAAATATAGTTATACTACTGAGCGAATTTTGTGAAAGTCGGATAAATAGTGTCCGTTAGAAAAAACAATCAATGCAATTTTTCCAAGTTTTTTTTTTTTTTAAATTTACCGATCAATTAAATTCATGATGTTGGTTTGAATACTAAATGCGATTTATTTCGATTTTGCAGATATGATATTGTGTCTATTTGGCACAATATATTTTCTTCTTACTTTGAAAATTTAACTAAGTTTTAAGTTTAATGATCAACTTGTAATTATATCTGCAGGGATACCAAATTTTAACGAATGAAAAAGTCTTTTTATATTTTTTCAAAAAGGATACACCCCAGTCGGAGCTTTTGTTCAAAATAGTATTATACCATAATACTTCGCCTTCCGGCCACAAAAGTCGCTTCCAAAAAAACGAATCCACTACAATGGAAATAGATAAAATTACTACAGCAGCAGGTAAAGCAATTTTAAAAACTCTAAAATAAAAAAACTATTTGAAATAAAAATCCAGAAAATATTTATAACCAATACGCACCTTATGAGGGCAATTCTTTTTAAAATCAAATCATATAGCAAAAGTAGTCCCAAAAATATTATTAACTCCGAACGAAAAATTAATATGGCTATGCCGGAGCATATAATGAAAGGCTTTAACTGTCCGCTTAACCAGTAAGAAAAAGCGTACAAAACTGGAATTTGAAACAAAAGTTAGTTTAACTAATAAAAAGATTAAGAAAATTGTGTTTACCTAGAGGAAGTGCCATTATATTGGGTAGTGGTCGACTCATGTAGAAGATGAAATGAAATTGCGTTAAAGTAATAAGACTAAACCAAAAGCTCATATTTGTGCCATATAGTTTCGTTACAACACGCTTCAGTTTGGTCCAAGAAATTGTGACTATTGCTCCTAATATCAGGCGTACTGTAAATTAAATTTTTTTTGAAGTAAAAATTAGTTTCCTAAAAAAAAAATAATTAATTCCATCCAATATGAAAGCCAAAAAACCAAATTAATGGTTTTGTTTACCTTAAGCACTTTGTTTAGCTATTTAGTCGGTCTTACAGCTCACTTAAAATATATTCTATCATGTTTCAAAAAAGTATATGTGGTAAAAAAGTTTTTAAAGACTTCGCTCTTTCCGTACAGGAGAGAACTACAACGAATAAATTAAACAGTTTTTGTATGTCGGATTTCTTTAGTCCTTTCCAAACGTAGAATGTGTCATACTAAAAACGTTTTTAATTTTTAATTTATTTACTTACAAGGTTTAATAACATATAAATTAAACTATGAGATTAAAGAGTATATTGTTTAGGTGCCAGCCATGTTTTACAATACTTTGGTAAGGTACACGGGTATTTGATGCATAATTTTAGCAGAAATAGTTTAAGCACTGTGTTTTAAATATATGTATGTATATGTTTGAGTAGTTTTAACACATTCTAAAAAAGCATTGAATTTTTTCTTAGAACTCCCAAAATTTTGTTTTTTAAGTTCTTTAGTTGTGGTTAGGACTTTATTGTTAAATTTTTTTCGAAAAATTAGGCTACAGGGAAATTATTATCTGATCTTATAGTAGAGAGGTTTCAAACCGATCAATGTGTATATGTACTGCATATAACATATATAAAATTAGTCAAATGTTCCAGTCGTTACAATAGACGCACCAAACAATGTATTTAATATTTCATTGGATGTAATTATCAAAAGTTACATTTTTTTTCAGCAAATATTTAATTTTGTTTACCTACATATTGCGCCCAAAATTTATTGATTTTCATGGTTTCGAAAAGCAATATGAAGGGTGTCGAAAGCATCGATATAAACAAGGGGCCCAAAAATGTGCGTGGCACTACACCAGGAAATTCATGATGATCGTACTAATAAATATACAAAATATTTTGTGAAACTAAAAAAGGTACAATTAAAATATTAATACATACCTGCGTAAAGTTATGGCGTAAATATAAAATGTCATGCATTGCCTGCAGATTAAAACTTTCCTCCACTTTCGTAAACGGAGCGTAGACAAGATGTCCAGCCGCCGTTAAAAATAGCAATAAATCCATCTTATAAACGATTTTTACTTTGTGGCACAATAAGTAAAATTATTTCCTTTTTGTTTTATTTTAAAAACTATTTTTATCAAAAAATTACATAATTAATAAAATTCCACGCGCACTAAAGATGAAATCTCGGTATATATTGGTACCATCTACATATGTATGTATATATGTACATACATACATATATATATAACAGAAGTATTTTTGTCCAATACACTTTTCAATTCGATGTGACGTAAAATTTTGTTAAAATGTACTAGTATCGGTCCGAAGCCAAAGCAAATAATAAAAACACAAAAATGTTTGAGAAAAAAACGTCGGGTGATCTATTCAGGTATGCTACAACAGAAACACTGTAAGCCGGCAAAACCACTTGGAGTGAACTTTTACATGCGCTTTGATTAAGTGTTTTTAGGGCCGCAAAGATGTTATTTTGTATTTTCCAAAGCAGGTGTTCAGCTTAAAGAGAAATAAATTTTTTGTGTACAAAATTTTGTTATTTACAAATTTGCTTGTTTTTGTTTTCCTATAATTAGATTATTTCTATGCGTACATCTATTCATTAAAATCAACAATCCAAAGTAAATGTCAAAACGTAACATATGTTTTACAAAATGCCGCTACTCAGCACTATATATAAACCACTTAATAGTGATGCCAAGTTTTGTACGGCGCTTGACCGTTAGAATTAGATCACAGGCATCAATAAATACGTCGGAAACAAAAAATTATGATATCTTTTAATGCTCAAATTGATTTCCACAAAAATATATGGGCATTTCCACAAAAAAGTCCACCATGATCGATAATTAATAAAATTTTAAGTTTTTGTAGTAAAATGCCTTATTTTGTTATTACGAGTAAATTGGTTTGAAATCAGAAAATGTAAATGTTTTGCTTTTAGTTCCTTTTAAACTCATTTATGTATCCGAAATAAAAGCAAAAAAATAGGTATTAAACGAAGCAGGACTAACGGTAAATTTTTCATGTTATTTTGTTTCGTTTCGGAATGTATCGTTTTAAAATTCTTGGTACGAAAAATTCCTT
This sequence comes from Epicampocera succincta, assembly GCA_932526305.1. Classification (NCBI taxonomy): domain Eukaryota; kingdom Metazoa; phylum Arthropoda; class Insecta; order Diptera; family Tachinidae; genus Epicampocera; species Epicampocera succincta. Next base: position 62,250,568 of record OW052034.1, read on the forward strand.
AGTTGGTACGCAAAATTTCTTAATAAACATAAGAAATTCTAAACTTGTTGCGTACTGAAATTTCAAAGTTGACAACACGGTCAGCATGTAACACTTTCATCTTTATCAGTGTTTAGCGATCGCTTATCTGAAGCGATTTAATGACCTTATATCTACCTCGCGGTAGAGGGACCTAATTCGTGCAAAGAGTATTCCCTCAAACCAGATTGTTACCTTCAATCGAGATCGAAAAAAGTAAAATTTAAGATATAAAAGTGTTTATTTCAGTAGTTGTAATTTTGATGTATTTATAAAACCATATCTTATTTTAAAAACTGCAACATAGAACGCTGTTATATTTTAGCTTGCAGCGATTTTTACATAGCAATATCCCTGATATTTTTCAGAACAATGATATATTTTAGAGAATTAGTGTTATTCTTTACATGGTGGCAGTAATTTCAAAGGCTTTTTTACCATTTTTAATTCTTGATATGGTTGATTTGCAAAGCTACCAATTTATTAATTTATTGTCACTCAAGGTCACAACCAGTAAAAACACATACGTGTATACACAATAACGGTAATATAAAAGTGCTTTGACTTTTTAATGCGAAGTTCCCTCTACTAATTTTCTCGGTTCCCTCTACCGCGAGTCTACTGTATTTGCGGTTTTTTGATAATCAAATATTTTTATTCATGTTGTTTTAAATAATACGAAAGGCGCGTGACAAAATAAAGTCCACCCTCGTTTTATGTGCCTAAATGTACAATGAAGCGAACCACAACAATACTTTATTCTTGAATTTGAATTATTTTAACTTTATGGCAGATTTAATAGCAATATTGTAAATTCCTTTTTTTTTGCTCATATTCATATGAAAGTTTTGCAACTTCACATTTGATAAACATGAACACATGTCACTTAAACTTATTATTTGTCATAGACTGTGAAATATTTTAAAGCAAGTTGCAAGATTTGTGTGGCACGTTATATTTGATAGAGAGCAGGAATACACACATATCACAAGGAGCAAGAAGAAGCAAAAAGTAGAATCTCAAAATGTCTGCCAAACGCAGCATTAAACTACGCCAATGTAAAAGTATTAAAATTTTGTTAATCGCTTTTTTTGAATCAAAGTAGCACAATACATTGAAAAATGAAAAGAAAAAATCAAGCAACAACCAACAGCCGATACTTATGGGTCTGTGTGTACATATGTATTTTTAGTTGGGCGTTACACTTGGATTAGCGCAGCCAAATTACACATAATAACTCAAAAACCATAGAAGATGCAAAACTAAATGAGCTCAGCAAACGTGTATTTTGCGAGCATTAAGGCCCTTTTCATTTGTTGGCAACTTGATTTTGGCAACAAGACAATAAATAAAATTCTAAAAAATATGCATACATACATACATACTTATGTACATACGTAAGTGCATAGCATATATGTACATACATACATATGTATGTCTTATACATCAGCGACATCATAATCTAGAACAAAAAATTATGTATAATTTCAAAGTATTAAGGATATATGCATGTACATATATGATGTATGTACATACATATGTATGTATTTCAAAAATATGATTGACTATATTATTCAGTTTCATTATATACACATGTATATTGAAGTCACATATGTGACACCACTCCGACTCACATAAGCAGGCAAATATTTTTTTAAATAAAAAACATTAACCACAAATACAACACAAAACACGCCATGTTTGGTTAACTGATGTTTGATTGTGTATTGTCGAAGGTATGCAAACTGGGCACTGAAAAGGCATAACCTCCTCAGTTAAATTCTGACTAATAGTTTATATATATTTGTTCTCCTTTTATTATTTTTATGAATTAGTCAAAATATTAATTAGATTAAGAACAGAAAATTGTTTTTGAACTCATAAAGATTCGTCACGATTTTCAAGCAATGTAATCGAAACTTCCGGTAGTAGATTAATTTAAAGGTGGAGAAGAAAGCTTGTCCCACTATGTCACCATATGTCACACGTTAACGTTAACCAACGTTTTACACAACAGAAAACCAATTAGAAGTAAAATAAAGTGGCAAAAAATTATGTTCATAAATCAGTGTTTTACCGCTAATAGTCAAATTACATTTTATTCAAATCTAACCCAAAAATCACTAGATTTGGAAGGAAACAACTGAGATGGCAGCATTGAACGAAGTACTCGTTCTCCTAAAAGCTGAAGGTGCGTAAAAGGGGAGAATCAAATGAAATTATGTTCGTATTTTAAAAATGAGAATAAAAATCTAACGACAGATTTCTTTTACGTTTACATCATTTATAAATTTGCACCAAAAACTATTTTTTTTTCTATTGTTTGTACCTTTTTTTATTTCAGTTGTTCACAGATGTTATTATTTGTTTACATAAAAATACATCCCTGATCTAATGATGTGTGAAGGAACTTAAAAAATTTTTAATAACGATGAGAGACTGTAAAATTTTCATCCGAATTTTCCTTCTATGTCTTATGGTTTCATACGATTTTTCGTACGACTCGTCTAAGTCCCCTTTAACGCGGGTTGTCGCTTTTCACTTGTCTATGAAAAAAGTAGATTCAGTGAAGCTGTGTGGGGCAAGTTAAACAGTACAACACATATGTAAATAAAACACGGAAAAGTAGACTGCTTTTATGAGCATCATTGGAAACGATCAGCTGTTTTTTATAGTTGAACCGTGAAAAAATAATTATAAGAAAAGCTTTTGCCGTACAAATAAGAATATTTTATAGATCTAAATTAATCATTTTCAATTTTGTTCGGAATTACTTCTTTTTAATTGTTGAAACGTTGCCGTAAAACCCAATTCACATCTCGTTCCAAAAGCAAGGGACGTGGTGTGTAACTTGTACTGACGCGAAAACGTGTTGTGTGGACTTCTAAGAGTACACCTGGCATCCCTAACACCATCACGATCATAGTCGGCGATAGTATGCAAACCTTACGACGATGATAATTGATATTTCGCAGCGTAGTTAAAAAAGGTAGTTATTGAGACACTACTACGAGTCACCACAATACCCTCCTCCTAGTTAAGTCCTTAACGATACCTTGCAGGAATTCTAACATGTCGTCCGGATGACGTTACGTGCGGTGCCTGTACGGCATCATCCTGTGTTTCATGGGCAGTGGTGTCTTGAGTTGCGTGGTCGTTTGTGTCTGCAGGCGGCGAGGCTCCGCTGATGGGTTCGATCCCGACTTCAAGTTGGGGTGACGTTGACGTCTCGTCGCTGTAAATATAGGCGGCTTTCAACCGGTCCACAGAAATTTTTGCTTCTCGTTGTTGCATTCTAATCGTGAAATATTTATCTCGCCTTGCTAGGACTTCAAAAGGCCCCTCGTAGCTTGGCTCCAAAGGTGATCGTACTCGATCAACCATAACAAATACGTATCTGCATCCCGGTAACGCTGGTTGCACGAAACTCTGGCTTACTCCATGACGAGTTGGGTTTGTTGTTGGTAGCTGTGATATTACCCTGCGGAGTCATTGCGTAAATTTAGTTTCAGTTGTGTTTTCCTTTGACGGAATAAAAAATGCTCCCGGAATACGTAATGGGGCACCGAAAACCATTTCTGCCGGACTCAAGCCGATGTCATCTTTTACTGTCGATCGCTTCTCCAACAAAATGATTGTCAGAACTGACGTCCAATCATTCGTTTCGGAGCACTTTATCGCTGCTTTTAATGTGCGGTGCCAGCGTTCGATGATGCCGTTGGCTTGCGGGTGGTATGGTGTTGTTCGCAAGTGTTTAACGCCCAACAACTTGGTTAGCTCCTTGAAAATAGTCGACTCGAATTGCCATCCTAAGTCTGTAGTAATACGCAGGGGTACGCCGAACATATCGATCCAACCCTTTACAAAAGCCGTTGCAACGCTTTCAGCCGTTATGTCCTCTAGTGGTATCGCTGCAGGCCATCTAGTGAACCGATCTATACAGGTCAAACAATATCGGAAACCATTCGATGAAGGCAATGGCCCGATAATGTCTACATTCAAATGTTCAAAACGTGCATTAACAGACGAGTAACTGCCTATAGCAGATTTTGTAAGACGTTGGATTTTCGCGTTTTGGCACGGTATGCAAGCGCGAACATATGCAGCTACATCTGATGACATTGATCGCCACACGTTACTGGAAACTAAGTGTCTTGTTGCTCTTATACCCGGGTGCGACAGCGAGCGCAGCTTTTCAATGACCCTTTGTCGATACTTTTTCGGTACGTATGGCCTCACTTTGCCATTTTCAATGTGACAATACAGTCCCCCAGTAGAATTAGGAAGTGACAATCTAGTGAGTTTTAGTGATGTGTTGGTGTCGTTGAGCAATTTTTTTAGCTCGTCGTCTTTGCTCTGTTGTTCGGCCATTTCAGCAAAATTTACCTCTAAGGTCGTTACCGCGTTAATTCGCGAAAGCAAATCAGCTACGTTGTTTTCTGCTCCGGACAAGTGCCGAATGTCTGTCGTATATTGGCTAATAAGGTCCAGCTGCAGAGCTCGACGTGGTGAAGCTTTTTCGCTTTTCTGTCTGAAAGCAAAAATTATGGGCTTGTGGTCTCTAAAGACGGTAAATTCTCTTCCTTCGAGTGCGTGCTGGAAATGCAATATGGCCTGGTAAATTGCAGTGAGTTCCCTGTCGTATGCACTGTAGTTTTTTTTTGTGGTGCTGTTAACCTTTTTGAGTAAAATCCCAACGGCTGGATCTGATTTCTAGTTACCTGGTGTAAGGCAGCTCCCACAGCGTCGTCAGATGCATCTGTAGTCAAGGTTAAAGAAGCGTTTGGGGCCATATAGTTTAACAAAGTAGCGTTTATGATGTCTTTTTTGCAAGTCTCGAAAGCTGTGATTGCCTCTGTTGTTCAATTTATAACGCTGTTGTCATTCTTTCTATTACCTGGAATTAAGTCTAGCAAAATTTTCTGACATTTTATTGCGTGTGGTATAAAAGGGCGATACAAATTCAACATGCCTAGAAATCTTTTTCAAACTCTTTGCGATTTTTGGCTTTTCAAAATTGCGAATTGCGTCAACTTTGCTGCTATGTGGGGCAAGACCACTTGCACTGATCTTGTGACCTAAGAATTGGAGTTCGCTTTTGGCGAATTGACACTTGTCGAAATTGACGAACAGATGAGACTGTCGGAGACGTTCAAGTACGATGCGGAGGTGTTTTTCGTGCTCCGCCTTTGACGCTGACGCAATGAGAATGTCGTCTATGTACGCAAAAGCAAAGTCCAATCCTCTCAATACTTCATTAATGTGGCGCTGAAAAGTTAGGGCGGCATTTCTCAGACCAAACGTCATAAAACAAAATTCGAACAGCCCGAACGGTGTTATTATGGCCGTTTTAGGGATGTCGCAGGGCTCTACGGGTATTTGATGGTAGGCCCTCTACAAATCTATTGGTCGTTTATTGTCGCACATTGTCGCGAGGTCTCTGTATTCGTGTAGCACCTGGGCGTAATTGTCATGTTTGTCGTAGGCTAAAACCCGAACACAACAAGAGGGTGTTGTACGGCCCCTATTTCCAGAAGTGTGGTGCAATCAACAAGCTTACCTCATTCAAATCCGATCCTATAATGGGGCAGTTGACATCAGCTACCCAAAAGGTCCATGTAAAATCGCGACGAAGGCCCAAGGAAACAGTCATCCGCTTTTCGCCACACTTCTTGATGCACGACCCGCTTGCCGCATACAACCTTTTCGCACTCACTGCTTTCGTAAACCTCACACTGCTCATAGGCAAGACTGATACGTCGGCACCTGTGTCAATTAAAAAAATTTGCTTAGAAATGTTATCGTTAATCATTAGGCGGGCGATCTGATAAGCATCTTCGGATTCGCCCGTACTGTCGGAAGATGTTTCTAGTTTTTTGAAACCTTCGGGCTATTGGTACCAGCAATGCTCCGTTACTTCTTCGGCCTTGCGCCTATGATTAGAATTTGAGTGTCCGGCGTTTGGACTCGGTATTTGCACGAGCACGTTTGATTCGATTGCCGCTACTACGGTGTTAAATTTCGACACGTCGCTAGAAATGCCAGCAACAACAAATTGTGCTTCGACTTGAGCTAAGCAAATTTCTGCATGCGCGGGCCAAAACGGTGGAACCTTCACGGCTATGCGATTAATGGTTGTGGGTTCGTTGCTTGCGGCTGCATTTAACGAAGTGGCTGCTTGCACGTGCTTTACGGCGTTGCTGTCTTCAGTGCTCTGCATAATGAAATTTTTCCTTCAAACGTCGGGGTCACCACTTTATGGAGGCTGTTCTCGTAATTCAAATTGCGTTCAATTATTTATGGAAAATTACAAAATAAATTAAAAGAACAAAAACCGATGTGTATCTAGCAAAGGTATTAACGCGTGTGTCTTCGTCAAACCTTACGACGATGATAATTGATATTTCGCAGATATTTAAAAAAGGTAGTTATTGAGACACTACTACGAGTCACCACAGAAATATAAAAACAAAAATTTGTTTGGAAAACATTGATACTATTTTCATAAAAACATGCTGCCATTTATATTTGCAGTTCTCTTCATCCAAATCGGCCCATTAAATAATTTTAAATTTCTAAATTATAACTAAATTTGTTAAAGCCATCTTTTTTTAGAAGCAACTTTATGTACTCGTACTCGTATGTACATATGTATGTATGTCTGTTTAAACGGTCCACTGATCGAAAAATTTTCGGATCATTACAAAAACCACCGTTCTAAAAGACTGACGAAACTAAAAAGAGACAGAAAAAGTAAACCAGAAGAACTCCAACAGCCGTGCTGATGATCAGTCATCTTTCTTATTGGACCTGAGAAAACATTAACCTCAAAAATACTTTATGTAGATATTAAACACGCACAAACACACAACATAACGAATATGCATGTCTGTACATGTTTGCGTCTACTTCATTCTTTGGCAATCATTTATTGATGTTATTTCACGTGAATTTTTTAATATATTTTTTGTTGCATAAACATTAACACCGTAACGAAATTTGTGCCTGCCTGCTCCTTTTCTTCATCCGTTTGAAGAAAACGAAACACTTACAACGATGTAAGAGCACAACTTCTTTCAAAATTCTATTCCTGTTCATGCATTTGCAGCCACAAATCAGCAACTCGTTGAAGCGTTCATTCGTTCAAGTGAATCGAGCGTGAAGTGAACTTTTTCACTGCACTCTTACCATTATCCTCACCGTCCCCATAACTTGCCAGTGCATGTTCGCTTTTATGTTTTTGTGGGTAAATAGACATTTTTTTTGCATAAAAAATACAGAAACATATCGGAAACTTAAAAAAATTATTTTATTAAAAACAAATACAGCTCAAGAGGGAATGAACAACAACCGCTCGATATTCAATAATTTCTTTGAAAACTAAAGTGTAAAATACAAAAAAATACCTTTTAATGAAATACAAGAGCAAGAAAATTTTGCCAAGGAAATGGACATATGTATGTATAAGTTTAGTTTTCACTAATGGATTTTTTTAGGTTTGTGTGTGTTTTATTACACCATGCAACATTATTACAGAATGAAAATTGTGGCAATATGTTAAGGTTAATACATGTTTATATTTCCCAATTACGACGACATTTATTATGGATATGATTTATTTATGCCAACTTGATTATTTTATTTTAAAGAATAGGAACATTGAATGGATTTAGTTCAAGGAATTTGAGCAGGATTTACTTTAACTGGATTTCTTACTTTTCGTTTTATTTTGCCTGTTATTGTTTTAGCAATTACATTAATTCATATTCTATTTCTTGATGAAACAGGTGCTAATAGTTCTCTAGTATTACGTTCTAACTCTAATAAAATTCCCTTTTGTCCTTATTTTCCTTTAAAATATCGTTTTTAACAATCCATTAATTTTATTAGTATTAATTAATCCTAATTTATTAGGAGATGTTGATAATTTCGTTCCAGCTAATCCTCTTGCAACTCCAATTCACATTTACAACGCCACTTAAAATATCGCTACTTCGCAACGAGGCAGGCTAACGATTGCCACTATATTTGACATTTATTTACAAAATTTGTATTCTTAGATTTGCTATAAAAAATCTATTTGATTTTCACTTAGAATAGAAATATATGTATATATTCGATTTGCTCGATCAAAAATAAATCGGGGCTGAAAATTCAGAAGCAAAGCATGAAACTAGTCAAGTTAAAAAACAACATTTTTGAATATTACGTTGGCGTAGAAGTATTTTTCCTTGAAAAATATTGTGATCACGACCATTTTCTAAGCGCCTTTCCTGCTGGCGAACAAAAAGTGTGAAATAAATAAAATGTATCGGCCCTGATGTCTGCAAAGAACTTTTAAGATGGATTCTTGCTGAAACTTTGCGGACTATTAAAACTAAATTTCTAAACATACAAATTTAAAAAAAAAGAGAAAAATTTGCACTCATCGGTACTGCAAGTATTTCTTGAAAAAAGTTGTGTTCAGAAAGAATGTGAATTAAAAAAAAACTTTTATAATCAGTGGGTCTGCAAATCGAGCGTGCACTGTAACTACATTTCAGTGCCAAGCAGTCCATAAAATATAGTTACCAAATTGGATCCACATATTTCTGCCAATAGAAAGAAATAAATATCAACAGGCAGTAAAAAATTACCGTTTGTCAGTAGAATAAAGCAAAATGTATTTGTAGTCGTAGAGCTTGCTGGAACCTTGCAGCAAGAGGTTCACAACTTTGAGCTGGCAGCACTACTTTATTTGACACCCCATTTAATAGCTGGCAGCTACTTTTCGTTTAATGTGGTTTAGCCTTACACCAGGGCAAAATTTGTATTTATATTGTTTGAATTTGCCAAAATAATGGTTCTGTTCGTCGCGCTTATCGTGCACTTCGTCTTTAAAGCAATGAAAGACATTTTTGGTTCAATGTGTATGTAAATAACTATAAATTATACTGTTTGGTGCACTATATGGGCTGGCGTAGTTATTGGCCCATATGGCTTCAAGAAAAGATGATGCTCAGGATGTTACTATCAAGTAATATCCTGGCTTTAATCTTGCTGATATATGTTTCGAACAGGATGGATCCACATGCCATACAGCGCCCACTGCAATTGATTTACTCAAATAAGTTTTTTATGAGAGAATGATTTCAAGTAATGGTCCAATTAATTGACCACTAAGATCGCGTGACTTAACCACATTGGATTTTTTGAGGTTATGTAAAGTCACTTGTATACGTCGATAAGCCAAAGGCAATAGAACACCTGGATATCAACATTCGAAGAGTTATTGGCGATATACCGACGCAAATGCTGTGGAAAGTTTGCAAAAATTGGTGGCCCAGGCTTGTACTCGCCAGCCGTGGCCACCACATTTTCAAAAATTAAGTCTTAAAATTTTCTATCCCATTAATCCCCTTTCATTGGTATTAAAAATATATTTCTTTGTTTTACTATGATTTAAATTATAATTCTGAAAAAAATACCATTTAGTTTTTTCTTTGCAATAATGTAACTCAGGTCCAGTGCTGCCACTTAAATGCATTTTGGAAAAAGCTTCATTTGTCTTCGTGTAGAAAAACTAATCAAAATGGGATTTACCTGAACTATCCAGAGGTGGAGTACTATAAAAACTATGTCCATTAAAATATCAGTGGTTTTATTATGTCAACGATTAACGATCTCATAGACGCCAGTATTAACTGGTCCCAGTGGCTGTTTTGTACGTGCTTTAGCGCAACTAGTTTGATTGTTGGACATGTTGCAAGCATTAAATGATCTATCACGCATCTGAACTGCAAATATGTTGAGTACGTGGCCAACGGGGTTAGTATTCTCATATTGTTATATTCAGACATGATTGAAGTGTGTCTAAATGTGCGTTAAAGACAAAAAAAGAATCAATTCATGTTAAAAAAGTGTTAATGGCGTCGGCTTCAAGTTCACTTTTATAGTCTTGCGCGAACACTTCAACTGAATTTAATGTTGCATGACTGACAACGAAATAGTGAAAATGTGTGCTAATTTCATATGCACTATTTTCGAACAAAACAAGATGCTGGCACATTTATTTGGGAAAGTGTTTGCAAAATTTAACTTTTAAGGTACAAAATATTTATTTGCCGCTCCTCAAATTATGCGTTTTTATAACTGTATGCAAACACTTACAAACAGCTGTTTATGAATAAATATTTATGGTTTTATCATATTTTTACAACAACCAAACAGTATTTATTAGATATGAGTGAAAAACCGAAACCGTATTTAAATAAAACTTAAATTTGAATGATTTTTTTTGTATTTATAGTGCTTTAAATTTATTAAAATCTATATCTCACTATCTATAACACTATTTTCCACATTTACCACGATTTCATAACATAAACAGCGGATCAAAAAAGCACAGCTGTTTTAAATTTTAAATTTAAATTCTCCTCTTTTTTTATACATGAATTAATAATATAAATGTAATACATTTCGCACAAACTCAAATTATTTTTCTCACCAGCTGTCAAGTTTTATTTGTGCAGTGTTGTATTTTTCAGATCAAAATGAGGAAAATCATCGATGCACCGCTTGGTACCGAGTAGATTTAAGGATATTTTTCTAAAATGCGCCTACGCCCTAGATTTTGTATTGAAAAAGGATTTTCGTCAAAACATGGCGGGATTTGGCGTGAAATCTCTTATGAACTAGATTTCGGTTTGGTGTATGTGAATGCACTATTGGCCACGAAGTGAAAAACTGATCAATAAATTTGATTTTGTACATATGTACATACATACATATATAAAAATAAAGTTATGATATCAACAAATGTAAAGCCCAATTAAATAGACAACTGTTGAAAAATACGTTATTATCCTGCTTTCATAACTAATGAAATTCATATAGAAATGTGTGTATAAGTAATAATTTAAACATGATTATATTTTATTTATTTATTTTTTAATTTTATTTTCTGCTTTTATTTTTAAAGCTAAATAAACAATAAAAATATTTTTAAATGAAATAAATAAAATAAACGACATGTTCTGCTCGATTTACAACACTTTTCCATGCCGCAACACAAAACAAACAGAAACTTTCTGCCACAGAAGACAACCACAACTTGCCGCCTTTCGACTCGAATGTTTCGAACAACAAAAAGAATCAACTCAGAACAGTTGCTGACAATATTTTTTGAATAATTTCTGTTCGTCTTTATTTTCATACAACACAAATAACATAAAGAAATTACGGTTGAATGTTTGATGTGAAGTAAAATTAAATAGTTTTGTTATTGGAAGCGTTAAGGATCATAAATTCAGTAAAACATTCTTAAATAAATAATAAAATATCGTTATTTTGAAGTTGTTTGTTATTGAAGATGTCACATCAAAGTGGCAAACAGGAAAATCTTCTTGGTATCATAATATTTTTTCCTGCACAAAATCATCAGCTAAAGCGCAAAAATGAAGAATTTTTTTTTTATAATTTGGTGGATTTTTACAAATTTTAATGTTAAAAATAAGACATACATATGCTCCAGAAACTACTGTTGTTCTTTCTAAAGAAGTAAAGCTCTGCCGACATACTCAGTTAAGCCGAATGCCACAACGAAATGCTTTCAATCTGTTAATCAAATACTTGTTGAATGAAAACAGATAGGGTTTTCAAAAAAGAAAAAATTATGTCAGGATTTTTTTCAAACAAAAAATTGTTGACTCAAATAACATTTACATTGAACGGATCATTGAAACGAACGGAGTGAATGAAGAATACAACGAAGGCCAATGCCTTCGCTGTCGTTCATTCCGTTCATGTTCTGCCTCTTATAAAATGTTCTCCTTTTTTTCAAAATAATTTACTTTCAGCAAAAGCAATTAAACAAGTTAAAGTTTTTTTCATTTTCATTGATGTTTTCATCAGCTGTTTTCAGCAAATAGCAAGAATAACAAACCTCATAATAGTTGGCGTTCTTACCCGTACTGTTTGTTCAAAGTGACCGATTGACCGAAATGAACGAATGATAATTGAACGATAACGAACGGTCACTTAAATGAAATGCCGGGCACAGCTCTAACAAACAGTTTATTGATTTCTTTTCACAATATTTTTTTTTCGTGAACAGCATACTAATGAACAGTTTTCCGTCAAAAATCCCTTATTAATGAAAAGATCTACCATCCTGTATATTTTTTACAATACTTTTTGTCTAAAACCTTAATTTTGAATTTTATGTTACTTGGTAATTTTTTTAAATCACATGACGACTATTTCCTTTATTGCTAGTCTTCCTTGAATTAAAAACTGGGCTGAATAGTCAATAGCTCAATACATTAATTACAGTCTTTATAACTGCAACTTTAAAAAAAAATAAGAGTCTCAATAGAGCAACTCTTTTATTCATTTTGAATGCCTCTTTTTTTGTACTTTTTGTTCAGAAACGCAGTTTTATCAAAGTGATTATATTTGGCCAAAGAAGCCTTTTTCACCAACATTCCTAAGCCATAAGTGCTGCTGGAAAAATATTTGCCTACTATTGACAGTACAGTGGAGTTTTAGCATAAAAGCGTAAGTCAAGATAAGTCGAAAGTAAAATTTTGGCAGATAGGTATGTATTTCAATGAAAAACTACATATAGTAACAAATGCTTTTAGACTAAAATTAAAAAAAAAGAAATAAAATCATCAATAAGACGGAAAAGAACTTTGCCAAGCAAAACGTGAAATATTTCCTCAAATTTATAAATGTAATTACATGCACTTTTAATTATATATATTTTATATGTTATTTTTTAAAAAAAGTTGCTTGCTTGCCGCGTACCAACAAATATGTATGTATGTACATACATACGTATCCATAAATACATAGTACAAATTTTTAATTTGCAGATATAAGTACATATGTATGTATGTATGTACACAGTATAGTATTTACATATGTAAATGTTTAAGTTCATTTTGTTTTTCTTAATAACTGAATTGTTTATCTAAAAATATGTGGTAAAAGTTTTTTTTTTTTTTTTTTTTTTTTTTTTTTTTTTTTTTTTAATACTGTTTTATTTACGATCTATTTTACAATTAAAATAATAAGCAAATTTCATGACTCTTAAATAACAACATAACATATATTGAGTTTCCTAAAACCCAAAAACAAAATAAATACAAGAAGAATTTACTTTTTAATTAAAATACAGAGTAACGAATTTTAACTTTTTCGGAAGGGAAGGTCAAATACATGAAGTCTTTTAAGTCTTTGGATTTCATTGCTATCATCTAAAAGACTGATTGCTAACACGTTGGAATGATTGCTTAGTCTATTTAGGTATCTCTCGCTGAAGTTATTTATTTCGTCTTTGACCAATAAAATTCGAAGATCTTTGTGTATATTTTTGTTGGTCATAAACCAAGGCGCATTTGCTAAAAGTCTTAGGGTTTTTGACTGGTACCTCTGTAGTATCTCAACGTTAGAATTACTTGTAGTTCCCCACAGCTGGATGCCATATGTCCATATCGGTTTAAGTATTGTTTTGTAAAGCAGAATCTTGTTTTCTAAGCTTAAGCTTGATCTTGGGCCCAATAACCAAAACATTTTTCTTGTTTTTAAATTAAGTTGCTCACGTTTCTTTTTGACATGTTCTTTCCAAGTTAGTCTTCGATCGAGATGAAGCCCTAAATATTTTACAGTATTGCAACTTGGTATAATTGTACCATTTAGGCAAACAGGCGAGCAATCATTTTTTCTTAGGGTAAATGTAACATGTAACAGACTTTGAATTATTAACTTTAATGTTCCATTTTTGAAGCCAATCTTGAAGAAGATTCAATTGATTTTGCAGCAACTCGGAAGCAATTACCGGTGATTCATTGGCGGCTAATAAAGCAGTATCATCTGCGTATGTAGCAGTAGTTATGTTTTCTATTGTAGGCATATCTGCTGTAAAAATTGTGTACAATACTGGACCCAGAACACTGCCTTGTGGAATACCTGCATTAATGCAGCCGAAACTTGAATAATTTTCATTTATGCTCACAAAGAAGGATCTTCCCTGTATATATGCTTTAAGAAGCAAATAAAATGGCGCTGGGATAAGGGTTTTCAATTTATATAAAAGTCCATTGTGCCAGACTCTGTCAAAAGCTTGTTGCACATCTAAAAATACCGCAGAACAATACAATTTTCTTTCTAAGGCGTAAGAGATATTATTGACAATCCTATGACATTGTTCTGGCGTGCCATGCTTATGCCTAAAACCGAATTGGTAGTCTGGTATAATATTTTGCTCTTCTAAGATTGGCGTTAATCTCTTTAAAAATAGCCTTTCAAAAATTTTTGAAAAACTTGACAACAAACTGATTGGTCTATAGGAAGCAACGTTATTTTCGGGCTTATTTGGTTTTAGTACCATTATTATTTTTGCATATTTCCACTGCGACGGAAAATGGTTCAGCGTTAAAATAGAATTATAAATTGTTGTGAGAAAAACAATTCCTTTTTTTGGCAAAGATTTTAAAACCTTGGAATCAATATTATCGTAGCCAGGAGTTTTGGTAATATTCAATTTATCAATGGCTTTTTCTACTTCACCTGGGGATATCGATTTAATGGGATGTGGTAAAAGTTAAAGTATTTTTTTAATTAAAAATGGGGTGTCATAAAGTTTAATAAACAATCGATGATCATTGCAACTTTCCGGTAATTGCAACAGGCTTGATTTTGTCGGTCTGCGAAAATCGTGTTCGCACTGTACTTGAAAAATATTGAAAATATTTTAAAAAGAAAACACACACACACACCCCAAACCACGAAAATAGGGTCAACATTGTGCTATTGTTTTAAGATCTAACAAATTAATTTTTAATGGAAGAAATAAACCGCCATTTGTTTATTTCTTTTTTTTTTTGGGCGTTCAAATAAAAGTCTATTATTTTAGTTCAACTTGAACCAACAACATGTGCACACCTTTGCTGTTTTGTGCCTGTGTGTCTGTTTGGTTGTTTTGTCTGCTTAAGATGGCGACCATTTTGTTCGTTTACGTTCACAAAATAGTATAAAACTAAATTTTATTACAAACACAAATCGTACGGACATGAAGTAGGTATGTACATACATACATACATACGTACATACAGATGCATGTACAATACAACAAAATGTGTGTATGTATGTGTGCGCAAGCGTATGTACCTCGTATGGCTGCAGTTGCAAACGCTCATGCTTAATATAAACTTAATATTCCGGCGTATATGAATGTCTATATGTATAATTAGATATATATACATATATATGTATGAATGTTTGTACGTACATATGTAGTGGTATCAAGCTAAATAACATTTTCTTCCAATTGATCATAATTGCTAATAATTAAAAACAAATAAAAAACCAGTAAACAGAAACCATCAGCAATAAAACTACGAAAATAAGTATGTAAGCATGTACGTACATATTTATGCATGTGTGTGTGTGTGTGTGTGTATACGTTGTGTCTCATATGCGTTTATAAATAAAATTATTCACTTGCATATGAACCAAGAAACAGTGATGAGTAAAAGGTAAGAGTTAAGACTTTTGTTTTATTTCTGTTCTCTAAGGCAGCGAGTTGGTTTTTTGCTTTTTTGTGGCGATCAGGGTCTTCAGACTTATGGAAGGTTTGTCAGCGCCGGAGCCTTTTTTGTATATAAATATGTAGATTTGCAGCATCCAGAGCCTTGATGTTTGTAAAAGTATATTGTAACTTTTATTCTTAGTACCCACATATACATACATACATATATGTATATCCCATCCATCGGAAAGAAGAATCTTCCGAGAAAGCTGCAGCAATGTAAAGGATTCTTTTGAAGCTAGCATGTGTGTGGAAGAGTTTAGAGCTAATAAGGTTAGGCTTATTTTGTAGTTGACATTTCTTTTCATTCGATATTTCGCGCTTTGCTATGCATTATAATCATTATAAAATAAATTTATAATACAATATACATAAATTTTAGTGTTATAAAATTATATATTTAGATTGTTTTCATTTCCTTTACAGATTTGGAGTTGATTTTATGCCAGCACCTACTATGACGGCTATATCTGGCAGTGGATCAAATCCACTTGAGTGAACTGGGTGACGGTTCACTAGAGCTCAGGCTATCTAATAAAAGATAAAATAAAAGATAAAAGACAAGGCTTCTGTGTTGGTAGTCCGAAATACACATGACTTCTTGACATAAAAATAGACCTGCTGCAAAGCAACAGCACCTCGAAGATTTTCTTCTTCTTGCGTCTTTATGTTTAAATCACAGCCAGAACGTTTCAGCCAGGGACAGGCTCTCTATCGATGCCGGACCCAGAACCTCAAAAGGAATTCTTGGGTGTGTGTCGGTCCCCGTTCTGCCAATTGACTTTTGGCGAAGGTTTCAGAAGAACATGCATAACCGAAGTTATACATGAACTTCCTAGCGTTTTGGTTGCCGTGCCAACCGAGTGACCCGTTCCCCTCTATTCCACGAAAAGCAGGGTGCCCTGACTTGGTGTAAAATCGTCAACGATTAAACTGCCCATGGGGGAATTTCCTGTACAACAATAATTCATCTTAAATAACTAAATAATAGAAAATAAATAGATAGAACAAACAGTTTTTCTGCAAAGAACTTAAATAGATTTTAAAGACGTTTTGCCTAACCCGCACACAGTAAATAGCAACACTTTTGCAGCTCCACTGTTCAGCAGCAAGCGTTCCGTTTATTTGTATGAGTGTATTTTTTCGCCTAATGGCCAAATATAGAAATAAAAACATCATTAAAATACGTTGTGCGTTTAATCTTGCAGAGTTTTTTTTCGTCGTTGCTGTTGTTTTTTGGTACGTGGTATTCCACTGTTGCCTCGACCAGGCGAGACCACCCAAATCGTTTGAGATCGGTAAATTTGTTAGAGGTTAAGAACCGGTTTGAGTCTTCGATGGAGAAGCGCTAAGCTAAAGTTTAAACAAATGGGGAGCAAACATGACAAACAGTCATAAAAATACGTGTAATGAAAATACGCTCATACGGATTTGTTAAATTTATTTGTTAACATGATTTTGGAGTTTGTAAAATCTTAATGGATTTCTGTTTGTTTCTTTGCCATTGTTTTTTGTTTGTTCTCTTTTTCAATCACACAATCGATTGGGTTTGAGCTGAGTGTTAAAGTCATAATGATGGTGTTCCGTTCAGAGAACGCTTGAAAGCCAAACTGACAGTAGTTTGTTTGTAGACGTACAAAAGTATGTATGCATGTACGTGCATACATACATACATATTTGTTTGTTGTTAATTGGACGACCAGTTAATTGATAAGCCTGTTTGATTTACCAGATATTTGTTTAATAGAGTTACAAACAAATATCTGAGGATTATTATATTTTTATTTAATATTTAAAATTAGTTTGCAAGGGATGATGAACTTACCTGTAAAGAAAAGGAATACTACTGTTAGTGCATATGTTTGTTTGTTTATTGCACAAAAATAAGGCGGACAGATTAAAAGAAGACTTCTCCATCATGTATGGAGTATAACATCGTTCCAATGTCCGCCGCTGCTTCTTACAGTGCCACGGACTTTAATGGTCCATTTTTCAATGGCTGTGCTTTACAAATACGGGTGAATTTTTAGCATTGGGCTGGATTATGTTGATTTTAAGGGCATCGGTCAATTGCGTCTTATTAGCATAGAGACGCGACTTCAGGAATCCACACAAGAAAATGTCTAATGACGTCAAATCATACGATGTGACGTGAATTTTTGGTGGCCAATTCATGTCACATCTGCCTAAGACAGTCCCAAATTCTACATATAGAAAGAGCATTGATGCGTCCGCTACCTAGCACCATTCTGCTGGAACCGCATGTCGTCTACATCTGATATTTTAATCAGAATAAGATTTTGAGGAATTTGTTAAGAACTAAAACAACATACGATTTGCATTTAATAAATCTAATACCAAAATATTTACAAAAATACGATACAAGGTGGAAAAGCACAACAATGCAACGTTGTTTATGAACTTATACTTACATACACACATAAGTCAAGGTAACAACAAGCAAAGTAACTTAACACACATAGTAACTTAATAAAGGGTGGTTAAATTTCAAGGGCCGATGTTGATTTTGAATAAAACACAAACTATTGAGGAAATTATTGTAATTTTATTTTATTATGATGTATTGGTATTACTCAATTATGTATGGAACAAATGGGCGCCGCGACCTCGGCGGCACATCTCCATCCGATGGTCCAAATTTTCGATGACGCTGAGGCATAATGGAGGTTCTATGCCGTTAATGTGCCGAATTATCTGATCCTTTAGGTCTTGAATTGTTGCTGGCTTATCGACGTACACCTTTTCTTTCAAATAACCCCAAAGAAAAAAGTCCAACGGTGTCAAATCACATGATCTTGGCGGCCAATTGACATCGCCATTACGTGAGATAACACGGCCATTGAATTTGTTGCGCAAAAGAGCCATTGTTTCATTAGCTGTGTGGCAAGTGGCACCGTCCTACTGAAACCACATATCGTCCACATCCATATCTTCCAATTCGGGCCATAAAAAGTTCGTTATCATCTCACGATAGCGAACACCATTCACAGTAACTGCCTGACCGGTCTCATTTTGGAAAAAATACGGCCCGTTGATGCCGCCAGCCCATAAACCGCACCAAACAGTCACTCTTTGTGGGTGCATTGGTTTTTCGACAATCACTCTTGGATTCTCATTCGCCCAAATGCAACAATTCTGTTTATTTACGAATCCACTGAGGTGAAAATGTGCCTCATCACTGAAGATGATTTTCTTCGAAAATTGATCATCCACTGTTGCCATTTCTTGCCACCATTCTGCCCATTCACGACGTTTGGAATTGAATTGAGTAAGTCTGAAATAGAGAAATGTCAAATAAAATTCGGAAAAAAACTTGGCGTTTAGGTGTGGTTCACATTCAACATCGTCCCTTGAAATTTAACCACCCTTTACATATATTGGAATAAGAAAGAGATATCGTAAAAGAAAAATACAACATCACTATCACTATATACATAAATATATATACTGGAAACTGGTCATATGCCAGA
Source organism: Epicampocera succincta (assembly GCA_932526305.1). Classification (NCBI taxonomy): domain Eukaryota; kingdom Metazoa; phylum Arthropoda; class Insecta; order Diptera; family Tachinidae; genus Epicampocera; species Epicampocera succincta. Next base: position 62,269,651 of record OW052034.1, read on the forward strand.
ATTCAATAATGTCAAAATATTAGATAGGGCAAACAAAGGAAGAAAAGAGAAACAATAAAAAGCCTGCGTATTCAACAAAATATGTATATGTACATACATACATACATACATACATACTTAAACAAAACTATGAACCTTAAAGAAGTGCAAGTTACGGAGCAGCTTTATTTAAGCAGCTTTTGTTTTATTTAACAAAAATATAAATGTTATTATTGTAAATCAAAACTAAAGTTCTAATTAAAATTGCCAATACACACATACTTACAAATATATGCAGATGAAACCCTTGAAAAACTCAACATAAAATTAACGAAACGTTGGGTGAATGTGTAATAAAAAAGTTTTGCCATAGTAGAACGAATTAAACCGAAATGAGCCACAGACGAACAGTCAACCAAAGAAGTAAAACTTCAAAAGTGGCCAAATTATAAATAAACTTTAAAAAAATATATTTTAAAATGTTTGTTCTAAAATTAAGATATTTTTGCGAAATCAATTTTTTTTTAATCGAAATATCTGATTTGGGGCAAAAGAAATCGGTTATCATCTTGCTGAAGTGTTCGTGTTTGTGCGCGGCGAAAAGTTGACTGACTCCGGCGATGTGACATATCATCATTATTATCAGTAATTACCAAACCAGTAGTCTCGAATTTAGCCAGCAAACGTTGGAGAGGTGAATGTGAAAGCGAAGTTTCCTCTAACGAATTAATTGTTGTTCGCTGATTAAAATATTAAATTGAAGCAACTCTTGGTACTTCGTATTTGAAGCGAAATATGTATTTTTAATCTACATAATAAAATCGAAGCAGTATTTATATTTATTATAATGTTTAATAATATTTAATAATTGCGGTAATAATCTACTAATGTTTGTTTGCATGTGAAAACAGCCGCCTATTTTACTTCTTCAGTTAAAATTTCCCAATATTTGTACAAAAGGTTAAAGGTTAAGAATTGATTAAATAATTGTTGTAAACGTATAATGATTTTTGAATAAACTTGGGAATTTTCGAATTTTTTAAAGTACATATTTGTAAAGACATTAATGTAACGCAGCACAAATCATAAACCCCTTGCTCGAAAGCGGCGACTGTCTAATTCCTTCTATTTTGCACATCGCCAGACAGGTAAGGGAGGACAAGGTTACCGGGTTTGTAGCCCGAAACTTTCAAAGAAAACCAGGTTTTAACCAACTCGCCAGTACATTCCCCTCCAGCTTAGTTCATTACATAAGCAGAGCCTGGGAACCAGGGAACTCAGCTATTCTAGTATCTTCCCAATCATATTCAGGCAGAACGTTTCAGTAAAGGATAGGTGAAGGCTTCAGAAGAACTTGCTTGATAAATGACTTTCGTAGAGTTTTGCTTGGCATGTTAACGGAGGAAACCCTTCTCCTCTACACCCTGAAAAGCAGAGTGCCCTGATGTAGGAAGTAAAACAAGCCCCGCGGAGGAATAGAAACGAACAGATGGACAACTGAGCCAGCTGACAAGATCTGAATCACAATGAACCATCCTTTAAAAGAACAAATGTCCCCTTCATCAGCTGTCATGCTGAATTTAAAGTCTCTGAGAATATTTTGTGACTTTATTTTGAAGACACCAATCGCAGCAATCGTAAAATTACTCGTTTGACTTATTTTTATGTTTCGAATTCAAATCAGTCCAATAAAGAAGTTATTTTGTACAGAATCTAAAGTGTTGTGTAAACGATTCTTAAGTGCTGGTGAGTGTCAGGTGTCAGGAATCACAGCCTCTTATATGAAAATATTCATGAAACAAAATTAACTAGATACCTACTTACGTACGCATGTACGCATGTATGTACGGAAGAGCACTTGTAATTAAAGAGAACACTTACATATACATACTAAGAGTTTTTAAACAAGAAAGATACCTTTTTCTTAAGAGGTAGCACAAAACAACAACAAAGCAAACAAAAAACACACACAAACAAGCAATAAAGCGATGATCGATGACTTTATCTGCCCAAATTTATTTTGCATAAAATATCAAGTACTTCAGATGGGTGGGTGATTCTTACGCAAAATACATGTACTATGTACATGTCTACATACATACGTACATATGTATGTAAGTGTATGGGCTTGTGTGCACATACGGGCATAGACAATTTGACGCTTCCGCATGTTTGGATTCGCCTACCGTACCGAATGATCAAAAGGAAACTGTGCAATGTTGTGCGGCGAAGTGTGATGATGTTGGTTTGATCGTCTTACACAAATACTCGTACGCCTAAGAACTACAAAAACCATATGTTTATATAGTAGGTACATATGTATGTATGTATAAGAGCAAGAGTGGGCTTTATCTTGCGTAACACAACCAAGTGACATTTATATTGTTTTTTTTTGTTTCTTCCCTTTTGATATTTGATCTTGGAACGCTATATGTTGCTTGTTAAGTGTGAACAATAACATCAAATTTCACAACTCGCTGTACAAAAGTGTCTCATCGCAGCCTGCTACGGCCGACAATACAAAATTTTAGCTTTGTTTCTGTTGTTTTTTTAATTTTAAATATTCGTTATTTTCTTTGGCTATATACACACATATATACATATGTACATACATGACTTTGGTCTGCTCTGCTCCATCATTCAATACAACAAAAATAATATCAATTTGTTGCGCTTGTACTTTGTCGCATTTGTTGTGTTTTGTTTTTGGGAGAATATATGTATGTACATATATTTCGGCATTATCAAAGTGAACTGTCAACTAATTTGTTGCTCCACATTTTTTAGTGATCTTAATTTTTTAATTTTCTCTTTTTGGCGAGTCCAATTGTTTTGGTATAATATGAACCATATTTAACTTGTTAATAATCAGGGCAACCCCAAATAAGCACTTGCCTGGTCTCTCCCGTGTGCAACTTTCGGAAACAGATTCTAACTTATGTATATGTATGTGATCTGCTAAAAAAAAAAGGTATTGGAGTTACAAGAGCACATTGAAATTATTAAATTATGGAAAATTTTATGAAATATGCAATATAAATATATGGTATGTATGTAATATGTACGTATACATACATACATACGTATAAAAAACAATATAAAAATAGGACAGCAGTCAGTGGCTAGAATAATTGCCGATTTTTAATGATACCTTAACATGGTCAGAACACGTTTCAGCCGCCTGAGCAAAAACTTTTTCGATGCTTCGAACTTTGTGGCTGACTCAATATTGCGCACAGCTAGTAAATCGAGGCTCAGTGTGACATACATATAACAATATATCAAATCTTATGGTAATCGTCAACCTATTAGCTATTACTTCAAACAAATTTATGGAGTTCAGCCTGATCATCTGTTTTGTGAATAAAAAACCTACAATTGTCACATAAAGTCATAACCACACGCCTATTAGATGTCAGACATTAGTATCGAATTGGCAATTCTGTGTACCTACCTTACGTCTCTGGAATACAAACCCACCAATAATATTATTTAAAAAGAAAATAGATTTTTATTTTTGACCTCCTTCTTAAATTATGAAATAACATTGGAAGATTTTTATTTTTGAGACCGTTCACACCATCTCATTTATCAAAGTTTATTAGATACATATGTGTTTATTCTTACTAATTTTCTTATGTTAATAATTGTAACAACACTTTCACTTCTGCTGGGCTAAAACTAATTTTTTGTTGTAGAAGCTTAAAGAAATTAACAGATAAATATATTACAAAAACTTAAGTTGATGAAACTTTTCCAATAAAAATTTTAAGTCCCAAACAAATTACGGACACTGAATCGCCTTTGGGCGTTCATTAGTTTCAGGCAAAGTAAAAAGCACGAAGGCGGCAACTTCTGCTTGTTCCACTGATGTTAGTAGATGGACCGACCAAAGGGATCTTAAAAGTGAAGGGTTGAAGGGTGAAAGGTGAAGTTTCTTTAGAGAAGAAAAAGCCTAAATTATCTGGTTATAGCCTTTAAAACAAAATTGGTAGTGATGATAATATGTACTATAATCATGCAAATTACATTATAAAATTTACATCATGTATGATTACGTGGAAGGCAATATAATATTGTTCCATCCAACCATATATGTATATATTTTAATAATAGTATGTTGCTCTCAAAATATTATCCCTTAAAATATAGGCCTTTTTTCTACGTGGCAAACATTCGCAAACAAAATTGCAAAATGCTAAAATATCAGTGAGATTACAAATTTCAAATTATTTTACATATCTGTTGAAGAAATACAATGTTTAATTGTTAAGAGCTTAAGACAGGATGGGCTACTCGTAATGACCATGTCATGAGGTTTCTTGCACATAGTTTTTTTTAGTTAGTATGAAAGGATTTAAATGATTTTAATATATGTTGATTCAAATCACTTGTCTTATTTGTTATTGTTAATATTTTCAATCGGCTGTTTATAGATTTTCCGAGGAACTTCTGCACCTCTATGCCTGAGAAAGCACTTTGCCCAAGTTAGGAATAAGCGAAAACAGAACCTGGTCGCGGCGGGAGTATTTCGTGCATTCACTCAGACTTACACAATTTTAAAGAGACACACCAGGCATTGCAATTTTACAGCCCCTATTGACTTAGTAGTATTTCGGGCTAGGTCTTGGTAATTATATGTTTTTGTTCGTCAGTAAAAAAAAATGTAAGAGTTTCGCTTATAGAGCGATAAGATACATACATATAAACGAAATACATATAAACGAACTGAACAAATTTTAATCTGATTGCAACCACAAGAAATGGCAATAAATAATATCGGTGAAATTAGCTTTTCAGAAAAGTCACTTCGAGTAATGTTCGGTTCTAAAGTTCACAATTGATACCTGTTTTATACTCCTTTTTTTAATTTTGTGTAGCAAAATATTGGAATGACATTAAAAACTGAAAAAAACATGATAATAAGTTGTGCGATCACTTTAGCTATCCATTTTTTTTTAATTTTTCTGAATGAGGTCGGCCGCATATAAGCGTTCACCAAAAAGGAATCAACTTGATTTTACAAAAACATAATAAAATGTTTGTTTTTATTTTTATCATAGTGGTTTGACTGCTCATGTTCTATAAGGAGCAGGCAGCAGACATCATACGCTTAAATTAAATTTCTTAATTACGAAAACTTTTTCATTATTTCGTGGAAAATTATCCATTGCAATAATTAAATGAAACCAAGCGTCAAAGAATGAATGCTTCAGTGAAATTGGAAATGCGGCAAACATACATACGTGCAGCTACTAGGGGGCTTCTAACAGCAACAGCGATCAGCAATTTGAAACGCTTCGAACCGCTTCGAATACATACATACATAAGTTTGCATAATTAACAACACTGAAAAAAGACAAGGATGTGGACGTTTTTTGTTTCTGCACAGATATGTACCCATCTATTAGCTAGCGGCGACTGTGAACACATTCAGTAAATGGCCGTGAGGTGATTCCCAGCATTTGATTTTCGAATGTCAACATTTATTCGACAATCTTTTCCGCTCCGCCTACATTTCTTAGTTCCATCAAAGGTTTATTCAATAATATTAATGCTTACAAATATTCGGACTTACATACGAGTACATACCTATACATATGTAGGTAGATTGATACCTACCTATTACTAATAAAGCCGCACTCCAGACCAAAATGTCATGCAGCTGCATCGACACACAAAAACTATGTGTTGAAAAGGCTGAAAACGGAAACAAAACAAATCTACACACTTTAACACAATCAGATCACTAAACAACAATTCCTGACATTTTGCATTCCGTTAAGCCTTCCGAATAGTCACACACATGCACACACAAACACACACACAAGCTGTATTTCATGTCGGGGGATTACGGTTACGCTTACTGGCTTTAGATTGGCCATTCATGCATTTCAGTATTAACTCCGCCCGATTGTTTTCTTTTTGTTGTTGTTCTTCACTCATTCATTCACTCACATCAACTCTTTCGTTTTGGCTGGTATATGTTTGTTGTTGTTGCTTGTGCTCAGTTTTTTTCTTCATAAGGAAATCGAACATTTGTGTGTGTTGCTACACGATATTCGTTGTTCAGAGGCGTAGCAAATTTGAATTGTTGGCTGATATTCTGATAGATCTAGAAACGACTGTTGGATGTCTTCAAAAAAAATTTAACTACTATAAGCTGTATATTTTCATTGTTATTTCATTCCATTAGGAATCTCAACAACACAACTAATGCTTAGCACGTTATTTTATCTCTTTTTGTTTCGGAAGAAAACTTCTTTGCCTATTAGTATTATTAGTTCCAGCTCGACAGCCTACCGGGTTTTCATAAGATATGCTTATTTCTCTGAAAACAATATTTTCATTGTGAAATTAGATTTTTCCACTATCAATTTGGATTTCCTTTCTGAATTATTTTTTCTGAACATTCACCTGGATTGTTAAAAAATATTGTTTATATATCAATACACAACTTTAGTTCTCGATATGCTATTTTTTATTTTCAAAAGCAAGGGAAACTCCCAAAGTTGGGGGTCTGTGTACATTCCATTACTGTTATTTGTGTTCACAGTTTCAGCTATTGAGAGACATAAAAGTTAGAAGCGATTTTCTGCTGCTGAAGAAAATGGAGCGAAGAATTTACCTCCAATTTTGCATTAAAAAAAAAATTAAGCATTAACAGTGACACTTAGTGATTGTACCATGAGTCGGAAAAATATTTAAAAATTTTACAAGTTTTTCAAAGAACCCCAAAGTGAGGTACACAACGACGCTCCACCCGGACTCCCAAGTATATCAACAACCTGTGAAAATGCTGAGAAAGTGAAGAAATTTGTTATGGAGAATCGTCGGATCAGGACTAGAGAAGTAGCCAAGGATATCGGCATATCGGTTGGCTCATGCCACGAAATTTTTCGCAAGCTTAGGATAGGACTTGAATTGTGTGACAGTGGAGTTCGTTACAAAATTGCGGAATTTTGATGAAAAAAACGCATCGTATGCCTCAACCACTGTACCACAATGAGGACTCGGAGTAGTTGAAAAATGGCAAAAAGAGGTTGGAGGCGAGAATTTTCGATGCAGCGATGGATAAAAGTGAGTGTATCATAAGGGTATATGGAAAAAATATGGTAGGTGGTTAGTGGGCCAGGTGGCTAGGTGAAAATATTGAACTATAATTTATGGGAGGGGCAATGAGGGCTCGGAATAGTTTAAAGTCAGGCCTTGCGAGTTTTCCCCTTGCCCAAGAATACCGAGACCCAGGAAAGGGTTTCATTTTGCAATGATTAAGGCGATAAAAAATTGATTCGCACTGAAGGACATACCAAAAAGAGCATGTCAGAACTATTTCGAGGGGCTTTTTGAAATGGAGAAAATTTAAGCTGATGAATAAGTAAATATTTTTTGAAATATGAAAGTCTTACTTATTTTTTGACGACACCTACTACATATGTATGTACATATATAAGTTAAGGTACGGAAGCGCGACCACAAGATCATCACAAAAATAGCGCTGCACGCGCAACAAAAAATATTAAAATTTAAATATTGCAACAGATGCTACCTTGCATTTTATTTGGCATTCCGTTCCCATGAAATAAAATACTGCAACGGATAACACCTTGCATTTTATTTTATTCCAATGAAATTTGGCCCTTTATGCTGATAAGCATAATTGGCACTTTGCACGAGGTTGTGGGACTTTTTTAGTTAAGAAAGAAAATAAATAAGGTTAGTTTTATACTCGAGCTCGTATAGCGAGAAACAATTTGAATTCTTATTAAATATTAAATCTTTGAATTAAATAAATAATTTATACATTTGTAACATTTTAGAGATCAGCCCACTTTCTGTACGAATAGAAATTTCTTTACTTAATCAAAAGGTCCGGAAATCTACTCCTGCTGGCTTTCTGTACATTTTCCAGGTTCGGTTTCACGAGAAGTTTACAGGAATTGATTTCATTATGTTTCTCAGCGGCCAACTAAACAACAAAAAACAACAACTGCTCCTACCAAATACTACCTCCTTAAAGTTTATTTCCTTGCCGATACAGAAGAATGTTAAAAGATGATCTTCATTGAAATGTTGCCGAGTCTACGCTCTCTTTTTCGATGCACAGACATACTACATATGCATGCATGTATGGATGTATGCAAGTACAGAACAGCGCCATTAAGGGCTACTCATACTGAGAAAACAAAACGAACGACCAAACAGAAAAGTCAATTTCACCAATACAAACCAATTCATGCACATTTCTCTCCTTTTTTCGTATTCAGTGAGATTTTTAGTCAAAACAACAGAATTATATTTGGTGTTTATTAATCTTTTTGTATTTTATATATTGGATGAATGGTTGGATGGCTGGTTGAGTGTATGAATTGTTGTTGTTGTTGTATTCTTTATGTTTTCTCGAGTATGGGTTACTGATCGATCATCATCATCAGTGATGCTAACAGAGCGAGATCGCTACGCCTCAAATTAGTCGCAACAAGTACGGTTGACGAAGAACAACAAGTCGGAACGAAGAGAAGCAAGAAGCAACAAAAAAAAAATTGAATACACAATAACAAATTTGATATCTCTGGAAAATGATTTTAAATGTTTTGTTAAATAGGAACGGCGGCATTTGCAATTTGTAAAAAATAAAAATATTTACCTAAATGTGCAAAGTTTTAAGCGTCATAAGTGTCTAGAAATTAAAATTTACAAACAAATCACATCGAAAGTAATTAATTTTAAAAGTTTGAAAGTCGCGGGTGGTCTGGCATAGCTAATAAAAATAATTAGAAAATATGGATATACTCGTATTGATGGTAACAAAACAGTAGCAAAGCGATAAAATTTGCTTTAGTTTCGACCTTTTTTTCTATAAGAAGTTGGAAAGGTGTAAAATGCGTGCTAATTCGCTTCCAATATTCTCTACACAGAAATAATACAACAAACATAAGAAGAGAAAAAATCAAACAAAAAAGTGTGAATTAGTATTGATCCCAGACAAATTTATACAAAAAAGAAAAATATATCCATAGATTTAAAAAGAAAAAGGTTTAAAGAAATCTCAAAATGTTTTAAAACATAACGAAGAAAAATTGTTTAAATCAATAAAAAATAAAATAAGAAAAATGCTCTTCTGTGAGCATCTTTTGCCATCGATTAGTCTTGTTTAACACCAACGTCTTAAAAAAAAATCAACAAGTGACACCGACATCATAAAAGGAACGCTTTGTACCCCACACTTCTAAACCACTGGCAGTGGAATAGTACTGGCACTAACTTCACCTTGACCTATTTGCGATATATTCAACGTTCTTGCGAATCAGCATTTCAACGACTTTCCAATTTTTCAAAGTTTGTAGTTTCAAAACAGCCTCATCATTGAGTTTTACGATCAGAATATGATGGATCCAGGTTAGTTGCCACAAAAATGTCACACTTATAAGTTTTTTTTCTTGGGCCTACATTCCCCAATGTGTTTTTAAATGTTCACTTTTGCAAAGCGATAAAATAGTTCTGATTTTCAAATATTTTATTGTACATAAATAAACTTTTCGGAGGATAAACGGAAAATAATTATGTGTATGAAAAGTCATGCAAGAGCCCGCCGCCAGCTCGGTGGCTGGCGCGCATCTATCGTATCCGATTTGACATGATTCAGACGCAACTTTGTGTGTCTGTATTGGTTTTGAAAGCCGCTGTCGTTTGCCGTTTATACGCATAGACCTTCAAACCACTGTAACCAGAAGTAGTAATTTTGAAAGTAATTCAGAGTCTAGGAAACTATTCAAGCTGTCTTATCGAAAATTCAGATGGTTACGAAAATTGGCACCACTTCAACTTCCCCAGTGTCCACTCAGCAAAAACATGTCATTGTTTTAGTTCCAGGGTCATTTGAATTTTTTGTACGCCAATAGAATCAATTGCGATAGGATATTCCCCAAGAAAATTCACTTCGGTTGTTCCCTTTCAATCTAACGACAATGTTTTCAGTGGGTCTTGCTTTGCATCGTCGTACGCCTCTTAGTTTACTAATAAGTTGAACCAACTATCCACTATATCCACTATACTGCACAATGGGCGAAGAAACGAACTTGTCATTTGCACGTGCTGTCACAATTGCTGAAACATGGAATTTCGTAAAACATATTGAACAAATGCAAACAGTTTGTCAGATGTGGCATTAGCAATATGGCTGCTAGCAGCTGTCAAAATTCGCAAGTTCTTATTGAATGGCACTACCGTTAATAACGACGTTACTTTTACTTATCGAAAATGTGGTATCAATAACCTTCTTTTAGATTTGATTTTCAGAATTTCCATGAAATATTTGTGCTGTCAAACACGAGCTTTTTCAGATTCAGCGGTTTAACATTTTCAACCACAAAATTTGCCCTCGAGTGACTCGATGGGTGAGTTGGTAGTGTATTCGACGAATAATACGGAGTTCATTGGTGTGATTTCTACCAAATAGGGTGAAACAAATGCAAATTGTTCTCCTAATATTAAGAGTTGAGCTTTTTCTAGGGTTCGCTTGAGCTTTGGAGTGCTTATAATATATGTATGTATGCATGTATTTGTATTAACAAAAGGCAGTCCTTCTTCCTTTTCGTCATATTGTTTAAGAATCTATATTTCCTCTATGTAAATTTTATATGCCATAAAAATTGGGTGCGGGAATACAGACATCAGTCAGGATAACATGTAAGCCTACGCTATATATAATATTCAATCAAGACTGGAAATTTGCAACAATATCCAGCTCTGTTTTTGTTTGGTTTTTTTTAATCGATACAGTATGTCGGATGTAATAATCAATGTACATACATTTTTTCCGAAATAGAAGAATTTAGTTTCGAATGAAATTAATGAAAAAAAAAAATAATTGGTTTGCTTAGAGTACAACGAAAAATGGCATCAATTTCTAATTTCTTACACTATTTTGTTTCCTTGAAAACAATTTCGTCTCATTCACTTTTACTTACATATATCAGAATAAAATTATGTAAGACAAATTCCGAGTATAGAACAGTGAAATAAGTACATATTTCGTATAATCTGCCGCCGGATTCTGTTTAATTTAAATATATTTGCAGAGCTGCATTTTCTTATTGCATTGCAAATTACGACTGAACATTTTAAATTTTGGATCAAGTATAAAAATTATTTCTTATTTAAAAGTGGTTAGCACAAAAATCATAAAAATATTGGCTAAAAGAAGGAAAAATCGTTAAAATACATACATACGTAAAGGAAAAGGTCTGCGAACGTGTGTTGTTGCTTAAACGTTTCGAAAGAACATACCCTAAGGGTTGTCACAATATAGTTTAAGATCTGAAAATTTTCTGGCAATATACTGACAACGATAACTTGTAAGAAAAGTGGCAATAAAAATTGTCAGTTCATACGACTATCAGATTATTACACGCGAAGAACTGGCAAGATCTTAAAGTATTCATATATATGAGCAGTGTTGCCAATTTCTCTGCCAATATCGTCATTGTCAGATGCCTACAATGCTTGGCAAATTATTTCTCAAAGGGCGTTCTTATAGTTTTCAGATGTCTGACAATATTTTTGTCTCTCAGTGGACTGACAATGGTTTTAAGACAGAAATTGTAAGTTTACACATTTCGCTGGCAATATTGTAAAATCTAGTAACGCGAAAAAATTAAAAAAGTTCATCTAAGCACTGAATATGCCAATGTTACCAATTTGTTCACAATAAAGAAAAATCCGTTATATTGCAAATTTTTGAATTTTGTTTGTTTTGCTTTCTATTTTATTATTTTAAATTTCGGATAACCATTTATTTGGATTGAGAACGATTTGAGCTGTACTAATTTCAATAGTATTTTTTAATATTTATTACAATTTGAAATTTTTATTAAAATTTAGACAACATAATCCTTCAGAATCATAAACGAAAATCATCATCTTGCGAAATCCACTAAATGTCTTAAATTTGGAAAATAACAAAGATAATTTAACAATAAAGAAATAACAAAATCTACAAACCTGGCAACACTGGCGGCACACTATTTTAGCACCGACCACAAGCAACTTTTCACAAGTGTTTTACCAACAACTCGCTGCCCACTCAAGCGCTGTTGACCACTTAACACAACATAAATACCAGTGTTATGCAAAATATAAACACACTTTATTATTAAGATAAAAGTTAAAGGAAAAAAATACAAAATTATGTTTAATCATAATCAATGAATACGAACATTCAAAGTTTATCATCAGCAATTTGAGAGTACCAGCTACTGTGCAGCACATGCTGATCTTCAGCGGGGCGAGGAGATTTATACAAGTTATTTCCTTGCCCTGAAGTCTGACAGGTAAATAGAAACGCTGTTAGACAACTGGTATAAGACGCGTTTAAGACAAGTACATATAGTAACAGGTGTTTTCGCTACAATTACGGAACTCTGAGTTTACTGGATAGATAATTTGATGCCATTAACGTTTGAATATGATTTTGTTCATGTGAGTGGTACTTGTGATACATTCAGTAACTCCAATTCTCCACATCTGTGATTTATTGGCGTAAAAAGCTAATCCAATGGGGTTAAAGTCCGCCACAATGGTGTCCAACTAATAGGACTACTATGTGAAATTATTCATTAATCAGAAGTTTCTTTGGGCATGGACTCGACATGTAGCATGGCTCGACACTGTTGCAACCAGTTATAAGCAAGATTAACGCCAACCAACTGGAACTCGTAATCAGTTACGTCCATATACCGTTCACTGATCATTAGTTTTGGAATCAAGGTACTCTGAAGCGCACCAAATAGTATTTTTTTTTTTTTGTTTTGTTTTTTTGTATTGTAGGTGTGACAATTTTTTCAAATGTGGCAATTTGGCTTGTTTCAAAACTCCTTCCCCAATAATAGGCTTCATCGTCGGGTGTTGCTCACGGTTTGGTGTCTTACCTGATACAGATTATTATTAAAAGTACACGTGGTGTTGAAACAATCCATAGTTATTCCCACTAATAGCTCTCATGTGCTTGGTAACTGCACGAACAGGAATGTGACATACGCTGCTGATCTCTATCAGCTGCCAAATAAATGCGTGTTAACAAAGTTGGAAACATAGAAAAGACGGCATTAGTGTTGTGAACTCTAACTTTAGATTCAGTTCATATCGTAGTATTTAATATCAACAAAAAGAAGAGATAAAATTATATAAATTAAACAAAAATTATTTCTGATATTTAAATAAACATTTCATTTCATAAAATTGTATTACAAACCAACATCCAATTCCTTTTTGCCTATTTAATAATGTTTACAAAGTCAAATCACAGTCAGTTGCGGCAGACTTGCGATTGCGTAAAAATCGACAAGTTCACTGTTGTCAACGAACATAAAACTACAAAGGTTTTCGGAATCGCACTTTCTACTAACTAGTCAATGTATGTATGTATGTATATGCAAAATGTAAAATCCTATGATCGACAGATCGGTAGCAGACCGACCAGTCAAGTAATATTAAGTTTCGGTAAAATAAATGTTAATGTTATTCAATGAAAGTTCGATATAGTGCGACAGACAGACGCAATTTAACTTAAATTCTCACAATAATAATAAAAAACTATTTTTAATAATTTCGATAAAATTTGTCTTAATTCATCACTCCTAAAACTTCACTAAAAACAGTGCAAAAATCTTTATAAATTAGTCCATGAAAATGTAAAATTTCTTCCAAAATATATGCACGTATGTATTATATGTATTATATGTTGTACAGTGTATTGTTTTGGGACCAGGGGTCGACCCCTACATATGTATGCAGTGGATTACACCAGATCTGTGTTGCGGAGGACGAAGGAAAGAGTATTGTTCCGCTGTTTTTGGGTTGTTTTCCACATTGCAGGGATGAGTACATCAGAATTTAACTGATGCTGGTTTGAGTGTTCAGTGCCCTGTGTACATACCTTCGACAATCTACAGCCAAACTCAACATTGCGTGTTTTTTATGTACATATTTGTGCTGTTATTGTTTTTATTTGGAAAGTTTTTGGCTATTGTTTTTTCACCAGAGCCTTTGGTAGGAATCGAATCCAGAACTCTGGACTGTTCATCGAACAGTCTACCTTCGGTTGTATTTTTGGTTATTGTTTGTCTGAGTCTTATGTTCAACCACCCGTATATACATGTCAACCCGAATGCCATTTCTTATTTCTGATAACGTTTTATTACTATTGTGCTAAGAATAAAGATCGGACTGAATGTTCACTTAAGAAACTAGTTTTTTTAATGTAAGAAATAAATTTGTTTAAAAATTTTTAATCATTGGCCACTTATAACATTATGGAAATAATGTCCCGTTTGGAGTGTCACGTATCGACCGAGATATATCTTCCGGAAAAAGAAAACACAAGCACAAAACTTATTAGTCAAACCAAATTTCTTTTAAAATAACATTTTTATGTAAATTTGTAAAGTTAATAGCACTACAAATATATATTAGAATTTGTTAAAGTTCAATTTTCTATACAACAACACGAAGACTATCTAATTTTGTAATGCGTTCAAACTGCTACTATTTTCTGTGATACGTAATTCTGCCTGCTGTCAACTTTAACAAAGCCAGCAGAGCTTTCTTTGAACTATGATATAAATTAAAAATAGGCCTGAACATATTTTCTTATATTTTCTTCTTAAACTTACATATACGACGGTCACGTTTGACACCATGTAAGTAGTACCCATTAATATGTATATTTTTTATTTTACTCTTTTAAATAATGCTGTCCTTTCTTTTTCCCCATAAAATTGTTGTCTTATAGTCAAGGTTTTGCAAAATTTTCTTTTGATTTTCATTTCTTTGTTTTTGTTTTAATGATAACAAGTAACCTTTCTTCACGACCTCAGATCTTTTTCCTCATCAATAGTTCTACTCTGTCTGCTTTTAATAAATTTGCACACACAAAAAAAGAACATAAAACTCTCATTTAGACGTTTAATCTTAAACGGTCAGTTGATAATAATTTTTCGCTTCCTGAAGATCACGAAGCACCACCGATTATTGTGTGAATTATTAAATGCAATTTCATTTTTGTCTTGAGTTAAAAAATGAACAAACAGTTGGCGAAAAGTCCAATTGCTTTTTAAACGCAGTGAACAAGTTGTTTTCTCAAGGGGACAGTAAAGCTTAAATGCAATGTGTATGTTTGTATTTTAAAGTCTTTATTATGACCCGTTAAACATTATTGGGACCCTAAAACTTTTTCTCATTTCCCTCTCTCGCTCTCTTAATGGACGGCTGGTCATTGGATAATGTCTAGAAGCGATTTCTGGTGACATGCAAAGCAAATGCTAATGAACTAAAATCTATTCAAATAACAAACAAAAATTAAAATGCACGTACATAAAACAAAAAAAATTATAATTATGTTTTTTTTTGTTTAGTTCTTATTTCTTGGTACTGTCCGGACTTGAATGGCTGATGCAACACATTTGGTAGATTTGCATTCATGCTTCCGAGTTGCCAGACCAAATTATTATCATAAAAAAAAATAATAATAATTGGCTAAGAAAAATTCATTAAGAGAAATTCTTGCTACCAGCAAATTATCAACAAATTGTGAACAAATAATAAATATTAATTTAATTTACATACAAAAGCCACGTAGACCCTTTATCCTCTTGTCTGTACAAACACGATGATTTTCATTTCAAAAATGAACAAAGAGACCGGTCAAAAACTTGTGGACAAACGATTTTTATTAAATATTAAAAAAAAAAAACTCACGTGTTTTTTGTTTTATTTTCATTTCAATGATCGATCGTTAAACAAATTATAAAGAAAGAAAAATATGGTATTAACGATTAGCAGTCAATGATCAGCCACGAGCTCAAGTTTTCTAATTAATACGTGTTAGAGAAAGTACTCGTGTGCGCATACGCACATACATTTATACAATACATATGTACGTTTATTGGCTGGAATTAAAATTTACTTGAAATGAAAAATGCAATAAATATTCAAACTCGCAGAAAAAATTTAATTTGATTCAACGATCTGATGATATTTTGATGATATCATTTATTATGAGTGATTTTAAAAGGGGAATTTGGAAAGGTCTTCCATTAATAGTGCAAATGTTTGGGTTTCGGCTTCATAATTTTATCTTTACTTAAAACTTTAAGCTGACTAATGTCCTGCACAGGATGATGATGATGACCTCTACTCAAGAGATAAGAGAGAACCCATCTCAAATAGGTATGTGTATCATTATTAAACATCTACTTATCTTAACATCTGAGGATGCTTAACAACACTAAGAGTTTATCTTATATTCTGTAATTGTATGTCTTTATTCAAGAAGAGTTGAAAACAATTAGGGCGATGTGTCAACCACTTCACTGGGGAGATTTATGCCATCTTCGGCCAATCAGCCTTGATGCATCGCTGCTTAAATTAAAGTAGAAAGTTAGCACCACGACGAGCCACTTTTGGTGGAGTCACCAGGCGATCCGTTATCGGAAATTTAATTGCAACCAATATGTTTCCCACCAATAACCGGTTCAGATTGAAGTTTCCAAACTCAGATAGCATCTCCCCGGCTGGAAAGCCTCTTCTTCAGTTTTGAGTTTTATAATATTTGAATCATTTTTGTGTCCCAACTATTCCAGAATAAATAAGTGAACAATTTGTTCCATAAAAATGGTAATCATACATAGACATATGCTGTGAATTCAGTGCAAGTCCGGTGAAGTCTTCCCAGAATCCCAACTTGTCAATAAATGAAGCTGGAATATTGAGTGTGAGAAAAAATTTTAAATCCGCTCATATTCTGATCTGACTTAAAACATAAAAATGCGTCATATTCTCCTCATATTTCAATCGTTTCGCTTTTCCATTTTTCCCCCTAAAAAGAAAAAAAAATGTTTTTGTATATTTTGAGATTAAGTTCAAAATCACGATTTTAATTAAAATACTCAGTTTAAATGCTGAAACTAAAACTAAAAAGCCTTAAACAAAGCAAATAAAACACGTTTTATCCTTCATAAAACTCCTCTAAAGATTTGTCGTTCCCTTGTACACACACACACCTACATACATACGTATGACTGTTGTTGCCACTGCTACTTGTGGTTTCTGTTTGTTGCACATACGCAAACAATGTGTTTTGCCGCTGTGTTAGTTTCCACAAAGGCGTGTACACACACACACACACATACACATACACATTGGCGCGACTTTTATCCAAGTGAAGTAAAAACGACAGTTGCCGTTGAACAAAAATATTTTCTTTTTAAATATTTTCTCTAAAAACAATATGCAATCTTACATTTGAAGTGGTTTCAAACAAACTTCAACGCGTTTTTGTGTAGTGTAAACAGATTCAATAAAAAAAATTCATTTCCATTTAAAATATTTTTGATATTTAAAAACTACACATTCGTATTGTGGCCAAGTTTATGTTTTTATGGTGGAGACGCATGATGACTGCTTGACGGCATTTTTACAATGTTTGAACAAGAACAGATTGATTGACTTTGCGGCCTCTGGAGCCACTGTAAGTTGAGATGGATGGTGGCAGCATGTGGCATGCTAATGAAATTGAAGCTTTAAAAGCGATACAATGATGGACAAGTTTATAGCACACAATTTCATATCTTATTTATATTTTGTAATTTGTTAAGAATACCTGGGAATCCAATTAATTTCGAAATATAAAGGGGGGTCTGTCAACCACTTCACTGCAAAGATTTATGCCATCTTGAACCAATCAGCCGTGGCAACAGGATATTTTTTGCTTTTCCAGCTAGAAAATTTTTTACATCTCTCCAGTTTTGCTTCCTACATTATCTGAACTACTTGTGTACATATTTCAGTCAAAATTATTGGGCTGCAAACAACTTTTTAGGGGACCAGGAGAACTTCGTACCTTTTTAACAGCCAATGAAAGTTATGCTAACTTTTAGCCTGATTTAGCTACATTTTTATTTATAAAAACTTCAATAAAAATTAAAACCTCAGAGGCCAATTCTGCATCCGCCTAAGCTTAAACCATTCTTGGACTAATATAAGATCACAAAGCTTTAGGGAAATACTCTCAGTCGAAATTCTCGAACATGCCATGTTTAAAGAAATTTTCTTTCAGGTGTTGGCTTAAACGTAAAATCACAGGAGGCGGACTTGATAGTTCTTTAACATATACTTAGATGTGGTGCAACAGATGGACCAATTCAGATGTAGAAGGCGCACTACTCCATGACACTTAGTCTGTAGCAAAACAATCGAAGTAAAAACCGTTTCGTTACGAAAACGGAAAATATTCCTAAATGTATGTCCAGCATTCAACGAATTATTTGTGTCTTATATTTGTATTTTCACTGTAATAGATGATAGAAGAAATGTCACTGTATTCTATTTCCGTACCCGGCATTCTGTAAATATAATAAGTACCACGACTTCCTTAGTAAATTAGAAACAAGAATTAATGTCGGCGGTGGCTTCATTGCTAAACATCCTTGGTGGGGTTCCAGGCTTACAAATCCTAAGAGATTTTAACTGTATAAATCTTTGATCCGGATCAAATCAATCAGTTTTAACCACTGGGAGACCCACATACTGGCCAAGCGATCAAAAAAAATTACCGATCCATTGGAACTGCCAGTCATTTGTTGGATATTTTAGACTCTGGTGATTTGAGCTCAGACCATTCCATATTAATTATAAATTATGACTCTTGTCTTAGTGCAAACATAAACTACAATATGTTTTTCTCTCGAACTGCGAGCAGCTCATATATTGAGGTACCGCAGCGATACCAATCTAAGACCTTAAGAGTGTTAACAAATGCTTCTTGGTACATGATTTACAATAATATTCATCGAGACTTAAAAATACGCTCTATCAAGGACGAAATTAGTAGGTTCAGCAAACGATACGTCGATAGGCGCAGTTGTCATACGAATGTCCTGGCCTTTACCTTCTTAGATGACAGTGAGGAAATATGTAATTCGTTTAAAAAGGGTTCACGTTTTAGACTTGGGGATTCAAACAATTATAATGTTTAAGTTTATTGTGAAATTTGGTTAATATTGTAAACATTTATAAATAGATGGCATATAAATAAATAAAAAAAAAAATATTTTTATTTTGTTGGAAAAACTTCAGCAATAACTTTTATACATTCATAAAAAATTGTTAAAAAAAACAAAGAAAACATTGGCTAGAGAGCTGACTTTTTCAGGAAAATCGAGCACATTTAAAAATATGTTCTTACAGTCTTCTGAACATGTTTTCAATCGAATAATTCGTTAAATCAGCAAAATGTTTGTTTAAATACGAACCTACAGAACGGATTTCGCTGAATTAATAAACATTTTTATTACAAAAACAGATAAATTTTGCTGAATTTTTTTTTTAATTCTTAATAAGAGGAAACTTTATGAATTCCAGCGGGGTTCCTCCATGGCGCTAATACTTGTGCTTCGAGGATTTAAGGCTTTCAAATTCACATGTAAAAAATAATTTCATTGGCGTACATATTTAAAATCTATACATATAAAAACGATTTCGTCTAACTTTTCAATAAAAGGTTCCTCTTAACGTTAGACATATGAGATATGTACCTAGAAGGACAGTTTCTGCACATTAAAAGTATTTTTGCATGAAATTTAAGAATTCCGCTTAAAACTGGTATTGAATTTTTTCTTATGCAAAAACAAACACGTTTTATGGGGGAAAAAAAACCCAAAAGAACTTCTATTCGTTCCTTCGGTTTGATTAATAAAGTAACTGCTTCCCTTAATTATCTTATTTGGCGCTGTGTGCCTGCGTCTTATTCTAATGTCACTTTAATTTGTCTTTTCAAAACCCACAACCAACAAAATGTAACATGCCACACAGGAAAAAAATTTGTGGCCACAAAATAAAATCAGCATATTTGTTTTTACTTATTGCCACTAGTAAATAAGTAAATAAATAAATAATACATTATACTCGGCTGGCAAAAGTTCGAGCATATAAAATTCCCCCTTAAGCTCTGACACACACTCTTACACCCCTTGACAAGAATGTCACAGAGTATCAGCATCAATCTTGTTGAGGAGACCTACAGACATGACGCGGTGGCTGGTGCAGCAGCAGATAACGCACAACCTTTGGGACGTTTGGGACGTGGATTCGTACGTTTCCTTATTGTGCTGCTTATGTTGTGTTTAGTGGCAAAGATATAACGAAACACTCGCTGCATGAATATACGATGACATTGACAAGTGTAAAGTCATTGTAAACGCATGTTTCTCGATGTCTGTTTTGTTACTCATTAACATAAATTTAATGAGTTTCTAATAGTTTGAAAAGAGAAATTCTAAATTTTTCGCTAAGCGAGAGTGGTGAAAGAAGTGTTCAGAACCTCAGGAAAATTAATTGTAATATTATTAAGCGGCTGGTATGAAAATTTCTTGAATGATTTACATATATTGTATAATCACTGCAAAAATTGAGCGCTTCTTATATTATATGGGTTTTGCTAGCACGCCGATCGAGCCCATAATCTGAAAAAAATTCAATAAAGCTCAATTTTTTGTTAATAAAAAACTGTGTAAAAAGTGTTTGGCTCTGTAAAAGAAAATTACTATTAATAAATAGTAAATTTAAGAAAACAATTCTTAAGATTTTGCTGCTATCAATTTTTAAATTTCCATATTTAACGATTTTCGAAAGCAGCTTTTAATTACAAAACCAAAAAAATGCATTCAAAATCTAACATCAGATTTCGAAATCAAAAAAAATGCTCTTTCCTATTTTTGGCAAAGAAAAGTAGCGGCTCTAAAATAGTGTTGGCCGATAACATATTTAAGACTTAAAATTTTGTCGAAAATCCGCTGATTCCTGATACAAATCTAACAGTTGGACCAAGTCTACATATGTTTTCCACAAATTCAAAATTTTAAAAGATATGTGCTACTTCGTGCTGCTCGCCATCTTCCACCCAAGAAGGATATACTTGACATAAGAACTGGTGAAATCTGTCTGCCCGTTGTAGCGTTACTAAAGAACAACATATATAAATCTGAGGTTTAAGTAACAGGAAGGAATTAGCACATGGGACGATCAATAGAGATGCAGGTAAAACGAAACGTAAATTGGTTTCTTACACTCATTGCAGAAACTAAAAATAAATGAATGTTTGATTCAAACTTCAAACAATTCTCTTGTTCTTTCTTTCCCTTTAACATCAGCTAAGCAAGAGGCGGACAAACAATGAACATACATGCACTTTTGAAGCGGGGCAAGCTGGATGGCCTTCGTAAAAACAACAATAATTTAGTTTCCTGTATTCCTTTTTAAAAAAATTGTTTTTTTTTTGCACCAGTACTAAGTTGTAGTGCAAGCAGAACTAGATCCTGGGAAGGAGGAAAGAGGAAGCAGTGTCTATTAATATTACAGATTATTTTTCTCCGGCAAGGTTCAGACTGTATCCTTATTCTAAGGAGTGGAAGAGATCGTAGTATTTACTAATCACAAATTGCTTTAACAAAAATCCAACTAAATAAACGATTTGGTTTTTTTTTTTGGAAGTGAGAAGGAAAAGGCAGCGTTGCATGCCACCATAACCAGACAAAATTGAAAGCATTGCATAATAAATTAAAAGCCTCTCAAGTTTGTTTGCTTGTCTGGTCTTTCGGCCCCAGGGAACCAGGTTAAGCCTTGACGTATAACGAACCTGGGGAGGACAGATTCTGTTCCTCGTAAGGGACTAGATGGTGGAGAATATATGTACAGTTTTGATGTCTCTGGAGGATTTCGGTCTGCCAACTCTTTAGCTTCGTCTTTATTTAACTGCCTAGAGAATTGCTGGCAGAAGCGATTAGATAGCCTGAGCTGTTGAGCAAGAGCTAAGTGTTATATGCCGTAACCCTATATCACCACAAATTGTCACCTGTGTGTGTCTGGTATTATTAGGATATAAAGGCGGCTGCTGGCGCAAATCAATGCTAAGATCTGCCATGTCTTTCGCAACTTAAACAAGTTAAAAGAATTTCTTTTTCATGCCTGCGACTCTGATGCTGGTGGGCCCTTTGCAAACTAGTAGTACAATGGAAACCCTGAACTAATTTTGTAGATTGCATAGAGCAAACGCTTATGCAACAGCCCTCGCATGTTATTTAAGAAGGAAACAAACGCGTGCTATTAAAACTTACGATAGAAAACCCAAAGAAAAATCATAATTTAACGAATCTGTCAAACCGTAATTAATGTGATCGTTGTTAAAATTTCTCAAACAAGAAATTCCGTAACAAACAGATGTCTTCCAGCAGAATAAAGGAAATAAATATTTGATCTTTATGGCAAGTACAAACGGGTATTTGTGTATGTACGAGTACATATTTAAGTTTGAAAGTGGCACTTTGGGGTTAAAGGGCTGTACCCTTTTTTCAGAAAGTCGATTCCCTAAGGGAGCTCCAAAAAATTCCAAAACCAGCATTATTCATGTACATGTTGCCTATTTTCAAATTGAAATGTAAGAAAAGCGGCAAGATTTTTGTCAGCCAGCCCACCAAGATACGTATTCACACACATGTCACTTTGTCTTGCGATCAGTAGAAGAAACTCTTCTCTACAACTGTCGACACGTTCTATGTCGAAGCATAAGTCTCGAAATGTTTCCTTCAAATTTCTCCTTAAAACGTCGTTATCATTAGTTTTAGTTTGTATATAAAAATAATTTTATTGTGTTTGCGGTTACGCCACATTGATTATGATTGGTTGGTTGTCTTTTATTGTATTTTATTTCTTCAGAGTTTTTTGTTTTGTGTTGCTTTTGAAAACGTTTACAAAATGTACTCGTACTGGCAGTTTCAATTGATGTTTGCCGCAAAAATATCATTGGATAGCGCCCCCAATTTCATTTATTTTATAAGACTTGTTCTAAACTTAAATTAATTAATTAATTTATTTATTTTCCTTCATTCTCAGCGTGCTCAGTCTTGCAAAGACATGCTGCGTGTTTGTGAGTGTTGCCACTTCTTCAGTCATTCAACATCGTGTAAGAGAATTTTACATGATTTATGATGTCATTAATTTCTGTTGACAGATAAACATGTTGTCGCTCAGTTTATGCCCGACATACGAACAAATGCCTACAATATATTTCGATTTCGCGGGGAAAAAACAAAAAACTATTTAAATAAAATGCAAAAGCGTTTTGTTTGGTGGAATGTATTCACTAAAAATATAAAAAGGTGATTGTTTTTTAACTTTAAAATGTATACGTTTGTGCGTTTAATTCCAAAACATATACATACATAGATATGGGAAACGAGGTCATAGTGCTCTAATTTAAATTATTTGGCTTTGAAACTTTTACGCACAATATAAACAAATTCCTGTAAAATCCTTCTTTTTTACTTACAACTTGAGGAATCACTATCGTCTATATTGTAACCATAATCGTATCGTAAATTATTACTTTAAATTAATTATAATGAAATTTACATCATAAAAAATATATTAACGGAATTTAAAAATATAAATACAAAATCTTAAATAATAATTGTTTAGTATTTAGATAAGATTCAGAAGTTAATAAGCTCGGGAGATTCTTTGTAGGCTTTGGCGTCCATTTTGTGTGCATGCTTCGACAAGTTGCTGGACGGACAGATTTATGTCACGAAACTATTATTCAATCTTTTTTTCTTAAATTCGTCAATATTAAAATGATTACTGATAAATTCAGAACTCTTAGCTGTGATGTGATCATATACCATTTATTCTTGCTTAATATAGCTAAAGCTCTACTCCCGCGAGTAGAAAAAAATTAATTTTGTTTTAATTAAATATTCACTATGTCAAATTAAAGGCTTTAAAACTTATATTAACAATATTTGCTATTAATTATATGGACATTTTGTGAGGTTAAGCAATTCTTGGACTACAAGTTTCGTTAAGCAAAATTTATTTAAATTCCCTCTCTCTCTCGCTCTCTCTGGCTTGCAAATAATTGGAAAGAATTTATGGAGTTAGGACATTATTATTATTTTATATATATATACACACACACATGCACATATTTATAACACGTTAGAAACTTAAAAAAAATGAAAAAAAAGACATTTCTGTACAGTAGTCACGCACCGTTCATTTTTGCAAAAACGTTTCTATTGTTTTATTTTTAATTTGTTTGCTAAATAAATAAATTGCTAAAATAAAATGTGTATTTTTAATAAAATTAGGTGTAGTATGTACATATGTAGTATTTTTTTATTTTTTTGCAATTATAATTGTGACGGTTAGACAAAATTCAAGTCAACTGTGTGGTTTAATTAATTTCTAGTGAACTGCAGATAAATTCATCAAAAACTGAAGGCGACATGCAAAAGAAACTAAAAACATTTTGCAAAAAAAGAAAATATAAAAAATGTGTGTTTTTTTTTTGTTTTAGAGAAAAACACGCACAGTACATGTACCCGGTGGTTCTGGAGTCTAGACAGAACACCTGCGTGTTTCCACCCATTTATTATTTTCAGTGCGAACTGAAAGCGGTATGAGACAAGTTTAAAATATTTAAAACAGAGAGCCATGAACTGCACTGCCATCAGCTTGTGCTACAGTCTAAAACCACATATGGTCTAACTACGATGTCAAGCAGTTTTTTTTAATTTAATTCAATTTTATTAAATAAAAACTAATTTAGTACTTTTTTGAAAAAATTTAGTTTCTGCCAAGATGCTGCTTCGTCGACTTCAACTGAAAATGACAAATTTTATATGATGTTTCTAAAACAAAAGCTAGCGCTTTGCTAAGCACTCAGTTTTTTCAGTAATTTCTATAAATTATTTTTGGAAAATTCGCTCATTTGTTTTGTGCAAACAATAACATATTAAACATGATTTTAACTCCACATTTCATTAGAATTTATGGAACGTGACCACTTTTGTAAAAATCACCTAAAAAATTTAGTGGTCTTAGATAAATTTTTTCGACAAATTATCCAGGAAAATAGATTTTATTAGTTTCCTAATTTTTCTTTCTGGTAAGCAAAAAAAAACAAAAATATAAAAGTATTAATACAAGTTCTCTGCGCTTTGTTCATAAGCTTTTGTTAAATAAAATTATTTGCCTTATTTCATATAGAAATTTGGCGCTTAAACTTAAAATATTTCTTATATCTGGTGGAAAGACAAGTTTTTCGGTGGATTAGTTCTTTGTGTGAAACAAAGTAAAACTTTTTGAAAAATTTAAAATAGCAAATATATGATATACATTTTGTGATCCACATACTACGGGTACCAGTCATTTTAATCCAAATTTAGGCTTAAGCTGAAGTCTGAATTTTATAGTGTTATGCTCCAGTTCATTTTCATTTAAATTTAATTACGGACTCGGCTTTTCAGTCATAAATAGTTGTTGTAATTTAATTGTAATTAAAGTGTGGCAGCATCATGTAGTTTCTAAATATTATGGAAAATTCTCTACAGAACAGCTGTTTGCTTGTGTTGTTGGGCAAACAGAAGTATTTTTGAAGAAAACTTATTAAGAATACATGAAAGTACATTTTTTTTTATTAAATACCCAAATTTCAAATATTTTTCATGTTGATGTTTGGTACAAGGTTAGAGACTTTCTTTCTTAGTGCAAAGCAAGGTTCTAAAACCATATGGTTACTAGAGTTTAAATAGAAATTAAATGCTAAAGACTGGACGTTTAAGTATTAAATATATCATCTTTTTCTTCTTTTGGCGCTACAACATTGGAGGTGAACCTGGGTCTCAACCAACAAGCTTTTCCAGCTGGCACGATCTTTAGCCAGCAGCCTCCTATTTTGCACACCAAGTTGGATGAGGTCCATCTCCACTTGCGTGCGCCATCGGTTCCGTGGGCGTCCTCTATTGCGTTGTCCCACTGGTTCGGAGTCGAAGATTATTCATCTAGGAACTGGAAAAATTCTATTTAGGTACACATATGTATGTATACTGTGAGCGTCGAAATGAAGTGTACAGCATGACTTGCTTTATAATTAAAGTTTCAATTCAGTCTTTGAAAATAGAGTAAATTTAAACAATATACATATGTTTTTTATAAGACTGGGTTAAAGGTTAACACAACTCATAAACAAAAAAAAAAACAACACAAACATTTTTACAGCAACAAAAGTTATAATACAAAAACAAAATATACTCATAATTTTACGCGTCAAAAAAAGTGTACAGAACACAACTGGCGATTTTATGCGGTAAAAATGCCGTTACATTCTGGTATTTCCAGTCGATAGTTTTGTATTACAATACAATTATGTAAATGTGATTTAATTTAAAGTTACATTCACTTTAGTTGCAATTGGCAAATCTAAAAGCACTTCGCTGTTTTCAAAAATGGGAAAACAAACTTCCATTGATGTTCGAGAACTTGATGAAAAAATATCACGAAGAAGTTAGAAGTTGGTGTGAAATCGGTTTCATTATCAACAGAAGCCATAAGACCATTAAACAAATTAAAGCATAAATATAAACGTGTTTGAAAATTGCCCAGCTGCTGGCAGTGGGAAACTTTTAAATCAGGTTACATGCCCGTCGCGCTGTAAAAATAGTAGACGACCTTTAAGGAACATCAAGTTCTGCCGTAAGCGAGAGTACAATCAGACGAGCTCTACATATATGACAGTAATAGTAAAAGACCAAGTACTACACTCACTAGTGGGATGAATGGGGAATTTATGGGTATTTGTTGCCAAAAAGAAAACATGTTGCCATAATCTATTCTTTGCCAGATTATCAGTTATAAATGCAGTTATTTTTTCTTCATTGTCATATTATTGTTCATACGACGAATCCATTCGTGTTCGCTCCAATTCTGTTTCTAGCTTATTTGCTTGTATTACTAACGAAAATACTTTAAATTAAAGAACTGCTGGGTAGTATGCCTTAAACAAATATAAGGAACATAATTACTATTTTAAGAAAAAAAGCATTTTATTTATTGCATGAGAATTTATGCTTTTTAATCAAATTTAAAGAAATAAAAAACATTTTCATGGTTTTATAGACATTTTAAGGGTTGCACTGCAGACATGTTTTCTTGAAGATTTCCATGATAAATTTGATCAGGCAACAAACAAAATGGCACTCCGACGATAAACAAGCGCTGGATTATTGAACCAGCAAAAAACTGGAATTGTGAATGAATGGATTTACCACAGAAAGGAGACACTTTGCTTCAAATTAAATTTCAAATGCAGAAAATTTTATCATAAAGTTTTTTTTTATGAGTTTGAAAAAGTTTTCGTTTCACTATTATCGCTATTATTTGAAGCCTAATTAATTTTTGTCTCCCAGAAAAAAAAAGAAAAAATACGATTTAAAAGCTCATGCTAAGCAGCTCATTAATTTAAAAACAAAAAAACAAAAAAACAAAGAAACGATTAAACCATAAATTCTGGGAAATTGTCGAAAACAATCAACACGATTGTTAAAATGAAATCGACGACCACAAAAATCCGCCTCAAACAAAAATGTATTAGAATAAAAAAAATAAAATGAATAACTTAAAATTCAAAAGCAGTTCGCGTTTAGCAGAAACAAAAAATAAAAATTAAAATTCCAGGAAAGACTTTTTAAAAGAAATGAAAAGCTTTGAAATAAAACCGGCCAGAAGAAGTAAAGAAAATCGCACTATTAATAATTTTTCTTTTTTTAGTTCGTACTTTGCAAAGTACGAGTGTGTTCTTCAGCCCAGAGCTGGCACTACGACTGAGGAGTAGTGTCCTAATTTATATACAGAATTTATTAATTACATACATATAAATGTCATAAATTTTATGCACATTTCATTATTATGTACATACATATGTATATGTTTAAAAATGAGGATTTAAATTTTAACTCAACAGTTGAATAAGGAAAATTAGTGGAATGTTCAGTTTTTTATTTATTTATTCCTCTACTTCTATTTTGTGCTCTTCAAAGTGGTCCGCCGCAGACATAATAAATACTCTTGTGCCAGCTTTTTTATGAATCCTGGAAGCAGCTCTGATAAGCACTTTTTTATGTGTGTCCTTCAGCTTTCGGCTTTTGTCTCCTCAATGGTCTCGAAACACCGTCCGTCTTTCCAGGGATGTCGTCAATGTCGGGAGCAGGAAAAATTCGTGGGGGCACAAATGTGGTGACTACGGTACCTGAAGCATGATTAGAGTGTTGTTTTCCGAACGAACTTTACTGTCACACGCTTCACGCCCTAAATGTCCGAAACAATTGCACGGCATGATCTCCATTAGAAACACCAAAATGCTCCATAACAATTTTCTTCAATTTATCAAGATTTATATCGGTCGTTGAGATGTTACTAGAGTGTCCAGGGCCCCAGTTTTTACGTATTCAACAAAATTTTTTTACTGAAACATTCTTAAATTTGTTGATAAAATTAGTTTTCTTTTTGAAGAAAACATTTTTTCCATCAGCGAAACTTTTTTCTGAATATTAACCAATAAAAGAAATTTCACTTAATCAACAAACACTTTTCTTGCAAAACAGATTAATTGTTTGTTTTCGCTTCACATAGACCTAAAACATTGATTGTTGGACTAGCAAATATTTTTACAGACATTTTTGGAAATTCTGTAACAAACAAACAGTTTGTTGGGAAGAATTTTTATGATAATGTTTTATATGATCAAGTTGAATTCGTTCGAAAAATATTGAATTCAACATATAAAAATGATAATCATCGGAAATAAAAAATATCAGCGACATACACTTATAAAAAAATATTGATATGCAATTATCGGCAATGGTCAGGATCGGGAACTTTCCGAATATGTAATTAATTTTCCTATATAATAGAGTAGCAATTTTGAGTAGATTTTTGTGTTTCGTTATTCATTTTCACTTCTTAAGTTTCACAGTTAAAGTAAATTTAACACATAAGTCACCATATTCATATATATACTATGTATATAAAAATACGCATGTGGTCCCTAATAATAGAGGTAACAACGATTAACCGGCACAAAAGAGGAAAAAATTAAATCGATTTATGGAAGAAAAAATGGAATACTTCTTTGCCGTTAATCGACATTGCCGGTAAATCGACTTGTATTTAAATGTCCACATATTTTGTCCCATCTTTGATTGTCAGTGCAACAGATTTTTTTAAATTAAAACCTAATATTAAGTTTATAAACTAAATGAAAAAACAAATTTTTTTTAAGTGCAAGAAATGTATTTCTTTAAACATGGTACTCCAGAGCAATGCCACAGAATTGTTGAAGTTATTTCCGATGCTTTAGAGAAAAAATTATTTTGCTCCGCTGTATTTTTAGATATTCAGAAAGCCTTTGCTAAAGTGTGGCACGAAGGGTTGCTATACAAGCTAAAAATGTTAATTCCTGCACCTTATTACTTGTTGGTCAAGTCATATCTTTATCAAAGGTACTTTTACGTAAGCGTCAATGATGAAAGCTCTAATTTTGGTGCAATTAAATCTGGTATTCCTCAAGGCAGTGTTTTAGGCCCAATTCTTTATACAATTTATACATCAGATATGATTGATGGTTTGACTATTGCTATTGCTATGACTGATGGTTTGACTATCTCATGGATTGGCAGCAGATGCTTCTAGGATGGTACAGGAACTATTGAATTTGCTGCAAAATTGGTTACTTAAATGGAATATAAGGAATAAAACCGAAAAGTCGATTCACGTGACCTTCACTTTAAAAAGAAATGATTGTCCTGCCCTCTCGATGAATGGATCCCCTATTCCAAAAAGTGATAATGTGAGATATTTAGGTCTCCATCTTGACAAAAGACTTACTTGGAAAAAACACATACAAATGAAACGTAACCAATTAAATTTGAAAACCAAAAAAATGTTTTGGTTATTAGGACCATCATCTACATTGAGCTTAGAAAACAAAGTCATGTTTTATAAAGCTATTCTGAAGCCAATTTGGACTTATGGTATACAATTGTGGGGTACGGCTAGCAATTCAAATATTGAAATTCTACAAAGATATCAATCCCAAACTCTTCGCTTAATTACTAATGCTCCCTGGTTCATTAGAAACAACAATATTTACAAAGATCTTAGCATCGCAATGGTCAAGGAAGAAATTAATCGTTTCAGCGACAGATATCTAAACCGACTTAGCCATCATTGCAATGTGCTGGCCATCAATTTATTAGACGATAGCAACGAAGTGCGTAGGTTAAAAAGGGTACATGTACTTGACCTACCTTTTAGAAAATAATATTTAAGATGTATATATTTATGTAAATAGTACAGCAGTTGACAACTGTTATTTACTGAGCTGTTATTTTAGTTATTTTATGTTTTTAATTGTTATTAAATTTGATTATTATTTTAAATTTTGTTGAATAGATTGCAAATAAAACAGATTACAAAAAAAAAAAAATTTTTATAGAAAAAATTTAAAAAATGATGACAAACAGTTCAAGAAATATTTTTAATATTTCCAACTTGTTCTACTTTCCCGCAAACCACGATATCGAAAAAAGCTTCATATAGTCTTTTAAATGAAACAAAATTTTTTTAAAGATTTTAAATTAGCAGCAAAAAAGAAAAAACAAGTTCACAAAATCAGTGAGGCATCATAAACCAATTACAAAGGCAATTAATAATTATTAACTAACTAGAACCAATTTTAAAATAAAAAATTTAGATTAGAAAAAAATATACATTTATGTATGTATGTATGTATGTTATCATACATTCTATTATATTGAATATTTATTGATATATATATATATACATAATATTATTTTATTTGAAATAATAAAAAATGGAAAAGTCTGCTCTATGACATTTGTTTGTCCAATTCAGCTGATAATAACAAATTTTCGCTTTATTTGTTGTACATTGACTAGAGATTTTATTTAACATTGACTTTTTTGTTTGTTAAATACATATTTTTCGTTTGCTGCATTTCTTTCTGCTCACACGATCTGCTGAACTCAAGTGTCTAGTGATCTAATTTTATGCGTAATTGAACTTAACAAATTGTTAAAAAAAAAAAACATTTTATTGTTAAAGGAAAAATACGCCAAATTAAATGTTTATAATGATAAAAATATTTATGTATATTTATACGCTTTTTGCATCTAAACAGATTAAATTTGAAAAAAATTAGGCAGGAACAAAACTATTGTATTGGTTGGTCGGTTGCTTTTCGCGGTTGTTCGCTACACAAGTAGAGTCCATCAAACTCCGTTTTGGCCGAACCACAGCCCTCGTTTAATGATTAATCTTGTGGTATTAGATTGAGTCTGTAGCCGTGAGATATCTCAATAGGTCTAGATCCAGATACGTTTGCAAGGTTGAAAATTAATATACTTGTCTTGACTGCTAGGACTGGGCATTCGCTGAGAAGGTGGAAGAGCGTTTCCTTCCTTCCTTCCTTCTATCTTTGTATATAGTATTGTGTAGGGAAAATAACAACGCGAACATACAAATTGGTGAAAGCAAAAAAGTTTCGATAATTAATTTTCGACCCAAGCACAACATATCGAAATTAATTATCGCGAGTGATAAATAAACTTGGCAAAATAAATTTCATAAGCACTTCAGAATATTGGCAAACGTTAACGATCGCTATCGTGAGACAGGCTTTTCACTTACATCATTAAACGATGTACATCAAGCTGCCGGCTCTACCTGCATATTCTTAATAGGTTTGAGAGTTAATGTCTGGCTTCCCAGTTATGCGGCCATTACACACGTCTGCGCCAAACAAAACTCACGTAAAAAGTACCGCATGATCATGCGTAAGAGTGATTTTTTACATCTAACACTTACGCACGCATTCGTGTCCGTATACTGTTGGTGCGCATGTGCACCGAAGTAAAGGGGTCGCTCGGTTGGCACGACAACCATTACTCCAGGAGTTCATGTATGATTTCGATTAAGAATGTTCTTCTGAAGACTACAAGCATTACTTTTTTTGTCACGCTTAATTTATGGGAAGGATTTTATCCACCTTTCGGTTCACATTTTGTGGTAGAGTAATGAAACAGAATTATATATAGCTTGTAGGGCTTTCTTATTCTTTCACATGGCAAAACAAAAAGTTGAGCAATAAAAGTTGATGTGTGTGAACCCGCACTTAAAGTATTTACAATTTTTAATTTTTAATATTAACTTCAAATAGTAGGAACCTTCGTTTCCACGACTTTCCAGTAATAAGCAAAAATAAGTTTTTGCATTGGCCATTCTATAGCTTGAATGGGAGAGTTTTTTGGATATCCGTGAGTCATTAATTCGTATTATGTTTTCCAGTAAAAAGAGCAGGTGAAACCTTTAGCTGCTACAGGTGCATTGAAATCCTACTACCGAATGAGAACTGGACAAGTCCAGAAAAAAATAGCACATACCCGAACGGTTTTCATGACCAAAAGAACCTCATACTGCAGTAAGAAGAGGACAGACAGTTAAAGAATGAAAATAATTGTAGTCCAATAATACGAATTTTCCAAAATTATTTAATTCGCGCTGTTGCACGTCCAGTTTATTGTTATCCTGGGCAACGACCGTAACAACTAATAGTTAATAAAATTACCTATTGTAATAACAAGCTCCAATCAATAAATAAAGATATCTTAAAAAATATGTTTTTCCCTTGTAAAAATTACGCTTTAAATTAAATTATTAACAGAAATTAATATGCAATATAATTTGTTTGTTTGTTCTAGTTTTGTGTTCTTTTAATTAGCACGTTCAGTTCTTAATGTAGCATTAAATAATTTCTTTTCAAATTATGTACATACGTTCGAATATGTACATACATATGTGCATATATTTAAACATAAATGAAAAATAATTTAATTAAATTTGAGAAATGAACGCAACGCAGACATGGCAAAAGTAGTGAGTAAGTGGTTGCAGGTGGATTTGGCAATTAGTGGATTTGGCTTGTAATAATGATCGTTAAATGTATAAATTAACAGAGTTAGAAAACGGGCAATAATTCATTAAGATTTTCTTCAGTATTTAAATCGAAAGTTTTGTTTAATAACTTGCGCATTTTGTTGTGGACTTCAAAATAGGAAAAAAAAACATATTCGCTTCAGCAGTTTCTCCTATTTCTGTCGTAACCAAAGCTGGTCTTCATCAATACTTGTCTCTAAGCAATACTTGTGACTATTAAGCAGTGCCGTTATTATCCAAGGCCAAACATTGGCCGCACAGAACACAAACACAAAGACAACTTCAAAAGTCGGCGTTGCTAGTTTTGGCGACGGTATCGCAAGAGTATTCAGTTGCTCAGCATCAGTTAATCCGACGCTATATTGGGTTTTGTTCTTTCTGAAGCTGTGGGTCTTTTCGATTTTATGAGTGTAATAAAAAAAGGAAATCGTAAATATTTGTATATTTATGTATATTGTTGTTGGCTTGCAACTTTACTTGTAAAATTTGCTCGTGACATAAAGATTCGCATTCCTGATCTAAATCAAGCACACAACCGTCGACGAAAGTATTGCAAATATTTGTTGATATTATTAATTTTTTTTTCAGTTTTATTTATTTAGCTGAAAAAATCACCGAGATTCAAAAGGCGCTGGGAATAAGGAAATTCAACTTATATTTCAGTGTATGCCTAAACCACCAGCATAGAACTGTATATCGTTTGTCATCGGTATACAGTAATTCCCTAATTTTGAATTATTCGAATTGTATGATATATTCAAAAGATGTTACGTTATTGATAATAACAACGGCCATTCGAAATGCTCCAGAATGAGTCAAGCGCTACTAGATGTTTATGTTGAATATTCACACTGAAACCATTTTTTTAGCGACAAGTATTAATTGTGGGTAAATACTTAAGAAAAGCCAAGGTACAACTCCTCCTTGTTAAATGTCCCTCTTTGCAACTATGTCATGTTATTTCTAATACTTTTTTCTTTAAATGAGACTAATAATCGACCTAAATAAGTTCATTCATGGCAGAATTTCAATTATCTTTCAGTGAATATCTATTTCCTTGTACGATGGTGTCTTTCTCCCTCGAAGATATGATAGCGCAGCTTCATAGTGCTTAAAGCATTTTCTATTGACAAATATCCTATTAAATTTAGCACTATTGATGGAAGAAAATATTTGTTTTCACATGACATCATGTTAAATTAACATGAAGCTCCAGCAAACCCATAACAAGCCAAATGAAAGTGTTGATTTGTATAAAAGTTTATGTGGAAAACAAATCTTTTGCATTAAAACAGAAATGCTTAAGAGTTGATAAATATTTTTGATTTTTTTAATGTAATTTAAAGAAAAATTGTCTATTATTTAGGATCATAGACAATTAGCAAATCTCATTTGTTTTACGGTAAAAACAAACTATATAATTGGAACAAGTTTTGAACTAAAAAAAAATGTAAAATATTAGTTAATAATCAATAGTGAATTTAATTTGCTTTAATAACGTCCGTTATTATGGAGAGAAATTGAAAAATAGATTTAAAA
This sequence comes from Epicampocera succincta, assembly GCA_932526305.1. Taxonomy (NCBI): domain Eukaryota; kingdom Metazoa; phylum Arthropoda; class Insecta; order Diptera; family Tachinidae; genus Epicampocera; species Epicampocera succincta. Next base: position 62,304,073 of record OW052034.1, read on the forward strand.
CCATCCTCTCAAAATGTACAAGAAACTACAACCGTCGGCATCATAAAAAATTTCTAAGTGTCAAAAAAGTTGGGCGCATCATGCGTTTATAAGAAATTTAAAATGCATGAACCTAACGACACTCACACGCGTAAACGGACTTTATGGCGATTACCGATTTGATGTATGAACGGTGTGCGGTGTGTGGTGTGCGGTGTGCGGTGTGTGGTTCAACGACTAAACGTTTGCCTGTTTCTTTTCCAATATAATGTCTTAAGAACCTGTGGCTAAACAATATTCCAAGTCTGTCTGCAATACCATCACCAACAGTTGCTTAAACAAATATAATAAACGGACCCACCGTAAGCATAAGTAGCAGTCTAAACATGCATGCTACTTTGAAAGCCAGGGTATGCCATACAACAACAACAACAACAACAACAACAAAACCATATTCAATAAGTAAATATTGTAAGAAAAAAGAAAATACATAAAACAAAATCAGAGGCTGCAGCTACTGTTTGAGATTGTTCTACCACTTTGACGTACTGCTGACGTCGTTGCCTTAAAATGTTTCTTTCGTCTCGTTTTTCATACTATGTATATGTATGCATGTTGTTGGTTTTGTTGTTGAGCGGGACTTTTAAGCAGCGCCGGCTAGAAAAAACTAAGTCAATAATATTAAGAAAAAACCCTATACAAACGATTAAAGTGTATTTGTTTTTTGTCTGCTTTTTCACCGTCTGTCTGTCTGTCTGTCTGTCTGTCTTTCTGTCTATTTGTCAGTATGAGGTTTCGGTGTTCATGATTGCATCAAAACAGAATGCAAGTAAAATTATAAAACATTCACGCCAACTGTAGAATGGCTGGATCATCGATTCATTTTTATTCAACCAACCAACCGCGCAGCCAACTATTTATTCTGTATGTAGTTTATTGATCTTGACAATTCAACTATCAAACACTTGCACTTTATTCACCAAATTATATGTGTGCTGAACCCTTTAACACTTGCAACGTTGTTGAAGAATTTATGTGGTTTTTGAGAGGCAGCGACTTCGCTGGAGGGTCCAAGCAAACAAAAGATTCTTGAAGTTTAAAACTCCTTTTTATATGATTCAAATATTCTTAACTTTCATGAAGGCAAACGTAAGTGAAATCGATACAAAAATCAAGCATCTGTGTCACGGTATCAGTTTTGCCTGAGTTGCATATCGAGACTAAGTCTTCTATTGCCAATTCGTACACCCCAAGCAAAGCTATCTTGTGATTTTGCATGCATACATTTAAAAAGGTATCGAAAATAGAGCCTCCCAGGTTTCGAAATACTTGCAAGCATTAGCCTTCCAGATCCTTATGAAATAAATTTCGAAATTTAATTCAATTGAAACGCTTTGAATGCATAAAATAAGCCCAGAATAGTTTCAACATCTGGAACTATTAATATTACAATATTATGCCAAAAAAAAGCTTGAAAATTTCTCAAAAGCAGACAGAAGTTCGATTCCGGACCTGTAGGACAACGCATTAGAGGACGCCCACGGAACCGATGGCGCACACACGTGGAGAGGGACCTCAACCAACTTGGTGTGCAAAATTGGAGGACGCTGGCTAAAGACCGTGCCAGCTGGAAAAGTTTGTTGCTTGAGGCCCAGGTTCACCCCGGACTGTAGCGCTAAAAGAAGAAGAAGAAGAAGACAGAAGTTTGACACTGTTATCGATATCGAGCGTCTAGTAAGTTTGTGTAAATCGTGGAACTGTTTTGTAATATTTAGAAAAGAAATCGTGTTCAACAAAGAAAACATTCCCATTTAGAGGCAATGCTTACTCTACTTTTGGAAAATAATCATACATTAATATATAATACGTTATTTCACGCATATACATATGTACATACAATAAAAAAAGTAAAAACAAAAATTTTCTATTTGAAATATATATATGTAATTGCTTTTATTATAAACTTAGTTCAATTTAGCACAGAATTAATAATAAAGCACTAGAATGCTTAATAGACTTTTTCCATATTGAATAGCGAAATTCGCTGAATCAGTTAAAAAATTATTTGAATGCACACCTGTAAAGGAATTCGCGGACTCAAACAAACATTTTACAAAAACCGCTGCTGAACTTTAAACAAAAACAAGCAGCAAAATATTTATTGCATAAAAAGTATACATATATATGTGTGTACATACATAAATTTCATAAAAACAATTAAAAAAAAAATTGTATTAATTTTTTTTTAAATAATATTCTCTGCACAAATCAACAATTAAAAATCTTTCAGTGTTTTCGGTCTTGTTTTTTTTAATTGAATCCCATAATAAATAACGTTCCTGTTCTAATTTAACTCTTTATATTAATAGTTTAATAATTTCTGTTTTCGAAAACTATTTTTTTTTAGAATAAGAAAAAAACTTCGAAGTAGTTGGAAACGTTAAAAACACATATAAAAATTCAACACCGGCACTACCAAAAGGTAGACCAAATATTAGTAAAATTTAGTACAGAAAAACTTTAAATTAAAACTAAAAAATTAAATTTAAAAAATACTAGACATATCAAACCCATATGATATACATAAATATATAGTAACAAGTAAAACAAAATTTCACAAAAAATTAACACATGTGATGATTAATTGACATATACATGTACACATACATACATACACTAAATGGGAAAGTTATAACAACAATATACGTATTTACAGGGCGCTCCGGATAACGTCAACTAAATACAAAAACGTAAGTGTTGACGTTTATCAGCATTTTCGGCATTTAGCAGCTTGTTGGCGTCTATGCTTGACCATTCAATTTCAGGTCAAAATATTTGTGATGGTGCAGTTCAAATTATCTCAATTGCTCATAAATTCTCATTTCCAGTTCAAAGTGTTCTTGATGATACAGTTCAAATTGCTCATAATTCAAAACCACACAGGAAGATTACAAAACAGTAACTGAACAGAAAATCACAATGTGCATATAATTGCTCTTCTGTGCATCATAAGTTTAAAGGGAATCCCCGGACCCGGAGCTAACATACATACATATACGTATGTGTTTTGGTTATTACTAAGCCCAAAAAATGTTGCTTTACTTAGAGTTGACTTTTTAAAACTTCGTGGTTAGTTTGACGTTTTGAACTGAACAATGTCAATAGAAGCAATGGGTGCCGAGCGCGCTATATTGCAATTTACTGTAGCATATTTAAATTAAAGTAGTTCTAGTAAGTTTTTCCATTCCACCAAAGAATCATAGTTTGGATATTTTTGCGACAACATTAAGTAGACATTTTTTCGCTTTGATTCCAATCACAGTTTTATAAAGTATTGCCGACTGCTATAAAGTTTGAGGCTTTGATGTGGCAGCCATTCTTATTTGTAAATCAGACAAAAGTTTTCATTACAAAAATTGATATTTGGAAACCTTCGGTCATGACTTGCCGCTCAGGTGGCTCGAAACTAAAATCTGACCTTCAATACTGTGCGCATTACACTGTTTTTATTCTGGAGAGCAAAGTCAGCAGCCAAAGAGCCACTTAGCCTTCTTTTTTTTTGGAATTTTTGTCCACAGAAGTCAAACTGAATACGCAAATATTTATTTTAAAATTTAAAATCTTAAAAAACGCATTCATTCATTAAGGAGGTTATGAACCTGTTTTGAAGTTCAATAACAAACAAACAAAAATAAGAATAATAACAAATCGTTTTATCTTTTCGGAGTTGTTGGCCTTTGTTGGTGGCAACTAACAAGGAATATGATCCTTCTTTTTCTGCAACTCATACATACATACATGTGTAAGTGTTAAAAAGATTTGTATGTAGTTGTGTGTGTTTTATGAACAAATGACAATTTGTTCAAAATGCACCTTTATTTGTTTAATGCTTGTAAGGCTCAATTTGAATAGTTTGTACACTTGTACAATAATTTGTTTTTAGATGTTGAAATGCTTGTACATATTTGAATAGTAATAAGATATTTGAATTTAGAGATCTTCCGTTGCAGGGCGAAAGAGTTATACTACATGTATGAACAATTGAGATTTTCGGAATGCTTTTCTGCAGCACAAGCAATTTAAAATAATGATGCGGTAAACATATAGAGCTTCTTATATCCTTCATATACAGAAGGCGCTCGAAAATTAGAGCTCGCGAAATTCGAATCCTGCGGACAGTAAAACCGAGTTGTTAATACATTGCATGCTCTGAAATTGGAACTGACGCCTCTAATTTCTGAGCGTGTTAATTTTTCGTTTGTTGTTAACTCTGGAAAATTGTGATTTTAGCTTTTGTTTGCCATAGGGGAATCCCATACTATTTATGTAATTTTTGTGAATGAAATTTGTAGCCCATAGTTTTAAAATTAAATGTGTCAATATACATTTGCAGCGGTGTTTTTTGTGCATTTTCTAGTCTAAGACGTACTCTTATGTTGTTTTTACCAAAAATAAAAAGAATCTGTGAAAATTAGAACATCTCATGAATTGGAATCACCATCACTAGCTACAAAGTGGTTCAAATTTCCGAGTGTCTACTGTTTTTCTTTTGCATGATACGTGTTATATTTTTAATCTAAAAGACAGAAGTGAATATTAATACAACTTTATGCCGACTATAGATCTCGCTGCAAATAGTACAATAAGTCGTACGATATGTCAAATGTTTGAGTAGAAGAGCGCGGATGGTATCGTCTCAACTTAATATATAATGAAAAAATACGACATAGAGAGAAAAAACGGATGAACATTTTTCAGTACTGCGGCTCTCATCGTTTTATAAAATTTTTCAAATTCCTTCACACATCATTAGATCAGGGATGTATTTTTATGTAAGCATTTTACTTTGTTTTGATCTTTTACCAATAATATAAACGTAAAAAATCTGTCGTAAGATTTTTATTCGCATTTTTAAAACACGGTGGTAATTTCATAAGATTTTCTTTTTGGTTTTACGTAGTACTTGTATTACCGTCTAAATCCCCTTTAACGCAGTACGAAAACCAAACATTTTCACGGTCCGTGGGCGGATCTTTGTTAAGTACATCATACTGTTGTACAGCGAAACTTACTTTTTAACAGCTAATTTAAAGAAATGAAGCTTTTTGGAACGCAGTTTTATATTTCTCTCTTTTTAGTAATAGAACCACCTCATCGCTGTCCATTTTATCACAGGTGTGATGTCTTTCAAATGAACTAGTTCGATGTGTAGCAACGCGTATTTTAAAACCACAGTTGAAGTCCAACTGCAGTATTTAAGAAATTTACTAACGTGTATATTCCGCATTATACATTTTTCTTGATTAAAGCGAATCTCTTCATCATTCTCTTCAAAGAATTCGATATTTGTACATACATATGTACAACATATATACATACATATTTTTACTTCATTTCATTACTGTTAAAACCACAAGTGAATTATGAGACTTTTTCTGTTTCACATTCAAATCTTATCAAAATGAAATAATTGCAAAAATAGGGAAAAAAAAATCATTGATGTTTCTCTCCACAAGACAAAGAGGAAGAAAAACTTTCAAAAACACATTAATCCTCAATAATGATCAATATAAAATGAAATACGCGATCATCGAATTGCAGAAGTGATACACAGATTTAAACAAACAAGAAAATATTTTAAATATTTATTTAAAAACAAATAATGAGACAAATTTATTAAGTTTTTAGATTAAAAGAGTCATGTTGTATAATAAAATGAGATGATGTTACTATTCGATTTGTTTGCTCTGCGGCACTTTGACAGGGTGTAACGCGAAAAGATGTAATTAAAAGAATAATTGAAATTTTCTCGTATTTACTGTTGAGACACGCCAGGCATTTGGATGCTATTTTTATGTCTACTATCGAAAACAGGGCACGTCAAAAAGGTGGCCGTGGGATCATTGTTGTTATTGTTTCGCCGACTTCGAAGAAGAAGGAGTTAATTCAGTTGTGGATCGTACTGTGTACTTTTGGTTTTTTATACACTGTAGATCATCAGGATAGAACCAACACATTTGAAGCAAGAAAAACTGTATAAGTTGAATAGGCAGCTGGAATAAAAAAACTTAACAATGTCAACTTAAATATTGTACAAAAATTGTTATATATGAAAATGGATTTTGAACGTTACATTCTGTTTTTTTTCTTGTAGTCAAGTATAAAATTATTTTTCTTTTTTTTTTTTTTTGGTTCAACAGAACAGAACCAACTATTAATTGGTCAATAAATCAAACGTAAATGCTTTTTTGTACTTGAAAATTGATTTTATTTTAATTATTTTCTATAAATTTTAATTTAAAAATGCGTAAGTTTACCGATATTCACTTTAACTTCATATATATGTTATAGTTTTCACTGATGCGTACAGGGGCTTTCAATAGTCGAGAAATATTTCACTCCATGCGCCTTTTATTCCAACAATAAGCTGCTCCTTGGTGTCGCACTGCTTTCTTCCTCCCTGCTAGGAAGGAGGAAAGCAATTATCTTACGCTTAAGCAAATCCCAAATATTTTTTATTTTTAATTTTAAATCTTGGTTAGAATTTGATACCAAAATTAATACTTTTGATAAATTAAAGATTAAGTTTGAGTTGTTAAAGTTTTTCCTATGAAAATCGATGGTTCAGCCAACTCAATGCACTAAACACTAAAACTTATAAACTGTCTCAACGAGCTGAATGAGGACTAACTCGAGACGCCATATTCTCCAATAACGTACGCTAGAACTTATAAACTGCCTCACTTTTCTGAAAACAGTCTCATATTTTGAATGTACGATTATCCTGGGTACTTCAAGGATGGGATGTTTCAATTAATATGACTATAGTCATGCTGCAATGATATAAGGTACGTTTTTATGTTAAAATCAGCGTTCACGTTTTCACTTCTTTGCGAATAGCTGATGAGCCTAATTGCTTTTGCCCATCTTTATGGAAATGATTTCTTGCTAAATAACTTATATATATGTATGTACATATGTATTTCAAATTACTTAACATTTCTCCATAATAACACAATTTTCGAAGTCCCCCTTTACAAGCCCAGTACACTGACAAGCTCTCTGAGGCAATTGTTTATTGCAGCTACTTAAATGTGTCAACTAAAAATTTGACTCTTTAATGAAACAATGTTGTAATGTGTTGTCGTCGCAGCACAGCAAACAAATTGGTATTTTACACTATTGAAATAATGTTTTTGTGCTTGTTCTTTGTCCTATGAAATTTAAGAAAACAACAACCAACCATCATCTTCACTTCTGTGCGGTTTTGCAATCCAAAACCAGAGAAATAGAGACAAACAAATTTTTGTTCATCTTGTTTCGTTTTGTTTTTGCCAAGATGCTCTTCAATTCAGAAATAATTAACGATCTAGAGATTAAAAATGTCAAATATAATGTCAACTGAGATTTTCGGTTTTACATTTTTCGAACGGAAGGCGTGTTGAATGAATAAATAAGAGAGTTCTTGCAGCGTTTTGTGGCGATGTCTCTTTGGCATTTTTGAAATTTATTTTCATTCAGTGTGACGGGTAACTATTTTAAGTATGATTATTTACTTATATGCACATACAAACATACATGTATGTATGTATGTATTTACATATTAGCGCGTATATTTAATACAATTCTTAAAGTAACGACGGCTTCAAGGTTTCTCTTCTTCACCTTCCACAGCTGATGTTATTGCTTGTGGTGTAGTGGCAGAAGATTCCGAAACTTCCATAGGATTTATCGCAGTAGTCGCCGTTAAAGAAGATATCCCTTTCGCAAGAGTTTCTTGTATAGAAGTTGTGGAAACAGGTTTCTCAAAAGCTTCCAATGGGGCCTTAGTTTCTTTTTCGTTGGTGGCAACTTCCTTTAAGGCTCTTTCATCCTGTGGCGATTTCACGATTGAAGTGGCAACTTCTTGCCTGGGTATTGGATTCTTTAATTGTTGCGTATTTAAAGGTACCCCAGTTGCGAGAACATGTTGTACTGGATTGGTACGATTGTCAGCAAAAGACTCTGAAAATTAAAAATAATATTTAAAATTTTTATTATTCAAGTTTTTAACAAATTGGGAACTTTTACAACCAACATAGAAAATTACCTGCATGTTTACCAGGACGCTTATCACCAGTTTCGGTTATATTACTGTTTTCTTCACTGCTGTCCTCATCCTCGTCCTCATCACTGTCGAAATAATCATCAATCAAACTAAAGAACTCCATAATGCAGTCCAAAAAACGTTTCTTGAAATAAATTTTAAAAGTTTTCAGTTTTTTTCTTTTGAAGTACAACATTTTCCATCTTACTTCTCGATTCGGTGCTGCATTTTGGTTTTTCTGTCGTTCCCATCCCTGATAAGCCAAAGCACTACCACCACCACGAACTTCAAATGGCTCTAGAACATCAATAGGATTCGAAAAGATTTGATTTTTGGTAAAAGTAAACAACAAAATAAGGCTGACAACAAGTTGATTAAACATTTTTTCAGCCGTGTCACTATTTGAAGCTGAACCAGCGTACTGCCGGCTGGCGACAAGTTCGACGTCTTTTAAAGCTTTTACAGTTAAGTTCTCCCCTCATATTTAAACATCGAATGTTTTGTTAATTTACATAAGTAAATGAAAACGTTTTGGGCGATATTTGAAAGATCTTGTTAACTTTGGAAATGCACTACAAATTCTAGAACTTGGCAATAAGAAAAAGACATAATTTGTAGCAAAGTTGAAAGTAGCTAGAAAAGAAGGTGAAGGCCTCTAACTGGCATATAAGGACAGGCCAAATTTCGAAATTTTTAATAAAAATTAGTTTGTACATTCGTACAAACACACATACTCGCATATGTAGCTCTTTACGTGGATTCGGTAAGTACTTAATCAGTCGTTCGTAATATTGTCAACAAAGTTTATTTTTCAGTTCCTACGCTTTCAGCTGCCCCTAAAAAAATTATATTTTTTTTTTTCAAATAAATATTATTGTAGAGAAATGTGTGCGCGCATAAATAATTTAATAAAAAAAATATGCATTCCATGAAACTGTGCAATTTGTAATAAGTCACGCTAACACTTCTCCACAGACCTGCGAAAATCTTAAAAATAGCGCCGGCATTCATACAAAATAAAAATCCTTTGAAGTACAAGTGCACGTGATTTTTTTTCCAGCTGCATGAAAACTATCGATATCGATAACTATGATTTGACAGATGAGCCTGTCAAACTGTGTTGACAGAATAAAGTTTCAAATTAGGGGAACTTTTTGGGGGAAAAAATTGATCTGTTGGTAAAGTTAATAGAACACTTCCTCCATTTTACGGTCAACACGATGAAGATCGATATTGGTTAAATGGCCTCGTCAATACGCAAAATTGATGCATTTGGAGCGGAGGTAAACCTCACCACATTAACAAATCATCACTGTTTGGTGCGGTTTACACGCTGGCAAGTTTATCGGTCGTTATATCTGTCGAAATGGGAAAGCAGCCGCCGTTACAATTAATGACGAGCGCTATCCAGCTGAATTTTTGTTTTTAAAATTTAATCACTTAAATATCAACGGTTGTAACAAAATTGTGAAAATCTATATGGTAACAACATTCTTTCCAGAAGCAGTGCAGTTCACTGGCAGCCTTGTGCATGCGATTGAACGGCTCTAGATTCTTTTTTTACTTTTAACAAAAAAGAAAATGCATACATATGTACATATATATAATAATACAAATTAGTACAATATAAATTAGTGCAGTTTTTCGTATAAAATTTGTCCTTAATAGTATGATACGTACATTTATTTTATTATTATTATTTACTGAAACAAAAAGTACTAGTTGTACACATTGTCCAAAGTTCCGACACAAGTCAAAACTTTGAACACTGCGTACAGGTCCTTGCGAACATATGTAGCAGCAGCTGAATTAAAAACTTCAGGAAAATTGGTCCACCCGTTCAGTCGTCTATAGACTACTATAGGCACACACACTCTCAGCTCTCCGAAATGTGTTTTAATTCAAATATTTCATAAAATATTTCAAGTACGAGTACATATTGTTTTTTGTTTGTTTTTTTGTGTTTGTTTTCTTAGTAGTTGCTTAATTTTCTATTTTATGTATTAATGCAATAGTGGTCCAACAAGACCAAAATATCGTCGTAACGACTTGTGTTTTGTGTTTGATGTCCCAATTTCCCGAAACAAATTGTTCAACTTGAACAAATATTTTGTAATAACAAACATGTTTAAAAACCTATAATTCTCTTTGTCAAGTTTAGGGTCGGCAGAAAGGTTTCAGAGCAATTTAAGTCATGGACAGTTGACGTTTTCGAAAACCACCTTAGTCACGCAATGCTGGAAGACTTGGCACTAGTTTAACTTTTGTCGAGGCTGCCGTGTTGACAACAAATCATTTTAATAACGTGCACAATGTTATCTTGCGAATAATTCAAAGCAAACTATTGACACTGTGAATCGGTACATTAATGTTATCAGTGTTATTAACATATCGGTCGAGCATATTATTCGCCTTTTTTACCGCTAATGGCCAAGAAACGTTATAATTATTATTTACGATAAAATTCCAAAAAACAATACGAATTTCACAGAATCACATTTTAGCCGACAAAGAATTATTAAAATATGTCAACTAACGACGGCGGAATCAGTATATCCGACAACCATTTTTTTTTTGTTGGATGGCTTGAAACAGTGTTCGACCAGATTGGCTTCTTACCAAAGACTTCGGTTGTTTATGAAGACAAGTGAAAAGTTTTGCAATTTAATATTCGTTGTAAAATTAAAAAAAAAAATACATACATACGTATGTCTGTAATAACTCAGAATACAAAGTGTGTAATTAAATTATTAAAAAAAAATATCAAGTTTAAAAACGAACAGTTTTATTAGCAGAATTTCAAAAATATAAAATACGGGTTTAAAGAGCAACCATTTCGTTTCGATTTATCGCCAGAAATCAGACGGCACACCCGGCTTCCAAAAAAGTTTCTAAAATCAAAATGCAAACGAGCCCATTCAAATAAAAAAAATTTAAACGCATTCACAATCTATAATAACAGATGTTTGTGGCATTTTATCTGATATTTGCTACATTATCCATTAAATTGTGTGGCAAAGATACGAGTATTCGTTTTTTTATTGGATATTGTGCGAAAAAACTTCTCCAAATTGAAATTTTGAATTTTTTTTTTTCTGCTGATCTCGGAAAACATATTTGGAAATTCAAAATACAGTTTTCTCGAAAGATCATTCCCAAGTTAAAGCAAATTTGGTGCAAATGGACGACAGTCATGCACATATTGAGTCTATTGTTTCTTTAATTTTTAATTGCATTTCAGAAGCATAATGTTTTTAAAAGCTAGGGAAACTAGAAGTGAGGTTATGGTAGATTATAAAGTATTACGAACACATAAATCTTCTTCTTCTTTTGGCGCTACAGTCCAGGGTCAACCTGGGCCTCAACCAACAAACTTTTCCAGCTGGCACGGTCTTTAGCCAGCGTTCTCCAATTTTGCACACCAAGTTGGTTGAGGTCGGAATCGATCTACGGGTCGGAGCAGTATTCTCCATGCGCTCTACATGGCCCAACCATCTTAGCCGTTGGATCCATAGACGCCTGGTTAGGCTCGTGTCACTGTACAACCCGTACAGTTCATGATTGAATATTCTTCTCCAGAAACCATCAACGCAAACAGGGCCGAAGATTGAACGCATAACTTTTCTCTCGAAAATACCAAGGACTTCCTCATCCGCCTTCGACACCGTCCATGCTTCTGCGCCATAGAGAAGTACAGGGATTATCAAAGTGGTATATAGTGTCAGCTTGGTTTTTCGAGAAAGGGCCTTACTACTCAATTGCCTCTTGAGCCCAAAGAAACAGCGATTGGCAAGAGTTATTCTGCGTTTGATCTCGGTATTGATGTTGTTCATACTGTTGACTTGGGAGCCAAGGTAGACGAAGTCCTTCACTACCTCGAAGTTATAGCTGCCTATGGTGATGTTCTGGCCCAGTCGTCGGTGTTGCGCGTCCTTTTTTGATGACAACATATACTGTGTTTTGCCCTCGTTCACCGCTAGACCCATTTTGGCCGCCTCCGTTGAAATACCAGCAAACGCTTCATTGACGGCTCGATGTGTTTGACCAATCACGTCAATGTCGTCAGCGTATGCTAGCAGTTGCACGGACTTTTGGAAGATCGTGCCTCTGTTGTTGCCGTGTGAGTTTTACACGATCTTCTCAAGAATTATGTTAAACAAGTCACATCGCGTCGCCTTCCCCTTCTAAATCCCCTTCTGACATTGAAAGTCTCGGTGAATTCGTTACCGACCTTGATGGAGCAGCGCGAGTTCTCCATCGTCATCCTACACAGCCTGACGAGTTTGGTAGGAATGTCAAAACTAGACATGGCTTCGTATATGCGGCCTTAAAATCGACGAATAGGTGTTGGGTGTCGATTTGCGTCTCTTGGGTCTTTTCCAGGATCTGCCGTAGTGTGAAAATTTGGTCCATGGTGGACTTCCCTGTCCTGAAACCGCACTGATAAGGACCTATCAAACTGTTCACGAATGGTTTCAGACGCTCATAAAAAACGGCAGAGAAGATCTTGTAGGCGATGTTCAGGAGACTTATTCCTCGGTAGTTGGCGCAGTTGAAGGGGTCTCCTTTTTTGTGGATCGGGACAACGATGCTCGGGCATGCTTTCCTCCGACCATATCTTACAGTTGAGCTGGTGCATGCGTCCAACCAGGTCATCTCCGGCTGCCTTAAATAGTTCCGCGGACAGTTCGTCCGCTCCTGCAGCTTTGTTTGATTTCAATCTCGATATTGCTATCTTGACTTCATTCAGGTCGGGGGGACGGAATTCTCTACCATCATCGTCCGTTATCTGGAGTGGAATATTTTGCCTGGAGACGGAATCGGTGTTTTGCTCGCCGTTAAACTGTCTGCAGAAGTGATCTTTCCAGATTCTTAGCATCGATTGCGACTCTACTACGGTTTGTCTCTCTTCGTCACGACAGGCTTCCGTCCGAAGCTTATATCCATTGGATAGTTGTTTTACCCGTTGGTAAAACTTTCGGATATTATTCCTGCCGTAACACCTCTCCAGTTCCTCGATCGCGCGCTTCTCGTGCTCTTTCTTCTTCCTTTTGAGAAGCCGGTGTTCTTCCCTTCTCTTCCGTTCGTAGAGCTCACGAGCTGCTCTCGTCCTTCTCTCCAACGTCGCCTTATACGCTGCTAGCTTTGCTGAATGTGCCTGCCTGTACTCGTCGTTAAACCATGGGTTTTTTCCGGGTGGTTCTGAGCGTCAAGTACCTCCTTTGGCCTTTTTCTTACCAATGCCACTTTTTATTACCTTATTTTGTATTATTTTAACAAAATTTATGCCACTTTTTCAACCTTTTTGAAAATGAGTAACAGTTCCAATATATCTCATGAAAGTTGTCAGTACATTTAGCTTTTGTATATGTTCATATGTATGTATGTATGTTGTATGTGCATACATGAGTTTTGTGGACATATAAAAAGTTCATGCATTTTTATTATTACAACAACTGAGTTTTATGCAACTGTCATATTCCATGTTTACCTATTTTTTTCATATTGCATAAAATTTGACAATTGTGTAAAAAGAACTGACGATCAACTCTGAATGAGCCGTGATTTATGTATGTATGTGTTTCGGCTTAAGTTTTCACAGCGAGAAGCTTTATACATACAAATATATTTAATATATATGTATGTATAGACTGTTTTGTTTTGATAGAATTCCATTTACAATAATAAGACTATAATTGCAATGTACCTGCCACTGTTTTTTAGTTTTAACTTGGATTTATAATTACTAATTTTAGTCTAATGTATTTATTGTTAAATTTGGTTTTTGGTTTTTTAACTGAAAGAAATATAATATTTTTTTTTGTTCCCAAAAAAAACTTAAGCATATTTTACTTTTCTTAAATATGCTTTATATGACACTATTTCAAAACTGTCAACGGCAACCCAAGATAAGTGAAGAAACCAGAGTTTTAGTTAAGAGACAGAGAGAGACAGAGATATAGTTGGGAAACAGCAATGTTTTGTTTTATCTGTATCCTTTTCCAAATTCTTAAAAAGCTGTTACGTGTCCCAGACTCCTTTTATATGGAATTAAATTGGAGCAGTAGACTGGACTATTACTAAAATTGCTCGCCCTGAAACAAGAAACTAAAGATGCCGAGTTTTAAGTAGCAGTCTTTTGTTCATCTGTGTAATGTTTTTAACTTGAACTTCACATAAATTAATGCGGACTCACGTCTGTGACAGAAAATTTAAACATTAGAAATGAACATTCTAATAATTTTAAAAATTTTTTCCTCAATAAAAAACAAACAATTATTTCTTACGAAAATTAATCATGCCAACGTGAAAGCGCATACATACATAGTATGTACATACATACATAAGTATGTTTATATGTAAAATATGTGTGTTTTAAATAAAAAGTTTTTATTATTCAGATTTCCGGTAACAAATTGCATTATAATTTCTTTGCAACAATGCAACAACAAACAGCAGTGGCTTAAATACGACTGCAACAAAAACACATTTACCCAATTTCGAAATTTTCTAAACATTTTGCCATTGAAAGAAAACTAGAAAATCGTATAATTTTTACTTTTTTCTAATTTGCAAAGTTAAAGCAAACATCTGTGAGCGAATATTTATGCCCAAGAAGAAGCAAAAAAAAAATAAAGTTATTGATTCTTATTTCATGAAGTACTTAAACATTTATGTTAATCTTTTGTTGTGTTTATGCATTTCCAGTGAATATTAGGCTGGTTCGTGATAATAAGCAGAAAATTATTATTATTAATGCGGATAAGAAAATCAAACCAATGAGAAATCAGCAGTACAAACATTTCGTATAATTTAGTTTTAACTTCTTTTTGTATGCAATAATTTGTATTTGATTAAAAATAGTGCACCTTCAAAATAAAAACACAAGCCAGACTTGGGCTATTTTCACAAACATTTGGGCCAGTTTTTGCAGTTTGAGCAATTTTTTATTCAACTTTAAGTATTGACATGATTTTTAATTTTTGTGCTATAAAATCATCATCATAAAGTGAAGTTCTAATTGGACATGTTATGGGCCCGAAAGCTCTTCATTTAGAATTGGGCCAGCTTAAAATGGTTTTCTGAATAACGGTAGAAAAGCTTTTATTTAGCTGTTTTTGGAATTCTTGATTTGTATTTGATGGACCAGCAATTCTTACATTCATGTCTATCCATATACTGCAATGTCATATTCGTACCATAAATATATATAAAACTTGTAAAATTATATAGTACAACTATATCTGCTGGTGCTTACGACGCTTTTAATTACATACATACTACTTATTTTTGAATTCACTACTTAATGGTATCAAAAGCTATCCTATTTTGTGCCCAACTTTCGATACCTACAATTTGCATCTAACGTCTGCCAGCGTCGCCGTTCTCCTTAACTAATCTAGCAAGACAGTTAAAAGTTTAGTAGAAAACTGAGATTTTTGACCCCTCTAGCAACAAATAAAGACGAAACAAAGTAGGGACAGCCTTATCTAGTATTAAATTAAAAAAAAATGAGTTGTATCTATGCAAATAGGCTGTATGTTATAATAAAAATAGTATATGTAAGTGCTAGTGACGGCCAAATGACAAAACCAGCTTTAATGAACTTACAAACGCTTGTAAGTGCATAGATAGAGGTTTTCTAGAGCACAAAATATATGTTATTTGATAATCCGTTTTAATGAAATCCCAAACATTGATTTGCCTTAAAGATAATACCATGGAGCCCGCAGATCACGAGTGAATTACACTTACTTTTAACTGGTCTCTTCATATTGTTCGTTTTCGGCTTTGAGGCCCGAACGAGCTGGTTTTGTTTTCTCTTTTTTAAGAAAAGATATAGATATGTATATACTAAAGTGTCGATCAAATAAAGCATCAAGCAGCTTCATATGCGTTAATGTCGTTTATTTGATCCTTTTTCGGAGAAGTGAAAAAAATCGTCAATCATCTTTTTGTATTGTGATTTCACAGTGTTCGTACGAAGTCCGTATGCCCGTGATGGAGTTAACAGACCTTCACGTGGGAAGTAGCAGCGTGGTGGACATGACATTTTTCAAATGAACCGCAAAACATCACGGCTATCTGAGACAAATCAGTCAACTAGTGCGAGTGAGACGTAAAATTCTCGAAAGCCAAACAACAACAACAAGCCTGACCGCACTTGAAAAACTTACTACTAAGTTTTTTAGATCTGTGCAGTCTTCATTTTCAAGTATAATATCAAAACTTTTTGATTTTCAGCAGCACAATTATATGACGTTAATATACATACATATATGTATGTATGTCCATGTATTACGACATGTCAAATAATCTTGTAGAATGAACTAAGTCGTATAGTGTAAAAGTAAAATGTATTGTGTTGGGAGAGAATACGGATACAAAATTTGACAAGCAGTCGGTAAATTTTTATTTTCTAAACCATTTTGGAAACTTAAGTATTCTCATCACACCAGAGTTGTATTTTACACTAAACAGTGGCAGCACCAACACAATGTATTGAATACGCGAACAATCAAATCCAACGCAACATATTTTCATGCAGTTTTTGTATATATTGCAGAACTGAACCATCTGCTATATAATTCGCACCCCTAAAACAAAACGAAAAATAAGAAAAACAGCATTCAATTTCTAATTTGGGTTAAAATTATATTAAAAATAGTAAGATAATATAAACATTTTAAAAATTATATATGTACATATATAAAGAATAGTTTCTGCTGAAGTGGTTTGATTTTACTGGCACCACTTGCATAAACATGACAAATACTTACAACAGACTTTTGTTCTCTGTTTTTTAAATATGCAGAGAATTTCATATCATTTTGATTCCACAAAATCATAATATTTTGTATTGCCATGTAAACGGACCTTCAATGAGTTTATTTGGTCGTCTCCAAGGCCCGAAGAACTAGCATGTACCATTGTCAAACTATAACAGCTTAGAAACGATATACATGTCTATGTATCGTCACCTTAAATGCAAAAGGATGTCACTGTACAAAAATCAAACTCAATTGTTTAATTGATTAAAGTGTTTTTAGCAGACTACAAGCACACCCAAAATTTTTAGACCGCTGCAATTAAAATATGTATACAACTTTATTAAAGAAATCCAAGAATAAAGAAAAGGATATTTCTACTCTTGTAAAAAAAGAAAATAAATTGTTAATAAAATAAATAGATATCCAGGAATGCTTTATTAAATATTACACATTTTATAACGTTATTTGCTTCTCCAGTAAAAAAAATATAAAATATCGTTACGTCCGTTTGCGTTTAAGGCTCACATTTTGCATATAAAAACTTGACATTTTAGAAAAAAAATTTTTCAAAACATTCTATTTCCGACTAAAGAATTTACTCATATTTTAACTAATTTAATTGTCAAAAAGATGATCCCCCTAATACTGGCTACCATTCATAAGAGTTGTGTATGAATCATAGATACATCTCTTTCTCCTGCTTCCTTAAAATTCTACTTTAAACTTTTATTCATAATTTCAGAAAAAAGTTTTAAACACGTACGTTTTTTATATAACAAAGTTCTTCATTTATGGACTAGTCCACTCTTCTTTATCGCGAAGTCTTCAGCTTCGAAATGTTTATTTCTTAGTTTGAAAAACAATTTGTGTGCCTTTTAATCAATCGCACAGAGCAAAGCAGCATGTACTCGTAGTGGGAAGAACGTCCGTCCGCTGCAACTTCTGTTACTTCATATTTCTCTTTTCCTACAATTAGAAGTGCACTTCCCTACACACTGTGAGTAGTACAACACAGATTTTTTCCTAACACTTGTTGAGACAAACATGCTTTAGTGTCGTCTTACAGCTGTTGGATTAGAATTTCCATGGTCATAACGGCAGTTTATTACAAGGCACGAGGGCACAGAAATTTCAAGAGATAAGCGATGAAAAGCAGAAAAATATTCCGGCTGAACTTTCGTTACATTCCAAAATTCTATTCCCATACAAAAATATGGCAGAGATAATTTTTCCAGTTGCAAAACTTTACAATTATACATAATATGTATGTGTGTATGTATGTAGATATGTATGTATGTATATCAATAAAAATATTCCCCTTTCCAAGTAGTTCGCGTTTAGCATGAGACGGCCAAAAAATGTTTTCTAGCATCCCTCTTATCTTATGATTTGGTTTTGTCTTACAAATTTCTTAAATAAAGCATTGGGTAGTCAGTTTTCCATCTGTATTCTAGCGATTATTATCCGGTTATCAATCATTGCCTGCATTATAACTGTAGTCACGAGAAAATTCTGCAGAAACCGGTTTGTCACAAATGGCTTTCACTGCCTCTCTCAGTCGCACAGACTTAAGGTAATTTCTGTCTAGTCCCTTTGGCTCTTTTTTCGACATTTTTTTATAGCATCTCTTAGGCTATAGGCGCTGTATATCACGCGAAGCCTGTTAAAAAAATATCATAAATTTTGAGTTTTCTCACACAGGGCTTATTTATTTATAAATTTCTATTTTGTCTCCTTTCGAGGTAGTCCACCTCAGATATACAGAATACACTTCCAACCCAAGAAGCACTTCTGATATGCCCTTTTTGTATGGCGTTGAGCGCTCTCACCGATTTGGTTTTTATCTCCACACCCATATCATGGATCTCTTCAATCTTGGGAGCAGAAAAAAGCTGCGAGAGGCCAAATACGGTGGCTGAGGAATGTTAAGGATGTTATTTTTGGTCAAAAAATTATGAACAATAATGACAAGTGAGCGGGGTTTTTTTTTGTAAGAAGTCAGCAACTTCCCTGTCAAACACTTAGTGTGCAAACTATGCGAATAAAATGCATGGCGTAAGGCAACCGATATGCCGGCATACTTAGCAACTTGTCTATAGCTTCTTAAAGTTTTAATCTTAGACGGCATTTTTCAACTACTTATTTATTATTATTCTTTTCTTTAAATTTCAGAGAACCAATGTCCTCAATATGGTGAAGTCAATCAATTAGGTGGGGTCTTCGTCAATGGCAGACCGCTACCGAATGCAACACGTATGCGAATTGTGGAGCTTGCCCGTCTGGGTATTAGACCCTGTGATATAAGTCGACAGCTGAGAGTGAGTCATGGCTGTGTCTCAAAGATTTTAGCCAGATACCATGAAACAGGTTCCATACTGCCCGGTGCCATAGGAGGTTCCAAGCCCCGTGTTACTACACCCAAAGTTGTAAACTATATACGAGAGTTAAAACAACGAGATCCGGGAATTTTCGCTTGGGAAATACGCGATCGTTTGTTAAGTGAAGGCATCTGCGATAAAACAAATGTACCCAGTGTTAGTTCAATATCGAGGATACTGCGAAACAAATTGGGCGCCATAACACATCACCATCACCACGGCGGTGGTTCTGTGGTGGCGGGAAACTCAGCAACTACAAATGTCTCACCTCAACACTCACACACACATGCCAGCGCTCACCACACACATCACCATCACGCCCACCATCATGGGCATCATGCGACTTCGCACGCAGCCGTCACAGCAGTTGCAGCCGCCACCGCTCATCACACACATGCCGCAGCAGCAGTAGCTGCGCATGCTCATCATCCACACTTGTATTATCAGCCCTACAGCGCCTACAATATGAAATCGCCGGTTTCCTGCGGCAGCCCCTCGCCCCCTCAAACAGGTCACGCTCAGACCCATCAAATGCGTACGGCTGCCGCTGCTGCTGCTGCAGCTCACGGTTGGCCCTCCTCCCATACAGTCAGTGATATATTAGCCCATCATCAAGCAGTGGCCTTAAGGGCGAGCTGCCAAGTAGGCAACCCGGTGGGCGGCGGCATACCCTCAGGTCTGCCTCTAACTCATTCTCCTGTGGGTGGGGCAACTGGTACTGGCTCGCAGCAATTGCTGGACTGTGAAAGTGCTTCCAATCCGGCCGTCTTAGCCCAACACCAAGTGGCGGCCACACAAGTTGCCGTTGCAGCGGCGGCTGCTTCCCAGCAACCCTACAACTACTACATGTATTTTCAAAATGGTGGCATGCATCATCATCATCACAGTGGCATGATGGCGGCTGGTGCTACCGGCTTATGAGAATGATACAATTTATACACAACATGAACACTTTTCTTGGAAAAGTTTAAAACCGAAAAACTTCCCAACTGACAATAAACAAACTTTGAGATTATTTTTCAACTTATGAAAATTTTTAGTTACATACTCGTACTATATGTTGTCATGCCTGTTGCCATTTAATAGAACCTCTGCTTGTATTATTTTCCCAAGATAATTTCTTGTCCTTAATTGATATCAAATACTTGCAATTTAGAACTTTAACTATTTTAATTAATAAATTATACATTTATACATGCGTAACTCTTAAGCGCTCAGATTTTAGTCATTTTTTTATTTTTTACTTGTAATTTAAATAATTGAATTTAATTGTAATTTATCTACTTTTCGTAATTTAAGTCGTATTGAAAAATTTAGCTCCGTAATTGTATTTTACTTGGTTGTAGATATTTTTGTGTTATATGTAGATATATTAAAAATAAAAATATTTTTTTTTTAATAAATGACCAAAATAACTTAAATATATGTAAATGTAATTGGTTTCGATTTAAATAATGAATTGAGCAGCTACTTTTTTTCTTAAATAACAACAAAACAAAACGTTTGAAGAATAATTATTTCCAGTTTATGTCTAATATTTTTTTTCTTTTGTTTTCAATATTGCATTATTTTGCATTTTCAAAATTCTTTTCTGAACTTGCAATTTTAATAATTAAATTTACTTATTGAATGTCCGAATCTGTTCCATCTTCAAGCTCTTCTGCAAACCTCCTCTTAACTTTAGACTCACGCAAAATGTATGAACGCAGTCATTTTAAGTACATTCTGCTTTTTAAGCGTCATATTTTAATTGCGATAACAGATGCGGGGTTGAGTTTATTTTGTGTGAATTAAATTGCAAAAAAAAAAAAACAAATTCCGTCAGTTTAAAAGTCGCTGCCTGACAAAACTCTTTTGTATGCATAAGCGTGCATAATCGCCAAATGGTAACTCGTACTTCAAAAGCAAATTGCATAATTTTTTGATTTTAGTCAAAAATAGGCAATAAATGAGTAACATTTCGAGCGTAAAATTTGTCATGAGCAAACGTGAGCGTGAAGTTTTGTTATTTTGAAACGTTTGAAATTTTCTCCTAAAAAAACGCTAAAATCAAATTTGCTCTAAACTAAAAATTTAGCAACGCACAAATTCGTTCCAACTTTGTCAGGTGTCTTTATATTTATCTACAAAGTGACAGCACTAAATCAAATTGCACAGCCATTAAGCCTCTTCATTAATACCGATCAAAGTGGATTCTGAAATATTACAGAAAACTGTAGAACGCAAAATTAATTATTTTCACATCTAGAATGATAAATGCGCCAGATCCCCTTTTGTCTTGTTTGATCAATTTTCGATTTAGTGTGGCCACGCTGAAAATCAAAGTCACTCCTAAAAGTATGCAAATTTTTGTGTCAAATTTATTTTTCACGCAAGATTGGACAAATGTAATTTTTTGGCAAACATGAATTAATTGTTTTCTTTGGCTCCACAGCAAAAGTGTAATATGTGTAAAGTTTTAGTATAAGTACATACATATGTATGTACATAATAATAGATATAAAAAATATATGTATTTTTGTTATAAGTAAGATGAAAAAATTAAAAGTTTGGGAGCCAGTGATTGAAGTTTCCATAAACTTAAACTTTACCGTAAAAATGCATAAAACAAAATCAAATAAAAATGTTTTAATGGAAGCGATAAAGCGATAATTGATGTTATGAATCGTCCCTTCTTATTGATATTTTGCTGCCGAAATGTCTACGTTTTACATATGTATAAAGCGGTATCAGTATTTTGCAATCTTACCAAAAATTTTAGCTTCATCAATCAACAAATTTATTTGTTTTATTAAAGAAAATAGTTTTTTTTTCTTTGGAAATACGCCTATTTATTAAAAGCAATCGTATGTAATAAATTTATAAAAATAACTTACATATGGCACTTAACAACTATCTTAAAACTGTTAAACGATTTTATCACAATTTTAGAACATGATACTAATTTTTGGTATTTAAATCATAAAATAATTTTAAATCTACATATAAATACATACATACATATGTATGTACATATGCAGCATGATCGCTACGTTATCTAAAAATACTAAATAAACAAGTCTGGCATGACTTTGTTGTTAGCAAAGCTATTGACAGCAGTCTCCCTCGTAAACGTCCTGTTTTATCCAGCCAAAAAAGAAATAACCAACTCCCAAGCCCAAAACAACGGCCAAACAAAGCCAATAATTAAATGTCATGAAAATCAACATCAATATGTAGGAAAGAATTAATTGTATTAGATTAACAAGTGTTTGCACAATATGGGGTAGCGCAAATATCTTTTCGAAATAAGTTTTCTGTCGAATTTCCGCCAAACTGCTACCATGACAAACTGGCTGGCTATTTTTGCTACGTATTTCGGCGGCAATACGCTCCGACTCTCTTTTAACAGTTTGACGTATAAGATATTCCCGGACAAATTTTATCGCCTCATAAAGAAAGGAAACTAAGAATATGGCCAAAGCGGAGAAGACAAATTCAGTGACAGTACTGGCAATCCAACCATTCCACAGAATACGTTCACAGTGTCCAGCATGGAACTATTAAATAAACAAACAAAAATATATCAATATATACATACATACATACATACATACATACATACATACATATGTATGTATTGTACTACCCAAAAAAAGTATATAACAAATTTCAATAATTGATGAGAATTCTTCAAATTTAATCTCTATAAATGTTGAACATGATGTTACAGGGATGGCAAAACTGGTATTGTACTTTTTTTTTGTACTATTCTCGTTAAGTGCAATGGTACACCAAGGCCTTGTTAAGGAATCTCCCCAGTTGCAGTAGTTTTTTTTTTACTGTGAATTCATGCGTGCCTTAATTTTCTGAACATGTATGTATGTAAATAGTTCATACATATTCAATACTTCCGTGCCACCCAGTGATGTTATTTATTTATTTTATTCATATTTATTACAGTGAGCATTTTAATAAACTAAGTTAAGAAAGAAAAGCACTAGCAGCTCATGGCTATCGGCTTCCTGTGATATTATGAGTAAAATGAAGAGAGAAAAAAAGTGTGTAAATTATATTCTCTGCCTTGATGTTATTAAACGTAACAGAGAGAGAGAGAGAGAGAGAGAGAGAGAGAAATACTGGTGTATATGTACTTGTATATGGGCATTCTGGTATATAAATGCACATTTAATCAGGCGAAAAAGCCAAAAATCTCGGAAATGAGGCAAAATTTTGCAAAAGCCCCAGTATGTTTTTTCTTAAACCAACGCAAAGTTTCAAATATATCTATCATTTTATTTTATGGAATTTGGACATGCAACCGGAATGGAGAAAAGTTATCAGCTGTGCTCTAAACTTTATCTATTCTCAATTTGCTTTGGCTTAAACAAAATAACAATAACAAAAACAAAAAATAAGATCTTTATTTAATCAATACTTAAGAGCGTTCGTTTATAGTCGCTTGGTTTCTAGTCACTGTGAACCAGTTTTTTTAATACATTTTTGCTCCATTATTAATTTTTTCTCTTTTAGAATTCATGTATCAATCTCTTAAAAAACGTGTTTTAGCATCTCTACAGCTTTTTCAACATTATATAGTTCACTTTTTCAACATTATATAAAACACTAGAATTACCAAATCTTAACTCAATAATAGGACCTAATATACGAATTGCGGACAATAGGCCGGTCTTACAGTATTACAAACGTTCTGACAATTGTAAGATTTGTGACAATATTCTTGTCTTACAGTCAACTGACAATATTTTTATTCGACAATATTGTGAGGCAAAAATGTACGTATTTTACCGGTAAAACTAAATGGTAATTGCAGTGAATTGTTCCTGACTTTAATTGTACTAAGACAGATTTGTTTAATTTATATTATTTTTACATAAACTATATTAAATTTACATAAACTTTGTTTTCGAGAGCACAATTACAATTTTGACAATACATACATATTACATATGTATTTATATCACAACAATTGCAATTTTGTGAATCCAGTAAATTTTTTGTTTGGACTCACAGTAAAATGACTGCAATGATGAGCAGCCATATAAAAGTACTGAAAAATTGTACTAAATATGCACAATTGTACAATACCAATTTTGCCATCCTTTGTACAAACAGACAAAGAAAATAACTCTCTTAAAATATGTATGTATGTATATGAAATTGTAAACATTTTAAGTTCTGAACTTTGCAAAAAATTTTCCTAAAAATTGCTCTGTTTTGTAAATATAAACAACAGATGTTCTTAATTTCTTTGCGATTTCATTGCATATAACACACAGATTAGTTGAGAGTTATGAAAAAGCGTTGACACTTAAAATATATAGTTTTCAACACTTTTTATGCAAAACTCTTTCAACTTGTGCTCTTTACAAATATATATAAGAGACAGCGTTGTCAGCTCGGTGCGTTTCGCACCATTTTCGGTACATTTTAAAATGCTTGGTGCGAAGAACTCCTTAGTTGGCGCCCAAAAATTTCTTCAATAAACATAAGAAATTCGAAATGTGGTGAGTTTTTTTTTTAAGCGGCTTTTTTTCTCAATTTTGGTGCGTTTTGAAATTTCAAAGCTGACAACGCTGTTAAGAGATAAACAATAACAAACATTTGCTTTAAAAACTATAAAGAAATCAGCGTGTTTGTATGTGTGTTATGCTCTCATAATGGTTTAATGAAATTAAGTTTGATTTGATTCAATTTAAATACGCAGATACTTACAGTCATAATCATGGGGCAAGACTTCGAATGATCCATGCTGCCGTCTCCCATATCCATACTGCCGTGTCCCATATCCATATTGCCGTGGTCATGTGCCATTGCTGATGTGTTTTAAAATTAATTTGAATTATGTTTTGAAAAATTACACTTCAATTCAAATCAAATAAAATGAAATGTTAGCGCGGCGCAAACACGAACAATGTACAAGTGAAAGTCAACTTAATACTGATTCTCACAAACGGAACGTTCAGCTCTTTTTAAAGTATTTTCTACAAATGCATTAAATATACATACATTTGTATAAAAATTAAAAAAAAAATGTTAATCCATCAGCTCAGATAAGACTTGTGGTTGTATTGAGGTTGTTAGAGGCGGCCGGTGAGCGAACGCCAAATTCGCCAATTAGTACCTACAGCTGGAGAAGAGATATAAACCAGTCACATTCTATCTAGTTTTGGATTTGTTAACTGTTGTACATATAGATTCATAAATTGCAAAAGACTGGAGATGGGTAAAGTTGCCGTGAGTCCTTACTGAAACCTGGGGATCGTGAACGGATCTAGAATTAATGGTGTAAGAGGGCGTGTGAACGTGATCTAAGACTCAAATGTTGTGTTTCCGTAGGATATTTAGCGAAATCAGAATAATATGGTGTTATAACTTTTTACAATGCCAAAAATATAATTTAATAATTTTAGTCTAAGTTTTGTGTATGTATATTGTTAAATAAAACAAAAAGTCATGTAAAACAAACAAATTTAAAAATTTGCAGTTATTGCGACCTGAATGCAAAACTAAAGAAAATAAAAAAATAAGATTTATGCGTTCCCCTAAATGGCAGTTCAGGCTATAACTCATATAATACGTAGAAGTGTGAACACAAAATACAATATACATACATATGTATATACGTACATATGTCTGTCTGTGATAAAAGATTGGACATCAAATAGGGCTCCTTCATTTTTAAAATTTTTTTCAAAGATAAATAAGATTTTCCATAGCATCAGGGTTGCATTTTTACAAAATACGAACCGAATAGTGAAACGTTTCGCAGCCAATAGCGTTGATGGTTTAAATTTAAAACTTGATTAACGTACATATAGTATATAAATATATTGGAATACAGCAATTAAATTACCACATGCACAACTTTACCAAATATGTGCATACATATGTATGTACTTACTTTTCATATGTTATGATGTATGTATGAATGCATTTATTTTTATATTTCTGACAAGAAATACATTTGCTTAGCTGTTTAGTTGTCGCTACTCGGCTTGCCAGTACCTAATTGGTACTGGGTATCATGTCAAACAAAAACATGTCTTGCAGTAACCATTTTTTTAAGTACAATATTCATTCATTTCTGCTTTTTGTATTAATACTGCAATAATACGTTTAATTAGGTTTACGTCACAAATAAGTGTGCTGAGGATTTTCATACTTTATTTGATGTTTTCCAGAGCTGTGCCCGGTCTTTCATTTAAAATGGCCGGTAGTTTCCGTTCAATTTTCAAAGACTGATCCGTTCGTTCATTTCGGGTCAATCGGTCACTTTGAACTATTATGAGGTTTGTTGTTCTTGCTATTTGCTGAAAACAGCCGATGAAAACATCAAAGAAAATGAAAAAAACTTCAACTTGTTTAAATCCTTGTGCTGAAAATAATTTATTTTGCAAAAAAGAAGGATATTTTATAAGAGCCAGAAGATGAACGAAAGTACAGAATACAACGAAAGCATTGACTACCGTACAATGTATTGGTGAACGAAAACCGGGTTAGTCCATCAATTTGAATGATCCGTTCAATTTAATCCGGTCGTTTGCGAACGACACAACTCTAATGTTTTGCATTTCGAAAATTTCTCCACAAATGACGAAGTTATTTGATAATAAATTATTGTATCGAACAATTTGCAACACCTTCCCCCTCTCAATTTCAAACAAAAGATTTGGTGGATTTTTTCCATATACAAAAATATTTATAAATTGGTTCACAAATGGCGAAGTTATGATCGTATATCTTAAAATCTGCTGAAAACTATTTGAAAGGAGTAACATAATTTGGAAAGGTTGGCCTAAAACTGGGCACGGTTGAAAAAAGTAGTTTATAGTTCATTCCAGAGACCCAGTTGAACGTTGTGAAAGTTTCAGAAAGATTGATCCAAATGTCTGGTCTTCTATAAGGTACAATTCCGTGTTATATATATATATAGAAGACGATAGATAGATGGAAGACGAAAATAGATGATTGTATGTATTAAATTTTTTATTATTTTTATTTACTGCAAACACTTCTTTGCCTTTTTATAGGCTTAAACAACGAAGAAATGCTAAAGTAAAGCTAAAAATAATCTTTAGCTTAAGTTTATTCCAGCTCTGGAAAGTGTTAGAATTTTTAGCATTGGTCAAACAACTCTAGACTTATGTATGTAGTTATTTTGTTCAGCTTGTGTAATCGTCACGTGTGAGTAAAATATCTTATTAATGGGCGAACACGCACTCACGTGCTCTTCTCTGATATGAGCACATACATAAGTGACACTCATTGAACCAACAAACAAAATGTCTATAGTGTAGCGAACGACTTTATAGACATGTATTATATTATTGTTGTAACATTTTTATCTTTTAAAGATATGATTGTTTTTAAGTGTTTGCTTTTTAATTTCTTTTCGAGATGTCATAACAAAACAAAAACACAAAACTCTCAGTTCTCTTCTCTTAAACGATATTTAATACTATGGTATAATCTCTATCTAATAAAACCTTAGTGATGAATAGTAATTTAACCAATTATTTTACTAATTTAGTTACCAAATTGGGTTCAAGTCTAATCCTATTTAAGAAACTAAAACACAGCTGGCATCAGTAAGTAATTTAAGTTTTTCTAGTTTCTTAAACATGGCGATAATAAATACCTGACAAATACCTTTTGATATTTATTTGTTTTAGCATTAAAAAAATAATAATTTAAACTGAACTGACAGACAGTTTGAAAATTTCAATTTATTGCATGTGAATTTCAAGTTGAATGGTAAAATTATTTCAAAATATATGTATGTATGTAGTTGCAAAATTTACGATAAACTTGAAAAAAATTATAAGAAGTAAATTTTGTTTTTTGGAAATCGAGGTTTCTGTTAGTTTGCAAAAACTTCAAAAAGTATTTACAGTTAGCAAAAAGAAACTAAATATTGCAACTGGCCAAACCAAAGAATCCTAAATGCCTTTTTGTTTATAGTGAGTTTACACCAAAATGAAATCTGACTGAGTTCAATTAAAATCTTTATCAAAATCTGTATATCTGTATAGTTTTCTAACTAAAATATCAAGCACAAAATTTTTATTCCAAAGAGGGAATACACACGATCGAAATGGTGGCTGTCAGTCTCGTGTACGTGTCGTCAGTTTCGCACATACATATTTTCACTAATACCGTAAACATCCTCGTTAATCATCGGCATATGGTCTTCGTTAAGGCTGGAACAGAATAAAGAAGTTGTAGTAGTAGCTGAAGCTGACGACGTAATTAGTAGCGCTGCAATAAAAACAGAATATTGAAGTTTTCTTTATGCAAGAGTAACATAAGGCGTATTAAATAGTTAAACAAATATATTTTCATCTGCATATGTACATATGTATGTATATCTATCTATCTATCTATCTATCTATCTATCCATTTTGATGACAAAATTTATTTAGACTATCACTAATGGATTGTCGCCCGACAAAGTTTAACATTTCAAATATTGGGCTTCAGCTTCTATTACAGCGTCTACTGCAACTACTCATTCTGTTTATTTGCATTTAAAACAGCGTTTTTAACTTTTAACAGTTTGCAGCGCTACTTGTTGCGTTGTGCTACAGCGACGGCACTTTAATCCGCACATTCTGTGCAGTGATAACTTATAAATAAAATAAATATGTAAAAATGGAAAATAAAGTTTTATTTTGTTTTTTTGCATCCAAATATAATACGGGATTAACGGAGTTATTAGTTCGCATGCTGAGACAAAAAGCGAAGCAAAATTAAAGTCGTGAAAATGCTTTTTTTCGGCTGTTGCGGTTAGCGAACCTGCCATGCAAAAAAACTAAGTTTTTGTTAAAACAGGGCCATCACGATAATACAAAACACTGATACCCGTTACATAACGATGATAATGAAAAACAAAGCGAAAGCCAGCAACAGCTTTGAATAATTGTATACAGATTTATAACTTTATTCTTTTACACTTCTGAGTAACGTTGACATCTTGTTTCTGTAATTTAAAAATTCTCCCATTTGGAAAAAGAGATCAAAAACTGTTTATTTTTATCACTGTATTGCTGAGGGCTCTTTTGATTTATAGCAAAATGCATAAAACTAATAGAGAATTTTTTTTTAAACAACAAAGAAAATTGAAAAATCATAGTTACAATAAAAGTATGTACATACGCACATATACATATGTAAATAATATTTTACTGGTGGTAAAGCAACAATAAAGACCAGGCGTTCTTAATTATACGGTGAACAAAAATTTAGAAAAATCTTTTTCATGTTTATATGAAAGTAACACATACATACATACATATCTACATAAATATGTCACTCAAACATGCCTCAAAAGCATTCATGATAATTAATATATGATTGTACTTACATACATACAAATTTCTGCAACTATGTATGTATGTATGTAGAATCTTTTGCAAAATCTAATAAAACTTCTGGTCCTGCAAAGGAGTTATGAAAATTAATTTTACTACAATAACATCAATCATATGTAGTGATATAAATTTTCATAGCCCAGGTTTCTGGACTAGAAGCTTTCAACCATGATTAATTAATGGCTGACCGTACCTACTATGTACATACATACATATCTATGTATAAGAAAACCGCACAGACTGCTGCTTTATTAATTAAATGAACGAAATTTGTAGATCATCGATTAACACTTCTAGTCCTGAATTCGCGAATTTATTTTACTACAACAACGCAATACTAGTATAAAATTTGTAAAAGCGATTTAAGAATTAGTTTCGCTCTATCAACCTAAAAGACTTTGCAAGCGGAGCTACTAAATTTTATTTAATAACTTGATTAAGCATTTTAGAATTAAAAATTGAATAATATTGTGCCACCGCCACTTATTAAAAGTCTTTCGACCTGTCAGAATCTAAATATTGTAGACCTTTCCTATGCGAGTATATATGTACATATGTATGTACATATATAAAAAGTAATAGGCATTTTTTTATTTGTTCAAATCTTTAAGCTTTATTTTTTATATTCTTAATACAAAAAATCTTTTCAAAATACTATTACAACATTTTTTCGTATGGTGTATTCACAGCAAAGCAAAATCCAGGTCACACTAGACTTTCATCCAAACCTATCCGATTTTAACAAGATCTACTTCGTGAGTACATTTTTTAAAAATCTTATCAAACCTCAGCGATGCAACTGTGATTGTCTTCATTATAGAAAATCAAGCGAATTCACAAAGGTGTGGAGGTCCCGGTGGTTAAGACTGCATTTTCGAAACATGTGCAAATATATATTTACTTATAAAAAACCTGAGACTTATTATTAATATTTTTGTCCAGCACTGGCCGCACTATTTATTAACAATTTAGATTTAAGATTTCAATAATTGTTGTTAATTCAATTTAAAATTGAAGACCCAATAAATATTATAACTGAGAAAAAAATTATGGCCTTAAAAATACACTGCAAACAAGTAAATCTTTACAAAAATTGTCAGAAGAAAATTAAAAGTGTGCTACTTTCAGTTGGAGTAAAATTTATTTTTTATTATGATTTTTTATAAAAGAAAGAATAATTTAAATAAAAGGTACGTATGCAAATAATACAAGCAAGGAAAATATATGTGCTCTTTTAGTCAGCTGCTTTCGTTATGAAATGCAATCTTGATAAATGTCCGAATATACATTTTGAGTTGGATTTTAATTGAAATCTACTAGGTTTCACTTTGTTGTAAATGCACTATTAACTGTTCTTGCAGCGTTCACGGTTAATTTGTTGTGTGAAACACTGCCTCTGATGTATTGGGTTTTAAAATGTCATCCGGAAAACCCCCATGGTTTGACGACGAGTGCAGGCAGGCACGTTCAGCGAAGCTAGCAGCGTATAAGGCGATGTTGGAGAGAAGGACGAATGCAGCTCGTGAGCTCTACGAACGTAAGAGAAGGGAAGAACACCGGCTTCTCAAAAGGAAGAAGAAAGAGCACGAGAAGCGCACGATCGAGGAACTGGAGAGGTGTTACAGCAGGAATAATATCCGAAAGCTTTACCAACGGGTAAAACAACTATCCAATGGATATAAGCTTCGGACGGAAGCCTGTCGTGACGAAGAGGGACAAATCGTAGTAGAGTCGCAATCGATGCTGAGAATCTGGAAAGATCACTTCTGCAGACAGTTTAACGGCGAACAAAATACCGATTCCATCGCCAGGCAGAATATTTCACTCCAGATAACGGACGATGATGGTAGAGAATTCCGTCCCCCCGAACTGAATGAAGTCAAGATAGCAATATCGAGATTGAAATCAAACAAAGCTGCAGGAGCGGACGAACTGTCCGTGGAACTATTTAAGGCAGCCGGAGATGACCTGGTTGGACGCATGCACCAGCTCATCTGTAAGATATGGTCGGAGGAAAGCATGCCCGAGCATCGTTGTCCCGATCCACAAAAAAGGAGACCCCTTCAACTGCGCCAACTACCGAGGAATAAGTCTCCTGAACATCGCCTACAAGATCTTCTCTGCCGTTTTGTATGAGCGTCTGAAACCAACAGTTTGATAGGTCCTTATCAGTTTGGTTTCAGGCCGGGGAAGTCCACCATTGACCAAATTTTCACACTACGGCAGATCCTGAAAAAGACCCAAGAGATGCAAATCGACACGCACCACCTATTCGTCGATTTTAAGGCCGCATATGACAGTGTGTATAGGGACGAGTTATATGAAGCCATGTCTAGTTTTTACATTCCTACTAAACTCGTCAGGCTGTGTAGGATGACGATGGAGAACTCTCGCTGATCCATCAAGGTCGGTAATGAATTCACCGAGACCTTCAATGTCAGAAGGGGATTTAGACAAGGCGACGCACTGGCATGTGACTTTTTTAACATAATTCTTGAGAAGATCGTGTAAAACTCACACGCCAACAACAGAGGCACGATCTTCCAAAAGTCCGTGCAACTGCTAGCATGCGCTGACGACATTGACGTGATTGGTCGAACACAGCGAGCCGTCACTGAATCGTTTGCTGGTATTTCAACGGAGGCGGCCAAAATGGGTCTAGCGGTGAACGAGGGCAAAACGAAGTATATGCTGTCATCAAAAAAGGACGCGCAACACCGACGACTGGGCCAGAACGTCACCATAGGCAGCTATAACTTCGAGGTAGTGAAGGACTTCGTCTACCTTGGCTCCCAAGTCAGCAGTATGAACAACATCAGTACCGAGATCAAACGCAGAATAACTCTTGCCAATCGCTGTTTCTTTGGGCTCAAGCTGCAATTGAGTAGTAAGGCCCTTTCTCGAAAAAACAAGCTGACACTATATACCACTTTGATAATCCCTGTACTTCTCTATGGCGCAGAAGCATGGACGGTGTCGAAGGCGGATGAGGAAATCCTTGGTATTTTCGAGAGAAAAGTTCTGCGTTCAATCTTCGGCCCTGTTTGCGTTGATGGTTTCTGGAGAAGAAGATTCAATCATGAACTGTACGGGTTGTACAGCGACATGAGCCTAACCAGGCGCCTACGGATCCAACGGCTAAGATGGTTGGTCCATGTAGAGCGTATGGAGAATACTGCTCCGACCCGTAGAATCTTCGATTCCGAACCTGTGGGACAACGCATTAGAGGACGCCCACGGAACCGATGACGCACACAAGTGGAGAGGGACCTCAACCAACTTGGTGTGCACAATTGGAGAACGCTGGCTAAAGACCGTGCCAGCTGGAAAACTTTGTTGGTTGAGGCCCAGGTTCACCACGGACTGTAGCGCCAAAAGAAGAAGAAGAAGAATCTTTCTAGATTAACGATTTAATAGAGTCACGTCAAGTTTAAGTGACCTACATATGTACATACTTACTTACAAAGATTTCCAGTTGTCGGGGTATTTAAGTACATATAACATTATTTCGTATTTTTTTTGTTTATTTCTCTTTTCCCCTTACATTCATAAGTTGAATTTTTTTCCAACCATGTGTCTTTTTTCAGTTAAAAGTCAAGAAAATCATCCCTACATACGAAAAATAATAAATTTTTTTTTTTGTTTGTATTTTATTTATTTTGCAATCTATCTTATATTGAGATAATAAGCAAAATTAATCACATTTATGTTGACATTTAGCGTTACACATACAAAAACGTATAAAACTATAGAAATATTCCAAATTTAACAGAAAAAAATACAGATTTAGTCCATCTTATATTTACAATAACAGCAACTTAAGTTTTAGTAATTATTAAATTTAAAGTTTTAGCATTAAGATAAAAGAAAACAATAAAAAAAACAAAAGATAATAATAAGAAAAAGATTTATGAAAAATAATAAAATGTTACAATCAGTAAGAATAGAGTTCCGAGCAGAATATCAAAGAAAAAACAACATGAGAAACATAAAACATACCTTTTTACGTTGCCGCAAACTGTTAGAACAACAAAAAGACATGCCTCTAGAAGGAGATTTAGACGGGAATACAAGTCGTACGTAAATCAAAGAGTAAGTCGTATGAAATTATCTCCGCATTTTAAACATGAGAATAAAAATCTTACGACAGATTTTATTTCGTTAGCATTAACAAAATACATCCCTGATCTAATGATGTGTTAAGGAATTTTAAAAAATCATGAGAGCCATACGACGGTATGGCTATGTCGTATGGTTTCATACATCTTAAGTTTAGACGATACCATCCCTTCTCTTCTACTCAAAAATTTGACTTAATGTACAACTCATGGTCTCTAATACCAAAACAATTTTCTTAGCGTATGAGTAATAAATATTAAGCACAAAACTATAAAGTAAACGTTGCAAAATATGCGAGTCAAGTTTGTATGTACGTGTATATGTATGTATAAGGAACTTAGTTCTCCAAAGGTTATGCCTCCAACTGATTTGGGAAGTGAAGCATTATGGTTGTGGTTGCATATGTTTGCAATCAAAAATATATATTATTTTAGTCAAGCTGCTGAAAGTGTTTTATTTAATAAACTAGACTTTTTGCATCGAATACAAAAAGTGATCAAAAGGCAAACCAAAAATTTGCAATTGTATTTTTTAAAAATATTGTTTTTAAAAAATAATTTTCATTTCTTTAACTGTAACTCGTTGCATGCAACAAAGTATAATACACATCGTTATATGCGTTCATAAAATCAAATTAATTCATGTGTTTTGGTAGTCTTAGGCCTTTTAAAATTTTGCTGATAAGAACGTTACTTTTAGCTGTAAGAGTGTAAAACGTTTTTTTGGTTTTTTACAATTACATGTTGACATGCCCACACACACACACATGCATTCATATATTGTTACGAAACGAGCAGACTTTTAACAGACTCTAAAGACTTTGTCAATGTATCTTCATTTAGTCAGAAAAATATTTAAAAAAAATTATTGATTCGTTTGTCCAGCTTTTCAAGTTCTGTAAAAAATGTTTAATTAAACTTTCATGCATATCGAAGCAAACAAATAATTTTGTAAATTAATTTAAATGCGTATTAACTTTTACAATAAGCTGCACAGGGCGAATTATTTAGGAGTGGTCTTGAATAGAAAAATGATATCGTTTGAAAACATTAGTTCCAATGCGCATGCCGTAAGCCCTAAGGCTGAGCTGATTGCCTTTTACACAACGGGATAAGGGAAAATTGAAGGAGTAGCATGTACTCGTTAAATTTTAATTTGTACTTAAAATTCGTTTTGCTTTCATATTCGTAATGTCAAAACACAAATATGTTTGTCTACTATTTAAGCTAAGACCAACTTAAGCAGTAAGATTTCCATGATGTGAGAGCAGTTCGACGAAGGAAGTGAATAATTGAAGCCTTTTTTTCTTGCATACTGCGAATTGGGACTTACCAAAAATTATAAAACCTTATAGAATGTTAAATTTCTTGCCGTATTATTTGCTATTTTCAAATCATTAGCAAGTATGGAATTGCACATATTATTTAAGTTTCTCGCAAGCCTTTACACCAGGTACTATAGTGTGAAATACCCCTTAATATGCATATGAACAGTAGTCTCAAAAATGTTTGCCAAAATATAAGTTTGTTTCCCAAATGGTTTTCAAAAAAATTCAAATAAAAAATCCAGATTTTTGGAAATGCTGCACATATTCATTGACTTAAGTAAAGCGAATGCAAATTTAATTTGCACCGGTTGGCTGAAAGTTTAATTCACTCAAACAGCCGCGACTTTTTTTGTTTTGTTTTTATGTCTTTTGCGTAACAGGTCTTGACCGTTTTCGTGCCACCTGGTTTGTTTTCCAACAATTTTATAAAGTTATTAAAGCCTTCAATTGCATTCGAAAAGGTCATTTTTAGTTCTTCGATAGTTGATCCGTTGCCAACATTATATGAACTTACCTTCAAATAAGAATATAAATTGGAGTATAATGTCTTCTTGCTTTTTTTTTTATATGTGTTTGCCACACCCTCTAAAATTTCATATCAATATTATTACTTTAGAAATGGGTTCTTTAAATACGTCGTAATTCCAGTGCAATCATGTGCCGAGAATACTAGAATCAATCTTTTTCGAAATTTCCAAAATCTGGCAAATGGTCCTGGCTTTTTAGATATACAACTCGCAAACTCAAATCATCATAGGTTTTCATATCTCAAAGTAGAAAAACAAGTGGGGTGAAACCACAATTGAAAAACCAAAATGAAAGCTCAGTGTTTTAATTTTTCAAAAATGGTCAGATTGAGGGCAATCAACTTAAAAATATAAAAATAAAATAGTATTTTACAGTTCAGAGTTCTTAGAAAAAAAATAAAACTTAGCAAAAATAAACAAACTAAAAAAAATTAATTTTTAAATTTCATAGATTCTTTATAAAACTTTTTTAAAAATAATATATATAGTAAATTTTTTTTATATTTATAATATTAATAAAATTTATTTTTTAATTATAAATTAAATATAATGAAAAAATTTTTATTATTAATAATAAATTTATTTTAAATTTATAATATTAATAAAATTTATTTTTTAATTTTAAATTAAATATAATAAAAAATTTTATTATATTCAATTAATTTTAAATTATAAATACATAATATGAAGTATATTGAAGAAATACTAATTAAATTTATTAACAATATAATTTAATTATAAAAAGTAATATTATAATTAAGTTGAAATTTAAGTATAAATAGTATAAAAGTAATTAGATTTTTTAATTATAAATTATATATAATGAAAAAAATTTTATTATTAATAATAAATTTATTTTAAATTTATAATATTAATAAAATTTATTTTTTAATTATAAATTAAATATAATAAAAAATTTTATTATATTCAATTAATTTTAAATTATAAATAATATGAAGTATATTGAAGAAATACTAATTAAATTTATTAACAATATAATTTAATTATAAAAAGTAATATTATAAATAAGTTTAAATTTAAGTACAAATAGTATAAAAGTAATTAGAGGTTAAATTTTATGGTAATTTTTATATTAGTATTATACTCTAAATTAATTTAATTCAATTCATTTTAAATTATAAATAATATGAAAGTATATTGAAGAAATGCTAATTAAATTTATTAATAATATAATTTAATTATAAAAAGTAATATTATAAATAAGTTTAAATTTAAGTACAAATAGTATAAAAGTAATTAGAGGTTAAATTTTATGGTAATTTTTATATTAATATTATACTCTAAATTAATTTAATTCAATTAATTTTAAATTATGAATAATATGAAGTATATTGAAGAAATACTAATTAAATTTATTAACAATATAATTTAATTATAAAAAGTAATATTAATAATATTTCAGTATTTATCATTTACTACAAAAGCAATTACTATGAAAATCCAAAAAGGACATCAAATTTCATATAAAGAAATATTTCTTTTTCTTTACATAATATAAATTATCTACAACAAAAAGACCGTTTTACTTTGCGCATGTGATTTGGTACGTCTTAAACATCATTAATTGTTGTTCTTATGGTGGTATATAAAATTTATTGTAAGAACGTTATTGAAACAGGTGTATTTTTTAGTACAAAGATTCTTTTCTCACACTGAAACAAAAAGTTGTGTTGAATTCGATGCCACCAAAAATTAAAAAAATCACCGAAATTTAAAAAAATAAACAGCGCACCGAGCACCAACTAACCAACTAAGTGTGTGCTAAAAAGCACCCGAAAGGATGCAATACGCATCGAGTTGGCAACGCAAGTTCTGTTTTCGTATCCTTAAAATAATTTCTATGAGAGCGTTGGTATGAGAAATTTCATCAAAACAATCTTTTAACATGAATAGTCAGATAAATACGTTTTTTCACATGTACAAACATGCATATGTACTACGTACAAACATACATATGTACTGTATATGCACAAACATACGTACACTTATATTGACGATGAACAATAACTAATTTTCTTATCCCAAAAACTTTATTAAAAAACAAACCTACATATATGGCTCAGTACAAGAAAACCCACCTAGTGTGTCTCATTCTGCCAAAGTTCTCGTAGATATTATAACAGAATTATAAGTGTAGCAACTGTCATGAAATTCTTAATATATCAGAAAAATGTATTTCGTTATTTGGGGGTAACTGCACTCCATAGTCTGGCAACTCTCATATGAAAACAAAGAATTTCAACGCAGGAACGTTCGTGCCGAGCTTAAAAAAAATACAAATCCACCATGATGAACTGTATTTAGTAGCTGTACAGCGTTTGCGCAATCATTAAAACATGTGTCATGTCGCCAGTCTACACGTGAAGGCTAACATATGTAAATCGGAAGCAATGCCAACTCTAATAAATGTTTACAAAAGAGAGATAAAAATTGGCGTACTGCGTGAGGCAAATTTTCATTTCTAAATAAATTAAATTTCTGGTTTAAAATATCGATCAATCAATTCTCCAAAACTCAGTTCTCCTATACTATATGTATGTACATATGTATGTATGTAATAGTTTAAAGTACTAGATTTTTAGTGCAAATAAACGCCATATAAAAAAAGAATAATTACCCTACATTTACATATATTTATCAGATGTATGCACATACCTACATATGTACATATGTATATGTAGTACATAAATAAATATATTTTTATAGAAAGCGTTCTTTTTTTATTCTACCTAGATAACAGACCCGGCTATAAAACACAACAAGAAAAAATACTTTAAACAAAAGAAAGAACAATTATAAAGTTAATAAATTACTTTAGCATTTTTTTACTCGTATTTCTATCGTTTGTCGTACGGTCTAGCACATTTGGAGCACCTCGATACTACCAGAAGTAAGTACCGTCGACTTTTGTTTTTAGAATCAGACAATGAACGTTTGTTCTGATATGGTCTTGCAGTGTCTCATTTCTTTAACTTTAAACTTAAATAACGTGTGCAAAAATCTGAAGTAGTATAATTTCGAATTAATGGTGTCGTGTGCAGAAAACACAAAATTTTGTTGGTTTCGAACAAGAGGTGCCGTGTGCCAAAACAAAAGAATTGTTGAGAAAGCTTAAGCTGATTTTTAGGTGTTGAAATCTATCAGCCGAGTTGTATTTACCAAAAAGACTGTGATAGAGGATAATTGCATATTGTTGGGAGTAAAAATTACTTAAACAATTTATTCCGTATTGGATTTTTCCCCCAAAAAACTTACTTTCTACGGCACATGAGTATAGAGTATTATTATACAGTCTCGATTATCCGTGATGGTCGGGACCAGAAGCATTACGGATAATCGATTTTCACGGTTAATCGAATAACAATTTTGATTATACAGTTTTTTTAATATTTTTATTATTTAACAAGTGAACATTGGTGGTACATACATACATATTTACATTAAAAAAAATAATTCAAGAAGTTTATGTAAATTTTTAACCACTTTTAAGCACTTTTACCAATCACTAAGCCTTTGCACATGTGTGTACCAGCAGCATTAGCGCAAACTAAAGTGGTTAGTCTTTCCTTGGACACCTTCTGTCCATCTATGAATCTTTCATTATGACAAACCAAACTGCTCTCGGGCAAAAAAAGGCCTGTCTCGTCCCCATTATAAATTTGCTCACTGGTAAGATTTTCCGTTCATATCAATTAATTTAATTCTTCTACAAACATTGTGGCACTTACACAGTGTGCTGAAGATTTTTCTCCTTCATCATTAAGTCTTTTTATTCCATGTCTATTCTTAAAATTTTGCAATTTTTAATATCATGAAAATACTTATCTTGATAAAGTCGACAAGTTAAATTTAGCTTTTTCTTTCCTTTTTAAATACTTTAAGGACAAAAGAGCTGCAAAAATATTTATAACCATTAGCTACTCTTATCACCAGAAGAATAGGGTAAAGTTTAATCACTACTTTTTGATGTATGACTTTATCTCCAGATTAAGTTTCTGTTGCTAGTGGGGATAAGATAAGAACATAGATTTTAAATCTATATATTAGTCACTATTTTTCTTATTGTTTCTTACTCTATTTTAAAAATCTTGACTTAGCTAGAATTGTGGCAGTTGAAAATGGCTTTTATGCAAAACTATCAATTCTTTGGAGGATGACAACAACATTTGCCATTCGGTATCATTTAGTTATAGGCAAAGATAATAACGAACTTCTCACAATCTTCGTTTACTTCCACATAGACCACGAACAAACGTCGATGCTCCTCTATCTGTAGTAATGGCTGGTATAAATATTGAAGAATCTCTCTGAACATATTTTTCATATCTCAAGTGCGTTGGTATTTCAAAACGGCGTAAATTATACTTTACTGAATTTGACCTCGTCACTATTTATACCCCCAAATATGAATAGTAGATTGAAAATAGAATACAAATTTCCGGCAAACATATAGTTTACAAAAATATTCAAATTTGTCACGTCCTCTTTGGAACTGAAAATATTGGAGATTCAAATGTTTCAAGTTTCTAACATTAAACCCTATTGACTAACTGGATAGTCATCACAGTATGAAATGTGTCTTCTTCTTCTTCTTTTGGCGCTACAGTCCGGGGTGAACCTGGGCCTATGAAATGTGTCACACTGCTTTATTGTTTTGCTTAACCAACATCAGTGCTCATGCTCTTGTGCTCTGGACTATTTTATAACGTTATTCAATATAATTAATAAGATTCCTAACTTTAAAATATTATTGCGGCCCTGAAAAATTTATTAATTTTTGGGTTTTATATAAAGAACTTAAGATGCCTGAATGTAGTGTTTGGTTGTGTGTACATATCAAAAAAATAACGGATATTTAAATTTATAGTTTTATGAAATACTCTGTGCATGTGTCAGTCTGTTGAACACATGTTTACTCATTCTTAATTCTGTTATGTGGCTTTGACAACTTGTAGAAAAGCGTAAACAAGAACACAATGTGCTGCAGCTGGTTGCAGAACAGAACTGGCAAAAAAAAAACAAATAATTGATTCACTAATATATTTATAAATAAATAAAATATTTTGATGTAACAATTTCATATGTGTATTGGAGGCAATGGAAATTAATAAATTGCAATAACGCATTCAGCGGTAGCTTAAACTTTCAGGCTTCAAGTTTCTGCCCAACTATAGAAAAGAACAACAAAGTTACGAAACTGCAATTGATATTTGAGACAACTTTGTTAAAACTAATGCAAAGAGTGTAGTAAATTCAGAAATATATTCAAACATCTTGCCATATTTCAGTAAGTTGTGATAATGCATAAAATTTGACCTTTGACTAAAACCCGTTTTTTTCTTCAGAAAAGCTATATTTAGTATTAAATTGCAAATTCATTTATCCTCGCTCTGCGTTGAAAAAATGCTAATTCTACGCCATCGTTTGCTAAACACAAAATTATCAACCGCTGTTTATTTAGCAGTTAAACCAAATTATTCAAGTGCTCTCAACAGTTCAAGACGTTACAGAAAATCAGACTTGCTGCTGAATTTAAGATGTCTGCACAATTCTGTAAAATTATTGGATCAACAGAAATCGGCAAAAATTTCAAACACCGATGAGGCAAAAAATGCAAACAAGTCACCTCTGGTTCTTACGGATCAGGTAAAGCAGGCTGTTTCCCCATATATACGCTTAATGCGTATGGATCGACCCATTGGCACCTATTTACTTTTTTGGCCCTGTGGTTGGAGCATAGCTTTAAGTTCCTCTGCCGGTTGTTGGCCTGATTTGTATATGTTGAGTTTGTTTGCCACGGGAGCGTTAATAATGAGAGGCGCCGGTTGCACCATAAATGATCTTTGGGATCGTGATATAGACAGACAGGTTAAAAGAACACGTAATCGACCCCTTGCTAGTGGCGAAATATCGCAATTGGATGCTATTGTTTTCCTGTCGGCTCAATTGAGCTTGGGGCTTTTGGTATTGGTGCAACTGAATTGGGAGTCAATATTACTGGGGGCAAGTTCCTTGGGTCTCGTCATTACATATCCCTTAATGAAACGTGTTACCTATTGGCCCCAACTTATTTTAGGTATGGCTTTTAATTGGGGAGCTCTATTGGGTTGGTGCGCCACTCAGGGAGTGGTAAACTGGTCAGCCTGCCTGCCACTTTACTTATCTGGTGTTTGTTGGACTATAATATACGATACCATATATGCCCATCAAGATAAAAAAGATGATCTGCAAATTGGTGTCAAATCAACCGCTTTAAAATTTGGCGAAAACACGAAATTCTGGCTTTCGGGTTTTACGGCAGCCATGCTAACTGGTCTTACCGCTGCCGGGTTAGCCTGTGATCAAACAATTCCTTATTATGCTTCTGTAGGGTTAGTGGCCGGGCATTTAATGCATCAGGTAATACTTTTGCAACTTTTGCCAGAAACAAATTTTTAACAGCTTTTTTTTCCTAATTTTTCAGATATACTCACTTAATATTGATAATCCTACAGATTGTGCACAAAAATTCTTTTCCAATAACCAAGTCGGCTTAATTTTATTTTTAGGAATAGTTTTGGGTACTCTTATGAAAACAAATGATAACACTAAAGAAATAAATTTGACTGGTGGCAGCAGTAGCCCGGGCACAACAACAAGAAATAGTTTTGTTCCCATAAACTCAACACCGGAGGCTTTAACGTAATTAAATTTATGATTAATTTTGGAAGTATTTTTTCGTAATTTTTTATTAGTTATTATAAATGGAAAACCAAAGTATGGACACAAAGTTGTTTTGTAAATAAACATTATTATCTGATTTGTGGTATAAAAAACCAAAATTTTAAAGACTCATTAAAATTCGTTTTGTACAATCGAATGTGACATGAGAAAACCCTCAAATGACATGGGAAGTTTATAATCTGTTTTAGTTTTTAAGTTTTAGTAAAAGTGTACCTTAAAGAAAGAACTTTTTCCTTCTTGCAGAAGCAAGAAGGGTGCATTAATGTGAATTTATAATAAATAAATAAAAAATTAAACAATATAAATTATAATCTTTTCCTCATGTCCAAAAATGAGAAGTCGTCGACTGAAGTGATAGTGAAAACACCAGCCCAAATGCAAATGCATGTATCAGAAAACTAATCCGATTAGTAAAATATAATTTATATACATACATATATACGCATGTACGAATTTATTTGCATAATTTGATACTT
The DNA here is from genome assembly GCA_932526305.1 of Epicampocera succincta. Taxonomy (NCBI): domain Eukaryota; kingdom Metazoa; phylum Arthropoda; class Insecta; order Diptera; family Tachinidae; genus Epicampocera; species Epicampocera succincta. Next base: position 62,346,853 of record OW052034.1, read on the forward strand.
TTCGGGAATTCGTTGTCACTTTTAGCTCCACTTTGATTAACCTTTTAACAGATAATTGTCGATTAAATATGAGCCAGTTGTATTTTAATGCGGAGAAATGGTGACAGCCTAAACAATTTTTCATAAAAAACAGACAATATACCTCAAATAAACTTCATTTCATTTTTTCCTTAGCAATTATTAAAATTGGCATAAATACAGATTATCTGTACATAAAAAACAGGCATTTGTCAAAATTTATTTTCCAAAAATTATTTATTAAAAAAAATTATATAATATCGATGCAAAATTAATAGCATTGAAATAAGGACTCCTGTTAAATTTATTCCATTTTAACGCAGTTTTTTTAAATCAGAATTTTCAAAGCTAGAGAAATTTGTTGAAAATGCATTTTTCAGAAATTATTTAATATCGATGTAAAACTAAACGAGTAAGAATAAAATGATATTAACGCTAATAATTAGGTTAACGCGCTAGCCCAACAGTTGATGAATATTAAATTTAAAATTTGGACTAGAACTTTTCTAAACAAATAAAATGTTATCTTTTTGGCAATAACTTTGTCAAAAGTCCATAAATAACTGCGACATCGCTAGTTTATCTTTAAAGCCAAATAACTTGAAATTAAATGTAGAGTTTGAATTGAAACGAAAACAAAGTGAATGTCTAAAACAGCCGAAACACTTTAATTAAAAAAAAATTTTAAATATACATACATTCAAAATCAAAACTTACAACATGATTTAGTTTAATTGAGCAAGGTGAGCTGAGTAAAATTTTATAAATTATAAAAATGTTTTCTTTCTTTTTGTAAAATAGTTTAAAATATAAAAATTTTCAGACAGATACATACATACTTATATACTTTTAAATTAAATGTAAGTATGTTATGTTATAATTACAACATTTAAGCTTAAAAAGTTCATTTGATTTTTTTGTTTATTGTTTTTATATGTATTTTTTTTTCACACACTAAAATCTTAAAAATTATTCTCAATAATTACATTAAAAGGAAAGAGAAAAATAAGCGCTTGTTTTTAACAGAAAATACAATTTGTTTGTTCTTTATCATTTTTGCTACAAATAAAGTTCGAAATAATAATTATAAAATAAATTTTAAATTAAACTTAAATACTTGCTTTTAATTAATATATAATTAAAACTTAAAATTTCTCACCAGGCGCAAACTTAAAAAAAAAAAAACTTTTCACCGTCTTCTTCAGTTCACGCTCTTTATGTTAACTTTAATTTACGTTTGCACTAAACCTCTAATATCTGCTACTCCACCTTGAGTTCCATTCGACGCAGATACTGCTATAGAGGTCGAGCCAACTGTTCCACCTCCTAAAAATAAAGCTGATGTATCTAGTATAGTGTTAGCTGATGATACGCTGCAAAGATCGCCATTGTCCATGAGCATGTCATCATTAAAGTCCAGAAAATCGCCCAATTCAGTACCAATTGTTTGTTGAAGCGTTTTCAAATGCTTGTCGGCCAATTCTATAGCGCGTTCGATTTCATCGCTTTCATCTTGATGAACTAAAAAAAAGTTGAAATAAGAAAACCAAATTTAGAATTTCATCTGCATAATAAATTTTTACGGATTTGTTTTGTGGACTAATAATATTAATTTTTTTGTCTTTGCTTGACTTAGATCGATGCATCCTAGTCGAGCTCTTAATCATTCAAATTTCACACTTTATTTATTTGTGTAGAAAAGCAAAAGGCTTTTAAAAAGAATCTTGTAAGTTAAACAGTATATTAATGCGCTGCGACATTTTCTTAATCTTACGTATCATAATTCTTTGTTTTTTTTCATTCCAACTGCGTTAATGGGTTTGCAATTTTTAGCCTCCAATTCTAGATATGACAAAACAATTTTGTGTTATCCAAACTTTTACGCTTTACAGAATTAAATCATTATACTGAGTATTTTTTAGAGCTTTATAACTTTGAAATTGCAACATTGCTGACAGCTTCAATTGATTTACTCAAAGAAACTTTTGATGAAATAAAAACGTGTGATTTAACCGCGTTGGATGGTTTTCTTTGGGGTCATAAAGTCACTTTTTTACATCGATAAACTAAACACGATTGAACTACTCCTGAAAACCTAAATTCGAAGAGTTATTATGGCCAGCCAGTGGCTAATTTCTTTGTTTTATTATGATTTAAACTTGTGCAACTCTAAAAAAAACACCCGATATATGCCATATTTGTTTCAGTTTTTTCGGGATTTTGTATTTATACTATTTGCAATCCGGTTTTATAAATTAACGAATAACCGACCAGTCTAATAAGCAAATACTTAAACTCGGCTCAAAGTATGTACATACATACATAAAAGGTCACTTATTTTTATTCCTGTAAATGAAAAATAAAGGTTACGTTTCACACACGCCCACAAAGACTCAAAACTTACAGTAAATAGACTTTTTTAAAAACTACAGGAGTTTGTGTCTCATACTGATTTCCCCCTTTAATTTAATTTTTTTTTATATTATCTGTGTAGAAAGTCTTTATGATATTGCAAACGAGAACACTTTCGAAGCAACAACAAAAAGTGCAAAAAACAAGCCAATAAAAACATTTTTTTTTTTTTTTTTTGGTTTTAATACGAGTAATTTAGTGAAACCTCGGTTTCTTCTATAAATATTTAGTTCAAAAGTTATTATTATGATATTTATTAAGCTTACCCGTTGTAAACAATTCCTTAAATGCATCCTCAGGCAGAGAGTTTAAAACATTTTCTAAGTCATGTTCCTCTAACAAATGAGTATCACCTAAAGGTATATCATCTAAAAAATAGAAATCACTTTAACTCTTAAAAATAAGCAGATATCGAAATTATGAAATCTACCATCTGGACCGCCCAACATTAATTCGGGATCGCTTAAGCCTCCCAAACCAGTATCAGCCGAACTGGCCGAACTATTTTCGCATATACTCAACATGTCTTGAGTAAGAAAATCGTCAGCAGTCGGCAAGGACGTGGTAGAGCCCATTCCCGATGATGTGAAATTTGAGTTAGAGTTCGTATTCAGTAAATTGACATCGGCCGTAGAAGCTTCAGCGTGTAGGGCTTGTTTTTTCGAATTGAATGATAGTTGTGAAATGAAATCTTTTAATTCGGTTGGTGTGGAAGCAGTTGCAATAGAAGAAGTAGAGACGGAGAAGGAATGTTTTTCATTAAGATTAATAGGATGAAAAGGTTGCTGAAGCTGATGTGGTCGGTATTGAGTTTTGTTTGATGTGTTTTTAGCATGATTATTATCATGACCAAAGCTAAACAAATGTTGGGGCAAACCGTGACCAACTAAGCCACTACTTAAAGGTGCCAGCGCTGGTGGTGCCAGTGATGTTGCTGGCATTACGCCATACGTGCTCTGCTGCTGTTGCTGTTGCTGCTGCTGACGTTGATATTGTTGCGAGGTACTTGATGTTGTTGAATGTTGTGAATTGCTGGCTATGGATTCTAAAGAAGTCGTACTACTTTTACGTTTCAAGCAAGTCGATGTTAAGCGTGGCATTTGCTTTGTTATTGTTGTTGCCGTTAATGTGCCAACCGATTTTTCTGCAGATTTCTTTACACGTTTTTGCGGTCTACCCACTGGATTGGCAGTTAAGCCAATAGTCATTTTACGTTTACGGGTTTGCTGATTCACTACAGCTGGTCGTTTGTTACTGTTACTGTTTGCTGGTAATTGCTGCAATAAATGCTGCTGATGTTGCTGTTTTTGCCTGTGTTGATTATTTTGCGTTTTAATCAACCCTCCACCACTCGGTAATAACTCTGCATTTGAGTTGATGGATAAAAGTTTGGGTGCAAATGTCATTGATTCGTTCATTAAAAGTGGATTCGTGGAGATTTTACGCGGTCTTTGTTCATACAAAAGACGATTGTAAGCATCACGTTTACGGGCATGTTCCGTGCACAAAGGTAAATCGTGGGTTATATCAAATACTGGTACTCTACATTGCGTGTTATCGGCAAATTTGGCGGTACACGGCAAGAAAATGTGTTGGGCTGCATTACAAACGATATGTTGTTGACAGTGAGTGGCCATTTCGAGCGTGTAAGCGTCACAACCATGAACGCAACAGCGTTTTACATTGGCGGGTAGTCTGAAATTAAAAACAAGAAATGATAAATACATACATACATATAAAGCTTTTGGGTATCCCTAGACTATTAAGACAAAATGCTGATATTTTTGTGTCTCAGTTTTATTATATTATTTTTTTTTTGTTTCACTTTAAAATCTAACGAATTTTAAAAGTAATTAACTTAACTAAATAATTAGGAAGCAATTGAAATTGTTAACTTTATTCGCTATACTGTATTGTTCTACACAAATTCTTCATAAATCATAAATTCAATTAATTATCAAACCAAGCTTTCTGCGAAAAGTAAAGAAAACTTTGTTTTTCTAAACCTTTTTTTAATTACCTGTAGTAAATCTAATCTAAATACGTTTTTAGTGTACTTTTTAGCAGTCTATATGCCCACATTTCGCAGGTGCTACCCAGACTTGAAATCTTTCAAAAATAAGTATGTTCAAACATTTAACTTTATATTCAACTGTTAAAAAAAAAATATGTAAGAAATATGTTCTAATAATATTGAAAAACCCACAATAAACTTCTTTTTACGCTTTTTTAAAGCTGTAAAGCAATTCAATAACTTCAGTTGCTTAAAATAGGTCTTCTTGATTCTAAGTATAATATATATATAGGTTTAAATCTGATGATCGGAATTATATAGATTGATGAGAGATTCTTATTTTTAAGTGTATTACTTACTCTTTCATATATTGTTCAGATTGTTGATATTTTTGCAACAAGCGGTCGACGCACATAAGTCGCCGTTTCGCTACTTTGAGGGGTAATTTTTGTAGAGATCTTGTCGAGAACAGCTGCATAGCTTGCCTACGTAGTTGTTGCCTGTACACAGCAATGCGTTCTTCTCTGGCTAACGACAGATTTGTTAAAGACTTCTCCCTGAGCAAAAGACCAGATGTGGACTTAACTATATCGTAGGAATTAAGCCAGCACTTTTGTAGACAATAGGGTAAGCCAGTGACAGTTGCTAAGTGACTGGTATCCAAATCAACATAATGTTGGGACATTTTCACTATAGCCACGGCACCCTTTGTTGTACTACAGCCCATTTGCCAATTGTACGGTAGATCAATACTGTTAGTTGTTGCAGGGAACGAATTTAGTTTGCGGGTTTTGCTCGAAATGTGTGTAGCAGTTTTTCTCTTTGCATCAGCGCTGATTTTCGTAGAATCTTCCGAATTTGTTGGTATTTTAGAAGTACTTTCGTCGGCTTCGTTTGGCATTCGATGTTGTTCAGAGTTTAAAGCTAAAGTTTTTGTTGTTTTCGGCGCATTGTATGGTTGCTGCAGCAGTATGGAAGACGTGTCAATCTGTTGTTGTTGCTTAACAAGTTGTTTTGTTACAATTGTTTTCGAGGCGGGTATTGACAATTTTTTATTCACGTTTGTTTTTAATTGTGTAGTGTTTGGAGATGATGGTGGCGCTTTTTGAATTGTTTGTGGTGGTTGTGGCTTTGTATCTATTTCTATTTGTGGTTTAACATTTTGCAAATTATGTGAAGACTCTTCATTTGCCTGCGGTGCCACTGCCATGCGGAAAATAACATTCACCGGTATTTCGTTTAAATCTTCGTTTTCGGAATGGTTATCAGAATTTGCTGAAGCATTAATCGCGTTCAAAGATGCTGCCTTTGACAGTGTTGAGGGAGAGGAAGATTTTAAAGGTGAAGTAATGATATTATCACGATCATTACAGAGTACATTATCGGCTTCGCTTGATTTTATTGACTTTTTTAAGCATTCCACTTTTTGTAAATGCTGAGCCAATGTGTGATTATGAAACTTGGATGGGGGCAAACACTGGTTGGGCGACTGAGCCAGAGAGAGAGGAGGCGGCGACGTTGATGTAGTATGAACAATAATTGGAGCAACTTTAGCCATGGCAGTTGTAGTCAGTGAGGCATTCATAGTTGTCGTTGTACTGCCAACAGTCTGTACCGTTGGAGTAACACAACCCATAATGGGTACATTTTGAGATGTCGCCGCCGGTGAGGATTTCAGTGCCACCACATTGGTAACTTTTGCATTTGTTGACGCTGATGTTTCCAAGAGAAGGGGCGTTTGCCATAATGAAGGTGTTGGTGGAGTGTATAGTGGTGGCGGCGATATAGATTTCAAATCTCCCTCGTATATGGTTGATGAATTTATAAAGTTTTGATGATAATGTGATTGTTGTGTTTGTAATTGTGGTCTCACAATACAAACATTGGCTTGTTTTTTATTATTTGAGTGGTTATTTGTTATTGTTGCTGTTGTTGTTGCTGTGAAAGATTGATTTACATTATTTTTAGATGTGGGTAATGAACAAGAATTTGCTGAAGTGATTGTTGTGGTAGATGATAAAAAAGACGCCTGCGCCTTTGTTTGATTTAAATTAGCTGTTGTTGTAATCTTTCCATTTGCTTCTGTTAAAGGTAATTTTTGTTGCTGCACATTTCCAGCACATGTTAGATCACTTAATCTGGTACGCGTTTTCTAAACGGAAACAAAGATTTTCAAATTTTAATAAAAGTTTCATCATTTACAAACATTTTCATTAAAGGGTTTTTATGAAAAAATGTCTTATTTGGACAAAAAAAAGGAATCTGTAAAGAAATTCGGAAATATTTATTTGTGATAAACTTTAAAAAACAAAATTTCAGCTCAAAACTGCAAAATATTGGAAAGAACATTTAAGTAATAATATAGCAAGTATCTGCATATTAAAAATTTATTATTTGTTTTTAAAGAACGAGATGCCGTTCGCTAAATTATAAGGCAGTGCCAGAATTTGTATGAAAACAATAGTCCAAGTCGAAATTCTAACGATTTAATTATTGCAGAATGATTTGATTGGTAAAAGGTATTATATCAGTTGTTTTTATAATAAAATATTATTTTTAAGTTAAATCAGAACTTGTTTTCTCAACTCTGTTCCTTGGCATTTTAAACAACCAGCAATTCATGAAGTAATAAGGGTCCTTTTTTAAACTGTTTAATGTAAGACCTCCTCATGCTGACGAGCGCTGCGGTAAATGCGGCGGAACTAGAGATTTTTTTGTTTTAGATGAACGATGTTTGGTGCTTTAACAATAAAAGATAATAAACACGGACAAGAGGTATTTAGTGCACTCTATGAATCAGCACTGAAAAAATGTTTGTCAACATTTATTGATGAGGAAAACTTTAGAGGAAAAAAAGTATTGTTCAGCGCTCTTCATTGATATTTCACGGGATTTTGATAAGGTGTGGTGGCGGCATGAAGGTCTACTTCATAAATTAAAGAAACATTTACCAACAAACACCCTTAGAATTTTAAAGTTTTAAGTTAAAAAAGATAGCTTTTTAAGCCCAACACATCCGACAGAGAAGCATGCTTGGTCCCTTTTATATCTGATATATCCCTCTGACTTGCCGTTGAGCACTGACATTCCCATATCATGAAAAATCCATATGTTGCTATGGTATACAATCATGGGGCACCGCCTCTCCATGGAATGTGGAGCAAATTCAAAGACGCCAAAATAAAATTCTCCGTATGATTACAGCAGCCCCGGTTACGTCAGAAGTCAGCGTATACACAAAAATCTAAGCCGCAACTTCGAAACATGTGGAAATATGTACATATATGTAAAAAAAACTCCCTTAGCACGCAATATCCTCCACTTTAGAGGCCACAATCGCCTGAGAAGAAGAGATACTCTTGCCCTCAGTCAAACACGCGAGGCATAAGACAATCAGGGAAGAAACTGCTGATCCTAATATTTTTGTCTAGCCCAGGCCGGACTATTTATTAATAATTTTAGGTTGAAGATTTGAACCAGAATTGAAAATCCAATAAATAATATAACTGGAAAATAAAATTATATGAACATATGTATGTATCAGTCGTGTTTAATATACAATAATATTTATTGAGAACAAAAGCTAATTTAATAAAATTTAAGTTCACAGTACAGAAGCGCAAACGCGCTAAGTGAACTTGTTGCTTAATGCTGTTGCAGTTCACAATAAATTAAATGATAATTTATTTCTTATTACGTACTAGAACTTTCGGTACAACCGATGCTGTTAAACACGGAAAGTAACAAATAAATTTGCTTGCGTTCTCTAGAGTAGTTTTCATTCGAGTTTTTATCGATCATAGTTTAAAATCAGTAGCAAAGTGAACTGCCTGCTAGCAATGTAGCGCCTCGTTTTAAACACCTATAAGACATTTTTTCTTAAATTACATACATATACATGCATGTATGTATGTACGTACATATGAACGTAGGCATGTACATACATACATACATACATATATATGTATGTATGTACGTATGTATTTATGTATAAATTTGCCAAGTTTTTAATCACCTGTGTGTTAAATAATATGGGTGGTGTAGTTGGCACTGATTCTGTGAACACATACGGGTCTTCTTGTTGAATCACCCCTCTTGTGATGAGGTTTCCTTTTAAAATATTGTGGTTTTGCTTGTTGTTGTTTAAGTTTTTACAATTGGCGTTTGTTATAGTACTGTTGTTGTTGTTGATGATATTGCTGCTGTTGTTGGTTGTTATAAATCTTGATGCTTGCTGACATGACATGTCCCGGTAAAAAAAATCAATGTTTTTTATTTTATTTTTTAGTTTCCTTTAATGTTTTTTCTTCTTCTTTTCTTCTTCTTTTTTTGTTTGTTTTGTTTTACAACTGCGGCAGTCTTCTTCCTTTTGGTTTTATTATATCGTCTTAATACTTTTTTTAATAAGCTGCGTCTTGAACGAATGCACTAACGTTTGAAAAATACCATATAAAATAATAAATTTGTTTTCTTGATGAATAGTTTGTGAAAAATTTAATTAAACCTGCAATCAGATGCAAAAAACATAATCAAAACAAGCTCAAAGTAATACACATACAATAAAAAAAACAAAATACAATTTAAAACTGTATTTAGTGCATAAATTAACAGAGTAAGAATAACACTGTATAACTAAAATATTTTGGATTTAGAATTGTACTCAAGTGACGCTGAGTCATGACCATAAATTACTAGATCTAAATCATATTGTACGGTTTCATGTACATGTATGCATGTATGTATGTATGTAAGAACTTTATTTTTAATCAACTTAAAATTACGTGAAGGTTATAATTCGTTTTCTACTATAAATGTTTGCAAACATGTTTATCTAAGTACGTACATACATACATACATATATTGTATATTATATACATATTTAAGCAACTCCCTAACTTTTACATCAACTGCAAAAATTTGTTTCTTACTTGAAACAATTTTCGCCTGAAAATTTTACTCTTGCACAATTTCGCTATTTATGAAACGACTTTGAAAAATAAATCTGAAAAGACTATCCGAGATTGAGCTGATATGATTATGTAGATGTGTTCCGGTTAAAATAGATTTTGTGTTACTTAAAAAAAAGAAAACTCTCATCTTTATATACAAAATCTCACGACATTTATTGGAACTACCAAATACAAAATATACCCATCAACTAAATTAAAAGTTTTGCAAAAAAAAAATAAGCAAAAGAAAGTGATTGGATTTTCAATGTGTTATTGCATTTCTCTTAGAACGTAATTTTTAGGAAATATTTGATTTCCAATTAACATTTTTAATAATCAATATAAGTACATATGTACATTAGAGTGGCCATAGTGGGATTTTTTTGAAAAGTTCAATTTCAATTAGCGTTATACAGAAAAATTAAAAAATGTTAAATCCAGAAGTTTTTGAACTGAAAAATATGAGTTTGGGAATAAAAACAATTATACATATTTAAAATTTTTTTTTTTAGTTCCGAGTACCTCCGGGTTGAGCCCAAAGTTTTATTATATTACCCATTCATCACTATTTTTGTTCCTATTTATATTCGAATAACAGCAAAATCTGACTGTATGTTCCCAACTGAATTTCTTCTATGCCTATAATAATTACCTTTCCAATGAACCGCAATAGTCTGCAGATAAACTACGGATAAACTTGCCCGGAATACCCTAACACCAAAATTTTAAACCTTTATTTAATTTATTACAGGTCGAAAACAACAACAACGCTTTTCAATTCTTAACTCTGTATTCTGGAGTGCGTTGTTTTCCTCTTCCAACAATAGCGCCGCTGCTTTCAATTCCATTTTCTTAAAATAATGAAATTTTACTTTTGGGCCGCAATGATGTAAAAAAAATTAAAATATCACCTCCGGCGCGGCAGGATTCTTCACACTAATATTTCTACCACAAATTCCTCTTACTCACGTATGTACATACATACATACATATTTATGTATGTATGTTCTCTTCTTAACTGATGCTTTATTTAATTATTGTTCTCACAATCATTAGTTTTTATTTGTTTATTTATTTTATTTGTTATTACTTTTTTGTGCACTGAATTTGACTTTTTATTAAAATGTTTACAAAATTGTTTATTTTTACTGTTTCTGTTTCACACGTTTCACAGCAAAGAAACTAATTTAAACATACCCTGCTCTTCTTCTTTTTCTTTCGATTCTGTTTTTTTTTTTTCGATCCGAGCGTAACTGAATGCGGGAACGTAATCGAAACGTAGAATAAGGGTGAATATTCGACAGTTTAATGTCTTTTATTCACAAAATTTCATTTCAAAAAACATCAATACACCGTTAGATCACTTTGTCTTGTTGTCGCTAATAGGAAAACCCGGAGGTACTCGGTACTAAAAAATAAAAATTTTAAATATACATACATATGTATGTACATACAAAATTATTGTTATCCCCAAGCTCATATTTTTCAGTGCGAAAACTTTTGGATTTAACATTTTTTAATTTTTCTATATAACGCTATGGTCAGTCTAATGTACTACATATGTACATACATACATTAATATTGCAAAAGAAAATTTATAAACTTATTGTAATTTTTTTACATATTTAATTTTTCATATGTATGTACATAAATATGTATGTACATATACATACATATGTATATGTATTTAATTAGAAATCATAAATGGAAATATTTAAAGTATTATAAATAATAATAAGAAATAAATAATAACAAAAAATGAATAAAAGAAAATAAAATAAAAAATAAATAAAAGAAAAGAAAATAAAAAGGAAATAAAAGCATTAAGTATTGGTCAACTCTAACGCAACTCGCTCCATGACTTCAAGTGACGATATAGCAATATACCCACATATACATATGTATATGTACATACATACATACATATGCACATATGTAGTATGTATAAATATATGTATGTATGTACATAGTATGTATGTATCTTAATTCAAATGTTGATATGTATGTACATATGTATGTATGTATAAATTTGCATTTGTGTATTATTTTATACCCAGTGTGTTTACTGTTGTCTTTATTGTCACGTTATTGGATCACCTTATAGTAAAATGTGGCCGTAACACGTTTTCTCTTTACATTGTGAATTGTGCAAATTGTTTTTACTAGAAACAATACACAAACATACATACATAAGTACGTCTGTATGTTTGCATGTGATTGTGAATGTTTTCTACGTTACGTTTAAAAAAGCAAGAACTTTTAATTGCTGAGAATACAAAACAAAAAATGTATTTGTTTATACATATAAAAACCGTTATAAAAACAAACCTTCATAATAAAAATAATGTACACATACATACATACATACATGTATATGTGCTTACTATGTATGTATGTATATAATTATATGTGGATGCAAGTATCTACATAAGTACATATAAAGTATGTATGTACATATGTATGTGTGTTGCATGCATTTACATATGCATCTTGTTTTGGGTTGTATGTACATACATACATATTTACATACATACGTATGCACATGCTTACTTATAGACATGTGTACCTATGAATGTAGGAAAGCATGCTTATACGTATGAATGTATGTACATATGTACATGCATACATACATATGTGTGTACGTCTAACTTTATATTCTTAGCAACGGTTAACGTGGAACAATTTATGTACTATGTATGTATGTATGTATGTACGTACATATGTATGTATGTGTGTATGTACATATGTATGTATGTGTGTATGTACATATGTATGTATGTATGTATGTACGTACATATGTATGTATGTACGTACATATGTATGTATGTAAGTTGTACATACATACCCACATAAATTTATTAGTGCAAAATTTTAGGTAACAAAATGTTCATACATTCATATGTATGTATATATGTATGTACTTACATACATACATACTGTCTGTCAAGAAAATGTTTTGATAATGGAAAAAAAACTCTCTTTTATACTAATTGTTCCAAAATCTCAAATTCTTTCTAATTTCCAAAGTAGACACAATTTGATTTCATTGCTTACATTCTTCTCGAAGGTGCTTTAGCAAAAACACAAATTTTAATGGAAGTAATTGAGAAAAAATTAAATAAAAATATGTAATACATACTCTGTTATTGAGCTGTCACAAAATTGTTTTGACAATTCATTTTTGTTACAATTTTTTTGGAATATTTCAAATGTTGGTGGATATTTATCGTAACCTAGTAAAATAACGTCAAAGAATATATTCCAATTGATTTATTATAACCACCCCATCGGCAAAAGTGTCCAAGAAATTGCAGATAGTATGTTTTTCTTACAATGCAAACTGTTTATAACATATTAAATCGGGCTAAGAACGAGTAGAGAATGGAGCTGAAACCTTCACCTTGTCGGTCGTCCACGTAAAATAACTGAGAGTAGAACGCTTAATGTTAAGAAAAGTTGAAAAAATCCAAAAATATCTACCAGAGGCCTTGCAGAAGAACTTCAGAAGGAACTTGATGTTACTGTTTCGCCAGAAACTAGAAGAAAAACGCTAACCAAAAACCAAAATATGTATGTAGTATGTACATCAAGAGCTGCTAGAAAAAAGCCACCAACAAAAACAATTGTGTTTCGCTATGTAGCATATAGTAGATAAGCCTGATGAGTACTAGACGACGTCATATTTTGTGACGAGATTATGTTATGGTGGCACCCTCTAAAAGCCTAAGAAAACCAAAATATTATTCTCAACCGTCAAAAAAAAATTCATTGATCGTGTGGAGTTGGAGATTTGGTTTTTATAGAAAATGCCATGAATGCGCAACAATATTAATAAAAATATTAAGGAACTATTTTCGGGCAAAGTGCTAAAAAATTCGGTAATCAGCCGCTTTTTTCTTATCAAGATAACTACCCGAAGCACAAAGAGCAATCAGTGAGAACGTTATTCTACATATAATTGTAAAAAAAGTGATGGACACGCCAGCCCTAAAGTCATATCTGAAGAAAAAAGTTGCAAAACGACATCCCAAAAACCGAAGTAAATTAAAAAGTGCAATATTGGAGGAATGGAACAAAATTCCAAGAGAATATGGAACGCACAACATATAAATTTTCAGATTTTATAATTCATTTTCTTTAAAAATTGACAGGGTGTTAATTTGAAAATAAAAAGACATGTGAATTTGTACAATTTGTTGCAAGGATATGTAATAATTATTATAACGGTTCCAAAATTAATCTACATACACACATACATACATATGTTTAAGGAGACATACACACATTTTATCTTTATTTGGTGTTTCTTTAATTTATGTCTTTAATAGCTGGGAATTAGAATGTGTGGTAATTTTATTGTCATCACAAATATGTGCATATGTATGTATGTACATATGTAGATGGAAAGATTCATACATATTAGACAAAACGTATGTACATATACACATACATATGTATGTATATACAATGTATATTGTATTGTAGCTCTTTCGAAGATACAGCATTTTTATATCTGCGACTTTTTATCAGCTTAAGTCGAATTTTAAAATTGCAAAAAGTGCATGTAATTTTATCAATTTGTGGAAATATTACATGTTTTGTTTGGCAAAATTCTTTTTCCTATTATTGATGATTTATGTATCTATGTATGTATGTCCATGTTTTTAATTTTGAGATACATACATACATACATACTATGTACATACATACATACTATGTACATACATACATATGTACATATGTGGCAAAATTTATTTTGGTCTTATCTGAACTGTTATGATAAAACGTCACAAAAATTATAGTGGTCTTATTAGCTATTTTTGAATGTGCTACTATGTATGTACAATGTACATACATATATAATAATATAGATACATATATGTATGTACATATGTATGTACCTGCATATCTATATGTGCATGTAAGCACATTGACAAAATTGATGTATGTATGTACATATGTGGGTATGTACAAAACATTTACGTTTCGTTTTGTTATTACTTTTGTATTATAATACCACCCTGTTATTTTATTTGTTGACGACATTTTTGTTTTGTCTTTTAGTCATCCATCACCGTGTTTCTTTAGTGGAACCACTTGTTTGCTTTTCATTGTTTTAATTGTTTATTTTTCTGTATATGTACATATGTATGTATGTATTTCTTACGAGCCTTCAAGATTGTGCGGCATTTTTTGCAAAATTGCACAAACTTATGAAGTACATGAAGATCATGAATGTGGAGATAACGTAAATATGTCGAGTGTTTGCACATACATATGTACATACGTATGCATACAAATACATATACAATTTTGTACATACATGTATGGATGCATGTACTTACGTACATATGTATGTATTCAAGTGTGATATGTAAATCTGTTCTTGAACTAACGATAAATTCATTCAAAATCATACATACATAGGTACATATGTATGTATGTATTTATGTATATTGTCATATAAAATACAAAAGGGCCTAACATCACTATTAAAAAATATTTAAAGTGAATACAAGAAATTAATAAAAAACATAAAAACAAAGAAACGATTACTACAGCTTTACAACAATATATTTAACAACGGTTATATCCCTACAGTTTGGAAAACTTCTACGGTGATTCCTATCCCAAAAAACAAAAACTGTCTCGAAGTAAAATCATACCGCCCAATCTCTTTATTATCGTGCATAAGCAAAATACTCGAAAAAATTATCGCTACTCGCCTCTACTGGTTCACTGAAAGAAATAATCTTACAGCACGCAACCAAGTTGCATTTAAAGCTGGAAGAGGTTGTAGTGACGCGCTTTTGCATATCGATTACATTGTTTCTAAGGCCTTATCATCACGTAACCATGTATCAATCCTTTCCATCGACTTCGAAAAGGCGTTTGACAGGATGGGAGCCCATGTAATTTTAAATACACTCAACAAATGGAAAGTCGGGCCGAAAATATTCAGTTTTATAAAATCATATCTACAAAACCGCAAGTTTCGGTTAACAGTAAATGGCACATACTCGTCAATATATCCGTTAAATAACGGGATCCCGCAAGGGTCCCCGCTGTCTGTAATGTTGTTTGCTATTGCTTTCAGTGAAGTGAACATAATAATCAATAAATCTAAGTACTTAGACCACTGTATTTATGCCGATGACCTGTATATATTGTGTAAAAGGAATAGCAACTTGGAAACCAACAACATATTACAAGACGTCCTCAACAAACTATTCGATTGGTCGCTACACTCCGGAGCAAAAATTTCAACTGACAAAACAAAAAAACTACATGTATGCAGAAAAAAGCTTTGCGATACTCAATCATTCTCTCTGTGCATTGAAAACGTATACCAACTGAAAATACTGGGAATTATGTTCACAAAAAATTACATCTGGAAGGAACACTTTATGAATCTCAAAAAATCATTGACTCAAAGAGCTAACATCATTGCATTGCTAACAACAACTGCATGGTCTAACTACTACCATCCCCACTATAAAGAGCTGAACAAAAATTATCTACACCTACTTTACCCCACAAAGCCTACTCGACACCAAATCCAAGTCTTCTCTCGGCTAAGACTAGGGCACACTTATGCCATGCACAATCACATACTAAATAAACAACCAGCTCCATCTTATCCTAAATGTAACATGCCGCTCACTGTCAATCATCTTCTGACCGAGTGTTTACAACTTAAGAAACTTAGATATACTATTTTTAAAACTAATAGCCCCAGAAGTTTCCTAGAATTTCCTACTCAAGATAATATAAAAAAAATTTGCGATTTTATAACTCAGACCGGGTTTGTCATTTAACATTAACAACCACGATTTAATATTAAATTATTATAATAATAACAACTCCTAAATTCCTTATATTATTACCTAGAGCCGATGGCCTACGTATGTAGCTAGTGCTCCTTAAAACATACATTAGGTTTACTAATTTTACTTATAAATCTAATAAAGCATAATAATAATAATAATAATAAAAAACAAACTATTGTGCTTATAAATACATACATACATAGATACTTTCTTTACAGAATAGTATCAGTAATTCAGATTTTACTTTTCAGAATTGCATTTTATGGCGGTTGTTCATCTCTTCCAAAACACATTTAAAAATAGCCATTTTGTATTTTATTTTTACTAATGCAAAAGATCGTTAGTCCACACATCATCATTCATTTGTATAGGAACATAGTAGCTCATGGTAAAAATGGTCTGCTTTTGTAGTAAGGCTTAATTTTCAATTAGAAATTGTTTCGCTTAATCATGTAACGTCGAGATTCTCTTACGATGTTTATATGTAATTATCTCTATAAGGCCCATTGTTATAGATACAATTAAGTTCTGCAGGACTTTCCAGCGAACCATCGGGAATTTTTAAAATGATCAAAAATTTTTTTGCAATAAGTTTTTTTTTTTAACTTAAGTGCATACCAACATATGTACGTACGATGTCAATTTTATTATATAAGATGTCAATTTTATTATTCTTACAGTTTTTTATGAAATAATGTACATACTTACATATATACATACATATGTACGTATGTACATACATACATACATATGTATGTATTTGTATAATTGGTATTCTAATTCTATGAATTAAAACTTTAACTCCAAAAAAATTTAAAGGTCTTTTGAATAAATATAGAGCAGTTTCATGGAAATGCTTACGGGAATCGCGTAACTCAATTTACAATGCAAATATACATAAATCTTTTTCATATTAAAGATGTCAATTTTATTATTCTTATAGTTTTTTTATGAAATAATGTACATACTTACATATATACATACATACATATGTATGTATGTATGTACATACATACATATATTAATCATACCTGAACAAAAGACTCACCAAAAAATACATACATATGTTGTCACAAATTCATGATTTGAAAAAATTATTAATTTTAGTGGCGAAGATCATTAGCACTGCATCTAAACAGCCGGCCACATAACCGTTTAAAAAAGAACAATAAGTTTTCGAGTGCGTTTATTTCATGAGTCTGTGGGCAAAAATTTTCAATTAATTAAGACGCACAACAATACAAGATTTTTTAACAACCAGTTAAAAATTATACACAAATATTCCAAAAATTTTGTATAAATTTATATAAATGTGTACATATGTATGTATATTGTATTACATATTTAATACATACACATACATACATACATGCATTCATATTAATTTATTCAAATGCAAACAAAGAGTTGTTTTTATGTATGCATGTACATACATATGTATATCAATTGCGCAAATAAAATTTACTCTTCTTTATATTTGTATTTTTACTATGTTTTAAGTGAAATCTCTGTTTATTTTGATTACTCACGGAATGAACTTAAAGAACGTCATCGCGACCACTCACTTCACAAAAGCAACAAAGACTAGAAATTAGTTTCTCATTTCTTTTTGTTTTTGTTAAACGAAAAGCTTGTTTTCATGACTTTTTAATTTTTGCATTTCGTTGTTTATTTTGCTTAACTTTGAAAGTAAAAAAAATAAATCGTGGAATTTCGTAGTGTTGTCAGGTTAGAAATTTTCATGACAAAGTAAGGTATTTTATGCTTTGAGCGTGAATTTTAGGGAATAAAAGCTAGTGAAGCAAACAATATATTTAAAAGATACATCCTCTTTACAAATTTAGCAGCTGTTCGCATATCTGTGTATGAACAATCATATTTTAGTACAGCTGAGCTTATTTAATCGCTTTAAAGCTATACAACCATTTTGATTTAACACCTCATTTCTAAGAAAGGTTAAATAAATATGTACTACCAAAACCAAAAATGGCAGTAAATAGAGTATTTTTATAATTTTACTTAAAAAGTTCAGCCCAGAACTTACGAGTCTACACATGTGTGTAGATATTTAGATAGGAATACAATACAATTCATGTATGCATGTATGTATGTATGTATGTAGGATGTGGGACAATTTTATGCACCAAATACATACATATGTATGTATCTACATATGTAAATATAATTATATACAGTTTGGATGTGATTTTATGACAGGACCTGCTTTGATGGCTATATCTGGCAGTGGATCAAATCCACTTGAGTGGACAGGGTGACGATTCACTAGCGCCTCCATGTGGGTTGTAAGGCCACACAGGTGGCAATTTCTTATAATATGCTGCACGGCACAAATCATAAACACCTTGCTTAAGAGCTCGGGCTATCTAATTCCTTTTGCTTTATACTTTTTCCCAGAAGGATAGAAATGACTAGTCTCCTGAGTTGGTAGCCCCAAATACACAAAGGAACATCAGGCGTTAAACCAGCTCGCCTAACAACCCCCTCAATCTGGTTCCTTGCATAAAACAGAGCTGTCGCAAGCCAACAGTACCTCGAAGATTTTCTTCTTCGTGCGTCTTTAGGCTTAAAACTCAGCCAAATTGTTTTACTACAAAATTTTTCCGTATATACATACATACATATGTATATACATACATACATATATGTATCGATATATATATATATATATATATATATATATATATATATATATATATATAATATATAATGTGTGCTTGTTGTTTGTTCCTTATAAAAGACCAGACTTCTGCATAGATCTTCCTAAAATTTTCACAACAATTAATTGTGACTCTGGTATGCATTATAAGCTAAGCATGCCGGTTTAACCTAATTTATGTATAAAGTTGAAATTTGTTGCGACCTTTTTTTATTTTTGTTCAATACAAATGTTGACGATTTGCGAATATTTAATAAATTTACTTGGCAACACTAAGTCTTCGTCATCTTATTCGAACAAAATAATAGACGAAAATCGACAAAGTATTAAGTAGTAAGAGAAAATATTTTCGCTTACAATAATAAATGCATGCATACAAGCGGATATACATATGTATGTATATTCATACATACACATGTATGTATGTATGGACGTGTGTTGTTAATAAACGATTCTTTTTTGTATGTATGTACATATGTATTTCATTCATTGCCATTAACCTCATTACCGCGATGAAAGAATAAAAGAACGAGATAAACTTCATTATCATGACGATCGCTTTAATATCGTTTGTTAGATTATTTTAGATAACTTTAATTTATTACAGGTTAACTCGCCCCTACAACGTCACACACCTCCTCGAGACCAGCATATACATACACACATACTTACATAAATAATTGTGACAAATCAAAAACAACAATTTTACTCTTAAAATTTTAACAGCCAATCTCGTACTAAAATAAAAAGTGTTAATAATAGTAATAATAAATATAGATAAAGAAATAATAAATAACGCAAATTTAATACGGAGAGGTCATCGTGGAAACTGAGCATTAAATTTATTTAGGGAATTTAAGCGTGTGGCTGATTATTTTCTAAGTTTCTTATACAAATTATTATCAATATTTGTCATCTATTAATTTTAAATTATTATTAGCAACAGCACAACCAACCGATCAATCCCATACAAAGCGTTTTATTTTACTTAACTCTATTCATTAATAATACATCTTTTATATTTAATATTAATGTGTTGTATTTTGTCTAATGAACAACAAACAACATGAACAACAAAAGTACAACTCAAACTTTCCAAACATCGATTGTTAAGTAAAAAAAAACACGAATATTTTGCCGCATCTAGATTTTTGCATGCAAATGTAAGCAATTCTTATATAGTATTTAATATTTTATAGCGCCGCTTAAAAGGTTGTTATATCCCAGAATACAAAAAAGTTTAGAGTATCACTTGATTGGAGGAAATTCCGAAAAAAATTATTCGCAATGAAAACTTGGCCGAATTGAGAAGAGGTTACATTTTTATACATTTATTTTAAAAAAAGGACAACAATAATACAAATAGTTACTGTTTAAACTAAATCACACACTTTCTCTTCTATCCATTTTAGAAATGAACTGATGTGATTAGATTATCACAAAACAAAGAAAATTTTTAAAAATTACTTGTATTTTTGCAACTCCTCTAAATAAGGAAGGCACGTATATATGCAAGTAATTACTGCTATTATAACTATTATTTTAAATTTGATATCTAACTTCTTTTTGTTCTATACGGTTCAAATTTCTGTCGAAATTTGATTCTATGTATTTCAAGCATAAAGAAAACAGAACACCATAAATTATAAAAACTTACAAGTACATACAACCACAACGTAGATCCGTTCTTTCGTTGGGTTAGTTGGATGGTTGGCTGCTTTACAAAGCCGGTAGTTGAATAACAGTGGTGGTATGGTTGACTTGTTTGCTGACAGTCCAAATTGCTGGAACTTATTTCTAAGTACTGTGTTGCACAAAAATGTGAGATTATTAATAGAAAAAAACTTTGTGTTGTTCAAATCTTTTAGTTATTATTATTTAAAAACAAAACGAAAATTATTGCTAGTCGATCGTTTTTCTAAAAAAAACCAGGCACAAATGCAGAAATATGTATTATTTCTCAAAGTACCACCGCTAAGTTGCAGAGTTTTATTGTAATTATCCTGATATGACAATGCACGCGAAAATCTGAGGAAGACACAAATTTATGGCTTCCCTCTTATTGATTCTTTACATTATTATAAACTTTGTTAGACTAAGCGCAAACGAATTCTTTCAGGTTGGTATACCACAGTTTGTTATTTTAAAGTTAATAGGCACTACAACGTTAAATTGTTTGTCTCGCCACTGTAGGTACGAGTACATGAATTTATTTGTACGCTATCATAAAACCAGTTAAGAAATGTGGGAATGAAAAAGTAGTATTTTCTATTTACGTTTTCTTTTGTTTTCTGAGTTTGGTTGTTACTTCAGGAATTTCCTCTCTAATGATCCGTGTCTGCTCGTGAAAGAGGCTAAAGAACGTGAATGGTTTATTGTGGTAATTGAGAACAAACGAGTGATAAAGTGAAAGAAAATACGAGGGCGGTTTTTTCCCACCAAGAAAAATATATTACTAAATAAAACTACGAATATAATAAGTTCTATTCAATTTCGTAAAATGAGTTTTATAAATTAAGAACTCTGATTGTATGAAAACCAAAAATTAAAATGTAAGTAATACACACTTTCAATTAACTAAAAATTATATTTGGAAATATAATTTAGACAAAATAAGGCAATTTTTTCGATTCTGTTAAATTGAATTTCCTAGTTCGCATCATATCATCTATTTTTACATGTTTCATTGATTGATTGATCATTTTATTTAGAATTTATATGGCTATTCTAAACATTTTACATTTTATATGATATGTATACAGAAAAATTTAATTTTTTAAG
Source organism: Epicampocera succincta (assembly GCA_932526305.1). Lineage (NCBI taxonomy): Eukaryota > Metazoa > Arthropoda > Insecta > Diptera > Tachinidae > Epicampocera > Epicampocera succincta. The sequence continues at coordinate 62,368,534 of OW052034.1, forward strand.
GAATTTAAATAAAAAGAAAAACTTAACATTTTAAATTTAAACTAAACTTAGTTGTTTACATATGAAATTTCTTTAAGTTTGAAACTATTACATTTTGAGAACATTTGTAAGAAGATATCGAAACAAATTGCGTTTTTTAGAAGAGGTAGGCCCAAGTTAAGAACTATAAGGGCTGTAAATATTTACAACAAGAAGCAGCATTAATTTTTATGGGCAATTATTATTTATGGGCAATCAGCACATGAGAAGCAGACTTCAAAAACTGCAAAACAAGGGAACGAATGAGATGTATTCTTCAATGCCGCAGATTCACACACGTGCATAGCATGCTATCAAAACATTGCAATGGCTTTCTATCAATCAGCGCTTAATGGTGAACGCAGTATTGTTTATTTTTAAAATAAAAAATTTTATATCGTCTCATCGTACATACATATATGCAGCAATATTTAATTAATGTGTAAGATGTACAGCCATATAACCTGAGGAATGCGAGTGACTTCAGAATCAACTTTGTCCCATCAAACTTTGGTCAAAACATATTATTTAACGAATTGCCCCAGGAATTAAAAGATGAATCTAATATTTGTGTATGTAAAAATTTCTAAGCAAATCTAATAGAAATTCCAATGTGTCTTGTACTATTGGCAAATCTAATAGTAAAATAGACAAAAAAAAAACCCGTTTTCCTGCAAACGTTTTTCCGCATTCACGGTCTTCGAACTGGTGTAAGATTTTTAATCTTTATGCTATATACATATATTAAACTTTGTCCGCCCTATTCTAACTAGACCCTTGTTTCCCACAAAAATTTTTATTTCTCGCACTGAAACGAAATAAAATTTACAAAGTCAAACCTTTTATGTTTGCCCTCATATCTAAAAACTGTAGAATTTATTTGTATGTGTGTCTGCATTTGTTTGTGTTGAAAAAATCATAAAAACCTCAAAGTTCATATACCCCATTCTACAGTTTAGGTTTTGATGTTATTGTGAGGTTAATATTATTATATAATTTTTTTTTTGATGATGCCAGTTCTTTGAACAATTGTTGATTTACTATTTAATGACTTTGTAATGTAATTTTCAATTCGTTTTCCCCTTTTTTAAGCAGTCATGTTGTTGTTGAGTGCATGTTCATTGAACGCCCTTTTCAAGATCCACAATCAAAATTTTTCAGTAGAAAATATTATATCTTTTATATTTGGTAACTTCTTTCCATAAATAATTATTTTACTGGAGGAGCGTAACTCTAGCTTTCTTTTGGTTTCAAATTTCAACACCACAAGATTTGCAATTTCCGAAACAAAGATGCAAAAAATGTCTTGTCAATAACTAACGTCATGTGTATTCTAGGACGTGTAGTTCAATAGCCGCCACATTCACAAAATCGAAGAAAAGAATCGAACAATATATTAATAAAAACCAAAATAATTATAACAATTCTTATTTTTGTCAATTCTGGCGAAGTTCGGTGAAGCCAGTTAAGAAATCAATTTTTTTATGATAGTACAAGATAGAAAATAGTGTGACATTAATGTTTAAATATAATTTTCCGGATTTCGCGAACCACTCTTAGAATGTTGGTTTCCAAATGTTTGCGCACCTCTTAAAAAACTTTTCAATCTTTATTACACAAATAATCGGAATCGAATAATTCGAATTAACTTTTCTTTAGATTTCATTTACAGAAAAAAAGAAATAAAATTAAATAAGATTGTTATGAAGTTAAAAAAAAACAAGTATAGTGCCGGTTGATGGATATCGAACCTGTGCGCTCGTTCGTATAATTGCGTTTAACGCCAGAACAACATAGAAAATATTGAAAAAGTTTTACTAGATACTAAAGAAAGATCTAAATTATTTTTTGAAGCAGTGGTAAAGCAGCTATGGGCTGAAGAACTCGTCTTGTCATAACTTTTTAAGTGTGGACTGTCTTATGGTTGCTGTTTGGCCTTTGAAAGTTTTGCGTGCCACTCGACGGATTTTCTTCGGATAACTGCTGTTGTTCATAAAGACAACTATACGAATCTGTTAACACCGTCATGGGCATACGATGTTCGTTATTCTGTCCATTCTGTATATGTAGTTATAACTTGCAAATTTATTTTGAAGGCTACTTGGCTACAAACCACCATTACAAAATTCTAATAGGTAAAGACAAGGACACTTAAAGTTAACAGTGAACGTTGCTGGTTTCCTTAGATCCGCTTTTAACTATTTTTGTGACACAAAGATTATTAGATATGTAAAGAAAACTAAAAATATTTCGCTAAACCAGATCAAGCAAAACTATATATGCACCTGAAATTACTCTAAACAGTCAGCGAGCTCCTGAAACAATTTTAAAGTCTTTAACTATGTGGCTTCTTATGCTACATAGACGACTGTTTTGTTATTTAATTGCCTTCAATTTGGGATTATTGTCAAAATAAAATTTCAGAGATATCTTGACTGAAAGAAAGTGAAGTCTGCACAATATTTTTTCACCGCAAATACCTACTTATGTACATACATATGTATGTACATAAGCACGTTAAAAATTATTTCCACCACGCCATGCGGTATCCATAACTGGAGAACGGCAACAAAAATGGTTCATTCTGAGGCAACTTAAAATTTGGCAAGCAAAATCATTTATAATACATATAGAGTTTGCTTAGCCGGTTAATAATCAAAACAAATGTGCACATACACACATAAGTACATATGTACATATGTTAGTGCATATACTATATACATACATACATATGTATGTATATGTTGCAGGTACAAATTTTGAATAAAAAACTCTGGGCAAATATGTACATACATAAATATATGTATGCCTGTGGATACACATGTGCATATGCATCTAAACCAGCTAACATACATATTTACATATCTATACAGACATACGAGTATATGAACATACATATATACATACTTACATATAAAACATACACATAACAGAAAAAGAAGTACTTAAAAAGAGCCTACGGGCCTTTGATTAACCTTCAGCTGTTGTTTAATAGCAAAACCAAAAAATTGAAACTTGAAAAGAGAAATGGGGAAAAATAAAACGTGCGCATGGCTGCAAAATGTATAAGAAGATAATAAATGTTTTTGGGAAACAATAAGGAATAAAACGAAGCTAAAAAAACAAACAAAAAACAGGGGATTGTTAGTCAGGTACATACATACATACATACATGGAAGGAAGCATCATACAGCCACTGTTACATTAATAGCATTCTGGCCGCGATAGTATATGCAGTATAAATTCGTGTTAATCAAATACAGAATGGCCGGCTTTTGATGGTTTTAACAGGCTTTTGTAAATGTTTGTGTTTAACTTATATGACCCATGCCTTCACATGGTAAGTAGCAGGTTGACCAAAGGCCAAACCACAACAACAAGCCTGACCGCACTTAATAAATAATTTACAACTAAGTAAGAGATGTATTTTCTTTACTATGGTACTGAGATCTTCTATTAGTATTAGTATACCAATTAGTTATCTGTTTACTAATAACACCATCACCAACTATTTCAAATAGAAACATATTATTGAAAGTTAGTTTTTCAAACTAATTTTCTAATTTTTGCACTATTTATTTTTTCAAAGAGGTCTAACGATTTGTAAATAATTTTAAGCTTTCAAACATATTCTAGTTGCCAAAAAATATTTTTTTAGATACACATAATCTAATATCATCTAATAATTTCTTTCAATAGCAAGAAATAGAACCCCCTCAAAAACCACCCATCAGTATAGAGTACTGTCTGTACATCTGTCATTTCTTTTTCAGATTACATAAAAAATAAAATAAAAAATTATTAAAAATGAATTAAAAAATTAATTTAGACCACATATAATGTAATATATTTTTATTGTTAATTTATATTTACCATAAAATACTCTATGCCATGAGGATGAAAAAAATTTAAGTTCATATTAATCCCAACTTGTTCATATGATGCCCATATGTTTAAAAAATATTATAAGCGTTTCTAAAACTATTATTTTGACCATAAATGTATCCAAAATTTGTTGCTTAGTTTCGTTTTTAGTTAAAGATTTTCTTTTCAGAGCGTCAAGAAAACGAAATACCTACATATGTACATACATACATACATATGTAGATATAAAACCAAATTCAAAAGACGATATACATACTACATACATACATAAGTATGTACATAAGTTGAAATGTTAAGGTTTTGTTTTGTGATTATTATTTAAGGCGTAGGTCGTGTTAGCATGTTCAATTATGTTGAAAGAATAAGTCGAAGAAAAATTGAAATTTAAAACTTCAAACCCACTTGAATTTCAAGAGATGTTCAGTAACTTTCTAACTTAAATACAAATATAATGAAACAGATACAAAGGAAACAATATACAGCTGCTTGGCAGCTGCAAGAAGTTAACATGCATACATACATATACATACTAATAATACTAATATGTATGTATTTATATACACAAACATTTGTATAAGTGCGTACATATTCATATGGATGGATGTATGTACCTACACGAATATAGCAAAGTACACAAACACATACATATATTCACATAAGGTATGTAAATACATCATGCTTATACTCATACAAGAAATGTACATACATATGTATGTAAGTACATACATACAGCAGTTGTTCGTTTCTTGATTTCGCATTGTCACTTTAGCTTTTGTAAGTTTTTCTGTTTAACTTTTTCCAAAACAATGTTAGGGAAGTGAATAATAAATTTATATTTTTATAAAATATTTTTGATATTTTTAATACGTTCATTTGTTGGCGCATGTGTACATACATACATACATACATATGTATGTATGTATAAATTTAAAAACTTTGATGGTACGTAGTGATGTTAGCAACCATGCTTTTATTTTATTACTTTGACCATTGACTCAACATTGAGACAAGGCAAAAACAAACCGGCCATTTGAATACTTTGAGCAATTAACGTGGACCACGTCTTTCCGTTCTCTTTTTTTCTGAAATAAAGTTATTTTAATAGAGCCTCTGTTTAAACAAACTAAAACGCGTTTTATGCTGAATGTTGGAATAGAATGAAAAACATGGAAACAAAATAAAAACAAAGGAAAACAAAACTGTCATGACTGACTCATTCATATTCATTAACCGCAGCTAAAACACTTACAAATGAAGTGAATTGCCTGTCTCTTGTACGAATTGAACACATAAAGCAAATCAGAGATAGCAACGCATTAAAAGGAAATTTAGAAATTTATTTAAAAAACCATACATACAACATATGTATGTACATAAGAACATGAGAGGGGAATTCAATATTCACGCGGGTCTTTTAGACCCTTGGTGTTTCTTTGAAAAAAAATTAAAACTTCTTGTAGCTTTCCTTTTTTATTTCCTTTCAAATTTTTTTTAAGTTTCGTTTTTACTATAGGTACGTTTTTTTGATTCACATATGTATGTATACGAATATGTAAAGATGGCTCTCTTTGGCCCGCTTACCTTTTAGACCGTCCCAATGTAAATACATAAATGTAAAAATCAACCAAAAATTCGAAAAACAGCCCATAGAAGCCTTTCAATCCTTTTAGAAACTACAACTACATTATATGAATATATGGTTAATCTTGACATTAAAATAAGTTTTATATACATATGAATATCTTATCTCATAAAAATTATTAAAATGTTTAACAGTTCAAACGTCAACATTTTTTTAAAACATTTATATAAAGGAGCGTAGAGAGTGGTTTTGTAAAATATCAGTAACTATTAGCGGTCAAAATAAATCGAAATTTCGCAATACTTTTATTGTGCAGTGTAATTTTAAATTGGAATAATTTTTGTTTACCTAAAACAAACGATACAAATATTAATTTAAAATTTATATTTTTCTGAAAAATTCAAATATTTGCAAAAAAGAAGAAAATATATAGAGCGGATGCAAATTACGACATACATATGTATGTATGTATCTCCACAGAACTTTAACGTTTAAGTTGCTTTCAGACGCGGAATCATTTAGTAGTTGAAAATGATTTTGGCGGTTTTGTACATATGTACATATGTATGTATCTGTCCAACAATTTGAAAGACATTTGGCTGAATAGTTAATTGTTTAAACAAAACAAATGCACAAAACAACACAACAGCAAATAATATTAAGAGAGATACCGGTCAAAACTTTGATCGGCACTCAGTGCACAAAAAATGTACAGTATTTTGTACTTTGTGCTTAATATTTAGTTGTTACAAATCTATACATAGATACATAGTATGCACATACATAAATATGTATGTATGTATGTATGTAAGTATGGATGAATGTTTTACAGATTTACGTATTATATACAATATGGCCGTAACTAAATAGATATGTATGAAAATACATACAGTAATCACAACGTCTTACTGTAAACAACAACAGAAAAGTCCAACATTCATACGTACGCATACATACATATGTATTTATGTAGATAGATACAAAAATATTTATATTTTTCAAAACGTCTTGCCTTAATATTGTTTGTTGGTAAATAATTGTGTATGCGAGTACATACATTAGTTCATTCATATTTTATTTTTATGTATTATTTACCTTTTAATGTTTGTACTTTTTCAATTTTCTTTATTTCACTTTTATCTTATTTATGTATGTATGTATGTACCTACAATTTTACGAGTCAGATACGTATGTACACATGTGCGTATACATACCTATATACATGTGTATCTATATGCATATAATGTACATAAGCATTTAAGTATGTATCTACAATAGTTTGTAATTTCTACCTGTCTGGGATCTGGTTTCTACTTTATATTCTTTTGTATGCATTCATTTATCATTTATTTAACAATTTTATTTTATTATTAACACTATTTTCATAATTTTTTTATTCATATACTACATATGTATGTATACTATTGCTCAAACTTATAAATACAAACATTCATAATTTTTTTTCCTATCTTATGTATGTACATCTATGAGATGCCTATGCAATATTTTCCACTTTGATATCCATATACATACGTATATACATACATATGCACATAAAATCGAATGCCAACTAACGCGGGTCTTCCGTAAAAACAAACGTTGTTCTGCGATAAATACGTCAAAACTAAACTATAAAGCAGAGCGGATAGAAAACAAAAACATAAAACGAAAACAAACTGCTCTTCTGTGTTTTGACTTGATGCCATTTCTCCATTCTCTTATAAAAGAAGTGTTGCCGACTTCTGAGTAATTTAACAAATATGTAAGGAATAAAATTTCTTGCAAAATTTTCGTTATTTTGTGATAAATATTTTATTAAATCCAATTGTTAACTTCTGCATAAAGATTGTTGGTAGTTGGCATTTATATATTTGTACCTCCTGGAAACCCGTATTGGTATTTAACGCGTTAATACCACTTTATAACTATTATTTTAAATTATAGGATCACAACTAAAAGCAATGGATCGATTTTTAGAATTATAATACAATAAAAAACTTTCACACATGCCTATGCTTGCTAGCGTCTGTTGCTTTACCTTACTTCGGAATTCCGCGGATTCCAATTTGTACGAAGAGTGTTCCCGTACTTTAAAGATATTTAGATGATAGCGATTTTGAGACAATTATTCTTTTGCTTGCACGAAAGTAAAATGTTTTTCTAGCTATATCAAAATTTTACCAATATCAAATAAATGAGTTGTAGCAACCCATCTAAAATTTTCAACCTTTTCATGCTAATATTAAATAAATGAATAAATGAATTTTACATGATTTTTACAATTTTCATCTACCACTAAGCCAAGGATATTCCTTAACGAGGTAGAATTGAATGTGGTGGCAAATTTGAAAATATAATTTAAGCGTACATACATATGTAAACAACAAGCTTAATCACTTTCAGTCTACATACTCGGTTTTTTGTTAATATCAATAGTAAAAACACATACATATGTACATATATACTTAATAATAATTTTCTCAAAAGAGGGAGAATTACTCAAAATTTCCTACGCATTTATTAACAATTCAGTTTTAGAAATTATCAGAAAAATACTCTCAAAAGAGGTGAAATTAGTAATAAAATATAACAATTAAGTGAGAAAAAAATGTTTACATGTACTTTTTTTCCACACAATCACTGAAAAGCACATCGTCAATGAGCAAACTGGGATTTTTATTTTGTTTACTTTTTCGCACAATAAAAACCAGTCCACAAGAGTGCATGAGTTTAATATGCTTTATTTAAACAAATTAATTTGCACTTTGTATTGAACATAGACCTTAACATATACAGAAACATAAGTAAAGATCAAAATTATAAATACTGTAATATCGGGAAGAAGTATTTCTTAAATCCTTTTTTAGATTTTAAGCAATTCAAAAGCACAAAATTATAACTCTGGCAGCATTTTTTGAAATATATTTTATATGATTTTATATTTTTCTCGTTTACTCTAATGCGCAATACGGATACTTATGTATCTCGAATTTTTTATGTAAAACAGACCTGCCTGGGAACTTCGCTCTTCTTCACCTCTTGTTTCCTTTGAATTGATGGGTTCTTAATTATATTTTTTTCTCTCACTTCTTAGGAAAGTTAAAAATATTTTCATAGACTTCACGTCCGCTTGTTTCGCTTGCAACGAGTTGTATAGTTAAATATATATCTTAAAGCGTTAAATAGTTTAAAATATTTGATTAATTTTGTTGTTTTTTTGCAATATTTGAACAAATCAAGACTTTTTCTCAAATTGGTTTTTTCAATGCGACATTAGTAGAGAGATGAAAACACGCAACTAAAATGGCGGATTATTCGTCAGCAATGGGTTGAAACTGGTGCTGCCAGAAAAATTTTCCGTCTGTCTATTCTATGTGAAAAAGATGGGAATATAATAGCATATTGAAAAAATTACGTATAAATTAAAACACAAAAAAGCCCCATGAAATTTAATACGTAAATAGAGGCTGCGAATAATTTTTAACAAAATAGTTTGTGCTTCATCTGGCAACACATTTATATTTCGTTTAATAACCTGCCTTGATTAAATGTTAGCATATTTTAAGGCATACGCATTGTAAATCGTTAGTTAAAAACGAACAACGTCCAATAGTATAAAAATAATAATGATACGTAAGACGTGATACATATGTGTTCATATATATATTTATTTAAGATTGCCATCTCTAATGTAACTATTTTTCAGGATAGCAAAAAAAATATAGTTTCTTTATAATGAAGTTTCTCTATAAAGGAGGGAGCATTATAAGGAGTTCGACTGTATATATGAAGATTACAAAAAATAAGTTCGTAACTAGAAAGAATTCTATACAATACTATATTTATAACTCGATAACAGTTTATAACCACTAAATGCTATTTACATACATATATATTTTCATGATATTGTTTTCTAAAAGACAAGAAAGGTTACAAATAGAAGCAATGGAGTTTTTAATTAAAAGAAAGTAATAATCATATTGTTGATCTGTTGATAATAAGAATTCTTACCAACACTATTCTAGTAGCTGTAATTTTTTTTTCGAAAAACCTCAACAGGCAGCTATTTATTATATTTTTAAACCTCAGACATCAACCAATTAAAATATATTTAAACGCTGTATTATTTAAAGAAAGTTTGTTTGAAATCCAAAAAATTATTCATAAATATTTCCTGTTACAGATTGTCAGTATTTCTACCCACATAATATACGCAAAATTTATACGGAGCCAATGAATCAAACTATGCATGGTTTTAAAAATCTAGTACATAGTGTATTTGAAATATGTTTAAATTTAGTTGTATGTTAAAGTTTTCATAAAAGCCGTTATATTATTACTAGAAAAATCTGACTACAAAAATCGCAGTATTTTTATTATAGTTTGGCAGCATTGAAGCAGTGAACGACAAATTTAGTGGCTTTGTAGTTTCAACAGAGGTTTTTCTTGTTTGACAATTCTACGGAGGGGTCTTATTACTGGGAAAATGGCGATAGAATTTAAGTCGAGAAGATACGTCTCGGATAAATCAAATAGTCTAATAAAATTCGAAAAGTGAGTTGATAAAAATTAATTTTGCATTTTGAACACTAAATTAAATAAATTATAAAGGTAACAAAAATATATTAAAGAACAAACTACAATGGAAATATCTATAAAAACAGGTAAGTTAACTTATTAAAACTCGAAGAATTCTCTGCGCCCTCTTATTCTAAATGCGACAAATGGCGACTGCTGAGAATTTAGTTTTTTTTTTATTTTGTTGCTACGTTTTCTTTTTTATTGTTTTGCTTTTTATATGGTCTTTTGTAGTTGTGTGTTGTGGATGTCGGTTTATTTTTATTCTCCAGAGCTGCCAGTGTTTCAATAAATGTAAATTTTGTATAGTTGTATTTTTTGGTAGAACATATTGAATACTGCGATATTGACGCAGATATAAGGGGATATTGGCTTACAAAATATTCACGCCGTATTCAATTAGATCCGTTAAAACATTTTGCCTTTACTTTGTTTTAAATTATAAAAAAAACTATAGATAAAGGATATACATATATGTATATACATACATATGTTTGAATTTTACTAATATAAATTATTTTATTTCAGAATGAAATACAGAATTTTAAAACATGGTCTGCGTATCACGAGTCGTAATGACAAATACTAGTTGTGTGTAGTTTCATATATTATGTAGAAAACTGTTTAAAAATTTAACTAAAAAAATAAAAGATCTACCAATACAATAACTATATATTTGGTCACATGAGAACACAAAATTAAACTATATATCTTTTTTATATGTACATATATAGGTAATTAGACTAAATATACATATGAACGTTATTGTCTCCATGGCGTTGATATGTGCTCCAAAACAACGTTCCTGGTTTTTTTTTTTTGGAAATTAGGAGGTGGTTGTGGTTCGATTTTGACAGATATTTGAAAGAACATAACTCAACAGTTTAAATTAATTTGGTATTCAAAATTGTTGTAATTGCACTCTTGTTTTTATAATCTTAAATTTCAACAGATTATTTTGAAATGTTTTCAAATTGTTGGTAAATTAATTTGTTTAAAATTGTCAAAGAAAAATTCTATTTGCAGTTCTTTTTTTTTGGAATTATTTTAGGAAGTAAGCCGAGTAAATCAGCAAAATCTCCTAAAGAAGATGAAACATTGCCACCAGCAGAAGGATCAACAAATGATCCACCGTTGTATCCTGCCGATCAGAAACAACAAGCTCATCAACAACCTCAGCAAAAGATTAAACGAAAGCATAGGCGGGGTAAACCAAAAGCTAAAAATGGCAATAAAGCGTATAAAAAAACTAACTGGAGATTTCAAATGCCACGAATTAATTACAGTAAATGTGGTTCAGCTGGTGGTAGTGGTAGATACAACCGCCGTGAAAAACTGCAACGATCACGTTCATTAGTACCCTATAACACAAACAAGTTTTTAATGGAAGAACATTTAGCTGAAGTGCCAAGCGCTCTCCTCACTCCCTCGGGCAGAACGCGAGACTCTAGTTTTTCTATGGACTCGGAAGATAATTACTTTTTTTCTTTACCAGAAGACGAAGAAGAATTTTTAACAAAAGAATTTGCGAATGTTTACGAAAAAGCTAGAGTAGAACGTTTAGAAAACTTAACTAAGCAGCAACTAATTGAGGAATGCTTACAAATTGAAGACCGTTATTCCAAAGATCAAGGCAATCAAAGGCAACAACAACTCAATATACAACGTACAGCACAAGATTATATGTCGAAGATACGTGTTCTTGATGAAAAAGTCAAAGAACTATTCAAAGAAAATCATAGTAAGTTTGATAACAAAGAAGAATTGGTTGCCCAGTTAAATATGTATGCAAGTATATTATTTTCATTTTCAGTTTTACGGTGCCAATTAATGCGTTCCGCTGCATTTGCGGCTGCAGCTGCTGCCTCACCGCCATCAGCAACTGCACCTATGGGTGCTGCCTGCCAGCCTACACCCATGGATTCTTCAACTGAAGATAGTGAAAGTGATAGTTCAACATCTAGCTCATCTTCGTCTACATCTTCGTCAAGTTCACGGAATCAAGTACGTCGAAGACGCAGTTCATCCCATAGTTCTTTAAGTGAATACAATGGCTACATAGAAAATAATTATATGCCGAATAACCAAGAACACAATGCAGTCGTGGTACATAATTGCCCACAACAACGGTTATCAGCAGTTGCAGTGATGGAAAGTGTAAATGCAGATTTTGAACGTCGCCAGCTATTAGATGATCATATGGATGATGAAGTCGATGTGGACGGTGATGATGAGAATGATGAAATTAATCAAAAAATGTATGGTTATCACAAGGAACATCCGCAACCGTTATTGAAACAGGAAGCAAATGAACACAGAAACACTGAAAACATTGATATCATTCAAAACTTCACCAGTAACGATAGTGGTAATATAAATGTAGCAAAAAGTTCACAAAATCTTTTAAACTAGTAATTCATACATACATATTAATGTCAAATTCATACCAACCCACCCCTTTTTGTTCCTCAAAAAAAATTCTATTCATACCCTTGACCCCAAAAATAATATATTAAGAAAAGAAGAAAGTCAAACTAATTGTAATAATAAAGTTGAATATTTAGTTCGCTGTTTTTACGTTTTCTTTATTTTTTATATTTTGAAAATTTATTACAATTTGTACATGTTTTAAGAAACATATATTTTTGTTAAATTAAATGTACTTTTTAGGAATTTTTTATATACATACATACATACATTAAATGCATCACTAATGAAAATATAATTTTTACAAAAAAAGATTTTTTTTTAACTGATATTAAATAAAAATGGAACGAAACTGCATTTGTCAACTGATGGCCATTTTACGACAGAATAGTTATGCATAGGAAGCAAACTCGCCGATACAATAAAATTTGCTTTTCAAATAAGTCACTAGCTGCGTTGCCAGTTTAGCCTATCATAAAATCGCTCTGATCAAGGTGTAAATACTTGCTATTTTGTGCCCTTAATATTGTGCTTGCTTAAAAAATAAAACATGCATTCATGATCCACAGATTTTGACGATCAAACAAAATTTTTTTTCGCAGCAAATTGTTAATCTGTTTGATAAATCGTTAATTGGTTTTGTGAATTTTAAAATGATGTGGCCACTTTGTTTTATAACGAATGCAGAATACAACTAATGAAACTAGAGATCAGAGCTGATATTGTTAGTACAATAACACCATTTTATACATATATCAATGTTGTTTTGGTGTTATTTTCGATTTATTCTTTAAGATTTTTCCTTTAGAAATTGCTTTAAATGGGGATGTGTAGAGTGAATGTTTTTGGTGAAGATAGAGTCTCAGGCGTCACGCACATATATTTTGAGCTAATTTTTTTGACTTCATTTAAAAAATATTTGTTTTACCTACTCAACGTAATATTTTTAGCAGAGGATTTCCTAAAAATTTATAGCATGTGGTTCGGAGGTAGTTGTTTTAAAAATTGTCAGTGGTAGGTTTAAAAATATGCATTAAACAGTTTTTATAAAAATCCTAGTTTTCTATGTGGCAAAATTTTTAGTGATCTGGCCACTACATTTTTCAACGAGTAGAGAAAGCTATTAGTCCAAATTTCTAAAACGTCAAAACAATCTATCGCTGACACAATCCAGAGGCGCTGCACCGCATTGCAAAAAAATTCTGGATTTGCTAAATAATTGTTTAAAAATATTCAATAAAAGATCTAAATAACTCATAAAAATAGAAAGCAAAATGGCTCGCAAGGGTGGTGCACCGGCAGAAGATTTATCGAATGTTGAATTTGAGACAAGTGAAGATGTTGAGGTCATACCTAGTTTTAATGCCATGGGACTTAAGGAAGAGTTGCTTCGTGGAATTTATGCTTATGGTAAGTAATAAATATAAAATTTAGTAATTGAATACATTTAAAAATAAGTTGTTTTCACTTCTTATTAAAGGTTTTGAAAAGCCTTCTGCTATACAACAACGTAGTATCAAGCCTATTGTTAAAGGTCGGGATGTGATTGCTCAAGCTCAATCAGGTACCGGTAAAACCGCCACTTTCTCCATATCAATTTTGCAGAGTTTGGATACATCTCTACGTGAAACTCAAGTATTGTGTTTATCTCCAACGCGTGAACTGGCAGTACAAATTCAAAAAGTTATTTTGGCCTTGGGTGACCTAATGAATGTTCAATGCCATGTTTGCATAGGTGGAACAAATTTGGGCGAAGATATACGTAAGTTGGATTATGGCCAACACATAGTCAGTGGCACACCCGGAAGAGTATTTGATATGATAAAACGTCGTGTTTTACGTACAAGAGCAATAAAAATGTTGGTTTTGGATGAAGCTGACGAAATGTTGAACAAAGGATTTAAGGAACAAATTTATGATGTTTATCGTTACTTGCCGCCAGCCACGCAAGTGGTTTTGATATCTGCTACATTGCCTCATGAAATTTTGGAAATGACATCGAAATTTATGACAGATCCCATAAGAATTTTAGTAAAGCGGTAAGCAAAAGACAGCTTAAAATTATAAAACTATATAGTATTTGGTATATTGATCACATGTACATATTATGAATATAAACATATGTATACATATCTATAAATATTAAGAAATTATTTATAAACTAAAAAAACGCAGATATTGATCTTTTCATATTTCCTTTTTTAGTGACGAATTGACTTTGGAAGGCATCAAACAATTCTTTGTAGCTGTGGAACGTGAGGAATGGAAGTTTGATACATTATGCGATCTGTATGACACACTCACCATTACGCAAGCTGTAATATTTTGTAACACAAAACGTAAAGTGGATTGGTTAACGGAAAAGATGCGTGAAGCTAACTTCACTGTCAGTTCAATGCATGGTGATATGCCACAGAAAGAACGTGATGAAATTATGAAAGAATTCCGTGCTGGACAATCACGAGTGCTAATAACCACTGATGTATGGGCACGTGGTATTGATGTACAACAAGTCTCGCTAGTCATAAATTACGATTTGCCAAACAATCGTGAACTGTACATACATCGTATTGGTCGTTCGGGTCGTTTTGGACGTAAGGGTGTGGCTATTAATTTTGTAAAGTCTGATGATATTCGTATTTTACGTGACATTGAACAATATTATTCCACTCAAATTGATGAAATGCCAATGAATGTGGCTGATTTAATTTAAGAAAACAGGCTTCGTAACTCAAAAATATTTTACGAATATGTATAGTTAAAAAATTATTTTGTAAAGTTGAATTAGAAACTTTAAACCTTTTTTTAAGTTGCATTTTCTGTTTATTTGCTTCAATGAACTACACAAAATTTTATCTACTCTAAGAATTTTGGTATTCTTTAAATTAATTAAAATTAATGAATAAGAGAACGCAAATAAATTTTCTAAATAAAGATAAAATATAAAAAACAAATAACTTGCAGAGAACCAAATTTTTTGGAACAATAGTTGTTTTATCTTCGTCCGAAATGGCGACGAAAACGTAACACAAATGTACATATGTATTTATACCCGAAATGTTAACAAATGCTTAATAAGGAAATTTTAATATATACATATATATTTATTAACAGTTTCTGCGTTCCGAAAATTTGTGTTTGAAATGTTATAGTTTTTATGCAGACACGTAATTTTTACACGATTCAATTTTCGTTTCTTAAAAAAATAATGGCCATCAAGAAAAACCCAAAGAACAAAACATATTAATGGACAAAATCTTTTTTACTGCCTGTTGATTCCCACGTTATTTCAAAATCAACAGAAAACAAAAAATTTTAACAGTCAAGTAATTGCCGTGAACAATCTTTGCTTTAAGGTTCCCGTTACTTGATAACCTGGCGTATTCAGTATTAAATTCAACTCGTACTAAATTCGTATTGGTTCGTAGCAACACTATTCCTTTTATGCAGTATATTTTAATTTCCATAAACTGTAATGGCAACTCCAACTGAGAGAGGAGTCGCATCAAAGTTTTTGCTCTTTGCAAGTTGTATTTCCTATTTAGTATTTTCGCGGATTAATTAGTGCGTGAAGTGTTTAAGACATAAATCCGAAAAAAACTTATAAAAAGATCATCTATAACAGCAAAAATACACAGGTATGTACACAGGTATACATACATACATATATGTATGTATATATATGAATTGTTTTAGAAAATAATATTTAAGATGGATATATTTATGTAAATAGTATAGCAGTTGACAACTGTTGTTTACTGAGCTGTTATTTTAGTTATTTTATGTTTTTAATTGTTATTAAATTTGCTTATTATTTTGAATTTTGTAAAATAGATTGCAAATAAAACAGATTACAAAAAAAAAAAAAAAAAAAAAAATAAATGAATTGTTATATAAATATTAAAACCAAAAAAAAAAATGCCATGTTAAAAGAAATCGAAAATGTTTTTAGAAACCATATGTATGTACATATGTATGCATGTGCAAACGAGTATGTAGGTTTTCAGCTTCAACATTCATAAAAGCACAGAGAACAAACAGTACACTGATCATTAAAATTGGTGTGAAGTTTGATTTATATTACCAGTAGTCTTAGGGGTATATTCTTAAAAATGAAAATAGATACCTATGAGCTTTAATTCAAATATCCAATACAAAATTTTACTAAAATGTATATACAAGTACATCTCTATATAATTTTTTTCTTTCCCTTGAGTTCACGCGGACATCCGTCCGTCAGACAAAAAAAAAATTATCTTGGACTTACATTTAGGTTATTTTTCGATTTTTTATCATAATTATCTTCTTCTTATGTCATAATGACTGCAATCTAACGCTTTTTCTACAAATTAGGCTTCTGCTTTGGAGAGCTGATAATTTCTACAATGTTTGTGGTGCGTACGTATGGAGCACAAACCTATTTGACCAACTTGCTTGTAATCTATGCCATATTTACTAGATTTAGAGGACTCGCTAAGTAAAATAGGTTGCGTTTGTTACTGTAGTTTGGAAAGCACTGTTCATTCGTTGTATACATTTTTTGTTATTAAGCCCAATTGAATTGTTTATTTTGTTTTTTAATAACTAACACTCTTAAATAAAGTTTTATGTGTGTACATATACATATATGTATGTATGTATGTATACTTGTGAAACGACATACATACATATGTACATAATTTGCGAATGAAAATATCTTAGCTATGCCATCATTAAAATTGTTCACCAATATGCACGTAAAAATTTATTTATTTGGTAGCAGAAGTTGTAACCGTGATCGACTGAATCGTAATATGTACAGGTTCTGCTGATCACAGACTGAAAAGAAAGAGAAATTTAATAAACAATATAAAATAAATTTTGATTGATTCAAGTCAAGGTGGCAGCAATACGGCAGTTTTTTTTCCTAGTCTTATTCTCGTGGACAGTTACCGATAACAGGATACTTGCATGCATATGCATGAAGCAATTAACATTTATTTGATTCATGCTGGAATTAGTTGCTGTAATTTTGACGTAGGGTTGCCACCTTATAGACATAAACATGTACATGTTGACGCCTAAAGAAACGTTAAAGAGAAACTAGAATATTAAACTGTGCGTTTCTCTTTAGAAGAATATATGTAAATTATGCGACAAATTTAGGATATGAACAAACATTGGTTCAGGTTAAGGGTACAAAGCACACAATTTTACAGTTGGTTTTATAAGAAAATCAATTCTTATAGTAGTTTTGTCTCAGTCAGAGCTGTTCCAAAGCGTTCGTTATTATTGTGTATATTATAGATCAATTACCAAAATGAGCCCGAAAATGAGTACGGAAAAAATATCGATCGACACATACATACATACATACAAAAATCTATGATTCATTCTTGCGGTATAAATTTTCCCCAAAGTAAATTTAACATCGTTATTTACATTAATTACGAGCTAATTTTGTTGGTGAAAAAAGACATTTGAAGAAAAGTTTATATTTGCAACTGTGAGATAAACGATTGTTTTTTTTTCAGTCCGTTACCACAAAAATGAAATGAATAGTTGCAATTTTGCTTCGACTTTTCCACAATCGCGGAACGGATTGAATAATTAGCCCTAACAAGATGATTTCGTTTTGTTTTCATTTAAGAATAATTAACACAATTTGAGATAACGACAGTGCGATGCAGAAACAAACAAACACTTACGCATATCAAATACACAAAATATCAAAACTTTGAACCAAAATTCTTGTCAAAATCGGACGCTATTGAACAACAAGCGCGCGATACGAGTATAAAAAACGGTTGGTGGGCTCTTTGTTCATTTGAACGATTCGTTCGTTTTAATCTCCGTCCGATTTTGAAGCTGCTCAGCTCTAGTGCAGCAGAAATTATTAAGATTTTATATACATACATACATATGTATGTAACTCACATTTAGTGGTGACTGTTAAACCGTTTTGTACAACTACATATTTTTGGTAAAAACAGAACAGTAACAGAGGAAACTAGAAAATTTGGCTTTTTCCTCCAAATTTTCTTTTCTTGAATTTGGACTGGTTTCGTTATTTTCTGCCGTAATCGATGCCTTAATTTTGAACGATTTTTAAAGTGTTCAATTCAAAGGGGCTTCGAATGGTTTTTTGCACAATAATTAAAAATGATTTCTTTCTTTTATTTAGAACACAAACGTTCTGCCTGATTTAAAATAAATAACTTATATGTTAATAATATCTTCTATAAGCGCTTAAAACGAAATATTTTTGAGTTCTTAAAATACTATTACAGTTCCGTTGTTTCTAATTTCCTTGCTAGTATTTGAGCATTATTTGTTAACTTATCTATATGATTATAAACATTAAAATGACGATTTAAATCATTGGTATGGTTGAACAATTTTGCAGTGCCTTTTAAAGTTTCTTGTATATCTTGGGCTCCGATTGCAAGAAAATTGTCATCTAAAGAATCGTGACCACTTTGGCTATAAAGAAGAAAACAATATTTATCATAAAAAAATCGTAGTTTTAAATATAAACAACCTTAGATTTTCTTCGGTTTTAAACCACTCATTTTCGTAGCTCTTCAGCCATATGGGATTTGAACCCTGAACGCTATGTTTGTTGGTATTCGGTACCCGGGTGGTGGGTTCATTTGGATTTTGTAAAGATAATGAGGAGTTTCCTATGAATGCGAAAACAGAATAAACATCTACTAATGCTAGTGTGGCAGCAGTTGAAAAACTTACGGAAGGTATCCACTTTTGCGGCTCTCAATTGGCGTTTGTAGCCGCTACGTTGGGACGCACATAGCACCAGTGTTACTACTAATAATGTTGCTAAAAACAAATTTGTAAATATTAGCCAAACATACATGGCATTAGCTTTGGGCCCGGTTTGTAGCGATTGCGCTTCGGCTGCTTGGGTATCCAAAACATTTAACTCCTTAAACAGCTCATCTAAATGCTCTATATGAGAATCTATAAGATTCAGTACTTCGGCCACTTCATATATAGAATTATCTTCTTTGCCGACCAAATGCATATATAAATCGGTTTTGGTTTTATCTACGGAGCCATCTTTGTTCTCGTGAACCTTTATTTCGTCTATATTAACAATGGCATCAGTTATATTGCTTAGAGTGCTGAAAAGTCGAAAGCCTTTCCTTAGAAAGTTTGTTTAATTTTGACTTGAACTTGTCACTTACTCTCTGAAAACTTGTATTTTATTCCGCAATTCGTTTGGCTGCAAACGGAATACAAAACGTACCTTCTGGTCTTCCCTCAACAAGTATATAAAAACGTGTGCTACATCCTTCATGCCTGCCGTATCGTTGGCCAACACCATAAAATCAAAATATCCCTTCATGCCCTTTTGTGGATCGAAGTTCAATTGAATTTCACCACTTTCCTGCTCCACTAAAAATGGTGCGCTACTTATATTTTCCAAACCTTCTGATAGCGTTTGTCTTACTTCACCTACTAAATAGTAACTTATTTTAGCATTGAGATTCTCATCTAGATCCACTGCTTCTACGCGCATAAACTTAGTACCAAAATCTGCGTTAGTGGTAATGCCGCCGGTAAATATTTTCGTCCTAAACCTGGGCGGATTATCATTGATGTCTAGTACTTTTATATGCAGTTTTATAGTGGTACTGCCTGCCATTAGCAGTTCTTCACTTGTCGACGTGTCATTTCTATCGCGTGTAGATCTCAGGCTTCTGGAGTGCTTATAACGATCATAAATGCCTGGAGAATTTCGCAGAAAACCTCCATGTCTTCGGCTAAAGGGCTTCAGTGGCTCATTATCAATTTCTATTTCCATTCTCTTGTTAATGGCAAACTCTAAGGCAGAATCGTGTTCTAAACAATTTTCCGAAGCTCTGACATAAAGATAATAAAACGCTTTCACTTCACGATCCAATTCCTTTTGTGTTGTAAGAATGTGCGTTTCGGCATCTAGTTTAAACACTTGTTCTTCGTTGCCTTTGACAATGAAATAACACACTTGACTGGGAGGGTCATCTAAGTCATCGATATCATCTTTACCAATAGTATCTGGTAGTTTAATACGTTCTGAACCGGGATCAGCGTGCTCTGAAAATAGAATCGAATAGAATCGTATCATATCGACAAAGAAGAAAAGCAAGTGAAGCGAAATATACAATATGACAGAGAATGTTGAAGATCTGAAAAAAACGCTTAAAACCAAAAATTTTGGAAAACATTCTAAACAAAATTTCGATGATTTTTAATATCAAAAGTTTTGCTTAGGATCAGATTATTTTGATGTTTTTACAAAGTGCAAGTCAAAAAGACGACTGCATTACAACGGCTAAGAATTTGTTTACTGCTCTTATTCCTGTCCACAATTAACATCAAAATTATACCCTAAAAGTTCTTGACAAGCATAACATGTGTATTTTCCGTTCTATTGGCTTAACTCCGCTCCAGAGCTACCCTCTAGTAGATGTAAATACACCAGCAACAAAAAAATGTTTTAAAATTAAATTTCATATTAAGATATAATGACATCTGTCTGATGAGCGACGAATTTCGCCCATCGCAACGAATGGTACCGTTAGTTATTCGGCGTGTGAACTTTGCATACAACTGGTTAAATTATTGTGAAAAATTCAAATTTTTTTTAAAAAATTCTAAATTCGCTTGTGTAGATGAATTCGTTAAAGGTTTTAGACGACGAGCAATCCAAAAGATATTCGATTTCGAAGTCGATTTCTTCGGAACCTCCCAATAAAAATAAATACTTGCATATACATATAAGGGGATTATCAGCCATGTGCTGGAACTCACGTATCACCCAAAAAAAAAAAAAAAATAACGATTACAATTTGAAGTCACAAAATTGGTGGTGTGCTGGAATCGCAATCACATACTAAAATTTTGCTATTTGAACGCGCAAGCAAATAATGAAGTGACTTTTGTAGGCTAGAAAAACTTCACTTCAAACAGTAGAAATAGAAACATACAAATAAAATTTAATGTGTTTTTATTTATGTATTTTCTTTTCAAAAACTATAATATTTTAATTGATTTTCTTAAACATTTTGCAATCTACAAAAATATGCTCCGTTTGTTTGCTTTAAAACTAGTGATTTCAGAGCGCCATCTGTTCTTATTCCTGTTCAAAACAACAAAAATGTCTTAGACACAAACACAGGCACATGACACTCATTGTGTGATTTACGATTTGAAAAAATAAGTGATTTAAAAATGTTTCGTTTTTCAACACACGGTTGTATATTAAAATAATAATTTCAAAATAAAAAAGAAATTATTCGAAATGAGTAGGACGAATTTCGACCAACGCCGCCACGATTGTGTGCACTTTCACATATTTACAGCAATTTTTTACTATTTTAGTTTACACCTTTTTATATTTTTAGTTTTAGGCGCTTTTCCATGCACCCCCTCCCTGTAAAGCGCGCATGTAAAGTGTATTAAATAAAACTAAAAGTACCTGTGAAGTTAACAAATATTTCGTCAACTATAAATTGTGGTTCATGTTCATAAACATTTCTGATATAAATTGTCAAGTCCAAATCGGTACTTAAAGATGTCGGCAGTCCCTGATCGAAAGCCTCAATTCTTATCTGCAAAATATTTTAAGCTAAATTACTGTTTAACTTGCATTTCAGAATGTGACAGACAACTTACCTCGTGAATCTTTTGCTTATTACGATCCAAAGGCTCTTTTAAGTACAAATGTCCAGTTTCCGCGTCCAAATCAAAAAGTTTATAGCTTCCTAAGGGATCGGGCTTTAAGCGATAACGCACTAAGGCATTCATGCCAATATCCTCATCAGTTGCCAATACCTGTAAAACTAGTGAGCCTACAGTGGTGTTTTCGGGCACGCGCACCGTGGTGTTATGAAATGGTTGTACGAACACTGGAGCGTGATCGTTAAAATCGGAAATACATATATCCAAAGTTTTTGTTATTATATTAGAAGGTACACCCAGATCCCGCGTTGTTATGGACAAAGAGTGATTACCATAACGGTTGCGCAAGGGCGCACGCGCATACACATAGGCATTAAAGGCATCAATTTGTCTTAATTCAAACAGGTCTGTGAAAAGAAAAATTATGAAACTATAGTCGTCTTCAACTCTCATTGAGAAACAAAAATAACTTGCCATCATGACTTCCTTTCGAAATTTTGAACTCTAGTCTACCGTTTGGTGTTTGAGGATCATCTAAATCTTTTCCTTTGATGTGGGCTATTTTCTCATTTAATTCGTGGTATTCTGTTATCAAAACGCACGACGAGGGCACAACCACTTCAGGGACGTTGTCATTTTCATCCAGTACGGTTATACTTTAAAGTAAAGCTTACAATTGCTGTGCTTATTAAGGACTATTTGGTGTTTATTACTTACAAAAGTTGTTTAAAGGTATTACGACTTTCGCCAGCCAGGAAACCGAACTGATAGTTGTCCCAGGCTTCTATGACCAGCATATAAAAATCTTTACTTTCTCTATCCAAAATATCTGCTACTGTCAGAGCACCCGTATCAGCATCAATCGAAAATTTTCCCTGAGAACTTATACGATCTATAAGAAAAGTAATTTTTCCAAAATCTCCAGAATCGGCATCTGCAGCCTGAATGGTTGCAATTCTAGTTCCGATCACAGCCGATTCACTTATGCTATAGTTCTTGGAACCACCAATAAAATATGGATTATTATCATTTTCGTCCAAAACTGTTATATAAACATCGACTAAAGACGACCGCGCCGGCACTCCCGAATCTGTAGCTCTAACTGAAAAGTTTAGCCACTGGTATTGTTCATGATCTATTTTGTTGGCTACCACAATTTCTCCCGTCTGTGAGTCCAAATGTATTAATTGGCGTATCAATGGATTTCCTTCCAACGTATAAGTTATAGTGCGATTTTTGTCTATATCGTAACCTATAACATTTGTTATCAAGGCACCATTCATACTGTTCTCCGCAATGGATTTCTTGTAGAAAGGTTGTTTGAACTTTGGGTTATTATCATTTTCATCTTCGATTTGTATATTGAGACAGGTCTCGACAACTTGTTTACCTTTGGCCGCTGCCAAGTCCTCGGCAATAATACACAATTTTATGTGTTCTACCCTTTCACGATCTAGGACTTTAATCACCTGCAGACTGCCATCTATTGGATCCAAATCAAAAGTAGCTATGTAATCGTATTCGCCGATTTTAACAACAGATCCCTCCTCATTGCGAGCTTCTGAACTGTAAGGATTTATATGGTAACGAATTATGGGATTCTCGTCTGAATCGTTGGCATAAATTTTGAAAATTGTTGAACCAACGGGGGTATTTTCTCTTAAGTGAATTATAGGAAAATCGGGCAGTAGTGGCGGCTTGTTGTTAACATCTTTGATGGTAATATTTACTGTCGCCGAATTCATCAGTCGTGAGTTACCAATACCACCATCTAGGGCCAGCTGGAGAAAGACAAAACTCCTTACTTTTTTATTTAGAAATAGTGTAAAATTTTCATTAATTGGAGTTAAGGAATGCACACGCTTTTTCCAACAGAATTTGAAACTGGGTTAACCAAGTGATAATCAGTGGAAATGGGCATGATATAAAGCAGAACAACTGCAACAGCCTCCTTTGGATTTGCCAATGAAACGACTCTCAACGGAAGCATTAAACATAATTATGTCATTTAATTGAGCATAATTTCCTTATCACATAATTCTCCCATGAATCGATGCTTAATGAAATTTTGTCGGGAGGTCAGAATCAAAACTTTTTTGTTTCTGGGTAAAACGGAATTGACATCCTTTAGCCGTACTTGAAAATGTTTGCATTCGAGGTATTTATGCCTGTCACCAGTTTTGTTTTCATATACTCGTACCTACAGAGTGAGGCTGGGATCTAAGATTTTCTTTTCCGAAGGATACATACAAATTTTAAACGTTTACAAAATTTATAGGGTATAGATAGCGAAACTGGACAATAGCCCATATTTAGGACAAATTGTTTTTTTAAAGGCGCCATTCGCAGACAAGCAAATAAACGACCAAATTACAAAAACATACTTTTAAATGAAACTGAAGAACTCTTAAAGGTTTGTATAAAATAAGTGGGTTAATTTTTTTTAATAAATAACTCTTTTTTCGTTTTCAACTTACCACTTTTAAAGTATAACTCATTGTCCTATCATCGGTTAAATCCGGATCCAAATTAGCCCCTTGTGCTACTGTTATGACACCTGTTTCTGAGTTTATAACAAACTTATCTCTGGCACCAGCTTGTATACGATAGACAATATTGCTGTTTGGAGCAGAACCATCGCGATCAATTGCCGTTATCTGTATAACGGTACTACCGGCGGCTATATCTTCTTGTATGCTTTTTGAATAGAAGCTTTTCAGAAATATCGGTGGGTTGTCATTGACGTCTTGAACATAAATTAAAACTGGTACCACTGTAGACAACATGGGTATACCGGAATCTCTGGCTCGAACTAACAAATCCAAAATTCTCACACCCTTGTCAATATGTTTTTCATAATTATCAAAACGTCTTGGAGAGTTTTGTAAATTTTCCACCAGTTCTTCATAGTCGAAAGCATTCAACGGTCTTAGGATTCCCAGTTCCGGATCTATTGAAAAGTTCGCCCGATACATTCCCTCAACAATTTCATAAGTTATTTGGCTGTTTTCGGTGCCGTTTAAATCGATATCACGCGCTTCCAATTGCAAACGATGCTCAAATTCTAGTTTGTTTTCTATCAATGTGGCCTCGTACTGTCTTTGTAAAAATATCGGGGCATTGTCATTTATGTCTTCTATGTTTATAATCAACTGAGCTGTATTGCGATTGCCTTGACCCAGGTTATCTATAGCTTCCACCGTTAAATAGTGACGAGATATTATTTCTCGATCGAAAGCAGAACCCCCCGCCTGTTTAATCGTAATGAATCCGTTTATGGGATTTAAATGTAATCTGAAGGTGAAATTTTATGTTACAAAGCTTCTTTAGCAGACATTTTTGCTGGTAATTTCTACTTACAAATGGGCTATGCCACCTCTTAAGTTTTTGTATCTTATACCCATGGTGCCATAGTCTCCCGAATCTTTATCATAAGCTTCCAATTTGGCAACATTTGTGCCAATTTCACTATTCTCTGCAATCGACACATTGTAAATTGATTGTACAAATTCCGGAAAATTATCGTTTTGATCACGTATAAAAATCTGCACGTGAGCCGATGAATAACGACTTGGCTCGTCTACTTCTCGGGCAAATAAAGTAAAATTAATCTCTCTCAGCTGTTCATAATCTAAAGTTATCGGATTTTTGACTCTTATCATAAAACTAGCTTCATTCACGGCTATTTCGGGCACAACTTCAAAGATATCATTTTGTGGATCCAGAAATAAACGAAAAGTTCCATTGTTGCCTAAATCGTGATCGACGACATGATGTTTTATGTCACCATCAATAAAATTTAAAGGTGTGTTCGATTGAGCATTTTCGTTGACTTCACAGCGATACAGTGATTCGCCAAAACTAGGAATTTCATCATTTACATCCGATATAATTATAGTAACTTCGGTCCTGACTGATACCAAGGTCGGCGGTAATTGTACTGCTGTCTAAAAAATTATATAGCAATTACTTGTAAATGATTTGATTTCAAAAAATTTATTGAAACTTTTTTTTCAAAACGTTAACGATACATTAAAAAATTTGTCGTTAGACGAACTTTTCTCTTCAAATTTGTTTATTGGTAATTTTAGAAAACTATTCGATTACTTTCCATTTTAAATCATTCCACATTCTGCATAAAATGAATCGATTACAATAGAAAGAATTTGCACGAAAAAGCTTCAATTCAATATTCAATGTACAATTTAAAAGGAGTTTCTCAAGAAACGTCTTTTAGCCGGGAAGAAATATAAATTGATTTAACTTTTTTCTTGCTCTTTTATATCGGGTAATCTTGAAGACCTCTATTATTTGGGACTACAAACGTGTTTTTTGATTGCTGATTGAGTCAGAAGCGTATCGTGTAATCACATGTGTTAAATTTAGTTTTATTTTGAAATAAAGAATATACCAGGCTGACTATAGTATCAGATCAAATAGATTCTTGAGGCCTCAATGTTTGCAGATAACCCAAATTCTAGGTACGATACTCAGGAAAATAAATAATTTATAATAGAAAGCATTAAATTTAACAAGATCCGGTGAAATATGGCTTGTTTCAACTCTTTCAATACTGACAAATTAATTGTATTGCTTTCTTAGATATAAAAATATGTATGTACATACATATGCATATATATATTATTACCTTGGAAATTTCAGTAGCTGTGATCTGCAATATGTAGGCACCATTAACTTGATTACTGGGATCCTCACGATCCAATTCGTGAATGGTATAAATCCAACCGGTTTGCCGTTCAATGCTGAACAACTCGTTACTCTCGAGCTCATAGGCTATGGGATTATTAATACCACGATCGCCATCTACACATAAGACTCGCATTATTTTCGTACCCACTGGTGCATCTTCAGCAATTCTTGCTACCGATTGAATTTTAACAAATTCAGGCGGCTGATCTTCTACATCTCTGACTTTGATCAATAAGGCTGCTGTTCCTGTGTTGACAGGTGCTTGATTTGCTCTATCCACTGCCAGCACTCTTAGCTGATATAAAGATTTCGTTTCATAATCTAGGCTACCCATAAGGCTCAAAACCCCTTTCCCTTGATTTGTGGTTATAGAGAATATATCGTTATCGCCTTCGGACTCTTGCAAATAGTACACCACTTGACCATAGGCGCCCTCGTCAGCATCACCAGCTTCTAAAGATGTTATAACACCGGGAGCACTATTTTCAGGTATTTCAATAGCACTTGGATAAGGTAAAAACATGGGAGCATTATCGTTAATATCTTCTACAAGAAGCAAAAAACTTTGAGTAACATAATTAAAGTCGCTGTAGTGATTATCGGTTAAAGTTAAAACTATAGAGTATTCATCCTGAGTTTCCCTGTCTAGTTCCTTAGCTAAAAGTATATAGGCTTCGTTGGAGCTTTTATTTTCTATGCGTATAACATCACTGTCCACTGAAGAAAGTTTGCCAAATGCTAAGGGATCATTGTCCGGATCAAAACCTTTCAGTGTGTATATTAAAGTTCCTTAAAAGTTACAATATAAAGAAAAAAATGTCTGAAGTTTTAAAAATGTAGTTTTCATGCGTTTTAACAAACTCACCGACTTTAGTTTCTGGACTTTCTTTCAGCCTGAGAACAATTTCCGACTGTCCTTCTATGACAAATCTTGGTGGGCGGTTGGCTCTTACAGGTTGCAATAATATGAAGTATATTACAAGATGACTTAGTTGTGTGACTTGAGTTCTTCGCCTTCTTTTTAAGCGAACTTTGTTCTGTTTTCTTTTGTATTCGGGAGCTGATTGTTTTAAATTTAGTACTGGCCTGTCAGGCCAACTCTCATTCTGTTCCATTTTTGTTTTTAGTTTTCCCTTGTGTATGAGTATTTGTTATAAAGATTTCACAGCGGACTTCATCTTGTGGTTTTTAGTTTCCAAAGCTACTAAACAATTAGAAAAAGTATTCAATTACGTAATTTATAGTAAAAATAAAAGTGCATATAAACATAAAAGTTAAAATGAATTAAATTTTCGAGATATCAGTTGCATCTCTTCTGTTTCTGTCATTTCTGATAATACCGAATGATATATATACATACATACATCTATCTGTTGCGTTTTCCAGCTGCCTACATTTCATGAGTGCCACCCTACAAACTTGAAAAGAATGAGAATTACAAGAAAAATGTTTTAATAATAGTTTTGGAATAACAGGCAGTTATCAAAGAATTTTTCCAAAACTCTTATTGCATTTTTAGGTTTAAACCACAGACAGAACGTGTCAGCTAAGCGTAAGCATCAATCTCAACCTATGACCAAAACTGTAAACAATTGACTCCCGTTCTGCGTTGTTGAAGGTTTCGGAAGAACATATGTATGTACATAACCGATGCCGAACTTCTTAGAGTTTTGGTTACCGGCGCCAACCTTCCTTACGACAAGGCAAAACCTGCTCCCCCCGGGGAGAACGGGCGACAGATTTTAAAATTAATTTATGCCACCACCTGCCGGGATGGCCTTATATGGTATAACTCCACATGAGTGAACTGCTCCACGGCTTACTCAGGTGGCAAAATCTTATAATGACTTGCACCGCACAAATCATAAACCCCTAGCTGAAGAGCTCGGGCTGTCTAATCCCTTCTGTTTTGCGACTCGCCAGAAGACAAGAATCACCAGGGCTCTTTGCAACCCCAGTATCTTTCCAAGCCAGAGGCATTCTGGGGGCTTGCTGGCCCCCGTTCTGCCAATTGACCTTTGGTGAAGGTTTCGCAAGAACATACTACATACAAAACCGAAGTCATACATGAACCGCATAGAGTTTTGTTTGCCATGCCAACCGACGGACCCCTACCCCTCTATTCCCCGAAGAGCAGAATGCCCTGACACCGTGTTTCGTCAACGCAGCAAGACACTTGTCACAAAAATGCATGCCAAATGATTCCTATTAGGCAGTTTAACGCACATCAAAAATAAATAATATCCAAAAATACCACCATTCCCTATTATGGAACAGCAAACAGTTTTTAATTCGTCCTATATAGTAGACAATCCAACAAATTTGCCTTTCGCACTAGAGGTAATTCGTGAAAACGAAGGTACGTACATACATACGTACATATATCAAACAGAAGGCACATGTTCCGTTAATTAATCTATTTTCACATACTCTAGATTTACTTATTTATAAATAAATAAAAAAAAATCATAAGCAAAGGAACCATAAAAAAATTACAAAAACAAAAATATTTGTATTTTGACATCTACATACATACATTTTTACATACATACGTAGTTATTGCAACAATGAAATTCTCTTGCGCCGAAGACGATAAAGACAAAAAGTGACCGACCAACCTGACTTGAGAGTATTTTTCACTGTTACTGTTGCCAGATAAGGTTGTTGTATCACATTAGCGTACGTGATTTAAACAGAAGAATGAGGCAACTAAATTTACCAATCATTATAATTTTTGTAATGTCTTTTTGTAGAGCCACAGACATACGAGTACCAGATTGCTGTGGCCGGTGCTCATGATCTCAGCTTAATTCGTACAAATAAACACGTGTAGTGGTGAAGTGTTAATATGAAGAAAACTTTATTTCTTGATTATCCAGTCCAGTCTTATTTAATTACTTTTTGAGACACACATTTTTATAGTCTCATTTACTATACGAATACATACATACATACATACATGCATACATACATACTGTTTCTTGACTCATTCATACATTCGTTTTTATGCTTTTTTTTCTTAAGTTGGGAAATTATTCTTTGTTCTTTTTCAAGAAGCCGGCCTTTACTTAAATATTAGTTTCTTTAGCTATGAAACAATTAAATATGTTTGCATGTATGAAGTTGTTTGTTAAAATTAAGAACAAAAATTAATGTTATTTAGAAATTTAATGTATTTGAAGTTAGCATTTTAGTGTGAGAAAACCTGGAAGAAAAACGATACCAACTTTCAATTTCCCAAGAATAATATACATAATTAGTTTAAGTTTAATTAATGGCTATCTAAGTACATACGTACAAAATGTGGAAATCCTATCCGCAAGGCGATATCTGCGAATTAAAACACTCTTTGATAAAGAATCAGACCTCAAGGCCTTAGGCAACTGCACTTTTATGTCCGCCACCGTACATACATACATAAATGTTATAAAGGGCTTAACGGCGACTCGGAATTAGACTAGAACAGGACAGGCATAGAGATAATGAGATGGTACATATCTCCCACAAAAGGGGGACGGACTGAAAAGGCTTTTAATTGAGCCTATTTCATCCTTTGACTTCAACAAGACTCTCCTTGAAGGGGAGATAAATAAATGGTCAAAATCCATCGTGAGCAAGCACTGAAACGACTCTAATAGAACATTGTAAAAAAGATTAGAATATTGGACCAACAGTCCAGAGGTCGTGGATTCGATGCCTACCAAAGACTATGGTGAAAAAACAATAGCCAAAAAGTTGTTCAAATAAAAAAATAGTAAAAAAAGCACAAATACAACACAAAAAACGCGCAATGTTGGGTTAGCTGATATTTGACTGTCCATCATCGTCGAAAATATGTACTCTGGACACTGAACATTCAAAATAGTATCACTTAAATTCTGACATACTCATCCCTGCAATGTGGAATAAAAAGCAAACAAAAAATAGCGAAACCCTACTCTTTCGTTTTCTCCTACCCAAAACAGTTATAGTAAAATGCACTGGTCACAAAAAAAAAAAATAGCTCTATAACTGGATTGTTAAAGCTTAAGAACGTTGCGGAGGGCACTCACAGGACGATCAAAATGATCAAATGATTGAAATGATTTTGCGATCAAAATGAGGAATCAATACAACACTTTAATATTCAGTATAGTTCATATTTGGTGCTTTAGTAAAATTAAAAGCTTCTTCCGTTCTTAGTGAACCACTTATAACAATATTGAACTGTCGCTAGTGGGTAAACCAGAAAACAAGACAGTTCTCTTGAAGGCTGCCAAATTTGTTAATAACTCCAAGTTTCTTTGCTCCGCTAGAGTTGAGGTGTCTCATGCGTGTTCTTTTACGAAAACTAGAAACAAACGACTGGCAAGACCCCAGCAATTGTATAGCCGTGAACAAACGGTTGTCAGATGTTATAATATTGGCAATGCAAAATTACCACCGGAAGGTATATTGGGAGTTCAAACGATTTTAAGAAAACAAAAATGCTCAATTCATATCGTAATCGTCCGATTATTGTGTGGCAAAAATTGCTCGATCTGTTGTTACACATCGTCAGAATACTGCAAGCATTGAAGACAATGGACTGGACAATGATGTTTCTGAGAACATTGTAAGACAAGAATTGGTAGTTCACACAGTTGGCAAACTTTTTAGGCATATTGTACTGACAGTGTTTTCAGATCCGGCAGACGTCTGTAAATTACCTTTTGCATTTTACTTTTCACAACAGATCGGATTTTATAACGAATTATAAGGGACGGTTTTCGCGTAAGTACGATTTAGATGGCGTCTGAAGGGAGTCTTTCGAGTTACAAAAAAAAAAAAAAATAAAGAAAATAATATGAATTGGCGGGCGAGTGAACCACATTTTGCGATTTAATTAGTTTTTCTCAAGAGATCAGCTGTTTAATTTTAGCTGTTGGGTTTTTTTTAATTAACGTTATAGGAATTATCGGTGTTTGACTATAGTTCTCTTTATACACATGTTTTATTCTAGCTCATTTGAACAACTACCTATTAGAGTTAAAAAAATAGTGTACATACATATGTATGTATGTATGTATGTATATATGTATACATAATCATGAATATTTTGGCAGGAACTTAGAATGTGTCAAATTTTTGCTACATTGTACCGATTGAAATTTTGTGACTTATTAAAGGAACTTTAATTTTCTAGCTTTAAAGCTAGACGACGAACCAACATCATTACGTTAAACAAAATTAAATCTATGTATATTTGAAAAAGACAACTAACTCATGTTTTCGCCTTCAGTGTACTAATTAGACTTGCCTTTATTAATAAGATTTGATCAACACACCATTAAATTTCATGAACTTGCCAATACGAATATGAATACAGTGGAAATAATTATGCTAAAAATAATTGAAAAACAAAAGATGTTGTACTTATGTACATACATATGTATGTACGTTTCTACTCATACAATTATAAGCACTTGTTGGTATTGTTTTTGTAATATTTATAAGATGGCCATAGTGACCACTCAACCCAAATGTTTTTGTTACAAAAAATCGTTGACCATAAAATTATTAGCAACAGTTTACTAAACACTCATACACCGAACTCTTTTTATACACAGATTGCTTTTATTTCGCGATTTTTAAATTATACGGTTCACGAATAGGAGCAAAAAAGTACGAGTACTTTGTTTATGCGTTTTTTTTTTCTTCAATTTTAGACGATTGCTTTTGGTTTGTAGAGAAAATATTTAATAATTGCAGACTGCAGACTAGAGCTGTGACTTTTTGATTTAAATACGAGTAAGCTGGGACTCCTGTTCGGGAGATTTGGAAAAAGCAGGCGATCCTCATAAGTATCAAGTTTCAGAATTTCATTCAATTAAAGAATCACAACTCATTTAGAAGTTTATTATAATTAGTTTATAAGTTGCAAAGTAAATTTTGGAAGTTATTAGTTTATAAGTTGCAAAGTAAATTTTGGAAGTTGCAACTGCACAGAGTAGTCAGGGTAACGAAGATCATATACCCATGCTGGTGTTAACAGGCTCCTGTAATTGCCTCTGTGTCAAACAACTACGAGCCACGCTTTCACATATAAAGGAGTAGCATGGCCGACATGAAAATTTCTGAAAGGAACTGCAAAACACTACAGTTATCCGAGGCAAACAGTGCGCGTGAGACGCTAAATTCGCGAAGGTCATACAACAACAACAAGCCTGACTGCATTTAAAAATTAGTTACGATGACGCGAATTGCTTTACGACTGAGTATAAAATATGGTTTTTATTTAATTTTTCTATAGCGCCCACCCAAAACTTTAAAGTTACTTGTGTTGTACCAGAATCTTTGGTAGGAATCTTATCTTCAGTATTGAAGCTGTTGGCTGAACTCATCTAACATCTGCTTCCAATATTTTATATGAATATATCAAGTTTCAAATAAGGATGTTATTGTTATAAATTGTGTGTTGCCCATCTTAACAAACCCATAAGGCACCCAGAAGTGTCAAGTGCCAGACTTATACCCGTTGAACGTTACACATCGTAATATTTCTCAACTTGCGCGTAATAAAGACATATTGTAGTAACGCTATTTTAACTGGCCTCAATAATTGCCAACCTACAGTAATACAATTGTTCTAACTGGCGGCGACACTAACAATCAACTGTGTTATTTTTGTTTTTTTTTTAATGTTGGAAAATGGTTCTGGTCAATTCAATCAAAGAAACACAGCAAAAAAAGAAGTGGATAATCGAGTGAGTGGTTAAAAAAGGGCCACTGATCTTGAGTCCACTTTGAAACAACACTTGTCCTTTTCCTTGTCTTGTTTTGGAACAGGTATTGTGCAGTACAGATTTTAAATTCATTGTCGGTGAATGTGAAATCGTCTCTAGCATTTCAAAATTTTTCACCGAATTCCATGTTAAAACTGCAATCGAGTTGTAAATATAATTGATATGTAAAATAAATAAATACGTACATTTTTATTTATAAAAACATACCAAAAAAGTCAATCAATGAAAGAAGCTAACAAAATTGGTGCATATTGTCAACAGAGTCGAAATACAGACGGTAAATTTTTGCCATTTTTATTGCGGTATTTTTCACGTCAAAAGATTGCCTTGTCAGTGTTGGTTTTGATTGGTCAATCTAATATCATTATTCGCTGCGATTAAGACATAAGTCATTTAATTGATTGATGAATCATTTAATAAGTCATTTAATATAACGCGATTGGTGTATAAAAATTGCGGGCATCTGGCGATTCTACCCCTAGGCTTTGTTTCATTGGATACACGATTTTTGAAAAGAAAGCCTTAACTTATATTGAATATTTCAGGTAGTGCTGCATGACTAATACAATACGAAAACGGTCATACAACAAATTACGATACTGTAGAATCTCTATAATGCATAATAGAAGGAACCGATAGGTTTTTTCGAATTAAAGGAGTTTTCTATATAAAGAGATCTCGACTTATAGAGATTAAAATTAAATGATATAAAATGGTCACAACTTATTTAAAACCAATAATTAGTATTAACGCAATAACGGCACGTTTTCGCCACGAAATAGCGTAGTTTTTTGAAATAATCAAAACAGCTGGTTGCCTGCTTTAAAATTATTTATATGTATAAAGATTTAGTGCTTTTTCTATTACCAGTGGACGGACGGCTTCTAGGAATATTAAACTTTATTTCTGAATACTCTGTTTTTGCCCTTTTACTTCGCAAACTGAAAAAGCGATTTAGTAATTTTTTAGCAACACCATTAACACCTTTTCCCTCTTTTTTGCTTGTGGGCTTAAATGTCTTCAAACATTTACAGAAAATGGCAAACTATTTGTGTTGTTGCATAAAGTATTAACATTTTTCAGTACATTTACATACATTTGGAAAAATAAAAATGAAATTACTAAGAAAATTGCATGCCGCTTAACTAAAACACTAAAACGAAAGTAAACTTAAAAAAATGAAAGAAAACACTTAACATCTGCTTTGGATGACTGAAAACAATTTAACTACAATCATAATTATGTTAATTAAGCAATGCTTTTCTTAAGTTATTAAAATTTTTCCATTTTTTTTAAATATGTATCAAAATGGCTACGACCTTGAATTAGACTGCGATACTTAATATTTGTTTGCTTTAGTTTATGCTTGTGAAGATGATTTTCAAAAAATATGCAATAAATTTTAGCGAAAAAGATAAACCATATTTTTGGGGTGATATTGCAAGACCGCCTTTAATGGACTTAAGCTTCAGTTTTTTTTTTATCTACAAATCGACGAACACATAAGCAATAAAATTAGGCAAATAGTAATTATTTTGTGTGTGTTTTTTTTTAGTTTATACAATAAAGCCACAATTTTTCCACGGAAGAGATTACGCAGTAGATGATTTTAAAAAATGCCAAGACCTTTTTACTTTTTACTGCAAAATGCCAAATGCACGTACATACATACATGCATAGACAAAATGTATGTTAGTACACTACAGTTTTTAGCACCCCTGTTTTAAGGCAAGCAGGCGGCAAGTTTTGGCTTAGGTTACGGGAAAACACATGAAGCCCTTTCCGCCTGCTTCCGGGGGAAAAAATATGAAAGCAAATGGTAAAATCGATTTACATCAGCACCTGCCATTGTGGACTAATGGGATGGTGAACAAACTGCTCTCGGTGAAGTGGTCAACGCCTCACCATCGCCTCTTTATGGTAAGTCACCACATACTCGTATGGGTGGTGGTAAGATATATGGGAGCGGCGGTGAGCCACCGCTGTGTTATCTCCTATTCCCAACTAAGGCTACTAGTCATATGAACAACTACTTCATCTGGTGTTCACAATATGGGCGATTGACGACAACAACTCAATAAAATAATATAGAAAATTAAAACTTTACTTGTTTTAATTTCAAAAAATATACTCGTTAATTAAAAACGTTTAATTACATTAATTTTGATTTCTAGTTGTAATGCCAATAATGCCAACAAATTTCTTGAATTCCAAAAGTATTTTCTTAAGTTACTGACATTCTTCTATGAGTGTATTTTGTTGGCTTAATTTTTCTCACATAATTGCATGGATTAGCAATTGTCTTCGTCGAAAGACTTCATTCAAACCACAATATGGTTTTTATTTTGTTTGTTGGTGCAATCTGAAAAATTAAAATATTCATACAAAACATATTGTATGAATATAATCTGATATAAAATGCGTTCATAACACGATTGAATGGCGGCGATGTCATAATTTCAAATAATTTTGAATGCATTTTTTGTTTTCTTTCAAC
The DNA here is from genome assembly GCA_932526305.1 of Epicampocera succincta. Taxonomy (NCBI): domain Eukaryota; kingdom Metazoa; phylum Arthropoda; class Insecta; order Diptera; family Tachinidae; genus Epicampocera; species Epicampocera succincta. The sequence continues at coordinate 62,404,658 of OW052034.1, forward strand.
AAAACCATAAAAACCAGAGAAAGAGTCATCGCAGAGCGCCACTGCAAAGAGTTGCAATCAATGTAAAAATATTCACAGTCACTAGCAAACAATTGAAGCTTTTTCAATTGAACGCCAAATTTCTCACAATAGGTTGGCTATTAATTAAAGTAAGTTTGCATTAACAATTATATACTATAAGTAACTCGTAATGTCAAAATTTGAGCAACATTAAACATATCAGATTCATACTGGTTTTTATATTTTAATTTGTTTTTCTATACAATTTATTTAAATATGAAATTTACACAGATGTTTAATTTTTTCAAAAATATCTATCCCCTGATGTCAATTTTATAATACATATTATTTTTTGCTACAGCAATTAATTTTCCACAACTCTTGACATTTATCTGTTTGAAAATATTTTCGTTTTCTTTTCTTTTTCTCTAAGCAAATAATTAATTATTGTTTACTATGGGTTAATTATGGCGTAATGCATTTCGTTGGCGCTTATCCCATTTCTTCAGTACATTTTCACCAACTCTTTCATGACAACGTTCAAATTAAGTAATAATATGCGTTTGCCAATAATTTACATATAAAATTAAATTTTGAATGAAAAAAGTTTACTGAAAAACAAAAAACAAATTGTCTTCCAATACAATTTTATTGATTAACAAATGCCATTTAATTGTTTAAAGACGTATAAAATAGAGACTTTTGTTTATAGTGTTAAATCTGACAATCTTCATAAATTTATGAATGTTCGTAAAAAACTGGGCTGGATTACACGTGTTTTCGTTTAAAACGACATCTTGTATATTGTGATTTAAATTTGAGCAGTAAGTTTGTGTGTTTAATGTTTTAATTTCGAAAATTTCGAAAATTTTTATTGTTTCTTTGGGAGCCGCAATAAATTTGTTATGTCGATATAATGCCTTGAGGCTGGCTGGTCGATAGCAATTAACTGTATTTAGACAGGCTAAACGTTACAAAATTATTAGTAAATACTAAATATTGATTTAAAACTGTATTAATATTTAATCATTTATTTTAATGGCATTTAAGATTTTCATAAAAAAAATGTTCACAAAACTATAAATTATGTTATTCAGCATTAATTTTTTGACGATATTTATCACCGTGAAGTTGAAAACGACCATGTATGTATGTGTACATTAGTGGTGAATTTGTTTTTGACATACATAGATGTCCAATAAAATGCCAAACAATTCTCAATTTAAAATTAAGTCTCTTGTGGTGGTTGGTGAAACATTTAGTCGTTAGTATAAGAATCACGAGAAATCTTTAAAAGTTGCTAAATTCTCAATACAGAATAGAAGTCTTTAAAATAACAATTCGAGACCCCTCCAAAATATATACGTTTTCTGAGCCATTCCATGACAAAAACAAATGTAAGAAGAACAGCAAACGAGTAAGCCTTGAGTAGAGTCTGGGGACTGTGTTTACACCAAATAATCATCACAAATACCGTTTCTAGATTCTAGCTGTTGTCCGAATACTTACATTTAGATTAAGACAGAATACCCACACCGTATAAACCATCTATACCTGCGTCATGTTTTATATAAAGCTAGATATTCCCTTCCAAAGTGAAATATTGCTTTCTTTTTTTCCAATATTTTGTTGTAAGCAAGACCCAAGATCAAAACTGGCTTCAATCTTAAAATATCCACCCATTTACTACATAGGAATTGTAACTATAAATTATCAGTCATCTAAGATCAGACATTTGTGTTAGGGAATTGTTTAATAGCTTTCGCTCGTATTAGTCCCCAAACGACATCGTATATCAAGGTAAAACCTAGTCTCAAAAAACTCTTCCTTTACCAAAGCGATTCGTACTCGAAGGGACTAAGTTAACGTTAAGAAAACGGCAAAGCCTATACAAAACTTGTTTGGTTTGATATATTATGCGATCGAAGGGAGGGCTTAGGCTCTTGACTGCCCTCAAAGCTGCCAATATTTCGGAAAACATGTGTATCACTTTTTTTTTTAAATAAAAACAACTGCAAAATACATACTTCGCGTTAGAGCCCGCGTGAGCACTAGACTTCGTTTAAGACAAGTTAAACTAGTACTCGTATATTTGCATATGACAAGTTACATACAAAATACTTGAACATATTGGCAGCTGAAAACTTTTTACCCCGCCTTATAAATTTGGCAAGTTATCGGCTGGCAACAAAAAAGAATAAATTAAACGAATTTGATTAATGGAGGAAAAACTTATTGAAGGTGTTAAAAACATAGTAATGGGTAAAAAAGGAAGCCAAATCCATTTCAATTGCCAGTAGGAAAACAAATAAAAAAACAGCAGACGAAAAAGGCGTTCTTAACACGTGCTGTGTAAGTTGCGATTTTTTGTGCGCGTAAATTAAATCTGTGGCATTTTATCACATCAGTTTAAGTCGAATTTTAAAAGTGCAAGAAGTGCATCTAATTTTCATTAATTTGAGGAAATATTATATGTTTGGCAATATTCTTTTTCGTATTATTGATGATTTAGTTTTTGTAATTTATTATTAAATGCGTTTTTCATTGTAAGACCTGCTAAAAGTTAATTTTCGTCTTATCTTGACTTAAACTGTTATGATGAAACTCCACAGAAATACATACATACGTATTCGTATTCGCATTCAACAAACTGATGTATGCTACATATGTATTTAGCAAATGAATTTTCCAAAAAATCGAAAATGAAAATGAATTGAACCACAAGGAGCATTAAAGAAAAGTTTTTCATGAGATCGATTTCTGCTCAAGCAAAATAATAATTGTCACATAATTAATATAGAAAAAAATGCCGTAAGTTTGAAAACAAAATGTTTCAAAATGTCTTCTTCTTCTTCTTTTGGCGCTACAGTCCGGGGTGGACCTGGCCCTCAACCAACAAGCTTTTCCAGCTGGCACGGTCTTTAGCCAGCATCCTCCAATTTTGCACACCAAGTTGGCTGAGGTCCCTCTCCACTTGTGTGCGCCATCGGTTCCAACTGGTTCAGAGTCAAAGATTCTACGGGTCGGAGCAATATTTTCCATGCGCCCTACATGGTCCAACCACCTTAGTCGTTGGATCCGTAGACGTCTGGTTCGTGATTGAATCTTCTTCTCCAGAAACCATCAACGCAAACAGTTGTCGGTGTCCTGAAAATTTGGCGATTTCGAAAACTCAAAGCCGTTTTTAAATTCTACCATTTTTGTACCTAAATAATTGATTATTTTAGTTATTTTATACTATTTCTATACGAAAAGATGCTTTAATTCAAAACTATGGAAGCGTAACGGAAAATATCCATCGTTATTTTGTATCTACAATATGTTTTATTTGAGATTCGTTCATATTAAATTTAACCCTATTTTTAACACGAATATAAACATTATTAAAAAACAAATAGAATTATCGGGGCAAGCTGACGTTGAACTTGAATCGTTTGCAGTTAAACACACAATTCAATAGATTTTTTATAAAAGCAAAAATTTTATGAATGCACTTGATAGTCTTGTGGCAAGTGTTTCAATCAAAAGAATAACTGAGTTGTACGAGTATTTGTGTTCATGCATCAAAAGCCCGGCACCGGAAATTGAAGGCAGCATGTAAAAATGCAGTTCAACATTAAAATGACAGCAGACAAACAAATTTAACGCAAAACCGATTATATGTATATGTATGAAAATTACAAGCGTGTATCGTCATATAAAGCCCTAAGAGTCTTAATATAAAATTTCATGGAATAAAACTAAATAACACAATATAACGGGTATTTTTTTTAGAGGTATAGAACTTCGAATTGAAATAAAACACAAGAAAATCGTTTTAATGTCCATCAATTTGGCTTTATTGGAAGGATAATTTTATGCCATTAATGTTTAAATATGATTTCGGGCATGTGGCCGCCGCGGCTGGCTCGAATAAAGCCAATTCTACAGGTCCAATTTTTGATGGACAAAAGTTGATGGACAAAGCTCCAATTGCTGTGCACGGTGGCGAATCGATTCATTCGGGTCCTCTTCAACACTTTGCTCTACAGCGGCAATTGTTTCTTCGGTGCGCACTGTTCGACGTCTCTGCGGATGCGTATTATCACATAGAGTAAACGTAGTGCGAAAACGATCCATGGTTAACCGAATTAATTGCTCTGATGACCATAAAATGGACGGAGCTTGCGGTAAACTTCGCGAACTGAACCATTATTTTCGAAATAAATTTGCACGATTTGCAAGCGTTGTTCTTTTGTCAACCTGTTCATGATGAAATGGCAAACCAAACTAAATATTAATCACTTGACAGCTGACAAAATGGCCGCCAGTTAAAAAAGTGATGCCAACTTAAAGTTCTATACCTCAATAAAAAACACCCTATATAACTTTGAGTTTTGGTTTTGAAAATAATGCAATAGTTAAAAATCATGGCAAACGTTGTTGAAGATATTGTACAATATTTTGCAATCAATTTGTTTAATTTAATCCTTCAAAAATTGCATTTTAAGCAAAACACCAGCTTAAGAGCGGTTTACACACTAGTATATTTACAAGTTTTGTTTCAGCACTATATGATCTATATTCCACATAAGCTTAAACATACTTTGGTTTTTTCTCTTTGTATGCAAAAGTAAATTGAATTAAACTTTTCTAGCATATATTAATTATTTTTTTCCTAACTTTTTAAAATTTTTTTATTTAGTTTTAATTTTTTATTAATTCTTAATGAAAAAAATAGTTGACATTAGCTTCTATAAAACGTTGAAGGCGCTGAGTCATAAATTTATAAAATTGTAAAACTTATTCATGAATAAAAAAATAAAACTAAAAAAAAATAAAGAAAGTCGAATTTGAGATAACCCAATTTGCCAAGATTTATATAAGTAAATATAACATTTTAAAGCGCTTCTTTTGCTCTAATCTCCGTAAGCAAGATGTGTAATCAACTAATAGGCTCTTTCAGATTTTTTCCAAATTTCAGTTTGACAAACTTTTAACTGCCGTTTAACAAAACAGCTTAACTCCATTTTATCAATTCTCTATTGACAAACCAGCTTCTAACGAAAGAAGTCGTTTTGTCAAAAACAATGTTTGAAAAGCGACTAAAATCATTTTCTAATTAAATAAAAACAATTTTGACAAAACGACTTGTACGTTAGAAGTTAATTTATTTTTTAAATTTTGTTGTAGTTTTAAAGAAAACTTTTGCTTTAAGAGGGAAAAAGAGATCGCAAACTGTTCAGTAAGTATTTGCGTATAATATCCAAGTATGTATAAGATTTCTTTCATTTTCTGAACAATAACTTTTGTCTCTACTCTCTACTGAAAAGTTCTTGATTTAGAAAGAAGATGTTTTGTCAAATGTTCAAAGAAATATATGATGTACATATTTACTTTAGAGTTACCAGAAGCTTTACAAATGTTCTTATATAATGTGCTGCCGTTCAACACTATTAGTTGTCATTTGCACAACATTTTGGTTTCACACCAGCTCATTGGCCCGTAATACTTGAATTTTTCATAACTCATAAACAATTATAGTCCGAATAGTTCTTCAGTCTACGTCTTCCTGCACCATTGACTTGATAAAGTTGATGAACACGATACTGGCAGAGTAACGGTAATAAGAATAATATGTGTTTGATCTTAAATGTGGCCAATACGTGTAGGTTGTTGTAAAATGTTTAATTAATTTTTAGTAAAATTGATGCACAAAAGTTTGTGCAAGTATGTATGTCTGTATGTATGTATGTATGTGTGTGTATGCAACCGTTCTCACTTTTTATACTTTGTTTTTGTTAATTTCTTATACATTGTCGTTTTAAGCGCCAGTTTTTTTACTGCAATATTTTTCTTTTTATTAAAATGAAAAACTGTCAAATAGAAGATGACATTTGATGTTCGTATATCGATATCAGAGAGCATGAACAAAATATGGACATGGGCCGTTTACAGCAGCTGCATGCGATGTGGGACATGTAGCTCATATCAAGATCTTGTCCCAGCTAGAAATATAATTCATAATTTCTTATATTTTGTTGCTTTTTATTTTCGATTTAAAGACTCTTAACGCTTAGTTGTCTCATTACTAGTAGCAACAACCACTAAATGCTGCAAACATACTTCCGATTCTTTCCAAATTTCTATATATTTTTTGTTTGTTTTAAGAAGAAACTCTTGTTTGTCGCTTTATTTCTTTTAAAGCCATTAAATATAAAACTGTTAGCAGCAAAATGAAGTTTTCACTTTTAAATAAAAAAAAAAACTTCTTTTTACGTGATACCAAACAGAAAAAAAACAGAAATACAAAAAAAAAAAAAAAACAACTGTTTAGCGTTTAAGATTTAAAAATTGCAATCATGATTATAACATAAATTTTATATGTATGTAAAACTATTGTGTTTAATTGTAGTAAAATAAAATGTAATTAATATTGTTAAGTGAAATGAAAAACATTGTTCATATAATATAATACAATAATAAATATGTGCATTTAGTTTTATGACTTCATGTCTGCAAAAATTGAGTTACAAGTCGTGTCTGATCTTGCATGAACAAGATGAGTTGTGTCGCTCATTTATGAAATAGTTCAATTGAATGATTCACCATGATTTTAACTTATTGAATCGACTGTATGTCAACTTTGAATGGTCAAACAACTACAAGCTTTTATTGCGAGTCACCAAATTAGTGCATAATTCTCTTAAAGCTCAAACAAAATATGAAGTACATTTTTATATTTTATTGTACAGCTTTATTTAATATATAATTAACACAACAATAAAACCTGGGTCGTATCATTCAAATTAAAATGCCCAGCTCTTAAATGTCGTCTCTCTAATTAGAGAAAATGCAGTAGCCCTTAAAATATTGTCCACAAACAAAAGAACTTTAGTTTTGAAGAAAATTGAAATAAATTTGTAATTATTATTAGGAAAATGAAATCCATTTTTCAGCAATTGTGTTTTAGGATCTTCCAATTAAGTTTAACTCACCCTTGTAACAAATTAAACGGCTGCGTCTTATCCGTTTGCGTATATCATGTACTGAGTTCCAATTATGCAGCTTTAAAAATGTTCTTCCCTACGACGAAAATCCTTTAAAAAGGATACATATTTCGTTCTCACTCTTTTTATTGTATGTTTGACTGCTTGTGCACTCGCTTGTAAAGCAACAACAAAATATGATACTTTTAAAAGTGTTATATGTATGTTTGTTTTACACCAGGCACACTATCGTGCCGCTGGACACATGTGTGAGCACGCAAACATACACATGCATGTGTGTATGTAGGTATGTGGGGTGATCAACGACTTTTTTATTGTGTCTTTAAGAAGTCAAGAACCCTGAATGAAATGCCCGTAGACGTTGCAGTTACCAAAAACGTAATGAGTATGACTGGATGTTTGACTGAATGGTAAAGTATTTTAAAATTCACCCACCGTGACAGTTCGTTCCTGTACACATGAACTTTTCGACTTCTTTTGTGGGTTATCAAAAACAACAAAACACAAAAAATAGCGATAAATTTGTTTGAGGTGTTTTTAATGTGTTGGTCTATATATATTTTTGTTTGTTTTCTTTCTTAAGAGGAGTTAATGATGACAGCACTTTAATGATTTGGAACGTGCCATAAGAAACTTACACGCACTATTCGCTTCCTCTTTTACAAGACACTATTTTTAACTAAAAACTCTTTCGTTTAACCGCAGAGTACTATTTAAATTAAAACATGATCACGATTGAAAAGTTGAAGAAGTTTTTCTTATATGCGATTACTTTTTCACGAAATTGTAGTCAAGGACTTAAGGTTTGTTTATAAATTACGAAATATTTTTGTTTATTTTACACTAAAATTGTGTTTGCGCCCGTTCCATTATAGTTAATGAATTGCAGATTAAGTGGGTTTTTAAATTTATATTTTTAGAGGAAAATTAATTTAAAAACTTCAACATCTCTGGTTCTTTTGTTAGCGCTTCCACGTTGCCTGCTCGTTATTTAATCGATTTGAAAGTAAAAAGTCAACCGCTTTGTTTAAAGTCGTTTTAACAACTAAAATTTCAAAAAGTTCGCTTTAACTAAACACCATAGAAAATGTTTTTGCCATTAAATGAATGAAGTAAAGAGTGGTAAAATAAAATCGGTATGTACATGACATTACACTCATCGAAAAATGTTAGTAGCTTTAAGGCAGGCATAAAGCCGATTGTTTATTAGAGCTACCTGCATTTCTTGCTACTTTCGATTCTCGATTTGTCGAAATTCATATATCATTTTTGGAAAATATTTTGTCCTTTTTCTGGTGTTTCCCGAAACGAAATGAATTTAATATTCATTTAGTAAAAATTTTGAATAGTTTGGCCCATTAATTGCTTAAACTCTTGTACTATATTGTATATAAAAAAAGGGCCTTGCGGAGTAATCAAAACACATAAAGACCAGATGGCCTATCATAATATGTCTCTTGTCATTCTGTCTCTCTTCCTCTCTCCCTACATTTTGGCTAAGTTTTAAAAACATCAATATAAAGTGAAATAACATTTTTTTTCATTTTAATAAAACAAGTTTAGCCCGAAATCCTAAAGACTCTGTAGGCCTTGGCCAGTCCTGATTGAAATTCTCTAGCATCTAGTTTTTACAAGCGACAGGAATTTGTTGTAAGCCAACAACACCTCGGGAACACTTACATCTACGAATATACGGCTATACAGGGCTCTATCACGTCGCTTCCTGCCTCTTCAGGCTTAAACCACAGTATGTATATATGTACCTCAACCAATGACCAACACCAGTATCCCTTTATCAAGAATCCTTGATACTCCTTCTGGCAATTAGCCTTTGGTGAAGGTTTCGGAAGAAGATATACAGGAGTTTTGGTTGGACCAGAGTTTGGTTAACACTAGAATTCCTTTTTCACAGCATACAGTTGGTCCACGTTCTGCCACTTAAACTTAGGTGAAGGTTTATTGGCAGCACATACAAAGGTTTCGGTTGACGTGCCCACCCAACAACCCTTACTCCTCTTTGCCCTAGAAAGTGTCACGGCAGGGAATAGACGAAAGCAAAACCTGCGACCACGGAAGTAAGTCAATAGCAGATGGAATATAGTAACGTGTACGACGCTATGGAACACAAAAATATGTACATATGTATATTAAGAAATCGGAACAAGTCTTATCATTAATTAATTATCTATCAAATGAGCATAACATTTAGCATAGATCTTCGACTACTCAAAGAGGGTACCTTAGTGAGAGCAAGTCTAGCTATATGCAAAGGAAAACACAGTTTATGCAGACAAAGTATGAAAATTTGATTTCGCAATAATCTTGTATGTAGGATCTCACGGATGTTAATGATCCATATTTCAGAACAGAGTATCTTGAAAATTCGTAGCACAACATTTTATGAAACCATTTTTGATATCGTGCCTTACTTACAGTCGACCCAATGTATTAAATAAAATTCAGCTTAGGATTAGGTACAGCTCCAAAAACCGGCGAAGGTACAAGGTCTGTTCAAAAACTAAAGTGAATATTCAAATTTCATAATAGACGTACATTCGATTGTCGTTTTTTTTAGGTTGATATTGTGCATAGTTTCAGCTATTTAGCATGTTTAATTTGTTTGAGACAGGCTTAAAAGTCGGAAGTATTGTGCAGGTTCGGCGATTTTCTGCTGTCGAAGAAAATACATCAAAGAATTCGCCTCAAACTATATGTAAAAACTGAAATTGAGTGCTCAAAAGCACTTGAAATATCAACATTTGTACTCTGAGTTAGAAAAATGTTTACTAGTGGTACAAACTTTTCAAAGAAGGTCCAGAATAAGCATCGAATCATTATTAGAGAAGCTGCTGAGGATGTCGTCATATCAGTTGGCTCATACCATGCAATTTTGCCGGACGTTCTAGGCATGAAGCTGGTGGCAGCGAAGTTCGTTGCATAATTACTGCTCACTCGTTATTACTGGTTCGTAGTTTTTTTACCCCAAAATCGACTCTGTAATCATGCACCTGCTACCGCATTCATCATATTCGGCCCCATGAGACTGTTTTCTGTTCCTAAGATTGAAGAGACCCGCAAATAGACAGACTCTGGGACATCACAAATAGTACATATCAACACTATTTCGAGGATTGCCACAAGTATATTATATCTGACAGGCACTACTCTGAAGCGGACAAAATAGAAATTGATGAATAAATAAATAATTTTTTTATTAAAATTTGAAATCATCTTATTTTTTGAGCAGATCTCGTACACACATTATCCAGCTCACAACTAACCAGAATCATTGTATTATTATTATTATATATATTTTTTTAAATCTTTTTTATATTTTTCGTTAAGTGTAATTTACACTCCAATACTGTTCACAGATCAAATTTTATTTCGGAACAGTTTCAATGCAACCAACTGTAGCTTGGCCCATCGGATTGACAACAATGGAGTCAAGTTAAATTCTAAACATTTGTTGATTTAAAACTAAATTCAAATACGAGCAGAGCAGCTAAAACTGTTGCTCATATACTCATTTTATTAGTAGTTTTTATTTTAAGAACCCCTCAATTTTTTAAACATTTGCAGAGGAAATGGTGGCTAAGTTTTAACGGAAACAAAAAAAAAAAAAAGTTACGCAAGTGTGAAGAAATATTAATATTCATCCACATACATACAGACGCACATGCAAACATGAAATAACAGACGTGCACATGTATCTTTCTAGTAAGAATGGAACTTTAGATTTTATAACAGTTTCTGTAAAAATTCGCCCAAATTAAACATTTTATAATACCCGAGCAAAAAAAAAACCCATTTGGGAAGGCGCACAGTGTTAGACAGAAATCTTAGCGGTACCCAACTGCAAACAAGGTGAGGTGACGTGAATATTTTGGTCGGTTTCCAAAATCATTTCATGAAAAGGAAATTTTCAAAGACCGACTTGTGTGAAAGCCTTTGCAAAGCGTCCATTCGATTTTAAACCCATACAACACCAACATTATCCGGGAACAAACACATCTACGCACAATAAATATAAAAAATAATAACAGTCCCTTTTCGTTTCAGCCGTTTTTACAATGTTTTGAGCGAAATTTCTTTGGTTTTTTTTTGAGCCAGAGTTCTTTTTTCAATTACAGCTCATTCTTCATTTGGTCATTGTTGCCTGTGTTAGTCGTATTTTGTACGATTTTTCCTTCCAGCCTGTAAAAAAACATGTGTACTTGTATTCATTTTAATACATTTTATATATCAGTAAATAAAAATTTTATTTGTTACAAAAAAAAACCCATAAAAAAACCAAGTTTCTGGTGGTTAATTAGTTGTTAAAGTTTGTTAACACTTGGGGCTAAGATGTGAGGTTTTTGTTTTTAACCCCCAAAACTACGGTTCCATATGAGAGATTTTTGCATTAATCAGAATTAAAATATTCATTTGCCATTTTCGGCCGCGATCACCACACACATACAGTCGTGTTAAGTAATTCAAAGGTCATATGAAAGCACGCTTTTATTACGTAACAAATTTCAGCGCCAGTTAATGACACAGATCGACAGAAAATCATGCGATAGACATTAAAGAGTAATATACTTTTGTCAGATCTTAAAGTCTTAAAATACTTTTTTATTTGACAATTGCAAAGTATGAACATATGTATGTAAATTTATGCGTCAACAAAAATTGTCTGTTCATACAGTCGTCAGATTATTGCGTGGCAAAAATTGCCAGATCTATGGTTATACCAGCGTTGTCAACTTTGAAATTTCAAAACACACCAAAATGGAGAAAAAAATCTACTTAAAAAAAGTTTAGAATTTCTTATTTTTATTGAAGAAATTTTTCGCACCAAGAATTTAAAAAAACCACTGAAATGGGTGGAAAGCGCACACCGAATTGACAACGCTGATTGTTACACATCGCCCGAAAACTTTCGAAAGTATTCATATATATGATAAGTGTTGCCAAAGAGTACACAGGTCTGGTCTGAAAATCACATAGTTTCAAATCACGAACTGTTTTAAAACCACGCAAACGATTTGCTGTTGTTCTGTAATTCAAATTCGAAGGCACGAGAAAAAAGCTGATTTCGATTTTTTCATGTTCTTGAAAAAAAACATTCAATATTGAAAATGTCATCATGTGTCAAAATTGCATTTAGAAAAAAACAATTACAAAATGAAGGCGTGAAAAACATCATTTAAGAGATTCTTTTATTATAATTAAATTAAACCATTTAATTACATTTTCTTAGACATATTTATGAATGATGCTAAAAACTTAAAACTGGGCGAAGAGAAGACTATATATATTAATTAAATAAAGCTGCCGCTACTTCCATTTATAGCATTTGCTTACATTCCTCTTAATGTTTATTTGGCAATGGCGTGGCGTCATTGTCAGATGCGTAAATTTCAGCACATGCCACAGAAATGTCTGGCAACTATCTGACAATGGCAACGAAGAGCGTTGTCATGGCTGTTAGCTATCTTACAATATACTGACAGTGCTATTTCTAATAATTTTGTTAGATCTGAGCGCCGTCTCCACCATAACAGGAAACAATTTTGCGATGAAAAAAACATTTTTTTAACAATGATCACAAAACAGAATCTGTGGCCGGCATCGAATCTACAGCCAGTGGACTCGTTTTTGTTTTTGGGACCAGTACTCAGGGGTCAACGCCTGCATACGCAGTGCTTTGTACCAGAACTGGGTTGGGGAGGAGGAAAGAAGGAGTATAGTGCCGCTATTCGTTTGTTTTTATTCTATATTGCAGGGATGAGTATGTCAGAATTTATCTGATGCTGTTTTGACTGTTCAGTGTCCAGTGTGCACAGTCAAAGATCAGTTTCTGTGTTGTATTCGTGTTTTTTGTTGTGTGTGGGATCGAACCTACAACCTCTGTACTGTTGGTCGAATACTCTACCAACTCATCCATCGAGGCACTTTAATTTTTAGAATTTTTCTAAAACGCTCTTCATTTTTCTATCAAATTTGGTCTTGCGATGGAATTTTTTAGATTTTTTCAAGAAACTCTTAATGTTTCCACAGAAATTTCTTTTCTAGTAGAAAATTTTCGAGTTTTTGTAAAACACTCTATATTTTTCTACCAAATTTTCTTTTCTAGTAGACATTTTTAGAGCTCCTCTAAAGCGCCCTAAATCTTTCTATCAAATTTCCTTCATGTATTTACTGCACTTTTTTTCTTAATGACAAGTTTTACAATAACAGAACAAATAATTTTGCAGTTATTTTACGATTTTTTTAATTAACAGTTAAAATATATGTATTTTAGTTTTATTTTTTATTTCTAACATTTGACCTGACTGTTAGGAATTCTCTGAATTTTAATAAAATATGATAAAAATACGGGCAACATTTGTTGCTAAACTTTATTTTGTTTCATTTTAGAATAGAACGGAACTTTATACTTGAGTAGAAAACACTTACAAAACATCTGAACTTGTGACTGGAGTTTATTGTACTTTGAAACCAGTTGTAAGAAAAATTTGGGTGATAAAATATGACACGGTTCCAAAGAAATGTGTTGCTTGCATTCACACACTTTTTATGAATTTCATATTGTAAATAAAAATGTGTATTAGGGTGGTTCGAAAAAAGCTTGAAAACGTGTTTATGGTCTTAGCCCTAAAGGGGGCAGAGGCCTGCAATGCCACTCTCGGCAAAGCAACGTTTACGTCGTATTCTACCAGAAATAATAAACGGCGAGTGCAAATTGAGTTTGTGAAAATTTTCACAAACAAATGAAAGGGCAGTTTTACTCATTTCTATGGCATATGAATGATCAAGTCCCTGTGAGAGATTTTGTCCCTAGTGGCAGAGCAAAAACTATGACGTTTTCTACTAAAAATAATTAAAAAATAATTAAAGGTATTCATCCCCATTAAGCAAACAATATGTATCCTCAAATAGTATTCCAGCTGGCGATAAATCAATGCTGTTTGAGCTACTAAATAGGAATGGGGATAGAAGCACCATTTTTATTAGTAGAATGATTCTCCATTCGATTAATCGATTTTCGAGACGTTGGAAGAAAGTGGTTACCCGCTAGTTTTATGATAAATCGATTTGTTGCTTTGCCGAACTTTCAAAGAAACACATTTCTACATATCCTTACCTTAATATAAAAAGCCCCAAATCGAGTTTTTTGTTTTTTCGAAAGATGATCTTCTAAGAAATCATTGGTAAAATAAATTGACGTGATCCGTCTGAAAATAACAAAAATATAAGCAGCTGAAAAAAGTTTCGCGACTGAAAAACTTTAATTTTATTAAACTTTTTCTCTCGCCTGAAAAGTTAGGAAAACGTTATGTTATTTAAGGTCTTTCTATATTAAGGTAACGATATGTATGTGTTTAAAAAAAACGTTAAAAAATTTATTGAACAACATTTAACAAAATATCCTAAATTTTTTCTATCAAAAATAGTTCATATTTTTTTCCTTTTTACACATGTACAACTTTTTTTCTCTAAAAAAATAAAAAAAAACTTTTTTGCCTTCATTTCTAACTGTAGAAAACCATTCAAATCGTTGCAATTAATTGGCAGAATCGTTATAAATACAAAAAGAAAAAAAATGCTGAAAAACTCGAATTTAGAATTACGTGACGTAACGAGCGGTCTGTCATTTAACAAGAAACTAAATCGTTGCCGTTCATTTCATTTCCGCTATTTGGAATTGTGTCGTGCAAAAAATCTGGCTGCTTTACCTGAAATTCGTTCAAAAAATAATGCTACATCGACTTTAGACTTTTACGGCGATAAATTGACCGTAAATGACTGGCTTTTAATTATGGAAGCACTTTATTATGATCAAATTTTGCAAACACTGGCTATACGCATGCGCAAAGCGTTTGGAACAGGTATTGAAGAATGCTCAAATAATAAAAGCTATAATTAATTTGTTGTACATACATATGTTAGTCTTGGAGCTTTTAGATACAGAAAAGAAAGCTAAACTATTTCGCCAAAAATCTGTCATCTACACAAAGTTTATTTTTTCTGGCCTGGTGGAGGCTCTCTCCAATTGCATTGAATTCAACAAGAATTTGAGAATCTTGAGTCTGGAGGGCTTGCCGTTAAATGATAAATATGTGGAATCGATCGCAAAGGTATTTTAAATTAATAATTTTAAAGTTTGTTTTTTTAAGTTTCATTTGCTTTATACAATATAAATTTTTGGGTACTTACATGAAATATTTTTCTTTGAACTTCCCAAAAGAAGATCACAATTAATGAAATCTATCTGTTGTGCTCAGCCAGCAAAATAATCCCAAATTCTCTTTTAATATCGCACAAATATTCTTCCGATAACATATTTACATACATATTTAAAATATTGGAAAATAATTAAGAATTGATTACATATTCAGTCATAACCTAAAATATATATGTATGTATGTATGTATGTACATGTGTTTTATTCTTATATTCTTTAGTGTCAATTTGCAAGATTTCTTTACTCTTCTTTAATTAAAAACTACAGTGTGGCACAAAATTAATCATTCAATTAAGTCCCTGTGGGGAATCTTTTGTTAGCCAGTACAGTGGGACATAACATTAATCAGCACAACACAAAAAAAAATTGTTTTGTGTGACTGAAGGTCTCAAACTGTGTAATTCGCTGTAGATGCCTAAATTTAAATTATAACCTCTTTATTTTCAGCCACCCTGTATTTTTTTAAATTTAGATACATACATATAAGCAATATTTCATAAAAATCTGAACTAGTACTGGCAAAGAAAATCGAAAAGTTGGTCTCAGTTTTGGAAATTCAATATTTAAAAGTATGGATTCAATAATTTCCGGGGTGAAATCTAAAGACAAGGAATTTTTTTAATTCCTTGTCTTAATTTCAATTATAAAGGTTCAGTTTTTAATGCAGTGTATTAAAAATTAAGGGTTGACCCTGTTTGAAATAGAGAAAAATATTCAAACATGCGGCCTTTTTAAAACTTTTACCTCGGCACTCGGCTCCCTTTTACTAGTTCTAGTATTTCAGTTATTATCAACAGCCGAATTTCGGGTTTGAATTGCAAAATGTGTCAAAGTATTAGAAACTGTGTATTACCTCCATATCGGAGAAGTTAGATGCATATTTTCAGCCTGAGTTGGACCCGGTAAATAAAGTTTCACGTTTCCATGTGCAGGAGCTTCGAACATACTCTATTAATATATCTCTTTCTGGAGGGCACCACGCCTTCTGGTCTAGTTCTAACTTTTATTTTTAAATTGCATAAATTGCATAACAGTTAAAAATAACATTTAAAATAACTGTCCTGAGAAAAAAATACCAGTTGAAAAATTGTTGTTGCGAAACTTTTAAATATAAAATTAATTCAAATTAACAGGCACTCTCGTCTAATGAAAGTCTAAAAGAGATAAGTTTTCAACGTTCGAATATTGGCGACAAGGGATGCGAATCTTTATGCAATACAATTAAATATTTGGCAAATATTGAAAAACTGAATCTATCCGAATGTGAATTAACAGCCAAGGGAGCCGAATACGTTGCCGATATGATTAAGGTAATAAGAGGCAAAAAAAAAACACAATTCGTATAAGATATAAGAAATAAATCTGAAAAGCAATAATTGAATTTTTCGAAAAAGATTCAAAAAATAAGTCGATATACCGAAGGTTGGCAAAAGTCTTTGCGCTACCGAGATGTCGATCCGGAAACAATACCAGGTCTTCGTTCAATAGCTTTGTCGCGTAATCCACAAATTGGTGATGATGGTCTAAAGCCAATTTTGGAGGTCTTAAAGGAAGATGTTTGGATTAAAGGTTGGGAATTTGATGCAATGCGCTTGTGTTATGCATAAAAGCTGAACTTCTCATTTGAATTTTCTTAGTTATGGACATGGAAAACTGTGGTCTTACAGATCGCGCAGCCAATTTGATTTTGGATTGTTTAGAAATAAATAATTACATTATAGATATAAATGTGAATGATAATACGAGCATAAGTAAGTTTCTTCTGCGCAACATACGTGAGCAGTTGGGCAAAGAGGATGAAGACCAAAAACTAAAGAATTCGCAGGAAGAATTAGTGCCGGGCCCAAACGGTGTACTGGTTAGAAGGAAAAAAATAACACTGGCAGCTTTAAAGGAGCAATTGAAAACTCTAGAAGAGCAGTTAGCATTTGAAAAAGTTTTGCGCAAAAAAGCTGAAAGCTTAAACGAAAAGTTAAATCACCAAATTATGGCTTACGAAAATCAATTGGAAAATAATCTTAATGCTGGTATACCGGAAGGCTATGTTGTGGTTAAAAGCGAATCTTTGGAGTCTATAATAAGAGAGTAAGATTAATAAGTTTTTTTCCCCTATATACTATATAATTATTTTATGTTTCCCAGACGTAACGAGTTTCAAAAACTTGCGGCTGATGTTGTCAGCAAAAATTCAACACCGCGCAATACGCTTTCCGTTATAAAACGTAAAAGTCGTACCAATTCTGACGAAACTAATCCCATCGCGCCTGCCAACTCGCCACGCTCATCTAATGTCATTGTAAACCAGTTAGAAAAACGCAAAAACTTGAAAGTTCGTAAAGTTAAAAGTGAAGTTAAGTATATCGATGCTCCAGCCAAAGATACAACTCGACAAAAAAATAAAGAATCAAAATCCGATCATGAACTCGCAAATGAAACTGATGTAAGTTTGAATACACTATTATCTATAGTAATTCGTGAAATCGTGCAATCATTTGATTTGTGTTCCTTATCGTAGTTCCTTCATATTTTTAACTTATTCATATATTTATAAATGTATGTATGTATATGTACATAATATGTATGTAAGTTTATAAATCTGCTTTAAATATCTATTAAAGAGCCGTTTATTTTAAAATGTTTACAACACTTTCTGCGAGCTGGTGCACAATATCTGTGCGGCTAACGTATGATGACGGTCAAGAAATTTTGATTTTTTGGTCATAATTCAATCATTTTCGAACGGACTAACTTCACTGCCACACGTTTCATGGCTACAATTGTACAAAAAATTCCATAGCATGAGCCAACCAATATGCCGATATACCCAGCAACTTCTCTAACACGTCTTTGAAAAGTTGAATGTTTGAAAATACTTTTCCAACTGAAACGTCGGCATATGGCTGTCCATACACACAATAAATATTATTTTCCTATAACTTTATATTGGGTGGTATTATTAATTCCGTTCCAAAAAAAAAATTGATCCCCTTGCAAACATGTATATTTGGAAAAGTGAATAAACAACTGTTTTTGCTCCATTCCCGCAAAACTTGCTTACGCAAAAAAATACTTTCCGCAATCGCAGAACGGAATAAATTATTAGACCCATTATTTTCATTTCGAGTAATTGCCGCAATGGCGACGAATTCATTCGTCATTAACTGCATTTTCGCAAGTATATTATCAGTTATACGATTTTCATTTTCAACTTAAGCTCTAAATAATAATATAAAATACCAGGTAATTTAGGAAACGCCGTTAGGACCATTTGCTTAGATTGCAAACAAACAAGAAATCTATGTAATTGAAAATCGTTTGATAAGTTTTCTAAATTTTTTATTTATAGTTTCAATTCACTGCTATACATTTTGAAACCAATATCGGTGACTGCCTTGCCAACGTGGTAAGTCATCGCAGTGGTGCTGATTCCTCAAAAACTATTACAAATGAGCAGTTTGTTTACAAAAAAGATAAAAAATTAAACGAACATTTTGGCAAAAATAACTATGAAAATCACAAAATCGAGTTCGACGATTTATCAATGCCGTCAACACGTAGCATGGCCAGTGAACACAATTCAAGCGATTCGGATACGATGCGCAATGAATCTGAGCCTTTGAAAGTATTTATGCGGCGCGCCAAGCCGATGCCTTTGACGCCAATGCCACAAGTGCAAGAGCAGGAAGCAGACAGTTCTTACTTTCATAAGAAGAATTCTAATACTGCGAAAGGTGGCATATTGCAAACACCACGTTCGTTGTTTTTGGGACTTTGTGGTGATTAAAATTCTTAATGTGACATTAATGATGACGTAATAAAAACGAGGGTGATTTGTAATATATTTTTATAAATGCATACACATACATACATACATATGTAAGTGTGTACTTATGTATATGAGTGTTCATATACATACATACATATGTACATGTTTTTATATTGGTTTTTCCACACATACATACATACATACTATATTTACCTTTGCAGCAGGCGAACAAAATATAATATAATTTTTTTTCTATTTGCTGGGGCTATAGAGATTCGTATTTATTAAAGTTCCGGAAATCTTCGCGAGTTTTTAATAGATTATTGAAAAGGACCCGAATTATCTTTAATCCTTACAAGCTCTAAAAGATTTCAAAGCCCGTAGTAACCACAGCTTTTTGCAACAGCGTCGCTTTACGAATTTCCATGTAGGAACCAACTTTTTTAGATGGCAGTTACTTTAACGCAGGTTTGTTACTGTCGTGACATGCGAACGTAATATGCCATACACAAGCTTATATACTTATTCACGTTTAGCATATTACATGAGTATATGTATATGTCTGTAGGACATACTTAAATATGAATGTATCATCCTAAAAGATTAAAGAAAAACCCCTCGCAACTTCTTTTAATCTATTACAAACTTAACTTTCCAATTGTTCAACAACCATAAGTTCTCGCCACAATTTCGTCTTCAAAGTTACCATTATGCTCTTGTGTATATATGTATATGTATACATACATACATATATATGCATATAACTAACTAGTTTTGCATCCATTATACTGGGACCTGGTTTAAAATAGTAGAAAACGCGTTCACGTCCAATTGGTTTTGACTACCAAACAAAAAGGGGTTTCAAAACGAATTATGGCGAAAGTTAGAACGAATATTTATGCATCGCACTTACAGCCTAGTAACAAATATCTACATATATATATGTATGTATAGCTCAGAAAGCTAAAAACCCAAAAATTTAGACTGCTGGAAAACAAAAAAACAAAAGTTCGATATAAAATGAACTGACGTTATTTGATCGTTCTAAAACTATACAATTTAATATATAGCCGTTTTCTTGTACTATATACCAACATTTCATAGGTTCTGCTAACGATTAGGGTATCATCTACGAAATTTCAACATGTAGTAAACACTTACATATATATATAAATGAATTTAAACTTTTTCATTGAAAATCTAGTCGTTTAGAAAGCCCTGTAAGAACAAAATATGCATCAGCATCATCTTTATTTATGGCAAATTTGATATTAAAACATATTGAGTTAGAAGCCATTGTTCTAAACCCCTTCTACCTGTAGAAAGAAATTCTCCTGTAAAACAGAAGCCCTTGTTTTTTGCAAATACATATGTATGTATGTATGTATCAGTTACCATCACTCATCTGAGAACTTATTCCAAATTATTTCAAAGGCTTTAATTTTGTGAAATTTTATTTACTTTTACTGTCTAACATACATACATGAATTAGTCAAATATTGACATTAAAGTCAAGATGAAAATTTGAATTTACGCTTAAAATGTTACAATATTTAGAAGCTATTACTGGAAATGTTGCCTATAAAAAGTTTTTGTGGAATACGACAATACTTTTAAAACTGTACGATAAGACATATGTATGTAGGTATTTACTTGGACTTTTGTTTGAAAAAGATTTAACCACCAAAACCGTACAATGTACGGCCCTGACGTTTCAAAGCGTAAACGACATCCATGGCGGTAACGGTTTTACGCTTTGCATGCTCCGTATAAGTAACAGCATCACGAATAACGTTTTCCAAAAAGACCTTATAACGAATGGCAAGAAAAACATTACACTAGTAAAAGATCGAGTTCCAGGTATTATCACTTTTACCCACCTTTAAAACACCACGAGTTTCCTCGTAGATTAGGCCAGATATACGTTTCACACCACCACGGCGAGCCAGACGACGTATAGCTGGCTTAGTAATACCTTGGATATTATCACGAAGTACTTTACGATGACGCTTGGCACCTCCTTTTCCTAAACCCTTTCCACCTTTACCACGACCAGTCATTTTTTACAAAATTTTATTCTGTACTAAACAAAGTAATTATATTGGTAAAAAAAAGAAACATGTATAGATATTCTATTTGTTTTGCTTTTCGGCCTAAAATTTTTACCTTTTTACTTTGTTTAAATGCAGCTTGCACTAAGTGAAAAATGGCGACTCTGAAACTACTGTTTTTTTATTCAGCCTCAAAAAGAAAATACGCAAAAAATGTATTCAGCAAGAGTTGGCAAAAGTTTATGCAGAGTTGTATAAATACGCAGGGCGCATTCATTGGCTGAGTAATAACTAAATTCAGAGTGAAAAAAGCGGTTATAAACGAATTTAATTATTTAAAGAATTTTGTAAAGAAGTTTTGAAGCGTCTATAAAGTGAAGTCCAGTAGTAGTAGTAGGAAAATCCATATTATTGAATTGTAAGTATCAAATTTAAAGCAAAAACTTAAAAAACGAAAACTTCAAAGTAAAACTAAAGTCTCATTGACTTATAAACCAAAAAAAAAACAAATTTTGCAAAAGTTCAGCCATTGATATTATGGAGTAGCAACATCTTTTAAAAACGAACTGCCGCTCGTACTGCTGAAAATTCGTGGAAACGCATTATTGCACATCCACTGTAATTGAATTATTTTAAAATTTTCCGGGGCATTTTATTACAACAGCTTAAGCCGGATTTTAAAATTGCAAAAAGCACATCCAATTTTAAATTTGGGGAAATGCCGCATGCTTTGTTTTGCAAAATTCTTTTCCATATTATTGATGCAATTTTGGTTTAATAATATTTATGATTAAATGCAGTTTTTGATTGAAATATGTATGTGACAAAAAAAATATTTTCGTCTTATCTTGACTGAAGCTGTTATGATAAGACTTCACAGAGTGAATACATATGTACATATAAATTTTCTATGCAATCACACACGCGTCTAATTAATATTTAATTGTAGAAGTTTTTTCCACCAAGTAGTACTGGCCTAAACGGCAAAAAGTAAGAGAAAGCTTAAGTTTGTATTATTAACAAGTACAAATTTGTACAATTTGTACTTTTATAAATTTTGCGATTAATACGCACTACGTTTAGGGAACTTTTAGCTACTACAAAATATAAATCTAATATCCACATACACTAAATGTCGAAACAAAATTCCAGTAATATGAGCAAAATTCTATTTGCAACTTTTATTAAAGGGTTAACTCCATCATAGGTCAAGTTGTTAGTGCTTTTTCTGCGTTATTTTTTACAGTTATAATTTTCACAAATTTTTAAATCAATAAAATAAAAATAATTGACTTTTATCAACTGCAAAAATAGCAAATGTTTTGATAAAATATTGCGCTTATTTTCAACATAACAAAAGTGACGCTACAACTGGAGCGTAATTAGTCCAGAAACTACTTTTGTAGAGAAATGGGTTTCATATAATACTAAAGAATAAATATCGTACAAGCCCCTTGAAATCGGAGTGATTGCAAGAGATTTCTGACGATTCTTTGGACAGCAAATTTATTCGGAATTCATGCGGAAAAATCATAAAACAAACATCACTTAAAAAAGGATTAAACTTTTATTTTCGCAAAAAATCGCTTTCGTTTTGAAATCTAAATTATATATGTATGAATGCACGTGGCATTATTCTACAGTACAGTATATCCGCTTCAATTACATAACATATGTATGTAGGTAGGCCAAGTATTCGTTAAGTGACAGTACAATTAATTAATTTAGAATGTATTAAAACTTCGTTGGATTTGTAAAACATCGTCCATCATAAAATTACGCAAATGGCAAAGAGCCTTGACAACGTCATCTTGATTGGTCGGTGCATATTTGCCCAACCACTGGGATGGTAATAAATTTTTAGGTGTTTTAACATCGACTGGCGTAATAGTAGTTAATGCCTTCTTCCAGTTCGATGAAGTTTGTGCATTTTGTTGATGAGTGGTGCCTTGCAGCGAAGCTATATATTTGATATAGGCCTCAGAGTGTAAAACGCGTTGCGGACGTGGGGGAACTGTTATAAACATGGGTTCCGGTGGAGGTCCCAACACCTGCTGGTACTGCATTTGTGCGTTATATTCTATACCACGTGTGGAATTAGCATTTGGCGCCACTGTTCCACCACCAGACACTATCATTTGTCCATTGACACCAACGGCAGTGTTCATTTGTTGTGATATCATATTTGTCATTTTCGGTTTGCGGGGAACATAGTTTTTGCTACGATCATGGGGTAAAATAATTTTGCCGGGCTTAGACAAATGAACCTCCCGCACGTGTTTGATTAGACGCACAAGGGAAGGAAAAGCTTGCATGTTTTTCCTTACACGTATGCAGTTTCGCCACAAACAGCAGTATTCTGAGTCTGTTTGCTGAGCTGTTCGCTGCACATGGCCACTATTTTCGGCCAAACAGTGTTCCATACAATCAAGAGAATCTTCAAACTGAAAATCACACTTATCCCACAGGCATTCGAAGGTTATATTTGAGGGTGGGGGTTCGACGTTGGGACCCGGACTGGCACAGTTCGTAGTCTCATCCATGAGCGCATGTCTAGCTGCTGTTTCTTCGTTTATACGAGACGCCCGATCTTCCCAATTCTGTTTAACGCTGGCAGGTAGATTCTTCCATTCATTGCCAACCATACGTGATATGTCGCCGAATGAAGACTCCGGGTTCGCTGTACAAATACCTAAAAAAAAATTATGTATTAATTTATTTTGCTCATCTCAGTTATTTCTTACTAACCTTTTCGTACTTCGCTGGAGTAGAGAATATAGCCAGTTAGACTTTTCTTGGCAACTTTATTTTTCTTTGACGACAAAGGTGTAGACGACACCGACGGTGCTGGTGATGATATTGTGGCAATATCTGAACTAACGGATGGTGGGTTGCCATCCATTGAATCCTCCATTATACCCAAACTTTCATTTAAATCCTGACTTTTTGCTTCTTTCCCTGGCTTAATCGGCATTTTAAAGTAAAATATTTCGTCTTGAGTAACTTCTGGTGAATGCTGAAATTTGCGCAATGAGTTGGGTGTGGAAAACTTGCGTAAAGATTTCTTCAACTCGTCATAACTGGCTTCACAGATGTACACATCGCTTTCGGGAAATTCTGTTGGCCGAGACCCTATGTAATCTTGGTACTCTAGTACGGCACAGCGGCCTACGATGGCTATGATTGGACTTATTTCCTCTACTGTTGAGAGTAAAAGTTCTTGCCGATAGAAAGGTTTACCCAATGGAGGTTGAGTAGGAATTGGTGGAGTTATTTCAGAGGGAGTCAATAACCAGGGCCCTCTGAAATACGATTTATTGTTCTGTTCATAAATTTGATGGATTTGTGCCACAGACTGCTTGCCTGTTTGAGTGGCCACGTAAACAAAATCTCCTATCTTGATAACGCCGCTGCAAATAGTATTATATTGCTGATAGTATACCGTATTGGTTTCCGCATTTAGTGGAGGATCGCAGGGAACATTAGGCTTTTCCTTTTCAGTTAAAGCTTCTTGCAGTTAAAGTTCCTCCAATTCACCTTTATGTTTTTCAATGCGCTCTTTAAACACCGACATAACCCTTTTGATTTCCAAAGGTTTTTCGCGTGTCAATAATTTGACAGGTTCGTTTTCACGGACAAATGGCCAATTTTTAAACTTTTGAAATGATCTTGGTCTTACATTATAACGTGACTCACAGACGAAAACATCTTTATCTTCGAAATTTTCCGGTTTGTATTTAATGTAGTCCTTAATGTGCATGATATAACATTTTCCCAACACCCTTTCCATAGGAATTGTTTGGGACATACTGCTTTTAAATACTTCCTTTTCCAAAAACTTTCTAGTTTGTACGTGATAAGTTTCATGTGGCCTTAGAAACACGGCGCCATGCATCATTTTCATATTATCTTCAGTAGTCCAAAGCCGCTCGATATAAGCTATGCTCGGTATTTTGTTTTCGTTATGTTGGAAATAAACAAAATCTCCAGGAGAGAAAACTTTCTGATTGATAATCATGCTTTCGCCTTGCATGGCTGCATTGTCAACAGCAATTTTATCCTCCTGATCTTGTTCAGGTTCCTCTTGTTGTAGTTTTTGTTGACGAATCAATTCTACTTCAGACATTAATTTGTCTAACGAGTAATACAAAGCAGTGGAATTTAAAGTGTCTTGACAAATTTCATCGCGCTTTTTAATGAAAAAAGTTTGCAGCTCAATAGAATCTTGGAAAACATCCGAATCTGTGCGTGATAGCTTGCGTGCTCTCTCCAAACACGCAAAAACATCCTCCTGAAAGACATCCAAACGCTTGTAGACACCTTTGTCCAGCCTTCGCTTTACCAAATCTAATGAAATACCACGAACTTTCTGCTCGCCAACCAATTCATCATATTCAGGTAATTCTTGCAATGAATCCGAATAACATCTTCCTGCTTCATCTTGATGGTTATATAAAGATGTAAACAATGTCAACAGCAGCTCCTGAACCGCCAGCCCCACATCAGGAACTGTATCTCGATCGGTTCTTAGACTTTGTTTCAATTGCAATGTAAGCTGTTGCAAAACTAAAGCATCTTTATAGATCTGCGAATCCGGTTCATTGTATTTGCAAGCGTTTTCTAACATCAATAGAAAATCGGCAGCCAGTTCATCAATGCTTTCATAAAGGCTCTGTTTTAATTTGTTGGCGATTCTTTCCATGTCCATTGGATCCTTTATGATATCGTAGTAGTCGGGATAATCAGTTTTTGATGGGAGTTTTGTGAAAATCAAAGAAAGTTGACGTTTGCCTTTAGGTTCTTGAAAGTCCCTTATTGTTTCATAAAATTGCCACAATTTGTCAGTCATGGGTACATTTCCCCTGCGCCTGCCGGGCTTGTTAAGCTTTTGCAAAGGCTTCTTGATTTCATTGAGACCAGGGAATTCTTTCAGTTTTTCGGTTAGAGCCTTTTCCAAAACGTTGGCATCTTCATAAATATTTGAGCCTGCAAAACAAACAAGCAAAATTAAATTAATATACACATATACACATTTCAAACGATCTAATAATCTTCAGACCTTCTTCATTATATTGGCGACAATTGGCAAACATAAGCCTATAATCGGCTACCACATCCTCAACATCACGGTACTTATCTGCTCTTATGTTGTGCTCAATTGTATTCATATCAATAGGATTTTGTATGATGTCATAATAATCTGGATAAATTTTGCGAGGTGGTTTTTCCATAAATAAATCTATCGGCTTACGTGTGCCCAAAGAAAAATCCAGCAGATATTTATGTAACGCTAAAACTTTCTTTTTCATGTAAGGTGTTATTGTCATACGCTGAACTTTTGGTGAGTTGCTGTTAGAATTTAGAGATGTGTTTGGAGCAGGATTAAGACGGGGACGACCCTTCTTCTTTTTCTCCGGCTGTGGTTCAGTTGTCGTCACCAGCACCGTTTGTTCGGCATCATCGACTTCCTCTTCCTCTTCTTCTTCATCTTCGTCGATTTCGCTAGTCTCCTGATCGAGTGTATCCTCAACCAATTTGGTGTTCATTAACTTCAACATGCGCACAGCATCCTTGTGAGTTCTGTGAGTAGGAGGAAAAGCTTTTTTTGCGTTATCCAACATGAGATAAAGGTCAGCTGTCAAGTCACTGATATTCGCATATTCGCCTTTATTAAGTTTGTTGTGAATTTGGCCCATTGAAATCGGGCGTTTAATTAATTCAAAATATTCCGGATGAAATCTTCGAACTGGCAATTTCCACAAAGATGTTCCGAGAGGTGGACCTGTCGCTCCAGGATGCTCTGAATGACCTGGCGCATTATACAAATGATCAAACAGAGCCCACATTGGACCTTCGCCCTTTCTGCTGGTTTCTTCATCATCTGAAGAGTCTGCCTCCTCTTTAAGAGCCGCAATTGCAGCGCTTGATACCGACTTATGACGTCTGGTTAATTTTGCTTTTCCAGTTTCAAGTTCTAAGCGTTTTTGTGTAAACATTTTTTTTAAAGCTTTGGCATCTTTATAAATTTGAGAACCTGGTTCATTAAACTGGCAAGCATTTTTAGTCATTTGCAAAAGGTCTTTTTCCATTTCCTGAAGGTTCGAGTAGGCATTTGTTTGTATTTTCGTAGCAATTAATCTTAAATCAATGGGATGCTCAATAACATCATAATAATCTGGATAAATCTTTTTCGATGGTAACAATAAAAACATTCTATGCAGTGGCCTATCATTCGTAGTCGAGTCTACTGAAGTCATAACAGCACCAAATAGCTCTTCATAAACATTCACTTCTTCGTCTTTGACTTCATCGTCGGCATTACAAGTTAATCTTCGCCTACCCCTTCCCTTTGCCTTAGGTTCATCTTCGGCAACTATAATACCCATAGATTCTAACAGCTTTTGTTTATTGGCCACCACATATTGCCACAATGTTACGGCATCCTGATGCTCGGGCGTATCGGGTTTATAAAAGGCTTTCGCATTGTTGACTAACAATTCAAAATCTTGTACGAGTTCGTCTAAATCATCGTACATGTCCGTTTTTAATTTCTGCTGAACTTTCAACAAGTCTATGGGATTATTTACCACGTCATAGTATGAAGGCTCTTGCCGACGCTTCGGTGCTCTGATGAAAGTATCACACAGCATGGTACCATCTTCTTTTTTCAAATTTCTGACAGAATCATACAGAGTCTGACACATTTCTGTAGGATCTAATCTACGTTTTTTCCTTGCCGACATTGTTACTGTTGAAGTTGCTCCCACCGCAGACGAAGTGATTAAAACCGGTGATTGATCTGGGGTTGAATCTTCGATTTGCTGCGGTTCATCATCATGCTTGCTACTTATTGAACTAGCTCTTCGTTTTCTGCTTAACATAATCAAAATAACAAAAAAGAACTAAAAAACGGGATATTAATTTTGTTCTCTTCTCAATTTTTATAAAATTTCCGCACAAAAAATTCACAAAGACGCTGGATTAAATGAAAAATGCTACTTTCCAAAAGTCTACATTAAAGACAGAGTCGGCTGAATTTAATATGTTAAGGAGTTGCCAAGCACCTAAGATTATTTATTTAATACAGTTTTAACGGGTAAGTCGAGAGTGGTTTACTTGATAAATTTTTTCTCCATTTCCTTTTGAACTTGCATTCACATTCATAAACCAATATTTCGTTCCGTCAAGTTTCATTTTCTTTGCCTATACCAATCAATCAATTCAATCACACAAAAATGACAATAAAGTTAACTAAAAACGAATCTGCATTTTATTTTTATATTTTTTTGAAATTTTAACTTCATTTTTGTAAAACTAGTTCAAAAGAGATACGGGAAGCCAAAAAACATTTTAAGGACAATAAGTCTTTCCAGCAAGTTTCAGACGTAGTTCTTATGAAGGTTATGCCAACTCTGGTTTTATTTTCATATTGTTTCATTATTCTTATTTTTGCAACTCGCAAGGCACTGGCAACTCTTTAAAGTACTGTATAAAAATAAATTACTATAGAATACAAATGTCACTTCTAAAAACCACACAAATAAAGCAGGAGTAACAAAATTTTATTGCGGAAAAAACGGAAATAGTTATTAAAAACTAACAAAATTTAATAGTTTTTGGCTAAAACATTAAAAAAATTTACAGTTTTGTGTCGACATACAAATAAGACTTGATAAAAGTGCAAAACGTGATCGAGTTAAACTGCAGCAAAAATATGTACAATATAATTTACGAAGAAGAAAAAATAGGAAAACGCACAATTAAAAGCAATGTAGGAAAACGTACAACAATAAAAACAACTAAATAAGCGCTGGAGGAGCGCCAGTATTCTTAAGATACACATAAAACAAAGTAAATCCCAAATTTCACTAAAATGTGGAGAAAAAATATTTAAGTGTATTTTGTGTTAAATTACTAAAAATAAGAAAAAGTAAAAGAATTAAAGATTCCAATTTCGTACATAAAATTATTTGACTGAGTTCATATTTTGTTATTGTGGATAATTTTGTTTTTAGCAATTAAGACAATTATTTACGCAATTCTAATGTGTCTTCGAAACAGTTTTGATAAGATGCACATGCCTTGGAAGCCCTTAATACCCATCGGTAAGCAAATTTGTTTTGAAGTTTTAATTTATTGGCCCATTTAGCATCGGTGGATTTGAACACCGATGCTTAAGTTAAAACTTTAAAAGTACATACATATGTACATATCTCTTTATTTCATATTCTTTGTTTTTCCCTTTGTTTGTTTTAACATACTTTTTTGTTTGATACAACTTGGCAGTAGTTATAACTTTATCTTGTTGTTGTTGAACACGATCAGTATGAAAACACTGGTTGTGAATTATAACTCAAGTGATTATTTCACCGCCCAGTGGTTTGTTTGTTGCAAGTTTTATTTGACAGTTTGCACTTCACCACAGTTTTTATTAAATGGCTTCGAGAAATTTTATATTTCGGAAAATAGGCGTACAAAATCTATTTATCAATGAAAATATATTAGGCTGATATTAATTATTAAACTACATGTGTAATTTTTGTTATATTTTATTTCTTCCACTTGCTGTTTTCTATTACAAGGAGTTAAAGACTATCTCATAGATATTTTATTTACATATCACTAATAGTTTTGTGATTAATTGAAAGTAGTTGATTTTACTGTAAACAAACAAAAAATTCCGCCAATGAGTCGGCTGCAGTCATGGGACCGACCAGGTATGTAAATATGTATGTATATGTTCGTTTCTTGACGATTTATATCTATCTTAATCCGTAATTTTGGCTTTCACAATTATTTTGTAAAATTTTCCGAAAATAATAGTTAAAAATTAGTTAGAAGACTACCTACATACATATGTATGTAGTATGTATGTATGTAGATCAACGGCACAATATATAATCAAAGTACAAGTCAGGCATCCGAGTATTATACTTAAAGCGCAATGTGAGAAATACACTATATAACTTGTGCAACATATTACTAAAATACTTTATTTTTGTTTTCAAAAGCCGTTTGGAGACAAATGGGAAAGATACATACAAACCAGCTCTGTGCTAAAAATAAAGTGAATTTTCATTTCTCCCAAAATTTATTCATTCATTAATTTCTATTTTGTCGTCTTTAAAGTAGTCCCCTCAGATATAATAAACTTGTGCCAGGTTTTTTTTTACATTCCTCGAATTAGCTCTGATCTGTCCTTAAGCTCTCTTGAGCGATTCGGGTTTTATCTCCTGAATCGTCGCAAACGCCGTCCTTTCATGGGTCTCTTCAATCTTGGGAACAGGAAAAAATCGCAAAAGCCAAATTTGGTGAATTTCGATTTCAAAGCCTTTCTGAGATAACTGACATGAGTACGTACATAAGTATTTGTATTACTAAAAATGGTATTCAAAATAATGGTTTTAATTATTTTGAACAAAAAATAGGCAAAAACAAAACACAAATTTTAGAATATTGAATCGAGTGTAGCAAAGTAAATGATGTTTGTGCACCACAAGGATCACTACTAATAAGAGCCTCATCATATACAGCTATGGACGGAGAAATAGCGCACTTATCCACAACAATATGGAATGGTTAATAATATGATATATAGATAAAATTACACATTTATTTCGGATTGATATTTTAGTTTACTTCAGTATCAACGAAAAGAAACAAAAAAAATATATATAGTGTTTAGTAATGTAATAATTCCACAAAACTTTTGTTTATCACAATTTGAACAGGACAAAGAAATAGCGCACTTATTTTGATTTCCTATAATAATATGTATTTTTAACAAAATAATTTTAATTGTGTGGTGGAATTATTCATCTCTTTAATACTTTGTTGAATAACCATTATTTAATAAAACTGCTGCACACCTGCGAGGTAAACTTACTTTTGCCATCTCTCCAAAGGATCTATTCCACTTCCACTAAACCGCCCAAATATCATCGCAATTCTTAAATTTTTTTTGCCCAACTTTCACCTTGACATTGTTCCATAAATTTTTTATGCCATTAATTATTTACCACCAAAGTGCTTTACTGTTTTTGTAGTGTAACGGGGATTGAATTCTGGCTTTTTTCCTCGATGAACAAATGTTTTTCCGTCAGGACCAATCGTATTAATTTATGTTTGATCAGTGAAAAGTACTAGTTTCCAGAATTTGATGTCCTTGTTCTTATGAATTTTGCAAAAGACAAACCGTATTTTATATATTTTTTGACAGTAGTCACAACTATAAAGATTATTTTCATTCAGGCGTTTTCCTTCTTCCGATTTTACTTCACATTAAGCAAATTTGCATCCGAAGTAACGCATTTGATGACATTGTATATCGTCGTTGTAAGGGATCCAATTATTTTTGCAATTTTTGTTTGTTTTGTACCTTTTTGGTAAAGGTCCCAAATAAACTTTCCGTTTGAAGGGAACAGTGGGGCCCTCTACGCATTTTGGTTCACAAAATTAAAAATTAATAATATTTTTGTAAAATTAGACAAAAATTTACCACCAAAATTTCTATGAACTCCTTTTTTTATAATCAAAATAACACTGCGCTATTTCTTTGTCCAACCCAAAAATTTTATTTATAATAAAATATGACAAAAAGAAAAGAAATTTAAAAGTTAACGGAACTTTTCCAAAGAATTTTCGGAAAAGCAAAGTAGGCCAAAATAATAGCATAGAAACACATAATATATTCATTCCAATTTTTATTGTGATTCGACTTTTACTATGTAGTGCGTAGGTGCGCTGTTTCTCCGTCCATAGCTGTATAATATATGTACTTTTGTTACTGATATCGAAAAAGAATGTGAAACTGTGCTACTGCAGATGATATGAAAACATACATATCGTTACCTAAAACGCAAAACGCCCTAACTAACAAAAAACTCAAAATCGATTTTTTTGCAAATTCCGATGTATCTAATCAAAATACATCACCACCAAACAAATCATACTTCCACTTACACAAATAGCAACCTTATTGACAAAATAAAAAAGCCTTTACTACAATATTGAATATCTTTTAAGAATGTTTTTTGCTTCTCCTGTAAAATTACTAAAATGTTTTAGGGCGTTTTGCGTTTCAGGTAACCATATGTATGTACATAAATAAATGGTAATAAATGAACAAACATGAACTAAATAGAATTACGATAAAAAAGGTATAAGTATTAAATGTCTGGGCTTGTTTGCCGACAAAATAAAATGCGAATATCCCACAGTATAGACTGGAAAAACATTGGGAATAAAACCGATTTTCAAAAGATTAAGCAATAAAGTCTTAGTAATCACAACAATAAAACATACATATATATAATAATATAATAATTGTTAAGTCGAAATTGAAATATGAATCTACGGTTGGGAAGACCCCTATATTTAATACAGCCCATAAAGTGTATTGCAGCGGTACAATCATACAGTTTGCGAAACACCTTAGACCTTAAACCACAACTAGATGATACCAAGTTTAAGACCGAAAAAAATAATAATATTTTTAGAATAAATACTGCAATTTTTATTACGATATATCATGCTGACCCCAAATAATTTAATATAAAATATTGCAATTACTACTAAATAAGTAATAATAAATTTGTTAATTAATTTATTGCCGTTTGTTTTGGACATTTCTCCATTTGCGGCGAGTTGTCGCATGTGCTAGATGCCACTC
This sequence comes from Epicampocera succincta, assembly GCA_932526305.1. NCBI lineage: Eukaryota > Metazoa > Arthropoda > Insecta > Diptera > Tachinidae > Epicampocera > Epicampocera succincta. Next base: position 62,437,368 of record OW052034.1, read on the forward strand.
TACTCGTCAGTAAACTTGAAGAATGCCTTGAGCATTAGGCAACTGGAAACATAAAAAAAAATATATTTTATATGTGAAAATGCATAAAATCACGATGTCGGCCACAATTCGCCATTCGCGTAGAAATTTGCAACTGATTTAATTATATTTATTGCGCTGGCGCACGTTAAACAATTCAATGTCCTGTTACCATATTATATTTTAAATTTCAAACGTCTTAATATGCTCCTTTTAGTTCAGTTATATAGTTAGTTATATTTCTTAAGTGATGTGGCAGAACCACTCCAACGTACGACATTCGATCTGTTCAATATTCCCGAGGTTTTCGTTTCACTCTTTGTAAAATATTTAATGTGCTGATTACACTTCTCTGTGTTATGTTGTAACCATTTCATAATAAATATTTATGTAATTGTGAAACCATATTCGAAATGCTTTTTTAAAAATAGTATTATCTATGTTTGTTGCCACTCTGTTGTTGTTTCTTAATCTTATTTTAAAAACTTTTCATAAATCAATATGTTTTTTTTAAATTTAATTCTTTATCAATCAACCTCGAATATATTGTTTCGTCGGCTTTTCTGTCACTTGATTGAAAGCATTCAAAATATATAAACAAATTAATTTTAAAAATCGTTCTAATTGTGTTTTTGTTAATTTTTAATTTTTTTTTTTAAATTAGCAGCAGAATTCTTTTGCAACATTTACATATTTTTTGAAAATAGTTTCGCTGAAACATTATCTCCAGCTACGGGATCCTGGTAATTCTAGACCTGTGCTAGAAGTATTGACAAATAATCATGTGTTGAAATATAGAAATAGTAATTATATTACGCTTTCCAATTGGCCGCCTATAATTGGTACGACTGAAACCAGAATTAATTCTCATTTTCAAAGGCATAGCATTGTTTTTGTTTACAAAAGACGTATCTTATATTAAAAAAGTGTCCAGGATAATGAAAGACTTATTGAAATCCCAAGTTTTAGAGAGAAAAAATTATTTTAAATTTGTTTCGTTTTTTTTTGTACAGAATTCTAAATTCTTTGTAGAAAATGGAAATACATGGCCATAGAAGTGGAATATGCAAGAAACCCATTTAAATAAATGGATACATACGTCTTTTAAACTAAAGTAACGCTAAGCGAAAATTTTGTGATGACAGATCGATATCATTTTGTCAATGTCACTTTTAAACATCAATTACTTAAATTTTTGACAACAATTAATTTACATTTATGCAGTGCAATGCCTTTAAAAAATCTTTAAATTTATCAATGTTTTCTTTTTAACATTGTATATCTTCCACACCGAACATACATACATACATACATGCACTTAAATGCAAAATTAAAAACAAGTAAAGAACTTTAATTTTAAATTATTCCTTGTAGAAATAGTGCGAACGTTATAACCTACCCCAACTTTAATTTGATTATGTGCCATATTTACCGCACACAACCCAACGTTACCCTTCCTGCCACTTTCTGAATATAAAACAATCACTTTGGAAGTGGGTGTGAGTTTTTATTTTTTATTTTACGTATTAATGTATGGTATGGAAAATAAAAGTAAATACAAAAACACAACAACGCAAATAGAAAAGCAAGAAAAAAAACCAAAACCATTGAGCATGTCCTTACTCAACTGTAAATATAGAAATATATATTAAAAAAACAACAACAACAACAACAACAATAAGAAACATACACAAATGAACAGAAAATAATCATGCATCTTCTCATGGCTTTGATACTCAATTTACACCGACAACATACAAGGATGAAATAGAGTTTAAATAGTAAACAACTAACAAATACGCCATGATACCGATGTGCATGTACATAATATGTACGTATGTACGTACGTTTGTTTATCGTACCCACACATACACACACATATATATATATATATAAATACATACATGTGTACATACATATTCAGTCAAATATCGCAATCTTTATGCATAAATCGTATATAACCCGCCAATGCTCAGTCCTTGTGTAGTGAATGATAGTAAAGAAAAAAAACTTAAAAAGGAAAAATAAATCCTTACAGGGAAAACAAAAAACGGAAAATACATTTGATATGAGAACAAAGAAAACTACAAACAGAAAATTATTTTCACTGCACTCCGTTTTGCCAACCCAAACATACAACAACAACAACAACCACCACCACCACTCTTCTACTTGATACACTAAAATATACTAAATAAAGTGCACTGCAAACAAATATGTACACACATACACATATATATACACATACATACGTATACGTTTACATAACTGTGTACATTTATTCCATAGTATTTATATTTAAATCTGTAGTAAAAATTTTGCAATATGTAAAAAATGTGAGTTTTCATACATATACATATACTTTTTCCACATTGCATTCAGTTCAAATTTCTCAAGTATGTAATCTAAACAGAAAATTTCGTTATCGATGTTTCAATTCATTTAAACTAACAGATCCATTTGTTACTTTAAATGAATTTTCAACACAGAATGACACTAATACTCGTACATACTTTTTTTGCTTCCATTACTTTAGCTGTCATCCAGCTTAAAAATTAAGCATCGAAGTTATATTTTTTCTAAAGGTGGACTGACGGCCGAACAAACTATCAGCACGATGCATTAATTTGGAAAATTTGTCTGAAAAATCAAACCTGCTGTATATGAAGTTTTTGAGCAATCGAACATTTCACTTTTCTTTTCCTAAATACTTAAACTATTTTTCAAAAAAAAAAAAAAAAAATGCCGCAACTTAAACTTAAACACAAAATAACTATGCAGAAGACTTGCATATATATATATATATATATATATATATATATATATATATATATATATATATATATATATATATATATATACATATATACATACATACATATAAAAATGGTGTAAAAAATGTGTAGTAATTCATAAAATGAGAACGGCTGGGCCGATTTCTGTAAACATTTTTGTCAGTTGTTCGTATTTTCGAGGAGAAGGAAAATCCCTCCGAAAAAGTCGAAAATCGAGTTTTTGTATGAAATTTTGTGTGACATTATTCCTTAATGGCTTTCCAAATCAAAAAATAAAAAGTTCTTAGTGTAAATCATAAAAAATTGCGGAAAATTGGAAAAATCGAAAATTGATTTTGTGTGCAAAAAACATTGTTCATCAAAACGCTCTCTACTGATTCGATTCAAATAAATCACATTGAACATTTAAATAATTGTGCTGTATTAGTGCTGTAAAGTTTGTCTGAAGGCTTAAAATTTGGGGGGAGGCGAAGTTCGCCGGGTCCACTAGTTTTATATAATAGGCAACTGAATTCAACTTTGTAAGAACAAATTTAGTTTATTTTGTCTGCACGAAATATAAATTTAAACTCTCTCTCTTTTGGGAAGAGTGACATCACACTATTATATGTATGTATGTATAAACAATTTTGTGGGTACTAAGATTTTTCTGAAATGTTTTTTTCTATTAAACTTTTCATCATGAGACCCCTCATACGGACATCAATAATCGAAAAGAATGGACGCCTACCGCGATGGCGATTGCCCCATTAAGGCATGTTTGTACATATGTACGTATACTGTTCGGCTGAGGGAGGATTTACTGTCTGTACTTGCGTCAACTGTTCGACTTAGAGAGCTTTTACTGTATGTCTATACATATACGGTTCTTTTTATAGGGGTATAGAACTTTGAAATGGAATAAATCAAAAATTACTTTTTTAAATTCACATGAAATTTTATACGACTTCTGGCATATGACCGCCACGGCGGGCTCGGACGTAGTCTAATCTGCAGGTTCAATTTTCGATAACTTTTTTGAACATTTGTGGCCGTATATCGGCAATAATGCAGCGAATGTTGCCTTCCAAGTGGTCAATTGTTTCGGCCTTATAGACTTGGACTAGCGGCCTCATATATTAATACATAAAATAGTTTAGCGGCGTTAAATCCCACGATCTTGAAGGCCAATTCGCGGGTCCGAAACATGAAACTAGACGGTTACCAAACGTTTACTTCAATAAATCAATTGTGGTACGAGCTGTGTGACATGTGTTTACGTCTTGTTGAAACCACAGCTCCTGCGCATCATGGTTGTTCAATTGATGCACGAAAAAGTCAGTAATCATAGCGGTCATCATTGACTGTAACGTTAGTTTTTAAAGAAGGACGGACCAATGATTCCACCAGCCCATAAAGCACACCAAACAGTATTTTTTTTGGACTTAAAGGTGCCTCAACACACTATTAAGGATTATCATTACTCCAGATACGGCAGTTTTGTTTATTGACGCATCCACTCGAAACAAAAGAAAGCTTCATCGTTAAACAAAATTCGCTTATGAAAATCGGAATGAGCGTTGTTCAGGTGTCAGTCTATTCATGTTGACTTGCCAATTTTGCTTTACTTCAAGGGCATCTAGCAATTTATAATCTTATCGCAAAATTTGTGTGAAAGTGAGTTGCCTGGTATGCAGGTGAGAATTATTGAATTTTGAGTTTATATGTACATACATCACTCAATTTACTTTCAACATCTTTTTATGCGTAATTAGTCCTTCGTATGCACTCTCCTTTAAAATAGTTACACAATAAAACATTTCTTTTTGAAATGAGAACCTACACGTGTAAATATATCAAAATTTTGCTCCGAGATGTTGTGTTGGTGCTCGGCATGGTCGTCATAAAACCAGAAACAATATAATCTCAACCTTTTTTTGAATATTTTTGAATTTTAAATCGTCTATAGGGAAAAATAAACGTAATTCTTTTTAAATAAAGCATTACTGAAGTGTGCACGTAATCAAATACTAAAATTTTTACTTTTGTATTCAATTTACATACTTATAAATATTGTATGTATTTCTTTATTTTTAGGTTTAAGTTTGCTTTTGGGCTTCTTTTTGTGCCTAGCAGAGTCAGCCATTTTGCCTCCCGATCATAATGTTGACTGTGAACATTATGATGAGAAAGAATGCCTGAGTCGTGGTGATTGCGCCACCAAAATCGAACATTGCAAGTTTGATTCAGATAAACCACCCAGCTGTTATGTTTTGTGGTCACGCGATGAAACTACAGGTAAGATTCAACGCATTTGCCTTAACTCAGGAGAAACGTACTTTAAGTATTTTCAGTATTGGGCGTATAACTTAAAAATACATGTGTTCAATAGAAATTTATATAAAGCCATTGTTAGCTAATGCCTTTTCCCATTTTCCATCTTTCTGGCAACATAAAAGAACTCATTATCTTTTGCGGCCAAGAACGAACCAAACCAATTACGCTTACCTTGCTCTAAAGTGAATAAGGGGATAGATCGAAACAAATAGTAGTCGGGCGCGGGCCAGTCTAGACAATTAAGTGAAGCTTATCCAGGACAACGAAAGAGCGCTAGAGAGAGAAGTGAAACAAAGAGGTATGGCGGGGTGAAAGAGGGAGGCGGTAAACAGAGTTCTGCATCGATCGAATGAAATGCTAATCTGGCGTGCAAGGCCTAGACTATTGAGGCAAAACTTCCCAACTGCAAAGCTATAAATAGTATTTAACATGTATTTCAACAGTTAGCGGAGCGTTATTACGGTTTAATGTTTGGCCGTACATTTCGGACGTTTATCGGCCAATTTACGTTTCAACCAAATCAGTTGCATACGAAGAAGGTTCCCTGCTTTAGCCAGGCCAGATTTCACCAAACTGCAAATACGAAACGTTACCTTAACGCCATCGTTATTTGACGTTGAAGTTGTTTCTTCTGGTTAACCAGGCTCCAAATACGATCCTTTAGGATTCGACAGACCCGTAGTTTTTTTTTATAAACAACGATTCAGTGCAATAATTAAGGGACAAACATTATTTCTGACATGCAAAATCGTCGGTCAATGTTTCATGGCTTCCATTCGAATGATACACAATTTATCTGCAATTTGTGCTTGTTGCGTTTGATAACCATTTTTTTAGATTAATGCCACCCAAATTCTTGATTTTCAAAAGGCTTTTGACTAACCTGGGCGATCCTTGTCGTCCGCGTTAAACTCAACTCTACTGAACAGCACAAACCATATCGCATAAGATGAAATATACTTACCATAACCGGTATACTTGAGCGGGACTTTTTTCAAAATGAAGCTCCACAGATATGACCACAAATTTCGATATTTTCATTGTGAACCGGCTTAGTTGTTTACACTAGATTTTTCAACAAAATTTCAGGTACATCTACATACATACATACATGCATAAGTTATTAAGGACACAAACATGTCTGTGTTTTTGATATTTTTCATCAAAACTACTACTATTATGTTATTTAAAATGAAAATGTTCTGGAATTTTGCATCCTGTTAAGTTAACAGCTTCTGTACAACAGACTGATAAAAACAGGGAGTTAAACAACGGAGCCGAACGACAGAGTTGCTCATAACTTCATAAACATTGCTGACGATGAACTAAATGTGAAACCATCCTTGTATTTAATAATTAGCCGTAGATTTGTGGTAAATTGCAATTTTTTTTAAGTACAATTGAGCAATTCTTTTTTCAAACTTGTTGGTAAAATTTAAGAAAATAAAAATGAAAATTTTTTTGAAAGAAGAGCTTAACAAAATTAAAAATCCATTAGAAATTTATGACTACATACATACATACATATATATAATAATTCAGACACAAAATGCTGATCGAATATCTGCATAAACAAGTTTTTTAAAAAGAAAAAATTATAAATATTCAAATTAAAAGAAAAGTCATACCTATTTACATACATACATATGTATGTACTGTATATGCAAAAACCGCGTGCATATGTAAATATATCAGCATAAATATGTACATACGAGAATGTATGTATGTATATTTTGCATGTGTATTAATACTAATATTTTGTTTTATTCATTTTCCAACTTAACAGGCGAAGACCAAATAAAAATGAAGGGTTGCTTCTCTCAAACTCCGGAATGTAATCAAACAGAATGTGTTACGAATTCGGAGCCTCGTAAGAATAATATGAATTTATTGCATTTTTGTTGTTGCAAACAATCAATGTGTAACACGGCACAAAAATGGGAACCAACAACAACCGAAGCAACAACACAAGGTAAATTTTATTTTGCTTCTTTTTATTTCTTGTTATTATTATTTTATATTTATAAATAAATATTCAACTGCTTTATTTCGCGTTTATATGTATGTATTTTCGCCTTTAACTCTGCTCCACAATAATGTTGCTGGAGAAATACATATGTACATATGGATGTACATAAATAATGGTTTTTCTCTGTTGATTTCGATGTCACCATTGAATACGAGCAACAAAATTCAAGCGTACAACCAACTTTCCTTACCCACGCAAACAGTGATGCCGTTTATACATATATGTATATGTATATGTGTGTGTGTTTGTGTGTTGCATGCAGAGAAGGTTAGATAGAAAAGGGATCCTTGCTTGCAATTTTCAATTGCTCCTGCTACTTTAGTCTGTTGTTATTATGTTTTCAAATTCATTGCAATGCAGGCACGTATGCACAATATGGCTGCATGTAAATGTTGTTGATGCTGATGCTGGTGCTGGTGCTGACGATGATGTTGTTAGTGTTGATGGAGGATGCCACAATGCCATGTTTACCCCAATTTTGTTCTAGCAATATTTTGTTTTTAATTTTCCATGTTTTTTTTTAAATATTATATTTGTTTTCTTATTATTATGGAGAATTTTTTTTTGTTAGTTCATTCTTTCGTTCGGCTTAGTTTTTATTCAGCACCCTCTTTTTAATCGTATACGTGCATACATACATATCTATGTATATAAATTGAAAAATATCTTGTACCCTACAGCATGATTTATGAAGTTTCGGAATAATAGGAATTCATAGTTATTTAGCTCGATTTCTTAAGGTGATTCAAACACTTTCTTCAGAGAGTATAACAACATGTTGTTAATTGTGATTAAAGTTTGATGGTTTCACTGATTAAAAATTTGGAATGCTTTAATGTTTGCGAACTTATGGCTCTGTCACTTCCAAATAAAGCTTTCTGCGCGTGTAGCGAAAAAAAGTGATCAGCTGTTTACTAAATTAAAACAAAATCAAATATTTCTTTACACGTCAATTTCTATTTTATCCCTCCAAAGTAAGTCACAGCTTTTTTTCCAATCAAACATGGAAAAATCGCAGGAGGCCAAAGCTTGTGAATACAGGGACTGTGGCTTGATTACGGTGTTATTTTTGGCCAGAAAATTACGAACAAGCAATAACGAATGAGCAGCACTCCACACGCTTCATGTCCAAAACTTCCAAATAAATTGCATGCAACTTCTGTAATCGACTTTTGATAATTCGCCATAACAATATTCTTCAATTTCTCAATATTTTCATCGGTTGTTGATGGGATGGAGCGTCCAGAGTCAGCGCCTTCTTTGAACTACTTGTAAACAATTTTCTCACTCAGAGCACAATCAACGCATGTCATGCACTGTTCTAAAAAGCTGTTCACACTACCGAGAGTGTGACTAGTATTGAAAATAAATAAATTTTTTTTTGTTCATATGTTTTATGACAATTTGGAATACTTTATCCCGTACTGATCGTAGTATTTAAAATTATAGTTGTGTATATATTTTTCATTTCCCATTGACATGTCTTTTTAAACGTGAACGGTCATCCATAGACCTATAAAAGATGTAAATAATTTTTATAAAAGAACAAAATTTCAGCCAAGTAAGAAAAGCATACAATTTCATTCCGTTTTATTTATTTAGGTTTGTGTTGCTTTTGAATATAAAAAGAAGAATAACTAAAAAATTATATCTATTTTTTATGTTTTCCAACTGTCTATATAGTTGCGTCAGCAGGCTTAAAATCTTTTACAAAATATGTTGAAATATTTTCTTCAAAAAAGAGTGAAAAAGAACAATTTTCTGATCATATTTTTCACGTTTTACTTTTCTTAACAGCTAAAAAAAACGCCGCTTCGATCACGATGTTACCAGTATTAACAGATTTTTCTTTGTAATTCGCATAGCATTTTTTTAAGACCACTGTGTGTAAAGTTAAATCTTTGCACATTTTTACAGGTTTTTTTTCTTCACTGACAAGTAGAGTGACACCTTCCGACATACATAGACAGCTGGGAAACATATGAAAACAGTTATGTATTTTATATATATAATAAACTAAATTGTTTAAAAAAAAATATTATTAAATATTTTGGGTCACATACTATAACCGCTTAAGTCGAGATATGTCTTTTTGAAATGAACCCCACCGTCTGATTGGAATACTTAAGAGTTACTTATTATATATTAGAATACTATGGAGTACTTGTGAATACCCGTGTGTTTGTCATATAAAAAATACATGTGGTACGTAATTTTGCTCTATTTTATAATTATTTTTTTTTGGATTTATTTAAAAATTTAAGTGATTGAAATTTTTAATAATTATTCTTAATTTTCTTTAAGCTTGATATTGGATTTTTATTTTTTTATGCCTGAATAATTAACAAAATTTATTCAAGCTTTCGTTTTCCTTTGGAAAAGTTTTTAAGGAAATTAATTATGAAGGAAAACGGTGTAAAAAATCTAGGAGACTCTTTTAATTATTTAAATAAGAATACAATTAGTTTATTTATAGGCGCCAGTTTAAACAAAAGTTTACAATTCTTATTGTTTAAATTCTCTAGACATCATGATTTATATCATTTATAGTATGAATTGTAATTTCAAAATTGTAATAATATGGCATTAATAAATGATTGTTATTTATATTAGATTGTATGTACCTTTAATCACATACAAAGTGAAGTAAAACGATAAAACGATGCTTTTGCAAATATGGCCACCTTTATATTCATCTAAATTTTAATGATAATTGAATTTTTTTCAATTACAATTACCTAAAATATAATTGAGTCTTTGGCCTAATTTAAATTTCGATTATTTGCGATTATTCCGGCTGAAAGAACTTTAATTTTACTTAAGGTGTAATTGAAATTAAAATGTATGCGATCAAATTGAGACTACACTGTACCGATACGCTACTGTACAGTTACTTGAGTACCATTCTTAACCGATTTAAATATCTACATGTGTATATATATGTATGTATGTGTTGTTCTCCTTTTACTGGCGCTGCTGCTGCTGCTGCAGTTAAAGTTAATGAACTCTGTAAATAAAAAAGAAACGAAATCAAAGTAGTGGCAGTAGTATCACTGCAGTGGCCGCTGCTGTTGTTGCTGTTGCTGCTGCTGCTGCAACATTTCTTATTCTGCCATATGTTGCAAATCATGTTAATTGGTTGTATATCATGAATTCATGTTTGTTTGTATTTGCCACTTTTAAAAAAGGAACTCACTTAAACACATCATCCTACAAACGCCTACTTGCACATGTATTCATTCCAACTTTTCCAACACAACTGGCACATACAAAAACGATTTACATATATGTATATATATATTTACTTATCCTTGTGATGCTTTTTAACATAGAAAAGTAAAGCAAAATCCTCTAGATTTCACTGTTTTAGCAGTGGGCTGTGTTTTTTTTCTTTTACTTGTTTGTTTTTTGTGTTTTATTTTTGCCTTCTAAAAATTTTTTCGTTTTTAGTCACGTTTTTCTTGTTGATTCACTTGTTATTTTTTCTTCTACATAATATTTTTCTGCTATTTTTTTTCATTCTCTTAATAAATTGGGGGAACTTTCATTTTTCTTTTTGTATAAAGCAGAATTTTTCTGATTTTTTCCCTCTATTTTGTTTGTGCATGACCAAGTACTAGAGTGTGTGTGCATGTTAATTTGTAAATTTTGCATACAAGATGATGATGGTGCCGATGTGATGATGTGATGATGTGTATTTTTGTTAGAATCGTCTTGTACCGTTCCGCTGTTGGTAGAGGTACGAGTGTGCTGTGTATGTTTGAGAGTATTTTTATTCTTTCCCTATTTCGAACAAGCAGAGTTCTTTTCTGATTTGCAGTTTTGAGCTTTTTTCTTCTTTTACTTTTTTTTGGGGGGGCTTAAGTTTTGTATTCGGCCACTTGTAATGTTATTCACCTGTAGGCCGTATTTCTTTTTAGGTTGTTTAAGTTTCTTCTAGATTTTATTTTTGTTTTGTATTTAGTTTCTTACTTTTATTTCTTTTCTGTTTTTTGTATTTTTTTTTTTGTTTTTTTGGAGGGTAATCTTTTATGCTTTAGAAATGTGTACGAACGAGAAGAAATAATATAACAACAAAAACAAAAACAACTTTATGTTTACCTTGTAATTATTTTCAAATGTTGTAAAATTTTCAAGAAAATGAAAGGGGTAGATTTTTATTTTTTTGGTACTAAAGTTTTGCTGCGGTGTAGGGAGGGATGGTGTAAGAGACGTGTTGTATTTTGCCGTAGAGTGTACCAGTTGATAGAATTTTTAGTTCAATAAACTGTCATTCTCAAATAGTAAAAAAATCTCCAAAAGTATTTCTGTATAAGTGTTTGTGCTGCACAAAGATGCTAAAATGTTCTAATTCTCTGAGGACATTTACTGTCAGTTATAAAACTTGTATTAAACAAATAGAGAAACGCTACTAAACGTATTTAAAAGGATTTTAAACATTTTATAATTATGTACATAGTTTTTTGTTTGTTTATTTTGCAATTAATGCAAACAAAGTGTTATGGTGCGTCAATTATAACCATGGGGATTCAAAATTTAATAACTTTTTCGTTTATACATTATAAATTTTTTTCAAATTGTAAAATATGCAAAAAAATTATTATGGGAAATAATGTCACTTCGTAATGATGGGTTCGTTCTAGAGCAGTTTCAATAACATCTGTAAAAATATTGGCCTTGAGTTCAAGGATTGTCTCACAGCTGTTAACCTACATATTATCTCTCCTTCAATCAAACCCAAAGAAAATAGTCGAATGTTGACAGATCTCTCGCTCTCCAAAGCGAGATACTTAGTGTAAAAAGTTTCCATTTTGTTTACTTTACAATTTGAAAAAAAAAATACATACATAAACGAAAATTTATTCAATTTCATGGTTTTTTTTTGGCCCACTCGTCATTAGAAAATTATATAGAGTTTTTGAGAAACACACAATAGGAGCAAGCAAAGCCAAACATTTGTCCTTTTTAATGCGTTTTCATATGACACACAGATTGTAAAAATGATTTCCATCAGTTCCTGTCAATGTGGCCTAATGTGACACTGGACCAACTCCACTGTCCCCTTTTGTGTGGCTTACCAGGCACTCAAGTGACAACATTTTGTGTTATCTAGAGCGGCACATAAAATAAACTTGCCCAAGAGCTCTCTCTCTCTCTCTCTTTCTCTCTTGTGGTATCTAACCAATTCTGCCATTAATTCCCTAGACAGTAAAGCGAAGACGTGGCATTTGAGTTGGTAGTTCGAAACCCTCTGGAAACATAAGGCCTTAACCAGACTCTTGTACATTCCTCGCCAACTAGTTCCTTACGAAGAACAGAAATCTGTTGCAAGACAACAGCACTTCGAGTACAGCTGGATCACCGAGCGTTAGATCTCTACTCCGCTATCTAGTACCAAGGCCTATCGCTGCGTTTTTAGGTTTAAACTACAATTAGAACGTTTCACCCAAGTTAGGGGCCTCAAGGCATCTTAGTGGCACGTTGGTCCCAGTTCTGCCCAATTAGCATTTGATGAAGGTTTCTAAAAAACCTGCATAATCGAAAATTATTCATGAACAAGCTAGAATTTTGATTGCCGTGACAAGAGACGGATCTCATACCTTCCATACTCCCGAAAAGATATTTTTTGCAGATTTCGATAAATTGAAAGTTCTTGTATTGAAGTATGGAAAAAAATTCTACTTTGAAAAAATTGACGTAGAGATGACACATGTAGTCTTATCATGTTGCAATGGAAATTAAAGATTAAGAAGATTTAATATGGGTGGCACTTTGATTTATAACAGAACTTTAACGTTTTAACGAGAAGTCGTGTAAAATCAGGATATAAGATATAGCAAAACTTTTTGATGACACTTATTCGTATGTGTGTCAATGTGTTTATTTAAATTTTAATAAATTACATAAAGCAAATGTTAAATATTTTATATCAAAAGTAGGTCATGTTAAATTTTATATGTTTTTTCAGTGTAGTGATCCGTAGTATTGTAAATTTGGAATGCAATTATGTATGTATGTTGCTAATATGTCCACATACATATCTAAGACCTGAATAGATTTGCACTACGTTTGCAATTAATAATTTGCTAACTGCAAAATTCAAACAAAATCAAAAATTTTGTTGCTTTCAGCAAAAGATTTCGAAGACTATAAATAAAAAATAAAAATTGTATTTTTGCATTTCGTGGCTTTTTTAGGTCAATTGGCAGATTTCTTTTTTTGAATTTTTTCTAATGACATGTTGAGCAATTTTATAGCAACTGCGATGACTTGTAAGTGTTTCGCAGTATTACTTTGACTGTTTTACCGAAATACACAAACTTATGTAGATATTACTAGAAATTGATTTAACTCACAGAGATGGTGTTATTTTGTTCGCTAGCGGCCAGCGGCCAGAAGTTTGGGTTTATTTGATTGAAATTTAATTATTAACCAAGTGAAAAGCTTTATTTTTAAGTTTCGCACATGAAAATAAGAATATAAAAGTTGTTTAATTTCTTCTTCCATTATTTTTTATAGTGCCGAAGGAGAAGACCCCAGAAAATGCCGACTTAATATATATTATTATTTGTTCAATCATACTGGCCATTCTAATAACTATAACGGGCATTGGCTTATTCTTGTATCGCCGTCGTAAACAGGCGCATTTTAATGAAATACCAACCGTAAGTATTTTGTTGAATAGAAGAAACCAACTTATTTTTACACTTTCACTATTGTTTTAATCAAAATAGAATGAAGCCGAAATTACCAATGCTTCGCCGCTGCTGAGCAATCGACCCATACAGCTTTTGGAGTTAAAGGCCAGTGGACGTTTCGGTGACGTTTGGCAGGCAAAACTACACAATCAAGATGTGGCAGTGAAAATATTTCGCATGCAAGAAAAGGAATCTTGGAATACTGAGTTGGAAATTTATAAACTGCCTCGAATGCGTCATCCAAATATTTTAGAGTTTTTGGGACATGAAAAACACACCGAAAAGATACAACAGGAATTCTGGCTTATTTCAGCATATCAACACAATGGTTCCCTTTGTGATTATTTAAAATCTCATACCATCACTTATAAAGAACTTTGTAAAATTGCCGAATCGATGGCTTGTGGTTTGGCTCACTTGCACGAGGAGATTTTCTCAACCAAAAACGAAGGCCTCAAGCCGTCCATAGCACATCGCGACTTTAAGTCTAAGAACGTTCTGCTTAAAAACGATTTGACGGCTTGCATTGCTGATTTTGGTTTAGCCATGATATTTCAACCAGGTGAGTTTGTTTTTACAATTTAATATTTAGTATTTTATATATTGAAATTAAATTCTCCTGCACATTTACCAACATCCGATAAAACAAGTTTCCTTATGTTTATATTTCCTGTTTATATATTTTAATGTAATTTGTGGCTTCTTGTTTGCATTTTACATAAGAATAGTTTATTTTTCTTTTAACATAATTATACATACAAGTACTCACATGCTTAATTGGCAATATAATAAGTTTTTGCCGCAAAATTTATTTGCTTTTCTGCTACTGCTTTTTGCTATGCGTGTTAATAATATAACTTTTTCACGTGCTAACAGACAAAAATGTATTAATTTTGTTTTTATTATTTGTTAACGTTTAACAGAGATATGGTATTTACAGTGATATTATATTAGCTAAAAAATTCTGGCTTTCTAGTGGCCTTCTCTGCTTAGAAAACGAGACAGTCTACAATGAGTAATATTGACATGTATGACAAAAGTAAAATAATAGAGGCTTAGGGACAAAGTAAGAAAAACCTATTGATATGTACAAAAAAATGTATTAATAAATATTAAAAACTTTTTATTATATTATTATATTTTATTAAGGGGGGAGGCCCCATTACATTTTTCCCAAATCTTGCATCAAAATATTGTATACTGCGAAAGTAGTTTCAAAGATAAAGTATTTTGCTACAATTTTCCTGTTTATACTGAACTTGGTCTAAAGAAAAGAGCCAAATGTTAGTTAAATGATTTAAACTTTTTAAAAGAACTTTTTCTTCAACAGTAACTACTAAAAAAAATTGTGCAATATTAAATGTCTCTTTAAATGAAATTAAAAAATTTTCTCCTCACAACTGTCCTCTGCTCGTTATATTTCTTATTATAAATTTTCATAGTTTATACGTCCATAAAATTCAAATTATTATCTTTCATTACCGTGTATTGCCATGTGCTATACTAATTTCTTATATTTTCTATTCTATTTCTGTTGATATTCATACAAAATTTCTACCTGCAATAGCTCTTAAAGAGGCGCAAATGCTGACTGTATCATTTTGTTTTTTTGAAAAAGTTTAATTTTATTATAAAACATTCTATTTAAAGTTAATATTGAATACCCATATTTACTTAACTTTGAAAATGTTGACACAAAACGTATGGGCAAGATATCTTGGCTTCGTTAAGCTTTCAAGCCCTCATTTTGTTGAATAGAAACCAACAATTTTTGTAGTTGTTTCCAGCCGCAATTAAGTTTTGTGATTGTGTAAATGTTCAACATTTCTGTGCAAATAAAACATATTATTAAAGAAACCTTAAACTAAGACTAAGAGACTAAGCCATTCCGTTTGCATCGTCATTTAATTGGTGTCGTCGAGTCTGGTAGTCGGAGTAGTTTTCTTTTCGTGTTTAACTTTTCATAGCAACTTTTATACAAAAAACACCCATTCATTGGTTACTACAATCTGTCCTTAATTATCAAACAGTCGAAACGTATTTAAAGAAATAAGTTTATTAACAATGTTTAATTGGCTAATAAACGGAATTTCTTATCCTTTTATTTGCTTTAAAAGCCAGTGATAAATTAACATTCGTTTTCCACAAACAAAAATTTATGTAGTTGTAATTTTTTGTTTGAAACAAAATTCAAATGTGTGCTACATTGCAATTAGAACTGTTGCTATATTATACCCGACCCTGACCGACCCTATGGATTTTATTAACATAAAGATGGAATAATAACCGATTTTATAGAAAATTTATTTTAAACTTAAATCAAATTTTTGCTGAATCCTTTTGAAATCTTAAAAGAACCTCAAACACTATTGAACTAATCGAACCAAATTAGTTGTGCCTTTCTTTGATAGTATTTATTATGTGTTGTCTTAATATTAGTTTTGCATTTGTTTAATGTTCTTTTTCACACTTAAACTTTATTTTTTTTTTAACAAATTCTGAACAAATATACATACATACAATTGCTATAATTGCAAAGCTATAACAATTGTTGTATCCAAAATCATCACAATTCGTTTGTTGCATAACTTTTTACATATTTCCTTTTTTTTTATTATTATTTTGCGTAAATGTTTATGTAAATCTTGTCCAGGCTTAATTTCACATTCTACACTGCATCTTGCTTTTGCTATTTTTTGCGAAAATTTTTGGTTTTTAATTAAGAAGTGTAAAAAATGTTTTCTTAAGTATTTTTTGTGTTGAAATTGGTGATTGACAGATATAAGAACAAAAAATTTAAATCTTTAATTTTAACGCTATTAACTCAAGTGTATTTACTAACAAGCCAGCATGAAAACAAAATCATTTCCATTTGCACTCAAAAAAAAAAAAAATTAACATAAAATTAAGTGTTTTGTTATTTCGTAAAAAAAAAAAAAAATTAAACACAAATATTAAAAAATTAAGGCAAACCATGTGGAGACACTCACGGCCAAGTGGGCACTAGACGTTATATGGCTCCTGAGGTTTTAGAAGGCGCCATTAACTTCAATCGTGATGCATTTCTGCGTATCGATGTTTATGCCTGTGGTCTCGTTTTATGGGAAATGGTGTCGCGTTGCGATGCAACAGGCCATGTTGGAGAATATTTATTACCATTCGAAGCAGAGGTTTGCTATCAATATTTAAAATGAATTAAAGTTTTTCTTTTCGAATTATATTCATTATGTTATTGTTGTAATTGCAGCTGGGACAACGACCCACCCTAGATGAAGTACAAGAAAATGTTGTAATGAAAAAGTTACGTCCACAAATTTTGAATTCATGGCGTTCACATCCGGTAAGAAATTTTCCTCTCAAGCATTATTCTGTAATATAATAATTTATTGTATCTCCATAATTCTGCTTTTAATATAGTACATAGATTAATATAGTCAGGCCTAAAGAAAAGGGAACAATTTAAAGCTTTTTATAGGATTTGCTAGTGTTGGCGTTCGCATCAAAATAGATGCATGTATTTTAGCATTCATGCAATTGTTTAAAGCGAATATTTTCTAATAAATAGGTTTGATTGATTGAATGTTTTTATAATAATTTCTTAATCAGAATATTATATTCCTATTAGCATTTATTCGCTAACCTGATATTTGTGACAAAAAAGTTCCTGTCAGGCTTAACGTTCAAGTGTATTTTTTCATTTCGATTTTATGCACTTTTTTGTTGTTGCTCTTTTACCTTTTACATACTGTTTAGCTCGTCAATAGTTTGTTTCTTGTCAGCCATTAATCAGATGAGTCGTTAATATATATAGGTTGTAAAATTATGCCTGATGTATGGAAAACTAGTGGATTATATCGATGGACATTTTTTGTGCAAAGCTGACAAAAAGTTTTACTTTTCTACTTCGAGCACGTGTGTAAGGAAATCTTTGTTAGTTAACTCCGTTTTTAACTTCCCCATTTTTTTTTTAGCATTTTCTTAAAATAAAAACAATTTCAGTTTCAATCTATTTAGTTAGAGAAAGTGAGAGAGGAAATGGCAAAAATATGTCAATATTAAAAACGGAGCTGTGAAAGCTATCAATTAATCATATACACATTTATGTATGTAAATCGCTTTTCTCATGTACCATCCAAATTTTTATAAGAAGACTTTGAAAGTATGCTTTAAAGGCGCAAACAAAATATATACATATGTATGTAGCTGTCATATGTCGACATTCCGTAAGTACGGCCCTACTTGTCTGTAGATTTGAAAACCTTTGAAAAAAAAACCAAAAGTGGTGACCTTTTTTGTACAAGGTGGCGCAAAAATAACCTTCCGATGTTTTTTGGCTGTAATTTAAAAAAAATGAAAAACTTTGATTCTTCTTGTGGACTATTTTTATTTGGTCTTTTAATTTTTTTTACATCAAGTCGAGAATATGATGTCATGTAAATGGCCGCCGCCACAGTTGATTGTTATTTGAGCCCTTTTTATGGCATTTTCCATCACTTTGTCCAAAACTTCCGGCGATAGGTCCTCACATTCTTGACGGATATTGTCTTTAAGAGCTGCAAGAGTCTGAGGCTTGTTGACATAAACCCGCGACTTCAAAAAGCCCCACAAAAAGAAGTCTGGAGCGGTCAAATCAGGCGATCTTGCTGGCCAGTGCAAATCGCCAAAACGGGAGATTAGGCGCCCGGGAAATGTATCTTTCAGCATATCGGTTGTGGCACGTGCAGTGTGTGCCGTTGCACCGTCCTGTTGGAACCACATGTTTTCCAATCCCAATTCATCAAGTTGCGGCAAAAAGAACTCGTTGATCATTGCTCGGTAGCGCTCACCATTCTCAGTAACCGTTTGGCCCGCGACGTCTTCGAAGAAAAAAGGTCCGATGACTCCTCCAGCGCAAACAGCACACCATACAGTGACTTTGAGCGGGTGTAATGGCTCTTCGTGGGTTACACGCGGATTTTCAGTGCCCCAGAAGCGTAAATTTTGCTTATTTATGTACCCGCTAAGATGGAAATGGGCCTCATCACTCATGATTATTTTTGATGAAAAATCATCTTCCTCTTGGTGGTGATTAAGGATGGCTTGAGCGTATGTTAGACATGATTGGCGGTCAGCAGCTAACAGCTGATGCACCGTCTGGACTTTGTACGGAAACATCTTCAAATCTTGTACCAAAATTCGCTGTAAAGACCGTCGACTGACACCCATTTGCGGGGCACGTCGTCTGATCGATGTCGACGGCGCTTCCATGACATCCTCAGCTACAGCAGCAATATTCTCTGCAGAACGGCTACTCCGGGGTCTGCTACGCCTGGCAGCATCTCGTGTTGTGCCAGTCTCTTCGAGGCGAGCGGCTAAACGTCGCAGTGTTTCACCAGTAGGCGTTGGACGGCTAGGAAATCTGCGACGAAATTCACGTTGTGCCAAAGTCACCGACCGATTATTGGTCAAATAAATAGTCACCAATATTCCGCGTTCTGCAGCAGTGTAGCGTAACATTTTTTATTAACGTGTATTTCGCATGTGTTTACTACACAAATGTCAAAACAGAACTGACATTAGGGGCCAATCGCAAAATTTATAGCATTTTCTGATAGGAGGATTACTTTTGCGCCACCTTGTCTTACAGATTTTAGAACTGTTTAATTTACATTTCGAATTCGTATAGATTTTTGGGAAATTTTACTATGAAAAAAGTTCGCAAAATGTTGGGGACTTGGACAATTGGATTACATGGGAGAAAGTCTTCATTTTAAAGAATTCCGAGTTTTTATAGGTTTTGAGAAATATACAATAACGTTGGAAAATCCCGGCTCAAACTTGAGAGGGTAGGGGCAAACTGATTGCCAGGAATTTTCAGAAACGTTTAGTTTACACGATAAGTTTAGTTACGGAAAACCTATAGGTTTAAAACTTTAATGACGATTTCTATACAAAATGTTTTCGAAAAGCATTTTTACACACCGAACTCATACTAAATGCGCATCCGCAAATGCGCGATGTTATTTCTTTTCTTTAGAAGTTTTTTTTTTTTTTTGCCTTAATAAAGACACATTTAATTTGGAACTGTCTACTTCACATGTTTATTTTGATTCGCTAGTAGGTTACAAGTTACAAACACAACAGCTGTGCCATTTCGAAAACGAAAGGTTGCGTTGATCTGTCTACCCTGAACAGTGTTTTGCAACGATTGCTCAGTTTCTGTTACTTTTATTTATGAAAAGCTGAAAATCATATTAATGAAAATGTTTTACTTTTCAGGGCATCAGCATTATTTGCGACACAATGGAAGAATGTTGGGATCATGATGCCGAAGCCCGTCTCTCCTCCTCTTGTGTTATGGAGAGATTTTTGCAATTACAAAAATATCCCACCACAACGCTGATCAAAACTAACACCAATAATATTGTGGTTGACGTCAAAGATTCAAATAATATAAACTTATAGAAAAGGTATTAAATCACTCTTGTTGTAAGCACTTAATCAATTAATAATAAGAAACAAAAAATAGCAACGGCAAGAGTGATACAAGTTTTTAAACAAGGCGCGCCACAAAATACAAAAAAAAAAAAAAAACTACGTATCTATACTTTTTTTGTTGTTTGTTTTAAAACATATAAAAATAATTGTTTTAAATTGTATTGTGCCCCTTCCGAAGTCGTTTTGGATACCCTGTTTTTCAAAATCCCACTTATCTTTTTACGATTGCAAACTGACCATTAAGGCAACAAAAGGACTCTTATCTAACAGTTTTAATGTACAGAATTTAGTTAAACGGATTTTCAAAAAGCAGATTCAAAAAAAAAAAAATCCAAAAGAATCTGTTTCAGAAATTGGTTTCATTTTTTTAATTAAACAACAAAGAACGCAATATTATTTAAGAAAGTTCGAATCAAAATTATTCAAAATATACTTGTTTGTAATCACTAAAATTTAATTCTTTCAAAAGTAGTTGTAGTTATTTGTAAGAAAAACGTTGAATAATTTACAACATATAAAATAACAATTTTATCGGTCTTGTCTAAAGTTATTTTAAATAAAATAAACACAACTTATGGGAAATTCTTAACCGCATACTTTGTATGTGTATAAATTAATTTCTATGAAAGCTTTCCGCAAGAGGATGCATTTGCTATTAAAAACTATGCCAACTTAGAATGAAAAGAAATTTCGTAAATTACCATTTAATTTGATTTGGATTCTTTTTCAATTAGATGAAATAGTCGGTAGAATTCTTTACTATTCTTAAAAAACTTTAATACACAGTTATTTCTTGCGAAATGTAGAAGCATTAAGACATAATATTCATAACCTAAAACACTTGTCAGGACTTGTATGCGAAGACGTTGATTGTATTGTATATAAACTCTGCCTAAAAAAGAACATAAAAGTATTCAAATGTACATATGTTTTTAAACATGGGCAAAATCGTCTATAGCAACAACGTGGCCTGCATTTTTCTGCCCTTTAATTAAATTGAAAAGAAGTAATTCCTAAATACTAATCTTGGTTCTCTTTCAAGTTGCAAACATAACTTTGTGCTTGTTGTGGTATCTGCCTTTTATTAATTCTATCTGAACTGAACATGAAAGTGGAAAGCAATCAAAAGTTGTTTAATATAATTTGATGTACTAAAAATGTGCTGATGCGTTGAAACGTGATTATAAAACTGCAGTCTTGCATCTTTTTCTTGTCTTCTTTAGAACTCAATAAGTTATTTTCTTTCATGTTTAAGAAATGCAAAAAGAATCTGATTAAATTAAAACAGTGCTAATAAAATCATAAAGTTGGAAATAAATTTTATAAGCCGCGACAATGCAGTTTGTTTTCTGCATTGGCGGAATGTTCTTTTCTTTTTGTGCAACAATGAAACTGTATTTAATGCTTCTTAAATATTGAACTTCTACAATTGAATTCTTTCCTATAACCATCTTCACCACCTATAAACGAAATTTTAGACAAGACTTTATTAAGAATAATTTAAAATGTAGAATTTTAATCGAAATTAAAAACGAAATAACAAATACGCAGCTAAGTTAAAAACGAATAAGATTATTAACACACGACTGACTAATTAGAGTTATAAATGAAGAAAAAAAAAATGAGAAAAATTATTTTAAATGTGAAAAGAGAAAGGAAAAAAGAATGTAACAAACACGTTTTAGATATGATAATATTCAACCCGTTTCCTATTTTATGCAAACAAATGCCATGTCTCTCGTCTACCATAAATAGAAATCCTTTAACAGGATTTTTTCCCCCCCCCAAAACTATTCTCAGTTTTAGCAATTTAATACAGTAGATAACTTTATTATTATAAGTTTGTTGTGTTTATATAAGTTGTTTAGGGTTTTTTTTTTTAATTTTTATTAGTTTAAGTTTTGCATCTTTTGTTATTTACGTTTGTAAATGAATTAATGGTTCGGATATATTGATGGCAGTTGAACATCAGCTTCGTTGACAATCGACAATCTACAAAATATGCAGTTGCCCGCAAACCACATCCTCCAAGTACATAATTGAAACTATTGCTAATACTCATTTTCATCTCTAATCGAACTGTAATACTAATATTTGTTTTATTTACCTAATAAATCATCGCTTGACCGGCAAAGTATTCCAACTCGCCATCTCATCAAAAACATTTGAACAATATTGTTAAATTGTTTGTCTCTCGGTGTGAAAATATTTCTAAATAAAGAGGACAATTACTACCAACTGCATGCATTCGGACCAACTGCCAGGACAAAGCTTTATTGTCTCTCAAGTGGCTGCCACATACTTCTGATTTGTTAACTTCAGCTAAGCAAGCTTTTCGTTTTAGCCCAGCTTGCAGCTTGTGCCATCCCGTAGTAATCTGAGGGAGTTGCCCTTGCATTCGTTCTTATTTACTGTGTAAACTAAGCTGATCCCTTTTCTATCTACAATGTGCATATTGCTGAAAGGGTTTGTAGTCGATTCGAACATTTCGATTTACTCGCATCACTCATCTGCTTTTGCTCACAGCCAGCAGCAAATGCCTGTATGGATGCATGTGTGCTTGTCAGAATCCGATCTGACAAAGAGCGGCTCACAAGCTTTTTTTCGCTTTAATCATCTCTTTATATCATCTCTGAAAGCCTGGAATTTATATTTGTGTGTAACTTCAAGACTGAGCTGAGTTTTTCGCACCGACAGACAATTTTGCCTCAGCCATTTTTTTTTAAATTTAAACTCTTGGTTTGATCACTGCGATGCAATTTTATTATTTAATGTATATGTATTTACTAACGTCTTTGAAGAACATTTTCCAAACATTTTGTGCCTTTTTTTCCGGTATCGATATAAGTTTTATTAATAATTACATTTTGATTTATATTTGCTTGTAAATTTTTTTAAGTTAAGTAATAAAAATTTGACTTGTATCTTTAAAAATAACTTGTTTTATTTTATTTTACAATATTATTACTCCTGTCTGTGCCAATATTTTCTTACCTGTTTTTTTTTTTTTTTGATTTCCTTGTTTCAATTATTTGTGGAACCCCTTGAACCAGTATTTAATATCTTATCTAATAGTAACACAATGAAAGTACAATTTTTTTAACTGTGTTCAGTTAAATTTGTTTAACATAGAAAGAAATATTAAGTTAAGTTGAAAATTATAGAAAGAGTTTCTGAATTCATAAACAAAATAATACAAAAAGTTGAAACAGAAAAAAAATAAAAAAAAAATAAAAGAATAGTTTACAAAAACCAAAAGTTTAATTCACATTTGTTTCACCAGCAACAAAAAATAACAAAACAAGACAACACAAAAGTACACAATCAAGGCGAATCGATAACAAGCGAAATCGAGAAGAGTAACATTTTTGTTTTTCACATTTCACAATGATTTAACAATAAAAATACCTACTTGGGGGGTTTCCCTGAGTGTACGAAAGAGTGAGTTCAGCTGTTATGAATTCGCCTTGTACACAATAGTTAAATTAATTAAAAACTGTAAAAAACACTTTTATCAAAACAAATCAAAAGTATTTAATTCTTTTCTATTTGTACATACATACATATTTATTTAAAGTAGTTATAGAAATGCTAATATGTAAACGAATTATTAACACTATATATATATATATACAAACGAACAGACATTACGCGCATCAAAAATTGTTTTTATTTATATTTTGAAGAAAGTATTTCAAGCAATATTTTGTAAAGATAAAATGCGCATGTGGTATAGCCATAACGTTGATCAGACAAAAAGGGTTTGACCAACGCTTCATGTGTTATAAGAGTAGATTTTAGTTATAGGTCTTTCAAATGTCAATTGTGCTTACAGCAGCAGTAGTACAGTCTCGGCCAAAACTAACTGAGTAAAAACTATTAAATACTTCATGAAATTTTAATTGATTTATAACAGCAGAAATGTATAAAAAAAAATCTGAATTAGTTTTTTCAAATCTTTGTTCTTTGTTAATAATACGAAAAAAAAACATTCTCAAAAATTCAAAGAGTATTTGTGGCAAACTACTTTCATTGCCACTTTCGACCAAGTATCCTTAATGGCATAATTATTGTCCTTATTGTGTTGAAATATCTTTGTATATATTTTTGCCTACAATGCCCTAGATTTTAACTAAACCTTGCCCCTTGCTTAACAGTACAACTGTCGGCAATATCGCGGTGGCAAGCGTGGATTAGTTGGGCATGTCACTCTTTTCATTACATATAAAATTACTATATCAAGTTTTGGTTTATCGGAAAACAAAACTTTGTTCCGTTGTTATATAGTCCAGTTAAGATTTTTGCGAACAAATTTAACACGCAACTTAATTTTTTGTGCAATTTTCGCCCATCTACATATAAGATTTCAATCCTGCTGCCACAGCTCTTCCATGAGTTCTACGGATGCTAATTTTAAGATCTAATGACTTGAGAAACATGTTTGTGTTCTCTAGAGAAAATTTTGGTCAAAACAATTACTTACAATTAGAATTTAAAAATAGACGAAATGCAGTTTATGAATTGAAATTGTTTTGGCTTGATTTTGTCGATCAATGCAAAAGCTTTTGTTTCAAATAAAATTTTGATGCAAAAATATGATTTCTTGGTTTTTCCCATCGATCATGTTGTTCTGTTTGTTTTGTCGCGGAGCGAATAGAGTTTACAATTTGGTTCTTTTAAATACAAAATGGGAAAATCCTAGATTTGTTTCATATCAAATTGGCTAAAAATATATATTTTTTCCTTCTGCCGCAAGCGCTGCCATACGATGACACATAATACATACAAAATGCGATTTTTCAGTTAGTTTTGATCGGCACTGTAAACTCCTTAGCGTTAAGTATGACTGCCATTTTATTACGAATAGACTGACTTACTTGCAAAACGTGCGGTTTTTTTTTTTTTGCCAAGTTCTGAAAGGATAAACTATCACGGTCTCTACGACTGAGCATTTTTGTTGGTTTTTGAATCGATGTCCTTTATTTACATATGAATATCTTATGGCTTCATACCGTATAATTCTTCCCACGCCATCCTCATTTTGGTATTGTTGGCGCTATTCTGTTTTCTGGCAGTGTGTTGTAAACCAATCGGAATAAATTATTTAAAAATTTTTTCTGTTTATTCATTTCCCAAATGAAAACGAATAAATTATTGCCTGCATTGTAAAGTGGAACTTTAAGAAAATCATTGCGGTTTTCGCTCAGTTTACATTCAACATAATTGTCTTTCAGATCAAAGAACTTTCTATGCCAACGTTAATATTCTTCTATTTACATCATAGAAGCCGGTATGCGGCATGCCCGTCTCTATTAGCGCAAAGATTTGTCGATTTTATCTCAAGGTCACCACAAACGAATTTAACTTATTATTCTACCGGCTACCAATTCGTATGAATTTCTTTAAAGTTGCTGTGTTTTGGTAATTCCTTAGCAAAATTCTTTCTGATTGAGAGAGTTTATTTGCTTTTGTGATCTCTAGAAACATTTTAAAAGTCGCTTCAGCAATACTGACTTTCTTTGTTGATAACGGTTTATTTCCACTTCTCCTAAAGAGTTGTTTTCCTTTGCTACAGGGATCGAACCTACGATTTTTTTTTTTTTGGAATGTTGATCGAATACTATAACAACTCATCCAACGAGGCACTCATGTTCTTGCAGCATAATTTATATAACACTTTGAATCGTTCAAACAACGATTATGTCGCAGGTGGGTTGGGCAAATGTCGTGTTTTCTTATGTCTTGATGGATAAAATATTTTGCCAAATAATTGTATGTTATTTTGCTTTATGGAAATTTTTATTCAAACAGCTTAACAGCGTTCTAGTAATAAAAATTTGATTTTCATGGAAATTCATAACGAATTACAAAATACGGAATTAGGTGCTGGTTAAATTCTAGACAATCGGCTTTGTTTCCATTTATTATTTATCAGTGCCAACAGATTCTATTTGAACTATTCCTATTGTTACCACAAAAGTTTAATGATTTTTTAGGTTTTCTCCATTCTTTACAAAATTTATAATTTATTTTGCTTTGAAATACTTTTAAGGTTTAAATATATTTAAAATACTACACAGCTCTAATCATCTGAAATTTATATAAACTGTTCAGTTTTCTTTATCTTTAAAAATGTGTACATATTTCTTGATGCTAATTTTTAATGTTTATTATTTAAGCTTGAGGCCCCTTTTGGTTTTTTATACAATCAAAAATATTCAAATATTTCGATATTCTTCTATTTGTGGCCATCGAGAAAAAGAAAAAGTTTGGCTTGAACAGAAAACAGTATCCAAATATTGGATTTTTTATTTTATTTAAAATACCTAAATAATAAAAGATTTAAATAGTTTTCGGTCTTTAACATGTAATAATTACATGCAGAACTGCGAACAATCTCTTGAAAGAAACCGAATCGAATCTCCTTAATTTCTGTCTATGTACAAAAATTTTTTTTGTACACTCGCAATATTTTGAAAAACTTGTATAAAGGATGTATGTATCTTCAGATGCAGGATGTACAATAGAAAACTGAATTGTGTTTTTCTTGCAGTATCAGCATATAGTCATAGAAACCAAGTCGGTTTTGATGTTTCTCGGTTTTGAAAACCAATGTTGTTGTTTGTTATCCTCGAATGCAAATAAAACCAATATTCGAATCAGCTGTTCTTTACAGTTGTATAATTGTTTACAATTTTAATTATAATTTTTTGGATTTTTTTCATTTCTATAAAAAAAAAGAAAAAAATACAATTAAACAAAACACGAAACAATTTAATTTCTGGCACACATTTTACATACCTTTCCCCTTTACATTTGCATCCTTTTGTTGTGGTCCTGCGGTATTCAGAGTTGTGCCCGAAGAGAGTCTACGGTTGGTTTATACCTCTTTGTAAAACCTAAAACCAACACTAATTCTAATACGAACATAAAACCGATTCATGAAACCTTGTTTTTTTTTGTCGTTTTCAAAACCAATTCCAATAATATTGGTTTCTATGACACCCCTGAATACTGACCCTGAATCGGTATGTTTTTATTGCTTCGAGTGATCAATTGGGTTGGAAAGCATGTGTCTACGATACGTGTTCTGGGCTAAACCATATTATTTAAATCCACTCAAAAGTGGTGAACCCATCCGCTTAATGAACAGTTTTTTGTGTTTTGCTTTGGTCACTGAATGATTCACCTGATTTGATTTTATCTTTTTTATTTTTATATAAATTCACATTTTTTCCATTTCCTAATATATTGAACAACAAGAACAAATTACGTTTTGAATTTAGGAATAAGTTTCACACTGGGGGATGGGCCTTATCTATGTATATGAGGCGTGACGCAATGTGCAGGAAATATTAAAATAGTTTATGGTTACAGTTGTATTCCATATTGTACAACCCTTAGGGTGGGTATAAATATTAAGGAGGTCAGAATGTTTCTTGAATGTTTCCTTTGCAACACGAAAAATGTGTGCCTTCCATCACACTGAATTTGGATGGCAAGAAAAGCAAGAGTTTCTGAATCGCCCCTTGGCGGTCGTGTTCCTGTGTGTTAATAAGCAACAAAGGGTTTTGCCAGCATTGAAATCGACCCTGTTCGCATGACCTTATTCAGAGATTGTAATTAGATCCTTATTTAATGCATCATTCATATTTGCCTGAATCCATAACTGAATGAATATAAATGGCATATGCTGCTGTCGTCTGCAAAAGAATCCAGAGATGTAGAAGTTTGACTCAGAAGGTCGTCAAGAATAATAAGAAATAGAGCAGGGCAAAGAAAGAAATGAGCCCTGCGGAATCCTTAAATTCACCTTGAGCTCGTTTGATGAGACTCCATCTATAACAACTTTTATAGTGCGATCTATGAGAAAACTCGACATAAACAGGCAGCAAAACCAATAAGTTTTGACAAAAGTGCACCGTGTCACGCTCTGTCAGATTTCAAGGCCTTAGAAATATTATAGGTATTGGTAACAATATTGATCTATTTGATTAATCCGATTTTATAAAAAAATATTTTTTGAGGAGAAGCAAAAAACTAATAATTTTTTTCTTCAAATTTAAGCATAATTTTTACCAAAGAATTAATATTTGAAGTAAAATATCCAGTTTTTTGTACGACTTGCAGAAATATGACCCAAAAAAAAGCATAAGTCAAATGAAAGAACGCTTTTGGTAATTTTAGGGCTTTGAGAATTGTATTAATTGAATTGAATTGTAAATGTAGAAGTGTAACATTTTTCAAAAATATGTTGTATTTTGATGCGATGCGTCATAATCATCCGAAAAATAGATTTTGAATTTTTTTTTGTCACTTGGGCCTTTTTTAAAATCATATGACAATATACACAGCTAATTCCGAAACTGGTCCTAAAACTTCACCAAAATTTCTATTTTCTTTTTTAAAAATAAATTTTTTTTTTACGTTTTCCTGCCATTTTTGTACTTCTGTGGAGGCTGTGTAATAAATCAGTGACCACTCCCAAGAAGCAAGAAAAGAACATTCAACATTTGGTGATTCACCTTTGTCTTTATGCTGTTTACACTAAAACGAGCGTACAAAATTTCAGAGTTTGGCGCAAATAAAGTTCGCAAGTTCGCATTTGTTTTGCTAATACCAGATTCTAATTAATGGAAATGCTAATCACTGAGAGTTCTAGCTTGTGCATTTGTGTGCTTGTCCCCACTGGGCAATTTGATTGCCAGGACTTTTCAATTCCAGTGTGAGTACTGAAAATGAAATGAAAATTTTTTCAGTGCAACGAAATATTGAAAAATAATCGCTTTTTATGAAAAATCAAACAGACCTCAAGCTTGAAGAAAATGGCAAATATTCGAAGAGATCAAGAAATTAGATTCAATATAATTGGCTTTTGGAAAATAAACAAAAAACTATTCTATTCTATTGCAAATCTCTGTACTGTATGAGTTGCGTTAAAGATGTTAAATGCTGAATAAGAATTTCTTTTAAATCTTTGCTATTTCAACAAAAACTTTGCTATTACATACCTGATTTATATCATATAAAATAACAACAAAAACACATACATACATACATAATTAAATACATTTAACTTAACTTTTCTGTTACATGTACAAATAAAAATATTAACAATATAGAAGACAGTTTTTATTTAAGTAATATTACATACATAAATACATACATACATACATACATAAATACATACATATATTTTCATAAAAACACAAATAAACAACAGCTTAAATACCTGATTTATATTATTGAAAAATAATTTATTGATTTACGACAACAAATTATTTAAAAACAAAAGCAAATTAATTAATCATTATAATAAATAACACGTTTATTTTCATCTCTAATAAAAAAAAAAAACAAGGTGCTGAAGTAAAATAAAATTAAAAAAAAAAAAACAATTATAACTAATAAGCAACAAATTATAAAACGCAAGTAGTAGTTTAAATCACATATCAACTCATTTTATAATAATTTAATATAAAAAGAACAACATTAACAACACGTTTTATTATTAAAACACACATATTTATGTA
Organism: Epicampocera succincta; assembly: GCA_932526305.1. Taxonomy (NCBI): domain Eukaryota; kingdom Metazoa; phylum Arthropoda; class Insecta; order Diptera; family Tachinidae; genus Epicampocera; species Epicampocera succincta. The sequence goes on from OW052034.1 coordinate 62,467,234, forward strand.
TATTTTAAGTGCAATCCAGTAAAATGCAATTTTCTGTGTTTAAATTAATTAAATTAAGTTCATATCAATATCAATTTTTTGAAATGCCTCTGATCTTAATTTTGTAATTACACTCCGGTTTATTTTTTTCTTTTAATTTATGAGTGAGTGATACACAAATTTCGCAGGTCGTAGGTTCGAATTCGACAGGAGCCCCCAAGATTTGCAGTTTGATGTTCGTTATAAAGGAAAAGTGATTTATACATTGAAACAAGTTTTCTTAATATTTTAGTGCTTAATTAATTTCTAGCTGACTCTTTCATTCTTTCCTCAATTCATATAATGATCGCAAAACAACTTATTTTCTTTAGGTGTCCAACTGCCACGAATACAATTCGAAATGTCTTAGACAGGGAAAAAATCGTCATAACAAAAATACTGAATTGAATTGAAACGAAATTGTTGAATTGAAAAAAATTTTTGTTGATTCAGTAAAATCCTTTTTGAAGGCTCCTATTCAGACAACAATTTCTTTGATGTAGCGAATTATTTGCTTGAAAATAAATATAAAAAAGTTTTTTGTTTTCCCAACAATGTCATGTCCAAGTGGAACAAACAAAGTGTTTGTTGATTCCGTGTAATACGTTCGTATTCAGACAAACATTTTGCCATTTCAGCGAGTTATTTAATTGAAAATATTTTTAAACTAGTTGTTGCTGTTAAAGCTGCCCAAGCTCTAAGTAGTCCCAAGTGGTAGATTGTAAACGCCAGAAGTATGGGAGACAATGGTGTTTCCTTCACAATTCAATGAGGGCTACTCGCAGCGAGGCTTCGTGGTTCTACCAAATTAAGTACTTTTATTGGGTAAACGGGATTCTGCTACATAAACCGCGGGCCAAGTAAAACAGCAACAGTTTCTAATCAATTGTCAAAAAAAAAAAAAACACATATTAAGTAGTCAACTACCGGTTATCGACAGAGGTAATAAATTAATGGTTATTTGATATAAAGTACTAAGTAATTTTTCCCACAAAGTTTGCTTTCCAGTAAACAGTTTCGTTACATCAATTCAATAATTACTTTTTATTGAATATGTAAAAGCTGTTGCCAAAGTATTTCTCCAATAAAAATATTATAGGACGAAAAATTCGTTGAATGAAGAAAATTCATGCACAAGTCCGCATTCAACATAAATTTTAACTGAATCCGCGCTAAACATTTTTTCGGCTTAACTTGTGTCGCGTGCGGAACCCCCCTCATTAAGCCATCATTATATAAATATCTACATAATTTCTTATAGTTACATTAAGGTCAACCCAATGTTCTGGTGCGTATTTTCGAACTCAGTCGCTATAGTTACTGGGGCGGACAAACACCCGATTACTTTTAGTCAAGAGTCTCAGTCCCCTAGAAATGTGTGATTTTGATTACAGCATATCCAGAATTCTTTGGGCCGCAATGGAAACCCAGAGAACGAAAGCAAAAGAACAAAATCCCTTTTACTGCCCTTGGGTAGTGCTTTCAGACGGACATGCACAGAAGCACTCTGTCGTATAATACGGTCTTTGTGAGCAGGCGTTTAAATGTTTTTAAGTGTTACCCACAATTTTCAACGTGTTATTCCCAGAATTTTTGGAATTCTCACACAATAGCCGTAAAATGAATTTATATCCGTTTGGCTGTGGATTTTTGAGTTTGTTTTTCTGCCACTTTCATTTGTCTTGGTATTCACCAGGACCCAAAGACTATATCTACATGAAGAAAGGATGTACCTGTTCGCAAGCTACCTTTACTTTACATATTAAAAAAGCGTTCGGTATATGATAAGTGGAACAATTTCTGTATTTCTGAAACGAATTTTACGAACTCTCTGGCACGGAGAAGTTCATTAGAAGTTTCTGTCTGACATCTAATTAAATATACAAAATTAGGCAAATTGCTGCGAAAATTTTATATCTAGGACATTATAAATAATGTTCTTAATCCTCCGACAGTATTAGCTAAATGTTAGCCTACCATTTGCTTTCTCTATTTATATTGGACGACCGTTTTGGGTCTAAAAGCTCCATTCTGATCGGACACTTGAGCTAAGAACGCTATACCCATTTGAAGCCAACATATCATTTTTACACATTCTATTTGTTTTACTGGTTCGCTTAAGTTTTTATGTTTTTTGCTATTTGCAATTGCTTCATTATTTTAACAAAAAAAAAAAAAAAAAACAAATTAACTGATGTAGGCTGATTAAATGAAATTTATACAAAAATTAAATAATATTTGTAAACGTTCGAAACGTTAAAGTTTATTAGAATTTTAAATTTTAAATCAACGACATACATTTCGAGAATGAAATGAAACAACAAATTAATTAAGTTTTCAAAAACTAGAGAGAACCTGTATATAAAATACTTGAAAAGTTTCATGTTTAATAAACCAACAGAAGAAGAAGAAAAAAAAAATTATATAATGTAAGAAAATCAAATAAAGTTAAAATTTGTAATAAAAAAAAATTTACTTCGTGGCCTTTTAATCGAAGAGAGAAGGCGTGGCACGAGTATAGACAAAGTGGATTAGCAGTCGGTAATGTTCTTTATAACTTGTTAATAAAGGGTGCTTTCTTTAGAGTCTCACAACTTTGCGTTTGTTTGAGAACTTGTTTAGTTCGGTTTGACTTTTCGTTCGTTGCCGATAGACTTATACCAGAGCAACGCTGGCAAAATGTTGAAATTTTCTCTCAAAAGAAAACGCCTGTTCGTCAATGCATATTGATATTCAATTTCCACATTCCACATGTGGGTCTCCCATGGTTGAATGGATACATAAATAAACAGAATTGTTACATTCGGAGTGAGGATAAGCCACAAGCTTTGTCGAAACGCCACAGGAAATTAGTATTTGGTGCGCTCCGTATGATTTCAACAACGATGAATGTTGCTGTCTATGGTGGACGGTACAGGGATATACATAAATGGACATTTCACAATTAACAGGCATTAATTTTGTTGTTAAATCGGTCTAACAGGACGGATCCACACCACATGCCACAGAAAAGTTACCTCGATTTATCTTTAAACCTATTAATTATTCGATTCCGATTACTGGTCTAACAAACATTGAATAGTTTATGAACATTTTTTTGAACCCTGTTAATTATTCGATTCCGATTACTGGTCTAACAAACATTGAATAGTTTATGAACATTTTTTTGAACCCTATTAATTATTCGATTCCGATTACTGGTCTAACAAACATTGAATAGTTTATGAACATTTTTTTGAACCCTATTAATTATTCGATTCCGATTACTGGTCTAACAAACATTGAATAGTTTATGAACATTTTTTTGAACCCTATTAATTATTCGATTCCGATTACTGGTCTAACAAACATTGAATAGTTTATGAACATTTTTTTGAACCCTATTAATTATTCGATTCCGATTACTGGTCTAACAAACCCTGAATAGTTTATGAACATTTTTTTGAACCCTGTTAATTATTCGATTCCGATTACTGGTCTAACAAACATTGAATAGTTTATGAACTTTTTTTTTGAACCCTATTAATTATTCGATTCCGATTACTGGTCTAACAAACACTGAATAGTTTATGAACATTTTTTTGAACCCTATTAATTATTCGATTCCGATTACTGGTCTAACAAACACTGAATAGTTTATGAACATTTTTTTGAACCCTATTAATTATTCGATTCCGATTACTGGTCTAACAAACATTGAATAGTTTATGAACATTTTTTTGAACCCTATTAATTATTCGATTCCGATTACTGGTCTAACAAACATTGAATAGTTTATGAACATTTTTTTGAACCCTATTAATTATTCGATTCCGATTACTGGTCTAACAAACACTGAATAGTTTATGAACATTTTTTTGAACCCTGTTAATTATTCGATTCCGATTACTGGTCTAACAAACATTAAATAGTTTATGAACATTTTTTTGAACCCTATTAATTATTCGATTCCGATTACTGGTCTAACAAACATTGAATAGTTTATGAACATTTTTTTGAACCCTATTAATTATTCGATTCCGATTACTGGTCTAACAAACATTGAATAGTTTATGAACATTTTTTTGAACCCTATTAATTATTCGATTCCGATTACTGGTCTAACAAACATTGAATAGTTTATGAACATTTTTTTGAACCCTATTAATTATTCGATTCCGATTACTGGTCTAACAAACATTGAATAGTTTATGAACATTTTTTTGAACCCTATTAATTATTCGATTCCGATTACTGGTCTAACAAACACTGAATAGTTTATGAACATTTTTTTGAACCCTGTTAATTATTCGATTCCGATTACTGGTCTAACAAACATTGAATAGTTTATGAACATTTTTTTGAACCCTATTAATTATTCGATTCCGATTACTGGTCTAACAAACATTGAATAGTTTATGAACATTTTTTTGAACCCTATTAATTATTCGATTCCGATTACTGGTCTAACAAACATTGAATAGTTTATGAACATTTTTTTGAACCCTATTAATTATTCGATTCCGATTACTGGTCTAACAAACATTGAATAGTTTATGAACATTTTTTTGAACCCTATTAATTATTCGATTCCGATTACTGGTCTAACAAACACTGAATAGTTTATGAACATTTTTTTGAACCCTATTAATTATTCGATTCCGATTACTGGTCTAACAAACATTGAATAGTTTATGAACATTTTTTTGAACCCTATTAATTATTCGATTCCGATTACTGGTCTAACAAACATTGAATAGTTTATGAACATTTTTTTGAACCCTATTAATTATTCGATTCCGATTACTGGTCTAACAAACACTGAATAGTTTATGAACATTTTTTTGAACCCTGTTAATTATTCGATTCCGATTACTGGTCTAACAAACATTAAATAGTTTATGAACATTTTTTTGAACCCTATTAATTATTCGATTCCGATTACTGGTCTAACAAACATTGAATAGTTTATGAACATTTTTTTGAACCCTATTAATTATTCGATTCCGATTACTGGTCTAACAAACACTGAATAGTTTATGAACATTTTTTTGAACCCTGTTAATTATTCGATTCCGATTACTGGTCTAACAAACATTAAATAGTTTATGAACATTTTTTTGAACCCTATTAATTATTCGATTCCGATTACTGGTCTAACAAACACTGAATAGTTTATGAACATTTTTTTGAACCCTGTTAATTATTCGATTCCGATTACTGGTCTAACAAACATTAAATAGTTTATGAACATTTTTTTGAACCCTATTAATTATTCGATTCCGATTACTGGTCTAACAAACATTGAATAGTTTATGAACATTTTTTTGAACCCTATTAATTATTCGATTCCGATTACTGGTCTAACAAACATTGAATAGTTTATGAACATTTTTTTGAACCCTATTAATTATTCGATTCCGATTACTGGTCTAACAAACATTGAATAGTTTATGAACATTTTTTTGAACCCTATTAATTATTCGATTCCGATTACTGGTCTAACAAACACTGAATAGTTTATGAACATTTTTTTGAACCCTGTTAATTATTCGATTCCGATTACTGGTCTAACAAACATTAAATAGTTTATGAACATTTTTTTGAACCCTATTAATTATTCGATTCCGATTACTGGTCTAACAAACACTGAATAGTTTATGAACATTTTTTTGAACCCTATTAATTATTCGATTCCGATTACTGGTCTAACAAACATTGAATAGTTTATGAACATTTTTTTGAACCCTATTAATTATTCGATTCCGATTACTGGTCTAACAAACACTGAATAGTTTATGAACATTTTTTTGAACCCTGTTAATTATTCGATTCCGATTACTGGTCTAACAAACATTAAATAGTTTATGAACATTTTTTTGAACCCTATTAATTATTCGATTCCGATTACTGGTCTAACAAACACTGAATAGTTTATGAACATTTTTTTGAACCCTATTAATTATTCGATTCCGATTACTGGTCTAACAAACATTGAATAGTTTATGAACATTTTTTTGAACCCTATTAATTATTCGATTCCGATTACTGGTCTAACAAACACTGAATAGTTTATGAACATTTTTTTGAACCCTGTTAATTATTCGATTCCGATTACTGGTCTAACAAACATTAAATAGTTTATGAACATTTTTTTGAACCCTATTAATTATTCGATTCCGATTACTGGTCTAACAAACATTGAATAGTTTATGAACATTTTTTTGAACCCTATTAATTATTCGATTCCGATTACTGGTCTAACAAACATTGAATAGTTTATGAACATTTTTTTGAACCCTATTAATTATTCGATTCCGATTACTGGTCTAACAAACACTGAATAGTTTATAAACATTTTTTTGAACCCTGTTAATTATTCGATTCCGATTACTGGTCTAACAAACACTGAATAGTTTATGAACATTTTTTTGAACCCTGTTAATTATTCGATTCCGATTACTGGTCTAACAAACATTAAATAGTTTATGAACATTTTTTTGAACCCTATTAATTATTCGATTCCGATTACTGGTCTAACAAACACTGAATAGTTTATGAACATTTTTTTGAACCCTATTAATTATTCGATTCCGATTACTGGTCTAACAAACATTGAATAGTTTATGAACATTTTTTTGAACCCTATTAATTATTCGATTCCGATTACTGGTCTAACAAACATTAAATAGTTTATGAACATTTTTTTGAACCCTATTAATTATTCGATTCCGATTACTGGTCTAACAAACACTGAATAGTTTATGAACATTTTTTTGAACCCTATTAATTATTCGATTCCGATTACTGGTCTAACAAACACTGAATAGTTTATGAACATTTTTTTGAACCCTGTTAATTATTCGATTCCGATTACTGGTCTAACAAACATTAAATAGTTTATGAACATTTTTTTGAACCCTATTAATTATTCGATTCCGATTACTGGTCTAACAAACACTGAATAGTTTATGAACATTTTTTTGAACCCTATTAATTATTCGATTCCGATTACTGGTCTAACAAACACTGAATAGTTTATGAACATTTTTTTGAACCCTATTAATTATTCGATTCCGATTACTGGTCTAACAAACACTGAATAGTTTATGAACATTTTTTTGAACCCTGTTAATTATTCGATTCCGATTACTGGTCTAACAAACATTAAATAGTTTATGAACATTTTTTTGAACCCTATTAATTATTCGATTCCGATTACTGGTCTAACAAACACTGAATAGTTTATGAACATTTTTTTGAACCCTATTAATTATTCGATTCCGATTACTGGTCTAACAAACACTGAATAGTTTATGAACATTTTTTTGAACCCTGTTAATTATTCGATTCCGATTACTGGTCTAACAAACACTGAATAGTTTATGAACATTTTTTTGAACCCTATTAATTATTCGATTCCGATTACTGGTCTAACAAACACTGAATAGTTTATGAACATTTTTTTGAACCCTATTAATTATTCGATTCCGATTACTGGTCTAACAAACACTGAATAGTTTATGAACATTTTTTTGAACCCTGTTAATTATTCGATTCCGATTACTGGTCTAACAAACATTAAATAGTTTATGAACATTTTTTTGAACCCTATTAATTATTCGATTCCGATTACTGGTCTAACAAACATTAAATAGTTTATGAACATTTTTTTGAACCCTATTAATTATTCGATTCCGATTACTGGTCTAACAAACACTGAATAGTTTATGAACATTTTTTTGAACCCTGTTAATTATTCGATTCCGATTACTGGTCTAACAAACATTAAATAGTTTATGAACATTTTTTTGAACCCTATTAATTATTCGATTCCGATTACTGGTCTAACAAACACTGAATAGTTTATGAACATTTTTTTGAACCCTATTAATTATTCGATTCCGATTACTGGTCTAACAAACATTGAATAGTTTATGAACATTTTTTTGAACCCTATTAATTATTCGATTCCGATTACTGGTCTAACAAACATTAAATAGTTTATGAACATTTTTTTGAACCCTATTAATTATTCGATTCCGATTACTGGTCTAACAAACATTAAATAGTTTATGAACATTTTTTTGAACCCTATTAATTATTCGATTCCGATTACTGGTCTAACAAACACTGAATAGTTTATGAACATTTTTTTGAACCCTATTAATTATTCGATTCCGATTACTGGTCTAACAAACATTGAATAGTTTATGAACATTTTTTTGAACCCTATTAATTATTCGATTCCGATTACTGGTCTAACAAACACTGAATAGTTTATGAACATTTTTTTGAACCCTGTTAATTATTCGATTCCGATTACTGGTCTAACAAACATTGAATAGTTTATGAACATTTTTTTGAACCCTATTAATTATTCGATTCCGATTACTGGTCTAACAAACACTGAATAGTTTATGAACATTTTTTTGAACCCTATTAATTATTCGATTCCGATTACTGGTCTAACAAACATTGAATAGTTTATGAACATTTTTTTGAACCCTATTAATTATTCGATTCCGATTACTGGTCTAACAAACATTAAATAGTTTATGAACATTTTTTTGAACCCTATTAATTATTCGATTCCGATTACTGGTCTAACAAACACTGAATAGTTTATGAACATTTTTTTGAACCCTATTAATTATTCGATTCCGATTACTGGTCTAACAAACATTGAATAGTTTATGAACATTTTTTTGAACCCTATTAATTATTCGATTCCGATTACTGGTCTAACAAACACTGAATAGTTTATGAACATTTTTTTGAACCCTGTTAATTATTCGATTCCGATTACTGGTCTAACAAACACTGAATAGTTTATGAACATTTTTTTGAACCCTGTTAATTATTCGATTCCGATTACTGGTCTAACAAACATTAAATAGTTTATGAACATTTTTTTGAACCCTATTAATTATTCGATTCCGATTACTGGTCTAACAAACACTGAATAGTTTATGAACATTTTTTTGAACCCTATTAATTATTCGATTCCGATTACTGGTCTAACAAACATTGAATAGTTTATGAACATTTTTTTGAACCCTATTAATTATTCGATTCCGATTACTGGTCTAACAAACACTGAATAGTTTATGAACATTTTTTTGAACCCTGTTAATTATTCGATTCCGATTACTGGTCTAACAAACACTGAATAGTTTATGAACATTTTTTTGAACCCTGTTAATTATTCGATTCCGATTACTGGTCTAACAAACATTAAATAGTTTATGAACATTTTTTTGAACCCTATTAATTATTCGATTCCGATTACTGGTCTAACAAACATTGAATAGTTTATGAACATTTTTTTGAACCCTGTTAATTATTCGATTCCGATTACTGGTCTAACAAACATTGAATAGTTTATGAACATTTTTTTGAACCCTATTAATTATTCGATTCCGATTACTGGTCTAACAAACACTGAATAGTTTATGAACATTTTTTTGAACCCTGTTAATTATTCGATTCCGATTACTGGTCTAACAAACATTGAATAGTTTATGAACATTTTTTTGAACCCTATTAATTATTCGATTCCGATTACTGGTCTAACAAACATTAAATAGTTTATGAACATTTTTTTGAACCCTATTAATTATTCGATTCCGATTACTGGTCTAACAAACACTGAATAGTTTATGAACATTTTTTTGAACCCTATTAATTATTCGATTCCGATTACTGGTCTAACAAACATTGAATAGTTTATGAACATTTTTTTGAACCCTATTAATTATTCGATTCCGATTACTGGTCTAACAAACATTGAATAGTTTATGAACATTTTTTTGAACCCTATTAATTATTCGATTCCGATTACTGGTCTAACAAACATTGAATAGTTTATGAACATTTTTTTGAACCCTATTAATTATTCGATTCCGATTACTGGTCTAACAAACACTGAATAGTTTATGAACATTTTTTTGAACCCTGTTAATTATTCGATTCCGATTACTGGTCTAACAAACATTGAATAGTTTATGAACATTTTTTTGAACCCTATTAATTATTCGATTCCGATTACTGGTCTAACAAACATTGAATAGTTTATGAACATTTTTTTGAACCCTATTAATTATTCGATTCCGATTACTGGTCTAACAAACATTGAATAGTTTATGAACATTTTTTTGAACCCTATTAATTATTCGATTCCGATTACTGGTCTAACAAACATTGAATAGTTTATGAACATTTTTTTGAACCCTATTAATTATTCGATTCCGATTACTGGTCTAACAAACATTGAATAGTTTATGAACATTTTTTTGAACCCTATTAATTATTCGATTCCGATTACTGGTCTAACAAACATTGAATAGTTTATGAACATTTTTTTGAACCCTATTAATTATTCGATTCCGATTACTGGTCTAACAAACACTGAATAGTTTATGAACATTTTTTTGAACCCTATTAATTATTCGATTCCGATTACTGGTCTAACAAACATTGAATAGTTTATGAACATTTTTTTTGTGCGATGCGTACTGCAATTAATTTACTCGAAGAAACTGTTGATGAAAACATAAATTCACGTAATTTCACGTAATCGATTAATTGGCCACCAATATCATGTGATTTAACCCCATTGGATGATTTTTATTGGGGTTATATAAAGTTACTTGCTTACATCGACAGGCCAAAGCCAACTGAACACCTGGAAACCCACATTCGAAGAGTTATTAAAAATTGCTATTCCAGATTGAGTTGTGCCCCTTTTGTATTTAGGGTGCGATATATTTAAACATTAATTTGATATGAATTGAGAAAATATTTCTTTGTTTTGTTATGACTTAAACGTGTGTAACTCCAAAAAAAAAACGCTGTATATTATCCAGTGTGTTGCCAAACGTCGACATACATATTTCTTTTCTTAAAATTTTTCTGAGACGATAAGATTTTTCGATTGATCAGGATTGCATTTCAACAAAATGCAAATGGAATAGTGGACTGTTTCTGCGTCATACAAGTGCGTGCGTCTTCATTATATTTAATGTAGTTGTGCGTCATTTAATTTTGTTGTCTTGTGGGCCAGTAATTACTATAACTGGTGAATATTTTCGAAGGTCGGCGGCTTCGCCTCCTATATGAAACTGCTCAGCCGATTTTTCATACGATTTGAATACGGACTTCATATTTGCGAAGTGATTTCTTTCATGAAAAATCCAATAAAAACTTGAAGATTTGCGTAATAGTGAAAGCCGCTCTTAAGTGTCATACAAACATATTCTGAAAAAGCATTTTTCCTTTTCGTGTGTATAAACGCTCATGATCATCAGATTGCAGCGTAAGTAAATACTTTTACATACTACAGTATTTTTCGGTTAATTGCACATCAAAATTTGCACAACTTTTTGCTCAATTAACCGGGGAACCAATTAGCCGATACCCGCTTAAATGAACAATTCGTTCGATTACAAGAATCCCGTTTAATTGAACAGTTTGTTCAATTACAGAAATCACGCACAATTGGAACTACTAATGAATTAAAAGAAATCGCATATGTGCACTTTGATTGATTTTATTTCGAACTCATTTCGCAAAATTATATTCAATGTGGTAAGAGAGCACCCATACTTTTTGCACTTTGCTCAGACTTCTGCTTGCATTTAGCTTCAGATAAAATTTAAGCTTATCCTTAAGTGTAAGGGTTACGTATCGTTTTCCACTCATAGTTTACAAAAATTAACAATAAGATAAAATTAATTTCCAGTGTTATTGTCAAATACAAAATTAAACACTTACGCTTTCTCTCGGTTTTTCCTTAGCAATAAACATATGTTTTCAATTAGTAGAGATGCCACCCAGTGTTTTTCACAAATATGTATGTGCAAAAATGCCAGATTATTTCTCAATAATAATGCAATTAACCGGGTAAAAGTAAGAGGAAATTTATTTTTGATGACATAAATTTTGAACCAATTAAGCGGGAAAATCAATTAACCGGGTTCAATTATCCGAGGAAATTTACATGTGTTTTCGTATGCAATATTTTTTTGCCCGATCATGTGGTTCAATTAAGCGTGGAAACCAATTAACCGTAGGGTCAATTAACCGAAAAATACTGTATTATAATACTTACTGACATACATTTGTACGTATGTATGTAAAGGGTGTTTAAATTTCAAGGGCCGATGTTGATTTTGAATAAAACAAACTATTTAGGAAATTATTGTAATTTTATTTTATTATGATGTATTGGTATTACTCAATTATGTATGGAACAAAATATCGGCCAAATGGGCGCCGCGACCTCGGCGGCACACCTCCATCCGATGGTCCAAATTTTCGATGACGCTGAGGCATAATGGAGGTTCTATGCCGTTAATGTGCCGAATTATCTGATCCTTTAGGTCTTGAATTGTTGCTGGCTTATCGACGTACACCTTTTCTTTCAAATAACCCCAAAGAAAAAAGTCCAACGGTGTCAAATCACATGATCTTGGCGGCCAATTGACATCGCCATTACGTGAGATAACATGGCCATTGAATTTGTTGCGCAAAAGAGCCATTGTTTCGTTAGCTGTGTGGCAAGTGGCACCGTCCTGCTGAAACCACATATCGTCCACATCCATATCTTCCAATTCGGGCCATAAAAAGTTCGTTACCATCTCACGATAGCGAACACCATTCACAGTAACTGCCTGACCGGCCTCATTTTGGAAAAATACGGCCCGATGATGCCGCCAGCCCATAAACCGCACCAAACAGTCACTCTTTGTGGGTGCATTGGTTTTTCGACAATCACTCTTGGATTCTCATTCGCCCAAATGCGGCAATTCTGTTTATTGACGAATCCACTGAGGTGAAAATGTGCCTCATCACTGAAGATGATTTTCTTCGAAAATTGATCATCCACTGTTGCCATTTCTTGCCACCATTCTGCCCATTCACGACGTTTGGAATTAAATTGAGTAAGTCTGAAATAGAGAAATGTCAAATAAAATTCGGAAAAAAACTTGGCGTTTAGGTGTGGTTCACATTCAACATCGGCCCATACAATTTAACCACCCTTTATCTTTTATGTCCTTGACAAAATTAAACAACAGTTATTTCCAGCTTTCCCTTTAAATATTAATTTTTTGTTTATTCAATTTTTGTGTGTGTGATTTTTTTTTTTTTTTGTAACAATTTATGTACTTTTGATTGGGGTTTTTCCAAAACATACGATAATATCTCACATTTGCAATTGCAATTAAATAGGAAATCAAATTGTTTCAATAGAATGTTTATACCAAATATAAATTTTAGTTTCAATTTCAATGACAATTTTACATATTTTTAATATTCATTCCAAAAAAAAAAAAAAAATATTATAGACTCTCGAACAATTATAACACATATACAATATTTTTTCTTTATATACTCGTATTTGTCTAGTACATATACGCTCATACATCTGTTCAATTCACAAGCTCGCATTAATCTAATCATTTTGTTTATGCATCATTATATTTTGAAAAAAAAAAAAACGCTAATAAAAAAGAGAGAGTTTTAAACTCGAAATGTCACTTTTAACCAAATATTTTTATCTTTAGTTTTTTTTTGACACCTGCAATTGTTTTTTTTACCGATAACATTTATTTATTTTTTTCATAAAGTGAATTTACAAATTATAGTTGTACAGAATAGGCGGGTAACGAAGAGAAAATGTCCATGACGTTTTTACTAGTTTTTTTCTATAAGTGTCTCTGGCCTAACTTGCACGAGGCGTGCCCTTCACATGGGAAGTACCAGACTAGCCGCTACAATACAGTTATGCGAGGGAAATCAGTGCGAGTAAGACGCAAAACGCTACTAATAAAAACATTTAAAAAATAATTGCGATGACGCGAGAGCTGCTCTTCAGCCCACAGCTGCTTTACGACTGTTACCAATAACATGTTGAACAATTTTGACTTTCTTACAGCTTTTTTCTTGTCTGTAGAGCTGAACTCTCCACTCTTAGTAATGTTTTCAATTGAAATACACAAAAAAGTACGTACATTTTTCTATAGTTTGATTATAGGCAAAATTAAAGTTGGTTTTAGGTTAAACCAGGTTTAGATGTGCGACACATTAAGTATCGAATACGTTTTCATACAATAGCCCGGCATGGGCATGCCTTTCAGACGTCTTGCAAGTCTGGTGCCCAACAACTTTAAACCTGGAGACAACCCAAACAGATCAGTGAAGAAACGTTCGAGCAAATGGTCTTCAAGTTCAAACATGACAATAATAGTAGAGTGGTCATTTTGAGTATTTTTTCCTCTGTCCCATAGAACTGAAAATGCCTGCAATATTTTCTTTAATGACCATATAAACGACACGATCAGTTGGGTAGTTTTCCTTTCAATGAGCCTTTGAAGGCGCTCTCTACTAGATCGTCTTAAAAGCAACTTTAATCGACATATATCGTGCACGACACCTGTCGACACTTCCTCCAGCCGTCATTGATGAAAGTATCCTTGGCGCTAAGTTGGCCAACCGGGACATTGAGGCTCTAACCAAAATGCTATCTTTAATCAACTATAATAAACATATTATCTAATAAACACGTACATATAAATGTAAGTTTGCATTAATAAGAGATACACAGTTTCGTGTAAATAAATATTGTTAAAAAAACACTAATTTGTTTTCTTAACGTTTTACTTCAGCAAAATGTTTATTCTCAGAAGTAATTTAATTGATTGAAACTTTTGCTGAATAAAGCAGAAGTAACTTAGAGTTGAAAGAGTGCTTTTAAATTAAAGTGTTTTAAAATTGTTTAAATCCTAAATTTGCTGGATTATAATCACGGCCCATTGTATCTAGACCAGGCCTGGAAATGTTTTAGTTGGTTGGTGAATTTGTAAAAACCTTTTCACTAGATCATATTTAACATCACAAATTTAATTTATCTTAATGATTAATATAATTTCAATTGCAATAATTTTGTTTAATTTTATTTATTATTTAAAAAATTGCAGAATAACTTGATGCATCATATTAAAACTTCCATACCTGGCATTCTGCAGGTTTGACATTTAGAAATGCTAGAAAAAACCGATACAAGAAAAATTTGTCTGTTCACAAGTGCATAACAGAAATCCAATACGACTGAGCTTCTGAACTGAACAATAGTCTGATTTGTTAGGCAAATAGCAGTACATTGCAAAGAACTAGTTCAGAAAGTAACAGTTCAAGTTTTGTTGTTTTGTTCACAACTTTCCGTGCCTTCATAAGAAATCGTTACTCGCACTATAAATAAAAAGTGCCAAACTAAACCGGTTTTCAGTTTAGCTATTTTCTTATATCTTTTGAAGAGCTGTTCTCAAGTCCATAATATGTTATTTTCTTTAAATTTCTCAATGGATATATAAGTATAATAATGTTCATAATATATAATATATATGCATATATGTATGTATGTATGTATATTGGCCATTAGGGCTTTTATTTCTTTTCTTATATTTTATTAAAAATTTTTTCTTATCATCTAACATCAAGTCTTTTTATGATTTCTATAAAAACTTTCTTTATTTCAATGGTTGAATTTAATTGGTTTTTATTCTCAGTAAATATGTTTTTTTAGTGTGTGTGTGTGTGTGTGTGTGTGTGTGTCTGTAGTTATACATTTTTTTTTACAAAGTTATTCGATATATAAGATATACATATATTAGTTCTTCCATTGAGGCTTTAACTTTTGTAAGATTTTAGAGTTTTCTTCTTCAAAGTATATCGGTTTAGTTTCATGAAAATTTTGTTTTGGACCATTGCTTTTAGGTATTTTATACATTTACTTACAAAGATATATATGGATGTTCATATTTTATTTGGGGGGGGGGAGGAGGAGTTAACAAATTAATTTAAAATTATTTCAAATTTTAGGTTTTGCAATTATAATTCAGTAGCGGCATACAATTGTATAGATAATAAATATTTCATATGGATTTTTTAAGAGTCATGCAAGAGCAAGAAACTATTTGATAATATAGTTTTAAAAGTAGTTTTTAAGGGATTGTAATTCAAATTATGGTTTGTAGAACAAAATTTGAAAAAAAAATTCTTTGGCGACAAATTCTGGCATCTGATATGGTCTAAGTGATACTATTTAAGCCTGAACACGTAACTTATGACATATTGCGTAGCCAAGAACCTGGAATTGTTTTACTAAACTCGTTGAACTTTTTGGCAAAGGAAACTGAAGTGTTTGTCACTGGGAAGGCAGGATGCACATTTTTCTTATTACGCGTACATTGAAAGTCTTTCAAAGGAAGTTAATGTGGAGATTTTTACAATTCTGTTTTTTCTGAAACTGGATGGCACAATTAAATAAAAATTAAAGAAGTTTCATTCAAACTTGTACTCAAAGCGAATTACAAGTCTCCGATCTAAACCGGAGTGCTGTCTGTTGTCTGTCCCCGGAAAGATTCTGCCTGCAAATTTTTACTTCCTGTTGTGTGTATTTTTCTTCAACCGAAACACATCGTAGCACGTTTTTTTCTGGCAAAATTTCTGTTTTTTTTGCAAACGGATTTTCAGCAGCATCGTACGTTTTTAAGTGCTTAATTTTTGTAAAATTCTGCTTCACCCATCTCTGGCTCATTAGCATCTTCATCTTGTTTTACAAGCAACTAGATTTTATCTGGCAACATAAAGGCTTAATCCATTCAATAATACGATAATTAAGAAAAACTGTAGGAAACTGCGCACAACATCACATTTCATTGCAATATAAATAGAGTGAATGCAAACGAAGGCTCCACTTCCACAAATACCTCCTAGACTTGATTCTTTACTGCTCATACTCTAAAAAGGTAAAGAGATATTTGAAATATTTTCAGACTGAAGGCAAACGAGAGCTTCCGGTACTACAATGGTGCGACAGGGTGAACTGCTCTCTGTGCTACCGCTATCAATAACAGCTTTCTTTGCCTTTGACGTCATGCCAACAACAAAAGGAAAAAGGTCCGTAGCGAAAATTCTAAAACAAATAGCTACTTCTTCGCCCACACACTGTGTACATTAAGCTCCTTTTGACTAATTCCTTGTTTCAAACTCAAAGAAATAACAGCATGATAAGAGATTTGAGTTATTGCCAAATAGACGTATTTTTTTTAGAACCTGGAATATAAATCATATATTTTGTGGTTAATATGTCGGACTAAGAGGAGACCGTGTTGGGAAAAGTCGTCAAATTGTCATACTACACACGTATCTTAATGTATGAAGATATTCCCGACATAATCGGGGGTCTAATCACCACGATAGTGCATTCGATATCTAGTGATAAAAAAAGCTTAAGCCGATCTGGCATTCGATATGTCAGTGTTTTACTGTATCGAGAAAACAAAAAACCAGTTATTTAAGATAAAGCTTTGTTTTCATTTCTTCGATGACATGGCCAATAATTTTAGTCACTGCTTTCGTCCCACCTATATTTGATGGCTTCATGGGACAAACGCAAAAATATGGCAACTAATAGCAGCTGTTGCCGAAGGCAAATACCCAATAACGTTTGCCTAGAAAAAAGCACAATAAAGTAAAAAAAAAACTTATTCATGACAGACGGCTGTAAATTTTATCTCTCAGTTTGTTGCCGAATAAAGAAAACAGTATTAACCAAGTTATTGTCGTTACCCTTTAATTTTACTTAAACATTATTTGGCATAAATTTATTTAATTTTCTTTTATTGGTATCACATCTTTTCATTTAATACGAATCTTTTATATTTTCTTAAAAACTACGATACAACGACACGTCTCGAAATGTTCTTCGATGCGATGTTATAGTCGATATCGCATGCAGTGATTATACACCCAGATATAGCAGTTCAGTTTTTGCTGGATATGATAGTAAAATCTTGAAAATCTTAAATAAATAAATAAGTCTGCATTTTAATATAAGTTCAAAGAAAACTATATTAAGAAATCAATTCTATTCGAATGGTTTGTATTCGAATTAGAAATGGAATATTTGCCTTATGCGAGGCAATAACAGAAACAAACTTTTCGGCTGTTAAAAATACAATAGAAAAAGAAAAGCTTTTCTCCACGCGTTGGGAATTACTGCATTTTCAATACATATGTAGAGTACGAGTACGAGTACTAGTTCATATTTATTAAGATTAACTTTATCATGCGAAATGCCAGATCAAAGATAAAGCTTTCTTGTACACCTGTCGTTTAATGTACGCACAGAAGAAACTATTTTTCACTGAATCAGTTAATGAATTGTTTGAATGCGAACACAGTAAAAGAATTCGCCCATTCAAACAAAAATTTTACAAAAAAATTTGTTTTGAACATGAAACAGTTAATTTGTTCTATAAAATATATATATTTTTTATAGTTTCTGCAATCATCATCACATCATACATAAGAAAAACAAAAGTAATTATATAAAAACAGAATTATGTTTTAGACGAATAATTCTTTTCCTCTACAATTAAAATCAAATGAATTACGAATATCCGTCAAAAGTATTTAATTACTTGAAATGATTATCATGTCATTATTGATTTCAGAACTCCTCTTTTTTCCTTCTTTATGTGTTTAAATAATGCCTTCAACTTTGTGAAGGAGTAAAAGGATATATCTTTTGTTTTAAGAATCAAGTGTTTTAATTTGACCAGTAATGGTCAAATTGTTACTTCAGCATGACTTTTTCGCTACTGGCCATTGACCAACAACAATTTTCTAAGAAATTTTCCTTTTTGTTGCGGCTCAATAGACGTATTTAGTACCAGAACTTGGCAAAATGAGTTGGTGATTTTGTTTTGTTCTAATCGTAAATTGGGTAAAACTTTCTCGTAGTTTGTTTTATCCAATCTGCTTATTTTGTGAAATTTTTTCGAAAACTTTCCAAGGTCCTTGCTTTTGACGAGTTATTTCGCATGGCTTAAGTAGTTCTTTCTAATTTTTAGTTGAAATTAATTTAATATAATAATCTCATTGAAATAATAATCTCATTAAGTCACTTGGATAGTGGGATTTTTCTTTGTTTGCTGTAGCGCAGTATTTAGGCTAATAAAACTTATTTCTAAATGATTATAAATATTAATAAATATATTTTTGTGCTTAAAATGCCTTTGCAAAATATTAATAATATTCTTTTTCTTGTCATATTGCAGTTATATGGTTTTAGAGAGTAAATGTTGTACATACTATAAATATAAAGTTAAATACGTTTCTATTAAATAAGCTCTAAGAATTACTAGTAATAAATTGATTAAATAGTTTAATTTTTTTTTTATAAAATATAGTTCCATAATAAGCAGTCAAAAAGACAAATTTTATAGACACTAGAAACGTGATTTATTGCCACTTCTGCTATGAAATCATCATAAAGAGTTTGCAATTCTGCTTTCAACACATTAAAAAGCGGGTGTAAAATACGAAACTTTTTCGGTATTTTCGAAAAATTAAAAACAAAAAAATTTATATATATTTTCGTTGTTATCTAAATGTGATGTTTTCATATCACATGTAAATAGAAGAAGCACATAAGTTTCAAAAGAGTAATTTGAAGATCGTGCACCACGATGTCGCACGCTAACGTTCGTAATTATTTTTAGTACAAAACAGCCTATCGGAACTAATTAAAACATAAAGTGATAAATGAATTTTTAAAAAGAATCTTCCTTAATAGTTCCTAAATCCGTCGACCTTCAAACAAATTGCGAACGACTTCACAACATGATTAGCTTTTAGTTAATTTAGTCCATTGATATTTCAGAAAAGAGTCTTCTTTGTTTTTTTTTTCACACGAAATAATTTCTTTTTTTATGCAACCGCAAATTTTACTTTCTAAACTTTGTAGTCAATTGTAATAATCAATAAAAATGTAAAAATATTAAAAAAAAAATAAGATCTTAACGATATGCAGTTCTTATATATATATAGAGAGACAAAACTTAAAAAACCCCAAAAACTCAACGGCCGACAACGGCCTTAAACACACTGAAGTATTCGCTCATTAGGCGAGGTACGACTTAAAAGGTCTGGCTCGAGATGATGGCCGATAAAGTTTGGTAGTGTCTTGAACTGAAGTAAATAACTGAAGAAGCTCCTAAGGTCGACAGATCGGAAGCAGACAAGTCAAGTGATGTTAACTCTTGAAACTGTTTATTGAAAGCGTTGTTCGAACTATATCTATATCTAGGAAAATCTATAAATTTGGTCAATCATAAAGAAAAATATGTTGAAATAGTTTCCATAAAATTTGTCTTAGTTCACGACTCGCAAAACTTCACTAAAAATAGTGTGAAATTCTTCCTAAACTAGTCCATGAAAATATGATTTCCTTTAAATGTAAAATTTTCAGTTTTCTTACAAAATATATGCACGTATGTATGTATGTATATGTTTGTATAACGTATTTTAACTAATAGATATCTGTAATAAGCTTCGGTTGTATTTTTGGTTATTGTTTGTCTGAGTCTTATGTTCAACCACCCGTATTGGAGACGCCACATTTGGAACGCAAAATTGCCGCCAATCTTTGTGTCAGAGGTTCTGTAGGTGATTCAGAGTCGCTGCAAGAGGTCGAAGGTACTTTATTACCATTACTGACGTCCAAATCGTTTGCATGTAAATCTTTGGGGAAGTGTAAATTTGCAGGCACAATATCGTCTTCTTCTTCAAGCAAAAGACTTGAGTATGAGTGTGTCGTATTGTCGCTGCGACTACTGCCTTTGCCACCGCTCGACGAGTTACGTGATGAATTGGAGATATTAATTGCTACATCGACACCACTAGCGTTCGCTGATGAGGCATCTAAGTCTAGTACATCACCGACAATAATTTGCTGCTCATCAACCGGCAAATCGTCACCACTACTGCTAATAATGTCATCTTCATCCTCATCATCATCGTCTTCGTCGTCATCATCATCATCATCATCATCACAGTCGTCATCTTCGTCTACATCGCCCTCATCGTCTTCTACTTCTTCTTCACTTAAACTGGCATCTATTGAACCGCAACCATCTTCTTCGTCGCCTTCTGCCTCAACTTCTTCCCCCACCTCGTTGCTGCTACTGCTGCTAACATTCGAATTGGGATCATTAATTTGTGTGGTCACAGCAGTGGCAGCTTGTCTTTTGACCTCCAGCGCACCACCATAAGCCCCCTTTCTGTGATGCCTCAAATATTGTGCATCATGTTCGTCGCTTTCTCCCGCCGACGGATCTGACGAGGGTGCTTCTAATATAAATTCCGGAGAAGATGAAGACTTATTGTAATTCTCGTCACTGTCACTCGATGTGTTGATACCTGTTTGCGGGGCTGGCAAAATATAAAAATAAATTGATTTATACATTAAAAAATATTATTTTTAACCTTCTCACCTCTCAGTTTCTCCAATATAAGAGGATAAAACTCTTTTGCTGTTGAATTATCAGGTTCATATTGCAGAACTAAAAGATAAATAAATTATTTGCTTAGATTTAGTTATTCATTCATCTTTTTCATATTCCGTACACAAGACTAGTCAGAGGTCTTACATGTACGACTACACACACATACATTTTAGTATTAAATTGAGTTATATTTTCAGATTAACGTCATAAAAAACTTATAAAGTAACATTTAATTGTATTTTTTTGTTGTTATTATTCTCTGTGTTTATTATTTATCTATTCTGATGTTTCATTACTTACTCAGTTTGCAATATTTTAAGGCCTTCTTATAATCCTTGAGCATGACAGCAGATAGAAACTGAAAATGTATTTAAAGATAAAATGAATTGATCAAATACATGTAAGAAAAATTTAATTAAAGAAAGCGTAGGAGTTGATTTGTTCTACCTTTTCTTTAGTGCCAAAGACTGATTATCAGAAAGATGTAATAGAAATTCCAACATAAATTAACGAATAAGAAAAAATACTCGTAAAATATCCTGAAGGCTTTAATTTGCACGCATAGTTTTTGTCTGTATTACATCTAGACTTCTTCAGAAATACCAGGCATCCTTAAGTGAGATGGAGAGAAAGAAATATGTCCGCGCAACTGGCTCCAGCCAAGGGAACAACATTGCCCATAAATTAGCTAAAGAGGGTAGAAACCTTCAGAATGAGGACACCGATCCCTTATGGCGTATTTCGCTTTCAGCTTGCCTGGAGTGTATTGAACTTTTTATACGGACGTGGCCATAAGACAGATGGTTGTTGAAAACCACATTCGTCATCACGAGGAATCTATTGCCAAAGAAATTAAATAAGTTCTAGCAACTCCTCAGATGGTAATATGAGAATCGTGGTATTCCGTCAGGATGAGGACGCCAGAGAAACTGCTACTCAACTTCTGGGAACTTTTCCAACACGGCAGCATCGAGACAAATAGCTGGTTCCATCGAATGCGTAAAATTCAGCGCTGCATTTATGTGAATGGGTTATTCTCATACGAATTTTATTTTATCATATAATTCATTCTGTCCAGTGATCAAGAGCATTCAAAGTTTTTCAACAAGGACAACAGTTTTTGTATTTTTTAAACAAATTTAGCGACTCAACGGCCAGTGTATGGTGCGGCGCCTTCAGTCCTCCCTAACAATTATTAGGACAAAATTCGCCACTTGACCGTTGTAGTCATGCGTAATTCTCGATAAAGATTAACAATTAAAAAATTGATATCTTCAACACATTCGCAGCGGCTCACAGTTGCCATATTTTCACTTCATTGGCCAAGTCCAACACCCATTGGCGTTGGCACGTTATGTGACGAGCCAGTTACCCGATTGAACCGTGTTTTATAAATACTTTTAAGCTCTAGGATGTGCCAAATGTTGTATTCTTTTGTTTTTTTTTTCCATTTTATTGATATGCAGTATTTGGAAGGCAAAATCTGGCGTTTAAGGAGCCTTGAAAAACGAGCTATAAATTTCAATTCTTCAGACTTTCACTTCTGAGATTTTTTACTCCTGATAAGTTATCACTTTTATAATTTATTGAGCTCTGGATTTACTTTCATAAATTTCGTTTGAAGCTTTTGTGTGTGTTTTCAAACGTGTACGTGAAGCGAAAAACTTTATCGGGAATAGAATAGTTTTTAGTAAGAACAAAAGTTTTTGTTTAGTTCTAAAGGGCCAGCAGACGATCAAATTGCTTGCTATAAAGTCGTATTCTCAGGCTTGTCCCACCAAGCAGTCATTTTTAATTTGATATTGGTCTCTCATTAAAGTAACTTTAGTTGCATTAAACACATTTTAATTTTATTTGGTTTTTTTTATTCCGATTTTGTTACAACTCATTCATAGTGGAAATTTTGTTCGTGCTTGATGAGTTTGCAATAAACACACATCAAATTGTGACAGCCAAGTTGATACATTTTTTTATAAACTTTTAACAAATTTTCACTCATACTATAGGCAAGTTTGTTAAGCATTATGATCGTGTCTAGTCTTCATTTACATGCAGCAAGCGAATTGTTTTTCTTTGCATGAGTTATAAAATAGAATTTAGGACTAAAAGTCTCCAAACAAGTTGTTAGTTTTGAAGTGTTTTTTTGATTAACTGAACTTTATGGGAACGAGACTTTCGTAAAAGTTTTGTCCATAAAATATGGAAATAATTGTTCTCATTACAGTCCACACTAGTCTTATTATATTATTGCTTTTTTTTGTGTATATTTGCCCAAAATGTAATCAACATTTAGTGCAAATTAAATGTGTTTTCTTCTTCAACAAATTTTATTGCATTTCATTGTTCTTATTACACGAAAAGAAAAGATAAACACTAATTTTCTTTCAACTGCTTTTTTCGGTACTTTTGCGTTAATTTCTATCAATTTGTTGTTATTCATAATTCCCCAATGAGAATGAAATTTTCCTTTTCAGTTTTATTTAAGTTGGACTCTGTCCACAAGTAGCTTTTGTCTTCAACGCACGTTATTCATTCCTTCATTCCTCCGAAATTCTGAATGTTTGTTAAACAAAAATACTCGTCGAATAAAAGAAAAACAGATAAAAATAATAAAAACCATTTACTCAACCTTCATTCATTTAAGAGCATTTAAGTTTTTCTTTCTCATAATTTGTAAAGAGTTTAAAAAAGGATTTTTCGCCAGCAACTTTCTACAAGTATTTATTTTATTTTGTTGTGTTTAAATACAATCTTAAACTTAATGAAAATAGTTCATCGCGTCAAAACAAATGAACATGTCATTTACTGAAACTAGAAAACACGAAACATGACATTTTGAATAGCCCGCTAATTTAACAGCTGACATGAGTCAAGTTGTCACTGCGTGACAGATGACAAGTAAATCAAATAACGCATAGAAAGGATTAAAATTCCTTATAAAAAGTGGTGAAAGTTTTGTGAAACTAAAGAGCTTTTGGTGGGGTGTTTTGTCGGCCAGTGAGTTGTGAAAGTGGTGATAAAGTTTGCGTTGTTGGGACAAGTCATTGATGTGCAGAACTCGCGCACGTCGCTAAACAATAGTGGAGAATATTGCTGGTGTAGCCAATAGCCCTGATTGGCACATTTCTCTCGTCGAACTTTGGAATTGGGCATTCCAGAAACGTGTGCTGAACTATTGACAATATTGGTGCTGTCGTCCATTGTGTTAAGGAAAGCCGAGATTAAAAAACTTTTCATCATCGTATTTTGCGCAAATATTTACACAGTTTACACAGATACTTGCGTCCAGCGACCATTAACATCATTGTATCATTGCTGATTGCCTTGAAATGCATTAAGCAATTTAGGAGTCAAGAAGCCCAGGAATTGTTGCTGAACGGCTTCTTTTCAGTGTAGGTTGGCCTGGTCATTGGATCTTATATTGTATATTTGGTGCTATCGTCAGATGATTTTGTATGGCTGGAAAATATTGATATGGCTGAAATTTATTTGGAATACGATGGCGCTCCACTTTACACAAGTAACGACATTATCGTTCTTTTGCGTGGAAAGTTTTCGGATCGTGTGACTTTTCGAAGAGCCGATCACAGTTGACAGTTGAACACATTTTGTGGTTTAATGGCGTTTTTGCAGAATTCAAATCAGTGCAGTCATCCTGGCCATACGCACAAAAAAGGACCTTCGGGTGATATTGTTCTCCATTATTAAATTATTTCAATTAAAGAAACACTCAATAATTTCGTTTAAAAACATGGATTTACTTTTTGCAAATCAAAATGAAACATCCTACGTTTAGTCTTTGCTATGTTTTTATAAGTAACTTATATTTTCCAAAGTAAAATATAAATCATTTCCTGACTTTTATTTTTTTTAAATATATTTTGCACGTTTTGGAACAGGAGAAGTACTTGAAGTCACTTAGCTTCGATTAGACCAAAAGGGCAGGAAATCTTTACAGACTGCAAAACTTCAGGAGCTCCCCTTAACGTCGTATGCGCTCTTTATATCTTTATGTTGGTAATTTTCATACGATTAAACGATTAAACTTTATATGATTTGAAAAATGTTTTATGTATTTAGACCAGGCCTGAAAATGGTTCTATTTTATTTAAAATTTCTTATCCTAATTTCTTACTATTCCCCACCAAATTACAACTTCCATACCTGGTGTTCTTCATTTTTGCCACTTAGAAATACCATAAAATAATGATAAAACAAACTTGTCTCTTCACAAGTGCATAAAATATGAGCTTCTCAATTGAACAATTATTTTACATTTGAAAATTACTTTAAACAAAATAAAAATAATAATTCCTTTGTGAATTCCAGAAAATTCAGTTATACAGTGCAGTCAGTCGCTCGTAACTAAAACTTAGAGAAGTTATAAACTGGCCATATGAATCTTAGAAAACTTTTGTAAATACTCGTAGCACAATCGATTGTTTCATGCTACTTCCAATTCTTCTTCTTCTACTTGTTTTTGAGGGTAAACCTGGTTTCGCTGAGGCTAACAAAACTCTGATCCCTTAACACACAAAGAAACTCTATGTTGTTTTCTTACTTTAACACGTTTTAATCGCGATTAAGAGTTGAATTGGTTGGCCCACAAGAAAGATTATGCTTTCGGTTATCTTGCAACTTACCTCTGCTAAAAATTCGGTTGGTGCTGATATGCTTTCATCGGCATCTGTGTACTCAGATAAACTTTGGCTGAGATCTTCGTTAGATACGGAATTTGGCAATTGAACGCCAACAACGCATGCGGCGGCAGCAGATGCTGTTGCTGCATTTGATGCTGCTGCCATTATATTATTGATATTATTGTTATTATACTTGTTGTTGTTGGGATTATTTACATTTACGTTGTTGATATTGATATTGTTAGCGGAATTGTTTTTGCTATTCTTATTATTTTTCTTAACAATTTTATTATTTATTGTTCTGCTGACCGAGTTGCTGCTTGCCGTGTTTGTTGTTACATATCCAACATTGCCATTCGATTCATCCATGAAAAGTAACTGAGCGTGAATGAAAAATAAGTATAAACTTTAATTATATATTTATAAAAATATTGCTTCTGTTAAAAGAAAAGAAAGTAAGTAATTTCGTTGTAAATATGTGAGGAAAATTACTTTGAAAACGAAAAGGAAACAGAAATGTTTTACAAGGATTCATAACGATTATTGTTGAACGGTTTGATCTTTGAACTCAATATGATGTTAAATGATATAGCAGAAAAGTATATACAATATTTTTCTTCTAAGTTCCTTAAGAATCAAATGCAAACTTAAGTAGATTACTAAATAAATTATGATTAACTTAAATATGAGGTATAGGAAAAGAATCAAA
This sequence comes from Epicampocera succincta, assembly GCA_932526305.1. Classification (NCBI taxonomy): domain Eukaryota; kingdom Metazoa; phylum Arthropoda; class Insecta; order Diptera; family Tachinidae; genus Epicampocera; species Epicampocera succincta. The sequence goes on from OW052034.1 coordinate 62,493,936, forward strand.
GCGATAACTACGTACTGAAATCCATGATGGATAAGCGAGTGCTGCAAATTGAACGGGTGACCTAATTGAACCAAATGAGCCTGTTATTTAGCTCAACGTGTCTGGTACTTTAATTTTAAACTCGATTTGAATTACTTTTGTTTTTTTATGTCTCATGTTGTTTTTTGTAGTTAATTTTTTTGCGTGTGCGGAAAAATTGCTTTAACTAATTGAGTTACGCTCGTAAGTACAATAAGAACGAAATTGCCTGAAATTTTATTAAAAAACCAACAGGTTTTGATGAAAGTTGGTAAAATCCCAAACAATAAGTATTGTTGTCATACATATTGTTCGTGTCATAGGGAAACGACGGGTCACACTAAACTGAACAATCCGCCACTGCTCTAACATATAAGTACGTGATTGAGTTCTGAAAAAGTTCTTGTATGTGCTGCGGTAAGCACTAGAATTGATTAAAGCCGATTGGAGGCGTTATATTTCTTCTGATTTTTAAGTTAAACGTTTCATTTCTAAAACTCAATATAAATCAAAAACTTAATTTAATTTCAATTCTTTTTTTTTTTTGTAAAAAGAAAAAACTCGAACGCAATGAGAATTATTGTTCCCTAAAAAAAATTAACAGGATATTTTTTCAGCTTAAAAATAAAACTCAAAAATGATTATCATAAAACGGTTTGTAAAGAAAAGCGCACAAAAATTAATCGCAAAATTTTCTTCCGACCAGATTTCGCACTTTTTATTGCTTTGTGAAACGAAAACTTAAAATTAAGTCCTTGTTGGTGCAGCACAATTTCGTTGCAGCACTTTGGTGAGTTCACGTCCTGCGTTTACAGACCCGCATTCAACAAAAATCGCAATTCAATCGGCTCAAAAAACATCCTTATTATAATATTTTCCGTGTTGCATAGAAAATATAGTTTTTATTAATGACTTCCTTTCGTGTGAAGTTCGTTCTATTTTATTTTCTTATAAATCATATTATTATAAAAAGTTTATGACATAAGAACATAAGAGGTATTTACAGTGCAAGCTCTCACAAGCGGACATCTTCCGTCGGCGAAGTAGAGATGTCATAAAAAATAATTTTTATAATTGTGCTTCATTTTAAAAGTTTAAATTATTTTTATAAAAAGAATATAAACAAAAAAGTTAATTAAAATTTTTCTTTTTTTTAATCCCTTTTTCTCCATAATAGCATTTTCGATGTCTTTTCTCTTAATGGCAACAATTTTCTTTGAGGAGTCATTTTAAATTTGTTTAAAAAATGTTTGTTAAGAAAATCACAAACTTTTAGGCGCAAGTCTATAATGTGACTACCTGAAGAGGTTTTAAATAGGTGGTATCCACTCAACAGCCTTTAGTGTAGTAATAACCTCCAATTTCCCTTTTTTATGATAAAGATTCGCAGATGCTCATGCCCTGCGCTGGCTTTAGGAGCGTCCGTTTTAAGGAATGTTTTTTGTTCGGTTTTATAATATTCGTTCTAAAGCTGTAGAGAGATGTCCGTTTATAAGAGCTTACGCTGTAGTTTGTATTGTAGCACGTGTGTATGTAAATATGTATGTATTTTTAGCAGTTGTAATATTATTTAATAATCACATTTGTTCTTTTTAAATTGTAATACTTTTTACTTACATTCGACATGTTTCTGGAGAGATAAATAGTGTTAATGTGCTTTACGAAGTTCCCTTTGAGGAAAACTTATATGTCCTCAATCAGACCACTGCCATTTGGCATTTGCTGGCATGCAAATTAATGCAATAAGGAAAAACTTGAAATTGCTGCTGCTATTTGTTTGTGTGGTATGTGCAGCATTTCCCGTTTAACACTTCCGCTCAATGAAATTTTCTGTTTTTCTTTCAACTACAATTAGTTTTTGTTGTGTTTTTTTCTCTCTATTTTTCTGTTTCTATGTTTTCCTTTCTCGTTACCGTCTGCAACTGAAGACTAATTTAATGCCTGAATATCCTTCAAAGGATTTATTTGTGCTTCCTAAATAGTACAATTTGTTGAATATTTTTATTTCTTGAAATTTTTGATTCGTTTTCGTTGTTGTGGTTTGCTGTTCGATACTCTTCTCCGTTATTGCCTGGTCGTTTTTATATTTTTAATGGTATATCAGTTTTTTTTTTGCTAGTTTTTGTTGCTGTTGTTGTCGATTTTTAAGTGTTGTTGGGTAATATAGTAATTCAGTTCTTACTTCTGGACAGATACAGGTTTCATAAGATTGTCTAAAAGTAAAGAAAATAAATATTGAAACAAATCAAAAGTCTTTAAATTAAAGAAATGATTTCGGGTGGAAATTTTTTTTTATGAAACTTTAGTGGGGAAAAACATACAATAGATAAATATTAAAATTTATTCCATTTAAAAATCGTATAAAATATCAGAAAATTAAAAAAAGGTGCACAATATTATTCTGCAATTGTTTTGTTTGGAAAAATAAATCGAAACGAGTCGGCTGCCACCAGCCAAACTCGAATGGTGCAGTTCCAACCAAGTTGTCCTTCTTTATAGCAACAACTCGAAGGGCAATATCATCTAGGTCCATGCCTGACACTGTGAATAATGTCTTCTCTCTTTTACCACTCTAAAACGTTATGGACCGACCATAAGATGTCAAAACAGTTTTATGCAAGTTCCCAATTTCGTCAAAAACGAACGTTGTTTTTCTCCAGGACTGTGCAGTTGCAGCTTTCTAGAGTCACCATCCACCATCCATAATATTTCAAAAATCCCAATAATAGTTTGTTGAAGTAAAAACTTAAGTAAATGATAAATAATATTGTTAAGTGGTAACACATTATATAAATTATTTGTAAACCATCTGGTAACTCTAAGCTAAACCTGTTTGCGTTTATATCTTTTCTATGATTCAAAAGTGTAATCACTCGATTTGTAACCTCTACAAAGCCGTAATAAAACCTTCTTTTTCAGATGTATTTCAATTGAAAATATTACTAAGAATTGCACGTTCAGCTGTACTTAAAAAAGTTGAAATTTCAAAAGTTTGTTGACACTTTAGCGATAAGAAGTTGCAAGCATCAAAACAAATCTAAAAAATATTTGCTTAAAAGTGACATTTGGAGCTAAAAACCCGATAGTGCTGTTAAGTTTTCGAATATATTGTGTATTTTTTCAAAATATGTTGAGGCATCACCGAATGTAGTCATATACACTTTAAAGATATCGGTTTCTATATTTCTTGGAATAAAAAAGTGTAAAGAAATTAAGTGTCCTAACGGTTTAATTAGTAAAATCCACTCTAAACTAAATTGATACAAAGTTCCTTTGCCTAAGAATACAGAAACAGACTTGACATCCTATAAAATTCTATAATATAAAAAGAGCAGATTTCTAAACGATAAGATTTTTGATCGGGGGTGCAGTTTTACAAATATAATCGTGGAATGCGATTAGATTAGAAATATATTTCTATCGTTGACGCCATGTCAAAAATATTAATGTAATTTTGATTTATATAATTTTGTTGTCTTGGAGCCACTAATTACGGCATATCCACCACCTTTCGCCAAACTTCATATTTTCTACTCATAGTTTTTGTACTGGATTGGAGATGTAATGGCGGGACTACGAAATGTAATTATACTTTAGATTTTTTGTTACTCAAAGCATATCTAATGCCATTTCCGTCACCCAACATCTACACGATATCTTACGACTTGATTTCGAAAACAGAAGAAATAGTATCAATATGATTCGTACTTCAGTAATAGGCGTTATAGTAGAAGAAATGTTCACATCTTTTGTTTGTGGGTTTTGTAAACTTAGGAAAAACATATAGATATATATAAAAATTTGTTATCAAACTTTATTTTAAATTGATTTTAGATAATTTTCTCAATGCTTCTATAATGTATTCGTAAGTTAACAATTTTGAAGGGAATTAAGAGCGCAAACCGTTTGCGTTTTATTTGCGCTTCTTAGTTTGAAATTCTATATATGTAAATATTTGGCTCATTAAAGTATTTTATTACTGTCAAATTTCCTTTCAAACAAAAAATTATTTCAACATTTGTCCAGCCTGTTCGACTAAGTCGAACGTTAACGTTCGTGAACATTTTGAACAATTGATCAATGACAAATTAAGTGGTCTAAGCGCTGCGACAATATGGTAAGCGATAGATGACCTTGACTTCGTAAATAGTCCTTAAATCAGTGTTTTGGTTTTCAAAATATTGGCGAACGTTGGATATCGTGGCGACAGGCCACTAAACTTTTTCTACGGCAGTTAAAAACATGCAATTATATAGATATTGAGAAAAATGAATTTGAAAATGAGAAACCTATATAAAACGTATTGCTCCGCATTCCAAGAAACGTCAACGTAGTCGCTTGAGGTTGGCATCGGAAATTTGACGTTTGCTGCTTACTAATTGCCAACAACAACAATTGAATGTTATTGGCTGGCAATCTAGCCTCCTCTCAGGTGGAGGATATGTCAAGTGTTCATCAAGATCAGTGCATCCTTACCGAAAGCTGGTGTATACGACATTGACTTGACTCTTGCAATAATGGGGACTATCACTTTTCTAATTCTATTAGACGAGGAACATTAACATGTAGTTGCTCATATACTCAATATTATTCAAAAAGCCGCTGTTGATGGCAGTTTTCTATAATTGAACACCCATTATACAACTATTTGTTTCAATGTTGCTTTTGTTGTGCTGAAATAAATACTTGTTGCCACTTGAAAAAAGTGCCATTTATTTCGGCTTTATTTGTGTTACTACACAACAATCAATAAATTTACAGTCAGTCCTTGACACAAGACAAGAAACCAAGTGTGGAGGGTTTTTGTCTTCTTTTCCGGAACAAAACACAATAAAAACACAGCCATTGAATATATTTAGCCATTGAAAAAGTGTTTGATGTAAAAAAAAAACTTAAAATCCCCTCAAAAGCTGTAAAAATTGAATTAGACATGCAAGTTATTCACTTGCAACAAGAATCGAAACATTTAAGCAGAATGTAAACGGAAACACACACTCCAATAACATTAAGGTTTCTTTAGTTAAAAGTTCCCTGTAGTTTTGATACGATGTAGTGTGTTGCTGCTGCAACGTTTCTTACTTTTAGAACAGAGACTACAAAAACTTGAAAAAAATTAACACCTTAGAAATATTAAGGACTGCAAGTGTTTGGGGAAGAAAAATAGCTTAAGCCTTGAAAATTTACTTGATGTTGGCGATATATTTGTAAAACGGAATAATTATACTAATTGCTTAGGGCCTATCCCACGGTGTCGAACGTTAACGTTAGTCAAAACTTGCGGCAACGGGAAACTGATTAAAAGAAACATGCCGCTAACCATTAGTATGAGCGATAGTGAACTTGACTTACTAAAGTTCATAGATACTCTGCCGACTAGTTTTCTACTCAAAATACTGAAAGGCGATAAATGTTTTTGTTAAAAAACATATGTGTATATCTCACAGTCAAACGTATAATCCAAGATGTAGTTATTAAGTATTTCATTTCTCGGATTATTATTATTCTATTTTTTTCACTAACAGTATCATTATATTTATTTTACCCCATTCGTTGAAGCGTTTATCATTGCATACATTGTAGACGCGACTTTTACAGGGCAAGCAGCTTCCTGACTGTTTCTTCAAAGCATATTCAAACGAATTAAACTTGGAAATCAAAAGGTGACACTATATAAGAAATGCATTATTAGCTGGCATCAAAGAATTTAGAAATTTTGTTCATTGGCGTAAGAGGAACGTTAAGATCAAGTCTTTCAAAAGCCTGTATATACATTCTTCACTTCTACTTGTGGCATAGTCTGGCATTTGTCACCGGACTGCAGAAGAATATAAACCTTGGAGCATTGAAATATTAGAGGTATCCTACCGCTACATTTTAAGCAGAGCTTTCAAGAATGGATATTCTTTTAAGGTTCTTATATCATTTCCTCTCTACTCTTAAAGTGAACAAAACAGAAGAAATCATGCGAATTTTTTGGACGTTCTTGGTATCTCTCATATCAATATGATTTTATGTTATTATTTTGCGTTAAGTATAATTTACCGAATCTCTGATTAGTGAAGCGATTTTCAAGTCAAGGTACAATCTATCAGAGAAGCAAAAAATTTCGATGTGAGAAAAAATTTTGGGGAAATACTGACATATTTGTTAGCTGGCGTTTTCCTCCGTTCAATTGACGCGTGGCTGATGTTACTTTAATGTGGAGCGAATAGGTACGCGCGAGCAGGTTCAGCATTAAATAGTGGCCAGGCGGCAACACTGGGACTATAAAAAGCTAATCTTATATGACGAAAGCACATCAGCTGAAACATCTCAAAGCTTACTTGGAACCATTTTTGTCACTATAAAGAGGGCAATCAATAAATGATTCCTTAATAGAGCCAACCATAGATGACAATACCATACCATCGAAGAGGTTGTATAAGCTTAACTGGGCTACATATAACGCTGAGCGCTCTATGATCTTTATCAAAAGCTTTGAGAAGCGCACAATTAGTTTTGGTCTCCAGGCAGAGATCCAGGAATACAGGAAATGGCTTTCCTACTCCTCTGAAAACACATAAGTCTTTCTGAATGACCTGATTCGCTATCTGAACCTCACAGACTGAGTCTACGTTCACATATAAGAATTTTCTTTCTACTTGATAAAGAGTCGTACGTGTATAAAATTTAATATATATGTACAAAAAATTATTTATGCATATCTGCAGATTAATTGTACTTATAGGCTTAAGACTTAATGTAAGATCCGTTGTTCTCACTCAGTTTCACTCGTCTCAAGCTGATGGATTAAAAGCGTGAAAACTAGCACAATCACTACGGCTTCCGGTAAATTTGAAAACGGACTCCTTTTAACATTTCGAAGAGTGTAATAAGGGGAAAACAGTTTTGATGATGAGGAAATTATAAATTCTAATCAAAAACTTCCTCTCAAGATTATTGTCTAGCGATACTTGTCTCTACCATTCGAACTAAAGGGTTCACATTTACTTACGTGCAATGAGTTACTCTTTTTTAATAACAGTGAATTAAAACTTTTCTACAAATTCTGTCTTTCACTAAAATTATTTCTTCTTTTCAATTCTGCAGCTAAATATAGACTTTTCAAACATTTGCTACAACAAAGTATGTGTGTTAACGTCCTTTCGAGCGTAACGGAAGACGACGCTATGGGGGGATACTACCTCAAAGTAGTGGTTGGCACTTTTATTTGTCCTAATTTATTAGTCTTTCCAAGACATTGTGAAATTTTTCGTACTAAAGCTTCTTTCAAGCTGATTGCTAAAACTTTCCAATCGTCATTCATCTTTCTTTATAAAAACGAATGAAGTCATTTTGGTTGGTTGAGGTATTCTTTTCTCTGAAAGTTTGGTAACCCTGTGAAATATATCTTGGAATTTTTAAGGGCGTTTTATGTGAAATGTAACCGTCTATTAAAAACTTTTTAATTTTTAAAACGTTTTCCTAGTTTTGCAACATGCGGCATAAGTACGTTCGTATGTACATCCATAAGTTTTTCCCAACTTCGTTGCATGTTGTTGGCTGTCTGCTTGCCTGATGCCAACAACTTTCTTCCTTAATGTCTGCTTCACTTTTAAATACAGCATAAAGAAGACAGAATAAAAAAAACCTTATAAAACGGCCATAATCATACTTTACGTCTAATGGATTTTTAGAATATTTAAAAATAAACGAAATTTTCTAACATATGCAAAGTTCTCAGGGTGGTTTTTGCACTAAAGGTCAGAGGCAAGATATCCAATTAGAGATAAATAGTTGTGCTGTAAATGTCAGTCTCGGTAGGGTCGGTGTATGAGTGCAGTTTGAGAAGAATTTGTGCAATTTTAAAAACAATGGCTTAAAATTGCGCCGTATAAAATAATTTGAAGCTTCTCTTAAAATAAAAAATTATGGTTAATTATAAGATTAAAAAAAATAAAAATAAAAAAGATATGACTCGACAGTCTTAATCTTAAAAGTTTAAAGAATAAAGTTGTACTTGTTACACTGTTTTTTCGCTACTACGATGGATTTTGTTTTGACAAGATCAGGGATCTTGTTCCCGAAAACCAAGTCATCTATCATAATAATATGCGTCTGCAGCTCATCCAGTTGCGGCCGATTGGCCTTTGAATCTAACAATCTCCCTCTTACCTCCTACCCATAACCAACGAATATTTTCCTAGTTCTGATGCAATTGTAGGTCATGCCAGTGGACTAACTCTACTTCAGTGAATTGGGTGACGGTTCTCCAGCGCCCGCATGTACCTTGCAATTGCAAGGCTTACACAGATGACAATTACTCACAAATCATAAACCCCTTGCTAAAGAGCTTGGGCTATCTAATCCCTTCTTTTTCACAGAATTCCCCAGACGCCGAGAAAAGAAAAGGCTCCTGAGTTGGTAGCCCGAAATCCGAAAGGAACAGAGGGCTTAACCAACTCGCCTGTACACTCACCTACGTTTTTAGGTTTAAATCACAACCAGAACATTTCAGCCAAGGATCCTCAGGGATCCAGGAGGCTCCTCAACCAATGGCCGACCCAGAATGCCTTTGAGCGCTCAAACGCATTCTGGGGCGTGTCGGTCCTCGTTCTGCCAATTGACCGTTGGTGAATGTTTCGGAAGAACATGCATAACCGAAGTCATACATGAACTTCCTAGAGATTTAGTTGCCGTGCCAACTGAGGCACCCCGTCCCTTCAATTATCCGGAAGCAGTGTTCCCTGACTGGGTGTTAACCTCATAGATAAAAGTGCCAGGTAGATAAAAGTTGCTAATAAAAATGAAATTGATGCAAAAAAAAGTAAAAAGTTTAGTTTTCAACATTGTCGGTTAATCAATTCAGGGATAATCGAGGCCACACTCTATTGATGAAGATCTCTCTTAACTCGGGCAATCCAAAGGATGATAAAATTAATTTTTTTTGGCGGATAATAAAGGTTTCCAGTTAATAGATTAACTGATACTCGAGGCCACGCTGTTGAAGTTCTCCGATTTGTCACCTTTAAAATTTTTCTTTAAAGTTAATTGACGTTTCTGGTCGTATCACAGATAATTGAGTTATATTTAATCTTTTCAAAGAATCTATTTCAATAAAATTTCAACAAACATTTCAATTTTTTTAACCGAAAAAATAATAGCAAAACCTTAAGTTTTATGTTTGACCAAAAAATTATTCTTTAAATTTTAATTTTATATTTGTCATAAAATTTAGTCTAGTTTTTGACTGGTTCGAAAAATGTGCTTAAATACGGCCTTTGTCATTTACAAGTGTTCAATTGCCAAAGCCTTTATATGCTAACTTTTTAACCAATTTCGTTGTTCTTCTCCTGTTATTGGTATATAAAAAGAAAACAACAACAAAATTGTTTTTTTTTGCAGTAACCAGAGAGTAATCGGAAAAAAATTACAATTACTATGCGAATAACAAAATAAATATTGATGGAAGAATGTAAATAAATAGTTTTGTGACAGTTTCAATACTTGCAAACAATTGGGGTGTTTGCAAGCTTGTGCTGTTGTGTATATTAGGGTGGTCCCATGACCTAAACTTGATTGTGGAGATTTTTAGGGTATTTTCTTGCCCAGAATTCAAATAATATTTATTTTCAGCGATATTCATCTATCTGTGGTGATGTCATCAAGAAAGGAACATGTGTTTTACAAGACTTTAGGAATTACTTACGTGCTTTTCTTAGGTATTAGTCTGGGCGTGCGACGATTTTGTATAATATAATAGACAATCGACAGATTAAAACGCATCTCTTCCTGTGAACAGGTGGATAACGTTGGCAATGTTTTCATGATTAAAAAAAAGTTTAGCGCAATCTCACATCCCCAAGAATCGGGTAACTAAATTTAAGCTATAGGAAAAGTTCTTAAACAGATATTGGATGATTAAAATAGTTGGTAATATTATTGAAAACCTAATCTCAGATGAAAGGCTGAGGTGAAAACAACACGCCTAAAAATTACTGGTAAATTTTAATGTTTGCTGTTTAGATTATCATATTTTTAATGCAAAAATATCGATAGAATCTGAGTTCGACTTTACAAAACAAAGTTCTAAACCGGTTTGGTCGAGATGATGAAAGTCATACTCTAATATACATACATATATAAATAGTAACAAAATTTAAAAAGTTTGAAACCTGGCTATTGTGAAAAGGTGCAGATGGCAATGTGACAAAATGGCAGGGCCCCCACATTTTCTTTACAATAATAATATTAACAAATGAGTACTATTGTTATAAAGGAGGTATAAAACTTTTAGTTGACAACATGTTTTTAACTGGCGGTCATTTCAGCTGTCAGCTGTCAAGTGATTTATGTTAAGTTTGATTTGTTATTTCAACATTAATAGACCGACGCCTGAACAACGCTTCGAAATTTATTTTGAAACAAGATTGCCGTTGATCCCGATTTTCATAAGCGAGTCTTGTTTAGCGATGAAACTCACTTTTGTTTGATTTGAATGGATACGTCAATAGATAAAACTGCCCCATTTTGAGGGATGATAATCCTGAAGTTTATGTTAATACACCGTTACATCTAGAAAAACTAACTGTTTGGTGCGCTTTACGGTCTGCTGGAATCATTGGTCCGTACTTCTTTAAAAACGAACGTTACAGTCAATGGTGACCGCTTTAGGGCCATGATTACTGACTTTTTCGTTCATCAACTGAACACCCATGATGCGCAGGAGCTGTCAAATGTCACACAGCTGGTGCCACAATTGGTTGGTGGTACAGGAAACCTTTGGTAACCGCCTAGTTTTACGTTTCGGACCCGTGGAATGTGCTCCAAGATCGTGCGATTTAACGCCATTAGACTATTTTCTGTGGGGATAATGTGAAGTCGCTAGTCTACGCCCGAAACAATTGACCACTTAGAGGACAACATTCGCCGCATTATGGCTGATATGAATGTTGGAAAAAGTCATTGAAAATTGGACCTCCGAGCCAGCCGTGGCGGTCATATGCCAGAAATCATATTTAAATTATAATGCCAGCAGATTATCTTTCGTAAATTTCATATCAATTTAAAAAATTCATCTTTGTTTTATTCCATTTCAAAGTTCTATTAACTCTATAAAAAACAACCTTTTTATAGTATATAATATATTATTTATCATAATTCTTGACTTAGAAATAAAAAAATAAACTTAAACTTAATTAAGTGAAGTTAAGGTGAAAAAGCCTGGGGGTCGGGCTTCCCTATCGAATTATGTAAATGTTCACATAGACTTACGTTTGGGTTTAAATCTAGACTTAATTGACTTATCGCACCGCTCTCTTTCAAGACCAAATACGTTGTATGTTTGTATGTACTACTTGTGGATAATTTACCCCACCTTTCTGTGTTTAAGCCAAATTATTTCATAACATGTCCGTAAACGAGTACATTTGGTTGAGTGCAAGTACGTCTTTCTTCATATAATGTGGTTTTTTGCAATTAAATAATGCTGTGTTCTGCTTGCTTTTGGTGCTGCTGCTGCTGCTGTTGTTGTTGTTCAAGGTAGCACAACGACTGATGGATTTAATTAACTAAATTCGTTAAAATGATTATCCGCATGATAAGCAAAAAAGCTGATTTAGGTGCAATGTTTTGCAGCAACATAAGCAAAATTATAACATACTTGCATCATTGTAATTATAACATTATAATTGTATTTACTTACAATAAATACGAGTATTATGTAGCTGTGCTTGGCATAGCACATGGTCAAATTTAGAACAAGACAAGGCTTGGAAGACTTTAGAACGTTGCATGGTGTTATTTTGAAATAGAATTGTCAACGGCGGTGAACACGTTCTATGATTCTTTATTTTCATATCGTTTTAATCTTTATTTATAGTTTGTTTTTGGCTGTGAATTTAATAATTAGGCCGCTTTTAAGTATTTGCATAAATATTGTTTCGTTTCGTTACGTTTGAAGTTAAATCCTTTGAATTTATTATTTTGCTCGTTTATGCTGTTGCCAAAAATTCCTTCCTTTTCAAAAAAGAAAAAAGGGAAAACGAGCAGCACAAATAGTCAGAGCTTAAAGTTTATATTTGCTTGAGCAACTTTATACCGACAATATACTTGGATTGTAAATTTAAACAAATACAAAGAGAAAAGTTGTTGTACTTAAATCAATATTGGCTGGCATTATTTTAATAGGATAATAATGTTGTTAGTTAGTTTCACTGTCTGACCATCTGTCTGCCCAATGCAGACTATAGAATTTGGCACACAGTTCATGTGTTGTATCATTTTCAATGCTACGATAAAATAAGTACATGCCACAAATTGCTGAAGAAGCACGAAACAAATGCATTAACCGAATGGAAATAAGCACCGGCAGACCTCATACTTATTTGATGACAACAAGTAAACAAATTGCTTGATGTCTACATAAAACAAATCGTAAAGTTCCTACAGTTCTAGCCGTGTACTTGTTTTTTTTTCAGATAAACCTGAAAATATATGAGTTTGAAAATGTAATGAAAGTGCGTGACAAGGTTATAGTCCAGTAAAATAACACCTTAACTTTGCTTTTCTTATATATGTAGTTGTGAGAAAAAAATAGAACTCTGTAAACTGCAAAACTGTAATCAATTAAGCCTCAAAAACTATTTTTTTTGGGCTAAACTTTAACTATAACAATCAGCGACTTCTAAAGTTATTTGTTTTTGCGTAATTTTTTTTTTCTGTAATCAATAAAAATAATAAAAATCGACCGCTTAAATATACTGCCTGCCAAGACCGTCAAAGGACAAAATTTGTAAAAACCATTCACGGACGACGGCAGTAGATGTTGTAAGTTATGCAAACGAACACTTGAGTGTTCCAATTGGCGTTCACACTGACAAAAACCGATTAAGAGAGGCAAATTTATTAGTTAGAGGGCCCGCCAACAAGCCGCTGAGAAGTGAGATTAATATAAAACAGCAGCTTGACTTTACCGGACGGTATCTTCTTCATTGGTCAAAGAGGCAGTGGCCAAAACTTTGTCGGTCGGCTCTGATTTCTTTGGCTCTGATAACATCAATCGCAATACAAATTTTACTAATAATTAAAATTTTTTTTGATTAAGTCTTATACAATAAAACTTCATTCTGCAATATGTTTTTTATACATCACACTGAAATTTAAGTTAAAAATGATGTGCGGAAAAGAATCAAATAAAATTTAAAATGTTCTCTTCTACACAAACTGTTGAATTGCCACCCTTTTCGCCTTTTGTTGTGCCAGAAAGCCATTATTTCTGATTTAAAAACAATAAATTTCATTGTTTTCAGTTTAACAAAAGTGCTTTCATATAAATAAACATGTTATTATGCACGAATGAAAATGGGTTCAACAAAGTTGAACAAAAAGAGGAGATTTTATTTGGTTTTTGCTGCGTTCAGTTGCTTGTGGCTTAAACTCACATCTATTTGTGGTTTTGCAAAGTCTGCTTTTGATATAAATTTTGATTTTGTTGGTTACTAGTAACAGACGTGCAATTTAAATGAACGAACGCTGCAGGAAACAAATAACATTTTATTATTTTTAACATTTTGACAACTCTTCGATTCATGGAGAATTTCCAACCTGTTACGAGAAGGAGTGAATCAGCGGCCCTTAAATTAAAAAGGTTAGAGGACTAAATGAGATGGGAAATGTTAAATGCTTGTTTTTTGAGGACATACTGAAATGCTCCCTCTAGAATTAATATTAATACTTTCGTGTGAAATTAAATTTCTTTCATTTTTCGAAAAATTATCCGTCATATATATTACGATATATATTACGATATATATTACAATAAAAACAATAATGTTTTTCCTTTCTGAAAGACGGCAAACAGTATTGGGGGATTAGAGATACATATATAAGTACGTATAAAATGTGAAAATATTAGTTCTGTTCCCGCTTGTTTTTGGGTGAAATGAGAATAAAGAAAAATTTCGCGCACAAAATAGACGACAAATTGACAAAAGTGCGAGAACATATATAATTATAAAACATTTTCTATACCAAAAGGAATCATGAAGGCAACAAGAAACAATAAGAAATAAAAAAAAAATTATTTATTCGGAAGCCAGCTTTGACATTTATTAACTAAGCAGGCACAAAATAGACACCAATAAGACACGAATCACTGCAAACGTGTCCAAAAACTCAGAATATTTGTAACAAGAAAAGTTTTCAATGGAAACCATCACTAGTGTTGAAGTGGCCCAACGGCTCAAAGTTATTGTATGATGTGGTGTTTACATTGGCGGCGTTTTTTGAAAACGTGGCAGGCCAAACGACTACTGTGAATAGTAAGCACTACAGAATCATGCTACAAGGCGTTCTCTTACTTTAACTGGACACATTCCGACTAGATTGAGGAACGGTGAATATTGTGTAATCTACAGCCACGAATCTGCATGATCTCTCAGCAGGCTAAATCTCCTGTTTTAAATGCTCTAGACTTCTTTTTGTAGGGTTCTTGGACGTCACGAGTCTATCACAACAAGTCTCTTAAACTCCTCAAAAAGAAGTGATGGAAAATGCCATAATTTGGTACTGTATGACTATCAATTGTCGCGTTCACCACTTGACTGATATAATTTTTTTTCTTAACGCAAAATTATTTGGCCATCAAATAAAAACTAAAGTTTGTCATTTAATATGAAGGTTACAGTTCAAGAACTTCTGGTGACTACTTTTGCCTCAGATTTTAATCTATTTTTAGATAAATTTTCAAATATACTCGCATATATAAATATTTGTTTATTCAGCTTAGATTTTTTAAAATACATTTTACATTATTTTTAGTTTTTTAAACAGCTGTTTGGCTTTACAATCTCTGAAATTTACCCAACAAGAGCTCTAGAATTGTATGATCTATATCAAATAATGGATATTTTCTTATTTATTCCAAAGTCTGTTTTCTTTTTCTGCCTTATTATTTAAATAATTTTTCAAAATTAATATTTTCTAAAAGTGGCTGATTTTTCGCTTTCAGTCCACTGTCTTTATCGTGTGTTCGACTTTGATTCCAGCTTTACCGACTTTATACTGTAATCCTTTTCTACTTTCTTCTCAATCGATTTTCAAAACTTTTAAAGATTATTTAGCCCTTATGCAAAGTTCCCACCATTAAAACGTGTCAAAATCTTTTCGAAAATATATACAAACTACTGAAAGCAAAAATGCTCCATAGACAGCAGAAGGCTGGATTTAGTATAACTCAGCAAAGGAACAGGACGAACAGCGAGCGCATAAACCAACAACTTTTTGTGCAATGGAAGACGATTGGGGTTACAACTTATTATTTTTTAATTTAATTAATTTATTTTATTTTTGAATTTATGATAAAGAAGTACTGAAAAAGTGCCTTCATAATTTTTAACGTTTTTTTATTCGCAATCTGAATTTTTTATAAAATGAATTTATTTATTTTATATACAAAATTTACTTTTATTCCATTAATTATTAAAACAAATGATGTTTTAAACATATTTTTATACACGTATAAATTGATTACTTATAATCATAAAAAGAAATTATACTTTCGTATACAGATTTTTTCATGAAATTTGGTACGATTTTTGAAAAAAATCCACTTTGAGCTTCGATTAATCGATTTCAAAAATCGAAATTAAAAAAGTTGATTGAATAATCGATTTCTTAACTCTTTTGCCAAGCCCTACTTGTAACTTATATCACAATATTTTTGTTTTGAAAAAATATAAGCAACAACTTTTACATATTCAGAAAAAAAGCATCGGCTAAAACAACCAAAATATGAGTGGAAATATAAATTCGAGCGAAAAAAAAAATTTAAGCGATTGCTTCGTAAATCTATAATTTTGTCCCGAAATTTCCGGTCAAATAACTCACTAAATCAGCGAAATTGTTGTTTTATCTTAAGAAGTGATTTGTCTGAATCAACAAACACTTGGTTTGATAAATGTTTAAGTTCTTATTTAATGTGAAACTGGCTAATGAATGTTTGTGATATTTTTGGAAATTATTGACTAAATTTTTTTTGGGACAAGAATGTTTAAACTTTAGTTTTGTATGTACACATGTATGTACATTTATATATATATTTATATTCATATAGTCGATTTTAAAATCGAGTTTTTTCTAGACAAAAAAGGCTGCAAAAAATGGATTTTTGTTTTATAGTATTTGTGAATTAGGATTTATTACAATTTATTTGCTTTCTTCAAAACTGAATGTGTCTTCGTCTAAATCGGTGGCAAAATATTTCAGTTCATGTAAATCTTTAGTAATTTTTTGTTCGTTAACATTTGCACAAATACAAAATGAAGTGGCCGCCGATTCCGAAGATAGTGTAGGCACTTGATCGTTTTTCTGCAGATTTTCCAAATGAAGGCGAATCCAAGATTTCATACCAGACTTATCTCGTTGTTTCATTTCGTTTAATTGATAAAACTCCTGCTCAATCGATTCCACCAGCGGTAGAAATTCTTTTGCTCCCGTTGGGGTGGGTTTAATGCAGTATGATTTGCTATCATCGCCCACAACCAATTCGGAAGATTTATCGAAACAATCTAAGAACGAGTAGTACGAATCGTTCTGCAAATCTTGGCAGGTTTTTTCAAATAAAATTCTTACATCTGTATTGGGCTTCAAATCTCGAAACGATTTACAAAAGCTATCCACAAATGGTGTACCGTAATTGGAGCGTCTGGGCGAAATAACTAAATCGGGAACGCTATAAAATACTGTATTGTTTGGTTGCAGCTGTTCTATTTTAGTGGGTTGTATTTCATCAAACTCATCAGGATCCGAATTTTGAGCATCTAAGCCACCACGACAATGAACATTGACATACGAAATACTTGCCTCCTTCAACGTTTCGTTCGCTTGTAAAGGAAGTAAAATATCTTCAATGAAATTCAGTTGCCCATCATGTGTATAGATGATGTTATTTGTGGTGGCATGAGACATCATTATGAATATTAAGCTTTTAAGAGCTTTCAGATTCTTGCGCCTTAAATACTTTACAAAATCCAGGAGCTGAGCTCGGCTAAAGTCTTCGGTAAGAATATAAGGTATGCGGGCAACTTTCAATTCCCTGATTAACTTAAGCACATCTTTGTCACTGCCCTCTCTAATACTGATGCCCGGAATGTTGTTGTTGAACATATAATTATTGTTAATTATTGCCAAAGCTGGATTTATGTTATAGAAATACAGGTCCACATTTGTTTTGGTATGCACAGCCAATTTGGGGCTGGTAAGAAACATTAATAGTTCTTGGGCCGATATTAAGGGTAGACAATCGAGCACATAGAAAATGTAGTCAAAGTTTTGAGCTCGACTCAACCAGTCTCCTTGTTTAATGAATAATTGAAACAAGAAAACATTTTCCAATTTACTTAATTTGAAGTTAAAATAATCTCTTAAAGGTTCCTGGTCGTCCAGAGTAACTTGCCCGCTATCGAATTGGTAGCTATTCAATAGTTCATTCAAATGTACAGCTCCATTTGCCGCACGCATGGCCTTTTTTATGTTACGCACGTGTCGGGCAAAACATGTTTCCCAAATTTTTGTTTTATTTTTGTAGTCTGCCAGCAGATCATACGAACTGTAAATCAGTTTAAATTTGTGTTTTAAATGTTTATTGCCCTCTATTGCTTGCAGTAGCTGAACGAAAATTTTCCGGCGGCATTCACAGTCACAATTTATCAAGATCATTATTGTAGAGTAGCGCATGTAAAGCGAATTTGTTAGGGTCTCATAGATTTTGGAGGGCTGTTCAAACTCCAGGTCGTCCATATTAAATGCCGTCGGTCCCTCGAAAAATTCCAAGACATTTTCTTCGGCATGAGTTTCACAGTTAAGTATATGGAGTTTAAGCCTTAAAGCCAACTTTTGTAAACTCAGCCAATTTGGTTTTGGCATTACACTGGGAAAAGACATATTTGGTTTTTATATGCATATAAATTGCTGTTTAAATAACACTACAATAAAATCGAATAGCAAGAGAGAGGTAATACTGTTTTTTAAATGCTTATAAATTAATACTACAATCACAAAGACTGTCGTATTTTACTAGATGTGCTCACTAACTCAGCTGAAATTCTTGCTGCTTCAAATAAAACACACACGCGTAGTCAGTTCGACAGCCAAATTTTCTTTTATTCTTTAGTTCTGTATTTGCAATTGAGAACTTCGAACGTCTAATAAGAACGCTAAATATAAAACATCTGTGCGTGGTGCTACTCGCAAACATTCGCTAATGGCATTATATGAATTCGTTTGCGTCAAAACGATCGCAATCATTCGTTGTTGCCAGATAAGAAAAAAGAGTGCCACGCCAAACTTAAATCTCATTTATGTTGTTGTCACAAATAGCCGTTGCATTTAAAATGTAAATATATGTTTATGTCATTTAATTTCATTAATTTTGTAATAATAACAAGAAAAAACGACAATCTGGTTGTTGTGGAATGTAAAATATTGCCTCAAAAGATGTTTTATTTCGGTGCCCTGATGTTGCAGTCAACATTTCTATATGTCTAAAAGCACAATAATCATAAAATCGGCAATGCTTTATGAAAACGTACCGGAATGGAAATGTAGTTTAGAAATGAGAGGTCTATCCAGCGGAATTAGATCCTTCTGTATTAATTCGTTGTTAAAAAATATAGAAGTTTTTTGATTTAATAAGAACTTTAAGGCAGAAGTACATAATGCGCTTTAATTCGTTCACAACTGTTTTGCGTTCTAAGTTTTACCTGCAAGTTACGCAATACGCGTTAAAAACGCATTTTCCATCAGCTGGTTTTATTTGTTTTTCTATTTATTCAGTGCATTGAAGTATGGACTTGGCTTGCCTTTTACACACAAAGCCTTTCTACAATCTTTTAAATTGCAATACACTGACAACTTGTTTACTGACACACTCACACTTTTTTAATTGACTACTAGTAGCTTTCCTTTTTTTACCTTGAATTTGGCAAATTTCTGGTTATATTTTAACAGCTGATCACCGAAAAAGGTTAGCGCGGCCCTTTAAATGGTAAATTATACAAGGTGGCGCAAAAATAACCTTCCGATGTTTTTTGGCTGTAATGTAAAAAATTAAAAACTTTGATTCTTCTTGTGGATTATTTTTATTTGGTCTTTTAATTTTTTTTACATCAAGTCGAGAATATGATGTCATGTAAATGGCCGCCGCCACAGTTGATTGTTATTTGAGCCCTTTTTATGGCATTTTCCATCACTTTGTCCAAAACTTCCGGCGATAGGTCCTCACATTTTTGACGGATATTGTCTTTAAGAGCTGCAAGAGTCTGAGGCTTGTTGACATAAACCCGCGACTTAAAAAAGCCCCACAAAAAGAAGTCTGGAGCGGTCAAATCAGGCGATCTTGCTGGCCAGTGCAAATCGCCAAAACGGGAGATTAGGCGCCCGGGAAATGCATCCTTCAGCATATCGGTTGTGGCACGTGCAGTGTGTGCCGTTTCACCGTCCTGTTGGAACCACATGTTTTCCAATCCCAATTCATCAAGTTGCGGCAAAAAGAACTCGTTGATAATTGCTCTGTAGCGCTCACCATTCACAGTAACCGTTTGGCCCGCGACGTCTTCGAAGAAAAAAGGTCCGATGACTCCTCCGGCGAAAACAGCACACCATACAGTGACTTTGAGCGGGTGTAATGGTTCTTCGTGGGTTACACGCGGATTTTCAGTGCCCCAGAAGCGTAAATTTTGCTTATTTACGTACCCGCTAAGATGGAAATGGGCCTCATCACTCATGATTATTTTTGATGAAAAATCATCTTCCTCTTGGTGGTGATTAAGGATGGCTTGAGCGTATGTTAGACACGATTGGCGGTCAGCAGCTAACAGCTGATGCACCGTCTGGACGTTGTACGGAAACATCTTCAAATCTTGTACCAAAATTCGCCGTAAAGACCGTCGACTGACACCCATTTGCGGGGCACGTCGTCTGATCCATGTCGACGGCGCTTCCATGACATCCTCAGCTACAGCAGCAATATTCTCTGCAGAACGGCTACTCCGGGGTCTGCCACGCCTGGCAGCATCTCGTGTTGTGCCAGTCTCTTCGAGGCGAGCGGCTAAACGTCGCAGTGTTTCACCAGTAGGCGTTGGACGGCTAGGAAATCTGCGACGAAATTCACGTTGTGCCAAAGTCACCGACCGATTATTGGTCAAATAAATAGTCACCAATATTCCGCGTTCTGCAGTAGTGTAGCGTAACATTGTTTAGTAACGTGTATTTCGCATGTGTTTACTACACAAATGTCAAAACAGAACTGACATTAGGGGCCAATCGCAAAATTTATAGCATTTTCTGATAGGAGGATTACTTTTGCGCCACCTTGTATAATAATTCACCGAAAAACTTAAAAGTTAAATTTAAATCTTTCTGTGTCGTGTCACAGCTTTCAATTCAAGTGAGTTTTGACAAGCAGTTTTTATTACCAATTTGAAACCAAGAAATTAAAAGTGTCATGTGATAACTTGTCTAAAATACACCAGGTACTAAAGAGTTCAAATTTGACTAACCCTCTGCGGCCAACGCGCCAAAATGTTGGTAACAAAACTTGTGTTTGTTTTATTTTTTTTTTTTTTTGATTAACATTTTAAAACTTATCTGAGAAACGTTAAGTTTTTGTAAAACTTTTCGTTCGTGTACACTTGTTTCATTTAAAACCTTTTACACTCTATTCATACTCGGAATTAATTATTGGCTTTAATAGTTTATTTATGCACTATACTGTTATATGTATGTACGTGGGCACCATGTCGTGAAACTAAAAATTAAATTGCCATGGGCGTGTTTGTGGTCACAAGTTGTAACTCCTTAAGTCGAGTTGCAACAAATTTTTGGTTCTTCCGCCATAAACGTCAATGTAGGATTAAACAGTTTTGCAATAAAGTTTTCGGTAAAAAATTGTGTTAAAAGGGAAATTATACGAAATAAAAATCAACAGAAATGGAGGCATAAATGTTGATGAAAATTGTGGGGCCAAACATGTTTCAGAACGAGTTAAGCGGTTATGCCGTGTGACAAGAAATATATGCATATGTGTGTGTATGTATGTATGTATGTAAATATGTATGACTTTAAGGACAAGCCTTCAAAATTGCCCGCACATTCATAAACAAATTTTTCATAAATTTTTTCTCCCTCTCTCTCTCTCTATTTACAGGTTAATTGAAACAAAAACTAAAAAGGAAAAGAAAGCTGCCACAAAAGCATATATGCATACACGTGTATGTATGTATGTATGTATGTATGTACATAAATATGTACATAAATTAACAAAAACTGCCAGTTTCCAGACAACAGTTGTAAATAAACTTCAAATGGCTGCTTCAATTAAAAAGCAGAACGTTTGACAACAAAAAGCAAACATGGGTGAGTTTATTCAAACTTTTTCTTACGTTTTGCCCTCATATATTTTATGTTAATTTTACGCTTCGGCACATTTTAATGGGGATTAAACGTTTTTGAAAAAAAAACAGTTCACGAACTTTGAAATGTTTCGAAAGACATGCAAGCACCTAAATTGTGAAAATAGTTTATTTTACAAACGCGTTTTTTACGCTTTTTAAATAACTTAAACAATTTTTGTTACGAAAGATCACAAAGCCGCAAATTCATGCATTCACATATATATTATGGAAAAAATTCAAACAAATAATTCATCAAATCAGCAAATTTTATAATTGACTCGTGTCTGTTGTGGAGAAAGAAAATACTAAAGAAATAAAATTAAAAATAGAAAATAATAGAGTTCATCAATACAAATATTGTTAGCTAAAATGCAAAATGGCGTAATTAACAAAAAATTCAGAATCAAAATTTTCAATGATTATTTTGAATGCTATTAAACTACATGCCTTGGCAAAATTTTACATTTCTGCGATAAAAAGTCAAGCTTTTATTAATAAAAAAAAAAAAAAAATTGGAACCAACCAAAAGCGTCTTTATTTGTTAAATACAATACGAAGTAATTATACATTTTCCTCCTAACAAAATACATATGTACAAATAATAAAAAGGTTCTCTGTCCGAATTGTTTGAAAAATTGCATGGACGACATATCAATGCATGTTTTTCTGACGTTGGTTAGTAGAATCATTTCCATATCCATATCAAACGTTGGCCTAAACGGCATTAAAGAAATAAACTAATTCCATTTCTTAGCTCTTTGAGGCATAATTGTGAGTGTCGTTGTCGTGGTCGAATATAACGTTTTCATACAAATTAAATTTTACGACGAGGTTTTGCGCCGTTTCGTAACCGTGGACGAAATGGCTCCAACACAACACACCGCATACCGGACAGCAGTCAAACACAGGGTTTCTAGGGGGTAAATCGGCGGCAAAGAAGGCAAAGTCATGGCGACCGCTTTTTGGGATGTACGCGGTATAATTACCTTCAAAAGTTGAAAACAATCGATGGTGAATATTATAGCAAGTTATTGGCTCAATTCAATGAGGAATTGAGAAAAAAAACTACCACATTTGGCCAAGAAAAAAGTTTTTTCCGCCAGGAATATGCGAGGGTGGACAGATGTGGAGTTTTCAGGGCAAAAATGAATTGGGCTACGAATTTGCCTTATTCTCCAGATTTAGCCCCCAATTGACTGTTTCCTAGTAGAAATGGCTTGGCCGAAAGAGATTTGACTTCAACGACGAACTCATCTCAGAAACAAATGCCTATTTTGATGACCTGGACTTGTATTTCATGCTAAAAGTCACGAACTTATTGACTCGCCCTCCTAATGTTTCACAAATAAGAAAACAAATTTTAATAAAAATGTTTATAGTTTTCATTATACAAAGTTTTTTGGTTCTGCTGTAAAATTATATTCTTGCTAGTTACAACTTTTTGCATTTCAAATAACAATAAAGAAGTTGAAGAAAATCTGGCTTTGAGGAAAAAATATATAACAAAAAATGAAGAGAATGAAACAAGACAAGTTTTCTCTTATATAATCAGTTTCTTTTGAAGGTCTGTAATAGTTTTCATTTTCATTTTATGTTATTTTTATTATTATTTTTGCTTTTACCAGTAATTATAATTGATTTGGCCCATAATTGACTTTTTGTTGCAAGTTTTAAAACTTTTTTTAAAATGTATTTTTCTTTAAGTTTTTAATTGTTTAGATCAGGTTTTTTCTTGTAATTTAAATATGTGCTTAATTTTTAGACACTTGAAAATTTCCACAGTTTTATTGTTATTATGAGATCTTATAAATATCGAAGGCGTTTAAAATCATGGATTAGGTCCAACAACAATTTAATATGTGCTGCACTGGAAAAATTAAAAATCCAACTTATTCGTGTATTTAACTTGAAAATATCAATGATTAAAAATAATATCTCCGTGATTAGAACACATTTAAAGCCGCAGAATTTCTAAGACGTGTGTGAGATTAAAACAAAAACAAGCACAATTTTATGTTTAAATTGTTGTAAATTTTTGTTTTGTGGGGCGCAAAATAGAAATTAATGAATAAATAAATAGTTTCTTAAACCGATCTCCGATCCGAACCGATATTTTGATATTTTTATGACTATAAAAGGAAGGAATAAAAGGAATGTATTGAACGTGTACCGAATTTGGACGATCCTCTAGCGTGGTAAATAGGAAAAAAAGAAGAAAAAATATTACAAAATACGCAAAACTTTTTTAATCAGCTGTTTTGTGGCAAATTTTTAAATTCTTAAAATAATGAATATAATTATTCATTTGCCTGAAAAATCGTGCTCTGCTAATTTTATATAAGATAAGCCTTCTTCATGACAAATTTAATGCAAGTCTTACAAATTCAAACATAAAAAATAGCTTTTCCACCATATGCATACGAGTTGTAAGTGTTTAGACAATGTTTTTACTTCTTTTGTTTTTAAAAATAACAATAAAATGTATGAAAGCGAAATGTGAATATGTTTAAGCATAATGGTGTTTCGCGCTTTCATACGTGCTCCTTGAAAATGCTCTTCGTGCCATCTAAGTGGGCTTGAGCCACCTCGATTGTGTGTGTTTTCATTATAATATAAATTTTAATTACCACTTGTTCTACAATCAAATGCACTCGCATGAAATACGTTTTCACTGCATTTCTATGCAAATGTCAGAATTGTTATATCATATTTAATCCTTTAAGGGACAATAAGTTACGATTGTGAATAGAGCTTGATTGTTGCGTACAAAACCGTCACACTATTATGTAATATTTTTGTTGTTTTCAAAAAAGGTGATACTTTTAAAATCCAGAAAAGTTAGCAAAATATAAAATAGTTAGAAATTTTACAAAGATTTTCATATGTACCAAAAAAGTACTCACGAAAAAATTGCACATAAAATGTCTGTGTGGAAAATTAATCTAACGAACTAGTGTCGTATAAATATTGATTAATAATTTCTTTACATCACTAATTTCTCCATTTAAACTTTCATGTTTTTAATTATTTGTTATTTGTTTTCTTGCCTCAGAACGAGAAGAAGTTTCCTTGCGAATAAAAAATGTTTTTGATTAATAGTAAAAAGGATAAACCAGCGGTCAAAATGTCATTCATATTTTCTGCTGACACTTTTATATTTGTCAATTGCAGTACCAATTTTAAACTAGACCGGCTACTAATAGGGCAATAGTATCAGGGTTTTATAGTTTTGATTTTATTGAAATATTCACAAGAAACCCCTTAAGTGTATTTGAGCCTACCTAAGAAAACCCTCGTAGTGTGTCAACACAACTCCTCTGTGTTGCATTTTCATACTAAGTGGGTTTTTGCTGTTTTTTGAGACACGGTTTCGTATAAAAATTTAAGGCTTTTTACATACAATTGTTTGTGACAGCAATTGTTTTGCATACTTCATCTGTGTATATGTTTAAATATATTAAATAAAATAGTTTTGAGGGCAATACGATTGATTATTTAGTCTGGTATATTTAAAACAAGTGCTACCCACAACCTCTGGTGTAGTAAATAAGAGTTCGGTACTTTTTGTTGCTATAGTATTGTAAATACTAGTACTTTAAACAAATCTACTTCATTAATTGATTAACAAAGTATACCAGGGTATTTGCAACCAAGAATGAAAACCACTTGTGGATATTATGAGATCATCTTTTATTTTAAAAAATATTTTTAAAAGGACCTGCCTAAATATTTCACTTTGAACAATAAAATAACTATAACAGGCCATAGTCCGGAGAACAGTATAGAATAAAGAGTTCCTCATACATTAATTGTACAGAAATAGCCAGCATAAGAGTTATTAATATATATTATATTATATTATATTATATTATATTATATTATATTATATTATATTATATTATATTATATTATATTATATTATATTATATTATATTATATTATATTATATTATATTATATTATATTATATTATATTATATTATATTATATTATATTATATTATATTATATTATATTATATTATATTATATTATATTATATTATATTATATTATATTATATTATATTATATTATATTATATTATATTATATTATATTATATTATATTATATTATATTATATTATATTATATTATATTATATTATATTATATTATATTATATTATATTATATTATATTATATTATATTATATTATATTATATTATATTATATTATATTATATTATATTATATTATATTATATTATATTATATTATATTATATTATATTATATTATATTATATTATATTATATTATATTATATTATATTATATTATATTATATTATATTATATTATATTATATTATATTATATTATATTATATTATATTATATTATATTATATTATATTATATTATATTATATTATATTATATTATATTATATTATATTATATTATAATTATGTAATGAATAGACTGTAACTATATGGCCCAACTTCATAATATTTTTACGATATACAGGCGGATGATAATTGTTATCAAAAGGGCGCAAAACTGAAAACGTCAAGGAATAACGGCCAGCTACTGAATAATAAATGAAATTTGAAAAATTCTGTTATATTTTAGCCAGTACATATTTTTGTATGGTGGAACCTAGGACCAGTAAATTTAATAATTTTCTTGATAAACATGAAATTTGAGTAAGCAATTCTTCTGGTTATAAGCAACTCGGATAAGAGCAGCGTATTCTTAAAAAGTTTTCTGTGACGTCTTAAGGTGCAAAGTCAAATTTTAAAGCAAAAGTTTTTTTCTCTTTTAAATTACCATAAACTTTGTGGAAGTCCTCTTTGCCATTTAACTAAACAAGTGTATTTACAAGAAGGGGTTAAGTTCAAGTTTTTTTAACGAACTTTTGATAAACAGCACTTTTTTGTGCTCCGCTGTCATATTGAGGCTGACAGTGATTTTATTTTGTGGCAAATAAACATGAACTCAAATAGAATAAAATATCTTTTCGCTTATTAAAAGTACGTTCTGCAATAATTGTATGGTTTTTGTTGAAAAAAATGCCTTCTTCATTCCAATCTGCTGTGGCAATGAGTTTAATTTTGAACACAAATTTTTGGAGAAATTAACCAGAATCATTTTAAATCAATTTGGTGTTAATTAGTTTTTGAATAATTTGTTATTTTCCTAAGATCGTAAGAAGTGCATTTCAATTTTATATGAAGATTTTGGATATTTTTAATGCTTTTATTTTACAATATCCGCTCAAAGGCAATTTTGACGAATTTTGTGGTTTTCGTAGATCTAGTTGAGTTACAGATAATTAAAAAATGTTGTCGAAAAAATGGTTGAAACAATTCTGTGCTCTTTACGTTGATGTTTTAAATTATAGACAACACATTTAGATATTTCAAAGCTTTTCGAATTTTTTTACGCCTCCCAAATTAGTTTCATTATTCTTAAACTGTATTTGATTCACTTCTATAGCGGTTGACTTTCTCGAGTTAGTGCTCTTTGCAAAAAATAGTGGCACAATACAAGAATTGTAATTATTTTCTTGTATTACCTTATTATACGAGTAATAAGTAGTTCCAACAATGTTGCTTGTTGGGATAAAATCTCAAAATTATATAAAAGTCAAGAACGGAAAAATTAAAATATAAAAATAAACAGTTTTTATTTAAGAGTTTTTTGTGAATAATTTATTATTAACCGTCTGTTTGCTAGACAGCGAACACAGATCAGTTACGATATCTATGTACATAGTTTACATCTACCTGCGCTTAGGGACCTACCTGATTGTATGACCTGACGGTGACCAAATCAAACGCCCCGTGCAACTAGCAAGACTCACACAGATAACAATGTCTTTTGCATGCTAGTCTTGAATCGTATAACAAACTCCTTGTTGAAGAGCACGGGCTATCAATTCTCCAGACCGATCAGGTTCCTACCGGGTAGGAAGAACATTAATCCTTAAATCAACTCTAGTTTGCTCTGGTTCCTTACCAAAATAGACAGAATATGTTGCCAGACAACATCTCATGGAAAAAGCTTGAATCCCTGATGGCATCCAGCGTTTCTTCCAGAGATTATAGGCTCAAACCAACCTCATCTTGTGATCGGCAACACTCCGAGGGCACACTAATCTATCTTTTGACAACCGTGGGTGAAGGTATACTGTACAACCACAATCATGTATTTTCTTCTTAGAGTTTTGGTTACCGATTTAAACAAAGAACTCCGTCCTCTGTTGTTTGGGCATGCATCAAAGCAAGACCTGCTGCTCGGGGAAATTTCGTAAGATTTATGAAAACAAGATCTCACAGCTCCATCATCAAAGGTCATCAATACTTTTTTTTTCCTGTGACCAACACGATACAAGGCTGTTCAGCCCTGATCCCCGTTTTACTTTCGTCCTGCATTTCCTTTTTCTTGCTTTAATTGTCAGGCCATGCGTGTTAACAGGACATATAGTACGCGTTGTAAATGAAATTCAAATATTATTATTTATAATTTGATTTAATTTAAGGCACAAACTCATGAATAACCTGAACTTGGCGTACGCTTTACCTTTACATTGAGAAACTGTAAACATCTCATTTACTCTTACATACATATATCGAATACAAATGCGCGCCCACACTCAACTTGATATCGCATTTATCTTTATTTCTTTTAAATTTCCTTAGTGTCAACCTTAACTTCAAACATTCAGCCACGTGCGTGGCAGTGGAAAATGAGAATGAATGTAAAAAATAAGCTACATGCGCAAACAAATTTATAGTGAAAAGTGTTTGGCATGGTGTATTTTTGTGAATAAATTTCATAAGACTATCGGCTCCTTGTGACTTTCAAAATCTTTGTCAGCCGCTGTTTCCACCTCAAAAGAAACAAATTTGCAAGTTATTCTTACGTATTCGCTTTAAACAATCATTTGCCTCGTTTTCTATGAATATGCCCCACATTCCGCTTTTGCGAGTAAAGGCAGCCTTTAAGTTGCAAAAACTTAATTTTATGCCAATAAAATGCTGTTCATGCAAAGGACTTCATCCGTTCGGTGTGGCATCGATGAACAATAATAACTAAATAGGCACATGAAGCAAATTGAAAACTGATTTCATTTGTGAAATGAAGTGAACGTTAAATGGTTTTCTTTGTTAATTTCCGCCTTTACGTTCGCTAATCGCAAGCAGTTATGCACTTCAATTAACATGTGTTACAGTTTCTTAACAGAATAACGGCACTTTAAAGTTGAATGACCCATTTAAAATATTTTACTTTAATTTTGATTTATTGTTATAAATATGACTTAAATGGTTTTAGTCCAATTAAAGTTACTAGACTTTAACTGCTCTGCAAAAGAAGTGAAGAGAGTAATTGTCTCTATAACGGAACTAAAAATTAAAATTGAAGACGGCTGAGGCTGGGAATTTTCGAACGCGAATATTCGTCGTAAACAATAAAACCTATTTCTGTATATGGAAATGTACGCAATCGTGGCGATGGTCGAAATTCGTCATACTCGGCGAAAGTTCAAATACATTTATTTCGAATTTTTTCGCCCACGAACAAAACAAAATTGGGTGCCCAGGTTTGTCAAGTCTATTTTATGGAACAATACTGTTTGTTATTATATTATTTTAATTAATTTATAAGAACGTCCACAAAATATCTCAAATAAAATTGTTCACAAATCCAAACTTTCGTACGTGATTTTTGAAGATTTTTTGGACATAGTTTTACTTTTAGTATGTCACACTTATTATTAATATATGTAAAGGGTTTTCCAATAAGAGTGATATGATTTAAAAACACACACACTTATTGTTAAAGAAATTCATTTCAAGTTTGTTACTTAGTGTGAAGTACAATTGATACAATTAAGTTCTAAATAAAATGTCATTCAAATGGCCACCACGACTTCTGCTGCAGGAACGAACTCGATGAACCCAATTTTCGAGCACTTTTTCCACTAAATCAAGTCGTATGTCATGAGTGGCAGGTTCAATATTGACTTGTAAATCTTGAAGAGAGTCTGGTTTATTTCGAACGACCAATGACTTCATATAACCCCACAAGAAATAGTCTAATAGTGTTAAATCACAACTTCCTGGAGGCCATTCAATATCACAATAAAAATTTAAGCTCAACATTTTCAACAATTCGGCGAATAGCGAGTACACTTGGACGATTATTACGACCATAAAAGCGCACGAAAATTTGCAATTGGAGAACGATTATTTTGATAATAAAACTGAATAATTTATAAACGTTGTTCTTGCGTGTACCTCTCCATGACGAAATTGTAAACACTACTGAATACAATGAAAAACAAATGACAGATCATGATATATTACAAATGACTGAAATGTTACTTCAAATTCAATATCATCCCTATTGGAAAACCCATTATATACTAGCGATGGCCTTGGAAATTTTGAAATCGTACCAAATAGCTTGAGAGATTGTACTTGTCTGGCCTTAATTGTACTAAGTAAAATTTTTTTTTGTAAATTTATATGGTTTTTATTATATAGATTTATGAAGAACGAAAAATTTATTGCACCTTAAATTTCATTTGTACTATAATAAAGGGTGGTTAAATTTCAAGGGCCGATGTTGATTTTGAATAAAACACAAACTATTTAGGAAATTATTGTAATTTTATTTTATTATGATGTATTGGTATAGGGTGTTTTTTATTGAGGTATAGAACTTTAAGTTGGCATCACTCTTTTAACTGGCGGCCATTTTGTCAGCTGTCTAGTGATTAATATTTAGTTTGGTTTGCCATTTCATCATGAACAGGTTGACAAAAGAACAACGCTTGCAAATCGTGCAAATTTATTTCGAAAATAATTTTTCAGTTCGCGAAGTTTACCGCAAGCTCCGTCCATTTTATTGAGGCTCATTTTTGGTTGAATGGCTACGTCAACAAGCAAAATTGCCGCATTTGGAGTGAAGAGAATCCACATGAGCCCTTGAGACGCCATTACATCCACAAAAACTGACTGTTTGGTGTGCTCTATGGGCTGGCGGAGTCATTGGGCCAACATACGGCCCCATATGCTCGAAAAAGTGGTTGAAAATTGGACCTGTAGAATTGGCTTTATTCGAGCCAGCTGCGGCGGCCACATGCCCGAAATCATATTTAAACATTAATGGCATAAAATTATCCTTCCAATAAAGCCAAATTGATGGACATTAAAACGATTTTCTTGTGTTTTATTTCAATTCGAAGTTCTATACCTCTAAAAAAAACACCCGTTATTACTCAATTATGTATGGAACAAAATATCGGCCAAATGGGCGCCGCGACCTCGGCGGCACACCTCCATCCGATGGTCCAAATTTTCGATGACACTGAGGCATAGTGGAGGTTCTATGCCGTTAATGTGCCGAATTATCTGATCCTTTAGGTCTTGAATTGTTGCTGGCTTATCGACGTACACCTTTTCTTTCAAATAACCCCAAAGAAAAAGGACCAACGGTGTCAAATCACATGATGCGGCCAATTGACATCGCCATTACGTGAGATAACACGGCCATTGAATTTGTTGCGCAAAAGAGCCATTGTTTCGTTAGCTGTGTGGCAAGTGGCACCGTCCTGCTGAAACCACATATCGTCCACATCCATATCTTCCAATTCGGGCCATAAAAAGTTCGTTATCATCTCACGATAGCGAACACCATTCACAGTAACTGCCTGACCTCATTTTGGAAAAAATACGGCTCGGTGTTGCCGCCAGCCCATAAACCGCACCAAACAGTCACTCTTTGTGGGTGCATTGGTTTTTCGACAATCACTCTTGGATTCTCATTCGCCCAAATGCGGCAATTCTGTTTATTGACGAATCCACTGAGGTGAAAATGTGCCGATGAAATTGACCAAAAAAATTACGAAGTGCACGATATGCATTTTGATTTGAACTCCCATTTTCATAATAAGTCTGGATAACTTTAACACGTTGTTGGATTGTGTATCTCTCCATGGTTCAAATTGAGTAAGTCTGAAATAGAGAAATGTCAAATAAAATTCGGAAATAAACTTGGCGTTTAGGTGTGGTTCACATTCAACATCGGCCCATACAATTTAACCACCCTTTGCAACAAAAAACAAGTCAATATTGAATATTCTTTTTTATCATATTATTTTTCTTTACTTTATTGGTATTGAATATACTTATTACTTTATTGGTATAATAAACTACACCTAATTCTGTTTTTACGCGAATTTGATTTAACGCCTTTTGAAATAAATATTTCGCTCTGTTTTTACGCAACTTGATTTGATTTAGCGCGATCTAAAAATGTTTGTATTTTTACCAGAAAAACGTTCTGCAGATATTGATGAATTATTGTTAAATAAGTCACTTAGCGATGATGGATGAAATCATTATGAAATTAGTGTTGATGGCGAAGAGAGCCGCAAAATTGCAACGTGAAGTGAAATTTTTAATGGGAAGTTATCGTGAATTACATAACAATCTTATTAGAACTGGAAGTCAACGATTAATAACGGAATTTGAGACCAAAACCACCATCACCATCACCAGCAACTGAGCATGATTTCGAAAATATTTCTAGCGGTGAAAGAGATGTCTTTCGTAGACGAATGCGATTATCAGAAAGTGATAGTGATTAAAAAATATGTATATTATATATTTATATAATTCTATTGTTTTTTGTTTAAATAAAATATATTTGTGTATAAAACAACATGAATTTGAATTATTTATCTTATTTTACCTGATATTTCATACGTGGAACCAAGTCCCTCAGTTAATATGGATACTCTATTTTCAAGCGGTTTTTTTACGCGAGTTTTCGAGGAACGTATCTATCGCGTAAAAACAGAATTAGGTGTATTTACATACATATAAAGAAAACTGAGGTACATCGTTTTTTGTGAATTCAGTCAATCTTTTGCTTGGATTAATTTTCTGTCTTTGGATTTGATTATAGTTTGTTAACAAAAGACTCTTTCCCCGTTTACTGATGAACGTGGAACTGCTAATATTCCTCTGATAATTTTTGAAAGTTCTTACAACATGAATTCATTTGCCTAATTTTTTTATTTTAGAAACTCTTGCCCAGAAATTGCTAATATTAATACATGTTAATAATTCAATATCAGCAAGAGCTCTAAATTGGGAATTTATGTTATCAAAAATTTGGTATTTGCTTGGAAAGATTTTTGGTACTAAACTACATATTAGTTTTTACACTGATTACGTTTTCTGGGCTAATTTTTTTAAGTTTTATTTTTGTTCATTTGCCATCTGTCTTATTTAAGACATAAAGCAAGTTTAATCACATATTCACAACTGTTTCGTCGGTATTATTGTGCTTCCTTCACACGATTAATTTATAGAGCGAATGTTTACTAGCGAATTCGTCGCGATGGACGATATTCGTCGTTCGTCTCAGTTGTGTTCCTACCATTATGTTTTTTTGTGCACAACTTCGTATGAGTAATAATAATTAGCCAAATGACATATTATTAATACGCATTCTCTAAATATAAAACAATGGCATTCCCATTTACATATGGACGTTTGAATATATAGGAATTTTGGCGGTAAATGGTTCCCAAAGAAAGGGTCACGTTTGTCATTAATTTGTTTTTTCATTTGTATAATAGCATTTTCTTCGTTGGAGCCTAATGAGCGCCATTTAAGGAATATTGCAAAAGTCTTTATTTTTACTAAAATATACAGACTACAGTTCTTTGTATGAATACTTGTAAATGTGTGAATGCGAAATGTTAATAAAATGATAAGTCTTTTTAATTTTAAAAAAATTTTTAATCAATAAGATTTTTTATTGACCCAGAGTTGCATTTTTAAAAAATCGACCGACAGTATGCCGTTGTTGAGGGTATGCTGTACAAGTTCGAAATTTTATATAAGTGTGCAGAAATGTACTATTCAAAATTCAAAAATAAAAGCGAATATGTTCACAGTTCAAGTTATTTAGAATGTTTAATTTGCTTGTAAGAGATATAAATCTTAGAAGTGTATTGCGTGCCCGGTTATTTTCTGCTGCCGAAGAAACGGATCAAAGAATTTGCATCAAATCTTGTGTAAAAAAATGGAAATAAGTGTTCAAAATCACTTGAAATGTCAAGCACAAGCTGTTCAAGCCAGGTTGATAAGATGTGAATGGTGACGTACTGGGGCCCCAGCACATCAGCAAACAATAAAAATACTAAGAAGGCGAAGAAAGTTGCTAAGGTGCTAAAGATGTAGGCGTGTCAGTTGACTCATGGTATGCTGAGCTTTGATCAAACCTTCATTTTCAGGCCAAAAGCAACACTAATATCACGTCCCAGTCACCGTATCACATTTGGACACCAGCTTCTTTCTGTTTCCAAGATTGAAGACTTCAACGAAATGGCGGAAGAAAGGAAAACCCAAGTCCCTGTGAGAGCCAAAAAAAGGATATCAGAACTGCTTCAAGGTTTGGAAAAAAACACTAGGAAAATAGACTCAACTCCTTACATGTATATATTAAAGTTATTGTTAATTATTAAATTCTTTTTTGAAAACATATATCAGAAAAACCAAATTATTAAATATTTTTTGAAAAAATTAACATTTACCCTATTTTTGGGTATTTCATTTCACATCATCATATTATTTTGTGCTATTGGTCTTTGTTATCTTATCGATAACAACTATTTTGCAAAGGCCAGAACATACCGCGATCTCTATGGAACTGTTCAGCTGTGCCGGATCGAAATTTGATCAAATTGCATATTTTCTACTGATGTTCTTCATTGGCTTTGAAGTGTGATGCAATGACTGCAAAATGTAAGACGATGTTAGATTTTTTGAAAATCACAATAAGTTTCATTAGATTTTTACCTCAAAAATCCAATGAAAATCTTAAGTTTTGTTTTATAGCCTGAAATTTTACTTATCACAATTTGTTTACTTTTTTTTAAATTTTATTTAAGATGATTTGATAATTAATAACAACTGTTCTAGAGTAAAATTTTTCATTTGGTTTTCATACTTAACGAATGTAAAAAAAAATATATATATTTTGTATTTCGGATATTGCTAAGTTTTGTTGTTGTACTGGCATACGTATCTTTCTTATGAATCTATTAAAGTTTCTTTAAGACTACGTTTCGCTACGTGGAAAACAGGCGATATCGTATGCGCTGAGCAGACTCTTGTCTTTAATTTGGTTAATAAAATTTTATGATACCCGTAATTCCTCCTGATGCGGAACGAACAAAACATGAAGTTGCTTATGAAATATATTTGAATTTCATATAGTCATATTTCTTATCAATATGCGTTTGTGCCAAATATTACAAAATATTAAAAAAAAATATTCTTATTTTTGTAAAATTGAATTCTTTTTATTCAGAACGAAATATGTTAGCGTCAAATTATTGCAAAATTTAAAATAAATGTTCATATATTTTCTTAATACTGTAGTTTATTACAAACTATTACAGTTGTTGTTCTTTCCAGTTTGTGATGAAGTTGTCCAGGGGGGGGGACCAAATAAAGCGATGGAAAACCCTGCTGACAGCAGATAAAACACACATCGCCCGTGGGCAACAAAACTTAATATATGTCGACACCACTACTGTTGCATAAACAAATAGATTTTTTATTTAAAAAAAAATTATAAAAAACATTTTAATTGAAAGGAAAGTTCCGAAAGCAAAGTCAACGATTTTGTTTAATTAAATTTTTTATTAAAGTTGAGAAAAAAAAAACCTTTTTTTCTTTCTCTTTCCATCAGCGTAACTTTTTGCTGGTGGTCTGGCAGCATCTCAAATAACTGGCAATTCGGTATAAAATGATTTGGTGTCTTGCCCAAAACAATATTTTCCGCCCACATTTCGAAATAAAAAACTTCCACTTGATCAAACCATCCATCAATCCTCTAACAAATTGCTGCTGTTTTATGTCGAAACTTTAAATACTATTTTCTTACATGTTTTGTCATCTCGTTTATTTTTATTGTTTTAAGTAGTTTAATAAATCATTAAATCGAACAACTCTTTACAACACACTTTATTAGAAGTTCGGTTCGAAAAGAAACCTTAGACTTTGGCGGATGCTTGTTTATGACACAAAACACCACAAACATTCTCTAATTGTAAAAGTTTGTGGCGAAGAACAGAATACAAAACAGTATAAAACACAAATGTTCATTATCGTTCGTTTATTTGTTCACCCTCTCAAAAAAACAAAAAAAAAAAAAAACGGAAAGTTTAAAGCAAATTATTTAAAGTTTGAAAACAGCAAGATTTTTTGAAGGTCACAAAATATTTTAACCCACTCATCTAAAAAGCGCTAAATTGTTCACAAACTTAAAAAGGACTCTTCCAAGGAATTTAAAAAGAACATAATAATACACACAAAAAATAAATAAAATTGTTTTAAACTAATTTTTGTACAAAACAATATTTTTAACTTATAAATTTTCTTTTATATTTCACACTTTCTATTAGAATATTTTCATGGCGATACATTTTCTATACAAAAATGGTTTTACTTTCACTAAATTCTCTGTAAAAATAATGGATATAGATAAACTTTTGTCACATCCTTTCTAACTCAAATTGATTTCATATTCAATGAAAAATATTTCCTAAATCAGTTAATATATTATTTGAATACTCAACTATAAAGCAATTATTATTCCAACAACAATTTGGCAAAACCAGTTGTCGAACTAAAAATGAAAAATTTTTCACTTTATTTATTTATAAGCAAAAAATTGTTGACCCAAATAAATTTTTTGCCGTTTCTTTCAACAAACACAACAACAAACAAAATAAAAAGAATTTTCTTTTCATATTTACTGAAAAGAAAGAATACTTTTTTTTTTACAAAAAGTGTATTGCATTTGTTCTTAGGACTACTTTTTTAATTTTTATAAAAATTTTATGTCAATACAATTTTTCGAAAAGAATGTTCACAATTTTTTCACAACAACTTATAAAGTTTAAAAAAATTTTCTTTATTTAGGCAAATTTTCTATAGGCGTCCGTTAAAACTTCATAAGAATTTGGTTTATCTATTAATTAATAAATAATTAGTTAGTTTTTTTTAAGATTATTCAGAGCGGTTATTTTTATGAAACTGTTTTTCGTATTTCAATTTTATAGAAAACTTTCTAAAGCTTTTATATAGAATGAATCTTGATTCTGATAAAATTTTTATATAAAATTTTTAATATTAAGGGATTTCTTATCGAAAAGTTTTTGTTTTAAAAATATTCCATATAAAAGATTTTATGTCGAAAATTTTTAGAATTGCCAAATTATAAATCAAATCATGTGGATAAATATTCTATGGAGAAATTCTAATATCAATACGGTTTTCTTTCAATAACTTTCATTCATTCATGTCGATATACATACATACATATATATATATATATTCTATATAGGAAATTTTTCATATTGAATAATTTATTTTATATAAAAAATTTCATGTGAACAAATTGGCCGTAGAAAAACTTTGAGGTCGATAAATTTCCTACACATAAATACGAATTTCAATAATTTTTCTATGGAAAAATGTTCATAACAATAAATTTTTTTGTAGAAAAGTTTTAATGTCAATAAGTTTTCTATAGAAAAATTTTCATGGGCAGAAAATTTTTCAAACAACTTTGACTCCCGATTGAATTTTCTATATTTAGAAATCTATAAATAGGAGTTTATAAATTTTTTACAATAAAATTTTAATGTCGATATATTTTCTACCAAAAAAAAAAACGTTTTGATGTTGATGACTTTTCTTTGGAAAAAATTTCTCCTGATATGAATTTAGTAATTTTGTTTCAAAAAAAGAAAACTTAATTTTCTATAAAATATTTTTTTTAAAGAAACTTTTTTAAGTCCACAAAGTGGACAAACTTTTCAATTAGAAGCTGTCAAGTCAATACATTTTCTCAAGCAACTATTTCTATGTCCGATGTCGCTAAATGTTCAACATAAAAGTTAGCAAGTCGATAAATTTTCTCCAGAATATTATTTAGTTACAAAATCAGCATTTTTTTCAATATCTATCAAACTATTTGTTTAATTTTTACAATGTCTGTACAGTGTTGCCAAATCGAGTTCAAAAGAAATATTTCTTAATGTTTCTTGTAATCTAATATCAAAATGTAATGATAATTTCAAATTAAGTCTTCAAGGAATTTATGTTTTATATAGAATCTTTTCTACAAGTTTAAATTCCAAGTTGATTTATTTTCTTCTGGTAAATATTTAATAGGCCAAACTTTAATACGCTTGGTTTTATGGCAAATGCGACCGCAACTGTTACATGTGTTTCTGTGTGCAGATGTGGGGCTTTTCATCCTGCCTCCATGTTCGGCCCGACTTACCTTTTAAAAGTTTACGTTGCGGTGGCTGCTTCTCTGTGTGTAGCTTTTTTCTTTTTTTTCTTCTACATTTGGCGTGTTGTATGTGTGTTGGATGTCGTGTGTCGTGTGCTGTTAGTTGGGATTTCGGTTTCTTGCTTTGCTGGTTAAAATTTCTGACTGTTTGTCCTTTTGACCGATCGCTCGACCGAAAGACTGACTATTCTCATGTTTATTAAAAATTTAAGTTACGCAAAACCTTTTTATGGTTTTTGTTCAGCTTGCTGCTTTTGTAGTTGTTGTAAAAAAGTAACGTCTGGCTGGGTTTATGTTTTCCGGTTGCAGTTGGTGCTGGTAGTTGTAAGATTCAAAAGTTGCTGCTTAATATATTTTTTTCTGTGGATTCGTCGTTTATGTTTTTCATATCTTTTCAATTTTCAGCTTTTTAAATGTTTCTGCTGAGTTTGTATAAATTGCGAAAATTTTAATTAAAATCTTTCTTTAGTTGTATGTCATATTCCGCATGTAAATAGTTGTGTCATGTCATGAATAGAAAAATATTGGGAAGGTGTTCTAAACGTCTAAAAAATACTGTATGCCATGAAGTAGAATACAAAAATAAAGAGGAATAATACATCAGTTATAAGTTGAAAGGAGACGTTTTGAATTTCGTAATTTGAAATAAGATTTCAATGACAATATACGAGTATATATTTTAAAATAAAGAGCGTAAATAAAAAAGGTCAAGCAATTAAAGCAAATGCGACAATATAATTATCTAAAAATATTTAGGCTAAAATAAAAATGGCTTTAACTACTGCCAGCTAAAACGCAAAACTAAAACTTATACATATGTACATAAATTTCTAAAAAAAAAGATATCTATGCACATGAAATATTGAATGTTCTTCTAAAAATTTCCTATATCGTCAACTTTAAACGGATCTCAATTGATTTTAGCAAAAATTTTGCGATATAGTTTTTCATAAGCAAATGCTTTTTATAGTCGTACTTTGTACCATAAATTTGTTATAAAAGGGATTTCAATGGGTGCGGCAGATGTTGGGTGGGTGTGACCATTATGTTGTCTTGCTCGAGTCTGCCGAATCTGTATTTGATTATTCAGCTCTGATGAAAAAGCACTACATATGTAAAATTACACGATTAGGCAGGACGTCTGAAAAC
This sequence comes from Epicampocera succincta, assembly GCA_932526305.1. Lineage (NCBI taxonomy): Eukaryota > Metazoa > Arthropoda > Insecta > Diptera > Tachinidae > Epicampocera > Epicampocera succincta. The sequence goes on from OW052034.1 coordinate 62,532,900, forward strand.
GCCAGCATCATTTTTAATAACACTATTGTCATGCTTAACAATGCTAGTGTCGTTCCCAATAACGCCAGCTTGATTAATAACAACGCCAACATCATCATTAACGTCTCATTCCTAAAACGCCAGTGCCATTCTTGACAACGCCGGCGTCATTCTTTTACTTGCCACCCAAATACGTAATTATAAAAATCATCAATGACTAAGCAAACGCGCTGGCAGTCAAAAACAAAGATGTCAACGACATTTAAAATAAGATGGAATGGAAAATAAAATAACTTGATTGTGTTACGGATGCAAATGAAATTATAAACTATTCAACCGAATTTTTAAATTCACTAGATTCACCTGGCACTGCACCTCACAAACTTCTATTCAAATATTCTATTCAAGTACCAATAATTCTTTTAAAAAAAATTAAATTAACCACGACTTTGTAGTGGAAGAAGATTGACAATATAATAGAGGCCACCACAAGGGTGAAAATGTACTCATTCCACGTATACTAATCATTCCATCAGATATACCTTTTGAATTTGCTATGACCAGCTTTTATAATAGTGTGGATTAAATCTAGAAACAACATGTTTCTCACACGGGCAATTATACGTTCGATGCTCACGAGTTGACAATCCATCATCACTTTTTATATTTTCAAATGAAAACAAAACAAAAAATATTGCATTAAAAAACTTTTAATTACTTTGTTTTACGTAACCCGGTGGTCCACAAATGGCGAAGTTATGCTCATTTATATTATAAAATCTGTTAAAATCTGTGTGGAAGGAGTAACATAGTTTTCGAAAAATGTGCTTAAAAGTGGGCGTGATCAGAAAAAAGGAGCCTATAAATGTTGTGAAAATTTCAGGAATATCGGCCCAGCGGAGGTACAAACAAACAAAGAAATACACGTTCTCCCTTATACATATATATAGATATTCAGGTATTCGTCGCCAAAACTTTTTAAAATCGTCAAAACATGTGATGCGTTAAGATTTGTTGCCATTTTTCGATATTAACTTCGAAAAAATAAAACAAAGAAATTTAAAAAGTACAAGGTGCAAAAATGCCGTCAGCCCTCGTACAATAAGTATAATAGCTTTAAAAAAGGCGGCAGTACACAAAAGAATTAATTAAAACTGGAGTTCTAAGGGATGTTTCCAATCCGTTAGACGTAAATTTATATTATTATATATTTTATAGGGACATTAATTTACTTACTTTTAAATAATAACGTATAAACAGATCAGAAAAGTCCTTTTTTATCAACAGCAATGTTTTAAAAATCTACGGTAAAAAATAGCCAATTTATAACCAAAAAAGAGCTGGATTTTCTTTATATATCCATCCATTTCTCAAGCTAATAAAAAAAAACTACAGACCATTTCATTTCTTCCTTTTTTTAAGTTAAAGCCAGTATTGATTATTTGGTTATTTCTGTTTCATCTTAGTTTCATTCCCGTTTTTTATCAAACTGAAAATTCCGCTTGCAGCATTTGCAGGATCCAAAATAATTGCATCCAGCAGACTGTAATTTCTGCTCTGATCGAACTGAGTAACTCGTTAATTAAGGGCTCTTTATCTCATTAATATTATTAACTTATTCTTTTAATAAATTGAAATAAGTTTTTTTCTTATTATCTTTATAAAAGTTAATAAAATCCTTTTTTTTCTATTATTTACTAGTGTTAAATTAATAATACCAAAGTAAAACACAACAAAAATTTGTTCTATTATAAATAGAAAATATATTTTTATTTAAGCGTTCGATTTTCCCTAAAGTTTGAAAAGTTTGTGATACGTTATTTTGCTGCAGAATTGCTTCAATTCAAAATAACGCAAGAAACACAGCATTAAGAGTACTTTGAAAAACGGACAAAACCAAAATTAATTTCTTACTTCATTTAAACCAAGTTTTAAAAAATGTTGAATCAATATCTCGAGTATTTTCCATTTTATATAGTTCTTTTGCTTCTGCTGTAAACTTATAAAAAGTGATGTTACATTGTTTTGCATTTTAGTCAACGATATGTCTTATTTTTTATCAAACACAAAAGAAAAAATAACCAATTACGAAATTTGGTTATTCAGCAACGCTGGCAGCAAAACTTTTTTCGAACATCTTTTTGATCAGGCTGTTGGTTTAAATTGAAGAAGAGACCTAACAAACAGAGTAGAGCAACTTTTAAACTGGTATTTTAAATTTAAAACCTGTAAAATTGTTTTCAGTTTTTGTTAAAAAAAAAAATTATAGTTCAAACTCAATCAGTTCGCCTCGCGTTCTAAAATCGCGCACTTTGAGCGATTCTGTGCCTTCAAAACGCAAAACGCAAGAAATTTCCCGAACACCTATTTGGCGCTTACAAATCGCCGGTGCCTGTTTTAAACGTTTTGCGTTTTTGCGAACAAGTTTGAATATTAGTGAAGTTTTTATTTGCTTATTTTTTTGAGTGTAGTCTCTCATACAACGTGCCTTTTTAATATTGAAGTTCTGTCTGCGTGTCTGTGGCACGCAATTGTTGATTAAATTTCTAAAACGTAATTTCTTTAATAAACTAAACCGTAATAAATGTTATGAAAACCTTTAAGAAAATAATTCTTTTCCCCTTTGACAAAATCAATTGCTTTATGTTGGCACTCTTCCCTTAGGACATGGTTCGCAAGGCTTTTTAATGCTTAATGGTGGTTTTTCATTTTCAGGCAGGCAACGCATATAAACAAATAATGAGACAAAGTCACTACATTATCTTCAATCAAACATTCATCAATTAATTAGCAGATCTCTTAATGGCATCCTTTGAAGCACTTGAAGAGTTTAGTTTTTCTTTCGCTTGGCTTTAAAGCGAAATTAGGGACAAACACACATTTACGCAGCCACACATTCATTCACAACCGCACACAAGAATTTTGTCAGAAAAAAATCGGAAGACAACAAAACTAGAGGAAAATGGGAAATTAGAAAAAAAAAACATGGGGTTTATTGTTACGCAGGATACAGAGCGAATGAAAGAGAGTGAGAAATGCAAATTGAACGTATTATTGTTGAATTCAAAAGGACTTGCAAAATGTTATAAGTGTGTAGAATGTGTGACTGTGTGTGTTTATTTTCTTGTTGCTGTTGTTTGCTTTTTGTTATATTTGTTTCAGTCGTAAACTGTAGGGATCTTTTATTCGTTTTGTTTTTGTTTCCGTGTACACAACGTAAAAACGACTTTTACTTTTGCCAACATGTCCTCTTTTATTCAATTCAATGCATTTGTACATATGACTGTTTTTCCGTCAGAACAAAAATCCTTTTTGTTTTGTTACAGTCGATACTGCGTTTGTCTGCCTGTCAGCCGTAGTGCGAGCACAGACAAAGTACTCGTACAGCTGCATGTTTTTCAATGTGTGTTTCGTGTTTGGGTGAGTGTCTCATTTCGCAAATGTTGCAGTGTGTGTGTGTGTTTGTGTGTGTGTGTGTGTGCGTTATACTCGTAATAAGGAAAACTATTGTATTGTAGTTGATTGTATATGATTTTACTTATGCTTTTAAGTTTTACTTGCACTTTAATTTTTTTCTTGCTGCTGGAACTATTTGTTTTTTATATATTATAACATATTTTAACTCAAAAAAAAGAAGGAAAACTGTTGTGCGTTGCTTTTTACTTGTATTTTTTTCTCTTAGTTATTTATGTTATTTAATTGTAGTTTTATTATTTTTATTGTATGAAACATTTCAAAAAAACTGAACTTTTCATCGCTTTGATTAAATTCTGTTTTCAATTTCCCCGTTTTTGGGTTGCGTTTCCTTTAAATTAACTTTTAAGACTGAAAATGTATCCTGTCTACACACACTTGTTCGCTTCGCTTATTTCGGCTAAAGAGCTTTTTTTGTACAAAGTTCTTCTTTGATTTCTCGTTCTGGTTGTCCATTGAAAAGCTTTTTCATTGACTACATTATATGAAATTGTTGTTACTGTTGTTGGCTTTAAATTGCGTTGTAGTTGTTTTGCTGTTTGTTTTTGTTTCGGTCGTTTTATTGTTTTATGTTTCAAGGGGTGGTTTAAGCCAAATGTTAAAATAGCTCTTTTTGTGTGATTCTCCCAGCGGGTGATACAAATAATAATTATTTCTGTATTCTTTAAAAATTTTGTATTATCAAATTATCTTTTGCTTGAAACTTGGATCATATTGTGTTGTTTTAAGGTTTGTTTCAAAACCGAGTTTATCTTTTTTTATCATTTGTTTTATTTTATTGTTGAGGAGCTCAGGAGTAGAGTTGTTGTGCTGGAGCGCAACAAATAATGAAATAAAATCTCAGTGTTTTGCTTTGGTCAGACAGAAATAAAACCCAACCGGAGTTGTTGTGCGCAAAATAGGACAAGAAATAAAACAATTTCGTTAGGGTTTGGAATTATTTTATTTATTTTGGAGGAGATTGGACAATTCGCTTCTATACGTGCTGCAGTATATTCAGGAGGCCACTATATCAAAGTAATAAGAACGATAGTAGCCATTTTGACCTTTTTGAACGATCTTAACGAATATTTTAGGCATTAAAAGAGAAAAGGGCAAATACAAGAAAACAATACCAAGTTCATTCACCTAAAAATTAGCCTTGATATAGGTCTCTGGGAAGCGGAGAAATCCCAACTGGACAAGGGCTTTAAGATCGAATCAGTTAAAGCCTTTGTGGCCTTAACAAAGACACCAAGACTTTAAGTCTTATAATTATATATTCGTCATATAACTTTAAACATAAAATAAAAGAAATAAACAAACAAATTTAAATATGAAATTAATACAATACAAATATTAAATTGAATTATTATTAGGAAAAACTACACATTTTCTATTTCTAACGATTTGTAAAGATGATGGTATTGAATTCTACAGACGAGGAGCGTGGTCGAAAAATTGTCATTTTGATATCAGCTTCCTAAATCTAATCTGGACCAAATTCCCACTTCTTCCTGACTGTGTGTGAGAGAGAGAGACACACAAACAAATACGGCGGCTCGCCAGTATTAATGCCAGAGCACTAGACAACGAATATTTAACAGGTCACAAAATCGCACACTAAATAGTTTAACTTCATAGAGAGAAGTTCTACTCCCATTCTTGTTACTTTTCTGGTCACAACTTGAAATACTTCGGTGCCATATAAGGTATGCTTTAGGTAAAAACACACATGTGTTAAACGGAGTTGAATGATGAGTTACCCATAGCGAACGAAGTCCCGAAAATACTCACTGTCCCTGCGACATTGCCGTGTAAGCGAAGGGTTTAGATGTTCTATGAGTGCAGATTCACATATATGAACTTTTATAAGAAATAATGGAAAAGAACTAGAAATTATACAGCCAAATCATAAATATTCGCAAGGAATTTGTCTCCCACGCAAAACATTTTTTACAAGAAAAGATTTCTTCAATTATAAATTATGTGAGAACAAATAACACAAAATAGTTGGCAACGTTGATGCCAACTTCGATTCAATTTCATTTTGTTTTTTTGTTGGAGAAATTACAAAAACTTATAAATTCAACAAAACTGGTTTCAGCTTTCCATTTTTTATATGCACATATTTAGTCTGTTGCAAAGTTGGAAAATATTCCCAAATGTAAGGGGTTACAATTCTGTGCGGTTTCATAACATTTGTTGCATTAAATTTTTATATTCTTGAACTTTGTGATGAAGAAAAGAATTCATTTTAACTAGTTTTCATGTTTTTTAATGCTTAAATTGTACTGGATAAAAAAACTACAGAGGAAAACTCTAACTTTTTATACAAGTTATAATATGTACATACATTTTCTCCCAAGAAACGGCAAGGAAATTGCTGTTTTCTCAGTCTCCCACATAATATATGTATATTGGAGCAATAAATGTTGATGTGTGTGAACCGGCACTAACCAGGGCCGAAAGTCACAAAGTTTAAGTTTCGCAGCATTTTAAACGCAAGTTAAACCAGTTCAAACAAGAAACACTTCGCGGGGGTCGGTTGAGCAGAAGGAAAGAAGGAGTTTTGTTTCACTATTTATTTGTTTTTATTCGATATTGCAGGGATGTGTACGTCAGCTGTTTTGACTGTTCAGTGCCCAGTGTACATATCTTTGGCAATGCACAGTAAAACATCAGTTAAACGTGTGTCTTTGTGTTTTTTGTTATTGTTTCTATTCGAAAAAAATCTTGGCCTTTGTTTTTTCACCAGAGTCTTTGGTAGGAATCGAACCTACAACCTTTGGGACTATTGGTCGAATACTCTACCAACTCATATATCAAGGCACTCAACTAAACATGAGAGAAGAAATTTTGTAGACGATATATATATATATAGATATAGATATAGATATAGATATAGATATAGATATAGATATAGCTATAGATATAGATATAGATATAGATATAGATATAGATATAGATATAGATATAGATATAGATATAGATATAGATATAGATATAGATATAGATATAGATATAGATATAGATATAGATATAGATATAGATATAGATATAGATATAGATATAGATATAGATATAGATATAGATATAGATATAGATATAGATATAGATATAGATATAGATATAGATATAGATATAGATATAGATATAGATATAGATATAGATATAGATATAGATATAGATATAGATATAGATATAGATATAGATATAGATATAGATATAGATATAGATATAGATATAGATATAGATATAGATATAGATATAGATATAGATATAGATATAGATATAGATATAGATATAGATATAGATATAGATATAGATATAGATATAGATATAGATATAGATATAGATATAGATATAGATATAGATATAGATATAGATATAGATATAGATATAGATATAGATATAGATATAGATATAGATATAGATATAGATATAGATATAGATATAGATATAGATATAGATATATTTTTATAAACAACTGCAAAACGGTAGAAGGAATATCCATTCACTTTCGTTTGTTTTTTGTTGGTTTTTTTTGCTGCATTTGTTTAAGCACAACTTTTATATTTGTAAACTGATTTTAAGACTTCCTTTTGGAAGTTGGACCATCCGAATACCAATAAAATGTGCTCTACGCGGTTAGTTGACAGGTCTGAGATGAGTACCTATTTGCTCACCAAAAATGATTTCGCAAGAAAGACGTAGCATTAAACACGTATAAGAATTTGCCATCTGCGTCTGCCTGGGTGCTGCAGAGGCGCTGGTCTAAACCGAAACTCTTTCCGAATGTCACAATATTTATTATTCATCAAGTCAATATTTTCTAAAAGGCGAGTCTAAAACATGAATCCTTTTTAAACTTACTACTAGCACGAATACTGAGCCTATCGACGTATCTTTTACTGAACCTATTAATTTCGTCCTTGATAGAGCGTATTTTTACATCTCGATTATTATTATTATTATTATTATTATTATTATTATTATTATTATTATTATTATTAGTCATATATCAAGGAGCACTTGCGGTATCCCATGTGTCCATATTGGTTTAAGGATAGCTTTGTAAAGCAATACTATATTTTCAATACTTAACTGAGAATTTCTAGCAAGTAGCCAATGCATCCTTTTAGTATTTATATCAAGCTGTTCTGTTTTAGCTTTAATATGGGTTTTCCAAGTAAGTCTTCTATCCAGGTGCATTCCCAGATATTTGATACAATTCGATTGTCGTATTCGTTCTCCATTCAGAAAAATTGGCGGACAATCGCCCTTTCTGCGAGCGAATGTGATATGTGAGGATCTGCGGAAGTTCACACATACGTATGTTCCATTTGTTTAACCATAAAGCAATATTATTTAAATGATCCTGTTCGCTTTTAATGCTGCATCGTCCGCATAAGTGGCAATTCTAATATTGCTTGATAGTGGCATATTAGATGGTAAAATAGTGTAGAGAACTGGGCCCATTACACTGCCTTGCGGTATTCCAGCTTCAATCTCTCATCAGCGCCTATTTTCACTACTAATTCTAGCATAAAAATGTCTATTGCATAAATAAGATTTGAGCAACAAGAAAATAAGATTTATGAGAACATTGTAAAGAAAATCGGAAGTAATTTTCTAGAACTCCAACTTTCAAAATTATTGTGCTGTTTTCATGCCTTTGAAAATTTCGCATTTTGTACAATAATGCAAATGTACAAAAAATAAATATTTAATTTAGAAACACCCTGTCGTTTATGGTCAAATCTTCTCTTCTCTTTAAATCTTCACTACCCTTTTTGGGAAGAGCAATTAATGTAGAGCGCATGCCCATCTATTACTTTTACTCGTCTGGCTTTAAAAAAAGTAAAATGGAAAAATAAACAAAAACTTTTTCAAATTTAAAAAAATTTACTCATTCTACTACTGCAGATGCACGCACTCACATACTGACACACACTCACTCACGAGTGCTCAAATGGTGCAAAATAGTTGGAAAAAAAACACTATTAACATTTTAGTTAAATACCAAAAACAGCTGTATTGCAACCAGAAACTGAATTGACTTCATGCGATGCTTTTTCGCTCAACTGAAATATGCTCATACACACTTACAGACACATCCCAACGTATGTCTGTTCTGTATGTTGTGATTCCTGTAGGAAACCGCTGAGCCTGTCACAAAATCTATGACCATAAGCTTTTATTTTTGTTAATATTTACTTGAAAACTGGAGTCGATTTTTTGTTCAGTTTCCCAGTTACATTGAATGCTCGACAGTGTTTGATTACATTCAAAGCAACGAAATTGTTTTAACAACATGTGCGGAAGTATGAGAGAATCGAAAGAATATTGCAATTAAAACAAGCAGGATTGTCAGAACGGACGTATGAGTTTTTGTATACGTATATTCAGAGATTTGAATGCACATGTGTTTCTATGCCGCTGTTTAAACCAGATGCTAAAAACGGCGTTTTAAGTGCTTCGCGACGAACCATATGCAGTGGGACTAGACAAGACCGAACAACAAAGGAGATGGAATTTGCATCGGATGTGGTGAAAAGAGACACGTGATGAAGAACTTTAAATACTCATGGTCACATGCACGTAAAGTGGACCATATACCGGACTCTAGAAGCTATCAAACCAATAAACCGCGCCTACATCTGGCTGTGGGCCAACTCCATTTGAGTGAACTGGGTGACGGTTCACTAGCACCCACATGTGGCTTGCAAGGCTCACACAGGTGGCAATTTCTTATAATATGCTGCACGGCACAAATCATGAACCCATTGCTAAAGAGCCCGGGCTCTGTTTCACACAATCCCCCTGAGAAGGAGAGAAAAGACAAGGCTCCTGAGTTGGTCACCCGAAATCTACAGGGAGCATTAGGCCTTAACCAACTCGAATGTACATTCCCCTCAAACTAGTTCCTTGCACAGAAACAAACCTATCGCAAGGCAACAACACCTTCAAAATTTTCTTCTGCCTGCGTCCTTTGGTTTAAACCACAGCCAGAACGTCTCCTCAACCAACGACCGACTAAGAACGCCAAAAGGCATTCTGGGGCCGTTCTGCCAATGGACCTTTGCTGAATGTTTCGACAGAACATGCCATGATAACCGAGCGACCCCTTCATGAAGATCCTACAGCTCATTGTTTTCGAAACGAACGTAGACACAGCAATTATTTGTGAGCACATGTTGCTCAGTAAGTCAAGTGATTGTTGTATAAATGACATTTTTTAAATTGGTTTTACATTAAGGGTTTTATATTGCCAGTATGCACTCACTCATGCTCCCCACTGTGGTCACAAAATATAATATTGTTATAAAAATACCGATGAGCAACAGTGCAAGAACAATAACAGTTTCTTTACCAGTCATGTGACCGATGATATTGATAGAAATATACATCAGCAGTTTCTAAAGGGCAATATGCAAAAAAATTGTAAGCAATTTCGCTCCCCAAGTGGCTGTTTTTGAGCAACCGATTCCAATTGAGATCCGCATGAACAATTCCCTGCTAACTGGACTGGATAAGTGAGATCTTGCTCCAACTCTACTTGAATCCTACAGTTCATTTATTTTTTTTTACAACTTAACTCAAATAGCGACTGTTCTTTCACAAAAAAGATTAATGGCTGTTCTTCGGGGATTCCATTGCGATTCTTCTTGAATTCGAGAATTCAACGAGTTTTGTGTTTTATATTTTATAACAAAAATATTTGCTGGAAAACAAAAGTTTTGATGAAAAACACAGCAGACTAGTTTAGAAAAGTGTTTTTCTTTCAAATTTTTTTATTGAAATAATACGCTGAATTCTAAATGCGGAATTTCGCTGCCCAACAAATTAAACTAATTATCAAAAGTGATAAGTACTTTATTATAGGCCATTTGATTGGCAGTTAAACATACTCGTTCTTTATTTGCCATTCAGATAATTAATTAACCTCCTCATCAGTAGAATAAAAAATACAGGAATAATCATACGGTCAGTCATGTTCTGCAAATCATTTTTTGACGACGTGATTTGAAATCACAAAATGTTGCAAGTTCGTGATTTTAAGACGGTGAGGTAAATGGCCGACCATTTGAAATCACTTGCTTATTTTTTATAATTATTTCGTACAAAATTCAATAAAAATGTTTTCGTATATTTCAAATGGTGTCTTCTATTTAATTTTGTTAAAAAAATTAAGGTTTCTGCCTATAAAAGCATTAAAATTTAAAAATTTCTCACAACCCGGCCTGTTTTGTAAACAAATTGTTGCCAAAAGAGGCAAGGCAACGTCCGTGAGTTACTTTTTTTCTTTCTCAAAGACGATTTACACAAGTTAATAAGAATGCGGTTCCGATTAATACATAAATTTCGTCCAATCGTGTGGCTTATCAAAAATGTAGGTCCGGCCAGAAAATATTTTTGATGAAATTTTTGGAAATTTTTTTTCTGTGTTTGTATTGCCGACCACTTGAGTCCACGCATAAACTGTTTTATTGTTTTCAAATTTTTGCTTATACCAAATAGAAAATATCACAAGAGTGGCTTCTCTGAAATCAAAAACCTTTTGATTTGAGTTTCAAACTACGATTAGAATGGGACTTTTGCCAATATTTCGGCAGTGCAATATAGTTTGATTAATCGTTTTCAAAATACTGAGTTTTTATAAAGAAACATCAGTTCACAAAATCATGCAGTAGTAAATTTTGTCTGATCGTTTCCGAAAAGAAAAATCATGGGAACCCCCCAAAACCAAAAACAAATCTAAAGATTTACACAAAAGACATTCGATTTTGAGTATTTTAATAAGTATATTTTTTATTATTACTGGTACTTTTGTTTCTTATAAATAGTACATGTGTATATGTATAATAAAAGTTAAAAAAATATTATTTGAAATTGAATTTATTTGCTTAAAATTTAAAAACATTTTTGTGTTGCATGTATGTATGTAAATTATGTATGTATGTGAAAGCATTTCACTAAATTTTTTTTTTTTAGAAAATTAATAATTGAATTGGAATTATCAATAATTAATAAAAATATATATTATACAATATAAAGAAAAAATCAATTTATGAATATTTTTATATTAAGAAATTTAAATTCTTAAAATTAAAATTTTCAAAAACCTTAAGAAAGAAAGATTCGTTGGTTTGTTCGTTTGCCAGGGATGTCAAATAAGAACTATTAATAAAAAATATCCTTAACTAATTTATTAAATTATACGATTCAATTAACAAATGATATGTTTGATATTTGTTTGGTTGTGCATCAAGTTGCATACGAAAAGTTTTACAAAATAAATTGTTTGCATCAAGCGAAAATTTGTTTTCTCCTCGTTTTTTTGTTTTGTTTTAAATACAGTCTTAAATTTGTAATATTAATAAAAATAATAATACAATCGTAACACAATTGATTTATTCTTATAACAAATACCATTTTCACTAGCTTCTACTCATTGTTTGCAATAAAAAAAAAATAATACAATATTAAAAAGCATTCTTAAACACTAGAAAAAGATCTGATTTTTACTTAAACTTATTATTTTGACTCTTTGAGAGTTGATTTTGAATAGACTTATTTTGAATAAAATTAAGGGCTACCAGGTTCTTGCGACTTGCGACAAAACTTTGTCGATTCGTAGTGGTAGTTTAGCTGCAAATATTGTATTTTGAAACCTTCAAGTATCAGTGTGCGGCTTGAGGACGAAACTCATATCCTTATTGTGAGAAAAACAAATCTTTGGAAACTTATACTCACAGTTTTTGGTGAAAAGCAACTTCTTAAATTATTTGCTTAATTCACTGAATAAATCTTTGGAATGTTTGAATTTTGTATTCAAACATGGAAATCGAAATCGGAAGAAGAAAAGCGATATTCAGAAGTGCACATTCGCCTGCATTCCAAGAGTAAAGTGTCATATATGACTGGAAACAATAAACTAATTGATATTTTATGCAATATAATTTTTAAATATTAATAATTGACTCTAGAATTTCTCACTTCATTTTGTGGCATTCACACTACATTGATAGCGCTGTGACTTGCCAAAAACATATACTTATGTAATATAAAAATTAGTATTAGGGTAAAGTTATAAAACACACCTTAATTTGTCGACAACGAGCGTGCAACGCGAAAGAAAGATAGTCACAAATACAAAACGCGTTAAAGAGTTCAAAAAGTTTGATTCAAAAATACACTCGATACACGGATACGGGGGGGAGTTTTGTGAATTCAGCAATCATTAAACGAGTCGCAAGTCTCTCACACTAAAATGTTGATCAAGAAAATCCACATAAAATCCACTTGCCAAAAATACTTGAAATAATGAATAATTTGATTTCAGTGGCACTATATTTTACTTTTAAATGGCGAAGGAAGAATACACGGGTATATCGAAATTAGTTAAAAAAAAAAAAATATGGTCACACTGTTTAGAAACTGTGACTTTAATTGGACTTATTGTAATGGCTGTATTGACGCTTTTTCAAATTTGTTAGCAAATATTAAAAGTGGTTTTGGTTGTTAATATCGAAAGGAGCAGAACGCGTTTCTAATTGGGTTACTAAAAATGTCTACAATAGTTTTATACTTTTGAGATGGTCGCATTTTTGTTAAAAATACATCATAAGTAGAGAATCTTATATAATGAAAGAGAAAACAGCAAGTTTTTTTTTTGGATTTTTTCCATCTTCAAGAGATTTGTATTAGGAAAAAATTTGAAAAATTGAGAAAAATTATACTTTAAACGATTCTAGACTTATTAGTTTTTAAGTAGACCTACAAGTTTTAAGCTACCAAATTAAGCTAATTTGAAATTTTGATTGTGTTCGTGTCCCCCCTCTAACAAATTTGTATGTGCAAATTCGTTCTTTTAGCAGTTCATATAGTTGTGATCATCTCCCCCCATTTCAGTTTCTTGCACTTTTTCTGCTTGCTTTTTACATTCGTCCGAATTTAGAACTGGTCCCTCCAGATCAGTGCCCACATTTTGATAAACTTCGGCCTGTGTTTCTACATTCGCTACTTGTGGTGCTGCTAATGCCGTTGCCACTGCCTGTTTGGGTTTGAATGATGAGCAGCTCGGCGCAGCTTTTGTGAGCTTTCCATAAATAATGTTCGATTTCATTTCATTCAACTTAATTGTTTGAAGAGTAACGCCGTTTTGATAGTTGTGTTCCTGTTCCTGTTTGGCTTCCATTATGGTGTTCAGATAGTTGTTGCTCGTGGAGGAGGAGATATTTTGACTGTTGTATACGGGTATGTTCGAGGGAAACATCAGATAGTGTTCCGAACAGGTAGGGCTAGTGGGTGTATTGAGTCGTGTACATGAAGACATGGGTGAGGGAAATGTTATTTGATGCCTTTCATCTCCCGGCGTTGAGTTGGGTGTAAATACTGGTCTTGGCGGTGGCGGTACTAAGTAATTGTCCATCAATGAGCCGGGGGAAGCTAAACGGCAGCCAAAACGTCTTTCCTCGTGATCTGAGTGAGTGCCCGAGTCACCCAGTGATGTGCCACTACAATTGCTGCCAGTGCTTAAACGTCCTGACGACGAAGAAGATGACACTGATTGTAAACTCAAAGAGCTGATGGGCCTGGCATTAGACTTAAAACTGGAGGAAGTGGTAATTGATGATTTCGTCTCATCTAGAGCGCTGTCTGCACAGGAGGTCTTATCCTGATGCAAATTGGAGGTGGACTTGTGTCTGGAGAATAGTTTTTTGAACTTGTCGAACGGTGTCTCTCGTTTAAGATGGCTTCTAACCTGGTCCTGTATACGTTCGTATTCTCGTCTTAACTGGTCAATTTGTTCTTGCTTCTCACGGAAACTTTGCTGCACATCATTGCGATGCTTCCACTTCTCCACCAACACTTCCACTTCACGTATGGACAAAACATTATTTTTAAAATCATGCATTATTTCTGCCAATTCATCGTCCACATTGGATCTGGCTGAGCTCGAAGCATCTGAAGCTGAACGTTTAAGGGTGCCATAAGTCGGCTGATGAGCCAGACGTTGGGTAGAGCCCATACGATTAAGGCTTTGGCGTGATTGATGTAAATGTTCCTCCTCTACCGGGCGATTCGAGGGTTGGAATAAATAGTTACCGTCATCGGTATTGGCCGGCAGTACAGCTGCATCCAGCTGCTGCTTTGTAGTATGCTGCTGTTGATTGGGAACTGGCAGATTAGAGGGCTGCATTACGTAATCGTTATTGGCCGTAGCACTGGTGCAACTCTCCAATAACTGTGAGCATTCCTGGCTAAACTTATCGGTCTGGTAAATGGGTGCATCTGTTACATCTTTTGCCATTTTATTTTGCTCCTTAGAGGCATAATATGGCGGTTCACTAATTCTCAATTCATTGCTAGTTATTTCACTCGTGGTGATTACTTTATTGCTTTCAATATTCTTGCAAATATCTGGTGCAGATCCCTGCAGATTTTCCTCTTCGGTTTGAACACTGACATAATTTAAATTTGAAACTGCCATCGTTTCACATTTTGTTTTATTTTCTGGAGAGTTTTCACGATCCGAACCACTGGACATTTCCATATATTCGGCCTGTTGTTCATTTTCAATTATCTGCCGTTGCTTAGGAGATTTAGGGGATTTTGGTTGCTTATGTTTGGGTGAGGTGGGATGGGATTTTACCGCTTCTATAACCACCTTGGTGGCTGTCGTCTTGCCACTTCCCGCAATATTATGATTATTTTTCGATTCACTACTTATACCCTTAAAATAATGATACATGGTGGTGAGTTCATGAAACTCGGAAAAACTCATTATGTTGCGTGATAGTTTGTGATGACCCTCCATATCAGCCAACTCGGCAGGTGTCTTGCCGGCGCAGTTGCGTATGCCGCAGGCTGTGTCACCGCCCGGACATTCCATTAACTGCATACACAAACGATTTAGACCCCATCTGGCGGCAAAATGCAACAATGTAGGATACTCTTCTGGACTGGATTCTCTTAAGCTCAGGAAGTGATTTTGTTTTTGTTCGTATGGCCCATTAAGTAAATGGAAATTGGGTGGCATATTCTTTTGGAAGCACTGCAACAAATGAACATCCAAATCTTCCTTTTCAGTGGGCCCAATACCCAGAGCATGACACATAAATTCAATGGGCGAATCTTCAGAGCGTAAAAGTTGTTCTAACTCTCGCAAACGTGATTCGCATTTAATGGGTCGGGCTCCCAGCGCTTTGTGATTCTTCTCCAAACGTATTTCGACCATTGTGGAAATTTCCATACATGATTCTGAAACATACAATAAGTTTTGTGTTAAGTAAAATTAGTCAATTCTGAGAACATTAAAAAAAGTGTAGATCTTGCCCCCCACCATCGAATCAACATCAAAAAACTCTCATTTTTATACTCATCATTGATAAAAATGATGTAATTTTAATGTGGTATAATCTAGATCTATGAAGAAAAATGTAGCCTGCTAATTGGTGTCAAGAACAAGTATTCTAGGGGCGATTCTCTAGCACTGAGTTGATGCGACTACGACGACCACTCTAATAGCAAGGATGGTTTTCTAAACTTAGCAGTGCTGGCTAGACCATGAATGTTAATTGTCCGGATATATTATTTTTCTTCTCTTGAAGCACTATATCTAGAAAATTATGTACTTAAATATACCCTGCACTGATTCCTTAAAAGATTAGCCAAACACTAGACATCAATATTTTCGGGTTTATAATAATTATAACTGGTTGCTTTTAGTTGAGAAATAGTGAAAAGAGAGTTTTGGCCAACTGAAAAAGGTTGTATAAATGAATCTTAGAATAAGTCTTGAGTCCTAATCACCGTATACGACACCGAGCATAATTGATCGAATTTTGTCATTTCGTTGCCTTGGCTCTCGGCAGCGAATAAAATGTATCACAATTTAAGATGATGGCATTCGATATGGAATAAAATATATAGCACTAATCGGTCGGTTATTCGAGACATCGGAGTGTATATCTATCTATTTCGTACTTGAAGTGGTCCACGATTTAAGACACCAAGTTTTGTCCCAGCCCTGAGTAATAGTCATTATCTCTCTGCTGGCAATTTACACGAAAGTGTAAATTATAGCTTTTATTAAACCAATTAATTTAAACGAACCATATGTTTGTCAGTCGAAATCTAGTTTTACACCTAAAAGTTAACATAAAACTACTAGAAATTACACTAAAATTTCAATGGATTGAATCTTTGGTTTTAAGCGGGAAAAACCTATACCCGAATATTACAATTTTTTCAAATTTATGATATTTTAAATTACAACGAATTCTCTTACCTGGTATAGCAAATTGTACTGTATAGGGATTGCGACACTTAAAATTACGAATTTCGATTAATTCACCGGATTTTTCAACCACAATCTTTAAAACGTCATCCTTTTCCAAGGGATCGTTTAGCATGGCGACAACTTTGTTTTGGCCAATTTTGACTTTCTTTGGCAAAATGGTGAAACCATCCGAACATGAAGAGAAACTGCGTGTAATACCCGAACCAGAGTCGTGACAAACGGGACGCTGGCACAAAGCACGACCCAAAATATCGGTTGCAATGCCCAAAATGTTGCTTATTTGAGCTTGATCATTGTCCCGTATAACACAACGGCGCCATCGCAAATAATTGGGCAGAGCTGGAATTTACATAAATGCGTTCATGAAAACGTTTACAAACAGTAAAACCTGCTAAAGAAACTTACCGGTTTTATGAATTTCCTTAACCTTGTCCTCAGTAATATCTAATAAAATGCCCAAAACTTTTTCAACCCTCACTATGCTCAACAGTTGGGACATTAGCAGGGAGTGCGATAAAGCTAACAAAGCAGGGCATAAAATGATAATTTGCAAGGCAGTGTTCTGATATTTGTAAGCGATCTCATCGCTAAAGGGGCCATCTTCGATTTTAATGTGCAAAAAGCTGTAATAAAAAATGAAATTGAAATCAATATTAGTTTTCCCCTGTCATGTTGCAAGTATTTGAAGTAATAAGTGTTGTGATATGTGCACGCAAAGTAACAGAGTTATTGTTAAATTAACATGATTTTAAATCGTAGCAAATAGTTGTTTTCATTAGAAAACGAGTACATTTTCCAGAATGTTTTGTGATGGTGTTAGAAGCAAACTAACACCTTTGAGAATGATTGCAACCGTTTTTTTTTCTATTGCCCTTGATAAAATGATGCAAACTGATATATCCATGATCAATATCCGTCATTAAATGCACCAAAGTGCTGAGCATTATTTCAAAATGTTACACATATATATATTTAACATATTTGTGACTGTATTCGAAGCAAACGTGTAAGAATATTTATATACAATATGTATATATTTTCTATTGCCCGTATTAAAATGATACACACTGTGATGTATGTATATATCCTAAGATCAGAAAATCAAACAATTCGATTTAAAATATATAAATTTCATAATTATTGTTTTCTGCGTGCACTCGGTCAAACAAAAAGTAGTTTATTTCTTGGCAAATTTTCTCAGTGTAACCGTAGCTTAAGAAATATGTATGAAAAAAAAAGAAGAAAATTTTACTTACTTGAACGGTTTGCGTCCACGTTGTTTGGTGATTTTATCAAAATGATTTTTTAGAAAATTTGCTCGTAAAATTGCCCTTTCACTGTGTTTGGCTGTCACTATTAGAATATCATCCATGTTGTAGGAGCCTGTAGAGCTGGTCATGCTGTTGCTCATGGTGCCACAGTTGTCTGGAAAATGAATGAAATTTTCCGAAAAATTTTAATTTAAAAAGAAAACTTCTTTTAGGGATACATTTTTTTTGTGTTTCGAAATGTCAATTTTAGAAAAACACGCATCAACGTTTCGTCACATCAAAAAACGTTGCTGATATTTTGACTGAATATTTTGATAAGAAATTCTTGCGTGTTGTGATTTTGTTGGGGTGGCGGCGTAAAAGTGTGTTGTTTGCATAGGATTTTTTTTTTTTAGTTCAACATACATATCTATTTGTTTTGATGATTTCTATATAGAATTCAAGAATATCTGTTGGTGGGAAGCAAAAAAATGTCAACAAAAATAAAACGGAAAAATATGCGATAAGAAAATTTTCAAATTGCATTTTCAATCTTATTTACCCAACTTCTTAGCTGAAAGAAAAATATGTATTTTACTTTTATTTTTGCAGTTGTGGTTTGAATGTTATTCCACATGTCACTTGCCACTTTGCGTTGAATGTTTTTTTTTTTTTTGTTGTTGTTCAAAAATGACGTTTCTTCTTAAAGCTGTTTTTCCTCCAGACACAAAACAATTTTGAAATGAAATTTTATCTTTTTGTCTTATAAAAAAAAAGGGTCTACCTTTGTTCTTAGGCGCAGTGAGTGCGAGTGCGAGTGCGAGGCAGTGTCTCGTATGGAAATTATTTCTGGTATGTTGTTACAATTTTAATGACATTTTAAAGTTTCTTCAAAACATAATTATAAAACACATTTTAATATTTTATTTTCTTGTTATTTTTATTACTAGTTCAATTTTTTTCTTTTTGAACATTTCGACTCCATGCGATGCAGTCTTATTTTGCCAGACCTGCTTCTGTTTAAAAGGATTATTATGCCAGACAGATGACAAAATTCAACATCCCTAAGTTGATGGCTTTTTTTATGAGCCATACAAAATTGAAGTAGACAAATTATGAAGAATTTAAAAATAAAGACACAGCAGCACATGCACATACATACACATTTAAAATTAAGGTTTTTTTTCGAGGAAAAGCCCTAACAGGAAAAATACATTTAAAATTTATAACAACAAACCAGGAAACGATAAGTTTAGTTATGAAATATGTAAGTTCCTACACCTGCATATGTACTTTAAAAAGACAAGTTTCAAATATTTTACAATATGAAAATGTCTCCAATTTGTTATTAAACATTCACTTTCGACCTGAGGTATTTTCTGACACACTTTCGGATTCATTGTAAGAAAAATGTTTGTATTTCGCTTATGACAGCATTAGCCATTTGTGGCAGCATGATTCAACACAATGTAAAAAGCCTTTAGGCGTAGAACTAGATGTCTCCACATGCCACATGATACAAGAAAGACTCAATCTTATACAATTCAGGCTGAAGTGTTTTTGATGTCAAGTGTAAGAGCCAGTAACCGGCTGGTTACCGGCGAGGCGAATAATTCTCGAGCAATTGTGCTTCTATCCGAAAAGCTTGTGCGTATAAAGTGCGTCGTAACAGTTCTTGGAATATTAACATAATGCGCTATCTCAGTATGATTTTCTATCGCTTTCCTAATATTTTGCCTTTTTATTACAACCGTTTTCGGAAATTGCTCAGAAATTTCCACAATAACAATGTCATAACTTTTATACAAAAAGTTGTTTACTGGCTGATACTGCAATAATTTTTTGCTTAATTTTTTTCCAAATACAAAACACATATTGAGAATAATTACAGAGATGTGCTATACGTCTATAACATTTATATGGAATATTAAAAGAAAAGAGTTGAGAGCTGCGCACAAAAAAAATTTTTTGAGCCAGAAGTAAATATTTTTGTTTTTGTTTATTTCAGCTGAAATAACTTTTATTTTTACATTTTCTGTATTTTATTTTTTTTATAAAAGTAAATATTATAATTTTTTTTGCATAAAATTTAAGATTTTATATAATTTCATTTCTGAATTCTACTCAGTGATAAAATAGAGATTTCTTTTACTCTGGAAATTAAAACCATAAAGTGTTAAAACATGTCAAAGCCTTAAAGCTCACGCACAAAAGTCTTCATTTTAGAAATCATGTTGAAACATTTTTTTATTTATTGTAATTATCATAAAGTTACAAAAATCTATAACAGTTATTACTGTTTTCCCAACATAAAAATTAAAAGTACAATTATTTTGCCCAAAACAAATAAAGAATGAAAAATCGGTTATTTTACAAAAAATAAAAGCATTTTTGGCTTTCAAACAAAAATCACTATATAATTTTCTAATAAATTGAACTTTTGTTCGCAACAATTGAAATGTTATATTTGAAATTTATATATATATTTTACATACATACATATATTATTAATAAAAATAATAAAAGTAATTAAATACTTTTCTGTTTTCTAAGTTGGCATATTTTTTGTCGCATTATGTTGGAAATCGGAAAGCTGATCGGACTTCAAAGTAAAATCAATCTAATTATATGTAAAAAGCTGCACAGCACAAATCATAGAACGCATAGATGCGTACAACACACAAAGTAGGTTTATTTTCCACTTTTGGGCGCTTTTTTCTTTTTAAACTTCAATATCACACAATTAATACAACAGCTGATCACAATAACACAAACAAGCGTTGCATGCAATTTGAATTTAGGACACGTGTAAAAAACGACAACGCGTGGTATGAACTTTCAGCTTAACAGCTGCCAACCAACAGCACGCACAGGGTGCCTAATTAAGGTCTAGTCTAAAACTGCTTTGTAGTAGTAGTAGTAGTAGCAGTAGTCAACTTAGCTTCTCCAATCATTAATAGTTTTAGTACCAAGACATTTTAATTTTAAATTAACAGAATAACGCAATAATTTTTACAGAAAGAAAACCCGGCATTTTAGACAAAACTTGAAATTAATTAAATGTCCAAATACATATAAGAAATTTTTAATTTGAAAATTTTCACTTCAACGATTAATTAGCAGAAATTACCACTTTGTTCTGAATTTTTTTTCACAATTTTTGTCACGTTGCCGATAAAATAAAGTGAATAGCAATTTTTTAATTCTATCTATTAAAAAAAAAAAATTGTATGATTTCACTTTCATGTGCACAAAACTTTGATCAACCTTTAGAATATTATTTTCCTATTCTTTTTTATCTTTTATCAACAGTAAGACTTCTTTAAATTACGACCACAAAGAAAATAATATTATAAAGTGAGTAATTTTTCAAAATCCAATCTTTTACCTATTTCAATATAAGATCCTTTAGTCCATAAACATGTGCGAAAAAAACAAACAACACTTTGAGTAATATGTTCAGGTAACGAAACTTTTTATTTATCCGCACACTTTTATTTTAATAAAATGCAGAGTTTCCGCACACTAAAGCACTGCATGTTTCTTTTGATAAAGCACTTTTTTTTTGCAAACTCTCCGTAATCCGCTTTTGTATTTTAAAGCAAATTAAACAAAAGCACTCCCTTTAAATGTTGAGTTAATACATTTTAAAAAGGATTTTGTTTGTTTCTTTTTGTTCAGTTTTTAATTTTCTTTAACAAAGTAAATTTAATTACATTTTAAATACAGAAAACGAATCAACGCAAAAAAAGTTGACATTATTTTAGCGAAATTTATTTAAGCAAATCAAAGCACTCAAATTATGTTGCTGGTGTTGTGTTGTGTTGTGTTGTTGACGACGAAGTTGTTTGTTTGTGAGATGTTATCGCTGGGCCCAGCGAACAATTACTAAAATGTCTGTATCAAGAGGCAAATGTTGAACTTTTTGACACCCACCATACAAAAATTAAAAGCAAACCAAAAACAAGAAGAAAACGATGAAAAAAGAAAAGTTCTTCGAAAAAGACACAGACGAACAGACCTACAAAACAACATAAAAAAGCAGTCAAACAGTAGCAAATAAAAAATGATATAAAACTGCAATTAAAAACATAAGACTTTTGCTTTTATTTTGACAGTTTGTTTGTTTGTTTGTTTGTTTTTATATGCAAATTTTATGTGCATATGGGGCTTCCAGAAAACAAGCTGAGAGGCAGCAAAAAACGGCGGTTCGAATAAATTGTCTGCTACCGAGTCTGCCTGCGTTTTGTCAAACTTCTTCCTGTTATAGAAAAAATTCTTAAATAAACCAATTTTGCCTGGCCTCTGTATAAAGTTTTGGCGACAAAAAGAAACCTCTAACCGATCATGTTTTTTACTTTTCTTCATAGCGAATCCTCTTTTAAAATAACGGAAATTTATTTTATATTTTTGTGCTTCTTTCATTGCTGTAGATGCTATATTTAGTTATCTTATTGTCTTCGTCGCCTACACGGAATGACAGTTTTTGAGAAAGGACAAACATTATTTGAAAGTTATTCCCTGTTATAATCAAAAAAAAAAAAAACTTTTACAATATTGTTTATTGCTGAATAATTGTGGCAGTTTGATTTTGCCTGGTAAAAATCACATCCCTAAAACCTATCGCGCATTAGTGATCGCAACGTCTGCGTATTAAGTTATTCAGGTATCCATATTTTTACTTCGGGCCGGTGCTGACAATTACACTTTACGTTAATACTTATCAAAAGTTCAAATATTACGTGCAAGTGTGATAGTGTGGAATCGAAATGTTAAGTGCTGGACAAATATTGTGGCTGGAGATTCTACATTTCATAAGACTTCATGATTTTTAGGAATTTTTCTTTAACGATACGATTTTTCGTAGGATCAGGGTTGCATTTTTACAAAAAGCTTATTTATGTTGGTTGATTGGCTTTCCGTTATAAAACAGGTTTTGAATTTTTTAGAGTTACACAAGTTTAAATCATAATAAAATAATAATTTTTAATATCAATGAAACGGGCTTTATGGGATAGAAAATGTTAAGCCATTAATGCTTATACGAGTATATGATTTCGGATATGTGGCCGCCAAGGCTGACATGTACAAGGCACTGGAACTTGGAACTCTAATTTTCAAAATCTTTGCATTTGCCAAAAGAACTCTCGAATGTTAATTTCCCACCCAAAGAAAATAATCTAATGGCATTAAATCATACGATTTAGGCATTAGATTATACGCTGTTAAATAGGTTGACAAATAAAGCAGTGCTGCCAACTCTAAGAAAAATAGCATCTAACATCTAGTAAGAAAAATAGTAGTTTTAAAAATACAAAAAAAATTAAATTTAATTTATTAACAAAAAAACAGTTCAAACTTTTTGCTATTTTCGCTTAATGCTTATTCAGGGAATAACGTTTTCCTTGTTTTAAATCACTTGGCAATACTGGCACATGTCGGAGTTGTAATATAACAAACGTGGATATGAAATATGGTTTGATTCGAGCACCTCAGCGATCAGTTAGGCAAAAGGCCTTAGGACCACTCTAATGAGAAGATTTTTCTTACGATGTCGTAGTTTGCCAATATTTTGAGGGACAGAAAATTGACCCATGGCAGTACATTTAACTTATTCACCGTATGTGATAAATAGCATTAATGCAAGCGATAAATGAACTTGGCAAAAGATAGTTCATAAATAGCCTTCAACCAAGTTTTTTGAACTTCGCAATGCGGGCGAATGTTAAGGTTCGATATCGTGGAATAAGTGAAAAAACCTACGGCTCCAGCCGTACGTACATACATATACTTTTTTCAAATTTTTCTAATCATAGATTGAAAGAGTGCAACAAAAATTCATGCTAGAAAGAGAAAGGTATTGAAATGCACGTGCATGTTTCAACATATTCAGACCTTTCCTTTCCACCACATATGAGTTTATCAGGTTAGTTGCAGTTGATGAAAATTTAAACATTTGTTTTAGTTTAAGATACAACATATTGTGGTCAACCAAAAATTATTACTTCTTAAACAATAAATGGCTTGATGGAGCTAATAAATCATGTAACTGAATTAATTTTTTAAAATAATTCTCTTTCTGTAGTCCTTAAAACGATCCCTTTTAGTATTTATTTTAACACTGTATTTTATAATTTACTGTCCACAGACACAGAAACAGACTTTTGGTCTCTGTTCTTAAATATTGTGTCTTTACAGCTGTAAAAAATTTTATTTTTAATTTTGCAAAAAAGAAAATGAAACTTTTTAAACTAACATCTGTTAAGTGTTATAGACAGATTTCTGTCTCAAAGCCGTTCAGCAACAAAACGAAACAATCACATAATTATGCGGCATTTCAAGACTCTAAAGAAAATTCCCCCCTTTTAATTTCTTCCTCTTTACAAAAGATTTTTTTTAATATTTATTTTTTTTTTTTTTTTGCGAATCAAGTGTTTTAAAGCTTTTAGACAAATAAAATCGTTAAAGTCGTTATACTCTTACAACAGAAGACAACGAATTTCGAGCCCCTTAAATGGGTAACAAGTTTTAATGGGAATTTAATACACGTATTTTCACGTTTCGTCTTTTTGCCAAAATATTTCAAAAGTGTATTTTTGGTTAAAAATTTATAGTTAGAAATAAAATAAATTTTTTTTCATTTGGCTGCCAAAGAAATCTTTTAAAAAAATTGGACAATTGAAATGATATATTCAAGAAAATGTATTGTATTTTTTAACGAACTTTTTCTTCTGTGATAGAATTGAAATGAGATTGGTCTCAAACAAAAAAAAAATACATACTTTTGATTTCGAATACTTTAAGGTGGCTCCTCAACTGATATCGACCTCTGGACGATCTAGCATAGGAATCGTATGGTCAGACTGCCTTACGCGGCACAACTTTGATCAAAAAAATCCTTTTACACTGCTCCCGCGATAATATGAACATCCCATTGACTATTCTAATGTACGAACACCATATTTTGAAACCCATCTAAGAGTTTAACCCATTAGGAGTTGTAATTGGGGGAATACCTTTATGTTTAGCACATAATCCACATTTAAATTATTATTATACTCATTAAACAGCTACATGTTGTATTTTTGTAATATGTAATAATTAAATACGAACTGTTTATAAGTGTGAAAAAAGTCTGATAATTTGGAACATGTACGAAAAGTGTTGCCAATTTAGCGAAGTCAATATGCGGTATAAAAACAATAGAAATATTGTTGATTATCGAAATTGCGAATAGAAGAATTTTGCGCGTTCCGGAAGGCACAGCGGAGACGAAAAACTCTTCTAGTGACCTGATGTTGAAAGAAAGGGGCACAGAAGTCAACTTTAAAATGATCAATTGTGTAGAACGTATGTTTTTTTTGACGTCATTCTCAAATGAACTGCCTGTATTTCAATTAGTTCTTAATATCGTGAGTTCACTGTATAAACTAACATTATTTTGGGGGAGAGTCTAACCCTCTTTTAATCCGAGTTTAATTGCCTATAAAAACGAATATATGTATTATTCTTTTTTTCTGTCTGTAGTGCAGGAAGTTTTTAATTGATCAAACACAAAACTTTAGTATCATTTATAATACACTTTAATTCAACACTGTACAGTTGTAAGATAAATCTATTTAAAACAATTTTCGTCAAATGGGTTTCCGATGCAAATTAGATTTTGATTTTTCAACAGCAAAGTTCGTTACTTTTATTGAACTGATTCCATTCCAAATATTTTTTACACGCTAACTTCAATTGCAGGTTAACAAATTTCTTCGCTGTAGCCGCAGTCAGCACAATTTTTTTACTCTCTTTTTGTAGAGTGCTCTTTAAAACTATTTAAAATTTTTTTCTATAAATTTCAAATGAAAGATTTTGTGATCTTATGTTTTTAGACAAATTTTTGATGACAGCCAGATGTCACTTTGCCAATTTTGATTAAATGAATTAAAAATAACATAAATGCTTTTACGCAACAAAGAAAAAATCTTTTTTTTTACCTTCTCTTTCACGTTTATTTCTAGCAAAAATATATATTTAGATACATATATCTTTATAAGATTCTTACCCATGTCCAAGTACTGTGTTTCATCGATCGTTTTATTGAATGTCAAACAGTGTTTGAGCAGGGAGATTTTTCGTTTGCGAAATGACATTTTTTTCATCGATTTTTATATTCACTAAATTTTAAATTAGTTTTATTTTAAATAATTTTTTCCTATACTGGCGTTTAATTCTATTAAACATTTTTTCATTTGTCTCGTTTAGATGCTAAATTGTGACTAAAGTCTGATTTAATTTGTCCACTTTATATTTGTGCTGGTATTTTAATTAGAGAATAAGCTAAACTTAGACAGATATAAATATTATTATTATTATTTTCATGATATGTTTTGTAGATTGTCTCTTGTCATGTGCTCGATTAATTAGTGTACGAGTAGACCGTAATATGGACACTAAAACTGGATAGGAATTTAGTTTTTTCTGCTTTTACTTAAAGCTTTTAGTTTTTGCTCTGTTCGCAATTTCTGGTTTTTTTTTTACACATAATTGTGTTAATAAAGCGATTATTTTATAAATTAATCGCCAGCTGAATTACGTGCAGAAGGCAAAACGAACAAATTTAACCAACCAATAATTTTTTAGGAATTTCTTATAGTTTCTTTAATAAAATTAGTTTGGATTAATATAAGACCCTAAGAAATTATGAAAACTCTTACTGCTCTGGCTGCAGTTGGTATTAAAAGCTTTACTTTGTGAATTAGATTCAAAAGTTGGAATTGGGATTTCCAATTTATCTGGTAAATTAATTTCACTCTTCTGTTTTTATTTTTTTTATTTTAACTCAAAACAAATTAGACCACGAGACACAAGACACTTGATGTCACAAAAATTCATAACAACCGACGATGCCTATTATGCAGTTCAGCGCAGACCAAAAATGTTCTGTTCAACAATACCATCATTTTATTATGGAATAGGAAAAAAATTTTAAATTCGTGTTATAGAATAGCCACTGCAAAAAATTTGCACTAGTGGACATTCGTGGCAAGGAAAGTGCGCACTACTGAACGTCCACTGTATTTATTATTTCTAATAAATATTTTATTTTTACTTTACTGGCTTAAAAAATGCCTTTTCTTCTTATGAGTTGCATGTTTTTTAGTCTTTTTAGTTTCGCTATTTCTCGCTTTTATTCTTTTTCATTTAACCAATTTGTTTGTTTACATTAAAAAAATATGAAATACTTTTTGTAAAATAAAAATTCTCATGACACTTTTTATTCTAAATTACTCTAGTAACAAACAAATTGAGAATAAAAAGTGTGAAAACAGCATCAAAGTTTGATGCTGGTGACCTAAAAACAAAATTTTTAATTTATTTAAATTTATGATCAGTTTTTATTTTTTTTTGTAAACTGGTC
This sequence comes from Epicampocera succincta, assembly GCA_932526305.1. NCBI lineage: Eukaryota > Metazoa > Arthropoda > Insecta > Diptera > Tachinidae > Epicampocera > Epicampocera succincta. The sequence continues at coordinate 62,560,303 of OW052034.1, forward strand.
ACATTTGCTTCACACCAGTTTATACGCCGCACTGAAATTAACAATTTAATAATTTAATAAAATAATACACAAACGAGTGTAAATTGTAAAATTGTTTTAAACATTTTGCCGCTACAAACCCGGCCGTTTTAATGCTTAAGGTGCAAAAATCGCTTGCAATTTAGCGTTTTATAAGGGGTATTCAAGCTAAGTAAATCATATATTTACATATATATATATATATATATATATATATTTAGTTTCAATGAGCTCTGGATAACATTAAAATTTTTGAACAACCATTTAGTACTTTAATAGTTGGAGGGTACTTTTTGAAGTACTTGACATTTTCTTCAAGTGTTTTGTTTTTCCCAAACAAACTGAATCTTCACCAGATGTTGTCCAAGTGTGGTCTCTTAAGACTTCGTTTAACACTTGAATATCTTTCTTCTTAAACTACCTGCTGCAAAAAAGGAGATTTCTTAACTACAACAAAATGAAAACAATCAATCTTTTTTTTTTGAACTTTTCTGTCTTCATACAAAAAAAAAAATAACACTATTAAAAGAAAACATTTTAAAAATGTTGCTTATTCTGTACACAGCTTTTAAATTTGCTTCAAAGAATTAAATTCTCCTTATTGATTTTAACATCATCCAGCATTCCTTCTTAAAAATATCTTTGAAGCATGAAAAAATTGTTCATTTAAAATTTTTATACTAAAAAGTCATTTGATCATGGAATTTTTTTCCTTTCCTTCAGGCATTTACGTTTTACAAAACTAAAAGCTATAAAGTTTATGATACATTCGGAACATCTGAACACAGAAATACAAACTGCACTGGTTGGTGGTGGATTCCCTCACATTTCACAACGTGAAAATTTATGAGGACGTTTATTAGACAAACAAACAACATTTTCCGAATAACTGCAATCATTTAAAAAATCTTTAGCAGCGCAATTTGAAAATTTCAAAATTAATAAATCACTACCAAACAACACAGATATTTATTATTTTATTTTATTTTTGTATTATAAAATGATGAAGAAGCCCTGTAGGTAATTTCATTGGTTACATCTATAAATTGAATTTGAATCGGATATAATTTACTGAAATGTTTTTCTTTAATTTTTTTTATTGCATTTTTCATGTTCCCTTAATTTTTTGTGCTGTTTTCTCATTTAGCCAATTTTTGTGTAGAAAATATTATGTCATTTTAAACTTTAATACGGAGAAACTATTAGTTTAGTTTCTTTTAAAGATTTTATTGAGAAGCTTTTCAGACCTTTTTTTTATTTAGTTTGATTCTATGAAAAAATTTATGTTGCACTGATCCGTGTATGAATAATTGTCACTTCCTGTAACTTTGCCTTGTGCTGCTTAAGGTAAATAAAATTTTGGAGCTCTTAACAGCGAAAAAGACATTTGATTCTGTGAACAATAATTTTTATTTGAGATTTGTTCTTCTATGGGGCAGAAGTTTGCAAAACAAAGAGCATAAAATTTGTTGATTTTTATAAAAAAGGGGTTTCTACAAGGGCGCTTAGATGCTGAAATGGAATAAAATATACCATGTCTAAGACATTAATAAAACTTTACTTCTCTTTGGAAGACCCATGGTACGCTAGACGTTGGGCGTGATGGCCCCATCAGCTTTGTTTCAGCCACTTCGTGAGCCCTCTTGTTGTTGTACCAGACGAGGGAATTTTGATTGCTAATATACCCTCCGCGTCTGCCTTAAAATAGAAGTAACGGGCGCAAAGTTTGCCCTAACGAACACCCATTTTGCAAATACTGTTTTATTACTTGACCTTGACATGTCGCCGATCAATCGAAAGAAGCTTTTCAAGGCCAAAATTTGATTTTTTTTAAATTATTTCTTTGAATTGTATTTGCGTGAAATTCTCGAAATTCAAAACTTGTAGAGCTAAATGATACTCTCTCTACTTCAAATTCCTTAAGGGGACCGAAGGTTTATATCAAAATGAGGCATTCTGCTTTTCCGGGGGTACAGAAGAGAAGGGGTCTGTCAGTTGGCACGACAACCAAAACTGTAGGAATTTCGAGTATGATTGTCCGGCTTCTTGTGAAACTTTCACGAAATATGAATTGGCTGAACGGGATGCCCCTCGGTTATCTTTGGACATCCTAGTTTTGGTCACAGTTTCAGTTGTGGTCTTCGCAAAGAACTAGATACTGGGGAATTTCCAAGCAGATCTGGCTTCCTTTACTGTTTAGAAAATAAGTGGCAGAAGAGATCAAATAGCATGAGCATGGGCTTGATTATATGCCAGCGCCACATAACACCAGAAGTTGCCTCTTGTGCCCAGTAAACCACACTAAGTTAGTGGTGAGCCATTGACAATTTTAACAAGTGGAGTTGGTCCACGACAAAATTAGTGCTGGTTACACCAACATTTTACAATCTATTAAGAGGGAATAAATTATGGAGTATTCGTCCAAGGCCCGTAAGTTCGAGTCCTATAAAATTTGGTAGAGAAAACAAATAGCCAAAATTCTTTACATTCAACTAAACGATAACATAAAAGACACCCTACACAACGACACATACATTAATACAAACACTCAATAACCCAACAAACAAATGCATATTAATTAATGGTTGATTATGCCTTGTCGAACAGTTAGAATATCATCAGTTAATATCTGAAAAACGGTGAATAATTAACAAAAACACGCTACTCCCTCTTTCCTCCTTCGCATAACCAGCCCTGATTACTGGTCAAGAAGCAAGTTCGCCTCCAAATTTCTCTAAAAGGTTTGTGTTTTATGTTGGAATCAATCTTTTGTCTCTTTGTTTTCGTTAACAACCAAACAATTCAAATTCCAAACAATATGCAACATTTACATACATAATTATTAATTCAGCTCTTGCTGTTGAAGACTACAACTTGCGGGTGCAATAAAGAAAATCGTTACTTCTATTTCAATAATAAACAATTGAAGAGTCATTAAAATTAAGCCGAGTCTATTAGAAAAACCTTGAACTAAAAAAATCAAACTCTTTACTGTAATTGAAGTGTAACATTCGTACGAATTGGAATGCAACAACAAAAATGCAAGAATATTTATTTGTGTTAATGAGAACCGAGAACTTACACACAACTATCCAACTATCGCTGGCTGGCAGACAGTCAGACGTTGGAAAGACATGCCACCACTTAACAAGTGGTTAAAGGCAGTAGAAATTACCGAAAACCTGCAACAAATCGCTTTCTTAGTCGTGCAACAAATTTAGAATAAATTATTTCCAAAAGATTAAAGGAAAGGAAAATAGCATTAGAAGTTTTCTGTCAAAGAAAAACTTTGTGATCACCTTTAAAGAAAATTTAAAATGGGAAAATGCAAACAAACACTAATAAAATCGTGTCTAATCACCACTTTATTATTCCCAACGCGTGTAAAACTTTAGTGTTACGGTTTAAGTTTTCTGCGAAAAGCTTAATAAATTGTAAGATATCCAAACTTAATACATGGAATGACAAAATCCATTATTTAATTTAACATTCTTCTTAATAGTGGACAGACTTTCTGTTCTGTTTTCAAAATTAATTCAAATCTACCATAAATTTTAACTAACAACTTAAAACAAATATCATAATGTTTTTCTATCCCTCATTTCTCAATGGATAATTTATAACTTAATAAAAAACACACACACACACAAACTTTTTAACACACATCTGCTGGCTGAAGGCAGCCACCGTGGAGGAGTACCAATAAAAATTTAGGTTTTATGAATTCTTATAAACAACTTCATCGTTATCATAATTGTTTTCTTTGTCATCGGCATCATCAGCAGAACAGTAGCAGCTTTCATGTCAGATTTGTTTTAATTAGCCGCTTTTTGGTGGCCGCAGCATCAGAAGTTTCTAAAAGTTCTACTACTGCGTTTTCGTCTATCTATTTTTATTTCTTTTTTTTTTTTTTTTTTGCCTTAAAAGCAAAATTCTATCTACACAAATTTAGAGTTTTGGTACGAGGTCTGTTCAACAAATAGGGAAAATTTTCAAATTTCAGCGGCACATCCGTCTCGCAAATGTGTTCACACTTTCAGCTATTTAGCATTTTTAGAGACATAAAAGTTCGAAGTATTCTGCGTGTTCGGCGAATTTCTGAAGTCGAAAATATGGATCACAGAGTTTGAATAAAATTTTATGTAAAAATGCTCAAAAATGTTTTACTCTGCCTTAGAAAACTATTTAAAATTTGTACCAGCTTTTCCAATAAGGTCGAGATAGACGATTGTCCTGGACGCCGCAGCACATCAACAAACGATGGACATGTTTAAAATGTGCAGAAAATTGTTGTGGAGAATCGTCGAATGACTATTAAGGCAGTGGCTGAGGTGTCATCAAATCGGTTGGCTCATGCCAAGCAATTTTTTCTGAAATTTTGGACAAATGGCATGTCTTTCCAAAATTGTTTAATTTTTATATAAAAAAAATGGTCGCAAGAGCAGCGCTCAGGAATTGTAAAATGACATCAACGGTGATTCCGTATCGCAACTGGTGACGACTCATGGTTTTATGGTTGTGATATCGAAACCAACCTCCAATCGTCCCAATAGAAGAACCCAGGAAGGCCGAGAAAGCTCAAGGACATATCAGAAAGGCACAAAATGCAAATAAATGAATAAATAAAATTTAAATTCACCTTACTTTTTGAACAAACATCGTATTTTTGTCTTGCAGATTTACAATGAGAACGTTAGGCGTCGTGACCACACATCAAACAGTTTGATCAAATTTATTAATGTGTAATGCCACTTAGCACAGCCGCACATCTAACTCACTTCATCAAACTTTATGTTGAAATTATTGTGAATAGGAAACAACGTATCGCCCATCAAAGAGCAATGATGTTGTCTATGCGAAAATTTGAAGTAATTAAACATTCACACATCAAACTAGCTTCAAATTTCTGCTGCAATGTTGTAAAAATTTAAGTTGTTTTGATTTTATTAAATTTTTGCCGCAAAAGTTCTTAATTAAAACTTTCAGGCGACCTCTATTGCATTTAATATTTTGCCTTTTACATTTCTCAAAAATTTTTAAATATATTGTCATCGAAGTTTTCGCCCCCAAAATTGGTTATATGAATAAGGAAAATTATTTTTGTAATACATTGAGAACCTTTAAAGTTGTACCAGGGCCCTGAAAAGTAATTTGCTTTTTGAACTGATAGTATAAAAATCCAAATTCTTGGTAAGCACTAATAAATATACTTCTAGTCCCTGAAGTTTGCGAATCTTCATCATTGCATCCTTTCAAGGATCGTATAAAAGTGTATTTGAAATCAGCTGGAAGTTTTTCGCTTCTAATGTGCGCCATGGTATTATTTTGAAGAGTGTTTGCCAGTTTCTGTGCTTGATCAACTTGCGTCTACTTGCGAGAATTTCGTTGTTGCAGCTTCTATTGCCACGAGTATTAATGGTGCTGCAGATAGTGATGGCATTAATGTTAATAAAATTTTATTATAACTAAAACTTGTAATAAAATTTAATTCATTTTTTTACAAGTACTAAATAAATAGCTTGAAAATACTATTTCCTGTTCTTTAAGAAACTTAATGATAACAGAAAAAACAACCGTTGAAATGCAGAACTTAAAACTATGTTTTAATTTGACAAAATTTAACATAATAAAACGATTTTAAATGATTTGTTTTCTACGGTTAAGCAAATTCATAACTCTCGCAAAGTTTTTTCGTTTATTTCTTCTTCGCCCTCAATAATTGTGAGAATTGGAGCCAGTTATTCTGAAGTTTGTTCTTCTTTCTCCATGAAATAAATTTTTCAAAATTTAGAAACATATAAAACCCTTCAGATTTAAACGCACATAAAAAACATTTGTTTAAAGTTTAGCATAAGAAAAAAAAAACATACATAAATGTCAAGAGAACAAAAAACAACAACAACAGCCACAGCAAATGTCAGACAACAAAGACACACGAATGCACAACAAAAACTTTAATAAACACAACAAAATATCAGCAACATTTAGAGCCCTTTAACAAGTAAATGTTAAAAATGATTGAAACAAATAAGAATCATTTAAACTAGGGTGTCCAATCGGTAAATACTTGGCGGATTAATCGAATAATTGTTCACTAACAGGGCAGTATGCCTTCTGCGACAACGTTTACAAAACGGGCATAGCCGGTGAAGAAGAGCAATCAATGGAACACCAACTGCGTGTCACACAGGCTGCTACTATGTCTATACGCGGGGGCAACCGGACTTATCAACACTCTCATTGAATGAGCTGGTTCAGTTACATGATGTACTAAACTCTTGACATGAAAGTCAAGCTCTAGAGATCAACTATGGTCGCAGTGCGAAAGCCCAATTTGGGGAAGACCTCAGTATTATTCATTCATTCATGCACATTTTTTTTCGTTTGTAAATCTTTCTGAACTACAATTTTTTTTTTTGTTAATAAAATTTAACAACATTAAATATTCTTCATTCAATTGAATACCCATTTTATTAACAATTATGGGAAAAAATTCTGGGTTTGGAATTTATTTTAAACATCTATTCGTTTGTTCGAATAACACAAACATGATATAAGTGTGTATTTGATTCACTGAATCCCCTATTACATACTTATATAATTTTATATAATTGTTTTAATAACTATAGTACAAAAATGCAGGCCGCCCAGTAGGAACTCAGTGTTAAGAAGTACAGCAGTAAGTTTTTATTTCGTTCATGTCCAAGCCGAGTTCATATAAAAAGTGATCAAAAATTATTATTTATCTTTAATTGGTAAAGACGGGGACAAAAGACTAAACAAAAAAGTCATGTATTTTTGTAACAAACATTTTAAATAGGAAAATATCCATTATTTCAACAACTGTTTTCAGTTGGAATAGTGTAATTTTACGATACGTGTGTGTGTATGTATTCAAGCCTTCCTTCCAGCATAAATTTGAATAAAATGCGCGCTTTACAACGAGTGTATATGAACAATTTCCGGTGCGTTTCTTGTGGTGTACACGATTTGTGCGATTACAATTTGACTGAGTTGAACCAGCAACTCTTCTCTTGGCTGGCATTAAGTGGGCTCCTGGATTATGAAATATATGTATGTACTTGTACGCATTATTTTAAATTCATGTATAAGACAATATTTTCCACATCTTTTTTCCACATTTAATAAAACAAACAAAAAAGTACAATGAAAATATTAACAACAACAACAAAAGTAGTTTAAAATAGTAATTATGTTGTAGTTGTGCAACTTAAACTAATCCCGCAACACGTTCTATTAATTATAATTTTCGTTTTTCTCCTTCAGTTCTTGTTGTAGAAAGCAACTTGTACGCTTCGTAGCACGTACTAGTACCTTTATTCTAAAAAAAAATCTAAAAAAATATTCAACATCTGTTTAAAAAAGTAAAAGGGTGGAAGATCGTTTTAAGATGATGGATCGATCATCTTCCCTCTTTTATATTTTTTGATTTTCTCTCTTTTTGTTTCTGTGCAAGTAAATTTAACGTATTTTAGATCACATTGTTATTGATATAATTAAAATCTAAAGCGTAGCTTGTGTCTAGACGTTTATATTTTTTCTTTGCTAGTTTTTATGCATATTTAATATTTTGTTTCTTCTTAGTTTGTCAGTTAAATGTCTGACAGATATTAGAGATCTGCAATAGACCTGTCAGTTTGTCAGCTGACTGAACTTGAGCGCTCTATTCAGTTCAGCCGCGTTTTACTCAGTTAGTAATTTAGAGATTTGTGTTGTTGGTCAGTTAGTTTCAGTCACAGGCAATCAGCTAAAAGATGTCTACATATGTATATATGTACATACTAACATAATAAATAATTATAGACATTTGGAATGTATGAAAAATCATCAATACTCCGGTTTGCGTCATTTCGTAGTTGCGTTTAGGTTTCTCTGATTTCGAAGTTGCTTCGTGTATGTTTCAGTTTGTATCGCTTGGCTGCGATTTGCGTTCTTAATATCAAAATATTTATGTAAAGCTAAAACAGAAATTATGTGATACCCTTATTTTTAATTTTAAACTTAATATATTTGCTATGTAATTCTAAAAATGTATAAAATAAAATATATATATTTTTTATTAAGAAATAAATTTTTCTTCGTTTCTTCGCTGCCAATTGGCGTCGTAAGCCCAGATATTTGTTTTAAAAATAAAGTTTTCTTAACATCCATTCTTTGACTACGATCACACTATGAAATAGTAGCGCTCAGTATTAAGCTAAAATCGCCTAATTGTAATGACTGTTTGCTTCGTTGCGTTCCCTGAATTGTTAAATTGAACTAGTTAAGAGTTGAGTGGGGCAACTTTAAGCTTCAAATAAGCGTTGTTAATCGTACAAGTTTTAAAAGCAAGTTTTGTTTAAATAATTTTCTCAAAAGAAAACGCAGCAAAACTATATGTAAATACAATTAGAGAGCTCAAGCCGCCAGTAGGCTAATGAAATATAGTGACTCAAATTTCGCGGTTTTTGAAATGTTCATTGTACGATTTTTAACCTAAAAAACAATCGATTTAAAAGCTTATAAAATATCTGCATATAAAGATGATCGTGCCCAGCAAATTTATGAGAATTTTTTTTATAAAATAATATATATATTTGACTTAAAAGTGAAACAGAAATAAAAAAAAGAAATAAAATAAAAAGTTCATTAAACTTGCGGGTTGTTAAAAATAAAATCATTTAAGAAAAATTATATTGAGTAGTTACTACTCAAAAAAAAAAAACATTTTCTAAAGAAAGAATTTCAGAGTAAATCAAATAATGAGTTAATATTTGATAATTCTTTTTTCAGCTAAAATAACCAATATTTTTTAAAAAATGTATGGCCTGTCCTGCAGTGTCGAACATTAGTTTTCGACAACATTTTGAACCACAGAAAGCTGATTAAAAACAAACTAATTGACTCAATTACGAGATCTCAGATATCTTTAATGAGAGCCGCTATTGAACTTGAAAAAATTAATAGGCGCCAAATCAGTTGTCCGCTTTTACAATATTGGACAACGTTAACGTTTGATATTATGAGGCAGACAAATAACTTAAATTTTTTCGTATAAAAATAATAGTTCTGCATTTTCGCTTCTTAAGCAAGAAGAAGAGTTATTTTTATTCAATAGCAAAATTAAACTGCAGATTTTAGAACAAGTAAAAAGCCATTATTTAAGAAAAATAATTTCGTGGCGTAACGAAACTAAATTTTGCAAAATCGAACAGATTTAAGCCACTAAAAAATGTCTTGCAGATCCCACCAAATTTTTGCCAATTTTTGTTTATTGTATAAAATAATATATATTTTTGACTTAAAAGTGAACAAGAAATAAACAAATATTAAAATTAAAATACTTTTATGAAGTAGTTTACAGTGTTTGCAAAAACTTGCTCGGAAAAAAGTCCAAAAAATATAAAGAAAAATAAGCATAAATCTTATCTGAAGCCATTTTTAGCTTAAAATTCTAGCTATCTACTTAGGCTTAATCCTAAGACTTTTTACGCTTTTTCTAGCTTTAATTTTTATTTTATTTTTGCTTAACCTAAACTATCTAAATTTATTCTAAAACTTTAAAAAATTTTTTAATGTTCAGTTAATTTTTTCTTCAAACACAAATTCGCTCGTTTAAGTAGATTCTTTTGAAATACTAAGATTTATTTGTTTTTTTTTTAACTCACCACAACAGAATGTATCCATTTCAATATCGTCCATTTTTAAAACCATGTTTAGTTTTTCTTTTTAATCCTTAATAAAACTTATTAAAAGAAAATTTGATTTAAATTTTTTTAGCACAGTAAGTTTTTGCACAGCAGCTTTATATGTATGTTTTCATCAAATAAACATTTTGTTGTTAGTTTCAATAATTCTTAATTAATTAAAAATTCACTACATTTTTGCAAAATCTGGCGCGATATTAGTTTGCAATTAATTGTATTTATATTTTAATTGACTGGCAAAATAATTGTCGCTGAAATAATTATCTTTTCATTATTTTAAATTAATTAAAACCTTCAACACTTGATACTATAACGCACACAACTGTTCAATTAACAATCCTGATTAGTTCTGTGGTCAATACAATTGAAAAACTTCAGAAAAACTTCTAACACAAAAAACTTATAATAAAACACTCATATACACACACACACACACACACACACAAATGCGGTTTTTGTTTCTTGAGCTCATCATACTACTTGCATGCACTCTGAGAATTAAAATAAATATTAAAAAACAATAATAACAATAATCTATAGACTTTTTTGGTTTGTTTGTTTGTTGATGAGCACACGTTTGTATTTGTGGGTCCCGAAGTGAAAACAAAAGGAAATACATACTCGTAAATACATACATACGTACATGCATAGAAGCATATTTTCATATGTTATTATTAATAAATTACAAATATGAGCGCGCACACACACATGCACAACAAAACTCTAAAACTCATATTTTGTTGTAGTTGTGTTGAGCATAATTTTTAAATAAATTTCAGTCTTATACACTTTTTTGTCCCTTTTAAACGTGATTTGATAACTAAAACAAATAAGCAAATCAATCAACAAGCTTTTGCAACTGTTGTTGTTTTAATAATATAAAAATTACAACACTAAAATGCAAATATGTAAATACGTACTTGGTTGTGTACTCAAGTATGTATGTATGTATGTATGCAAAGGTATTCTCAGAGAAAGGCTTTTCGTTGAGCCGATGGTGAGAAGGTGTTTTTGTTTTCTTTTCATTGCATGTGTTTGTTTTTGCATTTTCAGATTTAAGACTCAATAAACATGTGTCTTTGTAGCCACAATAAATTGACGCCGTTTATCAAATAAATATGGCGCATTAGAGTAGTTCTGAAAAGCTGATTAAGTTACAGTCTTACGTATTCATGTATGTATGTAATAAATTAGAAAAATAAAGAAATTATGGCAAACAAAAAATAATGAAATTTAAATGCCTGAAATGGCATTGAATTGCATACAACTCAAAGACTTATTAAGACAAATTTGGTTAACAAGTAGCGGTTATGTGCCTGCCTCTAAAGGAAAACAAAATGCGGTTGAAAATTTATTAAAACGAAATAAGAGTACATTTTCACCAAGAACAAATCAGGTTTTAATATGAAGCTAAATGCTTAAAAAAATTTCCCTGGAGGTTTTTTGAACGTCTACTGACGAGCAGCGTTGCAGTACAAGCTCGATTTGCACAAACCAAAGCTGCAATATCTTAGTTCTGAAAATTTAATATAGCAACGCACAATTATTTAACCCAAATTCACAATTTAACAAATAAAAAGTCGCTTATTTAGGAAATTTATAAATATAATGCTTTATATATAAAGAAAAGTGAAACAATATATGTATGAATATTAGTTCTCTTTATGAACATATGTAGATACATATTTTGAACCCTTTCTTAGCTTGGGGAAAAGAATGTTGAAAATTTGGCTTCAATTTTGAAACTTTTTTTTTATTGAAAATCGCAACTTCCTCAATTTCTTGCACAGCAATTAATCTTCCACAAGAAGTATCATTTTCTGTTGTTCATTATTAAAATAAATATAAAAAAAATCAGCACTGACGTGTAGAAAACATTTTTAAGAAGGGTTCTTGTTGCAACCTTAAATACTGTTAACACTACGTTTCTGTATAAATAAAGATTGCTTTAAATTTAATATAATAGAAAAGGTTGCAATTATAAGGACTGATATGTAATATCTACGAAAAGTTAGAAGTTCAAAGAAATATGGCAATATCCGGAATAAAAAAGGGAACAATATTTATCGAACCTGGAAAGTGGAAATATCCACCTTTCGAAATAACCAGAATTTGTTATTATTCCGATGATTTTTGCTATTGAGACACAAAAACATTTCGTCTAATGGACAGATGCTGAAAGATTTGGGCCAAAAAAGTCCTTTCTAAGATGTTATTTTCTATAGAAAAGTAAATTTGAACTAGTTGTGCTTTGATTAATTTGTATTATGGCGAGTTTTCTGTATATATGTATATATATATATATGTATATACATAGAAAGAAAGAGTTATATATATATATATATATATATATATATATATATATATATTGGGATATATATATATATATATATACATATATAATTTGATTTTATATAGCATTATGAAAGTTGCAGGTTAAAGTAAAAAAAATGTAGTAAATAAATCATCATATTTAAACTTTTTTTTATTAATTGGCTGTAATTGGGTAAGGACATGATTTTGTTACGTTTAATACGATTTTATTTAAAACTAAATAGGTATTTTCATATGGATTATTAAGAAGGCAATGGCAAACCTTCTCAAGCTATTGCACCGGGAAACATCCTAAGTTTGTCTAGAATTCATGTGAAATACTCGTATAAACAAGTTTCTGCCTAAAAAATATACTGTTTCATGTCAAATATTTTTAAAGTAGAAAGATTTTTTAACAAAAAATGTTCCAGATATTCAGACAAGAATCTCACTGAATTTTTTGATTACAAATATTTGAAAAGAAAATTTTTTTTTAGCTAAGTTTACTTTCCAAGAAATATTTTTTGGTTGTTTCAGCAAACAATTTTAGTTGAATCAATAAAATAAACTCAGGAGTTGCAAATTCGAAAAAGAACATAAATCGTCACTTGTACATGCTTTGAGTTATATCTATTTTGAAGATACTTATATTCATCACTATCCTATATAAAATATGATAAAGAGCTTTTGGGAATATATTTTTCGGTTTAACTTTATGTCTTTGATGATGTTTCTTCGGCTAGAGGACCAAAAACTCAAAAAGGTCCCTCAACTAAAGAGTTTAAGGATTGATATATTATAATTTGTCCGAATTAAGAATGAGTCCTTGGAAAATAAGCTTTGCAAAATATTTTACTCTCTTACTACTTTAACAATAACATAAACATGTTTTACTATTGATTTAATATGGCGGTTAGTTATTTTCTCAAGTGATATACTAATGACTGGTCAACATTGTGTCTTTGTTATTCAATAACCACTTCCTTGTGGTAAACAAAATTTAAAAGTTTGTTGTGCTGTGTTATTAAAGCATTTCGATTTGATTCACAAATAGCATTGGAATTCTTTAATGACTACTTTTATGGCATCTAGCAAATATGTATGAGTATTTCGGCTTTTTTCAATGACAACAATCCACAGAAGACATCAGGAAAAAAAGCCATGAAAAAATTCTGATTTATAAAATGTTTAACTATTTTATTTTTCATAATGCAGTTGCTTAAATATATGTATGAACAATTCACAAAAAGAAAAAATAACACAATGAAAAACTAAAAACAAGTAACGAACGCATGTGGCCGAGTACATACAAAATTCTAGCGCACGTAGAAAATTCTATGTTAATCCTTAAATCATAAAATCGTGACCAACATAACCAATATACAAAACAAAATTAACATGCGGCTAAATATAATAATCAAAAAAGAAAAAAAAAAAACGACGAAAATAATACTAATGAAAAGTGGAAAAAAATAATCCTGAAAAGCAAGAAAATAAAAAAAGGAAAGAAAAACTTTAGCACACCTGATATGCATGAGAATGTTTTCTAATACATATTAGAGAATAAAAAAATATAGTTTGTTTTTTTTTTTTTTTTTTTGTTTCACAAAAATAAACTGTTAAACAATAATTAACATATGTTCATTTGGGCAAGAAAAAAGTCCGAAAAAACTTTGAAGACTATTAAAATAATAAAAATGTTAAGCACGTTTTAATATTTTTTGTCTCATAATTTAAGAATTGCAAAATTTTATTTGGCGACTCTAAAACCATTTCGATGATTTATAACCCAAGACTCCAGCTATTGCTTTTTATTCCGCAACATACATATAAAAATTAACCCAGAAATAGTTTATTGCTTTCAATAATATAAATAGTAAATTTTAAAATGTTGTTCCTCAATTCTATAATTTATTGCCCAGAAATATTAAAAAGGATTTTTTCCAACTTCAATTCCAGCTCCAACCCCATTTCCATTTTAAAGTTTCTTTATTATCCTACACATATTTCATTTCAATTCGTTTTTGTTTTTTATTGTTTTTTGCCATTTAAACTTTTTTACTTTTTTAAGTTTTGAGTTTAAGTTCAAGTTCAGCAGTTTCTTTGTTTGGAATTAAACTCACGTTTTGTTAAGAATGAAAAAAAGTAGATTTTGTCTTGAACAAATCAACTGAAATGTCAAAACAATTTTTTATGATTAACAGCGTAGAGAGAAAACATTTTACGTTTCTGAGACTTTATCGTAAGCAAATTATCAGCATAAATAAATAAATAGTCAGATGTGAATTTAACCAGACTTGAGAAAAAAAAACTGATTTAATGATAAAATAATGAAATAAAAATAGATTGCGAGAGAGCAAAAAAAAGTAAGTGACATTAAAGTGTCTCCTAAGTGTAGCCCTTAAACGTTGCTACATTAATCTTTTTACAGAAGTCAATATTTCATTTCGCCAATATTAAAAAACGTTTACACCATTTCTAATCTAAAACGTCAACTGAGCAAAAACAAATTTGTTTAATCGTCAATTCTAGATATTTTTGGGATTCCCCTTACAAGTTTTTAGTACAGAAATGGCCTTGTGCTTTTCTGTTCAGTTGATTTTTTGCCATCCTAAACATCCCCCCTCGAGGTTTTAATTACTTGATTATCCCGATTATCACAATGCAGACAACGCGAGACGAGAAAATTTCACTCACATTCTGGAAAATCTCTTCATTAAATGTTTTCCATTGTTGACTTCCATTAAATTGAAATTTCTAAGAGAGCTGAGAAAAGTACAATATTAATTTTTTATCTTGTTCTCGTTCACTTAATAGTTCATTGTAGCTTAAAATCCAAAATTTAAAAAATTTTATTTAAATAATTTTATTTTTATTTTTTTGCATTGTCAGGAAAAAGTGAATATATTGGTCTCTGCTAAATGTTTAGTGAAAAAGATGGGTGCGTGATTAAGCACGAAATTTTATAACAAAACCGCAAAACAATACAGTTATCTGAAATAAATCAGGTGTGAGTGAAACTCAAAACTCTTGACGAACTAGAGCTGCTTTACGACTATGAATTCTATATTTTTTAAGATATATTGTATTTGAATCAGGCCTGGAAATTTTATATTTATGCGGTAAATTTTAAAGAAATGTCTTTAGTAAATCAATCTTAAGCACCAGAAATTTAATTCTTCCTAATAATTAATATACATTCCTAATAATTAATATACATTTAAATCATTGTGATCTAATATAAATTGTTTATACTGAAATATTTATCACTATTTTGTATCAAACTTCCACAACCGGTTTAATTAATTTTATGTTATCAAATAGTGTGAAGATGAACTTTTATGTACTTATTCAAATCGTATTTCTTAACCATAAACCATACGACTGAGCTGCCGAATTGAACAACTATTTTAATGATTAGTTGTCGAACTATTACTTGAATTCGTTTTGAATTGGTAGAGTATTCGACCAACAGTCCAGAGGTCGTAGCTTCGTAGTTCCCACCAAAGACTCTGGCTTAAAAACAGTAGCCAAAAAATTTTTCAAATAAAAACAATAACAAAAAACAGTACACAATAATACATACATACATACATAAGAAGCACTCAATAACCCAAATTTGATTTCATTAATCCATATAAATACAACAACAAAAACACAATGTGCATTGTCGAAGATATCATCAGTTAAATCCTGACATACTCAGCCCTGCAATATGATACAGTGTACTGCATATGTGGGGTCGACCCTTAATACTTGTCCAAAAAAAAAAAATCCCTACTAAAATATAGTGATGAATTATGACTAAATATTACTAAATCAAAGACCATAAACCGAGACGGAGCTGTTTGAGTGCAGCACCAGATAGAAGCACCAGCTTAAGTGCCTGGGCTAAGATCTACAATATTGAACGAATTTAGACAAAGAATCGCTTAAGCGGGAGCTGGGATAAATGCGTAATTTAGACTCTTAAAAGAATTCGGTTATACGCCTAGAGCCAAATACCCTAAATGAAAATGAATTAGGGTTCCCATTTTAATTATTTATTATATATTAAATTAAAAAAACAACCTACACACATAAAAAAAAACGAGAGGAAAACAATTAAATATGTATAAAAACAACTATAGAAAATGTTAAATCGTTACTTTATTTGTGGTGTTTTGAAATTTACTTAAAACTATAGTGCGCATTTAATCGAAAGATTTTACTCAGCCTTTTGAATGTTTTTACTAAAAACAAAACAGTCTTTTAAACGGGAAAATGATTTAAAAGAACTGAACTTAAACGAGTTTTTTTATGTTTTTCATTTAGAGTTACAAGAGTTTAAATTATAATAAAACAAAGAAATATGTTTTTTATATTTTTATGGGACAGCAAATTTTATGAGATTCATATTTAATAATGAATTTGACCATGTGGGGCATTTGGCCTCCAGTCCATTCGCCGAATGCCACAAGTTAAATCTTGAAAGCTTTCAAGCCACCAATAAAATAAAAGTAAACAACCCGAATTGTTGAGAATAGCGACGAATAGATTGATTTGGATATTCTGCAATGCTTTGTGATATTGCGGCGCGACAAGTTCGGCGAACAGTACCGTTATTTTGAATAACAAATTTCAACAATTGATAAGTTGTGCCCTGGTGTAAGCCTGACCACAATGAAATATCAAACTAAATTAAGTTTAACTTCACTATCAGCTGTTAAATGCGTTGTCAACTAAAGCAGTGTTGTCAACTCAAAGTTGTGAACCTCCAAAATAAAATTCCAAATAAATTATGATTTCATATTACGGGTCATCAAATGTTGTGCATTAAGGTGGGGAGCTTTTAAGCGCGGAGTTACCGTACAACCACTCTGGATGTTGTATAACTCCTCGTATTAAGAGCTAATCAAATTTGGAGAAAGCACAGTCGTGTTTGCCCTGGATCAACTTTATTTGAATGTGTAAAGCTCTGGTTCCACGGCCCAGTAGATGAACAAATTTTATAGATAAAAAATTAGATTGAATATCCTCACAATTTTCAGGCAACAAGAACTTTCAATGGCTTTAATGATGAGCTCATGACTTTGTTCTTGTGTGAAGGGTTGATGGCTTGAGGTAAAACCACATCCACATATACGGCCACCTCGCATAGAAACTGTTTCTTTGGTTTTGGTTTTGGTTTTTTGTGCAAATTAATTTCATATTTCTTATACGTTTCGCCACACCCCGTTTAGAGACCAGAAACAAATTAAGAATTTTGTTGTACAGTGTTATTGCGCACTTCGCACAACTAACGCATTTATTATCTGTTTTAGCAACTCGTTTGTTTATAGTTTTATTTTTAAACGCTGCCATAATAATAATGCTGTCATTTTGAACATTTGGCAAATTGACAACATTTCCGCTGACCCCAACTCCAATAACCGGTTGGTAGCATTATTTAAATATGGCAATATAAACAATTAACATACAAATTAAAATTTCAAACCATTAGAAAAGGGCATAAATATGATCATAAAACAACAACTACATACACCACATATTAAATAAATAAAAAACAAACTAAAACAATTAAACAATTGAAAGACAGTTCATTTTGTTGAGTTGTCAATATTGTTGCTGTTTTTGTTGCAGAAAACGTGTTAATGGCACGGAAGCTTTTAAAAAAATGTTTTATTTTCCACACTATTTTTGTTTACAAATGTGGCAACGCGTGCCAGTTTTGTTTGAACAGATAAAACGAACAACAGCAACAACAACAACAACAACAACACTACAAAAAGAGCTCTTAAAAGCATTTTAGTTTTAAATGGACTTTAAACAAATTTGGACAAAGACTTGTTCAGTTGAGTTGCCATTTCGGAAAATGATTTTTGATTGATATTCAAAATTTTTCAAGTTTTCTGTTTTATTCACATACAGTTTGTGTTTTAGTTATTATTTTTTTCTTTTTTCTGTTCAGTTTGAGCTGTTTAGTTCAAAAGCAAAGAGATATTAAGCAATAGATGTTGTTGTGCTTTCAGTTTATAAAAGCATTAACAAAGATTTTCATTTTTGTTCTTTCATGGAGAAACAACACTCACTCGTACACACAAACCCAGTACATCAAAAACTGTCAATAGCCATCTTCATCATACGCTTCATCATGTTCAAAATAATAAATATAAGAAAAGAAAAAACATCAAAATTATATGATGAACTTTGTGGAATTTTTTATTCTTGTTACTTCCAAAGGAGGAGCAGGAACCCAGCAACGTGCATAAAGCATGAAAAATATTTTCATACACATGTTTATTTTCACGGAAAACTTAAAAAACATTCTGTTTTTATTGAAATTTATATACTACTTCCTTATGAGCTCTTTTCTTTTGTATTTTTTTCTTGTTTTTTTTTCCTACAACTTTTTATGTTTGCAGTACATGATTGAATTTTCTTTTCGTTTTTCTTTAACAAGTATGAAAATTGCAGCGTGTCTGTAATTTGATTTGATGGAATTTAAGCAGCAGCAAAAAAGAATTGTTTGAAACAAGAATTTTGAGTTATTGCAGGTGTTTATGGGCCATATCAGAAGTGAAACTGAAACAAAATTAACTTTAAGAGGCTACAAACCAGGACGGCAAAATCTCGCACTCAAAAGCTGAATAAAGGAAATTTTTATTGTATTAAAATCTCACAACTTCTAGTTTGTCTTCTCCAAAGTAGTGCCGCGATCAGCCAGTTTTTCTCCGATCCTCATAACAGTTATAACACTCTTCAACAGGAATAGGAATAGGGAATGGGAAAAAATCACAGCAGCCAGATCGGGTGAATACGGTATTGTTTTTGACCAAAATAATAACAAACTTGCATGTCCAAATTCGTCAAAGAGCTTCGCCAAAAATTTGCGAGAAAATTGCAGGACAGTGTTTCGACGATTCTCCATAACTATTTCCTTCTCTTTGTCAACGGATTCAGCGTTTGTTGATGTGCTGAGACGTCCAGGGCGAGCACATCTCCTCGATCTTATTCGAAAGGCATCCCTTGCCACAGGCATATCAAATGCCTTCGAGCACTTGATTTCATATTTTTACACAAATCTGGATGCAAAGTGTTCCATTTTTTGCAAACAGACAAATCACTTCTATACTTGTCACAAAACAAGCTAAATTGCTGCAACTGTGAACATGTATGTGTTCGAAACGAGTGGAATAATATTGAACAGACTTCCTATACTGACATATACCATTAGATTTATATTGCAGAACTCCTTCAGAATCTATGATATAATACAAAAACGAACTCAACTTCACAGTTAAAAATTATTTTTCAACGAAAAAATAAAAGATCAAATGAGACTTAAGAAGAGGTATTTTTGCCCCTGCACATAATGGAACTCTTTTAGGAGGTTTTATTTTTTCCATCTCCAAGTAAAACCCTGGCTTTTCAGTGCCCTGGGAATTGCCAGCAGGAGGGACTGGCTCTCGTTTCACATATTTGTTTTACCCCACTCCTATTAAGAAAAAGAACATAACTGGAAAACACATTTTTCATAAAATATTCTTTTTTACTTTCTTCAATCACACGCCTCAAAAGGTGTCTATTTGGTTTTGACTTTAATGGAGTTTTCTCTGAAATGAATTTTCTCTGTCTTGTTTATTTATGATCAAGTAATTTTTCCACTGAACATCTGTTCGTTGCTAGTTTTTTGTTAAAGAAAAACAACATCGATTTTATTTAGTTTTTTAAAGTTTTTGTTTTGCTTAAAATGTTTATAGTTTTCTGCATTTTCTTAAGAAATAGCGTTAAAAGACTTAATGTTATAGTTTAAACATTTCAGTTGCAAGGAAAAGGTGGATGCCAAAAGAAATCCAGCGTCTAAAAATTGTTTGTCTGATCGCACAGTGCCATATTTTCAAAGTCAATTAAATGAATTTAGGTTTCTACAAAAAAAGTACAAAACCGTGTCTCAGCCACCGAAATGCACCAGATTTGGACGAGGAGCTGTGAGAGCTCAAGGACATATCAAAAAGTGCAAATTATAACTTTTTTTAAAGATGAGAAAAAACACCGGCCCACATGTATTATATCTGAAGGGACTATTTTGAAGTAGACGAAATAGAAATTCCTGAATAAATAAATATTTTTTGACTAAAATTAAAATACACACACCAGACCTCGTATTTACGGAAACTAATAAAAAGGAAATTTTTGCAATTTTTTAACACTATTTTTAGTTTCGCTGAGTTTTTGTTTTATACTTTTTTCCACTTACGAGTTATCGATATCTACGATAAAGTCGCAGGCGCAAAAGCGAATTCCATTTGGTTTAGGAGATACAGCCGTCAGAAGTATTACGCTGTCTTTGTGAAAAACTGCTAGTAAACAAGTTTCTCCGAAAATTTAAATAAGTGCAGAATGAATATCCAGGCTAAGCACGACAAATCCAAACATTTTGCCAGTTTCGAGTAACGGAAAGCCTAGACAATTAACATCTCATTGGATAAATTGAGTAACACAAATTACTAAGTGATCTCCAATATGGATATCGGCTGTACGTGTGAGCTTCTTACATTCCTGTCAGGAAAATGGTATCATACCATCCCTTTAATTTGGCGAAAGTAAAGCTGTGCCTCCTTGTCTCCAAGGCAATTGATAGATCCAAACTAATTGTTTTCCTCATTTATAACGAGTTTTCTCAGTGACCGCACTATTCGAGTTGTAATGGATATGCTTCTCATCTGACGAGTTCACCATAAATTCAGGGGTACCGAAAAACTTCGTTCTTTCTCCTACTCTTTTTCTTATCTTTGTTAATGACCTTCTACGTCAAATTGCCAACTCTTACCATTGTTTTTTCCACCCGTTTATATTCCAAAAAAAAAATTTAACACAAATGGACACATTTCTACTGGCATGAAGGTTGTGGTTGTAGTTTGATATCGTGTGGCCAGTGCGTGCGCCACTTTTGGCAAACAAAACGGCCGTAATGTTATGATGCCCTCCCTCACATATGCCTTTCTTTTCGTTTGTATGCAGAAAAACCCACAACCTTCAACCTCTGAACTGTTGCACGCACTCAGAATATCAGGAAACACTGACCTTCCATAAATATATAAGCAAATTCAAAGCACTGAACTTTCAATCTGTTTGGGAAGACAGAACAGAAAATAGAAAAAGTTTCTGTACAGTTTCATGCTACATATAAATAGTAAAACACATACATATTTACTACTTACGAGCAATATCATCTGGAATTCTCATATTATTTTTCACTTCCACTATTCGCTAATATTTCCCTTCTAAATTTTATTTATTCATAAAAACAAAATAAAAATTCGCTCATAAATTTACCCAAATTGTACTGTAAAATAAATCAATATCAACTGGCCCACTTTTTCGATTTTATCATTCATCAATTTTTACACTTTTATTGTGTCGTTAATGTTGTAGTACCTCTGCTATTTGTTATATTCTGCTCTAGCAACACAATAGATTTAAAGATTAGAATCCAAGACGGCTTCTTGCTAATCTGCGTTGCGCAAAGACTTTCCGTGAATATTAAATTACCCTAAACGTAGTGAAATAGTTTTTAATTTTAACACTTTCTGTTGATGTTTTGTTTTTCATTTTACTGTGTTGTTGATTAAAATAACATGTTAATCCTGTACAATGTTTGAAGCTAAAGAAGAAGAAGAAAAACGAAATTATAGAAGAACAAAATATGCAAAAAGACACAGTTGTCGCAACTTTCGTTTGCCCAACACGTTTGCATCATAAAATAAACTAAAGTACGAGTAGCAGGCAGGCAAGCAACAGGCGCCACTTTTGGTATTTACACATACAATTATTTAAACAAGTGTTTTGTGTAGTTTTCTGGTTGTTGTTGTTGCTATTGCTGTTGGCGTTTTATTCGATTACACTTATCTTCAGTTAAGCATTCAGACAAGCGAATATCAAAGAATTGTCATCACACACAGAGAGAAAAAACACAAACGCAAATAAAAGGAAATTATTAACATTGTCTTGTTTTTTTTCTTAAATAATTTTGCCATATTGTAATTGTTGGCAGCATGTTGCATGTAATTGTTGTTGACTATTGTTATGTTAATTTCATTGCTGTTTCGTATATATTCTTCTTCTTCTTCGTGCTTATCATTATCTTAAGTACGCTATACTTGGCATTTAAAATGCATGTGTACAATTAGACAATTAAATAGCATAACAGGGACAAAATGTGTTAGAGGCAACGAAAGGAAACCTAAAAATGTTACATTGCCCTCATAGTGAACATGCATGAATCTTTCAAATAAAAGAGGAATTTCCTTAATGTCCCATACACGCCTGGCTTAGTCTGAGTCAACATTACACGCCCTTATCAAAAACACTTCAAAATACACCAAAAAGAAAGCAGAACAGAGAATGTTGGACAAAGTAAAAATATTAAACTTTGTTGTAATTTACTTCTTTACTTTAGTTTCTTTTTGGTGTTTATTGTTTACTATTTTTTGCACTATTTTTCTAATTTTTTTTTACAGTCAAGCCTCGATTATCTGCTTTTCCGTTAAACGGCAACGTCCCTTAACGAAAGAAAAAATGTAAATTTTTGTTTCTTTACGTCGATTTAGTTTTTTCCCCCCATTATTCGGGACTACAAGCACATTATTTTGCTAATTGAGCAATTAATGCATGAATAAAGAATGTTCATACAAAAAACTACTCAAAATTGTTAAGCGATTATTTGACCATTACGGCTAATCGAGGTCTCATTTTATTTAATCGTTTTTCCTATTTATATTTGTATTTAATACATTTTACATTATTTTATGTTCTTTTGTTCTCTTATTAAATCAATGAACAAATGCAAGTTCCTCCAAGTGGAGTTAACTCATTTCACAAAAAGATGGAATTAAGTCACAGGAGGATTTCTGCGAAAAATTTCCTTATATCAATCATTATTTTAAAACTTTATTATTTCCCATATTCGTCTTACGAAATCTTATCTGAAGTGAATTGAACGCTCTAATCTTTTGATTCACTTGCAAAATTACACTAAAATCAGTGGAACAAAACGGGAAAATTATTCTATGGACATACATATTCTCCGGTTTTACTTTAGCTGCAATTTTATTCGTCTAATTTCTAATACAACAAAAAAAAAAAACAAAAAAAAAAAAAAAACAAAAGACAGAAAAAGTGAAAGAAAATGTCACTCTAATCTTATTTGCAATTTGTCGTTCAATTTGATATAAATATATGTGACATTTGAATGTAGTTTTGACATTGACAGTATTGAATTTATTGAAAACGCTAATGACATTTTTAAAATGGCCAAGAATAAATAAGTTTCTGTTCCAGCCATACGAGTACTTACATATGTATGACGACAAGAATTTTATCATTACGAATGCGTTTCTGATGAGCCAAGAATTTGCATCTTTTCCGACATGTTGTCGATAAAAAGCACAACAAAAAAATTAAGAGGAAAAAATGTAGGTGCGCGTGTTCTTCCACTTTAAGGGAACAAATTATTTTAAGCAAAACGAAGAATACAAAAAAGAGCTAAAACTTACCCCTTCGTCTATGGGTACCCCTGTATTTGTTGGGCGATAGCACCGGTGGGCGAGGTGCCATCATCTGTGGTACTTCATCGGTGGCGGTTAATGTGCCCGCACTGCTCTTATGAGAAGCATGACGTTCGCTTGTCTGACGCCAATTGCCAAACGAATGACGTCTTGCCCCTGTTGAAGGCAGCGTATGATGAGTTTTACTATAAAAAAAAAACAAAAAACAAGACGTATAAATGTAAATAGTTTTTTACAATTAATTTCTGCACGATTAGTTAAAACAAAAAACGAAAAAAAAATCTCAAATGCCAACAGCTGCATTAAAAGATCAAGGGACTAGATCTTTAAAGAAAACTGCTCATCAAATGCCAATGAAGTTCAATTTCAAAATTTACCTTGGCGATGATGTTGCGCTGCCAAAAACATCATCCTGTTCAAAGTTGTGATTTAACGTTTCATTGCAAGAACCCAAACGATCGCGAAATGTATCCGAATGTGAGTTAGAGGAACGTTGACGTCTTTGGTGGAGCGAAGCAGTGATTTGCGTTTGTAGATGTGCCGCTGATGATTGCTGATGTTGCTGCTGCTTGGGCGACACCAACGGTTGCAGTTCAAAAGATTGCTAAATTAGAAAAACAAACAGAGGAAGTTGATTAGTTTTTTTTTTTTTTTTTTTTGATTTATGGTAATTTAAACTGCAAATAATGTTGCTTAATTTGTCGCTTTTCTTCACAAAAACTCATACATATAAAGAGCATGATTGAGCATGTTGCGACTTACATGGGTGAAGCCAAAACTTGCCCTCGGACTGCCCAGTGTTAGTGTGGCTGCTGTGTCCAAATTGGCCGAGTTGATTAAACGGGTTTGTTCCGGCACGGGCAGGCGAGGACTATTGCCCTTGGAATTGCGCCTTTTGAATATTGAAAAGCCTTTGCTGGATGTCTGTGAATCCGGTGTCCGGGGCGACTTGGGATCATTATAAAAATAATAGGGATTGTCTGGAAAAAAGCGGAGATTAATTAGAGTATAAATAGAACCAAATATCAGAAATGAGTATGATTTTATGTATTTGCAATTTTCTTCACTCTTGAGGTTTTTCTTTGATTTTTTATAAAATTTTAAATGTGTTTATTTTTCAATAGTTGGTTCGTTCTTCGTTTTTTTTTTTAAATATTAAAAAATGGTGTATTTTTTGTTTTATTTTCTCGATTGTTTAAAAAACTGAAAATAAAATTTCTTTAAAAATGTCAGTAAAGTTTTTGTGTAAAAACTTATTTGTTTTCAACAAACGTTTTCTTTTTCTTATGTCTGAGATGTTATTTAAAAATTTATTGTATAAAAACTGTGTTTGTTTCAGCAACACGTTCTTTGAAATTAAATGAAAACCAGAAAAAAGAAATAATCTTGCATATCTTATTTTCTGTAATAAAAAGAATTTTGAGCATTTTCGCTCCACAGCCATTTTTGCAAAATTTCTTTACAGTTCCCCATGCAAACAACTTCTTAACTGATCCGAAAAATTCCGTTATTGAAATTAAAAACAAATAAATATTTATATAAAAATGTTGTTCTCCATACACGATTGATTAATTGGGGAGTCTCATTGTTTTCACCAAATTATGGTTTGAATCTGCCAATTCTTTTACATCTGCGTATTCATACAATCTCTTAACTGATGCAGTAAATTACGTTATTGAATATAAATTTTTTTTTCCTTTTTCTGTGCATATGAACGTGATGGTTTCCATTTATTATTATTGTACATGTTCATAAATTTGATTTATGTATCGTCACATTGTTTCTAAATTAAACTTTAAACACTTTTATTACAACTATTTTTACAGTCCACTCATTGTATTCATCTTGATTTGAATATAATAAAAGCTTCCGGTTCACAATGTGTCCGAAATTGTTTTTCTAAAAGAAGCGGATGTAACTATTGACAAGTTGTTTTGTTTTCTATAGTTTTTCTTGTATACAAGTACTTTATAACCAAGTGTCTCTTTTTTTACATCAATCCCTCTCCCTTTTAACAATTTTTCTGTTACAATTAAATTAAATTCAAATGTAAGTGCGTACAGAGCTCCTGCATTTATTCGCTTAATGATGTATTCATCAGTAAATGCATTGTTTTAAAACAGATAATTAAAGGAATGCAATCTTTTAAGTTTTGTGTTTTTTATAGAAAATTAGATGTTTGTAAAAATACAATATAAAGTACAATATCGTATTTCTTTTTTAGTTTTATTATTAAACGAATTGTAGGCCTCAAAGTGCAAGTTAATTCAGAAACTTATAGTGCATATGTATTAAATTCGAATTCAGTGCATAAAAATTCTACAGAGAAAAATATAAGTTTCAATTGTGTAATTTTTAATGGAAATCCAATTTAAATTATTGAAAAGTTATAAAATTTGCTCATAATTTTAACTGTAAAATAGATTGTAACTAAAAAATACTAAAAAAAAAAATTCTGTAATAAGAAATAACATTTTATACTGACAACCAAAAATATTAAACTGGCACGTTTTAAATCTTATATCAATGAATTTATTTTCTATGCATATATATGAAAATATTTATATATGAAAAATTTAATGCGAAAATCAAATCCGATTTCCTTCTTTTCGTTATAAAACTCAAAGAAAAGCTTAAAAAGATTCGTATTACTCTACCCAAAAGAAAATCTAACAGTACAAACATTTTCTTTCTTTTTTTGGATTTAGTACATCAAGAGTATTGAAAGCGAAAACAAATTTTTGTATTTAATTGTTGTTTCAATTATTCTAAAAATTCCAAAAAAAAAGGAAATTGTTACGTGTTTTCGAAAAAAGTTTAAATAAAGAGACTAATTTCAGCAAATACATTCACATAGAAAATCGTAGTTTTGCTCGGAAATGCCAACCTATTGCTTTTTATAATAAAGAATTTGGCGCTCAATTGTTACAATCTTTAAAATCTTCACACAAAACATATTCTTTACGAGGAAAAGAACTATTTTTCTAGAAAAAGTGCCTCCTTAAAAAAAGTCCTATATCGAAAAACTATTTTATTTTAAGAGAAAAAAAAATTGTGTTTATAGACAAAGGATTTTCAATAGAAAAAGATTTCTCTTTGTTTATGGGAAAATGTATTTTTATAAGGAAACATTTTGTTTTATAAACTAATAGGTTTATTTTATCGCTTTGGGGGCCAATCGCACTCTTCAGCTTTATAATTTTTTTTCTATAAATTTAGGAAACGGAGAAGTTTTACTAGCTTCGAAAACTACTAACTTGTTTGAAGGTGTAGAGTTTTATCAAGATAAGACGGAAATAAACTTGTGGCAGATATTGCAATGAAAAACTGCATAAATGTTAATAAGCCAAAAATACAACTAAAATTCATGGATGCACTTTTTGCAAATTTAAAATCCGACTTAAGCTGTTATTATGAAATGCCATAGAAATCATTGATTTGAGAAAATATTATTGTAATATTTTGCTTTAAAATTCTCATTGTCTTCAATAAATATATAAAGATTAATGGTTAAATTTTTTATGGATTCCCGAGTCCACAGATGACTACAATCGCGCCTACAAAACTGTGACACATAAACATGCATGCACATATGTAGGAATATGTATATAGACAGATGGCAATCACCCAAAAAAATGTTTTAAATATTTTTTATAATTCTTTATAGGAAATTTTAATCTTTTTACAGAAAAAAAATAAGGAGAGCTTTTCGATAAATGGAACCCTCTGTTTCGGAAAAAATATATTTTGTAGAAAGTTTCCTTTTTTGAAACAGGTTCTTTAAATTGAAAATGACCGACTTGTAGACAGTGTCCTTACGGCAGAATGTATCTTTTGGAGAAGATGTTTTTTTTTTTTTTTTGTAGAAAACTGTTTTTCTGCAAACCTGTTGTTTTATAAAAAACGCATATTCTGTGGATATTTTTTATAAAAGATATTATATTCTACTTTAGAGGAATTCACCTTTGATGAAAACATATATTTTTCAAAGAAAACGCATTTTTTTGGGGGTACTTTTTTAAAAAAGTACAATATAGTTTTAAATAGTTTTTGTAGAAAACGTACTGTACATAGAAGAAAAGAGACTTTTTATCAAAACCTGTATATATCTTGTAGACGAAGTACTTTTTATAAAAGATATTGTACGATATTGTATTTTTTTTGAAAAAAAGTTAACTTTTGCACAAACGGTACTTTTTGCAGGAAAAAATCTTTCAAAAATATAAATTAATTTTTCTGCAAAACTCGTACCTATATCTTACAGAAAACATATATTCGCAGAATACTTTTTATTAAATATACAATTTTTTATTATAGAAAAGATACATTTTACAGAAAAGCAGACTTTTTGTAGAGAAATCTCTTGTCTGAAAACCTCCATTTCTTGTAGAAGAACTACAATTTTTTGTTCATACTTTTTTAGAGAAAAGTCCCTTTGGTAGAATGGGTACTTTTTGCTGGAAAGAGACTTTCTAAAGAAAATTTCTTTTTTTGCAAAACCTTTATATCTAAAGTACTTTTTATAAAAGATTCAATATTAAATACATTTATATTGTATGTGTTTGTATATGAGATATAAAAAGCATTTTTCGTAGAAAATGTACTTTTTATATTGTAAAAAAATGTGTTTTTTCTGAAAACCTATATTTTTCTCGTAGAAGACGTGCAGAAAAGTTTTTTGTTGTCGAAAAATCTCTTTTTTCTGAAAACTATTACATTATTATAACTTTCGAAACGTTACTTTTTGTAGAAACGCTACTTTTCTTGCCCGAAAAGCATTTTGCGACAACAGTCGCTTTGCAGACAAAAATTATTTTTATAGAAAAGTTAAGTCTTATGGAATAGGTATCTTATCGAAAATTATATATGTATCTGTTGAATAAAGTTTGTTTTAAAGACATGTAAGAAATCGATTTTAAAGCCAAATTATCGGTCGAAATGGCATGCGGCTCACAAGTGATAAGCTGGCCTTATCAAAACAGTTATTGTGGGCCATGAATGGAAGAAGCTAATTACTGAGAATGGCCAAAGAAGAGAAGGCTTAAAAATCACAAAATGCGGAAGAGACAAATGAGCACGAAAGTCGCTGAATCAGGGAACGTTTCATACATGATTGTTTACTCTTTCGCCTTTAACTGTATAGATTTAGTTTGAATGCATTCTCCGCTCATTTTTCCTCTTTTGTTCGGTTTATAATTACCTGAGAAAAATGTATTTGTTGCGTTATCCACAGTGACAAACATTTCGTTTTTCGATGCTTTCAATCAACTTGGAGAAATTGTAATTTTAATTAAAAATCAGTTTGTTTGTTTGCAAATTATGGCACTTATTTTATATATTTCAACATGATTTTCACTTTAAATTGCGACATTTCGATTTATTAGTTACTTTTACAGAATTGCTTTTATATCTACAATATTGGAAGCAATTTTGACTGGTCTTGAATTTAAAACTTTCTCCACACTCGTTTGTTGCAAAACACAATAATACTCGTAACAATTTTTGTTCAACAGTTTACTATTAATTATTATTGGCTGTTTATTTTAAAACGGATGTGTATTTCCTTTGATTTTGCTGCACTATTTGCTTTAACTTTACTTCAGTTATTAACAGTCAAGTTACGCAGTACGATATTGTTTTAAGAAATTTAATTTTGGCGCGTTCTTTTTCTGCAGCACTTTGAATAGTAACGAATTTTCGATTTGCTATTAATTTCCTTTTTTCAAAATAAATCCGTTATGCGTCTTGTTGCACTGACATCTCGAAACGGAATATAAAAAAAATCTAAAACTTCTACCCACAACTCATGTGCAACATGCTTTTTGTACAACTACAAAAACAACGCCACCACCAGCAGCAGCAACGAAATACGGCAGCATAAAAATAATAAAACAATCAAAGAAGACGCTTCTTCAATTTAATGTTTGTAGCTTGAATATTTATGTACATGTATGTGTGTGTGTGTGTGCTTGTGTGTGTTAAGTCTGTATGTGTGTGCGTTTTAATTCGAATGGTCGTTATGCGTTTGCGGTATTTGTTTTGTTTTGTTTCTACGATTTACGAGTAGAATGTGCGTGTAGCATTTTACATATTTCGTTTTTGTAGTTGTTGTTGTTGTTGTTGTTGTTGTTGTTGTTGAAATCTGTTACAGTATGCGTCTTTGTTGTTTTGATTTTTCCCTTCTAAAAGTTCGTCCAGCAAGATTCGTTAAACCATTCCCAATATCCGAATATTAAATATGTTGTACATCCCATCCATCCACTATAAAAACCCACTTACACTTTAAAATTGTGCTCGCACTTAGAAGAAAATCCTTCAGAGCGAACATGAGCCTCCTAAGTGAATACAAATAATGCGTACTGCCTTTTAAAGTGCGTACATTTAGTAAGAAAACAGTGGGGAAAACAAATAAAATGGTTTAACATACTACATGTTTACGATCATTTCGTATTGAGTTCGTAACAATTACGCTGTTAAAACTTATTTTTATAGAAGAAGTCCAGTTTTTATACAATAGAAAACATTATTCTAAAAGAAAATTGTCGTTTTATAATAAAGGAACTTCCCGTAGAAAAGGTATTTTCTATACAGAAGGTACTTTTTAGGTAAAAAGTACTTTTTATGAATAACACACTATATATTTAGGAACAAGATACTTTTTATGAAAAATGTACTTTTTACGCAAAAGCAACTTTTTATATATATTTTATTTTTATACAATAGTACTTTCTGATGAAAAAGTACTTTGTATAGAAAAAGTGCTTCTTGTAAAAAAGACACTTCTTATGGAAAAAGTACTTTTTATTAAAAATATACTTTTTATTCAAAAGCTACTTTTTATAAAAAATGTGATTTTTTTTATAAAAAACAGTACTTTGTATAGAAAAAGTACTTTTTGTGAAAAATTTTATTTTTATAGAAAAAATACTTCTTGTGAAAAACGCACTTTTTATGAAAAATGTACTTTTTATGAGAAGGTACTTCTTTTAAAAATGGTAATAGAAAAGGTACTTTTTAATCAAAAATCACTTTTTATAGAAAAAGTATTTTTTAATCGAAAAGGAAAATTTTATAGAGAAAGTTTATTTTATAGAAAGGTTACTTTTTATAGATTAGGTTCATTTTACAGAAAAGGTCTTACCATAAAATACAAGAGTACTTTTACAAAAAAGGTACTTTAGGCACAATAATTACGTTTTATAGCCAAGGTACTTTCTTATACAGTGCATTTCGTTAATAGAAAGGATACTTTTTATAGAAAAATTTCTTTTTCTAAAGGGTTATTTGTATAAAAAAATAATCGTTTTTAAAGAAGTTATTTGTTTTGGAAAAATACTTTTTATTTAAAAATTACCTTTTGTTTAAAATAAACTTTTTACAGAAGAAGTTTTTTATACAAATGACACTTTTTATGCAATAGAAAAAGAGGAGTCTTTATGGAAAAATTATGAAGAGGTTTATGTTCCAGAAAATGTGATTTATTTTACCGAGAATATAAAGAGTAGTTTTTATTCTAAAATACTTTTTATGATTTTTACAAAAATGTACTTTTATATCGAAAAAAAATGTATTTTCAATGGAAAGATATTTTTTATAGCCATAATACCTCGTATGGTAAACCACCTATTTTTTATGAGAAATAAACTTTTAATAAAAGGTTAGATTTTGAGGAAAGCTTATTGTTATACAACAATCCTTTATAGAAAAGAAGAGTTACATTTAACAGAAAACGTACCGGTTATATAAAATTTCTAATTCAAATGGAATTTATTTTTTAATATAATACGATGTGTTTTTGCTAAGTTTTTTAAGCTGGGAAAATGGCATTTTTAATAGAAAGTTTCCGTTTCATAAAAAATATGCTTTTAATCGTCAAGGCCTGCCTGCTTTAAAGAAATTATGCCACTTTTAATGAAAAATTTTACATTCATTAAGTATTTTCGGTATTACACAAAAGTACTCATGCTTTTCAAAAAATATACAACAAAACAATGTGTTGATCAAACTATATTCCAGCTTGCCTTTTATCAAATTTCGCTGAGTGTACTTTATTTTTAACTCGATTGTTTTTTTAAATTCTTTCTCTATCTGTGCTTGTTAAGAGACTTAAAAACAATCTTCTGCTTGGCGAAGGCAATACTTTGTTGTCACTGATTTGTCCGTCTTACCTTCCACTCCGTAAGGCCTGCTAAACATGTTGCACCCACACTTTAGAAAAACGTTTACTTCAACCCAGCACCGTCTGTTGCATATTTTGCCTTAATAGTTTTTCCAGTAGGAGTAAATTTTCTTTTCAAAACAAGACACAGTTTTCCCTTGTTGTTTAACAGTCTTCGTTGTTTTTTTTCCAATTTTTAAGTTACCTGCAGCATATTAAAATACTCATATCTACAAACACATGTACCCGTGTGCACGTTAGTCTTGACCTTTTCGTTAATGTAGAATTTCACAGTCATAAAGTGACCATTTTGTTTTTGTGACAAACTACTCCACCTCCTTTTTATAACTAATTGTTAAATCAGGGGTTTTATTATTGTTGTAACTAATTTGTATGTTCAGTTGGCACTTTTTGTATACATTTTTTATGTATTAAAACTCCCAAGGAATTTCTAATTGGGTTCTTCGATTTCGCTGCTATAGTAAGAAGTTTGAAGTTTCCATTGTTTTTACAATCATCCTTGTGTTTGTTGGCCATCAAAAGTTTTATTGAAAATTGATGTTGTCGCCTTCAAGAACTTGATGTCAGAGCGGCTTTTC
The DNA here is from genome assembly GCA_932526305.1 of Epicampocera succincta. Classification (NCBI taxonomy): domain Eukaryota; kingdom Metazoa; phylum Arthropoda; class Insecta; order Diptera; family Tachinidae; genus Epicampocera; species Epicampocera succincta. The sequence continues at coordinate 62,592,647 of OW052034.1, forward strand.
ATAATTCAGTTTATCATTATGGATTAAACACCTGGCCAATAATTTTTACATAATATTTTTTCATGTTTTGTGACATTTTTTTTATGAGAAAACATTTGATTGTTTTTTTTATGAATTCGTGTAAATGAAAGTCTAAATGTTTCCCACACTTTCACATTAAAGCAATTAAAGTCTGGAGAAACAACTAAATGCAGCGATTTTTTAACTGAAAATGTTAGGCTTGTTCAAAAAATAAGGTGAATTTTCAAATTTCGGTTTTCTTTTCTATGTTGGTATCCTAGTCTCGAACGTATGTACAATATATTCACAGTTTCACCACATTTAGTTTGTTTCTGAGAGGCACAAAAGTTGCAAATGTTTAGCACATGCAGCGACTTAAAAAAAAAATTTGCATCAAACTTTGTGCAATAAATGGAATTAAGCACTTGAAGTGTTAGCAGTGGCACATGGTGATTGTGCTCTGAGCTTCAAAGAAGATCGAGAGGATGCGACAAACGACACTCGGCCCGAACGCTCCAGCACATCAATAATGAGAAAGTTGTTATAGACAATCGTCGGATCACTATTAGAGCAGTTGCTGAGGATGTCGGTTCTTGACATTCAATTTTTTTTTGCTTTGGCAATTCTGCGCATAAGGCAGCGAAGTTTGTTCCAAAATTGTTGACTTTTGACCAAAACACCGTAAATTTTTAACGAAAAACTACACCATAATCATGCCGCAGCCACCGTGTTCCTCAAATGTGGTTGACTTTTTGCTGTTCCCAAGATGGGAGAAACGATTCAGAGAGAGCTCAAAAATATATGTACATACCACAAAGTACATATCAAAACTGTTCCGAGGCTTGGAAAAAAAGCTGATTAAAATACTACACAGTACATATATATGGAGAGGATCAAATGGAAATTTGATGAATAAATGAATATTTTTTGAGAAAAATTAAAATCCACTTTATTTTTTGAACAGACCTCACATTATACGGCAGGTTCAAATTATACTTAAATTTACAAGAAAAAAAATCTTCTTGAACAACTTTTATTTACAGTCTAGATTTATATATTTGCGCAACGGGTATTAAGTGCAATTCCAAACGAATCCAAAACCCTTATCCAATCTGTTAGTAGTCACAACTTTTATTTGTATCTGTCAGGTCTGATTTCATTTGCGTCAATGGGAAAGTTAAAAAAAATATAGTATGTGGTTTGTTATTGCAACAGTAAGAAGTGGACAGTTGCAGCAATCTTACATGTTTGGGTCATGGCACTACATACATATGTGCTTACATACATATTTCAAAAATATTTTAAATAGACAGAGTGCAGCCTAAATAAATAGTAGAGGAAATTTTTTAAAAAGTACAAGTATTGCGCCAATCGTCTTTTTAGTTTTGAGCAGGTTGATTTTTCATTTTCAGTTCATTTTTGTTTTGATTAATTGATTCTTTGCCCTGAGTTATAGTGCTAGTTTTAACAAAATTATAATAATATTTATTCGGGGAGAAAATCGTTTGCGCTGAATTTTTTTTTTTTTTTCAAAATATTCCGAATCGCGAGTTTTTTGTAAAGTTGTTTTATCTTCTACAACCTTCAGGTCGTGAAGCGCTAACTTCAGCTCTTTAATGGAACATCTTAACAAATTAATGTATTTTAAAATAAAAAGAAAACCATGCGGAATGCCTGGGTTACTAGTCTCTTTTACGATGCGAAATAAAACTGGCACGAGATCCAATATTAGTCCCATTATATACCATAATATAACCCCTAATATAACCCCTAATATAACAAAGTAATGCAAGTACTTTCATTAAAACTAATAAAAAAAAGGACTTTTAAATAATAAGTGCTTTATTGACGTTTCTTCAATGACTTATTACAATTCCATTTACTTTCGGGCAGGTACTCGTCCGGTTAATGGGACAACAAAAATAAAAATTCGTTTTAAAAACGAAAAATTTGCTGGGATTCGGTTTACAGAATTTTCTCTTTTCAATCGCTGCCGTCCCTGGATGTGTGTTTTTTATACACAGTTTCAATTTATAACAAAAACAAAGTTAAGTTACGAAATTAAATCACAAACCTTAAGTTTTTCTGCAGATGTTAATTATAGCATTTCGCACGATTAATAAGAAACTAAGAAAAGTTATGAGGGCATATATTTTTTTAAATATGTAAACAAATATCTCTGGACTTACACAAGGATGCAATATTATGGCGATCTTATTGGCTCTTGAAACCCCCTTTTTTATATCTTTTTTTTTAAATATATAACAACGTTCAGAACTTAATTAAAAAATAAAAAAAAATATTTAGTTTTAAATATATATCAGGGTCATTTTATGCAAATAAAGCAAAACAAAAGAAGTAGATATTTATAAAACAAAAGCAAAGAACACATAATTTTTCTCTCCAATCCTCTTTGCACATAAACAGCCCAAGTGCAAGTACTTACAGATCAAGAGAAATAAGACAAGATTCACATTCCCTTCCACAAGACGAGCCGTACATTTGCTAAAGTGCAACACTAATCGTGAAACATTTGATACTTTTGGTGGTTGTTTGTGCTCGTACACATCTGTGCGTGCGTCGAAGTCTACAAAAATGATCTTGAAAACGATTGTGTCTGTGCCAAACAAAATGCTCGAAAAGAACTTGAAAAAAAATATGGAAAAATAAGAGACAAGAAACCCCTATTTCCATAAGATTAAAACGTAACAGTATTAATTTTTTTAAGTGCTGCCGGTAAAACTATTAATTATTTCTACCCTCTCTTTTCTAATCGGAAAGTTTTTTTTTTCGCCTGAAAGTACTCGAATGAGCTTCAAGTAGTTTTAAGTTCTTCTGGTAAAAATAAAATATAATATATCCGAGTACATTGTTTTACATTTATTTTTATTGGTTTTGTCTACACGCTGCTTGTCATAAATCTGTAGACGCAAAATTGCTGTTTGAAAACTGGAGGGGTTCCACCCCCTTCGCCCTTCCACCAAACAAACAGAAACTGCAATTTTTAACTTTTGTTGCGTTTTTAAAAATAGACCTTCCATTTGCGTTCTTTGTTCGTTTTCGTTACGTCTGCGCAGACTTCTATGAATGTGAAATTATTGTGATAAGTATTTGCTGTTGACAGGTTAATTTGTTTCGGTGGAATTGTTTTTATGGTTTTCATTTGGCACGTGTTAAAAAATAATATTAAAAAAATGTATATACATGTAAATATATGTATATATGTACAGACATGGTATATATACATACATTTAAGGACATAAATTAACTGAGAATTGATTTCAAAATAATTTTTGTTGGAAAACAAAACATCGCTAAGCGGAATTGTTTGCAGGTTATAATTAAAGTGGTGCTATTGGACTCTACAATAAGTTACTGAAGATCAGAATCGCACGTATCTTTTTTGTTTCAAGGCTAAAAGTGAAAGTAAAGGGTGGTCCAACCATATTGCACGATTCTAATTGCAAGTCACACCTTTAAATCAAGTTGTTAATTTGACACTTCTTTGTTCCAGTATTTGACAAATGGAGAAGAAGTACGCAATTGAAGTATTTAAGATTGTTGAAGCCTTTTGCGAAAACGGTTGTTCAAATCAAAATGCATTTCCTGCACTTCCACCCAGCCCACGAAACAATAGCTCTTTCTCAGGGCGCCGCGATCTTAATTGGCCGTCACGATTATGTGATTCGGGGGTATTTAAAAAAAAAATTTATGTGATATGTATGTCAATAAGTCAAGAACAATTCAAGAGCGAAAGCATTAGATAATTCGTCACATTAACGACATTGGACATCAGTTATGTCTCAGAGTCATTGAAAATATGGACCATCGGATAGAGCTCTGCTACCGACGCCGAGGCGAGAATTTGTCCTTTTGTCATAATAAAAAATATTAACACAATTCTCTGAATACTTTTTGTTCATTTACAATTAACGTCCTCCATTTATCTATTTTATTTTGGCGACGTTCTCACTCATGGACATGGACATATGGAAAAATTTTGTTTTCAGAAACCCAACCCAAAGTATTTTATAGTATTTTTTTTTTGATGGTTGCTTTCAGAAAACCTCACTATTATTTCCGGTATGTTCAGTGCTAATTCAGTAATCAAAAATATGTGTCTCACGCGAAGAAAAGTGATTGTTTACGTATTTTTATATATTTTTAAAATTTTACTTTTTCAAACCGAATCGATTTTGAAACTGATATCCATCACCTATCTGTATGTCAGTTTAAAGGTGAACTATAGTTTGTAGCTTTTTCCTAGACACTGAAGAAAACCTGTTAAGAAAATGTCTAACAGAATAAAATCGCAATATTTGAGTGGCCAGTTTACAGCACATCCCTGTGAAATTGTCCTGTCCTTAAATCGCTCACTTAGAATGTTTAATAAGGTATGAGCGGTAGCTCACGTGGAACTTGCCTACTGAAGCTGCTTATCAAAAATCAATACCGTTGGATGTCGACGAACTGTGTCGTTCCTGAAAAATATAAGCCGATGCTGCTGCCTGTTGAAGGCTCACAATAAACAGTTATATTTTTGGAATGTATGGGACACTCTTAGATACCATGTGGATTGTTAACACCCAGAATTCACTTTGTTCATTCATCGTTGGGGACTATTTTGTAAACAACATTTGAGGCAGTTTCCAGCTGCTCCGGGGCGCATACACCAAGCACTCGTCGTTGCCTATGGTTACCTGCAGAAGGTCGTGAGTCAACTGAATTGTATAAGTGTGTCTGCCCAAGTCACAATGCAAAATTTCCTAAGTTGTATTGAAAAAAAGATTGAATTCTTATTAGTGCTGCGAAATGGAGGGAAGTGGATTCTCCTGAGCAGTTTCAAGGAAAATAGCAATATATTCCACAGATTATGCATTTCGTCATCGTTGCAGACATCGGTTAATTGTTTACTGCGTCAGGGAACCTAAATTTGTCCATCATACTGCGAGTAGTGCTCGCGATATAACTATTGCGGTGGCGAAATGCGTTGAATTTTGCCCGAACAGAGCACACCTTTTTGACAAAACAATTTAATCTTTAACACATCGACCCATAGTGATTTTAAAAATTGGACTAAATCAGCCATTTGCGTGTATGGATCTTATACAATATGGCCGTTATCAAAAGTAGAAAAAGCCCCTATTCCCTTCGACTTTTCCAAGCAAAAAAAAAAAACATCACAAAAATATGTAAATTATTTACAAATTCCGTACTTTTTTATTTCAATTTCCTGAAATACAATTCCAAGCCAGCAAGTAATTTGTACATTTTCATTTCTATGTTTGAAAACTGTATCTAAATAAAATTTAATTACGCTCAAAGATAATAAATAATTTTTCTATAAAAAAAAATAACTTATGAATGTTTATTATTGTAAACCTCTTGCACTTCTCCCTGCGTTCCAGTCATCGTTCTCTGATGATGTGTGCAAGTGTTTAAGTTCGTTTGCAGCCTGCCTTATGAAGCGACCTTTTACCTACTGCTGCATGCAACAAACAAGTGTGTGTATGTGTGTATGCATGTATCAACAACGCATCGATGCACATGTTTAGATTTCAATTATTGAAAAAATTCAAATAATAATTTCGATATTTATCCGGAAATGAGGCAACATACAGGCGACTATAAGAAAAACTATTGCAGGTGAATATGTTTATTGTTTTTAGTTTTTGTTGTTGCTGAGAATTAAAATAAATTCATATTTTCGAATATCATATGCTGCATTGAATGTTTAATTTAAGTGTTTTTTTTATATATATATATATTTCCACAAAATCATAAAAATTTAAGTTTTAGAAACTATAAATATTATGGTAAATGCCGTTTGGAAAAAGTTTCAAAAATATTTTTCATATACCAGTACATACATACAGAATAAATTATCACAAAATGTTTATTGCAGAATTTCTAAAAATTTCAGTCAAAATGATTATGATTTATTTCTTTCTTTTTAACAAAATTTTGAATTTTTCCAACAAAATTAGTTCCTGATTGTCTAAAATTAATTTGCAGTTGCGCATTCAGACAATAAAGTTACTGGTTCAGCAAAACCAAAGCACTTTTTTCTTGCTGCCTGTTTCATAAAATATATTTTTGGAGAATATATTTTTGGAGTATATAAAAACTAAGAGTCTGTGCCACGATATCGAACGCTACCACTCGGCAAGTATAGAAACTGATTAAAATGAAACTAGTGGCACTAAATGAAACTAATTGTGGCACGCCGCAAAGCATTAATGTCAGTGATAGATGAACTGAGCAAAAGAAAATGCATAAATAGTCCCCATATAAGTTTTGTTGTTGTTCAGAATACTGGCGAACGTTAACGTTCGACCAGCGGACAGGCGATAAGACATAAATAATAATAAGTTTAAGTAAGAAATTTTTAATTTATGCAAATAAAATATTTTAAAAAATATCTTGATAGTTCTTTCCACAAAGAAAAAAATTGAATTGCATGATTGTTTTCTAGCTAAAAACATACATATGTGCACTATTTGGCACTTTGATTTGCACGATTTTACACGGCCATTTAATTTTCATGGTACAGACAGACTATTTTGCGCCGCCTGGCGACGAAAGTTTTTCAATAAGTTTCAATGAAGAGTAATTAAATCGAAGCACATTCTACATGCTACAGATACCATCTGTTTGAAATTACGAAGGTGCCAAGAAAATTGTACAAAATTATTTTTAAAGTCCTGAAGTAAAACTCAACGTAAAATATGCAAATAGTAGACAAATTCGCAGACGGGAATTTAAAAAAAAAAAATGTTCGCCTAGAGTCTTACGAAAAAAAATGTTTCTCAAAAGGTAATCAGTTTCGTGGACTTTTTATAGAGGTCAAATGTGGGAAAGATGGTGCAAAAGTAATGAAAATCATTCAAGCAAAAGTTGAAACACAAATAACTTATTCATCGTTTTTTTAAGTAATTCGGCCACGGCTGAATTGTATTTGGACAAAGAAGGAAACTGCAGGCGGTTTCCTTGACCTACAACCTCACGACTGGTAGTCGAGCTTTCTCGTGGAAAGGCGGCAAATCAAATTTTAGCTTTAAATGGCAACTACGAGGTCGGTACAAAAAAGGGGGAATTTTTTTCTCAAAAATTATTTATTTATTCATCAATTTTTTTACGCCTTCAAAGTACTGCCTCTCAGATATAATACATCTGTGCCAGTGGTTTTTCTAATCCTCGAAGTAGTTCTGATATGCACTTTTTTCTATGTCCTTGAGTTGTCTGAGTTTTTGAGTTTTTATCACCTCGATTGTGGCAAACCTTCGTCCTTTAGGGGATCTCTTCCTTCTTGGGAACTTGAAAAATTGTAAATCTGGTGAATTCGGTGGCGGAGGCATGATTACGGTGTTCTTTTTGTCGAAAAATTTACAAAAAAAAAACAATGCCACAAAATTCAAAAAACAGTTTTAGAATGAAATTCTAAAAGTCGTCAGCAACTTCTCTAATAGTAATTCAAAGGTTCTGCACAACAATTTTATTCAGTTTCTCAACATTTTCATTGTTTTTTGCTAAGCTGGGGAACTCTAACTCAGCGTACAGTCGTCGTTTGCCACAGTTAAAATTTAAAGTTCGTTTGATCTTAATTCCATTTCGTGCTGTAACACCATTATTTATTCCATTTTTTTCGATGGCAGAACATCGCCGAACACCCAAAGCACTCTAACTTTTATGACTCTCGCAAACAAGCAAACAGCGTTAAACAGCAGAAACTATGAATATTTGTTGGAGAAAAGTATAACATCATAAAACAAATATAATCTACTGTGCCCTGCCTCCGTAATTTTAAAGTTCCCCTTTTTTTTTGTACTGACTTCCTATATATAATAATAATATCCGGTTAGTCTAGATCTATTTAAATTAAAGTTACGATATAGTCCAGTATAAAGTGATATATTGTTGTAGATCTTGTAGTACTTCAGTCTTTGTCTCCAAAAATTATAGAACCATGTAAAAGCAAAGACTTCTTACATTCAGCTGTGGACTTATTAGTTAATAATTTGCAACGTAAACTTACAAGTTATAACTGTACAGAGTGGCCGAAGTAAAGAAGACTATATGCGCTTGGTGGCGTTACCAGACTCTTATAATTGTCATTGTGACTAACTTAACACGATCCACGAGTTCAAATATCAAGTAGCAGCGTGGTTGACAAATGAAGCGTAAAACACTATAGTTATCTGAGGCAAATCAATCAAGTAATGCGAGTGAGATGCCAAACTGTTGATTTCCAAACCGAACGAAACGACCGCACTTCAGACATAATTACGATGATGCAAGAGCTGTGTTTCAGCCCAGATCTGTCTTGACTGAACCTCTACAAAAACATACCGGCGAAAATAGTCTATAGCAAAATTTTCCTGAGTTTTGATGCTTTGAATTTGAAAAGTTGTCGACTGTATGGAATTTCATTTTGGCAATTGTAAAGGATAAAATGTACTAATAGCACAAGTTACCACGAATTCAACAGATTTGCTCTGCGGTGCATTTGGTTTTCCCCATAATCATCAAGTAGATTCTATATATAGATTTGATGGCTGGGAAAATATTAAAAACTCAATTAGTGTTGCGCACGATTCGTTCCTTATAAAAACTTGCAGGCAAACAAAAATATAGATTTGGTACAATATATTTTTCAAAACGTATTTGAAAATATTCCTGGAATGCTGAGCCCAGCAAAAGCTGGTCACTTTTACGAGTGGGCAGTGTACTATCTCTACTCTACAACTTCCAACTATTCATCCTAATGAACGACGAACAGGCGCACACATTAACGCACGCTTAAACTCTTCTCCAGTTACGAGTACTTGCTCGTGAGCACTTCACCAGCCAGCCATAACAACAAAATTTGAGTAAAAATATCGCTTACTCTGCGGTATGATGTTTCTGCTTTCGCTACATTTACATTGTTCTTGAAAAAGAAGAAGAAGAAAACATGCCGGCGCATTGCGCATGTGCCTCACGTGTCCAAGACCTTTTCTTTTCAGCAACACAACAAATGAGTGGGTTTCCTTGCGCGTACGAGTACATGACTGTCGCTCGTAAAATCATCGTTTCATTGTTATTGATAAACAGAAAAAGATAAACTACAACAAAAAAAACTTCTCAAACAACTGGGAGTATCACGTTTATCTAAAACTACAATAAGGAAGAGAAACGCAAATAATAAAATAAAAACAAACACGCATATTTAAAATTGTTGTTGTTACTTTTGCTTTGTTTTTAACATAAAATGCAACAAATTAAGAATATAGAAATTAACAAACACACAGGCAAACTGTATTATTAGTATCTTTTTTGCCACAAAAACAGTCCTGTGCATGCCACATACGAGTGCAACACAATGCATCACACTACAAGGCCTGTGAAGGCAGCGTGTGCAACTTGTTTGTCAATATGTGCCAGCGTAGACAATCGATAATCAAAAGAAAACTGTAGAACTGGAAGCAACAAGAAACAAACAGGAAGGGAACGGTTGGAATAAATGATAATAATTTTGTTCAATGTATTATGTAATTATGATTGTGGTTATGTTGCATTTAATGTTGCAAAATAAGAGGGCTTTCACTCACATAAGCAAAACCGAAATTACCATGACGTCTTTGTGAACAATTAATTAATAAATTTCATAAACAAAGAATCAGTAATTGGGTTCTGCTTTTCGAAGCTATTCGACAGTTCAAAGAGGAACATAAAAGTTTGTTTTATCTCTTTCTGAGTAGGGATTTCAGATTGAAGAATTTCAAGCTTTAAATGTGAAACATTTGATCAAAAAAATATTTATTTAACCCTCATACGTTTTTCGTAAGAAATTTCACCCATTTTTAGTTTAAAAATGGTATATCTATCTCGAAAGTTTCTATCCACTCTAAAATCCACTTTAACGCAAAAAGGAATTATTTAAATTTGCTATTTGGGCGCTGAGTTGAATCTTGGGTTTGAGATTTGCCATATTCGGAGGTATTAAAACAAAAAACAAAGCTAAAGGAAAATATGAAAAAAATAAAACAAAAGTATTGCTGGAGACACCAAAATCCAAAAGTAAAAAAACTTCAATTTAAAAATTTTAGCGTTTTTCATGTCTTCTGGGGTAAAATTTCTCAAGAAACACTTTTTTTCACAATTATCAAAGAATATCTTTGATCCCAGCCGAAAAATTAGTTTAAGATTTAGCCAGGAGTCAATTACAATTTATAAAACATTTCCCAATATCGTTTTAAATAAATTTGCAGAACTTATTATATTCCTTAAGGTAGGGTCCCACTATCCTCGCCAATAGCAAAATGTTTAACGATTTTTAGTACTAAATCGGAACTTAGGACGATTTATTTTCTTGTATTCGTGTGTTAATATTTTTCGGTTCTTGTTGTCCAATGTGAAAATTTCAAAGTAATCGGCACTCACACTTTCGGGCCACGATGAAGTTGTGTGTGGCTTCTTCTCTTCTTTTCAAACTCTCTCTCTCTCTCTCTTTACTTACTGGCCAACTCCTATTTTTTGTATATTTTTTTCTTCACTTTGAAAAGAGATGTTTGCAAGCAACTGTGACAGCATATCAGTACTATTCCGTAACATTGATATAACGCCCATCAAGATACCCGTAAAAATCGGTAGATTTTTCAAACGTTTATTGGTCGTGATTGTGCGAAAGAGCGTTCACGTTATCGGCGCTTCAGAAACCACTTTCATCGGCCAACCCCAACACGATTTCTGGGTTGTTAGAAATTTGAAAATGCTGTGCGTTCATACTATCGGTACAAGAATTTTGCAGGAAATCGGCCCATTGTGCCGGTAGTGGGATTTCAGCTTTAAACTTAAAAGTATTATGACTTTCTGCATATTACCGTTTACAAGTGACCATGAGAATATGAAAAATATAGGTTCAAAACATGAGCTTTCAAAACACCGCCATGTGTACATATTTTTCATGTGAGTTATTCCAAAAGAAAGTAGCATACGAGTATTATGCGTAAATATGATAATAATGTTATAAGCGAATATCAATCTCTGGAGCCAAAACGAGACTTTTTTGAAACTGCGTTTTCAGTGTCAACGTTTTATTATATTTTTTTTACCAGCTTGCAGATATAGATTATTACAGCTGTGCAATTAATTTTGAGAAGAAAAAAATATTCTTAAGCTTCAAATCCCAAATAAAAGTTAAAAAATCTTATGAACATCGAAGTTGTCACTGACAAAGCAACTTATGTCAATGTAAGTGACGGTCGGTGAGTGAAAATGACGCGAGTGAAACCCCCCCAGTAGTGTAAACAGGCACATATGTAAGTGCTTATGATTCGTGTAGTTGAGTGTGCTGCTGTATAAAAAGTAACTGAATTCATTTGTGTTGTTTTAAGAGAACTCATTTGTGTTGTTTTAAGAGAAATATCCATTCGAGTGGATTCGTATTTTTTAAAAAAAATTTAGACTTTTCTAAGAGGCATTTAATATACGACAACAATAAAAGTTAACAAAATTGAAAATACGTTGTTATTCATGAAAACCGCAAAAGGATGTCCAAAATGCATGCGCGTGCATGTCTTTGTAGGGCGAGTAGTTATGTATGATGTATGCTGAGCGATATATTTCCAATATGAAGCCAAAGTTAATGAAAGGAAATAATTACACATAAAACAATTCCAATTTAGACAGAAAATCGTGATCTAAATACTTGTATGGTTTTCTAAGCAGTATTTTTTATACACGTCCTGTGATGTCTATTTAAAAACCATTAATTTTTCCTCTTTAAACAATTGGCTTTAAACATTATTAATTCTTTTGGTATAAAGTGGTAGAACTCGATTTAGATCAGCCTCTTGTCACCCAGCAAACAATTTATTTAATGTATGTACATACATATTTGTTTTGGTTCTCATCTCTCTGAAGGTTTTTTTCTAAACTGCTTCCGACAAATTAACTGAGTTTTAAGCCTAATCTCAGTATTAAAACGTCATAATTGTTATGCCGCGCTTTTATTGATGTTTAAGATAATAAAAAATGCATATAAAAGAACGTTTAATGAATGTTAAATTTCCTTTAATTGAATGTTTAATGACTCCTTTAGCATAACAAAACTGAAGCCAACATATGTTTAAAGATCTAAAACAAAACAAAACAAAACTTCTTGGCCTTCAAAACTATTTTAAATATTTAATGAGTTCGAAGAAATCGATATTAAAAACATTAAAAATGTCTTGAGAACAGCTCTGCTATCCGAATAAAGATTATAATTACTAGTATTTTATCCGACTTGTGGCAGGAATAAACGGAAATGTCGCTTAATAAAACCACTAACCCTTCAATAATATTCATCAATTTTATTTTACGATCTCCGATAATGGAATCTGTAATAAAAATGCTGTGAAAAAATTCACTTAAATGTTTGTTGTTTATGTTCTTTTTTAATTCTATATATTTTTATATGCAGTGCAGAATTTGCACAATATCAGAATTGTCGATTTAGCTTCGAGAGTTGTGCCATCTGTGTGTTCGGAATGTCAAGAATTTTCATTCACAACACATTTTCGCAAACAAAATGTGATCTTCCAGCAACTAGTGCCACAACAACAAAAACAACAATACTGTACGGAAATGCGCCCAAACAATAAACGCTACAACTATAAAGTTGTAGAATTTTTCCAAGTAGATGAAAATAGAATTTAATATGCGCCACGTTTGTCAGTCTGTCTTGAGATGTAATAAATTTTTGTAGTCCCTTTTTTTGGATTTGATATGTTGCAGTTTTGCCTTCCTGTTGCTTTTAAATGCTTCGAAAACAGAATTAAATCTGTTTGTTTCAACTCAATTTCAACAGAAAGGAAAATTTTGATGATCATCATCAATAAAAAGGAGATAAAATAAAAGTGTGAAATACATTTATTTTACTACCTGTCTTTTGAGTGCTGCACTTAAAATTCTTTGTGTCTGCTGGTTGCTGAAATTACTTCCGATTAGAAACGAATGAGCCATAAAAATGTCAATTTTGAAACTTTTGAAAACCACAATTAACAATGTTGTCAGTGTTTTCCAATCATAAATTCCAATATAATTTTGTTTGTAACCAGACAATTTTTTTTTTTTGAAAGGCGACCAGGGAAATCGTCATTCGTTAGAGGAAATTGCTTGACACTTTTTTCTATAGTTCAATATTGCAAACATCAGTTCATCTTTCACATACGATTATTCTAAAGCGCATTTCAGTTTGACTAACCAGAACTGAAATAGAAATTAATTATTCACTGCACAGATTTTAGCCTGTTTTATAACGAAAACTTGATCTTCGGGAAGAACTTGACAGTTTATCTTAAACACGCCGTCACCTGTTATGATTTTGCCGGAATTAAATTTTTCTAGTTTTTATTGTTAAAGAATTTTAATAACATTTTTTGTTATATGTACATACATATGTAGTTATTTTACACCTTTACATTTTTATATTTGCCTATTAACCAAAAACCTTTTAGGTCGGTGGTACTCAAACAAAAATTTGTCTGATTCATGGAATTATTTGCCTGAAAGCCCTTGGGAAAAAGCTTTTGTATAGAAAGAAAACAAACATTTTTTTTAAACTGAGTGCGCTGAGATTTTTCTCAAAAATTTTTCTTTCTCGGCAAAAATTTTGCATTTTTGAGTAAATAATTTTTGTTGAATACGAGGTCGGTTCAACAAATATGGTGAATTTTCAAATTGCGGGAGCCACTTACATTCGATTATCGTTTTTATTTTTCTACAATATATTGAGACAGTGGCAGCACGTACTCGGAGGCAGAAAAGTGTTTCAAGATTTTCCAAAAAAAAGTCGAGAATATGTGAATGAGGGCGTTTGACCTGGGCGCTCGAGCAGTTCAACAGCCGATGTTGGGGAAGAGAAGAAAATTGCCATGGTGAATAGTGGAATTACTATTAGAGAAGTTGCTCACAATGTCGGCATATCAGCTGGACATTGGACATTTTTCGGAAATTTTGATTTTATGGTGAACTCGATTTTTATCCCCTACTCAATCGATTTTACTTGCAGAAAATAAACACTGGCAATACTTTCAATTTTCATACATCATGTTTATGTCTATCAACGTCTTGGTTGGCATAACCATTGAATTGTTGCAATACTTAAATACACCCGTATGGGCACGGCGTATTAACCCTTTAAATGAATGGGAGAAGATTAAGTGCAAGAGAAGAAGGCATTCTGGCGGCATCAGAGCCTCGCGAACGTCTGTTTTCCAAAGCTGGATTAACGGTTACTCAGCAAAGGAACGGACGGCCTGAGCAGCGAGCCCATAAACCAACAACTTTTTTGCAGAACCTTAAGGAACTGAGGTCAAGTTTTTAGTTTATGCTGAAAAGTACATAAGGAAAAATAATATTTCTAAACAAAAAATTGTATTCGCTACGTGAAGCTTTTTATGAAATGAATTTATTTAATAAATTTGAAATGTTTTTTATACTGGAAAGTTTTCTACATATTTCATTCCATTAATTATTAAAGCAAATGATGTGTTCAAAATATTTTTTGTAGGCATGTATGTCACTCATAGCCAAAGGAAACTATTTGGATCGATTCTGAAAAAAAGTCGTTTTGAGTACAAAAATCGAAATAAAAAAAATTATCAAAAAATCGAAAATCGATTTTTAAACTCTTTGGCCAATCTCTAGTTTATACCGGGACGTTAAGGTAAGATCTGGCAAGACAGCCACATATGGTTCAAATATTTGTAGGCTTTGGCTTATAACTCTATTAACTGATTAGTCGATCATTCCTCATTTCAAGTTAAATTATGTGAATGGAAAACTGAAAGCACAATCCGTCGAAAATTATTGCAATCAAAATAATTACCATCTTATTGTTTAATAGGATTTTTCGTGTTACTTCTACACTGAAGACTTTATATTTGTGAAGTTTTATTTTCATTTTAGATAATCTTACATCAAATATCTTATTTATTTAAAAAATTTTATGTTTTATGCTTTTATGTTTTCAGGTCAGCCATAAAGCAGCCCTTTTTAGGTAAGTTTTTTTTTTCCAACTCTTGCATCTGACATTAATTAATGTCGTAAATAAATAAAAATTTTTTCATGTTTCTAATTTTACAAAAATTCAACAAAATTTAAAAAAAAATCCAACAACAACCTTAGATTTTCTAAACAATATTTAAAACTCCCACATTTTTTAACGAAATAATACAACATGATGAATTTATAATTTTCAAAAAACTCATATTTAACATCAAATGAGAAAATTGAAACAAAATATAATATAATCCCTTTAGAAATAAAAAAAAAACATGCTGGAAAAACTTCCAGAAAAGAAAACGCCTTCCTTTGCAAACAGCATCATACAGGGTGAGGCAAAACAAAAAATCATCTAATATTATTTTTGAACAGCTGTTGTACTACATAAAAAAAAACAAATTATTCTCAGTAATGAACGTTTTCGTTTAAGTCTGAAGTATTACATTTGTAAAATGTCTGTCCCCCAACTTTGATACACTTCTGCACCCGTTTTATCACATTTTTCGGCCATAACTGTTCGCATTGGCATGATTTTTCACTACAAATTGTCCTCTTCTTTCTTGAAATTTCCAATGGCTCTATAGTAATTCAGACGTGACTGATAGTCAGCAGACAGTAACTGATACACTGTATGCACTTTGGGCAGAACATGTGAAAGTTTTTTACTAAAATACACTGCTGCGGGGTCCGTATGGGGATACTCAATTTCATGACACGTCATCTGATTGATATTTTGTTCTCAGCAACATCGGTAGCAACTGTTGCAACAGAACGACCAGTCAGGTGACGGCCACGCCTTTTTGGCATGATTTTTTTGTGGTTACAGTCGATCTCCAGTCGCTTTCACGGTAATACAAAATATTACGACTTTGTAGAATCAAAATATTTTGAAATTCTCACCGTATTTGAAATTCTCACCGTATTTTTCATGTTTACACTGATTTTTTAATAATTTCTTAATATTTTTAATTTAATTTTAATCCAAATAGAAATTGCTTTAATAGCTACAATATTTACAAAAACAACATGAAAATTTCTTGCGTTGAATTTGGTTGTTCTTCTGGTGCCGCCAATGTTTACTGTAAAATACACCTCCGATGTGGTGAGAAGTTTCTAAATATTTAACGACCGCTTGTCAAATTTTGCCTCCCCATTCTCTCCCACTCAAGTTAATTTTTTGACATGTCGTCGTAACACATGTATTGCCGTGAAAACGCAACTTCAGCAGTGGATTATTTGACGTGACTAGTTTAGGATATTGGTGGCGCCCTTCATGCTGCTCTAACGCCGCCAACCGATTGTTGGTAAATAAAAAAAGTCGACGCTATTACTCCATGCTCTTGCAAAGTATAGCGCCCCATTGTTTATCTAGATCACGAATCTCAAATATGATTTATGTACATTGTAAAAATTATAATATCTATCGACAGGCTGATTAATTTTGGGCCACCTTCTTTTATTATATTTGATAATACGAAAAGAAGCAAAGACGAGAAAATTTTAAAAATAATAATAGTTTGATGTCTTCATATTCGTACTAATGGTTCTTTGAGGCATGCAAATACCAAACATGCACACACAGAAACACTTGTGTACATTTCCTAAAGGTTTCTAAATGGAAACATAAATAGAAGCAAAATTTTCTATATATGTAGTTTTTATAACAAAATAAAACTTACAATCAACCAACCCTGCCGGCTTTCAACCACTCGCAGCCTCATTTTTTATGGTGCATAAAATATTGTGCTTCTCCTGCTTCTGACTTAAGTCGAGAATGGGCACGCG
Source organism: Epicampocera succincta (assembly GCA_932526305.1). NCBI lineage: Eukaryota > Metazoa > Arthropoda > Insecta > Diptera > Tachinidae > Epicampocera > Epicampocera succincta. The sequence goes on from OW052034.1 coordinate 62,609,462, forward strand.
TCATTAAGTTGCATGAAATTTGATCAACAATTAGTAAGGAAAATTAAATTCTTTTCGTTTTTTACCACATTAATTGAATAAATTTATATATTTTGGTTTCCACAATTCCCTCATTTTGTTAAATTGCAGTTGTGCCAGTCACTGTATTTATGATGCGTGTCATAATAAAATTGTTGGATATGTGAGGTGTATAATTGTTGTAAATTGTAATGCAACTGAGAGTAACATTTACTTTATTTTATAATTTGCGAATACAATTGATATTTATTATAGAAAGTATTTCTACTCTACTTCTTAAAATAATTATTGATTTCAAGTTGAAATAACGCCACAGACACAAAATCCATCTCTTCTGCTCTAAAGTGGTGTTTCATTAAATACTTCCTATTTTTAAAACAAAGTGGGTCTTATATATCATAAAATTTTTGTATTATGGGTGCCAATAGGGAACAATAACATAAATTTCAGCCGCACAACAGAGTACAATTTTCTATAACTTTGGTGCACACACAAATCAGGCGCAATTTGTCCGATGGTTGGTGTTGATTTTGAGAGCTTCTGTAATTAGTGACTTATTTCTGCGTACGTAACAAAACCCTATAAGAAAAATACAAACCGCACGAGCATGGCGGCTAGTCCACACAACTTCCAACATGAGATACACATGCTCCCGAGCCGTTGTTGCAGGATCTTCAATATGGCCCGAAGAAATATGGCCCGATGACACCGTTATCCCAAAATCGGAATAAATTGGGCGTTCTTAGGTCCTATATGGATTAGTAGTGTCGCTGAATGTTTTCGTTCGTTCTTCATCAGAAATGAGTTTTTGATCAAAATTACGAGTCAGTACTTGACTGCTCCAGGATCCATTCACTGAACATACATCCTTGTCTTGTGGGTCAGCTGAATGTTGCATATGTGTTCATTTTGATTTAGTTTATGGCACATTCAATTTTTATTTAACATGTATAACAACAGGAGAGTTCCAAACAGCAACGACAACTATTGTTGCTCACCTCTGCATCAGATTTTGGTAGTCAGTTATCAGACTTTATTATAAATTAGTTCACAAACTCGCGGCAGGACCACTGTCCACGCAACACAAATGTGTTTCTCTTTTCCTTTGAAACTATATCAAATTGCTCCTGAGTAGTTTGGTAAAAACGGCAAAAAAAATTATTTTTTCGTTTTCTATATGAAACGCATAAAAATCGCAAAACAAAACCAAATTAAAAATAATAACAAAAATAAAAATATTAACTTAACAACCTTCCGTGGACTCCTCTGTGATCATTATTTTGTTTGACAATTGTAAATGCGGGATATACCCACACATTATGCTCATTATTATATTTATTCACATGGCATGAAACGAAACAAATTGATGAATGACCTCTAACAAAGGGAGATACGAGTAGATACTCAAGTTGACAAACTTTTCTTAATGCAAGATAAAACATAAAAATTCTATCAACAGGGACATTTCATCTCGAACGATCTTTTCTCTATTTGGAGCAGCCACTAATCAATGCAATGTCTTCACTCTAATGCACAAATCTGTGTAGGATTGATTTGATTTATACTTTCACCATTTAACTGCTGCTGCAATTCAAATCACATTCAACATTCCAGTGCGTCATATGAAAAAAAAACATAAACTTCTGGCATAATTTCTAAAGTTTTGATTATTTTCTATTCAAGCAAAACAAAGGAGTGCAGTGTGAGTGGTAGCGAGTGGTTGGTTGTTTGTGTGGATGGCGCTTTCCCATAAATATTGTCGCTAGAAAAACAACACACAGATATTGTACGCACACACACATACATATACATAAGTGCAAGCAAATGATAATAAATTGTTTGCCCCATTAGCAGAAGATGGGAACCGCATCAGTCCTAAAGCCATTCAGCATGTAAAAGAACAATGATTAATATTATTACTATTTTTCCACTAAAGATTAAAAATTATGCACGATAAACCTTTTTGAATAAAAAAAAAAGTTTTAAGTTTAAGGTACCTTTCACAGAAAAAATATACTTTTGTCATTAAAAGTCCTTTTTTTGTAGAAACTAACTACATATTTATAGGAGGAATTTTGTTGCTAAATCATTCGTATCGTAAAAAGACTTTTTTGTTAAAAGGTACTTTATACATTTTTTTACTAACAGCACTTCTTCGGTAAAGACCAAAGTACTTTCTCAACAAAAGATATTGTATATTTTTATAAAAGATGCTTTTTTTTGAAAAATACTATTTATAGAAACTGCTATATTTTATATTTTTCACTTCGGCTTTAGGTCAAATGAAACGATTTTTCTTACATTTTATTTATTTACCAATATTTTGATCAACGTCGTTTGACCTAAGACCGAACTGAAAAATATTAAGAAACATAAAATGTCAACAAATTAAATTATTTTTTTTGTTAGAAAAAAAGTACTTTTTCCGTATAACAATTATATTATATAAACAAATATTTCAAAATACTTATAGAAGGTAGTTTTGAAAAAGGTACGTTTTTTATAACAATTAGATTTTTATAAAGGATACTTAATTATAAAAACTAAATTTTTTATAGATACCGGCATATGTATGTATTAAAGGTAAATGTTTAAATAAAATAAATATATTTTTTATAAATAGGTTATCCTTTTATGAGGAGTGCTTTTTTGAATAGAACTCTTAGTTTTGAATAAGAAGTCCGGCATTTTTTTGGAAAAAGTGTTACAATATATTGTATTTTATTATTTGTCTATAAAAGGTACTTCTCTGTAAAACGCATTTTTTAAGAGGTACTTTTTATAAAAAATACTTTTTATAAAAAATACTTTTTATAAAATGTGCTTTTTTATAAAGTGTACTTTTTTTTGTAAAAAGTACATTTTTAAAAAATTATTTTATAAAAATTACTTTTTTGTAAAACGTAAATTTTACGAAGAAGGTACTTTTTTAAAAACGGCATATTTTATAAGAAGTACGTTTTTATAAACATTAGTGTATTGAGAGGAACTTTTTTATGAAAAGTTCTTTTTAATAAAAGGTAATTGTTAATAATAAGGACTTTAGTGTACTTTTTTATACAATGTAGTTTTTTATAATAGATACTTTTTATAAATGGTACTTTTCTATTAAATGTAATTTTTTATAATATTAATTTTTTACTAAATGTATTTTTTTATAAAAGGTACTTTTTTATAAAAGGTACATTTTTATAAAAGGTACTTTTTATGGACAGGTATTTTTTAATGAGAAGTACTTTTTTATAAAAGATACCTTTTTATAAAATGTACTTTCTTACAAAAGGTACTTTCTTACAAAATGTACTTTCTTACAAAAGGTACTTTCTTACAAAAGGTACTTTCTTACAAAAGGTACTTTCTTACAAAAGGTACTTTTTATTAAAGGAATTTTTTTAAAGATATTTTTTTGCAAGTATTTTTTTTTTTTTGTTATGAAAATTTTTTGATAAGTTGTTTTCATAACACTTTCTTAAACAATTGTCTTACGATCTCACAGTTTTTAGAATAAAAATTGTTGATGGGAGTCCCACTACCTCCTCCATTTTTGCCACTTAAAAATACTAATGTCTAGTAAATATGTTTAAGGTATGTTGCTTCATGCCCATTTCTACTAATTGTGTTTTTGAAAACGATGTTCTACTTTTTCCTGCAAACACTTAGAGAAAGCAATTTACATTTAGCTCAACGAAAATAAAATGATAAATTGTTTGTCGTTCTGGGAAATTGCCGTTTATTTACATATTCCCTTGTTATTCTATGCCCTTTATCTTTAATTAGATTGTGTTTTTATATTTTTTTCATAATTCTTGTTTGAATGATATTAAATCAATTTTAGGGATTTTGTGGGCTGACCTCTACATATTGCTGCATTTTCCAAATTCAGCCGCTCTTTAATTTCTAGATTGAATTTCACTTGTTGCTGGTTGTTATTAATATTCCGTTCGATGTAATTTAGTTGTCACAACTTCATTAATATTAATTTCAGTATTCAAAGACTTTAAATACTGTTTATCGAGGTAGAAGTTTCCAGGACAAAGTACTCCCATTTTTTGTGTTAATCTTATTATTTTTCCTCCGCTTTGAAAACTGTGAAAAGTAAAGTTAGGTTATGTTTACTTGGAAGCCACAACTCACTTAAAACTACTAATAAATGAGCTAGAAACCACCCTTAAATTAGACGTTGTGTTTGTCATGACAACTCCTAAAAACATTTTGCATTTCTAACCGAGGACTGTACGCGGAGGTAGAAGTTGGCTTTTTTACTTTTGCATTTCCTATGTTCGGGCCTAGAACTGCCGTCAGCGAAACATTATTCCTAAAAACATATGCATATGTAATAATAATAATAATAATATATCCGAAATACATAATGTAGGGATACAGACACTTTTTATCTGTTACCAAACGCGCATGTTTTTTCATTTTAGTCATTTGCATTTAAATATGTCAATGGAGGACATATTTTTATACACAGACAGTTGGCCAGAGTCTCTACATACATATAAATACACACAAACATACTATATAATATTGCAAATAGCTCAAAATGACGGTAATTTTAAATGTAATAGCATTTGCATGCAACTTTTTATCATAATAACTGATTTAATTTACTCATTATTAAAATTCTGTTATAGTTAAAAAAACAATTTGGCAACATTGTCCTTCCTCGCAATGCTTCATTTCGTATTTGTTGTCACATTCAAGGATCCTGGTTTTGCATTCTCTCGTATGGAGATTTAGCTGTGTTTGATATTTTCTAATGGGCCAGTGCACTCAGGGCAAAGTTGTTGATTGCTCTCAACCTGGCGAGAAGCCAGCAGCGATCCCTGAAAATGGACTGGTCAAGCTGACATACTGCCTCCCCGTGGCGCCCCTGGATAGCCCCTACAGCACCCGCTTAGAGGTGAACCAAAGTGTGCAGCGAATCCCCTCTGTCCAGGGGTCTAAACCAGGACCCGGTCCTCCAGGTTTCGGGGGTTGTGCGTGGGGGTAACTTCCCTACCGTGTAAAAACACACTAGTTTCGACACAACATGTTGAGGCCCAGGTTCACCACGGACTGTAGCGCCAAAAGAAGAAGAAGAAGAAGATGATATTTTCTAGAAAATATTTTGGATATAAAATCATGCATTTTCAACATAGTCGTATGTATGTACAACTAGAAAGATTCGGAAATGAAAACGCATTATTCCAGCTGGTGCATCATCCCAATTTGAAGGCGAGTTCATTAATCTTTAGATACGAAACTCGCAAGCACTACAATTGTGGAGGGCTACTTGTTCCTGGGTTGTCTTCGCAATGAAAACCATAGACTATTATGGCGCAGGAACTCTCGAATTCTTCGTGAAAGATTAATGGGCAAAATGAGGAAGGCAGGTACCCTGGTTGAGGTTCCTAGGCTGAAACTTTCTGGCTATGGTTTACACCCAAACTCCAAATAGGAAGCTTTGATAATCCCTGATGATAAAGGTGTAAAGCTCTGTTTTAGAGAATTGTCTTCAACAGACACCTGTTTTATTTCAGAACTAAACGGAAAATGTCTGAAAGATGGGATTTTCAAAAAGTTGCCGTGCGATTGAAATGGGGTTGGTAGTGGTGGGTCAATGATAAACTGCCCGTGGATTTGTGTCGAGTCTACATTTTTACAAAAATATTTTAGCTTCAAAATCTTTAAGTAACGAGCACTATCATCTTTCTGCTCTAGCCCATGACGTGTTGCCAGTCGTCAAAATGTTAATGAATGCAGCGAGTGCTCTTAATTTTCAGAAAGTATTCTAGTTAAATTTTTAATTCTATTTTTCCTGCACTTAACAATTGATACACTTTTGAATGTTGCCACACAATTGAAAATAAATTTTTCTATTTTTAGTTAATTTTCAAAAAGATGTTTAGGAAATTTATAGTTTTACTTACGATAGATACATTCTTGTACTTGTTCCTTTGGTTTAATAAAGGTGTTTTGAAAACCATAAAATATGCATATAAATTTAAACTTAAACAAACATTGTCGAACAAAAAAAAAATTATCTCGTTCTTTGTAAATTATCTCTTTTAATAGACCGGCAAAGGGATAGAGAAAAAGAAAAACAACACACCGCGCTTCAATAGGTTAGAACCAGTTTAAGATTCGCAACAACTTCATAAAAAAAGCAAGAATCCAAGTCTTTTGGTATTCTAAAAATATATCCATGTCGTCGTGCTTTTGATACTCTCTTTTTAATTACTTTCAAACACAGATTGAAATATTATTATTTTATATTTATATTAAATATTATTGTTATGTTTTAAAAATTGGTGATCAGCAATTTCCACTTTGAAATAGTATCTACTGATCCAAAATAACACATGTAGGTAAATACCAAGGGAATACCTGGGAACACAACATAAAGGGTGGTTAAATTGTATGGGCCGATGTTGATTTTGAATAAAACACAAACTATTTAGGAAATTATTGTAATTTTATTTTATTATGATGTATTGGTATTACTCAATTATGTATGGAACAAAATATCGGCCAAATGGGCGCCGCGACCTCGGCGGCACACCTCCATCCGATGGTCCAAATTTTCGATGACGCTGAGGCATAATGGAGGTTCTATGCCGTTAATGTGCCGAATTATCTGATCCTTTAGGTCTTGAATTGTTGCTGGCTTATCGACGTACACCTTTTCTTTCAAATTTATTTGAAAGCCACCACCATTTATTATGCAAATAGTGTTAATAATTTAATTTAAATCAGGCTTAAGTTTCTCTTTATTAAGAAAGGCAAATTTTGGTAAGCGGGAAAGATGTTTCCAGTTTCAAAGCAGTGCAGATAACTGAAGTTACATAAATTTCTTTTCATTTTTGTTTTAATTAAATCTCCATAATTGTGAGCAGACCGTAGGCAGATTCGCCTGATGTTTCGCACCCTCTAGTTCCTTACTGAAACTCGGGGCTTTTTAGATCACCGAAAATGGAGTCAACTAAGAAGGTACTGACATAAAACAATTGCATATTCTATACCGTTTTTATTATATTTAAAGAAAAAGAATAATTATGACATTGATGCAACCGATATTTATATATAGTCTTCTTCAGTAACACAAATTGGTTCTAACCTAATGAGCCGCCGTGTTCATATATATCTGTATTTACATCCATGCACTACATCATACACCAAATAGCTGCAACTTTAGCACGGCTGCTAAGAACAAGAAATATGTAGATACAATAATTAAAATCAAAAAAAAAAAAGCAGAAGTCAAACAGAAATTAAGACCTTAAGCATTTTTTAACACGCAGGACCTGCGTTTGCTCTGCATTTAATGTTCAGTTTTGTTGTGCATTTTTAGTTTTTTTTTACATTTTACCTCCAAAAACACATTAAAACTCTGTTGATCGAGCAGCTTCAGTAACAAGAACAACACATCTGCTCAACAGATTTCAATGGAAATTATTTACGCAAAAAGGAAGAAAACAAGATGAAAATGCTTTGAGAGCAGCACCACGCCATTAGCTCAACATTTTTAAAATAACAAATGTTGATTATTTTGATAAAACATATTCGAAGGCAGGCAGAAATCAACAGCATGCGGCATGCAACAGCGTTTAGTATTTGCATCTTAAAAATTGAAGGAATGAAACTGAAGAACTCCCCTCATATAATTTTTTTCCTCTGCAACTCAGTTCAATTAAGAACAAAAAACTCATTAAAGATAACAAAAATTTTAAATCTGAAATTTTACCGTTCTGTTTTCATAACCCACGTATTGAACTCTAAATTTATGCCAGGAGCAAAAGAAATCATAGGAGAAAATTAAAAGCCCAGCCAGACAGATTTACGAGCATATCTGCATCTGGGCCGCACGATGGATGCATAAGACTGCAAATGCACGCACTCCCTTATTTCATTTTTTAAACTTGTACTCGCAGTCTTGAAGCACGAGCGCATGTGCCCGGTTTTCATGGAGTGTTTTAAAACAACTGCGGTGGGGCTTTTCATCTTGAGGTGATTTTTCTAAGAAAATTGTTTCGTTTTCTTAATTTAAAACAGTTTAAGGTTTCCCCGTTTTTTAAGGGGACCAACGACAAGCAAAAAAAAGAATAGGGAAGACAATATAATCTCAGTTTTGTGACAATTGTTGCCACAGGTTGTAATGTTAGATGTCAACTATTCCAATCCCTTGGGAAAGTGCTTTTGGTCTTAGCGCATATATTTTTAGATTAATCAAGTTCAGATCGATTTGTTATGGGAAAATTCATGAATATTCGATATTCGATAATTCATGAATATGAAATATAATCGTTTAGCGTTTCTTGTTTGTTTGTTGAAACAGTTGCTACAAAGTGCTGAAATTGAAAATAGATGACATCTTATTGACAGAGAAAAATTTAAGTGAGTTTAAATTAAAACGGTGTTGTATTACGGCCAACACTTGAAAAACGTGAAAAATAAATTATTAATTAATTTTTTATGAGGAATCGTTCTTTCGGAAAGTATTTTAAAGAAAAAAGTGTTTTTTGCTTGTTATGAAAACTACCCAGTTGCCTTTTCAAAGTCTTTAAAAAGATTTTTTTAATAACTCATTGCTGTTATTAAATGTAAGTTATTTTTAACAAAAAAACTATGCGAGATCTTAAGAAAGAAAATTAAAACAATCATCATACTATAACAGGTACTTCCCCTAAAAGAACTTTATTAAAAAAGTTACAATATTATAACTTTTACTTTTTAAAAAATATATTTTTACAAATTACTTTTCAAAAAATATCTCTTCTACAAAAACTACTATTTTGATATAAGAAGTAGTTTGGAAATGTTTGCTCTTCGCAAAAGAAACTTTTTTAAAAGAAAATTTTCGGAAGTTTTTTAAAAATGTCATCTTTTATAAAACGTAGTTGTTAGTAAAGAAACTCTTTAAAATACATACATATACATATATTTTTTAAGTATATTAAATGGAACGTTTTGTAAAACGATGTCTTTTCTCAGAATTGCTTTTTATAAAAAATAATTTTTATTTACGAAATTTTAATTTAATTTAATTTTTTTATAAATACTCGTGTAATATGTACTTTTCTTGAAAGAGAAACTTTGTAAACGTTACTTTTTATAAAAGGTATTATTTCTTTTTTCTTTATAAAAAAAAATGTTTATAAAATTTTTGTATAAAGAAAATTTTTTTATAAAATCCTTTTTTAAAAGTATACATTTTATAAATGCATTTTTAGTAAAATACTTTTTATAAAAGAACTTTTCATAAAAGTTTTTTTATAAAAATACTTTTTATAAAAGTACTTTTTATAAAAATGCATTTTATAAAGTTACCTTTTCTTAAAAATTACTTTTTATCAAATTACTTTTTATGAATGTATTTTTTTTAAAGTACTTTCTGTAAACACTTTTTGTAAGCGTAATATTTATGAAAGTAGTTTTTGCTTTTTTTTATAGTTTTTTAAAAGTACTTTCTATAAAAGTACTTTTTATAAAAGTACTTCTTATAAAAGTATTTTTTATAAGAATGCTTCTAATAAAAGTACTTTTTATAAAATGTTTTTTTATAGTAGATAAATATGTGTTTTATAAAAAAAGTATCCATTTACAAAAGATACTTTTTCTAAAGATTCGTTTTCAAAAATCCTTTTATCAAATGGTATCCCTTTTATAAAACGTACTTTTTATACCAGATACTTTTTAAAGAAGCCGCTTGTTTTTAAATGTTTTGTTAAAAGATATTTTCTCTAAAAGGAACTTTTGTATGAGTTACTCTTAATAATTAGTACTTTCCATATAAGGATTTGTTAAAAAAGGTACATTTTTGCACGCGGTAACCGAGGTTTTCGGTTTCCGAAATTAGCAGATAATTTTTTTTGTTGTATTTTGTATTTTTGCAATCTATCTTATATTAAGATAATAAGCAAAATTAATGTTAACATTTAGAGTTACACATATAAAAACGTAGCAGATAATTGAAGCCACATAAATTTCTTTTCATTTTTGTTTTAATTAAATCATTTGCATTTAATTTTCAAATAAATACTGTTTTTCTTAAAACTAAAGGAATTAGCTCGTGCTTGATAAGCATTCTCTAATTGCTGTAGAGATAGAGAAACCTATTTTCTAAAAAGTGTTTTATGTAAATCACAGGCTCCGTCCAAATTATTGGGTGTATTTTAACTTTTATTATAGCCACATTCACACAGTCAACAAAAAAATCTTAGGTGTATTTTGTACTGTTTTACGAGCAATACGATTCAAAAATTAAAAGCCAAGCTTAAGTACAAAACCAAAAGTTCAAAAATCATAAAAATTCATGAACAAAATTTACAAAAACTTTAAAGTTAAACAAGATTCTATATTTAAATTAGAAATTTTATAATTTTTCCTAAAAGTTACAAATATCTTAAAATAAGTAAAGCCAGTTTAAAGACGTCCATTGCTGTACCACTACGATATGTTATATCGTTTTGTGCGATACTGTAAACACCAAGACCGAAAAGTATTTTTTCTTATTTCCTTCACAAAATTTTGTGGAATAGACAGCAAATACGATTAATAAATAAGAAAACATGAGTGAATAAAAGGGGTGGCCAGGCGGCCACCAAAGCTGATCCATTCTACTTCATTTGTGCATTCTAGTGACTCTGAGTGCATCATACAAAATAAGATGGATGGATATACATATATACATACATACAAAATTCATAGCTGTTCTGTTTAAGTCTAGAGTCTAGTCTCTAGTGATTTAAAAACGACTTTATCTAACTAGAATGTTCTACTTGTACTTATTATTTTTCCGTCTGTATCTATTGTGATGGCCAATGACTGTAAACATGATTATTAAAATATTTAAAATCACATAAAAGAGTAACAGTAAAAACAATAAAATAAAATTAAGAACATAAAAAATAAATTTAAAAAAATAAAGCAACTGCAGCGTGAGCATCATCAGATGCTAAATACACATTTCCTGTGATGCCTTCGCAAACATGTTACACTTTCAACCAACATATCGCCACAAAAACTTAAAAATCTCCACTTTTCGTTAATCGGTATCTATGAGTTCTACATGTTACTGAAAGTTTCGTATATATTTCGTATTTGATCTAGTGCCAAGAGCTCAAGATTTTAATATTTAAAGTTTTAAGTTTTAAAGTCGTACATATTCCTGTCAGGAAAGCATTTTCGTTACAGATGAAGAAAAGAAATAAATTAAATTGTGCTGTTGGCAGTTTAGGTGGAGATACGCCTACAGAAAAAATATGCTGTAGCATTATCAGCATGATCGATGTAGGTATGACTGTATGAGAAAGAAAACTATGTAGCGGGTGATTTTTTGACAGCCTCCGACATTAAAATGATGAATACAAGACATTATTGTTGGAATGAAATTTCTTTTATTAAAATCTGATCGATAATTTCAACGCAATTTTTTTTCGAAAACGATTTCAGTGCAATTTTTTGTACTTTTTCCAATAAAAATGGCCTCAATGATGGCTTGAATATTGGCTTGCAGTGCTTCCTGAGTTACTAGTTTGTTGGCATAAACTGAACTCCTTCTGCAAAGAAAGTTGTCTGGTTGGAATCAAGTGTCGTTGATGCTTGTCTGCTTAATTTTTAGAAACTAAAATGCAGTTATTTATTAAATTCGATAGTTAGCCCGCCATTCACCCCTACGCCAGCTGCTTGTTCATTTCGAAAGACATGCGCCTACAGCAGCAATATTCTCTTCGGTGCGCACATCTCTTTATCTTGTTGCTATTGAATCGGAAAGAGTAAAATTAGTGTGAAAACGATTAAAAGCTGCATGAATTGCACGTCAACTAGGCCGACTACTTTGACCCCACGAAGTGTTCTATGAACTTTGCGAACACTTTTTTTTGTAATATAAATGTCCGCAATTTAGGAGTGTGATTGTGGCGTTAAACGTTTCATGATGACTTGTCAAACTTCATCGTATAGAAATTTCAACACAGCTGTCAAAAACCATAGTTATCGACATCGGTAGTTGGCATGCAGCTAAAGGAAACACCCGATATATTTGTGTGCTTATACTGCACAGCGTTGCTTGTGCAAATAAGCGCTACAAACTGCTTATTTATAAAAATATGAATATTTCCACCTATTAAAATTTTATGTTATTGTACATGATTAAATGAGTGTTTGTGTGTGCGCACAGTGATTTAATGCAGTCCAACAAATGCACTGCCGCCAACAGCAGCATGCAGTTCATCATGTATGTAGTAGGTATGTATGTGTGTATGTGTGTATGTTTGTAATTAGTTGTTTGAAAAATCGAATCGAAAATAAGAAGAGAATTAAAAAAGATTTGAATCTCGTACGTGCCTATTATCAAAAATGGGTTATACTTAAATATCAAATCAAAGTTTGCTTAACGCCAAACATAAGAAATTCAAATAAAAAATTACACAAAAAACTAAAAACAGCTTGAAATTTAGTACTACTATTTAGTACAGTGGACGTCCAATAGTTTGAATTCTATAAATTTAGGTATTTTTCTTTTTATTAAATTAATTAAATTTAAAAGCCTTAATATATGAAAACTTTCTGTCAATTTAAATTGTGCTGATTTCATTTTCAATTAATAGGCTTCATATTAAATGAACAGCATAACAACTTAAATCCATAAATACAATCTCCACTATTCCGTCATCACATCAAGTCAATATCACAAAACTCTTACTTTTTGAGTCGTTGTTTGAGAAAAATTATATAATTTTAATAAGTAGTTAATATATGTATGCTGTGGACCAAAGACAATAGACCGGGTTTGTCCAGTTCGCCCATTTGTTGCCGACAACAAGTACTCGTGTACCAACGTCAACTTTTTTTTGGATTGAGTTAATGTGACTACAATCCAGAAATGAGAGGGAACTTAAAAAAATACATATTTTTTTAATATTGCAAATAACTTCTCTTACAATTAAAATAGCATGAAAACATAAACAGAAAGTAAAGCGAGTAGTTTTAAAACTAATTGTTATATTTTTAAATCGACGTGTTTTAATTTTAATTCTATGTGTGGTTTATTTTCTGTATGACAACTGCCTTACAACAAAATTTCATTTCTTTTTGTTAATTAAAAATATAGAGATTTTCGTGTTATTATTATTTATTTTTTGATTAAAAGCAAAAGCGAAAAGTTTTTGTGCAAAACCTCCGCAGTAGACAGTTTTTTAATCTTACGAGTAACACGATCTAAACATTTGTCTAAATTTTCGTTTTCAATCGGTGTTATAAAAAATGTAGGACTGTTCAACAAAGAAGGTAAATTTTAAAATTTGGCCGGCCTACGTACACAACGACTCGACTCGCATCTTTCAGCTTTAGCCATGGATCACAGAACTTGCAACGAATTTTGAGGAAAAGGTGGAATTAAGCCTTTGAAATGTTAACTCTGAGTCAGAAAAATACAATATTTTTCAAAGATGGTCAAGAAGACGTCCCAGCACATCAACAACGGCCATGAAGAATCGTCGAATTCGAATTATCAGCAACGTATGAAAATGTTAAGAATGTAAAGAAAATTTTCATGGAGAATCGTCAAATCATTATTACAGAAGTTGCGCAGCGGAGTCCATTGCAAAATTGTTAAGTTTTTGCCAAACAAAAGTCCGTCTCATGTTCACATATTTTTGGCTAAAAACATCATCGCAATCATGCCTCAGCCAGCCATATTTGCCAAACTTGGCCCCCAGCGTCTAATTTCCGTTGCCAAAATTCAAGAGACGCATGAAAAGACTGAGCTTTTCGATTGCTGAAGAGATAAAACCCGAATCGCTGAGACATACCACAAAGTGCATATCAAAACTGCTTAGAGGATGGGAAAAAAGGAGATGACACAAATATAATACGTCGGTGGGGACTACTTTGATGAAAATAAAATAAATATTGATAAACAAAATAAACTTTTTTTGAGAAAAGTTAAAATTCACCTTGTTTTTGAACAGACCTCCTATTCCCAAAGAAAGACCTTCCGCCGAACACTCAGCTCTGAAATGGCAATTTATCAAACTGTCCCAGGAATTTTTTTCCAAATTCCGTACACCAGGTTTTTGCAAATAAATTCATATTATATATTTCCTTCTTCTGTTTTCAAACATTTTGTTTTGTTTTATAATTATAGACATGTACGCCATGTAATCTTGTAACAACAATTAATAACATCTTTTCGATTCTAAATCGTTAACAGCACTAAAGATTTAAAATAAAAACAACACTTTTAATCAATGAAAAGAAAAAACATGACAATTATGAGTGTATGAATAATTTATGAGTAGGAACAAGCATTCGCGCAACAAATTGCAATGCCAGCTACAGGGTGCAGCTAGAATTTAAAATCAGATATTACATCCAGTATTTCTGATAAAATTTGAGCATTCAATTTATTTGCTATTCAATTTTCTTAAATAATTTAAAGCTTTCTGGACAATTTCAGCACTAACTGGCGTATGAAATAATTAAAACTTGTATTAAATGATCTGTACATTTTTAAAATTTACCTATACGGACCTTGGACTTATAAAACAATTTTGCAAAGCTGAGTTATTGTAATAACAACTTTATTTGGCCTTTTCTTTAATTCACTATATAATTTTTTTTTTTTTTGCTGAAGTAGTTTTTTCTTTTTTTTGTTCGTCATTGCTTGGACTTAAGTTGTGACGGAAGCTGAAACGAAATCTTCCAAAGTGTAGTAAAGTAAAGCTTTGCCTAACCAGAGAATCATGGAATTAACTTCCGAACAATTTTGTTCATCTAGTGCGTAAAAAACGAAGGACCGCAATAAGAAAAGTTCTACTTGTTGGATTTGTTATTTTTCAGGGACATCACAGCCTTAATCTATATATTTATTGCTAAAAAAAACAGCTGGTCTGGTTTTTCTAGTAAAACATATTGGTTTTAAGTTACCAGTTCGACCGGAAAAGCTTGGAATCCACTTCGGAACCGTTTTATTCATCTAGCCCCTCAGAAATTTAAGATAATTTGGCGTTTTAGTGAATTACAGTGTTAATGAATCAACAAAACATAAAACTGACTAAAATGTTTTTGAAAAAAAAATTATTATTTTAATTTATGCTTAAATCGCATTTACTAAAAAATTGTTTGTGAATGTTTTCATAGAATTAAATAACGCTATTTTCGGAAGCCAATAACTTACCCGTTAGTGTTCATGTGTATGCAAAGTTTTCTGTCCCAATTGGAAGCGCTAATATTCACTATTAAAGTAAGCCACACACCGTCTTCCATGGGTCGCTTTAAACTTTGGCAAAAGAAACAGGCCCGGCAGATCAAAACTGGTGGCTGAGGAATGCGACGATTTTTTGGTCATTTTGCTTAATGCCCAAAATTTGCAACAACAAAAAATTATTTATAATGATTCCAAGATTCTGCATAACAATTTTCTTCCTTTTCTTAACATTTTCAACACTTGTCCGCGCCAAAAGTCCTTATTCACATCTTCTGAACCTTTCTTTGAAAACTTGGTTTCACTTTTAATTAATTTTATTTTTTACTTAAAATTTCATGTAAATTCGTTGATCCATTTTTTTCGACAGCCGAAAATCGTGGAAAACGGAAAACACTTTCACACTTTTACGCCGCTCAAGAATAAGTTAAATATGCTGAATAGCTGAAACTGTGACCATATGTTCGAGACAGGTGTGGAAACATAAGAAACTAAAACGATAACCTAGCCCGGGGATTTCTACAATACAATGGATTGAATGGACTTATAAAAGCTTTAATTTGCAATTATCATAAATTCCTGTTTAACGTTTTCACGACATAAGTCAAGCTACTTTGATTTTACTTACACTGTAAAAAATATTTAAGCAATAAGTTTTCAGCCGGATTCATCTATATTCGAGCCTTTTTAATAAGTTTTCCTACCGATTTTTTTTTATTTTTTGACAAGATTTCAGTTGGACTACATATTTCAACTTTATTTTGGACCATAATTCATGGAGCCATATACTACAGCATTTGTCGCCTAACAATTATTGAATCAATTTTCATAAACCACACAATGTTTGTTTTTTTGTTGTTTTTGAATTTAATTAATTTTTGTATTTCAATCACATTCCAAGCCAACAATCGATCTAATTTAAATTTGTTTTACATGCTACAGTAATAGTCTTGTCTGCTTAAAAATGAATTAGTGAGGAGCGAACAACAAAACAAATTAATTGTTTTGCAATTGAAAAAATTATATGAATAAATCTGTAGTAAATAAATAAATAAGAAATTTAAATGACATTTAAATTGTTTTGAATTCTCACAAACGCGCACATTTATCACATGTTTTGTCAAAAACTAATAAAAAAAAACAATAAAAAACACACGATGACTATATCAGTACGTTTAACAAATAGAAAACACGATAATTTGCTTTACAATCGACATTTTATGCCTGTGCCGCGATATCGAACGTTTGCCAGTATTTTTAGGGACAAAATGCTGATTTGGAGACTAGTCATGAACTTTATTAGTTATTTCGGACAGGACGCGTTTAGGCCAGTTAATTTGTTATTTTGTTTCGAAAGGACTAAACATGTTACCTTTTTCATGCAAAATATTTAGAAAAGTGGACGAGGCGCACAATAAATTTTAAATTTTTTAATTTAAGAAAAGAAAACGCTTTTAATTATTATGTTTCGCTTGCATGAAGAACAAGAAAAGTAATGGAGGATTGAAGCGTTTTGCAAAGAGTTTCCTCTTACTGTTTTGCTCTTCAACTTCCAAAGAAATAACGTATACAGTGAACCCTTTATTATTTGAAACTCGTCATTGAAAAAACAGGCAGTTCCATATCCTTGTTAATTTAAAATTGTAATTTTTTGCAATTATTTGTTTGCTTTTTCAAACTGTGAAAAATATTATAAAAAACTGTCTTACTATTACTATTTTCAGTCGGTCTAAACGATATAGAAATTAGAAAAAGGTTATTATAAAAAAAAAGGTTTATTATTTCCAGCCAGTTGTTCGCATACTCGAGTGAGAAGCTTCGAAATAAAAAGTAGAAATCTCGTAAATCCTCCCAACTTGAACTTTGCTAATTTGAAGCCCCGTTTATTGAAACTTTTTCTCTAGTCCCCGGAATTTCTAGTTATCAAAAGTCAAAAGGTTAAGGATAAGACAATTTAAATAGTAAGAAACTATGAAAAGATGTTTTGCCAAAAGAGAAAAAAAATAGAATCATTAACAAAATCCATATTTCTTTTACAGTCCCCTCAAAAAAAAAAAAAAAAAATTAATGCCCGGTGTTTTTATTGTATTTTTTAAAATATAAAACCTTTAGGGGTAACTGCATCCTTTTGTTCAGCCAAAAGTTTGAGGATTGAACTATTTCCAGTAATGAAACTATGAACCAGCCACCTTTTCGTACCTTTTGGGCCTATCAGCGATTGAACAGTTCGAAGCCAACATTCGACGCCCTATTGACGTAGTAAGACCGGGTATGCTCGAGAAAAGTGATGCAAAATTAGATGGACAGACTGGCGCTCATAAGCCGAGATATATTAATTTTTAATCCTTAAAGACAAAATTATGGGTATTCCATTGACTTTTTGCAAAAAGCCTCTCAAAAAACACCCAAGTTAAAAGTAATTTTATTGTAAAGATGGCCATCATCAACAAAATTGAAATTCAAAGAGCAACAAACTATTACCCGCCAAAAGTCAAACATGGATAGTAATTTTATATTCAAAAATAAAAATCCGAGTAAACTTTTAATTAAATGTCGTAGTTAAAGCTAAACTTACCCACGGACATGTTTTGTTTTATTTGTAGATTTGTTGAATGTTTTGTTGTGAAAAAACAGTTGTAGTTTTCGCAATAATCAAGCTGTTACGTTGCTTTCGTGCTACGCTTCCTCAGCTGGCCAACAACCTCTAGAGCCGACGTCGATAATGATGAACTTTTACACCGGAGAAACAGAATTTAAATTTTATTTCACACATGCAAGACCAGTTCACAATCAAAATGTTCTTAGTTTTAAAACATTCGTAGTCGTTCTTTTATTCAGTTTTATTATTTTTGGCAGTGTGCACTTGTTGTATCCAAAGATACGACAACAAATTTTGAATTAAATCTCTGTCTTGCTGTTCATGCTCTTGCAGCCAACAATTCGATACGTCGCACACGAACAAGTGTTTCAAGGCTTGGGTGTGTGTGTGTGTGTGTGTGTGTGTGCGCGTGTGCGTGTGCGTGTGCGTGTGGTGTTTGCTGTGCCTTCTTCCCCAAAAACAGTATTTGTATATCCGGCGGAAACGTAGTGTTTTGGATTTTTATATTATTAAATATGCTTTTGTACGTGTATGTTTTTTTTCGTTTTTGTTTTTGCTTCAGCCAAAATTACAAAATTTTGTGCTTTTCTTTTTAATCATTTATGCTTTAAAAAGCATGAAAAGCAAAACAAAAACAAGTCAATAAAGCGCAATGACCTACAAAAAAAAAATTAAAACAAAACAAAAAACTTTATTACCAACCAAAACAGACTAAATGTTAAGAGCATAAAGAAACCTAAAAGAATACATGTATGTGTGTACAATCGGCACTTACATATAAAATTATATATTCTAAGCTACCTGTTTGAAAACGACAGGCAACAAACAATTATTAAAATGACATAAAATATTATAAACTTAAATTAATGCAAAAAGGGCGAGTGCCATTAAAAGCAAAAAAAAAAAAGTTAATACATACATACTCGTACATACATACATATATAAAACGCAGCAAATCGTTAGAAAAGTTTGAGGAAGGCACACAAATGGGTGGAGCTGTTTGACTATCAATCGCCTGACGGTTGACTTAGGAGTACTTTTTGTGTTATAATTGTTGTTGTTATGGTCAGTGGTTGAAAATGTGGATAACCAACAAATGCAACGAACCACTGTCAAGCACATCAACTTCAATAACATTTCATTTTATTCGATTTCACTGCGTTACCAGCCAACATTATCCAGCCATCAAAAAATATTTGTGTGACTGATAATTTCAGTTGAAATTGAGGGTGTCACTGATAAAAATTGACAGGAGTGCACAACAGCGTAAATATTAATCCTTTGTGAACAAAAAACCCCAAAAAAAAAAAAAAGAAAGAGCAACTGAAATATGTGCAGTCTTGCGGCTCTACACTCGTAGAAAACTTAACAATTCGTACGAAAATCAAGCAAATGCGGCACCGAGAGTGGAGCTGGCATGGATTAGGCGCAACCAAACACAAAACGTTAAATTTATTGAGTGCATAATTCTTACATAATTTGTTTTCCAGCTTAACTAGGGCCGCCGATATTAGAGTGGTCGCCAAAAGCGAAGCGCACATCATAGAAGCGATAGTATGAGTAGTTTGTGCTATAACGAAGATTAAGCGTCATAACGATTTCTTTTGTTAACATTCATTTGAAATGTATTTTATAAGTGCTTTTGGTATGAAAAATTAATTTGGATAATGAGCTTTTCATGTCAATTAGTAGTTTTTTTTTTTATTGTTGAATTTTTGCTCATTTGGCAAATAAGAAAGTCTTGAAGTCAACAAAATCGCTATCGTAAAATTAAATATCGATTTCGTTCACTTCAAGACTTTCTTATTTGCCAAATGATTAAAAATTCAGAAAGCAAAAGAATATCGAAAGAAAAGATTCATGACAGAAAATCCAAAACAAAAGAAAAGAAACTACAAGGTGCTACAAACCATTTCGCAACCTGTAAAATCTCCTATTAACTTTCGCGGGCATTCTGACATTTTGCCAGCAAAATAAGAAGAATAGAAGCAGTGCTTTCTAGCGCCATATAGCGGCATCTTAAGCTATAGGAGACTGGACACTGAGCAGAAATAAATTATGGGATCTACACCAATTTCGATGTTAACTTTAACAATATCTTAATCTATGAAAATTGCTGGATTGCATTTTTATTAGAAGGATTTCCTTGCAGTTTTATCTTATAAAGAATTCGCTGAAGTCAAGAGAACGAAACGTGCAACATGAACTTTTTTGCCCGTTTGGTTGCAGCTTGTGTTTTCATAATTTTTGGAAAATGTGTCATATCTAATTCAAAAGCATTTACTTGCGGCTTTTTCTCATAAATTACTTCTAAGTTCGTGTAATAGGAATTCGTTCTGTT
Organism: Epicampocera succincta; assembly: GCA_932526305.1. Lineage (NCBI taxonomy): Eukaryota > Metazoa > Arthropoda > Insecta > Diptera > Tachinidae > Epicampocera > Epicampocera succincta. The sequence goes on from OW052034.1 coordinate 62,629,610, forward strand.
AACTTATAGGACTTCGCAGGGGGACTACGCAATTGTATTCGATATTTGTGCCATTATTGTAGCGTGAAATTAGTTCTAGCATCAAAAACTGAAAACCTCTTAAACTACTTTCATATGCTGGCTATTTTTAGCTTGACGTCCCACGACATTGAACGTTATCGTACGCCCAAGATTTTCATTAGCCGAAAACTACATATTTAAAAGCAAAATAACTGACCTAATTGTGACATGATGGAAATTATGAATATGAGCGATAGACAAAACAAACTTCATTAATAGTCTCTAAATCAGTTTCTCCCTTTCAGAATACTGGCGAACATTAACGTTGCACATTGTGGGACAGTTTTCTACCAACAATATGTACATATTTATGGTAAAATTTAGGTTTACAATCTTCAAAATAAACTCTTTAACAAACTTTTAGCCACAAATAGGTCTTCTTTCTATGCTCATGTTCATGGGAAGGAGTAGTATCTGGTTATCGGGTTAAACTGAATTTCTTACTTGAGCGATCTGCAATCTGAAGTTAAGGTTGAAAACTGCTGATGGAAACTGCTTTTTCCATCACCAGCCCTGAAAGTACCAAAAGTGATATCTTTCTGCTCAACATTCATAAACGAGTATAAATAAAATGATGATTGTAAACACAAAAGGCATATTAAAATGTTCCCTATAACGGAAACAAATAATTTTCCAATACATAAAACCAAAATGTAAACGAGTGCTGAAAGTAAATAAAAATTAGAAAAATTTTCATAAACAATCATTCGGCGAACAGCCAACCAGCCAGCCAGACAGGCAAATGGACATAAAATTAGACAGACATTAAAGTACGGAAAATGAGCTTTTACGAGCAGTTGGCGTGTCTGATGATTTCCCAATACATGATGATTTTCAGTTTTATGAAGTTGGTTTGTTTTCATTATGCGTTCGTTAGTTGTGGTGCTGTTTGTGTGTGAACAGCAGACGTACGAGCGAGCGAAGGAGCGTCTGAGCGTATGAGCGAACGAACGGTCAGTTGACTGGGCTGGGATGGTTGAATTCTTTGTAGAGGTCACTAGGTGGTGGGCGTTTAAATATAATTGAGAAACACATATTAAATGATGGAAAAGTTGGCTAAAGTTGGTATTTACGTTCGTTCATATACGTGTGTATGTATTTTCTTTATTAAAGCAACTTGTGGTTTGTAATTATAATTGCTGTTGTTGTTGCAGCAAACAAACTGTCAAAACGGATATGGGCACACAGGTGGCTGAAGACGGAAATAGTCGCTGTGTTGCATGCAGCTCGTAGTTGCTGACAATTGTGCGGCGTGCTTTTAATATACATAGCTGTAAATGCTTATTTTCCTCTGTCTATTTTTAATACCAATATTTATTTTTAATATTTAAAGTTTTGTTTTATGTATATGAAGAAGAGACAACAACAAACAATGCTCTGCTGCGCATAGAAATAGTTTTAATTAGCAACCTGTGCTGGAAGAAGACCTGCTTTAAAACTATTTATGGTTTATTATTTCCTGTCATAATGGTAACCCAGAGTAGTGGGAAAACCCAATTTTTTTTTTTTTTTAGTTACTTCTATTAATTGTTTTCCTTCTTTCAGAGTTACATTCTTGTGCATTGCATAATTTTTTATGCACACCAATTAGTAGTTTCTCTTCCTTTACAACAAAAACCTGGTTCAATTGAATGTTAATGGGTGGGAGTTTTTGTTTGTTTCTTTGTTTGTTTGTACGTTTGTACGTTTATACTTAATTAAAACAAACATGAACTTATCTTTTTGACTTTACAAGCAGTTTGAAACATTTTCAGGGCTTCTAAGTTGGGGTTGTGTGCGGTTGATATTTCAGTTTATGCTTCTATTAGCCTTTTAAATGCTGTTGTTTGACATAAATTTAACTGTCCAGCTTGAAAGACGCTTGCAATTCTTATGACCAAAATTTTGTTGGTTTGACTGGTCCACATACGAGTAGAATAATTTGCTTCGCATGTGGCTACAGTTTGCTTAGACTTTTAGAGACAAATTTGGCCTGCATTTGATTTCACTTTGTACTTTGAAGAATTTTTTGTGTTTCTTTTAATTTTCTTTTTTATTTATTTTCCTATAGGTGTTCTTCTCACTCTTGGGCCTTGTTTTCATAATCTACTTACTTACATATTCACACATATATTTACAATGTATTGAGCAATAATTTTGCTTTTCAATCAATATTTTTTTTAGGAATTTATGTAAGATCTCTTTGATGAAATAAATGTCGGGCGACAAAATTCTGGGGAAACAGCTAATTTTTCACAGAATCGCAATGTAATAACCCACTATTTTCTTTCTATGGAACTCTTTTTGCCTGAGATTTATTTGCTTTATTTGCTGTCGTCAAATATTGTAGATGTGAGTGTGATGTGATTCAGGTGTTTTACATAAAAAATGCTAAATTCAATTAGTCTTGTGTCATTTTTGAACTTAACCACCAGATTCGAAGAGAAGGTGTGATATTTCCGGTAAAATTTAAAACTTAGTGGGAAGGGCGTTTTTGGGGTTATTAGTCTTATATCACAGCTGCGGAGAAAGGGTGCGTTTTTTATAGCAAAAATTTGTTGGCGAACTTTTTTGTACAATAATAATTAAAGAGTTATAGAAATGAGTGCAGTGAAGGTGCACTTTTTAACATGAAAAGCTTTAAAACATTAATTTCGCCCCCCCATTTTCTTAATGTTTAATTAAGCCCCAGGCAAAGAAAATCAACAGGTTTTGATTTTCGTCCCTTAATATGATGCACCTTAATTATATTTTATTTGTTTAACGGTTTATTGTACGATTTGCAGCAAAGTCTATAGTTTTTAAAAGACTTTGCTGTCATGTCTAAGGTCATGTCTATATACAACCGAAGCAATACTCCCAAGAATTGGTACGGTGCTATTCACAACTCCCAAACTGCAATTGCAGGAAACCAAAGAAACCTTTGATGCAAAATTTTATGCTATCTCAATGTCCAGTTGGATGGTAGATATAGGTGTGGACATTATGTTCGTAATATGCCGGTCAAAGGTTCGAGAACTGCCTCAGAATAATGCTAAATTGCGATGGCTCGAAATTAGTCACTAAGAAGCGTTTAAATAGTGCACTGAAGGCGTGACGTTTGAAAAATGCGGAAGGCTCAAAGACTGAGCGCCTTGATTAATATATCCTCAAATCGAGTAGTATCCGTTAGTACGGCTCTTGGAACGCGTACGGAAAATCACCGAAACAAGAAAAACCGGCAGAAACTTTTTGATATCAAAATGAAGCGGTATGATGGGATCACGACAAGTCGAGGCAGGTGGACAGATAAACATATCTCCAATATAAGAAATTGGTTGCGAAACCAACATGGAAACATTTCTGGATTATGACCAATCAGGGCAGCTTCAATAAATACTCGTACATTAGTTCGAAGTCTTCTTACTTAGGGAAAGTAGGCTGGATACGCATAGAAACCAGCCGTTCTCATGAAATGTTGCAACAGTCCCAGGCTAGTGGTAGTGATGAAATCGTGTGATAAGGGGGCAGGCAGTAGCGTGCTATAACTAAGTCCTATAGAAAATAACACACATACACACATATGAATGTATGCCTAGATGTTGATATTAAAAATATGGACTCAAATGTGTTTCTATCCGAAGCACAAACTAATTTAGTTGTTGAAAGTCTAATAACTATTTCACAACAATTTTTTTTAACATACAAACTTAAATAACTGCAGTTTTGAGCCTTGCAGTGTTGGGCTCGTTGTAGAGGATTTTTGCAAGCGAAAAATTGCCAGAGAAGCGAAAATTAATTGGCCAGCGCGCGTTCGCCAGACTTGCCAGCGCACGATTATTTTTTTTTTTTTATAAGTTTATATTTATGTGAACAAGTCCAAGCTAATCGTTGAGTTCACGGCCAGCACTGTTGCAGAAATGCATGTACTACAGCGACAACAAATTTTAGAAGATGTTATGGAAAATGCCCTAAACAGAAGTCATTTAGGTGACGTCATTTTCCAGACTTAGTGTAAAAAATTTTCCGTTTTTTGTGTATTTAATAATCTGGAAACAACTTCAAAATATGTACATAAAAGGAAAAGCTACTGAATTTTTAAACTCTATGGGGGCTTTTGGCCCACTCTGTACATATTAAAAGCATTCTTTTTCATATCAAACTTCAAAGAATACTTTTGTTTATGCGCTTTCGCTTCTGTAATACACTTTTTATTTAAAAAAGTGAAATAAAAAAAAACTGTTTATCCATGTGTATATACGCGTACATGTGAAAATAGGTCACCTTTGTAAAAATAAATAAACAATTTACACTAAAACATCTTCGGCCAACGCAAGTCTTTAAAGAGAATTTTCTCTGTTGCTCCACCTACAAGTCTACGAAAATCGTCACATTTTGAAAAATTATACTTTTCTAAACGATATAAAAAAAAATTTTAAATACAGTTTTCGGTTCAGTTGCATGTCTTGCGTGCGTTTCGTTAACAACGAAATATGAATTTTAAAATACATAAATATGTAATTGATTCTACGTCAATGAAAACTAGCCATGAGGAGCGGCGGAAAACATATTTATTTTACTTAACAAGAAAGCGAAATCAATTTAATAAATTTTTGTAAAATATCCCCAACATCAAAATTGGAGTAAATTCAAAATAATTTAAATATAATTTTTTTTAATGACTTGAAGACTAGCAAAGACAATGGACTGGCTGGCTGGCTGGCTGGCCGTTGATGTGTGTGTGACGTTTAGACGATCGTAATGATCTTGTGGACGGTGCGCGTTGACATTCAAAATAACCGTAAAGTCTTTTAGTTCAATTATGGTTATGAAAAATAATTTCAAAATAAAATCATTTAAGTTTACTTTTTCGTTTCATTACTGCCAATACACTGCATGAGAAAAGTAAAATAACAATTTTAATAATGAAAGGAAAAATTGTGAGATTCTTAAGCCAAAAGGACTTAAAAGCCTATTGACTAGAGATTATAATAATTTGAGGCCTAATATCAAATAGTCAAGACTCTAAAGTCTGCTCTTGCTACAATTAACTTAACGTTCTATATCTCTCAATTATATTTTTGTACATACAAATGTATAGGATTTGGCAAACTTACAGTAATAAGCAAATAACTTGATCGAAAATCATTGTTCCGCTCTTATTACACACATTAACATGCCAACTGAAAATATTAACATTTTATATCTGAGAACTCACTCGTACAGACACAAAATTACTATAGTAGTCACTAGCGTTGTTGCTTTTGTCAACTTACTTTTGTAAAGCACTTTATGTTTCCCAGTTCACCGTCAATTGTATTTTGTTTATAGCAGACAATTCAGCCTATTTTGTAGTACAAAAAATGTCATACAGAACAACTTGCCAGACTAAATCGTTCTTATAAACATAAGAGCAGCTTAGAATGACAACATCGTCTAGTTTGTCATTTAAAAGTTTTATATATTGACTACTCATGATCTGATATATCTACATACATGTATAGCATATGAAATGTGTATAACTTGAGCTTTCAACATTTTAGAATACAATTTGATTTATTTGGTCGTGCATAAGGCCGTGAGAAGGAAACTTGTAAGAAAATGCAATATATGACATAAATAGTTTGATTGAACCCTAATTTGAAAACAATTTTGGGAGTAAAATTGTTTACCTTGTTGTGTAATTGTCGCAACTTTATGTAGTAAAGAGTTTGGTACAAGCCTACAAAGATACCTTAGACTATAAAACTTCGCATTAAAACTTGTGAAAAATTCAAATAATACGTGCAAGTTTGATAGTGTGAAATCAAAATGTTATGAAAATGACAAATAATACGATGGAGACGTTTTCATTTTTAGTAGTTTCTTAAGCAATAAAATTTTTTCATTTTATGATGTTACAATAGAAAATTCTAAATTCACTAGTCGAGTTTTTGGCAGCCGTCAAAAAAGACACGTTGAGGGTATGGTTTTTTTGTCATACAAAAGCCCAAAATATGGATTTTGGTCGCCGTCTAGGAAAGTACATATTTCGTTTTGTTTTATTACATTTTGTTACCGTAAAGATGAATGCTTTTAATGGCCAGCATGTCCACCGCCTACATACATGAAACTGTTGGCCGCCGCCCTTGAACGAAGCTTCATCTACTCATATTTTTATGGTGTGATGGTGTGACACGTTAGATTTTTTCACACTTACAATTAATTTCATTAGATTCCTTTCAAACAAACTGCACTGGAAATGTTAAGACTTGTACTATTATATTATTATAGTGCCCTTTAGCAGATAGTTTTGCTCACGGTGTACCTTGTAGATGCAGCATATCGTTCAGCTTAATGTTTGACTGACGTTAACTTGAAAAATTTAATTTTAGAGACCGATTGCCTCTGCATATAACTCTACTCTACATATTTTTCTATAGTTGTTGTATGCCGTTAGAATAAGAAACCCAGAACCGGTATTCATTCAAAAATTTAATATTACATGCCCGATATTTATATCTGGCAGACAACCTCGACTTGTTGCTGTATTTAGATGTGGATAGCAAAAGTCAGCAATCTTGTCGAGAATGTGGTTAGAAGACCGAACAGAAAGCTTGACAAGTTAGAAGACAAAATCCCATATATTTCGATAGATGACAAATTAGCGGACAATATCATTCACTATTGCTACGAATGCGGTGGTCTTAGGTCTACAACAGACAACAGCCACGATATTGGCAGGCACAGTGCCGTGGATAAAGTTTTGCTTCATAACTTGTGCATAATATAGGCGACAATACTCGTACTGTTCAGCGACAGTCTGGCAAACTGTGTTGCTTTGTTGCTTTCATACTCAAACGCTGCTACATACATACATACATGCCTTTTCAAGTATTTTCATCGCTCCTACATACACACATACATACATTTGTATGCACACTATATGTATGTATGTATGTGTGTAGTTATATGTCAGTCTGTATATATGTATGTAGATATTTATTCCATATAATTTAAATTATTTCATTATATGTAGTTTTGTTGTTGATTGCTACGCTTATTTTTTTTTTATACGGTTTACTTTTTACTTTATTTATCTGGTACATAAATGTTGGTTGACCGTTTTCTTTAATTTTTCTTTTTTTTTTAATTTTATTTTACCGGAAATTCCAATTTAGGTAAATGCGCCGTTTACTCTGATAGTTGATTTGTGTACATACATATGTACGTATGTATGTGTGTGTTATACTCAGTTTCGCAAAAGTAGCTCGTTTTTTTTCATTTTTGTATCAAGTACGAAAGAAGATTTGGTGGAAAAAAACGCAATTCAGAAGGCAAAAAAGAAAAAAATTAAGCCCAAAAAGCTTAAATATGACATTCATCTCTTTAAACAATTTGGGGACCGTAAATACCCTCAGCCAAAGTACAAGTTCAAGTGGCTAAGACATTGAATTCAAAGGGAGAAAAATAATGTGCTTCTTCTAAAGCTTTAATTGGAATGAAGTAGTTTTTTATTTGTGTTAACATATAGAAATGCACAATAAATTAAGAAGAAATAACTTAAGCGAAGAAATACGAAATCTGTTAAACCGTTGTCATGTTCTGCTTATTTTTTTATTATAAAACTTAAACGCTGCTTTCAATTATTAAGAAATAAAATAATGCCGAATATTGGCAATGAATTATGATGCTGTACAAACCTTAAACACAGTGATGTCGGTCCACCTACGATCGCGACTTTAAAGTCTAACGGTTAGAAAACCGTTTTTAATATACATACATATAAAAACAGAAAAAGCTCTGGTTATGAATGCAAAGAGTAAAAGTTTCTTACAATATGTAAAATTCGCAAAAGTTTAGTCTTAAGAAGTAAAGGAAAACTTTGGGAAACTCCTATCGCACAATTTAAGGGCTGTTTGATAGTTCCGTGATTCAATTTCGCCGACACTAATTTCAAATGCGACACTGCTGCCGTCAACCATCTTCTATTAATAGACTACTGTCCAATTTTGAGCAAACTGTGTTTAAGCCACCGCCGCCTACTTTCAGGGTCTTGGAAGTATTAAAAATATTGGAAAAATGCTGGATGAAAAACAGGTTATGTTGAAAAATAAACCTTTTAGTTGCCGAAAAAGTTGTTTATTCCAATAGTCATGGAGTTATCAAACCGTCCCGGTATCAATTAAAAATCAAAATAGAAATGCTCAGTTGAAATCGTTTAATGGCACATTGCGGTCAAAATTGTTTTGCTTTTTATGATTATTCCCAATGACAAAAGGAGCCATTCGTTTACATTTATTTGCGGTTGTCACTCTAATAAATTCAAAGTAAGTGGCATAATTTAGAGGTAATTGCTAACTTATTTCATTCTAATTTTATTATTTAAAATTGCGTTATGGATGTGGAATTTGTCAAATCGATTAACTCGATTAGATATTATTTAGATTTAGGGTGAAGTAGCGATTCACTAGTTTGATACGCCGTTACAAGTTGAAAATGATTTCTTATGAGCTTTTCGCTCATCTCACTGCAAAATTATGTAGATTGATACCCATCCATATTGCGTTTTGTTGGCACCTGTGTCGGGTTTAAAAACAAATAAGCGGATGACGCCTTTGGCATGTAAGACGCATAGTGAATTTTTTCGCCACGTTATAGAGTCTCCAAAAAGTATAATTCTGCTTGTTTAAGTCTCATCACTGCAGGCGATTTAAAAGCTCATGCTCAGCCCATTCATTGAATATACGTTGTATGGACTCGCTCCATGGACTCTGGTGGTTTTTTTAAGGAACGCAATTGTATTAAATTGGCAGCTGCTTCATCGGTTGCCGACAAAAGCAGCTGCTTAAAGGATCCTTAACCTGTAGCTTTAATTCTGGCTCAAACTGGATTTTACTTATTATTATTATATTAAAACTTTTCAAGTAGTGGACGAGCAGAGTTGCTGAACGCCGTCGAATCAATTGTCATACTCGGCTCTAAAGCAGTGTAGGCTTTTTCTGTTCGCACGGTGGAGCCACGATTCGGCAGAGACATAAGAAACAGTAATCGATCTAGAATATTGCGTAGCAGATTCTTAGGTGGAGAATTGTCCACTTGTGCTGTATAACTTTGCTCAACAGAGTCCGAGTTTTGGAAATAAAGTTCCATGATTTCCGCACGTTTTTCTGGCCTAAGTCTTTGAATAGTGATTTGCCAAAGTACTGGTATATTGAAACAAAAAGACAAACACATTTCATTACTTTAACAGCCAACTTGACAGTTATTCCTATCAGACGTTCTATACCTCTAAAAAAAAAACACCCGATAATGGCTGGCCAGTATAAATTTTTTTAACAATATACTTTGATCGCTTTGCATTTTTTTATTTTTGAAAAACACTTATCATTTCTCAAAAATTTTCCAACTGAATACAATTCTTAGAAATGTGAACAAAAGTGGTTTCAACGAAAATCATATCATATCTAATCTGGCCAGTTGCAAAACTGTTTTCAAAATTAAACAAAATTCAGAACAATTGGCATTTTAAACAATTGCGAGATGAGAAAAAAACACAAACGATCATAATAACAAACACACTTGATGTAGCGCACATTTTCCAAACCAAAACCTCTCATAAATTAAACTGATGTACTACATACGAAAAAAAGTTAATAATTTACACATGTTGAATACACAACAAAAATATGATTTATTAATTATAAAATTAAGCCAAACACATACATACATATAAAACACACGCAGCAACAAGTGGTTTCATTTCGTCGTCATCATTATCGTTTTTGGCATGATCATTGTCACAGACTAAAAATAACTTTGTTTAAGATTTAAATTTTATTTAATTCTTTCGTTACTATAAATAACATGGAAAAAAAAACAAAAATATATGTCTAAACTTATGCCAGTATTTGTTCATAGAAAATAGATTTTTTTTTAGCATTAATTTGTTTTAGTTGTGTTTTTTATCTGCATTTATGATAAAATGTCTGTAAAACAGAAGAAATACTAAGTGCCTGCTTAATTGCACTGTTGAAACGTCTTAATGGCGGGTGGATGAAAAATGTCTGAATAGAAAATAAATTGTTCGTAAAAAATCACATAGACTCTAAATATCAGAACAGTGGTAGAGAAAATCTTACAGTATTAGTCATTGATTTTCTTAGATGCTTTAAAATGTTTTTCTTTCGTTTCTTGAAAACAAAATTTGTTTTAGTCTAATTTAGACAAACAAAAAAAAAATAAAGACTTATAAATACATACGTATTTTAAAATAATGCATCAGGTGGAGAAATCTGATTTTAATTGTGCTCCCTTGATCCTATTTATGTCAATGTACGAGTACATAACGGGATCCTAATAACAGATGCTACTGATTACATGTACATGGATGCCAGTATTTCTACTCATTCAGTCGCGGCCCTTTTCTTTAAAAAACTACCCAACCGTGTCCTAATTTGGTATTCCAAATTTGATTAAAATTGTTTGGCTATAGTCACAGAATAGCAGATAGTGCCACTCTTATCTCTGGAAAAATACGTTACAGAGACTCAAACCAGATTAAGATCAATGTTGATGTTTCAAATCTCATTAAACTACTAGATTTCAGAGTTGCAAATTTTCACCTCTTTTTAAAGTTTCTGTAAAATCTGCGAAGTCATTTGCATATCACAGCATTTATAATTCTGTATGGGGACACCTTATACTTTATTTCAATTATTTATTAATACACACTTCGCAAAGATACCGCTTGTGTTGACAGTTGTCTCGTGTAACTTTACATAGAAAGTACCAGCAAGATTAATATAAAATTTCACAAAAAGCATCGCAAAACAAGAAATAATTTCGACGACGCAAGAGCTGCTCTAAGATGGCCTCAAGGGATTGTATTTTAAAATCCCTATCTCATACACAACATCACTTTCATTTTATTGTTAACACTGTTAAATATTGTAAAAATTAAATAGTTTTTAATTAATGTATTTGTTAAACTTCAACTACAAATTGTTTTATCACAAATTGCTTGTCCAAGCATTTACATATGGCCGGACTGAAGGCTCCTTTGCAAACTGAATAAATTGACAAAATAAATAATTGATTTTTGGGTGTTTTCTAGCTGTCTATATGTCGATATTTCTTTTATTTTGAAGCCGGCTGATGAGTATGGTAGCACCTACGAAATGTCAGCATATAGACAGCTAGAAAACACACAAAATACCCGCTATATATTTTGTTCTTAAGTTGTATAGCTTTAGGGCGATTAAATAAACTCTGTGGTTTCGAGGAAATCAATTTTAAAACGCCTATTGAAGATATAGTTTTTTTTTTTTGGCTTTGCCTATTCAGTTTTAGGGCGAGTTCCCCGCACATGGCATCAAACTTCAGAATCATTTGGAAATGTACAATTTCAGCAGTATCATACCAATATTTCGCTCCGAAGGTTGTTATATATTTGCCTATTCCTTCCTTAAAGAAATTTCTGTTGAAGACAAAGAATTGGATATGTATGTTCTAGTGTCCCTTCTGTTCTGGAAGCCAGACAAGTGAAGTACAACTCCCTAGGACGTTGAAGACTGAATGGCTTTCTAAATGTATTTTAATTCTCACTCTCGTGTACCTCAAAAAAACAAAATACATAAGATTTGACATGAAATGGGTAAATAAATTATTGATTGGCTTAAAAATGCTATAGTTGGCATATTCCAAATTTTTGTTTATTTAAAAGAATAAAATACAAATATATATATATGTATAATATACACTCGTAAATACACATATATATGTACGTAAATTGGCGCTTTGACAAATTATTTAACAACCACTTGAAATTGAATTAATTTTTGCTAAAATGTTTCGCTCTTAAATCAGACAGAGATGGCAAAGAATTCATATTTCTTTTATGTTTTCATTAAATTATTTATAATTCTGGTGAATGAAAGAAGAGCTCAGCTTTAGATCAGCTGTTTCAGCGAATTTAGCTTTATTAGTTTTGTTTAATAATTGTATTATTATTATTTTTATTGCAATTAAGAATTAATTCTTTGACATCGTGCTGTGTTAGTTTATTATATTAACTTTTCATTTGATGTGGCTTCTGCCAAAAATGATTGTATAAATATTAATAATAATAATTTTTTTATTGCAAATACGTGCAGTTTTTACAAAGAGAAAATTGCTGAAATCATAATCGCGTGGATTTGATTTTGTGATTTTCAATTGTCTGACTCTTTGCTGTTAATTATGAATTTCGGATTTTTATTATTTTATTTCTTCGGTTACAATGTTAAGGTGGTGATTTTAATTGTTAATAAAAAATGTTTTTATTATAATGGAAAATTTTGGTAAAAATTATTTTTCGCCCTCTTTACAAGGCTTGAATTTAAACGTATAAGATGCGCACATACATAAATATGAATATGTGCTTGTATACCCAGTTGGCCAAACACAAAAATTTCTAGTCTAACTTGCATATAACGTGGACATAAAAGAAATTGAAACGTTATGAATGACATTTAACAAAAACTATTCTTGAAGGCCATATGGACGGATTGACTGCCTTTATTTGACTCCACATACAAAAAAATTCTCACAAAAGATTTACCCAGACAAGTTGTTTGTTGGGGCATTTAAACAAATTTCACTAAAAATATCTGCTGCCCCAACGAATGTCAGCTATAAGAAACAAAAACAATAAGCAACCCTTTTTGCAACAAAAGTGTTTGTTGATTCAGTGAAATCCCTTGGTAGGGCCTTATTCGGACAAAAATTTCACTGACTCATCGAATTATATGATTGAAAATATTTTTTTTAATTAAGTTGGCCGTAACTTTCCACGAACGGTTCTTCTTCTTCTTCTTATTCTTCTTCTTTTGGCGCTACAGTCCGTGGTGAACCTGGGCCTCAACCAACAAAGTTTTCCAGCTGGCACGGTCTTTAGCCAGCGTTCTCCAATTTTGCACACCAAGTTGGTTGAGGTCCCTCTCCACTTGTGTGCGCCATCGGTTCGGTGGGCGTCCTCTAATGCCTTGTCCCACAGGTTCGGAGTCGAAGATTCTACGGGTCTTAGCAGTATTCGCCATGCGCTCTACATGGCCCAACCATCTTAGCCGTTGGATCCGTAGGCGCCTGGTTAGGCTCATGTCGCTGTACAACCCGTACAGTTCATGATTGAACCTTCTTCTCCAGAAACCATCAACGCAAACAGGGCCGAAGATTAACTTTTCTCTCGAAAATACCAAGGACTTCCTCATCCGCCTTCGATACCGTCCATGCTTCTGCGCCATAGAGAAGTACAGGGATTATCAAAGTGGTATATAGTGTCAACTTGGTTTTTCGAGAAAGGGCCTTACTACTCAATTGCCTCTTGAGCCCAAAGAAACAGCGATTGGCAAGAGTTATTCTGCGTTTGATCTCGGTACTGATGTTGTTCATACTGTTGACTTGGGAGCCAAGGTAGACGAAGTCCTTCACTACCTCGAAGTTATAGCTGCCTATGGTGGCGTTCTGGCCCAGTCGTCAGTGTTGCGGGTCCTTTTTTGATGACAGCATATACTGTGTTTTGCCCTCTTTCACCGCTAGACCCATTTTGGCCGCCTCCGTTGAAATACCAGCAAACGCTTCATTGACGGCTCGCTGTGTTCGACCAATCACGTCAATGTCGTCAGCGTATACCAGCAGTTGCACGGACTTTTGGAAGATCGTGCCTCTGTTGTTGGCGTGTGAGTTTTGCACGATCTTCTCAAGAATTATGTTAAAAAAGTCACATGACAGTGCGTCGCCTTGTCTAAATACCCTTCTGACATTGAAGGTCTCGGTGAATTCGTTACCGACCTTGATGGAGCAGCGAGAGTTCTCCATCGTCATCCTACACAGCCTGACGAGTTTGGTAGGAATGACAAAACTAGACATGGCTTCTTATAGCTCGTCCCTATACACACTGTCATATGCGGCCTTAAAATCGACGAATAGGTGGTGGGTGTCGATTTGCATCTCTTGGGTCTTTTCCAGGATCTGCCGTAGTGTGAAAATTTGGTCAATGGTGGTCTTCCCCGGCCTGAAACCACACTGATAAGGACCTATCAGACTGTTCACGAATGGTTTCAGGCGCTCACACAAAACGGCAGAGAAGATCTTGTAGGCGATGTTCAGGAGACTTATTCCTCGGTAGTTGGCGCAGTTGAAGGGGTCTCCTTTTTTGTGGATCGGGCAAACGATGCTGAGATTCCACTCATCGGGCATGCTTTCCTCCGACCATATCTTACAGATGAGCTGGTGCATGCGCCCAAACAGGTCATCTCCGGCTGCCTTAAATAGTTCCGCGAACAGTGCGTCCGCTCCTGCAGCTTTGTTTGATTTCAATCTCGATATTGCTATCTTGACTTCATTCAAGTGGGGGGGACGGAATTCTCTACCATCATCGTCCGTTATCTGGAGTGGAATATTCTGCCTGGCGATGGAATCGGTGTTTTGTTCGCCGTTAAACTGTCTGCAGAAGTGATCTTTCCTCGAAAGGTTAGATTTCCAATAAATACTTGCATTGTTTGGGTGAACAATTTTTACTGAATGTATAAAAACTTTGGCTTAAGGTTGTTTCAATAAAAATGTTATTGTCACTGGACAAAAAATTCGTTGAATGCCGGAAATCTGTTTATAGGTTTATATTTTACAAAAATTGCGTTTTAGTCGATATCATTTTGAAAAAACACTATTGTCTTCAAAAAAAGCACTGCCGTCTTTTTAAAAACACCAATCCAAGCATTATGTTATTGTTGACAAGTAAAAATCTTTCGATATCCTCTGAATAGTGTGAACATATTGGAATAAGCAAACCCTTTTCATGTCCATTTCTAATGTAGGCCACAAATGAGTATAAAATTGGGGTCGACTTTTTTTTATAATATTTTCTGTGATTTCAAAAAGCAGAAATTTGGAAAAAAAAATCTTTTGTTTATCGGAGAGTTTTCCTACCATTTTCGTAATAAAGAACAAAATCCTTTTTCAGATTGCTAAACACGAAATTTAAAAAAATTCTTCTTATTTCCAAAAACAAACAAACTGCTATGACTTTTGATAATGGGACACTCATAAAGATGTGCTAAGAAGTGTTTTCCAATAATATTTGTTCGGCCATCTGAACTTTTTTATAGCTATTTCCTATAATCTTCTTTCACGATCGTGTTTATTTTAGATTTTTATGACTTTATTTCAGTAAATTTTACGTAAAAAATATATTTTTATATTTATTTAATATAACTTTGTACAATTTTTCAGTTTTAAATACATTTTTAGTGCAAAACCTAAAATATTCAGGCTGAACAGAGCCCTTTTACTGAATTAACCAGAGGTAAGTTAAATATACAATTTTTACCAGCATTATCTTTAAGAAACTGTTTACGGTGATATATGAGGCTAACTTTTTTTATTAATCCCTAAATATGCAGTGTACTGAACAAGCACTGAATTTTTTTTGCAGAGATGGGGATGTCAGAATTCAATTTTGGCTGTTCTTTGCAGTTTGCATACCTTCGACACTGCCCAGTCAAACATCAACTATAACCCAACATTGCGGTTTTTTTTTGTTGTATATTGTATTAATATAATTTGTTCGTTGGGTTATTCAGAGCTTCCATTTCTTTAACTGTGTGTATTTACGTTGTTGTTTAGTTGAATATAAAGAGTTTTGGCTATTGTTTTTTTTCGCCAGAATCTTCGAACCTACGACCTCTGGACTGTTGGTCGAATACGCTGCCAACTCATCCCTGTTCTTAATTTGCCCACGACTCCAGAAGGCTGCACTCGACTTCAGTGCAGATATAGTATATCAAGTTAAAGAAAGAGATAAGTACAACGCTGCTCTGCTAAGCAGCGACCGTATCAGATTAATGAGGCAACTGTTGTTTCAAAACATAATTCATTGAATAGTTGTAAGAAACTAAATACGCAACCTTAATCACATAAAAGCTTTCTTACAACCTTTTGGCTTTTGGGTAACGATATGTGCCACTTTTATCTATTTGGCGCAAACAAAATTTACAAAAATTGTTTTATTTCAAGTGAAGTGAAAAGAACACATACGTACACACATCCATACACGCTTGAACAAAGAAGTAAAAAAGAAATATTGGCACAAATTCTTCTTCATCTTCATCCACAGCAACGTCATTTTCATTTACTTGGGTTTCTTTTTGTTTTTAATAAAAAAAAGAAAAACAACAAATTCGAATAGTAGTGAAGGACAGAAATAGAAAAAAGTGAGCGACATTAAGACCAATAGGCAGGCAATTATTGCATAGAGGCAACCAACCACAAGCGCAAATTTCTAATTTAATTCATAAATTTCTATTCTTAGGAATTTTCTGCTCCATTTTTTTTCCTTGAAGTAAATTTTTTAAATGTTTTGTTTTGATGCTTTTTTTTGTAATAAATTGAAAATAATTAATTGCTTGTAGACTCGTTTAATGACAAAAGAGATACATTTAAGAGAATTTGTTATTCAAGTGTTGGTCGTGAGGGAACTGTGTGATAGAATTACAGATCTTATACGCTTAAGATTTTGACAGTAATGAGTATTTTAAAAGGTCAAAGTCTTAATAAAAGATGGAAATCAATTTATGTATGTATGTCATTGTTTCCTTTTAACGAAGTCATGCTTTCTGAGAACGCACTTCCAAGCAATAACTCTGTACTCTCGAGTATAAACCTGGTCCAATCGCAATAGTATTTTTGCTTTGCACGAAAGTGCACTTAAGAAATTAACATCTCACCATGTCGAACGTTAACTTTCGCCAACTTATTGAGCAATAGAAATCTGATCAATGACATTCTAATCGCGTCTGGTCGGAAATCATTAATGTGAACGCAAGATGAACTTGCCACAGTAAACTTTATAAATAATCACCATATCAGTTCATTTTCATTCGAAATACGGACGAACGTAATTTTCGATATCGCGGGTCAGGCAATAAATTCGTACGAAGTAACATAATCACAGCCAATACATTTTTCTGACATATTATAGTTTTTTTTTTTATCAGCTGCCTTTCTCTGCTTACAGAACAACAGAAGAACTGGTATCGAATTCTTCAAACCCTTAAATTTTTCTTCTAGATCCTACTCTTTTTTTTTTTTGGTAGAACATATTGTCATGCCCAGTGATGCCTTGACACCCTTGTCGGTAATCCAGCTTAGGCGAGCATTAGTACTCCAACCAGCGTTGCTAAATGTGCCGATTTATCCGCATTTTGCAGTTTTTCGAAGCATTGGGCAGTTCTGACGTTTTTTAAAAATTCTTTTAAAAATTTTAAAAATCAGTTTTTAAGTTGTTTACTAAATTCTCTATTTTCAACTTTTTTTATTTGTGAGGCCTTAATATTATCCCATTACTGTCATTTTCGCTTAATTATTCTCGGATAATTGAATAAATACTCCCAAAAAAGTCAAACGAATAATTTCAAGAACAACTAGTGGAAAAAGAAAGCCCCGCTTAAATGAATCCTGTTTAATTGCGTTATCCCTTTAATTGTCTCTTAAAATTATCTATACAAGTTCTCCAATTCCTATTTCCAAAAATAGAACATAATTTTCACACCCAAATAAAAGTATATGTGAATTTTCAAAACCATGTATTCTTATATATTTTTGGTGCTCAATTAAAGGAGTTTTTTTTATTAAATCCTTTTTTTTACAACACTGATTAAATGCAAAGAGTTGTGTTTCTTTACATTGAGTCTAATTTTAAGGTTTAAAATATAAATCATAAAAAACTTTCCTTTTAAGCCTTCGTGCAGCTGTTCTTTGGCTTAGGCTTTATTTATGTGCAATTTTTTCACTTGAAAAGCAAATTTTTTATTGCAAATTGGCAGATTTTGTAAAAAGAAGTATGGCAACGCTGACACCAACGGCACTCGCATCGATAAACACTGGTTCTGCTTGTGTTGCCAATTTAACTTTAACGAAAGTAAAGTTACTAGAAAGTTTCGTTAAACGCTGTTTAAACATTTCACATAAACGAAAAAACAAATAGTTTTTAATTACTTCGAAATTCTCAATAAATACCACTTTTCTGTTGATGTTTCTGTAAGATTAACTAGTGAAATAGGTATCGATTGTAAGTAAGCAAATGTACTCGCAGTTAGCCTGATTTCGAAGTTTTTTTTTCGCAGAATTCTTTGTATCTGCTTTTCTGCTTAAATTTGTTTAATTTTTGAAGTTGTTCTTATACATACAACAATACAACAATATATGTTTTTAAGTGCAGAAATTATTCATAACGTGTATTTTGTACGCATATTTGTAGTGTGGGCTCTGCATAATGTTGGACGGAGCCAGTAATTCACTAAACGGCGTCATGTGAATGCGAAGGAGTAGACCAAACGTACATATGTATGTATGTATGTACGTAAAATAATTTGTGCCAATTTCTTAAAACAAATGCAACATGTAATGTAGGTGGTATGTTTTACGAAGAACAGAAAACAAAACAACGAAAACTAAAATCTTATTGGGTCTGGGTGTTAATCACCCAGCCTTTGAATATTTTAATTGTTTACAGTAGGCTGGCGAATGTTGTTCACGATTCAAAAATTTTGAAAGGCATTTGATTGAAGTGCCTGGACAGCCAGATTTTAAGAAAGTTATAGAAACACCTTAAGATGCCTTTTTTTTTAAGTTATTTGTCTGTTGCGTTTGATTGTAGTTTTCTTAAGTTGCAATAGTACGAACATCTCATCATTAATCTGATGTTTGTTGTTCTGAAATGTCAAAATAGGTGGCATTACCATATTTTATGCGAAAAACAAGATGACGCATTATTATTATTATTATTATTATTATTATTATTATTATTATTATTATTATTATTATTATTATTATTATTATTATTATTATTATTATTATTATTATTATTATTATTATTATTATTATTATTATTATTATTATTATTATTATTATTATTATTATTATTATTATTATTATTATTATTAACAATTCGCAACGAAAATGTCGCACAAAAAAAAAAACAAACAAAATAAGAAGGCAAATTATTTGGTTTAAATAAAACTTATTAATATGAAATAATTTGAAGAAGTTCTAACTCAGAATTCAAAACTTGCAGAGCTAAATGTTACTCTATCTTAAATTTCCCAGGGGGAGAAAGTTTTGGCTTAGCATCCTGTTTTTTAGTTATAGACTAAAACGGTCGGTTGTCACGCCAACCAAAACTCTAGGAAGTTCATGTATGACTTTTGTAGATTGTAGGTGCAGGTTATTCTAAAACCTTTACCAAACGTCAATTAGCAGAGAAGCATTCTGGTCCGAGGTTAAGGTGACTACTCCAGCTCAAACGCTGTGGCTGTTGTTTAAACCTAAAGACACAGAGGAGGCTTTGGAAGATACCGCGGTAGAAATCTACTCTCGGTGATCTAAATGTCCTCGACGTACATACATTTATACTGCAACAGATTTCTGTTCTTTGAAAGAAAGTAGATTGTGCGGAGTGTACAGGCGTGTTGAGTAAATCCATTTGTTCCTTGAGGATTTTGGCCTACCAGCTCAGATGCTTAGACTTCCTTTTACTATCTAGGGAATTACTAGCAAAGGGGATAAGATAGCTGGAGTCTCGAGCAAGAAGTTTGTGTTATGTGTATGTGTGCCTAGTAAGCCACATACCGGCGGTTGTTCTAACCATACTTTTATATACACTTCTGCGTCCCCATAATCCTCATCATCCGAAGATAAATGAATTTTATAAATTTTTTTACATTAAACTGGCATGAAACCACAAAAAATTATATATTAAAAACCCACATTTAAGCTTCAATCACATTGAAACTATAAACATGATTGTTGGACTACATTCGATTGCACCAAGTCTAATCATAGAACTGAATCGGTCTAAACAAACAGGTGTGTACCATTCATAAGAGTTTTTGTTTTATCTACTTACATCGTTAACTTTTAATTTGTTTCTTCTTGTTAACCAACGAAATGATAACCAGCAGTCACAGCTAAAACCGTTTACACAATCTGAATTTGAGTGATTTGAAACAGGTCATTGCCTAAGCGCTACACTAATATTCAGAAAGATGAGTAATTGGCTGTTTGCACAGAACGATTGAACGATACAGTTAGAAAATTTGTACAGGAGGCTCCTAATTTCTTGGGTGCGTTCCACACAAGTCCTCTCGATGCGTCACAGATTCGCGTTCTGTAAACCACAACTATGAAAAACGGGTATGAAAATGGTATAGACTCAACTGTCTTGCAAATGTTTAGCCAATCGCATTTTGCTGCTATGCCTCTTCCATTTCGTTTTTTATCAATAAAATATAGTTTAAAACATCTAAAACATCTAAATTCTACAATATATTTTCTCAATATACGAACTGTCACACCCACATGAGACACACAAAATTATGCAGCTTATTTATACCTGTGCGAAATGAAATACTTACATATGTACATATGTATGTATGTATGTATGTACATACTGTGAACAGCTAGAAATGTTAAGGTCAGCCGTTTAGCTGTGATTGCCGCACTCGATATAATATAGGGTGTTTTTTATTGAGGTATAGAACTTTAAGTTGGCATCACTTTTTTAACTGGCGGCCATTTTGTCAGCTGTCAAGTGATTAATATTTAGTTTGGTTTGCCATTTCATCATGAACAGGTTGACAAAAGAACAACGCTTGCAAATCGTGCAAATTTATTTCGAAAATAATGGTTCAGTTCGCGAAGTTTACCGCAAGCTCCGTCCATTTTATGATCATCAGAGCAATTAATTTGGTTAACCATGGATCGTTTTCGCACTACGTTTACTCTATGTGATAATACGCATCCGCAGAGACGTCGAACAGTGCGCACCGAAGAAACAATTGCCGCTGTAGAGCAAAGTGTTGAAGAGGACCCGAATGAATCGATTCGCCACCGTGCACAGCAATTGGAGCTTTGTCCATCAAAAATTGGACCTGTAGTATTGGCTTTATTCGAGCCAGCCGCGGCGGCCACATGCCCGAAATCATATTTAAACATTAATGGCATAAAATTATCCTTCCAATAAAGCCAAATTGATGGACATTAAAACGATTTTCTTGTGTTTTATTTCAATTCGAAGTTCTATACCTCTAAAAAAACACCCTGTATAATGGCGGTTTTCACTCTTTGTATTATATTTAAAAGTATTTTAAACTTCTAATGGCCAGCTTTTAACTTAATATTTAAATACGAAATTAGTTAATTTTTCCTTATATTTAAGTTGTATTTAAATATGGTTTCATTTTTTCAGTCTCAAATTGCGTTATGTATTTAATTATGATAAAAGTATGGTAGCACTATTAAGTGCCAAAAAAAAAAAAATATAAACAACTTCTTCATTTAACAGCTGTTTTAAAAATTTTGTGGTTTCGAAATGTTTGCCTGAATTTGCTATTAAATTCTCGCTCCACAGAACTGTCAAAATCATATGGTAGTATAAAAAACATAAGTTGTATTTAAACAGACGTGGCCAGTGATTTAAGTTGTATTTAAATATGATCTATAAAAGTAAATTCGGTATTTAAACAGAACTTAAGTTTAAACACCGTTTAATGTTTAAGTTAAAAACTGGCCCTAAGTGTGAGGGACTTTTTCTTTGGTTACAATACAAACCGAAACAACAACAAAAATCTGCCAGCTGTTTCTAAAAAAGTTTACTAAATCTACTACTATATTTGGTATTGCAGAGGCTGTACAGTTAGTAAATTAAAATTGCGTACATTTTGTTGTTTTCAAGTCTTAAACTTACCAAGATTTGCTAAATCTGCAACATGTACAGGCTGTGCAATAGTACTTTAATACGAAGCGCGAGAGCCGCTGTTGTATTTCGTAACTTATTTATGGTCTTAATACAAAATTATTCGCTTAGCAGATTGTTTGTGTTTATAGCTTTTTCCGTCACACTGTATAGCCATAAATTTCTCTACATTTTGCATGTCACTTGAGGGCTACTGGTTAATGTTGCTCGTGTTTTAAACAATTTAACAACAGCTTTTCCTTCAGTATGGTTCATGTTTTTAGTATTCCCAATATGCACTTTTATTTCTTTTACCAGAATTCAAGTGAAACTGCCAAAAACATAACAAAAATTGTTATTTATTAGTGTTTTGCCGACCAGCTAAAACATGCATTTTTTGATCTAAGATTTGTGGCTTTTATCTCTTATAAATTTCTTAATAAATAACAGTCAAAACGAACAAAAAATAGAACATTTTAGTATGGACCTCTGCTTAACGCATGGTCTTTGTTGTTTTGTTCATTCTGTTCTTGATATGTTGAAAAAAATGCGCGCCTGCGCATAATGAGCGCACAAAATGAATTTATTTATTTTTGCATATATAGGAGTACATGTTGTTGTTTGGGTCTGTTGCTATTCATTTGTGTTTTACGATCGATATACAATGTGCTTTTTTTATTACAAAAACAACTTTAAGTCTTATAAGCAAAAACAAAAAGAAACAAACCGAGATTGTTATAAACAAAATATAGAGTGCTTGGAATACTAATTAAAAACAAAGAGAAATGTTTGATGTTGATACGACGTTGTTGTACGGAGTATCTCTTTATTAATGTTATATTTACAGAAGCAGAAATCTATCGCGTCTTTTGGATACGATTTGCAGCTCTACTCCAGAAAATTTTCTTTTTCTAACAGTTCTGTTTTGTAAAAGGAGCTTTGAAGAAATTTTATATTTGGCAATTTAACTTTTTCAAAAGACTACTTTTTAGAAAATTCCAAACAAGCTTTTAAATTAAAGAACATTTTTTCACTTTACAGATACATTTTAAAAGGTCTTTTTTTGCAATACTCCTTTTTTAAAAAGGCTTTTTCCCAAGATATGTAAAAACATACACATGTATTTACATTCGAGTATCTATATGTTGTAGATGTGGATGTTTTCATTTTTTCAAAAGAAAATTTTTTAAAATTTATACTTTTTCAAACGACAATTTTTTTTAGAAAGCAGTTTTGTAGCAAGTTAGGTTTTGAGTAGATTTTTAGATTTCAAAAAAGTATGTATTTGTTTAAAAGGGTACTTTCTTTAAAGGATTCCTTTTTTATACCAAATTTTTTCTACAATGTGAATTTTTATACAGATTCTTTTTTAAAAGCCACTTTTTTAAATTGTTCATTTTAAAACTTTTTTCAATACCTACACCTTTAATAAACACTTTCGCTTTCTAAAAGATACTTTTTCAATACATACCTTTTTAAAAAGCAAATATTTGAAATTTATTTATTTTATGAGGGCCTTGTTTAAAAGTTATTTTTCTAAAAAAGTAAATTTCTTAAAAGGTACTTTTTGAAAAATACCGTTTTGTAATGTACAGTTTTTAACAGCTACCTTTTTTAAAAGGTACTTTTTTCAAAAAGTTATTTTTTATGTGGTATCTATTTTAAAATTAACTCTTTAAAAGTTACTTATTTTAAACGATTCTTTTTTTAAAAGGTACTTTTTTCAAAAAGTACTTTCTTTTTTGCGGTACTTTTTTAAAAGCTAGGCCCTTTTTTTAAAATGCATTTTTTAAAGGCATATCATTAAAGGGCTTTTTTTATAAATGCACTAGTTTTGAAATTTGCTTTTCTTAAAAGGCACTTATTTCTAAAATAATCCGTTTTGTATTAAAGTTTTATTTTAAAGCGTACTTTTTTACACATGCGCACATACATATTTTTAGGTATTTAGATGTTTTCTTTGAAAGCCTCCTGTATTCAAAACTGAACTTTTTAATAGATACATTTGTAGGATTTCATTTTTAGAAGACACCGTCATAAAAGACACACGATGAAAGAGGTTTTTCTTGCACAGGTACTTGATGGACGTCCTTTTTTGATACAATTTTTTTATTTATTTAATTGTAAGTATGTATGTGTGTATGTATATAATATATTCAATTGGTGCTTTGATGCTGTTTTAATATGCAATTGGAAAGGTATATCCTTTTCTCTTTTTAAGTTTTTTTTTAACAATTCTCTTCAAAGAAATACCGTTATAGGAAAATCTTACTTTTCAAAGGACCATTTTTATATAAAGGTGTATTTTAAATCGAAGATACGATTTAATTCCTTTATGTATCGTCCTCAGCAATATTTAGAATAGAAAAAAATAAAAATTTTACTTTTATTGTTATTGTTTCTTTAAACATGTAATCACCATCGAACAAATATTACGACTGTTAATCGCAAGTAGTAAATAATTCTTGGGCTTTTTTTTCTCTCCCATTAATTCACATGAATTCGGCATTTAAAACATGTGCAACATCTCTTGCGAACAAGCAGAACATGTTTTGCAAATAAAAACGCTAAAGTTGCATTCCCATTTAACTGAAAACGAAAATATGTATGGATGTGTGTAGGTATGTAATTTTCTTTTTTGAAATTTCAAACAGAAAAATAGCATACAAAATGTACATACATACATATGTATGTAGTTGATGGAAAAAACAAACTGAAATAAGAAGAAAAATAAAATACATAATTAAACCAACAAAAAAAAAAAGAAATCACATTCCATTTTTATATCATATGAGATTCCAAAGGGGAACATGTTGTTATGCAGTTGTTGTGGGTGTTTGTTTTAATTAAATACACACAAAGGAAGTATAGCCAACCAACAAAGTTCTAAATTATTTACTTAATCTTATGAATAAATTCTAAGCTTATAGCTGCCAAGATTTTCAGTTTCTTTCTAACTTCCTAATTAAAATTCGCTTTGATAATAATTGAATCATAAAAATGTAAAGCACTATAAAATATCTTTTACACTAAAGCTACATACATACATATGTATGTATATACTTATATGTAAATACGAGTAGTTTCTGAAATTTAGTGTAAGAGAACATGAATATTGTACAAAAATATTGGCCACTAAATCTAAATTGAAACCTCTATACAAACCGAAACATTTTACGGTACGAAGTATTATTAATAATTCAGTACAATAAAAAAATAAAGTAACGCATTAGAAGCGTTTTTGGAGCAAATCAGCAGTCCTATAAGCTTGAATGTACAAAATTTATGGAATTAAATTACCAACAATTTGAATTTTGGATTATTACATTATATGAAACAATTTTATAATACAAAAGTTTTCTCTTGTAATAGATAAAGTTTAAATACTGGTAACGTGCTATTCAAATAAATTGTGAGTCCCAAAACGGCTCATACATGTGTATGTATGTATGTACATACATGTGGTTAATTCTAAAAATTCTAAATTTAAATGTAATACATTCACCGCTCAACATTGCTTGCGACAGAGCTCGAAAGTAGTTTTTTGAATGCTGGATTCAAGACCGATGTTCGATTTTTATTTTTTGGTTGGATCTAAATTTTGAAAACAAGAGTTTTTGAATGACATACAATATTTCCATCATCTCCAACTCCAAAAACAAATCCAAATTTTTGTATTGCAATGAAATTGTAAACTGTTGTTGGTTGGCTTGGATATATTTAGATACTTCACTTTTCGATAAGAAAAATATTGTATAAATTTGCTCCTTGTTATTACTTGGTTTATTATGGGGCATATAGCGGGGCATATTTTGAAGTCCAGTTGTCTTGTCTATGCCAATAGACATTTACATGGTATTTCCAAAAATTATATCGGTAACAGACTCCGAAAAATTTTCGGACAAAATATTCTTAAAAGGAGTTGAGATCAGCTTTAAAATTTGTTTCTTCTAAAATCATCTGGCTACTAAAGGACACAAAAGGATCGTCAAGTTTTTTCCCACAATACACTTTGTATCGCGAGAACATGTATGTATGTACATATAACCTTAAGAGAAGAGTGGCGGAATTGGAAGAAAACGAGGGCTTTGCAATAAGAAACTTTTATTTTGTGACACGATTTCTTCTTAATAATCCATGTATGTACATATGTTAAAACAATTAATGTCAACTCTTTGCTCTTGATAATATTACCAATTTGGGCACACACATTTGGACTGTCCTCCAAAATCTTAAAAATAATAAAACAATATTTGTCATAAACGCTGGTTAACAAAGTCGAACGGTTCCCAATCAGATATAATTTAATTAATTATGTTTTAATATTTAATGATAATATTTTATTTCTGAGAGTTTCTACATATGTAAGTACGCAAGTATGTATGTATGTATACGTACATAGTGATATCTGCAAATTCAAAGAAAATACTCTTCAAGGGATCTTTCCCTTCGTTACAGAAGATCAGAATTTAAGCATATTTTGTTCATAATTCACTTCATTATAAGTTTTTCTTAAGGTCTGCAACAGTTGAAGTTGATCGACAGCTGACTTTTAGTGTCACAACTGTCAAAAATGTTTTCTTGATGAAATTTACTTTAACGATTTTTGTTTACATTTTCGAAAGTTTAAAATATGTTAAATTTTCGTTTTCCATAAACTAAACTTTGAACAACATTTATAGAATTTTGCTTGCATGTAACTATTTATAAATAGTTTTTCAAATTTATGTATAGAATTTTGCATGGAAATTCATTTTTCCAAACAAATTAGTAGTAGATTAATTAATAAATCGTGTAAATTATTATTAATTATATTATACATATGTATGTATGTTCTCGAATGTGGGATATTTCTAAGAATCGAAATAAATTTAGTTTCCTTTATAACTACATATGTACATACCAAACAGTAAATGATTTTTTCACATAATTTCATTTTTGAAAAAGATCTGAATTCGCAAAAGTTTCGCTTTAACTACATACATACATATATACTATGTACATAAATACATACATACATAAGTACATATGTATGTACATAGATTGTAAAATAACATGTTTTAAAAATTCATCAATAGATAAAATTAAAACATTTTATAGACAACAAACAATATAGAAAAATAATCCAAACACAATTACAGTCTATATTTTCTCA
This sequence comes from Epicampocera succincta, assembly GCA_932526305.1. Taxonomy (NCBI): domain Eukaryota; kingdom Metazoa; phylum Arthropoda; class Insecta; order Diptera; family Tachinidae; genus Epicampocera; species Epicampocera succincta. The sequence continues at coordinate 62,656,531 of OW052034.1, forward strand.
CAATAAAGCGACTCATAAACATTATAATTTTTCAAATTAAAAAAAAAAAACATAGTAAACTCTTTTTATCAAATAAAATTTGAGATTTTCACATTAAAAGTAATGAACTTGTCTGTCTGTCAGTCACTTGCACTTGCACACTGCTGCACTATCGATTTTTAAAATTTTCTTAACACAACATTCTTTAATTAGTTCTTAAAAATCATATGTATGTATGTAAATACATAAATACACTTTTATTTACATACTTAAAGAAAATGCATAAAACAAGGCCCGAAACTTCCATAAAATCGTACGTAAAAGAATTTTTTTTCATAAAAAAAACAAGGCACGCTTTTAATAAAATCGTTTCAGTCTATATAGAGAATACTCATACAACGCGTTGGATGGATAAAATACCGCGTACGTCGTCACGCGTTGTTGATCAACTGCTTTCACGTATACACCACAAAATGTAAAACAAAAATTTACTTCGCGCATACTACTACACCACAAAACCTCCCCATTGTATTCCAAATGAAAAAAAAAACAAAGAAAAAGCACATACTCTTGCTAGAAAAAAAATTCGATTTCACAAAAATCTCTCGTAAAATACCGTTGATACGAAACGATTTAACAACCGAACAGTCCGATCAATCGACCAACAACATGAAAAAATTGCGAACAAATTCATTACAAACTATAGGAACAGAAAATAAACAAAAATATTTACTCACACTTTTATAAACTCGTACTCGTCGTATCAAACGCAATAATTTATTTTATTTTTTAAACCAAGTTGTACCAAAAACATATGATTTTGATTTTGTTTTGGCACAATTATCTATAGACATAAAGTCATACACATACATGCATATACATATTTGCTATATGTGCATATGTATGCGCACATATACTAATTTACTCAGTTACTGCAACTACTCTCTTTCTTACATTCCGTTAGGTTTCATTCAGCCTCTGCCCCAATTTGCTCCGACAATTAAATGAAATTTGTTTGCAAAGATAATTTCTCTCAGTCTTGAAAAGTTTAAACAAACACACATCCAAACACAAGAAGAAAAAAAATATGTACGTACAAAAAGAACAATTGTTTATTATTTATTTCTTTGCTGTCAATGGGGTGGCTGAAAAAAAGTCTTTTGTGGGTGGCATGCTACTGCAATAGTAGACAGCTGCAACATTCTTGAGTGTTTGGGTCATAGTAACACATACATACATATTTATTTAAAAAAAATATTTTACACGTTAAAAAGGAAATTGTTTAAAACTGATGCAAGGATCGCGCTAATTGCCGCTTTTTATACTTTTAAGCAGTTGATTCTTCGAATGTCAAGTGATATGCATGCCCAATGTACCGCATACGTACATACATACATACATATGTACATATGTATGTTCGAATGTTTTTCTTTTTATTGATTGTTTTCGTTGATTTATTACAGGGTGTACTCATATATGAATATGTACATATATGTATATTACAGCACCTTGGGGATAATGTCAACTAATTAAAAGCGCTTAACAGATTAATGACGTTTGACAAAGTGGAGAGTTAAGGTTTAGGCTCGGTTGCGAGTCAATAAAAAATTGTTGGCGTTTTTGGATGTTGACTTTATCTGGAATATGGTAAAAACTGTCTAAAATGGTTTTAGGTGTAACAGAAAAATCATCGAGTTAATATTCAAATACATACATACATACATATGTATGTATGTATGTATGTATATATCAGTTGCAAGTCGTTATAAAAATAAAATCAAAAACAAAATCTTTGCTTTCGATCGGTATTTAATATTTTGTTTCTGTTCATTTAACGAATAAAATATTAAAACATTAAAATGTTTCTGAATTCGCAATTATTAAGAAAAAATATATGCGTGCTTACGTATCCAAAAATTTTGTATTGTTGATAAAAAAATTTTCAATATACGAATTTGTTTTGCATAATAGATGAGAATAGTATATGTTTATTGTTACACTTAATTCATTTAATCGGAATATTAAGTTTACTACTGTAAATTATAAATAAATAAAATAAAAAAAATTATTTTTTAAAAAATGTAATAGATATAATACTTTAACGTTTAATACCTTAAATAATTATTAACTATAGATTGCAAAATAATAATGAAAATATCACATAACAACAACATATCTACCTAATAACAACAAAAAGGGAAGACCAGATGGTATTAATATATTGATATATGTATGTATGCCTATAAGACAATACAAATTATAAAATGGAATATAAATTTTGCATAATCCAATAGGCACGGCTTTTAGTAAAACTAAAAATATATTAAACGGCTTAAAAATAACCACAAAATACAAGGAACATTGTATTTAGAAAAGAAAATTGGATTTTGTCAACGAACTTTATGACACAAGATGAAAAATAAATCTGACCTGAAATATAGGAATTACAATTATAAAACATGTACATACATACATATATTTTAAACACAAAAAAGTATTTTAAGACCGGGTATGTTTCATATTGTCAAAATGCAAACGGATTAACTCGAATTATAGGCGTTTAATTTACAAAAGCCAAAATAGGAACTAAAACATACCAACCGACATAAAAATGACGACAGGGCCAGAACCGCGCAGCTTTAGCTGTTCCCATGATACCACCTTATAAAGCTAGTTTGCCTTAGCTCTAACTTTCCATGTATGAAAAAATGTGTACCTAAAGTAATGACATGAAGTTAAACAGGAAATTTTCCTCCAACAAAAATGTGAACACAAAAATTTTCAATATAGTTGTTATGTAATTCAACTTTTAGTCATACATTAAGATACTTCTCAAATACATATTTGAAATATTAAAAACGGAAAATATTAATTTTTGCACAGTTAAAACGAGCTATAATTAACTTTGTGTTTAGAAGTAATAGTTCATTTTGCTATGTGGTGGTGTGAGGAACTCTTTCTTTTTAAGGGAAAAGTTATAACTTACTCATATACGGTGGAAAAGGTCATATAATAAATATTAAAAGGTGATGTGATCAATTTCTTTCCCTAATCTCTTCTTCTTTTACATAAATATATTTTTTTTTTTAGTTTTTATGTATTACTGTATTATCATTGTGGTTTAATTTCCTAAAGACTGCAACAGAATATTAAGTCGGAGTTTACATGAGGCGATCGCTATTGCTTGCTCTCTTCTTATTTTTCTTTGGATCGTATACAAACTTTTGTGCTTTTTGCCGAGGACGAATAAGACAGTAAAACGAATTGAAAGTCGAATCAAGCTTATACCCATCTTATTTTTCCATCACTCCGATGCCTAAAAGTTAATCAGCTTAGCTAAAAGATTATATTTCAAAGTCTCGTATGTATGTATGCAAGCAACATTTTCTACGTCCGATGTAACAGTTTTCATACAAAATTACTAATTTCCGAATATCGCCTAGAGTAATAAATACTTTTCTTCCTTAAGTATATGTGAAAAATTTACGGGTAGTTAAAAAGCAATTGGCATCTTTTGTTTATTTTATTACGGACCGAAACCAAATTTAAAAATATGGCACCCTCAATTACTTTTGGTAGTACCGTCTTTTAAATAAAAATTTTATTTTAACAAAGTTTATAATAACCTAAAATATACATTGAACTGGAAAAAGATTTCAAATGTTTGCTTTAAACAATTACTTGAAAAATTTCATTTTAATTTCTTATAATGATAGCAGAATTTCTTTGAGAAAACCGCCTTATCTACCTGCTATTCTCGCGTTTGCACATTGCAATTTGAATAGAATTTTTTGTTTGGTTGAGTGGTTGTGCCCAAAACAATATAATGGCCGTCGTGTCAGTTGTCGTAGAAATCGTACGCAGTTTGCTACTTTTAGACAAAATTTCAGTAAAATTTCGCTGTATTGTGCACTGAAATGTTATAAAATTGTAAGCTTATAAAAAATTGAATTAAATATTATTGTGCAAATTTTTGAAATGAAAATAACCTCAAAATGATATAAAATGGAGGTTATACAGAAATGAAATATAAACAAGTAAAAACTGAAGAAAATTTTTTCTGTGAAAATATAAAAACGTGCTTTAGGCGTTCGCAGAAAGCACATGTGATGTAATCGTGATAAAAACTCCCCTTGGAATTTTTTAACAAAAGCGCAAACAAACTGTGTTTATGTCAGAAGAAAAATGTAAATAAATAATATAACCTCACTTGGCCATAACCTTAAATGGATATTGGAACAAAAATTACTTCAATTTTCATAAACTTTGAATTATTTTTTTTAATACGCGAACATGCATACATACATATGCATGTATGTATGTGGATGCTAAATGTTAAGGCGACTTCGGCTGAGTTAAATTTAGGAACCTTGTAGTAGATTTTATATGTGAATTGAGTCGGCAATAGTGTTACAAATATGTGTATGTTAAGTTTGTGTAAGAAAGAGATAAATAGTTTGATTTGTTATCAAACATTTTCGTTTTATGACACTAAAAAAATTTGAGCTAATTATTTGTTGATTTTTAATGTTTGCTGTATAAATGCAATTTTTTTAACAACTTCATCAACAATGTGTTGTTTCCATGAGATCGAAATTCATATAAAATAAGTTAATATTAATTGGAATTCGCTTTGGTTAATAATACATAGTATATATGTGCATACATACGTATAAACAAACGTTTTTCTCAAAGTCGGTGTTTGTTTTTTCCAGTTTTTCCAAACATAAATAGTCAACTTAAAAATTATGAATAGTCATGGATATGGTGGTATACAATGGGTGGATCACCACCCAGGCAATATTTCCTCTCATATGGGAGATATGAAAACTGCTGGTCAGTTAATTATAGATCCCCAGCCACCGCGCGAAGAGGATCTAATGGCAAGTGCGAATTCATCGTCCGACTTTATTATCACCGAAGATGAAACTGATTCCGTAACCACAGCACAAATAGCTGCAGAAAATCTTATTTTTATGGCTCGAGACGGCCAAATGACAGGAATAATAACTCATACTACGCATGAAGGTAATGGAACTGTAGTTGTGACGGCGAGTGACTGCGAAACTATAATGGAACAGGCTGCCTTAATACAACAACATGAAGATGCTGGTGGAGGAGTTTATAATGTCGAAGATTTTTCTGAAAATACACCTCAAATGGTAACAGAAGAGGTTATTACAGATGATTGGGTGCAACATCAAGGTGAAGAAAGGTAATTATGTTTTTTTTTTTATTATATAAGATAAGTGTCTGTCTATTTTATAAAAAATATAACAAAATTAAATCACATTTCTTTAGTCTATAAATTGCAAACATTGTGCTATAGTGTTTAAAAGACTTGACTTCGGTACTCTATAGTTTCAAAATGTTATTTTTCAACAAAATGATCTATATTCCATTAAAAACAGAAAACCGACAATTCTACGCAGATCACCTTTCAATATGGGTATTTTTATTGCTTTCGAATTAGTCACTAATAAATTATTGCATGCCCTGAAATTTGTACATACGAATGAGTGCTCACGATAAAATTAGTTACAACAAATAACAATTAATTTTATATTTTTCTACATATTTTGTATACAATAGATACAAAATAGATTTTGTATACAATACAGATACAGTAATTGTTATGTTTTAAATAAGGAGAAAAAAAACTTAATCAATTTACAACTATTTATTTCATTTAATGCAAATTTTAGATTGAAGAATAAAAACCCAATTTAAATATGATTCTATAAAAAATTATAGAAATAATAGAGGTTTTTCGTAATGGTGTTTAAGGCTTTTTGGAATTGCTTTTTCTGCAACCACAAGGCCGTAAGTGCATTGTTTTTTTTTTAATATAGTTAACAATAAAATACATATTTAGTCTAACTATGTTTAAAATATTTTTTAAACACATACTACCTATACAAAACTCTTTACGATAACATATTATAAAAATTAGAGAGTTACTTAGAAAACATACAAAAAGTTATGAGAATATAAGTTTGCAAATAAAAATTCTGCATTTAATTTGAATAAGATACATACATACATACGGAATTAAACATTTATGTTCCTTTTGAAGTTTTTATTCTTTCCGTCGCTATCATTCTCTACTATTTTTTAGAAAATTGAATTGTAGAAATTTGTTTCTTCAAATTTTGGTCATTCTTGTTTTGTTTTCATTGTGTTTAAGGGACTACTATAAAAATTATTTATTTATTTTATTCATATTTATTACAATTAAAATTATAATAAACTAAAAGAAAGAAAGGCACTAGCAGCTAATGGCTATCGGCTTCGATATTCGAAATATTACCAGTTTACGGATATCGAACCTGGAACATCATTTTGAATCTTGTTTTTGGTTTATACACAATTAAGCGAACGAAGGAATCAGGTTCGATATCGACAAAACGTCACTTAATGTTTAATTTGATCTAAATGTACAATTAGGTTAAAATTAATAAACTGAAATTTAACGGAAATAAAACAAAATTAATGGAAATCAGCATGAACCATAATTTGGCATTAAAAACTAGTGATACGGCGGTTTTTATTTATTAAATTATAATAAATAAAAAAAATAATTATAAATAATTTATATTAAAATATTTATATAAAAATATAATAACAACATAAATCTTAAAATTTTGAAAATTATGTTGATTAAGAAGATTTCAAATGTAATGTGTGCTAAATACATAAATAAAATATAGCATTGAAACATGCAAAAACTGTCATATGTATATTAAATTTAAAATTTATCTTTTCAGAGTTGAAATTCCTGCGGAGCAAATTATTGGTTCTAGTTCGCAAGTTCTGCTTGACATTGAAGTTCCCTTGCCAACCGTTCAAGATGAATATACAGCTTTAAGGCCTTATCCTTGCGACTTTTGTAGTCGTAGATTCCGCAAGAAAGCCAGTCTTTTAAATCATATGGTAGCCCATCAAACAGATCGGCCTCATTTGTGCAAATTATGTGGCGCAAGATTTTTAAGGAGACAAGATCTTATTAATCATCTTAAAGGACATGCTGAAGAGCCAATAGAACAACCACAAATGGATGACAGTGATTGTGAGTTAGCAAATTTTATATATGAGTTATTTTTAGTTAAATTTGTTTATTTTAGTCATTCATTTCGTTACCGACACTGCATCCCCTTCACCACGTGCTTCCAATGATCACTATTATGAGCAGGATTGGAGTGTACCCGAGGACTCTGTAACCATACCAACAAAATCTAGTCGTAAACATCAACAACATACTACCTCGATATCTAATCAGCAAATTTTATTGGAAAACAGTATAACATCGTCTTCTCCGGATGTTCTTACAACCAACCAAATTATAACGGTTCCTCCCAGAGGACGTATAAGTCGTCTTAAGCCTAAAGAAGATACTTCGTACGTTGTTGAAGCTCAAAGCAATTGTAGATCAAATGAAATGATTATTTCGTCAGCTTACAGTATTGTTGGAGGCGATACCTTAACTGCCAATACAGCTGCCGTTAAACTTTCTCAGGATAATACACCCGCATTGTTAGAAAAAGATGAAGTACAAAATGTTCTACATTTTCCTGTTATTGATGACAGCAAACCGTTTGTTTGTCAGCAGTGCGGTTTGGCTTTTTCCAGAGAAAAAGCTATGCTTTCGCATACAAAGGTAAAAAGCTGGTAAAAAATGAAGGCGTAGGTTAATTGTTGTTATTTTAATAATGTGCAAGTTAAATTTCTTCTACGCCGCGATAACATCTTCAAAATAATGGGTATTAACGCATTATTATTATTATTAACCTGTTCCAATTTTAATTATCAAACTGATGTTAATTCTGTCATTTTGTAAAGTTCATTCATTTTGTTTATTAACCCAAAAGATTATGGAATTGTTATTTGCTTTAAATAATTACACACTTTTTTTTATTTTAATTTAAACAACTCGTTTTCCGAAACTTTGTTTGTGGAGCTAAATTCAAACTTTCAAGGAACACTATGAAACCATTTGAACTTGATAAGCATTCGCCAATTCATTGGCTTTTTGTCATGCATGTGATCGATAACAACAAATACAATTGCATTGATATTTGCAGAGCACAAGCTTTTTACTTTTGATTGCTTTGATAAATTGCAGTGAAATGAATTGATGCAGCACGACAACCTTCTTCACATTAAAAGTTTTTAAGGTAGCAAAATTCTACTTCACTCAAATTTCTTTTATGCGGTAAATTCGTTCCAACGAAAACTGCATATATATAAAAAACGCATTAAACGTTACGTTCAGTTTTATAAACACCCCGCACAACTTCAAATCACCCCGTTAAAATGTATCAAAAGCCGCATAAAAATGGACAAATATTTTATTAAGAAATTCACTTATTCTTAACAAACACATAAAATAAGATTAAGAAAGAAAACAAATAATTACTCAGATATGAAAAAAAAAACAAACCAATAAAATTAAATGGTATTAGAACTGTTGTTTGAGATTCCATTAAATTCCTCCACTTCCCTATTATTATCAGAAGAAAATGTAATCTCGCAGTTTTTATTTTGGTCTGTGCTAAAGAAAGAATTACCTAATTTTTGAACTGATTTACTTGATTGTATTGCTCGCGATAACCTCAGAAGGTTATTCCACTCGCTGTTAAGTTCTAATGCTTTTTCGGTGTTTGGTTAATGACGAATTATTTGAGTTTGTACTTTACAATAAAGTTTTAAGAATTTCTCTAAATTGATTGTTATTGTGCTATTATTGTTAAAGTGTTATTAATTTCTTCATCGGGTTCGCTTTTATTGCTTTGTACGTAATTTTATGAAAATAAAATTTCGATTTGACACCTCCGTAGTTATTCCCAAACGCATAAAAAGGTTTGAGTGTATATTAAAGTATTTTTATGTCAGAAACCTCGTAAAAGGATATGAATTATTAAATTTTCTTTTATTCAAATTTAATAACTTTAATATGATGATAGAGTGAAATCAAACTATAAATTGTTTGAGGATTGTGTGCTCAACCTAAAATGTTACGACTATACAGACACAATCTTGAAATTCATCTGATTAACACTTACTTGATACTATTATTTTCTAGAGATTTTATTTATTTTCATATTATTTTAAATGAGGAAATTTAATTTCTTTAACACAGACACATCGGAACGATTCGCCATTTGAATGCCCCCAGTGCAACGAATTGTTTTGGGATCAGAATAGCTTACAAGACCATCAAAGAACCCATCAGTTTGAGGAGAGTAATTCTGAATACGATCCAAATGAGGGGGAAGACGATACCCAGACCGAATCCGAGTCCGAACAACAGTTGTATGGTGAATTTTATTGCAGTGAATGTGGCATGTCATTTCATAGACAGGATCTTTTAAAACGCCACGCAAAAAGTCATGCGAAAGAAAGTGGATTTTCCAGTCAAACCAATAGCAACGGCATGGAAAGTAGTGATCAACATTGCTGCAATACTTGCGGCGAAACCTTTGCAGAAGCTTTAGATTTGTTAGCGCACGCTGAAATACATGCGCGTTACCCGCCTTTTAAGTATGGTTTTTGCTTCGATGACAAACAAATTGAATACTTAATTATAACATATTTAATTGTAGATGTGTCTTGTGTGGTGAATCCTTTTTCGAGGAACCAACTATAAAAAAACATTTGCAGTCGCAGCACTCGAATGAACTTACAGAAAACTCCTGTATTTTATGTGGCAAAGAGTGTCGCGATCGTAAAGCTTTAATGAAACATGCCTGGGATCATTCACGGGAAAAATGTCATTCTTGTTCAAAGTGCGGCAAAAATTTCCACAACAAAGCCCGCCTTAAACGTCATATGGCTTCGCATCGTGACAAATCTGTACAATGTGATGTTTGCCATGAAGAGTTTCCAGACGGCAGAACGCTTTCAAATCATCGCCATTCGCACAGTGCTACCTCGGCGGGTAAACTCTTTCCCTGTCTCGAATGTGGCAAGACGTTTGGTTCGCGTAGCTCTCAGCAAATACATGTGCGCATACACACTGGCGAAAGGCCATATGGTTGCCGTTTCTGCTGGAAAGCCTTTGCCGATGGCGGTACTTTGCGTAAGCACGAACGCATACACACTGGAGAAAAACCGTATGCTTGTTCCGTTTGCCCACGTGCTTTCAATCAGCGTGTTGTGCTCAGAGAGCATATTCGCTCTCATCATTCCGGCTTGGACGCCAAAAGAGGTACTTATTATTGTACGGTTTGTGGTGCTGAATTGCCGTCTTCAGGAGACTTAATACAACATTTAATACAGCATAGTGATATGAACACAGCCATGCAAAGGCAACCAGTGGTAAGCGCAAACAACTAAGAAATGTAAAAAATTAAACTTAACAGTTTTTAAACAATAATCGTGTTGTTCACTAACAGTTAGTCTGTACATAAGTAGATTTATGGAATGGAAAAAAGGCCAAATAGTTTTAGTCAATGATCTGCCTTTAGACCAAAGTCAAAACAACTCGTTTGTATAGGACACAGTTTATTGTTAGATGTATTATAGACTGAAATGTACATTTTGAGTCATACAAAATATTTGCACCACTTGCTATACCCACCACAATCTCATCGGGATTGAGTTCCATTGAACAGGCACAAATCTTATCTACAGTATGGGCCAATAGAACGGAAACTGTTTTCTATTTCATAATAAAAGTCGCACCATATTTAACAAAGTTTCTGCATATATTTCTCATATTGACATACATTTTGCGAAGAACTACACAATTTTTATTAGATAATTTCGCCTGGCGAACGCCTGTCTGTAGTAAACAATTTCTGCAAACACCAACAGCAATTTTATATACAAGACATGTTTTGAAAACCACGTGTTTTCAAATCACGAAATTTCTAACAACAAAAATAGTAATACTTCAACTACAACAAATTAAAAGTTTGTGCTCCTCAGCGTCATTTTGAACGTGTTAATGTTAGAAAAATAATAAACGAACATCAGGAAGTCTACTTTTGATGCAATTTTTGTTTTCACAAACCACGTGATATTGACTACAGACCTGATAATTACAAGCTCGTAACTGTACAGTTTCATTACAAATATATTTCCATTTAACTTCATACTCAAAAAGAAAATATCTCAGACATAATTGATTAATAAATAAAATAAAAAAAATGGAAATATAAGAAGATTTTAGAGGATGTCAATTCAAAGTGTACTCCCCTCCCTGTAAATTGATATTTCAACTCTCTACTTCATATTGCCTAATTTGCTGGCCATATTTCCACGAATTCGTAGAAAATGTTTTGTATAAATTCAATTCTTTGTGCAGAGCCCCCTTTTTCTCGTTGTTATCAAACACGAAATTTAATAACTAATCTTTGCGGAAGCGTTGTCGCGATACGCAATCCAACATATCGCCTAGACACAAAAATTATATGCAAATTCGTTCCTTCACATGTTGACTTGCATATCATTTGTATTTCAAAAGATTCAAAGTCATTAAAATATTTCTATAATTTTTAATGTTATCATCTGCTACTCACACAGACTGGACCGCGAAAGTATAAACGTCGACGCAAACTAAAACCGTATGAACTTGCGCGTCTTAAACGTGATGTTAAGCATAATGGCGGCAATGGTAGTGACATTGACTTATCTGATTTTGATATAGATAATGTCGACGAGTTGTTAGCTATGACAACAGACAGCAATACGCTGTCTGAGGCAAGAGGCTCGGTTCAGGATCCATCAACGGCACAACACGCAAAACCTTCCAAAAGAAAACAAACCACCTCTAATACACACAACGAACAAAATAATAAAAATAAAACAGCCGCAAATAAGACTAAACCTCATAACATGGGCGATCAAGATGACTTCGATTTGGATGTTGGTATGGATGAAGATGTCGCCAAAAAGCAACGCTATAATTCTAGCAGTAGCGATAAGATTTGGGGTACCAAACAAACTGATGACTCCTACAAGTGCCTTCTAACAAACTTAGAAACAACACTGCAAAGTATAGATACGTTAGTGGTGGGGCCATCCGTTAAAGCCGATATTGTAGAAAATAAATTACTGGAGCCACAGAATCGCCAGACAAAACGTAAAGTTAAAGATGAAACCATCTCTACAGCACAGAGGACACAAGTACAGTTAACTAAGGCGGAGAAAGAGTCAACAACCTCGTCAAATGGCAGAGGTCGTAGAGGTAAAACCACAGGCGCCAAGCAGTCGAAATGCGCGCAAATGATACACACAAAAAAATCTACAATACCTGCCAATAACAATAGTGGCAATTTAACAGCAACCTCGAGTGGTAAAAAGAAAAGGTCAATCGTTACTCAAAAATTAAATATGGAAACGCGATCTAAAACCTCGGCCATTGTAGATGATTATGACATAATTTCCCCCGCTCTACAGCTACCGAAGCAAATAAGTTCCAGCCCTTTACATATAAAACAGGAACATCACAACTACCAACATGCGCCTAACCCTAAACAGCATCATCTAATAAAAAACCCACCCAACTCAAATCACAACACATCCGCCCGTACACAATCTACAACCCGCCATACAAGTGCTAATGATCTCTATGATGCTCACTTATTACTTGAAGCTTCGTGCTTGCGCAACGATCTGGATGAATTTCTTAGATCTCCATCAAAATCGGACAAATCAAGACAACGTTTTACCAGTGAATCGTCTACCCCATTCTTAGGCGAACAGTCGGAAGAGGAGCAACATTTAATTAAAATAGAACCAACATCACCGGATTTAAGAGAAATTGTTAACGGTGTTAATTCGATTAATACCGTCTCTGCTCAATCAGATCTCGAGCTGGAAGCCCGTCCCACAAAGAGTCGAAAAAATCACAAGACTTTCAGAAGTCAAAGATGCTTAACTTCGAATCGTAAATATTTAGAATTTACCAGCGACATAGGCAGTGCTGAGACGACAAACCTTAGCAGAAGGCAATCATCGAGTTCACATACATCAAAGTCATCGAGAACTGTTAGAAACGAATCGGCCAAAGCATTAAACTCTGTGCAAAGCACAACAGCTCCATCATCATATCTAGATTATAGTATGGTGGACTCCTTCAATACGGTTGCAGGCTCTGCAACAAATAATAGCAACTCTTTTTCTTCCATCTCGGCAGTAGTATCCGCCGCCGATGCTTCTGCTGCAGCTCAGAGTTCTTCTGCCGCTACCAGTGCTCGCAAGCCCCAACGTTATTTTGAATGTGAAATGTGTAGTGCTGTTTTCTCCGATCGGGCTCAGCTTTTGGATCACGTGCCCATTCATATTTAAATGCTTTTGTATCCAACATTACACAACGCACACTTACATACGTGTATCAGTATATAAAAACAGCCAACCACACCATTGTGCCAATAACTCTTTTGTGTTCAATACAACAAAGTTTTTATTCATCTGACCATTAAGATAAATAATTCAACTAGATTGCTTTTTAATATTATTTCGGATTTAATATATGCCACTATTTACTGTCATTTAAATTACCTAAAGATTGTTCATTAAGTATTGAATAGAATATCCTTATCTTATTTAAAAACTTTTAATTTGTTCTTATTTTACTTCTGTGAAAATATTTGCTATGACACTTTTGTAGATACGATAATCTGTTGGGCAGATTATACGAGTATTTAGTTCTTTTCAATTTTCCTTAATTAAACAATACTCTCACAATAAAAGCAAAAGGTTGTTGGTTTTATTTCAAATATACATACATACATACATTCATATGTGCATGAGGTAGATATCCAAAAAGTCTATTTTGGTGTTCAGATGGGCTGCGACTGCAACAGTAGTTCACGACTAATAGTAAAACAATGAAACCTATACTTTTAATATCAATGAAATGGACTTTATGTCAAGAATGTTTAATTTTGCCTGTATAATAGGCAATCTGGAACACCAAATTTTCTCCGATGAACCATGACTCCGTCAGCCCATAAAGCACAGCAAACAGTAATTTTCTGGGGATGGTAGTGATGTTTCGACAAAAGCTTGAGGCACATTTACCTGCGAAAGGAAAGATATGAATATATTTTTAATATACTTACATTTCAAATATGCAAACATGCTGAGATGTGTTACACGCAACTCGACTTACTCGTTGATCGATGAATCTGTGCGCATGCCTGATTTAAATAACGCTCCTAAAACATAAATAAATTCACACTGCCTTATCTGCTATTTAGAAATTTCCTAAAACAGTCGTCTTACTCTATTCATAAGAATTTTTGCTGTACTGGTAACTTTAAAGCAAATATAAGTTTAATATTAATATGATCTGGTAGCACTTTTTGAGCTTCAACTCCCTTATGAAAGTAACGCATATTCAATAGTCAAATTGATACTGTATTATCTTCATTTAAAAACTAGCAGGCAGTACCGTTAAGATCTCTTGACAATTTGTTTAGTTTCTCCCAACTTCGCGTCAATTACACCACAAGTGAAGAGATCAAGAAGTTAAAAAAATTGTTTTAAAGTAATTTTATGCGCAAAATTTACAAATAAAAAAATTAAATCTTAAAATATATTTTGCACAAGTGAAGTGAAATTTAAAGCAAAAATAGATGCGTATATTGAAAAAAATTCATTTAAGCGCGTTGTTTCTTACTTTTCGTAGTTAAAGCGAAGAGTCTCGAAAGAAAATTTAGTGCCAAAAAAAATTAAGTACATGCAAATTAAGCTTCTTCTAAATGCAATAAATATGTTTGCCGCATTCATAAAAAAAAATTAGTTTTAGTTAATGAAAATGTTTTTTCGCAGTGTTACAAAAAAGTAGTTTAAGCTATTCAAGCTATTGCTTATAGTATTTGTGTTTAAATATGTATGTGTATGAAATTGTATTAAATTGTTAATGCAAGGAGCTGAACTAAGTTTGTGGGTAAGTGCATTCACATTTAAACCATTATAAAAACATTTAAAATATACACATGTAGTAGTTTTAGAGTTGTTATTAAAAAGATTTGATTTTGATGTTTTCCAATTCTACCGGTGTTTGTAACTAATTTTCTTAAGGCTTAAGAGCTCGTTTCGGGCGCATTTTACATAAAAAATTATGCATCACAAGGCAAAAATTCTAATATTTTATGTTTATAACCAAAAAAAAAACTTTTGATTTTTTATTAGAATTCTTTCATTATAACAAGTTTTTATTTTGAAGCTACATATTTTCAAGTTATATGATTTTCTTTCCAATTGTTTTTTTAATTTGTAATAAAATTTTGTTTAATATTTTTTTCCTGAAGTTTTCCAAAGAACCCCAAATATAGAATAAATATTGTCAAATTTTTTATAAAAAAAACCAACACATCTTGAGATTAAAGAATATTGCAAATATTTTTGGTCAGAATGTTTTAACTTTTATTAAACTATTTAATTATTATTTAATTGTGAAAAAGGCATAGGTGTCTGTCTGTCTGCACAATAATATTTCAATATATGTACATACATATGTATGGAAATCGGAAATTCTTTTTTTTTGTGAATATATGATTATTTTGTTATAAATATTTTATTTTAATTTTATTGATTTTTAATTTACAAAGACAATTTTGTGAACACAGAATGGCATCATATGCTCATAATGGTTTTAACAGACTTTTCTAATTGTGAATGACAAATACCTTCACATAGGAAGTAGCAGCGTGGGTGACATGGAACTCCTTAAATGAATCGCAAAACCATACAGATATCTGTGGCAAATCAGTCAACCTGTGTGAGTGAACATGAAACTCTCGAAGGCCAAACGGCAACAGCAAGCCTGACCGCCCGTAAGACATACTAACGATAATGCGAGAAATACCCTTCAACCCACAGCTGCTTTACGATTGAGACAAATATATATTACACCTTAGATCAGGATTTTATTACTTTGCCATACGTTTTGATGCAATTAAGAGGTGGCTTAATAGCTCTTTTTTTAGTTTTGATTTTAAGGGAACATTTTTAGTACCAATAAATAAATGTATCTCCTGGTGTTATGAGTATTTAATTATAATAATTACTTCTAAAGTAACACATGGGACAACTCAATGACGCCGCCGTTCTATTTCGGCCGCATCGCCGTCATAGAAGGCATAAAATCGCCTTGTCACGTCGAGTACGTTCAGTGAGTCATTTGTTGTTTTGGTTAACAAAGAAACAAATGAAAATAATGAATTGCACACCATAAAGTTTTAGTCGTTTTAATTGTACTGATCGTTAATATTATAAAAATAATGCCGGGCGAGGTAAGTTACACCCATCCGCCTGATATACCTGATACACACTGTCATAAGTTAATCGGAAAAAGTTAAAAGCTTTATTTAATTTAAGGATAAAATTGCTGGTGGTGTCCATCCCACAGATCTCAAAAAGGCGGAAGATGATTTAAATGCTTCGCTGTCCAAGCTGGATGCTGGCGATGGACCACATTACAAGTACATATAACCCTGCACACATATACATACATACGTATGTATATGTATAGATATTATATGTACTTATGTACTCCATATTTGATCAATTTCAACGTCAGTATGTAAAAATTTCTTCTTTGATTTCACAGACTTGGTAAAATATACTCGGCTGAAAGTCAAGTTGTGGCCGGAACTTTAACTCGCATAGTGGCTGATCTTGTTGATGCTGATGGAAAAGCAAAGAAGTGTAATGTTACTATTTGGAATCGTTCTTGGTTGCCCAATGGCGTTGAAATAACATTTGAATTTGAAGGGGAGGAGAAAATTGTTAAGAAACATAATGCCTAACAAATAACCTACATACACACATACATATTTCATATGATGCGTCACGCAGAATTGTGATAAATTTGTGTATTTTTCATTCGTTAATTCTATGTATTAAGTTTTTGATTTCTTAACGGACTAAATATATACATATTGCACCCTAAAAACAAAAGGGGCACAACTCAAAATACTAAAATTTTCAGGAGAGACAAAAAACAAAACAAAAGACAAATTTTTGCAGTAGTTAGAGATGCGTATTCTGAATTAATTTATGGAAAAAAGTCAGTTTTGGAAAATTTTGAGTTGTGCCCCTTTTGTATTTAGGGTGCGATATGTATGTAGTATAAGTCTTTATACGGCTGCATATGTATGCATTTAATATATAAATATGTGTATCTAAAGTTCAATGACAAATCTCACATATGCAAACAACACTTGTTTGAGTTTTTTGTACCTAAATATCTGTAATATTTCTTTGTTTAAAGTTTTGTTATTAAAACGCATTTAGATTCTTCAGTATTTTTGTTTATTTTTTTTTTAGTCCTGACGTAATAAATAAAAATATACTCTTTGTTCGAGTACATTGCACGCATTTACGTCCGATTGCAAATCTTTTAGTGTTCTCTTGATCGCATTCGAATGATTCGATCCGTTTCAAATTCCGCAGGACTAAATGCAGCGTTGCTGTGAGTGCTGCTAAAGTAACGAACTGTTTTTTTTTTTTTTTTTATTGGCGAACACTAAATTCTGGTTCTTGGCACTCATAAATGGAAAATTGCATACTTTTTCGTACTTTCTGTTTCTTTTTTTAACTGGGTCTGTAAATGTTTGTAAGTTGTAGTTTGGTTTCGTTTTTTAATGGTGGTTAAAAATGGTTAATTGAGTAAAACGATTTGTTGCCATTTTTCCTGTCACCATTTTTTTCATGCCAGCATTGCCTCGCCACCACTAATGGCATGAAGTTTTTTATTTTAGGCTAGTTTTTTTAAATTCTTTTTGTAGTGCGTCCGTGCATCCTTTGCCACGCTTTTGCGGTTGTAATCTGTGGCCCCAAGGCATTTATTAAAACCAAATTGGTAGCTTTCTGTTGAAATTTTACTGATTTTTTGTCATCAACTTTCCTATCTTCGTTTCATTTTACAATTTTTTATAATAATAATAAATGCTTAAACATTGTTTTCCATTATAATATTTTTAAATTTACGCGCCAACACAACTAATAAAGGGCAGCTGTAAGTTTTTGGCAAAACCACAATATTCATATTTATGATGTACTAGATTAACCCGATATGCTTTGCTTTGGAAACAAATTAGGCGTTAAATGATATATTATCACACATAATTAAAACATAACTATGATCTCTGTTTTGATCGGTTTTATTTACTATCTTTCGATATTTTAAAGGTACTTTTCCACTGAAAAGATACGTTTGATCTCCTTTACACTTATTTCCGTCTTTATTTTCCTTTGCTATTGAGTTTTCTTACAAAATAAATCATTATTTAGTGAAAGTGCTGTTTTTGGAAGTGGACATATAATTAAAACATTTTTAGTGTTCCTATTTTAATTCCATATTTTTAGTATTTTATTTTGTTTGGTATTTGTAAATTTATTGGTAAGTACTTATGTTTTAAATGGTATCAGCAAAAATGTATAGAAAAATCAGTTATCAGGTATGGGAAAAGGACGGAGTTGTTTGGAATGAAGAAAGGCAGGCTGTACTTAATCTCAAAACCTCCGGGAAGACGGTAAATGAAATTTCACAGTTACTTGGTTGCTCTAGAAGAAAAATCTACAATGCAATGAAACATGTGGACACATTTGGAACATCTTCTAATGGTCGCAGAGCTCCCAAACCTCGAAAAACCACAGCTAGAGAAGATGAAATAGTCGTAAGAGCCTCTAAAGCTGATTCGTTTAAAAGTTCCAAGCAGTTAAAAATTGAATTAAGAGTCATCATATGGTATTAATATATCGTCTAGAACTATTAGACGTCGGCTTAATAACGCCTTCTTACGAGGGTGCATCGCACAGCGAAAGCCTTTCGTCTCCAAAAAAATGTTAAATGCAGATTGTGTTTTGCAAAACAAAATATTAATAAACCAATGAGTTTTTGGAAAAATATTTTATGGAGGGACTAAACCAAGTTTTGCCGATGGGGACCAGACGAAAAACGTTATGTATGGCATCCAGTTAACCAGCAACACAATCTCACCATTAAGCGTGGTGGCGACAACAATATGGTGTGGGGTGCATTTTCTGGGCATGGTATTGGACCAATTGTTAGAATCAGGTCGAGAATGGATCAACATGTATACAAAAACATTATAGAGAATATAATTGCAGAGGCAAATTTACCGTTAATTTGGCCTTTCATGCACTTCACGGCTTGTGAAAAGTTGTTTAGAGGAACAGAACATAAAGGTTTTGAAATGGCAAGGTCAATCCCTTGATCTCAATCCAATTGACAACTTGTGGAGTGAAGTTAAAAAGAGGATGGAAGGCAAAAATCCCAAAAATGCTGATGAACTGTGGCAAAATATGGAAACGGGTTGGAACGCTATTCCTCAATCGCTCTGCTGAGAGTTTGCCAAAAAAAATGTGTAAATGTTATTAAAAACAAAGGTTACCCCGCGAAATATTGACGGTAAGAGCAAAAAATAAGTAATATTGCCATTAAAATGAAAATAGTAAATGTTTTAATTATATGGCCAACACTATAAAATATTTTTATCATATTTTTTCTTTACAGTAGATCTTTAAATTATCAATTTAACAATTGTACTGGAAACTGTTTGAGTTTTAGATTTAAGAACTTGAGACACAGTTTTGCGATATTTTTTAATTTGGTAAATAAAGCGAATAATTTACTAGCATCACAAATGTTTTAATTATGTGGCCACCACTGTATATTGTACCAGAACTGGGTTAGGGAGGATGAAAGCAGGAGTACCGTTTCGCTATTTGTTTGTTTTGATTCTATATTGCAGGGATGAGTATGTCAGAATTTGGCTGATGGTATTTTGACTGTTGCACAGTGCACCGTGTACATACCTGCCACAACACACAGTCAAACATGAGTGTTGGTTGAATGCTTTTTATTAATGTATGTGTTTTATATTGTTTTTTTTTCGTTATTGCTTCTTTTTGGGAAAATTTTTGTTTTCTCACCAGAATCCTTGGTATGAATCGAATCTACGTTCTCTGGTCGAATATTCTACAACTCATCCATCGATCAAAGAAGGTTTGACCACGCCTACTTTGCCACCCACTTTTTAAAATTTTTCTGTAATCGAAGACACTTAAGAACGGCTGCTACCATTCGAAATTTTTGTTTGTTTTAAATACTCTTTATAACCCAACTTAAGTTTCTGCTGATAGAAAGATTGACCACGCCCACTTTCACGGCAATTTTTTTGTTAAATTATTTAAAATCAAAAAACGGCTGGATTGATTTGTCTGATTTTGTTTCAAGTATTCGCAGCAATACAATTCAAGTTTATGCAGAAAGAAAAATTCGTCACGCACAACTTTTGCACTCACTTCTACATACACAACTACTGGTCCCAAGAAAAAATTTGGCAAATCTGTCCAGCTGTTATTAAAAGGGGATGTAGACGGTAATACAAGCCATACGTAAGACCAAATAGAAAATCATATGAAATTATCTCCGTATCTTAAAAATGAAAATAAAAATGCTACGACACATTTTTTTACGTTTACACCAGTGGTCAAAGACCAAACAAAGTAAAATATTTACATTAAAATACATCTCTGATCTAATGATGTGTGAAGGAATTTGAAAAATTTTAAAAAACGTACAACTGTCAAATTTTCATCCGTATTATATCTCTATGTCGTATGGTCTGACTACATATTAAGTTTAGACGACACCAGCCGTGCTCTTCTACTCACCGTCTAAACCTCCTTTAAGTGGTGCGATTGCACATTTAATATTTTGCTAGAAGGCAATACGAATATATACATATTTATTGGTATTGAACAAAACTCAAATAAAACAAATTGTATTAATTTTTAATCATTTTATTTAATCGACAAAAGTCGTCAAATTTTCTGAAATCCCAAAAATGTTAAGAAAAAAAAACAAATTCTTACAAAAATCTTAAAAGTGGCGGCAAATGATAATCGGAGCCATAACATTAGGCGAATACTATTAAAAAAATCCTCTTCTATTCGAATTATTTTCTCATTCACTGTAAAATATGTATAATTTATGAGAAAGCTTGAGGCCATTTTTTTATAAAAAATTTAATAATTGGAACCCATAGAGCATTTTTCTTTGGAAAACGTCTACAGTAAAAATATTAACAAGACTTATTTTCATGAGGAACTTTTAAAATAATTAAAATTGTTGAGAATATAAGTATTAATGACAAATGTTGATGTGAATGCAGCAATGGAGGAGACTTGCGTACATTTACGCGTAAATAGCAGAGTAACAGGAGTAACCAACAATTTTTAGTCAGAAAATATGTTTTCTGACCCTTTTTGACTTTGATTATATTGTTATTATTTGCTTTTGTTGACTTAGTAAAAAAAACTAATTAACATATTGTGTGAAATTTACAACACTTTTAACTCTAAAACAGCAACAAAGAAGTGTTTTCACGTAGTTCACGTTTGTGTTGAATTGTTGTCCAGTCCGGTAGATTTACATTTAAATTAGTCATGTGAAACTCAAATTCATATCAGTCAAGTGTTTTTTGAAGAGCTTTATGAAAGATATATAAATTGTTCACGCTACAGCTCCGCACTCGAAAATCCCTTTATAAAAGTGTAAACGAGTATTTTTGTTATCGATTTATCGTTGTTTGGTGATCGAGAAGATAATTTTACGTTGACGTTGTAAAAATTGCAAAATAGTAAGAAAAAATTAAAATATTTAATTAAAAGGTGAAGAATATAAAAATTTAAAGTCTCTGCTATTAGCAAAAGTCAGAGTAAGCGATGTGTTGTGATAGTCTCGAGTTAACAAATCATTTCCAACACTGATAACATGATAAATAGTAAAAAAAAGAACCTACAGTATCTCTGGATTAAAATTTACGCTTTCTAAGTTACAACTGGAAAAGGTATAGACTATTTTCAAGCGATTTTTTATGTACGAAATGTTTTCATTGTTAATTACTGCCCATTTCTTTTTTTATGGACCCAAGATGTTTAAATGCATTTTGAGGGTGCTTTTCTTTTTTTCTTCTCAGTCAATTTTTACCAATATTTCTTTAAACATTTTGAATACTATTTGAATATAATACGTGTCTGCTCTACAACTGAACAACAGAAAACTATACGAAAGCCTAATAATTGAACTAATTGTGGCAAGTGGGAAATAATTATTAAGAGCGATGGAAGAACTTGGCAAAATTAAATTCGTGAATAGTTGTTAAATCAGGTTTTTTTGGGCCTGCAATTTATAGGCGAACGTTAACGTTCGATATCGTGGCCTGAATGTCGATTTATTTCATATTTCGTTTCCCCAAGAAATTAACTGATGAGGTTCGTCCGAGTGATAAAATTTACAGCTCTATTGCTTTTCTGGTGTTTGAAATGTTTGTTTTTATTGAACTAATCTTTTAAAGATCAGTTTGTGGCAATCTTGCCTTAAATAAAACTAAAAAAAAACCAAGAATGATCCCAGCCTTGAATAGTGATATTTGTATGTATGTTCGACTAATTTCATTTACTGTTTCTTCTACTTGAGAGGTTTTTGCCAAGTGCGTTTTTGATCCTTACTGGAAGGATTTTTTTTTCTAAGTTATTACTTAGATTTTTAATATTTTTATTTTTAAAGCAGACAGGAAAGAAATGCAAAGGTAGGCCGTTTTTATTTAGCCGGGACGACAATTGATCCCTGAAGGCGAATAAACGAACTTGGAAAAAAAGTTCAAGTGGAAAAGTTATATTTGAAAAGTTTGTTCAAAATAATTAAAGCCTTTTTACTTTCGACAGTTTTTATACCTATAAAGACGAGAGACTTATAAAAGTGGAAATCTTCACCCTCACGAACAATGCGGCAAAGTTAAAACTAAATTTTAAATTTTAGGGTGAAATATTTCGGTTTTTGCTCACAACATTTTTGCTTCGTATTCAGAATCAATTTTTGTATTTTGCATAAACATTTTCCCCCAAAAAAAAAAAAAAAAAAAAAATATGAAAACAATCTGAAATATTTGCATATTATTTTATTTTCCCTTCGTTTTAAAACAACAATAAACGATTTTCACTTTTAGTTGTAAAACTGTATTAGCGGCGCGCAGTGGCACCCGTAGAGCAAACGAGGTTGCAAAAATCAAAATTTTCATGTGCGCCTGCGAAATTTTAAATGAATCCATCTTATAGTAAACTTTTCAACGATCTCAAATATGCTACTCTTAACAATATCAGATTTTTAGTTTAGAAGACATAACTGTTCAAAGTTAACCAATTTTCGGATTTAAAAAAAACACACAATTTTTAGGTAGTTTGATCCGATTTCAGGTGTAATATCACGAAAACTAGGCAACGAATAGTATTTTTTTTTGTTTTTAGTGATTGATGTGCTTATTAAATGTATAACAATAAAAAAAATTGTGCTGTTTGCTTTGTGTTTCTCTAGGTAAATCAGTATTTAAAAACTATCCATTTTTTCACTATTCTTCAACTTTGACGGAAAATAAAAAAAATTTACCTTTTTTTACCTCCGCCATATTTTCAAAATATGTTCTTTAACTAGTCTTTTACATAACTCAAAAGGTTTTATCTGCCTTTACGTGCCTATTTGGCTTCTACAGGTAAAAAACGTTAAAAAGACATGGTTGCAGAAATTGTATGGCGGGCATCCCTTACATGCCTTGACTGACAGTTACTTTGATGTAATAGTTTGAAAATTGCATTTTGAGTCAGTTGTCTACCTGAGAGCCTCTGGCGAAAAATTTGGTCCTAATATTCCGTTACAGACACAAGATGCACAAAAAACTACTCATTGAAATAAGCAGGTACGCACCTCACTTAAAAATTATTTTTGGCGTACATATGGTGAAGAACAATACTGACTTATGGTACAGGTAGGCACAAATCTCATTTGGCTACGTGCATAATATCAAAACTGTATAATTGAGCCCAAATGCATATGTATGCATGTAACAGTTACATTTGTAGACATGGTAGCATAGGCCTATATATTGCAAAACAAGCTTAATGCCTGCATTAGTCTACGACTGAAAGTTGGCGAAACAAGTATTGAAAACATGGCGTTGAACAATTTAAAACTATTTGAACTGTTTAGAAAGTCAATTACACCAACGTGTTTCGCGGAAGCTGCTTTAGAAGAACTCGATAGCTTATACGGAAATATTGAGAGAAGCAAAAGTATAAAAAATAATCTTTGTATGATACATGCCAAAATTAAGACAAAATGGGTGAAATGCAATCGAACCATTAACATCTTCAACTCCAAATACGAGGACTGGCTTAATGAAGACACCATCCTGGATATATTGGCAGTAGATAAACCCTCCACATCAACCAGAGGAGAAAAAGGAAGGCCAAAAAAAAGTATGGAGGAGTGTTCAATTTTCACAAGAAAGAGGAAACTTGCCGATGCCACCAATGACTTGACCACGAAGGATTTATCGGATGCGCTGTCTATTAAATACATAAAGGATAGTGAACGAGTTAGGTCGCAGATTACAAAATCTGTTGCTGATGCAAGCCCACTGCGACTAAAAAGGATTAAGGAAAGCATTCCCACTCCCACAAACGCACATATTAAAAAGTATAGTTCCGAAGAAGCCTTGGCTCTGTTTTTGGACTTAGAACTTTCCAAAGAGAAATATGAGATACTACGGGCATCTTTAATGCGACACGGGGCTGACCTTTTCCCCGAATGAATATTTTACAGAAAATTGAAAAAATCATTTAAAAAAAAACTCTTTTGTTGTAATTTTTTAGGTAATATCTTAAAACATGAAAAGCTTACAAAAGAACTACAAAAAAATATAAAATTCTTAACAAAAATTTTTTTGTTACCAAAACTTGGATTTTTTCACAAATTTTAACTTTGAAAACCCATAAGTAAGCACCTATAAGGTGTAGCGTCCACTCCAACCGCTCATTTTATAGGTTGAACAATTATCTATGACATGCAATTTAAATTATTCGATTATCTTGTTCGGTTCAAAAGATATGATTTTTGCAACGAAAAAAGTCAAATGGCGCCACTGTGCGGCGTAAACACACTACATTGTGGCCTTGTTGTTGTTCTTGTTTGTTTTTATGTGAAATAATGAATTTGATAAATTCTCAACTTTTAATTATTAGCATCACGTTAATTGTTGTTGTTCCCCATTTGCCACGTTCTGTAAGTTGAATTTTTTGTTTTTGGTGGTTGGAGGATGTGGTTTTTTTTTCATTTTTTGTTTCTATTTAAAATTATCTTGATGTTTCCTTTTCTAGAAAGCTTTTTGCATTGGTTCTTTACCTGCATCATGTCTAACTGAAGTGAGTAGTTAAATTTTGTATCTTAAACATTTTTTTTTGTTTGTATAGAAATTTTTGCTTGTTCTAAAAAAAGTTAAGAAAGGCTTAAAACGAAATACATATTAACTTAAAGTTAGAACTTTTTAGGTTGAGCCGACTTTTAAGTAACTTTTTTTCTTTGAAAAAGCTGAGAAAAATCACACACTAAATGCGTGGTCTAGTTTTAAGTATTTTTTTTTAAATCTGCAGCTAAAAAAGAAAATAATAATAAATAGCAACTGACATTAAGGATGAAAGTCCAAGCAACTCTATTCCCCCTTCAAAGCATTCAACGCGTTTCTTATTTAAAATAAAAAATTCAGCTAATCTCGTCGCTCGAAATGTGCGAGTTACACAAAACGCGTTAAAAACGCATTTTCCGACAACTGTTTTTTTAGTTATTTTTCGGAAGGGTGTTTTTAATGGAAGCATCAAACTTTAAGTTGGCCACACGTTTTTAATTGGCGTCCAATTTGTTTTTTTTAGTTATTTTTCGGAAGGGGTGTTTTTTATGGAAGCATCAAACTTAAACTTTAAGTTGGCCACACGTTTTTAATTGGCGTCCAATTTGTTAGCTGTCAAGTGATTTATGTTTAGTTTGGTTTGGCATGACAATAATTTAAGTCATGGGATCACTGTTGATCCCGATTTTCATAAGCGAAGTTTGCTTAGCGGTGAAGCTCACTTTGATTTGAATGGATATGTCAATAAACAAAACTCCCGTCTCTGGTATGATGATAATCCTCAGTGTATGTTGCGACACCGCTATATCTAGAAAAACTGACTGTTTGGTGTGCTTTAGGGGCTCGTGGAATCCTCGGTCCGTACTTCTTTAAAAACGATGCTTGTCAGAACGCTACAGTCAATGCTGACCGCTTTAGGGCCATGATTACAGGCTTTTTCGTTCATAAATTGAACAACCATGGTGTGCAGAAGCTGTGGTTTCAACCAAGAAACAGCTCGTGCCACAATTGATTTATTGAAGGAAACGTTTGGTAGCCGCTGTTTCGGACGCGTGAAATGTCCTCCAAGGTCGTGCGACTTACCGCTGCAAGACTATTTTCTATGGCGATATATAAAGGTGCCAGTCTTAGTCCTAACGCTTGGTACGAGTATTTACTTCTACCTTAATACGCCGTAGTGTAAAGTTTTTAATTGAAATAAAAATGCTAAACATCCAAAATTAAGAGCAAAATTGTGCTGTTCAGAAAATTTATGGATTTATAATACTTGCAAAATAATATTGTATGTACTAGACGGTTATGGGTTCGTCCCTGGTTTTTCTAACGAGATGTATGTAAATGCGTTTTTTGCCTCAGCTTTCCAACAATCAAGAGCAAGTGCTCCGGAACAAAATTGATTAAATATAAGTAGTTCTTCAAGACATTTTCTTACCTGTATAACAACATACATAAGTATAATTGTACTGCTTTGCTGTCAAAAACAGCTGATCGCTGTAAACGATGCTTAAAAAAGCAGGAAGTTCATCCACGCGTGTCATGGACTTTCAGCTTAACATATTCGTACATAATTAAAAATATTTTTTTTATAATTTTAACTTTTGACTTTAATTTCACATTTAACTCTAATTTCACATTTAAATCTTTTTTTAAGAGCATAAATTACACACTTCGCTGTCATTTTGTGTACAATAATCACATTAACATTTGTTGGTCATATAATTTCTTCTATTTTTTGTCTAAGATAATGAAAATCAGATCAGATCAAAAGTTAATTTTCTCCATAGTTTTTGTTTTCGATTGAAGTGAACTTGTTTAAGTAATTTTTGACTTTAAAGTTATATCTTGCGAAAGTAATAACATATGTAGCTTCGCAAATTGGTTGTCGTCTCTGTAAGTGAGCGAAATTTGTGGGTGGCGTTTTTTCGTTTCGTTTTGAGCTGAACTTAAATTGCTTCAATACAACCAGCTGATTTTATACAACTTTACATTCTCCTTTGTTCTCTTTGTTCAGACGTAATAAAAAATACTTTTGCAGAATCTCAGTTTCCAAATAAAGTTGCAATAACATGATTTCTTAGTTCTTTTTTAAGTGCGAACTCTCTCTTGACATACTGTTTGTGGAACACCTCTTGAAATACTTTCTCCTGATATACATAAGTATGTACATTAGGGCGTCTCGAAAAAAAAAGTTCGCCGTACACCACAGAATATAAAGTATTGTTGCAAGGCAGTTTTGAAAAAAAATTTTTTAATTTTTTTTGCCGAAAGTAGGGGTCGCCAAACCACATTTTTCGTTATATCTTCGACATTTATAGTCCTATCTCAAAGTGTGATATATCGATGTTTTCGTCTTGAGGAGGCCAATATTTTGATTTAATAGTCATTAACCTCAAATATCTCATTCTAGTATTTACCTACCAGATCTCTGTTTCTACCACCCTAATGTACCACCCTATTGTCAGAAAATCAAAGCCCGCAAAAAATCATTAAACTTTTGTTAAAGAAGTTTTTCGATATTTCCAACAGAACTGTTAAAAAATACAATTTATGTTTTTTGTCGAATGTAGGGGTTACCTTTTTGAGTATTTTTGTCAGATTTTCTGTATTTACTGTCGGATCTCACAGTGCGATATATCGATGTTTTTGTCTCGAGGAGGCCAATGGTCATCTTTAATATTCATTGACCTCAATATAACCGTTCTAATAGTTAAGGCTGTTCTTATGAAATATTTCCATAATTCCGGTAGATCTATAAGAAAAAAATTCATGTTTTTTGTCGAGCCTAGGAAATGTGATTTTAAATTGATTTGAAATTTTTCGTACAAAATTTTATACCCGGAAATCCATCTTTCGGTTAGACGTTAACGGGAGATTAAGTAAATTCGAGTTAGTTTAAATCCTCTAATAATGGAAGTAGTACCGTTATTACTCTCATAGTTTATTTATTTTTGTATTATCCATGAAATATCTGTTGGAATTATCAATATTTAATCGTGTCGTGTCAAGAATTAATTTAAATAAACTAAAAAATGTCTTTTACTATCAGTGAATTAAACAACACTAAATTACCAACTAAGGGTGATGTTATTAATTTCTTTTTACATCTTCGGCATAACGCTGGTAGAATTCGAAAGCTGGGTGCTTTTAAACAAGAAGTTTTGAGAGGTATCATCATTTTGTGGCAGCGCGCAGGCATTCCAGTAATGTCGGTAAGTGGTGTTCGTAAAAGTTTGGATAAGCTTCTGAATGATTACTACAAAATGGTAAAATATAAATTCGAATACAATGTAAATGAGTGGAATAGATTGTTCTTAATTTCGCGTTGTAAGTGCGGTATTGAAAGAAATATTGCATGCAATTGTACAGCCTCTGATAAAATTCCAGACCACGCAAAAGAGTTTTTCATCGATCAGTGCGGTCCACGATTGTTGACTATAGATTATGTTGCTGATATGATGTCGACGAGTAGCAACGGTGAAGAAATGTCGAAGACTGTTGAATCATCTTATGGGTTGCGTGACGAATTTGTCAGCGTTGGGTATAATGTAGACAGTGAAGAAGAGCAGGAGTTTGAGGAAAATGTTAACGATGTATCACAGACTTTAAAAAAATTTGTAGTGGCTGACATTTCATTGCATAATTTTAGTTCAGCTTTGGATCGCAGCGACACATCAGTTCGATACGGTGCCTTACTTGCGACCATGTTAATTAAAGATTTAAAGTTGTCGATTACCGCAAAAGCAAATGAAGAGTTATCACAAGAAACTGCCGAAAGCATATGCCAGTTTTTTGATGGACTTGTCATCGACAAAAACAAAATATTTAGGGAACGTGTAAAATTCCGTAAGCAAGCAACAGTCGCAGCAAAATGTATCGATTTAATAACGTGCATTTCTTTCGATGGTAAAAAAGAGCCTACTTTGAAAAGAATAACGGAGGCAAATGTGACTCGGAATGTTGTTGTCAATGAAGAGCATATCACTATATTGAAAGAGCCACACTCCAAATTCATTGGCTATGCTACGCCCACTGACAGCACCGCTATGGAAATACAAAAAAGTATAGTAGATTTCTTAAGGAATGGAAACTTCAGTACGGATAACTTAGTAGCTATTAGCTGCGATGGAACTCCTACCAACACTGGTTACAAAAATGGAATCATTCCATTGGAATGGAATTTGGATAAACATTTAAAAAGATATTTTATGTATATATTTATATATAATATGCTGCATAAATCGGGTTGTAATCCAAATAGATATTAGTTTTATTAAAGATAAACAA
The DNA here is from genome assembly GCA_932526305.1 of Epicampocera succincta. Taxonomy (NCBI): domain Eukaryota; kingdom Metazoa; phylum Arthropoda; class Insecta; order Diptera; family Tachinidae; genus Epicampocera; species Epicampocera succincta. The sequence goes on from OW052034.1 coordinate 62,686,017, forward strand.
TCTTATTTGATTACTGTCCAGTATTATTAACAGGTTTAAATGTAAATTAAAGAATATTACGTTAAAACGAATAACTAATAACATTTACATATATATATATATATATATTAAAAGCCAACGGCAAGCACATACTTATGTACATATATCGTTACCTGAAACGCAAAACGCCCTAACTAACATTTTAGTAATTTTACAGGAGAAGCAAAAAACATTCTTAAACGATATTCAATATTGTAGTAAGGGCTTTTTTATTTTGTCAATAAAGTTGCTATTTGTGTACGTGGAAGTATGATTTGTTTGGTGGTGATGTACAGGGTGTTTTTTTAGAGGTATAGAACTTCGAATTGAAATAAAACATAAGAAAATCGTTTTAATGTCCATCAATTTGGCTTTATTGGAAGGATAATTTTATGCCATTAATGTTTAAATATGATTTCGGGCATGTGGCCGCCGCGGCTGGCTCGAATAAAGCCAATTCTACAGGTCCAATTTTTGATGGACAAAAGTTGATGGACAAAGCTCCAATTGCTGTGCACGGTGGCGAATCGATTCATTCGGGTCCTCTTCAACACTTTGCTCTACAGCGGCAATTGTTTCTTCGGTGCGCACTGTTCGACGTCTCTGCGGATGCGTATTATCACATAGAGTAAACGTAGTGCGAAAACGATCCATGGTTAACCGAATTAATTGCTCTGATGGACGATTATGTCGACCATAAAATGGACGGAGCTTGCGGTAAACTTCGCGAACTGAACCATTATTTTCGAAATAAATTTTGCACGATTTGCAAGCGTTGTTCTTTTGTCAACCTGTTCATGATGAAATGGCAAACCAAACTAAATATTAATCACTTGACAGCTGACAAAATGGCCGCCAGTTAAAAAAGTGATGCCAACTTAAAGTTCTATACCTCAATAAAAAACAACCAATATTTTGATTAGATACATCGGAATTTGCAAAAAAATCGATTTTGAGTTTTTTTATTTTATTAGTCAGGGCGTTTTGCGTTTTAGGTAACGATATGTATCGTATATATACTTCGTTATACTCGTATGTATGTATGTATGTATGTATGTCCAAAAGAACACTCACCACACGCATATACATACATACGTACATATTTATTTAGTTAACAGCGTTGCCATTGTTGATCTTGTCGAAACTAGTTTGTTTGGACATTATTCGTTTCGTGGAATGATTGGCTAAAGCCCTTTTGACTCTACAACTTTTGTTCATTGTTCAATTATTGGGGAACAGTAAAAATATAGTGTAATAGGAAAATGTCACACAAAGAGTTCAAATATATTAAGAAAAAGCATAAAAATCAAAAATTTACTAAAGTTATCGATCAGAAATTAAGTTCTGTCAATAAAAGAAATGTAAACTTTTTCAAATTTAAATTGACATTTCCAGCTTGAAATATAAAAGTGTTGATTAGTGCACGATTTATGGGCAAATTAAGCGATTTGCCGCTTTTTTCTGTTCGGTTTTGCGTCTTCTTATAAGGGCTTAAGCCTTATTTTATTTGGTTTGAGAGAATCAATTGTCTCTGCTGGATGTTTACAGCATGCGGCACCCTATTGGTTTGATTTTGCCTGCTGTCTATTAGTAGTTTCTAATGTCAAAACAATTTTACGGCAAATCCGAGTTGATTGGTTTGGTAGGGCGATTGGAATTGATTTATGTCAGCACCAGCCTTTATGACCCAATCTGACGGTGGACCAACTTCACAGGGTGACTTAATAACACCTCTGGATCTCGCTAGGCCTTAACCAAAATCTAGTTCCTTACGAAGAACAGAAATCTGTTGCAGGACAAGACCGCCTCGAAAACATTTGGATCACCGCACGTAGACAAGCCGTTGTTAGGTTAAAGCCACAGCCTATAACAGAACGCTTAAGGCAAGGTAGGCACCTCAACCCATGACAACCACGATGCCAAAGGCATCCTGGGGGGCATGTTGGTCCGCGTTCTGCCTATTGACATTTGGTGGAGGTTTCAGAAAAACCTGCATAAGCGAAGTCAGACATGCAAGAATTTTAGCTGCCGGGGTGGGGGGAGTTGGTTTGGTACACAATAACACAACACATGTATATCAAAGGAACGCCAGGTCAACCGAGAAACTTGGTGCAGTTGGTGAAAATTTGCAGTAGAACCTACGCCGTGCACAAAAACTTTCTGGCTTTAGTAGACCTGTTTGACCCACATTGAATAATATGGACTTAAACGGTACTGGTTGCACTAAAATAGCGCAGTGTGCCATACATTTGACGCCAGGATGCCTACTCAGCAAACACGATTTGAGGAAATGGTTACATATCGCAGAGGTGACGAGAATTTACCACCAAGAAACTTTTTCTCGTTAAAAAATTCAGTTGGATCTGTGTGCAGAGTCATTGGAGCACTTGGATCTGTGATACCAGCAGTTGCGGTGATAATTTGGACAAGGCATGGAGTCATAATGGCATCCATTGATCTTTCAAATAAAAAAAATTTAATACCTCACACATGTCTTATTCCATTTCAATATACCAGCGCCCTTGTTGCAAACCCCTTTATAATTCGAAGTGTGTTCTAAGAAATTCGAAGCTGGCCACTATAAAATATTTCTGCTTTCAAAACAGCTCTCAAACATTTCTGTGGAAAAGCTTTTAAACATATGCTGCGTGGTTGTACTACTACGAGTCTAGTAAAAAAATAAGAACAAAGAGAATTGTGTTGGTTTCTCGTTTTGCCAGTTCTATGTGATAAGACTACCACCATTATATAGTTTTTCATATCTATGGTTTTCGATACATGTTAAATTTTGCTCCATATGGAATAGATCAAAAACTTTAACAAATAACCTCAAACATTTTATCGAATAAACAAAATTGTATAACCCGTTAGGGTTGCTATACCCGTAAAGATTAGAATTTGATTCATATTGAAACGGTCTATTAGACTTTTATTATGAACTGCTAATTGAACGTACAAAAAATGTAGGCTTAAAACCTTCTCAGAAATGTAATTTTGTGCTAATGAAAATAAATTAATCTTGTTAAAATATTTAGTTCACCGCTAAGCATCTTATTTCTCTCTTTCCAATATCAGCAAACAATTTTTAGTAATAAAAATCCCCTGGATTTTGCACATTTTCAACTCGCCATTATATGTAATTTCTTAACCTCTTGAACTGTTCAGTTATTTTAATACATTAGTCGCTTTCAAAATACTTTTGTAGGTTTTACAAATAATTTTAATCGTATAGAAGTTTTTTTTTTATTTTTCAGCGGCAACGCTGATAGTTATCAACACAAATTTCAATCAAATATTGAAATACATACATATGCACATATACGTATATATATATATATATATATATATACGTATATTTTTTATTCTCTTCTCAGATTTTATTCGCTGTGGTTAAGTATGAATAGCGTTGCCGCTTGTGAGGATTTATCGTATTTTTTTGTATGTCAATATAATTTGAATATTTTGTAGTTAGAAAATATTTTTAGAAACAAAACATTTTTAAAAAATAAGCTATAATAAAGTTATGAAGTCGATGAAAAATTTTGTTGAGCAACTAAACCTGAAATACATATATTTTTCGCAAAATGAATGAGCAGGTATCTGATCTGATTTTTGTAAATTAAAGGCGATCTGTTTTGGTACTTTTTCCCGAATAAATTACAAAAATGGATAGTACAGTAGCATATGCCGGGTATCCGCTATATAAATATGTTTGTTATATTATAGTTTTTAATATATGTATACATCTATACTATTTAATATACTTGAACACTGAATTAAGAATTTAATTTTTTTATTTTCCACAAAGAAGACATTTTAAATTGTTGGTTTGTTGGCTAGAAGATATTTTAAAATATCAAATAGCAAAACTGTGTATCAGTACATCAACATTGTAAAATGCTTGTCCAGACGATTTTCTTTTCGTTGGAGAGAAATTTTAACGTTATAACCAAGCAGATAAGCCGATTAGTACGACAATGCGGTCGTATCCCAACTTTATTTATTATTTAGTTTTTGTCGAAAATACAAATTTTATGCTTGAACCGTTCACAGGTATAAAAAAGTAATCAGCTGGGCACTCAATTTAACCACTTAAGAAGTCACCCTGGCTATGACAGTGGATTATAGAGGTATAAGAGGTGGGTTAACTGCGTTAGTGCTAAAGTAAAATAACACAACGTTTGTTTGCTTAAGTTTTGGCTAACTGAAATAAAAATCTGTATTATTCTTTCAAGAGATATAGACCTTATTCTGAACAGAATATATTTACCGCAGGCACCAAACATCAGAGATAGCGCACAAGGCTAAAGACATACATAAATAATTTGTTTAAGATATTTTTAGTTCCAATCAATTGTGGGATTTTTTTTAACAATATTTTTGTCGCATATTTTAACTTTCCAGGCGTTAACCTAATGAATGTGTTTGTTCCTTTTTCAGTTGGTATAAAAATATCTTAAAATAAATATTTATCAATAGAACAGTCAGTGATCGTCGCAGGCACCCTTCCAGACAAATAAGTGGCCCCTTTACTGCAAGTTCGAAAGTATTTCATCTACATGTAACCGATTCGCTTATTCCTAAAAATTCAATTACTATCAAAAGTATTTATAATACGTTTTATATTCATATTATGTTTTTATGAATATAATGCCATGTGTATAACAAATCTTTATCAAAAGCTCTCTTCACTTTACCGAATATGTGCATATGTGTATAATAATCTTATATGTAAATAGTGCCCCACAACGGTTACACTGAATGCAATTGGGAGAGCGGTTTTGTTTTGCGTTCGCTATAAAAAGTGTAGCCTCTGTTAATTAAGCAGTCAGTTATGTTTTGTATTTCGATTGGGCGGCTGTTGTTGGAAAATCATATAATGAATTGTATATTAATATTGTCTCTCATCTCTATGGCTACTTTTGTGTCTGCCAACAGCGTCTGTACGGGTTGTCCTGTAGAACAAACTGGTGAGGGACTTAAGAAGGCGACGGAAGTCCTTAACAACTCATTAACGAAACTGGCGGCTGGCGATGGTCCATTCTACACGTGAATATTAACATTTTTGGACATCTTTAATTTATATGTTTTATCTTAATTTGGTTTCTTTAATTTTATATCCTTCAAGGCTTGTTGTAGTCAATTCTGCTACCACACAAGTAGTATCCGGTACTTTATATAAATTCAATGCAGATCTCAAAGATAAGGATGGAAAGGTAGAAACCTGTAATATTACTATTTGGTCTCAGCCCTGGTTGGAAAATGCTTACCAAGTAACATTTGATTGTCCTGGTAAAGAGAAAGTCACTAAAACCCATGGTGCTTAAAAACAGCGCTTTTCAAATTATAGTGTGTATTCTGAAACAGATTTTATTTTTAATTAAATGACGCACCTACAATTCAGAAAGCATTTTTATATTTCTAACAAGATAATACGAAAAATGCAATAATTTGCGTTATCGTTGCGCGTCCCAATTAGCTGCAGTTTCCTTCAGCGTTATGCATTATGCACTTAAAATGTAAGTCTTAAATACCTGTATGTATTTCTAGGCATCAGGGACTGCTAAATGTGATTGATTCCAATCTTTAATGGAAATAATTTTCAAGGTTCAAATTGGAAGTTTTTTAATATGCTGAAATATTATTATTTTTAAAAATTACTTGCAGAAATGTTAAGTGACACAAACAATTCTTTAAGGTTCAATTCGACATGACTTAGCCATAACCATAACATTATTTTGCGATCGGTTACTGCCGTAATAACCATAAACAGCTGGTATTTGTTTTATATATGTACATGAGAGTATTTTTGCTTAAGGCGTTGTCAGTTTTCTGCTCCTTATTTCACAACTAGTATTTGGAAATATGGCACAAATTATTCCTTTATTTTATTTTGTTTGAAGTTCTGTACACAAACAAATGATAATTTTGTGTCCAAGCCAATTATTGTACAATAATAAAATTTTGCAACCTGTCAAGATTTAAAAAGAAAAATGATTAAAACATTTTATTTTTGAGCGCATAAGAAGGTTCATAAATGGTACAATCATGTGGGCGGACACTTCCTCCTCCGATTGCTCCAGGCGTTTAAGGAACATATAATTACAAATTACTCAAGAATAATTGAAAAAGTCATTAATCGGCAGTACATTTCAATTGTGAAAAATGTACATAAATACACACATACATACGTGTACACATATCTAAACAACTAAGTATGTGGCGGTTTCCTGGGTCCTTTCAAGCCTACAGATGAGTAGGGCAGCACTTATGAAATGTTGGCATGTAGACAGCCAGAAAACACACAAGAAACTGTTTTATGTAGTACATAAATATATTGTTTATGTAAATGTGGTTTCTAAGGCAGAAATAATTTTCAACACATTTGGATAAAAATAAAATCAAATCGCTTTTGCAACATTTGTGATTTGTTATTCTGGAGCTGAGCTGAAAAAAGATACATTTATAAGTAACTGTGAGAAAAATTGCTTAAAGCGCACAAATTTCACTTTGACAAATTTATTATAGTATTTCAAACGAAGTAAAAGGCAATTTCCAATAAAAAAATAATAAACATACAAATTAATTTGTATCTATCTACATACATACATACCGATCGATACCTTAATATAGAAAGGCCCGAAGTAGAAGAGAGAGAGAGAAAACTTAATAAAAATGAAAGTTTTGTAGTTGCGAAACTTTTTTCAACTGTTTATATATTTGTTATTTTTAGTCGGATCAAGTCTATTTCTTAGCAATGATGTGTTGGAAGATCATCTCTCGAAATTTACAAAAAACTCGATTTGAGAAAAAAAAAACGAGTTAGGCCCTTTCCATATTAAGGTAACGATATGTTACCTTCAGAAGATTGTTGTCATACAAATTGTGTTAACAGCTCTCTTAGCATAATATTCATAATAATGCATGCGATGACAGCAGCGTTGCCACTAATGAAACAACAAATTGCACAGCGGCAAGTCTAAAGTAAAGCAAAATCAAACGAATTAGTGCAAACAAAAACAAGTTCTAATGTTTTACTTCACTACGAGTACTTTTTTGTTGTGTACGTTTTAAATGTCGTATATAAATAATATTAAAAAAAACGTATAACAAAAACAAACGTATAGTATTAAAATCATTAATTCACAAACTATTAAATAGGGATTTAATTAAAAATATGCGTCTTTTCGAGCTAAATAATTTCTCATATTTCTTCTTAAATTATATAAAAATTTGATTAAATCGGTCGTATGACAGCAATAACTTGAATTTTTTTTCTGATTTAACTGGAAGTAAATGGACTGCAAACAATCAGTTTCAATATCTAATGCATTGCAGTGTTTAACTTTTTCACAATTGATTGTTATTAATTGATTTAATATCAAAAATTAATTCTAATGGCACATTTTTATGGGCTGTGATTTAAAAAAGCATGTTGTGGCCACTCCTAATCCAATTTTTGGTAATCTCGCTTATCCAGCAACGTGAACTTTAATGATTGTGCAAATTTTTGAATCTACTGTTCAACATACGGTTGGTAAATTCTGCCTGTGTATTTACCTACAAAAGTAGAAGAAACAGGGAATAGTTTCCCCTGAGTGAGGGTTTCTCACTTGATTACGATGCCTTAATTTAAAAGTGCCTTTTATAGAAACATATGTTATGCACAGGCCGCTGCTTTACTTTTCTGCTCGTAAAAATTGAATTGAATACCTCGTGATAGGTAAGTGCCCCGCCAAAAATCGCGTACCCCAATATCATGATGGGGTAATAGTCCTCAACGTTCATATAGGGTACTACTTAATTTGAATGCTGTGCAAGAAGAACGGGTAGCTAATCTACGTACAATATATATGACGCTGTATAAGAAACCCGCCCTATTGTTTCAAATTTCATTAATTCACTTTTATTTTGGATTTTTTGGTTATACATAAAATATCATAAATTTTCATATGAAACCGTTTGCAAGTCTCAAAAATATGTTTGCAAGAATATATTTCTAATCTGCTCTGCAATATAGGACCTATTTGCAATAATATGAAAGAATGTGAAAGCATTAAACTATAACTTGTGCCTCGAAAAACATCTAGGTCGAAATTGGCAATATCTTCTTCCATAACTAATTCTAATGATAAAACTAAAGGTAAAACATTTGGCGCCAGCACGAATTCAAACTGAATTGCCTTGATTGTGCAGCACAACCTTCTCTACTCTTTAAAACATTAGCAAGCGAACACTTGATGCGACTAAGTTGCTAATTTGGGGTATCGTAGGAAAAGAGACGATTGGCCTCAACAAAGGACTTTTAAATATTTATTTCTAGTCAAACTACATGATTGCACTTCTACAAGTCATCTTGCCATTGACACTCAACGTTTCAGTTAATCTTTCAGATCGTCTTCTGAATCGTAGAATTGACCTTTTTGTTTTGCTTCTTAAATAAAATTTTATGGCCCTCATTCGTACGAAACTTGTGATAATGTAAATTGTAGACATTTGAGCTCAAGCGAAGAAACTGCGAAGAAAGTGTGCGAAATAATTTTGAAATTTTAATGCAGCTCTTATCAGTTGGCTTTTGGTATTGAATACGAATATATCTTTCTCCCTGAGATTCTGCTTGGAATAATGAAAATCTGTACTTTGATTTTTTGTTGCGTTTTGCTGACAGTAAACGGTCGCCCCGGATGTCCTGGCTGTGTAACGCGTTTATCAGGCAATGAACTTATAGACATTGAGGACAAATTGATTTATACCCTGAATAAATTGGCAGCTGCTGGTGATGGTCCCTACTACAGGTAAAAGAACTCACATGTTGCCGATAAAAGTACTGACAACGAATGTTATTATCCTACTAATATACCACCCAGGGGCGTAATTTGTTCTCTAAACAGCAATGTTCACGCACACAAATTTTCCATTTAACATAAATAATAGATTGTTGCTCAATATCCAGCAAAATTAATTGTTGTCGATTTTTAAAGGTTGAAGAAAGTCAACACTGCGACTGCACAAGTTGTAGCTGGCATCAAGAACATCATCAGTGCGGACTTAATTGACAAAAACAATCAGACGAAGACATGCAAAATAACGATTTGGTCAAAGCCTTGGCTGTACAATGGAACCGATGTTAATTTTGAATGCCCTGGAGAAAAGAAGATCGCTAGGCGACACAGTTCTCAATAGTCAGCCTGAATATGTCAAAATAAAGTGGTTGTTTAACTAGCGTTGGCGTTTTTCTTGAAATATTAACTGATAGTAAAACTATTTCAGATTTTTCTGCAAAACCTATTTATTAATTAAGCTTTTTTTGGGACACGTGCATGCCTATACATAGTTTTAATCCCTAAGTTGGTCAGCCTAATCAACTCTCGCTTTACCAACTCGAATTCCTCATAGTACTCGTATTCGTAAATAACTTATTGGCCGTAAAGTTACGGTTTTATTTGTATCCAGAGCTAACCACAGCACTCTGTCGGGGAAGAGAGAAGCGCTGGTTTTTCGATTGACTGGGTACTCGAAAGTAGAGGTAGGGAGAGCCTACCTACTGTTTTGCAGAAGCTCCCGTAACATTTATCAAAGGTTAGATGGTGTTACAAGTCCTCCTGATGTTCCTCATGTTTTTTTTTTTTTTTTGTAGCTTTTGATGATGTTTTCGACACCCCAAATACTTTGCCCGACAACATTGTCATGCAGAGGTACCTGTGTTCGTAAGAAACTGAACGACGAAAAGCGTGGTGTATATACATATGTAAGTTAACACGATTCAAGTTGGTGACCAACCTGTCATTAATTTTTTTTTGGTTTTTTCTTTTTTTTCTTAATTGCAAAATTGTTTTAATGTCATTTTAATAATTTTCGATATTTTTCCAACGAAATATTTTAATAAATTAACATGACACGGGTTGGTGAACTAAAAAGGCAATTTGCTATTAATTTTTTTGTTCTTTTCTGTTTCTCTTTAAATTGCGAAATTATTTTAATATTGTGCTTGCATTGATAAATGCAAACACATCATTTTCATGCAAACGTCTGACTTGAGGGAATGAATTTCCCAATAATTTTAAGTTTAGTTGAAGTAAGCAAAAAAAACTTTGTAATAATTTTAAGCTTTACTTTTAAGAAAAGAAAAATGTTTTTGTCACTTAATTTTTAGTCTTCTTTAAATAAAGAGTCGCTTTTGACAAGCACTCGTACAACTGGCGCTCAACGTGGGGCCAGGTGCTTTTGACAAGCACTCGTACAACTTGTCTCTTAAACTTTTAGTTTTTTTCAAATAAGGAGTTGCTTTTGACAAGCACTCGTACAACTGATCTTAACTTTTAGTTTTCTTTAAATAAAGAGTCGCTTTTGACAAGCACTCGTACAACTGGCGCCCGAGCGAAGTATTTAAAAGTTATCCGTGCATATCGCGAATACGTGTAGAGAAAGAGGCCCCTTAGTATCCTGTTCGGAAAAAAGGACGCGTAGAACGCAAGCCGCTTTACCCGCGAATAACGACTACAAAGTCCCAAAGTTTAAATTTAAGGAAAGTCAAACAAATTTATTTTTTTTTTTTTTTTTTTTTCTTCATGAAGTAAAAAGTTATAAAAACATTAAAAATAAATATATTTAATCCTTAATCTTTAAAAATAAATAAACTAAAAAATAATAAGCTAAGATAAGAAATTGTGCCTACAAAAAAATTCACAAAAATATTTAATCTTTAAAGTGAACTCTTGCATCAAATAAAAAGTTACACCTGCGGAGAAAATACAAAAAAAAACATTATAAAAATAAAACTTTAAAGTGAAATAAACTAACTTTGGATAATAAAAAGTTAAATCTACAAGAAAAAATATTCAAAAATATCATAAATAATTTTTTTTTTAAAAATCTACTAAGCCGAAAAAAAGCTAATATTACAAAGCAAAAATCAACAAGTGACTTTTAAAACAACAAGTTTTCGATTAGAAAAAGGATCTAAGAACTATTTAAAGTGACAACAACCGCCAACGTCTTTAAAAGGAGAATTTAAGAATAATCTCCAAGCAACTAAAACCGTTCTACCCTGGAAGACCGAAAGGAGACCAACATTTTTAATATTATTAACCTTCTTAACCCTTCATTCCTTCTCTGCCAACGAGCTGCAAATTTTTAATTACACCTTATCTCATCTCGTGACAATTAATAATGGATCTGGAAAAGTTCAGAACGGTACTTTCAAAATGATACACACCGTAGAATTGGACAAATACAAAAGTTTCATAGACGGCGTGCAATCGCAGATCAGACGTACTATCCCTAAGTCGAATCCTTTCTTCCCACTCCTCAAGCACGAGGTATCCCAAATTTATGATATTCTCGAGATCATAGAACCCAAGGAGCAACTTAGAAATAAGAGATCTATTAACATAATAGGAACCGCTTGGAAATATATCGCCGGATCCCCGGATCACGACGATTTTGAGTTAGTAACAGGATTGTTAAATAAAACTATAGAAAGTAATAATCAGCAAGTAATTATAAATAAAATTTTTACCGAAAGATTGCAAAATCTCACACAAATAACAAATCAAATAAATAATGTAATCAAGATAGACGGTAATTTTGTAAATGCGGCTGCAATCAGCATGCACATAAAGTTAAGATTTATGAAAGAGGAATTACCCAATATAAAATATGCCATAAAATGGGCAAAACAAAATATTATAAATTCAGCCCTTTTGAATAAAGAAGAAATAAAAATAGCATTGAATAAATTAGCAGAAGATAAACTTCTGTTTTCATCCATAGAAAAATCACTTGAATTCTCAGGCATTAAAGTCCTGTACAATCAAGGAAAACTCCTCTATATTATTGTAATCCCTCTCACTAGTAATTAAGATTATGTCAATATTATTATTAAACCGGTAAAAAGAATTGAAAGAATTGTAAACATTAAATTTAAGGAATTAATGAATAATAATCATAAGATATTTGGTATTTCAGATGAATGTTCTAAAGTAAATAATATTAAAATTTGTAAAAGCAACCAACTAGTCGACATATCCAATGACACTTGCATCCCACCGCTACTTAGTGGAACGAATTCGTCTTGCCCAATTTCCCACGGGTATCATGTACCCCGTGTGGAGACAATTTCTCCTGGTGTAATCTTACTTAATGATTTTCACGGCAAAATAAATAATGAAACAATTAACGGAACATATTTGATCACATTCCATAACCTAACGCTCAACATAAATGACAAATTATACAGAAATTTGGAAGCTCCCCGTCTGGAAGTTTCGCCGCCGTTAATCCAACAGACACCAGTCGAAGATGAATTCGTAAACCTGTTATCTTTGGAAATGCTTAACCACTTGCATATTAATAACACTAAAAGTATACATGAACTTAAGTTAGACTCTGCAATCACAAAATATACTACATCCTCTTTATTCACCCTATTGCTCATATGCCTGGCGCTAATGAAATTTTTTGCAAAGAAGGGGAAAAATTAGTCGTTCATACAGTAACGAACATAAAGACAACACAAGAAGCGATTGCCTAATACAAATGGCATGAATCAAAGCCACAAAAGATTGACGACCTACCCTACTTTTAACGATTGAGGACAATCGTTTTTAAAGGGGGAAGAGTTAACACGATTCAAGTTGGTGACCAACCTGTCATTAATTTTTTTTTGGTTTTTTCTTTTTTTTCTTAATTGCAAAATTGTTTTAATGTCATTTTAATAATTTTCGATATTTTTCCAACGAAATATTTTAATAAATTAACATGACACGGGTTGGTGAACTAAAAAGGCAATTTGCTATTAATTTTTTTGTTCTTTTCTGTTTCTCTTTAAATTGCGAAATTATTTTAATATTGTGCTTGCATTGATAAATGCAAACACATCATTTTCATGCAAACGTCTGACTTGAGGGAATGAATTTCCCAATAATTTTAAGTTTAGTTGAAGTAAGCAAAAAAAACTTTGTAATAATTTTAAGCTTTACTTTTAAGAAAAGAAAAATGTTTTTGTCACTTAATTTTTAGTCTTCTTTAAATAAAGAGTCGCTTTTGACAAGCACTCGTACAACTGGCGCTCAACGTGGGGCCAGGTGCTTTTGACAAGCACTCGTACAACTTGTCTCTTAAACTTTTAGTTTTTTTCAAATAAGGAGTTGCTTTTGACAAGCACTCGTACAACTGATCTTAACTTTTAGTTTTCTTTAAATAAAGAGTCGCTTTTGACAAGCACTCGTACAACTTGTATAGGGTGTTTTTTATTGAGGTATAGAACTTTAAGTTGGCATCACTTTTTTAACTTGCGGCCATTTTGTCAGCTGTCAAGTGATTAATATTTAGTTTGGTTTGCCATTTCATCATGAACAGATTGACAAAAGAACAACGCTTGCAAATCGTGCAAATTTATTTCGAAAATAATGGTTCAGTTCGCGAAGTTTACCTAGATACTTAGATGCTGATTTTCATCGCAAAATTTTGTTCAGTGATGAGGCTCATTTTTGGTTGAATGGCTACGTCAACAAGCAAAATTGCCGCATTTGGAGTGAAGAGAATCCACATGAGACCCTTAAGACGTCATTACATCCACAAAAACTGACTGTTTGGTGTGCTCTATGGGCTGGTGGAGTCATTGGGCCAACATACGGCCCCATATGCTCGAAAAAGTGGTTGAAAATTGGACCTGTAGAATTGGCTTTATTCGAGCCAGCCGCGGCGGCCACATGCCCGAAATCATATTTAAACATTAATGGCATAAAATTATCCTTCCAATAAAGCCAAATTGATGGACATTAAAACAATTTTCTTGTGTTTTATTTCAATTCGAAGTTCTATACCTCTAAAAAAAACACCTCTTATATGTATATAGAACAATATTTGAGCAATACTAAATACTATCTGACCTTAGAAGAAAAAAGAACAAAAGCTATTTTTTATCATATACAATAAATGGACAGACCAATAAAATTAGTTACTTCCAATTTTTTCCCACATACAGACATACATACATTCATTACACAAATACAATTTGATGTTGTAACTCCCGATTTTTATCACGGCTCGAGCAAATATTAAAATATTAAAAGAAGAAGCAAGAAGACTTCTTTCTATTAAGGACACAACTGCTTTAATGTATGTCTATCGCAAAAACATACCGATATAATATTGTTGTGTGAAAAATATGGTGTTGGAAAGCAAACTGTTCGCCAGATTAATACTACACAAACAAAGAAATAACTTTAATATATGTATGTATACATAGTTCCAAAAGTTATATAATCGATGGTTTAAGAACTTGAAGTTTCCCGAAAATTGTGGTTGTCCAGATAAGTCAGTTAAAATGCAACTATATGGTATACAAACCGATTTACTTAAAGAGTAATCAAGAACAGGGCAAAGTATAGCTAAAGACCAGCTACTTTAAAGGTATATTCGGAATAAATGAATGTTTGGTATTATTATACAAATATGTAATACTCGTATGTACTTCCTTTTTTAAGAAAAATTGCACGTATTTTTTTGTGTCTTTATATAACCTGTTTCGTTGATTATCCGTGCTAAGCCCGATCGCGTTCGAGCAGCATAATCGCGGCTCAACTGTACATCGAACAGCCTGCATATTTTATGAGATAGAAGCTGGACTTACAACGAGTGTGTACTTGTATGGAAAACGCTTAAGTTTTTAATTTGTGTGAAGCTGTTTTAAATTGCTCAGCCTTGCAAATAAGTTATGGACTTAATAATTGAAAGTCCAAAAGAAATATTTTTTTGGTCAGAATGACCTCACTTTATCAAAACCAAAGAACAACTCCGACAATAGTTTACAATCATGCTTAATTTATATTAAATTAAATTACCAAAATATAAAGCTGGCGTGATTTTATTAATAAGAATTATTTAGATTATTTGCAAAAATATTAATAAGAATTATTTTGAATACCTGCAAAAATATAAGGTGGCGTGATTTTATTAAGAAGAATTAATTTCATAAGTTGCAGAGTTCGTTAACTTTGTTTGAGTTAACTAATACAAACACAACAACAAATACTCAATTTGACGAATTCGCGATGTAACGATAACGCGATATAACGAATATATTATTTAATTTTTTCACATCTCTGTCGTTGCTAAACGAAATAAACTCATTTTATTAACACTAAATGTAGAAAATGTTTTCCAATAAAAACTTCACAATATAACGAATCTTTCACCGTAACGAATAAGTCTAATATAATATCACTGGTTAAATTGAACATTTTACAGTTCGAAACTTTTAAAAAGAAAGGTTAGACTTTTAAAAAGAGAAGTTTCTACATAACATTGGCAACATGACTTTATCATATTCGAATCGATGATTGATTTGATAAATGTTGCCTAAAATTAGGTTTTTTTAAACACTAGATATTAATTACAAAAACCTGGACAAAACCGAATCACTTTAAAGGAAATTTCCCGATCATAATTTTGGGTTTTTTTTTTCTATTCGAGCCATTCAGCTATTTAGTTTACGCAGTGTGATTTATTAAAAAAAAGATTTTAGATTGAAGACCCACTTTGAAACGTACAAAACTTTATACTTGATTATTTTCTTTCAACTACACAGAAAAAATAACAATTAACTTTTTGTTTAACATCTCTTTTTGCAACAATAAGTTTATTGGCTTAAATAAATGCTACAAAATATATATGGAACAGCAATTTGTTTGTTTGAAAATAAATGGAAGTTGTAATAATTTTTTTTTTTTTGTTTATCACATTTTATTTGTTTAAAAAATTTACAGTTTTTGTTTAATATCTGCAAAATGGTTGCTTGAGTCCGCGAATTTCTTTACCGGCCTGTATACAAAGAGTATTAACTGATTCAGCGAATGTCATTGTTGAATATAAAAAAGGAATTTTATTCTGTATTTAAGATTTTTTGTGATTTTTTAAACACTTTGATTTTTGAAAATTTAATTAAATACAACTCAGTCTTAAACATGAAATTAATTTCTCTAACTGTTTTATTTTACTTGCAGCTGTCTGAGGAGGAAACAAACGAAACTTTGACTTATGTTTTGAGCAAATATGAAGAACTAGAAATGAAAATAATCGGTGAACCTGTATCGTAAGTAAAATATATATTTTTGTACTAACAAATCTGAAATTTAAACTATATATAAAGTTTTTTCTGTTAATTATGGAATATTTGTCACTCAATATTACTAAAGATGACGTGAATGTTTCAAAGCGCCGTTTATATAGTTTTGAAATAAAATTTAGTTCATTGCCATCTACATACATATATTAACTTTACATGATTATTCGAATTGTAGAGGAGCCTATTATGTATTAAACTTAAAGCTTGTAGCCTCTTTTTCTTTAAACTTTCTACTAGTATCTACTCCTGTATTCCAATAACAGGCAAATTTCCTTGATAAGTATTTTCTAAACTAACCACTGGAGTTTTTTAATTTCATATCTTATAAAACGTTCTGACTCTAACACTTAAATACAGTTTTTAAGTGGCTTTTTATATAAGAACACCAAATCTTTTAGACATCAATAGATCAACCATGAAAAATGCGAATAATCAAAGTTGTCCCCTCAATTGGTACTTCGCTTTTAAAGAGGTATTTAAATTCATCACATAAACATATAGAAAAAGGAAGTTGTTGCTCTGCTTAAGGACTATCAGTTGAATAAAACATTAAGTGTTTGAACGAAAAAAGAGGTATTTAAATTCATCACATAAACATATAGAAAAAGGAAGTTGTTGCTCTGCTTAAGGACTATCAGTTGAATAAAACATTAAGTGTTTGCACTTATTTTTCAAAGGTTTTCAGGTCTACTAGTGAGTAGAGTGGCATTTACGAAATGTCTTATAGACAGCAAGAAAGCACGGAAAAAACAGATATACTACATACATATGTATTTATATGTACATATTTAATTCTCTTTTAAATTGTAAAAAATGTTTCTCTTTAAATTGTAAAAAATTGTTTTAAAATTTTGGCCTGCCTAGAACTGCTTATTTCGATAAATAAAACCAAAACATTTACAATCTTTTTTCTTTTTTCAATACCGGTGACTGACTCATCGGTTTCAAAAAGATTAGATATTAAGTTTTGGATATCGGCCATTATCTATCTTCAAAACTTCTTTTGAATAGGACTAACAGTTTTCGGTAATAAATACAGTTATTAATAATTTCAAACATCCACTCGAAGACCTTAAAGCGAGCTTCGCCTGAGGCAGAAAGTCAAAAGTTTTCGTCTTGGCTACATTCTATTCCATGCCACAAATGTTGTCCTTGTTGGCGCAGATCTCTTCCTTGTTACTTTGATGGCTCAGCACAGCCAACTGTTATCTCTTCTATCATAGTGTTAAGAGATAGGATCACTATTAAGGAGACAAATTAATATGATATTTTATAAAAGTTATAGTTTTACTCAAATCATATAACGGCATAAGTAGTAAAAATTAAAAGAACACTAAATTGTATTTCTGCTGCTGCACTAACGAAGGTTGTATTTTTCATATTCATATTCACGTAGTTATAACATCCTTTAAACGAATCTTCGAATTGCATGTGTTTCGCAACTCTTTTTATAGTCTTTAACAACAAAAGAAAACAAGCAAACAAAAATCACTCTTTCATTAACATTTCCTGAGCCATCACGAAAAACATTTTTTGTTATTTTTTTAAATCTATTCAATTCCTTAAGGAAACTCAAACAGCGTTCCACCCACAGTCTAACATTTCTTTCATTTTTTTCAAGCATCTATGGCTTGCGCTTGACATACGGAGACACAGAGGAAGAGCTGAATATTCATTTCAAATATATCGACAATACACAACACGACATAATTCAGAACTGTGTTTTTGTTTTGTATCATCGTCAAAATGAATGCGAATTGATTAAAACTGTTTGCAATACATTTTTGCCATTCACGCCGCGCCCTCTGCTGCAACGCAAAGATGTACGCATTTGTGACGATGGTGCCGATGTGCAACTGGTCGAAAAGGAGGATTTTGACGGGGAGGAAACAACGGTGCTACCAACGGCGGATATCGAACAGGTTGCTCGCAATACTGATGACTCCTCTAGAAGGACAGATGTTGATGGTGAAGGCGCTGAACAGCCCAAACATCAAAATACTGAAACGGAAAAGTAATGAAAAACAGACACAATGAAAGAATCACAGTATTTGTGCGTACAAGGGCAATTAATGTATTTGTATGAAATGTTGACTAAATAGTTCTGCAGTTGTAAAAAAAAGGAAATCAACTGCTCTACAAAAATGCAATTTTTTTTTTATTTTCACATTTCAAATTTTGTGAAACCTTCATACAAGCTAATAAAAGGATTTTTATTCGTTATTAATTCACCAAACTTATATTCGGTTTCAATTTCCAATAACTTATAACTTTTTAAACAAGAAAATGTTTGATATAAACCAGATGTTTGCAATTTTACAGTAGAAATAATATCATAATATGCGAGGAAGTAAATTTAAATTTTCCAAAAAAAATAAATAATAATTTTCCTTTGTTTTCATTTTGTCTCTTTCAAAGGAGTCCTCTCACAAGGGATCCCACTATCGCCTCAAATAGTGCAATGCGACTTTTATCGTACTAAATTGAAGCACATTTTAAAGCTTATCACGATTTATTTTCGAGCATTGACATGACATTCTTTTCAAATATTATTATAATCGGCATTATATGTTCACACTATCGGTCCGAAATAAAGTGTTTTTGTCTCTTTTTTGAGCTCTCTCTCTCTTTTTTCTTGGCAAACTTTTTTCATATTTTTATTAGCTTTGAAAAGAGATGTTGGCAAGTAACTGTGTCAGCACATCGCTACTCATCGGTAACTTTGATGGGCTCTTTAGCTGCATGTAGCCGGCATATTTTGCAAAAGTTTATTGGTCGGGGTTGTGCAGAAGAATGTTCATATTATCGGTGCTTCAAAAAATATCTTGATCGGTCACAGCCAGCACGATTTGTGCGCTTGTCGCTGGAAATTTAAAAATGTTTGGCATTCTTACTGCCGGTACACGAATTTTGCAAATTAGATTGACAATTAATGAGAAACACCTGAAATTTGTTGATGATTTTATAGCCAATTGTTTGAATTCTTGGATTTTACCTTTTGTAATTCTTAAAATACAATACGAAGTAGCCAAAGGATACAATTTGATAGCTTCACTCTTACAAAATTGTACGACATGGTTTTTCCGTGGGCTATCTTTTTTATGTTTCCTCTTACTCTTACCACGTGCATAGAAAAGATTGTGATACCAAGATATTTCCATATAAAAATTTTGTTTTACCAGAGTAATTTGATTCATTTATGGGATAGAAAAACCCAGTTTCAGCCATTCCATCACAACAAACATGTTGATATTGTCCTTTACCCCACATTAATAATGAACAGATTCTTTGCTGTAGCGGTTGCCGGGATTTGATATTTTTTAAATTTAAAAAAATATTTTATTTTCCATTTAAATACAAAAAGATTTTTGAAAAATGGTCCACAAATGGCGAAGTTATATTCGTTTATACTATAAAATCTGTTAAAAACTAAAAATGTGAACGCAAATGTGGTTGAAAAAGTGGTCGAAAAAGTGGTTGTGAATATTTCAGAAAGATCGGTCCAGAAGTCTGATCTCCTATAAGGTACAAACAACTGCATATTCCGTTTTATATATGTATAGATATAGACAGATAGATGTAAATACATATAAATATATCTAAACAGTTTTGGTTTAATTAATTATTTACTTCCTGTTGAAGATACATTTTTGTAAACCCCTTTGAAAATGTGTACGAGTTGGTCGTTCAAGTCTTAAAGCTCATTAACGAAATTTATAAACAAATATATATGTATGTATAATGTACATATGTAAATACGAAAACTTGGCCCAATAAAATATTTGCATATGTATCTTACATTTCGTATTATTGTTATTATGACTAAAATAAAACATTGTCCCCATAATCTTCCATATTATTTATTTGGGGATCATTTAAAGTGAAACCGACACCATCATCAAACTAACAGACTTCTTTTGTATGTGTTTGTAAATAAAAAGTTGTTTAACAGGTTTTATTATTGTCAAATAAAAATGACATTTCGATTCCATTTGTTGTGAAAGCTTTTGCGTTTTGCACATATCGTTACCTCCATAAAGAAAGACTCAAGTTCAGATTTTTCATCGAAGACAAGTTTCTGGCATTATGGAAATTAGGAAAAATGCAATTTGGAAAAAAATTATAAAATGCGAACAAAATAAATCATTTTACACTTAAGTTTTTCTTTTTTGATGTGCTTAAATGTAATTTTTTAACAAAAGCAGAACTAAATCTAAATGAACAAACAATTCCTTCGCAAAATATAACGTCCGTACTGACCCCCGGCTATTATTTATTTTCCGTTTCCTTAAGACACCACCACTTCATTGGAGATGAAGAAAGGCATTAAGGTGAGACTAGAAAAATTCTCGTTATCTTTCGTATTGTTCAAGTTTTGCTAAGTACTCGTATTCATTTAGTATTCAAAGCGCAAACTCGCTGAGTGATGGTGTTTAAATATGTTGTTCCGGCAAAACGACATGTGTTTAGCGACTATTATTTGCTCACAGTGGACCAAACAGCTCCATTTGACGAATTTAAAAATTTGCTTTTAGTAACAAATGATTATAACACGGATTTGCACTGAATTTTTGAAGTAGATCTCTATAATTCACAAAAAAAGTAAATTTGGTGCAATTACTTTGGCCCGCTGAATGCCGTTCGTATTGTTGGATTATATGATATTTAACGCTTTTAATCGGAATACGTCTTTTGTTGCAAGAAGTTAAAAAACTGTTTTAAAATAAGAGAGTGAAAAGCAAGAAATCAAGTTTCTTGATTTAGAGGTCAAGAAATCGAATAATTTGTAACCTCTGACAATGACGATATGTATAAAAATGTTGATAGTGTGATCCACAACAGCAAAATGCTATACGAATTTTTACACTTATCCATTTCTAAAAAAATCTCTCAAACGTTTTATAATATAGTTTTTTTACATAGCAAAAGGCACTGCAAATGTTTTCAAAACGTATTAATTAGTTTAAAATTTTTTTATAAATAAGTTTGATTCATTTGCTTTTCATGTTAAATTGACGTTCTTTGCCAATATATTATAAATAATGTTATTTCATTTTCAAGCAATTTGGTTTATTTTGTAATCAAAACCGCAGCATAGTCGGTTGCATCAATATTTTCTTGCAGAATGTGCACCGGAAAAACTGGAAGCACCATAAACGTCATGTTGAATCATAAGGTTTTGGGATTGACGCAAGATGTAAACATATAAAATATTGATTCAAAACAAACCCAATATTAAAATAATATTTTTGTAATTATTTTAAGATAAAATACGAATATTTATTTATTAACACATTTTTCACATTCATAACAATTTAGTGGAAAGATTTTTTTAGTTTTTTATTAATTTATTTTTTATCACAACATTTTTTTTTAATATTTTTAATTTTGTTCCATTTTACTACTTCTAGCAATAACTATTAAAAAGATTGAATTTGCATTGAAAAAAATTATTACTCTTTATTTTTCTCAAATAATAACGGTTTTTTTATTTAGCACAGAGTTGCATACGTATTTAATTTTGGAATTGTAGTAATAATATTTCAAAAAATTTACTAAAAAAATTATACATGTATTTTGGCTTTGATTTCCTTGCTGATGGAACAAAAACTCCCAAATGCTGCTTTAGCCGTTATTTTATTAAAACGTTAGTAACGTTGAAGTGACATGATACAGTGTTAGAAGTAGTAAGAGAGATGAATATATTTCAAGAAATTTACTGGTTTAAAATCAAATTTCAAATTTTATATTAGTTTCTCGTCTTTCGTTTAGTGACAAAATGAATACTAATTTCGATACATTTCCATATGAAAAGAAAACAATTAAACAGTATGAGATTTCTCAACGTTTGGGATTCCAGTTTTGTGAAACAGTGAAAACAGTTGTTAATATTTGGAAAAAAATTTACTATTTTTGTCGAACTATTTTTATATATTTTATTTTTTAGCTTTACTAATACCATATAATATAATAATGGGGACCGTAGAAACGCGACGGAAATCGATTCACCTTTTTCTATATAAATGCACTGAAATTGAATTTATTGAGGAAAATATTCAAAACAAAGCAAAAAATTTTGTATTTTTGATAAAAAACAAGTATGAATACATTTTTATTTATTTCATTTACTTCAACAAATGTTTATAATTATTATAAAAAAATAACAAAGCAATAAATTAAGAAAAAACGTAACAAACATTGTGTTGCCAGAAGTTGTAAAAATGCTAAAAGACAGAAAAGATGCTAAATCAGGCGCTACAAATGCTAAAAATGGTAATCCATAATGCTGCAGTAAAAAATTTAACCGTTTTTAGCGACGCAAATCGAAATCAAAACGATGCAAATCGTGGTCAAAACAATGCAACTCGAACCGACGCAACTTGAAATTGCAGCGATGCAAAACGAATTTTTCCAGTTTTTAAAAAGCGACGCAAATCGGGACGACGCAAGTAGGGGCTCTAGTGTATTAGAGACGGTCCTACGTGAACGTGATTAACTTTTTCGTGGGTGAGTATCATACACGTAATACGTCTTCATGAAAACTCACTCACGATCTCTTCTCTTTGCAAACAGAAGTTGAAAACTTTCAATTCCTGCAAAAGCATTTGATATGGCAGCCTAATTTTGGCGAAGAGCACCCACCAGCCACATTTCGTTTTAATAACAAAATATAAAAATGAAAACTTGAGAGTACAAAAATTAAACAAAAAATGCTCTTAATCTTGAACACGTATGTATGTATGTATGTAAATAGTCGCTCATTTACGCACTTATTTTAGATGAATATAATATGTAGTTCATATGTATATACATACATATGTACACACAAATGCATGTATGTATGTATGTAAGTACAGTAGTGAAATAGATACTTGTAAAATTGAACTTGGCACAATTCTTGGATCCCTAGACTTTAGCAGTCGCTATGTGGCGCCTTAGCTAAACGGGAGCGTAAAAAGGAGAAATAAGCACGGAAATTTCAAAAAATCTTTGGAGCAAAACAAAAAGTGTCAAGTTAATATTTAAATTTCGCGCAACAAACAAACAAATACATACATACGTAATAAACCAATAAAGAGATTATTAAATTTTATTTAAAAAACTATAACTTATTTTCCTATTATTTTTCGTCCTGAAAAAAATTGTGAAACATTTTTCTGTGGATGAGTGTTTGTGCAGAGTTAATGTGTTTTTGTGGATCAGCGTTGCCAGAAACATTTGTCAACACACCAACCAATTTTTGTTTGGAAAAGGCCAATTCTAATAAAGAAACAAACTTATATGTATGAATTTTATAATTAAATTAGTGATACTTTTCTAAATCTTTTTTATGTGCTTGTAATGATAGCGGCGTTTTAAGGTGTTATCATATACATACATATGTAAATAATACTCGTTTGAAAGTTAGACAAAGCACTTATCGACATTGTTTTTAATTGTGTTATATAAACGTCAAATGTCAATATAAATATAACTTTTTTTCTTGTGACATTCATAGTTTCTGTACCGCCTTACATACAGTTGCTTTGCTTACCGCTTAAATGTTTTAGGAAAGGTACCCATAAAATGTTATAAAATTTATTAATTATGTTTATATTCTTCCAATTGAAATTAGAAAGAGAGATTATTTTATGTTAAGCCGTTACTAGACGATACAACTTGGCGTGTGAGAGCGGCATGCCATCATAACATCAAACTCGTGTAATAGTGCCAATTTCGTGTTTGTCAGTTTGATTTGATGTTTTCAAAAAAAAAATTTGTTTAATAGTCATTTTGTTACACCAAGTGTAAATTTAATTTTTGTGTTTTCGTAAGCAATTTTGTAGAATTATGACATATAAAGTGATATATGTAAGTGTACCGCATTAAGCAAACGGCTTTTAAAAAAACTGTTAGAAAAATTGCAAAAGAAATTATCCAGAATTGAATTGAGTTTGTTTGAAAAATAATAAATGTTTTGCGTCCTGTTATACACGTAATAAACTTCAGAGTTTGCTTGTGGACTGATGTTTGACAAAATAAGTTTTGACTGTTTTGCCCCAGTGATTAACGCCTCGAAAGTGGCGGCAGTGACATAAAATAAATAATTTTTTTTTACTTTATTTCTCTTTACACTTACAGTTAAAAAACGTTTAAGTGCGAGAACTACGCCTACCATCAATATAAATACACTGACCTGCAGGAAATAAACGGCAATAACTCTATTTTATTATTTTAATAGTTTCGAAAGAGGCCGACCAGCCGAATGAGGCGCACTTAGCTTATCAATTGCTTTCGTTTTGTACGACAACAGTTTTAAAATCACCCCTTAAAGAAATTATATTTATGACATAAATGAATTAAGTGTTATGAAAAAATAAGTAGTTGTTTTTAAGGCAAGAACTAAATAGGGTTTTGTTACATCAAAAAGCTGACATAATTAAATCAAGAAAAGAGAGATTAAACTAAGTTCATAATAATAACTTCTATTGCCACTATGCGAGTGATTAGCCAAACAGTGACATGATTTACTTAGTTTTGCTGTTAATTTGCCTTTAAAATCTATTAACTTATACATTAGTTTGCTTTTGTAATTTTGGAAATTAGTTTCGCCGTCTCTTTAAACCTTAAATTCTATTAAAATGCATTGATTTATTTTAAGAAAATACTAAAAGCATTTGGTTCCTTATGCAGATCTTAGAGGAGAGAGAGCACGATCACATTTGAAAAAACTGACCTTGCCCTATGACGAAAAATAGAAACAGGTTCAGATGATAAATGTCTGTATTACAGCTTTACCTTAAAGAAATGTTGTGGGAAGTGGCTTAAAGTAAATTTAATATTTCAGTAAATTTAGCAATTAAACGTAATGACCAAGTGCAGCATTCTTTGCTCACCTCTTTGAAGACAAGTTTTTAAGGCTTAAGGCTTCTAATTAAAAGTACATACTCCTAAGATATATGTATGTACATATAAACGCAGTTGAGAAATACTATTTTAGTTTATATTACCTTAACCGCCAAAAATTACGTAACCCGCCCTGTATTGATAACATAATCATTGAGAGAAATTTTCTCACTTAAATCTAAAAATATTAAAACTATGTCTGACAAAAACAGCATTTTCCTAAATTTTCGCCTTGAACATTGCAATACTCTAAATGATATCAAAGATTGAATGTTATAGATGGTGAAGTTGCTTAATATACCATTTATAATATACAGTTAAGGAGAAAACACTACATACAACCTACTATTTTGAAGTTCTAGGGAACTAGTGATAATATTAAAAATAATTTTGATGTCAATGTTTACGAAATTAATAAATAAGAATGTTGGAAGAAAAAAAAGTTTGAAAATATTGACGATAAACATAGAAATCGGTGGGAAAAAAGTCTACATACAGCATTGGCCACTCTTAAAATGAATAAGAAAATGAAGGCGAAATTGCTAAAATAGTCAAATTAAGTCCCTCTACAGTGCAAACTATTGTCAACAAGCAGAAAAACACCAACAGTACCGAAAACAAGCCACGATCTGGAAGACCGAAAGAAGCTTTCAAAACGCAATGTCAGCAGAAGTCCAAAGGATCCAAAAATAAGTGCCCCGAAATTAGCCCGAAAATACCTCGCCAGATGTTCGAATATTACTGTTTCATCAAGAACAGTAATAAACGTTTTGCATGATAGCGGCTTTAAAACTAGAACAGCACGCAAAAAGCCATTTTATTTCAGCCAAGAATTGTCAACTTCGTCTGGACTTTGCTAAGGCACATTTACAGAAAGGAATTGATTTTTAAAAGAAGAAAGTTATATTTAGCGAAGAAAGTAAGTAAAGAAAGTATGTAAAGAAAGTAAGGAAATGACGGCCGAAACAAGGTTTGGCGAATACCGAACACTGCACTTGATCCCAAAAATATTATACCTACTGTAAAACAGGGGGGGGGGGGGCAGTGTTATGGAGCTATGGCTTAATGCGGCATCTGGATTTGGTCGATTGGTTTTTGTTGAAGGCGTTATGGACATAAGACTATATTGCAACAAAATTTGAATCCAACAAGACAACGATCCCAAGCATACTGCGCATATTGTTCGAGACTGGCTTCTTTATCATGTACCGAACCTCACCAGTCACCAGATCTCAATCAAATTGAGCATATTTGGGACAAATATGATATCAGAAATCGTGAAAACCCGAAAACTGTCCTAACTCGGAAATAGCGCCTAGTATTACGCAGAATTTGGTGATGTCTATACCACGTCGTCTTCAGGCGGTTATTGAAGCCCAAGTTGGTCCTACAAAATATTGAAAATGTATTGTTTTTTTTATTTATTTAAAAGAAATTATATATTGTATTCGATTTTTAAGGTTGTATGCACACTTTTTTCTAATGAATTTTTATTGTTTTTGATATTTCTGTTACTGTTAAGCTTTTGAATTAGCTTTTTATTTTGTAAATAAACTTTGTTTTTGATACTTTAAATATTAATGCAAACGGTTTATTAATTTGCCTTACGAATGTCTTAAAAACACAAAATAAGGGGGTGTATGTAGAGTCTTTTCGTTAGCTGTATATAAATTATATATGTATATAAGAATGTATTAAATTCTGAGCTAGCAGTAACAGAGAGCTCAAAAACAAAACTAAGTGACAATAACCAGTTCTTTTTGTACATGTACAAAAGCATGGAAAATTAAAGTGATTACTAATCTCAATATAGCACAATACAAATTATAGATCACAATCAAAATTAGTAAGCAGGTAATAATGTTAAAAACACTTTCTCCTGAAAACTAGTCTTCTGTTGGTTACATTATTTTCGCGGTTATGGCACTAAATTTTCTATAACAAAAACAAAACACATGCAAACAATAGAGACTAACGGCATCTATTGCAAATTTTTTTCGCAGCCAAAATAGCATTAGAGTCAAATGAGCTTTTTTTTTGCTAGTTGATTAATACGTTTAAATTGTCTGCAGAAGTTTCCGAAATAATTTAAATTTAATCGTTTTCTATATAAGAACTGGCATTTGTACTACTACAACCCTTTCTATTTTCTCTTAGACATATATTTTTGTACTCAGAGACACAATATAACACAATATATAATAAATTTAAATAATCGTAAAAAAATAATAATTAAAAATCGAGATTATGTAGTCAAATAAAGAATTTTCTATCAGAAACATTTAAACATTCGTTCACTGGCACATAAACTTAAATTCTGGCAACTTTATTTATATCACACTAACGGTACTTTTTCGGGGGGTCTCTATTTTGTGTATGAGTAACAATTTAAGAGAGCATTAAAGTGAAAAGAAAAAAGCAATATTTTACTGACCTCCCATTTTAGTAAATTCCTTTAGTACACATTGTAAAGTCAAACCAGTGACACGTTTCAGTAGGAAAGCGGAGGTTTTGTGATTTACAGTTTTAAAAGCAAAACAAAATATTTTTTTGGCAAGTCAAATAAGTGCTCCAAAAACATGATTACCAGTGGTAAATTTATGTACAGAATTTATTCTTTTTAATAAACAATATTGAAAATTTTTTATAACAAATCAAATCTGTTACTGAAATTAAATCAAATCAAAATGTATTAATAAATTTAAAGTTAAATAAAGAATATATTTTTTTGTGTGTATTAATAAAATAAGTTTTTCCAAAAACATAAAAAGAAAATTTATTGATAAAAAAGTGTGAAAATCATTAAATGCAAAATACCTGCCCATATGCGTACGGCTGGATGTGTGTATGTAAGCAAATACATATAAACAAACAACAACAAAAATTTGTTTCAGTTTTCAATGAAATAAAAACACAAACAAACAAATAAACAAAAGTTCTCACAGAATATAAAGAAAATAAACTAATAAATAATAAAAAAAACATAAAAAATATAAATACTTTCTTTATAGGTATGTATGTAGTTCAAAAACTGTTTGTATGTGTGTAGTCAACCTGTTTTTAAAATTCCTTCTGCACAGTCCTAATAACATGGTTTCTGAAATATCCTTAGCTAAATTTAGGGTCGTGCAGTTTCTTTTAAATTTCATATCATCAAATTAAATTATGATTTTCTTAAACTCTAACGACTACATACTTTTTCAAGAAATTGACACTATTTACAATGGGAACACAGTTAGTGTTGCAAGCATAACAAAATGTTAGCGTTATTTTTTTCATTTAAATTTATGTTGCATTTAGAGCCAGTTTTTAACTTGAAAACTAAACGGTTTTTAAACTTAAGTTCTGTTTAAATACCGAATTTATTTTTATAGATCACATTTAAATACAACTTAAATCCCTGACCACGTCCATTTAAATACAATTTAAGTTCTTTATACTACCATATGATTTTGTCAGTTCTGCAAGTTAACAAAATTGCGCATTGGAGTTTTTTCATTATTTGATAAAAAACAGCCGCAAACATAATCGCGTACAAAAAGACTGACCGAGTTGGTGCAGAACAA
Organism: Epicampocera succincta; assembly: GCA_932526305.1. Taxonomy (NCBI): domain Eukaryota; kingdom Metazoa; phylum Arthropoda; class Insecta; order Diptera; family Tachinidae; genus Epicampocera; species Epicampocera succincta. The sequence continues at coordinate 62,714,616 of OW052034.1, forward strand.
AAGGTGAATGTGTGGAAGGATGTGGAGTGAGAATTTAATAGCAAATTCAGGCAAACATTTCGAAACCACAAAATTTTAAAACAAAATATTTTAATATGAAGTTAACTAAATAATACGCAGCTGTTAAATGAGGAAGTTGTTTATATTTTTTTTTGCTATTTAATAGTGCTACCATACTTTTATCATAATTAAATACCAAACGCAATTTGAGACTGAAAAAATTAAACCATATTTAAATACAACTTAAACTTAAAGAAAAATTAACTAATTTCGTATTTAAATATTAAGTTAAAAACTGGCCATTAGTGTTGCAAGCATAACAAAATGTTAAGTGTTATTTTTTTTAATTTAAATTTAAGTTGCATTTAAATACGGTTTCCTAAATAATTCCTGCTATTTAATTGCCTTTAAAGTTTCCTAGCATCAGTTAATTTCCAAATATTATGGAAACTTTTCTTTAGAACAGGTGTTTGTAAATGCCGCTTTTTAATGTTATTGTTGTTACAGTTAATTTTCACGCTATTGTTTAATACCGATAAAATAAGCTAATTTATTACGTATTGCCTGCTAGCACCGAATGTTCCTACAAATATACATATGTACATACACACATACATACATATCGTTACCTGAAATGCAAAAGGGCGTAACAACCAAAAAATTCAAAATGGGTTTTTTCATTTATTATTGTAGAGCAAATCGAATTACATGTCCTCCTACATTTTTACAGCCCTACTGTCAATAACAACCATTTTATTAAAGAAAATCAAAAGGTCGTAACAACAAAGTTGGTTTTTTCTTAAACAAAAAGGGCGCAACCCACATCTAATAAAAATGACGATTAAAGAAATTTTTTTTTCTACGAAATAAATGCATCATCGCAATTTAATGCTGTACTGAAGAAATTGCAACACCAGCTTCGTAATCTTTGATTTTTTGGAGTTTTTTGTCTCTCCTGTAAAATTTTGAAATATGTTGTTACGCCCTTTTGCATTTCAGGTAACGATATATAAAACTATATATTAGTATATGCGTGTTTTGTTTACTTTTTGCACAGACTGCAAAAAACAGGCTCTCTATAACCGTATGTTTTAATAGAAATCAAATGCAAACGGATGGACATTTAGGTAGTATTTACTTTTTTACTGAACAGCAAAAAATCTTATATATGTAAGTGAAGCTTAAGAATACAGTTCATTTAAATAGGCTTAATATTATTAAATGTGTGTTAAGTTAGAGCCGTCGTTCAGGTTTGTTTGTATCATCCCTGCTTTTAAACTATCTATTGTACAGAAGCTGTATTTACGTCTAAAAGTTGGCTGCGCTGCAGCAAAGTTCAACAAAAACAGTTTTTAGAATCTTGGCATGGGAAAGAACTTTTTTCACATAATGTAAACAACAATAGTCTTGACGTTAGATAACCATGAAAACAAGGCGAGCAAAAAAGTGTCACAATTGCCGTAGTGAAGCCACCATGTGGGCGTAAGTACACCTTTGTAGCTGTTATTTTAACAGAACGAAATACATACAGTCTGTCAAGTATATGTTTCTACAATAAATAAAAACAAAAGTTTTTCATTAATTGACTTTGAAAAAGTAACTGCTGTTGCATTGCAATAAAATTTCTTGATACAAATTTGTTCAGGAAAGTGTTTGCTATAATATATGTATGTAGATATAAAAAATTAAAAATATTCCATTATTTCAATGTCAAGAAATTGTTTTTACATTTTGCAAAAACTATATAAAATATTTATATGATGTGGTTCAATATTTGGCGTGACTTCCATTAGGGCTCATAACGGCTTGTAGCCTCTTTTTCATGGAACTTATTAATGTTTGCAGGTCATATTCACTTGGAATTTTGTTCCATTTCTCCAATATTGCACTTGTCAATTTACTGCGATTTTTGGGATGTCTTTTTGTGTTTTAAATCAATAGGATTCAAACCTCACTGCGTGCTCTTTGTGCTACGGATCGCTATCTTGATAAAACTTGAATAGCGGGCGACTACGTCGTTCCAGTACTCATCAGGCGTATCTACATGCTCCATAGCAAAAGACAATCGTTTTTAAACAATTTGTGCAGAAAGGAGTGACTTCCTTCTAACAGCTCTTGATGTATACTGGTTTTTTTTTGTCGTTTTTCTTATTGCTACGTGCGAAACAGTAACATCAAGTTCTTCTGCAAGGCCCCTGGTAAATATTTTTGAATTTATTTCAACTTTTCTTAATATTAAACGTTCTACTCTATCTCATATTTTACAAGAACGACCAGGTCAATATTTCAGCTCCAATCTCTGATCTTTCTGAGCCCGATTCAATATATTATAAGCAGTTTGCCTTTGTAAGAAAAACATATCTGCAATTTCTTGTACACTTTTGCCGATGTGGTGGATATAATAAATCAATTGGATTATATTCTTTGACGTTCTTTTGGTAGGCATTTTTTTATCACACCCCTTTACGCATGTATGCGCAGACTAAAGCATTGACATTTTTAAAATGTGCTTAAAGCAGCACAAGGTTAGTAATAGGTAACAGTAAATATCCATAAACATTCCACATATTCCAAATATAATGCAAATTGCAACAAAAATTAATTGTAAAAACAATTCCTTGACAGTTCGATAACTGAGTAATATTTTCTCAATTAAATCCATAAAATTTTTTTTTTCTGCTACAGCACCTTCGATGAGAATGTAAGCAATGAAATCAAATTGAATTTTAGTTGGAAATCATAAAGAATTTGAGATTTTGGAACAATTAGTATAAAATAAAGAGTTTTTTTTCCATTGTCAAAACATTTTCTTGACAGACTGTATGCACATACATATAAGTATATGAAAACATTTATTTACGTTTTATGTTAGTAAATAGTAATAACATATACAGGGTGTTTTTTTTACAGGTATAGAACTTCGAATTGAAATAAAACACAAGAAAATCGTTTTAATGTCCATCAATTTGGCTTTATTGGAAGGATAATTTTATGCCATTAGTGTTTAAATATGATTTCGGGCATGTGGCCGCCGCGGCTGGCTCGAATAAAGCCAATTCTACAGGTCCAATTTTCAACCACTTTTTCGAGCATATGGGGCCGGCCGTATGTTGGCAATAACGCCACGAATGTTGGCTTCCAAGTCCCCTAACGTTTCTGGTTTGTTGGCGTAGACGAGCGACTTCACATATCCCCAAAGAAAATTAATTCTTGCACAAGCTGGATCTTGTAAGGTCGCAAGCCAAGATCTTTGCGCAAAATCTTCCATAAAGTTGATGGACAAAGCTCCAATGGACGGAGCTTGCGGTAAACTTCGCGAACTGAACCATTATTTTCGAAATAAATTTGCACGATTTGCAAGCGTTGTTCTTTTGTCAACCTGTTCATGATGAAATGGCAAACCAAACTAAATATTAATCACTTGACAGCTGACAAAATGGCCGCCAGTTAAAAAAGTGATGCCAACTTAAAGTTCTATACCTCAATAAAAAACACCCAATATGTAAGTACATATGTAGTTTTCAGGGAAAATGTCAGCGGAACTAAAGTTATCAACAAATACATATAAAAAACACAAATGTTAAAATCGCAGCTAAATTCACACACAAGTTTCTACAATACGTTTTTGTTAAAGCAATTGGTGCAACAAATTCATTAAAAAAATGTATGTATGTGTGTATGTATGTACTCGTATGTACAGTACATGCTCGAAAAAATTGGGCCTGTTGTAATTACCGACAAGTTACAATAATCAACCACTATTTGTTATACACATCTAGAATCCTATAAAATAGAATAAAAAGGCTTTCTTAAAAGAATTATAAAACTATAAAATAATTTTAACCCACACTTCTGGGTAAAGAATGTACATTCTAGGCTATACAAAAGAAAATGTATGTACATATGTGCATACATATATGTATATCGCAGGTAGCAGAGAAATGTCCTTACAACTGCACCAAGTATAAAGAAATGCCGCTGAAATGGGTTGCATTGGCTAAATATGATTAATTTGGACAAACTACGTTTCTGTATTTAAGAAAAACCATTTCTACACTTATTGAGTTTCGTTTTTGAAAATAATGATAGTAAAAGGGGTATTTAGACGATACTACAAGTCGTAGGATAAGTCAAATTTTTGAGTAGAAGAGTACGAATGGTATCGCCTAAACTTAATATGTAATGAAACCATATGACATAGAGGGAACATTTTCAAATTCCCTCCACTTCCAGGGATGTATTTTTTGTGTAAATATTTTACTTTGTTTTGGTCTTTTGCCACTGGCGTAAAGGTAAAAAAATCGGTCGTAAGATTTTTATTCTCATTTTTAAGATACGGAGATAATTTCTCATGATTTTCTTATTGATCTTACGTACGACTTGTATTACTGTCTAAATCCCCTTTTATAGAGACCGGTATGCAACAAAATTGGCTCTTGCAGTAATCCGGGGTATTGCAATAAGAAGGTTTTGCGGTTATTGAGCTGGCATATGTTAATTTTATTTCAAAAAACTGTTGAGATGATCTTGTGCTACACAAGCAAAGAGGAATCTAGAGCAAGTTTTAATTAACTGCGGCTGTTTACTAAATAATTCTCATTAACTTCTAGGAGTTCCTAAACAGATACATACATATATACGTATAAGGATTTCTACTGCCAATCAAATGCATTAGAAGTGTTTGGCAAAACAAAGAAAAACAACAACAACAGCTGCGGGTTATATTTAATAACTGTGTACGTTGTATATAAAAGCATACGTATTTCCTGCTTGGTTACCTCTTAGTGTTTTTATTTAAATTCCCAAATCTATTGGTTGTTGGCTTTTAAATTGCCTGTTTTTCAAGGACTTTATTTTTACTCCTCGTTATGAGAACAAGAACAGCGGCACTAGATGAAATTGTTTTTGTTGATTTTTCCCCTACCCATTTAACTGTAAGTTTTGGTTTTGTTTATTTGTATTCTCTCCAGTGCGTAATACTTGCTAAAATTGTGATAACGTAACGCACATACGTTCAGTACAAACTACAGTAAATTAATTAGGGACTTAATTCCGATTCTTTATAATTTAGTATGTACTTGGTAGTTACATATGCATGAGCAAAAAAAATTTTGCTTTAGAACAAAATAGGAATAAATTTGCTGAAAAATTACAATATTTTAGGAGGACAGTTAAACCTGGTTTGATTGTAATTTTGTTAAACTTCGTACAAATATAAACAAAGTGTATTTCCCGTGATAGTTTAAGAAATGTCAAATTATGTAGGTTGGATTTTTGTGTGCAAAAAGATACGGCATCTTTAAAGGAAACTATTAGATAGCCCGAGCGCTCGAGCAAGAGGTTGTTGTTATATGTGGTCCGAAAACGGGGCCGGTGGTGAGCCGTTGATAAGTTGACAAATTCTGACGTAACTCAACTTCGCAGTCAGTACTAGACTGTCTTATTATAGTTTTATTAATATTTGCACGCACCAAGAAAATAAAAATTTTTTAAAATTTATTTTGGAAATGAAAATTTTTATCTTAAAGACATTTATTTAATTTGTATATGTACTGAGTATAGCTGATTGGCTGTTATGGCTTGGCATCCCCAACTAGACTACAAATGCTTAAAGTAGCAAACATGGTTAAGTTTGGTCCGAAAATTTGGCAATGATTTTGTCTTCAATTCATTTAAAATGTAACAGTTATATTGGGGTTTCTCAAGTTTTCTTTAAACTCTTATATTTCTGGAAGTGTATGTAGCCAATTTGTTTGATAAAAATGACGTTTAATCCTTAACTAAATTTCTACGTAACATAATCAAAAATACCTAGTATTCATTATCTGCACTTTTATTGACAGGATTTTCATCTTCGTCATTTGTTAAAAAAAGGACCTGATTTCTTTTGCGGTCATTGATCCTTCCATCCGTTAATATATTCTAATTAATTAAATTTTAGCTCTTTAGTGGTGGGAATCAAATTGTCAGTTTCTATTATTTTTTCTTTTGTTTTTATTACTGTTTTGCACTTTTTAGTTTGGCGCAGTAATGTTTTCGTTTTGTTGCTTCACACTATTATTTGCTGTTGGTTTGTTTAATGTCGTCATCCTTTATTGTTTTTATTTTTACTGCCAGTTTTGTAAACCTTTTTCTTGCCATGATTTTTATCGAGGGTTTCTGTTTTATTCTGGGCTTTTCTTTTAAACATTTGTTTAGTATCATCTAACAGTTTTTGCCCTATTACTTTGTTTTATATTTTTTTTGCTCTTTATATTCGCATAAATGAACAGACTACAGACATGTATCTGGATACATTTTTTATGTTATTAAAATTGTGGATTTATTTTTGAAGTCTTATGTAAGAGCTTTCCGCTTGATTTGACAAATTTCATTTCTCGTAAATTGTTTCAAGTTCAGAGTAAATATAAGAAAGCAATTTCGTTCTAATATTTAAACTATTTTAATGGTTTTACAATTTAAATTGTTGCTGAAGACTGATTAAAAAATGGAATGGTTATTAGTTAATTATTTATATATATTTTATATTATTTATTATTTTTTAATTTAAAATTAAAAAAAAAAGAAAAACCCACATTGACGCAATTTGGCAGAAAGTTCCCGCATGCCGTTTTGGGAAAACGAACGGAGCCTGTTAATAATCTGTATCATAGAAAAATCTGTTCGTCAGCAGTTTTCTGTATCAGCCCCAAAATTTATTTTCTTCATTATATCTGTACATACGTTAGCACATATTCATTTTGTTTCAATTCGCATTAATTAGTACCAAGTTATAAAAAACTCTGTCTAATTAATCATTGAAGACCGCGGAAGAAGGTCTAATTATCTATTCAACGTTTTCGAAGCATACTTTCGGGGAGGGGTAATAAATGTTTTTTGTTAATGAAAAAGTTTGCCAGAAAAACTTTTAAGTGCTTGTCTTACAGTATTTTAAGGTTTTGTTGCGCTGTATTTTTAAAAACAATAATTGATTCAATTTTGTGAAAAGATTCACAATTTGTGAAAAGTTCATAATTAAGACGAAAAAGAAATTGTTTTATCTGGTTTCTGTAAGCAGTTTTACAGCTTTTGTGCTTTTCCGAACATAATTTTGTTTGTTTATTTGTTTAATTTTTATTATTATTTAAATAATATTATATATAATAAGTTAACACTAAATCACTTAAAGATTCCAGTAAGATCTGCTGAAAATTTGGAGTCCATTTCTTTTCTCTTTTGAGCGGTCCACAAAACTTATGTAACTTTGCAAAAATCGTCGAATTTCCAAGCCAAAATAAGAGACTAAAAAAAAATATTTATAAAATATGACTGTTTGGTAGTTTATAGCTGGGAAAGTAAATTTATGAATTACAACTGCACATAATGGGCGAAATAGTGAAGACCATATACCCAAGATGGTGCTAACAGCCTCTTGTACGAGTAATTGTCTCTGTGACTACCATGCCTTCGCATAGGAAGTAACAATGTGACTGACATCGAACTCTCCAAATGAACTGTAGAACAGTACAGTTTTTGCATGCAAATCAGTCAACCAGTGCGAGTGAAAGTCAACTCTCGAAAGCCAAAAAATAACAACAAGTACTTTAAAAATAAGTACTATGATGCAAGAATTGGTCTTTAGCGCAGAGCTGTTTTACGAAGTCAATAAAATAAAAATATTTAATTTTTAGTTCCTCATTAATTGCCAAGTTCATTTACACAACCGTAAAAGTATGGATTAAAATATGAAGTACATGATTGAGATTGGATATCGCATTTCTAGTTGTTAATGTTTTTTTTATCGCTTAACGCGGCAACTTCACTGTGTAGTATCTTACTTGAATTGTGAAGTAGCTTTGCAGATCGTCAAGAAGCTATTTTTTTATACAAATTTTCGTTCGCAGGAGCACATCTAACAAAAATATTTGCTTTAATATTTTCTGCAAAGCTGCTCAGGTATAAAGAACATCTAATTTTATATACTGATATGTTGAATGAAAAGATCAAAAAGAGGAAATTTTAACTGCTTCCGGAATAAAATTCCGATGTGATCTTTTAAAATGGCGACGCGTGTATATTTCTGTTGGTCTTATCCAATAGAGATCAACGTTTCTTTTGCCCTGATTCATTCGATTTACAAAATTAAATTAGAGTAAAAACAAATATTAATTTGCCAATGTTGCCGTCCCTGAATCCTATTATCTTAACAGTGCATAAATAATTTCCAATCGGTCATTGGACTCACACAGAAAAAAATTAAATTAAAATATTTTAAATATTAAAAAAAAAATTTTGTTATATTAATTAAAATTTGCACTAACAAAAATTCCAATTAGGTTTATTTTAATTCAATTAATTACAAATTTCTTTATATCCATTAAATTTTTAATTGAATCGAATTTGATTGTTGTATTGGGTTTCTTTAGTACTATTTGTGGTGTAAATGGATTTTTGTACTATTTTTTGTATAACCCGTAAAATCAGACCTGCATAGTGAACCAAAACACATTTTTCATTTCGCACATGTTCGTAATAATAGTATTGTTATTATTATTATACATACATATGTACATGTTTTTACAAAACAAGAATACAAATTTTAATTATATTATATTATATTATTATTTATTTATTGATTGAATTAAAAGGGAAATTAAACGAAAATACTTTAAAATCGTACGTAAAACTTTTTCCCTTTAATCACGATCCAAGCCAAAACCTTTTGCTTATTTTTCTTTAAATTTTTTTTTTTCGGCTTGTGGGGATTTTAGTTATATTTTATATTTTTTTTGTATATGAGTGATTTGATAAGAAATAATAAAAGCACTTCCAGTTAAAATAACAATATGTATGTATTTCACATTGCAAATACAGAAATTAGCCCGCCTTTTCTTGCTTCATGGATGCATTCACTTTATCCTACATTAATGAAAACTAACCACAAAATTGGAATTTTTCTAAACTTTTGTTCATGGGGTTGTTAATGATAACAACAAACGATTTATTTAGTTAGACAGCCAGAAAATAAATTTCATTTAAATGTTTATTACGACAATTAAAAAGAGAATAAATGACAACTGTCTACTAGAAGTGATAACTGTTTGCTCATTTGTAATGAAAGCGAATCAAACAAGTTTTTTTGTTTCTGCAACTTGTTCTGTTAACGGTTTTGGTGGAAATGTGTTTTTTGTTTTTTGAAACGTCTATCACAAGTTTTAATGATGCCAACATCTGTGACACAAAAGATGAATTATAAAAGAAGAAAACCACCTTTACGAGTGCTACATTCAATGTTTATGGTCTTAATAGTTCTTTTAATTATACTTGTTGCTAAGAAGAAAAACAATAAAAAGAGGCTGGAGGAGCTATTTGGAACTTCTAAAACTTCTCTTAACAGAAGATTATTTTTATGTTTTCACTTATGCATCTTCAGAAACACTGAACAAATTTACTAATATATTTAAATTTATTTTGTGCAGACAATAATTGTTGCGGGTAAAGCGGCCCAAGCTCAAGATAGCCAATGTGGATTTTAAACACAAGTGTAAGAATTTAAGAAAACTTTAATTCTTTATTCTTACGCTTTAATATGTTAAAATTCCTAAAATTATAAATAAATTCATTATACAAACTTACATACTAAACTGCTGATATACTAACTTTTATGTATGGCTACTCCAAGCGAAGCTTCGTAATCCTTATGACCTGAACGAATGAATATCTTAAATCTATGTAGGTGTTTTATATACTTATGTATGTGGTCTCGATTAAATATGGCCTCATAATTATACCGCGTGGAAAATTAAAAGGAATAATTGAACATTTTGCCATGCTCATCTCTCTACATATCGATAACAGTAATGTCATATCAGCGATTTATGAGTGGCGGTAACAGTAATGTCATATTAGCGATTTATGAGTGGCGGTAACAATAATGTTTTCGGGCAGGCACTCTCTCCTTAATGACTATTTCATCAGTGAACTGAATTTAATATTTTGCTGATATTTATAAAAATTTCCAGTTTTTTCTTCAGTTTGCAAAAAGGATGACACACGATTGTTGTAGCTTACAATTCAATTCAGTTGAATTGGAATCAAAATATCTTATCTATTAAAATATCCCTTTCCAATTGCAATCAATTTCATGCGATATCGTACATATTGATGTTGACAGTCTTAAAAAGTGGCAGTTTGATGGACGAGTAGAAGTCAAGGTTATTGGGGAAAAAACGCACCTACGAAAAAGGTTCTGTAATCTCACTCATCATACGGAGCTTCCACGGCTTATATAATTGGTATTTTGAGATTTGCTTAAATTTTTTCACTTAAATCAAGAGCAATAAGAAACAAAGTAAATTTTTTGCTGAATGAACTCAAGGAATATTTTTGCAAATCTGTGCGAAGTGCGGCTTTGCCTCCACCATTCGTTACAAGATTATTATTACGGTACGGCTACCAGGTTTTCCTTTATTTTTTATGATGTACGAAACTGTGTACCTTTTATTTTATTTGCTCTCTTGGCAAAATGCAAAAAAAGAGCTCATCCAATTATGGCCAAAAATTGCTTTGAAGTTTTAAAATAGGCTTTTTTTGGCATGTGTTTTTGTGTCACGTTTAATACGTTTCATTGCCACGTTTATAAATTATATTAATCTTCTTCTTCTTCAAAAAGAAGGCTGGAATATAAATTCAATACAAAAAAAGTTAAAAAGTCGTAAGGCCCTGATCAGACGCTTTAACTTTTGTTCAAGAACTTTTTAGGAGAGAGAGAAGAAGAAAGAGTGGTGATTAGACACTTGCAGTTGAAAGCAGAGAAATGCCACAGAGTAAAAAGCGGCATAATTCTCTTGCTTTATTTTAGTTTTGTTAAACAATGGTGCAAGGTAAGCCAGTTTGTAAAGAAACTTCAATCCTGACTATTAATAAATTCGCTATGGCGATATACCGAATGATCTTGAACTTTCCAGATTAACAGTACAAGGATGGAATCGTTAAAAAATACGAAGAAAGTAAAAATTATGGCAAAAACGTTGCAAATAGAGCAGGAATCTACAAATATTACGACGTTGCTTCAAGGGGGTCTGAAACAATAGGAAAACCCATGAAACGTGAATGGACGCGACAGCAAATGAAAAATAATGCATAGATTATGGTTTTTATAAGGCTCTTACTTATTGCTCCTCAAACGAAAAAAACGTTAGTTATGGGTAAAAGATAAACGGTCTTGGGTACAGAAGCAATGGGATACCATCATTTGTAGCGACGAATTAAAATTTGACGTATATGTCGGTGATGTCAGAAAAATTATTCGTAAAACCACATTAGCGTAAAATAAGGAACGTTTAGAACGCAGTGTTAAGTTCCCTGATAGTCTTATGGTGTGGGGATGCATGTCCTCCTAAGGTGTTGGTCACCTTCACTTCATTGATGGAACAATAAATGCTGCAAAATATATTAATATATTACAAGCAAATTCCATCAGTGGCCAAACTATCCAACATATGTATGTGTATTCCAACATGATGACGCATCTATTCACGACTTATATAATTGATATTTTGATGTTGGGTATTTCGTGGCTGCATTCTGTTCAGTAGACTTGAAAAGTGTCCATTGATGCATAAAATTTTTCTTAACGTATTTGAAAAAGAATGACGATAAAGCAGATTTTTACTTTTCTCGCAAGTTTTAGTTTTTTATTACTATTATCCAGTATTTCCGGTTACTATAAACAATCGTACGTAGCCTTAAGTAGTACTACTTCGAAACTCAGACCAAATAACTGAAAATTATCATACATACATATTCAATTGTTACTTCATCAGATCAAACAGACCTGCGTGGTGACCACGTTTTTGTTATAGCAATTTGCCGTGAAAAGTGGCAGTGAAATAGAATCTGTTATGTTTTGACAGCGTGTTTTTTTTGGCTCTTGATATAGAATATTTATGTATTTTGATTTTTCTTTCTCTCATATAAGCATTTATTCTCAAAACAATTTTAGTAAATATAAAATTTCATACTGTTAGTAAACAAAACGCAAATTAAAATAAAAAAAGAAGTTAAAAATAAAATATTTCAATGCGAACAACAAAAATAATAAATACAGACGTCTTTGATGTTATAGATTTTGTTGTGTGGCAGCGATTTTTCTTGAAGTTGCAGACTTATTCCGTTCGGTTATATGAACTTTAATTGCAAATCCATCAAACGGTTGTAAGTTAAAGAAAGAAATTTACTGTACTCATGTTTTTTTTTTGCCTTTAAAGGAATCATATTTGTACATCAAAGGAAAAAGGATATTTCGCTTTTCTCGTTACTGCTGTTATTAGTTTCAAGAATGTTTTATTATACAAATACTTATAAACACACATTAACTTATATACTTTTATGCTCATTAATATACTAAAATATCTGAAGTAATTGCTACGCTTTTCGAATCAATTTTCCACTTTGCTTAATTTAAAAGTGTTTGCTTTCAATTTAATTTTTTTTGTCTCAGCTTTTAAGGTTGCTATAGAAATATGGCAAAAACTCCTTTGGAAATTGTTTAGAATTTTGACGTGCTAAATCTTTCACAGTGTATTGCATACGGTTACATTTGATATAAAGCAACGGGACACGTAAATGATAATTGAAATCTTCAAGACAGTAAACTACTGACACGTCTGACGCATTCAGAACAATTTGCTCAAACTTTTAAAACAAACAACCATATAAATTGCTCTACCTTTTATCAGTTAAGGTATATTATTTGCTTAAGGGTTATATGTAACTAATTCGTATGAAATAAATTTCAATTATCTTAATCCCTACTTAACAAATGCTCTCATTTCCTACGTATTTTTATTTGCGCTACTTTTTCTATCTATTTACAGCAGTTTGGCAACTAATAAAAATAATATTTATTATATTTTCAGGCAACACCAACAAAATTATGTACTTTTCCTGCAAATTCTGAGTAAGTTTGCTATTGAAATTTTCTTTTCTTATAGTTGCTTTCATACTTTAAGTACCCGCCTTGTTGTAAGAGGCTGTACAAACATTTATAGTATAAGGACACGAAAATGATTTAAGCAAACAACTTTCTTTTTTGGAAACTTTTACTAGTACAATAATTAAATGTGTAGATTATATGCAAATGAAAAAAGTAACAATTGAAGCAAAAACAAAGAACAGAATAAAAATGTTTTAACGCTTAGCGACCGTAATTGGTCGTTATTCCATGGTGTCGTACGTGACAGTTGTACACGTTGAAAATGAAAAGAAAAAACGAAACAAGAAAAAAACGACAAATTTCCAGCTCAATTTTTAATTTAACATATAAATCATATGAAACAGTATAATCTATAACGAAGTTGTAAGCAGTCGGAATTCCGGATCAAAGCGAAAAAGTATCGTTTCATATCAAAGAAAAATTTAACACAGTTTTGTAGTGTAGTTTGTTGTTACAGTTCACTTCGAAATTGTTCAGTTTGATGTAACTGTTTAACTGGCTAAAGATTTCTAACTTTTAAAAAAATTTATTCTTAAACGTAAGAAAAGATATTATTAATACGAATTAAATGAATTTCATCAGAAAGTGGATACTTCAGCTGCTTTTAATCATTTGGTTAAACTTTTTATAGGCCAAATCAAATGTTAAATAAAGCGTCACAATTTTTTTTGTTTATTTTGTCTTTTTTCCCTTTCTGAAATAAACTGTTCATATTGGGAGATGATCCCAAATACCGTAATTGACATCCAGATTTTGATGTTTTTACTGATTAAGCCACACAGCCGAAGAATCGATCGCATTTCAACAATTTTCTTTAAAATTGTAGACGAAAGCCCATCTTACATGATTCAAATGGTTTTGTATATGAATCTTGAAAATTCGACATGTAAGTTACTGGATATGCTCCGGTATTGCGGTTTGGTACCTGTGTTATCATTTGAATCTACTGCGTTATCCTCTTTATCGGATGCCGCCTAAAATCGAATAAAAAATTATCATTAAAAAAGTGTTTTTGTTTTTTGTTTTTATATCTCTTAATTTAATAGAGTGACAGGAACGGATTTTCTTCAAAACTAATAAGAATCAATTGTTCCAGTTATAAATATGTTGTTATTCGATGGGAAGGATACGAAACTTAAGTCTAAGTAGTCTATAGAATTTGATAGCGGATTTAAATTATGCTCATGTCTAACTTAAATGACGTTCAAGGTGTTTGCAGAAATGTAAAGAGTTTAGGGATTGGAATAATATGAAAAAGTGCATTTCTTAGAAACCTACGTGCAATTTCCAAACGTTCAACTTTCTGTTTCTTTTTTTAGAGGCAATTTTTTTCGCTTTTTAAACCTTTTTAAATTACAAAAGACAAAAGGCCTTAATTTAACTTAATAAACAAAGTATAAAACATTTAGTACTCTTAACAAGTAAATTTTCTTATGTATAAAGGAAAATTGTGAAAAACATAGAAATACCAATAGGAAATTTAGTTTTCTTTATCGTTCCATTCGTCTCCTTGCAAGAACATACTGTCTATATATCTCGAAAAGAGTTGGTTAGACTTACAAAATCAACTCACAAGCCTAATGCCACTGATCCTTTAGTAGCATTAAGATAAAAATATGAGAGTGTAACAATTAAGACTTTTCGAAAATCCGTAGTTGAAATAAATTGAACCCTGCAATCTGTCCAAAGAATTTTGAGGGAACAGAATTTAGCAACTTTAATGGAAACTGTGATGGCAAGACCGGTATGTTAGAAAATTGGATAGATTTAGGAAAATATTTGTTTATACATACATTTAAATAGGCAGCCTTTATAAGTACAGAAGCATCCGTTGGCAACGGACATTTTTCAGTGTTTTTTTTCCACATATTGGGACCCTTTAGTAATGGCTTTTATTGTGCTCTTTTCATTTTGCTTCTCCACTTAGTTGTCAATTGGTTACTTTTACAAAACTAAAATTAACTTTTAAAGTCAACGAGAGAAATGTTTCGTTTTAAAATTTTAATCTTACGCAATTAATAAGACAACATAAAACTTCCAAAAATTACAATGGTCTTAGTGAAAACGACATGAACTTATCAGGCATTGACTGTGTTTTGCTACAAGGTTTTCTTTGGAAGCTTAAAAAGGAAAACACGAGGACATGTTGTATTTCAAAGATGCGATAAATTGTGTAACTATTTCCTGTTCAGTTTTCACAAATGTATTACGGAATTTTTAAGAGCTTAAACAGTAACTTTTTAACGTTGTTAATGTGATGTAATTTTTCTACTCTTTTTTTAAAATTTTTTTTCCAACTTACACTTTATATCGTCCTATAATTTCTTAAAAGCCCTTAGATTGAAAAAACTTCTCAGCAGAAGCAAAAAAAAAAAACAACAACTCGATAAGAAAAATTAATTTTTTAATAAAGTATTAAAATTTGAAGAAAAATATCAATTTTCTTTAAAAAGGGTATAAGTTAAATTAGAAAATGGTTTCACTAATCCTAGGCCTTTTAGAATTTTGTGGACGGGGACGTATTTTTTGAGGCGTTGCATCATAACCATTTGAAAAATCAATTTTGAATTTTTGGTAACTTGGGGCTCTTTTATGTAGACGACCAGACATTTAATATTTAACTGCTTTTATTCTTTGGAATTTTGCAACCCTTTCTTTGTGAAAATCTTCTTAAACATGGTATTAGTTAACGTTTTTATTGTGCCAAAAAGATTCACATACAGACAAACATGTGTACGTAAGTTTTCATGTTATTTTCAAACTCGTAACACTTCTCTACAAAAAAAAAAGGTTTGTCTTAAGTTTGTACAACTAAAACTTTTTAACAAACTTTTAGTTTGCTCTTCCATGTACATACATAAACATATACTTTTTATATACATACATACATACATATATACGTATGAATGTATGTACGAATAACTTGAAAACGGCATTTAATGTTACGCATCTCTTGAAATACTTTCAAACTTTTAAGGTAAAAAAAAAGTTTATAAGTGTAGGTTTAACAGAAATTATTTGTAAAAACAAATTGTAAACAATAATTGGATTAAAAATTAGTTTGCCAAACCATAAAATACATACGAAAATATTTTCAAAAAGCCAAAAGTGGCCGGTTCTTTGAGACCTTTGAATACTTACACGGCAAGCAAAAGCACAGCACTGAAATAGACGCTAGTATTTGCGGAACTTTTAGTTGTAGAAAATCATTTCGCTGATAAATTATGAAATAAGTTTATAATACAATTTTGACAGGAAATAAATTGCAAAAAGTTTCCTCCACAAATTTGTTATTATTAATTTTGTTTTCTTCTTATGACAAAATATCAATAAGATTTATGAGCCTTAAAAGTTGAAAGGTGTATGTGTGGTAAGACTGGAAAAGCTCTAAAGATTACAGTTTTAAATATATGTAAATAAAAATGTAATTAAAGTATTTTGAACATATTTTTACAAAATAATTTTTCTTTGAAAAGATTTTTCTTGTTATGACTTATTATGTTTCTGAGTCTGCAATCTTATTGCTGCCACAGCCAACCATTTAATGGTATTGCTCTTAGTTCCATTTGCTTACTTTTAACAGCAATAACACTTCTAAAGGATGTTTAAGCATCTTGTGATACTCAATGATTTTAAACATGATTTAATGGATGAGTTCGACCAACAGTCGATTCCTGCCAGAGACTGCAGACAAGCAAAAAACCTCGCACTTTTGTGTTCGTTGTTAAAAAACTGAACTGAAACTGAACTTGAGTTGGTGTTACCACTGGATACCACATATTTCGTAAACGATTTGCTTCATATAACCTATTCGATTTTAACAATAAGTATGATATTTTGCTGATTTCGTTGTTTCAATTGTATTATAGTCAACTTATTCATACAACCTTCTCCACTGATTCGTCCTCCATACACATACATACATACAAGCACGAGTACATTTTATTATTATGTTGTATACGAGTATTGAAAAAACTTTTAAGAATAGAAAAAATTTTATTTTTATTAGGCTGTCAATCGAATTGTGTGCTTTTTATACAACCACATTTTAACAACTCAATGGGCAAAACTAAATATGAAATCTGGTCGCAATTCCTTTTATGTTATTCGACTACGAGTACAATAAAGTTCAGCCTAGAAAATAAATTTAAAGAAAAAGCACAAACAACATTGAAAGAGGCAAAACTCATTAAAAGTATTCAAACCGTTATAACAAAGATATTGTATCGTTTATCAAAGAATTGTGTAGTATGATTGAAAGGAATGATTAATCAGAGCAGGAATATTTCAGCGAAGAAGGCGAATACTTACAGTATAAATTGAATTGAAATGAGATGAGTAAATGGGGGCTTTTCTAATACAACGTAAAAATATTGTAGCAACGGCATCTAATGGTATGTAGCCAGAGAATTTTAAACAAAAATGATTAAATTAAAAAAATTATGCTTGGAAAATAAGAAAACAATATGTATGTTCTCGTGTGTACTCGAGAATTAGTAATAGCACGACAAATATTGTACTTTTTGTTTTTTTGCCGCCAATAGACGCTGCGCCAAACCGGTAGTTTTTCTAGCCTAAACAGTAAACCAAGAAAATTAAAAGGTTTTTTGATGCAAACATTGTTTTAAAATAATACCAAATTTGCAACTGAAAAAAATGAAATGTCGTCTATTTCTATTCCACGTTATCGAACATTAACGTTCGCCCGGTATTTTGAGCGCAAAATACTGATTTAATATCGTGCGATGAACCTTCATCTACTGTTCACATTAATGATTTTCGACACGTGGCGTTTAGGTCGGTTAGTTGAAAAAATTACTTCGCAGAATTCGAAGCATCGTCTAGCAACACGGCGGATACACAATACCAATTTGCTTAAGCAATAATTTTACAAAGAGGACCAGGACCGAAATTTTGGATCATACATTTAATGTGAAAATTACGCTTACAGAATTTCCCCTAACATTGACAGTATTTTGTAGACAAGAAAACCTCTAAAAATCATAAAAAAATAAATCTATCTAAGCGAATTTATCAGCATTTGGGGGGTTTTTTTTATTTTATTGGCGTGACAGTAGTTGAAGCTGTTGCAAGAAAATTTTATTAAAAAATGTACTGAAGAGGTGAATTGAAATTCGTTTAGACAAAGTTGACGCACACCAAATAGCAAGCACTTACATATCGTTATGCGAACTCATAAAAGCCCCAAGATACATTGAAACAATTTTTTAAGAGAAGCAGTAAAACTGTATTATGAAAAACTACGTAAATAATTTCTTTTTAATATACGTTTAATTTTTATTAAAGGAATAATAATTGAAGAAAAATATATGTTCATGTTTTTGTATTACTTGCAGAGATGTCAACTGGAAAGGGCATAAGTCAACTTGAAATATAGTTTTTATTAATCTTGGTGCTTTTAGAATCTTGTTCATGAGAATATTAATTTTAAGTATAGAAATATAAATACTAGTAGTTATTTAAAATATAGATTTAGATTTTTTTGTTTGTTTGTTAGGAAAGTTAGGACTTTTTTAAAATCCCATGGGTCCGGCGATGCTTCTCATTGGCAGCTGACCTGGAAACGGTTCGGTTAAGAAATTATTTTTCGCCTGCGGGCCTGCTGGGACGGTGGTCTAGTTTTCAAGGGTGCATACCTTTTATTCTACCATAGACGTATTGGGATTCTTGTCATTCACAATTTTGTGTACAGCCATTTATGTACAATAAATATGCATTAATTTTTGAATTGTTACTTTGTTGTTGTGTTTTCTGTTGTTATTTAGTAATTGAGTTTAAATTTGTAGTTAGTTTTTAAAAATAATTTCAATCGCTTCCCTTTTTATTCCAGTTTTGGGGAATTTTCTTCAGAATGGTTAATACTCAATCTTAGTTTAACAATCCTTGAAATGTATTTAGCACGTAAGGAATTTACTTTGTAAGTGTTTATAACTCTTTTTTTGTACGATTTATAAGGATTTTGGAAAACAAAATTGAATTGAAATTGCCTTTTTTTAATTCATACGATGACATGTATTTATGTATGTATTTTGTGGGTTTATCGATTAAGCAAAAAAAAAGTAATCAAAATCAGAAACAATTTCTGGGGAAATTATAGATCATAATCATAAAACATAAATTATTGCAAAGAGATTTCTCGAAAAAAATTCCAGAGAAAATTTGGTAATATGTCGCTCTTACCTAACAATATACTGTTCAATATGATGCTATTTACCATTTACATTACTTAGAACTAATCAAGTAATGATTTCATTACTATCTATATACATATATATAAAGTAGAATATGTGGTTGTTTGTTTGTACCTTAAAGGAGACCAGACCGCTGGACCGAGCATCCAGAAATTTTCACATCATTTAACTCGGACTCTCGCATGAATTGCAGGCTATTTTCTTCAACCACGCCTACTTTTACGGGCTCTTTTTTAAATTATGTTAGTCCTTCCACTTAGTTTTTAACATATTTTATAATGTAAACGAGATTTTATAATGGAACTTCTATATTTGTGGAAAAAAGGACTATTCAATTACATTGTTGTTTGTGGATCAATTTTAATAAATCTTTTTGCATGTGGAAAGGTCCAGTTTTTTTGTTTAATATTGTGGGAAGGGGAGGGTGTCCCAAATTATCCGCCCCAATAATTCATTATCAAGTAACTTCGCCAATTGCCAACCAATTTTCAAAATTTGTTTCAAAATTCGGTTTTGTAGATGGCTCTTCCATCAACCTTAATTTTTTTTTAAAGGGTATAGCGCGGGGTGTAGCAAAGTACACCGGGTTAGTCCACTTATCTTATATAAAAGAAATTGCGTATATTTACCGTCTGCACTATTAAAAAGTAGTTAAGAAATTACTTGGTCATTAAGTGACATATAATTAATTATTCTTTGGGGTGGGATTTTGAATTAGTACCTGCCGTTAATTGCAACGCTTTCTTCACATAATTACTTAAATTATATTACTATTCAATGGGGGTTTCCCCTTTTTGCAAAACTAATTCTATGGTAGACCTGCGATATTTGGGCAATAAAATGCATTATTCTCTCGCTTTTTCAATTGTAAAGAACTTTCTGAAACTTATAGAACTCTTAACACAACCAATGTTTTTATTCTTCAAACTATTATATTTTAAGAAAAATTAAAGTTTTCAATAAAACATCGAGTGTATAAAACAAATCTTGTAAAAAGTTATTAACAGCTTGTTGTTCTTTCAATTTGTAGAAAATTTTCGCCTAAAACATGTTGACATCATCCCAGAACGAACAAGGCATGAAAGTAATTGTGAAGATATTTTTTAACTGCGCCTGAAACATGTTGGGAAGGAAATTTCAATTTAAAAAAAGTTTCGGACATATATTTGAATTAACCGTCCATCCCCAAAAGCACTTAATTAAATATTGGCCTGTAATCCATTTTATCCAAAATATTTGCTGAAATCTCATAATAGAAAATAACAAATAATCTGAAATGTTTGCTTCGTGAACCTGTCTAATACTTTATGTTTTTGTTCAACCAGAACATTTGAAAATGGAAAATAAATGTCTAGAAACGTTTTTTTTTTAGCCATAATCATTCATCTTGTGTTGTTGGCCATTTGCCATTTAAGTGATTGAAAATAGCAAAAAGAGATTAACTTTTTAATGGATTATTTAGTATTAAAGTTCGTTTTTTACTGATTTAAAAAATACATGCCATTAAATACTTTTTAATCGAAATTGCCCGGTATAGCTGTTCTGAAAAGCTTAAAACAACTCATGGTTTTTGTCTGCAAGTCTTTACTTATTATTTTTATATTTTTATACAGTTTAAGTTCGGTTTGATTTTGTTTAGTTTTTATTGATTATCCAATATTTCAATCAACATCGTTGATCATCTTCAGGGGTTCTACAATAAAAAATCCAAATGACACAAGTTAGAATTAATACGTAATTTAATACGACATTAACATCAACGGAAGAAATAAAAAAAGCAAATTATTTGCATTCATGTAAAAAAATTTAAAACAATTAAAAACACATCTATTTATACTTAAACTTCATCCCAGAGCTTATTTCCTTAGATGAGTTGTCCAGTTGCTAAAAACTTATTCATGGTCCTTTTTTTTTCTCTCGCTCTCTTTTTTATAGTTTAATCTCTATTGTGAAGCGTTTCAAGCGTAATTGTTTTCTCTTTGCAAAATGTTAACAATATCAAGGTTTGGCTTATGTCCCGTTGCTGCACAATGGGCTCCAAGTGCTGGTTTTTTGCTGCGATGCTCTATTGATTGTTTTAATATCACATTTGTGGGACGCCAACCTCTTTTTTAATTTATTTTGGGTCTTCATTGCAGCTGTTTTGACGAACTAAATTCGACTCTCTTGTTTTTCCAGGTTTGATTTCGTTTAGATTTCTAAATCCTTTCTTCTTCATTTAATTATTTGCAATCTATTTCTAAATGTGTACAATATTACGCAAATTTTATAATAAGGTTGAACATTACATTTGTTTGAATCCCCAGTGAGACCAAAACATAAATATAATTTAATATATAATAATATTTAAAAACAATATTCACATATTTATCAAGACAATGTTTTCTGAAAGACAAGTCTAAAAAATAGAACATTTGCAACCCAATAAGGTAATTAGTATTATTACTGAGCCTATTGAAGTATCTCTTACTGAACCTTTTAACTTCGTCCTTGATTTTTAAATGCTGAAATGTTTTGCATATTTACAATTTGGATCTATCAAATACTGCATCGTTTTCTCTGGAAAATGATTTTTGCCAGGAATAAGTTTTTTAATTTTATTTATATTTTTCACCTGAAAACTCTCCTCACTTATTTGTAAAACTCTCGATATGAAACTTTTGGCGGTGTTTATTATGATTTTCTTCTGATGTTTTGATGCCCGTGTTGTTTTCCATTTCCATAGTAAACTGAATTTGTTTGTTGAAAGCATTAAGGTTTGCTAATGTCCCTTCTTAACTTAATTAAAAAAGTTAACAGCGTAAGCGCCATTTTAATAAAAAAAGTAAAAATAATTTTAAATGGAAAAGTAAAATATAAATAGAAAAAAGTTTTTAAACTTTGTTCCCTTATACGCTGGATTCGCAGCAATGAAATTAAATTCAGGCTTCTTTTTCATAATTTCTTTTAATATTTTCAATAAAATAAAAAAAAATAAATGTTTATAGGTTTGTGTTCTTTAAAGATCTTTTATGTTTATTTTTGGTTGCAAAAGAAATGAGTGAATCAAATTTGAAATATTTTTTGTGCTTTATTTTTATCTCTGAATTTCTGCTCTAAAATCGATGACGCTGTATTTAACTTAAAGACAAAAAAACACAATAGGCTAAGTCTTTGTCGTAAAAATTCGAAGCCTACTTGAATATGTTCACCGCAATTGCCACTTAAATGATCGCCATTTTATTACTTTCCTCGCTTTAATGCGCAAAATTTACTGGCACTAAAATTAGTGAATCATAATGTTTAAAAGAAATTCTTTCAAATGCTTCTCATTTAAGGGAATTCTTCGCTTATGTACTTTATTTTTAGCAAAAATGTTGGAAAAAGCTGAAGAAAATCATGCGCTTAAATGCGTTTTTTGCATTTTACGTATTTTTCTTCTTTCAGAAAACTGCAAATGCATTAATGAATTCAAAAATGTGGAAAGAGCGAGCAAAAGCTGGTAACTATAGCAAATTGGCTTTGCAACACACACATATATAATGTATTTTTTTTACTTTATATTCCTTAAAGTCATGAATATGTACGTTTTTTCTTTAATATGAGTGTGCACTTCCGTAAGCAGATATGAATGAATGTTTTTCATTCTACTTTTAATACGAGTATATAATTAACATTCAAATTGAAATTTGATTTAGTTTAAGCTGTAGGGCATTTAATTTCTTTAAATGCGCAATTACGCATATAACCGAGATACAAATGATTTGCCCTTTATATATTGCAAGTTCAAAGTTCTATATTTTACGCACTTAAACCGGGACTACTGTAAATCAAAAAGAAAACTAAAAAGGGGAATCTTTTTTATTGTTTAAAGAAGTTTATTAAAAAGCTGCGGTTGATGGGACGAAAATTACAATACAAGTACTTAATTCATATATGTATGTAATACTAAAGCTATTTGAAATTTTTGTAATATCTTTGTTAGCTATTTTGTGGCACCAACTTTATGGTTTTTAAGAGACTTATGCTTTAAGATAAATGCTCTGTTTAGTCAAAGGCGAATCGGAATATCAATACGAACTTTTGTTATATTGCTGGTGTATATGAGGTCTGTTTAAAAAATGAGGTGAATTTTGATATATCACAAAAATTATATATTTATTCATAAATTTCTTTGGCCCCTTTAAAGATAATGCCGACCTTGGTATGTTTTTGAGCTCTCTCAGCGATTCAGTTCTTATCTCCTTAATTGGGAAAAAAAAAATTTTGCAGAATTCAGGTCTGGGGAATACAGTGTTTTTTTCGGGAACAATTCAGCAGTTTTGGCAAGAACTTTTCTGTCGCACTTCATTCCCAAATTTCATGGCATTAGCCAACCGATATGTCGACATCCACTGATTCGAGATTCTCCTTAATAATTTTCTTCACTTTCTTCACATCATTTATTGGCTGCTGATGAGCCGGGCCATGCAGGGTCATTCATATCTTCTCGATCTTCTTTAAAAACATTTCTACCACTTGTAAACATTTTCCAGATTCAGAGTATAAGCACCGTGTATGGCTCTGCAAGCATTTTAACTGCTTTTGGCCACATAATTTAATTTTATACACAAAATTTTATGCAAAATCTGCAATCGATTTTTTTTTTTGAAACCAGAAAATCACAGAACTCGTGATACACTCCTATAACTACTCAAATACGAGCAACATATTTTGCAAAAGAAATATTTTAACTTTTGTATTAATACGGAATAAATTGATTTAAATCAAACCTTAAGTCCATGTAAACGTATAAACGAAAAAGGCGGCCCATGCTAAAGAAAAAGTCCAATGTTGTGGTTTTCGAAAGTATTTAAAACAAATTTGCATTTAGATAAATGTTTTTATAAAAGCATATTTATGCTTCAAGAGTTTTGCTTTAAATTCTATTTGCAACATCAATGCTTTTGAGTACTTTTTCTCTATAAACAGACTTAAAAAAGGAAAACTGAAATAAATTTAGAGTCAGATTTGTTGGTACCAAAGTTTCAAAATTTAAATATTAAAAGAAGCAGAATAAGGCGAGTTAAAATCAGTAGCTGTATGACTCTTTCAGTCAGGGGAAAGACGGTAATTTATTATAAATTATGCATTTTAATTAAATTAAATTAAAGATCCCACTTTAGATAAAAGAAGAAACATTTTCAACAAATATTTTTCTGTACGGCTGGATTTAAACGCTGAAAAATTTGTTGTAACCATATTAAAGTGGCTGCTTAGCAACGATAAGCTGATGTTTGTACCCTCCACTACTAGTGGCAGAGCTTTTAAGGAGCATAAAAGCGAGATTTTTAAAACGCTTCAATTCTATAGGGGGGATATGCAAACCACATTTTGTTTTGCTAAAGCCACTTGTCATTGTAAGAAAAATTACTTTTTTTAAGTAACCTTCTTTTTATTAATAAGAATTGCTTATAATATATGTACATATGTATGTATGTATGTATATATATTTTATATAAAAAAATATTGTACGAGTATATTTGCTATACAAGATTTTTCAGCTTAGCCCGTACTCAGATGCGGGTCAGTTTTGTAGATTTTGCTTGAAAAAGAAAATCCAGAAAAATAACCTTAAATATATTATATAAAAATATTAACAAATTTTTTTTGCTGAGCCATCGTTTGAACTTAAAACTAGCCAACTTAAGAAAAAAGACAACAAATTGAAGAAAATTGTTCTTCAGCTCTCAACATATCCCATAGCTTTGATTCTTAGAAGTTACAAATAGTATGAATGAGTTATAATAATACGAACTTTAGTTGTGGATGTGTAAACTGCTGTATTGGCTTGATGAAGCAACACTTTCTTTTTCAACAAATGCGAGTTTTTTTTCCTAATTCCATGACTTAAACATTGCAATGATTTTTTTTCCTTATTGAAGATAACTAATAAAAGTTATCGCATGCATTGGTAAAAAAAGAAGGAAGCTATGACTGCAGCCTGCCCGCAGATGATACCATCTTCGTCTTCTGGTGTAATGGTTCTCCCAATAAAACTGAAATGGGAGCAAAATGGTGCACAAACTGGGCTTCATTGGACTAAAAAATGGCTAAATACTACATCTTCACGAGACGGTTTCTGTACTTATCTTTCTCATCTGAAAATTTTCGGTCAAAATGCGATGCAGTTTCAGCTGGCAATCATTCGATTCTGTGAATTGTTTCTGTTGTACGCACCTCTATTTTATTCGTTTTTGTAGTACTTACGGCCTCATTTAAGCTCCGCGCCACAATATTCTATATTCATAAATGACAGGCCCAGGTTTTGGTTGGACTGAATTATTTTTGATGGCTCCAAAACGAACACCAAACAATCTGGCGCCTTGAAGCGTAAAAAAATGGTTTGGCCTCTTTTACACAAATTATTTCGTTAACTGCTATCGCCATCTACGTGTCAGGTCGGATAGTTGTAAAACCGTAATATATATGTTATATGATTGTGTTCAATTTATGTCGTGTCTAATTAATTTTTATATTATTTTCGCAATTTAATTCAATTTATTTTTCTATTAATATCTAAAATTTGTATAAACTGATTCTGCAAAATATATAGAAAGTAGTTCGAAATATTGCCATTTAAATAATAAACATTTGTTATACAACTTCAGTGACCTTAAACTCAGGTAGTTAAATCGGAAATTAAATAACCAAGGGAAAAAACTGGCACACAAATTTCACAACGTCAGGCATAATTTTTTTCTTGCCATCTTAAAAATATTTCTAAGCATCTATTACGATACAAAGAATTTAATATTTGAAATGTTTCCTTCTAAAAAGCGTAAAGGAAGAAAACTTTTAGAACTTTAGGGGAAATATAAAAAAGATGTTGCCGGGATATTTACACAGCCTAATAGACAGCAAATATCTCTTTTTAAGACTTAATTTAATGATTCTTTAAGCTTTTCAAATATTTCTAAAACATTTTAGTTTCATTTTTATTGAAATTATTATTAGTACAAAATAATGTGTAAATGTAATTTCCCAAGAATTAATCAATGTCAATGCGAGGAAGTATTTTAATTTATTTACGTATCGTACGCTAACTTAGAAAAGCCCTAAGTGACGCTTTTAAGTTTCGAACTTTATAAACTTTGATTTATTTTGGTATATTTAAATAAGTCCTTGTAAATGTCGGTAGTACAATATTTTACGAAAAATTTGTGAAAAGATGTATGTATCTTGATTTGTTACATCACAATCAATCAAATTTGAATTTGAATTTTTTGATTCCCACAGCCTTTTGGATGAATGTGCTTTCAGTGATTGTTTTAGTAGAGGATTTGAATGGACCGCTAACAAGTTGTTTGAGAACTTTTAGTTAGATGTTAGAATAAAAGTTTTAATTAACTTTATTTCCTAAGTGAAAGAAAAAGTTAAACTAACAAAATATTTATAAGTCATTGTATGTTTTCTCTTTTTTAATTGAATGATGGTTTTATAGTATGTGAAACATACAATGACGACTTAGACATCCCACATATAGAAGGGAAATTTTGGTTAAACGCATCATTCATCATGATTTCCTGTTGTAGTAAAGTCATAAATAGAATAAAGCCTTGAAATCACTTTAGTGTGTTTGATCAAAGCTTAATCATAGTTCTTAGAGTTAAACCAGTAATTTGTAGCGAGAAAGAACACCACTGCCATCCTCCAAACGTGACTTCTAGAATGTGAATACACACATTTACATACGAAACACTTTCGTAAAACGTTGAGTTTTCTTAAATTGTGCTTTATAAATTAAAAGAAGCAGAGGTCTTAGCATTGTTTACTGTCAAATATATTTTTTGAATTCAAGCCACTTGATTTGAGCCCGATTTCAAATTATGTTTATATTCTGTCTTAAATTATTAAAATAGGGCAGAACATAATTCTTTTAAGCGAAAACAGCGGTTTGTTTTCTGCTTCTCCTGAAAAGCATATACATTCATATAATGTTCCATATAAGCCCTCTTAGTATTGTTTTGAAGCTCTTTGTAAATGTCAAGTTTTCGCAAATATAAAAACAATGCTTATATAAATATGAAGTCGTAAAACGTCATCATGTGACTTTTACACTTTTCAAATACGAGCAATAAAACAGCTTAAGCAACAATAAAGTGTCATAAGTTTTTTTAAGAGCTGTCCTTGCACGTGAACATTCATAATTTATTCATTCATTGTGTGAGGTTCACGAAAATGTTTGGAAATATTCTGTTTTAGAAAACTGTTTGTTGAAAGAAAATAAAATTAAAATGAAATGATAAACAGAAACAGAAACAGCAAACGAAATGAAACTTAATATTATATGTATGTATGTATGAATACAGAATGTATGGAATAATTTCATACTAAAGTGCATGTTTGAATAACAGCCTTATTTGTGTGTGGAGGGAGTTTGATTTGAAGTACTTAAATATTTTAGATCCAGCTGATTTTTCAACAATGAAATTTAACATTTTGCTGCTTGAAGCAGTCGAAGTTCGAATAAAAAAGAAATATGAAATCCAAAGATTTGCGGGGAAAATCGGGCCATTGCGGGAAAAATCCTTCGCAAGAATTTGGTAATTCTAATGGTAAGTGAATGAAAGTGGCGTTTTTTGTGGTTTTAACTCTCGTTGTAGTGGCATTGCAGGTCTCTGGTTCATTTGGCTACTACGGCCAAATTTCCCCCCACATGCTCATTTTGGTCATTCAAGTGCCATATGAATTTGCAAAATTGTACAATCATTAGCCTGAAAAATTTTCACAAACTCAATTTGGAAATGCCGTTTATTATTTTCAGCAGAATACTATATAATCCTTATTTTGGATATAGTGTCACACATTGTTCTTTTGTGCAGAATATATCTTGTAAAATAATGCAAATTTTAAAATTTTAAAAACGCAAAGATTACAATTTGCTGAGGCCATTAAGGATTTTGACGTCTAAAAATATTTATTTTCTTACACATATTCTTCTCCTGGAATTCAGCCTATAAAAAATATCTAAGTATCGGGATTTCTAAAAAAAAACTTATATTTTATTTTCTGGATGCTGTTGAAGGCTCTAGTCAAAATGTCTACCATTTCCACCAATTTCGGATGACTGATGATGAACAATGTCGGCATTTTAAATTCGAGTATACAGTCGAACGTCCACAAATCGAATTATCGCTACCCCAAAAAAAAATGTTAACTTTCGGGGACTTCGAGTTACAGATTTTTTTTATCAAAACAGAATAATTGGTTTTATGTTGTTTTTATGTTTTATGAAAACTACATACTTAAATATATAAACGTAGAAGCATATCTATACCTTAATATAAAAAGGCCCTAAGTAACGTTTTCCTAACATTTCAGGAGATTGAAAAAACTTAATAAAAATTAAAGTTTAATAGTCGCAAAACTTTTTTCAACTGCTTATACATTTGTTATTTTTAGTCGGATCACGTAAAGTTTTTACCAAAGATGTGTTAGAAGATCATCGTTCGAAATTAACAAAAAACTTGGTTTTTGAAAAAAAGAGTTCGGTCCTTTCTATATTAATCTAAGGATATGCACTTATATAATTAAAAAAATACATTAAGTAAAATGTTCTGAACGGAGTTGCGGAAAATCCACTCGTTTTTTGTTATTTGCAGTAAAAAACAACTTCATTGTGCTCAAAGCTTTGTAGTGCTCATCTCTGTAAATAATAATTTAATATTCGGAAAGAATTTTCACTTCTTGTTGGCTTTTAAAACACGTTTAGTTGCCACGATAATGTTGTAAACAAATCGATTTCAACATTTTCATCTATCGCGAATTATGCACAGCACTGATACTTACGCAAATTAAAAGAAATAAATTTGTAATTCCCCGAAAAACATAAACAAAAGTAGCAAGTAAATTATTCAAGCTACAAAAGAAAGTAAAACAAACAAATCATAACTAAGAAACAAAATCAACAAAACATGTGCACAAGCAAAATTCTTCGAGTTATAGAGTTCTTCTTCTTCTTCTTCTTCTTCTTCTTCTTTTGGCGCTACAGTCCGTGGTGAACCTGGGCCTCAACCAACAAAGTTTTCCAGCTGGCACGGTCTTTAGCCAGCGTTCTCCAATTTTGCACACCAAGTTGGTTGAGGTCCCTCTCCACTTGTGTGCGCCATCGGTTCCGTGGGCGTCCTCTACTGCGTTGTCCCACAGGTTCGGAATCGAAGATTCTACGGGTCGGAGCAGTATTCTCCATGCGCTCTACATGGCCCAACCATCTTAGCCGTTGGATCCGTAGGCGCCTGGTTAGGCTCATGTCGCTGTACAACCCGTACAGTTCATGATTGAATCTTCTTCTCCAGAAACCATCAACGCAAACAGGGCCGAAGATTGAACGCAGAACTTTTCTCTCGAAAATACCAAGGACTTCCTCATCCGCCTTCGACACCGTCCATGCTTCTGCGCCATAGAGAAGTACAGGGATTATCAAAGTGGTATATAGTGTCAGCTTGGTTTTTGTAGAAAGGGCCTTACTACTCAATTGCCTCTTGAGCCCAAAGAAACAGCGATTGGCAAGAGTTATTCTGCGTTTGATCTCGGTACTGATGTTGTTCATACTGTTGACTTGGGAGCCAAGTCCTTCACTACCTCGAAGTTATAGCTGCCTATGGTGATGTTCTGGCCCCAGTCGTCGGTGTTGCGCGTCCTTTTTTGTATATTATAGAGTTCATGTGTATGTTTTTGTTCGAGTTATGGAAGGAAGTTCGAGTTACGGAAGGACATTTGTATGTGATTTGTTCTTTTAACGCTACCAAATTAGTTCGAGTTAGAGAAGTTCGAGTTATAGAAATGTGACTGTATATTGACTTCTGTTATTTATTTTTTATCAGTTAAACATTTTTTAATCACTCATACTTTGTACGTTCTATTTCAATTATTTCTAATCTACTAATCCCAGTTTGTTTCCGAACTCATGCTGCAAGATTTTATAAATTTGTTTCACGGTGTCAAGTTAACTTGACGGCTTTAAAGAAGGCTGTTAAGTTAGCGGATTTGTGTCTAAAGTTATAAATTTTAAAATTTATGTTCACACACCTCGCAAAGTAGCGTAAAGTAGAATTAGCAAAATACTTACATACATATATGTACATATTTATGTATAATCTTTTCACGCTTTTTGCTATCTATTATTTCTGTGTAAAATATTTATTATTGATTGTTATAAGCAATAAAAATTAATTTAATTTAACTGTAATTAAGAATTAGTTTTCATAAAATAAGAATGGTATTCAATTTCCTGTTTAATAATTAAATTTATGTATTTGATATTATTTTTGTCGACTTATTATTGGCCACTTGTGTTTGACAGGTTGAATGAAACAGGAAGCTGCCTGTTTGGAATATATATGTACATGTACATACATACACATATACATACATACATATATATGCATGGTTGTATATTATATATGTCTGTATAAGTATGTAAGATTTTGTTTTCAAAACCATCCGTATATACATACATACATATATATTTAATTTTCTGACCGCTACATTCCTAATGAAACAAATCTGTTCTTTGTTTCTTTTTACTGATATTCTGTATTTTCGGTCTGAGATCAAGCTTTATTTTATTATTGCAACTTTTAACCGACTTTTCCGACTTACAGTAGCAGTAAAAAATGTAAAATATAATTTTAGGATTCCATCACCTTGTTTCCGTACAGGGTGATGATGTCAAAAATCACAGACGGTTTGTAGATTTTGCTTTCACCTTTGCATTTTTATTTTCATCTGACATAACCTGCAGTAATTCAAAACAGCTGTTTTTGTGCCGACTTTTTGCTAATTTCTCTGCAGTAATTTTGGTAAACAAGTTCTCAAAAAGTAAGATGATTGCAATTTGCAGCATCATATCAATAACAGCTGCCATAAAATTGGCGCCACAAAAAATTGACTTGCACAGCAGCGGATGTCAGGCCCAGGTTCACCACGGACTGTAGCGCCAAAAGAAGAAGCAGCGGATGTCGTATAAAATTTGCGATACGAATTGAAATCGCTTGATAAAGAGTTAACAATCGCAAGTATGTCCTGAGCCCAACTGATGTTTTCTACTTGAACAGTTGAAGTTCTGTTAATATGATAAAATAAAATATGTTTCCTTTTATTTTTAGCGAAAGTTAGTAAAAATTTCAAGTTACGAAATTGAAAAATATTAATTTAAAAATGTTTCATTTGTTTTAATAAATGTCTGTGCCAATTGTTTTGTATTGGAACGGCAGCCTACATCATCCTCAGAACACTGAAAAATCAAACTAGCGTTTTTCAACTCACTTGGCGATTTCAAAACGCGTGGTGTTTGCAATAACACAACTGCACATCGATTATACAACTTTATTGGCAACTCTTATTGATTGAAAATTTATGCAGTTACAAACTAATTTTTTAAACAAAACTTCTTCATAGTTCACAACAACTATTGTTGGGCTAATTTTTCTTTTCATTTTTTGGCGTTTTTGCTGAAAGAGTTTCCAAAAATGGGCTCAAAAAGTAAAATAATTGCAATTTGAAATATAATTTCAATTCATAAAATCCATAAAATTCAGATCACGAAAAATTTACTTGGAAATCAGCTGATGTCAGTTGTTTTTGCAGTTTACAGTTCAGCCTGACATTTACAGAAGCAATTGTTTTTTTGCGTTTGCACGCCATGTAGGAGTGTAAAAATGGTTTTATTAACAAAATAAACAAACATTTGCAAGTGAAGCAAATAAAGAATGGAATACTGTCACACTACATACATATATAAAAATGCTTCTTTTCCTTTCCGCTCTTCCTGATTTTATTCGTAAACAATACATTTTCAAAAGTTGTCTTCGTTTTGAAATGTCTCCGAAAACTGAAGCAGCTGATATTATTTGAACTATACGTCTCTTTTGTTATCTCGATGTATTTCGCGGTGATTTGTGTAGATTTATTTTCATTCTCTTTGTTTAATTTAGCGTCTAGCTTTTACGTTCTAAGGAGTAATTTAAATAAAAGTGCCAGCGTCGTGCCAAAAACAATAATTTTTTATAAAAGCCACCAAATATAAATAATAACTACAAATAAAATTGTAAAATTGGTCTTAAAAGAGCTTAAATGTCATTAATTCATAGTTCATAAGTTGGTTTGTTAGTAAGAAATAGCTAAACATTAGTTTTCTCATTTCCAGCATCTTTCCGAAAATGGAAACTCCTGATTTTATCTTAATTAAAGTTGTCTTTTTGTCACCTCGGTGCATTTTGTGAGCTTATTTTCATTTTCCAAGTAAATCATTTTTACTTATAATTTTTTTTGGCTTCTACAAAAATATTTCGTTTTATTCGGACTTCTTTTCCTGCCAGAATTATTTTACTGCTTAAAAAAATTTAGTTTCGAAATTAAGCGCCAACGCCTACTGAATGAGAAATAAAACGTGTTAAAAATATTAAAGAAAAAAGAAAATTTTAATGTTTTGCAAAAAGATACCATTATTTTTGTGTGTTTTATTTTACTTTTATTTTGGTTTGATAGATTCTATACGTGCTATTGTATTCTAAGTGTACCAGCTTTACAGTGGGCTTTAAACTCGTATTTTTATTGAAAATGTATTAAATGTTTTTTTAAAGCCTTATTGCAGTAATTAAGAGCAGTTGCAAAACATTTTACATTTTGTAGACGGTATCATCTAACAACTGATGACCTCGTTATTCGAACACTACTAATAAATCAATTAATATTTCATAGCGTTGGAAGCTTTCTTTGTCGCACAATATATTAATCTTATTAAATTGCATTTGTTTATTACATTAATTATTCATTGTCCCCGAGCTGTGTTATGTCTATTGATGATGTTGCCTAAAATAAATAATGAGGGTCAGAAACTTTGTGCTGGAGTTTTTTGAAGAAAATATAATAACTTTTCTAATGGTTATTTATCTTCGGTTGTTGAAGTTTAATGGCTGTTGTTGTCATGCAAAATTATACTAATTAGTTTTAATTTAAAATTTTGTAGTAAAATTTCTACAAACACTTTTCCCAATGTTGAGGCAAAAAGGCAATACATCTCACTTAAGAGTATTATTGAAAATAAGTAGCTTTCAAATAAGAAATTATAAAAAAATTATTTAGAAAATAGTGAAAACAGCCATAAAATGTGAATGATTGTACTTTGTTAGAATTTCATGGTTATTAAACGTGATTCAAAACAAGTGTTTTATTATATGATTTTACTTATATATTGATTTCATTCATGTATGTATATCTGTATCTACGTGCATATGTACACATATTCTAAAAATTTATTTACTTCATGTCACTTTTAATTTATTTTAAAATTTTTCATTTACATGGTTGACCTAAATCGAGACTATAAGTCCACAATCATAAAATCCTACAATAGTAAAATATTCTCCCTTCAACCTTATATTTTTTTATGTATCTGCATAAAATCGGAAACATGATAAATTTACAGGACTGAAATGAATTAAAGAAGTTTCTTTAACTCGTTTTGATTACAATGGGTGTAAGCAAAGTGCAATAACTCTGAAAACAATTCCTGCGTAATAAATACAATTTTGTGTTTGCCTGATGTGAGCAAAGAGAAACTGTCGATTTATTTTACATTAATTTTAGAAACCACCTTTTCTTCATGTTCAATAACGGATTTCTCGGTATCAAGTAAAAAATTGTTTACAGCTTCAAGCAACAATTTTTAAAAAAAAAATTGTGCCTGAAGGACAAAAGCAAACTTTTTCATTCAAGAAAATATAATATACCGGATAATTTTCTTTCTTGCTTCAATTTAAGGCAACAGCGCATGTGAGAGAAAGAAAACTTTTCTTGAATCCGCAAAAATATTTATTCAAATTTGTTTTTCTTTTCTGCTCTTCTCGAATATTACAAAATTTTTTTTACAAGTTAACTTCACTACTAAAGAGCCAACAACTCGAGTAGTGTTTTTGCAAACCATTAGTAATAGATGGTTGATATAATACTAGATATATATAAAAAAAAATTGCATGTTAGTCAACATCAGAATGATAAACATGTACGCCAAAAGGAATCAAGGAAAAAAGAATTTTATTGCAGTTGCTCAACAATAGAAAAAACTTTTTTAGCTTAAAAATCACTGGGAAGTGTGGCAGAAAAAAAGCTTACCAAATAATATTAAGCTATTAAGTCTGATAGACGTATGCAAACAAAGTGTTGCTGGGTAAAAAAAAATGTTAGTAAAATAATTAGACCTTTAGGAGTTTGAAAGCAAACTACAAACTAAAAAGCAAGAGATTATTATGAGTTCAGCAAGAGGAATTTCGATCATTGCTTAACTAAACCGAGATGTAATTACAAGTAAAATACGCCTAAATAGACGAGTGAGAATTAAACAATTTGAAAATCAAGAATATACCAACTGGGCTTAGATGTTGTTTTAAAACAAAGATAACAAAAAAATGTTAGTAAAATAATTAGACCTTTAGGAGTTTGAAAGCAAACTACAAACTAAAAAGCAAGAGATTATTATGAGTTCAGCAAGAGGAATTTCGATCATTGCTTAACTAAACCGAGATGTAATTACAAGTAAAATACGCCTAAATAGACGAGTGAGAATTAAACAATTTGAAAATCATGAATATACCAACTGGGCTTAGATGT
This sequence comes from Epicampocera succincta, assembly GCA_932526305.1. Classification (NCBI taxonomy): domain Eukaryota; kingdom Metazoa; phylum Arthropoda; class Insecta; order Diptera; family Tachinidae; genus Epicampocera; species Epicampocera succincta. The sequence continues at coordinate 62,749,434 of OW052034.1, forward strand.
TGTTTTAAAACAAAGATAAAACGTGTTCCCTAAAATTAATAGAACCAAATATTTTCAGTTGAAATCTCACGAAATATGACATTGACTAAAATCCATTTTTAATTAAAAGCTTTATGTAAATTAATTTATGGTTGCGGTTATTTGAACATTTGCGTCACTCGTAAGGAGCGTGTTTCAAAAATAATTCAACAAATTTTTCATTTACATAATTAAATAAAGTTTTTAGTTTCGTTGTTGTTTTTTGTATTTAAGACCGTTAAAACATGGAAACCTTAATGTTTTGACAAACGGAAAGTTGTCAACTCTACATACGCATGTACATATGTATTTTGTCTTACTGGTTGCGATGTGCGTATGATAAACAGCACCTTCAACTTGAATCTACAAACAAAACGCGTATACGCCGTCGGCTAATTACAAACAAACCAAAACGTACACAACGTACGCTGTGTTACATAAAAACGGTTCGCTGCCAAGCAATCTGATAAAGAGTATCAAAAAAAATGTTCTGAATAACTTAAAGTGAAGGGAAAAATTGACTTGGAAAATTGTTGTATTGTAACCCGTTGAGCATCTTATGGTAGAAAAGTATGGAAAACAATATATTTCTTAAATTTGTGGTTCTTTTTGCTTTGCTGTAAAATTTTCACTGTAAATGACTGCGAGAACTCCAGCAAAAATGCAACTATGCTTCAGCAAATGTAGAGCAGTCACCGGATAAGAAACAAGCAATCGATTTCTACTTAATTTTAAATCTACTTTTCTACAAATAAAACTTCATATATGTTCTTAAGACATCAACAACTGAGGTGCAGCAATACTTTTATGTTTGTGAAAACAGTTTTTGAAAATAAATGCAATTGTTGTAGATTGAGTCGACAAAAAGTTATGCATGTATTTTTGTGAGAAAAATGTCAGTACTTTCATACTATAAAGGCGTTGTTTGCTTATTGTAAGGACGTAGAAAATGTCAACGGAATGCACAGCCAGAAGAGCAAAAATCTTACAAGCAGCTAAACGCTTTGCCGTCAGCATTAATCCACCTGCACTATATTTCACTTTTGGATGTCAAATTGAGTGAAAAAAGCCTAGAAAAATTTTAACTTTTACATATTAATTTTTTTTTTACAATGAATTATAAATATTCTTATTAATAAGCTGCTACCAGCTATACTAAAGCAACCATAAACTGGTAGAAATTATATCTAAATATATATTTTGTAATTTTTTTAAACAAATATACTGCTGAGACAGAAAGTTTAAAGAGTTTCCAGAGTATTATTTTCAGTTTTGATCAACGGGTTTTTTAAAGATGCTAAACGAATTTAATTTGAATTTTTTTTGTATAGTAACTAGATATCCTTTTATGTTCCTATATTTTAGAAAATATACATTTCGTAGGTAGTTAAAATGAGAACAATATTTTGATACAGATTTTCGTCATTTGCTGTACCCTCATGTGAACAACTTATGTTTTGGAACGCACTCCAATATTGTCAATGAAGGTTTAAAAAACGATACGATATCAGTGTATAACTGACATTCGATACAGTTTTACAATAAATTTTATTACAAAAATGATCACTTATGGACTTTTGCTACTCTGCATTAAAATCGTTAAACTCTTATCTACAACAATAAATTCAGCAGGTCAAATTTGGAAATCTTACATCAAGAATAATTCTGGTGTTTATCAAGGCAGTCACTTGGGTCCAGTTTTGTTCGCTTTATTCATCAATCCATCTTGTTTTGCGTTCTAAAGTGCTGATGTTAATAGTGAACATGGCTTACTGATTCCTTTCTTTCGCAATTTTTGTCAATGTTGCAAATTTAATTTAATGGAGTTAAATATTAACAAGTGCATGCAAATACTATTTTTCAAATACAATCCGATTGATGCTTTTTTTATATATATATTATATATATTTTTCAAACAAGTTCAAGATATTGGCATATTATTGAATGACAAACTCAACTTTCACTATCACACCTCTATAATGGTAAATAAAGCCTGTGGGGAACTTGGATTCATGAAAGCCTGGTCTAAGGAATATCTAGATACTTATATTACAAAACTTGAGTATTGATAGATTACATGGGATCCTTGTTATTCTATTCATATCAATAGTATTGCAGCGGTACAAAAGCTATTTTTAATTTGCTGCCTCCATGATCTAGTTTGAAACTCTTATGTCTTGCCGCCGTATCAGATTCCATCTCTAAACAGAGCACTTTAATTGTTCTGGGCCTGATACGTGGTGATATTGATTCTGAATTCCAGCTTAGTCATCTAAATTTTTACGTTCTTCTAAGACCGACCCGATAACGAAAAGGCGTTTTTTATAAATTTGCAATTTACCATTTAATTTTTTTGTACAGTGTTGGACATTTACATAAAGCAACAAGACACAGAATACAAAATTTGGTATTAAAAATTGTACAGCAAAAGCAATAACAGGCAATTATCATAAACTCATTAACGTTCTTATTTTTAATAACATTATAAACATTAGCATTTTTATACAATAATATAATTATGTAGTTTCATTTCGTTGTAATTAGGAGGTTAAAAGAAAATACTTGTTAAAGAAATTTCGTTTCTTTTTGAAAATAATTGTTTCTATAAAGGAGAGGAATATAAAACAGAAAATAAATAGCTTTTTAATAAGAAAATGCCCTAGAACTAATAAAAAATTAATTATTATTGTTGTTGTTACTGTTGCTCGTTGTTATTTATTTAAAAAAAAGTAACAATTGCGAAACGAAAAATTTCACTGAATAAATAAATTGAAGCCGGTGTCTGACTTGCCTTGCGGTTTGCTATTGGACTAAAAAAAGAATGCGAAGAAGAAGAACATTATGGGGTGGGCTGGGGTCGTTTCTAAGTTTGTTCAAACTTTCGCAACGTAAGAGAATTTAGAGTTTATACAATTAAAGCCGGCTACTTTCAGTCTACTTTTGAATGAACGAATATAATTATTATTATGGATTTTCTAAATTCGTTTGTGTTTTGTGCATTATTATGATCAACGAATGTTTTATTTAAGAGCAAAAAACTGAAGAAAGTTCCGTAAGAAAAAATATGTTGCTATATCAAACCTCTAACGCTATCTATTCTCTTGCAGATGACAACAACATTTGCTATTTGTTTTAACGCAGCTGTAGGTCATGTCTATCAGCGACTGATGTTATGCGACAAAACGCGAACGACGCGCATTACAAAGATATTCGCACAATTTCTTAAGACGCAATATTTTTTGCTCACACCCAGACATACGTCTCGTCATGGTGGTACATGACGTCGTCATGGTGATTGACGGATCGGAATCTCTTAATGTTTTTGGTCTGAAAATTCAGTCGGATGTTCGCTGGACTGAACACATTTTTCATGTCACAAAACAACCATTCAAGTATTCATCTTTTTTACATACTTCACTCCATTCGATCTCTTTATAATTTATACTAGAGGTTTTCGAGGGAAAATGTTATGCAAATCTAATGTTTGGCCTCGTGCTGCAAATTTTTTTGTTGGGGGGTTATTCGACACCAGGGCATCCAGCTCTATTGGCTGGCTGCAGCATTGTCGCAGTGTGTCTTGCAGTACACTGTTTTATTGCAACTACAATGGATTGTGGTCTGAAGAGATCAGGAATCTTGTTCCCCAAACCCTAGTATTTTTGCATAATACACGTTTATCGTTCAGAGCTCACCCATTTGAATGGAATTTGAAAGAATTCGATCTTAAGTCGTACGGTCTGTAGCACAAACCACCTCCGGATTTAAATCACACGTTCTTGAGCAATACTTTCTTTTTCTTCCTCCTCTTAACATATTTTCCTAGTTCTGGTACAATGCACTCCATCTGTAGATGTTGTACCCAGATTACTGGTCCAAAGAAAAATAAAAAATATATACATATAATGTGTAATGCGAAAGTTTTAGTTCTGCAGTTATTACAGTGTCCAACATGCATCATCAGCAAGCGGTCACAGTTCATTTAAATAAAATAAATATAAACACGAAACAAGAAACTTGGACAAGTAAATTCTTGTTTCTATTTATAAGTCTATTGCATATTTCAATTAACACATTACCACAACTACTTCTGCAAAGCAAAACAAAAACAAACAAAAAAGAGATGAAAAGAGCTATAGCTTTTCTAAGGAAAAAACTTTGGTTTATTTATTTGAAATTAATAACAAAAGTTGTCTGATGTAGAAGTAAGTGTTTAGATTAAGAAATTCGGGTGGAAGGAGATTTTCAACTCTCCTTAGGCAAGTCTATGTATGTCGGTGGCGAATAGAAAATGCATTTTCATCAAGTTTCCACTTTAGTATGATTTCAAGTTCGATCTTCCCGACTGCTTTTCAATATTTAAATATATGCATACAGTAAACGATTTGACAATTAATTAGCTGTGTAACTATCAATTTGCTTAGTTTTGCACAGTCGTTATTTTTGAAAACTTGAAATTCGTAAAATTAAATTATTATTATTAAGAACTAATACACAAAATTCTCCTTTTCTGGGTTAAAGCTCGTCGTCCTCGAACATTCTGTGTTCTAAATTTAAGACATGGGCGGTTTTAATTGCAACAATTAATTTTAATTATAATTATATGCATCAATTCAATCGGCCGAAAATTATTGAGCGCAGAATGTAAAAAGCTTGTGGTACAATTAGCATAGATAATATAGTATTATAATCCCAGGAAATTTATAGAGCTCTTGCCAGGCTTTAACTTAAAAGCATAAAAATAACACAAAAACCCAACACCCAATAATTGTAATAATAAAAGTTGCTAATAAAAATCCAACTATTAACTTTCTAACTCAAATCTAATAATACTTATTTAATATAATTGTACATTTCTGCGTCTGCCAAAGACTAATCGAAAACAGCTGATTACTTCTTTAACGTTTTAATCTCTGTTGGACGTCAACACTGCAAGAGTCAAAATGTTGTTTTTAATATTTCACTTTAGTTTGATGCGGTACTGGCGAGTTTACCTGCCACGAATTCGCCTTCTTGATACATATTTTATATTATTTTTATTATATCCTGTCCCATGTTCACGTTCGCCAGCATTTTGGCTATTATTTACGATTTTAACACTAATGGCTTCAGACATTTCGAAATTCTTAAAATTTCTGCTTGAATGATTGGATTATCCTGCAAATAAATACCTCAAGTTAAGAATTGAGTGGGTTGTTAAAGATATTTTATCGTTTTCTTTTATATGAAACTCAATTACTTGCAAATGAAAAGAAAAATGCATCCAATTTGATGGGCAAGAATTAAACAAATATTATTGTATAAAGTGCCATATAAAGGCGGCCGGAAGTTAACAGGCCAACTTTATTTGTTAATAAATGTATGATTAAATTTTATATTTTTTAAGTGCTTTTTACACGTTTGAAATAACGATAACAATTTTAATGTGCATTTCACTACAAACAAAAAGAGGGAGAAGAATATTCATCGTTGTTCGGTTTTTTGTATTCCATTCAATAATTTAAAAAAAAGGACAAATTTACAAAGTAGCTTTTTGCAAATAAATGGCTTGTGATATGATTTCTCTTGAGAATGCCATACATTCCGATACGTATTGCATAATAAAAAGGCAAGCATGATGCCTAACATTCACAAAAAAGAAAAAAAAAACAAGAACAGACAAAAATTTCCATACAATTTCCATACAATTTCCACATGCATGAACTAAATAAAGCCTGGTAATGTTTGCCTTTTATCCTCAAAATATTGTTGTTCTTTGAAACAATGTGTCTGCATTGAATAAATTTTGTAAACTGTAACCATGTACCCGTATCTTGTAATTCATAGAAATGCAGATACATGCACTTGTATGCAGGAACAAAGCACTAGTTTTAACGTAAAGTTATAGCAATAAAAAGGTCGTATTATACCACTTCACGACTTTAGGATAAGTTCCTTCAAAAATAAATTCTTAATAAAGTAATTATTCGTAACAAGCTGCAGTATTTTTATCCGTAAGTAAATATTTCGAAATTATTTTTGAAATTACGTGAAATTGCTATTTTGCTTGTGCAAAAATGTATCACAAATCGGCCTTAAATCGAGGTTATTTGTGAAAATGTGTATAATTTGCAGAGATAACGCCGCTGGAAGGGCTTTGTAAGGTAATGAAAACTGCATGTCTGCAGTACCATATATGTACATATGTATGTATGTATGTATGTATGTATACTATACATACGTATGTACATCTATCTGCTCATCTATATATAAAACGGAATATGTTTGTTTGTTTGCTATTTGTGGATCAATTTTCAAATTTCGTTTTGCAGACGGAAAAGATCCACTAATTTTTTTTTTAAATTGGGAGTGTTTCGCAAATTGTCCTCCCAATAATTGGTTACGAAATAACTTCGTCATTTCTCGACTAATTTTAAAAATTCTTTCCACTTAAATTCTAAAACAAAAATTTGGGAGGGCTTGTCAAAATTTACTATGAAACTGCTTTGTTGTTTGTGGATCAATTTTCCTAATTCTTTTTGTTTATAGTTTTTTTGGGCCAATTTTAAAAATGTTTTTTGCATATGAAAAACTTAAATTTTTCTTAAATGTTGGGTTGGGCATAGCGAAGCCCACCGGCTTAATCTAGTAGTTACATACAACCGAATATATCGGGTTTTCTTTCTCGTAATTTTCAAAAGTATAAGTATTTAGTTTGGATATGAAACTGTTTGTATGTTTGTAGATTAATTTATTTATTACTTTCCGATAATTGGATTGTACTTGAAAATTGTTTGTTGCGACAAAAACATGCGTTGTTTAAATATGGTGCTCAAAATGAATCAGCACAAATTTAGTTATAATTTCTGTAATTTCCAGCTATAAAGTGCGTACATCTAAGAACGCAAAGTCAGGGGTTCCATTAAATCGTATAATTTATCATAAAGCTTTCATTTGTTTGAACTGAAACTAAGCAAAAAGAAATTTATGGAAACATTTTCCTTAGTAACTTAATTAATTTTCGTTATAAATCTAAAAGTTATTGAAAACAGATTTACATGAGTTATAACTTTAGTAATTTGTATGGGCGTTGGCTTAACAATCGAATTTGTAAAAAAAAATGTTTGGTATCGCATCCGAAAATAGAAATTTAGCCCATGACGTACAAAGGGAAAACAATAATGGAGACCAGTCTTGAGAGTCGTTGACAATTGCCAAGCTTTTAGTGAAGTTTTCTTGTTAACTTTATCTTAGAATTGTGTTGGGAGCACAACCGAAAATATTGCCTTAAGTAGATCCTAGACGGATGACAGCTTTTTAATTTTTACCCCTCTAAAATGATTACATGTCGTGTGTTCCTTTAAAAACTATGCTTTGCTAAAAGCCAGAAACAAAGTAGGCTGACAAAATTACAATTAGTGTGTGGGCTGTTTTGTTAAATACAAAATATGACATCGAAGTGCTGAAGTCTATAACTAGGACGACGCAATAGAGGATGCCCATGGAACGTATGGCGCACGCAAGTGGAGCGGCCAAATTCTAGGCTGCTGGCTAAAGAACGTGCCTGCCGGAAAATCTTGTTGGTTAAGGCCCGCGCTCATACGGGACTGTAGCGCCAGAAGAAGAAGAATATCTATGAAGAGAAGACAAAAACCGCCAGTCTCGGTGTTTAGCAGAAAATCACAATTTTTTTCTGTGTATTTATTTCTCTGTATTTATGTCGAGTTTTTAAGAATTAACAACAAATTTGCTATTACCGTTATGTCTTTACGAGAGCTCTGTTTAATTCGCTAAAAATTGTAATTTTGTCTTTTTTGCACACATTTGAAATAAATTGTATTAATTTTTACAACAAAAAAAAAACCGAAACTTCGACCTTGATTTATTTATTTCATCAAAAACGGCCTTGAGCTGCCTTTGACCGCAATTAAATTCACCAAAGGCAACGTAACAACACAATTAAATTATTGAAATCAACTAAAGAAACAAGTTAAATCAATTGTCCCATGTTTTGCGCAATCACGCCTACACAATGTCAAACCAGCCCAAATGGCTTGTAAAATCTACACGCACTTCTATATTTGCACTATTTAATTGAACATCCCTTTCGCAAAACGCAAAACATAACAAAATCAACTTTCCTAAATGTTTCTAATTGCAATAAAATCTGAAAATAGAAAACTTAAACAAAAGCTAGAATTTGCCATTCTTTTTGATTTACTTCAACGAAAGGAATAAAATAGTAAAATAACACAATATTATTCCTGCAAGACAGTTTCAATAAACAAGGGTGAATATATTTTTGTTTCTTTCCAGCAAAATCTTTTGCCTTTTAGCTTTTTTTGATTCTGCATTTTTGTTTTCTTAAGTAGCCTGCAGCTGTTAGAAAATAAATAAAAAACAAAAACTGTTTATACAGCGAACATAAACAAATACATTTGTCTCTTTAAAGAACAAATACTCATGTTTAAAATTCTTGACCAGAGTTGGAAAAGTGGAAATTTTTGCAAAATCTTCGATTTTGTTTGAACGATAGTTCTTTTTATCAGTAACCCTGCTACGTATATATTATTACAATCTTAAGGAGTTTTTATGCCCAGCAGGGATATATTCATTGACTTGTCTTGTCTTGTCTCGCCAGCCCAACATCCTTGGGGGTTCGTGTTAATATTCAAGACTTTCACAACTAAGTATAGAATTTTGTTTAAGGAAGCAAAATTTAAACAAAATACTTCTTTCTGCACTAATAAAAATGTATCTTCACTAATCTTGTAGAATATATTTTATTTTTCAGCCCTGGGCCAGAACTTGATGAAGATAGCAAGAAAGAAAATGGAAACTGCGGATGGTTAAAAAGAATATATTGTTACTCGTTACAGCATTTTCACTAATTAATCTCCATCAATGATGTCAACGTCTAGAAAATCAGTTGACAAATTATTTAGTTTCGTCTAAATGTTGGGAGTAAATAGATGATGAGTAATTGGACTGTGAAATCATTTATTCATATTTTGAATGAACTGGTCGTGTTAAAAGGCGATACAAGTTAATTTTTTGTTATTGTGTTATGCTCTCAAAACGCTCAAAAGCCACATCTGTCAGAAATTGAATGCGACCCCCAAAAATATACTCGATGTCCTGAAAAATTGTCATGGGCGGCTATTTTAAAATTTGAAATTTACTGACGCCCTAACATTTTTATTTCTTAAATATAAAGAAGCTGTTAATATATTCTTTTAAACAACATATACATACATATGTATGTATGTATATATATATATATACATACATATGTATGTATGTATATAGATATGAAACTAGTTTTTAAATTTGCACATGTGTTTCCGTTTTTGTCAGATTTATGCGTCTGTTCTTCACTTGCAAACAAGCAAAAAATTAGATTTAGAATCCCTTGACATTTGAGTACAAAAACAAATGAGCAACAAATCATTTAGCCCCCGCTCCTTATGACCCTGTTTCTTAGTGCTACTGGTTTTTTGTCTTTTTATTCCTCTTCTTGTTCTACTTGCTAAGTAACCGACACAATGCACACATTAACTGTGTAAATATTTAAAAATGCTCTTAAGAAAACAAATGAAACTATAACAAAATACATACAAGCACAGATGAATGAGTGAACTGGTTCACCTTTTCTGTACACGAATAAAGTCTGGTTGTAGTACAAAATTTTGACTTTGTGTGTATCTTTGCTACCAGCAAACATTTGGGTGAAAGCAAAGAACTAAAAGCAAACTTGATTATATTGGAAATTTGCTGACAATTTCTTTTATATGCTGGTTGGCCTGTACTTTAATCGCGGCTCCAATGTATAACAGTTCTAAGTTTTGTTTTGGGAACTTAAAAGCGTGAATTTTTCGCAATAACTCCCATTGTTCGGTCCTAGATTGCATAGCCCGAGCTCTCCAGCCAGGGGTTTGTGTTATGCGCTGTTGCCAAATATCACGAGAAGTTGTCGCCTATATGTGCCTGATAAGAAACATGGCTGTGAGCCGCTGTCTAAGTTCACCAAGTGGAGTTTGGTCCAGCGTCAGATTAGGCCATAAGGGCATGTGCTAGTGTAAACTAATTTCGGAATCTGCCTGCCAGTAGCACTACTCAATTATTCATACTAAAATACAAACACTCAATAACCCAACAAAGAACTACACATAAATAAAACATAGAACAAAAAAAGAAAGAAAAGAAAACGCAATGTTGGTTTGTTAGGTTCACAGTCAGTCCATGGTCGAAGGTGTGTACACTGTACATTTATGATTTAACACAAACCTTCACATATATGTTTGTTGGGTTAGCCGGCAGCAGCTTAGGCGCCTTCTATGTGTGATTGTCTGCTTCTATGTGTGATGTAGGTAGCATCTTAATAAAAGCGCATGTAGTAAAAAAGTGGATTTAAAGTGTTTTATTGCTTAAGACTTTGTATCAGCGAATGAATGTGGGTGGGTACGCATCCTATTCTTTGCTGCTTTTGAAAATTCTACAGTTTGTCTTCTAATAACATTTTGTTTTCTATATTTTAAGGCTGCGCCAAAATGCCAGAAGGAAAAATAAACAGGCATTTTGTGCTGAAATGCGAGTACACCTTTCGGCATTTGGCAATAAAATAAATCTCTTGATAATGTGTTTCGTACTAAGATCTGCAGTTTTAAAATATTTTAAGCTGCTTGTTGAAGGCAATAGGATGTTTACAGTTGTTCAGCTTAACACTTTTCACTAAGTTTTCTTGACTTGTTTTTCTAAATTTAATCCCATTTCATTAATCCCTTTTATGTCAGAAAATTAAATTGGTATAAATCAAAAAAAAAAGAAAAAAAAAACTTGCCAACTTTTTTCTAGATTTAATTCAATTAATTTTCTTTTAAATTGACGCAAAACATTTATGCGTACATATATATTTTTATTAAGTTCTATTGGCTATAAAAATCGCATACATGCACAACATTATTAAAGTTTCAAATCTTCTCATCAGCTTTTCAAATAGTTTTTACTTTAATTTTTATTTAAAACTCACAAAACTAATCTAAATAAAGACAAACTATTCAAAAATATTTTTTCGTCTCCCGTTTTGTGTAAATAACTTTTACGAAAAGTTTAAAAAAAATATATATAAAAAAATAATAAAAATATTTATGATTAAGTGCCGTTTTAGAAACTTTAAAACGTTTTTCACATAAACAAAATTTTAAATTATTATAAAAATATTTGTATACTTCGCGACACATAAAAAAATATTCTTGCACAACAACAATCTAAATTGACGTGACTTTAATTTTACCCTACTACTTTAGTTAATGTTAATTCAACAAGACTTGATTTTCAAATCAAATGTTTTTTTTATCAATGTTTAATTTTAGTTTAAGTTGTACTTAAATACGGCTTCAGCTTTCAAGTTATATATAATTGCGGCTATTTAATACCGGTAATAAGGAAAAATTTTCCCCTGAAAGCTGCTTGTCCTGCAGACGAATTCTTGAAGAAAAATGTAATTTTGGCTAGAACTACTTTTCCTGTAATTATATAGTACGAAATTAACAAATCTATTTTGTACTGCTTGCTACAAGCATATACATATATAAAATTGGGCACTACAAAACCATATGATAAACCAGCTCGACTTAAACACAACTTGAATGCAAAAAATTATTCATCTTTGAACACGAAAAGTAAGTTGATATTAAAAACTATTGACTAAGAATTAACTTCTTAACTGGGTTTTAATGAGAACAATTCAAATATTACTATTCTTGAAATTAATGACATCGTTGCAACGTTTCTTTAAAAACCGAATGATGGCAAATAAATAAAACAAGTTGTTTAAATAGATCCTGCTTTATGATTAATTTCTCACTGTCCCCCTTCTATTTATATATAGACGCATTTAGTTTGACTTATTGCGAGCTGCCAACAGCTTATCGATTTATGTACTTTATTGCATATCTTGCACTTTTTTTTTTAGCCATATGTCAAAGTTAAGACCATACGAGTATTTACAGAACATGTTTTTTGCCTGTATTAACCTTTTGTAATTAAATTAAAACAATAATTTATTTATGCACAATGCCATTTTTTCATGGATTCATACAATATTTTTCATTTAATTTTGTGTATTATTTTGTTAAGGCTTTAAACCTGATGCTTTCTGTTATCAAATGGCTTAAATGAAAAACACATAATAAATATTAGTCTGCATATTAAACGATGTCATGGCAAAAAGAAAAGTCATAAATGTTTGTAAATTATTAATTCATTGCACACAGGGATAACTAATTTGTTTCGGTTAAAATAGACAGATTTTTTTACAGAAGTAAAATACTTTTTTATTCGCAAACTTATATCAGATGTCTCACCTAATAGGAGCGTTAAGGGACCCTCTAGACCAATCCATTCGTTTTATATATACCCATACATATACATATATACAGGCAATACTCGGTATAACAAACACTCACTTTAAGGAACGTAACGAACGTCTGAATATATGTATGTACGAACAAAAAAAATTATTTTACATATGTATTAAAAATAAACGAAGAGAAAAAAATGGCATTATTCGTTATAATACCGTTATTTTTCTATATATGTATGCACAGGCTCATGTTTCTCGTCCATGTCATCATGCGTACGAATTGAAGTTTATTGAGTTTCAGTTCAATTTAGTAGTGCAAAGAAATATGGGCAACAAAAAAAAAAGAATATCTTTTTAAGTGAAAAAACAAACATTTTAGAAAAGTGCAACAAAAGTGGTTGTCGGTTATATCTAATAGGCATGGAATTGCAAAATCTCCCATATGTACAATAAGTACATCAAAGAAAGTGGAAAGCAAACATCCAAAAATAGTTTTTCACATCTCTGTAGTTGAAATGTTCAAAATGTGTTCAAACAAAAACTTCGCTATATAACGACTCTTTCACTATAACGGATCGGTCTGACATTATATCATTCGTTATACCGAGCTTTGAATGCAAAAAGTTTAAAAATATGAATATACATATGTATGTATGAATATATATGTATGTATGTATGTATCTGTGTATACATATGTATGTATATGTATGTATATCCAAATGTATGTACATACAAATTTATAGGTACTCGTAGGTTGATTCATGCAGTTCTGCATTAAAATTTCTATTTTTAAACAATTCTCTTTGTCGTTTTTCTTCTTTGCAAGAAAAAGTTGCAACATCATTAAAAAATATTACTTCAACGTGTCTTAGAAAGAAAATCATTTTTAAATAAGAAAAGTCATTTATACTGAAGAGTCAGTTTTTTAAGTCACTTTAGTTCAGTTAAATTTGCACACGCTTGTAGTACTTGAGCAATTTTCACTTTGATTTCCTTCACTTAATGAAATTGCAACACACGGCAAAAGTGCGGCAACATACGAGTACGTAGTAGGTAATGAAGTGTAAAAACGGGTGAGTGTTTGAGACTTTTCTTTTCGAGTTATAAATAAAAACGCTAAAGAATATTACAAAATGGTGGAATTTTGCGAGGATTTAAATACAAATGTTGAATGCAAGCCCCGTTTCCAGCAGCTCTTGAATTATACATGCGCTGGCAACACTTCATATTACCACGAGTGAAAAAATTGAAAGGAGCGGCATCACACATTGTGGGCAATCATTTGACAAATTGCCACCACAAAATTGTATGATCCATAGCGATTCTCGTTAAAACCATTATTTTGCGGAGGTTTCTTCGCAACACGAGTTCGATTTCAAGCTACAAAAGGTCTTCCCATTTCTTTCGGCGCTGGATAACAGTCACTATTAAGGGTTATGTTTTTTTGACCTCGCGGTGCAACACCAAATAGTGCGATTTTTGGATATGACAGTAGTTCAGGAATCTGATCTGCTGATCAGCCCTAAGTTTCGTTAATTTGCACACAGAAATGTGACTCTTCATTTGTGACCTTTGAGAGTCATTAATGCAGAACTGCATGTCTAATGGATTTAAATTCTGGGTACAGTTCGCCAAGTTGTTTCAGGTAACACACATCTAGGATGTACACGGAATGAAACCATGTTTAATATAGGCTAAGACTTATCTTTGCCGTTGGTATTAATAGTAGTGAGTCGGGCAAGCCGATATGTTGCTCCGAAGCCAAGCAGAATTTTAATTACGGAACACTGGTTGCAGCCCGATCACTTGTGGAACTATATTGAACAACAAGACGGGGGGAAAAAACCCATGAAACAGTGTATAAATGGATAACCCATTGAACCTAAAGTATTTGCGTACTTAGACAAATAAAATATAGTTTTACGTCACTGTGGAAGTACGTTAAAGTGTTCATACTTAACATGCAAAAATAAATGTTATACCAACGAGTTAATGCAGTCATAAAATCACAACTTAAATAAGACTTAATCTGCAAACGTAATAAAATTCGAATGTAGCGAAAGCAAAATTTTCTCAAGCAGCATAAGTTAAAAATAAGTACTTAAAGAAAATAAGAACTACTAATATATTATGAAAATGACTTGGTTCCAAAAGAAAACAAAAACATGTCAATATTTTCTTTTCTGTGAATACTTCATTTCTAAAATGGAAACGAGAATAAACATTTTTATAAATCAAAAAATTTTCTTTATCGTAAACAAAAGAATTTTGGTCTCACTTGTACTCGTAATAAATACAAAAAATTAAGAAAACGATTGCAATACAAAAATTATATAAAATCATTTAAAAAAAAAACGTTGCTGTAATTACGAACCTGGGAAAATTCAATGTACGTTAAAAGTTGCTGAACTTTGATACGTTGCGTTGAAGTTGACTCAACTTAGTACAACGCATGTCGGATTCTATCCGCCCCCGTTCTTCAGTCACTATTTACATAATCGATTTTTTACAAGTTTCGTTGGAATTAATTTTCTCGTTTGACTTTCCGTTTTTTTCTTTCTTTTATTTTCAAATAAATTCATGACACTAAAAGTTCTCTCAGCTTCAGGGTCTATAAATCGTATGTAAATGAAATGATTAAAGGAAAGTAAGCCATAATAGTAATAGTATTTCCACTAATTCCACAAATGGATAATGCCGGATAAAAGGAAAAATTTTACTATATCGAACTTTAGGACTAATAATAATTTTGATTATTAAAATTATTGTACATCTTGAAAGTATTTTACAACTTCTAAATTGCATTTTACAAGACATAATTTAAAATGGGGTTATTTTGCAACTGTATTTGCCTATGGCGAAGTTGCAAATAATTTTTTCTTAAATACTAAAAGTTATTCTTGTATAAGATGTCTTATGCATTAAAAATAATGCCATGTATATTTAATATATAGTTTATAAAACAAATTGTCAATCACTGCCGATTTTTTATTTAAATTTTCCAAAACATCACTTTAAAAATAACTCGTGCATGTTTTTTTTTAGCAATAAATAACGATTATATAATTTGCTTCCTTAGATCGTCTTAAGTAAATATCTTGTGTTATTTGCTCAAAGCATTATTGCCAATTTGATTTTTATGACGGTCAATTGATTTTGTCATCTTTTATTTTATGTATCACAAGTTAAATCACGTCAGTAGACTCATCCCAAGTTTCAGCTTTGCAATATTTCTTTATCTTTTCCTTTCTTTCTATATCTTTTCCTTTCTTTCTATATCTTTTCACTTCAACTGCAGTACATTCAGTTTTTGCTCTCACAATATTATCGTTATATAAATAAATAAAATTTCAAACAGACTGTAAAATTATCCTCAGCTTATGATAAATATCAAATTTAAGCAGCTAATAAAATGCGATTGCACAACTATCAAAATAAAATGAAAATGAATGCGCAAATAGAAAAGAAGAAAATCTTCTTGTTTCAAAAGCATTTAATATTGAAGCATTTAACCCTTGTCTCATTGCCAAACTTTAAACCAACAACCAAAAAGAGCAAACAAAACAAGAACAAGTTCAGAAGGGGGCTTAGCTGCCAATAACATGTTTGAGGGAAATTTAATATCTTAAAACATTTTGCTCCACTGCAGTTGCATGCACGAAGCTGCATACAGGCATTGGATGGAGCGGCTCCGGGCAAAAACTATTTTATGAGCCACCCATAACTGCAAATTGCAAATTATGGGTGGCTCAGTCGCAAATTGCCACTGAATCTCATTATACCGGGATCTACTTATGTATGTGATGGGTGATGAGTACTTGGCGGAGTTCTTCAATTTTGAATAATTATTTTGATGTAACATTTACCAAATCGATTAACTCCTAATTGAAAATGCTGCCTCTTTCTAGATATTTTGTCGATTAAAAACCAAATAGTGAATCGCTAATATATTCGAAGCGTTATTGGCTCTTTTCAACGGAAAACATTTAATTTGATCTTAACAAATAATTTGAAAAACGTTCACGTTACGGCTAAAAACTGTTGAAAAACTGGGTTTGGACATTTTAATGAAAATTAAGAATTTCCCTTCGATTTACTTATCGCTCTGCATTGCAGCGAGTTCTTGAGTTTTTCACTTCTATCATTAATTTCGACAAGAAAAGAAAATACTTGCATATCAAAAGCGAAATAAAGTAACATTCATTATCTAAGTGAAAACCGGCCCAGAATGGTTAAAGTCATTTTGAAACCAATAATAATGCGCACCATAATATCATAAATGAGAAAAGCCTCTACAAAAAGGATTTCCATCGATCGTTAAAGCCGTTTTCGAAAACCCAATTTTATATAAAAATTATGCCAAAGTTACTAACTAAACAGCAAGTACAGAAATATATATATAACGCAGGTGGTCCTCACTTCATTTGAGATATAACTAGACAGATAAATGACACGACAGCATTAAAATTAAAAAATTAAAATCAAGCGAATTGAGGGCCGACCACCTGCGTTTTGCAGATATAAAAATATTACATATTTGTTGTCTTAACCACTTTTATACACGTTCCACACACTTGCTCTGCTGCATTGTACCTCACCGTTGAACCACAAACTTTGCATCAAAGAAAGTGTGCATGTATGCGTGAGTGCGTGTGTGTGTATGTCCTGATGGCAGCGTGTGCAAAGTAAAACTAATAGAAAATGCTCTAGTGGCCGGCAATTCAGTTCAGTCTGTGGAACTTGCTTTATGGTTGGCTAGAAGAGTTCCGTATACCCATCTATGGATGCTTCTCAATGCACGTGCTTAAAATAATAACAAAATTGTTCACAATCCTTTGAAATGTCTGTCCTTTCCTTTTCAACCGGTTTCCTTCGCATATTATTTACTTAAGGCTTTCTGAGTGCTGATGTGTGTGCTCTGTGATTGAACAAAAATCTTAAAAGTTAATGTGTTAACCTTTCATTCAAGACAAAAATATCTGCATATAAATAATTGTGTCGATTTGTTTGTGTACGTAGAGATAAAACGGTCAAATTTTGCGCCAATGTGACCAATATGTTTGTTATTAACATGAACGGTTTATTTTTTAGGCCTCAATTTGACAATATTGATTAATCTTAAAAAATATTGTCATGGCTTGAATTTATAGAAAATTTGTATCAGGACCATTACATTTTGTGAAAGCAATTTAAACAAATTTTCTGGACCAGTGGTTCATTCGTGTTCCGTAAATAGCAGATAAACTTAATAACTGAAAATTCTATTTAAAATATATTGAAAAAAGTGTTTGAATCTGGCAAGTGTTTAAAATTTGGGGCGAAAAAATCTTTAAGTTGTTTTCCGGCGCTAATAATTGAAAATTTTTAGGTTTTTCTTTCGGCATGAAAGAAGTGAATCCAATAGTTTGCCTTTTATGAGAAATTTTATAGGAATTTTTATTTTAAAATATAAAATTAAGTCCATTTGTTTGCTGGGAATGTTGATATTCAAGTGGCTGTTTGTACCCTTTTTTAAACAATTCAGTTGATTTTACAAATCTCGTACATTACAGAAATCACCACTTACGTGACCAATTACTAATCGCCTCAGCCACGATATCGAACATTAATGTTCTCCTGTATTTTGAAGGGGGAAAAACTAATTTGGAAACTGTTAATTTTATTTATGTTATTTTATTTTTATTGAATCGAACTTATTATTACGAGGTCTGGTTTTTTATGTTGGTCTTTTCGAACACATCTTCATAGTTTCCGCACACAAAAATGCTTAAAAATGGCACAAGCTTTTCAAATAAAGACGAGAAGATGTGAATCACGGCGCTCACTCTGGACAACTCAGTCCATCAGCAAGTGATGAGAATGTTGAGATTGCGAAGAAAAGTTGGTGAGATTGTCGACATGAAAACTCCATCCCACCAAGAACAACACCCTAATGATGCTGCAGGCACCGAATTCCGCAGATTTCTTTTTTCTGTTCTCAAGATTGAAGAGACCCATTAAAATCTAAACAGACTACTTTGAAGGGCACAAAATAGAAATTGATGAATAAATAAATACTTTTGGAACAAAATTTGGATCACTGTAATATATTTATGGAACATATTTCGTGCAATTTAAAATATTTATTAATATAAACTTTAGCACTTACAAAATTAACTGAACTTATCTTCTTTGAGTAAATCGTTACTGTACTATAGAAAAGCTCTTCCCAACTCTTTTAGTTCAAAGCCGAGCTTATTGTAATTTTTTATAAATTAAAGGATATGCAAGAAAGCTGAGCTGAGGCCCCAGGATATAGAAATAAACTTGATTCCAGTCTGCAGTCCAACCTTTTCGTCATGAGTAATAAATCGTCAATGCGATGTTGAAATAAATTTTGTAATAGAAGGAATTGTGTTTTTCTGGCAATGTAGAATATTTATGTATATTTTGCTTTATTACCATCCTGCATACAACAGCAGATTCCTATCTGCTGCTCTCATATTGTCCTCTGAAAATTGTAGAGTTAATAAAGAGGTTTATTTGGGGCCAATATACAGTCCTACGCAATATAAATATAAATTAAATTAATTTAATCGGTTTTATTTATTCTTCTTTTATGGCTACATACTTTTCTGTCCTTACAACTATTTTAAATTGTTAAAAAAAGAATTTATACTTCACACCTGTACCAATTAATTGTAATAAATTAAACATTTGAATCGAAATATGTAATTAAAAACGTTTATTGTCTAAACGATATTTTCCAAATGACGTTTTCATTCTTTCCTTTGAAAATATTCAATGTCAAGATAAAAAATATGTTAATTCTGCACAAAAAAAAAATAAATAAATGAATATAATCCGCGAAACAACGGCTACATACGAGTAGAAAACCAAAGTAATTATATTAAATAATTCACAGAAATTTTTGCCCCACTTTTCTAAAAACTTCATTTTAAAGCTATTTCTTGTCTCTTCTCACATATCAATATCATATTCAAGAATAAAAGCAATTTCATTAAAACTCTGTTCTCTTGCGAGAAATTGTGAGTGTTTCTAACACATGTTCTATTTAACAATTTTCTTATGGGGTCTAAAGTTCAATATCAAATTTAATTTAATTTCGTTTTAGTCAGTTGTTTCCCGTAACTGAAGTTTTTTTTTCTACGCCCTCAATTAAAAACTTTCTGGTGGAATTGATTTTTTACGGTTTCTTTAAATTACTGTTAGACATGGCAAAGTTCAGTTTAAATAATTGTTACCAATTTGATGAAGAAAACTTTTGCAGTTTTTTTTAAATTAGTTGTAAGACCTTTTTGTAAATCGTGACATTGATGTGTTGTTGAAGGCTTTTTTTTAAGGATAATGTAAAGGAAATCTTCACAAATTGCCTGAAAGAAAATGTACTTACATGGGTCCAAGAAGTTTTTCTCTAATACCTGATACCATGATGAATCTGAGTACAAAACATTAAATTAATAGCAGTGAAATTTTGAAGCTGTTCATTGTGTTGTTATAAAAGTGTATTTTAGCGAAGCGAACGGCAAAGTAAACCTGCAGTATTGAAATGCCATCGTTCTGCAATTATTAGTGATGTCGACAAAGCCCTCTAAGTTCTAGGTTATACATTAAATATTAAATTATTATTACAGTAAATTAAAAAGCTTTTCTGTAAAAAGCCTATAAAATATTCGCATTGTTCTTATTTTTCAATTTCTACGCTTATGGTTTCAATTTTAATTGTTCTGTTAACTATCCACTCGTTTTCCCCTTTTGCAAAAACACTCCTATTTCCATGCGTTCTGGAAAGCATAAAGAAAAAAACCATTATTATCATCGACATTAGCATCCTGACACCTGCTGATTACCATGTACCAACACACACACATACATACGTACACACATACCAGTATATTTTTAACTCTTATTTACACATGCTCAGAGTCCCTATAGAATTTCCGTAGACAGTTGAGTTTGTCGGTTTAAGGGATTTCCATACGTGTGCGTGCTTTTCATTTTTCCAAACGTTTTACATACACAAGAGTACATATTTTTTTAGATTGTTTTAGTTTTTTTCTCTTTTCTTTTAAACCATCAACCCATTAAGAATGTGAAAATGTTAAAGTGCAAACAATTTATGGCTGCTGCTACATTCAGAACATGTTCCAGCAACTGCTCTGGCGCCAGAGAAAATGTTTTACTGGTTTATTTCCAATTTCATTACATCAACCGTAAGGCTGCTTTAAATATAAATTTATATACATACATACATACATACATACATACATACATACATACATACATATATATATATATATATTTCTACATATGAATATGTTAGTGCATATTTGTGCACATACACACATACGTACAATATGTTTAAAGGTATGTCGATTGGTCCAGTGGCTGCATTTTTCGCCTGGTTTCCAAAGGAAGGTTTGTTTGTTAACATAATCAGTACTTGTAATTACATTGTTACACGATGTTGGTGGTTCCTGTAGGTTGGCCTGCGGTTTTAATTAGTAACATGCCGTTTCATAATGTGGTTCTTATTCAATAATGATAAGTGTCAATTTAAACAAATTAAATTAAAGTTGTTAGTGTTCCAAATCGCTTTAAAAGCGTATTCCCATTAGAAATTCGTTTGGCTTGATTACGCCGCAGTGATTATAAAAAGAAAAGTTTTTATTTTCATTTTTTAAAAGTTTGTGGGAAAACCTTTTTAACTGGGCGATTTAGTCCTTTTACCTAGAAGAAGTTTTTGTGTTCTAACAGAAATAAATAATTGGGCTTGCTTCCAAAGTTGAGAAATTTTAATATTTTATATATGGAACACAGCAAGAGTTCCAGCAGACAAAAAAAAAAAACATGGATGAAATTTATGCCTAACGGAATAAGTGCTCAGAACCTTTAACTCGCTTGGATTATTTAAAAAATTATCAAATTTCGCTTAGTTTTTCATATAAAACTCAACCACACAAAATGTAGAGATACAAATTCTGGGAAAGAGCAAAAAAGTAAAAATTTCCAAAGTTTTGTAATCGAAAATTTAGGTTAGTGAAAATGGAATGCAGAACGTTTTATATACATATAAGTTCCCGCTACAGAGAAAAGTGGCCATTCACGCATGTTCTCATGCTCGCAACTTGAAAGCGCTAAATTCATGTTTCGATGTTGTGATACTCACGCGTTTTGCTGGCGACTTGCCATTTTCGAACGTTAACTTTACAAAAAATAAATATATTTATGTGTTATCAAAACATAAAAATCGCAAGAAATTTCAAAACAACAAGAACAAAAATGCCAGCAGCTCTTATGTACAGACATACATACATATATTAATTAGAATAGTTTTAAAAAGCTGCAGTCCATTATTTACATTAATTACAAGGCAGTTTTCCAATCCATTACAACTCTCCCAACAAATCTAAGTTTACAATTTAGTACAACATCCATGATTTTTAAATAAAAGTGCATTTCGGATGGTATTCGAGGAGATTGCAACGCATTTCAGCTGTTTGTTCAAATCACCAGTTTAAAGTGAACAATTGGCACTTAAAGTCAGAGCATTTTTTAAATTGACATTTTTAGTTCAAAACGCGTCAAATTATTTTCAGTTTTTGTTCAAATAAAAAGAAAATATGTATCTTAAAACTTTATTGTACAACATTCTATTTTCTTTTGAAAGTTAAGTGTAAGCGAACTCATCTGACTGAACTTTAGAAAATGCTTGCGAGTTAAAATCGCAAATGTTGAGCGATTTGCGTTTGATGGAACACTTATTCTGTGCCCTCAAAATGCCAAGGGAAAGATCTTGCGATATGAGTTTGTCAGAACACTTATTTGGCGTTTGACAAGTTTTGTGTGTTAAATTTATTGAAAATGGGTGGAAAAATTTGTTTTGGAAGTTTATAAAATCAAATTGTAAGAATGTTTCATTATACCGAAAGAAAACAATTTTACTTAAGAAGATTTTCCTTTACACTAATACAAAGTGAACAGGTCACTACGGGCATTCAGCACTCTCTTCTCCAAACAAAGTGATGGCGATTATAGAAAAATATGTCAGTTTGTTCAAAAGTGTGAAAAGCACTTATTCTAACGTTATTTTTGTATTCTTTAGGCTCGTAAAAGGAGGAGGAGGAGGGAAGTATTTTCCATGCCATCGATCAACCGTGACTTCTGTGGTTGAAGCAGACAAGAGAACTGATAGCAGCATTTGAAACTAGTTTTTCGTTTCGTTTTTTAAAGTAAAACCTGTCATTATGACAAAGATTTTAAGTTGTTCTGTAAACAAGCCCCAAGGTGAAATTTAAAAAATGGATGTTTTTGCGGAATTAAAAGGCTATTAGACTTAAATTGTGTACGTTAATGGCGCCAGAATGGAAGTTGATTTCGGAAATGCATCTTATAATTATCAAACCCAGGCACAAACCAACATTCTGAACAGATGTTTGTTGATAAAATACCTATAAAACTTTATGGATTTCGCTCGATCATCAAAAATGTTTGTTTTACTTTGCAAACAACAGTTGTCAGATCACACTTTGGAATCAACACAGAGTACTGGAGCTACAGCATAAAACTAGACACATAAGGCCCACAGCATAATGCAACATTTTGCAATTAAAAGGTTCTCATTTACTGAGTTTTACGCCGTTATTGCTAAGTAGAGGATATTAACAGACACTCGCACAGGTGTTCGTGTTTTACCATCTTATAAAAGTGCTTACAGTTAACGAAAGGACTGTAATTGTTTGACTGAGACTTCAGTCGGTATTGTTTCGATGACACTATCACTGAAGGATACTCTTACAATTGAAGTGCTCTTAATGATGTTGTGAAGGAATACAAACATGAAAACAATAACGTTAACAGGAAAGATGAAAATATTAATTATAATTACACTGCACAAGTAGAACAAATATATGGTTTAGATAACAATATTCTTAGTATTGTTGACTTATATGGTTGTAGGCAACCACGTAATATGGTTGTAGTCTGTATTTGGGTATAATACATCAAATAAGCAACTATTTAATAACAGTGCTGCGCTCTTGTCTAGCCGCCTAATATCGCTTC
The DNA here is from genome assembly GCA_932526305.1 of Epicampocera succincta. NCBI lineage: Eukaryota > Metazoa > Arthropoda > Insecta > Diptera > Tachinidae > Epicampocera > Epicampocera succincta. The sequence continues at coordinate 62,772,856 of OW052034.1, forward strand.
TACCTATATTATTTTAAAAGTTAACAATGTTATGGTTGCCATATGTATGGTAACATAATTCTTCTTCTTCTTCTTCTCTTGGCGCTACAGTCCGTGGTGAACCTGGGCCTCAACCAACAAAGTTATTCTTTGTTGTTGTGTCGTAACTAGTGTGTTTTTACACGGTAGGGAAGTTACCCCCACGCACAACCCCCGAAACCTGGAGGACCGGGTCCTGGTTTAGACCCCTGGACAGAGGGATTCGCTGCACACTTTGGTTCACCTCTAAGCGGGTGCTGTAGGGGCTATCCAGGGGCGCCACGGGGAGGCAGTATGTCAGCTTGACCAGTCCATTTTCAGGGATCGGTGCTGGCTTCTCGCCAGGTTGAGAGCAATCAACAACTTTGCCCTGAGTGCACTGGCCCATTCCCCCACATAATAGTAACATAATTAATTATATATAATTTCTGGAATAATTCATTATATTTAAAATATGTATTTTATTCAAAATGCTTTATTCTAATTTATTTCAAACAAAATAATTATGGTCGATATAACGAAACAGATTAGCTAAAAAAAGCATTTATTCACATCAGAATTGAGTCAATTACGAATGGGCCAATATGCAACCCTGTTTTTATCAGGAGTCGCAACGACTGATATATTAAAGCGCTAGAGAAATAAGTTATTCTAGAAAAATACTTTTACTTTGCGTTCTTGAGCACAGAAAAGAAGTAGAAACTGCGACACACATTAAGGAATTTGTAATTACATACTTTTTGGGAACAATATACATGTATGTGTGTGTGTATTAAGTTGTTGTTCCTTGGCATTTCAAAGAGAACGATAATGGTAATACTGAGAGCAGTTGAAAAAATTAATCAATTAAAAAGTACCTTACAAGGTATTTAATTCATATCTTACTCGTAACATATAATAAATCAATTTTGCCTAAATTAAACGATACATGTTTCAAATGAAATATTTTAAACGTATATTATATTGTTTGTTCAAAAACAACCGCCATGAAATATTAATCTTACGCACATGCACATGTATGCAGGCATGTATTTAGGTTTTTTTATGATTATGAGCCTAAAGGTTCATTTTACCACTCTTGTCTTTTGTACGCTTCAGACTTGTTTTAATTTGTTTGCCCTTTTTTACCCTTTGAAAGTTAATTTGATTAAATTTATGTTAATTTGTTACCAAACCGAATTTTTTTATAAATACAAAATTTGAAAAAAATTGTCTGTGTTTTTCGTAAGATAAGTTCAAGCATTTCATTTTGTATTCAATTGTCTTTAGAAACACAATGAAAACTAAAAAGAAAATGCCATTACTACAGGGTTACCTGAATGCAAATGAAAACATTAAAATTCAATTAAAATTTGATTGAGTGGAATTGTAATTTAGATAACAATATTGGACTTAGTTCTGATCCTAAATAGTCGTTCTGGACTATTCAAATCTTATTATTACTCGTTTGGCGTTGATTTGTGTGTTAAATAATTATTAGTGTGTGTGTTCGTCGCGGTTTCTAGTATTAAATGCTTATTAAATATGTATATAAGTCCACTTTTGCATCCCTCAAACACAAGATATTTTCATTCTGTTTGTAAATTTGATGTCTACGGCACACACATCTACTACATATGAAAAACGTTTCATTGTTTAGAAATTCTAAATGCATTTCATGTTTATTTTTCCCAGACAAGAAATGATGCACATTGTCAACACAGGAATTAAGTTATTGTTTTCCTTTTATCCAGATAATAGATTCTTCCAGATAATAGATTTGGTTTTTGTGACAAGAGATTAAGTTTTTGTTGTTTTTAGTTTACAGGCAGCAGACAACAGACAACAGACACTTAACAATGGTGCTCGAAATGTTTCTTGAAAGTGCACTTGATTATAATAGACATATAAAATAAGTTTTATTTAAATAAAACAAAGATGTGTGTGACGATAGATTTTACAATTACTAGCTGCAGACAAAGGCCAACTACTTAAACAGAGCTCTGTTAATATTAACTTAGCGCTGATAAATACATAAAACCTGGCAACATGTACATACATACATATATTTCAGAACAAATTTTGGCACCAGAAATAAATGAGTTCCTCAAAATTTTTTTAGAACTTATAACAAATAACAGAAGTTAAATAATATTGGAGCTTCCAATGACTACATTTCCCAGAAAGTCATCCGAATTCCACGATAACAAACTCTATATACTAAAATTATTATTCTAAAAAATTTTCATAACTAATTATTTATACTCTATACAAATTTGTTTATTTCTTGGCCTTTTAAACTAAATATTACATTGATTTTCTTAATTTTCACTCATTTTCCAATATTTCGATCAACATTGGTGATCATCTTCAGGGTTTCTACAAAAAGGACACAAAATGACACAAGTTACAATACAATTAATATGGAATTTAACACAACATCGACAGAAGAAATGAACACAAATGTATGTACATCAAACATAAATGTTTGTAAATGTCAAAATTAAAACAATTAAAAAACACATCTTTTTTATTTAGTTTACTGGTACCTCCCCAGGATTGTTGTCCAGTTGCTAAAAACTTATTCATTGTTCTTTAGATTTTTCTCGGCTTATTAAATGTCGGTATGTTTGTGCGCAGCTCCCAATATCTGTTTTGTAGTTCCATCTCTTCTCCTTCGATACGTTGATTAAATGTAACATTTTTGTAATTGTTCTGTCTTTGCAATATTTTTAAATTATCAAAATTTGGTTTGTATTCCGTTACTGCACAATGGGCTGCAAATGGGCTGTTTTTGCAGTCGTGTAGCTATTGATTGTTTTATTATTTGACCTAGAACGGCACTTAAAAATATCAAATAAATTATTAATTATATACAAATAAATAAATAAATAATAACAAATCCATCCATACATCCATACATACGTACATACATATTCTAATTTTAATAATATAGATAACAAATTTCATATGGTCGCACCCTTTAATAGTTTCATAGGAATTGAAAAATTCGAATTTTTAGGAGATTTTCGATTTGGAAAAGTGGCGCAAAATCGGCTGTTTAAAATATTGAAATTTTGTTTTTTTAGAGAACTTTTTCCCGGAGAGCAGAAGAAAACAAGCTTGGAAAACATTCTCCTTTTGGGTTAGTTGAAAGGAGCCACTAAGACTCCATGTGTATTTGTGAGCAAAATTCCCCTTTTGTAAAAGTTTTTGGAAACTCAGGTTATGTTGTGAATTCTTGGCGAAAAACAAGAGCTTTTTTCTTATTGTTATAGAAATTAAAAAGTTTTGTGAAATGTCAAGTCTTACTATATGCGGCATTAGTTCCCATTTGGGTGACATGTTGTCCTTATACCACCAGATTTATTCATGCAATTTAAATTTGTAATAAGTATTTGCGCAAAACACATCTCTGTTTCTTTTAGTTTTATTAGTATTAGTATTTTTTGCTGAATCAGCAACAATTTTTATGTCTATATTCATATATATAATCATCAGCTGGTTTAAAATTTTTTTTAATAATTTATATCAAAATGGATATAAGAAAAGACATTTTAATTCGATGCTAAAGTTGTATTGTATACATTTTATTTATTTTTTGTTTAGTTTACCCATTTCTTATAAATTATTTTTCTTTCTTTCTTTTTTTATAGTCTGCATTATAGAATGCAACCGACTCATAAACTAATAATACCCGCAAATCAAAACAAAACGAACAATTCTGTTTTGCGTAATGAAATATTGATGTATCTAATCAAATTCAACAGCCCAACTCAAGCCAAAACAAACGAACTTAATTCAGCGAAAAAGTATCACAGCCACCGGACACAAAATTTATTTGAATGAAATAAAACGATAACCAGCAAAATCTTCCAACTGTGTTCTTCAATAAAAAGAACGTAAATTAAGACTTGTTAAATGAATTAAGCACAAAAGCAGCAAATTTAAATAAATGTCTTACGGAATCAACAAGAAACAAAGAACACTGGCCAAAGCAACTTAATACTTATGTTTTTCCTAAGAGTGGACTACAATAATAAAATCCAACAGCCCGAGGAAAATCAAATTTAAGTAGCAGACATTTTCACGAAAACAATAATTATACCGAACAATTGTTAAATAGTCGTTTATTGTTTTGTGTACGTGAAAGAAGTGTATTAACGAAAAATGAAAGTCATAACAGAAAATAATTAATTATCATTAATTTTAGCCACTCGAAAAAGCGATTTCATTGAAGTTACGAGTATTTACAACTTCCTTTCATTTGTTTGTGTTGTTTGGCCAACAAATAAATTATTTCCTAATCCGACAATCTCTTGTTGCTTTCTGACTGCTGATTGCTTGAATTTATGCAGGTTGATTGTTTTAAACACGAAACTCTGCACTCACTCTACTTATTGTTTAAAGTTCATTTATATGTCCTCAGACAAAACAACTACAATAGAAAAGGTAATATGCAGTGTAGATCATAACTGTAACGTTGTGCAGTGAGCAGTATGACAGATGTATCAATCGACCAAACTAACGCACATTCAAGCGTTAATTCGGGACAAGCCAACAATGAATCCTGTCATTCAGCAGTGGAAACGGCAAGAACAGTTTCTCTAATGAATGGTTCGGCAGTAGCAGAAGTCAATAGTTTACAGCAGCCAAAAACTTTGCAAGACGAACAAAATTTGGCAACAGCAGACCACCGAACCGTAACAAATACCATAATGTCAACTGTTGGTATTAAAAGTCCAACACCCACAACTCAATCACCGGCAACAACACCGAAACAAACACTAGACTTTTGTGATACAAACGATGATGTGTGTTCGCCAACCGTGACAACAACTGTAAATGAAACGGATCAAGTGATTACAAGACCTGCCTCACAAACTGACAAAGGTCCCATATCATCGGAATTAGTTTTAACTACATCCACCTCGTCAACAACAACACCGACTATAGAACGATGTGACAGCAGTAACAATGCAGCAGCCTGCTCAACAACATTAAGTCCTGCTGCCAAGTGTTTAAGTCCTTTAAATAACAGTTTAGATAACCAGCAACGAGAAGCTACTTCGGAGGATGTTGATGAAGTTGATCGGCTGTTTGAAGAGAAGCCAGAAGCCTTCGAAAAATGGCTAACGGAACGTGCACCACCCGAAGCGATACTAAGACTGCACGAGTTCATTGAGAGCCGTAAACAGCCCTTGAAAAGACCCTCTGTTACATCTGATCTCTTTCAACAATGGATGTCGTCATCACCCATTCAGGTGAGTTGAACATTTTGTTGCTACTAATTATGTTGCTTAACAATAAGCTGGAGACAAACACCAGACTAAAAAGAATTACATACTTAAGGACAAACAAGAATTATTTTCCTTTTCTTTTCTTTTTCTTTGCTTCACATAAATACATACGATATAACGCCTGTAGAAACGTTGTTGTGTTGGGTGCCCAATGAAATTAAAATACCTCAAATTTCGAACTTTTTCAAATATTGGTTGTTTTGTTATGAAAAATCGGAGCGAATATAAGTAAAATATTATTTAATAATAATAAGGAATTCTGCTTGGGAACCATAGAAAACACAACCGGAACTGTGATAGAAACCAATTTCGCGAAAGCGAAAAAGGTGCTACGGACAAATTTTGTTGGATTACAAATATTAAAAAAAAGTCATAAATTATAAATTTTCTTCACTTTTGATGGATATTTTTGGTTATTAATTTAGTTCCGATCGTATACAAGAGTTTGATTTGCCAAATACATATTGAAGACAAAGTGATACTTTTCAAAATAATCGGTTTCCGTCACATACCGGCTCATTTGCAATTAAGACCTGCTGCTGCTTCTTAAATTAAAGTTCCATGCAAAAAATAAACTTTTAATACGAGTAAATTCAAAATTTTTTACGAATGAAGCCATAAAAAATCCTGTTAAATTGTTACTTAATTAACAACCTGTTTTGATTTCTGCATACTTGAGTTCGATTAAACAAATTGCAGCTTCAAAAATTTAGATTATCCGATATATGTGTGGGACTGTGCCAAACCTACACACACACACACAACTCCATCCGCTTGTATTTTTAAATTTGCAAAGTTCATGACGCAAGAGCTGCCAACACTTTGGCACTCATACTTTTTCAACAGCAGCTGATGAAACCACAATGAAAACAAAAATGCTTAAGTAAAAACTTTTTTACGTACTTTTTGTTCTGACAAAACTTTCTTGCAAGTTTTTTAATCGATTGTGCTCGAAATTGTACAAAGTACTGTTATCTAAACACGGCTCTTAAGTGTGTGTGTGTGTGTGTGTGTGTGTGTGCATGGAAATGTGTACGCACTCACACACTAAGTTAGAAAAAAAAAATAAATTCTATTTCAATATTTAAGTATTTTTTTCAAACTTCAAACTTTTTTCTCAAACTTCCTGTATATGATTTCCTTTCTTGCCAAGCGAATACCTTTATTTATTATGATTTCTCTGTTGTTTGTTATTCCTCCCAGAGGGAATGGGAAATTAACTCGAATTTAAATTGCTAAATTCACAAGAAAATTTACTGAAATCTCAGTATTACTCTTAAAAACATGAAGAGAGTACAAAAGAAAAACATAAACAAAAATGTAAGACTCTTTTCTTCGAAACTTAATTAGAGTCAAAAAGCAAAAAACAATCACCATAAACAATGTTGGCAACTCGGTGCTATTTTGAAATTCTCGACGCTAAAAATTCCTTTGTTGGTGCGCAAAATTTCTTCATTAAATATGAGAAATTGTAATCTTGGTGCGTATTGAATTCGCAAAGTTGACAACGCTGACCATAAAGGCATGCACACATTTCCATTCCAGTCAGTGTGAAATAGCTCTCCTGCATCTCATATCGTTTACAAGTAACTGAGTTATTTTAAAAACAGAAAAGAAAAATTTATTTCCACTAATAAAAACACTTTTCATTACATACATCAAATTATTGGCAATTGTTTAAAGGTTTTTGTACAGAAACCACATACATTTTAGAAACTGTTTTGGAGAAAAACGTTCCTTTTTTTCATTCGGCGGTTGTAAAGCTTAACATTTAGAACGAGTATTCAGATTATCGCAGCGTGTTGTGGTAATATCTAACGGTTCATACCGGCTCAATTGAAAAAAAGTTGAAGTAATCCGCACTTCGGATGACGCAGATTAAAAGAAAGTTATATTTTTCTCAGCGTACATTTTTAAACTAAATATTCTGATGTGAAAATCGTTTATTGGTCGGTGTTGTGCATTCGCATTAACGGCGTTTCAGAAAACATTGTCGTTGGGAATTTAAAAATGTCTTCTATGTGAGTCTTGCAAGCCACAGGGGGGCCTTAGTGAGGCATCGCCCAGTTCACGCTTGTGCAGTTGGTTGGTTGTGGTTGGTCAGATGAGGCCGTTAGGCAGGTGCTGACATAAATCAATTTCAAATCTAATCCGGGGGTGGGATCTTAGTTTATCGTTGCCATATTTTGCCACATGGCCCTAAAATTTAAAAGCTTTGATCTGTATTTGAGTAAAAATAAATAACCCACAACTGGTATTATCTGTTGTTTAACTTTTTCGACAGACGTCTACAGCTCACACTAACGCGTGACCTGCACTTCTAACTTTAGGTTTAAACATGAAATTTATATTTTTAACGCAAATATCTTATGATTTGTAAAAATTCAAAATTTTAATTATTTTTCTGTTCGTCTTTAACTTTGCGCTGGGATCTGTTAGCTGCTTGTTTTATAAATATATGTCCTTAATATCGAATCCATTACACCATCATTTATGACCTGTTGTGTAATTAATTATTCCTTTAAGCAATTTATTGCTGAAACATTTTTTTTTTTACTTTTTGCAAAGTGTTTTTCTCAAATGTTAGAAAATAAAAGAGAAATAAGTATTTCAAGAGTTCGTTACTAAGGCAGGAGCGTTCATGGATTTCCCTCACGTGGCAATTGAATGTCCTTTGCAGCAATTTTAATTATTACAAAGCAATTTGTCAAAATCTCAACAACAGCAAAGAAGTGACAGAAAACATTATACAAATGAAAAGGGGGTTTCTTCTTTTCTTTATCATTAATTAAAAAATGTCAATTTAAATTGCGATTAAATACACAGATCAATAAATTAAGACAACGTTTACGGTAAAAATGCTATTGTGTAAACAGATAAATTTATTGCTTGCAAGGTGTGCACCATACTGTCCGCATAGCAGCAATGACGTACGACTGAAGTGAGAAATAGATTCTATTTAAAAAAGAAATTTATAATAATTTTAACTATTTATTTACAAAAAAATTAGACGATATGCCGTTGGCTTGTTTCAGTGTACTCGCAATTCTAATTGCATTCATATGTTTATAAACCTAAATTAAAAGAAATAAGAAGAACAAAAGCCGGCCTTCATTTCTGACTTTAGTTGCTTAATGCCAGAAACACAATTGGGACGAACGACGATTTTTGGTGGCGCGAGTACAGGTTGCTAAAAATAAAATTAATTTCTACATATAACAATAGACATAATGAAGACGTCAACGAAGTTCGCCATACGCGCACTAATTCTAGGCCAGCGAACGGCGAACAAATCAACGCCGTGTGACCATTCTTGGTTTTACCTTTCAAGTGATTTAGTAAATAAAGTTACTTTTTCACTGTTTTTATTTTGTTACTTCAATGGCTTTATTAGCATTAAATACATCAATTGCATTTTATAAAATTTTCAAGGCTTAACGATAAAAATTTTAAATATATAAATTTCTTCATATTGATGTTCCATTCGTTAGGCATCATTTTATTTAATACGGTCACACTGACAGTAAACTAATTTATGAATTATGTGCAACAGCTGCTGGGGTTTCCCGTACTTGTGCTGCACACAACGAGTTTCTATAGGGAATTAACACCGACGAATTTATAGTGCTAGCCAAAAAGTTGTCATGTCTCCCAGCTTACAGACGGTTCCAGCTTTTGGTAGGACATTTGTCAGAACCTCAATGCCGATCTGAATTACGTAAAAGTATGCTTTCAAAAAATTCAATGCAATTGGAATTAGAACTTATTTTCTTATGTATTTTAAAAGTTTAAAGAAATCATTCATAATGGTCAATCGTACGCTGATATAGTAGTTGTAGGTACTTGTAGGTACTTGTACGTCAATTTAGTAGTATTTTGTGATCTCGAACCGATGTCTACTGCTGAAACTTTCGCATGCAGCTGTCGGTAATTCTTTTCAGTTTTTATACAATAACAAAACAATATTATTTATGTCTTTAGAAAAGAAATTCTTCATAAATACGTTTATTGTACAATATAATAAATTTCTAACGAAGAGCAAATGTATTTCTTTCATTTTCTTATTTCTTACGTGCAAAACATACATACTTTCCTCTTATTTCATCGCCCATTAGTGTATTGTAAAGCTGAATAAATAACGCAGGAGAATATTTCACACTGCGATGTCAGGTGTGTTTGATATGCTTTCACGCGTACATACACACATTCTAGTTACATCCATTTTTAAAGTAACAACAACAAATAGAAGAGCAAAAAAAAAAAAAAATAAAAATGTCAATCCTATCGCTGCTTTACAGCTAAATGAACGTAAGCAATAAAATAAAGGTTTTAACAAAGAAGGGGTTTTCCCATTAATTTGACACTTGATTCAATAAACTGATAATGTTTTCACAGGGTCACACATGTACAATATGTGACCCTGCATATGGGTCACACCTATTTTCATCATGTCGATCCGAATATCTTGTGTCGGTACAGGTTGTGTGGGTCCACGGTGCCTGTCTGCATTCATCTGCTCAGCGAGTATATTCCCGGAGCCCATGGGTAATATATTAATGGAACAGACGTATAATAATTGTCGTAATAAATTACATCGTTCATTTTACGGAGAATTGAACGGCACAGTCTAACCACTCTATTACCCACTACTACCAATGTCAGGCTCATCCGATAAGTTTCCGCCGTCTTGTTCTCCAGAATAGATTTCAAGCCCGTGTGCGTATCCAGACAATGAGCATAATGCAAGTAACTTCAAACCCCATTTATGGGGGTTTTTATAGGCAGGTATTGAGAGAGAGCCTTTGCTCGAATGGTGCACTATTCACAAACATTTTAAATATTTAGATGATCAAGAATAGGTTGTATATTATGCAAACGATCATGGTTCGGGTGACCTCGAGGCTTGTGTTGAAAACTTTCGTTAAAACCTATAACTGATCTTATATTTTCAAATCTATTTAAAGTCATCGTCTGCCCTATATGATCGAAGTAAGACCTCACATTTTGATTGTCGTATTGCGACATAAATATTATTGAATTATATTTACAGGTGGACAGTTGAAAACATATTTTTGTTTAATATACAAATTCATTTCATCCAAAAATATGTTCAGTATATCCGCATTTATAAATTTAGAAGCAAATTGGAATGGGGTCTTGAGCGTTAGAATCGTTCGGATTTGTATTGCCCACAAAACCCATGCGATCGTCATTTTGTTTCAAACTTCTTTTTTTCCATATTATGTTTCTACTTCGTTGCTTCCAGGCTGCAACACCAGGAATACTTGAGGTACTACGGCCTAGATTACCTAACTGATCCTTATTCATCAATTGGTCAATTTGTTCTTCTAAAACTAGTTTTTCATCACTGTGTTCTGATTCTCGCAATTGATTTTTGTCCACTTCATCTTCCGTAATATCGCCATCTTCAAGAAAATAGAGAAAGCCCTCTATATCTTTGTCTTATAATCTTCTAGACATTTTTAAAAACAAAGCAAATAAACAAAAAAAAAAAAAAAACAATTAAATTGTTACCGTCTATTATTATTTGTGTCACAAACGCATGTTGTAGGCATTTGGCAACATACAGTATTTCTGGCTCACTGCGAGTACAAGGCTCTGCATTCTTATTTTTTAACTTCTAACATCTCTTACACTTGTCCGCTTTTTGGCTTATGAAAAGTAAGCGCATAGTGCTTAGTATCTCCTGTTGCTTACTCATCACGTGCTTAGAAACTGTCTGAATGATTTCCATTAATTTCCGATTTTTTTTTGTACCGTTTACGATCACATTTGCTTTTTTAAATACATACATATATTTTTTAAATGCACACGTTTTTTTGTAATAAAATCGAGTATCATGAATTACCAACTCTGACAATTTCTAGCTGTGAGTGGCTCTTTTTAAAAAACAATTTCCCTAAAATTCTCACTTGCGATCATTTTGCGCTCAGGTACCGTTATGTGCACTTAAGCTTTCACAAACTGATAAATAGAATTTAGCGAAGGAGTAAAATGAACACAGAGCAAGTGCGGTTTTTTTAACTCTTAAGTTTTCGATCGAAAAAATGTCCCAACGCCGAATCTGAAGGTTTTCTAACACTGAAAGCGAACCGAAATACTCATTCTCTCTCATTCATTCATTATCAGTAGAAATGCCCAACTGAAAATAGTTCAAATGATAATTCAATGTTAGAACGTTCTTCAACATAATCTTTGCTCTACCCTCATTAATTTCTTTTTCCAAATTTTATGCAATCCAACAACGCAATCTGGTCGTTATTACCTGCTCAGAGATTATTGATTACAAAAAGCAATTTTAAATAGTCGTTAGTCCCTCGATGCCGCACGTTAATGTTCGCCAACTTTTGGTAAGACAAACAATTGTTTTGCGTCCTATTTTTGAATATTATTCGTATTATTAGTATCGCTGATACTAATGATTTCCGGTAACTTCTAATAAGACCAGCAATCAAGTTTCTGCTGTTCAACACATTGGCGAACATTTAACGTTCAAATTTCGGAAACTTTTTTTCTGATTTCATGTCTGAAATTTCATATTAAGAAAATCAGAGTAATAGAAACGTAGAAAACTTGTTATTAAACTGTATTTTACACTATAAGACTTTGTTTTAAGGCTTGTCAAATTCTCAACTCAAATTATACGTGCAAAGTGCGATATAGTGTAGTGGAGTGTAGAGATGTCATGAAAGTCACAAATAATGCAATAGGAGGTGTGACCTTTTTACTCATAGAAATCTGTTCGGGCGATGAGGTTTCAGTTTCATTAGGGTAACATTTTTACAGAATGCAAATTGATCAAAGCCACCGTTTCACAACCGATAGTGTGCCGCCGTTGATGTCATATATATGTATATGAATAGGCCCAAAACACGGGCTATGGTTTCATGCGCAGCACATCAACAATTTAATAGAACTTTGTTTTATTTTGTTGTGTTGATGAATTGTAGATGGCAGTTATTTTAACAGTCTGCTGATCGCACTTTGACTATTTTTGGTAGTTTTTTGCCATCATTTCAAACCGTATGTCTGCACAAAACTTACTTCGACAAACACCTAAAGAAATTCCCGAAAAATAATAGATCTGGAAAATTAAAAATTGTGGTTTTCACACAACGGTTGTGTGATAACTGTGTCGGCGACCCAGCAGCAGCTAATGTATGAAAACTTTACCGGCAACCAACACTCGTATCGTACTTTGAAAATTCATGTCAAACTGTGTAATAACCGAAGATGATGATGACAACATATCATGGGTATTGGCAGCACGCAATAGCCTCGTTTAGTTCCACTTCAGAGTGTTATTTTAAGTTTGAAAACAAAACTAAGGACGCTTAACATTGCGAGCCAAATCTACTCCGTTGACTCATTTACTGTAGCCTAATTAAATGCCTTTGCCCCAAAAACTAGACCTTATTGTTGCGTGCTTTTCTACCTTTAAGTTGAAATATATTTAGCAAAATTTAAATGAGAAATACTCGTAAAAGGAAGCGGTGAGAAGGTGGACTGTACTCGTACATGTTTTGTTTTGCGTTGTTCAATTTTCTTTTTTATTTCATAAAACATTAACAACATTTAAGTACGAGTTAAATGAGGCAAATTAATGAAAACTTGTAGGCGTTATATGAAAATGTTGTTTGTTGTTGGTACAAATAGATGTCTACTAAAGACTAAGTGAATTTTAAAGTTTTAGAAGTCGTCATCCTTTTGATAAGGGTTGCGTTCAAAGTTTTTCTCAACTTATTTTTTCTTACACAATTTTTTGTAAAAAAATATTCTCATTCATAAAAATTTTAAATTGAATGAATAATTGAAAATTTATGGAACGTTTTGTGTATGGAAATTTGTTTTATAAGTTTTTTATATTTTATTTATAATCTAATCATTCAGGAATAATAAGTTTACCTTATTTTTTCAACAAACCCCTCGTACATTCCTACATTTAACATATTACGCTGAGCTCCTGTGACATGGCCGTACCACAAACGGCGATTACAACTTGTATATTTTAAGCGAAAACATGATGCCTGTTTAGTCTTCTGTTATCGGCTAATGGGTAGATCCGACTAAAGCTGCCTATATCATCTGCGACCATATTGCCAGTAAAATATACCTACAAATATCTTACAACTGTCTGAATCTGGCAGTCGCGAAAACATTCTTCTTTGTCATTTCCAGATAATTGTCAGCTCATTTCTTAGTGGCAGATGTGTTTGAATCACTGCACCTGTCCGAGAAACATTTCTATTGGCAACGCTGCCCATACTGTGACCCATTAATGCTTTGAACCAATCTGCCAATGTCTAATAACAGATGTGACAATTTTGGTCACACAATAATCTGACCACGGCGTGAACTGACAATTTTTCTTGGCAGATAAATTTGTTGTCAATCCTCTGAACGCGCAATTTATCTCCTGGTGCCAATTTTCATTGTTAGTAAAACTGTATTGTAAGATCTGACAACTGTCTGTATAGACTTTAAGTCTTTGCAGACAACTTTCAGTGAAGTTTTTCCTTCACCTTTGACACGAACCATGAAGAACTAATAATTGAACGAAGAGTCCTTGACTGGCTGCAACCCAGAGTTGTATGCCGTAATTTCATACAGTTGTAAGTATTCTTTTATAAATGATGATCTCGTTTTTTGGGCGTAGGAACCAGCCTGCTTTCTGGTATTAACGCTCAACAGTTCATATTTTGCACGTCTCATTAGGATACGTATTATTTAAATGAACTGCAACTGAACTGGCCCCTCGTAGTGAGAAAGTAGAATGATGGAATGATTTTTCAGTATTGACATTTCTTTAGCCATAATTCTGTTGAAGTTGTAGTAAATTTGATGCTTTATTATGTCAAAGTTGAAGTATCATCTGGGCAGGTGTTGCTTAACGTATTAGCGTTAACAAGCCTGTCTGATACTCGTGTGCAGAACATATTGAACTTAGAAGAAATATTTGTGAACCAGACCCACAGTATTTTATAGTTCTATAAATATTGCGCACAAAATACTGCATAATGAGGGCAACAGTCCACTGACTGGTAGCCTCTTCATGAACTTTATTTTGCCTACCTCAGGTATTGCTTTTAATCAGCTGTCTGTTGCTTACAAATTTTTGGCGAATGTTAACGTTCGACATCGTGCAATAGGTCCAGAATATTTTATATTTTTATATTATTGTAATAAAATTACAATTTGGCCAAAAGAATACTACGACCTCTAGATTTTGGTTTGAATTTTATAGATTTAAAGTGTCAAAAATAATACAAAATATGAAATTGTCTTTCCAGAGTCGCTTCCACCAGTAGAATAAAGTTTTAAAACAAAAACAATTTTTGTTTCTGTATTGGAAATTTGGTCTTTTGCATAATTCGAGCTGTACTTTAATTGAGACATTGCTTTTTTGTTACTTTCAGTTACCGGAACAATTTTGCAAATGTGACAAACTTTTTCCTTATTGTAAATGTTAATTTATCTTAACTTTTTTGGGGGGAGCCTTATTTGAAATTGGCGCTTTGTTAAAGTTATGGGTGTTTGCGAAGGGAACCGAATGAACAGCCAAAAGTGGATTTGGAAATTTTACGGCATTTATTGGGATTTGTTAAAGGAACAATAACTTAAACAAGTTGCGAATATTCGATTATTTTCAACTCTTCGAGTTCGTTTTATCCTTTTTGATAATCTTTAAGATGTGTTTTTTTTGTTGTACTCGTATTTTAAATGTGTAAAGAAAGCCAATATTACAGGCAACACCAAAAACAAACAACAAGGATTTTTTTAATAAAACTTTATTGAAATTGAAGATTATAGAACAAAAAATATTTGCATTCTTTATTTTTCCAATATTCTTCTAGTAAATCTTTCTTTCTTTCTTGGTACTTAATAGTGAACTGAAGCCGCTGAGTAATTTATTTATTTATTTAAATATTAGTGGAAGTTTAAAACTTTCTATATACATATTTAGTTGAGACATTTGGCACTTTGAGGTCCTGGTCAACCTTTTCGACAAAATAAGTTCACAAGTTGCCTGAGCAATTAATCATTGAAAACTTTAATATTTGCTGGCAAAATCTTAACGATATACGAGTATTTAATCATGTACTAAAAGTTGAAGTGAATTCCTTTAAAATATTTTTTTTCCTAAAAGAATGAAAACATTTTTAAGCAAAACGCACCAACCACCCTTTTGTTGTAGTTTGTATTTTCGACACAGATCTGCAAAACTGGCGCCCCTTCTCGAACACCTTGTGAGCTTTTCATTCAAAATCTTGTGATTATCAAGTTGTCGAGCTAAACCTTTTTCCATTCAATCTAAATGTTTTTGTACATCACATACATATTTGGAAGTCTTATTTACATCCAATTTGTGGTTTAACAACGAATTTCTTTCTTTGTTACAAAAAGAAAACCTATTAAAGAAAAATTATAAAAAAAAGACTTCCAGCAATCGGTCTTCACATGGTGCTCAAAATCTGCGAAAGTCTTTAATAGATTGAAAGATATTCGAGTGTTTTTTTTTAATGTGCGCCAAACTTTCAAACTCTTCCCGATTCCTTCCTAAATGTTAAAGTGTACCTCTGCTCATTCATATGTCATTTGAATGACCAAATCCCGGGGCAGGCAGTGCCACTATATTCACAGCAACGATTAATTCGCATTTCACTAAAACTATTGTGATAAATGACATTTCAAATTTGAGTTTGTGAAAACGTTCACGCGCAAATGACAGTGAGTTGCTATGACGTGGCCAAACGGGACAGAGGCATGTAATGCCGCTATATTCTGAGCAAAGACAAAATCGTGTTCTGCTAAAACTAATTGACGGCATTTCCA
Source organism: Epicampocera succincta (assembly GCA_932526305.1). Taxonomy (NCBI): domain Eukaryota; kingdom Metazoa; phylum Arthropoda; class Insecta; order Diptera; family Tachinidae; genus Epicampocera; species Epicampocera succincta. The sequence continues at coordinate 62,789,007 of OW052034.1, forward strand.
ACTTGAGTTTTGGAAAATGTTCACAAAACAAATGAAATTAAAATGTTGCACTTGAAAGACCAAGTAGTTCCTGTGTATGATTTTTGGCTTCGTGGCCAATTGGGGCAGAGGCATGCAATGCCACTATATAGTTATAGTAAATACTGTAGGGTATTCCACTAACACTGATAAGCACCAGAACCACATCAGGTTTGAGTTGAATTTTCCGAATTGCAAAGACCCTGTGACACGACAACCTCTTTAGGATGACATTTGAAAAGAGACATCTTTAATGCCCTGCAAAATTCTTTAGTGCAAAACTTATATTAGGCTTTTCAAATAACATTTTCAGATACTCGTTTAAAAAGTTTTGCTGTGAGTTCGAAAAAAGCAAATAATTATACATTTTCGGCAAAAAAAAAAACAAATATCGGGTAAATCTGGACATTTTGGCAACACATACGAGTATAACTTTTTGGCTACAGCCGACGGACCCGCAAAAATGTTTAATTTGCGTGTTTTGAAACAATTCCTCTTTAATTTATTGTATATCTTTTTGCTTTTTCATACTCGTATCATTCAGTTTGTTGCATTTTGTGTTGTGTTTCGCCAAGTTACTGCTGGTACGGCCATTCTTTGACCTACTTTCCCCCCAGCGATATGTTGTTCAATTGAAGGGGTAACCAAGTGGTTCTTAGACCGGCATTGCCCTGACAGAAGAATTTCTATGTCTTTTTTTGTCCTGAAAGTGCACAGAAATCGCACACAAGGGGACATAAGTCCAAAAGTCATTGATGCCAAACCTAAAAATATCGCAAGCAGAAATGAAGATAATGCATCTGGGGACTTGGACGTGCAGTTACGTACGACTACATTCGACTTTCACTTATAAAATCTCTAATTTTTATTATATGAAAGTCACAATTGGCGAAGATGTGTCATAAAATCGATTTCGCATTTTTTGTTAGTTAAGTGTTTTGGCATTTCAACTAACTATACATTGGCTTTTATCTTAAGCTCCGTGTTAAGTGCAGGCTTTTGATAATTTATTAATAAAATTCATCTATTACTTGTACGGAACTGGCTGAAGAAACACATCAGCAAAATTTATATTTTTTGCTGTTTCGGCTGGGATTTTGGTCCTAAGACTGAGGTTTTTTTTTTATTAGTCCCAGCAGTAACCCTTAAACTGGGTGCCTCAGAATTAAAGTTTGCACAAGAAGTGGGTGGAAGGGTACTGGCGCAATCAGCGATGTTTTGTTTGATCTTTATTATTTTTTTTTTTGCAAGTATAAAGTCCGTTTTTTTATTAAACATTTTGATAATTTTTCCTATTTTTTTTCAGAGAAATCGTTCCTTTTCCTCGGAATCAAATGTCAGCCACCTAAAATTCGACAATCGGAGCCATTTGATGGATTTGGATGAAGGCGAGTTGTTTATGGAACTAATACGAGATGTTGCCAACGAATTGGATATCGATGTATTGTGTCACAAAATTTTAGTCAACGTTGGACTTCTGACTCACGCCGATCGAGGTTCATTGTTTTTGGCGAAAGGACCAGCCAACAACCGCCATCTGGTGGCCAAGCTATTTGATGTTACGCAAAAGACACGTAAGTTAAATTTTCAGTCATTTTCCCGTCGGCCGTAAAGCCACAAATGTGTGGAAATTACCTCTAAGGGCTGTCAGGTTTGCACATTTTTCATCGCGCATGGCAACTTTCAACTTAGTTGCCATCTTAATTTTAGGTTTGGCGACAAAGTGCAGGAGTACAGCATACAGTGACGAGCAAAAGTGTAAAAAGCGTACACAGAGATTCACAACAAATCTCTAAATTTTTGTTATTTCCAAATCAAACAAAACTATAAAACAAACTAATTAAATTTTTCCGCAGCATAAAACAATTCGTTTTGTAAAATGAAAAAAAATTTTACACATTTGGACCCAGCTGTTTGCCACCTAATACTTTCCCATTTTATGCAGTTTTTCAGTATTTTGTCTAAAAACCCTTGGAGCTGCCACACGATGAGGCATGGTGTTACCAAAGCGCGCAACTATCTCGTTAGGAATTGCCTCCCAAATCTCTTTCGTTCTAACCCAAAGGTCGGTAGCTCCACTGGGAGGATCGGGATACTTTTCTAATGTTTCTACTGAATTTATATCCGGTGACTGCGCTGGCCATTTCATAGCAGTGAATGGTGGATTGATTCGGCCAATTTTTGACTATTTTGGCCGAGCATTTGTGCTGAAACAGTACGCAACCAGACCTGTTTTTCCTATCGCTCCAGGCAAATTCCTCCGCAAAATTTCAATAGCTTCAATTTTAACTAAAGGGTCTACTCCATTTTATGTTATGCATCGCCATACCATTATCGAGCCACCACCACCTTTTGGCGGTATAAGTATTTGGCTATCGGGACCATCACTCTCAAACCGTTTTATATTTGTCTGATCAGACCAAATAACCTAAAAAAAAATTAATTAATGGTTTCTCTCTCTTGACGAAATGAAGAATATATTTTTTATTTATATTGTAACAAGAGAAGAGATTTTCTATAGAATTTGTTCGTATGGGAGAATTATTAATAATATGGATTAATTAATGTCTTTAACAATTAACAATTATAAAAATAATTATGAGGTTTTTTTGTGAAACACTTTTGCTCGTCACTGTATGTATTCGTATGTATCAAAGTGTGTGTACGTGTACAAGGTGGCGGCACTTAAGCAACTGACATTTTTCTGTTGCTCTTGCCCTGGTTGAGGTGCCACCTCGTAGACATAAATGAAACAAACGCAATCGAAATGTGTTCGTTATGGGGTTCAAACATTCGGGCTTTGAAAATTAAAAACAAGGCAGCTAAAACATCATCATTGTTGGTGGATATTGTTGTCAGTTGTGATGTGAATGACAGTTTTACAAAAGCGTTACATTTCAATCACAGGTCACAAGTCAAATGCATCGAAAAAATTCTAGCAGTTTGCACTTGTATTCTGCTATTCTGCTCCTTGTTTTTAATCCGATAAGAGACAAACAATTAAAACATTTATTACGTACGTATGTATGTTATGTTTGTACATATTGTACATGTATATGAAAATCAAAGAAAGATTGTACTTGCATTAGGCTGTTCAGTAGTGCGATTCGCCAACTTTTAACGATTTTAAAACGGCTTAACTGAACGCCAATTATTGTGGTTTGCACTGACGCTTGTGTGATTCACTAACTTCTTTTTAACGTCTTTGGTTGTAGTTGAGAAACAATTTGCAATTACGTGGCAACTTTGTTAAAAATGAGAAAAATACAAAAAAAAAACAAACTTTTATTTATTTATTTAAGAAATTTATTCCAATTACAAAAACAAACCATAAAATAAAAGCACTAGCAACTTTGGCTATCGGGGTTCTTAACTATTTAAAAAGCCAAGTCTGCTAAAAGGGAATTTAGACGGTAATACAAGTCGTACGTAAGACCAAAGAGAAAACCATATGAAATTATCTCCGTATTTAAAAATGAGAATAAAAATCTTACGACCGATTTTTTTACGTTTACACGATTGATAAAAGACCAAAACAAAGTAAAATGTTTACACAAAAAATACATCCCTGGAAGTGGAAGGGATTTGAAAAATTTTTAAAAACGATGAGAGCCGTACGACTGTGAAATGTTCATCCGTATTTTCCCTCTATGTCGTGTGGTTTCATTACATATTAAGTTTAGACGATACCATTTGTGCTCTTCTGCTCAAAAGTTTTACTTGTCGTACGACTTGTAGACTTGTATTATCGCCTAAATCCCCTTCATACGGTAAAACCCAGAACTTCAAGAGTGAAGCTCAGTCACACCCAAAAGGGAGCGTTTTTTTTTAAAGATTTTGTAAATATTAATAAAAAATGCTAAATAAACAATTGGAAAGTGTTAAGTGCTAAATCGAAAATTTTGCGGATAATTAAAGAAAAGAAGTACTAAATTTAGCTCCAAAAATGCTAAAATGGACACACTGGTCATAATCATTGTATCAGGCCTTCTCTGAAAATCACGTAGTTTCAAGTCACAAAGTGTTTTAAAATCACGCAAACGATTTGATTGCTCGATGTTCTGCAAACCACTTGCGTTTTCGTTTTTTGGCCAGGTTTTAGTATTTCAAAAACGCTACAAAACAGATAATTTAGATTTGAATTTGTTAATAATATTCTTTAAAAAAAAACATTCTGCACTCAAATCGCATTTATTTTACATGACTTACAAATAGATGCAATTTGACTTTGGAAACCGCAAAAAATATCTTCGAAGAAAAAAAACCAACTGAACCATTTCTTAGGAATTAGTTAATTTTTATAGGCAGGAAATCTAATTTTGTAATATATTTATGAATAAATATTTATTGATAAGTAATTATAAAAATACGCACGCAAGTGATTTCAAATGGTCGGTTATTTACCTCGCCGGCTTAAAACCACGCCATTTCAATATTTTTTACACACCTTTTCTGTGCCTTCAAATCACGTCGCCGAAAAGTTATTTGCAGAACATGCCGGCAAAGAAACGATTTTGAAACATATGACGATATGTTTGTACAGGAGAATACAATCAAATGACACAAACAAACTGATATTAACTGATTGTAATTGTCTATACGGCAGTCAAATTCCAAACATGAGCCAGTGTATAACATTCTTGTAGCTTCAATCGACTAGTCGACTTGCATTTTATACAAACACAACTCTGATCCCATGAAGAAACTTATTCATGCGTATTACCGCTTGCGAAATCTTCGACAGTTTGTATCAGATTAAAGAAAATTCGAGGGTTTTTCCTTTAACTCTTTCGAAGATTTCGGAAAAAAATAAATGAAAAGGCCTCATGGCATTTGAATCTCTTACTTTATTGTATATTTTTAATTTTTGACAGACCTCAATACAAAGTCTGAACTGCCCGTCATATATGTACATACATGTGTGTATGTATATCATTAGCTGAAATTCAAATATAGATAAATATTTGAAATTTTAAATTTAATTCCAAAATTTTGTTTGCTCTTCAATAAGTAACATAATTTTCTATTTCTTCGTTTCCAATATAAACTAGTAAAAATGCTAGTTAGGTCATTTTGCATTTCAGCCGACGATATACTATATAAAATTTTACATCTTATAAGTAGAAAGTAACGGAAATCGTAACTTTTTAGTAGCTTTTGCTTCGTAAACAGTTTCCATTGAATACCAACAGCATGATCGAGCCGTTATTATTTGGGGTATAATTTTTTTCGCTTTTTAATCATGTTTCTTTTTTTGTTGAATTTTATGCACGTTTCATACATTTTTATTTTCTTTTTATTTCGCAGATACATTTGCAATTCAGTTAACATTCTGTAACAACATCATTTTAGTGCTTTTAAATGCCAGAAAACTGCACTTCTTAAATGCGAATCTAATCCAACCTACTGCGCAATGTTGAATTCGACAGAACCAAAGAACAACTTCATTTATTTATTATTATGCTGCTTTACTTTATTTTTATTTGCTTAACATTAATTAATTAATGATTTCGTTAGTTTAAGCTTAATATCCTATGGAGTTTTATCATAACAGCTTAAGTCAAGATAAGGCGAAAATGCCAGATACTTGAATGACTGCTTTTAATAATAAATGTTATTAAACTAAAATTGGAAAAAAAAGTATCCATAATATGAAAAATAATTTTTTCATATTTCCTCAAATTAATAAAATTTGAAGCGCTTTTTGCAACTTTAAAATTCGACCCAAGCCGTTATGATAAAATGCCACCGATGCAATATCGACCTGTAAGTTGTTATCATCCCCTCATTTTGTATGAATTTAATTACTTTTAGTTTTTTGACGCAGTAAATTTTCTAATTATATTTATTAGTTATTTATTTATTTTTATTTTATGCATATTTTAAGTTAAGAAAGAAAAGCACTAGGCTTAATTAATAAAAAAAAAGTAATAGGCTTAAAATATATTGTACATAAATAAAACTTGGCGAAATATAAAAATAACAAAAAATTTTGCAAATAATTAAAGTACGACGTCGTTTGATTCTTTTTTCATTTTTTTTATACATGCATGCATGACTGACTACATGCGTCATGCAACAAGCATGAGATAGATGCGACTACTGACTGACTGACAAACAACAAATCCCAAATTGTTGTAAAGTACCAGGCCAACAGAATCAGCAAGTACAGTTCATTTTATTAAAAATAAATTTTGCAAAACAAAAATCAAAGCATACTTTAGTGCGCATTTCGAAATGAATTTGTAAACACAGGGTGTACCGAATATACCGAATTCATTTTAGGCCAGCCTAAAAGTATGTGAATATTTTTCAAGTGCACAAAATTTTTCCAAAATAAAATTTCTAAAGTGCATGTTGCTGCTTATTATGTTCGCCTGGTATTTGGCAACAATTTAAAAAATTGATTTTTGTTATATTGTTTTTTGTTGTGCGTGCGTGTGTTGTGTTTGTGTAATAAAAACAGGTTGTTGGGTGGGTGTGAGTATTTTCGGTGAAACGACGACGACGACGTAAAAAAGTTTCAATTAGGAGGAAAACAACGTAAATTACGAAAGAAATTTCTTTATTTTCAGAAAGGAAAAACCGAACTTATTAATTAATTAATATGTACGAGTACTTACAATTAAAATTAGTGGTTAATTAATATGATTGAAAAGGTCAATCAACACTTACTTGCACAATAATATTAAACTTATAATAAAAAATAGTTAAATAAAAAACATCTTTTAGCAAAACATTTACTTGATGAAGAATATTCATTTTATTAGCCAGTAAAAAAAATGTATTTGTTAAAAAGGGGTTTCAAACTGTTCAAAGACTCTTTCAGCAGTATCCAAGGTTTTCATAAGTTAAGAAGGGCTTCCTAAAAATTAAAATAACAAAAAGACGAGAAAATATGTTGCAAATGTGTGTGAGAAAGTCAAGTCAGTTGACAAAAAGCGGGATTTCTTGAGCTCCGATGATTAGAAAATGGCTACAACGTAAAGGCGATCGTCCGTGTAATCCAGTGCCGGTCATACCCGTTCTCCAGAACCGCGAAGTTCGTGGTGAAGAGTCAAAATTTTCACAGAACATGTACAACACATGTATGTATGTAGTTCCTGCAATTAAAAATACCAAAATTATATTTAAACCTAATTTTATGTGTACGAGTATTTTTTATATTGAAAAATAATTATGAATTAAAAGAATTGATTGATATTCACTATTGGGAAACTACTAACTCAGTGTTTGTTTAGGCAGTCGCGTGCACAAACTGGCATACGCAGCATTATATACAAACTACTCGTATTATTAAACGCTTCTTATTTGACGAATTATCCTAAAATGTTATAAAGCAAATAATAGTAAAGAATATTCATAAAAAAATAATGGCTGATATTTATTATTCAACTTTATGTTCATAAAATCTGTGCTGTTTTATTTGTACAGGCAAATCTAAAGAGCTCTGCGGGTTAGAATAATACGAGTAAGAATTTAGAATTAATTAAATAAATTAATCTAATTTCGAAGTCTGAAATAAATAATAATAGATGGAGCCTATAAAAGAAGAAAAAAATAAAGATGCATATATTAAACAAAAGCCAATGATTTGAAGATTTCTGGAGGATCACAATTTTTAAAATTCGCTTTTCTTACATACGAATATCGTCGGAAGCCAGTTTTCAACTAATATTTTCAAAAGAAAAATATGCACAAAATTGTTGATACAGCCAGGTTTTTGTAAGAGATTATCCATCTCTGTGTTACGCAAACAAATTAAATTATTGTACATAATCGGAGTTTCAGTTAGTCTTTATACTTTTGCCACCCGAGGGTCAAATTTCAAGAGAATTGGATTACATTCGATAGCTTTTCAGTTGCCGGAAAAGATATCTGGTTTAGCTTTTTATATACGTATATAAATTATATATAATATTGAACCATGTGGCTGTTGATGTAAATAGATTTTCGATTTCTATTTCAGCTCTCAAGGATGCGGTTAAAAAGGCTCGATCCGAAGAAATCATAATACCGTTTGGAGTGGGAATCGCTGGTACGGTGGCGCAAACCAAACAAATGATTAACATACCAGAGGCGTACAAGGATGCGCGCTTCAATTGTGAAATCGATTTGAAAACCGGCTACAAAACCAACACCATACTTTCGATGCCGATATGTAATTACGAGGGCGATATTATTGGCGTGGCACAGATCATCAACAAAACGAACGATTCGAATGAATTCGACGACCATGATGTGGAGATCTTTCGTCGATATTTAACATTCTGTGGTATTGGCATACAAAATGCTCAGCTGTTCGAGATGTCCGTCCAGGAGTACAGACGCAATCAGATTTTATTAAATTTGGCGCGCAGCATATTTGAGGAGCAGAACAATCTGGAGTGTTTAGTCACGAAAATAATGACCGAGGCTAGGGAACTGTTAAAGTGTGAGAGATGTTCGGTGTTTTTAGTTGACTTGGATTGTTGCGAAGCGGTAAGTGCAATTCTATATTGGCCAAATAATGCATAAAGTGCAGCGCTTGGTCAGGCTCTACTCGTACGTGGAGAAAATGTCCTTTTGCCAACTTTCACCTTGAACATATTCAGGTTATATCAGGATATATATTTCTCAGATTATTATTTCTTTTATATGTAAAAACTTTATTTCTTTCCTGTAAATTTTGTAGACGGTGGGAAATGAAATTAAATTTTTTTTTAATGTTTTATTTTGTATTGCGAAATTTTGTTATTGTATAATTCCACTCTACGATTTATTGTATTCGCATGTGATCAGTCCTGTACGGCCATATACAAATTTAATGTCTTGTGTGTGGCACGACATGGAATAAAATAAAAAGAATGTTGTAGCCATCTAAAATTTAAGTTAATTTAGAATTGACCTCGAACTGAAACGTATAACAGTTTCTTCAAATGTTGAATTGTGTTCTCCTTCTTTGCCAATAATAATCATTAAATTAGTTTCCTTTATAAAATGTGATAATCAAGTCAATATTGACAGGAATATTGAAAAAGAAATTTCGAATCAAATGTTAACGGTATAACCGTGATTGATGCCCTCAGAGTTAATTAAAAGTCGCTCCTGACAAAACATTTTCTCATTATTACTGACAAGTCAAGTGAAAAGTGTGAAAAGTTTCTTTCTGGAATAATTATTTAAAAAGTCGAATGAGTGGCATTGAATTTTGCCATTATTTAAAAATATTAAGGAGGCTGCAGGATTTATAAAAGCATAACAGGATGACAATTCGCCCAATTAAAAAACCAAAATTCCGTTCTTGAATACATTTTGTTCTGTAAAAAGAAATCTGAAAATTTTTCGTTATGGTAAAAGTTGCCAGGGAATTAATGTTTAATTAGGGAACGTTGTTTGGAGGACGTCTGTCTACATACTGCATGAATGATCCCTTTTATTATTAGATGAACTGAAGTAAGAACGCAAGTGGAGGTGTGCCCATAAAATTACAATTGAAATCTAGTGGATTAAATTTGATATCTTTTTGTTTTGTTTTAGAAAGATTTTATTTTCATTATGAAAATAAACAAAGAAATTAAATTTGAAAGAAAAATATATAATTGAGAATTATAACGGCTGCCGGGCAATAAAGGAAACTGCATTCATTTATCAGTGTCTTGTTCACCCACAGCAAAAAAAATATCTAATCCGAAATAATGAAATAAATTTAACAAAACGTATTCCCTGTTTCTTTTTTCAGAGCCATTTGGAGAAAATCATTGAGAAGCCCCATGAAATACAACGGCGCCTGAGTCGAAGTATTAAAAGTAGTGAAACCCTTGAGGAAAAGGTGCGTATAAAACTGAAACTACGCAAGATACGAAAAGGCCAGGAGATGATCTGCCAGCACTGATCTAACTTTTTTTACTTATGGCCGATAGCCGAAAAAGCTGATGAGTTCTTTTATGTTTAGAAGAAGAAGTGCCGCTCTTATTATAAAAATATACCACAAAAAAGAAAAATCATTCCTCACCCACCGCAAAATTTAACAGAACAAAATATTGATCGACCCACAAATTGCAATTATTCATTCCTGCGCCAAAAATGTTTCGCAAAGTAAATTTAACATCCCTGTTTTAATTAATTACGTGTTGATTTAGTGCCAGTACATTTGGAAAACTAAAGTAAAAGACGGGTTTTTGTTGTTCGCTAACCGCAGAAGCGAAGTGATACTTTGCGCAATCGCAGAACGGAATGAATAATTGAGTAAAAAACAATCATAATTTCACATTAATCGCCTGTCCCACGATATCGAACGTTAACGTTCGCCGTTATTACAGAGCTAAAAAACAGATTGAGAGAACATTAATGAAGTTGCTTTTAGCAAGTTCTTCTAGCGCTCGCGTTGATCAGGTCCGACACGTGCTGAATAGATGAGTTTTACTATTCAAACTGTTGGCTGGCGTCGTGAGACAGGCTCTCCGTTAAAAAAAAACAACATTCGTAACTTTTGTTTTTAGCATATTTTGCTCACAGCTGAGGTTTGAATTTTAATTTTCTATTAAACAAATTACAACTGCCGAAAAACTCTAAGGCGCCAAAATTCGAAATCGTAAAATACTTCCGATGCTTTCCGACATGTGATATGACAAGTTATAATTTAATCGAAACTTATGTGGTCTTTTATCGCAATTATTTAAATAATTTTGTTGTATTTGGAGGATCAAACAACTTTTTCTTAAAGGAATATTTGACAATTAAAAGAATGAAAAACCTAAAGCGTTTCAATTTATCTTTCTTTACATTAAAGAAACATAATTTGCCGACATCCAAGATGGGTTGCGGCGGACTTGTGCATTAAATAACACTAAAACGTTGTGAATATTAAACACAATATTTGTTTTCCTTCGTAATTTTCAGCAAACGAGTTCAACCCGATTTACGGTGCTTTTTGAATTGGGAACTGCAAATCAGTCGGCCAACATTTCAAGGCCCTCCATCAACGACCTGAGCAACTCGACCTTGGCCCAAATAGCCCAGTACGTAGCTACGACTGGCCACACCGTGAATATAGCGGATGTCAAAGAGTGGGTCCAGGAGCACAATCAAATTAAGGCTGAAACTGAGATCGATTGCATAAAAGCGATACTCTGTATGCCGATAGTGAATGCAAAGAAAACTGTGATCGGTGTAGCTCAATTAATTAATAAGAGTACCGGAGTACCTTTCACCGACTCGGACGCTTCTATATTCGAAGCGTTTGCCATTTTCTGTGGCCTGGGCATCCACAACACGCAAATGTACGAAAACGCCTGCAAGCTGATGGCTAAACAGAAAGTGGCTCTGGAGTGCTTGTCCTATCACGCGACTGCGGCGCAGGATCAAACTGATAAATTAGTGCAGGATGTCATAGAGCCAGCGGAAACATATAATCTGTATAGTTTCACGTTTATTGGTAAGTTGTTGCAGGTCTACCTGCATACATACAAAACAGACATTTGATTTCCCTTCAATCTTTAAAGATTTCGATTTGTGTGACGACGACACTTGTCGTGCTGTGGTTCGAATGTTTTTGCAGTGTAATCTGGTGCAAATGTTTCAAATACCTTATGACGTTTTATGTCGTTGGGTATTAAGTGTACGAAAGAACTACCGGCCTGTTAAGTACCATAATTGGCGGCATGCCCTCAATGTTGCTCAGACAATGTTTGCCATGATGAAGACCGGCCGTATGGAACGCTTTATGAAGGATTTGGAAATTTTCGGTTTGCTGGTTGCCTGCTTGTGCCACGATTTGGATCACCGCGGCACCAACAATGCTTTCCAGACCAAAACCGAATCGCCATTGGCTATTTTGTATACAACCAGCACAATGGAACACCATCATTTTGATCAATGTGTGATGATTTTAAATTCGGAGGGAAATAATATATTTCAAGTAAGTGTGTGCGCGAACTCCTACAACAACGGAAGTGTAAGGATTTTTCAAATTAATGGAGGGCAGGGGAATTGTATTACAGATCGTGTTTCGCATGCGGTAGTTCTTACTGACGAAATTTAACCGCCCAATATTTTCACATTTATTCCAAAATAGCTGATATTAAAAATTTGTAGGCAATAACTACTTTTATAGGGTATCTACTTACACGATCTTTGTGTCCAATTCATGTCCCTTATGCGAGAGACAGCCATACTCTCAAATCGTCCTTGCATAGCCATAGCATAGAGCCACTTTAGGGCAAACAAAATAGCTCATTATTGTGCTGCAGCACTCGTTGTTCAAGGGTGATGACCTCACCTCACCGGTGTCGCAAATCTGCACCAAACAGTGAACCAGGACAGAGGGCTCAAACTTCTTATGATGGTGTTGTGGCCCCTTATATTTACCCCCACCTTCTTCTTCCTGCCGCTTTTACGAATCATCAGCGGCGGCTCACAGAATCAAGGCGAAGATGTTATTATCAGCTGGCAAAAACAAAAATGTTAGATTAAAAGTCTGACATATTTTATGAATCAAGGGATTATATTCGTATTTTAACTGCCAGAGCTTTGCAAACTTCCACATTAGGGCAAATATTTAAAACAATTTACTACCTGATTCCCGACATGAATCCATTCGCATTCATCTTAATATATATAAATACATACGTTTTTCAGGCTCTCTCACCGGAGGACTACCGAGCTGTAATGAAAACTGTAGAAAATGCTATTCTCTCCACCGACTTGGCAGTTTACTTTAAGAAGCGAAATGCATTTTTGGAACTTGTGGAAAATGGAGAATTCGACTGGCAAAGTGAGGAGAAAAAGGATTGTGAGTAGAGGCACACTTTGAAAAAGAAGACGGCAAACTAATGTTAAATTAATGGGTCTTGTAGTGTTGTGCGGTATGATGATGACTGCCTGTGATGTTAGTGCTATAGCTAAGCCTTGGGAGGTGCAACATCGTGTTGCAAAGCTGGTGGCTGATGAGTTCTTTGACCAGGGTGACTTGGAAAAATTGCAGTTAAACACCCAACCTGTCGCTATGATGGACAGGTATGTAGAATATTATTCGGTTATTCAGTTTCTCGCTACCAATTTAATTTTAATATCCGCAGAGAGCGCAAAGACGAATTACCAAAAATGCAAGTGGGCTTTATCGATGTCATATGTCTGCCATTATATCGGGTATTGTGTGACACTTTTCCCTGGATACAACCCCTGTACGATGGTACTTTAGAGAATCGTCGTAATTGGCAGGATTTGGCGGAAAAGGTAGAAATGGGCTTAACCTGGATTGATCACGACACAATTGACAAACCTGTCGAAGAATTTGCCGGTAAGAGACTGAGTTATTTTTACCACATACTAAGATAATACAATGTGTAATTCGACCAATAAAGCTTGTGCCGACGAAGAAATCAAGGACATTGAATTTACAGTGACTACTCTTAATTGCCATCAACATCAGCACAGCGATGATACATCTACACCGGAGCACCAGCGCGGCATATCACGTTTAAGCATAAAGAAGACGGGTTCCATAGGAAAAGCGGTCAAATCCAAGCTCACCAAAACGCTTTACAACAGCATGGACGGTGTTAAGCCAAAGACTTCGTTAAAACTACTAGAAACACATGTCAGTGAAGATCTGGATGATAAAAGCCCAACGAGCCCATCAATGCCGCCTAGCGGCTCTAACAGCCAAATGTCGGCTTCATCGTCTATATCGTCATCGTATGCGGCAGCTTCAGTTACAGACAAGACCAAAAAACGTTCGAAATTTTGTTCCCTTTTGTGACGAAAACCTTCCAACTAGAATTTAAAGTAAAATTCTATTTTAGGATTATAACTTTTTTTCTAGTTGGAAATGAAGAGCAATTATTTGACTGTAAAGACAGATAGAAAAATACATACATATATGTAAATAGAAGACAAAGTTACCAGCAACCTGCAGTTGAGGAAACGTATCGCGTATGAATTCATTCATTTTGTATATATGAAAATTTCTTTTGTGTTATTTGCCCGCCTACTTAACCAAAATTTAAATAGGGTCTAATGAACATTTCAAAAACAATTCTCAAAATTTGTTTTGAGGAATCCTTATCTTTATTTTTTTAAAAAGAATAAACAAGTTTACAAATTAAGTTCACTTTTTTAAAAGCAATACTGCAGCCCTCAACCATCTTCTTCTAACAGCGACTGTCAAACGTTGAGCGAGCAGCGTCATTTAGTTTGAATTTCATCAAAACTACAAAAAAAGTGAGTTTCATGTGTTATTTAAACATTTTTTTCCGCATAAAAAGTCATCACCGCAACATCAAAGAAGGGCTAAACGCTTAGTCTGGAAACTCTGCATCATCAAGCACATTCAAAATAGTCAAAATTTTCGCTTCCCGATAATACACTAGTTAAATTAAATTTTAAATAAACTTCAGTCGGAAACGCAACCCCAGTCCGCTGTACGCCAAATTCTGTTAAAGTTGACACTGTGAGCCATCGTTTCGCGATCTCGAACTGTGGCGTTTGCAAGCACTTTGAGAGACTACTTGCGGTCCACTTTTAAGCTCAAGCCCAAAACAATGCCAGAAAACGTGGCACAGAAAACACATCACAAAAAAATTTATTTGTGCCATACAAATCGCTTTCTCTGTCAGTCATCTTTAATTGGCTAAGAAAATAAATTCGCTCTAAGTTCTGGGAAAGTCAGTAGGAGTATTCTGGAATTATACTCGTATCAATCTGCTTTGAACAAGAACTGATTTGGAATTACTGCAATTTGATTCTACTTTGTCTACTGCAGTATAATTTATTGCCAAAATTCAATATATGTAAATAGGAAATTATACTTCGATTCGTGGCACAACTTTAAAAATACAATAAGAAGTTTAAAAAACAGATTTGACTCGAAAGCTTTCGTTTCGTTTATAGTCTTTATTTAGTCTTATTTCCATACAGCAAATTTTGTAAGAAAAACTAAGCAAACAAATGTTACGGAAAATAAATATACGGCAAAAATATTAACGATTTTATTACTCGTATATAATGAAAGTAACACAATGCGGAAGAAATCAAAGCCCCGAAATACTGTCTTAATTATCAAAAACTTAAGTTTAAAATCAAAACAATCTGCTCGTTAGCAAAATATTAGGAATGATATTATTTATTGAAATTTTTCGCCAATTAGTATAAAATTTATTTTAAAAGTTTGTATCTTTCGTATGAAATTTTCCTCAAGAGAACTATTCGACATTCGAAAATTACTTAAAAGAAAAAAAGAACGACCACAACAAAACGAAAATGACCAGTTCGTTCCAGTTTTTCTTGAAACTGTTTGTCAACTGTTTGTTTTGTGAGAACTAAAGTCTTTTGTTTTAATAATTGTGAACTATTTTTATGTGATATATTTTATTTCATTTGTTTTTATGTAGTAGATAATTATATAAATTTAAGAATTTAAGGGCGGCACTTCCATTCACAGCAAATTCATGACGGATAATGTGAAGTCATGAAGAAGTTTATTTTTTTATTGTGAAACGTGGATGTGGAAACATGTAAAACTGTGAAATACATACATACATACTTATATTAATGGTACTATGGGAATAAGGAAAAGAGTCAAACTGAATAAAAAAAGATTGAAGCTAAATATATGTAATTTGATATTCCAATTTTTATTACTTGTTAAATACGCATGAACGTAGACCCGTTAAATTAAGATAAAAAATTCGTTCTTGATGGACTACAGTGAATTAGATCTATCCTCTTTTTGCAATTAATGACAAACGTCTTCAACTCTTAAATACTTTGGCCCGATGTATTCTTTACATGAATTTGTATAAAATACAGCATTTCTTTTTGTTTTTATAAAAGCAAATAGGAAACACAAAATTAATAAAAAAAAAGAAGAAGAAAAACCAAAACCAAAACGTTAACCACTCAAACACAAGTAATAAAAGAACCGAAACCGAATCTAGTCAAAACTTGCTCCAGAGCAAACAAACTTAAACTTAAACATCAATCTTGAAAACTTTATATACATAAATAACAAGTCAAGCATTTTAGAGGTAAGAACTTGGATTTAAGTTGTTAGAAATTAGTTTCTAAATCAATCAAAACTATTGAAAAGGAATAATAGCAATATAAATTATACTAAGTGTGCAACTTTAAAGTCAAAGGCAAACTACTAGGCTACTTTTGGTGTTAGGTGGTATTATAATTAATATCTGCATAAGTAAATACAATGTACGTAGGTCAATTTTATGAAAGCAAGAAAATAACCGAAAGATAAATCAAAACTAATTATACAATAACAAAAAACATATGTATGTGGTAAAACTTCGAAAACTGCAAAAGCGTACTAGTACTCTGTATGTTTAAATATATAAAAATCCTATTTTTATAAGCACAATTTTATTAAATACTTTAAACACCTACTTTTACAATTTGTGTGAAATTCCCTTGCAATGACAGTTTATATTGTTTCAGTATTTTAAATATAATTAAAAGAAGTTTAATTCATTGTTTTTTATACCTTTCTTTTGAAATCTAGTTCAAGGCATAAAAGTATGTAACATTTTAATAAAAATAAATCAAAACAGAAATATGTACTTATGTTTATTTATTACTGTATGATCACATCGGGTAATAAAGTTATAAGCGAACAACTACGTACAAGGTAATGTTTAATGTACGCCGTGCTTAAAGTGGTTGGCGGCGCTACACTTTTTAATTAAGTCTTCTCTTTATCCATGCCAGTAAAGTTTGACAAGTTTGAGTATTCAGAATAAAAACACGGGACAAACCTATTGTAATATAAACCACCTTCAAGCATTAGCAAAAGCTCTTTGGAGAGATTTAAGACTATTTATAAAATCCTTTGCAAGCTATTTTAAATTACATACATAAATGCCACACAAAACATTCGAATGGAACGCCACCCACTGCTTGCTGCGAAGATTCAGTCTATTTGGAATTTTGAAAGTTCAGCTGGATCTACATACATATTTAGTTTAAAACAAAATATATATATATATGAGTGTTAGGGTGGGTGGACAAAAAAAATTTTTAGCTCGCGCAACAAGACTTTTTTTCTACACATTTTACATTTCACTTAGCGAAAAATTTAATACTGAAACTTCTAAAGTTTAGAGTTTTTCACAAAAATAGATTTTGTATAAATGAACAAACGGGAATATTTGCATTTAATGGCTACATTAAGCAGAGGTGACGAAATTTCAGTTCGCTTGACAAATACGAGAACAAAAATTGCTGTTTCCCATATTATCAATTTATCCGACTGCATTAATACATATTTGGTGTTCAGTAACTGACAACTCAAATGCAGTTCTGTTGTTCTGTATTCCGTAATAGAACCATACGTTTTCTAACTACCTGCCGTTTATTCCAACTAACAACAAGACTAACTAGATCCTGTTATGCAATTTTAAAGGAGATTTGATCCTTGGAAAAATTGTCAAATTGTATATTAAAATAAATCAGAATAAATGAATACGTTGGACATTCGAGTAAATATTTTTTCTTTTTGAGGACAATAAATAGTATTTCTCTGGATTCCATAATATTATTTTATTAACAATTTAAACCTCATGATTAATTAAGAATTGTTATTATACAGCACAATATTCATTAAACACAACAGAATGATTTTGGAATTCTTTATAAAAAACAGCTTGTACGGATAACACGTACTTTAAACTCGTTCTTTGTTTTTTCATTTTATTAAGAAGGTGGACAAAAAAGTATTTTCGTTCTTAATTATTTAATTCGTTTACACAATTTCTTAGTTGCAATTTTAATTTTGTCAATCGGAGTGAATATTATTGGCTACATACATGTATGTGTATGTGTGTATTAAACTGGTTTACTAAAAATAGTGTTTTGCATTCATTTGTCTAATTTAATTATATTTAGTTGAAAGGTGAAAATGCATACATATTTATTTCTAGGTTTTACCGAAAAGCTTTTTTATCTTCTTATACGTACATATTTTTTAAGATTTTACTTCTTCGTAACATTAACGTAAGTGTGTCCTAAATTTTGACTTTGTCACTGACACTTCTATTTTAATTGAATGTGATTTTTGGAAATATGTATATTTGTTTACAATTTAACTCTATGCAATGCTGGTTATTCCAATATTAATTTTTAGCAACAACGTTGAAATCTACAATATCAGAACCGGAAAAAAAAACGATGTGACCAAAACTGCACGTGTCTCAAAATGCAATATTACCCGAAGACGTTTTGACAATTCTATTAAAAGTATTGCTATATATTTACAGAATTGATTGGAATCAAAATGGTACTGAGTTAAGCTTCGATGCATTCATTCTACGTATTGGTGAAAATCTTATTGGAAATAAGTTTTGAAATATCAAAATAATCACGGTAGACAAATGTATATATGTATGTAAATTTGTTACTTTATCATAACAAAATGCAAAAAAATTGTTGAAGCTTTCAAAAATTCAATTTAGCGTCGTAAAAGTTTCTGCAAGCTTTGCCCTGATTCTTATCCTTTAACATCTAACTTCTCCATGCTGATAATAAAATCTCTCTTAAAATTGGGGGGTGCAAAGATGAAAGTTCGAAAGGTTTGTTTTTAATTTGTGTCATTCTTCATCTTGCACATATAGAAAATAGAATTTAATTGTTTTTTTGAAGACATATTTATATATATATTTTAAAAACATTTAAAATTTTTTTTATACGCTATTGAAACAAATGTAAATTTAAATGCAACAAAAGGTGGATGTATCTTGCAGAAACCTGTTCAAGAAACCATCATAGTTGATTTAATTAAATTTTTTTAACAGATTAACTGCGACGTAAAGTGATCTCTTTGAATGTCTAAATGTCCTGTGAACTTAAAGTTTTTTACAAGCAATTTGGGGGTGCAAAGGAATGTCAGTTTGTTATCTGAATATTTTGAAAATTTTCTTTTGTTTTTGGACAAGATAGATCGGGGTTGGCTACATTTTAAACAGGACAAAAAAGCTTTGTTAAATATATTCTTTATTTCTTTATTTTTGGTTTTGTCAAGATTAGTTTCTATCGTTATATGCTACCTTTTTGAAATGTCTTTACCAGGGACCACTAATAATGAAAGAAAGATCACACAACTTGAACATGGATGTAATATCTTCTTAATTAAAAAATAAATTTGCACATTTTTTTTGCTGATCTATATGTTTTGTTTAACAAGTTATTTTTCAAGTTTTAGAAAATAAAACTTAGAAAATTGTTGTATTATATTTTGTTTTGAAATGAATGAATTCTTTGACATTTACATACATACGAATTTATAGTATTACCAAGCTTGAAGTGCTTTTCAAATTATATAAAAAAATACAATATTGTTAATCTTTTATAAAAATTCAAAGAAACTTCAAGCTTAAGGAATGCTCTAAATATGCATACAAAATGTTAAAAAGTACAGAAAATAGGATCTATTGAACTGGATTCAAATGTTGAAGGCTCAGACATTGTGGGAGGTGAGAAAAGTATAACTGCCGCAAGTTTTGTACAGCGTACCTGGAATACAAGTGTGTTGTAGAAAAGAAAGAGCAATTTCCACCCCTATCAACTAATTTAGAGCCAATTTGTATCTCTAAATTCTTATTTGTTAAGTTAAATTTAAAATAATTTAAGAAAAAAACAAATACTAAATTAACAAATAATCATTGATTTTAAAACAAAAATTTAAACTTGATACTTGACTATAAGTTTCCAGGTAAAAACTAAAACTTGAAAAATACTTTAAATGTTCTGAACAAACTATTACCCTGTTCCCTGTTTGTTATTGTTTTAATTAAAAATATATAAAATTTTACTTGACAAAAATCCGAACAAAGGCTGAAAATACAGAAAAATTACATACATATATTAAAAAAACAACAGTTTTAATTGGCTTAAACTCATCAGTTCAAACAAATCATTCTTAAGAAAATAGATAAATAACACAGTTAAACTATTCTTACTTAAAATTAAAGATCCATTATTTTGTAGTTTTATAAAAATTAGTTATTACATAAAAAACTCTTCAGTTGAGTGCGAAAGCGGAAGTCACGTTCGTCCAGGACGATCTAAAATTGTTATTTCTATAACACGTAAACCGCGATAGGTAGGATCTATAATTTGTAAGCCTTTTGGGTGGTAAATGCGTTCATTTTGAGAAGCAATATATTTAGATATTTTACGCAGAGTCTAAAAAGATTTTTTTTACAAGTTTATGCGAGTGTGTTAATAAAAATATATATTTTAGTCTTACTTTCTCATAGTGCGTTTCTGAGCACATGTATATTAAATAAGCAGTAATACAACCAATACATCCCTCGCAATAGGTACTGCATGAACCCTTTTCAGCCTCCGCAAAAAACTCATTAAGCCTGTTTATTGTTGACTCGAAAACATGTCGTTCAATCTGTAATTTAACGTTAAAAACAGCTTTAAGCCATCAAGACACTAATATATAATGGTCATGGGGAAGGTAGCAAAAATAAGATGCAAATGAAAAATTAAAGAATATATGCAAAAGAAAGTTAATAAAATTAACTTAATGAATGAATTGATAGTGTTCGATCAACAGCACTGTGTACTTAAGTTCGATTCCTAACAAAAATATTTTGGGTGTTTCTGCAGACAATAAAAAAGGTTTGCACTTTTGTGTTCGTTGTTATAAAATTAAAAAAGGAAATAGTGCATAAAACTGCATAAATTTTTCTAAATTTATATTAAATTTTTTGAACAAAAGCAAGTTTTGTAAATCAAATTGAAATAAAGAAGGTTTTCTTACGTGTTTGTAGACTAAACAAATTTGTAGTTGGGAATACTTTGCGCCCTTAACATTAACACACGAATCTAATATTCGAAGTTGTTTTTATATAAGTCTACTTTTACAATCAACTTGTTTCCATAAAATATTGCCATTATAAAGTCTTTAAAAATTAAAGTATTTCTTTAAGAAACTGCTATAATAACGCTGGCCTTAGAACTAAACTAGCCAAAACTAAATTAAGTTTTCTCACCTATCTTTTTTTTGTGTTTTCTACCATGAAATATTTCGCCAAGTTTCGTAGTAAGCCCATTTGGTTAAGTACGAAGAAGCAACTATCTATTTACATAATCGTATTTTGTGTATGTGTACATATGTATGTACATAAATACCAGAAATAGAAAAGCAAATTTAAACTTTAATAAACATAACTATAGACTATTATGTGTATGGCATATTATACTTATAATCGGATATGTTGAGGTACTTTAATAAGTTTTTTAAATAAAGTCTTTTTTGAGTTCGTTAAGTATTTAATACATCTTTCCTTTAACACATTATGCTTATTTATAGTAGATTATGCTATATAATACATTATGCTTATTTATATAAGATCTGAACAATTCTGGTGTTGAAATTAAAAAAAAAAATGCATGGAAGGTAACAGGTTTAAAGTTTTCGTTTAGGTGGTGTTTATATTTGCTATGAATCCGTTTATGACTCCTATTAAGTATTTAACATATTTAAATAAGACGGTTAACAAGCTACAAATATATGTATGTGCGTCACCTTTCGTAGAGGTGTTCTAAGAAAAATGTGGCATTCAATATTTGCTTTCTTATTCCTGGCAGTAGACTTAAATGTGAACGAACCAATACATATTTATGCATGAATATATATAAAAAATACACGTATGTATACGTACACATAAAATATTATAAGACAATTACTCACCAAGCCCTCCAATTCACTGGGTAGTCTTGTATGAAATTTGACTGCAGTACCTTCGCTGTAATCTCTTTGTATGAAAACTTTGTTGAATCCATTTTGCAAAGCTGATGGTGTGCTAGCTTGGCCAGCACCTTGAGACATTTTCCTTTAGCTTCGATTAGAGTATGTAGAGTTGGTTGACCTACAAAACAAATCGACATCACTATAGAATTGGTATTCAACCGTAAAATTATTATTAATTTATGACAAAACGACTTCCCAAAATCACGTTATATGTGCACTTTTTTAGTTAAATGCATTTTATTTCAAATAAACATACATACATATATAAGTATGTAAACTTGTTTTTTAAAATTTTTTCTACTAAGAAAAGTTTTGGGAGGTTCCTCTGTTGTAACGGAACTAAATGGTGTCATATATTTTACCTAAATCTTTCAATTTATTTTGGTGAGTATTTTAAGTATATTGTTTAATTGTGCACTTAATATTTGCAATCCACAACAATTTCCATAAAAATTAATTAAAATTCAGATTTTTCACTACAATTAAAAATTTCCTCTTCTTTTGCTACAGCTTAATGAAATGTCAATGAACACATTATGTGAACACAACAAAATGTCAAATAAAAAGAACATAATATACCAACAGATAAGATTTAACACGTCCCTGTAATTGATGCTCACAGCGCAGGCAACAACCACTGTTGATTGGCAACGCCAATTAACAAACATTGAAAAGATTAGAATTAAATTTGCACATGAATTCTTTTCAAAAACAAGACAAAACATTATTTAGCTGTAGTAAAACTAATAATTATAAACACAAATAATAATTTTGAAGTAAGAATTGATGGTAGAGTGAGAGAAACTTTGAATATGTTTGTGCTTTACTTCAAAGTCACTTCAAAGGAATGTTTCATGTTTGTTTTTATTCGATAAAAATATTATTATAAAACTTTTTTAAAAAGATTAACAGGTCTTTTAACTTGTATTTGATGTCAAATTGTCAACATACATACATATGTACATGCATACTTATGTAGGTATATTTGGATGCAAGAACTTCCATAACCCAAACTCTGCAAGAAGTGGGCGCAAGAATAGTGAGGCCCATGGTGCCAGAATTGAGGAACACGTACTAAAATTGGACAGGAAAAGCCTAAGAACACTACCAGGGGCACTAGCAAGACTGTATATCTGTTATAAGCAGGTATACAGAATGGGCTTATCCAACAAAGACACTTACTTGTTGATTCTAAGGCCAAAAGCCATTACCAACTGCTGGATGAACTGAGCCATTATTTTTGATTCAATTCTGTTTGTATATGCAAATATATGCGTTTGATATTTAATAGCTTTTTGATCATAATACTAAAATGCACAATAAATACAATAATTATTTGCAGATATACATATTACTGAAGCTTTTATTCAGAACCAAAAAAAATAATCAAGAAATGTCACATATGTATTTTACTACGCAAAAGAGGCGAATGACCAAAGAAATTTATATAGCATTTTCTTATTCTCCTGCTCGTAATATTTTATAAAATCAGGAAATGCAGCTATCAAGTAAGTACCTAACAAGCTTTATATCTTATACTTGTATGTGTGAATTCGATTTAAAGCAAAATTGTTCGTTGGGGTACACCGATTGCATATCTTTTAAATTTCTAACCACACCAAACGTGAATTTCGTAACCGTGTCGCGGTTTTTATTTAAAAAAAACTAAATTGTTTTTTTTTGTTTATTAATTTTATTTATTTATTTTATTTAATTTGAAGCTTGGCAACTTCTTGACCGAATGGGAGAAACAAGACTGACTTATCCTAAATACAAGGTTTTCTTATATATTAAAGTTATTGTATTATTTGTTAATAAGTTTATTGAATATTGCATTTTCGGTTGGGAACGGAAATGCTTATTTGACAATATCTATTGCAAATTGCTTTCTTAGTGAAAAGTTAGTAAATTTTGGACGGTTGCAATTCTCAGAATTGCGACCGAAAAATATACTTTGTTACATTTCTGCATTTAGTGCTTTAATTTATTAATGAAGTTAATTCTTTTATATTAAATTGGGACGGTTGCAATTCTTGGAATTGCGACCGAAAAACAATTAAGAAATTTTACATTTATTTTGTATTAATTATATTGTTAATAACTATTGGCAAATTACGGTTGCAATTCTTGGAATTGCAACCGAAAAATAGTTTCGATTTATGGATTTAATCATAATTTCTTTAAATAAATCGGAAATGGGTTTAATATTACACTTTGTCTTTAATTATATTTGCAATAAATTCGTCTATAGGGTCGTTCCTATTGTAAGTGTTAGTGCTTGGTTTTATATACTTAACTCGTGTGATGGTGCAGCGTATCTATCGTCTAGACTTAGCTGAACACTGCAGTTTTCTTTGTTTTATTCAATATTATTACTTTTTAATTATGGACAGAATTTAAAATACGTAATAAAATCCACACACACACATGCATTCATTCATGCGTTTTGAAACATTGTGTTGCTGCAGATTTTATTCATATGTGTATGCAATATACTGACACACATACATAAATATGTATGTATGTATGTATCTAAACAAGTAAGTAAGTGTATGAAGTCTATGAGTTTTCTCTTTCAGATTATTGCCAATTCTACTTGTTTTCTATTTCACTTTTGCAAAAGTTTAAAGATCAGATTTTCTTTTACGCCAATAGTTTTCGATTAAGTATAGAAAGTAAATTCATTTAATTTTTCTGATTTTCAC
The DNA here is from genome assembly GCA_932526305.1 of Epicampocera succincta. Classification (NCBI taxonomy): domain Eukaryota; kingdom Metazoa; phylum Arthropoda; class Insecta; order Diptera; family Tachinidae; genus Epicampocera; species Epicampocera succincta. The sequence continues at coordinate 62,813,481 of OW052034.1, forward strand.
AAGTATTGTTTTCAAACTTATCTTAATATTACAATAATAACAAATTTAAAAAATCACTTCAGCAACAAGGAATCTAAATTATTGCACTTAATGTCAATCGATCAGAGAAAAACGTACCGAGTATTTTCGCTAGTAACTGAGTTTCCTTGCTTGTTCCTGTTTCAAAGTCTTGTATACACCAGAGAGAATATACGAACATACATACATATGGGAACTTTCAGGATGCCGAACTCCACCGCCACGTCACGTTTGAAATGAAAGATATATAAAAATATATTCTGGTCCATTTTGAACTCAAATTGTAGCTCATAGGAAAAACTGTAACTCATATTGAAGTTGACAGAAGGCGGAGTTTTGGATGAAAGAAAATAGAAAAAAAGTATCGGTTCGAACGTGACAAAAAGCAGTTTTCAAGACATCGTATAAAAATGAGAAACATCGTATAAAAATGAGAAACTGCAATTAATTTTAGCATTGTATGTAACAATGTTTTTTTTTTAAATATTTCTATTTTGAGTGAAAAATCTAGCGCTTGTCAATACGTGACAGTCCTTGCATAGTGATTCAACTAGGCAACATTTAGTAACTTCTAAGCAAATTTATTCTCAAAAACCGAAAATATCAATATCAAGAATAAAAGAAGACTTGCTGTAACACATTATCATCTCAGTGCATGACTTTAGGGTTAAACTGATTATATTTTTTTACTTAGAAATAATCAGGTAATGACTTCATTATTATCTTATACACATCCCTACATATACATAAGTAGTTGCTATCGCCAAATATGCATTTATTATCTCGTTAATGAAAATTAGTTAAACAATGACTCTTTTTTTTGTAGTGGCATTTTGAATTAGTTATCCGCAAGCGATATTGATAATAGTTTGGCTCCAATAATTTCTTGTACTTCAAATCCAGAAGTGGAAGTGATGAAAATGATGTTTGTTAACATTTTAACTCATAATTAAAACCAAACAATGATTCTTGTAATAAGTTTGTTTTATATGTTTTTCATGTTTAATTATTGTGTTTTTGAAAACAACTTCCAGTTGCATGAATGACATTTTTTCACCGTTCATGAGCATAAAACAGAATAACAAGCCAATTGGTTTGTTGTAATAGCGCCAAAAATTTAATTAACACACATTTGCGATACTTTCTACTACTGCTGCCAGAATTCATCGGCCCAATCTTGTTCTTTTGTGGAAAGTTTAGTTTTCTTGTTCAGTGCCAGCATTCATCATCCAAACAAGCGAGTATTTTATTTTCTTTCAAATTTCAAACTCTAATCTGACTCAATTAAAATGTGCAAAATAGTTTTTCAGTAGACGTACGAAAAAAACCTGCAACTCCTTGTAGCTTGTAACAACATCAGCTTTATCGCTACAATTGTATTCGTCAAATCATATATGTCCATAAATTATGGTTTTGAAGACAATTGAGTGTTTGGAAAAAAAACAGAAATTATTTAATTGACGGGAGTTAAGATGGTCCAAGACCAGTTTCAAAATTCCAATATAAATTTTTTGCATCATTCGCAATTTGAGATATTTTCAACATTGAATTAATAAACTTGATTTATTTTTTAATAAAAACATGAAGTGGATGTCTACGTGTACATATTAATGTTTGTACTGATTAAGTTTGACAAACACATTGAATTTTAATGTGTTATTGTGTTTTATAACAATGATCACAATAGGAAAACTATAATTTGTTTTTATAAGTTGATAATAAAATGTTGGAGTAAAGAGCTTCACCGCCCAGGCAGAATATCGATACTTTACAGGGCAACGAATGTTAGTGAAAACTTTACGAAAACATTTCAGTTATTTAAATTATGCGCTGGTGCTCGTTTTCATCGTGAGGGTTAATCAATAAAAAAATATTATAATTAGAGGCACACATTTACAGTTTTGGAAAGTTAATCTTCTTTTTTTTTGAGTAGTTTAACTGATTTTTATACCATACAACTACTACAAGGGCAGTTTCCAGTATTATAAAAGTCTCTAAGATTTTTCATCGATTTTTTGAGAAAGAAATGCAATGAAATTTGGGATGAGTGTGAAAATTTCTAACAAACCATTATAATTCGTTTTCACACCACCACCCCGCAAGTTCATGGAAAAATATAAACAGAAAATTAACAGCGCGATGAAAACTCGCTCAGCGGTGGCTGTATGGAAGTTATATTTAAGCGGTGGCCATATCGGCCTTTGAAAATATTCAGCCAAACGCTTTGAAAGAACATAAAATTGCTTTAATTTTTTTAGTATGAGGGGCATGAAATATAGTTTTCTATATAGAAACTGTGTGTCAAATTTCCGGCCTGTGTATGACGAAGAAAAGCCCCATCCACAAGAGCACGTTAACGGCTGCGAAACAGTCGATTAGTCAATTTGTATTTTCTAAAAATGCAATGCAGATCAAATGAAAAATCTTATCGTTTAAGAAAATGTCTGTCTTATCATTTGGCTTTCACACTATAACATATGTGCCTATTAATTGAATTTTAAACAAGTCTGATAGCAAATTACTATAGTCCGAACTGCCCATTAGGGAAGATGATTTGTAATATATAAATGTTTCATATAGAGGAGGTGCCATTTAGCACATATAAGCAAATTTCCAGACAGGATAAGCGCCTACTAAATACATTGACACATGCCTTAAAAAATTAATCCTTGTCCAACGAATAAGACATTTCGGCTCTAAAGCGATTTTTTGTGTTTAATGTTACCACTTTTCGGTTAAATGGTCATAGTTTGTGTCTAGATTATTTAAACAATGATACAAAACTTATCAAAGGTCTGAATTAACCAACGAGAGTGCTGAACATTTAAACGTTTTCAAAGCTTCAATTAATTTTGGGGTACTTAATAGATTGTTCGCAGTAGACTTAATTAAAAATATTCATAACTATTTTTAAAGCTGTTCATTTCCTCAAACGAAAGTTGCAGTAGCAGAAAAACTTTCGCCTTTTGAAGAAAATTGTGCACAATATCAAATTCAATTCAAGAAATAATTGCAAACGCCTCAGTTCCTAATGTTACAGTGTTATGACAGACCGAAAGCTACATATTATTCGCCATTATGGAATCAGTCACAAAAGAAATAATAAATGCACTGGCAATAGCAATTATCACATACGACATGTGAGAAGAATGCTGCCATCTCATACACATGAGAAGCAGACTGATAATCATCTGTGATTCTTGCGAGGTACTGACTCCATGCTAACCAATCTGTACTACTGTAGCTACTTAGTTTCTGGTATTCTATGCCAGCTGATTCAAAAGAACAATTAAGTGCATATTATTAAGTGTAAGACTTAAGCTACTGATGAATAAATAAACGCTTATCGAAAGAATGGAGCGGATGTTTTGCAAGTGTCACGGCATTTTAAAGGCGAGCTGGTTTGTCGTTTTATGTACGCGTACATATATACATATTTATTTTGTCGGCTTCCCAACTTATAATTATATTTGCCATCTTTTGTCGCCAGTCGCTTAGTTGCTGAGTTAATGAAAACAAAAGCATTGCGAATTTATATAATGCCGCTCTTGTATCAATCATATTTCATTCGTATTGACCTAGAAAATTCACTTTATATGATCAATTATAAAATAAAAGTAAAATGATAATGAAACTGTACAGGCAAAAACTAAAATGAAAAGACATCACACGGACCAAATGACCAATAGAATGGGCAATCCAACAGTCGACTTAACTACGAGTAAACACTGCATTAACGTTCAAAGAGATGCTAGACGGATGGATGTTTGGGCAACTGTGTTATTTGCACTATTGTTATTGCTCAGCATTTACTCTACTCGTACAATGTGCTGCTTAACGTAACCAACTATGAGCACCAGCATTGCCGCAACAAAACATATATCCAAGTTGCATTTAAGTCTACAAGGTGGCAGCACTACGCCAGCTGATAGTTTTCTGCTACTCCTACTCTCGTGGACAATTAAGCTTTAAATACGTTGGAGACAGCAGGCTACCGGAACGCACGACAACAAATGCTGCTAGCTACAATTGTCGGCGAGTAGCAAGCCACATAAATATTTTAAAGGAGGCAGCTACATTTACAGCGATGCATTTACATGTATTTCAGTGATGCCAATTCACATTAAAAAAAAAGAAGCTCAAAAATTCTGTCTATGTCAACGTTTCAGCAGTAAAAATGTCTTAAGGGGTAAAAAGCTACCACATTTGTTTTTAGGGTAAGCGGGTCTGAAAAGTTGAATATATCTTTCGAACAAGAAACAACACGGTAACGAATTGTATATCCAATTAAAAATTCTATATTGTAGCCCTTAACCCGCTGTCTCAAATGTTTTAAGACCATTAATGTGAATACAATAGGTATGTATGTATTTTAATACTTTTGACAAGCAGCGTACAATGCCAGGATATATAATATGTAGTACAAAATCAATCAATCCAGGAAATCATTAAAATTATTTTAGGGACACTTTTAGCTTAGAGTTTGGAGTAGAAAACACGACGTTTTTAAATATTCAATTTTTAAAGGCGAACGTGATTTTTTCGACTTTTAGAATGTCAAATATTTACATACACGTATATCAAACATTCGCCAATGAAAAATATCAACAAAAGTAAATTAAAATTCTTTAATAAAACCGCACATTTTAATTAAAAAAAAAAATTAATTACACACAACAACTGACACATGATATTTTTATTTTATTTTGGAAATAGTTTTGTTTAGTATCAGCTGGTTTCACTCTTTTTGTAGGTTTGTCACTTTTAATATTTAAAACAGTAATTTTGAATAAAGTAGAGTAAACCAGAACAAACTTATAAGAAGTACTGAGATCTGGCACCTCATAGCCGTCCTTGCGACATACAATGAACGAAGCGTTTAATTGTAATCCGGATTTGGTTCGCTTTCCGTTCCTGCCCGTAAAAATCTAATTTCGCTACTGGTTCTTGGTCTGTAACATTTTCTTGCTCTTTTCTTTATTTCCAGTTAAACATTTTAGATATGAGCGGGAAAGAAGTTTATAATTGTGCTGAACTCTGTGAAGGTTTTTTTCCTCCGATATTCTCTGTAAATGAGTGTGTCATATAATTGAAAATTATTTAACATCTATAGCTGGTCACATTTTTGTTTGGTATTATTATTGTTATTATCTATTCCTCCATATGTGTGCACGACGATGTCTAGATCTCTTCCAATAAAAGCAGTTGTTAAAAAAATTTTCTTGCCATTTGTTATTTGTATTCCTTGCTGGTTATCGTCTTACTTTAGCCACTATCCTGTGATCGCAAACTCTGTTAAATAAATTATTTAAAAACTATCTAGTATTCTGCATCAAAAAAAGAAAAAAAAATCATGTTTACGCTAATAAATAAAAACTCTTACTTGCTTTCATTTAATTTAATAATCTTAATTATATTTCTGCAAATTCTAACAAAATCATTAGCCTCGAAATCGGATATAAACGAAACTTTAGATTCGCTTGATCGAAGATCTCGTCCTGCTTCGGGTCGGACATTAGTAAAGCACAGTGACGAGTACGTGGAGCGTAATGAAAAAAAGTGCATTGAATCTCGTAGTTTGGTTTCGTGTATAAAATACAAAGCTGCCAAAATTGTTTGGAAACTAGCAACGAACAGTCTGGGCTACTTTCCCAACGAATATGAACGAGAGTTAAGTGAGGACAAACGGCGAATCCGATTCATTCAACTGGGACAACCCGCTGATGAAATAGTAGTTTTTAATGATGCACGCAGTTTAGACGGTTTGTATGAGTGCACGAAAGTGTAATTTATGGCAAAAGTGACGAAAAAAAATTATTATTGTACTTAAGAAATAATATTGGAGAAGTGTTAATTACAACAAAAAGTTTATGGCCGTGACATAAATTATTCTCGCAAAAACAAAAATACAACTTTAATTTAGAAAACTACATACAAATACACATACATACATATGTATATTGGTGGCTATCCTGGAATACGCGTTGAAAGCGGCAATTTTCAATTGCATTTTAAAACAAATTCACAAGTTTAACAAACATTTATTGCTGTCGTTCGTATAAAATGCACTAAAGTGATTGCGATGTTCACTTTTCGGCGTGTGTTTCACAATAGCTGCTATTCATCCCCTGAAGCTCTTGTAGAATTTTTGAAAAGCAATTATATGTATGTATATGTATGTACGAGGTCTGTTCACAAAATAAGGTAAATTTTTTTTATCCTCACAGTCTGCGCTTATTTTGCTTGTGAGAGGCATAAAAGGCAGAAGTGAGCTGCGTGTTGTCGACAATGGATTTGAATGAACATTCATAGAATTTTTAGTAAAAAATGGGATTACGGGTTCGAAAGCATTTGAAGAAAACTGTACTGTTTTGGCTAAAAGCAACGCCTCATCAACAATATTCATGAGATTTGTTTAGGGAGAGCTAAAGGACATACCAGAAAGTGCATATCAGAACTGTTTTGAGGATTGCAAAAAACGGGGAATAAAGAAATATTTTTTTTAGAGAGATGAAAAGTCATCTTATCTTTTGAACAGACCTCGTATGTATTTAAAATCGGTTACAAGTAATTTGACTGTTAAATACTGAAATAGAAAAAAAAACTTCTCATTTTGCTAATATCTTTCAATAAAGTCACAAGCACCAGTGAATAAGATAAATGCATAATATTTAAATAAGCAATTTCCTGGTAATGCATTTTCAACAGGTTATTAGCCGCAAAAAACTTTTTTCGGCAACGAAAAGATAAGAAATTGAGAAACATTTCTCATGTACTTACACTTCATTTACACGTCTATGTAAATACATATCATCGGCTGAAATGCAAAACCACGTCATCTTCAGTATTTTAGAATAGAAACAATATAAGAACACACTATGGAACTTGCCCATGCAGTTACGTGCTTCAAGTTTTCGCTAATAAAATGTCTAGTTTTTACTACAGGGGTTTTTTTTAGAGTTACACAATTTAAAATATTTCATGACATTAGTGTTTACTGACAGTAACATTCTGACCATCATCGTTTTTGAATACATATGGATCAATGACTCTGCCAGCCAACAAAGCGTACCAAACAGGATGTAATGATGTTGCGACTAAAAGCTGGCGGATTGTCTTCACTCCAAATGCGAAAATTCTGCTTATTTGATTAAACATTCAACCTGAAATGGGCTTAATCGGAGAACAATATTTTGAACCGAAATTCAATATCAATTTTAATTGAAGAACCATTATTTTGATAAACAACTTCAACAATTTGCGGGCGTTGCTCTGGTGCAAGCCTATCGATAATGAAATAAAAAAGGCCACTGCCAGCTGTTAAATGAGTTGTCATGGGCGGCGGTGTTGCTAATTCAAAACAGTGAACCTCAAAAAACAAACATTCAATATATTTATGTAAAACTTCGAGAGGGCATACATGTACGTTGTTAACACGCATCATTGTCACGCTATAGATTTATTTACTTTAAGGAAAATGATTTGTATTTAAAATGTCAAATTAATATCGTGTGGTTTAAGAGGACAAAATTTCGAAGTTTGCCACACAGTAAGTTTTTCTTAGAGAAGAACTAAGCCAAGCACAAATTTTTATACATTCTTGTTTTAAGCTGTTTTTGGATTATCCAAATATCCGAAAGAATAAATAGTAGTACAATTTCAACAAATAATGCTGTGATTACGAAATACCCGTAACTCAAATTATGTGTTCGAGTTGTATTTTTTTAATTAATCGCTTTATATATAACTCTGTCTATATGCATATTAAACTATAATGTATTTTTCATACAATTTGAGAGAAGATATTGCTGTGGAATATTACAATCTTATCAGACGTATTTAAAAAAAAGGAAAATTATTTTATACAGACCCATCCGTTCGATTTTCGTAAAAAAATTATAGGTTCTTTTATACCAGTATCTTTTAGCTTCAGTAGGTTAGAAATACAACAACAATTGTCGGATTTAACGTCATATTGTTGTTCACTGTTTATAAAACAGTCATATATGTATGTATGTATATATTTCCGTAAAATTTCTTTCTTGTTTTAAATTTTTGTATATTCTAAAAGATGGGTAAAAAAATATCAGAAACTATGATATCGTCCTTTTATCCTGCGAGAGCCAATAAGTATTTTGCGCGGGATATTTAATACCAATAAGCATTTTTCGAGGGGCATAAAATCGAAATCAATGTCCTTAATGCTGCCAATACGCCACTGGTAGTAGTTTGAAGTAGGTTTTCTCCCTGACCGGCAATTTCTGAAATATCGGAGATTGCCCTTGAATATTCACTTCCTGAATCCTCAAAGTCTTCCCCAGAGTCTGACACTTCGCACATAATACACTCAAGATACTCAAAAGTAAAATTCCTTTTTGACATCTAGAATGGGTATTGGGACAACTAAACCCACATAAAAACATATTGGGACAATAAATCGTAACCACGTAAGAAACGTATTGGGATGATATATCCCAATTTTATCAAATCATTTATAACTTGTGATAATAAAAACATTAAACACCTCGAATTAAATTTATTTACTTAATTAAACACCATGATTACAACACTTTTACAACTAGATTTAGCAAATTATAAGTCCGAACTGCTCTAATTTCAAATTAATTGGCGAGCAGAATGAATACGGTGATATGTACCGTTAAGTTCTTACGTCAGTTTTGTAATGCACACTTAAACATTGCTTAGGGACTAAGTGGATATGAAATTGCATTAAAACTACTATTAAGAAAATACAAAGGTTTGAAAATTACTGGGACACATTATGCCGGTAGTCTCGAAAGGGTTAAGGCAATAAATTCTATTTTCCGAAAAAAAAACAATATTCATAAGATACTCGTTTATTTGTTCGTGTAGCAAACCTTTTATTTGCTTAAAATTTGAAAAATAAAGCAACAAAAAACCAGAAAGTCAAAATATATTATAATTTTTGTTAAAAAAATATGTATGTATAAAATGCTTTTTCAAACGCCGCTTCCATCTAATTAATTGAAATACAAGTGGTGCGTCTAAATAATACGAATCAAATATGAGTATTTATATACATACATACATACATACAAACATATCTATTCGTTTAGATTTGCCTAAATAAATAGAATTTGCTGAACAAATTGATTACCTAGTAGATAATTATAAACTAAATGTTCCGATTATTTAATTCTTTTCCGTTGAAATCGCCATTTCCAGGTGATAATGAAATAACGCTTGTGGCTAAATTCCTTAAACGTGCGGTGGAAGCTTTTGGCCAATCGCACGGCATACAAATAATGCTGTCGAGTGACAGTGGAGTTCGTGTCACAGCTGGCGAGATGGGTAAGAAAGATTAAATTATTGGCTCTTTAACTGTACACGAAAGCTTATAGAATCGATTGCCATAGAAACACGTGGTCTACATGAAAAACGGAAGCGCAAATGGCTCGTCATTCTGCCGCTAATTATACTAATGAAAATTGCTCACTTAAAAATGACCGCAGTAACACTGCTGCTGGGAGTTTTGGGCTTAAATGTTTTGCTGGTGGGAGGACTGGGCTGGCTGATACACTATTTGAAATTCAAAACACTGTGTAAAATTCATCCACAATTAGTGCAGCATCATTCACACGTGTATGATTCCGATCCGGCTGGTAAGTTGCTCATTTGATTACGTAATTTAAATGTGTAAACATTTTCCTTAAAATTATATTCCACTTTAACTGAATATCAATTTGTGGATGACAATGCCCGTGTACAGATTATTCCCAGTTCGTTGGTAGCAGTTTTCCTGGCTCCTACTACAGTTCTGTTGGCAATGGTCCTCATGAGGTTGGTGGCAATTATTACTCGAAAGACTGGAGCACAAGCAAGGCCTACAATGGCTACAACTTCTTGGACACTATAAGCAAACGTTTGAAATAGCTAAAGATTTTGGTATTTCGTTGGATAAATCGATACACTCGAAGGACATTCGTTAGACTTTTTCGCCAAATAGTACCAATTGTTGGTCACAATCAAGCAAACAATTATGCTTTTATGTTGGTTAGTTTTTTAAGCTATTTATTTTAGCCGTAAGTACATTTTGATGTTCCCTAGTAATTTGCTCATATTGCAATTCAGCGTGTTTTTCATGTTTGCATACATTTGTTTAACTTTATTTAAATATATATTCTTTTTTTAAAATAGATTAATTGAATTTTATAATGTGTTTCCTGTAAGATACGTAATAAAAAAAGTACTTGTTATGTTGTTTTTCTGTTTTACTTGAAAAAAAACGTGCAGCTCAATAGAAATATGTACGTATACATATATGAAAATACAGTTAAAGCTCGGTATAACGAATGATATAATGTCAGACCTATTCGTTATGCTGAAAGATTCGTTATATAGCAAAGTTTTTTCTGCATTTAGTGTTAATAAAATGGGCTTATTCAATCAATGTTTTTTTTATTGATTTGCAAAACTTTTTTGAACAGCTTCTTTTTATATTTGTCCTAATAGAAAAGACAGACAGTAATTGCCTCTATTAACATTTTGCCGTTGGTTCAAAGCCCTGTGCTTTTAATCCTACTCCTTTTACCGGAATGAAGATTTATTCCGGTAAATTTCACTGCTTTAGGAACTATTCATACAACTTTTCCTCCATATGGGGATATTCCTCATTTCAAAGGGATCGTCGGTTTTTGGAGCCGTTGTTAGTGTTTTCCAACCTTAAAATAATTTGTCTTTTCATATTCTTTCGGATTTTCCTCTTTATAAGCAACTACTGACCACTTTTGCACTCTTCTCAAATTCAATTTTTTTCACTTTAAGAAATTCATATTTCTTTGCATTAGTAGACTAAACTTCAATTAATATGTATGCATAGATACATATATAGAAATATAACGGTAGTATAACGAATAATAATTCTTCGTTTATTTTTAATATATAAAATAATTTTTTTTCATTCATATATTCAGACGTTCGTTATATTGAGCGTTAAAAATTAAGATCTTCGGTAGTTAATATTAAAAAAATACATCGATAATTCTATAAACCGAGTATTTTGTGTATCGATCCTTGTATTTTCGTTTTCGTTTCTAATAACAATATTATATTTTGCATCCACAAAATGTTTATTTCCTTTTATAAATATAAAGAAGATGTTCCAAAAACAGAAGTTTATACATACATACATACATATGTAATATGTTTAGTACTCAGTTGCGCTGCAGCGTGAGAGACAGTCCTCTTTTGCTTTCAAAATATTCACGACACCCATTCAGCCTATTGAAAAAATGTTCGGCGAGGATAACGATTATTTGTAGTTATATGAGCGTTAAATGAAAATCGTTTAAATGATACTTAACATCGCTAATTAGCGTGAGAACTTTATTTTATTTTGAAAAGCTGGGTAAACATTAAAGTTAAGTTTAAACTCAAACATTGTATGGGCTCAATGCAATTCGTAATAAAAGCATGATTATGCGCATGTGCGGGTATTATGTGTTAAGGTATGTACGGACGGTTATCATTCCTGACAATATTGTCAGTAAAATATATCTACAAATTTCTTACAACTCGCTAAAGTGGCAATTTTTGTTTTACAACGTTGTCGGAAAAACATTTTCGGTCCATAAGACAAGAATATTGTCAGACATCTGACAGTCGTGAGAACCCTCCTCGTTGCCAATGCCTGGTAATTGATAGCTCATTTCTTATTCGCAGGTGTATTTAAATTATTGCAAATGAGAATGACGCCATTCCCTGAGAAGCATTTCTGTTGTCAACTCTGTTCATACATTATAGTATAGTTTGACTAGCTATGAACTTTTGGACGTTCAAAATAAAACACATTGGTGTAAATGAAATCGCTTTGGTCGAAATTCGTCATACTCGGCGAAAGTTTAGAGATTTATTTCTAATTTATTCGCCGGCGAACGATGAGTGAATAGCCGAGGACCAGGTTTCTACATGCAAGTCTATTTATGGAATAATATTGTTTATTATTATATTATGAGTTTTCAAATTACACGGACCATAAAAGTACCTCTAATTATGTTTTTTTTTTAGTTCGTACACTCTTTTAGAACATATCCTCACAATTTCAGCTATTTAGCGTTTTTAGTGAGAGGCATAGAAGTTGAAAATAATTTGCGTATTCGGCGATGTTTTGCTGTCGAAAGAAATGGTTCAAAAAGTTTGCATCAAATTATATTAAAGTTTTATATGGTAAAAATTCAGCAATTTTGAAAAGAGTGATAGTGAAGCTCTTCATGCCCAAAATGTTCGACAAAATTACATGGCAGGAGCCTATAGATATGCCGACATCTTCTCTAACAGTGACTCGACGATTCTCCAGAAAAATTTTCTTGACTCTGATTTTCGACTTTGACCGGAATTAATACATTTTACAAACATTTAATAAATTTGCTGCAAATTCTTTAGTTTTTGACTTTCACTTTGGCCGAAATAAAAAATATATTTTTTTGACATAAAAGAAAAAAGTTAAAAGTTAAGTGTTACTTAAAAGAACTCTGCAATATTGGGTCATTTTTTTATCATTGCAGTTGCATTTGCATACATTTTTTGTAAAAATTAATTTTGGCCACTTTGATTTAAGTAAATAGATTTCAATAACGGCCAAACATTTGGCTTTGTTTAGAATAGGAGAAAATTTGTGAATTGTTGTGTTGTGCCCTGATTTCTATTTTTTTAACCAGCTAACAACAAAACAATAACCACTGTTGCCGGCATTTAAAAATAAACAAAAGAAAACTTTCGCTCTCATACATTCCCTAAAAGCTCCGTAGAGGTGATAAGAAAGCTTCGCAAAGCCAAATAAGGGAACAGCTGATATGTTTTTTGTTTTAGGCGAACAAAAGTGTAAATGTGTGTGGGTCTACGTTAACAACAATAACAACAACAACAGTAACTGATATTTTAAGAAATTTGTGGTTTAACTGAAAAGGAATGCAGCAACGGTAAATCAGTATAGTTTCAGAACCGTAAGGATTAACACGTACCAACGGAAACACGAAATTGAATAAAAAAATGTACAAACACGTTACCAAAAAAAAGTTTTTTCAAATTACTTAAATAAATTTACTAAAATACAAAATAAGTTTTATAACAAATGTTTATTAGAAAATCGAAAAAAACTTGATAAATTTTTGTAACAATTAATCATATTAGAAAAATAATTTAAGGCAAGAAATCATTTTGTGGCCACGAGAATTTGGTAAATGGTCTTTACAAACATACAACCATACATATGTGCGTACATATATGTATGTATGTATAGAGGCAAGCATATGCAAATATGTATAGGTATGTGCATACATTAAGGCATACATATGTATGTACATGTGTTCATAAGAAGTAATTTTCAGTGCCTTCTGTATTTTGAGTGTAATTTATTAAAATTTTATTTTTATTTGGCGAGTTGATATTAATTTCACCTGCCTTTAATTATAGCGCAAATTGAGTTCATAGTGCTCGACATATGGATGAACGCAAAAGCAGTGAAGCATATTGCACGTTTAATAAAAATTAGCTTATAGCAATTTCAACTGCCTCAAGTAGTAAAAAATTACTTAAAATTTAATATATATTTACATAAAATTTAAAAACTAAAAGTTGTTTAATATTTTTTGTTGAGATTGAAAGTACAAAATTTTTTACAGTAGAAATGGGCCAAGCTATAAAGCAACGTCATTTATTTAGAAAACGAAAAAAAAAAATTTTCTTATGTTAAAAAAAATGATGGTATTAAGTATGTTTTTGTGTTTCAATTTTGAATGGGACAAAATTTAAAATTTTTTAAATTTGCTTGTGCCAATGTAATAATTGGTGTCATATTGTGATTGACAGCATAATGTCCTTCGAGGGTTAAAAGACAAAATTGTTGATTCTGTTACAAATTGGCCATATGCAAACGTTTATTTGGAATTTAGAAAATCAAATTTATTTTCTTAAATTCGCAAGAGGACAATCAAAACTTTCCTATGCTTTGAAGTTAAACCAATTACCAAGATGGCAAGTAAGATTTTATAATTTTTTTATTTAGAGTTCAGTTGTAAAAAATCAGTTTTGCTGTGCGATTGGCTTTATGGCTTTAACATCGTCATATGATTTCATAAAAGCCCAAATAGAATGAAAAAGTTTTAATATGAAAACGATGTAAATCAAAATATTTTCAAATTTGAGTTTAATTCTAATGAAAAAAATAATATTTGTATTTTGTATTACTCGCAAAGATATAAATTATTAGAATTTTGTTGATGCGGACATTATTTATTTTTAACTGTTTAACAGTTTTCCAGAAACATGTGTTAAGGCTTTTTTAAAATCATATGACGATATGTTATGTTAGGATACGCTTTTGATGCTCGTATTCAATTCGCGTTCCTTTTTCAGGATGATAAATATATTTTACTATTTTAATGCGTTTTTTTAATACGATGTCGAGTATAATTTCACGTGACAAAACTTCACTCTTTTACAAATATTAAAATTAAAATTTATTAAAAGTCAAAAGTTGAAATAATTTTACTTTAGTTACAAATAAAGTCATATATGCATGGAAAACACCGCGAATATAAAGCCGTCAGCTCTCATTTATAAGGCTGCATTTAAAATCAATACAATTCACGTTTATATTCCCCCCTCTTCTAATTTTGCTTAAATTACGTTTCTTCCCAACCTACCGGTGAAGGAAACAATGCGTACGCATGAACCTTGATGATGAGAAAGCTTGGCGTCTTCGAAAGATGATGAGCTCAATGCCGGTTTGGTGGGGCTTAATTGTTTGCAGATTTTAGTAATTAGTTTTCATACCATATGTATGTGCCTGTGTACAGTTAATTATAAGCTCGATTTAAGCCCTCATAAACTAATTTTGGAATTAAAATTTTATTGTCTATTAAATTCTTAAAGTTATTTTTAATTTGGATCGATTTATTACGACGCACAAGCACAAACTGATAAGCGGATTATGTATGTATGTATGTAGGTGTATGAGCTGAACCATTATTAATTTGCAACAGAAGGATTCTGGCACAAAAAAAAAAAACAAAAATAGTGGCTTAGAAACTGAAATTAGGAAAGGAGATTTGGTTTTTATCAGCAAGTTGACAATGAATTCCTGACAACATAGAAAAATCTGAAATAAGCCTTGTATTTACATATGGCTCCAGTTATTGGTGGGCTCAACAGAAAAAACATTAAAAATGCAGCAACCACTACAAAAACTGTAATATGTGTTAATGCAAAAACTACCTTTCCACACAGAAGTGCATTATTTTGTGGCGATGTGCAACTAAAAAAAAAAACGACTGTGGAATAGAAAAAAAATTGCCAGTTGTGCTGACGACAATTGAAGTCATAAGTTTATTATTCTTGGACATAATCATTTTTTGCATTTGTGAAAGATAACAATCGAGGAAATATTTGCTAAATTTTGCTTGAACTGCTCAATTTTATGATTAAGAAACACATTTCCTTGAGTGAACACATTCAAATATCGCAGTTAAAATAGATCTATTTATTGTTAAATATCGTGCACAAAACGCAGTTAAATGTTAAAATTATTATATTGCAGGTTTTTCCACCAGCCTCCTTTTATTGTTAAACACTAAAAATTAAGCAAATTTTTTAATGACGTGACTGAGTAAAAAGAATGGAAAACTTTGGATACAGAGACCGCAGCTTTACAAACAGCTCTTGTTGCTATCCTGAAAAATTAGATTTTTGGACATACACTGTTGTTCAATAAAACCATATACATATATAGATGGGTATTTGTGACGTAAAGTACAATAGTAAAGCTCGATTGATTAGTTATTAGTTTTTAACTTAATAGTGCGTCGTTCAGGAGTTTCAAATTAAATTTAGTTTAACAGCAGCCACAACAAATAGCGGATGGACATGAGGAATTTACTGTTCAAATTAATTGAAATAGTGCTTTGGAAGCAATTTATAACTATTTATCCTTTATAAATTAGAAGAAAGAAAAACACATTATGATGGATGTACAGTTATGTTTGAGAGTATAATTGAACTTGTTTCTCTATATAGGAACTAAGGATAACAAATTTAGTACCCAGCGAACATGCTTTTCTATGCTGGTAACATTTCTGTAAATTTTAAATTTAAGGAACTGCGAACAATCAAATAACTTTTTGATCTAATATTATTACTAAAAATTAAAAAAAGAGTGATCGATATTGATGACGTTTTGGTAAATGAAAATTAAAAAATTGACGAGCGGTCAAGTGCACTCTAGTACCGCAAAACTGGCAAGCTGCCACGCGTTTAACGCTCTTGTAACAAAGTGGTTTGAATGTCACTAACTACAATAGTGCCATTTGTGGAAATTTTCTTCACCTTTACCTGAGGCAAATTCAAATGGCAGCAATTCCTACTGTGTTAGCACATACGATTTAATCTAAAAGTGAGTTATATACACAAGAGCAAGTATATAAAATTAAAACATGCTGCACACATATAAAAACCACATGTTCTTACTAAAATGTTTATACCTTAATACAAGTATCAACTTACATGAAGGAAAGTTTCTTTGCGTGTAAAAAAAGCGGGACTAGAGACAAAATCTGCTGCAGGAAAGCTTTCATAGTCTATGTGTTCTTCTTCTTCTTCTTTTGGCGCTACAGTCCGTGGTGAACCTGGGCCTCAACCAACAAAGTTTTGATTCTTTGTTGTTGTGTCGAAACTAGTGTTTTTACACGGTAGGGAAGTTACCCCCACGCACAACCCCCGAAACCTGGAGGACCTGGAGGATAGTCTATGTGTTCTATTAGTAAATTGACGATATGTCTACTGCCTTGTGCTTGAATGACACGATTGCCACAAATACACAAATCTGAATAAATTTTATGAACAATAATAAAATTGTCTCTATTAAATGTTCTGCAGTCACACGATTGCCTCATTTTCCGCAAGATTGGGAAAAATGATTTTGTGGCGACATTTTCCTAACTGGCCGTAACGCCAAGAAGCCGCTAGTGGTCGAAAATAGTTTCTTAAGATAAATAATTAATATTTATGTATATTTATTAATAGAATCATAGATGAACATAAATTACTGGAACAAACTAAAAATATTGCCCATGTTGTCAACTTGAATTACTACACAAGAACACATTAAATATTTATATTATTTTGGCATTTTGATTCCGCAGGTTTCTGCGTCAACTAGTCACACGGTTACGCTACAGGGTTGCATTTGATTGGTCGTGTCGGCCATGATTACTGTCACAGCCATTGAATTGTGCAATCATACGATTGAACTAATAAGTATTGAAAAAATTGGCTCATTGTGGCAATCGTGTAATCATACTTTTAAAATAGAAGTTTATTCACGACTGCTACGCGGTCCTGCCGCTTTCACCCGAGTCCCTTGCCCAGAAGTTTCAACTCTTCAAGATTGCGTAGTCCATTAGAGCGGCGTGCCATTAGAAGTAAAGTCGATTTGAAGAACAACAGCCTAATCTCTTTTTCAGTCGGTGTCGGCGAGTACTGCGTATCTGAAAAATTTCTTGCCTTCTTAAAATTTTTAGGAATCAGCATATGAGAATTGAATATACTTTTGAATATTACAGTAAAAAACGCAGAAGTGTTTGAAATTTTTGGCAATAATTATTTATTTTTGCATTTATTATTTCATTAAAGTAAATAAAAAAATTATTTAAAGATTGATTTTTCTTAAAAAATAACATTCGATCACTCTAAAGTTGTGGTTTGAATTCTAAGAAAAATTTTTAACTCAAAAATTAATTTTTCTGCTTAGACATTCTTAAGCTTTAAATATGACGAATATGACCCACCCACCGCATATTTAATAATTATCTTTTGGCATCAAATTAATATTCTCTTTTGAAAAGAGTTTCTGCAGCAAGCGAAACCGCAACTTTTTTCTTCCTTGAAAGCATGATGGGAATTTCAAAGGAAACTTTTAATATAATTTGTTTCTCCGATAGGTCGAATTGAATTAATTTCCAGATAAGCTAATTATAAACTTGTCTATATTAACCTTGATGTTTAAAATGTTTGTAATAAGTCAAATTAACTGAAGAGGATTTAATTAAAATATTCATAAACAAACATCAAAAATCCTACAGGATTAAAAACGTAATACGTTTTATTAATCGTGTACTTTTTATTTTACAAGCCGTCCGTCTAGACGAATTAATTGAAAATAGTCATTTAAATTTTGATTTATACGAGTATTTGTTGACAAACATTTAGGTGTGACGCAATAGAGACAAATTTATTTGACCTTTTAATTAGGGAAGTTCAATACCACTATTGACTGTTACAAAATACAGCTCGGCTTTGATTTAAGTAATTGAGACTGATGGCTCTGTTGATTTTTGTTTATTTTGAATTTAATAAGGTCTTAGAATACATACATATGTGTGTAAGAATTACAATATGGAACACAATTGTTTGGCAGTTGAAATCACATTTCAGTCAGTCAGATGCTTCATCGAATTTTAGTACAGGACTGACACATGTTCCTTTACAAAATGTAAACAGTGCATCTGTCTTCTGGCCGCCAGTGTTTTAAAATAATTTTTTTTTATTTAGTAAAAATTTTATCAATTAAAAAATTAGCTCAAGTTTAGAATAATTTCAAACAGATATACAATTTTTTAAATATTATAATATATAACTTAGAATAAGAAGGCAAGTACAAGGAAAATTTACACATAACTAGTCGCATGGCTGGTCTTCTGGTGATGGGATTCATTTAAAATTCTTACACTTTATGTGGTCTGGCATTGCCTGCTTTTGTTGTGGAAAGTTTTAGAAAGGTGTTTGTTTTTTGGCCTAAATTATTGTTCATAATCAGGAAGAATAATTCTACACTAACAATTAATTAGAAATTGAATTGACCTTGAGATAATTTAATTATGCTACCCGACATCCATATTGTTGAGATGATATTAATTGATAATAAAATTATCGAGTTAAATGGTTTATAATTAAAATGATATTTTTTAGAGATATAGTCGCATTTAGCACTTCTTTAAGAAAGTTAGAAACAATTAAAATTTGTATAAAAGCTCTTCCCAAGTAATGAAAATACACGATTTGTTCCTTATGTTTTTTACTTAGTTATGTTTTTGTACAATATATAGTAAATTTTGCACTTATAAACTTTGTTTTCGCAAAATGAAATAATATTACACATATTGTGCTGTATTTTCACAATAGAGTCAAAGCTTACTTTATCGAATTAATGATATATCTCAATGACTGACTGCCTTTTATAACGAATACTTTTATATTTTTAAACTCGGCATAAGGAATGGTTTAATACACGTACATATGAATGGTATCGACCAAAAGCAGACATAAAAATCATTTTAGTGGACATACTTCACACCCATCGTTCGGACTTATGTGATCATATGTAAGACTCAAAGTTCGATGTTAAATGAGTTTTAGTATTGAGCAAACGTGGTTCTTTCATGTCAGCAATATAAAATAGGTATATCAAAATACTTATATATACTTATATCTTAATAAAACTGGCAAGAAAATTTGTTGTAGAAAACACTGAAAATTGGTTGAAAAACTATCTGAGCGGTTTAATCTTTAGGCCATGTCTATCAGAGAGATTCATGCGTAATGCGGCAAAACATGAACGACATGCTTAACAACGATATTCACACAATCTGAATTCTCTTAAGACCTAGTATTGGTTTCTAATACACTCACGCACGACTACAAATGCTATATATTCATGAGTGGTATAGGCTTTAAGGAATCGGAAGGTCTTGATCTTCAGTGTGATGTTTGCTGGCCTGAACAAATTTGTAATACTGCAAAGATATACACCCTTATTCTGCGTTTCGATTACGTTCCCGCATTCAGTTATGTTCGGATCGAAAAAAGGTATTCTGACAAAAACTTGAATCGAAAGAAAAAGAAGAAGAGCAGGTTATGTTTAAATTAGCTTCTTTGCTGTGAAACGTGTGAAATAGAAACAGTAAAAATAAACTATTTTGTAAACATTTTAATAAAAATCAAATTCAGTCCACAAGAAAGTAATAAACAAAATTAATAAATGAATAAAAACTAATGATTGTGAGAACAATAATTAAATAAAGCATCAGTTAAGAAGAGAAAAGAAACAAAGCGCCGGAACATACATACATACTTATGTACGTGAGTTAGAGGAATTTGTGGTAAAAATATTAGTGTCATGAATCCTGCCGCGCCGGAGGTGATATTTTAATTTTTTTTACATCATTGCGGTCCAAAAATAAAATTTCATTGTTTTAACAAAATGGAATCGATGGCGCTGTTGTTGGAAGAGGAAAACAACGCACTGAATGCAGAGTTAAGAATTGAAAAGCATTGTTGTTGTTTTCGACCTGTAATAAATTAAATAAAGGTTTAAAATTTCAATTAAACAAAATTTGTTTATTATATTTTATACTTACATTTTTTTAATTTTACCCTTTTTTTAAAAAACTCCAAGAATTGAAAAAGCTCCGTTAGCACATACTCAACTTAGAAAAACGTAGCTACGATCGTAACGCAAAATATGTACAATTGAAGAAACAAATGAAAATGAAACGAAAAGTAACACAGAATACCAAAGTTGCCAAACGAAAAATTCGAAAATTTCGATCCGAATCGAAACGCAGAATAAGGGTGATATTCAAGTCGTTAAACTTTTTGAAACGCCGCAAGACATACTTAACTCCATTCGATTTCTTTCCACGTGTGTGAGCTATTTTGAGGTTCCGCGAGCACATACAGTGGCGAGCGAAAAAGTTCATCGGTGTATCCAACTCTATTGGTACACTCGAGCATCGGCCTTACACTTACACTTATCGCTACTACAATAAATTTTGCTCTCATAACGTCAGGAATCTAGTTCCCGCAGCCCGAGATTTTTTGCAAAAATCATTCATTTCTGGTCGACTGACCTGTAAATTGTGGAATAAACTGCTGCGGCAGACGTATTTTCTGTTTCTAACAACTTAGGCAGACCCAAATCAAATGCTCGTAGGCACTACTTCCTGTTTGCTCCTCCCCATAAAATATGTTTCTGTTTCTGGTACAATGCACTGCAGGGATCGTTCCTCATCAATCAACAACTTTTTCCTTTCAGCATATAATTAACATGTACTCGTAAGAGCATTGCGTGTTACTTTTTTAAAATTAAATGTGAAATATATTTTCCTGTTTAAAATCAAAGAAACTTAGATTAATTCCATACGCCAAAAACTTCGGTATAATAACGAATTTTTCTTCACAACGAATGTCTCTCTCATTATATCAGTTATACGCTCTAGCTTTGACTGTATTAAATTTTATTTCTCAGGATTATATAAAACTTATTTTTCAATATTAAAAAAATTTTGTAAATTGTTATTTTTAAGAAGAAAAAAATAAATGGTAAATATATTAAATATTTTAAAGCTTTTTTTAACAAAACACTTTCAAAACTATAGTTACACAAATTACACAAAACAGGAAAAATTACTTCAAGAGTAATTTCAGAAAAGTATGTACAAACATTTTGAGAAAAACAAAGTTGTCAACAACTTCGTAAGTACAATATATTCGCTGTCAGGGTTACCGTTAAGCATTTTTGACAAGTGGCACAAAAGGTCGTTTTAAGAATATAAAGTCGCACACCATTTTTTTATGATTTATAATAAGAAAATAAATACACAAAATAAAATAACGAAAATAAAAAACATAAACCAAGCAAACATTCATTGCAAAATCTATTGTGAACACATTCCATTTTGATCAATTAGGAGTTGTTTGCAAGTAATGCAAAGAGGACGCTTTTTTTCTCCCCTTGATTTGCTTGCGTTCCCATTCTATGTACGCGATTCTAATAACTCGAAATATTTCGTTGTTTAGAAGAACAATATTCCGACTCCGATGCAATCAGTATTGTTTTTATGTTTTTGCTTTTAATAATAAATTTGATTTGGAAACTTTTTTAATGAAAGAACAACGAAAACACCTGCCCATGTTTACAATTACCATCACCAAAGATGAGTTATTAAGAAAAGCTCCTAGTTTAAGGTTTATTTGCTTGACTTTTTAGAACTTTTAAATCAATTTTTGGCATAAGACTTAACTTTATTTTTGAAGTATGAAACCGCGCTTTCTAATATTCTTTTCATTTCAGTGTTGCAAAAAAAAAAAAAGAATACAAAATTTGCCGAATAATGAATAGGTGCAATTTTTTATGTTAAACCAAAATAAAAATATGGAAATTTGCAATTCGTTGAGAATAAAACTTGTTTTTTGGTCAGTAAACTCACAAAAAATGGGGAAAAAGTCGCAGCAAAATATAAAAAATTTACCGATTTAAAAAAGTGTAACAGAAAGACACAGATCAAATTGCGACTTTAGTGGAGGAGCGGCAACACTAATCGTTGTTGCGCTGCCACCAAATACTTGTTCGTCTTTCTATTTTATTCGAACAACAATAAAACTGCACAACTTGCTACAAGCACCACATAGAGTTTAACAGAATCTTAAGTGTATTCCAACACTTAAAATATGAACACTGTACAGATTGTATGCAATGAATGTACGAGTATGTACATGTACACACGAATTTGGTTTGAGTGGCTGACAAATCTGCTCAAAAGTTTTTTCCTTTTAGATTTATAAGATTGGAAGATCCTTGATTCAACATCATCCTTTAAAACTAAAAGAAAACCATTATAAAATTTTTATTTTTTTATGGAAAAACACACAATATTAAACTTGCGTCTTAAGACTAGAATACTTTTGTGTTGCAGTTTCTTTACTTCATAATGAATTTAATATCCTTATAATATGTACTACGTGCTACTGTTTAATGAGTCATCGAGTCATGGGGATTTAGATTTGACTGCATTTCTTCTGGAAAAGTCCAGCTTTTAACTTCTTGTTTAAATGATATTATTAGTAGTACAAACTGAGATAGTACAAACTCCAACTGACTTACCATATGATTTTAGGTGTCTGCTTTGGTTGAGTATAGAGACTAAGCAAAGCATACATACACACACACATATGCATATAATTATATATGAGGTTTCGATTCTAACTGGCGCCATGAATTAAGCTTCCTAATTTTGTACTAAATAATAAGTAGGAAGTAATTCTAACAATAAATTATAATTTTTTTTAAATAGTTCTTTTCTGTTTGTCCAAAAAACATTTGTTCTGATGCAATATTTGGAAATTAAGCGATGCTGCCATACTTTAATTGAAATTAAATAGCAACAATTTAATTACAACTTAAAGTTAAATAGAAATTAAAGAAATTTGTATTTAAAAATGCGAAGATATAAATCGGACACAGTTCTAGCCTTTGCAATTATAATTTATGAGGTTCGATGAGGCACTCAGGCACTTACTTACTTTGGTGGTCAATATAATATATAAAATAGTCAGTCTTAAGATAGATTTCTGCACTTCTTGTACAATTTCTGACACCAAATTTGGCGATTGTCGGCGTCGCTTTTGAATGACTCCAGCAATAAATGATTTCAAACTACCAGACTTGGTGGGTCGAATCACATTGTTTTTAAGAGTATTCACAATTAAAACTTGAATTAAGTAGCAAAAAAAACCGAAATCACTTAAAGACAAGAAATTTCCTAAAAGTTGGCAACTAACAACCAAAAGGGGTAGAAATGAACAAACAAGTTTTTACTTTTTTGTGTGTAGATTCATTTCAGCCAAGAAATACTTGATGTATCCATACAAGTATGCTTTCGGTTTTAACCGGAAAACACAACAACTGTAAACGAGAAACAAACTTTTATTTGGCATAAGCACATATTCCCCAAAGTGTGTTGGTTGTAGCAAGAACTTCCTGTAGGTAAAAACTCAAACCGGAACACTTAATCGTAAACTGCTAAATGATATTCTAAAGCGGACAGCACAAAAGCACACAGAAATTCCTAACACAAAATTATATTAAGTTGGGGGGGCCGGCATGCGAGGGCGTTTGCTTGAACCTCAACAAGTGTAAACAAATACATTTTTTTCGTTATTAAGTGAGCGAAAAATAAGTAATAAAAATTGAGTTTTTATTGCCAAAAAAGTACAATTAAGAGCAAAAGTGTTTGTTTATTTTGTTTCAATATTATGTGCGATTTGAAATGAAAGACTGTATTCTTACGGTACATGTGTGATTTTATATATACATATGTATATGTATGTACAATGTACATACTTATTTAATGCGTCGGTAAACAACAAAAATAAATTATTCAACTAGAAAATCTAGCGGAATTGCTGATCATAAGTAGAATATCAGCACTTATACATATTTGTATACAAATTACTTTCTTAGGAAGTGGTGATATGTGTCGGAAAAAGTCCCATGTTGTGTGAAATTCCGCAAGAAGAAAATATTCTCAAATTTTTTTATATAATATATATGAATGTATGTGTACGGCCATATGTACATATATTCTGCGGACATGGTGCGTACAAGTATCACAAATGAATATTTGGCAAATCAAGCTGAATAGTGGATACACATGCACACACACACACACTTATATATGTATGTAAATACATAGTACACACACGAAACATGACAGCCAATAGGGATGAATAATAGATGATTTCTCTTCTTTATCTATACAAAATATATATACATACGTATGTACGCCAATAATTTTGTTTAAATTCATCAGATAACTGTGTAAAATGAAAATGAGTCCTTCACTGCTGCTCATTGATGCATGACAGATATTTTGCTTTTCACAAACTCACACACTCACAAAGTATCTGGTGTATTCATGCACATTCATGCATGAAATATGTATTTTAAATCACAGCATTCCTTGCCCGCTCAACATTTAAAAGTCTGACGTTCACATGAGCAACGACCCAGCTATAATATGCTTATGCTGACTTACGCTAGTGCCAAAAATCAACGGAAAGCTTATCAAGGTTAAGGAAGTTATATTGTATTTATTAAACTTCAATACTTTCTGCGCTAAGTTGTAAACATTTACATATACTTTAGCAGATGCTGAATATGTTTTTTTAGATTCGTTTAAAATATAAATTTTTTAACACAATTTTGTTTAATGTCTATACTAATCGTATGTACATTCATATATAAATATATTTACCCGTTAATCCATTTTTAATAATTTAGAAATCAAAAGTAAAAAAGGCAGTAAAACATGCAACAAATTTGCTTTCCTCATCTTTACTGCAAGTTGTTCTTGATATTCGAACAATAAAAATAATATAAATAATAAATTAACAAACAGCTGACTCGCTGAGCAAAACCTGCTCAGCTTCGTACTTTGCTTGATCAAATGACATTTTGCGCAATTTGTCGAAACTGCTAACCAGAACAGGTTAAGATATAAACTTAAAAATATACGTGTCAATTTTTTTAAATGCGTACAAAGTGTTTAAAAATATTCTATAATTTGTTTTCTATATAAATATGTACATAAAACATAGACAACTTATGAATCAAGTTCAAGTAAGAATTGTACACTCAAAGTTACTTCAGGAGGTTTACGTGTCTTGAAAAAGAAGTCGAATATCTCCCAGAAAATTCTCATTTTTGTATTGCAATACCCGATGCATATATCAAAAGGCCGTACTAGAAAAAATATTATAAAATATTATAGTTTTTGTATTAGTAATCAGAGAGTGAAAACGATGTACATAATTGGTATTATGTGTCCATATATCGAGAAAATGCCTTTTTAGTTTATAAAATCCATAATCGAACTTTATCCGGGAAATTTTATAAATTGATATTGAAAATAATAAAGTGCTTGACCTGACTGGTAAAGCAACCATGTTAAGAAGCAGAACATGGCAATTTCACCATAAAGTTATTGTTTTTGTAATACAACTTAGAAAATAAATAGATATAAAAACTGTTAAGGCCACTTTTTTTTTAAGTTTGTATAAAGTTGTATTAATGAAATCATTCTCTTCCTTACAGTACTGCTAATATTATATATCAAGTTGTTTATAAAAGCAATTCGATAGAGAAATATGTTTAATATTGTTAGTTAGTTAGTGGAAAAGCTAAAAACAAAACTGCGAATGACAAAGAAAAAAAGGCGTGTTTGCTTTCACATAAAATTACAAAAACGTGCAACTTTTTGCCTGCATAAAAGTGGAAAATCTCCAACAGCTTCAACGCCTTTTTACAACAGTTGCAGGACAAAAATCTACCTGCTATAATAATAGCAATGAGTGGAAAAGTGTTATAAATTATAGACCAAAAAGCAAAGAATTTTAAGTTCCTTTAAGATACCAAAATAAAGAAATTTAAAAATAGAATAACAATCAATGAACAACAAAATGTTATTGTCCCTGGAACTCAATGTACTCTAAAAACTTAATCATGCATTCATCATGCATCATGTGAAGCAAATTGTTAAAAAAACAAGTTTTACAATAACATCTCGTGCACATAAAATTCTTAATTTATGCTAGTGTTAAAATTTTATTATGTATATAAAATTATGCTAAAATAATATTAACAAACTAAACGAACTAAACATTAGTCGGCGTTATTTATTTTGTGTGAATGTAGGCGGAAGCAGTTCCCTGAAATTTCAAAATATTAACAAATCCTGCAATAGTTCTCAACCACTTCCATACAGACCAACGGTTAGTTTTGTTCGAACTATGAACGGCTGATTTAAATATATGTGACTGTTCTTATGCGCCGACTTACGGATATAGAATGGAATATTTTGAAAATGTTTGCTAAGAAATGGTTCGAAGACACTAAGACAAGACTAAAAAGTTTTGTACTTGTCTTCGGAAACATTCAGGGTCTATGAAATTCTTATAATCTTGGAACAGTAATTCATATACTCTACCAACTGATCCGTCAAAGCACTATAAGTCTACTTAAAATATTGAAGAAAATAGTCCTTAAAGCTGACGTCGGACGTTAAGTGAGACAAAAATTGTTGTAAATTATAGTGAAAATGGGTAAGAGGTTTGTTTTGGGAAGTATTCCCCACTAAATATAGTTTTTCGATTATTTTAATAAGTTAATTGTAGATCTGAAAATGTGCGCATGGAGGTTTCCAATTTTTTTTTACGCAAATATGTCCTTGAAAGAGAATAACTGCATTATTTAACTTATTTCTATTTTATCCTTGCACTTGCTGGATGTTTCCATTCCTTGAAACTCTAAATCTATCCACTGTTTTACAAGGACGTCTTTATATGTATATTCTTCTATTGATGTTCCAAATTTAATGAAATTAATCGCGTTCTTTAGTTTTTTCTGCTCTCTAGAATCGTAAAGATTATATGCAAAATAAGTCTAGAGTATTGATTTTTTTTATTTTATTGCAGAAAAGAAATTAAAAGATCGCGGGGTTTTTTAAGACTTTAGAACTCAAAGTGATGACACAAGGCAGAAATATTGTTGGTATGAAATTTTGTTATTATCTGGACATAATTTCAAGGCTACGAGTTACTTGGCCCATTCGATCAGTCCAGTTTTTAACTACTTTTTCCAATAAATTTGGCCGTATGCTGCTATTAGTGGCTTGAATATTGGCTTCCAATGGTTCTGCAGTTGCTGGTTTGTCGACGTAATTTGATTATGCAGTAAATCGATTGTTAAGCGCACTGTTACGCCAGCTCCTTCTTCATTTCGAAAGATATGCGCTACAGCAGTAAATTCTCTTCGGTACGCAGATTTTTTTGAATTGTTGATGGTTTTGAATAGTAAAGAGTAAAATTAGAGCGTAACGTTCAACAACTGCTCGAATTGCTTCCTCAATATGCCAATTACGTTGACCGTACGAAGTGCTCCATAAACTTCCCAAACAGATTTCTGTTTTGCAAAGTTTTCTAGGGTTGGACGGTTCATAATGACTTGCCCAGCCTCACTGAACAGAAGGGTCAGCACGGTTTGACGTTTTCATCTGTCAAACCGTAGTTATCGATACCAACAGTTCTCATGGAGAACTACACGATATGTAGAAAGGCTTTGAAAACTGTTTGTCATCATGGTTGCGTTATTAATTGCGCATATATACGAGTATTTACGTTTGTTTGAATAAACATATAGTACATATCGATACCTTAATATAGAAAGTCCCTGAGTAACGTTTTCCTAACTTATCAGGAGAGAGTAAAAACTTAATAAAAATTAAAGTTTTGTAGTCGCGAAACTTTTTTCAACTGCTTATATTTTTGTTATTTTTAGTCGGATCACGTCAATATTTTTACCAATGATGCGTTGGAAGATCATCGAAATTTACAAAAAATTGATTTGAGAAAAAAACGAGTTAGGTCCCTTTTATATTAAGGTAATGATATGTATATGTACATCGAGCAACGAAATGTAAATATGCGTGCAAGTATATTAAAATTATATGTATGTATGTATGGATGTATGTGTGTATTAAAAATAATTCTGCGTTATTTTTGGTGAAAATGATTTTTATTTTATTATTTGGCTGCGAAGATAAGTATGTTTAAAGTGTTAATTAAGCCCAAACATTTTTTCAAATATTGTTATAAGTAATTTATATACATATTTTGATAAACAATAATAAAAAAAATTAAAGCAAAATAAACAAATGCCATAAATAGCTCAAATAATAAACAAAACCAAGTAGACTATTAGAACGACATATATACACAAGGTGTATAATAAATAAAATAAAATAAAAACAAAAAATTTTAAGCAAATAAAAAAAATATACATGCATACATATGTAAACAATAATGGTCTGAGTTACTTAATACATGTTTGTCATATACTATATGTACGAGTATGTACGAGTTTGTATATTTATTGAAAAGAATTACTTACGATATAGAAGTTTAACAGCGATGACACACACTTGCAAGTTTTTTTGTATGAAGTTGCGATCAAAATAAAATGTTCGGTACAAATAGTTTTTATCTTGTGGAGGATTTAAATTTTTGTGATTTATTACTACACATGTTTACTGTCACCAACGTGAATTTATTATCTGGCAGCAAAAAATGGTAAGTAAACGATATTTGTGAACATTCTTGTACAGTGGCTCTGCCACATAAATGTTGTAAATTGAAATATTTTAATAAACGTTTTTTCGCAGTCCTGAGCTCTTTAAGTAAATATAAGTTAAATTTTAGTTTTTTGCTTACAATTCCAGAGGGAAATACACACCTTCCAGTGTCTCTCACTCTCACTTTGAAAATAAGTGAAAGAATTAAAAATAAATTACGCGCAAACGGAAAATCAATGTCAAATACAGGTAAACCCCGTATAAAACGTTCGGAATGTTCCAGAAGAATGTCGTGCTATGCGAATTCGTAATATACGAATCAAAGAACTGCTACAGAAAATTGTGTCAGTTGCCGAAAAACAGCCGTATTATACGAAACAAAGTACCTATTTTTAAAAGTTTTTGTTGGGCACATACATGTACGAGTAAGCAAATATTGGCTCACAACAGTTTTAACATATTTTTATTTACACATATATATATGTATATATATATACATATATATTATACATATAAGCCGTGTTATATGCAGGGTGTCACTTGCAACATGTTAGAGTGAATCCGCGTTGTACAAGTACCGTTTCATACGAGGGTTACTTGTATTACTTTCGAATTAACCATCTTTTTAAATGGACATACAAGTATTTTTTAGAAATATTCATAATTACATTCGCGTTTGCTACACAAATAGTATTTAGTATACGCTATAGATGCCCGTAAAAAATATGACTGAACTTTTGGAAGACCTTCTTGTAACTTATGCCGGCGTGTAATGCAGGAAAGTCGGGTATATGAATATATATAATTAAAAAATTAAAAAAGATTCCAACTTTCTGAAATAATACTTCTATAGCATCCTCATCAGATCGATGCTAAAAGTTTTGAAACTTATAAGTTTTTTGCAGATATAAGATTTATATATCTTAATTATACGTGTAAAAAAGTGTAATTATCATGGGCCCGTTCGTGACGATAGAAAAATCCATTAATGTAATTGATGATCTGAATTGATTGAATAATTTCTTTTCTTATTAATAAGAAATTATTGTTCTCATCAAATTTGAAGTCCTTCTGAGCTTTTAACAAAATAAATTATTTACTGTTTGCTTTTTAATGATTTTTCTGAACAAGTTTTTCACAAGAAAACAAATATATAATGATTATGTTGTTTTAAAAGTTGTTTAGTGGTTGGTTTTGTTTGCAATTTGTCTTCAACATCTATTATTTTGAGCTAATTTTCCCTTAAACGCCAAATATAAAATTAGTATGTTAATATATTTACTAAATAAACTTACTTCTTCTTCTTCTTTTGGCGCTACAGTCCGTGGTGAACCTGGGCCTCAACCAACAAACTTTTTCAGCTGGCACGGTCTTTAGCCAGCGTCCTCCTCTTTTGCACACCACACAAGTTGGTTGAGGCCCCTCTCCACTTGTGAGCCCTATCGGTTCCGTGGGCGTCCTCTAATGCGTTGTCCCACAAGTTCGGAATCGAAGATTCTACGGGTCGGAGCAGTATTCTCCATGCGCTCTACATGGCCCAACCATCTTAGCCGTTGGATCCGTAGGCGCCTGGTTAGGCTCATGTCGCTGTACAACCCGTAGAGTTCATGATTGAATCTTCTTCTCCAGAAACCATCAACGCAAACAGGGCCGAAGATTGAACGCAGAACTTTTCGCTCGAAAATACCATAGAGAAGTACAGGGATTATCAAAGTGGTATATAGTGTCAGCTTGGTTTTTCGAGAAAGGGCCTTACTACTCAATTGCCTCTTGAGCCCAAAGAAACAGCGATTGGCAAGAGTTATTCTGCGTTTGATCTCGGTACTGATGTTGTTTATATAGTTGACTTGGGAGCTAATGCAGACAAAGTCCTTCACTACCTCGAAGTTATAGCTGCCTATGGTGACGTTCTGGCCCAGTCGTCGGTGTTTCGGGTCCTTTTTTGATGACAGCATATACTTCGTTTTGCCCTCGTTCACCGCTAGACCCATTTTGGCCGCCTCCGTTGAAATACCAGCAAACGCTTCATTGACGGCTCGCTGTGTTCGACCAATCACGTCAATGTCGTCAGCGTATGCCAGCAGTTGCACGGACTTTTAGAAGATCGTGTCTCTGCTGTTGGCGTGTGAGTTTTGCACGATCTTCTCAAGAATTATGTTAAAAAAAAGTCACATGACAGTGCGTCGCCTTGTCTAAATCCCCTTCTGACGTGGTCTGTTCAGGGACCTGACCGAAAATCGTTATCCTTATTTCGTTGTCCATGGTCATCAGCAATAGGGTCATCCATATTTATATTTCCTTTTTATGGTTGTAACGAAACTAATGTGTTTTTACACGGCAGGAAAGTTACCCTCACGCACAACCCCCGAAACCTGGAGGACCGGGTCCTAGTTTAGACCCCTTGACAGAGGAGATTCGCTGCACACTTTTGTTCACCTCTAAGCGGGTGCTGTAGGGGCTATCCAGGGGCGCCACGAGGAGGCAGTATGTCAGCTTGACCAGCAATCAACAACTTAGCGCTGAGTGCACTGGCCCATTCCCCATCTTAAATAATTTTACTTCAACATTGTAAATTTTGTAATATATTTTGTTGGTGTTTTATGAACATTAAATTTGTACACTCTTGTTAGCAAATCTGTACATTTGTTGACTTTGTAAGGTGGTTCAGCTACTAGTATTTACAATACTACAGCAACAATAAAAATACCGAACTTTTATTTGGCAAACTGTGATTAAAAAACAACACAAACTGCTGTGGAACAGATTCTCGTTAAATGCACCAGAATAAAAATATCAATCTTTTAGCCGATTAAACGACTGTATGTGTACATGAGCATATACAAATAGATCAATTGGGAAATACAGTAGAAATATCCATTATTGGAAAAAATGTAGAGGGAGTGCATATTGAACCAAATAATATATAAACTTCAGTTCAATTAATAATTTTCAATACATAAAAAAGTCCTTCACTCCATGTCTTAAAAATTGTAATTAATTTCAAGGAGTATTTAATTCAACTTGAAGTGTGAATGGATCAAAACAATTATACAAATAATAAAATCGCCAATGATTTTCAGTGAAATTCCCATTTTCTGTCCACCACTTTCAATAAATGTTATCTCTTTTATCGAAGTGATTACCTCTAACAAATAAGTGAAAACTTCGTATAATTTTATTCGTGTACCAAGTGCGTTGAAAAAATAAAGTGATTTTTTTATTTTCGCAGTTTTTTTGTGAGAAGCATAAAACCCGGAAGTGTTTTGCGTGTTCGGCGACTTTCTGCTCTCGCAAAAATCAAACAATTCGCATCCAATTTTATGTATGTAAAAATGAAATTAAGTGCCCAAGAGCACTTGAAATGTTAACAGTGGCATACAGTGATTGTTCTTTGAGGCAGAAAAATGTTTACAAGTGGTACAAGCTTTTCAAAGATGTGAATGACTACGCCCGTCCTGGACGCCCCAGTGCGTCAACAACCGATGAAAATGTTGAGGATTAGAAAAATCGCTGGCACAAGTGTGCTAAATCTGAGGGAAACTAATTTTCGGGGGAAAAAGGAAACTGATGATCAAATAAATTCACCTTATTTCTTGAATAGACCTCGTATATGTTTGTACTTTATACACCCGTAAGGTAAGGAAAAAGCTTTACAATCTTAATATTTGTAAATGGTTTTTTCTTCTTTAAAACACAGCATAATTAATAAAACTTTTATTCATTATTTGCGAAGCTCTTCCTATGAATAAAAAACAAAACGGAAAAAATCTACCAATTGCCAAGCAAAAGTTGTTTGACAGCAGCATATTTTTCCATATGCTTCAATTATATTTTATGAAATTTAATTTGCTTCTGCTTTTTACTCCTGTTAAAAAAAAATGTATTAAACGTTGACATAAATATTTAAGAAGGCAGTTTAGAATAAACTTGAAGAAACTTTTTCAAATGGTTTGTTCATTATTTAAAATTTTTCATTCTACTGCTTAACATAGAACTAATTTATTTGGCAGACTAGAGAATAAAAAAATGTATCCTTTATGAATAAAGCTATAAATTTGTTGTTTTCAAAATGTGCTTAAGAGGGATTTTTGCTCAAACATATCTTGTCTCATACTTGAGCATGCCTGGATACATTTTCAAGAACGTCTGGACACCAAGAAGTAACCTGATAGTCTAATTTAATTTTATTAAGTTGGTCTTTTATCATTTGAATGGGCAAATCACAGGCTGTACATCAGTTGCAAATAACATTTTTTATTCGATAATAATACTCCTAGATATTTACTAGCATCTATTAATTTCAATTTGAAAGCAAAAATGAGCACAAATTCTATGATATATGAACACAAATTTGTCATTAACAGTTATGAAATCGGTCGAAAAATATTATAAGAAAATCCTTCTATTTAAAATTTCATTAGAACCGGACCCAGAGCGCATAAATTACGCACTTGAGGTAGTTGGCTACTTTGAGCCACTCTATTCTTTTCAGAGTTCATCAGCTATTTCTTACTTTGATAAAGAGAAATGCCCGATATGTAAAATTTCTATTTTAAAATTAGCACTTATTAGATTCTTGTACGGGGTAGCCTTTTAATCTTTATCCTGCCTTCTTCGTTTTAGTTATTTAGCAAAGTGGAGAGAAGGTTTTATCATTGTGTTTTCTGCCTTGTGGTAATTTGTCTTCTGCGGCATAGAATTTCTAAATACATGAAGCCGTAAGTTTTGCAAAAAAAAAAAACACAAAAAGCAAATTCTGTGCGATTGTGACTTTGTGTTGTGTGTTTTTTTCTTTTTAAATATAATAAATTAACTTCTCGCTAATAATAAAAATATTTAGCAGAAAATAACATTGCAGGTCCGCGGCCATTTCTTGGGAATTAATGCCGCCTCCGCAAAAGAAAATCTTAAAATCGCTACAACGTCCGTCACTGCCCACATTTTTGTGCAGTGGAAAGGATACAAACATTTCTAGTGACGTCATAGCGAACAAGAAAATATTTAAGTACTTTCTATATGAATATATTTGCATTTTATTATGTGTTCATGAGTGTTGGGAATTTCTATTGACGGTCATAATATTGTAGATGATTATACATGTAACAGCTGATGTAATAAAACTTTAACTATGCAAATTTTAAATATGCTCTCGCTAAAGCAGAGATTTATAAATATATTAAATGATTTGCATTACTCTGCAGCTTTAATGGCTGTTATCTATCTGTAACGTAAAAGCAACAAAATGCTATCTGAAAAATAAATTCAAAGTCTTCAAAAGCTTCCGGGAATTAATCTCTGTTTTAGCTATTGTGAATACGAGCATCTTTCTCATCAAAGTGTAGAGTAAGTTTTATGTTCAAAAGTGGTTAGAAATATAAAGCTTTTGATCTACTGTAGCAAAGCTTAGCAAAGCCAGCGCAAATAAAAATATTTTAGTTAAAGACACGCTATTAGGTGTCCTTGAACAAGGCATATCTTTTCAAAATAACAAATGTTGTTATTTTTCCGGCAATTTTCGTTCGATATGCTTCAATTTGACAGTAATTAGATTATAAAACAAATCTTTTTCAAGCCAAATTTTAATCTTCCTTGCAGTATAGTTCTCTTAATATTTAACATATGTCAGTTCTGAAAGGGAACTTTGGATATAAAATGTTGCATAAGCGGGTTTCTTAGCTTTAAATCTTTCGCATTAAAAAGCTTTCAAGCTTAAAATTTCAAAAAATCATCAATCACTTCTAAAGTTTCATAAATTATATTGAGTACAAAAGTAGATTTTTTATGAAATCAAAATAAAAAAATTGAGAAATGGATGCCCATACAAAGTTGATCGGGAGCGTCAAAGTGAGGGTCATATTTAAAAATTTTAATTAAAATTAAAACTTTAAAATATACAGTTTCAAATTATAGAAAAAAATATTTACGATTTAGCTGCTCATTCAAAATTGGTCCAAAAATTGAAGAATTCCATGGATTATGATTTCTTTTTATGTGAAAAATTTCTATATGAAGATATAAATATAATATTAAATTATTTGGGAAAGATGAGCAAAAACGGCTTTTAAAGTATATAAAAAGAATCGTGAACAGCGAAAGAAAAGTTGGAGAAAGATAAAACAAAAAATACAAAACTTAATTGTTTACGGTGAGTGCCAATTTATAGAAATACACTTCTTAGACTATTTTATTTACAATAATAGTATAAAACGGTTAATTATATAGAGGAGGTGTTGCTACAAAACATGTAGAAAAAATGAAAAGTTTAGTGTTTGATAACATTAATATTTAAATTTCTTTTTGTTTATTAAATTTTTATTTTCACATATAATTTGTTTGTTTCTGTTTTTGTCCTGGGCGAATGTTGGACGAATATAAAACACATTATAGTTCAGGCCTATTCTCCACATAAAAATTTAATATATTTTATAATTTTTCCTCTTTAAATGTTTTCGACAGTTGCGTAATATGCATACATTTTTTTTTATAGGTGACGTGCTCGTAAACACGTCACACAAATGTTTGTGTTTGAGTTGTTTAAATTAATTATTTATTATCCTGGAAACAAATGCTGTACGTGACTTATATGCGTTGGTGTCTGTGTTACCATTATAACGGAAAAAAGGATATTGACTTGCCTAGAAAGATCCCAGCTGAGTTGCAAGTATATTAAAAGGTTTGAAAAGGCTAAACAAGTGCATTTTGTGTTGCTTTAACGAGAGAGACATTCCCAAAATAAATGATGACGACGTTAATATTGATTAGCTCAAAAAAAAAAAATTTGCTATAAAATCTTAAAGTTTTCATAAAATATTTTCTCATGTGGAAAAGCACTCGTATATTAAAAACAAGTAAAGCAATTTTTAATTTTGAAAACTCATAAGTTTTGAATTTTTTATGAATATTTCATCTGTGTTCTTTAGTACAACTTCTAAAAAAAAAAATTACTGCAACTAAAAACTATTCCTCCTAATGCTTAAATTCAAGGTGTCCAAACATGTGGGTTTTATAATCTTATTTAATTAATTTTGTAACTTATAACATTACATTCTTACATTCTAATTACGGGTTGTGGCTGTTGAACCGTTTCTTTAAATTATACGATTATATAAAGGATTTGTTAGCCTTTATTTGGCCAAGTCAAATTTATTGCATTAAAAACTTATAGCAATTCAATATTAGCACTATAAACACAAATATAAAACATACCTATATTTACAATATTTACAATTATTTTTTAGAATATGTTGTCACTTTTTTTAGCAATTTATAGTTCATTACTGTATTAAAGGAAACAATAAGTTTTGAAATTCGTCTGAATTTTGAACAATGGAACAACTTTTTGAATTCTTAGAACTAAAAAACATAACATTGTGATAATATTGGTAAGAGTCTACTCAGAAGAAGTTATAAGTACTAACGAACTGCTCAAAGGCATAAGTTGTGATTCTAAATAGTGCAAAAAGGTATAATCCTGGTTGCGAAAAAGCTCAAATGGCCACGTTGGTGTGTGTTCGTGCCTATTTGCGTTATAACGTTGTAAATTTTGCTGCCATCTTAAATGAACATGAAAACCATTTAAGAATTTTAACCGGTCAAAGATTTACGCTTACTTGTTATGCTTTACTGTCACATGAAACGGTCACCCAGCAAATAGCATTTGGGATAACAAACATGTTAAAGGATATCTTGTAGGCCTTGTAGGCCGGAAAATATCATATCATGCGGAAGGACTGGCAAACAATCTCTAAAAGAACAACAAAACCTTTTTATAAAAAATATAAGAAATGAATTAACGTTTTCTTTTTCTTGGATTGTGGCTGCATGAAGCATTTGAAAACTCCAGCACATCTCAATACGTGGTACATTTTCTGTGTTATAATTTTTTTTTCATTTACATGTTTTCCTTTTAATTTTCTTATCTTATTCGTGCGCTCAAGTTTAAATGTGGCTGCAGATTAAGCATCTGAATATTCGCAAACTAATGTAGTTTTGATCATCTGACTTAATACATACGACTATATGCTTTAAAAAAAGGAAACGGAAACGTGTCGAAGTAAGTATGAATACGAATTAAATAAGATTTTACTGAGAAAACCTATTTATTTTATATTTTGTACCCCTTTCTTGTCTCTCGGTTATGTTCATTATTTTTATGTGACATGTGTTTACTGCTGGCTGCTGGTTCGTTTGCGTTTCTTTAACGTATCGCATGTATGACACGTTTACACGTGTATGCGAGGTCTGTTCAAAAAAAAATGTAAATTTATTAAACATAAATTGAGTGATTATGCTCTTTTTTATTGTTATGTTGGAACACTTTCCTATATGTATGAATATGTCCACAGTTTCAGATGTGTAGAATGACTCTTGCTTTGCGTGTTCGCCGATGTTCTGCTGTCGAAAAGAAAGGATCAAAGAATTTGCTTAAAACTTTGTGTAAGTACTCAGAAGCTGTTCGAAATGTTAAGAAAATATATGCAAGTTGGACAAGCCTTTCAAAGAAAAGCGAGAAAATCCCAAGGATGACACTCGCCCTGTGCGACACAGCACATCAATAGCCTATAAAAACGTAGATAAAGTAAAGAAAATTGTTTTGGAAAGTCGTCAAATTACTGCTAAAGAAGTTGCTGAGGATGTCGGCTCAAGTCGGCTCATGCCATGTAATTTTTCGAACATTTTGGTCATAAAGGGTGTGGCATTAAGTTTTGCTGAGTTTTTGGACAAAAAACAACACCGCAGTCGTGCCTCAGCTAACCTATTCGCCAGATTTGGGCCCCGCGACTCTTTCCGGTTCCTAACATTGAAGGAATCCATGAGAGGACGAAAAAAAAGCTGACACTAGCGCATCATAACTGAGGAGGAATACTTTGAAGGAGACCTAATAGATATTAATGAATAAATTTTAATTTCTGGAGAAAAATTTATTTCTTTAAGCAGGCCTCGTATAATCGTAATTACATAAGTACATATTATGTATATACATTTATGATGCATAATACATTTTCAGTGGACATACTTAAACATGTTTTTAATTTATGATTGAATAACCTTTGGTTTTTCCATTATCTATATATTTTATACGTTGTAATTTACCACAAAATTATTTATTATTATGTTAAAAATACAAATTAAAGAATCAATCGAGCAGGAATAATTTAAATACGTTTTGCTTTCCCAAATCAAGATAAAATGGAATAAATGCGTTTCCTATTATCGTTATCAATATCAGTTAGAAATGAAAAATTAACGCATTAATTGAGCAGGAATAGTTTGAATATTTTTTTATTTTCTAACATATTAGACAGCAGTTCATAAGTGCCCTAATTGTGCTGGCTGTAAACTAACGTTAGAATAACAGCAAATAGTTCTTTTTACATGTTATTCAAGATAAAAAAAAATCAAAATTGATTTGATATCATTACATTTTTCGATTGGAATATTTGACTACAGCTCTGCATTATAACTTTTTCGAATATGGCCTCTAATCTTCGTTGAACTCTCTCCCCTTTTACTAGTTGACAACTATTACCTAGACGAATAGCGTTGCTTGGCTGCCGGCGCACTTAACTAATGCTTTCAGAGCCAAATAAATTAAGTTCAATAAAAAATAATACCTAATTATTCTGAAATCGATTTCACAATTACAAGTATATATGATGCAAAAGTGTATTGTAAATTCTATACTTGTTATTTTCAAACATACAATATAACACAAGAAATGGTTGTTCTTTAGCAAAAGTATTCCTAAGCCTTTAAACATTATACTGATTATAACCAGCGTTGTCAACTTTGAAATTTCCAAACGCACCAACATGGCGAAGAAAAAAACGCACCAAGTTCAGAATTTCTTATATTTGTTGAAGAAATTTTTAGCAAAAATGAGGGAATTTTTTGCACTGAAAATGGTGCGAAGCGCACACAGTTGACAACGCTGATTCTAACTCAATGTCCCGGAGTATATTTAATTGAAGGCTTTATGAAACGACTATTTAAGAGAGATTGGCTTAATTTAATAGGATTTCGTTATACATTATTATTAAACATAAAACAACTTGTATTAATTGTCAGACGGTTGTTGGAATAAATCCAGTTGTATAAAAAGAATCTTAAATCTTAAATATTAAAATATTAGATGAGCCAAACATAAGAAAATTAAATTAAGTATAATTTTAGAAAACTTGCCAAAAAATGTAATATGTAATAACGATTTAAGAAAAAGCTAAAGAAAGAGCTGCCTACCATTATCATCTAGTTTGATAGTGAACCGACTCAACTTAATGAATTTGCCATTAGCTCACCACCGGCACCATGTGGCTTACCCGACGCACATAGGCGGCACCTGCTAGCCCGATACAGTAAGGGAACATCAGGCTTTAACCAAACTCGCCTGAAAGCAAATTCCCGACCACCTACTCCTTAGACAAAAGCACTTCGAAGATATTTGGATCAGCTTTGATGAAGTGTTCGAAAAAATCTGCACAATTGAAGCCATACAGGAACTTTCTAGCTTTTCGGTTGTCGTCTCAAACGATGAACCTCTTCTTTTCTCTGCCCCAGAATGCAGAGTACACCAGTTTGGAATATATCAAGGCAAAACCTGCTCCCAAGCACATCTTTGTTCTTTTCAACAACGTAATTGACTGAATCAGATTATAAACTGTTCAAGCAACAATTTCGGAAAACAAATATTCTACGATAACAATTTTTTCCAACAACGTTGTACAAAACTATTTATTTTTCCAACCTCAACATATGCTCCAACATATATGTTGAAGACTCAAATACATCTTTTATCTTTTTTTAACCATAAAATCTAGGAAAAAAATGTTTGCATGATTTTTACAAAAATTTTTCTGTTCCGAAGTTACTTTCCAAGAAAGGCTTTTTTTCTGTAATCGCCTGTAAAGTTTCAACATTTGCTATACAAAAATCAGTGAGAAAAAGTGATCCAATATCTTTTCCAGATGTCACGATTGGAATCCTGCATCGGTTACTGCAAAATTTTTTAAGTTATTGCTTTGTTTTGAGGTGAAAAAACAAACTTTTACGTTTTATTGTATTCACACCTTTCTTGCGATATATTTCATAAGTTTTGGCGCATGCGTGAAATTAGCTTATACAATTATTGCTATTTTTCCTCTGGATTTATCTTAAATTTTGCAGCATCTCCCGATTACTAAGCAATTATTTACTTCTCTTCTATAATATCTCATTTCTATTTTCATACTCATTACGCAAATAAAAAGATGTAAAACGAAAGATTCTCTTTTTGTCGGCATAAATGGAAAGATCTAAAAATCCCATTTTATTCATTTAAAGCGCACTTTATTTTTATAAAATTTTTATTGCAAAAAAAACTGTTCGACTGATAGAAAGTAGTCTTCTCCTTTGCCTTCCTTAGACTATCGATTGACGTTGATAAAATGGTTCAAAATGATAAAATACTAGTAATTCAATATTAAAGATTTCCAATAATTTTCTTATAATTATGAATTTCATTTCCTGTGATTAATAGAAACGGATGTTTTTTAATTAAAATTTCTCATTTAAAATTGTTCAATGCCTGAGACATTCATTCACTTTGTGATTTTAGTTTTATTTTTTCTTTTGTCACATGCAGCGTAGAAACAAGATTTCTGTATTTGTGTTCAAAACCAAAGTCTAACAAAATTATTTAAGGAAAATAAGCAAAATATTTTGCCGATTTGAAAAATTTACAAAAGGATTTAAGATTTATTTTTGCTTGAGTTCATGTTGAGCACGAGTGGATGTTATTTAAAAATCCAGCATTAATAGATAAGAAATCCCAGCAAACATAAGCGCTTAAAAATGAGTGAATGAAAGTTTTTTCATAAAGACTTTTAATATTTCTAATACAATTTTTCAATAATAATCGATTCGCGTTATCTTTTTTAAGTCTTTTAAGTTTTTGCATGTTGTTGGTTTTTTTATCATTGCCGTTAATAATTTTACTACATCATTGACGGGAAATTGTTTAAATCGGAATAACACTTAGTTTTTT
The DNA here is from genome assembly GCA_932526305.1 of Epicampocera succincta. Lineage (NCBI taxonomy): Eukaryota > Metazoa > Arthropoda > Insecta > Diptera > Tachinidae > Epicampocera > Epicampocera succincta. The sequence goes on from OW052034.1 coordinate 62,854,521, forward strand.
CAATTCTTCAAAATTTAAGTGAACAGTGTAGCCGATGTTTAATAACAGATTTTGACATGTGGCTGACAAACATATATTTCGTTTTTATTTTGAGAAAAAATTTACCAGAAGACATTTAAAACTTGAAAAGATATAATAATTTTTTTTAAAAGCTCTGAAAATAAAATACATTAAATTAAATTCTGCATTTCTCCAACATAATTTCTTATTTAACTAATGCCTTAATGAAGTGCTTATATGTATATAAAACCTGCAAAAAGATCTTGAAAATGTTATTTTTTACCAATGATGCCAACTTTTTTAGGGAAAAAAGAACTATTCGTTCATAAAAAATACGCACTGAAAACGATTTCAAAATTCGAAATTCGAAAATTTCAAAATTTAAGTAGAAACAACGATATAAATGCTTCACAAAGTTTGAATATAATTTTACATAATTTCGCTTAAATTAAAAAAAATGTTTGTAAATTACTCAGGTTGAAATTACATTTTAAATTTTTATAATTTAAAGTTGCCAAAAATTCTTAAAAATGTTTAATTTAAGTTGAAGGAATTTGACTTCAAACGATCATTTTGAATAACTATTGAAACAAAATCTTATTCCTGAAGTTACAAATGCACTAAAATTAAAAGCGAAAAAACACCGCACTAAGCCGAAAAATGTACGCACTTTTTTTGCTGTGGACAATGTTGCCATATTTTTTTATAGACATTGACAACTTCACAGAAAAAACACGGGTTTTAAAGAAAAAATCTGCTCTTTAAATACAAAATTAAAAAGCAATTTGGATATTTTTAATGCTCTTTGATAAAAAAAGAACAACATAAAAATTTAAGTTTATACAATATATAAGAAATACATAAAATTAAAAATAAAAACAACACATATAATATTTCATTTAATTCATTTTGTAATTGTATAGTATAGGGAACATAAATAATTATTTAATTGAACATAATAATTGTAAATATTCTTAATAAATTTAATTTGTTCGTACAAAACTCGAGTAATTGAAATTATTTTTCCTTAAAAAGTCGTGGTTCTGAACCATCACAATATTTTTACAAGTCTTAAGATTGAATCATTGGAAAAAAGTGCATTAGTAATATTGTAATTTAATGCTTCTCTGTTTTATTAAAAAAGAAGATTTTGGCACAGCAATTCCCAAGTCTGTTTTGGATGTAAAAAAAACTGTTAAAATAAATAAATAAGGTAAATCTGCATATTTGGCAACGCTGGTAGTGGAACAAATTATCCCTTAAATCCGGTGAAATACGCGGCTGATTTATCATCACTTTCTCGTACATATCTTAAAATTTTACGAGTGTACTTTTCATATCTGACTTCAAAAAAAACTCTAATAGCAAAAATATAGTAAAATCTGATAAAGATATTTAAACATTTTCTTAAATGATGAGAAGAAGCACGAGAAAAGGAGAGTGTAAAAGTTTAAATGCAGAATTGCGGACTTCACATTTGTTTTCCTGTGGAACACAAAACTACGATACTTTAAACTGATCAGTATTGAGTCTTACGAGTACAATTTCAAGTTCAAGGAGAAAAACCTTGATCATTAAAAGAGCGTCTTCTGACAAAATAATTTAAAAAGTTTTATATGACTTTTAGGTGGAACATGAAAAATATGTTTGAAAAAAATACTTTCAAAATCTACGACTTTATGATCCTGGATGATTTACTTCAAACTTTTTGTCCGTTGGGATATTACATCATGCATATTCATACCAAATCAGGCGAGTTGTTAAATTATTGTGATAAGAAGTTTTAAAAAATCATAACAAAAATGTCATAAAAATATGCAAGTGCGGTTAAAGGTCTACAATTATTATAAACTGATAAAAAAAAATTGAAAACAGTCACGGCCATCGAATCATTTTAAAAGAAAATGTATAAAAAAAATTAATGTGCAATAAAAAGGCTTTTAAACTGTACTGAAAATAATTATTTGAAACAGATCTAGTTTAAGAAAACACCTCTATATTACAAAAGAAGACATCTAAAATGATTTAACAGTATATTATATTATATTATATAAAATACAATATATGATATAAAATTTACTCCTTTAGTTTAGTGAAAAGTTCTGACCGACGCATGTTTATGTAACTTTGGCGAAAGAAGTACTTTAATACTTCACTGAGTGACATTGAGGCGCATAGGCTAAAAGTTTTGCTTTACTTTTAAACTTTTTAAGCCATAAACGAACACTGTCATGATATTCACAAATTATGAGACAGGAGCTTTTAAGGGTAACAAAACAAAAGTTTGGTGCAACTAATAATGAAACCTGATGGTAAATTTTTGTTTTTTGAAAACATTTCCTTGAATTATAATTGACACAAAAAACTTATTATAAGGCAGTCAAGTTTCAGCAAATAGTTTCACTGATTCAAAGGAACGAGTCGTCTGCTTGTATTTGGGTCAGTAATTTTTTGTTTTGAAATGAATTGAACGAGTATCTTGCATATCACATTTGTCGAAATTGCACGGTTTCGATCAACAGCTGCTTTTCCTATATTATTCTTCTTTTCTTTGTTATAATTACGGCGAAGATTAGCAAGTTAAAAAATTTTCTGAACTCTTTTTTTTATAAAAAATTTAAGTCGAATATAACTATAAAACATAAATAGAATATAGTGTTTTTATTTTTATTTCAACATCGATCAACAAATGGTTATTAACTCGAAATTTTAAAATATTCAGTTCGAGTTAATGTCCTTTTGTCGATTAAGTGCAAATCGTATCTGTTCGTTTTTACTCTCTTCCAACTAAAAGCACAGTATAAGAGAGCAGAGATTAAATCAAAGAGAGCTGACAGTTTTTATCCGCGATATCAGAACGTTCTTAATATCTAGCCGCCGAGAGTTCTAATTTGCGGGAGTCCACTGTATTTTTAATCAAGGATAATCAAGGATTGTTGAATCTTTTCCTCACACTTTGTAGATAGAAATTCATAACAAAAAGCAGAAGTTAAAATGAAAATTGAATAAATTGTTGTATTCGTTTCGTTGTGGTTTATAATGAATAAATTTTAGTTCCTTCAATGACTCATTCCGTTTTGAAGAAAAAAATTAAATATAAAAAATTGAATTTAAGTTTGTGTGTCATCAGGATAAAGATATAGTTATTAACTTAAGAAGTATAAAATTTGTTAAAAGTTGCTGCTTTTAAGTGAAAAAGTAATAAAAAGTAAAATAAATTCAAATGTTTTAAAAAAGTTATGTGATAGATAATTTTTATTTTGGCTCCTAATTTGGATGCCAGCATTTTTATTAGCGTTCTTGTAATAATTTAAGTTTGTTTAATAATTTTGTATAGTCTTATTTTAATTTTTTTATAGACCATAGAGTTGAAAAAGGCCGTACAATTCACATATTTTCTTTCTATTACAAATTTTAAGTTTTAATAGATCTTTAACTATTTGGATTTAAAAATACTTAGCGTTAGTTTAAAGGATTCAAAGGCTCCAGTTATTTATTTTTCTAGTATTGGAAAACGAAATGAATGAAAATAGTTGATCTTGTTGGCCTAATTGTTCAAAACAAAACGTGCTTAAAAGTAGGATTTAAAACAACTGCGAACTAAGTTGTCCAGGAAAGAAGTGAGAAGGCATTTCTTATCGTGCCCTATTTCTTTACTTTTTTCAAATTGATATATTTTGTTATAATTCGTTTCTTAAGTCATGTTCAAAATAATGTCAATTTATTTACAGAATTCATTTCTTCGCATTCGCATCTCTCCTTTACGATTTTCAATCGTATTTGTCTCGTATTTTCTAGATGTTCTATTTCATTTTAAAAATATTTATTTGAATTTCTCCTTTAAACCTTCTCAATATATTTGAATTTTTAAGCCGATAGCCATTAGCTGCTAGTGCTTTTCTTTCTTAACTTAGTTTATTGTAATTTTAATAGTAATAAATATGAATAAAATAAAAACAAATAAAATAATATATGAGTATTAATTTTGATTACATAATTTTTTTTTTCCTGTTTACAATTATTAATATTTCGTTAAAGTTATAAAATAATAATAATGTATCCAAAATACCTTTCAGTTTAAATTTATTTAAGTTTAATTCTAGATATTTAGCTATTTTTAATATTGTACTTTGGTTCTTTTAAGCACTCGCTTCTCTTAATATCCTGTGCACACTGTGGTGTAACTGAATAGGACATATGCACCCTTATTGTCTTTGGGGTTTTTGCCGCGTAAACTAGTCGTTTCTTTTAAATGGTACCGTGATTGGCGAAAAACGCCAATGAATACCACACTTTTCAAATCTATTACAAAAACGACCTTAAACAGTATCGTGTTTGGCGTATTTGTCTGCTAAAAGTGTAAAAAATTGTCGTTTGAGAAATAATTTCAATGGAAGGAAATAATATGTAAGCATGCAAAAAACTTAATATCATTGAAACATAATTTTGTTTTTATGTACTTGTGTACCTAACTCTGGTGTATTTTAGGATTAAGGTCACAACTGCCACACAATTTGCGAAGTTAGTAGCAATAATGGAGCAAAAACCTTATTTGGCAAAGGGCTTCCATAAAAGTTTAATAAAAATAAATATTAGAGAGGAGTAGAACACCGTTTCCGAAGATTTAAATTGCCTTGGTCCCCCCTCCCGTTCCGTAGAGGGTTGGATGAAGGTGTGGGCCGATTTTAAATTTAAATTGAAGAAAAAACTCGCTCATAACAAAGCTGAAAGCTAAGCAACAGGTGGTGGGCCGTTCAAACAAATTACTTTTTCAGCTGTTGAAGAAGCAGCAATTGATCTATTAGACATACGTGCTGTTGTCGAACATACACCCAAGTTCTGTAAATCATTTTTTGTCAAAAAATCGCCAAAAGTGTAATTTTCGTCTATTTTGTGTTCTAGAAATCGCTTAAATGGTTTATAAAACTAAATTTCATTTTCAAATTGTTTCTGCCGTTTTTTCCGTTATAGTTTTATGTTCTGTAAATGAATTTTGCTACAAAAAAACGTATTTAAAACAGTTGGCCTTTGAGAGCACGAAAGAAATACTTTTTGAATAAATATATTAAATAGTTTGTTGTAAATAATTGAAATGAGCTAAAAAACGAAATGTAATTAGTAAATAATACATCAAACATGTTAGCCAGAATTTTGGACACGGTACTCCTTTCCAAGATTACAATCATTTCCAATCATTTGTTGTGCGCTCCCCTTTCCGAAGTAACGAAGTGCCGTAGCTAATTCTAAAATAACTGGATTGCTTGCTTCGACCAAAAGCCCTTCTAAAATATTCTATAAATCTAAAATATTCTATAAATCTTTCATTTAATAGCATTTCATTTAACAGCATCAAAAGGCCTTCTTTATTTAATCTAAAATATTCTATAACCCTTTTTCTTCGTTCAAGATAATTTTCACTACAATTTTAATGGTAACTTCCGATTTCTCTGGTAGGTCAAAAGGATTGGAACGATCCCGAAGTCTTCTCCTCTTCATCCTTTGCATTCGTTCTTTTTCTCTTTCCAACAAGTAAATAGAAATAACCGCAGATTGGTTCATATTAGTAGTTTAAAACACGTTAAAGCTACTAAAAATAATTTTGCACAGAAGTCTAAAATTTTGTTTGTTAATTTTTTTAATTGTAAAATGCTATTGTTAATGAGATTCATTCACAGTACAACAAAATTTTGTTTTTTCTTAACTTGTTTCAAATAACTTATCAAGACAAAAAACCGCACTATAAAACTGTTTCGTACGATTTTCAGAACACAACAGAATCGGTTATGTGGAATTAAAATCAATTTCACTTTCATTTCGTGGTGATATGCAGAACCTGGCTGATAAAGATCCATTTGGAATTAAGAGAACGCAAAGGATTTCACCAGACCCCGAGCCAAATTTAGACACAATAACTGACATTTCCGAAGTTGGAAACCCGTGTAATTCACCTGCGACACCTCCGCTTAAAAAATAAAAGAAATAAAAATCAAGCGAAACTGGGGCTTTTAGAACAACAAGTAAAACTGGAAAAAGAGTTATCCTTGGATTTGAAAAACAAATTGCCGTATTTTACAGACAGGTCTTTAACAGGATGTTTCAAAATAATTTCATTAAGCGTATTCTTTTACTTTGTGAACCTTTTACAAAATTTTGCTAGTCGAAAATTTTAGCCGGTAACATAAAATTGTAAATACGACTGCAACTACGACAGCTGTCGTTTTTCGACTACGCCAAACACAATAAGGGCGATGATTTTTTGAATTTTCTATTTCTCGCATACAAAATTAAACTGGAGTTTTGGTAGTTTTTACCGGGGGAACTTAAAATCCTTTTTATTGGTATTCCTTTAGGCAAAAAGAAGGATTTTCGAAAAGGCAGAATACGAATTCTTAATATAAGTCTCTAAAAAAATCCCATACTGTGCAAAAAAACAATCCTCTATCCGAAGAGGAAAATGGAAAAATGACAGCTTATAATGAAAGCCGTCTTCATGTTAATTAACTAGTTATTAAATTTTGTCAAACATAATGTGTGATAGCAAATTAGCTGCCCAGTTCGTTCAGTGGAAAATATGTGAAGGGAGGTACATATGCAGTTATTTGCAGATAGAAGACCTCTTATCAGATGTGCCACTAAAGACTATGGTACAAAAATAAAGCAGACAACGGATTTAAAAAGAAGTTTAAGTTATTCATATATAAAGAGAAACCAACTCTGAACCTAGAGTGAAAAGAAATTGGACTATTATTTGGTCGTAGTCACATGTCACGTGACAAGGCTATGGTGAAAAAGTAGTAGCTAACAACTTTTTCAAATAAAAACAATAACAACAAACACAAATACAACACAAAAAAACGCTATGTTGGGTTAACTGATGTTTAACTGTCCATCATTGTCGAAGGTATGTACACTGGACACTGAACAGTCAAAACAGCATCAGCCAAATTCTGACATACTCATCGCTGCAATATAGAATAAGAACAAACAAAGAGCGAAACATTACTCCTTCTTTCCTCCTTCCCAACCCAGTTCTGGTACAATGCACTGCCTATGTAGGGGTCAAAACTTGAGTACTGGTACAAAAAAAAAAAAATATATTACCGAATAGTTTCTTCCGATGAAAAAAATTTAACCTTGAAGATCCAATTGCTTAATAATTAAGTTTTTGGGCTCAGATTCCCTGATAACGTGCAGAACTATACCTGCCATGACAAATCGCCCTCGATTTCTTTTCAAGCCGCTTCGTTTTTCATCATTTCATGTTTCTTCAATAATTTTCCAATATTTTGTTACGAGTAATTTAAAATTAAAAATAAACATTAAAAATAAAAAGTCATTTTGAAAATTCGGCTTCTGGTTAAAAAAACAGGGATGTTTGTATATAATTAAAAGTTTTTGTTTAAATTTCTTTTCAATTCTTCAGCTCACAGCGTTTGTTTTAAAGTGTTTAAAATGCGCCACATGAATCATTTTAAATTTATATCTTATCTGGTGTCAGGCCATTTGCCTTAACTCGGCATCTTCAACGGATATCTATCAATCACTTCATTCTGCAAAGGTATGCAATTTTCAGCGAAACCACGACCAAATACTTACTTTTGTCAAAACCAGCAAACATACATACATACAACCATGGGTAGAGCCGTTTGGTTCAAAAGCATGTTATTACGTTGTCAAGTTTTATCCTCACGTTCCTAATAAACATTTTTAATGGCCAATAATGGCTTTGTAAGCACAAGCACTTACGAAACATCTGTAAAAATATCAAAATATTTGTATTACACTCACTTCAGCTGTTTTGTAACACAAGTAGTCGTTTTATTTAATTAAGAAGACAAATCTAATTGAATATAATGTTCACTGACAGACTAAACAAATTGTTTTTTTTATCAGCGGTGCGATAACAAGCTAAAAGCTCATGCATGCAATATTTCGTGTACGGACACGTCCACACATCTGTACATATGTATGTATGGTAAAGTCAGCTGCAGAAAAAGAGGATCAAAAAGTAGTATTCTTTAATCTTACTATCAACATACATATGTACTAATTTTTCTAATGATATAATATGCCTTCCACACTGCCACAAAAACCATATTGCACTGCAAGCTTCAATAACCATTTAAATAAATATTGTATCTAAATGCGGATATCACATTAGAATTTAATGTGTCTTTCAATAATATGAAGCTGATTGTAGAAAAAGGTCCAGATTATGTCTCCTTTAACCTAAAAGTGAAACATTTTTTTATTTTAGGCAAAATTGATTTATGTATGTATTTACAGAGGTCGTCGCCAGCTGTGGTATATCGGAGTCCGCATGTTGCGTATTAGGTTTAAAAACCTCTTAGTCTTTTTCGGGGAATATATTCAAACCGAAACAAGTTTATTGTCCAGAATTCATCCATTTGTGGTCGATTGCCCTGTAAGTCGCAGAAAGCAATACCGAAAGAATCTGCTTTTCAGTCGTACGGTCATCTGCGGAACAAACTATACGCAGAAATTATCTGATGATCCCTGATCTAATGATGTGTGAAGGTATTTCAAAATTTTTAAAATAACGATCAGAGCCGTAGGACTGTAAAATTGTCATCCGTATTTTCCCTTTATATTATATGGGTTGATTACATATCAAGTTTAGACGCTACCATCCGTACTCTACTAATGAAAAATTTGACTTATCGTACGACTTGTATTATCATCTAAACCCCGTTATAGGAATATTCAAATCAAACATTCGCTCTGTTCTCATGCTTATAACCTATTTTCCCAGTTCTAGTACAATGCACTGCATATGTAGGGGTCGCCGTCTCAGTGCCGGTCTAGTCACCAAAAAAAAAAAAAAACTTATAAGTTTGCAAGGATAATTACTACAAAAAGTTCACTTTTTTTGAAGATAATATCTTTATGGAAATATTAATTTTTAACAATTTAATACAAATTTATTTATGTGATAAAAAAATTAAATTAAAAACAATAATTTAATTATGGAGAAATTATTTAATTCCTCCAATACAATACACATTTATTATTTTTCAATTCAGTCTTTGTCAAAACATTTTACTGCAAACAAAAATAACACAAAATAAATCTTAAGGTGTACTTTTAATTTAAATTATGGTCCATAGGCAGTTGATAGCAGGCAGAATGTTTGGCAATATAGGGAATATAATTCAATTGACTTTAGAATTTTAAGTAACGTTGTTGAGAAGATAAGACTTAAATATTTACATGATTCCAAATTCGAATGCAATTGTACTGCTGGCGAGTAGAGTAACGATTACGAAACAGGTAAAAAATAGTTTTATAAATTATAAAATATGTACATTAATACTTCTAAATATAAAATACTTGATTCACCCGGTCTGCTTTGCTAACCTTTCCTGATAGTTTTGCTAACCTTTCCGCATCAAGTTTTACCAAATATTTTCCATTGTTGAGTTAACTTTTCTGCCGGGACGGATTGATCTTGACAATTTGTATTCATAAACCAATGAATTAAACAGAAATAAATTAAGATAAAGTGTTTATTGCAATATATTCATAAAATAAATTTCATTAACTTGACCTATAAACTTTCTTTTGCTTCTCTGTTTTTTGCAGATTATTAATATGAATCATTCTTATTTGACGATGACACGTTCGATAAAAATTGATGCAGCTGATATGCTCAGTTCGTTATCGTCAGCAGAGAACTTTGAAAGCAAAGATGTTTCATTAGACTATTTAGAAACAACAGTTATTGAAGGGCAAATGTCGGAGTTAAATGCCACGATAAATAACAATGAAACGCTCACATTAGACCCGGTGCTTATAGAACGTTTTACACGTAATCGCAGCATAGAAGGACCATGGTATCATGTACTGATTCTGCTGTATAGTGTCCTTATCATATTTGGATCATTGGGCAACATGCTGGTTGTGATGGCCGTTGTCAGAAAGCCGATAATGCGGACAGCACGAAATTTATTCATATTGAATTTGGCAATATCAGGTAAGAATAATACATTATTTACTATATACAAACGTGCATGCGAGTATAATTACACTCAAGTAATAAAAAAAACCCTGTACCGGCCTCTTTTTTTCGATGCAATGTTGCCAAGATAGAGTTTTTGCCCAGTCTGGAAAATAGTAATATATTATTGGGAATATATAAACATATACATATGTACACATGATATATATAGTTTAGATGCCTGTATATGTAAATATGTTTTTGGGGGCATTAGTACTCTCTGACTATTAATGCAATACTGCCCAAATAACGATTTTTGACTGTCTTTTGGAAAAAATTAGTTGTGCAAAATTTTTCTCTGGTAGAAGCAAATTATTTTTTAACCCTCTTCAAAAAATTACACTTTATATTGACTGTTTTCTTGTTTCATGTTTGGAGTTTGTAAATTTTCCTTTAAAACTCCTTTTGCGTTCGAAAACGATTGGAAATTGTGTGAACATAACACCCTAAGATATATTATTTTTAATTTAGGTAGCGATTTCGTGGACCAGGTTTCAAATGCTTCCCTTTATTTCAAAAGATTTCTTTTCAGTTTTGGCATTGGACGTGCAAAGTAATTTAGTTTAGAAAATTGGAGAATTTTGGACTGATTGTCGGAAGATCTAAATATTTAGTTGTTTGTGGCTGCGTATTCAACGTTATTTTTTTTTTATTTATTAGCTTTATAAAAATTTCTTGGAAATGGAGTAGAGTTGGAAGATTATTTTTTGATTTTATTTGCTGTCGCATAAATATGCCATTTGTAGAGAGAATGAACGATTTGCTTTAAAAGAGCAATTAGCAAAAGTTTTTGAAGCCCGAAACCTAAACTGCTTATCATATTGATTACAGCACATTTGAAAAGAATTGATGCAGTTTTGTTTTGGAATAACCTCATTATATGGTTTAACTAATTCTACCTCAGAGACTTTTGGTACAACTTGAGCCCTCAAATATATACATAAATAAAATGTTCCATTAGATGGAATTTATTTTTAAGAACCGTCAAGGTTGAGAAAACAGTGTTTTACGAGCAACTTGCTAGATATTCTTGAATTCTAGTAACCTTTTGCCATCTAATATGATCGGAATCAATCATTTAACATGATTGGTTTTAACAATTATAAAATAAACCATTTTCTTGTTTTAACTATTTAAAATATTAGTGTATTTTTTAATAAACTTTTAAGGTTTTAAACAAAAATGTCAGAACAAGATATGATTGTAAACAGTTTAACTGAAAGAAAGATTTTCTTTTAATTGCATTACAGAACAATGTTGCGTTCCATTTTTATACAACGTCGCCCAAGCGACGTACAGTGCTTCCCATTAACCCTTAAATGCATATTGTTGCAAAAAGTTTACATACGGTCTTTTTTTTCGAAATAAACATTTAAAGTTAAGCTGCTATAAAAAAACATTTTTTGAATAAAAAAAAAAAAAACTATGCATTTAAGGGTTAACTATAATTTTTTTTGTTTTAAATGTTTAAGACTGCTATGCTTGACACCGTGGAAGTCTCTATATACAATATATATGTAAATTTATATGTGCAATAAATGTTATAAGAATTAACGTCAAATAAGGAATTGTCCTTTACTTTTATTGAACTTGTGCCACTTTGTCGTATAAAGTAAAACTCAAACTCTTTGCTCATATCACATCCATAATTATTACCAATATTATTTGTATTTGTAGATTTATTGCTGTGTTTGGTCACAATGCCTTTAACATTGATGGAAATTCTTTCAAAATATTGGCCATTTGGTTCCTGTGCAGTATTATGTAAAATGATTGCAATGCTTCAGGCTTTGAGCATTTTTGTCTCGACTATTTCCATAACAGCCATTGCCTTTGATAGATACCAGGTAAGTTCTTATGTGCAACTGCAAGGAGATACATCAATACATATACATATGTACATCTATATATGTATATACATGTGTATTATTTTCGTTAAGAACTAAAATGCATGTTGTTCAAAGTGCTGGAAAAAATTTTTCTTTTTGGATTGCATATCTGATCTGTTTCATAATATATTAACAACTTTTTGAATAAAATTATAGAACATTCACGATAATACTATAACCCACAAATATGAACACTGGTTACGCCAACATTTTAATTTTGTGCAAACATTTTGATATATAAAAAAAGCTTTTGAAAAATGTATTAGAGTTTCCCCCGCATAAAGTTGTAATTGGGGGAATACCCGTATTGTTTCCTGTTAATCAAAAATGGCATCTTACTTTCTATTTAGCTAATATATGTATATGTATGTGTATTGAAATACTGAATCTTGGACATTTTTTTAGGAACTAATTTTTAGAGAAAAACCCAAAAAGTTGGTTTTAAAATTTTTTACTTATATATATCGGTATGTACTGCCGGCAGTAAGCAGATAATTAAAAGGCGTATAATTTATATATGCATAAGGCACAAAGATATATGCATAGTCTCAACGACGACAAGCCACGACAGTAAAACGATCGACTAGTCAATTTTCATATTGTAAAAATGCAGCTCGGATCAAATGAAAAATATAATAGTGTAAAAAAATATCTAAAAATGTATTATTCGGCATTCCACAGAATGTCACATGCAGGTATTTGGCATTTGGGCAAGTAATACAAAATATACACTGTTATAGTGTGAACTGCCCTTTACAAATCTTTCATGCTATTTCCAGATCTAGAATCTAGCAAATATGTACTGTCGGAGTTTCACAATAATATATATTTATATTATTGTATCGCAAGTTCACTGTATTTATTTAAAACGTATCTTTCGTTTGTTTCTGTGACAATCAGTTTATTTCCATGATAATTTAACATGATTTCACATTAAAATCTATTAAAACTTTATTAACGATACAAGAGATGCATGTGATAAAATTTATTGTTTCTGTAGTGAAAACATTTCATGTTTCAGCGGTGTAAACTTAACATTCAAACGCTTAGTCTATACGAGTAGAGTATAAAAAATTAGCAAACTAAAAATGGCAATTAAAAAAACAAATTCCGAAAGCGAGTTATACTCGGTTGGTTCTTAACACATATTCTTTTTTGAAGGAAGGTTATTTTTGCAAAAAGGTTTATTTTGGCTGCTTACTAACACCCTTTGCTGTATTGAAATTAGATTGAAGGATTAACTGGGTGCTGCAGGATCAAATGTATAATATTTTTGCTTTTCTGATTTTATGTGCAAACATTCACTCACGTACATATTTTTGTGGCACATGCCTCATCATCCTTTCCCTTGTTGTCAGAAATGTCAGGGCCTGTGTTAAAAGGAAGACTTTAAATTACATATGTACATGTGTATGTATGTAGGAGATATTGTGCGTGAGTTTAACTATTTTGCGAATGGAAATTTGTTTGTTGTGTTGTTGCGTGGCAAAATGCCATTATACTCAACAGTACTATATTCCCTCTTTAATCTCTATATATGATCAAATCTCAGAAATAGTCGACCAACGATAATGAACCGTAACGTTTGTCAGTATTTTGAAAGACAAAAAAATTATTTCAAAACTATTTATGAATTTTCTTATGACAAGTACATTTATCGCTCACAATGATGATCAGTTGGCTTTTAATTAGTTTTCTATTATTTAAAATGCTGGAAAACCTTAACGTTTGATATCATGAGACAAGCCCATAACTTTGATAATGCAAATTTAGACTAGATAAAACTATACTTCGATGATTATTATATTTATTTATTCAATTCGATATTAATATTCAATATTAATAGAAAGATTTTGGTTGTTATTTGGAAAGTATTGAAATATGGTATGAAATGCCAGGCCATCGCCTGCGTTACAGAAAATACGATTTTTTTGTGTTGCAAATTTCACATAAAAAACTGAAAATTCTACACTAAAGAAAGTTTTGCATATAAATTGCACATACATATGTACATAAATAGTTTCTGTGCGGTCTGCTCATAAACTCTGCTCGTCAAGCACAAACACTGTCACCCTCAGTTTAAAAGAGATAGAGCTCTTGTAACAGAGGGATTTTCGCCCAATTCAAATCAATTAAAACCGTTTTTGGGTCTCGTTTTTATGAAAACACAACACTGTGCACTCAATTAAATAAAATAGTGCTGGCTAAAAAACTGCAAATGAAGCAGCGGAATAACTGCGTTGCCTTGTGTAATCTTCAAAAAGCCTTTTAGATTTAGATTTAAATTTGAAAGCATTAGAGCAAGTCATACTATAAGCGGATTCTATATACTATTCTATAAGAGCGTAAAATACAATAATGTGTTTTTTTCTTAAAACTGCTTAAGAAAATGCTTTCATTTAAAGCATTATTTGCACTTGCTCAAGGTTTTCAAAAACAAGAACAGGAAAAAAGTTACGCATAATTGCATTTCTGTTGCTATTCAACTGTTTACAGTAAAATGCAAAAAGTGGGTTTGCCAGGCGTGATTAAATTTCTTGAAAAAGTTTTCATTGCAGAAGTTTCTTTAAGGTCATGGGACTACAGATATTGTAAACGAATGGCATTCTCCATGGCACTTGGGTTGCGTATGAGTGAAAATTATCTGCTCGTATGTGCTATAATATGCATAAGAAGAAAGATAGTTTCAGGCGAAGTGGAAAACTTTGTTGTTAGGTTATGGTTTTTTTTTGTATTAATTCGTTTAATTCAAGGTTAAAAGAAGACGAGGCGGAGCTTAACTTTATTGTTAACATACTTTAATGAAGAATATTTCGAGAGAATTCTGTATGATGCAAATGAGGTAACAAGTTACACGCGAGTGTGGTGTTGTTCGATGTTAATTTTGCTTCTTTATAAATTTCATATAAATTTACGATAATGACAAGCAGAAAAAACACGATTGTTGTATGGGGTTGTTTTTTTTTTAGTAGCATGAAAACTATCCATATGGATAAATATGGCTTGACACCTGAGAATCTCAAACTATATTGAAATTGCAATTCAATAAGACTTGACAAGTCATCATGAATCGTTTAATGCCAGAACGACGCTTCAAAATTGTGAAAATTTACTTTCGACAAAAAAGGAATCTGCTTGCGAAATTCATAGAGCGCCTCTTAAGGTCAACATGTGAGCAAGCAATTTATGCAATTTTTGGTAATTTTACTCTTCTCGATACAAAGACCAAGAAGTATTTATGTATACAGAAGAGAATATTGCTACTGCAGCCCAAAGCAGGGATGACATTTAAAAACTTTAAAATTGTACCAAATAGCTTGAAAGATTGTAGTTTTTTCCTTAATTGTACGATATTAAGACACATTTTTTTAATTTATATTATTTTTTTTATACAGATTTATTAAGAATATAACAAAAAAGGTACATTAAATGTCACTTGTACTATGACATGACAAAACTATAAGATATTTACAGCCTATAAATTTATTTGACTTCTTCTCTTTTTTTTGTAATAAAACGAAAAAATCATATGTGAACGTTTCTGTGGTGACATCTGTCAAACTAATAACTAAATATTAAAGTGCAACAAAACCGATATTTGACTATTTGACAACTAATTACAACTTCTTCCTTACAAATCGCGATGTATGTGGGTAATACCAAGCAAGAAAGAGTGTATGAATGTATTCACCGTAAAATGACTGCAATAATGAGTTGCCATATAAAACTAAACTGGGGAGATTCCTTAATTTTACTGAATATGTCCTTTTCAAGTTAGAACAGCATAAAAAAGGGTAGAATAGTACTAGTTTTACTTTTTTAAGAAGCTGTCGAATTGTCGAATCGTCATCGTATCGAACAGTTTGCCACACATCCAGCTTAACAATCGATTTATTCGCAAATATGGTGACAACTTTCTATTCTTGCTTAACGCCTCTGGACTACCTTTTATGGAACTATGTCAAAACATTGGCTCTTGAAGTGTTTGAAGCCAATATTCAAGCCACTATTGACGTCATACGGTCAAATTGATTGGAAAAAGTAGTCAAAAACTGGACTGGTCGAATGAGTCGTGTAACTGGAAATCATACACATGTATACATAAAATAATAAATACCAGACTATAAGCAAAATCATTCCAACAATATTTGTTTTGTACTGTCATTTTAGGTTCTCAAATCCTGAAAAAAAATACTTTTACTCTTTAATTCAGTACTTTTACAATGAAGAATAAAGAAATGTACTAGAGAGTAGTCCAAATATTTGAACGTCAAATAGATTTTCTTTGCGCTTCATTAATAAACGGAGAATTTATTGATTTCAGATGTAACTGGTAACGTGGAGTTATTTCCGCACACTGCCAGCTCCCTATAGCCACGCTGCATATAACATGAATTTCCGTGAATTTTTTTAAGGTTTCTGCGAGTTTTTGCTCGAATTTCTCCCTGAATATTATCTTTTAGAAATCTTATGCTCCGTGTTTTATTCACATGCACACCTTTCTTTAAATACCAGCAAATGAAAAAACTAAGAGCGAATAAATTCAATTTCGCTGAGTTCTTCGACTTAGTGCCTTAAAGAAATCGAAAAACTACTGTTGGCAATAGGTGGAGTTTAGATCTTTAACAATCTCGTCTTAACTCAAGCCGGATGAAACGTTTCAGTGGTTGATGACTTTGAAAATTTTGTTGAACATCTTGAAGATGTTCAGAATGTTGGTTTCCTTCGGTTCTAGGAGAGTCAATTTCATCGCTTTGTTGCCTAAAACGTGCAATAAGATGTTTTATTGATTCTGCTGGTCTAGTTCCTACATTCGGCGATATGTTCGTTGCGTTAAAACGAAATGTTCAATCACATTTAGTTCACATTAAAACTTTAATATTATTAATTTCTATATTAATTTAGTTTTAATAACAGTATGAGTTTTTCTCGTCTTAATTTTTCTGTTGCTATTTGTTTTTTCTTCCAGGTGATTGTATACCCAACACGAGATAGCTTGCAATTTGTTGGTGCTGTTTCGATTTTGATAGGCATTTGGCTATTGGCCCTTCTATTGGCTTCGCCCATGTTTATCTATAAACGCCTTATACATGCCGATATACCACCCGTTCTGCAGGAACTGGGAATTAATGGGGTATCATTTTGTATAGAGGATTGGCCTTTGAATCATGGGCGCTTCTACTACTCCATGTTTTCATTGTGTGTTCAATACTTAGTGCCAATACTGATTGTTTCTGGTGCCTACTTTGGCATCTACAATAAGCTGAAGAGTCGCTTAACAGTGATAACCGTACAGACAACGACGACACAACGGAATGCAGAACGTGGCAGACGTATGAAACGGACCAACTGTTTGCTCATCAGTATTGCCATTATATTTGGTGTTTCGTGGCTGCCTTTGAACTTTTTTAATTTGTATGCAGACATGAAGCGAGCAGCTTTAACGAACAATATGCTGGTGGTTTATGCTTTCTGCCACATGATCGGCATGAGTTCGGCCTGTTCCAATCCCCTGCTGTATGGATGGCTGAATGACAATTTCCGTAAAGAATTTCAAGAATTATTATGCCGTTACAAAGAAAACACTAATATTGCTCTTAATGGTCATACAACAGGGGGCGCTCAATCACGAAGGAAACGGAAGCACAACAACATTTCAAAAGGGGAACTGAAGTTGTTAAACAGTGCGGGCTTCGGCAATAAAGGCGAGTCTATCCAATTGGGTATCTCCAACAACAACACTACAATAAATGGCCTACGCAGTGCAGTTACGGAGTCGGTGGCTCTAACGGAAAACCCCATGGCGACAGAAGTGACAACATTAGTGATGCGGTAAATAGATTTCTTAAACCATAAATTAGGCCGTACAATTTTTAGAAATAGACACCCACGTGTACTTACATATGTAGTTTTATAAACATATGTACATAAATGCAAACAAAGAAAACCAACATATGGAATTAAATTCATTGTGTAAAAATATTTAAGAAAAAAACCAAAAAAAAAAATTCAAGTCTAGTTTAGTTTTGTACTTAAATGATAAACTTAAAATAATTAAAATTAAAGCCTGTACGTTTTTTTGGTGAGGTAGGAAAATTCCTTTCATATCGTTGGATGTTGTCACGCCTGGTATGTGGGACTTCCACTAAAATCCTACCTTTTCCTAAGAATTATAATAATTAAAATAGTAATAATAATTATTTTTCTTGATTTGATTTACGTTAATTTATAAACACACATTTTTTTACGTATGTAGATATTTATATACATATAAAATAACATAAGGAAACGATTAAGGAACTTTTCAAAAGAAAATGAAGTATTGAAAACAATTTTATATCTTATTTATGTGTATAAAAACAAATAAAAAACTCAAGCCAGGAGCTTATTGTAAAAACATATTTAACAAAGAGCCAGAAAAATTAAGCTCATGACAATTTAAGGAAGGAAAGAGCAACAGACGTATCAATGAATTTTAGGAATATATATTTTTACTTTTGGTTACAGCTTTTGAAACTATATTCAGCGTTGTGGCAACACTCTTCATACAAATTAATGCTTCGAGCCTTCTGGCAATGATAATGACAGATTTACCAACTTTTTCCATACAATAATTTGACATTCGTGTGCAAGGACAATTTTCGGTGGCATATTTGGAATTAATATCTGTCAGCATCTGCCTTACGGCCTTATCTCATATTGGACATGGCACAAATCATAAAACCCTTGATCGAGAGCTCGAATTATCCAATCCCTTATGGTTTGTAGTTCACCAGAAAGGGAAGGGAATACAAGGCATCATATTTGGTAGCCCGAAACCCTCAAGTAACATCAGACCTTGCATTCCACTCAATCTTAGTTCCTTACATAAACAGGGCCGGTTGCAAGGCAAGGATCACTAGGAGCTTTGATCCCATACATTTTTCGAAGCCTCTTTCTGCGTTTTTAGGTTTAAATCACAATCAGAATGTTTCAACCTATCACCAACACTAGAATGCCAAGAGGCTTGCTGGAGACTATTGGTCTCCGTTCTGCCAACTGACCTTTGGTGAAGGCTTCAGAATAACATGTTTTGGTTGTCGTGCAAACCGAGAGCCCCTACTCTTCCATACCCCGAAAAGCAGATTGCAAGTTCGCCAACGCAAAACCCGCCGTCTGGGGTAATTTTTGGTCTGACTCCAATTAAATGAACTGGGGGACGGTTCACTAGGGGCCCATGTGGCTGCAGAGCTTACAAAGGTGGCAAATTCTTATAGTAAGTTTCACGGCACAAATCATAAGCACCTTGCTGAAGAACTCGGCCTATCTAATATCTTCTATTTCACAAATCCCCAGAAGGTAAAAGAAGACAAGGCACCTGAGTTGGTAGCCCGAAATCCTTGAGAAACATCAGGCCATAACCAGACTCTAAACTAAAAGCAAAAAACACCAAGAGAACAGATTTAAATGTTTAAATATATTTAATTGGGATTTCAACTCTACTGGCGAGAATAACAATTTGACGGCCGATTTAAGAAGGCGTCAGCTCTACAAGTCACTTAGAAAATATGACTGAGTAAATGCTGTCTAAAACTAAAATTCCTTATTTTGACGATGAAAAATAGTTGCTCAAAATATTTTTAGACTCAACTAGAGCCTAAAAACTATTCTAAAAGTCATATTATTAACGGCGTAAGTAATAATCCTGCGCGTACGTCCCTCACATAACAATGAACTCTACATTGTACTGACACATACACACAAAGATATAAATCTGCGCTTACCTACATTTCCCTTAAAATGTAATAAATAAATAAATATGAAATAAATTTATTCATATGACAGTGTAACGATTGTCAAATTCACTCTTCTAACGAAACAAAGAATAATAAAAGCTCATTATACAATACAATAACACAAACACATACACAATTTAAATTTTACTGAGCTTTTGTTTTCAAACGTTTGTTATTTCAACATTGCAGATGAGCTAATTTGCTTAATGACCGTGTGTGCTAACTGAAGTTAATGAATGTATTATATGTTAAAAGAAATTAAATAAATGAGCAAAAATAATGACGGAATAAAAAGCAAATTATATTTTAAGTGGAGCCCGATTAATATATATTTTGCTTTAAATAATTTTAATGACCATAGATTTACAAATTGCTTAAGTAGATACTTTGCTGGCAATCAATTAAAATAATATGTTGGCTGGTTTTGTTTCTTACTCGCATTCGTATGTTTCCAAGTGCCAACACATTTAACGGGAAATACTTTAAATTATACTGATTAATTATTTATACGGCAAAAACATTCTTAAAGCACGTTGTTCTAACGTTCGCTACTTTTTTTTAACCAAATACATACGATTGTTTGTGTTGTTTTTGGGTTAAATAGAATCCTTCTAATTAAATGGTCTCAAGGCAATATTATACAAAAACGAACATTATAATTCCCAAAATAAAATTGTATAATTGTATTCGCTTTCTATTTTTTTTATAAATAAATCTATGGCAAAATGTGGAAAAGAAAAAAATCATATATGTACATACATATTTCAATTAAGATGTGTGTACACACACGCTCATACATAAATGTAATGAAGTGATAGACAATTGCTCGTATTAACGATTTTAAATGAAAAATTGTGGCAAATTCATGTAAATTGTAAAGTTTGTTGCGTAAAAGATATGCCTGGGTTTTTCCTAGTTGTATTGATTAGGTGGAGTTTTTGTGTAAATAACAGGAAACATGTAAATAGGTATTTAATATTAAATTTTTAGTATTTGAATAAATACAACATCTCTTCAACGAAAATAAAATTTAACTATTTAAAATACAATATATTTAATTTTTAAAAGAATTTGTTTAATTATGGCGCAAACGATTATAGAAAAGCCGTAAGTATTTAAAGGAGTAATTTTTGTGAAAGAACAAAAAAAAAAAACAATTGAAAGTTTAAAATTGTAGCTAAACCAAAAGCAAAAAATATTTTACCAATTCGTGGATTATATCAGCAACGGATATAATAAAATCAAGCCAATCCGATTAAGTTTCACCACAACAAATTTATATGAAACTGGAAGTGTTGCGAGGCAACTTAATTGGTGACAAATAGTAAGATATCGCATAGATTTAGAACAACAAAGAATTATATTTGCTGGGCCAAGCGAATGGAATAACTTGACATCTGCAACTAGAAATACAAACATTTCATTATAAAATAAAACAAATTTTAGTTGTTGTGGAAAAAAATTTATTTATCGTATTTTTTTGCTGTCCCCTTCAAAGTAGTGCGGCTCAGATATAATGCACTTGTGCCAGTGTTGTTTCAGTCCTCGAAGCAGTTTTGATATGCACTTTTTTATATTCTTCTCGGGCTCTGTCAGCGCTTCAGGTTTTTTCCTTAATCGTTACAAAATGCCATCCTTTAAGGGGCCTTTTTAATCTTGCAAGCAGGCAAAAGACACAGTGGTGACTACGGTGGTTGAGGCATAATTACAGTGTATTTTTGGCAAAAAATTTAGGAATATGCGACGGTGTTCTTCGTCTAAATTCATCAATTGTGGAACAAACTTCGCTTCCACATGTTTAATGGCCTAAAATTTCGGAAAAATTGTGATGAGATGTAGAAGCCGATATCTCAAAATCCTCAGCAGTTTTTCAAATAGTGATTCGACGATTCTTCACTTTCTCAACATTTTTTTTTATCGGTTGTTGACGATCTGGGGCGTCTAGGACGAACGCCGTCATGAAGGTCTTAGCTTACAGCGTACAATTATTATGTGCCACCACTAACATTTTAAGCGTTTTTCAACACCTAATTCCATTTTTTAAACAAGATTTGATGATGCAAATTCTTTGATACATTCTTTTCGACAGCATAAAATCGCTCTCTAAACTAAACATGCTGCATAGCTGGAACTGTGGACACATTTTCCAGACAAGTGCCAGCATAAAAAGGGTGGGAAAAATCATCTTGTATGACAACCACGTGGACCGAGAAGTTTAAAAATTTACGTCATTTTTGGAACACACCTCGTATATGTTTATAATGTAAAGAAACCTGGGCCTCATTTTAAGCTTTTAAAAAACAACAGTTTAATACACACTTATTAATTATGTAACAGGGCGCCGACTAATTATTAAATTGAATGAAATCTTTTATTCATATTTCGCACATTTAAAGTGCCTCTGTTCTATTGCTGTATTTGCATTTTAATGATTTTCAAACAATTCCTATTCATATTTGACGAATGTCTGTAACTTAGCGTGCCGTGTTGTTTAGTCCTTATTAAAAATGCTCTATTTGGCAGTCGTAAAATATCTGCTGACACAACAAATGACTATTTAAAAAATATGTTAATTTTTTTTAAGTTGTTATAAGTTGCATAAATTTCATACAGATGCCTGCAAGAGAAAGAAGAATTTTTGTACAGCTAAAATATTTTATCAATTAATTTTAGCGCTGGTAGATTTTTTTTTCTTGACAAAATTTTCCAATTGGTTTAACAAAATTCCTACACTAAAAATGAAACAAAAAGTTGATTTATTTGTTGCTGTCACCCAAGATGAGTACACGCCGTGTTAACTGTAAGTTTCCTCAATTAAAAGTCGTCGCAGATTTTTTTTAATTAAAGGATATAAAGCTACGCAAGTCTTATACCGTTATATAACATCATTATTTATTAATATTTTACGTGGTAATGAATACAGGCAAAAAATAAATAATGAGACAAAATACTTTTCCAAATTCCAAATTTTCATACTTGTTATTCAAAGGACAGTAAACAAAAACATACCTACATGTGACTTGATCACAAGGTATATATTGTCAGATAACATTTTTGCTATTTTACTTATTTTAGTTATGAACTTTTGATTTTTTTTCAATATTAAAACTTTTGTTCAAAGGCGACTAATGAGTAAAAAGATCTGAAGTTTTGCGACTTATAATTACCAGAAAGACTTTTTCCGTCAAAGAAACTGGATATTTTTATTCTATATTAAAAGTATATGAAATATATAAAAAAATTATGTATAACATATAGTTAAATAAATTTTGTAGAATATGTAGATATATCAATCTCCAAGAATACTTTTGTACAAGAGAAGTATTCCCCTCACTTAGGAGTGAAAGCACAAACATATTTTGAATAACTATCTGCCCTAGAATACTACTGTAAACTTTCAGTTAAGTTTTCTAAAGGTTTTGAAACATTTTAAATAGAATTAAAAATAAAACATTAAGAACGTGGACTATTAACATAAAAATCCCACAGTCGATGGCCAGCCAAAAGTATCTTAAAATTGAACAGTAAGTATCTTAAAATATCACTATATATACTTTTAAAAACGCTTCCCTTCATATGCATTATGGTGACTTTTGACTTCCAGTTAGAGTTATCAAATATTCAGTACATTTTATTGAATAACTTCAAAAGCTAATTTTTTTAAAGATACCATTTTAAATGTGGTGTATTAAGCGAAACCATAAACAAAAATCACATAATCAAAACTTAACTTGATTCAATGTAAAATTTGGCGGATTTCTTTTACCAAAGCTGCATCACTTAAGAGCAGGTAGCTCTATTATACAAAATTTTACGATTTTCATTGGTTTTTGTGCTCAGGAAATCTTGTGAACTTTGTTGTGAGTGTGATAAAACTAGCGTACCATTCATTACATTTCGATTTCACATCACCAATAAAATATATGACAAAATGCAGAGCTCGATGAAGCCTCGTTTATCAGCGATAAGCACAAGAGAGCGCAACTCAGTAATACAATATTACAATTACCGTGTGATATGCCGTGAACGAAATACGTTCCTATACGCTTATTGTAATCCAAATTTTGGGCCTTTGTATTATTATGAAAAATAACACCAACGACGGCACGTTAAGTAAGTTTTTATGTTTTGACAATTCAGCCCTGATCAAAGAAAAACTCCTGTCGCTTAAACAATTTTCATGTGTTTTGGAATGTCAAATATATTATCGCATTATTTGTCATTCGCTTAACATTTGTATTTCACACCATTACAATGTTTTTAGCAAATCCCAATGCAAAATATTATAGTCTGAATTGCCGTTCTGTAAAATTGTAAAACTGTTTTACTGATTGTTTTAAAAAATCTTTGAAATTTATGAAGTCTTATGGAATGTCAAATCTCTTACTTTCTTTGTGGTTTAGATAAGATTTTGCTTGTAATAGTATGATATTTTAGTTTTATTTCAGTTTTTTACAACTTTCAATAAAAAGTATTATAATCTACTTTTTAATAGTTATAATAGTGGTGAAATCAATTCCATACATTTTGAATATCGACATACATATATATTGGATCATGGTGGTCCACGATTAAGTTAAACATTTTTTGGTGACACAGAGACTCAAATATATATAAGAAAACTTGGAAATGGTTTTTAGCTACATACGTATGTATATAGATGTATTCCTTCTAATGTTTATTATTATTTCATATAACAGATACTTTTAAAATATAATTGGAATACATACGTATGCTTGTATGTATGTGCATACAAATAAATATCTGAAACACGTGTCCAAAGTGTTTAATAAACATCTTAATCGATTTCCAACAATACAGAATAATTCATATTTGCTCCAAATTGAATCATTTGTGGGCAAACGATTTTGTAAAACGGCATTTGAAATCCATGTTTATGCTAGAAACGTACTACCCGATTTTGGGACATTTAACAAGTTCGTGGAAAACTGAATGCCGCTTTGATATCACAAAAACATTTTCATCTTATTTTTTCTGTCCGTAACAATGGAAACTACTATCAAAACACTTATTAAATAAGGAAACAAACTCAAGCAGATATCATATAAATGGTGATTTTATCAAATTAGAATTTTGTTTGGAGCCTCTGCTAAAGAACTTAAAAAGATTACATACATACTTATGGACGTATACTTGGGATAATTTATGACAAGAGAGGGTTGCTTAAGTTTCAATTATTTTTTTGCCAAAAGACTTTTATAGAAATCAAAAGCAAATTTTCATCATGTTCATTATAGGATGTTTTATAGTCCAGATACTATATTATTTATCAACAGCACAAAATGACAAATAGGTAATTCCTGCAAAGACGAGTCAAAATAATTTTATTTTGCAGAATCCATTAACTTCAGAATATATATATATATATATATGGGTGTGTGTGGCCCAGGTAGGGTTGCCACATGGCCTGGAATGAGCTTGATTGTCAAGATTTTTTAGGTCCTGTCAAGTGTCAAGATAAAATATAATTTGTCCAGTTAATTTTTAAAATTAAAAAAATTCAATATAAAAAAATGTATCATCATTTGTTAAACACCAAACCAAGCTAAAGGAATGTTTTGAGTTTGCATGTATCGAATACAAGCATCTACTTCATGTTCCCATTCGATGGCTTTCCCTTTTGCCCGCAATTGATCGATTATTCAGAGGCGTATTTGTATTTTATTCATAATGTAATGCATGAATTGCATTCAGCTATATTAGCGCTTGAAAATGATTCTTGTACAATAATGGAACTTCACAGCATAATGAGTAAACTTATGAATAGTCTTCAAAGCCGAAGGAAGAATTGTTTTTATGGAAGTATAGTTTTGGCTATTTTTAAAAATATTTCAAATAATGATGTTCAAGCATTTAAATTAGAAGCAAATCAATTTTTAACAAATGATATTTCATACTTGGAGCAACGATATGATTTCGGAGATGAATCAATTTACAAACACATATTAGTTTTAAATCTGAAACAATCTCTTTTGTCATGGGATACATTATCAGAGCTTCCAAAAATTTTACAGATATCAAATTCTGTTGATAATGACATGTTATATACAGATTATTGCTGTCTTCGAGAAGTGTTTGATCAAGTGCCAAAAGATATTCCGATTGACAAAATATAGTATTACTTTTTAAAAAAATGTATTTAATTTGATCTCATTTATTTTTCCTATTCCAATTAGTAATGCTGTCAGTGAAAGAACATTTAGTACATTAAACAATTTATATTCGAAAGAAAGGAATAGAATGGGATATGACCTTATAAAGGCTGAACTGTTAATAAGACAAAACTTTGAGGAAAATTGTAAATACTTTAAAAAATTTTTACTAACGCCTAAAGGAACAGAACTAGTTAAGTCTGTTACTAAAAGTACAAAGTATATGTGGAAAAATTAACATAGTTAAATGTAAATTAATTGTAGGATGTTCATATTATTTGACGTAGACTGAATTGTAATACGTTTTTGTTTTTTTAAGTTTTTGTATAATATGTTATGTTTTTATTGTTTTTTTTAATCAAATTTAGCAGTTTTTCTGCTCATTTCTACGTATGCGTTATTTTAATTGTCAAGATATTTTTTGAAATCTAGCTCATTTTAGGTGAGTGTCAAGCTGGCTGGCTTTTGGGATATGGCAAGCCTAGGCCCAGCATAAGAAAACCCATCAAGTGTGTCAAAATAAGTTTTTTAATAAAACGCAATTTAGGTTTCTCCCTCTGTGTTGCCTATTCATACTGCGATGTTTTTGAGACTTGCGAACAGTTTTATATGAAAATGTTTTTACATACAAATCCAAAAAAGTGAGTTCAGGAAATCTGACACACTAGGTGGTTTTTTAAAGGAGGGTCACACATGTGTATTACATAAATGTTGAAAATGATTACTGTGAATCGTGAAAGCCATAACTTTTACTAAACATATTGTTAAATTTAAGTGCCAAAAGAAGCGTTAAAGCAGCGAATTTTTTTTTTTGAGTTATTATGTTTGATTTAATAAAACAGGTTTATTAAGGAATAGTCATAAATAGAAAGTTTTAAGTTCGCAAAATTTTTACCAAACGAATAAAATAATATTTTATTACAATCTTTAAATTACCATAAAATGAAACAGAATGCTTTTGCTTTGTATTAGACTTATCATGACTTATGATTTCAATAACTCGCATTCAAATTTTTATTGGAGGCTTAATAAACAAATCTGGTTTACCAGCGACCCTTTTACTCAATAATAAGTAAATTTTGCACAATCTACCAGCAGCAAGATGTAAAAAAATATAATAATAATAATAATCCATATTGAAATATGAACACTATTGTGTTGCAAACGAGCATTATCATTTCCTTCTTTGTTTATTTTGCTTATTTTACTACAACAGGTAAACTAAAAGTTAATGCCGATTTGGGGCGAAATTTGTGACGCTGTCGTAACAAGGCCAAAAAGAAATTCAGAATTAATTATTTATAATTTCATATATGAAGTTGGTTCTTTTTAAAACTAAAAAATTCTCGCATTTTTGTGAACGATTTGGAGAAAATATGTGTGTGCTCGTGGTGCATTACTGAAAATTGCGTCATAGTTTCTGACAGAAGAATTGATAAAACAAATTTCTTTATGTTGGTATAATTGGGGGGGGGGGGGGGGGCTTCTGCCCAATTGGTTGTAGTCAAGGTTCCGAATTTAGCAATTTTCCGGCTAGATCTAGCCAAAAAATGTGGCTGTATTTTATGTAGAATTCTGTTGACAATTTTTTGCGGGTTTTTATTATGACTTTGATGTGGAACTACTTATTTCACACTCTAAAATGCAACAGTGTCATTTACGTCAAATGACAGTTTCAGTAACCTTAACGGTACAAATACACTTGGTAAATTTTTCGTGCTCGAAATCAATCATTTCAATTGAAAATAAAGCAAATAGGCCGTTAATGCTTTTATAATGAAATTATTTGAGTTTAATTAAAATGACTCCACAGAATGCCAAAACCGAGATCTGTAGTTGTAGATAACAGAAAAAACAAGGGCACTCTGAAAATTTTGTAGAATGCAAGTTGTATGATTTTACTGCCATTTTCATCAACAGAAAAGAATATGGCAAAACTTCCAATCATAAAATCAACTCCGTAGGATATCAGCTCACAATTGCAATAGGTGTTTTTCTATTCCAATGCGTTCATCACAGGTATGTACTCGTACATACGCATTTATATGCTAGATTCTACTTTTAAATAGATTTCGTTGCCTATCACTTCAGTTTATATGTTTCACGTTCTGCATTAAAATTGCATTTCAGCGGATAATCAAAGCAAATATTAAGGTTTATCTTCCTTAAATATCAAGTTTGAAAGAATTTTGCATAAAAAATTTAAAATAATATATGAGTACATTTTAAATTTTATGCATAATGGGGCAAGAGTGTACTTTTCCGCAGAGTCCACGTGACGGCAAGTTTGGTTTTTAAATTTCAAGTCGACGAATTTTGTAAAACATGCCTGACTAACTTAGAGCGAAATTAAATTACTGCATACTGCTATATCCAGACATGTCTTAAAATCTTTTTGATTTTGTAAAAATTTCCATACAATAGATATTTGGTCTGGCAACGCTGCGTGCATACCAGCTGTAACATGCGGTAGTACAAAAATTAATGATACAGCGCCATTAAAACGGCAATTGTAAACGTCTCTGAAATGTGTAGACATACATACATACATACACATATACTTTTGCATATATTGTGATCTTAACAAGTAAACGCCATAAGTCCATTCTTTTTAAATTTACAGGAAATACAAAAACTTTTTGCCTTTTTTCTGCTCAATATTCTTTATTATAAGCAAAAGCAACTTTATACTCTTATCAGTTTTCATGCCAATAATCAAAGCCTTTAAAAGCACATGAAAACATTTTTTAAATTTAAAATTTTTTTTAATTTTACAACTTGTACAAAATTAAAATTAAAGCAATATATTTCCCTTATCGCCCATGGGGCATTTTTGAGGATACGTTTGCAAATTTATACAAATAGGTAATTTAAATAACACTATTTTATGAAATGTTTAAAATGAAAAAATTGAGGAGAGTTTAATTACATACAACGCAAGCACTTCAAATGTTGAACATAGATATTCTTTAAGAGATATTTTAAACAACGATATTACATAGCAAGATTTTACTTCAAAAGGTAATTCATTAAACTTGACGCCGCCCACGTAGTCAATGCGTTGATTAGATTTTTCTAATATACATCTCGGAATACAGGTTTGATCCATTGGGAGTGTTGAAATGGTATTGTGGATTTGAAAACGTACTTTACTAGCTATATAAACCATACTCTGGTAAGATCGTCTTACATACATCCCTATATAATGACATGGTTGAAAAAGTAATAGGCAAATTGTGCACCGCCATTACCGCCTTATTCTGCAGCCGTTGAAGAGATTTTAGTTCAACATTTCTTTTGTTGCAGGCATAAACACCAGCTAAGTAATTTAAATGCAACTGTAGTGTTAGGCTTGCGACTAAACTTATATAGTATGCCAAAGGGCCGGTGCTTTTTTTTAAAATTTCCAATATCCCAGTTAAAATTATATTGTAATATGATACCCAAGTAGTTGATGGAATGAGTTTCATGTATTACTTCAACTTTAGAAATTTGTATTACTTGTTTGCAGGTTGAAACCGTACAAGTTTAGTCTGAGTCGGATTGAGGATAAGCCTATTTACACGAGTAAATTCAAAAACGAGGTATGTATCTCTTTCAATATTCGTTTTCAGTACTAAATCGTTCTAAGAAGGATTGGACAGGACCCACTGCTTCCTATTATTAAAATAAGTTCTAAGTAGCCAAAGTTCCCTATTTAACTTTTGCAATAAAATTTTATGATCAACTAGATCGAAAGCCTTTGCCAAACCAAAGAATATTGCAGTCACTCCAGTAAAGCCTTCATCCAGACCGTTACAAATAGATTTCACCACCTTAAGCACATCATCTTCTGTGCCACAACCTCTCCTGAATCCAAACTGATAGTTGTATTATATTTGTAAATTTATTCTCTTACAAATAATTCAAAAGTCTTTTATACAAAATTTTATTTTATTTTATTTATATTTTCATTTTTATTTCATTTTATTTAGACTTTTATCACCTTTTTTCTGCAAGTATTTATCTGTGTGGACTTAACACATTTGCATGCGACAATAATAAAGTACAATAATAAGTTTAAATGACGTTGATAATATGTTTTCGTCGTTGACGTTGATAATATATTTTGAGAAAAAAAAAATTAAATTTGACACAAAGTGGACTTAGCACCTTTGCACGTTAAGCTGACGATATACACATAGTAGATATATATCATTTATCAAGAACAATGGGAAGAGAGGCTAAACAAGCTCGCATATTGTTGTGAATAATTTCAATAAACTTTTAGTTCTAAAAATATTAATCGAAGAAATCATGCGATTTGTACTTTTCTTTTATCACCACGTCAGTAATAATTATTAATACATAGATTTGTGCACAACTTTTTCTTACCACACGCCGAAATATGTAAGTATTTGTATGAAAAATGTTGCGTTAACTTTAGGATATTCATCACTTTGTTTTTTCTTACATCTTTTGCGCCCTTAAGGCGCTGCACACCACCTACAAAAAAATACCAAGTATTTTTCCTCTTGCAAAAAAAGAGTACGTGCTTAAGACAATTATGACAAATTATGACAATAATAACTTGGAGCAAAAAGTTTGGTGTGTCATTGAGGCCTTCGGTGTTTTTCTTCTAAACAAAGTTGGGTCGTTCTACTTAATTTTCAACACATCCGTTTAATTTTTATTTTAACTGTGCGCAGTTAAAATATGAATTAATCAACAAAGTAAAAACTTTTTCAGGTATCTACGAGTGCAATAACAACAATTTGCAAAAAAAAAGCAACATCTTGACTTGAATTTAAGTTGCGTAAGTGTGTTAATTATTTCTATATGGCCGGTTGCTCATGGTTTCAACACAATACAATAAGTCACAATGTTGGCTATAATTCAATTACCTGTTTGCATTTGTTTTACTTTTAGATGTCATGAATTTCATATAGAACGGTTGTAAGTAATAAGTTGTAATGGCAGATTGGGCTGATTTTAGTCCAGAACTACACATATAATAACTGACTTCATGGACATAAATACAGCGAATATTTCTTTGCTGAAGGCTAAGACGGAGTTCAAAATATATCTGGTAACATGTTGTATAATTCAAATTGTTTCTGGCGTCACGTATATTTTCAGCTGCGAAATAACATAAGCAGAGCTTTTCTTGAAGCAACAGCTACTCAGTTTTTTTTAAATTTAATTTTCAATTTACATAAAATTAAAAAAGAAAATGTTAAACATAATGCCGCTATATCTAAATACACATGAAATCAATTAATAATTTTTATAGAAATCAGTAAAAAGTAAATGAATTGAATTTAATTTCATGTAATTTGTTTTATAGAGTTTAAATTAATATAAATATAATAATAATAATAATAAATAAGCAACCATTTACATACACATGCACTAAATTCATAGGAAAGCATAAATATTTTGCCACTTTTTGCTAAAATCCAAAGTAACAGAAAATTATGGTCTTTGTTTATATCTATATGTTAAACAATATGGGATACTTTAAGAGCTAAAAACCCTCAAATTATGTGAATGCGCAAAATAGGCACCAGCTCTTGCAAATTTGTACACGATTGTGTCAGCGATGAATTCGATGTTTTTATAAAATTTTGTAAATTATTCCTTTCGCTGCTGCTGACGCAGTTTAATCAGCAGTTTAATCAGCTTTCAGTGTTCAACAAGTTGTTCATATATTAAGCACTATGTGAGACATTGCATGTGCCAATTACACTAAAAGTAAAATGAGACATTGAAATTTCATATTATAGTTTCAAACAAGAAAACATTGTTAATCTCAAAACTCTTCGGGTCCAGGACTTAAACACACTTAAAGTATACAATGCATTCACTTTATGTGTTGCTTATTGTCTATTTGATCCTGCTTCATATCCTGCAAATTGGCGTCTAGTATTCTCATCTTCTTAGCCACATGCGTTTCACTACATATACGGTTTCCTGTCCTTACCAACAGTGAAAGCGAAAATAGACCAGAACTTTTCTTGCATCAAATTTATATTCAGCTGCTTATGTCTGTAATTACTGCCACACAAAAAAAATTGCCCAAATTAAATGGTGGAATCAAATCAAAATAACCACATAAATGGTTACTTAAAATACTTCGAATTCTTTGTTGGTTTTTCTGAGTTCATGAAACATAATTGTTTTGCAAATACAAAAAAAAAAAAACTTGAATTTAAGTGGCCTATTTTCTGTGATCTGTACGAGGTGTCTTACAACAGATATCTGTTATTCGGAGGAACTGTCGAAATAGTGGGGAATTTTCAGGCGAACGTTTCTTTTGTGTCCCGTCTTTTTTTTACTGTCTAGAGAGCTACACAACAGAAGCTCTCAAGCAAAGCGCTGGTGCTGCCTTCGCATACCGCAAGAAGTTGCCACCTATATGCGGATGGTAAGCCAGATGCGAGCGGTGTTGAGCCCTTGACAAGCTCATCTAGAGCAATTCGACCAAGCAAGGTGTTAATTGCGGGGGCTATTGTATGTCCTTTCCACTGTTTGACACAGTTTCATAAATAAATATTGAGAGCAACGATTATATGGTTGAACATAACAGAAATATTGTTAATTAAATATTGTTAATTAATGTAGCTCGTTATGATATAATGTGGTACTACATGAACAAATTATGGCAGAATAGTATTATAATATATCGGTTTATGACAAAAACATATAATATTCTTAAGCAAGGATATAGGATATTTACATATAACTCACTGCATATGATATTGTAAATATAACAATATCAAAAACCACCACATAAATCAACACTAGTATCTATGCTGATCGTAAAAAATTGTCTCCCCAACCATATATTTTTTCTATCTGCACGATGTATATGTTTATTTCCAAGATTTCTTTTCCATTCAAAAGAGAAATATTGATTTTAAAAGTGGCACGGGATTTAGTTTGCAGTTCACTTTTTACATCTACCGAAACGTTAAATTTGTAAATTAACTGCTAGGTATCCAAATTTGATCTATAAGTGGTATAAGTAAACTGACTGAAAGCAAAAAATGTCACATAATGTCAGTAACGTGCCGAAGACAACAATCGGAATGGAGGTCTAAAACTCTTCTTTTATTTATTTCTTTTAACAATTGGCCAATAAAATGATTTTGGTTGCGCATGTCACAATTTTGCTCCCCACTGTATGCATTAAGGCACGTACATTGATTGCATACGGATGTGGTGTTATGTTTGATTTATGTGGCATTACTACGTTTTCTGGTCGTTTCTTTTTTATGACGTTCTTTAATGATATATAATCTTCTAATCTTCGTATGTATGATACATTTTAGACAAATTTTTCTTTTGTATTATCATCGCTGTGATTTTGTTTATTATTGAGTAATTTGCTAATAATGTTGCCCGTGATGAAAAGAGAATAATTATTGTTTATCAGGGTTTCTTCTGTTCCGCTTAAAATTTCACATCTAATTTATTTCAGTGGTTACGAAAATTTCATTAAAAAAATTATTGTCAGCGAACGCACGCTAAGTAGAAAATATAATGCATTTAATTTGTTCTCTCCTTTGCCTCAAGTGTGTTGTTGTTCACTGCTCCATTTGATACATGCCCTTCAGTGTGAAGGAGTGACCGAGATAACGAAAAAGTAAAAAACAAATTATCCGCGGGACAAATAACTTTGAAATGTTTCCATATCCTAAGCTGGCGATAGTCAACAAGTTCTATGTGAAAAGTATTTATTATTTTCAGCTATTTCTGTATAAAATTTTCCGACAAGTCGAAGCGTTTTCTGAGTACGATGTTTTTTATATTTTTCAATGGAAGCATAAAAGACTCGTATTAATATAAATATTTTCCAAACAAAAATTCCATTAAAAATGATTTAAAATTTAAGTAATTTTAATAGACTTGAAAGGAGGAATACTTTTACTTTAAATAATTTTTGAAAAAAAATTTGCTCATGTAAACAAAACAAAATTAATATTTTGTAGGTTGCAGACACTTTTTGGAAATCGGGATTTTACACAGTGACAGTGATACTTGTATTATTCATATTATGAATCTTATCCCCATACAAAACCGCATTTATATTATTTTTTTTAATTTAAGTATTTTTGATGCAATTGAAAAGAGGACCTCTCGTGACTTCTGTCACGAAATTCGTCTTTCTTACGATTAGCGGACATTGTTCTTTAACCGGAAATTGATACATACTTGTATTTTTAATATAATTTTGTAAGCAAAACTGTCCGTTAATTTTCAACACAATTTTGTCACCTTCCCTTTTAATACGTCTTTTTTGTTGGTATTTCATTTTTCATTGCGATCATTAACGCAATACAAAAACGTACGAATTTTAAGCATGAGAACCTTTTTCTCTAAATCTATGCATGAATGAGTTGTGAAAGTATCAACCTAAAATGGAAAACATGTACATATATACTACAAATTTTTTTATTTAGGTCTAATAAGATTTTAAGTACAAACAAATTTCAGCAACATCATCTAAAAAATGTTTCATTTTGATTAAAAGAAACGGTCGACTTGTAATTTAAGCTGCTTTCTAAGTTTTGCTTTTCGTACTTGGTGATATACGAGTGTGTATTTTTAACCTAAAAAAATAAAGACATTCGTGTGTTTTAGTTCAGATTATTTTATTTGCTACGATGTTACCAGCATGCATTTTGTATTTTTAAGGTCCTGTGACCTGATTTTCGAAAATGTTTCAAATGAAATAACAAACTGTTTTGATCCGGGACTGAAACAGGAGTTCATGTTACTCGTAAAATCTCACCGTTGAACTATTAAGAAGACCTTAAAGTTGGGACATTAGTGTGAGAGTTCTACTTCGGCAGAAGATATTCTTCCAATAAAGTGGAATATTTTGATAGAGCGTAAAAGTTTAAATTGTATTAACTTATAGGACAGATACAACTTTTTTGTGTATAAAGTATTACGAGTTTTGCTTCTAAACAGAAAAATAAATATAGTTAAGGAGGGCAAAATTTGTCGCAATCAATCATTTCTTAGTTTGCAGGAAAAATCGTTAGTAGCCCATTCTTACTTCATAAAATCATCTAAATAGAAAAACATCATCAAAAAATTTAAAAATTGCGGGTTTTGATTTGTGGTCGTATTCATCGAAAATAATTAAGAATATATTTATATAAGATGTTGTCCAGATCGTGAGATATTTTAATGACTTTGTTTGACGGTCAGCTCTCTTTTAAAGGCTATTATTGCCGTCCGCCTTTTTTAAACAGAAATATCACTCTGGAAACTTGTATGTATATTGTGATTCGATGCCTAATCAGTATTTTTTTGCTTGCGATCCCGGAACCTTTGGAGTCCATATTTTATGTAACTAAATTATCCTATCCAATATCAAAGCATTTAATATCTGTGAAACGGATAGAAAAGAAGAAGGCCTAATATTTTTTCTACGTGATATTTTTAACCAATGTCATATTTTGGATACTATTTGTGATATCAGTTTCTTTCCTTCGATTGACAAAATTTTACAAATTGGAAAAAGCGAACAAAGTCAAAATTTGGAAAAAATGTTCTTATTTCCAAACAAAAATAAACTGTTATGACTTTTGAGATGGGCCTTTTTCAAAGGCGTTTTCTATAATCGTCTTTTCTTAGTGTGTTCATTTTAAGTCCTTATGACTTTATTACACAAAATTTCACTTAAAAATAGTTTTTTATATTTTTTTAATATAAATTCGCCTAATTTTTTAGTTTCAAATGCATTTTTAGTGCAAAAATTAAAATTTTTAAGTTTAAGAAAGCCCAGTTTTTATATTCACAGAGGTGGAGGTTCGTGTCTAAGGTTAAATATTTAAAAATTAATCTTCAAGGCGAAAGGTAGCCCTTTTTACAAATATACACGTAAAGGTCTAAGTTTTGAAATATGAACGCTCTTATCAAATGTTCGACACATTCCAAAAACTCGAATAACTCAAAAATAGGAGTTTTGAAAAAACCCGATTAGCGAATTTTGATTGAAACAGGTGGTTTTTTAAGAACACAGAAACTGTTTTATTTTTAATTTTTATCAACAAAAACAAAATAACAATAATTAATGAAAAAACATATCCGCTAATTAATAAAAGCTCTTTTCTCAATGACGAAATAAAAATATTGATAACGAAAACAATTTATTATTGAGTAATTTTTTATGGTTGTCCAGTTTGGGGCACTTGTGTTAAGTTAATGGCTCTCAAGCTGTCATGGATTATTTTACGTCTAAATTACACATAATCAGCAATTCAAAATCTGTGCCTGAATCCCTTAAAATTTTAAACACATGTTTTAGAATAAAGGTAAAGCCAAGAAATTTTTATAACATTCTTTTTAGTGCACAAATCAAAATATAAATAAGTTGTAGTTCTAAGAAAATACATACATGTGTTCAATATACATATATGAAAGCTTTTTATTAAGAAAATCAAGACAATTTTTTTTGTATTAAAAAAAAGTGAAAAGAATAAGACGTGTTAGTTATATTTCTTTTAAATAAGAATCTGGAAACACTTGCCCACTTATAGTCGAAGTGGGATTTAGTGTTAAGGTGGCTGTTAACGCCACCCTTAAGGCCCCATTGTTGTTGTACTTCATTGCAAATAATCATTATTTTACCACCTTGACCGATAAACGGTAATTCCCTACTTAAAACCGGTTTGTTTTCTCCTGTCAAATTATTGGAAAATATTTTACTTGGCATGCGGTTTATATAGTAGAATTCCGCTTAAGCAGTAAAATCATTCAATTTGGTAGAACCCTGAAGCCGCGTTCCGAGTAGTCAGATATAAAAAGTTTGCACAATTGTTAATATCTTTGTATTTATTTGAATTAATTAGAAACAGTAGCTGATGGTCTTGTCTTCTTTACCAACATTAAATTTATATTTACATAATAATTCAAATGAATAAATAAATAAATAATTTGAAATATTATGATTTAGGAAGTCTAACGCATTGAAATTTGAAAAGATCATTGTCTTTTATATACCGAGAACTGGGGCAGCTTCACCCGAAAAGTTTTGATTGTTCGATCTTTTTGAAATTGTGTCCAAATAGTCGAAATCCTCTTTCATAACGCCATTCTTTTTATAATTAAATTTGTTTTCTCTTATTTTTGTACTTTTTGACTTCTTCTAATGATAAATTAAGTTTCTCTTCGAAATTTTGGTTAATCGTTTCTAAATGCACTATAAAATAAAATTTGCAGTCGCAATTAGAAAAGAAAAAACCCTCCGAAAGAGAATACGCAATTTTGTCTAATAATACCACCGGTTTGCCGAATAAATCGAAAAACCCGATTTTAAGAAGCCGAAAAAAGGAATGATGACATCAAAATATCTGACACTAAAAGTCGTTTTTAAAAACCGCTATTTCAGATCCAACAATTGAAATTAGTTGTTATTTGGCCTGTTGAAAGTGTGCCAGCAAAAACATTATAATAATAACAACATTATCTGTTAAGTTGAACAGTTTTTTTTGCTTTTTGGAAAATATGTTATTAAACTAACAATTTACTTTCTATTGAAACCATACCTAAACATGCAATTTGAAAGCAGAAAGTCCACTGCTTAAATATTCCAATAAAATTTCATTGTAAATTCATCAAAATTAGAAGTAATCGTGTCATGGTTAACCTGCCATGTACGGATACTCTACAAAGAATTTAAATAATAAAATAAAATGAAGCGAATTAACGAAGCCGCCAATTTGTAAACCACTCAAATGTTGTTATTTTCATTTTTCGGCTTCTACGGGGTAAATAGAGCATTCAGCAAATGACAGTCAGTGCTAGATTTAATAAATAAAATTAATTGAATTGAAAAAGCTTAAGTACATATTTAAACTTAAATAGAATTAAAATTTTTCCTAAATAAAACATTAAACTGCCAACATATTTATTAACCACAATGAATATTGTTTGCCTGAAACTCATTGCTAATATGTTGTTGTGTGTGTGTGTGTGTGTGTGTTTGTGTATTAATTTTGATTTCGGCCTGGCAGACAGTAACACCACTTTCGAATCTTTGAACAATTTTGAAAAATTATTATATGCATATTTTTCTCGTTTTTTCATCACTGTCAGAATTTGTGTTTTCTTCATCCAACATTTGTGTTAAAAGTGAAAAAAGCTTAACAAGTTTTATTTTTTATTTAATTGGAATTATTTATCTGTTGTGGCGAGGAAAAAAAAACCGCAAAACCAATGAAAAGATACTCGTATTTGTACTTGTATAAGTAAGAGTGCGTAGACCATGTTGAAATGGAAATGGGGGAAATCAATAGCCTGTTATATGTACCTACTACTGTATTATTATTATTATTGTTGACAACAAACATACTTAGTTTTTGTTGTTGTTTTCTTGTTGATGCATTGTCCGCCGTATTTGTACTTATGAATAGTTTATTGTCTCGTTTTTACAAAAACAAAGAATTAGACAAACAATTATATACATATTTTCTGTTTGCTTTAGTTATACATTTACTTAGTTGTTATAGAGGAAATGTTCGTTTAAACAAATGACTGGATCAACGGCTGCAAATATATGACAAAACCACATTCTGCACTATAATAATTAGTTTGCTATATAATGTGAAAGTATTTATTCGACCATATAAATAACGTTTTATAGCAGCACGGCTGATTTTTGTTTGTGTCCAGAAACTCACAACTAACTTTACGCCAACGGATTACTTCATTTGTAATATTTTGCCGCTTTTAATAGACTGTTTTATTGTTTCACAGCCAAGACTTTTCTTTTGTTTTCAATTTCATTTCTATTTTTGGTTTCGATTTATTCCAGAAACAAACCTGAAATGTTACATTTGTTTGGAAAATATAATTAATCTCTGTTCGTTATAGGTCAAGCATGTCTAAGTCTTCTTCTAACCTCTCTTTGCTTCTAACTCAATAGTTAATAAAATTTAAATAACATAAAAAAATGATTTGGGATTTTTCCATCTGTCCCATAGCCCGACATTTAACCTTAATTTTCAATGCGTTCACAAAGACAAAGAGAACTTTCGAGCAAATGTTCAAATCACCTTTTTGACTACCCAAACCAGAAATACTCAACTAGAAATATTTAAAATATACGAGGGCTGTTCGACAACTCCAGGAATTATTGATTTCCCGCACACCAGATGGTGGCATCTATCTCTTAATATATTTCCATCAAGCTGCCGCATTCAAGTTGTGTTTGACAGCCATTAAAAGCAGCCAACATCATGAATTTTAAAAAAATTTAAAAAAATAAAGTTTGGTGTGTTGATTAAGAATATTGTAATTTTTTTACGTAAACTGAAACCAAGGAAAGGTTGATAAGTTTGTAAGCCTCTCAACATCATATTTTGCATCAATACTTGGGCATGAAAAAGCTATCTGCGGGATGGTTGCCGCGATATCTTACACTTGACCATAAGCACTACTGTGTCATCACTTCAAACAGCTTCTTGTCATTGCTTTAGCGCAATCTGGAAGAGTTTTTAAGACATGGATCCATCACAATACCCCAGAGATCAAAAACCAATAAAAATAGTGGGTCAGCCATCAAAGTCATGGTGACGGTTTTTTGGAATGCACCCGGTGTTATTCCCATAGAATATCCATAGAAGTATAATATGGTCAACGGTGAATAGTATTCAGAGCTTTTAAACACATTCGATATTGATTTAAAAGAAGCGCGACTACATTTGGCAAATAATGAATGGACATATCCGAAAAAAGCCTATTTTGAAGGTGTTGTGAAAATTAATTGTGTGACAGAATAAGCAAAGTTTGAAAAACGCTGGACTTTTTGGATATTGATTTAAAAGGAGATTATTTCGAAAAACAAAACGCTGTTCGCCAAGAAAAATTAATTACATAGTCCCGGAGTTATGAGACAGCCCTAGTAACTGAATATAAAAAGAACAGAAAAGAAGGACATAAACAAATTTTATTCGGTCTTTGAATCTATTTAAAGAAATGCGAGCCCACTCAGAATTTTCTGGCTTTTATTTGTTAATTTTTGTTTTATTTATAACGAAAATCAGCTTTTATTTATAAAAAACAAAGAAAGCACAACCGGAAGCAAATAAGCGCTTCCTTGTCCCAAAAATTCGACATGAGAAGCTGCAAGTGCATCACAGAAGACAATTCCCACAAAAGTGGAAATGAAAACTTGTTTAAATTCTATAAAAAAAAAAAAACATAAAATGAAAAAGTGTTGCGTCTTCAATTCCCTTCAAGATTGTAAAATATTGAGGTGATTTACATATACAATTATACCTGTTGCTCTTTAAGGTCTCACAAATGCTAAATCAGTTTTTACATCAAATTTGAAAAAAGCTTAAAGTTTTATTTCAAATTAGTTATTTTCTATTAACTATAAAAATTTTCACTACCTATTCAATCAATATTTCTTAAATTTTTCAATTTCTGATAACGTAAAAGTAAATAACTTGGTCGCATAGCAGCCACTTTTAACGATTTATTGTCATTTTGACGATTTTAGATGCTGAAAACGGCATTTTCCCGATTTTTGGTCCTAATATTGACTATTTGCAAGAAAACGTGCTTACGACATCTTTCACTACTAAATAAAAATATGGATAATTTTTGCTCTTTTGTTCTTAACAAGAATTAAATTAAGAACAATTTATTAACTAATATTTATTTATATATGCTGAGATACTTAAAAGAGCGGCAGCAATTCTTCATTTGTATGTATTAAAATTATAAATTAAGTACATTTTTTGTGCAAAATTTTGATGGTCAAATTTAGAGATAAGGAAAATTAATAAGGAAAAGTGACGCAGCCAGAAATAAGTAAATGACCAAATATGTATATGGAACAGTGTGCTGAATTGCAAATTTTGTAAAGTGGAGCTAAAATTATCTTCTATCTGAAGCCCTGAAAGCACATCTAAAATCAAAATGAATAAAGATTTCATTTTCTTGATGTTGTAAAAGAATTTTTTCCATTTTTTTAAGAAAGCGAAAAATCTTCTAGTCTGAATTCAGTCAACAATTCAGACAATTAAAGTATTAAAGATATATTTTCTGAAAAAGATATTAATTAAACTTTAAGATTTTTGGAGACAAGTTTTCGAAATACAAACGAAGGATTTTAGTTTCCCATCTTGGCTGAACTTATCACAAAACTCCTCGTTTTGCCGCATATGAAAATTGAAGTCTTTTTACATACAATTCCACAAAAGTGAGCTGATGAAAGTTGACACACTAGGTGGGGTTTCTTATGCAGGGCCACATATACATGTATGTATTTGCATTTATGTGTAAATGTACGTATTTTTTCCATTTATTGGACTCAGTGGGCCTACTAATTCATAACTACTTGTTTGGTTGATCTCCCCAAATAACAATTCCACTAATATAGTAGTTTTGGCTGCATGTATTATCATTGCATCTACAATGTTCGCTGGCGCTTCTGCCAGCCTATCGTCTAAACAAAGTTTCTCTCTTCCATCTTCTATTCTACTGCCACATTCGACAAATTGGTTTTTTGAGTCTTTATCTGGTGCGTCACATTCACTTGTGTCTCTAAGTTTGAAATTATCTACAATAGATATTTATTAAAATTGCTATAAATGACTGTGTTTCTTCTCCAACCTTGTTCGTAGGTTTATATGTCCATCTCTCCCGGTATCGTCATGATACCATCGTTACTGACCTTTTTCATATCGGACAGTGTCTGCATTTTTTTATTTCGTTAATTTTCCTTCCTTGTTCCAATGAATCGATGCTGTCATAGTCAATTCGCTTAGTGTTCATATATTTTTTTCTACCTACTGCTGAGTGAACACCCCAAGAGAAAGTTCCAAGTACGTATTTATTTCCTTAATTGAATTTTTTAAATAAAATATTGTAATAGTAAAGGAATTTTTATCGAGAATTTTATTTACACTGGACCTAAAGTAAAAACATCTTTAATATTTGTAGTAGGAAAATATCAAGGTATTATTGAAAAGTATTATTGAAATGTATGTATGTATGTGTACAAACACATTCAATTATATATAAACCAGTCGCTTTTTTTGCTGCATGGTACTTAAAAAGAAGTTTAATTTTTTCCTATTCCTATTTCCCGCGTTGTCAACTCGGTGCATTTCGCACCATTTTCCATGCCTTGTAAAATTCTTGGTGCGAAAAATTGCTTAGTTGGTGCGTGGAGCGCTTTTCTTTATATTTGGGTGCGTTTTGTTTCACTTTGAGAAAAAAAAATCTTTGTACAACAAAATACATCTGCTTCAATACCATTTCACAACAAGGACAACAAGTAATGATGTTCAGGACGTACCAAATCATACACACAAAGCAAAAAGGTCCTGTTGTTGTAGATAATTTGTATTATGTAAACAAAAAAAAAAAAAAACATTTATTTATATCAGATTTGCTGCCCCTTTTAGATTTTCATAGCAATTGTTGCTGTAGTAAAAATTGCTGTCGAGTGTGTTAAACAGTTCAGCAAATATATTATACTTTTTAAGCAAAACTAATTCAATAAACATTTTAAATAAAAAGAAATTCTAAATTTGAGGGGTTTTTGATTTAAAGGCGCGTTTTTTTCCATTTTGGTATGTTCTGAAATTTCAAAGCTGACAACGCTGCCTATTTGAAATCCTCAAGGCTTAATATTATTGTACGTTTTTCCAATCAACGACCTGAATTTTAGAGAGTCCATAAATATTTATTTGATAATGATTATTATTTCCCCAACTTAAGCCTGTTTCGTATAAAGTGCCCAACGAAACATAAGACGATACAAATGTTGGCTCAATTAAGATATTAACCAGTTAATCCAGTAACTTTTATTTTCTTTAAACAACAAATATTTGTTCATTGTCTTTTATGCATTTTTCATCGCATGTGAGACAATGAACAGCTACATACATACATGCTCTTTCGTGAGTGCTCAACTACAGTAGCATATATTTATGTACATACATTCATACGTTCATAAATACATTTTGTCCAAGCAGATGTTGTCGTTTACGTGATCGACTATGACACTTGTATGACAATTAGCCACGGAAGTGAAAACTGCCATTGTTAGAAAGCCAGAAACAACATTAACTTTCCACATTTTAGACCGGGACATCCTTTATGATTTCAATGTTAAGGCACATCATGATGATGAAACTTTGCACACATTGTAGCAAAGAAAAGAAAAAATAAGGAAAGGTAATCAATAAAAGATATACATATGTACATACATATATACGAAAATGTTTGCAATGCACAAAACTGGTTTCCATTTATTTTCCAAATACAGAACATAAAAGCAATTTGACAATATATCTGCATTTGTTTGAATACATAAATAATCAATTGTGTGAAATATAAAAACGCTTAACCAATGTATTATGTATGGGTGCTTATGCGGTGTCGAACGTGACATTCGTATACATACACATGTAATTAAAAACAC
The DNA here is from genome assembly GCA_932526305.1 of Epicampocera succincta. Lineage (NCBI taxonomy): Eukaryota > Metazoa > Arthropoda > Insecta > Diptera > Tachinidae > Epicampocera > Epicampocera succincta. Next base: position 62,897,816 of record OW052034.1, read on the forward strand.
AAACGAACTATATATACATACATATATATTTTCTTTTCCAGATCCACTTTTAACTTAGATTATAACGTACTCACTGTATTAATGAAACATGTAGTAGATATTCTATAAATGCCATCGAAATTTGTATTTCCCCAATTAACAATTCCATAATTTCCAACGTATATCAGATAAAAAGAACTTTTATAAATATTAGTTAATAATGTGCTTAATAAGTGGTGAAACATTTGGTTAAATTGTCCCAGTGAAATGACTTGATGTAAACCAATATAAAGATATGAAAATGTTGGAAAAGAGAAGCGAAAAATTGACGACTTGAATTTAAAACCTAAAAAAACTAATTAAAAATATATAGAAATACTGCAAACTTTGACATTTCACATTGATGATCATATTTAATCCCAAAAACTAATGGTTAATTTTATTTAAAGGGACAACACAGACATAGATTTGTGTTCAAAATATTTGTGTGTATGTAGATATGTTTATAAATGATTACAGAACATCTCGCAGAACTCACTATAATGCAAAAAGAGTCCCAGAAATTGAATGTATTAATAATCGTTCAAATAGAAAATTTTACTCTTGAACTGTTGACATCGAAAATATGGAAGCAGCTATGATTTCAATTTCAGCTGCTGTGCAATAAGTTGCTTTGCTTTTGGACATGTGAACACGTATATACGTATGTATGTACACGCACATGCAGATATAAATTATTTTTAAAACACAAATGTCAACCAACTACTGCGCTTTAAGGTCAAACTTACTAAGCAAAATGCAGCGAACTTGAAATTATCGAACTTCAACAACCTTTTGAAATCATATTCAGAAAATTTTAGCAAAAAGAAAATATGCATATTCATACGAGATTCATACCTTTTCAAATTTAACAAAAACATGCTCCAAGCATAAATGTCAACATCACCTTCGTGCGAATTGTCTGTAATAATAATAGACTTGCAGTTATTTATGCATGAAGCACTTCGCTACAATTTTGAGAAATGAAGTTGAACAAAAATGTTTAAAACCACATACGAACACATACGTACATACATACATACATGTGAATTGGAAAAAGAGTATAAAATATGCTAAAATTATAATAATCACCGTTGATTTTCTAATAAAAATATTAGAGTTTGAGGTCACTTCAGTTTGCAGTAATTGCTTCCTATATTCAACTTAAGTTTTCCGATGGACCATCAGGTTGTTTTCCCCTTTATTTTGATTGTTCCTTGGTCTCCGGGGTATTGTGGAGGATCGATAAACGTATGGCGCCACTTGTGCAGGTACGACCACATGGGAACTAAGCAAACCACTTCTTAACCATTGAAATTGATGGTGCAGAGTTCTCATAGAATTTGTCAACTCTTGCCTTGTTTTCACTTAATCAACACACCAAAATTAATTTTCTTCCATTTGTGTCAAACACAAATTAAATGACGTGAAATGCATTCATGGATTTTCTACATACATACATACATACATACATGCAAGTGCCTACCTAGAATGAGCATAAGAATATGATTATCTCCCTGGTCTCATGTAGACAGGCATAAAGAGGTGTTTCGGTATTCGAATAATATTCGTACATCCAAACGAAATGAGGGTAACGAAACCGAAATATTCTTCAACTGTGTATGATAACACTGAAAATATTTACAGTCATCTAACCTAGTGGCTGACTGATCGCCCATTTGTTCTATTTAATCTAATTCAATTTAGAACGCATACCGACTTAAGCAATAAAGTCTTGTGGAATACGAGCAGCCAGTAACATACACACATATGTATGTATATCTCATTCATACTTGCCAGAGCTGGAGAGTTTCAGTGGTTAATAGTTCTCAAAATACATAATGCGATTTTGAATTGCCTGTGCTTGTGCGTTACATATTTCGTTTTCAAAGTACGCAATACTATACGTTTTATACCACAAGTATTTATACATACATGTGTACATAACAACGCAAAAGTTATTGTAAATTATATTGTTATTTGTCTTAAACGTAATTAGTTCATGTGCAGCTGATTTTGACATAGAGACAAGGAAATTTTACAAAAAGCATATTGAGAGGAGTCCACTTGCTACGAATTTACCTCGACTATTATAAAGAAAATACGCTTTGAACGCGTTTGCATTGCTTAAGTTTTGTATATATTGTACAATAATTGGGGGGAAAAATACACAGAGTTATGGTTTGCGTAACAAATTTTCTATCTGGCAAAAGAGGGTCTTATATCTAAAATGAATAATCTTATTTCCACTACTAGATCTGGCAAATTGAATTCTATTGAATGAAGGCCTCGTTATGCGAACGTTGATATAAGAAAAACTCAACTTTAACGTAACAGACGTCAAAAAATCAACAAAACATTGTCTAACATAATTTACTCGCATGTGATTTTTTTTCCGGTTCGTCGTCCATTTCTTTTTATAAATAACTTCACACAAAAACTTACACAATTGTCAATCTTGCTGTCAGCTGTTCAGAACAGCGTTGAACTTTTCGGCATAGTGGTGGGCAATGTTAAGCTTTTTTCGTACATGTGAAATTAGAAAAGGTACTAAAATGGCTTCGAGAGATATGTACATATAAAGTTTTTTTCATTGTTATTTATACATTATTATCATTATTATTATTGTTTTTACAATTTAAATTATCGTGATTATTATTTTTGTTATTAAAACTATTATAATTGTTGTTGTTGCTATTTTTATTATTATATTTTGTTGTTGTTATTATTATTTTCTACAACTAAAATAATTATTATTGTTGTTATCTTATTTTTATTATTATTATTTTTAGTATTAAAATTAATATTATAATTAATCAAATATTACTTTTATGAATCAAAATGATATCAATTCAAAAGTACCGAAAGTGTGCCGCACTGCTATTTAATTCATATGAGTGCCAGCATTGGCTTACGAATGTCGCTTAACGGCGCTGTCAAAATCTATTTTATACAGGTTGAAACGTTCCGGCAACTTGACATTTATTTCGGTAAGCGTTTGCATTTCATTGGTATCCTCAAAATTGAACGTACGCAGGCTAGCTTAAGTGTACGTTCCCCTAGACAGAGGAGATTCGCTGCACACTTTGGTTCACCTCTAAGCGGGTGCTGTAGGGGCGCGACGAGGAGGCAGTATGTCAGCTTGACCAGTCCGGGACAACGCATTAGAGGACGCCCACGGAACCGATGGCGCACACAAGTGGAGAGGTACCTCAACCAACTTGGTGTGCAAAATTGGAGGACGCTGGCTAAAGACCATCCAAGTTGGAAAAGTTTGTTGGTTGAGGTCCAGGTTCCCCACGAACTGTAGCGCCAAAATAAGAAGAAGAACTAAGTAAGTTGACCAGAAGTAATAATTCTGCGCATAAGCACAAGGCATTTATCGTCTGTCCAACGTATTACCTGAGCTTTATTATTTCAATTATTACTACTAATCAAATTAACGGAAAGTGATATTTTCGTTCATTGCATATATCTTCCATTGGGATCTAAAGCAATAAATTGTGGACAAATCTAATTTATTGATTTTGATATTGGCTTTACAGCGTCACAAGCTTTTGTACAATTAAAGTAGATATATAGTTGTACAACAAATGAAGTATTTTCTTTCTGCTTTCATCATTAAGGTCTCTCTGGCAAAGCTGTCGTCCAATTTAAATATATGAATAATATGTGCCTTAAACCTCGCTTTTCACTGTCTATATAAAACAATAATTTGGCAACAACGGCTAAGCTTAGATTTCACTCTTTGATTTGAACTACTGTAAGAACAATTGCGGTAGTAAAGAAAGAATAGCCTCGCGGCTGGAAATAAAAGATTTATTAAAATATTACAATAGAAACTAAATTATAGTGCTTAAAAAAAAAAGTTGTCTACTATATATTTCCGAATTCAATTATCCAATCCTGGTTTCTATGTAAGCAACTATGACGACGTTTATGTTTTCCATGCACATTTCCATTATTTGCGAAGACAGTTGTGTTCGGTTTAAAAAATATTTTTAATAAAAAGTTTTTCCTACTCGTACTTTTGACACGCGTCTAAGCCATTGTTGTCAATTCCAATTGTCTTTTGTTGTTTTATTTTTAAAAATACAATTTTCCATTCTTTTCTCCATACTTTATGAGCATGTTGTTGTGGTTCATGCAGTTGTTGAAAACAAAATTTTAAGTAGACAAAGTTCTGTACCTCTTTGTATTTTTGCTTGAATTATTCAATTTGCATTGTAATATCTTTTTCAAATGCGGTTTTTTCATTTGTGATATTTTCATGAATCCGAGTACATATGTATTATGTTTGTTTTTCATTTAGCTTTGGCAAAACCGAAAATTGTGTTACTTTGAAACTTTGTGAAGTTGTTCTCATTACAACGAAAATTTCTTTGAGATAAAAGCGCTATTGTAGAGGTCTTTTAAGGAAGAAGTTCTGGTTTGTTTTCTAAATATTGGAAATGGTGCTCGTGAATTTGAACAGAAAAGGAGCAGAAATGGAAATATATGCAGTATTTTGTACCTGATATCCCGAAAATTCTTAGGTTACGACCAGCTTTTCAAAGAATCTCTTTAATTAACAACACACAATGTTCAAATGTTTACAAAAACTTAAGAAGTTAAAGGCTGGTGTTTATAATTTTTATGACCCACGCCTGCACAATCCAATGCCTCGATTATCGAAAGCAATCGAACTTCAGCGGTGTTGCCAGTTGCCAAAAATGTATTACAGTTACCAACTGGCTACCAGAGCTGGCAACCTCAGTTGCTATTCTTAAGTAATTTTGATAGTAGCGAATTATCGGTTAGTGTGTAAGTTTTTAATTCAAATTTGGTGGTAGATAAAAAGTTAATCTACTTTTAAGCATACAAAATTAATTAGTTATTGTTTTCAGGTCTGAAAATTGAAAATAACAACCAGACATATCTAAACGTTTAGAATTGCCTGTTAAACTGCCTTCTAATCGATGCTACGTTTTGTATATTTTCTTCTTCGTCGTCAAAAAAATAATACAATTGACAACAGCATTTTAATGTATATTTTTCAACTTAAAACTTTTGCTGTTTTTTCCGCAGAAAAAGATTAAGACATATGTATGTATGTATGTACATATATAACTTCTTGGCAACTGACTAAAATTGCCATATATAATACAAATTTTGTTGTTGGTTGCGTTGCCGAGTGTCAACGTTGCCATCTATAAATCTATGATTTATTTTTAATTATGTTGTTTGTTATAATCATAATAAAGTAACAATATTTTGCTACAACAATTGGTACTGTTTTATTGATTTTTATTTCGAGGTTCGAGGTTGAAGAACAACAAAACTTAGTTACAAGATGTCATTACTGACCATCAATGTGAGAAATATTTTTCTACAACATTTTGCAACTTTTAATCTTTAACTAACGGGGTAGTTGCAGAAAAATAGACACATAGGGCTAAATCGGATCCTTACATTTGCAGTGCATTGTATCCACGTTGTGTGATTCACAGCCCAACAGATCACAAATGAATGAACCCTGGACGATAAAGTGTACTACTCAAACAGACTCGGGTTTCTGGAACAAGATCTCTGATATCGTCAGAGCCACATTCATTGTAGTAGTAAGAAAACAGTGTAACGCACCACACACTGCGATAAGGCTACCGTTAGTCAATAGAGTTGTTGCCGATGCACGGTCGCGGAATCCCAAAATATACATTTAGACAGCAGGTCAAAAATGAGGTTTGTATTCTATTTTATTTTTTTCTCGGATACCTGTCGTATGAATAACAAGAAGATCGAATGGATTGAAGTATATCTTGCACCGTTTCAAAAAATCTAACAATTAAATATTTCTTTTACGGCATTAACAATTTTGTTCAGTTCGAACACTGTACTGAGCATTAAGAGATGTCAATTCCTCAATGGAGCATTTGCGCTCTTGGCAGCAAACAATACTGGGTCTTACCAGCATTGAACTCGACCCTGTTTATACGATCCCATTTAGCATAGTTTAACATAGAATGGCAGGCTCCGAAAGTCTCTAAAAACAAATTATATTCAGAGATGTATTGGAACATTTTACTTCAGCCTGGCGTTTCTCCAATGAAAATTATGCAAACACATACATATGTGTATGCAAATATTACAAAGCCTCTCACAGGTCCTGTTTTGTATGTACATATCTACGTAAAAGTTTCGTGTGGTTTTTTTGTTTAAGTTTTATGTACAAGTACATAAATAAACTCTAAACTATGTACATATATAATAATATACATATATGTACAAGTAGAAAACATTGCTGCTTAAAATCCAACTTGATGTCATATTTCAATTAAAGTTTTATCTTCCTTTACTTTTTCACTTATTACTACCGTTCAACATTTTTTTCTTTATTTTTTAATGGTTTTATAAATTCCGGGAAAACAAACCATCAAGGTTTGTTGCACAAGTTAAATATTTGTGAACAAACTTTTTTAGTTCAAATTCATCGTACTTAAAGGCAACGTTGAAAAGTTAGAACGATAAACTGATTTGAAGCGGGAGCTGCCAGATAAATCTGTAAGAAAATCTCTTTATCATGAAAATAACTTTGGTGTGTATTAATTTTTTCTAATTTGCCTAGTCCTTATTCTGTAGTGAGATTTCAGTGCACCTGTATCATATCCCTTTTGACTGACTTAGATAATTTAGCTGGTATGTAAATAAATTTTATTCATGTGGCATTTTTTACTGCAACTACGGCATATAACGCAAACACCTTGCGTCCGTGGAATCCGGGCTATCAGTCCCTTTTGCCAATTATACTTTAGACAGTTCAATAAAAACTAAGCATTTGAGTTGGTAGCCCACAATCCTGCCAGAACATTAGCCCTTAACCAATTCGCCTGTAAACTCCCCACTATCTACTTCTTTACCAAGAACAGAATCTGTTGTAGGACAACAGCACCTGGAGAACATTTGGATTACCAAGGAAGTTTTCTACACCGGTATCTAGTACAGCCTTTTCCTACGTTCTTAGATTTAAACCACAGCCAGAACGTTTCAGTCCAGGAAAGCATATCGACCTGTAACCAACGTCAGAATGCACAAAGCCGTCTTGGGAGAATGGCAGGCCAATTGACGTTTGATGAAGGCTTCAGACGAACCTGCATAACAGAAGTCACTCATGAACTTTTTAGAGTTTGTTTGACGTGTCAATCGGTGAACCCGTTTCTGGAAAGCAGATTGCACCGACTTGATATACGCCAAGTCTAAAACTGTTCCCCGTGGGGACAACAGGAGACACAAGACACATGTTGTCACAAAAATTCATAACATCTGATGACTATTACGCAGTTGACAGTAATGCAAAAGTACGTCCAAAACTAGCGCCATTTTTATTACGGAATGGCAAACAATTTTTAATTCGTGCTGCAGAATCCAAAAAGTTTGCCTGCGCCGCTAGTAGAAATTCGTGGAAACGAAGGTGCGTACTATAGGACGCAGCAAGAAGGTGAAGAACACCTCTTGCTCTATTATGCAATTTTCGGTGCTACATCCCACGTTGACTCATAGGTCGAGTACAGTTAGCCGTAGAAAAGGCCTATTCTGTACAGTCATACTTTACAAAGTATTTGTTAAAAAATTAATAAAATTAAATAGTCCTCGCAATTGACTTATTTTCTAGGGAAATTCTAATTTTCGTGGTATTTCTCTTATATAACAATATACATATATGTATGTATGTAGCAGCTGCCCGGTTCTTTTGATTCAAATGTTCTTGGGCTTCTTTGTGCTGTCTAAAATACACAAACATTTAAAGCTTCCATATTTTACACAATGAATTAAATCGACACTTTTTTTATAAAGAAAAACAGGAAATTTGCACTTTGAAAACTGGAGAACAAAAAATCGTCAAAATCACTATAAATTGCCACATCTGGCAGCCGACGGTTGGAAAAACTTTTCACAGTTTAAAAATTTTTGTTATGTATAAGATGCTTCCAGTCGTAAATAAAACAACCAACGATAATGGTAGGGAAATATGTGTATATGAAATAACTTTATTAATCTCATCGATGGTGAAGAAACATTTTTAAATAATTTTGTGTACATACATTTATGAACAGAATTCGCAGAAAAACCACAAGAAATTAGTAGAAAAGTAAATAAGTACTCATAAACAGGCTATTAAATAATAACTACTTGGGAAAAATTTACGAGAAAAGTGTGCCAACATTAACATTTCGTTTGGTCTCTCTAATCTTAATCGTAATGAATTATCGATTAATGCTAATATGGTTTTGTGTTTGTTTCCATCTTGAAGAAATTGTGAGAATCTGAGGGAAATTAAACTTAGTTTGAGCGCACGAAATAACTTAAATGGAATTATAATCGTTTTTACACATTTTTTGTAGGATAGAACAGCTGGCATTCCGATAACAAGTTTGATATTATTATTTAATAATTTGTTTATAAAATATTGAATACAGTTGTTACTTGAGGGCATTTTACGATGCAACACTTTGTATTAAAACTGGTCAAAAACGGAAATGTCGGTACAAGTGTTATAGTTTAAAAGCAAAATGTTATGTAAATGATACATATGTATGTATTACGATAGATTGCAGCATCTTTTTGAGATAATATAATTCATTTGATCTGGCTTGCATTTTTGCAGAATGCAAACTGACAAATACACTGACCTGATAGTGCTTGGCAGTATTTTAAAATTATCATAAGTATTCTCAAAATTTGGAAAGTGGTTGCCATAGAAAAATGATTACCTTTAGGCCAGGCCAAAAAACTTATTACTTAAAGTTCTTCGCGTTCTTTAAAAGTCGACATTTATCCCATATTTTGTAGGCAATTTTCTGAAAATGTTTTAGTTCTCTGCAAACGTGGTAGAGCAGACAAATAAAGAATCGAATGCCTTTCGTTTTTATGGGTAATATATTTGCCCTTACTCAATTGCTGTTCATTTACCCTTGAGCTCATTTCAAAAGCATGACGAAGCTGCCACAAAATTTTAAAATTATTTCTTCTGAACCTAACAAGGCCTTAGCGGACAATTTAGCCCTCTAACAATGTGTGATCTTTTTTCAGTGATTATTTTCTCAGGTAATAATAAAATGGTTTTAGGTTTTTCATAACTATTCGTGCTCGTGCATGTACAGCCATGCAAACATACATACATACACATGTACGTATGCCTTAATTTTATTTATGTACATATAAATATTTCCGTACACAGACTGACTTAATGAAGAGTTAATTTTTATATCAACAGTGTTGTTGACACAAAAATTATCTCTTAAATAACACATTAATTAAACTTATTTAAAACGTATGTATGTATGTACGTGTATACATGTTTGTATGTATGTAAATTTTTTATATTTATTTGTTTAAAAATTAAGCTATTTAAGACCGTCAAATATTGAAAATAAATAAGGAAAGCGTGAAAAGGTTTGTAGAATTGACTCAAAAAAATATTCTGGAATCTCTAAGCATTTAACAAATTGCCAACTAATTGTTAAACACAAACTTTTCTTTGATTATACTAAATTACTGGGTGTTATTTAGAACTCAAAACAAATAAAATATGCTAAAAATGTTCAATTCGAAGCCAATTGGCAGTGGCGACTAATCCACAGCAGCCGCGCACAATTAACGGGCTAAGGTTAAGGTTAAGTAAACTCGTTTCTCTTATCATTTAGTAAATTCTTATTAAAATTTCGGCTGTTTTGCTATATTTTCTTTTCTTAAATCACGGTCTATGGACTAATATCCTTACAGACAAGAACAGACACTTACAAAGTATTAAAATTATGGAAATCATTAAAATGTTTGCACAATCGCATAAAGTGGTCAGGGTTTGGAAGAATCGTTTGAAGGTACTCAAGGGGTGTAAAGTACCGAATAGCGAAGAGCTGTGCTAAAGTTGATTTTCATCATCTGAACAAACTGAGCCATTTATCAAAATCACTACAAAAAATCTACGTTCAGCATTACTCGTCTACTATCCAAAGTCGGCAAATTAACAAGAGAGAGTCTTGTGTAGAATCGGGAGAACGATTTGCGTTTGGGTTCTATGTTGTGTTTGTTTCGCAGATAGAAGAAAAGGAATTGTTTTCGAACAGACTCTGTGCGGTTCTTCTGATAAACCAACTTCTTGAAAAGTGATAGTTAGAAAAATTAATTTTGTTGTTAGTTTTAGTTTACTTTTTATCGATTGTTGATGGTAGAACTGCTAGATTATCAGCAATATTAAACCAATTGCCATATATTTTTGAGGACTCGTTTATATATTTGAAGTAACTCAAATAACGTGAAATAGTATTTTATATAATATTTATACTCCAAGACCGAAAACTAGTTAACAAATATTTATATTTGCTTATGCCTCTAATTAGATGTTATTAGTCTTTAGTAATATGGCTTGTGGACTTGGTGTTCTATAAAACTATTTTGTTGTAATTGTTTTAATTGATTTAGACATACAGTTCTTTTTATAACAGACAGTGAAAAACTGACTCCAATATGCTTGCACAGTCCTCTAGTACATCTATACCAAACAAATCCGCGCAATGCCATTGTCAAAATCTGATCTTCCCAATTTCAAGCACATGAACATGTAAGCAGTCAATAGTTTATAGTACTCGTGCATGTTAAACCATATGAAAACAGAACTGGCTTCATAAACTCTCTTAATTCGTTTCGCATTCAATGTTCTCTTAACATGCCACGGCTCGTTTTCAACGTGTAAACCCATATTTACGTGACTTTCAACCACATCTATGTTTGCTGGGCAAAGGCTTTTAGTGTGTGTGTGTGTGCTGTAAAGCTTGTTAACAAACCAGGCTTTCTCTAGATTTGTGGCTTTAGCAGTAAAGAAATGTGTCTGACTTGAGACGGTTGTTGTAAGCGGAAGATTTTAAAATTTTGCACAGAAGTTTAAAGCTGCGTGTAGTTCGAAACTGGTTCGAAATTTAAATCAAAGTAAAATTTTGGCGAAATTTTTAATTTTTCTGCCTCTCTATCAATCACTAATTTATTTGTGCTGTTTTGTTTTGTTTTTCTTTAATTAAATTGAGTCAGTGAATGTATGTGTTTTTTAGTGCTGAACAGTAAAAATTCGATTTGATGGCTGTTGGCTGGCTCATTTGCGCGAGTATTTTCTTTCATGTTTCGGCTTCGAAAGTATCTTGGCAAAACGTACATATACAAAAATGAATATTAAAACATTTTGCTTGCAGTTAGACGTCTTTAACAAGAAACTCAAGCCATGAAATTACTATGAATTAAAATTAGTTTTTTTTTATATGTGAGTGCAGTACTTAAATAATTTCAATGAACTTTAAATCACTGCAGATATTTTGTGAAAAAAATAATCAAATGAAAATATAAATTTATTAAAACAAAACCTCAAACTGAAATAAAAGCAAAAGTTATTATTCAGTAAAGAAAAAAACAAGTTGTTCAAGCTAAAATTTTAGGTGAAATTCGTTCCTTTCACCGGCAGGCAACAACCAAACAGCCGAAAAAAAGTAAACCGTGTCTTGTGGTCCTCACCGGTTTTTGTAAATTGAAGATTGTATTTCTGACCCATCGTCTACATCATTTGCAACAACTCGTTTTAATTTATTTTTTTGCCGCCTTTTAGAAAAGTGTATGCAATAATTTTTTTTAATCAAAAAGAAAAAGTTCACAAGTGTAAGAAAGGAAAAAAGCCAAACAAAGTGATAAACGAAAAAGTTAAATCATAAAATTCATTACCAACAATCGCATGCACGCCACAGAATTGTGCATTTTAATTTCTTTATTTTGAAGTTTACCAACGTTTTCAAGTGGATTACAAATTTTGTTGAAAAATTATTAACGCCGTCGAGGTAAGTGGTAAGTTATTTACATTTGATAAAATAAAAGTGAAACTTTTTTAAATGCCTGCCGAGAATGCACAAAACCAGTTACGAAAAAGCTCTTAGGGCATTTTTTTTTAGCAGCTGTGGGCGTAGAGTGGATAAATATTTATTCATATCTTGTTTATACTTTTACTAACTTTTTTTGGCTATATTGTTATTGATTTTTGCCGTATGCCATTTTGTTACGAAACAGTGATACAAAATTTACTTTTACTTTCTACGAACACACATTTAATAATCGCACTCTTATAAGTCACACTTTTTGTTTGAAAAATGTGTCCAAAAAGAAAGTTTATATGAAGCTGCTAATTGACTTCTTATGTGAGCAGAATGACTTCGAAGACCGCAAACGGAAATTAAATCTAGTATAAAGCGCTCCAAATATTATGATGTAATTTGTTATAATTATTGTAGAAGAAACTGTTTTGGGAATTGGCGTGTTATTTTCAATAAAACCGGAAAGTTTTTGCAGCATTTTAATTTCGGCTTAGTTTTTCTTGGACTGATTGTTTTTTGTTGCAAAAAGTTTTGAAAGAAACAAAAGAATTTATGAACTCTTTAATGGTTTATTTTTTTCTTCATTAAGCAGGGGCTCAGCAACCGACAATATCAAAGTATCGTAACGTGATTTTTAAGAAAATGCAACTGTCAGTCTGACATAAACTTCAATATGAAGAAATTACGCAAATTTGTAATTAGTTAAAGTGTAAAAATAGTCAATATTCTTTTAATTATGCTCACACATTAGATGTAGCCGCTTCGTTCTATTTTATGCCGCTTTTTGTGTTAATATTCAGAAATTTAAACTGCATTCAGACTAAGAAAAAGGCGTTCAACTTTTGGTATTCGTAAGCCAAATTCTATTAGACACACATATGTAGGTACATCATCAGCAAAAGCTACAATTACCTGCTACATTTTTGCTTTTGGACCTGGAAGTCTTTAGCATAGCATGCGGAAACTATGCACAGCATTGTTTCTAAATTTGTTACCTACGTATAGCACGGACGAAAGGGAAGTTTGATAACCTTTTTGGAGTTTAAGTAGACAGAGATGTTAAAAAGAAAAATTTCAAGCAGTTTTGTACGATACATGGACGGATCGTGGATTTGATTTTAAACCGGCACCTTCCTCCATGGCCTAATCTGGCGGTCAACCAACCCACTTGGTCACCAGGCACAAATAGGTGGCAACTTCTCGTGTAATGGGGTGACGGTCATAACCTGGGGCAATCTAACCCCTTCTGCTAACAATTTGTTAGACGAACCAAGCACTGAAACTGCTATAAGACATCAGCACCCCGAGGACTTTTAGATCAGCGGGGTATTTTTGTACCCCGGTTTCCTGCATTTTTAGGTTTAAACCACAGCCAGAACATTTCAGATAAAGTAGGCAGAACGCCCAAATCCATCTTGGTAGGATGTCAGTCCCCATTCTGCCAATTGACCTTTGATGAAGGTTTCAGAAGAACCTGCATAACCGAAGTAATACATGAACTTATTACAGTTTTAGTTGCCATGCCAACCGGGGGATCTTTCTCCGGAAATCAGTCTGCCCAATTTGATATATGTATGTCAAGGCTAAACGTGCTCCCCAGTGTGATATATGTATATAGGCAACTAGACAGCAAAATTTTATTATTCATTAGTTATAGATAATTTCCACCAAACATTTTATGAAGATTTAACAAGCAAAAGTTTAACTTAATTCCAAGGCAAATAAGCCAGTAAATTTTTAAGCTGGTAGTAAAAAGTAGAAATACATTTTTGAGGCAATAGTTAAATGAAAGCAACATAATCTTTATAGCTTGACGATGAAGCAAAATCTTCATTTAAAGGGCAAGTTGAAATAGCCAAATTAATTTTAATTCAAAGAACGGGAGAGAGAAATTAATTTAAAAAAAAAAACTAATGTATGTCAAATGATAGAAAAAATGCGGTGAGGCTGGACATGAACATATTATCGATAGAAATTGGGAGTGTAAAATTTTTTTATTTAAAGATTAAAGTGGCATAAAAGGTGATGTGATCAACTGGTTACTGTGGTTCATATTTTCTTTAAAAAAATAAGTATTATATATAATATATAATATATTTCTTCAAAGATCCCTGCAAACTTAGTTTAGGAAATGTCTGGTAAATAGTTGTTGAATATTAGATGTTCACGCTTGTGATGTGACAATGGTAGGCCATCATACAATCATATTAAAAATATTGTGTATGTTTGGTGTTTTGAAAATGCAAAAAAATTCCATTTATTTCATCATACTATATAATAGTACAATAATTCTCACATAGTTTGTACAAATTTCATTTGAAGTTTTGTAGACAAGCGTTTAGGATGACGTAAAGAATAACACAAATAGCAGCTTTAAAAATATTATGTAAATAATACAAATAATAGAGAATGCAGCGAAATTAATTGGCTGAATTTTGTTTTTGAATAACTGTTTTACTAAATAGGAAAATGTGATTTTGACGGACTGACGGATGCACTATTTCTACATAAACATGTGAAACATTTCATCCTCTGCGGATGGAGTAATTGCAAACTACAAACTCTCCAAGTGCAACTTGAGACCATGGTGGGGTTCTTTCAGTGTATAGAAATTTAATTATAATTTACAATATTATGTCATTTTTAGGGAATCTAACATTGATTCTTTTATTTTTAAGCAGATACTTTAATGTTTTACAGATATAAGGAATCAAAAATTAATAAGAAAGCTCTTATATAGAAAAAAAGCCTAAACTTGCTTAAAAATGCAGCATAAGAACGTCATATACATACATATGTATGTACATCATAAAATACAAATGTATGTACATATGTGTTATATATATATATATATATATATATTTATAAATTCTGTAAGTTTCCAAAGGAAAAATATAAATTGTATTAACATCAAAAGATAAAATATAAATACAGACTTAAGAAATCGAAATTTATGTTCTATAGGTCACAGAAGAAAAAGGGTGATCTAAAGCCACTCTTCTGCTTTTAAATTCATGAGTTTTTATCGAAAGCAAATACTTTCCTTCAAACTAGATTTTCTTTTTAGTTACGGATCCGTTAGATCCGTGAGAGCGAGAGTGAACATTTAAACAAAATCTGTTCAGATGTTGAGGCATCCATTAAGCAACAAATTCACAAACAATTAAAGGAACACTTCTTAAAAGATTTCATATTTGTTGAATAAAAAAAGAAATTTAACAAAAATATAATGTAATGTACA
This sequence comes from Epicampocera succincta, assembly GCA_932526305.1. NCBI lineage: Eukaryota > Metazoa > Arthropoda > Insecta > Diptera > Tachinidae > Epicampocera > Epicampocera succincta. The sequence continues at coordinate 62,912,957 of OW052034.1, forward strand.
ATATATTTGATTTTCTAATGTCATTATTTCAATATTTATCAAACAGAATGAAACACAACACAACACAATGTCACATTCAAACATCCAAGAATGATTAAATAAAGATTATGCCTTCACGCAGCCATAAAAAACATTCCTGGGCATGTTGGAACTCTGACGTCACTCAAGCTGTGTTCTCATTGGCTAATAAAATTCAGCTGTAGAACTATTATGTTTGTGTAAAAAACATAACAGTGGGATAAATTGTTATTTTTCTAACTAAATTTTTTGAAAGCAAACAAATTCTTTATAAGAATTCCATATATAGATTTTCATTACTTTTATTACAAAATTTCCACTATTGCTGCAAATAAAATATAGTTTTCAAAAAGACATTTTTTTATAGAGATGGATAGAATTAAAAGACAAAACATAATTTGAACGCTTGTTTTTAACTTAAACTTAAAACAAATTAACTTTCCAGAATTCATATGTGCTGTTTCAATATCATACAAAGTAGTGAATAGCATGTCTTTAATATCTTTCAAAATCCTCTTGCTTGAAATGTAAAGCACAAATTTTGTTCTTTATCCACATTTACAGGCTTCACTCTTTTGCAAAATGTTACCCATAACTTCCTTCGGGCTTCGTCTTTGGAAAATTGTAAAACGATACAGCTTTTTGAAAACACAAACGTTTTATTAAAAATACGCAAAATATTAGGTTTTAAAATAATTTCTCAATTGTTTTTTTGCTGTTACTTTGTTTGCATTTGCCCACTGCACATTTCATATTTGCTCTTTTTCTTATCTTTTCACTCTATTTTGTTTTTTTGTTTTTCTTACTTTTGCAGCTTTTAAACAACCAAATTTAAACACTTTTTTATATAATTTTAATTATTTTAATATTATTTATATGTATTTATCATAAAATATGACACGAAATTCGTTGTTTATTAAGCACCGATGAAATACTTTTTGTTTTGAGAACTAATTACAGGGCTGCCAGCTTTTACAAAATACATAAATTTTTTTTAAGAAATTATAAATTTCTCATATGATACAGACTTGGTAACCTTTGCGAGGGGACCAAAACGTCATCAAGCGGTAAATCATGCGCAAGGCGTAATCTTTATTTAATCATTGTGTTATTAACTCTTCTTTGCGAGTTAAGAGCGGCAAGTGCACCGATTTCTCTAACTGCACTTCACGCCATTTACTTCTGCGTACGTGCTGATGTACCAGTAAGACAACTTCAAACAAATTATCTACTTTCTTACATTTTTTTGTTAAATAAGTTCAGTACTTCAATAAATACACAGAATAAATAATATTTTATTTCAATGAAAACGCTTTTAAACTTGAGAAAACCTTTAAATTCTAAAATACATACGCACATGAACACGTTAATTGCACAAAGTGGAACCGCGAACTAACTGGAGGAAGAGTGAAATGCAATTAAAATTTAGTTGTTAAACAGAACTGTTGATTTGTTTTAGCCAACATTTTTGTTCAAAAAGGGAATTTGAATTAATTACAGAGAAGTATTTACGTTGTACTTGTGCACACATACATAAATATATTAGGGGCAATCGATATGTACTGCTGAAAGAGAATAAAAGCATTTCTAAGAAATATTTCCAAAGTAAAGCCATAAGTTTTAGCACCACTACATAACATCGACTTAGGCCCCTTGACAGGTATATTTTTAAGTCTTGTTAGTTTTTTTTTGTGACAAAATTAATTAATTGTAGATTCTTTTCTTCAAATAAATAGACCCGCCCTAATATATAAAAATACAAGGCTGTTGTAATATTTAACACTCATCATGTTAAATATTACGTACAGTATTTATGACTGAGATTGTGAAATCGATTTACGCCAGTACCTGCCATTATGGTTTAATATTGGTGGAGTTGTTGTTTGTGGCAACTTCTCACGATATATAACACAAACTCTCTGCTCGAGAGCTTGGCCTCACTAGTGCCTTCTGCCAATGATCCCGTTGACAGTAAAATAAAAACGAGGGACCTTAGTTGGTAGTTGGAAGGCCAGGAGGAACATCAAGCTCTGAACCAACTTTCTTGGACATTCCCCTGTTCCTGTGTTTTTAGATTTAAGCTACTAAAACTATGACTGACACCAGAATGCCCAAAGATAACCCAGAGCATTTTGGTTTCCCTTTGCTGAAGGTTATATATGAACTTCCTAGAGTTTTGTTTGCAGTGCCAACTGTGAGGCAACTTTCCCTCTACACCCTAAAAATCATAATGTCCCAGTTGAATACATGGCAAGGCAAAACCTGCTCCCGGGGAATATTTATGACGCTAAGAACTAGCGTTATGTCTACATACGTACGCATGAAACTTAACGTGATTTTACATTTATATCCACGCGTCTTACATCTTCTTTTAAAAAATCAGCACGACTAAAAGTCAGCATTTTTACCGGGTAAGCTTGTCTCATTTAGTCTTGCTTGTCATCTATGACAAGAAATTGGCCACAAATGTTTAAACACACGTACATACGTTTGTAAACAAATTAACATGTTTGCAAATAACAAAATACATACATATCTTAATATTTTATATAATTCTTTATAAATAAATAATTATTGAACATTTGGTAGGGCGTACACAATAGTTTTGTTACTATGATTTTCCTGTTTATTGCTACCACCATATGGCTTTTAGTTCGGATTGGAGAATCACATGCTCAACATCTTCTACATGTGTACAGATGTGTTTGAATAATAAGTTTTTCAGTCCAACTACATCGCGAAAATCTTCTTAACAACATGTTCCAATAGCATCTGCTTTCATTTTACATCTTGCGATAATCTTAGATTTGTCAGTAGAAAGATCTGATAACAACCAGTTGGCAACCGGAGCATAAATGTTTGTACGTTTGTAAACGAGTAAACGAATACATACATGGGAACATCAGTTATATATATAGTTACATATATATACATATATATATATATATATTTGCATATATTTTCGTTTGTTAATAACAGAAATGAACTGAAACTTAAACATATTCTGTAAAGTCTCTCATTTGAGGATGATTTTGTGCATGAGAGTTACGATTTCGAAGTTCAGTGCTGCCATCACCAGGCTTTCATTTTTGGTGGAAGTTGAGCATTTTGTTTACATTACAAAGATGTTGGTCCGGATAAAAAGCCTATTAACACACACACACACACAAAAGTAATTTGGTTGGCTTTCAACTTATCTGCGAGCATCTAAATGGATGGCTTTTTCAGGTTTCTTGCGGTATAAAGTTGACTTGGGTTCGAGTCAAAACACGATAGAACTTAACGAAGTCCTGCTTCATTTACATATTTAATTGGTTACAAATCGGATCCCTCATTTAAGTGTAAGTTTTGTTATTTCTTTTGAGTTTTCTTTTTAAAATTATGGTTTTCGTATCATCGTTGGCGTGAATATTTTTTAGCCGACAATAAATTCTGAAAATAGACTATTTTCACTTTGAACGACTGCACTGTTGTTGTTTGCGCATTTACAGGACATAATGAAGCCATTGGAAAACTAAGACGTCATTGTTTTTTAAAAGTTGGTGTCTAGATATTTACACAGTTCTGAAGAATTTGAAATAGTATTCATTTTAATTTTTAATTTGTAGAAAAATCTCAATAATTTGCAACAGTTTTAATGGGCTTTAAGCCAAAAACCACAGGAATACAACTAAAAACCATCACAAGGTAATTAATTCACTCACTTATTTGTTGCGAACCAAATTTTTGCCCCGAAATTTTCTTTGCTCAAACTATTCTGCAACACGATTCATACATTTCGAACAATTTGCCTAGAAAAGCAGAGATACCACATGAAGTAAAAATCCAGGCGTTTGATTATATGGTGTCAGCAAGGCGGCAGATAGAATGATATGAACCACTTGGCTCGCTATTTGAAAAGCGATTGTGAATCCTCGTGTTCAACCGATTGTTCTTGTTTCAAATATTTATCGCGGTTTTTATTGTGGTTTGTAAGAAAAATTTAAGTTTTGAAGACATCCATCTACAGTTTAAAATCAGAGAGATGGTGATTACCACTTTTTATTCGACAAAGTGTTGGTGCATTTTAATTAATTTCGCAATGAATTCTTTAATAACAACAACTTTTTTAGGCAATTCTACAGTGTGACAAGTTTATTAGCCATTCAATACAAAAATAATTCATATTTTATTATTTCTGAACTTAAACAAGAACGCAAAACCAAAAGAACATTGATATATACATATATGTAAGTTTTGTTCTTGCCATAGAGTTCATGGTAGGAGATTCAAAATGACGTCCTCTGAGGTCCGTAAAATTCTTATGAAAGGAAATCGCTATTCCGAAATGGGCTGCATTGTCCAAGTGTCAAAAACGTTACAAAACATAAACTGAGAGCAGAACTGGACGAACAAAGAAATTTACGGAGGGAATGGGGCAAACTTTTCCTGTGAACTTTGATCCACAAACTTTGATCCACAAACTTTTAGGTTGCTAGTTATGACGGAGGAGTTTCTCGTCGCAAGTCGTTACTTTCTGATGGAAACAGAAAAGAAAGATTAAAATTCGCAAAACTTTATCTACATCAGCCTACAAACACTCTGGATATTTATCGTCGCATTAAAATTTAAAATTTTTGATTCAGATGGTCCACACAAAGTTTGAATAAAAGCCAGAAAAGAGCTGCAAGACAACAATATTTTTAAGACCGTAAAACATGGTGGCGACAATGTTATGGCGCTGGAGATTTATAGTGTCATCTGGCGACGAAAGTCTTTGTCTTTATAGACGACAAAATCGATAAGATTGCGAAGTTTTGCGAGCTGGGCTTAGCGGGAAGTTCGTTCTGTTCTAACAAGGTAATGATATCCATCACATCCTGCCTAATATACAACTGCAAACAGATGAAAACTCCTCTCCATTTCCCAAAAACGGACCCCTTAGCAGGTTTTGTGCTTCGCGTGGAATGGGGTGAAATTACTCCTGATGTAACATATAACCCAAAAAGAAGTATGGGTCGACGTTTAGAAGCAACCGTCAATTTCTGTTTTATATATTTTCAAATAAATTAGCGATAATTTGTTACTAAAATCAGATATTTTAATATCTAGTCGTTCAGTACAAGATCCAAAATGAACCAAAATTGTATGGCGCATCGGTGGCATCAAATTGTAATTTTGGGATCTTTAGCTTTCAACTTTAGAAAAATTAAAATAATTGGCTGCACACTTCAATTCTGTCCAAACAAACATTAAAATTAAAGTTTAAATGGAGGCTTAAAAATTTCTAAGCATTTCTTAAGATTTGTAGATATAAAAGCAAATTTCTTGGGAAAACATTTTGTTTGGAGCAAATGGGTGAATTCAGCATTACGAACTTTGTTTGTTGATTATTTATAATTTTCTTTTCTTTTTATTTGGCTATAACTGAAGGCGGTCGGTCACATGTGGTACTTTTTTGAATGATCTTATCAATTCTTCCAAGTACATGTATACAATATGTGTATGTGTGAGTATCTATGTAACAGGCTGTTCAAAATTTCTCTAAGCATCCGGCAGTCTTCTTGATTCTTTTTCATGCTTAAAGAACTTATAAAGAACTTGAGAACTTGAGAACTTGAATGGCCAAAGTTGTGGAATTATTATTTTCATTAAAGGGAAGTATTTACAAAATTTGTTAAGAGTTTTGGTTTTATGTTTATAACTATGGAGATGCAGTGTGAACTTTTCGGTTCTTCCTACCAGTAATCAGGGATGCCACACTTTTTTTTAAATTTTTATCACAATAAGTTTCTAAAAGTGCCAACATTTTTTAAAATATACAAATAATATTTAATTATACTTTAAAGCAGTCATCAGCAAAATTTAAAAACCTTTTACAAATATTTTCAAACATTTATATTCAATTGCCTTCAGAGAGAGACAATGAGAATAAATAGAAAAATTAATTATTAATATATTTTTTTTACTTTTCTGTAAAACACATACAAAAATTAGCCACATATGCATATGTTTTGCTTTTTAAATTGTATAGTTTTAAAGCAATTTTATTAACGAATACCAGAAAGTTACTTTATTTATTATAAAATGATTGATAGTCTACATAAATTAAAAGTTTTGGTAAACTTTTCATACAAAAATCTTTTTAAAATCTTTAATAAATTGAACCACAAATTGAATAAAATGATAATGCCGATTTTGGAATGACAATGGCTAAGGATTCCAAAACAAATCTGACAACCCTGCCATATACACGTGGACGCAAAAGCTAAATCCACAAAAAAAAAATTAACTATGGCAAACAATTATATGGAAGTGCAACATCTGTATTAATTTATGGCATTTGCTTTTACCGAACTTATTGCAATCAATAAAAAAGAAAACGAAGCAACTAGAAACAGAAGCAGAGCATTGACCGTTGAAGGAAGAGGAATCAAATGTAATGAAAAACATTGAACGATAAAATTCCTAACGAAATTATCAAGACTTTTTGTGGTAGGAGAAATTAGGCGAGCGTGTGCACAATTGTGGCCGAATAAAAAGAAAAGTCAAACACCATAAAAAAATCGAGTTTTTCGATTTACGAGCACATTAACATTTTAGTTTGATTTGTTAAAGTCAACGTTTAAACAAAATAATGCACAGTGGGCAATAGTAAAACAACTTGGCGCAATTCTTAACAATAAAGCTTTAATAAAAACTTGATTAATGTGAAAAGAGAATCTATTCTTAATAAAAAAGGACAACTCTAAATAAAACAGGATATCACTAGTTGGGCTTTTAACACTGAAAGTTTATTGAGTGTTTGTTCAGCAAATAGAATTTTTCGAAGATCTCTGTACGACGTGTTAAAAATGTCGATATGCTTTTGTTTGGACTTGTTGGTGCCAGAAATTTTCATGGAAAAATCTTTATTCTTTGAAATTATATTTCAAAAATATGAACAATTTCTTCAAAAGATAAATTTTTTATATATTTTTTGAATGCCTGTAAAATAAAATAAAAAGGGGGTAATCATTTATCTTTTTTGTTTCAGTGTACTTTGACACATGTGAAGAGATTTTAAAAATCTTTTTGCTTTCAAACCCGAAGCATCTTTATTTATAGTGGTAAGAACTTTAAGTTGGCAACACATTTTTAACATTCTGCCATTTTGTCAGCTGTCAAGTGATTTAGGTTTAGTTTGGTTTGGTATTTCAACATGAATAGACTGACGCCTGAATAAGGCTCCAAATTGTGCAAGTTTATTTGAAAATTATGATTGTATTCGAAATGCATATCGCGGCACATGTCACAATCGCTAGTCCGAAACGATAAGCCCGAAAAGATTGACCACTTGGAGGACAACTTTCGCCGCGTTATTGCCGATATACGACCACAAATGTTGGAAAAATTCATCGAAAATTGGACCAGCCGTAACGGTCATATGCCAGAAGATTATATTTCGTATAAAATAAATTACATGTCAATTTAAAAAATTCATCTTTGTTTTATTCCATTCCAAAGTTCTATACCTCTATAAAAAACACCCTTATACAATATGGGCGAGCATAACTTCGCCATTTGTGGACCAATTTAAAAAAAAAAAATCCCACTAGTTTTTTTTTGAAATTGGGACGGGAAGGGTGTCACAAATTGCCCGCCAATAACTTTGTACTTTGTGGACCAAGTTTCAAAATGCTTTTAAATATAGGGGGAGAGGGGTTAGCAAAGCACACCGAGTTAATCTAATAATCATATATATTTCGGACTACTGTGAAACAAATTGTTCCTTTCTGCTAATTCCCCATAAAATAATTGGCTTTTGGTTGGCGTGTTGTAGGCAAGAGGAATAAAATAAGAATGGGAAAGTGCTGTAATAACTTGCCAGTTACGTCGAGTCGTAAAAGCCAGAAGACTACCGAGTGATTGGTATTCGTTATCTGTGATAACACAGAGATGGCTGTGTCAGGCTGCCGCCTATTTTTATGTGTGTGAGTTTTGTTTCTTTTTTTGCATAAAAACAAATCCATATTACCGATTATATGATTAACAATTAGTAAGTAGTTGTGAAATTAAGTCCAGTGAGTACCAATCTTTTTAAAATGTTTAAAAAATTTATTTTTATTAAAATTTTCTTTCCTTTGGATTATCTAAATTTAAAAAATCTATGCAGGAACAATTCGGGCGTCCATTCTACGGTTCAACAATATTAATTGTTTATAGCAAAAGCTGCATTTCTTTGATTGAAACATTTTCAGTAGGTAAAGTTTTCAATTTATAATATTGATTGAAAAAATATCAAATTTAAACCAACCAAAAACATCAGCTTTTATCATTAAGGGAGCATTTTTAAATTAAATATGCATCTTCCATTTCATTAAAATTTATGCAACAAAAGCAAATAAAAACTCTCACTATCGGTTGGTTGGCTGATTTCCTTTTAAAAATTAGTGATTAGCTACTACATGTTTGTGTTGGAAAAGAAAGTGTCATAAACATGTGAAATTTATTCAATACAAGTTAAAAACAAAATAATAAATGGCATAAACCGGCACACAAACTTGACAATCAATAACAGTAAAACTAGAAGATAGACGTTCAATGTTTTTCAGAAACACATAAATACGTTTGTATGTATGTATGTATGTTCATACATAAGCAAATAAAAAGTTAGCAAATTTCTAGCAAACAAACCGTAAAAGTTAAATAATTTTCATCATCCACTTGACTTTGGGCTGTTGCGCTCAGGAAAGTTTTATGGGCTAGACCATTGGCTGTGCATAAATAATGAAAACTGAAAATAAAATTCAATAAATCATGGAGCCTAAACTCTTTCTGTTCGTCTATAAAGTTTTCGGCATATTTATCGATTGCCCTTTCTACTCGAAGCACATGTGAGCATTTTTTAGCTTCGAGCCAAGTTAAACGTAATCGTTAAAATTTTAACGATTGGCATGTTAAAATTTTATTAGCAAACAAAAAAAAAAAATAAAAGACCTTCATTATCTATTTCTGTCTAAGTTTTTGTGGCATCAAGCAAATAAATACATTTTGTTTTTGTATTTTGTTTTTTCGGTTTTTGTTTTCTTCTCGAACCAAATGTCGGGAATTACAAGTACAGCGCCTGTGACATCACAGTTGGCAAAGTTTTGAGCTGTCAAAAAGTCTGAAAACTAATGTTCCGCATGACACGAAACTGACAGTCAATGCAATTCTCTCACCACATTTTCTAACAAATTGTTAATTAAAAGATATCATTAGAAAAGAATCCATTTTATTATATAAAGATATGTACACACATACTCATATTTTAAAATTGCTTATTTATTTATTTATAATTAACAATAAACAAAATAAAAATAAATCTTAATAACTAAAGGACTGGCAACTAAAGACTATCGACTTATATTTAAAAAAAAAGTTATATAATATTTTCTCGAATACTGTTATTTTTTTCAAACTTGAAGTTCTTGCTAGATTTTTATTAAAAAATTAGCAATTTTTGTTCAATATTTTGTTTTGTTTGTCGTTGAAATACCTGCAAATCGGCAAAGTAATTAGAAATTTTTTTTTTTAGTTTTATATTTTAATTACAATAAATTTTTTAATATTCTTCAATTTAATTGCGTTTTGAGAGTTATTACACGGTTCAGCGCTAAGATCTTCAATTCTAAATAGTTTTTTTAAGTCAACCGTCTGGACTTTGATTGATTTGTGTCTAGTCTATAGAGGCAATTTTCTTTATGGGAAACCACTAACAAGACAATTTTGCTTATATTATTATTTTTATAAATGAATCTATTTATTTATTTATTTAAAGCATTAAAAGAGAAAAATGCAATTTATAAACTAATGCCGTCATTACTAGTTCTTAGGTTCCATAAAAGAATAATTTTTATGTTTCAGTCTTAACATTCAGGGGTGTCATAGAATCGGGTTTGATGTTTCTCGGCTTTTGAAAATCAATATATTTGGTGATTCTTCGAATGCAAATAAAACCAATATTCGAATCAGCTGTTGTTTACATTTGTATAATTGTGCACAATTTTAGCTATAGTTTTTTGGACAAAATATAAAGTGTTTATTAAAAATATGAAAAATTTTAGTGTTTTAAATAAAAAAGAAAGAAGGAAAATGAGCAATGCTGTTGTTTTATATTTGCTATTGGAGGAAGACCGTTCGAAAAAGTTCAGAAGAACAACATTGCGAGATTGTACCAGTCTGCTGGCGCTGCCGGAGACAGCGTAAATATATTGTTCAAAAAGACGCAATAGAAGAACATCTATCCCGTTATAAGATTCCGCTAATGCAACAACTTGCAACTTCGTTGCGTTTTTTATATCAAGGGTCTTAACAAAGAGTTGTTGAAAACGTCTCTAGCATATGTCTGGGTAGGAGCACAGTGTCAACCAGTTGTGCCCAAAGAGAGTCTACGATTGGTGTATGCCTCTTTGTAAAGCCTCTTGCAAGGTCTGAGTATTTGTCCATAAACTCCACGATTATGGAGCTTTTATTATTATGTTTTCGCCTTCTTATGTAAACAAATCTTAGAATCCATAAGAATATATTTCCTTTTTTAATATAAAATTTATTTACATTTATACAAAATATCAAATTGAAAGACACAAATAAAAGCATGCAAATGAAATCTGTCAGCTGTTAGCTGCTTGGTTCTTTTCTGGAGTAAACCCGATAATATTGGTTTCTGTAACACCTAAAACCAACACTAAATCTGTGTCGAACATAAAACCGATAACATTGGAATTCATGACACAAAGTTATTTTTTTTTGTCGTTTTCAAAACCAATGCCAATAATATTGGTTTCTATGACACCCCTGATTGTAACGAAAAATACTCGTATACTACGAATTATGTAGTTGTGTTTTTGAAATTTGTTTGAAATGTTGCCAATCGTGGGAACTCATTGCTAAATACTATTGTACAAACATACGGACATCCATACGCATATGTACATATAACTTCAGTTATTAAACTCTTTCAAAACTTCTTAAATGCTGCTCTTGAAAAGTGTTTGTTAACATTTCAGAAATTGTCTATTTCTCAAGTCGTTTTGACAACTCCATCGCTAACACCAACTGCTACTAACCGCTATCTGCGCCTTTAAATATACCACGTGACCATCACTTTCTCCTGCAGCAACATAAACAAACTTTAAGTTTGATTAGATTTAAAACTGAAGTGGTCTTTATCTACCTAAAATCTTGGACTTTGGTGACTTTTTTTCTCAACAGAGACTTTCTCAATGTTACGAAGTGTTCTTATATGACATTTGTAGCTACTTTTCCTTCCTATCAGAATATTAGATGGTCTTTCTTATGAACATTTCTATTTTAGTAATCGCAATGGGAGGCGACGGTTTGCTTTGTCTTGTTTTTCCTGAGAAAAAATACTTGGTGCATGTAATGAAATGTAAAAAATGGTGCGTTATTTGTTTTGTGTCAAGCATGACTAATTGGCATTGTTTATTTATGTCAGCACGTTTGATAACACATATTTTATTTATTGATTTTTTTTTTCTTTAAAACTGAATGAGAATTACTCGGAATAAACAAACAAAACACATGTTTTAATTATTATAAAAAACACATATCTATTGTCTTTAATTTTTCTTAGTGATGCCAACTATTGCATCATCTAAAGTGCTGCACGCACACAGAAATAGGGTAAAAAAGTTTAAAAATTAAAAAATTGCGCGTAAAAAAGCACCAACATAAATTTTCCTTATTATTGATATTTACTACCGAAAAAATACCAAATGCTTGATTTCTTTTATTTATTTATGTAAAAAACAATACAACAAGACTAAGTTTTATATTACAGCATTGCTTAGAGATTTGGCACACACACATATTTCGGCACTATATTAATATATAAATTATTAAAGGAAAAAAAAATTAGAAATATAGTTTAAAATAGAAATCAAATATAGTCAGAAATAGAAAATAAATAAAGTTTAAAATAGAAATAAAATATAGTCAGATATAGAAATAGAAAAATAAATAGAGTTTAAAATAAAATTCAAATATTGTCAGAAATACTCTAATAGAATAAACAAAAGTATATTATATAGAAGTTAGAAAATGTTATTAAAACTGTTTATAGAATTTAGAAATAGCAGATTTAAATTGGTTTGTATTAATAATTAATTGTAAAAAAGGGAAAAGTTTTGCATCTGCTTGATATTGAGAAGGAAAGTCTTTGATACAGATAATTAGGCTGTCTGGTATAAACAATTTTATGCAGCAAAAGAAGAACTCTACATTTTAGTAAATTATCAAACGTCATATTATATATCCGTGTCGCATATCTTGAAATGCAGGTAAGTGTTTCGTGTTGCCAATAACCACAGCCACAGATTTTTTAGGATTTAAACTAAGTCCATTAGCAGATGCCCATAAATATATTCGCTTTAAGTCCTCATTTATTAAGATCATTTACGTATATTGAGTACAACAATGGACCAAGTATCGATCCCTGTGGTACCCCTCTAGGCATTGTGCAATAATTGGATATGTTTGAGCCGTAGGTAACTGATTGACTCCGCCCACTAAGGTAAGAAGTTATTAGGTTAAGTTTGAGGCCAAGAATACTGTGTTCAACTGTATCAAAGGCCTTAGAGTGCTCAAGTAGAGTTAGAAAGGATACTATATTACGTTTGTCTATTTGACTCCTCATTTCCTCCGAGACATCAAGCAACGTTGATATTCAACTATGTTTCGGCCTAAACCCAGATTGTCTAGCAGTAAGTAAAGAATTTTCATACAAATAGCTGTTTATCTGCACATGGGTAAGCTTTTCGAAGACTTAAGATAAAAAAGTAAAAATTGCTATGGGCCGGTAGCTCTTGTCAGCTTTAGGGATTGGTATGATTTTTGCATATCTCCACATAGATGGATATGTAGATCTTGTAATAATAGTATTAAAGAAATGTGTAAAATACAACCAATAGAACTCACATCTTCCATTAGGCTTGTACCTTCCAAAATGTTTGCATTACAGTCGCCAGTCATTATTACATCGTTGTAACCAAGAGTGCATATGATAAGTTGCTCAAGGAGCAACCTTTCATTGTTATTAATAAGCTCAACGAAAATATATTCAATGCTATCTCCAACAACATTTTTATATTTTGTTTTACATGAAATACTGGATTTTATATGCACGGCAACACCATCGCCAGTAGTTGACCTGTCAGCGCGATACAGATTATAACCGAGTTCGGTTGATTTTTATTGAAGTAAAACAAACAGAAAGAAACTATTCATGTTAACATTTGAATGGTTCGATAACAATAAAATATATTGTATTTTAATATGTAAATGCATAAAAAATATGACGAAACATTAAAATATGAACAAAACTGGCAGGAATTATATTACAAAAATTGTTGTTATAAAAAACAAATCGTCAATTTTTGTAAACTTCACTGAAATTTATTTTATTGTAAAATATCGCAAGAAGTTGAAAAATTCTGAAATTTCAATCCATATATAACATTAAAGACAACAATGAAAAACTACTAACAGATGGGATTTCTCCCATAGAATCCCTGAAGGCAAGGATTTCTAGCCACAACTCGTCTGTTCTTTCAGCCTCTTTTCATATATCCTTTTGCCTCTGGCGCTAGAGTCGGAGGCGAACCTGGGCCTTAACCTCCCAGCTTTTCAAGCTGGCACGATCTTTTTCCAGCAGTCTAAAATTTTGCACACCAAGTTGGTTCAAGTCCCTCTCTATTTGCCTTCGCCATCGGTTCCGTGGGCGTCCTGCGTTATCCCACTGGTTCGCAGTCATACTTATATGTAAACTAATATTTCTGCAACATATTTTTATTTTATTTAAATCATCTAAAAAGTTCTTTAAATACCCCGAAATAACTTTCTTGCCAGTAATAAAAACATTATTTACACTAAATACGACAAATTTTGTGCAACTCTCTATTGATTTCTGTTGCAATATTTTTGGTAAATTATGAATAATAACTTTTTAGGACTTTCTTGTCGCTCGCACTTACATTATTTTTCATACATACCCTCTCAAAGACATAACCAAGATAATAATTTTCATTGAAAATTCTTAAAAACTTTATAAATATCGGCTTTTTGAAGACGGGTATTTAACAAAATTTATAGAATTGCATAAGCAAAAAACAACACTAAGAACTACCCGGAAAGCAACGCTGATTTTTCTTCAAACTGTAAGATTTTTTTAGTCGCATGTTGTTGTTGTGGCTAACCTTTTTAGAGGAATTTCATTATTCTGCAGCACGTCTAGAATGCTCATAATAATTTCGTATGTAAATATATTTTTATTATACGTTTTTTGTGTGTTATCCGTCTACGAGTATGTGACGGCATCAGGTAGATTCCTCCCAGCTCATTGGTGAAAATATGTGTGAACAAACATTAAATATTATATATTTCATGAAAACTAAAAACTTTGTTTTAATAATAAAAAAATGAGTAAGTAGTCGTCCTCTTAGGTTCTAATTTTCCTTGCAACGAGTATTCTTTTGTGCTGTAAATGTCTCACATAATAAAACCCAAATATTGAAGCAACTGGGTTTATTATTATTCATTTTAAAGCGATAAAACTTTTATTAAATTTAATGTAAATTTTATAGCTTTAAGACGAATAATAAACCCATCTACATAAAATTCTTTACCTTAAGCAGTTGGGTATGAAGTTAAATATAAAATAGCCACTTGTATAGGAGAGTATTTTTGAACACGTTTTACGCCATTTGACCGAAACTTTCAGGCGTTTTCGAATGTTTAAGGCACTTTTAAGGTTTTATAAATGACAACTTTATAAATAGATGGCAAATAAAAAAATTTAAACAAAAACAAAAAATAATGACAACTAGGAACTTTCCTTTCCAACTTTTAGGAATTTTCCTTAGATTTTTTATGACCACTTTTCACATCAGTCTAAATTATAAGTTAAAACGTAAACAGAAACCTCCTTTTTTTGATAACCAATTATTAAATAAGTTTTGATACTAAAGTAACGTTGGAAGTTCTTTTAAAGTAGACTTTTTAAATTGTTCACTTCCATGGAAATTGTTTTCTTTAAAAAGCGTGTAGCTGTAGAAAGGAAATTGTTTTAATTAAAATGACACTCAGAATAGTTTAATTTTGTTGAATGTCTCTACGAACATTGCTTGTTTTACTTTTCGAAATAAAAATGTTCAAAGCACCGAAAAGAATACAAAGGAAATGCATCTTTAATTAAAGATTTAATTTAATTACACAATAAAAACATTAAAAAAAAAGTAAAAAATTTTATTTACGTGTTAAAAAAGTGCATCGTTAAATAACTATTTTTCTAAATTTAATTTTATCGGCGAAAAATATATGACGTCATTACAGAATTTTTTTCTTACAAAATATTTACATCATAATTATATTCCATGGAGTAAAATTTTATAACTCTTTTAATTATTACGAGTATTAACTCATTTCCATATACATACATATATCGTTCTAATGCCTTAACGGGTTTGAAAGCGTAAACAATGTTGTATGTACAACAAATCAATATGTTTTCATTTCGAAACAACGAAGAGATCTTAAAATGTGCCAGAAAAAGTTTATGGGTTTATTCTGAATATTTGATAAAACAAATTATTCAAGTTTGTAACGAAACAATTTCTGGCTTCCAATAAAAAAAAACAACAAACAGTTAAAATTATGTATTGGGATAAATTTCATTCATATCAAAGGAGGCAATAGTTTGAACAACTTGCGTTAGTTTTTGTCATCTGTTAATTTACTATTTTCGTTAGAGGCTGCCAGCCAAACAGTTTTATTGACGCCGTGGGATTTATTTGAAATAAAAGCAAGTTAAAAATAATTATAAACTGGTTGAGGTTATAAGAAACCACAAACAGTAAAAACCAAAAATGGAATTCATGCATATGTACAGAAATTTAAAATACAATCAATTAGATTAATAGCTTAATATTCATATTTCGTTAAAAACGTGATACTGATAAATAATTAACCATGACAATGTATTACAAATATCAAATAATTTCTTCGTAAAGAGAAATTGCACTTTATCATGTTTCGTTTTTTGTTGTTGTTGTTTTTCAGTTGTTCAGTTATTTAATGGATGGTTGATTGTTTCATTGTTAGCAAAAAAAAACAAAATCACAAAACTTGCACGTATCACTTTCAAAACACAGAAATTGAAGATGACAGAGCATGAACGTGGAATCAAATGCGTTCGTTACTTTGTTATCAATTACTAAAACGTAAAGATACGAGAAGCGGCACGATTTGATTTGCGAGACTGTTCGATAAGTCATCGATTACAGTTCCTTAAGGGAATATTTATTTGGAAAACGATTCAAATAATCGCTCATCGATTTCTGAACATTTGCCGAGAGTGGAAATGTGTGTTCGAAAGTCCTCTTATTGGCAGCTTTTCTACAACGAGTATCTTTCTTATTACGGTTTACATTTTAAAAGTTTCAAAAAGTTACTCGCTTAAAAAACACTCAAAAATAGTTATGTCTGGTTTTTCATTTAAACGGACCTGTTCTGCAAACCGAACCGTTTTCAAAACCTATAAAACGGGAAATTTGAAATAAATACTGAATACGGCAACTTTCGAAGATAAGTTGGAATAAATAAGATTTCGCTTTGCTTATTTTCAAGAATCATATGGTATGCATTTACAGAGTTGCCAAGTAAACTGTTAGAATGACAATAAAAACATGTCAAATAATTAAGCCTCCAGTCTTATAATTTCTCTTTGTATGTATATATTTTTGATATTATTTTCTTTTTTAGTTTTAATATCCAAATAGTGAATTGGAATGAGAAAAAGTTTGACTCATACATATGTACATTTCCACAAAGAGTGGTGACCCTTTGATTTGGACCAATTACGTTTACTCGATGTAAGAAGAGAGCGGTTTCGAGGACGCCAAAAACATGAATTCGTTTTAAAAAGACTTAAACTACTGATTCTGTTACTTTGTGAGTTAGCAAAGATTATTATAAGGCTGAGAATAGCGCTACTACTACATTTCCCGGGGTTTTAATACATGATATAATATTATTTAGTTGGATTAAGTTTCCCTTAAGAGTGATTAATTAACACTGACTGATTTGTCAATTCTTTTTTTCTAGGCACTCGTATCTGGTCAGTTGGGATTGTCAAAACGTATTTTTAGAAACTGTCTTATTGCAGGGCGGCACACAAGTATTTAATAGATATTTTGTTTATATATTTTTTTACATTATAAAATATACAAAATGGAAATGACGCCTGTTTTCAGCTTCTCAATGAAATTTCTATTAATATGTACTCGTACTTTTTGTTTAATTGTTGTTTTCTTCTTAACAAAAACGAATAAACTGAATGGAAAACACAAAACAATAGTTAATTAACGAAAACAAAACAAAAACACAGTATATGGCACAAAAATAATTACACATACATATTATTGTGTTGATTGCTTACAGCGTGAAATAATTACTATATTAACACCGAAATTATCACTGATTATCTAAGAATAGCCTCATTTGATTCATTCATTATAAATAAGTCCTCTCAAAGGAGGCGATCAAGTGATAACAGCTGTTCCGGAATTCCACATTCGTTTCCCTGCTTTTCAAACCTGTGCAGAGCAGAAGGTGTCATTATTTTGCTATTAGCCCTGTACAAAATAAACGTATTAATGAATGTATTTTTAGTTCTCAGTCTGCTAAGACAAGATGTCGGAGAAGAAATTGTGGAGAACAGAAATTCGTTTAATTTTGTATTTAATGTTTTACAAATGATAATGCTTATGACACTGCAACAAACAACACTCTACCTCTTGTCGAGTAGTTAATTTTTAACATCAAGACACAGTTATGTCACGTCATTGACCGATCTTAATCAAGATAATATAAAAACTAATTAGTGCGTACGTACGTTTCTTCATATAATTATATTTTTGTAATAGGCACATGTGTATGTTTGTAGATAAATGTTATGCCTACGTACATACATATGTATGTATCAGGGATGGGATTGAAATTTTTAAAATTATACCAAATAGACTGAGATTTTGTATTTTTCTGACCTTAATTGTGCTAAGAAACATTTTTTTTAATTTATATTATTTTTATTACATAGATTTATTAAAAAATTCAGTATTGAATATGTATAAACTATTAGAATTTTGATAATGATTTACTTCATACATTTATTTATATCATAACAATTGCAATTTTGTGAATTCAGTAAATCTTTTGTTTGGGTTAACCAGCAAAGAGTTGCAGTTTGTGGTCAGGTTCGCTCTCGTTGGTTTTAGTTATATTTTAGTAGGAAAAGATTCTTTGATAATTTTTGAAAGTTCTTAAAACATGAATTCATTTGCCGCCTCATTTGCTATTTTAGAAACTGTTGCTCAGAAAACGCTAACATTCAAATCTTTGTAAGATTTTAATATTTCAACATCAGCCGGAGCTCTAAATTGGGAATGTATGTTGTCAAAATTTTAGTATTCTTTTGCGAACATTTTTACTAACGGTGGTATTAAACTATTAGCTTTTCCACTGATGACGTTTTCTGGGCAGGTTGAATTCCATTCTATGGTGTAAATTGTGTACATGGATCTGTCAAACTAGCAATTTAATACAATATTAAAATATAACGAAATCAATATAATCTTCGACATCTAATTATAAATTGTTCTTTAGAAATTGCGATGTAAAAGCAAACACGAAAGAGTTGTGACATAAAATTATTTCAACATTGTTGTACCATTGCACTCTTCAAGTTTGAATAGTAGAACAAAAAGAGTACAACTGTACCAATTTTGCCATTTTCCATCCCTGATAAGTATATTTCTTTCGCTCAAGTGTACAGAACTACATTTATGTCAGTGTCATGATGGTCATCTTTTCTCATGCTAATATTGTACATAATACATTTCTCATTTCTTTTGTTATATTTAATGCTTGTAAGTTCTCGTAACAGGCTTTTGGTGTTAATACTTGCGTATTTGAGCTTCCAAAAAGAAATTATTTTTTCTTTTACAGCTCGTATGTTGATAAATTGCCTGTTTTAATGAACTGGACTCTGCTAACAAATGGTTTTTAGGTATTCTTTTAATCTTTAATACAATTCCTCATTTTACGGTGTTTAAATGGTTACCAATCTGTAAAACAAGTTTACCAAACCAGAAATATATTTTTTGAGCGATTGTTGAAGCCCTTGGTCTTTGGATTTGTAGTCATAGAGAAATATGTCGCACAAAATCGATAGCTCGTTGTACATTCTTTATTCAAGCAATATTTAGAGTATTTTCAAACTTGTCCAAGTATTTTTGGCGACTGTTAAATGAAACGATTTAAACTTGAGCTGTCAGTCGTTTTAAATCATACGAGTACACAGAGCTGAAATATTTGACATGCTCCATATGTTGTTCTAGATCAGTTTGCATTATTATATAAGTCTTAAGATTTTCACTGAAATTTGTGAAAAGGACAAGTATTGAGATTTGTTGCGAACATAAAAAATATCGATAGTACCATTACTAAACATCTCGTTTTCACATCATCACAACTCAAGCCCAGAAGAAATTGTGAGTAGAAAATAAACAGCTTGATATAAATCTTCGCTCATTGGTGGCTTGATAGGTTCAATGAGGCCACGCCTCTAAAACTAATATAAAAGTAATTACTAAATACAAGACAGTGTGAACAAAATACTTTTTTATAATGTAATCACATTTCAAATTTTGACTCAATGTGTGACGAAAAAACGGTCGTCCGGGCATTTTTAATTTTGTTTTTAAATACAACTCTGGTCACGTGAAAAACTTGATCGTTTTATAACAATTATGAAACTTAGACATTTTAACATATTATTTGTCATGTCCAAACAACTTCTAATATCAAGTATTATAGTGTGAACTGTCTTTTGGTCGAAATGCAACCCCAATTAAATAAAAATAAAAAGTACTTCTGAAAACGTGTTATATGTACAACAATTGCATAACATTTTGCTTTAACACTGTCACAGACTGCACGTCTTACTGCAAAGTACTATTGTCTGGCACTGCTCTTTATCTGTCAGTATCTTACCAGCCAAAATGAATAGTAAGTTTATTTTCAAAATGAATACAACTAAATTTGGCTCAAATATTATTGGCAAGAAGACAATGTATTCACAGAAACTGAATATGATGGTATCATCAATTTGTTTGTTGTCCTTTGAAAATAATGCCGAACATGTAATTTAAGTCAACGCAGAGCGCCACAGAATACATTATTTTACAATCTGAACAAATTTGATTTCATATGATGAGTGGGAAATAATTGTTCCATCGAAATCGCTTTTGTTTTCCTATAAGAAGATGAATATTTAAGGTGACTATAATACCCGTGACAGATATTGGCTTTTCTATAAGATTCTTTTCCCCATGTCCAATAAAATATACTATTTATTTGGTAACGGAAACTTTCCTTTTGGACAACATTTAAAAAAAATTAAACAACAAAAATTAAACAACATTCTCCAAATATTTTCGTAGCATACAAACAACGTGTGAACTATATTATTCGGTAGTTTATTTGAAGTTCACAGCTACACACATTCATACAAATCCTGTGCCTGTCAGGGGTATACAAATAAAATTATGTATCTTTAAAATGTTTCTGCAACAAGTTGCTCTATTTTGGCACAATTTCTTTAAAAGACAGAAACTGAAATACATACTTACGCATTGGCGAACGCACGTACATTCAGCGTTGCCATATGTACAGATTTACATATGTGGCTTTGAAAGTTTTTTGGCAATGCAAAACAGACCTCCAGACTTGAAAATATGATTAACTGACATATTTTCCACTGCCACAATGTTAAAATTTGTAAAAATGTTGCCAACCATTTCCGTGTTCTTGCGATTTTGTCAATACCAGTGCCAACGTCGGGAGAATATTTTCTCAAATTAATTTAAATAAAACCAAAATAAGATATAAATACATAAAGATATTTCAGGGCTACGTGTTATTTTACGAACCAAAGACTTTTTAAAGAAAAATTACTTTAATTGCACAAATTTTGTACAAGCAAACGAAATGAAAATTAACTTTAATATAAATATGTACAATTAATATGTTTAATTAATGAATTATTTATATACTTTATTATTTTTTATGTAACGAATTTAATGGAATATCATAAAGTTTGTTTTTGTTTTTACTTTTAATTTTATATATTTTTTTATATGCATTATTAAAATTATTTTTTTATTTTTTTCTTTTTGGTTTTGACGGACTAGTATTTTCTTAACTGATAAGATTTATTTTCCGAAATTGTCAAGTTAAAAAAAAAAAATATGGCAACGTTAAGTACATTGCATGTGTACAGGAATATAATTACATAAAGATATATTTGGATGAATAAAACGAACAATTACGTGCACATTTGTATATACGTATGTATGTACATATATATGTATTTATAAAGCAAAATGGCAGCTGTGAATGTTAAAAATAGAAGGATTTTTCAAGCTTTACTGGCTGCCACACAAATAAGTTTTTCCTTTTTGCAGAACGTGACGAATCTACCCAATGGGCCACTAAATCATGACACTCTTGTACCGATCCGTTAAATAAGGATTTGTTTTGTAGTGTACAACAAATTGTTAGATGAGCCAAATCAGTTGTTGTGGCAAAAAAGCTCATGAAAAGCACAATCATTGATATAGAGATTGAAATATTAATCGTATCTTGTGGCAGAAAAAGTTCCAATCAATACGCTATTGTGCTCATATGACTGAAATCTGGTTTGTGTAGGATTAAATTATTGATTATTGATGTAGTAATCGGAAACGAATTATTTTTTTTATGTCATTTTGGGTATTCATAAATGAAATGAAAGATAATCCTTCGCCTATTAAAAAATTTTATGAAATGAGAAAAAATCCAGAAGCCAATTAGTTGATGAGGTGTGTATTATAGTATTGCGATTTGTTAAAGGAAATTTGCTACATCTACAGTGGTGAGCAAAAAGCCGCAAACATATTTTGAGACGGCCTACTTAAAGTTGATATACTTTGTCTTCTATGACAAGAATAATATACTTTTATACACCCAATTAAATATCACTTTAACTTTTATTGCAATGCAATATGTAAGTTATTCCTCTAAGAACATTATCTATAAATAGTTTTTATCTGAAATATTTTATATATAAAAATACACGCTCATTAAAAACAAATTGGTTTCATAAAGTAATTCAATCTTTCTGCTCGTAAGTTCATTCTTAGACAAAACAAAAGGTAAACAAAATAAAGTTAAATTTGCCGTATTCTGGAAATAAAAATAATTAACATAAATCATTGATAAAATATATATATAGTTTTTTTTGTTGTTTTCTAGTTGTTGATGTTCTAGTATTTTCGTTGGTGTTATCCCTAGCAGTTGGATGAGAACGTTTTTCTTTCTCATTATTATCTCTTTAAGGACAATTGATTATAATATTGAATGTGGTATAAAGGTTTTCAAAGTTTTGAGTAGCATTTTTGCATATAGAACACAAAAAAACAGCTATAGATACATATTAATATTAATATATTTATATACAATTTTTGTTTTTGCTTTTGGTTTCCTCGAATTAATCCTAAATTATAAACTGCTGATAAACTTTCACATTTCGCCCAATTAAGTGTAAATTAATTTTTCTTTATATGCTTTTCTGAAACAAATTTATCAACAACAACAACACTAGGATATTTTTGTTATTTTCTAAAATTTTATAAAAATGTTTACTAAATCATGAATAATAATTGAGTTGGAAAAAGTTTTTCATGCCCGTATTAAAATTTTATAAAAATTAGCTGTTTTCCGGCAAAGCTCGGGTGTGTAACTCATTTTTCCCCGTTTCAAATGCAATTCCAACGGCCTGGAATAACAAAAAATAATCGTCTAAAAACTAAATTTTTATCCTTAAAAACACCTTTTAATTTAGCTATAAAACTTTTTTTAATCCAACAAATTTTAAGAATATTTTGTAATAAATTATGATCATATAACGATAAATATAGAAAATATGACAGTTTTAAAATAAATAAAATGGAATATTCAATTATACAATATAAAGATATATACAAGACATTTTGCGCAGCCACTCTGCACCAGTGTAGTCATATTAATTGTTTGCATTTAATTAACATAAAAAGCAAATTTAAATGTCCAAGTGAAATTCAACACGCAGGCAGCTTGTGTTTTCTTTGTAAACCTGAGTGCAACGATGCTTTATATACTCTTCATTTATTCACTTTTAGTCTGTTATCGCGGTTAAATGTGAAATTAAATTTTGCATATTTTATTTTTGCACGTGCATACATATATATATTATTCAACGAGTGGTTTAAACAAGCTTTTGGCTACAGCTGACATGTACGAGTACAACCATATTTGCTTTCAGACATTAAGGTGGCCAACCTTTTCTAATTGTTCCTTAATTTTACAAAATAATAGCATAAATAATACATTTTCATTAACATCAACCAAATTTATTTAATATACATATAATTAGCAGAGTAGGGCCCCGCATTGCCAGCCACTGTTATTATAAAATGTGCAACAAAAGGGTTTTTATTTATTTTCATTTAACTAAAATAAACTAATTAGCAAAAACAACCTGAAAATGTTTCCTTTCTTCACGAAAAATGTGCAGAATGACGATACTTGGTCCAAAATTGTGATTAATATCAGACAATTGTTTGTTAGACCTACATTTTAAGATGCATGAATCTGAAATTCGACCGCATGAATGATATTTTAAGACTATGGCAATGACTCACTTCCAAAACTGTGAATGTGACTGACCTCTTACGAGGATTTTCTATATATTTACAGCCTAATTGTGAATATCAACAACGTAAAAACACTCTTTTTTGGAAATACCAAAAATTGTTTTGGGAAAAATCGCCTTGGAGACCAAAAGTACAGCAAATATTTAGAATTTCTCTTACAATTTTATATGTTCACACTCATAAAAGGAATCAAATTACCAGCGTTGTCAACCGTGATATTTCCAAACACATCAAAATGGAGAAAAAAAACGCACCAGGCTTATAATTTCTAATGTTTATTGAAGAAATTTTGCGCACCAAGAAATGCTACGTACCGAGTTGACAACGCCAAATGGCATCAACGTTGCCAACTTTTCAATTTTTTGGTCACCCTGAAATCTCTTCTCTAGAAAATTGTTTTCCGCGGTTAATTCGTAGTTGAGCTTAACATTTTGCCAAGTTTATCAAACTACTTTGGATTTTGGTCTGCGCCTCTCAGTAATCAATTTCATTTTTACTTATATGTATGTATGTACGTATAAAACTGTTCTATTGCGTTCTATTGTTTAAAGCATATCAACAAAATAACAAAAAAAACTTTTTATGTTTTATAATATTTAATATTAATTACGAGATATCACCATGGTTTCTTTTCTGTACAGCCAAAAATTTACGTTCCACAGTCAATATTTAAAAAAACTTTTGTTCAAATTCAATCGTAAACATAAATTCACATAACTGAAGTTATGACAGTTGCAATTTTGAAAATCCTGGTGAAAATGATGGCGGTGACATGCAACAGCTAAATAGATTTTATTAAATTGTTTAGCATTAGATTAAGTTTTGAGTGTATAAGACAAAAACACACAAAAGCTTCCAGCAAACGAATTTGTTTATATATTTTTATTTAATTATTTACTTTTGCTCTTGCACAGACAAGAGTTTTTTTTTTTTTATCTTATTATGACTTATGAAGAAAAACAATAGTACGAGTATTACACATTAGATTCATAAAATACACAAAACAATTTAATCATCGAGCTGGTAGCACCAAAATGAGTGCAGGAATATGTCTGGAGAAGAAAACAAACAAAAAAACAAAAATCTTTACACTTTAATAGTATTTAATTTCAGCGAAATCCAATTACCTGCTACACACACAATGTGAAAAGTTCAGATAAGGATTTTCCTTAGTTGAGTTGTATGAATTGACGTCTTTATGATATTTTATATAAAGGATTTCATCCCAGAGACTGCATTCGGGTGTGGAAATCGGTGTTTGATGCTCACATGATAGAATTCTTTTTTTTTCTCTATTAATTGTTGAACCGTTTGAGAGTCCAAGCAGATATTCAGGTAACCTTGTGTAACTAATTGTAGATATACATGATCAGCAAAATTCACATCCTGAAATAACCAAAATAATCACAAAGCAGAATCATGCAGGGGGAAATATGGCCATATCTTCGGAAAATCAATAACTCGCAAATAACGTTTTTTAAGGTCACATTAAATCTTCGTTTGCTATCATTATCTCAGCTGGAAAGAAGTTCACAATCACACAATAGCATTGGCATCAAGTAAGACTTGACAACGATGATTTATAATTTTGATTGCAATACAATATTGTGCTTGCCACACGTTTGTTTAACATTGAATTAGTTCGGCCACATGCCAAGCTAATATGATTGGGTAAGGTAAGGGTGTTTCACATAGTGATAAATGCCTAAAAGGCGCAACATAAACTTTTTGCTTTCGGATTTTAGATTTCTTCAAAATCTTCTGCGAAAGTAAAATGTATGATAACTGTAGCCCACTACAATAGTTTAGAAACTAGGGCTAGAAAAAATAGCAGTAAGTTTAACTTATTGTGCATATACAGTGAGATCTCGATTATATTTAATGGTCCGTACCGGGAGCATTGCACTTAACGATTTTCCCTTTTTAATAGCGTAACAATTTTCAGTATTTTATTGTATATTCTTCGTTCATTTTTACGTCATATATTAAACACATATGACTACACACTTTTGACTCACCGCATGCACATACATTTGAATTACATTTAATTGTTCAATCAACAATTAAAAAAAGTTTTTAGTCCCGATACAAAAATGAGGAAACAAAATATTTTTTCCCCATTACTCGACATTGCGGTTAATCGAAAAGCGGATAAGCCTGCTGTAAGCAAATTATAAATTTTTTTTTATGACAAAAATCTCATTAACCCTTCACCGTCATCCTTCGTCAAAATGACGACGCTAGATTTTATTCTTAAGTTAAAAACTGTTTTTTCTTTTTGATTTGATCTCATTTTTTGCATAACGGATAGGATGTGCAGCGAACTGCGTTCATTGTAAGTGTCGCTTTTATTTTTTTTTTTCGTAGTCAAAATGACGAAAGATGAAGTTTGTGTAACTTTTAGGTTTTTTGGTGTATTTTTCTTCGGCGCAAAATTTTTACGTTTCTCTAAGATGACTAATCAGCTATTTCTAACAGATGAAAAAATTGAACAGTCTCTGTCCTGGACCGACAATAACGTAGAAAGCTATCTTAGTGCAATAGGTACTGATACAGAAGTCGATGAAAGCGAGTCCGTTGCAAGTACCACCTCACCAAACGAAGCAAGTGACGTGGATGAAGAACACATTCCGCTTAATATTTTGAAAACAAAATCAAACATTATTACGTGTGATAAAACTATATTTCGAGAAAAAAATGGCCATAAATGGTCATCTATCAAAGAAAAGACACATCATTATGGACTTGATATTATCCATAAAAGCCGAGGACCAACTCGTCAATGCAAAAATATAATTGATCCTCTCGAATGTTTTAAACAGTTTATAACAGGAGATATCGCAAAGATGTAAGACAGCCAAATACGGCATTACAATGGTAATGTTGTGTGATAGTGGAACCAAATCCAATGCCCTTTGGAGTTTTTACGTGAAAGAGTTTACTATGGACAACTGGTTCACGTCGACACCCCTCTTCGAAGCGAAGAATGACAAATGTTTGTGCAAAATGCCAAAAAAGGCTGCTTGGCGCCCACAAAATTGAGGTTTGTGCCTCGTGCTCTATATGAAATACTTTATTTCCAAAATAATGTTCCTATTTTTAGTTTTATATTTATTTCATAAGAAACTGAAAGACCAAAATTAAAAAAATTGCAATATGTTATACTTTTTAATGCTTTTTTTATTATTAATTGTCAAAAAGAATCTGCCAATTGATGGAAGGCTATGAAATGTTAATTTTCCGTTAAGGTTTAAAAAATAAAAAAATTAATTTAAATATCAATTAAAAAATAAACAATTTTAAATAAAACACATGACGTGTTTTATAGTCCCATATGTCTTAGTCAAAATGTCAAAGGATGACGTGAATGTACTAAAAATAAGGATAACGTTCTAGGGTTAAAATATATTGCCCTGTAAATAAATCTGCGATTTTATTGGCAGCACTTTATTGTTCGAGTTGTGTCATACTTCGTTTTCTAATTTTATAACCACATCCAGGACTTTCCCCCCTTTATGAAAGTTGTATATTTCTTATTCACAAATACGAATGTTTATACAAACCTTAAGATTGTTTTTTCATATATAAATTTTAGGTAGACTATATACGAGTACAATTATCATATTTAGCAGAGTTATCAGTGACCCACTCCTAAGCATGACTCAGTTGCCGACTTATAGTTCGTACACACTCGTAGGACTGTAGAAAAGCTGCAACATACATTTGTTCATCTGCATACAATCTATTCCTGCAGTGTTCAAGTCTACCTTGAAGATTATTCGTGCATATAAAAAGTAGAAGAAAAGAATATCGTTCTTTGTAGGACGCCGCAGGTAAATAACAAAAAGTTTGGCTTTGGAATGGGCGTTTCAACGTCCTGAACTCATTAGAAATATGATTATAACAAATTGATGGCACTGGATGCAAATCTAAGAATGTGTTTTGAATTGAGTTTCGGACTTAATTTGCACCGACAGTTGTCACATCTTACAAATTGTATGATCTGAGAATATCTTGGCAATATAATGAAAATGAAAAAGGGTCAATGGAAAGCAATTTGTTTTCAGAAAACCTTAGAAAAAATAATGATCAATTCACATGTTTGTGAAATTGTTGACATATTTATGTATGTATCTGTTACAAATCGTCAGAAGACTTAAAGCATTTGTACGTATTTCTCTGTCAATCCGGTCCTTGTCAAGCGCTAAACAGCAGCTTTCGTATTGTTATTTTTTCACAGCGGTCAGACTTGTTGTTGTTGTTTGGGTCTCCCTCGCACTGGTTGACAGGTTTGCCTTAGATAATTGTAGCCGTTTCAAACGCTTTAGAAGAACGTACGAGAACGGAAATGTAACGTTACATAAAACATATTTATTTAAACTTTTCAGTTGGAATTTGGTTCAACATAATATGAAAAAAAGGTTGTAAGGTGAAAGGAAACACACATTAACTTTGTTCAAAACTAAAATAAAACGTATTAAGTGTTTATTTTTGTGCCACCAGCAGCTTCTGCCAGAGAATTTACATACGAATATTTAGTCACTCAGGTATTCATTCATATTATGCAATGTCGCACTCAAAAAATAGAAAGCGAAAAAACCTCATAATGGAATTTGTAGCCAGCAACACTTAACAAATTTAAAAACTGCATTAACTTTACAATAAATGGATGTTTAACACACACACACACATACACACACACGCACACACACACACACATGCACAATTCATCGAAGCAATTTAAATGGAGGAGAAACATTTACAATTTTCAATCGCTTGCACGTATTAACAAGTGCTATATTTTCAGGCACTTCAATGTTTAAAGAAATAAAATAAACAGAAAATATTCGAAACGTTTAGTTTGAATAATAAAATATTTACAATTTCACTTTCAGGCTACAAAACCAGAAAGAAGATTTGGTCATTACAAAAATAATAGCGATGAAGATTTAAGTGTGTGATGGACTTCTTTTGCTGCTTAGATTATAATAATTAATGATGGAAATCACTCTTTTTACGTGATGAAAGTGTATTATATGAGATCTCTAAAATATAGCAAAAATTTTGTTATTTGGTAATAACCCCATTACGTAATTTTTTCTGATGAGATTTTATGTCACTTTTTAATGACTTCATTAAATTATAAAACTTTCTATTTTATTACTGCAGCATACAATTCTCTTGTGGATTAATTTTATATGCTATAAAAGTTTTAATCGATTTCCGACAACATAATGGTTTTGTGGCTTAAAATACCTATTGATAAAAAAAGTTAAACTAAACCTTAATCGAAGGGAACTGATTGAGACCCTAAACTAAGCCTCTTTAGTTTTAGTCAAACAGAATTCGTTTGCCGGCGTTCTTTCTATCTATTATAAATTGGTGGAGAAGGGGTCCCTCGGTTGGCGCAGCAACCAAAACTGTAGGAAGTTCATGTATCAAGCATGTTCTTCTGAATCACCAAAGATCAATTGGTAGAACCGGGACCAACAGCCACAAACTAGCTTTTGGTATTCTGGCGTTGATCATAGGTTGAAGGGTTGAGCGGCCCTAGCTGAAAGCTTTTGGCTGTGGTTTAAGTCTAAAAACTCAGGTAGAGGATTCTATGGTAGCAAAGCTCCTGGTGATCCTTGTCTGCGGGGTGCTGTTGTCTTGCTCTATTTGTGTAATGAACTAAGATAGAGGGGAATGTTTGGGCGAGTCTGGTTGTTCCATGAGTAATTAGGGCTAACAGCTCTGATCTCTTGTCCTCCCTAACCTCCCTTACCGGTCTGGCAATTTGCAAAACAGAAGGGATTAGATAGCCCGAGGTGTCGCGTAAGGCGTTTATGATTTGTGCTGTGCTACATGTTATAAGAAGTTGCCAACACACGGGGGCGTAAGTGTGGCGGCGACCAGTTCACTCTTGTGGAGTTGTTCAACTGTCAGATAACGCCCAAAGACAGATGCTGACACCAATCAATTGGAAATCTGTCGATTACAAATCCCCCCGCGTTGAAGGTTTAGCCATCAAACTGTGGCATTCTGCTTTTCGGGGGTATACATGGGAAAGAGTGCCTCGGTTGGCATGGCAACCAAACTTCTAGCAAGTTCATATGCTACTTCGTTTATGCAGGTTCTTCTGAAACCTTCACTAAAAGTTAATTTGCAGAACAGGGACCAACGTGCCGAGTTGGTTAAGGCTTGATGTTCCTTGATGATTCGAGCTATCAACTAAGGTGCTCAGTTTTCCTCTTACTGTCTAGGGAATTAAATAGACCGAAACTCGAGCAAGTAGTTTGAGTCATGTGCTGCTCCACATAAGACAAGAAGTTGCCACTTATGTATGTGCGGTGGTCTAAGTTCGCCAAGTGGGTTGGGTCTCATTCAGATTAGTTGGCAGAAAGGAAATCACTGTGGCCCCAGTTATCTTGAGCCATTCTGGTGTTATTCTCAGGATGAGGTGCCTACCTTCGCCCCTTAATCCAAATGTTCCCGATGTGGGGTTGTGTTTCAACAGATTTCTGTTTTTTATAAAGATCTGGATGGTGGTGAATGTATAGACGAGTCTGGCTTGAGGATACCTTGCCTTCCCCCCGGGAAGCTTTAGCATAACCCAAAAATAGTGCAGGGAGAAGAGATTCTTGGTTGGTGCACTTTGCTTGCATAGATTAATACGTAGAGAGGCCAATATAGTAAAGGTGACACTAGATCAATTTGCCACGAACTTAAAATTTGCGGATGACCTAAAGCAGCCTCTCTCGCAGAATTTAGACTTTTTTCCGATAAGCCCTTGTATGACACACTTTCAAATATTTAGTAAATAAGATTATAGAAATGTATGACCCATGCCACGTGTGATGTGCACGAAAACTCGCCGAAAATGGAAAGAGAAAAAAAATATTATACTGGCAATTTCACCTACATGCGATGGGCTTTCCATGAAAGCACTGAATTTCTTGCGTGATTTCTATACAAGTTTTTCAGACAAGTTCATCAATTCGTACTTATTGCCAACTAATTACTGTTATAGCTTCTATTTTGATGATTTTTGAACCAGTTAATCTCTTGTTTACATACAAAATTAAAGTGAAGAATACATTTTTACTTTCCTATTAACTTTAATCTTAATTCAAAATACGTATTTTAAACTGCACATGCCAGCAACAAATTGCCCATAAAGAAAACAATTTCTTATCGAAAATCGTGATGAACACTAACGAAGGCAAATAAGAGAGCAATCTGGAATAAAGAGCTTTAATTTATTTTTGTTTATTTGAATAACATATTTTTTAATTAAGAGTATTAAGTTGTGCAGAGTATTAAGTTGTGCAGAGTATTAAGCTGAAAGCTTTTGTGTCCAGCTAATTAAAGTGGCATGATGGTTTGCTTGCTTGTAAAATTTTGATGTGTTTATGGTGTTAATACATCAAGCACGAACAAGTTTTCATTATAAACTTGTTACATTGTGTACAGCTGTAACAAAAAATCGGACTTTATATTTTTTCCAACAAGGACACAAAATTAAACTTAAAATGTATGTTTGGTGGGCCGGGCAGGCTGGGAATATCAAAACAACAAACGTGCACGCACCAGGACACAGAATAGAAGAAAGATGAAAAAGTGACATTTAAAAAAGAATAAAATAGGCAGATATAGAGATAATAAAAATAATAAAAACATTGAAAAGTTTTAAGTTCATTGTAAAATATTTTTTTAATTATAATAAAAAATATAAGCAATCCAAGTGCAGCGGTTTTATATTACCGATATACAACGGCGTTCAATATATAATTTTTTTATTTTTTAATACACAAAATGCGACGTAAAGAGATGAACGAGCTGCATAGAGTTATACATTTCAATATGCGTCTTTTACGCCCCCATTCCACCATTATTTTACTTTGTATCCAACAATAGTTTTTTATACTATTCACAAATGCCAAAGTAATGCTGGGATATACATAGAAATATTATATACAAACGAATTGATAATATCCTTCGTTTTGAAGTCGGTTAAAAAATGTGCTGTAAGTTGTAAAACTTACAATATTTTTTCAGCTTACAAAAGTTTTATTTTATTTCCTTCTTTTCGTACATATTATACACCCATTTCGCAACAACACTTCTTACTACAAGTATATATGTATGTAGATGCATTCATTCATATGCACCTGACAACAATGACCCAGTAGCAAAGCGATGTATGTCCTTTTATAAAAAATTCCTACAAACTTTATGTAGCCGAATAATTCAGCAAAAGCTTGGTAACGTTCACTTATCTAAAAACATACTTTTCAATATCACAGTATTTAGCGTTTGCACTACTTAGAAGTAAACAAGTAACGTAATATTTATGTATCAGAATAAGGTTCCGATGACATCACCATATTAAAATAATTACTTAAAATGCTGAAGTGGAAGTAGTGAAAAGTTTCTTCATTAACATTTTAACTCATTACATTTTTCATCGATTGCAAAAACATTAAAATTTTGAAACTGATTACAACAAAAAATCTGGCTCCTTTTTACAGAAAGAAGAGCTTCGGGCCATAACGATGGTCTCTAAGAGTGAATTACGTGAATAGTTGTTTCTTTGAGATAATCTCCAAAAATCTATATAACTATACATATATTTTACTTAATTTAGTATTTCTAGTATAGTAAGAAACTAAGAAAGTAAAACACGTCCAAAGGACTTAAAACTGAGTTTCGACAACATAATATTCCGTTCTTAAACCTGCCAAGTCACAAAAAAAATTAATGTTTGCACAAAAGCTATCCAAACTTATTCTTAAAATATAACCAAATGGTATCCTTCAAAAGTTTACAATAATAATAACTTAATCTTAAATTGTTAGTCCCCAACACAAATCATAATTTTTGTAACTTTTTCGTAATCGTTCTTGGTCTTTTTGGGATAGACTTTTGCTCTTAAAACTCTTATTCCTTTAGCAATTGCCAAGAGATAATGAACGAGTATTATTTATTGTTGCTGGCCATGCTTTTATGTGTAGTAACTGCCGCTGAATGATATATTGAACTAATTACGTATGTATGTGTGTACATAAATTTGCATTGAATGCAAAGGATTTATAATTACATGCGCGCTTATACACTCGTCTATGGCGGCATATCATCGGCAGCAAATCTGTTATCTGCTTGTAACGCGCACATGTTCAATGATGATTATATTATTTATTGTTTACTGTCCAGCCTTTTTGCGAAGGCACAATTATTTGATTTATACATGTAAACTTTTTGACAGAAGATACGAAGCAGATGAGAAATTGATTTACGTGAGTACCTGCTTGCCGGCCCAACCTCAAGGGTATCCAATTTAATGCGCTAGACTGTTCAATAGCCCGCCGCCGCCAATTTCTTGTAAATATTACAGTACAGTAATAACGACAAGCCCCTCCTCAAGAGCTGGGGCTAAGTACGCAACCCCTGAGAGCAATTCACTAGACAAATCAGAATCAAGTAAGTCAGTTTGGTGGATAAAAAAATCCCTACAACAACTTACTGTAGGTCCTCACGTGGATTTTGGACGACCCAACAGAACCTAAGGGATATTTGGATCTACGACAATAGAGTTTTGTACCAGCTACATCAGAACTTTTCAGCCAAGACAAAATCCTTAACCTACACACTAACGCCAGGAATCCTCTTCGCATCATTCCGGGCGCGTGTTGGTCTCCCCGTTCTGCGAATTAAGTTTTGACGCAGGTTTGGCGAGTTCCTGCGTATGCACGCATTTCTTGGTTATAATTTTGGTTGCCTTGCCAACCTCACGATATGATATTCTAAAAATATACGCATTTTACTGTAATTTATCAAAGGATGTACACTAGAGCCCCGACTTGCGTCGTCCCGATTTGCGTCGTTTCGATTTTGCTTTTTAAAAACTGGAAAAATTCGATTTGCGTTGTTGCAATTTCAAGTTGCGTCGGTACGAGTTGCGTCGTTTTGACCCCGATTTGCGTCCGTTCGATTTGCATCGTTTTGATTTCGATTTGCGTCTTTTCGTTTTCGATTTGCGTCGCTAAAAATGGTTAATTTTTTAATGCATCTACTTTTTATGAATATAAATATGTAAATGAATTAAATTTTTGTTATGTTTTTTCTTAATTTATTGTTTTCTTGTTTCTTTACAATAATTATAGACATTTGTTGAAGTAAATGAAGTAAATAAAAATGTATTCATACATCAAAAATACAAAATTTGTTGCTTTGATTTTAATATTTTCCCCAATAAATAAAATTTCAGTGCATTTATATAGAAAAATGTGATTCGATTTGCGTGGCGTTTCTCCGGTCCCCCTATAACGATGGCATGAGAAACGTCTGAGCAATCAGCAATTTCTTTCTAATTTGAAATAAAAGGCATGAAAGTTCAATTCTAGCTAGAAAAGAGCTTTAATAAACATCAATAAAAACCTTTCGGCATTTCCTTTGAAATGCAAAATGTAAAAATATATCAAGGTTATGAAATAGCAAAAAGGGTTGTTTAAAGAAACAAACGTCTTAAATTCGGCCTAAAAGTTATTCGGAAGAAGTGAAAACACTAAAAATAAGTTTTTTTGCCCTCAAACATAAATTTGGAATAATACAAACAGTTGTATCAAATACAAAGATATTACTGCCAACAAAAATTTTAAGTAAAATATATTTCGTACGAATTTTTCTTAAGTCATTCTAACTGCTTCTTTTTGTTAATAGAAAAACTTAACATTATTCGAAAAAAAAACTCATTATAAATTTTATTAAATATTAAGAAACTAAAGTAACAGCACGTTTTCCCTGTAAATTGCGGAAAGCCTTCAAACTGCTTCTAAAGTTAATACTCTTCAAATTCGAATCATAGACAACAGAATTATAACAATTTGAAGCAAATTTTTATAGAGTCCGATGACAGAAATTACATTTAATTGAAAAACATATAATTTGCTTTGTTAATTTTTGTTCCTTCGTTATACTTTGAATAACGTTTTGGTTTCAAAGGAAATGAACAATTGATCTTTCACTTTAAAAAACAATTTTGAACAATCTAAAAATCATAAAAACCGATTATAGAGAAAAAAACATAAGGCAATAAGTCTACATAACAAGAACTCATTTAACAATATGACAAAGTCATTATCAAGGTCAACTGCAACAGCAGTACTATTTTGGTGTATTATAATTTTTAAATTTTGAAAATCTTTTCATTTTACAAGCAAAAAAAAAAAATGGTTTAAAATAATATATGTTTGTATATTGTATTGTAAGACACGTACAATAAGACCCTTAACATGGAACAATGTTGATTTTACGTTGTTCGAAAACGTTTGATTTTGTGTGTTTTAATAACAGTTTTATTTTTAATTTCGAATATATAAAGTAAGTTTAAGAATATTTTATTCGGTGTTTTGCCATTAGATCACACTAATTTATACCAACGCATTGATTAACGATATAAAATAATAATGGCTTATAAATGAGATGCCAAAAAATTTGTTGGAGAAATTTAAAAAAAATATACTGAACGTATGAGCGCATGTCCTTGTTAATTTTTTTTATGGCCTAAAATGCAGTCAGTAGCAAAATTGGTTTGTTTCATTTGGAAGATATTTTCAAAACTATCGCATCGCATATTTCGCAGCGAATGTCACTGGTTCATTGTTTTTGCTTCGTGTGCGGCAATAACATTATTTTCATCAGTTTTATTTTACATATATTAATTGTTAAGATTTTGTTGAACGAAATTTTCCCACTGGGTCGTATATCAACAATTGTTTGCCATTTATACCAATCACATATAAACCACACCATTTAGCGAATGATAAAAAAAAACAAAAATTGGAAATGGAAGGATGAGTCTGCAAGGAGACATTAATTGCAGAATCAATTCTTGCAAACCTCAAAAATATTGTCGAAAAGAATGAAGAAAATCAATGACAGCCTGGAACTGCATCCATTAATATGGCAATTAAACTTAAAAAGAAAACACGTATTGTAGCCATTTATCACTAAAGACCAGCAGTTTTATATTTCGGTCTTGGACTCTAACAATATATTGATCGGGTCGTGGAAGACATCAAAAATAATTTTTGCTTAAAAATTCATATATTTTTCTTAAACTCTTTAAAATATCACTGTATTACTTTTTCTACCGTTTTTCATCAGCGGGAGATCAAAATTTGTTGAAACGGTTTACGTAACGTAATGTGTTACGTAACTTATCTTTATACATAACGTAACTTTGTACGTAACGGAACTTTGTACGTAACGTAACTTTGTACGTAAAGTAACGTAACGCTTTACGTACTCTTTTACGTTATGTAGAACCCATATGTTTACACCAAAAAAAATATCAATTAAAATTTATAATATGAATCAAAAATTATATCCACAATACAAAAACTTTACTTTTTATTAATCTGAATAAATGTTTAATTATAAGAATTAACATTTGAGTTCAGTGAAATAAAAAATATAAAAGCATTTATTTTTTTTTTTGCAGAATAACAAAATTAGTTGGATTTAGGTTTTCAATAATTTTTATTTTTTATCTGCGAGCCATTGGTTCAATATATAAAATGTTCATGTATACTAATAATATTTTGTATTAAAACTTGTCACAAACTTAATTAATACCTGCAAATGAGATGTGAAGATGAGTGTGAAATCAAAATATTATATACGAGTAGATGACAAATAGATGACATTCCACAACACTTCATCAGTTTTTGTAAACGATATGATTTTTCATTGGATCATGTACAATATCCAAATTATAAAGAACGTGCCCTTGATGGTATGTGTCTTCCGCATACATAGACATAAAAATTTAAAAAGTGAAATGTATGTCGTGCGCGCCACGCACTTCTTTTTTCTTGTTAGTATTGTAATTCCATTAACTTCTGAGTATTTTCAAAGGCCGCCGCCTCTCTCTGGTTGCTTCTGTTCATATTTTCACTGGGTTGGAACAACAAATCTCATTCAACTACTTTCAGACAAAACGCAATGAAAATCTTAAGACTTGCAGAATAGTGTAAACTGCCTTTATTTCAATTTCTTTCTTCTTTTATTTCAATTTCTGTTTCGATTTTATTTTTAAATGAAAATCCACTTGTTACATACAAAAAATTCTTGGCACACTAATTAATCAGTTCTTAGCTTTTGTTCATCCAAATCAAATAACTTTTCCCCTTTCCCAAAAATTTCCCGCGATTTGTTATATCTAAACGTCGATAGAGAGAGAGAGAGAGAGTAAGAAACTTTGAAAATATTTTAAGCTCATTGGGCCATTGACGCATCAATTTTAAAATTTCTTTTTTTTTTTAAATTTTAATTGAATAAATTTTGCATAAAAAGTATAAAATTTTTTGCTAAACTGTTTAACAGACTCAACAGCAATTTTTACCATAAAAACAATTACTAAGAAAATCTAAAGCGGACAGCAAATTTCATATAATGAAATGTTTCTTTAAAAATTATCTACAACAAGACCTTTTTACTCTGCCCTGGTTGTACTTGTTATTCTTATTGTGTTCTATAAAATTGATTGTTGTACTTTTCAATAAAATGGTATTGAAACAGGTGTATTTTATTGTGCACTTAAAATTGAAAAGTACATCGAAGTTTCAAAAAAAGCGCACCGCACACCAACTATTTTCAGTTAAGCATCTAGAATTTTAAAACGCACCGAGTTGACAACGCTGATCCTAATACAACGTGTTGTAGAATGCTAAAGTTGTATTATCCCGCCTCCATATTTCAGTTTTATTTAAAAGTTTGTTTTTATCATTTTCTTTCCATTCCCTTCTTTGATTTTTACTGGAGGCGTTTTTCCAAATATCATTTTTTTTCAAGATTTTTGTGAGTAATTTTTTTGTTTTTCTCCATCTTTGTTTTTTGTTTTGCTCTTGCATTTAATTGACTTTCCTTATTTTATTTATTCATAAAAATGAAATGCCTACTTAGATGAGTTATTTTTAGACAACACAAAGAAATATTTGTTTACTTCAATTGAAATTTATATAAATTCTACAAATGAACTTCTTAAGTCAATCGGTATTCAAACTATTGTAAAATCCACGCAAGTTTAGAAATTGCGCACTTGTACTAACTTTTATTTTAAGTTTTACATTCGAATGCCACAATATTTTGACAAAATCAAACATAATAAATAAACAGAAATGCTTTCAGACCAAATAAATGTTTATTCGACACAAACCTTATTTAAATAATCAGCATTTGTCTACGCTATAGAGCACAAGTCATCAGCTACCACGTATTCCTACGATACAGCGTCACTGAATTTTGTGGCAACCGTAATTTTATATTTATGTATATGAGCAACATACACATGAAAGTCGCAGATGCCATAGAAAACATGGAAATAAAACAATTTTCAGAAGGATGCTCTTTAACAAATTAGTTGTAGGAACAAACTTCAAAGGAAATCTGCTTACGCAAATAACGTGGGTGGTACTACGAGTACCACCACCCATAAGATTAGTGTTTTTCTTTTTTCTTTAACAAAGTGGCACCTAGAGTTTTTTAATCATTAAAAGAATATTTTTTGTTGGAAAAGGTTTTTAATTTTAAATGTAAAATTAATGAACGTATATTATTACGGTGTGTACTTGTCAAGGACTACATATACATATGACTTGCGAGGCACACGCAAATTTCTTTCAAAACATTAAAGAAACCCTTTGTTCGAGAGCTGTGGCTATCTAATCCCTCCTGTCAGCAATTCCCGACACAGGTATGACGAACTCGATAAAGAACTTTAGGCCTTAATAAAACTCGCCCATCCAGTTGCTTAGCGAAACAGGTGTCTGTTGCAAGACACTATTTGGATTCCCAAAAGCATGCCACACACCACACTCGCGTCTCCTTTTGCTGCTTGATCTTTAGGCTATAACCAGAACGGTGCACCCCAGCTAATGCCCAATCTAGAATGGATATATGTAGGATGTGTCAATCTCCGTTTTGCCCACGGTCATGCTTTTCCTTGCCACAGTTTTGGCTGCCATAACAACGGAGTAACGCCTGCCGCTCTTTGCCACAGCAGAAAACTAGGTTAGGAATACGCCAAGAAAAAACTTGCTACTCGAACCAAATTTTTTCTCTGCATAAATAGTCCAGTCAAGTTAAATCGCACAGCACGAGCAGAGGATTAAAACATGCCGACCAGATTCTTAATAGCGGTGTCAGAAGTAGCATTTTCTAGAACGTAAATATGTACATACATACATGTGTGTGCAGAGCTCTTTAATTTCAGAGCATTGTCATTACAGATGTTGAACACATCCTTAAGCAATTTACCAGCCACGATTATTTAAGTACGTATACAATGCATTAACTCTACTTCAATGTTATGAAATTATTATCCGGTACACAGTCCTTTTCTAAAACAGTTTTGAAAAGCGCTGCAGACTTATAGCAGTCACGTACATGCTACAGACATATATAAACCAGCAATTGTTGTCCGCGGAGATTCAACATTTCATAATGGAGGTCTTATTTATAGTACGAATTTCTTAAGAAATTAAATACAATTGTCAAAGCTAATACGTACATACATACATACATATATATGTACATATATCTATGTAAACATATATACAATTATGTAAGTTTGTATGTCAATAAGAAAAATTGTAAGACGAAAAAAAAAGAAATAAGATGAAAGACCCCTTTTTTATAAGCCAAAGGTCGCTGACATTTAGTTATGGTGGAGATACAAGGAATTGCAGAATAAACACAAATTATTCAAAACGCTAATTATGTAATAAAATTTTTATTTTTATAAGCACTTCTTTTAAACTGTTTGACATTTCAACTTTAGCACAATACATTTTTATGTATCGTACATACATGCGTGCCCTAGGCGCCAAAATAACACAACCCACATATTTTTCAAAACTAAGTTTTTGATCTCAAATTGTTCTAAAAATAGTAACACGTCGTTTTGTAAATATGGTACCGATAGTCTAAATATTGAGAGAAATAGTGTAAATTTTAACATAAACCAGATACACCTATTTTAGTAGCTGTGAAATAATGTAAGATACATAAAAGCAATAACAGAGTTGTCAAATGGTATATAAAGTTTAGATCAGAGAAGAACAGTTCACGTTACAACTATTAAATTTGCAATTCTGTAAAAAATGTACGAATAGTAAATGCTACAAATAGTGAAGATAAATAATATACCCTTTTCAAGTTAAATACATTAATATTTAGTCGATACAAGTATATGTACACATATAAAGGGTGCCTTTTATAGAGGTATAGAGCCGTGATGTGCAATAAAACAAAGATGAATTTCTTAAATTGATATGAAATTTATTTTATTCGAAAGATATCTTCTGGCATTATAATTTAAATATGACTTCTGTCATATGAACGCCACGGCTGGCTCTTCTTCTTCTTCTTTTGGCGCTACAGTCCGTGGTGAACCTGGGCCTCAACCAACAAACTTTTCCAGCTGGCACGGTCTTTAGCCAGCGTTCTCCAATTTTGCACACCAAGTTGGTTGAGGTCCCTCTCCACTTGTGTGCGCCATCGGTTCCGTGGGCGTCCTCTACTGCGTTGTCCCACAGGTTCGGAATCGAAGATTCTACGGGTCGGAGCAGTATTCTCCA
The DNA here is from genome assembly GCA_932526305.1 of Epicampocera succincta. Taxonomy (NCBI): domain Eukaryota; kingdom Metazoa; phylum Arthropoda; class Insecta; order Diptera; family Tachinidae; genus Epicampocera; species Epicampocera succincta. The sequence goes on from OW052034.1 coordinate 62,953,407, forward strand.
TGCGCTCTACATGGCCCAACCATCTTAGCCGTTGGATCAGTAGGCGCCTGGTTAGGCTCATGTCGCTGTACAAGCCGTACAGTTCATGATTGAATCTTCTTCTCCAGAAACCATCAACGCAAACAGGGCCGAAGATTGAACGCAGAACTTTTCGCTCGAAAATACCAAGGACTTCCTCATCCGCCTTCGACACCGTCCATGCTTACGCGCCATAGAGAAGTACAGGGATTATCAAAGTGGTATATAATGTCAGCTTGGTTTCTCGAGAAAGGGCCTTACTACTCAATTGCCTCTTGAGCCCAAATAAACAGCGATTGGCAAGAGTTATTCTGTGTTTGATCTCGGTACTGATATTGTTTATACTGTTGACTTGAGAGCCAAGGTAGACGAAGTCCTTCACTACCTCGAAGTTATAGCTGCCTTTGGTGATGTTCTGGCCCAGTCGTAGGTGTTGCGCTTCCTTTTTTGATGACAGCATATACTTCGTTTTGACCTCGTTCACCGCTAGACCCATTTTGGCCGCCTCCGTTTAAATACCACGGCTGGCTCGGATGTAGTCTAATTTGGAGGCCCAATTTTCAATGGCTTTTTCATCCAAGTGGTCAATCGTTTCGGGCGTATAGGCGTAGACTGGCGGCTTCACATATCCCCACAGAAAATAGTCTAGTGGCGTTAAAACACACGAATCGAAATAATCGAATTATGTTGACCGTAAAATGGACGTACTGCGCGATACGTATTTCGAACAGAACCATGATTTTCAAAATAAATGCGCATAATTTGGAAGTGTTATTCAGGCATCAGTCTATTCATGTTGGTGCCGAATCAAACTAAACATAAATCACTTGCCAGCTGATAAAATGGCCGCCGGTTAAAAACCTAGTGCCAACTTAAGGTTTTGTACCTCTATATAAAACACCCTTTATTATATACTAAACTTACAGCAACAGAGACCACAAAAATAAAGTAAATGACAAAAAAAAAACTTTGTACATGCCCGAAAACATTTTTGTAAATGAAAAATTAACGTTAAGATAAATCTAAATCTGGCTTAAAATCTATAATCAAAATTTCACAGAAAAACCCGTAACAAGTGAAGAGGAAATAACAAAAACAAAACCTTCTCCTCTAATTTTGTACGTAAGCAAACAAGTACTCTTTCTGATTTTTATAATTTTCAGAGCTTGTTTTTCAGATTATGTTTTTTTTTTTTAATTTTCTTGTGCTGTACTAAAATGTGATGAAGAATGAAGAATTATTATCTGATACATAAATTGTCGTTCTTGGCAAAAATGTATTTATTATCTCCGTAATAAAAATGTATTAAACAATTTGAAGAATACTTCGGTGGATTTGTTATTGTAAAAATAAGATAATTTGAACGAAACGAGGTTTAAAACGTTTACAAAATGAAATATTAAATTTTCTTATTGTAATTTGGAAATATTAATTTGACTCGTTGGTTTTAAGGGCTTTTAGTAGTTAGATTCTCTAATGATCCTTTTTTAAGCATTTTGAATTAGTTATCCGTAAGCGGGAATGATAAGTATTTGCCTTCAATGACATCGCCATGTTAAAATAATTACTTAAAAATTAATTAAGAAGAGTATGTCGAAGTGAAGTACGATTTAAACTTATTTAGAAAAAAAACAAACTTTCTGTCATACAAAGAGAAATAAAATAGTGCAAATTAAAAAATAATATAAGTTATTGCCAAAAATACCACCAACAATTAAAGTTTTAACGTTTTTCATTTCGGTCTTAGATGGAAATATTTTTTAAAACCAAAATCTTAACTTGGCGTTAAGCAAAATATTATATAAACAATAAAGTTTTTTCGGCAGACTTCGGCAGTATTTTCCAGAGCAAAAGGTAAACTGATGAACAATTAAATTTCATAGTTGTTTGTTTTTATACACTTAGAAAACTTGACAAAAGTAAAGCGCTGAAGCCTGTACTGCTTGTCGTTGCCTCAGAAGCCAAAAAGACGGTAGCTTCATTTCTCCCATCTCTGTGAGACGAAAGTGCTGATTGATATTTTCCACAAAGTCATCAATGATTTTTTCCTCAAATTCTGTGTGGCCAATTCAGCGTTTGTAAATAACTACAATCTTGCGTATCGATTGGGTTCTACCTAAAATCTTGTACATATTTTAATATCCATTAACGTCTTTTTTTGCTTAACACAGAATGCTGTTGAACGCTTTAGTGCTAAAACAGTCTACTATAAATAACCACATTTCTACCCTAATAAAAAATTAGTAAAATCCCAAAACAACGCACAATTCTCGTGCATGTTTAATTATAGACACAATGAAGTTTCTTTGTCAGACTTAAAATTTTCCAGAGTTAAAGATATCTGTGGTAACAGTCTGCCTCAAGCTACCGCAGGCTATAGTGGCCAAATATCATATATTGGATCGTAAAAAGGCATTTAATTAAACCACTGAAATAACTTACAGCGGAAAAGGTAATATTCCCCACTAGTCAACTACAAAACCAAGATTTACTTTTAAATAAAAAAAGTCATTTGAGTTTATAATATATATTTTTCTGTTGAAGAAATCGATTTTACTTGTTGCCACCACTTTCAACACAGCATCTAAATCCAAGACTTTAACGAGGAGTTGCCATGCAAATTCAATTAATTGCTTCCTTTTCAAAGATCTAATATCTGTTATCCGAAACCAATTGCCCTTAATTCGTTAGAGCGAAAAATCAAAGAGATCAAATTCATCAAATTGCAAACTGCTAAGGAGGGATAAGACAGCATTATACATACATACATCTTAGTTTTGCCATCTTCATTTTCTGCTTTTAAAGTGAAGTTCATTAAATCTAATTTTGTAAGATGTTAAAAAATTCTATTTACAACCTTCATAGTTTTACGCTTATAAACTATTAATTACAAGTTTTACAATAATAAAAATATTTCCTTGTCTTACAGCCTCTTCACACGATGAACGCACGACTTTAACTACAAAACAACTGTGAACAGAATATAACAACAATAAAACTAGAAATCATCATCATTCAGATGACGTCTTATACAAGAATATATTAATAATGGAAACAACTGTATTTATGACCAGGATTCCAAGAAATTACAAAACCAACATGGAAATTAAAAACACAGCAACGAAAACACCCACCAGCCGAAACATGATACAAACAACTGAACCTAATTATAGAAACAACCGTCGTAGCAACCCAACATATTTAGTGTGTAAAAAACGATGGAGAACTCTAAGTCAGCCGCCATCTAGAAGTCACTTTGATAAATTTGTTTCTTCCGCAGCAACAATAGCTCGCACCGAAATTATTGGTTTTGTCAGTAATTTTCTTCGATTAAAGCAAAAAATATCCTTCGTTGTGACCACACAACATTTGTGGGCGACGTTGTGGCTGTGGGTGACTTTAATAGGCCAAGTGCAGTCATTCGAACTGACAACCAGCACGTTTCGCACCAAAGATACAGCAACAGCATCAAACACTATTTACAGTCAACTTTTGTCTACAAATGGGCAGGTAGACATTCATGACGGCTTTAAAAATACGAAAGAGGCTGATACGTTTCGTCCGTTTGTGCCGACAGATTCGGAATTAATGTCGCGCAGTATTTTTACGCCATCTGGACAATTTCGCGTGTTTCGTCCTATTGACACAGATTTAAAGTATGGTAAGCCCGCGTCCCATAGAAATCGACATTATGATGGCATAAACAAAATGTCAAAGTCATTTAACACCTCTTTATTTCAAGAGCCACATACGACGCCAAAAGTGATTACAAATCAACAAATTTTTAAACAAAACATAAACAAACATGAATCCAGGGTTTACCAAAATGGTTTACATTATTTATCACAGCCGTATGAAACTGAAACTCATAAAGCAGCCAATACAGAACTTGCACAAAATGGAACACATCATCTAGATAATCCATCTAAAATTACAGGCGACGATACCGAACAAAACAAAATCAAAACACAGGCCAATTTGACAGCAGATTTCAAAAGTCTGGAAGATTTATTAGCCGAATATGTTTCAAATTTGTTCGAAAAAGGTCACTACGAACCAGTGCCCGGCCTTTTGGTTGAAGTACAAAACAATCACAGCCAAGTGGTCGTCAACAAGACACGCACGGTAAGGCAAACATCAGCCACAGCTGCCGAAGCTAGAATCGATTTACCGCGAACTTTGCAAACAGGACGTTTGCTGTTCTTAACAGGTGCGTAGCAGACGTGAGTTTATTTGGTGTTTTTAGAATTGTTTTAAACGATGTTTTTTTTCCTTCTGATTGCCTCTACATAAACAGGTCTTAAAAAAGTTTTATGGCCAGTATTTATGGGCTTGCAGGTCTTAAAATCATTGCTCATCGCCATGTTCATACCAGCACTAATTGGATCATTTACGAAATTGTTGGGAAAAGGTAAGCACTTGCAAACGCTAAAACATTCATTACAATAATGTAACTAATTCAATTCATCAGCCTTGTTGAAAGTCGTAAAGGTTGTTCATCAGGCTTTAGCTAACTACGGTTTTTAATATTAAAATAATGTAAATTTTACACGAGATTGGCGTTTTGTTTCAAATAGAGAATTCCCTTGTCTGATAAATGTTAGCGCTATTGCACAGTGAGGGAGTTTGAGAAAAAGGAAACAATTCTGCCATTTCCAAAATTTGTGTCTAATGGAACTTTTCTCGTAGACCAGGTATAATCAAGTTTCAGTTTTGATTAAGGTCTATATGGACCTTACAGAGGTCTGCTTTCATTGCCTAGAAGTAGGATGTTCGGGGTATATGATAAATTTAGAACTGGACAACATTCATATTTGTTATGCGTTTTTAAGGATTTTGAAATTTGGAATTCGGATAAAACAAAACACCTCCACAGATAACCTGTTAGCCTCTGCGGTCCTAGAAGTATTCCTCTTTTATTTACATAAATACGTATGTATGTAGTGAAACACTACTAACATTCTCTGTACTGTGGCCTCTGCAATGTTGTATTCTATTAACATTTATCATGTGCCTGTCATTGAGTATACGCCAGGTACTCTACTCAAGGACATTTGTATGTAAACTCTGGAATCAAACATTCCCTATAGACACCAGAGCTACTAATTGGGTAGTTTCGTAGCAAACATACATACAAATGCAATGGGGCCATATTGGAAGTACTGGCTTTCTGTATATTTTATATTTAACACGTGCGTGTCATTGAAAATGCATTTGTACTACTCGTATAAGTACTACTGATTCCACTTGGTAACAGTGGCACCAGGGATTTTCTTTAGCTTCGCCAGATATCTGTACTCGTAGGGACGGCGGGAAGTGGCGAAGGAAAATGGCGACAAAAAGTATATAACATATGTTGCCAAAACAGACGACAAAAGTGGTTACTTGGAGTCAGGCTCACTGCAGGGTATCCGTTATCTTTACATATCTAATATTCTTCTTATTTTTTCTACTCCGGTTTTTCTTTCTTAACCAAAATAATACTGAGGACAGAGTACAATTTTTGATAAAATATAGCGGACACACTTGTTTTCCTAATTTTACAACAAGATAGTTGCACTAGACAAACTAAAAGCTGTAAGAAAATCGATGTTGAAATAGAGAAAAACCCAGAAAGCCGAAATTTTAGGTCAATAACTTGGATTCCAATAGCATGTTTATCCAGTAACAGCTCTTAAAAATTCAGTTTACAAATAATGAATGAATTAACAAAAGGTGCTAATCTTCTTTTATTAAACAACATTTCCCATAGTGCTTAAGAAGTTTCAGGTGTTTTGTAAATCGTATTTGTTGCAAGATGTGATGTATAGAATTTGTTTAAGTTGTTAGACTTCAGGAAATAAATTATGGCATAATTTAAATTCTATTTTTTCCTTTCGTTTAGTTAAAAGACAACACAAATTTGAATATTTCTTCGCACAAACTCATCTTGATAAAGTGTAATTTTAATTTTATTTGTTGAATGTGCTATTTACTTAATTAGGATTTGCCTGACAATTGTGAATTTTTCAAGTCAATTTCGCTAATAAAAATGCTTCCTGGTAATATAATTTGCAATTTATGTGTTTTTTACTTGAATATAAATTTTAAGCGCTTAAAAACAGATTCTACATAACAAACTTTTGTGGTTTTGAAACAGCACGCGAAATGAAAAACTTGTGATGTTGAAATCTCGAACCTTAATTAAAAACCTCTATCAAACATTGTTTTTTCAGGTATAACCACTGGATCTGCACCACTTTTTATACGGCCAATGGAAGCGCCGCAAGAACTTGATTTCCGTGACAATACGTTTGCTTTCGAAGACGACAATAAGTTTTTGGGCGCGGATGGGGCTGTAAATGGACCGTACGCCTACAATCAGCCTGGTTTGTTAATTCAAATATATGAATAATATTAATCATCTATACTAAGAAAAGCTTTAAACATGAATGAATGAAATATTTCCATTTTAGATATTGCCCAAGTGCAGAACGAATACGTGTTTGATCCCTCATCAACCAACAATCAACTGTCTTTTACACGCTTGGGCATGAACGAACGTCAGCACCAACTAATGCAAGATTCTTACATGAACGCTTTGCAGAGCATAGGATCAGCTTCGTTTAAAAATGCAGGTTCTCTGTCGAGCGGTTCGTCGGGCCTATTGGCTCCGATGGCTAAGAAACCACCACCAGCCGCTAATGTCAATACGTTCCAGCAATTCCAAAATGTACCCGACTCTTCGCTACTATTATCCAACTATGATCCCTTCTACAGTCCACTGCTTTCACGTTTGGATTCCGTTTTCGCACAGTTGAAAATAAATTCCGACAAAGAAATATGCCGTGAAAAGCTGATTTGCTTAATGTATGCAAATCCCGCGAAATATGCACCCTACAGTAATTTGGTTTCAGCTCAGCTGAGTCGGTGAGTGGATTTTTTTTTCGTTTTTTTTTAGATAGAGATGTTGATAGTTTTTCTTTTCTGATTACTTTTTGTTCAAATATTTCCTGTGTGAAAGTAAAATGATTCCACATGATCAAAATTATCCTGAGGAAATCTGGGTGCAAGTCATCACTTCTGCCGACAATTTTAGAAACATTGTCAACAAAGCGGCGACTCTGCTTACTTTGCCATCATTACCAGCGCTTTTGGTAGATTTGCATGTCTGTTAAAAATATAGACAATAATTACAAAAATATGGTAGAAAAGCCCTGGTCCGAATTCACCAAGAGGTATATGTTGTCATTATTACTTATGGCACAAGTACATTCTCTATAGCACAGAACATATTAAAGGTTACAGATAGACAGCAGTTCGGTGGTCTACATGTGTCTAGTGAACATCTAGTGAACATCTAGTTACAATTCTCGTGTATATGTACATATATGTGTCCCAAGTGGAATACTCAGTCAAGACACGATCCTGTTTATAGCACAGATCACTGTAGAGTAATACTGGTGCCATTTCCTTTAGGATCTTATAGTATAAGTGCATCATATTATTATTGGAAACAGTTGTCAATTCTTATCACTTTTTCCACCAAACGCCTAAGGATTTCAAAATAACAATCACACGATCAAGCATGACAGCAAGGATTTTATACGCCCACTCAAAATCGTGTGTAGGAATTTGTTTTGATTGGCGAACATTATTTAAGTTTGAACTTAACGGCTGGAACAGAATGTGCAGCTGAAGTTCTGTTTCAGCCTCAGTTGAAGTTGAGAGGCGGAAGCGAAGGCTCCAACTTCCACTTTCCCAGTACGAAAAATGTTCGAAAAATGTTGAAAAAAATGTTCATCGTTGCCAATTGTAGTGAATCAAAATTTTGTTTGCAAATGTGTTGAATTTGTGTGAATTACAAATAAAAATGGCTACTCTGTTAACAATTTTCTGTTTTTATAATAAACAATTGAAATAAACATTTTTGTTTTTAAATTGGAAAAGCCTTTCCTCAGCTTCGGCCTCAGATTCACAATGTGTTGCCATACATTTGAAATTTAATGAGTTTTGACGAAAACAATTTGACCAAAGTCATTATGTAAATTAGTAGATGTTGGACCTCTGGCCAGCTTTTTAAATCGTCCAATGAGTTTGCGATTAACAGAAGGGCTTTTCTCCTCCTAATCCTCATAAAAAAGTAAATGCAAAAATGCATTATAAGCGTTTCTGTTAAATCTACAATGAACATCAAAATAATGTTTTTAAGAGTGTGAAATTAATGCAACAATATTTCAAGCCAAATGTAAACAACCTTGAAATTAATTATATGTTTTTTAATGTGAAATTTTGCCGCAAAATACCTTTTATATATCTAGAAAAATCTTTCTTTTCTGCACTACTTATAGCAGATTCCGTAACAAGTTTTAAATTCATCGGAAATTCCTTCAGGTTTTAATTAGTTTTTATTTTTGATAAAATGATTTAGACCACAATTTTTAATAAATGTCAAATATATTAAAACTTGTATTCAATTAATATTTAGTTCATTATGAATGCATTCATGTTTTTGAGGAAATAAATGCATTGAAATGTTCTTAATTCGTGATGAATGAAAAACAACCATGAGCTATTACTCTACAACTTTGGTATTTCATGATTATTTCATCATTTATGAGGTACAGTTTGATGCATGTGCCTTCTAATGATATCTCCGAACATCCAAATTATACTCGTATAAGGTTGTGCTGACGCTTTAACTTATCGATGGTTTATACAAAACAAGTCTTCAAAATGTTTAAATCACCATATCACAGTTTAATAGGGGCGAGTTACCATGACTGAAAAAACGATAGTTTACAAACACTTCTGGATGGGCTCATACAACTTCTTCCATTCCTCTATGAGGTAACTTTTGAACTAAATGAGTTTGTGTTAATCAATAAACAAATCATTTTGATATGCAGAAGTAATTATATTACGCGCATAGAAAGGCGAAGGAAAGAATTGGCCAATATAACACTGGCCAATATAACATAAGCAGAAATCATCAGGGTTCAACGACACGAAGCATGTAAATCCGTAAATTATTTATATATTATTTTCATAATAAAAATAACTATTTCAAACAGTCTTCCTTTTTTACCAGGCATTAATGGTGGATTTTAATTATTTACTTGCGATACGAAATATTTAAAAAAAAAAACTAATAAATAAGCCATAATATGTACTTACATTTCTGAAGATAGAACATTGCAATTGTCCTTTTGTACAATATGTAAATTAAGTTCAGCGAGCATGAATTACAACTTCATGTCACGTGAAGGCAATTTGTTGAAATAATAAATGTGATTTGTGAAAATGGTTTATAATTTTTACTTTTTAGCATTTTTGTTCTCAAATTACTCGCAGAAAAAACACCAAAATATTAACCACAATCGTGTCATGCCAAATTTAAATTTTATACACGTAGTCTAATAAATGTATGTAGTTTATGAGCATAAGTGTAAACATATTTACTAACACTGCACGACAGCCAAAACGGCCACCTAAAATATTAAGTTACACATGCAAGGCAACATCTAAATTATACGTAAAATAACAGTAACAAATAGGCCTAAATAAAACAAGTAGCAACACAACATGTTCCCATAATCGTTGAGCTGTGTAGGTACAGCTCGGTTAAAAACTGTGTATCCAGCAAACACAAAATCAAATGCTTAGAACGAAACAATTTTATAGCCTTTTATTTTATATCCTTTGATTAATCCTTCATCGAATCAACGACACGGTTTACGATTTACATTTGAGGTCAAATTAATGCTCATGTCTGATGCCTGCAAACCCATTTTTTTTTGGCTGGAGAAAAAATAATTTCTGTCTTTTTGGGGAGTTCGTTGTATTTTACGATTGAATTTTAATTGCAGTTTAAAAACGGTTAATTACTTTCAATTTCAATTATTTTATAATCGAAATTTAATTCGCTTGAAGGCAGGCAAAACATGTTAAATTAACATGATTTCATTTTAAAATCAAATAATACATTTGTTTAAGTTTGAATTAGAGAAACGTACGCATGCATTATTAAAACCAACTAAACTGACTTTGGGCCAACTTATAATCTTGAACGAGGCGAAAGGAAAGAATGTAAATTAAATGAAGCAAAGTTTTGCCAAAAGCACCGGATATGTTTTACTCTCCGTCGCAATGTATGCAAACATTAATGTTCGAGATTGTATTTTTAAAATTGATTCGTATTCTTAAACTTCATTCGTAGGCAGCACCCAATTTTAAGGGGGTACAGACGATCGATCGTATTGTCTTACAAAAAGTAAATTCCACAATATAATCAATTAATTTTCATGGTTATTTGTTTTTATACATTTACAAAACTTGACAAAAGTACAGCGTTGAAGCCTGTAGTGCTTGTCGTTGGCTCAGGCGCCAAAATCTCTGTGAGAGGAAAGTGCTGATTGATATTTTCCACAAAGTCATCAATGATATTTTCCTCAAATTCTGTGTGGCCAATTCAGCGTTTGTAAATAACTACAATTTTACGTATCGATTCGGTTCTACTTAAAATCTTGAACATATTTTAATATCTATTAACGTTTTTTTTTTGCTTAACACAGAATGCTGTTGAACGCTTTAGTCCTAAAACAGTCTACTATAAATAACCACATTTCAACCCTAATAAAAAATTAATAAAATCCCAAACAGCGAACAATTCTCGTTCATGTTTAATTAACTCTGTTTGTCTAGCCAATAATTTGGATAATGACATGAAATGAAAGCGTTCGCCCTCCTGTCACATTTTAAATTTAGCAGCAGGCTTTAGTGCATAAACAATACTTTGAAAAAAATTCAATCGCTTTAAATAAACGTGATGAAAAATTAATGGTAAACTGGAACACAAACACCCAAAACTAAACGATGTGGATAAACCAAATACAAAAAACCTAAAGTCAGATTTTGCTAAAGTTCTAACCTTCTTTGTGTATGCATGTATGTGTATAAAAACATTATTTTTAATAAATTGTAATAAATGAGAATGTTAATAATATAATAAAGGACCTTTTTTATATGAATTGGACATGTTTAGCAGTGATTTACGAATGTTGATAATTTTAAATTTTAAACGCACTCAGTGGGTGGTGGCATTAGTTGGTTGGTCCTTTTTTGCTTGGGATCAGACAGTTGCATATTTTAAAACATACAGCATCAGTTGAATCAGTTAATTAAGGAATTCTTTGATTCAAGCAATAAGTTTGCCAAAGCAGTTGTTGAACGAAAATAGCAAAATTTTCCAATGAAGAACATATTTTTATTATTTTTGTTCTAAATTAATTTTTTTTTGTATTGGGAGAACAAAGACAGTCGTTTAGTCTTTCACTACACCATAAAACTTATACATTTAGTTTCTGTAATATCTCTGTAGCGAAAGTTGCAGAAAATCAAATAATCTGTTTACTTCAACAATAATATTGTTGCAACAAGAACACACGTCGTGTCCGACAATGGAATAATGTTTGTTTGTTTGCTTCGAAAGACATTATATTGATCTGTTGTTATCAACAAAAAATACAATAATAAGTTAAACAAATATTTTCTGATTGCATTTACCATCAAAATATGATTGATATAAACATGGCTTGTTTGCAGCTAAAACGTGTCTTTAAAGTTGCAAGCACATGAAAATCTATTTATTTATTTGAAATTTATAACATGAAACAAGTAAATGTTCTAAAATGAAAAGAAAATTCTACTGTCAAAATAGGAGGACGAAGAGTTTCTCCGATATATTCACACTAATAAAATGTCTGTCGAAAACGTTGTTAAACATATTTTTTTTATATTTTTTTTTTTATTTACATTTTTATCCTGCTATAATTCTATTTTTTTTTAATTCTAATTTTTTTATAACAATTTTTTATATTTAAGAAATAATGTCTGCACATTTCTAAAATTAGTGTTTATAAATTTCTAAAAATTTAAGAACATCCCATCTACATGTTTCTATTTTAATATTTGCTCACAAACTTACATACATAATTATTTCTGATTTGAACTATATTTGTCTACAAGAAACAGCTGATTTGCGCGACATACAAGTCATTCACCTTCAAAATCGCAATTAGCTGACCAAAATGATTTTGCCAGCATCACTTGTTAACGATTTGACGCTTTTCTGTTTTCTAAATTTTAATTTTAGTACTAATAATATTATTTTTTTAATTGTTATTAAATAGTCTTATGTACTAAATAAGAAACAAAAATAATTGTTATAGTATTTCTTTCAACCGCCAAATGGCTTTTGCTGGCCATAGATTTCCCAAAACACTTTTTGTTCTTTGTCAAAATGAAAGCATTTAGCGTCAGATAAAAAAAATTAAGAGATTAAGAGACTTCAATCATAAGGTTTATGAGATCAACACATGTCATGCAGCTGCATGACCATGTAAATGCTGTCATATGTATATACTGTCAAAACAAGAACTGAGCCAATCTAAATCTGAATATTCATTCATTACTTCAATTAATGTACAATAAAGAGTTCAAGATAAGTATCGTCTAAAATAATTCCTGAGTAAAATCTGAATAAATGTGTAAAAAGCTTCATCAAATCAGGACTTGTTTAGCGGCAATATAGGGAACAAAATTTATTTTCTTAAGGGAAAAACAAATAAATAGTTCAATGTTTTTTTTAAACATTTTAAAAATGATGAATACCTACACAATTTTTCTATTTCATTAAAATTTGAATAGAACTTCATGCAGTAAAATAATTTCACACACAAAACGGCCACGTCAGTTTCACATTTTTAATATGTTTCTTTCTCCCTAATTCTCTGCAATAATGACTTAATTGATTTGTATGATTTTTTTATTCCAGCGAACTTAACGAATTACGCAAACCAACTTCCGATAATCCCGATATACTGAGATTCTTTAAGTACATGCGTGCTGCTAAGGACGGACAAGATGGTGTGGACTGCGAGAAAACATTTGACAGCTGTACAGAATTCAAGGACTTCGATAATCCTGCAATGGTATCAACTTATCATGATATTAACAAATTGGTACAAGCCAGAAAACTGACCACTAATTGAATTATTTTATGAAAGCTTTAACTAAACTTTAGTTTAAACCCAAAACAAAATATGAATATAATTGAAATTTGTCTGAAAGAAAAGAATATATGTATTTCAAATGACCATTTTAGACTTCTTTTAGAAGTATTTCACACTAAAGGTTGATTTTAAAAATCTAAACAATTGTAGTGAAATTATTATTCAACACAAATTATAATAACAGCCATAGTTTCAAATAGAATTTTAATGTATTTATTAAACTTTTTGTTATATGTTTATTTTATTATTTAACTTTAACACATTTTACTTTAAAACTATATTTCGTAACTTTTAGTGCTTTTTAGTATAAAATAGGACAAGAAATTTCGAAAGGTTTTTCTTTCTGCTCATAGAAAAATTTAAATTTCGTTCATTCAAAATTTAAACGAACATTAAAACGAATACGACAAACCATTAATCTTCATTATTTCGGAATATGGGAGGTATAACTTTTTTTTTAATATAAAAGCCTTCTTGTTTTGCCAAAATCGGGTTTACAGCAAACCTGCAGTTCCAAAAAAATCAGCTGCAACACAAAATTTTTTTTTGCCTGCCACTTCAAAAGCTTTTCACCGACAAAAGGACGGTTGGTCTTCATATCTCTGGGACTTAAAATTTTTAATAATTTAAATAATGGGTCCCAAGCGCCGTCGATTTTATAAGTCATCATAAGAAAATATTAAATGTGACATTTTAAGGTGTTTAAAATCTCTTCAACCGACCGCCGACTACACAGAGAGAATATATCGCATTGAATGCATAAAACTAAAATAGCTAAATTAACATAAATCACATTGAAGACACACACGAATATACGGACGTCTTAAGGGGTAATCCGTTTTGTTGTGTGTGTTGCTTACGGTTTCATGGCAACTCGCCGGTGGCTGAAGCAATCCAAATGAAGGATTACTTTTATATATGTAGTAAAGCCTAAATATGTAGGATAGGATAGACAGGGCTTTTAAAACAGACACAGTTGGCTGTCAAGCTCTGAGTAACTTTTCAAACTCTAAAAAGGTATCACATTTATTGGCACAAATATATCAACTTTAAAAAAAAACCAAAACGGCTTTTTAATACGCTTCGCAACCAATCACTTGCAAAGCTTATAAAGTGCAGTGCAGGGCATCGTTTAAGTGTGATTCGATTAACTGTGAAGAATAATATTTTTTCTTCACATTAATTTCACTTTTTTTCTTTCTTGTGCCGGTATTATTCGGCACTACAAGCGTTTCTTATGGTTGTTGATGGAATAATTAAATGCAATTCGAATATGCTGGCATACGGCGCATGAGAAGCCTGTGTTGAGTTTAAGTTGATGTTGAAAGTTAAGAACAGAAAGTGGGTAAAGAACACACAAAAAACAACTCAAAGTTCAATCAAACAACTTTTGGGTCTAAAGATCGAAAGAAATAGCTGTGTTTCTGTATTTTCCAGCTGTCTAGTTATCTACATTTAATAGTTGCTGTTGTACTCGTCCAAGCATTTCACTTTATATATTTAACAAAAAAATAATTAATATATATTACATGTGAGATTTGTCTAACGAAAAAATCAGATGTAATTTTTATTCAAAATGTTTATATTATTGTGTTTTAGTATTTTATTATAAACTTTTTACACAAATTTTAAGTCAAGCGCTAAATACTGGCTTTTCTTACCTACAAAAAGTTTAGATTGAAGCTGAACCATTGCCATTTTCACAACGGGATAAATAGAGTTAAAGTGCTAAAATGGGCCGTGAGCCGTGGGCTAAACCTTTGACATACCTGAAACAAAACCGTTGTTCAGCTCTCACATATATTTTGATATTTTGCCGTTCATGTACACTAAAGTTTTCTGTAAGTTTTACTTACAAAGCCCACAAAATTTGGAAAAAGACTTACAAGAAATGCAAAACCAAATTATAGGGTTCACAAACTTCAAAATGCAACACTGTTGTTTTATTTGTTCGAATAAAACTTTTGCAGGAAACAATGTGTTTGGTTTCTTCTCCAAAAACAATTCTTTCGCCTGCCTATTTTTTTATGGTTTTTTCGCTTTTCACGCAAACATTTCACGCTCGCTAAAATTCAATTCAATTTCTGTTCTCAATTTTCCATTTTTTTTTTTTTAACTCAAAACCCTTGCCAGCAATTTTATTTTGAATAAAATGGGCAATTCGTTAATATTGTTTTAGCTTTTAACTGGATATAAAAAAATATTATTTACACTTTTTCGCCGTCCTTAGAAAATCATTCTTTACGTTCAGCTTTTCGTAAGAAACAAAAATGGGAGACTGAAATAAATATATAGATTCAATTTTTTTATTGTGTTGCTTGGAAATTTTCCTAATATTTTTCAGGTTCCTCCATCGAAAACATCACCGGTTGATGGCCGGTTTTTTTCTAAAGTAGACATGTATGTATGTATGTGAGAGGGTGTATATCGCCCTCTAATATTATATATAATATAAATATTTCCCACTCAAGTTTTTTGTTCGCAATTTTGTATTGAATTATGCAAACAAAATCGATGTTGAGAAAAAGTATGAGTTGCGGAAGTTCTAAGTTACGGTAACGATATCTAGATAAATGTTATATTTATTAGTTTTGATATATATTGTAAATATCTTAATTAAATTTTATTTCTTAAGAGTAGGGATTAATGATTTACCATATTTTTGGGGTATTGTTTTCTCATTAAAGGATTAAAGTGATTAATTCATTTGGTCCAAGAAGTGTAAAACTTATAAAGGACTCCATTCCATTCTTGAGAAATTTATTTACTTAATCTTAAAAAATGTGTAATTTTAGACTTGAATATTAATTTTATTTGCACAAAGATGCAACAAAAATTTTAAAATTTCTTTTTACTTTAAAAGTAAAATCGACATTTAAAACAAGAAAATTTGGTTTGTTGTTGAAAAGTACGTCTACCACGTTTCCAACTTAAGTTATTTAGAAGAATCAATGTTGAATATTGTTTTAGTTTTCGTTTAGGCTTAACAACTTTTTTTGTATGTATATATTTTATTTTTTTTATTTATTTATTTATTTATGTATTTTTTGTTTTTCTACGGCTACTTATTTATTATCAAAACATATTTATTCCTTAAAAAGTGTTTATGAAATGAACACACCCACATCGTACTGTAAGAAAAAACATTTTTAAACATAAATTAAATATTCAGTCACTATTCAATACCAATAAATTCTTGTTAAACTTTATGTATAACTTCGTTACTTAATAAAAGTATATTGGAAAATATTGCCACATTTTTTAAATTGATATTGATATAGGGGACAGGATTACGATAATATTTTGTTGTTCAGGAATGCGATGTATTATATAAAATTTTATAAATAATTATTCAAAAAGTTACAACGCATTTCGGCCGCGCCAGCAGAAATAAAGGGAAGTCAGTCCGTTGATGTTGTGTACGACCATCATTCTAAATGCTTTCGCTGTCAACCAAAATAATGGCTTCACTATTTTTTGTTCACCGTTCAAAAGAACTGAGTTCGAAATTAAAGACATCAGAGTTGCGAAATAAGAATTTGCACATTGTACCTGCTTTCATGAAGGAGTGTAACTTTTGTACACAATTCTTTTTATTTATTTATTACTTTTTTATATAAAGTAAAAAATTTCATAAAATTGTGTGGGAAACCTTAACTATTCATAAAAAAGAAAATTTCATATCGAAAAATAAGTAGCAAAAGTCTATTAGTTGTTGACATGTGAATATTAAACAATTATTTAGTAAATATTTCTTGATAACAAATTGTCACTTATTTTTCAATTTAAGCATCATGAATTAGAATTAGATGGCTTCAGCATTTCCTTCATTTGGATTAGATTGCAAAATTTTAATATAAAAATATACTTTCTACATCCTTAGTTCAATGTAAAGTTTATAATAACTCACTAACAATTCTATAAATATCAGCAAACGTCAGTTCGTTTAGCCAGTTTCTAATTCTCTACATCTTCCTTGAAGAGGTCGAAGCAGGTTGTGTTATGATTAAATATTTTTTTTAATATTTTTATTCTCATGGAATAACATTTCTAAAATTTAAAGAGATTTAAAAAAAGCAGTTTTACAAGTCTGTTAAATTTACCAGGCTTTTTCACCACAAATTGCGAGTGTCGTTTTATGTATGAGCAGGTAGTAAATTGATTGAGTTTAATTTATCTTTTGCCAGTTTTAATGCTTAAGAAATTTTAAAAAGAATTGTAAAAAAGAGGAAGTAAATAATCATCAATTGAGGACAGAGAATTCAAAAAGATTATGCAATTTCTAAGTACTGCTGATATATAAACTGTTCCTCCTTTTTTAGGAATATGTGAAAATGGCAGCCCATGTTACATGAGTTGGTCGCGGAGTTTTGTCTGATCTGGGTCCCATAGACACATATTGCTATTGGGCATGCAATAACCAATTGTTTCTAAATTTTAAAATTTTGTTAATGTGTCACACAGCCAAAGCAGGCGGAAAACTCAAAACTGTTTTGATTTTAAAATGAATTTGTCGTTTAAATGAATTAAATATAACATGATTGTACTAATTTTTTTAACTGTATTAAAATTTTACGGTATTTATGAAACGATTTAAAAAAATCATATTAAAAAAGTTTTTTCTAAAACTAAAAAAGACATAATTATTTTAAATAATAATTGATGGTTTTGTATACAAAGAGTTCATCGGCAGCAGCTGTTACAAATGTGTGTCTATGAACCACTCTAAGTCTATGAATTATATGAAAACTGACAGCTTTTTGTGCTGTTTAAAAAAAAAAACACAAGTTTAGCACCGATTGTGGTAAAACACTAGTGTTTTACTAGTATATTAGCAAGGTTTACTGTGGTACTTTCTTACCAAGGCTGAAAGCCACTACTGCTAAGTTTTATAAAATGTTTCCCTTTTCTTATTTGATATTTTACTTGCGTTTGTAAATTAAGGTACACACGACTTGCAGCAAATTACTTGTATTTGTGAACACAGAGGAAAAAGGTACACATATTCCAATTATTTTGTGTCGTTTGTAAAAGGGGTTTCAAAATAGGCGGTTAGAGTTTGAAATGGAATGAAGCACGTTGTAAGTAAAGTACTCGTATTAATCCAGTTATTCTTTTATTTGTCACAGCCAGGCATATCATTATGCCTGCAGTATAACTTGATTTAAATGTCTGCCGCGGGTTTTTGCACGGGCAAAAATTCGGTTGGTTAAACCGCTGCTCAAAGCACTAAATTTGAGCAAAGGCCTCGGTTATGTTTTCTTTAAGGGCATCGCTCAATTGCTGCTTATTGGCACATACCTGCAACTCCACAGGAAAAGGTCTAGTGCGGTCTACTCGCTAGTTTATGTGACATCTGCGATTGTTAATCATACAATCAAATCGTTGTGTCACAATGTGCATGGGGCGTAGGTTGTGTGGCTGGCTTTTGCATACTGCGGAGAATGACCATCTCTGGTTTTTCCACTGCAGAGCGCCACAAAAAAGTGTTGTTGCTAATTTGTGCAACTTTGTAACTTCATTAACTGAACAGTAAACAACAGATTAGACAGACTGCACACTAAACAACAGGCTGCAACATCTACTCGCGGTCATTGAAAACCACTGTTTTTATGCATAAAACTTTATCAGAAAATTTTAAAAGTATTTACATATTTCTTTACTATCTATAGTTGTTAAAAAAAAAAAAAAGTAACATGTTTTTACTCTTTGTTTGCAGTTTCTCTTGGTTAAATTTATAATTATTCTGCTTTGCCCCAAACAAAGTATTTAATTGAAAATAACGTCAAGGGAACGTTTCTGTTGTTGCTTGTAAAGACCAATTTTATTTCAGAACAATGCAATTGAAGTAATTTTTTATTTTTATTACAATACCACTACAATGAAAGAAATATCCTGGTTGAAGGGAGCAAGAAAAAGTCGGAACATTTAAAACCCCGGAGAGAGCAACTAAAATAACAAGAATCCTTCATAAGTCTTTAAGCTTAAATTCAAGAATATCATAAAAATAAATTATCTTGTCTTTATGGCTGACAGTTAAAAACTTTTTTGCAAAAAATAAATCGAAAACAAACTGAAGAACATTTAGCTAAAGTCAAGTCATGCCAATTCAGTTCATCAGTGACGAATAATTTAATTCGACTTATTTAATTGATGTCTGCAAAGTTATGAAAAAATATATTAATTTTTATTGCATTTGGGACTATTTTTCTTTCCATTGTTTTCATCAGATTTTACTCGTATTACAATTAGCATTACAATATAAAGAGTTCTGTCTTCTTTGTGATTTTTCTTATGCATATCAGTCTTATTTTCCCGATAAACTACTTTTTAAATGTCCTTTATTTGAGTAGAATGCCGACAACTTAAGCAAAAAAACACATATGGGCGAGGGTAGGGGTCAGACATTAATGAAATATTTATGACAAAGACGGCCGGCATATGCCATATTGTTAATGGACAGCTGTGACTTATAATTAAAATTGATGGATTTCATATTTATGGCAATAAAATTAAAGTTAATGTGTTTTGTTTTTCTTTTTCTGAGACGACATAAATGGGATTATTATTGCGGAATATTTGCGGCATTTATTCTTATTCGTCCAGAACTGGGGAAAAAGTAATATGTATTGTATGTACTTGAAGTTAAAATAAGTGAATTGTGGCAAAATAATATCATTTATTTACAACTTAATTTGTTAATGCCATAATAAGACCAGTACAACGTTTGAGTAAGAGATTATTTCATGATTTGATATTAATTCGTTTTAAGGAACAGATGTCTTTCAAATTTCATGATGACGAAAAGAAATAAGTGCAATATCCTGACCTTCAGTTGCAAGAGACTTAAGTTTAAATTTTATTGTGAATTTAGTTCTTCATGCAGCAGGATTGTAGTTGCAGCGAAAATTGTAGTACATATTTATGTCATTTTTCTTCATGACTACTGGATACCCGCTACAAGAATTAAACACATTTGTTTTGTGCGGAGCTTCTGAGAAAAATATTTTAATTCATTTATTTTGAATTTACAAAGAAAACATAAAATTTTTTTTTTTGAAAAGAGTGTTTAGATTCAAAAAAATTGTGGAAAGTGGTCTAAAATTTTGTCCTCTCCAGCTTGGGCTATTAACGCTCGTGATTCCACTTAAATGTGCCTCTTACCTATTAGTTAAGAAGATTTTTTGTGTTTTATATAAATATTTAGGAAGTGGGTTACTAAGTTTCGTTGTGGTACTAGCACAAGTCACGCCTTGCGCTCAGTTGGCCCAAAGATGTCATCACTGCAGAAATGTTCCATAAAGTTCATTTAATAATATTGGACGATCAGAGATTGAAAGTGCTTGAAATGGCTGAGGGTGTAGGCTGTGGATTTATCACAAAATCCCAGAGACCAAGAAACCATTAAAATGGTGGGATTCAACGCGTGAATGTGCACCAAAAACCGCCAAGGTGGGCCTATCAGCCAGCAAGGTCATGGCCACAGTCACACGGACTACTTAGACAAAGCAGCACCATCTCCGCTGAACATTATTCACAGCTTTTAGGCAGATTCGATATTAATTTAGAGCAAAGAGGACCACATTGTCACATTCAGACAAATGCACGAGTGCACACATGCGTAGTCACTTATGGCAAAAATCCACAAATTGAACTACGAACTGCTAACCCAACCGACATATTTTTCCGATTTAGTCCAAGGTGATTATTTTCTTTTTCCGAATCTGAAGAAATGACTGGGTTATAAGAGATTTTGGTCGAATGAAGAGGCCGTAACCCAAACAAACGCCTGTTTTGCCGGTTTATTTGGGAACAAAATTTAGTTTAAATACCCGCAGAGTTATCCAGCAGTTCAAAAATGCAATTTTTATGAATATTTTCCACTGTGCCACATCACTATCATCACAGTCTTTTAAATAAATAAGCGAGCTTCGTGCGAAATTGCATAATCACAGATGAATGATTTTTTACCTTGTCTTTTATTGATACTCTCGAACAGCAAAAGTGTTTTGAGGGCATTTTACTTACCCAGCCATATGTATGAGTGTCTACATTTTTGTGGTATAATCCAGCTCTCTGGATGATTCATACGACTGACTACGTACTCTTTGCATATCTTTCCAAATATATATGTACGTTCATTAGACAGACTCCTCTTGCGTGAAGACAGAAAATGGTCTTGTTGTTACTTCTTTTAAATCAGACATTATTATGTTAAGCTTCTAAAAATATTTTGAAGGGTGGGCGACAAATCTTGATGAACTCTCTTTATAGTAAAAACTAATTCTATTATTAGTTATTAATATTAAGAAATATTTAATATATAAATTAACACATGCAGTATAGTTCTAAAGTCCACTGGCATTTTATTCTATTTGTCGTGATGTCCGTCCTCGATTCGCCCAACTTATACATGCAAATTTGTGGTTAATTTTCATTGACGTTTTCAAAGCGTTCGGCAAAGCGTGGCATGACGGTTTGAAGCACAAAATAAAGTTAAACTACCCTGCAAACACCTACAAGCTTTTGGAAAGCTTCTTATATGAAATCTCACATTGACGCGAAATCCAATCCCTCTTCCATGATACATCCTTAG
The DNA here is from genome assembly GCA_932526305.1 of Epicampocera succincta. Taxonomy (NCBI): domain Eukaryota; kingdom Metazoa; phylum Arthropoda; class Insecta; order Diptera; family Tachinidae; genus Epicampocera; species Epicampocera succincta. The sequence continues at coordinate 62,975,073 of OW052034.1, forward strand.
CTTTGGTGGCCATACTCGGTTGAGAAGAAGGCATACCCTTTCACCAAACCGATCGCAGAGCAGATAACCGATAGACGAGTAGTACTCACGGAACCATAATTCCTTTTTGTCTCGCACTGGCTGGACTTAAAACTCTCTTTTTAGTATTAAGATTTTTACACTTGTTAGTTAGTTAAATTAATTTTAAGATTCAATTAATAAATTATATGTTACCAAAGAAAATCAATTTGACGGGCTTGCTGCACATGAGTTAAGGGATGTGTAGCATTTACCCTAAAAATTCCATTATATCTGGAAAAGTGCTTAGTTAGCTTCGGTTTACAGGCTTGTAATATAGTTGAATCTTGTTGCTTCGAAGCTGAAGCCAGAGCTGGGCTTAATGTCATTACAGATCGTTAGTGCATCATTATCAATGGTGTTTTGGTTTGGTGACATTGGCCAGAGCAGGACTTAGTTTCAACTGGCTGATGCTGTCTGCCCAATCCTGCACTTAATACAGTCAAACTTTGGCGTTAAGTCGATACCGACCTGTCAATTTACCTTTAAAGTTGTGCTTTTGACACCTCTTCATTATTTCGTGAGTAGATACGTAAAGTCACTGGTGCAAGCCGCTAAATCAGCAAGAATTCATGTCTTTCATCATTTATGTCATTCATGACAATAAGTGGAATGGAGTATCAACATATTATTTACAGAATGTGCTTCGTCAAGAACAGCCACGGTGGCCATAGACCCAAAATCATTTTCATATATTAATTTCATGTATAGATTGATCTGCCATAAAAAAATTGTGGCCAAAATTTACCATCTGTGGTACAATAACGAAAGAACTTTTTCTATATAGTTGAATGAAAAAAAATGGGTCACAGATTATTTATAAACTTTATTTGGCCAAATTATTTCTTGTTATTCTTCTGCGCCTTCACGACAGTTGTTTATGCCAATTGTTTGTTGTTTTAAATTCATGGGCACCTAAACGTTCTATGTGGCGCCAATAAACACCCTGTTAGTTTGAGAAGCCATGTAATTTGTAAAAGTTTTTTCCGTGAGTCAGTCTAATGTTGATGATACGAGTATGCAGTAGTAACCTTCTTGTAAATGAAAAAAGCCAACAACAAAAATGTAAACAAACAATTTTATAAACCTATAAAACTTAAATATTCACAAACCGGGCTGCAAGGTTGTAAAAACGTCACTGCAAACGTGAGTTTTTGTTTTGGGGTTTTTTCTTTCTTCGGTTACAATGAAATGAACAAATTTAATTCTGTGTGTACACTTTTTTCAACTAATGGTCATCATAATTTAATCACGCTTTAATTTTGATAAAATATTAAAAGAGCGTGTTTTGTTTTCTATTCGCAGCCTACCTCAACATATTTGGTGTCAACATAAAAAAATATAACAATAAGAAAAGACAAATACTCTTATACCAGGCTTCGGATTATTTGAGACCAAGAGCAACAATTACTTTACTTTGCCTTTATATTTAATAGGAAACTGTCTACTTGGTTGTGTATTTTTTTTTAATTTACTTTTAACTTTAGCTCAAATTGCTTTGTTTTTTCCCCCCCATTTCTGGGTTTTTACCAAAATTGTCCGTCTGTTTAACCACTAACCACTTCATTCAGTGATTTTATTGCTGTTTGCTATAGTTTCGTATAAAACCGTTGTTGCCGGCATTTGAAGCCACAGTTCATAGCAGCACCTCACAGAAGTGGTTTAATCTTTCAAAACTTTGCCATAAGGATACAGAAATTTTATTACGCAGTTATAAGCAGCATTATTAAGTAAGTGAAATAATATCGCTTTTTTTAAGGTTGAAATTGTGTAATAGAAGTTTTTTGCGGTCACTATTTACACATTATAATTGAGTGAAAAAATTTTACCTGAGGAAATAATGAACAGTTACGAAATATGGTAGTAAAAATATGTGAAATATCTTCAACAGCTACTAAACATTGACAAAATAATAAAATTTCGGAAGCAGTTTCATAAATTAATAACTACCGCAAAGTGTTGATCTTTATATTAGTGTTGGCAAATTGTTCAAAAATACTGAAACAATCAGTTATTCAAAACAATAAAACTATTTTAAAAAAATGTTAACATCGTGTGCAGCAGAAATACTTTTTACCAGAAATAAAATCTCATTTCTAAAAATTACTCTTTATATTGTATATTTTTCGTTAAGCAAAATTTATAAAAATGTTCAGCTTCAAAAGTAATATTTTATAAGCAGATTTTTTATGCAAAATAACTTTTATAACAATTTGCTTTTCAAAAAAAATATATTTTATAAAACCTTCCATTACTCTAAAAGTACCGCCCACAAAATAAAATTTAGTTGTTTTTCTTATATCTAAATCCTGCCCTATGAAGTATAATTTTCGACTAATTTCTTGTATACAAAAGTAGCAGACTTAAAAAGTACCTTTAATGGAAAGTACTTTGTTGTTACAAAATGTACATTTTATAAAAATATTTTGTAGTTATACACAATAATTATTGTACAAAAAAAGTCGGCTTTATAGAAAAGTTTTTATATAAAGACTTTTATTTTGGTAAAAATTTCTTTCTATTTGTTGTAGTAAATTTTTTAAGAAAGTAGTCTTCTTTGAAACTGCCTTTTAAAATAGAGCTTTTAGGAAGTATTTTTATAAAAAGTATTTTAATTATCTAAAAACCAAAACCTTTTTCTAAAAAGCATTGTTTTGTAAAAGTATCTTTAACAGCTACTTTTCACATAAAGGGCTGTTTTCAAAAAGTTTCTTTTAAAAAACGTATGTCTTATAAAAGTATCTCACGAAATACACATTTTTAAAAGTTTTTTAAAGAAAAGAAAATTTTTAAAAAGTCTTTTTGCAATAAAATGTTGCACTTATAAAATAAATACTGTTTAAATAGTGCCTTCATCGTAGTACAATAATAATAATGGTTATAAGAAGAAGAAAGAAAGAAAAGATTGTTTAAAATATTTACATTTCATAGCAACAGTTTTTAATAAACAAAAATTATACAATACGACCTCAAAACTTTTCAAACTTGTTAATGAAAAAAAGATAAATAACAAAATGATTACAACATATTCGTTTACAAGGAATTGTTTTTAAAATTTCAATCAAAATGTTAATTTTAAAAATGGCACATGATGAACTGAAATCAACTGTTTGTGAAATTTTGAAGTTAATTTATGCTTGAACTTTGAAAAGGTTGTAAATACTTGAATTTTATGGGTCAAGTTTAAATAAATTAGTTTTTTATTTTCATTTGCTGATACCAATTTAAAAGAGCCAAAAATGTTGGCCACAAGCTTTAAAACGGGTTTGAAAAATTATTTATTGTCACTGTCTTTAATTATAATTTTCATACAAAGTTCATCAAACCTGTGATAAACGGATATTTGTTTAGAAGTTAGAAATTAGAAAGAAGAAAATTATATTATTTACTGTCGAAAGACTTCTCCTCGATGTTAACAATTATCGTCCGCACGAAAAATTTTAGGTTTGTATGAGTGAAGGTTTACGAACACGGATACCGACCAAGCGAATGGGAACATTTTTTACAACACTAAAGCTGAAAGTTCATACTACGCGTTCGGAGCGTCTGTCCGAAAAATAGAGCCGTTATAATTTTATGTCACAAGTTACATCCTATAGAACAGACACGAGCTTACCTTCTGCCTTTGTGCTCTTTTACAGCTTCAATTTCACGAATTTGTATTTCTGCTAAAATAATTTGTACTAGATCAAACAATTAACACAGTAGCTGATCACAAAATGTATGTAACTTGAATAGAGAATGGCAAAAAAATAAGGCGCGGTAACACACCCACCTAGAAAATTTGGCACGCGATAAACAACCTTAAGTGGTGTGTTATTAGACCCCCCACAATAATATGTTATCCTATTCAATTAACTGGCCCGGCACAACAAAAAGCCTACTTTTGACTTCTTATCCGAAAGCGCAGTAAAAGTTATATTAATTCCAAGCCCATAAATATGTTTTTATGAAATTTTGCAACCAAAGAGTTGAGGCAGAGAACACAATCTGTACATTGTTTCATTATTTCCTCCAACAAGAAACTTTGCACATAAAGTGTAAAACAAATAATTTTATCGTTTCTCGACTTGTCAGAAAAAAGTGTGTCTGTATATCGATGCGAAAACAGGCAACACTGGCTACATATTATTTCCATTGATCGATCTAATGTCAAATAAAAAAAAATGTCAAAATAAGAAATGAATTGTCACACCAAAAAATAATTCAAAATAAAACAAAAGGCTGAACGCAAATTAAAACTCAAACTATCAACTAAAAACTGTATTCTTTGGCGATGGTTAAGTGAACTTTGCCTTATTGCTCACTTTTTCAGCTGATTTGGACTCCATGTGAAGGAAAATGCATTTAGAAATAGTTTTTCTTAATAATGATTGTTATTTTTAAGCAAAGAAACTCATTTACGCAAATTAAAATAAAATTTGGTAAACTTTTTCTTTACGCGTTCATCCGAATTATTTCGGACAACTTTTTCACAAAATTTTAATACACACACTTTTTCTACCATTTGTCCAATAATTAGTTCTCACACAGAAACATTTGTCTTGGCAATACGACTTTTTGCTTCAATTTACTTTCTTATTCTTTATTTGCGAAAAGTTGCTCGATGCGAAAACTACATAAATGGCGTAGTAGTACCCCAGCCTGGCAAGTTTATGTAACAAATATTAAATTAAAGATAAGTTTAGCAGTTGCCACTAATAAAATAAAATGTTTAAGCTTAAATTAACAAGGTTTCATGTGAATGTCATAACGAAATTAAAGCAACACTTATTAAGACTGCGTGGTAAAATGAAAAAGATGTTAGAACTTAATAACATGTCAAATCAAATTTGTTTTTTATAGTCGTTTACATACTTTCGACATTTTTAGCAATTTCTACTGTTGTTGAGTCCATCATTAGAACAGTTTCGGTTTTAAATAGATATGCACAGACCAAACCTGAATTCTAAATATGTTTTGTTTTTGTGAAACTATAAAGGCTAAATGAAGCCAAAGAATATTTAATTTCTTAATTAAGCCCCTGGGAATTATTTACACAACCATATTGACGGTTAGCACGACATCATCTTTCATTACATTTCATGTTAATTTTACATAAATTTCATATTGAAATCAAAAATTTCCTAACAACAACAAGTTCGTCGAACCATAAGAACAATATGCCAAAACTTAAATATGAGTAAAATATTGTGGTGCAGGCTGAGTAAAAAACATTAAAATTTAAAAGTTATTTGTTTGTGTTTTGCGTTTTTCGTGGGATCTGGTCCTTTAGATAAAATAAAGCAAAGTTTTAAAGACTTTAAATGGCGGCATTCAGAAAACGTTTTAAACATACCAATATGAACAAATTCGACATAAAAAAGTGACATTTTTCCTATTTCATAACTTCGGCGATATTGTGGCTTTCTGGTGGCAAGTGTCGTATCTAATTAGTAGCTGCTTGAGTTGTCTTTTATTAAGACGTTTTTCTAAATTGCACGTGACCCATAAATATTTCCCTTTAACATGAGTTTTTAATAAGGCAACAATTATTTACAATATTTAATTATTTCCTTTCCAATTTAACATGGTTGGAAACTAAAAAGGGACAAAATTAAAGCAGCGCTCGATAAATGCCCGCTAATAACAACATTAAATGTCTGAAATGCTGAATCCAGATTTTCCCGATACCAACGAACTGGAAACATATATTAAGAAGTAAACAAAAATACTCAATAATTACAAGTTCGACAAGAAAACCAAAAACCAAGAACACAGTCGTTAATATCTATTTCGTGGTAAATGTTTCAAAAATCAGGGATTTTGCGGCAATTATTTTAAGCCCGAAATAAGCAACCTTAGATAGAACTTGCGTAACAGTTAGATGTCAAACGAACTGTCATACTGTGCTCTTTTTGTGAGCTTTATAATCACTGTACTCTGACTAGTTATCGTAATCAGTCATCGATTAGTGCAAATTATGGGCGGCTGCGGGATTTTTATGTCGCACATAATCACCCATCTGCGCCAACCATCCGTGAGGATTGCAGTTACAGCCAATTTATATCATTAATCATCATGTGACCAATGCTTTCCTTTTAAGTATTACTGGTACTGATCCGGGTGGGATGTAATTTGAACAGAATGGCCGTACGTACCAAACGGCGACTTTGCTTTGCTTTCGAAAAGAGGATCTATCAATTGGAGGTCGTGCGAGCTGACACTTCTTTAGTACTGCCTGAGTCGGTGGGTGAAGTTAGTTACTGGCTTGTGCTGACAACAGTCGACGCATTAAAGGACAAAATAGTTGCATTTTTTTGTGACATAAGTGGTTTGGGGAAAGTTGGCCTAAAATTGGACGCCCAGAATGCTTATTTTTTATATTATTCAAATTCAGTCCTTTATTATTTGGTTAAATAGGCCCATCGTTCTTACGCAAAAAAAATGACTTTACAAAGAGTGGTACATTTTGTTCGCCATAAACGTTGCGCAATTGTCATTTTAAGTTGGCCATGGGTCGAATATATTTGCATAATACGAAAACTTTGCGATCGTAATTGAATGTAATGTTGACGTTATTTACTGCTCAAATTGGCTGAAACAAATGGCGATGCGATCAGAAATTAAGTTATAACTTCCACGTTCGCTTTCATGGGGGGAAGTTTTGCATTTTATAAGTCGCTGTCGATAGTTTTACGCATTTATTTTTTATTATAAAAAGCATCAATCATTTAATTTTAAAATCAGCCTTTTGCAAATACTCTTTGTACCACATGTCGAACATGTACGTCTGTGTTGATATTCTTGTGATAGAGATAACATAAATTTTTTAGGAATGCTCGTACATTTTGCTGCTGCTGAACAGCGAAGTGTGTTTAGTCGATGCAGACCTCTAGTACAAACAACTAGAATTTGTGTAATTTTAGCACTTAGTGTAGCATACTTTAAGGCCAACCTCTTTTATAGCATTTGGTGATTTTTAAACGGAAAATAGTTTGTGTCTGTGGTTAGGTAGTTCAGAGCAGAATATTAGCCCACAAAACAGTTTTTGTAACGCAGATAATGTACAGCATATTGAAAGGAACCAACTTAAAAATGGTTGGATATTTAAATAATAATATTACACCGGAATAGCTGTTCAAGAGCACACATTTAATTTGATTTAATAAGTAGTTCTTCAAAACAGTGAATAGAAATTTCTTGAGACTTTAATTAAAAAGGGAAATGTTTTAATAATAAGATATTTACATTTGAATAAATTTTGTCCATAAATCAGATTTGTTTTTTTTTAAAGTCATTGGAAAAGAAAACGTAATTTGCGCCATTAATGTAAATGTTTAAGAAAACTATTGCTAAAGAGCAGGTTTTAAGTAGGGAAGTAACGATACGCCGTTTTGCTGATCCGATACCGATACTCAAAAAGAACTAACGCCGATACCGATTCCGATACCGATACGCATATTGAAATTGAACTCAAGTCAAAATTAACAAAACTCAAGTAGAGTAATTCTTTTATTATACAAAATTACAGTGTAAGAGATAATTAATATTTAAAATTGATATTTAAATTCATTCTGAAATTAACAAAAACCAAATTATTTTTTTAACAAAATAACAGTGTAAGCGATTATTAACGAGCCCATTCAAACTGAATGTCATACTGTTTATTTTCTAAAATCATAAACATTTTCAATACTTTTCAATTTCTAAGATTCAAATTTTCAAATAAGAAGAAAGGATACGAAAATTTTATGATTTTACAAAATAAACAATATGACATTTAGCTTAAATTGGCTGAATATCTTAAATTGATTTAATTCGATTTTTATTGAATTTGATATCATGGTAAAATTAACAAAAAATAATTATTTTTTTATATAAAAAAAACATTGTAAGAGATTAATATTTAAAATTTATATTAATAAGATTTTTGTTTAAAAAACAAAGTGTTCTCAAATTTTGCGGAGATAGACGATTTCGCACATCCGTTTGAAGCAGACCTGCAGTAGAAAATAGTCTCTCAGATGCGGCAGAACTTATTTGTCATTGCGCCAAAAAAAAAGCGTTGAAAATTGAATTGTTTGTTCAAAACATCTCTAAACAAGTTTAAGAAGTATCGTCGTATCGACAGTAAAATATCGCCGATATCGATATATCGGCAAATCAGAAATATCGCCTATAATCGGTGTCGGTGTCGGTTACATCCCTAGTTTTAAGTCTAATTAAACTTTTTCGTTATATATTTTAATAAATTGTTTTAAGACAATGAAGCTATAGAACTCTTAAAGGTACATATATATGTATGTATGTACGTATATAGAATTTAGCAGAAAAATGCAAGAAATGAAAGTGATAATTTTGTCTATGGGAAATTTTTTTAGAGGAAAAGGTTAAACCTGCTCTGTTCACGGATCAGCCGTTAGAGGCCTCAGCAGCACAAATTAAGTTCTTTTTTTTTATTTTATTCGTTTTAAAGTTATTGTCGAACCAAACTAGATCGTTGCAGATTTTTGGCGCTGCCAGATTCTTAGAAACATTAAAGATAAATAATATTTATTTAAAGTAAAAAATCGTTACTTACATGTAAAAATTTATTCAATATAAAGCAGATGAAAATAAAATTACAGAGTTTGTAAATTTCTGTCATGACGACCGAATACTAATATGCCTTTGAACTGGCATGAAACAATGAAACATCATAAGAGGAGTATTTAAATGCTGAGAAAAGATGTGGCTCTTTTAGTCGTTTAAAATGTTTTCTTTAATGGTCCTCTAATTGGTGTTATGGTAACGAATATTTGGTGTCACACTTCGTTTTATATGTCTTAGATGGCTTTGGAAAATAATTTTAGTCACAAGAAATGATACATTAAGTAAAAGCGTATTCCCATATTTCTTATGCAACACTGTGTGCACCACAACTTCATTTCACAAAAATGTTTGTCTCCCTTAAAAATGTCATCAAATATTATTAAGTGCATTACAGTGGCTGAGGATTCGGACGAAGAAGAAGTTAAGCATTTTTATAGTTTCGTTTTGCAGTTCGTGAAAAAGAGAAGAATCTCGCATTTCTGCTGAACTATATATGTATGTATGTGTCACTTTTGGACACCAATTTAAAAGCGAACACTACGTTTTTGATATAATCACAATGAAAACAAAAACAAAACAAAATAAAGTTGTACAACATACTCCTAAATTGCATAACCTGTCTATATAACCGGCCAAAAAATATTTCTTAAATTTCGCACACACAAGATACAATTTCACACAGCGATCCCACACATTTTACGACGTCCACATATTGTATAACCAGTTTGTATTTATTTCTTTTCATATAGTAAACATTTCCATAACTTTGTTGCATTTGGTTTTTTTTTGCATCATACTTAAAAAAATTGTAGCTACTCTGAAAATCACTTCCATAAATAGTGAAATAAAAAAAAAATTGTTTGATCCCAGAAAATGTCTACTAAGATACAAAAACATTCGAATAATTGTTCCCTTTATTCGAAAATTTTTGCAAGTGGTTTTAACGAGCACAACTAGCAGACCGGACCGCATACATGCACTCACACAAGGCCTATTACCACTCCCCGTAACACACATTTTATTTAATACAATTTTTTTGCATTATCGGTGTCGTTATGTCGTACTTAGGTTTTAAAAGAATTGAGTCCAGAACTTTGCCTTTGCTCCATGCAAAGTCCAAATAATTAAAATTTCTGAATATAGTGGCAATGCGGACCTCTGATCAATTTTGCCCCTATGGTGAAAAATGTCTCCCAGTAATATGGCCATATTAACGACCAAAACAATGTGACTCATTCCACAAACTAAGTTTGTAAAAAATACCTTCTATTACATTGAGCAAAACGATGACCCGAAGCCAACTTCACGTTTAGTGAAGTTTTGACTTTCGGATCAAAATATTGATGTTCCCACAATATGCAGATCTCAACTCAATTGAGAAATTATGGGTAGTTGTAAAAGGAGATATCAAGGACAAATATGTAAAAAACAGTGATAAATTGTTTAAGTTGGATAAGTTTAGTAAAGACTTTGTTGGAAAATAGGGGTAACACACCCGAATATTAAGAGATATACCCTAATTTTTAGCCTTACAATGATATTTTCAATTTGTTTTTTATGCTTGAGTGATATTTGCACAAATTTCATGTCATTTCCTTTTCTTTTATTTAAAACCTTGAAATTTTTTGGTTTTTAATTTTGTATATTTAAGTATTAGTTTTAAAAAGTTTGTAAAACATATTGGCGCAAAGTATATAGTACTGCAAAGTTGTTGTCAATTGTAAGGCCACCACACCCCGGCACGTCTATATCTTAATTTTTGTTTGTTTGTTTTGCTATTAATTAATTAAAAGAAAGGAAACTGGCAGCAAAAAAAAAAACTATAGCAAATGATTCTATATCTTTGGCTAAACTAAAGAAAAACAAACACTTAACGAACAAAAAAAGGAAAATCGATTTTTTGATTGATTGTGAAGCCTATCAACCACGTCCATGTCCTCTCTAATTTTTACTCTCATACATATAATAAAAATCTTAAATTTTATGAGCAAAGGTCAAGAGTACGTGATGGCGCGTGCAGGTCCCGTGACATGTTATTTTTCTGTACCTACTGCAAAATAGTCAAAATGTTAGTTACGTGGTAAAATGTATCGTCATTTTATTTAATTTATTTATTTTATTATTTATGTATTTAATTTACATTTATTTTACACATTAATATCGTTTAATTTCATTTGTTTAGGGACACGGCTTCAAGAGTTTGTGTATTTTATTTAAATTCATTTTATAGTAAAATGTTTTTTCTTACAACCCTGATTACAATAATTTTAAAGGAAATTATAATTTTTATTCAAAGTATCGAAGACTTTGATTTATTTGAATTTCCCACCAGCGTAATTTTTCTATTTGAATAACTTTGTTCGAATACAAAGTAATAATAATAAGAAAAAAAATTGTACAGATTTAGTTCTACATTCATATTTAATATGAATAGGGAAAACTTATTTAAGAAAGCATCTGTTTCGAATTTTCAATTTAAGGAAGTCTTCAAAACCGATATTGTGTTTAGCTAATTTGACACTGATGTTCTTAAATTTATGGTTATTTTCCATTCAAAGAACTAATGTTTTAGGAAAAATATCAGTTTGTTTGTATTACTTGCAAAGGTCAATGGGCAGAACAGGGACCAAAGCCAACGCTAGTATGCCTTGAAAGAGAGACATTGGTTTAGCTAGACACTGATTATAGTGGTCCATTTTCGGTGCTCCAAATGCCTGCGAGGTGCTGTTATCTAAATGATGATATATAGAAAATTACTGTACTATCTGGCTATCTGGAAAGCTCAAGATACAAAAAGAAGTTGCAAACATAAATGCGTTACACAATGAATAATTTGGGCAGCGACACAAATGTAGTCAAACTGTAAACCGACATTTCATTTTCCGCAACTTTTGTGCGTCTTAACTTTTGGACTCTACGGTTTTAGCATTGAACAAATACTAATACTCGCATATTTAACTTTAATTAAACTGGTGAATGGATAATTTGATCAGTTTAATGCTTAAACATGATTGATGATTGGGCCGGACAAGCGTCAGCCGTACATTGTCTAATCTGGAACTGAAATCCTCAAATCAGTGTTGCCAACTCTAAGCTGATAGATACACTCAAAAAATCAATCTTTATAGTTTTTTATAGCACTATTGAATCAATATGATATGAAGATCTTAAGTAGGTCAGCATTTAAAAGTTTGCGATGGAACTAAGCGATAAGCAAATTTTTTTTGTAGCATTTTTGCAACATCGCAACAACTAAAGGAGATCTGCAAGAGGTCACTCACCGTCCTCCAAGTTTTTAGCATTCAAAATTAAGAAGTATTTACAAAGAGGTAAATAAATTGCATGTACTGAAAAGGAAAGTTAAAGTTGTTTGAATAAATCATTGCGTATGAACATCGATGACCTTATTTTACAGAAACTTAAAGAATGAGATAGAACCACAAAGCAAAGCACAAATTTTTATTGAAATTTTCTTTAAGTGTACGATATTGTTTCACGCATGGATGTTTGTGTGCTGCAGGTAACTTGGCATCGCTAACTGCACCTTTTTTCGTCTTCATCATCATCATCAGTATTATTATTGTATCGAACAAACAAGCAGATAAATTCAGACACCGTTAAACAACTTTGGAAACTTTTTCATGATGCCAAACGAAGATATTGAAGAAAAAGAATATAAAACAAAAGATACACGAAGAAATGTTGTCGTAATACAAGAGAAAGAAAAAAATATTTAAAATGAAAGTAAAAGTTTATTATTTGTGTGAGTTTTTGCTATTGGCCTTTGTCTGGCTTTGAGCTAAAGCTACCAATCCATCGTTTCCAAACTGGCAATTTCCAGTTTTATAATCTGTTTTTTTTTTTTTTTGCTTTTTTATAAAACTTGTTTCTATAAAGGAATGACTGATTGCAAATACATACGATATACGTTTAGTTTTTTCCAACTAAAATTTTGTAACCTTAAATGAAGGGTTACACAACAGCATGTTTGGGTTTTAATTAAGTATCTCTTCAGGGTGTCTAGGTGAGGAAAGCAACAAAGCGTTCGATGGGCTTATGAACGAAATTAAGTTGTGCGATGCCAAGGAAACGAAGTTTTTACTAAAATGTATTATTGTCAGCTGTTTTAGTGCCATTTTGCATTAGCGTCGCAGTGGCAGAATCTTGATGAAAACTCTGTTTGTTAATATTTCAACTCATTAATTTGTATGCAAGTATTTTCTGCTGGGATATTTTGGTGAGCAGGACTGGAGCTAAAGGATAAAACCAAACGTAATGTTATGCCGCCCAACAATAAAAAATATGGTTTTTGATAAAATCAAGCAACTTGCAACCATCAGCCGACTTTCGAAAGAATTTTGCAATAAATATTTTAAGGTGGCGCTTAAACCAACTGGTTAACAACAACAAAATATGTTTATAATAATTAGGACCCAACTTGTTAACCGTTTAGTGTTATAATGGTACCTTTTTCTAAACTGAAAAAATATTGTTTTAAAAAAGAGTTAAACGACAAAGATATGACGTAATTAATCTTTAAGATGGCCTCTTCACCCATAATGCTAACAAAAAAAAAGAAGAAATTCTGTCAAGAAGGTGCAAGCACTTCCATTTTACATTTTAACGAAGGCAGGAGTTTTGCATTGATTCATTAGTTGCAGGTAACTGAAAACTATTCCTCAGTATACAAACAAAATTTAAGCCATGTTAAATTAAAATTTTTACCCAGTTATAAAGTTTTGCTGCCACTTGATTTTAATACACACACCTGTACAAACACAATTCGAATGGCCATAAGAACATTTTGATTTGTATTGTGTAAAATTACAACGAATGTTTAAAATCATGTTAATTTAACTTGAAATGGAAAATTATTAAAATGAAATGGAGTTTCAATTACATAGAAGAGATTTTGCTAAGGGAAATCAAACACTTTATTATTGTTTTATGTGGATTTAATATGATTTCAGTTTAATATCTAGAAACTGTTTGTGAATAACACTAGAAACAACCTAAGCTAAGTTTAAAAATGTAATAATTGTCTTACAAAAATGTTGAATCAGCGTTCCTTTGATTATTTAAAAAAAAATTAGAAGGCCTCATAACTTCAAAGTATTGTACTAGTATTTCCACTGAATGCAGCTTAATACGAATAACTTTCTTTTTTGTAAGTTTTTTAAGCAGCTCTTCTTGAATTACCCTATTTTCAATTGTTGTTTTTGTTGATTTACTCCTGCAAGCCCTCAGTAATAAATTAAAATGGTTTCAATTTGTCCGGCAAGTGTTATAAAATATGTACGAATTTAGAAAAAGTTAATTTTTTCCTAAAGTAAAAGAAGACAAATATATAATAAAATATGTGGTTATAGATTTATGAACATAAGAATTAAAAAGGATTTTAAGTGATTTTTAATTCACATATTTCACATACTCTGAAAATTTGACTTATTTAAATCTATAAGGACATACATACATTTAATCTTTTATGAATGTTGTTTGTTGTTTTCAAAACTGGCTAAAAACGTACACACAAGCATATAAATATCTGTACGTTATCCATAATTTATGAGACCAAAAATAATAAGGAATTTAACTTTCACAAATGGTATGTATGTACATATATCATAATAATTGTTATTGTCGTCTGAATGCTTAATTCTTTCACCGAAACCATCCATAATTGTAAGCGGAATTAAAACGAAAAAGGAATGCTAGCATTAATTCTTACTTTTTCATATGCTAGAGAATTAACGTGCAAAAATTTGGCAAGAATTTGGCAGCATAACAAAATTCAAGCAATTTCGCAATCCTCTTGTGAAAGGCTGGTGGTTTGATGGGAAACAAAATCATTGTCAGCTATCTTTTAAAGAAAACACCGAACTTCCAGGAATTTTATTTACGTTCTCTATCTTTTTGTTTTTACAAAATTAATTTTTGAACTAAAGAAATAAGAAAAAATGCCTTTTGCACGCTTTTTCGCCAATTGAAATTCAGGCCGAAAAACAATAAACCACATGATTTACAGAACACTAGAAAAGCACACGTGTAGTTTTTTAAAAAGAATATGTAATTGGAAATTGGGTAATTTTTAGAACAGGTTTGTATTAGAGCTTGAAACAGTTGCATCAGCATAAAAATACTAAATAATAAAAAAAATTGTACAAAGCCACTCCCGACGAGTTGAGAAAAGTAAATATTTATAATCAATCACAAGGCGCAGAAGCAACTGAGGGGGAAATGGCATTTCATCCCAAAGCAAAGGACTCTTTAATTACCTTCGTATATATTTTTCTCTTCAAAACCATCTGCTGGACGCGCTTGTTGTCAGCTCCAAGTAGGAGTATAACACGGTCAGTAACATGCTATGGCAATTTATAATTATAATTTTTAGTATTGCAATTCAGTTATTATTATTTCAAAATAGCGAATTTGTATTAAAAATTCTAAAATTATTGTATTAGAAAAATAACAGTTGAAATAGAACAGGCCATATGCTCAGAAGAAAAGTGTTTTAAACATTGTATTTGGCTTTGAGAAAATAAAATTATAAATTAAGAATTTATTTCGGTTGCTTTAGTGCTTAATTGCGGAAACCCCCATTAAAATTACCCACATACTATATAAAACTAAAATCATTTGAGAACTAATTTTATAGCATCTCAAACAACAGTTTCACCTAAAATAATTAAAAAAAAAAAAAAACAAAAAAACCGAAAAATTATGTCTAGAATTTAATGGAGTGCATGCATTTTACCTAAATAACTACAACAGAAAAACATATTCACATATGAATGTACATATATATAGAGCTGTTACTGGTTTGTGGTTCTGGTTAAGTGCCTCGAGCATAAGCAGTCAGCAAACAATACAGCACAATACAACACAAATACATATTCGTACGTATGAACTGTTTTTCAGAAGAAAAAAAATTGAACAACCAACTAATCTGTTGGAGTACCCCTGTGAGTACGAGTACAATTGAAGCAAATATTTTGTTTAAAGAGTTTTAAACGCATAATCTTCTTCGACAGCACAACAGCACTGCTGCTGATAAAATATGCTCCACCAGTTCGTTACCTTTTGTGTTTTTAAGCATCAGCAACATTTAAAGACTGCAGACAGAAACGCAAGTAGATGGCAAAATAATCCCCAGTTTTAGTCAGACACCAACATTGCATTGCTAAAGTGAAATTCTCTCACATCTCCCTCAGACGAACGTTTTTCTTTTACTTCCAGCGACATTAAATGGAAAATTTTTTTCAAGATTATGTTGAACTCAACGAAAAAGCAAAATATGCAAAAGTATCTATGAATTGGAAAAGAAAACTTATATCACACTATTAAATTTTAACGATCTTTTAAAGTGTTAAAAGTGCTTTCTAGATATTATATATATATATATAATAACCGTTTATTTGTAAGTGTTTCGTGTAATTCCAGCTGAAATTAAAAAAAAAAAAATGCAATTATTTGAAAATAGAAATTTTCCCAAGAATAAAGTAAGAAATTTATCAATTACTCGAATACTGCGGCCGCTTGCATTTCAGCCACAAAATTATCTCTTTTAAAAAAAGTTGTTATCGAATCTAGTTGTTTGGTGTTTTGTTGGTTAAAAAAAAAAAGAAAGAAGCAAACAAATTGTTGGACTTGGTTTATTTATGATCGATCTTATTTATACGGCTGAGAGTAAAAGAAAGTGTGTCAGGTGTGTGTTAAATTCAAGAAACAAGTACAGAAAAAACAGACAAACTCCATAAATGAATTGAGTTGTGGATGTAAGTTTTTTTGTTCAGCCTTTTGTCAACATCTTTTTTCTCTTGGTTACTTTCTTATTGGTACTCGTAAATGAAATATTAAAAAATTGCTTACAGTTTCAGCCCAGGTAGGCTTGTGGTGGAGCTACAGTTCCATATTTGTATTTGTGTCAAGTATATCACTAAAGTTTTTTTTCGTCCTCGGTGTCGCTTTCAAATTAATTTGTAAATTTTTGCTATGCAGTAGGGCATAACATTCTTAGCGGAAGCGGACTGAGAAAGACAAATAATAAATATTTTCTGCCCGACTATATTAGGACGAAGTTTTAAAGCACAATCTTTTCATAGGCGTTATTGAAATATATAAAATTTTGTGCTGAAATCACTTCCAAGGTTGTGATCTGCGAAATGCCAAGTTCTTCTCTTTTCGTTTCCTGTTGATTTGTTCTTTATTACACCCTGTGGACACCACAATGTGAATAGTTTCCTCGCTTAAACGATTGTGGCAACCGTAAAATGGTCAAAAGCACGGAACATGGACCGAACAAAACACTTAGGACAATTATTTTAACGTGCTGCACTATTTTCATTAAAAAAATAGCTGAAACTTGTTAAAAATTTACTTTTGATCTAAAAGTTTTTCTAAAATAAAATCTAAGAGTAATTAAGTTTTTGGCCTAATAAAAGTGTAGAAGGATTTGCAATTTTTATACTATTTATTTAGTTCATTAAAAAACTAATGCGCAACTAAAATTCTTACATAAAAACTATGTTTTATTCAATAAAATTTTCTATTACAAAATGACTAAATTAATCCGCTGACTGGTCAAAATTAATACTGAATAGGACTTTCTTGGCAAAGTGACAATTACCACAAACTACTCAGGAAGTTGTTGTTTTTGTAAATATTTTATAATAGAATTTTACTATGTAAATCGGAAAAATAGCTACAACAAACATTTATTCTCTCTTTAAAAACTCGCTAAGATTTTTGTAATGTTTTGCGTGTAAAAGTACCTTAAGAGAACTTCCACTACATATAACTTTTACGAATCGTGTATCAATTTTAAATTATAAAGCTGCGAAGAGACTGCTTTACTCTAATGTTTAAATGATCTACGTGCTGAGAACTGTTGAAGACCGTTAAGCTGAAGCATCTTTCCTGCTTCCTCGTTACAAATTACAGCCACATTTGCTGAAGGCAATGATGCAACTAAGTGCTTACTTGGGATCCACACCTGATGAACTCGAGTCATTATGACTGTCAAATTGATATCATGACGGGAAATCATCAAGTGTAGATTCCATTTGTTAATGTTATGACAGCCTTATGATACAATCATCAGACATCATGTCATAGTATTTTCATCATGATATTTAAATGCCATTTTAACTGACATTCTGGATTTAACGAACCGAAGCGGAAAAGTGGAAAATTGTTGAACAACAATCAAACATTTCATTTCAACAGTAATTTAAAGGTTTTGATGTAAAAAAGAACTGTCAAAATTTAAAGAAAATAAATAAATTTCAACATTAAGTTTATGGGGCTTAAGTAATATGAAAATATGGAGTACTCGCTCTGGGATGTTGTTCGGCCTTCTCGACTACAACAATGAAGAAGCATTTAGTGTTAGCGTGGAAGGATTTGTTTTTCTTTTGAGTTTTAAAGTTTCCCTTATGAACTGGATTTCTCAATTTTATTAGATCGGACCATATTGTAAGGTCTCATCATGATAAAGAAACCTTTAGCGAACTTCAACACAATTTCTAATCATGTTGAAAATGAAGAGGCATGAAAACATTTCGTATCCAATTAAATAAGTAAATGTTTAATACAATGTATATGTACACCAGAGCCTCCACTCCTTTAACATGCCGCCCCAAACTTCTACACAGTATTGCCTAATAGCTACACCAACAACAATTTACAGGGGGTGAAGACACACAGACGAGAAATCAAAAGCTGAGAAAAAAATATAACTGCTGTTGGTCTTTTTGTAATTCATCTCTTTTATTTTTGCTTTTTTAGGCAAAAAGTAAAAACTTTTATTTTAAATTTATTTTCTTTTGATCAAAGTGAAATCCAGACGTATCCATAGCAATAGAGATTTTATTTTAAACATAAGACTGCCACCAGCCAAATCCATATACACCCTGACAGTCAAACAGCCCACCACTAAAACATACAGCAAAAACAAAAACAAAAGCCAAATAAATTGAAGTCTTGCATACCGGTCTTTTGTCTATTTCGTTTCTTTCTATCTTCCAGCCAAAGTCACTGAATGTTTTTAAACTTAAATATTATTAGAAATCAATTAAATTTATGCATACATTATTTAAATTATAAAAAAAAAAAAAACTTGAACGTACTCGAACGTTGGTTTTTATTCATGCTGCTGAAGAAAAGAAAAAGTTTGTCGAGAAAGTTTTCAACATTTTAAATAAATAGTTAAAATTTAAAAACGAAAAAATAAGTCCGTAAAAACGCGCTTTTTAACGACTAACAAACCAGGCAGAGATGAAGAAAAATTCGTTAGATAAATTGTCAGCGGCCTGAAAAAAGTCATTTGAAATCTCACAAGACTGACAAAATCAAAATTAAAATGTGTGAATAATGAACAAATTTCAACTGTTGTGACACTTGAATATAAATTAATGAGAAAATTATTTATGAAGTTTTTTTTCTTTTTACTTTCTCTAGAGATGGAATTGAGAATTAATTCGTTGGGATTTATACTGTTTGCAACGACATTGATCGCCAGTGCTGGCAATTTGATAGCGACGGTCTCAGGCGAAGGTTTACGTCTACCAGATCAACAGTCGAATTCAATAACTCAACAGCAACAGATATTGCCGCAACAGCAACAGCCACAGCATGTACAACAAATCTTTCCCAACCAACAACAACAGCAACAGCAGCAGCAGCAGCAGTATGTTCAACAGCAACAACCTGGTGCAGCTGGAGTGGGTGAAGAACGTGGTCGCTCCTCTATACTCAGTATATTCGGCTTAGGAGGCGGTGAAAATGATCCCTATTTGGCCCGTTCGAATACAAACTGCTTGAGCGGTGACTTATCGGAATGTTTTAAGACTCAAGCTTTGAATAGTTTTGATGAAATCTTTTACCGCGAACAATACACGTAAGTTTGTAATAACCATGTAGTCGAAAAAAGTTTAAAATTTGTAACGATTGCTTTAGGTTATCCGATTTTGCGCGTGTCGTTCGTATGCCAGAGAATCAGCAGCGTTCTTTGTTGCAGGAACCGTTTGAGTATTCGGAAGAACCTCGTAACGAGGATAGTGATTGGGATCATTTGGTTAAATATGCTCTAAGAAGAGCTGAAAGGTAAGTGGAAGACCGAAAAATCTAAAAGTAACAGTTTAAATAGTCGGCATCTTAAGCCTTGGGCCGTTATTATTATTATCCCTCAGAGTTTGTGGAAATATTTTCTTTGGAATGCTTGTGAATACATTGACAAAAATTAATCTTGACAAAAAAAATTAATAACATTTATTACACATGTTATCTGTTGCTGAACTTGCCCCAAGTGGGTAAGCAAGCCCACAAGGTGACAACTTCTCGTCTGGAGCGGCACATAACACAAACCTCTACCGTGTGCTTAGGCTATCGTATCCGCCCTATCCGTAATTCCGTAGACGACAGTGGAGGAAGTCGAGGCATCTGAGTTGGTAGCCCGAAATCGGAACTGAAAATTAGGACTGTAAATTCTCTACCATCTAATTAGTTCTGACGAATAAAATGAAACTCTAGCAAAGCAAGACAACAGCATCTCGCGTACATTTAGATCCTTCCTGCTTTTTAGACTTAAGCCACAGCCAACACGGTTTAGCCAAGGTATACACTCCGGTCTATGACCATCACCAGGATCCTTTTTTCAATACGTTTTAGGAAAGGAGAGTTTGGGATACATTAAGGCAGATCATTCTCACCGGAGACATACATATATGGACATTAGTATACTGAAGAAAGTTACCGATCTTCTGCTATTATTTCAAAAATATGTAAAAACCGGTTATACGAGTAATATCAAATATTTCAAAATCGTTTCACATGAAACTGAGAATAACTTTTGTAGATACGAAAATTTTATTCAGCTTTAGTCACTGCTTTTTTAGTAGCCAAATTGGCAAAATATTAACTGTTTTGCAAGCTCCGCGTAAGCTTAAGTCAACTTAGTCCTTTTTAGTCAGTCAAGGGTTTAATTTTTAAAAGAAGAGAAAAAAGATATAGTAAAGAAAAGAAGTGGTCGCAATGCAATAGAAAAGATAAGAGCAATTTCTCCTCCTTTATTTGCAGATTTATTAAATCAACAGCTTTAGAAATTGATGTACCACAAGAGTTTACAGAGGCTGGTCGTTATGATGCCCGTTTCATTGGAAACGATATCGACAGCGAACTGGACATCATTGAGGACAAACATGCACCCATTATAAGTGAGTTGATAACAAGAAATTTTTTCGAAAAAAAGTTACATTTTTCCTTAACAATTTTCTTACAGAACGTAAAAATTTGAAGAAAATGATCATTCCACTGCTGTTGGTCTTGAAAATATTCAAACTGAAATTGTTGTTGTTCTTGCCCTTCATTTTGGGTATTGCTGGTCTCAAGAAGATTCTCGGTCTGGCTGCAATAATTTTGCCCGGCCTTTTTGCTTACTTCAAATTGTGTCGCCCTCAAGCTGGTCCCGGTTACAATGCTGGTGGCGGTTTATTTTCCGGTTTGTTCGGCAATAAGAATACCTTCCCCCAATACTCACCACAAGGTGTTGGTTCTGCTACTTATTACCATCACCATGAACATTTTGATGGTGGTGCCGGCAATACCCAGCATTACAGACCTGACCCACACTTCTCCCAGCCTTACGGTGATTATTATAGTAAAAACGATGCTGCTGCGGGTAATTCGGTTAGTTTTGATGGAACATCTGGACATGATGCTGCTTATTCTGGTTACTATGGCAGAAATACAGGCAAAGACATTGAAAGTACTCAGAAGAGTTAGATGAGAGCAAAAATGTTCTCATGTTAAATGGCCATTCTTAAATTTTTTAGTGTTGTTAGTATTTTTGTAAATTTTTATTATTGACTTCATTTTGATGCTTTTGTTTATTGTTTAAGCATTACTATTAAAACTTTATTTATTTCACATTCACAAACTGATATTTAAGATATTCTATTGTTAAAGCTACAATAAACTTATTTTAAAATAAATAACACGGCTCTTTACTTCTGTCATTTTACAAACACTACAATTCTCATTTGATGTAACAAAATTAAAAGAAAACAGGGAGCTGAATTAGTCGAGTGCTGTGTACCCTGGGTCTGATATAGCATTGAACAATGTATGTAACTGCGGAAAAGAAAAATAGAATTGTGCTGGCCAACATCTTTCACCATCAGCTCACACATCCACTCTGAGTTTTGGTGATTAAAATCATCAAATGAAGGCTTTCGGAAGACAAACTTGCCGTACAATTTGCAGTCTAGTATGCGGAAACGGCCCATGGAGAATATGATACAACCAAGAACTGGAACAGCAGGATCAACGAGCAGACAGATTGGCAAATCCAACGCAACGAATTGAGCCCAATATGTTGGCTAGCGAAAACCTGGTACTGCAAAGGCTGGATGATTAGAAAGATGTGATATAACAAAATAATAACACCTAAATAGAAAACAAAGGCTTAAGATGTCTCGAAAGAAGTTGTCAACCAGGCGCAACCTAACTAAAGGTTCAGCGCTACAAAGTCACTTCAGTCCAAATGAATTTTCCCCTACTTCACTTTGTGGGTTTTTGAGGTTATAAATTCTAGCATATGATAGTTTCGACACTAGCGAACTCGATTAAGCACTTCCAAGCTCGTCATACGCAAATTCATCAACCAGTTCGACCCTAAAGTTACTGTAAGGCACCATCGCATCTTAGTGTAATTTTTTAAAGATAATGAAATTATTTTATGGAAAAAAGTTTTGTATTATAAAACGACAAACTTAAGTGTCTGTTAAATTCGAAATTCATCCAGAACGTCAGCAACAACTGAAACTTAATCTTCTGTAAATAAAATAAAAATACATTTTTATTTTGTTTCATTTCGAGGCTGCACTTCTTCACCAGCGTCGCTACATCAGGTAGTTTTGGGAGAGTGGATAATAGTTCTTCGCAGCCTGGTAAAGATTCTTTGCATGACAAGTATTTGAAATTTTTTAAAATTGGCACTGCTGCTAAAGTTTTTAGTCCGTTTTCGTTGATTTTGTTAAAAAATTATAAAATCATCATCATCACAATGAGTTCGAAAATTTTACATGAAAACTTTTAAATGTTGTGAGTCCTTTAAACATATTGTAGTAAAAATTAAACATGAATATACTCTAAATCTAAATATTTATTCTTGTAATTTGTATTACAAATAAGTTAATTTCAAATGAATATAAAAAAGTCTGGAGAAACTGTGGGTAGGGGCCTTCGTTTTATACTATTATGAACTGAAAATATTTAGTATAAAGTTTCTATACGTTAATTTATACATATAAATATAGTGTGCATTGTGTACAGCATATTTGTATTTATATGTTAAGTTTGATAATTTTCTGAAAATGTTCGGTGGGATGTGTTTTCTTTAAACATCAATATATTGATGTTGGGCCATCAAAACTTGCATGTTTTCATAACTAATTTCATTTTAACATGAACAAATTTTGTATTTCCAGGACAAATGATAAAATCATTTTTTTCAGAGACTTTATCTGTTTTGACAGCAGCCAAAATTTGGTTTCAATATACATAATAGCGTATACCAATAACTTCAGCAAAGTTTACGCTAAAAAGTTTAGATAAACAATTTGTTTAAGTAACTAGAAAATTATCTGCAACAGATGTGTAAACAATAACATTTTCCTTGTAGCTGCTTAAGGCACAAAAAAGTTATTTTGAGTTGGCAAAACCTGTAAAGACTTGTTGAAACTTTATCGATATTTGGAAAAAGTAATAAATAAATGTGCGAGGAAAAGCGGACCAAAAACTGTCAAATGTTTAAGCATTACAATGAAAACTGTTGCAGCCCACAAATAAATTTATTTTAAGAGTACTTGTCAATTGATGTATCTGGGGTTTGGCCACTTTTACAACACAATCAACGTTGGGTCGCCTCATATTACTTTCTTAAAGGAAAAACCAAATTGTCAGAATTTGAGAGCAGTTCTCAATTGCAACAACCAAAAAAAAAACTATAATTCAGATATTTTGATATCAGCTTGTAAAACTCATTGCTGTGTTACATATAGCACGAGTACTTTAAAAGTGTCATAAAATAAACACATATAAATAAAATTGCACATGTGCCTTAAAACATCTTTACAATAATGTGAAATACTTTTCCACTTGTTTAGCATGAGAAATACTTGTAACAACTTATTGTAATAATTCTGTCGCGGTTTTCATCTTATGAAATATTGTAAATTTCTGTGCAAGTACTTACTTTTATGTACATATGTAAGTATGTATGTTAAATCAATGAACATATTGCAAGAAAAATACGTTTAGACTTAACAGTGTGCAATCCTTAAGACTTGACAGCCCGGCATACAATGTTGACAACTGTATATGTACATGTTTTCGATAACAGTCTGATATTTACGACATAGTCTTGACATTCTCTAAGCTGTGGGGAGTATCAAGAACCTGTCTGCAGAGTAGCATTAAATTATTGTTGTTACAAATTATAGAACCGACAGAGAATATGGGCGGCATGTTTTGATGACTGTGCGGTTGTTTAATGACTTGTTTATTATTATAATCTTAATATGTTATAGAAATTTACTAGCAACATATTGTTTTTGGCATTTAAGAGCTTCTGATAAATTAAAGGGGGGTGAAAACTTTTAGAGTTTCTCTGGTTTCGCTCTTAATAGCGCCACTTTTTCACAAATTTCAAGCTGAACTAAAGGCTGGAAATATGGTTTTTTGTTCCAACAGTTGCATTCGACAATTTTTGTAAAATAACCTTCATTAAACTAAAGTTAAATAATTAATTTCAATAGCTCAAGGCAGTGAATACATTCAGAACCCTATTTAAAAATCATATGGTATTCAAAGTCGCTACAGCTTTAAATTACATGAAATTAAAATAATGCACTACGTCAAATTTACTGAAAATTATTGTGGCCCTGCAAAGCAAAATCATACCGGTAATAAATCACAAATTGCAGTCTGAAAAAATGGCATTTTCCTGGCAACGGGTTCTGAGAGAGGACACACCCAAAAAATAAAACGCGAATAGTTTTTGTCTCCGTATGTCCAAAGAACACACAAAAGCAAAAAACCAGCGAAAATAATTAAATTTTACTCTGATGAACCCTTAAATCTCAGAACCCACTATCCAAGCAAATAGCAACACCAGATTTAAATCGGTCTTTAGGGGCATCCCTTCCAAAAATTTCAACAACTCGGTTGCATTACTCAGGCCAAAACTCAGTTGCGGCAATAATCGATACAATGCGTTCACACTGTATTAAGTTAAATCACGTTAACAACTGATTCGTCAAAGCTCTGAATACTTTTACTTTTAATATATTTACATATGTATGTATGTACTGGTATGTATAATAAAAGATTAAGCAAATTTTTTAATAATTATTGTATTATTTTGTGAACATATGTTTTCGAACCAGGGATGGCAAAATCTGCCCAAATTTAATATATGCGAATAATTAGTTGTATTTTTACTAAAAATACTTTTAGAAAAGTAACATTTTAATTTCAAAACTCCACGCCGAAGCTGTCTGCCGACAATTTTTAACGGCGCAGATGTGGCAGATAAAAATCGGTGCTTATTTTAGAATTCGATTCGATTCGATGTCGACGTATTATCAGCCTGTGCTGACTCAGCATAGATTGACGTATTTCAAACATTTTTTGAACGTTCACACTAACAGCACATGAAATGGGACATAAATCGGTACGTACATATTTCCTTTAATCATAAATTATATCAGCAATAGATTCTAATAATATCTAATTAAAACTTTATTAAAGTACAAACAGAACATGCTTATTTGTATTTGAAATAAATACCACTGCACACTTAGTTCAAGCACTTATAACTTACAACATCAAACAGAAAGTCAGAACTTACAAATTTGAATACAAAAGCTAAGATTGTTCTACATTAATTAGTTTATAAAGCTGGTAAAGAAATAACTTTGAGTAAAAGTTAATTTTGCTGTGCTCAGCATTAATAAATTTAATTGAATTGTTACATTCCTGTAGTCAGACCAGAACCGAATGTTTCCTTGTCACTACTGCTTCTCTAAGGACAATTTTGCTAGCAAAAATAGCAGCAAGTTTAATTTCGAGTGCGAATAGAGATTTGGAATTAAGGTTATATAAAATGTAATAGTACTTTGAAAAGAACTTCATAGTCAGCAGCGCTGTTGTCTACTGATGAGTTTTTAATGACAAGCTAATAATAAATATCAATAGATGATTACGTTGGCATTTCCTACGGGGCACGCTTTCACATGTATGCAAGTGAGAATTGAATTAGGAAATAATAAAGTTTGGCAAATTGACACTGACGCAGACAAAGAAAACAATACAAACTAATATTGTACCCAGTCAGAGGCAAAAAATCTAAAATAAGACCATAAAAAAACTACAACATTATTAAATTTAAGCATCTTAAACTGGGTCAAAAATATCGTATTTTGAATTGTTTCCATTTTGCGTTTTGCCGTCACCAAATGAACTGGTGGCAAAGAGCTGTGCTGATAAGTAGATAGATGTGCGAAAGGAAAAATTAAAACTGATATATTAGATATCAGCATGCAAGTTAATATTTTTCTTCGTGTACTTGTTATTTCTTTGCATTTTATGCGATAAAGAATAAGAGTATTTATTAAGTACCATTTAAGCCAGAGTACGGCCGAATATTCTCTTCGAAAAACGAAATCAATATGGACTAGTATTTAATAAACGCTATTGAAGTCAGAGTGCGGCCGAATATTCTCTTGAAAAAAATAAACTTAAACGCTTTCCCGTATGCCACTACAATGATAAAAATTTTACCATTTGCATAAGGTTGATTTGTCGCTGACAGTCGTCTGTTATATGTTTATAATATTTAAATAAAATCTCTTTTATATTATAATCCATCTCATTCCAAAAGCCGTTGCATTGTAATCGCATTGAGTCGGTGTAAAAAAGTGATACGGCTGTCGAAAAAAATTTAACGTCTCCATCTGCCGCCTAAAGTCTAAAATATGTCATGTTTCTATTAGAATTGCGAAACTTTTCTCAGGAACGAGTGCAATACCGAGAATTTTTCGGTATCGACCTTTAATGACAACGATGACGGCCCTTTACTTTCCACGATTTCCATATTTCTATAGGGTAAAAGATTACACTGTCTTTCTTTTTTCAACATTTTAAAAGCCTGATCCGCTATCTCCAACTCGAACGTAAACTTTTTTAAATGTAGTCGTGGAAAAGTTGTAAGAAAGGGGCACTATTGATATACCAATTAGCAACTTTCTTTTCGGTCTATAATAAATGTGTGCAAACGCTAACTTTTGAAATCGTGCAGCAGGGGCGCAAACCTGTTAAATTAAATGTCATATAGGAATTCTTTTATAATATCAACAACAATGATACCTTAAGCCAAGCAATTAAAAACCAATATAA
Organism: Epicampocera succincta; assembly: GCA_932526305.1. Taxonomy (NCBI): domain Eukaryota; kingdom Metazoa; phylum Arthropoda; class Insecta; order Diptera; family Tachinidae; genus Epicampocera; species Epicampocera succincta. The sequence goes on from OW052034.1 coordinate 63,002,160, forward strand.
AAACATTTGCTGAGGAATACGGGATTAAGTCGTAAATTAATCACAAATTAATACTTTAGTTGAGTGCTTTGGCCAGCTCTTCAAAGGGCAGACTTAAGTAACGCCAAATATTTCGGACGATACTCCTGAATGCAATAAAAGTTTCAGCGATAGTTTCATACATTAATGGCAGTGCATTTGTTTGAACAATTGTTTTGTCATCCCTAATTGAAAATAAATTTTTTATACCATCTACAATTACGAAATAGATAAAGGGCCAATTTATGTGTTACAATATTTTTTGGGCGGTCTTAACCAAAAACACTCTTGAAAATATTTTCAATAATGACAGAGTTACGGCAACCAGATTTAAGGATAAAAATTTTCTGGCTTTGACTTCAAGAAAACATTAAATTATTGGAATCAACTGCAGGAATTTTTTTCACCTGATTCCCATTTATGCCTAAAACGGTAACAAATAAAAACTAGGAAGATAGGAACTAGTCAAATGCTTACAAAACGAAATAAAAACACTTCGTAATCAAACCACTTCAAAATTTTTAAAGTGGAATTGCAATTTTTAGTGACTAATTAAAGGAAAATTCAAATAAAAATATTGAATGTAGCTGTAACTGTATATTGGACTGTCGACATCAGCGGCGCTCTCAACTTCGATCCCTATGAATTCACCTGTTTTGTCAAGCCCAAAAATAGATTCTGTATTGTTTGGGAATGAGCCAAATTGTTCGAAATCTTTAGTCTTAAACAAAACCGACCGGAATGCAAATACGGAACTAAAACCACTACGATCGGAATGTGTGATTCGGAACTAATTAATTTTTATTAATATCTTGTATCCAGAAACTCTTAATGGCTGAGTTTCGGTTGAATTTTGGCAATATTCTTTAGTTTTTTGAAAATTTTTGGGTAAAATTCAAATGATTTTATCAAAACCGTAATCGTTTTGCATTTATTTCAGTAATTTTTTGTACATTTGTTTATGCATAAATAACACCTTGCGCTTTTGATTTCCTTATTAAACAAGTTTTCCGCCGGAGCAACCTGCAACTTTTACAGGAACGCTTTCAAACGGCGTATATATATGTGATTGGTGATGAACTTATATATGATCTTGCTTAAAATACATTTCCACATTGCCTGGTAAACACCGAAGGCAAAGCTTCGGTCGTACGCTGCTCGTAGCAGTTGGAAACGTAAATTCCAAAAAAAAATGCGTTTTTTTGAAATTTTTCTCTGTCTGTGTGCATTAAATCTGACAGCAAAAGCAAGTGAAGTGTAAAAAATGGTGCAGTTGAACGAATGAAAGAAAAACATCATCGACATTGTCAGTGTGTACAGTTTGTTTAAGCAACTAAATGAATTAAAAGCAAAAAAAAAATACTTTTGGATATTGAATTACTTGCACTCTACACTTGGTATAATCTACACCAAGACTCCCACTGTCGGCACAGTGCATAGATTTTCAGCAAAGTATTTTTACATTCCCAAAGAATAAAGACAAATATATAGAAAAAGTTTTTGTTTAAAATAAAATATATGCAAATGTTCTTTTTAGGAGTTCAGAAATGGATTCTGAAGAGAATACAACTGTCCTCGAAATGCCAGTAAAAGAAGACAGGACATGACCATCGCTCGAAAAGAATAGCAAAAATCGACACATTACTTCATCGTGGACCGATAGTGTGAACGTAAACAGCCGATCATTTTAACTTTTTTCAATTTGGCCAATATGAACCGTAATATATACCAACAGATCCAATAAGAATGTGAATACTCGAAAATAAATCCTCCTAAGTTTTAAAATGTGTGTAGATTTAGCACGATAAAAATCGTTACACATTGGGCTGTTTGCAGCGATAGTGGGATCCTGCCTCAATGGAAGCCAAGATTAACATTTTGTCAGCTTTTCAAACCCAGTCATATTAATTCTGGTTAATTATTATGACCGATTGAAAAATCAGATCTTAATTTTGCGGAGCCAAGATAATGGTATAGTTTTCCTATTTCGGTGTTCTCCACACATACTCTGTACCTGATTTTCAGCAATTGCGGCACGGAACTGATGTGAGTGTAAGTTTCACAGTTGTGCCAAAACGTTTATCTTGAGTTTGTTTTATTTGAGAATTGGTTATGTAGGAAAACCACTTACACAAACCACCCACCCTGATGAAGTGCTGACGTGTTGGTTGTAAATGAGATATCGTGGGCCGAAACTATTTATGACTTGGCCGAGGTCAAAAACAAAACCAAATAAATTTGTCTTGGCATTAATTAAGGCAATTAAATTTGAAATTGGACTAATAAATCTGTCATGGTGCGGACATAATAAGTGGTTTGAAAAGGTCAAACTAATTGCTTAACGCATATTTTTGTAAATAGTTCAATATAATTAAATTTAGTTTCTCCGAAAAATCACAGGCTGTTTTTTGCTTTGTCGTCTTTATTTTATATATAATTTTGTAATTATAGAGGGCTCCTCTTCACGTTGCCTTCTTTTATTGTTATAATTGCTTAATAACCTAAATGAGTTATTTATGGTAAATTTGAGCAAAATAAAGCCCATGATTATGTGCGAGTCCTTATTAGGTACAAGAATTCCCTAATTGCTTATTCATTTAGTTTATGAGTTTTGTTGACTAACTGGCGCTAAAAAATAAACTCATTTGGTTTATTTGTTGGAAAAAAAAAGAATTTAGAGTCTTTAATGCCCTTTTGGCTTATAGCTGGTGGATAACTGGTGTGCCCTTTTCTGTAACGTATGAATTGCTAACGATTGCCAAAGCGAAATGTCACCACATCCTCATGTTATGTTCATACGAGTAAGTTTTGGACAATTCTGTTTTTTGTCCTGAGTTTCAATCAATTTTACGGCTTTTCTAAGCCAACGTTGCCATTACCTTTTAACAAGTATCAGCTTTATTAATTCAATTCTACAGTCTTTGATTGCAATTGTTTGTTCAAGTTGTTTTGTTTTTCGCTTTTGGCGCCGTTACTTTAAACTGTTGGTGTTTCTTCTTGGCTTGTGTTTTGTTCGATTTAATAATTTTGATTTTTCTAGAGTGCATTTTACAAGTTTTTCTTTTTTCTTTCATGGCCAGTGTGTATGAGCTTTAAAATGTGCAGTTTTTGCGCCAGCCGGTCGCTTTCTTTTGGAAAATGCGGTCTATCCAGTCCAGTTTAAGCCACTCATTAGTTCAGTGGACGTAGTTTAGTCTTTTTTATTTTTGTACCAAGTGGTTGAGCATGAGCATAATGTGTGTGGGTTTTATTAGCTTTTATTTTCTTTGCTAACAAACCACAAAAATGATACGAGATTTCACTTAAATCCTTAAAATTAACAAGAGAAAAAGAAAACAGCAAATATTTACCAATTAGAGAGGATTTGTTAAGCAAATTAATCGAATTTATGGTGAATCACATGTATATTCTGGTAGGAAGCCCTTGCGGGACAGTCAAATTTGCTAAGCAATAAATATCATGTTTGCAACAGTAAACGTACCTCCACAGCTGGTTGATTAAAATTGTGTGCCTCTTGTATTGAATTATATGGAAGAATTTAAGAAGTTTGAGCCACAATTTGCATACATATTAATGTGTGGAACATTAAAATGAACAAGTACAATAAATGTGTAAGTGACTTCAGATCACCTGTATACAAATATCGAACTTCCTTTACCTTCTATTAAGTCGTTAAGCCTTATATTATGTTGCCATCCATAACATTTACAGTCAGAAATTTAAGTCAAGCAATCGATAAAGAAATGTAATCGTAAACGTGGCCCAATTTCTGATAAAATTGACCTACCGCCCCTTTTGTGGCTTAGCAGGCACTCATAAGTGGCAAATTCCTCAATCCCGTTGATTGAAAGCTGCAGCTAAGTAATTCGCCACACAGTGGAGGAAATCGAATCACTTGAGTTGATAACCCGAAAGCCTAAAGGAACATCAGATTCCTCTTAAAGACATTTCGTTGGCCCCGTTGTGCCAATTGACGTTTGTCGAAGGTTTGGGAAGGGTCTGCACAATCGACGAAAATTAATAAATTCTTTTTCATTTTTAACAATGAGATTTTCTGAATTAGTAATAAATTGTCCTGCAAAGTAATTGCCGAACCCCAAAAAAAAACTTACAACAAATTGTCCAAAGGAAAACGTTTCTACATTGTCTAGGCCAACAAAACAATGGGCAGTCAAGACACGGAAAATAATCTTCTGTTCGAAATTTCTATTAAAAATGCTAAGACTTTTGCAATTTTCAATATAGATTTAAGACAGAAAGTTTCTTCCTCATATACATACATACATACACCTCTCCTACACATAATTAATAACAAGTTTGACAAGAAATTATTATTTGTATTATATTGCTCGCTATCTCTCTCTCTCCCTCTCTCTCTCTCTCTATTACAGTGTCATACCAAATCTGTCATACTTCATTAGAAAAGAAACTTTGAAAAGGAACTTTTAAATACTTAAAAAAAGCTCTAGCTGTAACCACGTCAACGCCGTTAACGTTTGTCTGCAAAATTCCAATGAAATAGTAGAGGATGAGGATACACAAAATATCAAAATGTTCTCATTTTCAACATACCAAACTGACATAAACGAATTTTTCACTATTACATTTCACTAGTATGATGGTATTACGGCATTGTCACATACCAAGCGGCTTAAGACCACTCAGCAATAAAAGATGTATCACGATACTTCAATGCCTTTTCGCATACTATTTGGTACTCCAGTCCTTTCACTTTAAGAATTATATAGTGTTTATTGCAAAATTTTGGGGTTTCCAACTTCGGATTACAAGAGTTATCACACGTGTCGCGTGCTCTTTTCTATATGTCTGTTTGTTATTTCATTAACACAAACAAGTGGTGAGAAACGTGACAGTTAAGCTTCCAATAAGATAAAATTATATAACGCCTTCAACACCTGCTCAAATAGTTAAAATTTTATGTAAAACTAAATCGGAATTAGTAAGAATTTGCTGAGATGATATTTTCAATTAAAGTTTTATGGATATATTTATAAAAAGATGGAAATTGGTTACCAAGGATAACAGGAACCTGCATGGTTCAATAGTTTTCTTTAAAAAACATTTTTTTTTAGAAAAAAGTTTGGGAAGCAACACACAATTTGTATATATGATAAAATTTTTGGCTGTCCTAAATCAGTATTTAGCATTTTTTTCTTTGAAGCGGAAATATTTGAATGACGTATTTTCACCTTTTGTTGCTTCTGTAATTCAACAAACATTGTTTCAATGGGCTCTCCCACGATGTCGAATGGTAACGTTCGCCAACAACAGATAACTGATTAAAAGCCAACGAAATGTTGTAAAAATTACCTGTCGGCAGGTATATGTAAATACTTGGCAAAGCAACGTCCAATCATAGTTTACAAATCAGTTCATTACATTCGATATACTGGCGAATTTTAACGCTTCACATCCAGGCACTAGCCAAGTTGTTTATCAGGTAATATTTTTGGTTATTACTAGCAAAAAAAATCGTGAAATCAAATTATTTTTCCTAACGAATGAGTTCTGTGGAAACGAGTTTTTGATCAACATTACTTGGGTGCTCTTAATTTTGCCCAATAGTCTCTCTCTCTCTGGTCTCTTTGATATTCTGCTTACTTTCGAATTTGACATAATTTTTCGGAAGAATGTAGCACCAATGCCTTTCATACTGCAAAATACTAAGTCAAATTATTTCTGAAAAGCAAATATATACCGGAGAATGACCACAACCCTACTTACAATCTATTGCATTTCAGATTTAAAAATTTGTGTGATAGCAAACATTTGCTATTGATTCGAGACTGGTTTGCACTTCAAACACGATTGAAGCAACATGATTTGCCCTAAAAAATTTTGAAAGCGGGACATCTTAAACCTTTTATCTTACATTGAAATAAGATGACATATTTTTGCTGGTTTTAAAATAAGTTGAATGAATAGGGTGGATTTCAATTGGCGCAGATAGATTTTGGCCACCCTATTTTTGGTATAGTAAAAAATCGCACCAGACATTTGAACAGTTTTATATCTTAAGTATAATTATATTTTGAAGAATTTCTTTATCATCTCAAACAGAGATTGTCTTATTCAATTTAACAACATGTCTAATAATTACGGCATCTTATTATAGGGTGATGGCTTATGCCCCACCTCGTTCACAGAACATAATCACCTCAACATGCTTGTTCTGCACATATTTTGTTACTGGTTAGTTTACCTGCTACCTATTGCCATTCTCTGACATATGCTTGATCAAGTTCAATGTAGATTTTGCAACTCTTCAATCGAAACAGATTTTTCTTCTGCTTAAAATGTTTGAAATGTTTGTACGTTTGGAGATATGTAAATTGAAATCATTTGTATATAAAAGTTAATTAAAACTTACATTCATACAATACAAATAAACTGCGTTCACATTTGCTTTAGAGAATAATTAACATTTTTAAAAATTCAAATTAATAACTTTTGGTTTCTGTGATTGTAATCAGTACGACTATTTAGTTAAAAGAAAAACATACTGAGAGACTTTCCTATTGCCAGCACAGCACAACTTTCCTGTGATGATATATGAATGAAATAAATGGAAAACTAAGAGAAAAATCAAGGTGGCGTGTGTGGCAAGCAAGTAAAACAAACAAAAAAAAAAAGCCACAAAACTCCTTGAACTTGAAAAACAAGTCAGAGCGCTAAAGATCTGTGTGACTTTGGGTTAAAAAACATATTTTTTTTGTGTGCTTAACAAACTGTTGCTGACTATGATACGAAAACGGAAGGAGTATTTCATCTGGAGAAATCTAGTTTTACGAAACGTCCCATAAATGAAATAAACTGCTCGTTTGAATGTGAAGATTATTGCATATATCTACACACATATATAATTTTAATGTGCAGGGCTCTTATATAAGACACAAATATATCTCGTAGGGATTTTCTTAGAAATTGTACATACAAGTTGAATATGATTTTTGAAAGTTTTTCGGCCGAAAGTTGTTAAAACAAATTGTTGCTAAATTTAATTTATATCTAAGGTTGCACCGGCAGCGCTCAAATGAACTACATATAGAGCAGTTATGCGTTTGAATATATTTAAGATTAGTGCCTTATTATAAGTTTAGAGCCTTATTTATGCCTATCTAAGACGTATGGAATTTAAGTAGACGTTTGGTTAGGATTCCTATGCCTAAATGTTTAAAACACCAACATATTTCGCCATACAAAATTTTTGCTTTCATCTGTAGCATTTATAACTACTTATCGCCAGTTTAACTGAACTATCTGCCAAAAAAGTACAAAAGTGTATATATACAAAATGAAACAACAACAATCCTTTGGACACAAGGCTTAGCAATTGTATTACCAAGTGGTTCATATTACAATACTTTAGGAACATGTTGAAACACTTTTTTTGCACTGCAAGTATATTAAAGTTGGAATATTAGCTGCAAAATATGTATGTATGTATGTTAGATTCAAGCCAATGACACATAATTTGCTTTTTGTCCATTTCATTTTTTGTTTAATCATTTAATTATGATATTAAATTCATTGTTTACCACTAAAACACAAAAACAAGTCGACTTTGTTTTTGGCGCTTTTTGAAAAATGTAACTCGTATGAGAATATTTTTCTACTAATTCTCATTGTCTTTTCAAACATAAATTAATATAAAACGTTCAAATGTTGGCGCGCTGGCATTCTACTACAGAACTACAGTTCCGTGTTGTCGGCAATGATAGAAGAAAAGCAAAAAAATGTTCACTTTTTTAGTTGACGGTTGATTATTTGATCGTGTCCTGTTGCACTTGACAAGAAACATTTCATTTGATCTGTGTTTGCCGTCATGAAAAGTGCACGACATTCTTTCAAGGGGAAGGTTCGGAATTCAAAATCCAAATAGTGATTGACGTGTATTATTTTTGTACGTCTCCTTTAAAAACTTCGCCTGTCGGCATATAGAAAACAAACAAAAAATTACAATGACCAGATAAACAATTTACATTCTTAAAACATTTTTATTCTTTTTAATAATGGTTTTCTTAAAGGCAATTGAATATATAGTTAATTGAATGGACTTATTTTTCAAACAAGTTTTGAAAAGTCGATATGTGTAGACAGCTAGAAAATATACAGCAAACAGTTAGATTTATTTTGCCAAGCTCTGAGGCCGTGTACTGCTTAAATTTATATAACTTTAAAATATCCTAATTTAGTTGCACATGAAATTGCAGTTCTGAGTGAACCAATGGGATTTGCGTGTGGAACTAAAATAACATGAACAAAGTGTGAAATCAATATTATTCAGAATTGAAATGCCGTGAAAACAAGTTAAAACTACATTTTATGTGGGCTTTGAATTTTCTTTTCAGCGGACAGAATGCCCCACATGCGTTAATTGTAAGTGTGTACATTCTGTGACTTTATAAGACAATCAATGAAATGTGTTTTATTTTTTCTTATTTTATATCTGTGGCAAAGACTTGTTGCAAACAGATTGTAATGGCACACAAAACGAGTTAGTTTTTCCCAACCAAAAACAATAAATAAAGACAACAAAAGTTGCAGAAAAAGAAATTTGAAAAGACATGTATCAGAAACAAGACAATGCAGGCTACTAAAAGTGGTTTCAAATAAAAATTCCTTACATCTTTTGCCAGCGTTTGCTTTCGGCAGCGAGGAGCAAAATGGTGCTTCAGCAAACCGCTTTTAAACGAAAAGTTATAGTTTAATACTTGTGGCAATTGTGACTGGCTGCTGCTACAGTTGGAGTTCATATAAAATCCTAATCACACTCTCGAAAATTTTCATTAGGTTTTCTTATATCACGACGATGTCATCACATTTTCCACGCATAAAACACACACAGTTGTTGTCGTCGATGTAGTAGAAGTAGTAGAAGTGGCCGTATGTTTGTGGGTTGTAATTTAAGCAACAGCCAGAGACAACCTGCCAGAATAAAGTAAAATAAAGTGAACTGAAATCCTCCTGCAAGGATTTAAACTACGATTGCTATAGTGTAACGAGTGAATGTGTTTCTAATATACAGATGCTATTCTAACCAAACACAGCCAATAAATTAATTTGTAATAGCGCTTTTAATTGTGCAAACACTGAAATCATTTCCAAACCTGCAGCGATGAGAAACAAATGCTAAAAAAAAGAAAATAACTGTTTTGGTTTAAGCAAAAACGCAAACTAATACAAAGAAGTTGTGAAATAAATTTCAAATAAGTGAAGAAAACAAGAAACTTATAAATAAGATTACCAAAAATTAGTCTAAGGAAAATACCAAAACAAAAGATTCAACATGAGGGTCACTTCGTTATTGCTGTGTGCTTTCGCCTTTACAATAGTCCTGACGGTGCGAGCCACGCCGGCCATTAGTTCCAATGAAAATTCGGTAATTTATTTTTTATTATTCTATATAATATGGTCTAACATAAACAATGATTTTCTTAAGCTGTTTACAAAGAGTTGTGAGTGAACGTTGTTGTGCGTTCCATTTAATTTGCTGTTTTTTATTGTTTTGTCTTCGTATTAAAATATTTATAAGATCCTTGAGACAAGTTTCTACTTTTCGTTGCGCTGTTCTTCCAATGGGAATATGTATTGTCTTAATTTTATTCATTTTTTCTTCTATTCTTTTGACAAATATTTATCTTAAGGGTGCTCTAACAAATTCCACCAGCTTCTTGTTCTGAGTAGACGTTGTTTCTTGACAAGAATGCACTAAGACGTTTTACACAAGTTTAAAGCCAATGTAACAATTTAGCATCAGTTTTGTCATTTATGTGATACAAATTTGGGAGTTACATGTAAACAAAATTCAATAAATTAAACATCTTGTTACAAGGTGTCACTAGTAGGTTTTGCATTTCCAGGATTTATATTCCCAAACTCGTGGCGTTTCATTTTGATGCAGCCAGAAGCGTCGCAGCTTTGACAGAGAACGGAAAACTCAATGTTGTTCGTCTGAGATTTTATGGAAATTTATTTTTAAATGAAAATCAACATTAATTAAAAGTGACCCGGTGCCCAAGTAAATACCTAATTTTGAACTAAATCGGCAACAAGATTTTAAAATACAATATGTTTTTCATTGTTGGCCAAAAGTTCTTACTCGTATACGTGATAATCGGCATATCACTGCACGCTTGCGAATATTCACAAAACATTGACGAGACGACAAAATAAAAGAGTTACATAAAAGAAGGTAGTGTAGCCTCATGTACCACACAATTAGTGTGACCATCTACAACTGTTAAAACGTTTAGAGAAGAGGATTCAACTTTTTATATTTCTTATTATTTCTTTACCACTTAAAGCAGTATAACTTTCAGTACAACCTACCAATATATTTTCAAGCAAATCTATGATACTTTCAAATATGGTCACACTGCACAATGGGAGAAATAGCTTAACCAGCCGTTGTTTGTTAATGCCTTCAAGAATGCAAAATATTGTGCATTATCTTTTCTCTTAATTTATGCATATTTTTATATAATTAATGCTTAAAATTTAAAAATTTAAGAAAAAAAGCACTTAAAAAATATTAGAATCATTTTTTTGTTCATTAAAGGAGTAAAAAATTGGTTTATAATTTTACAGGACACAAAATAAAGACTTTCAGAATTAAGGCCGCCGCCAAATGCTTGACTGTATCATCTATTTCAACATATATTTTTTTACGTACATATTTCGAAATGCTTTTGGATTGAGCGGTAATAATAAGTTTTATATTCAATCGAATTCTCGAATTTTTCGTATGTGGCTCAGCCTATTACTACGAAGAGGTTTCAAGTGCCTCTTCTGACGCCATTCCTATTGGTAGCGAAACTTTCTCAATAATATCTTCTCTTAATGTTAATAATTTGTACAAATGGTCAGCGTACAGTTCCTTCATTGCAATTTTGAGCACTTCCTCTTGTTAACCCAGCATATCCTGTGTCCTAGTCCTACACAGTTTGTTGCATTGACTTCTCCTCTCTATCATAGAATTCGCAAGTGTGTGTGTTGGATGTGTGTAAAATTCTGTTGAGTTCAATAAAAGGGCAATATGTCCCCTGCTGAGTGCCCCACCCCCTACAAGCTGAACGTATGCGGCAGTTATTTGTTCAGAAATGAAAGAAGAAAAACATTAAATGTCCAGGATGTGCAATGTCCTTTTATCAATTCCCTAGTAAAACAAAACATTTTACTCTTTGGTTACTTTGTACAAACGGTATTCCTTGCATTTCTACTATATTGTTGTACCATTTCACTTGCTCTGTAAAAAAATCAATTTTGAATAAAAAAAATATGGCCACCACAAACCTTAAATGTAATCAAATAAGCCAACATGGTTTGTGTGTTTCTGTTGACATGACTTTTCGGCTTTGATTGATGAAAATCAAAATATTTCGATGTGAATATTTTCGTTTGACTGGTACTTTATTAAGCCGTCATGAAGAAATGCGCGGACAAGAAAACATATACACTTGAAATACTTATATATATATACAAATTTAAACTCAAAGGCCAACAAACGCTGCAAAAACTGTTTGTAGGCAATTCATGTAGAAGATTTTCGTGCACGAAAATTTCCTCTTTTAGAGCAATTTTTCATTTAGCGCTTCTGCGTGGTCCTTTTATTTCTTCCTTTTTAGCAAAAGCAAGAAAAAATGCACTATTGTCTGTACATGTTTGGCCAATAACAATAAATCATCACATACACTGGCAAACCGACGTCATGAACTCAAAATTGCCAAACAAATTCCAACTTATGGTGCAGAAAAAATAAATTGTTATTAGACCACAAGTATTTGTGTTTCTTGTCATTTCTACCACATATTTACATATGTACGTACATATGAACATATAGACAAATTTAACATTAGAGAATACGAAAAGATTTGCTAACGCCAGCACTAAGACTTAATACTTGCCGCAGCCAAAGCAAGGGGAAAGGAGTAGAGACGTGCAACTAAAGAGAAGGGATGTGCCAGACGTGCTGGCGTGAGCTTGATATAAGATTGAGGAAATGTCTTGCGTAAAAGTGAGTGATATCAAATGAACTAAAACTCACGCACTACTACACACTCATAAAACAATTTTTTAAAATATTCAGAAAACTGGACATTTCTTTGAAAATGTTAGTATTTGATAGTTTAATAGAAAAGAGCTGTCAAAACGAGCCAGTCAGTCTCTCACACTAAACAAAAGTCAAGGGCATAACGTGTTACATATATTTGTCAGTGTTTTGTGTGCAATAAACATAATAATTTTTGGAAAATATTGTATATTTTTTAGAAACGGAGAAAACAAATCTGTATAACATTTTTGTCAGATATGAAAACTCCATTAGCAGCAACAGCAACTGTTTCGTTAATTATATGTACGTTGTAAACATATTTAGACATGACTTTTTTGTCGAGTCAATTAAACTTGCCGTTTACACATCAGCATTTAGCCAACACAATTAGTTCTTTACTACATGTATCGTTTGTGTCTTTATAAACAAAATGTTGATAATGATAATATTGATTTTCTGTGTGCCGAGTTAGTTTTACTAAATTTGTGATTCAATAATATATTAATTCCTTCTTGAGTTAAACAATTATTTGTAACCACGCATAAAGAGCATGACATCAAAATATACAAGTTAAACATACGACAGAAAGTAGAGCCGAATAATTAATATATCACTGCAAAAAGGTGAATGCTTAACGTGATTCGCGTGCTATGAAGTTGTATGCCAACTATGAAACAAATAGTGGCACCCTCCGGGACTATGGATTTATTTAATAAAATAGAAGAAATAATTGTTAATGTCCTTATTCTTATCTGTTCATAAGTCGTATATCAGTTATTACAGAGGTATTGTTAAGCTGAGTGATATAACAAAATTTTTTTAAAAATGTACCACCAACTTCCTCACACATCAAGTTTCTAAAGTTATTGCACGGCCTAAGCATGGATTTTGTAAAGATTTTTCTCTTATGACTAATACTCTTGCACTTAACAATACTGCTTAATAGAGAGTTTATAAACTTTTATTTACTTCGGCTGTAAAACCTATCTTGGAGGGCTGATCGATTATTTGCGACACACATTACAATGTGCATATTGACCGCATAGAATCAGCTCAAAAGGAATTTCCTTTATTCTGTTTGAGGAATATCTATTGTACTTGTGTTGCTCTTCCATTATAGCAGATTAATTTGCCAGCCCTTAATAGTAGGACCAAAATGCTCAATATGCCTCTTTTAATGAATCCGGGCTTTTTGTGAAACAAATAGTGTTTCAACATTCGCCAACGTTCTTGACGTTCTTGTAAAAATTTAAAACACTGCGGAATATCTGATCTATTGATAAAATCGTGTTGTTTTTTCACTCATTTACACAATTATTATTTGTTAAATTTTTTTTTAATTCTCATTTTGTAATAATTGACCTTTGGAATTTTATATTAATTAATAAAAAAAAATAAAGAATAAACAAAAAGTTAATTCATTTAATATGAAATAAGTATTGTTTTAACATTATTTAACGTAAAGTCTGCATGCAAATCTTATCTATTCAACAATAACTGTAATATTTATCAGTGGTCTTCTCAGACTGCTTTAAAACGAAATGAGATGTTAATTATCTCCCAGGAGAGAATCCTATCCGAAAAGGAAGTGAGAAATCGAATAAGTACTCGAGGCCCTAAGCAGTTGCCCTGTATTGATGTGTCGCAACGTATTGAAAGGCCTAGCTGCTCGGCCTGGTCACGAGGGAGTATGAGGGGATATTAACTAAGCCCACTCCATTGTTTGGCTTCAACAGGAGTCTCCTCTACAATAGGGTAGAGCTGGCACCACAGCTAGATGGGAAAAGCTTAACAACACTGTCACAGTATACTATTACTGTTATAAGCATGTCCAACAAGCACTTGCAGATTCTGCGGTGAAGAAAAGGAATCATTCAGATGCAGCAGATATAGCCTACTTCCATTGAAAGAGTTGGTCCGGTACCTTGATGTCCACCATTTCATTCATTAGAACTGGTTCAATTTAATTCATCCATCACTTCTTGCTGCATTTTTAAATGTGATTTTTTATATTTGATAGTAAAAGTTCGCTTAAGAAACAGGGTAATAAAACATGTTTTAGCTCAAATTGTGCAAAGTAAACACAAAGTGAACTCAAAGTAGTTTGAATAAAAAGTTTTTGGTACTATAAGACCTTGAATGAAAAGAAAATATAATAAAAACTAGATAGATCTTTAGGGTAATAAATATATTACAGCTGAAATTATGGGTTGGAACAAAGTTTATTGCATCAATAAACCAAAGAGAAACAAGGCTGCGACAGTTACCAGTGTAAGCACAAACAACAGCAAAAAGTGTGTGAATATTTGCAAGTTTTTTATTTTTACGAAAAGAATTTTGTTTATTCTGTGCGGACCAAAATTAACAAACAAAAAATTAATTTATTTCCTTTATGCTTAAAAATTTACTTATGTTAAATGAAACAAAAATTGTTTCATTCATTTACGACAATAATGTTTACATATGAGATCGGCCACTTTGCATCGTTTTTGAAGACACATGTATGTACCAATTACTGCAAATGCAACAATTCTATTTTTTACGTACTCGTTCAACCAAAAATGAACAGAAACATTATTTCGATTACAAATTTCTATTGTATTCATAACCAACCTAAACAAAAAGCCACTATCAGCAGTTAAATGGGTTGTCATAAAAAGCAGTGCTGCCAACTCACAACCTCTTAGTTTATTTGTTAAGGGCTCGTTATGTGAAAGTGAGAAAAACTTAATGTACTTCAACGTACGGTCGTGTGTGTAGTTATAAAAACTTTACAAACGTAACAGACGTCAATAATAATAATAATAATAATAATAATAATAATAATAATAGACGCGTGTGATTTTTTTGCGAACTTTTCGCCATAGTGATGGGCAACGTTAAATTATTTTCGTACAGTGAAATCGGAAAAAGTACTAAATTGGCTTCGAGAGATATAAAGTTTTTTACATTGTATTTTATACACTATCGTTATTATTATTGTTTTTATTATTAAACTTGTTATGATTATGATTTTTATTATTAAAATTATTATAATTGTTGTTTTTAATATTTTCATTATTATTATTATATGTTGTTGTTGTTATTATAATTTTCTTCTACTAAAATTATTATTGTTGTTATCACTATTTTTATTATTATTATTTTTATTTTTAAAATTAGTATTATAATTAATCAGTTATTACTTTCATAAACCAAAAAGTACCGAAAATGGGCTAATGTACGGCAATGCTATTTAACTCATATGAGAGCCAGCATTGACTTACGAATGTCACTTAACGGCGCCGTCAAAATCTATTTTATACAGGTTGAAACGTTCCGGCAACGTGACAGTTAATTTCGGTAACAGGTTGCCTTGTTTTGGTATCCTCAAAAACGAACGAACGAACGTATGTACGTTCGCATAATTGTACCTTTATTGAACATAATTCTAATGCCTTAAACTCTACAAAGCCTCGCTTAGAAACTACCAACCATATGCGGAAATATGTTAAAACAGCACTAAATGTCAAAAAGAAAAGTGCAAAAAGTAAAGTCGTATTTGATTTCAAACTTCGCGCAACCTATTTTGTCTGAAGGTACATTTTACTTGCAGAAGTTGTATTAAATTTTACGTAACATTTAAAGAATTTTAAAACTTTTTTGTGTTTGTACAATATAAAATATGATGCAGCTGAGAGTTTGTATAAAGAATTTAATTTTATTGTTTCCTTTCATATCATCCACATGCAGATTCCCGCCGTTAATCGCAATCAATTGGAAGAGGGATTTCTACGAAAGCTTAATATAAAATGCAGCCAAAGGGACAATCACTCGTGTATGATGTTGAAGTTAATCGTGTACATGAATCGAATATTTAAAAAATCTGCCATAGAAGTGAATAAAAAGGTCACAGTGACTCAAAACAGGTAGAAAAATGGTTCAAAAATTAAAATGAGATAAAATTTATATTTATTAACTAATTAAAAAAAATTGTTTAGAGATATTGACGAGATACCGGATGACCCCGAGGAGGACATTCTGTTAGCCCGTTCCATAGACTCGGACGATGAAACTTTGGGTCTTATTGTGGCAAATAAACTGTGGAAATTCATCCGGTCACGAACACTGCGCTACAAATTTAGTGATAATGCTGATTTTGTAGTGAACACAGAACCCAAAGGCAATTTAAATTTGGGCGTTTCTATAAGTCCGGTAGAGGCTTTAGAAGAGGGCCGTGGCAAAATGAAAAACATAGCACCTCTTCTGATAGTGATGGCTGGCAAAGCTGGTTTAGTTGGAGCCATTTTACTTAAAGGTCTATTCCTATTGGCTGGCAAAGCATTAATTGTGTCCAAAATAGCTTTGCTGCTGTCCGTGATAATTGCCTTGAAAAAACTGCTGTCACAGAAAAAACACATTGTTGAGGTGCCGCATCAGCATCACGACAGCTACTCTAGCAGTGGCTGGGCTCGTGCCCTGGACGGTTTCATAGAGGGCATTGTTGAAGTGCCGGCAAAAATTTTGGCAGAAGAGGCACAAGATATGGCCTTTAGTGGCCAAAAACCAGAGGACCTATAACTGAGTGCTAGTGTACTTTAGAATTAGTTAATTTATTTATTGTTTTTAATTTCCTTATGAAGCTGCAAATATTACTGTTTACTTTTCTTGTTGTTTTTTTGTGTTTTAGCATTTTGATTATTATTTTCCTTGTTAATAATATTGTTCATTTGTTTGAAGGTCTCCGGGTTTGTTTTACTTCTTTATGAGTTTCTTTTTTTTTTGTATTGTTATTTATTACTAGAAATATATATTAAGCTTTTAATGTTTTAAGTTCTTTTTAAAAAGCCTTATTATCACAGGAAAATATTTTGGCATTTCCCTGTGCCTTCACAGCCAGAGGAGGAAGACAAGCTTATGCATGCCTTGCAGCTTAACTCGATTATCATCAATCATCATTTAATGACGGTTTGAGATTAAATTTTAAACGCTGAGAAAACTTCTTTGCTCTGAAAATTTTAAATAAGTATTTCTAATTACCTTTGTTTTTGAATTTAAGTATTTAGCATTTTATATTTATAACTTTTTTGTGTCCTTCCACAGAACTTTTTGCTCCTTCTTTTTGTCTGTTTGGGACTATGAACTCTTTTTAATAATTCATTTTCACCATTGTCATCCTGGATGCCTAATGGAACACTTTATGTGCACGCCCAAATTTGTTGCTGCGCGTTTTTTTATGCCACTCTTGTGCTATAAATTTTGCGTGACACTTTTATAATTTTTACGGATTTTTGCCTTCTTGTAGTAGAAAAAAAAACGAAGCGGTAGTTCGAAGTGGGTTTGGCAGCACCGGCAAAGTGGTTTCTACATTTAAATGTGCATTCATGAGACATGATTTTGTTTTTGAAAGCATATTTTTTCTGAAAAACTTACATGTATAAATTATCATGTTTGGCTTTTGTTTCAGAACGACGCGTCGTAAAAATTACTCTTTTGTAATAATATCGCTTATGCGCAATGTGAGCAAAGCACAAATCGTATATGTAGCGCAAGACCCCAAATTTTGCTTCCTCTGAAGCGCTTCGAAGTAATACAAGTTGCCAAATTTTTCCCACAAAACTCCCAAACTGTTAAGCTGGGTAATAATAAACGCATAATGTGTTTCGGTTTATTGAAAACACAGCCGGGAATCAGTACATTTTTTACATAGAAGCACCTTCATCGCTTTTAATGTGCCTGTTTGCATAATATTTCAGCTGCTTTCGTGAACTGAACGGTGGCTAAATATCCAATTATATTGTGATATTTTTATATATTTCAAGAAATTATTTTTCTTTATTTCATGACTTATTTGATGATTATTTTGCAGTTTTTCGAATTTTTGAGAAAATAAATTTGAACTTTTCTTCATTATTTCGGTATGATTGGCACAACGGCAAAGTTTTTGGTAGGCATTTTCTGTGTAAAAGCCACTGTGTGTGGTTTTTATTCATAACAAACGAACGCACAGTATGCCTAGAAATAACAAAAGGTCACAGTTTTTCTTCTGACTTTTCATTTTTTAATATTTTTCTTTAAAAGAGACGAGGATGTAGTAAAGTTTAAAAATAACCATACATGAAACGGCGCTTTAGACGATGCGTTTGCTAGTGCTTTACTCTAAACCTTAACTAATATATTCAATTAAAAGCGCCAATGATTTGCAAAAATAAAATCACTAACTTTACTGTTTAACCACATCATCTAAATAAAAATTATTGTCCCTACAAAATCGCTAGTTATGAAGCGAAATTAAGCATTCGCAGTCAATTTCACTGTTCAGGAAGCTGTCAAAAACGCACATTGTGTTATTATGATTTGCTTTATACAATTTAAGTCACGAATTTGGCTATACCGAGGACAAAATTATTTTTGTAAACATGTATTTTCGTAGAATGGGGAAAAATCTGTAAATAAGTTTTACTAAATTACAGTTAAATTTAAAGGTTGAACGGCATAAAGTTAAGTTTTGTTTAAAATGTATTTCTAAAAATTAAAGATTCTAAAATCTTAATAAAAGTTTTTGTTTCATGAAAACTAATTTCTCAGGCTTAATAATACATCGAATGATGAAATTTCAGACCAGGTATTTTCAACTACTGCATTTCTGCAATGCAATGCTGAATTAATCACTGTTGCCAGTTTGGTATTTGTTTTAATCTCTAATCAATTCGTCGAACCCAATTATGCCTGAAAAGAGAGTTTATAAAAAAAAGCGCCTTTTAGTTAAAAAATAGTTGCTGCCTTTTCTGTATTTTATCCAAATGAACAGTTTGATGATGCTAAAAGCAAAATTTTATTTTCTGACCTGTAGTTTCTGTACAGGGAAAACAGACACAGCAATAATATCTTAAGAAAAGTTAAAACAAGAGGAAAAGGTTTTATAACATGGTTTTTGTATATTTTATATCTGATTTTGAGAATAGGTAACCAAAACTTTAAAAAATTGTTTATTTTAATAATTTTAGAAATTCCCTACATTTCCAATATTCTTTAACTTCAAGTTTTTTGTTTTAACAATAATTATGCTACATTTCGGATTTGTTTGGGTTTACGATTTATTTCCATCTTATTATATTCCAAAAAGGTTAATTAGGATCAATATAATCAATTCCTTTATGAAAATGCCTGCAAATGAAATGTCTTAATGCAAACAGCCCAATTTTTCAATTTTTGAAATGTATTTTACTCTTTACGGTATATAATATTTGGGTCTGCGCTGCAAATCACGCTATTTGAAATCACATGATTTCTCAAAACAAATTGCATCAAAAAGTTGACTTTGTGCCACTCTTCCGATATTTTGTTAAGATTTTACTAACATTAAAATATTGTTTTGGATTTTCAAAAACTTCGTGATTTAATAACACGTGATTATCACATCAAGCCTGCTACTACTAAGTTCACTACTAATTTAAAACACAAAAAATATAAAGAAGTTTTTGAAGTTTTTTGCTCTTTGAAAAATATTGCCAACTTATATCCTTTGTATAAAATTTACTCATCTTCCAAGTATTTAATGCAAATTGTAAATAACAGATCTTATTAATAATAGATCTAGTTGGCTTAAAGGCTAAGATGGGTAGTTAATTTATATAAAGCTTTTAAAAAAGACAACTTAAGCTTTGAAGCTCTGTTTCTAAATTGTGCCTTGAACTGTAAATTATATCGGATCATGATTTTGTTAGTTTTATTTAATACTGTCTCGTTGTAATAGGAGTATTGCAACTTCAATTCAATTCGTCCTTTTTTACAAAGTATCTATTTTCATATAAAAATGAAATTTTTATGTCGATAATCACAGATCTTAAGGGGGAGGTATAAATTTTGTAGGAAAATGTACATGTCTATAGTGAGTTTATCGTGAGATAACAAACTTTGACGTGCCGTATTCGTAAATTTCATTTCAATTCTCGTACCAGCTGAAAGGGGAATTTTGCATTGATTCGAGGTATTTGCATCATAGTTGAGAATTTCCAATACTTGTTATGCACATATATTTTATTTTGAATAGTTTGTAATTATATAACACGAGTATGTTGTTATTATCTACTCTTTAAACTACAAATTTTATGCTCTCACGCAAGAAAGATATATTTTTAAATTGTTTTATACATTTACAAATTGTTAATATACTCTGCTTAATTTTAATGCCTCTAGGATGCCACTTTGTTCTCTGCAAAATCGCTTTTCTGTGTTTTGTTGTAAAAAATTTACACTCATCGGCGTAGCAGCGGAGGGAGCTATAAGCCCTCCCCATACCTGTCCGTTGTATGCATTCTAAGAACTTACATTTTTTCTTGCTTTTGTCTTTGTAAAAATATGTGACTTTCCGTTCACTTCCAATAGAAAATCTGTTCCGTAGTTATATTTTATTAAAATTGATTTTTTCTTAATAAATTAATTCAAAACTAAATATGTAAAATCAGTTAATAATACAAATCTTATTTCAATCTTTTTAAGAATTCATTTATTTATTATTTTTAAATTTATTTATTTTTTTTTTTATTTTACTAACATAATAATTTATTTATTTAAATAACAAATATTGTTAAAAAAAATATATAAAAAAGAAATAAAAATTAAAAAAATGTTACAGAAAACAAAAATACAAAAGTTTACATTCAATAACTTAATGAATAGTTCTTTTTTATTTATTCTTAATTAAAAATTTCCCTAAATGAAATTTGTTTTTGGTTTTTTTTTTTGTTGATTTTTGAACGCTTTTTTGCTTGTTTATTCAATTTTATTGTATAATAACTTAAACTAACAGGATGAAAAAAGTCTACTTGTTAATGAAAACAAATTAAAAGCAATTGTGTGTGTGTAAATTTAAACTTAAATATATTTAAATATACGATCATTATTTTTAATTGTAATTTTATAAAATGACTAATTTTTGTTGTCTATTTTAACTGAATCAATTAAACAATTCGTTTTATTTTATCAAAACATTTCAATCCTTGCAAGGTCCTCCGTTAAATTCCTTCAAAATTTGTTCTTTCGCCTTTCCTTTTTGTTTGATTGCTATTGCCTGTAGTACGCCGTGTGCGGATTTAAGTAGTTGTACACCATTGGCCTTCGCGCCGCATTAGCTGAGAAAATTTGTTTTTTTTTTTGTATTTAATATAAAGTTTTCTTTGTGTAAAACAAGCAAATGGAAATTTTGCGCTCGGGGAAGGAGTGTGTTGGCAATTTTAGTGCTTTGGAACAACGCAAGTGCAAATAATTGTGAAAATATTTTTTTTTGGAGATTATTGGGTCTAGCAAACAAAAAAGTTTAGGAATTTGTGCAAAAGACAAGATTTATGTTGTATTATATGTATTTGGCATTTGCAAAACCTTATCCTTAAATCGGAAACCGTAAAGACTGAGGATTCTTCCCAGACTATAGGGATTTATTGACACTTTAAATACGAGTACCTATAAACGAGTCAAACCAAGATAATTCAAGGGTGTTTAAAAGCAAAAACAAATAAATATAAAAATTGTATGGGGACACCACTTAATTTGTTTACTTTGTTTTGCTTGTAGCGCTCCCTTGTGCCGTTATCGCGATAAACAACTGAAATTTTAACTGAATGTGTTTCTCTGCCGCAACAATTTACACATATACAAAAAAATAGAAGGATTTATACAATGACGATGTTTAAAAGATTATATTCAAATACATCCGATTTCAACGACGGAAATATAAACAAAATTAAGTAAAAAATCTATTGAAATATCGTTTGTAAACGGTTTATACACACATACACATGTACGTATTTGAAATTAAAAACTATTGATTAATTTTCAATTATCCCAACGAAGAAAAAGTGTAGGCTCTTTTGTGCGAGTCGAAAAAGAATTTTATTGTATCAAGCCCTCTCTCATCACACAATTTCAAAGTGTGGGAACGCTTCCAAAATAGAGCAAAAAAAAAGAACGAATGTAGAATTAACTAAAATCTAAAGAAAGAGATATAGAGAGAAAAGAACTTCCAAGCAATTAAAGAAGAAGAAAATTTGTTCACTTCAATGAACGAATACAAAACGTCTGCAATTTCAATAACTTCAAATACCCTTTAAGGGAGATACCCCCCCTAAATTATTTTCCTTCCCCACCAAATCAAATTCAAAACTTTCAACACTAAAATGTATCTGTCTACAAGCTGTCAGAAGTAGATTCCATTTTTCGACCATATTTTTATGTCATTCTATATGGCTACCGTGACAACGAAGCAGGTCTATTTCAGCATTGAGTTAACAGTCGATCTGTCGAAACGGAGCATATGACACCTAAATACATATTTAAAATTTCCAAATTAAAGAATAGAAAAATTAATAATTATTTTAAAGCAAATAGCGCCAAAACGATAAATGTCAAGCTTTGAATGCACAAATATAATAACATATGGCAGCTGAATGCTACTCGCCCTTAAATAGTTAAAATAATTTGGCAGCACAGTGGAATTGTGTTCGAATAAAATTTAAAGTTAAAACCATAGCGGCTTATCAAAAGGTTAAATCGAGACCTCAGCTAATTACTGGTTTTTTATTAAACTTCTTCAAGCTGAAAATGTCCCAAACAGAATTATTTCTCTTCATTTCCCTCTCGAAAACATAGAGGTCAAACTATATTTTATGAGCAAAAATGTTTATGGGGAAAAAATATTGTTGGTCATAAATGTGTGACCACAGCTGTATTCAGTTTAACGAAATTTTTGTTAACTTGAATAAGCAATTGATAGCAAAAGGAAAGCAGCAAATCTTCTATATAGTATTAATATCAGTCTAAGCAACAGAAAAAGATCTTAAATATTTAAAAATGTTTGTGGAAAATCTCTTGTTTCAGATTTTAATTTATTTTATTAGCACATAAAGTAGAATGATATAAAATTTCCTTTCGTTGCAAAAAAAAATATATAAATTTTTAATATGAAATCAGGTTAATTTAAATTGGCAATGAAGCAAATCCATTAGCACCTTGACTATAGTAAATATTTAATATGATTTTGGTACAATATCCTACTAAAATCAGATATTTTTCATCAATAACTTTTTTCAAAGAATAATAATTTCAAGTTGAATATTTTCATATTTTATCTAACTGTTAGAACTATTTAATTAAGGCCAAAATACGCCAAATTCCATAAAACTAGTAGTTTGAAATGAATGTAAATTCATTAGAATATATTTTGTTGTTTTTGTTGTGTGTAAAAATGATTTAGATTCACAATTCCAAACAGTTTCAGCGGCAAATGCTAATGGGATGGCGAACATTAATTTGGCAGAAATTAAAATGATTTCAACTGTTATCGAAACTGAACGGACTTAACTAATTGCGCGCCATATATAACCCAAATATTTAGCTATTTATTATCAGAAATTTGTTAAGTCCTAATGATTGAAAATAAAAGGAAAAGTTTTCTTTACAAAGTTTAAGCATTAAAGTTTTACTTTAAGATTGACATTTTGTTTTAGTGCAGTTTTCTTTTTAATTAAACACAGTTTAATTATTATTTGATATTTTGTTAAAAACTGTTTTTGTTATGAAATTTTGAGTCAATTTGATTACAAAATACAATATTTCAACGAATTTTGAAACCACAATTATGAAACTAATATGTATATTAAATTGCAAGTTATTAATTATAGTATGATGGCTGCTGTTGTAATGAGAAATTTTTTGTGAATATTATAGGTTGGCCCATTAAATCTGGAGTTTTAGTAATTGTTCAGAAATTAAATTTTTTAAAGAGATCTACAAGGAGTTCGTGTTAAGGCTGGGGCCTGAGTATCATTTTAAATTTTGTTTAAAACATCATTTGTTACAACAATATTTCAATTAAGTTTGGAGGAAAATTTTTTTAAGGATCAGATTCCAGAGAAAATAAAACAAAGCGAATATGTATGTATGTAAGTTGCTGCCAGTACCAGCAACTCGCAAGGCGAAAAAACCAACACACAAGTGATTATGATTCGTTACGAATTTCAACTAAACGAGTATTAAAAAAAACAAGAAAAACAACTAATTCACAAATGTGAACACACACACACCGTAATTCTTTTTCACTTGTTGCTGTCACGTTGCAGTTGAAAAATGAAATGGGTTCATATTTTTCAAGATGTTTTTAGACATCATAAACTCGTAGGCAACAAAATTTTACACACATTTGTATTCATGAAAAATATAAAATATGTACATATATAAAAATGTCATGTAATTGTTATGAAAAGTAACAGAAACTTGAACAACTTTAATATTTATATTATTGTAGTTTCAAATAGGCAATTTTAAAAAGTGAACTGTTGCGTCACCAACTTTTTGGGAGCAGAAGGATTTCATTTTCAATCTTCTGGCGTAAATTCTAGAAAGACCAAATTCAAGTGAGATGGCTGGATGGGATGAAAAGTGCATCAATATGTTATTGTTACTCGCTGCTAACAAACAATAATACCAGTTTTTATAATAATATACAAAGTGTAGTAAAGTATAAAAAACCGATTTATAATTTATCACAGGAGTTTGTATTTTATTTTCAGTGCAAGTTTGTGCCGTAAAACTTAATTCGAGAGCACAACAAAACAAAATTAAATGGAAATTATTACTTTTTCCTTTTGCGTATTTCCATACCCAAAAATTGCATTGTATCTTTAATACTCTCTTCGCCATTGAAAACATCATCTTGCTCCTCTTCGTCCTCGTCTATGTCTTCGCCAAAGAAATCTGACTTAAATTTCAGACGCTTTTCATTTTCATCCACCACAACTTCAGCAGCTGCGACTGCTGCCACTGTGATAAAATCATCATAAGATTTCAATTCATTTAAATTGATCTTTTGTTTCGTTAGGAAATTGGGCAAACGCTTAAATTTAGAACGTGCAAAAGGTGTTGTGCGCTTGAAGGGCTCTGACCAAGTGCAATAAAACTAATGAGTGCATTACCGAGCAGTAAGATTTTAAATACATACTTCGTGCCAGCCAGGAGTCTTCACGCTTCACTTTTGCGCCCAGGCCAGCAGCATTTAACGCCGCCAAAACCTGGGTATTATTTTGAATGTCTGCTATATTCTGATGAACCGAACTTTCGGCTGTTAAGTGTTCGTAGCCGGGGTGTCCTTGATGAGCCTGCAAAGGCGCTACCGCCCCATGCATGGGCACACCCGCTCCATACATATCGGCCGCAGTGGCCATATCAGCTGGCGCTGCTGCCATTGAATGCATGCCATAATCCATACTGTAGGGCATCATATAAGGAGATTGTTCCGGATACTGGTACATCATTCTGATAGAAAGTAAATAGCATTTTAGCTTTGGATTTTAAAATTCGTTTCGTTCTTAAAAAGAGATTTGGATTCTTTTTTTTTTTTTTTTTTTTGCAAACATAAATATTTCCGTCAATATCTTACTTATCTGTTGCATTTTCCATAAGTTTCTTCATTAAAACCATAGCTGCTACCACAAAAGCTACCTTTGATATGGCCAAAGCTTTAAGCGTTAACAGGCCAACTGCCTTGGCCGCTACCATTGTCCAACCGAACGTGGTGGCTGCCAAATACATGGGTATATACATTTGCATTTGCTTCTTGTCGTCCTTATCCTTATGCTCTCTTATTCGCTGTATAATATTATGTCCATGGCCACCTCCGCCGCTATCACCGCCACCACTTAATAAGCCAGCCACATCTCCTCCTCCCCCACCACCGCCGCCGCCCCCACCAAGACGAGCTAAAAATTTTAAACTTTTTTAGATGTTGCCTTCTTTTCATGGAAGTATAAATCCGCACTTTTGCAAATATAATTCTCTTCAAGTTTAATATGCAGAAAAGTTTTAAGTTTAATTGACGTTTATATTAATTTCTTGTTTTTCCCTCTAGATGGAGTGGAAAATCAAAGGCGAACGTTTTTTTATGCTCTTCATTAGGCGCCCGTTGCACAGTGTTTTACAGTAGCTGGTTTGTGGACATAATCCAACTTGTAGTAACCGGTTCAATATGATTAAGGCAGGTAATTGAGAAGTTTCCAAAATTTTATTTACAAGATTTATTTACATGTTTTGATACATGTTTCAAAACTGAACTTTATATCACAAAACAGCTAAACAAAACCGTTTAGGTCTTGCAATTGTTAAGGAAAGTTTCACTGAAAATATTTACTGTGAGTTTACCAATGAATGAAAGAAAGTGTTTGATGATTTGATTTAGAGGAGTCCCTTTGAAGGCCCGCATTCAAACAAAAATGTGCAACGATTAACTGAAATTCGTACGCATTGGATTTTATGTCGATGAACAAACTACTCGTACTTTTAAACAAATTTTTTGTGGGTCATCACCGAAACGCTTAGGATTTCAAATGCTTCTTTGAGCTTTTACTTCTCGCAATTCTCCGAGCCACTCGTGTGTGGTTTTCCCAGTCACAACCATAAGAAATATTTAATACCAACAAACGGTAGAAACTAAAGGGGGACACCGTACATTATTTTTTAAATGTCTTCAACAGGTTTTAATATTAATTACAGGCGAAAATATACTCTCAGCTGGCGAAAGGATAAAAAAAAACAAACATGTATAGCCTGCACGTATGTAAAACAAGTATAACCTTGTTTTCGGTTTCTTGGTCTTGATTTATGTATTAAACTTTTGCTGAATATCTTAAACTATCTTATCTCAGCCAGTCCGGTCTGTTAATCCGGCTGGCCTTCGTGCAGTTTAAAGTGGCAAGTCAGACGAATTATTTTTTCTGTTATACAATAGAAGAAGGTAGGCCACTACAATTTTCATCATATGGGAGCTGCCGTCAGTGTACAATATATATATTTATCAATATATATCGATGTCAATATACTACAATATATAATTTATTTATTTGGACATACAGCCATGTTTTTTTCATATTTGCAGTGTAGATTTTTAGGAGACATTTAATTGCCTCCTAACATTTTTTTGTTCAGATTTTTCATGTGACAGATTTCATCAGCTGATTTTTCTGAATTTTCTCTTTATTAGTGTGATCTTTTTGTGACAAAACCATTTTATAGCATATGGTTTGTGAAATGCAAAACCACGTAACTAACATAATATTGCCAATGGTTGTGCGTTTTGTTTGTTTTTTGATTAAGATACACATCAATGACAAATGTCATATTGTAAGTGAAAACAGACAACACGTAAAAGTGCTAGTCCTATAATATTTCTACTGTTAAATAGTAAAATTTTTAACAGTATTCAGCTGATGATATGAATAAGGAGAATGCCGTGGGAACGATTTTTCCGGATAATAGAGTAATAATTTTCATATTCACTTCTTAAGCTTAAAATTATATGCCTCTGACTTATTGTACGCCTACATTTTCGAATTGCTTTTAGTTCAATAAAAAAAAACACGCCTGTAGTGTCGAAAAATGAAGGTAATCACGATTAGCCGATAACAAAAAGAGGGAGAAAAATTTGAAATCGATGCAAGAAACAAGACATGTATATTTTCCCCTCCTAATGGACGTTACCGACTAACACACATAATCGAGGCTACACTGTACTTTGAATTCTTATAATCTAAATATTTTTTTATTCTACAATAACTTTTATACGAACGCATCCTTGTAAGCAGGAATAATAAACACAAAATTTGATCTATTTTCTCTCATTTTTAGCCGGTTGCCTTTTTTATATTCATCTGTTTGTTTATTTTAAAAAAATTGTACTTTTTCCAATTGATTTAGGCATTTTTAGGTAATGAATATTATCGATGACATATTATAGATTTGTTTTTTGTTCATAGCCATTTGCAAGATATGAGAAATCCCGCAAAAAATCCGCAAATAAATAAATAAGGCGAAATAAGTGTAATAGTAATTGAAGCGTAATTTTGATGTGATTTTAGGATGCCGTTAAAAAGTACGGAAAAGCAAATGTTTTGCAAATCTACAATCCTCATTTAGACTGTAATCGTTGAAGGGATATTAAACTTCTGCTTAGCCAATTAGCAATTATTTTTAAAAAGTGCGGAAAACTTTATTAATTAAAAATTTATTAACTGCTAACGCAAGTTAAAGCAACAATGAAAGGCAATTGCCCAAAGAAACTGAATTAAGCAGTTCCAAGAAATTAAACCGAATAAAGTCAGATGTTTTAGTAGTTTGCAAACTATATAACAGACAAACTTATCATCAGATGGCAAGAGGTCAGAGCAAGTTGGAAGATGACTGTAGGTGAAAATGAACAGAAATCATACCATGCAAAAACCTTAAAGTTTTTGGCGGTATTTTTGGAAAGAACTGATTAATGAGGTATACGATAAAGGTTTGCATGGCACGAATATGTACAAAACAAATCGTAAAAAAGTGGCAAAATTTCAATAAAAAAAAATCGTGAAAAAAATTATCAAAGCACTTGACATACTCCGTTTTTGTATTTTAGTATTCAAGTCTAGTTAGAATATGTTTTTATCACTGTGGTCAAATGGCTTCCTTACATCAAACTCTGTTAAGTATGATTTTGTAAATACATAATTTTATATATTCACTTTCGATTCCAGCAAAACGTCAATCAAAAGCCAACAAACAAATGTCTTCTAAGAGATATACAACAGTTTGCCACACATTACAATTCACTTGTTCGACTAGTTAGTTGCAAACAACACTTCCAGCTTTCATTTAAAGAACAACACTCTACCTGTACTACTTCTGGCTTTTTTCAACAGTGCAACTTCAATGTAATTATCATCGTCTTCGGCGCGCTGCACACTAAACACCATTGGACCAACCGGTATACGAATGGCATTGCCGCTGATGAAATCAACAAATGTTGACATGCTGCGACCGGTTTCAGCCGAATTGTATTGAGATTTTGTTTTGTGGGTCGATGTGGGCAATTTCACCAAATCCAAAAAGCCAAACTTTACCGTATCGCCACGACGATAAGAGCTCAAAATGCCACTAGCCAGGGAATACAGACAACTGGCATTGTTGGCACACTTCCAAGAAAGTTTATCCATAAAATCCGTATTGATGTGAGCGGATGTTGAAGACGCTGAGGCTGATGGGGACGCTGCAACATCATCACCGTCATCTAATGTCTTTCTTAAAAACTGACCTTCATTTTTGATTTTGTTATTCGCGTTAACACTGTTTGAACCGCGTGACCTGATTTCAGCTTTAGCTGGCGTTGCAAGCAAACAACACACATACAGAATCAGCAACACAGTTAGAATTAATTGTTTTGTATAGAGCTTTTTGTAAGCCATCTTTGAGCTTTTTTTTTTTGTTTTTATGTAGTATATTTTTTAGTTTACTTTTGTTTCGCACTTGCGACTAAAACAACAACTGCAAAAATATATCAATTGTCCTGCAAATGGTTTTCGTATTTTAAATCACACATTTGTTATCCTGGACTGTAACGTCCGGATTTTATCTTTTTTGTTTTGTTGGTGAAGAACGCGAGCGCGTATTACTTCTCAAAAGTCGTTTTGCTTTCTGTTTGTTTTTTCTTTGAGTTTATTGTTGCGGCTGTTCAATGTCGACTAATTATTGTTTCAATCTTGCAACTCCGTTTTATTGTCTCTGTACCACAATCTATTAATAAAATGGTAAGATGAAGGCAAATTGTGCAAAATAGAATGTTATATTGTTTTGTAAAGATACTTTTGCTGTTGCATTATTATGATTAAATGTAATTTAGTTTTAAAAACTATATATTTATATACATAGCATTTTATTGTTATTATTGTTGTTTTTCAACAGCCAACCATCACTATGGCTTGAAAGAAAACTATTATGCAAAGAAAATTGCTTTAATACAAACAGCTTTGAACGGAAAGAAGATCATCCGAATAAATGGAATGTAGAATCGCATCAGAAATCTAAAGTATGGAATATATCTAAATTTGGCAGCGATTTCATTATTTTTCTATTTCATTTAAATACCATAAAGTGGAACACAATATAATCAATAGTTATTCGAAAAAGCAAGAAATGTAAAATTTGTATCTGGGCACAAATCGTAGTTGTAGTGAATCGGTCAAAAATAAAAATAATTTTTTAATCGAAAATATTACTGGTCAAATAAAACCACTGCTACTTTTTCACCTACATATATATTTTTTTTGGTTAAAAGTAAGAGTTAACTATGGAACTAAATATTTTCCTGTAACACTAAAACCTAAAATAACAGCTTAAGTAGTTTTATGATTTATATTTTTTGCTCAAATATAAAGATTTAAATTTTAAAGGGGACCCATAATAGAAATAATAAAAAATAATAGCATAATAAAAAAATAATAATTTTAAGTCATACATGTTTTTTCGTTTTCCTACATTAAGCTGGTGAGATCTTTCAATTTTTCAGATTTGAAAACTATATATTCTGTTGGTTTTGTCGCATCAACTCCCTTCTTATAAATTTCGAGTACTTCGATAGTTTTTATATCAGAAATATCAGGGTGTGAAAAATATGTTGATAAATTTCGGTCAAACTTTTAACTTAAACCTTTAAATAATTCTAGCCAAACTTCTATAGCTGTTATTTTTGACTAAAAAATGTGGCTAAAATAACTTTAAGTTTTAGTTTTGAACGAAAATATGTCCGAAAAAACGAAAGTTTTAATTTAGATTTCTGACCGAAAAAATATCCATCTTTTTCATATTTTGACTTTCTTTTCTGACTCAAAAAAGATCTTAATTTCGCCCAAAAAAGTACCGCTGAAATTTTCACTTGAATTTTTGATTGGAAATTCAATTTATATCGTATTACCTAATCTATAACCCAACATATTACTAAACTTATTGCAAATTTTACCTGCTGATAAGATATTCTGTGTGGAAGCTTTTCTTTAGTCTTCCTACAGCCCATAGTGCCATGATATTCGACTCAATTTTCATTTCGAGCAGGGTAATTTCTGCGGTATAAATTACACCGCAAAACAAAACGTTAGAAAATGAAAATAGAAAAACATATCGTTTTCATTTCAATGAGTGAATATAAGTGCAAGTTTTTTTTGCCAGCAACTATCTTTCTCCATGAATCTGTTTTGTTTTTTTTATGGCTGCGTGTACCTAAATTAAAGCAGCATCAGAAATTGCAACATGTTGTTTCAATTGCTGCTACTAGAAGACGATGATGCTTGTATTGCATGTTGCATAAATATAAAATCAAAACTAGCAAATTTAGAGGTGTTTAAAATTTCAAGCACGTTATTAAGCAAATTTCAATAAATCTTTGGTCTGATGAACCCGAGCACGTATTGCTTGCAAAGTGTTTTCGAGAGTATTTGAACAGTTGTAAGATTTTTTTACATTAAGAAAACTTGATTAAAAATTCATAATATGTTTTCTAAAAGTCCATGAGCATCAATGAAATGGATAAATGATCAAAAAGAAAAAAAAGGTTTAATGTTCAGTTATTAAAAGGACAAGGCTGAACATTTCAAACCTTCAGCTCTGCTGTTGCGAGCAGCACGAAAAGGAAATTTTAATTGTTGAACTTTTTCTTAGTCCTAAACTTTATTTGTAAAAGATGCAGATAAAAGTTAACGTGCATAAAAAGTACACAAATAAAAATTAGTAGCAAAACTGTTCTAGGAGATTTAATATTTTATTATTGAAAAATAGACCAATTGATATATTAGTACAACAAAGTTTACGAGTATTTGTAACAGATATTGTCTTATTCCTACTTTGTAGCGAACAGCTGACTAGAAATAATGGAACAAAGCAAACTTAGCTTTAGACGTTGTCCCTGTCATGATGGTTCTTAACATCGGGCACGGCTCTGCAGTTGGGGAGTGGTGCTTTACCTTGCATTTGAACTACAAACATAAAGTCATACCTAAATCAATCATTAGAAAGAGTCGTAGACCCCAAAACAATTCAAGTATTGGCTTTCTGCGTAAGATATACAACCCTGAGGAACCCAAGTGTAGCTGGTGGTGCAACCGGGGGTTCCCCCTACAGGTTTATTTTCGATTTCTTTCAAATATCTAAATATATATACATAATATATATATATATATATATGTTCATTCATTCAGTCATTCATTTTTATTTAATTTGTATATATTTCCTTTGTTTTTTAATTTAAATCTTTAAAAGGTTTTTCGTAGCCTGAAAATCTGGCAATTGCGTTTCGAAAAGCACCACAAATAGTGGCAAAAGCACTGAATTGGCGTCATATTTAAAGGTAAACGCCAATTTTTTCTATCACACATTAAACCGGTTAATGGACTGTTGTTTGTCAGTTGCCCTAGATGTAATATGTGCAAAAAGAAATTTAGTTATATTGGCAAAGAGGATTAAGAGGAAACAAGAGAAAAATGTACAAAAATACAGGCAAACTAAAAATCATATTTCAAGAGGTATTTGAAGCCACTGTCGACACTGCCCGCTATACAATAACTGTTTTATGTAAAATTTTAAGAGAGCGACAAAATTTAAGAAAATCGGAAGGAGCAGGTAAATGTAAAAAGACAATCAATCCCTGACCTCAACGCCAACATTGCTGGAAAAATTTGAGCGCTACAGCCACACATTTAAAAAGATGTTATAGAAAGTGCTCTAAACTGAGCCAATCATTGCGAGCCTGAAAAGGGGGCGATTTAAGTGACATTGTATTTCATACTTAGGGTAAAAAAATATGCATTTGTATATTTTATAATCTGAAAAAAGTATACATATAAGCGAAATTTTAATGCGCCATGACGACTTTTGATCTACACTGTACTGTTGAATAAAAAATTAGGAAAATTTTGTGCTGTACATAATATGATATTTTAACGATCATCCCATTGTTCCAAATACAAACACCGGTCAGCAAAAAAGTATAAATCTCAAATACGAGATGAACAAGAATATTCTTCACGTTCATATACAAGAAAAAAGAGCTTGTGAGACAAGTAGTCTTAGTCATTGTAACGCATAAAAGGATTCTGAAGACGATTATCGGCGGCGAGACAGAAATGACCCAAAAACCTAGTCATACGTGAACACTTTCGTTCTCAGTCCACATCTTTGATTGTGTTGCAATAGTGCGAGTAATATGCCGAAAGAAATATTACGGTAAAAAGGAAATGCAACAAGAAGAAAATAATATTTTTCTCTATCAACATGCCTCCCACTCACTAAAACTGTGAGCACGGTAACAGGCTTTGACAAAATGTTGAATATGACAACCAGCGTTGTCATCGTTTAAAGTTCAAAACGTAACAAAATAGAGAAAAAACGCGCCTTCAAACAAAACGCACCAAATTTAGAATTTCTTATATTTATTGCTCGAATTTTGCACACCAAGAATTTTAAAACGCACCGAATTGACAACGCTGATGGTAACACAACTACTGAAATTTAAATGGTTCTACCCAACTCTAAATCTGTTACACCTGTCAAGCCAAGGAAAACTGTTTTTGAGTGCTTCGTTTTCACAGAAATCTAATGGGTACAAAGAAGAGAAATGGAAGAGCTAAAAAAGTGCTTTTGGGATGCTGACATTGGCGTCTCTTAAAGAAAAGTTATGTCTATTGCTTCTTTACGATGCTTTTTCATAGTTATTTCTTTAAGATTTTCTACGGCTACAGCTGGAACAATTTTATTGTTGATAACCGCAAAATTTTATATTATAAACGGCCAACTAAAAAGTTGAATAAATTTTGCCAGAAATAAATTCACAAGAATTTTTTTTTGAACAATAAATATTTTCTTTTTCTAATTTTTCGTAAGCAATAAAATTTAAATAATATGTAAATGGCTTCTTGTACATTTTGTCATTTAAATGAAATAGAATGTTTGTCATTTGCATTATTTTAAAATGATTTCATAAAAAAGTTCCAACATTTGTGGTTTTCCTATTTTATATTATTATTGATATAATTGGCACAAATTTCTTAAGAGTTTAATTTCATTAAGCGTTTCTAAAAAAGAGCGCTAAATTATTTCGATTTACATACCTGCTTGGCACCACAATATTGTGCTTATAATTCATCTGAAAGAAATAAGTAAAAGAAAAACTTATTCAGGTTCAACAATGTGTGTCATGTTTAAATACCATAAATACATCATAAATAGTTTCGTTATTAATATGTTTTGCCACAGTAATACTTACACTGAGCGCATAGTTACCCATATTTAATTGACTTTTTCTCGCAGCCGTAAACGTACGAGTACAAGCAAAAGTAATTATGTTGCAAAAATACTAATTAAAATTTACAACCGTAACGTTTAAAGAAAAGAATGAATGCAACAAATGAATTTATCTGGTAAATAACGACTGTTTGTAAACTATTTAATCTCAATTTAATATCATTAGAAGAAAACTTATATCTTAAAACAATCTTTTTATGCTAAAACTAGATTAAACTAGTTTCATCTGAGGCGGCTGGTTTTTGTAAACAGTTTGATTTATGATCTCAAAAAACAAATTTAACATTTAAGGCATTAAAAAATCTGAATTTTAAATCTATTAATTTAAAAAAAAATTATAGTAAAACTATTGTAAATAGATTTGGTATCTATAGCCATAGAAAAACTATTATTTTTAAATTCCTACTATCAGAATTTCAGGCAAATATTAAAAGAGTTTAAACTAAATATACTAATTAAAATGTTCCTTTAATACAGCAAGAAATTTAATTGATATAATTAAACTTTGAATATATATAATAAGTAAATGTAATTTAATATAATTTGTTTTAATGTCCTAAAAAAAATATAACCTGGGGAAATCTGCAGATACTTTGCCCAGCTCATGGGGCCCCACTTACATACATATATAGGAAGCTTTGTCCTCATCACTTACAAAGAGCGAGAAAGATAGTGAAAAGGAAGAGGGCAAGCGAGAGTGTCACTGGAGGCTAGAGTTTTGTTAAACAGGGAGAAATAAAAAAACATAAACCGCTTTGAATTAGTACTAGAAAGAGGAGAGAGTCGACAGTTAATTATAGGGAGGGACAAATGGGAGAAAGCGATTGTTGCATCCAGCTATTTGCTGCTAATTACAAAAGCTTTTGAAAGCTTCAATAATTTTCAATTTAATATGCATTTTTGTTTTAGATTTTTCTTCTTTAATTTCCTTTTACATTTTTACACTCCATTCTACAAGAACTGTTGCGGACTGGAATAAAGATTTGAAGTCAGCCAATTTAAACTCATTTTCCCTTGACTCGTAACATATGTTTTTAATTTCATAATTAGTTTTTGAATTTTTTATCATTAGAAAAATAATTACATCGTTGTGGCAGATTCTTTAAAAAAATGCATTAAAATATCATCTGCAACATGTAGGGTGTCCCAGACTCAATGGTTGGTTGAGAAATAGATATTTTTTCTGCGTTTTTAAAACGCATTAAGTGTCTAACAATTAACAAAATTGTAAATTTTTTGCTGTTAATTGATTCAAGTCGTTTTAATGCTCTGGCTATCTTTATTACTTTATAGATCTAATAAATAAAATAGCGATTAAAGTTCATCTGTGAGAATACATATGGCCAAAATGCTTGTGAAGTCTAAACTCCCGAACCTTTAAGTTTAAGCCGAAGTTGGTTTATTTTTGGTGGTCAATTAAATTTGTATGCAATTCATATTATATGTCACGCAATGTAAGAAAAATAGTAGTTTGTACAACCGAATAATCCGTAGTAGGTGCAAATTGTTTGAAACAGTAGTGCCTAATATTTAATATGTCCCCATCTGCAATGAACGTCTGTCATTTAACATTCATGGGCCATATAAAACACTTAAATTAAATAAGTAAATATATATGTTCCTGCGCGTTCAGATGATGATAAATAATTCATTGAAAATGTTTTATGCCAGAACATAAAATAACCTTAAGACGAGTTGTTAGTTGAACCGTATTCCATCTTATCATCAGCTCTTGATGTTTCAGAGGAGTAAATAGTTGCTTGTTTGCAATGACTTGTTGATGTACATATTTACACCTGCCTTCTTCTGTGATGTTAACAATGCCTAAAGGGGATTTCAATAATGGCGGATAGCGAGTGAAACACAACAAAACGATCTCCGTATTAGGATTAAAGAAACTGTTATTTTATGTGAGAGACTCGTGTATATCGCTCTGTGGGGAATGTAACAAAGTTCAACTGCTGGCTTCTTACGGTGCAACGGATCGGAATGGTTCTACTTTTGACTTTGCCACACAAGCCCCACCGAATTTGGACAATGGTCTCGGTTATGTTGACTTAAAGGACATCGGTCGATAGCGACTTATTGGCCTAGATCTCGTGGTGTCAAATAACGCAATCTTCCTGTGCCACAGCACGTCATGCCTGCAAGAAATAACCATACCCTCAAATCGTTCGCGTCGAATATGCATGGAAGCATCCAGCATAATGGCGCTACACACCACACAGCCAGTTGCGCCGGCTGAAATTAATTATCGTGACTGGTGACCTCTAGAAAATGCTCAGTAGTGCAATTTTTCTCGGCGCTTTAGCACCAGCAACTGGATACTGTACAACAGATTAGGCAAACGCTAACAAAACAATACGGCGTTCACTGGCCGCCAACCTCTACCCGCCTCTATTGATAAACTCTTTAGTAAACGTGAATCCAACAAATAGCAATCCGAAAACTTACATAAATGTATAAAAATAATAATAGAGACAACTTGCCTTCAACAATGTTTTAAAAAAAAAGAGAAATATGATTTACTAACCAAACAGAAGTATAATTTAAGTTCGTACTAAACTTGGAAGATAGAAGGTTATATAAATATTTGAAATAAAATGCAGAGGGTGAGGCAAATAACTATAAGTATGTATTAGGAAGACATGTACAGAAAATTGTTCACCCGGCTTGTGGCAAATACAAATGTATTTTCACCTCTTCACCATAATTTCTCCTACAAATTACTTTGATGCGACGAACATGCTGCGTGGAGAAAACACTTTGTAAACAGTACGAGTATTTTATTTTCTACAGCACAACCGTGCGACACGTCTAGAATGTAGGTAAAGCATTTATAATACAAGCAAATGGCTTGGGAAACAAAATTTATTTGAAAAGCGCTTAATTTTCTGAGTGATTTTGAACCAGTTTGTGCTGTTCTAACAGCGTATCTAGAAGTTGAAATATAACTTTTAATACTTTTTAATTTTAAAAAGTATTTGCCACAAAACAAACAGCGAACAGCTGATTTTTCTATAATAATGAATATACCTCCTTATCGCCCTTCTTCTTGAATATATAGTAACTGTAGATAACAAAACTGCTAATTTGCATAATGACAGATTGTTATTATGGCCTAATCTGATGGTTGGCCAACTCAACATGTTGAGCTTTTGACGGCTTGCAACCGCCACCATGGGGTTAGTTAGCACATGCTATATTGGGCGGCACATAGTGCCTTGCTCGGGCTTTCTAGTCTCTGCTTCCGAGTAATTCCTGAGACCATAAAAGCAGACGAGGCACCGAGGTTGAAGTCCAAAATACTCAAGAAAATTCGGGCCTCAAGCAACCTGCCTGTACATCTATGTCTTTAAGAATAACTAAAGTCTGTGGCCAGACAACAGCAGCGCGAGAACAATTGGATTATCCTACTTATAATACATTCGATGATCTACATCGGTATCTGCCAAAATCCCTTGCTAACGTTTTAGGTTTAACGCGTAGCCACAACGTTTTACCCCTAGTAGAAACCTCCAGCTATTACCAACATGTAGGATGGCTAAAAGTAACTCAGGAGCACGTTAGTTCCTGTTCCAGCAATTGGCCATTCGTTAAGGTTTCGGAAGAATCTGAATAAGGGTATAACAACCGATAAATTCCATTCCCTCTATACTCTGCAAGGCAAAGTGTCGCCGTTTGATATATGTCAAGGCAAGGCCTGCTCCCCGGGGTATTCCTTAATGACGACAGCAATTATGAACTGATTAATGAAACTGTACAAACTGTAACAATTAGGCGGCTAATAACCAACTGATTATATTTCATAATTTGTATTTACGAGTCTGTTAGCATCGATGGTTTCAGAAACGTTAAAGACCTTCCAAAACGTTTCATTTTGACGATGAATGATTTATATGCTTCTTGATGATAATGATGCCGCATAGAACTCACAACTAGTTTCGCTTTTCATATTCTTTTATGACATCTGAAGTCTGCTTATTATTGAAATCGTTTTGCAACCATACCAATCAAATATTAAGCAGACACACCAAAAATTATAACAATAGCTGTCACTGCGTTCAGAAAATTGAAGAAAAAATATTTTATTATAACCGCAAGTCAGTAAACTTGAGTGCATTCGCCTTGGCCGTACAAACATACTTTTAGACAGTCTAGTTGGGATTAAATTGCGAAATGAGAGTGAATGTGTTCACAGGAGATGAACGCCACGAAATCTATGTATGGATTTTGGCAGTGTGAAAGTGGTCTTCTTTGATTTCATTATAATAAATTTAATATTTCTATTGCAATGCCACCGTTGGAATGATATTTACATGCTTTTATACGAATTCATGCCTACACACGTACATACATATGTAGGTGTGTATGTATATGTGCATGCATGTGTTCGAATGTGAGCTGCAAATGCAAAGCTTTCATGATAGATTCGTATGAGATAAAAACAAAATATTCAGTTTTGTAATTCAAAGCAAAATGTTAAATCTGTTGTTACGCACCAACGCCCTGAATAGAAAATGCAAAAGAGCAGCATCACATGCAACGTCTTTAATACAATATGAATGTGGAAAAGGCGTATTTAAATTACATTATAAAAGGAAAGCTTAAAGGCATTACGAAAAATACAAAACAATTTAATGCACTTTTCTATCAAATCAAGTGAAAACTCATTTACTTTTACGGGTTTCCTTTGAAACTCTTAAAAGGATGCTGCTATTAAAATTTATGTTTACATCCGAAGATAAGAATAATAAGTGTTTTCTGGTCGCACACAAATGCCCCATTTGCATTGAAGGTGTTCTCGCTGCGATTACAAAGTGGAACAGAGGTGAAGCTTTATGCATTTCTTGCCTCTATACGCCAGCATTAGACTACAAAAGGTTGCCGTTGAAAATCATTAAAGCCAAGAATAGTCCGCTCTAAGGTGGTAGTTTTTCATTACGTTAAGTTCATAATATAGTCATTTTTGGTTTTGAGCAAAGAAAAATGTATTTAACACTGAACAATGCTGGCTTCACATTCTTTCTCTGCGAAAGCGTACGTTTTGCTTAACCTTCCAAGATTTTATTAGCTTTAAGATGTTTTATTTTTCCTCTAATGGATCACCCACAGCTCATACAAAATTTACTGACCGTTCATATTAAATCATGTTAAATTAACAACAAACTCTAATGAAACAATCTCATTTCAACTATTCCTACGTTTTTTTTTATGTTTTTTATAAATGATTTCAAATTTAAACCATTTTAAAGGCCTTAAACTTTCTTTAACTACTATGAGTAGAACTATTCATTGAAACAGTGTCAAAACTTTGTAAAACTTCCTGTCTTACAAAAACTTAAATTTCGAAACGTGCATTTCAGTTGCTTTCTGTAATAACACTGAAAGCTTAACAATTTTCATTGTTCGGTTCTTTGGGCGGTTTTTATTTAAAAGGAAATGAACAAAAAGCGTTACTATGGCCTTCAGAGCATTAGAATTAAAATATTAATGGTTTGCCATTAAATGAACATTAAACAGCAGTCGCACGGAAAGTGGAACTGTTGACATGCTAACAATTCTTTTGGGATTTACTTCTTTAAGTTTTGTTTTGAAACTTATTTCATAAAATATTGGCGAACCAACGAAGTTCTGCACCAAAAACGGACGACGCACAGTGGCACCCGTAGAGCAAACGAGGTTGCAAAAATCAAAATTTTCATGTGCGCCTGCGAAATTTTAAATGAATCCATCTTATAGTAAACTTTTCAACGATCTCAAATATGCTACTCTTAACAATATCAGATTTTTAGTTTAGAAGACATAACTGTTCAAAGTTAACCAATTTTCGGATTTAAAAAAAACACACAATTTTTAGGTAGTTTGATCCGATTTCAGGTGTAATATCACGAAAACTAGGCAACGAATAGTATTTTTTTTTGTTTTTAGTGATTGATGTGCTTATTAAATGTATAACAATAAAAAAAATTGTGCTGTTTGCTTTGTGTTTCTCTAGGTAAATCAGTATTTAAAAACTATCCATTTTTTCACTATTCTTCAACTTTGACGGAAAATAAAAAAAATTTACCTTTTTTTACCTCCGCCATATTTTCAAAATATGTTCTTTAACTAGTCTTTTACATAACTCAAAAGGTTTTATCTGCCTTTACGTGCCTATTTGGCTTCTACAGGTAAAAAACGTTAAAAAGACATGGTTGCAGAAATTGTATGGCGGGCATCCCTTACATGCCTTGACTGACAGTTACTTTGATGTAATAGTTTGAAAATTGCATTTTGAGTCAGTTGTCTACCTGAGAGCCTCTGGCGAAAAATTTGGTCCTAATATTCCGTTACAGACACAAGATGCACAAAAAACTACTCATTGAAATAAGCAGGTACGCACCTCACTTAAAAATTATTTTTGGCGTACATATGGTGAAGAACAATACTGACTTATGGTACAGGTAGGCACAAATCTCATTTGGCTACGTGCATAATATCAAAACTGTATAATTCAGCCCAAATGCATATGTATGCATGTAACAGGTACATTTGTAGACATGGTAGCATAGGCCTATATATTGCAAAACAAGCTTAATGCCTGCATTAGTCTACGACTGAAAGTTGGCGAAACAAGTATTGAAAACATGGCGTTGAACAATTTAAAACTATTTGAACTGTTTAGAAAGTCAATTACACCAACGTGTTTCGCGGAAGCTGCTTTAGAAGAACTCGATAGCTTATACGGAAATATTGAGAGAAGCAAAAGTATAAAAAATAATCTTTGTATGATACATGCCAAAATTAAGACAAAATGGGTGAAATGCAATCGAACCATTAACATCTTCAACTCCAAATACGAGGACTGGCTTAATGAAGACACCATCCTGGATATATTGGCAGTAGATAAACCCTCCACATCAACCAGAGGAGAAAAAGGAAGGCCAAAAAAAAGTATGGAGGAGTGTTCAATTTTCACAAGAAAGAGGAAACTTGCCGATGCCACCAATGACTTGACCACGAAGGATTTATCGGATGCGCTGTCTATTAAATACATAAAGGATAGTGAACGAGTTAGGTCGCAGATTACAAAATCTGTTGCTGATGCAAGCCCACTGCGACTAAAAAGGATTAAGGAAAGCATTCCCACTCCCACAAACGCACATATTAAAAAGTATAGTTCCGAAGAAGCCTTGGCTCTGTTTTTGGACTTAGAACTTTCCAAAGAGAAATATGAGATACTACGGGCATCTTTAATGCGACACGGGGCTGACCTTTTCCC
The DNA here is from genome assembly GCA_932526305.1 of Epicampocera succincta. NCBI lineage: Eukaryota > Metazoa > Arthropoda > Insecta > Diptera > Tachinidae > Epicampocera > Epicampocera succincta. The sequence continues at coordinate 63,043,640 of OW052034.1, forward strand.
CGGATACAAGCATATTACGCAAGCCAAAATAAATTCACGACCATTGCGTACGGAGTTTACGGAAGTCTCTGCGAAAGCCAATCTGCAGGATCTTATGGACCATACAGCAAAACGGTTGTTGGAAAGTCTTCCTGAAAATGAGGTGGAAATTCTTCCTCAGAAACTAACATTGATCAGCAAATGGGGCTGCGATGGATCATCCGGACAAAGCGTTTATAAGCAAAGGATATCTTCCGATGACACTACAATATCTGACGGAAATATGTTTATGGCATCTGTTGTTCCATTGCGGCTAAAATCTGATGTTTCCCTACACTGGAAAAATCATCGACCGTCATCAGTGCATTATTGCCGACCAATAATGTTTCAGTTTGCAAAGGAATCGGCAGAACTCATAAGGACCACGGTGAAGGACATTGAAGAACAAATAAGCAAGATTAAGCATACAAAATTGCAAATTGGAGAAGGAAAATATATTGAATGTAGTTACGAGTTCCACCTGACCATGGTTGACGGAAAAGTCGTAAACGAACTGACAGGAACAACCTCAACATTGACATGCCCGATTTGCAAAAAGAGTCAGAAGAACTTCGGTAATTTAAACGATTCTACAAACGAGGAGAATTACGAATATGGAATGTCACCATTGCACGCAAGGATAAGGTGTATGGAGTTCTTGCTAAAACTGGCGTATACCCTACCACAACAAGATGAAAACATCGATGAAAATACATCAATTAAGGATAAGGAAAAGATCAGAAAGAAGCAAATAAAGAATGCTTTTTGGAAACAACTTGGACTAAAAGTAGACTGCCCCAAGTGTGGATACGGTAACTCAAACGATGGAAACACTTCAAGGAGATTTTTTGCAAATGATGAGGCAGTAACTAGAATCACTGGAATTGACAATGAAATCGTCAAAAGATTGGGAACGATCTTGAATGTTTTAAACTGCCAAGAAAGTGTTAATTCTACAAAATTTGGAGAATATGCATCGGAAACTGCATCTCTTTTAGCAAAAATGTATCCACAGAAGAAGTTGACCCCGACCGTCCATAAAATATTGGCGCATGGCAAAGATATAATTGAGTACCAGTCTTTGCCAATTGGAGAGCTTTCTGAAGAAGCGCAGGAGTCTCTTAACAAATTTTACAAAAAATATAGATTGCAGAACACGTTCAAAGCATCAAGGGTGAGGCAAAATGAGGACCTCTTCAACATGTTAGCAGCATCTTCCGATCCACTTATTTCTTCCCTGCGGCATGTGAAGACACGAAAAGAACTACAATGGAATTATACTTTAGAAATGATTAGTCTTTTAGATATACCTTCTGTTACGAATTGTGATGAATATTTTACAGAAAATTCAAAAAATTAATTGAAAAAAAATTTGTTTAATTTGTTGGCTAATAACTTTAAAACAGAAAAAGCTTTCAAAAGAACTAAGAAATATAAGATTGGTAAAAATAATTTGATTTTGTTACCATAAAATAGATGAGTTAGAAAAAAATTAGAGTTTAGAAATGATTTGTATTTTAGACATACTTTGTCTTACCAAGAAAATGAATATTTTACAGAAAATTGAAAAAATCATTTAAAAAAAAACTCTTTTGTTGTAATTTTTTAGGTAATATCTTAAAACATGAAAAGCTTACAAAAGAACTACAAAAAAATATAAAATTCTTAACAAAAATTTTTTTGTTACCAAAACTTGGATTTTTTCACAAATTTTAACTTTGAAAACCCATAAGTAAGCACCTATAAGGTGTAGCGTCCACTCCAACCGCTCATTTTATAGGTTGAACAATTATCTATGACATGCAATTTAAATTATTCGATTATCTTGTTCGGTTCAAAAGATATGATTTTTGCAACGAAAAAAGTCAAATGGCGCCACTGTGCGACGGTTAAATAATTTATTAAAGAAATGCGAAAAATATTACAGAACGCTGAAGCAGAGATGAGTACATTTACTTCGTTTCTGTTCGTGTAGGTAAATCTGCAGAATTGTCACATTTGGAGTGAGGGTTGTCCGTAAGCTTCTGTGGAAACACTATTACGTCCACAGAAAAATATTGTTTGGTTCAATTGCTGCAAAAATTATGGTAGGTGGTCAGAATGTTACTGGGAATGGTGAAAGGTGTAGGGACATGATTAGAAATTTGATCGTACCTCAATTAGCTGACATTAATCTTGCTGATATGTGACTCCAACAAGACAGAGCCACACTTTTGATGAAAGAATAATTTCACGTAATGGTCCAATTGGTCGCCCATATCGTATGATTTAAACATTGGAAGAGTTATTGACGAAATACGACAGAAAATGCTGCCAAAAAGCTTGTAAAAATTGGCGGCCCCGTGCCCGAAATTATATTTAAACATTAATGCCATAAAGTTTTCTATCCACTAAAGCCCGTTTCATTGATATTTAAATTATATTTCCTTATTGAATTATGACTCAAGCTTGTGTAGTCCTTAATAAATATCTTATGTCTTTGCAGGATATTTGGTCATAAATTAGTTTCTTTATACATATAAGAATACTACTGGCCTTATTCGTAATTAAAACTTTGGGTTTTTTTGTATATTGTTATGGAAATTTGATATTTATTTTATATTAAGAATTTTTTTTCATTACATAATATAGATACATATTTACATATCCAAATTCGGATAAATAAAACATATTATAACTTTTTTCAGCTGGTATTTACACTAAAAACGTTTCACTTTTTAATTTTTTTTTGCTCAAGTTTCTATTTTCAGTGTTGAAATTGAGAATGATAGGATCGATTCCGAACCTGTGGGACAACGCAGTAGAGGACGCCCACGGAACCGATGGCGCACACAAGTGGAGAGGGAACTCAGCCAACTTGGTGTGCACAATTGGAGAACGCTGGCTAAAGACCGTGCCAGCTGGAAAACTTTGTTGGTTGAGGCCCAGGTTCACCACGGACTGTAGCGCCAAAAGAAGAAGAAGAAGAAGAAGAAACGGAGAAGAAATAAACACTCAGGACATTTGACACAATTAAAAATTAAAAACAAAAAATTAAACAACTGCAGGTGACATAATTAAAATTTGCTTTCATACAAAAATAAATTATTACACATAATAATTCTTTTTCTTTGCAAGGCCTTCCAAAAGTATTCTGATGAATATATTGAAAAACTAATTACAAAAGCATCGTCGTTGTGGAAGTAATCGTCTGGTTCCCATTAAGGTGTGGTGCTGAGCTCATAGTATCCTTTTTCGAAGATATTTGAAAATAATAAACTTTTACACTTTGGATGTTAGGCGCCTTAATTAATTAAATATTTGAGGCATTTATAATTCCTGGAGGGCCAATTATGTAACTACATACCTTAGCGCTTAACTTATCTTAATTACCCAAAGATAAATAGTCCCAAGTTGATGTTTCTGTTCTGTACAAAACTAATTTTATGGAAAAGTGCTTATCGTTTCCTCTCCTTCTAGCTGCCTTAGTTGGGGTAATTAGCAATGCTGTCAGAATTATCGCTAACTGTTATTGCTGTAGAATTCTCAATACTATTATAACTTTTTTCCTAAGGCAAAAGATGCTGCTAAAGACATAAGACAATTGTTTAGGTTTTCATCAGCAGCTTTAACTGCCTCGATGGATGAGTTGGCAGAGTATTCGACTACCAGTACAGAGGTCGTAGATTCGATTCCTACCAACGACTCTGGTAGAAAAAATCAAAAACTAAATAACTTCACATTTTACTACCATCTGAGCAATAACAAATATTAACCAAATTTGTTTACATTTAACTAAAGATTAACAACAATTCTCTTTTATACATAAATACAAATGCTCATTAATCCAACAAACAAATACATATAAATATAACATAGAACAAAAAAAAAAAAGAAATGTAGGGAATGTTGGGTTGTAGAAGAACATCATCAGTTAAATTGTGACATCCTCATCTCTGCTAAACAGCATAAACAAACACACTACACACTTCTTTCCTCCTTTCCGCGATCTGGTTCTGGTGCAATGCACTGCATATGTAGGTATCAATTGCGGATTACTAGTCCAACAAAAAAGAATGACTTGTTACAATCATATCTGGTTGAAAGATCTCAATATGTTGAAACATCTACGTCCACCTCAATCCCTTCGGGATTCCGCACCCGAACGTTCTCAATGTTACGAAATTTCTGGCAAACACAATACTTTACTCCAATTAGACCACTTGTGGCGAAGGGCGGCTTTATTGGACGAGTGCGAGTAGTTGCCATTGCGATAGCAAAAGTAAACCAAACGTGGCTTTTAATAACATTTTCATTATGTAGATGATCTTAAAATGTCTGATCATATTTCCTTATATGCTACCCTGCCTTATGGCATAAGTTTCGTCATATCTTTGTACATATCTCTTTGATCGTTGAAGCTGTTCAACCCTGAACCGGGGTTGTAGACTTCTGGCATTGGGTCATCCAACATTGATTTCGAAATAACATTTCTTTATCCAAGCAAAATCCCTTATATTTATTTCTCATTCCTCACATTCAATAATGTGTGATGCCAGCCTCAAACTATTTATTTAAGTATTTTGCCCATCAGTATTTTTTATCCATTTTGTTATAGTCATCCAATTAAATTTTACGAGCATATTAATATTATATTTCATATTATACCATAGTTGTTATATATGTTGTCTGCAATAAATGATTCAAAGTTAAAAAAACCGTCAAAAATTACTGCAATTTTACAGCTGGTAGCCTTAAACAAATTGAAGCTGCCACATTGAAGAACTGAAACTATTTTTAAACAAACCATGAATGTATATTAAAACCAAACTAATTCTACATTTAAATATAAAGTTAAGCAGCGCGCATTTATTTTTTAAAGTGACATAATTTTCAGGAACAGAAAATATGCATACGAACTTACTGAAGCATATTTTGAGGCGTAGCAAAAAACTTTCACCACCACTTTCTTTTAAGTTATAAGCGCCATATTTATATATTAAATAATACACGTGTATGCAATTTGTGTTCAGCATTGAATCGTTATTAAAGAATTCTAAGACATGCCAGCATGCCCTGACACTTAGTAATATGTTGCTATTACTAAAACATGTAATACATACTTTTCAAGGCTCCACAAGGAATTTTTTAATAATGCGTTATATGTATATACATATATTTCTTAGAAACAAAAAGGTCAGAATCTTGTGTAGTAAAAATTAAAACTTTTGTTGTTAATACCAAAACATTAAATATTTAAACTGTATATTTTTATGTACGTGGGTAATTGTAGCTAATAATTTGCAACCTAATCAAGAACAAAATTTTTAATAATAAACCGACAATAAATATTTTTGCTAATTTGCAGTATGAGTTTTGTTTGGATCAGCAATAATTTTATTTGAAAATAAATGATCAGTATTTTGTTTGTGGAAAAAAATTGACTGTTTTCGTTTAACAGTTGTTTTTGCGAAATTGTTAAATAAATTCAAACAATTTAATAATTGATTCAGCGAATTCCGTATTAAGTATGAAAAACATTTTCCTTCTTATACATTTTTGTTAGGCAGCTTTTTATTCGCAAATTATTCATATCAAAATATTTATTTTCCCTCACTTCAGTTTTTTTTCTTCTAAACTTGATTTATGTATGTATGTATGTTCATAAGTAATATTCATATTTACATATATACATTTTTATATACATACATATATATATAAATATGTATGTGTAAAAGTACATTAATCTTAAAGTGCCGAATAATCTATAGAAATTTGTTTATTTGTTGACATTTTATGTTTCTTAATATTATTTTGCCGAACTGAAAAATTTAAAATGAAGTAAAAAAAGTAGAATGAAATTGGCAAAACTTTTAAGATATTTTTTTTATATTGTTTTATTTGCGATCTATTTTACAATTAAAATAATAAGCAAATTTCATGACTTTTAAATACAACGTAACATATATTGAGTTTCCTAAAACCCAAAAACAAAATAAATACAAGAAGAATTTACTTTTGAATTAAAATACAGAGTAACGAATTTTAACTTTTTCTATTTTCGGAAGGGAAGGTCATGTACATGAAGTCTTTTAAGTCTTTGGATTTCATTCCTATCATCTAAAATACTGATTGCTAACACGTTGGAATGATTGCTTAGTCTATTTAGGTATCTCTCGCTGAAGTTACGGTGTTACTCAACTATTTATTTCGTCCGTGACCAATAAAATTCGAAGATCTCTGTGTATATTTTTGTTGCCGATAAGCCAAGGCACATTTGTTAAAAGTCTTAGGGTTTTTGACTGGTATCTCTGTAGTATCTCAACGTTAGAATTACTTGTAGTTCCCCACAGCTGGATGCCAAATGTCCATATCGGTTTAAGTATTGTTTTGTAAAGCAGCATCTTGTTTTCTAAGCTTAAGCTTGATCTTGGGCCCAATAACCAAAACATTTTTCTTGTTTTTAAATTAAGTTGCTCACGTTTCTGTTTGACATGCGCTTTCCAAGTTAGTCTTCGATCGAGATGAAGCTAATGATGGGTTTAGACCTGGGTATTTACCCAACGCTGGGTATTTACCCATTTATAACCACTTTCATACCCGGGTATTTATCTAATTTTGGGGTAAATACTCATTTGAATAACAAATACTCATTGTTACGTAGAGTAAGAGAAATGTGAACATTTTCGAAATTATTTTGAACATATTTTGTTTAAGTGTATTTTGTTTATATATTTCATGATGTGTTTTGCTCAGATAAGGTAGTTTTGACTGCATCAAACAGAACAACAATTCTTAATAAGAACCGCTAATCCCTTCAACTTCAACAGGAATTAAATTTAAATTTAAAAATTATTTCATTTGTTATTAAAAATCTAATTCATAATAAAAAATTAAATTCTTTTAACTTATTAAAATTTTTCTTAATTCTGATTTATACCCACATTTTGGGTAAATACCCAGGTGCTTGGGTAAATACCTGGGTATTTACCTTTAAATACCCAATTTAATATTTGGGTATTTACCCTTGTGCCATCACTAGATGAAGCCCTAAATATTTTACAGTATTGCAACTTGGTATAATTGTACCATTTAGGTAAACAGGCGAGCAATCATATTTTCTTAGGGTGAATGTAACATGGACAGACTTTGAATTATTAACTTTAATGTTCCATTTTTGAAGCCAATCTTGAAGAAGATTCAACTGATTTTGCAGCAACTCGGAAGCTATTACCGGTGATTCATTGGCGGTTAATAAAGCAGTATCATCTGCGTATGTAGCACTAGTTATATTTTCAATTGTTGGCATATCTGCTGTAAAAATTGTGTACTTTTATGATATAAGAATACAAATTTCATTTCCTTCGTTATTTTAAAAATTCCCTGTAATTTAAGATCATTTAACATTTACATTGAAATTAATCTTGATTGGAAGAGTGAAACAGTTAATGCTAGAAAGAGACATCTATAATATTGCACAAGAATTATACAGAAAATTTTATCACCAATTTTTTTTATCTCTTTTGTGCCAACATTCAGTGATGCATCATCACACTTTGAAAAAAAATCGCCAAGTTAACCCAAAATAAATCATTTGGGTATAAAACAGAAATATTAACAACAGTGCAACGTGTTAGGCTCAAAATGTCACTTAAAAGGGATTTAGACGATAATACAAGTCGTACAATAAGTAAAATTTTTCAGTAGAAGAGCACGAATTGTATCGTTTAAACTTAATATGTAGACATAGAGGGAAAATACGGATGAAAATTTCACAGTCGTACGGCTCTCATCGTTTTTAACATTTTTTCAAATTCCTTCACACATCATTAGATCAGGGATGTATTTTTGTGCAAACATTTTACTTTGGTCTTTTATCTGTGGTCTAAACGTAAAAAAATCTGTCGTAAGATTTTTATTCTCATTTTTAAAATACGGAGATAATTTCATTTACGTAATCCCCATTTAAAGGGGATTTACACGATAATACAAGTCGTAAGCAAATATTTTAAAAATTTTGTTCGTATCATCAACACTTTTGACTTTTGCTTTGTCAGTATATGTGAACTTTTCACTCTTGGTATTATTTTTAATTAAAATACATTTATCTAAACTCTTCCCCCAAATATTAAAAAGCTAAAAAAACGCAAGTTTAATTACGGCTTTAATCATTCGTTTTGAATGATAAGAATTGGCCTGCGGCTTGCATGAAAATTGAATTTAATTGAATCAAAATCGGCAAAAACAGATGTAACTATTTTTTTAGTGTCGGTTTTAAAAAGCAATTAAAACTATAAGATGTTTACATCATAAACCAGAAAAGAATAAAATTTAACAATTTAAAAAAAATTGGTTTAAAAGAAAAGGTAATTCAATGTGAATTCCTTCAGTTTTATTTGTTTTTTTCCCTAATAATCTCAGCAAATTATGGCATCCATCCATACAGCATCCTAACAAGCGGGTCCCTGGCAAAGCTGAACTAAGCCAAGTACTCGTTAATAAAAATAAATAAGAAAATGAAAAATAACAATTATTTAAAAAAAGGACGAACCAAATAAATTCATTTGCACACACAATCTTTGAACATCTGGAATATTTACTTAAATCTACATTCATTTGTCACAAAGTCTGTTCATACGTACGTCGTACGTTGTTTGGTTAAGCCACAGCTCTTTCCAAATTGATGTCCTTGTAACTGTCGCCTTTGGTTTGGCAAAAGTTATTTATTTGTTGAGCATCCAGAGTCTATGAAAATTAAACAAACTTTCCTGTGCAAGGGGCTTAACTTTTATTATAGGTCAGTTCAGACTCTATCACTTTGTATTAAGACTTGTCCAAAATTCAAATAATACATGCAACGTTAACAGTGTGAAGGCAAAATGTTAAGTAACTGACAAATAATACTAAAAGAGATTTGACATCTCATAAGACTTTTTAATATTTAGAAATATTTTCAAACGATAAAATTTTTCATTGGATCAGGGCTGAATTTTTCTTGGTCATGTAGTGGCTTAAAATTTGAAATGTGTAAATTTATGGAAATAGTTTCAATAAAAAGTTGACGATTCCCTAGCGCCCCATGCGGCTTGTAAGGGCACACAAGTGGCAATTTCTTATAATATGCTGAGCGGCACAAATCATAAACCGCTTGATTAAGAGCTCGGACTATCTTTTGCTTTATACTTTTCCCCCGAAGGAGACAAATGACTAGGCTCCTCAGTTGCTCGCCTGACATTCCCCTCAACCTAGTCCGTTGCATAAGACAAACCTGTTGCAAGGCAACAGCACCTCGAAGATTTTCTTCTTCCTGCGTTTACAACACATCCAGAACGTTTCACCCAAAAATAGGCGCCTTAACCAATGACCGACCCAGAAAACCAAAAGGCTTCCTCGGGCTTGTCGGTCCCTGTTCTGCCAATTGACCTTTGGTGAAAGTTTCGCATACATGAACTTGATAGAGTTTTGGTTGCCATGCCAACCGAGAGACCCCTTTCCCTCTATTCCCCGAAAGCAGAGTGCCGTGACTGGGTATGAAATCGTCAGCACTTAACCTGGCCCTAGTGGGAAATCCCTGTACACAGTAACGGGCAGACTAGCCCCATGAGCTGGTATTTCAAAATCCTTAAGGAACATCAGACCTTAAATAACCCGACTGTACATTTCCCGCCATTTAGTTCATTACGAAAAAAATGTCCCCGTTCTGCCTATTGACTTTTGGTAAAGGTTTCAAGAGAAACTACATAAGCGAAGTCATACATGATCTTCCGAGTTTGGTTTGGTTGCCGTACCAACCGGGGTACCGTTTCCCCTCTTTACCAGGAAAATGCCACATGTTTTTATAAGCGAACGCTAAACCAGGAACCCCTGTGAGGGAGGGGAAGGGGGTTAGTTTTGTTATATAGAATTTTGTTATTATCTAGATATCAATTACTCAAACTGCTGAATATTTTCAAAGGCCGTCGCTCAGCTAAAACTGTTCAGCCGCCGGTGAAAGAGTTTTCATCAATCAGTCAGTGCATTTTCTACACATACTTTTCAATACCTTTCAACTGTGATGGGGTGTGACTAAGAAATGCAATGATACATTCGATTTTTTGACACTAACAACAAATCTTATTAGATTTCCTTCTCACACAATCCAGTGAAAATCTACACACTTGTAGATATTATACTTCTAGTCTGAACTGCTCACACTTAACCCTGTTTGTTTATTTCGCCCTGCATTGCATACAAAAACATAAGTACATACATACATACTACTTGTCTAGTTAACTTTAAGTGAATGTATAGAAAAACAACATTTTGCTCTCATGTATTTTGTTAATTAATGTATGTCTCCCTGCAATAGCCAATCTTGTATGTACGTTTTTTACAAACGATGACCTTCACACAGTAGCAAATGTTTTAGGCTATTCAAAGCAAAACCAATGCACTGATTGAGATGGACTAGAGCAAAAAAAGTCAAGCGAAAGCATAAATTACTGTAGTTGACTAAAATTTGTTTTGCTTATTGCAATTCTAAATCAAAATAAAAGTCTTGAAAATGACTGTGTAAATATAAATTAATTGCCACACACTTGACCTTTAACACAGACTAAAGGTCAATTCCCAAGTTTTTCTAAGACGAAAACACTTAGCACCACACCGCCACAAATATATAAACATGTATGTATGTATGTATGTGTCTTGTAACGAAAAACTATTAAGATAAAGGCATCTAATGGAGCGTAATAGACACCACATACATTTTTAATATGAAAACTACACACGCATGACAAAGAATGAGTACAAAAATATTTAATTAGTCATGGCAATAAATTCTGAAACAGCTTTCGGGGAAAAATGTGCGTTCATTAGAACTGGCCGGAATATTTTTCCTGTTGCTGCTTTTGAAGCAATCCAAGTCACAAATTCAGCAATGAAAATGTGACCTTGAACTACAAAATTTTTTAAATGTGGATTTTGGAAATTTTGTGACTTAAGGGAATTTTGGAATATACAGTTTTCGTGAGTTTTTGAAATATTTGTTTGTTTTTCAACTATTTATTTGAAACCATGAGCCAAAACTTGTTTTATTTTCGCTTCATCGTAATTTTTCTTTAAGTGCAGTCAGTCTTGTTGTTGTTGTTTGGCCTTCGAAAGTTTTGCATCGCACTCGCATGACTGATTTGCCTCAGATAACAGCTTTACGGTTCATTTGAAGAATTTCATGTCAGCCATGATGCTACTTTCTATATGAAGGCATGAAACCTGTTAAGTTGGTTACTTTAACAATTACTCGTATCAGAGTCTGTTAATACCTTCACGGTATCTACTGTGTCCATTCTGTTCTTCTAAATTCCTTTTATAAGTTATAAACTAATGAATAAAAACATAAATATTTTATTTACCTAATAAAGAGTATTTTGTAACACGTTAAGCTGCAGTTTACTAAAAATTGGTTCAAGTATTTTTTATGCGATTTCAACGCAAAAATTTTGCGGCTTTTGCCTTTGAGGACCATAATTGTCTCGAATTAATTTTCTTAGTGTTAATTAAATATCTCTAAAAAGAAATCAGTTGGAATGAAAAATATAAAATAGAAACAGAAAAGTAAATACCACTTTCTGCGGATAACAGTTGAAAGTGTTCTGTACACGGTTAGCCAATAGTTTTAAATATTAAAAAAGAAAACAAAAGTAAATTAAAAAACTAAGTTTATTTAATGGCTTTAAAACTGTATGACTCACTTGTTTGAATTTGGGTCTTTACTAACGGTTGATTTTCGCCGGGAAAAATACTCGTATTTTCCATTCTTTTCTATTTCTTTGAAAAAGGTTCCTGCTTCTATATTTCTAAATATTAATATGATAAAAATATAAACATTTCTTTTTTGCTGTCGAATTGTAACAGCCTACTATTGCCTCATAAAGAATTCTCTCTGCCAGAAATTCCAAACATTTTTAGATTTTAGGTCGTGCATGAAACAGTTACAAGGCAGGAGAATAAAATCAAATTTTCAGTCAGAAGACTTTTATGTGTCTGTTGTGTGAAATAAAATCATTTTAAAAAGTAATATTTAGTCGCTAGTTAAAAACCAATAAAAAATGAAATTTAACTAAAAAAAAATCATAAAAGATCTAATTTGTGGAAAATTTTAGTTTTTCATTACTTATAGCACTCAGAACTTTCGTTTCATACCGATCCGCTGGCAGATTTGCCTGATGGTATTGAGGTAACTCAAGTCATCAATAGCCGTACCTGTAACAGTCCGAGGGGTTACTCTATGTTGCGATGCAAAACCTAATAGCAATTGTGATTTGATGTCAATTTTGTACCTACTTTTGTAAAAAAAGCCTGCACTGACATTGCAGAAGAAAATATTGCGAAGATTGACAATAATAGGCAGTCAAAATATGAAAGAAAAAACATTTTAAAAAAGAAAGCTGGCCGAAAGCTGGGATTTGACGAAGATTGGCAGTATTTAACGGACAAATTATAAAAGAAAATGTATTATATGAAGAGGAAATTTAAGCCCTCGTACATCTTTTCGATTGCAAGGGAATGGTAATGGAAGCCTTATAATTTGAAGTCGAAACGAATGTGTGGAACGAATTACAAGACGAATCCTTAGAGATGGTTCTAAGACACTCTGTCTAAATGAGAGAGTCCATTACCTTTCAGGTCGTTCGACAATTTCTATGCATAATTTGTGGCTTGTTTGGCATTTGCTGTCTGTAAATCTCTCATGCATCATGAATCAATCAATCAAAATTTTAACAGCCGCTTTGCAAATACATATGTTCTATACAGTAGAATGTGTGTTTGTTTATTTGTTGTACCTTGTAGGAGACCAGACAGCTGGACTGATTTTGCTGAAATTTTCACAACTTTTAACTGGGACTCTCGAATGAATTATAGGCTTTTTCTTTCAACCACGCGCAATTTTACACCCATTTACATTAAATTATGTTACTCCTTCTACAAAATTGTTTGTTAAATAGGGAGGGGAAAAGTTATAAGTGTCAGTTAGTTGATCAAAGCTTTTGTTAAAAGTAGCTTCAGATGATGTTTACTAGTATATCAAAAGTTTGTTTTCATATACAAGGTGGCGCAAAAATAACTTTCCGATGTTTTTTGGCTGTAATTTAAAAAAAAAATAAAAACTTTGATTCTTCTTGTAGATTATTTTTATTTGGTCTTTTAATTTTTTTTACATCAAGTCGAGAATATGATGTCATGTAAATGGCCGCCGCCACAGTTGATTGTCATTTGAGCCCTTTTTATGGCATTTTCCATCACTTTGTCCAAAACTTCCGGCGATAGGTCCTCACATTCTTGACGGATATTGTCTTTAAGAGCTGCAAGAGTCTGAGACTTGTTGACATAAACCCGCGACTTCAAAAAGCCCCACAAAAAGAAGTCTGGAGCGGTCAAATCAGGCGATCTTGCTGGGCAAAGCAAATCGCCAAAACGGCAGATTAGGCGCCCGGGAAATGCATCCTTCAGCATATCGGTTGTGGCACGTGCAGTGTGTGCCGTTGCACCGTCCTGTTCGAACCACATGTTTTCCAATCCCAATTCATCAAGTTGCGGCAAAAAGAACTCGTTGATCATTGCTCTGTAGCGCTCACCATTCACAGTAACCGTTTGGCCCGCGACGTCTTCGAAGAAAAAAGGTCCGATGACTCCTCCAGCGAAAACAGCACACCATACAGTGACTTTGAGCGGGTGTAATGGCTCTTCGTGGGTTAGACGCGGATTTTCAGTGCCCCAGAAGCGTAAATTTTACTTATTTACGTACCCGCTAAGATGGAAATGGGCCTCATCACTCATGATTATTTTTGATGAAAAATCATCTTCCTCTTGGTGGTGATTAAGGATGGCTTGAGCGTATGTTAGACACGATTGGCGGTCAGCAGCTAACAGCTGATGCACCGTCTGGACTTGTACGGAAACATTGTGTTGTGCCAGTCTCTTCGAGGCGAGCAGCTAAACGTCGCAGTGTTTCACCAGTAGGCGTTGGACGGCTAGGAAATCTGCGACGCAATTCACGTTGTGCCAAAGTCACCGACCGATTATTGGTCAAATAAATAGTCACCAATATTCCGCGTTCTGCAGCAGTGTAGCGTAACATTGTTTATTAACGTGTATTTCGCATGTGTTTACTACACAAATGTCAAAACAGAACTGACATTAGGGGCCAATCGCAAAATTTATAGCATTTTCTGATAGGAGGATTACTTTTGCGCCACCTGTTATATCGTACAATAATGGAATTCGCTGAATCAGTTAATATATTGTTTGAACATTAACCTGCAAATGAGACTCGCATGCAACAATTTACAAAAACACTTGCAAACGGCCAACTTTGTCAACCACCAAATATACGATACGCCAGATTATTAGTTAATAGCTACAATTTATTCTCAAACAAAAAATTGTTAACTCAAATATACTTGTTATCACTTATTTAACCAAAAGAGGAAAATACATTTTCGTTAAATATTTATATTTTGCCTGAAAACTTTGTTGATATAATTTTTACAATAAGTTTTTCTCTGTAAAACGAATTTTTAAGGGCCAAGTAGGTATTTTCTTATCAATAAAAGAAAAACAGAAGTGTAAAAAAAGTGGCTTTTTTAAAACTTCTTTTGATGGCTATAACTGGCCAACTTTTTGTAGCAAGAACAAAAGAAAATACTTTTCTCCAGCATAAATGGAATCGTCAAATATCAAAGACAAATTATGTTCGCGACAAATGGGTGTACCATATATTAAACGTCCTCTAACTGATTAGTTGTAATACTTTAAGAGAAAATCGGTTAAATGAAGATAATAAAAACTATGAAAACAGCTTTCAGGAAAACTTACTTTATAGATTCTTACTGAAGAAATACATACTGTATGATTCCATAATATAATATCTGCTAGAAAATATAACCAATAGTTGTGGCAATCAAATTTCGGTCATGACAACATTGTTTGTTTTACATTTTTCGGAGAACCAATTTTCGTCAATTGTTGCAGGTTAGAAAGTTTTAAAGTTCATAGTCTGCGTTAATTTACTTTAAGAAAATAGTTTCGCAGCGAAACTGTCTACATTTTGGTAAATATGGTGCAGAAATATAACAGACTTTCCCTACGCTCCTGTCTCTGGTTTGTTTCATAAAGTCTGTTATATATTGTACATAAATGAAACTTTGTTCCTAAAACCATTTCGAATTTACGGATTAGACAAATGCAGTATTTCATAATAAATGTGTCTAATAAAGCTTCATCAACTTGCCCATACAAAATCTAATTTGAACATTGTTTTACATTTTCGAAATGTAAGAAGACAAAAATTTACATAAAATATACATTTCGTAGCTAATGCAGTAAATGTGTTGTATATGTATGTAGTATATTTTTCTCACTACTATGTGTTAATGAGCGCAGACATGAACGCAGTCTCGTAACACATCACAGAATAACATTTCAAGTTAAACGAATCTTTAAGAAAAGCGAAAGTTTTAAATATTGTGTTTTTTTTTTATTTCTTTCACCTCAAATAGTGTTGATTACAAAGTAGCAGTGACTTCAGCTGAAGTACAACAAAGAGCAACAGCCGAAAAATATCACCAACAACAACAACAACAAAATATGCACACGCTGTTTTTATGAACAGCACAAATATGATACAAAACATGAAAGATGTTTAATAACTGTTTGCATTAAATGATGGCGGTACAGGTTAAAAACGATTTTTAAAAAGGTTTCGCCAACAACAACATAAAAAGTCAGATAAACTAAACCGTCCTCATATTCACTTGTTGTTGTCAGTCACCTCAAACCCTCCAGACTCACTTTCCATTTAAAAGCGTTCAGCCGGCGAGTTTAACGCGTGGATGAAACTTCACTTCAAAGTTACGTAAGACGTATGTAAGTGTCGTAAAGAAAGCGCGAAAAAGCATTCCTTTCGGATGGATCTTCGAATCGTTAAAGAAAAGATTTCGGGTTCTGTATTTCGCCCAAAATTTGATTTAAAGCGCATATTACATTCATAATGAATTAAAAGCTGGTAAAAGCATTGACTGTACCAAAAAGTGAATTCAATTAAAATTTGAACAATTTGATCACGAAATAAAAATGTAGTTGAATTAAAATTTGAATGAATTAAAATTTATTTCAGCTGAAGAGAAGAAAAAAAACTAAAATTTCAAAATTCATCGATTATTTACGAAACGGAATTGTACTCGTAATTAGATTCATTTGAAATAAGAAAGTTGATTTTTAATTGACGGCAACTCTTCAAAGCGAGATGTTTTGATAAGAAAAACCAAATAAGACAGAAGATTGAGGGGGTTTGATCTCAGACAGTTTAGCGTAGTCTGAGAATTCTTCAAAGAAGAATGTTTGAAATTAGAATTACTTAAGAGTTAAACAACACTGTACGAATTAATTAATTGGCGAACTTTTTTTAAGTTTCACAACGTCCTGGCCACAGTGGGAGAAGCTTTTGCTTTGGTGTAAATCAAGGCAGTCTGTGTTCTGGGTCACTAGATTTGGCAGGATCGAAATCTTATCTTTTTTTATTGCAAAATCTTTTGCACCCTTTACCAAAGGTGGGCAGGCAATCAGCAGTTGTAATATTTACTAGAGATCCTGATTGCAAAGGGGACAAAATATAATCACATGTTAGTCAATTCTTGCCAGCTTAACTTGTGGGAAAAAATTTCACCAGCCACCGCCAATTATTGTTAAACTGGCAGTTTGTTGGAACGTTAAGAAATATAAATTTTGTACCAAACTTTTTACAACCTTGCAGCCGGCAATATTTTAAAGCTGAATGAAGCGTACCATTAACTATAATGATGGTTAAGAAGAAAATAAGAAACAAATAAATGTAAAAATAAATGAAAATGTTAATGTACATTTTATTCATTCACATTTTCCAGCTCTTTAGCAAACAGCAGACACATAAATAGTCGTGCAAGAGAAAATCATATTCGGCGGAGCGTAAAAGCGAAATTTACTTTTAAAGCAAAACAAAAAGAAAAAGAAACAAAAATTACATGTATTCACTTAAGAAAGGCAGATTTTAAAGATGAAAACCACAGTCTTATGTTAACTTTTAAAGAGGGCACAATTATGTAACAAAGAACAAAGCTTCAGAGTGCTTTTTCTGTGGCTTACGAAAACGGCTGCTTAGGAGGCCAAAAATTTAAAAAAAAAAATTATTTTTGCAACAAAAAGTAGGGAATGTGTAGGCGTATTGCACTGCATATGTCGTTGAAATATACCTTTGATCATAGTTGGGCTTTCAAGTCTAATAACCGTGAGTAAAATGTACACAACTTTTGGCAGCTGTATCCAGACCACGGACTTTTAAAGGTCCCCACACTTTTATGCCACGTTTGTGCAGCTTCTTCGTAATGTTCTCCTCTTGTGACACTTTGTAACACGAAAATGTGATAAAATCGCTTGAAAATATATTGGTATGCAAACCAATACTGAAATCCAAACTTTGTAAATGTGATGTATTTTAACTTTGTTAAATTAAATTCCATTATGTGGTAAAATATTATTACAATAATTTAATATTCTTCGCTAAAGATTATGAGAATTTTATATGATCAGTGTAATCGGAGTCAGGCGCGTTTACATCCTTTCTTATAGATGATCAAGCGTTGCTAAATTATATTATTATTCTTCATCTCTTCAATGCTCTGAGGACATTCGCACACAGTGTCTTGATGTAGGTTCACTTGTGACACAATAAAATGCGTACCACCAGCAACTGTATTTTGCAATAGAAATAATTTTACGGCCAAGAGCCTGATTTGAGTTTAATAAAATTCCAAATATAAAATAATCTCTATCAGACGAAAAACCCGATGACAACACAATACAACATTTGCCTCTATAAAGCCATTGAAGTGTAAATGGATAATCTCTAACTGACAACCACTCGTTATGAATTCTTTCAAAACTATCAAGCAAAAAGAAAATCACACCTTCCCACTCATTCAAATTTATTGATCATAGCGATATTTTCATTAATATTGTATTATTTGATACAAAACGTTAAGGAAAGTTGAAAGCGATGGTCGTTTTGTCCGTAAAATGGAACAGTTTTGATGTGTGGAAAAATTGGGAAATTGGCTTTACAGAGGGCAACATCAAGGCTCGATCATTCACCTATTTATTGATGTAGTTGATTTGTGTTATTTGCGAACTATGTAGGTGCTGTAAGTTACTCTATGTACAATATCTTTTGGGTTCAGATACGCGATCGGTGGAAGTGCAAATGAAAATCCTGCCAAGTCGAACTGTCTCCCACTTAAATGTTTACTCAACCAATTTACAATAACAAATAAATAAATAATCGACAACGAACCCCTGAACTTGTTCACCTCGCCCTTCTTTCGCTGAAAATAGCCAAGAACAACCTGTTTTGTAATTTAAATTTTTACATTAATGCAAGAATCTGACAGTGACATTAATTTGTTAAATTACTAACAGCTCTTAATAGGAGTATATTTCTATCAAGATCAAATCTTATTACAAGGCCTTAAAATATATGATATTTATGAAGAAGTAGATTGGAAAATTTGTTTTTTTTTTTTTTGGACCAGTACTCAAGATTGATATATGCAGCGCATTGCACAAGAACTCAATTAGTAGGAGAAGGAAAGAGGGAGTAGTGTTTTCTTTTAGTGCTCGCTCTTTTATTTTTATTCTATTTTACAGAGATGAGGCTGTCAGCATTAAACTGATGACTGTTTAGTTTGTATTTAGGTTATTGCTTAATGAAATGTAAGTAACTTTTGGTTATTGTTTTTTATTACTTGGATGGTATTTTTTGCCTATTTTATTTTTTCATCAAAGTCTGTAGTAGAAATCGAGCCGATGACCTCTGGGCTGTTGGTCGAATAACCTACTGGAGCTTGGATGTGTTTGCATAATACAAATAGTATTTCATATGGGAATATAAAAACACATATTTCATATGCAGTGAACACGGGGCAGTGCCAACTTCTGCCATAGCGAAAATTAAAAATTTTAATTCAATTTTGGCATTTGTCCATAAAGTGGAAACAAGTTCTATTTTAATGTTTTTCAATATTTCATAAGGAATAAATTCCATTTAAAAATATAAGAGCTGGTAAAATATTCTAAAAAGAAACGAACATTTCTAACAATAAAGACAAAATACAGTAGTCCCGCGGTAGAGAGAACTAATAATTTGCAAAGGCCATTTCCTAAAGCCAGACTGTTACCCTCAAACGAGATCCAAAAAAGAAATATTTAATACAAAAACGTCTATTTCAGTAAGTGATATTTTGAGGTTTTAGCTCGAGCAACGATTTCCTATAAGTGCCTATTTTCTAACTTTCATACTAAAGATAAAAAGCAAACAATTTACCAATTTATTGTCACTCACGTGCATAACAGCTGTAAAACACGCACGTGTATAAACTGAAATTGTCTTACCTGAAATTAAAAATTAATCAAAAAACAGGCAAATTTAACGAATTTAAAAAAAAAATTACATCCACATATTTTTTATTATTAAATAACTGCAACATAAATATGCTTTTTACATCTTTTTGTTATAACGTATTATTTTTCGTTGAGAAGTTGTTCCCCCTACTACTAAATGATGCAAATTTGTTGATGGCCTGTATCGGGTGGTTCCTTCAATTTTGGGTTCTGGTTCCACGATTCTACTGCATTTTTAAAACAGAAATCAGTGATCAATATTTTATTCCATAAAAGAACAGAAAATTAAAATGTATTTTCGAATTGGTTCGACGGAAATTGCCAACCAATTCTATAAATTGAGCATTTGGAATTTTTAAATTTCTAGTTTTTCTTATCGTTTATTCAAATTATATTCTGCACTTCCTGATTATTATAAGGATAATCTTTGATTTGTATTAGTTTATATTATTGAGACTCCACTGTATGCTCCAAAAATATGCTACACTTTAAAAATAGAAAAAGACATTTTTTTTTCAAAAAGTGAACCGCTATCAGCAAATACCAATTATTTACGAAAAGCGTAAATTCTCATTGATTGTTAATAAAATAATTTTTTCCAAATATTTTTTTTCACTTCAAACGAAAAACGTGGAGAGATCAATCAGTATTCAACCACGCGAATTTTTCTATCTCCCCATATTGTAACATAAGTTGCGGAAGCATTTGGTCTTTATTTGGCTCCTTTTTTATCTGCTTCTTGTCAAAATTATTTTAATTTAAAATTCCAAACTGGAAATATGAGGCCCAGGTTCACCACGGACTGTAGCGCCAAAAGAAGAAGAAACTGGAAATATACACAGTTCTTTTACCTAATAAAACTAAACCAAAGCATTCGGCAGAAATACATACGTCTCATCAACATCGAAGCCCATGTCAATCTTAGAATATGACTGTTTTCATTTATTTCATTTTAATTTCCTTTTAATTCTGTCTTATTTGTCGTGTTCGACTTTTTAGTAAAAGCAAATCAATAACAAACTCAAGTCTTGTAATTCAGCCCAAAGTTTTCTAAAACTTAAAAAGAAAAACTAATGCAACTTAAGTGCAAACTTGTGTTTGGTGAGCTGCAGCGACCTTGATTTGAAAACTCAATTACAACTGCTGCTGGTGGTGTGCACTTGTTGCGAAAATGTCTATCAACAAAAGTTACCATCAGGACTGTCTATAAAATGTATCTCCCTAAAGAAAGAAAAAACAGAGGAAAATTGCATTCACAAGCATGTGATCAGCTGACCATGAAAACTTTAAATTTAATTGCGACAAAACTAAAGACACAGTAGCAGAAAACTAAAACTATAAGCAATTACAAATGAAAACAAAAGAAAACTTAAACATATAATTATATGTCTGTTGTTTTGTTTGCATTGCAAAATCATAGGGAAAATTAAGGCTGGCGAAAATAGAAATGTGGTCTGTCAATTTTGTGGGTTGATAGGACAGCTTAATATAATGTTTCCATTTCAAAAAGTATATATATTAAATTTGATTCGAAAAGAAGAAATTAGTCGACAATTGTCTAAGGGCCAAGTAACATTAACATTATTGGCCAATTTGCTGGCTGGCAGTTAAGGATAAACACAAAACGAAATTAACACAACACTAAATAACAAAATTAGAAAAATATCACACAATAACCATGAAGAAAGGAGTGATTTTGTTGATTTTAGTTTTTTACATTGTAATAAATAAAAGCCGTTCAGCTTTGCCCCTCGGGGCTATTGTCAATACATCAGACGAGTGCTTAACCAATTCCTTGGAGACTTCGTTTTACTGTCGTGGCTCCAGGGTCATAAATAATATCATCAATAATTTAAGTAGGACCGATAAGCCAATTGTGATTGTGCGTGGCTTGGAAATTGTTCCATCAAATCGTCCCCATAACAGCGTTGTAGATGATAATAAGGCAAGTAATAAAACAGGAGAGCATGAAGCGGACGATGACACCTTACTGGGACGCTTTGCATACTATTTGCGTACACATGAATTGAATATTAAGTTTTCCGATTTGATGTCGTTTGATGAAAACGAACGTGTTGTGGCACGTGATTTAGAGCAACACGGAATACAAAAGACAATGTTCGATGGTAAGTAAATGATTGTAATGCTGCTAAAAATGTAATTAATAGACGAACGAACAAATTAAATTTAATACGCATGTGTATAGCACGTGCTCTTATGGACTCACGTATCAACCTAATGTGTACAAATTACAAAGATAATGTTATGCTTTTATCGGTAACAGTTTTGAGTTAATAAAACTGAGTTCGTTAAACAATTTCTATAGTGATTTACAATGGTTTTTTTTTTTTTTGGTCATTGAACTCAAATTCATTCATTACTTTTTGCAAGATTAATTTTATGACAATGCAAGTACATGGCAGGGAAAAGTTACTTTAACTTTTTGTTTTTGGAAAAAATTAAATTTTGCACAACATAAAAACGAAAATTGTTTGAGATTTATGTGCATACGAGTAAATCGTACGAGTTTCTCTATATTGAGTTCAGTGTGTGATATTTGCAAAATATGAAATTTATATGAGCGAAAGCAGCGATGTTCGACGGCCCTTGAAAACTTCCTTTTCCCTATTCCTCACTTCTCATCATTTCGTTAACAGTTTAGAATAATTTTAATTAATTCATAGCACAATCTACTGACGTAATGTTATAAGATATAGGAGCGAATAAACAGAGACACAGAACAACAGTTTGTTGGTGTTTCCATATTACAGACGATCAACTCGTCGGCAGAGTTTAGATCAAAAGCCCCTATTTTTCGAACGATTATTGTGCAAAGTTTTCCACACTAGCCGCTTGCCTGACAATTTTAAGTTTAAGAAATTACTTGCACACTCCCAACGGATTAAGAAATTAAATCTGTGTTTTACGCATTGCTGTTTCAACTGAAACACAGTTGTTCGTCCAATAATATTTAATTTTAATAACAAGTCATGTGAAATTTAAAGCGATTAATGATTTTGCTGCATATGTCTTGTTAATTCACCATTTTTGTTATATTCAAATTACAAATAATTCCGAATCAAATTTTCTTAAAATTTTCAACTATTTGAACTTAGTTAAAATTTAAAAATGTAAATTCAACCTGACGCATCAACAAATCACCATGATTTCTATATTTTGTGTAGGCATGTGTATTGCCTTTTTTAATAGTTGAAGAATCGATATAATTTCACATTTTTATTACAGATGGGTATAATAATTTTTAAGTTGTATAGAAGGAGGGTATTTTGACCCAATAACTTTTTAACTTCTTTGAATTTTAAGAAACGCTTTTTCAGTGTGGAGGCCACTTAGCCTTCCGGCAGTTAAAAGTTTATTATTCCCAGAAAAAGTTAATTATATAAAACTAATTTTTTTAACAAGAAATCAAAGCTGGTGTATCAATAATAAACACTCTTTGCAGATAATAAAACTATTTGTGAATGAGTATAATTCTCTTAGTCTATTTTGTTCTCGGTAGTGTAGGCAAACACTCACCTCTTTTTATTCCTTGGAATTCCTTCCTGATAAACACAATAAAATAAAGTGAACAAATATATATATTTCAACAACTTTCAAATTTAAAGGAAATAATGACAAATGACAATAAAATATTTCAAGGCAAAGTAATATTATTTTTAGAGGTGCCAAATACCCATTCGTAAGGCCTTATGTACACATATAACCAACACTGCTTAGTCAGAAGCGGTTAAGTGACAGCACATATCTAATTTAATTGAAACTCAATTCCCGAAAAAATTCTTTCTTGGCTTGATATTTCAAGATGATAGAATGGTTGTTATGTTTTCAGAGCTGCTCTTTCGCATCATTTTAATAGCGTTAATTTTCTGGCGATATCGTTTATAATGTTCACAAAAAACACATTAATTTCTTTACATGTAAATGTGAATAGAAGCTCGTAAAAAGGATAAAAGCAATGGCGTCTTGATGGCACTCGCCTTAATGCTGTCCAAAACAATGGCAATCATGAGCCTGGGTGGAGTCGGTGCATTGGCCATGAAAGCTTTAGGTATTGCGATGACTGCATTAATGATGGCAGGCATGGTTGGCATGAAAACAATGACGAACCATGGCAGCGAGTCCACGCATAGCGTACAATATGTGACAGCAGATGGTCATCATCACGTCCGGAGAAGACGTCGACGTAGCACTGGCAACAAGAATAATTTTTCTCATACACAGTATTCTTCACACACATGAATGCCGGAAGAAGAAGGCAAAATCAATAAAGGTTTGATGTTGTCGGCATGAAATATGATCGAGTGTTTTTTTTTTTTTTTATTATCGTCTCATATATTAATTTATTAAGTTATTTATTTGGTTTTGTTTTATAAATGATTGCTATAATGAAGAGGCTTTTCTATTTATGTTAAGATATATAGTAACTATAGTACATATATAAAAAACATACATATAAAAGAATCAGCTAATAAATTGTTTTAAATACGCACCTGCAAAGAAATTTGAAGATTAAAAAATGCAAAAAGAATTCCTAAAAGAAAACAACCAAATGTTTTCACTGAAGCAAATTTCTTATGCAAAATTTTTTTTTAAACAAATACATTTTACATCATTCTTATTTAACAGACATTAGACATAAGATCAGTTATTATTATTTTTTGTCTATTTTTCAGCAGTAAGAAGATTTTGCTTACAAGTTCAAACATTTAAGCGTAGGAAAACGGTGAAGTTGAACTCCGTTTTGCCATTTGCTTTGATCAAGTTACTGAAACGGTTAAAAAAATGTTTAAAGGACTGTATTTCAACATGAGTAAAACCAAATTTGCTTTTTAGGTGCAGCAGCTTTTCTGTACAACAGCGACAAAGTTAATTTTAATTACTTTAAATCAGTAAAGATTCGTGTTGGAAAGTTTGAAACTGAAATTTACTTGAGCAACACAAGATGGGTGACGGCAACAGAATGATGACAATATCCTCGACTAGATTTTCTCCAGTGAGATTACCTGGTCTATACCAATTAGCCGCAATCGAGCGATATCCTTGAAGTCACAGAATGAAAATGCAACACAGAGGGGGAAACTTAAATTGCGTTTTACTCAGAAACTACATGGGTGTTCTTAGCAGCGTCAAATATATTGGTAAAGTCTAGACTTGGAAGTGAGTCTTAAGAAAATTTGCCTTTGGGTATAACTAAAAAAAATTTCTCAGTTGAATTTTTGGATACTTTCGTCTTACAACACGCGAACAATTTTTGCTTTGAACTTCTTTTATTGAAGATTTTAGTTTTTCTCTTAATTTTCTACACTCAAAACTGGTCAGCAAATTTCCCTCTTTAACTGTCAGGATTGTCCGAAATCATAAAAGGGGGATATAAAATTTATATAAGGCATTAGTTGACAATCTCCAACCACTTTCAATAATATTGTAACAACAAAAGCATATAACAACTTTCCCTTTGTGAAGAACGAGTATATATTTTTTCCATACTTCTTTTTTCTTGGTATTATTAAACTTATATTGAGCTAAAATGAACTTCCCTACCAGCAAATTAGTTTGAAGTATTGAAGAAGCAAAATATTATACAAGACGATAACCTGTTCGTTTTAAGCTCGAAAATATTTGTAAAAGAAACAAGCAAAAGGTATTGCAACATCAAGCTGGCAAGAGATATATAAACGAGTTTCATTCATGAATTAATTTCATAAGAAGAACAAGATTCATAAAACACAAGTGAAAGAAGGGTCAGTGGGACTTTAACGGAAAAAAGTCCTGCTGCAGCAGCCGAATTTGATGACACAATTGCCGCTGGCATTAATCAATTTATATTAAAGATATTTTGTTAAGAAAACTAATTTACAAAAATTCTGTTATAATCTTATAAATTTTTTTTATTTTATCCACCTTCAAATGTGGCTGCCAACGTTGTCAACTTTAAAAAATCAAAAACTCTGAAAACGAGAAAATAACGCATAATTTTTGTAAAGAAAAACGCGTAAGCGGAAATCATTGCAATGCCTTTCGCCAAATTAAAAAGTCATAAGAGAGTCCAACATTTATTCGCATTTTATCATTAAAAGTTTACACGGTAGATATCAGCTGTTTTCTATACATTCATCTTTAAGGCGTTTCTAATATTAACACATTAATGTTGGAGTGCGGACCTGAAAACGGTTTTGCATATTAACATTTTTTTTCTTAAATCTTATTTTTATTAAAAAAGAGAAAACTTTTATAAATTCAAGAAAAAATGTTTACTAAAACCACGGAAATATTTATTGAAAAAAGTTGAAACAAATATTTTTTTAGCCGGTTTTTAATCAAATAATTCACTGAATCAGCAAAAGTTGTGTTTGAATACGGGCCTGCAAAGGGGTTCACTGAATCAACAAACATTCTTGTGTAAAAAAAATTCTTGTGAATCAAATAAATTTGTCTAATTGCTTCTTCACAAAGATATTTTCACCTCCTCTGCCATCAGGAAACTAAACTGCAATCAAAACACTACAACCGAGAGCACATCTTAAGATATAACCACAGCCGCTACCCTCATTACACACCATACCGGTGCCATTTTGGTCTTCGTTCTGGCAATCAATCTTCGGTGAAGGTTTCGGGAGTGCAACAATCCACGTACAAGTTAGAAATATGGCAATAAAAAACCTGCCTACCGAACTAAAGCTGGAAAAAAACTGTCTTAGATTTCTGTTTAAGATTTAGATTTTTTTTCTTTGTTTTTTAAACATCATTGGAGCCTGGCTAAAGTTTTAAATACTCGTAGAAAAACAAACAACAAGAGTATAGGTCATATTCGTATTAGTGTTTTGTTTTAATGCAGTTTAAATTATTTAATTTGCATTCAACTCAATGAACCATTAATTAGTATTCAACAAAAGAAAGCTTCAGATAATAAGTTTTTAAATGTTTTTTTTTCTGTTGTCGTTTTTCATTATTATGCTAATAATTTTTACTCTAAATATTAATAACCACATGCGTATAAATATCGATTGGCATTTAAATTTCTACTCGTTAAATTTCACTTTTCATTAATGAAATAGCAACAACAAACTGCAACAACAATACGACTCAAATTATACAACAATTGATGTTGATTTTGTTTTTTTTTTTTTATTTGTATCTGGATATTTTTCTTACGAAATATCGGTTTATCTACTTTATTGGGATGTTAATTTTTGTTTAACCCAAATACCTGAAATGTTTTGTTTGGACGGTCATACTTTTTTTACAGTTTGAATTACACTTGTTTCGAAATCTTGGTTTGAGGCGAGTTCGAAATGAATTTCATGCGGTTCGTATACAAACAGATTTTTGATTGGCCTCAATAGCAGTGGCCACACCCTGTAAAATATTTATTAGCATCAATATAAACTGATTACATATTATTGATGTTCCACAATTTTTTATTGTATTGCGAAACTTTTTTTTTTCGTTACTATGAAATTTAACTCTCTACTGAGAGTTTTGTTAATCAAATTTTCTCTCGTTTATGTCTCTGGAGTTGGGCTAAAAGAAATCAGTGATGTCATAATTTTCAACTTATGTGGACTGATCTTTAATGTTTTATTTTATATGTGTATGTGTATGTACATATAATGCAGAAAAAGTTATGGCAATATTGTTTCTGAGTTTCGCAAGCGATATGAGAACAGGGGTGAGGAATTGAATGGCGAAATGCTGGAGAGGCTTGGCTGAATATCTGGCAGGAGGCATTAGCTAAACTACCAGGGCTATACCGAAGACAACAACATGCGGTTCTTGAAAAACAGAATAATTTTATTTGAAAACAGCTGATTTGGTTATTGGAACCGGTTTTCGTTTCATAACATTTTTTTCCGCATCATTATTTTAAAAAACATTTAATCTTCAAGAAATGAAGTAACAATTGATTCAAATTGAAGATTTTTTTAATCAAATTCGAAAGGTTTGAACATAAATAAGTACCATCCGAGCGAGACCAAACTGAGAAAGACCAGACATTTTGGTAAGTTAAGTTCAATATGAGCTTCTCACTTTCATCAGCAGGCGTTACACAAAGAAGAAGTAACTCAATCAAATAAAATTAAACTAAATTAAATGGAACAATAAAATAAGATTTTCCCCCTAATTATATGTATATATCCGACAAATAAATATTTTTTATTAAATGCTCTTCATTAAATCAAATTTATTACAGTTTTTCCAAAATTTTTTGTTTAAATTTCGTCTGTTGCACGATACTGCAGTGCTTTTCTTCGTATTTTGAAAAATAATATTAAATGATCAATAATTGGCATGACGATTAAGCTGTCTTCTACTTTTCAGCTAAAGTATAAAAACACGTATGTATATGTGTATGTTTTTATTAAAAGGGAAAGTTGTGGTGGAATGAACATTTTGTTGAAAACGAAATTGAGCATAATGAATCATCATAATGATTTTTTATTGCGATGGTGTTTCTTATTTTTTATGAGTTTTTGATGTTTGGCAATTAGTCGTAGTATTAAATGAAAAAATGTTTTAAAAATAGATTTTCAGTGAAAATTAACACAACACGGAGTGCAAAAAGCACAACTACAGACATGCCGGCCAGACGAACACATTGAATAAATCCAATGTTGCCCCTTAACTTGTTTCTTATTTTTCTCCACACAATTTTTAATATTACATCACCGAGTTGCATAATACCTACTTCAAATTTAATGTTAAACAATAAAATGTAAGATACATATTTGATTTCAAGACAGCAATAAAATAAATTTTATGTCTAAGATGTCACACAAAAATGTCAAACATTTTCAAGTTTTTATCATATATTTCTATTAATATAAAAAATTTGTCGTCTCTTTAACCCTTTTCAAACAAAAACGTCTGTTCCTTGTTTTTGCATTTTGAAGGGATTTCTCTCAGCAAACGTTCTTTTTTTCGAACAAACATTTAATTTCTGCTAAAATCCAGCGCACAAAATGTCAGTAAGGAGATTTTTAAGGCATAACTTCTTCAATCTGAAAAAATTTATTTGCCCCAGAGAGTAGGTCGGACTAAATGTGCATCAGAGTAAATTATTATCGCCCAACTTATAGCGTTTTCATTTCTGACTAAAAGGTTAAACATATTTTGCCATCCAAAAAAATAACTGAAAACATTTTTGTGTGTTTTTTTTAGCTGTCTATATGCTGACAGTAGGTAAGTGCTACTATACTCACTAGTAGATTTGAAAACATTTGCAAAATATTGTAAGGCGTGTTTTTATTTTTTTTTAGAGTATCACAATTTTGAGTTGGCATCACTGCTTTATTTGAGTACTCATTTAACAGCTGATAGTTGCTTTTTGTTTAGTTTGCTTCGAAATTTCAGTATGAATCGACTTATACCAGAGCAACGCGTGCAAGTTGTTGAAATTTTTAATCGAAATAATTGTTTTATTCGTCAAACTCATCGGGCATCTCTTCTAGCATTGAGGATGATCCTAATCAATCAATTCGTCGCCGTTCTCAGTATGTCCTGTTCTATGGTTGTGTCCTTCCACTTTATGGAAGATTTTACGAAAGGATATTGGCTTAAAAGCTTTCAATGTTCAACTTGTGCAGGAATTAAAGCCAAAGGATTATCGTAAGCGCCGCCAATTCAATGCGCTACAATTGATTATTTCGCGTAATGGCCCAATTAATTGGCCACCAAGATCCAGTGATTTAACCCCATTGGATTATTTTCTTTGGGGTTATCTTAAGTCACTTGTCTACGTCGATAAACCACAAACAATTGAACACCTGGAAATCAACATTCGAAGAGTTATCGGCTAAATACGGTCGCAAATGCTGCAAAAAGTTGTTGAAAAAAATTGGTGTTCCAGATTGCGCCTTCTAGGCCGTGGCGGCCACATGGCCGAAATCATATTTAAACATTAATTTCATAAAATTTGCTTTCCAATAAAGCCGGTTTCATTGATATTAAAACTATATTTCCTTGTTTTATTATGATTTAAACTTGTGGCACTCTATAAAAAACACCCTTTATATTCAAACATTCAAATTTGTATGCAATTATGTACCTCAAAAACAGTGAAGAGAAGACCATCTTTAATATATTTTATTATTCCCAGCAACTTTTACATAACGAGTATCCTTCGGTTACTGTACGATTTGTGTTTCAAAAAGAAAGACCTAAGAATTTAAACAACTGAGGTTCTTTAATCATGTTCAAAAATAAATATTATGGCTGTTTTTTATAGGGTTTCTAGCTGTCTATATGCCTACAAAATTTCGGCAAAAAAATTTTTGAATAAACACAGCGTTATTTAGCATAAAATAGAAATATATAACTCTGAATCTATACCTTCATATCGGTTTCCATTAAAGTCGGTTCAGCGGCTAACGGAGAGACAGATCGACGGCCAAATTAGTGATTGATTGACAAGAAATAAAAACGTTTGAATTTAATTTTTTTTGTGATTTAAAATGGTAACCTGATTTTACTTGGCGAAGTGAAAGTTTCAGCCAAGACCTGTAAGTCATTTTGATTACATCGATAGATGTTTTCTGGTTTAGCGGATTAATTTGATGGTACATCAAACTGGAGCATTCTGCTTTTCCGTGTAAAGTGGGGTCCCTCAATTGGTATGGCTCTGCTGAAACCTTCACCAAAAGAACGGGGACCAATGTGTCCCCAGGATGCCTTTAGGTAATCTGATTTTAGTCATAGGTTGAGGTAACTATCTTGGCTGAAAAGTTCTGGCTGTGGCTAACACCTAAGAGATACCGGGTGTAGAAACCTACGCTCAGTGATCCAAATGACTGCGAGGTGCTGTTGTCTTGTAGAAGATTCTGCTCTTCGCCAGGTGTTAAGGCCTGATATTTCTAGAGGATTTTGGGCTTAGTCTTCCTTTAAGTGCCTCCTAGGGAATTAGTGGTAGAAGGGATTACATATTCCAAGCTGAGGAGCAAGGATTTTGTGTTATGTGCTGCCTCACGAGAAGTTTCCACAATGGGGCGGTGGAAAACCATTGACAAGTTTACCAAGTGGGATTTGCCCACCGTCAGATTTGGCCATAATGACGCAATTATACGATTCTGTTCTATGATTCTGTTTTATGATTCGCAGTTATCTTTTTTTCAAACAGACCTGGTTCTTCTAATATTTTCTTTTAACCGAACGCATATTGCATTAAATTAATCCGTTTAGTCGTAGGCAGTTTGTTTTTATTTTAGGAATTAATTCATTTAAAGTACTATGAGTTATTAGTAAATTGGTTTAAACAATTTTATTTCGGAAGAAGAGTTATTTTTCATTTCAACTTAGGATTTATTTTCGCAATTCTACCTTAGGAATTTGAAGCTACGGGAGTTAATGTATAACATTAGGATCAAATATATATTTGTCCTTTATTCAGATAAATGTAAATCGGAGACACGATGTGGAATAAAAATGTACATTCAAGAGAACAATTAATAAGATTATATACATATGAACAAACACAAAAATTAATTTATAAATACTGCTGATATAATATTTTTGTTTATTTTGGTTTTAAGACAAAGAATATTGATAAGAAAAGTAATATGTAAGTACTATATATCAATATGACTGCAATAACACTCAACAGCGGTCAGTCAGTCTCGGTTTTTAGTCTAATTCTAAGCTAGATAATATGCCTCATCAGTAATTCAACTAGTTTATAAATCGGATTACAAAAAAGAACTCTCTAATTAAGGATTTGTCATTCAGCTATTCACACTGACTATCTGGTTCATGCTGAGGATACAATAAGAAAGCTTTAAGTTTACAAATTTTCCATTCGTATAGATTGAAGGTGGTGAATATAATAGAGTTTATAAATGGTAAGTATAAAAAGTATGTACAAAATTAAGGACAAATAATGTTAAATCTGTGCAAACTAACATCCCTACGGACATGTCTGATCATGTTTCGTTCACCTTAAGAAGAACCAATTGCTAATTAGAAAATGTCAAATACTTGGGTATGCAATTGGAATAAGACCATGTCTTATTGTTGGCTATTAAAAGTTAATACCGAATTAAGCCTTCAGACAAACAACTCGTTTTAATATATAAATGTTATTTTGAAAATTTAGCTAAAATTTTGCAACAATTTTAGTTAAATACTTGTAGGTAAAGCTCCTTGATTTGTTAGTTAGAAACGAATTTATCAAGAAATAAGCAGGCATTTATTATTGGTGAAGTAAAAAGACTGAGTTCATGTTGTCTTGAGAGATTGTCTAATCACTTTAATATTCTGGTCATATATTTTTTAGACAATACAGAAAGGGTTAAACGATTAATAGGATTCCCTATTCTTGATACTTTATGTAGAATAATACACATTCGTAAAATATTATTCTTTAGACTCTATATGAGTATTTTGATATATACGAGTGTCAACATTACACGTAAACTAAATAATTGTTACTACATATATTATATTAATGCATATAGTCCAAAGCTTTTAAGCTCCTAAAGGCTTAATGACACATGTCCTATTCTCATGTGTCATATTTCAATTAATTAGTATTAAGAAAAAGAAGTTGTGAATATAATATAAATTAAACAAAAATAACAAATTAAAACGAGATCCTAGAAGTAACCACAGCCAATTACATAAATTCTTCTATAAAAATAAGTATTTAATATTTAAAGAAAATGAAAAACAGTTCTAATGTAAAAAAATGTACTCCGAAGTTCTGGCAAACAGTTTGAAAAAACATGTTTTTCAATCCTGACAAGCACTCATTTTGTCATATTTTTTATACTCAAATATGCAGAGTTTAATTAAATTATCTCAAAAAAATTTAATTGTTTATAATTTTTGTTGTTGCAATTTAACCTCAAATAACCATAAAACAAGACACAAATGGGACAATGGACAAGATTTTTTCTTTTTTACAATATAACGTTGGTGCCTTCTATAGTGGTTTAATACAAACATGCATTAAAGTATATAAAAGTGTTATGGCAAAAAGTATAAATAAATCCCTGTATTTAAGAATATACTCGTATTTGCCTACAAACGAGAACAAGTGAGATTAAATGTGCTTTTACTTATACAACACAAACATGTAGATATTACAAAAAGTAAATCATTACGAAATTGTCATTGTTTTTAAGAAAAAAAAAAGAGAAAGAAAAAGAAAAAATGCCAACAGCCGCTTGTAAATTTTTTAAGTTTTCGCTGCTGAAATAAAAGTAAAATCATCTGAAACAAAATGATAAGCGACTGAATTGCATATAAAAATTATGTTATACTTATAAAAGAATATGAAACTTCATACAGACGTGAACATTAAACTTATTCTGTTTTAATGCAAAAACTTTACTATTTGCCAGTAAAAATAAAAACTTGCTTTGGCAGTTGCGTTCTTTCGACTTTCGCTTATAAAATCGCTAATTTCTATTATATGATTTTAAAAATTTGTAGAGATTTGTTAGTGGCGCCGCTTTTACATTTTAGCTAACGATATAGATACATACATTCATTTGTATACATGGAGGTATTTAATTAAATTAAAAAATTATTCAAGATTGTAGTTCCATAATATTTAGAAAATCAACTTTTCCTGAATAGATCTTCGTTGTCATTGTAACTTTCGTATGTACTTACATGTAAAATTGCTACCACTATCAAGAATACTATAAATGTCAAATTTAATATACAACTTTGCTTTTGCTTTATGTGGTGCCCCTCCATTTATACTCTATAACATTTTAAATGAATCTAATATATTTCCTTTTAAACTCTTAACTAGTTCTAAGAGAAAGAATCGATAAAAAACTGGACTCTTAGAAACTAAATAAAGTAAAATGCCATGAAAAATACTTTTTTTGTTTTCTGCAACAATGCAAATTCTTATCTCACATACTCGTATAAATTTTATTAACAATATTTCTCGGGATTTTTTATATAAATATTAGTTAGAATCCATTTTTTTAAACTAAATTTTGTTTGTTACTGCAGTAGATGCTCTTAAATTAGAACTACTCTGTACCTGGAGTGGCTCATATGCACAAGAAGTTCTAATTTCCAAGGGTTTTTCTTCTTTTAAAACAACATTAAAGTGTATCTTGTATTAGAAAATACGCAAATAAAGCTCCTACTTTCTTTTTCGATATTACAAAATTTACATAAAACGACACCCAAACATATTATTTTAGTAAAATTGGGCATTTTTACCCCTTTTTAAATTTATTCGTTTAAAATTTCACTTTAACTAAGTACGAGTTTAAAGTTTTGCACACTAATGAACAAAAATGCGCGGATAATAAAAAGCATATAAGTAACAAGGGATTCCCCCTAAAAACGCTATAAACACAATTTCTGTGTTAAAAAATACGAAAACGATACGAAAAAAAACACGCTCAGAAGTTTGAACCGCCAGTTCTAAAACAACAAACAAAAACTAAGAACGATCAGAAATTATAACCGTCACTTCTAATTTCAAAAGAATTCGTGCTAACGCGTGTTCCAACTTGAGAGCGTCTACTGTATATACAACACACAAATTAATTTTTAAAAGTCTTAGAAAACTTAAGAATGCACATCTTCTCATGCGACCAAGAACTTCACCAAATTACATTGACTCATTATTTTTCTTTTTTTAAATTAGGTTTTTCCTCCAGCTACTGGCACCGCTGGTAATGAATAATAAAGAAATGCAAATAACTTCCTCAAGGCACTTTTAGGAATAGAAATGAAATATTTTTCCAGCCAGTTTAGCCCACATTTTTAATCTACAAGTTCTTTTACGCGCACAAAGAGTCTTTATGTCCCAGCAAATAATACTCATAACATTTCAAAAGCATATCCCATATAACTTTTTTGTATATGGCTTTTTGAATTTTCTACGACAATATGTTTATTTTTGTATGCTGGCAGTTATCACTTTTCGTTTTTTTTTAACGTTGGATGAAGCAGAATTAGAATTAAGGACATTTCTAAAAACTTTAAAACAGTGAAATATAAAAAAATTATACTATATTATTATAAAAATTGGTTTATTTGCTGACCTTTTTATATTTATAAGTTCGGCTCTAAGACAAATAATTAAAAATACAATGTTTTCATTTATTTTTAAATATTTTGGTCCACATTGTTGATCGTCTTCAGAATTTATTTATGTCAAATTTAAGTTTATATCCTCAGTTAGTTGTCCAGTTGCTGAAAACTTATTCATTGTCATTTTAGTTTTTTTTAATTATGAATATAGAAAATAATAGAAAAATTATGTTCATAAGAAATTAAGTCGCCAATTCCAACAAACATTCCATAGCGACCAGATAAGTCGTAAAATTTTGAGGATGAAATCGGTGAAATCGTTTGCTAAAGTCGTCAAAAAACTTCAATATAAAAAATGCATTTCTTTCAAAGGAAATATATCTTATTTAAAGTTTAAGATAACAAAAGGTAAATCCCCAAACTTATCAAACAAAACAAAAAACAAACAATTAAATTTAAATTAGAATATGATCTGTTGAATTGGTTTTACAGCACCCCATGTTTTTCTCATGGTGAATGCGCCGTCGCAAACGACAGTTTTAAGTCTGCATTACAAATTTTGAAATGACCCACAATGTTCCGCCTTGCTGCCTATTTATTTATTTCCGTCATCCTTAATTTTCCTTTTCTTTTTATTCATCTCTCAAAATATTCCACAGAAAATTTAATTTAGTTATAATTTATAAAGAAACAAGTTTGTGCAAAAGCGTTACATTTTTCATCGACATCAGCTTGATCTTGGTTTGTATTATCTACGTTTGCTCTGCAAAATATAATCTTTGATTAATATAGAGCCTATAGCTATTTTTAAAAGCTTGCCACTCTTTTTAAGTATCTCAGCATACTATTATACTAGTCAAGTAATTAATATTCACTTATGGCTGATATACGAGTATATATCAGTTAATGAATAGTGGCTAAAATAGGCTAAAAGTCATAAACTATAAAGATTTATATTTTACTCCTTGATATTATCGATTTCAAGAACAACAATTATCAATCCTTTTTCTTTATTTAGTTCAAAGTTGCTGTCGCAAACTTGCATTCTTACAACGTCAATATTAGCATATCGTTTTTATCGCCTAAAATCGTCAAAATGACAATAAATCGTTAAATCCGGTAGGAATGGCTGCAGCACGTGAGACAGCAAAAAAGTAAAGTGCGTGTTCTTACAAAGAGAAAGTCTGGCAAGCCTGGCTTGGTCAACTGCTAAAACACAGAAGGGGTCTCCATACCAGAAATCTCATGTTTTAACTGAGAACAAAACTGGAAGTTCAGATACCACGTTCGCACTGAAAGCCCGATAATCTGAATAAAGTTTTTATTGTGGCAGAACAACATGCGTCTGAAAAATGCACAAACCGACAGAAATCATGAAGCCAACCAAGTCCTTTACGTGGGTTTTAGAAAGTAGACAGTTGAAATGACAGCCTTCACAAGCGATTTATATGAAATATAGAAGATTTTTAACCAAGAATATACTTATTTCTGCAAATATAGGACCCAGAAAACGCAAATATTGCATTTAATGCTTAAGCAGTCGTAGTAAACTAAATTTGTAGAAAACCAATTTCGAAATGGAGTTATAATCGTACTATTAAAATTAATCATATGTAGTATTATAATTTTTTTGATTTTCCCCGAATTTCACGCTATACACGTTGTGGTGTTTGCAAGGGTACTATTCATTTGTATTCGCTGTCCTATTTATGCAACGCATCTGACTTCATTTCGAAACGAGATGTCGAATACAAAGAAACTACTGTGTTTCTAAAAAATTTTCTTGCAAGTTATGTGAACTAGCCGTCAAAAAGTACTCATATATCATATACAATCAAAATGGTGAAACGTATATTTATAAAACTTTTAATTATAATCTTGACTTACTTTTTTCAAGCGTAAAAAAATCAAGCTCTTAATTAACAACATCACGGCATCTGCATATTTACTTTTTTATGCTGATAAAAAAGAGCTGTCAAAATGAAACACGAGTATTTCGTTTTTCTACCAGTGATGCCAGCTCGATGGCTGTTTAAGCGAAACTTCAGCAAGCACTCAATATGTACATACATATAAGCGGACGACTTTAACAATGATTGGCTTTTGGTAGCATTTTCGCTTGCTGGGTTATATAATATGTACGTATATACTCGTATGTGTATGTATGGACGTATTGAAGATTATTTATTTAAAAAATCAAAAAGTAAATATTAAATGAATAAGAGTGCTCGCGTAGAATAATGTATGAATACATTCCAACAAAATCATTAAAAATTTATAAGAAAAAATAGGAAAAAAAAGAACTTTCACTTGGTAGTAATGAATTGGCAGCTGCTGTTAACGGATGGCTGAATGGATGGATGCCTGAAGGTTGGTTGAATAAATGGAACTGTAGCAGCTTCTGCTGTTGAAATTATTATTTCGTTTTTCTCCATAATTGTAAATACTTTAATATACTCTAATGAAAACTTGTTAATATAACACGTTCATGTTGGAGATTAACACTATTGATAAACATAAAATGAAAAAAAAACCGCAGCGATTTAAATTAACAACATGAAAATAATAATTAAATTTATTACTGAATGATTACAGCGATATTGTTTGTGTAAAATTTTGCCACTAAAAAAATTCATTCATTTAGTATTAAACCCTACCGATCTACTTTCGTAGAGAAAAATAATGAATGATAAAGCTAAAATTTTTACTAATTTAATTTGATTAATTTGAAATTCAAATTTGTTGAGAATTTATGATAATTTTCACTTTCTTTCACTTTGCCTAAATTAATTTTGTTTATTTTGATGATGATGATTTGTCACCTTTGCCTTTTTTATTTTTTAATGCGCCTGAAAAGTTTTAAGCTAATTTTTTTTTCATATTTTTTTTTTGTGCCGGTTTTTGATTTTTCCCAAAAAAGGGCAACTGGTTAGAAGTAACGAAAATATTTTTTCATAAAGAAAGTTAATTTATTCTTTTGATATTGTTTTCACTTTTTGTTTTTATACATTTTTAAATTTCGGCCTGAGAAAGTCTTAACATTTCCGAAAATAAAAAGAAAACAAAAGCGGTGACCAGGGAAATATGAATAAACTAAGAAATATTTATATTTTAAAGTAAATTTACCAACAGAGGATTTTTCTTTCCCAAGGTTATGTTTTATGGCTGAGATTCAATACCACCACAAAATCTTGGTAATAATTTACTTTGTAAACAGTTTTCCAGCGTTCACTCAAGACAAATTAACTGATTCAGGTTTCAGTTCAGGGGGCTCCTAGTGGCGCTCTCAAAAACTCAAAATTCGCAGAAAAACAATTGAGTGGTGTTTTTTTTTTTGGGAGCAGTACTCAGGTTCCCAGATATGCAGCGCATTGTACCACAACTGCTTCGGGGAAGAGGCTGGTGTGATCATGTGATATTCTGAATTAAATTTAATTTTATTTGCTCGTTGTTATCATTTATCTTATATATTTTCTTTTGCGGTGTAATGTTGTCAGGCCAGAAGATTAATCAAACGTTTTTATAGATACGAACAAAATCGTTGATGAAAATATGGCTACTTCTTGTTCTTTTTTTCTTCAGCTGTCAACTGCTCTTATTATGAATCCCGTCATCAACGTCAACGACGTCCCACAGATACATTTGTGTTAACGTTGCCCTGTTATCAAGAAAGTGACAGAAAAAAATGTCATCTCTTTAAATGTTGGCGTTACCTTATTTTCTTTAGTTGGTTTCGGTTGAATGCACCTGAATGTGCCAAAGGCTTAAAAATGTACGTATGTGTAAGGTTTTTAAAAGAACTGAGACGAGCCCTATGGCACATCATTTATTGGGGCTGTAGGGCGTGGCCAAGGTAATAATACCTACATTCTTAAATATGTACAAATTCAACAAAGTAAAAAAAACATGAATATGTAAATCTCTTTTCAGTTGGGTAAAATCGAACGTACCCCTGATTAATAATATTGTAATAATAATTATAATAATAATGATAATATTTTTTTGGGTGTAAGATGGGAAAATGCTCTTCGCATCTAACAGGGAGCGGCGTCCATATCTTATGCCGGACTGCCGTGATAGGTTAACGGCTAAAAACCCAGCTTAAGTGCGCTGGGGATGTGTAGTCCACCTGGGGACCGCTCTCGCATAATAATATTAGTAATCATAATTATAATAATAAGAGGCAAATAATTGTTAAAATATCGGTTTGGTGTTTGAATAAATTTTCTTATGTGTTCATAAGGCAACGCCTTCATAACAGAGTCTTTCTAGTTTTAATTTTCTTTTCTTCGCACTTCGTTTTCTATGAACGTTCATAATTTTAATTTGCAAACTCCAACATTGTCTAGAATCTTACTAATATCATATTTCACATATTTCAAGAAATAGCAGAAATAATCGATAATATGC
Organism: Epicampocera succincta; assembly: GCA_932526305.1. Taxonomy (NCBI): domain Eukaryota; kingdom Metazoa; phylum Arthropoda; class Insecta; order Diptera; family Tachinidae; genus Epicampocera; species Epicampocera succincta. Next base: position 63,082,535 of record OW052034.1, read on the forward strand.
TGATTGTTTGCCATGGCTGCTCGAGGGAAAAGACAATAATTGGTTTTATGCGGAGGAGGAAACCGTCAATCATTCGATTGTCAAAATTTTATTGTGTCAAGTAATAATAATAATAATATATGTATGTATGTATCTGTAATAAACAGTAAACGATTCATTTTATTCACACCCAAAATAAAACGCATACATGTATGTATGTATGTAGTAGCCAAGCCATTCAATTATTTATTAAATTCGATTTATTATGCAATAGAAAGAAAATACGAAAATTTTAGCTACAAGATGAATTTCACAGGACAACATTAAATTTGATATTCAAAGAAAAATCTTTTTGTACGCAAAGTGAAATATTTGCAAAAGACATGGAGATATTTGCAAAAGACATGGACATTTGGAAATAATGCAAAATACGAATATGTTGTTAAATGTTTAATTACAATTAATTGATTTTCTAATAACAGCCAACGTTGTTACTTGACGTGAGAAAGATGACAACAACTTGAATAATTGACAAGGCGTTTTCCGCTTTGGGAATACCCAACATTGAGATAACAAAGTTAGCAGTTAATAAATTGCTGCTCTGTGTGATATTTGGTGAAAAGCACCAATTACAGCTGCTTTTTTTTTCTTTTGTTAACCAGTGCAATTCTTAAAGACAAGTCATGTTCCGCTGAACAACAAAAAAAAAAGTTAAAATGACAGACAAATGCATACATTCTTAAGTAGGTATTTAACATATTTAACTTTAATACTTTAGACAGACACACGTAAATACTCTTGATATCTTGGCACAGCAACTTTTGCCATAGATATTGTACATAAAAATGTCTTGTGCGCGATAACTCTAGCAGGCAAAAGAAAACCCTGTCTTTTCATTTGACTTTGATTGTTCGTGAGTCCTCATAATACATATAAAATCATACGTTTGCTTTTGATTTGAATTTCTGGCTGTTAGAAACAATATTGATTTTGGCTTCAGTAGAATACAGAATCCCGGAAAAATAACATTGTAGTGCAAAAAAAATATACTAAATATTTTTTCTTTCATCGCAACATTAACTTTTCTCAACTGATATATAGACATTATTATACATATCGTTACCTTGTTATAGAAAAGCGCTAATCGTTTTTTTCTCAAATCGAGTTTTGATGATCTTCCAAAACAAAAATGATATTTGCAAAAAGTTTCCCGGCCACAAAACTTTAATTTTTATTACGCTTTTTCTCTCTCCGGAAAAGTTAGGAAAACGTTACTTAGGGCCTTGCTATATTCTTCTTCTTCTTTTGGCGCTACAGTCCGTGGTAAACCTGGGCCTCAACCAACAAACTTTTCCAGCTGGCACGGTCTTTAGCCAGCATCCTCTAATTTTGCACACCAAGTTGGTTGAGGTCCCTCTCCACTTGTGTGCGCCATCGGTTCCGTGGGCGTCCTCTAATGCGTTGTCCTACAGGTTCGGAATCGAAGATTCCTTGCTATCGCCTTGCTATATTAAGTTATCGATATATTCGTATATATGGGTACGTTCGTATGTATTATTAAATATACTTTGGTACGTATGTATTTATATACAATATTTATACGCTTAAATACTAATAAAACAAAAAATATCGACCCCTTTGCGCGATATTATCGTATATTACAAAAACCAAATTTTACGGGACAGCCGTTCTTCTACGTTTCGCTGCTTTCGCTTGCATAACAGACGACAAAGTATTCAATCAATTTTTGGAGCAACGAAGTGGAATTCGCCTACAATATTTTGTCAGGTGACGTCTCTTTGAATGTAGAACAAGATTGCATCAAAAACTCAATTTAAAAAAAAATTGGTATATACGATAATTTCGCGCAAAGGGGTCGATATATTACTTTTATTATTACATTTTTTTAAATTTAATCAATAGATATACAGAATTATTTTTAATGGGTGTAACACAGAAGTTGTGATCCACATTGACTGCATTAAGGTTAATTAATTAATAATAATTAAGTAATTTAATAATACAAAAGAAATTTTGTAGAGCGAGTCATAATGATATGCATAAATATTTAGTAAATTTGTAACATCATCAAAATTCAGAGTCGATTTACTGAAGTATTTAAGCCTTAAATCTTTATATAGTGGGTGTACACAGATTTAGATCTGACAGTTGTAATTACTTACTTTTTCGTTTGTAAAATGCATAAAATTTATTATATTTATTATATGAGAACAAAACTTAGATGATATGATGTTCGTATGCATTAAAATCAATTACGTTGTTTTGCATTTTAGCTAACGATATGTACGTATAATTTATAAATAATATATAGTAAGTACAATAAATATTTCAGTGCTCAATTGATTATTATTGTATAATAGATTCGATATTCGCAGCTTCTTTATTTCATCACAATGTTCGCGAAAACGTCCGATGCTGGCAACTTTTAAGTGTCTTTCCGTACTCATGATTGGGTTGACTGACAGAGAGAGAGAGAGAGAGAGAGAGAGAGAGAACTAAATAAGACAAATGCATAGAAGCTAAATTATCGTCCAAAAGTCGCCAAATTGGCCAAACCCATTTGCTACAATCGTCAAACACCGGTTTTTTAATTTTTTTAATAAAGCAAATTTATTTAAGGTACAAAATTCATTTTTCTTATTAAAAAAAAATATATATTTATGGCTAAAAAATATATATAGATAATTTTAGATTATAATCTGTTCGATTGTGACATTTTTAACTCTACATTACAAATGTTGCAATAAATAAATCTGTTGCCCTTTTCTGACCATTTGCTTACTTCGGGATCTGCCCACCAGTCATCCTTAATTTTTCTTTTCTTTTTATTATTTTACCAAAATGTTTTGCAATATCTACATTTACTGTAGAAAATATTATCCTGGATTATTATATGTACGTTCATAGATCATGAAGTTATTTTAAACATTTCTTTTCATGTCAGTTTATAAATTTTACTCTTTGATATTATAAACTCGAAGAGCAACAATTATCAACCTTTTCTTATTTTTTTTCAGTACAAGGTTGCTTTAAGAGTAGTGAAAGTGTAGCAAACATGTATCCTTAAAAATCGTCAAAATTTCGGTAAATCTGGCTGCTATGCTACAGAGTACAACAACAAAACATGGCGAAAAGGCGTGTATTTTGTTTCACATAATATGGGGTCGCCATGCAACCAAAAATTTCTTTAGAATTTCTGAAAAAGTTGAAACGAGAACACCGTTTTTTTGTTTCTTTGCAATTTGCAAAACTTTAGATTAATATCAAATAAAAGGTGGGTTTTTAAGTTGTACGTGCAGATGTATTCTCTTTGCAAACTTTGAGCGCCTTGCAACCATTTTAGGTCACATGTCGTAGCTTTTACAGCCGCCTCTCAAACATTTGGCAGAAAAATTCGAGACTAGCGGTCATCTAAGTACGCAATTCAAATGCCAAATCAATTCGTAAACATGTGCAAAATAACCCCAACCGGTCAATTCCACGCTTTGCGTTAGAATTCGGTCGTCCGTAGACTAAAACTTTGAGGGTAGGATTATCTCGAGCAAAGATGACCTAAGCTGTGAACCTCACTAAAATTTGTCTGGTTTTAGTTTTCTAAAGCAGCAAGGCCGTGCCAGAAAGAAAAGCAATCAAACAACGTCTTTAAACCAACATAACCGATCCTTGTGCACAAATTTAGCCCGATTTGTTCAGCAGAATCATTGCAAATTGGAGCTTTTACTTATTCAGAACAATAGGAAACCAGCAAAACAACGTAAATGCAAAAATATAGTTTTATTCTTTGAAATGTATATAAAAGAATGGAAATTTATTTGCCTTAATGCTTTTAAAAACGAAATGGAGCAACCAATACGTAAGAAAAAGCTAAACCTGCATCAAACATCCTGGATGCTTACAGGCATCTCAATCTATGGTTAACACCAGGATCCCTCTTTCAAGACATCACAAGGGCCTGTTAGTCCCCTTTCTTTGTTGAAAGTTCTGGTAGAACCTGCAACAACAACCGAAGCTATATAAGAATTTACCAGGGTTTTGGTAGTCGTGTCAACTGAGAAGCCCTGTCCCTGGTAAGCAGACAGCCCCAGTTTGAAATAAACGAAAGCAAAGCCTGTTTCTATTAAAATTATTACCACTAAACTAATTATGTATGTCGTAACTATTCCTTTTACTTCTGACATACATTAAAAGCTGGCAAGTTCTTTATCAAGTTTAAAATTACTTTAAAGGTATATTCTTAAAAATCGTCAATTGTTCAGTCGCCACAATACCCTTTGGAAAGCCAAATAAAATCATCGTAATGACATCATAATATGGCAGCCCAAGATAGGAAAATCATAATGAAAGTCAAGTGTTGTATTGCTACTATTATATTATCGTTGTTTATATGGAACAAGTAGAATATGGACACTAATTACGGGCTTAAATTTTTTCTTCAAACTTTGGGAAATCATCTCATCAGGAAATTTGATGCCTGCAAATTTAAATATAAACAAGAGCATTAAGGCCAATAATTGTTTACTAAACCAACGAATTAAGTGTCCTTTGAAGCTTTTGTTGGCCAATATTATTTCTGTGTGAACAAATTAAGAAAATAAAAATTAATGTACAACACACAACCTCTCCCAAACACACAAACAAACATTTGTTTGCTTAGTGGCATTTTTCTGGTACTTAATGACTGCTGTTCAATTTAGTTTTTCTTTCACAACACAAACGAAAACAGTTTGACGTTGGCACATGAATGATTGTGTTGCCACAAATCATTAAACCAGAGACTTGTGACACATTAGTAAACAATTTAAGCAAAAGTGCAAATAATGCGTCAGCCATTAAAGCGAAATGAAAGAGAAATTACAAAATAAACAAATAAAAGCAACTCAAATAAACGATAAGAAAATGTGCACATACATAAATATTTTAAGAGTGAAAAGAAAAGTTAACAATAGAAAATATTTAGTTTGCAAAAATGTCTCCGTCTATAATGAAATGCTTTTTAAATCATATACATACATACATGTATGTATGTGTATGTTCATATGAAAGTAGGACTATTAAATTGTTACATCTACAAACAATAGCTACAGGAGTACGTGTCTCAAAATATAGCTTTGGGCTTAACGTTGTATAATTTTTCGAGTACTTTATTTTTGGTTACTCTGTATTCCTTGTGCGGCATTTTATAAATACGTACACATGGGCATACGTATATATGTATGTATGTACGTGCCAATAGGAAATATAGAGATTCCAGTCCATTATGCCAAGAACTGAAATACCCATTATTATTTGTAGCTGCACTTCAATTCTATTGGGGACAAAATTTCGCCTCGTAATCGTCGTTGCGCCCTAACGAGTAGTTTACAAATATTTTTCGCCTAAATAATATGCCGACATTTGGGTGAAGACATGTTACATGTGGCCAGTTTTTGAGAGATGTACTTGCGATCACATACATATGTACACCAAACACACGTGGACCTACTGCGTGTGCGAAAATCCTTAAAGTCTGTGACAACTATAAAGTTGACAGCGAATAGTTAGAGAGAGAGAGATTTTTCCCTTTAGGAATAGCCTGCCTTTAACCTGCTGCTTCAGGTTTCGTAAGAAAACCCTCAGAAGAAAACAAGAGACAAGAACTGCAACGGCCTCATATTCCCTGGTCACGGCGAAAAGTTGTCATTCAAATTCTTAGTCAATACCCAGTCACCAAGTGAAGTTCTGTTTTGCACAAGGCAAATATCCTATAAAAAATATAACTCTATGATGAATCTATGAAATTATTTTGCAAAATATTGCCAACTAAACGGTCACAACAAAAACCTGTCACAATTCAAAATTATACTATTTAGGTAAAACTAAGCAAAAGAGAAAAAGGTAATCTTTAGTCGTTTGCTTAAAGGCGGTACGAGTTACATAAAAATAGCAGTAGCAAATTTTGTTTAGCTAAAGAAGAATGCAATAGGAAGCAAACTAGCGGTAGTAGATTTCGATAAATTTTAATTTTTTTTGGACCAGTCAACCTCTACATATGCAATGCATTTTAGCAGAACCGGTTTGGGGAGGTACGAACAAAGGAGTTGTGTTTCGTTATTTTTTTATTGTATAACAGGGATGAGTAAGTCAGAATTTAACTGATGCACAGTCAAACATCAGCTAAACCAACATTGTATGTTTTTGCATTGTATTTGTGTTGTTTGTTATTGTGTTTATTTGAAAAAACTTGTGGCTGTTGCTTTTTCACCAGAGTATTTGGTAGGAATGGAACCTACGATCTCTGGCCTGTAGGTCGAATACTCTACCAACGCATTCATCGAACCACTTTGACTGTAAAGTGTGTGATGTACCAGTAAAGAAGATAGAAATCAAATTTCTTAACAATTCAGGATATATAACGGACATTTTCATCAAATGGGTCAACGGTGTCAAATAATAATATATTTATATTGAAACCTTTTTATTTTATATTCTTATAGCAAATTATTTAAGTGTTACTAATTTAACATATTCAACCGTAGACCAAGATGAATTGTAGATTGTAGATTCTTATATCTTACAATGTTCCCTTCGGTTCTTGGTGCCCAAAAACTGCACTCATTCTCATGTGATGGTGATAAAAAAAACCGACTTACACTACACATCCACTCTAAATGTTAATTTTTCCACTTTTAAGAATAAACTTGTTCAAGAGTTACTTTAATCAATTACCAGTTTAATTATTACAGAAAAAATGTCCCGAAATGTATCCTATCTTCTCTGATTATAGCTTAAAAAAGCACCCAGGCGCAACATTTTACAATCAATCGAAAAACATATTAAAGTGACGTTGTTAGGGAAAACTTTAAAATTAAATGCATTACAAAACTCAGTTGGGCTCCACTAAATTCCATATTTTTTGTCACGTTCCACATCGCTACTTTTTGCTGTGTTTGTTTTTCCATACCGAATTGTCCTTCTTTTCAGCTTTAAATTAGATTACGATGCTTGTTACGAGGTATAATTTATATTAAAAATTTAATTTAATGTTTAATTTTCTCATATTTAGAAGTCCATCCCCTAAATTTTTTCTGTTGTGGGCTCAATGGCACATCCCCTTTTAAATGGCTTAAAATGCAAACTTTTTGATCTCAATATTGAATTATCAACGGAGTTTATCTAATGTTGGTTTTAAGTTTTTAGAAGAATGATGAACCAAAAAAAAAAACATTTCTTTTAAAAACCTTTTTCTATTATTCCGGGATTTGGAACTTCTTTTAATTTCACAAAAATTATAATTTTCGAAACCTGTCTCGTAAATCCTCTATTTGGACTTCATTTCAATTTCATTGGCCCAATAAACTTAGTACATACACATAAGTATATTATTTGTAATAGCTTTTGGAATTTCTATGCATATTTAGAACATCATTAAAGTGGCGAATAAACTACAGGCTCCTGGGTAGCAAAAACTTAAGTTTGAAGCACCACTTAAATAAATTCACGTCTTGAATGTGACATAAATTTAACATGATACATAGTTGTCACATATTGAACTCTGAATTATCTTAATAAATATAAAACAGAGATGACAAAATATAATAAAATGGCATTAAAAACCTGTATTATGTCATACACTCGCATGGACTTGCAAATGAACGCATGAGTGTATATAAAACAATATATATGTAAAATAAATTTACGGTTATGTTCAACTTGATATCAATACAAATAAACTTTCTTTTGCATTACAAAAGGCAACGAAAAATTAATAAAAATGGCGCTAGAGAAACCCAACAATAAAATTGTGCGTGTAATAAAAACTGTAGCATCAATTGAATACACGAGTACATTGCGGTTATCTCTTTATGCCCACAAATGTAATAAAAGAATGTCACTGGCCTGAGGGCAAAATATATCAGGGTTGTTGTAAAAAAAATATTAATTGAAATTACTGTACCGGTGCTTTCAAATGTATATTTTTTTAAGGGTACTACAAAGCATTCAATTGCAAATACCGCATATCTAAAGCTTGAATCCCACTATCGGCACAACGCATCAATTTTGTGCTGCAACGAAGGCGTAACTCAGACCGATTAAAATGTATCCTGATGAGCCAGTAATGAAACTCAAGCCAACATAAGTATGAAAATGTGGTGATTTCTGTCGTCGCTGTTAGACACGACTAATGCCACCGGTCGGCAGGGACATGTTGGTAGTCATGTCCCATTTTCGAAAGTTATGAAAATATACAGAAATTGAGTTTCCACTTAAAATACATGTGGCTGCTTTAATACCATCAACAAGTGTAATAGTGAAGAAAATACTTTAACGCCATCTGAATAGAAGAGAAAGAAATCACACACTACTTCATCGTGAATAGGAACTTCATGCAACTTGTCGGGCTTAACACGTGCATAAATACTCCTCCGCAAATTTTCATTCTTCTGCTTGTTTTTATTCGACAAACCGGTTTCTTTTGTGTCCTTTTTGTATTATTTTTCGTGATTTTGTGACTACAGGCGCAAATTGTTGTTTTATAAAGCATCCACCAAAGAACAAAAAACGTTCTACTTATTTGTTTACATTTCACCTCAGCAAATGTCCAAACAGTCCAAGTTGGTGAAACCGCCCCCCTTTTGGCTTACACGGCACACAAAGGTGGAAACTTCTCGTGTTATGCGGAGATAACACAAAGGCTTTGCCCTAGAGTTCGCTCTTTCTAATCCCTTCTACAAGTAATTCCCTAGTCATAAAAAGGAAGACTAAGTACCTGCGCTGGTAGTTCAAGATCTGCAAGAAACATTACGAAGAGCAGAAATCTGCTGCAAGACAGCAATAACCCAGGGACATTTGGATCAGCCAGCGTACTTTTATACCCCGATATCTAACAAAGCCTCGTTTTGCACACGCGCTGCACATGCCGAAGTCTTAGCAGGGATTTTGATTTGTGCAGCTAAAACTATGGATGGTGAAAAATTTGTTTTGTTGGTGCAGGCAAATGAATGCCTTTACAGCAAATACAAAAATTTTCCGGGATACAAGAGTTCGTACAGAAACAGGCTTGTCGTCTCACTACATTTTACACGTGTTAAACCACGGAGTTCATGACGATAAACAATTTTCGGCATCCATTTAATAATATTTTTAATAAACAGTCCCACAGTGATTTTGTTTATGTCACATGACATGACATGATTTAGGACACTATATAACCACCTACATTACAATTATAACACATTTACATTCAGGATACATTTCTACCATCGGCTAATGAGGCCTTAAATGTTGCAGGTACTGGCAAGTAAATTACAAGTGCGACTGTTTCTTATGTAAATTTTTTCTACCCAAATGATATATAGTTTTGATCATTTCAACTCCTATGGATTTGACCAATCAAGGACCAAGGAACAAATTCAAATTAATAAGATTTGTTTCATTTTGGTTTTTAACCTTCATACAACTTTAATATACAGATATATGTATGTAGATAGATATAAACATAAATCAATATATTGCGATGGAAAACCCTTGGAATATTCCATAGCGATGAGAGATGAAGAAAATCATCACTTGCGTCCATTCTACGCTGAAGAAGTGCGAGATGCCACTGCTGCAACTAAAAGAATCTAGAATTGGCGGTTTCTCACACAAGAAAGTTAAGTCCAACAGTTTAGCCTTGTGTAAGGTACCGCAAGAACTGATATAGTCGCCAAATTAAACATAATTTCCAGAGCTCAGCTCTTCAGCGTCAAATAATAGGTGTCTGAAGACACCTATTTAAAACTTCGCTTTCTGTAGTATTTATAAAGGATGTTAATCTCATAATACTGGATACGATTTTTTTGAAGTTATTGATACAATTTCTCTGTGAAAGAGAGTCTTCAAGTTTTGGCACATGACGTGTTTTCGAAGATGATTTGGTGTAGCTGTTGTTGTTGGGTGGAAAATAAATCAATTCAACGTGATTGGATAGTTGAAGATTAATGTGCATCATGCAGTTATCCAAAAACAAGACCATCTTCGATTTTTCTCTAACTCAAGACATGTTTCTTGGTCACAATGAGAAACAACAAATAAGAACAAACTCTTGCTTCCAGCAAAGAATGTTTTTGTTTCCTCTAAATGCATGAAGCAATTTTGTTCCCAATGAGAAAAAATTAAAGAAAAGAGAAACTGCTGCTTCAAGCATTGCATAGAAACCGGAGCAGCAAAGGTTTTCAAATTTTGTTTGTGTCAGAAGCAAAAACTCATTCATTAGCATTTTAAATTATAGGGTGTAGACAAGCCCGCGCGTCGGCGGGCTAGATATCATTCTAATAATTTCAAATAAAATAGAGCATCAAATTTAATTATTTATTTTTATTTTGTTCAGTTATGGAAAAGTTTTTCCAGATCGAAATTAACGTATTTAAAGCGGTCAAGTGCCTTAACTGCAGCTCATCAGCCCATAACATCGGTCACATAAAAAATGTTGGGGCTGGTTATCTGAAAAATAATAGTAACATTTATTTCACAGCCAAAACCAACATTAAGAAGCTCTGCGAACTAAAGTTTGACACTTTGGCTTGTGATATTATGATTTCACAATGTCCACTTCAACACGATGCAATTTTAATAGTTCTGCCAATAGAGTCTGGTTAGTTACAATCACATTTAAATGCATACATTTATAAACTATAGAGTAATATGCAGGTTATGTGAATCTTCGTTAGTGGCTTGGGATCATATCAACAGCTTCTTTTTTTGTGTAAATTAAACTAACTTCCGGTTTCCCTTATACACAAAGTGCTATTCAAGTAATTTGTCCTTTCTACAAATTATGTGATTTAGAAGATTCCGCAAACTTTTGAACGAAAGCAAAAAAATAAATAAAAGTAAAATTCCCACACATTCCTGTAGCCCATTTCCTGCGAAATTCTTTTGTGCTTGTACCTTTACTAGTCCTAGTCGATATTTTTTTTATTTCCTAAGAAAATAAACAAAATTTTACAATATTTTCTTTTTCAAACTTCATTGATTCACATTTTATTTGAAATTTCATTTCAAAAGCGGCATCCGGCACCTGTGAACTGAAACGTTAAATTGCTGGCGATACCGGACAGCAACTTTAATCATCACATGACGTCGTGTTCGTCAAAATAAGTTCTGAACTTAAAAATTGCATGATGTTTTAAAAACAGTCCCAAAATGCGTAAATAAATTGCTATAAAAGATGATGCTGTAAGAGAGCAAATGAATGCTAATTTCACAAAACTATTTGGAGAAATCAGGCAAAAGGGCCTTGAAATAAAAAGATGAATAACAACAAATCGACTGGCGATGAATAAAACCGTTTTTGTGTTTAAAATACACATTCACACACACACACATATACACGCGCACACACACACATATTTAATAATAAAAAATGGTTTATATAATACAATATTATCAGTTTCATGTTCAGATGATCAACTTTAAGAGAAACTTTCTTTACAAAAGATGAATGAATACAAACACTGACAAAGCAGTCAATAAGAGGGAATTTCCGTAACCGAAATTATTTTCAAATCAAGAGGCAGTCAGTCACAACAACAAAATGCCGAATGTAATGAAATCTTTTATTGAAATGGAAAACTCGGTTTATTAATGTATTATTTTACGTTGCGATTATGACAATAACGAAGGAGAAGCAGTCAGCGTTGTGGACTTTAAATGTGGTTGAAGCGCGGACGCACATTTTCGTTTTGTATTTTCGATGTGCTAATAATGACAAAATACTTACTACCAGAGTAACTAAGTTGTAAATGTATTTTGTTCTCTCGGATAAATGAACATTGGGACAGAAACGTGTTGTTTTGGTGGCCATTTTTTTTTTTTATAAATATACAATAAATAATATATATTTAATTTGTGTTGCATTGCACTTCTGGCCACAAGAGGGAATAAAAATAATGCTCTAATTATTTTTGGACTCATGCTGGAACTTGGTCATCAGTTGCTTTTTTATGATACTTTACTGTTTGTGTTGTGGTGGCAAATACGTTGCGATTAGATGGTTAAATCCTTTTGGTGCAAATTCTAACGTGATGAGCAACCGTCTTATGACTTTATCTACAGGTGGTCATAACCACGGGTAAATATGACACGAGCCCACCACCATTCTCGTATAGCATAAGGAGTCAATGTTTACTTGATTCATATTACAAACCCTCTGTTCTCTAGATTGGGATGTCTAATCATCAACTCTTCACAATAATTTCTGAGCAATCGCAGAACTGCAGTATCTGACATCAATCAATTCTATACGAACTCGCCATACTGTTCTTATATTGTTTTTAGCACAAAATCCCCTAGAAAAAAGTTTGCCCTACAGACGCAATGTTTCAGTCTGTACTGACAGTACGATAGTGAGTCTAGAATGTTTTCTAAATAAAATATCCCGGGACCTGTTCATTCCTCTATTTTATTTTGGTGAATGGTTTTACAAAAAGTCACACATTTCTTTGATTTTGTAATCATCTTATTATCCCCGATGCCCAAAAGGTAATCGGCTTAGCTGAACGAATTGCCTAATGTAAACTCCCATCAAGTTAAACAACTTTTGGGTATAAGAGTGAAAAGTTACCAGCAATATAATGTTTTAAGATTCAGATGTCACTTTTAAGCGAATATGTTTCAGATTTCTTTTGGACACTTGCAACCTTTTCATCGATAACATGTTGACCTCTTTTGACGTTTTTATAGCTTTTTCCAGCATACCTGAAGCCTTTAGTTACATATATTTTCAATTGAAATACATCTATACCCTTTCCGACAATCTCAAGGCGTCTAAAACGAGTGAATCTCGCGTCAAGTATTTTTGGCTTAGATTGGAATTTATTCTGGATTAATTTCAGCACGTTTCCTCCCATTGTGCAGCAGCTCCAAAACTTAAGTTATGATTCGTATGAAATTAAAAGAGAGCCAAACAAATGGTGAGTAGAGAAATGCGGAAAGAAATGACAACTCTTTCTTGGCTTATAACAGTACAAGCACACAAGCACAACAGCAGTGACATGTCCACGAGTACACGAGTGTGAATGGGTGTGCGTACATTGATACACATTAATGTAGTTGTGTGTGTGTGTGTGTGTGTAGGCAAAACGTTATGTCTTTTATTTAAGCAAATTCTGTGCAGCAAAACATGGAGCTGGCTGGGCTGGCTGTCAATGCAATCGCTCTTCAACATTTACTACATTGATTTTCACATATCGGCGAATGCGAAGAATTTCATAAGTATGAGTTTTTGTCGAAGGGCGAAAGGGGAAAGGGACACAGCACTCATTATTGACACTCTTTTACTGATGTTGTTGAACATTTTACCAGGTTGATGTGAGAGTGCGTGTGAGGGGCTAAAGTGGGGTAAGCTGAACAACGAGTGATTTTTTCTTGTAAATTTCTTACTAATGACATTATGGTAGTAGGTAGCTGGATGGCTGGCTGGCTGGCTGAGTTGTCGCTGCTGTTGTTGTTGTTTTGAATATTATAACAATACCTTTAGCTTCATGATCAAGAGCAACATCTCAAAGTCTACCATGATGAATGCCGGTGTGGCTGATGATCATGGATGGGCAATGGCAATAACAGCAGCAGAAGCAGAAAAAATTGGTTTATCATTGGTTGTATGTTGTTTGTTTGTTCGTGTGTTTTTTTTGTTCGTTTTCTTTTTAAAGGTTTTGCATAATTATAAGATTTTTGTTGATTGTTTGAGACTGCTTAAAAACAGCCTGACATCGTCGAAAAATTATCAAACCTCAGCTTGTTCCATACGAATGAACACATAGTGATTTCGGTGGTTAAAAAAATATTCATATAATATAGAAAATATATATAAAAAATTGTACGGTCTTAAAAGATTTTTATATTTAAATAAATTTAATTAAAAAAACAAGAACAAACAAAATGAAAGTCTTTGTTGCAACAACATGTGTGCTTTTATTAGCTACTGGCATCCTTGCCAATCCCACTGCCACTAAGGATATTAACAGTGGTGAACAACAACAACAACAGCTACAACAGACCAGTGCTTTTGCCCACTGCTTGGAATCCGATTCAATTTCGTGTTTACAGTTAACGGTACGAGTTGGTTAATAAAAATTAAAAACAGTAAAATAAAATAAATGAAAACAATTCAAAGCACCCAAAGGATTACATAACAGAGAAATGAAAAAGTGAAAATATTATGAAATATTTTATTGTATGTTCATAAAACAAAAGATTCAAAGTGATGTAATAGACATACATATGGACATACATACATACATATACATATGAAGCAAAAAACCAAATAAGAAGGCGAATACATATTACGTAACTTGTCGCAAGTGCTGTTGCCAAATAAGCAATCTAAGCCAAAGGATATACATATGTATGTGTGTTCACATGTCTTAAAAATATAGTCTGTGAACGTTTCTAAATTGGATTACAGAGCCTGGGCACTCTACAGCTTAAATTATGAAAGTGTAAAATTTCCGATTTTTATGTTTGTTACGCAAAAAATTTCATAATTTTGAGTCAAACGAATTTTCAGTTTCTTTAATTCAAAAGTCCTGTGTGCGCCTGTTCAATATATTGGATATTTTTTATGCAATTTTTTTTTTTACAAATAATTTGAAAAAAGTCTTTTTATTTCATTTAATTGTCAATCATATGCCAATCTCGACTCATTTTGTGAGCAACGAAAGTTAATTTTCTGGCGAAATTATTCAAGTGAATTTCCAAAAATTCTGTGTCTGTAAAATTCAGATGTTGCGAATGATGCGATTTGTTTTGTGTTCCAGTCTTTAGATTTTTGCTATTTTGTTTGTAGTCCCTCTTTAAATTTCTGAGTTTTGGACGCAAAAGCTTTAAAAAAGACTGTCTTTCATGAAAATATCAAATTCCTTGTTATTGAAGGATTTGTGAAGGAGTTTTGCTCAAAAATACTTGAACTGATCGATGATAAATTATTTCGGAAATTTTTTTTATATTCATCGGTCTAACCAAGTGCAGTATTTTACTATTTAGAAAACGAAATTGGTGAACACTTTTGCTACTATTAAAAAAATATGGAAATAAATATATAAATCAGTAAAACAGTAAATGTTTTAATTAAAAAAATATATATACAAGCTTTTCTTCTTGTTTTTTGATATTTAAGTTTTCTGTATATTAACTTTTAAATAGATTTTAAAATCATAAAAATGCTAAATTGTTCAACTTAAAACAAAATCTTTGTTTTTCAACAAATTCTATGCATCAAAAAAGAAGAAAAAAGAAAACCAACAAAAAACAATTGTTCAGTGAAATATTTGATCAAAACATTCTAGAATTCCTCCTTAATATGTTATATTTCATAATTTTCTCGTTTCATTTAACAATTGGGCCTGTTTTTAGTTTTAACAAATAATAGTTTTACAGCAAAATCTTTTTCACAAATCCCAACAACAAGGAATTTGCTTTTTATATAATTTCTTGCCGTTGAATTAACCAAAAAGAAAATCCTGCGATTCAATAATTAAATGACAATAAACTAATTAAACTATTTGAATTTCAGTTTCAGTTCAATCGAAAAATTCCGAATAATTAATTTAAAAAAAAAACCTACTCGATCTCTTTACTAGTACCAAATCGTAGTTCGGTTTGTAAATTTTTAGTTTTGTATATAAAAATTATTATAATCCGGAAAAGTTAATAAATTATTTCTTACTGCCATATTCGCCAACAATAATTCTATGCAAACTTAAAACTATTAAGTTCAATTTCAATAACTTCAGAGTTTGAACATTTCAGGTTTATACTGAATATTAAGCATTTTCACTTTTTTTTTGTGACTTTTAAAATAATAATAATAAAATAATTTACAAGCTTTTAAATGTTTAAATTTAAAATTTTAAGCTGTTTTTATTCATGGTTTTCTATTTTCCCCCTCTAGCTTTTCCGCAAGGCTCGCTCAATCTTCGAAAACCCGCAAATTGAATTAGTTGGTGGCGTCTCTTTGATCAAAAATAGTGAAGGCCGTCAGGGCAAGTCACTGGATGAAAGTGCACGTGCTGTTGAAGCTGCCAGCAGCGTCGAAGCCCGTAATTCAGAAATCGGCAACTACTTGCTGGCCAATGTCAAGAGCTTCTTCGTTGAACGCTCCTTGAACTTTAATTTTGTTAATGCTGCCCGTTCTGTTGCCCGTGCTATACCCGACGACATTAAGGCCGATTTACGGGATTTGGTGGTTGAGTCTCGTGGCAAGAAGAAGAAGTTAATCAAGAAATTCTTGCCCCTCTTGTTGGGCGTTGGTGCTAAAGTAGCCGTTTTGGCAGTTGGTTCCCTCTTCGGTCTGTTGTTCTTGGCCAAGAAGGCTCTTGTGGTGTCCGTTATTGCCTTCTTTTTGGCCCTGGCTGCTGGTGCCAGCAGTGGTTTGAGCCGCTTTGGTGGTGGTTCAGGCGGCCTTTTGGGCGGCCTGGGTGGTTTGTTCGGTGGTAAGAACTCTGCTCCAGCTGGTGGCTCTTCTGGCTGGTCATCAGGTGGTGCTGGCAGCGCTGGCTGGCCTTCCGGCAGCAGTTCCGGCTGGGATACGCATGGCGCCTACAGCTCCCCCGTTGCCCAAACAATTGCTTACTCTGGCTACAAGCAAGCCAGACGATAAGCCATTCGTGAGTTATTTGTCTTGAGCAAACAAACAAATTTCTTTTAGGGTAACAAATATTTTATACATTAAACAAATTGCAACAAAACGACAAACAGACTTGAACTTTTTTTCTAGGACTTAAAACGAAAAATTTGTTTATATCAACAGCATAATTTATTTGATAACTATAACTATAACTTATTCTTATTTATTTAATTTATTATTATGTTAATTAGCTGACACCAGCAACTCGAAACTCAATTAAAATGTGCCTTTAAAAAAATATTCAAATGTTGAATAAGTTTCCAAGTTTAAAGTCTGTTCTTTATTGTGTGAAAAAATGATTTAATATTCTTAAACGCAACTATGTTAGATTAAGCCAAAAACATTTACACATACATAACAAACAATTTTCTGAACATTTCTTTAATACATACATACATATGTAATTCACAAAATGCATGCGAACTAGTCAAGCATCTTGTGTCTTGAAGAATTTTAAATCATTTAATTCTATTCTATTCTATTCTATCCTATTCTATTCTATTCTATTCTATTCTATTCTATGCACTATCACTTTCTTTAAGCTTTTATTTTATACAACTTTAACTAACTTTACAACGGTTCAACTATTTCCTCAACCACCCGCTATTATCACTTTAAACTGTTCCATAAATTATTTATTTCTATACCAAAAACCATAACTATATTTCCCAATTCTTTTCTCCAAACACTTGAAAACATGAACAAACAAAAAAAAAAAAAAGAAAGATTCGAAGAAATACAATATCATGAATTCAAACTACACACAAAATCTTTGTTTCGTTTCATCTTCCACCAAATATGTATGTACATATTTCTTTACATTTCTCTGCAGAATTCATTAGCACTTTTCTTAAAACGGAAAAAAGCAACGTCATTTACACCATCCGTAGTAACTTTCCTTTCATCTCAAACTCAAACAAAAAAATCTTCATAAAAACGAATTGTCATTCAAATATTTATGTACAAGTGTAAATGTACACATTTTAACAATTCATTTTAATGAAATTTTTATGTGTTTCTTAATTTGTATGCAGCATTAAGTTGCCTGCAAGTGCCATTTTAAACTTCAATTCATTCTTCTGCTCAAGAAGAAAAACCTTTGCTTTCCTACATTTCAACCTTTTCTTTACTTCTCCACTTCTGTAACATTTTCCATGCTTCATTATATTCTCTCTAACCTCTAATTCTTCTAACACAAATATTTTAATTTAACTGGAAAACAGCCTGCAGCCCACGTTCATTTTGCTCACCACTGCCAATCATGTTTAATTCGTTTTTTGTTTCAAAATTTTATAATTCCTATTTCATTATCGTCTTCTTCTTCACCCCGGTTCACTTTGCAATAATTTCTTTCCTTACCATAAAATTCTTTAGCGAATTCTTGCTGTCACTTTTCCTAAGTCTCTCTCTCCGGCCTCACTCTGCAACTTGAAAACTTATTTGTCATATTTTTTGTCATTGTTTTATTAAAAAAAAAAAAAATACACAAACACACAAATAAAAGAAACAAATTATTTTGCATTTAAATAACAATATTTTTTTAATTTTTGTTTTTATTAAGCACAAGAGTCTAAAGAAGTCAAATGGCGGCCATTATATTGCAAAAATTCAGTTTAATTAACTAAGACAACAGTCGACTTGTGCTGGATTACAAATAGTATGAGTTTTGGAATTTTGTTAAAAAAAAACAATTAATTTATGTGTTGTTTCCACAACTCTAGCAGGCAAACAAGCAATCGCTCAAAAGAGAAAAGAAACAAAATTAATGTTTTTCACATAAATTTGCTACACAAGTCAATCGTTTGTGCTATAAAAACAGCATCGTTTGGCTGTCGCTCAAATATTTTACTTTTCATTGAATAGATAGTGGCAAAGGGAATTCGATATTGTGCTATATTTTTGGCGGCAAGCGATACAAAGTGGCCACAAACGCATATATCGAACACGAGGTCGGCTCAAAAGAGTAGGGCGAATTTTAATTTTTCTAAAAGAAATTTTATTTATCCATCAATTTTTATTTTGTACCTGTACGAACCCGTAATTATTAAAACCCGTCTATTCATTTCAATATTTCACAGCCTACTTAAAATTTTTTATTAATTTTAAAACTTTTATAAATATTTTTCATGGTTTGCTTGAGCAGGTTTGCTACAGTCCCTTTCAAAAAAGTATAATAATAAAAAACTATAATAAGCCAGTGTTTTCTTCCTTCTCCTTCTCGAAGCAGTTTTGGGATATTCTTGAGCTCTTTTAGAAGCTCGTCTTTTACATCCTGTTGTTGTTAGATAAAAATAAGACCTCCAAGCATTTTTTTATTGGTAAAAATTAAGCAATTTTGTCACACAAACCCCAACATCCGCAGCAACATTTTAATAGTGTTTCGAAGATTCTCCGTAACAATTTTCATCACTTTCTGAACATTTTCACGGATTGTTGATTTACTCGTCATTCGCAACTTCCCGACATTCTTTGAAAAGCTTGCAACATCACACAAAGTTTGATGCAAGTATATGTTCGGGACGTTCGTACCAATATAAAAATCGCCATTCGAATGTTCTTACTTCTCAATGAATAATGGTTGCAAAAAGAGTCTCAATTGATCTTCGATGCTAAAAGAATGGCTAGTAAATGAGACCAGAAATAGTAGTTTTTCCATATCCAGGTGAGAAACAGTAGCAGATCATAGTTTTAAGAAAACTCATCTTAAAAATAAATACGATCTCACCTTGATGATATTCATCGAATGGAGGCAAGATCCAGTATGACTAAGTTCACTACTTTTTATGTTCGGCAAATATATTATATGTTTACATGGACAAATATTTCAAAGTAACAAATGTTTTATTCTGGCAACGTAGTGGACTTCCCAGTTGCAGACACCGTTATAGAGTACCGGTATCATCATCTTAGAACCGATTTTCTCTCCGAGCTTTTCTTGTACGGTAATTTCGTTTATTTCGCATGTTTAGAGTTTATTTTTAGTTCTTTTTACAGTTTACGCTTCTGCTTGGAATGCAACCATATCCTGCACAAATTTATGTTTCCAATGGCTTGTACTCTATGCTATTACTTAAGTAATTTAGGGGATTCTCCCAGAAGAATATATATGTATGTACATTTGATCACTGTTGCTCGGGAAACGGTATCCATTTGCTTGTATGCGTCAGTATTTGAACATGAATAAGACAACGTTTTTATCAATAAAAATATAAAAATGTATAATAAGGAAAGATTGCCGGCATTTGATTATTCAAATTTGTAGCTTTCCCTCCAGCGTACAACCGCCTTGTACGGACAGTTATTTCAATAGGCTCTGCGATAGCCATTCAATAGCGATTTCAATGTTTTAATATCCAAACCTGAGATATTATTATAATTTTTTTAATTTTCCTTAGTTGCATTTAAGGTACCTGTAAACAATTTATGGCCTTGTTTCACTACGGTTCTTATTAATCTGATAAAACAAAAGCATATGGAAGTCATTTGAAGCAAAAAAAGTACAACTTTAGAAGAATTAATGGTTTTAGTGACTTCTTCTAGGGCAGTAGATCGGTATCGATATCTTTTTTAAATTTATTTTATATATCTGCCATCTGACTCACAGCTTTTGTTACGGAATTGGATTTAGATGCTGCCTTGTATTAATGCATTTGTATTAAGATGCTGCCTTGAAGTGTGACAATTGACTATAAAGAAGCACGACAACGAAATGATTTGAAAAGTGAAGTAAGTGACATTACAAAGGATATTATGAATACACATCATAGGGACATGCTTAGAAAATGTTTCTTACCTCAATTAGCTGGCATTAATTTTGCTGGCGTGTGATTCCGAAAGGATGGAGTCACAATTGATTTCCTAATTCAAACTTTTACTGAAAGAATAATTGCACCTAATGGTGCAATTAATTGGCCACCAAGATCGTGTGATTTCATCAGCGTCAGAAAATTAATCGAGTTATTGGCGAAATACGGCCAAAATGCTTACGAAAATGTATGTTAGCCATAACGGCCACATGGCCGAAATCATATTGAAACATTATTGTAATAAAACTTTGCATCCAATAAAATCCGTTTCATTGGTATTAAAAATATGTACTTGTTAGAACCTAATTCAGATTTAATTGAGTTTTCACATTGTTGATGCAATAATGAGATTGTGTTGATTTAACTATTTATGTGACATTAAAAGGAAACAAAGTAATTTCATTAATAAAATATGTTAAACTTACATGATCATATGATTGACTCTTTTATTTGCGTACCAGTTGGCTAAATATACAACTTTCCTTTCTAGGGAACGAAAGAGTTGGCTAAAATTCGTAAAACATATAAAATTGCAACAAAACAAAAACTTTTTTTTTTTCTTATTCATTCATTGTTTACTGAAGATTTAATTATTGTATGAGGGTTTCAAGAAACCCAAGTTTGTTTCAAAAGTCGAGTAAAAGCTATAGTATTGCAAAATTTGTTAATTTATATAACTTTTAAAGGCAATTGCGAGGTGTGGAATTTTTACCATTTTCTTGTCATAGAATCATACTGACGATGCGAAACCAATTGATAATACCATAATTAAGATAATATATACAACAAGTTGCGTAAATAACGGTAAAATATGTTATATGCCTCAAAATCATCTCTTACTTTCATATAAATACCGGGCAGATCATTTAAAAACATTTTGGTGAATCCACTTATACCCCAATCTTTGAACGCTTGTCGCTGCCATCGTGGTGTTTTCATTTCTTTTCTTGATTAATACAACAAACAACGAGCTGGTTGTACCTTTAAACATAATATTTTGACCCAATTTCAGAAGACGCAGTTAAACGTAAACGCTTAACCATTTTAAACTTGTTTTTTAAAACAGAACATAAACGTTATTTTAAGCAGTTAATGTTAGTTAAAGCTCAGCTCAACTTCAAAGAGAGAAGTGCAGACGCGCACACGCAAGCATGTCTTCTGCAAACATGTGTAATGGTAAGACAGACCCCAACCCAGCAAACCCAACATCGGGCGTACGAAGTAAACTGAAACATTTGAAAACAGTGAAAAGTAGAAGATTCGGAACGGTAAAAGTATATCAGACCTTAACGAAACTCGTCCAATGTTCCCCACCATTCAGTTCTATGCCGAAACAATTATCTGTTGCATGGAAACAACATCTCGAAGGCACTTGAATTAGCAGTTACTACCACTTCTTGGTGCGAATTTAGCTTCAAGCCAAATCCGGAAGGTTTCAACCGAGATACGCACTTTAATGCACGATCCCTCTATTCTATATACATTCCGAGGACTTATTATACCCAGATTTGCAAATTTCATGCATGACAATAGTTATATTTCCCTGCCTCGGAATTTTAACTTTCAATGCTTTAAAAACTTTACATGTATGTGTCTGTGTTTTTTTTTTTAATATAAAGGTTGGAATACAATGTGAAGCTGTGGCTGAAACTTAAGTTGTGTCTGAGGCGGTGGTTGAAGCGAAGTCTGAAGTACGAAAAATGTTCAAACACAATGATGAGGCGTGATTTCATGGTTGCCAATTGCAGTGAATCAAAATTTTGTTTGCAAATGTATTGAATTTGAATGAATGACAAAAAAAAAAATTAAGGCGGCTGTGAATAATGGCTCTACGAAAAATTTCCAATAACAGAACTTTTTGGTAGGCTTGGCGCAGTTCTCCCATATAATCTATGACGACAAGTTTCATTTTCTAAATAATTTAAAACTTTTAAGCAGTAGATTACAGTTTCAGTTGTCAAGCTGGCGAATAGAAAAAACGATATTTTCCTAAAAAAATTTATATGAGTTTGATTTTCGTAAGTCCTATAAGAACAATAAATAAATAATTAGGGGTCTGGCCCAGATCGTACTGCGATCATCGTCCATTGCGATTATAAGGTCCAGCTGAAGTACTTAAATTTGACTACTCCTGTTTAAATGCGGAACCAAATTCCAACGAAATTTCAGTAAATATCAAAGCAGCCAGCAGTAATTTCTTTTCAAGTAATTCATTTACATATTTTATAACAATTTTCTAATACCAATTTGGGTGTGTATATTTCAACTTAATTAAATTTTAATTATTTGTACACAACATACATAAGTATGCATTTACTTAAGTACTTTTTTCACCACAAAAAACGTTTCGACATGAACGACAATAACAATGTCACAAAATGTGGATGCCGTGAGCTGTTAAGCAAAAAAAAGCTTAAGGTATTGTAATATTGTGAAGCCGGGTCGATGAGCCCTTTAAATGTTGATTTGACGGTGGGTTTTTTAACGTTTTGATTTAAGATTTAACAAACTTTTATTTCTGTCTGGTAAAAAATATGATTTACACAGATATGGTTCGTTTTGTTAACGTTAAAGGAACAAATTCATTTCTATCAAAAAAACCTTAAAAATTATCTTTAGCAAATTTATGTTTCTGTATGATTTTGTATGCGCCAAAATTTTAACGCCTATAATCAATTCCAAAAGCTTTATATAGGGTGGAGTTTTGAATACACATACATAAGATTAATTACGATTTTATATTATAAGTGGCAGGAATTTTTCTGTTTTAAAATAGTTGCCATTTAAGCGGAGAAAAGTTCGTAAAATAATTAGGATTTTTACAACGGACTAAAAGGTCAATACACAAAAAGTCTAGTAATATATTTAAGTTCCTTATCTTTTTATGCTCTTGATTCAATGCGAGGTTTTGTGGAAGAAGTGTCAAATTATGAAGGCGGGACATTTTATCTTTTGAAGAAATTGTCAGGTAGCCACCTGAATATATTTACTAATACACTTAATATAAGTGTTATTGATGTTTTAAAAAAAGTTTTAAATGATTTTCCTGGTCCAAAAAAGGTCTTAAGTATTATTTTTTTCCTCCTTTTTATTATTTGTTCTATATAGTGGTTCTTTAGCTATAAGGTTTAATATTAAGTTATTTTAGTCTTAAGTTCGTTTGAAGTAAATAGAGCTCCACTTAATTCTGTGTTTTCTTATTCCTAAAAAAAATTTTGTGTAATTAAAATAATACTTTATAGTTTTAAGTGCTCATAAAAAATATGCTGGTAATTCCTGCCTCAATTAAATGTAACCAACTCCAAGTAGTCGCACGAGTTACAGGGCACTCGCGATAATATGAACAGCCTAAAATATGAACACTTTTTTACTTCCATTCAATACTCTGAAATATGAACTCAGCACTAAAATGTTAAAATAGGAACAGCTTATTTATATTTTCTTAAACGGAATTAATCTCTCCACATAGAGCTAAAATCAAAATTAACAGAATAGTGGCTAAATTCTAGTTCAACTGCATAACAATTTGGGGATTTCCCGAGTTCCCTGTTTGGTTTTAAATTGTCTTTTTCGTAATTTTATTAAATTTTTTAATATAAATTAAAAGTGGAAAGTTCTTAAAATACAAACAAAGAAACAAAAGTTTTTAGCTTTAAAAAAAAAAATTTGAAATTTTAGAACAATTAGGAAATAGGTGCAAATGTTACTAATTTAGCGAATAAATTTGGGGTGAAAAAATCCACAATATGTAGAATAAATGCTTTTGTTGAATGTGTTAACAATACGTTTATTGGACCTTGAAAAAGGAAAAGCTGTGCGGCCTTCTGAGCAGCCAAGAATAGAAAATTCATTATGCCGATGGTTCTTGAATATGAGAAACAGAAAGATCTCTTTTTTATTTATTTAATTTAATAGTCGAATGACAAACTTTCTTACATACTGGAAAAAAGAAAAAAAAAACTATTGCACAGAAATGCTTTATATCTTTAATATTGTGATGTTTTAAAGCTCATCCAGACAAAACATATTCGGATCAAATCGACCTACAGATCTCCTAAAAAATGTCTGCGAAAAAAATAGAGAATTAATTTGGGAACAATTTACAACATCTTATTTTTTTATATTATATTATATAATTTATATTTCGGAGTTGAAAGCCAAGACTCTTTTTTTTATATATTAGTTACAATATTTATAATTTTTTAAGTAATAATAATAAATAAACAAATAAATAAAAAGAGTGCAGTGAAGCGGTAGAAATATAACAAAAGGAA
Organism: Epicampocera succincta; assembly: GCA_932526305.1. Lineage (NCBI taxonomy): Eukaryota > Metazoa > Arthropoda > Insecta > Diptera > Tachinidae > Epicampocera > Epicampocera succincta. Next base: position 63,107,260 of record OW052034.1, read on the forward strand.
AATGAAAGATAGTAAAATATTTAATTCAAGATAAAAATAGATTCGCTGTATTAAACTTATGTACATATATTAAATATGATAGTATCCCGTTAGTTGACTATTGAAATAATTGCCTAATTCTTAACTAGTTACTAAAGTTCACTTATAAGTCGCTTTTCAGGCTGAGAACATTTTGTTCTGAACCGTGTATTCGAAACTTCAACGCTTTGAATTAATGTTCTGGTGCTACTATGCACCATTTTAAGTATTTTATTCTGGGCTACTTGTAGTCGTTTGATATGAGTTCTAGCACAGCCACCCCAAATAGAACAACCATACAGCCTGTAATATTGTTCTTGCAATAATTTATAACATTTTATTTGAATTGCGGAGCACGGAGTTTCTGTGGATAAGAGGGCATAACATTTTTTATTGTATTTATTAATTTTAACAATAAATTGCGAGCCAAACTGCTGCCAAATTATAATTAGTTAAATATAAGAGTTTTATTTTTCTTGTCCAAAAAATAGGTTGTGTTTTATTCGAGTTGGTTTTTATTTGAAATTTCTCATATTTATTATTGTGTTTGGAATCGGACTATTATATGGAATCGAACCAAGTACAGACCTCTGGCAGGAATTTTGTTCAACTCAAAAAAAAAACATTTCCTATACAAACACAAAAATTTCTGTTATATAAAAAGTCTTTGATGATCTTGACCAGAAACATGGGCAAATTGAATTGAATAAGTTTATAGATTAGGCCATAATGGCTGAGTCAAAAGCTTTCTCGATACCAAGTAAAACGAGTGCTTGTCGATTGGCCGGATAACAAACCACTTTTTGTGTCATTACAAATTCTCTTTAGTTGATGAATGGTTGAGTGCGATCTCCCACAGCCGAATTGTTCATCAGGCAATACATGACAATCATCAACAACCTTCAACATCTTTTCACTTATGTCCCTTTCCAAAATTTTGTCCAGGCTGCTTAAAAGACAGTTTTCTGGTCTATTGAAGACTTTTCCCGGCTTAGGAATCGGTATAACTTGTGCAAAATACTCATGGTCCAAACAAGAATTGAATATATTTGTTAGTAGACATAAAGCATTTTCACGAAGATTAAATAACATTTTGTTACTGATTTCATCTAGGCCATAAGACTTTCTTTGATTCAAGCTGCTAGTAAAGATTTTTACATCACTATATTGCGGATCAGGATAGCAAAAGTGAACTGGCCGGCCCTAATTAGTTCATCTTACCGCGAGTGCATTGTATTTGGTTTTTTTTTAGAGTACGGACGTTCTCATCCCTGGTAAGCAACCGTACATAACTGCCTTAAGGTATACAATAAATTTAAACAATAATATTTAATTTTCATTTTTATTTATGTGTTTGATAAATGAAAATTTTCGAGCTGCACTGCAATGAAACTTGCACTTTCCTTTGAACGCAATCGTATTGAATTTGAAGATATTTTTATTGAATGGTGGGCAAAAATATCCTGCAGTAATGGGGCTTATAAAACAACCACCAGTAAATTGCAATTATGCTCTTTCACGACCTTTATGAAATGCGAGGTACGTTGTCATCACAAAAGCTGTGGTACTTCCATAAGCCCCAGTTTACAATCCCGCTGTCCAAACTCGAAGCACGTTCAATATGATTTCATTTTTTTCTTTTTGCACGTGCAATAAATTCGCTATTAAAGTGCAAATACCGTTACATGGCTCTTTGTAGCACAAACATTTTTAAACAAAACGGAGGGAGGAGGTGCATATGGCACGTAAACACGATGTGCTATTTTCGGTGAAGTTCAATTTTATAAATATCTTTTGGCTTGCAGAAAACCTAAACATTCTTTGTAGAGATGGGTGGCAGTAATTCTTGGAAAACCCTTTCAAACGTCGGACGATTTTCATCAAAAAGGTTTCAAAAGTTAATGTTCCGTTAAAGTTATTTGAATAACTTGGAGGGAAAGAAATCAAATAAAGAAAACCTTGATTTATTCGTGTTGTTAAAATTGTACTGGAAAAAACTAATATTAAATAATATAAAAGTATCGAAAGAGATATATCATGTGTTGTAAAGTTTCAACTTTTGTTTTTATTTGGAACCCCATTTTAGTCTTACAAGATATGAGTTAAACACATTCGAGACGCTAGACTGCCGGCTACAACATCTCAAAACTAAAACACACACTTTCCTACGGAAGTGATTATTTGGACGACAGCCACGACACACTTTAAACCTATTGCTGTTTTTCTCCGCTGCAAACCAAGAAGAATGTGGATAATAAAATAAAACAAGTATAAGAAGTCGGTACTTTGATATACTTTGTGAAATTATCTTGATATGAAAATACTTTTGATAAAGAAATGTTCATAAAATATGTATAAGTTATTATATGTACTTATTTCAGTATTTCAAAATTGATTTGATTGAAATTTTGATTTTCTGAGTTTAATAGATCAACAAGTTTTTGAAATCTTGACAGAAAATTTATGATGATATTTGTTTGCATTGTCGCAGATGGACACATAATCAGTTTAATTCTGACATAGTCAATATAGATATAGCGAAACATTCTTTCCACCTCACCAACCCAGTTCTGGTACAATGCCCCGCATATGTAGGAGTCAACCCCTGACTTATTATGCCAAAATGTCAAGCCATGTCAATGTAAATACGAGGTAGCGCAAAAGTAATCCTCCTATCAGAAAATGCTATAAATTTTGCGATTGGCCCCTAATGTCAGTTCTGTTTTGACATTTGTGTAGTAAACACATGCGAAATACACGTTAATAAACAATGTTACGCTACACTGCTGCAGAACGCGGAATATTGGTGACTATTTATTTGACCAATAATCGGTCGGTGACTTTGGCACAACGTGAATTTCGTCGCAGATTTCCTAGCCGTCCAACGCCTACTGGTGAAACACTGCGACGTTTAGCTGCTCGCCTCGAAGAGACTGGCACAACACAAGATGCTGCCAGGCGTGGCAGGCCCCGGAGTAGCCGTTCTGCAGAGAATATTGCTGCTGTAGCTGAGGATGTCATGGAAGCACCGTCGACATTGACTAGACGACGTGCCACGCAAATGTGTGGCAGTCGACGGTCTTTACAGCGAATTTTGATACAAGATTTGAAGATGTTTCCAGACGGTGCATCAGCTGTTAGCTGCTGACCGCCAATCGCGTCTAACATACGCTCAAGCCATCTTTAATCACCACCAAGAGGAAGATGATTTTTCATCAAAAATAATCATGAGTGATGAGGCCCATTTCCATCTTAGCGGGTACGTAAATAAGAAAAATTTACGCTTCTGGGGCACTGAAAATCCGCGTGTATCCCACGAAGAGCCATTACACCCGCTCAAAGTCCCTGTATGGTGGGCTGTTTTCGCTGGAGGAGTCATCGGACCTTTTTTCTTCGAAGACGTCGCGGGCCAAACGGTTACTGTGAATGTGAGCGCTACAGAGAAATGATCAACGAGTTCTTTTTGCCGCAACTTGATGAATTGGGATTGGAAAACATGTGGTTCCAACAGGACGGTGCAACGGCACACACTGCACGTGCCACAACCGATATGCTGAAGGATGCATTTCCCGGGCGCCTAATCTGCCGTTTTGGCGATTTGCTTTGGCCAGCAAGGTCGCCTGATTTGACCGCTCCAGACTTCTTTTTGTGGGGCTTTTTGAAGTCGCGGGTTTATGTCAACAAGCCTCAGACTCTTGCAGCTCTTAAAGACAATATCCGTCAAGAATGTGAGGACCTATCGCCGGAAGTTTTGGACAAAGTGATGGAAAATGCCATAAAAAGGGCTCAAATAACAATCAACTGTGGCGGCGGCCATTTACATGACATCATATTTTCGACTTAATGTAAAAAAAATTAAAAGACCAAATAAAAATAATCCACAAGAAGAATCAAAGTTTTTCATTTTTTTTAAATTACAGCCAAAAAAACATCGGAAGGTTATTTTTGCGCCACCTTGTACATAAAAAAGTGATTGTTTATGCTTAAGTAGGTGCGATCGTATAAATATAAATAATATTGTACAAGCGTTTCTCTTAGATTACAGGCCAGCTGACCCTAAAGCAGGCCTGGCCGCAAACTAAATATTGTAATTTTTTATCATTCAAGAGATTCTTTGTGGGAAAATATTTATTTCTGAAACCTGAATCATAAGCAGAATTTTTAGCTTCCTTTTTATTTGAAAAACGGTAATTGGAATCACTGAAATGTATGTAAATGTATTGCTGTAAATGTAGCTGTCGTCTTCAAAATAATTATGTAGTCGGTTACATGGCGACAATTGCAGCTAGCAGCGTTTGCAGTCCTGCGTTCCTGTAGCCTGTTGTCTCGTTGAATGCATTAAGATGGAAAGTAGACGATTTGATGGTTCATTATCGATAAATTTCTTTTCAAAAGTAAGGAACCATTGCGGTCAACAAGTGAGATTTCTTTCAGCCTTTCCCTGGCCGGCCTCCCAAAGTCTTACAGCAGAAACAATTATCATACTTATGGCAAAGCCAAAAAATGATCAGTTTACCAGCAGAGCTACAAAATCAATGAACCTATTGAGAAAAACGTTAATATATCAAAAAAAAAAATTCCTCCAACAGTAAATTAATTGTATAACATATTTCCAATAAGTTGTTTTGCGCACAGTCAAGGTGTCAGGCAGCAATTTTCATCAAAATGAAAATATCTTTAAAGTAACAGACATTTCGTGTTGGCAAATACAGTGTGAAAATAATGTTGCCTGCGGGACGCTTTTCAATTATTTACACAAAGGCTTTTCTTTCCAGACGCTTTAGCACAAAAAGTTCCGAAAACTACATAATAACATTTTATTTGCATCAATCAAAAATAAATAGTCAACACGTTAAAAAATTGATTAACTTTTAATACTCAGTTTCTGTTTGCAGCGCAGTGGCAGCGAACGTCTGAAGCTGAAAATCGTTAAATTTAATATATTTAAATCTGCTTTATTTATCCAAACTTTGTTAGTAGCAATTCTACTCAAACTCTACACAAACCTTCTGTAAGCGAATCATTTTACAGAAAACTTACCTTAACTGCCACAAACTAGCAGCAATAAGCCTCAAGAGGAAAACCTTGTACCTGAAGTAATGAACATTTTCTAAAAGCTTTAGTTATGAAAGTATGCAGCAGTAATACTGAATACTTTTGGGTTAAAACATGTTTAGCTAAAGCAGGAAACGTGCGGTAGGAAAACAATTAAAAACAAAACTCTTCCCACTGCCAAAGGTGGCTTGAAACAGTTGTGTTTTAAATTGCGCCTTAAAGTAGATTATTTCAAATATATTTATGTTTTGAAAATACACTCTACCTGTATGGGAATATTAATTTCCTGCTTGTTGACTGACTTGTAAGTTGGCTTATATGTGGGCTTCGAAATTTTTCGTTTTACCAGGGAATATTGTAAAGCAAATTTTAAATACTTCCAAATCGTTTTCTTTTTTTGCGATAAATGTTGATCCCCCAAAAGCTTTGCGGTGTTGGAAGTTTTTGCGATACAAAGCTCTGCTGGCAGCTGTGACCGGCAACCAAGTAACTGAAAAGAACTGTGCGGCAAAAGGACGATGTGTTTCTGGATTTTAACATGACAATTTACAAACCACAAGTCCAATATTTAAAGGTAGCCGGCATGTAAGTTGATGTTGTTTTGTTGTCTGCTGCAGTCTTGGAAGCCAGCAAAACAAATGTTCTCAAGACTAAGCCTTTGGACTAAGTATAATTTAGATATTTTATACATCTCATTTAAAAAAAAATAAATTTGCTTTTGGGCTTTTATACATATATTTTGAAGAATTATTAAACAACCGAATGAGTTATCAATGTTGTGGGAAAATACAGGGCTTGGAAGCCATTTAATAGGATTTCGATTAATTGTGCAATAAAATTTCTTACAATTTTGAGTTCCAAAAATTTTAGCAGCATATTATTAATTTTGGGATCGTTCCTTGGCGTACAGGACGTTCGAACGAAGACGTGTAGTCGCAACAAAAATTTCCTCAACATATTATATAAATAAACTGAGTTTAATATTTATTTTAAAGCTTTAAAATTTATATTCAAATAATTGTACTTTTGCCGCAGGAAGCAGAGTGTCCCTATTTGGAGGACTAAGATTCGCATTAAGCAAGAAAGTCACATTATAACATATTAAAGATGGCCTTGAACTTAGGAATAAGTTTTATCTGAAATAAAACAAATAAGTAATAACTTGTTTTCTGTGCAACCAATCTGTTCCATTTTTATTTTATTTTATAGATTGATCTTTAGATTTAACGAAAATGGAGAATTGGGACAATGAAACAAAAATTTGGATAGTGCCCAGCTTTCATGCTTTAGAGTCCGTAGTTTCCGTCCAAAGAGAATATAGGCGCACGTTTGGCGGCACTCCTCCTAGCAGATGGACTATAATGAGGCTCGTGAATATTTTTGCCGATCGTGGCACAATCGCTAGAAGGCCTTATCATCGAGATCCCTCAGTTCGAATGCAGGAAACTATCGCTGCTGTAGCTGCTGCCATACATTCCAATCCTAGAGTTTCGACAACGAGCGTATCTGCTGAATCAATGAATAACTTTTTGATAAGATGCCGCACATGTGTCACTGTGGGTGGAGGCCATTTGAATTCAACTATTTTCAAAACTTCACGAACTACTTTAATAAAAATTTATTATTTTTCAAATGAATTAATCAAAAATTAATTACATAAACTTTAAAAAAAAGTTATTTGATTTTCTTAATGTAGCAAAATTCATCAGCCATTAATGCCCGAATGTTGTTGGCGGTTAAAGCAAGATATTAAGTAAACAAATTTAACTGAAGGAAAACTAAAAAAAAAAAAATCTGAGAAATAAACGCAAGGCAGCCGGAGATGACCTGGTTGGGCGCATGCACCAGCTCATCTGTAAGATATGGTCGGAGGAAAGTATGCCCGGACGAGTGGAATCTCAGCATCGTTTGCCCGATCCACAAAAAAGGAGACCCCTTCAACTGCGCCAACTACCGAGGAATAAGTCTCCTGAACATCGCCTACAAGATCTTCTCTGTCGTATTTTGTGAGCGCCTGAAGCCATTCGTGAACAGTTTGATAGGTCCTTATCAGTGTGGTTTCAGGCCGGGGAAGTCCACCATTGAACAAGTTTTCACACTACGGCAGATCCTGGAAAAGACCCAAGAGATGCAAATCGACACTCACCACCTATTCGTCGATTTTAAGGCCGCATATGACAGTCTGCATAGGGACGAGCTATAAGAAGCCATGTCTAGTTTTGTCATTCCTACCAAACTCGTCAGGCTGTGTAGGATGACCATAGGCAGCCATAACTTCGAGGTAGTGAAGGACTTCGTCTACCTTGGCTCCCAAGTCAACAGTATAAAAAATATCAGTACCGAGATCAAACGCAGAATAACTCTTGCCAATCGCTGTTTCTTTGGGCTCAAGAGTTAATTGAGTAGTAAGGCCCTTTCTCGAAAAACCAAGCTGACACTATATACCACTTTGATAATCCCTGTACTTCTCTATGGCGCGGAAGCATGAACGGTATCGAAGGCGGATGAGGAAGTCCTTGGTATTTTCGAGAAAAAAGTTCTGCGTTCAATCTTCGGCCCTGTTTGTGTTGATGGTTTCTGGACAAGAAGATTCAATCATGAACTGTACGGGCTGTACAGCGACATGAGCCTAACCAGGCGTCTACGGATCCAACGGCTAAGATGGTTGGGCCATGTAGAGCGCATGGAGAATACTGCTCCGACCCGTAGAATCTTCGATTCCGAACCTGTGGGACAACGCAGTAGAAGACGCCCACGGAACCGATGGCGCACACAAGTGGAGAGGGACCTCAACCAACTTGGTTTGCAAAATTGGAGAACGCTGGCTAAAGACCGTGCCAGCTGGAAAACTTTGTTGGTTGAGGCCCAGGTTCACCACGGACTGTAACGCCAAAAGAATAAGAAGAAGAATTGACCCATCTAATTCGTTCAAATTCTTTGTTGTTTGTTGTTACTTTATTGGAATAAAAAAAATACTTTAAGATCTATAAATATTTGATTAAACGATTTTAGGTTTTAAGATAAAAGATTTCCCCTTTATTTCCGAAGCGAGTTATGTATATGTTTGAAGAGTAAAAGAAATTTTTTTCGTAATAACTTTTAAGTGTCCTAAACAAACCCTTAAACGAACATCATGAAACCCTCGATAATGTTTCTTTAATTTAAGTAATCGTAACTAAGCAAACAAACAAAAATTAGAGGTGTTCACGCTTGGTAGTAAACACTACTTGGCCGAAGTACAAATAGTGCCGCAGTAACAAATTGTTCTGAATTTTTGTTTGTTACGCTGTGGTTGAAAAGCAACTCAAAGTGTTAAGCTGTGTTAAGTTGGCCAGAGTGCAACAGCTGTTTTGAACCATTTCATTCAATTATTTCATACACATACATACAGTTCAAATATGGGGAAACATTATTATATACCCACTCCACTAAAGAGAAAAATGTGCAACAAAACGGGGTCACACGAAAAAAATTCACATTGACAAAAGATAAACAAAACTCAGCTGATTTTATAATTTTCAATGCGTAAAGATATCATGTGCGCTTTGTGGTAAAAATCGTATTGAACGCAACAGAGTTGTAAGCATAAGTAAAAGGGTGAAAACGGCTATTGTTTGTTTTCCATTAAACCATAAATATAAAACCCGTTTTTCAGTTTTTTGTTTGTTTGTTTTTTAGCTTTAGGGTTATTGAAACTTGGCGGATTGTTTACCACTTTTTTGTTGTATTTTTGCTTTTTACAATTGTTTTTGCCTGTTCGAACTTGTCATTGGTGCAATGCCATTAAATTTGTGTTATGTATGTATGGGCGAAAACTTTTCATTATTGAACTTTTGTGTAGGAGTTTCCGCCATAATTTGAAACAATAAGGAACATTATTTTGGTACAAATTCTCAGCGAGTCACTGAAAAGGGAAATTGATTTTATTTGCTTTTTTTTTGTCGATATTATGATATGATGTTGAGAAGGGACAATGAACATCAAATCAAAGTTTATGGGAGGTCAAACGGGTATTGTAAATTTTAACAACAAAGAAAGGGTTGAGTTGTTTGAACCTATATTTTTGGTGACTGACTGTTGATATTTGTTTAAAAAATAACAAAAGATTTGGCACTTTTTGATGCGACTGAAAATGGATATTAAGCTATTTCTTAACAGAATTTGATCTAAGAGCCATCAAAATCAATAAATGATTGTTAAAGTTTTATTTTTCCTTTTTTTTTTAACGGAAGCAAAAGCGAAAAATTTTAAATTATTTAATTGTTCACGTTGCAAAACTTATAAAATTTATTGGCATAATTTTGTTCTTTTCAAATTAAAAGAATCAGTTCAGTATAAGAAAATACTGTTATAAATTTAATATTAAATTAACATTTGATTATGTTGGCTTTTAATTTTGCTTTATTATGTGGTCAAGAACGCTCTTTATGCGGATTAGATTCTTTTTTTAATTTGAGGATGCGTCTGCACAAATCTGAATCATTGAAACAAAACTTTTCTCACTAATGGACTTATAGTGAATATTAAAGCTATTTAAATACTTATACAATATACAAAATAATTACAATTCTGCGTTTTGAATTGACCGCCCAAGTGCGAAGTTTAGCGAGGGCACAGTAAATTCTGGTAAGAGCATGTTTCGGCATGTTTGTATTTCAACTCATCGCACATCTAATTATTACGTTTCCCATTTTATTTAATTTAAACTTATTACGCTATTGTTGTGTGCAAAAGATCAGAACCACACTATTAGTACAGTATTCAGTTGGAATTAAAGTACCATCGGCATTCCACATCAGATATGCTATAAGCTTCTATAATAACACCAAGCTCCATAAAATTTACAATTTAAATCCTTCTTGGGACCAACCATGATGTGGACTTCATACAATTTACATAAAAAATAATCTATTATATTATATATAGTAATAACTACCAGACTCGTCAGTTTATATAAAAACTAACTAATTAGATGCATGATTCTCGGTTACAACAACAAGGCAAATAAATAATTATGTTGTAGTTGCTGTAGTTTCAACAAGACGGCGCAAGATGTCGCACAGCTGGTGCCACAATTTATTTATTGAAGGAAACGTTTGGTAACCGCATAGTTTCACGTTTCGAACCCGCAAATTGGCCTTCAAGATCGTGCAATTTAACGCCGCTAGACTATATTCTGTGGAGATATGGGAAGTCGCTGGTATACGCCGATAAGCCCGAAACGATTGCCCATTTAGAAGACAACAGGATGGTCATATGCCAGTAGTCAAATTTAAATTATAATGCCAGAAGATTATCTTTCGAATAAAGTAAATTTCATGTCAATTTCAAAACCTCTACAAAAAACCCCCTTTAGTAATTATGAAAAAATTAATTAATTATAAAAAAGTTTTTAAATATTTTTGATTTAATGGCATCATACGTTGTCTGGTGATGGCAGAACGTAAAATCAAATTTATGTTGCTTTCAACTCAGAAACGGCAGATTTAAGCAAATTTTCATAGAATTGTTTAGAAAATTTCATAGTACGACAATTGTTTTGGTAATAGTATCTATTCTTGGTACGATAACTAGTAATACTAAGATGAAATATTAAGGTTCTATACTGAAATAAGGGACTCGGTACCTGTGTATAGAACTGGAGTAAACAAAAACCGTTTTAAAAACAATATAAATATAAATTGTAATTCTAGACATCGAACATAATGTTTTTAGTTGGCAAGCACAGGGGAGGGAAAAGTCACTTTAGTGACAACACAATTAAGCAACTTTCTCCAAACATGTGCGTGCCACAATCGATCGATATACGTACATATGTACATGTGCACTTGTAACGAAGAGCCTCAGGTTTCATTCAATTACCACAAATCATTAGTTCGGTTCAGAAAATAGACCCAAAAGGGAAGAAAAATTATTATAAATATGTACTATATAATTACCAAGTCTAGCCGTGGAATCTTATCAATCATTATAATTGAAAAAGAATATTTAGAGCGGAGTAGCTGAATTTGGGTTGTGAAAAGAACACAAGGAAATTTTTAAGGGGCGTGGTCTGAACTACAAAAAAAAAGAAATGAAATGTTTAAAAGTGTTACATACTTTTTTTTTAATTCTCAAGTTATTGAGACTCTTTTTTCATACTTTCAGTCACTTTTTAGGTTTCTCAGCGATTATCAATATAAAAACATTAAAGTGAAATTGCAAACTAAGTTTTAAGTTTACAGCCCCCCGGGGCATGTTTTTTTTTACTTTAAATTACATAAACCTTCAGAAACTTATGCAGACTCTTGCAAACTCTTTTACAGCTCATAAAAACACAAACTGGATGGGCAGGCCAGGCATAAAATTTGCAAAGAAACAAATATAAAAGCAAAAATTTTGACCACAAAAAAGCCACACAATACAATAGCGGCATATTTGTAACTGGAAACTGGATAGAAAGTGAAATTTTATTTCAATTTCATTAAATTTATAAAACAGCTTTAGTAACAACAACTACCTGATGAAATGAAATGAAAAACCAGATTACGGCACAAACAAACATCGCTCTGGCTTACACTAAACACAGCAGCAACATTTTAAGTCTCTTTGAACCGAAACCAGCCAGCGACAGCCTGCACATAAGAAAGGCAACCTTAAACTTGATATTTGTGGCAAAAATAATGATAAAATAAATAATGATTTGTAATAAAAAAACATTATAACTTAAACTTGAGCACCTCGTCCGAAATGGCATAACTGCATGTAATCATATTTAAGTTCGCCTTAAGTTTGCCACAAAAAATATAAAACGCATGTTAAGATGCAAAGTTTTCACACAAGAAAGGCTGTATCGACGCCAATCGTCAATCGCCAATTTCTTAGCCTAATTTTAAAATTAATTATTGCCCATAATAACGGCATCAATTGATTTTTTTTTAATTTTATTTACATTTCTGGGCCAATAAAAATTAACAATTTCATTAGAGTGGATTATAGTGGTTGTGAAAACCGAAACGCCAATCGAATTGATGACAGTTTAAATTAATATGTTGTTTTGTGATTGAAATTGATTGTTATTTGAAATTGAAATGTCAACACAAAACTCAACCCAGAAACCCCTTGTTTGGATGTCAAAATCAGTTGCACGTGAACGCTTAGCAAATCAAAATGTGCTCAAACTAGTTTGGACAAGTTATAGTATTTTTTGATAAGTTAAATTCAATTTCAATAAAAGTAGTAGTACTACGTATTTCTTTATCCACGGCGGGTGCAATTTGAAATGAATTGTAAAGAAAATCAGAGGTCAACAGATTCTAATTATAATAAATATAAAATTCCTTCCATAATTGGTTGCACCAACAGAGCCCACCTAAAAAATATAAAGCCCTGCCTTTAAAGAGCAGGTACATACAATGTTTTTATGATTTCCCAAATGGAGAATAAAAATAAATAATATTTTTTGCAAAATTTTTCAACTTTTATATATAAATATCTTAGGAAAGATTCAAATGTTGAAAAAAGTAAGAAGAGATATGAAGCTTTTAGCTTCTATATTTTTTCCCAACTAAAAAGTGACTACTGTAGGCTGATTCACGCTCTGTGAAACGTATGTAAATCCGAGCCTAATTCTAGATCTAACAAAAATTCAATGACATTCGATATCATGACACGAAAGCATTTCATTTTTCTCAACTTCAATTTGTGTAAAAATTTCCCACACAAATCGCTTGTATAGTGTAAACAGCACATAATTCAGTTTATTTTTACGTTTTTGTGTTTTGCTTTGATTAAATCTTTATTCATGTTCATGGCTGAAGGCGCGCTTGTGTCTTGATAACTGATTTCTGTATACTTAAGATTTTGTTATTCCGCTTTAAGGGCAAGTTGGGATGCTCAAAGTGTTTGCAACTTATACAAATTTAAACGAAATTTGCAAAATCGAAAACATGATGTAACGGCTAATAAAATTGCGAATCGTTTGGCAAAAAATAAGAGGAAAAAAATTAATTCATAAATGAATCGAGTGAAATCATTAATATAAATAGTTGTTATGATAACAAAAATACTTTTGTGTAGGTTTTTTCAACGAAAACAAATTGACCAGCCCATCAATGTACAATTGTCTTGCTTTATCGTTAATAAAAGTTGGCTAATTTTGTATTAGAACCAATACGCATATAAGATGCAACTGTAATACAATTGGAAATGAAAATCTTGTTACCACTGATTATGTTTCATGGGTTTTTCATGTTATATTGACATGATATTGCATTTCCATTGCGACAGATGTTCTTTCAGTTCTGAACGTTGTTGCATTTGAATTCAATTTCCAGTGTAATTTATTCACCAGAATTTTTATTAATAATGCATATTGATGAAACAGCTTTAAGCCATTTAAAATCAACGTTGATACATGTTGATTTTAAAAACCAGCAAATTTCGTCACGTATTCTCATGTTTACTGCTCAGCTAATTATATAAAGTAAAGTTGAAACAAGATTACAAAATGTTGAAATAAATGATTCAAATTTAGGAATAACATGGAGACATGTTTAATCCTTAAAAACTCTATTAACCAAAATGTAAAAACCAAAAACTTTTATTACATTGAAAATTAGATCTTGCATTTGTAAAACTACAAGTGTAGTTTTTTAGAAAATAGTGAGAGATGAACTATAATTCTATGACCCCAAATCATTATTGAATGAATACGAGTACGAGTATTTATCGTAATTGATTAAAACTTTGCCTCTTTGGCCGATGACAAATACCGGGTGATAAAATCAAGCCAGTTTTTAGTATCAACCTTAATCGTAAATGATTTCTTGATTGGCTTTCTAGGAAAAGAATTAACTATTTAAAACGGTTTCTGACAGTATGAACTTCAATAGGAACTTCTCAGTGTTCATTTGCTTAACTCTACACATCTAGTGCGGCTTTTTGTGAGCCGATTTTTACCATTTGTACTGCTTGACTGACTTGGTGGAGAGTAGGTTTATAATTTCAACTACTTCATGACTTTCTTTCGATACTACTTCCCTCACGGTACATCGAACCATTATGATTTTTTGATTTGAAGTTTATGGCCGTTTTTTTAATGAAACATATAACAGTGGTTCACTTACTTTTACATCTAATACGGTTACGTTGTATATTTACTCGCCAAACTTATTTACTTTTCATATAAATTGTAAACTTGTCTACCTTTCGTTTTATATATGTATATAAGGTGTTGAGGCAATTGTAAACATGTTTTCTAACTGGGCGCCAAAACTATGTAGCTGCTACAAAACTCGCCACCACTCATGATTCGACTTGAACTCGGTATTCCACAAACATTAAATTTTTTGCAGTAATATTTTAAGTATACGGCAACATCCAGCTCTTGTTATACTACAAGACTCGCAAACTTAGCGACAAAATCTGGGCACATACGAGTATGTATGTATTAAAAATACTTTAGCTAACGGGAAAATAACAATCCCATATAACACAGAGTTGCATCCGTTGATCGCTACTGTATTTCTAGAAACTAAAAAAATAATAATATGAAAAAATATTGTATGATTTCAAAAAATTTCCTAATACACAATCAACTTTAATTATTGCATGTGAGTGACAAAAAAAATTAAATCTTTAAGATAAAATTGTATAAAGAAAGTTTCTACAGCTTTTTATTTTATAAAGAAATCAATTTCAATTTTCAATGTAAATACATATGTCTGAGATCATTGCACTGTGTCGCTACTTTTTCCAAACTCTTAGTAAAATGATAATTTGCAACCCTGACATCGTTTAGAAACAGGCGAAAGAGCATATTTTATTGTAACCTTTTTAAGACAGCATGTGCGAACAAGGAAACTCCAGCTCCGAAATGGCTGTAAACATTATTAAAAGAAAACTGAAACGACTTGACATCTTCCAACAATAAACACGGATAGAAAGAAGAATACGCGGATATCAAACAAATTAAATTAAAAAATATATGTATGTATATAAGAATATATTAAATTATAAGAATATATTATATCACAAGATACCTGCGTGTCGTATTAATATTGCATCTAAGTGTTTTGTATATAAATTTCATAAATTAAGATAAATTATTAAGAAGAAAAATATAGAAATCTTGAACTCTTTGTTTATTTATATAACATTAAAGAAACACTGTAAATATTATCTACCAATAAATAAAATTGAAATATGAAAAAACAAAAAGTTTGTTTTTGGAGGCCTTGCTTACTTTTTCTGGCGTATTAACTACAACAGTGTTGCAATTTGGAACAAAATGGTAATTTTCAGGGTTGCATTTACAAACATTATCCGTTTAGGATGTCAGCATATTTCTATAATTTTTCTATTGTTGTTGTTGTATTTAGGAAGTTGTACAGCATACAGTAACTTCAGATTAGCCCTGCAGGTCTTTGAAATAATGCTTTAAATCCCAGTCTAATGAACAAATAATATGGTTTATCTTAAATTAATATTTTCAAATTTTTAATGTATATGATGTTGGTTGGTTTGAGTTTTCTATTTCTATTATAATTTTTACACGTGTTCTAAATGAGAATCACTTTCTTACATAAAATCATATATTTAATTTACAAATATAATATTAAAAAAAACAAAATCGTCCACTACTTTTAGTATTGAAACTTGTTTTCGAAATGGCCACAAGAAGTTATGGCCAGGCGAAAATTGCGAAAACGTGATTCCGTGTTCATCTTTAAGCTTTGAAAGCTGCAGCTATCATTTTATTATGCTAAAGAGAAAGCCGATTACGATGCTTTGCTAAATTAAAAAAGGTTCAAGTTAAGATTAAATATTAACGATGTCGCAAACATCAGCGAAGAACACTAATGTTTAAGTTGTTTTCTTTAACAATTGGGATTAGTATACAGGACATGCAGTGCATTGTACTGGAACGAGGAAAATTTGTTGCGGCAAGGAAGAAGGTGAATAGTGTTTGTGTACGTTTGCATCGTCCTAAGATGTAAGAGATAGGAAATACGTCTGCGGTTAGTTTGTTCCGCAAACGAATCGTGGCGCTCAATAACGAATTTTCATTGTAGTGAGGATTTGATGAGACCTGGACGATGAACGTGTATTACGAGATCCCTGATCTAGTCCAAACATGACCCATTGTTGTAGCGATAAAACGTTGTAGCGCGCCCCACATTGCTATTATGTCTGCAGAGTTGGATATCGGCGATGAACGTATTCACCTTGTCCTGCATGCGGTCGAGTTGGGCATCGTCCCCGAATATGAGGCTTTTATTCCATTTGCGTTCGAATATGCATGTGGTATAAATAATAACGTGATAAAATGGAGTGCAGTACATCTTGCACCGTTTCAACAAAAAATAGACACATGAGTGCTTCTTTTGAAATATGGAAGAAAGGGTTCCGTGTAGTGAACACCACAATGAAGTCAAGAACCTCCAGATGCGCATTTAACTACTCGTGTTTGAGTTTAGTGAAACAAAATAAAAGACTCACTTGTTTACTGGTGGTGGGCAGAAAAAAACTTGAATCTTTATTTATTCATTCTCTTCTTATATACTAATATTTAGCTTACTGCTGCATTTTCATTGTTGGAAATGCAGGTGTACAAATAAAACAGTTATTGGTAACAATTCTTTGAAAAAATGAAAGTAAATTAATTATTGGTAAACAATTATTTGGAAAAATGCAAATCAGTTGATTATTGGTAAATAATTCTTTGGAAGAATAAAAATAAAAAATATTCTTTTGTAATTGAACTAAAATATGACACTTGACAATTCCGCAAACAGAAATGGAGCCAAAAAATTATTATTATATGAAACGAGGGCCGTAGTGGAAGGCACTATAACAATGTGCCATGTCTTCAATATCAACGTTGGGTTTTGCGAACGTACGAACTCGATCCTGCTCATACATCCTCATTCAATAAGATCAGGATTCTCTGTTTTCTATCCTATTGCGAAGAAAAACTCAAATAGACGCATGTAGTTGCAGTCTATTTTCTTTTTTTTTTTTGGTCTTGTTTCACTCGTTTCACATATCAGTGGATTGCTATCACTGCAGATGTGTCGAGATAAGACCAAATTTTAATGAAAACCCACATTTAAGAAAGAAATGAAATAAACTAAAGTTTAAAAAAAAATGTCATGCATAATGCGAAAATCGTATGCCAAATAAATATTTACTCGAGTTAATAAAACTAGACAGCTCTTTGGCCATTTTAAAATGCCACGTAACGTGCCATGAGATTTGTACGCCTCCAAGTTCAGCTGACAATATATGCTGACAAATCGTAAGCAGATCCGTAATATTTCAAATGTTTCTCAGCATTCTTGGTCTCTGCTTAAAGTTCGTACAATAAATAAACGCCGTCAGGAATTTGACACTCCCTTTTGCAACATAAATTTAATACACTCAACAACACATTCAAAAATACGTAAGATTTGAATTTACTTTTACGTACGTATATATGTATGTATGTAGATGTTTGGTTGTTGCGTTATTATATTTAACATTTATACATAAGAGATGGCTGATAATGGCCACTTAGTGAAAGTGTTTCCAGCCATGGGCAGAGCATTCACTAAAATGTGTTTTTGTTTTTGTTTTTATTTTTGTATTTAATTTAATGTTTAAGTGTGACTATGTTAAACGCATAATATTATGTTAAAGAGATTTTTACAAGCCGATTAAATAAAAATGTCTATAAAAAATTTAAATTTCTACCAAAACGACAATTTAAAATATATTTTTTGATTTCACAAGTATCCAACTGACTGGCTGGGGAAACGCTTTTTCTTGACCCCTAATCAAACGAATAAATGGTTTTCCTTTCATTTCAATTTTAATAAACACAGAAGCATTTTATCTGTTAATTAAAATTGTTTCTGATTTTACTTTTATTTTCTAACAATTTTCCATTGTCGTTTGTATAAGTATGAATTTTGTTTTTTTCTTTTTGAACTTAACCGCCATTAAATATCAATTTGGTAAATGTTTTTTGTGTTTAAGTCTGCATAGCTTTTACTTTCATTGAAAAAAGTTCAGATATTTAAGTATTACACAATCTCTTTTTATCTTTCTCTTCTTCTGTTGATTTTATTCGATCAAAAATAAAATAAAATGAAAAAAAAAAAAAATCCGCAGCCACTCAAACGGATTTAAGCTCAAAGGTGTTTTCTTTTTTATTTTCTCAACGTAGTTTATTGAAAAACAAAACCAAGAAAAAACAACAACAACAACAACAGAATCGAAGAAATAGAAATGCGGACAGAGACTGGACTTTTGTAGTACTCGCAACAAGGCTGAACGAACACACGTTACAAACCACTAGAGTAACGTGCCAGTTTTGGTCTTAACCTTTTCGTTTTGAAAATTTAACAGGAAAAATAGCTTAAATTTAAAATGTTTTAAATTGCTGACCAATTTCGATATACAAACGAAATAATGTTGTATATTTAAACGTAAAATTTTCTACAACTCACTTGAGTTTTGCTGTGTTTCGGTTACCAATTCCAAACGGCTCAGATTCAGTAGTATATTGTCTAAGTCTTTATTAGAGCAATTCATGCGAGCAACGCGGCAGGGCCTTCTCAGTCGTCTCTGTAACGTTTGGAGACCCAGTGGTGCACACAACCCTGGTTCACTAAATGGCAAGGCATCCACATAGCGTTAATATTTAGTGCAAATATAGCGCCAGCGCTGTCATTGGTCCGTCGCCTTTTTGAAAGCGACATGCAGAATGATGCTCATTTAGCTGGCATTGTATCACAGAGACGTAGATGGCTACTGGTTGGAGCAGGACAGCGCGACGTATCATACAGTGGATGCAACGATTTGGGATATGGTTATCGCCAGCAGAGATGCGATTAGACCCCACTAAGCGTTTAATTCCGGGGCTTTCTGAAGTCGCAGGTCTCTGCTCATAAGCTGTAATCCTGCGATACCTTTAAAATTACCATAATCCTGGCCGTGGTTCAGATACAATGGCTTGGGTGACCGAGATTGTAGTAACTTCGTTAATACCTCGTACAAGGATTGTTTTAATCTACTTAAATATCTACCCGTTCATACTGAAACCCCCTTTCAGTAACTGGTTTACTTTACTTGTACAAAAGTGACATCAAATCCCAGATAAATTTTTAATAAAAAAACGGATATAGTAATTTTTTCAATAAGGATGCGCGAAAGTTTGCTGCTCTGTCTTTTCATATGAAAAATAGTGATGGAATTGAAAAATTTCGGCCAAAGTGATTGGTACCAAATCACAGTTTTATAGAAAATAAACTTTGCAAGTTTACAATAAATTTATTTTTTCCTATGGACACTTATAATCACATGAATACTTTTTGTTAAAGACATTTCAAACATTTTATAAATTGTCTATATTTCATCAAATCATTTAAAATATGCTGAAAATTACTAACACATATTATTTGTTTTTTTTTTAACATTTTGCACTACGAAATGTAGTTCTGATTTTTTTTAAATGTTTCATATATTTATAGCTTGTGGCATCTTTCGTGAACATAAAATAAGTATCAGCGATCTTTTAATCGGTGGTTTTGATAAAACAATATATTTTTAATTTTATTTCTTTCGACTTTATGATGCCAAATTGTTATACAGTGGAGTCGCAGTTATCCCGCCCTCTGTTAACCGGCTACATCTACGTTTTGTTTTATAGCCCCTGTTAGCCGTGTTTTTATATCTATTGTCCCGTGGAAATGTAACTCGCAAGTGCAAATTGAGGATATAAGAAAAAGTGCAAGTCCAAGAGTTTTAAAAAACTTTAAGAACCTGCTGGTTATTTATAAGTCTAATAAGAGAGCAACTCTTTCTAGAGTGCTTTACTAACTGCTTCGCACCACAAGTAAGAAAAAGTACTTAAATTGGTCTGGAAAAGAACTGTAAAACTATTTTGCTACTAGATAAACTGCCCAATGTTATCGGAAAATGTTACAGTAAAATATTTTCCACCGAATTGTATATCTTTAATTTCGTTCTCAAGAAGTAAATCGATTGGGCCAAAACTTTCTTACTTTAATCGAAGACATGACTTCGTTAAAACTTTAAACATAAAAATAGCTGCGGTTTCGAGGTAGATTTTGATCAAAGTTTGGTGAAATTTGCTCCGAATGTAATGTAACGTAACGTAACCGCGTTGAAATGGAATCAGATGTAATAAAACCGTCCAGTTACACACATGATTATATAAGGCAGAGTGGATTGAGTGCGATATTGGTGTGACACCGTTTGCCATTGTATCTAACGATAAAATTGTTAACCCCGTCAATCAAACCCTAGCAAGTCACCACGACTAGAGGTCCCGTGATGAAGAGTATAAATGTGAAACTCCAACTTTGGTACAAGCAATAGAGGCAGGTAATGTTCTTAGACAATTATACTTGTCCATGTATTTCAGAGTCAAATAAAATTCATTCATTGAAGAACAATTAAGTATAAAAATAAACGATCGTTTGTACTTCATACAATGATGGAATATGGACTTGCTTCGGATACTTAAATATCTTAAAAGTAACGTAAAATTTTATTTTTCAATAAAAATACTACATATAACTTCTATTAATCGTGTTTCTGTACAACCTGTAATAATCGTGTTTTCCGATCATCTGTGCTAAGCTGGGTCCCTTGCGAGCCGGATAATGGAGGTTCGACTGTTTTTTTTAAGCGCCTTTTAAAAAGTTCTGCAAAATGTTTGGAAAATTAGGGGAAGATATTTTATTTGCTAACCAAAAACATCGACACTACTTTTAACTTTTTTCAAATAAGTGTCAACACCTCGCAGTATGTGGACAAGCAGTGAACTTCAAAAGAGTTATATTCTTGTACGCAAAGACACAACCACTTAAGTTGTTTTATCTCTACAAGTTTGCAAATAATATTTTTTTCATGTATATTATTTATTTATTCATCCACAAAATTTTTTAAACTTAGAATTATAACAAATAAAATGAGAAAAGCATTAAGAATTTAGGCTATAGACTATATTTGTTTAGTTAATTTAGCTCTTTCTGTGCACAGATTTAACTTATTTCGATCAGACTCCAATTTCGACATTCATAAAATTTGGTTTTGTTTTACTTTTACTGTTCTCTAGACTCGGATCCATTAGAAAACGTTTCCTCAAAATTATTTCAATTATTGTATCTACATGAGCAGGTAAAAACTAAATTTAAAATTTTGTTCCAAAACAGTTCTGATTTTGTCTCTCAGCAAAAATTGTGCTTTTTGACATACACTGTTAATTATGGAAACCCTAGAATTGAGGCTCATTAAGAACATGTAATAAACGATTTTTGCTGTTTATAGTAGTATTTCACAATGATTGATTTCGGCAAGGATGCAAAATTGCTTTAAAGGATACATTTTTTGTAGCTTCAAGACTTCAAGCCCACGCCAAAGGAAAAAAGAACAGTCAAATAAAGTGCAAACGAGTCATTTATTAGTGTCAAAACTGGACAAATGGACGAATGGCAATTCATCTAGTCATTCATGAGACAAACTTTTTAAAGAAAAAATATGTATCGAATATAAGTGCTGATTCACGAGGTCGAACGTAAACGCTCCCAAGCCTTCGGCAGGGCAAAAGAGCAGATTTGTTTTTTACGATCAATTTATACATCCTTATTAAGTGCTTAAGTTTAAAAGTGGACTGTATCTAACACTGTGGACTGCCTTTACACTGACCAAAATAGTTGCGTACATTAACGTTCGATATTGTGAAACAGCCCCTAAGCCTTTTCGTTTTCAAACAATTTTTAAAAATGTTATTATTATTTCCAAACATGTTAAAAAGATTTATAGAATCATGAAAATGCAAACGACCACATGCTGACTATGATGTTAGAAACAATAAAACACATTGTGGGAGGAGTGTATAATAACGTTGTCGCAACAATATATCAAAGTGAAAGTATGTGAGGAGCAATTTTATAGGATTCTGTGTATGTATGTGACCAAAGATTCGCCTCTTTGTGGTCACGTGTTCACACTTACAGCCCTGCTCACACTCTGCTATCGAAGTATTGAAAATTGTTTGTATTGTGTGGTTAACGACCTCTAAATAAGTTTTCTATACGTGAGCTGATGCCGATGGAACACTTGATACGATACGATACCAAAGTCTGTAAATTTTTTCGAAAATTCGTATAACCAAAAGGTCATTGACTACACGAACGGTCTTTGTACAACGGCAGAAGTCCCAACAACGCGTCACAAATAGTACAAACTACAATATTAGCCAAACAAATGTTTTTCTATGATTTCGTTTTCATTTTTTAACGCGTTTAATGGTGTTGGAAAAATTCATATTAATTTCTTTAACACCAGCGTGCATTTGTATTCAATGTCTTTGGCTGTGAAAACGAGTACAAACTTGAATTTTCTTTATAGCACTTAAGCCCCCTCGTTTCTTACTCAATGGCTACATGCAGCCAACTGACAACAACTCATAAAACTGAAAAACAAAATTAAATTAAAAACAAGACATGAAAAAAAATATTTCACTATTTCAGTGAAAGTTTGACCGTGTGAATTGCATAAAGACAACACACTACTTTGACAGAGACAGAAGAAACAACAAATTAAAAATGAAAAGAAACATGGACAAGTTAATAAATTGTGAATGAAAAAGCCTTTTATGCGGATTTGCCATTTGCAGAAAATTTTCTGATAAATAGTTGAAGGCATTAAAGTGACTGCAAACAGTTGACATCTGAGCACTGCAGTTAACAAACCAAATAAATTCCAATTTAAAAAACATTTGCGAATATGTCAGACCAGCATTTGGAAGGAATATTTGGATTTCAAAATACATATATAAATCGTTAATAATAAAAACTCAAAATAAATTTCACTTTTTGGAACCGCGGACACATTGTTGGGATGTTGTTTTTTTTTAACTCTAATTGATTAATTCAAGATGGAAGAGAAAATATAAACGTAAAGTTTTTATATTAAATTTTAGTTTTTTTTTGCAATTAACGGTTTAAAATTAAAAATGATATAAATTATTGAAAGCCTCCATCAAAAGTCGAAAGTATATCTGAGTTACAAAGATGCAATTTTTTTTAGAGCTGTCGGCAATTGCACATATTGGCTTCGAGATACATTAAAGGGATAATTGTCTTCTTATATGTCAATTTAAGTTGTTCTAAAAAAGGCCTTTCTGTCTTTTATAAGACAGAAATAATTGGAGACTTTATTACGAGTATATTAATTTTGTAGGTCTAATTTTTATTATAAATATAATAGAGTATTTTCATACGAGTAGTAAAGTAAATTATGCCATTGTTGATGCGAGTATGTACATATGAGTTTGTTTTTATGTTCGCTTAGGGACACGTTCCGGATAATATTATAGGTGCATTACATTATGTCATCGACAGGAGAAAAGTAGCCGCTATAGCTGCTAAAATTTAGGGCAGCTTCCGTTCTAACGTCCCCATATAGTGATAAAATTTCAATGATAGATGCAACACATTTCCTATTGAAAATGTGTCGTACGTGACGGTCATGTATTTAAAAAAAATGTTCAGATCTATCTTTAGCTTAGATCAAAGATGTACATTAAAGGCGATAGCAAGCGGATCAAAAGAAAATTGCACCGAGTCGAACCTGACAAGAGAAGAAAATGGAACTATTTTGCATACAAAAATAAGTGAACTCAGCGCAGCTTTACACCGGTTAGGGATGCAATTAAGTTTGAAGTAATAATGTAACATTGGTATTTCTTTGATCTTGTACTTATGTGCTTTTTTACAGAGTCGTTTCATGATATTTTGAACGCGACCAATTTATGCTAAAAAATGAAAATAGGTATTATTAAAATATTCGTTAATTAAGTTGATTTTTTGTATATACAAGTAGTTGAAGGTTTTCTATCGTATGAAAATTACTGCAATTTTCGGATATCAGGAACTAAAGAACACCTGCAATAAAACATCACCAAAAATAAGAAACTGCTTGTTCGTCATTTTACATGATTTCATGGCTAAATTGCTTAAATTAGTAAAATCTAAATTCTTGATAACAAAAACGCAAAAAAAAAGCTTTTTTAAAGATTTTTCATTCCTGACTTTGTGATGTGAAGACAATAGACAAAAATTAACATATTATTCGTCGAGCTTGACATGAAAGAACTCATATTGCCAGAAACAATTTCGCGAAAAAGTCTGCTTCAGGTGACAATATTCCCAGAGCAAACATATTAAATTATTAGATTCTTGCCGATATTATATTCACCATAACATTGATGCGGCTTACAAGCAAAAACTGTGCTATATTCCTGTCGAAAAATACTGTATTAATAGGTTATGATTCTAAGTTACCATAATATAAAATAAACCAGACTTTTGTAATGAAGAACCATATTAAAAGCATACCATTGTAATAAACAACCATATTATTGTTCAACGTTTGTTGCCAACCATTTCTTCGCCTTTATGTTAAGAATTGATTTAAAAAATGCAATATAATGTAAAATAGAAGAATAATATAACATAAATTCAAACAATTCGTTATAAGAAAATCGGTTTATATGATCGCAAATAGCTTCGAGCTCAATGCGATATTTATTGGAAAATTCAATAATTTGCAGTATCTATTGAAACAAAAATATTTTTTTAAATTTTCTATACAATTTTTTAAGTTAACATAATATGATGGACTGGAATATAACTCGTGTGTTCTTTGGTTGACTGTAACAATAGTATGGATACTTCCCTAGTGTGAAAAGGTTTTATATATGATAGCAATAGTAAGTTTATGCGGTAAACATACATACGTTTGTTGCATCTGAGTGAGGTTATCACACGTATAAACGTTAAAAATAAAGATTTTGTTATCATAAATGATGTGGATATTAAAAATAGAATTAAATGCACAAATAACATACTTATAGCAGAATAAACTGCAAGCAAAACAATAATACCCTGTTTGCAACAATGTTTTGCTGCAGCAACAATGTATTTCGAAATACCTTTTCTTTGTGTGTGCTTTTAAAAAGAAATATTTTTGAAACTCCATTGAGTTTTCCAATTGAATTATTGAGATTGTTGGTGCAGAAGCCGCCTCCCAATTTCCTTGTAATCATAAATATTTTATTTTGGGCATATGACTTGAGATTTCCGGTTGTTATAATTTAAAAGTGCTTTTTTTTTTTTTTTTTTTTGTTTTTTGCTCAACAACAAACTTTTACTTTCAAAGCAAGTAAAAGTTTTTCTTGTGTACTTGTGTCCATTTTATTTTTTAATGTCTTATATACAGATGCCTGAAGAAATATTTATCAAGATTTTGTTTTATGTAACCGACGAAAACAGCGACTGCTTTAAATGCATTATTTGTAAAAGGCTTAAACTTTTTTCCCCCAATTTTAGTTAATGCCGTTTCTGGGAAAAGAATCATGGGAACGAAAAATGTACGTAATATTTTTGCATAACTTTTTCTCTTTTTTTTTTTGCAAAAAGTGGAGAAATTTCAAGAGCAATTGCGTGAAGTTTTGTTTTTTCGTTGAAGTACCATCGAAAAAGCCTGAAAAATAGGATTTCTTAAGCATATAGAGGAAAGAAGAAAGAGGCCCACAGAAAGTTTTCATTTTAGGTTGTAAACGTGATAAATTAAAGTGCGCACAACAAGATTTTATTATATAAAATAATTTCATAAGGAAAGAAATAAATACGTGTGTAATGGAAAAATGCAGACCTTTTTATTTTAGTCAAACCTTGAGTGTTCTGTGTAAAGAATAATATACAAATAATGTATCTTCCAGCCTTAACCGGGTTTTGAAGAAAGAAATTTAAAAATTAGAAAACAATATTCCAGAAAAGCCTTTTAACGGCCGTTCCTTCGAAAGATACACAACGTTCTTAAAAGCCCTTCAAAATAACCTTTACACCCAGCGGGAAAAACCAGGATTATAGATGCCTTCTAGAATGGAATTCTTTTGGGGTATTCAAGGCTTCCTTCCTTCATTTCATACTCGTATTATTTTGGCTAACGTTGCGACTAGGGGGAAGTTCTTCTTCTGCTCTCGCTTTCTTCGCAACATATACTGAAAGACCATTCACAGAATGGACTCACAGCTTTCTCTGGCGAAAGAAGCCAACGTGTATGAAGGAGTGTGGAATGAAACCAGCAGATTTTTCAAACAAAGAGTAAAACCGCTTTTAAAAATCGCAGGTGCTGCTATTTTTTCTGCATTAATAATTATAGATCTGTCCTGATCTCTAGAGATAAATGAGTCTGTTTGGATCAAAATTAAAGAGCAATCAATATTGAAATTTTTTTTAAAATAATAATTTTACGTATCTAGGCTTGTCTGGCTCTCCACAAATGTATTTTTATTTTAATTCCTACTTATTGAAGTTAATTATTTATGTACTATATATATTAATAGAATTTAAAAGAAGAATCTCGATACGTACATATCTAAAGTTTTACCAAAGTTTAAATTAGAGAAATTATATAAATTTTTGGGAAATAATTGCTATACAATTTACAATATTTAAAAATCCATCTCTGTTACGAATAGCAGCTCAATGCTCGTTTTCCATCATCATATTTCCTAAATGTTTGTATGTACAAGTTTAAGAAAATTTAAATATTTCACACAACCACCAAAACCAACCATTTAGATCTTGAAATGACTGATTAGAAAACAAGAAAACGTTTTCGTTGTTACACTCGTAGCCACTCAATCAAGGTCATTAACAGCAAATCTTCTGCAAACTATGGCGGATTATTACTTTCAAAACTCTCCTTTTTTGCAAACTGAACTTTAAACACTTTTACTGGTTGTCAGACAGCTGGTTAGGAAATGCAAAATATCTCTATATGCGACTACATATAATAAAAATACAAATAAAAAATAAAAAAATAATACGACAATATTCACACACTTAAGCAGAAATGAAAATGTTATATCGTGATGGAACTTGCGTTGCTTAATATTCGATTTAAATGTTCAGCTTTGGAAACTTTTTACTAGAGAAACTAAAACAATTTCGTCTTATAATTTTCCATATACTATATGTACATACATATGTGTTTATTTTAGTTTTTTCAATTAACCTACATCGCAACTCTACTTTTCAATTAAAAACTAAAAGGTTTATTTTTTGAAGATCTTTTGTTTTAATATAAACTTTTTAAATGTGTTTTTCTTTTCTAAACATGTTTATTGAGCTTTAAGTGACTTAACAAAAACATCTTGCAATGCAAACGAACAAGTCGATGATCAAAACATAAGAAAAACAGAAGAAAACAAAAACACTTGTGGCTGCCTGCAATGATTTTCAACAACTTTCGCTAAAACAATAAACGTGTCTTACGTTTTGTCTGGCCAACTAGTTGGCTGGATGACTGACTAAATAATAACTATGCGTCCAGTTATGCTGTATGTCTATTCTCTGCGTCATATTTACTGTTTCGGCGTCATGTGCTTGAAAAAAGGGCTCATATGATATGAATGAAAAAACATCAAACTGGTTCTTATAAAACGACTTAATACAACCAAAATGAGAGCAAAAAACAAAAAAAAAAAAGAAAAGGCAAATGATTTTTTTTCTCGACAATAAAATGTGAATTACATACACTTAAAAAAATTTATAATGCGAATTGTAGCAGCAAAATTTTCAAGGTATTCGTTGCACAAAAGCATTTATTTTTATATGTTGGTTTCAAGAGCAATAAATAGGTTCGTTTAAGTCTAGATTTTGATAACCAATTTTTTGTCTATGAGGCGTCCCTATAACTTTGCATGTGAGAGTTTTCTGCAAGTTGATTTAACCGTTTTGAACAATTTGTTTGGGAAATGAAAGCTATTCCATGCAATACACGTGTAAACGAGTACTAAACCCTTGAAGGCAAAGAGAAGCGAGAATCGATCAACGAACCGCCATTATTATCATTCATTCATTTCTCCATGTCTTTAACCGAATCTGAAGAATCTTTCAAGTAATAACATATTTTATTTAGAATCATCCTGGGGCGATTTTTCTGTTAACAACCTTTCAATAAAATTATTTTTAGAAAAAACCTTTCAACTTGCGCTGCTAGAATATTTTAAGTGTATTTGAACTGTTAAGATGATAATGACGTCCAGCCTTTTACGAGTATGTACTTGTAATTGAAGTGTTACTGTACTTCGCTTCTTTCGTACACATCATCGCCAACTTCATCCATTCCCAGTAGCAGCACTTGCATTTAGCTACACACAAATGTATTAGCATTTTGAAACCATTCATTCCATCATTACAGTACGATTGCGAACACGTAATCAGAAATTTCATATGAAGTGAAATTTCCTCAATTTCGTTTGGTAAAATTTTTTCGTTGCACGAGTAAGAAAAATTTCATCACTGATTTTATTTAATTCATTTTCATTAAAACTCTTTTAGTTTTCTTTTTTCACATTTTAGTTCCCAAACAAAAAAAAAACAAAAATGAAGAAGAAATAAAAAAGAAAGAAGCCCATGTTAATTACGTTACCTTCAATTAAACAAAGATATTGACATTAATGAACATGTGCTCTCAAGGGTAATTAATTCATTTGGCTGCCACAACTACCCCCTCTGCACGCGTTATAAAATTTATCAATCACCTGAGTACCAAGCGACTATTTTTTATGTATTCCATAAATACGAACTTCAGTTCTCTCAAACCGAGTGGCCTTAAAACAAACCATAAACAATTTAGTTTTTAATAGTTTAAAGTTCGCAAAATGATTTGAAATCCTGAATTACTATTATTTGTGCGTAAAAGCTTTCTTGCGTATTATTTTGTTAAATTAAAAAGCTATATTTTCAAAACAAACTATTTGTCTCAAGCGCTACCGTTGACTATTTGCTGTGTGTCATTGTTCAGCGTAAAGACCGCTATTAAACCAATTTAAACTTAAATCACTGATGATGTCGTATTATGTCTTAAAACGAGCCTCAAGGGTGTATTTAAGTAATAATAATATAGTTGTAGTTGCATTTAGGATCGTCCCACTGTGATGTTCGAAATGCTGTTTAAATGCTTTATGGGGCGTGTGTTTGGATGAATCAATAACAACACCAAAAGGTATAATTTTAGTTTGAAATTAGTTTGTGCTGTGTAAGTTTTAACAATTTACTGTGCACAGTGGCACTCAAATGATTTTTAACGCTTCAAATAAATAAATTATAATTCAGACATGTTTCGCAAACAATATTGAACATTTATTGTTCTTAGGCCTATTTGCAAATTCAGCGCTATAAGATGATGTGAAAATTAAGCAGAATTGTTTTGAGCCAGCAGTCAAGGGTTGACTCCTACATAAGCAGTGCGTTGTACCTGAGCCAGATCATGGTGAGGAGGAAAGAGGAAGTAATGAGTGTCTGAATGGACAATTTTCATATAACATTTTGAGCGAAAAAAAACGTCGAATTTATTTAGTTGTATTCTGCGCTCCTAAAGCTATATACAATCAATCGGTTGTTAGATCTTATAATATTTTAAGTCAAATGTTTCACAACAGTGTGAACTGTGCGAAATTCTTTCCTACATCGTTGTTGGGAAAAACTATGATCAACTTTTAGTAAGGCAACAATATGATCTGACTATAGTGAGAACGTTCTAAGCTGCGATTGTTAGGTAATTGCCAGACTTTGTAAATTCAGTATTTATATTAGTGCATCAGACAATGATGCCATTGACAGAAAAATCTTTCTATGGGTCACATTGGCCATACAAACAAGTATAAATGATTGAAGTCTTCTGACAATGACCAACAATAGATTGATCGTTTTATGGCCTGCTATAAAGATGACAAGCGCATGAACTAACAGTTTTTGTTGTCATAGACATAATGCCTGGTGGCATTTGCTCATTGTCAGTACATTATAGTACTGTAGGATCTGACAATCGACTGTTCCCAGCTTAAACAGTATCTCTCTCTACTCTACATAATGTATAATAGTGTATATTGTATATATATATATATATATATATATATATATATGATATTCTAAGCTTTTGAGCACCATGAGACTACGAACTGTGTGACAGTTAAGGCACAAAACAAACAAAAATCAGCCGTATGCTTCTGAGTCTCTCGCTCATACATTTGACAATATCTTAAAGCATCACAAACTTGCTGGCTCATAGCGTGTTTTTCAATAAGAAATTCCAGCACATTAAAATCCAGAAATAGTGCACTACGGCACCCCTGATAATTTGATCAAACTTTACAGCGTGTCTGGTGTTAATCATGTATAGATTACCCGTTTTATGTAGCCTGTTGTTTACTTCGTCTTCTCAGCAAAATTTTCAACTGAAATGGCGCATCTTCTGCTTAAATTAGCGTACAGTGTACTCCGGTATAAAGTCATTAGCCCATTGCCTAAACATATCAAAACTTCAAAACTTTATCATTGAAATTGTCCACTCGAAAACTTTAACTATTGGAATGAATCCGTGGCTTTAGTACGAATTAAAATTAGTTGCAAATTCGGAGATTTCCTTTATAATAAGTAAGAAATATAGTTACTTATTGTCTTTTTAGTTTTAGTTGATTTCTTCCCATTGTGAACAACAAATTACTGTTGCAATATTATTATTCTGTGGGCGCTGTATGCATAAGTGTGCGGCATAGAAATATAGCTAGAGCGCACTGTACTTAGAAGAGATCTTTATTTTTTAATTTTATTCTTAAGGGATTAATTTAAGAGCTAATTGAATGCTTTTGAACAAGCAACATAATTTGACTTGGGAGAACGTTGCAGCAAATGAGTGAAAAATCAACAGGCTGGACTTTTGCCAACAAATACAAGCATATTATGCATTTGCGAACAACACCACCGATATTTTTATGACAGTTGTAAATTTTTATAATATGCGAAAATTGGGAATGCCAGAACACCTTTCAATTGGGCTTTATATATGTATGTTTCCTAAAGATTCAAGTGTCCCAAGTGAACATTAGCAAGTATGGACAATAGCTGGTGGTAATACGAGTAATTATTTATTATTTATATGGCTTTTGCCAGCAAGTGCAATCAGGCTGCGCATAACTTAATGCTAATTATATTTTTCATTGGCTGCAATTATGTAATACATTATTATTACACAACAATGCAATAAATAAATATGAATATTGCTCATGTTTAGTATAAAAATAAAACATTCACTTCGTTAAATCGTGATGCAGCAATTAACTTTATTAGCATCATAATATATTTATGAACACATTTTCTCAAAAAATACTCTTACTTGTGTATTATATATATATATATACACATACATATATATATATATGTACGAAAATGTTGTTAACAGAAATGTTTAATCATGTAGATTTGTTTTGAATTTCTTAAATGTTTTAGGTTCAGCAAATTTTTTGTACGGAGTGCTGATGCGGCTTTTAATGAAATATCTACATAATTAAAAAGCAGAAATGTATAATTAAAAACAAAGTAGGAATGTAAATGAATGTAAAATATTGAAAGAACTTTCAGCTTTAGTTTTTTTTTTCAAACTGTGCAACTTTTGTGTTTGTGAGTGCCAAAACAAAGAGCAGCGGAGAGAGGTAATGGGTTGCATGTGCAAGCAGTTCTTGTTGAATTTTTCCAAATGATTGAAGAAGAAGAAAGAGTGACAAAAAGTTACGCAGCTGCCAGTCTAAACGAGAGCAAAACTATTGAAATAGTAAAATCAACTACTCGTAATTCTAAAGAAAATGTGTTTTTTTTTTATTAATGTTTGCATTTTAAATGCAAAATAGAAAAACAGTTAATTTTTTGAGTTAAATTAAAATTTTTAACTATCGAAAAACCCATT
Organism: Epicampocera succincta; assembly: GCA_932526305.1. Classification (NCBI taxonomy): domain Eukaryota; kingdom Metazoa; phylum Arthropoda; class Insecta; order Diptera; family Tachinidae; genus Epicampocera; species Epicampocera succincta. The sequence continues at coordinate 63,139,144 of OW052034.1, forward strand.
TTATTGGCTTCCGCCCGATTGCTGGATTTTGAACTCTGCTCAAAAATCTTTAATTCCTTGTTGACAAACAATTTTATTGGAATGTGCAAGACACCTGTAGGCCCTAATCAAGACTGGAACTTTACAAGGAACATTTAAGCTATTGAACCAATATGAAACTGTCCAACATTTAAATCAACTTGTTTTCATGTTAATATTTTATTGGCTTCTTCTTCATTACTGGAATTTGAACTCAGCTCAAAAACCTTTAATTTCTTCTGCAAGACACATGTATTCTAGCTTCGAGGTTGTTTAAATGTAACATTTACGTAATTGTTTGTTTATTTTTTCCATAATTTCACACGTTTTTATTTAAAATAATTTATATTTGTTGTTGCTCTATTCATGTAAGTCTTCCAATCGTCGATCTTGACCAGCCACAATTTTTCCGTTTTTCTTTGTTTTTTACGACCAGTAAACACGATTTCTTAATTATTTATTTACTGTAAATTAGATAATGTTTCAACATTTGGCTTAACATTAAAAACAGAAAAAGCAAGCCTGTACAATTTGTCAATATGTAATTACAAAAACAAACATTTTACAGACTCCCCAAACATACGCATAAAAAAGAAACCGAAATATGCAACCGTTAAGGTGGACACGCCTGATGATAAGCTTTGCTTACATACTTACATATTTCAAATTATAAAATATTTATGCTCATGACGAAAGTGAAAGTTCATCTTTCGTCGCCGCTTTTTTATTGTTTATTTCATTTTTTTTGCTTAATGTCAATTCACAAGTGTTTGTTTGTAAATCAGTAACTGTGTGAGCAAATCAGCTTCTGATATTTTGTCCATTTTCACAAAAATTTAATTAAATTTTAATTAAAATATAATATCTATATAGTGGTGCTTGATTTTGGATAAAACATATACATGTACTTATTTATGTAGCATGTCTAAGTATATAGAAATATGTAGGTAAGGAAATTCTGGATTATATGTCCCAAAAAAATATTTATAAAAATAATAAATTGTGCGAGGGCTGCTTAATAACTCCGTGACTAGTTATATACGTGACTGTTTTTATGAAATAAACTTTTGTTCGGCAAATAAGCGTTTTATTTTTCAATATGATCTCCTTTCAAAGTCATATCATGTATTTGGTCCAGCATTTTTAAAATTTGCAAATAATAGCTTTTGTCAGGACCCCCGAAATAGGCGTTTGTGTCGTTTATAATATCTTCAGCCACTTCCTCAGGTTTTGGAAACAGTAAATACTTGATTAGCTGTCAAATTTTCGATTTAGTATTTTCTTTAACAATTTCGATCACTTTTTTTAATAGAATTTACAATTTTATATTAGTAATCTTCCCATGCAAGCAGAGAAACAGTGTAAAAAAGAGCGGGCTAAACATTAATTTTTAAAACTTTCTACCACAAGTTTAATCCGCAATTTTATTATACATATAACACGACATGAACTGAGTTCAGCTTTGACGGAAAAATTAAAATAATTGACAACACAGTCCAAACAAAAATTTAGCTAATTCGAGTTGAAAAACTTACCAACAAATTATTTCCTCTCTTTTTCCTCTCTCTCTCGCTCGCTTAAGAACAACGTGACTCTTTTAGTATTTTCACTGCTAAACTTAGCATTTTTTATTTAACATTTTTGAATAAATCTTTTAGCAGAATTTTAGTATTAACGTTTTCACACATTTTATTAAAAAAAAAATCTGTTTCTTTCCCACATTATATTTTGCCATTCAAATAATTATAAAAATCATGGCAACCACAGATATAGTAAGTCAAGGCGATGTTGACCCAACTTTGCTATTATCAAAGCTGTACCTCCTTCTTAAAGACTTCTCTTTCCAAATAGTTTCAAGGTCAGACTCTTTTGATCCTTTGACTTCAGCATTAGAGGAATTCTTTTGTCCCCGCACCGTATTTTAGTTTTATAAAATTTTTGAAAAAGAAGACATTATCAATTCAGATATGGTAATTAGATTAACATTTCGAAATTTTATTGCACAATTAATGTATCAACTTATGACCAGTTTTTAACTTAATATTTAAATACGAAATTAGTTCATTTTTCCTTATATTTAAGTTGTATTTAAATATGGTTTAATTTTTTCAGTCTCAATTTCCGTTTGGCATTTAATTATGATAAAAGTATGGCAGCACTATTAAATGGCAAAAAAAAAATATAAACAACTTCATTTAAGAGCTGTTTTAAAAATTTTGTGGTTTCGAAATGTTCTTCCACACATTCACCTTTTGTTCTGCACCAACTCGGTCAGTCGTTTTGCACGCGATTATGCTTCTGTTTTTTTTATCAAATTTCAGTGCGCTTCAGCTTCAAAAAAGCTTCAGTGCGCAATTTTCATAATTTGCAGAACTGTCAAAATCATATGGTAGTATAAACAACTTAAGTCCATTTAAGTTGTCAGTGATTTAAGTTGTATTTAAATATGATCTATAAAAATAAATTCGGTATTTAAACAGAACTTAAGTTTAAAAACCGTTTAATTTTTAAGTTAAAAACTTAAAAAAAACAAAGATTGACAACAACATGTTTTAAATATGAAAAACACTAATTTTTTGTTTATGTACAAAACAGCCTAAAACCTCATAAATGTAAATTAATAGAAACTTTTAAAGAAGAAATGTTAGATTTAACAACAGAAGAAATTACGTCTTCGAAACAGAAATAGCAAAAGCTGAATTCGTACGAGTGGATAAAGCAAGAAACAACTACTGAATTTTGGAGAGACGTATATGAGTAAAAAAAATGAAATTAAATGAAAATCCTGACGCTGACGTTGAAAGGGTTTTTAGTTTTAGTGGCATGAATATGATAGAAACCCAAAATTAGAAATAGGATGACATTAAATACTATAAATTCATTGCTTTACATAAGATATGGATTAAAAACGGCAAAATATATTGTATGCTGCCAAGACTTTCAAATCACTAGTGATCTCATAAAAATATGTGATATAAAACAGATCTAATGATATTGTAAGTGACTCTTCAGAAGTTGAAGATAGATTTGTTGTTGTATACAAACCTCTTTTTTTTTTGTTATTTTTTAATTGTTTTATAGTTAATAATATAACAATAAATACATATTTACATATTAAACATTTTAATATACAACTTTTTATTTTACTACTGTATTTTCATGCTGCTAATTAGTTTTATACATATTTTATCAATTCATATAGATTTTGTTGTTTTTGGACAAACTTTGCTTTATTCAAACGTTATGCAGGTAAATATACTACGGCATTGAGCAGAATATAATTATTAAAAAATACAGTTGAATTTTTAGCATAAATTTTAGCATTTTCTAATTTTGGTTTTAGCATTTTTAGCATAATTTTTAGCCCGATTTGGCAGTCAAAATTTGTGCTTAAGAAGATAAAACGTCAAACTACATATAAAACGACGAGTATGAAACAAATTTCTTAACAACGTATCATTAGGCTTAAGTTAACAAAAGCCTTCAGTTTTCTAAAAAAAAAAATGTTTAAAATATTTTAAATTTTAAACATTGTACATGTGTATGTATGTATGTGTATGTGTGCATATTTATTATGTTCATAATATGAACAAAGTTAAAATTCTGCCTTAAAGAATTTTAAAATATGACATTTCCCATAATGCCATCATCATTCCACCATCCATTCCACCTTTTGACCGTGTCTGCCTTTTGCAAATTTATTGACCGTCCGGCAAAGTGCAATCAAAGTCCGTCAATTTATCTCTGGCTGATTGTTGGGTGTTGTTTTCTGGCGAGAAACAAAAAAGTGTGAAGTGAAATTTACCTGTTGTAATTTTTAATAATGCAAATAGATTTGTCAGTTTTTTTTTGTGTCTTATGTGCAGAGTTTTTGCGAGTTGTTTTAAAATTTCTGCCATTTCCCCAACAACTGCTCTGCTCAGAAGAGTTTGTTGCATTTTCTTTAGTATTTCATATTTTATTTTAACTCATCTGCGCGTTCGTTCACTGGCTTGTGGTCATTGTCATGAAGAGCTGATTGTTTTTATGCGCCATTAGTGCACATGTGTTCAAAGACAAAACGGCTAAATACCAGCCAGCAAAATCGTGTGTAAAAAATATATTTATGTTCGTACGTGCACTTAGAGATTTCTAAGGCTGTATTAGAGTTGGTTTAATAGTTTATTTTACTCTTTATTCTGTAGTTATGATTTGTTTTAGTTTTTTATGCTTTGAGATAAATTTTTTGTACAACTATTTTTGTTGGCGAATTTCTGTTGACCACTTTGTTGTGTTAAAGTTTTGTGACTTCTGGTAGTTTATTTATAGGTTTGTCACTTAAAGTTCATAGAAAGTTGTTAACAATAAACACAAGTGCGGGAAAATATTTTCGACCCTCCTTTTCTTTATTATTATTTGTAATGAGTTTGCAAGCGTTTTCAATGATTTAAAGTTGACAGCGATCATTTTTGTGTTTAAATGTTCACGTGAAGAATCATTTTTTTGGGAACAGGATAAGTATTCCCAGTACGGGTGCTTACATATAGATATATATGTCTGTCGCAACTCCAATTGTGACGCAGACGGAACACTTGGCACTAGTGACCAGCGTAATGATTAGAAATTTGACTCCCAAATTCACTCTTATATCGATGCTTGCATTTGTAGCTGTTTTCTAGGAAAATTGGGCCCATTTTCGATTACTAATTTTGTAGACACCACGAATCTGCATGAGTTAACAGACTGGCTGACTAAAATCAGGGAAGAGGTGATTGTTTATTTATTTAAGGTGTATAAAGTTGATTACATAGTAAGCGTCTAATCCCCCCACCCCACCCCTTCGCACTCAACACTATTTTTAATTTTTGCAAATATTAAATTTTAGAAAAAAAAATTAATGCTTTTTTCAAAAGTTTTGCACATCTTCTCGTATTTCTTCTGCATTTACTCGTAGTATGAAATGAAATATGTATAAATCTGCAGAAATCGGCTTTTTTCATTTAACAACCGCTTTTGCAAAACTATTGTTTGAGTCTGCGAATTCCTTGCCAAATCCGCATTCAAACAATCGATTACCTGATTCAAGGAATTGTGTTGTTCAATATGAAAAACAAAAATTTCTGGCACTAAAAACGGTCGCCTATTTCATATATCTCGAAGCGTTTTAAATTGTGGTGTAAATGGAGCTTTTCACCAAAAGTTGTGTGTGAGAGCAACGATTTTCTATGTTTCACATGTACCCGTATATCTTTTTTTTTTGTTCCTCTCTACTAGAATCAGCTGGCAGAACATTTTTATTTGCTGTACCGTGTTATTATGATAGATGCAATATATTTTTACTAAGACAAAACCTAAATACACATCTTTACTTAGGTTTTGCCGTTTAATGAATAACAAAGTTTGTTGTTGTTTTTGCAAAATGTTGCCATTTTTTTTCCAACTATTTACTTATACAACTACAATTTTACTTTAATAATAAATTTTTTATAACTCGCTCGCGCAAATTGTATGATGATGCACAGAAGTCTATCTATATTGTCGTATGAGTGCATTTCATTAAAAAGAAATCATGAATATGAATTAAAAAGAAATAATTGGTAAAAGAAAAAACAAATTTAATAAATAACTAAGCCAACAGGTTATCGGAGAAAAAGTAGAAAAAAAGAGAAAAATTTGCAACAAAACAAAAAATCATTTTATGATGATGCATGAAGACACAACGGTATTCGACAATATAAAATACTTACTTGTATTAGATGTGTATGTTGTTATTTTTATAAATAATTTCTTTCTGCTAATATTTTACAAAACATTTTTTTGTTTGTTTTTATTTTTAGTGTTGTTGCTGTTGTTTGCATATAAGACACGCTTTGGCATGGCGTGATATGACCACGCTGGCATTCAACTTTAAAATACTCATCTCACGTTTGAGACACATCGGTTGCTATATAATATATTAAAATTGCTTAAATTTATGCGCATGTTGCAAAGCAGCAAAATGCACAATAGAAAACCTTTTTAAATTCAAGTACATTTTGTTTCGATGTATTGTACATAAATTACTTGGCAAACGTTTGAAGTTGTTATCTACTTGCCAATGGAAATGATTGAACTGGTTGAGAAAACAAACAAAGCAACAAGTTTCCTATAAGTATGTTCATATTTATGTCCAATATGTAGGTGAATGTTTGAATAAGAAAATAGAAAATGATTTTGCTTGTGGATAGAAGATCCTTTAAGCATTTGCTGTCATGTTATGGAACTGTTGAAGGATATCGTTTGAACTCTAATATAAATAAACATAAATATTTCCTTTATTCAGTTACTTGTATTTACTATTATTTCTTTTTGCCGTCTGTTTTACTTTCAACAATTCTTTTTTTTTTTTGTTGTTGCTAAATGTTTGCTTTTCGGTTTGTTTTATGATTATTTTCTGCCCTACCGTCATCTGAAAAATCCACATAAAATGCCTCAATTTTTTAGAGCGAAGAAATTTTCAGATATAAAAAAATTTAATAATGATTCGTCAGGTTTTTATGTTTTCAATATTTTTTATGTTAACATTATTTCTCTTGTTAAGGTTAAGTAGAAAAGGTACAAAAATATTAGTTATCGCGAAAATAATTCTCATTTAGTCGATACAATTACATACATATATTTAGAGTGCAACAAATAAAAACAAATTTGATAATTTTTAACTTGTTTTGCTATCACAGATTCACAAAATTTTCAATCCACACTTGTCAGTTTAACTGAGTAGTTATTGTTTGAAAGAAACTAGTCCTCCAAAAGGTACTAGTTGCTCATCGATTGTCAAGTTTTCTCTAGGCAGATAAAACTTGCTTGAGTTATATTTTACACATTCCCACAATTCTCTTACAAGTACAAATTTTTGTCTTCACATTCGCAGAGATCTTTTATTTTTTTTTTTTTTGGATGTCAGTATTCGCTATAGCCAACACCACCCTATTCATTCTCTGAAACTATCTTATCTATAACTATTTTTTCGTCCTACGGAAGCACCACCCGGTCAATACCACTTCGAATAATCTACTACCCTTCTCAGACTCAAGTTGTTCCATGATATTTTTATAGCGTCAGTTTCGCTTTCGGAACAATTGTCAATGACAAAATTCTCTTCATCACTAGGAATTACACACCCAAAAATATCCGCATTGTCACTTTTAGAAAAAGCACGTTTAGTCTCACCTTGTACAACTTTTCTTTTAACCATTTCAAATACCAAATGATCAAAATGACCGTTTAAAGACTATTATCTGAATTTAATTGTTAGAAAAAGCGATGATTGCGGTGGCAACTAAATAAAGTTACTACGAGGGTAGATTTTATAAAACTTAGCCGTGTTAATTCGAGAAATATATTAAGGCGTCTCCTGGACACTTGCTATTGCAAAAATGTATTCATAAATAAATCAGTTTCTAAAATGTTTTAGAAAATAGACAATTATCGTCCGCTTTCCAAATCAATATGAAAGTAATTGGCACTCTCAAGAATTACATTTTGTTTTCGTTCTGCCATCTGCTACGTTTTAATTCGGAAATCTTTCTTTAAAGGAAACACAATTAAAAGGATATTAAACATTTTATTTTGTCATTGAAAATCAGTGGTAGTGTTTTTTATTGGAACACATTCTCGGCCACGACAACAACATCTGCAAATACGAAAGTCTTTCAGAACCAAATATGTTTCCTTGTCATCAGAAAAATGTTTTCTGTGGCGCAAAAAAACTGAATTTGCGGATCTTCTCTCCGTTCGAACTTCTTAATCTGATGTAGGACATAAAGATTTATGCCCAACGTCGTCATCGTCCGTCGACATCAAAAAAGTCTGGCCCTTACAACTATCGTAGACAAATATTTTCTAATCTTTATAAACATTTTATATATTCTAATTATAAGACAGTAGATAGAGCCTGGCCACAACGACTGCTCTTCGAATAAGGGAAGTTATTTGGGTGCTAAAAAGATGTATGTATTTGAAACATATTAAATTGTAATACAAAAGTACAATCCCTTATATTCCACTGCGCAAAATTTGTGTAGTTAAAACCAAGTTTAAAAGAAATCCTTTGCTAAAAGCTATATCTTATTTATTTCTAGTCTTGGTATTATTGATATTAGTCTGCGAGAAAGGTTGTTGTTTGTTGGCTACTGTTTCAATCAGTTGTAGTAAAAACAGAGTACAATCCAGAGCAGTTGCACTTAAAAGTACTATTTTTACATATACGAATACGTTTTCTAAATTCATTTTCAATCAAAATGTAGCTGGACATATTTATACAAAAATGTAAATAATATTACAAGCGTTTTTATATGTTTTTTCAGCTCTTTTCATTCACAAATAAAACTAAAAATTAGTGACAAATAACTTACAAAATAAACCTTGAAGTCTTGTAATTAATGACACAAATTCAAATGAATATTAATCACATTGGATGTAAAACCTAAGAAAAGAAAATAAAAATTGGGGAAGAGGCGTTTCTGTTTTTAATTGGAAATTTTAAACTTTTTACTTATCTGATGTTGCGGCTCTTTCACTTGACATAATTAATTCTGTAATATAAAAACTCAACTTGAATATTGTTATACACACACATACATACATACGTATATTTTTGACCGGTTTCTGAAGTTTCTAGATGCGTCTGAATTTATTCAGTTTTTTCTCTTTTGTTTTGCAGATATTATGATCATCACTCGCCAGCATGCAGTGATCATGGACATTTTGTATCTCCTGATTCTCTGCTGTTGTTTAAAAAAAATAACAGATGCTACAATCTTGTTGAACGTGCACGCATCACATCACATCACATATATAAAGAAGAAACATCTTTTAAAAAAGCACACAAGAAAAAAGCACGCTGCCAAGTAATGAAAGTGATAGCATTTAGTTAAATATGTAACTTTCCCTTTTTATTGAAATTCGAATATGAAAATGAATGTACAGGTATGAATATACAAACAATGATATGAACAAGAAATCGTTGGATAAGAAACAAACAAAACACAACAATGTCATCATCATTTTGATGGGTATTTGTGATTAAAACAACATCCACACGTTCCAAATCAATGTAAATTTCTAAATACACACTTATTGATATATATACATACATACATATATACATTCGTACATACTCGTACATAAGCATGTATGTAGGTATGTTTGTAAATTAAAACAATCGTTGAATTGAGAAGGCATGTATAAGATTATAAAGTTTGTTTTCGATGTTTGTAACTTCATTTAAATGTCTCTTGGAGGTTTCATCCGACACAGATGTTAATAAAATATCTGTTTAGATCATAAAACCCACTGAAAGTTTTACATTTTCGTTTTAATATTTCGCAACTCTTACTTTGAAATTTAAAATTAATTTGACTGAACATCTGTGTATACAATAAACTCATATATATAGACTTAAATGTTTGAAAAGTGACACTTTTAACCGATGAAATCACACGTCATATTTATTCAAGCCTTTGCATAACTTTGAGAATTAAATTTGAAGTCGAATTAATTGATTGATGGTTCGTTGAAAAACAAATGTTGAACATAAGACTGAGAGTCTTATCACTTATTTTATTTACAAATAACATCATCCATTAAGTGGAAATTTAAAGAAACAAAAAATCGTGTATCCAGTTGACTCATGTATTTATATTTTTAAGTAGACTTGAAAATCTTAACAAAAAATATATTCAAACAGTCAACCGCAGAAGCAGATTTTTCAACTGACAAACAGAACAATACCTGAGAAATATGGGCATATAGACAGCGATATCTCGGGTCCGTAGTTGACTTGCAACCTGATGAAAAAATTTTCAAAAGCTTAACTTTATATTCAGTTGTGTTGGAGACACTATTGAGATTTAAGCAAAAAATTCTGATAATAAAACTTTCGGTGAATTAATAATTGTTAAGGAAACTTTTCAAACTCGCAACTCCCCGTTTAACAAAAAAAGTTATTTAATCAAGTCAAGGTGACATTGCGAGTACATCTGATTGCTGTATTTTATGGGTTAGTCTCCCTTGAAGGTGAAAGCTTAAAACTGTGGACGGGGATTTCCCCGCAATTGTCACTGTACCGACTAGATTACCTATTCGTTTGGATTCCAAGACAACTGATTTAAAAATTAATTAAATAGTACGAATGCCACCTGTTGAAGAGCAAGATGTCTTTAAAAATTTGCTATAAAATGAAATTGTGGAATAAATGATCGAAACGTTGGCCACAATTTACACTTTTTTCCGTTGATGCTGGTATCCTTTGTGAGGCTTTGTGACGTCTATTATTTTAATAATTATACACGATTGTCGACCTGTCATCATGCAGTCAAACTTCAGTTATAGCATCAGTATCATGTCAAAATGCACTAATTAGTCCAGGCTTTCGCGGTGCAGGAATCTTTGACAACTGCTCGAAAATCATTCATTATGTTGTTGCTGATAAAATAAAAATTGGTCGAAGCATTAGCACAGTAAAAGCACTTCTTAATTCCTTAATTTCAAGGAAGGATGAATAGAGTTTCGAACGTGACAAAAACTGGAAATAAGTTTTGTGTTTTGTTACTTTAAAATGTGTTTGGTTTGATTAGAGAATCTGGATTGATAAAATCTGATATTTCAAGCGTGACATTTGTAAATGAAATATAGAACGTGCTGTTTCACACGTGACATTCAGAACGTGAAATTTCAAATGCTAATTTGTTACTTTATGTATAAAATCACTAATTCATAAAATTAGAAAAAAACTTATTATTAACATATATGAATATCTTAATCAAATACGTAGACATGGAAATGAATGGAGTTTTCAGATACCAGGAATTAAAGAAAAAAGTACCATATCAGAAATAAGAAATTGCATACGCCCAATTGACAGTGTGGTTGTTCTTGTTATCATGGTTAAGCGACTAAATTGTTGTAATTTATATAAATCTCCATAACAATATTTTGTCATAAGATTTAATTTTTATAAGTTCTATGAGTTTTCTAAAATGGTCGATTACATTATTGGGGTTAAACATTAGCACAACATTCTTGTAGTTCGAACATATTTTTTCTTACATTTCCGAGTTTTTTTTTTATTTTTAATGCTATACTCTCAGGTTAATAATTTAATGCTATACTCTCAGGTTAATAAAAAATCATGTCTATTTTCCACTAAGACCACATTATTTCCAGTTCAAATAACAGCGGAATAAATATCTTACAACATACACAATATAAACTCTATATTCTTAAAATTGGTTTTACAAGCTTTTCGTTTTCTTTTCTAGAGATTTTTCAAAATTTAAACATCGATACGACAGATTTGTATATTTGGGAAATTTTTTTGTTATCCAATTTGGACGCTGAAACAAACTTTTTCAAACGCAAATATTTTCGCAAACTGTTTTTTTTCGCACAGAGACAAAGTGCAATTTGTTGGCTAAAATCAATTTGAAGACAAACCTTCAGCGGGTTGGTGGCGAAAACAAAGAAATATTTTTAATGAGAAAATTTTCGTCTGAAAAGAAACCCACAACAGAAATGCTTTTAAGTTAAAAATGAAAAAATAAATAAGATAAAACAAGAAGAATGTACTAACAACTTAAGTAATCATTAAATATGACCCAAAAAGAAATAAATCGTCAAAACTGCACCCCTTTGTAGCATAGAAATTTCTGCACACAATTATTTTGTTTAAAGAAAACAACAGATTGTGATTTACATTTTCATAATTTTATAATACAGAAAATATAAGCAAACGAATGCAGTCTTGTACAAAAAAAAAAAAAAACTGTGCATGATATACGTTCGCACATCCACATTGCATTTCTTTCTCGCGGAATTTCTGAGGGCTTGAAGAAATTGAAATGAAAAGTAAAAGGGAAATGCTAACAAGTGCAAAGCATCAAACATAATTTAATTTAAATATAAAACTGTGGTCGCAAAGAAATGGATATGGCAATGAAATCAAAAGAAAACTAAACACTGAGGGCTGGTAAGAGTGAAATATTAAAAATTTAAAAGGAAAGCAAACTAATTTTACTTGAAAAAGCCAAGCAAGACCAGGATTTCGGTTGGAAAAAAAGTAAAAGATTTCATTAAAAAAATTAAAGTGGCGCCACTTAAAAAATAATCTGAAATCCAACAACCGAAGCCCCTTTTCCACTCTTATGACATAAAAAAGTCGAAGCGAATCTAATTGTTGTCCTTAAAACAATGGCTTATCTTTAGAGGAGAAAGTAAGTATATTGAGAAGATTAGCAAAGGGAAAGCTTAAGATTTCATGGGGAAGTCTCTTGGTGAATGAGTTGGTGCTCTATTTGACCAACAATCTGAAGGTCGCAGGTTCGATTCCTAATAAGCTGGGTAGCACTTGTTAAACAACGAATGTAACTTCTGCGAGAGTATTGAAACTGAAGTACAACATCGAAGAATTATATCAGCGTATCGTACTGTGTCTAAAACTGCTGCTTTGGTACTCTAATTTTTTACCTCTTATAGACCCAATAATGCTGGAAAGACCAGAAGTACATATACAAACAAAATGTAAAAATTGTGTTAGATAAGATAAACACCAGGGTCAATGCAATAGCTGCTGGTAAATTCGTTGGAACCAAGATGAGAATGGAAGATACTCTTATTCCAAATATAATTTCCTAACCCAAAACATGGATTTTTTAATAAATATTTCAGTAGATTTAAATTGAATAATGTCGGCAGCTGCGACCAATGAGTATCACCAGAAGAAGATTCAAAACTCATAATTTTTTAATATAAAAAATGGATGAAACAAAGGCCAACTTTGAATAGCAAGTCGGTCTTAATATCCGAAAATATAATAAATGCGATGATGCATTTTGTAAATAAATGTAATTTGTGTGAAGATTTCATTAATAAATTAATAAAAGAGAGGGGTTCACCTATTCCGAACCTTCTTACTTAGATGTAGTAAGAAATGTAAATGCAAACCATTTTGTTCAATATTTTATTGTAAGATTTAACTTTAGTTTTGTATAAAAAATAGTTCAGAAATTAGTAAATTTGGAAATTCGAAGTATCTTAAAAACAAAGCGTCTCTAATTAGCTGGCATCCGCTCTAACCGCAGTTTGATCGTGCAAAATATAGTATTTTCATCTGATAAACAAGTTCTTCTATTTTAATATCTATTTTGTATCTTTTACAGATTTCAAACTAGACTGGACAGGCGAAATAAAGGCAAATTTTACTCAAAAGAATATTTTATTTTTTGGGCGCTCAAAAAAAGAATTTTATTGCTGCTGTGCCATACACATATACCGAATCAGACAGATCCAGTGATGTTCTTGCCAGCACTACTAGATATCGCTGTTTTAAAAAATGATAGGAAGTGCCATATTATTAAAATAACAAATTTCGATCCATTTTTTTGGAATTTTGCTAATCGCATGCGGTGCTTAGAGCCCAGGCCTGTTTGCCTAACATTCCTCCTCAGTTTTCTTTTATATATATAAATATAAATATGTATGTATATATATAGTTTTTTCATAAGAAAAGAAAAATCATTGCTAAATGAAAAAGGAAGATACAAATATACTTTTAAGGAAGATTAAATGACCATGGGACTTAATGTCCATAATATTATAATAAAAACAATAAAAACAACAACGATCAACAACTACAGTTACATTGAAAAAATACTACCAATTGAAAGTTGTTAATGTAACTTGAACTTGTTGCAACGAATCATGAGGAATAATATTAACAGCACCAACAGAAATGGAAGCAACAAACAAATTTTTAGCGAAAGCATTTTTTTTTCTTCTTGTTTGGCTTTAGTTAAGCTGAATTAGCCGTACATAAGAGTATTGCAAACTGGTTTTATTTTGGCAAAAATCTTGAAGAAAAGAAATGAAATGGAAAAAGTTTTTTTTGTTATTGTAATTTGGGAGCAAACAGAAGAGGCAACTGAAATTTCTATCTTAAGCAAAACACAAGACTTAAGACACAAACTTGCTTTTGTACAACCACTGTTTTCTTTGGCGAGTCCACACACACACACACATGCACGCACACAAACACTCTTCATACACTGAGTGATTGTTTACTACGTTGTACACTGACTTAAGTTGGTTGGCGGGCTGGCTGCTTCAAAAATGAATAAAATATATATGAATGAAAACAGAAGAAAATGTTGTTGAGCAAGTCTATTTTGTATTGTTGTTGCTGTTGCTATTGCTGTTGCTGTTACCTGCTTGTATCAGCCAGCTTCAGCCATCATGAGCCATACAACGTACGGCTTGAATATTCGCTGCTTATGTTGTCTAAAACTTTTGTATATAAATTGTTAAGACCATGGGGAAATTGTATCATTTCATCCTTAATCGTTCAAACGTTAGCACAAGCGTTTCGGCCAAAAATTAACAAAAAAAAATTTGTACATAAGAAAAAGTATCGATTGAACGGAGGTGTTTTAACGTAATATTTACCGTTAAAATTCGACAAGAAACAAAAACGATAAAATTAACTCAAATATATGAAATACAAAGTGTCAAGTGTTATTAAGACAAGGACTTTAATGAAAATTTAAAGAACTTGCAATTTAATAAGAAGAAACTTTAAAGAAAATACCAAAAATATTTGATAACTTATTAAAAAAAAACAAAAAAAAAACATAAAACATATAAAATGGCTCACAAATTTTTTGCAATCAGTGTTCTGTGTTTAATTTCCGTCGCCGCTGCTTTACCTGCCGAAGAAACAAGAGGCCATGCCCGTAATGCTGTTGGTACCGAAAACGATATTATGGATAGTATATACAGCGATTGTCTGCGCAAGGATTCAGTGTCGTGTGTAAAATACAAACTTTTCAATTTTGTGGATAAAGTATTGGGAGCACGCGATCAATTTGCTTTGACAGAAGGCGTGACCGTGGTGCGTTCCCCCGATGCGCCGGTACAAGAAGCTGCCCGAGCCATCTCAGGCGATGAATCTTTTGAATCTTTGGCCATGAATCGTATTGCTGCTTTCCTCAACTCCCACACCATAAAAGTTGAATTGAAGGGTGCCGATATCGTTCAAGCTGTCAGTTCTACTGGTCGTGCTTTGGAGGATGTATCAGAATCTTTGTTTGGCAATGATGATCCCAATGCTCCCGAAGAGAGTCGTGGCAAAAAGAAGAAGGCAGCCAAAATTTTGGGTCCCATCATTGCGTTGATTGCTTTGAAGGCAGCTGCCCTCTTGCCCTTGCTTTTGGGAGCTATTGCTTTGATTGCTGGCAAGGCCTTGTTGATCGGTAAAATTGCTTTGGTTCTTTCGGCCGTGATTGGTTTGAAGAAATTGTTGGCGCAAGAGAGGCATGTTACTTATGAAGTAGTTGCCCATCCTCATCACAGTGCGACCCATTCAGTCAGTCATGATTCATATGGCAGTGGTTACAGTGCTGATGTTGGCTCATCAGGATCATACGGCAGTTCTGGTCATGGTGGTTGGGGCCGTTCTTTGGACGCTCAAGATTTGGCCTATAAAGCCCAAAAACCTAATGCTTAAATACAAATTCTCTCCTCTCACTGAACTTATATCTATAACTATAACAATAGCTACTACCATTATAAACAGAAAATTATTTTACAACCCAACGACTGTTAAAATATTAATTTTTTTTTGAACTCTCTAACATTTAAAGCCAACACAAATGACGACTTACTAGGACCTGAGTTATGGACGGGGTAAGAGCACTTTAGCAAAGTAGCCGAGTTTATTTCAAAAGAGATGTCGTTATTTAAAACTATACCTGAAGAGCTTAAGGTTTTATTGATCATTTTTCTTTAACTTTAGGAGTCTTTCTGTCTTCTCTGTGCTATAAATTTAGTGAAATATTGTTTCAGTGTTTCTCTGCGACCCCAATAAACGAGACTTTTTCTTTAACAAACATTAAAATATCAGAACTAAATTAGTTATATTTAAAGATTAATTTATTCAGAATACTTTTAATAATTTATTTAATTTATTTAACTTTTTTTTTATTTTGTTTTTTAATTTTAAACTTAATGAGATCCATGGATCTCCAGAAAATCACAAAAAAAAAAAATGATTACGAGCTGCGAATCGCAAGAAATTAAACCGTTTAAGGCAGATAAGTGTGTGAAGTTTTTTACATATATAATATTTATATAATTGTTTTTATGTATTATATAATATTTTATATTAAGTAATATATGAAAGCTAAAGAAACCACAGGGCGCAGGCCCCTCAGGAAGGCGCCGCTTACTATAAACAAGAAATTGAATGATATCTTATAATTAGTAAATGCACCAGATTAATGACGCAAAAATACTCAAAAAATATAAAAAAAGGAACAATAGAAATTAATTTTTCTCCCTAGCTAAGTCTACTTTAAAATGTTTAACTTTCTCTTTTCTTTAACAACTTTCTCTTTTCATTTCCTCATTCTGCTCCTTAACGCTCTTATACTTTTACTTTCACTGCACTGTTTTAAAACTTGCTCTCTTTTCTTTTCCAGCTGTTGAAACTTTCTCTTTACTTTTTCGCTCTTTCCTAATATTTTGTGCTCTTTGTTTTTATTTTCTAGTCTCTTTTTTCTGCTCACTACTTATTAATCATTTAATTTTGCTTTGTCAACTGTACGCGTCTCTTTAATTTTAATCTTTTTTATTCTAGTCTTAAATATAAAAATAATAAAAACATTTTTTTTTAACTTTCCACACTTTTAGTGTCTACCCTGCTAAGCAATTATTTCGTGACTATTCCCTGAGCTTTTATATATTATCGTGTGTATATCATTTCTCTTTTATAATTACTTTACTTAAGACGACAGCACTCCTTCTCATGTCATTTTTCTCATACTGTCTCTCACTTAGTCTTTTGTGATTGTCTGCTCAACTTGGCCTCAACTTTAATTTAGTTTTGTTTCTTGTCAACAAAACGCCATAACTTGCCATAGGTTTTTCTTCATCATCCTAAAAAACAAAACTCTCTTTTCTATAATTCTTCTTATTATCGTTTTTAATCTATTCTAACCTCTTTGATATTACTGATTTCTCACACTTTAAAATTTTAGTGTAATTCCTAATTATTTGTTTTTTCAAGAATATACACTTTTTTCTGCCTAAACTATTCTTTACTCGCACTTACTTTTTTTCCTTAATATTTTCATATCGCCAATACCATTTTAAATATCTAAATCTATTTTCTTCTGACGCGCTTTCTCTCTATCTCTCTATCTCTCTCTCGCTAAATTCATTTCCACTTTTATTTTGCATATCTAACAACTTTACACATTTTCTACTCTTTACATATTTTCGCTATATCTTTGTCTCTGCTTATACTATCACAGCCAACTTTTCTCTCCAAGTCTCTTTTGAACTATCCCTATCACTCTCATTAGTGCTCTTCTGACTCGTTCTCTCCAATAGCCACACAAAGCAAGTTTCAAATCGCATCAATATTTGTTTTAAAATAGTTGTAATAATTTATTTATTTATTTTATGTCTTCTAATAGTATTAATTGTTAAATGCTAACGAATTCTTAATTTCAACTCTTTCTCACACATTTATTTATTGACACAAGCAAACGAAAACAAATGTAAAAACTTAAATAAAACAACAATAGTTAATTTTAAGTCAAACAATATTTGTCATAAAGCAAGCATTTCATTAAAAGAATGAAAAAAAATCATTACAAAAAAAATCGAAGAAAATTGTTACAAAAACAAATAAAATAATTTATTTAAAAAAAAAAAAAACAAAAAACATATAAGTTTTTTATTACTCGACTTGAAGAGCAGCAAAACACCAACAATTTGGTGATATTTTATTCTAAAAACTTAGTACAGATTACAAAAATGTTGCTTATTGCGTTTGAGAAAAGTTTTTGTATAAAGACCGGAGACCCATAGACTGAGTCTTTTTGCAGACAAGCAAAAACTATCGCTCAAACCGGAGTTTTTTATTTTTGTGGTTATGATTCTTAAAGTTTGAAGGTTGTGCTCATTTTCGAAATTGTTGTTTTTTAGCTGTCTGAAACTTAATTGTCATCAGCGATAAGTACTAAAAACTTATGCAACAATGCAAAATAACTCCATATTTGTCTTAATTTTAAACATTGTTTTTGTTGTTCTTAATCCACCGTTTACAATTATCCGGACAACAATTAAACAAAACATCTTTTCTATCGTCATCATGACAACAGCTAATGATGACAGTGAAAGTAGTCTTAAGAGTTTTTAACAGCATCTCAAGACACTTAAGAAAAACATTTTCAATACTAAAATTTCATGTTTAAGCCAGTGAAAACCTGCAACCATTTCTGGCCTTCGCTCACCTGCAAACCTGATGCACCAGCTTGTGTGAAGCCAAGTCAATTAAAATGCGTAAGTAGCGATCGTTTTTCTACTAGTTTCTATTGAAGTTTTATTATATGATATATTGGCTGCTGTTAAATAGATTTTTGTGTTATTTTCATTGAAATCTTTTTTTTCATTTTTTCATTTTATTCTTTTTTTTTTTGTAAATTCGAAACGAAACCATGTCAAATATTTAAGAAAGTTTAACAACAAACGATTCCCATACAAAGTATTTATATGGAAACATTTTCAAATATTTAAAACAGTGGCTTAAGTTGTTTGTTAATGAGGCGGCGACTAGTTTTGTTTATCATGACTATTATTTTTTATATGAGATTTTAAAGTTTCAAATATGAAAGTACAACTCAGAGATTTTACTAAAAAAATATTAAATTAAAATTTAGCTCGTACTATACATTTTTTTTTCTTAATAAACAAAATTTGTATCATGCTTCTACAAATGGATAGTAAGGAAAAGAAATTTATTCATTCATTTTAGCGATATTATGCAGCGTGAAGAAACAGATATAGACTCGATTTACTGGAGTAACTACCCGTAGGCATTAACCCCATTGCCCTCATGTGACTTGTGATACACACACAGGTGGCGACACCCTGAATTATGATAATCTTGGATCCTTTGGTTGTAAAAGTCA
The DNA here is from genome assembly GCA_932526305.1 of Epicampocera succincta. Lineage (NCBI taxonomy): Eukaryota > Metazoa > Arthropoda > Insecta > Diptera > Tachinidae > Epicampocera > Epicampocera succincta. The sequence continues at coordinate 63,158,151 of OW052034.1, forward strand.
GGCTTTCTGATATAAATTCCCTATACAGAATGGAAATCCTCAATCCTTAAAGCAACTTATCCTATTGTAGTTTTTTACCATTCAGTTGCTTACAGAAATCTCTTACAAGACAACAGCTTCTTGAAGGCATTTTCAACCTCGAAAACAAAGCATCGCACCAATAATTACCAACGTTTTTAGGTTTCAGTGAAAGGCGCGAACGTTTCAGCCAAAGTTGGCACCCCAATCTATGATCTACAGCAGAATGTGTTGCTACCACAACGCGCTGAGCAATCACTGGCGTTCGATCTACTATTCTACCTCTAGCGGTGGATTTGTGAGTTCCAGCACAGAAATAGTAGTTGTTTCCTTCCGTCTGGTTTTAATTGCCGTAGAACTAGTGTCCCGGGTGTCAAACCCGGGAGCAGCACGAAGGAACTGAGAAAAATTCAATCATGAAGTTTTAAATGTCTGTCTCCAAAAATAATATAATATTATAAATAATATTTTAACAAGATATATTTTGTTACAATTAAACACACCAAAAGAGACAAACTGAGAGCTGTAAGAAATAAAATGAAAACCGAAATGAAATGACTTGTGAATGTGTGGAAGAAAAAACATCAATATGCGTTTAAAACAAACAGTTTATTTCTTTGTCTAACAAAGGATTTTTGTTTTGTTGCATCTAAATAAAAATATTTAAAAATAATAGGTAAGTATTAATAGATAAATATAAAATACATAAATAATACAGAATTTGCGGCAACAATATACATTTTTATGGAGCACCAGCAAACGTTGTTCGGCCTTCAAAAACTTTGGACAGTTTTTGTTGCCATAAAAAAGTTTTATTACTTTTAAATAACACACAAACATTGACCAAAAAGAAGTAGGAGTAAATGTGGAAGTGGGGCAAAAACTTATGTTGGATTGCCGTGAGCATAAAATCTATGTGGGTTTATGAATAATATTTGAAAAAAAGGCGATTGGACATTTCATTATGGATAGACTTACACCAGAGAAACGTTTTGAAGTTGCTGCACTTTTTTTATCAAAGAGTCTGTTTGACAATTGATATTGATATTGAAATGCCATTAAAAACTGTTGTTCTCCGATGAAATCAATAAGCAAAATTGCCGCATTTTGAGTGGGTATAATCCACAAACTTTTTTTGAAACACCAATCCATCCACAGGTTGGTGCTCTTTATGGGCTGGCGTAGTTATTGTTCTATATGTCTTCCAAAACGATGATGCTCAGAACGTTGCTGTTGGTAGTGAAGGGTGGAAATTAGAAATTTTAATATTGTATGTTTTAAAATTATGCAACTCTAAGAGGAAACACCCTTCACTATTATTGCTACAATATAACACAGATCATTTTCCTGTGCGTGTTCCCAAGAAGGAAAATACGCTCTTCTGTTTACATCCTCGACAGTAAATACCATCGTTGGCCTCGTTAGATGTTAAAGTAGTGCAATTTACAATACTGCAGTAACCAAATGTATTTACTATGCAAACAGATGTGGGTAAAAAAGAGTCATGTTAAATATGCTGGCAAATGAATGATGAAAGACCTGCGAATATTTCTGGCTACTGAAATCACTGAATCACACAATTGTATGTACATTTTCGATCTTTAACTTGTAGAATTAATTTGCTGCTTAGTTAAGAAAAGAAACCAAAACCTACCTGAATTGGCCACCTAAGGGATTGCAGAACTGGTTTTGATCTAGTTTTATAGGAAGTTTAAAATGTATATTAAAACACCATTCCCTTTAATAAGAGATAGTTAATCGATCATGATTTCGTTTATGGTTTATATTTTACATAAAAATATAAACCCCATTCCCCTCCCCCACCTTAAGTCCAATTACAATGTTAACATTATGCAATTAATTAAATCAAATATCTAATAGTGGCATGGGAAAACAAATTTAATGCGTTATTAACCATAAATACCAATAAATTAAAAAATAAACAATGTTTTTGAAATTATCATAAGTAAACAACAAATTTACTGCTTTTATGAACAAAAAAAGCAAAAAAACTTAATTGTTTTCTATAGAGCGGAAAAAGACGTGAAGTTCAATTTAATAAATGGTTAAGCAAAATTAACGAAGCGGAAAAATGCTGAATTAAAACTATTACTCTTCGTTTTATTGAACACAGCATTGCAGTTTTGTGGTAAAATCAAAACCATTAAGGAAAGTTTGCTCTAGTTTCAATAAATGCTCAACTTCAGAGCTTTTAATGCTCCCCAAAATAAGTAATAATATTTAAAAAAAAATATTGTTTGATTGCTTCTGGTAGGAAAATTAACAGACAGGTTGTAAAGCGAAGAAAATACAATTTGAAAATATCCGTTTGCAGTTAATAATTGTTAATATTTTTTTTGTAGGAGTCTAGAGCTTATCTTGCTCCTAATATCTTGTCTAGAGTTTAATTTTTTTAATATTAGCAAATCAATCTTTTCTAGAATTTTGCTTTATATCTCTTCGAAGATAGTTAAATTGTTTTCCAACACAATTTAATTATGCGGTTTTTTTGGTGAAAAGTTTTTTTGTACTAGTCTTTAATTGCTTGATTTTTTTAAGTTTTTAGCTTGGAATTTGAGAAGACAAATTGCCATCAGCGATAGAGAAAACGGGTATTGCTGCGTAATCAACGGAAATGCTCAGCCAACGTAGTAAGAAAATGGCTCTATACATCATCAAACATTTGCCACTATGAAATGGCCACCAGATATGAAACCGATAGAGATTCTCGGAGCTGTGTAAAATTCCAGCTCGCCAACTGTTCTTCAATGATTTGCCTTGGAGTAAAAGAGAGGCAATTCCTAACAAAAAGGTTGCTAACGAAACAGTTGTGACAGAATGTCTCACCGTGCGGCAGATTTCAAGCGAGTCAAACGCTGTTGGACTAAATATTAAAGTTGGGTGCAAAAGAGAAAAATATTTTTAATTTTACAAAATAAATTGTGCAAATTATTAATTTGTACTTAACTTGAACTTAATTACGAAACTTTGTGTGCTCTGTTACATTTTGTTCGTCACTGTAGGCTGTAAGCGTTTCGATTTGTGCACATGCAAATACGGAGTGCGAAATTGTTCTGCCCAGATGATGATGAAAATTTCGAAGACAAGTGGGAATTGGTAGTGCGAAAAAATATACACGACCACGCCGAACTGCAAATTAATCATATTCGTCAAATCAAACTATATAGTTTGTGGAGAAGTCTTCTATCGCCAGAATTCAGGTGACAAAGTAACTGCGTTGCAACTGGTTGAACGAGCTGGCTTTTGTACGTGCAGGAATATGTGTATGTGTGTGTGTGCATGTATATTTATAAGTTTAAAATTGCATGAATTTTTTGCTTAATACTTTCAAATATAACATGACTATATTTTTCTATATAATTTTTTTTATTTTTATGTTATTTCGTTCTGCTGACATAGTTTTTTTTTTCTTTGTATGATTTGCTCCACACGACGACTCATTGTGGTTATTAAAGTGTAAAAAAGAAAGAAGAAGAAACTATATTAAAATGTTGTTGTGTTAAGTTTTAATTCGATTCAATGAAAATGCTACAATTTGTGGCAATGTTGCATGCTACGAGGAAGTAGCAGTTGCAAGTAGCATCAATTGTTGTTACAGTTGTTTTCGATAGTATTTCAATGCCAATAAATAAACGTTTGTTTTTTTTTGAATGAAATATGTTGCATGTAGTTTTGCATCAAATTGCTTTGTTAGTGACAGTGAAATTGTTGGCATTCAACTTGATTGTATTTTTAATCATGGAATATGTCTACAATAACATCGTCTTCTTTCATTTTTGGTCATGCTTCGCACACACACTAGTCGTAGACTTAAACATATTATTAAGTGCAGGGAGTGCGTTTGCGAAAGCAAATGATTTCTGAGCTTAATTTTTACACTCGCTTTTCAATACACGATACAACTAGACTGAATATAAACAACTGACAAAAGTCATGTCAAGGCATTTGATGAATGATATAGTTTTCAAAATTTCATGTCAAAGAGCAAAGAGAACTTGCACCATTAATCATTAGGGGGTATAACATTAAATAATTAACTTTTCATTTCCTTTCAAGGTCCAAGGCTGTTAGTATACATTTGTGTGTGTGTGTGTGCATTAGTTATAAATTGATCCTGTTAATTTCCTTTAATTTTGTATTCAGACGTTTTTGCGACTTCATTTAAAATTCTCATTTTTATTCTTTTTTCATCGTCTTTTTTTAGCGAACTTGATTGCGTAAATGTCTTTTATTTAACTCGTAGTTTTGCGTGGAAATTTTGTGCTTTATAATATGACTGACTATATATACATATGAATATAACTAACAATTGTTATGATTTCTGCGAAATTTATTTATTTTCCTTGATATTTTCCATTCGATTTTAAAAGAATTTCCAGCGTATGTTTTAAAAAGAAAATAATATGATGCATTGTACGAGTATTTCGTATAAAAGTAAAAGACAGAAAGTCTGAAATGCATAATATATCCGTTTGTTTTTTTTTTTTTGTGTTGGACAAATAAACGGAACAGGACCATCGGCATTAAAAAATGATGATTTTTGATTGTGGAAAAGCTGCGTGCTCTGTTAACTTTTATACTTGTTATTTTGTTTAAATAAATAAAGTTTAATGCCAGACGTGTATAAAAGTAATTACTGGACACACACGGGCTTATCGAACACGAGACAGGCACGCCTATACTTTTCCTCATACGAGTATATATATGGGAGAGCCAACAAAAAGTCTATTACAAGTAAAGTTTGAAATAATGTAAATTGTAGGTCTGATACAACCATATATCAGAATGACAAAAATATCGCAACTTAATTTGCGAAATGGAAAATATTGGTCATGGAACGACATTCCTTTTTTAAAGTTCCAGACACAAAATTCATTTTTTTAACTTCTCACAAATGAAAAAACTTAGTCTGATACAAAATTTGTTCAAATATCGCGTTAAAAAAATTATTGTATTTGTTTTTGAGCGCCCTTTATGGGACACGGTATTCTCTTTAACATATTGTAACTATTGGCTAAAGAAATCAAGTTTGATCAACTAATTCGACTATTGATTTTTTAAATTGAATTGCGTTAAATTAACATAAAGTAACAATGAAACCACTAGCATGGCATGTTAATTCAACGTGGTTTAATTTAAATTCAGGAAATTTTTTGTTATTAAAATTGTTAAGCAAAACTATTCATAAAATTTATTTACAGCCCATTTAATATGGCACAAAAGTGAGAAATTTCCAGATTTTACATTTCAAATTAAATAATTTCGTATAAATTTCCGTCGAAATCAACTTGAAATTATTATTATATCAATAGCGATCATATTGAATAAAATTAATGGTTTTTTCTTCTTGTCCACATTCCCGTATTTGCTTGCATTCACTTCGAGGAACAAAATTGTGCTAAACAAACTATTGTCAGCTGTTTATGAAATTTGTTCAAGTGTCATTTGTCGCAATCTGAACACTGCAGATGTCGTACGTACATCTTGAAATTGCATAATTTCGTGTCAAGCTGAACGAACTTTTAACAATTAGAACTGTGTATTGAAAGCGATATGCTGGCAATAAGAACAACTACAAACTGTTATATAAAACTGTTCGTTCAACATGATTTTCCATGATTGTAAACAAAACTCATATTTATGAGAACCTATAAAAATGTATGAGTACTAGATCTATATACATATATTGTGGTGGACTTTCATCTTTAGCAACATTTTCTTCTGCCTAGACTGTAGATTTCCGTAAAAAATTTAAAATTGCAAAAAGATATAGTAACAAGAGGATATATGTCTGTCTAATCGGTCTCTTTAGTTCGTTATAGTATTAATAATCTGCCTTAATATTCGAATGCCTCGGCTGATTCCAAGGATCTTTGACATACTGATAAGATTATAAACAGGGTGAGATCAACCAATCGATATGTCGATGTATTTTCCTGCTATATTCATTTCTACTAAATGAGTTTTACTGTTAGATCGGAGCCAAATTTGTAATTTAATTTTATCTATTATATACAACTCTGTTCAGAAACCGTTGGAAGAGTACATTTAGTTACTATTTGATATGAGCAATAAAATCATTATCCAACACTGAATTATTTATGGCGTTTAATTTTGATGTAATTCTCTGGTTTGTGTCTTAAGTTTATTATTTCACCTATTCCGATGATTTGTTCTGTACCCCTCAAGCCAGGCAACAGAAAATTATCATTTTCAGTGAAAAAATAATTTTCTTTCACTTCTGCGAGTTTTTATTTAACAAACTCAGTGTTACCAAGTCTATAGATTTTCGGTTTTCTGCAGTTTTTCGATGCATTGAGTAGTTTTCAAGTTTAAGAACTAGTTTTTTTTTTGTATAATATTAAGAAAACTTAAAATTTTACATATACTTTTAACTCCGACTTTCGCCATTTATATATTGATTTCTAAAGCTACAATTTTATACCATTTGGCTGATATAAATAACAGTAAGACAATATAATGCTGATATTAAAGCCAGATGGAATTCATACAGCGAATGCGTAGCATTTTATGGTTGGTTTTTGTTTTACATACATATAAAGGGTGTTTTTTTTTATAGATTGGCACAAGTTTAAATCATAATAAAACAAGGAAATATATTTTTAATATTAATGAAACGGGCCTTATTGAAAAGAAAATTTTATGAAATTAATGTTTAAATATGATTTCTGCGATTATGAAATATGATTTCCAATTTTCAACAACTTTTCGCAGCATTTGCGGCCGTATTTCGCCGATAACTCTTCGAATGTTGATTTCCAGGTGTTCCATTGTTTGTGGTTTTTCGACGTAGACAAGTGACTTAACATAACCCTAAAGGAAATAATCCAATGGGGTTAAATCCCATGATCTTGGTGGCCAACTAATTGAACCATTACGTGAAATTATTTTCTCATCATCAGTTGCTAAGAACGGCGACGTATTGATTGATTAGGATCATCTTCAATGCTCCGCGTCTTACGGTATGCACATTATCAGTAACAGTAAATGTGGTCCGAAAACGATCTATTGTTCTTCGAATTAGCCGCTCTGAAGGACGATTATATACGCCAAAAAATGGAAGAAGTGCACAATGAGTTTGACGAATAGAACAATTATTTTGATTAAAAACTTTAACAATTTGCACGCGTTGCTGTGGTCTAAGTCGATTCATAATGAAATTTCAAAGCAAACTAAACAAAAAGCAACTATCAGCTGTTAAATAAGTGCTCAAATAAGTTGGCAGTGATGCCAACTCAAAGTGTTGATACTCTAAAAAACACACTTTATGTATAGTATATTTCCATTGCACTGCTGACATCCAACGGAGGCTAAAACACACAGCGAGTAATAAGTTCAGCTCAGAATTTCACCTTCTGTAAGGTCGCCTTATTTAGGTTCCAGAAATTAGTGATTTTCCTCATGGAGTTTTCGTTTATAGCTTTCTAATCTAATTCATAACTAAAAAGCGATATAGATTGTTTTAATGTGCACTTTTACTAAATGTAAGCGGAGTAAAGTATTACTTTTGTTTATTGGAAGAAGGAAAGTCATATTTTAATCGAACGAATTTTTGGACAAATTAATATTAATGCGGTATTTAAAACATGATTTTCTTAAAGGAAATATTCGACAATTAAAGGCAATGCTTTTGGACTATAAAATGAATTATGAATAATGTTTAAGCAGTTGTCGCGTCAGAACGAAAAAAAAACATGATTTTCTTAAAGGAAATATTCGACAATTAAAGGCAATGCTTTTGGACTGGATAAAAGGAGTTATGAATAATGTTTAAGCAGTTGTCGCGTCAGAACGAGTCATAGACAATTGTTATTAAAAATAAAATCAAGCAATTTTGTGTTTTGTAAATGTTCATACAGTAGGATTGGCTTTCCTTCTTTTATTTGGCTAGTGAAATGATCATTTAGCTTACACTAATATAAAATTTAGATTTCTTTTTATATAATGGGCTAACGCTAATAGCCATTAATCTTAAATAATTAATCCATTAAGAATATGGCCGTTGCTGAAAACCATATTAATTTCGCCTCTTAAGAAATATTTAATGCCGACTTTAATGCACGGTTGTGATAATATCAGCAGAAGAAAATTTATGTGAATTTTAACCATATAGTTCCTTAAGTGTACGGGTTAAGAGGATATGATCATGTTTCTTGCTCTGTTAGCCAACTTTATGGCATGAAGTTAAGGATTTTATAATTAATGCACAAAATAATAAGCACGGATCAGCCCGATCATATATCCGCGCTTTTGAATTTTTCATTTCTACAAAGAGGTAAAGGATTACTTTGTTTCAGATATAGCAGCGAGATATCTAAATACCAATTCCTTATACATGCAATAAGTCTCTGGAACGATATTCCTCGCAGCTTTCAAATCAAAAATTAGTAACGTACATCAATGCCAGAAAAATATTAGCTGTCAGTTTTTAAGTTAATCTTATTTTGATATTTACACACGTTTTTATTATTCAACTACTTTGCGAACCCTTCGTTGTATATTTATTTTTTTTTAACTGTATAAATATGTACATACATATATTTTTAAATGTACTTCTATGGGAAACTAAAAATAATAATAAATAAAATCTTTTACTTTTTAAAATCTCATTCAATTATATGTACAATCTATCAAGTAATGATATTAAAAACAAATCGTAAACTGCCTTAAATATTTTAAAAATCAGCATTAGGCCCGCTTTAAGAATTGACATGTTCATGAAATAATATGTCAAGTTTGTATTATAAAACTTTCCATTCTGTCGAGATGACGTTAACAACGAAGCTAAATGATGCAGCCAACTTCACACACATTAAGAATTATGAAGCCAACAAACATCGGATTCTTTTTTAAATTTGCAGTTTTTTTTTTTAATAATTATGGCAAAGATGGCTGTATAATTTGTTGTGGATCTAACAACTAGTGATGTGGATGCAGGATTCCTGCTTGCAAAATTGAACTTCCTCTTAGAGATTAAAACGCAACCGATCTGTTCTTTTCGTCGAGCGTGGGAAAATTTCAATAGATGCTACAATAAAATCGAGATATCTGAGATTATCGAAATTCTACAGAAATCTAATCTTTTATTTTGTCAGTCACCTAAATTTGTGTTTCAAACTTATTTTAGTCATCATGACAATCCATTGATGAGAGTGAAGAAACAAGGCTTCATATTCTGGATTTGCCATTCGGGAGCTGGTTATATTTTAATAAAATATTGAAATTACTCTTTGTGTCTTTGTTGCTGGACTCAGCAGAGTGCAACAATTACTGTTGTGTGTTTTAACGCACCAAATGTAATTATTGTTTATAAATGGATAGATTGTAAAAAAATAATAAATGAAAACCACAAAAAATATAATATAAACCAAAATATTAAAGAAATTTCAGTTATATCCCCGTTCCTTTCATAAAAAAACACTATAGGCCCAGAAATCAAGTTTTTCTGTAGTGCCAATAAGATTTCTTCTCTTCAATATTTATTTATTTAAATATTATTACAATATTCCAAATGGTTTAGGGGCAACATTTTTGTATGGATCATACGCTAAAGAAAATATATCATGAACAACTTATTTCAATGTGAGAGAAAAAATTTTGCCAGTGCAAACATTCTCGAAGCAGAAAGAATAGAGCGACAAATGTTTGAGAGTTGTAATTAACCTAAAAAATATGAAAAAACTAACTATTACAAAAATTAAAATGATCGGGCAAAACAACGTAAGTGGCTGCGTGTGTCTTTATAAGACAATAATTCGTTTGCCAGTCAAAATTATAGTGTAGAAAATTAGTTAAAATTATAAAAGTTACTACAGTTGAACCTCGATGACTCGTCTCGCACGGAACTAGACTTACGCCAGTAGTGGGAAATCGTGTTTAATAGAGGTTATAAGAAAACACAAAAAAGTACATATTATCTATTATTAATAAAATATAAAAATTTAGCTTTCATTTAAGATATGTAAGTGCCAGAATGATGTTATACAAACATTCAGTTATTTAAAATATTCTTTTAAAGAAGTTTGTCTTTTAGGTTTTAATAGTTCCTTAATTATAATTCAATATTATCTGGCTCTGAAGCACTTGGACACCTTTAATTTGCTAACAACTTTAAGTGCATATCTTCTTCTTTCAAGTGTATGTCTTCTTATTAGGCCATTGAACTACATATGTCCCACAATTTTTTCTTAAATACTTTATTAATGTTTAAATCGTTACCTTTCCACCTCCATATTTTTCAGACAACAATTTAATTGGTATGTTTTTGCGATAACCATAAATAAAAGTAATTTTGTGCTCAATAGTAAGAAGTTTTGCCGCTATTTTCAATGATTTTCTATTTGATCGAGCCATGACAAAATCAAAGAGTTATCAGATCAAAATTTATTTGTATAATGAAAAACGAAAAGAAAAATAAGAAGAATGGGAATCACCGATTGTAATAGACTTAAAAAAATCTTTTGCGTTTTGCACGATTAATATACTTCACATACGTAGATATAAAAACGTAGCTCGGCTAATAGCGGCAAAGACACGGATAAAAGAGGTTATAATGTGAAACGTGGCCGGTTAATAGAAGTCGCATAACTGGGATTCAACTGTGTTCGTATTTAAAATATTCAAATTTTATTACTGTTATTGTTATTCCAGTCAAAAGTTTTGCTATTACATACAAAAAGTCTCCTTTTGTTGACCAGTGCAAGTGCTACTATTTAAAGGGGATTTAGACGGTAATACAAGACGTAGAGAAGAGAAAATCATACGAAATTATCTCCGTATTTTAAAAATGAGAATAAAAATCTGACCGATTTCCTTACGTTTGCACCATCGATAAAAGACCAAAACAAAGTAAAATGTTTACATAAAAATACATCCCTGATCTAATGATGTGAGAAGGAATTTGAAAAATTCTAAAAAACGATGAGAGCCGTACGACTGTAAAATGTTCATCCGTTTAGACGACACCATTCGAGCTCTTCTCAATCAATCAAGTCAATTCAAAAAAGAAGGATTTTTTTGTAGTCCACCGTGCCATATGCAGTGCCTTGTGCTACAATTGGGTTATGGGGTGAAGGAAAGCGTGTTTTTTTCTGATATTCGCTAATTTATTTTTTTTTATTCTATTTTGCAGAGATGGGGATGTCAGAGTTTAACTAACAGTGTAAATACCTTAGATTCAACCCCACATTCCCAACGCTGGGTTTTTTGTTGCAAGATATATCTATTAATATGGATTTGTTTGTTGGGTTATTGGGTGATTGTATTTATGCATGTATCATTATGTATTGTGTGTTTTTTTATGTTATTGTTTAGTTGAAAGTAAAGAATTGTGGCTATTTTTTTCATCAGAGTTGTTAGTAGGAGTTGAATGTTCGACCACTGGACTGCTCGTCCAACTCGTCCATAGAGGCATTGAAGCTCAATATTATACGACTATGTGCTCCCATTTAATGAGGGAACTCCAGTCATGGAACTCGCTAAGTTATAGCATCCAATGCTATATATCATAAATTAATGTGTGTTCTTTAATTCTCATTAACTTTGAGGTAATTTGAATAGTTTTAATATAATTGTGTAATCAAAAATATTTCTTTTTGGGAACGAACAGTAGTTCTTTGGAAAATTTTCCATAATAATTGGATTTGTAGTAGGTAGTTATTAAGAAGATGAAAAAGTAACATGGAATTTGTATTCTATTTCTAAAGCATTGTAAAAAATTAAAGACCTTCATCAGAAGTCGGCAACCAAAATGCCAAGTTCGTACAACCAGATGCCAGTAATATATGTATATTTCAGATTAAATTGAAACCATTGCGTTCTATGGAACGTATCAACTAAACGTATAATGGAGCCGTTAGTGCTGATTAAAAAAGTCTCTTGAATATTTAAGACTTGTCCAGTCACATTCTTTTTCTTGATTTAGTTTAAAAGTTACAAAAGGACCTTTATCGAACGAACGTAGATCATATAATTTAATAGTCTCTGAATTCACTCCAGCTGCAAATATTAGTCCTTCGGGATTATATGTAGCAACCGGCCGCCCAGATAACAGCACAAGTCCTTGACAATTTGGAGATCTAAGATCCTGTAATCTTAGCATTTTATCTAATGATCCCAAGAGAAATGTGTCTGCCACAGGTGCTGTACATAACGATATTACTTACGTTCTTTGGAAAATTCTCCATGATATTTGCAAATTAAAATATGCTGCCATATTTTTTTAATAACATTTGCTTATGATAGAAAAACTGAATTAGTATTTAAATATAATTTAAGTATAAATAAAAATTAGCTAAGAGTATCAAATGAAGCAGATGATTATCACGTTGATTTGTGGCTTCAAATAGTATTAGAAAAACTGCAATGCTGGCCCCATGTTCATCACAGAGGGTAACTAATGACAGCACTACAGACAACAAAAGAAAAATCAATCAAATTTAAACAGCAAATTAACGCATACAAAATGCACACATGAATTTAAGTTGAAATGGCTTAAACACTCGATTGTTGTATCAACCAATTACATACTTGCGCAAGTATTTAATTTTTGTTTTTTTTTTTCCAGCTATTAAGCAACTTTCATTTTCATTAACGATCAAATAAATCTTAAAATATATTTAGTTAAGTTGTCAATATGAATATGTTTTGCAAAATAAGTAAGAATTAACTTTAATTGCTGCCTTGAAAAAATCCGGGTAATGAATTCAGCTGGACAAAACGGCATCTCACGAAAAATCATGGCTTTAAAGGAAAAAATTCAGGAAAGTTTTTTTTAATAAAACAAAAGACGCAACAGCAGCAGTTCTGGTTGAATCTATGAGAATCTTATAAATGTCGATTTTTCGTCATCCTTGTTTCATTGAGAAATTGTTCGCTGCTTTTGAAATTTCTCAAAAGCAGACTACTTCGGCCCTGGCTTAAAGTATCTGAAGTAAATAGTGAAATTTTGATAAATTTCAATTAGTTCTACTCTAGTTAAAATTTCACCTACAACGAGGGTTTCTTTCTTATTTATTAATTTTTAAGTTTAAACTAGAACAAATTTTGCTATCTTTTCTATCATACGAATATTTATATTGTAGAAAATTTAGCAAATTTTTAAACAATTTCTTTGCTAAAGAAATAAAAGAAAAAAATTTATGTTTTTTTGTTATTGTTTCATGTACAATTACGATAAACGTTTTAAAAGCACGCAATTAAGATGAATCTGCTTTTGGTTTTAAGTGGCTACTGCCTAAATCTTCGCTTCAGACATGAAAATGCAATAGATTGGAACGAAAAAGAAAGAAACTAACAACTTACACCCCATACTTATGTATGTATCTGAAATAAGAAACATTTGAAAAAGTGCATAATTATTAAGCAAAAGAAAAAATATGTACAATATAAGACTGCAAAAACATAATTTGACTTATAATAAACTCATAGATCGTTATGTGCTAAAAATATCATCCCGTCTTCTGCTCTTGGGCAAATAATTTTTCTTCTTTTTCAGTCTTAATTGTTTTGAGGGTTTAAACACTTTCCAACTACCTGAGTTTGGCAGGTTTCACTCAATCATTTGTTTACTGGTATGCGTGGGCTTTTTTAAAATAACTTAAATGTTTTTACACTGAAAATAATTGTATTTCTTATTGAAAAGAAAAGAAAAGAGTAGAGACAGTAATACACAAAAGGCTTTAAACTAGTGTGGTTTTATAGGTGAACTAATTTGCACCACTTCTTTTTGTATAGAAACTGCATTTACTTAATTTGTTTTTCTTAATATTCAAAGGAATATTTTTGCCAATGTTGCATTATTCATAATCGAGCAACAGCACTTGCCAACCTCTTACCAGGTACACATATGTATGTGGCAACGTCTTGTGATGTGTGAAGGCGGTGCAGCCCGGGGCTGTGTAATCCCTAATGCAAGTAGTTTCCCACACTACAGAGAAGTTTGAGGCACCACAGTTGGGGGTCCGAAATTCCATCATGCACCTGAATCTATGGTCAATACTAAGGCGAGTCGTGCCAGGGGCAGAGCCCCCTTCCGCTAGTCAATTACTGAAAGTTTCAGAAGAACCAAAATCATACCGAAACTTCCTGGAGTTTCAGTTGTCGTACCAACCGCGAAACTGCTTCGCCTCTACACTGCGAAAAGTTGTCCACTTTCCCAGCAGCTGCCAGTACTAAACAACACGCGAAAGGTATGCCTTCTTCACAGCATTCTATGAGCACCAAAATTAACTTTAGACTTAAAATAGTCAAACATTTTTCTTGTTTTTCTTGGTTTTTAATGGAAGGGCTAAACTGCTCGTTTTCTATATTGGACAGAACTACAATATTGTTTTTTACCATTTGCTAAAGGTCACGATTTAATATTACACCATCGGCACACTATATATATTATCTCAGTTCATATGCCGACAGTGTGAACGCTTGAAATTCCTTTAAAATCGTGCTGATTGTGCCCAATCAAAGCAATTGCCTTCGAACATCATCTTCAGTAACACATGCTGTGCAGTTGCCTTAGTGTTTTTATAACTTATCTTAGTATTAATTAATTAAACAAAGAATCATACAATACTTTAAAAAGTCATCCGCCTATTGGAAGATGCGAAGGCATTGTGCAGCCAGCCAAAGTTACTTTATGGTGTCGTATTTACAGTGCAGACAACATTGGACCTTATTTTTCTAAAACGGTTCTAGCCAAACGACCGACTAGGGTACAGACGCCTGCTCAGCGGTTTATTCCTACTTCTAGCATCTGTAGAACATTTTGTTACGAGAGTCGAGTCGCCTGGTATCTTGTTTGGGGTTTTTTGTACTCTTCACTGCAGTTGCAGAACATCAGCTGACAATTTTTATTATTATTATGTATTATTGCAATATGAAACATTTCATATCAAACAGTTGATGTAAAAAACCAAAGACGAAGAAGGATCAAGTACCCGTATCCTGTAAGGCAAGATATTGCATGATTTACCCTACAACTTATATCAGTCTGCAATTGGACATTACATTTTACTATCAGCTTTATGCAACCAACAATGTCTATTGGAGTCATCAGTGCATTCCAGCCAGAACTTGATCAATGTTTTCTTGCAGTGCTCATTTATAAATTTAAAGTGATTTAGAGTAAAACAGATTTTTATTTACACACGATATGCACTTGAGTTAAAACAATATTAAAGTGTAGGCAATTTATCAGATGATGGCGTTTGGTTGCAAGTTTTCATATACATATTTGTGCTTAAAACTGCTGTTGTTGAAAATTTCGAGCAACTATTTGAAGAGCCATAACAATTATGAAGACACAAAAATGCAAAAAGCGAAAAAACTTATTTGATTGAAAGAAAAACCGAAAGAAAATTCATGAAAATTAGCCAGATTAAATGCGATAATTTTAGGTGGTATAAAAAACACGAACAATTAAAATACAAGATCAGTTTATAAGAAAACGTCGAAGAAGTCAAAGAAATAAAACGTTGCTGTTAAAATTAGGGATTAGTGCAAAACCACTTTAGCACCCACCTTTTAAAATTTTAAGGATAAAGTGTTAAAAATTGAAAAAATAAAAAAACAGTCCTCAATGTTTCAATAGGATTAATAGCTGGAAAATTTGCTTGTGACATTAGAAAAAGTGGCTTATTAAATATTGTTTAAAGAGAATAGAACAACCAACCACAATATGCTTAAATACGTGTGGCATGTGGCAGTGATAACAGTAATCTTTTGTTGGTTGCAAACAGCGACAGCACGCAGCGCCACAAGTTCCAACACAAACGCATTTCAGCATGCAAACAGTGTGGCTGAAGAAGCCGACAGTGCCGCACAATCACAAACGAACAGTGGCTCTAGTACGAGTCCATCGAATGTCTGGAAGGATCTGTCAATGGTTTATCGCTTGTATCAGCAGTGTTCGACAGAAAATTTGTCAGTCTGCCTTAAGGTCAAACTGTTGACTGGCCTGGAAAAAGTTTTTCGTTCAGCGAAAAAAGTAAAACTTATGGATGGCATACAATTTGTGAAGGCTGATGACTCGGAGCTACCAGCGAAGCCCTTACTAAGTGAACAAGAAATAGAGACGAACTTGCCAAGGGCACTGGAAGCCAAAGAGCAGGTCTTGACAAATATGATCTTTAAGAATTTGGCCACTTTTCTGCAACACCATACGCTACAGGTAGGCTAAGGCGGGAAATTGCTTTAAAATCTCCTATTAAATTTCAGATTTTATTTTCCCAGATAAAGTTTCCCGATATACGACCTGACGACTCTTTGTCTGGCAACTCGGTAGAGGGTCGCAAGAAGAAAGACAAAAAAGGCGGTGGCGCAATGATTATGATTCCTTTGCTGTTGGGTGGCACCTTTGTGCCCATTGCATACGGCGCTTTAGCCATGTTGGCGGGTAAAGCCTTAATTGTCTCTAAACTAGCGTTAGTCTTAGCTTCCATTATAGGCATTAAGAAATTGCTAAGCGGTGGTGGCAAAGAATCTTCTCATGAAGTTGTGGTATCTTCTGGCGGCCACTCTGGCTGGGGTCGCGATTTCGATTTGGCCTACAGTGGCTGGAAGCCAAAAGATGCGAAAAAGACCCACTAACTCTTATAACGGGCTCCTCTCATATTACTTTAAACTAACAGTCATGTAATGTAGGCAACCTTCGAAGACAGACAGACAGACCGATATCTTTGACTTTATCCCCCTAAAATGGTTTATGAATAGTATAACAAAAAGGAACAAAAAATTGATTTAAAAAAGTTAAAAAAAAATATTTTGAAGGGATGAACTTACTTGTTTACAGATTAAAAGACAAATTGTGTGTGTTTTTTTTAGCTATTAAGTTTAAAACTAATTTATATTATTTAGTTTTTAAGAAAAGTTTAATAAAAAAAAGAAGTGTAAAAACCAGTAATAAATATATCTTGTGCATAAGGGAGGACACTCTGATGTAGAATTACCGCAAACGACAGTTTTCAATTGAAAGGAAAAACTTAATTTAACCCACAAAGTCTGGCAATGCCTTTCCTTTCTCGTAGTCTGCCATTTTAGCAGTTGTCCAGCTGTTGCTGCTTGAAAGTTGATAATATAAAACCCTTAATAAAAATGCAACGCTTCAACAATATAGTAAAATTAATAAAATTCAAAATTCGAAAAACTAAAGTATTTTTGGATCGTCATAAAGCACATTCTTGGCCGATGGAAATGTTGAGAATTATTATTAAAGAAGTTAGTGAGGATGTCGGCCGCCACCTAGATTGAAGAGACCCGTGAAACGATCGTGGTGAGCGGAGGGGCGATGGTGGAGAGGACGTTGAAGGGGAAACATTGAAATTGATGAATAAATTAACTTTACTTTTTGAACAAAATAAAACCAGTCAGGGGTCTTACATTTGTAGTTCAACAATTCCCAAATGCTGCAATTATGCTTATTAACAGATTTTGCTAAATGAAAATGGATCCCACATACAAGATAATTTTTCGATAAAATTTCGGATCAGTTTGAGGCGTGAGTTCTTATGTTAACTCAGCTTTGAAAGCCTTATAACTTAGGTCTTATATAACACATTCTCTAATGTCGTTCCCAATATTCAACATCGATGACAAGTTTTTCCTAACTATTATTTTCAACACATTAAATCTGTTCAGGTTAAATTTTTCCAACAGCAGCTTTGGAACCAACTTCGCTGCCAGCCGCTTCATGTCCTAAATTGCCTGACAGGAGCCAACCGCTATGCCGACATCATCAGCCACCTCTCTAACAGTGACTCGACGATTCTCCATAACATTTTATTTTCTTAAAATTTTCATCGGTTATCGTTGAGCCGGGGTCCTCCAGGACGAGCGTCATTATTCACATCTTCCTGACCTTATTTGAAAAGCTTGTACCACATGTAAAAATTTTTTTCACTCAGAGCGTAATCATCGTACGCCACTGTTAACACTTCAACTGCTTTGGAACACTTACTTCCAATTGCTTGCACAGATTTTGATGCACGCAAACCCCTTCTGACTGTTAAGCCGCTCACAGACAAATTAAAAATGGAAACTGTGAGCACATGTTGGAGACAAGTGTAGCAACATAAAAAATTTGTAATAAATTTGTAATCAATCAATCAAAACTCTTAGCCAAATAAGTGGACGACAAAAAGATTCCCGGAGTATTTGGCGAAGAAGTCTGACGAAAATGAATTTCTATTGCACTGTGCCAGTGTTCCGCTGCTTAAAGGGATTTAGACGGTAACACAAGTCGTACGATAAGTCAAGTTTTTGAGTAGAGGAACAGGGATGGTATCGTCTAAAGTTAATATGTAATGACACCATACGACACAAAGAGAAAATACGGACGAAAATTTCATAATCGTACCGCTCTCATCGTTTTTAAAATTTTTCAATTTCCTTCCACTTCCAGGGATGTATTTTTATGTAAATATTTTACTTTGTTTTGGCATTTTATCGATGGTGTTAAACGTAAAAAAATTTGTGGTAGGATTTTTATTCTCTTCTTCTTTTATTTTAAGATCACCGTCCAAATCCCCTGTTACAAATAACATCGTCAACTTACAAAAAAGCTCAGTGAATCGTCTTACAGCAAGAACATTTTTTTAGGAATTTATACAAGTTTAAAAACATTTAAGAGCAAATTTGAATGTTAATTTAACCGGGCATAATATTGCCTTTCTTTCAGAGTCATTTAAAAACAACCAGCTTGTCCTTGTTCTATAAATTATTGAAAGACTTTAATAAAATATAGAAAGAACAGTTTTACATGAGCACAATTAACAGGAAATGCCAATTAAAACCATATTAATAGCACTTTGATTTGATTTTAATACAAAATTAATTTATATAGATTCAAATTCCTGAATTTTTGACATTAATGCTTTTCGTAATGTTTTGCGCAGCGCATTGCACAAATTTGCATGATTAATTCGTTTCATTTCGTTCAGCTGTGGATAAAACATTTCAAATATTTTACGAATTTATGCGTAATGGCAAAAACAAAAATTCCTTAACCAACTGAAATAAAAACACACCTTAATTTTGGCAAACGGTGTGAAACTGTCGTTAAATATTGATTGAAGAAAGTAATAATTAATATACGAATTTGTCTAACAAATTTTGCGGTAGCAACAATGGCAGTTGCCAGTCATTTTTCTGGCTTTTCAACGTATGGATTTATGTCTTCCGAAAAAAGTTGAATGTTTGGAAAAAATGCATGATAATAATTTCAATTTGCTATGGTTGTATGCAAGACAAATATTTAAAAAATATGTTTAAATGAAAACATAAACACACAAACTAGATGAAGAAAATTGTATGTATGTATGTATGTCTTATATTATTAATTTGTAAAAGTTTTCATAGGCATTAACACGTACAAATATTCATCAAATACAAATAGAAATACAATAAGTCAGTATTATGGTTCAATAAGCTGAAGCAGAAATTTTACAAAAAAAAAAAAAAAAAAAACAATAGCAAAAACACAAAATAAAGGTGGTACTTATGAACAAATGTTTGTATTTGAATATGGAAAACGTTAACTGAATTTATTACAATTACCAAATACGTGCGTGCTAAAAAACTTTACAAACGCAAAGCGAATTTATTAATGAATGAAACGAATTTTGATGCCACTACAGCAGCTTTTTCATGAAACGTGCGAGTTGGTTGTCAATAAAAAATACTCGTGATTATTTATTTATATTAAATACATTTTAACTGTCATAACATTTAATGTCAAATCATTGTACTGATTCAACTCTTTAACAGACATAATTAATGGTTCAATACACTACTCTCAGATAGATAGAGAGAGAGAGAGAGAGAGACAAAACACGTTGATTTTAGATTTTTGAAACACTAAACTAATAAGTTAAAATGTTAATAAACATACTTTTCACTACTTCTGATCCGGTATTTTAAGTAATTATTTTAACATGACGATTTCACTGCAGCCAAATACTGATCCCTCTCGCTTAACGATAACTTGTTCAAAATGCTATTGTGCCACAAAAAGAGTTTTTAAAGAAGCTGATTAGTGAAAACACCACTTATGTATTAAAATGACCAAATTAACAATATTTAAAAAGTAAACGTCGATTTTTAATTTTCTAAACGTTTTCTATTTTTTTGTTAACAAATCTACATGAGTATTAATCAAAGTGTTTAATCTATTTTACTTAAATAAATCCTAAATGCATTTTTGTTAAGAGCAACTACTTACATATATATATCAGGATAATACTCGTAATCAAGTTATTTCTTCACTACTTTTTAATAATAAAAACAAATAAATAAAAAGTATGCACACTAATGAGATAGTAACCAAGTCGTTACTTGACTACTTCTAAGTAATGTAGACGGTAAGTAGTATGATTTGAAAAGTATGTGGTGAGGTAAGTGTCACACTTTAACAAGTTTTTGCAGTTTACACGTGGTTTATTTCAATATGTGGTTTTTACAGGAATTCGTGTTAAATTAACATCAAATACACATTCACACAAAGTGCTAAATACCTCAGCAATAATGTTGCTTCATTGGCCATGTTGGTGTAGCATGTTGTAAGATTGTGCTAAAATCTTTTGCCTGCACCTATTGCGCGTCGACGGTTCAGCCGGCATCCATCGTACCGTCAACAATTGCCAATGCTAAATCATTTGGGCGAAAAAATATACTGCTTTTGTTTTATTTATCGGCCTTATTGTCCACAAACAGAATCTTCGTCTTAGGTTTTTGTTTGTTCTTTAGTAGTATTTCTTTCTTTATTCTTATTCTTCTACTGGCGCAATAGTCCCGGCAAGCTTTTCCTTCTGGCAAGGCTCCAATCTCGCACACCAAGTTGGTTGAGGTCCCTCTACACCTGCGTGCGCCATTACTTCCGTTTGCGTACTCTATAACGTTGCCTCACTGGTTCGGAGTCGAGGTTTCTACGGGCTGGAGTGGTTTGGCGTCTACGGATCTCTATTTTTATTACATTTTTTTATTTTAATATAATATTTGGTTGAAATTATTAGATTTATGTATGAAAAATAATATTATTTCGTTAGTTTAAAAAAATATGTTAATTTAACACGATTCAAAGTGGTTTGTTTGTCACAGTTGTTCGCTTTTCATACTCGTTTGTTTTCTCAGTGTAGTTCATTCGAACTTGTCATTATGACTGCAGCAACATCCCATCAAACCATTTAAATTCGATTTCTTTTAACTAGAATACGAAATATTTGAAATGCCGTAAATACAAATAATCAGGTCTGTATTCATTTTGTTTGGTGTAAATGAATTTATTTAAAAAAAAAGTGAAAACAATGGACTAACTCGGCTCGTCGTCTACTATATCGCAGCGACATGTACAATAAAATGAAAAAATTTCAATATCTGAATGTAAATGAAGCTGTTTCTGTTGAGCTCACAAAAAAATTTTATATTAAAATGTTTTGAGTTTAGTTTCATTGTGACCGGTCTTGCCAAGGACGCAAAACTCACTATTTCCATTTAAGGTTTATTTTAATTTTGACAATAAAGTTTTATTGATAAATCCTTACTATGGATAAAGTTTCAATAATTTATAAATTTTGAGGCGAATCAAAAAGTCAAAACAGTTATTCATGTCCGATTTGAATAACTCAAAAGCTACAGGCATTGAAAGTCTTGAAAGCTAAAGGATATTCTTCGGATAAGTATTAATACTAAGATGTGGACACCAAGATATAGAAGGAGTTATAATGATATAACCGCAATGGTTGGGTATACGGTATCGTGAAGTATTTGTATTGTATATATTGATATGTTTATTTAATATTATTGATAAGATTAGTGAAAATTTATTAGGGATCCCAGTTCCTTCTGTTTCGTTACAGAAGAGTTTACAGTTGAGCTGGTTTTGCCTTGCCGCATATCAAACATGGGTGCTCTGCTTTCTAGTGTATAGAGGCGAAGCGATCCTCGAGTGGCACAGCGCATAAAGCTCTAGACAGTTCAGATAGACATCGTCGGTTATACAGGTTTTTTTTTTAAATCTCACTACTGACCAATTGGTAGAACGCGGACCAGTCTGCCTTGAGGCTGAATCATTCTGTCTGTGGCTTAAATCGTAAAACGTAGGAAGAAGCATTGGTAGATACTGATAATAGGATCTCAATTTTCGTTGATCAGGCACTATGCACTATTATGGTGAAACAATTTCTCAAAACGGTTGCACATTTTATGAAATTGTTCGTTAAAAATATATAAATATATAAATAATTAGATATTTTTTTATACATAATATAAAAAGATTTTGAAGTTACTAATTTTTACGGATTCCCTGCCTCCTCATTATATTTGTATTCTTACGAAGAAAAGCGTGGACAGAAAGAATGTTTCAGACATTTCTGTCCATATGCTGCGGCATTTTTTCAAAGAGTTTAATTAAGAAACAAATTATGACACATGTGGCCAATATTTCTCCTTTCGTGCAAGTGCGAATCTATTCATACTTGAATTACCAGCAAATACATATTTATAGCGTTTGAAATCGTTTGTACTATAATTTCTGAGTGATATTACTGACGCTCAGTTTCCTTTTGCATAAAAATCACTGAAGCACAGAAGTCATGAAAAAAAGTTTTTTAATGTTTTCCTTTATGATCAGAATTTTCCTCCCAATGAGTTAAACATTTTATTGCAAACTACTTAAATAACCTGCTCAACCTGCAGGACATTTATTGACATATTATTAAAACGCAATCACACGTTTCAACAAAACTTAAGCACTTAAACGAACAAAAGAAAAAAAATGTACACTAATATTATGCTTTCCCTTATGTCCTGCATAGAACGACATAGAAATAGTCCCTGAGGATTAAGCGCGGCTAAATAATTTTTATTTTACCTTTTAAATGTAATCTTAATGGAATGTTTTTCTTGCATAAAAAAAGAATATTTCATTTTGAATTCTTATTGCAACTTAAAGCAAAACTAGTACAAACATTTAATCGGAAATGGCGAGTAAAAATAAATAAAAGAATAATTGTTTATTTATTTCGTAAACTTTTATTTTAAATATGACTTTTAGTAATTTATTTTCTGCTTTAAATAGATTGAAAGGAAAAAACTGAATCTACTTACCAACCTTGCATTTCAGGTTGAATGATGAAAGAGAGCTGGAAAAATAAGAGAATTATTATTATTTTAAACGGTTAAAAAATTGATTTGCATTTTCAGAAGAAAAAATTAAAAGAAAATGAGTTTTCTTCTTAATTCCAGGCAAAATTGTTATTATTATTATTATGAATAACGCGATGTTTAGTATTTAATAATATCGCGGAATTGGAATTTCTAACTATGAGACAAGGCTGCTGGATGAACAAAAACTTTTAAGTTTAAGAATTGCAGGCTTGAAAGGTGCCGGGAACCCTCTATAATGCTTTGTTGTTGGCGCAACTTAACTCTGTTTAGTACGTTATTCTAATCCTTCAATTCACAAACGCCTGTTAAATTATACAGTGTTGTATTTTTGCTTGGAAACTTTCGATTTGTTTGTCGAATTAAAGATACCAAAATTTTATAACTTCGTAACGACTAATTTACACATTTCATTCCTGCCAATTTGGAATTTTAAATTATTTTATTAAAATTGCGTATCATGAAAAATTTACACCGATTTCCATATCTGATATCTGAAAATATCCTAAAATAATGAAACAATAAACAAGTCTTTAAAAAATAGCGCAATAATAAACTATTTGTTATAAACAATTGCATGTAAATTTATTTATTCTTGTTCACCTCCAGCAAATGAGTGCGTTCAGAATAAACATAATATTTCTGTTACTGACAAGGTTTTGTTTAGGTTTTTAATTCGGAACTCAAGCAAATATACTTGATGACAAAAAAGTCAGATTGCCCACATTGTTGTCAATTCAACCATGTTATAGACAGAACCAAACATATATGTATATGTATGTATGTAGAAGTGCACAACACAATAAAACAATGATTATATTTTGTTTCAACTAATAGTTTATTTGTTGCAATTTCATTCATATGATTTTTCTTTCATCAATAAATATATCTTGGCTACATATGGCTGTTGTTGTGATTCTAAGGCAGGATGCACATCATCGTAGAAATCATTAGGTTTATCGTAATACAGTGCCTCGATAGATGAGTTGGTAGAGTGTTAAACTAACAACCCCGAGGTGGGAGGTTCGATTCCCCCCAAACGACTCTGGATATTTCTGCAGGCAAGTGAAACGTTTCATGGTTTTGTGTGCCATGATGATGAAGTTATGTCTGTTCACAACAGTAATGCGGTAGATTATGCCAGCTTTACAATAATATAGTTGGGTGTGACAATATAAACGTTGTTATGGAAACATGTTCACTTTTAATCATTTTATGATAGCTTTTTATTACAGTATTGTTGAATTGGGCAAAGTTTTCAAATTAATCTTGGAGAACATTCAATTCAGTAGTATATAAAACAGTGTCGTTTGTAGCTAAAAGCTTTTAATGGCTGATCCATGGAATTTTGTTATAGAAAACAAGATTGTTAATTGTAAAATCAAATTATTTATATTTCTATTTATGGCTTTTACATGAATTGATGGCGAAAAGAGTCCCCCATCCTCCGGTTCGTATTTAGATATCTAATACGTAAACCCTCTCCAGTGCAGTCCGAAGGGTTTTGGTATCGAAAGTAATACGCGGCTGTATATATGTATGTATGTATTGCCATTTAATTTTTTTAGAAATACTTTCATCTTTTGTCCATCTCTTTGCTACTCTCTCACTTCTTAAACAGAAAACTATATTAATGACTTAAATTATTCAGTTACTCTCTTTATTTTCGTACTATATTATTTACTCTTAAAATTATGACTTGTTTTTGGTTAAACACAAGAAGCATTAAACGAAGTTTGTCCGCTGGCAAATGTGATTTTAGTCCGCTAGTCGTAATAAAAAGTCAGCAACTTGCGGAACATCATTTTTATGTCCGCATATTAAGATTTTTATCATCTGTATTTTGGTATTCAACGGTTTCACTTTCTTCCTAAACATACCCAACTACATATAAGATGTCGTTATATTGTTTCATGTTATTAACTTGCCAACAGACAGGCCAACACGCACAGCCAAAAACATTCAGTCAAACAATAAATTAAGCTCTTAAATCAATGAACACTTGTTTGTATTTTTTTACAATTAAACTTGATAAGTACACATGTATGTACAATGTAAATGGTCGACCACGTTTATTTATTAATGAAACTAATTGTTTGCTGTTTAAAAGATTAAATACGCAAATTAAATAATTATTAAATAATGACCATAAAAGTAAAAATCGTTTGAAAACTGAGATAAAAGTTACACAAATACTTAAATTTAAATGTTTAATGTAATCAATTTTGTAATATTATTTTATAGCATTTTCAAATCTTACATGTCCATATACTTATATTTTTAACCGATGTCATAAAAATGTTATAGCCAAGTACAATTTAAAGGAAATTTATGTAGTTAAAATAAATTTACTCAGAAAACAGTTTTGGAAAATAATAAAACAAGACAAGTTTCACCTTTTTAAAATTCAGTTTGTTAAGAAAAAATTGCGTTTGATAAAATAATTTCTCTTTGCTTTGCAAGACTTTATTTGAGGGCTGGGAACATGTTACCCAACTTGAATACTAGGAAATACTGGTGGCTACACCGATACAGCAGCCAATTCTTACTTTCATTTACTCTTTAACCACTTCATTTGCTTATCATTTCAAATAGAAATATGTTTTTAGTGGTTTTGCACACATCAAAAGTGTAAAATACTAATATATTGCACATATGTACGAGTATGTTTGATAAGGAAATTAATTAATACTGCTAAAAATAAAACCGATTTCCTAGGCATGAATGTGCTGCCAGTGTGCCCCAAATAATCTACTAATTGTTAATTAATAGTCTGGAGAGATTAGTTGGTAGAGTCCAGCAGTCGTAGGTTCGATTCCTGCCAAAGCAATCACAAAAACACACAATAAAACACTCAATAACCCAGCACCTGGCAAATCCATACAACTACAATGTTGGGCATTAATGGGTTAATTGATGTTGGACGGTGCATTGTCGAAGGTGTCAGCTACAGTCTGACATACTCATCCCTGATATGTAGAAAAAGAAAACAAAACACTACTCCTTCCTTCCTCCCATCTAACCCAGTTCTGGTACACCGCAAAAAAAGCAATTACCTATTAAATGAAAAAAAATGTATGTTTAACAAAAAGGACATATTTCAGCCGGTCTTTCAGCCAATATATCCTTTGATATTTTGTTTGTTTGTTTTACTTTCAATAAAAAATACTACAAAAACTTTCACTTTAACTGAAGTTAATTTAAAGAAATCGTTTAAAAATGCGAGTAAAATGTAAATCTTTGCATATGTTTATACTAGAAAAGCGTGAAAGTATTTTTTGTTGATTTTATTTTTCTATTCGTATGATATTTCTTGGCAAAAGTTAAATAAAATAATATTTAAATAAAATTTCCTACCTTCAGCAGCACAACACGTACGAAAGGTGCACATGCTGGCAGCAAATAAAGCGAAATACAAAAACAACAGACACAAAATTCCCATACACCTCAATCAAAAAGTAATCCATCACCCATAAAACATGATGTGCATACGCAACGAAATAAATTTCTACCATCTTCCTTTTCGGCGTTCAACGTAATCTGCCACTAAAGATTTTTTCAATTCACTCTCACTTACAGGTGAATAGAAATTGAGTGAAAAACATTTACGCTATTCTGTCTTTTGTCAAATGTTGGACGAACGAATGCCGGCAAAACACAGATATAAATCTTTTATGAAGCTATAAAACTAAACGTCTCGTCCCTTCTTAAAACCAATCCGTTGTGTAGAGGCAGTACGAAGGCCTGTGTTTTTATCATAACATTTATAAACAGAACAATGTTTTCTTCCCCCCACATGGGGAATCTGCCCTTATCAACGCGCATCGAAATGCAGGAATGCACTGGACAAATTATTTATAGGTGGTCCCGTTTTCATCGCACATTGCGAACATCTTTTTTTTATTCGCATAGCGGCATTAATCAACTCTATGGGGTCACATCATGCAGCTTTATTGGGCAAATTAAAGCATATGTGACCCTCCCAGCATACGTTAACCCATCCACTTGCTGTGTTTCAACAATGAAATGAGAATGCAGTATGAAAATGCAAAACAGAGGGGGGAAATTTAAATGGCGTTTTACACAAAAGCTTTTCATTTCTTGTGGGCAATTTTTGTTGTTGCTGGTATTTTAAGTTGGAGTGAGTGTGTGATGTTTGGCTTGGCAACTTGAAACCCCACAAAATGTTCCCTTCGTTAAACTCTTTTCGTCGTGAAACGCTTTGTGACGCTTTTTTTTCCGTTGGCAAACAGAGTTCTACTCTCAGAATGGACGATCATCACAATCAAAAACTCCGGCTTTGCTATGCTGTATTTTCGGAAATTTTAGTCATGAGGGGAGTGGCAGCGGAGTTCGTTCCAAAATTGCTGAATTTCTTCCAATTGTGAATACATGAATCACATAAACGGCGATCAAGATTTGCTTAACTGGGCGATTTATTATTTTTCAAAGTAAATTTAGATAATTTGGAAGCGTGGCGCTGGCGTCGATGACTTGTCAATCTTTACTGAATAGAAATGACAACGCAGTTTGACATTCTTAGTAGTCTAACCATATTAAATAGTTCTCATGCAGCTACTGCTATATATTTGGAGCTTGTGTTTGAGTTGCCAGACTTATTTGGCAACAGAAGATACAATTTGTAATCTAAAACAAAAATCATCGGTGCTTTTTACTGTCATCTCTATTTCTAATGTGTTTCAGTTATAACAAGTGGGGATTAAAGGCGTAATCCATCTTTGTTAATTTCATTTTGAGCCAATAGTTTCTTGTTTTTTTTTTTAATTTAAGAAAGATAAAATGAGCCAACATGTTTCAGAAGTTTTCCCCTGCGAATTGAGAAATTACAAACGTGACCTTGACATTCTCTGTTCCTTTCAACAGTCTAACAAATGTTTATCAATGTCACCATTTGCATAAATAAAATTTCATATATTGTTAAGGTTGTACATCAACAGCGGCAAAAAAAAGACACCTACTCCTCGTATGTTTTGTTTTCAACGTATATAGTCGTACATCTTATGCTTGAAAGTGAAATAAATTATCAACACAATGTCATGTAGGACGACGAGGTACGAACTGTATTCTATTCTTCATGTAAAGATGTTGGGCGTTTTGGTGCCAACAATTCGCAAAGGCTACGTGTTTATCAAAGTTCTAAGAGCTGGTTAATTTTCACCTAACGGGATTGTTAACGTAGACAACTTATATGTACAAATAAAAGGCCGAAAACATTGTTTTATTTATTTTTTTGTTTTAGAATTGCATGCAAGTTCTATGACATATTTAAGTTTTAATTAATGACTTAACAACTTTCCAAGACGAAACTCTAGAAGGTGAATGTACAATTTTTTCGGCCATTGTGTGCACATTATTTGTCAATTTAATGATAGTCTAATGCTCATGATACCTGGAAAAATTAAAACAAATTATATTATAAGTTTGTAGAAGGGACTATTATAAATTATTAATTATACGAGCATTCTGACAAGTTCTAGTTCACCTTCGCAGCATAATGAATATGAGAAAGCTTTATAATTAATGAGTTAGATTGTTTGGTTGTCATTGTAATTAATTGTTGAAAACAGTAAAATTGTAACAATTAGAGATCCCAATACCTTAAGAACAAACGACTACGACTACGACTATTAAAATTAACATTTCAGTCATATGTCACAGAGTTCAATTCCGTGCAGGCATAGAATTCAATACTTATTTCGGTTTTTCAGAACCAATAACAGTTGGACATAAAAAAGCTTCAGTTCTTACTATTAAATATTTTGCAAAAGGGGTTCCAAAGTCATATTGAGAATGTCTATTAAATAGTTCAAGAAAGCGCCATTATTTATTTCAACCAAAAAGTATAGAAGTGAAATTCTTGTGCAGATTAAAAATAAATATTATCGAAATCAAACTGTTGCGCCAATTCATTGGAAATCCGCCTTATTACAGTATGATCCACATAAACCTTAAACTTAGCCATAATAATAGCTAATGAGAGCTAAAAAGCTTTAAACTATTAAGGCTTGTATTGTTACATAAGACTTATTATGGAGCGATATGCTATTGGAAAGCCTAAAGTATCTATTTATTTATTTACTACGGCTAAAAAACTACAACTCTTCTGGCACAATTATTTCAACTCTGTTGTCTTCACGTCTTCTAAATTTTAGTTTTCGCGGTCTCGGACAATAGTCATTGGGTCAGAAAAATAGACGGGCATCGTGAAATAGATATTAGAGTACCGAGTTTTATCGTTTGATCGTCGCTGAACCCTAAAATAGCCGTTGCATAGAAATTGTTGTACGTTGAAATCAATGGCAGCACAAAAAATATAGCTGACTTCTATGGCGAATATATTTTATACTTCTTTTGAATTAAATCATATTACATTTTTGTATGTTTGTTTGTTTATAATTTTAACATATTCGTATTAATTTATTTTTTACCGACTGCAAAAAGTGCAAAGTTTTGCACTTTTCTGGCGAAATAAGCGGAGTTTTTGGTAGTAATAGAATCTACGACCTCATCACTGTTGGTCGAACACTACCAACTGATATATCGACGCCCTCGATGTGTATAGATAAGTGTATGTATGAATCAAATTTCAGACCAAACCGATCTAGAAGTTATTGTGAGATCCCAGCATCGGCACAATGCACCGAATTTTTACAAACTTTGTGTCCCGTACCGCACAAAATTTTTCCATAACTGCCGACGGCAAGCGCAGAACTCCTGAAGACTCTGATTAATCCGTATATCTGCTGAAGCGCCCATACTGTTAAGGCCCTTTCGCCGCAATACCCGTTTGAAAAATGTGGCGATTTTTACCGGCAACTAAAGCGTCGATCAAGCGTACTGATTAGCAACGATTTGCTTAAAAACATCTGTTATCAAAGTAAAGAATATAACGAAAATAAAATACATATAAATATTTATTTTAGGAGTTAAGAAATGGATTCGGAAGAAAATGTGGCCAAAAAATGTCTACAAGAGAAGAGAGAAAGTTCGAAAAGAACAGAAAAAAACGCACATTAGATACTTCATCGTGAACGTGTAATCCGAATGATTTTAACATTTTCAATTTGGCCCATATAAACAGAGAAATATTACTACAACATCTATAATCTGAATACTCGAAAATAAATCGTCCTAAATATGTGCCGACTTAGAACGAGAAATATCTTTACACATTATGCTTTTTGTACCGACGGGGGGATGTCACCCCTGTCACAGTGGCATAAGAAAATTTTCTATTTTATTTGCTTTTAACACAATTATTTCCATTTTACTCTTATAATATAAATTTTCTGAACACTGAGTCCCCTCTATTAGAACATTTTTATTTTTCTTGTTTTAACAACATGGATAAAAACTAAGCAATTAAATATCTTTATGCTGAAGATTTATCTTACCGAAAGCTGTATTTAATTATCGCACCAACTGATAAATTAATTGCTTTAGTTGCCAATTTATCATTCCTTTAAAGATAAGTAACGTGAACATACAACATCAAAATAAAACTCAAGTGACAACTTGTTTAATATTAAATTAAAAAAATATTATAAAAAGCTTCGAATACCCACACGAATATTAATTGATAAATAGTTAATTTTCTATTTGACTCCAATTTAATGATGTTTTTTACATTAAGTCAATTGCTATTCTTGTAAATAAATATACAATAATTTTCTTTCAATTTGTAAAGACTACAAATTTGTTTGATCAAATCGTCTAACTGGAGTTTTAATGCACGAAAACTTAGCATCAAATTTTGTGAACTAAAATATGATTGTTCAGTATGACCGGCCAGGGCAACATTGAAATTTGCCAATGAAACTAATTATTTGTTCCGTTTTTTGAGTCCGCTTTAAATATACCAGTTAAATAAAAATGACATGTACAAGTTCTCTTAGAACTGGAAATTAATACAGACCTTGTATATATCAATGCAAATAAAATGTCAGAACAAATCGACGATGTAAGATGTGATATTAAATTTAATAAAGTTCACTTAATCTTAAAATTTGACTAAAATCTTTGCCACCTATTAAGTTTATACTCGCATGAAGGTTCAATAGCTGGCCTGTTTAGCCAAGAAATATTTCTTAATATTTCCTTAATTAAAAATTGATTATAATGTCACCCTGGGGCTTAAACAACTTTAACAACTATATCTGACAAAAGAGCGAACTAAACAAGAAACCAGATTAATAGAATTTGATTAATTAAGTCAGAGATCAATTATTTCAACGCTTATATGGTGTAGAGCGAATAGTTTCCAGAAATTCGGAAACGTGGGCGGCGTCAAGTTCAAGTAAAGTGTCCTGAATAGTGCCTAGAAAGCGATGAGGGAAATTCATTGTTTTAATTGCATTTTTTAAATAAATAAAAAAAAATGGAATAGTGCGTTTGCCAGTTTCGCAGGCAACTATTTTCTGCGGGGTTATTTGAACGAGCGAGAAAATGTGAACAACCAACTGAACTGAAAGGCAAAGTTACTGCAGAAATTTGAGCGCTACAGCTACAAATTTTAAAAGATGTTACGAAAATTGCTCTTAACCGGGCCGGGCTCATCCTTGCGAAGCTGAAAACGCTGACTATTTAAGTGACTTTGTTTTCCTTTCCTTTGTAAAAAAAATATCCACTTTATAAGGCAAAAAAAATATATTAAAGGGAAAGTTCTTGAATTTTTAATCCTTATGGTGAATTCTGGCTCACCTTGTATATTTGACGATATCACGTACTCGTATAATCATATTATCATAGTATTTCATGAACCGTGGATCAAATTATGGAGGCCAGAACTCATATAAAACATATAACGAACAGGTGTTTGGTCTGATTTTAATAAAATCCTGTTAATTAAACCCGAAAATGTTAAATTTACATGATTTCGATGGATATCTGAAGCAGTTTTTTTTACGTGTACTCGTATGTATATTCTGAACTACAATTCAAATTGTACTCGTGAAAATGTTAATAATTAATATGTAAATAATGGTGCTACTTTTTGTTTTGTTTTGCTGGTGAATAAATATTGATTTCAGCAAATTCGTTGTTTTACAAAAACTTCAACAACAAAACAGTTTGAGATACAACAACAACAACAATAACAACAACAAAAGTAATACAAGTAGCTGTAACGAATTGTTATTAGAAAGCAGAAGGAGAACGAGAAATAAAAAAAACTTAACAGTGGCTCAAAAAGCAAAAGTAACTGCAAGTGCTTTTAATGCGTCCACTGCAACCAACAAGCAGTTTCGTTGCCAGCAGTGGCTGTTAATGCTTTGGCTTTTTCAACAACAACGTCAACTTGTACAACAACCATATCAGCTAAAAGCTCATTTTACAGAGTTTTTGTTCCTCTTTGTTTTGTAGTGGAAAGTATCTGAATACACGAATGACAACAAATTTTATCAACCACAACTCTTCTACCATTATAATTTTATATTTTATGTCTTCTTGTTTTTCTTGTGTGCTCAGGCTGACTCTTGGCCAGCTCAGCGGCTTTGGTTGTTGCTGTGACAGTGACAGTGACTGTGACTTTGGCTCCGGTGTTGAGCATGCGCTTTTGCTTTTTTATGTGCTTTTCATTTGTTTTTGTAGTGCGTATGACGAATTTTGTTGTATGTCGGGAATAAAACTCGATCAACAGCCGTTTTGTATTCACAGTTTACCGGTTGCTTTCTGACCGATCAATCGATCGTATTTAAGTGGTCTGCCTATTCAATTGGAATTAAAAGCAATTTATAAAAAAA
This sequence comes from Epicampocera succincta, assembly GCA_932526305.1. Lineage (NCBI taxonomy): Eukaryota > Metazoa > Arthropoda > Insecta > Diptera > Tachinidae > Epicampocera > Epicampocera succincta. Next base: position 63,191,123 of record OW052034.1, read on the forward strand.
AATAAGCAACTTGTGCCAAAGAAACAAAAGGATATTTTGTGGATTTATTACAAAAAAAATTAATTAAATATTTATAAAAGAAAATATATAAAAAAATAATTAATAAATCATGTTTAAGTTTGTGTGTTTATTTGCCTTGGTGGCAACATCAGCTGCAACAAGCCAACAAAGCACCGAAGCTGATAGTCTGTTGACAAGTGCCTTAAGAATGGTCAAAGATTGTGGGGATCGTTCAGTTGTTTTATGTTTGAAGGTAAGAAAGTAGTGATATGTTGAAGGAGAAACTACAAAAAAGACTAAATCATTTACAATTTTAAGTGAAACAACTTCATGTCTTAAGCAAAAAGGACACTGTATAAATTTTACTTATCAGCGTCGGAGCTTTTCCAGCACTAATTTTAAGATTTTGATATGTTATATATTGTGGACTTGGCACCATTAAAAACTAATTTCCTAATACGAAAAGTGCTATGAACATAAGTAAATTCAATTCGTTTTATGCTGGTGATATTAGCCTTTTCAGGACAAATATGAACAAAATGCGAATGTAAATTAATATGTTTGTAAGAATTGTCCCACTAAAACTACAAACTAAGTTTTGTTATTCGATAACAAACAAATTTCAAGGTATCAAAGTTCAAAACCGCCGACACAAATTGCTCTTTAATAAGTTTAATGTGTTAAGGATTAATTGCCGAAGATCTTTTTAGGAAACAAACATTTTTTACTTCCGTCATTTCGACTTATTTTTATGAGGTGCTCCATTCCGCTCTAAAAACCTCATTTCGTAACAATCGACAAGAAAGTCAAATCGAAATAATCATAAATTCTTAGATTATTAGAAATGACATTTTGTTTGTTTGAAATAAATTTTTAGTTTTTGTCCTCTTTGTTCTTCTTTGCAATTTTGTGTTGACGAACTTGCAACAAACGTCTAATTTTTTGTTTGTCCTTAATGCAAATATGTGATTTACTCATTACCAGCATAAAATCTTTTCAATTTGCAGTGTGGAACTGAGTTTAAGAACAAAAATGGTTTCACACATCGTTTGATTTGAAGTAATAATATAACATTAATAGTAACGTAACATATATATGATTCCGAAAACAAGTAGTCGTATGAAAATGTTCTCACCAGCTTTAAATTAGATTAAATCTAAGAAACTGGCATTTTTATGGCACTGAGAAAACTTCAGTAGAGCCGAAATATATGCTGATATATCGAGCTTGTTATGACAAACGATTTAAGGCGACGAACTATATTATATTCTTTAAAACATCAGGATACAGTTTTAGTAGTTTATAAACAGGTTTATCAGATTCGGACAATGACCAAAAGTGGTGATTTAATTTCAGATCAAAATCGTATAATTCATTAAACTGTCAAGCCTCTAACTATACATGTGTGTTAGCAGAGGATTACAAAAATTAAGGGAAACTGAAAACAATTAATTTTAAAACCATTTTAGGGATCAGTTTTGTCAACGCCATAACTTTTTTTAATTTGTCACTTTGCTGCTGTCCTACTCATCTTTCATTAATAGTCCATTTGCAACGAACTATCAATCAAGTCTAGAAAGATATATTAAAACGACACGGCATATAAAAAAACACTTTCAATTCGAGATTGCATGATTTATGTTTGATATATTCGTTTCTCAAAAGTCCGGTTTAAAGGATAATTTCAGAAATCAAGCTGTACATACGAATTAAATTTAAAAACAGTCGGCATGAAGAAACCAAACACAAACTAAGACTTAAGTTGCTAATTTACTTTGGTAGCAGGTATAAACTGACATGTGTCACAGAACCAGGGCTAAAATGTTAATTGCAAATGGAGTTTGTTTGTTTCTTCACTAAAATCGACGGTAAAGTTTTGACGGCAATTTTGTTCACTCTAAAGAAGAGTACGTTAAATACTAGTAAATAATATTATTTACGTATTTTTGCGATATTAACAATTACTTAAGAATACGATAAGTTCGATTAAGTAACTCGCCATTGTAGTCACCTGAAGACGACAAATAAGTTATGGTCCTTGTTTACTCGTTGCCAAAATACCATTTAATGTGTGGGCAGCCAAGTACAAAACAGTTGTTGATCTAGAATAGTGTACAAGCTGGACTATTGACTTGATTTGACGACCATGACATGACGATGGCGACACTTGGAATAAGTTTATTTTAAAGCTGGTAAATTTTGGTCATGGCCTTGTATTCTTCAAAATTGGACTGATGATTTTATGCCGAAATTCAATCAAAATCAGTGCTAAAATATCTTATATGAAAACAAAACTGAATATATTTAAATTATTTTTAACATTAAATCACAATTATCCAATTTGAACATAAAAGTATAAAGACTTAGTTACTGTAAGTTCTTAAGACTTGCAATTTCTAACGGCGAATACATATCTCGAAAACTAACACTGACTTTGAAAACTTTCCTTCAGTTATGTTGGAACAATATTAGTTTTTATTATTGGAACATAAGTATTAGAGCTTCAATCTAATTAAGCTTTTAAATCACGGTCACTTTGCACAATAAACTTTGGCTTCATTTCATCTTTCTCATTGAGATATTGAAATAACAAAAAGTAATAACTGTTAAGGAGTTGGTACCATTTCAATTAAATATATAATTGAAATTAAACAAAAAGCCATTGACTTGAAGTCAGTAATAACTGCACGATTTTTAGTCTAATTTAATATTTATATATCTGCCACGAAAATAACCTCCAAAGAAGTTCAAAAAAGGAGTTTGACAGCGTGTTTTCCTCAAGGCATTGAAAATAGTTATATGAAACTACTGCAACAAACAAGTTGATGACCATCTTGAATTTTTTACGTTTGATTATATTATTTAAAATTTTTAAATGCATCCCATGAGTTGTGCCACAAAAAAGTTGTGGTATTTCATTGACAATCAAAAAGCAAATTATTGACTATTATATTTTAAGAGAATTTCTTTTTGCTGCAAAATTTCCAAACATTTCCTTTATTGGAAAAGACTTGAAATTTTAGTCCCAGCATTTTGTATGCCATTATTTAACAAACTATAATAAATAAAGAAAACTCTGATACTCTGATGTACATTCTTTATTAAATTGCATTTGCATAATGGATAAGTGAGACTTTATTCCTTTTACTTATTTGCATTTTCGTTGCAGGAACGTGCTCTACATTATTTTGACAGTGAGAACGGTGATGTCAAATTGACTGATGGCATTTCGCTGGTAAAGACAGATGAAATACCCGCTGGTCGTTCACTCAATGAAATTGTTCTGCCCGAAGAAAACGAAGCACGTGAAAATGAGGTGGACTCGTTGTTGGTGGAGAGAATTGCACGTTTCTTTGGCACCCACACACTGCAGTTTAAGGTGCCCAAGGACTCTATACAGGATATGCAACGTGCGCTGGAAGAATGTGAGTAGAGCAAATAATCAAAATTATTAAGGCTGTAGTTGGAAAACTGGTTATGCAAAGTTTTTTATGGAGGAAGAAATTTTCAGCAGCTGAACATTATTTACAGAATTTTTCTCTTCTTCTTTTTTGGAGAAAATTATTTTGAGTTAATGAATTGGAAATAGAAAAAGAAACTTTTTATATGTGTATATTTGTTTTGGCAGTTGTTTGAAGTGTGTTAGCATGAATGAATGAATGTAGGTTAAGAAAGCAACATGCAGAAACAGCCTGTTCTGTTTTATGTGTTTTTTGTTTTTTTCATCAGCTCAAGCAAAATCCTGTTTTGTATTTGTTTGATGCTCTTGCCTTGTTCGCCTTGGAAACAAATTACAACGATTAAAGCCTGATTTTTCTTTCTGCGAAATAACTTTTGATGCTGCCTACGACGGCAGCAATATTGATTTTGAGGTCAGTGTAACGGATAAATTAATTTCTTTGCTTTCATCTCAACAAGTTTGAAATTTTCAAAATAGAAGAAAACAATACACAAGCAAATATTTCTAAGAGACACAAATGAAACGCTTTCTTCTGTTCATGTTTAATTTCATTAATTAGAGTTTTTTTCCAATTAAAAACTAAATAAAGAACTGTTAATAAATAAAGCATTTATAAATTAAATAGAAATTAAAATGACACCATTTAAAGTGAAAACACTTGCGACTGTTTTGTACGGGTATGTTTTTAAACTTTTTTTAAGCGACTACATACATACATACATATATAAAAATAACAAGTTTATTGGCAAAGCTTGACACTGTATACGAAAATATAATCACGTACCATTTGTACTTCTGTATGTCTATTGTAAGATACATACGTTATTTGCTAGATTTTATACAAAGTTGTTTAAACCTCACGCATTATTTTCAACAAATATTGAAAGGTTGGATCCTTTTTTCAAAAGATCTTTAAAGTTAATGCAATTTGGTTAGTTAAATTTGGTTCAGTTATAAGCTGATTAAATTTGAGTCTCTTTAAGCCGTTTGCCCTTCTGCGAGTAAGAAGCTTAAAAGGATTATCGTAAGTGAGATATTGGTTTAGCTCATTTTACCCAAAAAATTTTCTTTTCACTTAAAAAAGTTCAAAAGCAAATACAAATACACTTTACGCATAAAACCGGAAATATAGAAGTCATAGTTGTAAATGTGATTTCTTTTTAATGGGAGTAGAAAATTATTTGTTTGCCCTTGATGTTAAGAAGAAGAGTAGGCAGTCATGCATGTGTGGCAGATAATTTAATACGGCATTGGCTTGTAAGCCTTTCGGAAATAATTCGCTTAATTAATTTTTTTATTTACTACAAAACCCCATAAAGCATACAGAAAAATACATGAGAAATTTCAACACCGCAATCGATAAAGAATCGGGCACTTCATTCGTAGTACAGTTCTCTTAGCATCGCGTATTTAACATTAACCCTGAATAAATATTTAAGAATGTGTAGAAGTACTCGTAAACGTGGCGCAAAATTTTAGATTATTAAATAGTTCACACATTTCAAACCAACATTTACATTTGTAGAACATTTTTTGTTGTTTTCAAATTCGAGCATGCGTTTGCATGACTATGCATGCTTGTACATGTTCAAAAATTTATAAATATCAAAAATTTTGCTATCATATTGCTACTTTTCTTGCAGTAGTATTAAAAGGACGGATATATGCAAATGGAAGAAAACGTGATTGGAACAGGTAGAATTATTATGGGAAGATCTTGACATCTTTGAAAACTGTAGCTATTTGTGGCTCAGTGGCACGTGTAATTCTGTTGTTTTATTTTTAAGCACGTGACGCGGTTGAAATATTCGTTATTTCTTCATAACATCGACTTGTAAAATTATTTTTATAAATTGCTTTTCTACCAAAAAGAAAAACAAAAAAAGTGAAGATATGGACCTGGCCAACGGTGCTAAATGTTATCTCTCATTCGTTCAAATTATTTTGAGCATTAGCAAACTGAATAATAGTAAATTAGCCAATATAATCGCAAAGTATTCAGTCATGTGAGCTATAGATTAGCTTGCGAAAATACTGGCGAAAGTATTAACAACTTATTGTTATTAAACCAAAAGTCCATTATTTCAAAAAACTGCCTAAAGCCTCTTCACTGCAACAACATTTAAAATATGATGCATTTGAGTATGAAATAAAATGAAATTGTAAAGTTCGGTCAAAAATTTCTTTAAATTTTTCAGTAAAATATGTGTTTGTAGTCAATGAATTGACATGGATTTGTAGGCAGAAAACTGCTATCACCCGAATTAGTGTCGGAAGCAAAAATCCACAGACAGGTCTTAACCTCCAACGATTTGAAAATGTGTTAAAATAAGTCCTTTATCCACATAAATCTTTTAAGGTCGTGGGAATAGACTCTACTGATGAATTTTAGCTTCAATACTTAATAGCAGTTTACGTTAAACAAAAAAAAAAAAAGCAAAATTTTGAATGACGTAATGGATAAAACAGATTTAAAAATATGTATTCCTGTGAACTTAAAAATGCCAAAACTTAACTTTATAATTGCTTTTCTTTGGCCGGACACATCATTAAGGACGACACAGATTCAGATTACAATATTGTGCTTAAAAATATATATTAGGAGGGATGGAGAAGGCCTGATTCTTCTTAACCTCCTTTGATTTCATATTTTACTTTTTCGTTATAACAATGAAAAAAAAACTTCAGCAATTCTAAAAAAATTTTATAGTTTTTAAATTTTTATGACGGCAAAAAAAAAAAACCAATAGAAGATACTTTCCCGCTATTTAGTTAAAGCGCTGATATTTCTTCTTCTGGAAGTATTTTTCTCAACAAATTTGTCTTTCTTTTATAATATTTTAGTTATTCAATTTTATTTATATAATTTGTTAAGTTCAGTTTTTTATTTATTCCCTTCTTTTGTTTTATCTTTATTTCAAGCAGTTTGTTTTCCCAGCAAAAACTTCAAATACTCAATTCAATATTATTTTTTGCTTTAAACAATTTTTTTTTATAAACTTATCAATAACAGAAATTTATAAAAATAATTGGATGTTGGTCGCACTTTAGCTGAATTATCATAGTGGTTGACAGCCCCGCTTTGGGTGGGAAAACCTCTCTAATATTTGCTCTTTTATATGAATTATAAAATATATAAGAGATAGACAATATCTCAGTTGTGTTTTTTTCCATCATTAAAGGCGTACGAAGTCCAAAACAAGTTTAAGCTGTTGTATACATGGGGTTCCTTCATGTAACCACGCCGATATAAATATGTTCAAATTTGGTTTTATATTGTACAAAAATGTATCTTAACAATTTTCATTGGCAACAATTTGCCAAACGCACCACAGTCTCATATGTTTTTAGCTGTAAGTTCTACTTTTCCCCTCCCATATTTAAATATGCCAGTGGGAGTAACAATTGTATAAGTCACATATCCAATTTACTTTGAGTTTGCGTCTATAGCAGACTATTTTTCCATTCGAAGCAGAAAGCTAATCAATTCCAAATTTCATTCATCTATTTTGTTAAACTTTAAATCAAAACTTATAATATTTTTTACTGACTATTACGACAATGATGAAATGTCCTTTTAAGGATACAAAAAAAATAGTTTTAAATGTTAACATTTATTAATGTACGTCTAGGGAATACTATACTTATTTTATTGTGTTTTTATTTTATATTTTCCTTTTATTTTAGTTCTTATTATTCTCGACTTTTATGAAATTTTTTTCGTATTTATTAAATCAGCAAATATTGATATTTTACTACACCCAAAAAGACTACTTAAATTTAACTCTTTAATATTTATTATATCGCTTAAATTGGCATTATTCTTAGTAACACTAAGTAGACTCACTCAAACCATAAGATAATGTTGAATAAGCCCGAAATCATTTATATTAAACGTGAAATGCGAATGAAACAACCATTTTAACGTTTTGATTATGATGTGTCGATCTTGTAAAATATTCGATTTCAAATTGACAACAACACTTTATAATGAATATTTTATTAAAAAACTTACAATATAAAAACCAATTCAATTTACCATTGGAACAGCTTTTTTAAAAATCGAACGCTGGCAGTATTTAATAAAAATTAAGTCAATATAAATATAAATTATCTACTTTGTAAACACCATTCAAACATTGTAATTGTCAGTACAAATACATCAGTCTTAGGCGCCACTTTTGGCATGTCTATATATTTTATTTCTTCATTAAGAAATTATTTGCTTGTATATACATAAGTGGATTATTTCACAGTTTCTGACGCAAATGAATAACTATAACATACATTTTTGTCTTTCATTGATAAATTTCAAAAGTTTAGAAAATTACGAAATGATTTTTATAACTCCAAACTATGAGATTTCTCTACCTCTGGGCCTTTACAAGTGTGAGCACGAAATCTCACACATATGGGGTTTTTTATGAGCTAAAATACTTTACTAATCAATCGGCTTTCATCAAAAATGAAAATGTTAACAAATGACACTTTATGTAAAATTGTAAATTCGGTTTGCGTAAAAATTACGCTCTGCATTTTAATTTGGACATATTCAATAGAAACTTTTTATTACTTTTACATCATTTAAAGTGTTTATGGATAATTTATTTCCTATCAATTTGTGTGTCTATGTGCTGTTTTAAATAAATTTCTTTTCGTTTTTAGCATAAAAACTTCATTTCGTCTTTAAGTAAAACTTTCTCCCCTAAATATGTATGTATGTAGAATTCAAAGAGTGTCATGTTTGATTCCTCGAATTTATTTTAACTACCATCGTTTGATCCGACTCTAAGTAGTAGATAGATACTAATTTTGATAACGGACAGTTTTAAAATAGTAACTTATGAAACTTGTACCTGAAAGCATTCTATACTGTCGCACAGTCACAGTTGTGCGAATTTACATTAAAAAAAAAACAATTTTTCGTTAGTTTTGTTTTACTACATTATTAATTTTGAATTAAAATCATTACTTAGAATTATCATTATATTTTCAGACTACTTTTACAATAATTATTCTGCTTCTGTCATCAGAAACTGAAGATTGTGTGAACTTATAAAATGGTCATTATATCTCTTCAAAAAAGTATAGAACTTAAAAATAATATATGCATGTATTTTAAAGAAAAGCTCCAAATTAACTTAGATTTTTTGCTTAAATTGAGTTTACAGATGAGTCAAATTAGCAGAAAAGAATTAGGTAACGACTTCGCAACAAGACAAACAAATTTGTCTCAAGATAAATAAAACTTGCTTTAGCATTAAATTGGACTCAATATGCGAGTGAAGACAGTTGAAGAAGCATAAAAAATCTCTCGTAAATTAATATTATTTTCCTGTACTCGAATTTTCGTAAAATTGATACATCCCAAAATTGAAATGGACAAACCTGGCAAGTTTTTGCTATTTAAACTTTCGTGTAGGAGGGACACACATGTGTACCGCATGGTTCATACACTGTGCGACTGATTGATTTTTTTCTGAAATTTCTTAAAGATTCGAAATGAAACCGACAAACTTTGTAGAGATTTGCACTCTTTATATTTTTCTACAGTGGCCGCCTCTGTCTGGGGTAGCCTTTGGTCAAACTTTTCTTTAAAATTTCAAAACTTTTTCTATTTCTACTCAACTGTGTTTTAATGCTCTGTTGTCTTATGCCGCTTTTGCAGCGGCAATATGAAGGTTTACCGCTTGTGCTCTATCATTTCCTTAGGTGTTACTTTGACTGGATTACAAATACCTTTATGAACTTATCGCAACAAATAAAAACAATATTTGTTAAGACATCGTTCAAAAAATTAAAATATTTTAGGGTGTTCGTCAGTAAAACAAAAGTATACCAAACACTCAGGCTATCTTCACTCCATCCGATCTCTTTAATTTTTATACTACCACTGAGTACTGGTCCCATTAAAACAACTAAAAGTTATTTAGCGGTTTTTATGCTTTAGATCTGTGATGACACAGAATGACTCTGATTTCTGTTTGCTATATTTATTACAAGAGTATCGTATGTACGTCAGGGTTGAACAGTGATCTTCGAAATTATTGTGGGAAAAGAGGAGCTTGCGTTAATTGTTTTGCTGTCAACTAATTTTTAGCACAATTTTAGGTTAACAGCCTGTCTCACGATGTCGAACTTTGACGTTCTCAATGACTTAAAGCAACAAATAACTGGCCTAAGACCCACTGATAGACATATTGCAGGTATATTGAAGGCAAAGTAAATGATGAACAATTTGATTAGGGAAAAGCTTATAAGTAATCGTTGAATCAGTTCTTTTTACGTTCAATATTATGAAGAATGTAAACTTTCGATTTGGAACAGGCTAATTTCTTACGTCTATTATTTAATAACGTTTTAAATTACTTTAGCTTAAGCTTACTTTTGTCTTACTATAAGTAGTTGTGAATTGGTTCTCAATATTTTGCAACTACTTTCTGTATACTCCTCAGGAGGTATAAAAAAAGGTAAAAAAATGGCAAAAGCAAAAACATCGAAAGTTTATTTACGAAGTAGTGAAAAATTAACAACAACTTGAAAATTTTTAATTAATTTAATTTGTTTAGAAAAAGGCCTTTAATACTTTGTATCAGAACTTATCAAAACAACCCGCGCAAATCTGAAAACAAAATGTTATATAAATGGCAAATAAATCGGCAAGATAAGGTCTTACATTTGATCAGGGTTGCATTTTTATGAAATGTAAATTTGGAAGGTTGGTTGCTGTATAGAAGAGCATTTTGTTAAAGCCATGTAAAAAAGCCTATATAATTTTGTGTTGTACAATTTGCTCTGGTATATAGTACATAAAAATTACTTTTGCTGCTGATAATTTTGTACAGGCTTCACGTCTGCCGCCTCCATGAAACTGATCAGCCGCCTTTGCTTTCATCAAGCTGCTTGTTTTCTACACATATTTTTGTATTTCTGATACTGCACAAAAGGAATGTAATGATGAGATTTTCTTACACTCGCAATAATCAATTACAATCTCACTAGGTTTCGTTGTCACAAAAGCCAATAAAAGTGTCAAAACTTGTACAATAGCTAAAATCATATAAGAACCTCAAAACGCACTTTAGTGGAAAATCAATGACTACATAAGTATGTCGGAAGGGTCGGTCGTATCTCTAGGTTAATGCCTGTAAAAAAGTTTTTTTGACCAACAAAAAACGGAAAACATTTATACCATCCTATTTCGATTTCTTCAATAAATCTTAAACTTGAAAAAGATGCTCATGAGAATTTCTTCATTTTCATTTTAGCCCGCGGCAAGAAAAAGGAAAAGAAGAAGTACTTGATGCCCCTGTTGTTGCTCTTCAAACTCAAAATGGCTGCTTTATTACCACTGGCCATCGGTTTCTTGGCTCTATTGTCCTTCAAGGCCTTAGTTATTGGCAAGATTGCCTTGCTGTTGGCCTCCATAATCGGCTTGAAAAAGTTATTGGAGAAAAAGGAAAACTACGAAGTTGTGTCTCATCCTCATGCTGCCCACTACGACGAACACAGTTATGGTCGCGCGTTGCATGATGCCCAAAATTTAGCTTACAACGCCTATAAGAAATAAAATGACAAACTCCTCCTGCTAAAAGCTTTTCTGACATTCAAAATATTCCCAAAACAAAAATTTTACATTTTGCCAATATTTTTTGTTGTTCACTAATCGAAGTTGATTTAATGTTAATTATTTTTGTTTTTAATTACATATATAAAATTTATATAAAAAGATCATTTCACATTGAACACTAAGAGCCTCTGGGAGTGCAATACATCCTGATTTAATTAATTTAATTTAATTTTTTTTTTGTTTAATAAAGTATTTATTTATTTATTTATTTAATTTATTTAGTAGAACGAAAGAATATTTTTACATTATTTATTGCAAGCCAACTAAAACAACAAATCATTAAAAAATTAATATTTCAAAAAGCCATGAGTTTGCAGTAGTTTTAAGCTGCAAAAAAGAAAAACAAAACGCCAACAAATATAAATTGTCAATAACTTTTGAACAATAGCTATATAAGTTTCCACAAAAACTGTTCTTTAATAACTAAAACTGCAAAACTCTGTTGGAAAAAATACTATGGACTGAATAAAGTTTCCTTTAAGCAATACATACATATTTGAAACTCTTACCTCTTTTGTTTCAACTTTTCTATTTAAACAAAAAAAGAAATAAGTACAAAATAACTTTCTTCTTAACACTCTTTCTTTCTTCCTTTGTTTGTTTACTTCTCAATTTAGTTTCTTTATTCTCGCTAACTTCCTGCTGTTGAATACAACTTTCTCTATATATGAAGCAGACAAGCAAGAAATTCCATGTAAGAATCTTATTGAGTTTAAATTTGTTTTAAGCAGCTTTTTTATTACTTTTAAAATTCGTTTCATTTCAAATACAACTTTTTACATGGTTTAAACCAAACTAAATTATTGATGAAAATTTAATTGTTTAACATAGAATGAAGCAAAATCACAACTACAATTTTAGGGATTTTGTTTTATAAACATTTCAAGTTAATTTAACCTAATTTAACGTTAAAAGACAATAATTTTGTACGAGCTGTTGCGTTCCAATAGGAACTGCGCTTAAGTAAACATATCTGAACTTTAGTTATCCTTTAGAACTATGTGAGTATTCGTATTTATTCAAAATGAAACATAAGCAGTTTTCCCAAGATATAAATTCGAGATTCCTAAATATTGAAGTTCATTTTCTGTTCTTCAGTTTCTATTTATTTTATTTCAAGTCCAAAACTGTCTTTCCATATTTATAAACTTGCAAATTCTTTATTTCTTTTAATTTTTAAATAACTACAACACTTTTAATATAGTCCAGCATGCATTTAAATTCTTCTTGTGTCCAATATAATAAATAGTTTTATAAGCCTTAGCAAAATCATCAAATGAAATTTGCTTTATTAAGTATATTTTAAGTTTTTCAATCTTTGAGGTTTTATATTGCAAAAATAAAGAAACATTATTTCAAAATATTAGACTTGAACATGTGTATTAATCAGATTAAAAGAGTTGTTTACTTTGGATCTACAACTTTATACGATTTACTTAAGAGTCAATTAACAACGTTGTTCACTGTTGGTAGTAAATACCATTGTGTAACTTGTTAGTGTAGTAAGTCTGGTTAAACGGTTAGTATTTAAAACACTGCAGCAACAAAATATTAAACACTGTGGTTAAATAACAACACACAAAAACTGTAGCAATAGATAAGTAAAAAAAGTGTTCATCTAAATAAAAACAAATTTGAGAAGAACTAAACAAAAGCCACTTGAATTAATAATTAGGAATACACCAAGAAGTCTTGCGCTTTTTTTTCAGAATAATCGTAGTTAATTGCACAGAATTGTAAATACAGCAGAAAGAGTGAAACCCACTAATAATTCATTGAAGAAAATAAAACAAGTGCAAAACATGTTATACCTGAAAAAAAGCAAATTGGGGTAATGAAAACAAAAATTTAATCTTACCACAAACAGTTACTTTTAAATTCTCAAAACAATAAATTATAAGTGAGTAAGACATGTGTTAATTATGTAGGTGACGCCATTAGTAGCTATTAACTAGATTTTAATAACATATTTTTTGATAATCATTTAAGGATATTTTATTGCATTGAACTTTATGCGAGAGAAATCTAATTTGACAATTAGCGGGTGTCAAAAAGTGTCATTTTCACAAACATTTTTGCGGTAGGAATTTTGACATCTCATAAGACTTCAGTAGTTTTTTCAAACAATCAAACATTGCAAAAATTCAAGGGCATCCAAATAAGTTTCTCAGTGCGATTACAGCACTTCCTTGAATTCACGCAGACTCAAGCGTACCTTTGATATGGGATGGATCTTCACAGTACGCGAAGACTCGTCAAAAAATGTGGATGGAGGAAACTTGTAAATGGAGTAAACTTTTTACTCGCAATATAACTAACTTCAACCGCCACACTCGGTTGAGTAGGAGGAATACTACTAGCGCCTCTATCCGAGCGACAGATGATATAAAAAAAAGCATAATCTTTTATCTAACACAGACTATGCAGGTTCTTCCAAAACCCTAATAAGGGTTAACTGACAGAAAAGGTACCCAACGTGCTCCTGGGTTGTTTTGAGGCATTTTGGTGTTCTTTGTCATGGGTTGAGGTGCTCTTGACTGAAACGTTTCGGTTGTGACTTAAACTTAAAAAGTCCTCGCGCTGCTGTTGTTTTGCAACAGATTGTTCTTGGTAAGAAACTAGATGATAGGGACTGTACGGACTAGTTATTTAAGATCTGATGTTCTTTGAGGGTTTTGGGCTATCCGCTCAGGTGCTTAATCTTCCTTTTACTGTCTAGGGATTAGATAACCTTGGATCTCGAAAGAGGGATCACGTAATTACGTGTAAACAATGTCAGGAAAACAAGCCTATAAAAATATTAACCAGCTAGTGTATTTTAACTATTAGAAAGGCAAATCTCACAGAGAAAGTGCTGAAATGTTATCCCTTAATCTAAGGACGGTATACAACGTTATTAACCGCGCTGAAAAAGAAGGTAGACCTGAGCCTAAGCAAACACCAAGCAGACCAAAAAACGGAACGCGGCGCATTGAAACGAAAATTTTAAAAATTATTGTCGGAAATCCGCACTTGACATCAATAATGAATGTGGAGTAGATATCTCTCATCAGACGGTTCGAAACGTGCTGCAAAACCGTAAATAATCTACAAGAGTGGCCAGGAAAAAACCTCAGCTTTCCGCGTAAGAAATTGAGAAGATACATATATAATTTTGCAACTGGCCACATTTCATTTCCTCTGGAATACTGGAATGACGTAATTTTCTGTAATAAAACCAAGGTAATGCCTTACTACCATGATGGGCCTAAAAAAAGTTTGGCGCAAGCCTCTGACGGCTTTAGAAAATAAAAATATAATACCAACAGTAAAGTTAGGAAAATTGTCTGTTATGGTTTGGTGCTGTATATCAAGCAAGGGTGTTCGGGAAATAAGGATCTTGGATGATATAATGACTAAGGAAGTCGACCTGAATATTTCAAAAAACGAATTACTTAGTTGTGCCGGAAAATTCGGATTTGCTGATCATAAAAACCCCGAAAAGTTAAAATATAAATTTGACCAAGACAACGACCCAAAACATTAATCATGCATTTCTAGATCCAGGCTATTATAAAATTGCAGAAAAGTAAATGAATAAAGCCCCCGCACAAAGTCCAGACTTAAGCCAGATAGACAATTTGTGGGTCCATTTAAAGAAAAAAGCCGGAAAAAGGTTTCCGAAAAACAAAAACCAATTAATATCATTTATAAAAGAAGAGTGGAAAAAAATACCTACAGAATACGATATACAAAATCTTATTAGCTCCATGGGTAGACGTCTGGAAGCTGTAGTTGATGCTCAAGGTGGGCACACAAAGTTCTAGCAGGCAAAATGTTTTTTTTACAATTTAGAAAACATTTTACCCCACTTAGTACAATTTTGAAAACATTTATTTTACAGACTGAAAGATTTTTTAAATTGCGATTATTGTTTGGTTATTAGAATTAATTTTCTTATTTGTTTATTGAAATGTGCTTAGAAACGTCTGAAATCCTGTGAATTACAAAAAAAATTAATTTTACTTAAAAATTAAAGTTTCGTTTGAAGTTTTTAATTTTCTTTAGTATTGAAAAGGTTTTTGTTACATAAGTAAATTTATTTTGGATGCCTGTGAGCGGAGATATGTATGTACATAAATGGGATTTGAAAATTTTATAGTCCCCGTGCCAGCAGCTGTCAAAGTGTGACGCTGACGTCGCGTCACACAAATAACTATTTTTTTATAGTTAAATTGTTGCCATTTCATTCGTGAAAAAAACACAAAATACTTGATTTGTGCGAATGCAGCCAAAATTTTGGAATTTTCGCCAATTAATATCGAACAATCAAAGAAACTATCACACGCAAGATTTTCATTTCTGTCTATGCACTTTAGTTTCTATTTACAGAGTTGATGAATAAATGGTTTCTGTTCGGCATAAATGTTGGTTGTACTGAAATTTCACAAACCAAAAAGGTGATTAATGCAGCATAATTTTATTGTTTTCTTTTTTCTTCTTCTTTTTCTTTTTCTTTTTGCACAATACCGTTTTTTTTTTTGCATTTGTTTTTTCGCCTAACGCACTCTTGTTTAAAACACATCACATGTGCAATAGAAATTCTACACCTGGTCACGCAACAATGCCAAAATGTGGTTTTATTTTCTATACCACCATCAACACCAGCGTCACTTTTTTTACACCGACACAAAATAAAGTATAACCAACTATCAGAATGCAGTTTTGATATTTGTGTGCATTGTCGGTATTTTGTGTAATAAATTAGAAAACTTTTACTGTTAGTATCGCGGACGTACAAGTATTAAAAAAACAATAATACTATAAAGAAGATTGCACATGTTTTCGTTGGCCACCACCAACTTGGTAAAGATACACTCACTCATATGAAAGTACAACGCAATTGCAATTAAAAACAGACGTATAAAGGAATGGAATGACAAAAAACAGATACAAAATCTTCTATTTAAATAAGATAACCTTAAAACTAATACAAGGAGGTGAAGAGAGACCATTTAGCGATACATAATTTAACAGTCTTGTCTTAGGCGACATGAAGTTCTTGTGTTTGAGAAGCGCCAATTCGTCTTACACTGAGGCAACGCTCTGCCCGACTTCAGGTTCTCTTCTTGTTCCGTAGATTGGGCTGCCGAATTCTAATTGCGTTGTGAGTTTGTAGGGAAAGATTTGATCTTCTAGGCTACGACATTATTAATTAAAAAACAATCCCACAATAATTTTGTATTACTTTTATAATACTCGCATAGACCAAAGCAAAACTTTATAGATTTTATTTTTCTGAATTTCCAGCTTTACATTTTAAGAAATTTTAAAATTTTCAATAAACATTTGTATCGGCAATGCCGACAAATCATAGAGTTTTTATAATTTATTTAATCAATGTACTTTTACGCTATTTACCGAAATCATTTCCATAAAATTATAGTTAAATTAAAAATATTTATTATTTGAATGGAAATACAGCAGAGACTATTATAATGACACCATAACCTCTTGTTTTACCATAAATTGAAAACAAGTGGCAAATAGTTTCGAATATAACGATAATTGTATCGTGTTTACGAGAAAATCACCGCAAATATTATCAAAAGATACATTTAACCTTGTACGGCGATTTTTTATATGTCGCGAGCTTTATGAACGCAAGCCCACTGACGTACGAAAGAAACTTTTGTGTCATAACTCCACGGGAGGAGGTCACAAAGGCAAGACAATGTGCTGCGTATGAATATTATAAAATGTATTCCATACAACTGAACAGTATGCAAATACAGCCATACATAGAGGTGTTTATATAGCGTCAAGCGTGACAGAAAACCTCATATTACTTTATTTAGAGTTTCAATAATATGACAGAATGAATCAAAATAGAATCATATTGAAATCTCCAGCACCGATTTTAATCGCTGTTGATTTATAAATGATGTAACGCGACCGACTTCTTTTTATGAATATAGATTATAGTATTGATTTTGCCTAACAACGACAAAAATCTATTAATATCATTAATACCTGGTATTATACAACATATTTCTGTAGCACTATTTTGTTATATGACATGTTGGACATAATGGGTTAATGTCACATAAAATTATGACCATCGTTTGATTAAAACTGTTTGAATTCAAATGGATTGATTTGATAAAGTGAACAAAATACTGACTGTTGCATAAAAAATCGTACAAAGTATTAATGCTTGGAGTGTATGTATCTATGTAGAACAAGGGAAGTGCAGTGGAAGCAATTCCTGCCGCTATTTGTGGCTTTTACATGTCAAAATATTTTTTATATCTATAACTGTTTTGAATAAATTTCGAAACATACGAGTACATATCCGTCTGATGAGAGTGACAGGTTTTGTAAACCTAAACTTATATATTTAAAGATGTTAGAAAGAATTCTAATTAGATCGTTTTTTTTTTTTTTTGCTAATACGAGTATTATTAATTATTGGCATTTTATACCAGTAGAATTCCTACGTTGATGGGAGCACGTAGCGTTAAAATGGTTATAATGAGTCGACTGCCTTTTTAATTTTTTTTTTTTTTTTTTTTGGGAATTTCAATTCATTTAATTAATTGCTTAGTTTAACTTTTGCTCTGAAAAGCGTCAAATATTAATTAAGGAGTTAAATAAAAGCTTAAAACATTTCCCAAAAATACCTTTTTCTACAGGCAAAAAGCCTCTTCTTAATTGTACTATAGAATTGCAATCATAGTTGAACGAAATTTACCGTTTTGTAAAATTAGCTAGAAAAAAAGGTAAAACCGACCTGACCCTTATTCCACTTAAACACGCGTTCGATATTAATAGCACATGGCAACATATTAAAATAGCATTAGGATTTTATCTCGTGTATTTCGGACAAAGTCTACATTCACATAATATTTGACAAGGTACATTTTTCCAATATCCTTTAGCCACATTTGTCATTAACACACAAATGTAGTCGTATGTTCTCTGCTTCAAGGGCCATTTAAACTACACAAACTTGCAAATATATGATAAAACCTATAAAATAAATTCTTAATTTTGGTTTTATTTTCAATGAGCAGAAACCGAAAACAAGAGAAGAAACTGTTTCTTCCTCAAGGTCTCTTATGTTCTTCTTTTTCCTCTTCTTCTACTTTATGGCTCACATTTTTTTTAATAAAAATAATCATATTTAGGACTAGACAAGGCAAATACTCAACATGATGCCAAAAATCAAAGCCGAAAATTTTTACAAACTTAAAATTTAAATTTAAAACGAAATCTTGAAAATTTCAGCTAAATTCCACTGTTTTTTGACATCAGTCAAAACTTCACGACATAACGTCAGATTGAATACGTTTTATTTATAGTGGCAGTTTCTTTTTTTTCTACTAAATAAAATTAATAAAATAAATAAATAAATAAAATTGCACAAACTTCAAGTTTGGCACTTTTAATTTTTTTCTAACAAACTATAATGAAAGATTTAAGGAGATTTGAATAAAATCTACTTAAGAACTAGATTCAGATTTAAGTTTGTATGAATTTCAGTCGTGTTTTTTATTAACGGATTTTTTATAAATGTTTGCTACTCATCCATATTGTTTGTTTCGCACATTCTTTAGTATCTGAGTAGAAATCTAAACTCTCTACAATTAAAAATAAAACTAAGTTTCTTATATAAAATCACCTGTTATTGTAAATAAAGGAATAGAATTGAATTGAAAGTTTGTATGAGAAATCCTCTAGATCTACTAGATTCGGCGAGACACAAAACTGTACCAGCTTTTAAGTTGGACTGTTTAGTTTTCATTACTTATACGAGTACATATAACAAACATTAGCGGCTTTCAACCTTCAAGTCATACTTACAACTCTATCATAATTGCTATGATTTTCACCAAAAGCAGGAATAATTTATTTGCGTTCTTGTGACTTGGGGTTGTTCTCTTTAATGCAGAACTGTTTGGGTTTTTGTTTTTCATGAAGTCATTATCTTCCTACATTAAACTGTTTGCCAAAGCCTGGTATTTAATCTTTGCATTTAAAACAATGCTCAGGACTTACAGCGCAATATTTTATACATAAATGATTAAACAGAATAATTGCATACCTTTAAGATCCTGTGTCTGTTTTCTTTTTAACATGCAAAAGAAAACAAAAAAATATCCGGTGTCGCTCCAAAAAGTAAAAAACGTTGAAAGTAACGACAGTGACCTTCTTTCTGGATGGTTAACAAAGTTGTTTAAAATGTTGTGTAGAATAAGCTGACGCTCACAGTTCGGCACAAAAACTTAGTGTGTTAAAAAAAACCCCTCTAAAGATACGGCCGGCAAATCCTTTTGCTATTTTAAATTTAAAGTTGGTTTTGAACAGTTTTTATATTTTAACTTAAGTTTAATTAAAAGAAAAATAACCGTTATACTGCGCTTAGGACGGGCAATTTGTTATGACAATAAAGGATATCTGTATTCATGTCATAAGTGTTTCGACAATTTACAACAATTTATGTACATAAAGTACAACAACAAAATCCTTCGAAATCTCAATTAATATATTAGTATTTTGTTAGATATTCGTGTCAAAAACGAAAATTTTACTGTTGATATCCCAGAGGCAGGAACATAAAAATATAATAATCGAGAGTGCACCTCGATTTCACCTGCTACGAAGTCCTTTTAAGCTACAATTGTCAGATCTTACAATATTACTAGATCTGACAATGTGCTGATACTTTATTAACAATGAAAAATTGGTAAATTGTCCGTTCAGGCGATTGTATAAAAAACTTTAGAATATCGTTACCGGACAATTGTTTGACAATAAATTTTTTTGCCAACAAAAATTGTAAGTGCACAAATTTGTCAGATTATTGGATTGGGGGAAAAACTTTTAGACATCGCCAGAAGACTTAAACCATTCATTCTCGGACAATGACGTCATTGTCAGTTTTAACATATCTGCCAATAGGAAATGAGCCGACAATTTTCTCACAGGGGCAACAAACGATATTCTTCCGGCTGTCCAATATCTGACAATATTGTTATCTTATACTGAATTGACAAGGCTTTCACATTGTAAAACAAAACTTGGCTAATTAATTTTATGGCATTTATTTTTTAACTATAATTTCCGGCATATGTCCGCCGCTGCCACGAGTTGCATGATCCACTTAACCAGTCCAATTTCGTACTACTTTTTCTAATAAATCTGGCTGTTTGACGCCAACGGTGGCTTCAATATCCGGTTCCAATGCGACCAGAGCCTAAATCCAGCCCCATACTAAGTAATCGAGGAGCGGTAAATAGCAGGAACGAGGGCGCCCAATGAACAGGATCACTTCTGGCGAAAGATAGTTGTTGCTTAACTGTTTTGCAATAAATGGTTTGTTAAGCGCGCAAGTTGTAATTCAACAATGTTTAGCCAACTGATTCTAGTAGAGAGGACTAAAAGGTGCAACCGTGCACAGTATAGCATATAGAGGAAATCGTGTGCCGCTTAGGTTGTTGGTATACGATGTGCTCACACGATTTATTCAGAACAATACAACAATTTGTGGGCATAAATTATGTCGCCGATCACACTTAAGATGAAAATTCTACTTTAATATCCGAAATAACTTAAAATGTGGTCTAAAGGTAAGATCCCTCTATCGGGGCAAATAGCGCAATATGTAACGATTTTTATCGTGCTAAATCGGCACACGTTTTGTAACTTAGGGCTAAAATTATCGTTGCAGGTTGTTGTAATATCATGTCGTGTCATTCCGTGTTTTAAAATTATTCAAATAATCAGGGCTATGGTTTCACGATATCCGTCCACTATGAAGTAATGTGTGGCTTTTTTCACTTCTTTCGCTCTCTCTTACAGGCATTCATTTTTGAACTCATGAAATAAATACTTGTATATTTTTTATTTTAAGGATAAAGTTTTGTTTCTATGTTTTTTGCTTCACTTTGAAAATAGATGTTTGTGAGTAAATTGTGTGCCAACACATTGCGACATCATCGACACTTTAGTTGTCGATAAAAACTGACACATTTGTTTGAACGTTTGTTGGTCGGTGTGTGCGCGTTAAAGGTTTTTGCGTTTGTGCTGGTGGTGGTGGTAATTGCCTTTGTTTTATTCCTTGGCCCTTCCTTTTAACTTTCATAATATAAAAGTAATTTCGTTTTGTCTTTTTTTGCTTTATCTAAGTATTATATAGAATTAGAAATAATGAAATAATTGATATATATTATACTTGAGAGCTCAAAAGAATGGGACTGTGTATAAATATTAGACCACTATTTGTTTATTTTTAGTTTAGTCAATATACATTTTTAATAAATAATCCTTTTTGCGTTGGTCGTTGGGTATTTAAAAAAGTTGCGTGTTAGTGGAATTGTAACTTAATAATCGCAAGCCGTGCCCCATAGATCAGGCTCAAGATTCAAGATTTGCGCTCAATTTAAGAGTAAAACTGCAATATATTTTATTTGCCAACATTAGAAATTTTCTTTCAATTGATTTTAAATAAATTAATATAAATTTGTGTGCGCCGCGATTGTTTTGTGCATGTGAAACGGCACTAGCATTAATGTGGCAAACTTTTAGCAAAACTGTTTGGCATTTGAGAGCTGGTCGAAAGCGGCAAAACAAGTCAATTGCACTTTTTCCATTTACGTTCCTGGTGCATAAAATGTCATTGACATTCAAACTGTGAATTTAAATGCATGTTTGTACGTATTTATACACTAAATAAGCTTTAGTTTTTCTAAACATTTATGTATCAATAACCAAAAGCAATAAATGTTTGCGCCAAAAAAGTATAAACGAAACGAATTGCATTTTTAATTAATGCAATTATAACAAGGCTTATGATATTGAACTGGTTTCTTTTTCAATTGCAAAATACATACATATGTACATACATGCACACGAGTATAAAGAAAGTTTTTATTTAAGATGACTTTATCTTGCGTTTTTATTTTGAAATTGAAACGAATTATTGAGAGATATTCTGACAATTGTTATTAGAAAATTGCTAGAAAACATGACACTGCCCGCATCAGATGTGTACACAGATGAAATAGGAAAAAAGAAAAGTTTGTTTGCCATAAAAACAGAATTGATACAATTTCTTTGATATAAAAATAGTGATGAAAAATAATATTTTATTTACAAAAGTTTATTGAATATAAAGAAAGAAAAAACAAACGCAGCCAACATGGAAACAATATCTTTTCAATCGTTCGCTGCTGCCAGCCGAGGAGTGTGAATATGTGCAAAACAGCATCCAGTGAGCTTTAGTTTCGTAGTCACCATATGACCGACCATCTTGGTGGTGAAAGTGTTTTTTTCATTTTTCATTTTTTATTTCATTTTTCATTTTTGTATTTCTTTCTTTTTTTCTAATCTTTTGAATGGCGTTTGCAATGAAAAATTTGCATTTACCAAAAATTTCAAACAAAAAAATGTTACATACATATTGCACATCGAAGCCGAGTAATTTGAAATAAAAGTCACCCTTCTGCAGCAAAGAAGAACAAACCTTTGATTTTCTACTTTCTTTGGCTTTTATTACTACTTACTTTTATTACTACTACTACCGCCAAAAATCTTGAAATCATCAGTAAGACTTTTAAACAGAAGAGCGAAAAATCCAAAAAAAAGGATATTTTTTCCTGTTACAATCGTATGCCAATTTAGAGCAGCAAACTCTACACATTTTAAACGTTTTAACTTATTAATGTTTTTTTACTATAAAATTTTGCTTGTTGTAACCAAACAAGTTAGAATGTCTACCAGATCTTAGTATAGGGCAGCGTAGCATCTTCAGTTGCACATTGAGTATCACCAGCATTATCACAATCGTGCACATAAATCTTATTCCAACTTGTTTCCTTTTGGTTTGCTTACGAGTATAAGCTGAACTTGCAAAAGGTTACAAGCACATGCTGTGAAATGGCAAAACAATTCAACAAATATTCCCCAATGTCGGCACGAAAACAAAAGTTATCTGTGTAGAAAAAGAAAGTTCATATTTTTACAATATGTTCGTAGTTTTATCAAAAATTTTCTGTTTATATCGTGGCAAGTGCAGATTGCAAAATGTCCTTAAGGTTTCATGTAGTTCATTGACTTCTACTTGAAAAGTGAAATCGAGTTTTTTATTGCACTTCCACAAAAAGCATTTCATTCGGTTACTGCCAGAGTGTTCTAATCCAAAAAAAAAAGCAACTTCCGATAAATCGTGGAGTTTAATTTTGTAACAGTGATTTTCTGCTGAAAAAGTGTGTTGGAGTAGGAATCCGGCGAATTACTTTGAATTATGCCACTATTAAAATAAACACTGTGAATATACACATATAAATCTATATGTATAGATCGAAAATATATATATTTTATACATGGTGGAAAGTCAAAACGAAGGACTACAAGTCGACACAAACAGGGCACTTATATTTGTTTACTTTTTATATTTTATATATTTTAAATGATGTTAAAATGCTTTATAATCTGGGTCACGCGGCGTGAATCCCTTTTGCGATTGTCGCAATACTTCCGAATTAAAGATGTAGTATCCTTAAGCCAGAGATTTGCAAATACATTTTATAGTTTAGGGGCATCTCTTCGCTGTAATAAGGAAAAAAATAAATTATACGAATAATCATTTTAAGATCAAGACAAAGAAAAAAAAACTAAGTAAAACATTAATCTGTGCCGACGATGTTAAATTATTTTTCAGTTCAGATTATTTTTAGAGTTCAGATTATATTTATCTTCACAATGATTTTAATAGTTTCTACTCATGGTACTACTATAATTTAATGGAACTTAATATATGTAGATAGATGCAATCATATAAACTTTTCCACAGAAGATCGAGTTGGACACTCTTATTTTCTAAATAATGCCGATTAGAGTCGGTGAACACATTTTTGGATCTTCAAGCAACACAAGATGGTGAAAAGAGTTCAATTGTCCGCTTATTACTAAACTGTTGTTTACCTCGGTTGTAAGACCGATTTTGGAAGATGGGTCAATTATAAGACACCTGCATTACCGTCAATTTATTCTATTCTATTTGAGGCATGTCCATTGTACTTGTGTTCCTCTTCCACCACAATCCACACTATTAAATTAGGACAACCATGCCCAATATATTTTTTAGCTGAAACTTATTAATGGAAATGTATGCTGGCAATTCTTGTGAAACAACTTATATTTCAACTTTCCTCAAAGTTCTTTACGCTCTTGTCAGCTCGTGTATGTAAGAACTTGTGGAATAAACTTTGCAAAAGTCTAACAAAATTATGTTGTTTCAATCAATTCAATTAGCCAATTTTATTGTTTTTTCCTCAAGTCTATGCAATATGAAACGCAATATAATAATAATTCATTTAAATTATTAGTTGTTGAAAAATTGTAGAAATTTGTACTACTGCAATATATTTATATAGGCTGTAAAGAAATTTCCATACACTTTTATATAAATAAAACAATAAATGTTCAGAAATGTTGAAAAATGTCGTTAGCTGAAATGATATTTTCCTACAGAGACGTAATAACAACTTATTATCGAACTTGTAGTTTCACACTTGCGACTTTGACTTACAAAACGTTTAATTTTTATTACATAAAGAAAATCCATTGTTTTTTACTTGGTTTTGCATTTCAGATCAACTTCAACTTCACAGGTCCGCAATTACATTCCGAAAATCTTTCCATGTAATATTTTATTTTTATTTTATTATTATCAACTTATTTATTAGTTTATAACTTGCAAAGTGAGTTTACAAGTTATAACTGCACAGAATGGGGCGGAATAACGAAGACCATATGGGCATATGCCCATAACGGTTTTAACAGACTCTTATAATTGTCTCTGTGTCTAACAAACACGATCCATGCCTTCCTTAAATCAACCGGAAAACGCTACGGTTTTTTGAGGCAAATCAGTCAACCAGTCCGAGTGAGACCCTCAACTCTTGAATGCCAAACAACAACAACAACAAGCACTTAAAAAATAATTACGATGACGCGAGAGCTGTTCTTTAGCTTAAAGCCGCTTACTTTTGGCAATTTTCAATCATACTGTGCAATTTTTTTATATACAATATGTAGAGGGTGTTCTTGATAGAGTGACACAAGTGTAAATCATAATAAAACAAGGAAATATAGTTTTAATATCAAAGAAACCGGCTTTATTGGAAAGAAAATTTTATAAAATTAATATTTAAATATGATTTCTGCCATGTGGCCGCCACGCGTAGATGGCACAATCTGGAACACCAGTTTTCAACAACTTTTCGCACCATTTGCGGCCGTATTTAGCCGATAACTCTTCGAATGTTGATTTCCAGGTGTTCAATTGTTTGTGGTTTATCGACGTAGACAAGGGACTTAACATAACCCCAAAGAAAATAATCCAATGGGGTTAAATCACACGATCTTGGTGGCCAATTAATTGGGCCATTACGTGAAATTATTTTTTCATCAAAAGTTTCTTTGAATAAATCAATTGTAGCGCCCGCTGTGTGGCATGTGGCTCCGTCCTGTTGGAACCACATATCAGCAAGATTAATGCCACGTAATAGAGGTACGAACAAATTTCGAATCATGTTCCTATACTGTTCACCATTGACAGTAACATTGTGACCATCATGGTTTTTGAAGACTCCGCCACCCCATAAAGCGCACCAAACAGTAATTTTCTGTGGAAGTAATGATGTTTCGACAAAAGCTTGTGGATTCTCCGCGCTCCAAATGCGACAATTCTGCTTATTTACGTACCTATTCACCAGAAATGGGTTTCATCTGAAAATAAAATTTTGAATGGAAACGCAAGTTTTTCGCCCAATTTAATTTTATATTTCTCTGTTTTTGTATTTCTACCATGGAAAGGTACACAATTGAGCAGCGCGTTAAGAGTTTTGAAGCGTTCAAATTAAAGTGCGTTTCGTGTACTTCGAAACAATTGTCCTATGATTTCATGATCTAAGTGGCCTAATTGAAAACTCCTTTACAAAGTATAAAAATCAACTGCAAACCAACATTGCACGCACTTACACATTCTATTGCATTTTTTGTGCTTCGCCTTTTATTAGTTGCAGCTCATTTTCATTGAATAAATAAATTAATTAAACAAAAATCATAATATTTAAAAATTTAAATATTGAATAGAAAACGACAAGTACAAACCAAATACAAAAAACTTCAAACCTTATTAAGTTTCAAAAAATGTTTTACAACGCTTTTCATTTAAATTGAAATAAGGTCTGATGTTTTTTTAAATTTTGTTTTACAACATTTATTTCAAAAGCGAACAACTTGGTGTAATCTTTGTTTTTATTAATTAATGCTGTAAACATAACATTGAAGCTTCCCTGAACTTCTAGTGATTCCGTTCTTCAGTCAGTATTTTAGGGGGTATTTGTGCCTAAAGGAAACTTCTCAATATGGCAAAAGAATCATTTGTGAGTACAAGTACTCTGTCGTTAGGGAAACTTTCTGGTTTTGTAATTGCGTCTGTTCAAACGAATATAAAGTTTAAATGGCATGAATACAGAATGGCGTCTAATTCGAGCAGCATCGAAAATATTAACTGATCCAACAAACGTACATTCTACATATAAATTTATCGATTGCAAACACAAAACAAGGACGTCGTGCAAAAATATTATTATTGGTTTTATACGTCAGAAAAATGTACCTGTTTATATTCACCTTGCCTTTATTATAGTCATCGGGAAAGAATGCTTAAGAAATTAATGGTAGTTAAAAGCGCGCTTAAAGCACTTAACACGCGGTAATACCTCGACAACTTTTGTCACATATGAACACACATGAAAAATTGAAAGCTACACCACACGCGTTAAAAGCGATTCTAAAGTTCTAAGCTTGGGCTCTTTTTTTGGTTTTGTAGTCTGGTCTGATTGTCTGTATAGTTTTTAAATTGCTAAATAAGTTTTCTCCTCCCTGTTTAAAATTTATTTCATTTATTCTTTATAATTGTCAGCTGATAACTTGTCAAAAATAACTTTTTTTGACAAAAGCTTGGACCTTGCTGGCGCACTAACCAACTTTCTGTGTGGTTCACCTTAAGACTGCGCACCTGAAGAGCAGTTCAGTCTACAATACTTTGTATTCAGATTTGTTCAAAACTCTCAATTCTGAAAGTAAATGCGAAATTTTAAGTAAATGACAAAAAATCCTTAAGAGATTTAATGTCCCATAAAACTTTTTTACTTTTAGAAAATTTAGGAAAAGATAACATTTTTCATTTAATCAGGATTGCACATTTATAAATTTAGAATATTGTTGTAGTTTAGATTGTAGAATTGTTTAACATCTGCCGAAGGTGAACCAAATCTAGTGGGTGAACTTAGACAACGTCTTAATACCTCCCCCAAAGGGATTACCAGGCACACATGGGTGGCAACTAATCGCGTAAGGTGAGCGTGCCACATAACTTGTTGCTCCAGAGCTCGGGCTATCTAATATCTTGGGCCAGTAATTCCCTATTCAGTAAAAGGACGACTAAGCCCCCGAGTTGGTAGCCCGAGATGCTGAAAGAACATCAGGTTTTAACCAAGTCGCCTGTACATTCTCCATCATCTAATTCCTTACGGCAATCAGGCACCTCAACATAAGGCTTCATAAGAACCTGCCTAACCGAAGTCATACCTTAACCTCCTGGAGCTTTGATGGCTGTGCCAATAGAGGGACCGCTTTTCCTCTATACGCCAGGCCAAAAACTGTTCCCCAGAGATGAATATCGTACAGAAATGTTTGTGTTATTGCCTATTATGGCTTGTCAATGACAATTACTTTGACTGCTGAGCATTTTCAAAAGCCGCCGCTCAGATGCAGCTGTTCAGGCAGCTCCAGTAAAAGCTTTCTTCAAGATGAGGTCTTTCTACTCATATTTTTCATTAAATTGATAGTTTGCAAAAAGAATTTCCCCACAAAATCCACGGAAAATCATCTTAATACAAACATTTCTTCCGAAAGTTTGCAGGTAATTACCGTTTCAAACGGAAACGGAATAATCAAGTTTCGCACCAGAACTTTCTTTAACAGATACTTAAATCATGCCACCCTAAGGAAATTCTTTCTTTTTATCAAGCAACAAAGTTTGTCCAACTTTTCTACGTGAGAAAACTATTCCAAGGTTACCTTCACCTTGAACAAACCATTAGCAAACTTTTAGTGTATATAAAAAACACTCTTAAAGAAAATACGTTTCGCTGTTTTATGCAACAATTTGATTGTGTATAGAATGTGACCATTTGCACCTGTCAAATACAGATTTTAAACGTATTTATGTTTATTATTTGTTTGTTTGTTATTAGGAAATCTTGAAGATTTAAATCTATGCATTTGAGTTCGCTGTTTTCACATTAACGTTCAAAACTTTTTAGAAGTATTTTCCATAATAGAAACTAAATTTTTAATGTACTTATGGACTTAATTCTCCAATTAATGCCGAGAATTTAGCAGTTTTTATATTTTTATTTCCCCTTATTTAGCATCGGGCAATGTTGACATTTTTCAATTATCTGAGTTTTTGTGATTGGAATTCATTATCATTGGACATTTTGCTCAAAATAAAAAGTTGGAATTATTGCCTGGACGTCTACACCATGAAGACAATTATCAGTGTTATCGGCAACTAACACATATTTTTTCCTGTCATGACATCATGGTCAGGTGAAATTGCAGGGTAATTTAAGTTGACTTTAGATATTTATTTGTAAATGGCGGTACAAATTTAGCCCCATCATACAGATTTTTCAAATAAATTTATTTTAATTTTTTAAATCAAAAGTTGTTAAATTTATTTCTGAACAAGTTTTTGTTGAAGGCAAACGTCATATGGTTTGTAGACTAAAATAATGTTATTTTATGGCATTTTTAAATTTTGTCTGGTAAGGAAACTTTAATTTAATGCGAAATGATAATAAACTCTCCATGACACACAATTTTAGCTAAAATTTATTTAAAAAATTCATTTAAAATCTTCTAAAAAAAATTTCTGGTATTAATTAACTCTTACCAAAAAAGATTTTTATAAAATGTACTCAAACATAGAGATAAGTTTCAGTCCTGGTCTACACACAACATTTTTCGAAACATCCAAATTCAATAATTTAGCAAGAATACAATTTCAAATGAAAATAATCAACAGCAAAACTTCAATTCTCAGTAATTGGAGGATAATACAAAGCATAAGATGATCATGGGAGCTTACGAATTGAATACAGCGAAATCTCTCAGAGTCGGAGACTCACCGTTGTGGTATTTAATCCGGTTAAGGAGAGGTGTTCGCTTATGTGGTAGGTGTAATTACTTTCATTTTAAATTTGAGTCAAAAAGCTAGTTCCGTTATGGGAAGTGTCCAGTTAGAGGTGGCGTCCGATATAGGACATCAAAACTTCTATTACGATGCATAAGTTGGTAGAATATTCGACCAACAGTCCAGAGGTCGTAAGTTCAGTCCCTACCAAAGACTCTGGCGAAAAAACAATACCTACAATTTTTTTCAAATAAACACAATAACAAAAAACACAAATAAAACACAAAAACATGCAATGTTTCTGACTTCCTCATCCCTGCAATATAATAAACAAATAGCGAAGCACTACTCCTTCTTCCCTGCCTTCCCAACCCAGTTCTGGTACAATGCACTGCATACTGGTCCCAAAAACAAACCAAAGAAAAAACCTAATATGTATTATCGTAATCTAAGAGGAAGTTTTACGCTATAAAATGTAAATACTAACTTTTCTTTTTATGTTTGGCTTAATATATTTTGTATTAACATAAAAGTTCAGCCCAAAAGTACACTTCTCTTTAAATGGAAAATAAAACTTAACAGAGTTAAACACATACACACACATGCCAACGCCCGTTGATGTGAAAATGTTACAACACATGCTTTTGAAAATTCGTAATTACGATATATTTACCCTGTTGGCCTTGGCCTCTAGTGGCCTTGGCGTTAGGCAACGGCCAAATGTACATGCGTGGAACACATACACTCAGTATTTGATGTAGTAAAGGCAGTTTCTTCACAATGCATCTGCGGTGTTGAGGTATAACAGCGTATGTCCAAAAATCATATTCTTCGAGGCATCCAAAAGAAATCTTTTTGAAGCTTAATTTGGGTTATATAAAATTAATGTCACCGAAAATCAAGCGTGCAGGCCAATGTAAGAGATTTTTGTTGAAGAAAGATTATGCCCGAGCAACCACCAACAAGCAGAAACAAGTTATTATTAGAAACATGTTCAGACAACAGAATTTAAGTGACTTTATAGCCCCTTATAAAAAAAATAAATACTTTGACGGCCTATTTTTGCAAACAAACGTAGAAGTTGTGTTGTGGGCTTAAGAAATAGAACAAAAATCGTTCGGCTTTGTTTAGAAAGCATTTAAAATATAATAACTTGGCATCATTAACTGGCCCCAGTCATGTATATACAGCGACAAACTTCCCGGCCACCAAAAATTAAACCCTCTAATATCAAAATTTTGTTAAGTTTTTTTTCAATATTTTCTTGTACTACGAGCCACGGTGGGGTTCTCAGAAAAATGTCTGCACATATTGCGCTTAAATCTTATTTTTATTTCCAAAACTTAGTTTCGATTATTTTATATCCGCAAAAATTTAAATTAATATTATTTTTCGAGTTTATAGAAAAATACTACAAATTTTGAAACAAATTAAATAAACTCTTTAAAAAAGGAAAGAGAAACAAGAACACTTAAAGACTGGGAACCGACATCGTATTTTAAAGTAGGATTTGAATAGAAACATTTATCAAACGTCAGAGCTCACAGTCTTATATTTACTGGGTCGTTAGTAACGTACGTTACATTGAGTGTGTCACAAAGGGTTCACGGCTTATAATAATAATGCTTCTATTTTAACCTTTTCCTTAATTAACTCGCAGGGAATTCACTTAAATCCCAGTAAATACTGTGTAATGGCCGAAGGCATCACTTTTAAAAGGCCGAAATATATTTCTGTATCAGTGTAAAAACCCATACGAACGAAGCGTTAGTCACGCACGATTTCCCCATCTGATTCCTGATTTTCAGAAATATTCATACATTTAAAATCTGAACGAGCTGTAAATCAGCTTGGAATACAAAAAAAAAAAGAATGCGAGCATTTAAGTAAAAACTGTTTTGTAGAAAACAAAACAATCCTCCTCCAGCCTCACAAAACAATAGGACAATGATAATTGAAATATAAAATCAAATGAACTTTGCGTAAATTTATTATGAGATTTCATTGAATGAAATTTAACGCTAAGCACAGAGAAGACAGCAACATTGGCAAAGACATAAACGGACTTTAAAACTTAAAATGCGGTACAATCATCATTCATCATCATCAATTAAGTGCTCTTATTTATTTACATTCCCTTGCACGCAGCATGTATGTTTATAAATAGGAAATAATGTAGCTGGCAACATGTTTCCCCAGCAACAATTTGATTCTGGCAGCATATTTTTCCAACTACAAAACAACAGGTTTGACTTTTTTTCTCCACCTTGGGACACCGAGAGCAACCACTTGGACCGCAAATTCGCCAGCCTTAACAATTTTACAAGAAAATAAGGAAAATCAATATATATTTTAGATTATTTTTTTT
Organism: Epicampocera succincta; assembly: GCA_932526305.1. Taxonomy (NCBI): domain Eukaryota; kingdom Metazoa; phylum Arthropoda; class Insecta; order Diptera; family Tachinidae; genus Epicampocera; species Epicampocera succincta. Next base: position 63,222,837 of record OW052034.1, read on the forward strand.
ACAAAGAAAAAAAAATTAAAAGCTTCTAGTAGTTAACGAACTTATATTGAAGATAAAGGTAAGTAGTCTGTTCAATTTTTAATTTTGTCACAAATTCAACGTGAAACAATTGCCACTTTAATTGTTTCGCAGCAATAGCACGAATGTTGCCGGATACATGTCATATATTTTTGAAGAAAGGTACTACTTTTGCAGGAAAAACTTATCATACCAATTTTTTACATCTACTTTCAGAACATTCCAAGTAAAACAAGTAGAACAGAGTGTTAAGTGTAAAAGGGAAAGAATTAAAAATAAAAACATGTGCGAAAATTATGTCCGTTATCTTTTTAAGCTCTTGATTTAATTAGAGGTTTTATGGAACAGCTGTAAAATATTTGAAAGCAGGATATTTTATCTAGTGAACATATATTTAGTTGATCAAGAGGATTTAAATGATCCAAACACTTTTATTCAACTATTACTCTTCGTATCCATATCCATGTTCATTCTTATTTTATTTCCCCCCTTTTTTTTTATTACTTTATATAGATTATATTAAGTTATTTTCGAGATTTGTTTTTTAATAAAGTTGAGGCAAAATGCATATTCTTAAGAAAATGTTGCTAATTAAAAGAATACTTTATAATTTTAGGTGCTCTTAAAAAATGTTAATTAAATGCAAAAAAAAAATAGTTGAATCTTATTTGAATTGCCACAATAAATTATTTGGAAAATTATGAATTTTTTGTTGTACGCTCTATATAATACTATGGTTTTCTTGCGCGGCTGCGCTAAGACTTGTTACCTTATCCCAATTTTCGATTCGAATCGTAAATTTGTCCGATTTGCATTTCTGTTCTTTTTCATTTCGTTTCGTTTTAAATTGTTGCGATCGTATGTATTCTGTATTTTGATCGTAGATACGTTTTTCTACATTTAATAAAACGTTACGGAAGTCTACCAATTTTGATATTTATAATAAATATAAATTTTATAATTTATAAAAAATAAATTCGTAAAACATTTTATGAACGGAAAATTTGAAGAGTTTTCCGCAGGTCTAAAATAACAACACCAGAGCAATAAAAAAAGCTGGTGAATTTAATGGAAAATGGTAAGCACCGAAATAGGCTGCTGCCGATTGCACCCTTCCGCTGATGGGACAGGAAACAGGCACTGCTGGAATAAGCGCTGCCGTCGATTTGAGCGGCAAGTTTCTGAGATCAATCAATTGAACAGAAGTATTTTGTAAGAATGTTCTGGCTTCGTAATTAATTCTTTACGAAGAATATCATTGATGTTATTTAAATAAACTTCGTTTTTATGCTGCAAAATAATAAGAGAAAAATATCACCTCCTGCACAGCAGAAAACTTCGCACTAGAATTCAGTTGCCTCAAGTATCACTCACTTAAGTTTTGCCACTTCTTCACTTTGTCGCACTTGACTACATTTTTTTGTAAATTGATTCAATATTTAACTTTTATGTCTTTTTATTATTGAGTCAACAAAATTTTTTTTGAGGCAAATTTAAGATTTTATTGAAATGTTTACAAATTAGTTTCACATTTTTCAGAGTTTCTGCTTTTGATAATTTTCTTTCAATCGGATTTTATGATGGAATACCTAATTACGATTACAACGCAAAACCACGGGGCGCCTTCAAATTAGCTTAAGGTATACAGGTGGGTTTAAATGAACGAATCTCTATACTATGAAGTGTTTTCAAATTTACTGACGTGGAATCTAAATCAAAAAGGTTTATTTATTATGCCCAAAGCCACTTTTCCTGCTGAGTTGAAAATATTTTCTATTGAACTTGAAAACGCATTTCAATCTCAAACTTTTTTGAAACTTTTTATGGGCTTCTAAGCCATTCTCAGTACAAAGGATTAAGTTTTTGTTGTTTTGCTTAACAGTAAAAATTTACCTAAATTATATAGACTGAGACTGCGGAAATTTACTTCAGTTTTAGGGAATTTTATGCTGGTGACGTGCCACACGTACACAGTGATTCCAAGTGGAAAAAAGAGCAATAAGTCTGTATCTTTGAAACGTGAAAACCGATTATAAAATGATATTATACTGGTATGTAAAAGAAAGTAGAATATGACCCATACTTTAAAAATGTTGAAATTTGTGCCACCCTGTCGCAGTGCACGATGAGCTACAGGGTGACAAGTTGACTACCGGGGACATGGCAAACCTTGATGCCCTAATAACGTTTACAAACATTATGCAATTTTAATGAATTTAAACTTGTTGCAAATTTCGTAACTACATAAAGACTTTTCATTTAGATGTCTTTAATACTTTCAAATATACATAAATATTTAGATTACTGGCCGATAGCCAGTAGTTGCTAGTCCTTTTCTTAACTTAGTTTATTATAATTTTAATGGTAATAAATGTCAATAAATAAAATAATACATAAAATATAATTTTAGCCTCCATTTGGTTCTCGATTTCGAAAATATATATTTTATAATTTTCACCACAATCTTTGATAATGTAAAAATATCATGTAATTGTGAAACAATCGAGACCAGCTTTTTGTATTGAAAGTGAATAATGAATGTGACTCCAATTGCCATTCTAAAACGCCTAAATCATCCGGCATAGTTACATTTTTTTATGTATCGCACGCCAATATTTTTCTGAAATTCCAAATCCTAAGCAAAATATATGAACAAAATAGGATCGGCTAATGGGGGGTTTTCCTATCAAAGACATTGTTTGTTTTATAGGCCAATCTAAATTCCTATAAATTATAAAATTATTAATTATTATTATTGACAACAAAACAAACATCTCGGGCGAAATTAATAAAACAAAACAAAGTTTTGTTTCTTTAGTTTTAATTATTTTTTTGAGTGTAATACTTTTGATGGATAAAAGAAAGTCAAGTTTATCATGTGTCGTTTATAATTGAATCGGTTAAGAAATACAAAACAAAAGGGAATGAATTGTTTTAAATTTGCTTGAGAGTTTTTCTTTGTTGTCAAATTATATAGAAGATAATTTGTTTAATTTGCCAGATTTTGTCGCTTACAATTTAGGTTTTTTGTATCTGCGATAATCACTTAAATAGTTCATTTAGTGTTTTGCTCCAAATATTTACACTTGGCTGGTTTTTTAGACAAAATTGCCTCATGTGATTTTTCTTTTTCTTTGAAAACTAAATAATGCCGGCGTTTTCGTTTTTTGTGTGAAAAATTTGCACTAAAACTAAGCTGCAAATTTATGAAAAGTTACACAATATGAAAAAATTTGCAATTTTAAGTGTTTGCCTCAACTCAACTGGTGTGAACTTAAATGTTGTAAAACAAAGAAAATGAACATAATAAATACTTCCACTTGCAACACATTTGCTTCGCATACACAAAATGTGTGCACTGACCATGGCAATGGTGTCTGTTTAGGTCTGAAAGTTTGTTTTGATCCGAAGGGCTGGGATGAATCAAACATTCACTTAAAATTTTTTCAAAGAATATTTCTTCGGTGTCAAGTAGTTTTTGTGCAAAAAAAGGGCAGAGTTCCAAAGAATCTTCGAGTTAATATTGTCAGTCTGGATTGTTCTTTATCGGTAACTAACTTTAAAATTTTTTTAGTCCGCAGCCAATTTTGCTTCTCTATTCGTTGGCAAACACTTCTGGGGAAAACACACTAAAACAGCACTTCGAAATACATATTGTTACGGAAACTTTAATATGTACTCCATAACATTTTGTATTATTGTTGCTAACAATGTTTTATCGTTTTGCATTATAGTTCATTCCCCTAATAAATATGGAATATGTTATTGTTTATTTTAAAACATTAGCTTTGTTCGTTTGTTTGATAAAGATACACGACAGTATTGTTTCTACCAACAAAAAAATGTTTATACGCAATCATACTTATGCTGTGCACAAACCATACTATGCCATTACCAGCCCTATTATTGTTACAGCTAAAGTTACACATGTAAATAGTTACAAATATGACTTAAAAATGTAGTTCTCAACAAAGCAAAAAATATTTTTTTACAACATCAATGAGAAAATGTTTGCTTTCGAAAGTTGTTACTTCATTCAGTCATTATGTTTTTATTATATTTATCTATTTTATTTTGCAGACGTTTATTATGTAATAGAGTTCACTAAATAAGTGATGTGGTCCTATTGATTAGGAAGTATTATTCCTTTAACTATTATAATTAATTGTGACTAAAAATATAGTTGACAGCGAAAGTTAATCAATAACCATAATTATGGTTTACTGTAAAAATAATATAGTTGTATATAGCAATACAATATGTTGTGTTGAAGTTATATTGTTTTTAAGTGCACTAATATAATTGATTCTGCCAATAACATGGTAAATTATTACATTATTAAAGAAGAATATAGTATATCTATTTTTAATGTTGCTTTATAAAACTATGGTAAATCAAATATAACAATGGCAGCAATTCGAATATGGAGAGCTTCCAAAGATATCAATATAATTCTTATGGATCAATTATAAATGCTAAACATGGGTTTTGTCAAATGACGCGACTCACAGTTAAGGCTGAAATAAAAAGATTTAGGGAAAAGTATCTAGAAAGTTTAAGTCACCGTGTCAACCCATTAGCTATTGCACTCTTCCGTGATAGCGACGAGATCAGAAGACTACAAAGATCTGCCGTTTATGAATTAACACAGAGTATATCAAAATGCTCAATCAACTCTTTTAATACTGTACAGTTTAAATTCTCGACCGTTTGGTGTTAAATGTTTGTTGTTCTCATTTGAGTTCAACAAAAATTTTATATAATAATTTGAAACTAAAATTACTCATTTTCCTGTGTCTATTGGACAGCTGGTAAATAAAATTGTAATACAAAAAATAACAATATAATATCATCAGCCACAATCATATACTAGATCAACAATTTTATCACTTCAGTTATATAATTTTTCAATGTGTGCGGCTACAGCCTGAAGAGTTGAGTGCTGTGAAAATAAACTCTCACACACAAGAATTATATAATTCAATTAAACAAAATTGAAGTGGAAACTGAAACAGCTGTTTTGAGTCCTTGGCAATAGAAATACTTACACTTTATACAAACAAACTTTTGTTACATGCAGACTGTGTAATTGCAGCGTTTGATACTGTAATTTCGTGTACGTCAAAATGCAATTTTTGCGACTGCAAAGCCTTTGGCTTTACTGCAGAAACAATCAAAGTGTCCTACGGCCTCTGCACTGGTGGTCGAACACTCCACCAACCCACCTATCGGTAACTTTTGTGTTGTTCATTGTCTGTGCATTTCTAACTTTTTCAGTTTTTTTAAGAAATTCCTAAATTTTGTCGTTTTTTTTTGGAATTTCTTTTTTTTTCATTAATTTTCAAATAATTTACTATTATTACAATGTTTGAGAAAATCTTTTTCAGAAAATAAAATTTTTTCCTTTTGAAGTTACAAAAATTAAATTAAATTTGAGTTATAACCTACAAATTACAATATCGCGCAGAGAGAAAGTGTTTTTCGCCATCCACGGCATTCGTTTTACCTTAAGTTTGTTGCAAGTGTCAGTAAATTCGGATTATTATTTTTATAAACGAAAAGGGATCATGAATTCAGCTTTCAAAACTAAAACAGATCACAGACTCGAATTTCAAAGCAAGAGCCGATTTGGAGCACCGGTTAAATCTTCTTAGCCTGGGCTGTACTAAAGGCAAAATGCCATCATGTTAAATTTGTTAAAAAATAATCCAAAATTGAAATAAGTAGAGTAAATTTGTTGCATCATCTAAGGAAGCTTTTCAAACAACAAAATTCTAATGAAGTTGAATAAGGAAAATGAAAATATTCAAACCTGATTCATCTCACACCTCAAACATAAACTTTTTCCGCAGAATTGTAGTGGCAAATTTCGAATATGACAGCCCACCAGCTTCATTTGCATTAACTTTTATGTTGATTATTTCTTTCGTTTAATGTGATTTTTATAACAAAAAAAAAAAAAAACTGCTGTTTTTCGTTGCAAATTACGCACTGTAATGATTTTTGGCCAAAAGGTAACACAGCCACACATACATTTTTGCACCCACAAGAAAACAAAATTAATAATAATAATGATGTAAAGTTTTCTGCTATTATTTAATTTTAACTGAGTTGTTACATTTTTGTCTTTGTTTTGAACTTCGGCTCTTGCTGGCGGCAGTATAAATTTGCGTGGTATTGTAGGAAACTGTTTTAGTTGTTTTAAATAGTTCATAAAACGAAAATAAATTTTTGGCGGAAACATGTTAAAACTTTTCCAGATATTATCGGTTCTGCTCGTCGTGCTACTTTATATTGGCTACGGTGCAGCCATAAAAAATGCAAACAGTGATAGTGCTAAAGAGTTCGCGTATTGCTTGCGAAAATCTGAACATCCAAATTTAAGAGAATGTGTCGGCCGTTCGGCCATAAACTTCCTGCAACGTTTCGATGAAAGAGACAATTTCACAATTGCCGAAAATGTTATTGCTTCACGCGATGACAGTCCAGCAGCGAGATCGTTGGTGAATTTTTTGGATACAGATCCGGTAGATTTTAGGTAATTTTGTGTTCATGTGACCAGGAATTTTACAAACTTTAAAAGCAATACGAAAATTATGATAATAGTTGCTATAAGTAAAATGACAATTTACTCACTTTAATTTATATAGGAAATTTTTCCACTGCAATTTGAAAGGTTGTTCAAAATGAAGCATGAAGAACTGTGGAAGTATATATTTCATAATCGATAATAATACGAATGTTTTTTGCGGTGCCAAAAGACAAAAGACAGCCATGTCTATAACATTTGTAATGACCGCATTCAAAAAGTTGTCGCTCAGTCGTGTCCTATAAACAGCACTTTAGTCGCAGTGTCTTTAATAACTTCTTTTTAGATTAAGGTAACCACCACTTTTGCAAAAACACTTTTAATTGTTGTTGGTCAGCGGTGAATTTGCCGGCGTACTAAATACATTGACTTAACTTCTCAACGGGTAACCACCATCCCGGTGTGACTTACAAGGTGGAATATAAAAATGTTAGAAACTTCCCAAACAGCTCAGAATTGTTGGACCAATACCGATTAGGGACATTTGTCCTCAAATCAACTCATTTTACCTCCGCCCTATGACCAACACCAGAATGGTCAAAGGCATTCTGGTGAAGATTTCACAAGAATCTTCATAGAACGTAGACTTCCAGGAGTTTTGGTTTGGTTAAAGTGCCAACCGGGAGACCAATTCCACTCTATACGAGAAAAATCGGAATGCTCCAGTTTGATATACGACAAGGCTACGTCTACTTGGGGACATTTAGCTCTCCGCAAACGTGGCCTCACACTAATTTATATGACATTAACAACGTCCCAAACTTGGACTTAAACTTAAGGTATGAAGCAGAACGTATCAATCCGCACTGGTACCTCAAACTAAGACCACCAACAGTATTCGTGGGGTAAACAAAATTTGAGGAGTTAAAAGCTTAAAATGCCCTACAAAAGCATTTCTCATCAAATCCGTCTCATGCCTCGACAAACCTAGGGTTTGTCTATTACGCTATATGCGTGTCATGACAACCAGCAAACAAGCCACCGGGTAATACAGTAAAATGTAATATATTTTTCAAGCAAAAAGTTCAAATTTATATAGTAATTTCCTACTGGAAATATGTAATTTTACACTTAATATAAGTTTAATCTGTGGACATTTTTTACAATTTCAGGGGTATTTTGGAAAATGCTGGTGCTGTGTTTAGTCAACGTTCGCTGGAATTTCATATGGACACCATATATCCGGGCTTGATGTTTAAAATTGGCCCGTCAGCCGACTCCAACAGCGTCGCGCAATTTATGTTAGATCCAACTGTAAATGAAAGAAACTTGATTTACGAAGAACCATCAACAGGTAAATTTGCTTAACTTTGTTTAAAACACAAAGCCGGGCTTAAGCTAAGACATTCACCATTATATTTGTGTTATCCTCTGGCAGCACGTGTTCTAACCAAGCAGTACATTTTACCATTTTTGCTTGGTCTTAAGTTTAACTTGGTGGCACTGGTGCCGATACTTTTCGCCGTCATCTGTTTGCTTTTAAAAAAGGCACTTTTTATTGCCAAGTTAGTGATTTATATAAGCAGCCTTTTGGGAGTTGGTGGCATTGCTGGGATCTTGGGAAAATTAAGTGGATTGGGAAGCTTGTTTGGTGGTTACGGCGTAAATGCTGGTAGCGGTGGTGCTGCGCCGCCTGCATTTGGCGGTGCTGTTGGATGTACTGGTCCGTATTGTAATGGCCCACAAATTGGCGGTGCTGTGGGCATTTATCCGGGAAAAAACCATGATTACTCGCACTACGATCAGGATGATTTACAACATGCATCGCCATACAAAAGACTAGATCGAAAAGTTGTGTTCGAAAGGACAAGAGAACAACATACCGGTCGCAAAGATGCCACTAAAACGAACAATATACGTGCAGCAATAGAACCTACATTGTTCACTCCCTCTGCCGATAATTTCTATGACTATGAAAAACAAGTACTAATGAAAGAGCACAGTGGGAAGGAGCGCACGTTAAGCGCTACGAGTTTGGGAGCCATCACTTATTACGATGACACCAAAGAAGAGGGCGCGGAGATTTTAAATACTCCACCAACTAGTAATAGATTTCATACTAGTGATAACTCTGGTTGGAAAGTCCTCAGTTCACCAGCTTCAGGTAGTTTTTAAGTCTAAATTCCAAATTTTTGGAAAAATGTACTTATAAATATATTTATGTACATATATATATATATATATATATATAATTTAAGTTATTTATGCAGCTCGAAATGATTACTTTAATAATAATTGTAGTAAAATTTCAGGAAATTAAGAACAAGATAAATAATCGGGCAAAAATTCGCTGAGAAAGAAATTCATTTGATAGGGAATGAAAAGAATTAAAAGGAATAAAAAGCTGAGAAAAAAAGAAAAGTTGAGTTTAGACTTTCTTCTAAATAGTGCAATAGGAATCAATATGAAAAACAACAAAAATTTGATAAAATATTAAAATAAATTGGAAGCTTAATAGAATTAAAAAGCATATAAAAATACCAACATTGAAATGAAACAGGAACTGAAGTGATGTGAAAATATCATGTTCACGATCATGTCTTTAATGCGTTGAAATGTTTTTGTTGCGTTCAATAAACCACTAAAAAATGGAGCGTTGGCTAAGCTGGAAAGCATTTTTAACTAAATAATTGAATACTTAATATTAATATTTGAAAAGAATTCGCAAAACTTTCAAAACCAGGTAAAACTATTACCCGGTTGGGTGGGGGTTTTCATGCGTGACATGAAGTGAGACAATTTCATGTTTTGAGATTAAATCAGGAAGAAATTAAGGGATAAAACGAACCTTCTCTCTAGAGCAGGGAAAGTCGAACCACCTGATCAACGAGAAGCTGTTAGAAGATGACAGTATATTGGGGACATTTTGGCCAACGAAAATACATTTAAGCCGCAGCCTCACTTCAATCTATGACCAACTTGAACGGGTCCCTCGTTCTAAGGTTCGTATTTTGGGCATTACCTTTAGGAAAGGTTTCGGTAGGACCTGCACAACCGATGTATTGCAGGAAGTATCTAGAGTTCTAGCTGCTTGTCAACCGAAGAATCCCTGCATTTCTATACCCTGGCAACCATAGACCCAATGTGGAATACCCCAAGGCAAGGTGAAATAAGCTTGAGGTAATTGAATATCCAGAATTCAACATACGATAAACTACTGCCGAAATCCGAACGCAAGAATTGCATGACAATCGCAGTTCCAGACTATGCCATGTCACCCATTTAGTCCAAATCATACTTAAACATTATCCACTAAAAAGTTTTTCACTTTATTTGAATTCAAAAGTTCTGCTATTCTGGTAACACCACGTGGTCTTATTTTGGATATCTGTTATATAACAAAGTTCTTGATATCTAATTGATCTTTCGCCACATTTTGCTTAAAAGAGGGAAAATCCTGTTTACAAATTTAGGCCTGTCAATATATCTGTATTTCTTAAAGTAAAATATTATTGCAAAACAACAGAGAACTGAAAATGAAAGCATTTTCTTTTTTGAGTGTCTTAAAGATACAAAACACGAGTATTAGACATGAACAGAAATGAACAAGTACTTGATGGTAATTTTAATGAAAATGTTTTCAAGGTTCAATAACCCGCTCTTATTAACGCATTCGCTTCGTTTAGTGAAATAAATAAACTTCTGTGGGTGTGTACGATACGAAAAGTTTGTATTTGGAAATGTATTAAGATGGCTGTAAACAAAATTCGGCTGCAAGAAAAACACTGAAAGTCAAACAAAAACTTTAAGATTTGATGTTAAGCGATGCATAATTTGTGTGTTTAAATTTTTGTTTATGTATTAAAAAGTACTTAAGCCCAGGAAACATTTCTTTTAGTAATTGCAAATGTTAATTAATTTTCACATTTAGAGTAAACGACAAGACGATACAAGTATAGTTTTGTATATTCTTCATGTTAATACGTTGAAATTGATTGTTAAGCCGAGTGGCAGGTGAATGATTTACGAATAGAAGTACAAAACTATAAACTTTTGGTGACAAAGAACACAGATACGAGTCGGGAAGAAAAAAGTTTCAACAGTTTAACGTTACATTGGCAAATTTAAGATGTCAAGCATGTCCGTTTCTCGTTGCGAGCAGCATTGTTTAAAAACAGGCATTTGTGTTGTTTGCTGTTGTTTATGACTAGACAGAGCAAATGATTGTGATTTTGAAAATAGTCCTATTAATAAATTTGCAAATTTTTCTACAAAAACTTCACTCAGACAAAGATAAATATTAGAGGATGCTTAGAACACAGAAATGTACATTAGCCAATCCAAAAATTAACAGCGATTGACCCAAATTTGGAAGATTGCAACTCTGCATATGGGCACATCTACAAGTCTAGAATGTATGAGATTTGGAAAGAAAAGTATCAAGTAAATTTTTTTTAGATTTTCCATATACAGTGCAAGCTCGGTGTTCGCGACTACCCATTATCGCGACGGTCCGGTTATCGCGACAGCTTAACTTTTAACATTGCAGGTTCCTTAATTGCGAAAGTTTACAAAAAACGAGGTTCTATTATCGCGACTTTTATTTGTTTTCTTAAATTTGATTACAATGTCTATATCCAAAAAAGGGAAATCCCCGTCTTTTGTTATGTTAATGATGATGATTTTTGTATTCAATTTTGTCAGTTTATTCGGGTCATTTGTTGTGTAAACATATCTCTTACTATTGGAAAAGTTCAACGTATTTTAAAACCAACAATTTCTCAAAAAATAGAGACTTAAAAAACAATTAAAAGTGGAGATTCCATAAATTCCATTTGCGTGAACTACAAGTCTTCGGTTTATCGCATTATAAAGCACGAATATTCATTAAAAAAGTTCGTACGCCCAACAGAAAGGAAATATCAAAGTCCAATATTCGAAAATCCTGGAACGCTCAAACTGGTATGGAACATCTTTTCACAAATGCTGACATAAACAACTGGATTCAAGAAGGATTTCCTGTGGAAAGTAATGAGGAGGAAATAGTGGCCATGAAGAAAACAAATTAAAGTGGACGATGCTTTAACATCGATAGACGTATGCATACAATTTGCTTTGAAAATGATAAGCCGACAACAGCACTATATGGACTACGAAATTCAGCTGTTATTTTAAAAAATAATTTACCAAAAAAGCAACTCAAAATCTCTAATTTCGTTAAAAACGTTTAAAATGTAAATATATCAATAAAAATAAATCGAATATCAAAAATTACACAAAATTTACCAATAAAATTTTGGGTTGTGTTACGACAGGCCTGGTCGCGAAAATCGAGCTTGTACTGTAATACATTTCGGTACTTTTATACAACTGTGCAACGCAAACTGTTGCCCACAACAAGATAAATGCTTACAAACACCTTGACAACAACAAAACTTAGCCAAATCCCAGTTATGTTTGTTTATGTTTGTTAAAAATATCCAACATGTCGCAAATATATATGTACATGTGTATATACAGTGAAACTTCGATATAACGAACTTCGTTATAACTAAAAACTCAATACAACGTATGTTTTATTGAGTCCCTTAGAAAACCTCTTTATTGCAAAGTTTTTCATACAAAAATGCACTATAGCTATAGCGAATAAATTCTGAGCAAAAAGGCCTCTATATAGCGAAATATATAACGAAATCAGAATAAATCCTAAATGGTAAAGTCCCGTTATAAAAACAGCCAAGTCTAAATGTATGTACATATTTATAAGCGCATTTGTAAAGCCTCTATACAACGAAGTACTCTATACCACGAAGTAAAAATAAAATTTAAAGTTTGTGTGTGTTTTATTTTTCATTTACCTGATGAAATATAACCTTTTATTAGCAATCTCGTGTTAAATAGAATTTGAATAAAGAAAACTATAGTTATAACGATTTTTTTCGTATTATTATTTAAAATTTAGCTATATCAAGGCCTTGCTGATTATATTTATAGGGAAGCAATAGCTATAACGAAGTATTATACCCTTGGAATTTGTTATATCGAAGTTTCACTGTATTACTCTTAAACTGGTGACGAAAGTAGTTCAAATTCGTTTAATAAAATGACTGCAAATCGGTCCGTATCAATTCACTATGGATATTCGTCGCATGAACGATGGAAAAATATCATCTTTTGCAATTAATTAACAGTGTGACCATATTACCAATTTTGTGCTTTAATGTGTCTGGAAAATTGCTATAAACAAACAACCAAATTTTTATTAATTATTTGGTATAATTATTAAAAATGCTATAAATTAAAAAAAAAAATTATTAAATAAAAAACAAAACAATTAATGTATAAATTAACTTCATTTACTTATTGTTAAAATCGTACATTATTATTATGGTGCTGTTTGTTCGGCGTTAATGGGCTTTAGCAATAGAAATACATATTTTGTTTGTGGTGTGGCCAAAAGAAAAAATCGTCGCTTGTCGCAATTGTATTCGTAGTTGTGAGTGCCACAAGTAGAATAAACGCTAAAAATTTGGATATCATTCTTAAAATTTAGAAATTGTTTTATTTTACTCTACCTGCATATATTTTAAATTACAGCAGATATTGGACTGTTGAGGTTGAGTTTTACTTTTCTGCACGCGTTTTTTCGGAAAAAGAAAGTCTAAATCAGTTAAAACGATTTCTTAACCCGAATTGAAGCGTGTCATCAGTTAAAAACTACCAGAAGTGCTGAAAAAAGTGGCATATACAGATATGCTTAATGTATTTGTGAAGAAATAACAACAACGTGATTTATTGTTTCTTTTCTGGTTAAACCACAAATTTCTCTAATCGAAAAGACAGCACTATTTTTTGGAGTGAGGGCTGAGGTTGATTGCAGGAATTTTTTAAGGTTTTGAAATACCTGGGAAATCTTATAATCTTGAAAAAATAAAATGACAAGTTTCGTTTTTTCAAGTTTTGATGAATCTACATAAAAATTATTGTATTATCTGTTCATAAATTTCACACTATCAAGTTCCACAAATGTTAATTTTTAAATTTAGAATCAACATGTTTACCACTTGACGAAATGTTTGCTGGGGAATGTCTGCAGAGATAAAATGGTACCAGTATAAGGCAATCGTGTTTGTAAGGGTTTGACAATCAACTTAATTACACTGTATTGAAATGTTCTTCTAATTTCTCAAGAGTGAAATTGAAGAGTTTTACTCCTCCAACAATTAAAAGTTAGTTTGTGTTTTTAAGGTGCTTTCAAAATAAATATTTGCATATAAATTATGGCTAATGGCAGCAAAATTAGTTTAGTTATATTTAAAAGTTAATAAAGTATAGACGTTAAAGCAAACAAAATAAACGAGACAGGCTTGGGCAAAATATATATTAAAATAAAAATACTTTCTCAAAACAAAAAAAAAAACAAAAACTAAAGGATCACAGTCAGACAGTCAATTGTGAAGAATGTTAAAATTAATCCTTAATATTTTAGTGTTATTCACATTAAATTTTATTTTTAGTGATATCATATCAAGTGCACAAACAACAAGTTTCTCGGGAAGACAACTGGGTCAATCTATTGCCCAGTGTTTTGGCGAAAATCAGCTTTTTCATTGTCTTGAAGGCAAAATCTTTGAAGCATTAGATCAAGCAATTGCCAATAATAAAACTTGGAAAATGAATGATTTTTTAGTTGTTGAAAAAAATGCGAAAAAACAAAGTGCTCATACAAACAACAATAATCAGATCGATGAACTCACTACGCAGCCGATGTCTTTAAGTGACAGATTGGCCTCAAAAGTATTACAACTGGCGCAGACTCGTTCAATGAGAATCCAATTACCCTCGTCATCAGTCAACAGGCTGTTGACCAAGCGCAGTATTTACTCAGCTTTAGGACATGTAAGTCCAAACGTCGATGATGTAAACGCAGACGATTTGAGTCAAGAACTGGAACAAGAAGAAGGTATGCTACGCAAAATGCATGGTCTTATAGATGATACAATTTCAAACATAAAAAACTCATATCTTCTTATTCTTCTCCTTTCGATTTTTCTTCACCCGCCCTGCCTCATAAATTTGCCGGCGAAATAAAAACTAAAACTAAATGCAAAAACTTTAATCCCCATCACAAAAATGAAATGAACAAATCCCATAAAAATGGCAACGAAAATAATATTAAAAAATACAAAAATAAAACCCATTTTTCGTTGTTTAAAATACAACGATCCAAAGGACGCAAGCGAAAACACAATGATAAGAACATGGCAATAGTGGGAGGAATGGCCATGTTGGCAATGGTTGCGCAAATGTTTTTGGGCAAAGTCATATTAATAGCGGGAGCTGCCTTCGTTATGGCTAAAGTTGCTTTGATAGTTTCGACGCTGGTGAGTAGAATTTATTTGAAAAGCTTTAAACAACTTCTTTTGCATCATTTAGTTTAAAGGCGAAATTTATGATCATCGACTTTTTAAATCTTCTTGATTTATGGCACAAGTTTTTTAAGTTCTTTTTGTCGAAATGTATCATTGCAATTCAAAAATAGTTTTTAGATTTTTCATACTCCAACTAAAGTCCAGGTTTGATTAAAAACTGGATAATTTTATAGTATTTGTATACAAAAATAAAATGCTTTTGGTTGTGTTATGGATTCACCTTTTTTTTTAATTCGAAGCAACATTTTAAGAAGAAAATTACACGCATCACGCGATGTCACACATATTTTTTTATATGTAAAGGGTGTTTATAGAGATATAGAACGTTGAAATGGAATAAAACAAAGATGAATTTTCTAAATTGACATGAAATTTGCTTTATTCGAAAGATAATCTTCTGGCATATGAGCATCCTGTTGCCTTTTAAATGGGCAATCATATCGGCGTAGAGTAGCGACTTCCCATATCTCCAAAAAAAGTAGTCTAGCGGCGTTAAATTGCACAATCTCAGAGACCACGGGTCCAAGACGTGAAACTATGCGATTGCCAAACTTCTCCTTCAATAAATCAATTGTGGGACGAGCTGTTGCGCCGTCTTGTTGAAACCACAGCTCCTGTACATCAAGGTTGTTCAATTGATGAACGAAAAAGTCGGTAATCATGGCTCTATAGCGGTCACCATAGACTGTAAAATTCTGACCAGCCTCGGTTTTAAAGAAATACGGACCAATGATTCCACCAGCCCATAAAGCACACCAAACAGTAAGTTTTTGTGGATGTGATGATGTTTCAACATACACTTGAAGATTATCATCACTCCAAATACGGCTAAACAAAATCTGTTTATGAAAATCGGGATTCTGTACAAACAACTTTCTGGTCTTTCCAGAAGAAACTTAAATATTTATTAAAATACTTTAAAAAAAGAGATTATATTGGAAAACTTGTTTCAGCTGTCTAGAAAATTTTGATGATCGCATATGATCGACTGGAGAACTGCACACTCTTATTAAAATCACATTTAACAGAATTTTAATATATATTAAATTTTCTTACTCAAACCCATCTAAGAGTGTTTCAATTTCAGGGCAGTCTCAAAAAGAGAACGGTTGGTAGCCCAGTTGGTGCAGATCATGTAATTGTTAGTGGTGTAGGCGGTGTGAGCTCCGCTCACAGTCATGAGCATATTTCCAGTTGGCATCGCAAAACACCCCTCGAATACAACGTGTACGAAACAGTATCCCCTTCGGAGCCACTAAAATATTTTGAAGCTGCCGATAATAATTACAAAAAAAATCACAATCCATATAAAAAAGCCCCAAACCATAATGCCTTAAATACAATAAGTCTTCAATAAAAAAAAAACACAGAGAAATAAAAAAAGAAAACAAATTAACGATATTTATTTTATTAAAATTGTTTAATAATTTGTAATATATTAATTAAAATTTCGCTCTTAAAACTAAATACAAAAAATAATATTTAATTAAATAAAAACGGTTTCTCGTTTTCTTTTGTCGTGACTTAAATTTAAAACACACAAACATAAAACAATAATAAATTATTCAATAAACTAGATTAAAAGTTTCATGCTTAAGAAAATGTTGCATGCAACATATACAATTCATGGTTTAATGATTCGTTTTGGTAAGTAAATTTTAGAGAAACACAAAGACCGTTTCATTATACAAATTTGCAAATTTATATATCTTTGGTATGTCTAGTAAACATTATTTATATGTATGTTCGTACGTATTATAAATGTATCTCTTTGTGTGGAACTTTTCAACTAATGTTTAAAATATTTATGATAGAAAATCAATTAAGTTTAACTTTCTCTTATCATGTGTGGCGAACATGTCAAAGAAAAAGTTATTATCATGTTAAATTATTTGGTTTTGTAATTGAATAAGAACTCGCCAAGAAATATTCTGTTTCGTTTTCATTACCAGCTTCTGGACATCTGTTCAATGATGTCATATAATTTGCAATAAAGTGAAATAGAAATTAATTGCCAAGAGTATTTGTATTGCAGTTCTAAGCAGGATTAAATAGCAAATCTTATCTATTTTTTGGCTCCTTTGATATATAATTGCGATTGGAACAACACACAAATTGTATGTTAATAAAATTTAGTTCATTTTTATATTTTTGCAGTCTAATCACTCATAGGCCTCATTTGTAGCTCGTACGTTTGACTTTATTGCTGTATGTTGGTTTGTTTTTCTACCAGCACAAAATCCTCGTTATTGTTTATACACAACAAATATCATATATTTCCATGCTCGTTTTAATTTCGACGTTGTGATCGAAATATGGCAACGCTATTATTGTATTTACCTTTAAATTCTTCAATTAGGTTTATTTTTCATCTTTATTATGGAAGTAATTTACGACTTTCTGTCAGGCCTTAAGGCCGGCAACAGACGAAAATCGAGACCAACTTTTCCGATCACTGATGCGTTTGTTGTTTTATTTTATTTATTATTTGCTATGAATTTGCCTTGAAAGCAAATATTAAGTTGTAAGTGACTGCTGAACAGGGTTCTAAAAAGGTGTTGCTTGAAATACTTTTCGATTTCCCCCCCCCCCACCCTTCCCCACGCGAAATGCTCGATGACTGTTATCAGTGCCACACCTGCGCGAAAGGAAAACAGTCACGTTACACTTTCGTAAGTTCGTAATAGCCGAAATACTTCGCAAAAACGACGACTGCCAGGGGTGGGGTCGAAAACCCCGCTCTACAATCTTTTTTTTTTTTGCTGATTTACAATTGAATCGCTATACATTTTAAAACCAGTGCGTAATACGAGTATAATTTCTGAACCTGGCCATTATACACAGCTAAAGAAGGTCCTCAGTACCAAGTTCATACCATTATAAAAGTCATTACTTCGAAAGAAATGTTTTCACAAATAAAGTTGAAGCTTTAAATGCATCCAGGCACCAAATGCTTTCGGCTGCACGTCAGAGTTCAGAACACATCTAGTCTTAAACTCAATCGGGTGTGAACAAATTTTAGTTTCGATTTATGTTTTCCATTTCGTTCTTTAAAACGTTGTTTTCCCGAAGATTAGAAAAGTGAAGCAAATTAATTTAGACCTACATTTTATTAATGTGATGCTTCTACAGTGCAATCTAAAAGTTGGCTACATTTCGTACAAAATTTCTGGCCAAGTTGAGTGGTCACCTAAATACATACAAACAGATTATTGAAAAATTGAACAAGTGTCGCATTAAAGAAATGGAATCAAAAAGTTGAGACAATAATTACTTACATCAAATTAGTACAAAAGGCGTTTCCCTTTTTTTGTTTTAACACATATGTTGAATTTTTTCACAAAATCTAATAATATTTGCTTGACTTGTGCTAAAAAGGAAGTATTTAATGAGAAGAGATTCGCTCTTAATCCTGTTGAATTGCATTGAATGCTGGCAATAGAACATTTGCTTAAAGTCCAAACCTTTGCCAGTAAAATTAAACTTTAAAGTTGATGAAAATCAAAATCGATGCGCACAGGACAACACACAGAAAAATAATAATATACGAGTATTAAAGTTTTTTTTTCATTAATTGTCTTGCTTTACAATTTTCATTTAATGTGAATATTTTTTGCTGCTTATCCAATTTTGCGTATGTCTTATCTGGTTTATTAATTGAAATACTAACAGAGTAAATATTTTGTCTGGATAACGACACGCATGAGTCGCCTGTTTTCCAACGTCTAATGGATACACATTTTCATGAAGAGATAAAATGATTATTATGTCAATCCTGTCAATAATTTGTGTGCATTTTCTTTTTCTAAAGTTCTATTCTAAATATATTATTAAAAACAAGACAAAGGACAAAGAAAAAAATCTAAACGATTTATAAACCAATCAATTCTATTCGCTTAAAAATTGCATTGAAACGTAATTCTATTTTTGAGTACTAATTTTCAAACACCTTAAAAGCCACTTTTTCTTATAAATTTCACAACTCTGTAACAATAAGTTTTCTCTGACCAAACATTCAATATCTTACTTTTTATAACTGCATGTCGCTATAAGCATAAATGTGAGTGAGGAAGATGGATATCATGTGACTTAAACTAGTAGACAGAGTTCTAGATACGGATTTACGCACTAGAGGGCACCCAAGCATTGTAGGCTTTGTCCTGCATCATCATTTCATCGTCCATGCTGCGATGATAGGAGCCACCATCGTGACCACCTTCGTAATCACCCGCGTGGCTCGAAGAGTACGTATGACTTTGCTGAACTTGAGGATGTTTAACAATCTCATAGGTGGTCTTTTCGCCGCCTTCATTCGACACCAATTTCTTAAGACCAATTATGGAGCTGATGATTAAAGCAATTTTGCCCACCAGCAGAGCTTTGCCAGCAACTATGGCTATCGAATGATAGGCCATTTTTAAAATGGCCGCCTTTAGCATTACGGCCGCTATAAAGGGACCCAAATATTTTTTATCGTCTTTTTTCTTGCGTCCTTCGGACTCCTCACTCGCTTCTGTGCTAAGCGTGAAGAAATCCACTATCGTCTGCCACAAGTCCTGACTATTTGTCTTGCCAAAGGCCAGCAGTCGCGGCATATTTACCTGCAGCTGTCGCGAGCGCATGAACGTAAGAAATCTCTCTATTATCAATGAATCTAGACTTTTTGCAGATAAATTTTCCAAATCTCTATTGTTTAGTTTTAAATCCATAGCACTGGAACGACCCGAACGCAATTCACTGTCGTTTTTCTTAACCAAAGCCACTCCTTCAATAATGTTAATATTTTGAAATTTTAGGGCACGACCCAAAAGTTTGGCTCCCTGTACCTTGAAACACATAACCACATCATCTCGATTTAAACAATGATTCAATATATGATGAACTGTGCGTGCTAAGCCGTTGTCAATCAAAAATCCACGCCCACTGTGGGCGGGCGCATTTTCGTACTCAGCCGAAGTTGAAGCACTGCCAACAGCCACAAGCACCAGCAGCCCAAACAAAACTAATTTTTTCCACATTTTTGCGCACTTATTGTTTTCTTGATAATCCTTTGCCAGCAAATTCAAGTCCTATAGGGACTTTCTTCTATTAACTATTTTGTCTTGGGTACGAGTATTTTTATTGTTTATTTCAGCACAAACTTTAAAAACAAATTTAAAATATAACCAACAATCCACCTTGATTTCCTAACAAAATGCAACTGATCTTCATGTTGAGCGTGGCTAAGAAATTTATACATTCGAGTCTGTTTTAATTGCACAGCTGCAGTTTTGCGGCCGAAATGGACCTAGTTTATGCTTTTTGCTTAACAACAATAAAACTTACAAACATTTCAAACTAGACTGCACACTATTGAGCATTCAGAGCATGTTCGAAAAAAAAACTGAAAATAAACAACAATATTTCATGAAATTTTCTTTAAATTTTCCTACAATAGATTCTTTTTCCTTGATGCTTATAAACAGCTTCTCAAGCTTGGCTGCTAATTTGGCTCATTAACGAACTGTTTAATAGACTTATGTACATATTAATTTAACGAAGATAAACAGATAACTCGCTATTGTACGCAGCAATTTATCAAAATTTGTTTTTATTGCTGTTGTGGCGGTAGATATTTAAAAATCGTTTTCATTTGATTGTTGCAAGAAAAGGCTGTATTCGCTTTGCTACTCGCACAAAATATCGGTAACACTTTCTTGTGTTACCATTTCTCCACAACACCCACTTTCTTCTTAGTATTTTCTGCAGTTGGGTATTTTTTTTTTCTGCTCTTTGCTATTAAGTTAATTATTTTTATGCTTTTCAATTATTTTTGCAAAATTACATCGCATTAATTTTTGTAACTAAATTAGGTTTAATCATGTATCTACTCTCTGAAGTCGGCGCTGTCTGTTTCTTTGTCTTACACAAATGGCAGTATTTTATTTACGTTGACGTTTTGGCTGTCAGTTAAGTTTTGACACGCGAATTTTCAGCTCAAAGGAAAAAAAAATCAAAGGCCTGAAAATAGTGAAAGCTAATTGCACTTATTTTCCAACCAAAACTGAAGCTTGGCAAAGGTTTACAGTCAGTCAGCCAGTTTCATTTGTTAGGAGATGCACTTCTAAGATCTATGTAAGTGGAAAGTGGTTCAATCAGCCACAGCTTAAGACAACAAGAATCAAGAAGTTCTGCTAAATATACGATACTATATTTATACTATACGATAGTGACCTACAATATCATAAATGAAAAGCCACTTTGTTTATACGAGTATCTTGGGCTTTCTGCAGAAAAACTCATGCCGAAAAGTTCTCCAGACAAGCTGTTCATAAAAGTTGTTGATCCCACGAAAAATTATTCGCTGTTGCAACAAAAGTAATGCACTGATATCTCTTTGTAGGTCAACAAATTTCTTTATTGAAGATATCTGAAAAAAAAAAATTCAGGAAGAGGACAAAAAAATTCTTTTTAAATTAAGAGTGCTGGGATTTTTCTGAAAAATAAATTGCTTTGCCTTCCACGGCAAATATGTCCGTGTTTGGTGATGGTGAAATAGTGTATGAAACATATTTAACCGCATACTGGGGTACCACCTTGCAATCGAATTTGAATGGGGATTTAAATATGGCAAATTTTGAAAAAGAAAATAGTACCTACAATAGGCATAATATATAAGTTAAGTTGCACGCTTAACATAATAATGATCACATTTGATATACTTATCAGGTACATTTGAACTACTTCTGGTGTTTGTGACGGCAATGAAAGAAATGTGCGACTAAAATGACTGCAACGTTTATAAAATAGGGCACTCTTAAGATTGTGCTTAATTTGTCTATAAGTTATTCAACTATTTAATTACAATATATAGATATAAATGCAAGCCCATACTATCAGTGTATGGCCTATATAACCAAGTTTCAAATGAATTGTTTTAAATCTATTGAAAACATTGGACACGGAACTTTGTTTTTTTCCAACGAATTCACGTGTTAGGAGATATAGATTTCAAAAATGAAAGCAACGCATTGACTTCATGGTGGATGTTAATTTTAATGAATTACAGAATTTCAATATTCAAAGTATCGCTCAGGGCAATATTTAGTTGTGTTCAACATTTGAAGCGCTTTTGCTGCAAATTCTTTTGAACTCTTATAAAAAAAGGGTATTAATTTTCCCTTAATATCTTCTCATCTAATTTATCTTTATAATTACTCTTAAGATTTAACTGTTTGTTAATAACACGGTATTTGTAGTTTGGTTCTTGCCAGTGTTTCCTCAATAGTGCCTAAAGGGCGGCGAGGTAAATTTATTGTATTAGTTTAACGAAAAAAGTTTTTTTTTCAATTAAAATGCTCCTTGAATGTGTTAAATCTGTTTATAGCTCCGCATGGAAAAAAGTTAATCCAGGAATAAGACATAATATTTTCTGTGTAATGCAGTCTAGTAAGTAGCGCAATTTAGACAGGCTCCCAATTGAAGAGTATCTACTTTCTTGTTTAGAATCAGAGTTCTCAGGGGAGATAAAAAGGAAATATAATTGGGCCACGTTATTTTTCAACAACCCCAGCGTTGCAATTTCGATCAGAGGTAAAACTGCACCTAAAAACCCGGTATCCAGCAAATTTTGACGATTTTTCGTTGTTTTCTTTTTTATAAAACTAAGTCAGTGTTTGCCTTAAAATGCCTAAACGTACACCAGCAGCTGCGAAACCGGCTGAATCCGGGCGTGGGCGAATCTAAAGGCGTACAACCGCTCTGATGTGGCTTTCGTCACACCCATATGTGCCAACCTTTTTTAATGTGATGTTCTTGGAGCTTGAAACAAACCCAGAAAAACTTACCCCTTCTATCGAGGTCGGCGAAATTGGCACCCCGAAGCCTGCTGAAGACATCAAACCTTTAACCAACTCACCTTAGTCTGGCGCCATCTACAACAACAACACTAAAACATGTATATTTTTGAAGACAACAGTATTTCGAAAAGATTTCGATGTCTAGTAAGCAAATTGCCAATTATTCATTGAAAGTTTCTAAAAATTCCTGCACAACGTTATAACCAGAGACAAAAACTCAGTTCAGGAATATGTCAAGGCAAACCTGATCTCTGGTAGCCAGAAATATGCCGAAATGAATAAGGAAATCTTAGATATAATTTTTTTCCAAACTAAAGGAAATAGTCAACACAAAATACGTAATTTTTTGTTTCGTTGTGTAAAACTTTGATGTAATTAATCTAAAAGAGACCGCAATATACTGTCATAGTTTGTTTTTATCTTTCCTTTACCTGTATCATATTATATGTCAATACCACGGATACGGATACGGATTTCCACCAGAGCAACGCTTGCAAATTGTTTAATTTTCTTTTATCAAAGTAATGGTTTTGTTCTTTGTATTAAAAGATATGTACAAACTCATACATTTTAGATATATGTATTTAGTATTTGTTGCGGTGATAGCAATTTTTGTGTGAATGCGATTTTACGCAGTCCGATCGTAGTTCGAGAAGCTGAGAAATGTGTTTGTCGGAGAGCTCCGTATTGTACTTATTCCATTTGATCAAAGAATCTATCGGGCATTTACTTTCTTTTTACTTTTTGCCTGTGCACAGTGTATCGACGATTGACATATGGTAAGTGTAAGAAGTTGAAATGAGTTGAGAAATAAAATACGCAATATAAAAAATACATGTCTCAAATGTTGAAATAATTTGAAAAATAAAAAAACATTTTAAATAGGGACACATATATAAATACATATGTCTCAAAACTGTTAAGAGTCAGTTGTAGCTTTTATGCGACTTAAGTTTTGCGAGCCTCAACTGTAAAATAAAATATATATGAAACTTTAACAAAATGTCAAAACAAACTGAAATTTACACATGAACACAAGCCCCCAGAAAAAACTAGAAATTGTCAATGAAAACATTGAACAATTTTGAAAACAAAACTTCTTTATCTTTAAGACAATCAATCACAATAATTTTGTAATTTGTATGTGTATGTTATAAGTACTTTCCAGTGATAGAACCTCAGTCGAAAGAACTGAAATTAAATTAAATTATATTGAACGGTTCTCAACAAACTGGATTATTTTATCAAACAATACCTGTCAAGACACTGTGCCATAGTCACTAGATACATGCCAATTCACTAGATACGTATTTAAATAAATGACAATCCAAAACCACGGAACTAAATAAGACATAAATTAGAAGAATCCTATTTAGATAAAGAACGGGTATTTAGCTTTAAATACAGGTACTTTCCTTGGCACAAAAAAAATTGAAATTATCAAAAATACTCGTACTGCCGGCACGTTATACCCGTAAATGCACAATTTTGAGTGAACATTTTTACCGTGAACTTTTCTGGCAATTTTCATTCTTTTTTTTACTTTTTCTGTTTGTTTTCAAAAATAAACACTCTGCTGGTTAAACAGAAAACATGTCTTGTCAAGAAAATGGAGGCAAAATTTTGATAAACAACGAAAACAAAATCCATAAATTGGTGGCCAAGGTAATGAACTTTAAACCAAACTTTAGCTGTAGGGAAAACTTGCAAACAATAAGAAAACCAGTCAGGAGAATTTAAAGAAAACATATGAAATTTGTTGTTTGTGTTTTGCGGCTTAAAACACCACCAATATCAAAACAAGAAAAGCAAAAAAAAAATATATAAAAATATTGTTTGCTGTTGCTGTTGTTTGTTTTGAGTTGCAGACAAAAATAAAAGGTTAAGTACAAGTAAAAATGTTGTTGGTTTCTTTTTTCTGTGGGTATCGTTCAGATTTTGTATTTTAAGAAAGAAAAAAGTGAAAGTTAATTGTTTGCTAGTAAAAAATCCTAGCGTGGAAAAATTGTTTTGGTTTTGTTGGTTGCCAAAAAAGACACAACGAAAATACAGTGGCCGTTGAAAATTGACAAGATGATGATGAGACAAGGGAATGTTGCAGTTTTTACACTTTTACCTACTTATGTACTAGATATACTTACACAAACATACGTCGTTTCAGTACACCGTTTTGTGCTCAATATTAGCAGCGGATGTCAAATAATTTAATAATATAATTCGTTTCAAAATGTTGAAATTTGGGAAGTGACAGGTGTTTTGTTACCGACTAGTAAAAATGTCGCATTTCTTGATTGCTGACACTCACAGAAAACACAATAGGAACTAGGATTTCTGTTTAAATAAATGGGGATAAAAATAAGGATACATAAATATAGTTTTTCTTATCTTATTTGTTGTCAAATCTACGCTCAGAATATTAAAAATTAATAATAATCTGTTAAGCTAAAACAAGCAAGAGGCGACTACTATTTTATAATAAAAATCAAATTTTAGCAATTTAGCTTTGACGTTACACACTTTCTTAATAGCAGTTGTTTAGTTTAAAACATAAATTCGATTGGAAACCAACAGATTCAAGTACAAGTTTTAAGTTTCGACTCGTAATGAAAAAGCTAAATTTTTTGATTTCCCTAATTCATAAATTGGTGTTCTGAAATCCACATGTTTTTGTGTATTCGATGTTTAATTTTTTTTGTTCCAACAAAACTGTTAAAAACATCAATAAATTTAGTGTATTTAAATAATGATTCCAGTTTAGGACAAGCAAAAGTAAAAAGTGAATATTGAAAATTCGTGTTTTTTAAGAAAAACCGCTTGAAAGTTGTGGATGAGTGGAAAACATTTAATTTTATAAATATTTGTTTGGAAATATATAGTTTTTTGCTTAAATTAAATAAAAGCCATGTCAAAGTAAAAACCAAAATTTTGGTTTTGTTAAAAACCTCATTATATATAAGAATAGAATACGCTTCACGGTACTTTCACCAATGCTTTATGGCTCTAAACGAGTAAAACCATGTGGATGGTGAATGCAAAACAAAACAAGGCTGATGTATTCCTCTGGCGAGTAGATTCTGTAGATTAGAAAACATCCGCAACACAAAATTGCAGCTACTTTTGGCAAAAATTAGAAAATTGCTTCCATTTAAGCGTTAGTGGTTATATATTTGACTAAGCAGTCGAATGAAATGGCTTAAAAGTCCAATCGGCGCCAAAACACAAAAAATATAATTTAAAATAAAAAAAAAGTACAAATTATAAAAACATCTGATTTAAAATATGCAATTTTCCAGCCCTAGACCAACCCAAAGATATTTGGAAAAAACAAATATATTATTAGGCCCAAAAAACATACATGTATGTATGTATTTCTCAGTTTAGTTCAATTTATTTAAGAAAGGTCACGATATCAGACCACATTGTATAATTTTTTTCGGTTCATATCAGCTAAAATAATCCAGACTTCATCATACTATTACGAAATCTCAAATATACTAAAACCAAAAGGTACTGCCAATATTATAGATGTCAAGCAAAGAAATCAATTAAAAATAATGTAATAGTCGTATGTGTTATACATATTTTGAACAAAACAGTAAATTGCATTTATCTATAATGAAGTTAAAAAGTACTATCTGCCTCCAACAACAGTCTTCGATATGCAACATAGTATTTGTCTAATAGTATATTTGTCTTTTAAAAAATAAATAACAGAATAGATTTTTTCAAGTCATCTGTACGTCTTAAAATAAAAACACGAAAATATACGACTCCCGTCTCTCGCTGTTAAAAGAAAAAAAATAAATACTTGATGCCGAAATCAAGCGACGAAATTAAAATAATTGCAAACTTTATGTCTTCATAATTTCTTCACTTGGATAGCAGCTGTTTGCTGGGTTAGTATATCGGTAACGCCAATGAGCTGTTCTCAGCTGACGACAAAAATCGCCGCATTTTTCGTTTTTTCTTCTCTTTTACTTTGTATTTCTTCCTTGTTTTTTGTTTCGAAAATTTCTTGAGGAAAAATATTTAAAATTTGTTTAATACTAATTTGGTTTTTTCCTATAAAATATTTTCTAAAACTAAACGAATTATTGACCGACCTACTGATAATGTTTCATAGCAAAATGACTTTAAGCTTAAAGATAATTGCAAATAATTCTATATATGTATATATAACATACATATGTATATACACACGTAAGTGACACACATACATATGTACGTATGTATATACATATCGCACCCTAAATACAAAAGGGGCACAACTCAAAATACTAAAATTTTCAGGAGAGACAAAAAACTGTTTATGTTTAGTTCGTCGTGCAGAAGCAACACATTAGACATGACTGTATTTTTCCAGTTAAAGAAGATAGTGATGTGAAAGAAATTTTTGCAGTAGTTAGAGATGTGTATTCTGAATTAATTTATGGAAAAAATTCAGTTTTGGAAAATTTTGAGTTGTGACCCTTTTGTATTTAGGGTGCGATATGTATGTATGTGTGTCACTATATACAACAATTTTGAGGTATTTGCATTGTAATTTTTTGCTTTAATTATGCCACCCACTGAGATAAAGATGCTGTGCATTTTTTCCTTTCACTTTTCATATGCGTGTATGTACAAAAGTATGTAGTTCTTACACTGTCAGGAAATAAGGGAAAAACAGAAATACTTTTCCTTTAAAAGCAAAACGAAGTTCACTGAACGCTCATGAAGATACTGGCAGCCATTTGAAGAATGCATGCCTGCGCATAACAAATCATGAAATGACATGAACAGATTTTCTTTTTGTAGGAAAGCATTTGGCTTATCGATAGATAAGTACACAAATTACACACGTACGTTTGTACGTAAAAATATTGTAAAATATTTGGGAACTTAAATTTAACGTTGAATAAATTTCAAATTCAAATTCATGAATGAAAATAATTTTTATAAGCGCGAATAAAATTACTTTATCGCTGAGAATCGTGACACAGTGTTTAATGTGGAGATTTTTGTGAACGTTTCAAGTTATCTCAATGAAATGCCACAGAGATATTGTTAAAGCGTTACTTAACTGATGTATATAATCATTTGGCCAGAACTACCGAATCACCGAAATTTAGCGAATGAATAATTTTTGGTCCTTGTTGCAATGTTTTTTGTTTTGTGATTTGAGACATGTTTTAAATAAGAACTTGGAAAAGACTCAATTTGTTAATGGTTCCGTCTTAATTTTCACAAAGCTATTCTGAACCACTTAAGGGAAACTGAATTTGTTTAAAGATAAAATGCCTAACAAAAACACCGAGCGTAGTAGAGTGAAAGAATTCGGCAGCAATTATTAATACATTTAAATTTCAACTCAACTTATCACAATTTCCCACTAACAAAATTTGCTTAATTTTCTAAATTCAGCCTTAATTATTAATATTTTGAAACTGAATAAGTTTTCAAGTGGCCATTTTGAGAGGCTTTAATGTATTCATGCATAAATTAAATTGTTAATCAAAGAACCCATTACAGCTACAATATTATTTCTATATTATTATTTTGTACATTAATTATTTTTAAATTAAATTTATCCTACTTAACTTTTTTAAAAACAATAATCCAAGAAAAATTTTCTATGCAGATTTAGCAACTTATTTTTACTCAAAAGAGAATAATTGCTGAAAATTTGTATATACAAAATCCTAATCTCCACTTGGTGAGCATGTCAACGGCTCATCCGCGCCCCCTGGTGGCGTAGCAGGCAGTAAATGAAGATGAGACGCCTGAGTAGCTGGCCTAAAACACACTCAGAAATAAGTAGAAATCGGTTGAAAAAAAAAGTAGCTCAAGAATATTCGGATCAGTGGAAAAAGATCATTATTATCAGTGCGTACCAGTGCGAAAAATGAACTTTTTTAACATCAATTTCAATTATTTGGCGATCAGAAATCATCAACATTTGATTAACGATCTGTTTGTAAACATTTTAAAAGCCGGTGTTCTTAAATGAACTCAAGAAAGATTTTGACATTCAAGTACATTTTAAGCAATACCAAATACGGACAAAGTTTTCAACCATGAAACTTTAAGTACATCCATATGCACGAATAGCAGAGTCGTATTTCCAATGCGTCAATCATGCCATCAACACATACTATTGCTGAAATGTTTCACAATATTTCTTTTCTCTTCCGACGTGCAACACTAAGTGGAACAAACAACCAACAACATGTGTTTTTTAACTTTCCTTTAAAATAAGAAAGAAACATAAAGTTCATTGAACACTCCTTAAGATGCTGGAAGCAACTTGAGTGCTGCATGCCTGTGCATAACAAATCATGAACTGATAACAACAGATTTCCTTTTTGTAGGAAAGCACTTGTCTTATTGATGGTTCAGCACACAAGTTCGATTCATATGTATGTATGTATGTATGTATATAGTCGCACATTTATACGAACAAGTGCAACAATTTCATATGACAATATTTTAAATTTAAGGCAGACGCACCGAAATAAAATCAATCACTTATGGATGCATGGATAGAACTTCCATGAGCGTGAGTAAAATTACTTCACCACTAACGAACATGGCAGAATAAAAAATCTTTAAATTATGTAAGAAATTTCTACTTATTTTGTCAACGCAAAAATTTAGTTCAAAATACCACAAGAAAATTAAATAAAAAAAATAAAAACTTAGCATTTGGATTTAATATTATTTTTACAGCATTTTAAGCCTTAAATAGATCTATAACAAGACCTTGTGTTAATATTTTAATGCGTACACAAGATGTTTAATAATAAGAGTAATTGAGAGAGATTTACTAGTTCATGCATTTCACTATCATTTATTATTACATATAACTTGCACATGGCTAAGAACGATCATTTTGTTGGGACAACGTTTTTGTGTGCAAGTTCCAATTCATATTATATACATATATTCTCCAACAGAAACAAATTTTATGGGAGAAGACTCATTATATCCTGTCCACTTGGAATTTATTCTATGAATTTTATATTATAGTCTAGTTATAGTTATAGTATAGAATATAATATCAAAAAAAGCATTCGACATTAGAGTTGTTTTCTTAAATTTCGATGAAAAGCCATACCAGCTTTTTATAGTTTTACGTATTTAAGAATTTACAGTTATTAAAAATATATATTAAAAATATTATAACATTATATTACTATTATTTCGTATTATTTTATGTTGTTGGTGGCAAAAATTTCGCTGTGATACTTGTTTTTCATTTACCAGAGTTATTTTCTCATTTCTGTGTAACGGGTCGTAAAGTGAAAGCAACTTGTCTTTATATTAGAAATTCACTGTGAGTCACTTGAATCGGGAAGGATCAGAGATCGTCCCGAGATCAAGAACAATCGTCTACTACATCAATAAAAAGTATTCATAAATCTGAAGAAAAAAAACTGTGATAAACAAGGTAAGAGACACTGGGAAGTGTCTTAAAAAAGCATGATTTCTATGAAGGAGCAGGCAGGAAGAAGCCACACCATGTAAATAAGCCAGTCGAGTTGTGGATAGATCTTATTGTATTCTATGTATGTATGTATGTATGTATTCTATAATCTATTTGGATGTGATGTGATGATGCTCGTAAACGGAAAACCGAACACTGAATTGGAAGAAAGAAACATGCTGCCAACAGTAAAGCATGATGGCGGCGGTGTCATGGTGCTGGGATGTATGGCAGCGTCAGGGGTGGGGAATTTGGGATTTATTGATGGAACTATGCACCACCGACAATATATTGATCTTCTGGAACAAATGTGGCGAACAGATGTGGCGAAATGTGGCGAACAGAAAGTTCTACGTCCTCCTTGGATAACTGCTCGCTCGCTACTGAAGTAGAAATTATTTTGTTTAATTCTAAAAAACTTTTCTAATGTCGAATACTTTTAGTTGTTGTTTTTTCTACTTATAATTTAATTGATAAATTTTTTTTAGTTTATGTTTCGAGATCTGATTTTTAGTGTTGAATATGTCTCTTTGTTTCTTAATAAAACGAAATTTATTATTCTTTGAAGTGTGCAGAAGAAGGTCCCACAGCATTAGCATTTTATTCGGCTACAAATGAATGTTACTGGTAATACAATCATATAACTTTAATTCCCGAAATGTCTTTCTCCGATCTAAAATAAGATAAGATATCAGTGCCAGCATATGTATTATTATATTTAGGGCACGTAAAAGAAGTTCGAACAATGTAAGTGGCAGAGTATGAAACGTTTCATTTCATTTTGATACTCAAGTCAAGAAAAATTTAGAGCGATGGAGCCATTTTAATGTACTCGTATGTTGTTTTGAACGTGAACAGAAAACTATGCAATAATTTAAACGTGCACATCTAGAAGAGGAAATAATGTGAGAAAAACTTACACCTTTTGAAGAAAAATATTTTTCAAACGTTTCATGACTGATTCTGCTCATGAATAAAAACATTGACTGAAATTTACAAACATTTGGCACAATTTTTTTGTATATATTGATGCTTATTTTAGCTATAAGAGGTTTGTTAAATTTCCTGCCTGTATATAATCCATGAAGTTCATCTAGGAACCAAATCATTGACCAACTGTACGATTGTAATGGCATGTCAAAAAAACTAGATAAGTAAAAAGTGATTTTATAAGTTTGTATTTGCTTTTTTTTTTTTTGTTTTGCTCAGATACAAAAACAAAAGGAAATTTTTAAACGTTTTTGTTGTTGAGTTAAAATTTACTTTTATATACTTTTGTTTAAGTTGATAAGTCATATATACAATATTCTTATAGTTTTGCGTTTCTCACATCTAAGAATTGATTTCTCTCAGTGTGCTGAGAGCAAATACTTCTGACACATATTCATGAGAATGAGCCGGCACACAAAGTTTAGCTGCTTGTTATAAACTTCTTTTGGTACTGGACTCGTCTGTGTCTAAAAACTTGCTCAAACATCAAGTACATATATTTACTTACATATTTCCTACAAAAGTAAAATTATCTCCGCAGCAATGTTTTTATTTAAAGAGGGTGCAAAACTGCTTTTGTCTTGCGTAATTACAGCTTTTCATGTAGTAAACATTTAATATATTTCTAATTTCGCTGCCATTTGTATTAGCCAAGGTAAACATTTTTAATAAAAACAAAATTATGAAGAAGAAAAGTTAAACAAATGCAAAGAAGTTTGCAAGTAAAAGTTTTTGAGAATAATTAAAGAAATATATACAACATGTATTTATTATCCTGCTAAATAAGAAAGAACTTTGAATAAGTGCGCAGCGCATATTGTTGGCAAAGTAAAACTTTCGGCATAAAGCAGCTGTAATACGAGGAAATAGCATTTTTGGAAGCACATGGAAATCAGAGATGTCAGACTAATTTATTTATTATCATGTTCATAGATGTAAGCATCAATAAATAATTAATAGAACAACAAGTACACACTGAATTTCGAGACTGTACAGAATAATAAAGAACTGAGTCAATTAATGGGTTTGGTTTGTGGTGTTTAATGTTTCATATTGAGTGTTGATTTGCTTAATTGTTCAATATATGGCTTTTAAGTACTAAAATACTAAATGGTGTATTTGCACTTTTTCTTTTACTTAAATACATCCTTAAAAAAAATAATTTCATTCCAGGAAATTTATCTCTGTACCATAACCAGCGTTCCACTGATCTTGTACCAAAGATCGTTCAGAATGCTCTGCTATGGAAAAGCAATTGGCAACAGCATTTTAATTATGTATTGATGTTACCGCGGAAACAAAAGCTCGTTATGTAGCCCAGTTTTTATGGTCTAATCCAACGGCAGGATGGACTTGGACAACGGCTCACTACCAACCCCGTTTGGTTTACATGTAGGTGGCAAGTTTTCATGTTGAGTGGAGGCGACACATAAATCAAATCCCTTGCTCGAGAACTCGGGCACCTCTTCTGCAAGTAATTTTCTAGACAGTAAATGAAAGACTCGGAACCTGAGTTTATGGCCCGAAATCCTCAACGAATATCAGGTCTTAACCAACTCGCTATTCGGTTACAATAGAACAGCACCTCCAGTTTCTACCAAAGTCCTTTCCTTGCTACCAGAGACCTAAACCTATGGCGGACACCAGGCTGATCAAGGGCCACATTGCTTCCCGTTCTATTAATCGGCCTTTGCTGAATGGCAGAAGAACTTGTATAACCGAAGTTATATATCAATTTCCAAGATTTTTGGTTGCCGTGCCAATCGAGGGGACCCATTCTCCTCTATACCCAGATCAGCAGAATGCCCCAGCTTGATACACGCCAAAGCAAAACCTGCTCCCTAATAGCATATACCCCATATAATTACGCATTTTTCTGTTTGTTGCCGCCACATTTTCAAACCTGCTGCGGAATTATTTACACTGATTTTATAATAATAATAATAATTATAAAAATAACTGATAACTTTTAAAATATTTATAAATTTATTTATTTATTAATAAAGGATATGATTGAGCGAGCGAATACTTTAAAATTTAATATCTTTTGACTGCGGGTTCAACAATGTTAAAATTCAGACTGTTACTTCCCTTACCAAAATAATTTCTGTAACATTTTATCATAAATTTTAAGATTGCAAAACATGTTTTGTTTGACAAAATTCTTTTTCGTATGATGATGATGATGAGTTTGTGTCCTAATTTTGGTTTAAAAAAATTTATTATTAAATGTAGTTTTTCATTGAAATATTGTATGAAAGAAATAGCAAATTCGGAGAACTTCCCTCGCTATTTGCGGCCTTCCGATACTAAAGAAAAATGTCTCACTGCTTATTAAAATACTTCACTTTCGCTTAAAAATGGAATGGTACGAGACATGTAGACATACATACATTTGTAATACTTAACAATGTACTATAACAAATAAAAGTAATGACCACTTCATGGTCACTTCCATTTATGTACGTGTAATCATTAGAAATTCTTCATTAAATAGAAAGCTTTTGTAGTTAGAAATTTCATTCTCATGTTGATCATTTTAATCAACATAGTCCTATGTCAAAATAATCTACCTTTTGGGGTCACAGTGCTAAACCATTAATTGTGTTTTTCCTTATACTGTGACAACTAGTTGGTTTTCGGGTTTTTTTTGTGGAGTTATGATGAAGTTGCAGAAAGTTAACCCTTTGGCTACAACTGTTATAATGCGTCCCAGCAATTTTCTTTAGTTTTAGTGCAATTTCATATCAAATTAGGCCCTAAGCAATGCTTAAGTGTTGATTATAAAATTTAAATAAAAACATAACGGTACATATCACAGTATTCATGCTGTTCGCCAATTAATTTCACAACATCCTTTTTTTATGGAAAAGTTTTTGATTAAGTAAATAAATTTGATTCGCGGTGTTTAATGATAATAAAAAGTTATAAATGACTTGATACAATTGGGATATATCATCCCAATACGGTTTTTTCGTGTCCCAATATGATTTATGTGGGTTTAGTTGTCCTACTTCTGAGTATCTTGAGAATATTGTGAGCGAAGTTTCATACTCTAGACAGGACTTTCAAGATTCAGAGACTGAATATTTAACTGAGAGCTCCGATGACACCGAATCTATTTCAGAAACTGCCAACCACGGAAAAAACAAACTTCAAGTTCGAAGGATGGCGGATGACGAACCAGGAGAAGGCCGTTAATGATTTTAACCGCTAGTCTCAAAAATAGTGGAAAAGTGTTTTCCACAAATTACTGACGGTAAGCGCTAAAAATTCATAGATTGCATATGCCGAAAGTAAGAAGCAAAAACTATCCTTAAAATGTCCGGTCCCTCTTGCTGGAAGTATGATTTCTAAAAGAAATTCTAGATTAATTAAAATGCCACGTCGCCAGGAAGGAAGAACTCCCAAGCGAACCAAAACAAACTGCCTCAATGTTGGAGGTCAATTGTCAGTGGAGCAGAGAAGCGTGTGCGCTGTTTTTCACTTGGTATCGAAAAACGCACAAAGATGATATGCTCAGGGTGCAACAACGCAAGAACAAGGTTTTGGCTCATTCCACAAATTAAACCCACGAACACATTCTTAAAATGTTGGAAATATACAAATAAATGTGAATTTTTATCTAAATCTAATAATATTACATTTCATAATTTTCTTTAATTTCGACTCCATCCATGTCCTTGATTTCGATTTTATGTTATTATGAAAATACTTATTGGAACTATATAAAAGAACGATTTCAGGATTTCTGAGTAAGCAGAGCACAACATATTTTCCCCATTTTAGAACAGATAAACATTTTAACCATAAACATTTGAGATCTGAAAATAAAACTCTGTCCCGAAAGGGTTAAATGATTTACACAACTTCTATCATTAAGAAACTTTAACTTTAACATTTTTTTTTGTTTCAACACAATTAAAATGATTTCATACAACTAGCAGGCATTTCACTCATCAATTTTCAACTACCTACTCGTACATATGCATGTCTGTGATTCAGTCAAACGACAATTTGTGGTCAAAATATAAAGAGAAATTTTGTCAATGTTAGTAAATTTCTTCAATAACAGCAAACAGCCATTTGTAGTGCCGTAACTCAGATACAAATAGCTTATTTGCAGCATTGGGAAGAATGATGAGGTCAGCAACGAACAACAACAAAACTACAAGCATGAGGTGCTATTACAATTATTAAAACATTTCACAAAACAAATGTTGATAAAACTATTCATATGAAAGTCATGAAAATTGCCTAAGATAAGATTTGGGCAGTATCTTCTTAAATTCTGAGATAGACTTTGTTTAACTGCCTTTAATAGTGATGAAAAGGTGTATTTATATTTTTGCATATATTTATATTTGTGGGGGAGAGCTATTCGAAAAAAAAGGATAAATCAAGTGTCAGAAAAAGACCACTTGGCGTTCAACAGCCTAAAAAGGATTCTTTAGTCATCCTCTATGAATGTAGTGTATGAATTTTCTAACAATACTTGTTCAAACCAATTCCCACATGTTTGCACGATCAATAATAATGTACAGACAAAGAAAAAACGTGTTTGGCACGGGTAGTCACATTCTCATCTTTTATTTATGTTCGAAAAAAATATGGAACTCAACAAAGTCTTGCTATCTACGCTAAATTTTGTATCGTTAAACAGATTTAGGCCGATATTATAAATAATGTTTTTCCTACAAAAGTGAAACATCTTCGTTAACGTATTGTGTTTGTTAGATGTACATTTCATGCGCCCCTCGAATCTATTTTATGTTTGCTAGAAATAAATGCACTGTTTCCCCTAACCACTGTCACGTTTTCCTGTTTCCCAAATTCAATTGAATAGTTAATCAACCGAATAAACGCCAAAAACAAGCTCACAATTTTTCCATCTGTTTATGTGCTGGTATTTTGTAGGCCCGCCCGTCAGTTTCATAGTGAATAATTAGAAAAACAGTTTGAAGGCGACGCGTAGTTCAAGCATATTCGCTCAATGAGTGGAATTTTTTTTTAATATGTGGGGCAGCAACAACGCTCGATGCATTTTTTGACTTCTAACCCATCAACGTGTACAGATTTTCATCACTTTGAATAGTTGTCAATTTTTATAAATTTGCTACCAACATCAGTCTTAAAACGACTGAGTCGTTAATTCTGAGTAGAATTTCAAAACAAAAAGGACACGTTTGAAACTTGGCAGCAACCATTAGACATGATCCTTCACACAGCCTATTTTTGACACTTTCAAATGAATATTTATAAGTATAATTACCGAATTATCGAAATGAACACTTACAAATTACTTGCTCTAAGTTTTTAGAACAACATATTTTTCTGTTAGTATTTTGGACTATGGAATTGGTTTGAAGTAATCACCAGGTGTAGTTTATCAGCGCCATAAATACAGATCAAATATCAATACAAAAACTATTTAACTGAAAAATATTTCCGCATTCATAATCAATTCACTTTTTTCCAAAACTACTGGTATTAACAAAATTGCTTTCAGATTTGATCAATAGTATAGACAGTGTTCATACAAAGGCTTCGGCATTGCTTCAACTTCCCTGAAGATGCCTGAGTGCCGAAGTCCGTACGCCTGTACTAAAATTATACTGGCATCGATTGACTGATGCAAATCACAAAGCAAAATTAACTTAATATTTTTACATTACGCACAGCGTTAAAAGGTTTTATTTGATTTTCATCTATAAATCTGCCTTGAAGTCTGCCTCTACCGAAACAGTTTACGATTAAGTATTTACAAACAAACTTAGCTCAAGGTAAATATATTTTCGAATAGACCATCTTCGCTCCGGTTACGAACCAGCAAGAAAAGAAAAAAACAAATCAAAACATTTTTTGGACGGAACAGATTCTGCCTTCTTAAAAGGAATGCGTAACATCGTTGGAATATGTAAACCTGGCATCCTATTCTCACACGCAACCGCGCAAAGCTTTGACTATTTGTTTCGCATTATTTAAATTTGCGATTGTATATTTATAATTAATGCATCCGATGAACAGTGTGGTAAACTGTCATGGCTAATGCCTTTAAAATCGTCCGAACCGTTTGCTAAAAAGTGACCCAAACTAGAACCGAAATGTTTTCCAGCATCGCATAGAATCAACGACAAGAATACTCACATTTAAGCGCCGCAAAAAAGTGGAAGTGCGGAGCTGTTATTCAAAGTTTCGACTGTATTTGTCTTCACTGTGTATTAATATTAATAAGCATTGGACAACAATCCGTTTATATGACAATAAATAGGTTCCATACAACTTGAGTCGCTGGGTTAATGATCGCGCTGTCCTGCATCGAATTCCAACAGCAATTAAGGCAATAAATAACTAGTAGCTAAAGTCGATTTGTAATAAATCGTTATCGGTAGATCAGACTAAATCAAATAATACTGGAAAAGAGAAACTGACATATTTTTCTTGGCCTTTTTCATAATAGTAATAAATGTTTTTGATAGAAATGAATCCCACAGCTTTAATACTTTTTTTTTGTCCACGGTTTTCGCTTTTGTGACAATATAAAATGTAAGAGTGTGTAATTGTTTATCTTGACATGAAAATTAAGTGTCTTTATGTTTTAATTTTACTTTTGGGTCTCCACCAACAATTACCAACCAACAACTTAAATACAAAACTACTTAAAGTTACATGTGGTGAAACAAGAAAGCGTCATGACCATAAAAAATAATTGACACGGTCAAAGCACTTTTACTTTAATGTTTTAATTTCTTTATAGATAGAACCGCAACAACCAAGATAATACTTTTTAACTCAACACATGAATAACAGCCACACGGGTTTAACCCTTTAAAAGCGGGTTGTGAACACTAAAATTAATAGAATAACGAAAAAATACGTTAATTTAGCACTTTGAAGGCGGTATTTTTGCTCTCCTTCAATCACTAATTTTCTTTTTTCTATGATCTCTTTGAATCAGCAAATTGTTTGCTTGAAAATATTTCAAGCGCATTATTTATCAAAAGAAAAGAAAATTTCTTTCGTTGGATCAGTAAATACTTTTTGTTAAATATAAGAAAATTGTAGCCCGTTTTTTTTTATTAAAAAAAAAATATATTTAGTTTTAAGATGACAAATTCCGCGCACAGATTTTTCGAAATTTACTTTAGTTTTGTAAAAACTTCTTTCTACTTTCTTTTAACTTTAAATCTGTCCAAATCTTTAGACTTTTCGTCAAGAAGAAGCTGAAAGAATTTGTTTGTGCCTAGAATTTTTTAGAAGATATTTGAGATTTAAAGAGATTGTACTGCAATTTGGTCTTGTGGCACCTTTTTTTGAAATTTTGTTGATGGCAGTATAATTTTGGCTTCCGCATCAATTGCGAAATTCTTGTTCCTGTTTGATGTCATAAATTGTTCACGGAATTCGATAAACATTCCGTTTTGTCTGAAATATTCCTAACAATTTTCAACATTTAATTTTGTGATTTTACTTCCCCTCTTTTCAGGAAAGTGTTTAAAAGGATTTGCTTGATGTCATAGATGTTCTTTGGTGTTTAATTTCTACGCCATTTTTTACTCATTCAAGATTCCTTTTGTGAGCATCTTAAGAAAAACACTGTCCCATCATTCAGACATTGGCAGACCGACTATTAAAATACTCCGATATAAGGAATCTGAAGAGGATCTAATTCATTGTACGTATGTATGAGCAAAGCTTTGAAATCACAAATCTTACAGAAATAAATAAAAATATATATATTTTTATTCAAGTTTTACTTTACATGAGAATATTAATTTTAAATTCTTACATCTTTGGGCAGAGGGTTTTGGACGAGTAAATCTCTCGCTGTATATGGGCTTTTTCATATGTATGCAATTGGAAACACTTCTAAACTTCGATGTTTTTATTATGGGATACCACCAGTTTGGCGTGACTGACATTTGAATGAATATTGCACTATAAAACGAATTTATGGCTCAGAATTTCCTCTTAATAGATATAGAGTTTTCTTGAATGAAAACTTATGCAATAAAGTACATTTTTCTAATAGACTCAATAAAAAATTCGTTATTTTGAAGTTTTAATTACACCAAAGTTTGCTTTATCGAAGTTTCTCCGTGTTTATTTAATATATGCTTTTAAAAATCTGCCAAGTTTCGCCATAAGCTCTCTCTGTATGTACATGTATATAAACTCTACATAAGACTCTCAAAATCTCAATTTTGTGAGAGAAAAAATACTATTATCCCAAAATTGTATATCATGAGATTCAAAAATTGTCGTAATATTCTGTTATTTTAAAATTGAAGTTGCAATTTGCTTGTCTAGTTAAATTAAAGAAAATTTAAACTTTCTTGATAGCCCTTGTTAAAAAAAGAATAAAAATTTCTTCAAGAATCCTGTCCATGCTTTGATTGGAAGTGCAAGTCTTAAGCGAGTTAATTTCCATCAAAATTTTTCTTTTCACTTAAAAACTTGAAAAAATAAATTTCAATTGTTGTTTGCCTCAATTGTTTTCTTTAATGAGTTTTCTTATGTGTCTATCGTAAGTATTTCAGGCCTTTGGAAAAAATTCCAACCAGCAACTAAAATAACTGCAACGATAAAAACTACGACTACGAAACAACAATAATAAAAATTGCGTGTCAAAATGTATGAAAATTTTATAATTTTGAACTTTTCTCTGGCTTTAACAATAAAAACAATGCAAAATAAAAACTTTATATGAAGATGATCAACTTCATGAGCAGCTATTTTTTCTTCTTTGAAACACTAGACGACCGTCCCCATCATTGCCACATACATAATTTTATGTGCACAAGTGTGTTTATATGAATGGAATGAAAAAAATATTCACTAAATATTTTTTGTATTTGTGTGAGGTTTTTGGTTATGAATTTTTTTTTGCATAATTTCGCTTTCTATACCCCAGCAAAACAATTTTCTTTCACTTTTTCTCTGCCTTTAGGCATGAGAAGAAACCCAAAAAATATGTTTTTTTTTTTTTGTTACACCACCTCAACCCGCAGGAGAATTAAGCTTAAGAAGAAGAAGAGTTGAAAGCGATAGAACTAATGGTCATAGGAAGAACATAGAAATGCCTAAAGGACATGTTTTTTAAGAAAAGCCTGATGCAAGTACGAGTAGGCGAAGTTGAACTATTTTCTCAATATATTTAAGGAATTTCATATCTTTATTAGTTATACACAAAATTCTTTTGACATATGACAAAGAAATTTACCCTAAATTTTAAATATTAATAGAGAGAGAGAGAGAGAGAGAGAAACAAGTTTGCTTCAATATGCAATTAAACAAAGTAACAAATATCTAAACTACTTCCCTTCCCCAACCCTGGACGTTGTTCGGACAGATGTATAATAACTCATTTAGTATTTAGTAAGCAGAGATGGGATTTTCGAGGGATAATGACACTGTTGCTGACAAATGTACAGACGTAAAAGTTAAAAACGTGTTTGTATATTGACTGGAATCTATGTTCACCATATAAAATGATTCCTCCGCCAAATGTCTGAATCAGTTTCAATGAAGTAAAAGTAAAAAAAGTTTAGTAAAACTAAAGTGAGTTATCAAATTTGACAGGCTGCGTATTTTTTATTATAGTTTTTCTTTATTGGCACACTCTCGCTTCGAATTTAGTTTGCTTATGGGATACAGAAGAGTTAGAAGTGGTTTGAGTGTTCGAGATTTTCTGCTGCCAAAAAGAAATTGAGTTTAATGAATTTGCATTAATATATTTTTTTTTTTAAAGTTAAGTGCTCAAAAGCATTTGAAATATTAACAGTGGCACACGATGTTGGTACTCCTCCTAAGATGAAAAATGTTTAGAAGTGTCGAAAGAAGGTCGAAAATATGTGAATTAGGACGCTTACACTGGACGCCTCAGCACATCAATAACCGATGAAAATGTCGAGAAAGTAAACAAAAATTTTATGAAGAATTGCCAAACTGCTGGTTGAGAAGTTGCTGAGTTAATTTTGAGCTTGAAGCTTGAGGCAGCAAGCAAAGTTCGTTCTTAAATTGCTAAGCTTTGAATAAAAATCCGTCACTCAGCAATTGTTGAATGCCGTCGTTAGATTTTTTAAAATGGGTTTATCTCAAACAAACTTCAATCATACAATTGATGCAAATTTCTTGATGCCGATTTGCAAATGTTCTTATATCCTGTTTACTTCTATTATTAATATACATCTCGCTGCTTCAAGTTTTAATAGCGCAGTGATTAATTGTCTGTACTGTGTTAGTGACCCTGTCAAAAGCTGTTGGCAAAAAGGCCAACAAGAAATGCGTGTTCGTAATGATGCCCACGTTTTTAGGTTGACATAAAATTTTTTAATGGCTTTTTGTAGAAAATGAACATTAATTATTTGTTATTGCATTGCAGGAGAAGGTTTCGCTTAGAACAAAGTTCATGGCAGAGTCTATTTATAACACATTTGTACTTACATACGTATGTATGTGTTTGGGAATGAATTTAGTTATTTTTGCTTTTGTTTTGCTTTTGTATTTCTGTTATGTAAAATTTTCTTTAAAGTTAGTTGGTTTCTTTTTCATCGTTGTTGGTAATTGCAACAACAAAAAACCAACTGTGTATCCTGTTAAGCACAATTGCTTTTGCAAAGGCTTTTGTTTATATTTTCGAACATTGAACTTTGTTAAAAGGAAAAGCAAATCAAAAGCGACCGTTGATTGACTGTTTCGCTTTTAACCTGCAGTAGGTCAGTTGTTGCTTTGGCTTAAACAAACCGTGCAAAAAT
This sequence comes from Epicampocera succincta, assembly GCA_932526305.1. Taxonomy (NCBI): domain Eukaryota; kingdom Metazoa; phylum Arthropoda; class Insecta; order Diptera; family Tachinidae; genus Epicampocera; species Epicampocera succincta. The sequence continues at coordinate 63,264,866 of OW052034.1, forward strand.
AAATCTTTTGGCAAAAAAGTTATTTAATATTTCATTTTGGCAACGAAAGAAGAAAGTGAAAGTTGTGTTTTCTATAACGGAATTTATTATTGCTAATATTGGAGTTTTGAGCAGCAATCAGTCAGGTTGTTTGCAATATGAAATAAATCACTAAAAAAAGTCATTAGCAAATTTTGGGCTTGTAAATGATATATGAACAAAGTTTGATGCGAGTGTACAACTGTGCCGTTAAAGTTTGCAAATGCTAGTGAAGAACAAGTTTTTTTCTCGTAAAACGTACTAGTGCTTGCAACTGAAGTGTATAATAAAGTAATGCGGACAACGAGACTTGACTAAAAATTGTCCTCTCAAGGCAAATCATAAGCGGAAACGAGAAAATTATTGCAATGCTCGGACTACATAATACGCGTCAGTGCCTGTTCTTTTGGGGTCTAGACTTCTGGCCAAAAAATGTAAAGTTAGTGTATTTGCACAGAACAAGTTGTATCAGGGACATGTTGAAGCGTTGACAGCAGAAATGCGGTTTATTTAAAATTTAAACGAATTTGCATCATGGAGGAAAAACTTATTGAAAGAGCTAAAAAAATATAAAAATAAATAAAAAATATACAGAATTGTGTAAAAAGAGAAGCCAAATTTCAATATATTGTGCCAATAGCAAAGAAAATAAAACACAATATATAATATGTTATGCAGCTCCTGTTTGGGCCAAATCTTCAGATTGTCATTTGAAAAAATTTACAGACTATGCAAAATAAACTAATCAAGATAATTTTTAACTTTCCTAGACTATATTGCGCAGTACGATTACGCCAAATCTCGGAGGTTGACTTGGTAGTAGTAAAGATACACAAACTGGGCCTGTTCCATTTCGAATTATGGTCATATAGTTGGGCTTATCTCTCCTTAATTATGTTAATTACGAAATTTGTTATAGGTTTTTGTAAATTTCATTATATTGACTTTAATATTCTGAGACATGAAACGAAAATGGAATGAAGTGGATGAAAAGAACTTTTTCACCTGTAATGTTGTTGAAAAGTTTATTTCGACCTTCCAAAAAAAAGTCCTTTTGCACCTGCTACGCAATTCAAAACGGATTTGCATCTACCAGCGATTGTGGGAACAATCCCAATGCTGACATTTCATGAAAACTGCCGCCAACATATTCTAAGCATATAGGCCCAAAATTGTCGTTTGCCTAAGTCTAAATGTCAATTGTCCGCTAGCAAAATTATAAAAAGGGTGCCAGACCTTGTGTCGGAGTATTAGTAGTATATTGGATTGTTTTCCATCTCAAAGGGTGGGCTAAATACATGCAGTCACAACAACTGCCCTACACGTAAAAATCTTTCAGGAAATAATCTTACCATATGATTCTGATAAGATACGGCTGGCGTGGGTCTTTCAACAAGATCGCAAAAAAGGTTTATATATAATTTTAACAGTGTGATTGTATCCACTGCACAGTCGCGTGATGTAAGCGCGAAGAAACTCATAAGTACTGATGGCAATTTGGTGCTAAATTTTAGAGGGAAGATGGCAAAACCTCGTATATGAATGCCTCCATGGATAAGTTGGTATACTATTCGACTAACAGTTCCGACCTACGACCGAATCCTGCCTTTGGTAAAAAAACAATAGCCAAAACTTATACCAAATAAAGACAATAACAAAAAAAAACAACACACAATGTTACTTACATAAATAAAAAGCACTCAATTATGACCTACTCATCCCTGCAATATAAATTAAGCAAATAGTGAAACACTACTCCTTTTTTGATTTTCCTTAAAATCCTAGTTCTGATACTGTACTGGTCTGGTGTAGTACTGGAAGTAACAAAATAAAATACTTTAGTTTTGCCAGTCTTTTTTTGAAATTTCTTTGCAATTTGAGGAGCATACGGCGAAGATGTGAGCTAATTTACTAAACGTCTTCAAATCGAACTATTATTTTCATCACAGCTGTACATATTCACAATCATCCAAAAACATTCCCAGGCTGTTTTTAAGTATGAACGAAATTCTGTTATTTGATTCGGCACCTTCATTTCAAAAAAGAAATAAACTTGCCGAAATGAAATCCAATTTGAAAGTTTATTTAAATTAAATAAAAGTGAACAGTAGATATTCTATTTCGTAGTATTAATGTTTTTTTTAATTACATTTTAAACGGCAGCTGACTGCGGCTTTTAGCACTTTTTGTTTTTATGCTTTATTAAATTTTTAATTACGATTTTTAGTTTTGAGATCTTAACTCGAAGAGGTTGGTAGTTGCATTTATCTCACATAAAATTGTTTATATTCATTTCTATTTTATTTTAATTACAATTCGCTTCAAAACAATATGCAAAAAGTCTATAAGACTTTTATGATCATACGTGGATGCAATCGAAAGTTACTGAAATTCGAGCGAAAGACAGGAATTTTTACGATCTAAGGCTGGAGTTCCCCAAGGCAGCGTACTGGGTGACATCCTTAATTTTATTTATGGCCCTGACTGATATGCCTTCAGGCTTTAAAATATACAGTAAGACTTTTCAACATTATACAGCATTTCTTAGCGTTCACGGCAACCAACGACTAGAGAAATGGCTAAAACTTTGAAAAATCAAAGGTTAATGGACGGAAATGTGCGTAAAGCAAAATGCTCAGCCATCAAAACCTAATCAGCAAGCAATTAATTCCCCAGCACAGGCAAATACGTCGTCATTTTCCTCAACATTAAATTGACTTAAAAGTCTTATATTAACGGCACGCAAATGGGCAAAAATTCTGTCTTAAAGTTGGATTATACTACAATGTGGTGCTATAGGATTCAACTGCAGAGTAACGCCACAACATCAAACAAATCCAAAGGAGTCAAAAAAAATTCTCCGTACGAGTACCCACGAATTCACAAGGACCTAAGCGAACTTTTGTTGAAGGATGAATTTTAAAAGTACGCAACAAAGTATATCAGCCCTATTTAACGCAAGCGCTATTTATACACTCCTGTCGCCATCCAAGCGCGAGATAGATATATAATCGCAGACACATAAGTTTTTGTTTTTTTTTTTTTTTTTTTGGATTAAGGTTTGTAACTCACTATTATTGTAGTTAATTTTTTGAAGATACAATAAATAATGTAATGGAAAAGTTTAAATTTTACAAGAAGACCACAATTAAAATAAATTTTCAAGCAACATAAAAATCTAACCACGTAGTTTATCACACAAACGAGATGGCTAATGATAAAAACCTACTGCTGATGTTTCATTGACTGAAAGCATAAAAAAACATTTTCACTTTTTTTATAGTCGACGCGTTATAAATAGAAAAGGGGTGAATAAAACTTATAATGAAATCTGTAGAGACAATCTGAGACTTTGGGAATTTTATAATTTTTATTGTAAAATGTTCATGTGGTTGCTACGCTTGAGCCCTTAAACTGAGTTTTCATTCAAAACAGAGATGAATTGAAATTTAATGAAAATGAGTTGAATCTTCATTTTTCTCAAAATATTTATACTTATTAATTCAACGATTTCAGTTTTTATGCTTCAAAGTACTCCTTTTCAGATATAAAAGCTCAAAGCAGTTTTGATATTTTACGAGGACTGAAATTACGCACATGCGTAAATCCGTTTTGGAACGAACTTAGTTGCCACACAAAAAAAAAACAGTATGACCGACATTATAAGCAGCTCCTCTAATAGTATTTCGACGATTCTCCATAATAATTTTTTTCACTTTCTTCACTTTCTTCACACTTTCATTGGTTGCTGATGGTGCTGCTGCGACCAGGGCAGGTGTCGTCATTTACAATTTCTCTGTCTCCTTTGAAAAGCTTAAAAAAAATTTCTGACTCGGCGTACAATCACCGTGTGCCGCTGTTAACATTTCATTTCTCACACTGAAACAAAAAGTTGTGTTGAATTGATGCCACCAATTTTTCGCTGCAAAAATTTTAAATGGTACTGAAAATGGTGCGAAAAGCACCGAGTTGACAAAACTGTTCACCAATAACTTAAATTAAAATTTATTTCTTATAATTAAAAAATTTTTCTTACAAAAACTGACAACTTCCAAAAACTAGAAACTGTTTTTGAAGAATAAATCTGCCCCTTCAAAACAAACTTAAACACATACAATAATAAAACCGCATTTGGATATTTTTTTTTATTTTTTTAGTATAATATAATTTTTATATTATATGATTTGGTATATAAAAACCAGAGATACATCTAATATTTCACTTAATTCATCGCATGCAAAAATTATAGGGATCATAAATAATTATTTAATTAAACATAATAATTGTACTTATTCTGAATAAGTTTAATTTCGATTTCTTTTGTTTTTGTACAAAACCAGAGCAATTGAAATTAGTTTACGTTAAAAGTTAAAGTTTGTTTGTTTTATGCCAATAAAACTGTAGTTAAAAAAAAAAAAAACTGTAAAAACTGATAAATCTGCACATTTGGCAACGCCTTCCTAAAATTTTTAAGTCAACGTTAACTGAAACTTAACTTTAAGCAAAACGGTGTCCTTAAACGTTATGAAAGCAAATAAAGTTAAAAATCAATTACAATGAAAATAAAAACCACATCTCCTATGACTTTTGACAGCGTAAGAACATATCAAAATTCAAGTTTTACTTGAGGTTTTAGTTGCAAAACTTTGTTTATATGAACCGTCCATTCAAAGCGTGTTTATGACTTCACGCTTTAGCCAAGTATAAATTAAATGATGTGGATAAAATACTTTAAATACCTGCAGGTACCAAAAAAAAAAATTTCTCGTTTATTTAAGGCCATAGAACTTTAGTTTTCAAATACGTATTAAACAATTTTTAATTTCGTTCATTATACTTTAATAAGCCAAAAGTATTTTTTATGAATAAGGCCTTTAATAAAGCGAATTGAATTAATTTCTCTTCGTTTAGAAAATCGAAATTAAAATACCCTCAAAAACCAAGCAGAAATTTATTCCACGTTCGTATCATTTAAAATTTATATTGAAATGGATTTGTATTTTAATCAAATAAATTTTGCTGTTCAATTCGCAAAAATGTAAACAAAATGAGCCAAAAGAAATTTCCAATTTTGTCCTCACACTTCAGACGACAGCAGAGGACAGCAATAAACTGCTCATTTTATATTAAATAAATAATATTTTCCTTTAAATTAATATTGATACAGTCTAAACAAAACTGAAATAACTATAAAGCGAAAAATGAACCAAATAATTTGATCAGTAATAGGAATACGTATGTCTGTAGAAATAAGTGATATCGGGTAAATAAAATCGGCCACAAAGCGACAGCAAAAAAAAAGAATAAAATAATAGAAGTTTTTAATAAAATGTCAATTGTCTAAATTTATACAATCAATACAACTACGAGGAGTGCTTCTGAAGTGCATCCAATGGACAAAAAAAATGTTGTTGTTTCGAAAAGAGTTAGTTTGAAGTAAAGGTTTAGGGTCACTGCAGGCTGTAGGCTTCAACTTTAGAGTTTGTGGGATGGGGGGTAAAAAAGCGTCGTAACTGGTACTGAATTGTTAGTGCAGAGAAACTCTTGTCAATTACATATGTACAAACATGAAGTTAGCTGCAGATTATATTTCATTGCTTTGCTGTATATAAGACTGCATTTTGTGAAAATATCGTCGATCGTCGAAAACAAAAAACTAAGAGAAACCAAATTTGATATGGAAGGCTATAATTATTTTAAAGTACATAATTAATTACTTATTTATGTCTGAGCGTGTCTTGGAGGTTGAGATTTTAAAGCTAGAATTTTTATATTTAACATTTCATTGAACGAAAACCTGTGGCAATAACTTCACCTGCCAACAAATAATTTCAGTTCACACTGTGGCCAGATTACTGGAATTGACAGAACTATTATTAAATATTTCCAGAAGACCCAAAGCATTCCTACGAAGGGAGTGTGTTTCCAGTAGAAATATTTCTTTGGCAATGGCAACATTGTCAGGTGCACTACACACAGCTGGCATTTACCTGACAGTGTTTTCACGATCATCGCTATTGACTGAAAATGTTGTTTCTGTCAGCGCTGTAGGACAAAATGTGTCAGTTTACACAGTTCTAAGATATTTTTGGCGATATTTTACTACAGAGATTGGTAAACATAAAAGAGGCGAGAATATGTGTTTTCAACATTTTATTTTAAACTTGCGCTTGAAGGGAATTGAGAAAAGAAACAATTCTGAAGAATCTGAAAATAATACTCGTAAATAGATGTAAGTATTAAGACTACTTTCACAATATTAAATTTTAATTTCCTTAGATTTAATTTTAATTTGAATTCATGTTAAAAAAAACATGAAATAGGCCAAAATCATTGCTTTTTTGCATTGCCAATTCATGTTTCTTTAACATGACTTCATATTAAAAGTTAGAGTTTTTTTTTATCAATACAGAGTCATGAGACCAAGTAAATTTAAAAAAATTACCGTCTTTGTCCATAAAAACTGCTCGTTGAAATTGAAAATAGAACTGAGCAACATCAGCTTTTTTCGAAAAAACTATTATTCTGTTCGCAAATTGCAACAGCAACAGACAAAGCAATATTTTTTTGTTCTTTAAGGACTTCAATGTAAATATAATATTTGTAAGTATTTTGTATTTATTATACCCTTTTAATTTGCAACATTAAAATAAAATTGAGCGAAATGCAGCAAAAAAAAATAAATTCTTTTAATTTTTCTAACTAATTTCAAATTAATCTTTAATGTATAAAGCAACTTTCGCAGTAAGAAAATATTGAAAAGTGTTCCCTTACATTGTGGTCTATTTCAAAGTTTTTGCTTACAACACATTCTCGAATTTCAAAGTAGTTGCTGAAGTAAATAGTATATGATGAAAATTTAGTAATTAAAGAGTTTTTGTCATAGAAAGTCATGCTTTTGCTGGTGTTTGGAGAGATTTAATTTGCTATAAGTGGCGACTTTATATTTAGAATAGTCTAGAACTCTAATGCTTTCTAATTGTACAATATTGACACGCGTATGCCTTTGTATGTGTTCATACATACATACGAATGCTGTGGTTCTTCTGGTAATATTTAACAACAAATTCGTAATCTGACCACTGCGAGTACTGAACAGATGAGTTTATTGTAAGACGAAAGTCTGGCAATGAAATAATAAGGTTTTTTCTGGAACCGTTTGAGAACTATTATAAGATGTGACAACCGTCTGCAGATACTCTACTCTGTGAGGGAAGCACAGAAAATGTCTTAAGTTAAAGTACGTCTAATAAAAGGATCATATATAACCATTATTTATACATGTATGTACAAGCTGAACTTTTGTCACATGTTCAAGTTTAAGAGCTAGAAAAATTCGAAATTCTCTATTGCCCGCTATATACGATATGCCTCTTTGTGGCAGCTCATCATGTCACTTTATTAAGAAAGCACTGACAGCGCCCGAACATCAACATATTGAAATAGTTTAAATTTCTTACAAAAAGCACATGATTAAATGACGGAAATGTTTAATTATCAAGCAAAAATTCAAATCTCCAACAGCGAGTTATTAAAACATGCTCTTGAAGTTTTTGGTCGGTTGACAATAGATAAACTATATGCCCCGCATGGGGTTTCTAAATTAATATTTGACCTTAAGATCAACTTAATTTTCACAGAAACACTCAAGACAAAATAACCAGAAGCTCTTCAAAGCGAACATTAAGACAGAGGAGAGAATAGTCTACGGAAGCAAAATTTATCGCAGAAATGGGGAAATATTGCATATGGCTGAAAAATGAGGGAATGTATTCATATCGGTGAAACAAAAACCGGTGGAGTTCAAATTACACTTGTATTAAAGGAAAAATTTATTGAGAATTGTCTATCTTCATTTTCCACTTAATTATATCCAAAGCGGAAAGTATCAAAAATTATTATTTTCGTTCGGTGCACTTAACAAAATGTTCAGTTAATTATTAGAACTGCACGCGATGTCACGTTTTCAACAAATTGTGTGCGTCCGTAACGCACAAAAATGATTTACTTTAACACCTGTTGTTCTGCAACTGCTGTGAGATTAATGGCGTTTTATCAAGGGTGTTGATTTTTCTGCTTATTTACTGTATAGTAAGTATTTATAAGTTTTCAACAGCGAAAATAACAAATTCCGACAAAAAATTAATATTTTACTGCAACAGCATAACACGACAAGTAAAGAGCAAAGTTTGTTTTCACAATTTCATAAAAGAAAAAAAGAAAATCAAACCACCTGTTGCGATAAAAACTGCATTAAATTGTTCTAATTTCAAATGTTTTTCCTATTTCTAATTAATAGAGAGGGGGTGTGTGGTACTGTGAAGGAAAATATGCTGTTTATTTGTTTAATTTTTTATTTCAAATCCTAGTGGATAAAATCCTCAAAACACACCGATATAAAAAATGCGCTCAACTGATTGCATAGTAAACTCTTTCTAACAACGAACACAAAACTATGAAGCTTTTTCTGGACCGTTCGCCGAAATCGCTAACAAGTCATCTGTCGAGACACTCAATCGATTAATTCAGTGTGACCAGCTTGAACAATTTAGCAGTTCAAATTTTGCGTTATATATTTTGAATTTTTGGCATTCTTTGGGTTATTGGTTTTTCATTCTCCGTCAGAAGTAGAAAAGTCGAAATTTTATTGCACAATTAAGTATCTGTCATCCGGTTGGTGTTCAAATGTACTTTACTTTGTTGGGGCGTACTGTCTGCTCTGTCCTTTTCGTTTCGTTTAGCATCTGAATTTTGAATTTTTTCCGATTACAACTTTTGTAAGTGGCATCCTTGAAAATACATTTTTTTTCGTGGTTCGATCATTTTCAATTTAGATTCAATTGAAATTGCATTCTTCCTTTAAAAAATACAATACTCTTAAGCTGGAATTCTCACTTATATTATGCAAAGTACGAGTAATATTTTCTAAATCTATTACATATTGGGCGTGATCAAAGCGATAACCTCAAATCATGAAATTTTCGGTGGTATGAATGATGTTGTGTTGACAGTCTACACCATTATTGTCTAAATAAAAGGAATTTAATGAGCAATTTGCACAGACAAGTCTACAAGATATAACTGGCAGACTCTAAAGTTATATTTTAATATATTCGCAAACATTTTAGTTGCATACAATTAATACATCTTCAAAATAGATTTCATAATATTTTCTTTCGATCGTGCTCTTAAGATAGACACTTTTGATAGGTTCAACTGATCGTTGATCTTGTAGGGAAGAATTAAGGATAATAAATTGAGCAGCCGATTTTAGTCTAATAATAAATTAATGTATATAGTAATCTACTTACATTTCTATATATCTGAAGCTTCGAGCTGGAAGGCATAAACGGTGCATAAACTTCCATCTTTGCTCTCTTCTAGTTTGCTTAAAGAACCAATCTAATTTACGCGTAAGGCGCGGTCCAATTTAGCGGCTAGCTAAATTCCCTTACCTTCCCTTACCTTGTTTGATAAAAGCCACTAAACATAAATAAGATATAGAGGGATAACCCCACAAAATTGACCTGAAAGCAACTAGAATGTCACTCATTCACTTCTTTACGCTCTGCAAAAAAAAGTGTGTTTCCTGATTGCAAAACGTTAGCCCCGCACTGTTGGGGTCTGGCCCTACGCCAGAATTTAGGTTGAGCTGCAAGCATTTCGCTGGTCAATGTCACTATGAGCTCATGTACAAGGGACAATATCTGTCGACTTTGACCCTTTTAAAAAATTTTCAAATAAACATTTGGCCTTCTAACTGCAATTTGCATTAGGAGTCCAGCTTAATACCACAATTCTTTAAATTTTTATTAATTCTTTGTATTTGTAAGTGACAAGTGGCTCTTGTGTTTATTTTATTACTATTTGTGTGGGATTTTCTGTGCTATTATTTCTGGCAGGTTCTTTATCCAGCCTCTTGTATTTAAAACATGTTTAAATACTCAATATCCTTTAAATGAACATGTTCTTGATATGACCTATAAAACAATATCATAAATTAGTGCAATCACACCAAAAATAATCTTTCTTAATTTCTGAACTTTTCAATACATTGATTTTGTCATGTGTATTTTATACAAAAAAGTTTAATGCTAAAACTTGGAATTTGTTGCAGCTATAAGTAAAACAATTTTGTGTAAAAATGTTTATTCCAATCGTCTCAAAAGTGAATATTTTCGACACTGGCCCTTTGACCAGCAATTTTCAAAGTTTGAAAAAATTTTCGTATGAGCGAAGATGTAAAAGGTTTATAATTTTTTTATAATTTAGTCAGGGCTGCAACGTAACTTTGATTTAAAGCAGATTAAAGAACTGCTACAAATCGAAAGTATTTGAATTAAAAATGTATTAGAAAATACTTCTCTTACTTTGGCGTAATTTCTGAAAACTGATTTGTGAAGTTTGTGTGTGTGAACTTATGTAGTAAAATACTGGTTTAGAAAAACAACACATATAATATTTGAATCCTTTAACTATTTTTAAGTCTTTTCATTCAATAGATTGCGAAATTCACAAATATTCAAAGTATTGTATGTATTGTGCAATGTATTGTATAGGGTATTTATTTTAGAGCTTAAATCATAATAAAAATAAAGATACATATATATTTTTAAAATCAATATAACGAGGTTTTTGCTTCAGCCGATTCGCCGACTTGGCAACGCATACGATGGTCGTTTGGTTTTAATTCCTGCACAAATTGAAACTTGAAAGCTTTCAATAAGCTCGAAAGATATAAAGTCAGTTCCTGAGAATGGCGGCGAATTGCGTGGCTTGGATCTTTTTCATTGCTTTCCTGTCCAGCTTCATAATAACTTTCAATAATTTGCAACGAAATGTCAAACCAAACTAAGCAAAAAGCACCACTCAATGTATACAATGTATTTTATGTATTTTTATACGAGTGTGTGTGTGTGTACAACTGCATATTACAGATTTTACTTGCTGTTGTTTTTTATAGTCCCTGCTAAAATATAAAAATCTATTATTTAAACCTTAGTTAAAGGAAAAGAAAAATGAAAGTCACGATACTTGTTAAAGATATGAAAAGTCACGGTGTCAATGTCAATGACTTGCGCAAATTCAAAATTCAAAAAAATATTGATCGCACATGAACTTAAGGAAAAATAAAAATGTAAACTATATATTAATGTTCAAAAGAGATTAAATGTGCAGCGGAATATATTAATTAAAAATTAAATTAGCAAAAAAATAATTAAAAAATGATATGTAGGTACGCAAACCTTTTCAATAAAGAAAGAAATATTGATGATGACCGCCAAACACAGAATATAGTACAAATCCAATAACTTCTTGTACAATGCAAATAGTCAACCCCATCAAATAAACTGGAAAATCGGTTTGCAAGTGAAGTGAAGGCGTAATACGAATATAAAATATTGCATATGGATAAATATGCTCGTTGTTTCTTATTCAGCCAAATCCGCTTACTTGTCTCAGAAATAATGAAATAATACTAAAATATTGCTGCCATTTCAAACCCAAAATAATTTTTGTTCCAAGGGAATGAGATTCACCCACCGAACACTCTGTTTCTTGAGAGCTTCGCCAACCACTTACCACTTATTTTATGAAGATGTCGTCTACTTTTAAGACTTTAGCAAAGAAAAAGAAAACCTTTTCAACTCCAAGTATTTATACATTTTGGGTTTTGTTTTATCTTGTTGAAATGTATGAAAAATTCGAAGATTTTTATATTTCTTTTGCCTGTTTGTTCATCTTTTTCAAAAGTTATTTCCCATATTTTTATCAAAACTTTAGAGACGGTTTTTTTGTGTATCAGAACACTTATTTTTATATTTAATAACACCTGAAACACAAAATTGTTTACCTTTAGCTTTTTCCCAAACCCCACGTATGATCTTTTGTTGCCATCGACTTTGACATTTTATGCTTGTGACAAGGATCGTGACTTCCATATATATTTTTTTCGCTTTAACTAAGATATAAATAAATTTTATGTTATAACATACATTTTCCAAAGAAAAGTCTTGCTTTTGTGCTTTTCCGTAGGTACGTGCGTGCAAATGTTTATGATTTCGCGTTTCTACGAGATACTGCTTAGGTTTTCTTGTTTGTTTGTGTGTGAAGTTTACATATTTACATGCGTGATTAAGTTCATACTTGACTTATATTAATTTTGTTTTATTTTTTATTTTTGACTTTTGGCAAATATTCAGGTATGTTCATACAAACGCGCGTTTCGACTAGATGAACGCTAATTTGATTTTTAGGTGCTCCGAGAATCGCGCCTTTTAATTGCATTAAATTGCCAAACAAATATTTTTAAATTGATAAAATTTACCATCTTTTGCTTTTACCATCTTTGACTTAAAATTAAAGGGATCATGTTTTATGGTTATTTTGAAGTTCTGTCTGCAAATTTCTTGCGATTATAAACTCCAGAACCGAAAATGTCTGATTGACCATCTTTTGCTTTTACCATCTTTGACTTAAAATTAAAGGGATCATGTTTTATGGTTATTTTGAAGTTCTGTCTGCAAATTTCTTGCGATTATAAACTCCAGAACCGAAAATGTCTGATTATTAGAACATTTTTCTTTTAATTCTCATTGTCTTTTAAAAGATAATTGAATATAAAGTTGAACATGTGCTGTTTTACTCATGCAAAAAGTCGGCATATAAACAGCAATATTTCTGTTTTATGAAGATGGTAACACAAGCCAATTTAAAAGAAGTGAATGCAAGCAAAAATTATAACTAATAGCAACTAGACTTGTAAAAGATTACAGAGATTGCTGACCTTATTGTCTATTTTCGGTGCAATTTATTTACCTTCAGTTCAGTTCAGTTGTTCTTGTTCATAAATGTTGTATTATTAGAAATAAAAACAAAACATCCAAATGGAAAGAAATGGCTTAGGGTATTTTCCAGTTATAGAATTATGTTGGGCAAAGCTTATAATGCGAGAAAATTAAACAGAAAAGAATTGATTGAATTGAAAATTTGCGTTCGGAAAGCGTAAGTGATGTGTTTTTGACCCACGATCATTATTCACATTATTTTACGCACAGCAAACAATAAAGGGATTTTAGTTTCCACGAATCCGGTTACTTACGCCGCAATTGTGTCGTTAAACGCGCACGATATATTTTTAATAGCTCATATTTAGATGACGTTGAAATGAAAATGAAGTTTAAATGTCTAAGCAAAAAAAATTACTTTATTTTATTCTATTTTGCAGAGATGAGGATGCCAAAATTTTACTCATTTGTTGTTGTGACTGTTCAGTGCGCAGTGAACATTGTGTATACGCCAGATGAATGTCCATTTATTTTCACCAGCGGCTTTGGTAGGAATCGAACTGACGACCTCGGGGCGATCGATCTCATCCAATACTCTTCGCATTAACTCAAACGTATTAAAGCCTTGAAGGGAAGGAGCACTATAATTCGCAGTGCAAAGAGCCGTTTTTATTATTCATTTATTCATTCATTCATTCAATCGTAAATAGGCCTGAAAACTAAAAGTTAAATGAACTGGCCAGCACGCAGTTTCTCACTGCATAAATTTATTGAATTGGCACTTAACGAACAACGTTTTCAAATCCATTATTAACATCCATAAATTAAGTCAATGACTGACTATTTTTTTTTTTGCCTTTTTGAAAAACTATCTTTCTTGAATTTATATTCAAAACAATAATAAATTAAGGAATTTTTTATTGTTAACATAATTTTCTTGGGTTTGGAGAAAAAAAAGAAATTTTAAGCAGATTTTGAATCCTTTAAGTTTTTTAAAAAAGTTTTATTGTTAGTGAGTAAAAATTCCCTGGATTTCAGTATATTTGTAATCACGCACTTTCAAGCACTCTAGCATTTGAAACATGGACTCTTCATTTCTAGTTCAAAGCAAAATCTTATGGAAAACTATACACTATGATGACTGAGCAGAGAACTTGCATTTAAATAAGCATTCATTAAATCCTTTAAAAGACATTCGACGTAAACAAATCAAGCATATTGTAATAAGCCACGATTTATAAATAAAATTAAAAGCAGAAAAAAAAACCTCAGCAACAACAGCAAATAACAGAAAAAAAATAGATATTTATGAGAAGAAAGATGCAACAAAAACAAAAAGCTTAATTTGAGTGTCATTACCACAATTGGTAGTAAAATATGTTGTTGAGCCAAACAAAAGTAGAAACAAAATAACTAGACAAAAGTGAAAAAACAATTAAGTTAAAGCAAAAGTGTTTTGGCCGAAAGATTTATGGTCATTACAACTTAACAACAATAGTTCAGCCAAAAACTAAAAACAAACAAAAAAACAAAAAACAAAAAAACCAAAAACAATTTTGCTTTGACCAACATATGGGCAAATGGAAAAATTAACTTTAAACAACAACAGTAGCTTTTGTAAACATCAACCTAAACCCCAACGTGTTGAAGCCTTCGGAAATGCTGGTTTCATTGTTGCCCGCAAACTGTTGGCTTCAAACCTTCCAACCGATCGTTGCACAAGACATGCTGTTGCAACGGGTTGGAGCCAGGTTTGAACGAGTGAAAGAAGCGCGTTTGCAACTCTTTCTTTATTTTTGGCCAAGCAAATCAAGACAAAAGCAATGAAAATTTTGAAAAGAAGAAAAGAAAGAAAATCAACTGAAATAAATCTGAGCTTATGAATGAATGGGTTGTATAAAAGTATAAACATTAAACCAAATTGGCATTAGTATTAAAGAAGAATTTATATTGAAAGCATTACCAAAGGACAAAAAAAGGAGAAAAAAATAAAACAAAGAAATTGAAAATAGCAATATATAAAATGTCAATGCTTTTAGTGCTTTACATTTGTTGAATACAAAGTAAAAAGGATAAACTTAAGCAATACCGCAAGGATTACAATACAAGTTTCTAAAAGAAAAATTAAAATAAAGTGCAACCAAATAATAGTAGCAATATCAAGCAGGGCGAACAAAGTGCTTAAACATATCAAAAGAAAAACAAATAATTGCTAAAATGTGGCCAAAAAAGACTTTTGTTATATCACAGCTACTTGTTTTAGTTTGTTTATCCCTGTGTGTCTCAAGCATAACGAGTGCCAGCAGTGTAAATAATTCCACTCCTGCAGCATCGACAACGGCGACTTTACAAAATGCTGGCACACGCACCGTGTTGCGCATCTACGACGAATGCACACGGTCTGAAGGTGGTTTTGTGCCATGTCTGAAGAAAAAGGCGATCTCCTTTATCGATCGCATCTCATATATTGACGCCATCGCCGTGGCAGATGGGATCAAAGTGGTGCGCCTACCCAGCCCTTCAGTGAATGATTTGCCAGCTATTAGGCCAATGTTTAGTGAAAATGAAGTGGAGTCCTCTTTGTCGCGCTCCGGCGAAGATCGCGATACTAAATTAACGAACATGTTGATAGAACGCTTGAGTCACTTTTTCAACGGTCATACTTTACAAGTCAGTTTTCCCAAATTGTCTTCCGAGGAAATTGGCCGCGGCTTAGAAGAAGGTACGTTAAAATGTTCGAAGGCTGTAAGCAAGAGAAGACATAAAAAATCTGTTCGGTGTTGTTGGCGTGTTGAAACTAAAGAACAATTCATGGATATGTCATTGTTATATTGAAATGTTTGATATTATAAGGCGATGTCATGTACAATATAATGAGATAACTCCAACAAGAATTGAGAAAAGCAAATTAATATCTAGAAAATGCTAAATGATAATTAGAAAATGAGGCACGCGACTTAAAAACGGAAAGCAGAAAATATTGCACATTTTGAAACTCGAAAAAGTGTTTATTTAACTGTTTTGTTATTGGTTGCAATTTTTTAACTTGTACTATATTGAATTTAAAAATCTCTTTAAATCCCATAATCAAATAGCATTCAACGATATCAATGAAAATTCTGAAAATGATTAACGATTTTTCGCGTTCACATACATATTTTGATTTCGTATGAAATTTGGCCACATAAACATATAACGAATACCGGCAAATAACAAGAATATAGCATAGAAGTAGAACGGAAACTTTTTTCAAAAAACTCGTACAACAATTGTCTCAAAGTTTATTAAAGATGGGTTTTAGTTCACGACTCAATACTATAGTATAATCGTCCATCTCACGAAAATATCATAAAATATTCTCGCAACAGTTCAGCAAATACAACGTCCTTTGACAGTTATTAGGCCGCTTGCAAAACAAATCAATTGAGCGATATGCCAAGGAACCGATTTTAGAAGTCGCATTTATAATTGTTAATTTATTATATTGTCTACCCTATAGCTTGAAATAAAATTAAAATTTATCCACCTTTTCATACAGATCAGTTCCGTTCAGGAATCGCTTTCAATCTGCATAATCGGTCTTAAGAAAATGAGACACGAAAAAAATTTTTTGGAATAAATTAATTTTTAATTAACAGTTTCAGAGCGAAATGATTTCATTCCGAAAAATCGAAATACGCAATGAATTTTGATGCATAAATTTCAGCTTTGTGATAATTCACATTTCTTTTTTATTTTATATATTGTAGTTGTGTGCAGGTACCAGCTACTCCCCAAAATCTCTTATTTGTACGATATTCAACAAAATTAACTTCTTAATTTCTAGTATAAAAAAGAATTTTGAAGTTATAAGTGTTTTGTCATGCCAATAGTACCGTTTTATAACAAACATTTTCGCAGAATGTTGCGACTAAAGCTGATTTAATTTAAAAAAGAAAAATTAAGAAAAAAAGATCCATTCACTGAACAGTTAGATTAGATTAATTAACTAGATTAATGTATAATGTATGTATAAGTCTTCTGAGCACATCGTAGCGGACAACTTTATACCAGCCGTACAGTAAGTTCCAGATGTAAACTTTTAAAATGCCCTGCTCTGCTAGAATCAGTTCGCGGATCGTTGTTACTTTCTATTATGTTGTACAATATTTTGTATTTTAAAAAGCCTCTACATATATTCACCAATCAAAGTCATTATGCCTGCAAGTTGCAGATCTAAGACGTTTTATTAATTAACGACGGCTTACGAAAGAGTGCCATAATTTCATCAAAATTCCAGGCTGTTCAGTTCTGAAATGATTTTTTGTTTATAATTTTACAAAAAACTGCACGTTTTAAAATCGCCAATCAATATGCAAATTCTCTTATTTACACTTCAGATTGTCAAACGGATTCTTTCAGAGTAGTGGCAATAAGGCAAATGCGAATAGCACATGTATTAGGAAACAACTAGATCTGCCATTAGGCTTCTGATTGAGTTTTGCAGGTTTATTGCTTAGAAAGAAATCTTAATGGCAATGAGTTGATAAACAGGGTTTGGGTGGAGGGAATCCATAGAAATTTTAAAATACGCATTAAAAAAAAAGACGCATAAATCAGATTTGAAAACTAGGCTTGCGATGCGCTTCCCACCAGCGAGTATTCTTCAATTTAGATATCAACTTGTTTTACAGCATTTAAATTAGTGTGCGATTAATTAAAGGTCATCTGAAGCAAAACAGAATGTCGGCTACAAGGTAAGAATAACATGAAGCATGTCCAGTTTTTTTAATTGAATTTCTGGAGTTTGAGGATATTAAAAAATAGTTCCGTTTTCTTAGTAAGAAAATGTACTGAAAACTTCTAAAAAAAATTACAGAGAAAGAAAATTGCTAGACGCAAACAAAAAAGAGAAATATACATTTTTACCCGTAAATCTCCTTAATTTTTCTTCCATTTAAGTAGAACTTGCACAAACTTTAAGCCAAACATTAAATGAATTTTTGTTCTCTTCCTAAGAAATTTCAAAAGAAAGTTAATCTAAGCAGCCAGTTGTTAATTCGGTTATTAAAACGAAGGCAACATGTTTTTTTTTTTATTAAGTTCATTGTTTCACTTTATTTTGACGAAGTGGTTTTTGCTGTAAAAAATTTATTAGTTTTCTTTTTTTTTGTAGTTTATTTCTATTTTCTCATAAAACTATCTCGTGACAAAGAAAATATGTTTGTTTAAAAAATCGCATAAAAAGCAAGAAAAAGTAAAGTTTATTGCTTGGAATAAATTATGTCGGAAAATAAATATGCTTTATGATTAGGCTTCACAGTAAACCGGTACTATTTGTGTGTTATATCAAAAAGTAAGAAATATATGAACTGGAAGCAAGTGCAGATATATTCTAACGAAATTATTAAATGCTATAAGAAGCCCTCTACTCAGATAAGCATTTAAATCGGCTACATGAATTTATTTTATTAAAAAATCAAACTTAATTTCTGTAATTTGCGTTTTCTTTAAGTCGGCCGTTGCTCAGCGTCACACATAAATGTGGATATGTGAAATTGGGAGTGTGCAAAACAGTGTCATGTCACACATTTGTATGTATGTATGAGTGTGTGTCGCATTTTCATTGAAATAATAAATCCGACAGAGTGCAGGAAGTAATTTTCTTAAATATTTTGCTCTCTGGCTTAATGACAGATATAGTGTATAAAAGCTGCGATTATATTCAAATCTGTAATTTTGATGAGTGTCGCACGAAAACTAAAGATAAAGTTAAAGATAAAACTAAAGTAAAAGATAAAGTTTCCATTTTGCAGCAGTGCACTAGAAATAAAAACAGGACCAAAAAAATGAAATATGTATTTCAATTTTCTGTTTTAAACATTTGAGATTAATTAATCGCCTCAAGAATTTTACAATCTAGAAACAAAAGATATGAATGTCGTCTACCTGTTTACATACATATGTTAGCCTTTAATATATCTTTTTGGCTACTTCTTTCAATATCAGGGATTTTTGTCTCTCATAAGGAAAAATTCTTGATATAACAACGTTTTCAGTTTTGAGTACTACAGAAGGGCGCATTGTTTTTCTCCGTCCAAAAACCATTATTGAATGTGTTGTTGGCGCACTTTAAAACACCCACTGATTTACTGTTTTTTTATCTACAACAATTCGCATTTAATTAACCCTTCATTCAAAAAGCGAATGTGTTTATGGTCGTGTGTTTATGCATTTTTGTCACCTACAGACATTTTAAGTCCCGAATACATACAAATAATACGGGACACGTTTTCCAAAATTGTTATTGTTATTGTTACGGTTTTACACATATTTAGAGTTAATATTTTGGGGTGTAAGTTGATAAAAAAAAAATCATTCGTTCTACATTTCACTCGCAAATTGCAAATTATTATTTAAAAGTCCATTCTGTGGCCGTTGTTGAGCCGCAAGTAAGAAATATTTGACTATGCTAAGAAAATGTGTATGTACAGCAACCGGCGGTAGAATGTTTTTATTAAATTTTCAAATATATGGTTTGAAATGGTTTGTTCAGCTAAAAGTCTCCTCAATCGCTAAAATGCTGTTTTTCAACGCAGTAAATTTTTGGTCAATCCCTGGCTGGCACATCTTTATTTATAGCTGCCAGTTAAATGTTTCTGGCGGAAACTAATTATCATGCATTTAAAAAAAAATACTGAAATAAATACATTTTTAGCTTTATTTCAGTAAATTTCTTTTCAATAAAATATAAAATGCATTTAAAACAGTTTATGGACAAAAAAAAGGAGCACCAACAACAATGAAAAGTTAAACAAAAGCATAATTAACAATAGACTGTTTTTTCAGGAGATAAAAAATTATTGAATCGAGTTTTATTGAATTTCTGTTATACAGATTGATGGATATTTTTTTTCCTGACAATTTTTTTAGTTTACTGAACATGGCCATGAATAAATTTGTCAATGGAGTATAATTTCAATACATTTTTATTGCAAACAAAAAAAAATAGATACATACATACACATGTATGTATGTATGTAGGATTTTACAGCAAGAAATGTAAGCGGAAGAGAAATTCTGCGATCAAATTTTAATTTCAATAGATTTATATTACGACCGAACCACTTTTAGGCCTGACAGATTAATAAGACATAGAAATAAACAGTTTTACTTTAATATTCTTTCAGGAATCTATTTGGTTGCAGTGAATTTGCTTAACACTTGTGAGGTTGTATTTATTTGACCAGCAAAAAACCCTCATTATTGAAGAATGTAGAATTAAATTTGTTCGAAACATACATTTTTCTTCTACGTTATAATTTTTAGTAAATTAATACGATGGATCATTAAAGCTGAGCGGTATTTTATTTAACATTGAGCCTATTTTAACGAACTTTATTAAATAAAAATATTGACATTTTTAATAGCAAATTATAATAAAATACTATTAAAATGTAAATTATATCTGATGGAATATAACAGTTATATTTCATTTAGCAATTAAAATTGTAGTGTTAATTAAAGCGATGCGACAGCAATACTTAGAGCCTGTTCCACAATAACGAACGTTAAGGTGCGCAAGGTCTGGCAACAGCAATTGATTAAGAGAAAATGAAATAGAGCAGCCCATACACAACAACAGCATGCATGCGCAATCAAGCGCTTGAGCTGTCAGCTTGCGCCACTATATATAATATAATAATAATATATACGAGGCTCGTAATGAATAGCGCAGGATGAAACTATTTCTATACAAAGTTGTGTTAAAAAGCATTTGTATTACAATATGTTTAAACATGTTAAATATTATTCTTCGCAAACTTTTCTCAACTGAGCTGGTCTCACCATACGCATTACCAGCATGATGGTACCATCAGTCTGTTTGACTCGCTATAGCGAATCGTACAATTGCGTAACACACTCACACACGGCAAAAATGCCGGCCCTAATATACGATTGCGCGTGTATGCTGTTGTCGCGTATGGGCAATACTTGGGATCTCTGCAATTCGCAAAACAAATGAATTTAACTACTCTCTCAACCAGAATATTTAAAGTTCAAAGAAACGATGTTAACGTTCGTTTGACAAAAATTAAATGTTTCCATAATTAATATTTCACTAATAAGCGGCCAACGTTAATTGTTTATGTTGTTATTAATCGAATAATGAATGTGAAATTGAAGAAGATAAAATAAGTCTTTTTTAATGTTGCTTGCAATAAAATCGTTGTGTCTCTAAATTGTTGTTGTTATTTTCAGTATTTTCAGTTAATTAATTTAATCACCATTAAAATAAATAACGTTCAATTACAACTGTTTCACTGCTTTGTTGTCATAGTGAAATTCTATTGGCTCAACAAACACATCTGTTGGCAACAATTTTAATGATTACGATTTCGGAAAAATTACCTGAAAAAAATAGTTTCTGAGAAAATTCGAATTGCATAAGAACAGCATTTGCTTCTACGAAGCTTAAAATTAAGAAACATCTCAATAAAGGTTGAGATGACAGCCTTTTTAAAATGAGATGAAATCCTTTCTGCCCGTCGAAACTCTTATATTCACAGAAGATTTATAATGTTTCCTGCCAAAAGTGTATTTACGTTTGACGTTACCTCTGCTTTTTAACTACTTAAATATTAAAGAGTCTTAACTCAAAATAAGTTATTCTGCGATATAGCGGATCTGATGACTCAACAGTTTTGAAAATATATACAAAAGATTTGGAGAACTATTAAGAATTGATAATTGTTGCTGTAAAATGTTTTCTTAAGCCGGCAAATGTTGCTGCCGCCGAGTCAAGCGACGGTGATGTTTTCACAAGGCATAACTTTTCGGCAACAACACCCTGATGAACAAACTGAAATTTTACAAATGAGTTTAATCATGACTTTTACAGGAAAAATGTTTTTGCAGGGACAAACAACATGTAATTTATAGTTTGTCAGGCAAAAATTAATCTGGAAAGTGTCCCCGAAATTCTTAAAAATACGTTTATGTGCATTTCTATTTTTTTATGGCAAATTTAAATCTTTAATTCTTGTTAAGCCTTGACGAAGATGTAATTGGCGCCATAGAGCAGCGATATAAAACGTAAACAATTTATTCAAGTTACCTAAAAATTGGCCAAATGGCATTTACTTCTTCAGCTTTTCGATCATTAAACTTTGAACTTGTGGTTTGCCTTAAAAACAATGTGGGTTGAACTAAAGTTTGTGTGTTGATTCTATTTTAAATTGACATCAGTCTCAAAATTATTTATAGAACATCAAACAATTTTATTTCTTTCTTCTTCATTAAACAAAGTGTAAAATATTTAAGCAAAAGGGGTTCTTAGAGCAAAGCGAATCTGAATAAAAGCACGTTTTCGAACTAAACAAAACTGCGTGTTTTGCGCGCAGCATATTATTTTCGCGAGTAAAACAAAACGTGTACATTTTGTTTGATTAAAAATTCAATTTTCTAGCAGCAAAAAAACATTTTGTTTGAAAATATTTATTGGAACAACGATTAAACAAAACCGTTTCAATTTCCAGGTACATTGAAAAGTTTTAAAGACAACTGAAAATATTTATGTTCTTAAAAGTATCAATTTGATACATTTAAGGAGTTCCATTTGCAAGGACTTTTACCTCCAGTTCATACATATATTTATATTAAAAACATATAATATTTATATTGAAAATAATAGCAGAGCACTCTTAAAGTGTCTTTGTTTTTAATACAAATTTCGAAACAAACATTATTTTAATTATTTCTTTCTGAAGTATAAGTGTTGTCTTGTTTTAAAAAAGAAATTGAAACATGTGATGAAAACATGGTTTACAGTAGCAAATTAACAAAACAATCACACATATTGTGAATGTCAATGTCGAAACATTTGATATTGACAGCTTAATAATTAAATTGCACCGTTCTCAACATTGTCATTCATTTGACTGCAAAGCGACCTCATGGCAGGTAAAGTTCCAAACGCAGCTGATTACTTTTTTATGTTTAGTTTTTAATTTAACAATTCGCGTACTTTTAACAAACACAACTTCATACTTTGGAATTCCCGATCTGCTCGCATTATCGAAGGCAATTTGACGATAATAAAATAGAAATTTGTTACTGAAAATTAAGCCAAAAATGCAGAACAATGAAAAAATTTGAAGAATAACAAATTGTAAGACTAAATATCTGGTCTAGAACTAGCGAAGCAGTGGCTTGTGATAGCCTAATTAATAAGACTCTGGTGCAAAGAGACGTCGTCTGGTTGTCAGCATTACTTTTTTGGAAATAACTGTGGAACTTTACTATATATTTCCGTCTAAACGTCTAATCTGTACCTCATGGCATTTCTCTTAAGGGTTTCGTTTTTGTTTCTTCATCACGATTTTCTACACAAGTTTAAAACAAAAGTTTCAATGAGCGTATTGAATTTATAGACGTATTAAACTCAATAGAGATGATGTTTGGTTCCTCCATATTAACGATATCAAGACGATTTCAATACAATAATATTTGTTTAATGTAGAGATCGCATATCGGCTATTGTATTATTTTGCCATCGGTTTTGGGATTCTTAATATGGATGAACTTCTAAGTGATATAAAATTTAATTCTATGAAAAGAATATTAAATGCTAAAATGCTGAGAAGTCCCTACACAAAATTAATAGATAAAGGCCTTTATTAGGCATAAAATATTTATTACTAATTAAGATTAAAATATGTATCAGAAATAAATTTACAGTAATAATAGTAATTAGTGTCTAGGAAATGACCCGCCCTCCAATAAGTTGTCCTTCTGTTTGGAAACGTTAAAATATCTAAAGAGACAAATTTTGTGATAAATCCCACCACTTATGATTTGAACATTCCACCAATCCACCATCCATCGCGGCACTCAATTCACTTTAAGTTATTTTGATATGGTCACACTGATTAAGAAATAACTATGATGATTTTCTTCCATTTACCTCAAATATACTGTAGAGACGCCGTATATGTCAGAAACTAACAAATTTATTGGCACTAAATTTATTTGAAATAACCAAATGAGATTTTAAAGAATAATTTAAATACTTGATATTCTTAAAGTTAAAAGACTAACAATATTTGTTTAATTAATTCAGTAAGCATAAAAAATGCAACCAACAAATTAAATGTTACGGAATTTCAAAGAATTTCTCTAGAGCAGAACACTCATTTTGTGCTCTTAAGACAAAAGTGCTCTGCAACTTAATATAACTGATTGATATGATGTGTTAACTTAGTGCTAACGTTTAAATGGCTACTTTGTTTGTTGCCAATATTCCAGAAACTGCATCTCCAAGCATTTGCGGCAGGTGGCTTAATTGCTTGCTGTATTTGTTTTCTTAACTGCAACTCTTAAAACTTGTTTTGGATGATGTGATGTGTGTAAAAGTGAATCGAAATAAAAAGCTATTGCTATTCAGGTGCTGCTGTAAGTTTTAGCATAAAATAAACTGGTACATGTTGGTAGAATTATTTTTCACACTAAGTTTTGTCTTCTAATGATTTGAAACTACTCGTAAAACGATGGCAAACATGATGACAAATATAGAATAAAAGCAAATGTATTCTATGATTCATACCAAGACTATTTTAAATGGCAATTCTATCAATTTTCCATCACTTTATAGATATCTCTACGCGTAATAGCCTCAAAATTAGAAATTCGGAAGTATCGAAACATGATACTAGCGCCTGAGCAAATTATTTCTTTATTTCGACTCTTATTTTTAATTCTTTTCTTTAGTCTTGTATTAAAATGTTTCCAAACTAATTGAAGTAATTAAAGGAATTAGCGCAGTGCAAAATCATCAGCATATTTCTTGATGTCTATTCACATCAGACTTATAATTATGTCACGAAGATAAATATTCTGCCTGAGCACATATTTGCATGTGTGATGCCCACTGTAAATTATATGTAGCTACTTTTTATTTTACCACTTAAGGTAACTTCAAGCGTTTGACCTGCCCTAAATGTATTGTATTATATGTGGAATGAAGAAATCTAATTGTCCAAAGGCAAAATTTATGCGGTAGGACAGAATTATGGATCCAGTCTCATCACATCAGAGATGCACTGAAGGTGGTTACATTTTTAACCAATAATTACATAGAAAAACCGAAAATCCACTCAGGACACTTTCATGCAGTTTTTGTATCAGCTGTTATATTACTTTTTCTTTCGTTTTTTGCTCAGCGGTTGAATAATTTTCCTTTTTTTTTACTATTAATTTTACTACTAATTTTACGTTCTGCTTAATCTAATCGTTCATACTTGAACGGAGTAAATTTCATAATTTATGCTTCTACAAAATGTAAATACTTTGCACTATCGTGTAAAGGGCCCTTTAAGTAGATTTTATATTGTCTTAAGACTTTCACTTTCTCCGTTTGTACATCACCGTGTCAAAAACCAATGAAATATATAAAGAGGATATAAACAACTAGATAAAGCACTGAGGTGGGCGACGAAGATAAAGAGCTGGTGAAACAGTTGAATAGCAAATTGGCACTTCAACAAATGCACGTGGATTGCAAATTAAAAGTTTTAACAATTAGAAATAAAAATTTCAAATCTTATGATTTTTAAAATTTCTTAGTGCATTATTCGTATCTGGCATTTTCATAAAATTTGCTTTCACACTTGCTCGTGTTATTTGAGCCTTAATCAAGTCTTACTATAAAGTATCATAATTCTTTTTAAATCTATTTAATAACACTTTGCTAACATGTGTGACAAACAAATTTTGTAATTACTAAGATACATACTATCATGTGTAATATTTATTGAAATATAATAAGTAAGAAGTTCTTACTTTAATAATATAAATAAAATAATATAAGATATTAAATTAATTTCTGTTACAGCCAACTGTGTATTTTTGCCAATCATACTTGCAGTCTTAAATTAAGTTTATTGAGTTCTCATTGATGAAGCATTTTCGAAATCTTAATTATTTTTGTTTGGATTTGAATTGAAAAATATTATTAAGAATTTACAGATTCAAAAAAAAAAAAAAATCCAGCTGCGGAACGAAACAGGAAGTTTTTTTTATTCAAAACGCTATGCAAGATTCTTGTTTTTAACTTCAATTTACTTTCAAATCACAAAATTTTCTGACTCGAATACTTCGTCTACCATTTCTTGTAACAAACATCAATCAAAAGAGGACGGAAACTGTTTTTAAATCAGTCAAAGTAATTATTGGAAAATAAAATAAATTTTAGATAGAAAGATTTCTTTTGCAACAAGTTTTTCTGTGCACGAGTTATCTTTAACCTGAAATCAAGGGCAAGACACTGTGTTGCCATCTATGTATTCTTCGTATCATTGTCTATAGGCAAACAGCAGCCACTGTTTTCCCAAAGTTGCAATTACTGTGCTTGTAAATAGTTCTACGAGTAAACGGGTCTAAAATTTGTAAATAAAATCCCCTTTCTGATAACAAAATTGGGTAATACTTTGTGCATAATAACCGCAGCCTGGTGATGTCTTTAAACCGATAGCAAATAATTTTTGAATTTGCCCTTAAGTTCTATATATATTTAACGTTTGAAAAATAAAATGAAACATAACGATTATTAGCCATATTTTAAGCCATTTCCATTGAAAACTTAAATAATTAGAAATCATTTTTACCGCCACTGGCAATTTATTATAATAAAAAATCGCCACCAATAAACGGCAACCTCTTATTCTAAAACAAAGCCAAGTAGAAACCTGCTACATTTTTAAAAATTTTGTGTGCAACGACTATTTGGAAACGAACGAGCTATTTTTGGACGAAATATCATCATTTTTGAAGTGCAAAATCTGTTTATAATCTTGTCTGAATTTGTTATCAACGAAAACTGCATCAAATATTTATTATAGCGTTTCTATGATTTTTAGTTTCAGTTTGGACAAACATTCTTTGCAAGTGTATGAAAAATACACATTTTCTCTATTGAGTCATCGATATGTAGTTTTTAGAGCATATTTGGAGTTTGCCAGTACTACAACTAGATAAAACAAAAGTTCTTGAACCAATTAAAATCGTACTCACAATATACATACATACACACATAATATTGATTATTTTTTTTTTAAATTCGTTTTTATCTTTTAAGGTCGTGGCAAAATGAAAAAAATGATGAGCATGATGATGATGGGTATGGCCATGAAAATGATGGGCATGTTGCCGATTGCCATGGGAATGTTGTACATGTTGGCTGGCAAAGCTCTGATCATTTCCAAAATTGCATTGCTGCTGGCGGGTATTATGGGTCTGAAGAAGCTTTTGTCGAGTAAATCATCGGGCGGCAGTTCCGGTTGGTCTTCGGGAGGAGGTAACGGTGGTGGCGGTTGGTCTTCTGGCGGCGGCGGTGGCGGTTGGGATAGAAGATCTCTCAATCAAGCACATGATTTGGCTTATCGTAGTTATACAAAACAATTGCAGCAGCAGCAGCAGCAACAGCAACAACAACAACAGCAACAACAACAACTTAAGCAACATCAGCCACCACAGTCACACCAACAACAACTGCAGCCACAACAAAAGTCATCAACAGAACAAAAACTATAAAATTTAGAAGATTATTGATTTGGAAATCGTTTTAATTATCTTATAGATAATTTTTACACATTTGCGTTGTCTTCTTTTATGTGACATTTTGTAATTAAAAATTTTCATTTCCTTTTCCGTCCTCAATTTATTTTAATTTTTTGTTTTTCTGTTTTTCTCTTTTTTTGGTTTTGTTTGTAGGTATAAAATAATGTTTTTAACTATAACGTGACTTTCTACGTAATTCAATTAATTTACGTTTGCAATGCCGTTTCGCTTTGCTTTGCTTTGCTCTGTCTTGTATTTTGTATTCTTAAGCATCTATGACTTTTTACCGTAATTTAATAACATTTATATAAATGTATCTATTTGCATTTCATTTAACGCTTGTTACGGCTGCTGTTAGTTTTCAGTTTGTGTGAAATCCTATTATAATCTTTAATTAAACTTTAACGCTTTTCTCTTTTATTGTTATTTTATTTGAAAATACTTCTTTGAGTCAACTTTGAACTCGTACAGTTCACGCTAACGCTCTGACACACACACACACACACGCACACGCATGCACGCACACACACAAATTCAAGCTTTCAGTTCAGATTGCATTTCCCTCTTTGGCGCAATTGGAATTGCAACTGTTTGTTGCATGTGGCAGAAGCTGGTAAATTGGAAACGTGCTTCCATCAACATTTCTTTTTATTTTCTTTAAACTTAAACTTAAGCTAAAACAGACAAACAGACAAACAGACACTCAGCCAGACAAGCGTTCTGAAGAAGAGCAGTTTTTTTAATTTATCATATTCGTTTTCCACTTAAATAACTGTAATTTGTTATTGAAATTTTTTACTTCCGCATCCATTGTGTTTTCCGTTCCGTTAGATTTTAAGTACATTTTCTATTCATTTCAGTTTTTTTTATATTTTATTTCATAAGATTTTTTTCTTTGAACAAACTTTACTCAACGTGTGTTTATTAATTCTATTTATTCCTCTGAAATGTGCTAAATATTTATTTTAAATTAATTTACTTTAATTATTTATGTGTATGTACGTATAATTAATGTGTTTATTTATTTTTTGAGCAACGAGAATAAAAATTCTGGATTTAGAAAAAAATTTAAAAGATGCTGTGTTTTAAATTATGTATTTTGTTTTATGGGAACTTTTTATGGCGTTGTTTTTCAAATTGTGGTTTCTTTGTTGTCTCCTGAACAACAAACAACCAACAACAAAAAATCAGCGAAAAGTATTCTTTGGTCTGAATAAACAACATAAATACGATTTTATCAAAACTTTTCTTTTAAAGGACAAAACAATGACAATAACATCAAACCCACGCTAAAAAACATTCAATATTAATTGTACATCCTTTAAAGTCATAGTAAATTTCGGTTTTTAAAGTTTGCCATTTAATGCTTATTGAGCCAGTAGCCTAAAATATTTATTAAATTTAAAGAATATTTGGGGGTCAAGTGTTAAATATTAAAAAAATTGCTTTTTATATGTTAAATGAGTTCCTGCTAGAAGAAAGTTCGCATGAAGTAGACAAAACTGAAGCACTTGAAATATTTTCAACTTTAGCAAAACTCAAATAGAATAACAGTACATTTACATTAAAGCGAAATCGTGTGAATATCAATTAAAATGCCATAAAATTTGTTTACTGACACAAGGCAACTTTTTGAGAAAAGTCAGAACACATTTAGGTCAAAAAAATATCGTTTTCTACCTGAACAAAAATTTTTGTTTAATGTGTTCAATGAAACAATTTGCTAAATCGGTGAAACTTTTGTCTGAAACCGGCACCAATGAAATTTTTTTATAAATTAGAAATTTCTTATGTTTGTTTGCACACAAACATAAAAATTGTTCATGGGATCAAATGTTATTCATAATATGGATTTCTTAAAGAAATTAATCTTCATAAATAGTCATCTGTCCAATTAATTGATGTACAAAGATTTTGTTATAGATTTTTTTCTTTGTGTGCAACGAACTTACTAGATTTGAACATCATTAATTGTAAGCAAATGCACTTCCCTGGAATGTGTAATTCTGGTGGCCGTTGCGTTTTCGGCGGCTATAAAAGTTAATGAGCTCAATGATTTCGGCGCGTTCTTTGGTCATAAGTTTTGTGTTATCTGCTCATATATAAGTATATATAAGTAAAGCACGCAGTCCACTCAGTTGCACTGAACGTTGGGCTCAAGAATTTTACGAGTTTTGAGTTACTAAGGATTTTGCAGTTCCGCAGTTAGACCAGCTTTTTTAATATTGTTCAGTCCTTTGGGATCTTTCTTACAGCGTTCACAGTGGCCGTATCGAGTCTGTTCAAAAACTAATCTCGCTGTCACATACTGTGAAATATCTGCTTATATATAATAATTTAGTTAAATAACACAGCATTTGTAACTATTGTTGTACAGTTTGTCCCTGAGATGATATGATTAAAATAAAATACAAAATTTTAAAATCCCTAAAAGATACATGATATGAAAGCCCTGCTATTCAAGTATATCTTATTGCTAAAGTATAACTCCAAAAATATATTATAATAGTTCAAATCCAATTGGAAGCTGATGTTTACAGTAGCGACTACGAAACCACTATTTGAA
Source organism: Epicampocera succincta (assembly GCA_932526305.1). Taxonomy (NCBI): domain Eukaryota; kingdom Metazoa; phylum Arthropoda; class Insecta; order Diptera; family Tachinidae; genus Epicampocera; species Epicampocera succincta. Next base: position 63,294,833 of record OW052034.1, read on the forward strand.
AATATTTTATATTTAGTCGCACAAGCCCGATCTAACCCAATACTGCAGAGTAAATTTTTAAAGGACCTGAAGCTCGAAAGAAGAAAATAAAAATGGTAAAAAAATAAATGATATAATTAAGTTAAGTAAAAATCTCATGTGCAGTTCTAAGTTGTTAAAAACATTAGAATTGTTTAACATTCTCTCTTGTGTGATACGCAGCTGTTGTACGACCAGTCCAGTCAGTAAATTCATTAACTTTGTAACGACTACTTTAAAAAGAGACACAAAATTAACTTGTGTCAAAAAGATACAAATTTTAAATAAAAAGTTTCTGTTAATTACCAAATAAAATGCTTTTTAAATTAATAGAAAAATAAACCGTAATGATTGTACGATATGATTAATATATTATATAACAACTGAACATCTGAAGCGTCCCAAACTGTAAAGAAAAAATTCTTTCAACAGAGAATTTAGAAGGAACATATTTCTTAATTTAAGTGCTGGCTATGAACTTATAGTTCATACTGATTTTATGATGAAACAGACTTTCGTTAATTGGTCCATCAAGTGTTTAAAAAAGAGTTTATCCGCTTCCAGCTCTTGTTTTACCAAATAATTATAAAAATTCCGTTTGAGTCCTTTTTTACATAATTATGGAAATTTCCATAATCTCATCACAGAACCTCACCCTATTTCGGTTCACTCTCATGCTCATGTCCCCTGTATTATGATGGTAATTTTGAAATCTATTCGTATCAAAGAATTTTTGAATTGGTGTACAAGAACCAGTATCCGGTTGCACTGCAGGCGTTCTTCCCACTTGGCCAACGTCCCACTCAATGATTTCAATTTATGTACGAATTTGTTAAATGTAAATTGATAAAAAAAAACTAAACTAAACGCTAAAAGCTAAAAACATATTGTACATGTATTTTTTCATAGCGAAAGCCAAAAAAAGTCTGCTTTCAGCAAAACATTTTCAGAAAACGTATGAGATACAGAAAAATATCTTACTGGATCACATGGTTTGACATAAAAGTTCTTTGAACAGCATGATTTGTGTTATTTTCATATAAAGTACAATTTTCAAAAATAAAAACTGTTTGTTTTATTACGAATTTCATATTTCATCTGACATGACTCACTTTTCGCAGGTAGGCGTGAAGGAGAGTTTACGAATCGAAACGAAGCCAAACCTCTTTTTATTTTCTTCTTTTAAATCGAACTCTTTAATTGAGGCCACAACTTAATGCAGAATTTAAAAGCGTGCCAATGAGGTGCTCACCAAACTTTGGTTTTTGACCAGGAAAGAAGAATCTAAAAGTCTGCGGCGGGGAGTTCACCAAACATGGATCCACCCACACACCCCTAAACACTGCAATTTAGTTCTTTTCTATTACACGTGCTGGAATTTAAAAATTGTATAGGACGTATTTTAAATGCCCCAAGCTGGCAACACTGCTGGTAAGCTAAAGCTGCATATACTTTTAACTAAAATGGACTGTAAACAAAAGTAAGTACATGTGTATGTATGTCTATTTATGTATAAATGGTGTGTGCATGCGCTTGAATATACTTAAACCTAAACAAAAATGATGCTACAATTTTTAAATTTGTACCGGTCTAAGATCCCAAAAATTTTGCATGATTCAATATCTGCTGCCAAGAATTATTTCACACCACCTTTTAGCTATTCAACTTTTATATCCATGTTGTTTTTCACAACAAAAGTTAAAACAAACTTGGTGAAAGTTTTCTGTTAAACCTAAAACTTATGCTATGAAAAAAAAGTCACACGACTACAAAAAAAAAAAAGGTTGGGTGTTTAAATTTCGAAGAAAAAGCTTAAAGTTATGCTCCGCTTTCTTTTCTTTAACAAGACTTTCACAGCTAATGCCGCTCATGCCTCGTTTACTGCTATGGAAATGGAAAATGTCACAGTAACCTTTGCTTTAAAGCGAAACTGCCATCAAAAGCTAAATTTAACAGAATTAAAGACAAAATGTTCAAAACAAAATGCTGAAAAGTGCCTCACAATACCGCTGATCTAACTACATATGTATGTATGTGTTTGAAATGAGTATAACAGTTACCCATTTACCCCATTATATGATTATTGGTGAACAGTGCACATAACGAAATATTGATACAGTTGAATAACAAGTGTTGTGCTGCAAGTGCGAAAAACTTACTTGACGTTTATTTTGAGGTGCAAGGCTCCTTTTGCTGTAAGATATTAATCCTCCAACCACTATTATTATAGAAAACAAATCTGGTAACCACCAGAAAATAAAACTGGTCTTGGAACAATCAGCAGAATTTTGTTTAATGTTGTGAAAAGAGGGCAGTGCTTTTGAAATAATCAATTTTTATTTACTTCAAATGTGCCTGCCTACAAATGCCCGACTGAAGAAATTCTATCCAATTTTGATTTTATTTAAAGAATAATTTCATTCCAACTCATATACAATAAAGAGAAAAATGTAACAACAAATTCTATTGAAAAATCATTATAGACAAACAATAATTCCATTTATTTAATTGAAAATAGTTTTTTGTGAAGACTATTGGAAGCAGGACAGGAACAAATATTCAAATGAAATAAATCAAAGTAAAAAGAGGCAGAAGATCATAAAAACACGATAGACATCTTAAGCTGGGCCCAGTTCTGTTTTTAATCTAATAATAATTAGGACAGAACAGTATTTTGCAATTTCATACGATATCGTGTCACGAACTTATTGTAAATTAAAAATCACAAGAGTGACGAAAATTAACAACTTATCCCATTAGAAAAATTTGTGCCAAAAATTGCATAATGGCTCGTCTAATTCACAAAGAATAATATAGAAGTACACCCGCTTCCAAGTTATGGATATGGTGATAAAGCTTCGCGTTGTGACTCCTGGGCCGGAAAAAGTTATGCATTCAATGAAATTTTTGTCTTATATTATAGAATCTTTGATTGAGAAAAGCTTCAGCAACAGCTTTTGCATATTTAAGAAAAATATTGCTAGAAAGCAAACTTTTTTACTAAAGTCAGCTTAAAAATAATTTCTTCCTGAAAAGAATAAATAATTCACTGAATCAGCGACACTTTCGCCCGCATGTGGACTAATAAAAATTTGGTTTGATATAAAAAAAAAATAGTTTTTGGGTTTGTCTCAAATACATAGATATAAATATTGTCCACAGGATCAGGCAATATTTTTACTTTATTTTGTTTGCTTTAAACTTAAGTGGAAACAGTGTTGTGACAATTTGTTCTGTGTTCAAATCTGTTGGGTCGTAAACTACGCAACTGTCCGTCTGAACGCATCTTAAGTTTATTATATCCTTCATTCTATATGTAAACTTGTTCCGTAGTACATTTTCTTTCACTAAAATGCTATTTTTTATTCGAGCGGCAAACGAACAAGCCAGGCTGTGAGGTTAGCGCTAAGGCGAATTCCGTACAGTGTATCCATTAAATGTTAATATGTCGAGTTTGCACATGCTAACAAGTTGCTCAACAGAAATATTATCGCCATTTTGCTATACAAAAATATGGCAATAAGTGAAAGCTGGGATGGAAGAATTCGCGACGCTTCAGTTCAAGTCTGTTTTTCCTCTTTCAAGAAGTAACATCTCTGTGCGAACATGCAAAGCAAATTTCTCTTAAACTATTTTGGTTCGGATCTAGAAGAATCCTACGAATATATAATTAGACAGCTTTAGTATACGACAAAAACAGTATTATTTTCAAAGACACAGAAAGACAAAAGCCACCGACTTTTCAAGCCTATTACATCAATCAAGTCTCTACTGTGTTTCGATGTGCATATTTTTATGTCAGAACATCTGAATATTGAAAAGATGGAGACATCAATCAACTGGAGTTATATTTAGTTCTTTTCTCTGTATTTATTCATTGAAGAGGAAAATTAAAAAAAAAATCTCTGCATTTAAACTGACACAGAAAAGACAAATTGAAATTTTATTAGTAGTGAATAAGATTTTGCGCTTTCAGATTTCTGCACTCAAAAATAACTGGATTACTAATTTGTTGTGACTGTGAAGCTACAGTCAGAATGATGTACGAAACTGCAAATATGAAATAAATCACTCTGTTCTATGAGAAAAAAAAACACACAAGTACGTATGAGACAGTGATTTGCCAGCGTATTAAACTATCGAATGAATATACGAAGGAAAACAATAAATATACTATAAAGATATCGTAACCTAAAACGCCAAGGGAATAATTCAAACTGAACTGAAAATGTTTGTAAAATGAGTATAAAAAGATTTTCTTTCAGTAAAAGGTTTTTTTTCTATTCAATATGTAAATATTGAAACATCCATCAAAAAACCAAAAAGACATAAGACTAAAAGTTTTTTGGGCTTGTGAAATTCCTTACAGCCTTAAATATTTATTGAATTAAAGAAAAATAGTCTCTGCCAGACTCTGCGAATACCTTAACTTTTAGAGCTGTCGGCAAACATTTTTTATATATAAGAATTTATAGGTATTTTTTACTACATGATACCCACTATGATGATCTGCTTGCAGTCACGCACAGAATCGTCACTTACAAACTACACAAGCCACCTTTGATTACCTCGAAATTAATGAAAACGTGGATTTTGTGTTGCATACGCCCTTTGACAGTTTAGGAAACGTCACGTATGTTGATGGTATTATTAAATATATGTATGTATATGAGGTGTATGCTGGATTGTGCTTATGCCATGGCACTGTTACACTTTTCAGTGCACGGCCAACTCGCAGTGCCGGGAATAACATTCGTTTAAAAGTGTATTTACTTGCACCGGTGCATAAATTTTGAAACCACATGAACGATAGCACGCGAATGGCACACGTCGCAATTATGATGACGCACAATGGGTCACATCTTTTACACAAGAAAAACTAACGTACTCCATTTTATGATTATGAAAGGAGGGAAAGTAAAGTAGGAACAAAAAGAAAAGCCGGAGACTGAAAACCAAAATTTATCGATTAACTTTAAACTTTAGACATGTTTAAAACTTTTTGAGATGTCAGAAATTTGTTCGTAAATTGGGTGTGTTCGCGTCAACAACACATTACGATTGGGTTAAGAAGGACGAGGTCCTATAAATTTTTTCCATTTCCATGTCATTATTTGTTGATTCTTAATGCTAAAAAAAATATATAAATATTTTTTAAGTCCATTCCATATTTTTTAAGTTCATATGGGAAAAATTATATTGCTCGTTCGATTATAGTCGCCTAAATTGTAGGTATTGTGTGCAAGACAGTATGAGTGTAGTTGAAGTTTGCTGATATGCCTTATCGAGAATTCGTGAGTTTTTAATCAGTAATCGCGTTGTACGGCAAATATCTACAATCCAAGGCTTCAAGGTAGAAGCTCTGCAAATTAAATAATTTAGTTGGAGAGTTTTCACTTTCATCTGAGTTAGTTTTGCGTTCATATGAAATTTGCACAGCCGTGTGGCAGAAATTTTTGCGTTATTTAAAAAATATTGTCATGGAAATATTTTCCATCCCAGAGTGTGACTACTTTCTTTTCGATGGAGTTCCACTGAAGTGGATTTGTGCAAGTGTCAATTGCATTCGCTTTAAGGTACATAAATATAAATTATAACACTTCCTCACTGCCTGCTAGGGATTTCTGCATAATGAGAACGAACAGCTTATCTCTACTAAGAATACGCAAAGAGCGGTCCTTGTGTAATCACTTTCTCAATTTATGTGAAAATACAATGTAATATCTCATTTCGTTAACATCCCAAAATGTCAGCATCATTTTATTGACGCTGTCTACGCGAAAATGTCAAACAGGGCGTAGAGCTTTAAAACTTATATTCTAGGCAAAGCCAACAACATTTGGCTTTCGTAATAGCAAGCAATTAGTTCTTAATTTGAGCGTTCGCTTTACCAGCATTTAGTATAGATATACAGTTGAATATTATGATTTTTTGTTCAGTGGACTTCTTGATCTCTATTGGCTTAAATTTATGAGCAATATAACAATTTTATAATATTTTGAACTTTGTACGCTCACAAACGTCAAAACATTGATAAAGGTCTACCTTCACCCGCGGTTATACTTTGTAGCCATTATCCCGAGGGTACTGTTTTGATTGCAGAGTGATGCGAGAAACATCATGTTGTCAACAAGTTTTTAGATGTTGATAACTATCAACTTTTCAGCCAAGGATTTGTGGAATACATGTGTAAGTAGACCTTTGTTCATATTCAATAAAAGAATAAAAGAAGACTTGTTCTTTTTTCTAATTTCAATTTATTTTCAAACAAAAAAATTTCGATTCAAATAAATGTCTTACCATTTTTCTTTAAATAAACATCAAATATAAGATAAAAAGAAAGTTTTCTAGAAACAAAAATATTTTTTTGACAAAATGTTTATTGATTTTTTGAAAGTAGTATTTTTCTCGCAACTGGTTTGATCACAAAGAGTCTCAATTACAATTTAGCCGGCATTTTTGAAAATTTGTTCTCATACTTCAATATATAATTTGATAATACGATGTGACATTTCAACTAAAAAAATTAATTTGTCAACAATTGCAGTTTAGTGCATTTAGGCCCTGAAATTGCCAAAATACTTACATATCTAATAGCAGAATTCAATTAGATTAGATATTAAAATATTATAATAATGACAAGAACATGATGAACAACATCAAAGATTGAAATTTGAGGTTAAGAACTCACAGGAATGTATAAAGTTTGTTGCACGAGTGTAGTGGTGCTTTCTCTTATTTAGAAAATTTTTGTGCTGGATTAAATACATTTCGGCACTGCTTTATGAAGAAATTTTTTCCTTTTTTATTCGTGTTCACATAAATTTTCAACGGTATAACAAAATTTACGCAGCAAAACTCCAAATGTAACATTAACATGAAAACATGTTGATTATTAAATAAAGTCATAATTTTAATTGTTTTTTTTTTTTTAATTTAGTGCAATCATAAACAAAGTTCCAAGATCCAATCAAAATGCATACAAATCAAACTGAAATATATATATAAATTAAATTAAGAAATTAAATAGTAACGGTCTGACTGAGAACGGCGCTTCGCAATGCGAAGATCGATCGTTGACCTATTGTGCTTCCTCGTCCCCTCAACAGTTTAATACGGTAGGGACCGGATCAGCTTCTTAGCAGTGTAAGTTCCACCTCAATTTTGTGGTAAGATGTTGTTGTTATTATAAATTTTTTCTTGATTGTAATCTTTTTACTAACTCAACATTAAAATCCTTTTGTTTCCATCAGAAGTGCAATTTAATGCAAAATCATATTTCCTTTTTTATGAAAAAATGTTAAAATTTGCTATAAAAATATGCAAATTTTATATAAAAGAAGCCAACGAATCATTTAGAAAAATAATTCAAATGCGTGTTTTTTCATTTGATTTTACCATAATTTTTTCTTGTATATATTTTTGTGTACCCCAACGGAACAGACTGTGGGCGCTTCTGTAGGCAATCAAAAAACTTAGCAGTTTTATATTCGTTATCTCAAAAAAAATGTAACTACTGCATTGAAGCAACCTGTGACGACATCTGGACTCACTTATTTCCAAGATCCTGATTCAAAAGGTTTCTCTTCTGAAACTCCCATTTAACAATCCCAAATTTGCATTAAATTTCTTATATATTGTTTGTCTGAGTCTAGAAACTTGCTGAAATCAATAATAGCGCTGCGGAACATGTGATGCACAGCGTTCCATAGTGTGTTGATTACTTTTACACTTGTAGTTGCGAACAAACAAACAAACGAAGTGGAATAAAATTGTAATCATGCAGAACGAATTTCAATATGTTGTTGCTGAATTTGATTTAAAATTTAAATTACTCGTACTAACAAACTACTGTTCGAAAGTGCATCTTCATTCAGTTGTAGAGATTTTTAACAGCATTTGCTTTAGGTTTGACCACAATTCTGCACACACGCGGTACATGTTAAATAACAAAATATTTTCTTTCGGCAAAATAAATACATACATGTACTCGTATTTTAATAGCTGCTAAATTTATTTCAATTTAAAATTCTAAAATGTGTTTGTACAAAACCGTACGTAACTCAAACCTCTACTGATTTTAATCAGAAGGTCTTAAAAATAGATTTGAAAATTTTACAAACGAAAGTACTTTATTAAACGTGCTTATTTTGAATTAAATATGTATACAGATGGTAAATATCTGCGATTTTATTGACATATATATGAAAACATATTTCTCGAAGCATTAAAGCCTACATTAGCCCGAAAAGCAACCTGTGCGAGATTATACGTTGAGTGAAACTCACCCAAAGCTTTTTTAATTAATTTGAGTGCAAATGTGCTCTCATTTAAATTTTATATGTGATTTAAATTATAAACATTAATAAAGGATTCATTCCTTTATGGCAGATAATAAATAATTACAAAATGTAAATAAAATAAAAATTAAGTTCAAGGTAGAAGTACTAATTTAATTACAGGTCTTAAAGAAGAATACATTTATTGATAAATAGTTAAAAGAAATATTTATTAATGCTGGTCACACTGCAGCCAAGGTCTTGAAACTGTGGCCTACATATGCAGTCATCAACATCGTGTCCTTCGTGTAGGACAGTTTACGTCCTTGTCGACAACTTTAAGGCTTGAAAATGCACCTTAACTATTTTACTTACTCAGTTAATAATACTTCAAGTTTACATTATTGAAATACACTGGCAAGTAAAGAATAAAATGTTCCATTTATCGCCTGAAAGGTTTAAAGCTAAAATCGACATTTTCAGCAGTCCAAATACCTGTCGATATGGCGAAGTACTACTAAGTGATGGCTGAAGAACTGATGTTCCTTTCCTCGACCCAATAAGCTCGCATGCCTGAAATGGCTGACTAGCTGCTGGCAGGAGGGATTGAATGTTCTGTCCAGCACTAGGCGTTGCCAGCTTGCATGACCATACATTGCGGTGGAGGCAGTAAATTTAATTTGCGTATCACTTTTATTTTATGAGGAAGGTAGAAACAACCAAACTAAATATCCAATGGAGTTCTAATATATAAATGAATTCAGCATTCAAAATTCTGAAACTTCAGTTTTTTTTTTAAATAACAGGGTAATCCCAAAATAAAATTCTAAATACAATAGCAGTTTTACGATAAAAAAATTACAATAGAGAATTTTGTAGTGGACATTTTTCTATCAGTTTTTCAAAAGTAAGAAGTAAAAAAAATTTTTGCAAGTCCATCTACACATGGCGGCATTATTCTGCAACAAAACTATTGCAAAACAAATGATTGTCGTCTCTTCTTTTGTAGCTGATTGATAAGGATTGTATATTAATTATATATTTCAATTCCCAGGGGGTTAATTTACTTTTTATTTACAATGCAAAGTCACAGGCCGCAAAGAATAAAATATGTCCCATTTGCCGGCTCGCCGTTTATGACGTTTCTTCTCCTTGGCGTGTTTTGAAATACGATATGAAATTATTCATTGCAGAAAAGGAACTAATCTTGTTTAATTACAGTTTGTTAGCCGGATTCAATAAATTTTCCCAAATTTCCAGCATCTAGACAATTCTTTCATTAAAAAGAAGTTGAAAAGAATTCTTCTTTGCCAATGATATTAACCCGCTAATGGTGACCTACTGGTCTATGAGACCGGTTGCGTTAAAAAATTCGTATAAATTTCTTCTCCGTTATTCTTTTTTGTTGCGATTTCGAGTAGCTGCCGCATTGCACCTTCCCTACCATCAGTTCACGACGAAACTGCTTAGTGAGCGCAATTTCTGCATATTTTTTACTAACCTGTTGTGTGAGACCATGAGTCACCGTATATGTAAGTAAAATAATCAAGGATTAATGGGACCTGGGACATCAGGTCCTGCAAGAATTGGTCGGTGCTTTGAGTGTGGCTGGAAAAAAACAGAAAAATCAAGTACTCTTGCCAAAAATGCCAACAATATTTGTGTCTTGAACAAGTAGTGCCGTATTGCAGCAGTTGTTTATCGGAAGAAATTGAGTTTTTGAGATGTATTTTTTTTTGTTATTTGTTTTGGAAGGATACCAATTTTTGTTCATTTTATAAAAGTTCCAATTGTCGAAAGACTAATTAACGTTATTTTCCTTAATGAATATGTGTTTTTTTATTTTTTTCTTAATATTAAAAAATGTATTGCAAAAACATTGTTATTTTTAATGCTCTAATTAAAAACATTTGTGAATTTTTATATTGAAATAAAAGAGCTTAAATTGATTAAATATCTTTGTTTTATTGTCAAAGTGCATAAATAAAAAGAAAAACATGAACTATAAGTAACCCGTTTCGAAAAATCTCAAGTTGAAAACCCCGGTGCATGAGACCGGCGTCACCATTAATCAAAGTCAAATTTGCGTCACCATTGGCGTGTTAATGAAACCAAATTTTAAGAAACCACAATATTTACGATTTAGAATATTATCGTTTTATGTTCATTTAACATGATTTCTATATAAAACTATACATTTTCATCTCAACATCAACAATTGTTAAAACTTTTAAGAGCAACAGTAAATTCATTTTCCATGACAGCATAAATATTTGACTGGAAAATCTTTGGAATTGTATTTAGATTTAGTACAGTTTTAAAAATGTTTTAATTCATTTATGGTTGACATCTTATTTGCTTCAATATTTTAACTTTCGAAAACAACGCAATTAAAAGTTAAAAAAACTTTCTTATTGATATTTTTACTTTGATAGAAACCGCTCTTTTTTTGCTTAATTGTGAGGAATACTTTAATAAAGTAATTTAAAAAAAAGCGTTCAATATTGAAAATACAAGTAACGCAGCGAAAAGTGAAAAAGAAAAATTTCAAATGTGACAAATCTGTTGCGGCAACAGAAAAAAATAGATACCAAAATAGCCCAACTAAAAGAACTTGAAAAGGGGGAAAAATAAATTCAATACATGCAGGTAATTGTCCGAAAAGGTGGGAAATGAAATAGTTTAATGAAAATATGACGAAAATAAGAAACTTTTAAAATATTTGGTGTTTTAATGGATGAACGATCACCCCCAGTGACTGACTTAATATGATATGAAAGGTGGACAATAAATACAAACACTCACAAAAAAAGCGATACAATAATGAGAATATATAATATGGATTCAAGGTTTTCCATATTCCTGGCGATATTAAATGTTTTCAAAACCAAGATATTTAATTGGGTTTTCGGTTGTGTTTTCTTCAACTCTCATAAGAAATAAGATCCCTGTGGGCTTGTGTCAGACCATCAGCAGTTAATGTTGCCTACGCCTCATGAAATAAAAAAGTATTTTATTGATCTGAAATGAATTTTTAGACAATAAAAATTTGTTTCGAATTTTCTCAAAACTAATTACATTTTGGAATGAAATTGTGACACGCGGCAGTTTTTGGAACGGCTAGAAAAAAAGGTCATCGTGTGCTTAAAGTTTTTTGGATTTTGTTTTCTATTAATTTATAAATTGTGACAGCTTAAGATTTGGTAAAAAGAACAACTTTTCTTAACTAACTTCAATATTTCGTTAAGAATTTAATGGCTTCATGGGGAAAACAGTAAAAATATTATTAAAATATTTCAATAAAAAAAATACTGAATTAGAGAAACCTCAAAAATTCTAACTTAGAGGCATAGAAACTTCTAAAATATGTACCCAGTAGTAGCAATATATTAAAATTTTCTCCCAGTGTATGTTACTGATTAAAGTTATGATAACTTTTGTTAAAAATAACTGAAATTGGGCAACTATTCTTTTAATGTCATTTCTTCTTTTGAACAGAGATGTTGATGGCTACAGTTTTAGCTCTGTAATTATGTGCCCTACAGTTAAGCAGGGCGCTGCAGTGGTTTTTTAGAAGTCAACATTATTTAGACACAGTTTTAGAATAGCCAAACACAAGTCGAAACAAAAATGTTTTTGTATTTTAGTATCAAGTCAATTCAGTTAAATCTGTTTCTCATCTTTTGTGGGTAAAACCCAGATGTTTAAACAAACCAAATAGATCACTAAAGCTTTATAAAATTTGCCTAGAGAAGTACCTTGTCTACAACTACTTTTTTGAGGAGATCTCAACATCGGACACCGTTTCTTATTCGACTACGGATTGCTAAAAAAAAAAAAGATTTCTGGCGTAAATACGATGTTTATATATTTATATTGTATTCGTCTTTTGAACCCGCTGCCACCGACCATTGAATTAAATAAGGAACAACGCATCTTTTATTTTTTTTTCAATAAACAATTTAATCTTAATGATTAATAATATTCTTGTTTGCCATAAAACACTGTAAATTGTACAATATTACAAAAAATAACTGATTATATATTAAGACCATCCTTAACACTCAATCATTAGTAAATGCAAATTAAAATGACTTTCTGCTTCATGCTGAATTTACACTTTTTTAAAACTTGGCTTAATAATATTCAATATCAAAACTTTTTTTATTTCAAAAAAGTCACATATAAAATAATATTTAATTTTGCTATAAAGTCATATTTATCGTAAAAAATCGTAACTTTATTTTTATTTCAGGTTGTTTTAACATGATTTTTTGTTTAAACTGTATAAATAACTGTGAGATCTACATCATAATTTGACAGTGTGTTTAATGTTCTTCAAATTAAATTTATTGGAATTATATGTTGAAAATTTAACTTAACAAAACTATAATAGATCAAAGTTAAATATCTTTGCTAACTATATTTGTACAAAGAATGCAGTTCATTTTAAATTCGTTTTTACCAATTACTTTCGTGTAATATTTTCCTGTATTATTTTTTAGATCACAGTGCATTCAAACTTTGTTTGCTTTAAAAAATCTACAAGTAAATGGCCATCAAACCCATTCAACTACAACAAATTTGGTTAGGAAAAAAAAACAAAAAGAAAATCAAAGCGAAAAGCAAAAAGTTAGAAAAAATCGTGTTAAACGAAGTTTAGATTTTTTATAAAGTACTTGAATTCGGAGTGAAAATGAATATTTGAGTTTTAGCCATAAACGAATGACAACCACCTGCAAAGGTGGGTGAGACAAATAAAGGAAAATATCTAAAATAGAAAAGTGACAAACATTGAAATACAAAAAATAATAAAACAATAAAAAGTCAATTTATTAAATAAGAGGATTTTTTAATAACAATCGTAATGTTCAAAAAGTTCAGGATATTTTATGCCTTTATCGTAACGCTTAACCTTGCCATCAAATTTAATGAGGGAGCTGATTTAAACAGGAGCAACAAATTTCTAAACAAGAGCAGTTTTGCGGTAATTGAGGCGAAGGATTTGTGGCAACCAATAGTTCCATCGCGTTATTGGTTGCCAACGCCTACAACGTTTATTCCAGCTCGGGCTGGATCAACAGAAAACCACAATTTTACCGTGAACACTACAGGAAGTCATGGTAAGCACTTTGCAACATCATTGAAACCAACGGCAAAACTGACAACTCTACCACTACTGCCAACACCTGAGGAAAATTACTCGCAGTTGGAGTCACACTTGTATCCACTTAATGAACAAAATAGCGACAACACCAAAGCAAGCGAACAGTTAAGCGCTTATCAGCAACAGCTTTTATCAAGTTATAACACAAGAGAAACTCAATATCATCAACTTGAAATATCAAAGAACTCAAAACTCCTACCAACGCCACATCAAGTAGCGAACGAAAATTCAGCTATATTACCGCGTTTCAGTAGTTTCCATAATTTGTGGGATATACCAAAAGACAAAAACCTTCCAAAGCCTTCCTCGTCGTCACTGAGTGTGTGGCATAGTACAGCGCCAGCAAAACACATTGCAACACCACAAACCGACTCCGAAAATACTGCCAATGCAATGAAACTTCCCGTCACCACAAGCGTCGAAAACGAAAAAAACATTGGAAATCTTTTGCAAACAAACTCAAATTTCCCATTAGCTAACGAAGACTCAATCGGTGACATTAAAAAGCGTCCGCACCAAAATCATCTAAATAATCCTAAAACTGGCAAAGACATAAAATCCTTAAAAATTGCCAATAAAGAAGCAGTAAAGACGATTAAAATTGCAACAGCTGATCAAAGTTACGACAGCCAGGAAAAGTTCTGGGACAAACTTCTAAGTAATTCTGAAGGATTTAATAATCGCATCAAACATGACATTACAAGTGAACAATATGAAATTAGCGACAATAATGGTGAAGACAAAAAAAACCGTTCTGATGTATTTTTAAAGGGGGGTAAGTGTTATTAAACAATATAAATAAATAGCTCATTAATATGCGAGAATTTTCAATTTTCGCGGACTCATACAGTCAATCATCATTTTTTTACTCGTCTCAAATATAGTTTCATAGTTTCAGCTATTTAGTGTGTTTTGTTTGCTTGTGAAAGACCTAAAAGTTAAAACTGTTTTGCAAAAAAAGTGGAATTGAAATGGTAGCAATCACATACGGAGTTGCTAATCTGCATCTGGACTGCTGGCGCAATCGATGAAATGTTGTGAAAGTGAAGAAAGTTGCTACGTGGCCAACCGGTTTGGAAATTTGGACAAGAAGCTTATTTTGGCGAAAAACAACATCTGAGTCTTCATATTCACCAGATTTAAGGACCTGAGACATTTTCATGTTGAAAAGACCCATGAATGGATGGCATTTTTCGACGATTTTACAGATTAAAGCCGAGGGAACTTCAAGGACATGCCGAAAAATGTAGATCACAACTGCTTCCACGATTGGAAGAAACGCTGCCACAAGTTTTTACATCTAAGGGAAGGCGACTACTTTGAAGAGCAAATATTTCTTTTGAAATATTGAAATTCTACTTATCTTTCGAACAGACCTCGTAATCTATAAATCATCCAAGCGACGATTTCTGAAATGCTGAAAAGTTTGCATTTTTTTCCGAAATTAAAGCCGTGATGCACGATGTCGAACGTGATCGTTTACCAACATTTTTCTAGAAGGGACGCAGCTGATCTAATTGCAATAGGTCGGAAATCATAAATATGAGCCATATAGTCATTTGTCCTTTGAAATAGTGACGAGCACTAACGTTCGATATCATGAGAACAGGCAATTAGAGATAAATTAGTTTCCATTAAATCACATTAATTAAGAAATCAGCATAAACCGTCGTCATATTAACGTTTTTACTCTTAGGGGAATTATCAACTTCTTCTTCTATCTTTGGCGCTACAGTCCGGGGTGAGCCTGGGCCTCAACCAACAAGCTTTTCCAGCTGGCACGATTTTTAGCCAGCATCCTCAAATTTTGCACACCAAGTTGGTTGAGGTCCCTCTCCACTGGTGTGCGCAGCCATCGGTTTCGTGGGCGTCCTCTAATGCGTTGTCCCACTGGTTCGGAATCGAAGATTCTACGGTTCGGAGCAGTGTATTCCATTCGCTCTACATGGCCCAACCACCTTAGCCATTGTAACCGTAGACGAATTTAAACTTTATTTTAATAAAATAACGATGACCTGCTTACTTTCAAAACGCTGCCATACAAGTCTTCTTGGCAAGGGCTACGTAATAAGATTTTTCAGTTTCCCAACTATTCCTAAAGTTCATCAAAAGTGGCAATCTGGATGAGTCCATCGGCTTGACTGTGACTTTAGTATGTTCAATGCGTTTTGGAAAAGTATGTAGGTATTGTTATAGGCCAAAAAATAGGCAAACTAACAAAACGGGTTGATTTAGTTGTTTTGAATTTATTTAAAAAAATATAACAAAAAAAGTAAGTCAGCAAGTTTCGTGGCGAGGGGCTAAAATTTCCCCAGCGAGCCAAGGCTTCCAATAGACCGGTCGAGCGATGCCGTTGTAGCAACGCGAATAAGAGCCATAGGCTTGAAAACAGTTCCACTGAACGTCTGTCCCGCGATATGGCACATAAATGTTCACCAACATATTATCAACTTTTATGAAGTTAAACGACCTTTAACAAAAATGGTCTTCTTGCTCGTATATCTATTCTTTTAGTACAATTTCTGAAAATAGATTAATAGAAAAGGAAAAAATTAATCGTGCTGCGGAGCGCTTAGAGTACAAAAGTTTGTTCGTAACTAATGGGTGGCTTGGCTTGCAAGACATGTGTGTGTGCGTACTGATCTATAATTCAAACAACACGTATATTTAAGGTTTTATTTACAACCGTACTTTCCTCTAACCAGTAGCTTTTTAATATTGAAGAGAATAAAATCAAGGAAAAACATACAGGCGTTTTGAAACGCACGTCGTTTGGAGAAAACATTTGAAAGCTCATTGCTAAAGCAAAAGGATTCATTATTTATTTAATGGTTTAATTGGAACGATTTACAAAACAATTGTATATAATTCCTTATTTATAAGACAAAAGATACAGTTTAATACTTAATGGAGGATATAACTTGTTTTAGATGAATAAGCAGAAGCCCCGCCACAAAGAACGGCATGTGTGTAGTCACTTGTAACATTCAGCCCACGCCATTAATTTCTCAAAAATGTTTGCTACAGCCTTTACGGTGCCGGCACAATTCTTTGCAATTTGTTGTTGTCGTTTAATTGTTGGCAAGTGTTTACAACAAAAAGGTCAAGTGTGGATAATATATATTTTTCTTTTATTAGGGTTTACAGAACAGCACTTGAGCAATTTTTGTTCAAGCATTGCCCCTAGTGGAACAAGCAGCGTACCAGCGTATTAGTAGAGTTAGACAGCTGCAAGTGCAAAATATTGCAAAACGAAGTGCAGGTAGTGCAAAATACATATTCTGAGACAAATTGTCTTTTATTTTATTATCTTTTCCTGTAAGTTTTAAATTAAAATAGAAACCCAAAAACTTAACAAAAAAAAAACACAATTATTCACAAATACGGATGTTTTTGAGATTAAAACGAACAATAATTTACCGATATATCATCTTTAAATTGTGTCAAAATATCAATTTGTTCAGTATTTAGCACAAGGAGAAGAAAACTGAATGAAAACTAAAAAGCCGTCAGTTCAAAGAAAAACAAAAATAACCAATTTCACGGAATCTGATGATAAATACCGGCAATTTAATTATTTATACATTTATTGTAACCCCAACTTTCCACGGAGTCTACGGCTGATACGGATTATGGATTACTAATATTATTTTCAAACTGACATAAGAAAAAGTTTTGTATATAAAATAGTTTTCAAACTATTGAAAAAATTATCTCCATAAATACGTAAAAAATAATATAACTCCAGATAAAACAATTGTAGGCGTTAAAGAACGAAAGGAAACTTCTGACTAAAGATCATCGAAATCAAAGGAAAGTTCGTTTCAACAAATTGCATTTGGATCTACTAGATCAATAAAGTTATAAAAACCATCATTACAGTTGATTTTTTTTTTTTTTTTTTTTTGGAAATTTGTGTGACGACAATAGAAAAGTTGTTAAATTCAAACAACTGAGTTTATTTTATACGCTTTCAACTCTATTACCCACAAGAAGGGTAGCACCTACAAAAAGTCGACTTATCGACACCTGAAAGCTACTTGAGTGGCTTTTGTTTTAGCCAAACCAAAGGCAAACAATCATTTAAGTCAACTTCGTGAGAGTTTAAACATACACCCAGCTTCTGTAAATCACTTTTTGTCAAAAAATCGCCAAAAGTGTAATTTTCGTCTATTTTGTGTTCTAGAAATCGCTCAAAGGGTTTATAAAACTAAATTTCTTTTTCAAATTGTTTCTGCCGTTTTTTCCGTTATAGTTTTATGTTCTGTAAATGAATTTTGCTACAAAAAAAACGTATTTAAAACAGTTGGCCTTTGAGAGCACGAAAAAATACTTTTTGAATAAATATATTAAATAGTTTGTTGTAAATAATTTAAATAAGCTAAAAAACGAAATGTAATTAGTAAATAATACGTCAAACATGTTGGCCAGAATTTTGGACACGGTACTCCTTTCCAAGATTACAATCATTTACAATCATTTGTTGTGCGCTCCCCCTTCCGAAGTAACGAAGTGCCGTAGCTAATTGTAAAATCACTGGAATGCTTGCTTCGACCACTTTGGTTGATATTTCATTTAACAGCATCAAAAGGCCTTCTTCATTTAATCTAAAATATTCTATAAATCGTTCATTTAACAGCATTTCATTTAACAGCCTCAAAAAGCCTTCTTCATTTAATCTAAAATATTCTATAAATCTTTCATTTAACAGCATTTCATTTAACAGCATCAAAAGGCCTTCCTCATTTAGTCTAAAATATTCTATAAATCTTTCATTTAACAGCATTTCATTTAACAGCATCATCAAAAGGCCTTCTTTATTTAATCTAAAATATTCTATAAATATTTTTCTTCGTTCAAGATAATTTTCACTACAATTTTAATGGTAACTTCCGATTTCTCTGGTAGGTCAAAAGGATTGGAACGATCCCGAAGTCTTCTCCTCTGCATCCTTTGCATTCGTCCTTTTTTTCTCTTTCCAACAAGTAAATAGAAATAACCGCAGATTGGATCATATTAGTAGTTTAAAACACGTTAAAGCTACTAAAAATAATTTCGCACAGAAGTTTAAAATTTAGTTTGTTAATTTTTCTATTGTAAATGAAATTCATTCACAGTACAACAAAATTTTGTTTTTTCTTAAATTGTTTCATACGATTTTCAGAGCACAACAAAATCGGTTATGTGGAATTAAAATCAGTTTCACTTTCATTTCGTGGTGATATACAGAACCTGCCTGATAAATAAGGTTTTGAAAAATATTTAAATTGACGGTGTGTTCTTTAGAACACAATTATTCCTATGAAAATTTTAATATGAAATCGTGTTAACTTGACATGAAATGTCGCTGATTCCTTAATACTTTTGCTTCGCAAAATATTTAATGTTTATTTAAATTTATTTCGCTAGAAAATTAAATAAATTTACTGTTAATAGCCCTTGAGTTTATTATGCACTTTAAATATATTAAATTTATGTCATATTTATTTATTTTCAGTTCATTCTCTATATTTATTATTGAACAAAAGAACATAAATTTGTGTTTTGAAAAATATTATTAGTTCATTTTTCTTTTTAATTTTTACTGCATTTTGTGCTGAGACCAAAGAAACTGTCGTGCTAATTGTTCGGCTGTGTTTAGCACATATCAAAAATTTAGTGTAATTATAAATTTCATGGCACTCTATTCTCCTATTTCATAAATAGTGCATAAAATGTTGAAAACCAAAAACCTATCGTTGCTGGCCAGAGATTTTATGTAAACCCACAAAAACTAGTGCAAAGGTGTTAAATCATACGAACCAGGTGGCCAGTTCACATATCCAATTTGTGAGATAATGAGAAAGTTAAGGTTTCACGCCCTGTATGCATGTGGCGACGTCTTGTTCAAACCATTTCACTTCCAAAGGATTTGTAGTGTCATGAGACATATAAAAATTACGAATGCTTTGCCAATCGTGTCCGCCAGTCACGGTTATGTTGACTTTAAAAAATTGGGTTTTTGGCCTGTACGCCGCACAAATAGGGAGAGTAATGAAATCTCAATAGTGTCATGAGAATTGTACTCTCTCCTTTTTTGAAAACAGTTCTTATACGTTAAGCCGGGATTGAGCCCCATCGCCGAAGATGATCCGACAATACAAATCTGGTTCAACTTCTAGTTGATTCTCAGCGATGCACTTGATAGTCTCTTGACTTTCATTCTTGCATTAGTTGGATCATATGTGGATATGGCCCCCGACCTTTCTTCAATATTTATTTTACAGTTAAAGGAAAATATGAATTTTCATTACAATAACCATAATTTACAGTCTTAAATTTTAGTTTTTTAAGAAATAACTATTTAAAAGTATTTTAAGTATTTTACTACTTGAAACGCAAACTGGCTTCCAGATTTAATTTAAATTATAAGATAAAGTGACTTTAGAGTTGCGTTTCAATTCAATAAATAAAAAACGCTTTGAACAGCCTCAAGCAATATTGGCGAAATTAAAATCATTAAACTAAATCGCTATTTAATTTAGCCTGAGAATAACAGTCTGTTAAACAGCTTTATAAAAGCTGCTATGCAAATTTTCTTAGTCAATATTTTAATAAAATCCAATAAGTTGGATAAATACGCGAATAAATTACCAGCTTCATTTTCATCTTTAGCAGTTATAATATCACCCGACCCACTCGCCGTCTTGCCGTTACCAAATTTTAATTGAATTATTTTTCTTTTTGTTCTTTTCCCTCCGTAGCAGCTGCTACTTATGATGACATTGGCCTAGAAATGTTTACTGCGACGGCACAGCAGTTGGCTAAAGCCACTTCAAAAACGTTGTCGGCAGTCATAGCAGCATCCCTAAGAAAACTAGAGGAGTTGTTCGAAGTGAAAAGCATATTTTCTGCAACCTCTAATGGTAAGAAAAAGTTCAAGTTTAAAGCAGCCACACAAAAGCTATTGTTTGACAAAATCTCTTTCAGCAGCAGCATTATTATCTTCGGTTGTGCAAACTGTGAATGAAACAGAAACTCAAACTGGTTCTGTTGAATTCAAATCGGCATCAAGTGACACAGAAATAACACCAGATATACGAAATTTTTCCACGCAATACCAGACTGCATCTTCTGTGGCAACGTTAACAGCAACGCCCAAATACCATTTGCCATTTGCGACAACATCAAAGAGCCCAACAGCGGTTAGTTCCGGTCGCAAATTAAAAAAAGTGAAAAAGAAATTTCAACAAATTCTACTTCCACTTTTGCTGGCGTACAAGTTGAAGTTTTTGGCCTTAATACCCCTTTTGGCTGGTGGTCTTATTTTGCTGGTGGGTTCGACGGGCTTAGCTGGATTTTTCTTTGCCTTATTTACTGCCGTCATGAGTTTGCACTCCGGCCATCGAAACCCTATTGTAGTTAAGAAGTATTGACAAGATTCTTTCATCACCAAACTTTTGTAAAATTTCTTTAAAATACACAAACAATTGTACATTATTAATGACGCAGAGCAGCAGTTAAATTCGCAAAGATTGATTTGCAGTTGATATAAATTTATGTCTAAATATTTGCAACGGTTTGGTCTAACAGCCAAAGCCGAGATAATATCAAAAGAAATTGCTAGGGGACATTTCAGTAAACAACTGTATTTAAGAACAAATGGAAATAGATCCCGAAATTACTGACAAAGTTCATGCATAACACGAAAACAGACAATTGGGAGAACATCTAATATATACCCAAATATATACAACAGTTGCGACTTTAAAACTCGACTTAAGACGTTATGGTAATACGACACAGAAATAACGGTGTTCCTTTTTGGGAAAACTATCTGACAGTTGAGTTGAGCCTGTTTTGTTAATGTAATTTACGGAAAATTTGGGCTTAAGACTTCTTTACAACTCTTCCATTTACATCCTCGATACAACAACACATTTTATTCATGCAAAAAAGTTTGTGGCTCAATTGTAATGAGAATGGAAATCAATGATGTCACTCACTCCTATCGGCCTTCACATAGAAGGTCGATAGCTGAGATATTGGCGAAATAAACATTCTGTTTTAAAAAGAGAGGTCGACAACTGACGGAGTTTTTCTAATCGCAATTTTCTGATTAAATTCTAACATTATGCGAAAATTGTTTGTCTTTGTTATTAATGAAAAAAGTCAGGTGGTCGAGTCTACAACATATATATATATATATATATATATATATATATATATATATATATATATATACGTAACCAGTAAGCAACAAAAAACACTCATATTTTCTGATTTAGCATAAATTTATATCTTCAAAACGAATAATGTTCGCTAGTTATTTATTTGACAAAGATACAAATTGTATTAGTTGTTACATAAAACATAGAGGCTAGAATTAGCACACCCTCTCTCTACCTAAATATAGAAAACAATGATTTTGCAAATTCTGTTATATGAAAAAATGAAAACCCCAAACGCTTTACAAAAGTTAAAGTGAATAATATTCTTAATTTTTTTTTGGAATTACTTTTATTCGTCACCGAAAAACATTAGAGAATTTTGTCTTAAATACTAGTATTTTTATGATTCTATTCGCATTTTTTAATCTATATATAAATTTAAGTTTTAAGTTTCAACTTATATTTTTAATCTGCATTAAAAATATGCCAACAATTGTGCCAAATTTGAACGAGAGAAAAGTCTTCAAAAGCTTGAAAATGGACTCAAAAATGTTGAGTTGAGCATTTAAGACATATTTTTAGTTTTGTAAGTTTTGACTAGTTTTTTTATTGGCACCAAAGAAAAATCTCCAATGGAAACTGCATCCAAAAAATATGAAAAATAAGAAGTAGACAGGACATGACCAGAAAAAAATTGCAAGCGAAGCCAAGCGTATACGCGGAAAGGTGGATTTCCTATGATCTGGCTAGTTTTGGCCTCACTCAAGCTGAAATTGGTGGCCTTTAGGACGATACGTCTTCAAACAAGGGGTCTTCGCAAGGCCTCATAGTTCTTATATTTTATGGTTTATTGAATTATGTCTTGGCTCTAAGATACTTTTGGAATAAACGTTTTAAGATGACTTTTGGCAATTGCTGCCTATTAAAAGTTTCCGATAGATTTTTAGGGACCAACTTTCCGTTCATTTGGGTTTTGGAAGCATTTTTCATTTTCAAACTTAGTAAAAAAGTGATTCAATAAATTTTTCAGACATCTTTTTTCCATATAGCTAAACTTTTACCCATTTCCTTGGTTTGAAGTTTAATTTTTTTACTTTTTATTTGTCTGTAATGAAATGAAAAATGTTATAAATAAGACAGTCGAAAAATTACTTTTATCAGACTGGAACAATATTATATTCAACTTGATCATTGTTTGTTTGTTGTCACTTCTTAAGTGCCAATTATTGTCATGAATTAAAGCAACTTTTGTTAATTTAATAACATATAAGAAATGGGGTTTGTATTTTATTTTTATTTTTTGGTTTTCAAACGAAATAAAAATATTGTTACAGCAATATTAGCATTCACTTTATAACATTAGACCTATTCCCAATCTTGTGCCTTTGAAAATATCTCCTATCATTTGGGAACGGCGTTTTGGTGTTATTTTCAATCGTAAAGAGGAGTGGATCATAGGCCCAACGTCGGCATGTCCGCGGCAGATGTGGACGGTTAGTTTTTATTTTCAAACACACGCAGATATCTCACAACACATTCTGATATCATAAGTTTAACTATAAACTGATGTAATTAGAAAAGAAATAATTGTCATATCAGTTAAATACATCTTCCAATTTGTTTGTTTCTAACTAAACGAAGGAAAGAAATAGAATGAAATTTTACCCAGATACTGTTGGCATATCCAGCAGCAACATTATCATAACCAGTCGCACTATTGTGACGAGCAACCGTACTATTGTTACTGACAAACATATTATTGTCATTAAAAATTTCAATAAAAAATGTGCAAGGACGAAATACTCGTAGTTATTAAATATTTCTTTTTTGCAAATTGTAGTTTTGTAGACTTCGAAGCCTTTTATAATCATGTAACCATAATTTTTAATTAGTCGTTCTTATATTTTAAATTAGACATAATAAGGAAACACTTTATTATTAATTAAAAAATGTCTTTGTTTTCGACAATATAAGTAGATATCGCTAAAAATATAGTGTCAGCCTACAAATAGTTTTAATAATAATTTAACGATTTTAATTATGGTATTAATTTCTAGCAAAAAATATTCCAGCTTAATGCGATTTCGGTTCGTAAATACTAAAAAGCAGTCATTACTCATAGAAAAATGACCTGCCACGACAGTGAAATATTTTACTGTGACAATAACATGATTCAATATGGCGATTGTTAATGAGAACAAAACTATATGGTTCGTATGGTAAAAGTTAGGTTGGTTAAGTTATTAGTATGGTTAAGTATAACATGATAAACTTGAAAATATTATGGTTACTTACTAAATACTTTAATATTTTTGAACTTAAATTTTAGCATTTGTAGCATTTTCTTGTAAAACTACTGTAAGTTATATCTATGATATGGTAATTCTAAAAATAAATTGACTCTTTGAAGTGTCATGCTTTTCAAATTATTAGCAACTACCACATCATGCAACAGAAGTATATTGCTCTTGGCATATTGTCCTTCCAAACAAATATCTTTATGTCTACGTCCATTTGAATAACAAGAATGTCGACTGATTTGGTCACATACATAATGTTTAAGCTGAAATTCTACTTATAAGTTGCAATTTAATTCGAAATGAATCATAGTCCATTTTGATCTAACCTTTCAGCAAAGTTTCTTTCTGCTTCTACATCGTTATCCCTTTCTCTTGCTACTCTTATTCCAATTTATAAAATTATCAATAAGTTTTATTTTGTTGTACAGTGTTATTACCTCAAAATTAAACTAAATAAGATTTTTGCCTCCTTATAATAAAATTGTTTTCTTGCACATCAAATTAGCACAATTTAGAATCATGTTGCAAGCTTCAATTGCTTTAAAATGTAAGTTGAATTTTAGTTCAAGCAACAAAATATGTGAATGTTCAAAACAAATGCAAGGCAAATTTACTGCAAGAGTGACATAATTAAAAAACGCAAGTTTTGAGTTAAATATGTATGTGTAGAGTGAGTTTCCAGCTGCAGAATAAATACCTAGAAAAATATTTAATCTGTGCTGCTGAAAACCCCTTAAAAACACTTACACGCTTATGGAATGTGGAAACGTTAATACAAATTACGGAAATGAACCCAACATTATTAACCGTCAAAGTTTACTTCCGTTAAAGTCCACTGGGTCAAATTTGACCTAATCTGAAATTTTTATATCAAAAAAATTTCTAGTTTTATTTGATCTCTACTAAAACAATAAATAGGAATTCGGAGAATCGGCCAACCAATGCAGATACCTCTTGCCTTGAAATAAAAAAGACGATACACAATTAGCAGAGAAGCGCAATATCGCTACAAAATATTACGGAGTAGTAAAGTTGTTAAAATAAAAAAAAAATTAATTATATTGCAAACAAATTCTTCGGTGTAAAAACAGGGTTTTTAAAATTGCTCTTGATCTGTTTGAAAATCAACTTCTAGGATTAAAACTTTAAAGCTAAAACTTGTTGAAATCGGTTTATGAACAGCAGAAATGTGCTGCAATTAATACGAATTTGTATATTGGCAGGGACCTTAAATAACAGTTATCCAGAAAATTTAAACTTAAATAATCTCCCTGTTAGGGGGAATGGGCCAGTGCACTCAGGGCAAAGTTGTTGATTGCTCTCAACCTGGCGAGAAGCCAGCAGCGATCCCTGAAAATGGACTGGTCAAGCTGACATACTGCCTCCCCGTGGCGCCCCTGGATAGCCCCTACAGCACCCGCTTAGAGGTGAACCAAAGTGTGCAGCGAATCCCCTCTGTCCAGGGGTCTAAACCAGGACCCGGTCCTCCAGGTTTCGGGGGTTGTGCGTGGGGGTAACTTCCCTACCGTGTAAAAACACACTAGTTACGACACAACAACAAAGAATAACTTTGTTGGTTGAGGCCCAGGTTCACCACGGACTGTAGCGCCAAGAGAAGAAGAAGAAGAATCTCCCTGTTAAGAGTCAACGGAAGCCTATACTAGTCTATACTCATAGGGTCAAGTTTCTCTTGCTGTTTGAAAATATATGGTCTCAGTTCGAGAATTGTTTGTCAAACAAATTTAAGATCGAGTAGTTTTATTTTACTCGATGGAAGAGTTGATTGGAACAAAAACAAAAAGAACAATAATTGGGATTTCGGGTTAATTAATGTTTGGCACAGCGTAAAATATTTTGAGCTTTGCTAAATTTTCTTATGTCCCCATCTCTGCTAAATAGAAATAGAAAAATAACGATTATTCAAATTTCCTTCACCACAAAATCGAGTTCTGGTACAATGCACTGCATATATTTTGTTGCCAGACATCTGAGTCTTAGTCCCAAAACAAACAAAAAAAAAACTAAGAGCAGAGAATGTTCTTTCCAGAATTTTTGTCAATTGATAAGTGCGGATAATTTTTTTTTTTTTGCAGAACTCCAAAAAGAGCGTTAATAACCGATAAGAGAGAGATAGTTCTAGAAAAGCTATCGATTTAAGTTTAAATGTTTTTATAGAAATTTGCCAAATATGTTTCCAACTACACAAAAACTTTCGATTCTAGAAAACAATATTTTTAAATTACAGATTTCCAACAGATTTTTTCTTATTGTTTTTATATTATTTTTAACTTGAAAACTTGAAAATTCACCACCAACTTCTTCTCAAAACATCGATTTAAAAGATGTTTGAGCAAATTTTATACCAGAAATGGACTTATGCCATTATTGAAGTAAATCGCTAAAACATATGAATACAAAATCATACAAATAGATAGATGTAACAAATGAAAGCCCAATATTGTTTGTGCCCATGATAGTCTTGCCTTTTCTACAGCAATTATCGCATTGATCATTTAATGAAAGCAACCATGTGCAGCGAATCGTAAGGGATTTTCTTGCATAAATTATCGTATTCTTTGGATGAAAATCAAGATTTTTTAACTAGATATCTAACTTAAACCTGTTAGTTCTTAAAGAATTACGAAAATGTTAAGATCGTTTACGGTATAAATAATTTTCAAAATACAGAAAAAAATAATATTAAAAAGAAACAATAACAAAAATAAAAGTATAATGAAAGTTTTAAATTTATTTAATCTGTTCTCAATGATGCTGGTGACTGTGGCAAAAGCGAATGAAACTTTGCAGGAAAAGAAAACAGTAAAAACAATTGATGTTGTTAAGGATAAGAGCCTGACAAAAGAAAAAACCAAATATTTGAAAAGTGAAAATTTGTCAAGACAAAGTATAAGTTTGTGGCCGAATATAGAGGAAGACCAAGACTTATTGCTGTTGGAGCAAGTGTTGCAGGATATTGAAGCAGGTCAGAATGGCAGAATTATATAGAAGTTTTGTTAAGCGGCTGTTAAGTGCATAAATATCTTTTCTTAATCGGGTTAGCGAAGAAATTCTAAAACAAGACAGGCGGGCAAGTTTTCTGGCATTTGCCATATTTGGTGTACGACTTTGTTCTTACGATCATTATTTGATTCATTCGTTTAGCAATAATTCCAATGATCTAATTAACTTGTGATATGGCTGGCTACATTTATTTCTAGTTTAGAACTGAAGTATATCTTTGGAGGTATGGGAAATTCCATTTTCATTTTGAACCACATTATATAAATATTGGTAAAGGGTGTTTTTTATAGAGGTATATAACTTTGAAATGGAATAAAACAAAGTTGAGTTTTATAAATTAACATGCAATTTACTTTATTGAATAGATAATCTTCTGATACTATAATCTAAATAAGACTTCTGGCATATGACCGCCACGCCTGGCGATGACTTCTTCCTACCCACAGAAAATAGTCTAGCGGCTTTGAATCCCACGATCTTGGGTCCGAAGCGTGAAACTATGCGGTTGCCGAACGTTTCCTTCAATAAGTCAATTGCGGCACGAGCTGTGTCCTTTGTTAAACCAACTCAGAGCTATTTGCACAATAACTTCTACTCTATGAATAGGCACCAAAAACCTGCATATTTAGATGTTTTAGGCGATTAAAATTGTCCACAAAATTCTTCCATGTGTTTCAAGCCATCGCCACAATTGTTGTCAGTAGGTGCTCATTATTATGTATAGCAGAAACTAGCCAGAACTTTCCAAACATTATCGTCGTCCCAATCGGGGTCATATCGACTACCATTATATGTCACACCATAACATGACAGCAACATTTCTGAGATATCTTACGACATTCCTTTCCATTTTTTTCTTTATGCCATCCGAAACAGTTTTAAATTACAATGTGCATTTCGAAGAATTTTCTAATTTACCTGCCTTCAGAAGCGCAATATTTTGCCGAGTGATATGATCGCTATTCGCGCTTTATATACATCTATAAAAATACTTATGTACATAAATTAAACTTTTTAATGGATTTTTTGTACTTCAGTCGATATGCCAGTATTTCAAGGCCTGGTATTTTGCGCAACTAATACACATTTTAGAATCATTTGACATCCTTCCTGAAATAGAGTTAAGGCACTTCAAAACAATATGTCAAAAGTAAAATGTTCTGGTTGTCTCTTGCTTTTGCTTGTGGAAGTTGTATTATGATTATTTTTTCCTTAATTTATTTGTTTTTGCATTTGAGAAAAGTTCCCAGACTTTCTTTTAATAGTATTTCTGTATGAATACATACACGTTAAATGGATTTTTTATACTATTTTTAATTTTCTTATACTTCTGCTTCCCGTATAATAAAGTAACTCAACAATTTTTAAAACGCGGGTCGGCCCACAAAATGGTGGGACACATTATCAACAATATTATAATATATACGTATGTGGCTAAAAAAAAAATGTTTCACAAAAGTTGACGATAGACGCTGAAAATTCAGGAAAAGGAGGAGATGAGAGAAACGTCGGTATGCCTAAAATGCGGTTCAGACCCAAAAGAAAATACTCGAAATCGGTTAAATTTTTCCCAGGTTCCTGTGACAAAAACAATTTTTCCTGACAACTTAAAACTTTATACATTCAATTCAATTCTTTATTTATATAACATTTGCTTTTCTGAATTTACAACATTTTCCATAAAGAGTTTAGGCATTTTTACCTTTTCTACTTTAATATTAAATAACAATTATTTTATATTTATATACGATTTTATATTTAATTTAATGGTAGGGAGAAAATTTTCAAAAAACCCTTATATATTTTATTTTTTAAGTTTTGGGGGGTTTTAGATAAAAAGCTTAATACTAGTGATAAAATAGATAAAAGATGAGATGATCTCATTGATGTAAAACTTTATACATATATTTGCCACAACAATGACGGCGTAAAGTCAATAAATAGTCTTACTTAAAGCCGACGCATGGATCAGCTTTTGCAGTCGGTTCTGGCAAAATTAGTGATATAAGATCAACAGAATGGACTAAAAACAACATAAAACCGTCTTAGAAATGGTATTAAGCGAAAGAGACGTTTTGCCAAATAATAATAGACCAATATTTCAATTAAACTTTTTCTTATGGATATTGGCAGTGCACGATACAAGTTGTTGCTGCGGTTTCAAAGTTTATTTTTTATATAAATATAAAATATATGAATATTAAATTTCATATACAAAATGTATGTTTTCATAAAGATTGTGCATTTAAATTTTTGTGATATAATTTTGAGTTGTTTACCGGAAGCATTCAAAATTATATTTTAAAACTATACGAAATAAATTGTGAGTCACTGTATATCAACATATTCGCGTTTTCTCCGTTTTAATATCAAATTAGGATTTACTTTTTCTTTAAATCTATTTGTATATATATATATATATAAAATATTTAATTTTGTCTTTACATTTTCGCGTTATACAATAAAAGTTGCCAACTTTCTTTTTTTAAATGTATAAATAAAATGTTCGATTTTTCACATGTTTATGCGCGGAAGCTGTAGAAGTTTTAAAGAATTTGTGTTTATTAATAGAACTACATGTGTAAATTTAAAAAATGAATGCGAATCAGGATAACATTTTTAGCAACTATAAAATGATAACAACCTCTTAGTATGTTTTTTAAGGTCACATACGATTAGGACCAGAAATTCCGAAGCCCTTTAAAAATTCTTACAGATTTTTACAAACATTTTACAGTCTTTTATTTAAACTTTGTAATGAATTCTTCCAAATAATTAAATTTATTATCCAATTTCAAATTTATTATTATTTCTTTCTTTTAAGGTCGCGGTAAATCGCATAAGTACAAAAAAATAGCTAAATTTATGTACCCGCTGTTTATGGGCGTTCTGGTGGCCAAAATTGTCTTGGTTCCCTTATTATTGAAAATGTTAACAGCCATCTCAGCGGCTGCGGTTGTAATGAGTAAAATTGCTTTAATTACCACCGGACTGGTAGCTCTGAAATGGATTTTTTCTGGAAATATTTACGATACCAAAGATCGACTTGAGTTCATTTATCTGCCGACATCATCAAATGGCAAGCCCCACCACTCGTCGGCAGGAAGTTTTTCTCTTTCGGAGGATCAATCGTGGTCGGATAGCGACAACCAATATGTTGCTGTTTCTCCCGAAACTGCAAAGCAAAAACAAAAATATATACCCGTCAACTTCAAGTATGAATCCCCGTATAATTTCTATCGCAATGTTTATGGCGGCAGGACAAGCGGCACGGATCTGGGTAACTCCATCAAAGACTTGTATTATTATTCGCAACATCAATATAACAACAATATTGGAAAACCGTTTTTATAAAATAAAAAGAAAACTATATGCATTTCAATATCAATGAAACGTTTGAGACAGAGAAAGAAAGAGTGCAGTTAAATATATTTCATTGTGCGCCTAGTATTTATTTTTTAGTAGTGAAATGCATTTAAAAATAAAACATAATTATAAATATACCTGGTGAAATTGTTCAACGTAGAAATTTGTTACCGAATGGCTTTTATTTGTAGTAAGTTTTTGAGCTGCATAAATGGAAGAACCAGTTCAGACCATATTTAATATTAATGGAAATCGCTCTTCGTAGAATCGTATTAACTTTGTTTGAACTTCAAATAATAGCTTTAATGCTTTAAAAGCTGTTGCGAACATAGTCTTTGTCCAGGAAAATTTTTTATTTTTAGTTTGCAGCGACGCCAACTTTTGCACAGCAAAACGCACTACTTGCTTATAAAAAAACTGCTGCATTTTATTTGCAGTTTTGAAAATAAATAAAATTTCAGTGAAAATGTTTTTCAACGCTACAACGCGAAATGAAAGCAAATACTGTCGAGTTTGCAACAATATATGAAAGTTTCGAAGTTGTAATCAAAAAGTCTAATAAATTTTTACTTTATTTTGGTGAAAAGAATTGAGAATTGAAAATAGATAATGATTTAAAATGGATTTTTTCGAACGAAAACAAAACCTACATTGGAATCAGCTGATTTCTATGTGTATAAATTTAGATGCAATTAAATATTTATAAAATTTAATATGTTTGAAGCTCTAGTGACTTTTGTTTTTATCAATTGAGAGAAGTAACTTTGCAATTTAGATGTTCATATACTTTGCCAATCTATTGCTAAAATACACTTGCCTTCCTCAAATATCTTCTGTATAATTCAATTAGCTGCGGCATTGAAATTCCCGGCAGAAAGATCTTATCAAAGAGCAGTTGTTGAAATGTGTGCTAAAACTTTCGGAATGTCGTGTATGTCCACAGTGGGTAAACCTTAATATAAATGGCAAGCCATGTTTCTATTTTTTTTTTTTTTTTGGTACCTTTAATTGTTCGTTGCAGCGAAAGAACCCACATTAACAATATAAAACCTACCATTGACGAGCCTTATTTTTTTTAGTATGAATGTACGTTATTTCTGTGCAAAAAATGTTTGTAATATAAATTTATCGGTCGTTTGACATCACTTCAATATAATTAATTATACCTACATTGTACGCCAATACAAAGACCAAAACAAGTGGTTTGTTTTCTGCCAGCAGATACGAATATTTCTGACAAAAATGATTCGAAAATGATGTTGGGGGCACTAAAAGCGTTTTGTTGATGATTTCAATTCTGACATTAACACAACTGACACTTCACAACAGCGCTGAATAATTTGTTTGGATTAACCCGAATTTGAAACAAAAACTGTGTTAAATATATCAAATTTAGAAAAAAAAATTTAAATAATTAAACTTTTTTTGATTTCAAATGATTATTTTGATCCTTCAGGCTTTAAAGCGCACTAAAAGTAAAAGTGAAAAATTACAAATTCTGGTACAAAAGCATCAAGTTGGAAAAAAATTTACAAGGTTATAAGTCGAAAATCAGTAAATCTAGTTCCAAAAAGGCTTTAAATTGGCATCGCTGGTAATTTGACATCTTCTTGAGAGAGAGAGAGAGAGAGACAGAGCAAGAGAGAGAGAGAGAGAAGAAGAAATAAAACGGGCAAAGAATTATGTTGATTTTTATTCTGACTTTCCTGTAAATTATTTGAGACAAATTTATTTACTTTTTTACTTGTCGAAACGTAAAAGCTCTTGGGGATTTTTAAAACTTATTTTGGCCAAAATTGTCAAAAAAGTTTAATCTACAATCGAAAATTATACCTGCAGAGGTAATTGTGTGTTAATAAAATACAAAAATTTAACTATATAAAATTGTTACAGAACTTTGATTTTTCTTTAGCAAATTTTTTCAAAACTCTTTTTTATTAAGATCTGTTATTGGTCTTTTATTGTTAATGTTAAAAAAAACGAACTTCTTTTAAGTCATTTAAGTGATTTGTAATCAAAAATTTACTAATTACATATTAAAGTAAACTTTTTTGTACAAAAAAAATTTTTTCAAACTATTAGAAACAAAAATAAAGTATCATGTAAATAAACTAGTCATAAAAAATTTTTAATTTTTAAACTTAAAGGCAATAATCTTTACACGAAGAAATTGATTTGAACAATATTATTAATAAGCCAACACATTAAACATTAAAAAATTGAGTCGAATTCTCCTCTCAAGTCTGAGATTTTGTGATTGTTTTAATCAGCTGTTGATTTAGTGTCAATTAAATGTTTAATTGTATTTACATAAACGTTGCTTGTAAATAACTATTTTGTGTATTACACAGAATTAACCTCGATTAAACTGATTGATTTTTAATTATTTTTTCATATTTTTTCAAGTTGTTTAAAACATTCAACATCCACTTTTCATAATAATACTAAAGGGGAAAATTCCTTTCACACCTTCTTTTAATTTACTGAAAAGCCCATATAAAAGAAATTTCTTTGAATAAAAAGAAATATTGGCTGCAGACGAATGTGTAAAATACGAATATAATTGATTTATTCATGTAAAAAGTTTGAGCTTTAAAGAAAATTGTACTCGTATAACAGCGCTTAAGACCCATTAAATAAAATATGTGTGAGGCAATCGTTAAGATTATTTTGGCTTTTAAAAACACTGACAAATAGACAAAGTGTCAAAAAGACAATAAAAACGAAGACGAAAAATAGTGACAAATATTTGTTTACAGTGAATAAGGCAATAATTTCAGGTGTCTGGCTTAAGTACAGACTTTAGTGACCATGTCAATATTTGAACAAAGTTGTTTGCTTTTTGTTTCTTCCTTTGTTTTCTTTTTTAAAGAAAGTGAAATTTGTGGTTTGACACACCAAAAAATTCTCATCGTTACACCAGCTCCAAGATTTAAAAACCCTTCGAAAAATCGCATAATACTAATTCATATATTCATTAAGCCACTACTCGCACTGCATGTAATAGACCAGTCTGTGAACAAGAAGAAGAAGAAAAAGTAAGAGTTCCGCTTTTTAAGTGATTAAATAATATTTATTGTTAGTCGTTTTCTAAGGTTTGTGTTGGCGTCTATGTTGCCTTTTGCTAAGCAACAGACATAAAATCAACATGTTAATTGTTGAGCCATGACAATTTCACTATTGACGTCACACAAACTGTGGCAATTAATATGTGATGTGGCGCAATGCAAACGAAATACGATGGGCCAGTGTAGACATTTGTACTCCACCATCTTATCATTGGACTCTAAGTTTTGTAAAGATCTTCTTTAATGAGTCTTAACATATTAGCAGTTATTTTAATTTGTAAACTAATTCAATCTGATCAACAGGTTGGCTGTGTTATATATTCATCAGATTTTCGGTTTTTTGTGCTAAACTTGGAAAACTTTTTGCTTATCTGCAGAAACACCCAGGTCTTATACAGGGTGGCCCAGAAAGACCGAAGTGGTGTGAATTCCTTATAACTTTTTTATTATAATTTTTTTTTTCTTTTCTTTTCAGTATTTTGTAAAGAAGACTTGGATAATTTATAATGGAGCAATACACAATTGAACAACGTGCCCAAATTGTTGAAATTTACTTTTCAAATCAACGGTCCATTGTGTTGACTCAGCGTGCATACCGTCGTCACTTTAATGTGCGGGTTGCACCCTCTCAGTCAACAATAAACCGTCTGGTTGCAAATTTTCGAGAACAAGGAGCAGTAAGGAACCTTCCTGGCCCCGGCAGACACCGAACTGTCCACACGGCTGACAATATTCAAGTGGTACAGGAGAGTATTCGGGAGGATCCAGAAACATCAACCAGGAGACGTTCGTCACAACTGGGCCTCTCAAGAACGTCGCTGCAGCGAATTTTGCACACCATAGGATTGTTTCCATACAAAATTCAACTTGTCCAAGAATTGAAACCAACAGATTACCAGCAACGACTTGACTATGCAATTTATTTCCAGCAAAAAGCACAAGAGAATCCAAAGTTTATTCATAACTTAATAATGAGTGACGAAGCCCATTTTCAATTAAATGGGTTCGTTAACAAGCAAAACTGTAGGATATGGGCTACGGAAAACCCGAGAGTACTTCATCAACGACAATTGCACCCAGTTAAGTGTACCGTTTGGTGCGGTGTTTCTTCAGAAAGGATCATTGGCCCATTTTTTTTTGAAAATGAACAAGGTGTCGCCATTTCCGTCAATGGTGATCGATATCGGGCCATGTTGCAAAATTTTGTAAGGCCAGCCGTGGAAAACCATCCGCAAATATGGTTCCAACAGGATGGAGCCACAGCGCACACTGCGAGGGCCACAATGACTCTTTTACGCGACATCTTTGGTGAAAGAATAATTTCTCGTAACAGCAATTTTAATTGGCCTCCGCGTTCCCCGGATTTAACCGCTCCAGACTGTTTTCTTTGGGGCTATTTAAAAGGAAAAGTTTATGTTAATAAGCCTAGGACTATTGAGGAGTTAAAAACCAATATTCGAGAAGAAATTAACAACATACCACCGGAAGTTTTGCGAAAGGTCATGGAAAATGTGTTGGAAAGAGCACATTTGTGCGAAGCAGAATATGGCCACCACTTGCGGGATATCATTTTTAATAACTAATCCAAAAATATTCCCCATAAATTTAATGTATTTAAAAAAAAAAAAAATAAAAAAATATCTCTTAAATAAAAAGTTATAAGCAATTCACACCACTTCGGTCTTTCTGGGCCATCCTGTACTTGGATGTACACAAGGCAACGCGTTTCTCATTCAGATTGCATGGTTTGACTTAAACACTGCAACCAACAATGAAATCATAAACGCAACATCGATTCTGGTTTTTTATGTTATCATAAACATCGTGAAAGAAATACGGATGAAAAAATTAATCATGGCTCTAATGAATTGTTGTACGAAGAGGAAGAATATGTGAAGAAAAGAAAAGTGATGTCAAAAAAATTGGTTTAAAAAAACGATGAAAATGATGAAAAGAAAAAAAAAATTAAGAGTTGAAAGCCATTTCTTTTTTTTCATGTACTTGAGTTTTTTATGCGGTTTGTTTTCAATGAACTAAACAGATAAGCACGAAACCACGATAGAGACTGTGCAATCTACATCAATTCAATGGCAAAATATTTTGATGTTGATGAAACCTCGAATGCAACCCGAAATGAAACCATAAGCATGAATACAAACGAATCAATTTGCAATTAAATTTGCAGATTGCGTAAACGCGTTGCATTGTGTGTAGCCACTATTAAGTAGGAATCGAACCTACAACCTGCGGACTATTGGCCAAATACTCTACTGTCATCCACACATTCACGTCATGCAAACGCGGGAAAAAAATTTTCACATTCAACTTTTAAATAAAATTTGATAGTAAATCAAATTGTGAAACAATAAAACTGCGAAAAAAGAATTTAATGCATGATTTTAAAAATTACTTTATTTACTGAATCAATTAAAAAATTGTTTGAATGAGGTGATTACAAGGTAGTTCGTCAATGCAAATCGCAAGTCTTGCGCAAACAGTTGTTTAAGGAAAATATCAAATTTTTTCAACAATAACAAAATATAAAACGCAAATTATAATTTTTCTAATTATAATTTATTTCAACGCAAAAAGATTGCTGATCCCAAAGAAATTTTTTTAACATTTCTTTGAATAAATGTCAAACATAAGATAAGTTTTTTTTTTGAACTAGCAAAAATATATGGTGTTTTTTGGAGTTGGCAGCACTGCTTTAATTAGCAACTGATAGTTACTTTTTGTTTAGTTTAGGTTTAACACTTCATTATAAATAGACGTAGACCTGAGCAACCCCTACAAATTTTTACCAAAATAATGGAGTCTTCAAAACGATCATGGCCAGAATTTTAGTGGGCGAAATCATATTCAAGCACTAATGTAACCAAATTGCTTTGATATCAAAAATATATGTAGTTCTTAATTTTATTATGATTTTGACTTGTGTAACTCTAAAAAAACACCTTGTATTTACTGAAAAATTTAATTTTTTAGAAAAAAATTTTATTAATTTAAGTTTACAAAAGAAAAAAAACAGAAAGCGTTTAGTGAAATTTTCCTTTGAGGTCATCACTGAGACACAATTTCGGTTGGCTCTGCGAATTATTTAACTGAGAATATTTCAAAAGTTTTTGCTATAATCTTTTTACTTTTCAACCAGTAATTTAGGCAACATTTTCCATTAAATATTTGAAAACTGTTACAGGTAAAGAAGCTGTTACTGATGAGTTTTTCTTGGGTAACTATTGTACGATAGTGATAAATACCCTGAAGTTGGTAGATTGTTGGTTGCCGTTAACTGGAGTGACTAACGTGAAACGGCAGTCCATCCAGCTAAAGAAGTATTTTTTTTTCGCCTTAAAAGATTGAACAGAGTTTTAAACAAATTGAAAAGAATGTGTCTTTTGAAATCTGAAATATTTATTTTATTTTGGAATAGAAAAAGTAAACAAATTAATTGCATTTTGCCAAGTCATTCTAGCAACGTTCGTTGTATGTTTGAAAATATTTTGTTGTGGCTTTAGGCATGAGAAAACGCAAACAACAATTAAACAAAATTTGTTAAAAGACTTTATCGTCACGTCTGGTTGTTCCGCATGCAACACCCTACAATGCACTGTAATATACTCAGTTCGTCTTCAGACTGACAAATATTATACGAAGTGAGGAGCATATTTTTTTTTTATTTTTAATCTTTTTAAAACATAACTTTTTAGAGGATTTATTAAATGTTTTAGAAATGACTGCCAATGCGTTGGACTGCACTTGTGTTTGTACTTTTAGTTCTTTATTTTCTAATTGAAAACATGAAGTGCGTTTCATTACTCAGATAAATTTTTAAGTATTTCTGAAATTCCATTAATTTTTTTGGGAAATTACAACTGTGAGGCAATTCAACGCTTTTAAATAAATGCTATACGAAACAAGTATTCCTGGTCCATACAACTCATTTTGCGACTTTCCGCTACATTAAGGCAGATCTCAGCATAATGCCATTTCAGCACAAAAAAATATGGGGAATGCTGTAAAAGAATAACAAATTGTGTTCCAAAGTGCTGATGTTTGTATACAAATTTTGTTTGTTTGTTAGACTATTAATCGAATACTCTCATCAACGATTAACATGGGCCACGTTAGCTACATTACGATGACAAAATCATACACCTCAAAAGACTGCTTGTTGAATTAGTAATTTTTACCACACACAAAAAATTCCTTTGATAATTAAAACGATATAGAAGCGTATTTTTAATTTTCAGGCAATGAATGAATAGAATTGTGTAGCGTTCATAATTGTCGCTGTTCGACGCTTTAATATTATAACTTTTAAATATTCTCTAGAAAATTTATGTATTACAATTAAATTAGCCCCTTACACAGTCAAATTTTAACGGGTTTTCGTTTTACATTTATATTTTTATGAAATAGTTTCTGACATTAAATTCAATGAAAACTTTTAATAGCTGGTTTAAGCGGCTTAACGAATTTTGAGAATATCTATATTGAGACTGTTCATATTTGAGCAAAGATATTTGATTTCAATATTATGCTATATATGATTTCAATTCAAAACAATCAATTTCATTTTCTGAGTGTACAAAATTTGGCTAAATATCCATATTTCTCATGCAATGCATGTTTGATTTAATATGAGTTCTAAGCCATAACATTTTATCACGCACACTTACAATTAAGGCGGATGCCATTACGATTGCTGACAATGTACAGTGACGGCAAAATGTGATTATTTGTATGCAAAAAATTAAAATAAGTCCACCACTTTCTTACCTATTTTAATAATAAAAAGGATTGTTATAGCATAAATTAATATGAAGGCATAAAATGTCTACCATTTTTGTTTTAAATCTATATTTTATATTTTGCCAGAATTTTCCACCAAAAACAAAATCAACAAATTTGTTCCTAAGAAAACATGTTTTACAAGCACATCGCAGATTTTAAAAAGTAGAAAATAAAAGTACAGGGATTTGGGGGGCCTATATTAGGGTGTGAAATTGATTTAAACAAATACTTATTTCCGAATTTACGGCTTCTTCAAGCGTGAATCTTAATTGAGGTAGATTGTGAAATTGATTTATTTACATCATCCCCTGCAATAATGGCCTAGTTTTATGCTGAACCAATACCATTTGGTGAACTAATACGACTTGCAAGACACAAGGGGCAATTTCTGTGATATGTGAAAAGCGGCATACTCCAATCAGAAGTTCGGCCATCTAATCCCTCCTGGCAATAATTCCCCAGAGAGTGAAGCAACTCTAAGCACCTTAGTCGGCAGCCCGAAATCACCAAGAAACAAACCTAACGAATTCAGTTCTTACGAGTAACAGGAATGAAGACAACAGCACTGCGTATATACATATTTGCATCACAGAAGGTAGTACGTTTCTAGGTTTGAACCAAAGCCAGAAGGTTCCGGAATAAATAATCAATAACAAGATTCATCGTTCAGAGCATACCAGGGGCACGTTATTCGCCATTGCGCCAGTAAACCTGCGATGTAGCTTTCGGTGGCATGTATAACCACCTGTCCTCTATATTTAGGAGAGTAGAGTAGCCCAGGTTGATATACACCAAGACAAAACCTGCTGCCCAGGGTTGTTAAAATTGCAGTTATAAATTTTAAAATTAAGTTATCGAAATTGGTGTCCACAGACTGCTCTTTAAATCTAATTGTATGATTTGTTGAGTTTAAATAATAGTACGACAGGTAAGATTTGGGTTTGAACTGGACTTTATGAAAGCAACATTTCAAATGAAAAATATACTTTATTATATGCAACACTGTACAGTTTTGCTGAGCTCTTATCACCACACTTTAGTACTGATATTATGTGGAATTGGCACATACATACATATATTTACATGAGCAGAGAGATGCCATAATTTAACCTCGATACTGGCACTAAAAACCATCTTAACATCTAAGGCACTTACTTTGCTTAGTTTAATATGATTCTAAGTATGTATGCTAAAATATAATTAAAATGACGCTTTAAACACTTCACATCTTGCCATTTCCATTTCACACTCTTCCTTGTGCAGTTCATTACAAACACAATTACGCATTTACATGCGTAACAATAGCAACGGCTTTATTTGAGCTGTTAATAGTAACGTTTGTATTTAGTTTCAGCTTTATTGGCTTCTGTCTTATTATTGTTAAGTTTAGGCGTTTGTTAGTTCATTCGCCAATTTAAATGATAATGTACGTATGTATTGTAAGTATGTATGTAGGATGAAGAGAAAAATTAACACACAAAAACAAACAAAATAGTGCCAAAATGACGTAATTTTGTTGAAAACCCAAAATGGTAAATTTTTGGATGGATTTCAAAATGGCCATTGTATAAGCAGACTTTTAATTAAACGGAAGTAATTCGCTAATGTTTTGTAGTTTATGTTGCACTGATCGTAAAATATAATGGATGATGTGAAGTTGGAAAAACATAAATTGTTAACATTTAGTTAAAA
The DNA here is from genome assembly GCA_932526305.1 of Epicampocera succincta. Classification (NCBI taxonomy): domain Eukaryota; kingdom Metazoa; phylum Arthropoda; class Insecta; order Diptera; family Tachinidae; genus Epicampocera; species Epicampocera succincta. Next base: position 63,334,691 of record OW052034.1, read on the forward strand.
TATTTCCTGACTCTACTGAAAGTTACCTGACATTTAGAGGGAGAGAGTTTAACACTTAGTATATTAGATAATTTCAGGTATCAAATTTTAAATTAAACATATCGTTTTCAACCTGGGTGCGCATGTACAAGGTGGCGCAAAAGTAATCCTCCTATCAGAAAATGCTATAAATTTTGCGATTGGCCCCTAATGTCAGTTCTGTTTTGACATTTGTGTAGTTAACAATGTTACGCTACACTGCTGCAGAACGCGGAATATTGGTGACTATTTATTTGACCAATAATCGGTCGGTGACTTTGGCACAACGTGAATTTCGTCGCAGATTTCCTAGCCGTCCAATGCCTACTGCGACGTTTAGCAGCTCGCCTCGAAGAGACTGGCACAACACGAGATGCTGCCAGGCGTGGCAGACCCTGGAGTAGCCGTTCTGCAGAGAATATTGCTGCTGTAGCTGAGGATGTCATGGAAGCGCCGTCGATATTGACCAGACGACGTGCCACGCAAATGGGTGTCAGTCGACGGTCTTTACAGCGAATTTTGGTACAAGATTTGAAGATGTTTCCGTACAAAGTCCAGACGGTGCATCAGCTGTTAGCTGCTGACCACCAATCGCGTCTAACATACGCTCAAGGCATCCTTAATCACCACCAAGAGGAAGATGATTTTTCATCAAAAATAATCATGAGTGATGAGGCCCATTTCCATCTTAGCGGGTACGTAAATAAGCAAAATTTACGCTTCTGGGGCACTAAAAATCCGCGTTTAACCCACGAAGAGCCATTACACCCGCTCAAAGTCACTGTATGGTGTGCTGTTTTCGGTGGAGGAGTCATCGGACCTTTTTTCTTCGAAGACGTCGCGGGCCAAACGGTTACTGTGAATGGTGAGCGCTACAGAGCAATGATCAACGAGTTCTTTTTGCCGCAACTTGATGAATTGGGATTGGAAAACATGTGGTTCCAACAGGACGGTGCAACGGCACACACTGCACGTGCCACAACCATTATGCTGAAGGATGCATTTCCCAGGCGCCTAATCTCCCGTTTTGGCGATTTGCACTGGCCAGCAAGGTCGCCTGATTTGACCGCTCCAGACTTCTTTTTGTGGGGCTTTTTGAAGTCGCGGGTTTATGTCAACAAGCCTCAGACTCTTGCAGCTCTTAAAGACAATATCCGTCAAGAATGTGAGGACCTATCGTCGGAAGTTTTGGACAAAGTGATGGAAAATGCCATAAAAAGGGCTCAAATAACAATCAACTGTGGCGGCGGCCGTTTACATGACATCATATTTTCGACTTGATGTAAAAAAAATTAAAAGACCAAATAAAAATAATCCACAAGAAGAATCAAAGTTTTTCATTTTTTTTTTTTTTTAAATTACAGCCAAAAAACATCGGAAGGTTATTTTTGCGCCACCTGTTATTTGTAAGGGGGTGACTCAACTGAAATACAGAAATCTCGATGAAATTTTGTCAAGCAAAAAGTTGAATTGTTTGGTGGCATAACAAACCGACAACTAAAAGGGAATGCAAAATGTACAGTTAATGTACTTAGTTTTTGAATATGTGTATGTGCCTTCGAAATGACAGAATTAAATTCAAAGTAATTTCTATATATTAGGTAGGTCTGTTCAGAAAATAAGGTGAATTTTCAATCATTTCGCGGGCTACGTAATTACATGTTGTTCACAGTGTCAGCTATTGAACATGTTTAGTTTGGTTGTGAGAGGCGTTCAAATTAGAAGTGTTTTGCGTATTCGGCGGTTTTCTGCTTTCGAAAAAAATTTATCAAAGTTTCTGCATGAAATTTTATGTCAAAAATGGAATCGTGACTGTTAATTGTGACTGTACACTGAGCCACAAGAATCTTTGCAAATGTTGAAGCTTTTCAAAAAAGGTCGAGGAGATGTTAATGACGCCTCAGCACATCAGCAACCAATGAAAATGTTGACAAATTGAAGAAATGTGTTATGATGAATCGTCAAGCCTCTATTATTGGCAATTTTTTCGAAAATTTTGGGCATGAAGCGTATGTTAAATTCGTGTTCGTTTCAAAGTTGCGTCACATATTCGTCATTTTTGTCCGAAACCAACACCTTAGTCATCCCCCAGCTACCGTATTCCGCAAATTTGACATCTTGTGACTTACCTTGTTCGCACGGACTAGCCAAAACGTTCACATCAGAAACACTGACACAAGCGTATTACATCTGCGGGGCTCTACTTTCAGGGAGACAAAATAGAAACATATTTTGAGAAAAACGAAACTTCACCTTAGATTTTCAACAGACCTCGTATAATCTTGCTCACTTAAGCAATCTTAGTCAGGAGGCAATGAAATGAAGTGCTGTAAATGTTCATTAAAAAAATCTAAAGTAGTTCTACTCCGCTCATTTCGATTTCCGTCCTAAATCTAAGGAGTTCTGTTGTGTTTCAACGTTCAAGCCATTATGATACAAAAGCTTAATATTTATAGTAGTTTAAGAAAATTTTTTCGGAAAAACAGCGAAGATTGACAGTATGGAAATGTCAAAATAGCCAGTAGTGTATACAATACCCCGATTCTTCTTTAATTTCGTACTTACAGCAATATGAATTGAAGTATGTCTTTGGTTGCAACAAATCTTTACAATTCATTTGAAAATTAAATTTCAGAGAGAGTACACAAAACAAACAAAATGTGTGATTAGTAGTTTTAATTAAAAACTTTGCTTAGGGAAAAGAGATGAGTTTTTGTTGTTTAAAAGACAACAGCATTATTATTTTGTTTTTCTTACTAATTTAATACGCATAATACACGTTACTTATTTATTTTTAGCAACTCCATTTCTATTTGCATCCGACAAAAATCATTGTTGGCAGACGCTTCCACCTTGAAGAATACGGTGCTACCAGACTTGCGAAAAGAAAAAGAATACAAAAATGCCTCCAACAATATCAATAGCTCAATATCGCACCTGTTTTATTCCGCATCGCCGTGACAACTAATCATTGCACTCGAAATCGTGTACATTTTCGTGGCGAAATTTTTCCATCCCTGAATTATATGGATCAGGTATTTGTACTAGCTACTACTAATTTATACATTGCTGTAAATATACGGAAGACAAAAATAAAAGGAATAAGTTCGTTATAAATTGTAAAAAAAGAATCGAAAAGCTTCAACTGAAATGATTTTAAATGTTTTTTTTTTATTCACAATCTGGGGAATCGGAGGTGATGAGAGCAAATTTTTTACTGCCTAAAGTTAAAGCAAGTTGAGCCCTTCCAAAGAAATGATTCAACAGCCATAGAACTGAAAGAGGTATTCGTCTATATGTACATATTTTGTTATATTTAATCACTATCTACGAAATAACTTTCTTACAGACCAATAAAATTCACTACATACATATGTATAAATGTTTGAACAATTGCTTACGACCAAAGCGGTTAAGTCTCAAGATATTATCACACACAGAGTAATATATGAAATTATAGAAATCATTAAAATTTTTGCACAATCTCCTAAAGGAGTCAGCGTTTGCATAAATCGTTTGATGGCACTGACGGTGAAGGGTTGGAAAGTTCCCAGTAGATGTAAGAGCAATGCTAAGAGTTGATTTTCATCAGCAGGAATTCTGAACAAACTGAGCCATTTATCAAGTTCACTAAAAGGCTACGTTAGGCCCTATTTGTCTATTTTCCAAAGTCGGCAAATTAACAAAATAAAAAAATACCATAATCATGCCAATTACATGAAAATATCATATGCTTGCCATTTATTAAGTTAAGGGTCATCAAATTGATAGTACACCCATCATAAAACTTATCAAGATCACTTGGTAAATAATTTTTCGCGGCCATATTGCAGCTTTCCAGTACATTAACACCGGGTTTTTTTGTGACAGCTGTCGGCATAATGTCGGGAGTGATTTTCTGTACTTGGATTAGCACAAAGTACTGGGTGAACAATGATAAAACTTCGTATAGATACGTTGCCATGATCCACGTTAACGGCATTACGACAACGAAGTACTCAATTTCGAACGTAGTGAATTACACCCTGATCACAACAGGAGTTTCCCTCCCCTTAGGAAATATACACAGATTTTCCAGATTCTTTAATTGATTTTCCTAATTCAGCTTAAAGCCTTGAAACCCTTAAACTCTGCATTTAACTTCAAAAACAAAACTTTTGCAAACGGTTTATATAAATCAATCTTAAAACCTTTAGAAATTAATTCAATTTAGAAACAAACGAACTGAAAATTCATAAAATTTTGTTTCACAAAATATGTTTCATTTATTTTCTTTTATTGTAATAAATCAATAGTTTCGTTTTTTAGCTGGAAGCAGAGCTGTTGTTGGCCGACAACACCCAAACACAAATAACACTTAATGTGCCATTAATCAAAAACACACACTCACGTACACACCCGCAAGAGAAGCTACAATAACAACAATAACAACAACAACAACAACATAAGACAATGATAACAAAATTGTGCGTTTCTAGGTTAAACGCACAAATTCCAACAGGTGAAATTGATTTTCTTTTCATTTGTGCAAATATGAAATGTCAACATTTTGAAATACGTATTAATCAAATGTTGAGGATGACAAAACAAAATTGCTTAATCATTTGATTACTCAGAGCTTCGGTTTCAATATTTAGTTTTATATCTGGAAATAATTGTATTGTCTGTGGCTATACAAGTACCAAATAAATACAAAGTCTGTTTAATGAAATTAAATTATTATTTATTTATGTATTTCTTAATTTCTAACTCAGATATTACTACAAAAAACGGAAAAGTAAAGCTTAATTTTTAACGGCGTGTTTGGAGATTTCAATCTATTTAACAGAATTGATTATACCCATATGAATTTATCAAGTGCAAATATTTATTACAAGATTGGAAAGAGGCAATAACTTCTTGTTTTAAGAAATACTTATACTCAGTTTTTGGGTTTAGCTTCAAAAAAGTTTGAAAGCCGTTCGGTCCATAACGAATTAGACACTTTAACTACTTTTTTTTTGGTCATAATGGCAAATGTTTTTACATCTAAACCAACTACTATTTATGTTAAATGTAGGGGTATCTTTTATATTATTTGCCATGGCTGGGATTTGAACTTGTATTGCATACAAGCGAATGATTGTTTTGTGTTTACGAAATTTTTTTGTTTTTGTATTTAGGAACTACTAAAACTATTAAAAGAAAACTGGTGAGTTCATTTGCACTTTTGCTTTCCCCCAGAGGAGCAGGCTTCCCCTCGGCGTATATAAAACTGGGTCATTCTGATTTTAGAGGTAGATAGAGGCCGGTTGGCACGGCAACTAAAACTTTAAGAAGTTCAAAAATGACATCGGTTACGCATGCCCTTCTGAAACCTTCAACAAAGGCCAATTGGCATTCTGGTGTTGGTCACATGCTAAGGTGCCTAACTTGGCTGAAACGTTCTCGCTATGGTTTAAACCTTAAGACGCAGGATGAGGATTGGTAGATATCGCAGTAGAAAACTACCTTAGTGTGTTCTCGAGGTGCTGTTGCTTTGCAACAGATTCTTTTCTCCCTAAGGAGCTAGATGTTGGGGAATGTACAGGTGAACTGGTTCCTTAAGGATTTCGGGCTACCAACTCAGGTGCTTAGACTTCCTTTAACTGTGTAGGGAACTAATTGCAGAAGGGACTAGATAACCCGAGCTCTCGAGCAAGGGGCTTGTGTTATGTATCGTAACCACATAACACGAGAAGTTGCGTCCTGTGTGTGCAGGTAAGCCAAATGGGAGCGGCGGAGAGCTGTTGACTAGTTCAGTCCAGTTGGGTGGGTTCACCGTTAGATTAAGCCATAAAGGCGGGTCCTGACGCAAATCAATTCAACGATTTGATGAATATGAATTTGAGTGAAGCGCAAGCTAAAGCTTCAATCCGGCCTTCAAAGGGTTTCTTACAGTGCAACCTATTTTTTAAATTATTTAAGTTAGATGCAGAAAAACTTCTTTATCGTATACTTCTTATAATCGGAGGCCTATCACAACCGGACAAGTTTTATAGATCCCATATGTTTATTGTTTTTATTTGGAAACAAAATGCATTCCAGTTATTATATTAAAAAATTAGTTTTCTTTAAATTACGGCTGCAAGATTTCCAATTAATAATAGTAGTTCCCCTTTTTTTCAATTCTGATTCACATGTTTAAATATGAATAAAATAAGAATGAAATTGGTGATTACCCAAATTACGCAAATGTAAGAAAAATGCTGCTTGTTTGAAAAAGTCGTTTGTTCAGCTTGTATCATCTTTAATATGGGACAGCACAAATTGAGATAATAAGCGAACGAAAGTATCTTGACGGCAGGTGTCGGGCTATCGGAGGTTTCAGTATAATTATTTGCGCTGCCAAGTTGTCAACGGTAGAACAGTTTTTTACGAATATGACCGTAAACATTGTCAATTTGTTTTTGTTGGTAATACAATTGGGATATGAAAGAGAATTACTGCGAAGGGAAAATTCATTGGTCTATTTGCTCAATATTAACGCAGTTTTTGTTTCCACATTATTGTGTAAAAACTGCTTTTGAAACCTTGAATTACTTCGATGAAGAAACGTACGATTGTGTATTAAATGTACATATTCATACTTAAATTATGTTCAATAGACGAATTCTGTTTTGATTTGTTTTGCATTCCCTTAATTACTTATTATATATTTTTGACAGCTGTCAAATACATTAACTAGTTATACAATTTACAGTTGTTGTGTTGTTTTTCTGCTTTTGATCTATTTCAAAATGATTTGTCTATCAAATATGTAAGTATAAAGAAATAAAAAAGAGAAAGTTCTAACGTTTTACAAATTACACATAATGATATCAAACTGCCACACAGAAAAGCACATAAAAAAGCACAATGCGGGCGACAACGACAGAGCTTTAAATCAATGATGAACTCTACGTGTTACCTTTGCTTTTGATGCGAATAAAGTTACTCCGTGACTTCCAAAAAAATTATGATTCTTTTTTGCACAGCTCTTCATTTGATCTAGCGTTTTTCTGGTATTTTTCAACGCTTCAAATAGTTCGATCAAACGTTATATGTTTATTTCAATTATAATCAAATTCATTGTTTTGATCTTCTTTTATATATGAGATCGTTTTTACTTTAAATAAATATCAAAATTTGTCCAAAAGTTCTGAGCATCAAACCGGATGATCAGTAAGTTTATCTTAGCGTTGTGTGACATACGAAGTCTTTTAACAAAATAAGGTTAATTGTCAGTTTTTTTTAAAAAATATTTCATTTTGCCTCCTTCCAGGTAGTCTCCTTAGATATAATATACTTGTGGCGGCGTTTTCTAATCTCCGAAGCTGTTGTGATATGCACTATTTGGTATGTCCCTGAGCTCTCTCAACGATTCGACTTTTCTGTCCCCAATCAAAAATCCCTCCTTCCTTCAATGTCTTCAAACTTTGGGGACAGGAAAAGGCCACAGGAGACCAAATCTGCTGAATACGGGTCTCTTTCTCAACATTTGCATTGTTAGTCGACGTGTGAGGGTCGTCATTCCCATCTTCTCGTCCTTCTTCGAAATACTTATACCACTAGTACAGTGAAAACTCTCACAACCGGACACTCACCGTCGCGGAATTTTTGTGCGGTTACAAGAGGTGCCCGCTTAAAAGAGGGACACACTTATTTTTTTAATATTTTATTTTATAATATTATTTTTAATGTAAAAAATGCTACAATAGTCTATTGCGGTTAAAGAAATTGATTCAGATTTGACTGTTTTAATTTAGACCGGTTCAATTTGAGCTGTTGAGCTTCAAAATGACTTCCAATGTTTTTGATCTGTTGGACAGTTGTTGCTTCATCATAAGAATTTATGGAATCAGGTATTTCTACATCTTCAGATTATTCAGACTGACTTATTTCCACTAAATTTGCGTTCATTGCATCAAAATCCGGAAGGCTGCTGAGAATCCAGCTTTCGGAAAGCAGTTTTGTGTTGTGTTCACAGTTTCATGCACCCAAATCATTTCCTTGTCAAACTCATTTATAATTTCCATTTTTTTTAATTGATAACATATATTTTTTTAAACGGAAGTTTGTGGCTCTGAAGCAAACAACTTCTTCAAATAAACAGCAATTTCTTAATTTCTTTGCCATCCTATAAATTGGTCTTAGCAGGGGAATCACAAATTTGAATGGCATGAACACAAACATGAAACAGAATTGAAAAATATTGACCAATTAAATACAACTCTTGCTGGTGTGTTTCATTAAATAAAACTCTTATTGGTAAGTTTCAACCAAGGCGAATTCGCAAACAAATTCGTTTTGATTTCAACGTTTCTGTCCGCTTATGAGGGCTACTTAGAACGTTATGTTTCAACATTTAGCGTCCGCATCCGGTTATTAGAGTGCCGGGCTATGGAAGTAAATTTTTTATGAAAAAAACTGTTGAAAATCACGTTTCTACAAAATTTGTCCGGTTATGGCAGGTGTCCGTTATGCGGGGTTTCACTATAAACAGTTTTCCGACTCAGAGTTCAATCACGGCAAGCCGCTGTTAACATTTCACATGAAAATCCCCGAACCCTCAAATCTATTTCTCTCTGCTAAATAGCTATACTGTGAAAATTTGGTTTCAGACGAGAGTACCAACTAGAAACACGGTATGCCGCGAAATTTGAAAATATACCTCATCTTATTACCAATGCACTGATGTGTGACTGCCTTCTGCTTATTTTAATGGATTCATGCTTCGTTCGCAGCTGCACAAAGAAATTCAAACTCATTAGAATTGTGCCTGAACAGTTTTAAATACTTAGTTGAAGGGGGCATACGGTTACATATTTCGAATAAATGTAAGGATAGGCGACGGTGTCGCGAAAATAGCTGTTCAACCTGTACAGGATGATTTTTATGCTAAAAATAACTTTTTAAGAGAATGCAGGTTTAGAGCTTTTTAATTCACAAAACAAGCACCAGTCTAACGGACAGGTACATAAAATTTAGTAATAGGTACAATAATTGTCACACCATTTACAGACACGAGTATTTCTTGAAAATCTCATGTGGACGGAACGGAACTCCCCCACTCAAGCCAAAAATAATTGGTACTTAAGTGTATATGTATGTATGTGTAATGCATGAATGATTTGCAAGAATCGGTATGACGGTCCAACAAGAAAACAGGTTTTTTTTATTTTTGACTTTGATCATAAGACCATTTTAAAATCAAATAAACAAACAAAATCTTTGTTTGAAAAAAAACGAAAACACTTTCATTGAATTCTCTGACTACTGAATGGATAAACTTTTGATGTAAATTGAAAATAAAAGTGGTTGCTTAATTGACGCTTTTGTGAAAATGAAAACTTAAACAAAGAAATAAACATTCTTCACTGAAATTTCTGTACAGGCCGTTGGGAAGAAAACTTAAATTTTTACAATTTCAATGATAGTGATATTTTCTTTTCTATTGTGTTTGTTGAGGAACGCATTTAAGCCAAATTTTAACAAAAAATAAACAACAAAACAAGAAAAAGTTATAATACAGTTTTTTGTGCATCGGTATGTACATGTTTTATTTTGAGAATTAACGATGCATGGCCGTGACAAAATAACAGTGCCGAAGATAATGGCTTTTTTTGGGTCTGGACAAACATTTCATATTCGTACTTTGCATAAGCGAAGAGAAAAACGTGTTTTTACTCTTAAATAAACGTGCTGTAGTTTTGGGTTTTCTGCTGTTTTCTTTCTAAGTGGAACGTAGTGCATGAAGCTGGTATTCGGTTAATGGGTTAACTACAACATTTTTGTGTTGTGTACAGCCGTTCTTGGTGGCAAAAAATAAAAACAAAATGGTTTTAATTTGACATGACAGACATGTCGCACACAATGTTATTATGCTGAGTAGCAATACTTGATATACCTATAAATATATGTACATACAATACGTGTGTAAAAATACTGGTGACACAAAATTAGTTTAAGAATTATAAACAGTAAAGAAAACAAACTTTTTAGAACTTAATACATATCTTTAGCTTTTATTCTGAATATTTATGAATGTGCCCGCAGAAACTTTGCTAAGAATTTTATGGGCTTACATATGCCGGCGATAACTTCAAAGTTTCTTTCAATAAGTAACCCACTAGATTCCTTTTCTTCCACATAGCAACCAAAAGAGACATGACTCTCTTATCACTGTGTAGATATATTTAAAATTTCTTTTTCTATAGATGTTCTCTTTTGTAGTAAAGAAAATCCTGTAACAGTATTCGGGGTTGTCATGGCATCCGAATCGGTTTTGGCAATTGTAGCTTTTGAAAACCGATATGGGATTCATTTGGTGTCATGAAAACAAGTCGGTTTTGTTATCTTCGAATTCATATAAAACAGATATTCGAATCAGCTGTTTTCTCTTTTTGCTAAAAGGTGTGTTTTAGTCAAATAAAAAAGCTAAGGAAAAAAAATACTACATTTAATAAATAAATAAAATTATGAGAGATGTAAGCCCAGTTTATTAAAGATTAATAAAGTAAAATTAAAATTTGCACACAAATTTTACTTATTAAACTTTAAAAAATATATATTTTATGATAACTTTTATATTTACTTACAATTTTTTAAACTATCCAACTAGAAGAAGTAAAAACAGTAGCCCCTCAATTAATTCCGTCCGCTATCAACTTCTTGTTTTATTTCCAATAGAAAAGCCGATAACATTGGATTCGATAAAAATTCAAGTACGAACACAAAACCGATAACTTGGATTTCATGACACCAACGTGATTTTTATTGTCGGTTTTAAATCCAATTCCAATACGATTGGATTCTATAACAACCCCGATTATGAGATTTCTCGTCAAACCGTATGATTTTGAGAATTTTATAAATTGAAAATAATTTTAAAAGGTTACGATTATTATTGTATTATGAAATACAATTTAAATTTTTCTTTTGCCAGTATTATGATCAACCCGGGGAACAGGTTTTGCTTTAGTGTATTCCAAACTGAGCTACACTAGAGGTGAAAGGGTGCCTCCATTGACAGGGCAACAACGGTTTCGAAAAATTCACCAAAATTCAATTGGCACAAAGAGGACCAACGTTCACCGAAGATGCCCTAAAAGAGGGATCCGGGTGTTAGTTGGGTAATTAGTTGAGGTGCAGCCAAGGACGAAACGTTATTTATAGTTAAAAACTCAAAAAAGGGCTTTGGTAGATACTGAAGTAGTGGTCTACGTTCAATGATCCGAGGTGCATTTTTCTTGCCTCAGATTTTTGTTTTTCGTAACTAACTAAATGGTGTAAAATTTATGGGCGAGTCTGGTTAAGACCTAATGTTCTTTTGGGAGTACGGACTACCAACCCAGATGCCTCGACTTCTTCCACAGTCTGGAAAATAGCTGGTAGGAAGGATCTTAAGCAAAGGGCTAGTGGTATGTGCCGCTTTTACATATCACAAGAAGTTGCCGTTGACAAGTTAACCAACAGGTGCTGATGTGAATCAATTTCACAACGTGTCAGAATAATGATCTGTTGCCTTCAGTGTGTTGCTTGAGTATACATTTTACTTAAAAAAATATTAATTTACTTTCATCTCCTTTGAGGTTAAGATTTTATAACTTTCCGAAACTCTCTTAAATATAAATATGCACATATATACAACGATTTATGTTTGCTTGATGGAAATAATGGGAACAGGATGAAACATTTATATCTGTACTTAAGACTGATAAAACAATTAAAATATTTTGAATATTGCAAGCCTTAATGTTGCCCGGATGAAAAATGGCTAATTCGAGAAATTACTTCAACATGTGTACAAAATGTATATAAATATATAAACCATTAACGAATAACATAAAAAAATTGGCTTAAGAAAAAGAGATTTTGAGCTCTTCTGGTGTTGTTCTTTCGTACTGGGAATAGAAAGCTTTTAACCAGATGAGCGCTACACATTAATTGACAATTTATGTAAATGCACCAGGTTTGTATTTGCAGATATTAAAGCCAGCGCTGTCAACTTTAGGTGATCCAAACGAGCTTTCCCTTTTTAAGAAAATTCAGTGCATAAAATTACATATTACAAAAATGCAATATGTTCATATTGCAATAATTAAGATACGAGTACACAAAGTTTTTCCCAGTTGCAGCCAATCATAAAACGATGAATATTACACATTTAAAGTTGAACACTCTGTTTGAAATTTGACGGGCAATATAAATTATTCATAAAAAAAATGTTGCAGAAATCGTATTCGCAACATTCTCTTCTTAATGGTAATGGTTTTACGTAGAACTTTCAATAACAAACAGCTGATGGCCGAACACCGTAAATTAGTGCATTATTTTACATATATTATAAATAAGTCAAAAATAATCTAGGAAACGCAGTTAAGATTGATCGTTCATTTAAACCATCTGGCAAGTCATCTGGGTCCAAATCGATGTAATATAATTCAGTTTATTGTAACATCTAATGGAATATAAAAATTTTGAAAATAAGTTTTTAACATTAGGACATGCTAATGCGTCGCTTAATAAAAAGCGTTTACAGAAAGCACAAAATGCACTGAGTTGACAACGTTGGTCAAACCAAACGTCACCTGAAGAAGAACGAAATTAGACAACAGACGTGGTTGTACTACGCAAAACTTCTGCTTTCTTTCCTTGTTTTTTTTTTAGAATTCTATTTTTTGTTCTTTTGTAGTTTTGTGTTGTTTTATGTGTATGTGCAGCGTTTCATTGAGGCGCAAAATATTCGAAATATTACTGTTTGTTCTGTGATGAAAATAAACAATATGCTAAAGATGATTAAAATCTTCTAAAATTTGGATGCCAATTTGGGGCTCAATTATGAATGAAAACAAATAAACAATGAATTTTGAGAAAAACGATATTTCCACATAAAAAGAAGTTCTAAAGAAACTGCAAAATACACCAATACAGCTAGAAAATTGGCGCCGTTGACACAATTTAATGACAGAATTTCCTTTCAAGTCCGGCAGTCCTGATATCTACACAAGTAACGAAATAAACAAGCACGTAATAAAATTAAGCTTTACAATATAAAGCAACGCAAATGAATTCGAATCACAATTTTATTTTAAGCCCAAATTGTCAAAGCATTCAGCATTCGTTGTGGGCAAAATATTTTGAGAAAATATTTTAAATTATTCACAAGACTGATTCATAAAAAAAAATTTCATTCATAAAAGCATATAAGCGGCTGTTGTCTTAAAATCTTGACAACCACCCAAAACACAAGCCAATGATGGAACACATTCCTCTACTGAATTATCAGGCTGTTCGCTGTATTATTTTTCTTTCTTTTTTATCTTGTTTTGCAGCCCAAAATATCTCATCTTATTTAAAGTGAATTTTCGGTCAACTGCTGGCTTCAAAGTGAAAGTTATGTAACGTATTTCTTGGAATTTTGCACGTATTGCCGTCTCAAATGACGTTGCTGGCACGCACGTGTGTGTGTAAAAATTGTTTTGTGAACTGGTATTTAATGTGTATTCACTGAATAAAAGTTACTGTTGGTTTTAATGTCGGCCCGGTTTTTTATACTTACATATATAGACTCACTGTTTAACCGGCTGGCTGTGGTGCGATGTGGTTATAGGTTGTTTCTCTGGTTGGTTGGTAGCAAGTGCAAGTGCAGCAGCGACTTTGTTAATTGTTAGTTTTGCGCCAAAAATTTCTTAAAGCATAAACTTGATTTTTTACACAAGTTTTGACATTTTGTAATATGTACTCGTATTATGTTGCTTGTGTTAACAAAATAAAAAAAGAAGGCAAGTTATTGTGGTTTTGCTTTATACTTTTATGGATGAGTTGAAAAGAAACATGCACTGCAGCATATTTTTAAATAAAATTCAACTTTATTGAAATTATAATGACAACAAAAATATTTTTCATAACATATTATTCATATTTTCTATAATTAATTTGTAATTTACATACCTTTTTATGCGAACGAAATCAATTGAAAATCAACGCTTACCTGCAAATACAACAGAAACCAATTACATGTTATGGAAATAATTATGTTCTCTATTAAGAACGGCCTTAATACTTTTTATTTTTATTAAGAAAAATAATTGAATAAAAGCATTTATTCAGAAATAAATGCATCAGTTCATGCATTGAACTTTATACGAGTATTAAGAATATATGTTTTTTTTCACGTATTCTTTATTATTACGGCTGGCGAATTTTAAAAACGCCTACGGCAATTTTGTAATAGATTAATGACTAATTAAATCTCTTCTCTTTTTAATGTATTACAAAACTGTTTAAGACCGCGATACTCTTATCTAAATGGAATTTGGTTAGAAAAAACTTCAAAATTATGTAAAAATAAAAGAGGGCAGGGAGAAGACTTAAACAAAGCTCTAGGTTGTGAACGCAGAGCGGGAACAAACGCACTCCTGGGATCCTGAAGTTGGTTAATGACCAACTTTGACTGAAACGCAGCGGTTTAAGCCTAAAAAAATGCTGATAATAGTATTCTGTTTTTAGTGATCAGAATCTCCCCATAGTTCTCTAGTCTTGCAACTGAGGCTTGTCATTCGTAAGAACTGGATGATGGCAAAATGTTAAGCAAAAAAAAAAATAAAACATAAAACACAGAAGAGAATTGACAACCGAAATGAATATATTTGCGTTAATATCATAGAGGTACTTAGATCAATCTTAAAGGATCTGTTCAGACCTTAAATTTGCCTTAGAACACAACACCATTTCCTTGGTTCAAGCAGTTTTTTTCCAAAATTGTCATACGAAATTAAGACTAAAAGCCTTTTTTATGGTGTAACACTTGTAAAAACATTGGCCTTAAACTAAACTGTATCGAAAATGGCATGACTGGAGGAAACGCAAAACGAGTCAATGTATAAGTTTTTATTTCGATTATATATCTGTATATCAAATACATATATAGAGCATTTGGTTTTTCGTTGGGGGTTCGGTGGAAGAAATGTACCGGCTTAGGGACGTGATATTACAGCAGAAATTCTGTGTGAACAAGAAGTACCAAAAAAGTCAACCTCACTGTGGGGCAACTATAAGCTGCCAGAATAGGAATAGATGAAACATATTTTTGATAATTATATAATATTCATCTCTATACCATTCTAATTCGGTACAATATTTATTAAAAAAAAAAGCTTTATAAATATCTCGCAGGAAAAATGTTTACCGTGAAAAAAATCAATAAACAAACTTTTTGTCCAAAAAAAAAATACTTTTGAGGATTCGACAAAAGTTTACTTCTGCCGTGTGTTAAAAAAAATGGTAAAAATTATATTTGAATCAGTAGTTTTTTTGTTTGAAATTAAATTGGCAAAACATAATGATTTGAATATCATATTTTCTTAGTCTAACAAGCGATTTTTCAAACTTGGTGTTATTTGATTTAGTGAATTCCGTTGTTTAATATAAAAAATTTATTTTCTGTGTCTTAAACTCTAATAATTGATGAATATTTTTTATATCAAAATAAATTAGTTTTTTCCATTAAATATTTTTGTCAATTCAACAAACGTTTTCTTTTTGAAATGTAGAACCAAACATGTGACACAAACATGTTTGGGCCTGTTTGAAAATAAATCATATTGTTGAAAAAATTGGCTGTTTTCGTATAACAACTAATGTTCCAAAGTTGTTGTTTAAATTCATAAATTCCTTTACAGGTCGAGTAAAGAGTTTATTGATTGATGTGGCGAAGTCCGTTATTGAGCAATAAACATTTCTCTTCCATGTCTTAAAATACTCCGACCATTAACAAATCGTATGTACTGCAAGGGGGAAAAACGGTCACTGGAAACTCTTTATGAACTTCTTTTTGTCCAGTTTGTCTATTGCTCCCACATATCGCCAACAATGAAGATAGTTTTCAGGCACGAATTCGTGAGATAGACTCTTAAACTCTTCAAAGCTATCTTTTTTTTTCTATCAAGGTCTGTGGCTGCTCTTCTTAAAATAAGTTTATGACATGATGTGAAATTTATGTGTATTTTCTTTTATATTGAACAAATATCTGATGTTATGCAACAAATATGTACATAGATCTTTTATAGTTTAACAAAAGGGCACATATCTCGTAATAATATTGTTGATTGAAACGTTAGACTAAACAAATTTTATTTTCTCCATTTCAACATACGCTTTTTAACACATAATTTACATTTGTAAATAAATCGTCGAAACTTTAGCACTATTTGGGTCAGCCCATCAAAAAAAAAAACAAACACCAACACAATTTTCATAACTTCGCACGTCTGCATCCAAATACTCGTGCAAGCAAAAAGTTTTAAGGTAGGCCAAGAAATTTTGACAATATGAAAAGCAAACAGCATTTGGGATGCACAAATATTTGTGTTAATTTGACTGAAAGTGTGGTGATGTATTTAGTAAACTAAGAAAATTTAAGGGCAAACAGCGAAGTTTTTATAAATTTGTTCAACAAGGCGTATACTCGATATTATTTAATCAATGAAACACCAATAACACAAGAAATTAACAACATTTTGCTTGCAAAAGAGCTGAAATAGCTCAGACAGTTATTGTTTGCCAAAATTTGCAGCCATTTGTGGAAGTTGAAGCCGAGTAAAACGTCTCAAGTATCATGGAAAGTGAAAAAGGCACTTTGAAGCAATTTGCTGTTTCGTTTTAACTTCATGCACAGCACTCCTCCTTTCTTGAGCCACAAGTGAAGCCGAAACGTTGGCTTAAGTTTTTGTTGTTACACTTGTTAACACGTAAGTGCCTCTTTACGTTTTTGTGTGACTTTCTTTAAGCGCACACGAGCAATAAACGGTATGCGCGTAGTTGGTTTTTATAACAATAACTGTCGCATACCCTACAACATATTATTGTACTTGAAGTGAAAGATTTGCGATTTTATCAGTTCGCTTGACCCAGATTAACAGTTCACTGAATTCAATGAACTTAAGAACGAAAGTGATATAATCAAATGGTTACTACGTTTAATGTTCGTTACAAGCAAAAGTGAATTTCATTTTTTTATTTTCTATTAGTTCGAATATATAAAACTTGTACATATAGATGTGTACGTGTGTATACGTGCGGATACGTACACAGCTTTCTCGACCCATGGATATTTTTTAGCAGCATAAGAAAATTAAAAAGTTTATGAAGCAGATATTCTTGCTCAAATTAATAACTGGATCATATTTTTTTTATTTAAGGCTGAGGCCTTTTTAACGATTCTTAACAAAAAATATTAAAATTTTTTTTTATAATTTCTTGTTTCCAAAATTATATTTACAAATATTGAAGGTTTATTTTTCAAATGGGTCATTCCATTTCATCAGCCAAAGGTTAGCAACATTTTTTTGTTAAAATTTATAAAATTCTAATGGACTAAGAAAAACAAAAATTTTAAAGCATTCAATGCTGTATTGAGTTATTGAGCATTAAGTGTTAATATTACAGAATTTTCAAATTTAAGCAAAAAAATTAAAAGTAATTGCAAGAAACAAGAGTGTTTCTTTTTAAAGTTTTCCTAAAAAAGCTTGTGGACTACCCTCACTCCAAATGCTACAATTCTGTTTATTTAGGTACCCGCTCTGATTTATGGTAACCTGATTTTTAAGGTCTCAGAGCCAGTTTTGTATTGTTTTAGTTGTGAATATAGTTCAATTATATTTAAAGTTAAAATGTTGTCTATGGCTCGTAGATTATCTTAATCTTAGTTTAACCGGATTGTATTGTCCGCTTAAGTTCCGGTCAGAGCTGTCTTTTAAAAACACACTTTAATTTTCTTTAAATAGATTGAAAAATATTATAAAGTAAATTTTTCTTCGGATGATGGAGTCAACAGGGATTCAGAGAGATGATTTATTATAATAAGTGTTACTTTATAGCAAATATGTATATTTTATACGTTTTTCTGGCATTTCTTTTGTTTTCTTTCAGCCATTTAAAATGAAATCTTAAGTTATTACTGCATTTTACTACTGATATACTTTTTTTGGCACAAATATATCAACTAAAATTTCAATTCGACCCACCTTAATTGCCCTCCTAGAAAGTAGCACTTCAACAAAGAATTCTTCGGGATATTATCAATTCTGCAGGATGTGTCTTTCGCAGTAAGATTTACCGATATGGATGTTTGACACTTTCAATACGTTACTACACTTGATCAAGATCTCGAACGTTACCGTTCGCATACACTTGGGGTTGCGAAGCAACTGATTTACAGACCGAAAACAAGTTTTTTGTTATTATTGTGAATGACGTATCTGACGTATTGTAAACGTTAACGTTCGAGATCTTGAAACAGGCTCTTAATTGTTTTGCAAATTAATAAAGACAGAAATGACAGTTACAACTTATATGTATGAAAAGGCCACCAGAAAAGCTTAAATAGTTGTTATATTGTCAGAAAATATATACATATTTTCTCTCTGTCTAGTTTTTCTTTTTCTAAGCACCTACAAATATTTTCAGTTAAATATTTTATTGATTTTTTGAACCCACAAACACTTTTGCTTGGGCAGGTATTATCTTTTCTGTAGAAAACAAATATTTTAACTGGAGCTGTTGAAATTTTTCTTCTTGTGTGAAAAAATTTGACATCTGTTTTTCGGTTTGTAGGGCAACAATTGAAATGCTTTCGTCTGTTTTTTTTTTGACTTTTATGACTGTTTTCTTTCTTGTGCTTTATTACGAAAAAATCAACCGTTTTATTTTCTCATAAAAAAATCTTGCTTTATAGACCGCTTTGAGCTGGCAAACAAAACATTAAGTTTCTTAAAAAGTCTGTTGAAACATGTAAGAGTAAATAAAGTGTTACTTCCTCCAATTAAAATGAAGAGACAAACTAAAGCCGAGATGATTCTTGTTTGTTTTGTAAACGGCTTTGCGTTGGAGACCGCAAAGAAATACTTGCTTGCTCTCCGTGTAAACAAAGTTAAGCATTTCTTAAAGCAGACAACGAAAAAAATCAGTTAAACAATGTTTGCCTTTTAAATTATTTTGTAATGGTTTGCAGCCGTTTGTGTAGGTATGTATGTGTGTATGTATAACTGAGTATGAATTTATGGAGTTTTTGTCTGGTTTTTTTTTTTTTTTTTTGCTGAACAATTCAAACTTAAAACTGAAATTGGTGTTGTTTTCAAAAATGCCTTGTATATAAGACAGTTGCTCAGGAGAAGTGGACATCAAACACATCTTAACCATCACAAAAGTTGCACGCAACATCCGTGAATAAACAAAAATATTATTAATAAAATCTGTAAAAGGATTAAATCCACATCACATCGATAACTATAAGAGAAAAAAAATAAATCAATCAATATGAAAGTGTTCGGTTTAACCACAATTTGTTTAATGGTTGCCAGCTGCGCCTGGGCTGCTCCAAGTGTACAAGATAATCGAATCGAAAGTGATTCCACTTTCACGCGAGCTGCCCGCTATTTAGGTTCATGTTTCGAAAGTGATGATATGACCACTTGTTTGGCCGTTAAGGGTATCGCAGCCCTTAATCGTGCTGCTAGAAGCAACAACATTGAGTTGGTCGAGGGTGTTACATTTAAAAGGTGTGTTTTTGTTTAAAGGAAAATAAAACATTTTAAAATAACTTAAAAACTTTCACAAATATTAATATTGAAAAAAAGATTGTTGGAAACTTATCAGATCTAAAGTGAATTTATTAAGTTGAAAATTGGACGAACTTTTATAAAAATTTATTGCCAAAATTGTACTATAAGCAAAAATTAAAAATTATAACTCAATGAAAAAAATCATAATTTATGTGACAATCTCAATACTTGTGTATATTATTTTAGTTAAGTGTCACCTTTAAAATTAAGCCTTTGCAAAAATCAGCAACTATCCTCTAAGATCCCATTCCTGGTGCAAAGTAACGATTTTTACCGCATTTCGTTTGCGGATAGTTTGTACGCTGTTGGTGTTTATTGTTAACAATCAAAATGTATCGTTTTGCCGCGATAATATAGCCAGTTTTAGTACAATGCGGAGCAATCGAAATAAAATATGCACCAATTTTTCGCGGCCAATTGCACCGATACAAGGAATGATAAAACAATTTGGGAAACTGCCCCAAATTAACTCCTAAAATTCTGCTTCTTTCAGCTTAAGAGTAGCAAAAATGCATTTTTCAAATCGATTATTCATTCACATGTATTAAACAGTCATCATGTTGAACAAAAGAAAACAAAACACTTTTTTGTTGTATCGCTGATTCCCATCTCTGACTTAAAACGTCTGTTTATAAAGTAACAACGGTAAAATATTTTTAAGCATTGATGCCACAATGTATACGGCTATAAAAATTTTTCATTCCGAAAGCAAATCTGTGTGTGTCAACAAATACATTTGTGTTTGAGTTGTATTTTTTGTCATTTTGTCCGATTCTTATGTCATAAGCAAGTTTTATTTTATAAACTGTTTCTTGCTACAGAATATACTCGTACTTACAACACATACTATATTCATAAGTATTTGTCTTCTTCTTCTTCTTCTTCTCTTGGCGCTACAGTCCGTGGTGAACCTGGGCCTCAACCAACAAAGTTATTCTTTGTTGTTGTGTCGTAACTAGTGTGTTTTTACACGGTAGGGAAGTTACCCCCACGCACAACCCCCGAAACCTGGAGGACCGGGTCCTGGTTTAGACCCCTGGACAGAGGGGATTCGCTGCACACTTTGGTTCACCTCTAAGCGGGTGCTGTAGGGGCTATCCAGGGGCGCCACGGGGAGGCAGTATGTCAGCTTGTATTTGTCCACCAACTCAAATTTTCAAGAGTGTGTTTCATATCACCTGAACGCCGTGAATTACTTGTTCTACAAATTGAAACAAATCATGGTAAAATTATCCTAAATCGTGTTAATTTTACTTGATTTTAATGTATTTAGTTCCTTTTTTTAAGAGTACACCTTGTTGTGATAAATTTCTTTCCCTTTTTTATGAATCAACCCCTTTTTCGCACTGATATTTCATGAAAGCTCAGTTGTATAGATTTCAATATGTTTCTTGTTGATTGAAGAAAAAAATAGAAAATACTAATTCTCTAGAATTAAATAAATCAAATTATGAAGATAGTAAAAGTAAAAAAATGCTTACGTCGTCCTTTATCTGTTTGTACCAAAAGATTTATTGTTGAGCAGAAATTTCTGAAATGATTGTTATTCAGTACCTGCGTTCAGATATCAGCCAGCACTTTTTGTCACAATAAAAATGCCCGCATGTCCAAGTATATATAGCAAAATAGAACTGGCCTTAGGAGAAATATTGTCAGCTGTTTCTACTCATGAGTTTCACCAAAGGGTCCTGTTTTTATTAATATTGATGTATAGTATATACATGTCCACACAGAATGATATATGCATATTTTGACTATTATTGGCTTCTGTCTTATTCCTGTATAACGATCAGCATTAAATCTAGTTTTCAAAATGTCATTTGCATTTTTTTTAGTTTTGACAATGAGAGAAGTAAAGAACTTAAGATAAAATCGATTTTTAAGCTCCCAAAAAGAAAGTAGATCGCAATAAAAATTTGATTTTTTTTAAACAAAAATATAAATATGTTAATGTGTATATAATTTACAAAACAAACATGTAATATCAAGCTCAAGCTCCAAACCCTTTTTCTAGGCGAAGACTTTTGCTCTTAAATTCTTTTAAATAGAGTCACTACAGGTCGTCTATAGAAAGAACCAATTTCGCATGACATTTTGCATGCATTCAAACTTTTTTTAAATGTCTTTCTAGGACAGAGTCATATCCTACAGAATCCCAGCCTGTTTTTTATTAAAACAAAAAAAATATTGTTGGTAAAAAGTTCCAAGATATGTGGTTCAATTCATGACTCTTTGACAGGAATCGGATACACGATTTCTGCAGCGTCAAACACTCTGTTAACTGTAATAAATGTGACACAGATGGCAAGACTTCGTTTAATAACAAAACTTCCCTCCTAACAGACTTAATTACAAAGATTTTATAATAACCAAGGAAACTTAAACAGTATCATGTCTAATCAGTTAAAGCCATCGTAGTATCGGTCTCTATAATGGGCTCTATAAGTTGGATAATATGTTCAAAAAAATATTCGAAGCTAAAACTCTTTAGCACAAAGCAGAATTTGATGAATATGAGCACCATGAGTATTTTGTCTGCATATAGAATATGAAACTATTGCTGTTTTATATACCCTTGATTTATAGAGAGAAATATGATAAAATATTTCCTTCTGCGACATAATTAATCATTCCTTTAAAGTAAAAAATCTCTGAGTGTATTTAGAAATTTCTATTAATCATAATATTGCTTTGGAACAAGAGGAGAAGAAAAATTATTGTATTTAGTTAAAACACAAATTTTAGTCTTTTATGTAACTCATACACAATATAGTAGAAATTTCAATTAAACTTTATATCCTTTCTTTAATATTTTTTTCTTTCCACATACATACATATACATAAATGCTAGTAAAAAACCTGTAGCTTAACTTGCATTGAGGTATTAAATAGTTTAACTAACACAGTACAGTTTTAATACAAATACAAACAAATACAAACAAATACAAATTATTTAATAAAAACACCATAAAAACTAACCTTATAAACCAAAACTCGTTTTGTCACACAAAACCCTCCGTAAATATCTCTTAATAACTCTGATAAGAAATATAAAGTTTTCATTTAATCGAACTCTTTACATTGAATCAATATGACGCAATTTAATTGAAAATTATAATTTTAAATAATATATTGGTACAGTAAATTCAACATGTTCGGATGCGAATCTTTAGAAAGCAGCTCGAAAGCACCCAACAACAAAAAATATTTTCGAATGTAACTGTAAAAACGATTAAATTAACATGATTTAAATTCATCGAAAACACTACAAAATGTCTTTTAATAGTTGCATGATGATAATTGATGTTTTGTATGTTGTTATAAGGGCCGCTCACACTATAATACAAGTCTTAGGACTTGCATTGGCTTTTGTGTGAAAGAAATCTGATAAAAATACATTTCGTAGTCACACGAAAAGCTTGTTCGGCAGCGGCCGAGCTCTTCGCTGTAGGCGGCTGACGTACTCGTACGTATTTGGAAAAGAAATTTCTGACTATAAAATAACAAAATTACATTAAATTTTTTGGCATGGCAGCAATCACATTTAAAAGTTTGAGAACAACGGCTCGCCATCGACAAATCCGTATGCATTTTGTAAAACTGCAACCTTTATTGTTGAAAAATGAGATGTCAAATCCCTTAACGTGCCATTTACTTGACGTTTTGCATTCACACTATCGCACATAGTAAATATGTTTCACTTTTGATAAATCTTAACTCCAAGTATTACAGTCTTAACTGATCTTTAAGTAAATATTTTTTTTTATTGAAAATAAAATAATAACATATAACAGAAAAATAAAATAAATTTCTTTGACTTATTTTAATTGTATCGTTTTGCAGAGACGCTGCCATCCCTGTTCAACGGACCGGTCGCGTGCTCAGCGAATCTGACGTTATCGCTCAATTGCCCGCAGACGCCAATGAACGCACTGGTCACTTAGTTGATATGGCTGTTGAATGTGCCGCTGATTTCCTGGGCAGTCATAATCTCGAAGTGAAAGTTCCAACCGAAACAACACAGGAAATTGCTCGCGCTTTGGATGAGGGTAGAAAACATCTTGATTCAAAACAAATCTTAAGTAAATTTATTAACGATTTTTTGTTTTAATATAGGCCGCGGTAAATTGAAGAAAATGATGGGCCCCCTTGCATTGGCTATTGGTGCCAAATTGTTCGCTATAGTGCCCCTGTTTTTGGGCGGTTTGGCTCTGTTGACCACTAAGGCCATTTTTGTGGCTAAAATCGCTTTATTTTTGGCCATTTTAGTTGGTGGTTCAAAGTTTTTCGGCGGTTTCGGCAACAAGTTCGGCGGTTCCTTAGGCAGTGGCTACAGCAGCAATGCGGGTTGGTCTGGAGCTCCTAATGGCGGTTGGTCTTCAGGTGGCTCCTCCGCTTATCCTTATGCTCGTAGTATCAGCGAAAATGGTGATGCTCAAGAATTGGCTTATGCTGGTCAAGTTGATGTTCAATAATTTCAATTATTAAAACACAATTAATACAACTCCAACAAGTTGTAATTATGATTGTTTATTTTAATTAAGTTTCGAACACGCTTTTATTAAGTGCAACCAAATGTGCCTTTTGTTGAAACGAACTCTTTAGTTAGTAGTAATTTATTAAAAACGCGCACAAACACTTGCATACAAACGCACTAAAACTTAATTTACTATGATTATTATTATTAAAACGAAAAAACTCAACGTGATTTAATTATAACATTAAAGATACGCAGGTGTGACATTCTAGTTCAATTTTATGATAAAGAAACGATTTAACCTCATTTCATATATCGAAAGGAAATAAATTTAATCAGACACGTTCTTTAATTTTATAACAGCATTTAAAAAGGATTCATATTATTTAAATACACAGTATTTTATTTTACATTTTAATTAAGAGACAACGCAATCGCAGATGACAGCAAAAATCACCATCTCACTGTAGTTGGTATAAAAAACCAAAACAAATAAACAAATAAAAATATTTGTATTAATATGTAAAAAAAAACAGAATTTACTGTGTTTCAATCAGCAAGATGTTATTAAAAATTATTATTAAAATATTTTTTAAAAATTCCTTTTGCAATGAACAGCAGAACAAGTCTATCAACACTATTAATTTTAAACCTTAAGTACAGCCTTCATATTAACGTGAACGTTATTAAATTTAATAAAAAAAAAAAAAAACTTAAGTAAACAGAAAGTAATTAAATATATTTTTGTATGTGGCCGTACAATAACTTAATTGGGAAAAAATAGTAAAACTCTCAAGTTAAATGAAATGATGACAGTTTCTTACGAAAAATATATTCAATAAACAACTTTTAAGTTGTAGAAAAACAACAATAGAACAGTTTGAAAATAAAATATAAATCATGTTATTGCAGAATTATAAATTATAACACATTCCGATAAAAACTATAATAAAATGAAACAAAAACATTCATTTGAGAAAACGTCCAATGGCGAAAAATTTAAATCGCACATTCCTTGCAAATTCGCTCAGTGTATTGCAGACACATTGGAAACATACATATAACGCCGACATGTGGTATTTTTCTTGCTTTGTTAGCTGGACACCTCCTGCAGGCTGTTCTGTTTGCATTACTAGATTGAACGGCAGTATCCAGCTTGAGTATATGCTCTGAAAAAAGATGGACTTCACGTGGAAGGCGCCTATTTTACAAGCTTGTACCAACATCATATGACTTCTAACGCCTAATTTGACCATTAAAAGCGGGTTTTCGCATAAAAATAACTTCTATTTTCAACATCACCTGAGATTGCATATTCAGTGTCTTTCATTTCTGGACTCTATTTCTGATAGAGGTTTATATTAAGATATTCTTCTTTTGGCCTATTTGAATCCTTTTCCAAGGGTCTTATTACAATATTAACTAAATTAAGCCGACGTCAACACAGAAAACCTTTAATTATTATCGGGTACAAATTTTAAATAGCGATAAATCAAGCAAATTTCACTGCCCTCCACCGGCACTACTACTAGAAAGTTACTATATGTACAACTAGGAAAATAGGAAGGATCTCTCAGAATCACAAATGGTATAATTACTGATCGCCTTTAGTTAAGAGTTAATAATAATGGAACTTCAATGTAAAGCAATTTCCAACAACTGTCTGTAACTCATACTACATTGACTTTATCAGGGAAATAAGCAGACGAAACGAACTATTGAACAGTGCTATTAAAATTACCGCCATTTTAAAGAATTTTTGAAAAAAATCAAGCATCAAGGATATCAGTACTCATATAAGTAATACACCCATTATTTTCTTATCAAACAATTCCGAAAACCTGTCTGTAACTTAGAAAATACTAACTTTATTGCGCAAATAAAACGAATTATTATATTATATATCGATATTAATAAACTTTTGAAGTAGAATTTGTTTTGGCATAGCAAATGGTTCAGAGGATACTAATACCGCAAGTATTACTTCCAGGTAAAAAATGTTTTCAACATGTATCTTCCACTTAGAAAATATTAATTTTATCCTGAAAATAAAACGACATTTGATAAAATAGAACCAAATCAGCCATTTTCTCATTTTCACTTCTATTAGAATTAGTACAATTTTAAAGAATTTTGGAAAAAATTCAGTCCTGCATTTATATTAAGAGTAGTAACACAAAAAAGTGTCTTCATATCATAAATTATAATTTTATCACGAAAATAAGTGATTTTTGGTAAAAAATTCTACAAGTATCCTGTTTTCATCACTTATCTTCAAATTACTTCGGTTTTAAGGAATTTCTAGAAAAATCCAGCTTTGTTTGAAGGAAGGATCAAATCGAACAGTACTTATTATACTAGTAGTGGCCATCTTAACAGCAGAAATTAATCCTAGAGGCTTGTGTTTAGGTAATTTGCTGTGACAATAGAGTTCGCGATTTATTAGTATGCAAGTACTTTGGAGTTATCTATTACCCGGTTAATCCCACCTTAACTCCAGCAAATATCAGTTCAAACGTACCCGATAAAACTCTCTCATTTACGACTGATAGGCTTAGCTCAGTTTATTGGTCTGTTCAAACTACTTTTAATTTATGGCTTCAGTCTTCTGGCAATTTTTTATTAAACTTTGAAATTTACTTCAATTATGCTGAGCCATAATGAACACAGTGTTCCAAAGTCACATTTTTCACACTTTTATGTTAAACACTTACCAAGCCGTAAAATTGATTTGGTTGGCTCAGGAAACATATGGAGAAAGAAGTGTTTTAGATACAGATTTACTTACACTTTACCGACCGCGAGCAATATTTTTAAACAATATATTTCAGTTTTGTTGAACTCAACAACCTTATTTCAAAGGGGCATGAAGCTCTTTCATGTGTTTATAATCTTGATTTTAGATAGGAAGAAATCAAAGGCAATTGCCATCCCACACCCAAGAAGTCGTAATTTTAGCCCTGACTTCTCCTAATCTGGTGTGTAATTCATCTGATAGTGCTCATATATTCAAACTTTTTTAATTGTCTGAATGATTGCGTTGAATATTTTGTAAGAGTAGATGTGACAATGATTTGTTACATGCCAACAATAATTCAAAGCATTTAAAAAGAAAAAACTTATAATATTGTGGCTATTTAAATTACAACTTGTAAAACATTTTTTACATATAAGAATGGAAAAGAAAGAAACACGGCATAAGTGAGTCTTCTTGTATTATCGCAGCTTGTACTTCATTCAAGGGACACATTTGACATGCATATTCTTAACTGTCATGACAGCATTGTCAAATACAGTTCAGGGTTAAGTACAAAACAAAGACTTGCCCAAATTGAATTGTCATAATTATCGTCTTAGCTCCTACACCACGAAGAGATATTTCACAACTAATAGATATTCTTGACTGTCATGACACAATTGTCAGATGTAAATTTAGGGTAAATTAAGAAAATAAAAGTGGACCAAATTGAAGTATCATAATTATTGTCTGGACTCCGATAATACCCAGACAATTATCAGCGTGTTCGACAGCTCATGCACATTCTTTACGGTCATGACAGCATTGTCAGTTGTAAGCCCTGGACAAGCAAGAAAATTGTTCATTTTATAACAGACACAACATTCTGCCTATTCTAGAATTAGGTCTATGAAACCAACATCACAACATTCTGCCATTAGGAAAGAGTTGAAGAAAATTACAAAAAATCTACGACCCTGGTTTTGTCAGGTATAAAGTCTGTCTTCGTTTATATCCAGGAAGATTCTCTTATTCATAAATTATTCACTTTCTCACAACTGAAACAAATACATGACCATAGTGAGCAATAAATTTTTTTTCACATATATCCATTTAATGTTAAATATCTGAACATCTATGCAGAATAAAGATTCAGGCGAAATCGAAAGTAAATTCAATTATCAAGTACGAGAACACAAAGTAAATCTAGGACAAGTTGTATCTGCCCACATACAAAAATGCAAAATAACGTTCACGTAAACCAAAAATGGCAAGTATTAACGCTCAATTGAATAGTAAAGTAAAAAATTTCTTTTGAGTAAATGCTAAAATATTTCAATTATTTGGAACGAGCACAAACAAAATGTGTTGAAAACTTGAGGAAGAAGCAGCCAACAATCACACAAAATGGCACATTTAACTAAAATCGAAAATAAATTTTCATAAAATACAATTCGAAATGGAAAAAATTGACATGATCAGAATATTGATTGATTTGTTAATAAAGCAGAAATGGAAGAAAACTGTTGGAGGAATAGATATGTAGATGGTCAGGGGCACCAAGAAATATAAAAATATGGAACGTTTAGGTTTCGGACAAAGAAAGAAATTTGAAGAAGAAATAAACACAAACAACTAGACAACAGTAACAAACACAACGAATACGCTTCCCTTTCGTTTGAGTTGGGGAACGTGGTTGACTGTGTTTGGTAACAGCAAGTGTCATGTGTCCGCACAAACTGTCTTCTTTAAAATCAAGTTTTTGGCCAAACGTTTTGGTTAACTAATTAGGGGCAATGTTTAATTGTTGTAATCGTCAATTTCAAATCGTTTGTGTGTGTGAGTGCAAGATTGTGTATATATGTGTGTGTGTGTGTATGTGTATGACAGCAATTGTAGCCGTTATTTTAGCCGCGTATGTTAAATATTGTAATTATAACATTTGAATAAATTTTAAATAATGCAAGGAAAATATTTTATAATTGTATTTGTTGTTTCTTATTGATTATATTTTTGGGTTTTTGAATACATATTCAGTTTCTTTTTTATTTAATGCAAAGCAGGCTACATATATTTTTTTTGTTTGACATTCTTTAAGGTATTGCACAAATATTGTATGTAACAAAGAAAGGCAGAAAAGCAAGGCATGTGCGCTACTGGACGGCGAGTGTTTAGCAAAAATTCGTACTGAAAAAGTTCGACCACTTAAAGAAATCGACGCGGACGGACAAACCAAATTGGGCATATGGAAAAAGTTTTGTTGTGTTTTATATGCACAATAATAATTTAGTAATTTTCGATTACACATGGCAAAAGTGTCAACGCATTATAAATACCCATGGTGGACACTAAATCAATCACAAAACATATCCATCGTTCAAAGCCAACTGTTGTGTGGTGCGTAGTGCTAAGAAAAGTTTGTTGAAAAAACTTAAAAAAAAAAATTGAAAAAAAGGATCATAAAAAACGAACGAAAATTTGATAATAAAATATTAATTTAATTTTATTAGAAACAAGAATTAAACCTAATCAAATATGTATTCGAAAATCGTTTGTGTTGTTTTTGTCGCCACCTTTGTGTGCAGTGCTGTTGCTTTGCCCAAACAGGATACCAATGAAAAGGATTTAGTGAATATGATCAATAAAATTGATAACGAGCCATCAGTGCCACTGTTTGGTGGTCTACGTATTGAACGTGCTGAAACTGGTCGGGCTTTCGGTGCCTCCAACAAGGCTGTTGAAACCTTCGAAGAGCGTGCAGAGCGTTACTTGGAGTCTCACCAATTGAACTTCTCCTTCCCCGATACCGATGAAGAGGAAGAAGATGAGTTCAATGGTCGTGCCATGGAAGGTAAGCTGTCAGTATAGAACGAATCAAGTGATGTGATTTTAAATTTCAAAGAGCTCTTACAGCAATTTGTGTCTTAAAGATCTGAAGCAAAAAAAAAACTAACATTGAAGTTGAGAAAAATGCTGCCAAATGCAGCATAATACCTGTTTTTGTATTAAGCAATCAGAAACATAAACCAGAAAAAGGAGTTTTAATTTAAAAACCAGAATTTATTATTAATCATATTCAAAATAGTTGTACATAGTTTTTGAATCAAATTATAATTGGAGTGGAGAAAGCTGTTGAATCAGTAGCCTTTTTTTAAGTTTTTAGGAGAAAATATTTTTAAAATATTCAAGCAACAAGACCAATTGCCAGTTAGATTTTTCCTTTGCTTTTATTACAGAACGCAGTATTGCAAAACTTTTGCACTTGTCTGCAGAAACGCCCAGTCTTTGGGAGGAATTCAACTTACCAGCTGTAGATTGTTAGCCGATCACTCCAATACAACCAGCACAACAACAAAATTTTGGCAAAATTTCTTTTTACGAATATTTAGCACAAGACGAATTCATACATTCTGACATTCTTGGGAATCCCCTTTTTTGAGCTTTGTGCTGTCGGTGTATGAATTCTTTTCGGTTTACACATTAGCCTGGCAAAACAAAACATTGTAATCACATATAAAACAAATTCATATTTAATTTTTTAACCCAGAATTGTCATTAAATTTAGGCAAATCTGCACGGTTGTGAAAAAGGAACGTGACAGCACTAATCACCCCTCTTTGAAATGAACTTTACGTGAAAGCAAAGTCAAACTTAAATAAATCATTCATTTCTCCGAACTTCAAGTGAGAGTGGTTTCGGTGTTTTCCCTTAAGTGGAAATTAAGAAGAGCACAAATGACCTTACAAGGTTCTTAAGAAAAGTTTTAAACAACAGTTTAAACAACGTTTGGTCAAAGTGTCGTGTTTATTCAGATATATTGTCAGAGGTTTTCTTGTAGTATTTTGTTTTCTTGACAAAATTTTTGTCTGTTACTGCAGCTTACTTTCATTAATACAGTATTTAAAATTTAAATTACTTTTGCAATCAGATCACGTAATTTTAGGCAAAAAAGAAAAGAAAAAAACCGAAAATATTCGTTAGTTTTCAAGAAGTGAAAAGAAGAAGTTTAACTTTTCGTTTGGCATTTTTTCTTTCCTCATTGACACATGTTGTAAAAACATGATGAGTTCGTTCGTTTGCTTCTTTATACAATTTTAGCTTTAAGACTTTCTCTACACAAAAAAAAGGAAAAAAGGCCAGCTACAATTATCTTAAAAAAATTAGCACGTAATTCTACTTTATGTGCAGCAAAATTTATTGGTATATTTTAACAAATATATTTAGTTAAAATATTTATAATAAAAACACGCTGTTAGAAAATTGAATCACAGAATTTAAGAAACCATAAAAATTTTGATTTGAAAAAGAAAACAAATGCCTTGTGTTTGTTTTTGTTTTTGTAAATCTAAGCAACAATTTTATGGTTATTTAATATTATGAAAGTGAAATTTTGGGCTGAAGTATTTCACAAGAACATCATTGGCACATTAAGTAACCTTTTTTTATCATTCTTTAACGCTGTGAATCTTAAAGCAATTAAACAAATGAATTTTGGAATTAACCAACATATGTTTATTAAAAGGTTTGTCTTTGGAATAGCAACAACAACTATTTAAACAATTAAATTTCGTTTTTCGTTTCACAAAAACTATTACATTTATCCAACACTATTTTATCGCTTTCATCTTTTCTTTTAAATAATACAGCATACATTTAGGCTCTCGCTTAATATGTTTAAATGTCTCCTCCAATTTCAGAAACCCGCAGCAAGAAAATGAAGAAAATGTTGGTGCCCCTGCTCTTGGCTTTGAAATTGAAAAAGGCGATTGTCGTTAAAGTTCTTTTCACCATTATTAAATTCATTTCCCTGAAGAGTTTGGCTATTTCCATCTTGGCTCTCTTCTTTGCCGGTCAGTATTCGATTTCTTTTTAGCTAAACTACAAATGTTTCCTATTTAATGAAATTATGTGTTTTGTCGTCGCCAGGTGCCACCTTCTTCAAGGATTTGTTGGGCAAGAAAAAGGAACACATCACCACCGCTTACATTACCGGCAGTCCTTTGAACGCCGAAATCCTTCATTCAGACTGGAACCGTAATGGACAAGCTGCTGCCTCCGATTTAGCCTACAACCACTACGGCTTGGCCCAACCTTTCTAAGCTCTTCTTTCCATCTATCCATCTATCCAGCTTTCTTAGCTTTCTTTACTTTCTTAACTTTCTCTGCCGCTTTAACTTTCCTTAGACTCGCTATGCTCCCCTTTTCTAACTTTCGAGCATCTGCCTCTTATTTTTTAGTTTAGCTTGCCTGAACTCTATCCTTTCATACGCTCATTTGAAAAACTAAATTTTGATTAGTTTTAGAATTTAGTAAAAGAAGACTTTATATTTATTAGTTTAATTATTTATTTAATTAACTGCTTTAAACCAAAAATTCTATCTATAAAAACAAACTCTCCACCTTCCCCATCCCCCCAAAACAAAAACAAAACAAAAATCGACCAATGGCTAGTTTGGACACTGTTTTTAGCATCCTTGAAAAATTATACAAAAACAAAAATGAAAAAAAAAATTTTAATTTAGAGAGAAAAAAATTTATTTATTTTTGTACCCCTCATCATTCACTCATAAACGTTTTCCATGTTTCTTCATCGAAGGCAAAATTTTTTCTTCAAATACAAAGTTTTCTGTAAATTTTATCTAATGAAATTCAAAGTCATATTGAATTAATGTATTTAAATATCTTAATTTATTTGTACATACATACATATGTATGTATTTATGTACATTGTTTTTGTTTTGTACATAGAACACTCAGGTTGTATTTCATATTTGAAATGACAAAACTTTATTAAGTTGTTTTGGAAGATTTCTTTCTATTTTGAACATAAAATTTTGTTTTCGATTGTTCTATATTTGCACACAAGATTTGACTGGAAAAACTCACAAACAAACGCACATAATTTATTATCATTTTATTTTTAAGTATTTATATTAATATTATGGAAAAAAAAACTGATTGAAAAAAGAAAAACATGACAAAGCAAACTGAATAAAATGAATATTCATTAAAAAAGCATAAACATTTATGTATTTTTATTGGTTTTTATTTATCAACGTTTAAAAAGTGAGCGATGAATTATTTCTAAAATACTCCATTAGCAAGAGCTTCATAGAGTTCTGGGGCATTCAGAAACGAAAATTCATCTATCTGGCATTTACTTTTTTCATAATATTGTAAATAAAACAAAAATAAATTATTTATTTATTATAAGGTTTTTCCAGTGGCAAAAGGCGTAACTTTTTAAATCTTCCAACGGGCCACAAATGTTGTACCTTGAGTTAATAATACGAGATTGTATGGATGTCAGGCAAAATATAGAAAATTAAACCATAATTGGTATTTCTTCTTCTTCTTCTTCTTTTGGCGCTACAGTCCGTGGTGAACCTGGGCCTCAACCAACAAAGTTTTGATTCTTTGTTGTTGTGTCGAAACTAGTGTGTTTTTACACGGTAGGGAAGTTACCCCCACGCACAACCCCCGAAACCTGGAGGACCGGGTTCTGGTTTAGACCCCTGGACAGAGGGGATTCGCTGCACACTTTGGTTCCCCTCTAAGCGGGTGCTGTAGGGGCTATCCAGGGGCGCCACGAGGAGGCAGTATGTCAGCTTGACCAGTCCATTTTCAGGGATCGCTGCTGGCTTCTCGCCAGGTTGAGAGCAATCAACAACTTTGCCCTGAGTGCACTGGCCCATTCCCCCCAATAATTGGTATTTAAGTTATTCTAATTATGTTAAAAACAATCTAAAAGGAAAGATATAGAGTCGTCGTCAATGACGCTACAAGGAGTGACAGCATATATGGTGGGGTAGCACACAGAGCAATGACAATAACAAGAACTATAAGGGGGAATTATGTATAAAACTGTAGCTGTAGAAATTCTTTGCGAAAGGACATAAACGGCCAAGGATTGAAATGCCCTTGGACAGCCAATGAGTTCTCCAGGCACTAGGCAGTTATTGTATATATTTGCACACTAGAGTTTCGTAACAGACTCGATGGATGAGTTGGTAGACTATTTGATCAATAGTCCATCGTAGGTTCGATTCCTACCAAAAACTCTGGTGAAAAAAACAATAGCCACAAATTTTTTTTTTCAAATAAGCACAATAACAAAAAACAGAAATACACTAAACAGTCATCAGATAAATTCTGACATTATCATCCCTGCAATATAGAATAGAAACAAGCAAATAGCAATAACACTAGTCTTTCTTTCCTCCTCCCCCCAAACCCAGTTCTGGTACAATGCTCAGCATATGTAGGGGCTGACCACTAACTACTGATCCCAAAAAAGAAAGACTAAACGGTTGTTTTGCTTTAATGTAGTTTCACACTTCCATAGTAGTATAGATTTAGCAATCAGTGCAATATAAGATATGGGAAGTAATAATTTAACATACATTTATATAAAACAGCACACTTCTGAATCAGATTACTCTGAAAGACATTGATTGAAGACCAACCTCGAACTCTGGCTTCAAGAGTGTTCTTAAAAATAAATATCATAAATAAATTGCCAGCATACACGATATTAATGGCACGATATTAGTGGCAAAAAGTCCCTAAACTTCTATGGTAAGAGGGCGAACTTGGCTCTAAGTCTGGACTTCAAAAGCCTTAAAAGAACGTCGGGGGCACTTCCAGGTCACTACGCCCGTAATAACCACCTACACAGAGCGAGTACAAACAACACCGATACTTGCAAATTCCGCGATCTAGACAACAAGCCAATAGAACTATTGACTATGTGTTTTCAAACTAAAATCAAGAAAGAAAATATCTGCATATATGTTTTAGAAAAATAGACAATTGGTAAAAAAATACTCGTACTAAATATTGTAAATATTAGTGGCAGGAAAACAATTCTTTAACAAAATTGTACTGATGTGCTACTACCACAAATTTTTTACAATTTAGTATCGCTTTGAGTTATGAAAATTTTTTAAAGGAAGAAATTAAAAAATCAAACGCAATTAGTTGGATTTACAATTCTTAGAATATTTGGAATAACATACAAAACTTTAGATAAGTTTAACTATTTTAATTATTTAATATTATTGATAATTATTAGCATTTTACAAATCAACTGGACAAATTTTCTACAGAAAATTTTCCGAACTTTTATCGATTGCTGGAACGCTAATTCATTTCCAATATATGGCACTTTGTGGTAGAAAATCATGGTAAATATACCAGAGCTATAAGCATACCTTTAGCGTTAAAAATTCAATAATATGTAATTTTAAGTAAATCAAAGTACAGTGAAATTTCAGCTATATGAACTGTGAACATCGCAGCTGGTCTTTTTAGCGAATCTATTTCGATTGGAAGGATATTTAATACCAAACAAATTAAATTGTGTGAACCTGAAGATGTTAGAAAAATAAATTTTATGAGGCATATTTTTGCTTAAAATTGTTTATTGCAATTTATTGTTAGTATATTTTTCAGTTGTAAGTGCCTAGACACAGTCTACGATATTCTTACAAGCACTCCCGCCCTTTCAAAATTTAAAAAGGCAGTTGATATCAAAGAGCTTTAAGGCAAAGTTTGTTAGTGCCCATTTACCACGATCCAAATACGAAAACTAATGGGTGGTGCAGCGGATACGAAAAAGCTGGTTGTCCTCCAGCTAATTAAAATGGCCCAGCTAAATGGTAAATGAATTACTTTTCTAGTATTGTTCAAAAATTAACGTTTTATACTCAGGCTTAGGTCAAGAAAGTTCAAGTAAAAGAAATAATAATCATGTGAAAAATAAAAAAGTTCTTTCTAAAATATAAAGTTTGTTCTCGGCATCTCACAATTGCAATTAAATTTCCTGAAACAAACCGATGAAACTTGTTTTGAAGAATCATCGATTCGCTATTAAATATGTTTCTAAGGATGTTGGCATTATCAGTTGGCCCAAGCCAAGCATGTGGCCATGATCATGTGTGGTTTTGGCTGTCAATAATATCGTTTTCATATAAAATTTAATTTTACACATAAAAATAATGATGACGATGAACTATTGTGTTTCCAACAGTACAATGCAATAACAACTGTTAATCTTATCAATTTAGAGATTAATTTACATTCAACAAAACCGTAAATGCAACTACAATTCACTTATATGTACAGCCAGCAATTAACACTTGTGAGTAGTTTAAAATTCGTTATTTCATTACATAAATATTTTTCTAAATGTATTTATTCTACGAACTAGACTACAATCGCACATTTTTCACCAGAACTATGCTGAAAATAAGTTTATAAACTTGAATTGCAGTACAGCCAATAAAAAGCAAACAACTTTGCGATGGTCAGTTGATGACCGGTGGACTGTCAGTTTTGGGGGAAAGTGTTAATGGGAGGGGGATAGGTTAAAAACAATTGTAAATAAAATTGGTTTTACTTTCATATTGACACTAGTAGTAGTTTTCTTGCAAAAGAAAAATAAGTTTAAGTAAAGTTTAAATGTAATGACATTTTTATTTTTTTTTATCACGTCTCACTTGAGCGACTTTAAGATGGCAACTTTCTTAAAAAAAACCAAGTTGAGGATAATAAGAGCTAAAACTTAAATTTTTCATTTAAATGAAGAAAAACAAATAAAGAATTTAAACCACAACCATAATTAGTCCATTTTAGCTGGCCTTATAATTAATCAACTCTTATTTTTTTCTCATTTGTTTTCCACAGCAAACAGTATAAAAAGCAACTGTCATTATATATAGCAGATTAGTTTTATGATAAACTTTGTTCTTTAAACGCAGTTGACAGTTTAATTGTAGTTTTCTTTAAGACATGCCGTTGTGGTCTACTGTGGAGTATTTGATCTACCTGGTAATTTTCCTGTTGTACCTAAAAATATCAGAATGTGCTTCGATAGATTTAGAGACATCAACGTCTTCAACTGTCGATGCTTTAACAACTAGTGAAAGATCTTTGAAAAGTGAAGGTGCCAGTGGGCTGAAACACACTTTGGCTGAGTGTCAAAGTTCTATAAGTTGGATGTGCCTGAAACTTGAGTTAATCAGACTTTTAGAAAATCTTACAGTACAAGATGAACTTCGCTTATTAAACGGTATCACTTTGGTGAAAGATCCCAAGACGAATGAAATAAAAACTGCGGATTTAATGGCAGGTGAGTTAACAATTCCACGGCAGGGTAGTAAATTTCGTTCAGCTCATGGATTAGATAACAGCTTAGTGCAATGAAATGATTTATTAAATCTCTGACATAAGTTTAATTTCTTGGTTCTGCGAATATAAAACACATACACAAGTGAGACAGTAAACTCAAATGGTGGGAGATCTGTTGTCAATTTAAGATTATCAAGTATAATGTAGTGAATTATTACCTGTGCCAGTGACGCCTATTATCACGTATACGACATAATCAAATAAACAATAAAACTCAGAAAAAACGTTACTCAAATGGTAAAGATAACATATACATAAATTAAACTCTTGCAAAAAAGTGCTGGTCTTATTGGAATTGCCAAAAGCTCAAACGAAATGGAATACAGAAGAAAACCAATGAAAAAAACATATCAATAAATCAAAGCGAAGAGCATTTAGTTTTGTGGGATCTCTTAAATAAATGATAAACGAGCAGCTTCCGTTCGGTTTATTTGATGATAAGTGTGCGCGTGCATGATGTGTGTTACAAACTGTATGCGAGTGATAACCAACGGAGATCCCCTATAGCCAGTTACCTTCTGGATAGCCAGACACCTCCTGTTACCAGACATGTTTTATAGTTGGACAAATTTTCTGGATCCAAATTGTTCGCTATTTTCTCCATAAAAATGCACAAGTCACAAGTGGACACACTAATACCGGTTGTGACAGGCGGAAGCTTTGAAACACAACAACAAAAATTACCTTTATATAGCAGTTCTTCTTCTTCTTCTGCAACTCTGACTCACACTTACATTAATGTCAGTGAAATTGGTAATGTGCTTGTTCACGCAAATTAGGACTCTCCTATATTAAAGACCGTATTTTGCTGTAAATCAGTCTTCAGTAAAATTTACTGCTTTCAAGTGGAATAATTTCACTCCCTTAATGGGCATAAGCTGAGAGCGAGAGAGAGTGAGAGACACTCAACATTGAACAATTCAACCGCTGAGTTAATATATTGATTTTTGTTTAGTTACAATTATAAACGATTAGAAGAAATTTAGACTAGTAAATTTATTTATAAAAAATAAGTAGCAACCAAAAATATTGCAAAAAAAAGTTAATCAAGAACTCTCGTTAGTTGGACTGAGAGGAAGAGGCTGGTGGGAACGGAACCCCAATATTTTATAGCAGCTTAACAAACTAAATTTTTGAATTCTCACAAAAATAGATTTTCTGGGTTTCGTTTAGTTTCTGCACTTCTCGCACCGAAAAATTTTTTATACGAAAAAAATGAAATAAAAGAACTTTGATGAAAAACAAAAAACCCGTTGCTCTCATACAAATATTTTCGCAGTTTTGGAAAACTATCCCTCAATTGAGCATTTTCGGACGTAAGTTATTGGCAATCTGGGTTTATATGTGTCTTTGAAGTAAAATTTCTACGCTCCTTTAGGGCATTTCGATTAACAAAAATATACCACTATTATCAGCATCTACCAACACCGCCTCTTGTGCTTTTAGGCTTAAACTATAGCTGAAACGTTTAAGCCAAATTAGGCAGCTCAACCAATGACCAAAACCAGAATTTCTCATTTGAGGAATACCAGGGGCACGTTGGTCCCCGTTATGCCAATTCATTTATGGTAAAAGTTTTGGAAGAACCTGCATAGTCGAAGGCATACTGGAGCTTCCTAGTGTTTTGGTTGTGGTGTCAACCAAGGAATCGTTTCTTGTCCGTGAAAAGCAATACACCAAGTCAAAACCTACTCCCTTGCGAAGTCAGCAAATAGGTGGCTGGAAAAAACAGTTCCAAAAATACTTTCAACAAATTTTGCATAAATTTAAGTTTGTTGTTTTCAATATTGCAAATTTTACTACTTCATCTCTTAAAAATCACTTCTAAATATTATTTAAAAGGTACTTTTATGTAAATTTAACTCCTGCTAATTCTAGAAGTCGCTCGGACTTATCCCAATGATGCTGCTGCGCGCTTAAATGGTTACATCATCCATAAAGTTTACGATATCTTGCAAACCCGTTATTTGCGACTTAAATTGGTTGATGATCAAGTTATAGACGAAGCCAATTCAGTAATTGGCACTGGACGCAAAGATAAATTTGGTAAAAAGGGCGGCATGGAAGCATTAATAGCTGCCGGACTTATGATGAAAGGTACGTTCAAATACGGTTGATCATTATTTTCTTATCTTATTGGACAATAAATATTTATTGCTTCGTTACAGGTACACTGATGGCAATGGGCATGGGCGGCATTGCATTGATCGCTGGCAAAGCGTTGATAGCAGCGCTTATGGCTTTGACTATGGCAGCGGTAGTTGGTCTGAAGACTATGGCCAGCGGTGGCGGCAAGTCGCACACTTATGAAATTGTAACAAAGCCGATTTATACCTCCAGTCACTCGCATTCTGTGAGTCAGGACGACGGTGGTTATGGTGCACACATTGGCAGCGGTTATGGTGGTTATGCTCGAACACTAAATCTGAGCTTGCCTCGGCTGGGGGGACAAAGTTAGAGGGAAGCAACAAAATTAATGGCTCTGCTAATATATAAACAAGCTATTTTTAAGTTATTTATTAACTATTTTAATATTTATACATTCATTTGATTACTTTTTGACTGTAGTTAATTTTTAATAATTTAAATTATTGTTTTGCGAAAGCCGATTGTTTGTGATCGAATTTAATTAGAAATAAAAACACAAACGACCTAAGACTGCTGTTGATTTGTTGCAATTTCATACTACAAAGTTATTAAAAGCCAATAAATAAATAGTAAATATAAAAGTGTTAATCATTATCACAGCCAATATTTTTTCTTTTGCTAATTTTCAAACAGAATCAGGCATCTTTATTATTTCTGGCAAATTTGTTTTCACCAATTTCTTTTTTAATAAAAGGTGTTAATAGAACTTTCTCTATTTTATAAATCTATTTTGTTATAAAAATCCAGAGTCTTTTAGTTCTGTTCATTCATTTGGTGTGTTAATGTCATATTAAGAATGTCGAACATATTTTTAACGTCAAAATGTTGCTGTTACCTGCTGCTGATTTCAATAGCTTGTGGAGAAGGCTTTAAAATACAAAATTACACGGTTAGTAGACTTGGCAAAACAAACGGCACAGCAGAATTAAAAGCTATTGTAATATTAAAAATTATTATTGCTGTGGTAAAAATCCTGTGAAATACTCTGATTTGTGTTCAAATGGCGTAATAAATTTACATACATACAAAACAAACATTTATGTAAAGCCAAAATTTATTCAATTTCACTTAACAGCTCGCACCTGTTTGCAAAATTGGCTTAAGTACTCGTGTGAAACGTGTTCACAGCAACATTTTAGATTAAGCTTGCGTTTGCGGCTTGGAATTGCTGCTCGATGTTGCAACAACGCTAATGGACCAAAAGCGAAAATCAATTTCTGTTAGTAGTTTCTAAAATTTGTGGTTTTTCAGTAAATGATAACAACAATAATGAAAAGCACTCAGTTGTATTGCTTAACATTTGACACAAATAGTGTTTGAAACTTTCAACATGAGTTGTAAGTCCGCCAGCGCAACTCTTTGCAGCCACCTCTCCTCTAAAAATTAAGGAGTAACTTTTAGGATAAAGTTTTATTGCTTTAATTTTCCGAAACTATTTTGAAAACTTATACACATGTATAAGTAATTAGCGTAAGTAATCCAAGTGGAATAGAAATTGCAACTAAAGTTTTAAATTGCTGGAGCTAAAATTTTGCTTCGCCAGTCTTACACTTTTATTACGC
The DNA here is from genome assembly GCA_932526305.1 of Epicampocera succincta. Taxonomy (NCBI): domain Eukaryota; kingdom Metazoa; phylum Arthropoda; class Insecta; order Diptera; family Tachinidae; genus Epicampocera; species Epicampocera succincta. The sequence goes on from OW052034.1 coordinate 63,375,446, forward strand.
ATAATTTGGCATTAAAAGTATATTTTTTTCTATGAAGTCAACAAAAGTTTTAAGGCAAATTTCATGGATATCTTTCGAAGAAAAATTAAACTATACAGAACTAGTGCTCCGTAACTTTAATCGTGTTCATTTGACATCAAGGTCATTTTTTGACGCACAACAAACCACAGAATATTCACATTTTCACAATTTCCAATACGTAAAATTGGAAATAAAATAATTTTTTTTATACCATTGAATTTCAGAAAAGTTTTCAACAATTTGCAAGTCAAACACCAATCAACTTTGATAGGAATTCAAGAGCTGCCAGCGTTGCCATTAGCACAACAAATAAAACAGCAAATGTCCAGAGCGAAACAGATCATGTTTCTCAAAGTCCAGAAACTTCTGACAATAGTACATACGAAGATGGGGTGGGGAAAGCTGTATTTTTTGAAAAGCTTGGCTTGTTACACAATATCAAAAGTAACCATTCAAATGACGACGCAGCTAATTCTTCGTTTACAATAGTAAAATTTCATTGTGGGCCATTGGGTAAATGTCTGTTTAGAAAACGTTTCAGAACGACAACCGTGTCTCCAACCAAAACATCGCCAACTGCAACAACTACTACTTCTTCAACAGCCAGTACAACTTCCTCACCAGCCACGACTGTTTCGACCACCACAAGATCAACGCAACCAACTACTGCGGCAACAACAACAAGTGTTGCACCACCAACTGGATATACTTCAGCAACACCATCTGCTGCAACAACAATCACTACTCCAACAACAACTGTTCCTACCACAACAACAACTGCTACTACTCCAACAACAGCAGCGACTCCAGAAAGAACCACTCCTACAACAACAATCACTACTCCAACAATAGCAACTACTACCACAGCAACCACTACTTCAGCAACAATCACAACTCCGTCAACAACTACTACTGTATCGGGTACACAACCAACAATTCGTACAACTACCAGGCCACCACGTCCCTGAAACTCTTAAGTAAAAACGGAGAGGAAAGTCATTGTTTCGTATAATAATCAAATTTATTTACTTTTTCTTGTTGACGGGCTCATCAGGTTTACACAAAAGAGCGTCATGTTTTGTAACTTAAATAGAATACAAAAAAAAATTTGCCCCATAGCAAGCATTTGCAAACTATTGCCTGTTTTGGGGCGTTTCATTTATTTGGTTTTGTGCGTTTCTTTAACTGAGTCTGTGCAGCAGTTTCCTAAAACACTGATGATACGACCTACTAACTGCTAGAGGGAGCTAAAATTACAAAAATTGCGTTCGTCACAGCATTGCCAATACTGGCAAAGTAATCTTAAAATTATTATTATTCTTCTATTAAACTTTGGTTTTCACATTATAGTTGCCCGAAGCATTAATGGGTACATAACTGGGGCGTGTATGGGTCAATTTTCAAAATATTTGTTCATTTGAAAGAATTTTTTTTAAATAGGATAATCAAAAGATCGACTGTTGCTTGCAGTTTCTGGGCATTGAATGGACAGAAGGTTCGAATAAGTGATTTTTACTCTGTCCATTTGTCAAGTTCTGTTTTCTACTGGGTGTTATTCTGTATCTGTGGTAGGATTTCTTCTTTGTGATTGGAACGCATTTAGTTTCTACAAATATACTTTTATATACCGAAATGCTGATTGAGCCAAAATTCCATTTCATTTCTGCGAATATCATTTAGTGTCGTTTCCCTGAACATAATATTTAATTTAAAAATAATTCAAATCCTTTTCAAGAATTTTGTGCGACATTTAAAAGAGAAAATACACATTTTCTTCGCTAAGCAAACTTTATGATCGTTTAAATGCTGGTTTTCTTTCTCTTAAAAAAAGAAATTTACGCCACTCTGTTTTGACTGCACAAGAACCGCTTAACATCCAGCAACAGGTTGATAAGAATAAATTCATTTGCTCTTAATTTTTACACAAGTCATGTTGGTGGGTTGTGTTTTTTCTTAAAATTAAATTAAATTCAAGTTCATACTCGTATAAACAACACGACACCCAAGAAAAACTTTCAGTTGGAAGAAAGCAGTCAGTCGGTCCTCTAACAAATAGTACAACACCCGTGACAAAAACAAAACAGCAACAACAAACACATAAACTAGCAAATTTGTTAAGCCAAAAAAACAACAAATAAAATTTACCACTAGAATAGCAATAAAAAGACAAAACGTGCAAAACAAAAAATTAACAGAAAAGTAAGAAACCTAAACAACGCGAAAACTTAATGACTGAATCAATTTTTAAAACCAAAAGCAAAAAAAAAGTATCTCTTAACATAAATTTCAATAGAAAATTAAATGGGTAAAAAATTAACCGCAAAATCGTAAACAAACATAAAATAAAAGAATTTAATGCTTTAGAAATGGTTCAAAGCGAATGAATGGTGTGTGCATTGAATTAATCCAAAGTATATAAGTATGAACAGTGTCAAGCAAAACTGTTACATGTTTCCAGCAAGTGGCGTAAAGCATTAAAAGTTCGACTTCTTCGCTCGGCACTATAAAATTTAAGATACATCAAATCTCAGTCTATATCATTCTACTTTTGGAAGAATAAATTGTTTTGTATTGTTTGTATTCTGTTGTATTGCAGAAAACATTGAGTTTCAGAATCGCTTTGCTTGCTTTATACAATTTTACTAAAACATTTCTGCTGTGTTCACAATTATTAACAAAATGTATTCTGAAATAAGCTTAAATGTGTCTATTTGTTACCATATTGTTGGATCTGACAAAGTGCTGACACTTTACGAACAATGCAAAATTGCCACCAGCAGGTAAATTGCCAGTTCAGAGGAATGTAAGAAAGCCTTATAAGTTAATTCTGTGGCAGTAAATTTATCTGCCAACAAAAGTTGTCAGTTCACCGGATTGTCAGATTATTGTGTGACAAAAGTTGCCAAGTCTGTTGTTAGATATTGCCGGAAAACTCAATGCATTAATACGGGTTGACAATAGAAGCTTTTCTCAGACAATGATGCCATTGTCAGGTAGGTAAATAAACAAGAGAATAAGAATATAAGTTAACAATTGTCCAACAATGACAACAAAGAGAGCTCTCACGGTTGTCAGATGGCTGTCAATCCCTTTTGTAACAACAACAAAAATGGGCAATTGAAACAGTTGTACGACACTATTTACTGACCATATTGTCACAACTGACAACCGTCGGTACATAATTTTAGGCTATGAACACCGAGTACTTCTCTGCAATTCTCTTTTTTTTCTATAAGTCAAACGCATTTAAAAAATAATAAAAATAATTTTTCTACATGAAAATTTCAAGTTTCAGAAAACTTGTTTAACAAACAACAACACAAAAAGGAGAAAGAGTGTGTTGTGGTATCAATTTTATTTTAAAGAAGAGCTTAAATATTAAAACCTCTGGTGTAAAGTTCACTTGGCCGTTTTAAATATATTCAGCGTCTTTCGATTTTAAGTGGCCGATAATTCTGGTTTAGAATATTTAAGTTGGAAGTATAAAAGTTGATGATCTATACGAGTACTTAATTTACTCTCTAACAAACTGTGAATATTTGTTTTGCTAGCCACTGTAAGTTTAAGTTTACAGATATAACTGTTATTTTGAGTAATTGTTTAAACTAAACACCTCTGAAACTGCTACTGTACTGCAAAAGTGAGATTTTAAAGTTAACAATATGATAAGAGAATTAAATTTTTTTATGGCCTAAAACATAAACCAATAAAAGGACTTTAATATCTTAGGATGCTAAACCATAAATTTGGGAGTTTAAAACAATAAAAATAAAAAAAAATTACGTGCATACATTGAATTAACGATAATTATTTGAATATGACAAACTTGCTTGAAGAAACAGGGAAATTAATTGAAAAAATTATATAATTCGATAAAAAGGAAACACTCAATGTCATAATTAACGGAAATTAATTTTCAGTCGGCGTTTTTATTTTCTAATTCAAGATTAACCATAAAAATAATATTTATCATCAAAACATGTTTATAATTTAAAGAAAGTGGCGCCAATTTTATTCAAACATTTATTTCTCTTTTGAGTGGTTTCAAAACGGACTTAAGTTGGACCAACCTTAAATATATATATTCAGAGCATGCACATGCATGCTAATAAACAATTTTGGTGATCACGTTTTTTTTTCATTCAAATTAAGTTTTGCTTAAAAACGGATTCGGTTTTTCATTCATAAATTATTGCTTTTATTCAATTACGGCAAAAGTACGCCAGCATCATTTAATGATCAATTAATTATGAAAAATATTTGTGAAAACAGCAGTTTGTTATTGGACAGAGAGAAGTATTTATTTTTGAAGAAAAATTCCACCATTCGATGTTACTTTTCATCCTATTGCCTGCTAGAAGCAAAAGCTCACAAATACCTTAATCATATTGTAAATGATTTGAACTTAATATGATTTTAGTTGTGCTAATTGGGCATTTTTGTACTGAAGATCAAAAAATCGTTTATAAATAGAACTTGAAAATAAACATCAATGAAAAAGTGGATCTTAGAAATTGATTTAGTTTCATAAAGACAATGTATTTTATAATTTAAGTCCTAAGAAATCGTGTTAAATAAAAGGGTATATGCTAAAATTAAAAAGTATTCTGACTGAATTGAAACTCAAAATTTTATCGGTTATATGTCGATTTTCAAAGAATTGTTGCAAGGAGAGGCGTGACACAAAACTAACCCAAATGATTGGTTCCAAGTTTCTTGGATTTAGTTGAGATATACTGGTCACTTAATGCTATTGCTGACCTAACATAAGAAGATACCAATTGAAGAATATCCCAAACGAATGATGTCCATCAATTTTCGGATAACAATAGCAAATTTTACAAAAGATGCTCTCACAAAATGTGTTCTTAACGTCCTATTTTGTATCAAAACAGTTGTAAGAGTATCACAATAAAACTTATATTACTGACATCTTTTGTCAGCATTCAGATTGTAACCTTGTTCTTACTGACTTGTGTTACTTAATAAATCTACGCTTTGGGAAAAGCGCATCGAAAAGAAAACGGGCACGACATGAGCTTCGTATATTCAAATAAAATGTTTATATTACCATTCGTGACACTATTATTTAAAACATTTATTGCTGTAATTTGGTCCTTGAAATGGTTCTATAAGGCTCACTGAAGAATTATCTGTCCATATTCATTTAAGGTTTTTAAGTTCCATAATTTGGTCGTCGTAAGTCCCGACTTACAAATTCTATTCTAATAGGAACATTTTCCTACAAAATACATATATATTTGGTATTTCCCTGCTTTGCAGACAAAACTGTCGAAGTGAAATTTTTTTCCATTTTGAAGAGAATTGCATTCTGCTAATCACGGAGGTTTCCTGACCTGACACATATTGGACAGAATCATTACAGAAAATCAAATTATGTTCTGCAGCATTAAAAGTGTTTTTAAATTTTTGTGTTTTTCCACTGCATTCTACTTTTTCCATTCTTGAGTTCTGGCACATTGCAACTGATTGCCTACTCGTATAGTGCTAAAAATATTTGTGTCATGGAAATTGCAAACTTACTCACTTATGCCAATAATTAACCAACAAACTGAAACAATTTATTGCACAAGATTTGTATGTACTTCTTTTTTAAGAAAGCCGGCTGAATCAATGTTTTCTTCACCGTTCACAGCTAAACCTTTAATTGAGTAAAAATTACTGCTCATGGCGAGTTGTCAGCCAACAGCAGCTCCAGCAAACAAACCAAATGTCTAAAGACCTGAAATAACTGTTGGCAACTGGCATTAACTTGTTTTTTATTCAAAAATAGTTACAAATACTGTACAGATTTTTATTTGTCATCATAATCATGAATAAGATGATGCAGCGTTTGTGTTAGAAATTTTAACAAAAAAACTTCATGAACACACTGACTTATACACAAATAAACCACAATTTGGCTTCAACACTTTTTTCTAATCTGTATTTTTATTTGGTTTGAAATGCAATGTTTTGACCAGCAAATAAGCCTGAAAGTATTTACTTACTAGTTGAAAAAGAGAGAGTATTTTAGTCTTACAATTGCCAATATGCATTTTGGTTTGTGCAAGTGTTTGTTCTGTTTGCAAAGTGTTAATTAAAAAGCTGCAATTTGAATTTGCGTTCGTTTGAGCAGTAAAGTGAAATTTTAAATTTAGAAAAACTAAATACACACATCCATTCATACAACATGCAAACGCAAATTTTAGCAGGAGAGTTGACTTGCCAGATTGCGCCTTACAAAAGCTGGAAATTTTGAGAGAAAAATTTTACGGAATAAAACAGAGTCAATCATTATTACGCCTGCATTAAAGAAAGAAGTATAAAATAGACTTGTTAGTGTTAAATTATAAAGATATTACAATCACATGTCTTAAATATTAAAACAAATATTTAACTAAAACAAAAGCTTAAGAGTTTTTTTCTTGTACATTAAAAAATGGAAAATGCAAAAAACCTTAATCTTAAAGAAAATGGCAAATTTTTTAAGAAAACCAACGAATTAATATCAAGGTAATTTAAAAATTCTGGATCGTCACAACAATGTCAATTAAAATGGATACGTTGTAATAATTATGGGGATAGGCATGAGAAATATATGATTGCGCATTAGAAAATATCGTTACATCAGATAACCATCAGATGAAGGATGTCATTAGATTCACAATACATCGTCATATGATTTTAAACAAGCAAAAAGTCGTATCAAGATACATGTGTACTTATTCTGGAAAAATGTGAAAAATTACGGTATAGCTTCAAGGGACGTCATTGCAACGAAAGTAGCTATAATAGCCTTAATTAGAAATATATATTTAATAGTATATTTTTTTTATAAACGTACATATGTCAAAAAAAAGTTGAGCCTAAGATTCAGCAGTCATGGGCTATTTGTACACTTGTTTACGTGTAATTTGTAATTATTCGCTCATACTTTAAATATATAAAATAAATATATATTTAATTTTTAATTTAATATAAAATAGCTTAACAATGATTTAAGAGTTTAAGACTATTTTCTTTTTCTACTTAATTATTTGTATAAAAATATTACTTTGTAATTTATTTGCTTTAAGGTTTAATATTAGTTTTGGGGGAAAAATTTATTTTTACAAAAACCTTTCTGAAGAGATTTGGATGAAGGGAATAAAATCACGTTGAGATCAGGTTATTAATATGTTTAAAGTCATCGTGACTCTTGACTTCATTGATCGTGTGGCTTCGCTGAAGTTGGCCTAGATGTGAAACCTTAGAATAAAATAATTCCAAGACAGGTTTCGTGCTAATTTTAAAAGTAGGCTTTGGGCTATCAGTAGTTTTTAATATGACAATGTGCATAATGATTTAAATACAATATACGAGAACAATGAGTTTAGAATTTCTGTTTATTAAAGGATTTAGTAGTTTTTTCACCACTTATAAATATTTAACTTTGCCAGAACAGGCTATTAGCCTTAAATTAAAAGACTTTTGAAAAATATTGGTTGTTTTTTTATATTGAAAGTTGTTTGCTACTTCTGTGAAATGACGCTTAGATATTTCAAGAAATCATGTGACGATAAGAGTTCTGTCAGAAAAATGCGCAGCGGTCAAAGATATACCATTTTAAATATTTTGTATTTTCTTAATACACATTAATGCTCAAAGACTTACTTTACACTTAATTTACAAAGTGAATTCAGTTCTGTGGGTGGTTTTATATAAACCGATATTGACCCCGGAGATATTGTAACAAATATATTAGCCTTATTTGGGTTTTTATCATCTTATTCGCTGATTCATTTTCTCATTTCGGCACGTGTTTCTTCTCTAATATAAATATAATTTCTTAGTTTTTGTCACAACCTAAAAATTTGAAATAAAAATCATTGTTATGATTTTAATTCGCTCTGATAATTAAAAACCTCAACACAAGCCGCTTTAAATGTGCAGGCAGCGGTTTGTCTACACGAAAAAAGAACTCAAAACGCAAATGAGTATTTAACTAAATGATTTAAGCACGAAGAAAATAAATTCAAAACATGTAGAATTCAAAAGTAGTAAATAAATGTCGCCGTAATATACAAGCCCAAAACGTAAAAAAGAAATTAGTTATATTTTCTTATAAGCACAATTATGCACTAGTGAATTTTAGTGCTTTTTCATTGAAATATTAAATTAACTGCTTTATTTATTAAGGCAAGAAAAAACCATTATTATCAATTTCTTTGAATGTTTTTTATTACTCGCAACTTTTACAACTAACTCTGTTTTCACTTAATGCCATAAACAACTACGTTCGTAGGTTTACTTTAATAAACTGCAGGCATCATAAAAATAAAACTTATCTCAAGATACGAAATCAATCGGTTGTAGCGAATTTAGCAAATAATGAATTAACATCAATATATAAAAATATTTTGAAATGTAATTTTGAGAGGTCGTGGTTAGTGAAATGTTAGATTTAAGATCAAAATGTTGCTGTCCTAGACAAAGTCCCTACTTGCGAACTTATGGGCCGTTGTAAACACATATCTCAAGGACAAAAATCCAAAGAAAAGTATTTAGGTGCGATTGTTGTTCAAAATGAGGTTTAATCCAAAAAAATAAAATATTAAGGAATATCGTTTAATAAACATTTTCAGTTTGTTTCAAATTACATGGCCTAATTACAAGTTCAAGTGATTTTTATGAAAAAGGTATCAATGCAGCGAAGTTTTTCATATAACACCTGACGAAATTATTTTAATTCCGATTTCTAATCATTAGTTGTATTTTCTAATCAAAGTTTTTTTATATATATATTTATTAAAAATTTGTGAACTTGATAATGTAAAAGCGATGACTTAAATTACATTTAATTTGTGTTTAGATATTTAGATATTTAGGGACATTGTTTCGCAGATTAAACGATGACTTTTTTGTTTTCAATTTGTTCTCCGATTCGCTGTAGGGACTGGTAAATCGACTTCGATTCCAGTCCAAAATCGATTTTTATTCAAATATAATCGACTTCTTGCAATCGATTCAGCTTTAGCGATTTTATGCTGAAATCGATTTTACTTCACGAAAAAAATACAAAATTCCCAGCATTAAAACGCACCAAAACCTTTTCAAAACTCTATAGACTCTATCGAAAGCAAAAATATTCCATATACCGCAAAATTCTGGTTTAATTATTACTCAGCAAAGGAACAGGATGAGCAGTAAAACAACTTTTTAAAAACTTTACGACAGACGATTGGCGTGACAGAGCTTTGCATTGAATTATGTCAGCATCTGCTGTGGACCAACTCAACGTGAGCGAACGGCTCACTAACGCCATCATGTGTCTGGCAAGGCTCACACAGCTGGCCAATTCTTGTGATGTGGGACAGGACTGTCTAATCTCTTCTGGTTTGTAATTCGCAGGCACGGAATGAGAGGCCAAGGCACCTGAGTTGGTAGCCCGAAATCCTCATGAGAACATCAGGGCTCAACCAACTCGATATTAGCTCCTTACATGAACATAGTCTGTTGCAAGACAACAGCACAAGACATTTCAAGCTTTTTGTTAGGCTTACTTTCTTTTTAATAAAAATAAACTTTTTAATAAAAAAATAAACTTTATTGCATATATATTTGAACTTTGAAAGTTAAATAACATTTTTGTTAACTGTATATAACGAACGTAATGAACTGTAGACCACAATGGACGCATTTTAAGGGTTCAGTCATATCACGACATTCGCATTAAAGACAAAGATGAAGTCGTTTAAAACACAACATGCTTAATCTCTGAAAAGTAATTGAAAATTTTACCACTTCAACCTGGTTGAAAGATTATGTAAATCAAATAAAAACATAAAGCTGTTTACACTAAATCGCTTTGAATAAAAACTGGCCATCTGTCATGTCTTTCAGATCAAAGTGACTAAACAGTGTCATCGCAAAGACAAAAACAATAAAATAGTAAAAAAGGAAACGAAACAACGTTGATGTTTGACTGGTTTTAAAAAAGCAATAACGGGAAATAATTTAAGAAACATTAATACGAGTATAAGTTTGCGTAATGATTACAACGAGTTGTTTTGACTACTAAAGTCTTTTTTTTTTTTGGTATTTTTCACAGGCGCGCGACCGAAAGGTTCGTCATAAATAACATACACATATTTTTATTACTTTTTTTTATAGGTTTATTTGAAATTAAATGTATCACATAAATCCACATACCTACATACATATTTCAAATGAATATGATGAAGATAATATGAAAATAAAGTTGAGAATGTTCGTTTAATTTAAAGCGAAAGTTTTACATTTTCCCTTTTTTCAGGCAATAACTTACAATTCGTACAATATATTGTACATATACTCATATAACAATTAGTTTCAAAGAAACTTGTGACTCAACCGCCATTCACACTACACCAGCTTCAAAATCAAAAAGTCAAAAGACACAAAGCCGAACGTCTGCTTTTGAGTCCACTTCAATTTGTTGTTCAAAGGCACTGCCCTATCACTGCTCCTCCTTTGCATATTACACACTTGATGACCACATCACGATGGAAGAAACACGCTCGAGAAGCTGTATAAGTCGCTTACAAAACAAAAAGTTATATGGCACGCCCAGTAGTATTGTGTATATGAAGTAAATCATTAGACCTTCCAAATGTTCTTTTTAATGGACAATCTTGTATCCTTAGACATAAAAAATTCCCCATTAGGTTGCTATTTTCTTATTAAAGTTGCGTTCTAACACATGAAGTTAGACAAAAACAAACATAAATTGTCTTTTTATGAAAAAAAATCAATAAATTTTTTGTCCAAAACATATTTTTTTCTTAAATAAAAAATTTAAAAAAATGTAAAAAATGTCTGAAACTATTTTGTTTAAAAATGAATTGACTAAACTTTTCATATTATATTTTCTTTGTGGACAAAACTGGCTGTTTTCGTTGAAAAGCTGTTTATTCAAAATTGTTATTTGAGTCCGCAAATTTAATTAATTGATTTTAGGAATATCAACAATGTAATTCACTGGTTGATACAGGAAATGTGCTAATAACAATTCACGATTGACCTAAGAAATTTTGGTTCGTAGACTCAATTGTCTTGGAAACTCTTAATTGCCTTTTGTAACGTGTTCAAGAATTTGTTCATTTCCACCTGCAGGTAATAACGCCTTTGAGCTTCATAAGTTTTAGTTGTAAAATGGTCGCAATATTAAAATTGTCATAGCCGGCCGCTCTGCGCGATGACAAATGTCTTCTTCATGTCTACTCAATATTGTCAATGGCTAGATTTCAGGCTTCTTTGTGGTCTGCTAAACGTACTGTAATCCAACGTTAAAAAGTCGTCGTTACTATAAATTTCTTGCTGAAAAGTAAACATTTACTATTATGTTCGCAACTTTTACTGCTTATCTCACTCATCCCATGTCTTAAAAATAAAATAGAAGATTCTGCCATAAAGTACTCGTATAAAAACGTTTCTAAGCCCCTCGTGCCCTTAATATGGAGGCATTTAAATCGGTGTTCAAAGATGGTCGGTGTTTTGCTAGCAATTTAATCATACAGAAAACTACTGATCCATCGATTTCTGATGCATTAAGCTTTTAAAAAACATACATAAAACAAAACATTCTCTTCAAATTATGTTTAACAGATAAGAAAAGCGAACGTGTCCCAAAACTCCAAATCATATACATACAGACGTTCTTTAAAGTTAATTAATATTGAAATTTTAGGTGAGGTTTCTACTGATGGCATACAAATATTAAAAGTGCCGCCTTTCATAAAGGTTTTTTTTTTAAATTTGGTTGAGTTTTCTTTAGCGGTCCAGGATAGATTTACACTGTCGATATATCAAAGTTTTTTTTTAATTTTTTAACGAGAATGAAGTTGGCATTGAAAAGGTCGTCGTATTCAATAGAATGAAAGTATTTATGTTCAAATATCATCAGAACAGTTACAATTAGGAATTTGAAATTTCCTGGGACATGTTTTGCAAAAAAATATGTGATCTTTTTATTGGTATATGTAAAAAGTTTTCAATAATTTTACTACACTTAGTACTTTGGCAACAGCTATCAGACACCACTTTTGGTTTTTAAAAATTTTTTGGAACAAACGAACTGCATGAAAAATCAACTGTTCGTCAAAATTCCGGGCAAAATTAGTAAGTAATTTTGACTTCGAAACGGTGACTTTGGTATTTGTAAGATCACTTGTTTTTTTTTCTATAATTATAGTGGATTTATCACAAAACACAATAGTTGAGTTACAATATTTAAGAATCGCTAATCGAAGGTGGTCACTCCTGGTATAAATTATAAAAAAAAACCTTGAGAACAGAATTTCTAAATAGCAATTCACATCGCTTGTTGTTCATATCATTTGGCAATTGGCAAAAAAAAAGTGTCCACAAACTTTTTGCTTTTATCGTTTTTTAACTTATTTACATATTTCGCGCTAGCACTTAGCCTTAGGACAAGAACTCTGTTCAAAGCTGCCGAAAACAGTGAACAACATTTCATAATTTACATACTCTTAATTCGAAGGTTTTACATAATTCTGTCCCAAAAAGTATGTTATATTAATTTATCTTTGTACACTAACGCCCCAATTGCAACTATACATAAGTGTTGAAAATTCCACGTGAAACAAATACCGGTGTAATTATTTCATAGTAACAAGAGAATTTTGCTACATACATTTCATGCCATTCTCACAAATCAATTATTATGTTAATTATTCTTACATGTATTTTGACAGCACTCGGCGTGAAATTTTATACCGCCTTAGGGGGAAAAAAGTTTTGAAAGATTTATGAAATTCTTAGAGATATATTTTTGTTAATTAAGAATTTGATGTATGTATGTATGTATGTCTTAAGGCAATTTGTTAGTGTTCGTATCCACTCGCCCGTAGACTTTTACTTTAATTTAATACGTCTTAAGACATAAAACTTGTTTTGTTTATTTCAAATGAAATTCTCAGAGGTCAAATTTTGTGTGTTTAAGTTTTTGTGATAAACAAACGAGAAAAACGTTATATAATTTCTTGTTGTTCTTTGCAATTGTTAATGGCTTCAAGCCATAACGAAATACAACAGCAACAAATTAGTTAAATTTTCATTATGTAATCGTTTTCTTGAGGTACCAAATTTTTAGAATAATTATGGTTGGCAGGAAAGTAAAAGAAAATTTCATTTTAGCCATTCGTGCTGCAACTTCGAAATACGTTTGTCTGAATTTGCTGTGACTTTTGTCAAAAAGTTCTTAAATAGCTGCTGAAATTCTTAAAGTTGTTGCTTTGGAAAAAGGCTTCGCTTTTTTAGTTGGTTCTTCTATAGTTTAAGAATTATTACATTTCTAAGCTGCAAATCTCTCCAACTGCTTTATCTCATTTCTATAGTTTCTTTTCGTTTTTCTCTACACCACTATGTAATAAAAACATTTTAAAACAGTTGATTCATGTGTTATAACAAAAATATTTTCGTAATGAATTCAATTTGTAGATTAACTCAAAGCACTCAACATAAATAATTGCGTGCTAAAAATTGTATCTAATAACGAAAAAATTTTGCTACTTTTAAACGAAATAATCGAAAGTTATTATTAAATCGCAAGTAATTAGTCATGAATAAAAATAGTACCGCGCTGCAATTTTAATGATTATTAAAAAGTGAAAGTTTCACATAAAAATGAAAAGTAATTAATAAGCCAAGCAAACAAAAATCAAACAAAAATATCGAAATGAAACCAATAAATACATTCGATAATTAGTAGCAAAAGGGTATATCTTACAAGTATTATTTACGAAAAGAAAAAATCCAATGCATGTTTAACCACAAAAAAGTGTTTTAAATATTAGTTGTTTAAAATACACATAAATGCTGCAATAAGAGAAGCCCATTAATACGAAGAAAAAAAAGAAGAAGACGAAAACATTCAGAGAATGTTAAACTATTAAAGTGATAGATTAACAAATATAAGAAAATTATATATAAATATATATCTATTAATAATGTACATTCATAAAGATTTTATTATTATTCATATGTATGTTTGTGTGTATGTATATTAAAATGGCTAATTTTTCTTATACATACGTTTATTATTTATTTTTTTTATTTATTCTGACATATGGACAACAAAAAATATTATTAAAACATATTTCTTCTAATTCTAATTGCCATTCTAAGGGAAACTTGATATAAAATGAAAGGTTTGAATATATTTTTCAAGGGTTTTCAAATCAAGTCAATTGATAAGATATAGACAGCTGGAAAGCACGCCAAACAGCTAAGTTTTTTTTCACAATATCAAAGAAAAACAAACTTTTATACGTGATATTTATGTTACAGTTGTATATCGTGCCATCCTAACCATCTTTTATGAGCGGTCAGGCTTGTTGTTTGCCCGTCATCAGTTTTGCGCCTCACTGGCACTGGTTGAACAATTTGCTTCCGTTCATTTTGAGGAATTTCATGTCAACCAGGCTGCTACTTCCTATGTGCAGAAATGGGTCGTACTAAGTTGGTCACAGAAACAGTTATAAGAGTCCATCATGATGGCAAATGGCCTTCCTTACTTGGCCTATTCTGTGCAATTATAACTTATAAATTCAATATGAAAGTCTATTTCTTTACCAGAAGAAGAACAAATTTATTTCTACCACAAACCAATGTTATTGTTGGTACCGAATCTATCCGCTGGAATGACAAGGTTAAATATCTTGGTGTAATGCTGGATAAAAAGTTATTATTTAATGAGCATATAAAACACATAGTTCACAAAATTAATACAACAATTAAAATAATGTATCCGTTAATAAACAGAAAGTCTGAACTAAATATCCACAACAAACTTCTTATATTAAAAACAATTTTCCACTCAATTATGTTCTATGCGGCGCCTGCTTGGTATGTCCCCTCCGATTGTCATGTTAAAAAACTACAAATCTGTCAGAATAAATTACTTAAAATGATTTATAATTTGCCAACACATTTTTCAACACGAACGTTGCACTCTATGTCTAACATAAAATTAGTTAAAGATAAACTTAATATATTGTCTCTAAACTTTAAACACCGTTGTAGATACTCTAGCTATCCACACATCAATGCATTAGTTTGATAACGTTTATCCTGTGTTTTTACCACATAACTTTACTGCTCTACTTATGGTTTTTTTTTATATCTTTTTCCCAAACTGGAAAAATGATATGTAAAATGAAATAAGTCTATAAAAACTGCTGTAGATGATTAAGAAGAAAAATTGTTTATGAATTGATCTCTTAAAGTTAAGAATTAAATTATTGTAAAAATGTAAATATTACTGTAACAATAAAATTGGAGAAAAAAAAAAACAAAAAACAAATCAAATTCATTTTAGGAAGAAATTTTTCTCAATTCGTTATCAACATTTTACTGTCAGCTGTTCCAATTTATTTTCCCGCATTAATGTGGGATTGTCATTTCAGTCTGTCTAACGCATTAATTTTCCATGAAGAAAACAAAACAAACAAAAAGAAAAGTGGCCACTCCTTTGCTGGAATTTGGCACATCATAATGGCCCTTGTAATATAATTTAATAAGCGAACAAGCCGAAACATGACCAATAAAAAAGCCCTATTCGCCAAAGTGTTATACGATTTAGGTTCGCCTCCCAACAACAGACCGCAATTTTATTTAACACCAAGAAATTGGCAATGATTGTATGAACTTGATTAAGTGTGGAGGGATACGTCAACCGCTCTGTACAATATTTGGGTTATGGTTGTTTCACCGTTTCTTCATGACACAAGTATTTAAAGTAATTCGTTTTTACAGCCAATTCAAATCCTTAATATATTATATATAGTTTCGTATATATAGAAATACCCAGACCAGGCTTTTCCGTCCAACAAAACTTAGTTTTCTATGCTTCTTAAGCTACAGTTTGGATTACTTTCTCAAATATCTTAAAGGCGATTTCGCCTTAAGAAGCATAGAAAACTAAGTTTTGTTGGACGGAAAAGCCTGGAGATTCCATAAAAATGGAAACCACAATTCACCTGCGGTCATATTGTTTTCAGATATGTATATACACATATATTTCTCGCTTATTGTTGTTTGTTGTTAAGTTTTAAATGCGACGCTAACTTGGTAATTCATACAAACGTATTTCAAACGAAAACTTAGTTGAACGCAAAGTTGAACTTTTCTTGCAACAACAGTTGCTCCTAAAATTTATGACATAAAGAAAACGGTTACATAATAAAAATAGAACTTTTGTTATTGTAAACATTTCCAAAGAATAACAAAAAATTATGTAATTTTTTTTATCACTTAAACAAAAATAATTTGACCTGAACTGTATTTCAATGTTGAGCATAACAAAACAAACCAAGAAAATAAGTTTTGTTGTACTATAAAGAGGTACTAAAGACCGATGTTTAAAAAGAAAATGTAAACTTTAAAGTTGTATTTTTAAGGTAACTATTGTTTTGCAGAGTTTTTGTTCGTTTTTCTCGATAAATATTTTTTTTACAATATAATAACGAATTAATAAAATTATAATAACAGAGAATACCAGTTTTTGTGAAAATGATGAAATTAAAATACATACATATATAAAAGTGGATGTAACCTAAACTTTAAAGAAAGTGTGAAAAATGTCCACTTAAAAACTCTGAAATAGCCTAAAATACTGTGTTTTTATCAAGGCTGTACATGTACACAGAAAGTATATAAGACTCAATTGGGATTTCTGTTGAATGGGAACAGGTGAACGTATTTACCTATTATATACTATTATTTTTTGGAACCCTACACATTTGCGTTTTACTAGGTTAGAGAAACGGGGAAAAAAGAGTAGTGTTTCGCTATTTTTGTTTTCTCTGTTTTTTATTCTGTCCTGCAGGGATGAGTCTGCCAGAATTTAAGTGATTCTGTGCAGGCAAACACCAACTAACCCAATATCGGCCACGTTGATTTTTTGCGTTGCATTTATATAATTGTTACGTTATTGGCTGTGAATTCATTATTGTGTATTGTAAGTTTTGTTTTATTGTTTTTAGTTGAAAACATTTTTCGGATATTGTTTTTTCATCACAGTCTATCTAGTAGTAATCGCACCTACGACCTGTGAACTGATCCATCGAGGCACTCTTTACTGAAAAAAAAGTTATTTTTACGCATTCAGCAAAAACAATTTGCAAATACTTTCAGTCAAGTTCTTCTCTGAATCAAAAAATATTTTTGTTTGGATATAAGCCTTTAAAAGAACTTCATTACAACAAAAATTTGTTGCAGAAAATAATAGTAACTGAGGGAGATTGATTGCTTTAAAGCTATAAAATATGAAAAACGAAATACAAGTCTTCCGGCAATGGTGCCACCCTAACGAAATTTCGGCATATAGACCGTAAAACATCTGCATATGTATAGACTTTGAATGTTAAAAGTGAATAATTTGTTAGTCGTTAGATCATCTAATAGTTTTAATGAAATTTTTCTAAGCAATAAATTGAAAATGTGAAGCAATCCATGTTATTATTTCGATTAAAGTTTGGAAGCTACTTTGCAAGGGGAGCTTAGCTATCCTAAGTTTATTAATATCTCCTAGACTTTATGAAAACGTATGTATGTACACATACACTATGTCTGAAAGAAATGAATTACCTATATTTTTTTAAAAGGGCCTCTCTGAGAAGTAACCCAAAAATGAGTTTTAGAGCAGATCTAAAAAGCATTTCAAAGAAGTTTCGATTACGAAAGCCTTGTGAAGTTTGTCGTTACGTATTGATCTCGGTTTCTTAATTGCAATTCAGCTGAGAAGTTTCTCACTATTTATCACTTTTTATTTTTTATTTTTTTTTGTACAACTGTGGGACGATGTGACACAAACTTATTGTAAAACAACTTGTCTGCCGCATAATTATAAAAGCGTACATTTCATAGGCTCGTAGCAAAGCAGAAACAACATTTTAATCCAGTATATACGAGAATAGTAAACAAATTGTTAGATTCGTTGTGAAAACACGTTAAAAAGGTGAGCATTAAGAGCAAAAGAAATGACAAACAAATCCGAGTTTGTTATTGTACGAAGTAAAAACTCATTATGACCTTAACTCAGATCATAAAATCTTGTGCAACAAGGTGCAAAATATAAAAAATAAATGGTTAACAAAGTATTATGTTGCATAAGAAATGAGAAAATAAACTGAAAGGAAAATAATGGACTGGTCTTACAGTATTTTTTTAAAGAAAGAATGTTTATAAGGAATTCCTTAAATAACAAATAAAAGAATTTTCAAATGAAAGATTCACATTCACAAGCAAAAGATTTTGCTATTGAATGTTACACTACAATAATTTAATATTTTGTTTAAGTTTTACTTATAATTTAAAATAAACAATTAACGAAAAGAGAACACATTTGTACGGCATGGGCCGGCCGCCTTAGTTCAGATATTTTTTTAACCATACGTCATTTCAAATGTTTTTTGCTCAAAATACTGACCAAAAGGCAACGTCATAAGTCCGCTAAACGAACTCTGTTGTTTTACGCCGGAACATTTCTTTTCCGCATTTATGGATAGAAAAATATCGCACTTAATCACAGAGTGATATGAAAATTGTACTATACAAAGGGAAAAGGCAGCCCTAGACATAAAGAACGTGATTAAAACTATTCGTGAGATAGAACCTGAAAGCGCCAAAAAGCCTTCACAAATTTGACGGAAAGAATAAACTGAATCAAAATCTGTTCCATTAATAACAAAAATACTTCTCTAAAAAGAAATTATATATTATTTAGTTATTCAAAAAAATATTTTCATATTCTCTAAAAAGAAATTCTATATTATTTAGTTATTCAAAAAAATATTTTCATATTCAAAGAAAAATAACCTCAAGACTCAAAATTGTTGATTCTTGATTTCCGGGAAAATTTTACTTTTACTTTGATATGGTTTATATTCAAATGATCGGACTGTAACACATCAATTTAAGCATCTGCTATGTATATTAATTGCGAACATGAGAATATGTTAATACCTTTAAAAAATTAACAATATAAAAATAAATATTTCCAAATTTAGCCACCACTTTAAATAAACGAAGTTAAAAATTCGACACAGTCAGCAGTAAGAAATGTAAATTCAACATGATGCAGAGTTGATTTTTTACAGTGATTTTGTTTCTGTGTGAAGGAGGAATTGAAAAATGTAAAACTTTCTGTCAAAATAATAAAACAAGACTCATTCAACATAATTTGTACTTGATCTTAGAATAGGTTGGAGTGTGATGTCAGTAAGACAAAGCGGGCTACATTATTTTCTTGTTGTTGGCCAAAAAATAGATTTTTTTTTAGTATTATTAATTTCAGTACTATTTAATAACAATTTAAGGCTTCAACTTTCTCAGTTTCAAGCCAGAAAGTCAACTGATAAATAATCAAGCCCACAAGTTAATGTTTGAAAAACCTAAAAAAACACTTCATTCACGCTCTTCCCCAAATCATTTTGCTTGGCAATTGGTTGTTGAAAGTACAGCAAACAACAAACCATTCAAACAGACCCATAGTATTTTTGCTTTAAAAAATACTTGTGCTCAGTATTTTGATTTTGTAGCAACTTTCAAATGTGGGTCAGACTCTCTCAAAATACATATATATTTTTACCACTTTAATCCAACAAACCAACCGATCCACTCACGCTTTAATGTAGAAGGCAAACTTCATGTTCAGCTTGAATTTTCTTTATGACCATAACGAAACAATGTGGAGCAACAGGTGATGAAAAAAACTTGTTTAATACGGACACAAAGCACAAACAGGATTACTATTGAAAATTCTTTTAGCCAGAAAAACCCGAGAGGCGAATAGCAAATGATTTTAAAACAAACTCCACTGCAAAACTAAAACGCAAACTTTTTTGCGCAGAAATATTTTGTGGTATTAAAAATCCTTTAAAAGAAAATTATTATTTAATTTTTATTTTCAAATGGAAATGTGTATTTATAACTCCTCTGTGTGAGGAATATTAATAACATTTGCAAAATAGATAATAGACTCTTTGTTGAGCTTGACAAACGAAACTGAAACAATTCTCGTCAAAACAAACTGCTCATGTCAGGCTCCACCCGGCTGAATATTTTTAACAACAACAACAAACAAGTTGTGCGTAGTTTTTTGAATTAAATATATTTATTACCACTAGAGATTTCCACAATAAATGATTGTTTGTCACGCACGTTGCGGCTTTTACTGATCAGTACGAGTTTGTTGTCGTTTTTGGAGTAAAAACAAAATCTAAAACAAAATCTTTATTACAATAAAGATGCTGGTTTTTCTTATCTAGAATTTTTTCGATTTAACATTCATTTTATCTTTACATTCCATTTCATTCTATAATTTTGCATAATGTTTTATGTTTTGTGCTAATTTTTCCATCTTAATTACAATTC
The DNA here is from genome assembly GCA_932526305.1 of Epicampocera succincta. NCBI lineage: Eukaryota > Metazoa > Arthropoda > Insecta > Diptera > Tachinidae > Epicampocera > Epicampocera succincta. Next base: position 63,395,885 of record OW052034.1, read on the forward strand.
ATTTTTAAATTACATTATTCGTCACTTCCGTTTTGTAGGCATCTATTACAAAAAGGCAATCAACTCAAGCTCGAATAATTAAATTAGAAATTATATCATGTTATTTTACTACGTTTCAATGTTATTTTAATTACAGGTTCGTTTGATTTCACAAAATAAATTAAATTTTATATAAAAAAATCATTCTCATATATTTTTTTCAACAATTATTTAAACACGAGCAAATTGGGAATGTTTTCATGCTGATTCTACATTTGTGGTTTTATCGGCCTGCAAATTTTTTTAAACCTTCTAAAAGTTATTTTTTAAAAGGAGCAGTTTTCCGGTTTATTTCACTGGCCTGCTTTTTTGAACACAGAACTTCCGAAGAATATTGAATAAAACACAACAAATATTATATTTTTATGAATTAGCGTAAAACGAAAATGAAGTATTGAATATGTCTAAATAATAATCCGATTCCTCAAAGTGAGAGCGTTAAATATTTAGGATTACACATTGGCAGGAGGGTGAACATGGAAGCCGCACATCAAACAGCCAAAATCTCAGTTGAAGTTGTGAAATAAACTAACTATTGCATTTACAAAGCAATTCTTAAACCTGTTTGGACTTATGGTACCCAGATGTGCTGAGGATCCCCAAAATTTAAGATCGATTGTCAATGCACTTTGGTTTACATTGAATAATTCAATATACAATGATCTTTTCACGCCGAAAGTTATAGGCGCAATAAGGATGTTCAGCATTAATTATTTGCAAGGGCTAAGCCATCATGACAATCCATTTGCAATAGTCCTTCTAGATGATACTGAAGAAACAAGGCGTCTTAAAAGGCTGCATATTCTGGATCTGCCATTCAGGATCTCATTATATTTTGCCATTTTATAAAATAAAATAACGAAAATAATGTTTGTGTCATTGTTGCTGTACTCAGTGGAGTGCAAAAACTCCTCTTATATTGTTTATATAATTGAAAAATTATATTAAAATTATTTATCAAAAGAAATGGCTTAAAATTGTTCTCTATAAGAGTGTGTTTTCCATTCTTGGTAATTCGCTTTGGTTTCTATTTTTATACACAAGTTTTATGTTTTCTACAATTTAACGATTATTCTAAGCCGAAAATTTATTTATTTGGTGTCTTTAATGAATTTATTTCCAAAACAGATATTTTAAAATTATGAATACCGATCATGCTCCTACAACTCAGAATCTGTAACCATTCGTCAGATAAAAACTATAGCCACAAGACTCGTATTTTGTGTGATTTTTGTAACTTGTGGGTGCATTTATTTCATAGAAATATTGCAATGAAGAAGCTGGACATAACATCACATCTTCAGTCAAAAATCGTTTGACCTGCCGTGGTTAGGGAATTTTAAATTTACATTTCTGACAACAACAGAAACTTCTTTACAGGTCCGAAATTATACAAATCGCTTGAGGGGGGGCTTCATTATGTTGTTGTATGTATGTATCACTTGAATCTTGATTTTATTAGTTTATGGTTGCTATTATCCTCTTAGGAAAAGTCGATCTACAGTGACTCTTGCGATTAGTAGTCTTATGTTAGGAGTATCAAGTGAAAGAGAAAACCAAAATTGGTGCTCTGGAATTCGCTGGCGAAACCCATAAGGCTTTCGTTTGGCACATACGTTTCCACCCGGTTGTTAAAGCATAAATGTATACAGTTTTTTGACGCGTACAACCGATTTTCTTATAAATACCTGGCTTATGGAAAGATATATTTGCATTTCTGTGACTTTGTAAAGAGTTCCGAATGACAAAGTGTCTGTCCGAAATACTGATTTTTGGAGTGATTTTCAGACAACAATTTTTCGCCTTTTTACGATATTCGAAATGTCATTGAAGCAACTGTTTGTAAGAAACGAGCCTTGAAGAACGTTTTTAATGTTTGCGTTCTACTAGGTCCCCGGGAAAAAAGAACCGCATATTTGTGTCAAAAAGTGACCCGTTTTTCGAAGTCGCATATGAGGCCAATGTACACGAACTGTCAGCTTATGTAATATTGGTTAAATGAACAAACAAAAAGATCTTTAACGCTTATAAGCATTTTATACGTTCAACAGCAAAAGCTTAAACAGCAAACCAGTTTTTGTGTTTTAATTTAAGCCAAGAGCCAACTAACCAAACAGCTCAAGTAAAGTCGTGTTCTCTTACTAAGCGGAATGCTCTTACGAAAATGCTCTTCACTTTTAACCGAAATGCCAAATTAATTTCTTTCGAAAGCAACATTAAGTTTACGAAGACTTTCTTTTCATTAAGCATTATGAGTTTTCGAAACGAGTGTTCAATGTATTGAACAGCAGTGCGGCGTGTAACGAGCAGCAGCGTTTAGTTTGGTGACTGAAGATTTCACTGGATCACCAACAAAAATGCGGCATGTAAACAGCATCAGTTTGTCACCAGTTCATAAAGAAAGCACAACGTTTTAACGCTTCAGACACCGCAAATAGAAAGAAACCGCTGCAGCAACATGATCTAGACACGGTTTTGTTTTGATTTGTATTCTACCAGCGAAACTACGAAAACGGAACCAAAAACTGCGGCAAACAAAACAAATCTTATAAAACTACATGGAAGAAAATTTTTGTCTGCAATGTTTTTGTATTTTTCGTAATTGCATTATTCCGGTTTCTGGTTTGTTTCTTTTTATTAATAGTAAATTTAAAATTCAACAAAATAATAAGTTTGGTATGTTGGCCATGATGTTGCGGTCTTTAGTAGTTGCACAGATACGCAGCAAAACACATGTTGTCTTGTTTTTTTACTTTTTTTTCATTTATTAAGTGACAAATGTCCATAATTTGAAAACAAAAAATACTACGGAAACGGCAAACACAGTTTATATTATTAAAGCAAAAACGCCTAGTGCCAGAAAGGAGAAAAAAAAGTATGAAATATTTTGTGTGAAAGTGTTGAAAAAGAATTCCCAAAATAGCATTATGTTTTAATAAAAGTTGGTGCCTGAAATTAGTATTAATTGTGTTTAAAAATAAACAAAAATATTTGCAGCCTATAAATTGCTTGTGCATGGAAAGTGTACAAAATTAGTGTTAATTAACAAAACAAACAAAAATAGTGAATAATGCAAAAACAAAATAAGTTCACATTTCACTCTTTAAAAGAAAGTTTTTAAAATACCCAAAAATCAACTAAATACTTTCAATTTTGTATATAAACTGGATTTAAACGATGTGTCTGTTCTTCGTATTGGCAAAACTGACCCAAAAATGTAAATCTTTGAGCAAAATTTTCTCATCAAGGCGAAAGATAAGAAAAAATTTGTATGCATGTGGTGTTTGTCTGCAGACGGATTTTGGCAAGCGAAAACGAAACTTAACTTTCAATATATTGGTCGTCTCTATTGGAGATTTGTCTTAAGACGAATCTATTTCATTTTGAATTTCTGATTTTTAGTTGTAACTGCTTAGGGCGTGTGTAACGCGATAGCAGAATACTGTGAGTGAAATTTTTGGCACTTCTGAGGCGAATAAAATTACACTGGTCCTAAGGGCGAGTACAACTTTTGACAAAAAAAAAAAATAACCGACCAGCAAAAAAATTTAAAAAATTAAATAGAAATACTGCAAAATTGGCAATTGAGCTGACAATTTAGACTTTGCTAATGCATTTTTGTTATAATACCAAGAATTGCTTTAGGTTAAACCTAAAGAATTTTTATTATTTCTCAAGACTAATTTATATATTCTTAGTGGGCTGTTTCGCCTAAAGAACTAAATCTCCACTAGTAGTAACGATTTCTGTCCAAAACAATTATAACTAGAAGTGTAACATATTTTGCTAAATTCTTAAATTTTTTCACAAACATCAAAATTCCATATTTTCAAAGAAATTCTAATTCCATACAATAGACATGTACAAATTTTATTAACACAATATTTTGTTATTCCTTCCTTGTTACGCATATTTTATTTACTTACATTTTGGCGGGTAGAATTTTCTCTTTAATTTAAAATTTAAAATTTTTTTTAAATTTTTTTTAAATTTAAAACAATATGTACGAGTATTTAGGACACTGATAAATCACTAATAGTTTTTCAATGCCGATTTATTCGTTTGAAAGAAGCGTTTTTTGTAAATATTCTATAAATTTCAAACGGAAATTCACTTGCAAGTTTCTTCGCAGCGATCAGTGGCTTAATTCGTTAAATTATCCTGCTCTTACACCTCACAATGTTGCCATGACAGCAAAGAACATCTATTAGGTGTCAAACACACTGTTATATCCTGGGTGGTGTAGGAGTCCGAATAATAATTATGACAATTTAATTTGGTCGTCTTATTTTTCTACTTTACTTTTTCTACATAGAATCCGTCATGCGTTCGTTCGTTCGTTGTACGTTGCTTTTGCACACATTGATCAGTCTTGCGACCGGTACGTTTAGAACAGTGCTTGGCTCTAGTTTCCATCAATATTCAGGTGTGTATTATAATTTGTGCGAAAGTGAAAATTTACAATTTTTTTTCCAATTCGTAAAGTTGCTGTTTTCTGCTTCCGCTTTTAAATGTTTTCACAATTCCAAAAACCATATCAACAAACGCTTTTATTGTTTCTCTTTCGTTTCCAAAGAAAACATAAAAATAAACATTCAAGTAACTTTTAAAACTAAACAAAAAAAAAGTAATTTGTAATTAAAATTGAATCTTAGATGTTAAGTATGAATAAACCTGATGCTTCAATAGTTGCAGCTGCGATGGAAACTAGAAGACAAGAGATACTTAGAAACGCATCTCTTTGTTTATTTTCACATTTTCTTTCGTTGTTTATTTTGTAAACTTCAAAAAAATATTTAAACAATTTTGTATAAAACTTTTTTACCAAAAATAATTCCCCTAGTGTTGTTTGATTTTTAGATTTTCTAAAGAAAGTGAGAACGTTCTCACTTTCGTATGAATTTGATTTCGGGGACACATTTGAATAATTTTTATAATTACAACTTTTTAAATAGAAAAGAACACGTAAAATGGTGGGTCAATGTTAGAGTTACTTTAGCTTATAAATCTTATTAAGTGGGATATGAAGATGACGATTTGGAAAACTCGGTTGTCAAAATTATTTTTAAAAAAGCTGTAAATGCTTTCACTTCCTTTTCGTGAATTCAAAAACGTTTGATGTTGAATGTGGGCTTTTCAAAAACTTTTTAGACTGAAGTTACACTTTTACGTGAGTGAAGAGCGACTTTGAATTTATTAACCCTGGACACGAACCTGCATTGCCCAAATGTTGACGCCGCCGAAGTCATAAGTACTGCTACAACTTCCACTAAGTCGACCTTCTTTTGATGTAATAGTGAATTCAATTGTTGAGCTATTTTCTTACATTTCCTCTTAGCGACACATAATGAGGCAGGGGTTTCTTTTAGATTTTTGTCTTATTCTATTTCACTAAGTTTGATAAAGAAACATTTAAAAAATCAGCTTAAGACCGCTAAGGTATTCGGCCACCGCTGAAATTTTTCATTGGTCTTTTATCTCTGAGTGATTGAGGGGGGAGAGAACTGCTGATATTTGAGTGCAGACATTTCAAACTGATAATGTTATGCGGCTAATATTTCATGATTTGGTAACATGCCATATATTTTAGACAGTTTGAGAAATATTCTTTTTAATTGGAAAGTGTAAAATACAATCAGACTAGGGAACTGTTATGGTATATTTGAAACACTTGACTTTTTTTGTTTGTTCGGTTGCCGAATGTTCTCTAACTAACACAACCTCATTTTAAAAGAGTTTTAGGAAAACATTCCTATTCGTCGTGGGAAGTCAAATCGATTTTCATCGCTTTAAATCAAGTGCCGGTAGCCTTTAAAAGCTCTGTCCAAAGTAACTTCAGCCAATGTTATTTTACTTCAATATTATACCTAGAAAGTTTTTCTCGAGCTCGAGTAGTGGGTTATTGAAAAAGGCAAAATTGAGAAAGCCTACCAAGTTGAACTATGCCGTAAAATTTTAATTTACTAATGGTGTTATAACTTTTGAAAACTAATTGACTTAATAAATCACTTTAATTTGTTTTGCTTTTTTTTGACGACTGGTTTTCCTACAAGTATTTATAACACTTCGTAACAGAAATGAAACATATGTTTTCTTTTATCGGCGCGTTCAAAAGAAAAACCAATTGACATTCTCCACTTCATAGCTATTGTTTGATTCCAATTACCACTTTAATTTCAAGCTTGTATATTTCATTCAAATAGATTAAATCCAAAAGAAAATTAAATACGAAATGTGATAAAGGCTTAAATTGTTGTGAAACAATTTGCATAAATATATTATGAAATGGAAACCAATTATAAAAGTTTAAATCAAATTGAAGTCACACAAACTTGTATAAAATTGTTTTTAAAGACAAAAAAAAATTTTAATTGTTTAAAAAGGTTAAATAAATTAAATAAAACAAAGTATAAAAAGAATGAACACTTTTTGTAGAATTTTCGAGTTACAGTAGAGTTTCGATGCAGCGGAAAGACGTCGAAAAGACGACCATTTTTCAAAACCTCTAAACAAACTAAATAATATAGTAAAAAGTTAAAAAAGAACTTGTTTGCAGTTTTTTTCAAAACATTTTGGATTATATCGCCAGCTGAACTGCAAACCACATAGCTAACGAAAAATGCGAAATCGATTTATTTATAGATTATGAAGCTTATTTTTATGTCCATGTCGTGTCCAATTTTTGCTCTCATATAGTAAAAGTTAGAAATTTGTTTTTTACAGTTCGGACTTACATAAAAAAAATAGGAATTAACGAGGGACTAACATTTTAACGACCCCTACATATGTAGTGCATTGTACCAGAAGTAGGGAAATACGTTACGGATAGAAGGAAAGAAGGAGTGCCGTTTGTAAGCGTTTGATTTGAATCTTTCTAAATTGTAGGAGACAGAAAATACGTGTGCGGGCAATTTATTCCGTAGACGGAACGTAAGACTTAATAATCTCTGTAACGCCTGGTGTGATTCACTGACCAATCCACCATGATAAACGTTTATTATGCAAAAATTCTCGGTTTTCGGAAACAAGTAAGAGCCAAATCCGTTGTAGTAGCAATAAAAGAGTGTAACACCAATATTAATATATTGAATATTTAAGAATTAAAATTTGTCAGCCGGTCTGATTGTCCGCTATAAAATCGTTTTCTGAAAACTAATTCAAAGCATAAGTATGTAAATAATTTATCTGAATGACAATGTGAAACGAAATTCTTCAATTTAAACGAATATCAAACGGAAAACAATTTATGTTGCTGATTTAGCTCGATTCTTATGCTAGATTTTAATATTAGACAATCTAACAATTCAATTCAAATTTGAAATAATTTCAGGTGACGTATTTTAATTTCAAAAATACAATAAAAAATAATTGAAAGAAATGCGCTAAAACCTAAATACATACATTTTAATTTAAAAACATTTTATGCGAAATATAAGAAAATGTACGAAAAACTTGAAGAAAACTTAAATTCGGCGAAAATTAAAAGGCAAAAGCTAAACAATAAAAGCTCAGTCTGCAGAACCAGCAGCCCACTTAAAACAGACGCAATGAGTGAACATTTTGAAAATTGTACAACAAAACCGCACCGTCACCATCATCCACAAAATGATTTCCAAGAATCGTACAATCAATCACTTCGCGAGAAGAAAAGAATTAATTCCATTGTTAGAAATCAGAGCAGTAGGACGTCGAAAAATTTAACTACAACTTTATGGTTAAGATGTTTTAAATTATTTAAAACGAAATGTAAGCAGGAACCCCAACAGCGACAACAACAACAACAACAGCAGAAACATCAAATGCAACAACAGCACAAACAACAAACTTGGCTATTGTTAACGACCGTAATTGTATTACTAGCAATTATAGAAAATTCTATGTCACTGGCAAAAGCGGATAAAAATGTTATTGATAACAATGAGAGTGACAATTTTAATACAACGACAACAGAAATACCACATACTACATCACCACAATATAACAGCCGTCGTAAACATCTTTATGATGACGATTTAAATGGCAGCAGTAGTGGCACTCAAACATCAACTTTAATACCAGTTATGGCCAATAACGAATCTTTATGGTTAAACAATTCCACGCACAGCAGTCCCACCACCAGTTCCGCCAGCTTTTCAGCGAGCCCACAAAAGAAATTCAAAACCAAATACAATGAAGCAGAAGATTCGATATTTTTACGCATCGCCAAACGTTTTACAGCAGACAACAGTCTTTGGTCTGGCATCATACAAGACTGCTACAAGAAGCCAACGTTTTCCTGTTTCCAGAAGAATGTGTATTATTATTTGAATGATGTTTTGGATGTCAAAGACGTCAATGTGACGCAGCGGCTGAAAATCTACAAGAATCAAAATTTATATCATGATGACGTGGACGAGACCGATGAGTTATCAACGGCCTCTACGCGTTCATCACTTGCTGTTGATTCGATGGAAAATGATGCAGCTGAAGATGAGAGTGATGTGGAAAACAATGAGATACCGTATCAACATGGAGGTCGTGCCTTTACAGGTGAGTTCATTATTGAGCCTGTGCATTTGGTAAGTCCTTTATGTACATACATACGGGGTTAAGGAACACAATGTTTGTCCACAAGAAATCGTTGTTTTGATAATTAATGACAGAAAAATTTGTTTCCCAAGGGATGTCATTAATATTGAAAATAATACTAAAACTGAGAGTGCAAACAATTTTGAGCCATTAGCAATTCATGTTATTTCAGTATGACTCTATAACTGTTAAATTTTTTACAGACAGACTGTACACATACTAGTCTGCGGACTTGAAGAAGTGGGAAGAGCAATATGTGTCGTATTTTTCCCAAAAATTTGTTGTATGCCTCCATTTCTTACTTGTACCAAATCGCTAAAACAAAACTAAATCCACATACATGAAATAAATGATAGCAAATTGAAGGACTTAACTTAAATCAGGCGAAAAGGTTTATTTTTAATTTTTGTAAAACAGCCAGTCTTATAAAGTTTTACTAACGCATCATTTTTACTACGTAGTGCTTTTATTAATTGTTTACATTTCTATAAAGGTATTGACATTCAGAAAATGGTTTTAGTTCATTGGCCTTTTATTTTTATTTTTATATGATTCTTTTCTTTAGATTGATTCATGTTGACAAAAACAAATAACATTTTTGCAGCACAAAAGGGTCCCTTGAAATTTTGTTTAAAAAAAAACAACCAATTGCATCAAAAGTTAATAAATAACACGTTGTGTAATTTATTTAATTAATTTGTTATAACATTTATTAAAGAAAAGTCAAAAGAACACCAAGTAATTGGAAAAAGTTGATGTCGGAGGTGATCGTTTTTGAATCACAAAATTTTATACACAGAATACCATTCTTGTGATTTAAAATCGCACAATTAAATAAAAAGCTTTAGAGAGTTCGTTTAATATTTTTGTTGATATAAATCCTTTTTCCAAACTCAAAATATTGTAATATTGATGTAAAGGATCAGTTAACAGGGTGAATTGAAGGGTGTTTGAGGAGTCGTTGGCGTAATTGCAATCAATAGGAAAAATGCATGACTACCTTGTAAACTTTAACATCATATTTGAATTTAGTGGGTGTTCAAAATTCTTTATTGCACAGCATCCGTATCTAAAATGTAATTTTAAAATGTTGCTTAGTTATATTCCATTGCTGAATGCCTTTGCGATATTTGAACTTCGTTATTTCCTTTTACGTTGCCCTTATAATTTTCAGGGTAATAAGTGCTTCGGTAAAATTATTATGCAGGATCAATACTGCAAACCCAAATAAATGGTGATAAACTTTATATTTGTTGTAACGACAAATGTAATTCAATTATACTAGACAATTTTTGTATCCGTGGGCTGGACTTCAGACGCTTCAATTTTTGTTTACCATCTTTTTGAATTCGTATGAGAGAGGAGGAAAAAGAAAAACTCGCACTTTAACTACTTTAACTTTTTTAGTATTCATTTTCAAATATTTGCTTCGCCGTACAACCCATTCAATATAATTTCCATTTCGCTATCACCAGAATCATCAAGTCCACAGATTTTTCATGCAGTAAATTTTTTTCTTTGACTTTTTTTTCACACTGTAATTTTTCAGTTTCAACCGATAAATACTTTTTGGACAAAATTCGTACATAAATAAAATAAATTGTAATTTGGAAACAATAAAATAAAAACTTTTTTAGAAATAGTTTTTTTTTTCTATGAACGTCGAGGCAACTTTCAAAGGGAATTTAAAAGAAATGGAAGTTGAAGTGTCTGAATCGGCACTAAAAAAATTACAAACAAACAAAATTCACAAATAAGATTTTCTTGCCCACTTCAAGTGCTATTTTCGAGGAATAAAATTATTATATTGAAAACATCATATCAGATATTGTGCTCTTTTTATTAGCAGACAGTTGTAACAGACAGAAATATCGATCACTACTAGGCCAGATGACTTTTCTCATGAAACCAATATTTGTAACACAAATTAGTATTTATTTATTAATTTATTCTTAAAGTCAATACGAACTTTCTCTTGTAAAATCATAAACTCTTTTATTTCGTTTTAAGTATCCATCCGTTTTTTTTTTTGGGTTGACAACTTGCTCATCATCTGCTCCATCATCTGAACAACTGACTGGCTGTATGCGGTTTTTGTGCGTCTGCTTGTCGAAATATCAGATGTTTTTTTTTCATCTCTGCAAATATTAACAGAAGATTTGTTTTGTTTAACAAGAAATTTTAATCTTTTCTTTTTTATATTTGTTTGTGTGCGAAGCTCTATAAAAGAAATAAATAAAAGTGTTGAACAACGAACGTTGCGTGCTAAAATTCAAGGCTTTAAAAATGTTAAATAGATGATTTCTATGCCTATTACATACTATTGCTTTCTTTAAGACAATTAACTTTGCTATACTTAGACAAATAGTTTATATTTTTTAATTGTAATTTAAGTCATGAAAATTAAAAAAAAAATTAGCTTTTAGATCAGGTTAAAACGGCGCATAATGTATACTATTATATGGAAGCTTTAAGACACATATGACAAAAGATTATTCTAGTCAAATAATATTGAAATCTCTTCTTTGGAGTCTTAATTGATGATGTGCGCTTTTTGTAACAAACATTCCTACACAACATTTAATTTACGAATATAAAGTAAATTAATATTTATTTATTTAAGTTTTTCGAGATAGAAATAAACAGCACAATCAATAGATGAACTTGACAGTGCAGATGATTACTTTTTCTAAGTGGAGAGCAACAAAGCGAATTAAGCTAAACAAGCCAAAAAAAAGTTTCTCAGCTGATTTTCAGCCTAGTTTCAATTTTCCCTTTCTTTTACTTTAAAGTTTATTAATTTCATTTTTATTTCCAACTAATCAGTTATTTCCAACTTGGTTTGTTAATCTATAGGCAAATGTCGCAAGTTAATTTCTGAATTCTTACGGAGATTAAATCCAGTACCCCATTTTTAATATCTCTTGGGTGTCACGATAAAAAATATTGTTTTCACATTTCACGAATATTTAACAAACACAAAATTTGTACTGTGATGTGTAAAAACAAAAACTCTTTCCTATTGAACCGTTTACATTGAAGGGAAACTAAACCTAAAAAATATAATCAGCTGAGCTCTCAGTGGTGAAGCCACCTACAACAGTCAGGGTAGTCGTTATTTGAAAATCATTCTATATTGAATGATTTTTTAATTGTCAAATGCTTTACATAAATTTGCAATATACAATAACTTCAATATCGTAAGGCCAACTAAAATGTGCAGTTCTTCGCAAAAAGACGACTTGTTTTGAAATTATTTTGAAGCTTTAGCAAATTTTCACACACACACAAACTTCCTCCATTATTTAATATCTAATCACAAAAATTATAATACTTTAAATCAAAATCGATTGAGCCCTCAGGAAAATGATGTTTGTAACCCAACATTAATTACTGAGAATTGTTCGCCATGTAAAATTGTCATTGTATTTCAAATCTTAAAACATCTTATTGTCAAATAATCGTTTTTAAGTTGACGTTAATTTATCTTCAAAACAACAGTTTAAGAATGTATTCAGAATAACCTACTAAATCATGTGTTAAAGTACCTTTTTATAAAAGTTTTTGTTAAATTGAGAACAGTGCAAATCCACCTTCAGGTTAACGAATTAAAGGGATATAATGCTCTGCCAGTTGTAATTAATTAAGAATACGTAACAAAGTTTTGTTAACCCTTCAGTTTTTTAATATTTGTTTCTATTGTTGTGCAGTCAGCGTAAAATAATAATAAAATTAATCATGTACAAGTAGAAAACCATATTTAGTTGAGATAAAAATAATCAAAGTGCAGGATACTGAAAATGTGATATTTAAAGATATCAAGTATTTGTTGAATTTATCATTTTGTAAACATATTAATAAACATTTTGTAAACATATTGTTCTTCAATAATAATATAGTCCTCCTAAGTAACGATAATATTAATTGAAATTACAATGTTATTGTCACAGCCATCAGTATTATTATTTTACCAAACAAAGTCTAATATTACCACTATAAAACAATTGTCCCAAATGGCCATATTTTCATCATGGTGCCAACTATATTACTGTCGTGTTGAAAACCATATTATTTCCATAGTTAATAATGTTATGGACATGTCGAGTGGTATAACTACTGATGTCAGTTATATTTTTGTCATTATATACTATTTATTAAAGTTATATAACGATAAAATAAAATAAATTCAAATAACTCGCATATAAAAAAATGAGTAAGAGCAAATTCTGTTTTCACTCTAGTGGTCTCTATATCTTGACACAAAATAAAGAGATCTATTACATAATTTTGACTAATAACCAATAATATGGTTATTCACATCAGTAGTACGAGTATGTTTTTCTTTTGAGTGCGACAATAGTTTAGGTTTGTCGGGAAAATAATATGTCATAGTATGAGCATATTTAATCGCGCTACGTTTTTTAGCTCGCCTTAAACCTAATTTCCGTCCAGATTTTGAAAATTCGTGAACATACACTCATAATAATACTTATTGTATATAAGAAGAACACAACTTGTTTCACATTTATAAAATTAAATGTTTAAATTTTTAAATTTAGTTTTATAAATATTATATTTACCATTTAAGTAGACTGCTTTTCTGCTAAACTTGTCATCAAAGCAGTTTTAAAACTTTCAGAAAACCAAAATATTTTATCACCGCTTCACGCAGTAAACAAGACAACACACTGACAAACTCCTTTACAGAAAACAGTCCAGCCTGTATTATTTTCTGAATATTTCTGATCTTCAAAACGCTTAAACCATTTGTCATTATTTGACAACGAATATAAAACCCACTTTTACTTTCATAAGAAATGAAAACCAAAAACAGTTACAAATTCACGTTTGTAACATAAACATCGTCAAAATTCGAATGCGTTGGCATAGGGCGTTAAAAATCAAATCAAAGAGAAAACAACAGTAAAACTCGTCGGTGGGGCGAGCAAGTGCTTAAAAAACGCAGAAACATCAAAACACGAGACAGATGCAAATTAGAAACAAAGTGATTTAATTTATAGCTGTTTAAATATTTTGCCATATGATGATGTAGCCCTGCACAGTGGGTCGATCTAATCAAATCTAATTAACTAAGATTATATTTTCTTTTCTTTATTTTTCATTTCTTGGTAAAAAGAATAGAAATAAATTCAAAACTGTAAAGGTTTGCAGACTTTACAAACTTTAATTAACTCAACGGGCTTAACAAATACTTTAAGAAACTGTCTTTTGATTAAAAGCGAGCAACAGTTTTTAATCTGTTTAACAACAGCTTTAATCAAACAACTGACATTTCATTCAAATTTTTTTGTTGCATAACATTTTGCATTAATATATAAATAATAAAGTTCTTCTTTGAAAATAGTTGTTAGTACAAAACTTCTTAAAAATTTATGTTTTTTCAGAGTTTATTTTGATATTTTAGGTTTTTACAAATACACACTTATATATATATGATGGTGGAGATGGCACCTTTCTTAACTTGTTGATGAATTATGCAAAGCAAATTTTGATATATAAAGCGGGTTCAATTCGAAAGCAATTTTACCTTTATCTATAGCTGAAAAAAGTCAGCAACAGATTTTAAAATTTATGTTTAACCAGCTTTAAAATTTGACAATTTTTTTGAAAGTTTTAAGTATGTATTTAAAACTACCCAAGAAAGTTAATCTTTGCCGGTAATTTTAATAAGCAGTTTAGCAAAAACCCTTACTCTACATACATACATAAGTATACGAGGTCTGTACAAGAAATAAAGCGAATTTTAATTATTCCCCATAAATAATTCCCTTCAAAGTCCCACTCAAACATAATAAACTTGTGCCAGCGTTTCTTCCAATCTTCGGAGCAGCGGTGATATGTAATTTTTAGTTAGTCCTTGAGCTCTTTATCTCCTAAATCGTTGGGAACAAAAAGAGTCACTGGGTGCCAAACATGAATCTGTATCACCGTTGGCATCATTCCACAATTCCTGAGCGATGCTCATGTAACGGGTTCTAGGTCAAAATTCAGCAGTTTTGGAATGAACGTCGCTGCCACACGCTTCAAGCCCAAAGTTCCAAAAAAAAAAAAATTGCAAAGACATGAGCCTGCCGCTTTGTCGATATCTCCAGCAACTTTTCCAACGATTTCTTAATCGTCGTTTTTATCATCTTGTCAATCTTCTTTCAAAACTTTTACCACTTCTAAACTTTTTTGTCACTCAAATTAGAATCACCAAATGCCACTGTTAACATTTTAAGTGCTTTTCATCGCTTAATTCCATTTTGTACAAACAATTTAAAATAAATTTATTCAAATGTTTTTCTTCCAACAGCAGAAAATCGCTCACCACCTAAAACACTTCCAAATAGCTGGAACTGTGTATTCGAGGCGATGTTATCAACATAAAAAAAATAATATTCGAACATTTATCTTATTGTTTGAACAGACCTCGTATGTATTTGAGAATGTGTTGGACATTCACTAATATGGAATTAAATATAAGAATTATAATTCTTCTGTTAAAGATTGTTCATAATGATATTGATTTTATATTCGACACGAATTCATTTAAATTATACAAATCACTCCTATTGAAAAAAAAACGTTAAAACTAAAACTCTAGAATTTCAGCGTTGATACGAGCATAAAAGCAGGGCCACATAGAATCCGTCATACGTTATCCGACGCCTTTTTCAACTGAAAACTAAAATAAAATACAGGTTTTGTTATGAGTTCTGTCACATACACCACGCCAACTTTAACGCAAGGTATCAAAATTGCACAACTTTTAACGTCCTTTGAAGGGATTCTATGTGCCCTGCCCTTAAAACTTAAAATATTTGGCTTCAATTCACTTCCTATTATTTTTAATGTGTTTCAACCGTTTCATTAAATATTATTTTCAGAAAACGTTTAAACTTTTGCTAATGACTTTTTTCATAATTCTTTGCATTCGTATTATGATTTTAAGTCATAACTCATAAGAGTCAAAATTGCTGATATTTTTTTTCTGTGTATGAAAAATGTTGTAGGTAATTTGTAACATCTTTAACAATTTCATTCAGAAATATGTACATATATCTGTCAAATTTCGTTCCAAATTAAATTAATTGTTGTTTTAAATATGTACTTCCAAAATTAATTCATATTTCGTATCTGTATAAGAGGCTGTAAAAATAATGTTCAAACTACGTATTACATATTTGCTAATGTTGTAAAT
Source organism: Epicampocera succincta (assembly GCA_932526305.1). Lineage (NCBI taxonomy): Eukaryota > Metazoa > Arthropoda > Insecta > Diptera > Tachinidae > Epicampocera > Epicampocera succincta. Next base: position 63,411,696 of record OW052034.1, read on the forward strand.
TTCCTTGAATCGAATATTAATTGCAGAAAATAACTGACTGCAGATAATAAAATAAATCTACTAGTCGTTAAACCGGAAAAAAGTTGTAGATAAGTATATTTATGTGTGAAAAGAGAATGGAGCTGAGAGAGAACAACAATTAATAGAGCGAAAACGTGGCAGAAAAAGCACAACAAATCACAGTCCCTGTTCGGACGCTTCAACTTTTGTTCATCCAACATTTGACCCTGTTGGATAGAGGGAAAAATATTGGTACGAGAAACTCGTTCAAATTATATACCCGAAGTTAGCTGCAGGTCAATGTCTTATTGACATTTCTTTTGTATATAACACTATAGGGTGTGTTCTTAGAATCCCAATACATTCGAAATGAATTTTTGGTAGTCTGCATTTCACATTCACATGTTCTCAATTAGATTAGAGTAGTAAGCAAAATTTTGGTTTTAGTTCGAAATGCTTTTTTATTCTATTTAATAAAGGAAAACCATTTATATTCATATTCATATTTATAAAGAAAAATGTTTTTCACTTATACAAGAATTTCCAGTGGTTTTTATTCGTGCGAAAACATTAAAAACAAAACAATAATTTTTGGTATTCACTTTTTATTGTTTTTTCTTTTTGATAAAGCACAATCACTATTTAAATACACTGAAGTTGATCTGTTAAACAAAAACTAAACATTTTTTGTTCAAACAAAAACTTCGAATCAAGAAAAACATGCGGATGTCAAAACACCAATTTATGAATTCCAAAGTTTTGCTTCTGCAATTCGAGCCGAAATTTAGAACACAACCGTATATTTTGTGATAAAATTGTCGATAATTAAGAACAAAAGCTTAAAGAAAACAATTTTATTGTTGTAAAAGCAATAAACACTTGTTTTGCCCACTTTAATTTTTCACTTTCAACGGATAATAAATTTTTATTACATGAAATACAAACGTACAGAAACTGTAGAAATAATGGAGAATTTAGCAATAAAGCAAAACAAAAATTGTTGAAATAGATTGATTTTCTGTAAATGTTAAGGCAGCTTTAAAGAAGGAGAGTTAAAAATAAATCGAACAACAAAATTTTAAGTGTCCAAAACGGGACGTACTCCCCTACATACGTAAGAGCATTTTCATCTATCCAATAACAATTGTTGGAAAAAATTGTCACTGTTTATTTTTTTATTTCTTTTCACAAAATCAACAGCAGCAAATCCACCACCACTGGTCGAAACACCAATCGAAGAAGTGACAAATGCTCTTTATGGCAAAAGTATTAAGTTTGCCATGACACATGATATTGAGCTGAAACTGCCTGAAATGATGTTTGATGGTGCAACTTTTCGTATATCGCCCAAATCCATAGAGGGTAATGGTGTCATAGCCAAGCTGGAATTGATACCGAAGCAGCAACCAGAAGCACGTTTAGCGGGGAAAATCTTAATGAAGAAAATACGTGAGTAGAAATAATATAATCAGCAAAACAAATTGGCAGAGCGTTATGCAACAGAATTGCATTTCTTAACCACGTATTTCGCTTTCAACTTTAGAAAAATTCCTGAAAAGCAAACTGCTATTGTCGTTTTTGGCTTTGGTTTTGATTATCAAAATCATTAAAATTAAACTGTTTTGGCTGCTGCCGCTGGTAATTGGAGTGGGTGCCGCCAAGAAGCTGCTATTGAAATTTCTCCTATTTCTGTTTCCTGCTCTGTCACATCTTTTCAAATTATGTTCTTACTATCAACAAACGTATCATTCGACCAAATATCATCACCACCATCATCACATTAATCATCATCACACGGTGAGTACCATCAAATTAAAACTTAACGCATGATTCTGGAAAGATGTTAAGCCTGACGAAGCTTCAAAGCACAAAACAAAATATAAAAAAATCTATTAAAATACAATAGATACGAATAAATGCAAATGAAAACGAAAACGAAATACACAATCCAATGGAAGTGAAATTTTATTACGCATTGATTGAAATCTTAATGAAAGAGAAAATGTTCAAAAACAAGTTGCCGAGTCCAACTCAGCCAACTCACTTTCTATACTTTTTGATAAGATTTTTATTTCTTTGGAGCGGCGTACTCGTGTAGTTGTAGGGCTTTTTCAAACCGATCATTTAATTTCTTGATTGGAATATTTAAGTTAACCTTTAAGCTTTTTTAACAAACTTTTTGATAGAGCAAATCCATCAAGAAGCCTTAATCTTATTGTTCTAGTAGTTCTTATTTATTCTTAAACCAGACATGAAGTACGAATGTATTCGAAGAAGGAAAATATGTTGCATTTAACGGTTATTTTAATGTTTCCTTTCGGATGGCAATAAAAAATCATAGTTTGTGTTTGTAAGAATGTCAAACTTTCTGTATTTTAAAGGTTTGCTTTGCACGACGAAAACAAAATAAACATTCATATCAATTGCAAGCTAAACTTTGAAACTATAGAAAGTTTTAATTTATGCTAAACACAAGTTGGGATTCTCTAAATTGCAACCCTGGATAAGTTTGAGGGAGTGGGACACAAAACCTTTCATATATACATTAACAATTTCATAAGACATCGTTCGAGTGTGTAATAAATTATTTATCAGTGATGCGAACTTTTAAATTGGAAAAAAGCACTAAAATGCACTATTTTGAGCGTAAAAGAAAGCATTAAAATGTGTTTTTCCGAATTCATCAATAAACGAACACAATACAAATTACAATTTGTAAATTTACTAAATTAGAAAACGATAAAAAATATAAAAACTTTAAAAATTCCAAAAGGATTAATGAAAAACTGAAAAGCACAAGACAGTGATTTTCTCAGTTTGGGCCTGAGGACACAAATTTGGCCTTTTGAGGCTTCAAAAGGCACCACAAATAGTGGTTAATGTATCCATTATTCGAAAAACCGCCATCCATTCATGGAAGATATACTATTGAAGACGGTTCCACTTTAAAACCAATTTAAGAGGTTCAATACTTTGCATATCCACCAATCTGCTCAGCATGGGATATGACCCGAAACATATTTTAGTGTAGCAAATTGAAGGCCACAATTATCATTTATTACGAGGAAGAAAATAAAAGAACTTAAAACAAAAAAACTAGGATTTTGCAACTTACAACTCAATTAATTCGGCCAACCTTAAAACGTGATGTTTCTTCAACTCAAGCATTTATTTTTTTAAATAGAAAAATCTGTTTAGGAAGCTTTTTTCTCGGGGCGATTTTTATTTACTTAAGCAGGAAAATGGCAGAAGTGGTCGCAAGCCCAAAATAAAAAATTAAGCCAAACTGTAACTATTACAAATAAATCCGACATCAAAAATTATTGTTCTCAATATAACTTTTTCAGGTCATGTTTTCTGCACGTACATCTTTAAATTCAAATGAAAATTTAAAAAAAAATTTATTTTTATTGTATTCTTTCACAAACAGATTGTGCCCGCTTGGCACAGTGCTGAGAACGCCCATAATATACCAGAAATCATTTACACACAGCCACCCAAAGGACACGTATCAGCGTATTTGCATGGTGCTCCGATACATGAAAACTATGGACCACCCTCTCACGAACACTTCGAAACAGGTTGGGCTAATTCGGGTCCGGGATTGGGTTCCGAGTAAGTAAAAACAGTTTAGAGAATTTTTTAACTTCTTATCTGCTTTCTCTGCTTATCACTCTATTTCTCTTGCCTTTCACTACACAGTTTCATAAGCGACATAAATCGCGTTGCACATATCGATGACAAAACAAATGAATTTCAACCGCACTCTAATAACGATGCCAACGAATTGCATGGCTGGGGTCTGGGTACTACCCCAATCAATAATTTAGCACAGAACAAAAAACGAGCGCAACAACAGAATCCAAATCAAATACAAAAACCACCCATTAATCAAGCACAACAGCAACAAATTTATCAGAAACCTCAAGCCACTAGTCATACATTTAATCCATTCATACAATCGCTGCATCCACAAACAGCTGACAAACAAAGGTATATACGAACACATTTGTGCATTCATGCACATCCATATATGAACCTTAAATAGACTAATTGGCACTTTGACAGTTTAATACCAGCAGACATTAATTACTTCCAATATTTTGAATTTGTTTGAAATTTAAAAAAATAATACAGAATTTAATAATTTCTTATTTTTACTTGTAAAGATAAAAATAAAATAACTATTATTTAGTCTTTTCAGTAACAAATATCGCAATAATGCAGCAGCCGCTCAATCGGCCCCTAGTCCCGTTTATACACCAGCCAGACAACCGCCTATGCCAAATCAATTAAAGCCTCAGTTACAGGCGCCACTGTCACAGGCAGCCCAAATTGCTGCCCAATACGATCCGACACGAAGTCATCAGCCACTGGTTGGGCAAACATTGCAACCACAAAGTCAGCTGACGGTAAGTACAACATTTTGGAAAAGTTTTGTTGATTGCAGGCGTACTTTAATTAATTACACAGCAAAAATAGTTCAGCCCTGTTCTATAAGCCGAGTCTGAGTAAATTTGTCGTTTGCAAAACGAATTCACATTAAAGGGGACCGTCTAAGGTAATACAAGTCGTACGTAAAACCAAAGAGAAAATCATATGAAATTATCTGCGTATTTTAAAAATAAGAACAAAAATCTTACGTTTACACGATTGGTAAAAGACCACAACAAAGAAATATATTTACATAAAAATACATACCTGATCTAATGATGTGTGAAGGAATTTGAAAAATTTTCAAAAACGATGAGAGCCGTACGACTGTCAAATTTTAATCCGTATTTTCTCTCTGTGTCGTATGGTTTCATTAAATATTAAGCTTAGGCTTGACTTGTCGTACGACTTGTGTTACCGTCTAAATCCCCTTTTATTGGTGTTCTCTAAACCGAATTCATATAAATTTACTCGAGTAACACGTCAAAAGTAAATCGCAAATGCTATTATTCTAATAAATCCCTGAAATTTTAAATCTTGTTTTCTTAGTTTTAACAAGATTCAAAACATTCTCAAATTTGTTCCTGTTTTTTGCTTTAAATATGAAGAAAAATTATCGTAATGAAAAAAAATACTTTTTCTATCAAAGTTTTAGAGCCATTAAATCAGAAATCTATTTTAAAAATTTCTTTGCAATGTGCACCAACTATTTTTTTATAATTACATGCGGATGCGGTGTAAAATTAATTTAAGAAATAATTTTTTTGTCTCCGAAAAAATAGACTCACCCCTGTTTGTGTGAATTTATGTGTGAAACTTTTGCTCATTCAAAAATACAGTATTTGAATATTAAAATTAAAAGAAAATAAAAGAATATCAGAAATAAGTACAAAGAGATAGTATAAATTAAATTGCTATCCGCTCCTAATAAAAAATTGTATAATAGTTTGCTTGGCAACTCTGTAAATACATGGACTTTGTTTCTTCAAAATAAAAATAGCAACATTTTTCCATTCGAATTTAATTTCGAATGTTGCGAAATCGAATATTTTGTAGAACACGAATAAGAAATTTACTCGTTTTTAAGAACTATTTGGTTTACAGAACCGATCCGATTTATTAAGCAGGAACTGCTAAATAAAGCAGATATTGAATTGATTTTAAAAAATAGTTTTGCCCCAATGTGAAATTTTAACCAATGATTCCATGCAGACCTTAACAGTTATTTTTAACTTTCATATTATTCTCACAAAAAAAGTATTTTACCTGGGGCAGTGTGACCAGACACAAATAAATAACATTAAGCTAAATCGTATTTGAAGACAAGCTGAGAAAGTAAGCTTTAAGGCAAAAGATAGAGCTAAACTTTGTTCTGTTTCATTGACCATTTTTTAATAGTTTACAGAACGGGACAAAAATGGGCAGCTATTAAAAATTTTTATTTCGTTAAATTACGTAGTTTTTGTTAATAAAATACAAATGGGAAAAATTCCAATTTAAACAATTAAATAATGACCTCAAATTTTCACCAGGAAATAATTGTAAAACACACTTCTGTCCAACACCTCTTGGATGTTTTTAATGCCACTAAGCGTCTTTCATATAATTTGATTACATATTCTGCAGATAAACTATATTTCTGGACTGGCCTATTGCGCAATTTAGTTTTTATCGAAAGCCCACCATATACTTTTCAGCATATTAAGGTTCAGAACCTATACGCAGAGTTGTATTCTCCAAAAGTAAACAAAGTTAATGAAATATATATAATAAATATGAGTATTATTTCAAACACTGTTACAACAATAGCTGTTATGGCAAAAGCATTTTAAATTCTTTAAAAAATTCCTTTGTTTAAGTTACTTATGACTTATATAGCTTGAATTGTCAAAAGTCTTAACACAAGAAATATTTTTTTAGTACTTTAAAATGCTTAAGCGATTATTTAACTTAACATAAAAATCGTATATTTTAAAAACATATCAAAGAAGATTTGCAGGATTATAATACTTGTGTTACGTTAAGGCGCAACATTTCTAATAAGAGTCGAAATACATGTACCTTCAACATGTAATTATTGTTTATTTTCTTTATATTATAGCACCAATTAACCCAATTGGCCATGTCTTCTAAACGTTATGCAAATAACAAGTGCATTGAAATCGTTAATTGTTCATAAATGACAGTTGACATTTGAAAGTAGTAATTTGTTTTTCTACAACCGACAGCACGAATTATCACAAATAGTTTTCCATACAAAACTATATGTGACAATGACACTGTTGCGTTAGCTTAACTTGCAAAGGTGGCAGGTCCATGTTTAAAAGTTTTACAGCAATAATAAAAAACTGCATAACTTTTGTTCTTCTTAATACATTTTATAGTTATTAGCTTTTTGTCATGCCAAAAATAATACTTCTCAAAAACATTATACTTCAATAGTAATGGTTTTTTTTTTGAGACTGAGGCTGAAAGTCGACAGATTCTGTGTGCCCCGGTCTTTAGGCCAGCTGCTAATTTAAAATGGTTTATTTAAACTGGGACTTTGCATATAAAAATGAATGTCTGGCTGTCTGTTTGTTTGTTTGTGCTTTATAGGAGGCCAAACCCTTGGACCGATCTTCCTGAAATTTTCACAGCATGTTACTGTGACTCTGGAAGGAATAATAGGCTATAGGAACTTTTGATTGGAAAAAGGGGCGTGGCACCGCCCATATAACCCAAAAATTTAAATCGCCATATTTTGGGCATTTTTTGACCTACATCGATGATATTTGGTACATATGGTACTGGCATAATTAGTAGAAAAGTGGATGGGACCACGCCCCTTTTTAGGGAAATCAAAAATCTTGGGCATTTTTTGACCAACGGCGGCAGTATTTGCTATATATGGTATTGGCATGAATAGAAATACGTACCAAAAGAAAAGTGAACGGAGCACGCCCCTTTGTATGCTCCTGATGGGCAAACTAAAAAGCATTGCAATAATTAAATTAAAATTAAATAAATAAATTTTTGTAAATATATAAATACTTTTAATTTTTTTTTATAACGATGGCGTAACGAAGCACACCGGGTTCAGCTAGTACCGTTATATAATTTATTTTTTTACCATTAAAAAGCTTTAAACGCGAAATCTTACCTCATTGTTACTAAAAGATGACCCACAAACGTATAGACTAGTTCTTATATTTTTGTAATTCCATTTGTTACCTATTTTTTGTTTGCCAATTACACTTTTCCTTGTTCTCTGCATTATTTTTTCATTTTATGTTTCAGTCTGTACAACCCCTATAAGTTCGTCAGCTCATTCAATGCCAGAAATATCATGTTTTGATAAACTAGTGTCAGTGGAATCCATTACAACCTCCTTGAAATTGTGAATTCAAAACTGGTAAACTCTTATTTAGTGTAATGTTAAAAAAATATTTATAATTTAACTCAGTTTTGCCGCAGTGATCATTTAAAACTGTTAAATTTGTTTTATAAAACAGATTCAAATAGAGCAGAGAATATTTTTAAGACAAATATATTTTGCTGCGATTCAAAAAAAGTAGGGAAACTTAATTAAGCGTTCGCCATATTTGGACTTGGGCAATATTTTACTTTGACTTGCATGTTTCTTTTTTGGACACAACACATTTGCATATCAAGACGTTATAGTAACAGAAAACGGCATGGCAACAATTTTGTTTGGGAAATTGGAAATTTTATGCAACAAAATGTATTCTTTTGGACAACAAAAGTGCAATAAAATAAAACTCATTTCGAAAACTTCCTTGATTCAAATTATATGATTGTAGATATTTAAAAAAAAAAGTAATGTTCAGATAGAAATAAATCTTTTTGTTTAATTTACATCATATAAAAGATGTTTTTTTAATGAAATCATAAGAAATAAAAAATTTGTTGAATGCAGGAAATCCACTTGCAAGTCCACAATCAACGTAAATGAATCTACAAAAACCAGCCACAACTTTCCTTTCTTTTTTCTTTTTTAAATTCTTCTGCTTCTTTGACTATATTGTCCAATGTACATGTCTTTCAACAATATTTCAGAATACATTTTGTGTTTCCTTCGCTGTTTTATTTTTGCAAATTGTTTTAACTTTGATAGGAGTTGACATAAAATAGAATATCGTTCTTTTTAAACTTTTTTACCTTTATTTTGTGGGAAACTTAATGACTTGGATACATGGGAAAACTTTGACACTCTTTCTGTCCTTAATGTAAAAGTAATGACAGTTGGCAAAAATTAACTATTTAGCAAACTTTGCACAGCAAGAAACTTCTAACAGTGTTATTTGATTATATCGTCTTCGGGAGTTTTTTTTTTGCCAATTGGGTGACATTTAATACCATGTAAATTGTGTGTTATTGTATGTAAATTGAACAGACAGCTCGTTTAGTTGCTGAATTCCAAATTGTAATTCAAGATGAATTTTTTTTTATTTTGCTTGTTGATATTGGATATATTATAAATACTTTTGAGCGTAATGGGAAAATTGAAAGTGAAAAATACAAATCGTTCTAGTTAAGCATACAATAAGCCAGACATCTGAAGAAGACTTGAAAACCCCTCCAGAAGCCGCCAACCCACATCAAAGGAATAGAAAGTTTGATAAACTATATGCAATGGATTTGATCTTTCAATTCTTTTTAATTTGGATTGTTTTTTTCTTTTTAAACTTAAAGATATTTCCATTATGTCGGCATATACTCGTTAACATGTAGTTGTAGGTTTTATGTCGCTATTTAGAAACACTTTGTATGCCTATACAATTTCAAATACTTTCGAAATGAAATTTAAGAAACGGTAGCAATTTTAAAAGTATTTCTTTAAAGTTTGACAGGTAGAATAAAATAAATATTTAAATTTAGCTTTTTGCCGCTAACGCGTCCAAATATGTATGTTTAAGTAACAAAAAAAATTGAGTTTCCTTTATGAAAAGATAGACATCACCCTAAAAACAAAATACTTTGATGTGCGGTATAAAAATTAACTTTTTCTTTTCAATCAAAGCTCTATAGGTTTCAATTCAATGATCAAAATTGATCAAAATTTATAATTTTGTTCGAAACATATTTCGGAATGGATGGTAAAAGTGGAAAGGAAATCTGTCGAGTATCCTTTTTCACACTATGTTATATTTTGTTCTGGTTTTACTATGACTATTTAAACCATTTTGTTGCTCTTTTATGAATTATAAGCATTTTTGTTGTATTCAAATAGAATAATACGTTTAATATAAAATGAATTATAAAACTTTTTTCTAATGAATGCCCATAAAAATCACATATATTTAGAGGTTCAAAAACCCGGAGTATCGTAAAGCTCCGGGATTCCGGGATTTGTTGTTGTGAAATCAGAAAGCCTATAGTATCAATTATTAAATATTAGAACCTGGCTAACATTGTATTGTATATGCAGATGTAATAGTGTGATTGCAAAACTAAATAACAAATAATACGAGAATAGACAATAGGCGTCTTTTACATTTTCATAAATTTGTTTTTATTACAACGAAATGTAAATTTAGCAGTCGACCATTTTGCAGCCGGTATCGTGCCTTTCCAAATAGTTCATTTCATTTTGTTCTTATATGTAGCAGTTACTGTAACAGTTGAATATGTATATTCAAAGGTCGGCACGTCCCCCACCTACACATATAAAACTGCTCGGGCGAGGTTTCAGGAAGGTGTGTATTTTCTAGCCATGCCTTTTGTTAGATTTCGAGGTGTCAAGGCGAGGGTGGTGACTACGACACTCGCAACATATCTCATGGAAATTGACTGAACAATCGTTTCCCAGCCATTATCATGCCGTCGTTGATGCTCAGCCGCCGCTGAACAAGATTTCATTACGCTGTATATTTTCTACCCAGACTTAATGGTTTGAGTACGAATTGTAATGATATGTGCGATATTTTGACACTTTCGTTACATTTCCTGTACACAAAGTCCAATGAAAATCCCAAGTCTTCACGCGTGATATTTTAAGTTGCCCTTTAGGAATGTATACATACGTTTCTCATATGTTCAGTCTATTTAGCCAACAACAACACCAATTCCGATGTATTTTTGTTTTTGTTTTGTTTATCTGCCAACATTCGCCATATGAAGCAATTAATTAAAATTAATGAATAATCGCCTCAGTTTATATTTTTTTTATTCAATGATATTGAATGATAAATGAAATTATTCGTATTCAAACAACTAACAAAAACGACTAAGCAAAAAAATATTTAAAAGATTTTTGTTTACTGCATAATAAATTAATTAAAGTGGTTTCTTTCATCTCCATATTGCTGTCCATTGGGATGATTGTATTTTTGCTCGTATTTAAATACCAAGTCTCCACTTTGTTGTGGAAATTTTGTCAAATTCTTGTCAAATACTTCTGGAACATGTTCGTTGCTATCGAGCTCATAGTTGTGCTGAGAATTAAAACATTTTATGTATGAACTTGTATAATCCATTTGTATTTCCCTTATTTATTTAACAAAAGCGTTTGATAACAAAAAAAATGGAATATAATAACATTGTGTTTGATAAATGAAATCCATTTACTTGAAACAATTTTCATGCAGAATAGCGAGAATTTTGTTCCTTTATTGTCTATTGGAAACGACAACGTCGTCACAAAACAAAAATTTGGGCGATGTGCAAATAAACAAAGCTTTAATATTTTACTTCTTGAGAACTAATAAAGAACTTGAGATAATCTATATCATTAAAAATAATTTTCACAAACTGAAATCGAACAGAATTTATAGTAACAGGCATGTTGTACACCGATATATGAAAATGTATCGTGTCTTATTCGAAAGAGGTTGTATTTTTCGTCTGCCAAGCAAGTGAAATTTGTTATCAATTTATTTATTTAAATAAAATAATACACATTCATATGTATTAATAAATATGTACAGATAAGATAATAGAAGAAGTTTTAATAACTTAACTAAAATAAAGATATTCGTTTAATATTACGTACACGGTTGCAATTTTCAGAGTCGAATGCTCATGACACCAGGCTGTGATAGAAGTATGACTAGTCAGCCAATAATATGATCGGCCATGGTAATGACCGTTCACAAACCTTGTTTCTTAATAAACACTTTTAAAGATTTTGTGCAGTTTCATGCGGAGCACGTGCCGGCCTTGGAAATTTGAAAGCAGCTAAAGTAACCGCCATATAGACCAGAGATTATTTTCTTGTCGGCACGGTTTGGAAGAAATACCCTTCTACATATTTTGAGGCTAATAAATATGTCTTTCTCTGTGTTCTTCAGTATTTTCCCACGGGTAGCAGGATTTGCATTCACGTATTACAAAGTGGGATACTTTGCTGTCCGGGTTATAAAGAAGAAGTGGTTCCTAGGTTGGCACGACTAAAAAACTGTATGAAGTTCATGGATGACTTGGGCTTAGTAGGTTCACCTGAGACCTTCACCAAGGGTCATTTGGTAGAACGGGAACCAGCGGGCTATTAGTATGCTATTAAAAAGGGATCCTGGTGTTGGTCACATTTGAGATTTGGCTGAAACAAACTGTCAGTGACTTAAATTTACAAACGCATGAAACCGAGGTACTGGTCCACCTTGGGTTATCCAAATGTGCTTGAGCTGCTGAACTAGATGGTGGAGAATGTACAGGCGAGTCTGGTAAAGGCTTGATGTTCATTGAGGATTTCAGGCTGCCAACTCAGGTACTTAGGCTTCATTTAACTGTCTACAGAATTACTGGCAGAAGGTATTGCTTTGTACAGCATCTTGTTTTCCACTGAAGACAAACTTCAGGACAATTTGGCCTTTGAGTCACCAGAGCAAAAAACTTTAACAACTGCGATATCTCCACGACCAGACTTAAGTACTAAAATAAAAGAGTCAAGTTTTTGCTTCCTTATACAAATTGATTATTTATTTATTACGCGCACTTGTCAAAGGCAGGGCGGACCCACGACCTTTTATTTTGACTTACAAACGTTGAGTGAAATTAAAACATTCTTTTTCTTAAAAATAAAACTTGAAATTATTACAAAGGTTTGTTTGTTTATTAATTATTGTGAAATTCATTTACTCAAGTCAGACGTTTCGCGTTACTTTCGAAAAATAGCCAATATGATGTGTTTGCATTCATCAATGCAAGCTCAATATTAAATTAATTTTGCAATTTAAAAAGAAAAAGAACAAAAAATTAATAGCAAATTGCTTTTCCGGTCACCAAATTGTATCATGTTAATTTATTGAAATATTTAGCTGGAAACAATATCAAAAATTATGGGTTTGCATTTTCCAATGCATTGCATCCAATTGCATTTTCCAATGCAAACACAATATTAAAATAATTTTTTAATAGGAAAACGTAAAGAGTAAAAAAAAGATTAATAACAAATTGGTCACTAACTTGTGTCGTGTTAACTTACACATTATTCCCACATACATACACATTATATTGAAACAAAAGTAGTTTGTTTTTTGACATAAAATATAGTAAGAAAAAACAACCTTTTTCAAGTTTGAATGTCAGCAGAAATTCATAAAAAATTTATATATAAAAATAATACACGCCGATGTTTGTTGCCTGACATGAAGTTCTATGGAAGAGTTGACCATTTCCTTAAAAAAAACTCTTAACAGGAAGTCTGTTGGAAATGTGCTCTATGACTCTTGAAGTTACATGTTACAAAAAAATCACTTCTTTTGGGTACTTCATATTGATACTGTAAATATATTTTTTGCAACTTCAGCACACTTTGCTTTAAATAAACCACTTCTAATGACGAAAGTATTTCAGTTATTGAAGTGGCAAACATATTGCGTGGGTAGAATTTTGCGTGGGTTAAAACAAGGATTGGAGTGGAGAACATGGCGTTCAAGCACAAATTTCCCTGACATTATATGCATACATATCGCCCCCTAAATACAAAAGGGGCACAACTCAAAATTTTCCAAAACTGACTTTTTCCATAAATTAATTCAGAATACACATCTCTAACTACTGAAAAAATTTCTTTCACATCACTATCTTCTTTAACTGAAAAAATACAGTCATGTCTAATGTGTTGCTTCTGCACGATGAACTAAACATAAACAGTTTTTTGTCTCTCCTGAAAATTTTAGTATTTTGAGTTGTGCCCTTTTGTATTTAGGGTGCTATATGTGTGTATATGGGTAGTTGTTAATTTTATTTATTTGTATGCAGAGGTTTTCAAAGGACGCAAGTAGATATTGAAATCGAAGAAAATATTGAGCTCAATAAACGTTCTTATATTATTTGAAAAGCCGATGCACCGTTCCGAACCGAACTGCCCCTAGTGGTTCAACTTTCAATGACTTTCGCAGATATCACACTGAATTCGAGTAATGGCCCAACTTACTTCAGGAAACCCTATTAATAAAAGTTTAGGAGAGTCAAATCGCATGGCAAAATCATGCGTTCAAATCGTTCATGCAGAATGTGCATCGCGGTGCCCACTGTTTAGCACCAAGTACTTGCCGCACACTTACAGTTTCTGCCAACAGAAATCGGTTATCACAGTTTCGTGCAAGGGGATGAACATCGTTTTCAAAAAACGCTGCGAAATGTGCACCAAACAGCAACTATTGCGAGTTGTTGAACCACGTGTGGGTTTGTGACGTGCCATATACATATACTTTTGCATTCAAAAGTGCACCAGGGTGCTAGAGATACTTTTTCGCTCAAACGCTCCGTTCCAATAAGTTTTGTGAATTGGACGTGTCGCTCAATCGTGCAAGGTCAGATAACAACCAGCCAACATCTACATCTACCCGTGCCAAGTAAAACCCCTCCTGATATATTCTTTTGCAAAAGCAATTCTTAAGCCAAATTCTGACTACTTGGTAAACTCAAGTACTAATTCTATAAACTATAAAGTATTTAACTAATATATGTATAATTTTATATAATATATATAAAAATCGGAACAACTGACTTTAAAATTTATATCAAATCAGAAGTATAAATAGCTGTTTTTTACACGCTTTCCAGCTATTTACCCGTCAACCTTTCGTAGGTGCCACTTTTCAAGTCTCACTGTTGTATGGTTAGCGTCGTCCTTTGGGTTGGACTGAAACTTAAGCAGCAATGAAACCACTCGCATCATGTAAAATCGGTTTGATAGCGAAATTCAGAAAAGTCCCATAAGAATTAGAAGAAATTCATAACCTGACAACTATCAAAAATCCCTTTTTATCATTTATCCCTTTTATACATTTAACTAGACTTAAGTTCATTATTCCTTTTTGTATCCAACGAACTAATTTTTGGATTTCCACGATGTGAAGGACAAGGGTGGGATAATCAGCATTGGACATACTTGACCTATAGCTCCAAGGTTTCAGATTTTTGTCATTTTCATAAAATGTTCTTTATAAAATCAACCGGTTCGAGTTTTCTAGGGTATTCGAGGCAACGATAAAGCCGATGCAAGCGAAAAAATAACTTAAGATTTGATTGCATCCTAAAGGGGTAACGAAAAATTGCTGAATGATCCTCAAGAATGAATGTTTAAATTTATTTTCGAGAAAAATCCGCTAACACTTTTGCTCACTTTTTATACTTATTTTTATATAAATGTATATATAAATTATATGCAAATTATATATAAATTTACAATTATGAATGTTGCACAAAAAAAAACTTTGATACAAGAACCAAAACTAGCAATAATATACGATGTTGTTTTTTATTGTTCTCATATTCTAGTTGCAGTTCCATCCACTAGATATGAATTTGCCTTGACTATAGGTTAACATTATTACGTTTACACATCAGTTGATTTTCATGAATTTTAAACGCCAGACTAACTGACGGCCTACAATTCTACTTTAAAATATTTAGGGTTTACGGCTGTGTTGTTCTTGCATTTCAAACCAGTCCCACACATCTGACGTAAACTTTTGAAGTTTGTTTAGTCTTTCCTGCTAGAATTCCTTCGAATAATTTACTTTTTACTTGTTATAAAGTATGTTAAATAGAAAATTAACCTCCATTCAGGTCTCAAATGAAGTGTAATTTACTTACATTTTCACATTTCTACCTTTTTGTTTCCTCACAAAGGCCTGAATAATAATTTTCGCATGATATCACAATGATTTGTCTATTTCTTGTCTCAAGGATAAGTTTCTCTTTTTCTTCAATATGTCAAACAGTCTAATGATATTTATTTACTGCAGCAAGTTTTACAAAGGGAATATATAACATAAAACAATATACATATTTTATGTATAGAGTTTATATGGAAACTAATTTGAGATGCATTACAGTTTATGTGTGTACTATTAGTACTATATGTTCTTATATATATATATATATATATATATTTTCAGCCAGAACTTTCTGCTCAACTAAAGGAAGCCATCAGAATACAAGCTGAACAACGTTTGATACAACAACAGCAACAAATACTAGACAAGCAACCATTTGTTCAGGACGGCCAGGTATATATATTATTTATTTAAAAAGAAGACCTTAAAGCAAAATAAGTTGCATACTAATGAAATTTTCTTGCAGCCTTTAATGCCGTTGAATTATGATCCCTTTTATAGTCCAATTTTATTGAAAGTAGACAAAATTGTCGAACAACTGGGTGTTTCTGACGATTTCTGCAAAGAACGTTTAGTATGCAGCATGTACAAGGATCCACAGAGGTATAGTCCTCACAGCAATTTTGTATCAGCCGAACTGAGTCGGTGAGTATGTGACAAATAACGTTTGAATTACAGCAGAGTGCCATCAACTCGTAATCGAAGGAAATGAGTCTTTTTTATGACTCTCGAAGGGTCTTCGAAGCAAGAGAAAAAAATCGATTTGAATTTAATGAGGGTTAAATTGAAATACAAGTGATTTAAAAAGGTTGCAATTTCCAGTATGTAAAACCATGATAAATTCCTCTCCTTTTTTTTCTTTTGTTTTTCATAAAAGCATTGAAGAAGCAATTGCAAATTTTGTAACAACTTCAATTGTCTTTGCTCAGTTGCCAGCTGTTAAAATTATGTTTTTTTCTAATTGTGATAAGGTTCTACTTGTTTTTCTTTGACAATTTTACGTCACAATTATTATTATTACTAATTTATTAGTTTATAACTTACAAAGTAAATTTACAAACTATAACTGCACAGAATGGGCGGAGTAACGAAATCCATATGCCCAAGATGGTGTTAGCAGACTCTCACAATTGCCTCTGTGACTAAATTACTACATGGCATGCCTTGACATAAGAGGTAGCTGCGTGATTGGCAAATGAAGCGTAAAACGCTGCAGTTATGTGAGGCAATACACTCAACAAGTATGAGTGACACGCAAAGCCTTCTAAGGCCAGACGCATTTAAAATATAATTACGATGACACGAGACCTGTTCTTCACCACAAAACCTAGAAACAAATGAATATTAGGAAACACAAACAATTCCTGTAAGAAAACTAATAGCAGTTGCAAAAAAAACATCACTTGTGTTATGGTGTGGTTTTTATTACGACTTGTAAGAAGTAATTTACCAGTAAGTACGAGACTTAGAGGAGTCTTCTCAGACTTTGACTTGCACCAAAGTACGAATTAACGAAGGCTTTTGGATTAACGGGATACGAATTATGGCGTCTTGACTGTATTTAGATTCTAACAAAAAAGTAAAATATAATACTGGAAGAAAAATGATGACAATTTGCAGAAATATGCGATAAGAAAAATTCTTAATCATTTATATAAAACTGTTCTGAAGCATGTTCCTCAACAGTGTTCATGTACATGCACTGCTCTTCACTTTGATGAGGGGGTTCACAGCGCAAATGATAATATCTGCTATCTAAGCAAACATTGAGAGCGAAATATTTGTTGATAAAGTTTTCTTTTTCATCTTAAATATTAAAAAAAAAAAATAAATCAAAGTTTGATATTCTCACTTTTATTCTTTTGTTAAAGTTAAAATTGCAAAAAGTTGTCTGAAAAAACATTCTTTGAAAAAGTTGTTTAAAAACTTTTTTCAAAATAATTAGATTTTTGTTCAGTCGCAGTAGGTTTAGAATAGGAGAATAGCTAAATATTTTTAATCTAACATATTTTCATTTGCAAAGCCAAGTGTTCTGTTCCAAATTACGGAAAACTTAACACAACAGGGAGTTTCTCAAAAGAAAGAAAAGAAAGCTAAAACGTATTGGGTGTTTTATAAAAGTTTATTGAATTGACAACATTATTTTACTTGACAACCCATTTAACAGCGGATAGTTGCCTTTTATTAAGTTTGGCTTGGCATTTCATTTTGAAAAAGACTTATACCAGAGCAACACTTGCAAATTGTTGAATTTTTTCTTATCAAAATAATGGTTTTGCTCGTCGATTTTATCGTGCACAATTTTGTTCTCCGATGATGCCCATAAGCGGAATTCTTGCATTTTGTGTGAGGATAATCTAAAAGCTTTTGGCGAAACATCATTACATATTTAGAAATTTCTGTTTTGTGCGCTTTATGGGCTGGGGAGTCATTGGTCCTCATGTCTTCAAAAACGTTGATGGTCAGCATGTTACTGTCCATTTTAAAAGATATAGGGACATGATTAGAAATTTCTTTGGTCCTCAATTAGCTGGCATTCATTTCGCCAGGACGGAGTTACATGCGCGCTGTAATTAATTTTTTTAAAACAATTTCTGATGAAAGAATAATTGCACTTAATGAGCCAATTAATCTTGTGATTTATTATCATTGGACTTATATGAAGCGTCATTTGTATGTCGATAAGTCGGAGACAATTGAACACTCGGACGCGAATGTGCGAATATTGCGAATAGATTTATGAAAATTGCTGTTCCAGCTACAGCGGCCACATGGCCAAATTACATTTAAGCAATAATGTTTATTTTGTTATCAACCAAATTCCGTTTTATTGATATTAAAAACATTTTTCCTTTTTATAGGTTCTATAAAATAAACACAGTTCTATTTCCGCGCCGTTTATGACAATGTCTTTGGTTGCATGTGTTTTGACAAAATTCTGTGTAAAATTTGCCATAGAGTATAAGTCTTTTATCACAGAATTATTTTTATATACATACATAAATATTTAAGATACGTAAGTTAAGGGAAAAACTAAGTCCTTCTGTTCTTTTTATGCTCTTTTTACTGCCTAATAAGTATTAATCGAGGCTAAGCGTTATTTGAAAATAGTTCATTGTTTCTTGTGCGAATTAGTTTCTTTATATTGAAATTTAGAGACGAGTAATTATTGTTTTCTTTTTTTCTGTAGCACTAAAAAAGTATTGAAAAGTATCTTCTTTAATTTACTTATTTCCTAACACCATATATTGTTTACATTCGTGTTTTCTTCAAATAAAGTTTTTGTTTTGTTTCTTTTACTACAATCGTATATTCTGTTTTTATTCACAGCGACACAAATGAACTACAACCAATTAAAAATACAAATCAGGCAGTAATAAGATTTTTCCGGCTGATACAAGCTGCACGTGATGGTCAAGACCAAAAGGATTGCTTAGCACTATATCCCAATTGCAGCTTTAATACGGAATAGAAAAACTAAGAAATGGTGAAAGTAAAGGTGGTCCTTCGAATGCCTTCTGGTACCGGGCGAGGATCCTTGTTAAGTCATTAATTAAGAAATATATTGTTGCTTTCTTACACGTGCTCATTTTTATACATATTTAAGTGTTTTATTTACTTACTCGTACTTTATTTATTATGTATTTATTCCCTTTAGATAAGAACGAAGAATTAAACTCTTTTGTACATAGTATTTGTTTTGCTAATTATTTTTTAGGGCGCAATAAACTTTTAAGATATTTAACTTTATTTAATATACTATTTACTTAATAAAAATTAACTTTAGGTAAAATTTGTTTTCATTTTGGACAATATTTACTTTATTTAATGATAGTCAAACACTGAAATCGGTTCTTTTAAGAAACAAATAAATTTTAATATCTGTTGTTAACATTTCTTTTTAAGGTTATGTAGATGATATGAGTGAGGGTGGGGCTTAAACAAAGCCAGTTTTAAATAGGTGTCATACCATATCGAAAATGGTTGCATATAAAGCAGCTATTAGACGATTATATATGCCATCATACCATCATAATCGTTTAATAGAGTACTGGCTAGTCAGTTTGCTTTGTCGGTAATTTTCACGTATCTCATAATGTAAGATGCCACAGTGTAAATTTTTATTTGTATTTTCGTCAGAAAGGTGTGAACATGGCATATATGAAAATCTCAAAGAAGTCTGGCGGATAAAAAGTGACATATATCACAATAATGAAGTATGTGTACATACACATATATTGTCAACTAAAATCCAAAAGGTCGTGACTAACAAAAAAGAAGAACTGCGACGTCTAAAACATCTGTACATTTGATAACGTTGAGGGAAACCAAAATCAGTTATTCATACGCCCCAAATTCCAATTTTATTTGTGAAAATTTTCACAAACACCTCAATTTGGAAATCTGTCTCATTATTTTTGTTATAAATATAAATAATCTTTACTCTGGGTATAGCGAAATTACGTGCCACTGCCCCATTTGGCCACTGTAAATAAAATCATTCACGGGTATGTAATCATTCATACGCCCCGTGTTAGAACCAAATTCCACTTTTATTTGTGAAAATTTTCACAAACAACTCAATTTGGAAATCTGTCTTTTTATAATTTTGGTAGAAAATGTAATAACTTTTACTGTTTTGTATAT
This sequence comes from Epicampocera succincta, assembly GCA_932526305.1. Lineage (NCBI taxonomy): Eukaryota > Metazoa > Arthropoda > Insecta > Diptera > Tachinidae > Epicampocera > Epicampocera succincta. The sequence continues at coordinate 63,431,846 of OW052034.1, forward strand.
CATTTGAAGTTGTGGCAGCGACTATGACGATTTTGAAATTTGATTTATTTGAGAAATGCTCAAAAGCTATGAGGATTGTAGTTTTGGGCTATTTTGCTTGGAACCTTCTGAAATCCTACTATATAGTCATTGTGATTAACAAACATCCGCTTTAATATAGTATTGGAGAAAAAATTGTAAATATAATTTTTTTTCAAAGACAAAATTAAAATTTTTCCAAAGTAGGAGAAATAAGTTCTATGTGAAAATTTAATAGAAATGCCTTCAAAAAACTGGCGAAATTATATAAAAATTATTCATTAATAAAAACATGAAACATCAAGAAACAAAAATACTAAATTTTAGTATTTGCTGTCGTATAAATATGAGATATAACTACTCAAAACGCAAAAACTTGAACAGAAAAGAATTCCTAAAGAACCGGCTTTTTATTTACTAGTATTTAGTTTTACCAAAACAGAAAAAAGTACTTAGGAAAGAAAGCAAAGCGGAATGCTATGCTTCCACCATTTCAACCCAAAAGGAATTCAACATTCTGACGGAAGCATGTTCATTCTAAATTCATTAAATTTTCCCTCTACCTTGAATGGCTATTTTTTATTTTGTAATTTAATTTTATGTTCGAAATGTCAACGACCAGTTATCATACGGAATTTATTTTAAGTTTATCTGCCGTATGAACGTGAGCACTTTGTTCTTAAATACGCAGACGGGTCTTTTTCGATAAACCGAATTCTAAATGGAATAGTTTGCGAGCTTAACGAAAGCAGTAGTTTGTGACGCCGAAAAAGTTCCTTTAACAAGCTACTTACTAAGAGTAATTGTGTAATTGAGTAGAAGTCAAAAATTAGGCAATTTTATATGTTCTCTTCTTCATTGAATTATGCACACAATTGCCTAAGTGATTTCTCTACAAATTAATTCTCTACAAATTAATTAAGTCACTTGTTTATGGAAACATCACGTTGATACTTCATATTTCTTCAATATGCTCTTGAAACTTTTCATATAAGATTAATTAATTTATTTATTAATAAATACTTCTCTTAAAACATTTCTCATACTAGAATTAATTTTAACAATTACTTCTTAAGAGTAATTAATTAAATTATTTGCAATAGTATTTGCAAAGTATGACTGCACAGAATGGGAGCGGTAAAGAATATTATATGCCAACGATGGTATGAAGAGTCTCCGTGAGTCAGTGTGGCTAATACGAAATTTCAGAAAAGAGCTGCAAAACAATACAATTTTCGTAGGGGAATAATTTCATTAGTGCTTGTGTAATCCAAACATAATGAAAGTCAAACAACAACAACAATTTACATTGTCAAATTCTTTTGTAAACTTAAAGGAAAAAATAAACTTTTACTACTTCTTATATTGTTTATTCATATATACATCGTCCATTTTTTTTTATTAATAAAAGCCGCAAAAATTACAAGAAATACATTCTCATAAGATTTTAAAAAAGGAAGCCCTAAATTGTAGATGATTATGATACAACGTATTAAAATACATTTTACTTTAAAATGTTACAGTTCTACAGTTAAAAATTAGCCCCTCCATTAGCAAAATTTTTGAAGCACAAAAACTATTTTTTATTTTATTCAAACCCTTTTCTTTTCATATCTCTGTAAGTTACACAAAAAACGGGATATTTTACTCAAATACTAGTTTTTTAATAAAAAATAAAATTAAAATTAAAAAATTAATAAAATGTATTTACATGAAAAACTATATTACAGTGTTTTAATTCTTGTGAAAAATTTGTTCAATGTAACGAAATCGTACGAAATCATATGACGCATAATATATTAAAAGAAAATAATTTTAAAAATCTTTATACGAAATTAATTTACAAGGTTTTCACACAAACATATTTATATAAATATGTGCATACATACGATTCGTTTCGACACTCCTTCAGATGCATATTTGAAGCCCTGTCATGCCAATTGGAGGGATTTTCCTTTTTTATAGCCGTTTTTTTTTTTAATTTCACATGTACGGAAAAAGGGTCAGATTTCTTGCTTTCCTCGAACTGTAGGCTTTTTTTACTTCAATTGCAAACTTTTTTCAAACAACCAACAATTATATAAATATTTTCCAATTGTAAATTTCCAACTTAAAGTCCATATATGTACTTTTTTTATTCGAATCACTAAAAGTTCGTAAATCTGGTAATCTCTTTCATACTATCAGGTAAGTAAATATATGGCATCTTTGAAGCACTGAAACGTAAGGAGTTTTTTTGTCTTGCGCAATTTACTGGTTTTTTGCAATTCTTTTTAGTGCAAACAGCCGGTCTCAATGGTTTTAGTTTTTAAGTTTCTAAGTAATATATATATATTAAAATATAATTAATTTGAGAAAAATGTCCGACCCCTCTTGCGATGATATAAAAAACTACAATTTTTTTTGTGCAAGTGGTTTAATTTAATTTTATTCTTTTGATATTTAAATGTAACTTGTATTCCTTATGTCTGTTATTTTTTGTTTTTAAATAAGCCTGAACTTATCACATGATTTGAAAACACAAATTAAAAATCAAAGTTTATGTTTTGAACTACTTAAAAAAATAGGGTAAGAAGACTGATTGTAGGTAACAAAGAAGGGATTTCTGCACAAATCTCCTGGCAGCACTGCTGAAGCCAATCTCACACTTTTATTCTTTCGTAAGTAGAATATGTTTCAATTTCGTCGATGTTTGTACATAAACTACATTTATTCCAGGAGGCTTATGATTTCAATTTAGAGGAAAAATATAGAAAGAATAGAAAGTACTATATATAGTACTTTATTACAGTACTATATTATAGTACTTTCTTGTACTATATTGTAGTACTTTCTATTTCTATTGCCTTGTAACAGTCATGTAAAAAATATTTCGATAATAGAACATACTGTGGGATATCTGATTTTACTACAAAAGCTTTTCTTTTAGCGCTCCGATTGCTTTCCTCTGCTCCCTTCGCAATTTCCTGCGCCAAGTTACTTGCCTTCTTAACAATTTTCAATGTACAACGTGGATATAATATTAAGGCAACCGTTGACCAGCTAAGTTTTCTGACTTTTTGTCTTTCAAATTTTAACCAGTCACGGGAATGGTGTTAATACGTAGTTTTTAAAATCTAGAATAACTCATATTTTTAAATGCTTTATTATGATGCCATTTTCTCAGAATACCAAACGCCATAAAATAGTAACGGAGGCTTGCATGTCTGTGCGTCACAGAGGCTATGAGATCTATTTCAACGATAGGCATGGAAGTTCTTTTGAATCTAACACCGCTTAACATGTTAAAAAAAGCGCTACCCACGCAATCCTTTGTCTTCAACAGAAGTCTCCTTAAAGGACATATAAGCAAATGGATGACAACCGCCATCAGGAAGTATTGCAATGTTAGTGATAATAGTCTTGCCGCTGGCAAAAAATTTCTGAACCTTGATGTCTGGAGGGCGGAACTCGCTAATAAACCAAGAACTCTGTGTGGGCTGTGTTGGACATAACCAAAACGGACACTGACTGAAGAGTCAGTGGAATATATAATAACCAACTGCATTGCACTGTGGCCCAGGAAATACATGCTAATTCATTGCATCTATTGAAACAGCTGGTCCGTTTTCTTGACATATTAAACCCTTGAAGGGTAGGAGAAGCCCAATAGCTCAACGATGGCTGCAGTGCGAAAGTCCTTTCTGATTCACACCCCCTTTATCATTCATTCATTGAAACATAAATGGAAAATTTGATTCGAAAACCAACTTCATAAGCTCCTTGTCAATTCACTAGGCCTAATGGATTTTTCTTATCCATATCTGCTTAACTATTTTGCAGCGGAAATCAATTGTTTTCTAATGTAATATTTATTAAACCGTAGCAAAAAAAATTAAAAAATTATTTTCACTGGTTTGGAAGATGCATTCATCTTCCTGTAGGTTGTGGTAAATCCATTTGCAGCATGTTCTCACAACCGCAATGGCATAATAATACTTATGGAAATAAATTAAAATAGCAATTATATAACAAATGATTAATGAGTTTTGGCGCAATTTCTATTGATCTTATTCAAAACCAAAATGTGTGGCTTCAAAGTAAGAAAAATATATCTGAAAATATAAAAAATCGGTCGAAATAATGAAAGCTTTTGGTCCTGAAACCGCGTTATGAACTACATGTGATTCGTTGTGTTGTATTGTAGCAAATTAACCAGAAGTTTTTTTTTTAACTATTTTCAACTTTATTGTAATCTATGATTTGGCGATACACAAGCTTTTTGAAAAACTTCCGCCATTCAAATCTTCGAGTATTGGCTGGCTGAGATCTAAAACTTCAACACTTTTGACTCACCGATAGCCACCTTAATGAACTACATACACACATACATAATATATAATCTGCATAAACATGGTTTGGTATTTATGTAAAAAAATAAAAACTATTTGCGGCACTTGGAGGGAGTATTGGTTAGCAACGAGCACGCATACAAGCTTCCATATTAGGCAAATGAGGTAGAGGTAGTGTTCATAGCAAAGTTGGCCAAGCTTGTCACATGTGCTTACTTGAAAGACATTTTACGCACACAGCCTACTTTTACAATTTATGTTTATTTTATCAATGAACTTTAAAAAGAAGCAACTGAAATGGAAAAAATAGAAACTTAATCGAAAAAAAGTTTCATTTTCATTAAAACTATTTATGGTATTTGTGGCACAACATTTTCTAGGACAGAGAAAGATAAATTATTTTTAACCACACCCTTTAAGGTCAAAAATGACCTTGAACTTATTAAATTTGTAAAACTGTTAATCATGAAAGTGACATATTTTCAGTAGAATAAAAAAGAAAAGAAGGTTGAAAAAAAAACATCAGTGTTTGTTTACAAAGAATGCAAAGATCTGCACCAAAGTTTTCCAAACAAGACGATTTAAAAATCTTTAAAACAAGTGCATTTAGTATTCACTTTTAAGACTTAAAGTTTGCATTAAAGCAAGAACGTGTTCCAAAGGAAACACTTTTTTAAGTTTTAAGCTTAAAAGACTCGAACGAGGCGCAATTAAACTACCCAGGCAATATTCTTGAAATTTGAAACATTGACTCATATCAATTTGATAGGCAGAGTTTATGTACAATATTATTTTAGAAAAGGAGGGCGATAAATTTTTAATGCGATTTGGATGGTGGTGTATAATACTCTTAAAAAATTGATCCGCAAACAGCAAGAATGCATAAAAGCTTACATTATGGAATTGGCCAGGCTCTGCTTTGAACCCAGATTAAAATAAACCCAAAATCCCAATCGGCGCTGTTGGAGACTTCACCAAGCTGCGTATTTTCTACTCCTGTGTTTCATTGCCTTTAGGTAACCACAAAATGAAATGGTACTTTAAGTTTTGTATTTGTACATATTTCAAGTTGAGTTCCTGATGATGTCGCAGCCGATTGTGTGCCGTCATTAGTGTTCAGCCGCCGCTTAACGAGGTTTTATCAAGCTACTTATATATTTTCTGCTGAAGTTTTTCATTGGATTAGACATTGACATTGTAACTACGAAATGCAGTAGCACTGGCATTACTTCTCATTAGATTTCTTTCACACAAAATCCCATGAAAATCCTAAGAATTATATTTTAGTCTGAACTGCCCTTAAGTAGCACTAGTTGCTGTAGGTATATATTAATAACAAGCATATAACTTTATACAAAGTAAACTTTTGAAAAAGTTTCTTATAAAAATCATCAGTTTTTAGAAAAATTTTTACTCCTAGCAGCGGATCAAAGCTGTTATTAAATAGCTTAGAGGCGACTTCCGATTGTTTGAAGTTTAAAGTAGACATTTGCCGGTACAGTGTGCTTGTACTTGCTCAAAGCAGACCAAACTTTTAATTAAAAGTGTCTGAAAATTTCTTAAAGCGTACGCTTTTATGGCGCAGTATTTTTGTTCGTTTTAGTTGAAGTTCAGTTCCTGAGAAATAAACTGTCAAGAATATTTGAAACAAAAAGAGATTTTTTACGGCTTAAAGTTTAATATTCTTTAATAAAAAGAAAAATAAAAACGGAGTTCTGTTAGATCCTTAAAAAAAAAATAAAACAAACAAAATTGTTAAAACAATTTCTTAAAGAGCTCACCTATTAACACATGTTTGTTTGTACTGAGATTTGGCCGTTGAATATGAACATTTGCTTTCTTTTAATTTATAAAATAAATGATATAAAAAAAGAGAAAAACTTTTGAATGCATGAAACTGTTACCTTAACTAGTCCACTGGAGTATAAAAGTGTTTTCGTTTACAATTTAAAGTCAATATTTAAAGTGCCGTTTTGCTAGTTTTAAATGAACTTGAAAACATCCAGTTAAAAAACAACAAGCCAATAAGAAAAAGTGTAACAATTTTAAAGTTGTTAACAAAATAAACATCGTTAGTATGCTTTAAATGATTTGGTAATTGTGTTGTTGAAGAGCTGCTTGCCAGAGTGAGTATGTGAAATTATGTAAGACAATGTATAATACAATTGGGTCACTCTGCTCTGAAAGGATATAAGCAAACCATTACTTTCTTCACCCACATATAGACTTTTTTAAACCCTTGGCAGACTTTGGATTTTTACATTATGGTATAGATACTGTGCACATATACAATTTTTGTTTCTTGCTTTGTAACATAAATCTGTTCCATACATGATACCCTTGCTACCCACAAAGGTTTATTTTTGATCACAGCTTGATGATAAAATTATACAAAACCTTTCATTTCTTTTACTACAACTGACAAAGAATTTACATTCACAAAGTTGCTACTAAGCACAGGTTCATGAAAACATGTTTCTACTGAAATATATAATGAAATATACAGATATATTAAATATATATATATATGTATATATTCGGTGATTTATTCCCAGTTTACCACAAGGCACGCGTGGTCTGCCGCAATGGTATATTGTCAAGACTTCCATACTTTACTATAGTAAATATACTAGACGTGCTATTCATTGGTTTGTTTGAAGGAGTACGTATGTATGTTATGGCGGTATAGTATAGTATGTTTGTCAGACATCGACATACCATACTATAATTTAAATGTCTGTAGGTATGTACTTTCACAGTATAAAATCCAAACATAAACTATACTATTCAGTGGTTTCTTTGTAGTTTACCACAAGCCACGTGTGGTATGAAACCCAACCTACACAACTACATTATTGGGTCGTTAATTTGTAGTACAGTATCAGGTTTTATATACTATATATTTATGTATGTACATTTTTTTTTTGTTTCTTTGTAGTTTACCATGACGCACATACATACATTGTATATGGTACACAGTTTCATGTTTGTCAGGATTATTATCAACAAATTTTTTTCACTCTTGTATTAAATAACTTTTTCTTCATTAAAAACAAATTAACTTTTAAATGAATCCTGTCAAAGCTTCCAACGGTGTTTTTCTTTGAAATTAGTTTTATAAGTTTTGACAGTAAGCAGTGACATATGACACAAAATGTCTTGTAACTAAATGAAAAGTATATAACTTTTATAAAAATGGTGAACGAGATACTGTCATTGACTTTTTCAATTACTCTGTTATGTTGGGTTTTAGCATTTCCTTTGCAAATCTAGCCAAAAATATATCTTTATGAAGGGTGACTGAAGTAAAGGAACCCTTTATAAAAATTCATATTTTATTTGGACAGTCAGAAATTTTAATTATGAGACACAAATACATACATCTCTCGGAAAAATTTACAAACTTATTCTCAAAGTAGATGCCAGTCAATTTCTCAAGAATAAAAGTGGTTTCGGGAAAGGTGCAGTACCATGACTACGGAATTTTTAAAGCCTAAACTAGAGAACATGAACTTGGAAAACTTACATACATAAACAAATAAGATGTCCTTCGCAAGCCTAGAACACCAGTGTGTCAAGGATTGTTTCTCTGTACTGCAATGTTTTTTGATTTCCAAAAACATCTTAAAACCCCAATTTCCCATTTTAAGTATAAATAAAATGGTCATAAATGGAATTCCTTAACCTTAAATTCTGTAAAATTTGCACACTCGTACATAAAATTTTTACAAACAAGTTGCATTGACAAGCATGAATGCCTACGACCAAAATTAATATGAAGTAATTCTTAAGCCAAACACGATCAAGTGAAATTATTGTATAACGGAACAAAAACAACTACAAAAAATTGGTAAAAAATCAAAACAGAGAGAATAAGAGGAAGACACGCTGTCACAGTACGAAAGAGAATCAAGTGACAAAATAAAAATTAGAGCCAAATTTTAGTAGCCAACAAAAGAAAAGCCAATCGAATGAAGTCAAAGAAACCGAAACAATGCAAATCAGAAATTGATTAAATGCAAATCCCTCACATGTATAAAAGCAAACATTTTTGAAATTGTGAGTAAATATAGAAAATAAACGATTTAATTGCTATTAAAAAAGAAATGGTCGTATAAAAACCACAGTTACGACAAAAAATATTTACATATTCAGTTGGCCAGTCCGAGAGTACACCAACTTAACGTCCGTCAACACACGAACTTCTGTTTTATACGAGACATTTAAACACAAGAGGATTAAAATAAAAAAGGATGATTAAATTTAGTGTTTTTTTAATAGTAGCTTTAACAGCTACTGGAGCTGGTGCTCTAACTTCCCCACAATCTGCTACCGATCTTGCTTTTGATATGTACCATTCGTGTCTGAAGGACTTCAGTACCAGCTGTGTACAACCCAAAGCCATGCGCTGGTTTAATGAAGCGCTGAGAAAAGATGAAATTGTCATAACAGATAAATTATCGATTGTACGCACTGGTAAAACCATTGACGAAAAACAAGAACGTGCCATGGACTCTGAAGAAAGAATGTTCGATGAAATCGATCATTTCTTGGCCACTCATGCTTTACGTATTAAAGCTCCGGAATACTTCCAATCTGCTGAGGCCCGCTCGATGCTGCCCGACTTTTTGCTAAGCAATGCATTGACTCAAGGTGCTGTCGTGCCTCTGGCTGAACGTCAACAAGGTAGGGAAAATGAAAAGTGAAGGTTTAAGTTTGGCATTAAAAGTGTGTGATTGTTTAGGACGTGGTTTTATGCGCAAAGCTGTGCTGCCTTTCTTGATTGGTCTAAAACTGAAGACAGCTGTGTTAGTGCCTCTAGCTCTTGCCTTAATCGCTTTGAAAACCTGGAAAGCCATGACTTTGGGCTTACTCTCTTTAGTTTTATCTGGCGCCTTAGTAGTTTTTAAAATTGCGAAACCCAAGGTAGATTTTGAAATCAAACTCGCAAGCTCTTTGATACTAAACTTTTGTTGTTTTTTTTTTTTTTAAGATTGTCAACTATGAAGTTGTTCATTATCCTCATCACGAACACATCGAACATATTGTGCCCCATCATGTCGAACACATTGTTCCTCATCACATCGAACACATTGTACCCCACCACTTCGATCATCATCTGGACCATCATGTCGATCATCATCTAGACCATCATTTGGACCATCACTTGGACATTCCCCATCATATTGAGCACATCGAACATTTGGAACATGCTGCCCCTGCTTGGGATCCTCACGGCTGGGCCCGTTCTTCATCTCAAGAAAATCATGCCGATGCTCAAGATATGGCTTTTGCTGGCCAAAAACGACGTTAGACCGTCTTAGGCTTAAGCTGACTTTCCCCCTCTCTTTCTCTCACTCAGTGTCTTTGTTATGAAAATTTATTTATTTTTATTTTAATTTTAGGAAAACAAGAAAGCAAATTTCCAAAGATTTGTTTAAAAAATTTAGCTGTACAAATGCGATTGTTATGGATTCTTTTTTAAATTATTGTAAATATGTATTTATTTATTTATATTAATTATTATAAAAAGATTAAATAATTTAAATAAAAACAAAACAAAATAAAAAATATTAAGATATACTTATATATTTATGTATATAAATATGTATTGTACTATAATTTGTGGCACAAAAAGTTTTATTATACTCGTATTTCATTTCTGAAGTTTTATTGATTTTCAACTTCTTCATTTTTTTTTCTTGGTCGCTCGGTGAACCTTTTTTAAATTTTTAATTTTGAAAATTTGTGAAAAATTACAGGGAGCGAGAAAACGGTAATCGGTTTATTTAAATTTAAGTCTAAATTTTATTGAAATTTTCCTTTTTTCATTTAATCATTTAATTTAATATTTCGCTAATTTTTTAAGGAAATCGAAATATATTAAACATTCACAAAAAAAAGATGTTAGTCATGCTCTTGTTCTTTCTTATGTAACCATGAAGGGTTTCTTACTTCTTCAATAGTGACCTGGCAAACAAACTGAGGATAACACATGTCTTGTTTGAGTTCTTTTTTGCCCTCAGCCAGTTCTATAAATGAAGTTTTATCAAAGTGATTTTACATCACCTTGTGTTTACAAAAATTGCCGTAGTTTGCTAAAGTTTAATTAAAACTTTAAGGAAACAAATAATTCAATTTGCAAATCATTAGCTCCTCATCCATAAAAAAAATCATTTGAGGAGAAAAAAAATAGTTTTGCAGAGAAATTTAGATTGTTGCGTGCACTTCAAATAATTTTAAAGAATTTTGTTTGTTTTTTTTTTTAATTAAAAACACTCCCTTTTTTCTTGACGGTAAAGTTTTCTTAAGAAATAAAAAAAGAAGGTTTAAATACGTTTTATCTGCCATGTTTTCCGATAACTGTGCTGTTAGCTAAACTTCCAGAAGGACTGGCGAAACAGAGTTTTCTAAAAAAAAAAATGCTTTATATGTGATTTTACTGTGCCGTTTATGGAAACGCTTTCTTAAAAAACGATAATAAAATATTTTAGCACTTCTTTTCTCTTGAGGTATTAGTTCAATATCCAGAAAGATGCAAGAATACAAGACTTTTGAGACGAAGGATACTATAACAAAGAGTGCTTTACATGTGTTTTAAACTCTGACTTTACGTGTAAAATGCAAACAACAAATGACTGTGCACAGTAAAGTCTGATATACACATTTACATACATATACGTATATCTCAGAGCAGAAAAGTATTATTACAAAAGAAACTTGGATGCAGAAAAGCGGCATTCGAACCTACAAGCCAAGTTTAGATTCTTTATCTTGACAACTGTTTGCTGCAGCCTTTGCGTGTATTTGGATAATCGAATGCTAAAGCTTCAAAAAAATTATATACAATTGGGGTCATAAGTGCTGACCCTCCTTAATAAAATACACAGTTTAGTATGCCATTGCAGCTCGCATCATCATGCAACAAACCTTCGTCATGTACTTAAGTGACTAACGTGTTAATAACTTGGCATTCGTATTTGAATTATAGTTAAATCTTATACGAAATGAAATGCACAAATCAGAACACAGTGTCGTTATAACTCTTCAACTGTTCTTTCAAGAAAAAATTTAAAGTCCACGATGCGCACAAAAAAACTCTCACCAAGACACTAGAAGCGAATTTAAAGCTTTATCGGGGTTGATAGATAAAATATGATTTATTTAACATGTAATGGATTAACATTAGTTTGTAATAAAAGTCATAAATTTTACCCACAACTACTGATTTTTACTGCATTTTAGTTAAGTCGAAAGAGAAGAAATGGTTTAGTTTTGTAGCACCGTTCTTTTTAGTTTTACTTTCTTTGCCTCTTTACAAAAGCTATACAATTAAACTTCCTGTTGGGAAATACTTTTAGAAAATTAAATTCAGTATCACCGGAAGGAAGTCATTAAAAACTTAAAAACATATCAAGTTTTAAACAGTAAATGTGCTTAAATAAAATTTACTTGAAGTGAAAGTTGTCATCAAAAAGAAAAAGAAAAAAAACTATTATAATAAAATAGAGCCAAATACGGTGTCACTCATTCAGTACATTGTTGGCACTTGAAATCAATAGTAATGAAATTTTGAAACCAAACAATAGGTTACATCAATTGAATTTTAAGTACAAGTTTAATCTTTTACGAAATTATTAAGAGATCACAATGTAGAATGTCAGGACAGTTGTAAAGCCAAACATTAAAAAAAGCCACTACTAAATAATTACTACTGGCGATTGATTAAATTTTTATTAACAAGTTTTTCATATTCCCTTTTTAGCTGGTATTTTTGTTTTTCTTTTATTTTTATTGCATTGGTGTTTCTTCTGCGGTCATGTGTCTCTGACAGGCGCGTGCAGCAATTTTCGACGTTTTAACGTCTTAAGCCCAACATGATTATGCATGTCTGCAAGAGCATAACTAAATACAACTATATACTTACAGTTTCTTATAATACAAGCGCATTTAATTTTACGCACCTTGAAATTAAATATTCAAGGGATGTTTGAAAATACCTCTTGCAGGGTGTGAGATAAGAGAGAAACAGTTTTGTGTAAAGAAATTTCAATTTCTTTTAAAAGCATCGAGACCTGGATGTACGCCATCTGAACAGCATAAACAAATGACACTATGTAAAAATAACTTGGAACTATATAATCAACAAAAACAACAAATGTATACATACATTTTTATAAATTCAATATGACAAGGAAACCAAGGCACGAATTATGTTTTGCCTTCGTTTTAATTTAAATACTGCACATACATGTGTATGTACGTACATTTTCAAAATATCTAGTTTTGTTTTTAAGATGATTTCAAATTGAAATCGAGTTTTAATTTTTTATCGACAATTTAAGTTCCCATTCAATTTTCTATAATAAATATAAGAACTTGTCGTTTACTAATGAAAGAAATATATCTATAAGTGCTCAGAACACTTCAACATACTTATGTATACACTTTCCTCTTCAAATAAGAGCTGCGTATATCCATCGCTCAAGTTCTTATTATTTTCCCAGAGCCATTGTAGTTGTTGTGTTCAAACAAATTGTATGAAGTCAACCATAATAGTGCATCAAGTGAAGTTGGCTGCGAACATTTATATTCAGCAATACCTTGTTAATTATTTTCACTTAATAAAGTACGATTAGCAATTTAAGTCGATATATTTAAGTCAGACTAAATGTCATTCTCTGGCATTGAAGGCGCCATTTTCATAGTTGCAATTTTAAGTAATTTTTCTACACAACTTCGTACTATGTCATTAAGGTTATAAAAAAAATATTCGTGCTTCTTTCTGTAAGATCTTCCAAATCCTTTATGAATCATGCTGACATGTGCCGGGTCGTTCTAGTGAGCGGTCATTTTTTAACACAACTAAAACACAATCTATTCCTTCGTTTCATTTCAACGAACAGTACGGCAACAGTTCTTATTTCTTGTAATGGAAAGTTGTTGCCTAAAACAAAAAAAGTTGACAAAAAACCATAATTAAAAGTCTAGCATCTTTTTTAATAAAATTGTTATGAATTTCATTTTTCTTATACTTCTAACTAAAGCTGGCGTGAGAAATTTAGTTAAAAGCAGTTTTTACTGAAACACAAGAAGATGACATAAAAAGGATGGAAGCACATTTGTCATGAGGCACTTGAACGACGACAACTAAATTTAAAGGGTAGACGGTGGAATGAGAGGCCATTAGTTTAAACCCTTCTAAGTAGCTAAACCGCTCAGCCCTGAGCAACGCACAAATGGTTGTAATACAAGTACATCAAAATATGATGTATTATTCTGAGGCAATACTTTATCATCGAATCAAATCGAAAAGACTGCCAATCGAGGGAGTGCATTAATGTTTGTTCAAATTAAAAGCCAACAGCAGACAGACAGTAACGAACTTACTAAAAGAAAAAAAAAATGCACGTGGAATTTTTAATGAAAATTTAACGTAAAAAAGGCGCAATCCAACAGCCTGCGTATAGAGTGAAATTTCCTAAAATATGCATTGGTCAACAAATTTAGTTCATAAAGAAATAAACAAAATTACTTAAATTAACTAGCAAATTCATATTTTTCATTTTAAAGTCGAAATTAAAATTCATTTGTTACTCAAACTCTTTGGCGCACTTTGTAATCATTTGTCGACCAACAGCACTTAGTACTGACAACACTATTAGGGTTTTGCGCATTATGAATTTGAATTTTACAAAAACTTTCGTTACTTTTTATATACGAACCGATCGAAACACTTTCTTTGTATTGCAATTACAGGGATTTTCGATAACACGATTGATAAGTAAAACAGCAGCGGTAAAGTGTTGTATTGTACTGTGTTGTGTTTGGTATTGTCCATTTTTGGCCAAAAACTGCGTGGAAACGTGATGGTGTTTATATCGATAAACAGCCGTCCATCTTGACAGTAGCAGAAGTAAAAAATTTTGTAACAAATACATTTATATTTCGTATGTGAAGATACAAGACAAAAAAAAAACAGTAGTACAACAATATTTCAACACTTCTACTTATGAATATATTAATAATTTGCTGAAGTAAATTGCATAATAAATGTTTGTACTCGTATTATTTAAACACTTTGTGAATTATGCAATTCGCTACAAATAAATAAATATGTGGCCAGTTACATTAATTTGATTTTCTTAATACAATATTATGTCATTACGTATTCCAATTTAAAGTCATAACATTTTGAAAATAACAAAAGTTTAGGGAAAGACATGATTATTGCAATTGCTTAATCGTTTTAAAAGCTAAACAAATAAAAAATTATATACTTCTGCCTTTTTTTACTAATCTACACAGATTATTTAATAATTTTAAACTGCTTGGATTAATTTTTCTATTGTACTAAAGCAACGAACTGCATTAATAAAAATTAAGAAATGTTTGTTAATAATGGCAGATGTTGGGAAGTGAACGCCGCCAGCTCTTATAGATACCGAGATTAAAAAATAATGTGCGGCCAAGGTTGCCATGCCGTGCAAACAAATGCTCAATGTCATTTATACTCCATCGTAAATCGAAACTTCATCAAACTTTTTGTTAGCTTTGCTGGTTCCTTTATTTCGTTTATTTAAACGATTAATTTTGTACGTTCCGTAGAAGCCAAAATCTATCCACAGTGGACAAGTTATCCAGGAAAACTAACTAGCGCCCAGCTGTTAAATATTATTATTATTATTAAAAGTAGTAGTTTTAATTGCATGAGTTACAAATTATTTGCATAATAAAAACAATTCAAGCAAATCTCTTAAAACAGTCATCTGAAAGAAGTAAAGTCTTTAAATTTACGGGTTTTAATCGGTTGAAAGTTTCCTTTTTTTAAAGTAGATAATTTCCACAAAGTTACATTATTTGTTCATTGCCTCAGTTCCCGAAAATGTTTGTACATATTTTCTTCTTGCATTTAATCAGCCGACTCAGCAAGATCAGATTTTTGGTCTAGCAACGGATTATGTAATTTAGTTGCAATCTGTTTTTACTTACAGCTAGATTTTTAAAATTTATCTTATATAGTAATTCATGCTAGTATTTCAGTCATCATACATCTGGGCTGTGTTATTATATTGGATGTTTTTTCAAAAGATTCACAATATTTGGTTGGCAACAATGATTTGACAACCCATCCAACAGCTGAAAGTTGCTTTTTGTTTAGTTTGGCTTGACATTTCATTATGGGAAAGTCTTATATCAGAACAACGTTTGCAAATTGTTGACATTTTTATCAAAATAATGGTTTTGTACGCCAAACTTATCGTTCACAATTTTGTTCTGCGATGAAGGCCTGTTTTTATTGAATGGGTGCGGAAATAATCAGAATTGTTTTATTTTGAATGAGGATAATCCACAAGCTTTTGTCGAAACATCACTACAGGTCCAGAAAATTACTGTTTAGTATGCTTTATGGGCTGGGAGAGTCATTGGTCCAAAATGTCTTCCAAAACGATGATGGTCATGGTATTGTTAGTCAGGAACGATGTAGGGACATAATTCGAAATTTTTTCGCACCTTATTAATTTTGCTGGGATGGAGCTACATACATGCGGGCTGGAATTGATTTACTAAAAGAAACTTCTGATGAAAGATTAATTTTAATTAAACGTGCGACTTATCATCATTGGAGTTTATTGGACTTATGTAAAGCCACGTTCCTACGTTGATAAATCAGAGACAATTGAACACCATAAAATCTACACTAAGTGTTTAAATTGTGTCCCTAAATTTTATTCGAATTAAATTTATTTTAGAAATCACGTGATTTTGAGTCACTTAACATTAAGAAAATGTTATTACTTCCGCAAGAGGTGTCATTACTTCAAGACAACTTCTGAAAGTGCTCGCTGTTACACTAGTCTTTCATAACAGCTGTCCATCCTTGTAAACAACATCGAGATGTTCTCGCCGATAAGTATAGAAAGAACTGTAATTTTTTCCCATAAAAATAATGCAAATTATATAAAACTTTCAACTGAAAGAGAAATCTATAAAAGAAATTGGGAACTGCAATTTCACATTCAGAAAATTCCTAATGAATGTACCCTGTTTCTATTATAACTTTTATCTTTTTTAAATAGATTATTTTTTAATTTAATTAAGAAGTTAAAAATAGCTTTAAAAATTATAAAATAAATAATGAGTGAAACACGTATCGCATTGAACCAGCTCTGAGCAGGCTAGAAGATTTTTAAACGAAAGCTTTTACAATTCGGTTAACATAAGCCGGTACCTAGACCCCTAGACCCATATGAAATATTGAATAGTTCATAATAGTTATGAAATCGTGCTTGTTCGCAATAAAAATTATTATGGATTTTTATAGAGAATAACATGGGGATAAATATTAAATTTTAATAAATCCCACCAGCCCACCGATCTACTTCATGAGTAGAAGTTCGAAAGATATTGCCATTTTAATTTTGATATTTCAGTTCAGTTGCAGTTTGATTTCAAAAGCAAAACAGGTATTACCGTTTTCTGGTGTCATATCTGCACGATATTTAAAAATTGTTTCGAGTTTTGTCTGATGCACGACTATCGCATAATTACATTAATTCTTTATAAATTTTAAAAGTTTTCTTTTCTTCTTCTTTTCACATGTCGGCAGGCAGAGGATCTGCGTGACAGCTTTTCTCATTTCTTTATTTCGAAAATTCTTTGTCTAATTAGATTGTGATTTTGTTTTGGATGTTAAAACTTTTACACCTTAAAGCACTTGTCGCAGTTTTTCATTATGTTTCAAAATCATTTTAATGGAAATTCAGTTCAGTTATTTTCTTTATTACAGTAAAACAAAAGGAATGCCGACTAAGTTTTTTATTTGATATAAATTATTCTTAGACTATTATCGCAGTTTTGATAAGATAAAAAACTTTAAATAAAAGCAAAAATGTAACTAGATATTGGAATTGCAAACATAATTAATACATTCGGTTTCAAGACTTGACGAATTACCATTATTTTGACGATTTTCCTTGCCAAAAAAACAAATTTGGCGATATTTAAAATCTAAGAATTTAATACCAATTTTACAATATGAACTTCGAACTTAATCAAGAATTTAGCAGGTTTTACTTTCATATTGACACAAAAGTATCAAGTTAAAGTGATGTTTATATGATGCATAATTATTTAGTGTAGAGATTATCTATTAAGTGTTATTTGATTTCCATAATTTTAGTATTAGTGATACTTTAAAACTACTCCTGTCCACAGTTTATCAATTGTTGCATATATTCACATGAGTCTATGGGTACTTAGAAGCGAAAAAATTGTGAAATATTTGCAACGAAATAGTGGAGAGTTTTAATTATAAGATATTTTCAATAGGTGAAGAAATACCGGCTAAAGATTATTTTGAATTTTTTATTCGTACAATAAAAATTGCTAAAGTTGGGAATAATATGTAACATGTGAACTACACGTACTGTTTTCTCCAGTTAAATATTATCTTTTTAATCATAAGATTTAAAATTTTGTAAACACAAAAGTTTTGAATTTTATATAAAATTATGAATCCTATAAAACTAATATTTGGTTTGAAAAGTGTTTTTGACGGTTTTCCTACGACTTCAGATAATAGTTTGGCGGTTTTACTCTAGAAATTTTACGAATTTTACGAAACTATTGTGAGACATAAGACACCAAATTATCCACATAACATTTACTTATATACATATATTAAGTTCAAGCACTCGTACATTAATAATTCTCATATTGTTTCCTTTTTTGTTTTTTAAACCGCCTTAAAAAATTCGTTGACATCATCACACTTCTGGTAATAGAACGCAAATATTGAGTCATTAACCTCAAGAAACGGTGACGTAGTGACTTGTGGCGCTGAACTTATAAATACGATGTTACAGCAGTTGAATCTTTTTGCAAAAGTACATTTTTTTCGTCATTGTTTTCATATTCATAAATATTTAAGTAACAATCAAATCAAGCCAAATAACAAAGTAATACATTTTAATAAGTTCTTTCTTGAGACTTGCAAAAAAAAAAAAAAAAGATGTTATCAAAAGCAAAATATAATAATACTTAGAACTATTGTTTGCCACAACACTAGACCATATTTCTTACAAAAGTGGATATATGTAACTACATATTTTTAAAGTCAAAGCTGGCGACTGTTTATAAAAAGCGAAATATAACAACAAAAGAAAAACATTTTGTGCACATCACTGAAAACAGAACGTGCCAAAAATCACAATGAGACGAAATACAAAGTAGCAGCATATGCGTGAACTGTTGTTGAAACAGCAGAAGCTATTTTTTCAATTATATAAAAAATAAATTCGAACTAAACATTTCATTTGAAACAGGCTCAAATCTGGCAAAAGTTGGCTCTCTTTTTACGACATTTGCTGCAACGAAACATTTGACTCTTTCAACGATGGTCAATAGTTTACGAAAAGAGCCATAAAGAGACGTTCGATTGAACAAGTCGCTTAAAAAAGTTAAAGATTGCACGTGTATTTGTTGTTATTGTTGCTAGTTGATAGTAAGTTAACAGGGCTATGTCTGTCATTTCAATTGGCCGGCCACACACTGCCAGCGCGCTGAAGTACACATCCACCATTGAAAAATGTCGTTTGTTGGTATTGGATTCGATTGATTTTGTTGAAGTTTTTTTTCCCAACTCTTTAGTATTTTGGTTTTTATGCATACACTATAGTTTTTTGGCTAATGCTAAGTATAAAAAACGTGTACAATAGAAATTTAATTATTATTTGCAATTGTTAATTCATACAGACTACAAGCAACGGGCTTGGAGCAAAACAGAGACAGAGTGGAGAAACAGTGAATCAAAGGGATTGGACATGCAAAAAATGGTTTCCTCCAAACACTTAGTCCTCGTGGCCCTGTTGGGCTTGACAAGCGTCTGTCATGCCATCAACATGCACAGCATGATTGATGAAGAAAACGCCAAATGTGAAAGCGGCACTGACAGCATGGCCTGCATGAAAGTGAGAGCTATGAGATTTTTAGACACTGTTATGACCAAAGAAGATTTCAAGGTGAGTGGCGGCTAAAACGATTCGAGAACCTTGAAAAAATCTCTAAATATGGCCATTTTTAGATTTCTGGTGTCGAGGTCAAATCAAATGGCTATCAAACTTCTAAATCGGTGGACAGTCGATCCAGCAGTGTTGACTTCTTTGATGCCATTGAAAACTATATCGAAGGTCACGACGTTACCGTGGACTTGCCTATGGCTGAGGCCAAAGTCACCGTCTCATCCCGCAATTTGAATAATGACGAATTAAGTCTGAATGTCAAATTTACGGGTGACGGTGTAGTCGAGGGCAAGGGTAAGAAAGGAAATTTCTTCAAGAAGGGTGTGTTGCATGCTAGACTTTGTACTTTAATCAACTAACACATTTAATTAAAACAAAACCCCGTATTTCTATTTTCGTTTTGCTTCATACCTCATCTATTCTTTATCATTCACTACATTTTAAAGGAAAGAAAAACCGTTTGCGCAAAATGGCTATGCCCATTATGGTACTGATCTTGCTGAAGGCCATCACCATCATACCAATGGCCATTGGTATTTTGAAAATTAAGGCTTTGAACGCTTTGGGCTTGGGCTTCTTCTCGTTCATTGTTTCGGTTGGTTTGGCCATATTCCAATTGTGCAAAAAGGTAAATTTTATTCAAACCTAACAAACGGAAAACAATATTTACTTCCAGGCCACAGTGGGCTGTTAAATGAGGCGAGATGGTGGAAAAGCTAAAGTGGCGAATAAGCGTTAAAACATTAGTGAGAATTTATAATTTTAAGCGTATAAAAAGCATACCAAAGACTAAAGCAAACAATCCGGGTAAGATTTCATTGCTAAGCAAGTTCCTTCTCCCACCTTTAAACACCAGCCTGAAAATCTACTTCAAAACTAAAATCTCCCAAATGTGTGGACGCTCATTTGCCCATTCCTGGTCTCTTTTCATCACCTTAACCTCTGCTATCATTTCTTATCAATAATTTGCAAACAAGCTGCTGTTGCCTAAACTTGTCTAACGATTTCAGATTGCTTCCGAACATCACCACTCTGCCCATATCACCTCCCATGGACCGTGGGACGGCCGTTCCGCCAGTTCTTTCGCCAGCATAGAGCAAATCGAAACAAGTCCCTCTGCACAAAACTTGGCATACAATGCCTACAATTAAGTGTAAATGATATACCAAAACAAAACAACAACAAAAAACCATTTGAAGCCCCTGCCTTATCCACATCATGTCTATCATTTTTACTTTTTAAAACCAGGATAGCGCAGCAAGCCAACAATAGAAGATCAAAATAACAAATTTAAAGATGCCAAAAAACTTTCTAAATATTTCAATGTCAAGTTCTCTGATGGCAACGATTATTTCTAGAAAATAGTTGATGCAAAGATTTGTGGAAACTTGCGGAAGCGGAAGTACAAATGAGCGATTTTTTTGTTTAATGCATCGTTGCTTTTGTTGACTTTTGTATTAGTTGGATGTTGAGCGAATTCCAAATTCCAAAGAGAATTTCTTTTCTAATTTTTGTTTATTAAAAATGTAAAGTTTTTTATGTGAATTTCTTTTTACATTTAGTTGAGTTTAATTTATTTATATTTCTTATTTAAGTTATTTATTTATTGTAAAATTTAAAATAATTAAGAAAATATTCATAAAAAAAGAAAAAAACACAAATAAAATTTGTTGTTTATGAAAAAAATCACGTCTCATGTGGCACATACATACATGCGTTTGTACTTTGATAAAAATAATGCACAGGGAAAATGTTACAATTGATTTTTTTATGCAATAGTTTTTTCTCTTTAAAGCAACAGCACAAATCTGTAAATAATCATCTGCGTGTTTATCCGAAATCACTCTTTGTGCGAAGTTAATGGCGCAGAATAAAATGCAGAAGAAGAAATATTTGTAATGATAAGGGGCGCACGAAAAGTGATACAACCAAATTGCAAATCGTTAATCACTCGCAACATTGAAGGGATGACAATTAAAATCAGCCACTTACAAAATGTTGATATCTCAAAGTAATCATCCCATATGTAATATAATAAATGCTTACTGGTGAGCTTTACGACAGCCAAGCTACAGGTCCTGCATGCCCCAGTCCATCAACAACCGCTGAATATGTTGAAAAAGTGGAGAAAATTGAAGAATCATTCGAAAATGTTGGGCAAAAAGCTGCATTTTGACACAAAATATATTGTATGATCATCGCTTGCGAATTGCGCAACTTTTTCAAGAGACATCCAGATTTTACTTAAAAGTGTTATAACTGGCGACATCGAAACCAAAGTTCGGCCTAAGAGAGCCAAGACCAAAAAAGCACGCCAAGTTCGATCAAATGTCAAGGTTTTGCCCCAGTTTTCTTCCATTAGCGTGGCCTAGTTGTGGCTAACAATTAATAAGCGATACAAAAAATATGTCCGAAATTAATTTTGGACTAATTCATTCGTCAGTACTTGTTTTTTCGCGAATAAACAACACCGTAATCATGCCATCGTATTAAGCAGATTTTTGTTCTTTCCAAGATTGAAGAGACCCATGAAAAAACGGCCTTTTCTGACGAAAAAAAGTTCATATCGGAACTGCTTCGCAGATTAAAAAAAACCGGTGGCACAAGTTTAGCCGTTTTACATCTGAGGGTTACTACTTTGAATGCGTGAAAATAGAAGTTGTGTATAAATATGTGAAGGTATTGAAATCAAGATGAGGATGAAAAATGGATCCGACTGCAAATATTGTATAAGAGTCTGGATTGAAAGGCAAAAATAGCACCTAAGATATTTCCTAATACAGATAATGAGAAGCCATGAATGCTTTCATAAATATATTGAAATATATTTAAATTGAAGAACGGAGGCAGTAGTAGAACCAGAGTAGAGTGCAAAACACATTGCTTTTGAATGAATCGTAAGCACCTGAAGATACAATAATGCATTTTTTGAAATGTTCAAGCTAATCACTAAGTTTGAACATTTTTTCAATAATATAACGAAAGAAAAGTGTTTTGCAGTTCTGACGAAGGATTTCGTCCCCGTGTTGTTTAAGTGGAGTTGTCGTGGGGCTTAGTTCGCTATCACTACATCAGCCTGCCATGTTCAAAAAGTACAATTTAGGCGAAAAACCGCCGATTCAAGCCTACACGGCGTTTCAATTGCTTTTTACTATATAAAATAAAAATTTCATTCATTTTCTGCTACCAAGAAATGTGTTGATGAAATTTAAGAGTTTATTGTTCAGCTAAAACAGTAAAACTAATAAACTTTGAAATTTATATGATTTATTGCCTCTGTTGCGGGTAAAGCGGCCCAAGCTCAAGATAGCCAATGTAGATTATAAACACAACAAGTGTAAGAATTTTAGAAAACTTTAATTCTTTATTCTTACTCTTTAATATGTTAAAATTCATACTAAACTGCTGATATACTAACTTTTATGTATGGCTACTCCAAGCGAAGCTTCGTAATCCTTATGACCTGAACGAATGAATATCTTCAATCTATGTAGGTGTTTTATATACCTATGTATGTGGTCTTGATTAAATATGGCCTCATAATTATACCGCGTGGAAAATTAAAAGGAATAATTGAACATTTTGCCATGCTCATCTCTCTACATATCGATAACAGTAATGTCATATTAGCGATTTATGAGTGGCGGTAACAGTAATGTCATATTAGCTATTTATGAGTGGCGGTAACAGTAGTGTCATATTAGCGATTTATGAGTGGCGGTAACACTCCCCCACAGTATGGCGAGATTTCGAAGACTTACTCTACTTTCTTTCAGCCACGTCTAAAACCGCTAATTTTGCAGCAGGTCTTTCTAAAACGCCACAAACTGTCAAAACTTTTGCCTTTCGTACTTGTCCATCTTCGGATTTGGCAACTTCGATGACCTTTCCTTTTGTCCACACGTTTCTCGGGTTATTTGTTGTCGTCGCAGCTGCGCCATAAAAATCTTTACGCATGGCAGTCTTCATCGCGTATATAAATCTGATGGAACATTTGTTCGATGTCACCACAGATTGCAATTTGCCTTTGCCGAAAACGAAAAAGAATAGCTGCAAGAGAAGACAGCAAATCTGGCCCTTTGAGCAGCATAGAGTTAAGTGAAATACCATTTGCCTTCGCGGCCGCAACACATTCATTACATTTGAAAAATGAATATTTTTATTATATTTGTTTTTTCGCTAAAATATATTGTTGTTAATACTAACGAAAACAAATTGTTGAATCTTATTTCTTATAATAAATACATTATATTTTCGGTAGAAACTTTATAAATTCTACATTGGTTTTAGCAAAATATTGAAACAAATACAATGTAATATATTTACATATGATCTTGGATATTTAAAGATTAAAAACGGTTACAAAAATGTTGCTATAATTCTCAGTTTTCGAAGCACTCAATATTCAATTTCACTGTATTGGGATTCTCAATTTTTCATGTTCGTGCGCCAATCCACCAAAAATTATATATATGTATGTATATTAGTTTTGAAAAAAACAAGATAAAACTAATTCTGTAAAAAATTTAAAACAACTTAATTCACTTTATTTCAATACATAAAGAAATATATATCATAAAAAAAAAAAAAAAAAAAAAAAAAAAAAAAAATGTTGCGGGTAAAGCGGCCCAAGCTCAAGATAGCCAATGTGGATTTTAAACACAACAAGTGTAAGAATTTTAGAAAACTTTAATTCTTTATTCTTACGCTTTAATATGTTAAAATTCCTAAAATTATAAATAAATTCATTATACAAACTTACATACTAAACTGCTGATATACTAACTTTTATGTATGGCTACTCCAAGCGAAGCTTCGTAATCCTTATGACCTGAACGAATGAATCTCTTAAATCTATGTAGGTGTTTTATATACTTATGTATGTGGTCTCGATTAAATATGGCCTCATAATTATACCGCGTGGAAAATTAAAAGGAATAATTGAACATTTTGCCATGCTCATCTCTCTACATATCGATAACAGTAATGTCATATTAGCGATTTATGAGTGGCGGTAACACTCCCCCACAGTATGGCGAGATTTCGAAGACTTACTCTACTTTCTTTCAGCCACGTCTAAAACCGCTAATTTTGCAGCAGGTCTTTCTAAAACGCCACAAACTGTCAAAACTTTTGCCTTTCGTACTTGTCCATCTTCGGATTTGGCAACTTCGATGACCTTTCCTTTTGGCCACACGTTTCTCGGGTTATTTGTTGTCGTCGCAGCTGCGCCATAAAAATCTTTACGCATGGCAGTCTTCATCGCGTATATAAATCTGATGGAACATTTGTTCGATGTCACCACAGATTGCAATTTGCCTTTGCCGAAAACGAAAAAAGAATAGCTGCAAGAGAAGACAGCAAATCTGGCCCTTTAAGCAGCATAGAGTTAAGTGAAATACCATTTGCCTTCGCGGCCGCATCCCAAACTATTCTTGTTTTATTCGGTTTGTTTTTGTTAAATACCGGAAACATTGGTAAATACCATACATTTTGTTTATCATCTTCATTGTTTACTTTGGCTATGTAATTTCTTTCAAAATATTCAGAAATTGTTTTTTCGAAATGTTCAAACAACTCTTTATTTTTTCTTAGAGTTTTTTCGAGACAAATCAGTCGTCTCTTCGCCATATCAAAGCTTTGTGGAAGTGTAATATTGTCATATCGCCACAGCAAAGCTGTCTCGTAATGGCCATCGCATCTTTGTTTCGTATATGTTTCTAGCAAACTTAATGCCCTTTGGTCATCTTTTCCAAGAGCTGGAGTATAGTTACTTATCCCTGCTAACTCAGTTGTATAAAACTGTTTGAGTAAGTGAGTAAGAATTTGGTCGTTTTCACCTTTACACTCGCAAGAGTAAAAATTATATTGAATTTGGGCCTTTTCTCCAACACTGGAGTTGCCACATATTAGCCAGCCGAGGCGAGTATGTAAAGCGACGGGTTCGTTTTTCTTGCCTTCTTTAACACGAGTTGGCACACATAATTTCAAGTTATTTAATCCTAAAAGTACATCTGGTACAGCATTTTCAAAATCGGCGATGGGTAGCCCTTTAAGGTGCGGAAATTTTTTACGTAACTTTTTATAATTAAAGCTCTGACTCGGAAGC
Source organism: Epicampocera succincta (assembly GCA_932526305.1). NCBI lineage: Eukaryota > Metazoa > Arthropoda > Insecta > Diptera > Tachinidae > Epicampocera > Epicampocera succincta. The sequence goes on from OW052034.1 coordinate 63,457,327, forward strand.
GATAGTTGTTTAACCGTACGAACAGAAATAGAAAATTCAGTTTTATTCATACCTGAAATTTTCATTGAGACTATTTTTGAGTCTTCTTCGTTGCGACCTATTTCACCTGTCCATTTCAAGCATAGAGGTTGTGACTCACCATTTAAATCTAGTTTATTAATTAATTGTTCATTTACCAGACTTACAGACGAACCCTCGTCTATAAATGCAAAAGTATTAAAACAGACTGCTGTCGACCAGTCATATGTGGCACTAAACAAGGGCCATTCTTCAGGAGTGCCGGTAAAAATTGGAAGCTCTTTTGGTACTGACTGCCGCGTGCTTATTTGTTGTTGCGAAAGCCTGTGAGAAGGTAATATAACAGGTTGGAGGTTTGATGGGTTCATGGAAAACGTTGAATCCATGTAACCAAATTGTACAGGTGTCTCTAATGTGTGATTTTCTGCATTTACGTTGTCTGAATTATTACATAAATTTGCCGTTGTCGGCTGCTGACGGTACGTTGTTGGGTCATTAATAAATGAAGACATGTTATTAACGAATGACGTAGTTGTACATACGGGCCGAGTTATTGTTTTTGTCGTATAAACTAAGTCATTACTTACGTTTTGGCAATATGGTTTAGTAGTGTTAGGCATTTCTTGCGTTGTTGTGGCTTGTGGTACAAATGTGTAAGGTGGCGTTTCAAACTGACGAGCTGCGGAAACTATATTTTGGTGTGCGGTTGCAATAGCCGAAGTAGGGAGTTGGATTTGATTATCTAACCACTCATGTACAGATCTGACAGCTGAGTGTTTATTAACTGATTGTGCGTCCTCGAAGTCATCTACTGCTTGTTCGAGAATTTGGTATTTCTTTTTAATGAAATCTCTTTCAAGTTGTGTCTCTTCTTCTAGACGTCGTAGCTCAAGAGCTTGTCGGCGGGAGCGGGAAGCGGCCGAAGAGCCACTACGAATGGAATAGGCAGAATCGATCGTGATTTGATGTTGTACCGTACAATTTTGGCAACTCCATGTAGGTTGGTCTTGATTGCTGCTGAGATTGACACATGGTAAATGAAAATTAAGATGGCACTTGCTGCATTTTATAAATTTTTCGTTGTCTGTGGACTTGTTGCAAATGTTACAGTTGTTCGGTGCAGGACTTAACTGAGTTGGTCGTTGACGACTTAGTGGTTGACCCTGTGAGGGAGTGGAAGGTTGCATTCTGTTAGGACTTACGTTTTAACAGCCAAGATGATTCCTTCAAACGATCCGATGAGGCAAATAAAAGAATTTTAATGTTGCGGGTAAAGCGGCCCAAGCTCAAGATAGCCAATGTGGATTTTAAACACAACAAGTGTAAGAATTTTAGAAAACTTTAATTCTTTATTCTTACGCTTTAATATGTTAAAATTCCTAAAATTATAAATAAATTCATTATACAAACTTACATACTAAACTGCTGATATACTAACTTTTATGTATGGCTACTCCAAGCGAAGCTTCGTAATCCTTATGACCTGAACGAATGAATCTCTTAAATCTATGTAGGTGTTTTATATACTTATGTATGTGGTCTCGATTAAATATGGCCTCATAATTATACCGCGTGGAAAATTAAAAGGAATAATTGAACATTTTGCCATGCTCATCTCTCTACATATCGATAACAGTAATGTCATATTAGCGATTTATGAGTGGCGGTAACAGCCTCAAATAACTTTTTATTGTTTTTTTACCTGGATATTTTGCTTTGCTTTTGCCATTTCTCAGCGTATTTAAATTTTTCTTGAATTTTCATTTCTTTTTATATCTTCTTTTCTACTTTTGGTTTGGTTTAATTTATTTATTTTATAATTTTATCTAACTTTTTATTTTATTTTTTTTTAAATTTGCGTACGTTAAATTTCATTTCGTTAAGTTTAATTTTATAATGTTTTGTTTTATTTTATTATATTTTGCTTTTACTTATTTAGTTATTTTTTATGTTATTTTCCATTATTTTTGTATTTTAACTTATTTTATTCATTTTATACCATTTTACTTTTAAATATTTTATAATATTTGCAATATCCTTTCAGCCTCTTATGTTGTTTTTTTTATATACATACATAAAATTTGAGACAATTTGTTCAATATTTAGTTTTCCTTAGGAAAATTTGTTCCGTAAAAAGTATTAATTCCAAAGGTAAATGAAATATTCCAAAAATATGTTTAACTTTTATACATAAAAAGTAAAAGATTTCAAGATTAAAGAATATTACAAATATTATAATTCGAAATGGACCACGAATTAGAATCAACATAATTTTAATATATACTTCATTTTTTGTTTTGATTTTACTTTACTTTTTTGTTTTTTGCTTTTTTTTATTTTACATTATTTTGTTCATTATTTCTATTTTATATAATTTTTTTATACTTATTCTTTTATATTTTATTCCCCTTAATTTTATTTTTGGATTTACTTTACTTTTGCTTGATTTACTTAGTTATCTTTTTTATAGTGAATCTTTAATTTTTTTTTATTTTATTTAACTTATTATTTCATTGGATCACTCTTACGATTTTTTTTAAATTTTAATAATATTTTTAAGTTTAAAATCTTTTTTATTTTTGCACTTTTTTTATTTACTACTTTTTTATTTTGCATCCCTTTTTTATGTACTGTTATTATATTAACATTTTTATTTTATTTGATTAATTTAATATTATTAAATTTTACTTCCTTTAACTTATTTATTATTTGATTTCATTTTACCCAATTTTTTTATTTTATGTTGTTTTATTATTATATTTTTTTATTTCATTTAATTTCAATTAAAAAACTATTCCTTCATATTGTTGCACTTAACTTTATTATTTTATTTTTTTTTCACTTTTATTTTACTTCTTCTTCACTTTTATTTTCTTTTATATTTTCTTTTCAGTTCACATTTTATACTAATTGACTTTTTTGTCTTCATTTTGAATTATAATTTTTTAATTTTATTTAATTTTCTTCACTTTTAATTATATTTTTTATATTTTATTTAATTTTCTTCACTTTTAATTATATTTTTTTATATTTTATTTAATTTTTTTCACTTTTATTTATATTTTTTTATATTTTATTTAATTTTCTTCACTTTTATTTATATTTTTTATATTTTATTTACTTTTCTTTACTTTTAATTATATTTTATTTAATTTTCTTCACTTTTAATTATATTTTTTTATATTTTATTTAATTTTCTTTACTTTTAATTATATTTTTTTATATTTTATTTAATTTTTTTCACTTTTATTTATATTTTTTTATATTTTATTTAATTTTCTTCACTTTTAATTATATTTTTTATATTTTATTTAATTTTCTTCACTTTTAATTATATTTTTTTATATTTTATTTAATTTTTTTCGCTTTTATTTATATTTTTTTATATTTTATTTAATTTTTTTCACTTTTATTTATATTTTTTTATATTTTATTTAATTTTTTTCACTTTTATTTATATTTTTTTATATTTTATTTAATTTGTTTCACTTTTATTTATATTTTTTTACATTTTATTTAATTTTCTTCACTTTTAATTAAATATATTTTTATTACATTTTATTTTCTTCACTTTATTTGCATTTTATATATTTATTATTGCCTCCTTTCTTTCATTCCCTGTACACTTCTCTGTCTCTCTCTCACACCCTTTTATTTTCATATTTTTTGCAAAAAACCTGAAAAGAAAGAAAAATATTTTAATTAGCCGAAATATTATTAAAAATGAGCTTAAAACTGATGCCGTCTACGTTCTTGGAAATCTCTGGCTGCACCCAAGTTACCAAATAATACAACATTCAGTTCTCGTCAGGCACCACGACCCTTGATTTCGGCCATTTATTCAAGATACAAATAAGGTTATAAAATATTTCATGTTTTACACTATATTCGTTTAGAAAAGTGTTATTACATTTGATTTTAATATGGATTGTACCTTCCGAGTTCACTCTTTTGATCTGAGACATTATTTTCTGATGGCTCTTTTAATGAACACCACAGCGACAAACAACAAACTTCGCCCAACCCGACGAATTGGTCGGTATAAGTTCGCTATGGAAACTCGCCGTGTGAAGCATAATAAGGACGAAACAATATCAGCTGTTGTAAGTGGCACAACTGCATGACGATAATAAAATAAATAATGCATAACGAATGAAACACATTTATAGAACAATTTTTATACGAGTCGTTAAGTATTTCGATACTTATATGGCATTTATAGAATCAAGCGATAGACAACGAATAATTATAATAATTCATAATATTGCACATTATCCGTTGATGACAAACTCGCTACAATTTCACTCTTTTTGGTGCAATTCAAACCTTAAAAGTGCGATGGACCGGCCGTGAGTCCTGTGGTGTTAGTTGCAAACTTTCAAACCGGATACATATAACATGGCAATTCATTTTGTTAGTGTCCTCCCTATTCTAAATAGATTTTTGCATTTGTTAATTGGGAATAAATAACAATTGAAGTGTATTTTTGTTCCAAAGTGTCTATGATCAAAAATGTTTTCAGAACTTTGTCGAATAGCCAGAAGAATGCTGTGATAATCCACAAGCAGGAGCCAGTGGTCCTTATGTCTTCAAAAACGATTATGGTCAGATCGTTACTGTCAACGGTGAACATGATTAGAAACTTCTTCAGTTCCCAATAAGCTGGCATTACTTTTGCTTACATGTGGTGCCAATAAAGCGAGGGCACATGCAACATGGCGCGCTACATGAAGCCACTGCCTATGTGGATAGACCAGCGACAAGGTTTACGAAAATTGATGTTGCAAATCGCACCAGCCGTAATGCCATACAATTTTCTATTCCATGATTAAGTGATATCTTCATTTTAACATTTATTTTTGTTATCTTTATGTATGTGTGTACAAATGAATTTTAAGTACCTTTTGTTTTCTCTAAAGTACAGTCTTGTTTAAAATAATGAAATAATAAAAGATTTAGTACTATTGAGGTCGAAGAAGTTCGAACATTTCGGTTGCATATTTACGGGTAATTGATTTACGATTTACTATAAATGTTCATCGTTATTTACTCTTAAGCAATAAAAATATACCTTTATAATGTTATAATTCGTTATAAATCATTTTGTTTGTCAAAAGAAGAGAAAAGCGAATATATAAAGCCATACATTTGCTTCAAATTTATTCCTTGTAGTACGAAAACTAATGGAATGAAGATGTAAACATTTTTGGCACACTTTAGTTTGTATATTTTTTTTTCAAATTTCTTTCGATAAAATTGCATAATAAAACTCATAAAATATTCAACACACCTCAACGCATTAACGATTTTATTTTATTTATTTGGAACATGAACACAGTGTTTTGCAAGTGCTCTTATTTCTTGCAAATATATGTGTATGCGATCTGGTTTCCAGCAAAAACAAAAACAACATAATCAAAATTTCTAATTATTTTATAGAAACATCAAATGTCAACGCCATAATTATTATAAACGCCAACAGAACTGGAAACAAATAGTTCAGGCTAAGGCGAACTTTGTGCCGGAGACTTTAAGGCAATGAAACACATGTTTTCCTGAAGTCTTCCATATTTTCTTTATTTCAAATAAAATTTATTTGCTGAATTCCGGCTTTACCGTAAAGTATTCGTTACTAAAATTCGAATATGGCCTCCGTAAAACTGCTCCATATCTACACAATTTGAATTTAAATAAAGCTAATTGGAATATGAACTCTTGATTCAACTCATTAGTTACTCCATGATTAACTGGGTAACCTGTATTCCTTAGAGAATGCACTGGTCGTACACAGCCAATCTAAATTTTGCATTAGCTTGGACCTGGATTGTCTCGACAACATAATTTTCCAAGAAATTCACTTTTTTCTTGCGCAAATTCGTATATTATTGATATTATTTTAGGGATAGTAGACTTTAGTAATAGAGGGAGTTTATCGAGCCTAATGGCAGTAATAACTGAATATTGATGGCAGAGTGATAAAAATACTTACTTGTCGAATATAGTGGCAGTTACAATTTCAGGGAGAAGGAGAGATAGGGCCCTTCATCTCCTCGCCGAATGTCCGCTTTAACTGTCGCCAAAAACTCTGGTGAGTTATCTGGGTCCAGACTTAATAACCCATACAGTTATCTCAAGGCGATAAATTATATATAACAATGTGAAAGATAAAACGTGAGGTGACATTCACACCCAAAAATTATTCTGTTCCGCCAAAACGAAGTTCTTGCCACTTTATTTGATTGTTTAGATTTAGTAAAGTACCAGCCAACCAAGACCGATTTGAATGTGATAGTTTTCTCAAAAATAATAACAAAATTAAAAAAAAGTTAAGCCTGTATGTGCCTGGATTAAAAAGCATTCATGTGTTCATGTATTTAAGCTTTTCACCAAATTGTGTGTCTGTTTTACAAACTTATAATCAAAATTTCTTCAAATATCTGCAAAACCTGTATAAGGCTTTTGAATGTAATGGGCTATAGTTGTAGCCTTCTTAAACTTAAATTTTAGCATCCGTTGTAAAATTTTTTCAGCTGGTTTTAAGTTGAACGAGTATTCAAAATTTTAACCAACTGTGTGGATTAACAAACCCTTATGGATGTATGTGGTGTGTCTTAGATCGAGCATGAAATACCAAATTTTTTAATAATTATTCAATTAATAAGTATTTTTATTTTTGACATTAATTTGTATTTTTTTCGCAGCAAAAAGTTACAACAAATTTTATTCATAAAACTGACACGCTTGACCAAAACGAGTTTTAAATATATTATCAAGAAACTTGGGAGCAGATTTTTGTAACTAAAGTCTGCTTTTTGCATCATCAGCGACATCCAGTCCTATTAATAACTGGCGCGAAATTCGAGAAAAGGTTTGTTCTTAAAGGAAGCAGTAAAGAACGGCAAGAAATCTTTTCAGTGTTAGAAACTAAATTATTGTCAAAAGAACCCCCTACAAAACCACTGTACATTACAGGAAACGTAAATACAACCCAAACAAATATTTCCAAACAATTACGATGATAGATCTCATCTTTACCATCAATACATACATTTTCAAACACATATTTATAAATGTGATTTTCATGAATAACAACTTAATTTCAATTCTGTTTATTTCGATTTCATGATGCCAAATTTTTAGATTTTAAGTGCTTTCAGAAAGATCTAAACAATTTTATAAAAATATGGATATATAACAAATTTTCCACCTAAAGCAATATCTTTTTTCCTAATTAACTTCAACATTAAATTTAATTAATGTTTTACAAAAGAACTGAAGGACACTTACGTTGTTTTACCTGAACACAATTGTAAAATATTTTTTATACAATAATATTTCTTTAGTTAATAGTAAATCAAAATCACTTGCGTGTTTGCTTGCGCTTCTTAGAGAATTACAGTGGCATTCTTTTTCGCCAGCTACATTCACTTATATATATTGGCATAAATTGTTTTATCAGAACACAATCATGTGTTCAGTATTTTGTTCTTATTTTTTGTGAGCTGCCCCAGAAAATTTTTACTCACAATTAAGTGGAATTTTGGGTGTAAAACAAAATTGTTAAACTCTGACACTGAGACCACAGTTGCAAAAAGATAATTAGATTCTTGGACATATGTTGTTATTCATGAAAACCGCACAAGTAACAAAAAACTATAAAATTTATTGACAAATATTTATTGGAAGGAAGTCAAATACAAAAAATTTACTCATTTTAAGTGCAATTTCGAGTTCAGGGAAATATGACAACAAGTAAAAGTGGAAGAGAATATTAATATAAAAAAACGCCCTCACTTCAATTAGGTGGGCTAAAACCAAAAGTATTGCGACTTAAAGTATTATTCGCAACGATTTGAATAATCTACAAGTTGCACTATTATATTGTATAAGAATTTTTGGACCAGTTGTGAAATGCTTCATGCAGTTCCAGAAATCTAAGATTTCCTACGCTTTAACTTGCTCACCTTGAAGTATCTCCTTTGAATATTGAAAATAAGCAATTGAAAACGAGAGTGGAAAGATGGTAAATATATTATAAAATACTTGTTTGTCCTATTGTAGGACAGGCGATAAATTGTTATGCGACAAGGAAACAAAATTAAAAGCCACCATCTTCATTGCGGATTTAAATCATAATATTTTCCACAACAACTTTTAACAATTTTAAAAATTTTAAATAACAAACGAAAATGTTTATAGAATTCAATCGGTCGATTAATTTGTTCTACATGAATAAAAAAATTTCAAACTAAAAATTAAACATTTGCAGACCTTATATGGGGACTTTGAAACCAACCGCAAAAGCGAATCATAAAAATATGATTAAAATAGAATTGCAAATGGACAAATCATAGAAATTAGAAAGATATTGAAAAAGAAAGATTTACAAAATAAAATGTTAAAAATGTTTAACTATTGAAAACCCACAATTGAAGGCATTGAAGGCTGTGATGCATTTCCATAGAAATCGGAAATCATAGTTACTCAGCAAATAGCCAAATATGGAAGCGGTGGAGACTACAATGGGGCCAATATTTTTAATATCGAAGGAAACAACATTTCAAATAGATTTCAAATCGAGAAATAGCGATTAGGAAATTCATTGAAACAAATAAAATATATAGAAAAATTCCCAATACTAGCAAAAATCCAGCAGCAAGATAAAATTTTAACCACGCAGGATTTTTCTCCTTCTAACTCCTTTTTTTAACCTATTAGAACCTAATATATGATCAAAATCTAAAAATCGACACTGAATTTTAAAAAAATAATAAGAATAAACAAACTTATGGCCAGACTTCTTCAAATACGGAGTTTCGCAACTGGCGTTATCAGAGAGTAGAATTGATTGACGTCAGCACCGGCCATTACAGCCTTATCCGGCGGTGCCCCAACTGCACTTGGTGAGCTGAGACAACGGCTACACAACGTTGCCATGAGGCTTACGAGGTACATATATGTACATATGTGGCAACTTGTTGTGCTCTGTGGGAGCGACAAATAGCACATAAGCTGAGGCTTTCTAAACCCTTCTGCCAGTAATTTCTTAGGCAGTAATATAAAGATTCAGTACATCGGGCCTTAATCAATTTGTCTGAACTTCTCCTATCATCTAGTTATTTACGAAGAACAGAAACCTGTTGTAAGACAGCATCATTTCGAGGACATTTGAATCACCGAGCGTAGATTTCTATCCCGGGATTTACCAAAGTCTTTTCCTGCGTTTTTAGGATTAAACACCTCAACCTATTACCAACAGCAGAATAGCGGTTGGTTCCCGTTCTGTCAATAGACATTTGGTGCAGGTTTCAGAAGAACATATTTGAACTGTCATATAGGAACTTCCTAGGGTTTTGGTTGCCGAGCCAACCGAGGAACGTCTTCCCCGAACCCCAGAATGTCCAAGGGGAAACCTGCTCATGGGGACGGACGATTTCACTAAAAAAAATTTGTTTAAAGATGACGAAGTGACGAACACCCTCGTACTAACGGTCACAACTTGTTAATCTAGAAACTCAAATCTTATTAATATCTGAAAAGCAAAAACTTTAGCAAAATCGAACTATTTTTGTATCTAAATACAATATGTAAATTATTTTGAATCATTTGCCTCATAAGGTTAATTTTTCTATCAATACTTTGCAATTAATTTCACTTTTAAACAAAATATTATTTCAAACATGTGGAAATCGTAACCTATTTACCTGTATTCTAACAGAAATACAAAACATGGAGTGTCAAACAGAAAACGAACCAGCAATGGCGACTATAATGTGAATGCTACATGTTGTTAGGCGAGAAGAATAGTTGAATTCTATTATTTACCATATCTGAATCGGCTGAAAAGGACATTTTAACAATTAAAATGTATTAAAAATTAATTGCCATAGAACTCAAATTTAATACAAATCCGAATTTATGCCAAAAAATAAATTGGCGCAAGGTCTGTCTGTACTTTAGTATGTTTTTTTTCCCCCATTTATTTATTAATGTTATTTGTTTTGTTTATTAAGGTAATTTTATTTTATTTATTTTCTGGTAAAGTTCAAGTTTTTTCCTTTACTTGCGGAAATCAAGACCTGCATCATTATCCTGATTGTATATAGAATCGGCTTTTAAGGCGCTTAAATATAAATAACACTCAAGAAAACAAAAAAAAAAAAAAATAACGGATTTGCGCCAGCAATTTCGGCTTAATACAGTCGAAATAGTCATGTGTTTCAATATAAAACGATTTTCGAAATAAGTTGAGTTGGCAGTTTGAAGCCATTATTCCGTGTTCATGCATATTCAGGTCTTATTGACGTGTATTTTGTATCTGTTTACTGCACAAATGTCAAAACAGAATTGACACACAATGTTTGGTACCTACTGCCAACTTCTACAATCCGCCCGGCTGACTTAAACAAATTTTTATGCAAGAAAACTTCCAGTAAAAGCTTTCAAATGTAAGAAGATTTCCAATATTTATGCACAATCACGGAGTAGCATCATAGTCCATAATTCGAACTGCTACTTTATCCGGCCGATTTCCAAAACAATGTATAAGACAAAGCTGCAAGCAAACATTTTTATATGCCAAAAAAAAACACTACTCCCTCGTTCTTCCTACCCTTGCAATGTATTGCATGTGTAGGGTTCAAAAATAATGACTTTATTTGGCAGATTTACAAAAAAAAATATATTGCCCTTTAAATTTTAAATACTGATTCCAAAATCGTGAAATTTCATGGAATAGAACTTTAATCTCTTTTTTAAGCCATTCGGTTCATTAAAGCTGGGTGGGAGGTTGTCTGATTGTTCACGTGTCATTCATACACTTTCATGATACTGTTGACAACGCAAGGAGATGGTTCGGAAGATCAATTATGCAGAACGTTTGTGGCAAATTATCAATCAATACTGAAGAAAAATAGCAAGTCGATACGACACAAATGTTAAGTAACCTGTAAAAATATTGCCTATTGCTCTACGATATAGGAGGTCTGTGCTAAAAATAAGGTGATTTTTCATTTTTCGCAAAATTTTTTTATTCTTCAATTTCTATTTCGCCACCTTCAAAGTAGTTCCGCTCCGATATAATACACTTGTGCCAGTGTTTCTTCCAATCCTCGAAGCAGTTCTGATATGCACTTGATATGCATTTGGTTAGTACTTGATCCCTCCCTGCTCGTAAACGTTGCAAAACGTCATACTTTCAGGGATCTCTTCATTCTTGGGAACAGAAAAACGTCATGGGGTGCCAAATCTAGTCATTGCGCTATTCCGCAATTCCTGAGCGTTGCTCATGTAGCGGTTTTTTGGTAAAAATTTAGAAATTTTGGAGCGAACTTCGCCAGCACACGCTTCATGCCCAAAATTTCTAAAAAAAAATAGAGGCTTGAGAAAACTAATATGGCCATATTCTCAACAATTTCTCTTTTAGAGATTCGACGATTCTCCGTAAACATTTTCTTTACTTTCTCAACAGTTTCGTTTATGTACTGGGGCAAGCGTCGTCATTCCCATCCTCTCGATCTTCTGTGAAAAGCTTGTACGTTCTTCCTACTCAGACTACAATCACCGTCTGCCACTAGTAACATTTCAAGTGTTTCTGAGCACTTAATTCTATTTCAGGCGTATAATAAAAAAAAAAAACTAATTTTTACAGCAGAAAAAATGTTCAAACTGAGTCGTTTTGGAACGAACTTGGCCAGCACACGTTTAAATATGCCCGGTGTCGGCGTGCCTCCTCCATCCTCAGAACAATCGCCTAATACGCAACTAACTAAACATGCTAAATAACTGAAACTAGGAACCTACGTTCGAGACCAATGTATCAACAGTCTTGCACCGTATTTTTTGAACAGTCATCGGCTGGTGACAGTGATTTCCATAAAGCCTTTGTTTTATGCACTCGTATTTACATTGTATTCTCATATGTCCAAAATCAACAAACATTAAAACGCAGTACCCCCTCAGAAAACAGTTTATGGCGCCGGTAGGGTGCTTTTGGCCAAAACAAAGTATTCTTCTTGCTTTCGTGTGGCAACGGTTAGGAATTTGTAAAAGCGAAAAAAATTATAAAAACGTCAAAAGCGTTTACTCGCTCCAACTACATAAAGTAATGAAAGTTGTATAACAAATATGGCCAATTAGAATAAACGAATTTGAATTGAAATGTTTTACTGAATGGGGGGCGATGGGGGCTGAGGTCGCAGAGAAGGAACTGAATTGAAGTTTTCTATTACATACGTTAGCACAGATTTACCAATACAAAATATGGTCACAAAACGTGTTGTTGTTTTTTGCTCAAAACGAAATTCGATAAGGAAAAAATTGCATTTTAAAAACGATTTATAAATAATTTGTTTTTTTTTTTTATGACTGGTTAAAGGGAGAATTTAGAGGAGGAAAGTGTTTAATTTTTGGCACCTTTAATAGAGACAACGGAAAAAAATGAAATTTTTTAACGTTCGCACATGAAACTGTTGGAATCCGTAAATATGTATGTACATGTGGATATGTGTGTGTGTGTGTGTCTGTGTGTTGGGGTTTGGCAGTGTGCGCTCGTTTTTGATATGGTTGGGTTTCCATTGCGCAGCAGTCGTCTGTCTGCCTTCAAATATTTATGTGTATTTCTTTATTTACCAGTTACTTATACTTCAAGTTTATAGTATTTCTTATTGTCACTTGTAATTGTACATCGTAAGAGTAATAAGTTTTGAATACTAATTATAGGTGTACGGAGAAAAACAACAACCTCAACATTGTAAAATCAAGAGTTTTTGTGCAAGAAGTGTGCGGCCAAAGCAGTTCATAGTGGAAAGAGTCGATAATCAGTGTTTAAGTGTGTGCGATATTGTTGTTGTTTTTTCTTTTGTTTGTTTTGGATTGAAATGCAATTGCTGGGGAAGTCATCGCAAGACATTAAATTTACTCGTACATACATACACACATACATACATATTTAGGTGGTTGTGATGAAATCAGTCGTTTTGTATTGGCTGGTTGTTGGCTTAACAGTAAGATAATATTTTCAATATTTGGCATACGACTGGCTGACTTAAGGTTCGAAAGAAAGCTCACAGTTAAGGCTATTACCAAAAATTACAAATAATAACAAAATATGTAGTATGTACAAACATACAACATACAACATACATATATTTTATGAAATTATTGTTTATTTAGCACATTGTTGTTGTCGATTTTCATACCAATATCCCTTATATGTGTAAAATATTACAAAAACAATAGAATAAAAACATTTCATATTGAGACTTGGGTCAATTGTAACTGAAACTGTTTTGATTTTATTTTGTAATTTTCCGCGTGGTCTTTTTTTAGGTTTGACACTGTTGAGCAAAATGTACAATAAGCTGTGCTGTTGTGTTGGTTGTTGTTGGTTTTGGTTTTGTTGTCGGCATGGGGTATGTGGTGGCGTTTTATTGTATGGGGGAGCGGCAGTATAAAATCATCAGTATTTGTTGAAATTGATATCATTGTTTACATATCAATTCCATTGTGAACACCAGTAGCACAATACAGTAAAAGGAATAAAACTGGTTTAAGAAATTAGTATTTTTTTTAATACATACAACAAATAGTTGCATAGAAATGGCTTTACGTTTTACATCCTTTTTGGCCGTAGGCTGTCTACTGCTGGCTGCTTCGGCTCCCCTAAATGCTGCTGCCATTGATAATACTGTAGCCGAGCCGCGCATTCACAGTTCCGACGAACTCATTTCAAACATTGTAGATGATTGTTTCAATAGCAATGCCATGCATTGTTTGAAGGAGAAAGTGCTGACCTATTTGGATACTGTGACTGGTGTTGAAGAAGATGTTAGCGGGCGTGCCTTCAATGATGATGTTATCGATAAAGTTATAACCGATCGTGTTGCACGCATTTTGAACACCAATGAAGTACGTGTACAATTGCCCGAAACTGTGTTCGCCAACGCTGTATTGTCCTACCGTGCTGATCGTGGTTTTGATTTGGAAATTCCCCAAACTGAAGGTAGTAAAACTTTTACCAACAAATTTTTCTGTGTTTAATTACTAATTCATCTCTTTTTAGCCCGTAATGATAAAAAGAAGGACAAACTGTTCTTGCCCCTGTTGCTGCTCATGAAGCTCAAGTTGAAGGTTATTTTACCCATTATAATGTCTTTGATTGGACTTAAAGCTTTCAAGGCTTTGATTTTGTCCAAAATCGCTATAAAATTGGTTTTGGGTTTCATTATCTACAATTTGATTCAGAAATTGGGCGGTATGAAAATGACCATGGTGCCAATGGGACCCATGCCAGCTGCTGAATACGGTCTACCCAGTTCAACTGTCTCTTCTTATGATCCCAGCAGTTGGGAGCCAATGGGTGGTGGGCCTTATGCCCGTTCTGATGCCCAATACTTGGCCTACAGTTCATACCATCCCAGCAGCAGTTCTTCCTACTCTGGCTCCAGTAACACTGGTTCTTCCAGCAGCTACAGCAGTTCTTCCTAAGAACCCTATCTCTACCATAACAACCACTCACAGCACTCTTTCAAGTGAATAGGCGAAGGTTAGAGTTTATGTTTTTAGAGCTCTATCCAGCTTTTGTTCCCTTTTTAAATTAATCACGAAATGGTTGAAACAAGAAACACTTTCTATCATTTCATCAGTCAAACCAGGACAATTCTTGCAAGCAAAAGGTGCTTAAAAAACACTGAATGGACGGACCTTCACTTCTAAAAAAGATTTACTTACATATAAGTGTTAATTTATTTTTCATTAGTTATTTAAAAACAAAAATGTACTTCAATTATTTATGAACATTTTCATCACAAACTGCTCTTTGAACAGGAGAGATCGTACAAGTCATTATTTTCAGTTTTGTTTTTTTCTAGTCTGAATTCCTCCCAAAAGTCTCCACTTTTTGTGTCTCTCTATTCTTTAAGTTCTATTTCAAAGACTGTCCTTAAAGCTAAACGATATCCATTTTCTAGATTTACTACATTGCGACCAAAACTCATCCCAAAAACCAAAAAAAAACAGAACAAGCTTAAGTTAATATTTATTTAATTTATTAAAAATGCAATTAAAAATTAAAAAAAAAAACAATATAATAAATACGAAATGTTTTTAAAATATTAGTGTTTTTTCGCTTTCGCTTTTGCTTTTTGCTTTTAATTAAATAGATAATAGATGTGTGTTATTTGCTACTTTCTTCCATAGATTTTATAATTATTATAACAAGTTTTAAATTTTGTACTTAAAAACTTTTGAAAAACCAAAAGAATGAAAATAACTGGCAAAATCTACAAGTCAAAAGGACTCAGTTAACTGATCTATGAAAGATTTGAGCGTCAAGAATTTAGCACAAATATTATTTTAAAATTTTACCAAATTCAAATTTGCGAAAATTCATTGAATTTTTTATGATTTCGCTTAACCCATAGAGGACGCGGTGCAATACATCAGTACACCAATAAATTATGATTAATGATCGAATTTTTATTTTAATTTTCCTCTTATTTTTATTGCTTTCGTCGGTCATGAATGAACACAATTGAAAAATAAGCTTTTAAAACAAAAAGACTTCGTTAAATAAAAACTTAATGAACACAAAAGCTATTTTATTTTATATACGAAGCTTTGATAAAGACCAACCTTCTTTTAATTAAGTATAGCCATTTAATTAAGGTAAAACTTTTGATTAAAGCTTTGTTTTAAGTTGAGTTAAATGCTGTAGATAGATAATGAAAAAAAAGTTATAGTTGTTATTTATTCAAATATTAAAACTGAGATTTTTATGAAAGCAAATTTTAGTGAATGTTTAACATTTAAGCCATAAAGATCTAATTCAAATAAATCAATAATAAGTAGAAGCCAAACTAGTATCGACCATAAAAAATGACCTTTAAAGCGATATTTGTGTTATGTCTAATTGGCTTGGTCAGTCAGACCGTTAAGGCCCAAGACTCCGAGATAACGAAGTTTATGAAGCATTTGGAAGTCATACCCGATGTTATTGACGAAGGACCCAAACATTTTCTAGAGGTAAAACAAAACTTTAAGCTTGAGAAATTCGTTGAGGCAATTGAATTAATTGAAACTCGTTAAGGTTTCTTATGAGAATGGCATACAAGCGGACAAAGGCGTGGAATTAACTCCCACCCAGGTAAAAAACCAGCCAACCGTCAAATGGCAAGCTCAGGCTGGCACCTATTATACTTTAATAATGACGGATCCTGATGCACCCTCACGCAAAGAACCTGCAATGCGCGAATGGCATCACTGGCTGGTGGGCAACATACCCGGCGATAACTTAAGCAAGGGGGAAGTCTTGACAGAGTATGTGGGCTCCGGAGCACCAAAAGGCACTGATCTACATCGTTACACATTTTTGCTGTTCCAGCAACCCAAGAAATTGGAATTTGATGAAAAACGCATTAGCAAAAATCAAGCAGCAGGACGAGAAAACTTCTCCACAAAGAACTTCATGAAGAAATATCATTTGGAAGCGCCCATCGCTGGCAACTTTTTTCAGGCCCAGTACGATGACTCAGTTCCTGAGTTATACAAGCAATTGGGTCTTTAAGTTTAGTCTTGTGTCAATCAAGTATTATTTGTTAGTCTTCACGAATTAAACTAGTTTTTTGTATTTTGTGTGTCTTAAATTTATTTTAACAATTTTGCTACACTAAAAACAAAACAACCCACGGCGACGATACAACCAACCGGTAGAATTAACAGATCACAACTTGAAGTTGTCTTTCAGAAAAAACGTATACAATTACAAAATAAACAAATATATTTAAATTTTAATTATACACAAATTTAGCTTATAAAAGAGAAAATGTTAGTAATTTATTTATATCATATTAATGAGGTGAGAAAAAGCTGGAAGTAAAAATGCCTCCACATTTGACAAATGTCACTATTAAAATGTTCAAGGTCAAACATAAAAGCGTTGAAAATGAAAAACACGCTCGTATTTAACTAGACGCTGAAAGGCAACACATGCGTACTCCCACTAGGTCTGGAAACCGGAGCGGCCAGTTCAGCTAAAGTTGCTGCAGACACTGTTTGTCGAGTTGTTTTTTAATTATTTGCATGCATGGACAACTTTATTTTCATCGGCCAATTGTTCATAAGTTAAATAAATGCAAATAACTTTTTGTAATGACTTCGATACATGCAAATTACATGCAAATTACATACAGTGATATATGTATGTATATGTATGGATGTTATTAAATAGGAACTCGGCGAAAATTTGCTTAATATGTTGCACCTGTTTAGCTACACACTTTTCAACATCATACTATTTACCATCTACATTACTGGGAAGTAATCAAGTAACGACTTCATTATTATCTTTATATGTATATAAAACAGAATGTGTGTTTGTTTTTTTGTAGCGCTGGGACTCTGGAATAAATTATAGGCTCTTTGATTCCAACCCCGTCTACTAATTTTTTTTTTTAATTGGAAAGTGATGGGGGTTCGCAAATTGCCCGCCACAATAATTGATTATGAAATAACTTCGTCATATGTGAACCAAAAATTCAAAATTCTTTATTTATATGGAAGAGGTCCTACAAAATGTATTTAAAATAGGGGGAGGGGGACGAAAGGGGGCACTCAAAAAATTAACTATCAACAATTTTTTTTTTTTTTGTGGATCAATTTTCAAAATTATTTTTGCATATGGAAAAGGTCCTCTAACATTTTTGTTTTGAAATTAGTTTTGAGGGGGTGGGGGTGTTAGCACAACTTGCTTGCCCCAAAACATTTGATTATCAAATAACTTCGTCATGTGAGGACCAATTTTAAAAATGCTTTTTACATATGGAACAGGTCCAATCATATTTTTATGGGTGGGTTGGTAAGCACAAAGTTGTCAAGAATAGACTTGATTTTTATCTGATATAATAGTTGTTGTTGTTGGGAAAAATGAATTTGTTATGTCTTTAATGAAAATTGTTTAAGCAATTTGTATGTTGTGTAGATTCTTTAAAAGAAATGGGGCAAACTTGATCGAAATACCGTATGAAATATTTATAATATGATAAAATATTTGTTTATTTTAATACATAAATATTTTTGTTGTTTGGGGCTTTAAGTAATTAACTTTGCTAACGCCTCTTTTGTAGCTGCCTCCGGTGACACCGTCATGTTAAAATAATTACTTAAAATGCCCAAGTATTTACAAGTAGCGAAAAGTATGTTTTTTAATTATTATTATTTTGGGAAAGGAATTCCCTCTGAAAAGTTAATATTTTCACGTATATAAGAGTTTTATTTAAAATAATTTTCGCTCATTTTATGAAACCGAAATTTATTAATGGAAAATTCTTCAGAACTGGACCTGAAGGGATTATATTTCGTCTGGAAGAAGTTTGTATTTTTTTTACCAAAATTCAGATTTAACAATATATTCTCGTCTTAAAGGCTCAAGAGAGGCTGTTTGGCCACATTTAAGCATTATTAAAATTAAAATAAGATGTGAATAAAAATAAGATTAGAAAAAGAATAAGAATAAGATTTGAATAAACATTATT
This sequence comes from Epicampocera succincta, assembly GCA_932526305.1. Taxonomy (NCBI): domain Eukaryota; kingdom Metazoa; phylum Arthropoda; class Insecta; order Diptera; family Tachinidae; genus Epicampocera; species Epicampocera succincta. The sequence goes on from OW052034.1 coordinate 63,475,875, forward strand.
AAAATATATTACTAATTGCGTTATAAGTATTTTTTAATGTACAGATTTCAATGGTTACTTTTCAAAAAGTTACATATAAACTGTTTCTACATTTTGCAACAAATAAAGTTTGATATTGTTTTTAAATCTTGAGAAATTTTGATTGCTCTGTAAGAGCTTTGAGGAAGGAAGTTGGGAAACGCTATTTATTGTTTTCACTTACTATAGAAAAGTCATAACTTCGACTTTTTTTAAACTTTTTTGAAAATTGCTGGTAGTGGAAGTTCTTACAAAATACAATAACATTTTTATAGCGTATTAAAAAAAAAACTCCAATTAATTAAATAATGTATAAAAAAATCTCTATGGAAAAGAAATTCCTAAGACCTTGAAAAGAATAAAAGAATCCAGCCCTGAATCTGTTGCTTCTCTTGAGCTAAAACTATATTATTGTTCTTAGTCTGCATTTACACTAAGCCACCGTTAGACATAACAACATTTAGGTGTATGCAGTGTGCAATAATCAATATTCCACTTCATCAACATCCCGAGATGAATGTGTTGAAACACTCTTTACCCCCACAGTAGCAATAATCTTTTGCTCTTAACGGTCGCGGTTTTAATTAGTTAAAGTTATTCTGATTGCACTATATGTTTCTTCTTTCTTGATGCGAAAAAAATAATCAAAACCCTCTGATCCGAACTTTGTAAGACGATTTCGCTGCGAGCACCCTCGTGTAAGTATTTCTTCCAACAGGTCGAGAAAGTATAAACTTTCTTTCTTGCCTACAATCGCCTTCGAATCTCCTCAAATTTACGATACTCCAGTTTCACTAACCTCAAAAGAGTTGCTGCAAGTTGGCAAGTTAATAACCCCTGATCAAAGTGCATTCCTATAAACTGTAGGCTAAAGGAATCTTCGGCTCATGCAGAAATTTTTTAATATACTCGTACATACATACTATTATTACTTGTTTATTTTATTCACTAAAATTTATTTATTTTATTGCAGAATATCAAAAAAATTCCATTAAAAGTATTTGGTGATCCAACGGGAAATGTTTTATATCCATGTGGCTAAAAAAAAATATAATTTCTTGCAACAAAAACGTTTGTTGATTCAGTGAAAGCCCTTCTTTAAACAAAATTTACGCTGAATTAATGAAATGTTTAATTGAAAATGTCCACAAAAAGTTTTAAACTAATGTTTTAATAATAAGTAGCTGTTGCCGCAGTTTCTTTTTTCGTTGAATGCGGACTTGCTGGCCAATCAAAACCTGAGGGAACTCCTAAAACCTTCAAGAAATGTATATGGTAAGACGAGGGTCAGTGTGCCTTTAAGAGTTTTGTTTTCACAACTTTCTGGGCTAATCAAAGTTGAGGTGCTAACTTTTGTTGCAACATTCTGGCTGTAGTTTAAACCCAAAATCGTTGTCAATGATAAAATACCCGGTTCTTTTGAGTCTAAAGGATTCCGAGGTACTCTGGTTTTTGACGAGTTCATTTAAGGTCTGGTGTCCGTCAGAAATTCAAAATATTAATTACACATGCTTTGATTTCTGAGTTGGCTAAAGAACCTCCAGCAGAACGAATCAGCCAACTCGAGGTCTTCAGCAAGGAGTTCGTTACATGATGCGATACCATTATGTATCAGAAGTTGTCACTTGAGTGAGCCTTGCAATCCCCACAGTTTTCGTGATAGAACTTCTAAAAGTTCGATCAAGTAACCATTGTTCTCCCCTGAAAATCTGTTAGACAAAATCCATATTTTTATAACTTTATTTGTAAAGAAAGTTTGTTGCTGAAATTGCGTGCAAGTGTGAGTGTTAACTTTTCAATGTGCTACTAAAACAAAAAGCGTTGTCAAAACAGAACATGCAAATGAAAGGAAATTAATAATAACGAAGTAGAAAACTGCAACCTTATTGAAGTACGGGGGCCAGTTTTAAAAAAATATAGATTTTATATTTGTTCAAAAGTTCTTAACGAAAAATTAATCACCTGGAAGAGAAGTGATTTACAAGTATTTTTATTGAGAATTATCTGTTTTAGGTCAGTTTTAAAGAGAAACTACAAGGAAGAGAAAATTTATAAATGTACAAACACATCAATGAAGCCGCCGCTTAGCCGTCTTAGGCAAGAAACACAGCTAGAACGAACGACGAATTTCGCCAAACACGACGAATTTGCCGTAGGAAGCCCAATAACGATAAACATAAAGTAACAATAATAAAAAATAATTAATAAATATACTTTAAAAAAATATTAACGACAACACAACTGAGACAAATTGTTATTGTTAAATATTTTGCTTTTATTTATTTCAAGGGCTAAAAACTGAAAATGGCCCAATTATTGAAGCAAAAAGAAACTTTGGTAACTCATACATTTGTGAATTAAAACCAAACATGATCATATTTTATAGATTTATTAATGGTTCTTTACGGTTTAAGAAATAATAAAATTAAAGCTGAGTGCACTCTATATATGCGATGCGTGTATATATATTGTCATGCGATCTTTGCATTACAGCGCTTAAAAATTTACGAATTATTACGAAAGTTTAAAATGCATTACGAGTAGAACCTTTCCAGAATAAACCGTCATAAAAACGCCGCAAAATACACAAATCGTTCTCTCCCTGCATCAGAAGCCATCGCCTGTCACAAGTTGTTCAGAGCATCTTCAAAGACCGCTATGAAATTTAGAAATATATTTATAATATATTAAAATTTATTTAAAGTTTTTCCCGAATTCAAAAGTTCTTTCTTCAAGGCTGTCCCAAGGTATCGAATGTTAATGTTCGCCAACATTTCACAACAATGGCAAGTGTTTAAGAGCAATAAACTAACTGACCTAATTGTGACGTGTCGGAAATCATTACCGTTAGCCATCAATGAACTTTGCAAAATAAAGTTTAGAAACGGGCTTCACATCAGTTTTTCCCTCTCAACACTAACGTGAGCCATAGTTTAACTTTGCAAAATAAAGTTTAGAAACAATTTCCAAATCAGTTTTTTTACACCTTATTTGGGTTAACGTTCGATTTCGTGGGACAGGCAGTTGACACATACGATGCTTGGGAGCGATAGATGAAGTTGTTCAAATAAAGTTTATAAACAGCCCACAACTTGGACGAGGTTAACGTTCGATATCGTGGGACAAACTCAATAGGGCAAACACTACAAGTGTTCATAAATAAATGTCTTGCATCATCTGCCGAATTCTAGGGACAAATAAAATTTCAAACTTAGACTTAATAAAACAAAGAGGAGCCAATAAAATGCCATATAACCAGAAGAACATGAAAATGGATAGGCCAGACACATTCGCAAAGGTACCGACTGTCATACACTGGAAACACAAAGGGGCCAGAAGACCCATAATGGGAAGCAGTTAAATCAATTTGCAAATGTCCTGTGTCCCCAAATGGAATGAATAAAGGAATTTAAAAATCGTCTTTGAGCTGATTTAGGATTTTTTTTTTTTTAATTTAATTATTTTCTATATTTTACAAAAATTTTATTTTAATAAATAAAACTCATCATTTCAGCTCAATGAAAATTTCCGATTATACAATATTACAACTTGATTCCTTTTGCCTGTAATTAAACTATTGTTTTCAAATGAACTTTAATGCCGAATAGTTCACCCGCTCTGTAATTTGTTTTTGTGGTTAAACTTTGAGTGACTACAAAATTACTCTATTATCTCCGAGAACTGGCTTGATTACGGTGATTGAATGGCAAACCATGCACATACGAGTACTAGAATATCGCAATGTGATGCCTAAACGCAAACAAATTATAAGGCACATGACATTATTCAATAACAGAAATTTTCTTTCCACTTCAACGCCCAGTAGAATTATTATAATGGCTTTTCAGAATTGCTAAATTTGAAGAAAATACTATAGGCGAATTCACAGCAAGTCAGTTCGCCAGTTGTTGTTGTTGTTGTTGTGTGTCAAACAGAACTTCTTGACATCCATGGGAGGCTAAAATAGAAAACAGCCGATTATTGCTTTCAATTTCTCTTGCAAATAATTCTAAGAAACTAAACACAGATGTCGAAGCCTGGCAAATCCGCTTGCAAAATCTGTTAATGTTTGGAAGAAAAATTATAACGTGAGTAACATGAGAAGGTTAAAGCGTTTAGTCTTCCCCTCAGTTTTTATAGGCAAATATTTATTTACATTGAACTTGAAATAAGTAGATCCAAGTTCATCATCAATCATTGGCACAAAATTGTAGTACGTCATCGCCGATTTTGGATGGAATATGAAAATGAATTGATTTTATATCATCGTTGTTACCAAACAATGAAAATGAGTTATTATTAATGCTATCACAACGTTTGATAAGTATAATTAAACCGAATTTAACGCCTACAATGACTTAAAAGCTGCGAATTCAAAATACAAAAGTATTTAAAGAATTTATTTAAATATGGCACGAAAATAGCGTACTAGTTATTTTCTAAGAAAACGTCACTCATTGACACGTATGGGCATTTCCATGACAAGCTCCAGCACACTGTGTTCGAGTTTTGAATTTAAGGCACAAAATTAATTTCGCCAAAAACAAAACTGAAAAACTTAAAAAGTTAATGTTCGTCATAGTGATTTCTCACACATTGAGTAAAACTTATGCAAAAAAAATAAGCCAATTTTGGTCTCAGATATATTTCTTGTTGAATTGTTTAACATGAAAAAAGTGAAAAAATCAAAACAAAATTCAGGAACTATTTTAGAAGAAGATCTGAAATATTTTAAAGTAGTCCTTTTCTGAACAAAGTGCAATTTCACACTATGCAGACATACATACAATATAATTCTATTATGGCTTTCGCGACCATCGCAATGAGTTTTTATACTCTAAGGAAAGTTGTTTTCAGCAGCAAGCGGTACACCATGCACCAGTGATCTTTTTGATGTCTGGCAATGTCTGCGAATAGTTTCGAAGATAGTAGGGAACAATATGACGCTGAAACTCTAACAGATCTATTTGTGATTGCGGTTTTGTACATTTCCCACACGTTGACCATTTCTTGTCTCGAAATTTTATTCTATAATTGTTGAGAGCTGCGTCCTGAAGGTCAACGAAACCCATTCCCGCCGCATTGTATTCTGAGATCAATTTAAGTTGGTTCCCGCATTGACGGTATATCTTCGAAACTTTACCCAACAACTCTGGAGCCAAGTGCAATTTTTCGTTTTTCTATACTAACGCTCTACACAAAATGCATTTACTGAAATGTCTGCCATAAAAACTTATATTTTTGATGGTTGGAAATTCCATTTTGATATGGAAACTATTTAAATTCTTAACGAAGTTTTTTCTAATTTCACTTTAATCGAAAAATTTATCTTTAAACCCAAAACATTTTTTTTTAAATTATTTGAATACTTTTTTTCTGAGACACAAATAAGTTTGAATATATGTGACCCTGCATAAGAAACCCCACCCTAAAGTGTCAAATTTCATGAATTCATTTTTATTTTGGATTTACATATTTCATATAAAACCGTTCGCAAGCCTCAAAAACATCGGAAAGAAATGTAAAGATGTGCGCACATTGCCCATAAAACAGTAAAACGCAGAGTATGAAACCGCAAAAACTTGTTGTGGATACAGTAGATGGGTTTTTATAGAGGTATGAAACTATAAATTGGCAACAAGCTGGCGGCCATTTTGTTAGATGTCAATTGTATGTTTGGTTTGGTTTGGCATTTCAACATGAATAGACTGATGCCTGAATAGCGATTCCAAATTGTGAAAAATTTATTTTGAAACAAGATTGCCGTTGATCCCGATTCTCATAAACGAATTTTGTTTAGCGATGAAGTTCACTTTTGTTTGAGTGGATACGTCAATAAACAAAATTGCCGTATTTCGATTGATGACAGTCCTCAAGTGTATGTTGAGACAGCGTTACTGGTCAGAACGTTACAGTCACTGGTAGCCGCTATAGACCCATGATTACTGACTTTTTCGTTCATCAATTGATGTACAGGAGCTGTTGCGCAACATGTCACACAGCTCTTGCACCAATTGATTTATTGGAGGAAACGTTTGGCAATCGCATAGTTTTACGTTTCGGACCCATGAATTGTCGTTTTTCATTTATCAAATAAACACACTTTTAATGAGATCCCTTTTTTCCAATAAAAGCGTCATTGTTGATCGCAGAAGTCTAAAATTTTGTCACGCATTTTTCCATGTCAGCCAGCGATGCTTATTTTGCTCAGGCCTTATTTTTGCCAATTTTGATAAATTAGGAAGTGATATTGAAATACGCAAAACACTTGACTTGCACAAAAATAAATTGGGTAGAGCGCTTCTCTATTTTGAAGTAACGGCATATGTCTGATATTTGTCCGCCTGTTTTGATGGCCCATTTCGCCATCTTCTGTAAAGTCATTTAAACTGGGTTCTAAAATAAGAAACGTGTGTTAAGTTTGAAGATGAAAATTTATTACAAAATGCGATTACAGTGTACGCTTTAATAAGCGGACACCTTACGAACTGACAAAAATGTCCGCAATATGAGCCTACCAACCAGTTATACTTCTTATACTCGTGTTTGCAAATTTTATTTCAACTCAATAACATTTAAAATAACTTTTACATTTTTTAATATCAGATCGCGAAGATGAAAAAACCTCTAACCGGATAACCAACGCCTCTATGTGGCTTACCAACGACTCACAAACCCCTTGTTCAAGAGCTCAGGCTACCAGTAAAAGGAAGACCAGGTACCTGAGTTTGGTAGTCCGAAACCCTCAGGGAACATCAGAACTTAACCAACTGGCCTAGTTCCATACGAAGAACAGAAATCTGTAGCAAGACAGCTCGTCGAGGATATTTGGATCACCAAGCGTAGATTTCTACGCCGGTATCAGCACAGGCAGAACGCACCTCAACTTATCGCCTAGACTAGAACGCCCAAAGGCAACCGAGGGGCACGTTGGCCCCCGTTATGTCAATTGACCACTGGTGAAGGGTTTAAAAGAATCTGCATAGTCGCAGTCATGTGTGAATTTGCTAGAGTTTTGGTTGCCATGCCAACCGATGAACCTCGAAAAGCAGAATGACCTAGTTCGGTATACGCCATGGCTACCAAAACCTGCTGCCCGCTAAAGAAGAAACATTGTAAAAAATGTTTTAGGATGTGTAAAAATTGTCTGCTTTGAAAATGTGTCCGCAGGGAGAGAGTGCACTGTATATGACTTTATTATATGTTGGCATATGACGACAAATGACGTAGCAAACTAGCGGCATCTTCCTGAAGCATGAATAAACAATTCTTTTTACATTTTCACGAACATTCTGATTAATTTATTTAAATCTACTACATATGTATTTATATAGTACATGTTTTGGTACGGATTTTACATTGAGTTTCTTTCCGTACGCAACTGAAAAAAGTTTACAAAGAAAAGTGGGCGTGTATAAACCTTAAAAATCATGACGAAATGACACTTGGCATGATTCTATTTATACTTAAGTTATAATTTTAAATAAATAATAGAAACTTGACATGTTTTTTGTATTTAAGTCAAGACTTAAAAGCATTGAAAATTGTTGCGCTTTCGAACCGGCACAAAAGGATTTAAAAATGAATTTAGTTATCTTTATAAAAATAATGCTCATTGTAAATACTGTAATGGGAGAGGACTCGGAAATAACGAGGGCCATGAAAATACACGCAGTCATACCAGATCTGCTAGATGAAGGACCTGAGAAGCTTTTAAAGGTTACAAAAACATTGAAATACCAAAACAAACAAAAACATTTATAAATAGTATAACTGTCGAAGTTGTTTTAGGTTTCTTTCGATCGCAATGTTTCTGCAAACATGGGCGGAGAGCTTACCCCCACTCAAGTTCAAAACCCGCCGGTATTGGAGTGGAACGCTGAGCAAGATGCTTTTTATACGCTGCTTTTTACCGAACCAGATGCCCCTTCACGAGAAGACACTTCGCTAAAAGAGTGGTGCCACTGGTTAATTGTCAACATACCAGAAAATCATATTTCTAGAGGGTTGGTTGTCAATGAGTATCAAGGCTCTGGACCCAGCAAGAATTCGGGGCTACATCGTTACGTTTATTTGATGTTCAAGCAAACTGATAAGCTGGCGTTCGATGAACAGTATTCGCCCGCCAACAGTATTGAGGGCCGACCTCATTTCTCCACCAAAGACTTTTCGAACAAATATGGTCTGGGTAAGCCTATAGCTGGCAACTTTTATCAAGCCCAATATGACGAGTTTTCCGACGTTTTATTAGCCAGACTGGGGCTGCATTTCTAATGGAAAAATATAAACTAAAATATGTACTAAATATGTATAATTTGCTGGGATAAGGTCTGTTTGCGTAAAAGTTTTTTCCTAAATATATTTTCCTAACAGTTTAGAAAACTTAATTTTTTTCTCTTTGCTTTAATAAATTCATGAGCTTTAAAAATTATTGTTTTTTTGGCAGCTTGTTTTTCTTTCGGAGAAAAGCGAAAAAATAAAAGCAATTAAAAAAATCATAAAGTTTATTGTCTTGATAATTATAATACCATCCAAGAATTCAGGCTTTTGTCTGGAAAAGAATTAATATGTGACCGAATTGGAAACTTTTAAACAGTCACATACATACATAGACAAAAGACGTCTATTTACAAGCAGGGATATCAAAGACCCTTCAGCAGTGCTGGAGCATGAGCAAGTTTTCAAGGATTAGATTCACTGATGTTGGCAAAACTTACATACATACATACATACATGTGTAGATAGAATAAAAATATGAGGGAAAGCTGAATGGAAAGGGAATTATGAGGGGACTAAATCAAACTCTAACTTTGACAATATTCTGGAAGAGACGTAACTCAGAGCAACATACAAAGTCGGCAGTTCATTTTGACTTGAGTTTTTGAAATCGAAACTAGACGAAATGTAGCAACCCATCATTTCAGGTAATTGAATCTTATTTTACATGCGGGAGTGCTATAGAAGCCAATCTTATTGGAATTGGATTTGAAACCGAAACAAAAAATACTTTGGTGTCATGAAATCCAATGTTATCGGTTTTATGTTCGAATTAGAATTAGTGTCGCTTGCGGGTGTCACAGAAACCAATATTATCGGTTTTGTTATTGGAAATAAAACAAACAGTTGCCGATTTTTTCCATTATTATAAAAAAATATCAAAACGCTGAAAGCGTTGTGGGTAATGTAAGTAAATTAGTTTTTATTTATTTGTACAATATTGCGGGCAAATGAATGAGCCATATTTAATCTATACTCCTTCGAGTAGGGCTCAATGCCATGACCGTTCTAATGATTCATACTTGCCCAGCAAATGGCGCGTGGCACTACCAATGTTCCATATAAGTGCATCATGGCTAAAGCCGGGAATTTTCATGTCATGGTCACAAATCTGAATATAAACTCACGTACGTTCAAATAATCTAAAGTTGACTTTCGACTATATTTATAATCATGGCATTCATACTAAAATATCGCTTTCTATTGAAATAAATTGCTCGTCAGGGCTGAATTTTATGTTCTTAATATGTGCCACATCAACGCAACCAATTATTAAAGCAATTTTGTACTTATTGTAGAAGTAGTCCCGAGATCTGCGCTTTTGGTTCGAATCCATTTCAAGTTGCAGCCAACGAACCGCTCGATAACTTTGAGAACATCGTTTAAAATTATGCTGCAGTCGTTTCCTACCAATCTTCGATATGATCCTTTCGCTAAAAAACGCAACGGAGCTGCAAGTTGCAGCAAGGGGGGGTGTTCAGGCAAGAAATTTGCTCTTCAATTGTGTCTTGGATTGCACGAAAAGCATATTTGCTTAGACGATAATAGCCTACAAATCTGCAAAGCAGCTTAAAATATAAATGCATCTTATCATCATCGGCGGCTCAAGTGATGCTGCAATCCCGTAAAATTCTTCTCTTAATCTTCATCTTTCCGAGCGATCTTCCAGCAACTCTCATTTTTTTTAATTATTCAATTTATTTTAATATGCTTTATATAAAGAATATATACAAATGTAAACCACTGGCGATTCGAGTGTCGGTTTTTATTCGAATACAACAAAACCGGCGAAATGAAACCATTAGTATTGATTTTCAGAAACGACAATCAACAAAACCGACTTGGATTCTATGACACCCCTGGTTCTTATCTTTTTCCACCAAATTGGTATACCGGTCTTTTGTGTAACGGTACTTTATAACCGCAATTTTATAACCATATTCTTACTGGAATTGTCAGTCGGTAAAAAAGTTTACCATATATGGGTGTGTGTCTTGAATACTAGACAATTTTTGTCAGTATGGCAACTTTCCTGTTCATATTTCAGCCAATACAAACACCTTGACAAAAATATAAGTTGGCGTTTTCACAGCAGCAAAATTATACGAGTATTTTGCGACTTAAAATACAGATGGCAAAATGTAGACATCCTGTAGATATAGAAAATAAAATAGTGGGTGCTAATTTTGATTCCGTACGGAAGGAAAAACTTTACGGAAATACTATGAAACGCAATGTTTTTCTTAATTTAAATAACAAATTCTTGTAATCTGTATGTAACAATAAAAAATAAAAGCGCCACAACAGAACACATACATACATACATATACATATACATACATATATTTATATGTATGTACGCATATAGACATTTGCTTGTATTATTTGAAGAAAACATAGACAAAACTTGAATTGTATTGTATGTAGATATATCAGTTTCAGTTAAAAAAAAAGTATTGAACAAATTAAAATTTAATAATCAGTGTTGCCAGTGACTTAATATTAGTCTTAAATAATTTAATGCAAAGAACACAACTGCGTTGAACGGCGAATTTCGCCCATCGCAACGAATTCGTCATGTGTACAGCGTTGCCAAGTGTGCAGATTTTCGAAGCACTATGCGGAATTTTTAATTTTTATGATTTTCAGATTTTAAGAAAATTTTGCTGCTTTTAATCCATATTTTTTGGAATAAATTTTCTACTTTCGATTTTTTTTTTTATTTCTGAGCTCTTAATTTTATTCCATTACAGTAATTTCCGCTTAATTGTTCCACGGATACTTGATTTGCCCGCTTAAATGCTCCCAAAAAGTCAATTGAATAACATCAACAAAAAGTAACGGAAATAGCTCCGCTTAATTGAGTCTCGTTTAATTGCGGTATCCCTATCATTGACTCTTAAAATTGCACAACTTTTAACAAATCACCAACAAAAGTGGCGCTGAAGTTTGATTTGCAAAATTCCCAAAAATAGAACATAATTTTCACACCCAAATAAAAGTATTTGTATGTGAACTTTCAAATTGATGGATTCTTATACGTTTTGTAATGTTTGTACGTTTTATTGATTGCGCTGCTCAATTAGAGGAGTTTTTTTAATTGTGTCAATGGATCAACTAACATTTTTAGAAACTCAATTACCTCAATTTGTATGAAACAGTGGCGAGGTAATGGTGTTATTAAATCCTTTTTTTTCCAACACTGGTAAATTCTACATTGAGTCTAATTTTATGATTTCAAATATAAATTATAAAATACGTTTCAGCTCTTCTTTGCTTCGTTTAATTAGTATATATGTATGCAGTTATACATATATTTATATTTAAATGCATAAAACGAAATTTAGATTTAATTAGGCTTTATTTACATATGTGCAGTTTTTTTCTCTTGAAAAGCAATTTTTTATTCCGAATTTGGAGATTTTGTAACAAAGATTTGGCAATACTGCGAGTGAAGCACTTTAAGGACGAGTAAACAAACATTGAAAAATGAATAAAAAAAAGTTTAAATTTGGTGCTTTCGTCTGTGTATGTAAAATTTTTAAAGGTGGCAGACGAGAAGCAGTCGATTTTTTTTTTTAAACTTCCAATTGTTCCATTGCAATTAAAATAAATATGTACATTCATATTAATAATAAGGGGACCATATTAAAATTAAAACAAAAATAACGTTCGAAAGATGGATTTTTCAACAAATTACTGGAGTTGGTGAATGTATTTGGAGAACATCGTTATAAATTTCTTAATAAATAGAATAATATAACAATAAACGTATTGTTCTATATATATATATAGACTTTTTTCTATATAAGAAGCCTGGACACCTAATTAGAACCTATGACCAGCTTTCGCCGAGTATGACGAATTTCGTCCAACGCCATGACTGTCTGCATTTTCATACACAAAAATGTGTTTCATTTTTGACGACGAATATTCGCGACCAAAAATTCGTCAGTCGCCGCAGTTGTGTTCACTAACATAACACAATATTATTGCGCAATAAGCTGACAAGTTGGTTGAGTAATAACAAGTTACATACATACATACATTCATATATTTAAGTTTAATCGAATTCCATTAGAAAGAACTATTTTAACAAATTTTGAAAGAATTTAAAGAAATGAAAATATAGAGTTTTTAGTTTTATGACAGAATAACGATAAAGAGAATATTTTTATATAAGAGGAATTTGAAAGAATTTGTGATAATTTAGAACAGCCAGTAGAAGCTGACTCTTACGAACACAATCCTTCATATGGCAAGAGTCGTCGTGGTCATCCCATCAAGTCGGCATGGAAAAATTCTTTCGCTTTGTACTCGCTTTATATCTAATTTTAGTAGACATTTGACAAGTTTTAGGCCTAGAACAACATACATATATATGTGTGTATAGCCCCTTCCTTTACATCAACTTAATGTGACTACGATGACGACGCCCTGAATAAGCAGCTCCAGATTTTAAAAGGGCCATTTGAGATGTAGGGTGTTCTGTGTTCTATCGTCTATGTACTTATGTATGTATTATTATTTTAATTTAGAAAAATAGTTTAAATACATAATTACGACACAAAATTTCCTTCCTGCAATTGGAAAATTTTGTTTCAAGCTTCTTAATTTTATATGTATAAATCAGGCAGGCAGAATTATAGACATCAATTATTATAAAGGACAACATCCACATTTTTATATTTTACAAGGCATGCAACTACTCAAAAAACACAGGCATATAAAACTGCCTAAAATATTAATATTTTCGAGTGGCAGTACTTATGCGCCGGCCCTCTATGGGGTAGACAGTTTACTGCATATATTGTTAACAATTTATTTTTAGTATTTTTGCAGGCAATGGCAAAACATTCGCCAAACAACTTTAAACACACAAGAAAAACTGTATAAATAAGCTGGATGCATTTAATTTTCAATTAGTTTATGTCTTTCAGTTCTACAAGTTGCTCAATTAAGGGGAAATTTCATATCAAAACTCGATGGCAAAGTATATAATTTTAGTTTTCTGTGTGTGGGGCTGTTTCCAATTGGCCCAAAACTACGCTGCCAAACCAAATATTGCTCAAGCGTTTCGGGAACACGAAATAGTACCAGATGTTATACCACAGGCTCCTCGAAAATCTTTAAAGGCAATTATAGAACCCACATACATGCGTATTGTTATTATTTTAATTTTGCAATTAATATGATTGCAAAAAAAAAAACTTCATTAAATATGCAAAAGATAACACTTTTAATAATATTAAAACAGTCGCATTAGTGTCAACAGGTGACCTTCAAAGGCACTATTAAGACTAAAAGCCGATTAATTTTTGTTGGTATTTGCAGGTGCTATATCGTAATGGGGTGAGGGTTAACAAAGGCAATGAACTGACACCAACTCAAGTAAAGGACGAACCAAAAGTGAAATGGATGGCTAGAAGTAATGAATACTACACACTTATAATGACTGATCCTGATGCTCCCAGCCGTGACGATCCCAAACAAAGAGAATTTCGTCATTGGTTGGTAGCCAATATACCAGGAAGTCGAGTTGATAGGGGTGACGTTGTTGCTGCCTATGTGGGCTCTGGCCCACCACAGGGCACTGGCTTACATCGCTATACATTTCTGTTGTACAAACAACCAGGCAAAATAAAAATTGATGAGCCCCATGTAGCCAATAACTCAAGTCGTAATAGATTCAACTTTAAGGCAGCAAAGTTTGCCGAAAAATACAACTTAAGCACTCCCTTGGCTGGTAATTTCTATCAAGCCCAATATGATGATTATGTACCCATCATTCATCAACAATTAGGTGAGGACAATTGAAAATTTGGTTTTCAAAATATCCAAATATATATATCGCCTATATATTCACATGTAACTTTAAAAACAATATTCACATGTAACTTTTAAAATAAACTAAAGGCGGTTGTGTTTTCAAGCCATCACCATATAAACATCACATTATAAACCCTAATATGAGGACTTAATTAATCAATCTTACATACTTAAATTTTTATTTCAATTTAATTATGGGAAACTTTAGCCCAAAATTTATTTTGTTAATTGTTTTAACGAAAAAAAAATGTAAATAAATTTTATTTTACGTCAAAAAAATATTTTTTAAATACATTTTATTTTACGTCAAAAAAATATTTTAAAAACAAAAAAAAAATTTTTTATAAAAAATATTTTTTGATAAATTTTTTTGAAAACTTGTTTAACTGAAAAGTTCTTTTTTAACCAAAACATTTATGTATTTAAAATTACTTTAAAACTTAAACTAACAATTTCTGTTTTATATAAATACATATAATAAACCAAAAATTTTTTAATAATTTTTTTTATATTTTGCAATTTTTTCACTAGTTGTTTTAAAAAATTTGTTGTTTGACCGACAAACTTTTCAATCCAAAAATTTTTTTAAAAAAATTTCTTACAAGTAAAAATTTTTTTCAAACAAATTTTAGTTAGATATTTTTTAACCGAAACACTTGTTTTGTTGTTGATCAAAAAATTTCTTAACCGCTAAATTTTGTTTCAAAACTTGCTAAAAGTAAATATCTTTTTCAAATTATTTGAAACAGAAAATCTTTTCGTTTTTCATCTAAACTGTTATTTTTTGTATTTAAGGAAGACTTTCGGCTAAATTCTTTCTGTTTTCAAATACTTTTAAAAGAATTTTTTTTTTCAAGTCTTTTCGTTTAACTTCAATAATGACGCGTTGCAATCTTTTTGAGACCTGGTCACACCTGTACAAACTAGTTTCTGTAAAAGTTTTTAATTTTTGTTCAAAAACTATATTGAAATGTGTAACTTTATTTACAAAACAGATGGGGAAGCAACTGGTTGTAATTTTCTGTGTGTTGGCCTACATTCAGTTGGTCCATAAAACTGCTGCCGAAATAGATGTGCAGCAACTGTTTCGAGAAAATGAGATAATACCTGATGTCTTGCAAGAAGCTCCTAAAGAACTTTTAAAGGTAGTTGCAAAGCAATTAGAGAAATCAAATACTTAAATGCAAGCGGGTATAAACATACACACATATACAGATTTATATATGTATGTATGTTTGTATGTATAAGTAATTAAGTCGCTTTACTTCTTCTTAAAGTAAAAAATTACAGTTTTCAAATATTATTTCAATTAATTTCCAGATATCATACAACAATAGCTTGAAAGTCAACAAAGGCAATGAATTGACACCAACTGAAGTCAAACAACAACCTAAGGTCGAATGGGAGGCGAACGATAATGATTACTACACACTAATCATGACAGATCCTGATGCTCCAAGCCGTGCTTATCCAAAATTTAGAGAATTTCGTCACTGGCTGGTTGCCAATATACCAGGCAATAAAGTTGATCAGGGTGATGTAATTGCTGCTTATATTGGTTCAGGACCTCCGCAAAAAACTGGTCTGCATCGCTACATATTTTTGTTGTATAAACAACCGGGAAGACTGGAAATCGAGGAGCCCCGTGTAGCTAACAATTCTCGCCGCAATAGACCCAACTTTAGAGCAGCCAAGTTTGCCGAAAAATACAGTTTAGGGTCTCCTGTTGCGGGCAATTTCTACCAGGCCCAATATGATGATTATGTACCAATATTACATAAACAATTATCCGAGGACAATTAAAGAATTGAATTTTTATAAAATTAAAAATTATCCATATCTTTATTCATTTGCCCTAAATATATGATTTCAAGAAATTATATGTGCTTTTATTTTCCAGCAGCTGTAGCCAAAGGATTTCTCAATACCAATATGACGGAATCTCCTCGCAAAAACATTTTTGATATGAAACGATCCTTGTTAACCGGTTTAACTTTCTTTTTGCCTTTGCCCGTGCGCGGAATTTCCGTCCACATTTCCTTAACATTTTCCAAAACCATATTGCAGTGCCGGTCAAAAGCTTTTACTCTGCCCAGAAGTTTTTTATTGTTACGGCAGTTGATTAGGACCTGCGTATTATTCTTGACCGATTGCGTTAGTACTGACAATGGCCCAGTGTTGAACTCTTCCTCTTCTTGGCGCGCTAACTCTTCGGGAGTCAATTCAGACTTTGGTTTGACAAGAGCCCTGAACAATAAATGCCAACAAAAATGTTAGGTTAGTGTCACATTTTAAAGGAACTAGTTTAATTGTACTGAAATGCAATTACTTACATGTTATTGTTGTTGCAAAATCAATGGATTTATTTTTAAATTATGTTTTATATATGAATATATATTTAAAAACTATTATTCTTTTATAAACGTTTAAAAACTTGTACTTTTTTTGAATGTTTTTGATTTTTCTTTAATTCTCTTTTAAACATTAATTCGCCGCAATGACAGTTTGCATTCTCAAAATAAGGTTGCCACACTTTCAAATAAACAGAAACAAACACAAGTTACAGGAAAATCGTTAACTTCAATAAAGTTTATTATGAATGTTTCATAACATAAAACTTAATAATAGATAAACTTAAAACCAAATATTAAAGCATTTTTGTAGTCTAGTTTCAAGTTTTGGTTGCAAATTGAGCAAGTTTTTGATAAAACATTAATATGGGCTTAATTTGCAATATATGTGTAACAACATATCTGTTACTGCACTTTAAGGCACACCTACACTTGTTACTTAGTTATATAGCCTAATTTGTAAAATTAAAGCACCTATTTGTCACATAAATCATTAATAAAACTAAAAAAATTGAGTAAAGCAACATTTAAAACTTCAACGTATGGCAAGTGACTTGAGAACCAATTACTTATGAAATAATTAATTTCAGTACACTTTTTGCTTATCAGAGACATCTTTTGCAGGCTTAACATTGCCAGAACTAGTTTTTCTGCTTAGCCGGCGTTCGAACTTAATACTCATAACTTCATATTTTAGTATGTGCTTTAGTAGCAGAAGAGATTTTATACAATTTTTATAAAAAAGCTGAAAAGATTTTAGAAAGCCATTACCAGTATAGTCCATTATATGTATTTCATGGAAGTTGCCTATTTCTTTCTTAAGTCTCTATTACTTGCTACTTGCGAGGGAGTATTCTGCTATTTCACGTATCATACCAAGTATGTCAAACAAACCATTATTTCTTTGGACTTACAAAAATTCAAATCAAAATTAGTTCTGAGCATGTGAGAATTGCTACTACACGAGTATGACAGTATGATGACATACTAACATTTTCAACATACCAAACTGACATACATACATGAAATCTTCAATATGAAGTAATATAATGGCATACCATTCGCACATAACAAGTGTGTCCATCTAATAGCGGCTTGACGTAAGTATTCTTCATGCCAATATTAATTTCTCATATTTTTTAACTACACAATTGTTTGCTATTCAGCATTTTTTTCCACAGTAATAGGATTTTCTTGATTTGTATCTAATTTATATTTTAAATGTCAATTTAATTTAATTTAAATTACAGGTTTCTTTCATTAATTGATGGATTAATTGATAGAAAGAAGCAAAAGTTAAAAAGTGCAAGCGATAAAAAATGTAAACAAAACATTTGTTTTTTGTTTATTTTGCTATAAGAAATTGCAAAACTGAACAAAAAAGAAGCATTAAATCGCTTAATTTGGCCATAAATCAACACTTTTTCTGTTTCAAGTTGGATATGTTAATTTTTATCTGAAAAATTTTACGTACTTTTGACAGAACTTAAGTTCTTACCGATAACTTAAAAATTTTTTTGACAGTTTGCTATTTTGCTCAATATAGTATCCGAACCTTTTGCACTTGGTAAATTTTCCTTTTACACTATATTAGTACTGTTCTCCAAAAATTGAACAAAGAAAAAATAGGGGTTTACGCTTATCATTTCACAAATTTATTGAATCTGTTATATTTTTTTGTAGCGGTTCCGCAAGTTACAAATCTGACCAGGATAAGATATCACACAGCTGGCAACTCTATGCAGCACCCCTGTTTTTAAAAATTAGGAACTGCTGATTATAAGTTTTTGTTAAAGATACAAGTATTTTGAAAATTTCATGTGTGGAGGCTGTGCAATAATAAACAACTAATGGCCGACGAAGTGCAACCTGCGAAAAAATCTAAAATGAGTTTAGAAACTACTCCGCACCAAACCGCGGTCGCATCGGCGGGGAATGTAAAAATATGTGCCCACTGGGTTAAGCGGAAAAAGCGGCATTGTAAGATGCAAGTGGTCAAGGGTAAAGATTATTGTGCAGAACATGCAGTTGATACTGAAGTAACTTCAGATCGTATTCCTTGTCCTTTAGACAGCAGACACACTGTTTATAAACACAAGCTAAATAAACATTTGAAAATTTGTAACGCCCGCACAATTACAACTGGTCTGCCGGAATATATACACAAAAATATAAACTTCGGCAATGCCAAGCAAGAGGAAAAGCCAGACGAATTAAATAACATAAAACTTAAGGACTTGGAAGACAAAGAATTCTATCATGTGATAAACAAAGTAAAAGAATTATATGAAAAGCACATAGAAAACCAAATCAGAAAATTGGAATGCCACCATGAATGCATGGATGAGCTCTTGGGCAAAGAAGAATATGGCAAAGAGCAACGCAAGCACTTGTTGCAATTGGCTGCTTTATTGGGTATTCTGGAGAATGAAGGCAAAATTCGTAATTCAACGTGCTTTTTAGAATTCGGAGCCGGTAAAGGCCAGTTTGCTGTAAGCTTGGCAAAATTGTTAGAGACCAAACAAAATTCCCAAGTAATTTTGGTCGATCGCATGTCCTTGCGCCACAAAAAAGATAATAAAATTGAAGATCGCTGTCTGGTACAACGAATAAAAGCCGATATAGCAGATTTTGCTTTAGATAAGTTTAGCGCTTTGAAAAAATTTCAACATTGCGTTGCCGTTTCCAAACATTTATGTGGCGGAGCAACAGACCTAGCATTGCGTTGCGTTACGCAAGCCACGGAAAATTTAACTGAATTAATTCTAATCGCCTTATGCTGTCACCATCGCTGTGACTGGCAGTCCTTTGTGGGGAAAAAGTTCATACAGGAGCAGAACATAACCCACCGGGAATTTGTTATTATAACAAAAATGGTAGGTTGGGCGGTTTGCGGCTCCGGTATGAGCAGAGAAAGGCGTAAAGCTTTAAAAGAGCAAGAGATAACTGATGTTGATGAAAAGCAACGTTTATCTTTGGCCGAACGTGAAAACATCGGCGTGATGTGCAAACGTGTTTTAGACTATGCCCGTTTAGAATATCTGCAAAATAACGGTTACGAAGCTCAGCTGTATTATTATGTTCCTAAAGAGGTTACATTGGAAAACATAGTTTTATTGGCGCGAAGAAAAACCACACTATGAGATGGCCTCGATTAAAAACCGCATTAATATTTTGTCTTTTAATGAAATGATTTTTTTTAATAAAATTAGAAATATTTTGTTTTCTATAAATTTGTAAATATGTAATTATTAATGTAACTAAAAAAAAAAACAAAAGATTTATTTTATTTTTGGATCTTTTTAAATGTTTCCTCCTTTCACGAGTTTTTTCGATTTAAAAATTTTTTAATTGAACGAGATTGCTGGCAATATTGAGCCATTTTTAGGATTCCGACGTCCAAAGTGAGCGTTTAAAACATTGTTCTTAACTTCGCTGCCATTTGATATCAATTTTATTTTCCTCGTTGAAGAACAGATTTTTTACTATCAGAAATATTTTTCTAAAACTTTAGCCATATGAAAAACAGAACAAAAAACTAGAAGCATGAGTGAAAATGAATTACAACTGGGTAGTAGAGTGTATGATATGTAATTATACAAGAAAAGAAAATAATATGTAGGGAACCATGGATTGGCTATCAAAATTTTGGAAAACTTGTAACTTATTAATTAGATAAATTTTTTGAAAATCGAAATCGCACAGCAGCTAAGACTTTCAGAGTGCACACAGTTTAGTTGACTTTGACCACAAGCATGAACTGGCCGTTCCTACTCATTCTTTGAACGCAACATACATATGTATGTACGTACATACATAAATACTATGTTAAAATTTAAGGCAACTTTTATGGTTTTAAGTCCACATTATCTAATTATTTTCTAATTAATAACTATACTATATGTTTTTATACATTAATGTGTGTTGCAGGGACTTACCGCTTGAACAACACTTTCTAGGTTCAGCGGTTCAGCTCCTTACGATTGCCCACAGCTCAGCTGCGTCTTCTATATTTCACTCACTTAACTTTTAAAGTTTCATAAACAATCCCTTTTCTTGTAATAAAACACACACACACATATATGTATGTATATACACACATATACATACACACATTCGAAGCTTTATTTTCAATTAATTTGTAAAAAATATATTGATCAAATTGAAAACAACTGTAATAATAACGGCTCCGCTATTTGCGAACCCATTTTAAAAACTCTGCAACTGTACACATGAGGTCCGTTGCAGTACTTTTCCAGCAAAACTTATGCAACAGCTGACTGCGGTGAATTGTTGTGTTGCAAAATTTGTATTCTTTTGATTATACAAAGCAGCGTCGAATTTAACAACATACATACATACATACATACATACACACATATACTAAATTTTGGTTACTTTAAAAATTAAATCACATTCCTACACATACATACATACATACATACATTTAATTTTTACATACATTTTAATAATTACATATTTTTAATTTTTACATATTTTAGAGAAAACCTAAAATTCTGTTTGTCTACCAGCCGTTTCGTTTTTACTGGCAAAATTTTGTGCAGCAAAAATCTGCACTACGCACTCACAAACTGTACTTTTA
This sequence comes from Epicampocera succincta, assembly GCA_932526305.1. Taxonomy (NCBI): domain Eukaryota; kingdom Metazoa; phylum Arthropoda; class Insecta; order Diptera; family Tachinidae; genus Epicampocera; species Epicampocera succincta. Next base: position 63,496,953 of record OW052034.1, read on the forward strand.
CTCTCAAAATTCTCGCTCTCATATACTGGAGACAATTGTAACTCAGTGAAGTCGATAACATAATTCTCTACAGAGCAATATTTAGCTAAGCCAACTTTGCTGGTCGCAAGTATTCCCTAATTAGCTCGTATAAAACTTTTTAAAGCTGGTTCTAAGATTCGCTAATCGAGTTGTAGGTGAACTTTCTTTAAGGTTTCTAACTTAAGAAATGCATTCACTACAATCTTTATGGGGGCCAATAAGAAATATATTGTCGAAGGTTGCCGTACGGACCAATAAATTGTGAAATCAATTGTGCATTATGGCAATCGTGTAATGCGTTCGTAAGTTAACGGTATGTAGAAGCAAACTAAGTTCCATTATCTGCCATACTGTGAAAGGTGTCTTAAGGCATTGAAATATTAAAACGAGGTTCTGGGACTCCCAATAATTAGGCAATATTTTCAAAAAACATCATCAAGTTTACATACGCTGCTTGACAAACTTCACATAAACTGTGAACTGCGTCATATATTGCACGCAGTTTTAAAGGACTTTGTTTTTAAAATGGTATCGAGAATAGAATAAGAACAGCAAAACGCAAAATGTTGTTCATTAAAATTGTAATCAGCTGTTTCCTTGACTGTCAATGGAACGAAAATTTGTAAACAAATTCTTATCAAATTTTAAAAGTGATAGTGGGCATTCAGACCAGGCAATTCTTTCAGCTAAGCTGATTAGCTTTTAGGAATTGCTGTGTGTGAACAACAAAGCAATTGCAATGCGATATGTGCATCTTTCTTGTCAATAAGAATTGAGCAGTGTAAATTGTGACTGAGAGATAATTAAAAAATTTGTGAGAAAACTTAACCGTGTGTCTGTCAAATTAGTTCCGGACGAGACTTTTGATGATTACAAATTTTTTCGCAGTGATGACACCGATTATTTGTAATTAAATTAGCAGTCTTTTTTTATTCGCCCACCCACCTTGGGCAAGGTTTGGCGGTAGTATGTGTGGTAAGTGATCATCCATATACATTTTTTTACAAAATTAGATAACTAGTCTGGTGTAATATGAAAAAATTAAATATTTTATGTTATACTAGAGTATAATATCAAAGCAAAAGAGGCGATCAACACTGTACAGTGTTGAATTTACAATTTTTGAAAATGCGACTAGATATTTTTCGTAGCGAGTTTTGTTTGTCTGAAGGCTCCTATTACAGTACAACCTGTATAGTCCCTACACTCGCTAGTTCGGACTATCGAGTCAACCGAACATTTACATTTTTCGGAGAGTTTAGAAATTTGTCCTCTAAAGTTCGGACAAGTGCTCTTTTTTTCAGTTCTCAGTAATTTTTTGTTGTTATTTTACCGCCTGACAAAAAAAGTATTTGAACATGAGGAAGAATTCAAGAGTGTGTAAAATATTTCTGTTTACTGGAGTTTGCTTGCTGTTAAGACGAAGACATAAATATGCCTCATAGATTTCCGTCGAAAGCGAATGTGAAGAAGAAGCCTGCCTACATGTTGTTCAGTTCAAAGCCGGGGATCTTCTGTGCCACTAGCTGCAACTATATCTGTCCAGACTAGGAAAGTTATTCTAAATTTTTGTTTTAAAACACTGGTTTAGTTATAAAGAATTTGAATGTATCGTATGCAGCCTGTGGTAATACGGCGCTGGTGGTAATAGTGCTGTCACTCGGTAATACAAGTTATCGGTCGGTGGGAATAAAGAAAAAAATGTTTTACTTGCGGTTTTTGGAAAAAAATATTAAGAAAAAAATGGCGGGAATACACTCGTATTTATAGATTTGATAACTACTCGTAACAAAAAATTATTTCTATTTAAAATATTTTATTAGTTGGCTACTATTCGTTTTCAATGGCACTGAAATCGAAAGTGTTTTACTATTAAGTTTAACTATTATTTTCACTAGACGGTCTGTAGAACAAAGTGGTGGTTGGGGATTTCTTATTTCTGTTAAGATGAATATGAAAATGGTAGCTGGGGGTCTCAGCGACTTGCACTTGTCGTATTTTTAAATATAAATTATATATTTTCCTTCAGCCGGTACAAAGTAAACTAGGTTTGGCATTTGATTGTTATTGACGTCATTCGTAATTTACATATCAATACAAAAAGTAATTTGTAAATGATCCAACAAAAAGACACACAATAACATCGAAACCCATATAATATAAATTTAAATTACCTATTTAATATAAATGAAGCGTCTTATTTGTATTAAATTCTCTGAAATCAGTATCACTATAAAGTTCTTGGCCGGCCCCCGGCCGCCTTTAGAAACAAACGGAAAAGTATCGCCAAGTGTAGCATCCGGAAATGGCTATAAAATAACTCACTTTTGTATTGTATTTAGTTTCCAAATAATTCTTAATTTTGGGGATTAGTCGCCAATACTTTTGATGCTCTTTCTTGTAATTTACAAGATTATGATTCAGATTTTTATTACAGTGTTTTGTTCAGCCATCCTGTCGATTAATAGTTATCGAGTCAATCAAATCAAACTAACCGACTTCTTAACAAATTGTTCAAATAAAAAGAGCCACATTTTTTCCGGCAGACAACTTTTTTCTTATTGTCAACTGTAATTGTGCGAAGAAGTTTTTATCATATTGTCGCACTGCGTTTTCGTACTAAAATGGATGTAGCGCACATCCTTTATAACTATTTTTAAAATTATTTAAATATATTCAGCATCCAAATACATACAAAACTGAATTAAAACTTGTGCTTTATTTGGAGTTTAGACTGTTGTGAAAACTGGGCGCTTGCGCTAATTCCCGCAACAATGAAAACTTTTCACAGCTGTTGTGCACTAGAAATGCATTAGCGTCATCCCTACAGCAGCTGATCGCAACAAAATGCAGTGAAAACTATTGAAAATATTTGAATGTTCTCTTCTTCACTGCAGCACTGATACAAAGTTTTAATGCATTTACGAATAATTATGCATTTACGTGCAATTAGTTGTTTCTTTAATAATAATTGTTATGCTCAAAATGTAATTAAAATGTGCAAATTGTGTTGTATAAAACATTGTTAATCGAAACCATGTTCTGCAAATTTCTATATTTTTTATTATATTGCGATAAAAAATTCTATCATTGCGATAAAATCCCAAAAACCTCGACACCATTTTGTTAACACAGTCTACTCTAAGACGTCAAAGCACAATATCGGCCTTAGGAACAATGCAAGTTCCAATTTTGGGCTATCCTTTTAAAAGTATTTAGTAGACAAATTTCGTTAGATATTTGCTTTTCTGTTCAGTTGCCTTCTTGTTCCCTTTTGGTTGCAATTCACAAGCGTTAACAAACGGACAAACTTCTAACCCGCAGTCTTAATTAGTGGAGCGCACGTGCCTTTTGTTTACACGCAAATGCCCCTTCGACTGCATTTATATTTAGTCAAATATCACAGTAGAGACCACCCAAAACTTTTTCATAAAATTCAAAACTATAACCTCTGTTTTTGGATATACATGTTGTCCCATTAGGACTATATACGACAATTGTACATTTGTGTACCCAATATGACAGAGAGGCTTAAAAGGGGCGCGCCTTCTCCAGATGTAGGTCCTTGCGACGATCAAATAAGTGGCCGCTCTCAAGCTGTTAAGAAGTCCTATTATTTGGGAGATATTTAGGAAACCAGAAAGATGTTGGTCTAGAGTCAATATTTTTGCCTACATCCGGAACTGAACACTTAAAATGACAGCACTGAATAATTCTAGTGTCGTATTTTCCTACTCCAAATAGTTATTTAGGTGCTTGATTGGGTTCATTAAAGCTCCAAACTATATTCGGAAAATGTTTGGACATAAACCATAACAGCTTTTGCGAACTTAAAAATATACATTTTCACATAATTACAACAATAACAACTTTATATAAAAATTTTCCGAAGCTCATTCCGTATTAAACTTCTGCTTAGAATAAGCAAAGAAAACTTCCGCTCAATAATAATTCCAATCCATTTATATATGAACACTTTTATGTTTAACTCTAGCGCAATATTTCTTAACTAAATAAAAATGTTCTGCACAACAAGAGGAAGCTTTTGTGTAGCTTTTCGCCGAAATTAAGAAAAATGGCGGCAAAAACAGTTTCCAAACTGTAACAATAAAATTCACTTGTAATTGAAGTAAAAACTCACCTTCTTTATAAACTTTTGTCAATTTCTTAATTAATTTAAACACTATCACAATCACTTGCACCCGCAAAACTAGAAGTACATTTTCCACTTTTTAAGTAACACCATCAACATATAAAATAGATATTTATCATATTATTTCGTTAGAAAGATTCTCACTACTAAAGCCAACCAACCGACTGCCCGTACAAAAGAAAACTAATGTTTGTTTCGCCTTTAATGTTGCCAGATGTATCTGTTTTTCGACTCTCAACACTGTTTCAACAATATTTGGGGTTTCTTCAGCTCGTTTCCACGCTTTTGCTAATAAAGGTCCCCAAGTATTATATACTTGCAGTATCGGACAAAACTAAGCACGGACCCTTCTTATCAATAAACTTTGCAATATTGATTGAAAATAATTCTTATTTCATAGAAAATATTATTATATTTAAAATAATTTACTCTTTAGATGTTAAAAACAAAAGGAATAAATTTGATGCAGGTGGTTTCAGCAAAACAAATTTATTTATGCAGGAACGTCCAAGAATGCAGTGACAAAACTAATGCACGTAACCTTGAATATTACTTTTGTGTTGTAATAAAATATTACTTACAAAAAATGCCGTTCTTTTGGTCAAAGATCAAATTAAGCGCGTATAGAGAATATTTACATTAATTTTTGAGTTGTTTCCGCGGCTTCAAACTGGTTCTGGACGTTTTTCGTAACTTACCCTTCCAAATGGCACGAAATAAATATTCAGTACATTTAAAAGAAAAAATAATGTAATTAATGTCTTCCCCATCTTTTTTCCAAAAACTGCAAGTAAACCTTTTTTTCTGATTTTGTTTTCTTGTTCTTTATTCCCACCGACCGACAACTTGTATTACCGAGCTAATACGGCATAGGGAGTGTGGTGGAAAGACCAAAAAAATAGAAGTCCTTTCCAGTGAATGCTTTGAAGCGGTTGATTGATAATAAAAATCTTTCAATTATTTCTTCGGTTTAAAAGGAAAACATGTTATAACAATAACAAAAGAACACAAATTCGTAAAAGTAAAGGAATAAACAGTAATATATATGTACAGTATCGGACAAAACTAAAGCATTAAATCCTTCTTCATTTGTCAATATTATTATATAATAAAAAACAACAACAACATAAATTCTTCATTTAAACTATCAAAATGCAATAAAAAGGATAAACGGCATTATTTGAAGGCTACAAATCTAAAGCATATAGTGAATTAAACATAATGAAGTCTTAAAAAACACTCTTGTATTATATTTAAAATACTTTTAAGTATAATAATATTTTAAACTTTTAAGTGTGAGCAACTTTTTCTTTGGTATTGTAAAGAAACCAAAACAGCTGACTTTTGTTCAGATATTTTTACCGCCACAAAGAAACAGAAGAATTTGTCAGTTGGTGTTTCGTGAAAAGAAATAAAATCTTAACCATTTGGTTCAAAATGCAATTGATCAAATTGCAGTTGTTGAAATGATCAAGTGCGAAGGTAAGTACATATTTATTTATTGTTTAATAAAAAAATTCTTTTCACTTCACTGTTTTCACGTTTTCTTTTAATTACTTGTTTAGTAATTTTTTTGATGTTTTGCATTTTTTAACTTTTAGAAATATTTATATACATTAACTTTATTAACAGCAAAAAAAAAAACAATGTGCCGCCAAATCTGCCAGCGGTTTCATGCTTGTCAATGAATGAACTTACTAAGTCTACTACAGGTTTGGCTGTTGTAGCGGTTGTTAATTTAGTAAAATAAAAATGTATAAATTTTGTTGTTGCCAAGTTTTATATTTACTAAATCTACAATATCTACAAGCTACGAGGTGTAAAAACCGTTAATAATTTGTGTCCTATTCATTTTTTTAAAACATCTGCACATCTTCGTTGCATGGAGTCTATTAAGCCAGGCAGTACCTCAGAAGAAATTTCATTCCAAACATTTTCCAAATTCTTGATCTACAATTTCGGATAGATTTTCTATGGGATTGAGATTTGGTAATTATGCTGGTCGTTTCAAAACAATAATTTTGTTGTTAACGAACCACTCTTTCACACGTTTAGATCTGTGTTTAGGCTCGTTATCTTGTTGGTATATCCACTTAGTCCGTATTTCCTCCTCTGCAAGTGGCAGTATTCCATTTATTTTATAAATTGGGCCGATACCATAGACTGGAAAACATCCTGAGACCGAAATGCTACTCCCGGCATGATTACCTGTGCCTTTGGTATAACGTGGATGAACATGTTGGGCTTCGCAATATTCTTAATCCATCGGAAGCTATTAAATCAAATTTTGATTCATCAGAGAAAAGAACAGTATACCATAGTGTAGAGGTCCAATTAATTAGTTCCTTCTACAGCCGGCCTTTGGATTGTTCTGGAATAGATCTTTTTGTAATAAACGTATTATTGTCTGGTCTTCTCGTCTGCTGGTTTTTCGTGGACGCCCACCTTTATGTTCTGTAGCCAAAGTACCAGAACAATGAAAAGGGCTTATAGTTCGAGATATAACGGATTGGCCGTTATTAAAATCAGCTCTTATATTTTTTCTTTTAAATGTACTGAATATTTATTTCGTGCCATTTGGTAGAGTAAGTTACGAAAAACGTCCAGAACCAGTTTGAAGCCGCGGAAACAACTCAAAAATTAATGTAAATATTCTCTATACGCGCTTCTTTTGATATTTGAAAAAAAATAACGGCATTTTTTGTAAGTAATATTTTATTACAACACAAAAGTAATATTCAAGGTTACGTGCATTAGTTTTGTCACTGCATTCTTGGACGTTCCTGCATAAATAAATTTGTTTTGCTGAAACCACCTGCATCAAATTTATTCCTTTTGTTTTTAACATCTAAAGAGTAAATTATTTTAAATATAATGATATTTTCTATGAAATAAGAATTATTTTCAATCAATATTGTAAAGTTTATTGATAAGAAGGGTCCGTGCTTAGTTTTGTCCGATACTGCAAGTATATAATACTTGGGGACCTTTATTAGCAAAAGCGTGGAAACGAGCTGAAGAAACCCCAAATATTGTTGAAACAGTGTTGAGAGTCGAAAAACAGATACATCTGGCAACATTAAAGGCGAAACAAACATTAGTTTTCTTTTGTACGGGCAGTCGGTTGGTTGGCTTTAGTAGTGAGAATCTTTCTAACGAAATAATATGATAAATATCTATTTTATATGTTGATGGTGTTACTTAAAAAGTGGAAAATGTACTTCTAGTTTTGCGGGTGCAAGTGATTGTGATAGTGTTTAAATTAATTAAGAAATTGACAAAAGTTTATAAAGAAGGTGAGTTTTTACTTCAATTACAAGTGAATTTTATTGTTACAGTTTGGAAACTGTTTTTGCCGCCATTTTTCTTAATTTCGGCGAAAAGCTACACAAAAGCTTCCTCTTGTTGTGCAGAACATTTTTATTTAGTTAAGAAATATTGCGCTAGAGTTAAACATAAAAGTGTTCATATATAAATGGATAGGAATTATTATTGAGCGGAAGTTTTCTTTGCTTATTCTAAGCAGAAGTTTGATACGGAATGAGCTTCGGAAAATTTTTATATAAAGTTGTTATTGTTGTAAATATGTGAAAATGTATATTTTTAAGTTCGTAAAAGCTGTTATGGTTTATGTCCAAACATTTTCCGAATATAGTTTGGAGCTTTAATGAACCCAATCAATCACCTAAATAACTATTTGGAGTAAGAAAATACGACACTAGAATTATTCAGTGCCATTTAAGTGTTCAGCTGCCATTTTAAGTGTTCAGTTCCGGGTGTAGGCAAAAATATTGAATCTAGACCAACATCTTTCTGGTTCCCTTAATATCTCCCAAATAATAGGACTTCTTAACAGCTTGAGAGTGGCCACTTGTTTGATCGTCGCAAGGACCTACATCTGGAGAAGGCGCGCCCCTTTTAAGCCTCTCTGTCATATTGGGTACACAAATGTACAATTGTCGTATATAGTCCTAATGGGACAACATGTATATCCAAAAACAGAGGCTATAGTTTTGAATTTTATGAAAAAGTTTTGGGTGGTCTCTACTGTGATACTTGACTAAATATAAATGCAGTCGAAGGGGCATTTGGGTGTAAACAAAAGGCACGTGCGCTCCACTAATTAAGACTGCGGGTTAGAAGTTTGTCCGTTTGTTGACGCTTGTGAATGCCCAACTTTAAGTTCGAAGTATCATAAATTGCAACCAAAAGGGAACAAGAAGGCAACTGATCAGAAAAGCAAATATCTAACGAGATTTGTCTACTAAATACTTTTAAAAGGATAGCCAAAAATTGGAACTTGCATTGTTCCTAAGGCCGATATTGTGCTTTGACTTCTTAGAGTAGACTGTGTTAACAAAATGGTGTCGAGGTTTTTGGGATTTTATCGCAATGATAGAATTTTTTATCGCAATATAATAAAAAATATAGAAATTTGCAGAACATGGTTTCGATTAACAATGTTTTATACAACACAATTTGCACATTTTAATTACATTTTGAGCATAACAATTATTATTAAAGAAACAACTAATTGCACGTAAATGCATAATTATTCGTAAATGCATTAAAACTTTGTATCAGTGCTGCAGTGAAGAAGAGAACATTCAAATATTTTCAATAGTTTTCACTACATTTTGTTGCGATCAGCTGCTGTAGGGATGACGCTAATGCATTTCTAGTGCACAACAGCTGTGAAAAGTTTTCATTGTTGCGGGAATTAGCGCAAGCGCCCAGTTTTCACAACAGTCTAAACTCCAAATAAAGCACAAGTTTTAATTCAGTTTTGTATGTATTTGGATGCTGAAGTTCCCAGTTCAGCAATATATTTAGGTAATTATAAAAAAATAGTTGTAAAGGATGTGCGCTACATCCACTTTAGTACGAAAACACAGTGCGACAGTATGATAAAAACTTCTTCGCACAATTACAGTTGACAATAAGAAAAAAGTTGTCTGCCGGAAAAAATGTGGGTCTTTTTATTTGAACAATTTGTTAAGAAGTCGGTTAGTTTGATTTGATTGACTCGATAACTATTAATCGACAGGATGGCTGAACAAAACACTGTAAAAAAAAGGTCTGAACCATAATAGTAGAAAATGTTGAATCAGAAGACGACAGTTTTCTTGTAAATTACAAGAAAGAGCATCAAAAGTATTGGCGACTAATCCCCAAAATTAAGAATCATTTGGAAACTAAAAACAATACCAAAGTGAGTTATTTTATAGCCATTTCCGGATGCTACACTTGGCGATACTTTTCCGGCCGGCCCAGAACTTTATAGTGATACTGATTTCAGAGAATTTAATACAAATAAGACGCTTAATTTATATTAAATAGGTAATTTAAATTTATATTATATGGGTTTCGATGTTATTGTGTGTCTTTTTGTTGGATCATTTACAAATTACTTTTTGTATTGATATGTAAATTACGAATGACGTCAATAACAATCAAATGCCAAACCTAGTTTACTTTGTACCGGCTGAAGGAAAATATATAATTTATATATAAAAATACGACAAGTGCAAGTCGCTGAGACCCCCAGCTACCATTTTCATATTCATCTTAACAGAAATAAGAAATCCCCAACCACCACTTTGTTCTACAGACCGTCTAGTGAAAATAATAATTAAACTTAATAGTAAAACACTTTCGATTTCAGTGCCATTGAAAACGAATAGTAGCCAACTAATAAAATATTTTAAATAGAAATCATTTGTTGTTGCGAGTAGTTATCAAATCTATAAATACGAATATGAGAAGAGTGTATGAGTTAAGCGAGTAGAGACAGTCTGGCTGTGCATCGATACATCGCAACGTCTGTTTGTCATTGATATTGAATTCATATTGTCTACTGAACTGAATGCAATATTACTTAAAAAGGGCCGAATCGCAAAGTCTCGTGCTACCCAAACACTTTCGTTTAGTGGGGCCATTATTAAACCTTAAAGTTTATGCATGAAAATAATGAAAAGCAGTGTTGCCAATGCGGTTTTTACATTAAGAGCTGCTTCAATTTCGACACAATTTGTCTATTACATTTTTCAACGTAGTCTACTTGGAGTTCTATACACTTAGTCCAATGTTTCTCCAATTTTCTTAACCCTTCAGAAAAATATGATCAAAATAGGCATTTGTTTATGAAATGATTTCGTCGTTTGAGTCAAAAGTCTTTCCGCCGAGTTATTTTCAATTATTCAAGTTTGGAACAAGATATAGTCACTCGGGGCTAAATAGGGCCGATGAGGAAGCAATTCATAATCCAATTCATGTGTTTCTGGCCATGGAAAATGCACATGTGTACACCCTTGTTTGTGGTCGATTGTGAGCAAATGGGCGCCACCCATTTTGCCGTCAGCTTTCTCACACCCAACTGCTCATTCCAAATTAAACTCACTGAGCAGTTCGAGATGCCAATCTCTCTCACTTTCAATCTTCGATCGGCTAAAGCCATAGCGTGAATTTGTTCAATTTGTTTCGGATGTAGAGACCTGGAGAGACTGGACGTCCAGAACGTTTGGCATTTTCTGTGCTTGTACGGCGACATTGAAACTCACTAAACCACTTCTACAACCTGGAAATGGATGGAGCAGAATCCCCATAATATTTATCAAGCCTTGATTTGAGTGCCCACGAAATTCACCAACGACGCAGCGTTTTCAAATTTAGACCGGCTTCAACTGACAGTTGCCTGTCGACAGCAGCAGCGTTGCCATTTCAATTAAGAAGCGGAAAATTTATAAGGTCACGGGCAACTTTTTTATGAAATTTTTAAAGCGCCTGAAAACCCGTAACAAAACTACCGATATGCGGTACGGAGCATCGTACTGCTGAATGACGTTAACGGTGATCAAGATTTGCTTAAAATGATCATAACTGGTCACGAGTCCAATGATCCCAATGGACTATCCTACGCGATCCAAGACCAACAAATGTCCGCCAAACTCTACCAAATGCCACTGTTTTTTTCGATTACCGTGTCAATCACTATCAGCCGGTCTTGTAGGCAGTATTATTTAGAAGTTGTGCGCTGCTGGGGAGAAGCAATACAAAAAAAAACGTACGGAATTGTGGAAAAAATTCCTGGCTTTTGCTCACTCGTTTCCAATTGCTCGTAACTTTTGACCAACAAAATTACCGCATAATCATGCCTCAGCCATTGCATTCACCAGCTTTGGGGAGCTGTAACTTTTTCCTTATTCCAGATTGAAGAGACCCATAAAAGAAGGGCATTTTGCAGCGATTGAGTAGATAAAAGCGGAATTGCTAATAGAGCTGAAGAACAAACAACAAACTTTATATAACAGAAATTTTTCCAGGCTGACACAAGATCATCATTATATGTATGTCGGGGAGACTACTTTGGGGTCGACATCGAAATTGACGATTAAATAAATATTTGTTGAGAAAAATAAAAATGCACCTGAATTTCTTAATAGACTTCGGATAATAACAAGACATAAAAACTGTTGCCTTTTTATTTGTCGGAAAAACAGTATAAAATTTGCACTAGTCGAATGAGTGCCGGACAAAAGTTGCCATAACGGCCACTTTTGTCAAGTCCAACTTTGCAACGTCGCTATAATAAAGCAATTCCAAACTTCAAAAAATCCCTATTCCGTAAACATTTTGGAGCCAATGTCTTTATAATGAGTTAATTAAATGCAAATTTTAGCATAAAATGCAATTAATAAATTACCATATTTGTATCTCGAATATCAAACAATAAATACATATTTCTTACGCCGTAATCAGTAACACAAATAACAGTAGTAGAACTACTAAATATTTAATAACAAACACTTGTTAACGTCTTTTGAATTGTTCATTAATTTATGGATCAATTTGCAAATAATAAATATTTTATTCCGCACAAAAAGCGAAAAAAGAGAAGACAACAAATAAATAGCGAATAACGCAAGAATAAAATAGTTGTCTAAGTACGAGCAAGTCAGTAGTTTGTCTATCGACTTCAAGTAAAACATGGATCTTTTTGATTGTTTTTGTTGCAAATTTAAAACTTTAATCTTGTTATTTAATAAGAAAAAACCTACAATAAATTATTACAAAGATTATTAATTCATAAAGACATGCACAGATTACACGAAAGGAAAAATAGTAGATTGTATGTGTGTGTTTGTGTGTGTATGTGTTTTTCAGTAATTGTTATATAAAGTTTTCTAAGAAATAAATCAGATATTACAATTTAATTAAAGCGAAAGGGATTTATACATTTTTGACATAATTATTTCTAAATACAAGTTTTTGTTTCTTTGCATGAGTTCGAAGCAGGTCTTCCGATTTGGCTGGGATTTCACTGGGCGCCGCCCACTATCAAATGAAGTCGCAAGCGCTAAGTTTAGACAGAACCACGCCACTCCTTTGCATCATAGTGATCGTTGCTGTGGTATTAGATTCACCCCGTATTGTGAGTTATCTCGATAGGTTATTAAGTCCAGATGCAGAATTGAAAATGTTGGAGTTGTGCAGGGGTGTGTTTCCGCTGACCTTTGTTTGCTTCTCTCTGTTGATGGCCTGATGTCTTATTTATTTATTTTTCTCTTCTCTCTTCGTTTGGTTTTACAGCTCACTGAACACTTTGGAAATTGTGTTTGCACTGCCAAATGGTATTGTTCTGATCTACTGAAATGTTTGCTGCTTTAACATGTACTAATTTTATTTCCAAATTAAAATCATGTTATTTTAACACTTTTCAATGACCATTTAACTACATTTCAGTTTATTCGCTTGTCTGTATAGCACTAAAATGTTACCTAAACGTTTATAAAACTTATTTTCACGTTCAACATGTTTAAATTAAATGTAAAATATATTATTTTACAGACCATAATTATAAATCCCCTGTTTTTAAGTTTGAAAAAAAAGAAACTAATATAGTTTTTTTAGTTTAGAAAATAGGACAGCTAATATTAATAATATAACAACTTAAAATAAGTTCTACGCAAGATATTTAAATTTAAACTTTAATCAAAAATATTTCTCACCTCTGGAACGTCAATATTCGTCAGTGTTTTGAAGAGGAAACAACTGATTTTGGGGACTTTTTATGAATTTCCTTTATTTGACCTTTAATTAGTTTTCTGTTTAACGTCTGTCTGTTCCAACCTTAATCTTTCGAAATTTTTTTGGCAACTACAAATTTTTCATCAACGTCTAGTGGATGTACGAACATTTTCAGCGTCTTTTCATTTTCAGTGTATCCCTGAATTGATGGATGCAAAACTAGCCCTTCAACCCTTCGGGGGTTGTTCTATTATTTTAGCAACTGCATTTACATTTTTATGAACTTTTAAAGATATTGCTGGTTTTATTTTCCAGTCATTCATCAGAATTATGTACAAAATTTATTTTAAAAGCAGGACATTGTGGGGCGATGATATCCTAAAAGCTGCATGAATTGTTCACAACTGCTAATTTCCAGCTTAGAATATGTAAAATGTAAAAATATGTGTAATGTCAGATGGTTTTCTTCGTGTCTGTCAAAGTTGGTTAATTTACATGAAGTTTTTAATTTTAGGTCACAAACGCTCATGTACATTTACATGTTTGTCGTAACAGCTGATATACAAACATATGTAAAGCGTGTTTTTTTTTAGAGTGTCACAACTTTGAGTTTGAGCACCCATTTAACAGCTGACAGTTGCTTTTTGTTTAGTTTGGTTTTAAATTTCACTACGAATCGACTTACACCAGAGCAACGTGTGCAAGTTGTTGAAATTTTTAATCAAAATAATTGTTCTATTCGTCAAACAATACAAAACCGTCCTTCAGGGCGAAGAAGAGAAGATCGTTTTGGGACCACATTTACTGTTGCTGATAATGTACATACCGTTAAAAGCCAAACAGTGCGCACTGAAGAAGCTGTAGCCGCTGTACAGGAAAGTTGCAGATGATCCTAATCAATCAACTCATCGCTGTTTGTCAGCAACTGGGGTTGTGTCCTTTCGCTTTATGGGAGATTTTACGCAAGGATCTTGGCCTCAAAGCTTTCAAGATGCAACTTGTGCAGGAATTAAAGCCAAACGACCATCGTATGTGCCGCCAACTCAATGCGCTACAATTGATTTACTCAAAGAAACTTCTGATGAATAAATTATTTCACGTAATGGCCCAATTAATTGGCCACCAAGATCCTGCGATTTAACCCAATTGGATTATTTTCTTTGGGGTTATGTTAAGTCACTTGTCTACGTCGATAAACCACAAACAATTGAACACCTGGAAATCAACATTCGAGAGTTATCGGCGAAATACGGCCGCAAATGCTGCGAAATGTTGTTAAAAATTGGTGTTCCAGATTGCGCCTTCTACGCACCCCCAGTGGCGGCCAGATGGCAGAAATCATATATAAACATTAATTTCATAAAATAAAGCCCGTTTCATTGATATTAAAAATATATTTGCCTGTTTTATTATGATTTAAACTTGTGTCACTCTATAAAAAACACCCTTTACATGTATGAGTGCTTGAAAATCAGAATTTATTTTTGGGTAAAAGTGATTGTGGGAAGCTAATTTTATAAATTTCTTCACTATTAAATTTTTCCCCCTTTTAGTTTTACGTTCTCCTGCTCTTTATCCTCTTCTTTTTACTATGTATTTTTTTTTTACTATAAGATCTTGGACTTTCATCAAAAAACAATTTAGGAACTGTATTGTTGTTGTTAAAATATAAAGCTAGAAAATAGCTCTTGGAAAGTTCTTGTTTCAGTCGGCTGCGAACTGCACAAAATCAAACGCCGACGAATGTTTGCGAGTTGCATGGAAATTTGGTGTCAGATGTTTTAAGCATAGAATTTTGTCAGCATGTACTCGAATGACATGTATGTAGTTACTCAGCGGTGTAAAGTTTGACATTTACAGTGCGAAAAACATGTCGTCTGTGCGTAACTTCAGCTTTCTTTCGTCAAGAATTTGCTTAAACAAAGGCGCTGCATTTGATTAAATTTTGTACAATAATTGAGCTGCCAAAGTTCGAAACCAATAACAAGGACTTAATGCAGCGCCAACAACTTAAGATTTTTTTTTGGCAATGCGTTTATCCAAAATTATGTTTTTAGTTATTTCAAAAAATCTTTTCCATCCAAAAATATAAGAAAAAATCAATCAGACGTACGAGCTGGCAGGAAGAAATTAAAATTCGTTTTCAATAACGGAAAGCTTCAATATTGAGTATTTCTTTGTGTAATTTAGTTGATAACTGGCTGCATGTGAATTCGGAGCATATTTCAGTGAGTTGGGCGCTCAATCCACTGATAAAGTAACCACAAGTAACCACAAGTATGATGATGCTGATGTGCCAGGGCTTCTTCACAGCAGCGCTCAATACTGTGACACAACAGATTTAATATTATAATGACTGAGTACAAAAAGTACTTAAAGTAACGTTAAAAAAACTATATTTCATCGCTCTTAGAACAATTTTTGAATTAAAACAATGCGCCGATGATTAAATACTCACTTTGTGATTAATAATTTTTGCAGGAAAAATACAATAATTCAAAAATAAGATTTTTTTTTAAATCGTTTAAAATGTAATGAAAATTATGTTTTTATTAATATTCAAGAGCGACATTGATTTAATAAAATTGACAATTTTCGAAAAAGAACAGCTTTAAATATGTTCACAAAGGAAAATGATTTGAAATTTCGCCTAAATCATACAAAGACCCCAGCCTTAACAAAAGACTTGCATAGATCTACATTTGAATTATTTAGTTTAAAAGTTCTACCCACAAACTTTTCACATATTCAATAACGGATTTCATTGAATTAGTTAATAAATTGTTTCAATAGAGATCTGTAAACGAGTCCGAACAACAATATTTTGCCAAAACAGTAATTGAAGCAAAACAGCACGTTTAGATTGTATTTTTTCCAGCTTTTAATTTATTTTCCACAAAATATATTTTTCTTAAAATTGAACATAAACAAACATTGAACATGGACAAATATTAAATCTAAGGGAAAGAATATGCAGCAATTTTGTAACGAACTGCGGCGCTTCAAACCCAAATCGAAAAGCCAACAACCTCAGAAAAAAAAATCGCCGAACACGCCAAACTCTTGCTATTTTTAGGCGCCTCACAAGCCCCTCACAAGCCCCTCACAAGCTAAACATGCCAAAGAACTGCAACTGGCGAAAAAAAGAAAGGAAAATCGACCGAAAATTCAGCCGCGTTCATGCTTCCGTATGCAGACTTGGAGTCTGAGTACCACCCTAATGTACAACTATCGCCTATAGAGAGATCCCAATTGATAAGATTGACTTAAACTTATTAGCTTTAATAAGCTGTCTTAAATCACACAACAGCAGGCACTAACTGTGACAATATCATACAATACTCCTACTTCAATTAAAATCTATTAAAATAGCGGCTGCACTGCGGCTGTGCACATCAAAACAAAACCTTCATTCAAACTTATAGTATGGCATATAGTACATAAATATGTACAAGCGCGGATTTTGTATGTATGTATGTATGTGTATGTTGACTTCATTAATCACAAGAATTTTTGCCTGAAACCAGTTAAACAACCAGATGAAATTGTATTAGTGAATTTGACATTTATTTTAGGCCAAACCACAGCCAGCCAATATTGAATACAAAAATTATTTTACATTTTATTTGCTAAAATCACTGCAAAACAAGTTGTACACATACGAATCGGCCATACATACACACACACACACACACACACACACATACATGTATATTAACAGAATTGTCTTAAACAGCTGATATTTGTTGTATAAAAACGCATTCATTTATAGAAATACCGGAAAATTTTCATTTAAGCAAAAACAAACAAACAATAAAAACTTTTCGCCTTAAAATCAAAGTTCAAAGTCAATGCTTTTGTGTTTTTTTTTAATTTTTTTTTATTGCTGTGATATTTCGTTTCCCCAGCATCAACAGCAATAAATAGCTGAAAAATAGAATATTGAATTTCATTGCACGAGCAGAAAAAACAAACTGCCAGCAGACTTAACAAATTGCATTGATTGTGTTGGAAAAATTCATGTTCACCAACACCAATAACTGGAGCGGCTGGCCGTCTTGCCGTCTTGCCGGCTGCATTTGAAATGACAATAGCCATCGAAACCTTGGCTGCGAAAACGTTTGAGAATTTTACTTGGAACACATTTACAGATTTATTTTTATTGGTTTTTGTGTTTTTTGCGCTGCATTTCGTAAGTTTAAGCCAAATGTTCCTGTTATGATTCAATTACTACAGTTCAATGGTTGCAAACAAAATGAAAACAATGATTTAATTTCCAGCTAATTTTTGCTTTTATATATGTATGTATGTATGTATGTATGCAAGTGTTACTTTACATGAGATATGAATTCATTCGGTCGTTTTGTAGTTCCGCTATATTTAAAATAAATGAATTGCATACAAGCAAGTGACGGGCTTGATCTTAAATTTAAATTTAATATTTCGATTTTTAAAGCAGAGGGTGTGTGGAGTTTTGGTTAAATGTTTACTGCCGATATGCGACCATGTAATTACAAGGGTACAATCATTTCAAGTATTAATTATAATAATTAAGAAGTTGGTTGTGTGATTGAAAATTTGCATCAAAAAGCTAAATCCGTTTTTTTGCCTGGCAATTAATCCTCAGAGGGCTGAGATAGCAATTAATATGCGAGTAATACAGAAAAATCACCCGCCAGGGGTGGAAAATGTGACAGTTAAATATGCGAATGTAAACAAAATGAAGAACCCACCACTTTTGTATGGAGTTTAAATAATTAACTAATTAATATTGAGTTAAGAAGTTTTTAGTCCATATAAAAGTTAGTAACGATTATCAATGATTTTTTTTTTAATCCAGAAAAAAAAAGTTTTTTTTTTGGTTTTATGGTTTACTTTTTGTACTTTTATTCTAACCCATGGAACTACAAATATAAAACTCAGAGAGAACAAATAATGGATATGCTGTTTTTTCTATTCATTTCTCTGTCACTTTAAGGGGATTCAGACGATAATACAAGTCGTACGTAAAACCAAAGAGAATATCATATGAAATTATTTCCGTATTTTAAGAATGAGAATAAAAATCTTACGACATTGGTAAAATACCAAGACAAAGTAAAATGTTTACCGAAAAATACATCCCTGATCTAATGATGTGTGAAGGAATTTGAATAATTTTATAAAACGATGAGAGCCGTACGACTAAAATTTTCATTTGTATTTTCCCGTCATGTCGTATGGCTTCCATCCCTGTTCTTCTCCTCAAAAATTTGACTTATCGTACGACTCTGACATCATATCAATGCCAGCTCAAAATTGATCGGGCCAAACTGAGGCCGACTGGAAATCGTGGCAGGTTTATAATATTATGGACATAATAAAATTTTCAGATTTTCAAAAAAAGAAAGTTTTGCTTGTAACATTTGGATGTAGATTTGTCAGTTATGTGACATAAACGGGGCAAACTGCCAAAGGCCTTACAACAAGCTAAGAATATTGGGGCTGCGTTGGGTGTTTGGTGTGGGGGGAGGGGGGTATAGAACACTATTCTCAAATATTTGAAGCTATTTTCTTGCATCAACTGCTAGCCTTTGGCGTTCGCCATCCTGAGGAAGCCAACTTACAATCGAAAATCATTATGAACGACGAGTCAAATTACCATCTCTGTGAATAAGCAGGATTATCGATTCTGGGAACCGACAAAACGCGTTTAACACATAAACAGCCGTTTACACTGACGTCAAAACAAGGGCTGTGAACGAGCCAGCAACTTTTCCAACTGGATGAGTTGATACTGGCGAACAAGTGGTTCCGTCGCCGACTGTGTGATCCACGACTAAAATTCTAAGGTCTACATTTCTGGGTCGTCTAACATCTTGTTAAGAAAGAACGGCAACCGCTCTAGACTTCCTTTGAAGCTTTTATGTCTATGTCAGCAAGTGCTAGATTCTTGAAAACACTAATATTTTTTTCCGTGTACACTCCATCATATTTTATTTTTTATTGTCCAAGATAATGGAGGGGATTCAGAATAAAGTTTTTTTTGCTTATCAACCAATGATTAATGTTTGTTTCAAAGTAAAACAATGGGTTAATTAGTTCGACGAAAAGTTATCAACGCTTGGCAACAAAAACACGAAATCTTGGCATAAATGTTATTGTCGCGTGCGGTACAACTCAGCACTTATCTCGTTTTATTTGTAAATAATACTTATAAACATGTGTTGAAATGCGTGTATGTGCGCTTTTTGTATTAACGTTTATTTGACAAAGTAAATGTGTTACCGATCGTAAACAATTTCTTTAGTTAAATTTTTTCTCAACACTTTTTGCTTATAGTATATTTGTAATACGAACAGGGGGTCTCGATTTCGTGCTTACGATTTATTTTTAAGGGCTCATTTATTAACAGCCAATAACGATTTATAACAAGTGAGACAGTTTTTATATAGCAAAACATTACGAATTACCGAAGGGACCGAAATGTATGAAATTATTGCGACTTAATGCAATGTTGTCAGTTTCTTACAAGTTATCGACACATTCGTTTTAATGTGGTACGAATTATCGGTGTTCTACTGTATATATATTTTGGTAATACTATAAGTAATTTATATGAAAATATGATGTTATTTGTAGTGCAAAAAGATTATTTACAATATGAAAAAAAAAACAGTATTAAATGGTGCTGTTGGCATTTTTATTACTAAAAGGTGACATGTTTTTTATGGTTCAAAAAATTTGTAGCAAAAATTGCACGCGCAAAACCGGATAACAATAATAATTCTTAGTGTTCAAGCTTAGAGCAGTTGATATAGTCCGGAGTTTTAAAATAAATCAACTGAACTGATGTCAATTGTTGTGAGCGCCTGAAACCATTCGTGAACAGTTTGATAGGTCCTTACAGGTGCGGGTTCAGGCCGGGGAAGTCCACCATTGACCAAATTTTCACACTACGGCATATCCTGGAAAAGTCCCAAGAGATGCAAATCGACACCCACCACCTATTCGTCGATTTTAAGGCCGCATATGACAGTGTGTATAGGGACGAGCTATACGAAGCCATGTCTAGTTTCGACATTCCTACCAAACTCGTCAGGTTGTGTAGAATGACAATAGCGAATTCTCGCTGCTTCATCAAGGTCGGTAACGAATTCACCGAGACCTTAAATGTCATAAAAGGCTTTAGACAAGGCGACGCACTATCATGTGACTTTTTTAACATAATTCATGAGAAGATCGTGCAAAACTCACACACCAACAACAGAGGCACGATCTTCCAAAAGTCCGTGCAACTGGTGGCATACGCTGACGACGTAATTGGTCGTACACAGCGAGCCGTCAATGAAGCATTATTTCTAGTATTTCAACAGAGGTGGCCAAAATGGGTCTAGCGGTGAACGAGGGCAAAACGAAGTATATGCTGTCATCGACGACTGCACCAGAACGTCACCTTAGGCAGCTATAACTTCGAGGTAGTGAACGACTTCGTCAACAAGTCAACAATACGAATAACAGCAGCACCGAAATTAAACGCAGAATAACTCTTGCCAATCGCCGTTTCTTTGGACTCAAGAGGCAATTGATTAGTAAGGCCCTTTTTCGAAAAACCAAGCTGTCACTATATACCACTTTGATAATCCCTGTCTTTCTCTTTGGGACAGTATCGAATTCGGATGAGGAAGTCCTTGGTATTTTCGGAAGAAAAGTTCTGCATTCAATCTTCAGCCTTGTTTGCGTTGATGGTTTCTGGAGAAGAAGATATACCACTTTGATCATCCCTGTCCTTCTCTATGGCGCGGAGGCATGGCCAATATCGAAGGCAGATGAGGAAGTCTTTGGTATTTTCGGGAGAAAAGTTCTGCATTCAATCTTGGGCCTTGTTTGCGTTGATGGTTTCTGGAGAAGAAGATTTAATCATGAACTGTACGGATTGTAGCGCGACATGAGCCTAACCAGACGTCTACGGATCCAACCCGTAGAATCTTCGACTCCGAACCCTTGGGACAACGCAATAGACGAATCCCACGGAACCGATGCCGCACGCAAGTGAAGAGAGACCTCAGCCAACTTGGCGTGCAAAATTGGAGGCTGCTGGCTAAAGATCGTCCCAGCTGGAAAAGATTGTTGGTCGAGGCCCAGGTTCAACCCGAACTGTAGGGCCAAAGGAAGAAGAAGAAGAACTGATGTAAATTAAATTCGTCTAAATTAAATTCTCTTGCAGCGCAGCTTTGAAATATGTGTTTATATATGCCTCCGGTAAACTACTTGGACTGAGAAAGACGAAAAACTAACTAATCGTATTAAAAATATCAGTCCATGCATTAGCACTTAATTCAGGATAAGACTTTTTACATGGAATCATACCCAACTTAAGAAAAAAGAAAACAAAATTTAAACAAGTTTATTGATCCCACATGACTTTATATGGAGGTCTATAAACAATAAACGCATTGACATGATTTTTTGTCTCCTTTTTGGTCATTAAACTCTATTTTTTAATACGTAATCGTACTTTTTATAATCGTATGCAACAAACAGTATGTATGTATGTATTCGTATGTAATTCATTTATTAACACTTTATCACGCATGTTATTTATTCTTAATTGTTAATTATAAAATATAAAAACAAAATAAAATTCTTCCATTATCTCCAAAGTCTTGCCTGATATCGTTACATGACTTTAAATCACTGGATGAAATTGACTTTTTCATAAACATTGTAAACACAGCCATTATAATTTTATTGAGTTGAGACGAAGCCTAAAGTACCTTACGAACAAATTACCTACCGTGTACATACATATGTACATATATTTATATATATATAAGATTTTAGTTATTTTACGTTTTGTAAGAAAAACTTCCATGACAGTGAACTAGTTTTGAAACAATTTTGATGGTTCTCATAGAGGCTTAAAACCGATTTAAATAGAATTACAAACTGAAAACAAAAACGACTGACTTTGTTTTTATATATTTATTTTAATTTTACTTATCCATTTACTAAGTCTGTGGAAAGATTCCTTAGGACATACATACATAGAATTTGACAAAACATAATTTCAATACAATTAAATACCTGAATTAGCTATTGAAGTGAATAATAATATTACGTTTTGTAACAATTCAAATTGGATCAGAAATGAGACGATGAAAATGAAACAACAGCATAATCTTCTCCAAGGATCGTTCATTGCAAAGTTTGTTCGATAAGTGGTAGCATGAAGCAGGCTGGACGTTCATAATGATCATTGATAAATATTGAAGTTCACCATATCTAATAACAACTTCAATGGTCAAGTTCCATTAATAAGATTCATGATAAATTAATGGCTATGCGGCTTTTTAATGTTGGCAAATTAATTTCAGCTATCCTTGATGAGTAAGAGGGAAGTGTTAAGCCGTCTTGATAGACAGCTTGTGAAACTGCGTTTGTACCGATTCGATCTGATCAATATGGATCTCAGTTGATTGATCCATATTCTAAAATTATGCTTACTAGCGATACGCATAAAGTTTCAGTAATAAATGGTTCCTTGAATTCTTTTGCTCATCGTTTAATAAATACTAAAGCCATACGGGCTTTACTTACACTTAGTGAAATGTGCTGGATAAAGCTTGCCGTTGAATCGAGCAAAATCCCCAAGCCTGAAAGTCTTAGTATAATAATAATAATGAGGGTTACCCCTTCCTCTAGAGAAGAGCATATGTTTGCATTTGGTAAGGTTTAGTTCCATTAGAATTATTAGTGAGACCACCAACTCCTGTTTCAAACTCAAATATATGTATATGTACATATTGACATCAGTACGTTACAATATGGTCAGGTGACTGTCCAGGGGTAGCAAAAATTTTCTTTAAAAAGGTATAAAGAAGACTAGGAGGCCGCATCCACTTACCATTCTCTGGAACGAAAAGTAGAAGAAAGGTTTCCCTAAAGAGAGAAACGATATGCTTTAAATTAGCATATTTTACATATGTTTTGCTAGAATTTACATGCAGGTCTCCAGCTTCAACGCTACACAATCACCCGTCCCCCACCATGTTTTACCGTTGAAGCAGGATTAGGTTTTATTCGCTCCGTTTGACGACCATCAGAGCGAAAAATATTAAACTTGCTTTTATCAGGGAATACAGGAAATTTATCAGGGAGTACATACATATTCTTTGGCATATTCTAAAAGCCTTTCTTTTTTGGTTTATAGATGAAATAAACGGTTCCCCTTGTGAACACTCTTCTTACCATTATTGCATGAACATCTGTCCCAAACTCTTCCTTAATCTCTGCAGCAATCTGTGTTGCGGATGTTTTGGACATACTGACCGCATTCACAGTTAATTAAGGATCTGGGACGACGTCAATGTTTAGCACTTTCAAGTGTTCATATTATGTTGTTTCAGCAAAATTGATAATTAGAATATTATGAAATTTTTTACAAATTGACATTTAAAATACGAAAGAACTTTTAAGCCAAAAAAATATGTTTTCTAAAATAAAACTCGTGTCAGATCGATAAAATTAGAAGAGTCTGGTTAAGTTTTAATAATAAATAATTTGTTCGGCCGAATTGGGTAATTTTTCGTTTTTTTTACTAATAATAATATCATAAAATAGTGGACTTCATGTTGGTTGTATTTTGTAGGAAACTCCTCAACCTGTCTGGTAAATACATATGTTTTTTTTATTCAAAATATCTAAACCTAAGCCTTCAAATCGATCTAGCAGTCCTATGAGCATCCTATGCCAATAATTAAGTTCGACACTGTATGTGTATGTATTCGCGATTTTTCTGCTAGGCAATTTCAGTTTCGAGCCTGGCTCAAAATATTCCTCACATCCCAATTCTTAGCGCTTCTATTCTTCCTCTAGAGGGCCTGCCTTAAGTGTTTCCTTGAATAATATTTTATAGTAATTGAAGTACGATGTTTTTCCTATTATTATTGTTGCTGCAAATAATTTAGCCGTTTTTGGAAACATAATCGAAAATCGTTCTCAGACCCCCCAAATGAAATGGTTGTCCAGGTAATTTGAAGGACATATCCAAGTTTCTAAGGCTTCCTTTCATCTTATATATTACATCTATTGGTTTTACTATACACACACCTGAAGACCACTTCTGCGCTTAAGTCCATTTAAAGAAGCACAATGTCCGGTCAATATGAATATTTTGGCTGTAGAGGACTTCTCGTATTTAAAAAATTCATCCCGCGCGGTATCAACTTGTCTTCGTATTTATCTTGAATTGTTCCATTTTGCGTTAATGGCATCTCGGGATACACTTGAAATTTTATACCCTGTCGATGTTGATAATTCTAATCTACAATGTAACTGTTGTGTAGTGACCATTTCCTTGACTTGTTATCATATATGTACGCATTTGATTTTGTAAGATTAGTTATTAAAACGTATTTTTCTTGGCACTACACAGTCAATTCGTTCCAAAAATCTTATACACACTGAAGTAGTATCATCTATATAACTGAAGAAGTCGACAAATAGGTGGCTTTAGGCCAATTCAGACTATAATGTCTATCTACTTTTTATGCAAACTTGTAACAAATTCAAATAATACGTGCAAGTGTGATATAGTGTGAGTGGAAAACGTTCAGCAAACGACAAAAAAGGCCTTGAACTCATAATTTTTAGAACTTTTCTTAAGCGATAATATGTTTGATTTGATGAGGGTTGCAGTTTTTAAAAATTGACTAGTCGAACGTTATTACTATATAGAACTGTGTTTCATTCACGCCATGTCAAAAAGCTTATGCGATTTTGTGTTATTTGTGAATTTTTGTCTTCATATATTCTTTACTAAATTTGAGTTGAAGTTAAAATAACCTTAAATTTTTTGACATACGCAGCCAATCACATACGATTTCTATCGGTGTAAACTGCCCTTTTTAGATACACCTTTTCAAATAGAACCAATTTTGTGAAACATTTTATGCTGCTGATATATTATATATGGAAGCAAAATATGCCCGACTTGACTTACCGCTTGAAAAATATCGGAAAGTTAATGCTAAATAATTCTTTGCTGAAAATATTTTGACAAGTTTGTGGTGCTGTTTGATTCATAAGCGTTGCTACCCCCTTTTTGTGGTGTGACTAAGTTTTCTTTTTACTTTGTGTGGCAGGAAAAACTGCTTCCCAAGGCGTTTTATTTATTTTTTATTTGCTTTTTTAGTTGGTTGTTTAAGATATATGTATGTATGTACCATCATCTTAGGAAGAAATCTATAAGAGATTCATATCCTGGAAAGTTTTTCAAATGATTTACTAAATGTATGCAACATCCTTTACACCATAGGGTATTTATATTTTACAATAAAAACAAAAATCGCCTGTAATCTGTAGTTATTGTTACTGTTGAAGAATGTCGTCGCATTGAAAGAGGTCAATTACATACGAATGAAACATCCATCCATTCAATCAACCCAACAACAATGTAAACAAATAAACAAACACAAACGTCAACTTTACACTAACACCAACCAGCTCATGATAAGACACATATGTAAGTATATACACATCTATAGATGCATGTACTTATGCACATACATACATACATTGATTCATGTAGTCTTGCCCACTGGATCGGACGACAGGGAGTCAATTGTACTTGTTTAGCAGTTGGTTGGCAAAACGAAATCAAATGCGGTACTTATGGATGTACGAGTAGTTGGATAAAACGCTTGTACGAGTACTTCAAATACAATATTTACTCTTGTTTATTGCACATACTTATGTACATATTTATATGTAATACACTTCGATGTCTGGGAGGGCTATTAATTTAATTTTGCTTAAATTACATTTATCACTTGAAAGTTTATGTGAAAATTTAACGCAAACTCTTGGCGTACAACATCAGACTACGCATTTAGGCACACATTACACACTTTCTATTTGCTGGTACATACATGAGCGTAAAAAAATACTCAGTATACAGTGTCTTTTTAGTACTCGGACTCGGTACACAGGGTGGCAAAATATTCACTTGAGTGCGAAACTCTAAAGAAGGAGGACTCTACTCTTAGATGCGTATTTTTTAAATTGCGTCGTCAGGTTAGGATTGCACGATTGCCGCCATGCAGCAATTATTGGTCTACTTTATGCGGCAATCGTGTGATTCCCCCAATTCTTTGGTTCAAACGACAATCTTTGACAATATTTTTCTTATTTGTCCCAATCAAGTGCAGTCTTTGTACTTCAACCGTATGACTACTCGATACTCAATAATGTGGCATTACAAATGTTTTAATTGCAACAATATTTATGGGTTTCTTGACAATCGAAGTGGGCAATATGCGTCAAAATTTTTTTATCTTATTTTTTCTTTAAGCGTGGAACAATGCGTCTGTTATAAATATTTTCATTACTATTTACTAGGAGTATGAAACAGCTGGCAGATTTGGCGCCATAATGTTTTTTGTTGTTCTTACCCAAGAAAAAGTCGCTCACACTCAGAAGTTAAAAATGAAAACCACCATTAATGTATTAAATATTTATACATCAATAGCTATCGATTAATGTTATTACATAAATATATATACACCGGAAAAAACCTGTTTGTGTAACACAGAATATACAAATTTTTTGCGTATAAACTTTTGAATGAGAATTAATAACAAAGAATTTTTTTTTAATGATTGTCTCACTGGACTCGGAATTTGTTTGTGTACTTTTGCTCAGACTACAAAGACCGCTAAAAACGAGAGCAGGCAAAGTCTGGCCAAGCACATTGGACTGCAAATTAATTTTATATAACCACCACGGCGCAGCAAAACATTTTTGTACTATGACAACGCTGGATATACCAGAAACTGATCTAGACACCAGTTCGTGCCAAAATCTTTTGCTTCCTGAGACAGTCCAGACAAAAAGGGACATCTTGTGACGAGCAGTGAAGTGTTTATTTAGAGGCGAAAGAGGACAACTGGTGTCATATTAACTTTAGTAAAAAAAATTTGCTGTTTCTCAGTCTGGCCGTATACCATATTCTGTTATTGGCCGTTAATCGCTGTGCTACAACTTACGTCAAGCAAATTTATAAAACTTGAGGCAATCATGTGATTGGAGAGCATTTAATTGGGACAGATGTGAGAGCGATTTCCTATCACCGTTTGGATATAATGCGTCCTCCAGCACCCCCAGGCATGACAGAATGCCACACTTGAGTACCAATTCGATCACATGTCATTTGGAATACGATTTCCCCCTTGGTTTGGAGCGGAGCCTGTCTAAAACTCCTTCCGTTCTATGGGTCACGGCACCCGGCTGCAATGCAACTACACATTCGAGTCCAACTTGAAATCTCCCCGCGATTTGGGTATCAACCACAACCTCCACGTGACTCCCCGAAGGGCCTCACCTTAGCAGGGCAGGAATACGTTCCTGGGGCTCCCGACTTCCGTAGTGCCAGAAGTAAGCCTCTGGTGAAACTTCGTAGCCCTAAGGACTACTACCGAATAGTTCCAGGGACTGGTTCCCCCCGCAACACTAAAACAGCAACTAAATCAAAACAACATCATCGATCCATCCAATGGGCAGCTTGTCCAGCCAACAACCCAGCAACCGCAAAACACCGGCCAGGCAATAAAGCGCCCAGTGCAGCCACTGGCTATGTCGGACAGAACCTCCGCCAGTCACGAAAACCAACATTCCTCCTACAATCGTTTTATTGTCCTCCAAATTAACACAATCAAAATTGTAACAAATTGGTGCATTGCGGCAATCGTGTCAGGCCAGCTTCAGGCGCCATGTAAGAGAAACTTTGCGCTCATTTCTCACTCATTTACCCACTCACTCACTCAGTCACTCATCTGTATACAGCCCCTTGCGCCGTATTTTAGGTTGGTCTGTAAGTAAAACTCGTTCTTATGTCACTCACTTTAAGAGCAGCACATTAAATGTGCCACTCACTGCAAAATGAAAAACAAGCCACGTGCAGTGACAATTTTAGCATCTCACTTTACTCATGCGCATTAGCTCTCCGTAAGTGTACGAATGTGAATCGTGGTGATACAATATATGTATGCACATATATCAGTTCACATGCATATAGAAGTTTGTGTGTACATTTATCATCGGCAAGTTTATTTGTGCAGGCTGTGTGTGAGTGTTTGTTTGTAAGCTTTCGAATGACATGTATGGACTACTGCACTACAAGTTCGAGTATCGAGATACAAGTACGAGTATGATATTTGAATCTGGTTTTTTTTTTTTTTTTCTTTTCTTATTTCACTAAATAAATTGCAGTTTTATAACAGGAAATACCTTTTGTGCATAATATTGTGTGTCATTTGTATGTAGTTAATTTTGTTTTTCGCCAGACTTGTTTGTCCGTTCGGGCATTTATAAAATGTTCTGTTGTTGTTGTTGCTGGTGTTATTACAGCCGTTTCATGCACATACGAGCACATACATACCGATACTTTTATTACTTGACATGAGATAAATCATTTTAACGGAAGTACTTGTTACTGATGTAGGGAGGGAAAATTTAAATTGTCTACTTGTGTGTGATAAGCACATATTTCTTAATAATATTGTATATCGCCGCATTACGTGCGTAGGTGGTTTTCATATAAAAGTATCTATATACGAGCAAATTTATAGCAGACAAATCGGATAGATAGTTGGTTTTTAGGGGAGATGATGTTTTAACTGTCATTGAGCTTAAGTGTTGCTGTGAGAAAATTAATGCACAGCTATTGAATCGTTTCTGTATTTCAAAAAGTGATAAAAACGATTTTGTTGAACTACAAATTCTGTGGTTATCCGGAATAAGGACTTATGTTCAATTTTGTGCTATTCAAAATGTCAAATTGTTATATTTTAAATGCTCCCTAATCCGTCAGTCGCTAAAACAGACTATCCAGCAATCCGGACGGACATATTAATTTTTCGGTCAGTTTAGAGATTTTTACTCTGCAGTCGGGACAAGGGTTCTTTTTACTCAGTAAAATGACAAAATAAGTATTTGTGTGTGAGCAAGAATTCCAGAATGTATGAAATATTTTAGTTTACTTGAAGTTGCCTGCAGTTAAGACAAAGCGAATGGGAAGTCGCAGCCAGGGATCCACTGTGTCAGGATATGAGTAGTATTTATTCTACATTATCTACTCTTAGCTTATGGCTTTCTAAAATCGATAATTGGATTTAGTTGCGATTTCTCAAATGAAGATATAGTCCAGTCAGTAGTTGCCAACCAAAAGAAAAAAGAGTTTGACAGTTCTTTGCAGGAATGTGAGAATTTTGAAAATAAAATTTCAAATAAACTGTTTCCGACACTTATTTCGCAGGCTGAACAAACTAAAGTGACTGAAAAGGATATTTTGTTGTTAAAGAAATTACATCAAGATTTGTGTATTCAGACAAAAATAAATTCTTATATGTATTTCAAAAAGAATATTTTTGGTCTCTTTTAGTACAATACGTTTGTTACTTTATGTTTTCTTTACACTAATTAAATGCAACTGCAGTTTTATGTGTACAAATTGCATTTAAATTGTTACAGGTCCGGACGATCCGGAGCTGCAACTATATCCATCCGGATTAGAGAGGTTATAGTGTATATATTTTTCTTTACTAAAACAGCAACACAACTTCTTTCTACCCCCCTTTCAAATAAGTTGCAATAATAACGTAATATGTTTACAGGCATTGACTTGCAAAGGAAATGAGTTATTATAAAAAAAAAAACAACAGCCACTTGCGTTGTTTTATCTGAGCACATTTGTAAATTCCTTTTTCATTTTTGTTTAGTTAATAACAAATCATAATTAATCAATTTTGTTTGCGTTTTTTGCCTTGGAGCTGGCACTGGCATTATTTTCGTTCAGATACAATTTCTTGTCGCAATTTGTTTTGTGATAAGAAATATTCTTTTTCACTTTTCTCCTTAAACAATGTTTCCACTCAAATTAATTGGAATACTGTAACCTTAATGTTAAAAAGTCTGAAAAGTTTGAAATTGAGTCCGTAATTCTTTTTGAACATACGCTGTTGTTGCTGAAAACCACAACATTTTGATTACTTATACTTAATGTGAACAGAGTGAAGATTTTGATTTTGGTCATGAAAATGAATAAACAAAATTTAGCGAGTCAATTGTGTCTTTATATACAAACGTACATATTATATACTTACAAAACGTCAAGCAAGAGGACACAAGTCGTATGGAAAAAAAAACATTATTTCAACAAAGCTGACAGGAAATTGTGGGCTTAGAGTCACATCCTTTTCTGAGCCAATCGAAAGCAACAGATATTCGAACTTTGACATGTTAATAGCAGGCATATTATTATTACAGTTGCATACATGGAATCTCTGGCATTAATCTGTCCGTCTTGCTAAATTACTGTGTCAAGATATATGTACATACATAAGTATGTATGTATGTATGTATGATTCAAGAGCACGTATAACTGATGAAACTATTTGTTATTCAGATTGCCGCCCTTTTTGGGCAATGTAGCGCTCGCTTCGCACATTTTACGGTCGCTGAAATCAGTCTTCTGGAAGAACTACAAAGTGCTATTTTAGAGTTGCACAAATTTAAATCATAGTGAAAGCAAGAAATATATTTTTAATGCAACGGATTTTATTGGATAGGAAATTTAACGTCACGGCTGGCGCGTACAACACGCAATCTGGATGCCAGTTTTCATAAACTTTGGTGCCGTATTTCGCCAATAGTTCTTCGAATATTGATTGCCAGGTGTTCAATTGTGTTTGGTTTATCGACGTGGATAAGTGGCTTTATATAGCCTCAAAGAAAATAATCCCATGAGGCTAAATCGTAGCATATCGTTGACCAATTAATTGGCTCATTACGTGAAATTATTCTTTCATGAAAATTTTATTTGAATAAATCAATTTGTAGCACAAGTTGTTCCACCCGGGGGAAGGTTAAGCGTTGATGACTTACATCCAATCAGCGTACTCTGCTTTCCGGGGAATAGAGGGGAAGGGGTCGCTCGGTTAGCACGGCAACCAAAACTTTAGGAAATTTATGTATGACTGCGGTTATGCATGTTCTTCCGAAGCCTTCACCACAGGTCAATTGGCAGAACGGAATGCCTTTTTGCGTTCTGCGTCGATCATTGATTGACGAACCTGTCCTTGGCTGAAATCTTCTGGTTGTGGTTTAAACCTAAAGACGCAGCAAGAAGAAAATCTTCGAGGTGATGTTGCCTTGCGGCAGGTCTGTTTTATGCAAGAAACTATATTGAGGGGAATGTACAGACGAGTCTGGTTAAGGCTTGATGCTTCGGGATACCTACAAAGGAGCCTCGTATTTTCTCGCCTTCTGGGAAGTTGTGTGAAACAGAAGGGATTAGATAGCCCGAGCTCTTTAGCAAAAGGGTTTATGATTTATTGAGAGAAATTGCCACCTGTGTGAGCCTTGCAAACCACAATAGCGGCGGTAGTGAACCATCACCCCGTTATGGCAGGTGCTGGCATAAAATCAATTACAAATCTGTACACACGCTGTGTGTTTACTATTGAAAGTACTATTTTGAAGATATATGGAGCCCATAAAGTAATTTATGGTGTGTTCCGGCAAAAGCTTGTGCTCTTGTATCAAATCAATAAACTTTTTATGTAAAAATGTTTATTTTCTATAAATATGTGTGCCCATAGTGTTTGATGTTTGTTTAAAAAAGTGTTAAAAAATGTATTTGTTATTTTTTTTTTGTTAGTTGAAGTTAGAAAAATAATCATTTTACACATTATCTTTGGTTTCGTTCAACAACTGCGTTTTCAAAATAGTTGTTAAAATCAACGAATTCCTTTACAGTTTCCTACTAAAGCAATTTATTAATCGATTAAGCAAATTCTGTTGAAGAATATGCAAAATAAAAGTTTTTCTGTGCAGTTGGAAACTGACTTTTGGTTTCCAGTGAGGAGAAGAGCATGAATGTCCACGTCGACATATAAAATAATGATGTATTTGACAGCGAAAAGAGTGTCAAAGACAGCCACTGATTGGTGTTGATTTCAGGCTGGAAGTGTCATCCTTTCTCCTTTCTCCTTAATTCATAAATTTATTTTTTTCAAATATTTAAAATTTTTTTGTTAAATTGAAAGTAACTATTTTCATTATTAATCCAATATATTTATTGCACGGAATTTTTTTTATCTCTGGCACTTATTATGATTTCTTCATAGAACTCAAATACTCTTATGGTTTAATGTGGCAATTTCTCCAAAATTTAAATATCTGGAAAGCGTTTAGTCCGGCGAGTTTGCCAGGCACAGTAGCATTTTATAGTCCGATTCGTGGATTTGTCTTTAACCAAATGAATTGGCTTTAGCTTAAACTCACGTCATG
Source organism: Epicampocera succincta (assembly GCA_932526305.1). Taxonomy (NCBI): domain Eukaryota; kingdom Metazoa; phylum Arthropoda; class Insecta; order Diptera; family Tachinidae; genus Epicampocera; species Epicampocera succincta. The sequence continues at coordinate 63,529,483 of OW052034.1, forward strand.
ATTGTTCAATCTGTTTAAAAGTTCCGGATGAGATTTTTTGGTAATAAACGTCTCAAAAATTTTTGGTGCGTGGTGCCAAGATTTGTGCGCTTAGTTTTGTCACTGAATTCAAGTCCTAAGCACTGGCGCAATCTTAGTTTTGAGTCCCGCCAGATCTTTCTTTGGACCTCAACGACCATTTCTGGTGTGACGAAATGTTTGCGTATATGTTTTTTTGTAAAATTTTAAATTAAGCTTAAAGTGGTTGTACAGTAATTTGGTGCTCACCTACTCCCACGCCACCATCGTTCAGTCTCTATAAAACAAAATATTATTTTCTACATTTTGTAACATTTTATATAGAAAAGGTTATAGATTGATCTCGTTTTTGTTAATTATTTATTTGCTTTTGCTCTTATAGTTTATTCTTCTAATGCCATTTGTTTGTTAACCTGAGACCAATTATGGTTGCTTCAAAGTTGGGCAACCAAAATACATATTCATTTGTTGCAAAAAATGTAGGCGGGTAAATGTGATACCGAAATTGTGTTCACGTTTAAAATCAGTGCCAGTTTGAGCAACTTATTTAGAATAATTAATATTGTTATCACTAAAGCATGTACGAGTATGCACTTTTTTTAATAGACTGAACAAACAAGTTATTATCGGAGCTTTTAAAGTTTGCAATCATTTTAAAATTTCTGCTGATTGCATTTGTGTGCAAGAAAAGATCGCCAGTCAGTCGAATTTTTTTAGCTTGCAATGAAAAATGTTAAAAAGTTTTGGAGTTGTAAGTCGGGTTCAAGTGTTTTTCCATTTCCAAAGCAAGGCAGAAGATTTAAGACTATTTTTCTTAGTTTTTCTTAGAAGACGACAACTAAAGACTATTTCATGAACTCAGTTCATTGTCCAACATTAAACCCTCATTGAAGGTGGCAAAATTGGTCTGCTCCTTTCCACTTAAGCAGAGAACTCACAGGAGGAGTTCTACGTTTACGTTCTGTTTGGGAGCCATAAATATTCTATTGGAAACTGAAAGAACAAAAACTGTTTGCCGCATAGCACATTTCTGCACGCATTTGTGAACCAATTTCGAAAACTTTGCTTTCTAATTGAAAAAATATCCTCGCAATTGTAAGGAATTTCATTTCACGTCATTTGTGGGCCGATTGTCAATTTGAAATATTTGGTTTGCAACTGGACTTAATAACAGAAAAAAACCATTAGAATAAACTGCTGTCGCTTGACGTCCTTATCGGTTTATCCATTTTATTTATTATAGTTTGCAACCGCCATTTTGGAACCAATGTTTAACATTCTTTCCTTCGTTCTTTGCATCAATTTTAAATTTTTGTAAGAAAAATGTCAATTGCCTTTTTCCATTAGAAAGAGTTTAAAAAGTAGGCAGAACGCAGTCTCCGTCCAAAATATCATTTAACATATTGCTCGGTCATTTATGGACCGCTTTATAACTCAAACTACCAAATTAATAGGTAAAAATTAACTCCCAAATTATTTGCTCATCGCGTTTGAGGCTAAAAATAATCCCCGGCAAAATATTATTATAACAATATATGCAGAGTTGCATTTACTACATTTATGCTCAGGTGCGCATCAAAAATAGTACTATAGGTATGCAACCCTTAAATGTAAACGAACAGCTGGCGATCGATTTACAGATTGCTTTAAATGGCGAATGGGTCTATTGTATTACAGCATCGTACATGTGAACTGTTTCTTAAAAGTACAGCAGAAAAAATTGTAACAAGATGTTCAAGAAACTAGATTTCGACTTGTTAGATAATGCTATTGTGTAAGTGTATCGTTTGTTGGCGAAATTATATATATATATGTCCCGGCTGGTTGCCAGCATTGAAACCTATTTATGATATATCGGGCCAAAAAAATTTCAACAAAGTTGGCACATACGAGACGTTAAAAAGAGAAGAGAGAGAGAGTTGCTTAAAACGTTTAGAGCCCGTCCCACTATGTAGAAGGATGACATTCGTCAACCGGCAGAGTGAGATTATTTTGTTGTACAAGAAAGCTGAAGGTGTTGTAGTATAGAATACTATAGCTGATTTGTGTTTCCTTTTAGTATATCAATTTCAAAGAAAAATCAAAATATGATGCAACAAACGAAAAACTCTCTCACTTGGCGAATGTCTGATCTAAGAATTTGTGGACTTGTAAAAGTTTTTCTGTCATTTTACAATAATAAAACTTAAAGTTAAAAGGGAAATCAAAAATGTTGTATTAGAGATATTTATGGGTTTATTGATAAACGAGTTTTTAATATAAAAATTTGCAACCTCACATGATTTCCATTTACATAAAGTATTCCTCAAATGGTCTGTGCCTCAACTTTAATGAGATGAACAGGCCGTATTTAGGGAAAAACCGTATTTAGGGAAGTAAAAACTCGTTTAGTTTAAGGCAAAACCCGCTAAATATGACATCGCTGCTGCTGGTGAATTTGTAAATCTGCCAAAATATGCAATAGTTTCTGGTATTGAAAACTAATTTAATACACAAGAAAAAGACATTAAACAAACAATTTTAATTTTCTTACATATGAATTAATCGAATTTGAATAATAATCTTGCAAAAAAATTTTATAAAATTAAGACAACAAATACTGCCAAAATACAAATGACAATGTGCCAAATTCAAACCAGTCTGACTTGCATGGTAAAATTCGTTAATAAATAATAATCATCTAAATTAGAATTAACAAAGAATAAACCAAAACTATACGAAACTCACAAAAGCCGGCAAAATTTACAACAGCCGAATAGAAACAAGGGGGAACTCAAACAAGACACGTTGCTCGTACTGTAAAACGAGGTCTTTTTTTAAATGCTCTACAACAACAGGTGCAGAAGTACATAAATCTAATTTCTAAGAATTTGAGTGAAAAACAATTGACATTAATTTAATAAATTTGAGGCGAAAACCCAGTTCTGCAACTTTTTATAAATAATAAGGAAAAATCGATCGATATCAGTCAGTAGAGACTGTCATGACTATTTTCGATTTTCAGAACAAAAAGATGCAAGTCCGGTATATTGATTGTGGTGTCATATGAAGAGCTTTGCTCGCAGTCGGATCCTACAAATATTTTTCTTACGCTGCACATACTGTTCACATCTGAGTTATGGGTTGTCATATCACTTTCTCATCGAAGTTTTGCCATAATTATATCTGTTTCTTATATATGACAACACTTGTGACATATTTACATAATATTTTAGCTTTTATGGTAAAATTCGAAATTCCTCTCAACTCAATGCCTTCAATAAAACACTGCTGAATCACCACTGACATTGTACCAGTACTAGTCACTTATATCACAATGGTCTGTGCTATAGATATATAAAATGTGCTTGTCATTGAGAATGCCCTGGCGCTAGATATATTAAGTACTCCACTGGGAGACCTTGGAGCCGGAGATTCCCTAACATATTTTTATAAACATGCCACCACTTTTACCCGATTTGTGTGGTGTTAAAGGCGCTCATACACGTAGGATGGGACGTGTTTGTTGATACTGTCACCAAAATAGTGGCTTGGAGACTGTTGTCCCCAGGTTCACTTAGCAGGCTCAAAATATTTTATACTTTTCTTTTATACTACACAATACTTTTAAAAGCAACAATATCCAATTATCTCTGCTGAAGTCTGAATAAAGCGACAAAGCAAAATGAATTTTTCCGCAGCTTAATATCAATAAAAGCAGAATTAAAAATAAATAATATATTTGTGGCATTTTAAGAACTAAAGATTTTCTTACAAACTTGCAACTAAAGCACTAGCAACTAAAGACTATCGGCTTAAAGTTCGTTATAGTTGTACAAATTTTTATACGGTCCGCTGGGGACAATTTGTTGACTACGTACGAGCGTGTTCCTAAATTGGGCATTCCAATTTTAAGTGCATAGACAGGTAGGCATTCCCCATTTGGTGCCGCAACCAAAACTTTTTCAATTTGATGGTGCAGAAGATTTATTGGCAAAACGTGTATCAGAGCGCCACCGGGATGCCTTATAACAGAAATTGTGAGTTTATCTTGGCTTCAACATTATGATTGTGGCTTAAACCTAAAATCACAGCAAGAGGTGTTAGTAATTTGTAATGATGGTGCGTGGCCGGTTTTCGGGGATTCAAGTGTCCCCGAGGCGTTGTTGTCTTATAACAGATGCCAGATTTAGTAAGGCAAAGGATGGCGGAAATAGTATGGTTAGGATCTGCCTACCTAACCTAACTTTCTCGACTATGTGAATTGCTGACAGTAGGGACTCGCAGCCAACTTCACTTTCCTCCTTGCTCACTCTACTATGGTTGGCTTCATTTGGATATCACTGTTATGTAATACTGGCAACTTTGTTATAAGAATTTAGATCTCTTCGTCCATCCATCTACAAAAAAATTACATGTAGTGCAAACACAGTTCCTGTCTCTTTTATTTTAATAAAAGTCTACACAACGGGCTTAAAAGAAACCTTTTTACTTTTATTTACCTATAATAAATTGTTATTAATCCCAAAATTATTTTCAGTTAAGTTTAATTCTATCTTTGAGATCCTTTCAACAGATTTTTTGCTTTACCAACTCTTTGACGAACTTATAATACCCAAAGTTCTATATCAGTGTTACGAAAACACAACAAAAATACTTTTTATAAATTAAAATAAAGTGCATTTTTCGAAAAAAAACAATAACATTGTTTAATTTCAGCTAATAAACCAGTTTTTAAATTTGGTTTTATTTCGACGCTTGTTGTTGTTCAAAATTTATTTTTGTTTTACTAATATTTTTAATTTAGTGCATACTATTTTCGACCATCTTAAAGATTTTTGTTTCGTTTTAGCAAATCTAGTCTAAAAAAGGACAATAAACTTTATTTAATTTAACGATTCAAGGTCAACCGCTAATAAAATGCAAAAATTGTTGTGGTTCAAACACAAATTTAAATCTTGATTTGTTTCTTCTGTTTAAAACAAATATTAAGACTTTTTTTTACAAAATTTATTTTTATTTCATTTGTATATCTGTATATTATTTTGGGTTTTTATTTCTAAAATATTTACTCTAATTGCAAAAATATCGTGAAATGAAATAGAAATGTGACATGTAAGTGATAAAAACAAAATATTTAATGCAAAACTCGATTTTGAAATTGTTTTTATGATCATTGTTTTCTAGTTTAACTTTGTGATACATTTTTGTCGAGCAGTTCACTTTTCCGTTTGAGATACGATTCAGATTGGTCAGCTTAAGAATACAGTTGAGTGCTTTTCATGAACATTTTTTTTTAGGCTGTCACTCATGTGTGCGCCCTGTAAACAACACTTTGTTACCTGGAAGAAAACTGCTTTATTTCTTAAATTATTATATTTGCAATTGTGTGTTTCACTGAATTTCAATTTGAAAGTCATTTTGATTTTGGGTTTCGCTATTTGGAAACACTGGCTTTGCTCCTCAAAGAATTGCAAGCATTTCAGCCGATTTGCTATTTAAAATACGGCAACGCGGACTCGACTACACTGGACTTTAATCTCAATAATTAGCACATATTTTTTCAACGCCTTCAATTTATTTGAGTTTCCAAAGAATTTTTACCTTAAGATTTTATTTGCGTTTGACACTTAAGATTAGAAAATCTATTGAGTGGGAAAAACGTAAAATTTTGTTTTTTGTTTGTATTTAAAGATCTCGTATTTGAAAAAAAAAAAAACTTTATGATGAGGAATCGGAGTCAAGCGATGAAGTACTTCAAGTCTAAGGTGAGGTTTGGTAAAACTAATAAGATACTTATGGACTTAGAACCAGCTGTTTGTAATTCTAAAGAACTTAAAGAAGAGCTTAATGATGGTGTTCAAAACCGGGGAGAATGGGACTGCAACAGATAATGAACTTGACCCATTTAATGAAGAATATTGAGTTAATGCTCCAAAATATCTACCCTTAACGATTGCACCAAATATTGCGAAAAGCAGGAACACTCCGCTGGGAATATAAAATTTAAAATTCTCGGAGATATGGCGCGCAAAGAGCAACATGAAACTAAGCTTTCAGCAATTGTGCACAAAACAATTAATTATACAGGGTGGCACACAATTAATCACCCTATGCCACGATGCTATAACTTTTGCAAACTGCACTCTTGATTAGTATAGCGAATCATGTCTATATTTTGTATATATGTATGCAGATACTTCACAAATTTTGAACCAAAACTGATTGTTAAAAACTACAGCATCTTCCGACAGAGTGAATAATTAATTTGAATGTAAACATTTTGATGCTGAAATGAATTTTCCTTCAAACCTAAAATCTTTTTGAGTTTTAAAAAAAATTTACTAATTTTTAATCAATATTTCGTTTTCCGGTGGAAAACTTCTTCAGGAAAAATAGCAACATATTTTTTTAAATACAAAGAAGAAAAACATATTCAATGGAAAATAAAATATTGAATGAAAATCGGTAAAAATTTTTATATTGTAAAAAAGCCAGAAATTAACATCAAGATTAAGTGAATTTCTTGTAAACAAATATAAGTTGGTTTATGTTTTTAAAAGTTTTCTGAAATTGTTATGCAAAATTAAACTTTTCGATATTTCGGACCCCTCATGGTTTTTAATTGTCTCGATAGTCAAGATTGTATTCGTCTTATTTAATTTTGAATATTTTAGTTTTTACTCCTAAATAAATATAAATAATGCTTTTTTTGCTTTTAATTTATTTTAATTTGTAAATGAATTTTTTTTTCATCCTGTAACATTTTTGATTCCTAAAAGTTTTTCTTGTATCGGATCTCTTTTTTAGGCATAAAGAAGAAAAATAAATGCTTTTGTTTTAGGTTTCAAAATTTGCCTGATTAAGTGGTTGGAAGGCAACATTTTTAGGGGATCTCTTTTTTAGGCATAAAGAACAAAAATAAAAGCTTTTGTTTTAGGTTTAAAAATTTGCCTGATTAAGTGGTTGGAAGGCAACATTTTTAAGGGGTAGCATAACTTTGATTTCGAACCTGTGGGACAACGCATTAGAGGACGCCCACGGAACCGATGGCGCACAGAAGTGGAGAGGGACCTCAACCAACTTGGTGTGAACAATTGGAGAACGCTGGCTAAAGACCGTGCCAGCTGGAAAGCTTTGTTGGTTGAGGCCCAGGTTCACCACGGACTGTAGCGCCAAAAGAAGAAGCATAACTTTGAAATATTATAATATAGACAAAACTCAGATTTGCCACATAATACCTCATAATCACTTAGACCTCCTTCTAGTGAATCACTCGCTTAGTGATTCCGACTGCACTTATACAGGCATAGTTGATAAACGACTTGATTATTCTTGAAGTATTTGTTGCATCAAATCGGCTACAAGTTCTTTAAAAACTGCATTAAAGAACTGAAAAAGTATTATTTTTAAACTTCTGCCGCTTTATTCTTAAATAACTTTTCGCAAGACATGAAACTAATTAGAAACCAACTAGAATTACAATTCATTATCGCCGTGAATACTTGAATTTTGAATTATTTCCACTTCCCCATATACAATATTGTATGAGAATATGTATGATTTTCATTGAAGTAACAAATGAAATGTTTTTGTTTTTCATTGCTTACTTTTTTGTTGTTGTGATTTTTTTTTTTTAACTTTATCAATAACAAGTTCTTTGGAGTTAAGTGTCATATTTTTATTTTATTTTCCTCCTCCATTTAATTCCATAAGATCAAGTTCAATGTTTATTCAATGCATATGATACGTTTTAACAAGGTTCTTATCAAGAAAAACTTGGAAAACCAAAACACCCAACATGTCATATTTGTTCACATTAACACTTGTAAGTTGCAACTTTAAGTAGAATACAAGTTTCAAAAACAAATCTATCGGCTTGTTTAACAACATGCACCGAGTCGCAGAGGCTGATAGACCGACGGGCAGACGTGCACAAAACTAAAGAAACCAGATATGAAAATTAATACTGAAATGTGCGAAAACTAATGCCATACAATAGTTGTTGTATTTAAAGTAGCATTGTTGTAAACTACAATGTTACAGAATAAAAGCAAAACCAAACAAAAGAAAAAGAAAAAGGAAATATGAACAAAATAAACTTTTTTCTATTCGTAGACTTTTGAAGTGCTCTTTTCATGATTCATTAGCTTTTGTTTTGTATGCCCAACTAGAAAATGCTTAAACTATTTAAGATAATTCCCAAAGAATGCAAAGAACCATAACCTGAAATGAAAATTGGAAACTTGAAGCTAATGCTCGCCGAGGAAGGCTCTCCTTAGAGGTTCATCCAGCAGAGCATGTCTGCTTTAAATAAAATATCATGTTTAATAAAAACAATACCTAGAGAGTGATGCTTTCTTTCGACATTTCAAAGGCTTTTTCCGTCCCATTACCAAGAAGAAAAAACCAGAGCAAACCTTAAAAGTAACACGATACACATGAATTGAGAGTGCCCTACTCCTCTCCAGCTTTCTTTAAGCCGGTTGGGTCATTATACTCAGAGTTATGTTCAATTTAGTGCTATATAGTATATCGTTAGCTGATCCAAATCCAAATCACAATCGAATTTTGAATTGATTAGGATGCATATCGATAAAATTCATATCCTCTGCAACTCTCTCCTGAGAGAGAGTCACGTAATAAAAATTAGATATATTATAAGCGAAAGTCGGAAGTACGTAACTGCCAGCCTGAATTGCATGAGACGCCATTATTTTGTTTCTACTAGAATATGAAGTACTAAAAACGTGTAGCACTTCAGCTGACGATATATACATTCTTTTCTTTCTGTTGTAAAAGTCTTAATTAAGTGGTTTTGCAGTTCAGCTGACGATGTACACAATCCTTTCAACCTGTTTGTTTTTTTTTACTTTCGGTCTATTCTTATTTAATTCGCTACATGAAATTTTTGAAGTTGTCTGGACAATCAGTCCCTTTCACAGGACAACCAGTATTTTGAACAAGTTAAATTCATTATCGTATGACTTTTTCCCAAAACAGACTTATAGTTTTGTTTTTGCAATTTAATAAACTGACACAGGGCAATTTTGTGTTTGCGATGTTTTGGAAATCGCTGGTAAAAGTGCAAGTGCAGGCCTCTTGCCCACGTCTTGGCTAGAGATATGCGCAACTTAGTTGGCCAAAGTGAAAGGGGGTCGTTGTTCCATTGCATAACAATTATTCATACAAAACTATTGTGTTTAAAAGCGGAAACATGTTAATTCAACATGAATACCAATGATGGCAGTTTTAGTTTCGGTTTCCAGCATTAGTTACTTACAGTTTTAGTGCTCTGCATGCCAAGATTTCAGTTGGGAAGTGTAATGCTTTTTTGTTGCGGACATGAGTTGGTGACGCGTCTAACATCTGCATATGTCTAATAATAGAAGTGTATGGTCTGTAGGGCAGTGGTGTTCATAACGGGATCTTGATAGAGTTAATCCTTTGAACAGTTTTCCATCTTTACAAAATTTATGTTGTTTCTTCGACAAATCTAAAGTAATAAAATACGAACTATTCTAGTAATTGTTTTGCATCAGTATCTGCCAATTTGGCTTAATCTGATGGTGGGCTCACCACCACTTGCTGACCTTGTCAATGGCTCACCACCGCCCTATGTGGCTTACCAGTAATTTCGTTGGCAGTAAAAGAAAAACGAGGCATATGAGTCAGCAGCCATCAGGGCTTTGAGGAACGTCATGCCTGCACCAAACTTGCCTCTACACTCCCTACCACTCTTGTTCTTTACAAGGAATAGAAATCTGTAGCAAGACTACAGCACCCCGAAGACATTTGGATCACTGAACGTAGACCATTGCCACAGTAGTCACTAAATATCCTGCGTTTTTAACATTAAATCGCTTCTAGAATGTTTCAGCCAAGGTAGGCACCTCAACCTACGACCAACACCAGTTAGAGATAATCAAGAAACATATTTGTCGGCTTTCTGGCACTTTTCTGCGTAATTGAAGTTATACATGAACTTTCTATAGTTTTGATTGCCGTACCAACGTACCTTTTCTTTGTAAAGCAGAGCACCCTAATTTAATAGGCGCAAAGAAAAAACCTGCTGTGGACTTGAATATACTTTGAATATAAAGATTTCCCATGTTCATACATAGAAAATTTAAAAAAAGGTGGTCCACTCATAATGTCACGTATTGATTAAATATTTTGTTTGGAAATGCTTGAAAGCCAAGGATTGAAGGTGGGACATTGATAAATGATAAATTTTTGCTTTTTAGTACTAGTGAACAGGTTTTCAACCTATTTGTCTTTTTAAAATTCCCTATTCCATTTTAGTAGTTTGGTTAAAATTTATGTGGCCCAAAAAAAGAGAAATAAAATTTGTTTTGTTTTGTTCTGAGTGACCAACCAAATCAGGATTTTTGAAACGCTTTCAAAATTTTGTTCGCAACACAAGTACATCGTAAACAACTAGTAGGCGTTATATACCGTACGTAAACTTTTTTAAGTCACTTTACACATTAAATTAAAAGAAAAATCTATTAAAAACTAAACACATACTTAAACTATTATTATTATTGTTTCTGCCAAATTTTGTTGTTTGATTTCAGATGTTTGATCTCTATTTGAATTCGAATTAAGGGCTGATAATAAGTATTGAAAAGTGGTTTCAGTCTCTATCAGGTTGTTTCGTTCCTGAACAATTCAAAATTATTGAACACGCCACTCAGTGATAGAATTCTTTTTGGATTTGAATATTAAGGAACACAAAGAGAGTCCTTGAAATGTTAGCTATCCTAATTGCAGCAGAATGAAAGTAAAATTCTTGACTATTTAGAAAGTGAAAAAATTAATTCAAAGATTTGGGTTTGAAGTGTCGCTGCCAGATAAGAAATTTGATTACAAAAAATATCATAACAAAAATATTATGTTTCAAGGTACAGGCACACTTTTTACACACCGTTTTTCCTTTGAACTGTCAATATTTTATGTGATAAAATAGTCCTTCTAGATGTTCAATCTGATCAAAAACTAAAAAGCTTTTGTTTTGCAAAGGGGTAGATTTCTTCTGTATTGTTTGCTAAGGAATTTCAAATTATGTAAGAGTATGTATGTATGTAATATTGATTTTGAATTGACATCTGTCAAATCAATTTTGCTTTCATTGCAGAAAATGAGATTTACACCTTCCTTTTTAAAAAAAAGGGGTTTAAAAAATTGTAAGACGTAATCAAACGATCGTTGAAGATATTTGAAATTTGAGTTTTTTTTTAGCAGCTGTAAGTGTAAAAGGCAATATTTCAGTGGCACATGCCAAAATTTTATTTTATGTTTCATACCAAAATGAATGATACACTCATAGATACATACATACATACATACTCGTACATGCATATTTATGTATTTATGTGCAAAAAATTGGTTTTCTTTTATTTGTTAGTTTGTTGTTAGACACATGTACGAGTATTAATTCGTTTGTTTGTTTGTAGTTTATAATTATTATGAATTGTCTGAACTCATTTGATATTTCCGCTGATGTTTTTTATGTGCGTTATTTTGACTGGTAAGCCATCACTTTTTCTTTAATATCGATTTTCCAGAATTAAGTTGAATGCACTTGGCTCAATAGCAGCCAATCGGACAATGATAAATATCCTTGAAAAGTTTTTACTTTTGATTATAAGAATTTTAGTTTTATTCTAAAATATTTGCCACAAAAACGAAGGAAAAATCGTCTAGCACTAAAAGTTTTGAAGTTTATGCAGGACCACCATAGGCAAGTAAATGCGACTATTTTGGGAGCTACAAGGCCGGAAAAAATTATATTTAAAATGAATCTTTTGAATAAAATTAGAGTTCATTTTACATTTTCAAAACTATATTAAAAAAAAAATCCTTAAGAAAATATATAAATTATCCTTTGGAAAAAAATATTTTTTAAAAGCTGAAAAAGTATCGTCTTAAGAGTACCGCATTTGAAAAAGTGCCAGGTGATAAAGTACCACTTAAAAAAGTACTTTTGATGAAAATAAAATTTGAGAGAGAATTTTTTAGAGTAGTGCCTCCTAAAAAATACTACCTATTGAAAAGAGTAGTTAAATAAGTACCTTGTTAAAAGTAGTTTTCAAAAAAGTACTTTTTAAAAATATATTTTCAAAATGTGATTTATGTACTCATCTTTAAAAAGTCCTATTTTTGAAGGAAATGCCTTTTCAAAAAGTACCACATAAAAGAGTATCTTTAATGACAATACATTTTAAAAATGATTTATTTTAAATAATATTTGTTAATAAAGTACTTTATAAAAACTTATTTTAAAAACGCAACCTTTCTGAAAATTTGTTTTCAAAAAGCAACTTTAAATATTATTTAAACCCCTTCAAGTACTATTTAAAGGGGACGATAATACAAGGCGCACGATAAGTAAAATTTTTCAGTAGAAGAGCACGGATGGTATCGTCTAAACCTAATTTGCAATGAAACCATATGACATAGAGAGAATATACGGATGAAAACTTTACAGTCGTACGACTCTCATCGTTTTTTAAAATTGTTCAAATTCATTCACACATCATTAGATCAGGGATGCATTTCAATGTAAACTTTTACTTTGTTTTGGTCTTTTACAAACTGTGTAAACGTAAAAAAATTTGTCGTAAGATTTTTATTCTATTATATTTAAAATACGGAGATAATTTCATATGATTTTCTCTTTGGTCTTACGTACGACTTGTTGTACCGTCTAATGTCCCTTTTAACTAAAAAAAAAAAAAATAAAAAAAAGGAGTATTTTTAGGAATATTTTTTATGAAATACTTTTTAAAAAAGTACTTTTCAATAAAAGTATCATTTCAAAAAGTACTTTTTATAAAAAGATATAATATCCTTTACAAAAGTACTTCTATAAGAAGAATTCTGGGGAAAAAGAGCCTATGAAAAAAATTTGTTAGAAGCTACATTTTCTAAAAGTAACTTTTAAAAATGTATTTTTTAGGGCAAGTGCACTTCAAAAGAATTTTTCTAAAATACCTTTTAAAAAACGATTTTTAAAGTAGAATCCTTTGAAAATATCAACATTTAAGGAAAGTGCCTTTTGTAAAAAACTTACCACTTGAAACGCTTGTCTTAAAAAAAATTGCCATCAGAAACTTTCTTAAAAAATACCTTTTGTAAAATGAAATTTTTAAGAAAATAAGCCATTCTTTAGCCAAATTTTGGTAAGAGTAAGAAGCATCTTTAGAAATATTACATTTCATAAAAATACTGAAGTCCAAGCAACAACTGCCATTGCAAGTGGCAATAAGTGACTCAGGATCCTGCTTGGTTAGTCCTTGTTTAAAAAATTTTGTGTAGGGTACATTAAGAGCATAATTTTTTTTAATTTCTTACTTTTTTTACTTTGTTGTGACCAATATCCAGGAATCAGGCTACAAAAAAAAAACTTCAACAGAATAAAAATAGAGAACAAAAAGTAGAAAGAAATGAATTGGCGGCACCCTCACAAAATTATTGACCACAAAAACGCATCATTCAAAATGGTATCAAACACAATTTTAAAAATCGTTTTTACCAATTCAGACTTCATGCACTCTTAAGAGCACAACACAATCAAATAAAAAGAGTGGCACTGGGACACGTCAAACCATTTAAAAGAATGTCTGCTGCCTGTTTCCCTAAAAAAATTTATGAAAAAAGCAAACTAAAAAAAACAGAAAGAACCTTTGTAGCTTTTTTCACAATATTTCTGCGTGCTTTTTACAAAGTAAAACAACAACAAAAATAAATTTATTTCTAATCATACTTATTTGATATCAATCGTTTTTCATCATTTTTTGCTTATTTTTGGTTTTGTTTTTTTTTTGTTTTGTTTCTGAGCATGAATTCTGTTCAACACATTTTTAATCTTCGGTTTATTTGGTCCCAAGAATTTTGTCTTACTTTTTCTTACGGATAAAAAGACCTTAAATGTATAATTGTATTGTTATGTTTGGAGTATTTTTCTTCTTTTTTCCGATATGAAATTGCATTTAAACGCTAATTTTTCGCTTTTTATATAAAAAAAAACTTTTAGTTTTCGTTCCCGGCTGGGTTTTTGCTTTGATTATTGTTTTAATAAATTCACATTTAATTCAAACATCCAATTAAATTATTATAGAATTTTTGTTCAACTTTATAATACACACATATTTATTTGATTTGACTTGATTCGATTTGTGTTCTCTTGAAGTTATAATTATATTTTTATGGGGTGGCATATCATACTTAGAACAAAAACACCTGAATATGGTGACCAACGAAACACAGATATCATACAAAACATGTTTCACGGTATTACGGGAGTCGTTATCGTTGTCACATGCAGCGGACATGGCAAGTAAATTCTTAAAAATTAATTACACTGTACAAAAAAAAAAAACACATTATGACTATTCTACTATTGTAGAATACTATTGACTATTATACTATTCCGTCCCCTCTACTAGAATCAGTAGTAGAAAAGTATAGAAAATCGTGTGATAGTTGGGTCTTTGGTATACAATTTGCTGTGAGGATTTATTCAGAACATGTAGGGAATGGGTCTTTTTTGCAATCGTTGTAAAAAGAAAAGAAGAAGAAAGGTCTCTTAAAACAGGTACTGAATGAGTTGAAGCATTCTGCGAATATCTTTATTACACAATTTTCCTACAAGCTCAAAACTTAACTGCAATAGCAGAAAAAGCAAAGACTGAAAATGTGCTCTAATTTTATTAAAGTATCGCACCAAAAGCAACTGAAATATATACATAGAAGGAAAATGTGCTCTGGACTGCTATCAGAGAGCGCACCTGGGATTACCATTTTGCAACCGGTTTGGAACACAAAAAACCGGGCTGCAGGAAACAGCTGTTAGAGTTTCATCCGCTTTGGCATCTTTCTTGGTGCTACAATGTGACTTTTCTTTCCATTTTATTTATTTTAGATAAAAACAAATCGAAATACATATTTATGTATGTAGCTTGATAAATCACAATGTAGTACAATTCAGGTTGCGAAGTGTGTGTAGACATGATATGCGAGACGAACGTTTTGCAACCGGTTTGAAACGCAGCGCAAATAATTTGTATTGAAACTGATGTGCTGGGAACTTGCGATTATGTTTTATCGGCGTTGGAGTCTTTCTTTGGGGCTACAACTTACGCCTTTTTCTGCGGCGGCGATAATGAAGATATGAAGACGTATGTTCTGAAAAGAAACCTGAAATTTCATTATATTGTATTATAGTTTAGTTTGTGATGTGTGTGGAAAACGATTTAAACTGGTTTCAAATAGTGTTCCCTTCAGCATAAAACTGCAATCAAAAACAAACGGAAATAAGTAAAAAAAACTTTAAAATAAACAATTTTTGTAATCTTAAAGCGCCAGAAAGTTATAACTTGGAAAGCATCAACAACGTTTTCGGTTAAATGTGGACTCCGGAGTGGATGGAAAAATCTTTGTTTTGCTTTTGTTGCTGTTTTAACAGAGTTGCACAATTTATGGCTCCGCGCAAGTAAA
Organism: Epicampocera succincta; assembly: GCA_932526305.1. Lineage (NCBI taxonomy): Eukaryota > Metazoa > Arthropoda > Insecta > Diptera > Tachinidae > Epicampocera > Epicampocera succincta. Next base: position 63,544,984 of record OW052034.1, read on the forward strand.
TTCTGCGAAACCTGACATTTGATTCCGCCTTATCTGCAATCCTTATTATTGTGGGAATTAATATGTTTCACCCTGTTCTATATTATACTTTTGAATTTGGAATTTGAATTTAGATTTGTATTCATTTTATTTTTATTTCTTGACTCAGTTCATTATTTAATTTTGCTTCAAGCCTATTGCATGTAAAAATGCAATTTTATATGTTTAAAAATGTTGCTCTTATTTCATTTAATAACAATAAAAAAAAATTTGCACAAATTACCAAATTCTGTATAATTTTTTCACAAGCAATTTAAAATTTTTTAAATGGTTATCGAGTAGAAGAACAGGTAATATCTATTCTATGATTCATAAGCAAAAATTATATTTATTGCGCAAACACATTTGCGGAATCAGTTCGATTAGAGGCATGAACATTTGTGAAAAAAATGCTAGTGGTTCCAAAGTAGTCTGCAGGAAAAATTCAGTACTCAATAAACGAAATCGTCGAAAAATCGATGAAACCTCTAAGAGTCAGTATTTTGCGGCATTTGCCATTTTATTAATGTCAACTTGTAATTGAAATTATACTTTTCTAATTAATTGATTAACTCAATTTAAATTTCATTTCCTAGACAATATTTATTTGTTATTCATATTGAAACAGACTTTTGGCTGTTATGAATATTTATCGTTTCGCATTTAGCTTGCAGCAAGTTATGACCACGTTGCGTCTTAATTTCAACTTAATTACTGGCTATAGAAACACATGCCATGTACGATCAAATAATAATATTAAAAAATAGAAAAATTATGAATTAAAACAAAATAAAACCAAAAACAACAAAACGAAACCAACAACAACATCGTGTTTTGGAACCTAAATGTATTTCGTACAAATTGCTATTTATATGCTCTTGTAAGTTTAATGTTTTCTTAACCCCTTAATGGCAGCATTATTTAATAAAAAAAGCTGGATAGATTTTAGCCAAAGAAAATTATTTTCCTTTTAAACTAAAGAACTAAAATTTTAGGCTGTATTTTAATTTTTGTTTCTCCCAAATAAGATTTTTTCTTTCTTTAACCATTAAAAAAGGGGCGTGACCCTGACATTTTTCAGCACTCGAATGGAAAAGTATGGACTAAAATTAAAAATATTGTTTTTAACTTTAAGTTTTGGGCCGCAAAAATCATTTAACGACCGTTTAAAATAAACATCCGTTACTAAAGTCGATGTTTTTCAAAGATTATTTAATTTTTTACATCTGTTGTTAATTACATTCGACCCCAGTCAAAATTTAACTTGTTCTAAAAGAATGCCATTTTATATATCCAAAGCGATTTCGTGAAATCTAAGAAACACTGAAACAAAGTGTCGTCTATAATCAGCTGACTGTGAAAAATTAAATATGTATAAATACATGTTAACAGAAACTTATGAATTGATGTATGTAAGTGTGCATTAATAAGACTGAATGAAATGTTTGCAGTGAAACACTTTTGGCTCACTAATGACAATATACTGAAACACACTGGCTTCCTATATCCTTTATTTCACTCGCATTTAATATGAACATGTCATTAAAAATGGACTATTTAGTCTAATAAATACTACTGACTAACATTGGAAGTATAGATTCACTAGTAGATACATTTTTATAATTTTTGCGAGTACTTGAACCACGTGAGGGTACTAATAAAAGTGTTCGCGCGGATGGTGCCAGCGTCAATAGTGTTGACATGCTTCAAAACTGTCGCCAAAGTCATCAACAAAACTGGGGACTTGAAGACGCTCGTAGGTAGTGGCAACGACTTACTTTTGTTTATTTCTTTGATTTAAAGCAGAAGCAAATTTTTTTTTGTGCTTCATTTTGCTTTTTTTTATAAATTCTTTTCCGTTTTTTCTTTGTTGTCAAATTATGGGTTTTCTTGAAAGAAAGACGAAAAACATAGTATGAGAGGGGGCTGCCGGAAAAAGTTGCCAAAATCTTCATCAGAAAATATGGCACCTTCAAGTTCCTGAAGCTCTTTTGTAAAACTGTTGTTAGTCAATCAGTCGCTTTTTTGTACTGACGTTCGTTCACTTGTAATAACATCCTATAAAGAACTACACACTTGTAATTAGAAGCGATATATAGTTTTCCAACGCTGTTGTTACCTGTGAAGGTAAAGTATGATTTTTCTGGCTTATAGTAAATGAAAAGCATACTTTTAATCGAAACCAACTTAAAATTTCTTAAACAATACTTTCTGTATGACTCTGGCTATTGTGGCTCATTGATGACTTTGAAAAAAGTTACGATCTCAACTTCTAGGTTCATGTTTTAGGACATAGGACAACATATGTTTGTAAGCTGGAAACTGACACAAATCACCTTACCTCAGTTTCTTATTCATAATATAAAGAAATTTGTTTAAGTTTTTTAAACAAATAAATTCCTGCTTTCTCAGACGTGAATTGTACAGTCCTGTGTGGTATCAAAGAAATCGGGTCGACGGAATTCATATCAATTTAGGCTCTACTGTTTGTTTTCTTGTATTTACGTACATACATATATGTATTCTACGATACCAAAACGATAAATTATGATGTGCTTTTGCAAATTTTCTTAAAAACATTCAGAAGACATCAACATGAATTTAATAAAAAAATAACATGTTACTGATAACACAACGTTTATTTGTAGAATGTGAAACTAATAGAGGTTCTGATGACTTGTGGGTGACGTCTAAATTTCAAGAGTAAAATTTTTGCTTCTGATATTTTATAAAATACACACATGTTTGATGAATTCGCAAACCAATTTGGCTGTGGTGTATTCCACTTGTTTTAAACTTTAATATGATATGAAGTTTTTAATAATCAAAATTGTGGCTTTAGCGTATTGATTTTGCTTTATTAGTACTTCATGTTAAATTAACATGATTTTGTGTTAACATTTTATGTTTCAGTGGTAATAGCTGTATTGCGATTGGGATAATGTCGAGTTAAATACCTATTAATCCAATGGAACTTTATATTAGCCAGAAATAAAAGTAAAACTAAGCAAAAGAATATGTTTCAATGTTGAATATATTTTGTTTATTTGGGAAGTCCCTCCACTTTCTCTTCAAGATTCGAGATTCAAATACGAGTGTAATTCACTGTTGGACACAGCTTGAGAGATGTTTTAGATATGTAAAATATCGATATACGAATACCTTTTTATCTCATGATGAGATGAACCCACATCCATATATCTTAAGCTTAAAATTATAAGCAATAACAAACTTTTTTGCTGCAATAGTTCACTTGCATTTTCTCGCTTCACAGTAGATTAATAAAGATTAAATAATTTTAAAAATTACGGCTGTTGGTTGTTAATTTTTGTTTTTCATTTCTGAAAATAATTCAATTTTTCAACACTTTTTGCAAATCATATGATACGACGTGATACTGGTAAATAAGTGAGTTGAGTGATTTTTTCATGCCAAAAGCGGGGAAAAAAAATCAAGAAAAATCAACAAAAGCAACTGAATTGAAAAATGTGAAAATGTTCATCATTGGAAAATACCATGAAAATCTTCCGCGTTTGAGTAATTTTGGGTTTAATTTTTTTTCTAGTTGTTTTACAGTTGATTATTATTGTTATTAAATTGAATTTCACAAAAAAAAAAAAAAAATTGCAAACGCTGTTAAAACAAAAGCATAAAGAAATCGGTATTAGTTGCTTTATAAAACAATAAAGTTTTTTCTTGCACTTTCTGGTTGTTTGTTTGTTTTTTCTAACCACAAGTTATGATTTATTTGTATTTAAATGTCAATTGCAATTTGTTTATGTTTGAATAAATAAAATATTTACGTATGTATTTGAAATCAAGACTTTAAACTCCCGGATCAATTTGAGAGTAATGATGTTTGTTTGCTTGGTTGGCTGAAGCTGTTGCTTTTTATATCCTGATTGATCTTTTAAACGTACTCTTAATATGACAATATCAATTTGAAAGAAATACAAAATACTGTTGGCTACATAATTTATGTTTGCCGGTTTAGTTGACATGTTGATGAAAAATCGTGATATTTGAGAAATTCAATACAATTGTTTAACTCTTTTTAGACGGTAACTACGACACACATACATACATACATACATACATTTATATGGCATCATAAGAGCATTCCAGCTTGTTTTAGTGTAGCTATACACATACATACATCTTACTCATACATAGACACTTATGTTTTTATATATATGACGTCATTTCTTCAAACTGCAATGATTTTCGATTTCGAGCCATTTTATTGTCCATAAGAAAAACAAACAAAAACTTCCACATCGGCTTCAACCATAATGATTTATTGTTTCCAATTTTATTATTATTTGATGTGATTTGTTCTCATTTTAGTTACATACATTTCAAACACTCTCATACATATTCTCATCAAATTATTAACTTGTCCAGTCACTTACTAAATGCACATGTATGTATGTATGTATTTCCTAGTATGCTGAAGAACTTTACTTAATTTATTTTAACCTAATTTCTAATTAAAGAATATTATAGGTAAAGTATTCAATGTCAAACTCCATTTTCATAGACAAGTTGGTGCATGCCTATGCTTGTCTCCCTCCATGGCATTGTCGGCGGTGTGCAATTGTTGAAATATGCATCCAAGTGCCAGTAATACAATATAGATACCATGTTGACCTTGAGAACATTTGAAATAAACTGTGTAACCAAAACCAATTACTACATACTCGCAATATAACGTGTAAGATCTGAAATTACAGAAAGATTTCCAATGTTTATGTGTATGTCAATTTTGTTCCTGTACACTATGAGAAATTTTCTGTCAGCAGATTTTTGCGAAATCGTTATTTGATTTCTGTTCTTAAAGGGTTTCCAGAAGCCTTTATAAGAGCAATTAGTAAGTGCGAGTAGAGTTGAATTTGGCATTAAGATAAGGATGCTGGATTATACTAAATCTTTCGGGATGATAAAAAATAGATTTTTTTCAATTATATGGAGCTAAATGAATTATTTATTATTATTTTGTATTATTAATTTTTAAATAAAAACCATTATATGGATATCTTAAACATTTATATAGATATCCACTTTTTTTTTGTAAAACCAAAGGGTTTCAGCAGAACTGATAGTTACTCCCCTATATTATATTGGTGGGAGCTATAAGCTGATGTTATTGGTCAAACAAAAATCTCTCTGTGAGAAATTTTCGTACTGTGAGAAGGCATTTTTAAAGAGTTTTCAAATCTGCGATATTCTTCAGCTTTTATCGTTTCCCTGCCGCATGCAGATTCATATATCAAAATCAAAGTAAATAATGATGGGGCGTCAAAAAGTTAAACTTACAATAGAAAAAACTACCAATTCATGCCATCATTGTTATGACGGGTTCAATTAAGATCTCCTCTAACCAATTAGATATTTTGATACAAGTTTTTAATATCGCATTTCCAGCACAGATAAAGCTGACCTAGAACCAGTCACATGATTGGTTTTTCTTTAGATTCGAACACTTTGCATTAAGAAAGAACTGGTTATTTGTACGTATTGTGCCCTAAGGTGACGAAATTGGTATGGCCAAGCGTTTTGTGGCTTAACAGAGGGCTTATAAAAAATAGACAGTTTAAAGAGCTGTATATAACAATATAATATTTATTTTATTATAAATAATATTTATTTATTTATTAGTTTATAATTTACAAATAAACCGTTAAACTCTTATAATTGTCAAATCTGAGTGAGATGCAAAACTCTCGAGTGCCAAAACAACAACAACAGCAAGCTTGTACGCCATTAAGACACAATTAGGATGCCTGATTTACGATTGACTGAAAAATTAGAGATAAACCGTTTATTGTAAAATACAAAAATCCAAACAATTCCTTTATTTTTATTTAATTATCTTTTATATCTGATGCCTTGTGGATATGCAACAACGTTAAATTAACTTTATTTAATGTTGATTTCACGTCATTATATACATTTTCGTATTTGTTTTGCTTCACTGCAATCAATACATCTTGTGAAATCTTGCCCAAAAAGATTGAACTACAAACACTTTGATAACGATTGTTATATCAGAAATATTAATTATTGAAATAATTTATACCAGATTAGACTGGAATATTAGATCTGGTCTGAAAATCGTGTATCTTGAAGGCTAAATTGATAAAAAAAAAAAACTGACTTGGTGCTGCGTTAGGCGCGATTTGAACATACATACATCCAGTCCGAGTATACTATAGTTTTTTAATTTTTAAAATATAATCATTAAATACCTGGATTTTTACAAAAACAACAAGCTTTTGCTGCCAAAAATTATACATTTTTAAGATTTTTCAAGTTAAATTTATTTGATCAAAGGAACTCGATGTTAAAGCGACGACTGCATTACAATAGTTTCTTTCTGTCAGTGTTTTTCTGATAAACATTTTTAATTTGTAATAATCGGTTGCAGCTAAAACATGTACTAATTTATTACTTATTTTTTTCACATTTTCTTGCTCGGGGCTTTGTTTAATAAATTAAATCTAAGTGGCATCAATTTAAAATGCGAAGTTATGTGTTATTAATTTGCCATGTTAGCAGCATGTTTTCTAATTCTGAAAAAAGAAGTAGGGAAAAAATCGAATAGAACCGCCAATTAAAGTGCGCAAGTTCTGCAAGTTGTAGTCAGTGTTGTCGTTTTGTTTACAAAATGGCATAGGATTTTTGTTTGCAATCAGCATGAGCTCTCTTAAATCACAGCCATTAAAATGTCAACTTATTTCTTAATTGAAATTACAACATTTTTCAACATCTTGTGCTGATTGTCTGCAATATTCTGCGGGAATTAAAAAAATTAAGTCATCACAGAAGCTTAATTGCATTTAAGCCCTTGAAATCTTCAAAAAATGCCACCCGTCTTCAAGCTTTTGATTCATAAAAGTGACCGTTTTCTTTTTAAGTTATTTGAAAAATGTCAGAATATTATGCGGCCCAGATACAATATTTGGCCTTTCCGACTTGGAAAAATGAGAAAATAATCGACATTTATGACAAAATTCACCGATTCCTGACCAAAAATTCAACATTCGCTGAAGCTGGCCTACAAATAGACCCGATGGCTCAGATTTCTCTTATTTAAATTTCATATTTTGAGTTACGTGTGTATGTAGGTTTGTACACATGTATCTACGTAAGTATATTGTATCTATATTTGTACTTACATATATATTTAAAGCAGAATGTGTGTTTGTTTGGTTGTTTGTACCCTGTGGTTGTTTGTACCCTGTGGTTGTTTGTACCCTGTGGGAGACCAGACCACTCGACTTATCTTCTTGAAATTTTCACAACATTTAACTGGGACTATGGAATGAATTAAACATTTGAATTCCTTTTAGGAATTTTACATTTATTACATATATTCACAAAGCTTGTCACTACCCAGACACAGGCAAAAAAGGACATGTCGAAGATGACATGACAACAAAAATTCCAAAAATTTCCCGTACAATTGCAACTGTGCGGACTCTTTTCAAATCCACACCAAAAGCTAATTGACAGAAAGGGGACTTGTATTTCCCTACGATGTCTAGAAAGAGGGATGTCGGAGCTGGTCATTTGTTTGAGGAGTTTAACCTTCGCTGAAACGTTCTGTTTGTGGCTTAAATCTGTAATCACCGGAATAAGCGTGGGTAGTTGCTGACCATAGAAGTGTGTTGTATGGCCCGAAGCGCTATTAGCTTGCAATTGCGATGGCAATTATTCGCAAGGAAATTGATTTGTGTGGAACCGACTTAGATGCCTCAATATTCTTTATTGTCCAGGGAATCATTGTCAGACGATACTAGATATTTCAAAGTCTTACAATATTCTAAGATCTGACAATGTACTCACGATACCAGCAGGTGAATTATTAGTTCAGGCAATTGTAAGAAAGTTTTAAAATTCTATTGCCATACGATTATATGACAATAAATTTATCTGCCAACAAAAATGATCAATTTCCAGATTTGTTGTTACATGTTAAGAGAAGACTCAATACATTCATGCGTAAACGGGCTGGGGAGGCTAATAGAAATATTTCCATGACATTGTCATCATTGCAAAAAATATTAGCTTGCAATATCTGTTAACTATTGCACAAACTAGAGTATCAATATTGTTGCCCCACAAAGGACAAACAATGCTTTTTCTGGCAACATTGTAAGATGCAAATTGACAGTTCCCACAGTTGTAAAACATTTTGATACATATTTTGCTGACAATATTATAAATAAATCTGGCAAGCTCTGTTTTTGCGTTTTTCAGCGGTCTGCACTAGACTCTTCTGTTTTTTATTATTTATTTATATGATTTATTTCAACAGCTTTTCGAAGTTTTTTTTATCAACTGACGTCTAGGTTGGCTGACAACTACGAAATGTCAACATAAGGACAGCTGGGAAGCTCAACTATTCTACTCAATATTTTAATGGCTGTGCTGAGTTTGTTAAAAACTGATTTCTCATGCTGATTTAGTTGGGCAAACTGTTATCTCCTGTAAAATATGAGTTCTGTAAATTACATACATATATGTCATCGTGCATAAGAAAACCCACCTGGTGTATCAAAGCAAGTGTTTGAGCAATGGCACGATTATCAATAGCATCGAAACTTCAGTGGCGTTGCCAGTTGTCAGAAACGCATTACAGATACTAATTGACTACTAAAGCTGGCAACCTCAGTTGCCTTTTTGTGTAATTTTGGCAATCGCGTTTTTATGGTGGTTGCTGTGTGAGTTTTTAAAGCCAACTTGATGAATAAAAAATAACATTTGATTTATTCATTTAAACATTATATTATTTTTTGCCTCAGCAAAGTTTGTCATCGCAGCTTCATGAGATATTGGCGAATCTGTTTCCCAATTTGCACTGTAATGCTGTCGAATATTATACAAAGCGCAGCACACGCCGATAATGGAATAATAGATACAATCTTTAATATAATTTGAATCTTCTTAACAACGTAAAACTTTTGCTGTGTTATTATTTACATTATACCATTTTCGATAACTTCTTGGCAACTGACAAAAGTTTCCATACATAATACACAATTTTTTTGTCAGTCCCCCCCTCAATAATCGAGCCATAAATTTCCGCCTCTATGTTGTATTTTCAGGTATCGTAGATTCTTTTGAGATTCAAATAATTGTTTCAAAATTTAATACATAAATTAAAAAGTCGCTAAGGCCCAAAAAAAATTAATTTCAAATATTCAAAATTTTTCCGCAGCTGATTAAATATGTATTTACACACAACGTTTTGGTGTTGTAAATAATACAATAAAAAAGAATTAACTTTGACGTATAGCAAAACTTCTGCTGTAAGATCTTTATCTGTTTCTTTGTGTCGTTCATTAACTTCAACTACATACATACATACAAATATATAATTTTGATATATGTACTGATAAGCAATTTTAATGGTGTTTACTTGAGTGTTAACGTTAACAATTGTTAATCGCTCTTATCGGCTCTGCAGTTAAAAAGTTTGCATTTCTGAGTTAAGATGCCTTTAGACGGTAATACAAAGTACCAATATTTTATGGAATAAAAATATTACGAAATTTCGCTCCATGTTTTAAAAAAGCACAACAAAAAAGTCTATTATAAGTTTCTTTTAGGTTGACGCGATTGACTGGAGCAGAATCAAAGTAAAACGATTAAACAGTTATAATTCCAAATTTGCTCAACACACACGAATATTTCATGAGGATATTTTGAAAGTTTTTTGCAATTATTGCATAGAAATTTAACCATCTGCAACACATACTAATAACGATGCTATTGTTTACTTTAAAATACAACTCTGGTGTAATCAGTATAAAATTATAAAAGTTATAAAATAAAAAAAAAATTGCATCCCCATTTCTGCTGAATACATTTTGCTATTACACAATAGTCTGTATTTTGCAGAAATATTTGTGCAGGTCTTAATTAATGTTTACACGTCTGGCGTAAAGGCAATTGTAGGCAGCATATTGCTACGTCTGCCAATCTTCGAAACACTGCTAATATGCACTTTATGTTTATGTCCTTGAGTTCGCTCAGCGATTCGTTTTATATCCTTACAATTGTCACAAAATGTCATATTTTCATGGGTCTCTTCCAATCTGTAAAATCTGGTGGCAGAAACATGATTGTTGGCAAACAGAAATTACGAGCGTTAATAAAAAGTCAGGAATTTTGAACTGCCACAAACGTCATGCCCAAAATTTCCGAACAAACTGTGATGGCAAGAATCAAGCGGCATGTCGACATCGCCAATAGTGATTCGCAGATTCTCCATAACAATTTTCCTCGCTTTCTCAACATTTTCATAGGTTGTTAATGTGCTGCCTCCAGGTCTCCACGACGAACTTCGACATTCACATCTTATCGAACAGCTGTGAAAATTTTGTACAACTTGTTAATATTTTCCAGAGTTAGATTACAAGTACCGTATCCCACTGTTAATATTTCAAGTCCTTTTGAGCACTTGATTTCAAAATTTGATGCAAAATCTTTCAGACTTCCTTTTTTGATGGCAGAAAATGGCAAACATGTAAATCATTTCTAGTTTTTATGCCGCTGTCAAACTGAAACTGTAAGCATGTGTTTGAGACGAGTGTAGCAACATTAAACATTTTAAAATTCCCCTTATCTTGTACAGACCTCGTACATTTACGACTGACTATCTCTGCTTGTTAGCAACACAAATATCGAAAAGAAAGAAAATTTTCGTCAGCTTTTTTAATGAATTGTTATTAAATATTGTTCATACATATCACAAAAAAGTTCGTTTAAAACATATGTTAAGGCCGCAGAAACTTGTCAGATTTTTTGCACAGTGTATAGTATTCCGATAACACTCTGATGTCATCTAAAAGGTGGCGCAAAAGTAATCCTCTTATCAGAAAATGCTATAAATTTTGCGATTGGCCCCTAATGTCAGTTCTGTTTTGACATTTGTGTAGTAAACACATGCGAAATACACGTTACTAAACAATGTTACGTTAAACTGCTACAGAACGCGGAATATTGGTGACTATTTATTTGACCAATAATCGGTCGGTGACTTTGGCACAACGTGAATTTCGTCGCAGATTTCCTAGCCGTCCAACGTCTACTGGTGAAACACTGCGACGTTTAGCCGCTCGCCTCGAAGAGACTGGCACAACACGAGATGTTGCCAGGCGTAGCAGACCCCGGAGTAGCCGTTCTGCAGAGAATATTGCGGCTGTACCTTAGGATGTCTGGAAGCGCCGTCGACATCGACCAGACGACGTGCCACGCAAATGGGTGTCAGTCGACGGTCTTTACAGCGAATTTTGGTACAAGATTTGAAGATGTTTCCGTACAAAGTCCAGACGGTGCATCAGCTGTTAACTGCTGACCGCCAATCGCGTCTAACATACGGTCAAGCCATCCTTAATCACCACCAAGAGGAAGATGATTTTTCATCAAAAATAATCATGAGTGATGAGGCCCATTTCCATCTTAGCGGGTACGTAAATAAGCAAAATTTACGCTTCTGGGGCACTGAAAATCCGTGTGTAACCCACGAAGAGCCATTACACCCGCTCAAAGTCACTGTATGGTGTGCTGTTTTCGTTGGAGGAGTCATCGGACCTTTTTTCTTTAAAGACGTCGCGGGCCAAACGGTTACTGTGAATGGTGAGCGCTACAGAGCAATGATCAACGAGTTCTTTTTGCCGCAACTTGATGAATTGGGATTGGAAAACATGTGGTTCCAACAGGACGGTGCAACGGCACACACTGCACGTGCCACAACCGATATGCTGGAGGATGCATTTCCCGGGCGCCTAATCTCTCGTTTTGGCGATTTGCACTGGCCAGCAAGATCGCCTGATTTGACCGCTCCAGACTTCTTTTTGTGCGGATTTTTGAAGTCGCGGGCTTATGTCAACAAGCCTCAGACTCTTGCAGCTCTTAAAGACAATATCCGTCAAGAATGTGAGGACCTATCGCCGGAAGTTTTGGACAAAGTGATGGAAAATGCCACAAAAAGGGCTCAAATGACAATCAACTGTGGCGGCGGGCATTTACATGACATCATACTCTCGACTTGATGTAAAAAAAATTAAAAGACCAAATAAAAATAATCCACAAGAAGAATCAAAGTTTTTCATTTTTTTTTTTTAATTACAGCCAAAAAACATCAGAAAGTTATTTTTGCGCCACCTTGTACATTACAAATTACAACACGCTCCATTTCTATATGTCGTCAGACGACATTAATCGGGAGTGGAAAAATCTACAGCCAAAGTGCTAAAAACAGGTCGTCTATGATCTACTTAAATAAATATGTGTATGTACATAGTCCCGCTTGCCTACAATTAATTAATTTTGAGCTTTTCAATAGAGTTTATAAATATGTGTTTGTTTAATGACAGCGTGTTGTCAAAATCGTAGAAAATTTCCCGAGTTTTCAGAACTAAAACCTATTTTCTGCCGCGATTTTTCCAAAAATCTTATATTTCTCGCTCGGACTTAAGAAATTTACAAATACAAAAACATTATGCAATATTTAAAAAGTTTTTATATAGTACATATCCTACACATGTACGCATGTATTTTTGAATCAAATTACGTTAATAATGAATTTTTTGTGTGTGTGTGTGTATGTCTGGCATGAAATAATTTCAAAGGACCTGTTAAGATGATATTTTGCTAAAATTGTTATTTAATAACCAGAAAATTCAAGTAACTTGAACAATTTATTTTCATACGTACATACACATGTGTGTATTTATGGAAACGTACATTTACTGGTTTTTATACAATAATATATTTAATTTAATTAGTCTGTTTTGTTTTTGCCTTTTTTTTCTTTGTTAATACTCGTATACATTTTTCAGTTCTGCAAAACGGGTAAAACATGTCGATGCCGAATCGCTTTGACTGTTTTAGAAAAAGAAGCAATTATTTAAAATATAAATAATGTGTTTGAAACAGATATTTAATTATTTTTGTTTCATTTATTCCCTGTTTTCATTGCGTGAACATAGATAGATATTTTACATATTTCTGTTGGCTCATTAATTAATTCAAACAAACACATTTGATAGGAGCAATAAAATTCAAAATTTGTATTAATGAATTTTGTAAACATTAAAGATATTTTTTAATTTATAGTTATTAAACCTACTCGTACCTAAATGTATACATTTTAAATGTAAATATATCCATTAGTAATGAAATAAATTTTGGCGCAATTTATTGTCGGTATTTAAAATATCTGTTTATAAAAAACTTTAAAATATGTAATAAAAAAATCTGCGTTCAAAATAGTTTCAACGATGTGAGTGACTGCCCTTATTGGCAAAAATTTTTAATAAACAAAATAGCCTGCGTTCTAGTTTTGATATGTTTTTTATGATAAACTTAATCATGCAAATGCATGTTCGTAGCCGCTACTCTTAATTGTAACTAATTTGCTTAAGACCATTTTCCACCACCAATGAAGGCTTCATCATTTGATTTTAAAACCTTTGCATGTTAGAATCATCGGCTTAGGCTAATAGTTTCGTATTGAAGTGGTGTTTCACAGTCCATGATGCTGTTAAAAGAAGATTTTAGCTGCCCGGTAAAGAAAGAAATGTGATGCAACTCTTCAAAAAAGAGTTTATTTTTTCAGCGCCATAAATTAAAACTCTTTTGGGGAGTTTTTTTATTTTATTAATTTTCTCCTTTTTTATGTTCTTGTGTTTTATTGTCTGTAGCGTTGGCAAACTTCCTACGTCAGGGCATTCTGCTTTTCGCGAAGTAGTGAGGAAGGGGTCACTCGGTTGGCGCGGCAACCAAAGCTCTTGGTAGTTCATGTATGACTTATATTATGCATGTTCTTATGAAACCTTCACCAAAGATTGACAGAACGGGGACACGCCCCCTTTTGGCGTTCTAGGTAGGTTATTGGTTGGGGAGCCTATGCTTGGCTGAAACGTTGCGGTTGTGGTATAAACCTAAAGACGCAGAAAGAAGAAAATCCTTTGAGGTGCTGTTGTCTTGCGACAGATCTGTTTTATGCAAGGAACAAAGATCGAAAAGAATGTACAGGCGAGCCTGATGTGATTTCGGGCAACCAACTCAGGAGCCTAGTCCTCCCTATACCTTCCGGGGATTTGAAAAACAGACCGGATTACATAGGCCACGATCTTCAGCAAAGGGTTGATGATTTGTGCCGTGCAGTACTTTTTAAAAATTTGCCAGCTGCTTGAGCCTCTGCAGTCACATGGAGGCGCTAGTGAAGCCGTCATAGCAAGTGCTGACACAAAATCAATTTCAAAATCTGTCTCTATTTGATATAATTTGTTTTACGGCGTGCGGAAAAGCTATTGTTCGCTAAAATAGTTTTTCCGCACTTTCGGAAAGATTTGAACGCAAGTCGCTTAAGAGCAATTTAAGAGCAAAGAATGAGCAGTTGTTTTTTCTTCCCAGAATTCAAATTCAATAAAAAAAATATCGATTTGAATTACATATGTAGAATGAGTTATATTCGCTAACGGGAATACTAAAACATCTCAAGCAGCGTTGTCAACTCAGTGCGATTCGCGCCATTTTGCCTGCTTTTTAAAATTTTTGGTACGCGTTGCACTCTTTTCTAAATTTTGATGGGTTTTTTTTTTAATTTTTGTGGCACCAAAACGTTCCGTTTCGATAAAATACATCTGCTTCATCCAGAGTGCAAAAAACATTTCATTTTATGAAATTTGTTGTCCATTTTAAATTTTTAGCAAATTAATGTTGTAGTAAAAATTTCTGTCGAGTTTGGGAAACTGCTTATTGTCATGTTTTTAATACCAAAATATTATACTTTTTATGCAAAATTAATCCAATAAACATGTTAAATAACTTGGAGCGTTTTTTAATGGGCGTTTACTCCCCATTTTGTTGGGTCTTAAAATTTCAAAGTTGAAAACACTGATCTCAAATGAGATTCATTTTAAGACGGCGAAATACAACTCTCTTTAAGCACTTTTTCCGACCTATTCGTTTTATGCTGAAAAAGTTCGTTTTGTAATTACAAGATAATTGTTATAAAATATCCTTTTTTGATATCGCTTGTAAACGTTGCGGTTCCTGATATTTGGATATCAAGATAATTTCGATTTTACTTTATCTTTTTTTTTAGTTTTTAAAATATACAGGTACAAAGTTATGAGATTTTACTAAAAGTATTACAACAATAGGAGTCTAATAATTAAATTTACAGAAATAATAAGAAATATAATACAATATTAAGGAAAATTGCTCTCAGAAAAAACCTTTATGATCTCTGTGGGAGTTATATAGAAATTTGAATAGGTAATCACTAAGTTAAGCCATTCCTAACGAACGAATCCTAGTAAATCACTTTGTAAATTTCGTATTGTTTCAAAATTAGACATCCTGCATTTTTCACTAAATGACAGTGTCAGTTCCCTGATAAACGAGTTTATCATCTTATGTGCACAGTTGCTGTGAAGTAAATTTGTCGGGAACCTACGGCGAAGACCATGGATTATTTTCAAATTCTTATTCTGTATAATTTGAATCTTTTTGGTATGACTTTTAGCCGTTTTGTGAAACCAGACTTGACAGCCGTAGGTCACAATTGATCGAATCCACATTTTGCATAACAAAGTTCAGTTTGGATCGTCTATTAACGGGTACAGTGCACGACCATCTCACCGGTCCTTCATGCAACAAACATCGGTCCATTTGCAAAACAGTGCTTATTGTGGTTTGGTGGCAAGACAAACCCCAGTTTTATTTATCTGATTGCATATAACGAATAAAATATTCAAAAAACCGTGAAAAAACAAAGCAAACTCCTTTTTGCAATTGAGCGCACACTGAAAGCAGAAGATCTTGATTTAAGTTTCCAAAAATATAATAATAATTTAAAGCTGTAGTGAATTGTTCAACTTTTAAATAAATATACTTTTGTTTAAAATACAATATGAAATACTCTGTAAGTGAATGAATTCATTCTATTTAAAACCTGCAATCTTATTGAGAACTCAACATTTTAATTATAATGAGATTTTGTATTTACGAGTATCAAAAGTGAATTCTCGCCATTGGAAATACGAAATCAAAGGGAATAAAAATTAATTTAAATAGGTTCTTTATTCTTTATATTTTAAAGCTATAGGGTTGTTACTGAGCTTGGAAATTTTCTGGAAAACCTAAATCTGTAACTAAAATAGGAAAGAAGTATTTTTGTGAATATCTAAATTCCGTTTTGCAATTGAAGAGTTTTTGCACAATAATGCAATAATTCTTCCTTTAGTTACATATTAACAAAACAAGAACTTTTAACGATACTTTGCCATTTATATTTTATATGTTGTTTCTTAATGTGGGCGTGTTATTTACCTGCAGACATTAAAGTCGCAAAAACTTCCATCGATCAGAAATGGTTGGGAAAGAAAAACTTTAAAATCAAATGTTTATTATTATAGTCAAACAATCAAATCAAATCGCTTGTTTTATTTAATTTGTTCGTTTTCAAAACCCCAGTTTTATTCGAATTTTTTCGTTCTGCTACAGTTTCAGCATTAGAGTTTGGGGCCTTAAGATTTTTTAATTGGCCATAAATTTCTTGAGCTGGCCATTTGCCACATGATAATTTTCTTAATTGGGCACAAGTAATGAAGTCATGAAGATGTCTATAACCCTTTGACCACCTTAACTTGCTAAATTGCTATTGCAAACATGATGTCCAATATTGGGCAACACGAATATTTAAAGTTTGTTAACTGAAATGCTGACGAGATCTATTATGTACGAAATAAGCCATGTGTAGTGTGCAAATTAGCTTCTTAAGATAATCACATAAAAAATTTACTTTTGTATTAAATAAGTAGTTCCATTCTTTTTATTTAACAATTAGCAATTGTAAATTAAAATAAATCATATTAGCGGGTGCATATTTTCAAAGTTCAATTAACAAACATTGTTGTTAAAACATATCTCATTAAATGGAATAATTTGAATATAAAAGCTGTCATTTGCTTACGTGGGCCAATTCACCAGTTAAGTAGTTTGTCCAATTGATTCCCAGACAGAGAACAATTAACATTTACGCAAATGCAAATTGTTAGTACTCTAAAGGAGCGAACTGTCATCATGATCAGGAAGTTTATGCGTTATGGCAAGCGAGGCATTGTGGGCGAGTTCTCCTCACTTTTTGGAAGAGTTGAAAAAACAAAAATTGCTAAAAATGTCAACTATTAGTCCAGCAGCGTTGGCAAATGTGCAGATTTATATATTTTTTTTTGCGATCTGTTGCAAGCAAATCCTGAAGGTTTTCTTTTTTAAATTTCTTCGAATAAAACAAAGAAGCGTCCAAGTACAATATGACTAACGGACTGTTTTCACCTGCTACAATATGAAAATTTTGTAAAGATCTTGCAATGGTTCAGAACCGTATCTCATGAAGAGTGGGAATAAAGTATTAGTGTAAAAATATTTTTGTCAGGACAAAACTTTTATGCCGAAACGAAACTTTTGCAGTGGAACCTGCCACTACACAAATCCAAATTAATGGTTTTTACGATTTGATTGAAAATTTAATTCGATTACCCCGTGACATTTACGTTACTTCTCCAAAGAACAGCTGGAAAATATTCCCTATAAGATAAAATTAGTGGAGTTTGATTCTTTACAACATATTATAGTTCTGAAGCGATGAAATACGTTAGAAAAAAGACGATGCAAATGTCGTTTACACTCAAAAAAAAAAATGTAAGAAGAATTTCTATAAAACGGATGTGACTGAAATTGATTTTGAAAATAACCACAGTACGATTAAATCTGCGAGATCTAAATCCTGAATCCTGCGCTAAGAAACACTTAATTTAATAACTCAAAAGTTAAAGATTTCCATGGACTTAGGAATGTGACTCCTGCAACTTACGATTTTTATGACAACCTGTTGCACAATTCTAAGTCTAAAACTTACGCATTATTGTCAATGTTATTAAGGACATCATTCGTACAATTAGTTTTGGTTTTATTCTTGTTAATTTTATTATCATTCACTCGAGTGTGATTTAAGCAACTAAAAGTGATAAAAAATTAATTACAAAGCGTTTGTTGGTCGGCGTTCGCGTCAGAAAATATTTTGATCGGTCACAGCCAGCACCATTTTTACGCTTGTCGTTGGGTATTTAAAAACTTTGTGCGTTCAGTGCACGAATTTGGCAGAAAATCGATGGCTTGTGCCGATAGTAGGATCTTAGCTTTTAACTCTTCTGGCCTTTTTCCTGTGCTGAGTTCAAGTTTCCATAATTTTGTTTCATTTACAATGATTCTACATACATACGTGTGTATCCAGTTAAATGAGAAAACGTCAATTTAAGTACAAACAACTTGGTGACTATTGCATCAAATACTTCTTGCATTTTCATTGACATGTAATAGAATTACAAAAAAAAAATTGCATAAAATTAGTACTTGATTAATACGATTAAATTGTCGTATTTATTAGAATAAATTTTATATAAAAATAAAACGTAAACACCACTTTGTGTGTGTGTGTGTGTAGAAACAACTTGATTATGAAATTGTGTGTAAAGCTTTTTTTCCATATTATTAATTTAATAGGTGTGTGTGTGTGTGTGTGTGTGTGCCTGTGTTCGTCAATCTAATTTACTCATAATATGTGGTTAGCCTTCATTTATATATGTATTTAAGTTCTAATTATAACACCTGGAACGACAAACTGCACCAACTTCAAATTGGAGACGGTTCTCTGTCTATTCTTTTCCGCTTTGCCAGCCATCCCTGTTCTATCTAGAAATCTACGCCCAAGTTGTTAAATTGTTTTACTTTAAAACAACATTGTCTGGCCTTAATATTAATAATTAAATTAATAACTAGCAAATTGCAGTTAGTGCTTTCAGTGCATATAATTTGTAGTCACATTGACAAATACTTTCCGCCGTGGCGGTTGCAGGCGCATAAAAAAGCGAAATGAGTGTCCAGTTCGATCTGTTGTTAACAGCACATAAAAAAAACACTGTAATGTGATCTTATTTCACTCTACAATTGTCACTTTGTTGCATGGTAATGCTAGTGGATAAATCAATGGATTATGGACGCGTTAACGCTAAAAGCGTTATTTCAGTTTCTTAAAATTATTAAGCAGGATGTTTTTCTGTAAAGTTACACGAGTTTAAATCATAATAAAACAAAAAAATCAATCTTATGACATTAAAGTTTAAATGTGCCCGCCTCCGCTGGAGGGTACACTTCGCAATCGGAAACACCAATTTTCACAAATTTTTCGCAGCATTTCGCCAATTCTTTTTCGACTGTTGATTTGCAGCTATTCAATTGGCTCTGCTTTATCGACTTAGGCAAGCGACTTTAGATAACCCCCCAAAAAAAAAAAATTAATAAAAATAATCCAATTGTTTTAAATAACACAATCATGGTGGTCACTTAATTGGCTCCGTCCTGTTGCAGCCAGCAAGATTAATGCCAGCTAATTGAAGTACGAAAAAATTTCTAATCATATCAGTAAGATTCCGATCATCATCGTTTTTGTGATATATGGACCAATGACTGTGTCAGTCCATGAAACGCATCAAACAGTCACTTTCTGGGGATGTAGTGGTGTTACGACAAAAACTTATAGATTATACTCACTCCAAATGCGACAATCCTGCTTATTTACGTACCCGTTCAACGAAAAATTGGCTTCATCGGGGAACAAAATTTCAAATGGAAATTCAATATAAATATCAGATTGTGCTTCAGCTCATTTGTGAACGTGTTCTGCTGTAATGAAATGCCGAAACCTAATAAAAAGCATTTATCGGTTGTGAAATTGATTGTCAAATAAATGGGTGTTGCCAACTCAAAGTTTAAAGTTATTCCCATGAGTTTTAGGGAAAAATAGTTTCGCATGTTTTCTTTTGAAAAAAAAACTCAAAGCAGCAACATTTTTTGCTTATGTTATTGTACATCCAAAGTCTTTTGCTGGCATCGAACCTAAGACCTGCGGAATGTTGTTCGAACACCCTATCGAGTCTAGGTCACAGCTTCTTGCTTGCTAGACCGACGACCAATTAACGAAATAAATATTTATTTAATTGTTAAATTCTATGCAATAAATCGTTTCGTTACCAAAATTTCTTATATATTCTAAAAATCGCTAGATTTGACTGGAAAACACCTGCAATAGCAACAACACTTGGAAAATATTTTCCTAGAGTCCTTGGAGACGGTTGTCGCCAATGATTGATGAAAATGAAAATGTTTTGATTTTTTATTTGACGGTTAATTATTTGATCGTTTCGAAATGTGATTGTTTCATTGTTTTCATTTTGAAATGCACAAACGCTGTATGTTTCCCAATTGGGAGACATTGAATATACATATTTTACTTGATAGTTTTCGACGATATTACACAAACGTGGTACAGAGCAGTAAAAGGTCGAGCGTAAATTTTTTTTAGCATAAAAATAGGTGCGAGTTGAAAGACTTGATTTAGCTCGAAATTAATTAGAGCCCTTCGACAAATGCGTAACAAAATTGCAGTTGCAAAGTTTGATGTTCAGAGACACATTATTGAGCGGTTGTCAACTGCGGGCTGTGTTAAGCAAAATTTTACAAGTATAGACCTAATTGGAGTACTTATTTTTTGATTTTTAAATAAATATTATGGGTTAAATTAATACCTAGCAGGAGTAAAAAATTGCCTTTATAGAGTTATTGAAATAAATGCGTTCTGTGAGGAAAATATGTTAACCAGATTATGGAGTAAATATTACGTTGAATCAAGGGCTCTTTTTCTAATTAGTTGTATTCAAATTCAATTTATGTAGATTTGGAATATTAAATATTGTCGTAATTAGAGTTTAAGTAACAAATACTTTATGGTAAGACCAATATGGACGTATAGATTTTAATAATTCAGCAAACAAATATTTTTAAACGATGGTAATATTCAATATTTCCATATAAGTTTAAGTGCAAACATGTGATTTGTTTTAATTGAAGAACAGCTAAAGAGTGACCTGCGTGTGGTATCAGTAACAAAAATTGTTATTCAATGCATTAAGTGCTCAGCGACAAAGCTTTCGTTCGCCTCAGACAAAACTACTTGTTTCCAGTTCTGTTGACGCTTATACAGATTTTAGCGTTGCCGTTTGATGTTTTTATAAAATAATTAGGGATTTGGTTGGTTTTTTTTTTTGCTCAATCATAGTTTGAAGAGTATTATGAATGTAATAAGAACAAATATGCATATTGAATTTAGCTTAAAGTTTGTTCGGAAGATGGACATTGTTGTATGGATAGTTTTTCTTAAATTTAATCACGAATATCTGAAGTTGTGAGAATAGTTCAGATACACACAAGTAACACTTACATATCCATATATGTTCTTATATATAAGTTTTTTTTTTTTTTGGATCTGCATATCAACCAGCATTTCGGCGTCGAATGGTTTGAATTTATATTTGTATTTTCTTAGGTAACCAGCAGTAAAAGTGGCCAACAAACAGGCATTTGAGGAGGCCTTTTAAGAGCGTTTACGAGTCAGTTAAAGAATGCATTCAAACAATCATGCTTTGGTTTTTGTCTTATTGAAAATTTGCAAAATCAAACATCATACGACACTTGGTTCAGATATGACTTACAAACTTTGCTCCTATGAAAATTTTGAGTTTGATGGTACAAAAGAAAAGATGAGTGCAACTGGGTACTTTTTTACGTATTGAATTTATTATAAAATATGAAGAGGAGAAACAAATACTTAAATTGTAAAACAAACGATTCATGGTATGGACATGAAGCAAGCGAATAACAGCTGATTGGATAACTCAGGTGACAGTTATTTCTAATAAGGAGTCATTGTACGTTTTATGTTTTAAAAACTAACACGCCATGCTGAGGCGTAAAACAACTCTGGACTGAATAATAGCTTTGGCGTTATCTTAACTATATTTTAAGGGTGGTCAGGCTTGTTGTTTGGCCTTCGATAGTTTTGCGTCTCACTCGCACTGTTTGACTGATTTGCCTCAAATAACTCGGTACGATTGTACGGTTCATTTGAGGAATTTCAGGTCGGCCTTGCCGCTACTTTCTATGTGAAGGCATAGGACTTATAACTCAGACACAGAGAACAGACACACATTTTAAAAGTCTGTTAACACCATTATGGGCCCCATGTTTATTCTGTTCACTCTTAGCTTGTAAATTTACTTTGGAAGTTGGTAATTAATAAATAAATAAAATTGAGATTTTGACATCCAAACGGAACGGAAATCTTAGAAAGTGAATTGAGGATAAACCAACTGACTCAACGCGGTTTGAAATAACATGTTAAAGACGTTGCGCAGCAAACGTTTTTTTGACTCGGACGAAGACTTTCTAAACGATATTCCTGAAATTTCTGAAAGCGACTTGAGAGAAATAAAAATTTTAGCCCAGACGACCAGTTTCTAAAAGATCTGCAATGTGCGAGTGAGATGAACTGACTTTGTGAACGGGGTGGGTTCATTTAGCCACTTAAGAAGGCATAATAAAATCAACTTGAAGATGTGTCATGAAATGCTTCAACTTAAACCCAAGAAGCAGGCAAACAAGGGCTTCCCCCAGTGGCCTTGTTTATTTAACTGCTGAGCTGCGCTATGCGTTAGTTACTTTTACTGCTGCAATTTTTAGAAACAAAACTCTATATATAGTTTCAAAAGACGATCATTCGTACGTCTATGTATGTAGGCATATATGTATGTATGTGTACAGCTTTGAACATATGAAATATGATTGTGTGAGTATCGCACAATAATGTGTGTAAACAGATAAACGTATAGATAGACTTCATAACAGAGACCGACCGATAAAAAGACATACAAATAGATGGAGAGCTCCATGGACAAAGTCAAACCATGCCAAACAAAACTAAACAAAAGTACCAACAACAAAAATGTACATACACACATACATACATACATACATACATACATACATACATGCATACGTATAAAAAAACAATAAAAATAAAAACAAAATAAAAGTGTAAATCGTTGTACATAAAAGCTCACACAATCACGAAAAAAAAGTTTCAAGAAATAGTTCAATGACCGCAGCAATAGTTGAGTCTAATTTTTGGTTGAATTTTTTCAAGCATTTTTGTTTTATTCGTTGTTTAATTTTTGTTTAGTATACAAAGAAAAGAATATGAAATACATATGTATGTATATATTTTTTGTTCATTTTTGTTTAAATGATATCAAAAATATCTATACATGAATGGCTATTAACAGAAGACAAAGTCTTAAAAAGGGGAAGTGGGATGGCTGTGTGGGATGAAAGAGGAATGATCTGGCTTTCTGGAGTAGAAGAAGATGTAATATTTTTGGTATTTCCGAAAACAAACCAGCAACGCAACTCACCAAAGAACAAAGTACACTGGGGCTATGAAAAAAAAACAATTTTAGGTTATTTGGTTTTTTTTTTTTTTTTTTTGGTTGTTGGTTTGTCTAATAATAAAAGCTACACATTTTGATAGGGAGAAAGAAGTTTCCATAGTTTTTGGATTTTACACTTCATCAGTCCAAGCTGTCAGCGATCGCAGTGCATGTGTTAAATTTTAATTTCAGAAACGAATTTCGTTGCTCATTCTGATGTCCGACGCAACAAGTTTTCTCTTCCATTTGTTTGAACAAAAAAAAAAAACTACTTCATTTCAAATTTAATATACAAGCTCAACCTAAATTAAATTTTATTTTAATTTGAGGAAAAAGTGTTGCGAGCATTTACTGATTAAATTTGTTTCTAATCACAGTTTTACGCAATGAATGAAGAAAATTTGTCCAAAAACTACTACATATTTGCATGTAATTTGTTGCACAATGCATTCATTAAATAGGCATGTAGCACATCGTTTCTACTGCGTTGCACATGTTTGAAGCGTCAGTTCCGTAGTCTTGGGAAAGCGGACCATTTGTTATTTTATTTTTTTTTTCTAAAACTCAATTATTCATGAATGCATAGGTGTCTCGTTAGAATGCGAGATTTAGTTAAGTTTTTTTTTTTCTTGTGTGTGGGTCAACAACGACTGTGACAACAACCCTACTTTGAAAGTTAAAACTTTTGATTCGAGAATAACCCATATCAGCAGCGCATTGCGAACGTTAATGCACTTCTAAAATTTATGGAATTTTTGCAAAATTCATTTAATTTAATATTAGGCATATGGTGCTTTAAAGATCACGCGGTCACGCACGTGACAGCTGCCCGTTTCTTACAGAAATCGATTCTTCAACATACCTTGGATGATACGGTGCAAAGCTGGATAAAAATTCATCGCAAACTATTTGTTGCAGAATTTAGAAAATTTGCAATAAAAATATTTTTCTGGTGGTCCAACGAACAGAAACAGAAACTCCCCATTATAGATTTAGACAAAAACTTTGCTGATGGAAAATATTTGGAAACAAATTCGTATTCAGACTTTCACCAAAATGTTTGCTTTCCACTAAATATTTTCATTGTTTCAGTAAACAGTTTTAGCTGAAGGGGGGGGGGGGGGGGGGGGGGGTTAAAAACTGTTGTTGAAGTTCATTTTTTCAATACAAATATTAGAAAATGAGTCAAAAAAAGTCATTGAATGCGGGAAATGCCTTAACAGAGGATGTCAAATAGGGGAAAGTTCAAAAGTTGTGGTATATTAAGGAAATGCATACGCGACTTAGTTCGTGCATTTTTGCGGCAAAATTAATATTTTTCTGCCACAATTCGGTTTTCCACTGCAAGAAATAACTATAACAGTTTAGATCTTAATAACTTTATTGGTAAGTGCCACAAAACTTGATCGTACTTTTTTGACAAGGTTACCACACCTAATAGTAAAAAAGAAAATCCTGGTAATAACGGAGAGAAATGCACAAACGTTAAGCATCAGGGCTAAGGGGGCAAAAAATTCGCAAAAGACTAAGAAACGAAGCAAATGGATAAAAAATTTGTATTACATTCAATGTAAACTTTGCTATTTATTTATTGATTTTTATTATATTATATGTTTCGTTTAAAAACACTTTATTTAAATTTTAGTTGCTTATATTCTTAAAACAAAAGTAATTTGTTC
The DNA here is from genome assembly GCA_932526305.1 of Epicampocera succincta. Classification (NCBI taxonomy): domain Eukaryota; kingdom Metazoa; phylum Arthropoda; class Insecta; order Diptera; family Tachinidae; genus Epicampocera; species Epicampocera succincta. The sequence goes on from OW052034.1 coordinate 63,570,083, forward strand.
AAAAACTACAATCTTTTTTGTCTGCTGAGTTTGTAATTGAAGGAATCTTGGTTTGTTAAAAGTGTTTTGACTGCTTGATTAGTACATGATATTCTTAAACAATAGAAGAATTGATATATTGATGGCAACATGATTAATATAGGCAACAATTTAGTTGGTTGGGAAAATAGTTTGGGCGATATTGACGACAATGTGGTTCAGATTGTGTTGCACAATATGCTGATTGTTACAGAGACAGCCCAATATGGGCTATAATGACCACAATATTTGTACGGAATGTATGTGATTCTGAAAATAATATGTCATGTGAATACAATAATAAAATTGCTTATGACAACAATTTCTCGGGGGAAATGGGTATTTGGCAAATATGTTGACAAGTCATATCTTTTTAAATTATCAGCACAAACAAACTAATGCCGTAAAATTGTTTTAAATATTTGTAAATTGATAAGCGAAAAAGTTATTGGCACTAAAAAATTGCTATAAATTTGCTAAATGAAAAAAAAATTAATAATAGCGAATTGCTCGACCTTTAAACGAATGTACTTATATGAAGCATTAGGAGATCGGAAGAGAATTGTTGAATTTGTAGACATGAGCCGAAATAGCTCAGTTGGGAGAGCGTTAGACTGAAGATCTAAAGGTCCCCGGTTCAATCCCGGGTTTCGGCAAGATTTCATCTTTTGCAACTCTAATTGGAAAATACATATGGCGGGGGGAGTATCCTGAGCCCTCAACTTTTGCGTATCCAAAGCATACAGGTGAAATTCAGAGGGCAATTTTATTTCTTTTATTATGTTTTAGTCTCTCCTGGACGCCAACAGTTCAAGAGTATATTTGTTTTTGACGTTTCACAAATATTTGACAGACACAAAGACCCTACTTAAGCACTCTTTATAAAAAACATACTACAGATGGCGCCACGACAAACTGATCGGGATATAAACTTTTGCTATTATTTGACTTGATCGTACGAGGTTTTTTTCTAACTTATTTTATATTTATACACCTTTAAACACCCTCCCAATTTTTATATAGTAGTTTCTTTCACCGCCAAATTAAATATGAAACCTGAGCGATCGGGACCAACTTATCTGATTTGAGGTGCTTGTTAGGACCCTTGTATTTTTTTGCTAAAAGATTTTAAATTGTTCAGAAATATAAGCGATCATTTATTGTACTTTAGACAGATAAACTAAAAATTAAGCCAATTTTTCATATTCATAGAACTTTCATTTCAAAGTGATAGATCGTGTTTTAGCAAACAGTCAGTCAAATCGTTTCGAATCTGCCATAAAGTATCCACTGAAAATGAAACATTGCACTGTGCCGCATTATTCAAATTAATTTATATGTGCAAAAAAGTTTTCAATCAATCATCGAGTTGGGAGATTTTCAATTGTAACGCATCATATGGTTTGAATTTTATTGCTGTCGTCTTATGTGAACAGTTTTGCAATAATTTTACGTGCAAAATATATTCTAATTAATTCGTTAAAAAGCCAAGTTATTTGTTCAGTGAACTTTCAATAAAAACATGGACTGCTGCAGATGGTATTTTGTTCAACGATTAATCGATTATTGAATTGAAAGAAGACCTTCGTAACGTAGTGGCCACACAGAATATTAATGATATATAAACTGGCTGGACCGATATTGGCATTTTTGCAGTATATCGTTACAATCCGATACTTAATTTTTAGTTTTCGGAAAACCTTCGTATATTCTACTGGATGCATCGTAATGACACACACACGCATAAGTACAGGGCATGACTTAAGTTATTGAATCTGCATTTTGGACTAATCATTGTAATCTGGTACATCACAACTGGAAAAATAATAATACTGTGAATATACCGTCAGACGAAATATCAGTTTATTTCACGAAAATTCGTTAGAACTTTCGTTCAGGCATCGGTTCTATCTGAAACATTATTTACGTATGAACAATTTAATCTTCTTTTGAAAATAAATATGTTTTTTATGTTATAGAAAAAAAATGTATGTTTAGAAAACATACATATGTACGAGTAGATGTATTTCATAAAAACAAACAACAATTATTTGCGATTCTATTTCTCAATATCTAATGAATTTTTACTCTGACAGTAATATATTAAAAACAACGATTTTTGTGTGTAATTCGACATCCAGATTACTAGTCCGTAGGCTAGAAAACCTCTGACAAATATTCTCGAAAAATTTAATTTTACATTCAATTGTTTCCAACAAGACGATGACACTTAACAAGAAAAATATTCTATTACTCTTTTATAACATCAAGGCGCGCAATAAATTTAATTCTTTGTTTTAAATTACATAGATACATACATACATACATGTATGAGGGAAAAATATATAACATTTACACTATGCTATTAAACATAATATTTTTGAATAATTTTAACTCTTTTTGCGGTGTTAAAAATTAGAAATTAAAAACTATTAACATACATACATATATTTGTACGACACTTTTATTTATTACATAATAATTATGTGTTTATATGGCAATAAAAAATTTAAAAAGTCAGCGCTGAGGCATTATAATCATATTTCATTCAATTTAAATAAAACAATTTTATGAAAATATCTTATATAAACAATTAAAAATTACGTAATTAATGGTTTTTTCCGCATTAAATATTTTTCGTTATTTTTAAGAAGTTGTACACTGAAAGAATTATTACAAAATATATTGTTAGTCAGTTGTGTATCATAGAATTACAAAACAATATTATTTTATATAATATATATTTGCACTGCGTTAAGGAGCTACACCAGTTCGGTCGAGTACTGAATATTCAATAAAAGTGAAGCTGCCTTGAAATATGATACAAATGTTTTTTTTTTCAAAATAAAATGATTTGTTTAAGGCATATTCAAACGGTATAAATATATGTTGTATAAGATAAGGCCATGTAGAGCGCATGGAGCGCATTCTGCTCCGACCCGTAGAATCTTCGATTCCGAACCTGTGGGACAACGCATTAGAGGACGCCCATGGAACCGATGGCGCACACAAGTGGAGAGGGACCTCAACCAACTTGGTGTGCACAATTGGAGAACGCTGGCTAAAGACTGTGCCAGCTGGAAAACTTTGTTGGTTGAGGCCCAGGTTCACCACGGACTGTAGCGCCAAAAGAAGAAGAAGAAGAAGAAGATAAGATAACTTCCTTGATTTAGAAAATTTCAATTTATTTAATTTAAATGTTAAACAAAATCTTTACTTGCATTTTTTAAACGTCGATTTCAACACACTTTAAAGCCCCACCTACAAGTATACAAATCAGATAAAATTATAACCTTTTTAATGCTTTTAAAGATTCAATTTGTCATCGCTGCCATTGCTGCCAATCGCCATTAGTAGTTACTCATGTAATACAAAAATTGTACTCTTAATTCTTTTTAACAAACATTTTATTTTCAACTAATAGCTTCTTTCCCCATAAAAATTTTGTATGGCGATAAAAGAAAAAAGCGCCTACTCGCTCGTACTTGCTGTGTCACAGTTGGTATGTTGACAGACAGAGCGAGAGAGAGAGAGATAGATAGAGAGAGCTTTGCTGTTACACTATCATATTATTTATGTCATACTTCATTACAAAGTTGACACGGGACGTTAGAGCTTATATTTATAATGAGTTAGTGGCCGCACTAGTAATAGTGTTTTTTTTAGCAACTTCGTGTTCCTCTTTTGAACATTTTCAAAATTTTGTTCATCATCTTTCTATTTCATATCCAACGTGATATATAACACTTTTAATACGCCACAAATCTGTCAGACTTTCAAGTATTTACAATAAAGGCTCAAATATTTACAATAAAGACTCTAATCAAGTCACGCATCTGCGTCCTTTGCTTTGACGAATAAAATTTGCGCTGTGTATGACAGAATAGCTTTTAAACGAATATCGTGGTCATATCGGACATTTTTGAAAATCATCTGACACACACGAATTTTTCGCAGACGTATGATGGAATACCGTACATGTGATTACCATTTATGACCTTGTGGTAGCCGCCTAACATAGACCGCATTTGAGACTACGTCGAGATGCCATAATTTTTCCTGTTTACAGATAATTTTAATTTACATATATTCATGTATTTCTTATCGTTATTTATTAATAATTTTATGCTTTTAATTATTTAAATTTGTATTTTTTTCAGATCATTTTAAAAGGTGTATGTGTAGCAAAAAAAGCAATTAAGTGCTAATTATTATTTGGGTGTGCAAAAAAGAGAGAGAGAGAGTGAGAGTGTATGTGTGAGTGAGTGAGAAAAAGCAGCTGGGAACCAGCAGCAGTGCTAGAAACAAATGTCGCCAGCCAATAAAACAACATATTATTCAAGTAAGTTATTTATTGCTATTTACAAAAAAGTTTAAATTGATCTGAAATAATATGGAAATTAAAATGTAACTTTTACTTCAAAATAATTTATTTTATTTGGTCATCTATTCTACATATTTTTGTATTTTACTTATTTTGCATATTTTACATATCTATTGTGCACATTTACATATTTTTCATGAAATTCTCCTCTCGACCATAAGTCAATCGTAATTTAAAACACTTTACTTTAGTAACCTTGTGGTTGTTGTACAACAGCACATAAATTGTAAACGAACACCAGCTTTACAGGTTCTCGATCTGAGCTTTGCTGTAGGTTTCGAATGGAGCTGCAGAACCGAAGTCATACAGTTACTTTGTAGAGTTTTGGTTTGCCATGTCAAACCAGGATCTGCTTTTTCTCTATACCCTGGCAACAGAGTACTCTAGCTTTGAATATGCCGAGGCAAGATCTGCTCTCTCGGCGGCCTGGCCATATATAAAGCAAAACCAAAGTAAGATCTGTAAACTAGTGCCTACCTGCCACAAATTCAACGAAGATGAAGAAGTGACTTTTGAAAAAGACCCAAATCAGCTGATAGAGAAAACAAATCCAATAATAACCCGTTTGGTGTTGAATTTGCACGATTTTTATTAAAATGCTTTGAGTTGCTATTAATTGGCACAAAAAAAATGCCAAGGCAAACCAAACCGTAGCGGGTGTATTTTTTATATAACCCGACTTTCAATCGTTTTTTTAAAAAAGAAATCAGATAGAAATACAGAAAGCGGAAGAAAATATAAGGGAGAGTTGCACAGAGTTATCTAATAGTTTCTTTTGTCTCTTTTCCTTCCCATTTTATATTAAATTAAATGAAATATAATAACTAAAACAGTTTAATTCCATTAATTCGCAGCATAATTTTTGGCCATTATATTTTGTTAACACCCAAAAGAAATTATTAAAATCTGTAAAAATTCTCTCCCTACAAAGAATTTTATATCATATAATTTCCTCAGCCATTTCAGCATATTTAATGGCCCAAAGTTAACGACAATTAGTGGCAGAAAAAAGTTTACCGTAAATGGCTTGAACATTGCTCTTGCCCCACTATTTCCACCAACCCCAGATAAAAATATATATTATAATTTGTTTATATTTATTTGAGGATCTTATGAAGGAAAATTTATGGGCCATCTAAACGGCAAAAAGAAATCCCCATATCGTCGAGATATTAATTTCAACGTTAAGTTGTTAAAGTTTTTTAAAGTATAAGCGGTCGAAGAAGAGATTTACATTTTTTAAGAGAAAAAGCTGATGAGAAAAATTTTCACTTAAGGCCAAATTATTCAATTCCCTTTTTTATTTAAATCAATTACAAGTTTTTGAGATACAATTTAAATTTTTTACTAATAATGTTTTGAGCCGCTAGGCCATGGGTTTGTCAGCGGGATGAAAAAATTTGATTAAAACATATGTGTGATAATATGAATCGGTATTTTTCTAAAGGTTGTTGGCAACATGACAGAAATTTCTTGACTTCGAATCTTCCTTGCGCTCGACGTCTTGTGTTTTGCACCCATGACCAATAACTATGAGGTATCCATGTAAAATTCGTTCGCAAATGTCAAAAAGTAAATACTCACTCCACATGTAAAACGTTCAGCTTTGTGGGAAGACTTGTGGAATCATTTTTATACGATTGTCTACTGTTGCCTACGATGCTATTGTCTTCATGCGCTGCACTGATTCTACGTGTTACAAAATATAGGCTGCGAAGTTTTGTGTGGTTTACGGTGTTTTGTGCTGAGTTCGTACGAAAAAGCATAAAGGCAGATTTTCTTAGCTACTTTTGTGAATGTGATCGATGTGCTTTCGACATGTACCCCCCAATATTTATACATCTCAATCAACTCTATAATTGTATTACAAGTGTCAACGGTTGTTCCGAGGCTTGTCACACTTTTATTAATAGTGGTATTTATATTTATTTTATGCGCATCATGCCACCATTTGCTGGCCGTGTCCAGCTGTTTCTGCATCCGCTCTCTGGCAATTTCAATATCAAACTAACTAATTTTTAATTAGTTAATGATGTACAAACTGCTCCTTAAATCACTTACATATAAAAAGAGCAACCAATTTAAATATTTTAAGTTTTTAAATGTCTATCTTCTCGTGTATGTAACATACAGAAAGACTCGCATTTTTCCAATTTTTTACATCTATCTCTTCAGAATTTATTTTGGATGTGTCTGTTTTGTTTGCTGCCTTCCTTTTTAATTTTCTGTTTGCAACTTAATTTTTTGGTCAAGCAAATACACGGCCAACAGCAAAATCAAGTGGTGATAGAGGAAAAATTTTTATTATTTCGTTTTATTTTTTCGGTTTTTAGTAAAATAAAATCATGAAAAAAATCCAGCAAAAATGAAAAGTTCATTAACTTTAGAAACTAAAAAAAAAAATCATATTAACCAGTAAAGAAACGCAAGAAGAAAAAGAGAAATGAAGAAAAAACAAAACTTACCAAAAATAAATATAAACTGTCATAAAAAACTTTTTGTTTGTAATCGTACGTCCAACCAACCAACTAAAAGTGGAAAAAAGAAAGCGCTTTGGGTGCATTAAATAAAAATAAGAAATATCCCAGCGAAAACTTCTATTGAAACATCGACATTTTTAATAATTATTTTAACATCGTATTTAACAACTCGTACTTATCACTCTCGCTTACGAGTAACTAATTCAAAATGCCACTACAAATGAGTCATCAGAAAAAAGTTTGAAATTGCGAAATTAATAAAATTTTAAAAAGAAAACGTTGATGTTTCCGTCTGTTTTTAATTTATCTACATACAAATTAATCAAACTGTTTAATCAATTTGCATTAAAGAGATAACTTTTGCCAAGAACCACTACTTACATACACACTAATGCCATATCTTTTGATAAGATAATAAGCAAGTCATTACTTGGTTACTTCCCAGTAATGTAGACATGTAAATAGGTAGTATCATGTTGTTGCAATATAATAAAAAGCTTTCGCTGGGATGTTGCTACTTTGAAAATTTAAATATGCTGATTGCATTTTTATTGAAATTATTTCGGTGGTTTATTGTGGAGAACTTCATGATTGATTTGTTTGTACTCGTGTATTTGATACGGTTTTTTCAATTTCATTTAATAAATTACTTTTTGTTATTTGTCTTTCTCTGGCCATATTTGTATAGAAATAGAAATGTTTAAACTGTTTTCTATTAATAGTGGCGTTTTTTGATATTACAAAGTCACTCGGAAATTAATAAAGTATTTTCTAAACGAAAATTAGCAGAATATATGAATAGAAATGTACTTGAAAAATTATGTCCGCTTGGTTATAAAATATGCTTAAAAATAAAGCCAAATATTAGAATTACCAGCTGGACAATAATTTTATTTTATGAAATGTATAAAACCTGCAAAAAAATTTAGCTGCTAGAAATAGCAACTTTTGAGCTAAAAAACAAATTATTTATAAAAAATATCGAATATAGAACAATATATATTTTTATATATTTTTTTGTTCGGCTTTAGGTCACATAATTAAAAAAAAAACTGCAATGATTCTTTAGAATGTAAAAATATATAAAATAATTTTGTGCAATATGCCCAGTGTTGATAAGGGGCATTCAGAAAAAAATTTATATGAATCTGAAGTATATTTGAATAAAGTTCTGACTTATATAACGAAGCGAATGAGATAAGCATATTAAAATGGCATCGCAAGGCATCCCACGCTTTTTTGAAACGACAGTCTGAAATTGTTGCTATACTAGTATGTATGAATGTTCGATGTACATATATATATATATATCGTTGTATCGAATAATACGATTTCAAACGATGTATCGACATATTTCTTTCGAAGCATTAAAAGCGAAAATTTCAAGATTTAAGCATCTGGCCGTGGACGATTATTAACCGGTGGAAAAACATTGAAAATGTAGAAAAATCATGGCCTTGTTTATTAAAAAGCGTTTGAAACTATTGGCAGAGACACATTAATACAGAAATTATATATGTATGGCATTCAAGGCAAAGCTCGAGAGGTTGAAATGTACTTGAAGAACAGCAGAAAAATTACTTATAAATGCTTTTGGTGCCCCACCCAGGCTCAGTATTAGGTGTTTTACTGTTTATACTATACGTATATTAAGGATATGCCAAATATACTAGATAAATGTGAAATAGTCCTATATGTAGACGACACTAATATACGCAGAAGAGTCGACAAGTGACGAATGTTGAGACAATATGCTAAATGACGTAAATAATATTAATACGTGGTTAAAAAAGAATAAATTAAAATTGAATGAAAAAAATACTAAAATACTAGAAATAAATATGAACAGCGACACAACATTCAAAACCAATGATCAAGTTGTAGAGAAAGTTAAAAATACAGAATATCTGGGATTTATAGTAGATCAGGAAATGAATTTTAAAGATCATATGGAATACGTGTGTAGAAAAATTGGTCCACAAATTGGCTTTTTCACAACTAGAAAGACTACAAGAGTTACAAAATTAAGCACTCCAGACTATTTTGAAGTCCAACAGACATATGTACGGCTATACAAGCTATGCTAGACCCACTTAAATGCCTAAATAATGAACAACCACTGAAACTCAATACTCTGAGTTTTATACATAAAATTATATATGACAGTGGTCCAGAATATCTATGTGACCAAATCATATACATATGTAGGTAGGCTACAACCATATCAACTAAGAGACGCGGAAAACTTCGGGCTGAGAAGTTTCTATTTGTGTTTTTTTATAGAGTCACACAAGCTGAAATCATAATAAAACAAGAACATATATTTGTAATATCAATGAAACGGCCTTTATTGGAAAGCAAATTTTATGAAATTAATGTTTAAATATGATTTCTGCCATGTGGCCGCTACGGCTGGCGCGTAGAAAGCCCAATCTGAAACACCAATTTTCAACAACTTTTTGCAGCATTTGCGACCGTATTTAGCCGATAACTCTTCGAATGTTGATTTCCAGGTGTTCAATTGTTTGTGGTTTATCGACGTAGACAAGTGACTTAACATAACCCCAAAGAAAATAATCCAATGGGGTTAAATCGCAGGATCTTGGTGGCCAATTAATTGGGCCATTACGTGAAATAATTTATTCATCAGAAGTTTCTTTAAGTAAATCAATTGTAGCGCATTGAGTTGGCGGCACATACGATGGTCGTTTGGCTTTAATTCCTGCACAAGTTGAATCTTGAAAGCTTTGAGGCCAAGATCCTTGCGTAAAATCTCCCATAAAGCGGAAGGACACAACCCCAGTTGCTGACAAACAGCGATGAGTTGATTGATTAGGATCATCTGCAACTTTCCTGTACAGCTGCTACAGCTTCTTCAGTGCGCACTGTTTGGCTTTTAACGGTATGTACATTATCAGCAACAGTAAATGTGGTCCCAAAACGATCTTCTCTTCTTCGCCCTGAAGGACGGTTTTGTATTGTTTGACGAATAGAACAATTATTTTGATTATAAATTTCAACAATTTGCACGCGTTGCTCTGGTGTAAGTCGATTCATAGTGAAATTTAAAAGCAAACTAAACAAAAAGCAACTATCAGCTGTTAAATGGGTGCTCAAATAAGGCACTAATGCCAACTCAAAGTTGTGACACTCTAAAAAAACACGCTTTACAACAGCAATGCAAATATCACTATTTTGTAAAGGGCTCCAACTATTCACAAACATTGTTTTTTAAAGGAATTGTGTAAAATATGTTCGGAATGGGAATTAAAATGTTTTTATTCTTACTTTATTTATTTTATGTTTAATTTTATCTTATTTTTTATTGTAGTTTATGTAATAAATGGAAATTTTTAAAGTATTATAAATACTGATGAATGAACAAAAAAAATTAAATTTCAGTCTCTGCAGTGATTACCATCAAATGGATCACCGAAATTGGTACAAGCCCCTAAGGCTGAAGCAAATTGTCTCCAATTTAGCTGCATCATCCGTTCAGCCGATTTAATACAAACTCTCTGAGAATATGAGCCGGCTACAAAATACAGTTTCCCAGATTATACACCATAGAATTTAAGGGTAATGCTGTTAAAATTGCAAATAAATAGGCCAACGTTTGCCACTTCAGTGCCATCCGAAAGACTTTATTTGTGCTAAAGCAGCGGAGAATAAATTTACTGGCCAAAAGAGTCCAAGTTTGAGTAAAAAGTATTGAAACATATGAATACAATAAATTTACTATAAAAATGTCCTCCTACATATAAATATTTCTGTTTAGTTTTTAAATAATACATATATCGGAAAACATCGGCATAAACTCACGATGCATCGCATAGCAAAAACAGACCAATGCATTTTTCACGTGCACATCTCTGGTTATACGTTCTTTCCTGTTTCTTTGAAACCTACTGAAATTCAAAGTGTAAAAATTAAATTATTTATGAATTTCCTGGCAGTCTTTTTTCCCTAATTGGCCCAACGAACAATCTTTTATTTTCGCATAAAACATAGACTTAACCTTTGCGCAACGAAAGTGTGTGTTGATTTAGCGATATCATTTTAAAAGATGCCGTTCAGACAAAAATTTCATGGAGTCAGGAAATTATTTGACTAAAATATATGTATTTAAAAGCAGCTAAAAAAAATATAAATGTGTAGCTGCTTTTTATAGCTTTTATAGGTGTTATATGGGCCGGCATATCACAGGTGCTACCCAACTCATTGAAAACCCTTGAACACTTAAACCTTTTTCAAAATAATTTGCCATAATTCTTGTAAACAAAGATTGTTTTGCAACAAATATTTGCGTTTTTTGCTAAATTTTTTTTAAATAGGAATAAAATGATACTTTTTAAGATAAATAAATTAATTCAAATAACAAAATCCGTGTACAGATCCGCATTCAACGAAACTCATTATTGCAAATAAATAATATGTACAGACACATACATCAATCAGGCCCACAAATTATTCTGTACTCCCTTCAGCATAAAGTTTACACATTATATGTGTATTTCTGATTTATTTTCAGTGCTAAATCTTTTACATCTCACTTTACTACTACTATTGGAATTTTGAAAAACAGCATCAAAAAAACAGTGTGCTGCCGAAACCCGGGATTGAACCGGGGACCTTTAGATCTTCAGTCTAACGCTCTCCCAACTGAGCTATTTCGGCTTACAGACAATCTGGCAATGATTAATATCATACCACGTCAATTGAAGTGGACCTGCATTTTGCACTCCACGCTTGTACTTTATTTATGTATGTAGAGTGAAACCTACCATAACCGAATACTCACTTTCGTGATATTTTTATCTGGGTATTACAGGCTTACACGAGATACCCAAGGCAGTCTTTTTTTATGTTTATTTTTATTTCATAATGCTAAATTACACTAAAGCGATGGCAAACCAGTCTATAGTATTTAAAAAAATTTACCTCCTAAGAGAAGACAGCCAGCCTCAACTCAGATTATTACAATTTGAGCTGTTGTGTTATATTTTTCGATGCGAGCTTCTTCGAACGACTTCTTCGTCGTCATTAACACATGAGAGTGTTAACAGGCGAATCACCAAATAATTGACATTAAAACCCCAAAGCTGAAGAAAACTGCTACTTATAAATACAGCTCTGTCCTCTTATGAGAATAAAACTTTTTTTAATTTAGTGTCCGCGGCCGGTCATGCTATTTGTGGGTCTAGTTTTTCATCAGCTTTTCTTTCACTGCCAATATCTCGGTTTAATTAGAAAATTTTCGTGTGGGGCTTGCAATGAAGTAAAAAGTCCACTAGGCCAGCAATACAAGTAGTTAAAAGTTAGCATTGGAAAACTATGCTCAATGCCGAAACCCGGGATTGAACCGGGGACCTTTAGATCTTCAGTCTAACGCTCTCCCAACTGAGCTATTTCGGCACTATAAATTCTTGGCCAAATGAAAAATCGTTAGAGCTAAAATATGTATGAACGTGAAAAATTTATTGTTCATAAAGTTTAATCGCAAAAATTAAATGGCTACTTTTCTTCTATTGCATAAACTTTGATTTGTTCAATATCGGTGTGTGTTGTAGAGGAAAATCCATATAATTTCAATATTACTACTATATTTTAGCCTCGAATGTTTGAATTGTGGAGTGTGGAGTGTGGAGTGATGGGTGGGGTGGATAGACGGAACGATGAGGAAGCTTTTAGTTTCTATCAAAAGAAATCAAATTGCCGAAACCCGGGATTGAACCGGGGACCTTTAGATCTTCAGTCTAACGCTCTCCCAACTGAGCTATTTCGGCTCACGGTACCGTGACCTGAAAACCGCATCCATAAGGACAAATTACACAGCGATAAAAAATGTGTATTTCACAACTTTCTTGCAATACGACAAGAAGTCGAAATTAATAGGAGTATAATATTAATAATATTATCTACGACAAATAATTTGCCGATGCGCTTAAAAACTCACATCATAAACAAGTTTTGCGCCTTTTTTGTTTTCGGTTCATTCCCGACCACTAAGTCCAGCAATAAAAGTAGGTAAAATGTAGCATGCAAAAAAAAGCTTGATGCCGAAACCCGGGATTGAACCGGGGACCTTTAGATCTTCAGTCTAACGCTCTCCCAACTGAGCTATTTCGGCTCAGGGTTCTACAGGACCAATTGAATTACAACTGCGTTTTGCTACGCGAGATAAGTTGTTAAAGCTTTGCATTCTGGTTTTATCATTTCTACTCAATGTATGTACACTGGTTGACAGCTAATTAGAAACGCAGTTTTTATATTAGAGCTTGGTAATCATTATTGAAGTTTTTGCAAATTTACCGTAATACTTTTTGTTTAAAATTATTGTATTTTATTCATCACTCTTTTTGTCATCATAAGAACTCAGTTTTCTTGTTTTTAATTTTAAAATACGTTAAAATTTCACAAAGTTGTTTACATATCGTTTAGTAAAATCATAAATACATGCGACACCTAATTAGAAACGCAAACGCAAACGCAATTTTTTATACAAATTTTATTTGTTTAAAGCTTTTTAAATAAATGTTATATATTTTTACGGTAAGTAAATTTATTTTAAAGCTTTTCGGATAAATAAGGAATTATAATTCTTAAGATTTATGATGAAAAAAGCAAAAAGTTGTAGTCCTGAAAAACGGAGCGCAATTTTTGAACTTTGTAAGTCTGGAGTGTTCCAAAAAATGGTATTTAATGCCCTCCATCATATTAAAAAAATTAGACTATAGCCAACTTTCCACGCAAGAAGAGACCCAGAAAAACATCAGCGCATACCGACCGACTAATAACACGAATCTCCAAATCTGAATCAAAAAAGACATCAGCTGACATTTAACGGGATATTCAGGGAAATTTAAATGTCACGGTGTCTAAGCGGACTATTGCACGTCGTTTGGTGGAAGCAGAGCTACATGGAAGAGCATCACGAAAGAAGCCACTTCTGACCAAAATTCAAAGAAAACGACATATGGATTTTGCCAAGTCCCATTGGAACTGGAGTGCCAGCGAATGGAAATATGTGGTCTGAAGCAATGAAAAAAACATTAATCGCCTTGGTCTTGATGCTCAGTGGTATGTTAGACCAATAATGTAATCCTCGCTACGTTTCACGAGTAGTGAAGCATGGCGGAGGATCAATTATAGTGTGGGCATGTTTTTCATGGAATGGCGTTGGCCCAATTCACAAAATTGATGGGATTTCAAACAAGGAATAATATGTACAAATCTTAAATAATGTGATACTCCCATGGGCTGACGAAAATTAGCCTGTAACATGGCAATTTCAGCAGGATAACGATCCGAAGCACACGGCAAGGTCGACAAAAAATTCTTTCATGGTAATTCTATCAATGTTGTGGAGGGGCCATCGTCCAGTCTCGACTTAAACGCTATAGAACATATATGGGGGGACGCAAAAAGAGCCATTAGTGACAAAAATATCACAAATATGGCGGCTCTTTTTGATGAAGTAAAAAAAGCGTATGGGGCAATACCTGTAGAGCGATATCGACGTCTAATAGTGTCAATGCGGAACAGATGTGAGGCAGTTATAAAGCAAAAGGGCTTTGCAACAAAGTATTGACAAAAAATAAGTAAAATAGCTTAAAATAATTCTTTTTTATCTAATAATGCGAAATCGTTTCTAATTAGGTGTCGCAGATATAATTAACAAAATAACATAAGTTCGCAAAATATTTTTAAGAGTGAAAAGTATTTCAAGTTTAACTTTATATTTGTTTAATATTGACTATATTTAGTTAAAATATTATGAAATAAATGAATATTTACTTTGTTTTATAAAAAAAAATTGAGTATGTTTTTTTCAATAGAAGCGTTTCTAATTAGCTGTCAACCAGTGTATGTATGTAATGAAAATTCCCTCTTAAATAAACAGTAGCATCGATAAATTATGGATGTTTTTTAAGAGGTTCACAGCTTTGAGTTAGAAGCACTGTTTTATTTGACAATTCTTTTAACAGCTGATAAATGCTTTTTGTTAAGTTTGTTATCACAATCTTCCCAAATAGACTGAAGCACAAATTAATGTTGATATGGAATTTTTATAGAAAATTTTGTTTTCGCTGAAGTCCAGTGGTTGTGAAATGGTTCAAAATGTGACAGTATAGAAATTTGATTCTAAATTTTTCGTACCTCAACTAGCTGGCACTTCACATGCCACCTAGAGAGCGCTACAATTTATTTATTCAAAGAAACTTTTGATAAAAGAACTATTTCACCTAATGATCCAATACATCGCCACGAAGACGTTGTTATTTAACCCAATTGGACTATTTTCTTTGGGATTATGTCACTTGTATACGTCGATAAAGCAGCGACACACACGTGGAAATTCGAAGAGTTATTGATTAGACTATGGATTTCAATACAAATAAATTATATTATTTATGCTTCCCTATTTATTATATGTACTTATTTAATTTGCGATGTCATGAGATTTGCTTTCAACACTTTATTAGAAACAGTAAATTTTCAACTGGAAACGAATATTTCATTGCATCCCATTATATTGGGATGAACGATTGTTTAAACTTGACGTACCGAATTATTTAGCAAGTGTTGCTCTGGATCTCCATTATGTAATAGGAAACGAAAATCATTTAGTCAGTAAAGTAGTGTTTCTGAGGGAAAATCATGAACCTAAATAAAACACCCTTTGCACAAAAAAAAATCAATCAGTGAATCGATGACATTTAGACCTTTAGTCTAACGCTCTTCCGGCTGAACTTTTCGGGGCAGAAAATTGCAGATTTTTTCTTAAATTCAAGATTGAAATTTGGTTTATTTAAGTTAAAATTATATATATAAATAAATCACAATCACATCAGATTTTTTGTTTTGACTTTTTGGGGAATTAATAATGAGATTAACCGACCTTGGAGCTGAATTCAAACATGGTAATGTTATGTACCCGACCCGATCAAGCCCATTTTACCATCATTAATCCATTCTTCCATCCCCCCTATTAATCAACAATTCATTCGTTTTGCACCACAAACAAAGTGCGTGCGTGCGCGCACTCCTCCTTCTTTAAGTGACCAGAAAGCTTTCCTACCATGCCGGCTGCTGTTTTTCTAAAAGGAATATAGCCTGCCGAAACCCGGGATTGAACCGGGGACCTTTAGATCTTCAGTCTAACGCTCTCCCAACTGAGCTATTTCGGCACACGGTCATAAATTCGTTTTTAACCTCCTAGATTCAAATTCAATGTGTACGCATTACTAAATTTAGTATAATAAAATTCTAGGTTCCTATTTGCAGAAGAGATTTTTTTTGCGATGCATAATTTTTACATTATTTTCCTTGATTTGCTTGAACCCATCGCGTAGTTAAGTAGAACGAAAGAAAGTGTATATTATATGTCCTTGACGCTCGAGAATATTTCGCAGTTTATTTGGTGAGTACGTCGAAGTAGAATATAAAAATTGAGTAAACCCGCTTTTTGCAAAAAAAAAGCGGCATATGCCGAAACCCGGGATCGAACCGGGGACCTTGAGATCTTCAGTCTAACGCTCTCCCAACTGAGCTATTTCGGCACTAACAACTCTTGGCTAAATGAAAAATGGTTAGAGCTAAAATATGTATGTACGTGAAAAATTTATTGTTCATACATTTTAATCGCAAAAACAATATGGTTACTTTTCTTCCATTTTATAAGCTTTGATTTGTTCAATCTGGGTTTGTAGAGGAGCCATATAATTCCATTATTATTATATTTTAACTTGGAATGTTTCAAGTGCGGATTGACGGATGGATGGACGAAACGATGAGGAGGATTCTAGTTTCTATCAAAAGGAATTATATTGCCGAAACCCGGGATTGAACCGGGGACCTTTAGATCTTCAGTCTAACGCTCTCCCAACTGAGCTATTTCGGCACATGTCTTCAGCAGAATTTTTGTTGTTGGAATTAAAAAATTCTGAACCGATATATCGGTGAAGTCAAAACATCTATAGTTTTAATAAATATATAGAGTTCAAGTAGAATTTTTTGGCCAATTAATTTTTGTTTTAGCAGGCGGAGGAAAGTAGGAAGACTGTTTTTTTGTTTGTTTAACAGTCAGTTTCTTTCTAGCATTGAATTGCCCCTCTTTCTTTAAGACGTTTTCGGTGGATTTCGTCAAGATTTCCACAGCTATTGCTCGTATCTCTTCTCGAAATACTCTGTCGCTCATTTGCGTACACATGTTTTTTTTTTATTTTTATACCCTGACAGGAAAATATCATTAGCTGCTAAGACGGACGCATATAACTGCAACACTCATCTTTCTGGCATATAAGCTGAAATTCTAGACATGACCCCGGAATACCTAAAGAGGGATCCTGGTGTTAGTCATTTTATTTCACATTCGTAGGGACTAAATAGTGGATAATCCTCGCCGTAATAGCAGGTGCTAATGAAACTCAATTTCACAACCTGTTTACGCTGTAGTCTGGAGTATAGAATGGTAGAAGGAATTCCTTCATGACTGCAGTTATACTGGAGCTCCCTAAGCCTATACCAAACATTAATTGATAGAACGGGGATCAGCAGTCCTTCCGGGTTTCTTGCTTGCAGACCATTTTCACACTGGCCATGTTTGAGATGCCTATCTTGGCTGCTACATTCTGGCTGTGGCTGTGGAAAGTGTTCCGATAGCTCATTTTCGAAGATCCAAATATCTCTCGAGATGATGTTGCCTTGCTTGCAACAGATTCCCGGTTTAACTAGGAGGAATATTTTCCTGTTGGTTTAAGACCTGAAGCTGTTTAAGAAATTCGGGCTACCAATCTCAGGTGACCTCTGCAACAAAAAAGGCTTATAATTATTTCCAAGATTTAATGATGCTTGTGAGAAATTGCCACCTGTCTGCGTTGGGCAAAGAAATCGAAAAATTAAGCTGTGAAGGCTTGCGTTGAGGTTACAACATATGCAGTTTGTTTATAACTTGTAGAATTCATGTGTGTGATAACGCAGATCACGTTAAACATCTCCATCTTAATGCAGACTACTTTTCCCAAACCGAACAATTTCTTCCTTGAAATCGCTTATGGTCTTCCAATTCCGGGATATTTTTTGTCTGTAACGTACGATCACACTAAATTTATCACTTTCTCCAGTTCTTGAGGGTGCAGTTCTTTGACTAAAAAATTTTCGATATGCTCGTTTCTATGCAGTTCGTTGAACTGGTTCTTTTTCATTTCGAATTTCCTAAAACATATTTGCAAAAATTTAAAGAATATAAGAAAAGAAAATTGCGCTACTAAAGAAAGCCAAGTGAGTTCCGTGAGTTTCTTTGAAACATTTAGGGAATTTAGTACTTTCGATTTGAGACCGCAATTCATCTCTATAGAGTCCCCAAAAGCCTATATAGTGCCTTGGTGCTTTCCAAGCCTTTCTTCTGTGTTCTGTACATGACAACTAACAAATAATTCAATTTACTTCCTTTGGTTTGAGTTCTCAATTCATTCTAGTGTTCTATACAAGATAGTTAACGATATGCTTGGTGTCTGACAGCCACCAAAAGTCAGCATATTCCGACAGACGCTTAGTTAATCTTCAGTATGTGGTCTGCAAAATTTATTTCATTCATTTTCACACATTTTTGCTTCCATAATATAATAAATATTGTGTTTTTGTGCATATTTGTAGGACGTGTCATAGCTCGAACTCCAATAGTAAAACTTACTTCAACATTTTTTAGTACCCAAATAAATTAAACATGGTATGATTTGCCATTTTAATGTTTGGTTAGATTAAAAAACAAATTCGAGGAAGAAAAATGTTTCGTGTGTCAGCAACCCAAACCTCTCTGCCAGTTTTGACGAGTGCAAATCAATAAAAATGCGTGCAAATACTTGCATATATTTAGACTTTGACACTCAAAAGACATAAACTTCCTCTTACTTTTGTTTTTGAACAAAAAGAAAACAACAATCATGAATACAATTATTTTACAATAGCGCCCGGCT
The DNA here is from genome assembly GCA_932526305.1 of Epicampocera succincta. Lineage (NCBI taxonomy): Eukaryota > Metazoa > Arthropoda > Insecta > Diptera > Tachinidae > Epicampocera > Epicampocera succincta. The sequence continues at coordinate 63,588,943 of OW052034.1, forward strand.
TCCAATGCGACAAACTTTGCAATAACAATTTTGCAACTAAACAAAACAAAGGACAAAGTTTGAATTTGTTGAAAAAAAATCACCAACAACAAAATTTTCAAATAACAAAAATAATGCAAACGAGCACCTTTCATTCAATTCAAAAAGAAAAAATGAACATACAAAATACAAAAAAAAAAAGAGCTAATTTTTCTCTAGAGGTCAATGACATGAACTACTTTTGTTGTAAAAACAAATCGAACAACAGTTGAAGTTGTTTAAGCTTGAGTTTGTAAAGAAATTAAAAATAAAAAAACACATATAATAATAAACTTGTTATGCCAAAAGCTGGAGAGAGTATTTTCTTTTGAAGACAAAAGTCAATGATGCCAAACTGATAAAAAATTATGCGTCGTTTAAGAGAGAATTCAATGAAGTTGTCAGCCGCAAAGTTTCAGAATAACTTTTAAATATTTTTATTTTATTATGTAGATTTCATTCTTTTACACAGTATCTGTTGTAAAATACTTTAATTAGATGCGAAGAGAGTTTGGAAAAAAAAAATTAAATAAAATAGAACCGACAGACGCTGCTAGATTTGAAAACCCGATGTTGTTCTTTAGGCAACATTACAGTGGTCGAAATTGGGCTGCTCTTGTTCTTGTAATGTCGCCCTTAAGCGCCAACGCCAGAAACGAATACAACTCAACCTAATTATATACATACATTCGCCTAAATATATTTCTTGCACGTCTGTCGGTCTTCTCTCCGATTTAACGACTGGAAGTTCAAATGAAAATGTGGGAAAATATTAGACAGCCAGCTGGGATTAGGGACAATTCAAAGGAAAGTACGTTTGACTCTAACTGAAGACAGTCAATAACAGACAATTTCTTTATTTGTCTCGATTGTTTACTTTGACAACTCAACACAGCATTAAAGGCCCGGGGTCATCCATCGACCTTAAAAATTATACGCCTTATTCCAACGTTACCGTCGTCATATGAATTGGAGATGAAAAATTGATACTTGAATCTTCACTGCTGGCAAAATTTAACACTCAAGAATGTCATAACCAATAAATTATTCTTAAAGAGATATACTTTTGTTTTTGTTTTTGTTATGGCGCTGTTGTTGCTACCATCAAGGCTGAAATATGGGCAAATATCTTACTAAAGCTTAACAGCTAAAACAGATATTTTTGGCATTAAAATCATATCTTTGATATCAATGCAGAGCTTTCAAACTAAATGTAAAACAGTATTTTCATAAATAGTCTCCTTCAAAACGTATGAAATAGTTGAGGAAAGTTTAGTCCAACGTGGCTGATTTACTTAGATTAAAAAAAAACAACTTTGTCTTGGCTAAAAGCCTAAGATGTGATGACACACTGCGGCTTTTGCTTTTATTCCTTACAAAGAGTTAAAGAGTCAAGTATTGTAGTCCATTCACTTTGTTGGGACATAAAAAGAGTTTTTTGGACTATATATGTAAGTGGCCTGAGTTGTGTTTTTGACTAATTCTTGTTCCATCTTTTGTCAAAGTTTGATCTTGCAAACATTACCTTTTTAAATGAACGCCGTTTCATATTCGAAATCGTTAGGAAATCGATTTGAACATCCAATTTTTTGACTTGGAGTGCTTTTTATTCCCAGACATTGAAACTAGACTCTTACATAAGAACGTGATTTTAGGGTCCCGATGATTTCCTGCAATTTTTAGCATATAAGTATATAATTTATAGAACGAAAACAAGATCAAAAAGGCATATGTATATAATAACGTACAATACTTATGTTTATTCCCGTGGTTCCCGTGTGAAACCTATTTCCATTAGTTTCAATAACCGGTTGTCTGGCAGAAGGTATCGGGAATGCCGATTTTTAGCACCCAAACAGGCGTATGACAACACACAGCAGCCCCAATAACCATTAATTGAATATATAAGTTATAAGAGGTCGATATACAATTTTCACTATTTTCATTTCTTACTTCTTTTATAACGTGTGTTACGGAAAAAGAATAAAACCGTTGGTTTCGCAACGATTTAACTGTTTTCTTTCCGAAAATAAAATTCTGATACCATATGCTGGCCATTAAATCCATTTATGTATGTATGTATGTATGTATAGTTTTTGGTGCACATTCAGGGCAAAAGCCCTGTATATAGGAAGTTGCTGAGAAATTTAAGTTCTCGTATAGCTGGTTTAAAACGCTAAAACGGTGGCCATATTTTCTTTACCAATTTGAGAGACAAACAAGCAATATATTAAATTTACTTTCTATTCCACTGAAAACTAAAAGTGAAACAAAAATGAAAACAACACCAAATCGAAAATACACAACTTATTAAAAAAAAAACTACCAAACCTGAAACAAACAGAAAATCTTTAGACATAAGTCAGACAGGCAGCCAGCCAGTCAGTCAGCCAGCCAGTCAGCCAGCCAGTCAGCCAGCCAGTCAGCCAGTTAGCCAGCATTAGTGAAGTGAAAAGTAGCAATTTTATTTAAGTCTTCACCGTCTGACTGACAAACGAAAGTCTTAGAGAGTTAAACAAATAAATTGTTTAATAATAAAAGCAGTGACTGGGTAAGTGAGTGGCTCAACTGAAGTCAATTTTGTTTTCCACAAAAATCTATGGAAACTTCCAGCGTTTTGAATCTTTTGTTGTTGTGATTTTTTGTTATAATGGTGCTGCTGCAGCTGCTGCTGCTGCTGACTGTTCATGTTTTTGATGCATTAAGAAGAGCGAGCAACATCATCACTTCACAGTAAATCACTTTTTTCTTTGTTCAATTCGGCAACCGACTGGCCGATCATTTATTGAAAGTGTTTTCTACAAATATTATAATGATGCTTTTTTTCTTGTTGTTATTGTTGTCTAAGTAGATCATGTTGCTCATACATATCTACATACATATGTACATATATTTTAGTTTTGGTTTGAGTTTTGAAAAAAAGTTTCACCTTTAAAATGCGTTTTAAAATTTATACATAAAGTTTTTGTTTGTGAATTTCTCTAATTTGAATTTTTTGGCAAATTTCTTGTTTATTTTCATTTGTCATCAGATGATAATGGATTGGACACAGAAATATGCAACCTATGAACAATGGGTGCGAGTTTTACTTACATACATACATACATACATAGAAATGGATGCGATTTTAAGAGAAAATAATTACATGATTAATCAGTTATTCGAATAACAATTTTAAATTTCCCTTCTGCAAATCGCTTAACAAATGATGGATATTTTAATATAGAATATGAGCTAAAAAATGCTACAAAAATAAAGTCATGTCATGTCAAAGTTGGCATACGAGTACTATTTCGCTTCACTCCATACCATATTTAAAGAAAAATTTCCTTTTTTATTGAAATATACGTATATATGTATGTCCAAATCCAACTTCTGTGCGAGTATTTGTGACAATTCCATTGATTTTTGACAAATTACAAGTACTTGAAAGTTTCCCCCAAAATATTGTCACGTCAAACATGATTTTTACTGTCTTGCTAGATAAAATTGTGCCGTCCAAATGGTGTCGTGCTGGAATTATCTAGAACTTAGGAAATCTCCTTAAATGCTCTTGGAGCTCCTGCTGTTGTTATTGAAGTTAGGGATTTCGTTTCAATTGATTTTGAATTTTTCTCAAAATACATATATTTTTTTATTCATCAATTGCCATTGTGTACTCTTCAGAGTAGTACCCCTCAGATATAATACCCTTATGGCAGCGTTTTCTTCAATCCTCAAAACAGTTCTGATATGCAATTTTTGGTATGTCTTTTACTTCTCTCAGTTATTCGGTTTTTATCTTTTCATCATTTGCCTTCTTCAATCTTGGGAACAGGAAAAAGTCCGTGGCTGAGGCATGACAAGCTCATAATGGGTTTGTAGTCGCAGGACTTTAAATTTAATTACTACAAACTGATAACAAAATTTTCTTGCTAAAATTTTTCTTTACAAACAGATTCCTTTATGTATCCTTAATAGTTATTCTCATTTAATATTTATTCTCAAATTAAAGGGCTTGAAAACAGACTTTCGTGTGTGATGGAACCAACAACAGAAATTACGTTTAAAGAGATGCGCCTTTGCAGTTCCATAACCACGGCAAATTTATAACAGGAAAGCTCTCCAGTACAACAACAACGTTTTTTTTTTTTAGTTTTTTTTAGAGCTGTCAAAAACCAACATTTTACTCTTGAAATTATGCCTAAAACATAAATAATTTTATGAGCAGGACTGTCAACTTCACCTGCTATAAATTCGCCTTGGTTCTAAGCATTTTGGGGGGAAAAACAATTAGTTTGGCCCAGACTATGTTTCCTACTTTTTATTCATGATTAGTTAGTTGTCTTTAAACAATTAATTTCAACACAACTTCAAATCAGTTTTGATGTCATTGTTGGTTTCATAACCAAATAAAAATATGAAATAATGTGAAAAAAATTCGCTGCTTAATATGAAAGTCATTCGCTAAGGCATAAAATAAAGAACTTCTTTTAACAGACATTAAATGTTTGATAAAATCAAAACAAAATCAAAAAACTATAAAAAAAAGAAGTTTAAATTCTAATATCAACCATTAGCATACATTTCGATATTTTCATTTGAATTGTCGTTTGAAGTAGAGGCAAGAGAAGCAGGCAGTTTGGCTTTAACTGGCTTTTTGCCCGCTTGCCAAGCACGTAACAAATTCGAAAATCTAACTAACTACCAATGTGCCAAGAATTCGTTAAAGTTTTTCTATTTAAATGGAAAAGTGTTTTTCTTCTTGTGGCTTTTTTGCTTCTCGTACACATTTCACTTTTTAATTTGTACTTGATTTTTATTTTCAGTACGCAGAAATTTCAATAATGATTATATGGTTTTGCTGTCGTCTTTTTATTTATGGTTAGAATTCACTTACGTTTTGAAGACAAGGCTTGGCCCAGCAGTGTCTTCAAAGCAATAAATACCCTTCTTTTCGAAATGGCATTATTTTCTGTTAATCTCAGCTGATCAAGTGGTCTGTGATCACAAAAGTATTCACATCAATTTACAAATTCCGCTGTATGATATCTTCAAAGCGATGGGTCATTTTGAGACAGCGTCTCATTAGTCTTTCTTGTGAGTCTTCTTTGAACACCAACAATTTAAGAGTAAAATGGAAAAGTTTGCCACTTCAGGAACATTTAACAAACACCAAATATCTTTCTGAGATTTTGCTGCTTTCTTTCATTGAACTAGTTAGCAAGACGAATTTATAGCAACTAAGCTCGCAAATGCAGTAGCAAAACTTTGGGGAATCCCCAGTTTATCAAATGTTCTTAATGTATCAAAAACAAAAATATTGCCATCCCAGAAAGCCTATAACAAACTCATCATAAGAAATCAAATCAAAAAAGTAATAATGAAGAGCACAATTAATATGAAGTCGACTACGAATTCGCCTTGAAAAAATTATAAATCAAATTTAAGTGAAAAATCAATGTGTTCGTACTTGCACAACAAAAATTGGATCGCAGCTGATAATCGCATTTGTTTGTAGTCCTGGCGAATTCATCTGCCCTGAATTCGTTTTATTTAATACGAAAGCATTATTGTATTCAAAAATACCGATTTCAAACTAAAAATTGCACTAAATTTGTATCATCTGCAATAGTGCAAGCAATGGACGGGGATCCTGGCTTTGGGAAACTCTATTTCTGTAAAAGTGGTGCTAAATTTATCTTCTAGATCATTATTTGATTATTAAATAAGAGCTAAATTAACGTGATGGGTTGTAGGAAGCGAAAATTTAATCAAATGATTCGCAGCTTTAACTATTTGCGCTTAATAACAATAAATAAGAGGGTTTTCAGCCAAAGCGAGCAGACTTTGAAATGAGCTATTAACCCAATTCCATAATTAGTTGAAAGCCTTATATATGCCATCATGTACAATCATAGGGCAACTTCGAGTGGCCATTTCATTGCATTCGGCCTCGGCTCTGTTGACTTTAAATATATCATCCGATTGTCCGGTTTTTTTTGGCATATTCCCGCCTCCTCAGGGAACCGCCCCAAGAATCTGTCTAATCGCAGTATCTTGGTGGCCAATTTACGTCACCTCAGCGAGAAATAGCCATCAAATCAAATTTCGTAGCAATTGAACATAAAATATTTTAAAATTGAGGAAATTTATCGAAAGGTTTTGGTGTATAAACCTGTTATTTTCAGAAATTTAGCTTTATTGAGTTGAAAATTCTTATAGAAAGGAAAAAAATTGTTGCATAAAACAACATGTTGTATTACTTGTTATTTAATTAAAGTACATGTTACATTACATTTGTGGGCATGAATTCAGAATAGTTGTTCAGCAGTTTTAATACTTTTCGAAGCCAACAACAGGCTGATAATCATTTCGAAAATAATTGATTTCAAATCTTCCGGAAATCCGAACGGTGATCAGCTTTTCCAAAGTTTGGCACTATGCTTTTTGCTAAAGCGAGGAGAATGGGTTGTTCGAGTGTGATGGCAACCAAGAGTTTATAAGTTCCTGCATGACTTTGCTGGTACAGGCTCGTCTGAAAACTCCTCCAAAGGCTAATTGGGAGAAAGAGAACCAGCACTGGTATGCGCTGAGAGAGGGATTTTGATGTTGGTCAGACAGATGTACATGTTTTTGGGAATCCGTATGTTCCCGCACTGCAGTTAAACTTGAACTTTTTGTAAGAGACTGGATAGTGGGAAATTATCGGGCGCGTCTGGTTAAGGTTCGATCTTCTTTTGTGATGTTGTACCATCTACTTAAGTGCCTCGTTCATTGTGTAACTAGTAGGAGCTTTAATGAAAGCCAGAGCTCTCAAGCAAGCGGTTTGTATTATCTGTCGCTTTCACATTCCCCTTGAAGCTGCCACCACTTCACAATCTTTCCGAAATTTTGCTTCATCAGCCGCAAGAAAATGTTATTCTTTTATATACTATATACGCAAGTTATTCTTTTATTATGTAATAGTTTAGTGAAAATTTGTTTTTGGATAACTTCATCTGTTCAGGTTCTTCCGAAACTTTGATCAAAGATTAATCGTAAAAAAGAGCCATCCTAGAGTTGGTCATTTAACTGAAAAGTAATTTTCAACTAAAATATAGAGTGACTAAATTTCTCTGCTACCCTTTAAGTTACTGTTAAGTTTCATTTGTTCTTCTAAAAACAACATAAAAACTTTTTTATTTTTATAGGTGTTTTTTTTTTCTAAAATTTTTCCTATTTTTACTTTAATAAAAAAAAAATATGGGCTGTGCCTTATTGGCCTATTAATGGAGTGCTGCAAAGTTCTGCCACTTTCATATTCCAAACATACCCATAAAATCAATTGGAATTACTGGCTTCATGCCAATTCTAAACTTGTAAATCGTTGCTGCATAAAAGAAAAACGAAAAACCCACAAGCAACGTGTCATATTCTGTTTAGTTAATAAATTAATTAATAATAAGTCAAGTGCATTTTAATAAAGGAATGGTATTGTAAAACAACCATTTGCTCATAGTGTATAAAACGAATGAAAGCGGCTTTTAAAGAGCACTCGGAACAGTCGAAAATAAATAATTGGTCATTCTTTTGCCAAAGTTGGATGAAGAAGAAATTTAGGCTCATGTATGTACGAGTATGTATATATGTGTGTGTGTGTGTATGATTAGACAAAAAATTTAATTTAATTTACAGCTTAATGCTCTGAATTTTCTTTGAATAGAAAAGCACCAAAAACGTTCATTTTAAATTTAAACAAAAATAAACTTTCTGTTTCTAGAAAATTCGAAATGCTTTCATCAAATTTAACTTTAAGGAGGAACACAAGCTCAACTATCCCATATGTACATAATTATATACATACATTCATACCTTTGTACATATGTATGTATGTATGTATGTATATTTGGTTTATTTAATGGAAAATATTCAAGTTTTTGACAATTTGTTTTGGTTTTTTTTTTATTGTATTGTATATTTTTTTATTTCCGATAACAAACAACGAACAAACAGCTCATTGATCTACTACACTTCTGACCCAATTTTCATTTTAAGATCACTTTATCTGTTTTTGTTGTTGTTGTTGTTATTGTTTTGTTTGTTTTTTTACTTGAACAGCAAACATCGTCTGTTGCTCTCTCACAACAGAATTAAGCAAAGCAACAAATGAAAGAAGCCAACAAGTTCGAGTAGACAGAAGATTATTTTGTACAACGAAAATAAAAAATAACACTTAATACTCGTAAAGATTGAAAATAAACAATCAACTAAAAATACAACAACTACACAACAGCAACAGCAGCTTTTTATTATGAATAAAAAAACAAACAAAAAATCTACATACATACATACATACATACATACATACTTACGTACATACTTACGTACATAATCAACCACAAGCAGAACTTTCTAAGTGAAAGTTGAAAAATACAAGAAGTTGATTTTTTTTTTAGTTTTGACTTTTATTATTTTTTCTGTGTTTTTTTTTTTATTACAATATTGTTGCCGGTTGGTCTTAATGTTACTTGAATGGCTTAAACGCACGTTTATGCAGCCAGAGCTTTGTAGGAATTTTTTATTCTTCAATTGATTTCAAAAAGGGTGGAGGCTACCAGTTTGTCTGCGTTGCTGCTTTGAGGTTTTAACACACTTTGAAATTGTTTGATTTTAATAGTATAAACTTTCTACAAAACTGTTTTTTTTTGAAGGGGGAAGTAGGAGGAGTTAAATTTTCTCTGTTAAGAGAAAATGTTCTGAAAATGTTGCAAAATGTACATTTCGAGGCTCCAACTATTTATTTTATATGTTATAGATATTCTCAAATATGTATGTTTCTTCTTGTAAGATATAGTATGAGGAACAATTTTTGTAGACAATTTTGCAGAGTATTTTGAAGAAAAAAAAATACCAAATGCTGAACCAACGAACAATTTTCTATGTGTGTGCAAAACATATGTATGTAAATAAAAATTTATTCTTTATTAACAAGAAAAGTGTTTATTGATTCATAAAAATCTCTTCTTAGGTGCACATTAAAAATATTTGAAAAAAACCTTTTTTTACCAAATGTGTTTGTGGTAGTTTATTTTTCAGCAAATGGTTTCGTTGTTTTCATAAACAATTTTTGTTGAATATATAAAAACGGTTGCTGGAATTGTTAACAATAAAAATATTATTAAATAAGAATATTAAATGGGTTGAATACTTGAAAACTCTTCGGCTACAAAACCGCACTCAACACATGCAATCGCAGTTGAATCTACGAAAAACAGCAATAAGTTTTGCTCAATAGACCGCTCAGTAGCCGGGAAAATACTTGTGAGATATTCCCAACATTTGTGCTAAAAACTTTATCATTTTTAGATGCTTTTTTTTTGTTGCTATTCAGTTTTAGGTTGAGCTGATAAAACCAAAAGTTGAATCGTAAATTTAATTTGCTGGGAAAAAAAATTCAAATAAAACATTGAGCTGGTGATTTTTTCTTTTTCAGGAGTTCATTGTTTTCTAAAATCCTTGATCAATCTGTTGGAGTGTAGGATGGCACGATTCCCAGTATTGTTAAACATAAATAATACGGAGATTCTCTTGTAACCATATTTTGTCTCTTTAGAATAATTTTCTCCCTTTAATCATCTTCTCTATTTTAGCTTTTTTAAAAAAGGAGAATTTTATTTATATATTTATTTACAAATTCCATGTATAATTAAATTATTATTATAATGGCAAAAAGAGCTATGGCGACATTGGAGAAGAAGAAATTTGTTAGTGGACGCAGCGGGTAATCGGCCCGAAACATTTTAATTATCACACAGAAAATAATGTGATTAGTTTTGTTTTTTTCCCAGGCGCCTGCTGTGCGGCATGTTCAAGACTATTTACATATATATACAAATTTAGGTAATTTTAATAACTTTTTAAAAAGTTCTTCACTGCTGCTACTTCTGTTAAAAGGTGGCAAAATAGAATCAAAGGCCTGGTGGTTCGACGATTTTAAAATTTAAGGTAAATAAAGTAAGGCAAAGAAAAAGCTGAACTAGACAGCTGATCTCACTGTATATAAAGATCAATAGTTTCCGCTGTAAGAGATCGAAGAAACTAAAAACAAAACAAATACAAAATCTTAAATTTTGAAAACTTAATGATTTCATTCGCTCAAATTCTGCAACGGATATATTATCTGTATCTAAAACAAAATTGTCAGCGATGAACTCTAGATATGACTCTGGAAGTCAATAGTATATTAAACTTCCTACACACTTGTTAGCGAACGAATCATATTGACTTTAACAATATTGGCATACAAAATTTGTTTGAATTTTCTTTTTCTTTTTGCAAAATTCATGATCGTGCTACCAGCACCCATGTTTTATCTGTGCGAAGAAATATTCTCTACTCTTTTTTTTTATAAAATATCTCGTTGAATATTTGTTTAACTTAAAAACATAAAATACATACATACATACGAGTATATACAGACATACATATATTCAAACCTGCATAAAAAAGATATTTATTCACATCATTATAACTTGACCTACATTTTAAAATCAACATCAAGTCAAAACGAAACTATACAGCAATCAACCAACAACACAATAACTGATACCATATTGGTATTTAACTGTTGTTGTTGCTGCTTTTACTTAGCCGAAGTCTTGTCTTTTTGACGTTTACGTTTCGTAGAAACATATCCAAAAGATTCAACACAAATGCCACGAGTTGTTTTTGTAAGTAAGACAATTTTGTTGTAGCTTTAAAAAGAGAAAAGAAAGAAATTTCCAACGGTACTTTTCAGAGCTGTCTTCCATAATTGATTCATAATGTTAATTAAGTTTTGATTGTTTATTTCTTACAGTAGAGTTCAAAATTTTAGAGTTGATTTCGTTAAAGAGAGATCTTTTACTAAATATGTCCCAAGTAGAGAATCTTAGTGAAACAATAAATAAGAATGATTTTCCACTCTTCAGTTTTGAGTAAGGTTCGTTTTTTCTTCACAAAAAAGAAGAAAGTCCTGCATGTGAACCTGGGAGCTTGATATTCTGAAAGCTGAAAGTTAACAAAAACCTGCTCGCCGGCGATAAACTCATTTGGTCAGCTGTTGTCAAAAGTTGGCGACAGGCATCAATACTATAGGGAGCAGGTTTTTCAATCATTTTACGCCAGGTTGCAAGTAAAGTTTTCTGTGCAATTAGTAACACAGTTTTTGCACTCTTTTCCACCAAAGAAGCACTTGGAATGTATTCCTAGCACTTTTAAGCAACCATATAGAAGAGCGAGACAGACTCTAATCAATGCGTATAACAGTGCCACTCCTTCCACAACCATTGAAACTTCAATTAGAAACTTAAAAGAAAAATTACACAAAAAACGTTTTTTTACATTCTTCTACACAATTTATTTTACGCAGGGCGCAACAATTTCCATAAAACGAAAGGCATATAAATTTCACGAACTGTCGATTATTAAAAGAATAAAGAAAATATGCAACAAACAATAATGTAATTCATTGCAATTTGAAATATAAGAACTAAATAGAAGAAAAACTAAAAAATAAATTAACTCCCCGGTTCGGAGACTTGGAGCAAGCTAAGGAACTATTAACTCCTTATGTGACACACAAATACGGAAGATTCCGATGTTATGGAATAATCGAAAATATTGACAGTGTTGTATTAAATTTGTTGGAGTATTTCCTCTCTTCACCTGTTTGTAAGAGAATAAAGTAGAAGAATAAGGTAAAAAAACCCATTTACCCAACCGATACCTGCTTGATTAATGAAAAAATTGTTTAAGCAATTAAATTATTTATACCTTCGGCCAATTTAGAGTTGTTTCGCGTACGACAGATGTGCTTATTGAGCTAATGCTTAACACCAATTTTAGAGAGGACAAACAAAAAGAAAAATTACCCTTAGGAGCGCAACTACGGGAAATATATTTCATATCAATTGCGGCTTAAATAGAATAGTGAATGAAAACATATTAACGGGTTAGCAAATAGATTGCATAACGGCTCACGGTATTACATAAAGAACATTATATGTAATTTGTGTAATGTAAATAAAATATTTAGGCCAATTTTTTTTTTTTTGGCGAACTTCACTGAATCTGGTCCCTTACTCCAACACACAGCTTCATAGCGGCAATCATATGTCCACTAAACACCCTCGTTGTCGACAACAGTCCAATTTTATTGACGGTGTCCAATTTTATTGATATAGTGGACACTCCACATACTTTTTTAAGTCTGACAAATATCAAGAGTCTACAAAAACACAAAAATTGTTTCTGTTACTAAATTTCTTTGTCCTTAACAACGGCGAAGTATTTTTCTTTTCGCCAACACACTTTATCATGTTAGTACTATATGTACGAGTATTGTAAACTTTTGTCTTACAAAGAGGCGGACGCCTGTATTATGCGGCCAAAAATATCGCAAGGGCGAGTGTCCCGGTATTTTCGCGAACGGGAAATTATCAATAACATTGACATTAATAAACATGTGACTCAGGTTTGAAAAGAAGGACTACTATTTCTGTCCGAGCTACTCTTGTTTATGTGCTTCAACGCTGCTGTCTGCTATTGAGAGCTCCGATTATCGGAGTGGTACGTTTACGGGAATGCATTTTATATGAAAAAACTAATAAATGTGTCTGTCAGCTTGTAGTAGGTGTCTACTGATAGTGGGTGTTCCTTATGGGACCTTTCGTAGTATATTTTGCATATATATAACATGTTATGTATGTACAAATGTGGTATTTTTGGTAGTAATGTATTTGCAACCTCCTTTTGTTTCAGATTTGTACCCAATTTTTCCGAACAAAATTTTAATTTCGTGTATTATTTTCAATATGTTTTTAGTTTTGAACGTGATTGTCGCTTTTCACTCTGTGTGGCTTTTTTGCTCTTGTAGGAGGTTGTCCCCAGGCTCATCTTCTTTTCTTACCCAAAGTCGGTGTACTCTGTCGTTTTGTATGCAGTCATGTTTGTGGACATACATGCGTACTTTTTTATTGCTTTTGTTGGCCGTATTGATCGTAAATAGCATATGAAAAACTTTTAAAATAAATTTCATTGAATTGTAATTTAGTCGTACGGTGCACAACAATACGAACGATTCCGTTCAACTTTTTCCGCTTGACAAACAAGCAATGAAATATTCAAACTACGTGCACATTTCAAACCAAGAAATCAGCCACACTTCTCTGCTCACGCCATTCATTCGCTGGCACTCACACGTTTTGCTCATTCTGTTCGCTACACATTCCATGTGGTTCTCGTTGTCGTTGTCATCGTCGGCGTCGTCATCACCATGAATGAGGAAAACCGAAACTAGGTAAAAGGTTAATAACCTTCAAAATAAAAATTGTATTTACAGTGGAGCTCATACTTTGTGCTATAAAATACTGTGTGTTTTTTTTATATTTTTGAATAAGTTTTGTCCTGTTGTTGCTTGTTTTCCTCATAAATTTAAAATTTTTTCTTTGATTACATTGTAATTTATATGGTTTGCTGGTGCTTGTAAAGAGACCGGCCCTCTACCTCCTTAAGATTCATACCCATTCATTCATTCATTCATATTTTATAATTTTAGGTATGTACATATGTATGTATGTATTATTATTTCTTGGTCCGCCTTTTGTTTTTGAGCGATTAACGCAAAACTGAGGAAATTTCTTCATTTAATTTAAAATACTGGTTGATTGTGCAGTCGTTTTATTTAGTTGACGGTTTGTTTGAAATTTCATATTAAGCCCTTTAGCTGCAGAGAAACCTAGATTGTTATTGTAATTTATTAATTTCCAAATTTAAAGGTAAAAACTTTTCAGGTGAATTTCATATCCAAACAAGCAAACATTTAGCTTTAGTCTATGGAAAATTGAATAGGTTGTATGTAGTTATATAAAAATTTTAAACCATGAGGCCAGTTTGACATTTCCTTGACACTGATGGATAATTTAAGTGAATTCCAACGAAATTAATGCATGAAGAACGCTTCAAGTTTAATGATCCTGGTTTTAGATGAGATTTTCCACAGCCCTCGAAAAGTGCTTGCTTTAACGATAATACATATGATGACATTGTACATGTCGTCAGCCGAAATGCTAAAGACAAGTTTTTTTTTAACAGAATCCAGAATCCAAGCGAACAAATTTCATTCAGCGGAACATAAAATCCAATTAATGTTATTTGAATTCTTAATTATAAGTACGAATAAATCTGTTTTCTCTAGTTTTCTCCAGTTAAAAAAATATATGTATTTTCACAGCAAAAATTTAATAAAATTCTTCTTCTTAAACAATTTCGGAATGTGATCACGTGTGAGTTTCTGCACAAAGCAAGAAATGCTAAAAAAAAACCTTTCCTGAGGTCAGACTTGATAACCCTACAGTTATCAGTTTTCTATACTAAAAATTATACTTTTTTGGAACAATTTATTTAATTTATTGCACGCTTTAAAGCTACACAATTTCCATTAAATCAGAAAACACAAGTGAATTTTGTATGCTTTACAGCTGTCTATATGCCTTCATTTGCAAAGTCTACTAACTAGAAGTTGATCACTTGCCAAGGGTGGCACCTACAATGGCGTCATTTTAATTTTGTAGTGTTGATTGTGTTTTGTAGTAAAAATTGTTTTATCCCTTGTGATACTTTTGGCTTCATTTTTCTCAACCAAGTGTAAAATTTTCAGCTTTACTTGTCGCCTTTTTTTTAATTAGACAGAAGACACTACAAATGGGGAATGTAGCAATTTGTTTTCTTATTTGTCAATTGTTTTACTTCAATTAAATTCTTGTTTAAGAGGATAACGAAAACTTACCTCCAACACCACACAATCTCTATTTGATGGCTCTGAGTGAATAAACATCGATGTTTTGAAAGGACAATATAATAAAATAAAAACAAATATTTTTAAATACATACAGAAAAAATGTCTAACAATTATAAATACATATTTATTTAATTTGAAAGCGATTTGATTTAAAGTACAAAACAAGCATAATTAAATGCATATAATGGTCTCAATATATAAAATAGATTCAACAAATAATTGAGAAAATGCTGGACTAAAAATTTGCGTATTGCCATCTAGTGACCCAACGGCTTCATTACTATCACCGTCTTGGAGACTGTATCGTTCCTACAAGTCCCTCGTTTTATCCAAGTAAGTGGCTTAATATTATAGCATTCACAATGTTGCCTAGTGTCACCCAGCTTTTCATATAAAGCTTGTCTTTCTTATATTCATCTGTCACATTCAAAGAATACGTGTTTTGCTTCTTCTTCCAATTTGTTACATGAGCCATATATTTTTAAGTTTGAATCCAAACAGAGCCTAAGATAGCTTGGACTAAAATAAATCACATACTTCTATGTGTTTTCTGCAGGCTAGTTCTTATATTGAGGATTAGTCTATATATTGACCTCCCGATCTCGTCGGTATTACATTATTTCCGGCCATTCTGATATCAATCAGTTTCTGAAATGTTCCTGCCACGTTTTACGTGGATGCTTAGCGCTGTTCTGCCTTAAAATAAATACTTTCTTGAGAAATAATCAATAGTTTTTAAACGAATCAATTTTTTGTTTATTAAAAAAAATGATTTTGATTAAAGGAAGTCCTTATTTGCACCTTTTAAATTGTTTCTGCCGCCAGAATTGATAAGCATTTGTAACAGTTGCATCACATTTCCTTGATATTCCGCCGCTTAAATGAAAATAACTGTCCAGTAATTCACATAGGACTGACGGTCAGCAGGCATTAACTAATGCTTGGGTAGTACTTGGTTCGGAAACACGTGTAAGTCTTTCACGTTCATTCCAAAAGTTTTTTCAGGCTCCAGTCTGTTGCAGTCGAACATCCAAATAGCGCAATATTTGATTAATTGACGATACACTATTAGGAAGTTGACGCTGAAACTCCACCGACCAGTTATAGACGAAAACAACAATGTACACAATTTTTCCACCCTTTTGCGGATTACATCACTCCATTGGTGGCCTGTGAGTAAACGGCAGCTGTCCTAGTTTTCACATGTCATATATGATTGGAAGAAATATGATATCTGCGATTCTGAAAAAAGTACTCAACATGTTATCAATAAAAAGTTCCAACCGTCAAAAGGAAGCCTAAAAAATATTTGATTACAAGTGACATTTGTAGCTTAAAACGCTGCAGTGCTGTTAATTTTGCAGTTTTATACCTGTTCAGTTTCCAAAAGTAATGAATTTTATTTTTTCAGTAATGGATCAGTAAATAGAATTTATTTTCCAACAAAAAAATATTAATTATAGAAAAAAAATTAAAATCTGGAATATATATTTCGTTTAATTTTTTTTATTATATCTAATAGAAAGAAAACAAAAAATCAATATAATGGAGTTTCTGTTCAAATACTTTAGTGAAATTTGTATGACAAAGTTGTAATTGAGCTCCTTGTCGAGGCGAAGCAAAAAAAGTCTTATTTTTAACAAAAATACCGTACAATCTTGCTCTGTGTTGAGGCCACAACGGCCTTCACTAATCCGATCGCAAAGCCTTGGTCAGTTGGGTTTCTCTGCTTCACTGAGACATAAACCAAGGCTAGTTTTCGTTGAACAAACTTAACGTTGTATTGTTCTATTTGTCTCTTTTTCTTAGAGGTAATCGTCAAGTTCTACTTTAACTACTTCTATTAATCTAGTAGGACTGTGCTTTACTGAATGTCTGCAGCACAAGAGAAGATCGCGAACTCAAGTCTATCCCTTCCGCTCCAGCACATATAAATCTACTACTGAGCTCATCCCTATGTTTAAAAAGTCTTCAAAATTAAGGTAAAATCTTCAGTCTGGTATCGTTGGTTTGCAGATATGCGGCTGTATAATTGTAATAATTAATAGTTGCTTTTATTATTTATGTATATAAGAAATTTTGCATCTTCTTTTTTCTACTAAAATTGTAACGCTTATAGGACTTTAGCTTCGCTTTGAAGAGCACTTGTTATACAGAATAAATAGTATCTTTAATCGTGTTCATGTTGGTTCTTGCTTAAAACCTTGACTTTGACATTTATGTAACAAATAAATTATTGATTTACTAAAAAATTTCAGAGAAGAGTATCACTCATGCCAGGGTTTCGTGTCAACAGATCTAAGCTGTAAGTTTTGCTGCCCCACATGTTTTTTTTTTTTAATATTCTATTAATACAAATATTTATCCAGAACTTTTAATTCCTACTTCGATAAATGATGAAGAAGTTCTTTTTTTTTTTGCCTACAACCACAACAGTTTTCCCTAAATACTTACTTCAAAAAATAATATTCCATTTTAGTTGTATTCATGTCACAAGTTCAGGTTCAAGGTGTGTAGATGTACCTTGTTCAGGTGCACTTACTATGATATTACAACAGAAAAGGCTTAAGCGGATGTCGAATGTAACCAAATCATTGTTCTTTGTCAAAAAAAAATAATCCATTATTTTGATTGTTTGTTGTGCATTTATTTATTTTATTTATGGCAATTTAGTCTTCATGTTTGACCGGCTCCAGCCATTTTATTCGGTTCTCGTCCCTCATTGAACTAAAGCAAAATCGTTGTTTGCTGTATTTCTTTGGTGTGCGTTCAGAAACTTCCTTCTTAAAATCGAAGCTACTGGCAAACAAGATTTGGACAAAATAGGTAAACTGCGTATTACTATTAAAAACATGTACATATGTATTTACTTACTTGATATTATGGAGGGCTGTATTTGCAGTGATATATAATTGTTAGTTGTTTGCCAAAATGTCTGTAATTCCAAAAAAAAACCCCTACATCTCGACAAAAGTAAGAAATCTTTCCCTTTTCCCTGTATGCCAAATTGAAGAAGAAAAATCCTCACACTTGGCATCACTGGCTTCGATTAGTTCAATATGCATACGTATGTAAATATGCATGTTTGATTTTAATCGGTAACAGAACAATCTAATAATTGAAATTATAAAATTAAAAGCTTTCCGTTTAACCTTGATTGTAAGCGAGTTGAAAACATTTGCTGGCATTTGTGTGTGTTTCTCTTTAAGTGTGTGCAAATATTTGCACAAAAAGCATGAATTTCGCACAAGCTCTCCAACACACACACACACAAATACACACACACACATGTTGGCATAGAAGTCAAGTCTCACAACAGCAGTTGATTAGAAGATTTCCCTGAACTTCACATTTGCTCGTTGAAACGCCAAACACGACAACAACAGCATTTGCAACAACAACAACAACAACAACAACAGCAACAGCTATAAAAACGACAACAGTAAGAAACAATTTCAAAATTATGTACCCAACAAAATTGCACTTCAAACTGCAACGACACACAATTGCCTTCAGAAACAGACACCACCAACGAAAAAATAAAGCTTCGCATGTATGTATGTGTGTATGAATGTGTGTATGTATGTATGTAGTTTTAGAAGCTGTCGCTTAAATATCCGAATTAAACGAAATCCAAATACAGGAACAACGATAGTTTTTTTCTTTTGCATTCAATGCGTGTGTGTTTGTGTGTGTGTGTGTGTGTGTCTGAGAGAGTAAATGCATTTACTTCCTACTGCAGTAAAAAGCTTTTGTTTTTTGCAAACTCAGCCTCTACTAACTTGAAAAAAGAAACAAATAATTTGGGTTCTAAAGATCCACATACCTACATACATACATATGTATGCATGTGGCTGAAAGGCAGCAAAAAAAAGCTTCTTACATTTTTTTTTGCTGCTCTTTATTTTATTACAGAAAGCTTTCGTCGCATAATTTAGTTCTAAACACAGCATTGGGAGACACTGAATGAATAGTTCGAGGAAGGAAAATAATATGAAAATAGCTCGTACGAAGAGCATATGAATTTGTTTAATTTAAGAGCGTATAAATGTTTGAATATTTGTTAGATGGCTGATTGTCTGGGACATTGTGTGCTTGTCTGTTGGCCAATAGAACACATGGCTGGGATCGCACTCAAACAACAATTTCATGGTTTACTTGATATTATTCACTCACTGATCACTGATCGGTGATCTTGTAATCTAAACTTAGGTATATACTCATATATCATTTGCTGGTTTGTTTGCTGATGTTGTTGCTGTTGTTGCTGTTGTTGGCGTTGTACCCAGGCGGCGTATGGCGTATGTGTGTATATATTATTCATATGTATGTACATACATACGTGCATACCTGTACTATATAGTAGATGCAAACACTTGATATTCGATTTTCGTTGTCTGTCTGGCTTAGTTGGCTGCTGCTGCTGCTGTTGACGCTGCCGCAGCCGTAACATTGGCAGACTGACGAGTCTGATCATTATTTCCAACCATTATGAAAATCTTGTCGAGAATGATCATTGCATGCGAACGCGTATTATAATGATGACGATAATTAACGATGTTATTGATCATGATCGTCATCTGGCTTGTGATCATATTTATTTGTAACATACATACATACATATTTACGTACATTTGTACGCAGTGCAAAAATCATACTCACGTACATACATATTTGGGCTGTATTATACCAGGAAGATCTCAGCATCATCAGTTCAACTTATCTGGCTGTGTGTGTGTGTGTGTGTGTGTGCGTGTGCTTGCATCTATTGAGTTTAGAATTAAATTTACACATTTATATACATATTTTAACAATTTTTGTATTTATTTACTTTTTTTCTTGCACTTTTGCTCATATGAGCAGTAAAACTACTTCATTGGCATCAACTATCTAATAATTTTGTACGCAACGCAAATATTCTATAGTTTGTGTAACTGTTTGCATTTCTGTCTATTGCCAAGTTGTACTACAAGTTTACATAATATGAGTAGTTTGTTAGTGTTATTTTTTTTTATTCTCTTACGAGTATTTTCATTTACCCTCCACCTCACATAATGATTGCTGGTATATTTGATGGTTAAGTTAATAAGTTACACATTAATTACTTGCAAAGGGACTTTAAGCCTACATATAAGAAGTGCAAATAAGTGTATTAAACAAAGTATGCGATGGAAACAAAATTTCTGGTTAAGGCTTAAAGGCGTAAAAACTGGGGTATGATTCAGTGTTTCGTACTGATCAAAAACGAGAGTGTAACATTTTAAGTCGCTTATGTCTTCCCCTTTTTGGTTGGTTCGGATACAGGCCGATCAAGTGGCCAACTTGTTCTTTGTTAATGAAATTTTCCGGTTTGGCAAATTGAAACTGGTGAAAAAAGTATAGTTCAAGGCTTTTACGAAAATTCTTCGAAACTAAACATAAAAGTACTCCCTAGTATAAAATTTAAAGCTTAATAATGAAATAAAATATAGTAATTTTTTGCCTTAAAACAAGAACAAAAATGTTTTTTAGTGCATTAACGAGAACATAACAACAGAATGATATATTCAGACGAGGTCTGTTTCATTTGTCAACATTTTATCTGCCTTCACATCAATACATTTAGTCCAGGGTTTTTAATATTTTTTCCTTTCGAATAATAGGTGTTCTCAAGTCCCTCAAAACATTTTTCATTTGTTGCAGTTACGACCTACTCATGCGACTCAAATCTCTTACCAGCCATCCATTTATTCAGCTTTGAAAGAGAAAGTAGTCAGGGGGGCCTAAATCTATGAATAATGCCTGTTGGATTAGCTGTTCGTAGCCCGATTTCCAACCATTCATGTATTGTTTTGATGGAACAGCACTATTCTTCGTTAAATGTGGTCGTTTTGTTTTAATCAAATCTGTCTAAAATTTTTTAAATATATTCGCCAGAGATCGTTCTACGCTTCTCCAGGCCATCTACACGAGTGACATATATGTGCTTGCATCCCAAAAAAAAACCTGTGGCCATGACCTTGTTGTTTGACAGACCCATTTTGGTCTTTGGTTTGGTGCACGTTCACCCGGTGAAATTCACTTTCTTGGTGTCTGGGGTGTTGTGACAGATCCATGTTTCATCTACAGTTTCATAAGGCGTAAACTGCGTGTGAACATCACCAAACACTCCTTTGAAGTGGTGACACGCTTGCGCTTATGGTCGAGTGGGAGGAATCGCGGCGTCCATCTTGCGGATAGGTTTTCAAATATTCATGCAAAATGTGATGTTGAGATGCCTACAGCCCCGATATTATTCCATGACGATTTCTGGCGTGATAACCTTTTTCGAGTGATCTGAACGTTCGCCGTCACTTGTGCGGATACAATCAGTACACCACTTCTCAACTATTGCAATGGACGGTGCAGTGTTCGCATAGTATTTACCAAGCCCTTACTTTGTTTCAGTGATGGTTTAATCAATACACCAAAATTTAATTTTAATTTTTCTGTCAAAATTCATGTGGTTGCCTGTTTTTAGTGGCTGTCAAACTCAAACTATATGCCCCAGCTTGCTCAAAACTTGACAGTAGTCTATTAGTAGATGTTGATTGACGGCAGCACATATATTTTCCATACTGAGTTATTTTTGAAATAAAATAAAAATATATTTTTAATAATATTTTTTTGTTTTTAAATCTTCATAAATTTTTCCCCAGAAAAGATTCTTCCGAGAGAACAAGACACATAATAGTTGGCAGCACTGATGCCAGCTGTGTTGATTGTTTACATTCAATTCCATTTTATTTTACAATAACATCGTGAAAACAAAAATCAAACAAATTTAATTTTAATTTAGTTTAATGAGCACTCAAAAAAATTATTTTAAAAGCAAAAGCTTTTTGCGGGTTTCTATGTATTTAGATATACATATATGTATGTACTTATATACACATGCTGCAGTGTTAGAAAGAGCCGCATTTATACATACATATGTATGTATGTAAGTGCGTTTATAACTTTTCTAGCATTAGATATAAGAGTATGTATGTATGTATATTCAGATTTTATGGGAGTTTTTCGCAGAGAAAATAGTTCTTTTCAAATTTTTTACTATTAAGAAACACTGAAAGAATATCCAGAGAAATTTGTTCATAAGAAAATGTTTATTCATAGTAGATGGAATAAGAAAAAGAGTGAAAACGTTCGCGAAATTGATATCATGCCCTTGATACTCGTGTCCATGTTGAAGCATATTTTTTAAGCAAGAACTAGAATCTGTATTACACAATTCGACTGCTGCAAATGATCTATTGTACAGCTTTACTATACTATAGAGCTTTACACACTTAATACTATAGTTGCAAGCATTATTTTTCAATCAGCAGAATGTAAAATATATTTGGAATGTAAAATATATTTCGGTGGTGAGAACTGTGTATGCGAATAAAATAATTTCTTTTTATATTTTATTGACTAAAAAGTGCTCACTGTTAGCACGCGCAAGTATTTTTCAATAAAAATTAATGGCAACACTGCACACACACAATGCCGAACTGAAATTGATATATTTAAGTTTATCGCCGTAAACGAATGGCATGTATGTATATGTTAAGGGCTTTCCATTGTCTATTTTAATCGACCAAAAATGAATTTGAAATCGCCAAGTTACGTTTAAGTTCACATTTTAGCATTCGCATAAATATTTTATATCTTCTGCTATTCATAACGTTTAATCTCACGTGAGACAATGACTTATTTCGGAAGAAAGACCACAAATTTTCGTGTTCCTTAAATGCCAAGTCAGAGTCGCTTGTTTAGAAGGTTTGGGGCATCATTTTATTTGGCAAAAACGGAACTGCTTTCGAATTTCTTATTGCTATTTTATAGATCATAGAAATAGTTGAAATTTGGTGTTTAGTGTGCCGATCATAGGGAAAAGCAAAATCTAATGACAACGGTTTCTCGTAGCCCACGTTTTAAAAACAATATATATAAGTACATGAAGTGTTATGGATGCTCCACATGCCATTAAAATGCATTGATTGGTTTCGAAGAAGCATAAATGGCACCATTTCCTGCCCTGCTCCACGCGTTTTTCTTTAAGGAAAAACTTCACAACTTGAATCACCTTTTAGATTAAGATCTTTAAAAATGATTCGATGATATTGAAGGCATTTGGATGAATGTTGAGTCTTCGTATTCTGCAAAAATGTATGCCTTCATAAAACTCATACTGGTCAGGCCGCTAAGAACTCGTTGTGACAATAGTAAAATTGTTTTTCCTGCTCGATTTTAGTAATCAGACACAGGTTAATGAGACGCCGCTTACCGATGTATCGCAAACATTTTAAGATTCAATCATACGGCAACTCTGCTAAATTTTTGCAATTCTCTTGATGCGGAGATGATAACTTTTTCTCATAAAAACCCTGTAAGAATAACTTCAAAATGCTGGAAAATAGCTTAAAATTGTATTGAAGAAATTGTTAGGGGACGCCGACTCTGACATTTTTCATGAGGCAATGTATGATTTCAGCCTCTTACCACAGTGAGCAAATTGTGCGGCTAAATGCTCCCTTTACCGCATAAGTCCGTCTGGATGTATGGACGGACAATGGTTACTAATTCATCGTCATCTGAAAGGCTTTTTTCCCCAATGAGTCGCAACAGGCTAAAAGAAAATAAAATCCTATATATTTTTGCAATGTTTAAAGAAAGAGTATTGGAAGATATAACAAACTGGCCTTAGCAAATTATTATAAAAATGTAATTGGCTTCCATTAAATATTCGATGGTTTTAAATGATATATGGGAAAACATAACCTCACATTTGGTTAATAAGATTTTGTTCTTTGTAGGAGTAAGATTGTGATGTAGTGAACACTACCCGTTCGACGAATTCAAACTACTCGTAGTTGCAGCACAATATTATTGAGGGAATATCTGCACATAAAAAGAAGCCGAACGTGACAGGCAGTATCTGCTAGACGCCGTTAGCAAAGCCCAACTTTGTAGTGTACTTTGAGTGCGACTAAAATAAAATCAATTTTCCAATGCACATTATCGTTTTGTATTTCTTCGGAGTGTTTTTTTCAAGTTTTTTTTTTTTTTTGTTAATTTTTCTAATATTCCTGATGTGAGGAGAGAGTACGAATAGAACGCGAGTAAATCGTATCTCGATACATCGTTATTTACGTTAATTGTTTGTTTTTGGTTTGCTTTAATATTTGTTGTTGCTGTTGTCGTTGCTGCTGCTGCTGTTGGTGTTTTGTTGTTGTTGTTTTTGTTTTGTAGATGTGGATGATGTTTTTGCAATTTTGTGTTATTATTGACCTAATCACTTGTGGAGCACAAACGATCATTGAACTTTTACTTCCGCATGCATTACAAATATGTACATATGTATGTATGTATGCATGTATGTATGTATGTATGTACTTACTTCTATTATGTTTCGTATAAATTATTTTTCAGCTTCAAATCAGTATTTTGATTCAGCTTCCCCATTTGCACCAATAAAATATGTACGCGTACATAAACTAAAAATGTTTTTATGGAATCTCAAACATTTTTCTCCTTTTAAATTAAAATTAAAATTTTATTATCTTGGAAATTGTTTGTTTGCATTTTGTCGCATCCATGTAGTTACATACAGCCGGCAGTCAAGTCGCCTCGTCAAGTCCACTCCTGTTACGTGTAACAGCAACTACCTGAGAGTGGTAATAATAATCACTCGATGTCTTCTTCTAATTTTGCTATTATTTTTGCAATTTTTCTTGTAACAAATTGTTAGTTTTTCCTTTTTAGCCCGAAGCTATTTCTTGTTAGTTTTGCCATGTGTCTCTGTGTGTAGCCTTGTTTTTTGTTTGTACATTTATTTATCATTTCTCCGCTTTTGCCTGTGTATTTTTCGCTCAAATATGTTTGTTTATTGATCATTTTTCACTTAAGGGTATTAAAATCTACTGCAAGCGCGACTGATTTGTATTCTATGGCTGCTTTTTTCTACGTTCAGACTTGAATTTTTCGCAGATACACTAAAATGTTAGAGAGAAAAAAAAACAGCATTCAATTTTTTTTTTTAATATTGTTTTATTTGCGATCTATTTTACAATTAAAATAATAAGCAAAATTCATAACTCTTAAATAACAACATAACATATATTGAGTTTCCTGAAACCCAAAAATACAATAAATAAATACAAGAAGAATTAACTTTTTAATTAAAATACAGAGTAACGAATTTTAACGTTTTCTATTTTCGGACGGGAAGGTCATGTACATGAAGTCTTTTAAGTCTTTGGATTTCATTCCTATCATCTAAAAGACTGATTGCTAACACGTTGGAATGATTGCTTAGTCTATTTGGGTATCTCTCGCTGAAGTTATTTATTTCGTCTGTGACCAATAAAATTCGAAGATCTCTGTGTATATTTTTGTTGCTGATAAACCAAGGCGCATTTGTTAAAAGTCTTAGGGTTTTTGACTGGTATCTCTGCAGTATCTCAACGTTAGAATTACTTGTAGTTCCCCATAGCTGGATGCCAAATGTCCATATCGGTTTAAGTATTGTTTTGTAAAGCAGCATCTTGTTTTCTAAGCTTAAGCTTGATCTTGGGCCCAATAACCAAAACATTTTTCTTGTTTTTAAATTAAGTTGCTCACGTTTCTGTTTGACGTGCGCTTTCCAAGTTAGTCTTCGATCGAGATGAAGCCCTAAATATTTTACAGTATTGCAACTTGGTATAATTGTACCATTTAGGTAAACAGGCGAGCAATCATTTTTTCTTAGGGTGAATGTAACATGGACAGACTTTGAATTATTAACTTTAATGTTCCATTTTTGAAGGCAATCTTGAAGAAGATTCAATTGATTTTGCAGCAACTCGGAAGCTATTACCGGTGATTCATTGGCGGTTAATAAAGCAGTATCATCTGCGTATGTAGTAGCAGTAGTTATATTTTCAATTGTTGGCATATCTGCTGTAAAGATTGTGTACAATACTGAACCCAGAACACTGCCTTGTGGAATACCTGCATTAATGCAGCCGAAACTTGAATAATTTTCATTTATGCTCACAAAAAAGGATCTTCCCTGTATATATGCTTTAAGAAGCAAATAAAATGGCGCTGGGATAAGGGTTTTCAATTTATATAAAAGTCCATTGTGCCAGACTCTGTCAAAAGCTTGTTGCACATCTAAAAACACTGCAGAACAATACAATTTTCTTTCTAAGGCGTATGATATATTATTGACAATCCTATGACATTGTTCTGGTGTGCCATGTTTATGCCTAAAACCGAATTGGTAGTCTGGTATAATATTTTGCTTTTCTAAGATTGGCGTTAATCTCTTTAAAAATAACTTTTCAAACATTTTTGATTGGTCTATAGGAAGCAACGTTATTTTCGGGCTTATTTGGTTTTAGTACCATTATTATTTTTGCATATTTCCACGGCAACGGAAAATGGTTCAGCCTTAAAATAGAATTATAAATTGTGGTGAGAAAAACAATTCCTTTTTTTGGCAAAGATTTTAAAACCTTGGAATCAATATTATCGTAGAGAGGAGTTTTGGTATTATTCAATTTATCCTGGGGATATCGATTTAATGGGGCGATCCATTTGACAAGGAACATCTAAAAAGTTCCGAACATCAGCCCTTGCAATGGGACTGTTCAAAATAAATGGGTTGAATGTTGACTCTAAGTGTTACTTAAAAGCATTAGTTTTGCTGGCGTGTGACCTACACCAGACACCGTTTAAAATTTTTATTGGTATATTTCTTTTTATTGGCCGCTTTAAATATTTAGTTGCATTCCACAGCTTATGATCGTTATCAATAGTTACCGCATCCAAATTCTTTAAATAATTGCTTAACAAATCGTTTTTATAATCTTTTATGCGCTTTTTTAGTTGTTGAGATGCTCTGTTAAAATTGGTTTTATCTAATATGTTTCTAGTGTTTTTATATATTCTCCTTAATCTCCTCCTATTTGCAATTAGTTCCCTTATTTCGGCCGATAGACGAACATTATAACCGTTTGTTTGCTGCTGCTGTGGAGTAGCTATAAAAGCTGCTTCATGAATCAAATTGGTGAAAGTTTCAACGATATCTTCCAACTGATCCCCATCATTGATTTGTAAATTTAGATTTAAATGCCCTTCTATCCACGATGTTGCATATCTGCTCTTGAAGTAAGTACTTTAAGATTCTTTGTTAAGGTTTGAATAACTAAGTTAAGTGTCAAAACGGCAGGACTGTGATCAGAGCTTAAGTGCGCACAGTCTGTTATGTCCATAGATGTCCTGCTATCCCTTTAAAAACGAAGAAATCCAAAAGATCGGATATTTTCTGTCTGATCACTGTGCCAGTATGTGGGACCACCTGTCGATAGTGCAGAATAATTATTTCTGCAAATGTATTTATATAATTCCCTTCCTTTTGGATTTATCAAGCGAGATCCACACCAGGGATGTTTTGCATTAAAATCGCTTCCAACAATAAACCTTGAACCGAGTTGTTTAAAAAAGTTTTCATATTCTATACATGTAACGCTACGTCTGGGGGGAAAATTAAAATGAGATTAAAATGAAATAAAATTATTGGCTACATATCAAACACCTTGTAGTTCTTCCTTGTTTACATAATTACCATCATTTTGGTGAAATGAAACAGCGAAACAAATTATTAATATTTACGAAGTCATGTGTATACCCACACACATGCATCTATATACATTCATATATATCTAATGTGTGTACGTACACACAAACACATGCCACACTTTATATGTGGCATCTGTTTTTAAGTTGGGTATATTTTGAAAACTAAAAATGCCAGCAGTCTACGCATTCCATCATCTTGCCATTGATTTTTGTCTTAATTAATTTTTCGCCGCCTTCCAAAAACAATAAGGCAATCAATTCGAATGCTGTTTAAGGTCCGATTTTCAATATTCTCCCTGCATTCTTACCTAAAGGTAAAAACTTACATCTAAAAAAGCGAGTTTTACGTAATATCGGCCTCTGTGAACTAGTTCTTTTCTATTTGAAACGAAATTGTTAACAGCTCATGTAGAAAAGAATTTTAAAAAACTGCAAAGCCCATTCAAGTGGCGTGAACTTAACAAGTTTATCGTGGACAGATCAGCTCTTAGTTCGATGGGAAAGCCTAAATGTTGGTTGGTAACACGTTCAAATTATAACCAACGATGGCAACTTTGTTTTAGCAGATAACAAAACTTTTACTATAACAAAACTTTTATTGGTTAAAGAATTTTCCATAAAAAAATATTAAAAAGAAAAGTCTTATACAAAAAAGATTTTATTGGTTAAAAACTTTTCAATGGAAATAAAAATTGAATACAAGAATGAATAAAAAGTAGAAAAAATTTTATTCAATGAACAATTTTCTTTAGAAAAATGTTTTGATCGACCAAAAAAATTTTCTGTTCAAATGAATTTTGATCGAAGAAGAAATTTTCTGTAGCGAATTGAAAAAGAAATTCTCTGTAGAAAAATTCTGCAGAACATCTTATATTGAACGAGAAATTTTTTGTTGTAAAATCATAATTGAACGAAAAATTTCAATCGCATGCGAAATTTTCTGATATTTTTATTGAATGAAAAATTCTTGATGAAAAATGTTGCTGGAATAGAAAATTGTTGGTAGAAAATTTTGATTGATTGAAAAATTTTGTTTAAATTTTAAAACTGCAGAACTTTTTCTATGGCAACTTTCAATATAAAGTTTTCATAGAATCTACAACTTTCTGTATAAAATTTTTAATCGAATGTGAAACTTAGTGAAAAAAAAATTTCGTTTGCACTATTTTCGGTATAAAAATTTTAGCCACAACAGAAATTTACGCTTTTCACTAAGCAAAAAATTTCATCGGACAAGACATTTTGTGCAAAAAACTTTTGATGAAAAATATTTTCTGTCTAAAAATGTTGATGTAAAATAACTGCTAAGTTAAAAAATTTCTGTGGTGAAATTTTACACTAAGAACTTTCGATAGAAGGAAACAGATAGTCGGTAATTTGTAGGCTGTATTTTTTTCTTTCTTTTTTGGTTTTGGCAAAATAGTCTAATTTCGCACGAAATTTGGCACAGAATGTGCTGTTCGATAAGTTCAACTTGGCATAACTCTGAATTTTCATAGTCTGATTTAAAAGGGCTTTACTTTAGTTTTATTTTTTTGCAAGCCGAACACCAGTTTGGTTGTAATTTTGGGGGGGAAGGACGGCTTTTCACAGGATTTATGCCTCTAAAAATCTCTTACCTACCGAAGGTTTGACTAATGATGGAAACATTAGAAATTTAATATATTGAAAACTATTGCAACAGCAATGTATTTCGATGTTTGGAGGTCCTGTGACGATGCGCAATATCTTGCTGGGTCATAGTAAGAATTTGAAAATTATGACCGCCATAGAAAAGAAATACTGCTTATCAATACCTTTTGAGGTTATAAACTCGTAATTTCAAGTATATGTATGCAAATTTCTTGTAGTTAAGAACTCGAAAGTCGGTTCCAAATGAAAAAGTAAAATTCCTCAGGCAACAGTATTTTCTCCGCTGTAACGCAGATGTTTGTTGCTTTTATTATAATAAATAATAATAAAATTATTAGCGTTTATGTTTGTCATCAGATATTTTTGTTCCTGTCACGTAAAAAATGCCACTAAACAGCGCTTGTCCGGTTCAGCTAACTATATAGTTTTTTAAAGTTGGGTTTCTGTATTCAATTTTATGCTTTAGATCGATTCTTCTAAAATAAAAACACTTTTTTTTAAATTTAAAATATTTTTTTTTATATATTTGTATATATGATTTTTTGTGATTTTGTTGTTGTATGATATATAAATAAAGGTTTTTTTAAACTAAAAACTAATTAATATATTTAAAAGACAAAAACGCATATTTCGAAATGATAATTCATTATTAAGAAATAATAAGAAAAAAATTTTAAAGAACAAATTCATATTAATATGAAATAAATAATTTTTTTTATTTATGTTTATGTATGTATAATGTTGTTTTATTTTTAGCAAATAAGGCATGAAATTCTTTAAATTATGAGAAAATAAAAGTATGGGGTAAATAAAACATCAAAGGGAATAAAATTTTTTAGGCTACGAAAAATTTTGGCTAAATTTAAAAATTGTTTAAAATAAAATGAAATATAAAATAATTAAAATAGTAGTTGAATGATTTGTTTGATTGGCGCACACTAATATGACACT
Source organism: Epicampocera succincta (assembly GCA_932526305.1). Taxonomy (NCBI): domain Eukaryota; kingdom Metazoa; phylum Arthropoda; class Insecta; order Diptera; family Tachinidae; genus Epicampocera; species Epicampocera succincta. The sequence goes on from OW052034.1 coordinate 63,618,974, forward strand.
TAATGTAATACTTGGTTTTTGCATAAATAGAAAATTTCATAAAAAATAGTTGTTTTTATGTAGGAATTTCTGACAGAAGCAAAACGTTAAATAAGTAAAATAAATTTGAGGAAACTTTAGGCAAAAAATAGTAACATTTTCTTTAAATATTTCTTAAAAACAGTAGTTGGTTGGTGTTTTACGTAATAAATATATATTTTTGTTGAATATATCTTATTTTGTTAAATAATCATTCCTTTTTTTTTTGCTTAATACTAAAAAAATAAATTATAATCAGTACAATGTTTGTTTATTGTTAAAAAAAAAAGTGTTTACGTGTGTGTTTCGTTGGATTAATTTTGGAAAAAAAATTAGGAACAAGATTTTCTTCTTTTTCGGCAACTAGAAGTCTCCTCACGGCCTCTTACTTCTAACCACAAGGGTTTCAATAAATTTAAATACTTGTTAATGCCAAGCATTTTAAATTTATTGCAAATATTTTACCCACAACAACAAAATTTAAGGTTGATTTTTATATGTATTTCTATAAGGCAATAATGGTAAAATTATGGAACAGCTTTTCGTTAGAAATTTTATCAATATTGACCAGTAGGATCCAGAAGATTATTTGCTATAGTTAGTCTTTGATCGCTAGAGGTATTATTAGCATTAAAGTTGGTGCTAGAGGAGGGGCGCAAATAAGTGCCAGTAGGATCTAAAATCAATTTCGTGCAGGCCATTTTGTTTTTTTTTTCCTTTGATTTAAGAGGATAGTGAAATGGTTTCTCTAAAGAGACCTTGAAAAAGGTTTTTAACTAATTTCAAAATTGAATTAATAAGTACCTGTAGGATCTAGAGCGAAATCCATTTTGGCTTAATAAAAACACACACGAAAAAAATAAAATAATTACAGTTGGAAACTTAATAATTTTTGAGGCTTATAAGATTCTAAAAATTTTAAAATTATTTCTAATATTGACCAGTAGGATCTAGACTTTCCATTTTCAGTACTTGAATATAACCGTTGACAAAAGTGGATAACAAAAATTTCAATACTTCTTTTCTACTCCTGACTTTCTGGCAAATCAGCTGATCTCAGCGGCTCTCTGTTTTGATTTTTGTTGCTGTTTTTAAGCTGATGGCTCTCTTCAAATATTTGCGGCTGGCATAAACAAAAACACTTAGAGATCATTAAAAGCAGGATTTTTAGTATTGTCCAGTAGGATCCAAGTAATCAGCCATTGTTTAATAGTTTGTTTCTTAATTTTGTGTTGTGGAATTTGAAGTTTTACTTGATTTTTTCAAGTTTTAAGCAGTTTTTTTTTTATATTTTTAATGATACTTCGCTTGTTATATGTAAGTCTTTTAACCAATTTGTTTTAGTTACTTTTTATTCAAATTGTTATTAAAGTTTGCCGTTCATTCTTCAAAAACAAAGTCACTGACACCTTTTTTATGCTAAATGTTTTCGTTTGTTATGCAAAATTCTTTAAATTTAATTTTTAGGATTCTGGTAGAAACTTTTTATTTTTAAAACACTACCGTTTACGTATTTCAAAGAAAAAAGTAATTCGTTCAAAAATGTTTAATTACAGACTGATCTTTACTCTTTGAGTGTTGACGATATTGTGTTGTGATTTGTTCGCCAACGTGAGTTTAAATCCTCTTGTGAGAACTTCGAACGATCAGTGATTGTGCTGAGAGTTATGAGTAAATGGGAGCACAAATTTCTACAACAGAAATCCATTAAATATTATGTTGGTATGAGTGCAAAAGAGATAAGAAATAGGCAGGTGTTAAATATAATTTTACTCTTTATTTCGTGCTCTTAAATGTAAAATGTTAGAAAGAAAGACCATAAAGTATATTTCTCTTTCTGGCCGGCCAATAATTTTTTTATTTTTGTTTTTTCAATTTTGAGACAAAAAAAAATTGGTAATGATTATAGAGACCGGTATTTGTTTGACTGAGAATTAACATCAGCTGTTTAAATTTTCCCATTGCTTGTTTGGTTTAGTTTGGTCTTAGAAGTCTTTGTGTCAGCAAACCAGAGAATCTACTTGGCAGCGATCTACCTGCGGCATGCCTTAATTGGTTCTTTAAAAAGGCAGTTTTACGTTGCGCAGCACTCATTTAATGCCTGTGTGGAGCAAAAACCAATTTTAGGTTTTCCTCTAACAGAATCCTTATTAAATGGTTGTGGCTTCTTTTGCGAAATTAACCTATAAGATACTATTTTGAATATGTATGTATTTTTGGCCCCTCCTCCTACTCGACAAAAAAAAACCGATAATTTTATTTAGGCAAAATAAGATCACTTGGGATGAACGCCGTGTCGTGGCGGATGTTAAACGTCATTCAGAGGAACTCTGTGTTTTTCATATGAATACTTATGTGCCTACATCTTCGTTAATGGAATAAAACTTTTCGTAATAAAAAATATGTATCAAAGAAGAAAATTTCAATCGTAAATAGTTTTTTAAATTTTTTCTATTTTTCGCTTAAGTCAAAAATAATTTAAAATTAAGGGACTCCAAGTTTAGACACGTGAATTTCATATCTTGCTGTTGTTCTCACAAAACTTTATGGCAGTTCAATGTGTGTCAATGATCCAAAGTTTTTATTACCTCTTTATTGACAAAGAAACTTATTCAACAAAAGCTGAAATTATCGCAACGCTGGTTTAACGTCGAAATTCCAACTTTGCTTGAAAGTGTGTTTTTTTTCACAAACACATCTTCTCTAAAGAATTCCGCGATCTATCTTTTAAAACATCACATATAGAGTTTATCTTCAAATTATTAACTATTTGTTTGAAAAAATATTCATTTTTTAAAATAACTTCCTAAAAACTTGGAAAAATAAAAGCTAAATTTATTGCTCGCTTTCAGGTGAAATTTCATTTTTGTATTGAAATTTGTTTTTCTTTTCAAAACAGTTTTCTTTCGGCTGTACTTATGTCCTTTTTATATTCAGCTATTACTTTAAAAATGCATCTGACGAATTGAAGAATGTCATGTCATGTGCGAAAATGGTTGGAAAGCTAAGTTTTAATTATTTTTTGGACATTCTCCGCCACAAGAAAAAAGGCTTTCGGAATCTGTATCTTCAGCAAAATGATTGAAAATTAACTTATTTCACAAATCATAAAAGGAAGAGAATACTGCTGAAAATATACTAACAAAGTGCGAGTGGTATAAGCGCCAACGATATACTCTTAAACTTGCTTAGCCCATAACAGACAACAGGTACATTTTTTTAGCGTTCTATTAAGAATACAACCCGGACACTTCCTATAAGCGGACAAGTTTTGTAGGTTCTATACGTTCATTAGTTGTCTATAATCTCTCATAAGTCGGCAGGAGCGTTGAAACACAGCGACAGGCGATGAGCGTCTTGTTTTCACTAGAGAATGCTAATTTTCATAATATAGTTTTATCATTTAGATCCTGTAAGTTGTCGTGGTACTTTAGGCCCAGCAATTGACTAACAGAACACCACAACTGAGAGAGATGCGGTCACAAAATATCATATCGCATATCGCTATTTATTCTTGGTGTCTCTATAAAAAATTAATTGCTTAGCCTGAGCAAATATAATTTAAATAATTGTAGATATCAAAAATTACCACTAAGATCTGGTCCAAAAGGTCATTTGTCTCTCCCATAATGGTTGCCAGGTGAGAACAATCCAACATGTAAGAATTCGATTCTAAAAGTAACGTCCGATAAAAAAAGGCAGCAACAACTTTGATGTATTTAGATTCCTTACATGCATTCATGATCAGATTCGAGAAGCTGACATACTATAAAAAATGGTAGCAAAACAAATTTAAAGGATGTTTTAAGTAACACGATCATATTAAAGTTGGCAATTTCAAAGATTTTACTATTGTAATTGGTTTCACAACTCTCGCCTGAAAATTTCTATCTTTATAAGTTTGACTCTCAAAAAACTTAAATACTTGTTTTGAAAGTGTTAAGTAGAGATGGGATTTGTCAAAGGCTGCGAATGTCCAAAAAATCAAGCCCAGTAAAGGCTTTTACTATTAAGCAACTTCATGCTAAGAGCCGACTTTTGTCATTGTCATTACTTTCCAATTGTTGTCTAACCCCTTGATTACACGTGCTAAGCACACTTTCTACAAATCATTTGTAACGCTCCCCTATCAATCAAACGAAACAAACGAATCCAACCTTCGTTTGCGAAAACAGTTTTATTAATCTTTTACAGCTGTTGTATGAAATGCTCAGTAAGATATTCACGTGCCAACCTAAAACTTGAATAAAAACTTCTTCAAAATTATTAACGGAAGTCCTATGCCGAAATATTGACAGAAATAATTACAACAATATTGATCTGAAAGGCGGCATCACGCGTACGTAGAAAGTGTTGTAATATAAAAGGATTTATATTTACTTGTATGTATTTCCGCCCGTAAGAAACCATCAGCCAAAATAATAACATGTGCCACAAACTGTCTGCTGAACAACGTCATTTTTTAAGGATACAATTTTTTTTGTTTAATATTTCGGCAATTTTTTATGCACATGTAAAACACATGTAAACATTTTTTTTGCGCAGATAGCAAAACAATTGCCACCAATATATGTATGTATGTACGAGTATACAAATTCTTAATGGCAAAACTGGTATAAAAACTGAAAACAAGCAGAAGAAAAAAAATAGGCTGCAACTCTTTTTTTTTTTTATTCTTTGTAACTGTAGGAAAAAGGATCTACTGCAATTAATGCTTAATCATTTTAAAATTTTGTAAATTAAAAGAAGAAAAAAATGTGAGAAAAAGTATGGGAACATCATTCTTGCGACGCCTACTAAAATTGCAACTTCTTGTTCTCGTAGGCCTACATTGTTGCAGTCGTTGTTGGTGTCATTTAATCCTTGTCAGAGCAAACATTGCACGACGCCAGTTGGTTGGTGGCTTATGGCATTCATTCATTCATACACACATGCACGTACCTCTTTAAGGCAACACTCGTTTACTTTAGGTCTGAATGTATAAGTGTCTGTATGCATATTTATATGTATGTATTTCGTCTGACGTTCGATACGCTCATGCTAAAGACCATTAATATTCAGATTAACTTGTCAAACAATATTATTATTTTAACACATTTACCAACAAAAGGCTAAACAACTGATCGTACCGACCCAAACGGCAGCCGAAACCTCTAAAAATATTTCAAGACGATTTGTAGCCAGCAGCTTAATAACTTTTTGCACTTTTCGTTAAGGTGACACTTGTGCTCGGTTATGCCAAAGGTTAGGAAGGTACAGGTAGCTGTCATAACATTGTTTTGACTGCTTAAGCAGCCCAGCGATATGTACATATGTATAGCTGCGTTATCATTTTTCTTGAATTGCTCTTTTGCTGTGCTCCTCCATTGTTTAGTTATTTAAGTGGAATTTTGTACCGAAGCCATCTTCTTGACCAAAACGTTACATTTGGCTGCACAAAAGATCTGTGTGGTGATATTTGATCAAGCCATGTTAAATGATTTTAATGTGTCTTTTTCTAGGATTATTATCTGCTTCTTTTTTTAGACCGTTTACAATCACATTTAAAATATTTGCACCATCATTGCGGACTAAATGGAAAAAAACAAACGAAATGTGGCTTCCTGACATTTTTATTTGGAATTTTGACAATTTATTTTTAGGATATTGTATTTAAAGAGTTGAAGTAAGTTTTGATTGAAGCTATTTCAGAAAATTTTATTTCACATTCTTTCAAGGTCTCCGATATTAGAGTAAAGTGATAAAAATAACACGTGCGCCAGCCATATATGTACATATATGTATGAAGGTGGCAACTGTTTGTGCTACGTGGGTATCAAAAAATCCCTTATTCCTGCCACTAATTCCTTGCACAGTAAAAGAAAGGTGAGGCAACTGAGGTGGTAGGCCTTAACCACCTCGCCTGTACACTTCCCACCATCTGGTTACTCAGGAAGAACAGAAATCTGTTGCAAGACAACAGCACTTCGAGAAAGATTGTATCATCGCAGGTTTCTAATCCGGCGACTACCACAGCCAGAACGTTTCAGCCAAGGTATGACCAACATCTTGACTCAGAGTCACATTGATCCCCAATTTGCCCAATTGATCTTTCGATAAGGTCTGTGATCAAAGTCATACATGAATTAGTTAGAGTTTTGGTTGGCGTGCCAATCGAGGGACTTCTTCTACTCTATGCCCCGAAAAGCAGAATGTGACAGTTTGATATTCGCCAAGGCTAAACCCGTTCCCCGAGGGCCAAGGTAATCAACATTCATAGCTGGTAACTTTCTGCGATATGTAGAAACGGCATAAAGTATAAGCTTCTTGCTTGGGAGCTTTAACCTCTTAATCTCCTGCTGCCAAGAATTCCCATGAAGCCAGCGATAGCTGAGGCACCTGAATTGATAGCCCGAAATCACACAGCATCATAAGACCTTAACCAGACTCGCCTGATTAAATACCAATAAAAAGCAGAAATTTTGTTGCAAGACTATTGCATACGCGAAAATAGGACCATGCCTAACAACGCTTTCAAAGCGGCGCCGCTTTTTGTGACTTTAGGTACAAACTACAATCAGAACGTTTCGCCTCATTGACAAGTATCAGGATACCTCTTTCAAGCCATACCGGACCAGGCTGTTTTCCGTTCTGCCAGTTAACCTTTGGTAGAGGTTCGGTAAGAAACTAAAACTTTGGCTGTCGTGCCAATCGAACACAGAAACAGAGTGGCCCCTCTGGAATACGCCAAGGCAAAATCTGCTCTCAGAGCGCCGTCATGTGAAAAGCTAAAAAGTAGAAAAAAACAGCGATGTAAGTTTTTTCTTAAATATTATCGGAAATGGTGTCTAGCATTAAATATTTTGTTCTGGCTGAATTTTCAAGAAATCCACATAATAAAAGTAGAAAATAAAAGACTTATTTTTCTAGAAAAATTTAAATTGAACGTTTTACAAAAAAGATTGTTATGAGATGCTGATTTGTCTCCCATAACTGATCAAATACAAATTTTGGCAATACAAAAGTATAAAACCCCTGCTAAGGATATTTATATATATATATATGTATGTATTTAATTCTTACTATCAGCTAAAGTTCTGTTTTCCCAAAAATGTATGATAACTTGAATGTATTTTTTGGCTTTCAACTAAGAAGTTGCTAACGTTTTCTTGGCTCAAAATAATTGCTTTCATTTTGCCAGCTTGGCTGCAATGTAGGTCAGCATTATTGCCGTCAAGAGAGCTGTTTGCGCTTATTGTTGCTATTTATACATACATACATACATACATACATTCATACATTCATGCAAATATACAAAATACTGAATTTTCGTTTCTTGTGCAAAACCAACTGCTTTGTCAAATACTCGTCGTATATGCTGACATAAGTTCTTGGACTTGGGCATACAAGGGTTTGGCCGCAAAAGATCCAAGGGAAAGGGAACGGCACACAAATATTCGCCAAAGCCAAAATTAAAGCCAAAAAAAAAATGCATATTACCTTGTTAATGACAATTGAAAATAAAAAGTTTTTGTCAATAAAACTGGGTGTTGAATTACAATAGTGTAGTTTTTGTGAAAACTGAGACTTAAGAATTCCGATAAGAAACTGAAAAACACGAGTGTTAAAGAAACAAAAAAAAAAAAAAACGATTATTCAATCTCTTGAGTAGCTGGAAAATGTTTTTAATATTTGCTTTTTAGTCATGTATCAACTTGAGCTTTTTTTGTTAGTTTTTGTTAGTATTCAGTTACTTCCTTATATGAGCGTTTGTTACAACGATAAACCGTTGTTGTTTGCCGTATGCATCTTCAAGATATTTATTTTTATTCTTGTTTTACTCGTATGTTTGTAAAATGGTAGTTGTTTTTGTTATTTATTATCAGGTTTTTTAAACCGCAAAACAAGTTCGAGTGACCTAAATACAGGTCAATACCAGGAATACATGATAAACTACGATGAGCCTTCTTTCTCTTTTCTGTAGTTGTAATTTTCGTTAAGTTTATTTTTTATGTTAATTCTTGACAAACAAACAAACAAACAAACAAACAAAGAAACAAACAGACAAACACACAGTCAGACTTTAGCTTTTCGCATTGCAATTTTTCTTGTCTTCACGACATTCATTCTACAAGTTACATATTCATCATTATTGTGTTTTCAATAGAAAGAGGCATAAAGTTTCTTGGTTTTCGTACTTGAATACTTTTTTCGATGTAAGTTTTCATCTGCACACGCCAATAATTTGAATTTTCAAGAATTCTTTTCGGCCAATTTGAAGAAACTCTGCCTTAAGAACTTCATAAATCACGGAATACGTTCAACTTAAAAACTTTCAACATTTTAAATCTGTGTTTTAAAATTTCATGTCAATAGGGATTTTTTGCCAGTTGCAGCCAAATTATTATGGTCCTCTTTACGAAATTCCTGTTTATGCACAGAGTATGTAAAATCTCAGTCCATCGGGCTTCTCTTTGATCTGTCTTTCTCTCTCTCTCTCTCTGTGTGCTCTCAGTAACAGCTAGAAAATTAATGTATTTCAAGAAATGGACTCAACTTGATTTTCAGACAAAATCTTTATCAGTAAGAAGATAAAGAAAAACCGTATCGAAAAACCCGGAAGCTAATTTTCTAGTAATTACTTATTATGAGTTGGTTTTTTTTTGTAACGAAAAACCCCGTTACGTTATAATACGAGCGATTCGTTTAAAATATATGCTAATAGCATTCTGCCAATAAAAGGCCGTCGCACACAGCAATTTTTGTTACATGTCTTTAAGAGCTTAAATGGTTTTGGTTTTAGCACTATAGAGTTTTCCGTCGTTGGTGCACGTACGCAAAGAGCGATGGACTTGAATTTTGTCAGATGTCGGCTTGAGGTTACTAAGCAGAAGATTTGGTTTGCTGGTCCAAACGAGTACCACCACCTACCTGATCGCCTAAAAGACATCTCAGTGCTCTCGACTTTTAAAAAACCAGTAAAAAACGTGCAATTGCTTCCCGTAAATTAAAACTATAATGCAAAATTGAAAAAACTAAATTGATGTATGTTGTCATTATTTGTACACATGTATGTATATTTTATGTTAAATATTTCATTAATTATTTTATATTGTAAATAAATATTATATAAGTTTTTGTTGCCAGTTTTGTGTCTATAAAGTCTTTTTGACGCTGAGGCATAATTTATGTAACAATTAAATATTGAAATAATAATAATAAAAATAAAAACCCCCGAATCCAGTTTACGAGGTCTGTTTAAAAAATAAAGTGAGCGACATAATGATAGATATGTTTTTTGCATATTGTACGATTTTTTTGTCGAAAAAAATTGGATCGAACTTTGTGTGAAAATGGAATTAAGGGCTGGAAAGCGTTTGAAATGTTAACAGTGGCGTGGGGTTTTTGTACTCTAAATTCGATACAAGCGTTGCAAACGCGAAACGCATCATCACATCAGCAAAGGACGCGGCAGGCCGAGTATGCAACATATTCGGAAATTTTGGGCCGAAGTGTGTGGTAGCAAAATATGTTCCAAAATTGCTGAAGTTTTACAAAAAACAAAACATCGCATGATGTCAACAGCGATCCTGATTTGCTTAAAAGGATCATAAAAGCTGGTCTTCTTCCCACGATTGAATAGCACAAAGAAGAAGGCTTGGCTTTCTTATGACGACTGAGGAGATTAAAACTACTTCGAGGATAGGAAAGACACTGGTGCAAGTACATTCGTATTATATCTGAACGTGACCACGTTGAAGGAAACAATACAGAAGTTGTGAAAAATGAAATTTAACTTGCTTTTTTAAAATAACGCGTATTGAGAATGGCATCTCTATGAAAATGTCAGTTCTGTCTAGAGCGAAAAGTAGTTGCAGTATCTCATCAGCCAAGCAGCTCAAGCCAATAGGAATAATCAGCTGAAGAAGATTTTTAATAAAAGTATTGCCTTTTAATTGTTGATGTCTGAAATAAAAGTTTATCCAAAATAATATTTAATTTTTTCGTTGACCTATAAATTAAAATATCTTGAATTAAAGGTGTAGATACAACGGCAAAATATATTCGTAACTTTCAATTTCCAATTGGCCCAAAAATATAAATATATCATTTAAATATTTGATTTCAAAAGAAAAGATGCGTCTCCTTCTTGCTTCCCGAAAACTTAAAATATTCTGAAATTTTTTGTTTCTTATGAAACAACTCTATAGAATAAGGGAAAAGATATTTGGAATGTAGATTTGATCCAGTTTTTAAGTACGACCAACAGGATGCTGTCTTGATTTTGATTTTTTTTAAATGTTGTAAAAGTAAAATATATATCTGGAACTAATTTTACGGCTGGTAATATGTAAAGTTGCATCCGTGTGTAATAATTATACTGTTGCCTACAATCATAAATGTAGTTCAAAAACAATACGATGATCTCTGGACATTTTGATACATTTTTTTCTATTATCTGTCATGATTTAAGGTGATTATTAACGGAGCCAGTAATTAGGTGTCTTTTCGGTGCCGCGTTAAATGTTTGGCATAGTGGCAACATACATATTTATGTTGTATGTCGTGCAACAAAATTAGTTTACGAAAAAATTATTTAGCTCTTACATCAATGTGATTAAACGATAAAAAAAACTAATTTTTATTCGAAATTTTGGACATACGATTAAAACAACAACGAGAGAGGCGCTGTGGCCGTGATGCCGCTGGCTGTCGCCCTTCCTAAACATCTACTCATTAGTTTTACAGTTTGTATGTCATAATTTAAATGTTCTTAACAATTTTCTACATTTCCCAGTTGAAACTCTTCGTATTCACATTTTTGTCATTCATTTCAACTTTCTTACAATGTTTGCATTTCAATTTTCTCGATTTTAGATTTCGTCCTTATACGACCTTAAATTTCAATTTGTTCTGGAGTGCAATGACCACAACATCCTGAGAAATGTTTTTCCTTTCAAAACCTAACTGTTCTGATTAAAGATCTCCCTGATATATTTACACATAAAAACGTTCACCTTTCCAGTAGTTCGCCTCGAGAAAATGTTAGCATTTCCGCAAATTTTTGGAAGTGAAAACAAACAAACTTTCTATCTCATCGTCTCATCTTCTGCTCTGATGATGCATCATCAGCATCAGCTTAACAGATTGCATAATTAAAACAAAGAAAATTTTAAAGAAACCCCAAGTTCCGTTTCATTTGAAAATAAATAAAAGTGAATTTAAAGAATTTTCTTTTTATTCGATTTGTTTGTTGTCTTTGAATTTAAAGTTCTCGTATCAAATTACCCACAAATTAATTTTTAAGGTAAAACCACCAAGGCCAGCAGTTGTTTTTTATAATCGAGTTTTTGTTGTTGGTTTGTTTTGTTTAGTTTTTGAAATTGTAAATGAATCTCAAACAAATAACACGTGCCTTCAAAATTTCATATGTTCTGGTTTAGTTACGGTCAATAAATATCGAAAGAATACTGTTTGACAGAATTGTTGGGGTATTCCTTTTTATGGAGAACATTGAAAACTTAAGGATATCTGTCATGTTGTTAGAGAAATGGTAGCTGTATTTTTCCCCTTCGAAGGAAACATGTTTTCGTTAAGTTCAGCACGACCCTTTCAATGTATTTAGCATTCATTCTTATCATTTAGCATTCGATGTGTTTTCAGCAGTTTTGAATCTTTCTGTCATTGCAACCTGTCAATTTAGTAAGACATAAACAAGTCTAATCAATTCCCTTCCACCAGCCAAACAACTTCCCGAGGCATGTCAGCTTTGCAAATTCTGAATGTTTAACCAATTTTTTTGGAAAATACACTCGTACGGTGCGTTTTTGCGTTTTGACAAATGTTCATATTTTGCCACTGTGATGGTGAAAAATTAACTCTGAAACACATCCAATTATCATAAACTGAATATATATTGGTTGCTGCTCAATAGAGATTGTACTCATAATGTAATAAAATTTGACTCCTCATGTTTTTTTCTGTTAATTTTTTCAAATTAAGATCTTCGGTCTCAATTTCTTTATTGAAATGCTATAGAAATATTCTTAATACTTTCCATGTTCATCGAACTTTTTAGTTACTAATACTTATGGCCTCAGTATTTAAAAAAGACTACTTTATTAAACAAAAACTAATCTGATTTCAATAAAAAATTGTAAGCGATTTGTACTAGTAAAGCTGGTCAAACTGCACCGTATTGAGGCGGAATGCATCAGTTTCTTATAAGTTTGCCGTAAAATATCACAAGCAAAGTTGTGAACTGCCAATTGATAACTATTTTATTTTAGTTCAGAACAATGGTACGCCTTGACATGTGCAACGTGAAAACCTATTCCCTGTAGATTTTTAGCTCAACCTTTCTTTTATGTATGTGACGGACTTAGTCCGATGATGGGATTTACTTACTTACAACAACTATCTGTTACTAAACAACATCATGTGGAAAGATATTTTTACCACTACTGAGTACGTGTCAGCCAAAGTAGGCTCCTCAACCAAGGTCAGGTCTTGTGTGCGCTGATAACCCTCTCTCGGGCGGGACATGTTTCCGAAATTGAAGAAATAATTTAGCAACAAATTCAAACACACGAAAATAAAATTGTTCTATCAACTTTTGACGCTGTCTTACTTTAAATACAATATACAATATTGTTCACATTATAACTTTGTTCAAAGTTACGGGCAAAAGTGTTGATTTTGACATGAAGTCATGTTAATATGAAATGAGCAATTGAAACTGGATTGGTAATGATTTGGTATCGCTGTCATTTCATGTCTATTTAAGACATTTTTTATATAACTCAATTCTATATATCCTAATAACTGTCTCGCTAAGCTGCGGAATATATTAATTTAAGTTTTGCACTAGAAAGTTGTCACGATATCTCAGTAGTGCTGTTCTCTAACTTTTAACGACTTTAAAAGAGCTCAACCTAACACCAATTCAAATTACGTGGCAACTTTGTTAAAAACAAGAAATATGTATACAAAGAAGAATGAAAAAGAACCAAAAAAAATTCTCCATTCATTTTTTTTGTTTTTTTTAATTTTAATATAAAATTTATTTTGATAATATTTTATATTGTAGAATGTCAAATAAGACTGCTGGCAAAAGAAGCCGTCAACACACGAGCAACTAAGCCAGAAAAATGTGCCTGGAGAAGAATTACATTATTATATATTATATTATTTTAAAAATATTCAAATTTGTTGTTGTGATACAAATTTTACAGAAACTGTTGTTAAAATGAAATGTTAGTGAATCGCTAAAACGATGACAGCGGTGTCAACTTTTCTTAACCAAACAATTAGCGTTAAAGTAAGTTAGAGATTCGTACTACAGATCTAGTATATAATTCCAAGAACTTCCAGAACCTAGAAATGATTCTATAAAAACGAAATCTTCACGCACTGTAATACGATTATTTCATACATATATTTAGTATATGGGTTCTTAACTTGCCGCTAAACTCCATATGGTTTAGTTTTTGCGAATGTATTTTCCTTTTGTATAACCACTATTTTTATACAATACAGATTTTAGAATTAGAAATTTGCGTTTTCTTCAACAATACGATTATTTACAATTCTAATGCAACTTATCTAACGAATCATTCACTCAAAAATAGTATAAATTATAGGCTTAAGTTGACCGTTAGAGAATTCATTTTGATATTATGTGATCTGGAAACTGGTTTCTAGGTTTTTGAATTTATCAATATTAATTCGCTTTTTCTGTTTGCTCAGGCTTGGTTTTCTATTTTGTAGATTTTTTTCTAGCTTAATAAGAATCAATCTACGAAATTAAATAATATTAAATTGCATTTTATTGCCTATTTTGGGATCATTGTCTGAGCAACCAGGTCATATGGCTCTTGCCATCAACTTCGAGAAATCCTCCTCAAACAAGAAGGACTTGAAGAAACACTTAGTTTTAGAGCCAATTTGGGAAAATATTAGAACGATACTGCTGTTCTGTTGTATTCCAAAAAGTGGATAGGAAAAGCCGAGGATCGCTGTGGAGAGGACTCACAGGACGTTATACCTGTTATAAGCGCCTATACAGAATGATCGTATCGAATACAGGCACTTGCTCAATCTCTGGCCAAGAGGAGGAGACAATGGAAAACTTGATGAATTAAAAGCAGCTGGTCTTTACAGTTCAGTGAAACATTTTTGCTGACTGCATTTTGACATTTTGACATGTTATATTTGTTTACCAAAATTTTTTTTCAATGCAAAACATTGTATTATATAGTCAAAATGTTAACTACATGGTTTGGCCTTTTAGCTGACGAAATATAATTTCTAAACGCAATAGTTTTGGGACCATTATATTCTGTTTTCACTTTGACTTCTAAATATGTCGATATGCGAGTATGAACGAGTATTTGACCTGAAGATGTCATCCAAGCAAATAGAAAGATTTGCTCGGCTATTATTGAGCATTAATTGAAGGTAAATATATATTAACTGTGGGAACAATTGTGGACATAAATTTTGAAAGTACAAGTGATACAGTTGAGCATAAAATGATGGCGCCCAATTGTGCAAGAAGATGGATGGATACACTAAATTTGTTCTTCATTTTGCTATAAAAATTTAATATTACAGTTAAACAAGGATGTTTTAAAAACCACTACCATCTAGTTGCTCACGAAGAATATAATTATGTATGCATGCAATGTAATCAGTCTAACTTAGTATCAGGCAAGGTAGGCGTCGCAGTGAACAATACCAGAATATGCAATAGAATTCTGGCAGCACTTTCGTACGCGTTCTGCCAACTGACCTTTCAGAAGAACGTACGATACGACATTATGTATGAACTCCCAGAGCTTTGGTTGCCGTGCCAATGGAGGGACCCCGGCCCTCCGTTGCCCTAGTTTCAATGTCAAGTCACAGCAAGGCATTTTCCTAAGACGGGTCGGTCGCCAAATGTTCGGCTCAATAATGTAATGGTTCTATGCGCTATCTGGCATGTTACGCCATCGTATATCCTAAATCGTGTTTTTTAGGGGAATGTCTCAAAAGTGTCATGATGATTGTGCTTTCTGACTTTTTTCTATTTTTCTATTGAAATCATATGCGGTTCAATACATACATATGCACCTATTTACGTACTTGTAAGCGAACCGTAAAATTGAAAAAATTCTGCTTTACTAAAAAATGTACGAATACAAGTACATACACATACATAAATTTATTTGCTAAGCACGTTGTCGTCTCTCACAACAGTCCTATTCGATGTGTTACAATTTACGGTCAATGTTCTAAGAAAGTGATTTAATTAGGAGATGTGAGCTTGAGTAGCGAGTGCTCGATTTTGCGTTCAAACTAAAATCTTATAGTGGCGGACAGCATGACATCAATCACGTACACATTTTCTCAAACACACTAGTAGTTTACTTGCGGGACAGAAAGATTATTTCAGTTGCATAAAGATTTGTTTTGAATTTTCAGTGCAGGTAAAAAATCAATCATGGCAAATTTGTACAATTACATGTTTTTCAGAATATTTAAGATTTAAATAAAATTTAGTGCACGAAAATTATTAGCATTTGGCAGAAGTTGAGTTGAGAAAAACTTTAGATTTAACGAATTAAATGAACACTTAAATTGAAGGCATTTAAAAGTCTTTAACTGAGAATAGAATAGAATTTACACAAGTACATTCCTTGACTTCTGAGCAATTACCTCATTAGCGACTATACAAATTAAGGATTTTGTAAGTTTAAGTTAAAAAAAAAAAAACTAAACCTTATTAGGCGCTTTAAAACTACAACTGATTTAAGTTTATAATTTTTATTTTGCAATATTGCTATTTAAGGCTCATTTACTAGTCGTATTTTTCTCCTTAACATACACAGATAAGATCATCGCACAGATTTGTTGGCGAATGTCAAAAATCTTCAGCATAAATATTAAGAGTGTTTCATGTCTGCGTGAAATTTAACCATAAAAGTATTCTCTTTTGAAGAAAAAATATATTTGCTGAAAGAAGCCGTCTCTTCAATATTTCTACGGAAATAATTAGATGTATTAGCGATATTTATTTTTGAATACGAAATAAAATGAAACTAAAAAGAAATAAAATAAAAATCAACTCAAGTTTATTTTTTAAGTTTGTTAAAAATTGCTGTGGCCCAGATATTTCCGATTCTTGGTTACTTATTTACCTAAACAATTTCCGAAAAAAGTCAAATGGTGGAAGTCATGTAAGAAAAATCAAGTAAATTGCAAATAGTTGCCTGAAATAAAACAGTTTTTTTGCCTACATTTGTCTCGATTCATAGTTTGTAATTCCCACTGCGAAACCCCTTAATAAGAGTATAACAATAAAGCAACACGACATGTGTCTCTAATCTAAACATTTGGATTTTATGCTTCTGAATTAGATAAATACTAAGACCAAATGACATAGAAATAAGGTTTTTGTTTATACTATAATTCTTTTCATGGGGGCTATAAAATCGTTTTTAGATTCAAAATTATCTATATAAGGGAATGTTTTTGTCAACACCAAGCACATATACATACATATGTAAATAACTTCGGAAAAACTTGTGTTATAAAAAAATTTATATACATTCTCAAACCCTTGACCTGTAACAAGGGACAAAATTTACATTTTATCAGTTGAACTTCTCGAATTAAAGTTTCCACTCCGTTGGGAGTGGATTTCTAAGCAAGCAACCCTTGTCCTCGTAATTATGTCTTAAAGGTGTGTTTTCACTGTAATACAAAGTATTACGACTTTGTGGGATCAAAATACTAAACAAGATCAAACGTCTGTTGTATGTATTTTTCATGTTTACACGGATGATACAATTAAAATAAAAGCAAAAAGAAAATAAACATTTACAGACCCTAAGTCAAATTTTGTATTCGTAGTCTATCCCACTCCATACATTTTGCTTTTACACGATAAGAGTTATTTCATATTCGACATGTTAGAATACATCTACTTTAAGTGCGAACAGTGGACTGATTTGCCTCAAATAGCTATAGAATACTGCGATTGTTATGGGAAATGCCATGAGAGCCTCGGTGCTACATCCTATTCGAAGGTCTTTTAGCCCACTCACCGTATTGGAACAAGCCGATCCTTGAAATCTTTTGTAAAATCTTCCACAATTAACATTCAACACGAATAAATTCATAAGTGTTTAAAAGTTCAACAAATTGAGAGAATTTTATTACTTCTAATAGTAGTAACAAAAGTAGACCTTGCAGGTTAATTGCAGCCGGTTCTAATTTGTTCGTTTCATGACATTTGCCTTGTAAACTTAATTCTGATATATTCTGAAAATAATTAAGCGGATCGATGTTAAAACGTTCCGTTTTATTTTTGCTACTGATGAAAATTGCACATGGAGAGGAAAATACAACATTTAATTTTTATTATGCGTAAATTGTACATTTTATTTTGCGTAAATATTTTTGCTGCAACATTTATTTTTTTATTAAACTACTACTACATGCCGTGTGAAACATTCAGCATTGATCCTACATTCAAAAATGTCATCTCTGTCTCCTGGTCTAGCAGCACTACCAACGCAACTTCGGAGAAATAATAATTTTTTTTTATATGTATATCCATACATATTTCTTTGTCGTCGAACTTCTTATTTTTTCAACTTTAGTGGAGGTTTTTATCCAAAAATTTGCGATGATATTCGATTCTAGTTAAGATGTTTGGAGATAAATTGGATCCGCAATCCATATCACCCCGTATTAAGCCACAGAATTGCCCTTCCACCAAGGCTGGACCGCCGGTATCGAATGTACAGGCGCCTTTTCTTGGAGACTCAGCACAAAACACATCGTTTGTTAAATTTGTTACATAATGATACTGGAATTGACAATAGGCCTGTTCAACAACTTTAAGCTTTACGGTTCTCAGTTGGACGGATGGTGTCCTAGATATAAGAGACGTTCTACTATAGCTGCCCCAACCATACAGATGTACCTCCTTCCCCGTAAAAATAGATGTTTCACATCGTCGTGGTAACTTAATTGAGGATCCTGTAATTCCAGATTTCAGTTTCAAGACTGCAATATTATTAGCACTATTTCCCCATTCGTAATTTGGATGAAGTATAATTTTTGAAACCTCAGATTCGATTCCGAACGAAGTCAGTATTGTAACAGCACCAACAACAGAAACGTCAGTTGGTGACACGTTATAAACACATTCTGCAGCAGTGATAACGTCCCTATTTGAAGCCAGAGTACCACCGCAAGAGAATACATTTTGTATCCAAATTTGTACTACGAAGGGTACTTTCTCAATGAATATGCCTGCGCCACCTTTAATGCGTGGTTCGATTTGGAACTCTGGAACAGCCACTGTCCCATGCAGAACTATTATATGACAACTTATAAATATTTTTAAAATGCTGCTGAGTTGAGTCATTTTGCAATGCTGAATATCTTATTTTAAGGTTTTTAGCTTAGAAACCACTAGTCTCTAAAAGTGATAAGCGATACTGACAGAAAGCCAAAAAAACTTAGCAGCTTATACAGTTTTTATACCCATATACTACATATGTCTGTACTTTTCTTTGTTATCAAAACTTTTATCGAGTTGCATGATTATTTTCTTACTTAAACAACTCCTAAAAGTTTTTATTAAGGGTTTTCAGAATTGCTATTTGACGTTAATAGAATATTTGCTCTCTATAAAAACTCAAATGACTTCTTTCACGAGTATAAGAAAAGTCAAGTAAATTTCAACACATAAATAGATTTCGTTCGTGTGTAAAAGGGAACAGAGTAGTTTTGCCCACAGTTGCATCGATTGCACAGTTTGCAATACCCATTGTGAAGCCCCTTAATAAGAGTACAACAATAAAGCAACACGACATGTGTCTCTAATATAAACATTTGGATTTTATGCTTCTGAATTAGATAAATACTAAGACCAAATGACATATAAATAATGTTGTTGTTTATACTATAATCGTTTTCATGGGGGTTATAAATCTTTTGTAGATTCAACATTATCTAAATAAAGGAATGTTTTTGCCAACGAGACATTTTGCTCAACACCAAATACATATAGATACATGCATACATATGTAAATAATTTCGGAAAAACTTGTCTTTTAGAAAATGCTAAATCCTTGACCTGTAAAAAAGGACAAAATTTACATTTTATCAGTTGAACTTCTTGAATTAAAGTTTCCACTCCATTCAGAATCCATTTCTAAGCTCTTAAAACACTCTGTATATATTTTATAGTACGCGAAAATTTGTTTCTTTAGTTTTGCCTGGGGATTTTAGAAAAGGGGTCGTATCTTCTGTAAAAAGAAATCTTGTTGCCAAAGAAACATTTCGCTGAAAACTTAAATCATATTAATTAGTTTCAGAAAAAGCTTTTGTTAAACTTATTTGATCTTTTTTAATGCAATTTTTCATGCGTTCTCTGATTATTATCGGCTCTAAAGAAGCGCAAAAGGGAATCATTGTCCTGTAACAAAGAATAAAAAAATTAGGAATTTGGGAAATGAAGCATTTTTAGAAATTTATCTAGAAATTGATTTAAGCCATTTATAAAAACTGATACTTTAAAATCCATTAACCATATTTCCACTTTCTTGTGTTGTACATACATATACATACATGTGGCATCACTGCTTATGCCATCCATGAATACTCCTTTTTGAATGACTAAGTTTTTACAATCAGGGAAAGGAAAAAACTATTTCCTTCCTATCCTTTTGTACCTCTCTTTTGAAAATACCACACGTGCTTTAATCGAACCAAATTCGAAATCTTTAATTTAATGATTTAATAATTGATTAATAAAACTAGTGTTAAAATTAACGTGCAATAAATTTTATTTTATTTAACACAATAACCAAATACATATATCCAAGCTTTTAAGAATATATAATTCTTCTATTAGAATCGGCCCAGCCGTTCTTTAGTTTAGCAAAGTACATCGGTTTAATCTAGTTTTTAATAAAGTAAAAATATACATAAAAATTCGAACCCAATAACCATATTAGGGTGGTCCGTGGAGCAGTACCATGGAGTGCAATTCTACTAACCCTTATACGTTTGGGTTACTCCTAGTCCGTTGCGGACCATGCATTACACGCATTGTATTAGTTTACAAAAGATGTATCAAGATTTTAAAAAAGCAGTCAGGAGAACGAAAAAACTTAATAAAATACGAAGTTTAAGAGATGAACAAATCTTTTATGCCCGTCGAAAGGCAATTTTAAAAATAATTAGAGACACCCATTTTAAATTAAAGTAACAATATTCATACATATACATACATAAATATAGTATATGTTTAATTATTTTCAAATCAATAAAACATAAAAATTAAACAAACAAAAATTGCAAATAAATAATTCTCAGAAAATTAAGTTTTTAAACATTTCAAACAATTCGTACAATTACCTCGATGAGGTGCCTAAATGTAAAGGGTGGTTTTTATCGGGATATAAAAAATCAGTAAATTGTGCCAAATTATTTCGAAAATCATGGTTCTGTTCGAAATGCTTATCATTTCACGGTCAACATAATCGTCTATCAGAGCAATTAATTCGATGAACTATGGAACGCCTCCAAGATCGAACGTTTTAAAGCCGTTAGACTATTTTCTCTGGGGATATGTGAGGTCGTTAGTCTACGCCGATAAGCCCGAAACGATTGATTGATTGGTTGGAGGACAACATTGGCGATTTACGGCCACAAATGTTGGCAAAAGTCATTGAAAGTTGGACCTTAAGATTAGACTACATCCGAGCCAGTCGTGACAGTCATATGCCAGAAGATTAGATAAAGTAAATCTCGTATAAATTTAAAAAAATCATCTTTGTTTTATTCGATTTTAAAGTTTTATGCCACCCTTTACAAATTTTCGGTTCTTGAACTGTTGTTGTGTTGACATCGAAGCTAGAAAAAAAGCACCAAAATGTTATCAGTTGTGTCGTCAATTTCACCTGTCACGAAGTCGTCTCGTTTGCACTAATTAATTTATAGTTAATTAAGGGGAGAATAGCGGCATATTATATACATACATACATACAGTATGCAAAACCCATATTCGTACACCTGATAAAAATAAGAAATTTTTTAAAATATTCAATAAAACAATTTTTTTTATTTTCACATCGATTTATTATTTTTATGGAAAAGGCAACTAATATACATGCATACATATATGCAGGTATTTTATAAATTACGCGCTAAATAGCGAAGTATTCGTATCATGGATAACAAAAACCGTATTCGTACAGTGTAACAACTTCAATAAAATTAATAATATTATACATTAAGATTAAAACTAATACTAAAACTAATAGGCGTTTTGAGGCATTTGGGGCAGTTGTACAGGATCCAAAGTCGGGAATCCAGCGCCGTATGTTTTGTATCATTATCTTGTTGAAAGATAAAATCGCTGGAAATGCCCATTTTTTCCACACTTTGCTTCAATTTTTTTTGAAATATTGATATAGTCCCTTGCTGTCATAATTCCATCAATGAAATGTAGTTTTCCAACTCCAGATGCTGAAAAACAGCCCCAAACCATTACCAAGCCTCCACCATGTTTGAATGTGGGAATGAGGTTATGGCGAAATAAGTTCGTGTTCGTCTCTCGCCAAATTTTAACTCGTCCATCCGATAATTTTATATTGAATTTGGACTCAACCGTAAAAATAACTCTTTTCCAGAAGGTGAAATCCTTATTTCGATACTTTCTAGCAAACTTAACCCGCTTTTGCTTATTGATCATGCTCACAAATGGTTTTCTGACAGCCGACCGACTTTTGAATCCACTTTTTTTGTATGTAATTCCGAAATGTTTGAGGTGTAACGTGAATTCCAAAGTTATTTGCTAAACTTGCAGCTTGAGTTACGCCACTTATTGAAGGATCGACGCGAATTTGGCGACGTAGGAATGAGCAGTGTCTTCTTCGATTAACATTTCTCTTGGTTTTTTTAAATTGTCCGCTCTTTTTATATTTCGACACCACGTATTGAATAGTACTTCTACTGCGCTTCATTATTTCACCAATTTCCCGTAAGGATTTTTCATCATTGTGCAGATCTATTACTTATTTTTCGCTGTTCATCTGAAAGTTCACTTGATTTTCTGCCCATGTTGAATTTTCCCAACTTCTTATAATTATTCAACTGACTATTATATTTTATGAAAGAACAGACCGCAATAAAAAAAAAATGGAGAACAACTCAAATAAATCAGAGTTTAAAACTTCCGTTAACAACAAGAAAAATATTGCGTTGCCACCTGTACGAATACGGTTTTTGCTATCCATTATGTGAATGCTCCGCCATCTATTTTGTATCAATTATCTATTCTAAGATAATTGCATATTACTTGTATTTTTTCATAAAAACTTTAAATTGATCCGAAGTTTTCAAAAATTTGCTTATGCGTTGAATATTTTGAAAATTTTCTTCTTTTTATCAGGTGTACGAATATGGGTTTTGCATACTGTACATACATATGTACGTATTTAGATATATTTGGGGATCTATCTTTAAGCTTTGTGCGTAAAATAAAAAAAAACGGGATTTTTAGAATTTTTAGAATAAACGTGAAAGGTATTTAAGCGTGAGGAAATTATCCCTGGATTACTGTAAATCTTAAATAACATAAATGACGCGTGTGATCAACGCTTTCTCTGTAAACGAATTAAACTAAGCCTGTGAAATTGTTTGATATTTGTTGGCGTTTGCGTTGTTCTTAATAACGGTTAACCTACATTTTCGTTTTTATATAGTATAAGTTAAAGTGCTGGTGATCATCAACAAAATACATATGTACATGTACTCGTACACGCACTGCGACTTCGCTCCCGAGGTGGCAAAAAATGAAGAAAAAACACACACACCAACACTTAATGAGCTGTATGTGTTGGCTGTGCATGTGCAGATACATTAAGTTTATTTCTGTGGTTGCAGTTGCGCCCAAAATGTGTCAGACTGTTCAAACGCATTAAGCTGTTGCAGTTATTTTTGCTGTTTGTTGGTGTTTTTGTCTTATGCGCTACATTTTAATTCTGGATACTTTTATACTTCTGATGTCCCCAAAATTAACATGTAGCCACAAGAGACCAGCAACACAGCAACAATATGATGTTTCGCCCACAGGTATCTACATACTTTGTACATACATACATACATACATACGTTTCTGGTGTGTAGCTATTTGAACATTGTTGGCTGTGTGTTTTTCTTTTTGGTTGTCCTGTCTTATTTTATTTATTTAAGTGCATTTTAATTGTTTTTCTCTGGAATTTTATGCTTGGCCAACATACTCATACACTCACATTAACAGACACTTGATTATCACATTGTAATCGTGCTTTGTTTTCATAAGCTACCGGGTTTTTGTTGTTGTTTGTTTTGTTTTTTAGGCTTACAAGTCTTCGAGTAAGACCATAATGGATGCCAGACAAATTGCAGTAAAGTCGTCAAGTCTGGAGGTATGCATGTATGAAATTGTCAAAATAAATCTCACAACACAAAATTTAGGGTTTTTATGAGGAAACATTTTTAACATATTTTCGTGAAGAAGTTTGCCAAACAAAACGGAAATATTGAAAAAAAATTTCCTCCACCCTGTTGATTAACATAAGCACAACCGGTCAAAGTAACTTCTTTCACAATTTTAATAAATACGTTCATACATATATGTATGTATGTATATGGATGTAGGTACTATGTGAGTTGAACGACTCGAAATAAAGCGGAATATCCATATAAACCTAATTCTGTTTTAACGCGATAGATACGTTCCTCGAAAACTCGCGTAAGAAACCCGCATAAAAAAAGATATAGTATCCATATTAAATGAGGGCATTTTCCACGTTCCACGTAGGAAATATCTGGTAAAATAAGATAAATAATTCAAATTAATGTTACTTTATATACAAATATATTTTATTTAAACAAAACACAATAGAAAAAACAGTTCATTTAGAAAAGTAATCACAAAAATCATAAAACTTAAAAATAAATATTTTTGTTATATAAATATGTATAGAATATACATATTTTCACTTTCTAATAATTGTATTCGTTTGCGAAAGACATCACTTTCATTGCTGGAAATATTTCCGAAATCATGTTCTGTGGCTGGTGATGGTGCAGTGCCTTTTGGTCACAAATTCCGCTATTAATCGTTGACTTCACTTTGAAATTTCACGGCTCTCTTCGTCATCATCACTAATTTGTTTGGTTTCGGGGGCCTCAAGCGCAAACTCATGATTTCATCATCGCTAAGTACCTTATCGAACGATAATTCGTCAATATATTCCGAACGTTTTTCTGCTAAAAATACATACATTTTAGATCACGCTAAATCAAATCAAGTCGCGTAAAAACAGAATGAAATATTTATTTGCAAATGCCTTAAATCAAATTCGCGTATTCATAAGGTTAATTGAACGCATTAATGTACTTGTACACAACATATATAAATATATGTATTTTTCAAACATAATGTCCCTATATAAGATCCTTTATAACTTTTTGCGGCTAAATTGTAGTTACTTAAACATACTAATATACAGAAAGTAAGTTTTATAGGCGAAGGCCTGCTGAAAAAGAAAGGCGAACTTTTATTTACATATCTCCAAAAATATTTATTTATTCATCAATTCCTATTTTGTCTCCTTCAAATTAGTACCCATCAGATATTTCCAGTCCTTGAAGCAGCTCTGATGTGTACTTTTTGGTATGAGAGAGATTCGGGTCTTATCTCCGTAATCGTGGCAAAACGCTCCTTTCCTGGGCTTCTTCGATCTTGGCATCAGGAAAAGGAAAAACTGTTGCGAACAAACAATGAATAGTGAGCCGTTACATTATTGTGATTAAGCAGTTTTACAACAAACGTTGCTGTCCAAAATTTTCAATATCCCGACATCTTCAACGTTTTCGCCGGTTGTTTATGTGCTGGACCCTCGTAATTAACATTAACCCAGGGTACAAGCATCGTCCGTCAATGTTAACATCTTAGCACTTAACTTTTACATAAAATTTGAGGCAAAGCTTTTTTCGACAGCAGAAAATCGCCGAACAGGCAAAACATTTCAAACTTTTATGCCTCTCACAAACAAATGAAACATGCTAAATACCTCAAAACATGGCCCTTCCAAAATTTTAGGGTCCTTGTACATTTTATACATATTTTTACATAAAACATATTTTTTCAGTTTTGTAAATCATTGTGCAAATGTTGTATATACATACAATGTATATTAGTATATATGTAGGTATATGTTCCAAGTTAATATATTTTTCAATCTGGCGAAACTTGTGAATCACAGCAATTTCATGGAAAACAGTATGTACTATTTTCACCCAAACATGACTACCATTACCACCCATAAAACAAACAATTTTTGGCGGCTATTCTGCGTATAAAGAGCTGACATTTTAAACTGAAATGTCAACAGCATCACAAAATTGTTGTTTGTTATTTCACGTAACGTGCGCTGTAAACTAAAGAGGAGGAAAACGCGTCAGAGCAGCATGCGTTGGTATCTTTGGTTTCATATACCAGTATGTAAATCTTGCTTTTCATACAAAAAGCAGAATGGGGAGGATCAACAAATCCTTCACACAAGTCCTTTAACATACCTACTTGCTATATTGATGAAATTTACCTTTGCCTTTCGTATTACTCTAACATACATCGCAAAATTATATTCAAAACCACAACAAGATTCTTGTAGTAAATAATAAGCGATAATGACGAGAAGGAAAACACGTCAAAATGGCAATAAATCGTTGAGTATGGCAACCGCGACGACAGTTACTTGTTATTTTGGCCGCTGTTACTGTTGCTATCGCTGGCAAGAAGAACCACTCAGGAATAGAAAAGCAAAACTTTTGAAAAACATAGAAAAATGCATAACAGACATGTATGAATGGATGAACGAATGAATGAATGAAAGTATAGCCATCATGCCATGAATGCAAATAAATTGAACATTTAATTGTGGAAATTTTTATGTGTGCAAAAGACTGACAAGCAATTTTCTGGGTCAATAGTTGGAGGTCACACGCTATTGCAAGAACTTAGGGAGTGCTTTCACTAAAATTAATAAACAATCAAAATTTTAGATAGATGCGTTTAATTTGGTTAAATTAATACCAAATAGTCTTCCAGAGGGTTACAACATCCGTATGTTACAAGCCCGTTCCGCTGCTTTCCAATAAGGTTAATTCCGAAAAACGCAGGCCAGCATACACTTAGAAAAATACATGTGTATGTACGAATTCTAAGAACGACATATTGTCGCTAAGTTTTATGTGGTTGTGACCAATAATATTATTTAAAAATATGTACATATTTACATATAAACTGTGTTGTAGACATTGTAATATTGTGGTGATTTCCAAGGATAATAATATTATTACCCTCATTGCCAACAGTTAAAATATTATTATCACTTCCAAACACTTTATAGCTAAGAGCAATTTTAAATACACTTCATTGCAAAGAAGAGAAAGAAAAATGTTGATGAAATTTGAACAAAATTATTAGATGCAGGTTTTGTGAATTAAGGTAACGATATGTACATAATTAAGTGGGTTTGAAAAGAAAACTTACATTTGCCTTAATTCCATTGCGTTAATTTTTTAATATATGAACTATCTTAGATACTACATGAGGAAAACAGCAGGTTAACAAACAAACACTCTTGCCATCTCTGTCTTTACGGCAGTTTACTTACACTCAGCGTTGCTATAATTTTTTTTGCAAATTTTTGAAATTTTGGAAAAAAAAAATTTGTTTTGCAAGTGAAAAATTGCACATAAATAAAGTCCAACTAAAGCTAAATTTAGTGTTATACAAATACATATAAACATGTACATATACATACATATAAGTAAACGCGGCAAAGAAAAGCTGCACGACGGCAACTTCCCCCTTCTATACAATTAATTAGTAATGCAAGGCAATTTAAATCTGCAATTTCTGAATTCTATAAACAGTTTTAATTCTATAAACCCATATAGTTAAGTTTATTCTATTAGAGTATTTCTGACAATATTTGAATTTTATTTTAAGCTTCATTTATCTTTCTATTTCTATTTCTGACTATATTTTATTTTTATTTTAAACTTTATTTATGTTCTATTTCTGACTATATTTGATTTCTATTTTTAAACTATCAGCCAGGTTCTGCATATCACCACGAAATGAAAGTGAAATTGATTTTAATTCCACATAACCGATTTTGTTGTGTTCTAAAAATCGTATGAAACAGTTTTATAGTGCGGTTTTTTGTCTTGATAAGTTATTTGAAACAAGTTAAGAAAAAACAAAATTTTGTTGTACTGTGAATGAATTTCATTAACAATAGCATTTTACAATTAAAAAAATTAACAAACCAAATATTAAACTTCTGTGCAAAATAATTTTTAGTAGCTTTAACGTGTTTTAAACTGCTAATATGATCCAATCTGCGGTTATTTCTATTTACTTGTTGGAAAGAGAAAAAGAACGAATGCAAAGGATGCAGAGGAGAAGCCTTCGGGATCGTTCCAATCCTTTTGACCTACCAGAGAAATCGGAAGTTACCATTAAAATTGTAGTGAAAATTATCTTGAACGAAGAAAAAGATTTATAGAATATTTTAGATTAAATAAATAAGGCCTTTTGATGCTGTTAAATGAAAGATTTATAGAATATTTTAGATTAAATGAAGAAGGCCTTTTGATGCTGTTAAATGAAATGCTGTTAAATGAAAGATTTATAAAATATTTTAGATTAAATAAAGAAGGGCTTTTGGTCGAAGCAAGCATTCCAGTGATTTTAGAATTAGCTACGGCACTTCGTTACTTCGGAAAGGGAAGCGCACAACAAATGATTGGAAATGATTGTAATCTTGGAAAGGAGTACCGTACCCAAAATTCTGGCCAACATGTTTGACGTATTATTTACTAATTACATTTCTTTTTTAGCTTATTTAAATTATTTCCAACAAACTATTTAATATATTTATTCAAAAAGTATTTTTTTCGTGCTCTTAAAGGTCAACTGTTTTAAATACGTTTTTTTTTTTTGTAGCAAAATTCATTTACAGAACATAAAACTATAACGGAAAAAACGGCAGAAACAATTTGAAAATTAAATTTAGTTTTACGAGTATAAACCATTTAAGCGATTTCTAAAACACAAAATAGACGAAAATTACACTTTTGGCGATTTTTTGACAAAAATGATTTACAGAACCTGGGTGTATATTTTTAATTTTTTTTTTCTGCTTTAATAATTTTTATGTATATTAATGTAGTGCCAAAATATGTGTGCCAAGTCCTAAGCAATGCTGTAATATAAGACTTAGTCTTGTTGTATTGTTTTTTACATATATAAATAAATAAATAAAAAAAAAATTACATATATTTCAAACCATAAAATCAGACTTAATGGAGAAAAACATAATTCTGCAGATAAAGAGGATGCGATAAAATCACCACTGTTTCACATATTGAGTTTCTAAAAATGCTATTGAGCGGAAAATCATTTAACCGATTGATCCATTGACTCAATTAAATAAAACTCTTTTAATTGAGCAGCACAATCAATAAAGCGAACAAACATTACAAAACGTATAAGAATCCATGAATTTAAATGTTGACATATACTTTTATTTGTGTGTGAAAATTATCTTCTATTTTTGCGAATTTGCAAATGAAACTTCAGCGCCGTTTTTGTATTTGATTGGTTAACTCAATAAAGCGGGCCTTTTTCCATTAGCTTTTGTTGAAAATATTTATTTGACTTTTTTTGTTAGCGGGCAAATGCGGGGAATAATTAACTCGAAATAACGGTAATGGTGTAATATTAAGACCTCAGAAATAAAAAAGATGAAAGTAGAGAATTTATTCAAAAATATAAGTAAAATACTATAAAATCTGCAAAAATTTCGTTAAACCTGATTTTTAAAACAAAAAACTTCAAAACTGCTCAATGCTTCGAAAAACTGCCAGATGCAGATAAATCTGCTTATTTGGCAACACTGCTTACACTAGTTTGTTATTTGTTTCTAACTTTTTTAAATGAAATCACACGCAAACAATTTGATTTTATAGAAAATAAGTTACCATACAATTTACTGTCAATCGTTTAAACAAAAATATTGTTAATATCGGCAATATAAAATTTATTTATTCTGCAACCACAAATCCGTGCGCGGCTATTTCGAAATACGCGTCGAAAAGTGAAATTTTTAACAAAAAACTTTAATTTGTTGGTGCTCTTCATACAACTATTTATTATCAAATGAATAATGTAGAATTTAGATATTGCGCACTTTTTAGCTCTGGAGCTTGTGGAGGATGTGGTGGGCCATGTGAAACGTTGTGCCCAAGTCAAACACGAACAATATAGGCCGAATGTTTAGGGTTTTTGACATGTTGAAAAGTGAATAAAGATGGTAAATTCAATTTTTGTGCTTTTTCTGAGGTTTGTTTTAAGGATGTCCAAATATTTCATTTTGTCCATTATTTCTTCAATGAACACCAGATTACCAACCCCTGCAGCAGGCATACAGCCCGACAAAATCACTCCTCCCCCCACTACGATTTACCACCACCTTGATTTTGTTTTTCAAGCTCTATATTCGGTTTTCTCCACATCGTTGGGCGATCGTCAGAGCGAAAACATTAAATTTGCTTTCATCGGAGAATAGCACGTGATGCCAGAAATCATGTGGCTTATGTAGACTGTTTGGCGTATTCCACACCCTTTCTTTGGTTTATAGATGAAATAAATGGCTTACGTCTAGCAACACGACACTTGCAGTTCGTTTTGTGAAACACTATTTACCCATTATGTCATGAACATCTATCCCAAACACTTCCTTAAACTGTGCAGCAATCTGTGTTCAAGATATTTATTTTTTTATTATCTGAATGCTTTCACGGTTACTTAAGGATCTGGGACGGCCTAAATGTGCAGCACTTTCAAGTGTTGATGCTACCTTGAAACATTGCACGATACTCCCAATTGTATAACGGGGGCTTTCCATCATCTCTCCAATCTCGGCATATGATTTTCCCTGATTGTGCAAATGAACAATGATTTTGCGTTCAGACTATGTTGTTGTTGGCTTTTTAACCATGAACATTTTTAACAAATTCACATTTGCAGTTTAAAATACGAAAACTTTTATATTTGTAAGAAAAAATGGCGCTTTCTAAATAAAGAAATGTCGACTGGTTGCAGCTCGAAAAAATTGTCCGTACAGCAGGGAAAGACCAAAAGAAGCAGCAATAAAATGTAACGAATCTTTAAAATGTTGTTATCGTTCAAATTGTAGTGTTGTTAGCACCGATATAATTCGTTTTGTTAAGTTTTTGTGTTACACAATATTAAGAATGAGTGCGGATCACAAAGTTGAAACTAAAATTCCTATTAATATTAAAGAATTTGCCATTAAATTACACCAGGAGAGTAAAAGTTTGGGACAAATTTCTGAAATTGTTTCTAAACCACGATCGTCAGTTCGATATTGTAGAAAAGTATAAAAAAAACTGGAACCATAGACATTTCTGCTGGTAGAGGCCGTGAAAAAATTATTGACTCGCGTTTGGGACGGAAAATGGAACGAATGATGAAAGTGGATCCCAAAATTAGTGCAGTAGCAACAACCAAAAATACTCTAGAAATTGAAAAAATTTCAAATAATACAAGTCATGCGTTACACGCTAAGAGCCGTTTATTTCAATAAAGACTTTAAAGCTGCGTTACGTAAATAGGCCGGACGGCTTTTGCAAAAGCGTAATATTTAGTGACAAAAGTAAATTTAATATTTTCGGATCAAACGGCAGACAGTTTTGTGAGGAGCAAAGAAAATACAGCTCTCGAATTAAAAAATCTGAAAGCAACGGTAAAACAAGGTGGCGGCAGGGTGATGGTGTGGGATGCGATGTCGGCGTGTTGGTTTTTTTGGACAAACATAATTATTTAGGCATTTTAAAAGAAAATTCATTCATGATAATGACCCCAAACATAAGTCGAAAATTGTGAGTGACTGGTTACGTGGCAACCTAAGAGAAGTGCTGCGCAGACCTTAGATCTTAACCCCATAGAACATATATGGGCAGTTTTAGAGAAAAGACTTCGCCAAAACAAAATTACCAACAAGCAGATGCTGAAAAGTGTTATTCTAGAAGAATGGCGCAGTATTGCCAATGAAACGACATTCAAATTAGCTTTGCCTATGAAAAATCCTTTAAAACATGTAATGCTAAAGGATTAAATATAGATTTAATGAATGCAAACCAAGTGTTTGTTTTTAGCGTTATTTTTTTATAATTTTTTATTTTAAATAAAATGTGTATTTTTTTGAATTCTCAAGTGTTTTAAATGATCGAAATACCCCATAACAATATCAAAAAATACCCGGCTTATTATCATAGAGCATAAATTTTTCCAACAATTAGGTCAACCTCTTCCATATGCAAGAAGAATTTTTAAAATTAGTTCATAATTGACGAAGTTAATTGATAATGAATTATTGGAGCGGCCATTTTGACACAAAAACTATCGCCTCTCACCTCCCCCTTTAAAAAGAATTTAGGTTGAATTCTTTCATATGCAAAAAGGATTTTGAAAATTGACTCACAAACAACAAACTAATTCGATAGTCCATATTTTTGCTTATTGTCGTGGCCTTCGATCAGTTTCAATTCAGCACAATTAGCAAGCCAACATCTACGTAGTCCATGGACAAAGGTCCAGAAGTTGAGGACGACGACGAACCGATATATAGGCGTCTGCTTCAATACTTCATGCTGCAACAGCAATATTCTCTTCCGTACGCAAATTTCTTAGTCTCTGTGTTAGTTTTGAAGCGATAAAAGTGAAACGAGCACTAATGAATTGCTAACTTGGTCGTTTGTGGATGAAGTGCTCTATGAAACTGGCGTTAAGCGATTGATTACAGCTTGTGAAATCTTACATTTCCAGCAACCATAGTTATCGATATCGCAGGTTCTCATGCAGCTAAAAGAATATAGCCGACATGACTACTGGCGTTTATAAAAAGGCACGTATAGCACAAGAACACCTGCACTATATAACGATCGTTAACACAGAGCAGAATGGGTGCTGGCATTTCCACAAACGAAAACGATCGTTTAACTTTAGGCAGCGAACAATCCAGTATTAGATACGACTGTAAACAACACTCACAACGACAGTTCATAAAGCTGTAAGTTTTGAATTCGTTAATGTGGTGTCAGTAATATTTTAAGATTTTCTGAAAGAAATATACAACAAAAAGCAAAATGAACTGAAAGAAAACAAAATAACATGAAAAGAGAATTTAATAAAAAGCATGAACAGCTCTCCACATTCATAAACATGTGCTTAAGGGTGTCTTTCTTAGAGGTACAGAAACCTGAAATAGAAAGATAATTTTCTGGCATTATAATTTAAATATGACTTCTGGCTGGCGCGGACGGTAAAATGTTCGATGACATTTCAGTTTTCAACATTTGTGGACGAATGTTGTCCTCCAAGTGGTTAATCGTTTCGGGCTTGTCGCCGTTAAATCGCACGATTTTGGAGGCGTTTCATAGTTAATAGCATTAATTGCTCTAATGGACGTTTATGTTGGACGTACTGTGCGATGCGTATTTCGAACAGGACCATGATTTTCAAAAAAAATTTACACAAATTGGAAGCGTTGTTCAAGCGTCAGCTGATTCATGTTGAAATGCCAAACTACATAAATTAAACATGAATCAAGTGACAGCTGACAAAATGGCCGCCATTTAAAAACGTTGTATACCTCTATAAAAAAACACTCTTTACATACACACTACATACGTATGTATGTATGTATGAATGTATGTATGTATGTTGCCATCTTAGTCCAAAATGAAAATTCAAATTCAATTATTTATACGGAAAATGTGCAGCTCATTAAATTATGAAACAATAAATTTTTCGTCATGAATTACGAGTACAACATGCTTTTGCATTAATAAAATTCATTCATTTATTCTTTATTCAAACGTTCATTCATTCACCCGGTAGTAAAACCAGTAATACAGTATAAAAACTGTTCACTCCATATTTATGTGCAAAAGCTTAATTACATGTTAACATACATACATATGTATATACCTACATAGATAGATACGCGTACATTTGTACATGTATGAATATATATCGTTACCGTAATTCAGAAAGGCCCTAACTCGTTTTTTTTTCTCAAATCGAGTTTTTTTGTAAATTTCGAAAGATGATCTTTCAACACATAATTGGTAAAAATAAAAATTGACGTGATCCGAGTAAAAATAACAAAAATATAAGCAGTTGCAAAAAGTTTTGCGACTACAAAACTTTAATTTTTATTAAGTTTTTTCGCTCTCCTCAAAAGATAGGAAGACGTTACTTAGGGCCTTTCTATATTAAGGTAACGATATACATATATTCATACATGTATGCATGTACGCGTATCTATCTACAAACACAAAAAGACATTTCCTCGGCATCTGCATTTGTATAAAGTAAAAATGTGTTGCGATTTGCAAATACATAAATGTAAAAGTAGAAATGTACACTACTCGACATGTACGAGGTCTGTTGCAAAACAAAAGCTGAATTTTCCTTTGAAAATAGTCTTCCTCACATATTTTTGTTTGTTTTTCATTCATTTAAAATAAGTTTTTACAATATTAAGCAAATTTCGTAATAAACTGAAACACTACATTCGTTTGTATGCCCAGTGACACCAAAACATACAAATAGTTGCATAATTTAATACTTAAGAGCAAAATTTAAATTTACATATTTATCAAATCAATATTCTCTAAAAGGCGAGTCTAAGACGTGAACCCTTTTCAACTTTGCTATTTCCTCACTGTCATCTAATAAGACAATGGCCAGGACATTTGTATGATTACGGAGCCTATCCTCGTATCCTTTGCTGAACCTATTAATTTCGTCCTTGATGGAGCGTATTTTTAAGTCTCGCTGAGTCTTTCTCGCTGAAGGCTATTAAGCCTTGTACTAAGGAGCGTTTGTTGTCATTCTAAAGGTCTCACATAAATATCGCTGCAATACCCCAATATTTGAGTTGCTCGCAGATATAAAAGGAGTATATATGTATGTGCCAGCGTTTTTTCAAATCCTTGCAACAGTTCTTTTTCGTATATGCGTGAGCTTTCTCAGCAAGTCGGTTTTTAGCTCCTCAATTGTCGAAAAACGTTGTCTTTCCAAGAGTTTCTTCAATTTTGGGAACAAGAAGAAGGGGCGGAGTGGCACATCTGGTGAATACGGTGACCTCAGCCACCGTGATTGCGGTGTCGTTTTTGTTTAAAATGAACTTCATAGCCACATGCTTCACGCTCAAACTTTCTGAATAAAATTGCATGGTTTGAGCAAACGAATATGGCGACATCCTCAGCAACTGCCCTAATAATAACTCGACGATAATCTGCACGCTGTCAACATATTCATCGGTTGTTGACGTTCTGGAACGTCCAGAACGAGCGTCGTCATTCACATCCTATCGACCTTGCTTGCAAAGCTTATACCACTTGTAAGCATTTTTCTGACTAAGAGTTCGCCACAGTTAAAATTTGAAATGCTTTTCAACACTTAATACCTGGCGCCGAACACGTAAACCACTTTTGAATCACTGTCAACATGTTTTCGAGACGATTGTGCCAACATAAGGAAGGAAAAACTATAATCGGCTATACGTAGCTCAGTACTTTTTTTATACGGACCTCGTATATGCACATATGTATTTTGACTTCTGGCTTGTAGTCTTCTTTTATTTACGAATATACGAAATAGAAACAAAAACATACATACATTGAAAATAACTGAGTGTATTTAATCGTTTAATACAAAACAATATGTTTGTACTCGTATTCATATTTGCTTTTTGAATTGAAAATATTGGCATATTTCAAAATAGTATGTTCATACCTACATACATACATACATATGTATAATGATTTTGTGATTTTATTTAAAAACTGAAGGAGAGTATAATAAAAAAGCTCCCCAAGGAATGCGTAACGCTGCAGTTTTAATAAAAGCACCACTCAAAATGTTGGTATTCAGTTAAATGTGTCTTTTCAGATGAAAAAAGTTTAAATTGGTCCGGATAGATCTTCGCAAAGGTGGAACACCAGTAGTAGTTGCAACCGCATACGGATCTTTAACGTTAAACTTCTTTTCATCTGAAAAGCAGTTTAATTCAATCGCATTTCGTTAAGTTCCCGCCATCCAGAAAGTGCGATGGGATGGGCCGGGCAAAAAGAATGTGAGAAACTGCGACATCTACTACGGTGATTGCTACAAAGAGCGACGACAGCGCTTGT
The DNA here is from genome assembly GCA_932526305.1 of Epicampocera succincta. NCBI lineage: Eukaryota > Metazoa > Arthropoda > Insecta > Diptera > Tachinidae > Epicampocera > Epicampocera succincta. Next base: position 63,654,329 of record OW052034.1, read on the forward strand.
TTGGATGCGGGTTTGTTGTTAGAGGCAGACTTAGGCAAAGAGTCTTAAGCTTTAAATACGTGAGCGAACGCCTCATTACAATCCGCATCAAGCTAGACTCGGCAACATTAGCCTAATCTGCACCCACGTCCCTACGGAGGATAAAGATGACGACAGCAAGGATGACTTTTATAATCTCCTAGAAAGAACATACGATCAATGCCCCAGCTACGACACCAAGATCGTCCTAGGAGATTTCAACGCAAAGCTGGGCAAGGAAGACATCTTCGCTAGAGTCATCGGGAAACACAGCCTGCATGACGACACATCCGATAACGGACTCAGGCTGCTAGATTTTGTGACGGGGCAAAATCTCACTGTAGCAAGCACGTGATTCCCTCACCTCAACATTCACAAAAGGACCTGGTGGTCCCCTGATCAATGAACCGTCAACCAAATTGATCACATTGGGATCGACGGCAGACACCTCCAGTATTCTTGATGTCCGAACATTCCGAGGAGCCAACATTGACTCCGATCACTTCCTTGTTGTAGCCAAGGTAAGATCACGGATATCAGTAACACATTGGAGTAGAGCACGTCCACAACAGTTTGACGTCGCAAAGCTACAATCGCAATCGACCACCATTGACCAAGACCCAAGAGATGCAAATCGACACCCACCCCCTATTCGTCGATTTTAAGGCCGCATATGACAGTGTGTATAGGGACGAGCTATACAAAGCCATGTTTAGTTTTGATATTCCTACCAAACTCGTCAGGCTGTGTAGGATGACGATGGAGAACTCTCGCTGCTCCATCAAGGTCGGTAACGAATTCACCGAGACCTTCAATGACAGAAGGGGATTTAGACAAGGCGACGCACTGTCATGTGACTTTTTTAACATAATTCTTGAGAAGATCGTGCAAAACTCACACGCCAACAACAGAGGCACGATCTTCCAAAAGTCCGTGCAACTGCTGGCATACGCTGACGACATTGTCGTAATTGGTCGTACACAGCGAGCCGTCAATGAAGCGTTTGCTGGTATTTCAACCATTTCAAAATGGGTCTAGCGGTGAACAAGGGCAAAACGAAGTATATGCTGTCATCAAAAAAGGACGCGCAACACCGACGACTGGGCCAGAACGTCACCATAGGCAGCTATAACTTCGAGGTAGTGAAGGACTTCGTCTACTTTGACTCCCAAGTCAACAATATAAACAACATCAGTACGAGATCAAACGCAGAATCGCTGTTTCTTTGGGTTCAAGAGGCAATTGAGTAGTAAGGCCCTTTCTCGTAAAACCAAGCTGACACTATATACCACTTAGATAATCTCTGTACTTCTCTATGGCGTGGAAGCATGGACGGTGTCGAAGGCGGATGAGGAAGTGCTTGGTATTTTCGGAAGAAAAGTTCTGCGTTCAATCTTCGGCCCTGTTTGCGTTGATGGTTTCTGGAGAAGAAGATTCAATCATGAACTGTACGGGTTGTACAACGACATGAGCGTAACCAGGCGTCTACGGATCCAACGGCTAAGATGGTTGGGCCATGCAGAGCGCATGGAGAATACTACTGTGGGACAACGCACTAGAGGACGCCCACGGAACCGATGGCGCACACAAGTGGAGAGGGACCTCAACCAACTTGGTGTGCAAAATTGGAGGACGCTGGCTAAAGACCGTGTCAGCTGGAAAAGTTTGTTGGTTGAGGCCTAGGTTCACCCCGGACTGTAGCGCCAAAAGAAGAAGAAGAAGAAGTAGCATGAACAAAATATTCCTCATATATGTGGCTACATTTTTAGCCAGAATAGAAAACACCATAACTCTGTATGTAAAATATATAATTGAAAATTAAATTAAAAAAGTGATCAGCTGATGCTTCGAATTTCGTGCGATAATTTTGATCTCAGTCTCAGCATTTAGAATAAAAAATACATGTACATATAATTAAGTCTTAGGCATTCTCCAGAACATTTTATAGAATACCATAAGTTGTTCGCTTGTCCAACTTATCCCACAAGTTTTCTGTGCTCTATGAAATTTTAAACGCGAAATTTGAATACAAGCCGATAGCGTTTGTCGCTAGTGTTTTATTGTTAAAGATTTATTATAATTTAAATTGCAATAATATCTAAGTAAATAAAAAATAAATAATTCTTTCTGGATTGTTTAGCTCAAAACCTCTCAACTAGCTAAATAACAATGTGTTAGACAAAATTCCCGAACTTCGTTGTTTTTTCAACCTTCCAGGAACCTTTTACAATTGTTCCAAAAACTTAGATAAATAAAAATTATTATGACATAAAACTAAAGAGAAGAAGAGAATGTATGTTTCATACTTGTAAATGAATGAACTCTACTACTGTTTTCGGAATTGTACAGGTTATTCATTTAGTAAATTAAAAATGTATAAATTTTGTTGTTGTCAAGTTTACTAAATCTACACATATATGTATGTACAAGCTCTGCAATAGTACTTAAATACAAAGCCTGAGAACCGCTAATGATAAGAAAGATACACGTTTCATATTGAAATGGCTTTGTTGTTCACACACAGCAATTCTTATTGCTTGTATCGTATACACACGTTAACACACACCCGTGCTTTTTGCCGAGTAAAGTAACACGAATTGAAAGTACAAGGTGGCACAAAAGTAATCCTCCTATCAGAAAATGCTATAAATTTTGCGATTGGCCCCTAATGTCAGTTCTGTTTTGACATTTGTGTAGTAAACACATGCGAAATACACGTTACTAAACAATGTTACGCTACACTGCTGCAGAACGCGGAATATTGGTGACTATTTATTTGACCAATAATCGGTCGGTGACTTTGGCACAACGTGAATTTCGTCGCAGATTTCCTAGCCGTCCAACGCCTACTGGTGAAACACTGCGACGTTTAGCCGCTCGCCTCGAAGAGACTGGCATTACACGAGATGCTGCCAGGCGTGGCAGACCCCGGAGTAGTCGTTCTGCAGAGAATATTGCTGCTGTAGCTGAGGATGTCATGGAAGCGCCGTCGACATCGACCAGACGACGTGCCACGCAAATGGGTGTCAGTCCACGGTCTTTACAGCGATTTTTGGTACAAGATTTGAAGATGTTTCCGTACAAAGTCCAGACGGTGCATCAGCTGTTAACTGCTGACCGCCAATCGCGTCTAACATACGCTCAAGCCATCCTTAATCACCACCAAGAGGAAGATGATTTTTCATCAAAAATAATCATGAGTGATGAGGCCCATTTCCATCTTAGCGGGTACGTAAATAAGCAAAATTTATGCTTCTGGGGCACTGAAAATCCGCGTGTAACCCACGAAGAGCCATTACACCCGCTCAAAGTCACTGTATGGTGTGCTGTTTTCGCTGGAGGAGTCATCGGACCTTTTTTCTTTGAAGACGTCGCGGGCCAAACGGTTACTGTGAATGGTGAGCGCTACAGAGCAATGATCAACGAGTTCTTTTTGCCGCAACTTGATGAATTGGGATTGGAAAACATGTGGTTCCAACAGGACGGTGCAACGGAACACACTGCACGTGCCACAACCGATATGCTGAAAGATGCATTTCCCGGGCGCCTAATCTCCCGGTTTGGCGATTTGCACTGGCCAGCAAGATCGCCTGATTTGACCGCTCCAGACTTCTTTTTGTGGGGCTTTTTGAAGTCGCGGGTTTATGTCAACAAGCCTCAGGCTCTTGCAGCTCTTAAACACAATATCCGTCAAGAATGTGAGGACCTATCGCCGGAAGTTTTGGACAAAGTGATGGAAAATACCATAACAAGGGCTCAAATAACAATCAACTGTGGCGGCGGCCATTTACATGACATCATACTCTCGACTTGATGTAAAAAAAATTAAAAGACCAAATAAAAATAATCCACAAGAAGACTCAAAGTTTTTCATTTTTCTTAAAATTACAGCCAAAAAACATCGGAAGGTTATTTTTGCGCCACCTTGTACAAGCAAGTCTGTACACATCTTATGTTTCTCTCATCCCGATGCCGAAAAATTAAACAGCTTAGCTGAAAGAATTGCCTGTGTGAAGCCCGCTAATTACGAATATCAATCACCCGCGTACATGCACGCTCACACAAGTATTAAACACGATAACTTGTGCTCACGCGTGTTGAGGAAATCAGGTTTTATTTATTTTATATATCAATTTTATTTCTGTCAAGTGATAAGTCTTAGTTTTGCAAAACGAGACAATAAAACACAAACTTACAGAATTAGTCTCTCCCATGTGAAGAAGTAGTATGTAAATGAACACTTTACCTTAAAAATATGCAGTTTTTATGGGTTTCGTAAGAAGCATCTATTTATATATGACATGACGTAGCATTTCGATTTTAAAATACATACATTTAAATTTAATTTAAAGTTTTTCTGACAGTCGAACAGTAACAATTGTTACAAATTCGTTATTTGTTGCAAATAAGACAATTACTCAATTTTAATTCTTATATTTATATATGTATGTATGTATGTAAACATGTGCGTGGTCTTAAATATGAGCATATTTTTCCCATACCGGATAAAAACACTTGCATACGTCTTAAGTTAAGTTTACATTCCTATTGCATTTTCTCCAGACAGCTCAAAATCTTTGTGTTTTTTTTTTTTTTTTGTTTCTGTTGCTTTTATTTATTTTTATTGAAGTGTGTGTGTGTGTTTTCATTTTTAAGCACGTGTGTACCAGTGGAGTTCTTTGAACTTTTTCATATGATACTCACACCACTACAATAGAATACGATATGTTAATAAAACGAATAAAATAAAAACATATAAATATGTATGTATGCATGTAGTGAATGCATCAATTTTATTAAAAAATTGTATAAACTAATTAGCTAACAAATTATGTTTTTATTATGACCAACCATATTATTGTCATTGCTTACGGTAGTTCATTTAAGCGCAAATACATACTATATATGTATGTAGTACATAAATCTAAATTTTTAACATCACACAACACCACAAAATAATAATCTTCAATAAGAATATTAAAGGGGTTTTCAATAACGGCGGATAGATTGTAAAATTAGTTAATATCAAAAGGTCCACCATAATGGTCGCCACTGGCATGGCTTGCCAGGCACCTTCTTGTGATATGAGTAATACCTCGTGTTAGTACGTCCCCAGACAGCGCAGGAAGTTGAAGCACCTGAGTTGGTAGCCCAAAATTTCAAGGGAATGCCAGGCATTAAAAAAACTCGCCTGTACACTCCCCACCCTCTAGTTCCTTATGAAAAACAGAAATCTTTTGCAAGGCAACAACATCTCTAGGACATTTGGATTCCTGAGTGTTGATTGCCGGAAAGTATTTACCGTTTGAGTTGTTAGGTTTAGCCCAGAACATTTCGGCCTAATACTCATAAATGAACCTACCCCAAGTACAGTAACACAGAATCAATCAAGTGTCATACCAGCGAAGACCGCTATTAATATTTAGTTTACCATTTTAAAAAAGCCAATTAAGATGAATTAAACTTTTGTATATATGTAAATTTATAGATTCGACAAATATAAGTTCTCTGCCCCATTGTCTTCATATAAAATAAAACAACTACATGCCCCGGTAACTCTTATCCTTAGCCCATCATTGATAGCCAACCAGTTGAAATTTTTCGATTAGTATATTGGCAACTCTATGCCAATATGCCATAATCTGCATACGACTTCAGTCTACTCTAGTAGAGTCAAAACTAACGATTTTGCTGGACAATTCACGCCACCTCTGTAAAGGATAACCAGACCTTCAAACCGTTTATGCAGAATGTGAAATTGTTGCGTCCGGTATGTGGCAATTAGCGCCAGTCTTCTAGAAGCAATTCTCATCTGCTGCGTCCACATCAATTTCGCCCAAAAGAAATGGTTATCATCCTTCTCGTATGGATTGGTGTCGCCCCATAAACAACAATTTTACTTGTCAATATAGCCGTGCGTCTAAAATTGCATCAAGTTACTAAAAACGATTATGCGGAAAAAATTCGGATCTTCTCCCAAACGCTCCGAAGCATGTCAGTGAATAAACGGAATTGGCTCAGCTGGAACTTAAATTCCAACGCCAAACTTGCCAACTTCAAATCTGTGCACGGTCGAGTTTTTGTGGATGGAGAGTAATCGCCTGCATTGGGTTCTCCTAAACACTTTGCTTCATTTGTTAAAAATTTGATTTTGACGCAAACAGGGAAAATATTTGAGCTACAGATGATTGGAGGTATTATTAAATATTGTTTTAATTAGATCCAAATATAAAAGAGTAGGTACGCACGTTACACCTAATATTTTTATTTATATTATTTAAATAACATGACTAAGAATATATATTTTAAATTTAGACATTTAACTAGGGCTGAATACGTAAAATGTCTCGAACATTCATTATCACTATAAAGATAATAAATTTTCGTCAAGGGTTTAAATTTTGCTGGGCAGGCCATATATTTGGATATATCTATTCGGTGCAGGTCATGTGAGGCGTTTGCTATCCAGCAAATGGTTTTCTTTTATTGTTCATTTATTTATAACTCCCTTAAGGAGACTCTTGTTGAAACCAAAGTGTAGAGTGGATGTAGTAAAATTCCTTCCATCCCCTTTTGGTATAGATGTCTGCCATTTCATTACCTCTATGCCCTTCGTGATCTGGTAATTTTATTAGAGTAATGAGGACCAGAGTCCATTCAGCCCGTTGTGACACTTCACTTTCTGTCCTAGACGTAAATGTACAAGTCAAGTAAGTTCCATCATCCAGTGTAATGCGGCGATATTTCACTTCTAACCTGTAAACATCTTCAAAACGAAAATCTCCATCACCTTTTCCTTGGCAAGTGGTATCGACAGTTGTCTTAGCTGGGTTAATTAAGAAACCCTTTATCACACGTCACTTCCTTGCTGTGTCAACGGCATCAGTTTGCTAACCATGCCAGCTGTCGTCTGCTGTATATTTTCGTATCTCTTACGGTAAAGTATCCTGATTAGTTCGACAACTAGACATTGATTAACCGTATCGACCCTACGAAGCCTGCACCTTACACAATTTACCACCTTTGGATCAGCTCCTGTATTGCAGAATGATGTTAATATGGTGAGAAAGTTGCGCTATTGCGTTGCGTCCTCATCTTCCGTCTCTACCACGTCCATATATTCTGTCAGTGCGTCTAAACGGATGTTCAAAGTCTAGTACCGCTTAACGTTTACCTTTACATTGGAGTCCGTCAGGCTGGCTGCCGATTGTTGGTGCATCCTGCTCTCTGCCGTTTTGATGGGCAGTACAATTGGCTTTACTTAGAACTTTTTTAAGGATATACTCCCGTTTTTTTTTGCGTACTACATCGAGCCTTTTAAGCCTCTCTTCCTCTTTTGTGTCACCGGAATGAGACCTTTTCCGCCTCTCTTTCTTTTTCTTTAGGTGTTAACACTTCGCTATCGAAGCTCTCTTGCTCTTCATCAACAACATTCTGTTGCTGTAGGAATATTACAATACCAACTTAATACCAGCATACAAGAACTAACTTCGCAAATATTTTATGACTATGAATATCTATTGCTCTTAAAAGTGGCTCGAAAGACCGCTGCGTGGTAATAAACTTCCCTTTTTTCTATCGGCGTCACAATCATATCAAAGTAACTGATCCTCAGTAAACTGCAGTGGTAATTTTGCTTGGCGAATTTTTATATTATAGACTCAAAATTTAAGACACTTCATTCACCGACTCTCACAAAAATAAGCAAATGCATTCGATTTCATATATGTAAATATACAATTTTCCAATTTCCCATTTTTAACAAAATACAACCAACCAAAGCCACTAAAATCTCAAAGTAAAATGAGAACGGTTTTTCTTTTCTAATCTTTTAAAATTTTCATTTACCATTTGCTAGCGTCGAGGACTGCTTTCAGATTCCTTTTGCTGCCGAAGTAATTCACAGTCTTGAGTTGGCAACATCGCTTTATTGGACAACTCATATAACAACGCTTTCAAATATTAAAAATAATGGTTGTGTTCGGAAAACTTAGCGTTTGCACTCTTCGATGAAGCCCATTTTTGGTTAAATGGGTACATAAATGAACATAATTGTCGCATTTGGAGTGGAATTAATCCACGGAGCTCCATGTCGTGCAGCACGTGCTACAATTGATTTACCTACAGAAACATTTGATGAAAGAATAATAACAAAACTTTGTTTAAATTTTGAATTTTTTTTTTTTTTTGAAGTTTTAATATTAAGGTCGTGCATATGAAGTTAAAAAGCTGTTTTGCCGCCATTTTGCTTTTCAGAAAATTCATGATAAAAATTCAATTTAGTAAAACAGGAATACAATTTTTTGTTTTTTTAGTATCTTTGGATTTTATATTTGTAAATGTTCTCATTCCCATATTCGAGAAATGTTGAATTGAATTGAAAAAAATAGGTTTTTATAGGTATATACGTACATACATACATCCATATACACATGTTTGTCGTCAAACTTTTTGTATTTTCAACTTGAGTAGAGGTTTTTATCCAAAAATTTGCGTGTTCAACAACTTTAAGCTTTACAGCTCTCAGTGGGACTGATGGTGTCCTAGAGATAATAGACGTTCCATCATTACTGCCCCAACCATACAGATGTACCTCCTTTCCCGTATAAGTAGATGTTTCACATCGTCGTGGTAACTTAATTGAGGATCCTGTAATTCCAGATTTCAGTTTCAAGACTGCAATACTATTAGCACTATTTCCCCCTTCCGTAATTTGGCTGAAGTATAATTTCATAAGCCTCAGATTGGATTCCGAACGCAATCAGTAATTTAGCAGAAGCAACAACAGAAACGTCAGTTGGAGACGCGTTATAAACACATTCTGCCGCAGTGATAACGACCCTATTTGAAGCAAGAGTACCACCGCAAGAGAATACATTTTGTATCCAAATTTGTATTACGAAGGGTACTTTTCTAACGGACTTGCGTGGTTCGATTTTGACTCGGCAACAGCCACTATCCCATGCATAAATATTATATGACAACTTATAAATGTTTTTAAAATGCTGCTGAGTTGAGTCATTTTGCAATGTTGAATATCTTATTTTAAGGTTTTTAGCTTAGAAACCACTTGTCTCTAAGAGTGATAAGCAATACTGACAGAAAGCCTAAAAACTTAGCAGCTCATATAGTTTTTATACCCATATACTACATATGTCTGTACTTTTCTTTGTTATCAAAACAATTGAGCTGATTATTTTTTTTATGTATTTACTTAAGCAACTGCTAAAAGTTTTTATTAAGGGTTTTCACAGTCGCTATTTAACGTTAACAGAATATTTGCTCTCAATAAAAAATCAAATGACTTCTATCACGAGTATAAGAAAAGTCAAGTACATTTCAACACATAAATAGATTTCGTTCGTGTGTAAAAGGGAACAGAGTAGTTTTGTCCACAGTTGCATCGATTGCACAGTGTGCAATACTCATTGTGAAACCCCTTAATAAGAGTATAACAATAAAGCAACACGACATGTGTCTCTAATCTAAACATTTGGATTTTATGCTTCTGAATTAGATAAATACTAAGACCAAATGACATAGAAATAACGTTTTTGTTTATACTATAATTCTTTTCATGGGGGCTATAAAATCGTTTTTAGATTCAACATTATCTATATAAGGGAATGTTTTTGTCAACACCAAACACATATACATACACATGTAAATAACTTTGGAAAAACTTGTTTTTTAAAAAAATTTATATACATTCTCAAACCCTTGACCTGTAACAAACGACAAAATTTCCATTAAAGTTTCCACTCCGTTGTACTATATTCCCTTCAGAAGCGATTCTTAAACTCTTAAAACAAATTGTATATATTTTATAGTAGCCGAAAATTTGTTTCTTTAGTTTAATAAGAGACGATTGCAAGCAACCCTTGTCCTCGTAATTATGTCTTAAAGGTGTGTTTTCACTGTAATACAAAGTATTACGACTTTGTGGGATCAAAATACTAAACAAGATCAAACGTCTGTTGTATGTATTTTTCATGTTTACACGGATGATACAATTAAAATAAAAGCAAAAAGAAAATAAACATTTACCGACCCTAAGTCAAATTTTGTATTCGTAGTCTATCCCACTCCATACATTTTGCTTTTACACGATAAGAGTTATTTCATATTCGACATGTCAGAATACATCTACTTTAAGTGCGAACAGTGGACTGATTTGCCTCAAATAACTATAAAGTACTGCGATTGTTATGGGAAATGCCATGAGAGCCTCGGTGCTACATCCTATACGAGGGTCTTTTAACCCACTCACCGTATTAGAACAAGTCGAGCAAGATTTCAAAATCTTTCGTAAAATCTTCCACAATTAACATTCAACACGAATGAATTTATAAGTGTTGTAAACGTTCAACAAATTGAGAGAATTTTATTACTTTTAATAGTAATTAGAAAAGTAGGCTCATCTTTTCTTGGTAAACTTAAATCGGCTATTATGTGATCTGACGATCCGTTTTATCTTGGATACATCTGTGCTGTCTAGTGAACTTAAAATATTAATTTTACAGGTGCTGCGCCACAGGAACTTGAGTTTTAGAAACATATATGTACATATATAATGAAAACATATTAACTAGTTTTGAGTAAAACATCTCGAAACCTGGCTATTCCGTTCTTACGTTTCTATTAATTTTTTCGTTTGTCATGTTACTATTTCAACTGAGTTTCTTGCTTGTTGTTGCGATTGGCCACCAGTTGAGTATTTTAAATTCATCTAAAAATATTTTTGCTTCTGCTCAAATAGTCCAACAGTTGTCGCTCTCACATTTCAAGTGTAAACAAACTTTAATCAAAAGGTTTTTGACCCTACAGCACAACTTCCTCGGCTTATGAAGGAAATAAATGGCTGTGTGCGGCTGCCGCTGCCGCTGTGGCTGTGGCCGTGTCTGGCAAGAGCTTTCGTTTATTATGGCTGGCTTTTCAGCCGTTTGCAGTTGTTTGTGCGCTGATGAGAAGCTTAAAATGAAAGTGAAAGTTTTAAATTAAATTCAAAACATTCGAAACAAACTACTATAACATGGAAGTGGCAGCTAACGACGACTTGGCTGACTGGTAGTCATTTTATGTATTCAAGCCAACATAATCATCTAACAAACAATTTCATTTAAACATACAAGTGTTCAGCTTTATACGAGTGTGTTTACAAGTATGTATTTGCTTTGAATTTGTATATGTATTTTTTTTTTCTGTCTGTTGGCATGACAACAACTTTCTTTGCGACTGACTATTTTGAATGAATCAGAATATGTTGACTACTTTATAATCATGTTCGTACCTCCTAAATTTTATTTACTTCCATGCCAAGATGAGATAGATTTTTTGTTTTATTAAAAATCTTTTTTATATCGCAAGTATTGCAGCAAGTGTAGAATGGCTCATAAAAACTAAAGACAACATTTAAAATTATTACTTTTAAAGCCACTAAAACCAGAACGAACACATCTGAGCGTTTATTCTGTGAAATTGTTCAGGAAGAGTAGAAGCGGCTACAACTCAAAATTACACAATTAGATTTATGCTGAAAAAAAATTATATTCTTATATTTTTCTAACTATTATCATGCACATTTTTATTTTCATTTGTTTCTGTATGGTGTATTTGTTATTGTTATTCCTAAATTATAATCTTGGCGCTTAGCACGCGATCATCATCAGCATTCTTCCTTTAGTGCTGATATTATAAATCACACGACATGCACTTTCATAATCTAAAGGAATTTGAAAGAACAGCTTCATTAGATCGTCGAAATATTAGTTTCCTCAGCGTTTTAGATAATTAAAATGCTCCATTTTAGAACCTTATACCTGTTTTAGGAAATCTTTCACGGTTTCAGAGCTTTTAACGCTTTTGACACAACAACTAATAAGAGTCGTAAAGGAATCAATTGTAATCTTTGTTTAAATATCGTCCAAAAATGCTTATTGACATTGTAAAAATATTTGTAAATAGATTTTCAACCGGAGAGCAGGTTTTGCCTTAGTGGCAAACTGTGCACTCTGGTTTCCGGGATATAGCACAGAAAGGGTGCATCGGCTAACATGGCAACCAAAACTCTATGTCTTCGATTGTGCAGGTTCTTCTTCTGAAATCTCGCCATAGAGGTTAACGACATGGGATGCCTTGCAAGAAGGATTCTGGTGTTTCGTCATTGGCTGAAACCTTCTGCCTGTGGCTTGCATCTAAGAACCGAGTGGTGTTGGTAGCTAAGAGGTGAATAGGCCAATTTTCGATAACCCAAATGTGCCCAAGATGTGCTATTCGTAAGAAGATGGCCTGCTGTTCCTTGCCTTTATTTGCGCAACTGACACCACCATTATCGGCAAGAAGGATTAGAAAGTTCAAGCTCTCGAGCAAGTGTTTTATGCAACTTCAAAATACGAACGATCTAATAGTTTGTGGTTATATTTTCTATGTTTGTGATGACATTTCAAAATTTTATATATTGACACTGATTACAATATATTTGTATACAATTTTTCTTGTACTGATTGGTTTCGTTTGTTATCAATATGGTACTCTTTTTTATGGGAAATCTAAACAAATTTAAATTTTTGATCTGAAGTTTTCGTAGAACAATTTACCAGCTTTTAGCTTCTGACAATTGCAACTTGTTCAATGTTCAATAGTTTTGCAGTAGTGGATAACGCTGACTGTATGGCATTTAAGACAACTACCCCAGAAACATATAAAAATAAAGAAAACTTCACTAAAGTTGATTTTCATAGTTCTGAAAAAATCTACAAAACGCTTTTGTTTGATTGAGAAAAAGGCATAGATAATTGGGAAGCGGAAAATCCTCGACACTCTGAGAAGAAAGAATTTAATAAACTTTTTTCTGTCTATAAATTTACGAAGTTTTAAATTGAAAATAATATAAAATTTAACAAATTAAATAGTTAAATCAATTTCTGCCCTCCATAAATCTGGGACCAGAGCTCAGCAAACACTAGCAACGCTGGAACTCTGAATCCCATTCATTAAGCAGTTTTCTTGATTCTGTTTTCAGACTCCATTTCAGTGGCTGTACGTTGGGGTGCTGGTGTTTTTACTCTTTTAGTCACCTGCATTTTAATATCTACTATATAAAAGTTATAAGTTGTATATGCCTTAGATTTTCTTTTAAAAATGTTTGAAGTCATTGTTTATATTATCACTTATTTTTTAAGTTCATTGTTTTCACTGCATTCATTGTGCTTTTTTCCGCTTGCTGTTTTGCCATTTTAATCATAAAATAAAAATTCCTATTTTTAAGAAATCATAGTGCAACTAACTGGCAAATAATTTTTTTTTTTTTTTTTTGCAAAGATTTCTTTTATATTTTTGTGTATTTTGGCTTTTTCATTTATATGGTAGTTGGTTCCGAAATTTATTCAGGGGACTCAATTAAGAAGTTAATGATTACTACATGTCTTAAATATGGGGTTTGTTGAATAAAATATTTCTTTTAATAAAATTTGAAGGCTTTTTATAGTTTTAAGTGTTTAAAGTGAGCTAATAAAGATTATGATGTTGTATAAAATTGAGGTTGTTAAGCTAAGCTTCGTTAGCTTTTAGCTGTAATCCTAGATTATAAACAATTTGTATTTAACACTTGCTGATGATGACTGTCGTCAAATTAGGTTGCAAAGTTGGAGAGAACTTCGTTCTTAATTATCTGCAATGATCCGGAAAAGTTCAGCTGTTCCTCATTTTGTACTGCGTTTGCCCAGATATTATACATAGACATTAGCCCTTTCAAGCTTTGAAGCAAAGTTGCTGATGCTTAATGAACGCCTTTCACCCTGGAAATGTCATGGCCACGCAGGTTTTTTCGTATATGTAAGAAAATGTATGTTCTGCAGTTGTACATTTCAAAACAGACTTTACATATCATTTAATATATATTTCTTTCTAAATACCTACATATTGGCTAAAAAAATTCCAAAATTTTAATATTATAAAGATACTTAACAACTTTGCTTATTTCAAATACAAAAGGCATTGTTTGTTTAGTCACGCGTGACTAGTGCAACAAAGCTTTTAAATTGTTCGTCTGTATTCTAAAAAAAAAAATTATTCTTTGAATACTTTGCGCATATCAAGCCAAGGGCGCATCATTGATCTTCCCAGCCCATTTATGACTTTATGTTCAAAAAGAGGGAAACTTTTTCCTTTTAAGTGAAACGCTTGAAAATAAAATAAATATTGATATTGTTATTAATATGTAGAGCAAAAACAAGCTGCAATCGCGTATTGCTTTTAGTTTTGTATATCTTAAATCTAACAAGACGTCTGAATTATATTTGGCTTTTGAAGCTAATGGAAGAACTTGGGCTTCCCATAAGCCCCAAAGAAAAAAGCAGATATTACACGCTTTACGCAGCCAGTTGACAGGTTTTTTCTGCTCAAAACCTTCAAATTTGCTTTCACAGTGTTCCAGAAGGAACCATCTTTGTTTTTATATATCTTTGCATATTTAAGACATCGAGTTTGATTGATTGCTGAAATGAATGGCTTTTTTCTTGGGACTCGACCCATGCAAACCACATGACGCTCGTCTAATTGTACTGGGGCTTACGGTAGAACTTGATGTTCCTGAAAGTTCCTCTGCTATCTTTACAACACTTCTTGTTGGAGTTTTCCTTACGAACTACTGATCGGCGTAGAACCTCATTTAAAATTTTCCGCACCTGGGCACCTTTTAACCTCTTCGTGATATTTTTTCACAGGTTCGCGAACACCAAAGAAAGTTTGTTTTCCCATTTTCTTCTTCTTTTTGTATCATAACTTTTGTTGTTGTAAAATTGTTTCTGTTGTTTTTAATGAGTTTTGTTAACCTTTAATACAGTTTCATGAAAAACATATATTGTTGTAATTTATTTTATTTTAAACGACTGAAATAAAACTTCAACTATAATAATTCATGCTGTACCTTTAACTTTTACGCTCACAGTAATCAATAATATGATCACACAATATATTTCAAATGGTGTCATTATTTTGTGTGGATTACAAAAAGTCAAGACTTTATCAATCGGTGATTTTCGCCACTGACCTTTTCAGTTCGTTCTCATTTATTGCTTATAGGTGGAAGGCGTAAACGCTAGAGATCGTTGAGCTTTGAAGCAAAATTAAAAAGATTTTCCAGCTGGAAAAAGTTGTACCTTTAATTTAATTTTATCTTAAACAAATTTTCCACGTTTTTCATCGACATTTTTCATTAAAATAATGGCTCTGTTCATGAAATTCATCGTGCACAACTTTGTGCCCCTGTAAAGGCCATTTTTTGTTGAATGGCTGTGTAAGTACTCGTAATTGTCGCATCCGGAGTGAGATTAATCCACAAGAGTTTGTCTAGACACCATTACGGCCAGTTTGATGTGCTTTATGGGGTGGCGGAGTTGTTGGTCTATATGTCTTAAAAAACTATGATGGTCATAAAGTTGCTTCCAATGGTGAACGTTGGAGGTACATGGCTAGAAATTTTTTCGTCCATCAATTAGGCCACTTATTTACGGCAATAAACCAGACATAATTAAACAGATCGCGGAATCCAGGTACGTCTGCACCGGTTCTTCTGGCCTATTCTGATGGAGACGAATCTCACTTCTTGAACTTGTCAATGGCTAAATATTTAGATCATCAAGGTATTTTTGCACAACGGTTTCTGCCAAGCATCTTCCTGTATCTTTAGGTGTAAACTACAGGCAGAATGTTTTAATGTTTTAGCCAAGGTGAGCACCTCAAGCTATGACCGACACCAGAATGCGCAAAGATATCCGGGGGGAATTTTTGTCCATAGATGTTTGACTGCCATGCCAGCCAACGGACCCCTTTCCCTGTCAGAATGATGTGATGATATACAGCATATCTTAACCTGCTAAGTTTAGCCTTGAAAAAACTTAAACGGCAACGCTGCACTGAATACTCGTTTTCTCTGGTGCCATTAATTAAGTATCAAGTGATAATTTTCAAAATTTACATACATTTGTAATCAAATATGTGCATACGTATATAATGGGTGATCCACTTAGATCTTTATTTTGATTAGATCTTTACACATATGTAGTTCTTTGTAAAGGGCTAGACATAACTGCCGCTTGGATAAAGATAGGAAATCCGAACAGATTACTCTTGTTATATCTATATCACTGCATGATTTATATTTGCTCTACGAATGATATTGTTTTGATAGCGATACTTCCGACAATTGGTTTTACCAAGCCCCCATTTAATAAAACTTCTACAGATGCACGTTCGCAACCACTTTTACACTACTCTCGTAGTAGTGTAAATGTCATAATACTCAGTCTGACATCTAAATGTTGAAAAGGGAAGGGAACAAAATGTTCTATCTGAATTACCCGTTACAAGCGCTACAACTTCAAGTCAAGTCGTAAAATACAATTTGTCTATTAAGATCTTTTTCTTAAATTAGGAAGGAAACCATTCAACAGTATAAAAAGAAGAAAAAAATTAAATGAATGAATTGGCTGTCAAATAAACCGTCGCTGTTTGCAATACACAATTCATAAAAAAACATGTTTGTTGTACATACTTGTATGTATAATTATATAAACCAGCAATTATAGTTTTTTCTCTTTATTTTGTTTTTTTTTTCTGCTTTAGTTTTAGTTGTTGTCGTTCTGCATTTCCTCATTTACGGCAGCGAATTTGCTTCTTCTTTTTTGAATAAATGTGACAAACAAAATTAAACAAGTGGGCAGCTTGTTACGAGTCTTCATTATCCGGAAATATGTGATAAATTAATTAAAATCCACTGTCTGCTGTTAGTGATGCTTTAAATGCTCGCGCAGAATGAAAAAAAAATGGATTTTCTTTGTGCTACAAGTTTCAATAGGAACATTTCAAATTCATTCATAAAAATTGCAATTTTATATTTCAAACATTTATGTACTGACATATGTGACAGTGTTGTATTTGAAAATAAGATTACTAACATGCGCAAGTAGTTGCAGGTAATTTTGCAAATGGAAACTAATGAAATGCGAATACTCGTATGTCCAAGCCTCCTTATTGTTTTGCTACTCAAACTATTAGGGTTTGAAAAATTATTAATCAATGCGAATCATTAATTATGTATTTTCTTTTGAAAAATTATAACAAAATTACGATATGGTAGATATTTGAAGTTTAAGTCTCCAGAACCAATCATACAGACGACCGGATAATATCAAATTATCGTCAATTAAATTCTCTAAAACTAAAAACGATGCCTCCGGTTTGGCAAGTTTTCATTCGCATTGATAGACGACGCATAGATTGGGTTGCAAGTTGTGAGCATTTTTCTCAAATAGTTCGCCTGGGAAGCCTTCAAACCGGTGGATTCTGCATTTCGGGCTATAGAGGCTTAAGGGTTTTTCTGTTGACTACCAAAACTTAGAAGTTGCCAAACCCTGCAGCAAACCTCAATTGAAAAATTGAATGCGGACCCAAGTTTTTCTCGTAGGCTTGAGGTTGGGTTGAGGTGCCTGCCTGGGCTGACAGGTGCTGTTTTCTTGCAACAACGTAATGGTAAGGAAGGCGTTTACAAATTCAGTTAGTGGCAGGTGCTGCTGCAAATCAATTACACAATCGGTCCGATCTCAGTGACTGGGTTTCTCTTAATATACTATGTTTGCCCCTGCATGAATGATGTCATATAATAGCACATGTTCTAGTTATAACTGAAATGTCATAGTGTTTGCTCTGTGCACGACACAAACTACAGTATTTCTCGTCTAAACACAAGCCTTTGATAAAAAAAAGCTCCTCCGTTGCCAGTTTCAAATAAGCGCAATTAGCAAAAATGAAATCCAAACGAGCTGCATTTTGTAGCCACGCGCCAGCCAAGATCCTTAGGTTATATATTCCACGTACTCGAAGGACAAAGGGCAACAATGATATTTTGGTGTCTGCTTAAATGCTTCGCGCTACAGCAAAAATATGCTCTTCGGTAAACACATTTGATTGTCTTATGGTTAGTTTTGAATTGGGAAAAGTAAAATTAGCACCAAAACGATCAATAACTGCACGAATTGATCACTAGACCGTTTATGTTGGCCGTAAAATGAATGTAGTGCTCTATGAGCTTCGCAAAAAAATTTTGTCCACTATTTGCCAGCTCGTTCTGGCGTCAAACAATTCACAATGCCTTGAGAGAAATGTTAATATAGTTTAACATTCTCAAATGTCAAAGCATCGATATCGATAGTTCTCTTGCAGCTAAAAAGAAACCTTCACTAAAAAAAACCCGGCGATATTTTGGTATTTATTATTAGTTCTCGAAATTCAGATAAAACCCAAAATAAATAAGAGAAAAACTTTTCATTTTACGATATCTTTATATTCAGAATCATGTCTATTTAATACGAGTATTTATTATCGCTGCTTTTATTTAAAGCGTTAAAGGTAAATTTTGAGCTGGTGTTGAGACATTTAGTAACGCTTTTTTAATTAATATGTATGTGAGTGATTTTAATCTCGAAGCCGGAATTTTTACATAAAAAAGTAGAGACAACTTTGAATATATCTCACGAATTCAGTGTAAAATGTAACCGAATATCTGGCCATGAATTTGGCGAAAACAAAACACAAAAGAATGATGGAAAAAACATCATGTTCTTGAAACACACGCTTATATTTTTTCACGACGAATGGAAAAGGACATGGAGAAGGAAGCTCATGTTTTTATTTAAATATGGTAAATGCTTCCATATGATGGCAGTATGTATGTCTGAATGTATGTGCGAAACGGATTATGCATGTGTCTGTACGAGTACGAATGTATTTTTGTTTATGTTAAGGCATGTAGCGAATTATTTGATGCGATTGCTTTAGCATCCTACTGAAATATCCTGCTAACCTATTCGTATTTCATATACTTATGTGTATAGATGTGTATGTAATACGTACACAGATGCATAAGCGCATGTAAAACTTTGTTTACATCATCTATTTGACAATTATTTTGTGTAAAGAGATGTGCACTTTTAAAAATTTACCAACACATGTGTACGTGCATATTCAGTAGATACATTGTGTAAATGATACTCGTACTTATTTATTTATTATTATGCGATATAATGATGCAAGAGGTAATCGTTTATGTGATTGTTGAGGCTTGTATATACACAAATACTTTAGCAAAAACGTCTAACTATCCGGTATCCGGTAGACAAAGAAAATGCTCCTATACATGTATGCAGGCAGGTATGTTAGTACGACTACACACATATAAGCACAAATGTATGTAAATACATACGCAAGCATGTATGTGTATAAAGATAAGCTGCTTTGATAACAAATTTTCCAGTTATTTAAGCATTTTTAGAGCATGAAAACAAGCATATCTGTGCCATATGGACATACAACTACTAGGACACACACTCGTATACCAGAGGAACCCAGATTAGCAGCTGCTTTAAATTACATGGCTTAAAGAAAATTTGTAGATTTAAAATTAAAAACTTAAATTTATTCTCTTAAAATTAAATATTAACCTTAGAATTATTAATGTCTTCTCCAGCAATTGTTTCTGTTTTCTGGAATATATTGTTCAAGTGATAAGTGCACGGGCTTAAACTTTGTTATATTTCGGAATATAATCCAATTTGTTTATTGTGTGTTTTGAATACTTAAAACGGAGATAATATTTTTATCCATTTATTCATAAGTTTTGTTAAAGGTGGGTCGAGATAAACATGGCAGCAATGAAGAACGTCGAGCTGCAAATAATCTATGAAAAGAAGGAAAAACTCTGAACTTCATTGCTGAAGCACTTGGGAGATCTGAACATTGCATCAGAAATGCTCTTAAGTCCGCAAAAAACAAAGAAATACGAAGTAGACCATGAAAAACCTCATCAAATACTGATTGTCTTATGGACCAAAAAGGAACCCCTTTATGTCGTCAAGAACAATTTCTGCCGAAATAAATAATGATGGTAATTAGTGCTCCGACTGTTCGTCGAATATTGTTGGAACAAAATCTGCCAGGAAGAAACGCCCGAAAAGATCCACTATTAAACTCTAAGAATATAAAAAATTGGGATTCAATTCGCTAGAAAATAGTTATATTGACGATTTAAAAAAAAACTATTACGGAACGATGAGACGAAAATAGATTTTTTTGAATCGGGCAGTCGACATAATGTCAGAAGACTAAAAGTTAATCAACGTGAAAAAAAAACACGTTAAACATGGTGGAGGTAATATCAAGGCATGGGGTGCATTTTTTTGGTGTGGTGTTTGATCTTCGCATCAGTTTACCCAAATCATGAATAAAGAAATCTATTGTTATATTTTAAATGACGTGATGCTCCCATACACAGAAAACCACATGCCACTTCCAAATTAGCACTTCCAACAGGAACATAATCCAAAACACCCGTCAAAGTTAGTTAAATCTTGGCTGATTGAGCACGAAGTGTTCTCTTTGGAATGGCCCGGTCAATACCCTGATCTCAACCCGATTAAGAACTTGTGGATGGCGCTAAAACGAAGTTTGGAAGGAAAAGTTTTTAGTAACGAAAATCAACTTAAGGAAGCTGTAGGCAGCGGTTGGGAAGGTATTCCCATCGAAAAATGTCGAAAATTAATAGATAATATTTTTTACATAAAGCAAGATGCAAACAATTTTAGTTAAGAACTAGTGTCTTTATTGAAGACTAAAAATAAATTTAATTGCCCCAGTGTTATCGAAAAATATAACGCCTATTATTTTGATCGCCACTGTATATACATACATATATTAACCAAGAGCAAAGCAATTGCCGCTTGTAATAATAAGTACATTTCAATAATGCTAAAAAACATACTTCATAAATTGCCTTAACACATTTAAAATAGATTAATATTTATAACCAGATCGTCTCTAGCTTGTGTCACTTCCCTAATTCTGTTTGGCAGACTGGATATTAATTTCTTGTAGGCGCAGGTATGATTTCGGACCACGCTATACTGATTTTCTGTCATATTTCTAAAAGTTTCCTCGACCAAAGATTTTCTATTGGGTACAAGTCGGCCGGCTGACTGGACCAATTTAAAGGGTGGACGTCGCTGAACCAATTCTTCAGCAATGTAGAAGTATGCTTTGGGCCATTAGCCTGTTGGAAAACTCAAAGTAACAGCATTTATTCATGTGCGTAATTCTACATAAGGCACGTGTTTTTATATTCCATTTCGTTCATTGGTCCTGCTCCAATCCATGAGAAACATACCCAGACCATTACCACCGCCATGCTTAGCAGTCTTTGTAAATCGAAAGTGGAATTAACTTGCTTTCGGGCGACGAAGTCATTTCCAGACAAATTTGTTTTTGTGTCCACACTCCAAAGAATACTGCATTATTTGCTTCCACCTTCAATTCCGTGTAAGATTAAATGTTCACTGGCCAAATATAAACTAACAATAATGTTGTTCTTACTCATGCGGGGAACTTTTCGTGCTGTTCGGCCCGGAAGACGTCGTCGAACAGATCGTGGAGTGAATGTACTACACGGCCAATTTCAGCGGCAATTGCCCTTGAGGACGTCAAATTGGTCCTTTTTTTAAACTAAAACAATATGCTGATCTGGACTTGTTTTGTTTGGTCCCCTGGGGCTTTCAGCAGCAGCTTGTTACCATTTTTCTCATATTTTGTACAAAGTTCAGCGAATGGGCTTTTTGAAATTTGTTTTAACGATTTTCTTTCTTTCCTTAAGTTCTTAGCTTTTGTTCGTTCATCAGATCTGCATTACGCACTTTACTCGTATTTTGAATCTTAATTTAAAACCTTAAATATTTTTGCCAATTTTTATGAAACTATAAAAATATTAAAAAAATATGTCACTTTTAAATTTGACAATATCCAACAAACTTTTCTTTTGGCCATTGTTAGGATCAAGTTATTGCGGCGCGGTGCATAAATCAATAATTGGCGATATATACAATAAGTAATTTGTAATTCGTAGAGTTGCCATGTGCTGATCTTTACGAAACTAGAAATTTTATTAATTATTTATTCATACCATAAAATTTATGTTCCCATTATTTTCATATATAAATATTTACATATATCCAAACCACGTAACTAAGATTTGTAATATTTCGCAGTAGAAGGAACCTTCACTTGCAACCACGTATTTTAAACTTTTGCTTATAAAAATTTAAAATTTTTTCACTTGTTTCTCTATCAATTAAAAATTTGTTTTCGTTTTTTTTCCTTATCTTGTTATACATTTGAGCCAACCATATATATTAAGGTGGTTTTTTTTACTGTATAGTAAGACAAGTGAGTACTGGGGCTGTTTTTGCCGAATTGCTATGGGAACCGAAAATTTTGAGCCACTTTTCGAACATTAGGTGTGACGTCATAAGCCAGTGACTTTACGTCCGAACGATACTATTTTTTAGCTGAATAAACTAAAAGCAATATATCCACAACGTTGTCGGTGAATTAATTTGTGATATATCTTTATATAATCTATATATAGAAGTCGTTTCCAATGATTTTGATGCAAACTAATATCCAAACAATTAGATGTACGAGTATAAATAATTCCACCTCTTTAGCTGGAATTAAAAATATAATTATGCCAGATGTGGCGGTTCCTGAGAGTTTTATTGGCTTGCTAAAAATGTTGCCACCCCACCACCTATTACAGTGCCAACGAGTTTCGCATTTTTGTATACCCCTCTAATACGGGTATCAAAGTAAATATTTTTCGATTAGAAAAGCTAAAAAAAATGGATGATCGTTTTGAACTCGAAATCAAAGATAAAACGATACCTTGTCTTTTAAATTTTTTCTACTCATTTTAGTTCAATTAAACATCCTTAAAAGAAACATCAACGTCAAAACCAAAATGAAATCTGTTACTAATGATTAGAAATAATTAATATTCGTATCTAATATATTTTTAAATATTTAAGAACAAATTTGTCTAAAAGTTACTAATGTCACGTCATATTCTTCAATTCAACCTTTTAAAGGCATATTATAAGGCCCTGCAAAATTATGTCCAGTTTCCAAGCCAAGAAAACCATTTACATTTTTTTCACGTTGGCGTCGCTACTTTTGTTTGGCATTTTCTTTGATTGCAAAATTCGACTATATCAACTTTCATATCGAGTGCTTCTTATGAGCTTTAATTGAAATTAAAAACTGACATGATTTTTTTTTCATTGTCAACATAACGTATAAGATCGTCACGTTCGTTACAATTAATACCCAAAAGAATACTAAACTAAAAAAGAAACTATGAGACCCTCTTAATTCCAGTAAATTTTTTTTTTTGTTAATTCTTATTATACTTACTTTTTCGTACTTAAATTATGAAACTAAATTCTTTTGCAAGCAAAAGCCTGCTATTTTTTTTTATTCTCTTCTAAAGCGTCATGCAGAGCTTTTTTAGCTCTTATGCCGAAAATATTGCTCCACTTGTGCTATTCTGCCTTTGAACAAGGACAAGTATGTACCCACATGTTATTATTGTACCCGAGATACGAGTACTCCTTCTGCCCTGTGCAAAATACCCTCTAAATAACGAAAATTCTAAAAATGATTTAAAACTTATCACAAGTTCTTAATATGAAACGTAATTTATGCTGTGAAATCTGCCAAGAACTTTCTGTTTCCAATACCATGAAATTTGCTGTTTTGCTTCAGTTCTATTTGAATTTATTTTGAAATAATTTAAAAATTAGCTCAATGGAACCTTTTTTGCTTGTAAGTCTCATTTTGTTCTGTTACGAAAATCAAGGAGTTTTTGAAACTGCTACCCTGTTATTTTATCCTTTAAATTTAACTTTCAAAAATGTTAAATCTTATAAAAACAACAAAAATTGTTTGCCAAATAAATTTCCATTCTTAAAGTTTGTAAAATTTTAAAAGTTTTTCTTTCCCTTGCATAATATGTATTTTATTTATTCAAATATAATCAGAGGCAAGTGTGTGTGTGTGCACGTGTGTGAGGGAGTGTTTCTATTTAAAAGTGTCTGTCTGCCTGTTTGCCGTATCATTTTTTATGACATTCTCCATAGCAACTTGTAGACATTAAGGTTTTTGAAAATTTCTTTGAGCAGGCTGTCAGTAGGAATTGAAAGGACACTTTAATAAAATATTTCGTGTTTATTTTGGCATTCCTTTCTTGTTGTTATTGAGTTGCGAACAACTCAAAAGTTCTGCAATAAACGTCAACAAATAAATGCCTTGTTCTGTGGAAGCTTTTGAAACAAGTTTAACCAAGTCATTTACAAAGAAAGGAAGAAATCCATTTACATATTACATGATATTTTATTGCATGAGTAAAAGTAACCGAAAAATGTATGAATGGAGCTGTTTTCGTTGCAGTTCTCACAGCACAATTTCATTGCTGGATACTGAGCAGGTTGACACTTTCTTTATTAAAAAGAAATTTTTATAGAATAGAAATACGTGCGAGGTCTATTCAAAACGGTGATTAAATTTCTCTCAAAAACATTTTTTTATACACCAATACCTAAATAGGCCCCCCAAGATAGAATACACTTGTGCCAGTGATTTTTCCCATCCTCGAAACAGTTCTGATCACTGTCACTTTTTGGTATGTCCTTGACTTCTCTCAACAATTCGGTTTTCTATATTTTCCAGTGTCGTAAAACACCGCCTTTTCGTGCGTCTCTCAATCTTTTGAGCAGGAACAGGAAAACATCACAGGGTTGCGAATCTGAGTACAGTATTATTTTTGACCATAAAATCATAAAATGCGTCCGTTTTCGGAACGCACTTAATTCAGCAAATATTTTAAATAAACTTTGCACTAAGACGCTTTATACCAAAAACTTGGCATGAGCCAACCGATATGCCGACATTCTCAGGAATCTCTCCAAAAGTAATTCGACAATTCTTCAAAGAAATTTTATTTACTGGAGCCTCTAGGACGAGTGTCGTCATTCTCATCTTTTCGACTTTCTGTTAAAAACTGATATGCCACCGTATGCCGCTGTTAAAACTTTAAGTGTTTTTGATCACTTAATTCCCTTGATTCGACCTGAAACAAGTAGATTTAGTAATAAATACTTAGAGCGCCTTAGCAATCACTGTAACATTTTAGCAATTAATCTATTCGATGAAACTGAAGATATAAAGAGATTCTAACCATTTCATATTCAGAAAATGATACAGACTTTTAACAATTCAGGCTAAACTGAGTAACAAGGAAATGTTTACTATTATAACACATTTTTTTCCAATATTATTATATAATATCAAGTATAAGTTTTTAAGCTTAATAAACATAAAGCGAATAAATAAAGCGAATTTGGTTCGTCCAGTCTTCCCTCTTCCTTGCAACTTTCCTTTTTAAACTTTTGCAACAAATGCTCTTTTTTTGTTGGTGAATTGTACAGTTTTTCCACCATTCTATGCTTGTGTTTAATCACATTTCCATATTTTTTTACAAACAAGCCATTGACAAAGTTACATTTGACCCATAGAGCTGCATGCGTTTTCGGATTTGTTTCTTTTTTTGTTCTTCCTTGTGGTGGGTGTGGTGTGGTGGATTGATGTAAAAACATTAGTAAAAAATGTCTGTAAATGTCATTAGGGCCACAGAAAACTCTAGTAGAGCTGCTTCAAAAACCTTATACTAACAAGGTACACAAAAATATTTATGCAAGTGGTTGCGTGTTGACGCATAGAAACCAGAATGTTCATATGACTCTTTCTCACACACACACTTACGACTATATTGATATATCCGTGTAAGGCGTTAGTATTGGTGCACATGGCTAGTAATGCCATGAGTCCAACAAGGCAACAGAAGATAAAACAATTACAAGGTCAAATGTAAACAATAACAACAAAGCAGCAACAACACTGTGCAATTTTTGTAATTCCTTTAGAAATTTAAACGGTTTTTTTCTGCGGAGGACATGCACATGCATGCTACAGTACAGTACAGTATCCATTTTTAACTTGAATTATGGCTCAAAGGAAGCACTATAATCTGTATTAAATTACAGTTGATGACAAGAGGAATTCCGGATCGAAAGAACATGCTGAAACCCGTAGCGGTCTTCTTAGCAGAAAAAAATGGTAAAATGGCGAAACCATTGTTGGAATACGAAAAGGTACAAAATTCTAAGGGCAGATCATTCTACAGTCGTAAAATGTGTGACTCTAGTTCGAGGTGAAGAGCTAAAGCTGGTGCTAACCCTTTTATACGATCTTATAAAGGAAAAAATAACTACCGCAGCTTCGCTTCGATATTTTTAAAGGATCTGTCCTCCGTTTGATTAAAAATACGACAACACATTAATCATTATCATTAATCTGCGAGTTCTTGCTAATATTATAACCATAAATGCCAGATATTTTTTTTTTAATATTTTGCTTACTTTTGGCTTTTGGTAAGACACATGATCAGACTGTGAAATGGTGATGTTGTTGAGTGTCACAGGGCTGTAATGTACTTACTTTGCAGTTCAGTTATCGAGCCACGCCTGCAACCCTCTTAGATAAGTAGCCAGTTCCCTAAATGCAAGAATGAGAGACAGCGGGAGAATATAAAATACCTGTGTCATCGGCAAACGTACAAAAGATCAGCTTATTAGTCCTTCACTCAGTCAGAGGTGTAAATAATATACCGAGTTGGTCCCGGAACGCAACCGGCCTTAATTTCAAAATCTTTTTGTGACTTAAATAACTTGAGCCTTGTATAATATAATTATTCCCCAAGGTTCAATAATTGGTCCGCTATTATTTTCCATATATTCTAATGATCTGCTTAGCACAATTACAGACTGGCGGATAAAAATTGTACGCTGACGATTTACAACACTCTACAAGTTGTAACCATAATGTCATAAATCAGCATATAAATAGTGGGCTTCAGCAAATGGCTTAGAAATAAGTCCGAGCAACCCAAAATGTATTGCACAATCTAGAGCAGATGTTCATCATTCCGATTTAAAAGTCTCCTATTACAGTGGCACCTTTATATTTACGCAACATGCCACTGGTACTCAATTCCTTGTAGCTTACAAAACTTAAACAGCGCCTGAAAATTCAAAAAACCTTTAATAATTTTTTTTTCTGAAAAGTGTGATTCCATTGCTCTTTTCTTTGCAACCAAAAGTTTTTTTCTATCATAAATCTCAATCTTATAATAACTGTCTTGAACTTGCTGACTTGTAAATTTCTATGGTTTAATCAATATTCAACATATTTTTGTTTTTCTTTTCCAAAAATTTGACTCTTATAAAAAAATTTATAAAATTAATTGTGTCATTAACTTGCTTTCATTATAAATATGTTGTACTTGTGTTTTAATCAAAAAATATATGACAACACTGCAAAACAGACTACTCTATCTTGTGTGTGGAATGATACTAGTAAATACATACATACATACTAACTAATTGAAATAAAATAGAGTCCATAAGGAACCTGTGACACGAGGTATGGCGTGTGCCAGATAATTTATATGTATCATGTAGAGGTAAGAAAATATTGCAACAATGAGACCCACATCCGACGCGGTTAGGACATCAAGACGAGCATCCATTGCCAGATTCAGAAAGAAACTCATTGCTTTTCTCCAATGAGAATAAAATCTACAGCATCTTTAGGGGTTGTTGTTTAGATAGCGTCTGGCGTCCTATCTGTACTCGTAAGTGTGTGTCTATTAAAGCACCCCCTCAATATAAATTTTCCATGAGCTTTTGCTGTCTTTTTTTTATGATTCCCTATGAAATGAATCTACAAATTTACTTTTTCTGTATGGAATTTTTGACGCCCACGCATATTTAGCATATTTGCACGTTTTTATAGCAAAGTTGAACAAACAACATAAATACGTACATACATACGTGCGTACAGAAGTTCAACGCTGACACAGCGAAAATGTTCATAAATGGATGGATACTGATAATAAAAATATGTATTTTTTTAGTTATCAAATACGGAGAAAATGCGAATGTTTGTTTCCCATTTATAAATCTTATCAATATCGTAATTATACTAGGATCACAAATTTAATAAGCAGGTAGTGGTATGAGAAATGCTCGTACACTAGTAATAAAAATGTATGTATAAGTTAAAACTAAAGATAAATATGAATAAAAATTGTAAATGGAAAAAGCTATAGTTTTGTGTTTTGAAACATATTAATTTTGTTGCTACCAACACTCTTCTTGTCGTGGGGGAAGAGCCTAAATTCGTAAGGATACCAGTGGGTCCCACATAGTCCACCCTCTGTTTGCACTTGTTGCAATAAACTCATACGTACATACATACATACATACATACAGAAGTACATGAGTTGAAGTAAAGTTTTGAGTGCGCAGAATCGAAAACTGGTTTAGTATTCATATATGAGTATGTACGAAAACAGTTATGTTGAGTCGCTTAAAGCTTTTGTAACAAAACACTTGAGTTGCCAACGTTTGCGAATGTCTCATATATTTTTCTAAATCAAATTTTCAACGTTTTCAAACCAAATGGAAGAGAATAAAATAAATTGAAGAATGCAGAAAGAAGAGATAAAAGAGAACAAATAAAAGAGAGGAAGAAGAACTGCTAGTGTACATTTATAAAGAAAAGGAAAAGAAATAGGAAAACAAAAGTAGAAAATAAAGGCAAAATGAGAAAAGAAGAGAGGAGAAAAGAAAAGAGAAAAGAAAGAAAAGAACTGAGAAGTCAGAATTTACATTAGGAAAACAAAAGTAGAAAATAAAGGCAAATTGAGAAAAGAAGAGAGGAGAAAAGAAAAGAGAAAAGAAAGAAAAGAACTGAGAAGTCAGAATTTACATTAGGAAAACAAAAGTAGAAAATAAAGGCGAAATGAGAAAAGAAGAGAGGAGAAAGGAAAAGAGAAAATAAAGAAAAGAACTGAGAAGTCAGAATTCACATTAGGAAAACAAAAGTAGAAAATAAAGGCAAAATGAGAAAAGAAGAGAGGAGAAAGGAAAAGAGAAAAGAAAGAAAAGAACTGAGAAGTCAGAATTTACATTAGGAAAACAAAAGTAGAAAATAAAGGCAAAATGAGAAAAGAAGAGAGGAGAAAGGAAAAGAGAAAATAAAGAAAAGAACTGAGAAGTCAGAATTTACATTAGGAAAACAAAAGTAGAAAATAAAGGCGAAATGAGAAAAAAGGGAGGAGAAAGGAATAGGGAATTTTGGTAAATAATAATTCGATTACAATTTATGACCTCTTCGTAAATATGTATGTATGTGTCAATTTTCTAAACAAAACTTTGTTATGGCAAGATTTATGAAGAAATTACAATGACAGATAATTGTCAAAACTGAATTGCAGCTCACTTCAGGCATAACAGTGGGAATAAGAAAGTGAAACGAGTCGAAAGTGCAATCAAGCTGTTACTCTTCGTTGTTTTCCCCTCAGCTTAGCTGAAAGAATTACCTAATGTAAATTCTGACAAAGGGTAGAGAAAGAGAAAGCAACAGATGAGAATCCAAGAGATGCGGAAAGAACAGAAAATAATTTAATATATTGAAGGAGAAGAACAGAGCAGAGAATAAAAAAAAGAAAGCAAACACAAAATGTTAGATAAAAAGAAAGAAAGAGAACTATAAAAAGTGTTTAAAATTGAGCCAACGTACTCGTACGTTGTAAGACAAGTTATTTTTCGAAAGTTTCATGGTAAGGCTATTAAAAGCCGCTCTCTACCGCACACATATTTAAGTGTTTGAATCCTTTACTCCTTAGTACGAGCGTAAAGAAATACACCCGCAAATTTGTTATATTTATGTATGTATGTGTGAACTGTGTTTGTATTGCGTGTAAATTTTTCTACAGTTTAGCGTTTAAATATTCTGGCCTCCTGTTGAAAATCGACGACGTGAGTTGACTGTTTTCCCATTAAAATAAAAAATTTATTACTTTTGTCACACGGTTGGTGGTAGATTTATTACTTGCGAGTACATTAACTGGAATTTTTTCTATTCAGTTCTACACAAGACAGTATTAGTAATAGTCGGGGCTTATTTACACTTTTGTGGTCTTAGAAAGACGGCCCGGCCCGGCCCCTACCCTAAAAAAAAATCTCTGCAAATTTGTTTCTCTATGCGGCACTTTATCATAACTTTCTAATCGCTGTATACAAACAATTTGATTGAGTTCCTTTATTTTTTATTTTCTAATCCTGAGTGAGTTAAGTTCAAAAAATTTCTCAGCGAATATCTTTGGACAGGGCCAACAGCATTTGCCAGCAAATATATGATACAAGAATCTTTTATCAACAAATATAAAATCTTTATACCTAAAAGCTTTTTTTATGTTGCTGCAATTGCACTCAATCGTATTGCCGCCTTTTTCCCTGTATTACATAGTAAAACTGTGGTCGGTAGCTATTTGTGAACAAATAATACTTTCCTGTTACTTTTTCTTACAAATATGGACATTTTCGAATATAACGTGTCGACGTGATGTTGTCAAGGCCAATTAATTTTCTTCTCTCTAAAAATAATGAAAATAACCACCCTGGGGGAATATTAAAGCTTTATTTTAGGTTTGCTTCGCACCATAATTGTCGTACAGTTTGTAGTCTTGTGGAGTAACGATTTTCTGGGCGGGAATTTGCTTCCATTTGTCTGCTGTTGGCCTAGTAGACAACATGAAAAGATTGTTGACTTGACATTTAAGTGACATTTTTTATAGACAGCATAAATCAAAAAAAGCATCTGTTATTTTTACTCCCAGGGCAACATGGACAACAAAGAAAATACATGTCAAGTACAGTAACAGTTTAACACTGAACAGAAAGGGAGCATGTCATGTCGCTCTCCATCTCACCTATTACAGGTGGCCCTGATACCTACATTATTTTTATTAAAATTTGGAATATTTTGTCTCCTATCCCACAGTATTTCATTTATCTTGGGCGCATATTAATGATTTCTGGCACATAGCAATAGGCCAGCAATTTTGCTTTTAATCTGCTCAGTTCTGTTGTTCGACGTGTGGGCGAACGTTAATGTTCGATATCGTCGCACAAGTCCTGTTTAAAATTCAACCCTAAAACCTTTTAAAGCCTAAGCAAAAAATATTATAATAGGTATTATTAATGAGCACTTTTCGAAATTTTCAATATCTACTCGTACATTTTATTAAATCGAGGTCGATGCGAAATACATCTGAAGTCATATCACTTTCCCAATAACCCGTACCACACATTTTTTTTCGCAAAATTAGTTAAATGTTATGTTACGATTAAAGATACATTAAATTTTATCCCAAATGAAACGGCATTTATACATATTTTATATTTGAATAGCGGCCCGAAGATAGCATCACAGCAGCTACGATCTCATACCATCGAGTGAGTTAATTGGTGGCGGATAAGCTTCACGTTTAGAACGCAAAACTGTCCATCCATAAAAGTAACGAACACGTAATAGTTTGCTGTTCCGTAGGAAGCCCAGGTCAAGTATTGCAGACCGCATTTTGACGGACGCTTAACCTGCTACCGCCACATAGAGGCAAAAATAAATGCAAAAGTACTCAACTGTATTTGATTATAAATGCCAATTTAACTCTGCTGCTGGAGTCTAAAGTCATCCTATATAAATTCATTATAAACCCTATATGCGTAAATGCTATCTTAGTTAAAATAAAAATTGTTAGCCATTAAGACTTATATGCGCCCTATTCAAAAGGAAATTAAAACCTACTCATGCAAGTACTTAAGCGAAGTAACAATTTATGCCAGCTCCCATAACCAGTATTTGTTGCAGTCTAGTGGGCGCCGGGAATTGAGAAGAATCGATACCCATTTAATCAATAATTAGAACAGGATTCGAATACTTATGGTAAATTTCTTCAGGAAGATGCAATAAGTAAAAAACTCAATTTCATAAAGGCTGCTTTTTTCATATTAACTCGTATTGATGCTGTGTTAAAAATTTCTCTTTTAAATTAAATATATTAAAAAAAAAAGAGAGTGTTCAACCAAAACTCAGTTTTCTAACAGAACCTTATTATAAAAATACTACATAACAGGTGGTAACGATATTGCGGACAGAATTGCAAAGGATGCTCTGGAAGCTCCTCTGATTGCCACTCCAAACTACCACCAAGATGATATAATAAGTTACATTAAACAAGATTTTTATAACTGAAAATGAAATAATTGGAATTTCACTACCGATTGGTACAAAAGAAACCATCCCCCTAAATTCAACGCTTTCCAAATTTTCAAACGAGGCAAAAAACTTTCTAGAAAACACCAAATTTACATAATGAGACTTAGAATGGCACACACAAAATTGACCCACTTTCACATAATAGACAAATCGGGCCCTAAACCTTGTCCCTTTCGCAAAAACGCCCCCCTAAACCTTTATCACATCTTTACGAATTGTCCACACATTAATACATTTAAAAACAGCATTTTAGACAACAAAGACATTTTTAATATTATTAACAATATTAGAACAACTCGGGACATCAACTTAATAGCAGACTTTTTAACAGAAACAACCTTTGCAAATTTATGTATATAAGTATTTAACTAAAGTGAGCTTAAGGCCTACGGTGCTGTAGCTCCTTGTACTCTCGCATTATACCAATCATTCAGTTATAAGTATAATATGTAAATAAATAAATAAAATTAAAAAACTACTAGAACAGTAATAAATACTTGTTTGTCGGGATATTAGTAAAAGTGCCAGCTTTTGCAATTTTTACAACAAATTCATGTTTCTTAAGAATCAACTGTGGAAACGGTGGCCCCGTAGGAGTTAGATATTATTAAATTGAAGCTATTATTAATTGAAGTTCAAATTTAACGGCGATAAATAGTTCGCAGCAGTAAATCGCAACTTTGTAGAGAAATTTTTCAATATGATGCACGAAGCAAATTTTACGTTAAACTTTGCCTATGAAGTCGCACAAGTTGCAATTGGTATACGATTTGAAGCCGGTCTAATTTCCAACTCATCTCAGTTAAGCTGGGTTTTTTTCAAGAGGTTGAAGAACAGGTTTTAATTGAAAATTATCGTAATGCTGCAAGTCGTATTACTTTTTTTTTTCTTAAATGAAGAAGCTGGTCCACAAGCTGATTAAAGGATGCCATACTATTAAAAATTGCTATACCGTAATAAATTATGGCCGGTTGAGAAACAACACATTTCACCAAATACAAGAGCATTAAAGCAAACAACATTATTAAAGTTTATTGATTTTTTTTTGTATTTAGCATTAAAAAAAAGTGTGCTTTAAAATAACCTGTAAATTTACACAGTTGCTTGTTGCACTCGACCTCAGAACAAAAAACACATTTTGGAATTGCTTGTTTTTTAATCTAAAATCACGAGCAGCGCTTTTATACGAAAAATGTAACAGGAAATGAGAAAATCTGTCAAGTGCTCAGCAACGAACTCAATTTGCTAAATGCCTTAGAATACACATAAATACTACTAATACTAAACGAGAAAAAATGAACAAATTTATATGTTATATTACGAGTATTATTGAATTCTTTTTACGGAACTGGTGAATTTCCGCATAACAGGTCACCATCAATATGGAAAAGTGAAACCGGAAGTGTTAACGTTTTGTAGCTGCAGCTATAAACACCAACCAACCAATTAGATACATACTTTCGTTCAGGATAAAAAATAGAAAGCAAACAAGGACTACATTTGTATGTACATACATATATAATAAAAACATTTGAACTATCTGCCAGCAATTTCAGAAATGGGCAATCGATATTTGGGGCGGTGGTGGCGAAAGCTACTAATACACCCAATACTCACATACATCCTAATAAAGCTCCATTGCAACACTTATACATACATATGTGCTCGGATAAACTTGTGGAAAGTACATTTCACTACGCTGTTAGAGTTCTGTCAACCTAATAAAAAACTGTTTTGTATGTTGATGTCGTCTATTAATTTCTTTCATTCACACAATGCAAGTTTTGTGTTCGTTTGCTTGTTGTGTTTTTAGCAGTATAAGCGATTTTCCATCGTATTTATTTATACATATATTTTTATGGCAAATATTCCGTCTCACGCACATACTTCTGCATCAATATTGTTTTTTGCTTTTAAATTCCGGCCTTGTTTAGAAATGGCATCTATTGGAATGTTGGCAATTTGAATCTGTGTTTTTGGTGCTGTTGGCCTGATGTCGGTATTCTCCATAAAATTCTAACCGCTTTTTTTGACACACAATTTTAGAGTATGAGCACGAGCACGAGCACATACCTTTCTTTTATACTTTGTTGTATTGTGCTTATACTATATATGTAGATTCTTAAGGGTTATTTTTGAACTTGGTGCTCCAAATTTTTACAGAAGCATTATTATCCCCTACTTTAAGGGTTGCAGGCTTATGCTGTTGGATATTTAAAGGGTTGATGTGATATTTGGAACGTTCTGATAATTCTATGCTCCCAATTGCTGGAATCAGTAGGGGTAACTTTTGTGAAAATTGCTAATTTTTGCATTTCCCGAAAGTCAATAATGTCGTTGGTGGTGGTGGTTTTCTTCTTCTTATTTTTGGCAAAGCTTCGGTAATAACATTGTAGGGAAAGAAGTCAAAAAAACACAGAAAATTTGTTTGCGGCTTAAAAACGTTAATTTGCAAACCACTTATATGAAGTATATAAATTTGGTTAAAAGTCGAAGTCCACTATAGTAGTCTGTTGCTTTCGACCGCCGTCGGACATACAATATTTCAGTTTTCCCATTTCGATGAAGTTTAATCCAGTTCATATTTTCATCAATTATTATTTGTTTTATTTAAAAAAAAACACGAGAAGTGTAAAAAAAATATATTGAAATAGATGTACGCAAGAAAACGTTTATATATTGTAAAACAATTAAGTAGCAAATGCTGATGTGTGCTGAATTTCTGCAAACAATTCTGTATAAAAAAAAATGAAACTCCTTTTCAGCAGAGGCAATTTTGCCGAGGAATTGTGTTACCACAGAAACTAAACGTGGCTAAGAGTTTCGAAAGGCTGCGCGCCTGGGCTCCAGGTTACCGCTCTTTTCGTTTTAGGTGTATGAAATATTCAGAAAATTTACACTGCGAGAAACATTACGTAGCCTATAAGTTGAAACCCTTTTACAAAGATGACTAAAATGTGTTTTTGATTGAAGAACCACTTAGAATTGCATTGAACTCTTTGTCTCATATCGAAAGTACTTTTGTACGTAAAGAAAAGTAAAATAAATCAGCTTTGCTCAACAGCTTAAGAAGTTTCTGATTGATAAGAAATTGCTTAAATATATATTAGTTTAATTCTTAAAAATTTTAAAAGTTTTTGTTATATTTGTGTGATTTTATTTATATACAATAGTAAAAAAATAGTCTACTTTTAGGTGAAAGTAATTTGAATTTCTTGAAACTGAGAATACTTTAATTTTAAAGCTGTAGTACTAAACGCCACAATCAACATGGTTTCATATACTACACACTTATCTTAAAAGAGAAACCTTAACAGATTCTACGAAAATTAAATGATTTAGTAGATGTCACGTCTATATGTCTGATACCATGTTCAGACGACAGATTGTGCAATTAATTTATGTCCTAGTCTGACAGTAGACCAACTTTACTTATTGATACTTGAACTTGATACCAGTTCACCACCACCTTCATGTGCCACTTTCTCGTGTTAAAAGGGTACGACACACAAAACAAACCTCTGGCTGCTCAGCTCGAGCTATCTAATACCATCTGCCACATTTAGAGGAAGTCTAAGCTATAGAGCTGGTAGCCCGAAATCCTGATGGAACATCAGGCCTTAATCTTAACTCGCGTCTTCTTCCTGACAGAGAATAAAGTCTATTGCGAGTCAACAACACCTTGCGACGCGAATCACCAAGGTATTTTTCTACCCCGGTATCTACCAGGCCTCTTCCCACGTTTTTAGGTTTAAATCACAGCCAAACCGGTTCAGCATCTCAAACCGATAACCAACTCCAGAATGCCAAAAGGCATCTTGTTCCCGGATCTGCCAATCGAACTTTAATGCAGGTTTCAGAAGCACCTGCATAACCGAAGTCATACACGAACTTCCTAGAGTTTTGGTTGCCTTGTTAAGCGGGGAATCCATTCTCCTCTATACGCCGAAAAGCAGAATGCCCTTGATGAATTTATATTCCGCGGTGAAATATTTGATGATTTTAAATCATCATTAATCACTTTTTATTTGTTATCGTGAAGGTAAGCAATTTGTGAAAATAATTGCTGTAAATGTGGTGCATTTTCTTGAATTTTTAGATACTTTATGAGAAATGAGAAATTTTTCTTTTACACTTAAGCCTGCACTTTTCCGCCTTATTTGCAGTGACAAACAAAGGAAAGCTCAAATGATAACTAGTTTGACATTTGACATCCTGATAAATATATCAGGGCGTGAGCTCATGACGTTGCTATAATATTAATAAATGGAGTGAGTCCACACTCATCATCATACCAGCTTATCAGGTGAAGGTACCGTGAAACCCAGTCGTGTGTCATTTTGACAGTCCTTTTTTATGCAAGTGCATTAATATTATATTAATATATTTATAATATATTTAATATTATAATAATTATATAATATTATTAATAATAAATATTAATATTATTTACTGTGCGGTCTGATTTTTTAGAACGGACATGAAAACTGATTTTGTAAATTACCTGTCACTGTTTACTTTTTCTCGCGCATATAAAAATTTGTCTTGCCCTGGATGAGTTTTAAAGTTTTTATATTGCTTTTAATTTTTTGCTTAAATATTTCATATATTTTATACTCGTATATAAACCAGACATTCGCACTCCATATGTTTTATCATCACAGAGTTAATTTATGGTCATATTTTTAACTTTTTTTTTTGCTTTTATCTTTCTGAAAAGCAAACAAACAAAAGAGCAAATAAAAGCACTAAAGGTAGCTGGTTATTAAAAGCTTCGCATAATAGTCATATTATCATAAATTTGGTATGACGAACCATGTTGTTTCCATTATGGAGAAGACGAGCCGCCAATGTAAGTGTCCGGTGTATGAACCTGCTATTAGCCAGACTATATCCAAACGAAAAAGAAACTAAAAATCAATAATATGAAGTTTTGAATATTTACGGAACAATATGATCAGTTTTAAAACGAATAATAAACTAATTCGTTTGAATACCACATTTACTTCTTTACTTATGAATAGTTGCAGTTCCCCAAACATTCTATCAAACTGGGAACTTGATTTTCATGAATGATACATCTAATTCCGCACTGTGTTTTCACTCACATCGCTTTTTAAATTTTTATCTGAAAATATTTTGTAATTAGATTCTACTCGTTTTTATTTCTACATCCATAAATTAAATCCGCTAAAAGTTGCTCGATATAATTCAGTGTGGCACCATGAAAGTTTTATATATTGGCTGGGTTTTAACATAATATATACATATAGTATGGAGAATGTATGAGGTTTGTTAACAAGAACTTTTATGCGGTGTAATCTGTCCTCTCACAGCACAACTCTCTCACAAGAATTCGTTGGGATTTTTACAGAAATCTGAAGAAAGTTGCCAACAAATTTTCATTCGTTAGAAAATTTTTCATACACTTTTAATACTAACAAGAAAGTTATTTCGAAGCATGTAAAAAACTTTTTGCGCCATTTCTAATTATATTATTTTACATAAATGGAAAGAGACTAAAAGGACAGACGATTTCTGGCTAGAAGTCCGTATCTTTACACCTACTTTCGTTGCTTTATTCAAAAATAAGAAATCGTCTGTCCTTAAGTTCGGCAAATGCCGTATTGCATATTAAATATGGATTGAAATTTGAGAACTTTTCACTTTTAAACTTCCTTCAAGAGTTTCGTTATATTTTATTTTGTCTCTATTTGTATGAATTATAGTTTGTTTAGTCTTTTATTTTATTTGAATAAAAATAAATCAATCTTAATAAAAGCATCAAGCATTTATTAACTTTTCGTTTGCTTGGTGCTGTGTTGTTACTGGCAATTATTTATTTTTATCCTTTTGTACTCTATTTCTATGTACTGACAGGGTTTTTGACGATGCCAGAGTTGGTATCGCTGATTTCAGGTACATGGAAGAAAGTTATATTCCCTTCAGAATTCATTTCTGAACTCTGAAAAAAAGTATTTGTATATTTAATATTTCAAGCAAAAAGAGTTTGAATAATTTGTCCTTGACTTTGAAACCAGCTTGTAAGCAGCTGTGCCAGCATATCGGTGCTAATCGGTAACTTTGATTGATGAAATGGCCGCGCAAAAGAACTTTTTGAAAATTTTTATCCGTCGAAATCAGCACAATTTCTGTGCTTGTCGTTGGGAATTAAACAAAGAAAATATTTTACATGTTGTATGTTACTCTGAAAATCTGTGTCATCTAAATTTGTAACTTTTTTTAAATCATTTTTGAATAGACGAATATGAACAAACTTAGATGCCATTGGTAATGGTAGCTTGTGAAAGGGGGACTTACACGGTAATACAAGTCGTACGATAAGTGAAATCTTTGAGGAGAAGTGCAGGGATGGTATCATCTAAACTTAATATTTAATGAAACCATACGACACAGAGAGAAAATACGGATGAACATTTCACAGTCGTACGACTCTAATCGTTTTTAAACATTTTTCAAATTCCTTCACACATCATTAGATCAGGAATGTATTTTTATATTAACATTTTAGTTTGTTTTGGTCTTTTACAAACTGGGCAAACGTAAAAAAATCTGTTGTAAGATTTTTATTCTCATTTTTAAAATACGCAGATAATTTCATATGATTTTTTCTTTGGTTTTACGTAGGACTTGTGTTGCCGTCTAAATTCCCTTTAAAAATATAAACAGCTGTCAATGCTATAAATTTGATATTGCTGGCATTAGCGGTCGGCCAGCTGGCCTGACCAATATTGTCAACGTGACATTAGCAACACTTCAATCGTCGAATCCTGTATTGCGCATTTTTCTTTGTTTTTGTAAAGCTGTTAAGAAAAAAACAAAACAAAAAATTACTTTGATTTATATTTCTTACGTTATGAGAAACTACACTGTATTTGCAATCTTCTGAACCAAGCAAGAATCCATTAAAAATTGGCGTTTAATACTACTCGCCTTTCAGTCAAATACATATAAAAACATTTCACCCTGAATGACAGGATAAATTATACTTTAAATGCCATAATATCCCTGACACATTTTAATGCCTGCAACAAATTTTGAACTTACAACAAAGTATTTATGTGAGTGACATCGGAATTACTTACATTTTAACAACATGTAACTTCGTGTAAAGTTGTCGAATTTTTAACAGGAATTCACGTTTACACTGTTTTCAGTACAGGCCAGTTACAATAGTCTAGATTCCTGAATGCACATACCAGTACAGACAGCGAGACGACTCAATGTTTTATCAAAATTCAAAAAAAAGCACCCCTATTTTTGAAAGCGATTTACATGTGTTGTGGGTGGCAAATGCGCATGTTGTGCTCATCTCTTGGCCAACACTAAAATTAATGTGACATTTTTTTATGTATCCAACAAATCTTACAGCAAGAATTTCTAATGCCACTGAAGACTAGTTCAGATTTGTGGGCTCCTGATAGCTTCTAATAACAAAATTCCTAACACGAATTGTGATTAGAAAATTTCTAACTAAGCAACGAAAAAAAAGAAAGGAAAAAAAACGAAAGCATGTAAAAGAATGCTATAAATTAAATCTATCTATCTATATATATATATACGCGTAGTATAAAATAAAAGGGAGGGAGTTTGTGTAACCATCGTTTGTAAAAATAAAACAAAACGCAATTTCTGTAAATGAAGTAAAAACTTGAGGCTTTGTGTGAAGTCAACAATAGGGAAGGAACTTGTTTATACAAGTATGTGTACCTATGCTCAGACGCTATAAGATTTTAGTTTGAAATTATTTTATTTGCGTATTGTTGCTGGGAAAACTGTAAGCCTATTCGTTACAGGTAAATTATGCAATCTTTATCAAAATTGCTTTTTTTCTTTTATCTTCTTATACGCACTCGTACTCGTACATATAGAATCAAACAAAATATATTTCAATTGAACACCTATAAAGTCAGCCAATCATACTCAGGTGCAAACAAAACCAGTGTTTCGGATGGTATTTTCAAAAGGAGGCGAGTCAAACGGTTTTTACTTTGTTTTCCCTTTGACTGCAGAAACTTTTGGTGTTTGTCACAGCTAAATTTATTATATCTTGAGTTTGTCTACAAACACACATAGTTTTTATTTTAATATCTTTGGTATTTCACATCCAACATTTTAATTTTTTTGTATTTCGTTTATCCTACCAGGAGTTCATCATATCAACATTTGTTTACAAATTTTGACATGGTCAACAGAACTTAATGAAAGGATTTAATTTTAAACTTTTTCCAATACTTTTTGCTTATTATAAATATTACAACATATTAATTTATGCCAAGTGCGTTTGTAAATGGCAGTGAAGAGTTGCTGGACAAAAATATAACCCCCCCAGATGTTGCCATCGCGGTTACAGGGATTTCATTCAGAACAATTTGTCTGTGCAGAAACTTACAACCTCTTATTGCGTAAAAATAATAAAAGTGAGGCCGATGTAAAGTTTATTTGTTAACCTCACCATACCGGGAAGATTACACATAGAAAAATTATATGATAATAGTCCAAGAGCGAGACATTATTGTTGCATTAAATAATTGCAAACAATCAGGTCATGTGATTGCATTTCCAATAGGCAAAGTAGTGACATGTTACTGGGTCATATTTGGCCAAAATATATTGTGTGTTGTCATGACTCACAGCATTATGGCCCCATTCTGACGGTGGACCAACCCCATTCCACAGTTGACAACTTCTCGCGTTATATGGAAAAGACACACAACACACACGCCTTGCTGGAGAGCTCGGGCTATCAAATGCCATCTGCTGGTAATTCCCTGAACAGTAAAATGAAGACTAGGCACCTGAGTTGGTAGCCCGAAACCCTCCAGTAACCTTAGGCCTTAAATTCTGCACCATCTGGTCCCTTGCAAAGTATAGAAAGCTGTTGCAAGGCTACAGCTCATCAAGGATATTTGAATCAGCGAGGATTGATATCTATTCCGGTATCTATCAAAGCCTCTTTCTGCGTTTTTAGATTTAAACCAGAATGTGTCAGCCAAAATAGCCGCATCAAACTATGGCCAACACCAGAATATCCAAAAGGAATTCTAGGGACACGTTGGTCCCTGCTCTGCCGATTCGGCCCCCAAGCGCCTAGAAGCATTTCATATTAAAATTAATTTTGATAAGGTTTCGGCAAATTAGGCTTCTCAGCTACCACAAATCCAATGCCAATGAACTTATCGCCCGCTTTGGCACAACTAAATATCCATACAGTTCCCTTCCATCAGATTTGAGTGTCAATCACACAAAAAGTACCGATGGACACTGGGCAAATATAAAAGAAACCAAAGTGCTGTTAGCAACCCCGAAAACTTTCTGTTTCTATGCAACTGGTAAAATTCATTGTTATGCGGTATCTTCCTTAGAGTTACACAAGGCTAAAGCATAATGAAACCATGAAATATTTTTTTAATATCAGTGAAACAGCGTTTAATGGATAGAAAATTTTAAAACATTAATGTTTAAATTTGATTTGGGCATCGGAATGCCACATTTCACCAATAACTCTTCGAATGTTGATTTCCGTCGTGTTGGAACCACAAGCCATCAATATAAATGCCAGGTAATTGAAGTACGAAAAACTTTATAGTAACATTGTCAACATTCAACTAAAAATGAGCTTCATCGGAGAACTACATATCAAAGTTTGACGCACAAAACCATTATTTCGATAAAAAAAATTTCAACAATTTGCCAGCGTTACTCTGGTATAAGTATCTCCATAAAGAAATGTCAAACTAAACTAAACAAATAGCAACTGTCAGCTGTTAAATGGGTTAGTAAATAACGGAGTGGTGCCAACTCAAAACTATGAAACACACAATATTTTTCGCAGGAATATTTCGTAGTCCAGCTTTACAGTGTTGTCTCTTTCCTCGCCCCACTCCCTTTAGTAATACATGATATGCCTGATTTTGAAACAACTATTTATTTGTTGATCTGCCAAACAATATTTTTTTCTTACATCCAAAAGTGTTCTCCGATTCAGCGAAATTTCGCATTCAATCAAAAAACTATATTACCGAAAATTAGTGAAAGAAGTGTTTCTTTTTCATTTTGTACAGAAAAGAACAAAAAGTTTTAGTTAAACTTCATCCAACAAATAGCAGCATTCGGCGGGCTTAAGCTAAAAAGTACCCATATTTTTTTTCTACCTAAACATGTACTATATAAAATTACATCTATACGCTACGCTTTTTTCTGCGATTCCTTTTGTTTGCATTGCCCCCAAACTGTTGTGTCGGGTGAAGAAATTGTCCCATTGACGCTTTTATCATATCATACATAAACTATAACTATGAACTAGATAAAATAGTGTTTCAAAACTAATATATTACCATAACTAAGTAGCAGGCAAACAGAAGTTTCAGTTCGCTGTTTGTAACTATCATAAAACTATCAAATATTTTCTAATACAACTAAGTCCCCCCCCACAAACTGCATGTGTATCTGCCAGGTACGAATATTAATCAAGAGAAAACACATAGAAGAAAATGCTAAATATAATATACAACACATATGGTCAAAAACATACATGTACAAATACAAGTATATAAGACGTTTTCAACGCACATGGGCTTTCATACATACATATGTATGATATAAGTATATAAATCAGCAAATATGTATAGAGTATAATAACTAAATTTTCTACTCAAATGACGGAGAATGATTCTCTCACTTTTTCGTTTTCCCTCTTCCCTCTTGCCCCACAAAATATTATTCAAGCTAAAAGGAAAATCTAATTAAAAGTGAAAGTATTGTGCGCGCGTTTACACTATTTGAATAGTACAATTCTTCGTATTTAAATACAAGGGCTTTCAACTTCTTCGGCTTGTAATAGCCTTTAAACTTGAATTTAAAAAAAAAACATGGCGCATATTATTCGTTCATTTAGTTTTGTTTGAAGTTGTCTAAACAATCAAATGATATTTTGTGTCTAATATGCCAATTATTGTACAATAATATCGCTTATATACAAACATACATATATACCAACGAGGCTGGCCTACGATTTCAACTACAGATTGCGTATTCAATTACAAAAGTCAAATTTAGTACTTTCTTTGAGAAAAATTACTAATTCGAGCGAACACTTTTCCCATTAGATTTTTTAGAGCGTTTAAGGACCGCTAATTTACGAAAATAGTTTAAATCAGCGATTCACAAATTATCGATTTATAATTTTCATACTAAAAAAAAAGTCCTGAACAACACATTATTTATTAATTCATATCTTGCAAAGTAAGTTTACAAATTATAACTGCACAGAATGTGTGAGACGTAACGAATATCACATAACCATGATGGTTTTAGCAGACCTTTATAAATGCATCTCTGTCTAACTGGTATGATACATGCCTTTACAAAGGCATGAACAGCGTGGTCGACATGAAATTCCCCAAATGTAAAGGAAAACAATACAGTTATCCGAGGCAAATCAGTCAACCAGTACGGATGAGACGCAAATCTCTCGAAAGTCAAATAACTACAACAAGCCTGATGGCACATTCAAAATATTGACGATGACGCGACAGCTGTTCTTCAGCCCACAGCTGCATTGCGAATTGCACGTGTTTACTGTTGTGACTGAAAACCAAACACCCCACACAACTATAGTTTATGGGTATGGTAGGAAAAATCGATAATATTGCTGGCCATAAGGTTGGGCCACCCAGCCT
Organism: Epicampocera succincta; assembly: GCA_932526305.1. NCBI lineage: Eukaryota > Metazoa > Arthropoda > Insecta > Diptera > Tachinidae > Epicampocera > Epicampocera succincta. Next base: position 63,698,170 of record OW052034.1, read on the forward strand.
TTTTTAACTGAGTCTTTGAGTGGGTCTCGACATTAGGAGTGAATATATCGATGTGAATTGTCATATATGGAATACGAAAAAAACAAATTTTTTCCTTGCAATCCAGGGGGTTAAGTCCAATGTTGTGGGTAATGACGCCATGTCATCACAATTCGTTAAGATTATTTTTGCGTTTATATCTTCTGAAAGATTTCACTCTTCGAATTCAAAAATTACTCTTGAAAAAGAAGAAGAAGATGGATAACTACTAAGTTGTGGCAATCGGAGAGTAGTGTCAATCGATTCTTCTCTCGTACTAGCAAATTTAATTTAATTGCTTAATAATATCTTTTAAAACACAGAAAAAAATACACTCCTCTTTTTATGTTCTACTTAGCGACGGAACATACATACATTTTCATCAATACTGAAAAGTCTCAATATATCACTTTTACATTAAAAAATGGAGAAGTTCCAAAACATGGCCGTGTAAAATATCTTGGCATGCATCTTGATAAAAGGACGAGATGAAAACAAGACATAAAAGCAAAACGAGATTAATTAAATATTAAATAAAAAAGCGACTATCGGCTGTTGGGTCAAAAATCTAGTTTTAGTCTAGAGAGCAAAGTATTGTTATATAAAACTATTTTAAAATAAAACATGGGCATACGGAATTCAACTCTGGGCAACGTCGAGCAACTCCAACACAAAATTTGTGCAACGATATCAATCAGAAACTCTCAGAATGATATCTGATGCTCCACAGTTTTGTAACTAACGATACGATTCATAGACATTTATACATGAATACAGTTCTGGGTGCCTTGAAAGACTTAGCAACTATTCTTATACCCTCGCGAAGCAGTACATGGACTAAATAGGCTTTTTGAACTAATTTGCTTATTATTAATAAATAAATAACAAATAAATTAAAATGAAAAGAAAACCTTTCTTAGCTAATTTTATACAACTACAATTCAAAGAACTGAAAAATATTATAAGAATGTTTTAATCCTGATTATTGTCGTCTTTTTAAAGGCAATCGAATATCAAGTTGAATTTTTCAAAGATTTTCAAACCTATTAAAGTAAATGTATGAACATTGCAGTAATAAAAATGTTAATCAATATCTCATCCAAGGCTCTGCGAAAGCTCTGCGGCGCAGTTTCTCTTTTGTTAGGACCCTATGACTGAGGATGTGCAACGTAGACCTGTGTCATGGATTTCAGTTAATATTTTCTGTGTGCATCCAATTTAAAAAAAAGTGGAGCCGCTTATCAAAAAAAAATATAGATATAAAACGAGATATTAAGGTGTTATTACTGACAACCTGTGGAATTTTTCTCCATTTATTTTTTTTTATAAGACCGATAAATAAAGCTTAGGCCCACCGTACTTCGATTTTGGGACCCAACAAACAAACAAGCGATGCAAAATTTTGGCAAAATAAATCTTCTAAATACACATTCTCTGAACCGGGTTCTTCACTTCGCAAATGTTGTAGAACTTTATCGTTCCATATAAACGGGCAGGCGTTTATTATAAACTGGAAATAAAGATACATTTTAAGCACAATTGTTGAGTATGGTGAATCAAGAGACCCAACCCAGTTTTTTTACTTCTGTTGGATATAGAAGAAATTCAGAGAAGTGCATTTTTTGGATTGTGCTTTTCAAAAATCATTTCAAATTTCTGCACAAAATAAATAGATATGAAATAAACCTTTAGCGCAAAATAGTAGTTGTATAACAATAATCTAGCATTTCGATATTTTTAAGTTTGTCAATTTCATGTCCATAATATCGTCTAAGTAATTGGACGAATACAAAAATATATTCCCGAATGTAAATTCTAATAGAACCTATTTACTGTTTTTTATAAAGAAAGAAGAAAATTTGCGAATATCAAAAGTAACACTTAATTTTTTAAAGTAATTTCTGCAAAAGTTTTCCAAAAACGCAATTTTACAATTTTGTGAAAACTCAAAACGGCATTAAAAGCAAAATATAAATATTTATTATATCTGGTACATAAAGAAGAATTGAAAATGGAAACAATTTGTATTATTCTGAAAAAAAACCTGCTCGTTGTTGTTCTATCTGTCTGCCGATCGTAAATCTTTAAAATTTTTAGTAACTTCCAAACATCAGCAGAAAGTTTTAAGTTCTTCCAACAGCCCCTCCACACCAAACAAGTACTACAAATTTTCATTGTTTTGAGCTCTATTGGGCAATTCAATCATTTATGTTGTTGCAATAATAAAAAGTATATTTGCCGAAACCCGGGATTGAACCGGGGACCTTTAGATCTTCAGTCTAACGCTCTCCCAACTGAGCTATTTCGGCTCATTTATATGCAATCTGCATTTAGAATAAGAGCTTCTCAATCTGTTGTTAAATAGACTAATTTATGAAATTTGTATAAGTTCTTCTTAGTTTACATTTAAAATTTAAATTTTCTAGATTTTTTTTAAGAAGTCACAACGATTTTAATTAAGAATCACAGATTTTTAAAGCAGGATGTACATATATTTAATCTTCAACGCCAATAATAGCAAACAGATTTAGTGGTTTTTTGTTTTAAAAATCAGTTTTTATGAAAATTGTGCGGTTTTTGAGGCATTTTTTTTTATAAATTGTCTACTTGCAATTTGTTCATTGTGATGTCTTAATTTTATCCCATTACAGTCATTTTCGGTTCAATTGTAATTGATTTGTCCTCTTAAATGCTCGCAAAAAAGTTAAATGAATAATTGCATCAAAACGAAATGAAAAAAACCCCGCTTAATTAATAAAAAAGCCGCGTTTAATAGCGACATCCCTTTAACTCACTCTTAAAATTACACAAGTTTCAAAAAATCACATACAAAAGTGGCGCTGCAGTTTCATTTGCAAATTCCCAAAAATAGATTAGATTATTTTCACACCCACATATTCTTTATATATTAGTTACAACATTTATAATTTTGTAGGTAATAATAATAAATAAATAAAAAAATATTTTGTAATGTTTGCTCGTTTTATTGATTGCGCTGCTCAATTAAAGGAGTTTTTTTTAATTGAGTCAATGGATCAACTAAAATAGCATCGGATAAATGATTTTAGAAACTCAATTAACTCAATTTGTGTGAAACAGTGGTGAGGTAATGATTTTATTAAATCCTTGTTTCGCAACACTGATGAAATGCAAAGAGTTATGTTTTTCTACATTGAGTTTAGTTTTATTTTATCTATTGCCCCTCTCGGGAGCATATGGCTTCCACTATACTATACTTGCCTTTTGACCCTTCGTGCAGCTGTTTACTTATATACATATGTACGTATTTATATGTATAAAGCTAAATTTAGCTTTAGTTAGGCTCTATTTATGTCCAGTGCTTAAACTTGATAAGCAGATTTTTTATTTACTAAAAATTATGGCAACGCGGCCTATAACAGAACATCGTAATTAATTAATTAAATTTGTTTCATTGGAAGAATTGCAATTTTAATTGACATAATTAAATGTTTAATCGTTTCAATTAAAACATTAATTGTAAAAGCTTACTATTGATTTATCGAATGCACAAGTTTATGTTTAAATTTTTTAAATTACATATATATATAAATAAATATGTATTGTTATAATAACTTGTAATTTGTTAACCACTCGCGTCGAAAAAAAGGAAAATAATTCCAAAATCATTTGTAAACTGCTGGCACGCACCACACCTCAGGTGGCAGCTTGAATATAAATCTATACGAATCAAATGGAGTTTTCCTTTGAATAATACTTACGCCAGCACTTCGAACGCACTTAAACGCGCAGTAAGCAAATAAAAATTAAACATTTTTCATTAACAACCGCACAAAAAACGAATGAAAAACAAAACGAACTGACGCGCCTTTCTTCCGCTATTTCTTTGACGAATATGACGTTATTTTCTGTAACTTCTAATCATCTCTCAAAGCAAACTGTAAGGGAATACCTTTTAATCTTAAAGGTTCTTTTCACTTTTTTTTTGTATCAATGAATGAAAGTGAAAATGTGTGGCAGACTTCTGTTTTTTTTTCTTATTATCTGCTGGAAACGCATTTGAGTACCCTTAAATTAATGATGGTTAAACATCTTGAGTAACATCAGTTCGAGAGTTTTAGACAAAACAAGACAGAAAAAAAAACACCTAAAAAATACAGAAGAGAAAAAAATTAAATGCTTAAAAAATGTTCTTGTTTTACAAAGTCGAACGCATGCCACAAACTGTTGAAAGTGAAAGGATCTTTTTAGTGGTTTATAATTTTTTGCTTTCTTATTCTTTTGTTTAGCTTCATTTGACTGGATTTTTTTCTGCGTGCATATGGTGATATTATCGCGTAAATATTCTTGTTTTTTAAGATCTTTGTTCGCCATGAAAAGTGAGGGTGCCTTATTTTTTGCGCATATGCATGATATTTTTTATGAACTTCCTTTTTCTAGGCCTTTGAAATGATGTGGCATGTGGTTTTTAAAAATTTGTATTCTTTTCCTTTTGGGGGGACATTTACTGTGGTTGCCCTTAACAAAAAAAAAAGAAAAAAAAAACTAGGAGGATATTTTAATGGACTCCCTTAAACTGTGTATTTGATTCTTTTTGTTCTCTTAAGTCAGACAAAAATCAGCTTGATGAAATTTGTTTGTCATGAAAAAAACGTCCTTTTGGGATCCGAAAGTAAAGCAACAAATAATGTACATATATTTTCTCTTTTAACAAAACGCGCAGATTTTAATTTCTGCGAACTAATTTTATTTCGCGTATTCCTTAACACAAATTCACTTCTAAAAATATATACTTAAAAAATTAAACCTTAACAAAAATTCTCTAACCGGCCAAGCTGTAGGTTTTATTAAAAAAAACAGCACTTATATATTGTGTTACTTTCATATACTACATAGATATGTACAACATTTATTCGCTGGCCAAATGTCGTCATTGGTCGGTCGCCCTTGTGGCTCCAGCTTAAGGTTTTCAGGAATAAATATTTTTAGAAACACAAATATTTAGGAGGAAACAAAGGGAAAAATCGGCAATTCTATATCAGGCCTACAGAATAATTCAAGCATAACAAATAACAGAAGAAGAAAACCTAAAATTGGTGCTTTTCTTGGTCTTCCCAAGAAAGCCTAAATGTGGTTTCCTTTTTCATATATTACACATGCCTACATATATATATTTTTTAACGCTCATCGTCATAGTCGTATGCAAAGTATGCGAACTTTTTAATTTTTGTTAATGGCGAAAGGATGACATAATGAGTTTTCAATTGTTTTTTAATTCTGCAACAGCTGAAGACAGTTTTGTGCAACTGATTGCCTTTTCACCTGCCCAAAACGCGTATATTAAAAACAAACTGATCAAACAGACAGACTGAAATTCTGTAGGAAAGTCCCGTTCTAAAAATTTGCAAATAACTGCAAAACTTAGATAAACCTTCGTCTTTTGAATGGCCTAAGGGACATGATGAGTAAGAGTTGTGTTAAGGTTGTTAAAGAATGACCGTTTTACCAACAAAAAAAATTGATTCCTTCATTCATGGCAGGTAGGAATATGCTACATATCTATATTAACTACAAAAATATTTGCTGGTATATTGTTAATATTGCAATAATCCACTGTCCACTTGAGGTTGTTGGCTTTCAGTGTGCTATAATTTTTATATTACAGCCAAATTTTGCACTTCCCTTTTGCTTATTTTTATGCTTACTATGGAAATTTAATATTACAATAACAAACAAATTCAATAACTTTAAGTTACATATAATTAAGTTGGTTGGTGGCATGTGAGGAACCAGGCACCAGCTAGAATTTAAAAAATAAATTTTAAATAAAATAAGGAAGTTTTGAGTTTCATTTGCACAAAAAAAGGCATTTAAATTTAATTAATTATCTATAACTTGTACACTTTATTTCAGTTGTTCACAGTTGTTTTCTTTTTCATTAAAAAAAAGTTAATTATAAAATTAAAAATAAAAATTTGATGCAAATTTTTGTTTGTTTGTTTTTTTTATAGAAATGTCATCACTACTAAGATGACACAAAAATAATCGAATTTATTTGTAATTTTTTAGTGATGCCACCTTAAAGGCAAGTTGGAGGACAATGACATAGGATTATCATTTGAGTATTTTTTTCACGAGACTATATGGGGAAGATGTTAACATTTTTACAAACTGATGAATGAGATAAGAGGATGTACCATCATCTACGCACCTACGTGATATCAGTCTATCGTTTAACTAAGAGAATTTCGGTTTCAGTAGGGAAACTGATATTAGGAATTAGAATTTTTAAATCAATTTTAATAATAAAAGCAATCAGGGTGTTTATATTTATTAATTTATTCAAGAATTAGAATAAATAAAAATAAAAAACAATATCAGTGCATTATTTTGCTTATTTTTCGCTTTCTTTGCTTAGAAAACTCGGCAATTTCGAGATTTAGAGCTATAATTTTAAGATAGTCTATCTGTGCAGTCTACATTTTGGACAAATTCCATATGTGTTTTCATAAAAACCTTGGGTGATATGAAAGCCTTTCTGAAGTGCTTGCATTTTACACATAATTATTTCAGTGGGTTTCGTTAAGCCACCTTCGTTGAGATGGTCGACCTACATTTGTAGCGGCTCTTGACTTTTTAGTCTGCAGCACATGTCCTGCCAAGTTTTCTGAGCCATCATATGCCAGATCACTTAGTTCAACCGGTTCAACGTTTCATTCTTTTAAATTTATACTGCTAAATATAATAAATAAAAAATAGTGTTCATATCGTGTAGTATATAAAATATGTATGACCGGTGTGGTTTCGAAATCGAGTGTATCGTCAACTTGAATGTTCGCTGCATTAGAGATAATAGCATCGTTCCAACCGAAATAAGTGTGGCCTTAAACAGAATCTGAACTCTTCCTGATCAGGGTGATCATGTAAGCCGCCTTTGGTTCGAATAACCCCAAACAAGTTTTCAAGCTCGCCTTATCGCACGATTAGGCGATAAGTCAGTACTTATTCGCAATTGCCTATTACGGCTTTAAAAGATTTTAAATAAAAATTATTCAAATTATAAACTATTTAGGCCAACCATTTTCTGTCAAGTTTTCAAAACTTATGTATTTCTCAATCAAAAAGATTTTAAAACAAAGATCGTGTTGCCGTTAAAATAATCGCATAATGGTAAATTCATAAGTTGTAATATGTCTGAATGCTTTCATCGAAACCTATACTGCTGATATACTTTCATATGCTGCACATTTTCCTGTTAGCAAATGAAAACAATTTCATATAAATTATGCATGAAAAACTATCTACATACGACACAAAAAATATTCTCAATTCGAATGGAAACATCAATGCTTTGATGTCGGCACACGTGTATATACATACATGCATGTACATATATAGTATTTGTACATGAGTGCAAACCCATAGACAGAGGCATATATGCACAGACATACATATATACATACACATATACCCTGTTTAATGGCTCAGTAGACATTAGGGCAGAGGCAATAGAAAACCCAATTCCTATAATACCTTTAAAGACCAAGAGACAAAACCGTTTAATCAACTATTCATTAAAATTTCAATAGCACAGATACTGACAATTGTCCACTTTAATACCTTTATTGTTGTCATTTTTACAACAATGTTACACATACATACATATGGACATACTTATGTATATATGTATGTATGTCCCATTGAACTAATTTTCTTTTGCCAATCATCTTGGCCGGCAGGTAACATAAAGCCACAGTTCTTAAAGTTGTGAAAAATGCAGCGAACGCATTTGATTTGTGGTAAAAGGTGTGCGCACGCGTTCTGAGCATAAGTCTGCATTGTCCGTCCTTTCTTTTATTAAATTCAAAATCATTTGTGTCAATAAATAATCTTTTAAAGGTGGTAGTCAGTAATTTCACGGCAGTCCATCAACAAATTGCGGTCAATAATAGAGAAATATCGAAAATATTGTATTCATATTCAATAAATTTCCAACGCAAAGCGAATGAGTGTCTGCTCAAGATGTTTTTTGTGTTCATAAATTACTTACTATAGAATTTGTTTATAAGTAGTTTTTTTCAACTGGCCACTACTTTGTGGCTACTTTAAATCTGGCATCAGTGTTGTCAGATGAGAAGCTGTTGTTTTTTTTCGAAATAGTGATACCAAAATTGATTTGGGAGGTGGGGAATTCACTGCAGATATTCTTATTTTTTAAACTGTTATTACAATAAATAAAAAGAAGAAGTTTTCGAAATCTGTACCAAATTTTCTCCAAACAGACAAGACATTGTAGTCCATTAGAACCACCCAAATTTAGTATAATCATAAAAATACTAGAACCTTAATGTTGCAGGAAAATATGGCACTTATAAGGTGAAGTGATTTAACAAATATGTAGCAAACAACTTAAATATGCTTAAGGAGAATCTTATATATATTATAAAATGCCTGTATAATAGACCACTCACATTTAAAGACCTGACCGAGTTAGTGTTTTCCTGTCAACGACAAACGATACGTTGCGTTGCGAATTCCTCGAGTCGCTGTTACGAATTAATATTGTTTAAATAGGTACACTTTTGGTCCATTTCCAGAAACGGTGAAATTGTTTTACTCAAATCGTAGCATGTAGCATCAATAAGCAAGATTTGACTTCCGATCTTTTTACTTTATACGCCAACTTAACTAATTTGTTAGAAACATGCGAAGCCTGTTTAAAGAATAAAGCTAATTTTCAAATGTCACAGACTACGTACAGGGTAGTTTTTAGAGTTACACAAGTGCAAATCAAAATAGAGCCAATAAACACGTTTTTAGTATTATTAGTTTTTATTGGATAGAAACTGTTGTGATATTAATGTAGTACTCGCCGCCACGGCTGTTGCATTCATATTTTTATTATATTTAAAATACAAATTTTAAGTTTCAAAATTTAAGGCCTTCTCAATATGGACGACATTTTCTTGATGCTTATAAAATTCTTTAAAAGAGACAACTGGTGCTAACAAAAATTTAACAGCTTTTATTTAAAAAAAAAATATGAGTGCAAATAATAATAAATGAGTATGACGCACGTACTTTTTATTATTAAAATATCCACTTGTGGTATTTATTTGTTATTTTTATTTGTTTTTTAATAATTAGAGTCCACGAGTCTCTAATCTAAGTGTTTTTCATTTATAATATGTCTATAAAATTTCTACGAAAATTAATGTTCTTGCGTCTTATTTTATCAAGCAAACCAGACACATTAAAATCTTATTTACTAACTTTATTATTACTATTGTTTAAAAATTACGAACGAAGTTTGAAAAATAACATGCAAACCGGGAAAAATAGTTGATTGCGGCAACAAAATGCCACATCATGATAAAACATTGTTGGGGTGACCATCCATATTATCATATTGTCATTTCTAGTCATATTATGATGCTGTTCAACCATATGACTGTCATTAAAGGACATTCTTGAAACACTAATACCAGTCCGTTTGTTCTCTAAAGATATTTATGAAGGGCACTGATATTGCCGACATTTGTGCTAAACTGTGATAATAGACATGTCAAATTAATGCGAATATGATGAGTTCTGGGATATCTTATGAACTAAGAGACACTTAATTTACAAACCTAGAACAAGAAATTGATATCTTAACAGAGTTGCGTTTGTGTTTATAATATTTTGCATCAGCTTTTTTTCCTTGAATTCAGTGCGTCTTTTGTAAGAAAAACAAAAAGGGATTGAATTAAACAAACGCTGTATCCAAAATATGTATTCTGCAACATAGAACCATATGAAATATGGAATTAATTATAAGTAAAACGTCTTAATACAACTAAATGTTGTCAAAACAAATTTCTAACCAAATGTTATGTTTCATTATTGGACCCGTTTGGTAAGTGTCATGCTTACATGACACCGACTCAATAACATATTCGATTTTGAACTTTTTGTTAGTTACGGTGTTTTATGTTTTAGGTGACGATAATTACATATACATATTTATAGGGCTATATACATACATACATACTTGTATGCTTATCACTTTATAGGCCTTTTGAGACTTATATGGCAAGTGGTGGGAACATTTTTCCGTTTCCGCCCATTTTTCAACAATTCGCTTTTATGGCCAGACAACAATCTTGGCAAACAATCAGCTGTCTCTCTGCGTTATTCATGCGGGCTTTTAAAATCTACTACCATGTTCCAAAATTATCATACGTTTTTAAATTTTAGGAAAAATAGTTCCCCCTAGATATGAACAAATTACAACACAGCCTTAAAATAATAAAATTCAATAAAGTCGAAACAACGTGTTAGCCCGCCCTGCTTCTTCTACTCTCTATTATATAAATATATTTAAGGCAAAGTGCCAGTTGAAGAAACAATATACCATTCCATAATCATGTGTTACTAATGTGGTCAAAATCTTATTTTGTACAAATAGATGCGAGTATATAGATAAGACTTGCAACCGAACCATCTTGAACAAAATATACTTGAATAATCACAACAACAACACTAAGTAATAATGAATAAATTTATACAAACATGATACGAAAAAGATGAAAAGAAAAAAATAGAAAACAAGAAGTAAAACTTAAATGCTGTTGATGAAATAGACAGTGCAAAGGAGATGGTAAAGTGGTACCAAAATTTGGGTCCAATTCCCGAGTAAAAAGCTATTAATTTGAAGGCATGCGAGATGAGATGCACTAAAAAGACTTGATTGTTCGCAGTAAGATGCAATATATTGTTTCCGAAAACATTCGCCAATATAAATATCAAACAAGGAGAAAAAATATAAGACAGGTGCAATACCACTGCTCTTACCAAACTTTGAATAATAAGTTGCTGCATGTTGTGAGCCTTCCGTAAATAGAGCTATTAACACCAAATCGGTGGGCCCTTCCTAAGAAGAAGGCCAGATTTGGATTTGGCGAAATTTTTGCTATTAAACAGTGAAGTGGGACACAGATATGTTTAACGCAGCGGTACGAGTACCATTTATTAAGTGCATCTTTGCCGTGCACTGAATAAAACTGAATATACGAGTATGACTTGTGGATTTTTGTAAAGTGATCTTCTCGTTTGTTTAGCATTCATTGGAAACAAAACGAACGATGAATATGAGTTGTGGTAGTTGAAGAGTAAATACTTACACCAAAAATAGCAACAAAAACAAGTAATATCACAAAAACAAAACAAAAAAGACAACAAAGCATACAGATAAAGTTAAAATCCAATATTTGATCGGTGAGGCTCTTATTGCGGTGATCACGGTTTGTGGCTTTTGAAAAGCTGCTGCTGCTGCTGCTGCTGCTGTTGCTGTTGCTGCTGCTGCTGCTGCTGTTGGTAATGTTGGTAATGTTGTTAATGTTGTTGATGACGATTATGATGGTGCTATACGGTCATTGCTCTCTTGTGACGTCACCGGTTCAATGGCAAATTGTGACCCAGATTGTCTGAGCTGCACGATTCAGTGATTGTTGCTTTTAGTTTTGTTTACTTCTTTTTTTACTTTACTTTTTTTCTTTTCAAAGCAAACCAACAAATACATTCATACAGAGAATCGAAAAAGAGAGTCTTTATTTCGCTAAGAGATTAAAAGCTTAAGAGTGAGAACTTAAGCTAAATTTAGCCTAAACCGGCTTCAGTACTCTTTAGTGTTCTTGATGTCATGTTCATATATATATTTTTTTCGTTCCACGCTTACGAATACTTATAGACGAAGAGGGCCGGTCGGTTAATGAAAAAGTAATCAAAATGTTCGTACCCAGCCCCGCGCTAGGCATTCGCCTTGTATGTTTGTTTGCCGTTCTTATGTGTTTTGTTAGCCAGCAGCGTTTTAAATTCTGCGGCTTCTTCTTCTACTTCTTAGACTTGCCCAGCCCGACAAGGCTAAGCTTTTCTTCTCGCCTTTATTTAATTATTATTACTTACATTGTTGCCATTGCTGGTGACTGACTATAAATTGCTCATAAAATGGCTAATGAACTGCTTATGGACTGCATAAATTTCACTGTGTTATGTTGGCCAAATTTAGTTCTATTGCCGCTTAAATTTCATTCATTAAAGGTGTTGATGTTTTTTTTTGGCTTGGCTGATGATTTATTATTGCTTGATTTCATTGTCATTATTATTTCAAATTTTGTTTTTCGAACAATTTAAAAAAAAAATTTGTTTATTTACGCCCGCTAAGTTCTGGTAGATAATTGTGTTTATTAGTCACTTTAGAGTCATATGTGTATTTTGAACTTTCGCAATTTGTGACACCCTCCCTTCCTCAATTTCCAAAATAAAATTAAGCGAACCTTTTCCATAAGCAAATGGTTCATATTATAGAATCAAGGGAAGGACTAAAATAACCTTAAAAAAAGTGGGCGTGGTTGAAAGGAAGTAGTCTATAGTTCACTACAGAGTTCCAGTTAGTTGGGGGTGGTTGGTGAAAATTTCAGAAAGATCGGTTCAGAGTTCTCCTTTAAGGTACAAGCAAACAAAGAAATATACAATCCGATTTACATACATACATACACACATACACATGTAAATATGTATCTAGATTGCCTTTAAAAAGACAAAAAGAAATTGATCGTTCGAAATTTCGAAATTTGTCGTTTTATGGAAAAATAATTGGCCTGTGTACTACCAGAATTTAACTTTATTTTCAATTTATTGAAATAATATTGAAGTTCAGTTAAGCCTCTCTCCAGATTGGCCATTACATGAGTCGACAACACGTCGTAACAGATAACAGCTGTGGCATCAGCAAACATTGAGACGGTGGGGAACATATGTAAGTTATAGAGAATGGGCGACAGACGGGAGCCTTTGATCAGCCTGCTGCAATCGAAACAGCGTCAGACGAGAATGAACGAATATGGACTTTGAATGAGAGTTTTGTATTGTTATAAAATAAATAGGGAAGTGCAAATTAATGATTTCAAAGATGAGCCCGCCCATCATGCCATACTGAGTCAAACCCAGCCTTAACATCCAATAATATCATTCCCGTTGATTTCTGGTGGCTGAAATTCATATTTATTCGGTTTCTTAATCGAATCAAAGAATGGGAATTATGTTATTTAAATCCCTAAAATTTACTAATTTTTCTTTTTATGTAAACAGTCTCTTGCCAGCAAAAGCCTCAGGTAATTAATTATTTCTGCTTAATATTATCATATCAAAAACTCCGGTAGCAACTCGATTAGCGCTAGTGATGAAAACCAGGCTTTGTGCAAGTTTCGACGATGTCGCAAGTACTTTTAATACTTTTATTTCATATTTATTGCTTTTATTACCATCAAATTCAATTTATTGATCAAATTCACAATTTAATGCAATACATTTGTAGCACATATTTACATACATTTTAATACATTTTTTTTATATTTTCTGTTTATTTGCTGTTTCTTATAATCTCTATATAATTATCTTTGATGGTGATTTTTTTGGGTATTATTCATTTACACAAAACAGACAAACGCCAAGTAACGTATTTTACAAATCTTCTATATATATATATATATATATATATATATAAAAGAATGTGTGTTTGCTTATCTGTACCTTATAGGAGGCCAGACCGATCTTCCTGAAATTTTCACAACATTTAAATCGGGCTCTCGAATATATTACAGGCACATTTTTTACGTCCATTTGATGAAATTATGTTACTCCTTCCACTTAGTTTTTAACAGATATTTTAATGTAAACGAGCATAACTTCGCCATTTGTGGACCAATTTACAAAATAATCCAAAAAATGTGTATGGATCAGTTTTCAAAATTCTTTTCACATATGAAAGAGTTTGATCAAAACTGTAGGGGGTGTAAAACCTGAGCTGGATGATTGTAAAATATTTACAAATACATAAAATAAATAAAGTTTTTAAAGAAGGTTGAAAAGAAGTATATGAGGACGCCTTCCCCGGCACATCAACAACCGGCGAAGAGGTTGAGAAAGTGAAGAAAATTGTTATAAACAATCGTCGAACCACTATTAGCGAAGTGGCTGAGGATGTTGCCATATCAGTTGGCTGGTACCCTGCAATTTTTTGCAAATTTTGGGCAATAAGCGTGCGGCGATAATGCACCTGCTGACTCGGCATTTTCTGTTCGTACTTTCTATGCCGAAATTTTGTTTGCCTCATTTGAATAAAAGATGTAGCCGAAGGTCAAATGTACGGTCTTACGATATGCATATTGCCTTCTTGAGCTTTGAGAAAACCTGAATTAATGAAAATGAAAAACACGATTTCATTTTATTTCGATTTGCTAAATACAACAGAGTTCAGAACTCCCACGATATCTCCGTTAAGCAAACAAAAATATCATTACTATTTTTGTGGTCAATTAATTACCCGGCAAATTTGTCCACTTAGAGTTTTAAATACGAGTACAAAGCAGGAAGTAATATGAGCACACCAAGTAAATATCATGAAACCATGCTGGAAACATACACAATACGAAAAACTTTAATATTTTTATCCAGTAACACTCATATGTATGAACAAATATACATATAAAACAAATACATATATAAAATAAAATATTTGTATGTATAAAAAGAACAAAGGAAAGGCTGAAAGAAATACATATGTACATATGTACCTAAATACAGATCGTGTAACCAGTGTTGCATGTAATTTGTTATTTTATTTTATTGTTATACGAAATGCATGCGAGGCACAAAAGACATTATCTTTATTTTATTATATGGTGCATGACTTCTTCCCATACTGCAAAAGTTCTTAAGAACAAAAATTGCCACAGCGTACAAATGCACATACACACATACACACATACATACATATGCCAACAAACAACAACAGCAACAGGCACAACAAACAAAAATCATGACAAATTTTTTGATATAAAAATTCTTGCTAAAGACCAAAATTTCATCGGCTCATGAATTTTTGAATTATTTATTTTATTTTTACTCTTTTTGTGTTTTTTTTTTGTTGGTCTTTTCTTGCATGTTGTACTCGTATCTGTGATGCGAAGCGCTCGCTATCCCTGTTACGTTACAATGTCGTTTACGCAAGGAATGATGTACTCATGTAATGTGGAGAGCAGTTCTAGGCAGACCCCTGTACCGGAGTCCCTGTCAATAAAATTCAAATTGTTATGAATTGTTTAAACGAAAGCAACACCCTTTAATTGATTATCGTTGATTAGTTGATTTCTACTAACTACATACTTACATACATATGTACACACATATGCACCCATGTTTGTATGTACGTACGTACATATGTTTGTAAATCATGCACAAACATGTTGATTCTTTATTCAGCGCTTGGCCATGTTTATGGCGTTTTAAATAGGCGGTTTGCTAAGTGGATAATCTGTTGATTGTTTGCTTCCTTCTTCTGTTTTTCGCATTCAACTGACTGACCATCACGTTGGCATTTTATTGGCTTATGATTTTTTCTTCCTCCTCTTCTTCTTCTTCTTCTTCTTCTTTATGACAAAAGGAAAAACCGAACTTTTAATAACTTTTCGGAGTATGTGCTGTGCGACTTGGCAGTATTTCTGTCACAGGGAGAAGGGCACTAATTCAAAACGGCTCGTTTGATTAGATCCGTGATGACAGGAACCAGTTCATTGTAACATTGTCGTTGTCTTAGAGGCACCCAGCTTATGGTTGGTTGGTTATCTATGTATGTACACTCACATATACATACATATGTATAATGAAAGCGGTAATTATCGAAATTTTTAAAGAAGGCAGGAAAATTGTTGCAGTGGCGACGGCAATGACACTGAAATAATGACACAATAACCACTCGATTTTGCAAATAACTTTCAAAACATATACAAATTTGTTTATGGGATGCGTAAATACTTTTGTGGCCTGCAACCGAATACTGTAAGCCTTGTAATTTGAAACACACCATAAATAAGATAAGTTGAAGAATCTTTCGTAAAATCTCCTAAAAATACGCTGCAATATCGTCCCTGCCACAAATCAGCCAAATATATGTAGTATGTAAAGACAGATTTTAGGACAAATTATTTTTATTTTGTGTTATTTTTGTTTGTTTTGTTTTTATTAAAAGCAATAATAATTGCCTTCAACAAAAGTCAACTCAACATCTAAAAATAAATTGTTGAACGAAACAATTCGTATCGCTTTAAAGCGGATTTAGACGACAATACAAGTGGTACGTAAAACCAAAAAAAAAAAAACATATGAATTATCTCCGTATTTTAAAAATGAGAATAAAAATCTTACGGCATATTTTTTTACGTTTACATCGTTGGTAAAAGGCTAAAACAAAGTAAAATGTTTACATAAAAATATGTACATCCCTGATCTAATGATGTGTGAAGGAAGTGTGAAAATTTAAAAAAACGATGAGAGTCGTACGACTGTAAAATCCGTCCTCTTCTTCTCAAAAATTTTACTTATCTTACGACTTGTATTATAGTGTAAATCCCCTCTTACGAATACAACATTCGGTCGGTAAATGTTGATTTTCTAAACCATTTTAGGAACTTATTTACAGTTAGCATCGACAGCGCAACAACAACCAAGTTCAACGCAACAAATGCTGACATTGTTGTTGTGAATATTGTAGAACTGAACCATCAGGTATTTAATTAGCACCACCAATCATTTTGCTTTTATTCTTTTTGTACCAGCCGTGTAAACACGAAAAATACATACAACAGACTTTTGATGTCGTTTTTTTTTAATTCGAAGATAATTTTGATCCTACAAAGTAATACTTTGTATTAGAGTGAAAACAAACCTTTAAGACATCATGACGATGACAAGGGTTGCTTGCAATCGTCTCTTATTAAACTAAAGAAACAAATTTTCGGCTACTAGTTTAGCTTAGAAGTCGATTCTGAAGGGAATATAGCCCAACGGAGGGAAAACTTTAATTCAAGAAGTTCAACTGATAAATTGGAAATTTTGGCCTTTGTTAAAGGTCAAGGTTTTGAGAATGTATATAAAATTTTATAAGAAGCTTTTATAAAAAGAAGCATATGTATGTGTTTGTTATTGAGCAAAATGTCTCGTTGACAACAACATTCCTTTATATGTATATGTAGATAATAGTTCGGTCTCATATAACAGTTATCAGACACATGTCGCAAATATGCTCTGTTCCATTTCATGCACGAACGAAATCTATTTATGTGTTGAAATTTATTTGACTTTTCTCACAATCGTGATAGAATTCATTTGAATTTTTATAGAGAGCAAATATTCTGTTAACGTCAAATAGCGATTCTGGAAACCCTTAATAAAAACTTTTTGGAGTTGCTTAAGTAAATACATAAAATAAATACATAAAATAATCAGCTCAATAGTTTTGATAACAAAAAAAGTACATACATATGGCGTATATGGGTATAAAAACTATATAAGCTGCTAAGTTCTTTAGGCTTTCTGTCAGTATCGCTTATCACTCTTAGAGACAAGTGGTTTCTAAGCTAAAAACCTTAAAATAAGATATTTAACATTGCAAAATGACTCAACTCAGCAGCATTTTAAAAATATTTATAAGTTTTCATCTAATATTTCTGCATGTGACAGTGGCTTTTCCCGAGTTTAAAATCGAATCACGCATTAAAGGTGGCGACGACGTATCGATTAACGAGGTACCCTTCATAGTACAAATTTGGATAAAAGGAGAATTTTCTTGTGCTGGTACTATTGCTTCAAATAAGGACGTGATCACCGCGGCACAATGTGTTTATGACGTGTCTCCAACTGACGTTTCTGTTGTTCATGCTGAAAACCTGACAAACATCCGTATCGAGTCTGAGGTTTCTAAAATTATAATTCCTTCAAATTACACCAAGCCATTTGGAAATAGATATAGTAATATCGCAGTGCTGAAATTGAAGTTTCCAATCGCAAAATACCCGTTAAAACTACCACGTATGTGTCTAATACCCATCAATGAAGGGAAGGAGGTAGAACTGTTTGGTTGGGGGACTGTGTATCCTGCGTATGGAGGACTTTCCATCCAACTGCAGACTGCAACACTTAAAGTTGTTGACCGCCACTATTGCTCCACATTTGACGACGTGTTTTGTGCTGAGGCAACAGCAAAAGGTGCCTGTGACTTCGATGCCGGCGGACCAGCTTTTGTCGACGGCCGATTCTGTGGTATAATATTTACATTAAACTGCGGAGAATATGACTCTCAAAGTTTCTTTACCAAGATCGATGCTCATCTTGAATTTTTGGATGAAACACTCGAGTAAAGTTAAAATTTCGAAATTATTCGCTGGTGTTTTTAAATTTCTACTGTTAAGTTCATGCAGTGTTAAAAAGCATAATAAGAGTGTAAAAAAAGTTAAAAATTTGTCACCAAAAATATATGTATGTACTTATAAAAAAATTATTATTTCAACGACGTAGAGTAGTGCTGCTAGACAAGGAGACAGAGGTGGCATTTTTGAATGTAGGATCAATGCTGAATGTTTCACACGGCATGTAGTAGTAGTTTAATAAAAAAATAAATGTTGCAGCAAAAATATTTACGCAAATAAATGTACAATTTACGCATAACAAAAATAAAATGTTGTATTTTCCTCTCCATGTGCAATTTTCATCAGTTCACTGTTGCTGTCAGTTTTATATACAAATTATTGTTTCTTGAATGGTTTAATATGAAATTATTATATGGGCCACTTTGGGTATTGGCCATTTGGAGGGGAGGCACCAAAAATAAATACATATGTATGTGTGTAGCAAAGATAAAACGGAACGTTTTAACATCGATCCGCTTAATTATTTTTGGTCATCATCAGATCCCATAATATCAGAATTAAGTTTAGAAGAAAAATGACATGAAACGAACAAATTAGAACCGGCTGCAATTAACCTGCAATTATTTTTTTTTATTATTACTATTAGAAGCAATAAAATTCTCTCGATTTGTTGAACTCTTAAAACACTTATGAATTCATTCGTGTTGAATGTTAATTGTGGAAGATTTTACGAAAGATTTCATGGCTCAGCTTGGGCTAATACGGTGAATAGGCTGAAACACAAATTTATATTAATATTGAATTTCCATCCAAAATTGTGTTCTTCGATGAAACTCGTGTTTGGTTGAATGGTTACGTCAATAAGCGAAATTGTCGCATAAGGAGATTTGGATCCGCAAAATTTTGTCAGCTCTACACTTCACAATTGGTTTACTCAAAGAAACTTTATATGTCAGTTTGCTTACATTGCCAATATTCATCGGTTCACATGTACATACGTATGTATGTATTTTTGAACATATAATAAATTAGCCTTCATATAGGAAGTGGCAGCGAGGCTGTCATGGCATTCCCCATAACAACCGTAATACTCTACAGTTATCGGGGGGAAATCAGTCAACTGGCGCCAAAGAGAGACAAAACTCCCGAAAAACAAACAACAACAACAAACCTGTTCCCATTTAAGGTGTGTTTGACCGGTATGTAATACATGTATTCCGACAAGTCAAAAACAACTCTTATGGTTAAGCAAAATGTATAGAATGGGATTAATACGGATACAAAATTTGTTTAAATATGTTTAAAACATGAAAAATACATACAAGAGACTTTTGTTCTGGTTTTTTAAATACGGCGAGAATTTCGTATAATTTTGATCCTACAAACTCGTTTATATTAACTAAAATAGTCAACTGTTGCGATTTAATGGCCAGGAAAAGAACGTTATAAATAAAACCTGAAATGTTTAACTTTATGCATTTTTATAAAATTTATAGTTTTGGCCCTTTTTGGGGCCTACGTGGAGTTCCAAATTCAAATATGTTCATCGTTTTATAATAGAATATCGCATATTAATGCTGAATATCGGTCCTTTCGCTTTTTCGTCTCTTTGCTGCAAAGTAGTCAAGGGCAAGCCCTTGAAGTCTTCAAAATATTGCTACAAGGGCATATTTCTTTATTTTGAAGGATTCATTTCGCTTATGAAACAGTTTCGTATTAGAAACTAAACAATGCTGTTTCATCGCATTAATGTAAGATTTTCATTATATTGATGTACTGTGTCCTTTAAATACATTAAATTGCAGGCGCATGAATATTTTGTGTTCTATTGAAGAAGTTTTCTAAAGCTCTATGTTGACTGAAAAACAATGACAAAATTGAATGTATAATTTAAAGAAAGTGAACAAATTTTTATTAAGTTTTATTTATTACAATGTGATTTTTGGATGTCCTTTTTTTATTTTACACCGAACTTCATAACAGCTGAAACTGCGAGCTCAGCTGATTGCTTTTTTGTATTTAAGCCTTTTTTGGATGTCAACAGTTCAAGGATAAAATTTTCATTTTTGACATTTCAGGAGGTTGTAACAAATATATGTAAATGAAAAATATAAAAGAACTGGGAAATATAATAAAATAAAAATTAAAGTCTTTACTCTCTGGAGGTCATGCCCAGGTATGTCAAAAAATGTGTTCAACAACATGTACAACAATTTTTGTTGTTGTTTCCAAATACATATTTCAATACTTTAGCTCTTCAGCATTTATTACATGAATTTGTGGCAAATTAGACTGAAGAGCTACTGCGCAAGCGTTTTGCCTTCACGATTTTACATAATTTTGTTAAACGTAAAGCGTATTTTTTAGAGTGTCACAACTTTGAGTTGGCATCAGTGCCTTATTTGAGCACCCATTTAACAGCTGATAGTTGCTTTTTGTTTAGTTTGCTTTTAAATTTCATTATGAATCGACTTACACCAGAGCAACGCGTGCAAATTGTTGAAATTTCTAATCAAAATAATTGTTCTATTCGTCAAACAATACAAAACCGTTCTTCAGGGCGAAGAAGAGAACATCGGTTTGGGACCACATTTACTGTTGCTGATAATGTACATACCGTTAAAAGCGCACTGAAGAAGCTGTAGCCGCTGTACAGGAAAGTTGCAGATGATCCTAATCAATCAACTCATCGCTGTTTGTCAGCAACTGGGGTTGTGTCCTTTCGCTTTATGGGAGATTTTACGCAAGGATCTTGGCCTCAAAGCTTTCAAGATTCAACTTGTGCAGGAATTAAAGCCAAACGACCATCGTATGCGCCGCCAACTCAATGCGCTCAAAGAAACTTCTGATGAATAAATTATTTCACGTAATGGCCCAATTAATTGGCCACCAAGATCCTGCGATTTAACCCCCTTGGATTATTTTCTTTGGGGTTATCTTCTTGTCTTGTCTACGTCGATAAACGACAAACAATTGAACACCTGGAAATCAACATTCGAAGAGTTATCGGCGAAATACGGCCGCAAATGCTGCAAAAAGGTGGTTGAAAATTGGCCACATGGCAGAAATCATATTTAAACATTAATTTCATAAAATTTACTTTCCAATAAAGCCCGTTTCATTGATATTAAAAATATATTTTCTTGTTTTATTATGACTGAAACTCGTATCACTCTATAAAAAAACACCCTTTATTTACATATGTATGCACATATACACGTGATATGATTTAGTCTGTGGATTCACCATATACATACATATATAATACACATTAGCATTTCAAAGTTCCTATCGAATCCGTCGGCAAAACCTTTTTGTTTTCTTCGTATTATGCAACATAATTTATTAAATACCACCTAATCTGAGGTACTGACTTACATACATACATACATCAGGTTAGAACTACGTACATATATTTGCATGCATGTGGAGCAAACGCACACACACATACACACTCGCATACATATTTAGCTAAAACATATCAGACTTTTTCTCTTTTACAACTAATCAGCTGTTTTTTATGTCGTTTTCTCTTTAAATCAGGTAAATTCTTTAATTCAAAAAAAAATAAACAACAATGAGAATAGATGCAAGTCCAAGCATAAGTTTCTGTATATGTGTGCGCGTGTGCGTGTGCGCCTGTGTGTCTCTGTGGGTGTGTGCGATTAAAACAAGTTTGTGCGCCAAGAACAAGTGTGTATGTACGAATGTGTTTTGTATTACTCGCTAAGAAAGCAAAGTGAACTTCTCAAAAATATATCTAGAACCTAAATTTACTCTGAAACTCAATAATGTGCGCAGTCTCAACCAACAGGCCCAATTTCAACGTCATTTAGCAATTGATGCCAACAACAGAACAACAATAGAAGAAAAGCCTTTGAGCTTAAGAGCAGGGATTGGTTTGATACACATACATATGTATGTATGTATGGATGTATGTATGTACACCAGTTAAGTTGTCTGTTAGGCATTCGTGTGTAGATACGTAAGTGCATGCATACATATGGATATGTACATATATATGTACATACATATATTGTGTATATGGCAAAGTCGACGATACAACGTTAAGCAGCAACTAATGCAGCAGCAACAAAACCAACAACATCATCCAACATGTTTTAATGCTTTGAAGTCTGCAAGAATAATGCGGAAGTGATATTGCATCCGTAATCATGTAACCAAACATGTGACTTTGTTTTTTTCGCTCTCTGTTGTTGTATTTCGTTTACGACGACGCGTTGTTGTCGACGTTGTGTTCATGTTACTGCCGTCTGTTTGTGTGTTAATTTTCTCCTCTGCTTCTTCATCATCGTCTTCATGTTCTGTTTTTGCTTATTTATTTATGTTTTATTTCAATTGTGAGCGTGCGAGCCTAACAAAGTTCTCACACGTTCAGATTTAAAGTGACTAAACTGGTTCAAAATAAATATTGTTCATTATGAATATGTACATACATACATACATACATACATATATGTACATATGTACCTACTGGTATATGTGTGTATATATGTATGCACGTAAAATTGAATCCCGTGTACATACATATGTGTGATGTATACGAGGGTTATTTTAGATCCTTTTAGCATTTCCACAGTTAAAATATAGCAATATGTATGTATGTGTGTATTTTGAAACTTTTCATTTTGCATTCGTTGGATCATATTTTTAGCGCTGATTAGCACTTCTAAAAGTCGGTCAGTCTCTGTCACTGCAAGGATACAAAAATATATTACATATTGGGAAAAATTTTAAAACTAATGCCCCAACATTTGTAAACAAATTATTTGATATCCATAATGGCAGCGCCATTTTGCTGTAATGTGTGTATACGATTTTTTAAGGTTCCCTTTCCCACCAGATAGTTTCAGGAACAGACTTTTTTTGATGCTTGGAACAGAAGTTTACAAGGCTAATTGTTCCAACCAAGCCGCAACACAGCTTCAGATATAGGAATTTGTTTTGTAACTATGACTGCGGCTGTTTAAATTTACCCAGCAGTTTGAATGGAAAACAGACAGCGTTTTTGGACCCTGGTTGCACCGAAATTTCTGTAGTCAAGAAAAGCCGCAATAGAGAAGAATATTAAACCTACGTGTCTAAATTCTACTGCAAAGAAGAAGAGGTTTTGAGCAAACCAAAAATCAACAATTGAATTCAGAATAAATGTATTGCTACTGAAGTCCTTTCAATGTATGTAAGTCCTGTCAACGACTTTGTTTCTTTTGCTATAAAGTTTTGAATTTGAGAAAGCAGTACTAACCTTATGAAGACAGGAATTGGAAACAGGATAATAATACTTGTATTGAATGCTACGAATTCATGGCTGTACATTAGATGCCAAATAAATGGACTAAATAAATGTTGCCAAGTCTTTATCACTCATTACTTATGATCTAATTCTAAGGATGCTTATTATTCTAAGTATGTTCTTATACGAGCTGTTCGCCCACGCCCGACAAGATAACAACTATTTTTCATTTCAATAGAAAGTTAATGCGATTTGCTGTCGTCAAGAATTTCGAGGGCATACAGAAGCAAGTGCGCAAAGGCTTGAGTAATTGCATCTTTGAAAATTCCGGGTCTATCAGACCAGGCTCTTCTTGAGTTTGGCACAAAGTCCCTCGTGTTTTGACTAATGTTCGCGTATAAGACAAAAAAGATTTTTATATCATTATTTCTTTAAACGCATAACTTTGAGGCGCATGTATGTACTTTGAAAATCTTTAACCGGCAACACAGGTTAGGACATTGACTCTGTTCCATTGTCGCTAAAAAATTCAAGTGGAATTGCTTTTCGCCTCATAAAAATTAAATAATTTTTTATTGACAGTATTACTGGACGTTTCTGCTGTAAAGAAACGTTTGCCATATCGATTCTTCCATCGACGCACAAAACTCCGTCTTCTAAATAGGGTGATTTGGAATAAATTTCACTTGATTTTTTGATAGACTTTTTAGATTTAAGTGCAGAAATCTCTAAATAATATGATTCATATTGCACTTGTTTATAATGCAAGTTCAGCATTGTTTAACTCCTCTTGAGTTAATTCACCTTTCTCTTTCATTCTACTTCCATATATGAATCGCAAAACATATGCCATTGTTCTAACCAAGCGGTTGTATTTTAAAAATCGAAATATATTTATAACAGCCTCTTCATTTTGTTATCTGGTGTACATTCTGTTTTCGCTCTTCTTCTGTTCGTGAAAATGGTTCTGCTTGTGGCCATTGCTCTTTAGGTTTGTATAAAAATTCGGGGCCTTTAAACCAACGATTAGATTTGAATGCGTTTTTTATCTTAGTACATTTTGTTGCCTCATCTGCAACATTTTGTCTACTTGGCACTCAATTCCATTCTGTAAGAGATGTTAACTCTAAAATTTCTGTAACTCTAAAGGCTACGAACTGGCAGTATTTCGGTGATCGGAATTGATACAGCTCAACACGGTTTTTGAATCACACCAAAAACATTTGTCGGTTATTTTAATTTAATGGTTTTCTGCTATGAATTTGGCTAGACGAGCTCCAATTAGCGCAGCCATAAGTTCTAGTCTGGGAATAGAAACTATTTTCATCGGTGCTACCTATTGAGACCATTTATTTATTAGCTCCGGGGAAATTGGCTCATCCCAATCGACTTTACTTCGCCATACATCTTGCATCAGTATTTTAACAAACATTGTTATATGCGAAATGAGACCAAGCCGATCATAAATTGACATAACAAGTCTCAACATTTCTCCCTTAGTGGGAGATTTTCTTAATAAAAATAAATCGCTTTCGAGAAGCCGAGGAGCAATTTTGAAGGTAATAGTGTCCTCCTTCTCTACCCAGAAACAAAAAAGAATTTTAAGATTATTGAGAAGGCTATCGGCCGAGCCAGCAATTTCCACGGGATTTTGAATAAATTATAAATACGTAATAAAAGGCTTGATTTATTACGCAACAACCTTTATTAAAATTCCTTTATAATAAAATAATATATAAGAAATTCACATATTCAATATTACCTTAATCTATTTTACATACTTTTTGGTATGGAAATTCCTGGAAAATTCTATTATAGAATTTAAGGACAATCACCGCTTCACAGTTAAGCTCCTACAAAATGGCGAAGGCGGTAAGACGCTTCTAGACAGTAAATTCGTTAAATAAATATACATGTTGGAATTATTATTCGCTATTCTTTCGAAATTGATTTAGTGCTACCAGATGGCAAAAGAATCATGAGGATTTTGGGAGTCGCGTTAACAGACTCATTGAAGCATTTTCGCTGAGTCGGGTGCGTTACACTATTTAGTAACTAGTAGTACTAGTTTTTTAAGTGCTTTAGACATTTTGGGCAAAAAGTATGGCTTCATATTTCTAAACTTTTTTTTACAGATAAAATTTAAATTGTTTATTTAATCGGACCTTTTAGAATTTTACATTCCTTGAGAATCATAAACATTTGAAATGATACTTGGAAGGAAAACTTTTGGTTGAGAGGGAAATTTTTTATTAAAAAAAGTTGACGATTTTTGCAAACACAAAATACAAAAATACAAAATTTTTGCATTAGCTGTAGATGTCGGCGCTTTTAACTGCTCTGAACTGGCAACAGTCACCCTCGTTTATTCGTAATTGTATGTAATACTTTTAATTTATATGTGCGTGCCAGTTGATGTGATTCGTAAATCAGCAGAAGAAAATATATACATATTTATGTTTGTTTGTCGATTGGTAAATTTACAGAAATTTGATTGTAATAAAAATTATAAAAATTATATACAAAGTTAGGCTTTAGCTTAAATTGGTTTAAAATTATTAGAGTTTTAATGTTTTTGTTTGCCCTTTTACTTGATCTTCTCTCTAAAACATTCAATTTCAAAACAAAGCCTCACTTTGTTCGACCGGTATAGAGTCAAGTTTTTGAACGAATGTTCATATAACATGGATCACATGGCTATTTGTATTACCATTTCTTTTTATGAACATATCTGATTAAAATACTTAATCGATTTGGATTGTGAAAAAAATTATCAATCCGATAATTATGAAAGGGAAAGAATTCCTGAGATATGAATACAGATATGCCTGTACTCGCCAATTTGTGCTAATCGCATATTTTTGTTTTTGCCTAACGATGAATATAAGAAGTGGCACAAAGTACCCCGACAACTATTCATGTTCTTCTGACGTACATACATATGTAAATTTTTGTATCTACTGGAAAGGCAAAGAACGGCCAAAAATATAGAAATTGGGCAACAAAATTGCTGGGCATGAACATTTAAGCAAATTCGAAAGAATATGTAAGATCGACTTTTCACAACTAAATTGCACAAATATGAAAACGCTCCCAATTGTGCAATTGATAATCTCATTAGTATCATTTTCAGTTTCTCATTGTTTCTGCTCAAATATGTATGTAAATACATATGTTCATCAAGACAATCAGCAGGGATAGCAGCAAGTGATGAAATTTGTAGCTTTTAAAAAGATCATTGAAATTGTTGTACAGTGCGAGCTCCATTATCCATAATGGTGGGGATCGGTAGCATCTTAAATTTAGGTTTTCCACTTTAGCAGAGTAACAATTTCAAGAAGTTACTTGTATATTATTTACTCATTTTCATTTCATACGTCTCAAAATGAAACTATTCATACTCGAATTACATTTAATTGTTCAAACAACAATAAAAAAAATACGCTTGCAGTACCGCATAATATGGATAATCACGATTACCTCATCCAAAAGAGGAAAAAATGAAACTGGGCCCCACTCTATAGAAATTTCAATTACATTTGTATGTATATGTAAATCAAAATTAACTAACAGCTCAACCTATAATTTTTCCCATGTGGGCACTGCGACACCTTTTAAAAAATTGCTCATATTTTATAAACAAGTGAAATATTTAACTCCGTGGACCAGAATATTATTGCCTTTAGAGGATCTGTCTAATGTACACGTGTACATACAAATATTGCTACAACGTGCAAGTATGAAAATAAAAGGAAATAATAATGAAATTACCGTCCATCATTATTAAATTAAAAAAAAAAAGATATTCAAAAAATAAATCGTACCTGACTTTATTTTGGACTCACGTGATTTAAGAAATTTCTTTGGTTGATTGGGTGAATGATGGTCGTCATTTCAGTAATCATTACATATGCACAAAAAAAGAATGAAATAAAAATTCGGACAGTAGAGGAAAGAAAATACATGCAACAAGGGACGAAGCGTTGATCTGATAGTGCAAAAATGCAAGAAAAAGAAACAAGAAGCAAAAGGTAAACGAACGATTTTTGGAGTGAACAAAAAATTGTAAGACTTTTAAACAAGTGAACATTTAAACATAAATAAATGTTCATCCTTTTTATACAGTTCAGATGATTATATGTATTACCAATGGACCGACCGATCGGGCAAAAAAAAACAAGAACTTCCATTCCCTTTTAGTCAAACCTCAACAATTTTTAAACGATATGCCAACATCCACAGCAACTTTTCAAATAGTGACTCCACAATCCGCTATAACGATTTTCCCAACTTTATCAACGTTTTAATCGGTTGTTGATATGCCGGGGCGGCGTTCAGGCCAGGCGTCCTCAATCACACCGTCTCGGCCTTCTTTGACAAACTTCTACCACTTGTTAAGATCTTTCTGACTTCGACTACAATCGCCGTATGCCAACGTTAACATTTCAAGTACTTCTGAGCACTTAATTCCATTTTTTTATACAAAATTGTGGCCCGAAAAATTTGAAAACTCAACTGATTTTTTGTACCGGCCTCTTATTGTTTTTAACTGGTTCGTTTTTGATAATTGCGTGACAATTAACAATTACTAAACAAATCGATGTCCGTTACAGCGCTGAATTATTATATTCGCATACTCGTAATTTTGTTGGCCAAAAACATCACTGTATTCCCCAGATTTGGTGCCTGCGTTGTGTTTGCCTTTTCCCAAGATTGAAGAAAGCCATGAAAGACCGGCGTTTTACGACAATTGAGAAAACAAAATCTCCGTGAGAGATATCAGAACTGTTTCGAGGATTGGAAAAAAAGCGCTGAAACAGCGGACAGAAATTAATCAATAAATAAGTATTATCGGAGAAAAATAAAATTTCAACTTATTTTTTGAACAGATCTCTTACATATATATTGACATATTTATTACGTTATGCAATCTGAAAACTAATGTCGTAGCATTAATTTAAGCCAACTTGTGACAGAGACAGCGAGCAGTATAATTTATGTTTACATTTGTAAGCTAATTTATGCATTTTTTCCCCCAATAAAGTACTTATTTAGAAATAAAGTTCTGGAAAAAAAGTGTGCCTGAATTTATTTATTAACTTATTTTTCTTTTAGAATTTTACCAGTTTACCAAAAATTCTTCTCACGTGTTCTAATAAGTTTTATTTTTAGCAAAAATTAAAAAAAGAAACGGCAGCAAGAACTGGACAAATGAACAACAGAAGCGTTGAAATATTTTTTAAACATTCTTAGACAACGGCGTGTCAATGATCTTGTACGCCACCAACTGCCAGCAACAAAGATCTAATAACTTCAGTCACAACGACAAAAAAAAAACAGCAAAATCATACCTAACATTGAGGCATTTATTCCATAGAATGAAATGAAAAAATTTTAAAAAGTATACATACATACATACATACATACATACATACATACATACATACATACATACATACATACATACATACATACATACATACATACATACATATTTACATGTATACATTAGCAAAAGTTCAATAACCCTTTTCTTTTTTTTCTAAAATATTTCATCGTCAAAAGCTGGAAGAATTAGAAAGAAAGCCCATAAATAATATTCCATTTCAAAGGATTCAAATATCAACAATCTAATTTTGACACTTAAGGGACTGTTAATGTATGGCAGAAGGTGTTCCACTACACTGTGCAACAGTGAAAATGAAAAACACCAGCGACAGCAAATTTGTAATGATGGTTTTCTATTCTTCTATTAGTCAAGCGCAATTTCAAATTACTGCTGGCATCAAGAGGCGCTGGCACCAAATTTCTTGACGAAGCGCCGCCACGATAGCCTGCCGATTATAGCTAACGACAGCATCTTAGCTAAACAATTTATTTACAAAATCAATGAAGATGTGATGTCCACACGACCTTCTAAGAAACAAAATTTCGGTTTATTTTTTTCAAATTGATTGAAGTAAATCTTTCGTAGGAAAATAAGTGCTTGGAAGAAGAACTCCTGTGAGCGCTAATACATTCCTTGTGGGCAGTGGTCTAGCCCTCTAGTTTTACGAAGCCTTACATAATGCCGTGCAATTCAAGGCCAGCTGTAGCAACACTGGGCAAAAAGTTCCAAAAATCATCTTTCGAATTGTCTTTCATGTCGATGAAAATTTGGAAAATGAGATTCTATTTTCAAAAATTACACAATAAAATTTTATTTACGGACACTGCATAGGCACCCTAGTGTTTTTAAGTGTCAAGCCCATATAGCTTTGAATTTTAAATTTTACACTTTGTTTTATTTTGTTGTGCACCTAAAAGCCATCACTCTCAGACATAAAGATATAATTTGCCCAAAAAATACCGCATGGCATAAGTTCGGCTATCTTTTAATTATATGTATGTTAAGCGGATGACTTGTGGTGACTTTGAATTTCATTTACATACACAGCTGTGTTGGTAAGCGTTGCCATATTGTTCATTATATTGAACTCAAACTTTATTGAAAACTTTAAACAAACAAAAATTTCTGAAATGGAGACATGGAAACATTATACGTGATACTACTCGTATTGTCTGATATGTGTGTTCTAAATTGTTGTCGTCAAATGAATTTTGTATATATTGTCTTGTCATTGTTAGATTTGTCTAATGTCTTTTATAATATATATATAATATATATATGTACGTGTATGGCTTCAAACTTTCAGACTTCTGTCCACAAAAAAAAAAACAGCAACTAATATATGACAATTTTCCAACTAATTGGTTTGGATAGAATTTCATGTCAATTTAATATGACTTCATGTAAAAAAACTAAACAACAACAGAAGGGCTCTTTACATTTGTATACACATCTTACGATTTTGATTGGTCTATGTGAGAAAGAAGTCTAATAAGATGAGGCGCGAGTGCCACATGTGCTACATTTCGTTTTGACGCCACCCATGTGACCCTAATAAGAAATAAGAACAGTTATTTAATTGATAGCCTAATAAAAAATCTCGTTCAGTAGCGGCTCACCAGTTTCATGTAGACGGCGCAAATGTCCAACAGTGACAAACGCTAAATTCTTGACCTTGGCGTTACTGGAACAGGCTTCCAAATGTGCACATAGATGACAAAGAAATACGCCATCAACGGCGGCACGCTACAACCTTCAAAAGAGTCGACTAGTCAATTTGCATTTTGTAAAAATACAACCCTGATCAATTGAAAAATTTTATCGTTTAAAAAAATTTGCATCTCTCATTCACTCAACATTTAGCTTTCACACTACACTCACATTTGCTGGTACTTTTTAAGTTTTACACTAGTCGTACTGCAAAGAATTATAATCCGAACTGACCTTAACTAACATTATCAACTTAGTTGTATATTTGTACGACATTTTAACCAAATTTTTGCTTCTAATCAAACATTCACATCTGACATGAATGTAAAGTATGTACATACTTTCATAAGTAAACAAAAAGGTTCAAACACCTCAAATATAAACATAGAAACCTGATGTCTATTATAACTTTAAACAATTTTTGCACATACATACATACATACGTGTGTAAATTTGAATAGAACAAAAAAAACAGTACAGTTAAACTTCTCTATAATGAATTGCTATACAGTAGAGCTTTGCTTGTTATGAATTTGCTTTTAAGTCGCTGTCTTTTTGTTTTGACCATAATAAAGTAGTCGATCTGAGTGCAGTGAATGTTTCGTGGTTGACAAGAGATGAGCTATAGGTGACTCAAGACCTAACTAATTTTCTATGGTAAGCGCTAGTCAGTTTTTACAGGCCATGTCCTACGATTGATCCAGTCCTCACTCGCTCTGCATAAGTTTCAGCTAACCACAAGCCAGCTCATTTTTATTTAGTTTGTGGCACATATAATTTTTATTTAACATGGAGAAGAATAGAAGAGTATTTTGTTTCTCTCTTTAACATTAATGTAGTGTAAAGGGCCAAAGATAAGGAAAAGTCCCATAAACTACAAGCTTGAGCCAACTGCGGGCTGTGTTTTGTAACCAAAACCTTTTGCGGTTGAACAAGGGACTTATTGCACGTACGAATAATATATTATAATTAAAAAATTTCATTATCTATATATAAACAAAAATCTATATAAGCAGTTGAACAGTGTCTTTCTGATGCCATGCAGATTCGTTAAAGGCAAGTTCAGTTGTATTCATAAATGAGTAACAAATGTAATAAATAAAAACTTTTTGGGTATGTTTTAAGAAGTACTAAGTCGATTAATATAATTCCATAATTTTGTCTGATTATTTAAAGCCATAAGTAAATTTTTATAAGACAGAATCGACACGTAAGAACAATGATTTCTGTACGCTGCACTTTGGTCTAAAAGGTAACATGTTGCGGCCAAAACTAAACTAACACGGAGCGAGAGAGAGAGATGCTTTTTGCAGGGATTGTTGCCTAAGAAGCTGGGAAAGAATGACCGGCATTGAAGTCAGGCCCTTCCCACTTGCCCTCGTCCGATCACTGTTACACAACTTTTTGCTATAAAGTGATACCCATACAGGTATATAGCCCTATAAATATGTATGTACATGTAATTATCGTCACCTAAAACATAAAACACCGTTCAAAATCGAATATGTTATTGAGTCGGTGTCATGTAAGCATGACACTTACCAAACGGGTCCAATAATAAAACACAACATTTGGTTCGAAATTTGTTTTGGCAAAATTTAGTTGTATTAAGACATTTTACTTATAATTACTCCCATATTTCATATGGCTCTAAGTTATATGAGTAGTGTGAGATCATGTCCAAGAGTCTGTATTCTACAGGGTGCCTCCAAGTATGTTTTTCTGTGACTGTTTGCATGTCCAAGTCAAGGCAGCATTTCTGTTCCTTCCGCTATCGCCATAAATAGAAAAAGTCTCTTAATTTTTTTCCTTTTGATACCTTCTGAGAAAGTACAAATAATACGCAAGCACTAGATTTTGCATCCGATGGACTCGGTTAGACATAGTTCATATAACCACGACGTGCATTTCATTTATTGATAATAAACGACCACATATACTGTAACTTGAGTTATTACGTATTTTTATGCATTACTAGATGAACACGGTGTGCGTTGTAACCCTTGGGGGCACACTTCGGCTGCCCCCCCCCCTTTTTGTTTTTCAAAAAATTGTTGTAAACCTCTTCCATATGGCATAAATATTTTGAAAATTGATCCACGAAATCATGAATTTATTTATTAACCTATTATTAGGGCGGGAATTTGATAACATCCTCCCAAGTGCCAAAACGAAAAATAGTGAAGCTTTTCCACAGGCAAACAGAATTTTGAAAATTGGTCAGTAAAAAACCCATAAAAAGTATGTGGTTGAAAAAAAAACGTAGCCTATAATTGATTCCAGAGTCCCAGTTAAATGTTGTGAAAATTTCAGGACGATAGGTTGTTTGGTCTGGTCATCTATGAGCCACAAACAAACACACATTTCGTTTTATATATATGTATATAGATCTATTTTAATTCACATGTCGCCCTTTTTGGCGTTCTGGGCCTATCATTGGTTGAGGTGCCTATCTTTGGCTGAAACGTTCTGATTGTGGTTTAAGCCTAAAAACGCAGAAAGAAGAAAATTCTCGGAGGTGCTGTTGTCTTGCGACAGGTCTGTTTTATGCAAGGAACTAGATTGAGAGGAATGTATGGGCGAGGCCTGATGTTCCTTGAGGATTTCGGGCTACCAACTCAGGTGTCTTGTTTTCTCTTACCTTCTGGACATTTGTAAAACTAAAGGGATTAGGTAGCACCTAGATTAGGTCTTCAGCAAGAAGTTTATGATTTGTGACGTGCAGAATACTATAAGAAATTGCCACCTGTGTGGGCCTTACAAGTGAATCGTGAATATGTCGGACAGCATATTATAAGAAATTGCCACTTATGTGATCCTAGTGTGCTAGTGAACCGTCACCCAGTTCCCTCAAGTGCAGTTGGTGCACTGCCAGATGTGACCGTCGTGGCAGGTGCTGGCACAAAATCAATTCCGAAATCTCCCGCCCAAAACGTTTACCTGCTAATTATCATTTCCGCAGGTTGGCCAGGTAATCTGTTCTATTTTAAAATCTTTATAATCGCGTTACCGTATTCTTTAAACCAGCATCTGTTTCACCGAGATCGAACAGAAAAGTCATCCCTGATATTCTGATTAATGGCATTAGTTATTTATTTATATAGATAATTAGATCAAAGTCATAAATATTAAAATCATGGCAGCTCTTTTTATTACTAAGAGAGTCAGTCTATTAATAGTAACTCAAACTCTTTACTTTTTTACTGAAATACTCGCAAAAATATCATATCAAAATAAAATTAAACACAAGCCCCATAAACACGGAAATACATTATAATACATGTTCACTGAATCACAAATAAAAAATAAATATATAAAAATTCAAAAGAAAATACTTAAAAAATTTTAAAAAGACACATACAGCACTAATGTACACACATACATGCATAGAATCGTTGCTGCAGCACAATCTTTTAATGTAAAAAAAAAAAGTAAAAGAATACCAAGAGTTTTCCCAGCAATGTATAACATGCAATAAAGATGATCCTCTACTTGATACTACGAGTAAAAGAACATACTCGTACAAAGACGACAACCCAATAAGAATGGCAGTCAAAAAGTCATTGAGGCAGTCAGCCGGGCAAACAAAACAAGAAGGCTTCCATCCTCAGGCGGCATAAAATTACAGCGCATTCAGTGCTTATAAGATCAACCTATAGCCAAAACGACTTACATGCCTTGCCATTCAAGACGAATGACGAACGAATTGTCTAACTGGCTGTAAGTTGCTTGTGTTGGCTGACTGCCTCAATGGCTGGTTTGATTTAGTTTGTTCGGTTGGTTGTGCGGCGGTTCGATTGCCGCTTGATCGCTGTTTTCTTTAACACAACTAGTCGTACAAAAGAACGAAAAAATATTCAATCCATCCATTTCATCCTACCAACCCAAAACAACACCAGGCACTTCTGTTTTTTTTTTTTTCTTATTTTTTTATATATATATGTATATATACTGCATATGTATATGTATGTACGTACATACTCGTATAAACAAAAGTGTACTCAGCATTACAACGAAAAGTTCAGGAAAAAATCAACTTACACCACACAAACAGATCTATGTATGCTGGCTGCTTAACATACGAGTGCATACATCCATACCGGAGTACCCATTCCTGAAAATAAGAAGTAGCAATAACAAAATGTATGTTTACGATATTATGGATCGTCATAATCATGATCATCGGTGTCGTTGTCGTTGTCGTTGTCGTTGTCGCTGTCGCTGTCGCTGTTGTCGCTGTTTTCGTTGTCGTCATTACCATGACTTTTCTTGTTGCTGTCTTACTATTGTATTTTTTCATCTTAAAGATTTTCTACAACATCTTTTCTTGTCGTCGACGCAGTCGTCCCAACCGTGCGCCAGTATTGGTTATGTATATATTTAGAAACAACCGATCCAGCCATACCAAACTTAATGAACAGGCGGTCAATGACCGTACAAATAGTGACCCACTAACATCCGCGAGTGCGTTCACCTTAAAAAATTCAAGTGACGTTTAAATAAAGGTATGAACATAAAACGTACTTTTTCGTATGTATTCGTATGTATCGGTTTGTTGGATGGATGGGGATGTCTCGGTTGGTGTGATGGCAGAGCGTTTGAACCAACGTCGCTTAACAGCAAACCACCAGCCGCCAAGTATGTTGCCAACTAACCAGTTACGAAAACCTTTACTAGCGAAACATATGATATCTCTTTAGGGCAAGAAAACATACTCTCGCCATCTTATGATCGGTTTCCTCTCTTAATTCGCTTGGGGGGGAAAAAAACACAAATAAAAATATCTTCCGGGGAGGCTTGATTGTGTTTGCTTTTTTTTGTCAGTGCTACATTTTAAGCTTGTGCTTGCTAGCAAAGAGCGCATACTTATTTAAGAGCACAAATATATTTTTAATAGGTATCTGGACGTTTTTGTTTTGGTTCGAGGTTTTTTGAAGCCAGGCGTTACCATATATTTAAAAAAAAAAAAACTTCTTATATCTGAAAAAAAACTTTTTTTCTACAAAAGTACCTAAATTTTAAAAGAAAACACTAAAATGTGTTTGGAGTTCATTTTTTTCAAAAATATAAAAACGATTAAAAACAAAAACATAAGATATAATAAAAAAAATATATTTTTTTTTTTTTTTGTAACCTGTTTTATTTGCAATCTAGTTTACAAAATTTAAAATAATAAGCAAATTTAATAACAATTAAAAACATAAAATAACTAAAATAACAGCTCAGTAAACAACAGTTGTCAACTGCTGTACGATTTACATAAATATATATATCTTAAAATTTATTTTCTAAAAGGTAGGTCAAGTACCTACGCACTTCGTTGCTATCGTCTAATAAATTGATGGCTAGCACATGGGAATGATGGCTAAGTCGGTTTAGATATCTGTCGCTGAAACGATTAATTTCTTCCTTGACCATTGCGATGCTAAGATCTGTATGAATATTGTTGTTTCTGATGAACCAGGGAGCATTAGTAATTAAGCGAAGAGTTTTGGATTGATAGCTTTGTAGAATTTCAATATTTGAATTGCTAGCGGTACCCCACAATTGTATACCATAAGTCCAAATTGGCTTGAGAATAGCTTTATACAACATGACTTTGTTTTCTAAGCTCAATGTAGATGATGGTCCTAATAACCAAAACATTTTTTTGGTTTTCAAATTTAATTGATTACGTTTCATTTGTATGTGTTTTTTCCAAGTAAGTCTTTTGTCAAGATGGAGACCTAAATATCTCACATCATCATCATTATTTTGGAATAAAGAAAATATAAAATAAAATTCATTTTTAGAGATCTTTAAAAAAATATCACATACACTAATAAATAATTTCTTATTTGTACATACATAGTTTTCTTAAAATTTAAAACCATTTCTTTTGATTGCTCAAAGTTTGAACAATTGT
The DNA here is from genome assembly GCA_932526305.1 of Epicampocera succincta. Lineage (NCBI taxonomy): Eukaryota > Metazoa > Arthropoda > Insecta > Diptera > Tachinidae > Epicampocera > Epicampocera succincta. The sequence goes on from OW052034.1 coordinate 63,734,670, forward strand.
TGTTGTTTTTTCTCAAAAAGTCTTTTGTTCTTAAAATACCACATAAAGATGGTGTATCCAATTTGTTTCCTACATTATTTTTGTTTAAATTAATTTTTGAAATAGGTATATGTAGGTAACGACAAAATTGCCTAAACTAATTTTTTTAAATATGGAAAAACTTCGGACTCATCACAATGTCTTAATTTTAATATTTTGTTCTTTCCATAAATTATGTTCCGAAAAATTCATATGGAGTAGCTCCCGCCACTCATTATCAACTTCTTGAATTTCACTAAAATCTACTACATTTGGCACAAGAGCACATAATTCAGAAATACTCTGTTGATTACGTGTTTGAGGACGTCGTTATCAAAATCGATCTTTTTTAACAAGTTCAACATAAAAATTTAAACAATGAACTCTAAAGTCAATTACATCGCATTCAGATAATTTATATGATGCTAAAGCTAAAGATACTTCTGCACCTAAATAAATATCTTTGGGATCTTTAAGGTATGTAGTGTTATTTACATCAAGTTTTTTAAAACTTCCAAAGCTTACAGGCTCATCTTTTACTACGTATTCAAAAATTTTCAAATATTTTCAAAACAAAACTTGTTTTTTACAAACCTCAAAAAACTTGCAAAAAAAGCGAAAACTTGATAAATGGTAACGCTGGTGGAAGCTAATCTTGAAGAATTTTATGCAGCATTTTGTCTTTTTTTTTGGGGTGTAATGAGTTTCTTGCTTTTAACAAAAATGTAGAAATATAACTGGATATATATGTAAATGCATACATACATACACAAAACAATAATATATATTAAATTTTAAATTATTATGAGAATAAAGTCATATCAATTTAATCGTATTATTCTTGACGCACAAAAACACAACCCCAAACTATTTAGCAACTTATTACGTGAATCATATTTTTATGCCGATCTCTTAATCGCCACTCCCAAATGCTTCACATATCACAGGATGGATAAGAGTTAATAAAATGCGAAAGAGTAAACTTCTGATATATATATATATATATATATATATGCATATGTAGAGTGCACACAGTAGAAGTTATCAACTGATATTATAAAAAACAATAGATGTTGAAATAGAATAAAACAAGTCATGTGTGTGATGTTAAACAAAATTTTATTTAAAAGACCCATGTATGCCGCTATAACCTATTATTAGATGCGGCTACGAGTGTTAAAATTTTAAGTGCACAGATCCAACAGAATTTGAGCAAGAAACTGGCCTATGATAACTTTAAAGGCATTGGTTGACTGACCGGCTTAATAGACTTGCCCTGCAACTTCGCGAAACCCCACCACAAAAAAAGATGGATCATATGCGGTCAATTGGCATAATGTGCATCACAGCATGCAGCGCCATTCGCAATATTGTTTACGTTCATAGCAGCCATTTTGGGCCACAAGAAATCGGAAATTATCAACTTATAGCGTTTGTTGTTAATCGTGATGGCCTCCCTCACCTGCATCTCGGGTTCTCCTGAGCAGGTTCAAGGTAACAGCACCGGGGCAGCTAACAAATTTCTTGCTGCACTTATTTCCGTAGACAATTAACGTCAATAGAGTATCTACATATCAAAAAACCTCCAAGATGCATTGAAAAAAATTCAGGAAAACTGAAAACTCTAATAAATCAAAATTTCTCCTTAATTTGCGGCTTAATTTGATTAAAGAATTAATATTTGCACAAAAATACCCACAAATATTTGGTAAACATTTTGGCAAGTAAAGAATACATTTGGTAATCCTAGAGCTTTTAGAGTTTTATTCATAAAAACTTTATTTTTAACTGTAGGAGTATAAAATTTATTTTGAAACGTCATACTGACAAAAGAACGATTTAAATTTTTTTTGTATTTTGAGTTTTTTTTTTAAATTATATCAGTTGTAATGCAGCTCTCGCGTCATCGGCATTATGGCTAATTTGTTCGTTTCATTACATTTTCCTTTAAACTTAATTCTGATATTATGGGATCTGATCGTAATCGAAAATAATTAAGAGGATCGATATCAAAACGTTGCGTTTTATCTTCGCTACATACATATGTATTTATTTTTGGTGCCTCCCCTCCAAATGACCAATACCCAAAGTGGCCTACATAATAATTTCATATTGAGCCTTCATGGAGCCATTCAAGAAACAATAATTTTTATATAAAACTGACAGCAAAAGTGAACTGATGAAAATTGCACATGGAGAGGAAAATACAACATTTTATTTTTATTATTCGTAAATTGCACATTTTATTTTGCGTAAATATTTTTGCTGCAACATTTATTTTTTTATTAAACTACTACTGCACGCCGTGTGAAACATTCAGCATTGATCCTACATTCAAAAATGTCATCTCTGTCTCCTGGTCTAGCAGCACTACCAACGCAACTTCGGAGAAATAATAATTTTTTTATATATGTATATCCATACATATTTCTTTGTCGTCGAACTTCTTATTTTTTCAACTTTAGTGGAGGTTTTTATCCAAAAATTCGCGATGAGATTCGATCCTAGTTAAGATGTTTGGAGGTAAGTTGGATGTGCAGTCCGTATAACCTCCTATTAAACCGCAGAATTGCCCGTCCACCAACGCTGGACCGCCGGTATCGAATTCACAGGCGCCTTTTTTTGCAGCCTCAGCACAAAACACATCGTTTGTTAAATTTGTTACATAATGATACTGGAATTGACAATAGGACTGTTCGACAACTTTAAGCTTCACGGTTCTGAGTTCGACGGATGGTGTCCTAGAGATAACAGACGTTCTATCATAACTGCCCCAACCATACAGATGTACCTCCTTCCCCGTATAAATAGATGTTTCACATCGTCGTGGTAATTTAATTGGAGATCCTGTAATTCCAGATTTCAATTTCAAGACTGCAATATTATTAGCACTATTTCCCAATTCGTAATTTGGATGAAGTATAATATCATAAACCTCAGATTCGACTCCGAACGCAATCAGTAATCTAGCAGAAGCAACAACAGAAACGTCAGTTGGAGACGCGTTATAAACACATTCTGCCGCAGTGATAACGACCCTTTTTGAAGCCAGAGTACCACCGCAAGAGAAAACATTTTGTATCCAAATTTGTACTACGAAGGGTATTTTTTCACTGAATATGCCTGCGTCACTTTTAATGCGTGGTTCGATTTGGAACTCTGGAACAGCCACTGTCCCATGCAGAAATATTATATGACAACTTATAAGTATTTTTAAAATGCTGCTGAGTTGAGTCATTTTGCAAGGTTGAATATCTTATTTTAAGGTTTTTAGCTTAGAAACCACTAGTCTCTAAAAGTGATAAGCGATACTGACAGAAAGCCAAAAAAACTTAGCAGCTTATACAGTTTTTATACCCATATACTACATATGTCTGTACTTTTCTTTGTTATCAAAACTTTTAATGAGTTGCATGATTATTGTCTTACTTAAGCAACTCCTGAAAGTTTTTATTTAGGGTTTTCACAACCAGTATTTAATACTTTAACAGAATATTTGCTTTCTATAAAAATTCAAATGACTTTTATTACGTGTATGAGAAAAGTCAATAAATTTAAATATATTTTGTTCGTGCATGAAGTAAAACAGAGTAGTTTTGCCCACAGTTGCATCAATTGCACAGTTTGCAATACCCATTGAGAAACCCCTTAATAAGAGTATAACAATAAAGCAACACGACGTGTGTCTCTAATCTAAACATTTGGATTTTATGCTTTTGAATTAGATAAATACTAAGACCAAATGGCATTGAAATAAGGTTTTTGTTTATACTATAATTCTTTTCATGGGGGCTATAAAATCGTTTTTAGATTCAACATTATCTATATAAGGGAATGTTTTTGTCAACGAGACATTTTGCTCAACACCAAATACATATAGATACATACATACATATGTAAATAATTTCGGAAAAACTTGTCTTTTAAAAAATGCTAAATCCTTGACCTGTAAAAAAGGACAAAATTTACATTTTATCAGTTGAACTTCTTGAATTAAAGTTTCCACTCCGTTCAGAATCCATTTCTAAGCTCTTAAAACAAATTGTATATATTTTATGGTAGGCGAAAATTTGTTTCTGTAGATTATTACGGTTGTTATGGGGAATGCCACTCACCGTATTGGCCCAAGCTGAGCCTTGAAATCTTTCGTAAAATCTTCCACAATTAACATTCAACACGAATAAATTCATAAGTGTTTAAAAGTTCAACAAATTGAGAGAATTTTATTACTTCTAATAGTAGTAACAAAAGTAGACCTTGCAGGTTAATTGCAGCCGGTTCTAATTTGTTCGTTTCATGACATTTGCCTTGTAAACTTAATTCTGATATATTCTGAAAATAATTAAGCGGATCGATGTTAAAACGTTCCGTTTTATTTTTGCTACACACATATGTATTTATTTTTGGTGCCTCCCCTCCAAATGGCCAATACCCAAAGTGGCCTACATAATAATTTCATATTAAGCCTTCATGGAGTCATTCAAGAGACAATAATTTGTATATAAAAGTGACAGCAACAGTGAACTGAATTTGCATTGCACATGGAGAGGAAAATACAACATTTTATTTTTATTATGCGTAAATTGTACATTTTATTTTGCGTAAATATTTTTGCTGCAACATTTATTTTTTTTTATTAAACTACTACTACAAACCGTGTGAAACCTGGAGCATTGATTCTACAGCACAAAAAAATTTTCCTTTTATTTAATTTTTGTACTATACAAAGGGTACCTCGTCCTCGTGTATACGTCCTCACCCCCTACAATGCGTGGTTCGATTTCAACAGTGACAGCCTAGAAATATTTTCAAAATGCTGCTGAGTTGAGTCATTTTGGATATATTATTTTAAAGTTTGAGGCTTCCAAAAAGAAGTCTTTGCAAGAGACAAGAAATAGTGACAGAAAGTTTAAAAAATTTAGCAGCTTTTAGCCTACCAATTTTTTAGATACTTTGGGCGCGTTTGCTTTACTTCCGCTTCAGCCATCAAAACTGTTTAAATGTGTTATTTTCTTTATTTATTTCCGAAAACATTGTTTAAACACATAATTTATAAAGCGATACGATTTTATGGACGACACGTGGGTCTAGTATCAAGTTTTTCTTTTTCTCTACTTATGCTTTTTTTTATTGGAACACGGGTGTTAATTTTAAACATTTCTTTGTTTTACTGTATTCATATATTGTATATGTGGGGCTTTAAAATGCCTCGGGGATTCAAAATCTTCTATATATATAAAACGCAATGTGTGTTTGTACCTTATAGGAGACCAGACCACTGGGCCGATGTTCTTGAAACTTTCACCACATTTAACTGGGACTCTAGAAGTAATTATGAGCTTCGTTTTTTTCAACCACGCTCACTTTTTTAATATATGTTACTCCGTACATATAGTTTTAACAAATTTGAATGCTTAACTGCGCCATTTGTGGACCAATTTTCAAAATGCTTTTTGCTTATGATCACTAATTTTTTTTGAAATTGGAAGGGGAAGGGTGTTGCAGCTTGGGCCTCAACCAACAAGCTTTTCCCGCTGGCATCGTCTTTACCCAGCATCCTCCAAATTTGCAAACCAAGTTGGTTGAGGCCCCTCTCCACTTGTGTGTGCCTTCGGTTCCGTGGGCGTCCTCTAATGCGTTCTCCCACTGGTTCGTAGTCGAAGATTCTACGGGTCGGAGCAGTTTTTTTCATTCGCTCTACGTGGCCCAACCATCTTAGCCGTTGGATCCGTAGACGTCTGGTTAGGCTCATGTAGCTGTACAACCCATACAGTTCGTCATTGAATCTTCTTCTCCAGAAACGATTAACGCAAACAGGGCCGATGATTGAATGCAGAACTTTTCTTCCGAAAATACCAAAGACTTCCTCATCCGCCTTCGATACCGTCCATGCTTCCGCGCCATAGAGAAGGATAGGGATTATCAAAGTGGTATATAGTGTCAGCTTGGTTTTTCGAGAAAGGGCCTTACTACTCAATTGCCTCTTGAACCCAAAGAAACAGCGATTGGCAAGAGTTACTCTGCGTTTGATCTCGGTACTGATATTGTTTATGCTGTTGACTTGGGAGCCAAGGTAGACGAAGTCCTTCACTACCTCGAAGTTATAGCTGTCTATGGTGACGTTCTGGCCCAGTCGTCGGTGTTGCGCGTCCTTTTTTGATGACAGCATATACTTCGTTTTGCCCTTGTTCACCGCTAGACCCATTTTGAAATGGTTGAAATACCAGCAAACGCTTCATTGACGGCTCTCTGTGTACGACCAATTACGACAATGTCGTCAGCGTATGCCAGCAGTTGCACGGACTTTTGGAAGATCGTGCCTCTGTTGTTGGTGTGTGAGTTTTGCACGATCTTCTCAAGAATTATGTTAAAAAAGTCACATGACAGTGCGTCGTCTTGTCTAAATCCCCTTCTGACATTGAAGGTCTCGGTGAATTCGTACCAACCTTGATGGAGCAGCGAGAGTTCTCCATTGTCATCCTACACAGCCTGACGAGTTTGGTGGGAATGTCAAAACTAGACATGGTGTTGTATAGCTCGCCCCAAAAATTGTTAATTATTAAACAACTTCGTCATTTGTGGACCAATTTTCAAAACTCTTTTTGCATATGGAAAAGAACCACTTATTTTGTTCAAATGGTGGAGGGGAGCCAAGGCCTACCAGCCTAATCTAGTTATCTATAAAAACGAATGTTGCTTTTGAGTAAAAAATTTAAAATTTCCCCTCTATCTTGCATTTTATTTTTTTTTAAACACATAAATAATTAGTTCTTGTGATAATTATCGTAACTCAGGTTCTTTTGAGATCGAAATAATTATTTAATACATTAATAAAAGCACCGAAAGTTTGATAGAAAGAAATCTACACACTATATGGGTTTTTTACTGTTTAATATAATTGCATTTTTATACAACTTTTCGATGAGACTTACGGACGGTGTCATATGAAAACTGAAGGTTTTTTGCATACAAATCCATAGAAAGTGAATTCAGGAAATTTGACACGCTAGGTGGGGTTTGTTATTCAGGGTCACACCGGCCCTGTTCACGATTTCGTACTAAACTTACATATTACCAGTGGAATGTAATATTTGTATAAACTTTCGAGTGTTTTCTTATCAAGTTAAAAGTCAAATTAAAAATTTTTAAACTTCTGTATTCTGACAAAAAAAAAGCATTTTTGGATATGAAAGCATTTTTGAATATGAAATTAGTTTTAATTATTATTAATTATTTTTTTATTTTAACCCATTTAACAGCTAATAGGGCTTCGTTTAGTTAAGCTGCGTTGGACATTTAATTATGGGTAGATCTGCAACAGAGCAACGCTGGCCAATTATTGATTTTTTCCCCCCTATAATAGTCGTCCTTCAGAGCGGTAATTCGAATGTATCGTTTTTCGAACACATGTGTGTCCTTCCATATTATGCAACATTTTACGAAAGATTTCAACGCTCAACGTGTGCCAATACTGTGAATGAGCTGAAAAAACAATTTATGTTGTTATTGAATTTTCATCCAAAAATTTTGTTCTGAAACCCATTTTTGGTTCAATGGTTACGTAAATAAGCCGAATTGTCGCATTGGGAATAAGGACTATCCACAAGCTTTTGTCGTACATTATTACATTCACAATTGGTTTACTCAAAGAAACTTTAAAGGTCAATTTTTCTATATTGTATGAATATTCGAATATGTAAAAAATTTGCCTTCATATGGGAAGTAGCAGCAAGGCTGATCTGATGTACCCCAAAACAACCGGAACATACTACAGTTGTCTGATGTAAATCAGTCAAATAGACGTTGAACACGTTGTCCCCTGACTTTTGAAAAGTTCATAAATAATGTACGCGACACACGGCCAATAATTTCTATTTCCTTCATCTAAAACAAAAACAATGTGGACAATATAAAAACGCAATTGAAATACTATGTGATATTATGAAGTTATATAAAGTATGTACATACATATGTATAAGTTATTATATTTATTTAATTCGGAAGCTTTAAAAAGCTCACATACACATGTAGCTCTACGAGCTTAATAAATCAACAACTTAAGAGGGCTAAATAGTTTGTCATTTGAATACATTTTATTAAAATGTCAAGCCGAGTACATACTCGTATGTACATACATAAAAACTTATTGTTTGCGCCTAAGTAGGTGTGATCGAAGAAATAATATTGTACGGCCGTTTTTCTATATCAACAATCAGTTCCTAATTTGTTAAACAATTCGATACTGCTGTATTTAGGTATGTATGTATGTATATGTAGTTCGAAAGACATATTCAATTACATCTTCAACTTTGCATCACTGAAATGCATGCAAATGCATCGCTGCAAAAGTATGTAGATGGCAGCATCTGTTCATATAGCCTGTAGTCTCGATTGTTAATTTAATGCATACAGGTCCACGATGAAATAGTGTGTGGCTCTTTTTCTCATATTTTTGAGCTCCCTCTCTTCATTTGCGGTCAATTTGCGAACATTAAAGAAAATTATATTCTTTTCAGAGTCCATTTTTATACTCTTTATTCGTTCAATGGTCGGTCGGCGTTGTACGAAGTATCATTCACATTATCGGTGCTTCATCAAGGTCAGCACGATTTCTGGGCTTGTCGTTGGAAATTTGCAAAATGTTGTCCCTTTGCAGTATCGGTGCACAAACTTTGGAAAAAATGGATGCAGTGTGCCGATAGTCTAATGTTAGTTTAATACGAAGAGCTTTAAATCATCGTGTTAAAGATCGTGAACCGTGATCATGGGATCATCTTTAAAAAAAATTAATCCACATAATCGTCTCGCCCAACATCTGTTATTAAGACATCCGCACCTCATACTCTCATTAACTAGTATTAACATTTTGACAACTTCCTGGTGCACAATCTGTCTTAGACTGTGCGTTACTGATCATCATTAACTTGGTAAAAATTCGCTCCGAATATTATCAACGAAATATATTGATGAATACTATTTGAATATTCAGCACAATGTCCAAAATCTGCAAATTAGATTTAGTCTCATATTTTGCAAAAAAATTACTATTATTAGCTTTTTGTTACGTATTACATACATCTAAGCCGATAGCCTTTGTCGTTGTGCTTTATAGTCAAGATTTATTATAATATAATAATATCTAAATAAATTAGTGAATATTCATAGATAAATAAAATCTGTGCTGAACGTTTTAGGTGACGATGTATCTATTACTTTTGCCTGTTTAATACAAACTTTTAATTTCAATTAATATTTATTCACTATGAATTGCCTTTTTTGCTGGCAGGGCCGCTTTAAAATCTAAAACTTGATATTTATTCCAATTCTACTACTTAGCTTTGCTGGAGGTGCATCAATAGATTGTGGCAGAGTGTAACACGTCAAATTATTTCATTACTTCAAATTAAAATCAATTCATTTACAGTTCAATGATTTCTATAAAAAGTATTAATTCATTTCATATATATTTACGCACGGACGTACATATTATGTGTAAAACTTTCTTTTAATATATAAATTGAAAATTAAATTTAAGAAAAAACTGATCAGCTGTTGCTTCGAATTTCGTGCGAAAAAAGATTCGCTTAAGTTATTTCACAAAAATTCATGATGCCAGAAACAAATTGAATTATACAACATGTTGTCAGATACATTTTGTGTGTTTTTCGCGCTTCCAACACTTTTATATACAATATGACAGAATTTTAAACTAAATATCAGCTTTAAAGTTTGACATGCCGCCGTCACCATCACGGTAATATATTTATTTATCAGATTTATTCTGCCACATCCCCTAATGGGTTGAAAAACTAAAGGTTCCAATTATGTGTGTCTAAGTTCGAAAAGAAAAAAATCGTCCTTACAACCTGGGGTACTGAAGGGTACATAGTATGTATCTACACATGTATGTATGTAAGTATACGTTTTTAATGACTCGCTTGCCCTTCATCTTTAAAATAAGCCGATAAAACAAAAATAATTTCAAGTATTACGGACTACCCGCTTTGAATATTTTTTTCTCATCAGCTGAAGTATCCTCGTTTCCTATCTCTCTTGAGTACTACATACATACATACGTACAAACGTATGTATAAAACATAAATAATTTTTGACACTTTTGCATAATTAACTGTCATACTTTTCTTTTTTCGTTACTGATTACATTTTTCCCTGAAGTCGTAAAGAATTTTTCTATTGTTAGAATATTAAAAAAAAAAAAAGGATAACGAAATGATAATTTCATGCCTCATTTAAGGTTAAATGCACAAATTTTTAAGTAAAATATTTTTTATTACACCTTGTTCTTATTTATCTTATCTCAAAGGACCATCTTAAAGGTACTCGTACATGAAAAAAATTATAAAATAAACAAAATGTGCCAACTTAAAAACTTGGTGCGTCTGTATGTCGTCTCAAGCAACAACAATTGACAATTGTTGCAGAGATAGTGCGGTCACAAAGTTGCCTGTATTTTCTTATTTTTTAGGTGTCATAATATTAATGACATTTTCAAGAAAACTACATTAAACTGATAAGTTTTACAAATTATTAGCTGACCCTTGTTGTCTATCGACCAATGGCTGGCACTTTGTTGAACTGCCCTCAAAAAGTTGTTGACACCTTTGAAAATTATTGACAAAGCATCAATAATGACAGCAGAAATATGGACCACCATTAAAGCTTAAAGAAAAACTAGAAAAGGAAATCAAAAAATTAAAAACGCATACCGCCTGCAAATGTCACAAAAAGGTAAACCTTCGTAGCGTGTGGGCATATTTTCATACCTCTATGAAGATAAGAATATTTTTTGCAATCTTTCAAATGTCCAGGTTGCTTTTTCGTTTTTCGGTTGTGTTTTTAGGGTGCCTCGAGTATGCCGCTGATTTTCAAAGAATGCAATCATTATGAAGGTTAATTACAAAAACAATAGTCTGCGGGCAGCCGTTTATATTTCTTCAAATTGTTGTCGTTTTGTCACACAAGCGATGAAAATAATGACTTTTGAAAAAGGTTCAAATCAGCTGATGGAGAAATGTGTTATAAACGACATTCGTGTACAACCAAATAGTAATTTTCTACGGATGTAATGGCGTATCGACAAAAGTTTGTGGACTACTATCACTCCAAATGCAACAATTCTGCTTACGTGCCCACGTTGGAGAACAAAATTTTAAATGGAATTCAATATCAATATCAGTTGACGAACACAATCCTCATTTTCGTATAAAAAAAAATTCAACAATTTGCAAGTGTTACTCTGGTATAAGTCTTTCCCACAATGAAGTGCCAAACCACACTAAGCAACAGGCAAGTATCAGCCGTTAAATGGGTTGTCAAATAAAGCTCTATGAAGTTCGTATACGCGTATGACTTTTATTGCTCGAAAGGTTAATTGGCAGAACGGAAATCATTACGCCCTATGAAAAAGCGGGGTCTTGGTAAAGATTTTTTGAGGTGGTTTAAGCATAAAAATGCATTGGCAATTACTGATAATAGTGTTCTATTTTCGTTGATCCAAATATCCCCCCCCCCCCGCCCCAACCCCCCGCTCTTACAGCGGAGCAGGTTTTGCTGTTTAAATTTAAACAAGCAGGAAGGGGCTTTCGCAGACTAAAAATCCTCTGCAGGTGCTGTTTTCTTGCCACAGACTTTTATTATTCGTAACATAGAAAAAAATAAGGAAAAAATCACAAGTAAACCATCGCATAGGAAGAACATTGTTCGTTGGACGTTTACAACAAATAAGAAATCATTTAAAAATCGAAAAACCTTAATATGTATCTGAAAATCTTAAAGCACGCAACGCTAGAAAAGGAAATTTGCTGCGTAAAGATTAAAATTATCTGAGAATTGTAAACGTGGTAAAACGCTGTGGTGGCAACATTTTAGTGTGGGGATCTTTTTCATATTATGGCGTAGGGTCTACAAAATAATATTACGCCGTATGCTAAAGAACACACGACACTCACATGGATGTCTCAACAGGATAATGATCGTTAAGAGACAGGTTCTCCTCGAATTGTGACCAGCGTTAAGCGTCGTGGAATGAAATACCGGTTTCTGTGCGCCAACACCTCGTTGTCTCAATACCTAAACGATGCCAGCCATTCTTGGAGGCAAGTCAACAAAATATTAAACAAATAATGATTTCTATTAAATAAATAAAATATTTTCTAAATTCTTCTGTTGTTATTTTAATACTTAAAAATATATGAAATGTAGCTTTTTTTTTTGTTTTCGAAACTATAATTAAAAGAAACTTTTAATGAAGTTGTCATATAGTAGACTAGAATAACACCGTGTACTTTACTACCTCTTGCCGCCGCAAAAAGAAAAAAATTCGTAGGGTACCTCTTTCATATGCAAAAGAATTTTTTAAATTGGTCCACAAATGAGAAAGTTATTTATTTTTATAATTTGTTCCAGAGCCCCAATTAAATTTTAGAAAAATTTCAGGAAGATCCGTCCAGATCGGTCTGGTCTATATGACCCAGCATTTGAAATTTGTATGTAAAGAATCATAAATTTTCATATGAAACCGTTCGCAAGTCTCAAAAACATCAGAAATAAATGTGCAAATGCACATTTAGTGTGTTTCAACAATGAGAAACTTGTTTTGACACACTAGGTGGGTTTTCTATGCAGAGTCAAATACATCAATATGTCTGGGAAATGGTTAAAGAAAATACAAATATGTATGTCAATAATACATAAATATAGATTTGCTTTACTTACACATCTCGTCGTTGCTCCATTTTTTTGAAGTCTCCTGTCATGTCTTCTAATAATAAAATGTTGAATGCGAATCGTTTTTAATGTCTCCCAATTAAAGTACATACATACATATATACGTATGTATGTGCATACATATGTAAAGGCATTTAAATTTTCACACCTAATAGATATGTACATTCATATGTATGTATGTATGTATGTATGTACTAATGTGCGAGCAAAATATTTTTTCCACGCTTAAATAAAGGTGCCTTATAAGCAGAGTTATACACATTTTGTTCCATTTAAAGAAAATGCTTGAAAATGCACTATGAATTGTTTACAGAAAGTATCACGTGGTGAAAGTAAAAAAAATCCATAATTTTCACATTTTTTGAAACAACTACTTACATACATACATACACACATACCTCTGCTATGTATACAGGTAGGTGCATGTGTATGTGCACTTTTGTGTATGTGTGTATTGACTATTAAAAATTTGCAAAAAAAAACAAATTTTAACCAGCAAGTAAATGCAGTTGTTGCAGTTATTTATTTCAGTTGGGTACCTTGGCTTTAGCAATGAATATTTTTAAGAGTGTCAGGGTGTGTACATACACTTATACATACATACAGATGTATACATACATCGTATGTACACATGTATGTACGTACGATATATGGTTTTGTGTTTATTTTTGTTTGTTTATTTGATTGTTTGTTGTAATAGTATAAGCAAGAGAGGTTAATGTCAAAAACGGTGGAGGCTGCTGAGTGGGTTTCTTTTGACATTTATTTTGTTTAGTTTTTCTATTGAAATTTCCATGAAAAGCATAAATAAAAGAAAATTTTCCTACAACTAAGAAAGAGTATAAAAGCTTTGGTTTGTCTATTCATACTTCATGAAACTAATCTATAAAAAAACTTACCTTTAAGAAAATACAAACAGGTATAGCAAAATTTCGCCATCCAAAAAGCACAGGAAATATCTACATATGTACGTATGTATTTATGTATGTAGGTATTTATTTATGTATGTATGTTTGTTTGTGTAGAAACACATACTGGGAAAATTTTAAAATTGATCCCCAATATACTATACAATGGAAAATGGTTTGGCCTGCTATTTCAATTAAAGAATGCACTACCTGCTCCATTTTGCTTGCTGCTTCGATCTTATTTATACACGCGAGATTTTTATATATACTATATATATACACATCTGATATGCCGCTATCAAACAATGTTAGAGCTGGTACTTATGCAGACGATACAGCATTAATTGGTAACAAAAATTGTCCTGCTGAGTCTTCAAAGCTGATTCAGGATAATTTAAATAATTCTGCTTTATGGTCAAACAAATGGTGTACATGTAAGTATGTGTTCACTCCGACAAATCCTCACATATCACATTCGCTCTCAGAAAAGCAGATGGTCCGTCAATTTTTCTGAACGGCGAACGAATGCCGCAATCTAATTGTATCAAATGTCTTGAAATGAACCTGGACTTACTTGGAAAAACCAATTTTAAGCCTAAAAAAAAAACTGCTTAATATCCAGACTAAAAGGATGTATTGGTTACTTGGTAAAAATTCTGTGTTAAGTATGGAAAACAAAAAGCATGGCTTTGCGAAGCCATCCTAAAACTAATATGGGCATATGGAATACAACTGCGGGCAAATAAATGCCAGCAACTCAAACATGAGGTATTGCAGCGATACTAATCTGAGACCTTCAGAATGATGAATGTTCAGCGAGACTCAAAAATACGCTCCATTAGGAGTGTATTAATGAAACTAATAGGTTCAGCAAACGATACGGCGATAGGCTTCGTAATCATACAAATGTTCTGGCCATTGTCATATTAGATGACAGTGAGGAAATCGTAAATTTGAAATGAGTTCTCGTCTTAGACTTGCCTTTTAGAAAATATTGATTTTGATAAATATGTATGTAATTTTAAATTTTTAATACTATTAAGTATTAAATTATACATCTATTTGTATGTTTTGGTCTCACTGGGAATTCAAACGAATGTAATAATTGCTTAATATTTTCAACATTTTTAAATAGATTGCAAATAAGTAAATGACAAAAACAAACTTGTTACAGTGACTATTCAATAGCGTGAATTGTATGTAAGTATGTATAATGCCCGGTGTTTTCGTAATGTAGGAAAATTTGTATTATTGGATTACAAAAATTCCTACCACCTGATGACTACGACGTAGTTCACCGCAGAGCAAAATTATTTGGTACAAGGCAAATAATGTACCACTAGTGGAAATGCGGGGAAACGAAGGTGCGCGTCCACTGTATATGTTTATATGAACTCATAATTGAGAATGAGGGCGGTTAGATGTTGATGGGGAATAAAACCATTGAATTTGCGGGTGCAAGGCTCATGCATGACATTATATTATGCTATAAAACATTTAGCTCAAGCGTTCGCTGCGTATGCTAAAGATGGCACGAACTCAATGACACCGTCTTGTATGCTGCCGATTACGACTTATTGCCGATTTCACGATCTTGGCCATACCACATCCTCAAATCGGTGGCACCACATCTTGTCTGCGTTCTTATCGCTAAAGTTAAGCCAACTGAAATTGATTATTATCTTTCTGCAGTGTCGCATCGTCAACGTCGTTTTCCAAAACCACCAGTAACACTGACAGTATAAAATACTACTGCTAACACTTAACTTTTTGCCAATGCATTGGAACCTGGTGACCTTCACAAACCGCTCTTTAAATATACTAAAGATATACTTTAAAAAAAAAAAAATAATAGAAGAAACAATAATTTTAATTCTTAATAAGAAGTTACAAATACAACAAATGAACCATATAAAATATCATGACAAAGCCCGACTGAAATTCGCATTCGATGCTGTGGGAGGACACAATTTGAAACAAATACAAATTTTCGATTTTTGCTTCTGTAGGCCGTTTTCATCCCAGCATTGATTGTGGAGAGCCTGTGACATTTACGCCCTGACATTTAAAACGACTCCAGCTCAAAGCATCCGCATATTCAAATAACTTGAATCAAAAAGGTTATGCTTTAGTGTGGCTTTATTTTCCAAGGTCACGTTCAGTATTTGGTATCTGAATTCGAAATGATTATTTATTATTTCCTTAACCGAGAAATTTTTCAGTTTGTATTACTAATTTTTCGCAAAAACGTACGTACGTTCCTTTAAAATTAAGCAAATTAAGCCCCGTTATAGCATTGAAATTCATCATTAATGATGATACACAAGCCGCCTTTGTTTAGGTATTAAATTTGGTAGAAATGCCACCTATTAAATAACGTAGATCGAAAAAAAAACTTTAAAATTAAGGAATTACTTTTTACAGTCGGTCGTCATTGTCGTCACAGTTGCAGCTCAGTGAAATGAATGCTCAAGCCCACAACAAAGTCATTTGAAAAGCAATTTATTTATCAATTTTGTTTTTCCTTCTCTGAAAGAAAATATCATAATTTATCTTTTTCTCAATTCCTATAGATATAAAGGTGCTCACGGCAGAAACACCCAGACAAGAAAAACATAAAAAATATTTTTTTAATTTATGACTTGTCATATCATAAATGGGTTTGCTAAAATAACGTGAGCTGAATTGTTTGTGGCACAATTGCATTATTGTTAGGAAATTTCTCTGCAACTCAATTAAAACAAAACAAAAAGGCACTCAGGATTGGAAAATTTTCAAAGTTCATAATCATGTCGAAAAATAAAAAGTGAAAGTGGTTTGTTTGTTTGTTTGTTTGTTAAATTTGACAGTGACAATGACCATGACCACGATCTTAACATGCTGGTAAATATGTACTTAAGTGAAATACTTTTGGTTATAGGTAGGCAAAATTGAAGCTGATTTTATATACATACATATATACATACATATATATGTATGTTAGTATGTGCTATGTGGGATTGTAACTAAGAACAAAATTGTGTGGCGCCTAATTTATAAGGATCTGGTAATTTCTTTTGTTTCATATTTAATATTTATGAGTTTATGCAGAATTTTATATCCATATCCCGTATTTACACAGACATACATATGTACATATATAGACATATGTATGTATATACCATATACATATACATACATACATATATAAATATGTTCATCATACTTTGTTGCTTCAAACGTCTTTCTCATGTTGTTGTGTGGCCTTGTGTTTTTGTTGTTTATGAATGAAGTGTTGTTGTGTGTAATGAAATATTATCCTCCATAATTTAAATGCTACTTTAGAGAAATAAGTAATGCCTGTTAGATACAAAAACTGATTTCTCGAACGCACCTGAAAAGGGGAAAATTAGCCTGTATTTACAATATTAAAGTTCTGTGTTCGCCAACATTTTAAACAACATTCATTACAAAGCAATGGCGATCAAACACTTTTACTATTTATTACATATTTGCCTATATGTACATACATATATTTATATGTAAGTGCTATGAAACACTTCCTTCCACCATATAAAACGTTTAATTTTTCAAAAATATGGAGAACCTTTTTGAAATGTTACATTTTTTTTTAACTGCTGGCACATCGCACACGGCTCAAAGGCCTAATGATTTATTTAATTCTAGAATTGTTAGATTCCTTTTACTTTATTTATCTAAAGTACTTTTTGTTTTATTTTCCGATGTCCCATGTTTATTTCGCTTATATAGCAAAAACTTGCTCCATTATATTTCATAATTAGCACTTAAGTACTATTAAACTAAAATACATATATACATATGGATATATAAATAATATAAACTTTATTAGAAAATTCTTCCTGTTATATACTGAACATGTGAATCTTAGAATAATCCCATCTACACATTTTTGTTAAAAACTATCAATAAATATATGAATATTATTGCCATATGAAACATTAAAAAAGTGAATGAATGTATCTCGGTAAATATTGTTTCTATTGCGAAATATCAGTGCTCTTTTCAATTACATATATCAAAATTATTTTGATTTGAAAGAATTTTTCAAAAATTCCATTTTTGTATGAGGAGTTTCTTTTGTTAAATGCATAATTTGCTATTATAAGTAAATGAGTGTTTGTTGCTCAGGAAAAGTGTTAATTACATCATTTTATTAGTTTAGGATATTTTGGTGTTCTTACCTCCTACATGTGTTTATGACATTGCGAATATATTTCATAGAATTTTTAGACTATATTTTCGGAATAGTGGATTAGTGCCTACATTCAAATTATTTATACGGATTGATAAAAAAAACAATTTTTTGCATGTTATTTTTTTGCAATTTATGTTTTTATATTAAGATAATTGGCAAAATTAATCACATTTATTTTGACATTTAGAGTTACGCATATACAAATACATATATAAGTACATATGTGCATATAACTATAGAAATATCCTATATTTAGCAGAGAAAAACAGTCAAGACTTACAGCCAGGTTCTGCATATCACCACGAAATGAAAGTGAAATTGATTTTAATTCCACATAACCGATATTGTGGTGTTCTGAAAATCGTATGAAACAGTTTTATAGTGCGGTTTTTTGTCTTGATAAGTTATTTGAAACAAGTTAAGAAAAAACAAAATTTTGTTGTACTGTGAATGAATTTCATTAACAATAGCATTTTACAATTAAAAAAATTAACAAACACAATTTTAAACTTCTGTGCAAAATTATTTTTAGTAGCTTTAATAACCAATCTGCGGTTATTTCTATTTACTTGTTGGAAAGAGAAAAAGAACGAATGCAAAGGATGCAGAGGAGAAGACTTCGGGATCGTTCCAATCCTTTTGACCTACCAGAGAAATCGGAAGTTACCATTAAAATTGTAGTGAAAATTATCTTGAACGAAGAAAAAGATTTATAGAATATTTTAGATTAAATGACGAAGGCCTCTTGATGCTGTTAAATGAAAGATTTATAGAATATTTTAGATTAAATGAAGAAGGCCTTTTGATGCTGTTAAATGAAATATCAACCGAAGTTGTCGAAGCAAGCATTCCAGTGACTTTACAGTTAGCTACGGCACTTCGTTACTTCGGAAGGGGGAGCGCACAACAAATTATTGGAAATGATTGTAATCTTGGAAAGGAGTACCGTGTCCAAAATTCTGGCCAACATGTTTGACGTATTATTTACTAATTACATTTCGTTTTTTAGCTTATTTAAATTATTTACAACAAACTATTTAATATATTTATTCAAAAAGTATTTTTTTCGTTCTATCAAAGGCCAACTGTTTTAAATACGTTTTTTTGTAGCAAAATTCATTTACAGAACATAAAACTATAACGGAAAAAACGGCAGAAACAATTTGAAAATGAAATTTAGTTTTATAAACCCTTTGAGCGATTTCTAAAACACAAAATAGACGAAAATTACAGCTTTGGCGATTTTTTGACAAAAAGTGATTTACAGAACCTGGGTGTTAGTCTTATATTTACAATAAAATAACTTAAGGTTTACTAACTATTAGTCTTAAACCTTTAGCATTAAGTTAAAGAAAACATTAAAAAAATTAAATAATAATAAAAAGGTTGATTAAAACAAAAGAAAAAACATTGATTCTTGTATTAAATATGTTATATTAGATTACAACAATAATAAAACATTAGAAATTGCTGTTACAACCAGAAAAAAAATTTTGCGTGGTAGAAGTACATAAAATTGCAAAAATGTTTTGGTAAGAAAAATATTAGGGGGCTACAGCTATTGTAATTTTGTAAAAATAATATTTTGTATAGAACCCCTTAAGGAGGGCTGATATGAAGTAGGTTTGTTCATACAGATTATAGCAGTAGAAATTTATAACTTACATTTTAACCCTCTAAAAATCATCAGAAGCCATTTATTTGGCTCATGTATTTTGGTTTTGCCAAATATTTCAAAAGTAGTAACTAAATCTTGTTTTTTCAAATTTTTATACAAAACTACTCCCCTCTAATGTACACGCAAACATATGTACATATATACAGTATAATCTCTCTAGTCCGGACAGATATAGTTTCAGCCACTGTCCGGATTATTGGATCGTCCGGACTACAGTTAAAATAAAAATTTAATCGTAATACGTTTATGTGCATCTATACAATTCACTTTTGTTAGCGAAAAGCAGAAAAACTACACATAACAATTCATCTTTGTTTAATTAATTTACAGAATACATAAAGAAAAATATTTAAAGTGCTCAAAAATATTCATTTCGAAATATAAGAAGTTGTTTTTGTTTGAATACACACACTCGTATCATTATGTAATTATGTGCTCTGTTTTTTTTAATTCTTTTGAAAATAAAATTTCTTTTATCCGTCGCTTTAGTTTGCTCAGCCCATAAAATAGCTTTTGAAAAGAGTGCGTTTGCATCTTTATTTGAGATTGTGTTTTGAACACTCGCAGGCTCTTCTAAAGAACTATCAAGTTCTTCAATGTTTTGGTTAGCAGCTACTGATTGGTAAGCAAATTCATTTTCGTAAGCAAATTTATTTTCGCCTCCAGCCCAAATATCGATGGTAGAAAGCCAGAAATCAGAAATCGGATGCGTTAAGAGTAGTTAATGTAGAATAAATGCTAATCATATCCTGACACAGTGGATCTCTGCCTTTTAATTGAACCAGAGGTAGACAGTCTTCATCTTACGATTCGTTTTCGACGGAAAGCTTTGGCAGCAACTTGGATCAACTTTTATCAATGTTCGTTTTGTTAATATTTTGCCATGCAGAGTTTAGTAATAAAACGTTCTTTAATTCTTGCTCACACACACACACACACATACGCACATGTACATACATACTTAATTTGTCTAGCGGTAAAATAACGAAGACATTTTACTGTGAAAAAAACTTGTCCGGACTATAGAGGAAAAATTACTAAACTGTCCGTATTAGCGAGTGGCCGGATGAGAGAGGTTGTACTGTACACTCAAACATATGTATGTGTGTATGTACGTTTGCCAAGACCACTTGCAATTTTTATAGAAAAATAACTTGTTTCCAGTTTCCAGATGTCATCAGCTGTAGCGCACTTTTAAATTCGTACACAACTCACTAAAAACAAAAACAAAAAAAGCATTTCACTCACAAGTGTTATAGTATCCTTGACTTTAACACTTCATTTTCCAGTTCACAAAATCCTTTCAGTCTTAAAAATTCGTCAACAAAACATATGCTGCAGCTTCCCAAATCTAAAAGGAAAAAATGAAAAAAAAATTTACCAAATAATACTGACCTCCCAAAAAACGTTGCCCAAATTCCAACAATTGACTGCACAATTTGAACATTCTGGTCAAAACATGCAAAAGCAAATAAAAAAAAACAACACTGATTTGCAGCATCTTGCTGATTTGATGAGAAAATTGCCAAAAATTTCTAGTTAACAAGAGAATATCAAGTAACGAAAAAAAGTTTATATGCACACAGACATTAAGGCAGGTGTTTCAAACAACAAAACTTTTATGACGACTCATTCATAAAACAAAAAGAACCAACCATAAAACATATTTTAACCATTTTACTGTAACATTAATAAAACACGCTTGTTCAGACCAAGTCCATACATGCACACATAACCGCACCGGTTGCAAGGAGCAAAATAACACACAGAATTTAAATATTCACACGCTTCTCGTTACCAAAAGCAAGATAATGAATAAAAACTTAAAGGCATCACACATCCAAATGTGTGTATGTGTGTGTATGTGTGTGTGTGTATAACAAAAATTAATCAATTGCCAACAACTTCATGCACAGTTTTGCATAGACATGCTTACACACCTACACCAAACACTTTTGAAATACTATAGATTTCTTTTAGAACTATATTTATTAATAGAACGTCTATTAGTTGGGACTTGTATGAAGCATGTAACGAATCGGTGGCTGTGGGTAGCGTGGCCGAGCGGTCTAAGGCGCTGGTTTAAGGCACCAGTCTCCTCGGAGGCGTGGGTTCGAATCCCACCGCTGCCAATAGATTTTTTTTTAATTTCTATCGGATATTCGTAGTATATGCGGCCTAATAATCAGCTAAATTCCATAGTTGATCAGTAGATGACCCGTAGGTGCCCTGATAAAATAAAAAAGTCAGCTTTTTGGCTATGTTTGTATGTATGTATGTATGTATTTAGTGTGCAAAAGTTCTCATTAAGTCTGCAATTCGAAATACATACACAGTATATCGGTAGCTGAAATGCAAAACCACGTTACTAACAAAAAATGCAAAATCGATGTTTTGTTCGATTATGATGCATTTAATTTTTACTCCCACGAATTAATGAAATGAAAAATTTAACATTGTTTTAAGTTCGGCTCTGGGTCAAATAATTAAAAATACAATGATTTTTCCTTGTTTTCATCTATTTGCCAATATTTCGCTAAACATCGTTGATCATCTTCAGGGTTTCTTGTTTCTTAAAAAAAAGGGGATAAGAGTACATCTTAGAGAAATTAGAACCGTCAGTTTTAATTTCAGAGCATACAATTTATTGTAAACGTTGGTTATAAATTCCGGATGATTCGAATATCGTGAGTTCTAATTTCCGAGTGTCTACTGTATATTATAAATATTATTGTATAAAACCTTTTCTTTCTCCAATAAAAAATTAAAAAATTTGTATACATATGTCTGATAAAAGAGTAAAAAGGGAAACTCTTGCTGAAAGACGCAAAAAGTGCCAACCGGGCCGTTTACAACGGAACCGTGTTAGAGTTTCTTCTTTAAATTAGAGACTCGAAGAGAAAAATTACAAGTCGAAACAAATAAATAGATAAATAAGTAAAAGGGAAAGCTAAAACTGTAGTTATAGACTTTTAAAAGAACAAAAAGAGTGTCTTAAGAATAAGAAGGAGAATTAAGGTAGTAGTAGTATATACCGATGCGTGCTTTCACGCAGAATTTGGTGGGAAAAAAGGTTCACTCAAAACAAGCCTCTATATACATACATATATCAATTCAGACTCTGAAGAAAAATTTAAAACCCTGATTTAAATGAATTTTCCCATGTCCGCAAGCAAAGAATAAAGCATTTCTTAATATTGTTACAGCAACATTAATATGTATTCCATAACCCTGTGTATTATTATTGCAAGCAATCTATAATCGTTATAGTTATAATAAACCATGAAGTGCCTGGGTTGCGATAAACAATTTTGCGGGATAAGCGTCCGGTTACTGGTTTGCCTAGAATTTGACAGTCTTGGCTGCGTCTTTCAACGTTGCTGTGATAATATAAACTTTATTAGTAATTCCTTAAATCATACGGTCCATTATCCTAGTGAAAATATTGTAAAATTTAGTGAAAAGGCTTTATAAATTTGAAATTAAGCGTTATTTAAATTTGAAGTGATTAGATTTCAATTCAGGCGCTGTGGCTTCGCTTTAGCACATATTTTTGAATAACTCATTGGTATATCCTTTAACTGGCATATTAGTGGTATGGTAAATACGCGTAGAACACTATAATTTTATCAGCAAGAACCATATAATTCCCAGTAGAATGTTGCCCTAGGAAAATGGTATCTTTAACCATATATTTTCTATGTGTGTGCACTCAAAACTAATAAGGACCGGAATGCTCAGCAATGATGTCTGGCGATTATAAGGCTTAGCATTCTGTGACGATGAGAACTTTGAACTTTTCAATTCCATTTGCAGCCGATTAAAGTTAAAAACTTAGATGGGAGTAAAGACGCACTTAAATGATTTTAAAGATACTCTAAATGTGTGTTACGAATAACTACAACAATATCAAGAGTTTTACTGGCTGCTCTATTTTAATACCATCTATAATTATAAAGGATTCAGCATAATTAGTAGTTGTCAAGTAAAAGTGTTAAGACCATTTACACAAAGATACAAGTACTAAGAAGCAGAGGGAAGCAGAGAAGAAGAAGAAGACGTTTTTGAACTTTGTATACAGCATTTAATTTAATAATAGGTGAAATCGTTTATGTTTTAGATGTCAATAACTCAATAACAAAACATTTAATAGAAACAAAATAAGTACCTCAGATTTCGACGAGTTTATCTGCTATGAATTCGCCTTGAGTCGAACAGTTCATTAAGCTTTTCAACTGAAGTGATTTTTTTTAAATTAGTACTTAAAGTACTTGTATACTGTAAAACATACTATTTAAAAAAATTGAGATACATCTTCAAATTGTGCTCCGAAGTCTCATATGTACCAAATTAAATATGAACAATAATCCAGTAACAATAAACAAACTTTGGCAGTAACGTGCAACTCCATACTTTGTCTAACGCTTGCTTGGACCGTATCAACAAATACATCGTACATACCACATTATTTCACCAAAATGATAAAAGCAATCACACTATGTTGAAAATAAAAGCTAATAGGTCATCTGCAGAGCGACATCTAAGAAAGGAATGCCATTGGTCGCAAAGTAAATTGCGTGCCTCTAAGTACGAGGGTAGATGGATGATGCCATCATCTCTTACAATTTGTTGAGCACAGCAATTAACTGTTCGAATGGTTATCTGTTCACTATAATCGCTAGTAGTTACACCTGTTTACAGGTTGTAGCAGTGCTGGTCCAGCACCAGGTGATTTTGACATTCCAGGCGATAGTATTTTACCAACCTTCCAAGTTTTAAAAATCCGACAACGTCAACGTCTATTTTAAAAAGAGAAAAATATGTTTTGGAAAAACTGCAATTCGTTTTCTTTACCACCTGTAACCGGTTTTTTCACACCGGACTTTCTTTTCGGGGTATATAAACTTTTTTTTTATATTTTGAATTTTAAAATTTGAAATATCATATTTTGTTTGTGTCGTACAGTGTAATTATAAATTTATGTACGCAACGCTTTGAGAATATTGATGACACTAAATATTGAAGGATATGAATAGTTGATTTTTATATTTGAATATTCCATTGAAAATGCATTTTTCTTTTTGTTTCAATCTCGACCGGTTGTGTTATATCTTTTCGTGGTTGCAGCAACAATTGCAACAAAAAATTGTATTTCTTATGCGTCGTATCCATCAATGGCATTTGGTCATATGAGTTCCAATTTTACTGAGTGCCAACAACGCAGCCCTCGTATCGACTGTTTTTGTATCTGCTGTTGTAGTTGTTGTAATCATTGTTGTTACATTGAATTTGCGAAAACAACCAAAGTTGTATACAAATAAAAGTGCAAAAAGAGTAAAACAACCAGGCAACAAACTAAGAAGTAAACCTGGTTACGAAACCCTGAAGAAAAAAGCTTCCGCATTCATTTAAGATCATTTCTGTCGTTTGTTGCAATTGAAGTTGCTCTTGCAGCAACTGCCACTGCAAAAGTTGCTTTTTAAACTTGTCGTTGTTATTGTTGCTGGTATTATTATTACTGTGTTATTTTCTGATATAATGTCTTTTACTGCCTGCTGATCTTTCTATATGCTGATCTCTCTGACAAACTGACTGCCACATTTATTTTCCACTTAAGTTTGTTTTTCTTTTCTGTTTTTGTTTTATTATTACATATTTTAAATTTTGTTAACATTAAAAAAATCAAATTATGTCGCTGGCATCTGGGACGAACATGGGTGTTTTAAATCGCGCTACTTAGTCAGATGATTTGTCAAAACTAAGAAAAACCATTTGAAAAGGGTGAAATATGCATTACGAATACATACTTTGCCGTACGGTTGAAAAAAGTTTGTTTTTCACTACGAGTACTTATACTATTGTGCAACAGAAAATTACAAGTGTGGCAGTGAAATATAAAGTTAATGAACGAGTACAATTAGTCGCAATAGTTGTCAGTTGTTTCGACAACAATTTTCTTAATTGCGAACTTTGAAATCGATTGATCAAAACTCAAAATCGACTTATTTTTAAAATCGATTCAAATTCCATGAAAAAATACAAATATTTCTAGTCGTATGCGGACCTATTATTTCTTTTAGCTACGAGTGATCAGTTTATCCTTACATATATATTAATAATTAATATTAATTAATAATGCAACTTTCTAATATAAAAAATATTTCAAATTCATTTCGTGGCGAATAGAAAAAAAACCTTAAAAAAATATTAAGGAACTAAAACTTTGTCAGTACTTTTTTATCGTAAATTAAAAAGTTTTTCTCGCTGCCCATCCGGATCCTTTGCATTGTAAAAAATAAATCCAGCCTTTTGCATTCTATGAAACATTTTTTTCACTAGAGTGTACATGTATTTCGGAACAGTTTTTGACGCGCTTTAAAGGAGGTAATTTTTATAAGGGTCGACCAATCTTTAAAAGCTTTTGAAAGCCTCTATTCTCTGGAGCGTAAAATGGCATATTATTAACGGCTATCATATAAGGCAATACCACGTTTATTCGTTACATAAAAATTTAAACTATTTCACTTTTTTCCAGCAAATGGATTGAGAAGAGTGTGAAAATCGTTTTCAGTATAAAATCGTTAAAGCTTAAACGATTGCAAAAAACATTGATAATTTCAAAGCCTGGTTACCAGTCCCTACTTGGAAGTCTTCTTTCCGATTAATAAAAAGTAGCAGCTCACTTGCACTTGCCCTTTCGAATCGACTTTTAAATTAGATACCTTTGTGCTAAACATTTTTCAGAAAGGTCCGGTAAAATAGGATGAAATAAAATTTTTTTGAACCTAGTTACTATGTACGAGGTCTAATCAAAAAACACATTAAATTTTGAAATTTCGCGGACTATGTACATTCAATTTTATGGCGATACACTCGTCTCGAAGACAAGTTGACAGTTTCAGCTACTCAACATGTTTAATCTGTTTGTTAGAGACACAAAAGTTAGAAGTGTTTTGTGAATGCGGCGATTTTCTGCCATCGAAATGGCAATCTTCCATATAAATTCCAATAAATAATATAGAATGGGAAATATTCCTATACGGAGAAAAAGTTGTATGAATGGAGTAGGACTAAAAGCAAAGGTATAACTACACGCCAAGCTGTGTACCGGAGGACTCAACGCAAGTGATCGTTAGGTCAAGAAACGACAAGGAATACGACTTCTAAAAGAGCCATTTAAAAGTAAGCTGCAGAAATTTATACTAAAAGAGGGCTTAACACATGACTGGACTTTTGAATGTTGGCGTAACAAGTTTGTGTTGGAAGATGCTTCCAGACAAACAACTGCTTCCGGGGGAAAATATCAAAAAAGAGGGAATAACAGCTTTTTTCTATTGTATTAAGAGAAATACAAGACCAATATTTATAAATAATTTGTTCACATCTCTGTGGTTATTAAATTGAATAAATCCATTTTATTAACACTAAATGCAGAAAATGTTTTCAAACAAAAACTTCGCTATAGCGTATCTTTCACTATATTGAATAGGTCCACCATATCATTTGTTATACGGAGCTACCAAATACGCTTTCTCGTCCCATATAGTTGTGTTTTTAAATACAAACAAAAATTGCCAGACGACATTAGTGAGTTCGTAGAATTATCATTTAACTGGAGGTGTGTACACATTCCTCAGGAATCGGCTGAAGTTATAACATTAACTATAACATTCCCGAAAATGTGGTAAACATGACTATGGAAGGACTATCTAAATCTTATTTGAACAATCTAATCCAAAACTTGAGAGAATAAAAAAATCGCTGTACTATTAAAAAACTGCAAAACAGTTGTATTTGCTATTCTGTAATTACTTATCTCTTAATCGGGTAGAGTGATGACATACATACATACATACATATTTTAGAGACGGCATAAACTGATGCCGATAGTTTTACGCTGTAACAAAATTCTTGTACTATTTTATTTAACGACGAGAACAGTACAACAACAACAGTACAGTCAAACAGTCTGCTTAGAAATTGTTTACATGTTTTCGATCGTTATTAAAATTATAATTAAATATCGATAAATATGATGTTTAACAAAAATTTGCAAAATATCTGCTTTGGATTATTTATGTACATACATATTTATGGGCGGGATAACGAAGACCGCATGTGTGTCAAAGATGGTACGAATATTACCATTATTACTCTAGTGCTTTTTCTGAGTAACTGTGTGCCAGCTATGCCTGCTATCTAAACTATCTAAATCAGAAAGAGAACACCAAAGATGTCGGATACTACAAATAATTACGTATATTGGTTCATTAACTTTATAGTTTTGATTCTTTTCAATTTTTCCATGAAAAGCATCGTAATTGCACTGCCATACTTGTAATTTTCCCGCATACTAAAAAAAACTGTACAGCAACGTATTTATTCCATATCCATATTATATGATTAACACAATGTCAAAACAATACAGCTATTTGAGGGAAATCGGATAACCCAGGCTAGCGAAAGCCAAAACTCACTTAGCGCACTTTTGAAATATGTAATTGCTATGACGGCGAGAGATGGGCTTCAGCGCCTCGATACCAGCCTCCTTCACCGTGCTCCGCAATTATTTCTTCTATCTACTAGTCCGAGTTGCATACATCCATATGTATGTATGTATGTATGTCAGAAAGTGTGACGGCGCCATGTAAAAGATTAACTATCCTTGTCAGATACAATGTTAAAAGACGAGCAAGTGGCTACTATCAATATGGTACATGCACACATGTGTACATATGAATGTTCACACAAAGACAAGAAGAGAAAATTTTATAGGTCATAAACTGTTATAAGACCATAATGTGAATGAAGTGCACACCTCAGTCGTCAATACAAATAATTCTAATGTACATTAAAGTGTGTCCAACTACAAGTTCGTGAATGAGTTCATGCCTTAAACTTCTGCAGCATTTTGTCTAACGAAAACTGCTTAATTATAGTGCCTATCCCCAATAAAGGCAACAAATGAAATATTGAACATAAGAAGCGTAAGCTTCTCGCTTGACCACGTAAACACGGACATCGAAAACATAAAAATTGCGTACATTCATACATACATACATACATACATATGTACTTATGTACATTAATTTGCATGTAATAAATATATGTGTATTGAACGTGAAGTTGTGGTGGAAAAAATTTGTTGGCTCTATAAAAGGGCCTTATAATCTGACTAAAACTTAATACATGCTTACAAGCAGCTATTAGTCTTAATTTGAAAAAACTGTATTCATAAACGATTATTAGCTTACTAAACGTTTAGTAAGCGGTGATTATGCCGTACCTATTTTAATATTGCCTCGACCATCAATTAAGCTCTTATTATCGGAGAATTTTTACATTTTTCTGTGTTTACATTGTGCATTTTCAGGTTTTTCAAATTTTATAGGAAATATGCAAAAATGGAAGCATTAAATTTAACAAAAAGAACGGGCAAGTACATCAAAATTTATTTTGATACTTTATCATAAAAAACTTATATTTATTATAAAAAACTTTTATAATTTTGATTCTTATTAAAAAGAAGATATAAGAAATATTATTTGCCAGAAAAAACGAAAAGCAAAAATGTATAAAAGGAAGTTCGATCCATTTTCTCTACCGAATAATTTATCTTTATTTAATTTTGCAATACAAATCTAAAAAAATTAAGAGAAATATCCTAGTGATATGTAAACAAACAAAACATAACTCGTTATTCAAATACTTTTACTTCACTCGTTAAAAAATGGGAATTTAACGTTAACATTATTCATTTTTGTGCTATTCTAAAAGAAGTAAACATATTTATTTAGTATTATCTGTTTCTTAATACAAGCAAAATAACAGAAGGTAATATGATAGACATGGTTAGTTTAGAAATTGGTAATCGGCATAAATACAGCATTAAAAGTTGAATAACAAATGAAAATTTAGGTGCTGCCACTCTTTTGTCCAAAAAACTCGATTAAGTATTTATTAGTTACTAAACTGTTTATGAATACGCTTTTTTACTAAACGCTTAATAAACCGAAACTGTTTAGTAACTAGTTTGTGCTTGATATGTTTAGTAAGGATTTTTTATCAATACCACTGTAAGAGTATAAGAAATGACAGATTAATTGCCTAAATCATAATAACTGAAAGGTAATCATTTTAGAGCTATAGTTTAGGCTTAAAATGCTGTTTTTGACATGCAGTTAGAATTTATTTGAGTTTAACCGGACTTGACCATTTACGCGCTATTACAGCTGTCAAAACATAACAGCTGTCAGGCAATACATCGGTCATGTACATATTAAACAATTTTTAAGATACAAATTTTTATTCCCAAAACTTTTTCGGATTATAAGGACTCGAAAGGCTGTGCAAATTTAAAAAAGCCCAAAATAATTAAGGATCGTTCAAATTATTTCATTTCCATTAATATTATTTTATGGTTTAAAGTTGTTTACTGCTTTGTTTTATTTGATGATGCCGTATATTTTTCCGCACAAAATATGGCAACACATGCTAATTCATTTATCTCTCAAATCTTGCATTTTATGGAAATACAAGGTGGCGTAAAAATAACCTTCCGACGTTTTTTGGCTGTAATTTAAAAAAAAATGAAAAACTTTGATTCTTCTTGTGGATTATTTTTATTTGGTCTTTTAATTTTTTTTACATCAAGTCGAGAATATGATGTCATGTAAATGGCCGCCGCCACAGTTGATTGTCATTTGAGCCCTTTTTATGGCATTTTCCATCACTTTGTCCAAAACTTCGCGCGATAGGTCGTCACATTCTTGGCGGATATTGTCTTTAAGAGCTGCAAGAGTCTGAGACTTGTTGACATAAACCCGCGACTTCAAAAAGCTCCACAAAAAGAAGTCTGGAGCGGTCAAATCAGGCGATCTTGCTGGCCAGTGCAAATCGCCAAAACGGGAGATTAGGCGCCTGGGAAATGCATCCTTCAGCATAATGGTTGTGGCATGTGCAGTGTGTGCCGTTGCACCGTCCTGTTGGAACCACATGTTTTCCAATCCCAATTCGTCAAGTTGCGGCAAAAAGAACTCGTTGATCATTGCTCTGTAGCGCTCACCATTCACAGTAACCGTTTGGCCCGCGACGTCTTCGAAGAAAAAAGGTCCGATGACTCCTCCAACGAAAACAGCGCACCATACAGTGACTTTGAGCGGGTGTAATGGCTCTTCGTGGGTTGCACGCGGATTTTCAGTGCCCCAGAAGCGTAAATTTTGCTTATTTACGTACCCGCTAAGATGGAAATGGGCCTCATCACTCATGATTATTTTTGATGAAAAATCATCTTCCTCTTGGTGGTGATTAAGGATGGCTTGAGCGTATGTTAGACGCGATTGGCGGTCAGCAGCTAACAGCTGATGCACCGTCTGGACTTTGTACGGAAACGTCTTCAAATCTTGTACCAAAATTCGCTGTAAAGACCGTCGACTGACACCCATTTGCGTGGCACGTCGTCTGGTCGATGTCGACGGCGCTTCCATGACATCCTCAGCTACAGCAGCAATATTCTCTGCAGAACGGCTACTCCGGGGTCTGCCACGCCTGGCAGCATCTCGTGTTGTGCCAGTCTCTTCGAGGCGAGCGACTAAACGTCGCAGTGTTTCACCAGTAGGCGTTGGACGGCTAGGAAATCTGCGACGAAATTCACTTTGTGCCAAAGTCACCGACCGATTATTGGTCAAATAAATAGTCACCAATATTCCGCGTTCTGCAGCAGTGTAGCGTAACATTGTTTATTAACGTGTATTTCGTATCTGTTTACTACACAAATGTCAAAACAGAACTGACATTAGGGGCCAATCGCAAAATTTATAGCATTTTCTGATAGGAGGATTACTTTTGCGCCACCTTGTATAACACAATCAAACCATGTTTGGCTTTTAGGACCTGTACATATACTATTATATATCCATATATGTACATACATATATTATTATATATTTATATATATATAACAGAATGTGCTTGTTTGTTAATACTTTTTACTTCATCCTGAAATATTCACATTTCACTTGGACTCTCGAATGAATTATAGGCTACTTTTTTAACTGCGCCCATTGTTTAAAATTATTTTACTCCTTTCACATAGTTTTTACCATAATTTCGCCATTTGTGCACCAATGCAAACCAAATTACTATCTAAAGCGGTTTCATCTTGTTATATTATATAAAGAAAATTAAATTAGTTAGTGATCAAACGTGTTTCTACAATAATATAATAGAGGGCCTGTAAAGCACAGTGCACTTAAAAGATGATCTTAATAGCCACAGACCTGAAATTTTTGCCGGATACATGTAGTTTCATAGTCTTTGCAACATTATTTATGAATACACTTAAAGAAATTTCTAGAAAATACTCGTATCTTGTTTCTTATAATTAGTTTCACAAACAATAATTCCTTAAACAATTCAAATAAGAACAGCTGGGATCTTTACAAGAGAGCTTTTCAGTTTCTAGAGGTCATTTACATTCTTACATATATACATACATACATATATTAAATGGAAGGAGAATAACTAGATAAATTTAATTTGAAAAGGACTTGAATAAAAATGCCTTTTGAATCCAATCCCTTACAGTATAAGAACACTACAACAACTATATACTACATACATATGTATGTGTATGGAATAATATTTGCCCTCTGCCATCTCTGGAATCAGTTTTGGTCGGGCTTATCAAGCAATTTTCAAATCTGTAGATATATGTATAAACTTCTTAGTTGGTTTAAGACCTCTCATGTCCAGTAATCCACAGCGTGGAAAATGCAGTTTTGTAGCTCTTTCTCCTGGATGGACAAATTAGCACAAACCAAGTCACTCATTTTGATGGTAAAGTCTTGTCATTTGCATAATCGTGTAACAGCAGCTTAATAAAAAAGACATACGCTACTAAAACAACATGGCGGTCAACGGCGACCAACATATGTACATATGTATGTAAGAACTATGTACATACATACATAGTACTGACTCCGCATCCCAGTTGAAACCTCCTTTAAAATACGCCAATTTGCATAAAGAATCTAAAATTAATATATTTTTTTTTTGTATTTTATTTTATGTGTAATCTTTAATATCAGAATCCTTCTTAACTTTCCAAAAAAAATGTTTGTAATAGAATAAAATACAACACTGGAAAACCAATTCATTTACATATGTATGTATGTACAGTGGCTCCAACGTATAATTGGACACTACGTATGAGATTATTCAAATACCGATTTTATCACTTTAATGAAAATAGTTCGAAAAATGTTTGACGCAGAGTTGAAGATTATTAAAAAACAATGTATAACACTCAGCATCTTTTGTGCAAAACCATTGTTAAAATTAAAAAATAAAACAAAACCAACAAAATTCATGTGAAATATAAGATACAGTTTTAGTACTTGGAAGCAAAACCTTTTGCTTTTATCACTAATTCCAAACGTCGGGGCATGGACTGCATGAGATTTGTTCAATATTCTGGAGTTATGTTGTTCCACTCACGTCTTATTCCTTGCTTTAACTGCTGCACTGTGTTGAAAGTGGATTTATAGAGCATGTTACGGGTAAGTTCCTCCCAAACATTCTCAATAATGTTGAGATCTGGG
This sequence comes from Epicampocera succincta, assembly GCA_932526305.1. NCBI lineage: Eukaryota > Metazoa > Arthropoda > Insecta > Diptera > Tachinidae > Epicampocera > Epicampocera succincta. The sequence goes on from OW052034.1 coordinate 63,767,838, forward strand.
GACTGGGCTGGTGTTTGCAATAATTTGGGACCATATTTTCGAAACGCTTGAAGTGTGATTCGGGTCGTTGTCGTGATAGAAAGCAAATGTGTCCAATATGTTTAATTTATCGGCAGTTTGCTTCAGATTTCGTTTCAAAATGTCCAAATATTGGAATCAATTAATCCTGCACTAGAAACACATCCCCACATCATCACCGACCCTCCCCCCTGTATGACTGTAGCCCGAGTGTTATTAGTCAAAAACTCAGTAGTGCTTTCCATCTGATCTATGCAGATTAAATTCACTCTCATCAGTAAAGAGTACCTATAAAATAAGTGACATGGTTAAAAATAATAAAATTAAACAAGTTTTTAAAACTTTAAGTGTTCCAAAAGCCAGAATCTTTTAACAAGTACTTCTTATAAAATTTCATCAGTGCAATTTTATTTCTTTTCTGATATAGGGTATTTTTCCATTCCTTGACACGTTTCGAAAGGTGTCGGCACAAACATATTTTTTCAAATCCGTTTTACCCATATTAAAATGAATTATTTGTCGTCGTGAATGGTTTGGATTTTACTTCCTTCATAATCGGCCGCTGATCATAATCATTTAACTTCTGTTCTTGGGCAATACGACTTTTATTCTCCACTTGAAATATTTGTCGATAGCTTGTACTATGGATGGGCAACGATCAACAATTTAACCGATTTTTCGCACTGATTTGCCCTACATGGAGAGGCCAAGTTTCCGAAATTGTTTGTTTTTCTTTTCTTTGCTCGATTGCAACTTTGATCTGCCCTTTTTTTAACACTACACTTGCATAATAACTCATCATTTGCATTAAAAATAAACATGAACTCACTCATCAGAAAAGACAACGGTACAAGTATCGCATAAAAGAGGCTTGACCGAGAGGTCCCCGTTCAAAAGTCATTCAAATGTTATGAGGGATTGCAATTTGTGTGCTGCAATTTTTTTGTTTTGCAATTATTTCAGAATAAGAAATACATACATATGGATGCATGTACATATGTATGTATGTAGATACAACAAATCAAAATAGAGAACAACAAAAACAACAACAACTTTTGTAAAAATAGCATAAACCGTTCTTATTCTAAACTGAACCAACGAACGAACAAACGAAAGAATTGAAAAATTCATACCAACCTACCAACCAGGCAGTCAGTCAACCGTTGATGATGACGATGGCAATACAAATGGCCCTGTTTACCGTTAGGTTTAAGTTTAAGAAACTCGGTCAAGAGTGTCTCATTCCTGCTGTGATTGCATAATATTCCATTTTGTTGTTGTTTGTTTTCTTCTTTCTACTATTTTTATTGTTGCTGTTATTACCTTTATTGCCCGTACGTATGTACATAAGTGCATACATACATACATATGTATGTATTTATGTATGTATGTATGTAGTTGGTTGATGTTGAATGATTGTTACTGTTGTTGTTGCTGTCGTCATCGTCGTTGCTATTGCTGTTATTTTTGCTGTTCTGCTAGCTGTTATGTTTCAATTCTGTTAGTCGCATGTTGTTGCTATCGGTTGCAGTTAGTTTTTGTTGTTTTTGTGCTTAGTTTCTGATTTAAAAACATACGTACATACATATGTATGTACGTACATACTTACATACGTACGCACATGCTTACATACATACATACATACATGCATTGTGTGTAGGAATCCATTGAAAAGCATTTAATGCCTACATGTGTACATACATACATACATATGTATGTGTGTATGTATTTATGAATGAGTATGTAGTACATTCATATGCAAAAAAAACGACGCTGAAGCCCCATCAGCATTTGACCGTTTCTTTTGGTGGCGAAAATCTGGAAAACGACTCTGTTTTAATTACCTGTAGAAAAGAGATTCTGGGTATATTGTGAGACTTAGCAAAAAGACTGGAAAGCGTTCAGGTATACATGTACATATATAAGAAGTAAAAGTGGGCGTGGTTAAAAAAGGAGACTATAACTAATTTCAGAGTCCCAGTTGTGAAAATGGTGTGAAAAGTTCAGGTAGATCGGATCAGCGGTATTGTCTCGCATAAGGTACATGCAAGCGAATAAGCAAACACACATTCCGTTTTGTATATGCGTATGTATGTACATATGTATGTACATAGTATGTATGTATGTATATAGATCCATTGTAAAGAAAATTGGTTATTGGTAAGTTTTCGTTCCGCTTCTCTTGTCCGCTATCAAACTAACCACCATAACTTTTTAAAACAAACATTAAAAATCGACTTCTGGCTGCAATATGTATGTACAGTGCATCGGCCAAACCAGCTCAGTCGGTTTCGGCAAGGGAACTTTTTTGTTCAAAGTTCTGTAAATTTAAATATGTAACTAACAAAATCTATCCTTTTTGTATTCATTCCGCTTTGAACATAAGTAGTTTGCATTCCGGACCTGCAAAATGCGGATTTCTAACCTATAAGATGCAGTGTTTGACTAATTCAATCCCTTTTTGTTGTTCTTACAAAAAACGCACTGAAAATGTTATGGGTATATACTTACATATGTTCATACATAGTTATAAATTAATAAATTATCTTGCTCTTAATTTACTTAATGTAATTTCCTTAAGCTCGATGTCTTTTTGTTTTATTTTCAGTTTGTTAAACAATTTAACAATATTTATTCAATATTTCATTTTCCTTGGGAAAACTTCCACAGCAAAATAGTTTTAGTTTTTTTATAAATTGCCCCAATGAAAGAATTCAAACAAAAGCTGATGCAAAATGTTATAAACACAAACGCAACTCTGTTAAGATTTCAATTTCTTGTTCTAGGTTTGTAAATTAAGTGTCTCTTAGTTCATAAGATATCCCAGATCTCATCAATTTCGAATTAATTTGACGGCAATATCAGTGCCCTTCATAAATATCTTTAGAGGACAAACGGACTGGTATTAGTGTTTCAAGAATGTCCTTAAATGACAGTCATATGGTTGAACAGCATCATAATATGACTGGAAATGACAATATGATAATATGGATGGTCACACCAACAATGTTTTATCATGATGTGGCATTTTGTTGCCGCAATCAACTATTTTTCCCGGGTTGAATGTTATTTTTCAAACTTCATTCGTAAATTTTAAACAATAGTAATAATAAAGTTAGTAAATACGATTTTATTGTGTCTGGTTTTCTTGATAAAATAAGACGCAAGAACATTATTTTTCATAGAAATTTTATAGACATATTATAAATGAAAAACACTTAGTTTTGAGGCTCGTGGACTCTTATTATTAAAAAACAAATAAAAATAACAAATAAATACCACAAGTTAATATCTTTATAATCAAAAAAGTGCGTGCGTCATACCTATTTGTTAGTATTTGCACTCTTTTTAAGTAAAAGCTGTTAAATTTTTGTCGTATCAGTTGTCTCTTTTAAAGAGTACTTTGAACAGGCCTCGCATGTACATACATAAATATGTATGTATATAGTTACTATGCCACACTGGCAGGTACCCACGTAAATCGCTCTCACATCTGTTCAATTGTTTGTGGTTTATCGACGTAGACAAGTGACTTAAAATAATTCCAAAGAAAATAATCCAATGGTGTTAAATCACACGATCTTGACGAATTGCCGAATTTGACGAATAGAACAATTATTTTAATTTAAAATTTCAACAGTTTGCACGCGTTGCTCTGGTATCCATTCATAATGAAATCTCATAATGAAATCAAAAGCTACTATCAGCTGTTAAATGGGTGCCCAAATAAAGCAGTGATGCCAATTCAAAGTTGTGACACTCTAAAAAAAACACGCTTTACTACATTAACACATTTGATTTTGCATGAAAATATATTTCATTTTTCAGTTTTCATAAGAATGTCATATGTATGTACATATGATTATACGTATGGCGTTTTCAATGTCAAAATGCATACATACATACTTACATCAATAGATATGTTTGTAAGTTGAAGTGTTTCGCTTCCAATATAAACTACACATATGGTCCACTAAAATCCAAAATGCCTTCGTTGGCAAAAAGTAAATTCAAAGTAGAATTTTCTCTTAATTTTTGTAAATTTTAATACATTTTTGATAAAACATTGAAAAAAATTTAGTTTGGGTCTATCCATATTACTGTATGTGTATTGTACTACACACATACATATCGTTACCTAAAACGCAAAACGCCCTAACTAACAAAAAACTCAAAATCGATTTTTTTGCAAATTCCGATGCATCTAATCAAAATACATCACCACCAAACAAATCGTACTTCCACGTACACAAATAGCAACTTTATTGACCAAATAAAAAAGCCCTTACTACAATATTGAATAAATGCTTAAGAATGTTTTTTGCTTCTCCTGTAAAATTACTAAAATGTTAGTTAGGGCGTTTTGCGTTTCAGGTAACGATATGTAAGTATTTATCCGTCAAATACAAAAAAAAAATAAGTTTAGGAAATAAATAGAACTAAAAAATTTTTGAAAGAAACAACTATTATTTTTCAATTTCCCAGAAAATTTTTCTACCATAAAACCAAAAATCATTGTACTGGCAGTGTGCCATCTATAAAGTACATATTTATTTACTGGTACATACACAAGTGCAAACATACATACTTATATATGTATGTATGTATGTATGTATGTATGTATGTATGTATGTATGTACATGCTGATACATAAGAATTTGTATTTTAATTTCAGTTGTAACAACAAAATATACAAAAGCTAAATTTTTCTTATTTAAAAGAAAATAATTGAAATTAAGAGAATTTTCTTTATATAAAATTACATTAATTCTGTACAAGAAATATTTTTGAAACTTTACGGAGTAAATTTTCCTTTTATGTATTTTGGATATTTATCGGGAAAACAGTGGGCTGGATTAAGTTCTCATTGTCATATTATGGCCTTATATACATATTTAAAATATAGTTCAATTCGTTTGTTACTTACTACATACATATATATGTACATATTTAGATACATGTGTGTATGTACATACATTCATTCGGTTTCGTCTGATTGATTACTTGCTAGATATTTCAATATTATAACCAAAATATTTTGAAATAACAAGGTAACTCACGCAAAAAATGTATCTTTGTTTTCATACCTCTATAAAAAGAACCCTATATATTTATACATATGTATGTATGTTTGTATTCATAATAATTACAGAGAATATATCGCGCCCTATCCGCCGAAATAACGTAGCCAACATATTTTTCAAAACTAAGTTTTCAATGCAAAATTGTTCTGAAAATAATAACACATCGTCCCATAAAATGTAGTACCCTTGGCCTAAATATAGGGAGCTGCTCTTCAGCTTTAACGCAAATCACAGATTATTCGAGTTCGAGAACTGCGTTTTATGAGGCCAAATCGTAAAAAAGTCCTGCTGACTATGATTTCATTTCTTGTTAACTCATCTTCCTGTGTTAAAAGTATTAAAATTAGCCACTTATTACCTGGACATACCATTATGCTGGTGGATTCTGTTCAGGGTACTGTAGAATCATTAATTCGTAACGGAACAGTATGTGTTCCTAGTGAGTTATCGTTACGAATGTATATTGTTGCAACATTTAGACGTTTTTATGTGGAAGAGGTTTTCCCCTTTTCCTGACAAAGTCAAACTAAAATTTGTTTCTCTGCACTCTGATTTTTTTGAAAAATTATTAAATTTAAATATGTAAAAGCAAAACTAAAACTAATATCGGCTTAAATAGTGGTGTTCGGGTTCCTTGTTTCGCATACTTTAAAGAATTAAAAATTTCGTCACTTAAATTTTGAAGGTATTGAAAGTAGGTTGGACAAAACCAGTATTCCTCAAACTTGAATACCTTCAGCTTAAACATTGCAGTCCTGCAAAAGATGTTTGAAATAAATTAATATAATATTTATAAATTGAATATTGTGAAGTTGGCAGAAAAATAGACTTCAAAAATTGCCAAATAAAGATTTCCATTTTCGTATATGGAAAATTAACGTCTAAATAAGTGTTAAGCGTAAAATTATTTATAAAATATAGGCGAAATTTCTTAGAAAAAATTCCAAATGAATAGAAAATAACGAAATAAATAACTTCTATTGGAAAAATTGTTTTTTTGTTGATATGCAACCAACAACTTTTGTGGCCAGGGGACGATATCCACATATATATGTACATACATATAATTTAAAAACAAAATAACGATTGGACTAAATATGTATGTATGTATGTATGTATGGGTAGGAAAATCTTCACTTACTCGAAATAAAATCTTAATTTTAAGAAAACAGATTTTGAAGTTCTTTTTTTTTGCCGCTAAGATAATCGTTAAAATTAGGGACAGATTTTGGCATCGCTTGTAAATACGCACGTGTCTACCTTTTGCAAAGTTGAATTTTGTACTAGTTATTGTTACGATGTAGTACTTATAGAGCTGTAACCGGTCTTTCATTTAGGTGACCATTCATGTTCGTTCAATTACTGAAGGGCTGATCCGTTCGTTCATTTCGGTCACTTTGAATCAAAACTGCGGCCACTATTATGATGTTTGTTCTTCTTCTGCTGAATATAATTTATTTTGGATAAAGAAGGTAGTTTTATAAGAGGCAGGACATGAACGATATGAACCGAAGGCACAGAATACAGCGAAAGCAATGGCAGCCGTACGATGCATTGTTGAACGAAAACCGGCCAGTTAAATGACCGGCTCGGCTCACTCCGTTCACTCGAAAGATCCGCTCAATTTAGCCCGGTCGGTTCGCGACCGCACACTTGGAATCAGACCTAAATCTACTTTCTTTTTTCATTTGAAAAGAAATAAAAAAACCAAAATACACTCTATATAGTTTCTTACATACATGCATACATGTGTATGTACCGATTTCTATTCAATTCTTTCTTAAATACATACATATGTATGTATTTATGTACATACATACACACTTTTTTATACTCTTTTAGTTTATGTAATTTAAATTGAAATTCAAATATATGTACATATATATTTTTATATCAGCACCCATTTGGCATTATTGGCGGCAGACGGCAATTTTATAAAAATGCAAAATACTTGCAAACACCTCAACTACATACTTATGTATGTATGTATGTATGTATGTATATACATATGTATGTACATATATGTTTATGTACGTATTTTGCGGTCACTGATTTTCGAAAATTCGTGCTCTATTCGAAAATATACTTATACATACGTATAACAACAACAAATTACCGTTAGCATTTGGTTGATCAACTGATTTTACTTGGTTGGTTTATTAATTTGTTGCATAAATTCGTACAAAGTGTCACTGACTTCAAGTAACTTTATATGTAGTTGTGTATGTAAGTATGTATGTATGTATGTATGTGCATATGAGTGATTGTATGTACATACATATGTATGTGCATGCAACAAAGTTAATACTGTAAAACATGGGTTAATAAATCAATAGGCAGTCTGCTTAACACTTGTGCATATAGTACGAGTACTGCTGTTTTTCTTGTTCATGGCGTACCATCATGAAAATGATGTCCGTCAACTGAAAACTCTGGAACACGATTTAAAGCAGTAGAAGAAAAATTGTATTTTTAATTGCAACAAAATCGCCCGATAAAAGTGTATTAAAAGTCCTCTGCCTTGGCAGTGTTTCTACAATAATAGTAGCAAGAAAAATCCCTGCAATTAAATTTCTCCATTAAAAACAAGGAGCAGATTTGCAACTTAATGAAATTATTATTTTATATTATTATTTATTATTATAACATGATAGTTTTGCCAATTTGTTGATAAAATGGATAGATTTTTTTTTATAAAAGTATACAAGACTAGATGTCGCTAATTTTGGCATTTCAATGCGACAACAACCAGAAACTTAAGTGGTTGAGAGGGTAAAAAGTCTAACACCAGAGTTAGTAAAGCTGAGCTGGAGAGCCTCCTCCAGGACGGGTGGTTATGGTCTTCCCACAGTAAAGTCTTTCATATTTGTCTCTTTTATATTCAACTTAAGACTCCTTTGAAAATAGAATGTTTCGTTATTGCAACGCTATCCAACGGACATCGGCCTTCGCAAAAGCTTATTTCGATTAGTCGATGTCAGATATCTACATATGATAGGTCCCTTGCACACAACATAGCTGTTACAGCCAGCGTTGCCAGAAGCTTTGAGAAGAAACTCATCATATGCCGAAAAAAAATCATATTTTATGGAAAAAAATCATAATTTTTTTAATACAACAACAACAACAATAACTTTATCTTACTTTGTCATCTTCGACCGTAGTTTCTTCGTTTTCTGCTTTACGAGTATTGTAATTACCATCTAAAAGTGAAAGTAAATAAATGGATTATAGATGCAAACAATTTATAATAGAAATATGAATTTTACCTGTTCGTATTAAATACTTGTGCATTGCTTTTTTATTTTTCCTTTTTCTTAAGAAAGAATATAATTTGTACTTCCCACTAAAATAACAGATATGCAGAGATGCTCTTTAAGGTCTTTATTTCCAAAACAATGATACAAAACTTAACAGCTGATACAAAACTTAACTTAACGCCATGTAGTACAATTACAATGAAAGTAGTACACACTTGAAATAAAAAAATTATAATTTTTATAAATTAGAAATCATAATTTAAGAAAAAAATTCATCAAATCATATTTTGGTTCAAAAATCATCAAAAATATAATAAAACCATCATTTTGGCAACGCTGGTTACAGCTCGTCTTTGAACTGTGTCTCTCCCTCTCTCTCTCTCTCACTTACTGATTCTGTAGCAGGGATGGCAAATTTTGTATAATTTTCTTTTTTTATACTATTTAAACTCGTGAATAAAATATTTAGTAGAAATTAGGAATCTCTCTCCCCTCGCCCCCTGGATTAGTAATTTTATATGGCAACTCATTTTACTATGAATTACTTTGCGACTTTAAAAATGAAGCATTAAGAAGGGTCGGCAACTTTAGCCCAGAAAACGTGATCAGAGACAAATCTTAATTAATTAAAATTTTTACACACGAATACCAAACTTTTGATAACATAAATTCACAATTTAGAGCTGTTGCTGATGCTGTAATACTAAAATCTAACAAAAACTCGAATATAAGCGATTTCTAACATAAACAAATCATACAAATGAATTCAGGTTTCTAGGACTTTCAAAAAGCCAGTGTTTACCTTAATTTTCTTTATATGTTCTTGTGTGAACATAAAAGCAAGTTCAAAAGAAAATTGAGATAAAGTGGGGCAATTAAATTGCCGCTGTGATCTTAGACTTAGCAGCAGCACATCACAGATAATTCTTAGCAGGGACATCCACAACTTTCATGATCATTCAGACGATAATAGTTAGATCGCAATGATGCCACACGTTCAGAAGATCCAATACTTTGAATGAACCATTTATTTCCACATACTTTGGGGGATTTAATATTTATTTGTAAAACTAAATTAACCTAAAACCAAGCCAAAAGCTTCGCTCAGAATTATAGGAATTATGTGAGTTTTAATAACTGTTTGCAAGTTTAGCTCAGATGTTTTTCAATACTACTTTGCTAAGCAAGTAAAGTTCAGGGTTCGGATAATGCCAAAGGGGTTTTTGATTGCGACCTTTTGAAGTAACGACACAAACACCAGCTCTTCTTAAAAATAACCGAAAATTGCATGAGGGCTATGGAAGAAAAATTCCTTTTGTTTAGATTAAAAATTGTGCACGTTCGGCGATAATCAGAAAATGGCAAAGAATACGATTTTTGTTTATATTTTATACTTCTTCCGAAGCTAATGATCGCTACAAAAGAGGATTAGTTTCAGTAGTTGACTCCGGCTTAGGAAACAATCCCCAGGCCACAAATATTTGCATGGAAAAACTATGAGTTCTACCAGGACAAGTACTCTTAATCAATATTTCAGTTGGACATTTTAATAGTACAATTCAAGTTGAGGCCCTTACTTTGAATCTGGTCTGCAAAAGAAAGTTTTATGCGCTAATAAATTTTCAAACAGACGAAATATAAAATTTCCATAAAATAAATTAATGGCTACAACTACGAAACCACTTTTTGGCCACACACAAAAAATTGAAAAGGCGTGATTTCAAAGCGATGTGGTAAATGCCCAACCATTTAAAAGCATTTTGGGTATTTTTTATTGTTATTTCATATAATATTCAATAAAAATGTTTTCATACAAATCAATATTTGACAGAATGTGTCTTTTATTTATTTTTGTTAAAAAATTTTGTTTTTTCCCATAAAAACATAAAAGTTAAAAAATTCTAAGAACTGCTTGTTTTGAAAGAATTCGTTCAACAATGTCTGTGATTTGCTTTTCGATGTAGCAGTCAGCTGGTTTTTTCGAAGGTATTTTTGAGGCCTTCATAGTCTTATAGCCTTCAAAAATCATGTAAAATACTTGCAACTTGAGTGCAGAATGTTTTCTTTTCAAGAATATGTCTCGTGTTTTCAAAAAATTAAAACTACACCAAAAAACCAAAACGCTCATGGTTTGCAGAACACTATCAAATCGTTTGCGTGATTTTAAAACAGTTCGTGATTTGAAAGTACGTGGTTTTCAGAACACTCCTGTATATGCATACGTATAAACAAAGCACCCTTTCAAACAGAAAAGTAAGAAACACATTCAAAATCTTCACCCTTGGCAGTCGTTCAAATTTAACGATATTTTTTATATACACATTTTTCTCTTGAAGACTGGGTTTTTATTTTATATTTGATCTGGCTTAAAATAGCTTTTCGTTTTGCTTTTTAACCGCAGTCTAGTACAATAAATAGGATATTTTGTTGTTGCAGTTTTGTGTATAGCAGATCTACTATTTTAAGAAAGTCTACAACCCAAATATAAACGAGGACTTTTCAAAAGGTCGAAGGGTTCCACACATTGGCTTGAATATGGGTAAATTTTCCAAACTAAAAAGAAAAATATTTACGTGTTTTATATCGTAATTCTGCTGCAATGGATTTTAAAACTTGTACATTGAACCATTGGCAAGAGTAACCAAATCTTAACTTTGTGATGTTTTTATTAAAATAACTGAATAATTAAGCAAACAAATTGAAAAATAAAAGAAAATGAAAGCTGGGACAAAATTCATTTGCAATTCGATTTTTAAGACAAGTGGGTTTTGGCTAAAGCGACAACTGGAGCAGCAGTAGGCATTTTTGGATATTCTCCAGCACTACCAGCAATATCCAAATGTGTGTACTTCAAAGGTTTGTCCGAGTTCAAGCCATGTTTATCCAAACCGGTAGTTTGAATAAGAAAAGCGGCTGGTACCTGATGGCCCCTGGGTGTACGAGAGGAGGCAGCATTGTTACACTGAACAATATCTTCACCTATAACTTTAGGGGCATTGAAATCAAAATCATCTTGACGTAAAACTGATACTTCAAACGGTTCGCCGAAGGATGTGCCCACTTCCTGCAACCGGCGAGCATGATCTGTAGCGCGGGCCACACTATTATCCAAAATTATAGAATAACCTTCACCGGCTGCCAAAACAGCGTGGCCAGTTAATGTGGCTATTGTAAAAAGATGTGGATCGGGCAGATTTTTGGACACAGCAATTTCCTTCATGCGACACAAAGCATCAGCCATACACATGCGGCCTTCAGCGTCCGTGTTACCTACTCGAACACGTACACCAGCTCGTGATGTTATGATTTCATCAGCTACATACGATTCTTCGCCCACTGAATTGCGGACCAAGCATAAAGCAGCGATAACATGAATATCCGATGGTTTTTGCTCATTAACGATCTGGAAGAGAAACAAATGCATCATCATAACGAGGTATGTACATGTTTAAAATATATTAAAATTAATGATGTTCAACGAACCTGCATAAAACCAGCTACTGCCGCCGCACCACACTTGTCTCTGGACATACCAGCCATAATTCCGCCAGCCTTGATATCAGCACCACCGGTATCATAAGTAACACCCTTGCCAACCAGCATCAAGGTTTTTTTGGCTGGTTGAGGTGGTTTATATTCGACAAAAATAATTCGTCCGCGATGGCGGTTCACTACATTGGCAGCCCGATTGACGGCAGCAAACAAAGGATACTCTTTCGTTAGAACATCAACGTCACTGATGACTGTCACCTCAAGACCTTTGAATATTTGTAAAACATATTCCTCTACACGAAGTGGTGCCATACGCTCCGGATCACCAACACCTTGAATTAATATATAAAATATATGTATAGTATAGTTTAAGGCCGGTTTTATAAATTATTGAATATCTTTGACACAAATATGACTTCTTCTCTAATAATAATCAACATTCTGATGCAGACGATGATAGAAAAAATATTTGATTTTAAGCTCAATTTTCATCGACGTAACGTTGAGTAGTTTAAACATTCAACTTTACACTTTATTGCCCTTAAAACGACAATGAGAATTAAAAGAAAAACGTTTTAATATTAAAAAAAAAACAAAGTAGTCTTTTTTAACATATTTTTCAACGGTTTTCTTTAAATCTGCTGACAAGTAGACGAGTATATTATGTTTCGCTTCAATTGTTTGTGTTTTCTATCCGTCTATATAGCAACATTACTGACTCAATATCGTTATAACCCATAACACCCGATTTTAGAAAAAACAATAAAAACAACTATAATCAAGTTTTGTTTCTAATTGAAATGTTCTAGTGAATTCATTGCTGACCATTTGCTGAAAATTACTTACCAATATCGCGTGCAACAAATCGGCCTGATTCCAAAATTAAAGCCTCTTTAAGAATTTCCTCCGCTCTGGGATTTGACATCATTATCGAAAAGTTTGAAACCCGTTGACTTTTTTCAGGCAAGTCTTCGCGTAACTGAATGGGCTGAACACAAAATATTTTATAATTAATGGATTGTTTTTTTTTAAATTTATGTGCGTACCACATAGAGTTCATCCAAAGCCCCTAAGACGCTACATAGTTCAGTATTTTTGAAAGTTTTATTTTGAGCAATATACAAAAGAGGTGCTTTATAACCAGCCTTAATGGCGCGCTGTAAAGACTTAGCAGCAGCTTGCTGGTAACATCTGACATCATGGTAATCAGTAAGTTCTGGTACCGGTGAATACACAACCGGTAAATCCAACTGTTTTGATTTGAAACATGATACAACGGAGTCGAAAGCCTTGTCGAAGGAACGAAACTCATTGAATTGCTCGGTCAGTTCACGCGGTATTTGTCGGTCAATAACACAGATAACATCACAACCAGATTTTTGTATTAGTTTTGCTAATTGGACGGTGCATGGCGCTAATCTGAAATGATTGAAAACATTAAAAGCGCTTGATATGACTTTTTAAGATAAATAAATATTTCTTAAATAAAATTTTCTAATATTAAAAAAGAACTGAGAAATTTAGTGCTTAGCACCAAAAATAACAACTCTTTCAATGGTTCTTAAATTCCTGAGATGAGTTTTGGAAAATAATTACGTATTCATTTATAAGTGCAGGTGGGACGCTCCTGTGAAATAGTTTAAACAATAATTTTTTTTGCTAAAGTGTACATTTTTAACCAGTATCAAACTTTCAGTTATTGAGTTTTTCTTTGTAACGAGGCTGGAAACACTTGTGTTTGATATTAAATATTTGTATTTCAAGTTGAGCTAATAAATTAACATACATACGTACACACATTTATTTAATTCTTTTGTGCCAATAAAAATTTCTGATCGTTATCATTCTTCATTACATTATTTTTTATTGGGACAATTACGTATATTTTTAATATCACTATTTGTGATTATCTGTAGTTATCAGATTGTGAAATTGATTTGCGTCAGCACCTGCCATTACGGCCTAATACGACGGTGGACCATCTCCACTTGGTGAAGTTAATAATGGCGCACCACCGCCCCCCCTTGGCTGAGCAGGCACACATAGGTGGCAACTTCTCGCGTTGTATGGGGACGGCAAATTGCAAGACAACAGCAGCGCGAACACATTTGGATCACCGAGCGTAGTTTTCTAACCCGGTATATATCAACGTTTCTTGCTGCGTTTTTATGTCTAAGCCACAGTCATAACGTTTCAGTCATGGTAGGCACCGCAACCTCTATGACCAACACCAGAATACCTAAAGGCATCCTAGGGGCACTTTCGTTCCCGTTCTGCCAATTGACCTTTGGTGGCATTATAGAGCTGCAAAACAATCGATAGTACTGTCGATAGTTTATTTTTCCTCTGACTATCGGTAGTTTTTTCACTGTCGATACTATCGGCAAATTTTAAAAACTTCGTACTTACTGATCCTATAGTAAAATTCCAAAAGAAAATGTTCTTTATAATTTTAAGCGATTTTTGTGGGTAATAATTTTTAGTTAAAATTAGCGACGTAAAACTGGCGGCGTGATAGGCTTTGTTTTCTTAACAAACAGGTGACGCTGCAAATTAAAATATGTATGTCTGTATAAATATTGTATATAAAATTGTTTAATACTTGTGCTTTTTATAATGATAAATATGTACAACAACGAAGTTGACGGTACTACATTAAAGCAAAAATTAATAGATATTCGAAAGCAACAATTGATATTATTATTGTAGTTTAAATAAAATGCTTGCATATGCATACAAATTTATCGGATAGTATCGATAATTTTTTTCACAAACTATCGCAACTATCGATAGCGCCGACTATCGATAGTTTTGCAGCTCTACTGCATAACCGAAGTCATACATGAACTTGCTAAAGTTTTGGTTGCCGTGTCAACTGAGCGATCCCTGACTCTCTATACAAAGGCAAACCGCAAACCCTACTCTCCGGTCCTTATCTGTAGTGATCAAAGAGGTAATCAAAAATATAGGTCTCACATAATTTTTAAGGTTTTAGCTACTTTCACATTATAGCAAAGATGTGTTAGCCGAAGACCTGGACAATCGATGTGAAGTACGCTGATTTCTCTGGTAATAATCGTTCTTTAAGGTTGGCTTTATCAAAAGATTTAAAATGTTTCGAGTTTCATGCGTATGTACTATATTCAACAAACAATTTACGCAGATATAAAAATGTTCAAAAACTTGATTTTTTTCTTAAAATTTTAGAAAATGAATTTTCAAAAAGTACATATTTATGTATGTGTGTACATCTGGGTTTATTATTACTTGCATGCTTTTTTAAACAAAAACGTTTCATTCATAAATGACGACTCCAAAGCGCTGGCGTGCCTACTAAAATGCATTTTATGTTGTACATCGAATTGAAATGAAATTAAAATGCTTCATATGGCATAGAAATATTTTTACTTATTACCGAATTTATTTACGTTTTTTTTATACATATGTATGTATGTATGTATATTCATAAAATGTTAAAACCAAAAATTTCTATCTCGAACAAAAAACAATTATCAAGTGGCGGCCTGTTATGAGAAGTTAAAAATACCATTTTACAGAAAATATAATCTGGAATGAAATATGTTCTGAATATACGGAAAACGGTTTTATGTTCTAATATATTATTAGTTGCCCGGTGATAACAGTTTGTTATCTTACACATTTATAGTGCTAGAAATTAATAGGCGGTTGAGAGCCAATATGCGTTACATATCAGAAAAATACCATTAATAAATAATACTATGGAGCAACAGCAACAACAAAAAATTGATAATATGTACATATGTATGTATGTGAACAGTTAAATTTTTAAGTTTTTTCACACAATTGTTAAACAGTAAAATTTCAACTGTTTGTTCCATTATCGCTCTTTTTATGTCTGGTGTGAGCAAGAGTTTAGCAAATTAATGCAAAGCAATGCGTTCAGCGTTCTCAGATGATTTTGGTTGGTAAAAATCGCCAAATAAAATAAAACAAATCACAGGATTTCCGTTTGAATATTTTAAAATTTTTTATAATAAAACAGAAATTTATCAATGATGTATTTTACTTCAAAATTGGTAATAAATAAACGACAAAGTTCGAATATTTCGAATCGCCACATACATAAATACATAAATCTTAAAAACGACTCTTTTGCCCGAAATACAATAAACCGAAATATCAGACGCGTTGCTGTAGAATATTTAAATATTTCATAAAGTTTTTCACATTTTACTCGCAAATAATGCCAAACTCCCATAACGATTATTAACTACAAAATTCACATTTTGTTTCTTAATTTCTATGATTTTTACTGTTTCTCGAATAGTTGCTGTTGCTATAAAAAGTTTAAAGAAAAAATAAATGTATATATATCTGTAAACACAAACAAATACATTTATTTATAACTACAGCGAAAAAGGAAACGCAGATTATGCGTTTCAAACCTTTTCCTCATAAAAAAGTGATTAAAAGTGATATTCCCACACATATTAACTAAAATACAATTTAAATGACTCCTTTGAGCTCCAGTTCTATATATAATAATATATTTCAATATAATTTTTATCGAGTGTTAATGTTCGTCAATATATTGAAGGGAGAAATGCAGTTTTAGAGTTTATGAACTTTAATCTGTCAAGTTCATCTCTCTATATCACTCGCATTAATGATTTCCAACATTTAATTTTTTGTTTTTCAAAGTGTTGGTGAACGCGTTAAAGTTCGACATTGTGGCACAGACTTTATACTTTTGGTTGTTAAAGTTTTTTTAGGCTTTTTAACTAGATGTCAAGACTTCATTATAGCAGCAAAACATCCCAAATGTTGTTGTGGCCTGAAAATTTGCCTTTCTGTGTTCAGGTAGTTTTGTTAAATTTCTTTTCGTTTCCACATAACCTTATGCTTACCAGAAAGTAAAAATAGTATATGAATTCAAAATCACAAAAAGCCGCGAAGCTGAAATTTTATTTAGCGATATAGTAAAAATGCAAAAGCTGGTAATTAGTTTCCTTATTAAATAGAATAATTTATATTAGTAAACTATAATTTATATTAATTCTGTATGCACATATTAGAATAGGATGGCCAATACAATAGAATTAAATGTTCACAAAAGCATAAACAAAAAAATTGTGTTTACAATTAAGCAAATGTAGCGTAAAAGAATTCAAATAGTTGTTAGTTTTTAATTATGTGCAAAAATTTAGAAGGATTTTTGTGAAAAAACGACTGAAACAAACATTGCAGCACGTTCTTTTTTTTTAAAAAAAAAAGCATTCCACCGCTAGTTAAATACGTCAAAGTGAAGTGAATTTTTTTTTTAATTTGCTGCAGTTTGGTTTTAATTCAAATTTCCTAATTTTATTTTTTTTTATTATAAACTTGATTGTTCAACTACATTTAATTAAATACAAATTATCAAACAAATTGATCCCTTTCAACTAAAGTGTCTACCTTTAAATATTAATTCGAAAAATTAGCCACATAATATGTACCAGCACATAAATCGTCTCAGTTCAATGGTCTGGTTTGTTTTGTAGCAAAACAATAAACTCGGTTGTGTGTTTCTATATGTACTTTTTTGTCTTACAAAAAAATTGTATTCGTTTTCACACAAACAATTGTGAGTTCATGCTACTCGCCTTTCTTTATTACTATAGTGCCCAGTTAGTTTCAGATATACAAAAAAAAATAATTGAGTTTTATTAAACTTAATATGTCAACTCAGTAAAAAATTTGATGTACGAACATGTTAATATGTACGTGAACATGACTACATGTTTGTATGCCATATTTCCGTGTACAATGTCAAGGCCATTTTTGTTTACTTTTTTTTGCAAATAATATGAATAATACAATTAAATTGTTAAAAAAAAATTGAAAAAAATGCACATGTATTTAATTAACTTAAATTGGTTTTATTAGATGTGATAAAGTGACTTTCGTATTCTAATTATTCGATGGTCGTGTTGGTGTTCTTCTATATTGAACAAGAACGTCTTATCAACAAAAAAGTTAAGTGGTAAAAACATTATTTTGTCAGTCAACTTACGGAAACGATGAGCACGTGAATGTACAAATAGACATAAAGGGTGTTCCAAACGCAAAACTAATCTATCGCTATTGAACTATTCGCCGAACAGCAATCGTTAACGGCCTCCCGTGCTCACACTCTTCATTTTATATATTAAAAAATCAAAGTTAACTGGAATGGTTTTTACACCAGCAAATCAAACTTTTATTCTCTACGATGAATTGATTTTGTGGTCGAGTTTTCGGTTTCCTGGTGAGACGACTGACTCATTAAAAGATAATTTTTCTTCTTCCAACTTCAATAACACTTACTTTGACAATTAGTATGTGTACATACATACATATATGTATGTATTTCCCAACGATGTTTAAGCACAAATATAGAGATATGAGCAAATGACTTACAACACCGTTTTGTATGTGTTACTTTCAAGAAACAAACAAATTAGATTAGATTAGAACTCCAATACATGCCCAGAGATGCATTGTTTTAGACAAACTTAATCTTTCTCAGCCTCTGCTCTTAAAAGTTAAGATGCGCAAAAGTGGGGTATAAGGAAAAGTAAAAAAAAAAATAAAGAAAAGTTTCAGTAACCAGAAGTGATTCTAAAAGTTTAAGAGCTTATTAGATTTTTTTTAGTAGTTTTTGTTTCTATTTAACATTTCTAATATGATTTTGACTCTTTATACATTTGTATGTCGATTGTTGCTGCTATTTTGTATGGCATGAAATACCAATTCGGCCACACCCGGGATTAATATGACTGCAATATGCGATGGGAAATTGAATTAATTACAATACAATGTTCTCCAACGAACAAAGTTATGCACATATGTATATATGTACGTATTTTACAACTTCTCGAAATCAGATCAGTGTACCGAAAGTGCCCGAAACTAGCACCGTAAACACCATGTCCTTTGAACATCTTGCTAGACAAATTTTTTAAAGCCTGGAGACTTGCTAACTAAGTCCCCGACAAATCTGTTTAGATATGACAACAGGACGGACTGATATTTTCGCTTAGTGAACTTAATATTTTCATTAATGACCATATAAACGACAACATGCACGATCAGTTGAGTGGTTTTCCTTTTACCTTTTATGTTGGACAGTCTTAAAAGATGGGCACATGCAATGTGCCTTATCACAGGCATTTTTTATAGCATGGAATTAATTGAAGAATTCGAACAAGTTAGGCTCAGCGAAAAGAAACTACTTAACGCTTTATCGAGCTTCCACTGTACTATATATAACTACGAATTTTAGAATTAAATGGTAGATTTTTGGCATTTTACATTTCGTTCAAATTATATATAAAATATATGAAATTAATAAAGATTAAAACTGTACTGCAAACTCGAACATAAGAGGAGCAATAAATTTTAAAATAAATCTGAAAAATTTTATCATGTCATAAATTAGTGTATGTATGTATGTACATTTATATGCAAGAACGAAAGTACACACATACGTACGTACAAATTTAAGACTAAGAATTTACTACCAATAAAACTACCTATATATGTATATACATACATACATATTTATATGTTTTGAAAACGTTAGCCAACAAATATGTACATATGTAGATAATCATTCAGGGGGAATGGGCCAGTGCACTCAGGGCAAAGTTGTTGACTGCTCTCAACCTGGCGAGAAGCCAGCAGCGATCCCTGAAAATGGACTGGTCAAGCTGACATACTGCCTCCCCGTGGCGCCCCTGGATAGCCCCTACAGCACCCGCTTAGAGGTGAACCAAAGTGTGCAGCGAATCCCCTCTGTCCAGGGGTCTAAACCAGGACCCGGTCCTCCAGGTTTCGGGGGTTGTGCGTGGGGGTAACTTCCCTACCGTGTAAAAACACACTAGTTGCGATACAACAACAAAGAATAAATATAAATATGGATGACTTTATTGCTGACGACCAGGAACAACGAAATAAGGATAACGATTTTCGGTTCTGCACGTGGAATGTCAGGTCCTTGAACAGACCACGTGCAGCCGATGAACTTGCGGAGGCCCTGGAAGCCTATAAGGCTGACATCACCGCCATCCAGGAAGTGCGATGGGATGGGCCGGGCAAAAAGAAAGTGAGAAACTGCGACATCTACTACGGTGATTGCTACAAAGAGCGGCGACAGCGCCTGTTTGGATGCGGGTTTGTTGTTCGAGGCAGACTTAGGCAAAAAGTCTTAAGCTTTAAATCCGTGAGTGAACGCCTCATTACAATCCGCATCAAGGCTAGGCTCGGCAACATTAGCCTAATCTGCGCCCACGCCCCTACGGAGGATAAAGATGACGACAGCAAGGATGACTTTTATAATCTCCTAGAAAGAACATACGATCAATGCCCCAGCTACGACACCAAGATCGTCCTAGGAGATTTCAACGCAAAGCTGGGCAAGGAAGACATCTTTGCTAGAGTCATCGGGAAACACAGCCTGCATGACGACACGTCGGATAACGGACTCAGGCTGCTAGATTTTGTAACGGGGCGCAATCTCACTGTAGCAAGCACGCGATTCCCTCACCTCAACATTCACAAAGGGACCTGGCGGTCCCCTGATCAATTAACCGTCAACCAAATTGATCACATTGCGATCGACGGCAGACACTCCTCCAGTATTCTTGATGTCCGAACATTCCGAGGAGCCAACATTGACTCCGATCACTTCCTTGTTGTAGCCAAGGTAAGATCACGGATATCAGTAGCAAACCGGAGTAGAGCACGACCACAACAGTTTGACGTCGCAAAGCTACAATCGCAATCGACCGCTGGGAAATTTGCCGATCTAGTCTCCCTTAAGCTCTCAGAGAGTCCAGCCCTGCCAGGCGAAACAACCGATGAGGAATGGAACCGTTGCCAAAACGCCATCAGAGATGCTGCCTCTGATGTATTGGGTTTTAAAATGCCACCCGGAAAAAACCCATGGTTTGACGACGAGTGCAGGCAGGCACATTCAGCGAAGCTAGCAGCGTATAAGGCGACGTTGGAGAGAAGGACGAGAGCAGCTCGTGAGCTCTACGAACGGAAGAGAAGGGAAGAACACCGGCTTCTCAAAAAGAAGAAGAAAGAGCACGAGAAGCGCGCGATCGAGGAACTGGAGAGGTGTTACGGCAGGAATAACATCCGAAAGTTTTACCAACGGGTAAAACAACTATCCAATGGATATAAGCTTCGGACAGAAGCCTGTCGTGACGAAGAGGGACAAATCGTAGTAGAGCCGCAATCGATGCTGAGAATCTGGAAGGATCACTTCTGCAGACAGTTTAACGGCGAACAAAACACCGATTCCATCGCCAGGCAGAATATTCCACTACAGATAACGGACGATGATGGTAGAGAATTCCGTCCCCCCGACCTGAATGAAGTCAAGATAGCAATATCGAGATTGAAGTCAAACAAAGCTGCAGGAGCGGACGCACTGTCCGCGGAACTATTTAAGGCAGCCGGAGATGACCTGGTTGGGCGCATGCACCAGCTCATCTGTAAGATATGGTCGGAGGAAAGCATGCCCGACGAGTGGAATCTCAGCATCGTTTGCCCGATCCACAAAAAAGGAGACCCCTTCAACTGCGCCAACTACCGAGGAATAAGTCTCCTGAACATCGCCTACAAGATCTTCTCTGCCGTTTTGTGTGAGCGCCTGAAACCATTCGTGAACAGTCTGATAGGTCCTTATCAGTGTGGTTTCAGGCCGGGGAAGTCCACCATCGACCAAATTTTCACACTACGGCAGATCCTGGAAAAGACCCAAGAAATGCAAATCGACACCCACCACCTATTCGTTGATTTTAAGGCCGCATATGACAGTGTGTATAGGGACGAGCTATACGAAGCCATGTCTAGTTTTGACATTCCTACTAAACTCGTCAGGCTGTGTAGGATGACGATGGAGAACTCTCGCTGCTCCATCAAGGTCGGTAACGAATTCACCGAGACCTTCAATGTCAGAAGGGGATTTAGACAAGGCGACGCACTGTCATGTGACTTTTTTAACATAATTCTTGAGAAGATCGTGCAAAACTCACACGCCAACAACAGAGGCACGATCTTCCAAAAGTCCGTGCAACTGCTAGCATACGCTGACGACATTGACGTGATTGGTCGAACACAGCGAGCCGTCACTGAAGCGTTTGCTGGTATTTCAACGGAGGCGGCCAAAATGGGTCTAGCGGTGAACGAGGGCAAAACGAAGTATATGCTGTCATCAAAAAAGGACGCGCAACACCGACGACTGGGCCCGAACATCACCATAGGCAGCTATAACTTCGAGGTAGTGAAGGACTTCGTCTACCTTGGCTCCCAAGTCAACAGTACGAACAACATCAGTACCGAGATCAAACGCAGAATAACTCTTGCCAATCGCTGTTTCTTTGGGCTCAAGAGGCAATTGAGTAGTAAGGCCCTTTCTCGAAAAACCAAGTTGACACTATATACCACTTTGATAATCCCTGTACTTCTTTATGGCGCAGAAGCATGGACGGTGTCGAAGGCGGATGAGGAAGTCCTTGGTATTTTCGAGAGAAAAGTTCTGCGTTCAATCTTCGGCCCTGTTTGCGTTGATGGTTTCTGGAGAAGAAGATTCAATCATGAACTGTACGGGTTGTACAGCGACATGAGCCTAACCAGGCGCCTACGGATCCAACGGCTAAGATGGTTGGGCCATGTAGAGCGCATGGAGAATACTGCTCCGACCCGTAGAATCTTCGATTCCGAACCTGTGGGACAACGCAGTAGAGGACGCCCACGGAACCGATGGCGCACACAAGTGGAGAGGGACCTCAACCAACTTGGTGTGCAAAATTGGAGAACGCTGGCTAAAGACCGTGCCAGCTGGAAAACTTTGTTGGTTGAGGCCCAGGTTCACCACGGACTGTAGCGCCAAAAGAAGAAGAAGAAGAGATAATCATTCACATACATTTTTATTTATGTATGCATTTAATTGAAGTGGGCAATTAACTGTATATATGTATGTATGTATGTACAATACATTGACCGTTTATATGGTAACATAAATATGTCATCAATATATTTTTTAGTATCACCTACATAAATGGAGTTACATACATACAACTAGTAGATATACATATGTACATATTTTAATTTCCTTTATTTTAAAAAGAACCTCAGAAGGGTACAGGTACATATGTAGATATGTATGTACATATGTGTGTGTACATATGATTTTGCCCACTTTGAATCCTGGAACGCCTAATACTATTGTACAATTGTATGTAAGTTGGAAGTTTGCTTTCGAATTTTCTTGTTGGACGTGTTTTGCCAACACTTATTCTTCAATTGTTTGACATCTTTTATTTCTTAATTGTATAATTTAAAGTTTTTCTTTTATTTATTATCATTTAAATTATTGATAATTAATTTTACACATACATATATGTATGTATGTATGTATGTACTATATAGATTAATATTTCATAATTTCTGCATTCAATTTATGTTTTTTTATGCAAATTCTTTACAGTTGAAATTTGTCATCGATTATGGCAACCACCGTAATCTACGATTTAATAAATGAATTTCATTAATGAAAAAAACTGAGAAAATTACAAAAAAAAACCTATTTCATATTCCTTAGAATTAAGAAGCCTTCTGCCATGTAGCCGAAGGACAATTCTTGGTGAAACTCTTTTAAAACAAACCAGAATTTAATAAATATATTACAATAGTAAAAGCCATTCCGCCTAATTGGAGAGCAAATTTAGAAGAAAAGAATAACCAATATTCTACCAATTTAAGTTAAACAGGCTCAAATATTAGACTGGTTTAAAAAATGTTTCCCCCACTAAATTGTCTTTGACCATATCGAAATGGGCACTATTTTCAATTCTACATCATATTAAGCTATTCCTATTCTAAGTCGTATGCATTTTTTATATTTAATTCAGCATAACTGTCTTTGAGGGTTTTTGCCAACAATCTAGTTTAAAATTTTTTAGAATTCCTTAGTTACTGAAAAAGCGTATTAAAATTTGTTCAGCAATTTTATTGAAATTTCGACAGCCATTGCTTCATTTCATATCTTATTATACTTATGGAGAGAAAATAAATATTTTAAAATATTACGATTAGAGATAAATTTGTTTAAGTTTGCCCTTTAAACAGCATCTTAAAAATTGGAAACTTGGATGTTATTACACATTTAATGTCGCATCTGTTTGAAATTTGATTTTCTTATTGATATAAGCTCCTCCGTTTATACTCGAACATATGTACATATGTATGTATATATGTATGTGCAAATGTATGTATTTGTATTTGAGTATAAAGGACATATACATACTTACATACATACATTCTTGGAAACTTAGAGCAGATATAAAAATATTGCAGATAATACTGCACATGGGATATATACATATGTATGTATGTGTGTATGGAAGTATAAACATACATACATATGTATGTATTTTAGTAAAATTAACGGGTCAGCACAGCCATTTTCCTGCATTTCGAAAGTAATCTGATAATTAGTCTTGCAATACCTGCGGATTCAGGTGTTCAAATAACTTGTAATACTTTGTTTAATGAGTCTCATTTATGTCGAAACAACATCGAACATCATTGGTCGCATCACTTAGAAATATCATCTAATAAAAATGTAGCCACTTAATTACCCTAAAATTTATTGTGCAAAGTAGTTTCTTTGTTAAAAACTTTATAAAATTCACAAAGAAGCAAATGTGTACATATGTATGTATGTATATATATATACATGGAGATGTACATACATACATACATACACATGTATGTACATATGTACGAGCTCATTTAAAATAGTAGTATAATTGTACTTACTTATCGAGACCCATTTTGATAGTTTCAATAGATGAAAATGATGATATTTTCCTCCGTAACTTTCGATTTGCAATTTCTCCTTTCAGTTTTATCTATCAGCTGATGACGAATTCAACTTATACGTACAACCACAATACGAAATTATTGTAAGAGCTCCCAACGAATAAATCTAATCGATTTGAGGTCCAGCAAGCAACTAAATTAAAATTTAAACGTATTTAATATTTAACACAAGTTCCACAAAACCAGAAAATTATAAAATGCAAGCCGAAGTAAAATTAAGTTGAATTGATTCGTCTTGGTTGAATGTACGCAATCACACACAGCCAATCAATCAGTAACTCATTTCATGCGCTCTCCATAGTTTTTACCGCTTATCAATACAAAGCGAGCGTTTACTTAAAGGCTTAAATTACCACCATGGTACGTATGTATGTACATATGGTTGCATGTACGCACTTTGCATGCACTTAGAACTTGCATAAACAATGGTAGTATCATCGAAAATATAATGAAATGCATGTCAAGTAATATTATATGTATGTACATGAGTAATTTCATTGTTGTAACATACATACATACATAATAAGCGAATTAGTAAGTGGAAGGAAGACCCCGTTTTCCGTAAGTGAAGTCACCTGTCCCTCAGACGTACTTATTGTACATACTTTTAGATAGTGTAGCACATTCGTTGTACCTGTTCTAATCAGTGGTGAACTATTTGGCCGGCTAATTTTGTAACAAAAACAAAAAACCAGCTGGATGATGAAAAAAATTATAAATGAACGGAGTTGTTATATTTTTTGTTTTTTTAGATGATCAATGGTGCCATACTATGAAAAATAAACTGGCAATTTGAAAATATTCAACTGAATTTCAAAAAAAAAAGAAAAAAATATGATTATGTACATATGTTGCGTACATACAAATTTAACAAACAAATTACTATAAATGAAATAAATTAAAGAATTTTTATTTTGAGATTTTTAGAGTGTTTTCCCAGACAAGTAAATACATACATATGTACACATAACCATGTTTTTATTTACATAATTTTTGTAAATAAATTTTTAAGCCACGTGGTTCATATGTTGATATTTCACTGGGTATTAATCAGATTGCTTTGGAATCTCAACTCAAAAACTGATTGATAAAAAATCTTCTACGCCCAAGAAATTATAAGCAATGATTGAAACACACAAATGGCCTTAAATTAAAATTATTTGATAGCAACTCGGATGGTGCAAATGTATACCGTCTTCTTAGCCGAATGTGGCCGCCAAAATTAAGGATAATGCATGCGACAAGATGTTGGGCGGACTTCAAATTTGCTCGCCTACCTTGTGAAAATTTTGAGGTTGTAAATAATAAATAAAATAATCATGTGCCCATGATAGTTTTTAAAGTTTTACAAACTTCTGTGCCTAACTTATACGACCCATGCCTTAATGAAATTGCTCAAATGCACCGTAAAACAATACAGTGCAAGTGAGACGCAGAACTCTCCAAGGCTAAACAACAAACAAAAGCCTGCCCACACCTAAAAAAAACTGTTCTTCAGAACAAAACCGCTTCATCACTGATTTTTGTTAAATATTTATTCTGATTTCTGTATTTTATACAATTTTTTTTCGGTCATGACTTTATAAATTAATTAACTACTCTCTACAGAGATGGACAGCAATTGCATTGTTTATTATTTAGTTATGAAATACATATGTACATACATACTATATGCTATAATAACTAACAGTATTTATTATTTTTTAATTTATGTTATTAAACATATAGTTTTGATGGCTCTGCTCCATGATTTGGAACTCATATTAACTTAATTTCACGGGAATTCAATTTATTTTTTCAAAAATAATTTTTCCCCAAAGAACCTGAATACAAATGTGTGGTGTTTTCTCATGTCTGGGAGTGTAAATATATATTTGATTACATGCTTATTGATATTAGTCGTATTTATGCTACAATTATTTTGTCCATTTGTCGCAATTTTTTTTTAGAAATAAAGTTTTCTTGTAAAAAAATACTTATACTAAAGTATAGTCTGGTTCCGAATATACATATGTACATAAGCGTAGACATTTACTGCCCGCTGATATATTTTTGAATATCATTTATTAGTTCTGGTAAGTTTTTAGCATCAAACAGTAATACTTTTCTATAGGGTGTTAGTGTTGCGTCACCTTCCAACCAATCGCCTGATAAGCCCATATCACACTCATTGACTACGGAGTACTCAAATGAACTAACTGCTTTTTCGGCTAATAATTCTTCTTCAGCATTCGAAAAGATATCTTCTTTAGGTTTACCCTTTTTGGCTTCCTTACGATAAAGTTTTAATATCATCAGGTAATATTCAAAATTAAAAGGCATGCCTTTTTGTTTAGCGGTTGCTATTTCTCGGTAAAGATTTTCAAACAACGGAACCGATATTTGTGATGGTATATTGATAAAACGCTCGTTGATCAAGTAACCGACCGATCTGGCCTCATTGCCCAAAACATCTCGGAAGTGCTTCAAAACAGCATCTGTGGCGTGCTTTTCTGCCTTTTCAACAACAAACGATCGAAACTGTTCAATGCAGGGAACATCTTTCTTAGCACTTATATTTAAAACCGTGGTAATTCCAAAAATGGTACCATCTTCGCACATGTCATCGTCCTCATCTCTTTCTGGCCCCTCCAGTTCACATTGACAGATAACGCTGCCCACGAAGTTTTGAGCTAATAATATATGTATGTATGTACTTATATATTTGTCGTTCAAAATATTCTGTTCAGTACACAATGTCTTACCAATAATCAAGTCGGCCATTTGCATGCAGTTTACATGAGCTTTTAAGAAAACTCTCTGCAACAACTGAGAGATACCGTGGCAATCAGGATCAGTGGGAGGGCGACCTTCAAAGTCTACAATTACTTCCTTTTGTTTTGAAATAAAATATATTTTAAAATGTACCCCAACATTAATACATACATACATACATATGTATGTAGTACATATATAATTAATCTTACTTCATTGCCGGTATAGGCATCCGGGTGCGGACTATCGTCATCTTCGTCACTTGAAGTCGGCGACTCCGAATTACTGGGATCCTCTTCCATGGCGTTAAAGTTTTTTCGTTTGCTTGCTGACATTCTACAAAAATATTTTTTTTCTCCACAGGGATTTCCCCAGACACGTTTTGTTTGTAAATATCAAAAATCACTGTTCGACGTTGTGCACATGTTTTTTAGGTTTGCTTTTATGCTTATGGTGCTGCCACTAAAAATAAATTTAAAAGCTTGGAACTGTATGAATTTTGAAATTAAAAAGCGGTAAGTCAATAGATATTTAGAAATTCAAAATATATCATTGGTATGTAGACATAATACTAAAAAGTCTCATGACACCTTTTAATTACCTTAACTTGTTTCTATAGATTTGTTAAAAATTTATTTTATGACTTGTATAAATAAAAAAAAAACGGCTATATAAAAAATCTGTAGTATAGCTGGCTGACTATGCATTACAACATTATATAATTTGAATAATAACAGCTGTTTTAAATATCGAATATACAAAAAAATTTTTTTAGTCAACTTGAAAACACTGAAATTAATATTAAATGGTAATGATATAAAAAATTTCATACATATATTTTATTTATTATTATTATTATTATATTTATTTACTCTTCAGGAATACAATTCTAAGAATAAAAGAAAAAGAAAATAAGCACTAGCAACTTTGGCCATCGGCTCCCATATATATTTTAATTACATATTATTGTTTTATTTTTTTAGTGAAATTTTTATTATTAACTACGAGTATTTCTTACATAAAAGAGCTTTGCTAGTTTTTTTTTATCCTTTCTTAGGTTAAGAAGTGAACATTTAATCAATACATTACTCATTCTATATGTGTTTTTTGTAACATTGACATGCTATACCTTCAGTTTAGGTTTACAGGTTTGGATATTGAAATATTCGGGAATATATGTTAATTCTTTTTTTCTGTTATTCAATAAAACGAATTTTATGACTTTAAAATTTATATTTTCCAGTACTAAAACAATTTGGATACACATTACGTAGATACTGCTAATCTCTGATTTAATTATTTAATTTAATCTGCCTAAGCCTTAAAGTTTTAAATTAAATTGCATACAACTTTTGAATTAAAAAGATATACAATTTATTCGTATACTACAGAAAGCTTATGATTAGTATTATTATATTAATCTCTTATTGAATGAAATATTTGAAAGCATTCCTTTCAGTAAAGAAAACATAGTTACTTTGGAAAAAACAAATATATATTATAAATTTATTTTGTAAAATATAGCAGAAATAAATAAATAAATAAATAGTTACTTTGGCATCATTAGACCGTAGTACATATTTACAGTACTTGCAAGCTGGCAGCACCGTTTTAAGCATCTCTGCGCTATCTATTATACTAGAATCTTGTTTTTCTTTCTCTTCTGTTCCTTTGACATTCTGGAAAAAAGTAAATTTTTTATGGCATAATCTGTTTTGCGACCGGGACTTAATAAAAATAACTGAAGAGTATTTGGATTTAATAAAAATAACTGAAGAGTATTTGTGTTTTCTAAGAAAATGCACACGGACTTATCACCTCATCTGCACACACCGCATTGCAACCAGTTAATTGAAGAATTAAGAAACTGTCACAAAAATGTACGTATTATATGATATCAAATTTTGAATTTTATTCAACTTTATGTAATAATTGCAAGTTATTCCCCAGAATAAATTTGCCAAGTTTATAGGAGTCTGCAACGATATTGATTTCGCAGTAGTAAAGTGCTTAAAACAAGAACGTATAACGAGGTCTGCTGCCAACAGAGCAAAAGCCCTCGAGAAGCAGGCTGAAATAAAAAGCCGTTTAAGCCAAAGCCAATAAAATTACGAAGTGGAAAAAGCAAGAAAATGCAGATTGATTCTTTAGCTGAATTCTTCTTCCAGCCGGAAACACAAAATATATGCGGCCAAGAGGTTAAACCCATCACTGAAGAATATATTGAAAATTTTCCATCTGTTGTTGATCGTTTTTTCACACGTTATTATTACATTAAAAAAGGGCCCGATCAGGCCCCCTACAAGGTTTTATTTCACTCCAACCGCATATGTTTAATATGTTTGGCATCCGAACATCCTGCACTGCGGAGCGGTATATTAAGCATTAATTTTGATATTGGACATATGGATCGCAGTAAAAATATTGTTAAAGGAAAAGGTAAAAAAGGCGGCATGATTTTACAAGCAGATTCTACGCTGGCATTATTGACTTCGAAAACTGGTGAGGTCTACAAAGTTCCCAGCTGTGTAAGAAGCAAATTAGTAGAGGTAAACACCGCAGTTGCAGAACATCCGGAACTAGTGGCAAATTTACCAGAAGGTGAAGGCTATTTTGCCATCGTTTTACCGAAACCAGAACATTGCGATGAAATAAAGGCCAGTTTAATGACACAGGACCAATATGACGAATACAAACAGATGTCGGCTGTTGGTGAAGAAACTTAGAATTAGTAAATTAAATTCAAAACTGTACCTATTTTTATAATAATTATTAAATTGATATTGGAAAATGCCTCAAATAAATCAATCTAGGATGGCTAAATATCTAAACTAACAAAAACATACTAAACATATTTAATTTTTTCATAATTTTTTTATTTACATATTTATTTTTTCATAGTATTTGTGGGAGGAAGATGAGTCATTTTGGTTAATATCATCTAAATATTTGTTCTTTAGACCGCATTGAAACACTTTTTTTACTTATATTTAATTCTTGTTTAACTTTTGATTGTTCTTGTATGAAGCGGTTTTGATAGAAAATTACTTCAAAAAAGAAAAACTAGTCAAAAAATAAAAATAAATAATTTGATGCCAAAAAAATGTCGCTGCTTACAAGTGCTTATAATGTACCCATAACAGCTACTGCGATCCAAAACAAAGGAATTACACTAAACACTTGTATGGAAAGACCAAAAAAGAGATAATTTTGAATTCGAAATGAAAACTGGAAATTTTAATCAAAGTACTTTTAAAGCCTTTTCCTTAAATAGAAAATCCTCTAAAGAAATAACTGTACTTAAGATCCAAAAAAATTCGCTGAATATTTATAAACTGTTTGGTCAATTTTGACCCATTAATCATATCTAGTGTTTGTTATAGGTGCAACAGACTATACCAATTTCCGAAGATTCTAATTACGATATTTGGCTAAATATGGCTTCGAAATTAGCATATTAAACTGCTCGAACGGCCTTTCTACCACCCAGATTTAAAGCCTATCGTGCATCTTCAGTCGATTTTACAGCGAAAAATATTCGTAGCACAAGCCGCCCATAAAATCCGTTGGCATTTTATGTCTACAACGTAAAACAAATTTTTTTTGAAAGTATTCAGAAGGAAAAAAAATTAATAAAATCCAAAGTTTCAGACATAAAAACAAAATAAACACAGTTTGGAATGAAAAAGGAGGACAAATATTGTACCAGTTTTTTTAGGGATTATATATTTCGCGGCATTAAAGTAGAATATGCAAGACGAAATGCAATTTAAAAAAATGGTTAAAGACGCCTTTGATAAATCAAAGTAACGATATGCTTTCAATTTTTCTGTTTTTAATAGACAGTACAACCTCTCTAATCCGAACATTCGACATCCAGTAATCCGGACATTTGAATTTTTTGGACAGTTTAGTCATTTTTCCTCTATAGTCTGGACAAGTTTTTTTCTCAGTAAAATTTCATCGTTATTTTACCGCTAGACAAAATAAGTATGTATATACATGTGCGTGTGTGTGTGTATGTGTGTGTGTGAGCAAGAATTAAAGAACGTTTTATTACTAAACTCTGCATGGCAAAATATTACCAAAACGAACATTGATAAAAGTTGATCCAAGTTGCTGCCAAAGCTTTCCGTCGAAAACGAATCGGAAGATGAAGATTGTCTACCTCTTGTTCAATTAAAAGGCAGAGATCCACTGTGTCAGGATATGAATAGCATTTATCCCACATTAACTACCCTTAACCCGTCCCATTTCTGATTTCAGCCTTTCTACAATCGATATTTGGGCAGTGGGCGAAAATGAATTTGCTTACGATTTCTCGGATGAAGATAATATAGTCCAATCAATGTGTTGCCACCCAAAATATTGAAGAACTTGATAGTTCTTTAGAGGAGCCTGCGAGTGCTCAAAACACAATCTCAAATAAAGATGCAAGCGCACTCTTTTCAAAAGCTATTTTATGGGCTGAGCAAACCAAAGCGACGGGAAAGGAAATTTTATTTAAAAAAAAAATGAGTTCTTATGTGTAGTTTTTCTTCTTTTCGGTCATAAAAGAAATTTATATAGATGTGCATAAACTTAATACGATTAAATTTTTATTTTAACTGTAGTCTGGACGCTCCAATAATCCGGACAGTAGCTGAAACTATATGTGTCCGGATTAGAGAGGTTGTAATGTACTGTTTTCGCCACAAATTTAAATTTGATGATGATGATGCTGAACAACTAAGAAAAGTTTGTTAAGCACGTCGTCGATGGATGTGTTGGCAGAGTATTCGACCAACAGTCCAGAGGTCGTAGGTTCGATCACTACCAAAGACTCGGGTGAATAAACAAAAGCCACAAATTCAAATAAACACAATACTTTCTAGTCTGAAAATATTATAATATTTTGCAATGAATTATTTCTGAAAAACTTTATGAATTTTAAAAATGACAAAAAAAAAGAAATTTTTTTCGCAAGTCTTTCACATTCATTGTTATTGTAGAGGAATATTCTGGTTTAATTATATGCAAATTGGAATCGTCGAAGCTACATACGATTCGCCAGAACAAAAATATCACGTTTATGTTGATGAGATACAATTGCTTGTTAAAACGCTATTAGAAAGTAAATTTTGAATTCTAAATGGAAACAAATTGATAGTGATTTTTATGTACATATGTAACTACATAAGTATACATACATACATACATACATACATACATACGTAGCTGGTTATATGTATGTGCAGGTGAGTGTTCATATGCATCTACATACATACATACAAACATTTGTGTGTTCTAATTTCATAGCTGTGTACGACAAACATTTATTGTTTATGTTTAATATGTATGTACGTGTGTACATGTACATTGTTTTTGGCATTTTTTTTTATTAAATCAGCTTCCTATAGTACATATTAAATGCCTAGACAATAAATTACGTTACTACAAATCTGACAAACGAATAGGATTTGCTCATCTGATGAAATCTTTGAAGCCAACAACAAAGAACCATCACTAATTCAGTTCAGTTAACTTTTCAACGCACAATTCCTACGTGCAAATAATTTTTAAATTAGTTGGAAGTCAACAAATGATTGTGTCGGCTAAGTTGGCAGCAGATTGGCAAAATCATTCCAGCTGGACAGCAGTCAGTCACGTTTAATTGTATATTTAGTTTGTGTTTGTTTGCATATTTGTTTATTGTTAAAAATTCGCATTGTAATAGACATTTTACTTCATTAAAATTAAAGTAATTGTGAGCGTAAAAGTGAGTAACATTGATCTTGAATGTTTGCGATTTGTGCTCGTACATTGTTTTTGTTAAAACTTATATCCTATAAATAACAACACCTGATTTTTTCTACTAACTTGTACACATTCGAGATGTTTTGCCGATTTTGCAACATCATTATCTGACTACATATTTACAAACATATAACATAATATATTAACTTCAGCTAAGCAATCAAGAATGCGATGCCTCCCGACATTTACACTTGATTGAAAGTCAAGGTGTAGATAATTACGGTGTAACACAAAAAGTGGACCATAATTTCCAGCATAATGACAAGGGACATTCAATTTTATTGTGTTTACGATAAAATCACTGCAAGTGTTACCATTAATAAGACTGAAAACAAGATTTACATTTAACATTTTATGGCGGTTTGTTAATGTTGGCGGTGCGAAGGAAATTTATGCCATAATTGCACGGGAAGAGGCCATGAAGACAACAAAAAAAAAAAAAAAAAATGGGTCTCATACGACTGAACAATATTCGAATATTGGTTTCAGCAGGGATATATAAAGGTGTTTATGTATAGTCAGTCGGTGCAGAAAACTCGTTGTCCCACCGATTTATAAAATCCAAAACAACTATTGCCTGCTTTAGAGTTAAACTAATTGGGAGAAGTAAAACTTGATTTCCGATCAAGCACTATCCCAAGATGGCAGAAAGAATAAACCAACTCCTACGGCAAAGGTTCCGAAAAAAGCACATTAAAACAAACTCAGTTCCTTCATATTGTAGTTACACCAACCAAAGAAATCATCGAGATGTGTCTGAATATATATGTAAGTATGTATATGATGGGAGAAATGATTATATTAATATATTGGTCTATTTGACAACATTAAGCAAATATAGCAAACGGAACGGGTCCAAGATGACAGCCTTGGAGAACAACAGATGTGACATGAGGTATAGAACTTTGAAATAGAATAACGCAGAGACGAATTTTTTAAATTGATATGAAATTTACTTTATTCGAAAGATAATCTTCTAGTGAAGTGGAATGACACATATCCAATTCCTGTGCACGATGGCGGATAGACTGATTCGGGTCTTCCTGTACGTCACGCTCTACAGCAGCAATGACTTCTTCTGTACGCACTATACGACGTCTCAGTTAGAGCAAACGTGGTGCGAAAACGTTGTTAATCCAATTAATTGCTCTGATGGACGATTATGTTGAACGTCAAGAATTTCGCACAGAATCATGATTTCCAAAATAAATTTGTTCAAGCGTCAGTCTATTCATGTTGAAACGCCAAACCAAACTAAACATAAATCAATTGGCAGCTGACAAAATGACCGCCAGTCAAAAGCGTGCTGCCAACTTAAAGTTTTATACCTCTATACAAAACACCCTTTACTATTGTTTGTTATCGCAGTATACCATTATGTTGTCATAAGGGTACCTTTTTGTTATGCAAAATCGTAAAGCTGAGCCGTTTCTGAAACTATTCTGGCGTTGCTTAGACCAAGAAGAGGAACTTTGAAGTGTCGCTTTTCGTGCGTCTGTCGAAAAAATATATTCAGTGTAACTGACGGTGACCAGTTGCACAGCACAACGCATAACACTCCCTGCACTCAAACAAAGCGGCAATTAAAAAAATTGTCTGCTGTTTTAAGCGATCAGCTGCAGCAAAACATTCATTCACAACATCCATCTTGTGCCAAAACCAAGGGACGAATTTAAAATCGTCTGAATCTTTCTGCATAAAACTATATGCAGAAATTTTCTGAAAACAACCCACAGTTTCAACTTCAGTTTGACTATTTACACTATAGTTGATTATTAGTTTGCCGCATGTAACTTGTACTTAAGAAACGCATAGAATACATAAAAAATGAAGTTTCTAGCGACAACTCTGTTGAAGATACATAAAGGTCATTCGTTTTCTTTGTGAGTGATGCTCCGACCAGTTCCTCACTTTTTTCTTTAGGGCAATGAACGTTACACACACACACCCACACATGTGTATATATGCATCACAGTTCCTTTGTTCATCGGTATGACAAGCAAAATGTTTTTGTCATTCCAACACAATAAATGTATTTTATGCGAGTATATTTACACTCCCATATGCGCAATAAAACTGCACAAGACAGTCAACACGATTGTTTAATTACTTTATAAAAACTTGAATTTTAAATGTTAAATTTAAGTGAAATGCTAAAATTCCGCAGTCCGCATACGATTAAGTTATTTCTTAATAACTAATTATTTGACATCTTTCTCTATACACATGTACACATGTATGTATGTCTATATACGGTAGAACTTCTATAAATTGAGTTTTCTATAAGTTGAAGCAAATCGCATGACAACAGCGGCAACCTGGTAAATTCCTTTAAATTTTTTCCTATGACTTAAACTTCCATAACTTGAATTTCTCTCTAACGTATATTTCTATAAATTGACTTTTAGCTAAGCAAAAATTTCCAAATATGCCGCTAACAGTCAGCGTATATTTTTCTTCTAATTTGAATCGTCATTAAGATTTAAATTTGCTAAAGGACGATCATGAAACCTGGCTACGTTTGAATAACATAAGAACCAGTTGTACTCTTCAGGCATTCTTTGAAGTCGATAATGAGCTGGTTGTCGCAGATTTTCCAACGGATGAGGATGCTCTCGAATCAGTATCGCACTGTGGAATCACAATAGATAGCGATGAGCAGGACACAGTTGAAGACACTGTTACACGGGCCTCCAGGGAATTTCGTGAACAATTTATAATTTACACACAAATCAAATTACGACTGACGACCACTGCAAAGTGCTACGCAAATTAGGAACACTTTTTATACAAAACAAATTCAGCCAAAAAGTATTCAGTACTTTAATATATAATAAATTATATATAAGTACATTTTCAATTCTTTTATTACAAGTAAAAAGGAATAAAAGTTAGTAAAACCTATTTTTTTATTATGTGCAAAACTTTCAAAACTTATTTCATAAGTTGAAGTCTGTCTAACTTGAAGTTTTATGTCTGGATAATGGTGATTCAAATTATGGAAGTTCAACTGTAGTTCTAGTTGCAAAGGGTGTCCCAAACTTAGTGCAAGAATTGAATTTGTCGCCGTCACTTTCGGATTTATGAGTGCGTACGAAGAGACAAATGCGTTATTGAGCATCTACATCATCATCAATCATCTCAAGCCTTAATTTTGGAACTCATACGTCTTTCCAAGTCCAATTAAGTCTTGAAAATCTGCAAGCAATTTGTTCTTTTTCTGGAGGCTGGAGGTCATGCATAAGTATTTTAATTCGCTAATGTTGGGCTACAGCTTCGACCGGCATCGTCAGTCTTATAAAAGTTCTGCACGTTGTCGAAGAAAGAAGCTGACTGTAGACATATTTTTAGCGGCACAGAAAATATGAAGACAGTTTTCGTGGATTTTTGTTAAATGCGCATCTCTAAGCCGCATTCAACGAATGTTTTGTTTCATATAATAATAATTTTAGTGCGAAAATATTTTCTGAAAGGAATTGAAATATTTTGGTCCTTACAAGTAAAAAGTTTACTTAAGTTTCGTTTTCTTGCAAAAGAGAATAACTTTTTGTTTCGCCTAGAGTTGAACCAGTAAATATTTTTACTGATTTTTTTTTGCAAAATTCTTTATAATGATTTTTTTTCTGTATGGAGGGCATTTAAAATTTATTAACTTTAGGCTGTAAGTATGAAACATATAATTTTATTTTTTGCTTTTATAACCCATTTAGCAATTTTGTTTTTCGATTTGAATGAAATTAAAACAAAGTCAATTTTGTTAGATTTCCAACAAATTAGAACGTAACAAATTCAAATTCAAAGTTGCAAGACTTGACCAAGTTTGGCATAAACTTTATTTATGATTAATTATTTTTTTTGCCAAAAGCAGCTTTAACTAAGATTTATTTGGCGTTTTGTTTGTTTGAATTCATATTTTGTGAGTGACAACAACATTTCGCGTGAACTTTTTTTGTGTCTGTAAATCTAGAATGTACAAAATTTGTAAGAAAATCTTAAAAAGAAGAACATTAAGTTTATAGTAAAAATGTTAGATTTCTTCTAATTATAGAAATTGTAGGAAAAACGATGGAAGTGTAGCAAAAGGCAGCGATACAATCGATTGCGTTGTAATGCCCAAGAGTTCCCTGTTTGCACCCTGGGTTCATTTTCGAGTGTATTTGCATAACATTAATTTTTTTCCATTAATTATATTAGTTATGAATACCTGTTTAGTATTTTTTTTTTAATAAATAACAAAACATCCTAAATAAATGTGAATCTGTTGTATAGATTGAAGATGCGCTGAGCTTCATTTTTATTCAAGTTTATTTTAATTAATAAAAAAAAATTCAAATTAAGACAGTTAAATCGCATTTAAAAAATTAACCCATTGCACGAACAAAATTAGATGTTTTACAAAACATTCTCCTCTTACATGTACATACGAGTATGTTTGAAAATTAAAAAAAGGCTTGTTTTGGTTTGCTTTAATGTCGATTATGTGTTTGTGTGTGAAATGTAATAACTTAGTTTTTATGATTACCTGCAATTAAGTGGGGCAACAGCAAAAGTATTTGGCAAACTTTTGCTTTATTTTTATATGAATTTTGTTTGGCACAGATCGATTGACGACTAGTCGAAAATGGGTTAAGTTAAAAAACTCAAACCCGTCGCTAACAATTCAGTGAGAGATGAAAGGTTTGAGATATTTTTTAAGTTAAAATAAGCAAAAACTTTTAATAAGTTTAGTCGACAAAACGCAATAAACGAGAACGAACACAAAATCGTTTAAGATAAAAACTTGTTAAAGAAAAACCTTAATAAAATCAATAAATTTTATTTAATTCACACAAATTTACAATGAATACGTTCTTACTAATGGTAATTGAGTCTCAATAGCGATAAATGGAAAGTTAAAAAGTAAAATGTACTCGAAATGTTGAAAAATGTTGTACTTGCATGAAAGTTCAGCGGTTGTTGCTGGTGGGAAAAAAACCCTTGTGAAACAAAAGACTTAAGACAAAAACGTGGTTGCATTGAAAAATTACGGATGAAATGACTCTTGTGTTTGTGTTTCGCACAGAACTCGTTTAGTTTATTTCAATAAATCTCTGTAAAAAATATTAAAAAAAAATAAAAAAAAATATACGTACATGCTGTGAAAAACACCAAGTTTCTGCTCTTATATTTATGTTTATAATTTTATTTTTTTTTATTTGCTTTATTTTGCTTTTTTCAGTCAATCATTTGCGTTGCCGTGCAAACAGTTCACAGCACTAAATCCTTATTCGACTATAAGTAAGAAGAAACATTTAACTTCTTTTACCTTTTGTGCAATTACTTACAAATGACTGCTTTATATTTGTGTACAATAAAAATATTATAAGTACGAGTATTGTAGGCCTCGCAAGGCTAAGGCTAAACTTGTTTAGCCAGATAGACAGATTGCAAACGAAATGCTTTTCCCCGTTTTTCAATACATAAAAATATTAACGAAAATGTTCTTTAAAATAAATACATTTTGTAAAAAGCTTCAGATTAGTAGACAGTGGCCGATGCTCTGAAAATGTTGCAAATTTTTTCACATATTACCTGAGTTAAGTAAAAACTGCGATACCGTTAAGACTTTTAAATACATTTATCAACAAAACATACGATATTTGGCGTTAATTTGTGCGTTAGAAGGATATTTGCCTCAACACTTGCATGCATGCACATAAATACATACTTACATCAAGACATTATTAAAACAAACTTCTTAAGCCAAGTTCTTTTGTGGGAAATTTGCATTGGCCTGTGTTCTAGTACGATTTTGCTGACGCTGAGAACAGCACACAAACAGCGATTGGAAAACAACTTCAAACTTGTCCACTAATGATATTCACCAGCAAGCAACTGTTATTCTATTTACTGCAAACTGGATCTTCGATAATACTAGTATATAAATGACAGTACAAGCTTGACTTGTGCAACCACCGATTATTGCAGCACCACGGCTGTCACAACAGGTCCACAAGACTACAGTCTTTATAACTGCAAAATTTTTCACTGTCGACAAGATCATTTTCTATGTTTTCTTAAATTCAAAACAACTTTCTTTCTAAATTTATTTGTCCAGACGCTGAGTTTTAACAGTCCTTAAGGCTTCAGCAAACCAAAACCCATTTTTAAAAACCTTTCCCCTCATCAGTGTTGAGACTTTTTAAATATTGTAATCTCTTTACACTTTCTCTTCTCAGAGCAAAACAGCGCTTAGCAAATTATCACGATCTCAGTGTGTTTTTAGGGAAACCCCTTTTACTGTATAAGACATTAAATTCATAATTTTGCTTAATAAATAAAATTTTATTTGTTAAAATAAGAAAAATTAATTTCGATTAATTTCGGTTGCGCAAGTCCAGCTCATACTGCATCATAGTGATTTTGCCACTGTCATCTAGATTCATCCATCAGCTTCATTAGGATCGTATCGACAGTCTGCTTTTGTCCAAAGATGAGCTTTATTTAGTTTCTTTGTTCACCTGGACTCGAAGACGTTATTAATAACTATATTTAATATATTTATTTAATAAATAACATCAATAGTGTTAATTGCTGAAAATATTCGTTTTAGTTGTACTACATCTTTTCTAGGAAGACAACTGAAGGTTAGAGAATATCAATGACCAGTTTCTTTGTTTAAATGCAATACAAAAATAATTTAAAAAAACATCTATTATAAAATATTATTAACCAGAGGAGAAGAACACAGTCTAAGAGAAATACAGATTCTTCCCTTTGAAGTTCTTGGATTTATTTATAATTGTTGTTTCAATAACAGCCACATTGTATGTAGAAATGATATTAAAGATTTTACATGATTTGTAAAGTACCGTTGCAAGCAAATCCCCACAAACAACAGAGTTTCGAACGGCCAAACTCTGTTATTAGCAGACAACAGAAACGTCTACATGCCCATATTCTATTGTTTAATTTATGTGCACATGTATGTATGTGTGTATATGAAAAAGTTATAAATAAATAAGTATCAAATAATAGTTATGATTCATTTAGTATAATTTGAAGGGAAACACAGTCGCCCAAATCACCGCCGGCGAGAACAAATTCGCTTGCAGTATTTTTTTGTTGGTATAAATAACGGCAGAAATACTTTAGAGTTTTTGGTAGGAATCGAACCTGCTACCTCTGGACTGTACCAACTCATGCATCGAGGCACTCCATGACTCATATGCATTGCAGAATTTCTAAAACAGATGACTTTTCTGTGTTTTCGTTGCGATATATTGTGAAAATTTCTAGAGCAAAATTGATGGCTTAGATTGAGCTTAAGGATGTTTCTATGCCTTTAAGGGATTTTTATTAAAGATTTCTTATTATTCACTTCTTTGTTTGATTTTAAAATGCTCAAACAAGTGTCTCATCAAATCGTAATCAATTAAATATACTCTCAAATTAAAAACCATTAAAATCTCAAAATGACCGGAAGTCTTCCAATTTGAAACGGTCATTTTAATTCTCATATAAAATAGTATTCATTTTGTAAGTAATTTGATCAAAAGAAAAAAGTCCTTAAGCAACTGTGGTATTAAGAATTCAATCTGGCAAAAATTTCAGCATCAATCCAGAATATGACCTTGTGGCTCAGGAGTCTTCTGTCAGATCTTCAAACTTCAGGCCCAGTTCGGAATATCGTGTTTCTCCTCGAAGGCGTATCAAGCACCATGTGAGGGGACATGAGAGCCATCATGGCAACAGAAAACATGAACTGCCATACCACGCTGCTGAGCATTCTGATCGTTATCTGCATTCTGGTTCATCAGATGAATATGATTATTTTGATCAATCGTATCATTCACCACACTTCCACCATCCACATGGTTTGCCACCCGGCCAGGCAAAACAACATGGTCCACCTTATGGTCATCCTTATGGTCATCCTTATGAGCATCCCTATGGCCATCCCCATGGTCATCCGTATGGTAAATAAATAAAAGTTTATTTAAGAATTGTGTCAACGTAAATAATTTCTAGTGATTCCTCCTCGCTTCCCGCCGCCACCCGTTTATGACAAAAATTTCTTAAACCCCTGGACGCTATCAGCAACACCGTCCAAACCGTTTATTGGCCAACTACCACCGCTAACCACTCCTCGGCCATTGTTTGAACAACGTCCTTCCGTAGCAACACCGCCCGTTTATGTAGCTCCAAAATTTGCCACAACCACGACGACTCAGTCTCCACTGCCGTCAACAGCAGCTGACGATCAACTGATGTACGACATTGATGTACGTTTTGGTCGTGATTAATTGTGTTTCCTCTTATCCCACAACTATATAAAATAAGTGATTAATTGGGCCCTTAAAGTTATTTATTAATTTTAAAACACTGTGCAATTGTGATTACAATTTTAAAATTAGTACATCTCGTGAATGTAAAAGGTTTCTTCGCTTGTCTCATGACATCGATCGTTGACGTTTGTCTGCATTTTGAACGTCAAAAAACTAATTTGGAGGCTATTTATGAACTTTCTTTTATCAAATTCATCCACCGGTCACACTGTTCAGTTACAGTGTGTTGTGATTAGGTCAGTCGGTTGGCTCTTAATTAAATTTTTGTGGCTCAAAATGTTGCTGAACCTTAACGTTCGTCATTGTGGGACAGACCAGTAATCTGTATGAAAAAGATTTGTTCTGATTTTCGTAAAAAGCGATTATTGAAAAAATTGTTATTCCATTTATTGATTAAATATAGAAAATAAATAAGAATCAAAAATGTCTGTAAGAAATATATAACCGGCTCTGCAAAAAAAAATCATTAAACAAAATATTAAATTTCTACATTCAAAGCCAAAATAATTTTTTTACACAACAACCCAACTTTTAAGAATTGATTTTTGGTTAAATAAAGTTTTGCAAATGTTTGTGTTGTGCCGCTGTTATTTTTGCAAGTTAAGAACTTAAATTAATTATTAAATTGAAATTAAACTTAAATTAATTATATTATTTATTAAAAAGCTAAAGAATAAAATCAATAAACAAATATAGTTCATATTTGCTCGTTTTCTTTGCCATTGGGAGTGATAATTGAACTCAGGAAAATTTTACCCCTCACCAGAAACTGATATTGTCAAGGATAATTTTTATTCATTGCAATAAATGATAACATGTTGGCATGATAATAGTTTGGTTGAATAGGAAAATTATATTGTGGTTACGGGTGACAATAATATAGTTAATATTGGCATTACAGTGGTAACTTCGGACAACTTAACGCTTATCCATATTTATATGGTTCATTGTGAGATATCTTTAGAACTAAATGAATGGACACATTTAACTTTACAATTTTAAAGTCGTAAAGCAGCTCTGGGCTAAAGAATATCTTTCGCCTCATCGTAATTATTTTTTAAGTGCTGTCGGGCTTGTTGTTGTTGTTGGGGCTTCGAGAGTGTTGCATCTCACTCGCACTGGTTGACTGATTTACCACGGATAACTTATTGTTTAACGGTTTATTTGAGTAATTTAATGTCGGCCACACTGCTACTTCCCATGTAAAGGCATCTATCTTGGGCATATGCTCTTCGTTAACCCGCCTTTACTTTGCAAGTTATATAATAATAAATAAATAAAACTTTAGAATTTTACAATCGTCCGAATTCTCTTTATTGTTCGTAAATTATATTACTAAAACTTTAAATGCTGTAGAATTTTAGGTTCTGCAGCGCTTGAGAATCTAAAATAAGATTCACTATGGCTTACGGGCGCTCTATACAGAAAATAATAAAAGAGTTATAGTTGAAATTTTCCTAGAATGTATTAATTAATAAATCAGCTCACGTTGCTCTCTCAAATGGATAATTCAATTGCACTAGGCCGCTCCGTGAACTGGCCAACTCCAGTTGTATTATTATTTGTCATCAGACTTAACAGTTCAAAAATGTTTCTAATTTGCTGCGCTAAATGTAGTTTATCTTAGAATGTTTTCACAAGTCTGGATGGATAATATTTTTAAAATTTTTAATGCATGTTCAATTTTGAACATTGATTGATGTCAGTGCAACTTTTTGACTTATATCTTATAATGGTCCGATAACAAAAGTATGAAAATAATATATAACAGCAGATAACAGATTTTCTACAAAATTTATGTTACGAATATCATTTATAAGTCGCAATACTTGGCTTAAAAGAAAGTAATTTCATAAACCACAAGCTCACACACACCAACTATGTCCGACAGAACTTTTTTTGTAAACATTATGAGCCTGTAAAATTTGAAATGTTTTTTCTTTTAATGTCTCAATTATGAAGTGGTTTTCCATTCATAATCAAGTGTATTTATTGGCCCAATACAAAACATTAACAAAAAAACATCTTTGTTTTCTGTTTAACATAAATTTGCGTTGAATTTTGTAACCTCTTATACCAGTGTTGTCTACTCTTATTTTCCAGTTACCGTACAGTTTTAAAGACAGCCATTTGTTTCTTTATGAAAATTATAATTATAATCATTAGCAAACAGATGCAGCTTAAACACTTATTTCTGTACGTTTTGTAACGTTTTTATGACGAATATCAAATATTCATGACGTTTTGGTTTCTGATAAAATATATTGATTGAGTGGGCAATAACTTTTATCTAATGATGCACGCCCTCGACTAATGATGCTTCTTGATTTTGTATTTAACTTTATTGTATAATTAGCGTTCCAAAAATTAAATAAATTTATAGCATATTTTTAAAAAACGAAAGCAACTATTCTTGAGGCCCAAAATTTGTAAAACATTTTTAGTACAAAAATGTCAATAAAGACATTATATTCATGAGGGTTCCATAACATTTTTGATTCTATCGCCTTTTGAGATGATGATTTTGCAAAAGCAGTGTTTTTGTACGATTTTAATGAAGAGAACATACAGACACAAAATTGCCCCCTTTCCCCAAAATTCTTACTTAGTCAGTATCAGTATCACAAAATATAAATATGGCATTAACTGCTCTTGCCTTATGGCGTAATACTGTGTT
Source organism: Epicampocera succincta (assembly GCA_932526305.1). Lineage (NCBI taxonomy): Eukaryota > Metazoa > Arthropoda > Insecta > Diptera > Tachinidae > Epicampocera > Epicampocera succincta. The sequence goes on from OW052034.1 coordinate 63,812,146, forward strand.
GCTGAGTAGACTTATTCAAACTCCCTATCCAGATTTATTATATTTGACAATCCGAAACATCTATTGAAAACCAGAAAGAAAAAAGATTTGTAATTTAATAAGAGTACAAACTACAGCGGACGCTCGTTAATTAGAATTACTTTGTTTTTAGGCAATTAAAATGTCTGAGTTTTTTTCATTTCTAGACCAATTTTTTTTTTATTATTTAAGAATAATAGCAAATCATGATGATTAGTATCATCTAATCGGTATTCGGAAGAGCATTCAATATCGATGTTCCATTCGATTTTATTAATCCTTGAAGGCATTTGTGAATCTTTTCCTATTATCCCTTGTCGACTAAAGCGTTTGGCGTTTTTAACAAAAAACCACTTTCGCACCTTCCATAGAGGTTAAATTATATGCACGCAGTTGTCATATTGTAACGATGAACGAACAGTCACTATTCGGGGATTCCCCCTTTTTTACTTAATTTGAACTACAACAACCATTAATTTGCAGAGTTTATAACAAAGAAAACTCGTAAATTCGAATTCCATGTATAGCAACTTATAATTTTTGAAAGTTCTAAATGCTGTGAGTTCTAATATGTGAGTGGCTGCAAAAAAGCATTTACGTAAAATGCCGTGTAGTTAGAAATGTAGGCATTTCATTAATTGTAATTCTTTACGAGGGAAGTGCCAAAGTTTATCATCTATTACAACATTTTCTTCGATGAAATCGTACAAATAATAAAATAACCGCTCTTCGCTTTGGAAATTATAATTAAGGCACGAAACGTTAATTACCAAATGGTTAACATCACTGTCACTTACGCTGCTTTTACTGACCGTAATTTCTTTCCACCAATAATTTAGAGACATGAAATTGGGTTAACAAACTAAAATAAAAGATTTGTGCCAAATTACTGCATCTTAAATAATTAAATTTAAGCGTAAATGCTAAAAAAAATTCTGCCGTCAATAAATTGAAATCCAGTTAAACATGAGTATTTAATATTAATTTTTACAATAAAAATAATTTTCAATACGTTTACAAAAAAAAAGACGAGTAAATAATACAGAACAGTGTGTTATTGTACGTTTTGTTTTAAATTTAAATTAACATTTATCTCTTTAGCTGAGAACTTTTGTTTGTGTGTATGTTTTATGTTGCTGAAGAAGTTTTCACTTTTCTTGAAAGTAAAAATGTTTCGCGCGCTCTTCTGAACTAAAGAAGAATTTACAAATACATAAAAAGTAAGAATAAAATAAAGAACGTGATAATTTAAATTTAGGCTCTATACTGGATTATTTATTTTAGCTGAATAAATTAATTTTAATATAAATTTGTTTATGTTTAGGGATCGTAAATGTAAATGTTTTTGCATTTATATTAAAATCGTAAAATCGAAAAAGTCAACTGAAATGTTTTTCAAGCTTTAACTTTTCTACGCGTTTTTTGTTTTTAATTTGATATGGCCACCAATCGATTTTCAAGAATCAAGCTTTTCCTCTACTTTCTGCGGCAAATCTCATCTGATTTATGATCATGATAATAATAAGAAACAAGTTGGGGGAGTGAGAATATTTGAAAAGCACCCAAACAACCACTATTAATACTGAAAACGAAGTTGTTTTATTGTAAAAATAAACATACGTTTGAAAGAGAGTGGTTAAGTTTTTAAAGCGGCTGACTTATACGAGTTAACTTTTTCAAGATTCTACTGTACATGTTATTTTGTGTTGTTTTTGGGGATATAATTAGATATTCGTTTTATTAAAACTAAATCTCTAATTGTGTAACGAATCCAAAAGTATTGATGTCGCACAACGTTAATACAAGTAGAATCGGGAATTTTATAACTCCATTCCTGTATAATTCAAAACACAACGAAGAGAAAAAGCATTTTATTTAATTTACTTTAACTTTATTTAATTTAATATAATTTAATTTAATATAATTTCATTTAATTTAATTTCATATAATTTAATTTAATTTCATATAATTTAATTTAATTTAATTTAATTTAGTTTAATTTACTTTAATTTAATTTAATTTAATTTATTTTAATTTAATTTAATTTAATTTAATTTAATTTAATTTAATTTAATTTAATTTAATTTAATTTAATTTAATTTAATTTAATTTAATTTAATTTATTTTAATTTAATTTAATTTATTTTAATTTAAAATATTTTAATTTAATTTTATTTAATATACTATGGAAAAATTCCTTACAGACTGTTATAGGTCTTAAATTAGTAAAACATAAATTCAATAAATTAAATTAGCTTTCAAGTGAATATTAATATTACGTTTTATAACATTCAAATTACATATCATCTCAAATCAATCTCATTAAATCAACAGCATAATCTTCTCCAAGGATCATTCATTGCATAGTTTTTTCGATCGGTAATAATCATTGAGCCATATTGAAATTCAACTTTAATAAAATCTCCGCTGGTATATTTCCGATGATAATAAAAATGATACATTGAGCAGGACTCTTTTAAAGTAGGCAAATTAGTTTCAGCTAGATTTGATGAGTTTCAGGTAATCGTTTTCTCTTGATAGAAATCTTTTGAAACGATTAAAAAAAAAAATGCTTTTGGATGGATACGATGTGATCTTTTTGTACATTGTAGAGCGGACTCCATACGATTAATCCATATTCTAAAATCGCTCTTAATAAAGACTGTATGATAACGGGTGTGTGTAATTGAAGGAGTTATTGCCAAACAATCGAGGAGGTCCATAACAAAACGAAACGATTCCACTTTAAAATTTTTTGATATATTTATGCTCAATATGATTCTACATATTAAAATATGAGTTTATAGCCGTTGCTATAAAACTTATTAAATGCCAATAATGAAGAAAATGAAACAATAAACAATTTCGAATTTTTGAAAACTGCCCATTTAAAAAAAGAAAAGAAAGGAAAAGAAAAGAAGAAGTTCCTCTTGACGTTTCATTCAAATCAGAAAAGAAAAACCACGATGTTAAGGTGTTCGTTAAAAATTATGACCTACAAGGGCCAAACATGTCCGAGTTAGAGTACTGTAAAAGTATAATTTTGGACCAGCAAGGGAATAGGGCCTATGAAATGGATAACATACCCGTATGTCAACTACAGGACATTGTAAGCAGATTGTAACGCAATCTTGAGTATTTTTTTCATGCACTACATAATAATAATGCAAAATGCATATCGTGCACTTCGTAATTTTTTTGGTCAATTTCATCGTCCAAATGTGCGTACAATCGCAAAAATCGTGGAAAAATTCGAGCAAACCGGGTCTGTAGAAGATGTTAGAACACCAGTGCATGCTCGTACAGCTCGTACTGCAGAAAATATTGCTGCTGTTCGCGATAGTGTGGCTGAAGAGCCGTCCACCTCAACTCGTCGTCGTTCCCAACAATTGCACCTCTCACGCTCGTCGTTGATGAACATTATGCATAAAGACTTGCATTTACACGCTTACAAGGTGCAATTGGCTCAAGAACTAAAGTCTCTTGACCATTCCAAACGTCGTGAATGGGCAGAATGGTGGCAAGAAATGGCAACAGTGGATGATCAATTTTCGAAGAAAATCATCTTCAGTGATGAGGCACATTTTCACCTCAATGGATTCGTCAATAAACAGAATTGCCGCATTTGGGCGAATGAGAATCCAAGAGTGATTGTCGAAAAACCAATGCACCCACAAAGAGTGACTGTTTGGTGCGGTTTATGGGCTGGCGGCATCATCGGGCCGTATTTTTTCCAAATTGAGGCCGGTCAGGCAGTTACTGTGAATGGTGTTCGCTATCGTGAGATGATAACGAACTTTTTATGGCCCGAATTGGAAGATATGGATGTGGACGATATGTGGTTTCAGCAGGATGGTGCCACTTGCCACACAGCTAACGAAACAATGGCTCTTTTGCGCAACAAATTCAATGGCCGTGTTATCTCACGTAATGGCGATGTCAATTGGCCGCCAAGATCATGTGATTTGACACCGTTGGACTTTTTTCTTTGGGGTTATTTGAAAGAAAAGGTGTACGTCGATAAGCCAGCAACAATTCAAGACCTAAAGGATCAGATAATTCGGCACATTAACGGCATAGAACCTCCATTATGCCTCAGCGTCATCGAAAATTTGGACCATCGGATGGAGGTGTGCCGCCGAGGTCGCGGCGCCCATTTGGCCGATATTTTGTTCCATACATAATTGAGTAATACCAATACATCATAATAAAATAAAATTACAATAATTTCCTAAATAGTTTGTGTTTTATTCAAAATCAACATCGGCCCTTGAAATTTAACCACCCTTTATATAGTAATAATAAATAGTAAAATAATAATAATAATAAAATAAATAATAAATATTAAAAGTATTTGTTTATTTTTCTTTAAAACATATTAAATTTATGGCAAAACACAATATTGTTGAAATGAAAAACTCATGTCAATACTGAACATTTCCATTGGGTTCATACAAAAATATGTTGATTATTGTGAAATGGAACAAAATCCAACAATTCCAAATTTGGTTTCTAAATAGATTGGAAACTGTTATTAGTACAGGAATAATATGAAACTATTACATATATTCTACTGATTTTAACTAGTATTATCGTTTTATCCGAAAAGTTGTTGTAGTGGAATTGTTATGTTTTGTTATAGATCTCCTAATTTTTATTGCTTAGTACTTTCTTGAAAAATAAGTGAGATTTCTGCTTTGAATATCGCATAAAAAATTCGTGGCTATAGAGCGATTGATGTATGAAGTTGTTCTTATAACATCTAAACAAATATTTAAATAATTTGAATTTGTATTTATTTTCAAAATAAATACAATAAAAAAACTAGTTCAAATAAAAATGAAAAACTGGGACAGAAACTGGCACTCACAGCTTAGCTGAACCTGTTAAATATGTTTGCGAAATAACAAAATTAATATTTAATATATAAACCCAAATATTAGCTATAGCTTTCTTTTGTTGGCCAATATGTGCTTATATTTGAACAGATTGATAATTGTTTTTTTTTTTTTTTTTTGGAGTATAAAGTTGGTTCAATAATGCTAAATATACATACATACATATATTTTATATTTTATCGTTCTACACATTTTAAGCATTTGGCCTTGAGATTCGCCGAAAAATAATTTTATTAATACTAATTTTTGTATCTGCTTTTTTTGCTTTCACACTCTTGTAGTTAACAATAATACATATGTATGGACATACATATACAGGGTGTTTTTTTTAGAGGTATAGAACTTCGAATTGAAATAAAACACAAGAAAATCGTTTTAATGTCCATCAATTTGGCTTTATTGGAAGGATAATTTTATGCCATTAATGTTTAAATATGATTTCGGGCAAGCCAATTCTACAGGTCCAATTTTCAACCACTTTTTCGAGCATATGGGGCCGTATGTTGGCCCAATGACTCCACCAGCCCATAGAGCACACCAAACAGTCAGTTTTTGTGGATGTAATGGCGTCTCAAGGGTCTCATGTGGATTCTCTTCACTCCAAATGCGGCAATTTTGCTTGTTGACGTAGACAAAATTTGCGATGAAAATCAGCATCTAAGTATCTAGGTAAACTTCGCGAACTGAACCATTATTTTCGAAATAAATTTGCACGATTTGCAAGCGTTGTTCTTTTGTCAACCTGTTCATGATGAAATGGCAAACCAAACTAAATATTAATCACTTGACAGCTGACAAAATGGCCGCCAGTTAAAAAAGTGATGCCAACTTAAAGTTCTATACCTCAATAAAAAACACCCTATATATAAAAACTTCTCTTTCTGCTGGTTACAAGAGATATTTCAATGGAAAACGTCATTTAAGAACATGCCAAAACTATACATATTTTTTTTTCATCAATATACAAGTATAAAGCGAAAAATGTGGGCTGTTTGGGCTATCTAAACCCTGGTGGGAATTCAAAGCACCTGAGTTGATAGTCCGAAATCGGACTCATCCCATAACTTCCCACCATCCACTTACTTACTAAAAATAAGCATCTGTTGCAAGGCAACAGCACCTCGGGCATATGTGGACCAGCGAAAATAGGGCCACGCAGCACACCTCTATCATTAGGAATTACCACAGACATTACCTGTGATTTTAGATTTAAACCACAACCAGAACGTTTGTACCACCTTGTAGCCACCTCAGCCAGCACGAGAAACACGAAGATCCCTTTTCTAAGGCAAAGAAATCGCCAGAAAGCTCTCTTATGTCAAACCAGTTCGTGAGTGACAAAGAAAAACCTTCACTTTCGAAAAAAAAGTGAAAGTATGACAAAAAAGCACAAAAGCTAAAAATGGCTTTGCTTTATTTGATGCATTTTACTGTAATTTTAAGCTTTTCTTAACAAAAATGCATTCACAAGTGATCGCAAAGTGAATAGTTTAACATCTAAAAAAAACACCATAAAGCGGAAAAATTCAGTCAGTCAAAACATTCCAGCAACAAGCATGACCATTTTGTTGGACAGTCACAATGTAATTGTGAATGTCGACATAGACCAATTTCCAATTGCGAAAAACGCGCGCCCGTTTTCAAAGCTTGTCAACAGTCCAGCCTCGAATGCAGACAGCAATTATTTTATCTCTTAGATTTGTCCTGATATTAGATAGTGTGCCACTCGCATGGAGCCCAAAAATTCGTGTATAAAATGTGTTGTTAACTTTTGCCTCCTTGAATGACGAAGAACAACATACGTTTGTATGTTGATATGTATATTTGTTGCGTAATTTGTTATTTTATTGTGACACATTTTCTACCTGCGCTTTTTTTTTACTTGTGTCAAAATTTATACTTTTTTTATAATTATTTCTTTGTCTTAAGCATTTCTTATGTACAGTCAAACATCTGTTTCTTAAAATTAACGTTCTGTTATGTCAATATTTAGAGAACAAAATAAAGTTCTTATATTTCTATATTCTAAGTAAATATTCTATTTATATTGATGTACAAAAGACCATTTTTAAGAAGCTGGTGTACGAGTTTGTTTATATTTCTAAAGCATGAACACACGGTTATATATGATAGTGTGTTTCATTCCGGACTTCCCGGGAAAAAGTTGCCGGCTTCTTAAACATTTTTCTTAAAAAAAAATTTTTGTGCTAGAATTTCCAGAATTTTTTTTGGTATTTGCTTTTGGCAACTGTACATTAATTCACAAAATGGCTGCACCGTGACAACTTAAACTGTACAACAACAACAGGTAGTGCGTTGATGCTGGTTTTTCTAGTAGTCTATTGCCGATGTAAAAGCCACTGAACAGTTGAGTGCATAAATCCAGCGACGCCACAAACTGAATGAGTTTTTTTTGGAGACAGCACACTTTTTAAGTAAAATTAAAAGCAGCCTCTCAAACGATACTCAAGTTACATCTTCAAATGTACGGCCACAGTTCAATTAGGATTTGGCAAATCAGTTTACAGCGAAAGAAGGCGTTAGTGTGGGCCCAAGTTCCTACTTCTCAAACTCAATAATATTTTCATTGCAAGTCAGGCGGTACACAGTTCGCCGTCCCACCAATCAAACAAAATTCTTGTTCCAAAAATAATCTTTGTGATGAATTACTGTATTTTTCGCAATATTTCTTGCAATTTTACACGCTGAAGCTTATAAATGTGCTTTTTGACGCACATTTCACTCCTTCAAAATCTTAAGTTTTACTTTGCCTTTTATGTGCAGACGTGCAGTATAATCGACAGAAATCTTTTCGTATATTTTTATATAAGTTTTCTACACAACAACAAATGATATTCTATAGTAGTACAACTCGTACTATAGATGTGAAATTTGAGAAAAAGTTTTTCTTCGCAATTTTAGTTTTCTAACATCTTTGGCACACTATTTTCGTTTGTATATGCGAGAGGAATAGAAAAGCCCTTAACTGATTTGTATGTATATTGGTTAATGGTAATCAACTTTTTATTTGTTATTGTTGAGTTTTTGACACAGCTGATTGATTTTCAGGCTTGCAATTTTCACACAGGACAAAAGCTGGTGCTACTTTACACAGTTTTTAAGAACGTCAACACTTGTCGCTCAAATTGCAATCTGCTGGCATTCCAAACTAGAGGAATACAACATACCTATTGTCAATCTGCCCAGCGTATTTCAGAGAATTATATGTCTACTTGCTTACTACTACACAAGCTAATGGTCATGGTGCTCAATACTTGCATTTTATGAAGTTTAAGAACGCAAAACTGATTTTAAAACTATTCTTACATGAAACTGATATTATTGACTCCAGGTTTTTATATATCAAACTTTCTGCTTTTGTAACTAGACCTCTCTTTATACTCTTTTATGGTTAAAATATAGTATTTCGGGAAAATGTTTACAAACTCATTAATGGCAATATTATCTGCTGCAAAATACTACTGAAATAAAATATGTTTCGATCCTGATTCTGATTCTTTAGCAAACCTGAAACTATTGCGCAAGTCAATATATTTAGTTAGTCGTGCACTACTAGTTTTATGCTGAGAAACTGTTTACACATTTCTTTTTTATTTTAAAAAATTAAAACAAACTTAATAAATACGTAAAATGGGGACAAAATTAAGTAATCAATCACGCTAGTCACATGATAAGTATATGCTTTTTATAAATATATGGTGCCCCAAACTGCCGAAATAACGTAACCAACATATTTCTCAAAACTAAGTTTTTGACGCAAAATTATCCTAAAAATAATAACACATCGTCCCTTAAAATATAGTACCGTTAGCCTAAATATAGGGAGAAGTACAACCTGCTCTTCAGCTTTAATGCAATCCGCATATTATTCGAGTCCGAGAAATGAGTTTCATGAGAAAAAATCAAACAAAACAAAGTCATGCTGGCCCTGATTGCATATTTTATTAGCTCATCCTCCCACCTCAATACTATTAAAATTAGTTATTTATTATCTGGACAAACTATGATGCTTGAGAATTCTATTCGCAGTACTATGGAATCATTCATTCGTAATCGATCAATATGGCTTACGAGTGAGTGGCCAGAACAAACCCTTATGGGTACAAAAATATATCTACTTGAATAACAGAGGAACTATTAATATCGGCCTGATTGTTAGTGCTTTGTAATCTTCTCTTGCATAAAAGATATGTGCGACAAAACCAGTGCTCCTCCAACTTTGCAAGACGTATATTATCCGCCAAACATTACAATTCTGCACAGAATATATTAAATGTTACAAATGATGAAAATGAATAAAATACAATATCATTTTTAAATTCAATATATGTATTAACATTTAATACATTTATGTATGTAATACATTTATTTGAAATTTGAATTTAGCAAAAAATAAAAATTTTTGTACATGGACAACACGATTTGTGTAAATGGAAAATTAACGTTAATACTAATCCAAGTTTAGCGTACAAGACTATATTAAAAATTTCATAGAAAAAAATTCCATACGAATAGAAAATTTTTCTTTTGTTCGTTGCGTTGCTTTGGCGGTTAGATAAATTTTTACAATATAATAAATAAAATATTAGTTTCCTTTGTTTTCTAGGCTTAAGATGTACCCCTGAAAATAATATAAATAAATAAATAAATACTTGCTTAGAAGTATTAACGATTTTCTTGGGGAAACGGAAATGTTTGCAAACAACAAATATAAAAAATAAAAATATTATTCTTAAACAAAAACACTTGAACATACATTCACATGCGCCCCCTAAAAAGAATTAATTCATTGTTTTCTACACTAATTAAAAAAGTTGGAAAATATTTTGGAGCAAAATGAAAACAAGACATTTTTAAAAATATTGCGCTCTTAAAGTTTGTAAAGTTTTCAACGAATAATTGTTAAAATCGTTAAAAAATTTCATTAATTTAAGAGTAAAATTTAAAAAGCACCAATGAAGAGCAAAATAGGTACAATATTAATAAAATTCAACAACATTTCCACTGAAACCAATCAGGTTTAAAAGAGCTACATTTCGACATAATAGTTATTAGCGAATAAAAATTCTTTGCAACTGGCCAACTTGTGATTCTAGGAAGAAAAGGGAATTATAAAACTAGTTTACAAGTGATTAAATGGCAACACAAGCGGCCATTGGCAGATGTGCCTAAAAAACTACCTGAAAATGACAACATTATCAGAGTAATATAATAATAATAATTTCTATTGGCAAACGCCACAGACCTATTAATACCTTAAACCAAGTTGTATTTGCAGCTGCGATGTGGCGTCGCTACGGCAGGTAGTACGTTTTTCGAACAACAGATCGGGCAGTTTATGACAGACAAAAATCTGACAATTGTACGAACTGGCAATTTTTTTGCAAATAAATCTATTGTCAGACAATTATGTTGTCTGATCTTTCATTGTCAGACAATGAAATACTAAGAGTTTCTTATAATGCTCTGAAAGGACAATTTAACTTCGGGTGTTGGCTGTTTAGTGTCAGCAGATTGTCAAATTTTACAGCACTGCAACATACGACAACAATTTTAAAGTTTTAAAACAAGTGGCAATATTTTAGGTTCTCTGCTCAGGATGTAATTTCATTAGATCATAAGCCGCAATAAAAAGAGATTGTTAACCAGCATTTTCGCACTTGTTGGCCAATTACTTCTCCGTATTAACAAATATTTTAATCTTAATGCTAAAGGGAAAGTTGTATCAATCTAGAAGACGATCGTAGTAATGAAAGCTTTAAGAACAATCAAAGTTTTTTCTATCTAAATACTAGAATGTGGATATGTAATGAAAACCAATTCTTGGTTTTTCTGCACTTGGAAATATTTTCTAGTTTTTAATTTATAATCACGGCTCAAGCTTAAGCTTGAAAACTAAGTTGAGATTTATTAAAATATACAGCAATACCTTTCAACAAATGTCACTTGTACTCAATATTTTTCCAAGCGGCTGCTTTTCCAATACTTCTTATTTCAATTTCAGTTTATAAACGTTTTATAAACAACAAATAGTTCCTCGTTCGCAGCAACATCATTTATAAATGTTTTACAATATTCTTTTTTTTAATATCATGTGAATTAAGTTGACAACCATTAAAAATGTTTGAAGCAGTTAATACATACTAGGAAAATAGTGCTGGATTTAGAAATAAGTAGAAAAATAATTACTTGAAGTGGAAAATTTTAAATACTATTTCTTAGGAAGTGTTAGTCTTTTACAAAAATATCATCGGTGTGTCCGGAAAGTTCAACAACTTGAAACAGATATGTCAAAATTTAATTTTCTATAAGTTCATGTGTATATAAAAAGTTTGCCCTGTACATGTTTTTTAAGGTTTTCTTTGGCGACAAGTTTCTTTTCTAGAATATTTAATACACCAAATTTCTTTTTTATAGGTATTTGATGAAGTATTTTTAACAACTTTGTTGCCTACTCCGATAAAAAACTTTGCTTAATTTTGATTGTCCACAAGCGCATTTTACAAAACTGTTGGTTTATGAAATGCCACCGATAATGAGATATTGGCATACTTTATCTACACTGAGACAATTATGTTAAATAATAAGAATTTTATCTATAAGAATTTTATAATTTGGCACTTTTTAATTTTTTAACACATTCATTATTATTTGTGTGCTGGAACTTCTATTCATAACATAAATAATGTACAAGGTATTAATAGGAAGGTTAAGATTAATAACACCTTTAACTTGTTCTTGTTTCATCATGTTTAATGCAGAAAATTAAGAAACTTTCTGAGCATTTGATCACATTAAGTTTTATTTTTCTTTTCTTTAAGTTTTATTTTTCTTTTCTTTTTTTTTTTCTTTTTTAAAACTAAGTTTTTTCGCACCATTTGCTTGTGGCGAACTATTATTATGACGTTTTCGATGGTTGGTTCCTTTAGAGCTGCCCTCAATAAAAGTTTAAGGAAAATTTGACTTATAATTGTCATTAGTCTTTCTTGTCATTAAGGACAATTCAAGTGTTGTCAACTCTAAAAATTATCCTTTCCCTACGAAGAACTTTTTTACGGTCCTTTTTAAGTTCGTTTGTATATTTTTTATTGTGGTTCATTGCTATTTCCTCTGCTTGTCCGTTGGCTTTGGATTTACTCAATCACATTGTAGTTGAGTTACAAGATACGAGTAATAGGCATAACTAACGAAACTGACCAAGGCATCGTGCTGCAGGACAGACTTAACTTTGTGTCACATATAACAATGACTGTTAATAAGGCCGAACGTCGTAGAACATGGCTCAGTAATCGGGGGATCCACATTATAATCTGCACTGTAATGTATAGAATCTGTTCAAGAAAAATTTTTGCTATTCCATTCCCTGCTAACAGACTTGCTTTAATTAAGCTACCTACCCTCGTACTGTGCTAAATGTCACTTTTATGTTCAGCGTCTCTAGTCAATATTCCACATCGTAATACACGAAACTACTAGCCTATGTCTCTTGAATTATATAGAGCATTCATGGAACTCGTTTAATAACCTCTACTAGGCTTACAATTTTGGTCAGAATATTCCTATATGTTGGCATGTTGCTTTCGCCCCTTATACACAAACAACCTTTAAGCTTGGCGATAGAAATTTCATTCAAAGCCCTATCAAACTGTTTCTTATGTATTGCTTTGAACCGGTTGCGTGATAAGTCACAAAGAATTTTAATTTCCTTAATTTCTTAATCATAAGAAAGAGTCTGTCTTATTAGTATTGCAACAGCAACGATAAATTAATGGCAAATGATACTGAAGAGAATTCCAGAAAAACAGACCACAAGCGTGAAAAGAAATTCGAATAGTTAAAATTTTAAAATTGACACCAATAAATACGTATATAAAACGGCAAGAATATGTTGCATCGTTATTATAATTATTTTCATTTCGCTGTATTAATTTAGTTTTGCAAGCGGCTCCTTAACAAATGAACCCAAAGCCGTTTTTCATTTGGCACTGCCAACACATTAAAGCTCTTTCGATTGGCTATTGAGAAAACTGTAGAGTAAAATACCGTCCAGTCCGGCCGAAGTCTGGCTGTTCGCAACAAATCGTAAGCCAAGTATGAATGTATCCAGCTAGAAAATATTTATTATACTTATTTTTTGGGCTAATTATGAATTTTTATGCCTGGAGAAATATGAAGTGAAAACCTTAACATACGGTTAAAAGTTCTTAAGTAAAAGCTTAAAAATAATAGAAAAAAGAAAATAGACAAACAGTTTTCCGGTTTTGTTTTCCATTAACGAATGTGTATGTATCATATTTTGCAAGCAATACTTTGTTTGATTCAATGACAAATAGTAATTAATTTTGGCATTGGCAAGTTTAGTCTTGTTAATTTAATTTAATTTTGTTTCTGAGGCACGAATTTTGTAGAAAAATAACTATAAATAGTTAAAAAGAGTTAGATTCAACGGTTCAATTAAGTATGTTGCCTATTTAATTTTTATCAATTTCATTAGCCTTAATGCGAAAATGTAATTAAGGCCAAACATCCGACTGTTTTTCTAAGTCACCTTAAACACATACGCCGCTAACAAATGAAGGGCTACTTAAAGTATAAAGAACATTCAGTTTTGCCTCCCAGAGCTGTTGTTCATAAGTTAATTCTTTTAAATTCTGTTAATCGCACACTGATAATAAGTAAAGTGACAAAAGTAAAGAATTGTTTAATAAACGTATCAAATTTGTTACGTAGCAGCACGCACCCTCTTTGCTTTTATTTTTGACGTTACTTTTTCTTCATAAATTGTCGTATAAAAGCCCGGACTGCATGAATAACTTAAGTCACTTGAAGACAAGCTTTTAGTTAAAGAAGATCGCTGGTAGTCAACAATGGGTAAGAAAAAAGAAAAATAAATTATCTTGAGTAAAAAACGACTATTGTTTTCAAATTAAAAAGTGGTTATTGAACTTTATGTTTTTCTGAATTCAAAAACAACACAAAGTAAAACATATGAGTGCTTCGAAAAATTACAATAAAGAAAGAGTGGATGCCCCTTGTAAAATGTTTGACGGCAATAAAAGTTACGTTTTCGTTGTTACCAAAAATTGTCCGCAACGCCGTGAAACACAACTTTGTATTTGTAGTTTGTGACGCTTCAGTGTTAAACAGTGCATTTAATATTCTAAAAACGTTTTATTTTGTATTTTTTTTTTCAAATATGCGGCAGTGTTTTTTTCTTTTTTTTTATAAAAAATAATTTCTTCCCACTTTTGGCAACTTCAAAGTCAGAGACGTACGTAGCGTACATACACTTATATACTTGTTATAAGTCACTTCAGTTCGTCCTCACGCACTGGGAGGCACATGAGCCTTAACTATAATAATCAAAGTAATAAATATGTAATTAAAAGTGTTGTAAAAATTTGTGCAATAAAACAACTAATTAAGACTCATTTGGGATTTCTCCAGTTGAAATGGTTGTTGTAGTTGTATTAAAAAGTTTAACAACTGCTGGCAATTATTTTTACGCTTTAAAATGTAATTTGTCTTTGAAACTTCCAAAAATATTCTGTTACTGTGTCAAAATTGTTTTTCAAACAAAAGCTTCCATCATAAAGTTTTTTAATAGTGATTTCAATCAAACTTATAAGGAATGTTTTTTTGAGGCATAAAACTTTTTTTTTTTTAATAAAACAACGTTTTGCATTTATTAGCTCACAAATTTCAGGGCACTAAAAATAACCAGTTGGACCAACAACCAACTTTGCACCCGTTTTGCGAGCAATAGTGCGTAAAAAGTTGGCTTCTAAATGATCATTCGTTGCTGGGTTATGAACATGCATCGGAAGCTTGATAAACCGCCTAAGCAGTAGTCCAAGGGGGCCAGAATTCACAGATCCATATCTGAAATGACATGCACTGTATGGTATACTTATTAGAACACTTTCTCCTCCAAAGGAGTTGTAATGAGAAAGAAAAATATCACGAATTGCTACCGGTTTCAGATTTAAAGACTGACATCTTCGGTTATTGATTTTTTCGGGATGTAATGGAGTCGCAAGACTCCCATCAGAGTTATGTTCTCTCTGCTTGTTCTATACCTCCAAAAAAGACACTCGGTGATTATTGATTATTTCTCATGTAAATTGGAAGACACTTTTTAATTCTTTTATTTTAATTAAGAAGGCAAAGTTTTTGTAAAATATGCTGTCCTTAATGTAGCAGCTGTTTTGTAGTGGCCACGCTACTCATCACGATAAACATGTTCGGTATTTGCAGGCTAAAAACCAGAAACTTATTTAATTGAAGATATCACGTGCTTTCTGACTTTCTTATTAAAATTCGTTTTGTGCTGTTTTTGCAATTCTGTCAAGAGTAATTGATGATTGATTTATGACAATCAAGTAAAAAAGAATGAGACGAATTTGAAAAACTAAAAAGGATTAAAAACCCGTTAAATGCCACTTTAAATCAACGCCATCACACTTCAAAAGCACTCAATTATTTGCTATAATTTATATGAAAGCCTTTAATTTTACATTCTCTTCACCAGGTAAAAGTTTAATTACTATTATAGCTTTGGCAGTGGGGATTGTCCTTACAGCTCTGCCAACAGAAGCTGCTGATCAACCAGGACGAACTGTCTGTTACTTCAGTAACTGGGCCGTTTACCGACCCGATGTAGGAAGTTATGGTGTTGATGACATACCCACTGGTTTTTGTACTCATATAGTGTATTCCTTTGTTGGTATCACTGAAGACACGAACGAAGTTAAGATACTTGATGTGTTTGTTGATCTTGAACAAGGTGGCCTCAGCAAATTTGTAGATTTACGCAAAACCCACCCCAATGTGAAGTTGCTAGTTGCTCTCGGCGGTTGGGGTGAAGGCGGTGCAAAATATTCGAAAATGGTATCACAACTTTCCAGTCGTCTGAGCTTCATACGCAGTGTTGTGAACTTTATGAATCAATTTGGATTTGACGGGTTTGACTTAGATTGGGAATATCCTGCAGCTACAGATCGTGACGGTACTTTTGCTGATAAGAATAACTTTTTGTTCTTTGTACAAGAATTGAGACGTGCTTTTGACAATGTGGGCAAACATTGGGAGATAACAATGGCTGTTCCAGTGGCCTTGTTCCGTTTAAATGAAGGTTATCATGTGCCAGAATTATGCCAGTAAGCTGCAAAATATTTTCCCTAAAATTTTTAGTATATTAAGAATATTTCTCAGACTTGTGGATGCCATACATGCAATGACGTATGATTTGCGTGGCAACTGGGTTGGATATGCCGATGTTCACAGTCCTTTATACAAACGTAAACATGACCAATACGGTTACGAAAAGTTGAATGTCAACGATGGTTTAGCTTTGTGGGAACAAAAGGGCTGTCCTGCTAATAAGCTAATTGTAGGCATACCATTCTATGGCCGAACCTACACTTTGAGTAACAGTAATACAAACTACAATATGGGCACTTACATTAACAAGGAGGCAGGCGGCGGTGCCCCTGGCCGCTATACGAATGAAAGTGGATTTTTAGCTTATTACGAAATTTGTACTGAAATTCAAGATAAATCGAAGGGCTGGACTGTTAAATGGGATGAAGAGGGTTTTGTGCCATATGCTTATCATGGTAACCAATGGGTGGGTTATGAAGACCCTAGATCCGTTCAAATAAAATTGGACTATATCAAGAAGAAGGGCTACGGCGGCGCAATGGTCTGGGCAATTGACATGGATGATTTCCATGGTTTGTGTGGTCAGAAGAATGTTCTTTTAAAAGAAATTTATGCAAGTATGAAAAACTATGTTGTACCTAAACCAACGAGAACAACAACTCCCAGGGTAAGTTGCCATCATCAATGTTGGTAGTGGAACTATCAAAAATGTTCAAATTATGTTTGAAAACATGTACATATTTACGAAAAAATTACGTTTGGGCTCAGGTCTTGTTTGCAAACAGAAATTTCTTCATTTATTTTGCTTTATTATTTTTGCAAATAAGATATTTGTATCAATGTGGTTATAGGGTGCTAAATCATCCTTAAAAAATTTAATTTTTTGTTTTTAATAAAACAGCCTGACTGGGATAAGCCACCAGCAACACCTCCAAATGACGAAGAAGGAAGTATAGTGTTTTCACCGACTAATAAACCGGTTGCCGTAGGAGGAAAACCAGAGGTAAATATTCGATCAATTTGTTCTTCAATATTTAAATACGGTCATTGTTTAAGAGGTTTTATTAGAAAAAAGAAGGTTGTCAACTAAAACTTTCATCTATAATTGGTAAACGAATTGAAATTTTGTCTATAAAAACAGCCAAATTTAACATTCCTTTCAAAACACTGAAACAATTAAAATAATCATTCATCTTGTATGCAACGACTTCAAACTAGATAAACGGTTACTTTTCGCGCGTGCGCCAATTTCTCGCTTATTTTATCATTAAATCCTAAATAAACAATTTTCGATAAAAATATAAATTGCGAAGCTCTCATTCACAGTTAACCTCTTTAATATGGTGTGCATTCCCGTAAACTTTTAGTGTCTGAGAGAGGCGTGAATAGGTGGGGAACAAATTTCGGTACCTTGTAAGATATATTAACGGTAGAATACATTGCGCAGCGCATTTCATTAAACAAGAAACTAATAGCTCGCTTCAATCACTGAATAGAATTAAAAAATATGACCTCTGCTGTTAACATTTTTGCGCAGCGTAAAAGTCTCTATTATCTTAAATTGATTTGTTGACGTTTTCATTCATAACCACCTACACCGATTTGCCGTAGGAATCTATACTAAGAAAATCTAGACAAAAAATCAAATCGTCTAGAGCCCTATACATTTTTGTGCGTAAATTTGTTTTTAGCAAACAGACGAACATATTCATTGTGTGCCGGACTATCTTTTTTTCTTCATCGATCTTATACCTTGAGTATATGAGAGTGTTGGAAAAAATTGCAAGTTTTAAGATAAAATTTAATGACTTCAATTACAACTTTCGCTAGGAACTTAATTTTACAGGCGAGCTTGTAACATTAAGACGGATTCTCGCATTTGTACTGAAAAAAATTAGTCCCGAATTCTCTCAATCACTCTCTTCTTGAGAGACGGAGAAAAAGAAATAATTTTGTTCCCAACATGTTCAGCTTGAATTGATTTAATTTTAATTTTTGCTCAAACAAAATTGAACTGTGCTGCCAATTAAATAAATTTCTTAGCCAAAAGTAAACTAATCTATCTGCCAAGTCAATAATATAATATAATAATAATAATATAGGATATAATTGTGGTAACATTTTGACGTTACTTTAGGCTACTTTCATTGAACTAAAAATACTTCATAACTGAAAAAAATTAAAAGTATATGAAACTTTTATTAATGAAAAGAAAACAAGAAAACAGCTGTCATCGTCGCTTCGTTTCGACTTATATTTAGTTCATGTGGTTACTTTGATTTTGCTGGCAAATTGTTCGTTAATCAAAAAAATCCTCCGAACAGAGAGATTTCTTTGGAACAAATGGGTGAAACCAGGTTTCTTGTTCCAATATAAAGACTAATCGAATTGAATAGTTAATTATATCAAGTTTTTTTTAATGGATTTCCGATTCATAGAAAACTTTTCGTTATTCTACTATATGTCATAAAATAGAAAATTTTCCATCCGAAGACAAACTTTAAGGAATATAACTTGGAACAGGCAGAATTAAACGTTCACTAATGCTCAATTAGTTTAATAGAAATTGATTTTTTTCAACAATTAAAGCCACATTAAAATTGTTCACTCAATATGAGCTGAAATATTGAAAATACGAGCATCTTGCATTGAATTTCTTTGCCAAGACCAATTGTCTCAAAATTAAAAAGAGTTCATGAAGATTATACTTATGTACGATATGTATGTACAATATAATACATTTGGAATTTATGTACTACATACATACATATGTAGGTATATGTATGTACTCGTATGTAAGTGCATGTATCTGTACTCTTATTGGCTGATCATTTTTTTTTTTCATATTTTTTTAACAAGATTTATTTTCGAATTATTTTTCTAAACGTACCTTGAAGAAATTTATTAAAATTTATTGAAACAGATTTCGATTTTTTTTATTTATTTTGCTAAAATATTCCCAACATCGCGAGTATTTACAACAAATTTTATTTTTATTGCCAATTTTTTTTATTTTATTGCCAAAATATGGTAAGAGAAGAGATGTGGACAACATTTGTCATATAAAATTAAAATATTGTTGATATTATTGGTTTATTAAGGATTTCTTTCATATTTTAATTTCTATTAATTATAAAATTCTAAAACTTCTATGCTGTGCATGTAAAATTTTAAGTTTGACCAATTCGTTGCTCATTATACAATATATAGTATATAATAAGGATAAGGTGTTTAAACTAACTTCTCTTTCATGTAACGATATCAAATCATTTGTATCAAATGTATAATTTTGTACGACAAAAAAGTTTACAATTTTGTGGGAGAAATTTTTCAATGCAAAAGTTATATTTTCATTTACATGGAAGTAAAACTTAATTAAGGAAAATTTCAACTCTAAGTTAAATAAATTTTGAGTACGATTATTTCATCGTAAATTGAAATTTATTGCATAATATATTATTGAGGCGAGCAATTAGTAACAGGCTGCCGCTCCAAATTTAAAATAAAAGAATTTTGAAAATTGGGCTACAAATGGCGAAATTATGTTCGTTTTTATTATAAAATCTGTTAAAAACTATGCGAACGGAGTAACATAATTTAGAAAAGTGGGCGTCATTGAAAACAAGTATCCTGTAACTCATCCGCGAGACCCAGTTAAATGTTGTAGAAATTTCAACCGCACAAACCAATAAACATTCTAATTTATATATTTATATATTTAATTTTCATAATTAATATTATTTAAATGTATGTACAATATATAGTAAATTAATGCAAGTCAATTATGTATGATGTAATCGAGAAACGCCTAAAATGGAGAAAATCCTTCTTATCTGATCTAACCTAGAATTTTTTGCGTGTCAAATACTAGATATTTTTGAACGCGCAAGTATCATCTGACCTAAATCATAATAATAACATTTCCACTTTATTTGTACATAAACAATTATTTTCTTAATTTGCATTCTTAATAGAAACCAAATAAGCCAAATGTTGCTGCACCAACACAATCACCGGCATCGAAACCTGGACCAGAACCTACAGAAAAGGATTGCTTTAACCGGGAATATATGCCGCATAAGAACTGCAGCAAGGTATAATGACAATAAAATTTGCCTTCGATAAGTAAATACTACAGAGCAATTGTTGATTTTTCAGTACTATCGCTGCGTTTATGGCAAGCCTATTGTAAACACATGTCCGCCTGGTTTACACTTCAATACCCTATACAATATGTGCGATTGGCCCGAGAATAATGATCGTGGTTATTGTAAAAAATTGAGCAAATTTTAATTCCACAGTAATATATTTTAAGATTGTTTAATCTTACAAATCCTGAGTCTTCAGACTAATAAAATCTTATAACAAAACATTCGAAACATGTCGCCAATTAAAACTATGTATAATTAATATGTAAGTATGTGTAACCATAATGAAAAACTACATACAAATTTCGTTACCTAATTCTGCGCCTAATTAAGGAGTCTGACTAATAGTTAACTTCCTTATAAGTTACTCGTATAATATACGAGTGTATATTATATATACATATGTATGCATATGTATATGATTCAATAGAAAAAATTCTAGTAATAAAAGTTCTTCCAGTGGTAGTTGGGGTTTTTGGAATCGCATTTTTCTTTTTTGTAATTAATAATTTTTTTGTAATTGATAATTTTTGATAAATGCTAAAATTAATAGTTTATTATTAATTAAAAACTTTGCTTTTTCAAATAACTGTAGTGCCATAAATATTTGCAAAATAATTGTTGTACCATAGATAGATACTCGTACAAGATATTATGAAACAGCCTCGTTCATATACATACAAGTTTGTAGGAAAAGAAATAATATTTTATTTGTGTGCAAATGATTTACGCATGACAGGTGTGACAGTGTTCCTTATTGTTTTCGTGTGCTATAAGAATTTGCCAGCGAACCACAAATAAATATGATATAAAAATCAATAATTGTTATTATGTACGAGTATTTGAAAAAAAAACAAAAGGAAACGAATATGTTATTCTGTTTAGCTCTTGATTTGCTCCCACAGTATCTAGTTTGCAGAATGATAATACCAACTCAATTCCGCAGGTACATAACAACTCCGTGAGCATTTTTTCTCTTCTCTCATTTCTCGTGCTATGAATCAGAGTTGCCAGTTTAGGGATTAACCCCAAGTTTTTAGTGGCTTTTGCTCGCCTGTACAATAACTAAGAAATACTGTATTTTACAGCTTGTTGTTGATTGAGCAAAAATCGCTAGATATCCGCTATACGTGTTTAAAAGTCGCCAGTTTTCAGAGAAAAAAGCTAAATCACCATCTTTGAACATAATATTAGTTATTGTGCCATTTGTTGCAACTGCGCAAGTTAGTCTTCATAGTAAATAATTTGTACCAAGATTTTAAAATTTTTTCCTGTTAATTCAAGTGACAGCTTTTCTTTGTTTTTTTTTCGTGGAATTTAAAAAAATAATATTTAAAATTTAAAGCCTTTTGAAAGGATATTATTTTTGATGAAACCTGATTCAAATATTTATAAAAAAAACACACATTTCTACGAGCTCTACTTTGATCAGATACCTGAATCAAATAAATAAGGTTACGCCTTGTGCAGGTCCGTTATGTTGTTTACATCAATCAGCTGGTGGTGTCACGTAGAAAGTGCCATTTTGATTTTGCTTTAATATTAAAAGTGAACGAAGAAGAAAATATATTAAAAATAAAAATGATGTGCGCAGTGAAAAATTGTGGCAACACAATCAAAAACCCGATCAAAATAAGTTTTTTTCATTTTCCATCTGCCCCTAATTTATTAAAACAATGGACATTTTGTTGTGATAAATATATGTATAAATAGAAAGACTGTCAGCATCTGTATGGAACATTTCAAAGCAGATGATTTTGAAAATAAATTAAGATACGATATTGGTAAGTTATCAGTTATTTTAAAAACACATAAACTAGTTGCTGAGAAGGACGATCGGCATAAGCAGCGTGAACTGCGAACGCAAAAGCGAGAAAATAAAAGAATAGTTCAGGAGCTTATTAAACAAAAAGATGCAACAACCGTTTTACCAACTGGTAAGATGTTTAAAAATTTAATATTAACAGATTTTAATATCAATTTTGCTATTACTTTTACTACAGGAAAGTGCAAATTTAGTGCAGCCTAAAAGAAGTGAAGTCTTTGCGGAACGACAGATTTTTGAATTAGAGTGGGAAAAAGAAAACGTTTCAAACAATGGTAACCAAGTTGATGGCTTAAAAAAATAAATGTATGTATGTAAATATGTATGTATATAAATTATTGAATTTTAATTTTTAGAAAAGGCCTTCGTAAAAAGCAAGTATCTGAATTGAAATCTCTGGAGGAAAAAAGAAAAGAAAGTGTCCTGCTATTTCTGTACCAGAAATAAATAGAGGTGAACCAACATATTACTTGGACTGTCAAAGCCAACAGAGACAACTATGATGGATGATGAATTAGTCGTACCAAATATTTGAGAAAGACAATGGACAAGGCCTGCTTGCTAGAAAAGGCTATATAAAGTTTCTTATGGCGCAGGCTCATCACATGGATGTGTGATGAGAAAGTAAAACTAAAAAAAAATAAAACAAGCCTTAAAAGAGAGCGCGTAAAAGAAAATTCAATAAAGTTTTATATTAATTTATTTCATTATTTTGTTTTTAATTGTGCGAACAAGTAAATACATACATACGTAAGTATCTTAAACCAAAACCTGGATTCCATAGAGTTTCCATTTATTGCTTAGTCACACAAAGCAAAATTGAAATACATACATAATCCTATTACATTATTGAATTACGTTTTTATTAACAACAAAGTTAATTAATTGGTTATTTTTTTAATTTCATCGCGCATTTTAAAATTTTCACAACAAATCTAATACATTGTTTAATGTAAACAATGACTGAGGGTCACTTGTGACGTCATATTTTTTTAGCAAAAGACCTGCGCCATCTTTGTTTGTTGCTTCGTGGATTAGATATACATATATATATATACATATACTATATATAATTTGTACATATGTAACAGTATTTTTTAAACTGTATATAAATTGTTTTTATCTATTTTGTTAAATAAAAATATTCACAGAACTATAAAAAAGTAATTTTGGGAGAATTGCAGTAAAATGTTAAAAATGTAGTAATTTTTTTATTTAGGTAATGATATTAGTACGTAATTTGAAACTAAGTCAAGTTAATTTAATTGAAATTAAATTATTACAATATCTAAAATTTTACATTTAGGGTTTTTTTTTAAATACGTTAAATTTGGTTGGTTCAAAAAAATTTTTTTTTTGGGAAGGAAAAACAATTTCCTGACAGCACTGTTATGAATAAAATATTTTTTGTGGAAAAAATTCCCGTAGAAAAATTATATGAAAGAGAGCTCTTTTCGTGATAACTGCCATTGCAAATTTGAAAACAGAAACCAATAAAAATAGTTAAAAAGCAAGAGTGTTGCCTATCAAAAATCCAAAACCATATCAAAATACATATTCCTGGAAAATTTTACACTCAATACAGTTGAAAATAACGTTGATGTCAATAAACTTCTAAAAGCTCTAAGATTACCAAAATCAATTTTTTAATTTGACTTATGCGCTTTTCAGTTCATGTCTCTGCATGTCGTACAAAAATAATAATTCTTTAATAAAATTCCAGCTTAGATTCAAAAAAATTTTGATTTACCTACAGTTTTTCGTATTAGAGCTTTTATGAAATCAAATGACGATATATTATTTTACACTGATAAACTATAAATGAAATTAGACGTTATATATTTCATAAAGATATACATATATATATATGTACGTATTTCGAATTATAGAAACCACGAGAAACAAATGTTTACACAAGTTATTATTTTCGCACAATCAATAAAAACAATTCAGTTCTGTAATACACATGTATGTATATGTGTAGATAATGCAGAATACATACATATATGTTATATCTATATCTATATGCCACAGCTGTTTTCCATTACTTTGTTTTGATAAAAATATTTATGGAATTGTTGCTAACGAACATCTTTCATTTTAATGCCATAATTCTATATTTCAAATCTATATTCAAAATAAAAGGTTTCAACGAAATTAGCAAGAAAACATTCTTAAAACTAATTCATGCAAAAAGCAAATGTTAGACCCCAAGGATGTTTATGTATAAAATTTGAATTGGAAATGTAGTACATAAACATATCGCAACACGAAAAGAAAATATGGCGACAACATGAGAGAAAACCCAGTTTGATTTGATTGATAGATCAAATTGTGATTTATAAAACTCACTTCATGAGTACATAAATATTCGTGTATTTAAATATATTTTTAACCACTGGGCGCGTACCACATTTAAGTTTAATGTCATGCTAACTGTGTCCACTTTACCCCAGATATTATTTTTTTAAGTATAACCAGAAACTAACCACAAATAAAAAGAAATTTTGATAGTAAAGAACATTAAAAGCTTGCAAATGCTTTTTTGGTTTTTTAAATACTTGTATAGCTGATAGTATTATTAACTCTGAAAGGAAAGAAAAATTTTGCGGAAAATATATAAAATGACATTCTGTGCAATTGCTGACTTCTGGTTTTTTCTTCAACCTCCGCAAAGTCGGTGAAAACATTTGCAGATAGTTAGTAAGGCTAAAGACTTGGCGACTTTTACTTAGTGCCTTTATTCGACAGCTTATGTCGATCAATGAATTTATATAAGTTTTGTGCCGGTGAAAACTCTTTCAACTTCAGCGTTACTAAGTAATAAAACTAAAGATTTTATAACAAAAACAAAAAAAAATGCAAACTCGCTGCCAAGGAGAGGACTTTCATTTAAAGCATTTATATTTACGATGACGAAAAGCGTCATTTGCTCTCCCATGTCCGCCCCAAAGTGTTTTTGAATTTAATAAGCCTTAAAAAAATGAGTTCAAAGGATCAAATTAGTGTGATACTAAAAACAACTTGGTAGGAAAAAAACTGTAATAGAACGTATTCAAAGTGGCAACAGCATTATTACCTCTGTTTACACATCTCACTTTTTTCTTATTTATTTATTTATTTACATATTATACTTATAACTAAATGATTGGTATAATGCGAGAGTAAAAGGAGCTACAGCACCGTAGGCCTTAAGCTCACTTTAGTTAAATACTTATATACATAAATTTGCAAAGGTTGTTTTATGTTAAAAAGTCTGCTATTAAGTTGATGTCCCGAGTTGTTCTAATATTGTTAATAATATTAAAAATGTCTTTGTTGTCTAAAATGCTGTTTTTAAATTTATTAATGTGTGGACAATTCGTAAAGATGTGATAAAGGTTTAGGGCCCGATTAGTCTATTATGTGAGAGTGGGTCAATTTTGTGTGTCCCATTCAAAGTCTCATTATGTAAATTTGGTGTTTTCTAGAAAGTTTTTTGGCTCGTTTGAAAATTTGGAAAGCGTTGAATTTAGGGGGATGGCTTCTTTTGTACATATCGGTAGTGAAATTCCAATTATTTAATTTTGCGTTGTAAAAATCTTGTTTAATTGTTTATTATATCATCTTGGTGGTAGTTTGGAGTGGCAATCAGAAGAGCGTGTGGAGCATCTTTTGCAATTCTGTCGTTACCTGTTATGCCCGAGTGGCCGAGAACCCAAAACAGTTTAATATTTTGCTGTTTCTGGATTACTATTTGCCGAATTTGATTGGGGTAGAACCTATTATTGTTACAGTTATATACTACTTCAATAGCGGAAAGTGAGTCTGTGCAAATGGCAAATTTTCCACGAGAATGTCGACATTTCTTAGCCGCCTCCCAGGCCGCTATAAGTTCTGCTGAGTAGCTAGTAGTGTATTCTAATGTATTATTAGTGTTGACTATACTGTAGCTCGCTCACTGTTCACTTTTGATCCATCAGTGTAAATAAATGTATGATGACTTTTTGTTTGTATATAATTGCGGTAGTACACGATTTGGTGACTTTAATTAAGAACTTTTGAAGGAAACAAAAACATATCTAGCTAGATGAAAATCTAAATATATAAACTTAACAATGAAAATACTCAAATTGTCACTCTATATAACCGATAGCAATTGTGATAAAAAAGTCTGAAGTTTTGCTTATTTTCATATTAAGAAGTTCGCGCACCATCAAAATCGACCACATTAAAGTTTGAACACATTAAAGCGATTTAATGACATTGGAAAACTGCAGGTTTTCTTAATTTTAGGCTAAAATTTTAAAAACTGGCTCCCCAAATATAATAACAATAACAAATATTGGAGTCTGTGCTACGTAAATTTCTCTTTTCTTTTCTTTTAGCAAAATTGCTGATTTTAACATACTACTCAATTCAGATTTACGATAAATTAGACAACCATTGTAACCTCTATTCGCCTCTAAAAATCTATAACTGAGAAAGTAGTTCCAATATGTATGCATTTATATTTATATTGTAGAATGTAGGGGTGTATGTATGTATGCAAAGGCTAAAGTTTCAGGAAATCTTACCGGAATACTACAGAAAGACGAAACTGTTCGATATTATCCTGAGAATCCAAGGGTGTATAAATCTATTGCAATTCTTTTTTACTTAAATGCATACATATATACATACATTTGCCGTTGGCTTAAACGCTCTACTATTTAAACTAATAAAGAAAAAGTTTTCTAACCAACTCGAAAACTTTTTTTGGAGAATCCACCATCATGATTTGGGGATATCCCAAATATTGGTCGCAGCGTACATACATAATTAATTGAATGAATAATAATTACCATACAAACATCCGAACTCTGCTCTTCCAACACAATTTCTTGTATAATTTGCAATGGCTGCATTGAAATTGCGTTGTGTTCTTGCAAAACCGTAATTAATATAAAAACACAGTTTTTCCCAAATCCATTTTTAATAACTTAATTCTTGTTAAATTATTTGACAACTGTAATAATGATATTTTTTATTGATAGTACTAGTTGTTATATACATACATACATGTGCGCAATGTGAATAATGTTTCGTATTTTCAGCATCTTCCAAGCGTTGCACGAACATGTTGATCAGTGTAAAAAGCCTACTATGAAACTACCCAAGAGGTATTAAAGAATGGATCAACGTCAAAATAGGACGGAACTAATCAAAACAAAACGTACTGAACGGAATAATGGAACGGTAATCGAAAAAATCAAATAAAAAACAATTTATTCATAAATTACTGACATATGTACATACATATATATACATACATATATATACATACATACATACATATTTATCTTGACCATCACTGGGAAATTTTGAAAATCTAGTTTTACAAAAAAGTATGACTTCCTTTAATGGTTACTCGTTTTATTTGAGATGGCGATATGTTCAAATATACATACATACATATGTACGGGTGTTTGTGTAACCTACACACATGTACATACATACATACATACTCTATGTATGTACATATGTTTCAATAAATAAGAATTAGTTCAAAATTTTTTATTTTTGTGTTTAATTAATAATATCACTAATTATTCATACAAATAATAAAAGTTTCTTAAATACCATTTAAATGTTAATAATCGTAAAGCTCTTTATTCCCAATTTCCGAATTAAAAAATTAGTTTTACATACTTATAAACATGTGTGTCCATATGTATGTGTGTACGTATGTATATGCATCCATATTTATAAAATTAGCTTTTTTGTACGAAATTTATTTCTCTCTCTTTCTCTGATTTCGCTCAAAGTTGCCAAAAGGCCAGACACCTCACAGCCCGCACATCAGCTGCTTGACTTTCTTCTAGTGTTTTGTCAAGAAGCGACTGTTTTGCTTTCACATTTCATTTCTTTCTGTTTTAAATTTTCTTTTTAACTATTTACACACATGTGTACGTACACACATACATACATACATCCATTCAAACGTACATATATGTATATATGTTTTTTCTGAAAAATTAAATAATTTGTGTTTTCTTGCCAACATTTTCAACATTTTTCTTTGATTTAATGTGACGTTTCATATGCTGAGAAGTTAAATCATTTATGACAAGAAACAAATCACCCGAATAAGTAAAAGGGTTTCTGTTAAAAATCACAGTTTCCAATAATTTTATTCTTAAATTTGAGGAGATTAGAAAATTTGAATTTCGGAAGGAACAAGATTTTTAGTTCCCGTAATATTTTATTATTGATCGTGAACGAACTTGCTTAAGACAAACGTTTGGCAATGGTCTTCATAAGGCTCGTTATTGTCAACGACATATATACATACATACGTACATAGATATGTACATAAAGCGAATAAATAAAATAAAATCGGGCGCCTCTTACACACACAAAAAATACTCAAATATTGTTGTTGTTGCTTAAATCTTAGTGGAAACCTCGCAGACGTCAAACAGAGTCTGCGAGGCGAAGAACAACAAACCAAGCAAATTTGTCTAATATAATTTTCTAATTATAAAAATCGAGCAACAATTGTACAACGATGACATTATCTGTGAAGGAGAAGTAAAGGCAACGAACGCAACAACAAAGTAAATTTTCAATTTATACACTTTACAACAAACACAACAAATAAAACATTTGTAAAGCTCTGAAAAGTTTTGAAGCGTAAAATGTTATTTCTTAAATATGTATGTGTCTACAAAAGTAAATTTTAATACACATACATACATACATACATACATACATTCATATGTAAATAAAATTTCGGTAAGTCCAGAAATATAATTGTAGAGCCGTTAGATTTTAGAGGTCCAACTGAAAATCTCCTTTTATATAGTAGGTGACCCCGCGCAAGAAGCCCCACCCAATTTAAGTTTTCCTTCTGTGTTGCATTTTCATACCGTTTCGTAAAGCGTGTTTTTTAGAGTGTCACAACTTTGATTTGGCATCACTGCTTTATTTGAGCATCCATTTAACAGCTGATACTTAGTTGCTTTTTGCTCAGTTTGGTTTGAAATTTCATTATTAATCTACTTACACCAGAGCAACGCGTCCAAATTGTTGAAATTTTTAATCAAAATAATTGTTCCATTCATCAAACTCATTTCCATTCAAAATTTTATTGCCCGATGAAGCCCATTTCTGGTTGAATGGGTACGTACATAAGCAGAATGATCGCATTTGAAGTGCGGAGAATCTACAAGCTTTTTTGTCGAGACAACATTACATCCACAGAACGGTATATGAACATGATTTGGATTGCATTTTCAAATTACTTTCTAATGCTTTTGAGGCTTGCGAACGGTTCAAATGAAAATTGAAGGCATAAATCCAAAGAAGTGAGTTCGTCAAATTTGACGCACAAGGTGAGTTTTCTCATTCAGGGTCACGTACATATGTACATATATCATTATGTAAGTATGTGCACAGCCCCACGTTGGTCTGCACAAAATCTATGATACAAATTCAAAGGCTACTCAGCTTTAAGCTTATAAAGGACTCATAAGCGTGAGTAAATGGTGTCAAATTAAATACATAATCTTAAAAATCATTTAATATTATGTTTCTATAGAAAATAAATAGCCATTCTTTAACATACATATTACTCACACGTGTTTCCTCCGAAACGACATTATTTATGATCTTCCAATTTTCGAAATGAACCTGACGTTTTGATAGGCCGAAACAAAAATCAAACACAACGAAATTCCAATTCGTTACGAAGCTGCTTCAAAAAATAAGGCGAACTTACAAATTTCACAGGTGAAATAGTGAGCGGTATAAAAGTTAGAAGAGTTTTGCCTGTTTAGCGATTTTCTGCTACCGAAAATAACGGATCTGAGAATTTTCAGCCGATGAATATGTTGAAAAGGTGAAGAAAATTACTATTGACAATCTTCCAATCATTATCAGATAAGTTGCTGAGAATGTTGATATATCGGTTGGCTCTTGTCATGCAATTTTTTCGGAAATATTGCAGTTCCGAGTTTTGACCCAAAAATATGTAGTTTTTTGCTTCAGCCACCAGATTTGGCCCCCTGTGCTGTTGACATCTAAGGCAGACTAAAAGTTAGAAAAGTGGGCAGCTGCGCTCAAAATTTTATTTGCTCCTTTCGTTTTGTTTTTGGGCACTTAATTATTGTTTAGTTTTGTGCTGAAGAAGAAAAAATCAGTTCTGACAATAAGTTGAACATAAAAATAAATATTATTTAAATAAGAAGTTGAAAACTGGGCCCTAAAGTCACAAAACGGATGTAAGACTAATCTTTTGGCTGATAGACCAAAATTCCTATTCATTACGTCCATTCTGCTTAATTCCTTCACTACCGAACAAAGTCTCAAGCATATCTTGTGTTTTTTATGTTATGTTTTTTATTTTATCAATCTGAAGCATGAAGATGTTAAATTAAATATGTATATTAAACCACTCTTAGAACTCAATTCCTGATTCCTTTTGTTCTCTTTTCAAATGCGGAGCGTTTTAGGAAGAATTTCTTTCCGATAATATTTCTTGCCTAATAATTTATGATACTCCTATTCGGCCCTTTACCAAACCAAGAAAAACCCCTTGCCAAATTATTTTGCTTAGCAAGTCAAATATGAAATGAATAGTTTTTTGGCATTAATTTATAATTTGGGAATACATACTTA
The DNA here is from genome assembly GCA_932526305.1 of Epicampocera succincta. Taxonomy (NCBI): domain Eukaryota; kingdom Metazoa; phylum Arthropoda; class Insecta; order Diptera; family Tachinidae; genus Epicampocera; species Epicampocera succincta. The sequence goes on from OW052034.1 coordinate 63,842,859, forward strand.
CATAGTACGTATGTATGTTTGTGGTTATATGTGTGTGTGCACACATGATCTTGTGTACAGATTTGCGTTAATATATTTGATGTTAATTTTTGAGCAAAATGCTCTCTAGCAAAAGAAAAACTCACTCAAAAATTAAACCAAATTGTGTTCAGCCAAAGGAGAAAATAATTTTTGTTTGAAAATCATTTCGATGTTTCGATATTAAAAAAATTCATATAATTTTCGCGGTCACAAGGTAAATTTGTGGGATCTCCTTGCTGTGTTACGAATTGGTTTTGGACCGGGAGAGATCGACTCGTATACTTGTAATCGTATAGAACTAATTAAATTAAAATAATAAAATTATTGTGTAAAAAATAGAAATATTTAAATAACTAAACAAAAAAAAAACACTTTTATAAAGTGAAATTAAACTTTTTTAAAAACAAAAAGTGTGGTTCCAAAAAAAAAATTGAATTTTGGTATCAACGGTCGTTGAAAAGGGACACCAAAGGATTACCCATTAAAACGATTGTTGTACTAAAATTAAGGAATTCTTGTTCACACAGAGTCAGAAACTCGTTTGAAAAATCAAAAACCGATATACAGACATTTTTTTTTTAAATTAAAGTGCCTTCTTTCTATTTTTTAGTCATTTTAGTCTTAATAAGGACTAAAAATTTATTTCTTGTGATTTAAATTAATTTTAAAAATTTACATATATTCTTTACTTGATTTTATCAAAACCTAGTTTTCAAGTGAATTTATATCTAAAAAATATATATGTACATATTTTAAATTTTATTTTTAAAAATGCAGAATACGAGAGTGCAATAAAATAATTCTTAATAAAATATAATTAAATAATTTATGAGGTGACTTCAAGTAAAATTATTCAATTCAACTACAACTGATTGCCACGATACTGGAATTTATACTTTGAACTGATATGGGACGGATAACGTTTTGGTTCCTACTGGGACTAGCATTATTCGCCGCCTCTTCTACTGGTATGTGTGTGAAAATAGTATAATTTCGAAACTATTAATGTTCATATTCCTTCACCTAAAAAACGTATTATATAATAATTATATCTCATAATGGGTACCAGCGAACACGAACAAGCGATTAATTTTGTAGACGAGATACAAAATCTGTCAAGCTCCAAGTGTGTGTGCCTCAGCATATCAGCATTTTTGAAGAATATTCTTCGTATAAAAGCCAAAAAACATTATGCAATTTCTATTTAATTTAACTTTTTTTTCTTAATATTATTTTAAGAATTACAAGAACAAAATCTTTGGGAAATTTCAAAATTATATTCGAAAAATTAATATTTAAAAATACTGCTTGAATGTGTTTGTGTTTTTCTTATTTCGACTCATGCCCGCTCATTGTCATACGAGTGTCTGTATTAATATACGAAATAATTTTAACGTGTGTATGAGAAAAATGAAAAATATCATCTCCCCAGTGAAAAACAAAAGCAATTATCATAAGCAGCACTTTGCGTATTGCGAAAATATTGAGAAATGTGAAAGAATAACAAAATTCACAACCAAAAGGGAACTCAAACGACAATTTATACCGTAAAAATGTTCTTAACGATAGAAACGAATGGTTGACTTGAAAAAAGACCAGAAGTGGTCAAAATGTTAGTACCTCTATAGTCATTCCTAGAGAAAAACTATTGTTTGCTTAGTTTATTTTTTAGACAGCTTATTTACATCGTACAAGTTTACGAGAATTTTATGTGACCAAATTTATTTTCTTCAGAACACTCGGACCATATGGCACCTAATACACTACATACATACATACATATAAGAATAGACCGTTTTAAGCTCTTATCCCACATTTGAAACTTATATATGTAAAGGGGTATCTTTTTATAACGTAAATAAATACAATTTTTGACATACAGCGCTCCCCACGCTCTCAAATTTAATCAGCTGCTTCTTCTCACATATAGATTTGTTACAACATTATTTTCTACTTAAACTATTAACTTAATAAAACTAGGCTTTAATTACACACACTAAGTCTATTTGACACGCTGACAACAGCCGACTTTGTTTTGTATGAAATACAAAAAAAAAATTGTCAAGGTGCTCTAAAATTTACAAAGTAAACAAGTCAATATCAAGTATGTATATGTACGAGTAGATGTATAACTACTCGAAAAAATTTCTTAAATCAGTTGTTTTATTATTTTTGTACATTTTCGTGAATCGCCATTTAAAATATCAGCTGTTTGCAATCCGTTTAACTTGGTAGCACCAAATTTCATATACAAAAACAAGATTGTACAAGAAATCTAACTAAAGCTAATTCCAAGAAGGTCTTACAGCTTCCAAAATAATTTTGTTTCAATAAAATAATACTGTATGCTAAAACCAGGCTTTAGTGGTCGGTTTTAATTTTAAAAGCATATTTGTGTTACAACAGCCGTCAGTGTGAAAATACTATTAATGGGCTCCTTTTATTCCACATAATATATTTTTGTTAGTATTTTTGTTGCTGTAATTTAGTCTTATTGGATCAAAAACAAGAGCTTGAACATTGCGGGGTACAGACATAATTTACCTACGAGCATGCACGAGTATGTAGGTCATAGGCACACAATCTTTTAACCTCCGCGTAATTATAGTGCACAGAGGATAAAATGGAAATGAAAAGATATAGTTAAAATCGTAATTAAAAAAAAATTCATATCAGGTATTAATTAAGATTCTAACATGGTCACAACTTACTAAATATATATAATATAATATTCCTGTCACACATGCTTCATAAGTTCACGAGTGACAAGCGAACAGAGTACGAAGTGACATAGAAACAAAAACTACTTCGATATATCCCTTTAGATTGACAGTTTTGTAAATCAGTTTTTTTTTAGTTTTAGTCTAGTTTGCCACCACATCATTTTAAACAAATAGTTGCAATAGTCTAATGAATTTCAAGAATATTTATCGCCTGTCCCACGAATCGAGCGATAACATTCGTGCCAGAACATTTTGTGTTGTGTTTTGACAAAAGTTTTCCTCATTTGTGTGCTATTAATATTTGTGAACAGTGTTGCTCATCATCCCGAGACATGGCTTTAGTTTATTTTAATATGGTTTCATGTTAAATTTAGACGGATCTCTATCATATTCAAAATGCTAATAGTTTTAACATGATTGCATGTAAAGAAAAAGAGCAATTAGAATTAGAAACAACATTGATTTAAATGTAACTATTTGTGAAAATAAGACAAATGCGAAATCAGACTTTCAAAAAATGTGCGAACAGTTTTGTTTAATATCTCTTCTGTGAGAAGTTATTTAGATTTTCCGTTTTTAGTTGCAAGACCTTTTGACAGATAGATAATCATATATTGGGAGACAATTTTAAATAATTTAAAAGGGGTGGCATAAACTGCAAAACTAAAACGTGATAATGAAAAATACAAAACCCAAATCTTGGACCAGGGCTGGGAGAATTTGTAAATCGCTGTTGCGAATGAGAGATCTATGATGTTTTAGATTTGGCACTGAAGCCATTTCAATTTGTCTTTGTTATAACATTTAATTCTATTAATTAGCGTTGTAAATTTACGAACATAACAAATTTTGTTGGGCTCAAGATGTTATATTGCCTATTACACTATATGCGAGGAGTTAATTTGTTACTGTAGCGTAATTTGTGCCACAACATTCGAAAGCGCGGATATCGTTATAAAACAATGATTACAAAAAGTATTGCAAAAAGCGATTTAATCAATTTATTACCAGCAATATACATAAATATGCGTACAATATTGTCAAAACAGTTCTAAAAATGTTTCAATTCGATTATTTTTCGGCATAGACCGATTTGTGTAAATATTTGTCACAGCACAGTTTCTGGTGTATTTAGAAAAAATACGTTTTGACTATAGGTTTTTCATTGTTTCGTTCTATCAAATTCATGCTTGTGATGTTTCAGATTTTCGAAAGTTTGTAATAGATTAAAGGGAATTCGAGCATATTTTTCCTCAATCTTTCAGGAATTCGCAAAAATAAGAACGATTATTTTCGTTAATACATATTTAGATTGAGTTCTTCAATATATATAAATGCTAATCAACATATAATTAACAAATCTCAGAGCAGAATGTTGTTGTTTTATTCCTGGTACATTTTCTTAAAAAATAACAAATCAAGCACTCAGAGAATCTAAAATGTAAAAAATTTCCAGAAAAATAAAAATATCTTGGCATTTAGAGATTCTATAAAGTAAAAAAAAAAAATTTTAGGAAAAAGTTTTCTCTGCTATTTTATTAGTCTTTGCTGTAAATTCAAAAAGATCAGACCGCAAATATGTAGATAGTATCAACACGACAGAAATCAAATTTGTGTGTGTCGTCCGTTGTAGTCTATTAAATTTAGCATAAATAGAAAGACCAACATATTTTTATTAGTAAGTACCAAAAATGTATTTTTGCCTTTGAAATTTTTTCTTTGAATAAAAATTCGAGAACTTGCCTTCAATCCGATACAAATCTTAATGGCTTTTTCGTGAAAAATTTTTATTTTCACACTTAATGCTCATTAATGTATTTTGATTAACGCAGCTATTTTTAGTTTAATTTTCTTCAGTGTATTCGTACCGTGGGAAATATTGTATTAAGCATTTTTTTGCATTTTTACAAGACATCAATTTGCAATTCAAAAAGTTAAAATCTTTAAGATAAACCTTGAATTTTTACTCACATTGTTTAATATAAAATTAATTAATATATATGTATGTATACTGAAGTGCCAAATTTCATAAACGGTTTCAGCTTTTCTATATTTTCTTTGCTTAAATTTTAAATATTTATTTTTAGCACATACATACATCCATACATACACACAAGTGTAGAAATGTATTGTTTTCTTTTGATTAGTTTCCTCAAATTGTAGTTACAGTTTTGTTAAAATAAATAACATACATTTCTGAGTTGCTGTCCATATCAAATTTCAATTTACATCAATGCACAGTGGTCAGTTAATTATTAAAAAAACAAAACACCATATGGGCAAAACGTGGCCAAAAACTGGGTATTTTACGATATTTTCAGTTTTTCACAACGATTTAAAATTGGACACAATTTAAAAGCTAATCCAAATAATCAGTCCCAAAAGAAACAACATTAATTTTTTTTCCAAAGCAGCTCATTATTTTCACACCAAAAGGTGTCACTCCGGTCAATTATTTATATCCGATTATGGTTTATTGCAAGTTTTCTTTAAATCCTGATATCTAAAAACTCTCATTCATTCTTATCTGATTGGGAGCAAATTAAAGCGACTAGGACCTGCATTTCCAGTCAATCGATGAGTTGTCCAGTTGAACAGTCCAGATGTCGTAGGTTAAATTAAACCACAACAGGTGGTCTTACATTCAACTAAAAACAATAACATAAAAAACACAATCAAAAATGATGCATGCACACATGCAAGCACTCAATAACCCAACAAACAAGTCCATATTAAAACATATATATAACACATTTTATCGAAGTTATGCACACGGAACCGTCAGAACATCATCAGTCTAATTCTGAAATCCTCGTGAAATAAAAAAAGCGAAAAATTACTCATTCTTTACTCCTTTACTCCTCCCATAGTTCCGGTATAATGCGCTGCATATGGAGTGGTTAACCCCTTCGTATTGGTCCCAAAGAAATGCATTAATATTTCAATATTTAGGTGCATATGTTGACAATATTTTTTAAAAGTTGTTAATTGTTACCATTTGAATCATTAAGGAACAGGATTATGGCTCCGAAAACCTCACAAGTAAAAGATGTTTTACGTAAAATTCTAAAGTTAATTGTATTGAAACTCTGTGTAAGTGAAATTCCCTTTTTTTTATATGATGTCGTTAGAACGACTTTCACTTTTTGTCACGTTCAAGCCGTTATTTCTTGCAATTTTTCTGGATTTGGACTTTGGCCCGCTGCCAGCTTTAATATAGACAGTTCTTTTTATGGGCTTTAATTTACCCTTAAAATGGTTCCGTAAATATTTGCTATTTGCCTCATGGAAGTACCCATATAAATTTGTTGAACTATTAAAAGTTCATGTAACAAGTAGTTGAAAACAATTCCATGTAAACACGGATACATACATTTACATATGTGTACGCTCCAACGCTTTTGACCTGAATAATCTCAATGTTAAGAAGTTAAGCTAAAAGTCCATAACATGTCCTGTGGCGTTTTACGCATTTCAAGCTTTCCGAATTCAAGCTAAAACCACCGCTTTTTATGACCCATTTTTTCGTTTTTTAGATCACCTGTTGTGTGAATTGTAACTAGTAAAACCAATTTGAGGAAAAATACAATAAGGGGCTGAAGTTTCAAACGAATTTGTGCACATAATATATTGTGCAACAAGGAAAATGGAGTATGAATTGGCATATTGGGAATGCAATTGAGGAATTAGCCACCAAATATGCCAGTTGCGACTCGTACAAAAGTGGAAAGTAATCCTATTTTCTATGTCTTATGCCGATTCAATTTTTTGATGCACCCTTAAGGTAGAGGCACCGTCACCCGTCAAAAATTGTGAAACTAGAGCTTTTACAAAAGAACAATTTGCATAGAAAACATATCCACGCTTGTTATGGATTGTAAGAGATTGGAACCAAGCCACTCGAATTTGTTTTAATCTATTACAAATTCTAGAAGGTTTCGAGAATGGTAGATGAGTTGGCCGCAGAAACTTGTTTACTTTTGAATTGTTTTACACGTTATGGAATTTTGTCTAGTTATGAGCAGTTAATAAAAAAGCATAAGTTAAACGAACTTGAAAAAGTTAAAAAACACACAGTTTGGTACAAAACAGAAGGCAAGGACACAAAAAAGGAAGCTTAGAATTTTTCAATGTACTGAAAGGAAAACAACTAAAAAAAGCACTTGCCGGAAATTTGTTTTTTAGCGCGTGTTGTGTGCAATTTTAAAGTCGCGTAAATTTCTAAACGCACGATACTTGTCGACGAGGCTTTAAAGCGTTCTATGTGCTTCTATATACCCTTAGAATGCGTGCTAAGGACTTGCGGTCTTATACATTTGAGGACCACAAAAGAAAAGAAAGTTACATGCAACAACCATATGTAGTTTAAAAGTGGAATGAATGTATTTCTTATTCTTTTCCGATTCTTCGATTTTGAACAATATTTTGTAAGCCCGAATTGTAATGTTTTCAAATTGTAAAAAAATTTATTTTGAGCTGTTTCAGATCCATTTGTCCTACACAATGGAGGAAGCTCTCTAGTCTGACCTAAAGTGCCCAATACACAACAGCAGTTTGTTTGTGTTTTATGATGGAAATCTAAAACTTGCTCGTTTTCGAACATCAATAAAATACTTTTCATTTTTTTTTAACTATAAGCAGTATTCAACAACTATTTCGAAATCACAAACTTTTTTGGCAAAATTCTTCTGCAGAGTAATTTCAAAAAGAAACCTTTTTTCACTGATTCGGATCTGGTTGGTTCATGTAGGCTTTTATTGATCAAGTAATTTTTTTACCGCAAAAAGAAAAATATTTAGTTCTGCCCGAGCTTTAGTGCAATTTTAAAATTATTTTCCAAACCTTTAATGGACTGTCGAGAAAACGGTCAGGGACACCGATTAACAAGTCGTTGCTCTTGTGCTTAAAATAGATTAGATTTTTGCAGAAAAAATTCGATCATGATTGGTTTTCTTGCCCAAGGCACAACATATCATTTTAAGATAAGCGGTTTTCATAAAACTCTTCAAAATTTGTTGCCCTCTCTTTCCTATGGCTGCATACATGTGTGTGTGTGTGTGCGCGCACGCACACACAAATCTATTCATATATGTATGTGCGTGCATACATGCATGTATGTTCGGATGTGTGTGCGAAAAGTCTAAATATCTTTCTACTAAAAAGTAAATAGATTTTTTTCAGTGTTCTCCTAAAAATAAACATTCGATGAATGCTCGGAAAAAACGTCGCACTCAATTGTTGGGAAACGAGAGGCAACTCAAAGAGATCTTAGAATTTGCAAACGACAAGACAATTTATGTCAATTGTGCGGCTCGATCAGCTGCAGGAAAAAGTATTTTTATTTTAACCAAATTATATTATTAATTGTAAACAAATTGTGTACACATTTATTGAAGAATGTTGATTATTGTTGGGTATGTTTGTATGTATGTATGTTAACATGTAAATATGTACAAATTATAGAATTCATAATAAAATTATTATAATAATGACGTAAATAAAAATTTAAATTTTTTGCGCCACAACCATGAAAGACAAAAATAGTGAGAACTGACCTCAAAGATCGCCTCTGAAAACAAATACTCGTATCTGGTCAAAATGATGTTATAGATGTTGGAAATGAAAGAAGTAAAAGCCTTTAAAGAGGAAAGACCACCGAAAAGAAACAGCAAATGTACGAGTATAAAAATGTGTAGGAAGTTTAGGTGGCATTCAGCCAATAATGAATGACTGACTCTTCAGCGAAATTTTAGAACAACAAATGCTTACATATCAATGTGTAGAGGTAGTATATTGCGCACATCCACACCTACGCACAAACACACACACACACACACACGTACATAAATAGCTGACAAGAAATAGGTGTAAAAAATATTTAAGTAACAAAACAAACTTGTCAGTTTGGCAGCATAAATGTATGTACATACATTGTATTTCGAACGCGACCATTTTTCAAGGCAAAAGAAGACACTGTCGCTTTTAATCTAATTTACAGATTTGAAGGTCAGCAGTTTTATGAAAAGCAATTCAATTTTAAAATTTTTGCTTAAACACTCGTTTTTTCTTGTGAAATGCTTTTGTTTTCAGTCAAGTCAAATTAGTTTTAAAGTTGCCTACAAATTTTGTAAAGAACAGGTCACGTAACAGTTGAGGCCAGAGAGTTGTCAGCGAAAACACAAATATTGGCACAGAAAACAAACAGCGCTTGGATAACTAAAGTTACATCGTGTTGAATTAACTTATTTCTAACAGTTTTCGCATTAAATTTTAGGTTGTTGGAATTCGAACAGTGCTTTTAATCGAAAACATTTTAAAAACATGGTGCACCAAATGTAGCACAACGTTAATTATTTAGTAAAGTGCACAGGCATAATGATATTGCTTTACTAACATTTCGTATTGATTTAACATGATTCTATGCTAGGTTAACTATTTCAGTGGAATTGGAGTATTCGAAGGGCGGAACCATTGAATACCAGTAAAATATTTTCCTTAACTTTATTTAATCATTGCAATTGCATATATTTTGAGGTAAAACTAAAGTCAAGCTGAACCAAATTGATGGTTTTTACAGCATGTTGATAACCTTTTTGCGCGTGTGTGTGAAAGAGCACATCAATCAGACGGCCTACAAGAATATATATACACATGTACTACGATTATATTTGTTGAAAGTTTTGCATGATAATTGCCCAAGCCATGGAAATAGGTCTTGAGTGAAATTGAAAAACTTACATGTATCAAGCATTTTTCCCCCTATAATATTTTTAAATAATTTCAAAATATTCTCCACATCTGGCCATAAGCAGTAAGGACATTTTTCTTGCGCATAGAGCAACCAACGAGGGCCAAATCGTCAGTCGTGTCTGCATGGCAAACTATATATCCTTTTTTTCCAACCAGTACTCGGATTTCGACCCCTACAAATGAAGAGCATTGTATCAGGTCTATGGGGAGGAGGAAAGAAGGAGCAATGTTTCGTTATTTTTATTTTATTCTACAGAGATGAGAATGCCAGAATTTAACTGATTTTGTCTGTGATGACTGTTCTGTGCCCAGTGTACATCAACTAATCCATTATCTCCAACAACGCGTAATATTTTTATTTTCTACCCTACATTAATATGGCTTTGTTTGCTGGGTTATTGAGTGTTTGTACTTATTTGTTGTGTATTGCGTGCTTCATTATTTTATTGTTTAAATGAACGTAATCAGTTTTGGCTAATATTTTCTTCATCAGAGTCTTTGGTAGGAATCGTACCTACGATCTCTGGACTGTTGGTCGCATACTCTACCAACTGATCCATCTAGGCAAACACTATTCTTGGCTTGCACTCTTCCAAATTACTCTCCTCCTCTGACTACTGTTGAGAATAAGAAGTGTTTAACTCTTGTCTTATTGTTGTACTTTTTTAACGAACAAATGAGTTAATTATTAAATGATTGTAAAAAAAAAAATATTGGACTATAGCGCCAAAAGAAGAAGTAGAAGAAGAACCCCATAAATATTTTTCATTTAATTTATTCTTTTGTCTCGAAAAAATTTAAACTTTAATCAACATACATACATGTAAATATATATATATATATACAATAGATATCGCACCCTGAATACAAAAGGGGCACAACTCAAAATTTTCCAAAACCGACTTTTTTCCATAAATTAATTCAGAATACACATCTCTAACTACTGCAAAAATTTCTTTCACGTCACTATCTTCTTTAACTGGAAAAATACAGTCTAAACATAAACAGTTTTTTGTCTCTCCTGAAAATTCTAGTATTTTGAGTTGTGCTCCTTTTGTATTTAGGGTGCGATATGTACGTATTGCTATATTGAACATTTTTATGATATTGCAAAACAAACGATACAAAATGCAATTTGAATTGGCTCGTTACAAAATGCAGTTGCTTCTTTCTCATATTCTTCGCAGTTTGCTGACAATTTTCAGTATTTGTTTCAGGCATCCGATTTCTCATACTTTCAGAAACATTGAATTCAGTGGAACATTTGAATTCATGACTGGTTGGTGCGAGAAATTGTTTGGCCAGGCAGTGTTTGAGTTCGAAAAAATTAATACTTTTTACTTTAATTGTGGGAATGTGTTTTTAGCGAAAGCGAATATATCAATAATAATATTTATATTATAAAATAATATAAAAACTATATTTTTAGTAAAAAACTCAAAAGAGTACAGAAATATCAGGGAACCTTAAATGCGAGATATGCTGCAGTTTTGTGGAAATAACATAAACAAAAGCCTTAATGTTTTGGTAATATCTTATATGGTAAAATATTTGTACTGTAAAAAAGTGTAAAAAGTAGTGAAGTTTTTTTCTTAATAAGTTCGAAATTTTCTACATAATATTATAATTGATCTGCAGGCAAACTTTCCTATTATGAGTCTTGCCTGTCGCCAAAAAATCACTTCATAACATTGAAACTTCCTTTAATAATAGAAATCTTAAATTTATCCGATTTTTATTTAAAACTGCTTGGTACAGTTTTCTATTAAGTACCAAAAAGTACCAATTGCATTTGTTTTTATCGCGCCAATCCAAGCGATAGTCCATTAGCTGGTATTGTATATAATGCAGGTCCTTCCCTTAGTTGAATTATTAGAAATTATGAATACAGATTTAACACAGAAGGAATATCTTTTTTATCAGTTTCTTGCCAACCAAAGCTTTCAATATATACTCACTCGTATGTACATATATAATTTATATTATAGATTCTTCCACACATGTAGGAAGATGCGATTAAAGTTGCAGTATTGCAGGTTCGACTCCTAAATGTGCAGTGCACTGTGCCTGACTGGGTTATGGGGAGGTGGGAAGAAGAAGAGATGTTCAGTTTAGTCACCTATGAAATTCAGACCCACACAAACACACATATATGTGTATTTAACCAGATATTGAAGTTTGAATTATATTATATCCTAATACATATATTTAAAGATCTACGTACACAAGTGCTTATCTCCCCAAAAATTTCGAAATACGTCAAAAATGATAAAGAAACGCAATCGCCAATCTGGGTAACAACAGCCTATTGACATCTGTCATTTCTTTACCGGCCACTTTGGCTTTATTTATAAATAGTTGCGACTTGCGCCGGCCATAAATTATTCGATGAAAATTGTAATAAAAATAGTCCTGTCCTCTTTTTATCGATTCCCTCATTTTATATTATTTTAAATTCAAACTTCGAAATTGTTTCATTGCGGTGATAAATTTTGCTTTATGGAAATTTATTATAAGAAAATCATAAACTGAAATTTTAATTTAAAAAAAAAACCCGGCGTTTTTTTTAAATCAATACATAATTTGGACAGCTCTATTTAGTAGAAGTTGACTATTGAGAAGTTCAACTGTATTTGAATTAAATGCAAAATGATTTGTTATGAAATTCATATTGGTAGTCGGCAAACTGACATCCGCCTCATCGTTCCCTTCCCAACCCCATTATTGTTAAAAAAAAAGGTTAAACTTTTAAATTTTGAGAATTATTGCAAACCTGTTAGATAATTATTCAGCGGAACACTTGAAATGAAATTATTTGTATTTGTCGTAGAAGTTACAAATAAAAATAATTGAAATTTAAATTACAAATCAAAGTAAGAAAATGCTATAAGTATCAGTGTAGAAACATACCTATTTACTGTTGGCACTTTTTAAATTGAATTAATACTAATTTTTGTTATCTTATCTGTTCTTTAGATGTGTATGCTAGCTCTGATGCTGGGCCCACTGAAACTGAGTGCCGTCCTTATATTGAAAAGGCCATAAATGAACTGAAAACAGGTGAAGAAAAAGGTAAAATTGTTTTCAATAATTTAGCCCTACACTTTTTGCCATTGACCTCAAACGAAATAAACGGAATAGTTAATAATTTTTTAAGATTTGAGATAAAATAATAAACGCATTTCTCAAGCCCTCTTCAATAATTGGCTCACTTTTCAGTTTTACTATTCGAAATCAAATTGACGCTGGCGTAAGCATTAACGTACTCTAAAATTATATTTAAGCCCGCCGGTACTTCTTACTATCGATCAAATAATATTAAGGCAAAATGTTTTTTTCGGTTAAAGTTAAAGTTTAACAAGTCAAATCTCCGAACAATATAATATTGTTTAATAAAAAAAAAATATCTTTTTTATGATCAAGATTCATATAGTTTAAGATTTTTATGTTGTTTCAATTTATTTAAGATTTTATTTTTATCTGTAGAAGAGTTAGTTCCAGATACGACTTCCGGGGAAGAAATAACGACAAAAGATATCGAAAAAGATGACGACGATGGAGCGTCTGGTGAAATGTTGGGAGACCAGCCAGTTGAGGAAACTGTTGAGATAGCTGATGTAGATTCTACTGAACAGCATAAGGTAACTGACGTAGATGGAGATGGCATCCCTAATGAAAAAGATATTGACATTGATGGCGATGTCATACCAAATGAAGAAGATGAGGATATAGACGGTGACGGTGTTCCGAATACCATCGACGCTGACTTAGATGGTGACGGTGTAGCCAATATCATCGATGGTGATATTGATGGTGATGGCATCAACAATGTCAGCGACAATGATTTGGATGGTGACGGAATTCCTAATAACGAGGATGACGATATGGACGGCGATGGCATTCCTAATGATCAGGACGATGATATGGATGGTGATGGCATTCCCAATGACCAAGATGATGATATTGATGGAGATGGTATTATTAATAGCGAGGATGATGATATTGATGGCGACGGCATTCCCAACAATGAAGATAATGATATTGATGGTGACGGTATTCTTAATGTTGATGACACTGATATCGATGGGGACGGCGTTCCTAATACTGAAGATGATGATATCGATGGTGATGGTATTCCTAACAGTGAAGATGACGATATTGATGGCGATGGCATACCAAATGATCAGGACAACGATATCGATGGTGACGGTATTCCGAATGATGAAGATAATGACATTGATGGTGATGGTATTCCAAACAACGAGGATAGTGACATTGATGGCGATGGCATTCCTAATCAAGAAGATGACGACATCGATGGCGATGGCATACCCAATGACAAAGACAGTGATGTGGATGGCGACGGTATGCCCAATGAAGATGAGCCTAAAAGCTTCGATGTCGACAAAGACGGAATTACAAATGATGATGATGCCGATATTGATGGCGATGTTCTACCAAATGAATTAGACTCAGATATGGATGGAGATGGAGTGCCTAATACTCTTGATAAAGATATTGATGGTGATGGCACTCCAAATGCACACGATGATGATGAACATGAAGCTGCTGACATTCAACCCGGAGCAGTTGAGCAGAACGTAGTTAAGCGTGAGAAACGGTCTGTTGAATCAGTGCCTGATATGGATAACGATGGTATTCCTGACGATATTGACACGGATAAGGATGGCGACGGTATTCCAAATGAAAAGGATGATGACATTGATGGTGACGGTATTCCCAATCATGAAGACAATGATATTGATGGTGATGGCATTCTGAATGAAAATGATACTGATCGGGATGGTGATGGTTTGCTCAATGAGCATGACGACAGTGATGGTGAATCAGACGATAAAAAAGCTGAAACAAAGTCCGAGGAAGATGATATTAAGCCCGAAGATGAACTATTGTGGGTAAGAAATATTTTTTATACACATATATACATATGTGTGTTCAATTGTTGCTATGAATTCTTAATATTGAAGATAATTAGTAATTTCCTCAGAGAGTTTCTTAGTATTTAGATGCTTCTATGCGCAAACAAGTCTTGATAACAAGCGAACATAATAAGTATTCTACGACTTCTTTTTCAAATTAGGTTGAACTATGAGATTATTTATAGGATAGGAGATAACAAGGATCGCAAGAGGTACGTCCATAACTGTAACTTCGCATTTCTGACGGTTACAGCCATGTTGAAGTTCTTATTGTTTTGAGCTCATTAAGCTTCGATATACTTAGTCGTATATCTGGTGCGCTTTAGGGTTCGAACTACGCAACGGTGGAACATTTCGATTCAAAACCGTTTAACTTACTTGGTTTTAGGAAAGTTCTCTTAAATATTTTAAGCAAATGTGTTTTTAGTCACGTTTACTAGAGTAAAAAAAGCGGACTTTACTGTATTGAAAAGCCCTTCAAATTTATATTTAACCGATACGAATAGTGCAATTTCGATAACATTGGTTTATTAGGCTATACCAAAGCATATCGATCTAGATGGCGATGGAATTCCAAACGAACAAGACGAAGACATCGATGGAGACGCTAAGCCTAATGCAGAAGACGAAGATATCGATGGAGATGGTATACTCAATATTCACGATGATGATATTGATGGAGATATTATACCCAACGAGAAAGATTCTGACATTGATGGTGATGGTGTACTCAACATTCATGACACTGATTTGGATGGTGATGGAGTGGCAAATATCATCGATGATGATATTGATGGAGATGGCGTAAAAAATATACACGATCACGATATAGATGGTGATGGTGTTCACAATATTCACGATGACGATTTAGATGGCGATGGCATCCATAATGAGAAAGATGACGACATCGATGGTGATGGAATACCAAATCATAAAGACACCGATATAGATAGTGATGGTATATGGAATCCAGAAGACGACGACATTGACGGAGACGGTATTCTTAATGAACATGACCGAGATCATCACAAGCTTGAGGTATTTAATGCAGTAAAGTTACTCAGATATTTTGGTTATGTAGAACCAACACTGAAAACACAGAACACACTTAACAAAAAGATACCCTCACAAAGCTAAGTAAGAAGATCGGAAAAATCTAAAATATCTGATGTCTTTTTGATTGAAAATGCAAACGAAACACAGGAAGAACACATTTTAATTTCTGTGTAATAAAATTTTATCAGGCTGTAAAAAAAATTGTCGATGTGGATGGCGATGGAGTTCCAAATGAGGAAGATGAAGATATTGATGGTGATACCAAGCCCAATGAAGAGGATGAAGATATGGATGGTGATGGTATTTTAAACGTACATGACGATGATATGGATGGTGATGTTATACCAAACGTAAAGGATCCTGATATGGATGGAGATGGTATTTTAAATATTCATGATTCTGACATAGACGGCGATGGAATCGCAAACCACAAGGATGATGATATTGACGGCGACGGTGTACAAAATATTCATGACGAAGATATTGATGGCGATGGTGTTCACAATAGTCACGATAATGACTTAGATGGTGATGGTATATCAAATGAGCACGATGAGGACGTGGACGGTGATGGAATATCAAATAAAGAAGATCAAGATATTGATGGTGATGGAATTCCCAACGATAAAGATCAAAACAAATCTAAGGTATTTTAATCAGAAAATTTCTTCAGGGTCTAAGGATTCTTTGACTAACTAAACGTAAGGAAGTTGAAAGTTACAACAAAACTTCAATTAAGAGAATCTAAGGAGCCTGAGGTACTTTCTGTTTAAAAATGTTTATGTTTCCATAAAATTCCTTTATTAGGCAATGCCTAAACATGTAGATTTGGATGGTGATGGAATTCCTAATGAAGACGACGATGATATCGACGGTGATATAATTCCTAATGAGGAAGATGAAGACATGGATGGAGATGGAATTTTGAACGTTCATGACGATGATATGGACGGCGACGTGATTCCAAATGAAAAAGATGCAGACATGGATGGCGATGGGGTGCTCAACATACATGATAGTGATATAGATGGCGATGGAATAGAAAATATTTTAGATGAAGACATAGACGGCGACGGAGTAAAAAATGTGCATGACAGCGACATCGACGGCGATGGCGTACACAATGAAAATGATACTGATTTGGATGGTGATGGTATTTCAAATGAACATGATGAAGATATCGATGGTGATGGAGTATCAAATAAGAATGACACAGATATAGATAGTGATGGTATTTCTAACGTAAAAGATCACGACGTAGATGGTGATGGTATTCCTAATGACAAAGATGACGATAAGCACAAGGTGGAGGTATTTTATTCAGAAACCTTCCTCAGACTCTACGGATTTTCTGTAATAAAGAGGTATGAAAACCGTAAGTTCTTATAATGTCATATTGACTTATTTGAAGAAAATCCTTGGATTCTGGGGAATTTTCTGTTTAAATACTCTTTATATTTTTTTTTTGGATAAAAACGGTTGATATTCCCTTTATCAGGCAGTGCCTAAGGAAATTGATTTGGACGGCGATGGAATTCCAAACGAACGAGATAACGATATCGATGGTGACGTTATTCCAAACGATCAGGATGAGGATATCGATGGAGATGGAATTCTTAACATCAACGACGATGATATTGATGGGGATGTAATCCCAAATGAACACGACGCTGATATGGATGGGGATGGCGTTTTAAATATCGACGATGAGGATTTGGATGGTGACGGTGTGGCAAATACTGTTGACGATGATATTGACGGCGATGGTGTTAAAAACGTAAACGATTTCGATATCGACGGCGATGGCGTCCATAATGTTCATGATAACGATTTTGATGGTGACGGCATTCCAAATGATCAGGACGAAGATATAGATGGTGACGGTATACCAAATGATCAGGATAACGATATAGACGGCGATGGAGTTTTTAATAGCGAGGATAATGATGTCGACGGTGACGGTATACCTAATCATAAAGAGACTAAAATGTCCCAACGGGAGGTATTAAATATGGGAAAAGTCCCCGAATCTTTGGAATTTCTTTTCGTTACTATTGGAGACGGGCACGAGTTTATTTCCGTAAAAATGTATGTACATACTGGACTATTATGACAAGGCTTGTGTACGCATATGCGAAATCTCAAAGAATCCGGGGTCTTTTCCAACAGTTTTCCAAGTTTTGACGGCTGTTTATTTGTTGTGTAAAAATAGTTCATATTTCCATAACATTAATTTAATAGGCTCTGCCTAAGGTAATTGATTTGGATGGTGACGGAATTCCTAATGAAGATGATGAGGATATAGATGGGGACGCAAAGCCTAATGAACAAGATGAAGATATTGATGGCGATGGAATACCGAATATTCATGACGATGACATTGATGGGGATGTCATACCGAATGAAAGAGATACGGATATGGATGGAGATGGTGTGTTAAATATTCATGATTCCGATTTAGATGGTGACGGCGTGGCAAACATACATGATGACGATATGGACGGCGACGGTGTTAAAAATATTCACGATGTGGATATCGACGGCGACGGAGTTGAAAATATAAAAGACAGCGATTTGGATGGGGATGGTATTCATAATGATCAGGATATTGATATTGATGGCGATGGTATACCCAATGCATATGATAGCGATATTGATAGTGATAATATTTCAAATAATGAGGATGATGATATCGATGGTGATGGTATTCCAAATCACCGAGATAATGTTAAACATATCTCTGAGGTAGTTTATTCTTGAAAGGTCCTTAAAGTCTTTGGATTTTCTTAAAACAATTTTTTACATACCCTATAGTCTACCCTATAAAAAAAGATGGCCAAATAGTAGTTCTTTTTTTATAGAAAAAAGGCTTATGTGTAGAAAAACAAAGAATCTAGGGTCTTTTCGGATTAAAAAAATCTCAAGAGGAGAAGGCTGTGAATGCTAAGAATTCATGATTTTAAATTTTGTGTTAGGCACCGCCTAAATATGTTGATCTCGATGGAGATGGTATTCCAAACGAGCAGGATGAAGACATCGATGGCGATGTTATACCGAATGAGCAAGACGAAGATATGGACGGTGACGGCATTTTAAACATTCATGATGATGACATTGATGGAGATGTGATTCCAAATGAAAAAGATACCGATATGGATGGTGATGGTGTTCTGAATATTCACGATAGTGACTTGGACGGTGATGGAATAGCAAACATAATCGACGATGATATTGACGGCGATGGTGTTAAGAATGTACATGATACTGATATTGATGGAGATGGTGTTCACAATGTTCATGACACCGATTTGGATGGAGATGGTATTCCAAACGATAGGGATGATGATGTAGACGGTGATGGCACTGCCAATCATGAAGATGATGATGTCGATGGTGATGGTATTCTCAACCACGAGGACGACGACAAACACGGATCTGAGGTAGTTTAGTATTCGAACATCCTCATATAGCTACAAAATAGCATTTATGTTTTCCATAAGAGATAAACAAATAAAGAATTCTGGTTCTTAAATTTGAGGATATTCGTTAAAAACTCTCAAGATGCGCTTGTTTTTGTGGTTTGTTAACTATAGTTAATATTTTGGTAATATTACTTAATAGGCAGTGCCAGATCGCGTAGACGTGGACGGCGATGGCATTCCAAATGAGGAAGATGATGACATTGATGGTGATACCATACCAAACGAAAAGGATGAGGATATGGATGGCGATGGTATCATAAATATTGAAGATAAAGACATGGATGGAGATGTAATACCAAACGAAAGAGATCCGGATATGGATGGTGATGGAATACTAAACGTTCATGATAAAGATTTAGATGGTGATGGTGTACTTAATGTCAACGATCAAGATATCGACGGTGATGGTGTACCGAATACGGAAGATCATGATATTGATGGCGACGGAGTTCACAACATCCACGATAATGATTTAGACGGCGACGGTATTCCCAATGACAAAGACGACGATATTGATGGTGATGGTATACCAAACTCGAAGGATAAAGACATCGATGGTGATGGTATTCCCAATGATAAAGATCACGATATTGATGGGGATGGTATATCTAACCATGCCGACAATGATATTGATGGCGATGGTATTCCTAATCATCAGGATGATGATAAGCATTCGGAGGTATTTTAATCTGGAAAAGTCCTCAGTACCTTTTTTAATAGAGTTTAAGAGTTGCTGGCGGAGATTACGAGTTTCAGTTTCTTGTCATATGAGCGAAAGATTCTGAGGACTTTTCTGTGTAAAAAATACTTACGATTTAAATGTTGTCGGTAAAAATAGTTCATATTTTCATAATGTTACTTTATTAGGGCTTGCCTCAACTAATCGACTTAGATGGTGATGGCATTCCTAATGAGCAGGATAGCGACATTGATGGCGATGTCATACCGAATGAGGAGGATGAAGACATGGATGGTGATGGCATTTTAAACATCCATGACGATGACATTGATGGTGATGTCATTCCAAATGAGAACGATCCCGACATGGATGGCGATGGTGTTCTCAATATACATGATACCGACTTGGATGGCGATGGTGTTGCAAATGTTATTGATGATGACTTAGATGGGGACGGTGTTCCTAACACCATTGATCATGATATCGATGGTGATGGAGTCCACAATATAAACGATAGTGATTTAGATGGTGATGGTGTGTTAAATATTGATGATGCCGATTTAGATGGCGATGGTGTACCAAATGTTGTCGATACGGATCTTGATGGTGACGGTGTGCTAAATGTTGCCGATGTAGATTTGGATGGTGATGGCTTATTGAATGTAGCCGATACAGACATCGATGGTGATGGGGTTCATAATATTAATGACAACGATTTAGATGGAGACGGTGTTCCCAATGAGGAAGATGATGATATTGATGGCGACGGCACATCCAACTCAGAAGATGATGATATCGATGGCGATGGTATACCAAATGCTGAAGACGACCTCATCAATATATACGAATATGAGGTATTTTCTTCTGGAAAAGCCCCTCCTCTATTAATTTATTGGAATTTGTTCAGACTTTTTCACATATTTAATTCTCTCATAATCCGTTGGTTTCAGGATCTCATAAACTAAGTTATTTTTTATTGCAAATAGCCATTTCAATAGAGGTCTTTCTTGATCGTTTTTCTCTTAATTATTCACCTTTCGATATCGTCCATCATGAAGAAACAAAAGATTTAGATTTGAAACTCTACTAACACAGGCAAAATATCTACGGCACTTTGTTATTACCCGATTAAATTGAAAACGATTGGTAATTTATCAGTAATCCTGCCTCATTTCCTACAAATCCAACTTCCGTCTTGTTATTTAATTATTTGCTCCTTTACTAATTGCATGATAAATAGAAAATGGGTTTTAATAAAATTCAAAATTTCTTTTAGGAGGGTGAAATCCCCGAGAACCGTAGGAGTCGCACCCATATCTACGAGTTGCTGCAACTCGATGATGAGTCAAATGCTCGCGAGAAGGCAGTGAATAACGTGGCTGAAATAATATTACGCGACATAAAACGCACATACGAAAATGCAATCAAGCCCCTGGAAACTTTGTATAAATATCGTGATTTGAGCAATCGTCACTTTGGTGACCCGGAGATTTTCTCTAAGCCACTGGTATTGTTTATGGGCCCATACTCTGGCGGCAAATCATCCATAATTAATTATTTGACTGACAACGAGTACACAGCCAGCTCTCTAAGAACCGGTAAGTGCATTGCGCATTTATTGCATGAACTTGATAAGACCTTAGAAGTTAATGGTATTTGGCATCAGGTGCCGAGCCGTCACCCGCTTATTTCAACATCTTAATGTGGGGCAATGAGACTGAGGTACTGGATGGAACGCAACTGGCAGCTGACTACACTTTCTCTGGACTGCAGAAGTTTGGACAGGGCTTAGAAGACCGCCTGCGGGGCCTTAAAATGCCAAACAAGCTTTTGGAGAAGGTAGGTAGCTCCATGAGATGGTTCTATGCTGACAAACGTTTTACTGTAATTCGTTCAATTTAAGGTCAACATTGTTGAGATTCCCGGCATCTTGGAAGTACGCAAACAAGTTTCGCGTCTGTTCCCCTTCAATGACGCCTGCCAGTGGTTCATCGACCGCGCTGATGTTATCTTCTTGGTGTACGATCCGGCTAAGCTGGATGTGGGGCCGGAGACAGAGGCTATTTTGGACCAACTCAAGGGCCGCGAATACCAAACACGCATAATCTTAAACAAGGCTGATACTGTTAAGCCAGAGGAACTGCTACGCGTCCAAAGCGCATTGATATGGAATATTTCCCCCTTAATGTCTTCGGCCCAACCGCCATTGGTGTACACCACCTCGTTGTGGTCCCACCCGTATCAGGAGGGCTCGCCTGCTCGTCTGCTGCTGGCTCAGGAAAGAGCCTTTCTAAGAGACTTACGTACTGCCGTCGATAAGCGGATCGAAAATAAAATTGCCAGTGCGCGTCGTTTTGCTGTAAGTTTTAAACTTCAAACCCTCCAAAATTACCAAAACTTTATGTCCCGTCTATTCCAAAATGTCAGGTACGCGTCCGTAATCATGCCAAAATGGTTGACTGCTATCTTAATACTTTCTACAACCACAAGACTTTGTTCGGCAACAAGAAACGCATTGCCGACAACATTATTGATAATCCGCAAAACTATCACATTTACGAAGGCCTGTCAACACTTACGAACATTTCACGTTACGACCTGCCGGATCCCGAAGTCTATCGTGATTTCTTCCGCTTGAATCAGTTGTACGAGTTCAAGAAGTTGGCTGAAACCTGTTCATATTTCCGCGGTTGCCCCATCACCAAGTTAGATGTGGCCATTTCTTACGATTTACCTGATCTGTCTGGCAAATACAAGAAAATGGTCGAATCTGCTTTGCATAAAATCGAAAGTAAAGACACTTCTGCCACGGCTGCGTCACATCATGCCGATGAGAACAAGCACCCCAAAAGTTGAGTTGATTCCTCTCTATTTCACCACTCCACACTCAACCCCTCCATTAACCTTAAACATAAGTGATGTTCACAAAAGATACCAGCCGTCAATTTTGAATGTGTGAAAGTTAATGGTCCTACCAAACACAAGACAAGAAAGCGCTTTCGATTAAAATTTCTTATCCCAAGAGAGCGAGAGAGGGAATTAGACAAAACTGGCAATAGATTTTTTTTTTTTGGTTTTTTTAATTTAATTTTGAAGATCTTTAATGTCCTTTCAAATTTGAGAGAAGAGAGCAACAGACATGGGCCATTTCAGCTTAAAGCGCAAACACCGAATCAGCACTTAAAATAGAGCAATTCAAAATTATTGAAAAAAAAAAAAACGAAAAATCCCTGCATAAAAATAAGCAAAAAAAAAATATATAATTAAAAAAAAAACTAAAACTAAAGCACAGAAAATAGTAAACGAACTAGCACTAACCCAACGTTCTAAAGCGAGAGAGAGTAGTGATTTTATTTACTGTATTGAATAAACGTTTCTTTATTCAAACAGGTGCGATTTTCCAATCCTCTCCCACCCCCAACTAGAGCACTAATCATTTGACTATGATATGAAATATACTTTAAGGAACTAGACTTTTCTTTTGCCATCTAACACTCAAATGATACTGGATCTTCAACAACTAACCGCAACTACATATTTTATATTTATTTTGAAGCATTTAATTTATTTGTAAATTTTTGTTGTCTGTGTCCACTTTTTACAAACTTACGTGCCCTTTCCTTTCCTTTCCTTTCCTCCCTCCAAGTAATTTCCGACTGCCGACTACCGCCACCGGCCGCCAAGTCGCCGTAGCCAACGTAGCCCCCACCCCGTTTCGAGTGTAACCCTATTCAACCATTTACTTAGTTATTAAGCCGTAATAGTAAAGAGAGTTCTTAAACAGTGAAGACGTAATGAAAATTAGAAATTTTATTAAAACAAAGGAAAACAAAATTATTTTAGTGTATCAAATTTTTAGGTAATTTTTTTGTGTGTAGAAGATGAAAGAGTGAGACATTTTCTACATAAAACAGTGTAAGCAAATTTGTAAGAGGTCGTGTAATAAATGCAATATTAAGAAATAAATTAAATAAACAAAAAACCAGCTCAAGTGTGATTTCAATTCAGAGGAGGAAATTCGTGTTACGAAAAAAACGTAAGTAAAAGTTGAAATTGTGGGCGCAAAACTGCGCAAGAGGAGATGGGAAATTCAAGACAAGCCATCCATCCAACCATTGGCTGTTGAATTGGCAGTCGTCATTTAAAGACGGCTAAAGACCCCCTCAAAGTTGTGGATTTGGAAATAGGCGCAAACTTTACAAACAGCCGCGAGACTTTCAAAGCTGTCAGACGACACCCGATTCATTCAAATCGATCGAGCCGCTATAAAGTTACAACGTTGGAAAGAAAATGTTTAGCAAAAGTTCACTCCCTACTCGATTCTGTTGGCCTGATGCTTCACAAAAACAAACAAAAACAAAAAACACATTTTAAGTTGTTTTTCTCTCGTCCATCTAATTGGGATGGGGTTTGTTGCAGCTGTTGTACTTTTTAGTACCGGCATAAATGTGGCAGCAGCCTGAGGAGACGATTACATACATACCTACATATCGCCACTGCAAATGCAAACGCATGTAATTCTGCTTCATTGTTTTTACAGTAGAAACAAAAAATAAAAGATTATAAAACTAATAATTAAAGTAAGATTTAATTTTTGTTCGCAGGGATCTAAAAATTGGAACAGGTAGTTTTTTTAAAAAAATAACCACAATCAATCAAAAACTCGGCTTTGAATTTTACAACCGTTTATGTTTAAGGTGACGATATGTATGCATGTACAATACAAAAATAAGCTAAAGTTTTTTTTCTCTTTGTGAATGTTAAAAATATTGAAAAAATTCTTGTACATTGTAAATTGTCGCTACATTTAACTAAGATTTTTTTTGGAAGTTTTCGACAGCAAATCAGTTTCCGAGCTCGAGATTTACTAAAACCATCAAACATTATGTCGACTGGATTATCTGCTCTGCTATTTTCTACTGCATGTGTCTATGTAGGTGTATGTGTGTATGCAGGAAAAATTTGAATTATTTTGGCCGAACAACTTTGCCACCCTTCTGGCTTAAAACTTAAACGAGTAATTTGTGTGCGAATTGTTTACTTCCAGCAGCACAAGTTCAACAGAAACTACAACAACAGAGCAGCAGCAGCGAACAGTTTTTTTCCAAAAGCAAATTTGGAAAAGTTGTTTTTAAATTTTTTCTTGAAACACCCGGCCAACAGAATCAAGTAGGAAGTGGATTTTGGCAAACTATTTGCTTCAAAATGCTGTATCTCGGCGACCGCTTAACCGATTTCGACGAATTTGATGGCAAGCGAAAGCTTCGGATTTGGACTTCATTTCTATATCTATATTTCTATGAATGTATCTAAAATCTCAAACGGATTCCCCTACTTAGTCACATAAAAAAGCGATTTGCAGAGCACTTTTGTAACGAAATAGAACCCTCTTTAATTTCCAACTGTTCAATTTCTATATACGCTACCCGAATTGACCGCTTATGTGATAATGGCTTGCTTGTCTTCAATTCTTGCACAAATTGAACTATGAAAAAACTCTTAGAACAAAATTCCTCGCAAACAGTTTTTTTCCAAAAGCAAATTTGGAAAAGTTGTTTTTAAATTTTTTCTTGAAACACCCGGCCAACAGAATCAAGTAGGAAGTGGATTTTGGCAAACTATTTGCTTCAAAATGCTGTATCTCGGCGACCGCTTAACCGATTTCGACGAATTTGATGGCAAACGAAAGCTTCGGATTTGGACTTCATTTCTACATCTATATTTCTATGAATGTATCTAAAATCTCAAACGGATTCCCCTACTTAGTCACATAAAAAAGCGATTTGCAGAGCACTTTTGTAACGAAATAGAACCCTCTTTAATTTCCAGCTGTGCAATTTCCTTATACGCTACCCGAATTGACCGCTTTTGTGATGATGGCTTGCTTGTCTTCAATTCTTGCACAAATTGAACTATGAAAAAACTCTTAGAACAAAATTCCTCGCAAACAGTTTTTTTCCAAAAGCAAATTTGGAAAAGTTGTTTTTAAATTTTTTCTTGAAACACCCGGCCAACAGAATCAAGTAGGAAGTGGATTTTGGCAAACTATTTGCTTCAAAATGCTGTATCTCGGCGACCGCTTAACCGATTTCGACGAATTTGATGGCAAACGAAAGCTTCGAATTTGGACTTCATTTCTACATCTATATTTCTATGAATGTATCTAAAATCTTAAACGGATTCCCCTACTTAGTCACATAAAAAAGCGATTTGCAGAGCACTTTTGTAACGAAATAGAACCCTCTTTAATTTCCAACTGTTCAATTTCTATATACGCTACCCGAATTGACCGCTTATGTGATAATGGCTTGCTTGTCTTCAATTCTTGCACAAATTGAACTATGAAAAAACTCTTAGAACAAAATTCCTCGCAAACAGTTTTTTTCCAAAAGCAAATTTGGAAAAGTTGTTTTTAAATTTTTTCTTGAAACACCCGGCCAACAGAATCAAGTAGGAAGTGGATTTTGGCAAACTATTTGCTTCAAAATGCTGTATCTCGGCGACCGCTTAACCGATTTCGACGAATTTGATGGCAAACGAAAGCTTCGAATTTGGACTTCATTTCTACATCTATATTTCTATGAATGTATCTAAAATCTTAAACGGATTCCCCTACTTAGTCACATAAAAAAGCGATTTGCAGAGCACTTTTGTAACGAAATAGAACCCTCTTTAATTTCCAACTGTTCAATTTCTATATACGCTACCCGAATTGACCGCTTATGTGATAATGGCTTGCTTGTCTTCAATTCTTGCACAAATTGAACTATGAAAAAACTCTTAGAACAAAATTCCTCGCAAACAGTTTTTTTCCAAAAGCAAATTTGGAAAAGTTGTTTTTAAATTTTTTCTTGAAACACCCGGCCAACAGAATCAAGTAGGAAGTGGATTTTGGCAAACTATTTGCTTCAAAATGCTGTATCTCGGCGACCGCTTAACCGATTTCGACGAATTTGATGGCAAACGAAAGCTTCGGATTTGGACTTCATTTCTACATCTATATTTCTATGAATGTATCTAAAATCTCAAACGGATTCCCCTACTTAGTCACATAAAAAAGCGATTTGCAGAGCACTTTTGTAACGAAATAGAACCCTCTTTAATTTCCAGCTGTGCAATTTCCTTATACGCTACCCGAATTGACCGCTTTTGTGATGATGGCTTGCTTGTCTTCAATTCTTGCACAAATTGAACTATGAAAAAACTCTTAGAACAAAATTCCTCGCAAACAGTTTTTTTCCAAAAGCAAATTTGGAAAAGTTGTTTTTAAATTTTTTCTTGAAACACCCGGCCAACAGAATCAAGTAGGAAGTGGATTTTGGCAAACTATTTGCTTCAAAATGCTGTATCTCGGCGACCGCTTAACCGATTTCGACGAATTTGATGGCAAACGAAAGCTTCGAATTTGGACTTCATTTCTACATCTATATTTCTATGAATGTATCTAAAATCTTAAACGGATTCCCCTACTTAGTCACATAAAAAAGCGATTTGCAGAGCACTTTTGTAACGAAATAGAACCCTCTTTAATTTCCAACTGTTCAATTTCTATATACGCTAGCCGAATTGACTGCTTATGCGATGATGGTTTGTCTTTGCAATCAACAGTCTTTCATAGCTGTCAGACGCCACCCGATTCATTTAAATCGATCAAGCCGTTACAAAGTTATAAGGTTTGGAAGAAATTGTTTAGCAAAAATCCACTCGCTACGCGATTCTGTTGGCCTGATACTTCGATAAAAAGGGGAAAAAACACACAAACAGTTCTTAAGTTTTCAATGTCTTTTAAAAGTTCTCGCTTAAATCGCTTCTTTATGTAAGTAAATAGGTAGCCGATATCCATTTAAGATTTTAATACATATTGAAGCCCAAATCCAGAGCTGTCATTTGCCATAAAATTCATCGAAATCGGTGAAGCGGTCGCCGAGATACAGCCTTTTGAAGCAAATAGTTTGCAAAAATCCACTTCCTACTCGATTCTGTTGGCCGGGTGTTTCAAGAAAAAAATCAAAAACAACTTTTCCAAATTTGCTTTTGGAAAAAATTTGTTCGCTGCTGCTGCTCTGTTGTTGTTGTAGTTTTGCTCTGTTTGTGCGATTTTTATTGATTATCTTCTTCAGGCCTTGGTTTGGGCAACAATTGCAAAAGCTTTGTGCCGGCTGGTAGACAGCCCAGCGGACAGATATTTCCAGAGCACAGGGTTTTAAGCCACGCCCTCAAGGAAGGGGGCGTTAATGATAAATTGCTTTTCGAAAGCATTTCTTTGCAACTTTAAAAGAAACATATTTCACATACTCAAACTGAAGTCAAGATATCTTCCAAATCAACAAGAAAAAAAAAAGGTCAAGGTTGAACAATACTTTTGCTATTTTTGTGAAGGTTGCGGTATTTGAACTTAACAATTCATCACTAAAAGGGGGCGTGTTGCTTAATTTTACTATTTATTTATTGGAAATTAATCTACTGTCTGACTTCCGAGGCCTTTGCCTTAATTCGTTTGATTCAGCCGCACCGATTATTGGCAAAATATGATCGCAAATGCTGCGAAAAATGAGTGACAGTTGATGATCCATATTTCAGCAAATCATATTAAAACGTTTATGGAATCGAATTGTCGGTGGGGACAAGTCAGTTTCGTTGATATTAAAATAGGTGTGTTGGAAGAAATATTCGTACTTTATTCACCAGAACAATTTCGTAGCATGTCTTTGTAAAAGTTCAAATAATTTAAGCCGCTGAAATTTAATTTTTTTTAGGTGAATTGATTGAAAAGTTCTAATACCACAAGTGAATAAATAAAATTATCGCGGCAAGTGCGCAACTCAACTGTCTGTTCAAGATCTCGATGTCTGGTGGAATATGCAAATTTTGTTCTTCTGAAATCGAAGAAAATGAAAATATGTTCAGGGAAATTAATTTTTCATTAACGATCACAAACTTAAAACTTGTCTATTATTTTGACCATAAACACTATAACGGCGTAACTTCTCGCGGGTGTTGAAACAGCTGTTTGAAAAGGAGTAAAATTTTTGAGTAGAAGAGCTCTAAACTTAATATAAAATGAAATCATACGACATAGAGGGAAAATACATGTGAATATTTTACAGTCTTACGGCTCTCATGGTTTTTTAAAATTTTTCAAATTCCTTTACACATCATTAGCTCAGAGATGGGATGTATTTTGATCTAAACAAATAAAGCAAACGAAGAATACCGAATAACGAAGAACAACAACAATCGTAAATAAAAATAATTTTTGGTGCAAAATTTATCAACGGCGTAAACGTAAGAAAAACTGTCGTAAGATTTTTATGCTCATTTTTAAAATACACAGATTATTATATGTAATTACCTGCTAAATACTCACCGGTCACGAATTGAATTCGACTTGACTAAATATGTGCTTGTCCAAAGTCGAATTCGTTCGAGTCGCTTCGTTACAAATATGTATTTCGAATGCAAGAAATGTTTAAATTTTAACTATATTTTTATTGAATAACATTTGTTGCGTACAGTTTTAAGTGGTTTCCGATAATGCTGACATTTTCGAGTTCGTTTAACACATGCACGACCACTCTATACATATTTTTTTGTATATTTATTAATATCTTAACATACAGTTATGATATATCCATGTACAATATTAATAAATAATTTTTTATTTTATATTTGTTAAGTATAATAATAATAATAATAATAATAATAGTAATTTTTGCAGTTTTATTATAATTAACAATATGATATATTTGTGTACTCGTATGTATATTTTTTTTAAATTGTATCGTATATGTTTTGATAAGTTTTGTGTAGGTAAAACCTGCTTAAACTATAAACAATCGTCTTCATCTCTGTATGCAATCAACCCAGACAAAACAACTCATGTGTTTGTGTGTGTGTGTGTGTGTGTTTGTTTTAAACACACACACACATGCACACACACGCCCACACATACAATTAAAAATAAGTCAAATGGAAAAAATTAGCCAGCAAAAAACGAAACGAAAAGCTGCTTAATCATAATTTATTTGTTAATAAATACATATAAAATAAAAACTAAAACAAAATGTTTTCTATAGCGCCGCTTGGCAAAATCAATGTCATGCAATAGTTGACAAAAACAAAAGACACGCGCTCAGTTTCCATTACATTTACGAAACTTAATTATAAATATGAAATAAAAATTACATTTTAGTGCTCAGGTTTACCGCATGAAGGCGACTATTGACAAGGGCTTGGTCCATGTTGCCAGTAGTGGCTTTAAGGGCCGTAAACGAGTGCCTTAAAAGCTTTCGATTTGTACATGTTCTTTAAAATATTTTATTCTTATCATTAAATATCTTAATTTTCGAAACTATAATCAAATTATATATAAAATATTCTGCCTTATATCGTTGTTTTCTATACGCCTTAACTATTAATTTATAGTTCATTAAATTTAAAAAAAAAATTATAAATTAAAAATTATAATAATAAATTTTAATTGAAACACTTAATTGACTTTATCCTGTTTCCTTTAATTCGAGTGTTTTGATAAGTCTAAGGTAAAATGTATGTACGAGTATGTATTTATGTATTTATGAACATTTTTTATTTTTAACTTTTGTCGTACTCTGGCTTCATTTATAAATTCTGTTTTTTCATATTTCTGCGTTTTTACTCCTTAAACTATTTGTGTTTAGTTTTTATATGAAATACACGAGAGGTACATGAAAATTGCTATTATGTGTGTTTGTGTGTGTGTGTGTGTGTGTGTGTGTTTATCTAATTGTTAGTCATCATTATTATTGTATTATTTTGTTTAAATGACGTTGAGTTATTAAGATGGTCAATTTGCTGTGCAGGCTGGGCCCAAGCCGTTGCGGCTCTGAAACAACAAATAACATCGGAAGATTTACAGATTTACGACCGGACAAAGAAGCAGAAGCGTAAGAGATTTGCCAGACCAGCTTTAATTCCAGCTGCGTTCAATATTTTAAGTGTGGAGCAAAACTGTCGAAACGAAACGCCATAATCGTTTGCCAGGCTGGCACTCTGCTCAGCTGGATGTGGCGCGTACATGACTACAAGTGGGCAGATCATCGGCCCAGGTTCACCACGGACTGTAGCGCCAAAAGAAGAAGAAGATCATCGGCACAGCTGAACTCGTCAGTCATTTAAGTCATATGATTTTCAATACTTGTTGTTAAACAATTCCATTTATTTAATCCGAAAAGATATTGTATAAACGAACAAGTTAAGACTTTTGGTCCATCCTGTATCAACTGTTGCCCCTACGCAACACTAATGTGTTGCTTCCATCTTACAAGCGAGCGATTTTGTGACAATCCTGACAATTTGTTAAGGTGCGTGGGGGAAATATTAAATAAACAAAAAGTATGATTGTGTGATTTATGGCCTCTGAAATGCCGAAGCAAAAGTTTCGCATTCACTGTGAATGTATGCCAGAATGCCCAGACAACCGCTTTACAATCTGGCATCACCTAAAATGCCAGCTGGCTTTTTTAAAAATCAACAGCCTTTTGAAAACTTCGTTTGACGGCCGTAGTTATTAGATAAAAATTACAAAATCAGACTTCAACTTCAAAAGAAATAAAAAGAGCACAACAGACGTGTAGCCAATGTTGCCAACCCTACGAATTTACAAAATTTGAGGGCGGCGGTTCATCAAGAAAGATGCTGCTTTGTTTTGCTTTTGTAAAAGAAATCCCTATTTACGCACATACAACTGTTTAGGAGAGCGGCGAAAAAGCTGTTACAGTGACCAACAAAAATTATTGTTTAGAGAGTAAAAGAAATCTTAAACTTTCTCCCGCTAAAAAGACTTTTTTGTCGAATAGATTTTAAACAAAACAATTAACTTCTGACATACAAGTCGTTCTGTCATAATTGTTTCGATCAAATTGAAAAATCACGCTTACGCGCTTACACGCTTAGGTGCAGGCAAGTGGCAAGTGGCAAGTTTTTGGAGCGCTGCAATCGACAAAAGTCATTCTGGTGGAAGAATGAAACAAGTTGTGTCTTTGTCCCAACCCAACAGGTTGTCAGACTTTTGTTTGAATTTTCCAATTACATAATTTCAGTTGGGCCAAAGTCAGAAACTGGTCGCTTAGACGATTGCATAACGGCGACGAGCGATGAATGGTGGCGACTGTGCGTCGCCAGAAATATAACACACAATCGTGGCGTTGGTCGAATTTCGTCATGCCTGGGCGAAACTTGAAATACTAGATTTATGTGGACGACGAACAATCCAGCCTCACGTGTCTTTGCCCAAACCGTAAACGACTTTAACAAAATTCTAAGCAAAAGTTGTTTATACGTCGCGATTGTGCTTCACACGACGACGAATTTATGCAGCGAATATTTCGTCGCCATTGTGTTTCTAGCATAGAGCACAGTTTTTGTTGTTGTTGACTACAGCCCATTATGGCCGGTCAGATCAGTGGGTTTAAAATTTGACGTCTTTGTACGAGCATTACGAGTATTTTGCAGCAAACTTTTCCTCCACTTTAAAATTCATTTCATTTTTAAGGCCATCTGGGTGCCGAAAGTGCGTAGCTGCCATCCTTCTGAGCGGCCGTGTTGTAGGCAGCCGGACAACACACAACAACAACTACTTACATATACGATATATTTTGATTTTGAATTGATTTGTGTAGCTTTAGGGCGATCAGTTAAACTGAAACTCAGCTTTAAAAATATAAGTTTTTACATACAGTTTAAGCGCTGTTTTAGCGCTATAATTTAGTTTTGGGTAAAACTGTTGGCGCAGCTTAAGAAAAGACCTGATATATCGAATTATATAACGCCGATATGTTTGTGGGCCAATATTGCAAAATATTTGATCATGCCAACAAGGGCTGTCTGTACTGACCCTGAACCGGTTCTGACTACGGCTTTCGGCAGTTACTCGCAATAACAACCTGCTTCTCAATCCTTTCATTTCATTTACAATATAATCGTGTGTGTTTTATGAATGCCGTGATATGTTGCGGGGTGACTCTTTGTTTCTTAATGCGCTCTAGTGCGTATTGCGTTTCCGAATGCTGTTAAGCATAATTTTAATTGTATTGTATATTTATTATTATTGTTTCAATATTATTAACAATTCTTATAACACTAGTACTGTTTTTGGGGGGGTTTTGGGTTTTCCTAAACGCGAACATGAGCTTTCGAGGGCTCTACTGCCGCAAACATCATCATCAGTCAATTAAGCATTTGATTTTGCATTTTTTTGTTTGTTTGTTTCTCAATGTTTAACTTTTAGATTAAATAAATAATTTGTGGTTATTCAGTTTCTTGATATCGACAAATTCAGAAAGTTTTGTTTTTCAAAAGAAAAATCTATTTTGCGGCTTTTTGTTTTTGTGTCTGCCGTTTGTTGCGATACATACCGTTATTTAAGATAAATGCACTGTTCTTGTTGTTGTTGTTGTTGTTGGCAAAAAAATAAATTGTTGCGTTTTTCCTTAATTTTAAATAATTGATTTTGAGGAAAATATCTTCGTATGGGATGTTCGTTTATGAATAATAATTATTGCGTTGCTGATATATTGGCAGTGGTTGGATTGGTGAGTCCGATTTGCGTTCCTCTGCGTGCCCATCATCAGCCTCGCCATTTGCTGAATTGTCGTCATCATCGTCATCGTCATCGTCGCTGTAAGCGCCGTCGTGGCCACTTCCATTGCCAACTCTAGACATCGCTTTTTCTATTAAGATGAAAATTTATTGAGGGGGTGGGGGAAAAAAACAAAAGAAAGTCTCGTTTAATTCTTCTGTAAAGCTGTAAAGCTGTAAATCTTAACGGGTGATCTTAAGTGATAAATTCCTGTTACCAGTGTTTTTGTTAGAACGTTTTGCTGGGGAGTTTGATATAACAAATGTATGAGTACTTACACCTTTGTGTTCGGGGTGACTGTTCGGGTATTAGATATATGTATGCAAGTATCCAGGCAAGACCTACTCGCAAGCTTAAATGTGCAAGTTTTGTTAATGGGATTATAAACTAGTGGGAGCTGTGGCGTGGGGATGCATTGCAACAAACACAGTGCGGCAAAAATCATTTTGAAGGAAGTGCTTTTTCGAATAAATACTCGTTAAATAAATATTTGTAATAGTTTTGTGCGGCCCCTAAATCCAAACATCTAAAATACCGCCCCTGCAGAGAATTTTTGAATTCGCAAGAGTACCGGCTCCGAATTTAAGATATTTCTATAATTGCGGCAAATGCCCCAATTGACAAATTTCACTGAGGCCTCAAAAAAGAAGTTTGAGAAGGCAGCACGACGATGCTCATAGGAACCAGTTGCGTGCGGCAACTTTGCGTCACCGCAAGACTTTTTCGCAATTTCCTGCCCAATTTTCTTCGACGCAACGAAAGCGAAACCGCATACAAATCACTTATCTGTTACGTTGGTCGTGCTTACACCCTGAGCGCGCAGCTCGGACAACTTTGTCATACTCAAGAACGCTTTTAGCACACAGACAGATTATCCAGCTTGACTGAAACTGCTGGAGAATTAGTGACTTTCGGAAAATATCATCAACTTTGTACAACATTTTGTTGTGACTTCCCTGAGCGATCAATTTATTCTCAGAACTCTGGACTGGGCGCCAAGATACCCGGTTCCTAATTGTACAAAGCAAAAAAAAAAAAAAATATACTCGCATCTATAATAAAAGCATAAGAAAAATGTATAAATAGATTTTGCTGCAAGTCTTGCGTTTGGTTTGTACGACCAATCGAAGGTTACAAATTTTTCTCTGCCTCATACGTGACAACTTTCAACAACTAAAATATCAGCGCTTTTGTTTTGTCCTTGTAATCTGGATACCGGACTACGTTCCAGTTTCCAAGTCTGTTGTATGAAAGATTTGTATTGCGAGTCCTGTCAATGCCGGTGAAATTATTGTTGTGCTTTTAGCGCGTTTTTTCACAATTTCCCGACACAAATTAAGCCGGCAGTTAAGCCAGTTTTACAACGAAGCACAGAAATCTTATTGCATTTCTTGAATAAAATATGAAAAGTTGTTTTCGCTTTCAGTATGAATTCAAAAAAAAGAAACGTTTGCCAGTAAAAGCAGTAGATTGATGTGGGTTGCTGAACTCCATATAGGAAAAATATAGGACGCTAAAGTTGCCCTGTCAATAGTATTACAAAATAGCAACAACGACCGTCGACGTTGGTAGACCGCTATAAGCAATTTCCGATTTCGGCAACGCATTAGATTTCACCATTCGATTCTTTTGCCTTTCTATTTGTAGACATATTGAGGGCAACTTTATCCTCTTTGCCAACGGCGAACTTTCTAAAGCGATACAGGATATACTTCGAATATAAATATGAGTTATAATTCCCGTAATCATTTTACAGCGTTTAATAGACAGCCGGGTGCTGTACGAGTACAGCACAGCGGGAAATGTTTTATGTTCCGTTTGGGAAATTTGAGTTTTGAAAAAGTTTTGAAAATCACAAAGTATTTTTTCGACACTTCGTAATAAGTCTTTTGAAATGCGGTCTCTGATTCGGACTGAGCATTGATATTTCCAAATGGATGGACTGGATTTAACATGGGCGTCGAAAGGGCAAGAAAGAAACGTAAATAGTTTATACCAATTTCTAAGGAGTATTTCAAGGCTGCTCGAAAACAGATTCGTTCATGCCTGCAGACTTCTTTGCAGTTGGTTTTGTTGATGATGTGCCCTAATTTCCCGACATTTTTTCTAACATAAGATCTCGGAAGCTTGTCAATGCTGCTCCTAAACTAGTTCCTTGTGGCCTCCAGAATCGATGGCTTTCGCCTACCGGTCTGTCTGGCTTTGCTCTTCTGGGGATTTGATGTTGCTGAACTATTTTTGTGCATTTTTTTTTAAATAAAACAAAAGCAACAGCAACCGGAACCGCAAAAGTAAAAGTATGTAAATCAACACATGACTGAGTTTTAACAGAAAATTGTTGAAAGTTGGTGGGTGCACTTTTAGATTGAGCGCTCGTGTTGGCGGAACATTGAGTTTAGGGAAACAGTCTTTTGATGTGGGTCTAGCGAAGGGGTGTCAATGAAAAGGTGTTATTTTTGTTAGATGACTTTTAGTTGTGATCGAATTTTGGCATTAATTTAAGCAGATTTTTGTAAGCAATTGTTTTTTTTTTTCTTTTTTTGAAAGCAAATTATTAAACAGTTGTACAATCTAATATAAATGGGGTTTCTTAAGCGGAACACTAAAATAATAAACACTTAGAAATGTGAACAATTGCGTAAGTTGGAATATTAATTAGGGGAAAATTTAAGAAATATTTGATACAAACCTGGTACTATTTAAGCGGGCTGTTAGGAACCAGTCAAAGTTCTGTGTTTGTTTGTTTGGTGGCAAACCAAACTTTCTGCTCTGTATGTAGTTGTACATTATTGTGAGTTGGTAGTGGTTTTAATTTTTTAAATATTGGTTTTGTTGGTTGATAGATGGGTGGTATATAGAAGTAGTAGTTGGTGAAAGTAGTAGTAGTAGTAGTAGTTTTCAATATTTGTATGTATTTTCATGTACTTATATGACAATATGGCATAATAATTGTTTGTTTTCTTTTTTCTTTTTGGTAACATGCGTTTGCGTGTCAATTGTACATCATGTTGTGGGAGCAGAACTATGGCAATCGTTGTTTTTAGCTGTTTCGTTTCAAATTTGTAATTAGTTAAGTTTTGGTTTTGATTGTACTCAATTCTGGTTTTTGTTTTGTAGGTTTTGGTAGTTAAGCAAAATGTTTGGTTAATGCAAATGCTGTACATATAGGCGTATATGTAAATGTAACAAGAACGACGAACACATGGCCAGTAGTTGGGACTGGTCGGGCAGCCAATTTATGATCTTAGGGCTTTTGGTAATGTTCATTCAGACAACGAACAAATTATGAAACAATTAAATGCTTATCAAACTCAACATTAAAACAAAAAATTAGACAGATGAAAACTACTTTCTGCAAACCTTTTTTTTTTTCTTTTTTTGGTTTTGCTGATGAAATAAATTTTAACAAACAACATTTATTTGGGATTAGTTTGACTATGGGGATTACCTAAAAAAAACAAAACAAAAATAAAAAATGCAAAAAAATAAAAATGTAAAAGTAAAAACTTAAAAATGAAATTAAACAAAAACAAATTAAAAACACTCACAAGCACTTTTTTAATAATTTAATCAAATCAAATCAAATCGATTAGCAAATGAGGAATTCACACATACCTACAAATTACAAATAAAAGTTGAACATCGTTCATTTAACCTCTTTAATAACAACAACAAACAAAATAAGAGAAGTAAAATCTTCACCAAACCTTAATTTTTTTTTTTTTTTTGTTATTAAACATTCAAAGAAATTTTGCTTTTTTTATTTGAACAGTTTGAAACAAATTTTTATATTTATATATAAAAATAAGCGGCAGCTATTTGGGAGACATGTGCTGCTAAAAGGAACATCGTAAGAAGGGTCGAAAGCCTATTCCAAACAGCAACTATGCAGCCGCCAGCACAGCAGGAACAATACGAAAGAGTTTAACTTTGAGTACATAAATTTCTTAATACTTTCGGAGTTGTTCAACGTCTTTCATTATACAATAAATTTAATTTTAAAAGTAATATGGAATAAAAATTGTTTAGTTTCTTATAAAAAAATCAGATGCTCCTCGAGCTTGAAGAAAATTTGCAAATTAAGGGTGTTTTTTATATAGATGTATAAAAGTTTAAGTTGGCAACTGGCGGCCATTTTGTCGGGTGTCGAAGAGATTTATGTTTAGTTTGGTTTGGCATTTCAACATTAAGTGACTGACGCCTCAACAGCGCTACCAAATTATGCAAATTTATTTTGAAACAAGATCCCGATTTTCATAAGCGAATTCCATAAGCGTTCGAGTTTCGCGTTTCGGACCCGGGAATTGGTTTCCAAGATCGTGCGATTTAACGTGCTGGACTATTTTCTGTGCAGATATGTGTAGTCGCTAGTCTACGCCTATAAGCCCCAAACGATTGACCACTTGGAGGACAATATTCGTCGCCTTATGGCCGACCACAAATGTTTGAAAAAGTCACCGAAAATTGCACCTCCATATTAGACAATGTCCGAGCCAGCCGTGGCGATCATATGCCAGAAGTCGTATTGAAATTATAATGCCAGAAGATTCATTTTATGTGAATTTAAAAAAACTCATCTTTGTTTTATTCCATTTCATTATTTCTATTTTTAAGTACTCAATAAAATCAACAGATTAGGATCAAGATGATGTTTTTATAAGCGAATAAAATTCTTTATTTGTTTGGGTGTGTACCAGGCCCGGCCGGACTTATTACTTCTTTAGATGTGTATGAACAAGTTTTAAGCCACTTTAAGGTGCCACATACAATGCGAAAAATATTAATTTTCTCAAAAATGAATTTTTGGATGATGGAACAAATATTTGTTCCTGATTTGGGAATCACCGTCTGAATTGGATACAAAAGAAGTTATCGAAACGCGGTTTTTTATTGGTATTTAAACGATTTGTTATCCTTCGATTGACTTGAATTTACAAGCAGTTTAAAGAAATCACATTAAACTCGGCTCTAGTATAGGATTATAGGATATTGTAGTTCATAAATGTACAAAAGGCTTAAAACTGGAATTAGAAGAAAAATCTTTAATTTCTTGGAGACAGAAATTATTGCAGTTTCTAATTATTTGACCTAAAGCCGGACTGTAAAATATACAATAGAAGGAATATTAAGAGGCAGAAACTAATACTAGACAATTTCCAAAATTTTGATGACCAGTTTTCTATAGAAAATAGCAAAAAAAAACTTAAATCTTATGCTTAAAGCAAAAAAAAAAAAATGAAGATTTTAAAAGTAAAAAATTATATTTGCAAATTGAAATTTAGGGATAATGATGGCACCAGGAGAAACATTATCTCAATTCTCCTTTTTATTATTCACCATTAATGCTGGGAAAAAGTTGTGGCAATCGAAAACAAGATCTGTGTGGTTATCCATAATTCGAAGATTATATTCGTAGACAGACTGTCCAATTCCTATTCATACGTGTTTAATAAAAAAAAATAACTCACAATAAATTACACAACCTGCAGAGGCTTTTGTGATGGCTGACTAAGAGAGCTTTTTGCAGTTGAGTTCACGGGAGGCGTGCAAAGTGGCACAAAGTTTTCAAACTATGCACAAAACTTTAATAATTTTTTTTTTATAAGAAATGAGCGTCTTAGCAAGAAATATTGTATCAACAATTGCTGTTACCTTTTCCCAGTACCTTGGAATTATTTTAGTCACTTAATTTTATTCCTAATGCCATCATTTCCGAGCAAAAATGAAATTCTTGAGAAAAAATTAGTTCTGCACTTAAAATAAAACAAATTCTATAGCTGGTTTTATAAAAAATATATGTAATTTATATTATAAGTTTAGTTTTTGATTGGCTTTTACAACTGAAAAAACTTTTTTAATCGATCTAAATGATTGAATTTTAGATGTAAATGAAAAGGCAATTATTATCTCCGAGTGATGATGTTGTGCAACTATGAAATTTTCAAATCTACGGACTGTTGACATTATGAGCGATTATCTTTTTTTTTTTTTTTTGTTTTTGTTTATGAAATTGCGGTGCAATGGGGAACTGTCTCAAATGATGTCTGGTGGTTGGTGGTGGTGAATGGTAATAACTGATGATGACTTTTACAAATGATGCCAAAGTGATGATTAGTGAATTTGTACGTGAATTACTTTTTTTTTTGTATTACGAAATATTTATAACTGATTGATACTTTTTTGGTTTTGTTAAGTTAAAAACGTAAGACACATTATTGTATTTCTTATTATTTTTACTCTTAAGTGTTAACATTTTGTTTTGTTAATTTAATCATCTAGAAAATTAGATACGAAAAGAAAATAGTATTTGTTTTAGTTTAGAAATCAGCAATTAGTTAATAAAATACACGAAATGATGTAACAAACGAAAAAAAGCGAACACAGAAAAACAACACCAATATAAAATCAAATTACGTGTTTACATTTAAGGTTAAGTACAATAGTTTTCAATCAACCGTTTAAAGGGCTAAGAAATGTCATTGTATATTATCGCCAATAGTGATGCGTTGGATGCGAAAAAATGCCTGCTAAGAATCAAAAATTTATTCAAAGTATTGAATTTAATATCACAGTTCGACATTTCAAATAAGTGATTTTCAAATACTGATTCGAGTATAGCAATCAATCTAAAAGGTGTTCGCTTAAGAGCTGAAATTTGGTAATAGCAGAAAAACAAAATAATTGGGTCTGCTTAGAAAATTTTTGAAAAATTACTTTAAGGTTAAAACTTTAAAAAACCTATTAATTCGGCTATTAAAATGAAAAATGTCCACAAATATTGTCAAGTTATTACAATGTTTGAAATTTCATTCTGATGTTGTGAAAACATTGTAGAAAATAATATATATTTTTTAAAATTAAATAAATTAAAATAGAAACCTGCTTTCAACTGCATTTGCCAGAATTAGCGACAGTTGCATATAACATATTAGATCTTGGATTGGCTGGCTAAACTTTTCTTCTATTTAAATCTAGAATTTTCTGTTTTCAAACTTCTCAAGTAAATGAAAACATTTAAAAATATTTTTTTTTTTATCAAAATTTGAACTTAAAGATCGCGATGAAACTTTCAACGTATGCGAACTTAGTGGTTATAAGTAAAAGTTAGCCAAGTGCTGTCGCAGCCTGTTTTGAGCCAAGTATTCGAAATCGAAAAAAACAGGGTAAACAACTAAATTTTTTAAAAAACAAAATGGCAGTTCTTCTGTTATTTATTAAGTGCTGTAATATCTCTTTTTATGGTTTTAGAATAGTTTAGGGGACTGACAAAAAATTATTTTTCCGTAATATTTCAATAAACTAAATATTTTTTTGAGTTTCAATAATTAGATGTATTTATTGACTTAACATTTGGCTGCAACGCACGTGAAAAAACATATAAAACTTTTGTATTCACTTAAAAAAAACTATTTCCATGAAATCGAAAATAAAACACCATTTTGGTAAAAAAAAAGACATGACTTTTAACACAAATACTAATAAAAAGTGCTCAAATGTATTTTTAATTTCGTCTTAAAAGCAGCCTTTATTTTGGAAAAATTATACGACTTAAATTGGATCGTTTTCGTCTAAGAAACCAGATCAGATATTTTATTATACAGCTGGCACAAACTATAGACATAGTTTAAAGTTCGTTCTTAATCTTCTCAACATCTGGTTCATAAATGACATTGCGGAAACTTTTGTTTGTTTAATTTATGTAGTCGGTCGGGTTGACTAATTTGTGGCACAGGAGACACGTTCGCGTTCCATTGTGGCATGCATGCTTTTCCACTTCAGCTAAAAATGGCCTCAGCTATAACTATGTGAGATTTTGTTACGATATCTTGAACCGCTCACTACAAACTGTGTTCTTTTCAAGCTATAAGCAAAATGGCAGATTAATTTTGTTCTTAGTTTCTTGTTGGAATACATATGAATGTATAAGAATAAAATTCGACGTTTTTGTTTAGTAAACTTTTTTCTGCTTTTTTTATATAAATATCATTGTATAGAAAGCATTTATCTTTGCCTAAAACAGATCACAGGCGAAAAATCAAGATTTGAGTTTCTTGTGTGTCGAATCCAGGAATTCGCGAAATCATTTCTGTTTGGCAAAATCTACCCCCCCCTCGTTGATTTTATATTGGGTTCTTTTATCTCCAGGTATCTTAAATTTAATAGAAATAAACGAAATGTGTATATATTTATAACAAAACGCCGAATTTAAAAAATGGGCCAAAAAAATATACATTTTAGTAATTTCTTTTAATGGTAAAAAACATTCATAAAAAGTATTTTATATATAAGAGAACATTTATAACACAAAAGGGGAAAGGGAGGAAAATAACGAATATTCTCAAATTAAAGCAAAACAAATCGAAAAATATGTATGTCTGTATATGTTTCATAACGCAAATTCAACAAAATATTAAAAAATGTGCTTTCGTGTTTTTTTTTGCTTTTTTGCTTTTTTAGCTATTTGGCATAACATGCTTTATAATAGTTTTGTTTAAAATTCACTTACCAGCTACAATTTTGCTCATTTGCATAACTTGTTGTGCCAAAATTTGATTCAATTGCAGAAGATGTTCTCGCTGTTTCTTTTCCTCATTTATTTTGCTGGGTGGTAGAGTGGCAGTTGTCTCCTGTTTCAAAAAAGCACCAAACAAACAAATGAATGAAACAGTTTTTAATAATAAAAAAAAAAAAAGAAAAAACAATTTTTATCGCCTGTTCTATTATATCGAACGTTCAAAAACTGATTTGGACTCTATTTTTGGTGTCACCATTAAGTCATGATGAAGAGGAAATCAGTTTACTGTTGTACAATATGTTGCCACCAAGCAGTAGCAAAGACCTTAATGTCAAAATACATGTCTGAAAACAAATACATGTCAGCAAAGACAATAATTCAATCCGTATTTGGGTGATGCAGAAAACAAAAAACGATAACATTTTCAATAGCAGGAAGCAAATCCATATTTTCTGTTAAAAGTGATTACATTCCGAAAAATAATTTAGTTTCTCTAGTTGTCTGAAGAATTAAAACGCGCATTGAATGCCATTTTCGAGTAAAATTCTAGTCTATGACATGACTGATTATATCTGAGAAAAATTGTTCGACTTCGAATTTTGATACCGATCAGTAAATCTCAGAATGAAAACTGTAATGAATATAAATTCTTTGAAAAGAAACGGAATAGAATCGCATCCACTTATACCGTTACTTGTTTTCAAAATGGTGCAAGTCTGAGAAAAAAAATGTATGTATGTATGTAAAAAATGTATTTACTGACGCCGTTTGGGTACTCAGCATAACATGTTTGATGGACTGCGTTCATACAATTTTCTTCAAGATTTGCAGTAGGTTCTACATTTGAGCAAACACTTTCAGAAGCGCAAAAATAAAATCGTTTTAAAAAGAAATGAATCTTTTCGTTTGTGTAGAGTTAAGCGATTTTAATTGTATAATAATCAGAAAGTAAAGTGGCCAGTGTTATTAATATTAAATAGATGATTAACTTCACTTCAGTTTACTTACATTTGCGGCGCTTATGGGAGCTTCGGCCAACATCTTCTTGATTGATTCAACTTTTTCTTGGCGTCTCTTTTTCTCCTCGGGCGATAATTCTGGTGTCTAGTGTTGGTTGAAGTGGTTTTTAGAATAGATTTTGATATAAGTTTTTAATTACAATCTAATTTTGTGTGGTCTAAAATTTTTTGTATCAAATTACCGTTTCGGGTATATAACGTTCGGGTATAACAATTTTATTAGGAGCCAATAACAAATTATCAATTGTATTTTCCGATATTTTTTCGCCATGTCTTAAGGCCGAGCGTACAACATCGGGAGCATTCATGCGCGGACGTAAGGCCACTTCCATGTCTAAATCATCGCGTGCGCGCCAATTTGTGTTCTTAAATAATATAATGGCATCAATAATAATTACTTATTTATTTAATGGTTTTCCTAAAATCTCACTTTAACTTACATTTCTGTTCATATCATTTTCAGTTTGGCCACTTTCAGAGTTCTTAACTGGCACCACGTTATTTGGGGCGGTATAATGTCTTCTCTTTTCTTTGGGTACTGCTCTTCGGTGTTTGTGTTGTGGGTGCACTTTTTCCTGTGCCTTTTCGGTGTCCTCTGATGCGGATCCTGCAGACATTTCATTCATTATTTGCCTGGCGGCTTCACTTTGAAAGGATGGTGTCAAATCAGTTAGACTTTTATTTAAACTTTGTACCGATTCGGTTTTTTGGCGCAAAGCGCTTTGAGACGAATGACGTGAATGAGATGAACTGTTATTTTGATGATTGTGATGATTATGGGAACTTGGTTGTTTTTGTTGGTGCATTTGTTTTGCGAAATATGCGTTAGCTAAAGGATTTAAATGTTCGCGTGGCTGAGAATTATTGCCATGACCATTTGTTAGTTGGTGCTGGTGATTATGTTGCAAGTGTTGTTGTTGCTGCTGTTGATGATTATGTGAGAAATAATTGCTGTTTTTATCGTAAGCATTAAAAGCACCACCGTTACCATAATAATCGTTTGAAGTAGGAATTGCTGAAGATAAAGATGTACTAGTGCTGTTTTGATGACTACTACTACCATGTTTATGCCTGTGATGATGTCTCGATGATGACTTTT
Source organism: Epicampocera succincta (assembly GCA_932526305.1). Lineage (NCBI taxonomy): Eukaryota > Metazoa > Arthropoda > Insecta > Diptera > Tachinidae > Epicampocera > Epicampocera succincta. The sequence goes on from OW052034.1 coordinate 63,886,761, forward strand.
GTGGTTCGGTATATGTTCTTGGTAATGATTTTGATCTTTCATTTGGTTGATATTCTTTACCATGATGATAATTACCACCCATTCCACTGCTGCCGTTGTTGAGACAATACTGCTCTTCCTCTGCCACCTGATCAAGATTTTGTGTTGAATTACTGAAGCCTGAACGTTCACTGCGATCTCGATGCCTTCTCTCCGATTCTCTTTTTACTATACGTACCGTTTTGATTTCTTGTTTTTCTTGTTGAGTTAAGTTTGCAAATGGATTTGTCTCCAAAAATCCGTCGCTGTCAACCCCACTTGTCTCCAAATTATCGCTGGAGTCGTTATAACGATAGCATGAAGTTGCCGCTTTTCTCTGAGACTCACTGGTTACGGTCTCTCCATTATTATGGTCACTCATCTTACTTAAAGTTGAAGTACAGTTCAAGAAGTTACTGTTTGCATTATTTGAGCTGGTGTCCACATACAGAGGTGTCGAAAGATTCATCGTCGAATCACTTACGGTGCGATTGAAGCACATCATGGTGTCCAAATCAGTTTCTATCCAACAACCGGAATTAATTCTCTTTTTAATGCTACCATTATTGCTGCTGGTTTCGCCATTTCTTAAACTGCCATGTTCTTTATTGCCAATTTCCTGATACAATCTATTCGAATTTTCTGTCAATTGCTTAACGGCTGAACTCAGTTCCTGTCGCTGTCTTTGCATATCGCCCACCAGAGTTTGTACTCGCTTAAGCTCCGACTCTAGCATGGCTGTGGTATTGCTTGTATACGTATCGGAAATTTGTAAAGCATTTTCACCACCCCTTGAAGCTTGCAATTTTTGTCGCAAGACTAAAAGTTCTTGCTCTAGGCGTGCATTTCCAGCGACCGTTTCCTCTAGTTTCTGTACGCATAAAACGAAATTATTTATGATAGTAAAAAGAGTTTCAATTATTCTTATATGTCAATATGATAAACATGCTATAGAGAAACTGAAAAGCACATACATACGTATGGATATAAATTGCCGTCTATTTTCTCCATTTCTTCCCAGTTTTAATTTTATGTATCAGAAATTTGGATTTATGTTTTAAAAAGAATCAAAGTCATTTCTTGAAGCTTAAGGGCGAAATTATTGTTGAGAATTTTGTGCGCACAGAAATAAATATCTCTTAACATTTTTATTGTGTAAAATAAAAGCAAAATCGTTAGTATTTGTATTAAATAAAAAAGCATTAAATATGTGTTTTAGTTACAAAAGTTTTATTGCAATGAACACATGCTTGCATGACCATTCAGCTTTGAAAATATATCGAGCCTTTGGTGCAATACCGTAGTAATTCAAAAAATCGCGAACTGAGAAAAATGCATTTGAAGTTTTGAGCCATCTTTTTGATACTAGAGGCAATAAAGAAATTTTTAGCTGTAGAATCTGAACAGTTAGAGATGGAACCATAATCTTTTTTTCTCTAGATAGATATTTCCCCAAAGATCATTTCTGCATAGCCAGCTCAAAAAATTCAAATTTTGAGTTACTACGGTAATGCAGCAAAGGCTCGATATGTACATATATAGCAATTGATATCTCCGCGGATGAAATATATAATTTGTTTTTAAAAAATGCGAACAAAAAACCTAAATCAAACTCGAACTTTTCTCAATAGTCTATTGCATAAAATTGATTTTAGTATTTTATTATTATTTTTGAATGAGATTTGTCTCTATCGACGCCTTTTGTATTGTGCGAAGAAAAAGTTAGGATCAGAAGAGTAGACACTAACATATAGGAATATATATATACATACATATATTGTATGTATGTATGTCTGTATCTACATATTGTGTTAATTGGAAAAATACGTAAGGATCGCGTCGTAGCAGAAAGCTTCTGTTAGGTTATCAAAACAAATATGTAACTTCCCCGAAATCGAAACTAGTGGTGTGATTTTTTTCTTACCTCTAATTGTATTGAAACGTATGCAAAAGTGTTTATGCAATTTGCACTTAAATATGTATGAATGTTTCTTGTCGAGCTTATTTTCGACATTTACATATCTATGAAAACATATAGGAAATAGTTAGTCTTTGAAATCATTATTTTATAAGTTTGTTTTTAACTTTATCTTCCTAAGCAATCGACGTTTGATTGACGTTCAAATTGACTATGAACTGAAGTTTTGACTGTTACTAGTTTTGCATATTACAAAACCCTTTTCTATGGTTGTAGGAATTGGAAATGAAGCTGGAGCAGCTTACATGTCATCTTTCTTGTGGATATATGTAAGTAAGATGTCATAAAGTGTTCCACAAAATTGCATATTAATTTTTTATATAAAAAATTGTGTTGTTTTGTTATAACAAAATCTTACCAAAAATTGGCAAACCGGCTAAAATCTTACTGAAATTTAGTAGAGTGATTACATGGTTTTGTATTAAAAGCTTGAGCCGGTAAGTGCCCATCTCATAATAACTCAATGCTTAGACCTTTTTGTTAATACGGCTTGAAAAGTTCATTATGAAATTTGGCCAATTCAACGTTTCTTGTTTTGTGGATATAAATAAGGATTCAAAAAACTAAGAAGCCGATTCATATGGAGGAGTTACTTTGAAGATACAGTATCATGCATGCCTTCCTACACACTTATATGGATATCTCGCCAACGATGTTACTACTATATTGTTTAAAGCGGTTAAGTTTTTGAGCATTACTGAGAAAAATAGACGACAAACTTATACTAGGCACCTCGTCTACCTTAGAATTTTCCGCCAGCAACTGGTGAACTCTGGATAGTTCACGTTCCAACATGACTTGTTGTTTTTTGGCAGCTTCTAAAGCCAAGGGGGGTCCACTTGTATCCTGAATGCGAGCCTTTAAGCCACCCAAAGCTCTTTCAAGATCTTCTTTATCCCGTTGTAAATTTTGTAAAGTACCTGATTCTTCTTGTAGTAATTGATCCAAATGATATAATTGACGTGCTTTTGACTAAAATTAAAAATTATAACATATTAAACATTTAGTTTAATTCGTTTCATGAAACTAAAAATAAATACCTGTAATTCACTGTGATCTGGATTTAGGCGATCCCATTGCTTTTGTTCTTCCTCCAGCAAACGTTTTTCTTGTATTTTTTGATTAAACTCTAAACGATCTAAAGTGACAGCTTCAGATCGTTGGGCTTTGCCGTTGACATCGTTGCGATACAGCGAGCCAAGTTTCACCATGTTGTCCACCAAGTTCACCAACGGCTTGCTCTTTTCATACTGGCGTTCTAGATCCAGTAAATGTTGTTTCAAGTAATCAAGACGTTGTATACTTTCAGCACGGGTCAAACCTTCAGCTGAACGCAAGCGATTCTGTGGATTTTTAAAGGTTTTATTAGTTTTTTTTTTTGCATTGTGACGACACAAAAGGCTGGCGGCATCCATCACCTTGAGAACATTTAATGGCATATAATGTTAGTACTTAAAAGTTATCTATATATGTATGTATGTATATAAAATGCCAAGGATTTTCGTAGGTTTCATATTGTAAATTTCATCTGTTAAAAACAAATACTCTTTACGTTTAGAGCAATCTTGATTTTTGTTTTTGATTTTAATAAAAAAAATTACATTTCCCCAAAAGTCTCTTATTTAAAATAAATAATTATTTACTTTTACATTTAAGAAATTATCGGAAACGATTTAATGAAGAGCTAAAAATTTGACTTGTGGTGTTGCCTTCAATTTAATTTTCTATGGGAGGAAACATTCCCTCTACTCTTTTCCTAATAAATCTGCAGAAATCTTCATATTTATGTCTTCAAAGAAATATATCCGAAACTTTTGTTTTCAGTTTATGTTTAATTCGATTATTTAACAAAGAAATACACATACAAATACTGCCATCTATTAATGTCATGTGTATTTGTTGTTGTAGTTGCAAAAGATTGAAATTGCTTAATTTCAATTCATTTGAAATATCAATTCAGGTTTCCTTCTGACAGAATTGCTCCTAACCATCCTCACAATATCTCTTTCTATAGTTAAAGTTTTCTTTTCCTTGTCCTTTTTCAATACTTTTCATATTAGCAAGATAAACAATTTTCCTTAAATTAAGCAACCATCACCAGGAAGAAAAATGTACAGACATTAAGCCCATTTAAATAATGGAAATCAAAACTAAATAAATGTGTAACAACCTGTACATCGTGTATATCGCTACAACACTGCTCAATCGCTCGAGCTGTATTGCTGTTTTGTCGTCTTAATTGTATCAGTAACAAAACCAATTCCTCATGGGTGCGACTTAACAAATCTCCGGCTGAAACGTCTAAGTTCTATACACGCACACAAAAAACGATTAAAAGTTAAATTTTAAATGAAAAATATGAAATAAAACTGAAAATGTTTGTGCACAAGAAGTCGTTAAACGTATTTAAACAAAGAAATTTTATCAACTTACACGTATTTGTGAGCTGGTCTCCCGTTCCAGCATATCGATTTCGGCACGACTGCTAACACGTCTAATGGGATGTGACAATAGTTGCTGCTGTTGTTGTTGTTGTTGTTGTTGGTGCAGTTGTTGCAAATGCTGCTGTTGCTGATAGCCGTTATGAGTATCATACAAATAGCCGTTTGCGCCGTAGTAATCGAGACCCAAAACGCCAACGCTACCGCCATTGCTAGAACGATGTAAAGGAGTTGAGGTGGCATATGTAGCACCACCGGCCAATACCGTTTCGTTTGTGGATGCATTGCCAGCGGCGTTCGTGCTACGATCGGTCAACAATGTGGTTTTGGCGTATTTCATGTCATGTGTTGTGCCATAATACGAATTTTCTAGTTTTTGCATTTGATCGTAATTGTGTTGTTGCTGCAGTAGTTGGCGCTGCTGTGGCAGCTGGGCTTCCGACGGATCTGACTTCACGGTCAAATTGCCTTTCGGCAAGTTGCGAACATTTCTCACTGATATGGATGCTGATTTGTTTTTATGTTTGTCAGATTAAAAAGAAAAGCAAATGCATTTGTTTTTTTTAAAACAGTCTTTGGTAAAATTTTGAGTACATCAGGTATAAACTATGAATACTTCTAAACATTTATATGTATGCATATGTACGTATTTACTAAAATTCATTAAATACTATATGGTTGGGTACGTATACAACAACATAAGTGTACATTTATATCTAAAAAGTTTAGAAGAAATGTAGTATAATGAACTGAAACCTCAAGTTGTGGGCAAAAGCCTATAAGCATTTACCAAAAATACCAAAAAAAAAAACAACTTAATTTACAACATTTTTTCCAATACATATTCTCTTGCTTCTTTTTGCATGGACTAAGAAACTAATGAGTATTACTAAATTCATATATGTACATACCAAAATAATCGAATAGACAAGTTTATACTTGATTAACATCATTTAAAAACAAAATGTGTTTGAAATATTCTCACAAATAACTTTCTAAAACAGAATTTAAGAACGCAAATATGTAGGGTAGTTGCAATTGAATAGAATCTATTTGATTGATAAAATTTCGCATTAACTTTTTGAAGAAAGAGTTGAAATAAGTGCCAACCAAATCCATTTCTATACGCTGTTCCATTTTACGTGTGTTTGAGTCACACAACATCAAAACTATTTAAATTTATGGCAATGATTTTCTTAGGATTTCATATTAATTTAATGTGAGTTTCTTAAGTCCACGTCCAGACGACAAAACTTGTGCTGCGAAACGTTTGTATTTGACGATGCAAGAGGAAAGAGGATGACAGACGTATGCAGTTCTGCTTGAGTTTGTCAAAAAATGACAAGACTAAAAAGAACTACGAAAGAAGATACATATGTTTATATGTGTAACAAATGCTTAAATTGCCACTCAAGAGTTTTATATTGAGAACACGAAACAAACAGACACCAACAAATTCCTGGTCGCCAGAAATGCAGCAAAGCCATCGGAATTAACATTTTGTGATCTGCGTTATCATTTCATCTAGTGAGTTCTTCATAATCCCTAAATCTAAATATTCCGCCCAGAAGTTTGTTTTGGTGCTTCGACCCATGCATAAGTATGGCTACTGATTTCAGTATGGCTTCTAAATATGTACTTTGGTTTTAATCTCAGTTTGGAACGAATTCAGCGTTTTCAGCGATTTCATTCAAAAATAGCTATAATCGTATGTCCTTATATTGTGTTTGTAAATAAATGTGTTGAGGATGCCGGCATTTCAAATTTCAACATTCCGCCATCTCTAGTTGTCAGCCATAATCTAAATATTATATGTAATCTAAGTATTAAGTTTAATTTATTTTTATTTCGTTCTAATACAATACAATTTCTATAAAAGTTCAAACTTTTTTGAAATGTTGACATAGTTTTTTCCACAAACCGAATTCCTTCCCTTTTTAAACAGGTTTCTACTTTAGAGTTTGAAAAAATTCTATCTTTTAAGTCTTTATGGTATGAAAAATACCAAAAAAAAAAAAAAAGAAAACTGAAACACTGACTGGTTACAGCCGACTAAAAAAGTGAACTGTTGGTCATCGTTAGTATAAAAATAATATTTCACAATTGTTAAATAAATTATAATAACAGCAAATATTTACATACATACAAATAAATTATAATACAATATACATGTACATGTTCATACAAACGCACATACATTTATTTAATTATACAGAGTAAAAAATATATATATATTGTAAGTCTTACCATTGTTTTTAGAACAATTGAATAAACCAACAAAAATTCAACAACAAAACGAATTTTACAAACAAAACAAAAACTCAGTGACAACAACAATATGTTTAAAGAAAGCAAAAAACATATTTTAACCATTTACAATTGCAAATTGTTGCCACAAAATGACAGCAACTTCAGCAATAACAACGACAGCAACAAATAAAATATGCAGCTTGTGAACGGTGGACTTTAGAGACGTGTTGCCAGAGTAAGTAAGTAAGTGAGTGAGTGAGTGAGTGAGTGAGGTGGTGAGTAAGTTAGTGAATGCATAAATGGATAAGTGGTAAAACTCTAACAGGGATAAAACGTAATTGTATGGCAAAATGATTGTAACAGTACTGGTGTGGTTGCAGTTGACTTTGTGTATGTGTGTATGTGTGTGTGTGTGTGTGTGTGTGTGTGGGTTGGTAGAGTAGGAGTAAAAAAACCAAATCATAATTATGAATTTCCAGGAGATTCTTGTAGTTTGCATAGTTTTTATATCAAAAAGTATTTACAAAATATTGCACATACTCGTACAATTTCAATATCATTTTCGCTAATGTTGTTGTGTTTATTCTATTCTGAAACCTTTGTTTATACTAATAAAGCTGTATTGTTTAATCGTGTTATACGGCAATTGTCTAATGCAATGAATTCATTCCGCTAACAAACACTTTTTTGATTTTTTGGATTTTACATTCTTATTTTGCATAAAAATGGTGTCGGAAAAAAGGGGCAAGATTTTATGATTGCTGAGGCGGTATGATCTAAAATCATACTAACTTGTGTTATTAACAAAGAGCAACTCTTTTATCCCTTTTGCTTCTCCCATCTGGCGGAATCGTGCCACATATTATGTATGTTCAGTTCATTTTTATACAACAACTCAAAGTTATCCAACATTCTTCAACATCCAAATACACACATTTATAGTTTTCCCTCAAGTGTATGTTTTCTGGACAATATAATGTCTGTTGTGATTAAGTTCACCAATGAAGTACAAAACAAGTTTTTACTAAATGGTAAATAATTAGACCAAAGCCGAAAATATTTATTTCTTAAACATGTTGTTTGTTCGATCGCAGATTCCAAGCCCATTTATTTAAAATTTGTTATCACAGGCTGCAACAGTAATCAAATTATTTCAAGTTTCTAGCTTTTAAAGTGCGTTAAAATACTTGTATTATTATACACTGGAAAACAGAGAGATTCTACTCGCAGTTTTCAACTTGACACAATTTTGATTTAATACCTGAAACTGTCTCTCGCTCAGCATGAATATTTTTTAAATTCTTTAGCTTCAAATTATAATTTTAAATTACAATAACAAAAGTTTTTCAATTATGCGTACTTTACACTGAAAGGAATTTTCAAAGTGTTGTTTAAATCAACTATGATGGATAGTTCTATCATTCTTGGTTTACATAATGAGTTTAACACTCTACATGAAAAAAAATACTTTGGAAAGAGATAAATTAAGAATTTATTTATTTAGAATGTGTCAAAGGTAAGTTCAACAATGGCGATTGAGGGCACAACCGGTCATTTGAAATGACGATACTTAAAACTCTATGGTATCATACTCGTAAGTCCTGTAAACGTTTTTTATCATATCGCTTTGTACCAAAATATTCATTTTTAAACAACTTCTTGTAATTTGTTGATGTGGGTGGACACATGCTGGACACTCTTGGATGTCAACTTTGCCTTATGCCTTATTGTTTGGCTTTCTCTGTCTCTTGTGCGAATACGAGTATGTGCGTGTTTATGGCCTTTACAGGCGATAACTGCAACATAGTTTTACTAGTATTAAAAACTGTTCAAGAGATATATCCCGTTTACACTGGGCAACAAGAGATTACGGAATTAATATGATTGCACTAAATCACCCACCACTTTGGAATTTTTCTTCTCAATCATGAAAAAACAAATTTCCTGGGCTGCGGCTGAAAGAAACACAAAGTCTATACAAAATATTGCCAATATGTGAGAAAATGTTATAAGCAACAACTTTCGAATACGGTTGTGCTTTCAAGCAGTTTTCAAAAGCCAAGCTGCGAATTTTATATCAATAGAAACAAACTTTAAGTGATGATCGCAAAACAAATTTAACAATTCGCTTCCGACGAAGTGAGAAATTGTTTATCCTAAGCAAATTAATTAAAATTTATTTTCTTATGTAAATAAGTTATTAAGTCTAATAAAAAAAAGTATAAAGTGTATGAAAAAAATTTCCATATAACAATGAACTGTAGCAAACAATATGAACGAGTGGAAATTGTCCAGAATTCTGGAAAGCAAGAACGAAAGAAAGAAAACTAAACTAGATGGTTATGCCAACAGAAAAAATATCACAGAGATTTTCTGCTTCAAATGATGTTTTTCCGCTTCATTTGTTGTCAGTATTCATGTTGGAGTTGTCATTATCACAGTTGGAGTTCAGTTGTTCTATTATGGATTTAACGTTGCAGCTGGTGGAGGTGGGACTTTGGTCCAGACTGGAAGAGGGAAGGGAGTTTTTCATTAGACCACTTGACATTGAATCCCATTGACGTATGGTTTCTCGATCGATTTCTGTTGATTTAGTTGAGGATATATTGGAAGATGTTTCTTCGCGTAGCACTTCATAGAGATCGTTATTGAGATCTTCGGGCGAGAGAACATTTTCGGTAAGCTGTACATAAACATCATGATCATTAGTAATTGTGTGATCTGTTTCTTTTAATGTTTGCTCATCGCATACCTCGTCGTAGGTGTTTTGAGAATAGGGTAGGATGGTGTGGCGTGATTTAAAACTGGATCTCAAGTGTTGTGAGATATTGTCGTTGACATAAGTAACATCACGTGATAAACGAGGTTTCCTATTTACCTCTGCATTGGGTATATGTGAACGATTGGCAGTAGTTATTCTGGCTGGTAGGACAGTAATGCGATCTAAATCGTCCAGTGAACGTGCATGCCTCTGTGACACTCTTCTCAAACTTTCACGCCATAAAGTGTCTTCTTCCCATAGTAACTCGCCACTTACAGGGCCACCCAAGACACTCGATTTATCTGAAATGTTTAAAAGTTTTTGTGTCTCATTGGTATCGGTACTTAGAGCATCGCTCAGAGAGTTTTGTACTATCAGAGCATTATTATCCACTTGTAAATTGATATTCTTAGCATAAGCATCCACCTTGCCGGCAACCATATTTTCGCGTGAAATGTTAGAAGTGGTGGATGGAGATGAGTTGGACGCTGTTTGCGATCTTGTTATAGTTGTTTGTGATGTGGGTTGTGAAATGGGGTTAGTCTCACGCATTGAATTGAATGTTGGTGGATGTCTCAAATTTGTTTTGTAATTATTAATTTTTAGGGCAGGACTTTGTATTTGTTGCATGTGAAATGATTTTGGTGGGCATGACGATGATGCTGTTGGTGAGTTGGAGGGATTAGGATGGAAGGGTTCTGCCGTTTTTAGATTCTTACCCGAGCTATAGCTCAACTTTTCTATGTTTGTTTTCATTTTATATAAATTTTTACTATCGATAGCTTGATCTTTATCGGCCAATATTTCGACATTAATATGATGTTGCCTTTCTATTGGGTTGTGTATATGGTCTATGTTGGAACCTTGAGCATGTATATCTCTCTGATTATTCAAAGTCGTGGGAGTTGCCAACAATTCCCTGCTGCTGTTTAGCTCTGAGTAGTAATAAGGAGCCGATTGTTCCGATATATTACTGTTATTACGACTATGTAAGGGTGTAGCATATCGGGTAGGAGTTAAACTGGAGGAACCTAAAATATCGAAATGGTCATTGGGAGATTCTAGTTTTTGCAGCGAATCTGTAGAGGATACGAAATGAATGTTACCATAAAAATGCTCATCATCTTTGTTACGAAATATTTTGGGAGGTTTGATAAGGTTTGTAAGAATACCGGCTCCTTGAGCAGCTGCGGCATCCGTCAATACCGATGTAGTAGAGGAATCATATTTTGTGTTTTGGTAGAGGTACAAATCACTATTTTGAAGATCATTTAAATAAGTATCCAGATCGGCTGTTTCCAATGCATCTTCAAATTTTTCACTCAAGGATTCTATTTCACTAATCGACTCTTCAGAAAGTGGCCTACGCGATCTTTGCCGGTCCAGTTCAGAGTCAGATCCCTGTCTGTGTCGTAGCTCCACTGTATCGGTTTCACTATTGTTACCAGTGCCAGGTAAAGAAGTCTTACGCTGATTTAAGATCAGTGATGAATTGGATTGATAGCGTATGGGCGTGGCTATGTAGGAGGGCGAATTTTTCTTCAATTTGTTGTAGAGATCGTAATCGGAGGAGGTATTAGAACTGTTATCGGTTTGAAAGCTATAGTTAGAATCGGACATAGTCCTCTCGTGCTGTTTTAGCAATTTCAAATGTGGTGGCGTCTTCAGGTTTTTAACTTTACTTAATTGATCAGGCAACGAAAGTCGGCTGCATTGAAGAACAGTTTCGTTTTTAGGAAAATTTAAAGAAGTATTACTGGCGTGTATCTTGGGTAGCTGTTCAAAGGAAATATTTATTTTGCTACAGGAAGAACTATCTCTGCGCTTAACTGTGTCATAGTTTTCAGCTGAAAATATTTCTTCTGTTTTAAGTTCCTCCATGGGAGGCGGGGAGTTCGGGATGGGTGGTGGCGAGACTATTTCACTATCCGAACTTTCAATACAATTTTGAAGCGGCGTCGAGGCGCCCAAATAATAAGAAGCTGGTCGAAAGGTATCTGATAAACTAAATCTTGAACGAGATCTCATTTTTTTAGCATCGACATACTTCGAGGATTCATCATCGGCATCTGAACTGTCCGAGTTCAAAACCATAGAATTTTGTGGTGGCTTTAAAATATCTGGCAAGTCTTTACGTTTGTGTTGATGGCGTTCTTGTTGGGATTTTTTCGACTTCTTTTTGAATGTTTCGCTAGGTTTTTTAGATTTCTTAAGTGTTGACGTTTTACTCAGCTGCAAGGGAGCTTCGTCTGTGTCATTCAAGTCTTTTGGACACTGTTTACCACCTTGCAGCTCCATATATAAGGGTTCATTAATTACTTTTGACTGCTTCGGTTTACAGCCGGATTCGGTTGACGTTGGATTGTTCGATGCATTATTTATACACATAATTTCATAGTTATTACGGTTGTCTTCATCTTGCAGTTGCTTGGTCATTTCCACATAGTGATTTTCCTCCTCTTCGTTGTTGGAGTCCAGCAAGACAACTAAGGCAAGACATCTTGATTGATCGGCTTCTATTTTTTTGGGTGTCATGGGTAAGTAATGAGATTCATCAAAATGTTGCAGATTTTCCTGGGGAGTCATTGGTTCGTTTTCGTAAATTTTTGAAATTTCTTTGTCATCAGCGATATCATCTTGAACTTGTACGCCTTCCAGTGTTGTATTTTCTTTGTCATCAGCTTCTTCAGCCAATGCCTCGTCTAAATCGTCATCAGTATATTCACATGTTGTATCTTCATCTTCTTCTGCTTGATGTTCACTCGCATCTTGTGGCTTGTCATGCAGCTCTTGTGCGCCTATAGAATCTTGAGTAGGTGTTAAAACATCATCATCACTGGTTGGAACTTCCACAAAATTCAGCTGAAGTTTTTGCCGTTTTTCCTCCTGCTCCTTAAAGCGCTTCAGCCCATCTAACATTGGAGTTGATTCATCGTCTTGTACTGCTGCCGTTTCCAAGATTTGGTCAGTTGCCGAATTTTTGACTTTTGAATTTTCCATAAGACAAATATCGGTGGCACTTTTTCTATAAAGTTCTTCATCGTCCGATGCTATCTTGAGACCATCTCTTGTTAAAGTGTCAAGGGTCCTGCTTTGCACTACTTCAAAATGTTCGTTCTGTTCGGAAATGGAACGAGATTTTGATGGTACTACCGTCTTAGGATTGTAAACAGGTACATACGATGATATTTGTGGGGAAGAGCACTGATTCGAAGATTTTTCTTCCAAAGTGTGTGTGGCTATAGCATTGGGGATTTTGGGTAATGTTGTTTTGGCTAAGGAACTATCTGGAGTATCTTCTGAGTCTGATTGATAAAAGGACGTGGGTGTTGCGGGAGAAATGGTTGCTGGTATCGGTTTAACATTAATAATTTTAGTTTTTAAAATTGGTTTTAAGAATTTTGGTGCTTGTGGAGTTGTTTGTGATGTTGTTGCGGTTAAAGTCAAGTCAGTTGTTTTGGTCACGAGGCAAGTCTTTGTAAACCCTGCGTTTGCTTCATTTTGTTGCTTTTGTTGTTTTTGCTGACTTATGTCATTAGTTGCAAATATTTTCTTTGGTCTTGCAATTGTTGTACTGTCATTGTATGAATTGTTTGTTGTATTAAACTTTTCTAAGCCATGACCACCGGTTGATGTTAATGAAGTAGTGGTCGAAATTTGTGGTTTTTGGGCAGTATTTGTGCTGGTTTTAGTGATGAGAGAGGTGATTATGCTAGAAGAGGTGGTGATGGTAGTGGGGCTAGTACGAGTATTGCGGCCATATCTAGAACTTTTGGCACGTAGAGAGGACCTTCCTGCCGGCGCTTTTGCAATCTTTCCAGCTGCATTTTGAACATTTTTTGATTTTTTTTTATAACAGTTTTTCAATAACGCAAAATGTATTTTTTAAGATTGTTATAAATATTGAAAACGAAAATAAAAAAGAAAAGAAAACAAATTCAAATTTTCAACAAAACAAAAACGCTAATAAAAACATAAATTATTCAAATTAACTTTAATTTATCAATGATGGTATTTAGTGCGAAAACGATTAAAAAAGGTTACAAAGAAAAAAAATTAAAGAAAAATTAACCGTACAACCCAAGACAATTTGAAACAAAAAATTAACTACAGAAAACAAAGTGTAAATGACATGAAGTTAAAAAACCGTTCACCCCAAAGAAAGTTTAAATTTTTTTTATATATGAGTTTTGTTGCTTTTTTTCTTGACTCCAAACCCACAATCTACGCTTTTACTATAAAGACAAATACACCTCAGGTTTATTTATTATTTTGGAAAAAAAAGTTTTGATAATTCATAACTCTGGTTGTTCGTAGACCTAAATGAAAAAAAAAAACAAGTTGTTGTAGTACATCAAGCTTTTTTACGTTTGTATTTCATATGAGTACAATTCTATCGGGAGAAAAATAAGTTCCAAATCTTAATATATGGAAAATTTTAAGAACGGAAGGAAATAGTGACAAAATTTCACAACAATTATAACCCATTCCATTTCACATTAATTGAAGAGAGCAGCGTACTGTAGCATTTGTGCGCATATTGAAAGTACGAGTATATTTTCTTTGTCGGAAAATGGGAAAAACGGAACGGTGCAGTAAAGGAAAAATTCGAGAAAAGTTCACAAAAACGTACAATGTATACGATTTTATTGTTGAATTGAGTTGCATGGAATAAAAGTTGCAAAAAATATCTCTATACAAAACTGCAAATGGCGCTGGTTTTCCAGTAACTACATACAAATTGTCACGCGTGCACTATTAATTGCTCACAAAAAAAATATATGAGGAAGTTTGTTTTTTATATATACAAACTATAGAAACACGTGAATGCTTTAGGAAACGTATTAATGCAAAAAAAAAATTTTTAAATTTGGTGTTGACGCAACCGCCTTATCCGATATAAATTTAAGTCATATTTCGGATATTACGCCCTTCGTTTTAGTTCATACAAGTACAATACTTTGTAAGATTTACTTTCTTCAATATTTTCATTCAAACTTTTATCATCTCAAAGTCAACCCCACATCGCACGATCTAATTTAGTTGTTTATACGAATTGTAAACTTAATTAAAAAGATTATTTTAAAGGAATCTATGATAAGTTATTCGAAATAAGAATTCGGTGGAAGCCAACACTGAATGACAAAATTCTAAAGGAATCTTACAACAACCTGCCAACATTTTGGGAAAAAATGCAAGCCGAATGGAGAGATGCCCGTTCAAATTTTGAAAAACTTATCTTCAAGTATGCGCAAAAGACTTCGGGAGGTCATAGTTAACAAAGGGGGAGCTACTCAGTACTTAATATTAGATTGTTAATTCGTATTTCTGCAGCTATCATTCTTTTTCTTACACTTTGTTTCGTCCAGCCGTAAGCAAAGAGTATTTTAATTTAAGTTTTTTTGGTAGAAAGAGTTCAATTTAAATAAATACATACATAAGTAATTATATTTGTTTTTATTGTAGTATAGAGTTTGACACACACTGTATAGACATATGTATAAAAACGAACAATCTTCAAAACATTATAGACACAAATCAACCAAAATAATCGTTTTTTATTAATATAAAAGAAATGGCAATACCATTTCAATCTCACTAATAAACATAATCGTATTGGGTAAACCAGCCACTGTTGCCAACTTCAAGAAATAATTTGAGTCAATAAACTACAAAATATGAAGAACGATGTATCAAAATATATATATATAGACCGAGCCATCTACATTACACATTTCGATAAGAATAGTACCAAGAACTCTTTTTGGCCTTTCTTTCCTTTTTGGTGTTAATAGAATTTTGGAATTTTTTTCTAGTCTAAGTAAAAACTAAAACCTAAATAAGGTTGTTGTTCATTTGTTTTGAAATTTTAAATTATAGTTAATTTTATTTCGAAATATATATACTATAAATGTATATTTCTTAAATTTCAATTGTAATTTACAATCAAAAAGATCAGTTTTCAAAAAGGAATCGTCATAACTAAGTGATTGGATTGTAGTAGAATTTCTGCTTAGTAATTAATTACAATTTCAAAAACTCTTAGACAATCAGTATTCTAGAAAATATAATTAAAAAAATTGAAGAATAATGAAGAATAATGATATAGTTTTCGAAGAGCTATTTGATTTTTTTAAGCAATTGCCAATTATTCTTTGCCATAAAAACTAATGTTGTAAGATAAATGAGAGAGGACGAAATTATCGAAAATTGTTTTCCGCCAGCAATTGTTTTTCAATAGCGGTTCTCACGCTTCCTATTACAGTACTATTGTAAATCTTGTGAATATAGTAAATTTAAAATTTGACAACAATAAAATTTATACGTTTTTAATTTACTAAATTAACAACCTCTACAATTCCGAAAACGGTAGTAGATTCAGTGAACGTGGTAAGTTCATTTCTTTACAAGTATGTGAGATTTGGCGCCATATTGTTTTTTTGTTGTTGTTGCTGTTTTGGTTTCTTTACAATACCAAAGAAAAAGTCGCTCACACTGAGAAGTTTAAAATTGGAGTATATTTAAAAGTATTTTAAATATAATACAAAGAATGAAAACCGGCAATAGCATTTCATAGATTATTAGTTGATGGATTAACGATCGAGCCTCGAAGTGAAATTTTGAAAGTTTTTTTTTTTATTGGTTTTACTTTACTACGCGCTCGTACGAGTGTGAACTCTCGTCTTCTGGTAAAAAGTGTTAAACTGGTGTAGTTGGCATATAACAATTGATTTACTTGTTGGCGCAGAAAGTTATTTAATTTTCAACCTTTAAACGCGCTGCATATTTTTGACAAATTATCAGCTGACATTAAAAAAGTATAAATTAAGCGAATTTTAATCATGTTTCTTCCAAGACTTTTTAAATGGGTTAAAAAACATACATTATTGTGTAAAAAAGCAACCTGAATCCATTTTTCAATTTACACTCCTATTAGAAAAACAAATGATAGAAAATACATTTTTTACGCGTGTTGTGAAACTTGCGATTTTTAATGCGCGTAAACTTTTAAGCGCTCGATAATTGTCGACGACGCATTAACGCGTGTTATGTGCTTCTAACTTTAGTCATGATTCAGACTCTACAGGTATGCATTTTGTATGTATTATTGTGGGGTTTTGAGGGAAAGTCCAAAATTAAAAACATCATAGAAAAGTATTTGTTTATATTAAGGGCGACCAAATGCGAATACAAAAAACTTGTGTACTACTTTCTTCTTGCTCTAGGCTTTTTTATTTGTAAAAAGATTCAAATATGAACTATTTCTCTCGTTCTTATTTCATGCAACGCTTTTGGTTTAACGTTATGCCTTCAGCTTCATACTCTGTTCAAAACTTAACTCGGAGTGCTGTCAAAATGCATATTAAAGAAATTCAAAAACATTTTTCATGGACAAATGTTGCAGACGTAGTAAGTAGTCTGTCTATTTTGCAAACAACTGCTGAAATGTATTTAGCTACGTGCTCTTTTTGTTGCCCAATAGTTAAAGTGGCAATTGAAAAACAGCTGACTGCTGCACTTATGCGCATATGGACGTACATATGCATGTGAGCAACGTAAGACAAAGTAGCATATTTTTAATAAAAAGAAAACTCCATAACTGCTATTGTATTGCCAATGCAAAGAGAGTCAGTGCTTTGCACAGTTTTGAACAGAGTACTTACCTTTGGAGCTAAAGGAACATTTAGTGTGAAACCAAAACAGATATGTACATACATACATATATAAATATAGCAGACAACTATACAGTTAGAACATCATAACAAGCTAAACGTACTTTTCCGTGGTAGTAGGCGTTATATATGTACATACATACATGTATGTACATATGTGCATATTATTGTAAAATAACGGTATGTGTTGTGTTGTTATATAATTAGTTTGGAACTTGTTTTTTATGTTTTTAAACTTTTTGTGATCTTTTGAACGGTTAGTTTAGTCGCAAATACCATTTACATATATAAATATTTTATTGTTGTTGTTACAGCGCTCGGCAGGAAGGCTCTATTGTTGTTGAATTTTTATTTATATTTTTCTTTGTGCAGAGTTATTTTTCATAAATATTAAAATTCAGTAAAAAAACAAACAAGAGTAAAAAATAACAAGCAAATTTTACGATAGAAAAGAGAAATTTCTTAAGCAGATTAAAAAAAAGTGCAATGGATTTATACGAGTGCAGCTATATATTATAAATAATGCTCTTTAAAACTTTTTAGCCAATCGTGTACCCTTTAATTAACGACTAATTATGAAAATTATGTATAAAAAGGAAAGCGCAGAGAGAGATTTAGACTTAAGCTAAAGTTGAGAGAAATTGTTTTGTTATTTACAATGAGGGATTTTAAGGCGCTTTTCAAAATCCTGTTATTTATTTATTTCCGAACTTACACACATAGAGTTATGGCATACCTTAGGATTAAAAACAAATTAAAAGTTCGATTTCATAATTCATTACATATATGTCAGTCCAGACACCCTGATAAAACGATTGTTATTTGTTTTAGTAGCAAAGTGAAAATAATTAGCAAATCTAGTCCGTTTCCAGATCTTTTTTATATGAGAATCATGTTGTTTGGACATGTAAATCATGTCTCTGTTTAAACAACTTCTAATTTCTGTTCTGTTAAAGCCACAACTTTTTAAGATAACAAAAAATAACTGATATCGTTACATTTTAGAATATCAAAAATTTAGTTCTTATATAAAATAATATGAAAAGTAAACATTAAACAATCGGACGGAGATTAAAAGATCTGAAAGAAATTATTGGCTTTAACAACATGCAATTTTAGCTTTAAAAGTTATGAAGCTTGAAGAATACATTATGGCGTTAAGCTGCTTCAGGTAGCAGCTTTTGTCCTTGTGCATAAATTATCTCTTAAATAGAGGGCACAAGTTCCTGTTTCTCGATTCACAATCAAAACCAGATATGCCTTGAAAAAAATATTCCTGTTGATGGTCATTTGGTTGAGGCTGAAATTTTCCGTTTGTGGTCTAAACCTTAAATCGCCGTAAGGAATTTTGGTATTACCTGATGATATAACTGAGTACGTGGTTTGAATCTGACCGTCCGCTTTTTGCTTTTTTATTTTCTGATTATCATGTTATTTATTAAAGTAGCATTTGAAACTGGTGGCTTTTTGTTATATTCATCATATCACAGTGCCAGTAAAATTGTGCTTTAAAATGTTATGTTAAGAGGGCTAATGTCTGCTTAAATGCTTATTTGAACAGAAAAATGTTTAATTTTTCAATACCAATTTAGATTTCTAATTAATAATAGTTTGGAATTCGTTTTTCGGTTTTGTCAATACCCGACAATTACGGTGACTTTTGACAACGTTGGCGATAAAGCGTCTACTCTATTTACTTTGCCGCTGTAAATAGAAAAGCTTCAGCTTTGCTCAGTTATTGTAATGGTAGGCTGGTTCTTGGTCCTCTTTTATAGATTAAATACGTATAAATGGCTGGCATAGCTACATATATATGTACAATATGTCCCAAGAATTTAAGTTTTCATCAAAAAATTTGTTTAAGAACAGAGGACTATTAAAACCATTCTGAATTAAAACCATTCTAATTTCATATGTAAAACGGATAGTGTTGGTTTCATATTGCCGAACTTATTTTTATGTTTTAAATTAATTTCCCTTTATAAGCATTTCTAAAGTGCTGAATAGTTCTAGTAAAGTAAATAGGTAATGCAGACTTTAAGAACAATTTAAATAGGTGCTTAAAAAATTAGCTAGCAAATGCAATATATAGACTCGCGAACATATCAACATAAAAAACATTGCCAAAGGTGTAAAGGGAAGCGAAAAATATATTTAAAAATGTTATAAAATAAAAAAGCATGCTTTTAGATACATACGTGTACAAAGAAAAAAAGGAAACTAATAGTTAAAAGCACAGTAAAACACAAACATAAAACTAATCCCTTTTCAAGGCTTTTGATTTTAGTTTTAAGCAATAAAGTCAATAAATAATTTACGAGTCAAATATCCCGAAAGAGTATACAAAGAGATTGTTTGTTGCAAGAAGCACAGATATACACAAGAGTTATAGAGAGATAGAAATAGAGAGTGACACAGGAGTAAGATACGAGTAGCACAGGAATTGGAGAAAATGAGGAGGGGTGTATTTAAATTACGTTCGTAACGCCAAGTTTTACAAGAATTAAAATTGCGACAAATTAGTAACAATCAAGTGACTTACCTTCGTCATCGGAAGAATAGGAATTGTAACCAGCTGTAGGACCTGCGTTCGCATGTGTCTCAGAACGACTACGTTGTATACCAGCTGCCGAAGCGGTAACTCCCTTTATGGCAGTAAGTTTGTTGGGATAGTGGGCACCGCTCGCAACAGCTGTTGAAGCCAACAAAATGTTGGGATTGCTACCCAGCTTCGACATTGCGGATAAATTGGTGGTGGCTGCTGCAGTTTGACCACTTTGTGTGCCAGAAGAAAGCAGGGAGTTCTGAACACCTTTGCGTGTAAGTGGCGATTGCAGCATACGCTGCTTCCATTCCAATAGACGTTTCATGGATTCTTCGCGTTTACGTTCGCCATCCAAATGAGAAGTAGGCGTGGTCTGGCTTAAGACACCAACAACTGCAGCTGAGGTGGGAGGTGATATTGTGCCTGTGGGTGGAGAAGTAATTGTAGTAATAGTGGTAGAGGTATGGGCTGTCGATGAGGGCTCATCGTCAAATGTCGATGAACGTTTAGGTAAGCGAGCACTAGCTGAACGTAGGAACTGTTCATTTTGTTGAATAATTTGTTGAGTTGTGAGACCTGATGAAAGTAATGACGATTGTGACGTTTGTTTTTGCTGATATGCCGGCGATTGACTTAATTGTAATTGTAATTGCTCTTGTTGTTGTTGTTGTTGTTGCTGTGATGGTGGTGATTGTGAATGATGAGGATGAGTGGATGATGAACGAATTTGTGAACCATTACCCATAGTCTGTGAACGACTCATACGTGGTATGCTAGTATGTCCTGCTTGATTACCTAAAGCATCTTGTAACAATTCATGACGTTTATATGTCCTTTCATAAGGATTTTCATAACCGATCGTATTCATACCACTTGCCGCAGGACTAAGAAAGTCTGTAGATCCACTGGCTGTACGGTATGAGCCCGCTTGTTGCGGTTGAGCTTGAGGATTTTGTAAATACAAAGCGCTCTTGCGCATTTTTTCAGCATAGTTTTCCTCGGAGTAATAAAAGCTGTCTGGTGTACGATTAATGTCTAAGCTCGACTTGGGCCGAGGTGCTCTGACTGGATCCGGCTTTATCATCGAGGCAGTGGCAGTTATGGCAGCAGCATCCGCAGCCGCTTCAGCCCTGGCTTCATACTCTAAAAAGTCAGCCGAATGAGGTCGCACAATGGAGGCTGTAGGCCGGTCTCTTAGACTCATATTGCTGCCAGCAGCATTATGTCCAGGTGAAGGCTAAAACAAGAAGAACAAAATTGTAATTCATAACGATTTACTGAATTAAAAGTTTCTTTTAGTTTTTTCCTTTTGTGTTTAAGCTGCCAAGAATTTTTTAAACGAGCTGTACTCCCTTCTTTTTCATTTTGTTACAGTCTTTCCTTCCTGCTTTCCTTTACAGAAATGGAAGTTTTTTTTGTAAACCCTTAAAAGAAAACTTTATCTTGTGTTAATGTTCTTAACCTGGCAGCTAGTGAACTAAAAACAACAACATTTACAAAATATACAATTGTTCAAGTTAAGGGAGCCAGCAGAGACGGGAGCATGAAGTTGATCTACTTCAGTGTGCTGATGAAAGTTTCGCTGAGAAACTGTGGAAACATTTCTCAAACGGAGCTTTTTGAAGTACCCAGAGCACAAGGCTGAATTCGCCAACTATTAACTGGGTGAAATGGGAACATTTTCCATACATATTTTGTGTTTAAAAATAAACAGTTTATAATATTGGAATTGTTTCTGCAAGCAAATGTATTGATAATTTTTCTACTTTTCCAAGTAAACAATTGCCAAATTCATTGTGAACAAAAAACAAAAAGTAAAAAAAATTCTTCCAAACGAATTATTTTGAATGAACTTTTGAAAGAAAGTTTATCAAATGAAATGAAAAAGAGAGTTTTAAAAGATCTTCAAGTTTCATACAAAACGAAACACCCACTGGGTGCAGTGCAGGCTTTTAGCTTTCATTAAAGAAAATTAAAAATGTAAGGGTTTGAAGAAGTACATATATTTCAGTATTGCTTAAAGTTTACGTGAAATTTGAGAGCCAAATATTTCAGTGGATAACATGCGAAGAATATTAGAAGGCGTTTTTAACAGTTTTGAGTCTAGACTTACTAATTTTATCACTCCCATCAGCTTTAAAAGTTGAAGAGCCAAGAAAAAACGAAGCATAATGACGAAAACTTCACAAACATTGTTGATCCATCTTTAATAAAAATAAATAAAAATGTCTGCTTCTCAAAGTTATTAATATGATTTTTGCTCATAATTTGACAATTAATTCGTATTTCATTCACTTTTTTTAGTTTTAATAAAAAAAGATACAGAACTGTAGAGAATTTTGATTTTCATGACAACAACAATGATTGATTGCCTTTGATCTCGATTTTCATATGCGAATTTTGTTTGGCGATGAAGCTCACTTTTGTCTGAGTGGATACGTCAATAAACAAGACTGCCGTATTTAGAGTGATGATAGTCCTCAAGTGTAGGTTGAGACTCTTTGACGGGCTTTATGGGCTGGTGGAATCATTGGTTCGTACTTCTTTAAAAACGATGTTATAGTCTGTGGTGACCACCACGATTACTGACTTTTAAAATCATCAATTGAACAACTTGATGTGCAGGAGCTGTGGTTTCAACAACATGTCGTTTGGTAACCACATAGTTTGACGTTTCAGACCCGTGAAATGGCCTCCAAGACAGTGCGATTTAACTCGCTAAACTATTTCCTTTGGGGATATGAGAAGTCGCTAGTCTACGCTGATAGACCCGAAACGATTGACCACTTTGAGGACAACATTCGCGCCGCGTTATTGCCGATATACGGCCACAAATGTTTGAAAATGTCATCGAAAATTGGACAACGTTCAAGCCAGCCGTAGCGGTCACATGTCAGAGGTCATATTTAAATTGTAACGCCAGCAGATTATTATTCGAATTCATCTTTATTACTCCATTTCAAGGCTCTATACCTCTATAAAAAACACTCTATATAATTATAAAAATTATTTTCCTTTTAAATTTTTTTAAAGTTTTTTTTTTTGTTTTCCGATTTTTCTATCAAATTATTCCTCTTTTCGATACAAGTTATATGTTTTAGTTTTTCCAAAAACAAACACAGAGTTTTAATTTAACAACTTTGAAATCTTTAAAAGCGAGAAATCAAAAACCTCAACACCAACAGTAAAACTTTTCCATAAATAAATTAAAAACGGAACAATAAATTCATTGAAACAAAACAAATAAAAGCCCTATTTAATGTTGTAAAACTCAGATCTCTAAATAAAATGGAAAAATCCTTAAGAGAATACTAAAGGGCTTCGACGTAAACACGTACGTTGAAATACAGCAAAAAGAAAATTGTTCACATGATGGAAATTTACACGTCAGTTTGTGGTACCGTTCTCATACACAAGTATGCGAATACACGCAAAGAAAACACATGTTTTGATGTTATTGTGACAGCAGCAATACTGGCAGCGTATGTGCACCCAACAACATAATCCAGTTGTGTGTAACCACTTTAAATATATATATAAATACTCGTTTGTTTTTGGTTAAATTTCTATAATTCTTTTTATGAATTTTGAAACCCAATGACTTTTATGAAAATTGTTTGAAACCAACAATAGTCTTTATTATTTACAAATGGTAAGCCCGATTGCATGCAGTAAATGTACATGTGTTCACACTAACAATGTTGTCATTCCTCCCATTTTATACTTATATTATATGAAAATGATGTGTGACCATTAAGATTTAGGTTAACGTGGCATATTCAATCATATAAGCCAGGCCTACTATTGTTGCAGTAGTAAAATTCTTGTCATCATATGTAAGTATATGACAATGTCGTAAAGGATCATATTATGTAATTACATTTTTTGAGATTCTAGTCTTATGCGAAATATTAAAAAAATATATTTTTTGTTTCAGTTAATATATTTTGCAATATAAATATTTAATAGTTGTTATTTAGTCA
Source organism: Epicampocera succincta (assembly GCA_932526305.1). Classification (NCBI taxonomy): domain Eukaryota; kingdom Metazoa; phylum Arthropoda; class Insecta; order Diptera; family Tachinidae; genus Epicampocera; species Epicampocera succincta. The sequence continues at coordinate 63,910,410 of OW052034.1, forward strand.
CGCAGAAATAATTTGCCGTCATGTAACATTTATTTGAGTTTATATCATTTTAATGTTATATATTTATTTATATTTTTCACTTCGGCTTTAGGTCAAATAATTAAAATAAAGTTGCAAAAATTTTTTTTTCCATCTTTCTTTCTTTACCAATATTTCGATCAACGTCGTTGATCATCCTCCGATTTTATCAAAATATTTACATTTATGTCAAAATTAAAACTATTAAAACTCGTCTATTTATATAAAAACTTCATCCCGGCGTTTATTTCCCCAGGATTGTTGTCCAGTTGCTAAAATTATTTATTGTCCTTTTGATCAAAAGAGAAACATTAAGAAACATAAAAGGTCAACAAATAAACAAATTTCTATTTATTGTTATTATTATTTATTTATTTTTTCGATGTCCCACACACGATAAATCACAAAGTGAAGTTTTAACAAAATATACGACGGTGTCCAAAATTTATAAATTCATATAAGAAGTAACAAGAAAATAGTAATAATCTGAGAAAGTAAAAACCATATAACCTGAAAATATTGAACGTGAAATATGGATATATGGTCGTAGACAATAAACATATCGAATTATGCCACATAAAATTAACGTTTGCTGTCATTGTCGCAGATAGCAAATATTTCACATTGGTATTAAATAAAATTTGGCCAGAAGTATTCTAATTTGGACTGGACTGCAACCAAAAGAAAAATTAAAGTAAGTGTATTGTTAAGGTATATGCCAAGATTTTTCGCAGAATTTAAAATATCCATTAGGATTACAATCAATCAATTTTTAATAACTTCTTTTTAATATTGCAGGACTTGGACTTGGCAAGATTAATGGTTAGATTTCGCTCTAAAGATCCAACACACTCATCCAAACTCGGTGTTGCTGCAGCTAATAAAAAACTGGACATCATCTACATAAAATATAATCTTACTTTGTTTGAGTTTATCCTGGAGATCACGCACATATAATAATAAATGTTCTTAATTTAATTTATAACTTAATTTATATACCTGAGATGGTCTTGTGGTCCAACCATAATGCACGGTGTTAACGTCAATTTTTCAGCCCAACTTAATTTGACATTTATTTGTGTCAGTCAGCATTTGACAATTACACAATAAGGCAACGCGTTAAGATCATTCAAGCCATTAATGCAAATGGGCGTTTGAGCCAAAATGCGTTTCGTTGTCTGTGGTGCGAGAAATTCAATGGACGCGTTATTTCACGTCGTGGCGATTTTAATTGGCCGCCCCCACAAACAGGTGATTTGACACCGTTGGACTTCTTCTTTTGGGGGATATTTAAAAGAAAAAGTGTACGTCAATAAGCCAAGAACAACTCCAGAGCTAAAGGATTAACGACATTGAACCTCAATTATGTCGCAGAGTGATTGCAAATATGGACCTTCGCATAGAGGTATGCCATCGCATACCGGCATTGGCCGATATTTTGTTTCACACATAATTGTCATAAATCCTTCTATCATAATAAAAAATATTAAGATAATTCTCTGAACACTTTTTGTTTTATTAACGTCATGCGTTTTGGTTGGAACATTCTTTACAAAAATATGGTTGGTTGGCTGGTTTGTTAGTCATACCAGTGGCACTGATGATCTTCAATATAGTAATATTTTTGACCATAACAATAATATGTTTAACTACGACAACAGTGTGGTTGCTTTTGCCAAAAATAAGTTTAGTCAGTATAAGAATATGGTACGTTATGCTAATAAAATTATAGCATAGAATAAAATTATAGTTGTAATTGAACTACAACAAAATATATGTATTTATATGTTTATTGTATCGTAAAGCTAACAACTATTGACTTCTTTCTCAAAATAATATTGTTAGCAACAACTCGAAAATCAACACTTTTATATTGCCACCTCAACAAAATGGTTTTCTCTATGTGTATCCCGACTTAGTAACACCACCACTCAATAACAGGCATACATACATACAAACATAATTAAATACATTGTATGTACATATATACGAATATGCATAAACTATATACTACGAGTATTTATGTACAAAATTGAAATCCAACGATCTAAACTACTGGTTGCTGGTAGCAGCGAACACAAATGCTTTCGTAGAAGTTGGGTTGGTTGTATGCAGATGCTTTTTTATCTGTTGGTGTTGCTGATTTCTGAAAATGTAGGTTGCACTTTATATTCAAGTTATATCTTGCATTGTTGGGTGAGTGGGCGTTCTGTTGGTGGTAGTGTTTAATTTATATGTAAATGAATATGTTACTTTGTGTTTGTTATAATGTCATACCTGCTACTTTCATCTATCAAATGAAAGTTGCTCGCAACTACTATAGGCTATTTGTTATTTCTGTTGTTATATTCTCTAGTTTGTTCTATGTGTTTGTGTTGTTGGATTCAGAATGTATGCAGAATTTTCTCTTTAAGCCTTTGCTACTACTGACATACTAAAAAGTCTAATTAAAAGTTCAGCTCATGTCTGTTGAAAGTCTCTTAAGCAAACAAATAACAAAAACAAACACATGATGGGCTTAATGGGGTCTATTAGGAGGGAAAAGAATAAAATAATGCAACTTGGTTGTGAAATGTTAAAGGAAAGAAACCCTAAAAATTACAAATTGATGTCACTTTTTCTTTCATTTGTTGTGCTGGGTAAACATTTTTATTAAGAGCTTCTTTAAAGATGCAAAAAAAAAAAAAAAACAAACAGACGAATTCACTTACTTACACACTTCACATAAAATAAAAAATTATGGAACATGTTTATTCATGTTTGTAGGTTTGTTTATAAACATTACATTTCGCAAATAGCTGGATATCCTCTAACATTTCAATGGTAACTTCGGGGAGTCTCAAATTTATAAATCTTAGACGAAACGCGGAAAAATTTGTATTTTATTAATTTGACTAAATATGTTCTCTAGGTTTCTTGATTATGGAAATTAAATATTGTGTATAGTTTTAATTATAAATTGGTAGTGTTTACGGTGTTATTTACAAATATTTGTATCAACATAAATGAAAGTGGAACCTTTTTTATGCGCAACTTTCGTTATAGGAGAAAAAAACTCTTCATTGCCAAGATGGAAGCCAACTAAAATTCTCATAATAATTTACGGCTAAAATATACGAATGCCATGACTTTTAGTATAGTTTTAAAACCTTTAGATTGAGACCACAGCGGTTCTAACGCTTCGTATTAAAGTACTATTGAAGAGCTTGTACGTATCGTAGATTTAGTAAATCGTAGTAAATTTAAACAAAATTTATACGTTTTTAATTTACTAAATTAACAACCGCTGCAATACCAAAAACAGTAGTAGATCCAGTGAACGTAGTAAGTTCATTTATTTACAAGTATGAAACAGCTGTCAGATTTGGCGCCATATTGTTTTTTTTGCTGTTTCGGTTGGTTTACAATACCAAAGAAAAAGTCGCTCACATTTAGAAGTTTAAAATATTAGCACATTTAAAACAATTTTAAATATAATACAAAGAGTGAAAACCGCCCATGTTGACAGAAGTCTTAGTAATCAGCCGTCTGACTTAATCAATCTCAGGAGAAAAATGTACCGTTTTCAATCTCATTTTATTTCTGCCTTCTCTTTGTCTAGACATGGATGCCAGATACCAGTTACGGTGTATCGCCCTGTTGTATTGGATTCCCACACATATACATTCCTATATCATACTTGTGTTAGTTGTTCGCTTTTGACCATAGTTATTGTTCAGTTGACCATATTTGCAACTTTAAGAAAAGATCTCATAACTGTTACATGATTCAGGCTTACAAATAATTATAATACAAAAAACTCAAACTTTTTTCTTTGGTCACACTGGTTCTCTAGCACAAGCGGCTACACAACTTACTAGTAGGAATCAGGAACTGTAAAATTGCACTTTTGTTGTAATATTTAAACTCGAAAATTACAGTGTTACCAACAATGGCATATTTGGTGAAATTTAGGAATCTACCCAGTTTCAGTAATTTTATATGGCAACTCATCATTGCAGCCATTTTACTATGAATCCAAACAAAAGATTTACTGAATTCACAAAATTTCAATTGTTATGGTCTAAATAAATATATCATAAATATATCAAGATATTATCAAAATATTATTTTTAGATACTGAGTTGTTTTTTATTATAATTGTTATATTCTTAGTAAAACCATTTATTAAAAAAAATAATATAGATTATAAAAACTGTGCCTCAATACAATTAGGGTCAGAAAAGTTCAATCTTTCAAGCTATTTTGTAGAATTTTAGCAATTCCAATGCCATTCCTGGTATGAATAATCAAGCAAGACTGAATTATTTTATTGTTCTTGCTCTCTTCAATGCTATGAATAAGTGGAATTTTTGTTTAATTACAATCATTATCTTAATTTAGAATAAATAGAAAACTGGGATGATGAAACTCGTATTTAGACAGCAAAGTTCCACGATGCAGCTTAATAAGAACAAAATATGATTTAGTTACCCAAAAGAGGCAAAGTACTATTAGACTGTGATTGCCTTCAATAGTCGATATGAAATTATCTGCTTTCAAAGCAAATCTCTTGGAAGCATTGAATACTCGCACACACATACATACATGTATCCTTCGATGCAAGTAACTATTTTAGTTTTGTAAAGCAAAACTCTTCTGCTACACCCATAGTTTTTGTACTGAATCCTTGAGACTGCATTTTCGAAATTAAAATTCATTGTTCAGCTAAATATTGTACTTGCATGCATTCGTATTTATCTACATATGTAACTATGTATGTATGTATGTATGTATATGAAATCATAGACGTTTGAACAATTGTTGGAGTTCAAATGCACGTTCGTTTCATGTTCTCTAATTCTTTGCAAAAATAAGAAAATCCAGCAGCCAAAAAAATAGGGCTGTGGTAAGTTTTCAAATGAACAAATGCCTTGTGTACATCAATACACGTATGTATGCAAGTTAGTTGGTGCTACACTGGCCAACACCCCTTAGAAGTGGGCAATGTAATAGTGGTATTCATATATACACACACACATATATAGAGCAAAACATGCCAAATCGATTTGTTTTGAAAAACATCTGCTTTTGCTTAGTTCATTTTCCTAACATTCATTTTCTGCTAATTTAAATTTTAAAAACAATTACCCAATTCACAAGCTCGCATTAAGGTCGTATGAGTTGTCCAAGCACCCAATTACTCAGCATTAGTTTTTTCTTTTTTGATAGTTTTTATATAAAGGCGTGATTTTGCTATAGGATGAATTGTGAGGACTTGAGTGAAATTTAATTTAATTATTTTCTAATATATATTTAATGCATGTCAATTATAAATCATGCCTAAGTATATATGTATATATATAATTATATATTTTATTTTTAAAACCTTTTTGACCTTTTTAAGTTCATATAAAATTTACTTGCCTGAAAAATCTCCGTAACTCTGTGTTATACATTTTTTTTTGCTCTAACTTGCAAGTTTCTGTATACTTTGCATTGTACACTGCAAGAAAATTGCACGTTCGAATTAAACCCAGATATGTTATATAAATATGTTGAATAAAACCAGAGAACTACTTAAGCATTTTAAAGGAAAAGGAAAGAAATTTAAGGTAAGTTTTTACTGTTGTTTTAGCACTCAAAAATTTTTACTTAGTTTTTTCGTTGTAGTTTGGTTTTTCGTTCCGAACTTTTTAAACTATTTATGTGCATATATAAAGGTTAAATAGCAAGTGGGTAGTACAGGAGTTTTTCTTGCTAATTAAGGCAGATAAATACGAATTAGTTCTGTTGCTTTGGAAATGGTGAATTAATAAGAGTAAAACCAACCTAATTTTTAGATGTATGAAAAAGTTTTCGAACTACTCAACAAACAACAGTCAGCCAATGTCGCGTAACGCTACCTCTAAATCTTAAGTATCGTAGAACGCGCGACTGTAATATAAATTTGTTGAGCACGTCCTATATCTGCGGTATAGGGTGTATTACAACAACTTTAATCAAATCATCATATATAATCGTATGTTTAAAGAAAATTACAAATTCAATTTGTTGCTTTTGTGCCCTGTAGCGTATAAATTTCAGTCTTTCTTTCACCTCTTTCATGCAAAAAGTATTGCAGTTATTTTGTTACAGCTCTTGGAAAAAAATAGCAAAAAAGAACGAGACACAGTTTTATGTTTTATTAAAGCAAATAGAAAAACGACACAGCTGAAAGGAACAAAGTCGGCGAAATGGCAAAGAGTCCTTAAAGTATATTAAAGAACAATTTTGGTACGTACACCTATTTATGTATGTACATATATATGTATTTATGTATTATATTTACGTTCTTTGTAAACTGGTTAAGGGAATTATGCAAATAATTGCTAAAATTGTTAGCATCAAAAAGTGTTTGTTTTTAATGTTCACTAAAAAAATATTGAGTCCAGTTGCAGGATTTTTAAATATGAGCAACTATTCAGAATTTCATCTTTGTGTTAATTTTGCTTGAAGCCATCACCTACTCACTCTGGGGGGGTTTGTAAGTTCAACTTCAGTATGTGCATATTTATTGTATGTACGATAGTACATTTCTATTTTTATGCATTTTTTTGTTCTACTTCAGAGTGCATTTAAAATGTTGTGGTAGCACGCATTTGACACGACCTATTTCCTCCAGCTATATACACCACATAATGGCTCATTTTCTGTGTATTTATATGAAGTATTTGTACGACATACACGGTGCTGTTTTCACTCTCCTTTTTTGTGCTCTTCTAAAAATATGTTTTATAAGTCCCTTCAACAATTGGATGTGTAAAGTGTTGGATTTCATTTTGCAACATTAGCCGGCAAGAATAGTTATTCAAACTCCAATCGAACTATTTTTGGTAGTGTGCGCAATGGTGCTTTGAAAACTACCCTCCGATTTACATGACAAGTAATCTTTGCAAATAAATACAGGATTATATCTTGCTTTTGCATAAACATGAAGTTGCGATTGATTAATGTAAATAAATGGCAAAGATCAAATTGAAGGTGATTAATTTTGAACTATTGAGAAACTCAAATCAAAACAAAAAGAATTTTAAAAGATTTTATAGAAACATAGCATCCAAGTTTCAATATATACATAAATTTTTAATTTTTATAGAAAAAAGAATTTGAGTTGAATAAAAATTTACTTGTTGTTGTTTTCTTTAATACGCAGCCTGATCTTTACTTTTGCAGAAATCCTTTATAAAAATTGGAAACTGACAATAGGATCTATATTGGCAAGCAGTGATTTTTTCTTCAGGTTGGAATCCAATGTGATGTGGTCAGCCCAGGATAATTGCACTGATTTAGAGAGTGAAAACAAAAACAAGGATAAATTAAGCCTTCTTTTGTACTTGACTCCTTTGGATCATTTATGCTTTACAATAAAACTTTTGCCATTAAAATGCATTAAAATGGGTATGTTTAATAGATTACAAATCTCACACTCAAATGTACCGGGGAGAAAATGAACCGACAGCAAGAGATATAAAATCCTAGACTGGTGTACTTAAAAAATACACGAAAACTTGCTAAAATGTCTATATTAATGGCGGAAAGGTCACCGAGTGAGCAATTTTGCTGATCAGGATTAAGGTGCCTACATCTCGATGAAAACATTGCTGATTCCTGAAGACTGACTCCATTTGCGGAATTTAAATTGTTTAAGATATTGAATATTTGGATTTCGAAGCTTTGGGGCGAATTGGTTATGAACTGATGTCCCTATAGGGCTACGGTATGCCAATTCCACATGTCTTCGATTCTGAGCTTTCTGTTGTGTTACTTTCGTAAGTGGAATTTCTTATATCACTTAAATTTATAGCATCTGTCTGTCATTAAATTCGAAAATAAATATCATAAAACATTCCTCCCCCCGGAATTACGGAATATTTTGTATTGGAAGGAGAAATTCCTTCTAAGGTTTTCCAGAAAAGTAATATAGAAATGTAATCACAAACTGTATTAAAACAGATATAAATTAGTAAATATATGAATGTATATGTTTTTAACTTACTTCCAAATTATTGGGCGTAAAACGTGACGCTACCGCAGAAGGTACATGTTTGTTACTTTCATAACTGGGTGGCGATAACGGACGACGATAGCTGGCCGCTTCTTGCATTAGCGCTTCTTGAGCTGATGTATTTGCTGCCCCCGCAGCCAAATTATAAATGTCTTCATAATCTGAGAACACACGATTTTTCGAGCGGCCGTATGCATCAGGAGTGCGACGTTCGGCAGCCGAAACATAAGCTGACATATGAGGTGGATAGCGCTGTTGTATTAAACGTTGCATGTACAATTCTCTTTCACCATAAATATCATCGACGGCGACACGTTGTTGCTGTAGCTGCATTATTTGTTGCTCCATTTGCGCGTCCATGTACTGGGCTGACGGTGACTGAGGATAATCGTCCGGACTTAAAGTAAGTTGTTGTTGATATTGTGATTCTAAGCTGTCAGCTGGATAATTTGGTTGCTGTTGTGGTGTCATTCTCATGGCCGAAGAAACGTTACCCGTGCGAGTGTCATAAATGGCATGATGTTGGGATCTGGTTTGTTGCTGGTGTTGGTATTGCTGCATTTGTTGTAGAGTGGGCGACAATATGCCTGATCTGCGACTAGTTTGCTGCTGCTGCTGCTGGTGTTGTTGTTGATGGTGATGTAGTTGATGTTGTCTCATGGCTTCATTTTCAACAGAGTGTTCGGGGCTAGGCGAAGAGTAGCCGCCATCTGTTATACGTCGTGGTTTGGGAGGAGCATTAGCATAAAGTGGTTGACCATTTCCGCCGGCACCACTGCTGCTTGATGTTGTAACACCGCCATTATCGGAAGCGGGTGTCACCTGTCCTTGGCCCGACATTTTGCTTTGCTGCGATTGCAAAGTATGGATACCGGAATCGGAATTTTCGCCACTGTGATTAAGAGACGAGGAGCCACTGGGGTGTTCAGAGGATTCCCCTGCACTATTGGGTGCCTGCATCATTGCGGCTGCACTTAAACCTCTCACCCACTGAACCATGGACTCGGCATTTTCGGCGGCCAGCCAATATGTTCTCATATTCTGATGTTCACACTTAAAAGCATATTTGCGATAGATTTTGTCTTCCGGCAAACAAGCGGACACTTTATAAGAAGGTAACAGGATAGAGCCAAGGACTTTTTCTTCCTCTGGTCCCTTGTAATAGTACAGGCAGTATTCGGCCAAAACAAACCACCTTTTGCGCCAAACTTTGAGACCATCTGAGCCCTGCTTATAAAGCCAACCTGATATAGTGACCGGGGTATTGGGTGGCCTCTTAGTGATGGGCGATTTAAGTGCCTGAGAATTTGAATTCGAGCCACCGCCTGATTTTTTGCGATCCAAAGGTGCGTGTGAAGGACTCTTCGCTGATGCGGAAGAAGATTCCTCTGAACTAGGAGTTTTTGTTATCTGAGGGGGATTAGATGAGGCTTTTGACACCGTCGAGATTTGCGTTTGTACTGCCTGATTGACAACATGACCAGGATGATTTTGTTGTATATAAATTGGACTCTGATCACTGCTTTGTGGTGTTTGTAAGTCGGATTTGGATCTTTGTTGCAGCGCATGGTGATGCTGCTGCAGCTGTTGTTGATGGTGCAGTTGCATTTGTAATTGTTGATGCTGATGCTGGCCATAAATTTGTTCCTGCTGCTGATGATAATGTTGGTTTGATTTATGGACATTTTGTTGCGTTACTTTTAAAGGTCCAGCAGCAGGCTGAAATTGATTTGTCAAATTTAATGATGAGGGAGGCGCTCTTTGTTGTTGTTGTTGTTGTTGCTGTTGTTGCTGTTGCTGCTGCAGAGTCTGATTCGGTGTTTGCTGTTGTTGTTGCTGCTGTTTTTGTGTCATTGTTGACATCATACTTGATGACTGACTCATATGATAATGACCCTGTGGTACAGGAGGATTTATCATTTGTCGCAAAGCAAACTGTCTTTGCTGATTTTGAGCTGCCTCATTTTGTGTGGCCAATTGTGCCTGTAATTTCGCCTGTTGCAACTGTTGATATTGCAATTGCAAATTACTTGCCTGATTATGGCCAGAACTAATACGCCCTGTTGCTGCTAGATATGAACGCTCTGTAGGCGACTGATACAGCTGGTCAGTACCAGCAGTGCCACCCGTACTGCTTGTAGGATAACCCGATGAAGTGGACGCCTGATGATAAGGAGAACTATGGACAGAACTGCCACCACTCCCCGAACTCTGTAATTGATGTTTTAACAATAACTTACTCGCATGCGGCTGTATGTCGATTGGTGTTAGTGGTCCTGACGACGTTGTTGTTGTAGGACTTTGCTGATATTGTTGTTGATGGGCGGCTCTTACATGCCCCAGATGATAGTTGCCATGCTGTTGCTGCTGGAAGACCGGTGAATGTGTTGTTGTACGGTAGTCTGCAATGTTCGTTTGGTAAGCTAAAGGTATTTTCTTTTGTAAATGTTGTGCTTGTTGTAGTTGTTGCAATTTCTTTGCGTCCATTGTGGCCGCATTAAAAAGCGGTGGCGCTTCTAACCTGTAATTAGATTAAAAGCGATAAAACGTTAAAACTTGTAATTACAAAAGGTCATTTCAATCAGCCTTTTTGCATGTGTAGCTCATACAGTGGTTTTTAGAATTTAATTTTATGTACATTTTTACGTTCTTGTTCTTTTCACGCAATTAAAATTAAGTTTTTTTTCAGCAAAACTTTCCATTTAAATGTAATTACTCAACAATCACAAAAACCAAAATAATATTAATAATAATAAAATAAGTAATAAGGTTTTTGAATGCTGCAAAAAGCTTTTATGTTCAAATCTAAGTCCGAATGTGATTGCGTTTAATTGATTAAATACCAACAAATTTATTTGAAGGTAGAGAACGAACGACCCTGTTTTTGGTTTACAAAAATCGCAGGGTCAGCATCTGACGGAATACAAAAAGCGTTCAAGTCAACAAGTGCAACAAATTCTAAAATATGTAGATGTGTCTGTGCCCATGGAAAAAGCGAAAATGTCACGATGCAACATTATGATGTTTTGGTTTATTCTGTAGATTTTCTTTAGGTTTTTTTTGATCAAAAACATAAAAAAATTGTTTAGAATTTTTCCAGCAAGGAAGTCATGCCATGCAATTTTGTAGTTCACAGAAAACCCCCATCATCAAATCGAAACCAGCAAATTTCATTGCTGCTACGCATTTGCAAAACTATAGAAACCAAAATTTTAAATTAATTATCGACGAATTTGTGCTTCAAATAGAACATTGAAATTCCTTTCCTGATAAAAATTGTTTTTAGTTTTTTGAGTTGTTTTTTATCTTTTGCTAAAAGTTATTTAATTAAATTTAATTTTTTCCGTGAAATTTTTAAATTTTTTTTGTTAGTTCCCGGTTAAGACACTTCAACTTGATCATCATTGATCATTTTCTTTCCAACTTATTAATTTCTCAGAAATATATTTCAACCACTTTCGTTTTGTGTTGCTGCCAAATTCTACGGTTTTTGACAGTTCATTTCGTTTATGTACAAAGTATTTTATGCAAAACGAATTTGTTATGGATTGAAAGTGAACAAGTGCCCAAGGATCGGAGAAGCATTTGATTTGAATTCTGATGATAGCGAAGGCAGGAGATATTAAGGGAGAATGAAAAGAAATGTCAAAAACATAACATGTCGCTAAAATCATGTACATATATAATTCGAATTATAGCAACTCCGTACTAACTGTCATTATCCATTTTCCTCAACGCACGTTGAAGCGTTTAAACAAAGACTTATCAAAGTTTTGTAGCTCGTTTGCAGTTGTGAAACTTTTGAAATTTTTGTAAAATTGTGTCTTTTATCTTGGTTTTGAGTTTTCCCTTCTTTTGTCCTCTTTTACGATAAGGCAACACTGTTTTCTCAGTTGTCGTTTGACTTTAGTTGGTGTCAAAAAATCACTGTCTTCTGCAATCTCTTGTCAATTAAGCTGAACGCTGGCTGCCAGTGAACAAAGTGGCACAATGTTAATAGAAAAAAATCGAGTGTATTGAGTTTTTCGCGCTTGTACTTGCACATGTAAATACTGGGCAAATGTCTGTAAATTGTTTGGACGCTGATGTCAGTAGACTAACAAAGTTCCGAACATTCCATCCATCTATTAAGTTTAAAATAAACAAAAAAAACCAAAATCAATTCTATAACTTCAATTAAAACCAAACAAATAGATCAAATATTTTGAATATTCGACGATTAAAAACTTCAGTTAATAATAAATCTGAAACGTTTTTTTTTTTATCTTACTTACCAATCCCATAACTGATAAATGCAGCCCAACATGATGGAGAATTTATTTTCTTTTCTCTTTTAGCAAATTTATAATTTTGTATGCGACACTGGTTGTTAACATTTGATTGATGCGTTATTTTTGTAAAATAATCGTCATTGGGTAGAATATTTCAATTTTTGTTTTAGTTTATTTCGTAAAATTTTATATATATTATTTTTATGATTGTTATTTATTTGATATGATTAACACTAGAAAATTTAGTTAGAAAAGTTTTATAAAAATATAAAATTATTATTGAAAATAAATTTAGCATTTTATTTCTCAAGCTTTATAATTTCATGGTTAAATTTATATCATTGTCTTCGACAGTATTTGTCACCATAATGCAGTGTGGCACATACATGTGTATGTACTATATGTAGAGTATAGTAGTTTTTTATATATATGCCTTTAATTAATATAAAAATCTGTGTGCAACAACATTTCTCATCTTATTTTTCTTTGGCTTTGGCTTTTTTTTTTAAAGTGAATGTCTTCTGCGCTGATTTTAGTTTATTTGATACTTTTTGCACAACCAAAATATTTGGAACATGGCATTTTGGCTTTAGTCCAGATATAAATTTTGGGCTTCTTAAATAAACAGAAATAAGTAATTTTACACATTCTCCTATACACTCACAGATTACCATCAGCTACATATATATTTTAGAAGTGCAATATAACGTACCCAGTGGTAAAAATTTAAGCGCAAAGTTACATTAAAGGCATTCTCTTATTTTTCTTAGAGGGTTTGTTGTTGCTGTGGCATATACATACGTATATATGTGTAACTGTTAAGTAATTAATGAGAAAAAAACTGAAAACTAAGCAAAATATTTACAACAAATCAGCCCCGTAAGCGATATTTTTTCGGCATTTGTGCTTCGAAAAAGGAGAGTTATAACTGGGTGTTTAAATAATAATAATTTCTTCAACTCCTGTGTTTGTTCCGGGAAAATTAGTTAGTAAAGTTTAGTTGTGATGTCATGGGCTGTGTAGGAAAACAAAATAATTTCTTTGAGCTTCAATACTTTTAGACTTTTTCCTAATTTTTAGCTTTTGAAAATATCAGATGCTTGTTGCTAATGAACGATCTATGCCACTGACATTTTTATTACAGCCTTGTTTTTGAATCTCAGTTTGCGCTCACGAATAGGAAAGTTTAAAGTGTAATCAATTACAGGCATAAAATTATAGGCCTGGCGTTGTTAAGCTCCATATTGGTGCAATATATAAAGGAGTACACAATTGAAAAATGTTGCCCCTGTATTTGAAAAGGAAATAAAAAACACAAGTTCTGTTTCTTACCACTGGGTATTGAACAATTAAATAAATGATAACACAGAATGAAAAGAAGAAGAGAGGAAGAATTGGTAGGTGTTTATTTACTAGAATTGCCATATTTTTAGTTTAACATTGTTTTTAATAGCGACCTGCAGCACATATTTAATATAAAATGTTTAAATAACATTTTATTTTCTATAATGTTTCACCTCTGAATTTGTTTTCTGAAATCTAAGTGAGCTTCTTCGAACGCAGGGATATAAACTTGAAGTACTGCCACACAGTTTATAGATGGTTTGTTGCAGCTCTCTAGTGAAAGTGTGCACTCAAATGTTTATATGCATTTTAGCCTACAATTGTTTTTTTTTTTTGTAACCAAATCGTTTGTATCGTTTGTAATTTTCTACATTTACATGTTGTTAAGCTATTAGAGTGTTGTTTTATCAAAGTAACTAATATGCAAGCCTGTATTTATTTGTTGCTACAACTTTGTACCATATAATTTTGAGGAAAAATAGTATGTTTTGGATTTTGGCATCAGTTTTAGTTTTTATCTTTTTTTTCATTTGAGGTTTATAGTAAATTTAAAAGCCAGACCAAAATCTTTAATACTAGTTAAAATATATGCCTTGAGGAAAATAATTAAACTATTATGACATAAAATGTTCTTAATGTTAAAAAAAAACAGGATTTTCAGCGCAACATATTGTTCAATTTTCAAAATCGTTTTGAAACGACAGGGGAAGCTTTCAAATATATTTGTTGCTTTTCAAAACGTCGCCCTTAAAGGGCTAATTAATTAATCAGAAAGTGGATGTAAAGGATGAACTTTTCCAAAAAAAAAACACACGTTCTTATTTTCTTTTTAAGTTGTAGTAGAGTAGATGAAAACTGCAGGCGTTTTTTTCTGAATTTAAAATGTACTTGTAAATGGAGGTACCCATTCTCGAAGTTATAAAGAATGAACTTTCCTTCGCTTCAAATGACGGAGATTGAATTTGAGCCAAAACTTAAAGATGAAGTTAACATTGACTTAAGCCGTAAAATGTACATCAGAGATATTTCTGTGGCAGGCCTGAGCTTTTCTTCGGTAACAGATCATTCAATTGCTTTTGAATGAACTTAAAACCCATTTAAGCTGTAATGTCGCCCTTAAGCTATTAAAAATGAAGTGAAAAATAAAAATTACAAGCTTCTTCACTGCTTAAACAAAGGAACAATAAAAATAATTGCAAAATCCAGAAAGTATCCCCAATAATGAAGCACTTTAACTTAAGCTCTCTACATTAAAAATAAGCTTTCATTTAAATAGATGTTACCCAGCATTCGTACATTTGCCATTAAAAGGACGGTTAAAATAACTTTATCATGTTCGAATCGCAGTTTAATAAAAGCATAAATAAACTTCTGCAAGTGCCAAGTGAAATTGTATCTGTGCAGCAAAACTCTATGATAAATACCCTGCCGTTTCGAATGGATCCGGGAGAGAAATAATTGCACGCAATTGTAAAAAATATATATAGGAAATTAGTCCACAGTTCTGGAGACCCCAGTTCTTTAAGCGAGTAACGAATTAAACACATACATATTTATCAGCAAGATATCGACATCTGTCAAAACTTTAACTTGTTTTAAATATGCAGGGTCTTTTACACTCCAGCACTCAGTCATAAATCAAAAATGCACTTAACTGAGCGTTCGAGAGCTTATGTGTGCATGATAGTAGTAGATACTTGTGTTTTACTGCAGCTCCAGCTACCAATTGTAATCATAATAGTTTTAATGTAAAACAATTTTTCAGCGGGAAGAAAAATGTTGTGCGCCACAACATTTCCAATGAAACGGTTGCAATAGCAGAGCTTAACAGAACAAGATCCCTTAAAAGCAGCATATAAAGGTCGTTGTTGTTCATACGAATTTAGAAACATGGGATGACGGCAGGCGAGTAATTGGTTTGTGTTTGTATTACAACACAAGTTAAAGTCTAATGATGGTTTCAATTTGTATGCGTTGGAGCAAAACTGGCAATTATAATCATAGCAATTTATGGTTGTACCTGCAAGAGGCGTTGGAGAGGCTACAAAACTTTATACAAATTTTGTGCTTGTTTTGTAATATTGAGTAAATGAAAAACGAAAAATAATCTTTTTTGGCATTGGATGATGTCACAGGCAAACAAAAATGTTTTCTTTCATATTAGAAAGCGTTTCAATCGTATATTTTAGGCGAAACAAGACATCTGTGGTGTCCCATGAAGTTTGGCAAACAAAATATTCGTTTGTCTTTATCTATTGCATAACCAAGATTTAATCGTTTTAACCGAATATCAACATTATTTTGTCATTTAAATGCAGACGTACATATAAACTAAATCAGATGAAATGAAAGTTCGAGTGGATTTTCCTACTGAAAATTTTACCTATTGGGCAGCAAGAATTGTGTGTGAGAATCTCTGCTCAATTTCGTTGCTCATGTTTTCTTCATGCTAAGATTTTGGTGTGAATTCGCCTGTTTATTTTTAAGGTTAGTGGGAGAAACATTCGAGAACGGAAGTCTGCAAAACAATTTTAAAGCCTACCAAATTCATTTACATACATATATTAACTTTTTTGAACTTTCTCTCCTTCACCAATATGAAAATAACGCACAGCAAAGAGAGAGAGAGAGAGAGAGAGAGAGAGAGAGTTAAAGAATCATATTTAGTATTAGTTTAGTATGCAACAATAATTTGGATTTCAGTTTAGATTTTTAAAATATTTTAAGTTGTTTTCTTCAACATATACGACATATTAATATATCACCGTTCGATTTGAAATTAATATACAGTAGCAAAAAGCATATTTGAAATCAGTCGCTCATTATCATAAATTTTAATAATTCGGTATATGCAAACGAATAACTCAAAAGTTGTTGCTACGGATTCGGTTGTTCGTAACATTTTGTTCCCCAAATCTACTCAAAACGATTTGGAAATTCATGAGAATTGCCAGCGATATGGAGTGAAGAATATATTTATGACGCATTTTTTAACTTTTGAAATAACAAGAAGAAGGACTTCAAATTTTATTTCGATTGATGCATCACCTCAATCAATCGCATTCTTAATGAAAGCATTCTATTAAGAATTGACATTCTCCATAAGGACTTTTAAAACTTCGAGTTTTAATATAAGACTATATAACTTTTCAGGCGCTTCCGCTTCCAGTTCCGAAAACCACGAGGAGAATTTACAATCCTTTTCATCAAATGAATTTTTTCAACTAACTTGTTGTTTGCTGGGTTCAAGTAGATCGCCTTGTATTTGTTTTCAAACTGCAATAAAGTATCAATTTTAAGTGGAAACAGGATGTGTTTTTATTTTGTTCTAGTTAAAGCTAAAAAAAAAAAAACAACAGCACAATAACAACTTCAACGAATGCATTCCTGCAACTGCAACAATTTATATTGGCACAGAAAAAATTTTTCAAAAATGTTATCGTTGTATTCATACGGTTCACGAAAGCGTTATTTTTTTGGTACCAACATTAAGGCGGCATTCGAAAGCCTAAAATTTATGAAACTAAAAAGTTCTCCCGACTTGCAAATCAAAAAAAGCATTAAGAGGTAAAATCGTAAACTTTGTTTTCATAGCGGTGTGGGCTGAACTAATTTTCTTAGACGCCCATCACTTGTAACCTTCTACAGGCGAGAGGCTGAAGTAAGATTTTAAATGCGCTGCCTTAATGTACAAATGGTGGATGTAGTAGTAACATGCACTCTTGTAGGAAGAAATAAAATTGTTACAATAAAATTCCCCATCAAACCGTTTTCGATTACTTTTCAACCATATTTCCTGATGTTGTAGCTGAAAAACATAAAATTGCTCACAAAACAAGTAAACAGAAAACAAAGTAAGACAAAAAAAAAAAACTTGGAAAAAAGAGGATATGAAAAAATGGACTGAATGAGAATTTCGTGTTATAGTCGTTCCTAAAGAGTGAATATAAATATTTCTAAAAGAAACACTCAAATCGTTTTAAAATCTGAAAGTGCACCAAAATAAAAAAAACTGAAGAGATGAAGATGGAAGGTGACTTCGTTTATTTGACGTAAACTGAAAGAAACTAGAAACTTAAAAGAGTAACAGTGATACTCATAGAGAAGAGCAAACTGAATCAATTCGCGTGGCAGTAGAAACGTATATTTTACAAATTGGTTGTATTTGGAGATTAACCCGGGAGCCTATTGCGGTACGCTAGACACCAACATGCGAATAATTACTGTACGGATCATATGGCCAGAATTTTTAACAAAACCTATGAGATTTAAATAATTCAAAATTCTATTACACATCTGTGAAAGAATCCAGGTCCCCATGGTAGCCAAGTGTTTGAGCTTGTTGTGGCACAAAGCCGAGCATTCACGCTGGTATTAAACTGACTCTTCTTCTCCTTCCTGTAATCAGTTGCTGAGGGGTGCATGTCGGGAAATATCTTAGCCCCCAAGATATTTGTCCGTTTTTTTTTTGGCCAAATAAGAGAAGTAGTTTTTGTTCTTTTTATGGCATAGAACAATTTCATATGGACTTACAGCAATATTTCAGTAAAAAAATGTTTAATTGAATTAAAAATTTTATCTACCATCATAAAAGTTTAAATTTTCAAAGAATTTAGAGAATATATCTTAAACTAAAGCTGGCGATTTATCGTAAATGGAATGAAATTACTAATTTCTAAAGAAAGTCTTGTATCTGACATTATTTTTTTATATAATCTGACATTATTCAGGTCTTAAATATTTTCAGTGTTCCAACTTATTTCTTCATTTCAGCCTTAAAACCTTCCGTGAATTTCCTTTAAGTTGTACCTGAATACGTCTTCAGAAGTGGCTTAAGCACTTCCACGCTTTACAGGTATTGCTTATTGTCTAAATATTTTTAAATAATTTAAGTGCTAAATTTTGAAATTAATGAATTTCTTGTATTTTGTTTTAATACGAATTGTTATTTACGCATGTGGTTGGGCGGAAATTATAAACAACTACGAATGCAAATTAGAGTACAATTCAAATGCCACCCATTAATGTCTATCAGAAGCAAATTTAAATTGGTTGTTGTTCTCATATCAGACACTTTGTCTCACTATTAAGTTCAAGCTTGGACAAAACATTCGAGCCATAGTTTCACTTTACAAACATCTTGCCCTGGTTGCCAAGTGTTTTGCTCGTAGCCCAGACAGAAATATTTATGTATTTACACATGTTTGCGATAGGAAGTAAAATTACTGGTCATTGTTTGAATGTCTGCAGTACCGACTTGTATATCTGTATTTGTTTCATCAATTGTGACAAGTTCATTTGGTGTGGGGCGCAATGCCAGTGTAAATATTGCATTGAAATTTATGTCACAACTCTAATACTCAGACTCGACCCTACACACATGAACTTTCCCCGATAAACTTCGAAGGAAGCGGCTGCGTACAGCAACTAAAAGGTTTCAAGTGCGGAGCAACCAAAAACAGGATTTAAACGAACATTTTCACAGTTACTAGTCCGTTCTTGAAGGGAAACTTTGTTTGTGATATTTTAAAAATGGAAGATTTATCATCAGTATAAATGTTTCAGTGTCTTAATAAATCAGTTGCCAGAAGAACTTTTCTTCTTCCTTTCGTTATCCCAACTAATTTCTAAATTTTTATTTCCACAGAATTTGTTCACAATGTGATAAATATTAATCCCTCAAAATTATATCATAAAAAACCAAGACGCGCGACACTATTTATCTCCTTTCTTTTGATGTGGTGTTTGTTTTTTATTGAAAACTAATTGAACATATTTATTCATATACTTTTCTGATGTCCACATACACCCAATGTGTATATTTGCATAAACTTCGACAGATATGAATATGTATATAGAGTACAGCCTCTTAAGATATCACTGGTTTGTTTTGTACTCATTCCGTTTGATCAGCGTATCTCCCCTGCATATTGCAAGGCATAATCTGGGGAATTTCAGATATATTTTCATCAGGTGTATCTGTGCGATTGAATATTTTTGACAGATGCTGATCATATACATTTTAAATAACTGATTCAAGTTTACATTTGCAGGAAATAGAAGTGGTAATAAAATTTTACAACAAATTGTTGTTGTTGTCGTCTTTTGTACTGTAAAATGACCTCACAATTATATAAACTTAATTTTGCATTTTTCATACTACAAAACTTAACAAACCCGAATAAAATTCATTGAGGCATTTCCGTCTCATGGCATCAAAATGTCAGTTTTTCTTACGATAGAAATGGCTTAACTTAACAAATATTTATTCTTTGTTGTCTAAAGTTTATTCCAGAAAATAAATATGCATGTCCGGATCTACAAAATATGTATGAATTTCTTACAAAATTGGAAAACAAACAACACAACAAAGAAAAATTAAAACTAACTAACAAATTTGTTTGGCATATATTATTGGAAAATAAATGAAAAAATAAATACTTGAAGATGTTTCTTTTTTATTTAACGATAAATACGAAAATCCCTTATTTTCTAGTTCATCATCTAGAACTAATAAAAAAATAGCACGAGCACCACTATAAACGAAATGTTGCCCCAACAGTAGATAGGTTTTGCTCTTTTAACAAAAATGATTTCATTTTATTTAAAAGCGTGTGTAGTTATTTTATATTTTTTGCCGAGTTGTTCTATTATTTTCAAATAAATAAAGAACATTTTCAACAATGTGCGCAACAATAAAAGCTTCTCAGACATTCAATTCACTTTGGCTGAACAAGATTTGGATTATAATTTTTGTCTTCTTTGGTGGTACTGGTATTTTTTTTACACATATTCACATAAATGTTTTTTATTGGTCGTCCTTTATTTTATTCATTCTTTCAATGCCATCAGGCATTGTTAGTGTTTAAGGATTATTGTTTTTTTTTTGTGCGAAGCACTAGAAGCGGTAAAATGAAAAATGTTATACATTTTTTTTAAATGTCCTTATATTGATATCCAGAGGAATAACAGACGCAGAAGATGAATGAAACTGGCACGATAATGTTTCGTGAAGCATTCACTGCTTCAAGGGATTTTTCTTTAAGATGTGAAGGATGCGACTAAAAATCACAGAGTATCTGTTTCAAGGGAATACAATTTCAGTGTAGAAAATAATATTTAACGTTTGTTATTGTAAGTGTTTTCCAAAGCTTTAAAAAGAAAAGGATATCATTAAGCGCCAGCTTTTAAGTAAATAAAAAACCGAAAGTATCTGAACATAGAATAATTAGCAAAATTGTACAATATTTTGTATTATTTTGCACCCCATGCAAAAAAAATATAATAAAAAATATTAAATAACAAAAGTAGAATATAAAAAATTTGATTAACTTGCAAAATGATGATGATTTCTCTGTTACAATTTTTAAAAAGATGATTGCTGGTACATTTTTGTTTTCTTTACGCGATTACCAACAATTATGCACTTTCTTATTCGAAATAGTTCTTATTTTGCAAACATGTTCCTGAGGAAAAGTCTACTTTTCTGCCTGTCGAGAGGTGTGAGTTTTTTGGATTACATAAGTGTCCGTCATTGTGCCTCGTTCCCAACCTACATAATGTGACATTTATTTATATAAGCACCTGCCAATATGGCCCATTCGGATGCTGGACCAATTCCATTTGATGAACTTGTCAACGGCTTCCCACCGCACGCACATGGCTAAACATGCGCACATAAATAGCAACTAATGTGATATACACATAAGTCGATACATTAAAGAAACCCTTTGCTCAAGAGCTCGGACCTTTCAATTCCTTCTGCTGGTAACTCGCCGAACGTAAACTACTACCTCAGTATCCAAATCAAATCCCTTACTGCGTTTAAGCAGCAGGCAGAACGTTACAGCCAAGATGGGCACCTAAACCTAGGAACAACAGAAAGTCCCTTATGCCAATTCAAGGGCACGCTGGTGCTCGTTCTGCCAATAAACCTGCACAGCCGAAGGCACAGAGTTGCACCAGCCTACAACTAAAACATATAATTAGCCTTTGGTGGAGATTGCGAAAGTTTTTGCACAACGATAGTCATGTATTTCCTTCTTCGGGGTTTTGAGTGACAAGCCTGGTAAGGTACCAGGCGCACCTCCCTACATGACTATAGCAATTTCTGCTTCACGACAATTTCAATTTCTTAAATAAAAATTGCAAACGTTTCATATTCGGTTCGTTCAGAATTCAACAGCCACAAACAAATTGTCTCTTTTTAAAAAAATGCTGCAATTACATGTTATAGAAATAAACGTTATAATTGTTTAAGCGATCACCTCTTCGAAATATATATGTATATGCCGCATGATGCCGTCTTTTATGCTGAAGACATGTAATCGCATATTGTACTAGAACTTTATTTATTTTATTTATTTATTATTATTACTTACGAAATTATAAATATTCTAACTAATATATAAAAAAATAGGAGTACTGACGGCTGTCAACTCCGTCACGGCCACGCACCAGAACTATAAAACCTGTTTCGAAATATTTGTTTTATGCTTCTACCGTTTTGAATAAATTATGTTGTATTTGTGGAAGAAGTCATGGTTCATATAATATTAATTAAAATGTTTAAGGTTTCATTCAATGTTTAATTGAGTCTAATTGTTATTGTGAAAACAAGTTTTGATAAATAATCAGTTGAGAAGTAAATGGACGTCCTTATAAAACATAAACATCACCTTATGCTGGAAATGAAAAATACATTTTGAATACTTAAAATTCTCTTTTTTTTCCGCAATTTTGTTAATAAAACAGTTTTAATTTTCCTTTTCTTCTTCTATTACATAATAATAGAAAATACTCATGCAACACACAAGAAACGGCAATAATACTCGCATAAAAAAGGTCATTTGAACAATAGGAAATCCTGCAGAGAAGAAAAGAATATCTTTTTATATACCAACATTTTTTTCTTTTGTGAAAATAAAAACAAACTAAAAAATAGTGACACACTGCCACTAACCTTACAAGGTCAATGCTTCACAAGAGTTTGCACTAGAAATTCATAAACTAGAGCAATGACGATAACGAGGTATTAAGTGATGACGATGATGCTGCTAATGGTGACGTTAAGCATAAAGAGTGCATTGACACCTCTCGATTTTTAATGCCACAAATAACAAAACCCATGAAAATGTATTAGAAAAACTATTACAAAAAATACTAGAATATCGATATTTGTTTTATTGTGGCTTTATTATGTTTGTTCAGTGATGAAAGTAGCATCTTGAAATGTGAGAAAAGTGTGACTAAAACAAATTTTAAATTAATATAACATTGATTTTTGTCAAGCGAATAAAATCGAATAGTGGAATGATATTGAAGAGATAAAATTTTTCATTCTGACAAGTATTTTTTTTTTTTTTTTTGGCAATTACTCGGTTCGAAAACTTATAAACAAAAACTTAATCACAACGAAGGGAAATTATTGAAGGCCAAGTAATTAGTGGCTGGTATAATCGATTCCATATGGAAAGAAAACTTTTAACAGACAATAATATCGATTTTGACATACAAATTGCAATTATTTGATCCGGCACAAAGTAATTTTAGCATCCCTGTTTTAATTAGTTGATTTTGTATCAGCTGATGGTGAAAAAAAGACATTTGAAGGCAAGTTTATGTTTGAAAAAGTAAAGTAAACGACTGTTTTATTTTACTTTACCGCAGACACGGAATGAATAATGGAAAATTTTGCTTCGGCACAAAAGATGCATTCTGTAACCGCGGAACGGTGCTTTACAGCAACTGCATACCTTTAAGGGGCCTCATCTATAAATATTGTGTCTGTTAAACAAAGTGTGAAAAGTCAAAACGAAGGATTTTTTTAATGTTCGTACGTGAATTGTTCTGCCAAGTTATTCGGCAAAGACTTACAGCGTATTAACTTTCTCTAAAGTTGAATGACATTAGCATTGATATTCAAGCGGGAATTTTATCAAAAAGTAATTTTTAGACGTGGGTGCCTGTTTTACGATTTCGCATGTTCATGACCACAAGCACATCATTTTACTCGGAGGCAGTATAACATACTTGACTCACTAACCCTGACTTAACAACAAACAGCCAAGAGCTTTAAACTGTGTACTGTTGAAAGGATTAAGAAAGCGACCACCGTTTTTGCTACTGTCGTCAAAGATTGCGCATTTATTAAAGCAATAGTTTAATAGAACTTAATATCTTGCCCTTGTTTCTAGGGCACGGCATTCTGACATTCCACTCGCTTGTATTTGGTTGTGCTAAAAGTGCCAGCAATCGGCATGAATGGTACGTTTTAAAGACCACTTCAACTAGAGTTGGCAGTTTTATTTTTCAAAAATGTAATTATTTACAAATTTAACAAACAGAACCAAAATTGTATTGTACAATTTAAATCAACTGTCATTATACAGCCTATTTTAATCGAAATTAGAATAAATATAGAAAATAAATCTAAAAAAGTGGGCCATTAAATCTAGAGCGGTATGTGTGATTTAATTAAAGGAGTGCAACAATTCACGAATTCTGATAATAATCCACAAGAAAACACAAAATTGTGGACAGGGAAACTTAGTCCTTAACTATCAAAACATGTTTCATATCAATAAAATATTTCTTTAGTCAAGATCAAAGAAGCTGCCGAGTGGTTGAGCTTAGAAGATCAGCTGCAATTCCATCAGCTCATGCTCGGAGCAATAAATGAAATAAGTGCACCCAGAAGTTGTACCAATTAATCGTGGTCTCCCCACAATAAATTTCTATATTTTAAGGAAATAAGAAACCTTACAATTCGGATTTTGCCACGACGGAGTGCTTCTGATCTCAACTAGTTTTGCATTGCCCTGTTTACTAGGCAACATATAAATTATTCGAACAAAAAAAAAAAAAAAAAAAAAAAAAAAAAAGAGCAGAACAGTGAACAAATCGAAAGCAATCAAAATATCAGCAACAAATTGTTATTATATTGTTTTCTAATTTTTTTTTTTTTTTTAAATTTATTAATTTTAATACATGAAGTGAATCAGATTTTTTAATTTGTCCAAATTTGGCCATGCCGAAGGCTTTAAACTCCAATGATTGACATGCAATTTATAAGACTGAGCTGGCAACAAAACAACTCAAGGATCCTCCTACTCTATACATGAGCATTTACGTGTATATGAAAATTGTTTTAAGCAGTGGCATATTTTAATTCCGTATCCTTTAAAGAGATACAAGAGAAACCAAACAAAATGCTGAAGTTTGTTTTTGCAATCACTTCAGCAACTTGCAAACACTAGTTCTATGCAAAGAAAAACTAAAGGCGTCTAGAAATGTTTAGGTGAAACACAGAAATGAAAGCAAATTAAAAAATGAGAAAAGTTAAAGAAAATCGGCTAAAAAGAGAAAAAATGAAAGAAATTAAGATACTAAAGACTTAATGAATGTTATAAATAAATCTACTTAAGTTTTAATCCTCGAGGCTGTTTTGTTAAGTCTAAAGACTGTTTAGTATTAAGGAAGAGTAAAAAACAGAACTAGATGCGACAGCATAAACTAATTCAGAACGCTAATAACACGGTGGCACAAAATCTAACTTTTACTTAGATAACAATTTGAGGCTGGTGGAATTTAATCAAAAGGAAGAATGTATTTTCCTCTTCGGTATCTCTCAATTAAAAAGATTTATATATTAACAGTCATTAGATGATACCACAAGAATTAGGAGCTTTTAAACAATTCTTTAGAACGAAGTAAATATGACTTTTATTCTGCAAAAGCGAAATGTATTCAGAGAAATATGACACATTGACAAGCAGATGTTAGTGGTGTATTTTATAAGTCAATTTCAATCATATTCCTATTTTTATACAAAAAACTACAAAACTATTTAATACAAATCAACTCAACAATATGTTTATGCTGTAAATGTTGTAAAATTGAAAACTGCCAACAGAAGAGACTTTCGTAGTACGGGGTGTTTTTTTTTCGCAAATTACACAAATTTGAATCATAATAAAACAAAGAAATATATTTTTAATATCATTTAAACATTTATGCAACAGAAAATTGTGTGCCCATAATGTTTCAACATGATTTCGGCGACAAAGCGCAATCTGGAACACCAGTTTTCACAAAGTTTTTGCAGCATTTGCGGCCGTATTTCGCCAATAACTCTTCGAATGTTGATTTCCGGGTGTTCGACTGTCTCTGGCTTATTGACGTAGACAGGTGACTTTACAAAGCCCTAAAGAAAATAGTTCAATGGAAGTTATGAAACTTAAAAACCCCAATAATTTGATTCTGGAACAACGATTCAATAGTTGTTATAACTATTTTCCTGAAGAGGTTTATCAAAAAAGAAATATTGAAGAATATTTAATAATTGTTTATACTTAAAGAGTGGAGAAAAATCTGAGTATTATTTTATTACGCTCTCCACTAACGATTTTCCATTAAAAATGTAAAATATGGAAATTCAACTAGAATTCTGAGAAAAGAACGGATTTTATTGCAAAAATAATCTCTTGAGTTTAATGTTTGTGCAGATATTGAGTTGATTGCGAAGATAAGTCAGCTTGAGGTAAAACCACAACGTAACAACATGTTTCTCTGTATCACTAATTCACTCGGTGAGCAGCTTAAGACTTGACGTACATCAAACTGGGGCATTCTGCTTTTCGGGGTAGACACGCCAGCCAAAATTATAAGAAGTTCATGTGACTTCGATTATGCATGTTCTTCAGAAACTTTCACCAACGGTGAACAGCAGAACGACGATCAACATGCCTCCAAGATTCCTTTGGGCATTCTGCCGTTGATCATACGTTGCGGTCCCAGCTTTTGCTTAAACGTTCTAGTTGTGGCTTAAACCTAAAAAGTGCTTGAAGACGTTTGGTAGACATCGGGGTAGAAACCTACCTTGGTCATCCAAGTCCTCGAGGTGCTGGTGACTTGCAACAGACTTTCCTCTTCGTTAGGAAGTAGAGTCTGTGGCCGGGTTGTTCCACCGTCAGCTTAGGGCATAAAGGCGGGTGCTGACTTGAACCAACTTCACGATCTGTTTCACTAAACTTCAGTAGGATATACAAAACTATTATTCCAAAAAATATTGTTGTTTGTCGTTAGTGTTCGTTGTTTCGCAAAATTCTTCTATGGTTTCCCTTGTCCCCCGGGATATGTTTGTTGTGTTGTGTTGCTTTTAAATTAGCCATCGTTTATTTCAATTATTTGCAAACATCAACGTTCGAAATCGTGGGACCTGCCTTAATGTGATCGACGTGTAATGAAAATTTTTACGAAAAGTTCTTAATATTAATATTAAGACATTATCCAGACACATCGCTTTTGACTGTTTTGTGGCGTAGCTTGTTAGAAAGTGCTAATTTTTTTTTCACAAAATTTAACTTAGACTTAGATTTGATGAAATCGGGCACATTTTGGCCCCACATGGCACATTTTCAGTTGTCATTCCATGGAATTTTTTTTAAAGAAATTATGAAATTTTATTTTACAGGAAACCCCATGACATCATGGACATCAGGTCTGGGCCATGTATGCTGACATGTATGGAAAAGAAAGCTGACAATATTTAGGAGAAGAAGTTGCTGAAGTGAAAATTTGAAATTGGAAGAAATTCGATGACATTTGAGGGGTGTCATTCTCTTTCTGGTAACTCTGTTGGGCCTTATGTTTACATATAGTTCAATATGGAATATAAATGGCGGCAAAATAATAATTGCA
The DNA here is from genome assembly GCA_932526305.1 of Epicampocera succincta. Classification (NCBI taxonomy): domain Eukaryota; kingdom Metazoa; phylum Arthropoda; class Insecta; order Diptera; family Tachinidae; genus Epicampocera; species Epicampocera succincta. Next base: position 63,937,770 of record OW052034.1, read on the forward strand.
CTGAAACTTTCGCACACAGGACATTGTTGCCATTAATATGATAATTAATACAGAAAAATATATGTGCAACTTTATTATTTACTTTAAATTTGATTACTTAGTTTATTTTGACACCAAATTGATGTGCGTGTAAACATTTAAATCATAAATAATTGTGTTTTGCAGTTCTATGAAACTAAAACACTTTTTAAAGCGATTTCAATGTTGCCTTCTGTAAATTTCAGAAATTTAGTTTTAGCCCTATTGATTTTTATGTGCTCAATTTAGAAGCATAAGAATAAGTTTCGTTGTGTTTAAATTCTATAAAGTGCGCTTGAAAATATATGTGGGCTATTTCGTTTCTTTTTTTTTTTTTGCTTTTGCTTGCATTTCGTTCGATTTCTCATTTTACAGAACGCAACCAACAAAATTCTAAATGTAGGCTACAACAATTTTATGCAAATGTTTCTACAATAGTTATTTCCTAATGTGAATGGCAATTCTGTTTCATATCAGTTGCGAACGCTGCTGCAGCAGACGCTTAATTACTTAAGTAAAATATATACCCATTACCCTTTCAAATTGTGAGCAAAATATATTTATAAAATTTATAAAATATTGAATCATTCCTCACGTCTCTCCAGGGCCGTGCACAATCGCAGGCTGGAGGGATTAATTAAAATAAAAAGTATTCATTTGTGGCAGTCACATGTAGAAAAATTTATGAAAACTGAAAACTGTTTTTTTTTCTGTTGTTGAAAATAATTTTTAATTGATTTAGTTAAGAAACGAAAAGTTATTTATCTAGTGGCGGCAAAGGAATTTCAGCTGGCTTTAAAGTTTTCTTCTTAACATGTATCATTTACTTTGCGTCCGTACGTACTCCTGTTTCAACAACTGCCTGTTCAGCTCAGTAATAATTAATGTTTTAATTACTCTGTTTGTGTCCAAAAACAAAAACAACATAAAGAATATTTAATGAAAAGTTTACATTTCATTTACTGCTGTAATAGCCCCAAGTACTACAATGTTCTACTTTAACATCTCGAGTACAATTTCATATGCAAAATAAAAGTTCGTAGTTTTTTTTTTTTTTAATTATTTATCTTGGTGTAAGATGGTTGGTTCTTTAACAGAAATGAAACGAAGCGAAAATGAAAGCAAGTGCAATGATTTTCATGGTATACAAATGAGGGTAAATGAAATTTATATGAGGTCGCAAATACCTTAGATTTCTTTAAAACTATTCGAGTTTTAAACATACATGTATATACATATATTTTTCTATTGCATTCTATTGCATCACAAGAGGCTTTCAACTCATTTCATTTGATAAAAGAAAAAACTTTTAAAGTGGAAAAATTCATATTTCCAGATTTCTCTTTTAATTTTGTTTCCAGTTATATAGTTTTGCTGCTATATCGAATAGACGTAATTTGTGTGTACGGAGCACCACGATTAGTCAGCTTCAGTTAACTTTTCGTACATTATTGAAATTATGTGAGTGAAGGATTGACCACAATCGAAAGGTGTCTTCGATTCGCAGAAGTTCTAAACTTAAATATCAATTTGAAATAAGAATCACCTTCGTATGATACAATAGAACCATTCTCCAGATATACAAAGGCATTGCTTTTATAAAAACTGATTAAATTAACGGCACCTAAAAGCCTTTTTAAGGTTCTAAGTTAAGACATATCAAAAGCTTCGAGTATTTGACAGCTCAGGGTGAGCAGCAGTGAGCTATTGGCTGTTGTTTAAGACCGTGTTAGATATCAAAACAGCTGCCATACTACCATAATTGGTGTGCCCCGAAAATTCCAATCCAAAAAAGCTTGTTAATGTTATTCATGGCACATGTGACCACACATACACACACACATACACACACACATATGCTTGAAAAAGCGCCTCTATATTGGACGCCCCGAATTTAAATCCCTAAAACCATTTAATTAACTTTCCAATAATAAAGAAAAAGTATTTTTATTTGGTTCCATTGGGCTTAAGACCCCCCGCCAAAGACGTGTCGTCTGAAACTTATTGCTCATATACCTCAAAAAGGTTACGCAGCTTATCTTTTAAACATCCCCTTCTTTCACATTTTAATTTGTTTCGCCCAATGTACTCGTACATACATATATTTTCCTCTGACGGCTTATTTGTATTTAAAGTTTGTATTCAGATTTTCCTGTCTGCCTTCCGTAAGTATTGTAAATATTTATTAACATTAAAAGCCTTTCGGTTCATTGTTCTATCATTTAATGAGATTTCTGTTATAGGTCTTGCTGCCTTTTTGCCAATGTAAGACTGAATATATTTCTTTTAGTTTTTGTTGCGTCAAAAGCAATCACTCTTGATAATAAATGCAACACAGCAGCAGCCAAGCAACACGAATAATAGCAGTAATGATGTCATTATGGGCAAACATGACGTATGAGGAATATTTAATTTTCATAATAATAACGGACGTACAAAACACTATTACTGAAGAATACACACATTGAGTGAAAATGAATGCAAAATAGAGATAAAACGAATATTTCATTATCATTTGTGTTCACATCAATATAAAATGTCAATTTTTGTTCAAACGCAAAGCAAATGCGTTGAGGAAGACGTTTTGTTCAAATTCAATTTAATTAATAAGAGAGCTTCCATTTAATCTATTTTACTTACAAATTCAAAAAAAAATTTCTTAATATAGCAATAGCATTATTATTGTCGTATGTTAATTGGGCTTTCACATGTTCAACCCCAAGTAAGCAAATCCTGCACAGATCTGCCTTGAATGCAATTTGCCAGCAAAATTAAATTTTTGGTCAAAATGAAAATTATTTTAGCTTAACTTTTTGGCAGTTGAAATTAAGAGATACTCATCGTTGAAGACTCTGTAATAAATTATGCTTATGACGGCTAATGAAAATTGGATGTATTTGGGTTGCATGTTATACAGTTCTAGTTCCGAAATTTATACTTCCGGCTTAGATTCTAGAAATATTTTCTTTGGCGAACACATTTTTTGCAAGAATTTCGAAAGCATTAAGTATTCGTTACAGCGAAAAATATTTAAAAAGACTAAGCAATCATGTAAATCCTCTGGCTATTGTGTTATTAGACGATACTGATGAAATTCGAAGACTTAAAAGATACCATGTGATAGATCTACTTTTCAGAAGTTAATTTTTTTTTATCTAAATCAATTTTTTTTCTTATTATTATCTTTTGTTTTTTTTATTGTTTTCTTTAAACTTAATGGTAAAACTTTAAATTTAATAATTACTAAAACTCAAGTTGCTGCTATTGTAAATATAAGATGGACTAAATCTGTATTTTTTCTGTTAAATTTGGAATATTTCTATAGTTTTATACGTTTTTATATGTGTAACTCTAAATATCAACATAAATGTGATTAATTTTGCTTATTATCTAAATATAAGATAGATTGCAAAATAAATAAAATACAAAAAAAAAAAAAATTAACTATTCGTTAAACAAAAATTCAAATTCAAGTCGGTCGACGAAAAAATTAAGCCCCGTTTTGAATTAAAGTTACTTGGTCACCCTGTGTTTCGCCGATACAAAATTATGGCAATATTTTTTTTAGAATTTATTCAAAATCAGAACGTAAGATACAAAAATATTGGTTTAAGTATTCGGTGGAAACCAGGCCTACGCCAAGTGATAAAACATTGGCAACAAAAATTACCGTTTAAGAACAACTTATAGCAAAAAACAAATTAATAAACTAAAAAATGTATATTGAGAAATGTCTTGAAGGGTCTTTAAGACAGTTTATGCAACAACACGAAGATTCTGCCATATTCTGGTCTGATGTTGCGACCGGTCATTATGCTAAACTAACCTAAATAATATTAATTTTGGTTCAAAAGGAGCCGATCCACCAATTGTCCAGAGATATTGGCAATTGATAAAAAGATCCTTGCAGTTAAGTAAAAAATTTTCATACAACAAATAGGATTTCAAAAATAAATGGCGCAGGGTCTTCTCGAAAATTCACACAAGCCCTCGGCGAAGGCGGTTTGTTTTCATTGTACTCAAAATTTACGATCTAAAATTGAAACGCTTAGTGTCTCGTAATACCAAGAAACGATAGGGTAAGTTTTTAAGTGAATAGACTTTAATTTAAATAATCCAACTTTTATTAACGATAGAGTTTCTGGCTGATAGGGGGCTTGGTTTTAAAAAAAATAAATCTATGAACAACAATGAAAAAAATTTAACTTTAAAAATAATTTATGGAATTAAGTCCAAAAAAGATATTCTACATAATGTTATATAATTCAACATTCTGGTTTTAATTGAGACGTACTACAAAATAAGTAGTACAACTCAAGAATTAAAATAAAAGTATTGAATTAAGTTTCAATGTGTATTAATATTATGCGGACGGGTCAATAAGCCCTTGACTTTATGAACTTCCCGCCTCTTAATTGAAATAGCAACACTGCTGCTGTCAACAGGCAAGTGTCAATTGACAGTTCTGTTTTAATTTGAACAAGCTGCGTCATTTAGTTTATGTTTGGCAGCCGTTGGTAGCAGACTACCCTGCGTTTGAGAAGCAAATGGAAACAAGTCAAGGCTATGCTTGATATATATTATGGGGAGCATCCATTTATGTATATATCGGTGTCCCAAAGTGCGGCAAACAATAGAATCTACAAATTTGGGATGCGCCAACATTTATAAATTATTTGGTAACCGTTTCCATTGTTTCAAGTTATGTGATGAAATCGGTATTTAAAATAAAAAAAGAGGAAATAATTATTGGGCGGACAAGGGCGGTAAATATTCTAGAAGTGGAACGAAAGTTGCTGAAAATAATAAAGACGATATAAACAAATTTTCCCCAAAAAGAAGTAAATCTCAAATATATTTTTTTTATATCATTATATTAAATAAAAATGGTGACATATAGATACATTTTGTTTCCAAAGTTAGTTTTAATATCGTTTATTTGATTTATTTCCTTCATGCGAGTATAAAACAAATACTGTAACTTCTGAATACTTTCCATCTACATAAAAACCCTCTGCTACCACTAATCAACGATTAATATGAACACTTTCATTCTGAAAATCTGTTTGTTTTCATTTGCATTTTCATTTTATTTGAGGTGTGATGTGGTGAACACGAAATGTCATTTTATATTAGATTGTGTCCTTTCGCGTAAAATGTAATGAAAGTCTTAATACTAGTACAATAGTTTGAATAGCCCTTTAAAATGATGCGAGTCTTCTTTAAAAATAATATATTAAAAACAGCAGCAATAAGTTACAAAACAAGTTAATCCTCTTAATTACAAACACGATTACGAAAATAAGAAAACAAAGAAATTGCAAGCAGCTCAAGTAGAAGAAATAATTGAATTAACCAACTTTTAAAAAACTGCAATCTTTTATAGTTGTGTATTTATGGTTATTTTAAAGATGTGTAATTGATTTCTGTGCGAAACAATAATTATCCATTCTATTTTCTGCAGAACCTTTATGGAAAAAGTTAACCGTATACGTAATAAAAATTACTTACTTCACAAATATCAATAATACGTATGAAGGGGTTTTTTTTCAAAGACTACAAATAATTTTATACACAAAACTACAAATAACTTGATACTGCAACAAACGTCATGCAAAATTTCCCAATTTTCTAGGAGTAAGACAAATGTTTCTATCATATTTGAAGCACAAACAAATAGAGTGAAAATTAAAACTATTCCAAAATAACTATACAGCAGATGCAAATAAAAATAAAGCACATCAAACGATATGATTTTAGATTAAGGACTGAAAAGCTTTTACTTTTAAAAATATGCCGAAAGTGACAGCCTGTCACTGCCGTTAAAAGGAAGAAAAACTACAAGCAAATACAGTTGCATCAAACTTTAAATTTTTAATGGGAACAAGGATGTTATATGAAGCCTTTACAGTGGGCTTTAAAGAAAAAACTTTGTTATCAAACTATTTTCCATAAAGACATGCTGAATGTCTCAATAGGTCTCAAATGGAAATAACAGTGGCGAGCCAAACTTGCAACAAAGCGAACGTCTTGTTTCAAGAGGATTATGAATTATTATCGGGTATGATTTGAAAGTCCTTATTTGTAACCACTTTATTTCTACCAACAAATTGTATTCAAAAGCTGACCTTGAAATGCTTGCTCGTTGCTTTTATAGGAATAAGATGTTTGAACTGACAATAATTTATGATATCAAATACAATTTTATCTTTTTAAATTAACAATATTTTGAGTGCAGAAATTTCTTGATTTGAAAACGCGTGATTTTCAGAACATGTGGCGAGGCGAAGTAGTTTCGATGCCACACCTTTAAGTTTCATGGAAGATCTCTCAAAAATCTGTTTAAATGGCTGTTTTCACAAAAAGGTCTTCAGAAATAATTTAAAATCTGATGTTTGTTCATTTTAATTTGAAGGAGCATTGAATGACTATGATTATATTTGCCGCTTTCTGGAAATATGCCACCATCCACTCCATATTGTGGTGAATATTTTTTTTATTACTCGTATATAGAGATTTGCGAAACAATAGAATATATTTCTGACACACTGTGCCTAAAGAGATTGCAACAAAGACATGGAATAGGCAAAATAATAGGGATATAAAGAGCAGTACTAAAAACAAGCAGCAAAGCTTGGGCCACAAAAGGAAACTTTTATAGGAATGCACAAACTTGTAATCTTTTACGTATTTACATATCCACATGTACAGAAACAAGACAAATCGTAATGTGAACACCAGCAAGATGTATGCGAATGCATTTCGTTTTTTCTCATGAAAGCAGGAGTGTATAGGTTTGACAACAAAAGGAAATAATCACACAAATGACACCAGGAGGTTGGTTGACTACAAAATATGAATAAAAAACAAAAAAAAAAACTTAAACGACAACAGACGCAGCACAACCAAATCACATAAACACTCTCACACCCGTATTGTTGTTGTGTACCAATACAATTACACAAAGATAAACATTCAAGGAGTACAACAAAAAATCCTTACAAATAAACAAATGCATACAAACGCACACACATGCGCTAGATGACGTGGAAATTCATAGCTAGAAAAACAAGGGCAAAAAAAAAAAAGAGAAAATTAAATGAAAAAGAAACGGCAAACAGAAGCTCTATCAACAAAACAGCAGAACGTTCAGCTTTTTATGATGATGTTGAGGAGGAAAATGTTGCCGATGCCGATGACGATGACGATGATGATGTTGTCATTGTTGTTACTTGTTACATTTACTCTTGATGATGTTATTTCTTTGATAATGTTTGCATTTGTATGCAAGAAGAAAATACTCGTATAACTGCAGGTCGTATAAACTAAAAGAACTTTAACATGTGAGTGGATGAAACAGGTGTACCTACGCACACAGTACATTTGCAACGAGTTTATAAAAGTTCCATTTGGAATTCTTTTTGTATTATCCTTTCCTCTTGCCATAAAGTTCATTTGGATATCAAGTGTAGCACAAACAAACGTACTTTAAGAAAATAGCAACTTTAGCTTGATATTTCTACGAGTATAAATATATTTATTAAAGTAAATTAAAGTTAATATTAATGTAATTCTTTAAATACACTTTCCAGAAAGGATCACAGTTTTACACTTTTATAAAATATTTTGTATTTTTAATACATATTGATATTGATATATAGACCAAATATTATCAATAATGAAAGTTTTATTTATATATGTGTTGATTTGTTTGTGCACAGATTTTTACAACAGCTGTTTTCTTATAAGCGTTTCGCTTAACTGTTTCTGAATTGTTTTCTGAATAAATGATTCTGAATATTTTTTCAACTGTAACTTAAACGCAATAGTTGTCTCATAAAGTACTAAATTGCTAAACTTTTTTCGAATTTCAGACAAAAGGCTCTAGCCATAGATAAATGGGCTTAATTTGTTCAAGTAAAAAGCAGTATTACAGAAGAAAACGCTTGGCGAACACTCCGGCAACTCGAATTAAGCAGTTGTAAGCGTTCGTTTGTGTTATACCGATCGATATGGCAAAAATTTAAGAAACATGTTTTATGTTTTATTAATCTCAGCGGAAATGCTTTAAAAATGGTTTTACATATGGAACGGTTTCTTTTATGGTCGCCTGAGACAGGTTAAGTTTTAAAGTGGAGTTTCTTTAACTATAGAACATATTTTTTTTTTTAAAAGGCAAGAAAAACGAATTAAGAATTCATTTAATTATTTAAGAATTAAAATAAAATTATTAAAAAGGTAAAAGATATGCTCGGCCTGAAAGAATTTGTAATTTTCTTAGTCTAAGTTTAATTTTTTATTGTTTGCAGTCACTCCTTATGCTCTCTTGCCAGCAGGTTTTTACCGATACTTTAAAAAATAAAATTTTGTTATTTAGGTTGTGTTCGCATTAAGAAAGTTCACCATTCGTTAAGCTTTGCCTGTAAAAAACTCGGCACTACTCATAGGAACAAGACGGCAGCGGTGTCACAACTCTGCCACAATTTCTGTAATTATTGCATCATTTAAAATTGGCTATACAAGTTTCAATTTATTGTGGTGAAAAGAAGAATTAAAAATAAAGAATAGTCCCAATAGAATTTGCCACCTTTAACAAAAGTTACAACATTTTCACTAGTTTTTCTTTTCTCAGGATCGCTAATAGCTTTTCACAGCTGTTGTGCAGTAGAAAAGTGTCAACCACAGCTGACTGCGAACAAACTTGTTACCACTCCAGCAGAGTTGCATAGTCTTTAGCATTTAGGAACTCGTCGCTTTTTTTGAGAATATTTCAGAAACAGGCCCAAAATTTTTAAAGTTTCTTTCAAAGTGTGTTACGAAATAAGGATTTCAGTTCGTAAACCTTAAGGAGTATATTCCTAGGAAATGTATTTGAAATGAGTTTTGATGAGATTTGTTTAATTAAAATGGTATGTTTTGGATTCTACTTTGGAGTAGACGCTGGCATATTCTAAATTTTACTTTTCATTTCTGTTTTGTTTTCGAACATTAATTCGTACCAGAACCAGAAGTAGTTTAAAAAGAGGTAAAATAAGTTATCTAAGGAAAACCCCAAGAATACCATGTAGGATGCAATATTGTTGCGCTTCATGCAAAAGGAGATCGTGTTACATTAAAGGAGTTGTGAAAAAACTCACCATCATGATGAATGGTTTGGGTATTCCAGCAAACGATACATCTGACTACACTGCTGCAATTCTAGGATATATTTTTCATTAACTGGCAAATTAATTATAGTTTTGGATGGATTAGAAGGCAGTGGTGTGAAGAAAAATGGCGCATAAGTAAGTGGCCAAGTAAGAGCCATTCAACAAATTTGTGTTAAAGGAAATGGAAGAAACTGTTGGTCAATTACGGTGTTTTTAATTATATTTCTTATGCGAAAATATACAGTTTATAATTTTATATAACTAATAGAAAACTTATAAATTTAATTTATTTTTTCGAATGAAAAAATAAGCAACAAAACCACTACTTTTGTAGAACATCAGAAGTGAAAGGTTTACTTTTCAAATCGTATTATACTTTTCTTCTGCTTCTTTTCTGGAACATGACTGAATGGTTTTAGTTAAAACTTGTGAATATGATGTTAAAAATTTCAATTTTTATAAGCATTGAAAAATCGTATGTCCAATTATTCGCCATTTTTTTGATTTCGTTGTTCAGTGTAATATTTGCAGGACGATCTAAATGACTTTAGATTTCTTTAGTATTCATCTCACAAACAAATTTCATTACCTTAAAAGAAATGTTTAAATCCAGTTTCTCCACCTATCTCTCTCTCTCTCGCCCCCCTTAATTTAAGTTTTGCTTATTTTATTATTTCAGTTTGTTCACTTTTTGTGGTTGCCTGCTCTTCGAGAGTTCTTTGAAATATCGTTAAAAGTTGAAAACTGAAAATCCATTATCCGACCCCATAAATTGATGACTCTTGTATGTGGATGCTAATAACCAACCACATATTGTACATATGTAAATATATTCATGTATGTTCAGTGCACACAGAACTTTTGTTCACTTTTCAATTTTAGCTCTTCAATAAAGTCCTTATTGTTGGCAGTTGTGTGGTTGTCTGGAGGAGTTTGCTTGATGGCCATGTTTGATATTGCATTTCCTTATTGAAAATATGGGAAACAACATTAAACACTCTATTACACAAACATATTTACGGCATCCATATGCTTAAACAGAAATAAAAAGAACAACAACTTGGAACACTATGCATGGAAGAGCCAAGAAGAAAATATCACTTTAAACTGCATAAAAAAATTGCAGATATGAAAATGTAGTTGTTTAAAAATATTTACAAAATTATAACAACAGAATTCCTTTTATTGCATTTTGTGAAAGCGGATTTCTTAAGGCATCTTAAAATGCCATAAAAGCATAAGAGTGGCGTACAAAAGATGTTTGTAGTCTTTTGATCTTAATTTTAAAATGTATGTATCGAGCTCTTGTTTGCATCAGCATAAGTACAAGATTTTCAGTTGGAATAGCCTTTTCTGGGCTGGCTGTTGTGCAAATAAAAATTACTTTCGGTTTCATCGGTGGCATATGAAATTGCACACAGCATATACACACATACACACACATTTATCCAAGTACATGAATGTAATCGCTTTAAGCAATACGAATAGTTGAAAGGATTTAACAAAATCTAAAGCGTACTGGCTGCAACATTGTGAGTGTATTGCATACATGAAAACCACAACACAAACATTTGGCACAATGGACGTTTTCTTAAGCGCAATGCAAATGCATGAACAACAAAAATGTTGTTTCATATTGAACCAATAGTATTCATGTCAAGCCAATAGTATATTTATTTATAAGTGTTCTTGATTCGGTGATGAAAACTCAACTCTTATAAAAGTTTGTGCTTAAAAATAGGCGGGTACCGAAATTCCTTGTCAGTTTGATTTGCCAACGTAGAAGTGCCTTGATTTTAAGGTTTTATTTTTTAAATTGCATGAAATATAACATTTAGTATTTGATAGTTTTATTTTGAGTTTCAAATTTGATTTTTGTTGTCAAAATAAGTCTATATATAGTGGGATCGCGATTTGATTTGATTAACCGAGAAGATATACAAATTTTTTTGTTTATATCTTAAATAGATGTAATACTAATTTTACTTTTTTATTTTGCTAATCGTGATTACTCCTATAATTCGGGACTGGAAATATATTTTTTGTGTGAGTCAGACGTTTGTAAGCGTGAAAAATGAAAACTATTCAATCTTGGGAAAAATTGGGAAAAATCGGTTATCTGGCAACTCAACCGGTCGCAACCATAATCAAGGTCTCATAACATACAAAATGTGAGCCAAATATACAAGAAAACTAAATAATTTGTTTCGTCATTTCGAATTAACGAGCTTAAAATCTATTTCAAAGTTGAATGTTTTACTTTGTCGTTTGGAAATTAACTTTAGTTTACATATTAGAATGTTCTTTCTGTTCGTTAATTTATATAAAAAGCAAAAGTAATGCACCCAACATTAGAGTTGTCTTGACAACATTTTCTATCTTCGTTGTTATAGATACACTCAACTTCAAGAAGAGCTTTTTCTTTCAAAGAAATAAATAAATATGTACTAACTGAGAGCACTAATTTAATAAACTTTGTGTCTTAGAAATTATCTGTCTTTTTCAATAAGCATTTTTACTAATTCAACAAAAATCTGCTTTGTCTTTTGATGTTTGTTAAAGGAAATGGTAAGAAATGTACTAGTCAGTAATTTTTTTTTAATAAATTGAAGTTAGAAAAATAATAATTTAACTTATAATGATTTTTTTTTTTTTAAATTGTTTTTTTTTTTGTTTTTTGCAGGTCCGTAGTCAAACAAGTTGTTGATTGATTCTGGGAATGGCGTTGTTCAATATGAAAAAAACGCATTTTTCTGTGTGACAAGTTTCCGTTTGTCGTTTGTCATCACTGAAATAAACAAAAACCCGAGAATAATCCTTGATATTTCAGTAACAAAAATCTTATTGTTAACAATCTTTGCATGCACTTTCATTTTTTTACTCATTGTCATTGTGATTTAGTGCAATAACAATCGTATTTATATTAATAAAAAAAATGAGGTAACGGCAGCTTTGACGTTTGAAAAATTTCAGTTGCGAATCCATTTTTATAAAATGCTTTTCGTATTCCTTTTCCATTTCATTTTGTTCATTACACAGACTTGAATTGCATTTTTATTTTGCGAAAGTAAACAAGGATTATTTTTGCAAATATTCCTTGTTTGTGTGCTGCTGTTTGCTTAAATAAGATAAGTTGCGTTTGCTGAATTTAAACACCAGCCCTGCGAATAAAAACGGAATGTTCTAGCAAAAAATATACAATATTTTAATTATTTACACTGAAAATCTTCGATACTGCAAAAGCTCAGAGGCAAAAACCAAAACCAAATTTGGAAAGTGTTATCTGAAACTCATTTTAGAATTTCTTTGATATCCAGCTTTATTTTGTGCAAAGTTTTTATTGGTCTTACGCATAACTTTTTCAAAGAATTTCCTATAGAAATAATATATAGAACAGTGATGGGGGTTAAGGGCATTTCCAATTGGCGGCCTGCAGTCACGTGCTTTTTGAGTGTCACCACCTAAAATTGCAATTAATTAACAAAGTTTGCAAAACTTTGTCTACAGAGGCGCTGGAACTTCAGTCGCTACACTCTGAATACTTAATGGAACAAAATTAGAATAATCTTTCGCTAAAGTTAATTTTTATCCTGGCTATTAGTCTTTAGAAATCCGTTCTATCCATCCCATGTACAGGTTTTAAGCATCTTTTAGCTTTTCAAAAAGAAATTACAATAAAGAATTGCTGAATTTGAAGTTTGGCTAAAATCAGCACCGTAATTTAATTCCACCAAACTTGTTTCTGTTTACAGGCTTGAAAAAACCCATGAATGATTGGCGTTTAGCAACGATTGAGGAGATAAACATCGAATCGCTGATAGAGCTCAAGGACATGTCAAAAAGTGCATATCAGAACTGCTTCAAGGATTGGAAATATAGTAACAAACATGAATTATATCTGAGAGGGACTGCTTTAAGGATGACAAAACAAATGGATGAAGAAATAAATATGTTTTGAAAAAATTAAAAACTACTGTTATTTTTCGTTATTTTAAAGATTTTTAAAATACTTTTGCTATTTAAAAAAATATTGCTAAAGAGCTGACGAAAAATCACACTGTTTAACAAAATCACAATTTAACAAAAATATATAAATAAATAAATCACAATTTAACAAAATTACTTGATTTTTAACTTTGGTATCAGTTATTGGAGCAAATTATCAGCATCATATATTCACATATATGTACAGTTTTATACACATTTCTATGTTATTCAACTTTTAAGCGGCACATGAATAATATTTTTTGAATACAAATCTCTGATGCAAAATGCTCTTACGCCAACCATCACTGTAATTTCAATAACAATGAAGAAGACGTTTGAAAAATCTAAAATTTGGTTTTATGTAGTTTTTTCTTGTCGTGTATTTTCTAACAAGTTGTGCCAGTATCACGAAGTTTTATTTAGTTTTTCTTTCCACTCTCATTAGAAAAGAAGGCAGAAGAAGAAAATCAGTTTCTTTTTGCCGTTTTCTTATGCAGCAGCATGACGCACAAAAGCCTGACCAGAATATTAATGTGTTATGCTTTTCGAACTCATGTCTACAGTTTGTTAAAGTTTTTCCTTCATCCTAAGCAATTCTATGCATGATTTGAAAGTTTACCATCAATTGACTAAGAATAATTATAATTATAGTTTGGCAACTGAGTTTATTTAATCGCTTTAAGGCTGCGCATTCCATATATACATTTTTTTGAGTTTTCTAGATGTCTACTCTACTCCAAATATACATATAATATTTCGCATAAATCTCTTCGGTTTTTAATTTCAATTTTACTTCAAGTTTCCGTTAAAAGCAGTGAAAAATATTGTGAAAAATACTTCCCGTTGCAAATTTTGGCTTATGAAAATTTTACAGTTTAAAAGTCCTTGTCTTGGTTTAGGTATAAAATACATGCACGCAAAGAAATTTTGTTTTTCTGTCTTTAAAGGCTTTTAAAATTTTTTCTAAATTTTATCCTTGTTTTACTTTTAAATTAATTAATTTAACTTTGTTTTATTTTATTTTAATTTATCATGTTTTATTTTATATTATTTCACGTAATTTATTTCATTTATGCACTTTATTATAATGAACATTCTTTTACATTGTTTTATTTTTATTTTCTTTTTGTTCAAGTTTCTTTATTTTGTTTTGTTTTTGCTTATTTTATTGTGTTTTATTAAATTTTTTGGTTTGTTCCTTTCAATTTCAGTTTTATTTTCTTACATTATTCCATTTAATTTATTGTGGTATTTCTTATTTTATTTTTTCATCTTATCTTATTTCATGCTTTATGGTTTTAATCTGATTTTACAATTTATTTTATTAAATTTTAATTAATATTTTTATTTGATTCTATTTTTCAGTCGTATTTTGTTTTATTTTCTTACATTATTTCATTTAATTTCTTATTTTATTTTTTCATGTTTCTCAATTTATTTTGTTATAATATATTATTTATATCACTTTAATTTGTTTTATTTTAATTCATTTTGTTACAAATTTTTTCGTTTTATATTCATTAATATATATCATATTTTACTTTAATTTATTTTCTGTTTTCTTTTGCTTCTTTTTAAGTCATTTTGTTATAATCTAATTGATTGTTTGTTTTATTTTGTTTCCCATTTTTCAATTTATTTAATATTTTATTTTATTTTAAAAATGTATACATTTTTTTTTGTATATTTATATTTGCAATATTTTTTTAGTTTTTGGTCTTTTTGTTATAAAACATTAACGATATTTATTTCCTATTTCGTTTTTCTTTGGAAAACTTCTTTGGGAAAACGAATTTAACGAATTTTTTAATAACAAATTAAATTTTTTCTAAAAACAAAACAAAAACAATATTACAAATTCAATTTTTTCTACCATAATTTTTAACTTTAGTTTTATTTTTTAAATTTATTTTGTTTTATTTTATTTTTGCTACCTTATTTTATTTTGTTATAGTCTATTTTATTTCATATAATTTTGTTTCGTTTTTTACAATTGAATAGGTATCTTTTCTTTTACATTTATTGTTTTTATTTTGATTTGATGTTTATTATTGTTAATTAATTTATTAACTTATATTATTATATTTTGTTTTGTTGAATTTTTTTTGTCACATGATTCGTAAAGTCAAATTTGAATTTGTTTTTCACGTGAATTCCTTGCTTTTCATGTTATTCCGAACTTAAAAGAAATCTTGTAATTGGATACAGAGAATTTAAAAAAAAAAATTATAATATGAACAGAGTACAACACATTCATTAGGGTTGATTTGTTCTTATTGTTTTTCGCCAGCATTTTCCACACCATATGATGAACAGAGTACTGGGCTTCACTTTATTGTAAAATAAAAAAAATTTCCTACTGGAGATACAATTTTTTGCTTTTATTACTATATTTTACTATTTCTTTCTTGTGCAACGAACAATTTTCAAACTTATTTTTTAGCTTCCTTTACTTTACTTTCATACGTGCTACGCTTTTATTGCGATTATTATTCAAATTCATGCATTTTCTACTTTTGTTTTTTTCATTTAAGTTTATGCGTTCTATAAAATATTTATTTATACAAATGTATGTATATGTATGTATGTATGTATCTATGAATTTCTTTTATATTTGCGTCTTCGTGTGAATTGATGTCCTTGAGCTAAATGAATTTATTTTGCATAATAATTCAATGCAAAACAGCAAATTTATTTATTTTTATTGACGGACGGACGTTCTACGCCAAACGACACATTATTTATATGCTCATATATGTACGTATATGTGTGTGTTTATGCAAATGAAATTTTTTTTTATTCAAAATCATAAAATTAAAGACTAATAAGTGAGTGTTTTCAACTAAGGACACACCTGTTAAATAAAATTAGTTTTGCTGCCTGTTTTCGGCTATTTGTTTTACTCTGACTCCGAAGTGAATTAAGTGCAGTTCGTCATAAACCAAATTAGAAATAATTATTACTTACGCAAAATTGTTATTTGCCGGCATTAGAGTTTTCAATTCATACATTTTTAAAGTTTAATTGAAATGTGACATGTTTCGCTGGAGGCGAAAACATTTCTTGCAAACGATTGCGTGGTAACATTGCCAGCAAAGCGCACAAGCTCCCTACAAGCAAATGTCAGATCTTACAAAATTGTCAGTACAAAGAGCCTGGAAACTCAGGGCCAGCTCATTGTAGGACAACAATGTTATTAGTCATCTGACAATCTACATAAGACTCTTACTTGCTATTTTCCCTTAACTTCCAGATAAGGTAAGCTGACGTTTTATTGGTACATGAGTTTAAATCAGCCACTGCCAGCGAAATATTTCTTCTGTCTTTTGGTGATGTCTAACAACGATCTGTTGACAAATGTTTGTCTTACAATTATCTGACAATCGTGGCAACATGACTATTTGTGTTGGCAGATAAGCCTATTATTGCTGTCATAATGTGGCAACAAAACTGTAAGATTTTACTTTTTGTCAGTGTACCTTCCTGGCAGTAATTATTCATGGTCAGTACACTGCAAGAACATTGTCCGATCTTATAATATTGTAACTGATTCAGCGCATTGCGTTATTGAATATGAATATGAAATGTTTTTCTGTACACAAAAGCGATATAATTTAGCTTTTTTTTTTTGT
Source organism: Epicampocera succincta (assembly GCA_932526305.1). Lineage (NCBI taxonomy): Eukaryota > Metazoa > Arthropoda > Insecta > Diptera > Tachinidae > Epicampocera > Epicampocera succincta. The sequence goes on from OW052034.1 coordinate 63,954,556, forward strand.
TTGTTTTACTAATTGTAAGTTTGTACAGAATGATTTTTCATATCTCATTGAAATCATGTGGTTTGCCATGCAATTGTCAACTGTCAGTTGATAATAAATATTTGTTTTTAATACTAACGATAACATCTGCTAATGAGTATTACAGCTATTACATTGTTTTATAAATACAACAAAATAAAAACAGTTAGTACTTAATAAACAGATACAAAAAGCAATTTAAAGTTAATATTATTTCGGAGAAAATGTTTTTCTATAACAAACAATAATTATATGTGTTTTCGACTTCACATTTAAAAAAGAACGTGTGTAATATGACAATGCTACAAGCCTGACCACGTTCAGTGGAAAAGCTTTCCACTCATTTTCAATAGGTGCAGGCCGGCTTTTAGAGAAAAAAGGCGAAAAAATAATAACATAAACAATTTTGTTAAATTGTATCTCTTATAAGTAAAGCCTCAAAAAGTTCAAATGCTCGCAAATTTCAAGTAACACAAATTGGATTTAAAAACAACAAGATTTGTTTATAGATTATTTTGTTTTTTTTTTACGTTTTTAAGGCGATTGCAGTGGATGTCTAGTAGGTGCGAATTATGTAATGCCAGGGCTTCTGTGATGTTGAAAAATTCGTATGACTGGATTACAATCCTAGGCCTAAAACAAAAAGGTTCTCTTTGTCATTAAAGCAGCGGGTATGTATTAATTTTTTTTAATTTGTGCAGCTATTTTAGGGCACATGTAGTGGCTTTTGTTTTCCTATAGTGCAAATAGTCAATAGATAATTTTCTTAAAATTCGATTCGTCCAGGGTGTTTTTAGTGCATACATTTTTACTATTACGCAGTTCACTTCAAAGTAAATCTAAAGCTTCATTAATTTGTGAAAAAACAAACGAATTCTTTTCAAAATACCGCCGTTCGTATTATACAATAGAAGATCAGAAAAATATTTAATTGATGTTATAGAATTGCCCAGGCAAACACCTTGCATTTCGCACTGCTGGAAATTCGTGGAAACGAAGTTGCGTACAACTGAACGTCCACTGTATTTGTAAACTCTTTCTCGTCTAAATCCGTTTTGCATTAAAATTCCGAATGTAAAAAAATGAATTCGTCCGCTTCCAATATATGTTCTTTCCCTAGTTGAAGGTATGGGAGGGAAATAGTTTTTATTATAGGTACTGAGCATTCGCTTTTTTTATACTTAAAATAATTTTAAATTTAAATCATGGCAATCACGTAAATTGTAAGATTTAATATTCCTGGTAAGTTACGCAGTTGCAGAATAATCTTAAGAAAAATCTTTGAAGAAGTCTTTAAAAAGTCTGAAACAGTTTCATAAGAGCTATACGCATGAATGAACTATAACGATAATATTTATGACTCAACACCATATATTTATATTTATTGTTATTTTTTTTTATTATTTATTTTGTTTATTTATGTATTTGTTGTAGGTACATAATAAAGAGCGATAGCGACTGGCGTGTGAATTCAATGTTTTTGATAAAAAATTCCAACGTATGAGGAAAACGGAAAAGTTATTGTCACAAACGCATTGAATGATAAATTGCATAAGTTACAAATACGAGCGAAAACCACGGACGGAAGAATTTAAGGATACCAAAATTTATTTGTTTTTTTTTTTAGTGGCTTAACACTTTTTGAGCAATTTTGTTTTAAATACCCAGGTTTCAAATCTCAATACAATTACAAAGGATGAATTTTCTGCAGGATATTTTGTAAAAAAATTTTACCCTAAAAGAACTGGCATTTAAATTATATAAAGCAGATCTGTTTTGCTTATTAGACCACAATGAACTGGTACTCGGATTAATTTTATTTATTTTGGCTGGCCAATCAGCTGATTATTTATTTCTGACCCATAATAGTTATGGCAGTTTATGTATATTAGAAATAGATTGCAGTGAAATAATCCGAACACATGGCGCGCTGGCCTCTTGTTTGGCGAGCATATCTAACTCGTTCGTATGTGGCTACCAGCATGCCCTTGTTGTTGAGGTGCCCTGAAGCTAAAAACGCAGAAAAGACACCGGTATAGTGGTCTAACGCTGGCAGATCCAAAACCTGAAGTGCCCTGAAAATTTCGTGCTACAACTCTAGGAAGTTCTACAACCATAGGGGAAATGACAAAACGGGGGCCGACACGCCCCGTTCAACGTTCTGGGTCGGTCATTGGTTGAGTAGCTTATGCTTGGCTGAAACGTTCTGGTTATGGTTCAAATGTAAAAATGGAGCAAGAAGAAAATCTTCGAGGTGATGTTGCCTTGCGGCAGGTCTATTTTATGCAAAAAACTAGATTGAGGGGAATGTACAGGGGAGCTGGTTAAGCCCTGATGTTCCTTGTGTACTTCGGGCTACCAACTCAAGAGCCTAGTTTTTTCTCTCCTTCTGGGGAATTGTGTGAAACAGAAGGGATTAGATAGCCCGAGCTGTTTGGCAAGGGGTTTATGATTTGTGTCGTGCAGCATATTATGAGAAATTGCCTACTGTATGAACCTTGCAATCCCCATGGTGGCGCTAGTCACCCAGTTCACTCAAGTGCAGGCAGGTACTGGCATAAAATCAACTCCAAAACCACGTGCAGGTCGTCCACCATCAAATGAGGCATAATGGCGGATGTTAATTTAAATCAATGGCTAATCTGCCTCTTAATTGTTCCCTCTTGTGGCCAATAAAAATTTCAGATTTATAAATTTATAACAAAAATTGCAAACTCCTTATGGTTTATATGTCAACTAAATGTACGAGTCTGACGATATTTTATAGGTTATATTGATATTATTAAACAATTTGCAGTTTTTACTTCGAATTTCGCCAAAAACTGTAATAATGTAACAACTTTCCAATTACGATAAAAAGTTAATTAATGCTAACAACAACAGAGTACTTTTTAAAATATTGTACATAGTCTGAAAGAAGACCTACTAGATGCCAATAGCAAATGAATTAGAAAAATAATTTTGGGCCAAGAAAGTCGTCGTCTTAGCCTTAGTCTGCTGTTGAAGTGAGTGACAACGTTTATTATTTGAGCGCTCTTCAATAAAGAAAAAAGAAGACAACAAGGATTTCGACTGAAACATATTTTTCGCTGGATTTTGTACGACGAAATTATACACATCCCCTAAAATCTTCACTGAGACTGTAAATGTTAAATTGTTATTGTATTTTCTTATTTTGTCCCACAAAAAAACAAAATTAACGTTCTTAACACACCAACTCATTACCACGCGTGTTTGTATGCATTTAGCAATTTTTAAGAATAAAAACGAAAGCAAAAGTGAACAAGAAACAATTCTTAAAGTAAAATTTTGATTGTCAAATTTTTCTTTTAAACTCCAAGCCAATGATATCCTCTAAATGAGGACATGTGCCACATTTCTTTTTTATTTTCTTCAGCTCTGGCGTAAATCATACAAAAATTTAGGAGAATGCAAAACGAAAAACACGCTTTCGAAATTGGCAAGAGACTTACAAGACAGCAGCAAACACATTTATTTTAAGAAACGAAAAGACCAGAAAGACATTTTTGTTCGCGCAAATGTGTAAACCGCATTCCTACTCGCACATTTACACACACACACACACACACACACACTGTTTCACAAACAGTTTTACGCTTCGTTTTCCAAATGACACACCCGAAAAAGAACATTAAGAGGGGAGTGACATTTGAATATGTTGAATATGGAGGCTGCTGTAAGACTGAACTAACACCAGGGAAAATGATGCGGTAGCCTAAACTGCTGACAAAGTCGTAAAGGGCAACAAAATTAAGAAAATGAAATTTTGCAATATTGCAAAAAATTATTTGGGAAAACAAACAGAAACTGCTGCCATTTTCGAATTTTGTTGTTGCTATTGTTTTTGTAAACAAACAACGAATTTATAATGAGAAGGCAGCATAAATGAAAATGACAAATAGTTGGAAGATAAAAAAAAATTGCAAAATAGTTTTGGCAAGTCATTCGGAAGGCAAAAGATTTGAAAGAAAGACCATGTAGGAATTTATAAATTTGTCACAGAAAAAAACTTATTAAAAACACTTAAAGAAATTTCGGCCTGGTGCATGCGTGTCAAAACTTTTCTTAAATCCATTTAGAACAATTTATTATTATTGTATTTGTTCAGCAAACAGCCTGTTTAAGAGGTCAAAAGTTTTTTTTTTTTTTATTTGCTTTGTCGTATACGGACATGAATAGAAATAATAATTGCGAACAAAGAAAATGAAAAACTTTTATGAAATAATCATGTTCTAAATTTCAGAAATAATATATGCATGTATGTGTGTAAGTGTCGACATTTACATACGAGTACATACAAATGTACATGTAGTGTATAAATACAAGTTCTTTGTTGTAGACAGAAGACTTCATGTCACTGACATTTTGTTTGCACAAAATGTTTGATATACTTTTTTTTTGTTGCCAACAAGTTTTATTTAATTACAGCCAATTTAGGATAAGTTTAAGAATATTCAATTCGTTTTAATTCTTTATTAAATAATACTGACGTACAATTCTTTTTATTTGCTAGAAATAAAATTATTAAACAAACATAAAATCAACAAATAAACGAATTGTTATAGAAAAAACACCTTTTGAGCTCAAAAACTCTTTTTGAAACGCCAAAATAAAAATAGAGCTTTTTTGAATTCTGTTTTATATTTGTAGGTTATATTGTATATTAATTTAATATGTTAACCGATATTCAATATAATATAATTCAAACGCAACAGTATGACCATTTCAATGGAGTGTTTGGCGATGTTCAATCGCAATCCAGAAGAGTTTCTACGCAGGCGAAACATGGATCCATCACAATACCCCAGAGACCGAGGAACAAATAATACAGTGATTGTCATCGGTTGAACGTGCACCAAAGAAGATCAACATCTGTCAGCCAACACGGTCAAGGTCACAGTTTTTTTTTGGGGATGCACGCAACTATTCTCTGTCTCCAAACTTGACGAATAGATTTGGTTCGGTCATAACCGAAGCAAATGCTATTACCTATTATTTGGAAAGAATAAATAAAATGGGCCAACGCGGGAAAAAATATATTGATCTAAAAGAAGATTTTGTAGCAAAATAAAACGTTTTTTTTTGCCGAAAAAAAAATGGTTTTTAAAGGATATGATTTAAGAAATTTACTTTGTCAGTGTAAAAGTAAACGCACAGAAATTAATTTACTTTTAAATTAATAATTTTATAAAATATGAACACTGTTGAGAGTCATGAACAAGAATAATTTCTGGTGATAGAAATGTGCCCCCTTTTTCTCTAGCAATTTATTCCTTTTTTCTGCCAGCAGCTGCTCGTTTTTCACAGCTGCAGCGGCAATCAAAGCCTCAAAATATAATCTAGCGGTTGAGCTTTAAAATGTTTGCAGCTACAGACACAGTTTCTTTCCTGGAAAAAGGGTGTTTGACAGCTCAGCCAACAGCTGTTTGCTGGTGCTGCCAACAGCTGTTTGCCAGGCAGCTTTTTAAGCGCTGTATCAAATGAAATACCTGTATAAGACGGCACTTACACTTGCCTCTGCGAGAAAAGTTAATTTATTAATGCAAAAACGAAGTAAAAAGTAGCAAAAAAAAATTGTTTGCCGTATAAGAGAAGTAATTCAACAAATATTTATTTGACCTATAGACAAATGTTTGACCTAAAGCACGGCAACAAAGAAAGAAACACGATTTCAATCGCCACTTTTTTTTATTGCATTCAAAGTATTTTTTTAATCGAAAGTTCTTTTCGATGTGAAAAACTATTATATATTTTGCTTTTAAAAGGTTAGAATTTGTAAATATTTTTTAAAAACTTATATTCATAATTCCATTCCCTGCAACCTGCTAAATAGATGAGTTAAAACTTGATATTTTGCAGCATTAAGGTCAACAAAAAGAGTTGTGAGCAGCAGTGACGAAGCAGAACTTCCTCCAAAATAACAAATTTTAAACCATTTCACAAGAAAAATTTTGCCATGAAACTAATTGCCTAAAAACTACAAAAAACAAATAGCAGAAACTTCAATAAAGTACAAAAAGACAAAAGGCGAACATTGGGGCATCAATGACTGCTAGAAGAGACAATGACTGTCATGGTCTGAGTTCGTATCCCAATCAGTGCTGATTAATAATGGAGCGTCTACAAAACACGCGTAAAAAAGTCTTTAAAAAATAAATATTAATTATAGTTTTTCTGCATTTAAAAACAAGACAAATAAAAGAATTAGAAAACTTGTGTATAAAAAGAATGCAAACAATTTTCCTTGTAACAATTCTTGTTTTCTTAAATATTCACCAAAAAATGAAACAAATTTAAGGAAAGACAATTTAATGAAACAAAAAAACTTTGTGCAAATAAGCGTAAATATGCTGTTGCGTGACGTGCAAAAAAGCTGCAACTGCTGCTAAAGCCTGCCAAGCAAAATGAGAAAAACTAAAACTTTTACTTATTTCATTTTGCAACTGTTTTTTGTTTTTGTTGTTGTTGTTGTTTGTTTATTCTTAAGTTGCGTAAGAAAGAATTTTTAAGTTATTTTTATTTTCGTTCATTTGGCGTGCACAGCGTTGGGTCTTTAAAATTTAATTTGCAAACTGCAGTTCATTTATTAAGAGGTTTGTTATAGTTTGTTTCATGCATATCAAAACTGCAGCAGTTGAAAAATCAATATACAGAAGTTTAAGAAAATAAAGGGAAACTGTTAGTAACAGGTCCATTTAAATTCTTCCACTTTTTTTTTGGAAGTAGTGGAATAGTTATATTCCAAGAACTTTTTTGATATCGCTTCTATGCAACTGTTACGGTCTCTGATCAAAACTTAGATTTTTCGCATGTTTTAAAATAGTCCAATTTTAACAACAACAGCAGAAATGTTTGCAGAGAAAAAGTTACATCTTTTAAGTGCCTTAAAATATTGTAATAATGTTGGCAATATTTCGTTGTTGTTTCTGCAGTCATTTATGCTGCTCAAAATGTCCCAGTTTTCTTTTTCATAATTTCATTTTTTTAAGAACATTGAAAATAATGGAATAATTAAAATTAGAAACAAATTGTTATTGTGCAAAGAAAATGAAAACTGGAAAAAAAAGAAAAATGTCAACGACAAGAAATGGCACTGAAAAAGAAACGATAATGAAAAAATGTCTTACATTAATACCCAGCAAATAATTTTAAACTTTGCCTTTGAAAATTGGCACTTGTTCTATGATCTCAAATATATGTATAATTTATAGTCAAATAAGGTCGACAGAAAGCAAATTTTAAAACAAAGTGAGTGCCACAACATCTGATTTTCACAGCGATTAAATTAGTTATAGCAACAGAGGCTTTATACTCCGAATTTAAACAACTGTTAGTATCTGATCGGATAGTAGTATGGACCCAAAGATAGAATTTCTCAGTTGTAACATTCGTCTCCGCGTTAAACGTTGTACAACAAGTTGCATCCTTTGGTTCAAAAATATGTTTATGGGAGAACTTGCAGTATCCTAGTCTGAGGTCCACGAATATACTGGTTTTCAGACTTCTTACAGTTTTCGGCAATAATGGTTTTACTCCTGATGGATTGATGCCTTTGTAATTGGGTTGATAGTTAAAGGGTTTGTTCATTGACTTAACCTGATATAGCCCTTTTTAGAAACTTATTTTTGACTTATTGCATCTAATAATCGGTTGTTACAGTGTTGCCAGTTTGGGCTGGAACAAATATTTGGGTTTACTAATTTTTGTACATTTTTTCTTAAATTGTAATCTCCTAAAATCCACAGTGTTTTGTGATTTTTACAGGAAAAGCAAACGACTTCATGTATTTAATTTAAAACCTTCTACGAAGCCGCATAACAATCAATAAAAAAAATCTGATTTTAATTTGTTGGGTTTTACGGTTTTTTGGAACGCTACGCTTTCAAGTGAAAGGTGGCATATAAAAGTCTCGTACACACGACAGCTACGGACCCGTTACAGAAAGAATTGTTTTGCGCTATTTTCATTTGTCAAGAAAATTTAATTTATATAATAAAAAAAAAAACAACAAATTTAAGTGAATTTTACAAAATTGAATTAAGTTGTTATATAAAAACAACTGGATATAAAAGTGTCTGCATAAATAATTTTAAACGCTGATATTTAACCAACCTTCACTGCCTTCATTTAGCAACTGGAAGAGAAATAATTTAAGATTTTGTTGGAATTCTGAAGTAGCGTCTACCAGACTGGCTGCTGGACCGACAGCCTGAGGACATATGGTTTTAAATCTCTTTTTTGTAAGTCCGAGATGGATTTTAGTTTCTTTCTTCTGATGGATTGCGTTTGCCAAATACAATGTTTTGGCCGTTTTCGCATTACGAAGATATATTCAACGCCTGGCAACGACGGAAGCTCTAGATTTTTTTATATTTTTTTTTTTACTGCTACAAGAAAAAGATCGCCGATGATAAAAATACTAAATTTTTGAAAGGACCGTTTTTAAAGAAACAAATTATAGAAAAAGAAGAAATCAAATTGAAACTCATACTTTTTTTATAAGGAATTCTTGTATGTGCATGAAGAAACTGGTGGGTATGTTCGCTTCCTAAAAGTTCGTAAAGTTTCCAGTTCCTAAAAGTATGCAGTATATTTTTAAATTTTATCATTAAGTCTTGTTTTTTATGTAAAATACGCACGTTCCTTAGAGCCTTTAAATTTAACTGTTATGAAAAGATAATATTATTATATTGTACAAAAGCTTTGCGTGCAGAATGAAGCGAAGGGCGTTTGGGAGATCATTAGAGTGTTTATGTGGCATGTAGATGAAAGTGTCACATATAAATACTTTGCTTCTCTCGTTCCTTTGAGGGCGCAATCAAAAGAAAACATTAGGGGATTCCATTGCTTGGAAAAAAGTAGGCTTTCTGCAAATAGTCTCTTAAACAACTTACAACGCAAGCACAGGATTTAAAGCGACTTTTGAGAAATGTTAGAAATACATTTTTAGTTTATTATCTCTTATTCGTAAATTTATTGCTAACTAAAATATATTTTTTATATGAATCTACACTTACAATTATCCAAAGATAGTTTTGCTTAAAATCGGTCAAAAAAATTAATGTCCTGTAGAGAAGATAAATTTTCACTAGTCGAAGCCGAAGCTTGAAACTTTAACATGTTTTATTCCACCAAAAAGAAGAAAAAACTCAAAACAAACATTTAATTTAAAACATGGAAAATTATAAACAAACCAATTGCCCGGCAATAACTGAGGAGAGGGATTTTGCTTTTTTTGTATCCTGAAATCTTTTAGAAAGAAACTATTCGGATTTTGAGAAAATTGAGTTACTTCCCGGGTCAGGAGCTCAACCTTCATTCGAAACAAAGCGTTATCAATAAAATTTTAGTCTGACAGTTATTTAATTACAAGTTATAATGATGCTAAAAAACACAAATCATAAGACGGAATTTTTAATCATTAAGTCGTATTACAATAAACAAACAATTTTACTTTTACAATTTGTTATACAGTAGAGTTTTGTTAGGAGAAAATAGAAAAATTTTGGAAATCTTTTACACAAGAAACCCGTTTGGGTTTAACGAAATAATCACATTTCCATTTTCTTTATAAAATCAAAGAACGGCATTAGAAATAAAATAATGAAACATGATTTTGTTTTTAGGTAATTCGCATGCAAACCAACTGAGGAACGCTTTTAAGAGTTATGTAATTTATTGCCACATATTTAAAATTATTATTAAAAATTTTATACACAGTTTTTTTCCAGGAGCAAAAAAGGAAGGTTGGAAAAACTAGTATGAACAAGCACTTTTATCAGTTGCATTTTTGAGACTAAAAAAAAGTATCATTACAAGGTATTTTGTCGATCTAAATTGAGTTTTTTTTCTCTTAATTAGTGTTTATTTCAAGTGAAACTTTGCTTTTTGCGGCAGAATGTTGTTATAGTTAAGACATTTTTCGCTCAAACAGATCATTATTTAAACGGACAGAAGCGCTGTGAAAATATTGGAACCAATTTCAAATCAAGTTTGTAATTTCCATTACGAAATTTTCTTAATTGTACTTTATACGCTTATCGGAATTCAACTGCAGTAATTTAAGCAATAATAATTTTTTATGTTAAAAAAATTACGTTAAAAATAATATAACGTTTGCTATTTAAGAGACCAGCCTAAAAGCTTGCTAAGAACACACAGGCGCGGGAGTGTGTGTGTGTGTGTGTGTGTGTGTGTGTGTGTGTGTGTGTGTGTGTATACATATGAGAGTTATAATATATTAATTGTCCCCAAACAAAGACAGCATACAACATTATATTCATTATTAATTGTATTAAAGGAAAACTATAAAACATTTGCATATTATTTCTAGCCAACTGTGATTTCAGAGTGAATAAGGCAGCGTATGAGTGACAGGAGCCAGCACAAACAGAAATAACCAAACACTTATACGCCCCGATGGGTAAATAACAAGCCATGACATAAAGCCAAACATACTCCTACATACATTCATATGTACAAGCAACTAAATGCGTATCGCAAATGCACTATGGAATACGTGCTAAAGATATACAAATATTAATGTCGTTCAAAATTCAACTCTCAAAATTTAAATAAAACAGCCTTTAATCATTAAAATACCAACATTAAGTGACCAAATATGACCGAACAGGAGGACAAGTTTTACAAATAATTACAAACTAAAAATTCATTACTCTGCAATAAACATACGTTTACTTTTTCAAAATAATAGGCCTGCCTTGTTTAGCCTCTAATCTGCACCAATATAAATTATTTTCTACACACAATTTCAATGCTGTTCTAAATAATTATTGCCATGAATGGAATGAATCAAACTTTAACAATAAAACATATTATATTACATTACAGTGTAATTTATGTAAAGCTTTTCCAATATGGACAAATTCTAATCGTTATAAAGTGAAAATTTCCTTTCTGTACATCTTGTTTCGGAGATATTTTGCAAATAGCATAAAAGTGTTTCTAAAACAACCAACCCGTTCTTATGTTGGCAAGAGACAAAAAAAGAAACAACAACAATATCAAGCAATTTGGGTTATATGAAGAACTTAATGGAGTATTAAACAACTTAAATGGTGTATTAAACAGAACGAAAACAAAACATTAAATTGACGGAAGAGACAAAAGTTGCCAGTAAAATAGAAACAAAAAGTAAAGTGCTTAAAGCAACAACACAAAACACTAAAAGGCGATCAACAAAATGTGAAGAATGCGAAATTTTTGCACAGCGAAATAATAGATTTTTGATAATAGAATTTTTAAAAGTGATAAAAATGAAAATTTAGATTTAAAGAACAAGCAAACATATTGATTGTTTTTCTTTTTTTTTGTGGACTGATTACTGGAAAGATGACTGGAACTAAACATCCCCGTCAAAGCAAGTATTTCCAAAAATAGTTTTAAAAACTAATTAATTACAAAAATATCAGTCTAAAAATAAGGAAATAATCTCCCAAGCACCTGCGAAGTAATTTTGTTCAAAATGTTTCAGTTTTATTTCCGGTGTTTTAGCTTTTAGTGTTTAAGTGACGATAATTATAGTTTTTAGATTTGCTAACACTTTCTTTGCTTTGATTCTCGCCGTTCCAGATACACAGAGTTAAAAGAATAAAAAAAAATTAATCATGTGTAGCGCTGGATTACGTGAATTTTGTTTGCATATAGAGCCTATTTTTTCCTCTGAACATCAACTATATTTGTATGTTAAACGTGATTTATATTTAAAAAACTGTTTATTTTGGTTATTGAAAATTATTATTTTTGGTTTTTGAAAATTAAAGACTGAAATAGTTTTTTTTTGCCAACTTATGAGAATTTGTGGTGACTTTAAAGTGTTTGGAACACCAATTTCCACAAAACATTCGCAATTCACATTTGCAACCGTGTTTTTCCCATCTTCGAATGTGTTCAATTCTCTTTGGTTTATCGACGTAGACAAGTGACTTTATATAGCCCCAAGGAAAATATATAACAAGATCTTGGCGTATTACGTGAAATTATTCTGTTATTAAAAGTTTTTTGAGTAAATCTCGTTTTTTGTAATAGCCTGGACTATGGAGCCACATGTCAGCCAGATTAACGCCAGCTAATTGGGGTGCGAACAAATTTCTTATCATGTCCCTATACCATCACCATCGATCGTAACATTTTGGCAATCCTTGTTTTTTAAGACATATGGACAAATGACTCTGCCAGTCCATAAAGTGTACACAGACAGTAGTTTCGACAAAGGTGTTCCGAAATAGATGATCCTGACACCAAATGCAACAATTTTGTTTATTTCGGTCAAAAATAACTTCTTCAAAGTGCGAGCCCTTATGTCGGTAACAAATTTCAACAATTTGCAAACGTTGGTAAGTCTATCCATAATGAAGTGTCAAAACAAACTAAACAACAAGCTGCTATCTGCTGTGGGATGGGCTGTCAAACAAAGCGGTGTAGCCAACTTAAAGCTCTGAGCTGCTGAAAGGAGATTTAGACGTCAATACAAGTCGTACGTGAAATCAAAGAGAAAATCATATGAAATTATCTCCGTATTTTAAAAGTGAGAAAAAAATCTTACGACAGATTTTTTTACGTTTGCACCACTGGCAAAAGGCCAACACAAAGTAAAATGTTTACATAAAAATACACACCTGATCTAATGATGTGTTTAGGAATTTGAAAAATTTTAAAAAGTTTAGACGATACCATCCCTGCTCTTCTAGTCAAAAATTTCGCTTATCGTACGACTTCTATTACCGTCTAAGTCCCCTTTAAAAAAATCCTACGCTATTTTTTTCCTACTACTTTATTTAGCTTGTTTTCGTGGTAGTATATTTTTATTAAACATTTTTAACGGTGCCCTTTATGATGAGTTGGCAGGGCGTTCGACCAACAATTCAGAAATCGTAGGTTCCTTTCCCACCAAAAACAAAAAACTTTGCGGTTTTCGTGTTCTTAAAAAAATATATACTTTTTTCGCTCCTAATTTGGTAATATCACCACGTTTGACATTTCTAAAACTATCACTGAAAAAAACTTGAGGAATCAAAAAACAGGATACTTTTTTATTAAGGCTTCACAAAACTACAATCGAACCAAGTTTAATTATCTTCCTGAAACATGCCACTTAGGGTACAGATACACACCCTTTCCGGGTGCTTGTTTTACTTAGATTTGGTTTAAGTTCGAAAATTTAATGTATCCTACGATTTAGAACTTAATTACGAAATACCAAAAACTTATTCAGTGTGTGTTGGATATATATAAGAAAAAAAAAAAAACTAAAGAAACATTCGTACCTGAAAGCAAACAGAAAATACTAGAGAGTCTTGCTCTGTGACAAATACTAATCACGCAAACTGGAAAATAGCACAAATTTTGATGAACTCAAATAGGTAATGAATGACTAAACTGTATTATCATATATTAAACACAATTAATTTTTCTGTCATTCAATTCATTTCAATGTCGCTGTAGGTTTTGTTCCAACCCAAGAAGCAGTCACCTGTTTTAATTAGTGTAGCCGTACAGTTGGCTCGTACATTCAGTCAACTGTTGTAATTAATATAGAACGTAATAAGCTGCGTATTCACATCATGTTTAATATCATATGAGTCACACAATCAACATTCAACAAATGAGGCATTTTGATGGTAAAATATTACGTCAACGCAGAAAGGACGCTTTATTTTAAACCAGGAAATGAGAAATGTTTTTTTTTTTTTTTGAAGAATACACTTTCGCAGAAAGAGATACGCAATTAAGAATTATTCTTTGTATTTCAAAGATTTCTTTAACGGGTTTGCAAGAAGAAATGTACGTACTTTGGCTTGCAGATTGCTGGGCTGTTCAAACATGTTGAAGTGTTTTGTGTTTTGTGTTTAAGGCACTTCTTTGCACTGCGTTTAGATCCCTTTCCACCTGCAGTACTCTGCTCGGGACAAGTTTAATTTTCTATGCTTTATTTAACATTTTTACTTTATTAATGATGCTGATGAATTCATTATCTAAATATACAGAAATTATCGTGCAAAAAGTGAAAATTATACGACTAAAACCCCACAATTATTAAAAGATTAAACACAAAAAATGATTGCAATTAAAGTGGAAACTGCAAGGAAAAAGGAAGCGAACAAAAAATAATAAATTATATAATTATGACAGGGATACAAACGTGTGTATGTATGTATTGTATGAATGTGAAGACAAAATATCATGCACGAATGTAACACTAAGCAACATGATTTTTTTTTTTTTTTAGGTGTTAAAGAAAACTATGAATTAAATGAAAAATTAATAGCACTTTCGCCAAGCGGCAGTTTTTGTGTTGTTTTTGTTGCATTACGGATTACCTGTTAGAGGTAATCAGTGAAACTTGTAACACATTTTTTTATAACTGAAATCAAAATAAGCATCTTCGTCACAAATTTAAGTACATTGAGGATTAACGATGTTTTGCCACCACCAGGTACCCGTAAGTCAGCAGCACTTTTCGGGTTATGACTTACATTGTGGTTAGTAAAATTAAAATTATTCCTTTTTAGATTCCAATAACGAGTTCGATGTTTTTCGAATTATTAGTAGAGACACTAAGTTTGCAAGTAGCAATACCAATTATTTTGCCTTTGGGAGCCTGTTGGCAGGGCACTAAACTTTCTTCAGCGGGGTTCCCAATAAACAACAATTATGTGGTTGGTCCTTATTTTAATTTAACTAATTCTAAAAAAATACTTATAAGGGTGTTTAGCTTTACGTGCCGGCAGCGATGAAGAGTAAAATGAAATTAAAAAATGTTAATGCTGTAGTAATTTGTCACGTTGAGTGTGACCCGGTTAAGACTACCGAGTAATTGGTATGTAGTACCGCTTATAGCACAGGGATGGCTGCGACAGCCGGTTTCTAAGTAAAATCTGATAATACGAGAACTTAAATCGTGTATTCAGCGCAATGATAAATATGTTTTTAAGATTTTTTTTTTGTTGCACTGTTTATTTCTGAAATATTTTATTAATAAATTCGCTCTGCAAACTTTATAAAAACTATATGTATGAATTTTTTATGCATTTGTACAGACTAATGCAAGCGAACAGAACAGCAGAGCTGACAGTTAACAATAATGCTTAAGAAGAATATAATTAAAATATATTTTTAGAGTGTTGTGCAAACAACTTTCAAGTGGACACAAAGTTATTTTCCATTCAATTAAAACTTTAATGACAAACTTCAATTTTCATATTTAGGAGGAAGCAAAACATATTTAGGCATGTTGAATAATAAGTTTTCTTGTACTTTAAAAATAATGTGAAAGTGTAATAAATTTTTCAATATAAAACAATTAAATGAAGTCAAAAGGAGTTCGCACGCACATGAACCAAACAAACACTGGCTTCGCGTTCGCATTAGATTATAAAGGGTGGTTAAATTGTATGGGCCGATGTTGAATGTGAACCACACCTAAACGCCAAGTTTTTTTTCCGAATTTTATTTGACATTTCTCTATTTCAGACTTATTCAATTTGAACCATGGAGAGATACACAATCCAACAACGTGTTAAAGTTATCCAGACTTATTATGAAAATGGGAGTTCAAATCAAAATGCATATCGTGCACTTCGTAATTTTTTTGGTCAATTTCATCGTCCAAATGTGCGTACAATCGCAAAAATCGTGAAAAAATTCGAGCAAACCGGGTCTGTAGAAGATGTGAGAACACCAGTGCATGCTCGTACAGCTCGTACTGCAGAAAATATTGCTGCTGTTCGCGATAGTGTGGCTGAAGAGCCGTCCACCTCAACTCGTCGTCGTTCCCAACAATTGCACCTCTCACGCTCGTCGTTGATGAACATTATGCATAAAGACTTGCATTTACACGCTTACAAGGTGCAATTGGCTCAAGAACTAAAGCCTCTTGACCATTCCAAACGTCGTGAATGGGCAGAATGGTGGCAAGAAATGGCAACAGTGGATGATCAATTTTCGAAGAAAATCATCTTCAGTGATGAGGCACATTTTCACCTCAGTGGATTCGTCAATAAACAGAATTGCCGCATTTGGGCGAATGAGAATCCAAGAGTGATTGTCGAAAAACCAATGCACCCACAAAGAGTGACTGTTTGGTGCGGTTTATGGGCTGGCGGCATCATCGGGCCGTATTTGTTCCAAAATGAGGCCGGTCAGGCAGTTACTGTGAATGGTGTTCGCTATCGTGAGATGATAACGAACTTTTTATGGCCCGAATTGGAAGATATAGATGTGGACGATATGTGGTTTCAGCAGGATGGTGCCACTTGCCACACAGCTAACGAAACAATGGCTCTTTTGCGCAACAAATTCAATGGCCGTGTTATCTCACGTAATGGCGATGTCAATTGGCCGCCAAGATCATGTGATTTGACACCGTTGGACTTTTTTCTTTGGGGTTATTTGAAAGAAAAGGTGTACGTCGATAAGCCAGCAACAATTCAAGACCTAAAGAATCAGATAATTCGGCACATTAACGGCATAGAACCTCCATTATGCCTCAGCGTCATCGAAAATTTGGACCATCGGATGGAGGTGTGCCGCCGAGGTCGCGGCGCCCATTTGGCCGATATTTTGTTCCATACATAATTGAGTAATACCAATACATCATAATAAAATAAAATTACAATAATTTCCTAAATAGTTTGTGTTTTATTCAAAATCAACATCGGCCCTTGAAATTTAACCACCCTTTAAAAATGGTTTATGTGAATGCAGAAGAAGATAAGACGCACTGGTACGAGATGTGTTCCGAATAAGTCACCTAATGTTTTGGTTCCCGTGTATTATGCCTTTCAGATCTTTAGCGCCTGCTTAGTTAGGCACAGTGAGTTGTTTTCAATTCGTTTCCTTATTTGTATATTGGAAAATACTTTTGACCTCGTTTTTTCATACAATTTTTTATGGGTTTTCAAGCTCCATGATACAAATATTTTACATGTTCAGCTTACAACGTATCAAAAGCTCGCAACACGTTTAAAAAACGTTCAAATTAAAGCAACTATTTGCCGCCAGCGCTTCAAGGTGTCAAGTGCAGGCAGCTGGACACAACTGACTGATGTTTTTCTTTTCAGAGTTTGTAACTTACAGTAGGATATTGGGAAAGTGACAAAGTGTGTTTGGTGCTTCTTGCAAATGTAAACTATATCAGGCGAACGAAACTCTTACAGACTTGGTAATGCAAAGGAAATTTTTGGAGTATCAAAATTGTACTCGATCGGTAGCCGTAAACTACTATAGAATTTGCTTATCCTTTTCGAACACGATTTGTTTGTCATCTAAGTAAAAAGTTATTTGCGGCTTTATGAGATCTGTTTTCGGTTAACTTTTTTAGTTTCGATTTTTTAGATCGATTAATGCACTCTTTGAAACATTTTTGCTTTCAGTGTGTATATTTTCGAACAGTTTTTGAGGCGTTTTAATGAAGAGAATTTTGTATAAGCGTTCAATAATCTTTCAAAAGTTTTGAAAGCCCCTTTATTCTGGAGTGCAGAACGATTATCATATAAAGTAATACATCGTTTATTCGGTATGTGGAAATTACTAGTAATTTATGTGATTTTTTTTTTATTAAAATAAAATCAATTGAGAAGAAAGTAAGAACCGATTTCAGCATAAAATCGCTAAAGTTGAATCGACTGCAAAATCGAAGTCGATTTGCAAATCCCCAGTACGGATGGAGACTTACTCCGGAAATATATACATACATACTTATTTCGAATAGAGCACTTTTAAAAGTTTCCTTAGACAGTGGAAGGCTTAAAAGTCGGTTGAAATGTTGAAATATTTTCTACAAAAGGAAGAAGTTACTCAATGCAAATTTTTATACTGGCAATATTCGATTCATCCTCATGGTTGGTTCCATTTTAATTAAAAGTTTTATGATTTTTTTTTTTTGCCATTTATTATGAATTAATTTATTTTGCTCCACTGTTTTGTTTTGCTTTTCTGATTGCTTTTTATACTAATTAATTAATATCCAAAAACTTGTAGCCACCGAAAATTTTCTCTACACAAACGTTCCGGCGTTGCGAATGCGGCGATTTGGCACAAGTTCGCCAATTATAAATTGTATTTTCCAAGAATTTGAATTTTTATGTTCCGAGTTGTTTGAAATATGATGCACTCGATCTGGCATGAAAATCAATCGAAAAAAGAAAACTTCAACCCTACAAATAGAATCGTAAATATTTGTTACAAATTTAATATCATTATTGTAGAAAAAAAGTCTGCATATAAAATTGAAAAATCGAAAAATCGAAAAAAGGCAAAACAGACTCATGGACTTGCAAATTAATTTTAATAAGACCTTTTAAGTGCTCGCATTAAGTTCAGTTCATTACAATTCGCACGTACATACATAATGTTTATAATAAATACAGTAAAAGCTTGATAGTCTGCAATAAACTAAACTTAATTACTCATCAACTCCGACATAAATGTTGATCATGCTTTATAAAAATGGCTAAGAGCTACAATAAATCATTCATTCGGTATTTTAAATGCAAATTTAATATAAGAAAAACGTTTTCAAATATTTGCTTTTCTGCAATGAAGTTTTTCCGATACATGCAAATTTTTGGAGCGGTCAAAGGATTTGGGAGCAAGAACGATGTTTGAGCTGCATTGAATTGTGGCCAAAGTGGCCAGACAGCCATTGCCACTAAATTCCCAGTTAAGATTATTAAGTATTTCAGCAAAAATGACAAGCAGATTAAACAAATTGCATTTGCGGAAATCTTTATCCATTCTGTTATATGGGTAGCTGATATGAGGTAGCGAGCTTCGCTACCTGAAACCGGTTTATGAATATCTTACAATATATAATTGTAAAAAGCTGCATTTCAGGCTTAGAAGTTTTAAGCGATTTATTTTATACTTCACTAGCAAGTGAATTGCTCATATGAAGGTCCAGATTTCAGTGATGAATTCTGGCTAAACTGATAAAATGGGGTAGAGTCATACAATGCCGCTACAGCCAGATTACGTAGCACGCACTCCCTACTCCCTAATGAATTAATTTTACAGCAGCAATCGATTTTAAAACTTGGCAAAATTTCATTTGCCATCAATTTTTTTTTTGTGCAGCCACGAAACTGTTTTCTTTTTGCTGTTTTCGAACGAGTTATTTATTCTTATAGTTTCGTAACAAAAATAAGACTTGAATTTACAAAATTCAATAACGTCTTGTGTTCTGCTATTGGCTGGTTAAAGTTAAAGTTTTGTGTGTTTTTGCTTTCCTGTTTCCGTATACTTTTAGTAAAAGTCATGGAAAATATTCTCAGCGCCATGCGATAACAATTGAATCAATACGAAATTCAATTTGTATTCTTATAAACTTGTATTCGGTTATGGAAAGCAGCAATGAAATAGGCTAATTCAAAGGAGCTCCTTCAACTCATATTTAATTTAACGTACAAATGAAGCACTTAAAAATAGACAACTTAAGCGTTAAGATTGTACAATTACGTTAAAATTAATGAATTTTTTGTTGTTGCAATTTTCCATTGTTTTGTTAAAGGCACCGCAAGTACCTTCTCCGCCAGCAACGTTTCCCTTGTGGTGTTGTTTTTAAGTTCGAAAATAACTTTTACAACCATGTGGCTGCTGTATCCGAAGAAGCCGATTGTGTTTAAGAGCTTGGAAAGCAATAAACAGGCATGTTTACATAAAACGCGCACTGGGTGAAAACTAACAAAGGACACTTCTTATGAGCGTGTTTGAATTGAATTAATACTCTACATACATACGCATGTATACATGTGTGGACTATTAGTTGTATTGTAAATGAACAACAAAGGGGCCGACAACTTGTTTCACTCCCTAGAACAGCGACAAACATCAGTATCTTCACCTTTTCAAACGTATGATTTCATCCCCACAAAGCTTCAAGCATAAGAAGCCAATTTAGCCGTGAGGGGGAAGTACCGAAATAGCAACTGATTTAATTTTTATCGCTTCTTTCAGGTCGATACCATACAAAATGCGTATTAACATACAACCATTCATTTGTACAAATTTATGTATATAAAAATAAAACATACATACATACATAATACATTAAGACATACATTGAGACATTCGTGGCTTTATGTGTTTATAAGTATGTATTTATGTCTGCTGCTGTGTGTTTCTTCCTTTCATGGCACTTTTGTCCTTTTCACTTACGGGATTTGTTTTTAGTGTTTTTTTTTTGTTTATAATTCTTTGTGGGCTGCATTTTCGCAGGCGATTTGAGAAACAGCTGAGTGACGAAGCAAATGGAACTTCCAGGTTTTTAAACAACAACAACAATTTACTTTTACACATGGGTGTATTCGCGCATACCTTGAAACTTCCCCTTAACACAAAAACTAGAAATAGAAATATGAACTGCTTTAGCACATTTCTACAGTGGGCTTATCTTTTTTTTTAAAGTAACTCGAGTGAAAAAATAAATTAAAGAGCATTAATTAAAATAAAAAAAATGGAAAATAAAATTCCTATATATATTAAAAGGAAATATATTAAAATCAAATTTATTAATTATTAATTTTTAATTATTGCAGACTTGTAAAAAAGTTTCTCACATTCAACGCATTTTTGGTCATATTTCATAATATTTTTAGTGCCAACAACAATTTCAGCAACAGTTTTTACCTATTTTGCCAAAATTACAGCATTTACTAAAACATCGTAAATATTTGCTAGAAAGTAAAGGTTTTGAGGCAACTCTTGCCTGGGACAACTTAAGTTTAAAAAGATATATTTTGTTTTCGTCGTAGACAATTTTATATTTTTGAAATATTTTCAATCAAATAATTCGCTGAATCAGTCACAGTCTTGTTTTAATAGGGGTCTGGGAAGGGAAGAAATTAAATTAACCAAGTTGTTTCAATATTTCGGTTTTGTTTCTTTAGATTTTTGAAGGGATACTCCTTGTATTACAGTTGCTAAAAAAAAGTAAAACGCAAACAGAACACTTCTCGGTTGTTTGTATATCTTATAATTCTCATCACCTTTTGTAAGTCTGTTGAATATAAAGTTGAATATTTAAACACATTTTTCCATGGTTTTCATTCAAGTCTATGACGAAATGCCATCATATACAGATTCCAGTTCAACATGAACTTGAACATTTTCATTCAAGTTATTTGCAATGCTGCAATAAGAAGGAAACGCTTTTATTATAATTTTGTCTGTATACTGGTAACACATGTAAGTGATTGCTAATATGTTTGCTTGGTTTTTCAAACACAGCTGATGGGATATGACGCTTTATTTAAATTTTTAAAAAGGGGCGTATAAAAAGCACTTTTAATATTTACAGGTTTAAGAACGCCCTGATAAGATATTGAAGTAGCAGAGACCTTAAGGCATTCGTAGTCATATATGTAGAACACAGGAATATAAGTGCAAGAACTTATTCTACAGAAATCGAACAAGGGAGTGGCAACTTCACAAGTCTCTACCGCTTACAAAATGATTATGGAAAAGCACAAACTAACAGAATTCTGTTTGAAGTTTAAAGAATGCCTTTGCGTAAACTATAGCTTGCAAATCTTTATCTGAATAAAATTGAAATCCATTTACAGCTGGTCTAATATAAAATCAACATCCATTTTGTCTACAAAAGAGATTAACAAAACAGATGTTAAAATTTAAGTCCTGTTGTTTGGTGTGTGTGGTTAAGGCCGATTAAAGACAAAGAACAAAACAAAGAAAAAGGAGTTCTCTAGTTTTCCCAGTTTCCTATATAACGAACTATATATGTTTTTCGGCGAAAAAACAAAACAGAAATCACTATTAACAGGAATGTTATGGAAAATCGAGAATAAATTGAAAAAAACTTCAGAAAAATATTAAATCTTAATGTCACCAATTAATTGTTCTTGTACATTCAGTTCAAACGCTCGAAATGGAAACGGAATTTTGAAACTTGTATTTTAGATTATGGGACACGAAGGCATTTACAGGCCACAGTTGTGGGCGACAATAAAGAAAAATCATATAACAACCTGAATAAGAAAAAGAACGAAGAGGTCCTTTATTTTATTGTTTCTTTTTTTTCTTTCTTCTTATGAAATTGTGTGCTACAATAAAACCACCTTCTTTGCCGACTAGAAAAAAACCTTTAATGTCTAAAACAGTGTGTGTGTGTGAATATGTTTGGCAGACATTAAACAATTCATAAACACACATTCTACATACAGACATTAATGACCAACATGTGTGTATTTAAATAATTGTTGTTGCCCAAAGAATACTCGCATCTTTTTCAAGAAAGTAAAATTCGAAAATCCTAATTTTTTCCTTTAACAAAACTAAGTATTTAATTTAATATAGTTTGTTTTTTGCAGAAATTTGGTATACATAAATATTAAATTTTTTTATGTTTTTTCATTTTGTTCTTGAATATTTAATGAAATTTTATTTTAACCCACTTTGTAAATGTAAATGCTTTTTGTAATTTCTTTCATTTATTTGTCAATATTTATATGTATTTTAAATAATTTTTTTTAATCCTTTTTTGTTGTTGTTTGATTCATGATTTCGAATTAAATTTCGGTATTTTATTTTGTATTGAGTGTGTGTGTGTTGTTGTTGTTTTTTTTTTTTTTTAATTTTTTTTTTTTTGAAACAACACAATATAAATCTCATTAAAATTTGTGCACACTTTTGCACATAGATGCACACTCATATACACACACACACGCACGCACGAATAAAAGAAAATTAACAAAATTGTATATCATCACACGAAGCGCGTTTAAACGCGCATTAATGCGCTTTTAGGAACCGTTTTTATTGAATGTTGTGTGTCAACTGAGTTCCCATACATGCGCTGCTTTAGTTTTCAGTTTCAGTTTTTTCTTCAAATTTTCTCCAAAAAAATTATTCAGTTGTGTAAAACGGCTGTCATGACATCTACTCGAATATGTATTTGTGAAACGTTTATATGTATGTGTTTATGTATTTCGTTTAAGGACATACATACATACATACATCCTACTCGTACCTGCATGTTTGTGTTCGTGTTTGTGTTGAGGACTTTCTTTATTTGTGCGAATGTGAAGCTGAAGAGAGCAGGTTTCTTGTTGTTGTTGTTTACTATTTATTTAGACAGCCAGAAAGCTTTTTAATTAAAGTGGTGAGTGCACAAGCTTAATGCATTTTATGGTGAAAAGCTTTTCTGGTCTAAAATTAACAGTGGCACAAAAGGGAAGATAATGGAAACTGATCAGTTCTTTGATAACTAGTACCGTTTCAATTATTTGTAAGATGGAAGAAAATGGAAACTGATCAGTTCTTTGATAACTAGTACCGTTTCAATTATTTGTAAGATGGAAGATAATGGAAACTGATCAGTTCTTTGATAACTAGTACCGTTTCAATTATTTGTAACTAAGTTCTGGCCATTTGTGAATAGTTCTTTGTAAACATTTTTTCTTCCAATACAAAAAGGTGCAGGAACAATTGAAGCACGAGTATACGCGGCTGTGCGCGTACACTAGTAGCGTTGTAAAAGCTAATCTAATGGGTGGTGGCCCAAACATCAAATCATCCCGATAATTTTATTATTCGCGCACATTTAAAAACTAAATGTCAATCAATCGAATTAAGACTTTTTCTCTTCCTGGATGCAGCTGGATTTACCATATCATATTTCTAATGCATGCAATATAAAATCAATAAATAATAATGAACTGAATCTGGAAAATTGTTGTTTTGGTGCAAGCATTTATACGGCTATCAAAATAGACCAAATTTTAATATCATGATATATTGTTGGCTTGCACTTTATTAATTTGCTAACTTTTAATCCTTGATATTGTTATTTTATCCTTGTCTTAGAAAAGTAGAATTTTTGTTATTCTCTTTGCTTACAATCCACGTATTGGGTATACAAGTTAATAATGTCGATTTGGACAACATATGGCATAACTATCTCATATCGAGCCTTTGGTGCAATACCGTAGTAGTTCAAAAAATCGCGAACTGAGAAAACGGCATTTCATTTCATTATTGCAAATAAATATTGTTGGAAATAGCTGGAGGCAATAAAGACATTTTTAGCTGTAGAATCTGAACAGTTAGAGATGGCACCCAAAGATCATTTCTGCATACCCAAGTCAAAAAATTCAAATTTTGAGTTACTACGGTATGGCTCCAAAGGCTCGATATAGTTTTTGTCAATAAAAACAAATATGGTATTTTAGTGGATATACATTTGTCATTATAATTCAGTGTTCGATACAAGCCAATCAATGTCGAATTTTGTGCCTAAAAAAGATGTTTCGCGAGGATGTTTGACGACGTTCTGACATGTTCTCGTTTTCACATGTTTATAGTTAAAGTAACACAAAAATTAACTTTAATTGTAAATAAAATTTATACTTGAGAACTGGTAAAATGATACTTAATAAATGATATGTTTATTTACACTTTTCAAAAATCCACATTCCATGAAAAATTATGATTTTGACATTTAAAGCGTTACTGCCGCTTTTGCTGCAATTAATACAACTTGGCACGACTTTAAGATGCTATTAATATTCCTCTTAATTCAGCTTAAATTAACATAATTAGTTTTATGTAAATTAATACTGCAAATTATATTGTCTGTAAGGACTAAAAATTTAAAAAAATGAAGAAAAAACAAAAAATTTTTATATAAAATGATGAATTGTGAGATTTTGATTTCACATCAAATCAAAACTTTTATATTTGTTATTTTACATTTTTTTAATTTAAATATACGGATTAAATAACGATAAAACAACTTTGATCTGGACTTAAACAAAGCTCGTACTGAGCTTATGAATTTCAAAAGATATAGCTCCTGCCCACGATGTCGAGCGTTAACGTTCGCAAACATTTTGAAGAACCGAAAACTGATTAAAAATAAACTAGTTGATGTAATGACCATATGTCAGAAATCATTAGTTTGATCGATAGATAAATCTGTGAAAATAATGTCAATAAACCGTCCCTAAATAAGTTAATTTGGTTCTTCCAGATACTAGTGAATGTTAACGTTCTACGTCGTGAGACAGGCAAATAAATATTGAGAAAGCTTTCCAAAAACAGGCAGTTAATTTAAATAGAATACATTTGGTTCGTTAGATGAGTATTTAGTTATATTTAATAATAGTTATTATTGCATTTTTTCTTGAGGTTAAAATATATGTATTTCTTGCGAGTTTTAAAATTACGACTCTCTCTAAGCCCACTATAAACAAAAGCTTTTTGATTTGCTGTTGAAACAGTAATGGAACGAAACAACCTGAATGGAGTCAACTTCGTCTAAAGCTTCTTTCAACTAACGAAACCATAAGCTTTTATAATAAACACAAACACTCTTATAAGAGCAAACTACTTGTAACAACACCAAACTAATGAAATAAGAGAAATACTGCGAAGTTTTCTCTAAAAAGGATTGTGGTTTTTCAGCCAACATAATTTTCGTAAAATTTTACATACAGTTGTCAGTTCCTTAAGTTTTTGCAACCGTGTGAGAGTTGGGTGTTTCTTGCACAGGTAATCAACACTTTCAAGTAAAGTAAGATTTTATTAGGGGTTTTACAGGATTTATCTTTCGCCTGTAAAAGTTGCGTATTAGCTTTTATTATACATTCGTATATATGCACATACATATGTATGTGTATGTAGATATTCGCAAAACAAAATAATAGAATTCAATAAATAAATAATAACAGACAAAAGCATAAAGCAATACCAAAAACACCAAATAAGTAGCAAAGACCAACAAAAGCCAAGGACTCGAAAGGACGACGGAAGGAGTGATGAGGCAGAGGATATTCAACAGAAGAAGACTTTAACGAGACCGGCTAAAACATGGCACATGCAGGTATTTGTGTAGAGACACATAAAAACGTTACAATGTCTAAATTTATATAGGAGAAATGTATGCACACGAGAATGTTAATGAGTGTTTTTGCTTAAGAACGAGACAAAAAAGGAAATAATCATTAACACATGAACTTATAAGTTCAAAATAAACTTTGACAAAAAAAAAATTATCTGGGATTATTTTCTCTTCTTTAAGTTATGCGGTGAGCACGTGAAAGAAAAAATCATACACCCCACCCCCCCTAACACACACACACACACACACACACACAGACACGCGTGCACATATGCAAATACATAAATAAAGGAAATTATAAAATCTGTTTTTGACACGACAGGTAAAATGAATAGAAATATGAGTGTAATAATTATGCTGAGAATTTATTCAAGTTCTTCTTTTCCACCGGTTAAAGTGGCAAATACGTTTTCAGGTTGCGAAAGGGCGGCACACAGGAACGATGCTAGATAGGAAAAAAGAACGACAAGCATTTTTGTCTCCTTTCGAAAGCAATAACACCAATGGAGGCGATTGAAACTCTAATTTTTGTCACTTATTTTGGCCAGGAAAAAAAGGCTCTCAACGGGCAGTTGGATGACATATGGATATATTTATACTCAGACCGGAAATAGCCAAATATATGTATATTCCAATTTATGTTTTTTCTTAGGCTTAGGTTCCTTTTTTTATTCCTCAATAAAGAAAAAACTATCCAAATAATTGCTGTGATTACTTTTATATAGAGGACTAAAAGGTTGTAAATTGTATTATTTCTTAAGTCGGGACAACCAACTGCTTTGAGGTCTGAAGGCATGTCAGAACCTAATGAAATACCAGTCCTGTCAAAGGCTTAAGCAAATTATTGAGAAATTTTATTTTGCTTGTATTTTACTTATTGAAAATTATTCTATATTTAATTGCAAACATTTTTACTTTTTCAAAAGCGATTTTCTTTTTATAGTTTCGTAAAATATAAGCCTTTTACAAATTCTGCATTAGAATTTATTTTTTCATATACAAATTTGCAACAGACAAACGAACGGCTTTTAAGTTAATAAAAGTGCGTGTAGATTTGCTGTTTACGCAGGTACTCGTAGTACGCATTTGCGAACACTTGACGAGGAAAAATTATAGTTGAAAGTGTTTGATTATGTACATTTTTGATTATTCGCATATTTGCTTAAGTTGGCAGAATCATATTATAGTTAAGCCTTGATTCTTGTTACCTTTTGTCACTTATCTTGATTTTTGTCGGTAAAAACTGGCTTTTAAGGCCGCATATTTCAAACGCAATTGATGGACATGAAATTTAACTGACTGTCTAAAAATTGCCAACGTAAAAAGTTGACCGACCTGTGGTTTCGATTACACTCGGGAAATAACACTAATATGAAGTATGTATGTAGTTGCCAAATCAGCAATCTACATAATGGACTAAACGTTTCAAGTAATTCAAACCCTATCGGCTTTTAAAAAAATGATTATTTTTATTTTTTCTATTTACTTGAAATTTTTAATTTTCTCAAACGTTTGAAAAAAATTTAAATCAGATAATATTTTTATCCTTTCTGGAAATTAAAAAAAACTGAATTCATTTCTTCGCTCTTGATGGATGATTGTTTCGCGGCAATACTTCATCACTTAATTCATTTTATACGCCAACATGTTTAATTGGTGCTTCATAGTTTAAGAATATGCTGGGATAGACACAGATAATTGCTTTATTCTCAACCCAAATTAATCAGTTCAGTTGCAAACACTCAAATTTCCTTCATTAAGAGATATTGGCAAATTCGAAACATGCGGTCGAAAATTACAAAATTTTCAATATTTTTCCACCTTAAACTCTTAAAAGTTTCAGTTCCAGCATTTTGCCAACATCATACATGATGTATTCTTATCTTTCTATTTACAAATAGAAGATTTTTTTATTTTCTATACTTTTCTTTTTTATACTACTCTTTGCGTTATCCAATTCAACCAAAATTCATTACAAAACAAACTTCTATTCTTGCAGTTCTTGGACATTGAAAATATGTAACGATTCTGTGATGAATCTTTTTGTCTGGTTTTGTGAATATAAAATAACAAAAGATCCGTTTACATAAATTAATCTTTCGTTCGTTATATTGCGAACTCGTTAAAATAATTATTTGTTATATCGAATTTGAGAAGACAATTATAAAGACTGGCAATGCAAGATTTATATTTGCTAAATTTACTTTGAAACAAAAAATTATTGTTAATAAAAGTAAATTACAATCCAAAATGATTTCTTCCACATGCTCGTATTATCACTAACAACTTGTTCCTAGTAATTACCGCACTGCAATATTCGTACAACAAAAGGATATCCGTGAAAAATTAACAACTTAATGAAAGAACAAAAACATTTTATGTTATCAACTTCTTCCCCTTCTGCTTTTGTAATGCCAGCCTTTTGCTGCAGCTTAATTTCTAACAGCGAAATGAAATTTATACATCATGGCGAACTAGTCCTTAGATCAAGAAACTTACCTTACGTGGCCGTTTAAAAAGGCGTCGAGAAAAAGAAAGCTTCGTAGACGGTACTGGAAATGGGATGGCCACAGGCTGCAACTCCTTGCTTAGAACTCGAGCATTTTGTTATGGCAGAAGAAACAATGTTAGAGCTAAAAAAAAAATTAGAAAAAACTAAGAGTTAATTTTCCATTCAACTTTTAATATGAAACGTAAGCGAAAAGCTGGAAACAACTGTCTGTCTGCTTCAACAGCTCTACGTTTGATACAATTAAAATAGAATTGAAACCTAAATTGGAAAGAATTAAGAGTCCTGCAGGCAATGCGGCATAAAAATTTAATTTTGATTTTAAACGAAAGACGCTGCTGCAACAACATTTAATGGCATAAACTCTTATACACATGTACGTCCAATAACATTCAAGGGTGGTAAGTGTGTGTATGTGTGTGTGTGTGTGTGTGTGTGCGTGTGTGTGTGTGTGTGTGTGTGTGTGTGTGTGTATAAACACGTGTGTGTATTTATGCCTACGACACGAGACACGGAGAACTGTTGGCAATTTTTCTTAGCCAAGTCTTTTGGATTCAAATTTGTAATGGAATTCGCTTACCAACAAACATTTTGCATTTAACTTCAATTATTTCAGCAAAAGCCACAACACAGACAGACCTCTATCCAAACCGATAAATGGCATGCGGCTTAGTTTTGGCGAAACCGCAATTACGTGCAAGATGACTGCTAAGATCGCCACAATTGAATTAACGATTTAGTTTCACTCAATACTTTTAATAGTTTTAATATAATAATTAGACGTTAAGGACATAAAATCAACGTGTAAATTACTTAAGTACTTGTACATATATAATATTCGCTATAATATAAAATAAGTAAATTATATAACAAGTACAGAAAAAGAAAACAAGAAGAAGAATAACTGAAGTTAAAAAAAAATTACTAGGATGTAGTGATACTGATACATTTACATGCCTCAACAATATTTTATGAAGGGAAGGTGCAGTACATGTAATCCATTTAGTCTAATAAACTGATTTATTACTATCGTCCAATTAATTGATGGCTAAAGCATGGGAATGAAAGCTAAGACAGTTAAGATATCCTTCACTAAAATGATTTATGTAATATTTGACTAATAAGATTTTGAGATTTTGATGAATATCGCGGTTTTTAACGAAACAGGGAGCACTTATAATTGAAATCTTTGCTAAATTTCAATATTCGTGTGACTTGTGGTGTGCCATAATTGCCTGCCGTACGTTCAAATTGCCTTCAGAAAGTCTTTGTCACACTTTATTTCTTCTTTCTTCTTTTTTTGGCGCTACAGTCCGTGGTGAACCTGGGCCTCAACCAACAAGCTTTTCCAGCTGGCACGGTTTTTAGCCAGCGTCCTCCAATTTTGCACACCAAGTTGGTTGAGGTCCCTCTCCACTTGTGTGCGCCATCGGTTCCGTGGGCGTCCTCTACTGCGTTGTCCCACAGGTTCGGAATCGAAGATTCTACGGGTCGGAGCAGTATTCTCCATGCGTTCTAAATGACCCAACCATCTTAGCCGTTGGATCCGTAGACGCCTGGTTAGGCTCATGTCGCTGTACAACCCGTTCAGTTCATGATTGAATCTTCTTCTCCAGAAACCATCAACGCAAACAGAGCCGAAGATTGACACACTTTACTGTCATGTCTAAACTGACACATGACGTATGTGCCTCGCCCACATCAATTTTTTGTGCTGATACAGTCCCAAGTGCGATTTTATATTATTACTTGTTTGAATAGAAGAAACGTTTATGGACAACGCAGACCAGCCATACCTTCTTAAAGTGAATATCACTGATTTTACAGAATTAGCTTTAACAGTAACCAATCTTGTAATGGGGTAAGTAATTGCTCTATCATTCCTGATGCTTTAGCTGGGATTTCGTGAGTTGCCAGAACAGCGGTATCATTTGCATATATGGCATTGGTTGGAGCGCCATATGTGATGGCCTGGAACATATTTTTCTCCAAAAACATAAATAAAATATGAAGCACGTCATGTTTTGTACGTCTTCAGTTTTGTACGTATTTTTCTGAAAATCTTGTATATTTCTTGAAAATTATATACTATTTCATTTGCGACAAACCAGGGCGAACCGAGCAGAGAACTTAATGTTTTGGATTTCTTTTTAAAAAAACTGCGAAGATTTTTGCTTGTCTGCATGAACGCTTTGGTAGAAATCGCACCTACGACCAACTCATATGTCGGGTCACTCGAAGATTGAAACCTTTGTAATATTGCAATGTTCGAATTCGAGGCTGTTTCGCATGGGATGCCGTATAATCAGATGGGCTCTAGCACTGCTTCAAATACTAAAATTATACAGATGTAGGAATCAAAAGCCAAGATATATATTTTGATCTACATATATATCAAAATAAACAATACAATATGTGTGAGGAATTATGTAACCGTTTATTTGAATATTTGTGTATTCCGCTTTTATCAGATCAAGTGTTGAAATAGTTGTAAAAATTTTGTAGAATAAAATAAAAAGTCTTTTCGTGTAACAGCAAAATGTATTGAGAGAATTCGACCAGCAGTCGGTAAATTTTTATTTGCTAAACCATTTTGGAAGCTCTCAGAGCTGTATTTTACGGTAAACATCGACAGCACCAACAGAATGTATTGAAGGTGTTAGTAATAATTACAAGAACAACCGAACTCAGCGCAACAATTGTTCATGTTGTTCTTGTAAAAATCAGCTATTTAATTCCAGTTTAATTTCACTTATACTGTTCGCGTAAACATGAAAAATACTTACAACAGACTTTTGCTCTCTTTTTGAAATACAGAAAAAATAGTTTAATTCTACAAAGTCGTAATACTTTGCATTACCATGTAAACAGACCTTAAGCAGCTTTTGTTTGTTGTAATTCAAGAAACAAAATTTTATGGTATTTTTTTGTATTATTTTGTACAAGTATTCAAGAATTTTTCAAACCTTTAAAAGGTAAAAAATAAACACATTTCTGTTCCTTCCATTTACGTTATTCAGTTCTCGAATAATGCTCAACGTCCTTAAAACGATCCGAAAAACCACATTCGTAAAAATAATAGTTTCTTGGAAGTTAAGGGCTGCGATAGTGATGACATTTAATTTCAGCACAATCAAATGTCTTTAACGAGAAATCAGCAAAATTTCGCTTTTCGTGCTTGCTAACGGGATACCCTTTCTTTTTCTGAGGTTATGTAACATCTTACATTATGAATCAAAACTTAAAAGCCTGGAGAGAGTTACCAAGTCGTCCGATATTTAAACCAAATCATTTTCAGAAGTCAAATATCATGAGGTCATAATTTAATACTTCTGTAAGTTTTACTAAAAGTTAAATAAAAAACTAAATGAATTTCTGGTTCGTTAAATTAAATGAAATCACATGCACTCAGTTTTCCTTACACAAATTCTCTTTACCCAAAATTTCTTTAAAAAAATATTGGATGTTTAGAAGCCAAAAACTAAAATTTCCATCTTTAACTCTGAGGTTGAATTTCCTGGGAGTTGGAAGCTAAAATTTGTGAAAAGTAAGTACCTGCCCTTTTAATTTCCCCTGTTCTAAAGTCGCTTCCTTTAAAAGGATTTAAAAGCAACACAATACGAATTTATAATGTAGGTGGATTGTAATCGTTAGAATTGAAGAAGACTCAATTTTTACCAAACTTATCTAAATGCGCATCAGCGCAATATTTTCGAAGTATTATTTTCAAAACTGATTCATTTCAAAAAATTCTCATTCCGCAAAATTTTTTTCGAAATTTGGAAGAGAAATTCATAATGCCAAAAATAGTATCAGTTTCTATTATATCTGATGTAATCCGGAGAGGCACCAATGTTCAGCAGACGGATCCAAGTGCTGAACGGTAATAATTTTTCTGAAAATTCTGTTAATTTAAGGAAAAAGGTGATTTGTGAAAGCTTCTGATTAGAAACGTCCTCTCAATTTAAGTTCACAATTATATATTTATTATTAGAAATGCAAAATAACAAACAAAATAATTCTTTGTTAAAAAAATACGCTGTACGGACTATTTCAGATAAATTTGAAGATTTAGTCGTGATCTTGTATCGATTTGTTTCCGCTCACTCATTTAACAAAATTTCACTTCGAAAACGCGAATCTGTCGTGTGCAGCAGGGGCAAACAAATGTTGGGTGGGTATGATTGTGGGATCAAGAATGTGTTTGTTGTGTTGGCTATTGTGGTTTTGACAATAGTCTTTGTTTTAAGCCCAAGTTAGTGTTTGTAGCCGGCATTGTGGTGCCCGCATGTGGGTTTCTAACGGCAACAGCACACATTTAAACGCCCAAAACTATCGCAGGATTTTTAGTTTGTTGTTGATGTCGAGGCAGGCAGGTCGGTTGTTTTTGGCAGTTGGAGTTTGAGATGTAATTCGTTGCTGCCTCACCATATTCAGCACATTCGTCTACAAACTCACATGATTTTACGTTTTATGTCCTTTTCTATGGGGAGCGGTTGGAACAGGGCCGTGTTGGATTTAAGGTTAATATATGGTCGGTGGTGACAAAACAAACAAACAAAAATGTTTAATAATTCCTACACGGTGATGTTCGTTTCATTTCTAACTTTCGTAAAAAAAAAATAAAAACACGAAATTCAGGAAAAAGTGAGGCTAAACTATTGTTTCATAACAAGTCAATGAACAGCACAGACAGCAGACTGTTGACGACGTGCAACAAGCCGGCCACCTGCACACAAACTTCCCTTTGGGTATATGAGTTTTTTGTTTGCCGCAGTCGGTAAAAAAACACATGCAATAAACTGCGTTTGGCGTTGTAAATAGATTTGTTAGAAATGTTGGCAACTTTGTTTAGAATTGTAAACAAAGTTAAATAAAGAAAATTGCAATAAACAGCACATCACGCTTAGTTGCAAAGGAGAAAGAGTAAAGCAAACAAGAAATAAAAAACAAAGCAACACAACACATGTTTTTGTTGTAGGGGTGAAGTAATTCAACGTGAAGAAGAACGTGAAATTGGCAAAAAATTTCGTTTGTTTTTGTTATGGGATGCAGTCTAATAAAGTTGTTTGAAAAGAGAACATATTGTCCTGATAAAATTGCCAAAAATTATTTGTTTTAGGCAAAAAAAAAAAAAAATTTCTACAATGTTTCAATTTCTACAATATTGCAATTAGAGGTTTGTTCCGCAATACAGAACCTCAACGTTTATTATTGAAGGACAAAAAACTAAATTGGACATGATTTCTGAACTTAATTTTTACAAGTTCATCTCTATCGCTCCCGTTCGTTTAAACTAGTTCTCAGTGAACTAGTGGTGAACGTTAGCGTTCGACATCGCTGTTCAAGTTCAATTCGGCTTCTAGAATTTTGGTATAAAAAGTACAATGCGAAAACTTGCACAAAAAGAGAAGACTGAGTTTTCAAAATTGCCCGCCTACAAACTCGCTTTGTTCAGCAGGTTTAGTTTGTGGCGTTTTCGGGGGATTTTCTGCCATCGAAAAAAATGCATCAACAAATTCTGCATTCAAGTTGACGTGCAAAAAATGGAATAAGATGCTCAAAGACACTTCAATTGTTAACAGCGACATACGCTGATTGTACTTAAGGAAGGAAACGAAAAAAGTTTGCAAGTTGTACAAGCTTTTGAATGACGGCTGAAAATTAGTGAATAGCGACACTCGCCCTGGACGCCCCAGCACATCAACAACTGATGAAAATGCAGAGGAAATGAAGAAAATCACTATTAGAGAAGTTGCTGAAAATGTTGGCATTTCGATTGGTTCATGCCATGTTGTTTTTTCGAAACTTGAAGCTTGCCACACGCTTATTAACGAAACTTTTTCATAAATTGCTGCCTATTTACCAGAAAAATTATCGCATGAACCCAAAACCAACATCGAAATCCAGTCTTAGCCACCGTATTCAACAGATTTGGTCCCTACCATGCACCAGGCCTTTTCCCTGTACCCAATATTGAAAAGACCCCTGAAAAGACGACGTATTGCAACATTTGAGGCGATAAAACTTAACTCAAGTTCAAGGACATACCAAAAAGTGCTGCGAGGATTGGAAAAGTGGATTATATCAGAAGGGGGGCAGAACAGAAATTGATGAATAAATAAATATTTGGCGAAAAACTTGAAAGTTCACTTTATATTTTGAGCAGATCTCGTACTAAACTGATATAAAATTACAAAATGTTTTTCCTTTAGACCAAATACAAAATAATATACACACATATATTTAAAATACTTGTTACACAACAAATTACTACTCATTTATTATATGATGATTAGCATTTGCCAGGGAAGTCACCCGGCAGTGGCTTAAATCCTGCCATAAATATTATTGTTGGATCCGACCCCACAAACGATGGTGTGGTAACAGTAACACAGTTATGAGAACTAAAACTCTAATAAAACCATTATACAATGTTTCTAATAAACAGATTATTGTTGCCACACCAGTTGCTCTTACTTTGTGAGTATAACCAAAAAATAGCTGTTGCTAAATCAGCAACATTTTCTCAAAAATATTTTAAAATTTTTGCTACTTTAAACCTTTTTCTACTCTCAAATAGTTATGGCAAAATAATGAATCTTGAAACTCTTTAATTGTTGAAACGTTTGTTAGACTTTTAAAATAATTATGGATTTTGTGGTATAATCTCATGTTAAACAAAATACTGTTTCAAGTTATTTGTTGTTTAGCAATTTGTTGCTTTTCTTGGTAAATTTGGTTACTGCATGAACAACATTTTATAAATACAAAAAGTCTGTATGAAAAAGTACTAACAATTTTTATAGAAGATAAAATCTGTTCATATGGTTTAAGGTATGACAAGAACAAAAAGCCGGCATGCCAGAGAACCAGTTGAGAGCATAATTGTGTTATTTTATTACCAACCCGAAACAAATAAGAACATTTTGGAAATCAAATTGTTTTTTGACGACAAAAATATACTCGTCTTTTGATTGATGAACATTCTTTGTGTTGTGAAATATTTTTAGTTTATTTTCTTTAATTATTTATAGATCACTATTTGCTCAATCTGCCGCAATGATTTTGCTTGTAATTAAAAAGGAGGCATGAGGATATATGTGCATATATATATAAATTGTGCTGAATATGTTGCTAAACAAATGTCGCATGCGACATTAAAAAAGAAACATGCACCATATTTTGTACTGAAAACTATTTAATACATACATAGACATATACATAATATCATTATTAGTTATATGGATACTATGTTTTGACCATTTCTTCCGGACTGAGGCCTTTTTTGACCTCAAATTTGAAACTAAAAATTATATTGAAATAGTATTAGAGATATTGATAATGATTAAACCTGTCCTGTTTGCAAGAGATAAATGAATTTCTTCAAATTATTTGCTAATCATGATTTCTTAAATTTCTTGATTGGCTTTACCAAATGGCGGCAAAATGTATGGCTGAAGCTGTCAACGACTCAGCACCGCCACTGCGTGGCTTGCAATACTCACACAAGTGGTGACTTATTAAATATAATGATCTCGGATCATAAGCAAGACTTTGTTCAAGAGCACAGGCTATCTTATATGTAGCTCTTGCTAGGACTTTTGCAGAGCGTCCAGAGAAGAAGGCAAACGAGATTGGTGTCCTCAATCGGCTCTTTGTATAACAACAAATATTTCAAAAAACTCGTTCTTTTTTTTTTAATAAAAACCACGCAGCTACTATTTAAGATTTCATATAATTGTGTGCAGAAAAGAAAACGAATAAAATTCTTAAGAGCACATTTACACATTTACACATTAACACTATTGTACGAGTACGTATTGTACACATACGCAGTATCAATACATTTGGAGCAGCTTTCAGGCTCCTCAACAACACATTGCCAGAGTCAACGCTTGAATGTATAAACAGCGCTATGAATGCGATGTTGTTTCAAGGCAACGGAAAAAAAAACAACAATTGAAAACAATTTACCTTTTTGCAAAGATGTACATACAATTGCAAAATGTAATACCCGCATGTGTGTTTTGCATTTATATTGCCACATCTGAAAACCAGCACAGCATTCTGAAGTGGTTGAGCAACGTTACATGTGCGTGCGGCAAAGATTTGCTTTGGTGCATTTATTTGCTCGTACGCTCCTTGAACCAGTGCTTTTTAAAGCAATCGAATTTAAAAATTCCAATTAAAGCAAAAGACAGATGTAGATAAAAAAGAGAGAGAGAGTGAGAAAGACGGTAAAGTGGGGCAGCTGCTGGTGTTTAATTCATTATACGTATTAAGTCTTGTCGAAAGATACAGATGACAACGAAATTTTTAAAACTAATTGAAAGAATTTCAATAAATTTAAATTACTTTAAATTGGAGCCGGAGAAGTTGCCATGTAATCATTCCACTTATCAATCCAGGCATTGGGACACACAAGTGGAAGGCCTTCTTGCAGCAGTTCTCTACACGTTTCTTGTGGCAGCAATAGAATTCTACATAAGATTAATAGCATCGATAGCAGTGACGGGTCTGGTTTTGCTTGTGTTAAATGTGGTTTCTAAGGTCATTTTTGATTCGCCTTTAAATATTATTTTTTCTGCCCAGAAAAATTCAGTATATTTTCCAAAGTAGCGATAGAAAACTTTTACATATTTTCGATTTTTGTGCTGAACTTCAGCTTTTTATTACATATGATATACGAGGTCGGTTTAAAAATTGAAGTGAACTTTAATTTTTCTCAAAACATATGTATATCTCTATCAATTTCCATTTTGTCCCCTTTAGATGTAAAATACTTGTGGGAGCAGTTAACTAATTAATATGTCAAACGTCGGAAAGGAAGTTGTTCCATTTATAGGCCTCTGCAATCTTGGCAACAAAAAAAAAAAAAAAAAATGGGGAGCAAAACCTCGTGCGTGTTCAAAATAAAAGTTGGATAGCATGAGCCAATCGATTCTCATCAACTTCACTAATAATGATTCCATGATTCTCGAAAATTATTTTCTTCATTTCTTTTACGTTTTCATAAGTTGCTGATGTGCTGGGGCCTCCAGGGCGAGCGTCGTCACTCACATAATGTCAGCCGTCCTTGAAACGTGTGTACAACTTGTAAGGATTTGTCTGCCTCAGAGTACCGCCTTTGAGCATCTAATTAAATATTTCTTTTTCACCAAATTTAATGCAAATTCTTTTAACAAGACGAGTGTCTTCGAATGTACAGAGAGGTAAATTTTAAAAGTCGGCTCATTTCTGAAACAGATCTCATATTTACTTTGGCCATTCACCTTCTAGCACCTCTACGGCGTAAATAGTTTTTTCTCATTTTCTGTACAGCTAAAAGAAATCCTCACCTCTTTTGTTTCTTCGAAAATACTTTAAAACCTATTTTATTTTTTTGCAATTCATACAAACTTTGAATCCGGGTTTGAATTTAATTTCAAAATACTTCAATGTTTTGCACGCAGCACGTTTAAGATTATTTGCATTTGAAGTGTCAGGAACGCAAACTGAATTTTTATCTATGCAAGTTTTCGCATACAAGGACAGCCAATCCATATGAAAATAATGGGAAATTGCAACAAAGTTGCCAAGAAACAAATAAACTTTAGTTTTAGGTACAGGTACGTTTGAGTATTTTACGCAATTGCTACTGAGCGTTTTGAATTTGGATGAAACTTTGACTTTGTAAAACTCCATTCTATCTTTAAGGCAGTGGCCAGTGGAGTGGCGCCAAAGAGTTTATGAATGGAGTGTCATTTGAACCAACAATTAGGGTTGAAAGAACTAAATTGGGAAGTTGGTTAACTAATTAGATGAAAGTAGTTCATAAGAAGCTGCTTAGAGCGGGCTGAGGGAATGTGGTCTTACAAACAACAACTTGATCCCGGTCAATGAAAGCATCAAATTACGACTCTGGGATGTTTTGAATTGGGAAATAGTTATAATTGAATTGTTGAAGAGCATGAAATGCATTTTGTGTAAAAAACAGTGGGTTCAAAATTATAAAGGTCTGAACAGAAAGAGTATATCATTATTATTATTTTATTTTTTACTATTTTTTTTTGCATTAAATAAAAAATTATTATGTTATACATAAAAAATACGTTTATTTTAATTTTGCGCTTAAAAAGCAATTAATTTTTATTATATGGAGCAATAGAAGAAGACGTAGATGCTGCTGATATGCATCCTAATCAATAAAAAAAAATCCATTTCATAAAAACTAGCTTTGAAAAAGCAAACATTATTAAATATTCAATTTATATATTTTGGTACAAAAAGTAGATCTTTTCCGAATTATAAGGACTAAACTCTTGATATATAAAAAATTAAATAATGAGGGAACCAACACACTAATAAATGACACATTAAATTTATATGTATAAATTATCTCCATATGCATAAATATATATGTAAGTATTTATATATTCCTCAAAAATTACGATTATTGTCTTCATAAAACGAATTTTTAGCAGTTCGAAAGCAAAAGGACAAAGAATTACTTTGTATCTCTGCTGGAACATTTTTTTCAAAGGGCATTTTGCTTAGCCAAGAAAAGAGAGTCGTAAAAACTAAGAAAATTGGATTTTATACCGTTTAAGAATCGTTTTCAGAATATATTTTTGTCGCAATTTTTTCTTTAGGCGCGTTTCTTTTAGTTATTCAATAAAATGTTTCTTCATAGTTAACGATAAAGATAATGTGAAGAAGGTGAACATTTCTTGTCAAGCAGATCATTTTAAAATAAAGCAATTGTTTAACGTTCAACTAAAATTGTTATCTAAATACATACAGCGTCTTCTTCAACTGAAGGGAATTAATAATACATACATAAGTTCTTTTAATACGTTATGACTTATTTGAAAATGACCACTATACCTGTCATTTATAAAATAAGATTAGATCTATGTGATTAACTCAGAGAAGACTCAGGCTATGGCCAAATTTCAATTATACAGAGATTCCTGTTACAGAAATATATCGTAGAATATCAGGTTTGAGGTCTAGATCGAAGCGAATAGCTGATACCACTTAGATGGCTTATAACACACATTCTGAATTTATTGCACAAAAAGATGGAGCATTTGATGAACATGTAGGATACTGTGATCAGTCGTGCCTTAACCAAACATAATCCAAGAGATTTTAATCCAATTAGAATATACAAATTCAAACATTTTAGCCCGAAAATAAAGTTTCAATTAAAAAGTATATCAAAGAAGAAAATAGAAACGAGAAGGTTTTTATAAAACAACAACTTTAGACAGAAAAATCCAATTACTGTGAAAATATAAATACTACTTCAAAAGAAATAAATATATAAAAAAAAACTTCTGCCCAGGTTCACATTAAATCAATTTTACTGCTTTGGTTATACACCGAGAAGAAAATATGTTCTTGTGCCGTCACAAGCCTTTAACAACCTACTGTCAAACACTTTATGTTTGTGACCACCCGTATCTAATTGTGCAATTGCTCAATTATCGCAGCCATCAATGGCATTAACATACACACAAAATATATTTGCTCCTGTTGATACAAACAGTGAAGTGAAATTATCCTTTTGATTTTCAAATTCATAAAACCACATTAATTGTTCCTTTAGCGCAAACAATATTCAGCCATTTTAGTCGAACGTACAACGAGTGCAACGACTTGTATTTTCCACCCATAATTTTTAGTCCTTGTTGTTTGCTTATCATTTAATATACACTAAGCAGTAAAAGAGACGACAGGCAAAAACACAAAAATGCGGAAGATTTATACCACTATTTACCCGCTTACACCATATTGCAACGGAAAATCGTACGAAAAAAAATGGAAAGAAAATTCACTCATACAGACGCGTAAAATTTTCAGGCAAAACTACAAAAGACTTTTGTAAAGACCGTTTGCCAAAACAGAAAAAGAAAAGAAAAAATATGAAATGCAATGAATTGGCAAACAACACAATTGACTCAGTGCTCGGTGCTCGGTAATCACCAAATAAAAAACACGTACACATGTTCGTTCAAACATGTGTGAGAACTAAGCCCTGCCAACACACGCACAAACACTGTTAGTTGTGGGGGCCTCCTCATGTCGAGGCAAAGCATTATAATGGCATATCCTGCACAAAGGTTTGGCAGGATAAACTGAATGCTGCACAAAAACGCAGTTACATAGAAGAAGGAAATCCAAAAAAGGAAGAGAAGCGAAAACCAGCGAACAAAGGAAATTCTATTAAAAAATAAATTTAAAATTAAAGAACGTTTTTAGGATTAAAAAAACCAAACAAACAAAAAATGCTAAAAAAAAAAACTGGCGAAAAATTAAAAGCCATTAATTTTCCAGCATTAGACAGATCCTTTATTTTGTTAGCACTTTTTGGGTTATTATATATTTTTGCAAATAAGATTTTAAATTACTTTTTAGTTGCCTTTCTTCGGTGCGTTACACTGTTGTTTTACATTTCTTGTCGCCGAAACCCGAAACCCAAGTCTTTCTACGTACAACACATTTATCGCCCAGATGCCAGCCTTTTGTGGTCGATTGGCCCTGAGAATCGCAGAATGCATTACGGTGAGAATTCCCTCTTCAGTTGTACGCTTAGTCTGTGGAGTCAACTATTCGCAGCAGTAATTCCTGTTATTATTATTTCAAAGGTTCAATATAAATGTTTAAAAAACATAAGAAATAATATAACAATTTTGGAAAAAAAAACTATGATAAGGATTTTATTTTACGTAGTTTTTTAAAAGGAACCAGGTACTGCGTTTCTTGTTTTTAAAATCATATATTCGCTGACAAACTTTTTATGAATTCGATTCGTAGCTATCAAATATTTTAAGTTAAATTAAAACGTGCTTCTTGGCCATCTTATTAAAACGATGGAGTTTCCTCTTTTTCGATGCATTCTCGAATTGTGTTCGATTGTTCGGAATTCATCGAAAAAGCTTAGAGTTAGAATCGCAGATAGTAGAGGTAATCACGGGTCATCGATAAGGAAATGGATGGATGGAAAATAGAAAACAATTAAAAATGTTCTTTCACGGATAAGCAACGTTGCCGATTAATCGAATCACAGATAATGGACACACCACAGACATTTCAAAACTACAGAATATTTCATTATATTTATGCACAAGACAAGCAGATTTTGATTTTCGATAAGAAATATAATAAAACACAACAGAGACACAAAAGCAATTTTGTAAACGACAAAAAAACTGAAGCAGTTGGCAACATTGTTTTGTATTATTGATTTAAAATAAAATTCTATTCTGTTTCAAGCAAAAAAGTTCTAAAATACAAAATTGCTTTTTGGATGAAAACTGTACGAAATGTATTTTTTAAATGATTTTAATTTTAATATATTTAAGAAAATGTAAGTGAATTTAATTTCTGCAACAATAATTTGTTTGTGAATTGAATTATTTGTGTTTGTATGTATTTAAGGAGGCAGTACAAGAATTCCAGCCAGGAGGAGGTGTTAATTGAGTGTATGCATAATCATGTGTCTAGTGGATTTACTAGCAGAGATGTGGGGGGGGGACTAATTTTGAAAATTTGGCCAAATATTTTTTTTAAATCATTTTTGCAGCTGTTTGTCAAAGCAAGAAGAAGAAGTTTTGTTAAGGTTTTCGATATTGTAGTACAAAAAATGCAAGCATATATATCCTTCCCAACTAAACTCTTATTCATTCATTCATCCTGTAACTAATCTAGGGGCAGCTGCCAGTTGCATGTCAGCAACATTGAAGAACGTGTCTGTCTAATTATACTTAATAGTGTTATAAAACCTCTTTTATTTATCCGCTAATATTGCATAGATCTATACAAAACGAAAAATTATAGGCTTTAAAAGTTGTTCACATATACATATACAGGCAATCTGGCAAGTACAACGGATTTGATTTATCGCATTATCGCAATTACATCCTGTTGATGTTCATCTGCCAGCACAAGTAACTTTGGTCTACCAGTGCATGACATTCTTTTTTTATGATTTTTAATTACTTCAAAAACAAAATTCAACTTTTTAGCTATAAAAATTAGTTTTATTGTTCATTTTCATTTCTGTGTTGAGCAAAATCAGAATTGCTTATTTTGCTATAGGTGTTTATTTAAAAAAAAAAAAACCGGAAAGCACTATAACAAAAATGGAGTATGAAATCGATCAAAATTCATCACCCGTAAATCGTTACACACATTGATGACACTTACCCAAAACAATAATTTTTCAACACAAACCTTAATAATTTGTTTTATGACTTTAAAATCCCTATATTTTAACACTTGCCCGATTATGATTATAAACCCTTATTTTACTTTATTATTCATGACAGCTTCCGTTTTTGCAACATGTTTTTTTATTTCTTTATTAAAAGTAATATGTTTTAAATATTTCAAGCACATTTATTATGATCAGTTTTTCGGATTATTTGCAAAGTTAAGAAAAACAAGCTTTCCCTTGTGGTGGCATCAACTGAATATTATTTGTTCTCTCAGGTTTTATGGCAAACAAAACTATTGCACAAAAGAAAGTAACATGAAAATCGATAACGAAACTTTAGCAGATCGAATTATATAAAGAGTACTTCCATCCACTTCGTTTAAATGTATGTATTTGAATTTGTCTGACTGTCTGTAAGCCACAAGTCTGTGACACAAGTCTGTGAACCGAACTCCACCCTATTGCCCGTCTACACGGGAACGTCAAATATGATGTAAACATATTGATTCGTACAAGAAAAATCCAACTACACCAGATAAACTAACAGAGCCAATAGAAAAGTAAAGCATGAAAACAAGTAGAAAAAGGCCATAAATAATATCAAATAGTGTGTTGCGGTAAATATGCATTGCACATGTTATGACTTTGTATTGCATAATTTAAGGAGCTTAGCAACTATACGGCACACACACACACACACACACACACACACACAAACACACAGAGTGGTGGATACACTTCAGAGTAGAAAATAATGAGCATTTATGGCAAATGCAAATAGATTAAAGGAAACTTGTAGATAGATGTATTTGCAACATAACATTGTATGAACGAGTGAGTGTGTGATGGAAAAAAGCTTATTGGCATGTTTACAAAATCACAAAAGCTCAAGGCTAAAATGAAAATCCCTTTTAGCCCCAAAGTAAGCAACAACAAACATGTGTGTGTTAATAAATATGGAAATTTTCTCAAATAATTTATGCAAATAATAAATCGTAATCATTGTCTAGCCTTAAGATAAGTGTTAATGGGTAATTTCATTCAATACATTTTAAGCGGCGGTGGCGGGTTGGTGGTCCTGGTCTTTTGATTGCTGCATTAAGCAATAGGATTAGCAGTAAATTATCCTAAGTCGTTTACAAATTTAGCAATTGTTAATAAATGTTTACATCAAATATATTTATTAAGCCTAAACACACACACACACACACACACACGCACACACACACACACACTTTCTATCGGACGACAAATATGCCAAATTAAAAAGCAATAAAAACTTTGTTTGTCCCCGTTAATAAGACAACATGTTGTTGTGGGCTTAAATACTAATATCTTGTTCGAAAACATAATT
Source organism: Epicampocera succincta (assembly GCA_932526305.1). NCBI lineage: Eukaryota > Metazoa > Arthropoda > Insecta > Diptera > Tachinidae > Epicampocera > Epicampocera succincta. Next base: position 63,998,540 of record OW052034.1, read on the forward strand.
GCATGTTGCATTGTAATTGACAGCCCGCCAAATTTCATTACGGATATGCGATGGTGTTGATAATGATGAGGGTGGATTTTGCGGACTGCATTCCTTTAAAGTAAATGTCACAGATCCTGCCAACAAGCATGAGTGGGCTTTACGTGCGGACAAATAAACTGTTTGGAAAATAAACATCATGTCACATCATGGATGGCAGAGTGACAGCCATACGACTAAAGTATCTTTACGTTTGATATTACCAAATTTGATGAGTAAAAAACATTTATTAGCATTTCATTCCAGCTTTCAGCATTCAGCATTCAAACATACATATTTATGTATACAAGCAATAGCGGCACCTGCCAATAAAGCTTAATCTGATGGTGGGCCAACTCCACTTGGTGAACTTGGCAAGGACTCATTACCGTCCCCTAGTGGCTTCGCAGGCAAACATAATTGGGAACTTCTTGTTCGAAAGCTGCCACTATCTAATCCCTTCTGCCAGTAATTCCCTAGACAGTAAAAGATAGACAAGGTGCCTGATTTGGCGGCCTCGGATACTCAAGGAACATCAGGCCTTAACCAAACTCGCCTGTACATTCAAGTGGAACAGAAATTTGTTGCAAGACAACAGCACCTCGAAGACATTTCGAGCACCGAGCGTAGACCACTACCCCAGTATTCTGCGTTTTTAGGTTTAAAGCCCCCTGGTCATTTTGGTTCTCGTTCTGCCAATTGACCTTCTTTGAAAGTTTCAGAAGCATCTGCATAACCGAAGGCATACATGCATTTACTAGAGTTTTGGTTTTGCTGCCAAACGAGGGACTCCTTCCCCGCTATACCGCGCAAAACTAAACTAAAACCTGCTGGGCGATTGGAATACGTTTGTACAGAAATTCAGAAGAAACAAATTAAAGGGCTTCAATCCGCAAAATGTTACAAAGAAAAGCATGCCGTTCTGTGACTTCAGCCAGATCAAAACTTTTTCGTAGATCCTTGAGGCAATGAATAGTGGTATTTGGAAATCTTCACGGCTCTACGAAATATCTTTAACTTAATCCTAAAACTTTTCGTAGTAGTTAAAACATTGATTTCTTTCTTTCTCTTATTCATGTGTGTCTACACTATCATTACAGTCTGCAGACATGATATCTTTTTTTTATCTCAGTGTGCCAATCCAAAACTTGTTTATGCGAGTCCTTGCACATTTCTTGAACATATTTAAAACATATAATTTTTTTTTTTTTTAAAGAGTTGTTGGCACGGAAATCAGAGTTTGTTATTGTACTAAAAACCAGCAATAGTCTGATTGCTTAGAACAAGAGTACAACAGATTCGGTGGCACCAGATGGCAAACATTTAGACGAATAGTTTATAGTTACATCATGCTCAGACACAGTCTAATCAACATCATATCGATTTTGTATTAGCAAGCAAAAGCAACTTAAGTACACCTATCCCGTGTTTTACACGGTAAACGATTTAGCGACGTTCTCGATATGACATCGTCTTTTGTTGGCAGTTAAAAAAAACAAGAATTTTATCATTCTATAAAAGAAATACATACGCAAAATCTTAACAAAAATAAATTATTGTATAAAAAAATTTACTAGAAAAACTGATCATATAAATTCTTATTCATTAACTAAAATTTCAAAATATAATAGGCAAATAGTTGTAAATGAAACAAAATGTTTTCAGATACGAGTAATTATCTAATCTTTTTTATTATGATAGAAGGACCTACGACAATGTGTGTGAAGCAAAATATCGGCCAATACCTCTATCTGACGATTAACGAAACTGCAGTACAAGACCTACATCTTATTTAACAGTAATTATTATGCTGTGACGGATTTCTTTTTGTTAACTTTAATTTCAATTTGCTGGCAAAGTTTTACAATACTTAGCATTGGATTGGAGGATTTGTATTCTGGGTAGAAGTTTCTTCCAGAGACGAATGGCATTTATAAAAAAGTATTTTTCTGATATCTGTTTGTAATATTGGATCTTAAAAACACTATCGTTTTCAGGTTTCTTAGGTGAGATTCTTACTATAACTATTGACACCATAAACCTATATTGCATCAATCAGGCTACAATGTGCACATTGCAATTTCTTTTCTTTTGTTTAAAAGATGTCTATCAGGACTTTTTAACACTTCCCTCTTACTCATTTTTTTTTTTTTGCCAACATTAAAAAGCCACAAAGTCATGCTCAATGTATCATTTATCATGAATCTTATTAATGGAACTAAAGGGTGGTTAAATTGTATGGGCCGATGTTGAATGTGAACCACACCTAAACGCCAAGTTTTTTTCCGAATTTTATTTGACATTTCTCTATTTCAGACTTACTCAATTTGAACCATGGAGAGATACACAATCCAACAACGTGTTAAAGTTATCCAGACTTATTATGAAAATGGGAGTTCGATTCAAAATGCATATCGTGCACTTCGTAATTTTTTTGGTCAATTTCATCGTCCAAATGTGTGTACAATCGCAAAAATCGTGGAAAAATTCGAGCAAACCGGGTCTGTAGAAGATGTGAGAACACCAGTGCATGCTCGTACAGCTCGTACTGCAGAAAATATTGCTGCTGTTCGCGATAATGTGGCTGAAGAGCCGTCATCATCTTCAGTGATGAGGCACATTTTCACCTCAATGGATTCGTCAATAAACAGAATTGCCGCATTTGGGCGAATGAGAATCCAAGAGTGATTGTCGAAAAACCAATGCACCCACAAAGAGTGACTGTTTGGTGCGGTTTATGGGCTGGCGGCATCATCGGGCCGTATTTTTTCCAAAATGAGGCCGGTCAGGCAGTTACTGTGAATGGTGTTCGCTATCGTGAGATGATAACGAACTTTTTATGGCCCGAATTGGAAGATATGGATGTGAACGATATGTGGTTTCAGCAGGACGGTGCCACTTGCCACACAGCTAACGAAACAATGGCTCTTTTGCGCAACAAATTCAATGGCCGTGTTATCTCACGTAATGGCGATGTCAATTGGCCGCCAAGATCATGTGATTTGACACCGTTGGACTTTTTTCTTTGGGGTTATTTGAAAGAAAAGGTGTACGTCGATAAGCCAGCAACAATTCAAGACCTAAAGGATCAGATAATTCGGCACATTAACGGCATAGAACCTCCATTATGCCTCAGCGTCATCGAAAATTTGGACCATCGGATGGAGGTGTGCCGCCGAGGTCGCGGCGCCCATTTGGCCGATATTTTGTTCCATACATAATTGAGTAATACCAATACATCATAATAAAATAAAATTACAATAATTTCCTAAATAGTTTGTGTTTTATTCAAAATCAACATCGGCCCTTGAAATTTAACCACCCTTTACAACACCATCGAAGTTTTTACTAGATGAGTAGAAGTTAAATATTCCTCATCCATCATTATGAACGTCCAGTTTGCTTCATGCCTCCACTTATCGAACAAACTTTGCAATGAATGATCCTTGGAGAAGATTATGATGCCCATTTCTTGATTTTTCATCTAATTTGAATGTTACAAAACGTAATATTATTATACACGTAAATATCTAATTTATATATATAATTTTGTATTGAATTTATGTGTTATTGAATTGTATGTCCTATAGCAGTCTGTAAGGAATTCTTCCATAAACTTAATAAAAATAAATAAATTAAAAAAAAAAAACTTATTAGAAGTAAATTTGCATATCGAGTCGCTGCTAGCAAACATCTCCCAATCAGAAAGAAGGGCCGACAGTAAGTATGTGTTGGCAAGTAGAATGCGTATATGAAATGGAGCAAAGCACTGAGTGATCCAAAGATTTCGTTTTTGTACATTCTTCTTCTTCTTCTTCTTTTGGCGCTACAGTCCGGGGTGGACCTGGGCCTCATCCAACAAGCTTTTCCAGCTGGCACGGTCTTTAGCCAGCATCCTCCAATTTTGCCCAACAAGTTGGCTGAGATCCCTCTCCACTTGTGTGCGCCATCGGTTCCGTTGGCGTCCTCTATTGCGTTGTCCCACTGGTTCAGAGTCGAAGATTTTACGGGTCGGAGCAATATTATCCATGCGTTTTTGTACATTAGTATTGCTTTATTGTTACCACAGAATGCCAACAAAATGGAGCAGAGTGTTGCCATATTATGGAAATGATCAATGATTTCGACACATGGCATTCCACACAGTGGCAGCTCATTTGTCGAGTGAGGTATAAAAAATGTGAAACAGTTTGTATTATTTTCTCTGTTCGCTAAGTTTTTATTTGAGGTTATAAAAATGTATTTATTTGTTTGTTTGCATTTTTATACCTTTAATGTTCATAACTTTTTAATTACGTTTTTACACTACATTGTAAACACTACTTTTTACACTACTTGCTACTTAATTAGCACCAATTTCCTACAACCATTTTTTAGCATTTGCTATTTGCATACCCGCCGGTTTCTTTAGGCTGCTGTCTTGCTCATGACTGTCCAGTATATTGAACATGATTTGGCACAGGTCAATGTTGTCATATTTGTTTATATCTGCGCGTTCCACCAATTCAGTAAAAGAACTGAACGTCAGCAATCAATCGAGCCATCTGAATATTTTTGAGCACTTTGTAATAATTGCTGTCTGCTAATGCGAGTAATTTTAACTTCTCTAAAATATATTATTGCATAAAAAATCTACCAATGAATTCATATTTTTATTTATTATTGTGTTTAATGTCTTTCACACGATACGCTAATTTTATACACAACAACATTTATGAACGTTTTCGTTTTACTGACTTTTTCAATTAACATTTTCATTTTCGTTTTACAATCATGTGTCAGGAACTTACGCCGCTACATAAGAAATAGGGAACTGCTTTGTAATGAAGAATTCCTTTTGTGAAAAAAAAGTGAAAATCAGTTCTTTCTGAAATATAAATTTAAATAAAATTTGTTTACACACAATTCCTTCAAAGAGGCGTTCGTTATAGGTAGAAAAATAGCCGTAGGACCAGGTTTATAAAAAGGTAATATTTTTTAAATCAGTTCATATTAGATGGAGAGTACGAAGAAATCGACAAAGTTCTAAGGACAACTTTGCGGGGCTACAGACAAATAAAACAAAATTATGAATATGTATTCGTACAGGAATTTTACAAACTCTATTGAGAAGAGGAAAGGGATCAATTCTGCATATTTTAAGCGCACATTTTTAGTTTATAATGCTGAATAGGTTCTTCTTCATTTTGACTAAAGAACGAAAGAGAGTTGTTTGTGAAAAGTTTAGTGTTGGGCTTATACGAGTAGAGAGTAACCAATAACACAGAACATTAAATTGCAATAAAAACCATTATTTATTTGAGAATACACTACGATTTCGAGCATATTGGCTACAGGGCTTTTCTTCACTCAAAGTTTGGTCACTAAATTTTGGATCACTTTTTCGAACACTGCTGACCGCACATCACTAATGACACCAAAAATATTGGCCTATAAGACGTCAATTGTTGCTGTTCATCAGCAGAAACTCGCACGGTCTTGGTGGCCTACTGACATCTATTCACAGCATGACCGCTGGATCAGCCAGGATCATGACATTCAGTTGTACCATAAAATTCATTGACTGATTTTCACTATAATTTTTGAATAATTTGGAAACGTTGTTTTAATTTGATCTCAACTCACCATGATTTGATACGAGTATAATGCTCGTAAATATAAAATAGTGATGTGGTTGACTTTCGTCGATTCTATCGGGCTTGAAAAAACACCCATTAGTAAAATATCAGGAATAATGTTTTAACCTTTCAACTTTTCAACAATTTTTTTAAATGTCTTGTCTGAATGGTAAAACAAAGTTAACTTTAAAAATTAATAAAAATCTTTCATTTTATTTGTTTCAGAAACTTTTTTATTTGCTAACAAGTACAAGCATTTCGAATTTTCTTTTGTCTTACCTTTTTTTTCAGACAAAACTTTATTTTTAATTTTAATTTATTATTTGATCTTTGGGGTTTTTTTTTTTGTTAACAGCTTCATTGAGTTCTTCATATTTAAGGACATTCTTCAAATCAACTCATCAGGTTTTCTAAACTCTTGTAAACTTTTTTATGCAAAATTCAAATTACAAAAAATTTTCATAAAAATACTTTTATTTCTGTAAGGAAATATGTAGATTCCAGCATGTATTGAAACCAATTTCGTGCATGTTTCAAATTGGCCTGTTTTTTCTACATGTGTGTAAATTTGTTATTAATAACAACAACAACAATCAGCTAGAATAATAAAAGTCTTGTCTACGTAAATAGGAAACAACAAACAAACAAAAAGACAGCCAGAGTACGAGTACAAGGATACAAGGGTTCATTTGTATGCCGCCGTGCAAGCAGTACTCGTATGTGAATTAAAATTTCCATGAAATAAAAACAAAATACACCCTTTAAGGACATGAAAACAACGCTTTATTTAGTAGCTTTACAAAACTAGGATTTCCGCAGAGAAAATTACAACAGGAATTGTGATGTTGCAACAATACAAAAGATTTTAGTGCTAGACAGCATTTAAATAACTAAAACACGAACAAAAAGTGGGCAAAGCCTTAAGGATGGATTGAAACAACTCACACACGCTCAATCAGCGTAGAACGACATACATATGAAATACAAATACGATACATTCCCTTACGAATTTAAGACACTCAAATATTAATACATAAAAAATTTAACAAAAGGGTTTTCAATAAGAGCGGATGTATGTTGAATTGAACAAAAAAAACTTTTGTGAGATATTAAGGAAACGCTTTTTCTATTCGAAAGACTAATGCATACTCATACTGTGACACGGATGGCTTCTTACTGTGACACCGATCTGAGTGATTAATGCTCTAAAATCTTTCGTCTACATCCATATTGTTCAATTGGAGCGAAATAAATAGATTATTATAATTCTGTAGCGCCTACAGATTTTCCCACCACCCACGTAATTTTCAAATAAATACGAACTAAGCACGACGCTGGCTCAAAACCTGCAGTACTCAACCGATCGGGTGTTCCGTCGGAGAGACGACTGTGAAAGGCCAACAGCATCAGCCGGAAAAGGGGCGCAACACGTGCACTAAAGAACTCCGGGTTCACTAATGAAGTTTTAGCATTTTGACGTGCTTCTCCTGTAATTTGCAAAACAATTGAAAATCTCTTTATAAAAAAAATGCTGCGTATAGAACAACGTAGAAGCCAGTTTCAAATCATTAATAAAATTAAATACGGATTGAAACTCAGCAAAATCTAACTTTAGATGGTGCTTTCATTCAACAGATCATTAATTTTACAAAAAAAAAATTGGAATTCCTAACCAAGTGTTCAAAAACGTAAAATTACGGTTCAAATTATGGCACAAAAAATTATTCAATTACGTTTCTTGCTCAAAGCAGTCAGTGGATTTTTCGCCTTCAACGAATTTTATATTTTAAATCATTATACTATTTTTTTGGAAAACATTTCAGCAATTGCATTTATAAATTTAACGAAAATTGTTTCTGCAAACAACGAAAATGTTTGCCGGAGACAAGTCCTTCCAAACTGATTTAAAAAAAAGAAAAATTTCCAAAAAACACCAGAAAACTGATCAAAAAAATTTGTTTTTTTGTTTGTATTTTTAATAAAATAATTTGCTGAATCAGCGAAATTTTTGTTTGAATACGAACCCACAAAATGATTTCAGTGAACACTTTTTGCAAACACAAAATTAATGTTTTGTTTTTCTTCCACATATTTTCTGATTTTTGTTGAAATTCTGCAGTTGCAACAAATGTCTTGTTTGGAAATATATTTTCGGTAAGTTTTTCTGTGTAGCCAACAGCAAAAAGTAATACATATCAGCACTGAGAAAATACATCAGTACGAAAAAGTCGTCTTGCGAATGCAACACTGCTCAATAAAAGCACAGAGTTGAAAATATCTGTCAAGTTGTGAGCGGTATTAAACAGTTGCAATATTTTGAAAATCTTCCTTTACCATCTCTGCCATTATTTAGATGGTAACGTTTAAATTATTGTACAGTGTTGTATTTACGTTCAAACAAATAGCAATAAATATGTTCCAATCGCTTTTCTTGTTTTTGTTTTACTTGCGATCAACGTGCAAACAAAAATGTTGGGAAACATTTCAGATCGTTTATTTTATAGTTCGGTGTTTACAGTTAAATACGTATTTAACTAAATTTTAGCTAATATTTTATATTGTTTAGCCATTTTATAGTTTTGAGCTTCGTTCTTAGGTTTTTGCTAAAATCTTTCTTCAGAAATTTAATAAGCAAATGATGCCAGTTCTAATAGATATATAATAAAATCTATTAAATGCCAATTAAATTAGTTGCACTCAGCCAGCCGTGAGTTTGTTGTGTTGTGTTGTGTTTATGGAAAACAAAAACAAACATGTTAAATATGAAAACAATTTAATTTCAGTTCGAATGTGAGTGAAAATGTAGCTGGGTGCCCTCCAGTCAAATAAGAATAGTTAATTTTATCATCATTATCGTTTTCATCTCATCATCGCAGTCACTGTTTAAATAAAAAATGGAAATTATCATTTGTTGCTGCTGCTGATAACATGCTGCACATAATTTGCATGGCTGCTGGAGGCCAATGCGCGTTCCAGATGTGAAAACAAATTTTACAAAAATATTAAAAACATACATATGTATGTACGTGTACATATCGTTATCTCAACACTGAAACTCTCCGCGATATTTGTTTTTGCCAAATGCAGTTTTTTTTTACATATTTCGATAGATACTTAAAAATATCGAAATTTTGGAAGAAAAAAACTGATTGTGCGCAGGCGAAAAAATTAGCTGGAACCTCTCTAGTTCAGGCAGCGATACCAACAACCATTTAAGTGAAAAGAAAATTTAAGGAAGTGCAAATTGCCAACGTTGTTGCAATTCTTACTGCTGTTAACACTTTGCAATTGTTAACGATAATCTAAGCAACTTAAATTGGTTTCGGTACTGCCAACGAATTCAGTTCTTGTTATTGTTTTAAAACACTTTTTGGTAGCTAATGTACGGGAAATGCAAATAATTTTATATTTAAATTGCAGTCTTATTTAAAGCAGCAGCGAATGCTTCTTCTTCTGCAGTTAAATAAAGTAAAAAAACCACCGACTTGCTGTTGAATATAAAATAATTAATTTACTAAAGCTATTTTTCGACTCTTTAAGATTTTGGGACTTAGTGTAAATAATTTGGGACTTAGTGTAATAAAAATTTGGAGCCTCAGTCGTCTTAATGTATTGTTTTTTTTTTTCTAACTTAGCGATTTATATTAAAACATAACAACTCATGATATTTTATTATAAAAAACGAAAAACGGTAAATGAATCTTATGCAATTGCATAAGATTGCACTCTTTCAATCTCAGATTAAGAAAAGTTGAAAAAATAAGGAAGTATTTAATTAACAAACTGCTGTCAGATTTAAGCAAATTGAATGGAAAATATTTATATCGCTTGTTTCTAAGAACTGAGTTTCGAAAACGAAAGTAAATAAAACATATTTTAAACTCAAGACTATTTATTACCTTTCAATGGTCCTTCGAGCTCAATTCTTCGTGGCTGATGAGGTTTCAAAATGCCGCACCTGAAAAAACACAAACCATTTGAGGAAATTAGAACAATGAATTTAAAAAAATGCTGTTTTGTTATTAATTGTAAATTAATTTTCTTTTTGTGGGAAATAATTATATAATTAAATAATGCTTAATTAGCAAAAAAAAAAAATATTCTTTTTCGATTTTGTTAATCCTTGAGAGAAAACCTTTTCGATAAGTTTCACCTAAATTTGATGTTCAATACATTAAAATTGTTTCCACTGGAATATAAGAATTCATTTCAATGTGTTAATACGAAAACATGAGAAATTAACAATAAACTTAAAACAATATTGCTTTGACTTTGATATATATGGGCATTTAACGTTAATTTAACATGAATTCATATTAAAATCAAATATTTATCAATAGCTTCGTTTCAATGTAATTTTTCCGTTAGAGAACAAGGTTTCAAAGATGTCACAACGACAAGAAAAAATTGTATAATTAAAAAAAAAAAAAATTTAATTTCAATATGATTTTTCATTTTGTTTGTTTTTCGAGTGGCGAGAGTGCGCAGGAAATGCTAAATATCAGGCTTTTTGGATTTTTTTTCTTATGCAAATTTACCATCGACAAAAAAAAACTAGATAACCTTTTTTCTTGTGATCTAGCCCTGCAACGATCAAAGCTCGACCCCGAAAAACTATTGCCAGTCTCTACAAAAGAGTCTTTAGTATTTTTTTATGATTCGCTAAAGAAATATTAAAATATTAACTAATATATTATTAACACGTTTTGAGTTTTTTATGGTGCATCAGTTGCAGTATCTGTACCACGTTTATAACCATTTTCTCGTGTGCGTCACGCTCCTTTTTAAATATGCGCAACTTAAAGAGTTCAGAGCTTAAAATTTCTTTGCTGTTATAAGCCACTGACCTGACCATACCAAAGCTCCAGAATTCTTGTAGAGCGCCGACAGTCATACACTTTTGGGCCTTATCATACACTTTTGGGCAACTTATGCACATCTCAGCTATTTGTAAAAACATTTTGACTGACAATTCACCACATGGCTGCAAGTTTATCGTAGATTTAAAACGCCCTGAAATGTTTGTAATTTAAAGAGCTTTTTTTTCATTTTCTTTGATATCTATTTAAACAGACTTATGTACATATGTACACAATTATTTATGGTGGGCTGTGATTATTCATTCTTGCGTTTTGTTTTTCTTTTTTTCCCTTTTTTCAAGATCAAGTTCATGTTTTTGTTTTTACTTATGTTTTGTGGAAACACATACAGAAGAAATAATCAGAAACGACAGCTGCAGTACGAGTGGGTTGTAAGTAGTGGTACCACCAGAGGAGGCATGTTAACATTGCATGCAACAATAATTATATGTAAGACAATGTTAAATTTAATGTGTTTTCTTTTATTTTTTGAACATGAAGTTATTGTTGTTGGTTTCTCTTGCTTCAACAACTTGTTAGCAATTATATATAATTTAAAAAAAAAAAATTGTTTTTAACCTAAAATCTAAAGCAAAAATGAAAAGAAAAAAGCATTTTTCAGCCGAAAACCGAAAAGTAATAAATCGAGGGTCGGGCCATCACTTCGAGAGTTGGTAAGAAAGTTATAAGGCAGTAAGAGTAATAATATAGAATTCACAAGCGTAGCGAGCATCAAGATGCTCTCAGTCACATTCAGCGAAGAGAGTCTTACGCAGTCGAATTCGGATAATTAATTGAAAAAATCTAAAAATATGGACTTGCTCTGCAAATGGTCCGAACTCTTTTTAAAGAACTGCTTAATTGATACACGTTTTTTTTCAAAATACTATATTTGATATTAAATGAATACCGCAGAAGAGAGAAAAGTTTAATTTACTGGTTATTTTACTTATAATATATACGGCCGATAAAAGTGTATATTCTCGTAAATACTGGACAAAAAAGAAAATTGGATTAAAGACTATTTTTGTTGAATGTCAAACTGTAAAAGAAGTTTCCACATTCAACGATGATTTTTTTTGTCTTGTTAATATTTTTTATTCAACAAAATTATTTACTAAAATAACGAAGTAATTAAAAAAAATCAACGATGATTTGTCTTGTTTCATAATATTAATATTTTTTATTCAACAAAATTATTTACTAAAATAATGAAGTTATTGAAAAAAATCACGGCAACCTGATTTAACATAAATTGTTTTATACTTCTTGAACAAAATGTTTTCTTCAAACGTCCTTAATCAAGTAATTCACTGAATTAGTTATTGTTTGAATATAAATGTAAAAGGGGGTTTCACTGAGTTCACAAACATTTCAATTGCAAAGAGAGTAAATTTTTGTTTTACATAAAAGTAAAACATTGATATTCTTGTTTTTCAGATTTTAATGTGTAATTTTTTAAGTAAAGTTTTTTTTCTTGGTTTCAGAAAAAAAATTTATATAACTTTTTATTGTTAATTTTATATTAATTAAATAACTCTTCATATTAAATATTTTCTTGTAATTCTTTAGTTTAAGATTTTTTTTGTTAAAAAACATACTCTTTTTTTAACAAAAACTTAAAACTTTTTGTTACAAATTTAAGGCATTGAATAATTATTTCTATTAAATATTATGATATCAGATATGTTTTTAAAATGTTAGACTGATCTGAAGATAAAATCAAACTAATACCAATAAAAGATTAAAAGCATTAACTTTTAATCTTGCGTCTAGGCAGACCGCAAAGCAGAATAGAGTTAAATGAGAGGCAAAAGTGGCAGTCAGTTGTATATATTTTATTCATCTAATTGCAATGCCCTTATTTTCGTATTGACTTTTATTACTACTGACTGTACATATGTATTTATATTTCCAACAAAACTATTGTAATATTTAAGAAATAACGTGAAGCCAAGTCTGTGCAATTTTTTTATAACTTTATATTTAGTAAATAAATAAAAAAAACACAAAAGATAAACAAAATAAGAACGCTTTTTTCTTGCTTCAAAAAACCATAGAAAATCGGTTAAAGCGGGAATGCACCCGCTGCACTTTGGTTCTATTCTTCATTTTTGTTATTTTTGTTTTTTTAATTAATAACAAGACATTATTTTAATATGAACTGAAGACTTTTTAGTACTAATTTGTTTGTAAAAATGCAATAAAAACGTGAAAACGTGTTGTTTTTGGTTTTGGTATACATTCGGATATTCGTACATACCTCTCGTACAATAACTCCTGTAAAACATATTTACATATATCTGTCATTTACATATATCTGTCAGCTGATTTCAATTTCGTCATCCCTGTTTGCTTTTGTCCGTCCTGCCACTGGAAATGTATTCATAAATTTTTTGCTTCGTGCAAGGATTATGTGACTTGAAAATATGTATCTCTAATACGAGTATAAAACATATGATTTGATTTGACCATTTTTCGAAAAATCCCTTTTTACATCCCTGTTTGTTTTGTCGGATGACGTTTCACGCCGGAAACGTATGTATTTAATTTTTTCAAATATATTGGGGTTATTGCGATTAATACCAAAATTTCTACAATTAATACGTGAATCACTGCGATTAATAGCGACACTACGTGTCTTGAAAGTGCCGACTTAAACTATAAAAGTTTTGAGACATTAATAACAAATTTAAAAAAAATGTTTTTAAACAAAAAACTTAAGATAAAATGCAAAATATTTAGAAACTATTGGGGGCAATGCAATGTCATAGGCATTATCATTATTTTATTTGTTTGGAACGAGGATCTCGGCCACAAAAATTTTGAAACTATCTCATGAAAAGAGATCGATTTCAGAACAATATACGAGTAGTATTGAATTCACTCTTTTAAATATTGTAAATAAATATACCAAAAATTTTAGCATGAAATTATTTTTTGTAATTTTGTAAATAGCTCTAAAATAAAACAACAATTATCTGCTTGTTTGATTTTTCAGTTTAATTTAAACATCATGTGTTTAATTTATTGTAAAATAGATAAACAAAACTGCTGTTCAAACAAACATATTTTCTGGGTGGATGTTAGACATTCGCACAGCAAATACTCGTGCGGGTGGGTATGCAGTTGTTGAATATTTGCCAGCCTATAGACAAACTCAAATTATAATTATATTGTTTTTAATGTTTCTAATAAATTAAACATTCAAAATTTATGATCAACCCCTCCTTCTATGCCGCCTATAAAAATCATTTGCTCATTTTCCATGATTCCTGCTGCACAAACACGCGAACTGGTGCATGTGTGACTGTGAGTGTGTCAGTTTGTGCTAAAATTGAGATTATCAAAAGTTAGCGTTTGCGTTTCTATAATATTTTCACTTCAAATATGAAGACTTAAACCATTTTTGCGGTTGTTTTTTTTTTTACTGAAGGCCTGTCCATATCATTTTTATTGAGGCATACACGCTTCTACTTATTGCTTAGATTAGTTAAATGTGGGTGCTAAAATATTATAAAATGTTTAAACAAATGAATATGTATGTATCTGTTATAATGACAAATTTTGTGGCAACAGTTATCAGACATTCTGCATTCGAACAAATTAAATGTTCAATTATGCGAAACACATTTCATTCATGTTGTTTAAAATATATAAAACATATAGATAATTAATCAGCTGTCATTTGTTGGGCCGAGTTTAATATTTTAGAAATCTGTGCGTGAATGTAAGTGTGATTTAATAATGAAACAAATTATAATTAGACGGTTGTTTTGTGTGTGGCAAAATAAATAATGTATAATTTGAAAATCATTTTGCATATATAGAATTTCAAGTGGCAAAATACTTACTATTGAGGAAACTTATATTGGGTGTTTTTTATTGAGGTATAGAACTTTAAGTTGGCATCACTTTTTTAACTGGCGGCCATTTTGTCAGCTGTCAAGTGATTAATATTTAGTTTGGTTTGCCATTTCATCATGAACAGGTTGACAAAAGAACAACGCTTGCAAATCGTGCAAATTTATTTCGAAAATAATGGTTCAGTTCGCGAAGTTTACCGCAAGTCGACATAATCGTCCATCAGAGCAATTAATTCGGTTAACCATGGATCGTTTTCGCACTACGTTTACTCTGTGTGATAATACGCATCCGCAGAGACGTCGAACAGTGCGCACCGAAGAAACAATTGCCGCTGTAGAGCAAAGTGTTGAAGAGGACCCGAATGAATCGATTCGCCACCGTGCACAGCAATTGGAGCTTTGTCCATCAACCGAATTGTCCGAATTTGTCCGAATTGGATGGCATGAATGTGGATGAGTTGTGGTTCCAACAAGACGGCGCTACATGCCACACAGCGCACGTCACAATCGATTTATTGAAGGAAACATTCGATGAGCGCATAATTTCGCGGAATGGACCTGTCAATTGGCCACCAAGATCGTGTGATTTGACACTATTGGATTATTTTCTTTGGGGATATGTGAAGTCGCTCGTCTACGCCAACAAACCAGAAACGTTAGGGGACTTGGAAGCCAACATTCGTGGCGTTATTGCCAACATACGGCCCCATATGCTCGAAAAAGTGGTTGAAAATTGGACCTGTAGAATTGGCTTTATTCGAGCCAGCCGCGGCGGCCACATGCCCGAAATCATATTTAAACATTAATGGCATAAAATTATCCTTCCAATAAAGCCAAATTGATGGACATTAAAACGATTTTCTGGTGTTTTATTTCAATTCGAAGTTCTATACCTAAAAAACACCCTGTATAATAAGCAAGGCCTTACAACAGGCCCAAGTTCGTTAGAGCATCTGAAGTTTTACAAGATTGCGCAAAGATTTGAAAGCGGGTGCTCTTTATACCGTTTTAAGTGCTTTTTGAACCCCTTAATTATCAACTGCGTCGCTCCCAGCAGACACTGGCTACTTCATGCCCCTATACTGAGAGAAAAGTAGTTCCTAACACTCTCGTTTAAAGAATTAGTCCGATTCTTTGTGAATGTGTGTGTATGGCCGACACAATTATAACTCAATCATTTAGTCAAGCTCTTTTTGAAATATTTGATAGAAGCTTTGCCAGTTGTGGGTAAGTTTCCTTTCTGGCTAATGTAACCTCAAACTACATTTCTAATTTCTATGTTTTGCATACTTTTCAACCACCCAACAATTGGTGCAGCGTTCGTCAATTGGTAAAACATTGTTTTGACAATAATCAATCCTGCACAAAAATATAATATATCACAAAAGAAAATTAAAAAAAGCAAAAAAAAAGTTATAGCAGTTTGAGATTTTATTTCAAATTCCGGTTCTGCCTGGTTTGTACAAATCTTTGTATTTTCGCTAATTTCGCTAAATATTTCAAAGCATTTGCTTTATATCTTACTTTCAACAACATCATTGTAAAAGGGTAAAAAAAATCAACTCTTTATTTATTTATAATCTGTAAAAAGATTCTGTAGCACGAAGAAAAGCTGGTCGTGTAAAAGTAGAAGTGAAAAACGAACGCAAAATTTGACAACCGAACGTGAAGCGTTTATTATTTTAGAAAACAATATGTTCTCATCGCAACAGAGTTGTATTTCAAACTATTAAATGGCAGCATTATCGGCATGTCTTGATAATGGTTAAATTTCGCAATAACAATTACAAAACAACCCAAATCAATTCTGGAAATTTTCATCTTGCTTCTGTAAATGTGGTAGAACCATCGGCTATTTTAGTAGTTTTTTTTTAGCTGTTTGCTCTGGTTAACGATTTCACTCTGATTCTATCAAATCCAATCTAATGAGTCCAAGCTCGAAAAAAAAAAACTTAAACATATTTTGATGTTCAACATGAGCCCTCTTATTATAGAGGAGAACAGACCACAAACAAAAACAAAACAGCGGAGATATAGCGACCTGCGCAAACAATTGTGTCCGGTCTGTAACATTGTTGGGCATTATTTTTATACACGCACACGCCACATGAATAGTCCGCTTACAAAGTCCCAGATTTATGAAAACTTCTGGTCTTAAAGTGCAGGTATGCAAATTTAGATCAATCAATCATATCTAGTAATATAAATTTGTATAGCCAGATTTCAGGACTAGAAGTTTTTTATAGATTTTTTAAACATTTACTTCGTACTTCGCAAGTAGACCTCTTCTATATAAATAAGCACATCGTAGGTAAATCCTTTTTGACGGCTGACCCCTTAAAAGTTATTAAATGTGCATGTAAAGACTTGGTAATATTTAATTTAGTAACTTTAGTTTTAAATAAGAATATTATAAATACAGCCTCGCCCATAGTTGTCTTATTTTCTGTGAGCCAGCAATCATAAGTCTGAGTTTTAAACAAATATATATGTCTAGCAATAGCAGCGCATATATGAGTTTTACAACTGGAAGGGAAGACAAGCTTTAGATAAAAGAAATTGCTGTGACTCCCCATTGGGAGCTGATGGGACGACTAGTGACGGCGAAACGGCAGGTGTTCCCCAGCTCGAGGCCAACAATTTACTTTTCTTATTTTCATTTAAAAATAAATCACAGAATTTACAAATTGTCTTTCGGCATAAAGAAATAAATTACCACAGAAGTAATTAATAACGCAAATAATAATAAAAGTTTATATGTTTTCTGTTTTACTGTATCTATAAAACATTTCGAAGAAATTCTGTATTTTCATGCATTTAAACACAAATATGTTTTTTTAATCTCTAGTGGCCATCCTCTTAGTTTCTTTCTACGCAGAAAAGCTCACAAATATTATAGTGTATTTTATCAGTTATCAGTTTTGTCACTAATTAAGTATATTTAAAATCTTATTTATTGTTTTTTTTTTTAATAAAATTCTCATTACTGGTTTGAAATGGTCAGATTAAAAATAGTCTTTGAACAAAGTGCAGCTGATATAAAACTTTAGTTGATTTGTATATTTATTACTGTTATCAAGTTATTGGCGGGCCTGGTTGTCATTAAAAATGGTGAACAATAAAAATATGTCATGATTAAAGTTAACTATAAATTTTTGTGCCAAGAGTCGAAAGGTCTTACATTTCGAACGAATTATTATAATCAAAACTTTAATAAAAGTATTTTAATTTTAAATGCTAGTAAAAAAATCAAAACAAAGATGTGAAATTTCAATACTTTTTTATTTCCTTGAGAATTCCAGCAGTCAATCGTAAATCAAATATGATTTTCTGTTTTTGATTAAAAAATGTATCTATATGGATGCATGAAAGCGAAATCAAAATTTGTTTTTCGTCTGCATTTACTTTTGCTTCAAATAAAGAAATAAAAAAAAAAGTAATAAATTTTAATAAAGAAAAACATATTGAATGTGGGCTCAGTTTCAATCATCGCAGTCCCCTGATGCCGTATCGTGTTGCACGCTCTTCTGGCTGTTGCTGCTGCTCTGCAGTTGGATTTGTTTCAATACATTTTCATATTTACTCTTAAGCGTAAAACATCATGGAGCACATCAAACACACAAACACACACTTTTCTTACAAGTTGAAAGCAAAAAAAAAAAAACAACTACACAAATCCATCTTATATTTATTGAAAAGCAACCAACAGTTTTAATAACGAATTTTGCGCAAATTGCTTAAGTGCGTTTATGGCGCTATGGCGGATGTCTATTAAAGAATGTCTAACAATTGTCTTGCTAAGTAGATGAGAGTGATGGGTACGCCCTATAGAAAAACAAGACAGCAATATAATTGCTGAATTTACAGGCCCCTTGTATCCGTCCGTCCATCGAGTGTATTGTCACCCTATTATTTTATACTTTTTCGAAAAGTTATATTGCTGAGAGTGGTGTTATCAATATAATGTGAATGTCACATTACACAGAATGTGCTTCGGATCAATTAAAAAAAAAAAAGAGTTTCTTCAATACTTCACACATTCGTCATTTCATTACATTTCAACATTTAACTGCATTTAATGAAACCCCCTGGGGGAGGTTATGTGTTCTGCCTTTCGGGTTACAGAGGGTAAGAGGTCCCTCGGCTGGTACGGCAATTAAAACTCTGTGCAGTTCATAAATGATTTCAGAACAACCAGCCCCGGGATGTCTTTTCACATACTGGTGTTGATCACAGGTTGGGGTGCCCACTTTGGCTGAATCATTTGGCTGTGGTTTAAACCTAAAAACGCAAGCGCAGGCTTGGAAAGATGCTGGCGTAGCTAAGATTCCTGATGATTGTTGTATTCGAGGTCCGGTTGTCTTGTAACAGGCTCTATTTTTGCCATGAATTAGATAGAGGGAAATGTACTGGCGATTTGGTTAAGGCCTGATGTTCCTTGAAGATTTCGGGCTAACAACACCGTATCTTTGCCCTCCCTAACCGGTCTTGCGATTTATTTAACAGAAGCAATTTCACAACTACACAGATTCAACATGACTTTATAACTCACAACTTCTGTGTCTTTTGTCTGAGTTTTAAAATCAAAATATTAAGTAATTTCTTCTTAATAAATAAAGTTCTTATCATTCTCCAACCCTGATGTCCTGCTTAGTTTTAATAACAAAAAAATTAACACTATTTACTCGATATTCAGTTTTTCTTTGAAAAACTTCTTCAGCAAACTAAATTGAAAACTAGAATAGCGGGGCATAAGTCGGATCAGAAATAGAGCAATAAAAACGACAAATAATTGTTAAAAGTTTTAAAGCACATTTTACATTTTTAAAAATTTCTATTTTATATAAAGAGAACAACTATAAAAACGTTACAAACTGGAAATACTACAGGTTATAAATGTATCAACAGCATATAGAATTTCTTTTAAGAAAAACACACACAGAATTTAGCTCAAAACTATAAGCATTTAGTATATAAAAATAAAATAGGAAA
Source organism: Epicampocera succincta (assembly GCA_932526305.1). NCBI lineage: Eukaryota > Metazoa > Arthropoda > Insecta > Diptera > Tachinidae > Epicampocera > Epicampocera succincta. Next base: position 64,017,893 of record OW052034.1, read on the forward strand.
TTCGCGCATGTTCTAGAATCCAGCAGAAAGTGGATTACTTCAACATTTTTCGTATCAGCATTTCACATCAACATTTATTTCTCAGTTTTCAATTAGAATAGTAAATTAACCCAAAACAAAATTTTGGTTTTTAATTGCACCTGTTTTTTATTCAATTTGATAAAAAAAAAACATATATGTATAAAATTCAAGTTGTTTTTATTAAACAGGGTTAGACGCATTTCTTAAGCGCCATCTTCGAATTTGTTTAATGTTATTGTCTTGCCTCCGTCATTGTTATGCCGTAAGATAATACAAATGGGTCTGGCATTTTTACTTAAGAATTTTCGGGCTTATCGGCGTAGACAAGAGACTTCATATATGCCCACAGAAAATAGTCTAGCGGCGTTAAATCGCACGATCTTGGAGGACAATTCGCGGTTACCGAACGTTCAATTGATGAACGAACGAAATATTCGGTAATCATGGCTCTATAGCGGCTACCAGTGACTGTAACGTTATGACCACCATCGATTTGAAGAAGAACGGAACAATGATTCCACCAGCCCATAAAGCACACCAGACAGTCAGTTTTTCTGGATGTAGCGCTCAACATGCATTTGAGGATTAGCATCACTCCATTGAAGTATCCACTCAGACAAAAGTGAGCTTCATCGCTGCACAAAATTCGCATATGAACATCGAGATCAACGGCAATCTTGTTTCAAAAAAAATTTGCAGAATTTGCACAAACCAAACATAAATCTCTTTGACACCTGACAAAATGCCTGGCAGTTAAAAACGTGTTGCCAACTTAAAATTGTATATTGTATATCTATCTATAATTGTATATCTATAAAAATAAAGACCCTTTACAAGAAACATTTTTTTGTTTTTATTCTACTTTTATTCTACTTTAAAAAGCTGTTTTTTATTTTTCTCAAACAAAACCTTCGAATACACAAAACATGGGGATTTGAGAGCACTAATTTATGAATTGCAGGGAAATTTAGACTTGAATTGTTATAAGACTAAATAATTAGTCTATGGCCAGGCAAGACTAACTGCCAGACTGAGGTTTTGATTTTACAGCTTTTCTAATGTTATTTGGTTTACTTTTCAGTTTCTATACTTTTAATCGCAAATTTTTAGAATAGTTTTTGAAAGAAAAACGAATATATTTAGAGATATTTTTGGAGAAGGCGTAGTTTCGTTACGTAAATATGTACATACATATATGTATGTTTTTTATTGTTGTATAGAGCTAAAGGAAGTTTAGCATTCGCTTATATCCTGCCAATCAGCGTGAGATGAATTTATAGATTTAACCTTTTCTAAAAACTTAATAACATACATATAAATTAGCTAATTATCACTAGTTTTGGGAGCTTTAACTCAAACTCATGTGGTTGCTTTAAAAACGACATAATTTTTTGTTTATTTAACCATTTGTTATTACTTTTTGTTGCTTTTGCACAAAAATTAAATATTCAAAACATGTAACCTTGTGCGTTTGTCAAACTCATACGTGTTTTAAAACGGAAGTTCAAACTGAGACAACGAATGTTATGAAATAAAGAAAAGCAAAAAAAAATGAAATATATGTATACGACAATTGTAGGTTTAGGGTGTTCAGTTCGAACGGCAATTTTTCAAGTCAGTTGATTGATGGTGGCACTAGCAAAAGTATGCACCGAATAAAATCGTTTTGTTCTGATGAGGCTGGACACTGACTGCATCGAATACAATATGGAAAAAGGCATTGCATTCCATATTTGAGTAACATTTTTTGGAGTTGCTACGATTATTATTCATTCTGAATGTTTGTGTAATACTATTTATATAGAGACGAATCCAAACCGATAGAAAATTGTATGTTGGCGCGTACAAGGCGCAATCTGGAACACTGAAAAATAAAGACATATGGACTGGAATGACGCCGCCAGCCGATAAAGCGCACAAATAGTAATTTTCTGTGGATCTAATGCGATTTCGATAAAAGCTTGTGCACTATCCTCACTACAATTCTGCTTATTTATATACCCCTTCAACCAAAACTGGACTTCATCGTTAGAGAGCAGTACCATTATTTTGATAAAAACTTTCAGCAGTTTGTAAGCGCTGCTCTGCTGTAAGTCTATCCATACTGAAATGTCAAACTTAACAGTCAGCTGTCAAAGTTTTGAACCTTTAAAAAACCACTCAATACATACAAAATACACTGAAATTCATAACGGACTACGCCTTAAGACAAACCGAATTTTTTTTCTGTTCATTGGTTTTTTAACATTTTCTCTCAAACGAATACCACCCGTTCCACAATCTATACCCCATATTCCCACTACAGTTGTTGTTCAACTCTATGAATTTTCTTATATCTTCGTATTCAGGCAAAATATTAGCCGATTCATGAAATTTGATTCGTGAACAATTTGTTCAATTTTCGAACAGATTGATGTTATAGTCGGAAATAGGGACAGGATTAATTGCCGCTAACACTTGAAAAAATACTTCATGGCTTATCAAACTGATGTAAATGAAATCACCCTCGTATGTAAACCAGTGTAACCACAATTATTGTTGGTTTCGTTGCTGTAGCATCATTACCGGCAACCTGATTTAAAATTATGTAAATTCGCGCAAAGTAAAAAAAATACACTAAAAAAAATTAATTAAATTGGTGTTTAAGAATTGCACCATTGAAGAAAACTTATCAGTATAAGAATTAATGCTTTCAAAAGTTCAGTTTTTAATTCCCTGCTACTACAATAAACAGCAGCAACCGTCAGCAAAACTTGGGTAAATTTCCCTCAACTTTGTTTCAGTGTAAATTCATTTTTATATATTATTAACTTGCATTTACATGAAATTAAACAACGTATGCTCTTGTATTTCATTTTTTACCTCTTTTGTGTGAAAAATAAACAAAATGTTAATGAAAATAAAAGTTGTCGTTGTTGCTTGTTTCCATTTTTTTCCATTTTAATAAAATACAGAAAAAAACCGAGTTCATTTTTATAATCATGTTTGTGTTGCATAATTATGTGAACTATTGTTTGGACAACACATACATACTCGTACATACATACATACATTTTAGTATGTGCATGCACAAAAGATTAATTACCTCATTAAGGTTGTGTTTTTTATTGAAAAATTTGTGTTTTAAATGAATAATTTTGTTCCTTTTCATTTCACTACGCAAAAAATTAACAACGTTTTGCTGAAAAGGAAACGCAAACAACTGCTTAAGATTAATGCGAATGCTTGATTAACTTCACTTTAGCATGTTTCACTCGCAAAGACGTAACACGGAATAATGGATGAATATCTGCAATAAATTTAGCGAAAAAATTTGTATTTGCTGCACAAAAATTGGTATGATTTCATTTTAACGCCATTACTCTGACTAATATATATTATTTTGACATTGAAAAGCGATTTTTCCCCCATACTATTTAGTTCTTCTTCTTCTTCCTTTGGCGCTACAGAACCTGGGCCTCAACCAACAAGCTTTTCCAGCTGGCACGATCTTTGGCCAGCAGCCTCCAATTTTGCACGCCAAGTTGGTTGAGGACCCTCTCCACTTGTGGGCGCCATCGGTTCCGTGAGCGTCCTCTATTGCGTTGTCCCACTGGTTCGGAGTTGAAGTCGGGGGAATGGGCGGGCCAGTGCATTCAGGAAAAAGTTGTTGATTTCTCTCAACCTGGCGAGAAGCCAACGGCGATCCCTGCAAATGTACTGGTCAAGCTGAAATACTGACTTCTCGTGGCGCCCCCTGGATAGCCGCTACAGCACCCGCTTAGAGGTGAACCAAAGTATACAGCGAATCGCCTCTATCCAGGCGTCTAAACCAGGACCCGTTCCTCCAGGTTCGGGGGTTGTGCGTGGGGGTAACTTCCCTACCGTGTAAAAAACTCAATAGTTCAGAAACAACTCTTTAGTTACTCGTAGGTAAGGCCAGTATATAATATCAAGCACTATTCTAGAAATTTTCAGCTTTAAAAAATATGTTTCTTTTTACACTTTGCGAGCGATTACGCAGTATTTTGTTATGCATAATTAGCATCTATTAGAGCGAGCCCTTTGCTCCAGAACAGGAAACATAGTTGCCTTTTCTCGAGTTAGTTGCTGTGTATTGTTCTAGTAGTTATCTGCTGCACTTAAAGTTCAGCTAAAGTACAGATGGCGCGTAATTTGCGAAGAAGTTAAAAACTTTATGATCCATTCTTGGGCGTCTCAAACACAAAATTTGCTTTATATTCGCCTTATATTCTTATTATCCTTAATAATCATATAGATCTGTCCTGTGGGAATACAATAATAACGTTGATTTGTTTTACAACAAATTCTTCTTAGCTAAAAAGCTTCAGGCTAAAGTTAAGAACGCCCGTCCGTCGAAAGTCCGTGCATTTTACCAAAAAAAAAAGTATTTATGCCAAGTTACAACATGGTAAAATATTGAGCACTTGATTTCAATCGAAGACTTACTTGGAAAGAGCGTGATGAGAAGAAACGGCAGCAACTTATTGAACTTAAAAACAAATTCAAGCTAAAGCTTCGAAAGCAAGATTTCGTTATAGCAAGCCATTCTCAGGCCGATATAAATATATGGCATCCAGCTTTGGTGAACTAGAAGTAACTCCAACATTGAGCTACTATAGAGATTCCAGTCCGAAGCCCTCAGAATTTTATTAAATGGGCATAAAAAAACATACGATTTTTAATGTTCAAAAATGGGTTTAATAACTTCAGTGAAAAAAATAATTAAGCAATAATTGATATCAACGCTATCCAGACACTTAAAGGGTTCCCACTAGGTGGTCTTACTTATGCAGGGTTACATATGACGAATTATGCCAAAAACCTGGTCCTTTTTTAAAAGTATTATGGTTACTTAGTGTTATAACAGTGTGGGACACGGAATAAAAAGCTAAATTATTCTTGACACAGTAAATTTAATAATTACACGGTCCGCATTGTTTGCATAGTACAGGGTGTTTTTTTTAGAGGTATAGAACTTCGAATTGAAATAAAACACAAGAAAATCGTTTTAATGTCCATCCAATAATGGCTTTATTGGAAGGATAATTTTATGCCATTAATGTTTAAATATGATTTCGGGCATGTGGCCGCCGCGGCTGGCTCGAATAAAGCCAATTCTACAGGTCCAATTTTTGATGGACAAAAGTTGATGGACAAAGCTCCAATTGCTGTGCACGGTGGCGAATCGATTCATTCGGGTCCTCTTCAACACTTTGCTCTACAGCGGCAATTGTTTCTTCGGTGCGCACTGTTCGACGTCTCTGCGGATGCGTATTATCACACAGAGTAAACGTAGTGCGAAAACGATCCATGGTTAACCGAATTAATTGCTCTGATGACCATAAAATGGACGGAGCTTGCGGTAAACTTCGCGAACTGAACCATTATTTTCGAAATAAATTTGCACGATTTGCAAGCGTTGTTCTTTTGTCAACCTGTTCATGATGAAATGGCAAACCAAACTAAATATTAATCACTTGACAGCTGACAAAATGGCCGCCAGTTAAAAAAGTGATGCCAACTTAAAGTTCTATACCTCAATAAAAAACACCCTATATTTTCAGAAACGCTCAAAGAATTCAACAATCTAATCTAGTGCAACTAATGAACTTATTCTATTATTAATTATTATATTGTTTTTTAATGTTGGAATCTGAAAAGAGACAGTTCTAGGGATAAGACAGCCCTTCGGAAGCAGTAGTGTGCGTTTTTCAGCCTTAAAACATTGAAATTCATAGGCGCTATTTACCAAATTCACACTCAATCATTTTAATAAAAGTTTACGAACTGCACACATTTCACATATTTCATTTTCTTTGTATAGTTATTGAAACATGTCGATGATGCGGTTTTGCTTGACTGCTCTGCTTTATTTTATTTAACTATTTGCTTTCTATAGCAATTCATGTTTTTTTTATCTCATTTTGATTTTCAATTGATTTGCTGCCCTTTAAACCGACCGTGCAATTAAGCCAATTGATTAATTTTTCGTAGACACCTGCAGCTCTTTTAGCCGTTTCTCTGCGGATTTTTGCGTTTTAATTTTATTTTTAACATTTTGTAATTCATTGTTTGGTTTTATTTTCGGGTTTTTAGTCTAGACCGATAAAAGCTGGTGGCTGGTTAGAAAAGTGTTTTGTATTTTTGATGACTGCTGCTGGTTGTGCCGCGCTCAAACAACAATGAAGACTAAAATTTAGTTTAACTTTAACCTTTTTTCAATTTGTTTTCATCTTTCATTTCGTGTTGTTTCCTTTTTTTAATATGTGGTGTGTTTGAAGTATGAAAGTGGTGGCTTCTTCTTGCTGCAGTGGATTGGTTACTTTTGCGTTTTTGACATTATTTTGAATTATTGCCCAATTGAACGGAAAACTGTAACCTGCAGTTACATTAATTTTAAGTGCTGGCAAATTATTTTCGAATTTAATATTGAAATATTATTTTTAGTTTAATTTAAGCGAAACAAAATATTTTTACACACTGTAAACACTGGTATCTATTGGATATACAAGTTAATAATTTCGATTTCTTTTTTTGCCTGAAAAATGCATTAATTATAAGAACAAAATGAGTTGATACAATATTCAAAGTATTGTTCATCGTTGGCCACTGCTTTTTCCCATCTTTCTGGTAGCATATGGATTCCGCGCCAAAAGAACTGATCCGGTTTTGAGGTATAGAATAATGAAACAAGTCAATTTCTGATACCCTGCTCTGAAGTGAAGCGTATTCCAAGTAAAAGCGTTTTGCATCGATCGAAATGGTAGTCAGACGGGGCAAAGTCTGGCTATAAGGCGGGTGAGCCTTAACTTTCCATCCACTGTTTTCCAAATAGTTTTCGTTTCGACCGGCCTTGCAACATGTGGCCGAGCGTTGTCATGATGGAAGATTATGGCTTTGTGTCTAGTCGAACATTGTGGTCGTTTTTCCTGGATTGTTCTCTTCAAACGAATCAATTGTCTTCTTCCCTGTGATCGTCTGACCGATTTCAACAGCTCATAATACAAAACACCCTTCTGATGACACCAACTACAGAGCATTACCTTGGCGTCATGGATATTTGGCTGGTTGGCCGGGCTTTACATATGACTTTTTGCGCTTCGGGTTATCGTAGTGTATGCATTTTTCTATACGATGCCAAATGACTTCTTTTTGTAGCGTTCAAGCATCATTTCCGACATGCAAAATCGCCTTTCAACGTCTCTTGGCTTCAATTCACATAGAACCCAATTTCCTTGCCTTTGAATGAATCCCAATGCTTTTAAGCGTAGGGAAATGGCTTGTTGTGTGACAGTTAATGATAATGCAAGTTCTGCTTGCGTTTGACCACAATCTTCGTCGCGTAATGCTTCCAATTCCTCATCTTCAAACTTTTTCGGCTGACCAGGCCTCTCCTTGTCTTCTGTGTCGAAATCACCACTTTTGGATCACGCAAACCCTCGTTCACAAGTTTTTTGAGTTGGTGCATGTTGACCGTAAGCTTCTACCAACAATCGATAACTTTCAGCTGCCGTTTTTTTTAAATGAAAGAAGGTTCTCAGACTTCCCGCGAAAGTTATGTTGTCCAAATCGACATTTTTAATTTGTATACCCAGTTGTCAAAGAGAGAGTAAACATTTCCTTTTTAAAACTTTAATCTCTCTAATCTAGTCTTTTACAAACTATCGAAGATTTCGAGACCGTAATGTGCATGATTGGCTTCCAATGCTTCAATAACTTAACATAGCCCTATAAAAACTTATCCACGGGCATTAAATTCGCACGAACTAGATGGTCAGTGGACGAAAGTTCTAATAAATTGATTGTTAAGTTGTAAGTTACGTCGTTTAGTTGGAACCACATGTCCTTGATGTTTAGCTAAATACTTTTTGGAAATTAGAGTGGCTCGCTCGCCCTCGCCTTTCACCAGAACGCCAGTTATTTGCTCATTTCAAAAGAAATAAGGACCGATGATGGCGCCAGCGTTTAAGCCGCATCAGTTGTAACGGTGCTCATCTTCGATGGGTTTCAATTCAGCCCAATCAGCAAACGATGGTCGTGTAGTTTGCACGAGTTGTATGTTGTAGGCACGTAAGACAGGATCTAAGCAGTTCATAGACAAAAGTCAAGGACTAACGACATTCTAGCGTCTGTTTTAACGTTCACACTACAGCAGCCATATTCTCTGCGGTACCAACATTTATCTTGGCGATGATTTTGAATCGAAAAAAACGAAATTGGGGCGACGTTCACTAGGACGATTATGTTGACCGTAGAATGAATCAAGCATTCTTTCAAAGTAAATTTCTACAATTTAGAAGCGTTAAACGATTTATGATGGCTTGCCAAGCCCTACTGAACAGGAATGTCAACTGTCAAACCATAGTTATCGATGACGATAGTTTTCATGCAGTTAAAAAAAAACACGCAATAGTTGGGAAGAATATTGAAAATAAAATTTTTGAAATATTTAAAAAAATGTGAAGTAAAAAACCTAAAGTATAATTTCTAATGAGATTGTTTAAACATTATTTCTGCCTTATATCTAACATTTCTCTGGACTCATTAGTAATTTTTTATAGATCATTTAATACTTTATGTTAAACAGGATGCCAAATAAATCTCCTGTCAATTCCAAGCCGCTGTTTTGTCATTGATTCTGCTTTGAGGCATTGAATTTCAATCATTATCAGATATTAATTTCAAACGTTGTTTGTTTTGATTTACAAATAAAACAAATCTTTGGTGATATCTTGTTTGTGTTAAAAATCATGGGTGTGAAGATAAATTTTAAAATTTTTAACCACAGACTCAAACCTGCGATATTAACATACCTCTGTTAATTAAGTAGCAAAGCTCTGTTAAGCCTAAAAAATTTATATTTTGCAATGAAAATGCATTCAAAACTAAAAAATTAGTAATAATTATATTAAAAAATAAAATAATATATTTCTAATAACATATTCTATAAAATGCAGCCATAAAAATCTAAAATCAACGCACTCATTAAGGAAGACTTTAAAAACTTTGTTTAAGAAAGTTCATGAAAATTCTTGAAAATAACGGCAGATGGGCGAAAAAAAATTATTGGAGAACATTCCTCAGGCCATCCCTATGAATGTCCAATATTCCAAAGTCCCAACAGTGTGTTTTTCTGAAAATAGGAGACATTTTTCCAAATTTCGACTTTTGAAATTTTAAAAAGGACTTTGCTTTTTTTTTGAAAATGGAAGGAGATGGCGAAAAAAAATATTGGACAACACCCCTCCGGCCGTCCCTATGAATGTCCAATATTCCAAAGTCCCAACAGTGTGTTTTTCTGAAAATAGGAGACATTTTTCCAAATTTCGACTTTTGAAATTTTAAAAATTTTTTTTTTAATATAATTATTACTAATTTTTTAGTTTTGAATGCATTTTCATTGCAAAATATAAATTTTTTAGGCTTAACAGAGCTCTGCTACTTAATTAACAGAGGTATGTTAATATTGCAGGTTTGAGTCTGGGGTCAAAAATTTTAAAATTTATCTTCACATCCATTTAAAAATCACATCATTTTGTTTTTATTACAACAAAAAGGAAACAAAACCTGCTAAAAGGTACTCGTGAAAACCAGGAAGGCCATTCACTTTAAAAAGAATGACAGTCATGTCCAAATGCGAACGTGCTATTAATCCAGACTTGTAGTTGAACGTTTGTATGGAAAACGAACATTTGAGGCACTATAGATTTATTTAGAAATACATTTTACTTCTTTTATATTTAGAAAAAATAAACATAGTCTTAAAAATTCAATATACATAAATGCCGTGGCCACCCTGTGGTGGAAAGGCAAAGGCAAAGGCGATCAGGCCAGTAAGTAGGGAAAAGTCACAACTAGGGGAGAGCAGAAAGTAAAAGGTTTTCGAAATATAAAAATCTCTGGGAAAATTCATAATAAAAATATTTAAAAAAAATTGGGCGAAAGTAGGAATCGTCAGGAAGGCCAAGAAAAGGTTGAAAAGCTGGTTATATCTGAGTCTACATCGAGGGGTGGTTTAGAATGTACTTCAGTTATAAAACACTGAAGGCATTTTAGTGGGAGGGCAGCTGGAACTATTTAATAGCTAAAGAAATTGCGTTTGTGAGGGGCTGGCACTGAAGCGAAGGGTTCACAAGTTACAGGTGAGTGGCTGGAAGTCTCGTTTAGGATGTTTTATATGTTCTAACTTTCGTTTTTGGGTTGCAAAAATGTGTTAAGTGTTAATTAGGCGTCAGTGTCAACTACATCCCACCTGGCACAGTAAGTTGTTTGCTGAAGTGACGAAGACTAGATGAACGCCAAGCAGCACACGAGGCTACAGTGGCTTTGGACCGCTTGCAATTGTGAAGAAAATAGATCTGTGAATGAGTGAATTAGAAAAGCTGGCTAAACTGGGCTAAGAAGCAAAAAGTTGATAACATTGACACCCTGTGTTTTCTTATATCACAGCTTTTGGCTCTGTTCAACAAGTCATGTAGATCTAAGTGTTATAAGCAACAGCCTGATGTCCTAATTCATTTTTCGCTCAGACATCTCGATCTCCAGATCCCTTTTTTATTTAAGTCGGTTTAGAATTTCTAAAAGTAACAAGAATAGCCCAAAACTTTCAAACTTTTAACAGAATATCATAAAGTTTTTAGTAAATAGGGAATGCCTTAACTGTACCCGTAAGTCCATCTAGTGAATGCTTCATTGATTTTGCAAACTTGGAGATAAAAATATAAATATATTAAAGAAGACAAAAAAGAAACAAAAAGTTACTAATTAAATACAAATGACAAATGCTTTTGATTCGTATTGTCTCGGCTCCTAAATTGGCTTCATTCAATTCGATACAATTTTTTGCTCATTTTTCTTTTCTACTTCTTTATTTTGCCACCATTTTTTCATCAAAGTAATCAGCATTATTGCGTGCTACTCGATTGCAATAAGTAGTTTATGATAAAGTAAAATGGAATAATCTTAAACTGGAAATTGTAAAAATGTGTAACAATCACTGTGGCATTTTTTTCTAATTCGTATCTTTGTGTATCCGCAAATTACAAGTATTAACAAAACTACGAGGGCAGTGTGATAATGCAGCGACTTTGTGCATAGAATAAATTTTTTTGCTCAGTTTAGTTCGCAACTCAGTTTCCTTTAGGGTCTATACGTTTAGTCCAGCGTTTTTATAGTTTTTTTTTATTGCCTCCAAGTAATAGGATTTTTTCAGACTTGCAAAACAGGTGTTTGTTTCAACCATGAGCTCTCGGATTGATCCAAATCTTTTAGGAATCAGAAATATTCTGTAGTGAGCACTTTTTTATAAAACTGCAAAAGCTTATTTACTCGTTTGCAGACACATCCAGAATCTTTGGTAGGAATCGATCCTACGACCTCAGCACTATTGAACGAATACTCTGCCAACTCATCCATCGACACACCCATTTTACAATTTAATCCATTGTTTTTTTTTTTTTGGACCAAAGTGACATGTAGTACAACTTTAGATGGTCATAAACAATACTTTATCCAATGATCTTCAGTAATTATTGGACCCTTTTGAAATTCAATTCCTTCTTAAAAACGAGTAGATAAAACCTAACAAAACGACGTTTGCATTTTCACGTTCCCTCGACAAAATTCACTGGTTTAATTGCTCTTATTAAACCTTCGTAAAAGCTCGTTAAGCGAAAGTTTCACATGAACATTCCAAAACACTCCTTTGAAGTGGATCCCTCGTTCACGAATAACTTTTTCATATTCAAATATAGAGTTGCCTGAAGGCTCATCCATTGCACGCACTTTCATTCCTCGCCCATCCAAAATTGTCCCTCGAATAATGTCTGACGACGCTGAGCTAAACAAAAAGAAAAACTTTATCGTCTTCTTCCAACCTCACGATCTCTTTTGCGCGATCCAAGATGCCAAAACGATCTTGCGTTGTTGTCACGACCGCAGACAAATTTTTATACTTCTGCCATGAGGAAATTCGTTGAATCGGTTAATAAGATGTTTGAATATAGAAGAGCAAAATAATTTATTTTTAAACACAATAAAAATAAAAATTTTAAACAAAATAACAATTTCAAAAATGTTTATTGATCTTTTTTGACAATAATTTTTTCTGTATATAACGAAACTCGAAATTGGTGAGGGAGAAGTTTGTTTTGTGTTGCCAAAACTGGATTTTTACAAAAATTTTAATTTCGCTAAAATTTTTAATTTCGCTAAAATTAACGAGGATAAAATGAATGGCAAAAGCATTTCGCTGTCACAAAATTATACAGTAACCGGGTTCTATTGTAAGTAACAATTAAAAGGGCCCAAGTGCTTAATTTAAAACTGGGGAATGACAATAAGTCTCGCAATTGTTAAACTAAACTGCCCTCGTAGAAAGAAAAGCAAATCAGTTGATTGAAATTGAAATTAAATACTTGAAAGATTGTCATCAAGTTTGTGATTGTTGACAAACATTCACACCGACATTACGAAGCTCAGGTTACTTTGGGTTTTATTGCAAGACTTGAAGTGATTGAAACTACCGCAACGACAGCAACAATTCAACAACCAGAGAATAAAAGACAGGCTTCGATGATTTGTATAGATATACTAGATATAAAAGCAGGGGTGGTAAATGGAATGAACGTCGCACAGTGGCACCCGTAGAGCAAACGAGGTTGCAAAAATCAAAATTTTCATGTGCGCCTGCGAAATTTTAAATGAATCCATCTTATAGTAAACTTTTCAACGATCTCAAATATGCTACTCTTAACAATATCAGATTTTTAGTTTAGAAGACATAACTGTTCAAAGTTAACCAATTTTCGGATTTAAAAAAAACACACAATTTTTAGGTAGTTTGATCCGATTTCAGGTGTAATATCACGAAAACTAGGCAACGAATAGTATTTTTTTTTGTTTTTAGTGATTGATGTGCTTATTAAATGTATAACAATAAAAAAAATTGTGCTGTTTGCTTTGTGTTTCTCTAGGTAAATCAGTATTTAAAAACTATCCATTTTTTCACTATTCTTCAACTTTGACGGAAAATAAAAAAAATTTACCTTTTTTTACCTCCGCCATATTTTCAAAATATGTTCTTTAACTAGTCTTTTACATAACTCAAAAGGTTTTATCTGCCTTTACGTGCCTATTTGGCTTCTACAGGTAAAAAACGTTAAAAAGACATGGTTGCAGAAATTGTATGGCGGGCATCCCTTACATGCCTTGACTGACAGTTACTTTGATGTAATAGTTTGAAAATTGCATTTTGAGTCAGTTGTCTACCTGAGAGCCTCTGGCGAAAAATTTGGTCCTAATATTCCGTTACAGACACAAGATGCACAAAAAACTACTCATTGAAATAAGCAGGTACGCACCTCACTTAAAAATTATTTTTGGCGTACATATGGTGAAGAACAATACTGACTTATGGTACAGGTAGACACAAATCTCATTTGGCTACGTGCATAATATCAAAACTGTATAATTCAGCCCAAATGCATATGTATGCATGTAACAGGTACATTTGTAGACATGGTAGCATAGGCCTATATATTGCAAAACAAGCTTAATGCCTGCATTAGTCTACGACTGAAAGTTGGCGAAACAAGTATTGAAAACATGGCGTTGAACAATTTAAAACTATTTGAACTGTTTAGAAAGTCAATTACACCAACGTGTTTCGCGGAAGCTGCTTTAGAAGAACTCGATAGCTTATACGGAAATATTGAGAGAAGCAAAAGTATAAAAAATAATCTTTGTATGATACATGCCAAAATTAAGACAAAATGGGTGAAATGCAATCGAACCATTAACATCTTCAACTCCAAATACGAGGACTGGCTTAATGAAGACACCATCCTGGATATATTGGCAGTAGATAAACCCTCCACATCAACCAGAGGAGAAAAAGGAAGGCCAAAAAAAAGTATGGAGGAGTGTTCAATTTTCACAAGAAAGAGGAAACTTGCCGATGCCACCAATGACTTGACCACGAAGGATTTATCGGATGCGCTGTCTATTAAATACATAAAGGATAGTGAACGAGTTAGGTCGCAGATTACAAAATCTGTTGCTGATGCAAGCCCACTGCGACTAAAAAGGATTAAGGAAAGCATTCCCACTCCCACAAACGCACATATTAAAAAGTATAGTTCCGAAGAAGCCTTGGCTCTGTTTTTGGACTTAGAACTTTCCAAAGAGAAATATGAGATACTACGGGCATCTTTAATGCGACACGGGGCTGACCTTTTCCCCGGATACAAGCATATTACGCAAGCCAAAATAAATTCACGACCATTGCGTACGGAGTTTACGGAAGTCTCTGCGAAAGCCAATCTGCAGGATCTTATGGACCATACAGCAAAACGGTTGTTGGAAAGTCTTCCTGAAAATGAGGTGGAAATTCTTCCTCAGAAACTAACATTGATCAGCAAATGGGGCTGCGATGGATCATCCGGACAAAGCGTTTATAAGCAAAGGATATCTTCCGATGACACTACAATATCTGACGGAAATATGTTTATGGCATCTGTTGTTCCATTGCGGCTAAAATCTGATGTTTCCCTACACTGGAAAAATCATCGACCGTCATCAGTGCATTATTGCCGACCAATAATGTTTCAGTTTGCAAAGGAATCGGCAGAACTCATAAGGACCACGGTGAAGGACATTGAAGAACAAATAAGCAAGATTAAGCATACAAAATTGCAAATTGGAGAAGGAAAATATATTGAATGTAGTTACGAGTTCCACCTGACCATGGTTGACGGAAAAGTCGTAAACGAACTGACAGGAACAACCTCAACATTGACATGCCCGATTTGCAAAAAGAGTCAGAAGAACTTCGGTAATTTAAACGATTCTACAAACGAGGAGAATTACGAATATGGAATGTCACCATTGCACGCAAGGATAAGGTGTATGGAGTTCTTGCTAAAACTGGCGTATACCCTACCACAACAAGATGAAAACATCGATGAAAATACATCAATTAAGGATAAGGAAAAGATCAGAAAGAAGCAAATAAAGAATGCTTTTTGGAAACAACTTGGACTAAAAGTAGACTGCCCCAAGTGTGGATACGGTAACTCAAACGATGGAAACACTTCAAGGAGATTTTTTGCAAATGATGAGGCAGTAACTAGAATCACTGGAATTGACAATGAAATCGTCAAAAGATTGGGAACGATCTTGAATGTTTTAAACTGCCAAGAAAGTGTTAATTCTACAAAATTTGGAGAATATGCATCGGAAACTGCATCTCTTTTAGCAAAAATTTATCCACAGAAGAAGTTGACCCCGACCGTCCATAAAATATTGGCGCATGGCAAAGATATAATTGAGTACCAGTCTTTGCCAATTGGAGAGCTTTCTGAAGAAGCGCAGGAGTCTCTTAACAAATTTTACAAAAAATATAGATTGCAGAACACGTTCAAAGCATCAAGGGTGAGGCAAAATGAGGACCTCTTCAACATGTTAGCAGCATCTTCCGATCCACTTATTTCTTCCCTGCGGCATGTGAAGACACGAAAAGAACTACAATGGAATTATACTTTAGAAATGATTAGTCTTTTAGATATACCTTCTGTTACGAATTGTGATGAATATTTTACAGAAAATTCAAAAAATTAATTGAAAAAAAATTTGTTTAATTTGTTGGCTAATAACTTTAAAACAGAAAAAGCTTTCAAAAGAACTAAGAAATATAAGATTGGTAAAAATAATTTGATTTTGTTACCATAAAATAGATGAGTTAGAAAAAAATTAGAGTTTAGAAATGATTTGTATTTTAGACATACTTTGTCTTACCAAGAAAATGAATATTTTACAGAAAATTGAAAAAATCATTTAAAAAAAAACTCTTTTGTTGTAATTTTTTAGGTAATATCTTAAAACATGAAAAGCTTACAAAAGAACTACAAAAAAATATAAAATTCTTAACAAAAATTTTTTTGTTACCAAAACTTGGATTTTTTCACAAATTTTAACTTTGAAAACCCATAAGTAAGCACCTATAAGGTGTAGCGTCCACTCCAACCGCTCATTTTATAGGTTGAACAATTATCTATGACATGCAATTTAAATTATTCGATTATCTTGTTCGGTTCAAAAGATATGATTTTTGCAACGAAAAAAGTCAAATGGCGCCACTGTGCGTCGTTAAGAATCAAATACTTTTATATTCCAATAAATTCTTGTAACAGACTCATAAACTACTTTGAAGACCCGTAATTTTTAGAGCCACCTCCAACAGATCCATGATACTTTTTAATCGATCTTAATTCTGAACTCTTCTTTCGCCAAATACAAGCTGACACAAAAACTAACACCCATTCGTAAGTGGCAGTGGCGCACATTTCAATAAAGTGCATTCCAATAAAGTGATTATATTTGCGCCACCTTGTATCTTTAAATCATTCTTTTATGTTCATCATGGCAAATCACTTTTAAATTACAATAATACGAGTAATAAACATTTATGTATTTGCAAAAACTAAAAGCATTTTATTTGCAGTATAAACGAATAAAAACGAATTTAAATTGATTTACGCAATTTTAGTAATTTGCACATTTTTTTTCTTTTCACAAATACACAAAAAAGTATAACTTTTTGTTGCTATCTGTTTTATTACATGTTTTGAAACACATAAATTTTCAAAAGTTTCACATACATAAATCACTATGGCAATGTGATAAACGTCACAAACAAACTAAATATTTTTCCTTTCAGTTGCAAGAAAAAAAAAAGAATATATAAAAGTTTAGAGAGAAAAAAAAACGCAGCAAAAAATAAAAGAAAGGAAAAATGGATGAAGCAGCAACGAACTGTCAGTCAAACATGATCAATATTACAAAAATAAACAAAAAGTACTCGAATCTCTGCTCTTTAACGCCCAGATAGAGAAACACGCACTGCACGACAAACGCACACACAAGTGCTCTGAAAGGCAAATGAAAACCGAAAAGTGCAGAATCAACGTAGAGGCCAATTTATGTTGGTACCTAACCGGTGCACAATGGGATTTTAAAGTAAATATATCTTATAAACATTTCAGATGTGACGCTAAAGTTGATTCTGCAAAACAGGTATACGTTGATTTTTTCACGCCACTGTTAATTTCTATGAGAAACGCAAGCGCCAGAGCCCTGACAGTTGCGCCGTTTTACCAAATAAACTTAGTAGGAACCAAAAACCTAATAACATACTTTTCAATATCATACTATTTACCATCTGCATTACTTGGAAGTAATCAAGTAACATTATTATCTGATATATAAAGCCGTAGTGGCACCAACTTTTTTTCGACTTTTTAAGATTTTCTGTAACTGGATATAACTATTTCAATTGGAAATTATATTAAGAGTGAAAAATCCGGCATTACTAAAAAAAAACGTAAAATAGTTAAAAGTGTCTAAGAAATATTTGTGTGAAAGTGTCACTTGGAGATTAAAGCGCTACAGTGCTGTTAACTTGTATTGTTTTTGTCTAACTTAGCGTGTTGTTTTAAAGTCTGATGATGCCTTTATTTTAGATGTCTCTTTCTAGCATTGGGCATTTCATTCTTTCAATCTCTGATTAAAAGAGGTGTCTACGGCTTAAGTAAAGGGTGGTCCCACCATAGTGCACAATTTTAATTGTGGGTTACACCTTAACGTCAAATTTCTTTGTCCAACTTAATTTGACATTTCTTTCAGTGTTTCAGTGTTTGACAAATTCAACCGTTCATATCAATATGTATTTCGTGAACTTTGTGATATATTTGGTCCTCCAAATACGTCCACAATTGAACATCTCACGACCATCAGTGATGCAAATTTTTCATAAAGATTTGAATTTACAAGCGTACAAAGTTCAATTGACGCAAGAGCTGAAGGATAATGGCCATTTTAAGTGTAAGTGAAACAAGTGAATGTGAAGAAAACGGACTTCTTGTGGCCAGAATTTGAGGATATGGAGGTAGACGATATGTGGTTCGAACAGGATGGTGCGAGAAATTCAATGCTCGCGTTATCTCACGTCATGGCGATGTTAAATGGCCACCACGATCATGTGATTCCACACCGTTGCAATTCTTTCTTTGGAGACATTTTTAAGAAAAAGTGTATTTCAATCAGCCCAGAAGAATTCCGGAGGTAAACGACGAGATAATTCTACAAATTAATGACATTGAATCTATCAAGAGATAATTCTCTGAAAACTTGTTTTATTTAGAATTAATATCGAGCGTTTTGGTTGGACCAACCTTTAGCTCTTCTGGGTAAAACTGCATTTATTATCTCTTTGCTGAAACTTGTTTAAACACTTGGCGTAATACTAATAGATTTGTTCAAAAAAAAAAAAGAAAACTTGATCGAAACGAGCTTCAAAATTTTTACAAAATTAAAAATCAACGTTGTTTTTTTCAGTTTTTCTTAGTTCGCTAATTTTAATACACATTTGAGGTGTTTTTAAGGGCTTTTCAGTAATTGGTTTCTGTAAAGGTCTTTTGTAGTGGCATTTTCAATTGCATAGTTATCCCTAAGCGGGAGTGGCAAGTACTTGCATCCAATAGCTTTACAAATTTGAAATAATTGCATAAAATGTCGCAGTGGAAGTAGTGAAGAGTATGTTGGTTAACAGCTTCAGTTCATTGCTTTTCAGCAGAATGTTGCACTAGTTTGTTATTAACACAGTGAACGGTTTTCATTTCTCTACTTTTTTCACATCTGAGCATTAAATTTCTGTTTATTTCACAATATTCAATATCACTCCTATTTGAAGTTTTCGTTTTACGACGTATGTGTAATTTTCAGGAATATAGTATATGTAAATGTCAGTACCGTGTGAAGAAAAACTATGCAGCAAAAAGACTTTTACACTTTTTTATTTAAGAGATTCGCCACATTGCTAGAATTTGATCATTGTTCCATATTTTTTAACAAAGACATCTGCACTACTGTTATAGCATCTAATTTGGCCCCACTGTGCGAAATAGAATTGCACAAACTACAAACTGCACACACACACACACACACACACACAAAAACGCCATCAGCTGCATGCATTTGATATGCAACAAACTGTTTGCTACATATAATGCTGCTGGTGCTGCTTTTGCTTCTGGCAGTTTTGGTATGACGTTTTCCATTTGCCAGCAGAGATGAGTGAGTGAAGAAACCATAAAACTGCAGAGTTGTAACAACAAAATAAAGAAAAAAACAGATTTTGTGGGTAATAAACCAAAATATTACGCATAAAATGCCAGCATTAAATTGTTTTTTAACTCGACGAAAGTTTTTTGCTGCCCCTTCAGTTGTTGCCGTGTTCATGTGTATGAGTTTGTAAAATTGTTGAACTTAATGTTGGCAAACTTTTATTATAAAACTGAAAACGCAAACACAAACATGTATGTGGTCAAACAGTTGTATGAAAAGTAAATTGGCAAAGGCAACTAACTAGATGCCAATAGTATTGTCCTGTGTGCTTTCTTTTGCGGATACACAGCAAGAAATGTTTAGAAGAACATACAAGTACTTGGTTGTAGCAAATTTATTTTTTTAATTATTTTCCTTGACCTTTACAGATTTATTATATTATTTTATGTATTTGTGATTATTTATTAGTTTAGAACTTGCAAAGTTAATTTGTAAGTTGTAACTGCACAGAATGGGCGGAGTAATGACGACAATATTCCCCTGATGGTGTTAACAGAAACTTCTATCGGTGAATAACGTAATACGACCGATTTTTTCACATGTGAAGTAGCAGCGAGGCTGACATCTCTCTCGAAGCCCAAATAAGAACAACAGGCCTGATCGAGATTAAAAAATACGATAACGCGTCAGCTGTTCTGCAGTCCACAGTTGCTTTACGGCTGTCCTCAAAATCACTTTTGGCACATGACACTTCACAGCACCAGTTTCTTTGTCGTTCGAAGTTCCGTGTCTTAGAAATCAAGTCGATTTTTTTTTTTAAAATCATTAAGGAAGATTTTAAGAGACTTAGATCCGAAGTCTCCGGGCAAATGTCATCATGTTTACAATGTACAAAGAATTAATTGTGTAGTTCTACGCCATTATTCTAACAGGTTTTTTTTCCTGTTTTAAAAATTGGTTTTCGAGATTGTACAACATTTTACCTGCATATACATACATATTTATTTTTCACTTATTCACATTCTTAAGCCTATAAAAAAATTTAATTGCTTGCCTTTCTTTCAAATTCTAATTAGAGGAAAGTCCTACCAATTAGACACGGGACAAAACTTTTCTCCCCATGCATAATATGCCACAGTTTTAGTGTTAATTTTGTATGCGGTCGCGGTCGCGTTCTTCGTTTGAATTTGATTGAAATCTGGTGATTTCGCAAGCGTTTATTTAATACATTAATTTGCACGACTCTTGTTCCTCGCTGGCAAGTATGAGAAGATATGTGGACTATTTATTTTGATTTTTCACAGCCAAAAACGAACAATTGCAACTAGAAAATGAACAAGAGTGTTCCCTCCATCACTGTTGGCCACAGAACAGCAATAAAGATGCCCTGTGGACATTTTAATGTGCTGGAGCCAAAGCACTTGACATAAAACGTGCATATTAAATTGTTTCGAACAACAAAATCAGTCATCCACAAAAGGAAAAAAAACGGCACACGAAACGAATTGAAAAATCGCAATTCTTTGTTTTGTTTTGTTTTTCTTCCCTCCAGAAGTAATTGACCGCAAATGTTGTGTAAAAATGAAAAATATTTGTAGTCATAAGGAAAAACAAAAATGGCACCAGAATGTTCACAACTGGTTTTGAAATTGACATCAAATTAAATTGTAAGTGAAATAATTTCCTTAGATTAGTCAATTCTTACCACTTTGTCACACCGTAATCCTATTGGGCATGCAACTTAAAAATTAGGGCGTATAGGTAATTTTGTTGCCATACAGTCAACCGACAAAAATTTGGCACTTGAGACCGTTGTGAGACATTTGCAGGCATATTTGGCAGCCGCCACAGCACACCAACTAATTATCGAAGCTTGGAGTGAATCTGTTCTATTGGAGGCATTACTCAAACGACGATTGTTGTCCAGCTCAACATTAGTTGCAAAATCATGCGCCTCTAGTTAAGCAGCAATTTGGAAATACTTGCCGGTAGCTGGACTTATCCAGAAGAAAGGAAATAGGATATCATATGAACTGCAGTCGAGAAATCTTGAAACAAAAATTGACCTGCCCAAAATGTTATTTAGTCGCCAAAAATAAAAAAGAGAATCCTGCTCTCACTGATTGCTGGTGATGAAAACTCATTCCATGTTGATAGTCAGAAACGCAGAAGCTCGTTTGTGTGTGCCAAGCACTTTAATCGGCACCAAAGCCAATTATTAATATGTAGTCCTAAATTAATGCTCTTTATTTGGTGTAACGGAAAGGGTTCTATCTATTAAGAGCTGGGAACCTGATCACAACACGTCTCATCAGCTCGCAGTTGATCCATCAACTTAGTTCATTGCAATGGGAGCCGGTTTAGTCCTGGTGTATTCCAAACTGTGGCACTCTGCTTTCCTGGTGTAACAACAGGTTGGATTCCTCAGATGACACAGCAAACAACCCTTTAGGAGTTTATAGAGATGTGAATAGCTCTATTTTTGGGCAGCCAAATACCGAAATGTATCCGAGGTATTGTTTTCATAAGCCAATTTTTCTTATTATTCATAAGAACAAAATGGTAGGGAATTTTCAGTCCAGTCTGTTTAAGGCCTGATGTTTCTGCCGGATTTTGGGCTTTCTTTCACTGTCCAGGGAACAACTAACAGGATGGATTAGATCTCTCAACCAACGTGTTTCTGTTATGTGTCACTTTCCATCAACCACAAGGTGGTGAATCGCTGACAAATTAACGAGTGGAATAGGTCTACCATCAGATGAGTCCATAGTGGCAATCCCTCCTTCTTTTATAGAAATCTTTATTTTTACTACTTTATTGAGGAGCTAAAATTGCCAACTTAGAGCACTAAAGTCTTAATATTTTAATGAAATAACTACATATAATTGGAAGCTACATTAGAAACAATCTACTCAATCCGGTTTGGAAATTTATGTTTAGCTGAAAAGAAAAGTTTTTATTATACACATCTACATACAGACTTCAATTCATTCCAAATTAATTGCCCAACTGTACAAACTATGTATGTATGTAAGTGGTTGCCACATTTTGTAAAAATTAACAGCTGGTCAACATACATACATACATATTTCAACATTGTTTCTCTAGCTTGATTATTTTATTAGCTTTCCATGTTGTATTGCAAACTATTTTCAAAGATAATATGTTGTATGTACGCGCATATGTACATACATAAGTTCATAAGTTCGTATGTATGGATGGATGCCTCTGCGTGCGTTTGAAAATGAAAATCATGACAAGCATTTGGAAGTTTCTTCCAAGAAAACTTAAATACGAATGTGCAGTGCACAATTACGTGCGTTTAATATTTATAAAATCACAAAAGAGCCACAAAAGTTAAATACAAACACACACACATACACACATACATACATGTCGTTACCTGAAATGCAAAAGGGCGTAACAACATATTTCAAAATTTTACAGGAGAGACAAAAAACTCCAAAAAATCAAAGATTACGAAGCTGGTGTTGCAATTTCTTCAGTACAGCATTAAATTGCGATGGTGCATTTATTTCGTAGAAAAAAAATTTCTTTAATCGTCATTTTTATTAGATGTGGGTTGCGCCCTTTTGGTTTAAGAAAAAACCAACTTTGTTGTTACGACCTTTTGATTTTCTTTAATAAAATGGTTGTTATTGACAGTAGGGCTGTAAAAATGTAGGAGGACATGTAATTCGATTTGCTCTACAATAATAAATGAAAAAACCCATCTTGAATTTTTTGGTTGTTACGCCCTTTTGCATTTCAGGTAACGATATATACCTACTTACATACTCATACATACATACATAAATGTTTTGAGTTTACAAGTTGTTTATGTTTTGTACTTTATGCTGAATTTATGTTTAAAATATGTACATACATACATATATGAAAGTGAACATAATGCTGTAATTATGGAGAATTTGAAGAAGGCTTTTAGTAAGTGAATTTCTTCAAAATCATAAAAGTCGCATTTAAAGTGAAAGTTAATAAATATATACAATACAATATAATAAAGTTTAAATTATCTGTTTTTCAACTCGAAAAAAGTTCTTTGCTTTTTCATTGATCGTATACAGCAGAACCACGGAACGTGTTTTAAGAGAACTCCAATTTACATTCAAATTATGTACTCCAATGTTTTAAAGCCCACGAAAAATCCTCTGTAAAACAATGGCATATCACGTTCGTGACTAAAGACTCGTGTAACACCCGCCCAACCATAAACATTTCTACCCAAAATACACATACACACATACATACATACATGAGGTATCGCTGAAGAAACTGCCAGAATTTGGTATAGAAATTTGTTTGGCATTCCGGTTACATCTTCAAATCTTTATATATGACAATTTTTGGTGGCGACAAAAGCAACATATTCTATCGCTGTCTCTCTGTCTGATCCTCTCTGCCTGACAAAATCTTAAATCCATCCTAACAAATTGGCCACAAGTGATAAATCTATATGATGATTCTTTCTTTCTTTCTTTTGGCGCTACAGTCCGTGGTGAACATGGGCCTCAACCAACAAAGTTTTCCAGCTGGCACGGTCTTTAGCCAGCGTTCTCCAATTGTGCACACCAAGTTGGTTGAGGTCCCTCTCCACTTGTGTGCGCCATCGGTTCCGTGGGCGTCCTCTAATGCGTTGTCCCACAGGTTCGGAATCGAAGATTCTACGGGTCGGAGCAGTATTCTCCATGCGCTCTACATGGCCCAACCATCTTAGCCGTTGGATCCGTAGGCGCCTGGTTAGGCTCATGTCGCTGTACAACCCGTACAGTTCATGATTGAATCTTCTTCTCCAGAAACCATCAACGCAAACAGGGCCTAAGATTGAACGCAGAACTTTTCTCTCGAAAATACCAAGGACTTCCTCATCCACCTTCGACACCGTCCATGCTTCTGCGCCATAAAGAAGTACAGGGATTATCAAAGTGGTATATAGTGTCAGCTTGGTTTTTCGAGAAAGGGACTTATCTATATGATGATGAATGCCAAATTTATTTTATGCTGAAGATTCAATACCTGTGGACTCAACTTATGTCATGATATGAATACCAGAACTCGTGGCCTGATAAAATCCTCCTCATATCAAATGTCAAACTAATTGTCATTTCGTATATGACGTTTATTTTGTTCATCCCAAAAAAGGCAGCAAAGTAATTGGGTGTCTAAAATAAAGATTTCCTGTTTTCACAAACGTTTCACAAATACATACTATATTATTATATATTAAACAATATAAATTACATACATTTAAATTTTGAAAACTTGCTTGATCGATGGCAACTAAAATGATATTCATGATGATATCAAATTATGAACGTCTACCCCATTGGTTTGATATGACCATAAAGCGGACATTTCATGGTATAACATAAATTCATCAGGTTTGGATTCCGCATAAACCAATTTCCAAAAACTTGTTTGGGCATTGGGCTTTGTTTGCCATTTTGCCTTTCCATTTCTATCCAATGGGGGGCAGGTTTTTCGTTGGGAAACTGCCCGCGACAGAGCCTAATACTTTTCGGGGAATAAAGGAGAGGGGGTTCCTCGGTTGGCACGGCAACCAGAACTCTAGGAAGTTTATGTATGCTTCGGTTATGCATGTTTTTCCGAAATCTTCACCAAAGGTCAATTGGCAGAACGGGGACCGACGTCGGTCATTGGGTGAGGAGCCTATTCTTAGCTGAAACGTACTGGTGCTGTTGTCTAGCAACAGGCTCTGTTTATGTGAGGAACTAAGATCAAGGATAATGTACAGGCGAGTATGGTTAAGACCTGATGTTCTTTGGAGATTTCAGGCTACCAATTCAGGTGCCTTGTCTTCCGTTTTCTGGGAAAATATGGGGGTATTAATGAACCGCCGCCCACTTCACTCATGTGGAGTTGGTCCACTGTCAGATAAGGCCGTATTGGCAAGTACTGACAAAAAAATCATAAAAGACAGGACATCCATTTCCGGGCAGTTTATTTCACAGACGGACTCATTCAATGTAATAACTACAGAGATGTGAACAAATTATTTATAAATGATTGTCTTGTATTTCTCTTAATAGAAACTAGTAGTAGTAGTAGTTATTCTCTCGTTTTTGATATTTTCCTCCCGGGAGCAGTTGTTTGGCCAGCTTGAACAATTGTTTTGTCTGGAAGCATCTGCCAACATAAACTTGTTTTGCCAACATTAAAAATTGAGTCATGTGTTAAGCGCTCTTCTAGTAGAATTTTCTTAAATCTGTCTAACCATCCATCACTTGGATTAAATCCTCCCTCCGATAGGTAGTTTGACGCATAGTTCTAAACCCTTTACTTTTAATCCCACTCCATTTACTGGAACAAACCTTCTTCGCTGCTGTAGGAGCTCTTCTAACAACTTTTACTTCATTTCGAAGAGATCGTCTGGTTTTCGCTTAGAGAAATTCTTCTTTCTATTTCTTTGCACTATCAAACTCAACAAACATCAACTTATACCACATGATCGTTATCTGTACATTCTGCCAACCAAATCATTAAAGAAGAATTGGGCTCAAATAATAATTTTAGGGAATTGGCAACTTTTGAAGTAACTTTCAGTTCATAATGTTTAAAGTTTTGTTGTAAAATTTTACAAGACAAAAGTTATTTTCGATCTTCTTAAAACATTATAATTAATTTTATCTTGATTAAAGAGCGTATTTAAGTATTTTTGTTTCTTTCTTTTTTCATTTCTTTTTCTTTGTGGGGTTTTTATTTTTGTATTTAATGAATACATGTCACAGTCATTCATTTTAATGATGTTGTCTGTTAACTTGTTTTTGTCTTTTATTACAACCTCCGTTCAATTCAATATTTGTGGCATCATGATGATCTTGATTGTTTGGTGGCCAATATTGTTTAATGATTTTTTTGATAATTTTTGGCTTGAAATTTCTCCTTTCGCATGGCATTATATTGAACGCACATTTATCATTTGTGACCCATATTTGGCAATCCCGTTTTTCTTACAAAAAATGTTGCTTAATTTTTTCTTTTTTTTTTTTCTTTTGCATTGTGTTTAGTTGCCAGCAGAGTTGCGGTTGCATGTTTTTGATAGCAACCACATATACATACATAAGTAATTTATGACGTTTCTCAATACGTAGTATGTGATGCCGTTGTCTTCTTCTTCTTAGCAGTTTTACGTCAAAATACACGCCCTAAATAAAAAATTCTTAACTAAACTAAAGCTTTTTTATTTAAAAAGGAATTTTTGTAACATTGCGGGAACACTGATGAAGTGCAACCTATTGCACTTTATCGGTGGTTCTTACTTTAAAGGATTTAAAAAAATATATATAAAACATTTTGGTATACAGGGTAGGGCAGTGGAAAAAATCTTTGAACCATTTTACAGCCAGTAGTAGGTGGCAAGATTTTAAGCAAATATTTAATGAAAACTGGACCGATCTTAAGATGTCTAAAAATGATCAGAGCTCGAAGTAAATTCAAGAAATCAACATAAAAATCGTATAAATATTCTCAAATATCAGCAAATCTCTGCTTATGACGCAACAAGCAATAATATTTCCATACCTTGAATAACCCGAAATACATAAAAAAAAACAAGTTTTTACAAAGAATTTTCCATGTTTTCTAATAAAGCAAAAAATAGTTTATGTCCACGCAAAATGAATAAAAAAAAATTAACAAAAGTGTTTGGTGATTCAAAAAAAGGCCACTTTTTGGCGAATATTTTCGGTTGCTTCAGCACACAGTTTTTGATGAATATATAAAAATAGTTGTTGCTGAAGTTTTTTTCAAAACATATTATCATAGAAGGCAAAAATTTCGTTGAATGCGAGAAGTTCTTTTACAGCTCCGCATTCAACAAACATCGTATTCGAAGCCACGAAAAACATCTATTTAGACAAAAATTGTTATTAACCCCATGAAAAACAGACACAATTTTTTCTGTGTATTCATCTGTGTTTAAAAACTAAAAAGCTAATAACTTCTCAAATGGATAGAAAATTTTAATTTTCTTATTAGCAAAACTGATTTGTCTCCCTTCTTGATGGTCATAATGCGTTCGGAGAACAAAAAATCTATATACGAAATACTATCAGCAGGATTAGGACACGAACACCTCAACGATGCCAGAGAATTGTACAGTTTTCCAACAAAAACATTATTCAATTGGACAAACTAAATAAAAGAATTATTGAAAGGAACATTTTCTCGTGTAAATTTCCTCTCTCGTATTTTACCCTGGTGAAAACTTCACACAATAGTTTAATGTTAAAAACCTCCCAATAATCATCGTACAAGCAGAGAAAAGACCGAGATACATATTGTTGTGGCAACGCAAAGATGTTCTTTAATATTATTATGACAACAATTTTATGTTTGCTTGAACAATGCGCAAACAGTACGTTATTATTATATTATATATATTTCATTAATTCTATTGTATTGTATATGATTGGACAGTGATGAGCTTTTTTCGCCACAGACTAGACATAATAAAAGTGATTCCAAAACTTTAGAATTATGTTTTAATGTTTAATGCACTTTGAAAGTATAAATAAATATTAAAAAAAAGTCTACAAAATTTATAGTAAATCTGCCAAGTTCACATATAAAATCACAAAGTCCCAAAAAAAATCTATCAAGCTGGCAAACGTTATTTTTAGGCAATTTTGCGACTACTTGTATTCAAACAATATGAAATAATGAAAAATATTGCGTTTACAGACTTCTAAAAAACTAACCAAAAAAGAAGTTAAGACAGTTTTTCCCCTCCTGAAAATTGAAAACACAAGGATTTTTTGTGATATTTGCCGACTAACCCAATTGGCAATTAAGCCATTAATTAAAAAGAAAAACTATTATACAATAATATATTACCCTTATTATACTAGTTTAAGTACATACAAATAAATGTGTGCTTTAATATAAAATATAAACGTTAATATAAAAATGATTGTGATGATAATAATATGGTTGATCATATAAATATTATTTTAGATGTTACAAAGTACTTGGTTGCATGTGAAGGCAATATTTTAAGCACTAAGTTGTTGCCCGCTACCATGTCATATCCGAATCAACCACATTTTTGTTCCTAATTGTATAATACCCTCGGAATATTGTCAGCTCAACAATATAAATATGTATGTTTTTCTACATGTACGAAATGTCTTTCGAACAAAATAGATTTCATTATTTATTTTTAATAGCACTGGAAATTGATTTTCTTGAAGAATTCGCAACAAAAATTGTAAGCGAGTTTCTTTCAGCAGTTAAAAAATTATTTGTTGTTGCTTTTGTGCATTTCCTACAGTATTTCTTAACATTTTGATTTCTACTTTTCTTTCGTTTCGTTTTTTTTTTTTTTTTTTGGTAGATGACAAGCAGCTTAAATAAATGTCTTGTGAGGAGGTTAATATTTTGCCACTAAATGCAATAATTCATTCATTCATTGAAATAGTCAAGTAAATTCAACTCAACTCCAGCCAAGTCATGGAAGTCACCTTTTAGTGTAAGTGGCAAGAGGAAAGAAAAGACTACAACTGGGATTTCATCTAATTGTTGTTCGTGGGCTAAAGTGGGTACTTTTCACAAAATACTTCTTTGGCAATCTTATTATTTTTGCATTCATTCGCTCACTCAGCCTACATTTGCGGAGGTGAAGAAGAAGATAAACATTTAGCAGTATTTTATGCCATTTTCAATATCTTAGTATTTCTTCACGTAACAGTTGGCGGCGTTTTAAATAAAGTCTTCAACAATTTCAATTTTTTTTTTCCTATTGTAGGAAAAATTAGACAAATTAGCAGCCACAGTGGAATTTTAGCTTAATTTTCTAGCAATTAGTTAGAGTGTTGAAAAAACTTAATTGGACAAATTGCAGGTGCAAAAGTTTTTAAGTACGACACTAAAGAAATGAGGAAAATTTCTGTCACTTCGTAATGTGATTAGTTGTCTTGAAAAGGCAAAATGCAAATGATTAAAAACTTGGCAATGATTGCAGGAGCCGGGTAATCCGCAAATAAACCAAAATGATAAATATGTCATCAGGTAAAATAATTGTTTTGCTTAAATACAAATTGAGTTTAGAATTGATAATTAGCAGATGGGGAAAAACGAGCACTTATTTTTCTCTCTAAGAATATGGATGGTTTAAGAAAGTACTTATGAAATCTAGGGGACTCCTTTAGATTACAAAATAATTTAAAGACAGTGTAACCAAAATAGGTGAGGGTGACCTTGGGGTGTTGGCTGATTTGTCTGCGGTTACCTCTAAAAGTACCATTTACAACACAGTTACAGAAGTAACTCTGTTATACTGCAGTGCCTGTCTTACGGGATTGTGAACAAAGCACCTTTGGACTTACTAGTGCCCAAAGACTTCGTGCTTTACGTGCCAACCGTTTAAGGAGGCGAACCCCATGTACCTCATGCATCTCTATACTCAAGACAGCAAATTTCATCAAGGCAAAATCTGCTCCCTTTTACAAAGTGATGTTTGATACCTGCCTTATCAGTATGTAATGACTCATTTAACGAAGTCTCTTGTTGTAGATCCGAGCTCAGAAATTAGGGCCGATATTTCTGGCAGCAAAACAACACCTCCACAGACATTTCGAGTACCAGAAGTGGTGTTATTACACAATGTTTTCTTCCCGAGATTGGGCTACAGCCACAACTAGATCTAGATAGGCACCGATGGACTGTAGAAATTTTCACTTGTAGTTTACACGGTTACGTATTCTTTCCGTATTTCTCTAGAAATCACTTCAACGAGTTTTCTATTCGAAAATTTGTTTGTGTCATTAGTTTTGCATTCATGAACTGATTCTCGGAGACTTGTTTTCGTATTGATAACTTATTACTTGATTCGTTGTAACAGCTTTTGAGGACGAGAGTCCTACTATATGTAAATGCATTTGATAAGGTGCACTTTATCATTTTTGTTATCCCCAGAGAACTACTAAATTCCTATAACTTATGAGATTCGAGGATTAGAATTCACTAGCCGTCTCAAAGATCTCCGGACTTTTTAACTTAAATCTCAGATCTCGTCATTAACAAAAATTTAGCTCAACTCGTTACCGTTCTTTGATATTTTAAAGACTTTAGTTCCGACAGTATAACCATGCAATCGCCAATAGGGCTGTTTACACGAAAGTAATTTGTATTCAGGCTTGTAAAAAATACTAATAATACGAGACAGCGTGGAAGGATATGTCATATATTTGACAAACAACACGGTAAGAGATTTGAAATCATTTTTAGAAATTTGTTTAAGCGATAATTTGGTCACCCTTTAGAAATATATTTGTGTCACGCCGTCTCACAATCGGTCCAAATAGCGCGATTAACTATCGTGCTAAGTCGGCACACATTTTTAACTTCCTTCTTTTAATAGTTGTTGCATATTGTGGTAATATTTTTCGGTTTACATCGGCCAAACTGAAAATGTTGAAACGAGCGGTACTATAAGATCAACTATCGGTTCACGATGAAGTAATTTTTTTTTTTGTTCGAACTCTCTCTTTCTCTTCACTTACTACCTTTTCGAATACATTAAAGAAAGTTATATTCTCTTCAGAGTCCATTTCGAAAACCTTAAAAAATGTATTTTTATAAATTTTTTTTATTTTAAGTATTTCATTTTGTTTGGATTGTTTTTAATTTACTTTGAAAGAGATGT
Source organism: Epicampocera succincta (assembly GCA_932526305.1). NCBI lineage: Eukaryota > Metazoa > Arthropoda > Insecta > Diptera > Tachinidae > Epicampocera > Epicampocera succincta. Next base: position 64,048,722 of record OW052034.1, read on the forward strand.
TTGCAAACAACAGTGTCTCCATGTCGCTATAAATCGGTAACTTTGAGCAGTGCCTAACATTTTGATCGGTCAAAGCCAACACAATTTCTGCGCTTACGGAATATTTTCAAAAGCCGCCCAGGTATTTTGCCCACCTCAAACTACTCTGCCACTGATTTTATATAGTCGCTCATTTTCTGCTGATATTTTCCATTTGATGTGAGTTTTGATAGTGTGAAAACGAAAAGAAATACAACACTGAATTTGTTGAGACCAAGTCGCATTAGATCTTATTATTTCTTTATTATTTATTTATTGGCATTCCTATACAGCACAACTTACGAGCCTTATAATTATAGTATCGGATGATCAGTTCGTAACAATTATATAACATTTAACACAAGATAAAAGAGTTAAACAAAACTATTTTAAATAATATGAAATTAATACTAAACATCAGGTCTGTTAAAAACATTGAAATAAAAAAAAGGTACAAATTTGCCCTTAAAAATTAAAAATATCTTTGCTAAACTGCGTTGTACTACTAACGAATTTGGAACGATGGTGTTGAGTTCCATAGACGAAAAACTGCTATTCAGATATCAGCTTCCTAAATCTAACTGGGACCAGGATTTTATTTCCTCTACACTGCGTGAAAGAGAGACGTGAAAACAAATACGACGGCTCTCCAGTATAAATAATTTTATGCAAAAGAACTAGAGAACGAATGTTTCACAGGCCAAAAAAAAAACGAACATAAAATTTTGTCTAATAGGGCGACTTTTACTATATATTAAAATAAGCTTTCGTAATAAAATGAAAAACCAATTGGCATTCTTTCAATTCCTTTGACAAATTATTAAACAAATCGCCAACTTTGCGTCCGTCTGCCATCTTTATGAAATCACTCAGCCGTCGCTGGTCAGGGTCATATCTAAATTATTATAAACCAGGTGTGTGTGTGTTATAGTCCTTTTCAAGCTCACGTGCCTAATACTCAAAAATGCTTTAAATAATTTAAACAGATTATTTACACCCATAGAATTAAATTTATACCAGCATAACAGAAACGTATTGTCATCAGTTGGTACAAAATGATACATTTAATTGTGGAATTTCCGTTTTAATGCATTTTAAATTAATGCACTTTAATGTCGCTGTTCAACAGAATTGTCTCAAAAGAGACATAAAAGCAATTTAAAATAAAATATTCTTTTTTCTAATTTTCTATAAACACATCATTGTCGTCGCATCGCACAGTAGCAGCAGCAGCAGCGTTGTTTCAGTTATTGACCTATTTACCTCATAGTCTACATTGCACCATTGCAGCATGGCGAAGAATACACGTAGAGTGCATAGATGTGTTCATATATGATGTACGACTAATGAGATGTTTTTCTTTGTTTTTCCTTTTTGTGTGTGTGTGTGTGTGTGTGTTTGTTTGCTTTTTTTTCTAATGTGTGTTAATACATCATTTCATATCATGATAATTTAAAATGGAAGAGAACAGAATCTGCTGCCACGTCCGTTTTCCCATCAACGTATGATTCTTCTTCTTCTTCTTGTGCTGCGCTGCACTTCTTTTTGCCGGCAACGGAAAATTAAAGAAATGAAAAATAGTAAAATTATTTCAGAAGTAACACAAAATTTTTTCCCATTGTCACTTTCAATAATAAGACAAGGAAGAAGACTTGAAAATAACAAGTCTCAGCAGCAAGTTGCATGCAACATTGACAACAATAACAGCAAAGCAAGACAAACACAAACCAAGAAAAATGTTACAAAACAAAATAAAAGACAAAAAGAGTTCCTCTTGCCAGTATTTGTTTCCTTGTACAGCGCACATATGTATGTATGTATGTATGTATGTATGTGCGGGCCGCCGTTTCTAACAAGAAAAGTATAAATTTAAGTACATACATATTTAAGACTCGTGGCTGATATTAGTAAGTAATTTTCTATGTATTTCTGCTATGATGTAAAAGTATTTATTTGTTTTATAATGAATCAAGTTTGCCACTTTATCACGCATGCTGCAAGCAGTTGCAGCACAGAAACAAGCGACCTGCACAAGAAGATGAAGGAAAAAAACTATTAAGGGGATTTCGTTTTTAGCAAGTCTTTGTTTCGCTTTCCTTTTCGCTTCCTTTGTAAGTGCAGCGTTTTCAATTTACAATGAAACTAAACCATCTCGTTAAATGTTCTTTAAAGCCTGTACAACAAAGAAATATAAAAATTATTTCATGCTGGTCTTCTGGCATGAATTTACGAGTAATAATAACAAAAAAACATTCAAACAAATACAAACAAAAAGGTATTAATTTCAAGGGGTGGATGGATAGCTTTGAAGTTGAATTCGAAATTTTTGCAAATAATACATATTTAAGACAGAAGGGAAGGACGGACGTGTGTGGGGGTTTCCAAAATTTCGTTTTTATCTTCGAAAACCGCATATTTATAGCAGAGTTGTCAACTGTGAAAATCCAAAGTGCCCCAAAATGGGCACAAAAAGGTGTTTAACATTTTTCTTCTCATTTAAAACAACAAAACTGTTTTATTTAGTCCACATGATTTGGTGCCTGTTTAGCAGAACAATTTCGTATTCTTATTGCGTTCCTTGAAATTAAGTTTTTTTCGTCTAAATAAAGTGGCATTCAAATAAAATGACATTTATTGTACAAACACTCTTTTCTCACACTGCAAAACAAAATTTAAATTAATTTGAGTTGAGGCGAACGAAATTAAAAGGAAACATCGAAAACTGAAAAAACACATGTCTTGCAAAAATGTTTGGCTCACCAAAAACTTTAAAAGGCACCAAAAGAGGTGCAAAACGCATCAAGTTGACGCTGATTTATACCTATTAAAAAAGCAACAAACAATTATATATTTTTTTCGAAAAAAAAGTCTCTTACAAAAATCTTGAAAAATGTATATACAGCACCTCCGATTTTGTTGCTTTCTAGGAGTTAGAATTGCATTACAATTCTTTGGTTTTTTTATATTGAATATTTTGAGGTTGCATTTAGTTTTCGTCTCCCTCTGTAAAATAAAAAAAAATGGAGATTTGCTCCTTTTGTATAAGTCACCAATAAGTAACGGGTGTTTTGTTGTAGGTGAAAGTAGCTGTCAGTCCTATTGTCAAACTAGTGACATGTGTTGGACAACTTTTTAGCATAATTTGGCAAGTTGCCATGCCAAGACCTTCAACAGCTTCACGTTTATAAGTTGTGGAAATTTATTTCTTAAATTCAAGAAAATCAACTGGAAGTTTAACCAGATTGTTAACGTTACATCATCTGGGGATGAGGCTCATTTCCGACTTAACGGGTATGTAAACAACTGGAGGTGTCATTTTTTGAGGCAGCCCAGTCACCATAAAATGTTTGGCAACATAAATTTAATATGCAGGAAATTACATACTTTTAAACATTAAATGCCATGAAATCTGCGGTCTAACAAACCAAAATGTTGGCCATTCCGTTGAAATTATTGTGTTTATTTAAGCCCAAAAATATTTTCTTTCGAATCGATAAACAGATATGCGCAACCGAAGTGAAAAATATTACGACTTTTAGCCGCGGACGTGGTAAAGGTTTACAGCGACAATTTTTAAGAAGCGGATCTTCGTACGAGGCTCTACTCGGTGAATAATTATATTAATAAAACCGGCATTACTTCAATACCAAAATCGTTCTAAGAAACATTTATAGCTCAAAAAGTTAATAACGGAACATTGCGAAAATGATTCGCTAATGATTTCAACTCTCTCTACCCCCTCTCTCTCTAGATCGCTCTGATACTTCAGTGATGTCAACTTTGTTGCGTTATCAGCTGTGAAATTTCAAAACGCATTGAAATGCAAAAAACAGCGTCTTTGAAAAAACCCACCAAGTTTAGAGTTTATTTTTTATTTAAAATGTTTATTGAATTAATTTTTCATAAAAATTGTAATATTTTTGCTAACAAAAACAATTACTATAAAAATCCAAAAGGTACAGCAAATCTCATACAATGAAAAGTTTCTTTTTCTTTACATAATACAAATTATCTACAACAAACAGGACCATTTTACTTTGTGTGTATGATTTGGTAGGTTGTTGTTGTTATTGTGGTCTATAAAATTGATTGTAAAATTGTAAAAATGTTGCACTTTTGAATGAAATGAGATTGAAACAGGTGTATTTTGATTGTACAAAGATTTTTTCTCACACTGAAACAAAAAGTTTTTGTTGGATTCGCTTTGGTGCCACCATAAATCAAAAACGCTCACCACGCACCAACTACGGAATTTTTCGCATCTAGAATTTCAAAACGAACCGAAAATGTTGACAACGCTGGTGATGTTAATTATCACTGATTAATGAAACCTTTTTTGAGCTCTGAATAAATATATCTAATTTTAATAATTAATACAAAAGAAAACCTGTGCTCTACATTTCCGCTCTTTCTAGTTAATAATAGAATATTTAAAATGTTTTTTTTTTTTTGTATATTTCAAGTTGAATAAACTTCTTGTTTTGTCATACTCTCACGTTTATTGCTTTGTGTCGGTAACGAATTTTTATTATTACTGAACTTTTTTGTGGTCAATTTTTTGATTATTCTCTTTGGTCAGCCATCCCACAGAGCCAACAATCGAAAGCCAACGAACAAGAGTATGTCCGGCTGAAGGAGTTAGTGACCACTAAAGACAAGACACACGATTTTTATAAATTATTCATAAATTATCTGCTTGTAAAGAAAAAGAAAGCACAAATAAAGGAGTAGTTTGTTGTAATAAATTCGGTAAAAGTTAAATTATGCATTTTACACGCAACATTCAGCAATAATTAACAAAATTTCAAAAAATACAAAACTTCTCTGAATAAAAGAATCAAATTAAGAATAGAAGAACACAAATAAAATAATATAGACAATCAGAATAATAAATAAAAATTTGGAAGCTTTGGGCCTGTGTCTGGAACATTAACGTTCACAAGTATTTCGAAACGCCTAAACCGCTATTTGCGATCCATTGTTAAAATTAAGAGCGAAAAATTTAAAGAAAGGGGTGAAAATAGAAAAATTATTCTCGGTCTGCAAGTCCCTTCTTTTTTTGTCACTCCAAAGGTGTACAAACGTTAACGTCCAAGATAGTGAAACCGGGCCTTAGATTTTTAATTGCTTAAATATTCATCATTTGAACTTTCAGTGATTTAAGGTGGAACTGAACTAAATTACTGGATAATTAATTACAGCTTGTTTTAGAGCACAATTAAATGGCAATAAGAATCTTGGCAATAAGAAAGAAAGAAAATTTATATTTGCATCTGTTTATTTTCCTTTTATATCAAAAAGTGTTAAAAAACTAATATATTAAAACGGATATAAATGTGTGTGTGAATATAAACACGTGTAACCAAATTTGTTTACTGTTTCATTCGATATTCTTTTTTGATCGACTTATTTTAAGATATAAAACACGCCTGACTTATGACCCCGAATTTAACCTGTTCAATTTTGTTTGCAATAGTTGTAAATGAATTCAATCAATAAGAAATAATATTTTTGCTATTCTTCTATATGAATATAGCACTTTAATGGTCAACTAAAACTCTTCAGGCTTAAGATACATTTTGTTGTACTTAATTAAGATCTGTTTATCGACCTATTACCAGAGCAAGAGTTCTGTGCAAAATACTTAAGCTGATTCTCTTACAACTTTAGGACCAGTCGATTCGTTACAATTACTTCGAAAAGAACTAAGAATCACTAGATAACAAGTGAAAACGACTAACACTGTCCAACAAATTGAATTTTTTCTAAGAAACAATAATCCACCAACTGAATCCGGTAGAGGAGACTAAAAAACATATACATACATACATATATACGTTTGAATATATTGGTGTTTTAAAAGTTTACATCCGGAACTCACTTTACGACCAGTTTGAAGTTGCACCAATTCAGGGGTCCGAAACTAGTAGTGCGGGATACGTAACAGAACCATAATTTTCAAAATAATTTGCACAATTTGTAATCGTTGGTCAGGCGTCGTCAGTCTATTCATGCTGAAATGCCAAACTAAATTAAACATAAATCACTTGACAGCTGACAAAATGGCCGCCAGTTAAAAAGGTGTTGCCAGTTAAAAAGGTGTTGCTTAAAGTTTTACACCCTTTACTTGTAACACTATGACATTATAATTTTCCTGCATGAAACAAAGCGCCCTTTTCTACACTTTGTTACTCTGAAAATTAACTTTTGCAGCAAAAGTCTCATAGTCTGGACGAGGACTAATCATTCGCTTTTGAATACGCAAACTTCAATGTTCCATTTCGAACTTGGCCAGTGACATGTCTTGAAGTTACAAGCCTACTGTAAACATTCAAACTGCAATCTACAATCAAATAACCAATCCAGTGACCAGTCCTTTGTCACCCATTAGCCGCTTAATATTTTAACACCCGTACTCTCCCTTTTGCCAATTCAAAGCACAATTTACGCGTATCCCTTAATTGCTGACCCTCATACATCTTTAACCGCATTAATGAAACACAACATCTTCTACAAAAATCTCAATATAAATATTTGTTTTGGCCCAGTAACCTAAAAAAATTTGATTTTTGTTTTGTTTTGTCCAACTTGAAATAGCCCCCGGCGAAAATTGTTCTTTTAATTAGACAACAGCAACAAAATAAATAAATTTGCACAATAATGATGAATTTGAAAATAAAAGATAAGAGAAAAAATCGACTTTTGAATGACACAGAAAATATGAAATTAAAATCTAGCCCTAAATTACAAAAATGGCCGTGTGAAAATTTGTTATTCAGAAAACTGAATTGAATTTTATTTTTTTTTAGATTTGGCCCCCAAATAAAGTTACAAAAAAAAAAAATCAATTATGATTCTTTGCCAAAAACGAAACGAAATTAAAATCAGGGGAAATTTCAAATTTCCTTTCTGCGGCTCCGTCTGTAGTTTTGTGGCATCAGATGGCGACCAGACCAGTTGCAACAATGCGCGGTTCTCAATGATGATGTTGTTGAGATTTCAAATTAGCATTTCATTTAGTTTTTTTTTTACAAAACTAAAACGATGACTTAAGGGCTTTTATAATGTTTTGTACTTTTTTTAAGCTGCGGACGATAATGAACTGCTTAGAGCAAGCAAAAACTGGTGAAGGCCGGAAGGTGCATGGGACGGTTGTTGTTGTTCTCGCTTCGCTGGTTAGTGGTAGTGTTTTCGTACGGTTTTTTTTTTGCTTGTTTGTTTTGGTTTAATTAACTTAATGTGTTCTGCGGATGGTGTCTGTGTTTCTATTGTTTTGCTCTTCTGCTTCGCACAGTTTAATTTCATCAATGGTTAAAACAGACTTCTTACTGGTCAATTTGTCTCCAGTTGATTGAGACATGTGTTACAAAACTACGAACATTAAATATGCAAGTTAAATTAAAGTTATATTTTTATGTTCTGTGGAGATGGAATTTTATCTAACTCAGTTAGATTTTATAACCTGCGCGTTTTCAGAGGTTCACAACTTAGTGTTGGCAACATTGCTTTATTTGACAACCCACTTAACAGCTGTTTTAGTTTGGTTTGACATTTCATTATAGATAGACTTACACTGGCGATTTGTAGAAATTTTTAACCAAAACAGATATCAATTGTTATTGAATTTTCATTCAAAATTTGGTTCTACGATGAAGCCCATTTTTGGTTGAATGTGCAAGGAAATAACGAAGTAGAGATCTTTTTTAGATTTCAACAGTCGAAATATGGATTTAGATTTCAACAGTCGAATTGTTGCTATTTTCAAAAAACAAGCTATTATGAATTTCGATTATTGTAGATGTGAGTTTGTTTTTAAATCACTAGGAAATTTACAACTTTCCCTATAAATTTGGTTTTGGGTTACATAAGAAAAATTGCTCGTTTCCTGTTGAGCATGAAATTTAATTTAATATTCAATTCAGATACATATTTACACAATTACTGCAAAATTAATCAGCCTATCGCAAGACAGACTTCAAGTGATGTGGTTTCCGAAAATGGTTTCAGGCGACTACATATAGTTTTAGACATGTTCGGTCTATTCACTTTTCCGCATAAAAATTGTCTCAAAGTTTTAAAAAAGTTTAATTCTCTAATATTTTAAAAGTTTTAAAACTTGGTAAATAAGTAACTATTTATTAAGACGTTACATTGGTAAAGTTGATAAGTCTTTATCCTTGGCAGTTACCAACAGAGATAGTAGTAAATAAGAAATTAACAAACAAAAAATTTGTAGGCAGATTTTCATATTTAAGAAGATAAAATGAATGCCACCCAACTTATAGTATTTTTTGCAATTAACTCACAAAATGTCTTTTTCTTTCTTTAGCATTCACTTCTTTTTCTTTTCGCACACGGTAGGTATCCGTATAATATATAAACAGCATTCGTTTCCACCCAGGCCGAGTGTTTGTTGGGTAATGTTGAATCGAATCGATTAATGGCGGAAAAACTTGTATGAGAACTTAAATGAGAATCACTTTTTTATAGGTTTCTGAAACTCAGCACTACTTATTTTAGATCCTCGCAACAGGTATAAATTTGATTTTTTGCGATATATATTTTTAGTTGTTAACAAACAGAGAAATCTATTTTGAAGTGCTACACATGAGACTTTTAGTTAATTACAAAAAATTTAGATTATTATTTAGGCATTTATATATTTAACTTATATGTTGCTTTCCTGTAAAGATTTCAGAACGGGCGTTGCAACTAGTGCTGCCGCGGTCGGTAGTGTAACCTCTGGTGTTCGGGACAAACAAAGAAGATAGAAGGCAGAAGATGGTGAAATTAGTAATTTGTTGTTATGATTAAGCAGATGCTACAGCTCTTCTTCTTCCTTTGACGCTACAGTCCGGGGTGCACCTGGGCCAGCTGGCAAAAGTACAACACAGATAAATTTCTACACGCGGGAATCAAAAGATATCAGCAACGCAGTTAAATGGCCATTTGTAGGGATCCCGTGCAAAAACACTTATCCCCTGCAAAACCAACATAATGACTAGACTCAGAGTACGGGACAGTCGATTTTCTCACCAACATCTCTTAGACAACAAAACCGCTCCACAATATACAACTTGTAACATCACACACCTTTTAAACGAATGTCTCGCCTATTACTCCAGGAAGAAAATCCTTGTATCAAACACCACTTCGTAGTTATTGAAAAGTACATGCCACAACAACCGTATACGGTAATTTTTAATTGATAATAATTTAGTCGAATTTAATCAAAATTCAAAGTTGAATGCCTCCTTCAATTGTAATAATCGCAATTAAATTGAAATAAATAAATAAATATTCCAACGTCAGCATTTTAGAAATGTTTTATCTGCCTCCTTTTTTTCAAAATTTTCTATTTCTATATTTGTTAAATACAATATTTAAAATTTAAATTTAACTAACAAGAGTTGTTTGCAATGATTTTTTAAGGTTTCAAACGTTTCAAAAATTTGTTATCAATTCAAATCCCTTTTAGATTTCAAGTGATTTTTTTATGATTTTTGTGTTTTTTTTTTAATTTTATACTTTAGTAAAACCAATCATTTAAAATAATTCAAAAGCGAACCATTTGGCTTTTTTATAGCTACAAATATAAAAAATATCACGGACAGTTAATGTTTAAATTAATTTTTCTTTGTTGGTGCTTGATTACATTTTATTTTCTTTGATTTTTTTCGTCCATGGAATTCAGAACGTGCTAATACTAAGGAAATACAAAATCTTAATGAAAAAAAAAAACAGTTTATGGCTCTTAAAATGTTTATAACACTGTTTAACAAAATTCGTCTTGAGAAAGGGGTTTGTTAAAGAGAAACAGTCGTATAATATATTACGTTTAAATAATTGTGGAACAACTAGATCCTCAAGTACGAAACTAGAATGAATGCCGACGGTTGTCAGCAAATAAAAATTAAAATGTTTTACAGAACTGCCAATTTCGGCCGTATACTGCTGTCAGGAAAAACATTGTCATTCGATTGTAAAATAACGATTTTATCAGACATCTGACGAATGTCACTGCCATTGTCAAATGATTGCCAGGGATTCCTTTCTAACGTTAAAAAAAACTTCTTTTATGTCTTATTTGTCGTACAGTGTTATTAAATTACTTCTGGCAGGTAAAAGTTGAGATATTTCTTTTTGTACTAAAACTATGAAAAACACAATTAAATTTTAGAATTTTTATGATCGTGAAACAATAAAATGAAGTTTTAGAAAGTTAATAATGATAAAAGCGACGTGATGTTTAGGTATTCAATTTCATGCTCAATTTTTAAGCAATTAGATTATGTTCTCGAACTTTTAGTCCCATATGGGTACTTCCATGGTGTATAACTTTTAAAATAAAGTACAAAAAATATTTTTTGTTCTCGTTTTAATTTAAATTATAGCTCATGCGAAGCTCTGTAGTACATAATAAAGTTGACAGCAGATAAGATGCCAGAACAAAGAAAGTGGCAAAAAAAAATTGGGTTACGAACGTGACAAAAAATGAAAGTAGTTTTCTTGGCGTCATGCCAAAAGAGCCAATTAATTAACTTTTGTATGTAACAATATTATCTTAAGACGTCTTTGGTTTGATTAAAAAATATTAATTTTGTAGGGCTATTAAAGGAAAAGTTATTTGGGTCGATGCATAGCATTTCGAACGTGACATTATTTCCATAATGATTCATTTAGATAAAGTCATAAGCAAATTTATCCTTAAAAGTAGAAAAATAGAAGGGTTGTGAAGGTAAATTTTTTAATTTGTCAACCCTAGACACGAACCTGCAATATTAACATACCTCTGTTAATACATTGCCAGCACTCCGTTAAGCCTAACAGTTTTAATTATTGTCATAAAAATGCATTTAAAACTGAACGATTACACAAATTTATATTTTAAAAATATAAAAATATATTTTTGAAACAAACTTGTATGAAATAAAGTCATAAAGATCTAAAATGAACACACTCGTATAAGAAGATTATGGAAACTTTCTTAACAGCAGATGGGAAACTAAAATTTTATGGAGAGTTTCGTTTTTTTTTTAAATATATAGACAAATTTTGACAAATTTGAAATCTGAAAGAGGACTTTGTTTCTTTCACTGATATTTATAACCACATTTGAAAGTGAAACAAATTATTTTGTATTTAATGAATTTATTTTATCTTTTTATAAGTTATCAGTTTTCACTCAATTAAACGTTAATTTGATATCCGGTGTAATTTTCCTCAAATCGGCTTCATCTCAAGTGTAATATTGAAATTACATTAGCATAGCATTGTCACGTCACGATCGCATGAACATTGAATGTAGTTTAAAGAAAACATACGATAAAACGTTATAAGGAATAAGAAATTACATTCTAGCAGCTGGCGTATCTAGTTGTTCGTTTTAGGGCCTGAATTTACCAGATTAAACAGGTAAGATCTGAATACTCATCTATAACAATATCGTAAGATAGCCAGTTTTTAATTTTCTGGCCATGGTGAACATTTTGACGGAGGTACCCACATGAAAATTATTGTTTCTTTAAATAGATATTTAATGGTTCTGTGAGCTGGGTTTTCTTCACATTCCTACCACTGTGCTAAGCACAATCATTAACAATCCTTAAAGGAAGGGCAGCGAAAACGATGAGGTTGTGCTATTCAGCACCACATAAATATGTATTAAAAATAAAACTTAAACCGCGTGCTTTTGCCATTGGCACCCACAAGAGCACAATCTTAACAAATCATGCCACTTTCAATTTACATAAAACTCAAATAAATCATAATTTAAGTTAAACATTTTAAACGAGGATCATCCGCAACAAAAAGAGCAGGCGTATCTGAAAACAACTTTACAATTGTGCATAAACTGCATTGAATATTCTATTTTTATGGAAAATAATTCATAGTTCGAAGGCAAAGGCAAAGGCAAAGGAGGAGCGTGTAGTGTCAGCTTACAAAAATTATACAATTTACACCCAACCCATATGTTGCCTTGTGGAAAATCATAAACAAAAATGCTGAAAGATATATTAACATGAAAACAGACAGAAAAAACTAGTTGGAAACCTTTTTGTGCGATATTTCAAATAATAAATAATCCTCATCATTGAAAACAGCTGTTTAAAATTCAAGTGTCGCAGCAAAAGAAAAACCTTCCCAAAAACACGACCGACAGACCATTCAGCACTATTGAATCTAAACACGCACGTGTCATGTGTCAGTTTTAGATAAAACTTAACGTTTATTTAGACATAAGCAAGGGATGCATAATACCTTCAGAATGCATATGTTTTTGGAGCGACAGCCGCTCCTTAAAATCCTAAAACAAAAGCACTCAAAACTATCAACCTATAATTATGTGCATTTGTTTCTCTGGTATTTTGCTGTTTACGACAGACAAATTTGAAAATGTCAACAACGAGTCTTTGTATGTATTTCTAGATCAGGTAATAGGAATATACAAACAGCAACAACAACAAAAACATCACACATTTATGTAATAGTTTAAATAAAATTTTTAACGACACAAACAGAACCCCCGATAAAACACTATGCGGTTTAATTTAGGAGTGCGACCAACAAAGCATATCCGGTCAATTTTGATATTTCATTTGAATTTCCTTTCCTCCATGATGTTGATTTTGTTAATTACACGTGAAGAAAAAACACACAAAATCATAACATAAGGCAAAAAAAAAAAACATTTTAGAGTACTCCTTTTTTGCGATAAATAGCAAATTCAAACAAAAATTTTGCGGATTGAACGAACAATTTGATTGAAAATATTGGAAAAAAAAAATTATTTTGCGAAAACCAAAATTTGTTTTTAAACTAATTGTGGTACAATTACAGATCTTACACGAGTAAGATGAAAACTTCACTGAATCCGTTTACAATTGCGCATTCAACCGAAATCGTACTTTAATCCACGAGAAACACTCAATTCAATTAATTAATTAAGAGAAAAAAAATTTGGTTTTTCCTAACAGAAACCAAACAGTATTTTGCATTGAATCGACAGTAAAATTTCCAATTATCCAGTACATTGGAAAGAAAATTGCTGCATATATTTTAAATACGATTGCTTTACAATGTAAAAGCAAAATTTTCTTGCAGTGTTGTGTCAATTAAGCATTTTCAATGCCAGATTAAGCATAATTATTTTGTGCCCATTAGCGTTTTAGTTTCAAACAATTTTTTCAATTTTTGTTAATTAGAAATGGCAACAAGGTTATGGGGAATTTTAGGAACCAAAGCCTACACTGAAGGAAAAAATATCGCCATACATTGGTGAAATGATATTTAAGAATAAAATTTCTTGACATATTTGCGAAGAAACATTAAAGTTTAGTCTTGTAAAAGATGTTTATAGCTAAATTCTACTAAATTTCAGTTTATTATTATTTTTGTCAGTGTAAATAGTTTGAGATAATTCTTGCTTAAAAATAGCTTAAGTCGTATATTAAAATTGCTAAAAGTGCATCTAGTTTTATTAATTTTTTTTTATTGTTGATGAATTTTTGTTGTAATTTTGGTTCAATAACATTTATTGTTGAATGCAGCCTTTCAATGCAATACCTGCTAAAACTTTATTTTCGCCTTATCTTTGACTTTGAGCTCTTATGATAAAAACCCGCAGATATATAAATATATAACGCTTTTACTAACTCCACGGAATTTATACGAAACCTTTGCTAATATTTGTATATATGTAGAGGAAAGGAAAATTATTAGAAATTATTTTGAATTTCATTAAATTTGCAAAAACAGAAAGTTTTTGTTTGACAATTTTCCCACGAATCAACCAAATTTTACTTTCACCGAACGTAAATAACGCATAAATTATCTATAAATTAAGAATCTTTCAGTGTATCCGGCACGTATTTGCACCCAATTAAAGGCCAGCTTTTCAATATTTCTACCATTCAAATTGCCAGCTTTAATATGAAAATAATAATGCCAGAACATGGTCATTATCTATTAAACAACGAACAGCCGGACGGCCGCTCATGTGCTGCTACTCTTTGCATCAGATCCACTCATGTAGAAAGTTTTAATGTCTTTTATTGTTTTTCTTTTTCAAACTTTTAATATATTTTTTTAAAGTATTGTTTTTGTAAATGGTGTGTGTGTGTGTAGAAATTTTGTAAAAACGAACAACAACAATTGAAGTTCATTATTTTCATAAACGTAAACAAAATGATTTGCCAAAATGTGTTTTTTTTTTTTGAATTTTACTTAATAGGAATTTATATAGACTTTTTTCTATTGGCTCAGGTGAGTATTTTTTGTTTTTTTTTTTTTTTTGTTGAGAAAACATAAAAACTTCGCTTTGTTGAATGTTTTAGTTGATTGAGTGGAAATAAATTTAGTTCAGCTGCAGCAGTTTTTAATGTGCTGAAATCAGCAGGTGTGCCTTTTTACAGCCAAATTTTGTTTTTTTGTTTTAGTTTTTCATTTTAATAATTTTTTGTTGCAAAAATAAAGTATTCATAGCATTGAAAAATATGTTGAGCAAAATTATAGGAAAGAAAATGTGTTGAAAACATGAATTAGCCTGTATTTTCGCCAATGCAAAACACTGTTTCCATAAAAGTTGAATTCTTGTGTTGACTAAAAAATACACAAGAATGTAGTTTTGAAAGTTCTGTCACACTCGTATTGTAGTGTTTTATCAGCGGATTATATAAACTGTACCAATTAGCTGATACTACGAGTATAGTTCCATGCATTAAGGTTGAGAATTGTCGTTGTGATGAATTTGGTGAAAGCCGCAATGCGGCACGATAATTCATCGGAAGCACAATTTCACTATCTGTGGATTCGGTCTCCAAAAAAATTCGTTTATCTCATGATAAAGTTTAAATTTGACGGATAAAGTATTTTATTCAAATACAGTATTGCCAACCACTAGACGGCGAAAAAAACCAACGTAAAACGTTTTCTAGTCGTATAGAGCAAGTTTTTTGCCTGAGTGTATTCCAAACTTGTGCTCTCTGCTTTCCTGGTTATAGAGAAGAAGGTGTTTCTCCTTTAACAGGGGAACTAAATTTGTAGGAGAACTCAGTATGACTTCGGTGGTATAGGTGCTTCGGAACTATTCAGCAAAGTTTAACTGGCAGAATGGGTATCGAAGTACGCTTGGGATACCGTAAAAGAGAGAGCCTGGGGTGTAACTTGGCTGAATTGTTCTAAGACGCAGGAAGGGTCATTGGCGAATACGGCTGATAAAAGGTGAATGGCCCTAAAAGTGGGGTTCCAAACGTTGTACAGATTCCTGTTGTTCGGAAACAAATTTTTGTTGGGTGGTGAATTTTCTGTCTAGCCTGGTCTTTGGCAATTTGGGCTAATAACACAATACCTCAACTTCTTGGGCTGACTAGGGAATTAGTGGCAGTCTAGCTTTCGAGCAGGGTGTGTGTTATGTACCGCTTTGTGATATGGAACACAAGAAGTTGCCACTTGTATATGGCAAGCATGCCGAAAGGGAGGTATGATAAGTTCACTAGTGAAGTTAGTCCGCATCAGATTAGGCCATAATGGCCGTTATAAGTCAATTTTGCAATTGCATTTTTTAACGTCCTATGATCGTGTTTTTTGCCAATTCGTTGCTATTTTAAGTGTTAAATCAACCCTAAATCAATAACAGAGTCAATATTAAGTTATTAGATGAAGTGGCTGGCAATTAATTAGTTAAGCCTTTTTAAAGTTGTTAACACTTTATTTTTACAAAACATTTTGGTGTCCGTAAGTCCTTTCGAGAAGGGTGCAGATTTTTATGCTTTTTGAAATTAGAATTCTTAGATTAACTTACCAATCACAAAAGAAGGTTCTTGTTAAGATTTCATTGTAAACCAGGTCTTACCTGAAAAGAAAAAGAAATGTTAAACATTTTAATAATTTATATTCAATTGATTGAAAAAGCTCACAAGAGTGACAAAAATCTGCCCGAAAGTAAATGCTTTAATAGGTTTATAAAAGATTTTATTTTATAAAAATGTTTTTGTAGGCACAATAGTTACGGCTCGGCTCAGACATACAGAGTTTCCCGCTTCAATACTTCTCGCTAAAAATTTGCAAGCACTAAAAATACTGAATCGAAAAAAATTGTTTAAATGCACCCGATTAAAGAGTTCCCCTTTTAAATGACTATTTAAAAGCAAAAAGAGATGGGAAAAATCACACTCCTAACAAGTACTTTAATGAATTAAAGAAAGTGTGGAAAAATCAATACTTGATAATGGTTATAAATCAACAATGCAATCAAAAAAAAAAAATTTGTATCAATAACAGAATAATTATTTATTCATAAATACCAAGAGACATTAATACACATGTCAGAAAAACATAAAAAAGGCTTAAGTTACAAAAAATTTAATATGTGGCTGGAAAATTTAACGCTCTTGCAGCTAAAAACGCAGTTCTTATCAACAAAATTCTAAATGTCTTTAATCTATCAAAACCATTTTTTAATTTGACTTATGCCTTTTTCGGGTCATAGCTCTGGAAGTAGTACCCAAAAAACGGAATATTTTTCTTCAAATATTAATTCTTTAATAAAAAACTAGGCTAGAAAAATTACACTCAAATAAATTTCAATCACAGTAGAGGGTTTTTTGCCTTTTTCCCCTGAAAAATCTATTCAATGTACAATAACTCATAAATCCTATGAATATGAATATAAATCATATGACGAATAAATAAATAGTTTTATTTTACCTTTAATAAATAACCAAACGTTTCAGCCTGTATAAAATAGATTTTGACGGTGCCGTTAAGTGACATTCGTAGGGCAATGCTGGCACTCATATGAATTCAATATTCAATAGCAATGCGGCACATTTGCCCACTTTCGGTACTTTTGAAATGGTATTATTTTGGTTAATAAAAGTAATAATTGATTAATTATAATACTAATTTTAATACTAAAAATTATAATAATAATAATAATAATAATAATAATAATAATGATAGCAACAACAATAGTGTTAATAGTATAAAATAATAATAATAATAACAACACAAACAACAACAACAAAATAATAATAAAAATAACAAAAACAAAAATTATAATAATTTTAATAATAAAAATAAAAATAATATAATAATAATTTTAATAAATTGTATAAATTAAATGTATAAATTACAATGTAAAAAACTTTATATATCTCCAAGCCAATTTAGTACTTTTTCCAATTTCACGTGTACGAAAATAACTTAACATTCCCCATCACTATGCCGAAAACATCGGAAAAATATCACACGCGAATAAATTATGCTAGACACTGTTTTGTTTATTTTATTGACGTTTGTTACGTTTGTAAAGTTTCTATAACTACACATACGACCGTACGTTAAACATAACGCATAACGAGGCCTTAAGAGCGCAAATTACGAATTTAGCCGCGGTTCTACTGGAATGACTACCAATTTTAAGGCCCTGCGCTTATAACCGGAAACTATTGTACTGGCGAAATTAACTCAATTCATGTTAGAATTGTTCTACTGTTCTTCCACTTATTTTATATACACAAGTACATATATATTATATATACATACATAAATATATAGTTTATGATTTTTTGTTCTCTTTTTTTACATTTGTTAGTTTTTTGCTCATTTGAAGGTTTTCAAATTTATGCTTTTTTTTACTGATAAGTGAATGAATGAATGGTGGCTTTCGCAGTATGTAGATAGATGAAACCCAGCAGTGAAAATAAGCATTAAACAGGACCTTAAATAGGTCAGTTTGGCAGACAAAAAATTTAAGTTTCTCACTTATGAATTTTGTTATGCCAGATTCCGGGGATTCCCAAAAAAAATTTATAATAGACCAAAAGCAGAAAATAATCGCTATAAGTTTTTGGTAAAACTAATTGTCCTCAAGAATAAAATAAAATTTCATATGTTTTGAGCAAAGCAAAACCATTTTTGTACTTTTATAAGTTGCAAATAATAGCAAGAAATTAAATTGATTACTATAAAAAGAAAAATAAATGTAATTATAAAAATACTTGTTTGAAGTACTTCAAATAAAATGCAATTATTACTTGTTGATTTATTGGCCTGAAAAAATTATTGCAGATCGTTCTCACATTTAACACATGGAGGCCAGAAAGACGGGTGGGAACAATTTAGTAAAGCACTGTATTTGTAAGGGGAAGCACAGATGGGTGGTCGGTTTATGCCAAAATATGATGGCAGGTGAAAATAGTTGAGTCCTGATTTTGCATTTTAACGTTTTGGAAACAATTCAGACGTATTTGGGCAGCTGTGTGGGTGTTTCTTACGTCTGTTTTTATCTTTGGAGTAGCGGTTTGCCCCACTCTAACCACCTAAAGTTTTGGGTCAAACATTTTTTCCCCAAACCAAAACAAAACTATAAGTTTAAGCGTATTGAAAAGCAAAACTCCTGCACTATTGGTTCCCTAATATTGGTTTCCTAAGATAAAATACACTTGCTTAACGTTTGTAATAGTGTGGATTTGTTTTAGAATGAAATGAAAATATTTGTGGAGGGTGCTCTTTTTAGAGTTACACAAACTTTAATCATAATAAAACAGAGAAATTTATTTTTAATATGAATGAAACTGGCTTTATTTAATAGAAAATTTTATGCCATTAATGTATAAATATGATTTCGGTCATGTGGCCGCCACGAGTGCAGACTGGAATACCACTTTTCACAAACTTTTAGCACCATTTGCGGTCGTATGTTGCCAATAACTATTCGAATGTAGATTTCCAGTTGTTCAATTGCCTCTGATTCATCGACGGATACAAGTGACTTTACATAACCCCAAAGAAAATAATCCAATGGGATTAAATCACATGATGTTGGCGGAAAATTACGTGAATGTGTTCGTTCACCAAAAGTTTCTTTAAATAAATCAAGTGCAGCGCGTGTGTTCATCTTGTACTTGTAGGTACGAAAAAATTTCTAATCACGTCCCTATACCGTTCACCATTGACGGTAACATTTTGACCATCATCATTTTTGCAAACATATAGACTTCGCCAGTCGATAAAGCGCACCAAACAGTAATTTAATGGTGTTTCGACAAAACCTTGTGCATTGACTTCACCGCAATAAATAATTGGCTTCACCGGAGAATGAAATTTTCAATGGAAATTCAATATCAAACTGACAAACAGAACCATTATTTTGATAAAAAAAAAGTGTAGTCCAACTAAACAAAAAGCAACTAAGAACTACTAAATGGGTTTCCAAATCAAAGTTGTGAACCTCTACGATTTTTGAACTAAATTTACGCTATTCATTCAATAATAAAAACGGCAACTTTAGCGCCGTATTTATTAATATAATGCAATTTAAATATGCAAAAAATATTTCCCACAAAGTGGTTCCAGTGTAATTTTAATTTCCGGATTTTAATAGCGGATCTCCCGATACTTAAATATACGAGGAAATTAATCCGATAACAGAAACAGACGCCCAATACAAGTGCATTATCAGGTACAATCTTATTTAGCACATTTTCTAAGACTTAAATATAGGATGACATAATGGCGTCGTTGAATCCTGGTGCGAAGGATTCAATGACGCATTTTTGTATTTCTTGCCGTATATGTTGATTTTAGTTTTCTAATCACTATCGTAAGTAAAGTACGTCAGTACGATAAAACCCGAAACAAATGTCAGAATTTCTGCAAAAGGAATGCGAAATAAACGAAAAGCCACCGCCTTCAAGAAGGAGCCAGAAACCCAGCCAAACGTGAACAGAGTTCTCGAATTTGTAGTGAAAGAAATACTTGATGATATTACCACTGGACAAGTGTTTCATAAATCTGATGGTGCTGGTGTTGTGCTCGTAGTATGCACAAATCCACCATGCATGTCATATTTCTTAAAAGCACCCACCAAAACGGAAGTGTCAGGATGCCATTAAAAACCAAAAGAAAAAAAACCTTAGACTCTAGTCATACATTTAAAATCAAGCTTAAGAATATTTCATATACATACATAATAGAAACTGCCCGAGGAGCAACAGAAAAAAAACTTTTCTTAGATAATAGAAAACAAACAATTATATTTGCACATTCCACTGCACTTGGGAGCGTGTCGTGTTTTTCCTGCAGATTGCACAGAATAGAACAAATCGAAAAGAGAGGGTAGGCTTAAGAAATAATTAGGAATTTGATTAAAAATACAAAATTAGAAGAGGGAACAATATTTCCAAATATAAAATGCCACTGTTCCTTTGCTTCCTTTCTTTCTATTTGAAAAGTTTATTTTTATAATGTTATGAGTTGCTGAAACAAATATTTACATTATTGAAGCAGAATCTTTCCCCTGCACTGGTTGGTTGCCATTTCAACTATTTTAATGTCAAATCTAGAGAGTTTTATATGTAGTTTGTGAGGAAATATACGATTTATGTAAATATCTAGCGACTTTTATTTGGGTAAAGAAGTTGTTGACTATAAAAATATGTACCAAAATCATATGTATCATGGGAAGGAGGCACTGATTATACTTATGAAAGAATGAATGTGGCCCCGTAACAAATTTAACCTTAAAGTAGACCTCCTCAGATAAAGTTCACTAGCAACAACGTTTTTCCCATTCCTAAAAGCACTTTCTGGCATGTCCTTGAGCTCTCTGGTCGCATTATCCCATCCTTTCTTGGGAACAAGAAGAAAGAATCGCTGCAATCAAGACAGGTGAATACGGTGGCTTAAGCTTGATTACGGCGTTGTTTTAGGCCAAAATATTGTAAGCAAACAAACTATTTTTGTTGGAAATTCCTTGATTTTGAAATGGAATTCTCTGCATACACCCTTCATTCCCGAAATTGCCGCAAAAAAAGTATGACCAACAGATATGCCGATATCGTCAGTATTTGCTTTAACAGTGATTTGACGCAAAATCGTGTAACACTTTTTATCACGTACTTGACATTGTCATCGGCTGTTGGTGGGCTGGGGAGTCCAAGCCGAACGCATGTACCAATGGTAAACATTTTTCAGATTACCATGACCATTTAATTCCATTTTTACACAAAAATATTATGGAAATTCGTTGATCTATTTTTTTCGAAAGCAGAAAACTTCTATGTCTCTCACAAACAAACTAAACGTGCTGAAAAGCTTAAACTGTGAAATTTAAAATTTTAATTTATTTCTGTACTCTTATGAGCGTTAAAAAATATTGAATTGAATAGTTTTCTTGGACAATTAAATAGCTTTTCCAGCGACATTGTATTGGATATCAGCTTATGACTTCGCCTAAAGCAGGAAATATAATTTTACTAGAATCATATATTGTTTCCGCTAACAAAAGCCTGGCAATTGAAGGTTGCCACCAAACTCATGATATCAGATTTCCAGAAATGTAAGACTTTCATTTTAATCTGTATATGAAATGAAATGAAAGGCTGTAATAAGAAGAACTTTATCATGTATTGCACGCAGCTGTATGAAAGCCTTGCAGTTCTGATGTTCATTGAACTCAAATATTAGTTTGTATAAAAAATCATTTCCCAACGCTTCTTCGCATATGGGTGTGACAACTCTCACGCCAGACCTGACAGGAACGACATCCATCCACTATAATTTTGGATTAGCAAATTTCAAATTTAGACCTACTACGCCTGACGCCTGGTAAAATCACATCTAACTTCTTTACAAAGTGTTTGAGAAACACTGCGGAAAGAGAAAGTCTATCCGTTTACAACTTCTGACCAGGCTTTCCTTAGCTTTTATACTTTCATTCCTGATCTTAATAAAGAGCTTTAGACCCCATCCAGTTTTAATAATCAAAACTTTCCAGATACCAGCAAATGCTGTACTTTCAAAAGAGTTGAGAAATCAAAAATTTTCTTTTCAAAGATGAACAAGGTTTGTCTCTTGTCATATTTGCTGCAAAGCTATCACTTTGCGTCTGATACATCTTACAACAATAGCACATTGTATCCTACATGTTTGGGGGCTGTTTTGTTTAAAAAATGTTTTATTTTTTAATGGATTGAAGAAAACGCAAATTGTAAATAACATCAATATAAAAATGTACTCATATAAGACGTCTAGTGAATTGCATTAATGACATTTAATATTGTTTTTCTAAGCATTTCACATTTTCTTTCTGTGTAATTATTAATTGGTGAAAAATACTCATATATTGCATTCCAGTGAAGATCATAAAGAAAGAAGTTAAACCCGGTTTCTAACACTTTTTTGACCATAATTCCATCCTTACAAGAAACTGTAACACTTTTTGGGCGGGCTGTAGAAGCGCCCAACTGGTTTTTTTTTGCAGAAACTGAAACTGATCCCCAGTGTTTTTCGTGCTCTAACACAACGATTTCAGGTTCGTTCTTTTTTTTTCGGTGAAGTTAATTGTTCACCACTCACCACTTCAGACATCAGAACTGTAGTTTTATTGATTGCAATGCAATGCATGAGCTCTCGCTGCCCATCTGATCGTATTTGTTCCTTTCTCGTTCACACTCAATACACATGAGCAACTCAGAATATGTTTTTTGTTGCTTATGCTGGTTTTCCACTGAATTTATTTTTTCACAACTGCAAAACACATTCATAGATTCCTTCTATCTTAGAATAGTGAATATGGTATTACAATGCCATCAACCAAAACCCAGCCACACAATGACATCCAGCAATATGGTGCATCATAAAATCGTAATAAAGAATGAACTCAGCTTCTTAAGAGTGTACGATTGAGTAAGAGGTCTGTTTTCCTGTTTGGCTCCTATTCTGTAAAAATTAAAACACGCATTCGCATTTGAATAGTGCATGAGTTTAAATTACCCGTTTGAAATTTAGTTATTAGACCTTGAGGTTGTTTTATTTTGAATCGAAATCAAATAATTGCATTAAAAATGAGACCGGAATTAATATAAAACCATGAGCATCAGATGACTGACGTTAAAGTGATAGGGGGGACAATGATGCGTCGAAAAAATATCGCCAAAATTTTGTGAAAAGTAAAAAAGAAGTAACAAAACTTAGCCATTAATTCGCTTTTTGTATTTTTCTCAAATAAATTCTCTAGAAAATGTAAAGAAAACACTGTTTTTGGTACATTTTAAATTATACTGAGACGCCGATTAATCGTAATGGATGGCACCGCCGGAATCATGGGATCATCAATTTTCCCGGTTAAATGAGTAACAATTTGTGTAGCATTTTTGAAAATTCTTTTTTTTTTAGTTAATTCAATTATTGAAGGATTTAATATAAATGTTTAAAAAACACAAGAAAAAATATAATAATTGTGCAAAGAAAAAGAGTGCTAAGGATTTTATTTTATGTAGTTTCTTAAAAAAAAATCATGTGGTGTGTGTTTCTTTTTTTTAAATTCATATTTTCGTTGACCAGCTTTCGAAAAAAAGTTATGTTTAGCAGCCCAGATGATACTAAAACATGAATGGAATATAGAAAACAATTACAAGTCTTCGCACCCGTTTAATCGACGTTGCCGGTTAATCGGATCACGGAAAAGCCATATCAAATATTGAACTTCAATTTTTGCTATAAAAGCATTTTTCCTTTTATTAGGAAATGCAAATATTTTTATATGAGTACATATTTTAAGTGAAACTCGATAGCGCGGCATTTTTTTTTTCCTTAATAAGTTTTTGACATTAAATAAAACCTCTAGAAGTAATTTAGTTACAAGTTTAATATTCTTAAATGTGTGGGAAGAGGTCAGGTCTGTTCAAAATATATGCTGAAATTGCAACGTCCGCTCGATTATTGTTTGTTTTATAGGTTGGAACCATTTATCTGCATTTTGCAGTTTTTTGAAGCATTGAGCAGTTTTGAAGTTTTCTGTTTTAAAAATCAGTTTTTACGAACACACGCAAATTTTGCATTTTCAACTTTTTTATTTGTGACGTCTTAATTTTATCCCATTACAGGCATTTTCGGTTAATTATTCCTGGATAATTGATTTGCCGCTTAAATGCTCTTAAAAAAGGCTGTCAACAAAAACTAATAGAAAAAGCCCGGCTTAATTGAATCCCGTTTAATAGCGGTATCCCTTTAATTGACTCTTAAAATTCCACAAGTTTAAAACAAATCACATGCAAAAGTGGCGCTGAAGTTTCGTTTGTAAATTCCCAAAAATAGAACCCAATTTTCACACCCAAATAAAAGTATTTGTAGTTGAATTTTCAAAATCATATATTCTTATACATTTTGTAATGTGTGTTCGTTTTATTGATTGCGCTGCTCAATTAGAGGAGTTTTTTTTTTTTTAATTGAGTGAATGGATCAATTAAAAGGGCATCGGGCAAATGATTTTCCGCTTAATAACACGTTCACAGTTTCAGCTATTCGTCATGTTTAGTTTGTTTGTGAGAGGCATAACAGTTAGAAGAACGTGAGACACCCAAAGCAGAACTGCTCCCAGGATTGGAAAAATTGTTGGCAAATGTGAAGGGGGCAAAATAGAAATTGATGAATAAATAAATAACTTTTTAAGAAAAATTAATATTCCCCTATTTTTTGAACAGACCTCGTATTCTTTTCCTTTTTTTCATTAAGCAATAAATGTAGGTGATTCGATATCATCATTTCAATACATAATTTCAAAATCTTGATCTTTTATTAGGCGAGTTTTTCTTAAGCGAAAAAATGTGTGTCAATTGAATTTTTTTTAATATTTTTTGTAACAGTTTCACTGTTCTATTTAAAATTTTAATTGTAACGTTTTAAATACACCTACGAATATATTCTTAAACATTTGTGTATAAAATTTATTAATATTCCCACGCGTTTTTATTTTTTCTTATTGTTTTTTTTTATATTTTTCTTTTCTTTCTTTGGATTAAGTCGAGTGTGAATTAGTTTGGAGTTTAATACCTCGTAACACTTTTCATTACGTTAATGTTGTTTGTTGTTCTTTATTTGTATTTTTTGCCTAAATTGGAGCTTAACAAAATTATGCAAATTGTTGTGGAACTGCCAGAGATGGAAATTATATATAATTCAATAAAAAACAAAGCATCAAAACAGTGAATTAAATGTGGTCTTGTCTTTGAAGTTGAATTTAAAACTGCAGGCTTTTTTTCTTTATTTCTTTTCAATACTTTAAAGCTCACAATCCGATTTAGAACTGAGTAAATGCTAAAGACAAGAATAACTACTAAAAGTAATATTAAGCCACGTCGTACAGGTTTTAGTATATTGTAAGATCTGATGAGGTGCTGACAATGACAAGGTTTACCAACAGAAGATATGCCATCAATTTAGACGACTATAAGAAAATCTTACAATTTTATTGCCTCATGATTGTCTGGCAATAACTTTTGAATTGATTAGATAAAGTGAAAAGGAATTGATTCGATTAAGTGATTTTCAGTGCCTCGATGGATCTGTTAGGCTCTAAATTCGTTTCCTACCCAAGATTATGGGTGTGTCTGCAGGTTTTTTTTTTCTCACCGTTCCATAATCCCATTATATTTATTGAAACAGTTGCCCTACTGACCGATTTTGCTGAAATTTTCACAACATGGAACTGGGACTTTGGAGTGACTTATGGGCTACTTTTTTTTCAACCACGTCCACTTTTTAGTTTTTATTACTACTTCCACATAGTTTTTAGCAGATTTTATAAGACAAACGAGCATAACTTCGCCATTTGTGGATCAATTTTCAAAATCCTTTTTGCATAAGGAAGAGCTCCACCAATTATTGAAAAGTAGCGAAGTAATGACTTAATTATTATCTGCTATATTGTACAAATAGTTGTGTTTAGTACAAATTCATTTATTATCTGTTTAATGAAAATATTTATAAAAAATTTGAATAAGTATTTGTAAAAAAAAAAAAAGGTTAAAAATATTTACAAAATCATGTCTATTCATTTGGCAGTTTTAATACACATTTGTGTTGTTCGTTTTAAGGACTTTTAATGGATTAGTTTCGCTAATGACTTTTGTTATACGTAAGCGAGAGTGGTAAGTACTTGCCACGTTAAAATAATTACTTAAAATGTCCAAGTAGAAGTAGCGAAGACGATGTTTATTAACTCATTACCTTTCAGTAGAAATCTTCGCTACAACTTTAGTTCGTCGGTTTGACAACTCCAACTCTGCGAAATGTTGTTATTGTTGTTGTCCTCACTTGTGTACTCGTATACGTGTGTACATATGGGGGAGTGGGTGTGTAAAAATGAATTGTTTCAGTTTTGTTTTTCTACTTTGATTCAGTGTAAATTCAATAAAAGGTGTTAATTAAAATGGTTTAAAAACGCATTCAGTTTTGTAAATTAAATAACATTTTTCCAAGTATTTAATTTAATTTATGATTATGATTATTTGTTGAAAATTTTGGTGGAAAAAATACAAAAATTGTGGGTGTAAAGAACTGTTTGTTAATAAATCGGCAAATTGTACAATTTTTTATTATTTTAATATTTACAACATTTAAAGTGTTTTGAGCACAACATCGATAAATTGATTGATTGAATTAAGACGATTTGCGGGGAGTAACTTTTGTTAACAATTTTCACTAAATGGACGCATACGAATTCAAAAATAATGCTGACAATTAAAATAAAAATTTAAGAAGCTGGAAGAAATTAAAGGCGTAGCATAAGTTGCCAGTGCTTTTTTTCTACGGTTGGCTACAATTTTAATTACCATAAATTTTTGCGTTTTTGCTTTTTTTCACTTTAATTTATTGCAAGGAAAATCTTTGCAGAAAATAAATTTTTTTTTTGCGTGCATTCATTTATCATTCTTGTATTCAAAGAAATTTTTTGTTTCATATTTCAGTATTTTTATAGTATTGGAAAAACTTTAGCAACAGCTTTTATATATCTAGCAAAATTTTTTTACTGAAACAGGGAAAATATTCTATAGAAAACAAAAAAATAATTCAAATATTTTCAACCCAAAAGTTCGCTGAATAAGTGAAATTTTTGTCTGAATACGGACTTGCAAATATATTTCGCTGAATCTGCAAACACGTTCGTTACAAACAGTGTAGGAGACATGGTTCGTTGAATCAGCAAATATTTTTACTGGAATTTCTTTAAGTCCTGCAAAAATGTTTGCATGCCTGGAAAAATCTTTGTCATCATTTTTTCTGCGCTGCTTAATGGAATAGAAGGGATCATAAAAACTACGCCTTTGTAATAAAATTACCTCGTATCTTTGTTCATGCCTTAAATACTTATATTGAAACGGTTACTTGCACCGGTTTAAAATCAGAAAAAAATGTCCTCCTTGATACCAGCAACTACTGACCTAAACGTATTAAAAAAAAAGTGGCGACTAAAAAATATGCAATATATATATATAATAAATTAACGCAAATACACATTTATTTTTTTCCCCAACTGTGATTTTTATAACAAGCCACTCACGACAAGTGTTTCTGTTAACAGTGTGTTTGGTTGGTTTTTATTTTTCAGATTCATTTTTTATTTGTAAAAAAAAGTTTTTTTCGCTTAATATTTGCCTGTAATCCATCTAAGATGAAGAAAATTTTTGTGAACTTAAGCACAGACAGGTTTGTTGTGTGGAAAATTTTTTGTCGTATCGTAATTTGTATGGAAAAAACACTGATAGAAAAAATAAGCTTAAATTTAGAATAAAGCAGCAATTTAAAAAATCTCAATTCTGAATTTATATAAAAACGCTTTAAGAAAATTTGATTTTCAAACAGTTTCAATAGCTATGAAATATTTTCTTTATCATGAAAACAGACACATGTACAATATTCTTAATCGCAAATTAACTATAGAGCAGATATAAAATTATTAGAAATAATTTATTTAATTACTTTTTTCATAAGACAATCGAATTTTACGTAAAAACTTAGGAAAATAGTTGCAAAAGTTATATAAACATAAAACTGGGTGTTATTATTGATTTCGAACTGAAGGAAAAATTTACAGTAAATAAATCTCGATCGATATGCGAATTTCAATTATTTATTGATGCGGTATAAATTTTCGACAAAGTAAATTTAACATCCCTGTTTAAATTAGTTACGAGCTGAAATTGTGCCAGCTGGCGGTGAAGGAAGATACTTTAGAAAAGTTTATAGCTGGAAAAGTGAAGTGAAATAGTGTCTTTTTGGGCAGCTGGAATGATTTTCAGTAAAATATATATGAAACATCAAAATGCATTAAGTTTAAAATTAAAATATACAATTGCTCTTTTGGTGAGATGATCATGATTCCTCAGGAATCCGGTTAGAAAAAAGAGTTTCACGCTCTAAATCTGAAGATAAACGACAAAGACTGAGTTCGAAAATATGAAACTTTAATTAATAAACTTTAAAGCTTTCCTTTTTTCTATTCACTAGTCTATTTGCCGTTTATTTGTGTAGTTTTCTCTTTTACTCCTATAAAAATATTTTTTAAATCAAACAAATTAAACTAAAATTATTTTTCTTCAATGTTTAAATTTCGTTACATTTTTAATTTTTTCTTTATCTTTTTGTTATAAAATTTGAGGATTTATATTGTAGAATTTGAGGTAAGAGATTTATCAACATTGCGAAATCAATGATATACTAATACCCTCAAAGTAGAGATGATAACGCGCCAAAGAAAATATACCAAAGACAAATACTGTTCGCAATTTCGGGACGGAATAAATAACTAGACCCCACTGTAAAAAATCTTTGGCGCTTTTTATATATTAGAGATTAATATACATACGTAAGTAAATATTTTAATACCCTTAATTGAAATTATTGCCTTACTGGGAGATAGTCCCAGGGGCAGGTTAAGCGTTGACGATTTTACACCCAGTCAGGGCACTCTGCTTTCCGGGGAATAGAGGAGAAGGGGTCCCTCGGTTGGCTCGGCAACCAAAACTCCAGGAAGTTCATGTATCACTTCGCTTATGCATGTTCTTCCGAAGCCTTCAGAAAACGTCAATTGGCATAACGGGGACCGACACGCCCCAGAATGCCTTTTGGCGTTTTGGGTCGGTCATTGGTTGAGGAGACTATCCTTTTCTGAAACGTTTTGGTTGTGGTTTAAACCTAAAGACGCAGAAAGAAGAATATCGTGGAGGCGCTGTTGCCTTCTGATGTTCCTTGTGGATTTCAGGCAACCAAATCAGGAGCCTAGTCTTTTCTCTTCTTCTGGGGAATTGTTTGAAACAGAAAGGCTGTTTAGCAAAGAGTTGATGATTTGTGCCGTGCAGCATATTATGGGAAATTGCCACCTGTGTGAGCCTTGCGCTAGTGAACCCTCACCTTGTGCACTTAAGTGGCTTTGATCTACTGCCAGATATAGCCGCCAAGGCAGGCGCTGGCATAAAATCAACTCCAAAATCCGCCTTACTGCTACCACATCTAATGCCAATGTAGACGGGGTGTAAGTAACCATAATAATTGTTCAAATTACACATGTTTTCATCATAACTAGACGTTTTATAGTCAAAATCAATCATACTATGAGTTAAAGTCAAAGCTGTGTATATCAAAACTATTAATAAAAAGACAATAGTAAGTTCTGTAAGCACTCGGAAGGCGCTTTCAAGTTACGGATATATAAGCAAGAACATTATTATGCTCAAAACGATAATACACTGTTAGCGACAATAATAATTTTTAGTAAAAAGTCGGTACAAATGCTGCCATATCAATAGTATAAAATATGTTTCCTGCTCTTTAATGGTTTTGCTGCTGCCACAACTACCAACTACTGTTAACAGTTTTTATTTTTTATTGGCAACTAATAAATAATTTTCCAATGTCTTGCTGACACCACATCAGGACAAAGAGAGTTATTTATTATTTTTGAAGTGTATTGCAAATTTGTATACAAAACATTTATTTTATTCAACACCAATCACTTCTATGATTATTTATAAATAATGTGTGTTTTTTATTTATTTTTTTGCTGCTTAAAATGTTATTGCTTAAGGAAGGAGAAACAAGTTGGAAAAATGCATGTGAAAATAACAGCAACAACATTAAAATAAACTTAAGGAATTTTTATTTTACCTTTTTTTTTTTTTGTTCGCAACGAACAAGTGTGTCTTTTGAATATAAAATTTATTTGAATTTTTTTTTTTTTTTGCTCTGCGATTTTAATGTTTTTGTTGGCAACAAACAAGTTGTGCCAATATGTTGTAGCGTACACTACAACAATTTAGCACGTTACGAAATTTAAAACCATTAAAAATAAAGACTTGCTGGCCACTTCAATTGAAATTGTTTTAAAACTTGTTGTTACGAGTATTTAAAGTTGTGGCAGTAACTTCGACGCTTTTACTCGCAAAAGTAAGTGAGTAAAAGCAGTTTTTAAAAGAATGATTTGGCGGTAAATATTTTTGCAAAATATTTGTAGGCTTTTTTTTTTTTGGATATTTTATGAAACAAAACAGACTATCAACTTTAAACGGATTTGATTTAACAATTTCGATCAGATTGTTTTGTTCATATTCAATAGATAATTCTATGTATTCCGTAAATACTTGATTCTCTTAATATCGTATAAGAGGATTTGTTTAAAAAAATACGGTGAATTTTCATTTTAGGACTGTAAACCAAACCGTTTATTAGTAACGTTTTATTTACTTCGCTTCTAACGCCTATCTTGGAATATGGATCGATTTTATGAGACCCGCATTACCGCGTAGAATCTGTTTGAGGCCACAATCTAAAAAATTATCGGAGATTAATTTGCCAAACCTTAAAGGTAGAAGAACACTGTTCAATACACCTGATTCTGTGTTTACGCGATAGATACGTTCCTCGAAAAGTCGCGTAAAAAAACGGCGTAAAAACAAAGATGAAGTATCCATATTATATTGGAGTTGGTTCCACGTATGAAATATCAGGTAAAATAAGATAAATAATTCAAATTCAAGTTGCTTTATACACAAATATATTTTATTTAAACAAAAAACAATAGAAAAAACAGTTCATTTAGAAAAGTAATCACAAAAATCATAAAACTTAAATATATGTAAATATTTTTGTTATATAAATATATCATATACATATTTTTTAATCGGTATCACTTTCTGATAATCGCATTCGTTTGCGAAAGACATCACTTTCATTGCTGGAAATATTTGCGAAATCAGGCTCAGTGGCTGGTGATGGTGCAGTGGTTTTGATCACAAATTCCGTTGACTTCACGTTGAAATTTCGCGGCTCTCTTCGTCATCATCACTAATTTCTTTGGTTTCGGGCGCCTCAAGCACAAAACCAATGATTTCATCATCGCTAAGTGCCTTATCGCACAATAACTCGTCAATATGTGCAGAACGTTTTTCTGGTAAAAATCAAGTAGCGTAAAAACCGAATGAAATATTTATTTGGAAGCGCGTTAAATCAAATTCGCGTAAAAACAGAATCAAGTGTATAACTTTTTTGACGAATCTGATTAATGGAACTGCATGCTCCGATTTGTTTGTAAACGCTCCTCCACGTCCTTGTATGTTTGCATTGTCTGGATCCACTGAGAAAATTATGTTGGTTCTTCAATCAATCAGCCAAATTTATGTGATATTAAACGCAATATAATAATTAATTTAAATTATTAGTTGCTGAAAAATTTTGTATGTTCTCGGTTTGTAAGCAGTTGTACCCTATTTTAATACAGTCCAGAGATTTTTAAATAAATAAATAAATTACCGTTATCTCGAGCACAATGTGTACGGGTTTTTTTTTTTCTTTCATAACCATCAGTTTTCAATTCAACGCAAATAATGATGACAAATAGTGCAGCTAATTGGGAGGAAAAGTTGTTATATCACACGCAATGGTGCTACTGATAAGTTGGCAATAATAAGTCGGCAAAAATAAGCACAACTCGGAAAGAAAAAAATTTTATGTCCGTTGGATATTTTATTATGAAATTGCTAATTTAGTTTTTACACCTACGAGTATGTTGTCGTTTTGTCTGACGTTGTTTTATTCAACATTAGATAGAAATACGCGTGACTTGAAGTAGGTAATTTTTTCAACTAATTTTTATACACACGTACATATGTATGTATTTTTTTAATTTCAGATGCCACAATTATAAGGTATTTCATTAATTGTTCAATAGCACTTAATTCATGATGTATTTACTATTTACTATTCAATATTTCAATGCAGATTTTGCTAATTATATTATTTGCATTTTTTTCGTTATTATTGTATTTTCCTGTTTTCATTATTTTCCCTTCAAAAATCTAAGCAATTAAGGTCAAGACACGTGTTATTCTAAACTGTTATTCAGCAAAAGGCTGCATAAGAGATAGAAAAACAAAATAATAATAATAATAAGAGGCATGAATAAATGAAAGTCATTGCAAAACAAAAGCGCTTAATTTTTTTTCATGAACTGGCAAGTACAAACGATATAAAAACTGTTTTTGTAAGTAATAGAGATATTTTTTAGCTGTGAAAATATCAATAATATTCTCTTTTCTTCTCAACAGTGTGCATACATATATACAAAGATCAAAGTCGGTTGTATTACTTAAGAACGGTTGGTCCGGAGCCGTTCATATTCATCTATGATCTGTTGGGTTTGCCATCGAGACATAAATAATAAGTGTTAAAATTTCAGAAAATCCTAAATAATCTCACAAATTTACAAAAAAAAATACTTTTTCCTTAAAAGCGGCCGGGCAGGTTTTGGCAAATTTTTATGAGTTTACCTTGGTTTTCCAGAAGAGCAGGTTTTTCTATGGTGTACTCTAAACTGTAGAGGCTCCTATTTCTCATCTCATTTAACACTTCAACCAAAACTCTGGAAGGACACTGGACACTGGAAGTGGCGTTGTTAGATGCTGTTGATAGAGTTGGCTATGCCATTCCGGGATCCTTGAAGTGCTTCCTCAGCATGTTTTAGCTTGGCGTATATCAAACTGAGTCATACTGCTTTTCGTGATGTAAAGGGGTAGGGTTCGACAGAATTATATGACTTCAGTTATGCAGACTCTTCTGAAACCTTCATCCAAGTTCAACTAGCAGAACAGTGACTACCATGCCACCACCTGTGTTGTCTTGCGGCATCGTGGTCATAGGTTGAGATGCCCACTTTGGGCGTAACATTCTGTGTGGGACTTAAAACTAAACACACTGGAACTGACTTTTGCTGTTGATACCGGAGTAGTGGTCTACGTTCGGTGATCTAAATATGCTCGAGGTGCTGTTATCTTGCAATAGTTTTTTTGTTCGGGGAATATAGAGGCGAGCCTGGTTAAAGCTCGATGTTACTTGAAGATTTTCGGCTAACAATTCAGGTCGTTCCTCGTCTTCCTTTTACTGTATAAGGAAATACTGTTAGAAGAAATTAGTTAGCCCAAATTCTCGAACAAGGGGGATTGTGTTACGTGCGCCCAATACAATACAAGAAGTTGCCACTTTTGTGGGTTTGGTAAGCCACATGGGGACGTTGCTGAGCCATTGACCAGTTCACCAAATGTAGTTGATCCACCATCTCGTTAGATGCTGATGCAAATCGGTTTCATAATCCCTCCTGGAGGCAGTATTGTCTTACAACATGTGCCTATTTTTGCCAGAAACAAGATGGTGGGAAATCGCCTCGATTTCCTGATTGTTTTGAGATTTCAGGTTTCCTGACTTTCTAACTGACCATGAATTTGGAGACTGGCGTTAGTTAGCGTTCCTAGCAAGGGGCTTCTTATACGTGCCGCTTGTCACATATCCCACGAAGTTGCCAATATAGAAAAAAGTTCATTACAGCCCTTCCAATTTTTATAAACCATTTCCTTTTCAGAATTGATTCCACCACATTTACACAATTTGAGAGACACATTTAAAGTTTAACGCTCTTTATAATTGAAGCAAAAAAAATAATTATGAAAAATATTTATTCCAACAAATGGAAGGTCAAAGCACGACTTCCACTTAAAACTATCAGTAACACTTCAGAAACTCTTGTGCGGTCACTTGAAAGCAACTAATTTATTACAAATGGGAATTGAATTTGATAAATTGAAAAAAAAAACTACATACTGTAAAAAAAATTAAAGTGCTGAAAATGTGGTTAAGACACTTTTCTGCATATTTTATCAGAACGCAAAAGAAAAAGAAAAAATTAAAGGTAATAAAAGAAAAACTTTTTTTAAACCAGAAATCATTCATTAGAAAGTTGCTAATCTGTTGTGGTAAACAGAAGAAAATAGAAAATTTCAAAAATTATGTTAATGTGCCAACGGAAGACAACGCCAGTCATCTACACACGTCACAATCTCTCACGCGCACACACACATCTGCGTGTATAAAATTTCAGTTTTGGAGAATATGTACAAGTATATTCTTCTCCTTCTTCGATTTCTTTTTACAAATAATAAGCCTCTTATGCAGTTGGAAATATTATCAGTTTAAAATTTCTAATTAACGCTGGCAAGTAAATATTTTAAATGCTATTAATGTTTACGAGAATGTTTGTCTTCTGTATGGCGGTACGGGCACATGATGTACGTTCGGGCAGAGGCTTCAAAGACTGAAGTCTAACCGGAGCAGAAAAACTATTATATAAAAATTATTAAGCTGTGTAATTGTTTGTTGGCTTCGGTAGCACTGTTCACTTATATTTTGGTTATACAGCTTCTAATATTTAGTTGAAAATTCAGAAAAGTTATATTTTGAAAATTTGGATAAGGCGACAGCGATATGTGGTGAATTTCATTCATAATAAAATTTTCACTATCAATTAACACTATCAAAAACGTTGGCAAAGATCTGGTAAAACAATATTTTATGGCAAAACTACTTTTTAAATACACTATTGCAAGCGTTGCCACCTTCTGCTATTCAAAAACCGCCCCACCTGCAAGTTTTGTAAATAAATTTTGTCTTTATATCATCGACCAAGCGGTTTTAATAAAGAGCGGTTTTAATAAAGAGAAAAATTTATATGAAAAGCACTAAATTGATGAGTGGTTTCCATACAAAATTTTCCGACAAGTGACTTCACAATTTATTTCAGCAAATAGTATGGAAACATTCGAGTTGATTTCACACTAATCTAAATTTGTTGTTTCGAAACAAGCAGAAACAAGCAGAGGCCGCGAAACAGCTGCCCGCCCTTCCCCCTCCGCTTGCAAAAAATTATTTAAAAAAAATTATTTTCTAATTAAAGAATGAAAAACGAAATTAGGCCAGATCAAAGAAAAAAAATTTCATGTGTCAAAATCAGTTATTTAAACGAATTACAAAACTTTACAAAATACATTTACAAACGCTCTTTTTTTTTTGTTGCGAATGATAACCGGAAATGAATTTTCTTCGTGAATAGCAATACGTATAATAAGATTATATAGAAGAGCGGTGGAAACTGAGACACAATAATTAGAATTGATAGTTGACAGGGATCTGAGAAAACAAGCTCTTCCTACCGCCGTTTTATTGAAACGTTGGTATTATTGGTGGTCCATTCAAAAAGTTCAATTTTACATGTGTATATCGTTTGGTATTTTGAAATGAAACGAAACTGTATAAACAAAAATTTTGCATTACAACATATAACACACTTTAATTTTATGAACACAGAAAACGACCTACCAACCACATTAAACAATATTGGTTTTATATAAATACTTTGTTGGCTAAATACGATCAATACAGTTAAAGCATATTTAATCGATATTTGTTCACAATTGTCAACATAAAATATTGACTTTTAATATGAAATAATTTTAAATTAACATGAAATGATACAAAAACAAGATTATTAGAGTTCCGGGTGTGACGTTTTTGCCGTTGGGAATCTCATATTAATTCAATAAATTACAAATCCAAAAGTAAATACTTTTTTTATTAACAACCCAAGCAAAGTTGCAGGTTTCCTAAAATTTATTTAACTGTCCCACGATGTCGAACGTTAAAGTTCACCAACATTTTGAGCAACAGCCAACTGATTTAGAGTATGATTAATGCGAGCAGTAGATGAATAAAGTTAGCAAATAGTTTTTAAATAAGATTCGCTGTTTTTTTTTTTTTTTTTATTGAAAATGTAAATTTAACTTGTTTTATTTTTTTTAGTTTTTTTATTTAACTTATTTTAATTTCTTTACGCCTTCCTAGCGGTTCAAATCCTTCTGCTCCCCTCTCCCAAATCTGTTCGCGCAATGTCGAAACTTAAACTTTCTATACTTGTGTAGGTACTCGCATTTCCCATAGACTCCAGCATTTTCTTTCACTTCATTTTCAATTTGATTTCTAAATAAACTCTTCAACGTTTGAGACTTCACCTTTGATTGGCGAAAATAATCAAGTTCTCTTAAGGTTTTTATTACCTTGTTAATGAGCAAACAGAAACTTGATTTATTTATTCTTGAAACAAGTGACTTTTTGCCAAGTTTTTCTAATCGCACAATTTTTTAGTAAATTTATTTAACTCTGGCATGACTGTAAGAAGACACCGTAGCATAGTTTGCATAAATCCATCATCCACCATAGAAATAAGAAAACACACCAATGCCTGCCCCCTCCCCTTTACACACACTCCAAATTAGCAAACATTGACAATACTGGATGTACCTGCACAGGATGCTGTTGGTGCTGCTGTTGGTGCTGCTGTTGGTGCTGCAACTACTCGTACTTATGCTGGGGCTGTTGGTGGCAAACCTAAGACTCAGCCGTAGAAACTGACAGCCAGCAAGCAGGTTGTCAAATTAATAATGGCAAGCGTGAGTGTGTGTATATGTGTGTGTAGATGTGTGTGTATATGTGTGTGTATGTGTGTATATATGTGTGTGTGTGTGACTGTGCAAGCTTTTGTGACCGTGTTTTGGTGTGTTAATATGCAAAATCTATAGAAATTTCTATTAAAAATAAATTTTGCTTCATCTTTTTCTAACAACAACAACAACAACAACAACAACAACAACAGCAACACCAACATTTACATAAATTGTGTTGACATAGTCTGGCAAAAGGTAAAATAATGTTCATAAAAAAACCCCTGTGCATCAGAGCTTTAGGATTTGGAAAGCTTTATACAGTGTAACTGTTCTGTTGTTTGTGTCAGAGTTTTCTTTATTTTTGGTCTTTTTTTTTGTCATCCTGAAAATTATGCTGGCATCAGCGGTTTTAATTGCTAGGAAAGAGAATTAAAATAGAAAAAAAGTAAAGTTTGCTAAACTTTTGCTGCGCAACTTCATTATAAAATTGTTTGTTCAGTTTTTTTTTTTCTTTTTTTTTTTGCTACGAATTGTGTTTGTTAAACTAGAGAGAGATATATTAATAAAAAAAATCTGCAGCAAAAAAACTAAACTAATGAATAAAAGGGTTTATACTGCATTAAGAAAATGCAGGGAAAAATGCACCTGCTGGCAACTGACAAATGCGGTTTTTAAGTGAAATATTGGACGGAAAGAAGCAAAAAGTAAGCTTCGGCTAGTTTAAAACTTAAATCTTTCACTTGAGTACATGCAGTATCTAACAAATAAGAAAATGTGTTTATCTAAATGAAAAATGCTTCTTAAAGCAGACCCTACAAAAGGCAGAACATTTTTCTAAAATTACTATTTAGTTAGACATTTTAAAACTAAAAAAAAAAAAATACTCACAAAGTTTAGACAAGCACAAAACAAAGCGAATGTAGAATTAACGTGCAAACAGGTTGATTTAAAAACAGATTGTAGTAAATTTCTGTAAAGTTTTTCGTGGCTTAACTATGATTTTTTTCAAGGCATAGCAGAAACGTTCTGGAGAAGTGCAGCGATTCATGTCCTGCTGACGTACATTCTGTATGTTTTCACTTCACAAATGTCACACCAAAAATGACAATTGCCACTATCGGCCATAATTCTACAATCTTGAACATGATGTTCTATTTTTCTTTAAAATGGCAATGAGAATTTAATGTAAAAACACAAAAAACAAAATGTGTATGAAGGTTTGTAGCCCTAGACACGAACCTGAAATCTTAACATAGCGCTGTTAATATAGTAACAGGAGTCTGTTAAACATAAAACTTTGAATTTGTGCACTAAAAATGTATTTAAAACTGACAAATTAGGCAAAATTAAATTCCAAAAAAAATTTTCAAATGAACTCACTCTCCTAAAAGAAGATTAGAGAAAATTACCTCGAAGGGTTTAAACAAATTTTTTTTGATATAAGATGAGATGAGCAGAAAAGAAAATAAATATCTCTATGAATGTCCAATAATCAAAAATCATGCTTTTGTGTGTTTTTTTTTTTTTTTTTGATTAAATAAATTCAGTTCGTTGCTAAATGAACTTAATGTTTCTTGCAAAATCAAGAAAATTCGAGCCAACTTCATAGCACGATAAGAGCGTAACTGACTACTTTTTTATGTTTTAGTGTCTCCTGGATGTCAGCAGCTCAAAAAAGGCAACATGTAGTTTTGTTTTTGCCTTTTCTCGAATGTCATGAACACAAAATATTTATTTATTTATAACTTACAAAGCAAATTTACAAGGGAGGATAACGAAGACCATATACCCATTACAACTGTCTTTTAAAAATGTCTCTTTGTCCAACATATACGAGCCATGCCTTCACTTGGGAAGTAGCAACAGTTATCAGAGGCAAATCAGCCAACCAATGCGAGTGAGACGCAAAATACTCGAAGGCTTTGCGAACGTGAAAACAAAATAAATATATTGTAGCGATTTAGCTGAGTTTTGTTGTTTGTATTGGCGAGTGTATCGATAGTATCGGTACTAAATAAGATGTCATAACTATTTACATAAACAGAAAAGCAAAATTTTTTTTGTATTCATTGGCCATCTGGCCAGGAGCCAAACTTGAATACTTATGATTTTGAAAACTTATTTCTACATCAATTTAACCTTCAGCCAACCCATTAATGAAAAACACTGAATTGAACATGATTTTAATTTTAGTTTAATTTTTTTCTATTTGTACTAAGAAGTTAAACACAGCTAGAACTATATATGTATTTAGGTAGGTCGTCAATAGTTCCAGTTACGTTTAAATGGACTAGAAATTTTCTTTCTACATTTGTTCATTATTTAAACAGCGGTTTGCTTAATGAAAAAGAAGAACTTTTCCCCGCCCTGTATTTGAACACAAGTTTAAAGTAAAATACGTACTTTTGTCATCAAAAAAGAAGAAATAACCGGATAGAACCGTAAAGAGAACACCTTGGAAAGGTTTAAATAACAAGATCTGGCAGGAAACTTTTTGCGTAACAGAGCCTTGATATCGTAGCGTCATGTTATTGAAAATAAAAGTGGTTTGCATGAAAATGTTGATATGTTATATGGAGTGCCAAGTTCTACGTTTAATGGGCACCTGGCTACAACAGCAATATTCGCGGTTATTCTTGAGCGAAGTGAACAAATTCGATTCTTCGCGTTCCTAACTAGTTCTAAGTAAAGTACAAATTCTCCTATCGATTTGAGAATTACTGACCGACAAGTTACTTCGTCTGCTTTTGTGATTTGTAAACGTGAATTTTTGCCATTTTTTATAAAGAATTTTAATAATTTCCATGCAGTTTTCAATCATATGTATATTGTGGTAATTTAACACAGCCTGGTAACAGGCTAATCAAAATGAAACACCCTGTATAAATGCATGTAATTGCAATTTCAAATCTATTGAAATGTTTTTCTAACTTTTTATAAAGCAAATTATTCATTTATTTGTTCTTTTAGTTCTAAATTACCGCCTATTTCGTTAAAAACATTTTTCTCTTTTTCTTCTGTTTCAAAAGTTTTATTTAGTTTCTTACAGCCACTGCCTGTAAGTAGAAAAGTTAGATTTTCAAATGTGTTCCCATTAACCGCAAAAGATACACGTATTTTTTAAAAGTCTAAATTTTTGTGTGTGACTCAAAGTATTTAAAGTTGTGAAGAAAAGGTTTTGGTGTTTGTGCTCTGTCGTATATCAGGCCGTTGTTGTGTTTCAGTATTTCGTGATATTTTTTTTTTTTTTGCCTCATAGAATTAAAACTCGTTTTCAATAGAATTTACGTTTTGTTTCTTTTTTCTTTACGGGCTTTCTGGCCGTTTTCATTGCGATACAACATACAACGATTTATGCATGTACTCGTTTCTACATATTTATGTAAGTATTTATTTGTTTATATATATATGTATATAATATATATACATATATATTTTGGGTGCGGATTATTGTTCGTGCTGTTGCTGACTGTTAAGAAAAAATAAATAAAATACCTCGAATTCTTTAAGACTCAAACTGATTTTCAAAGGATTGAGTGCTGCTGAATGAACAAAAAATTAAAATTTAGCGTATTTGTGTCAAAAAGCAGTGAGAGGTTTACAAAAAAAATATATACATATAAGACCAAGGTTAGTTATCTCTAAATAAAGGTATGACCAGATAGATTTTTTCATGCTTGCACACAGAGAAGAGCTTTTTAAAGTTTGTTGGGAAGTTAATTACAAAAGTAACATAAATTACGTACATTAATACATATTATGAAATGGCAAAACAAAACAAAATATGCAAAAAACAGAAACCAAAATGATTAATAATACAAACTAAAGCGGTAAAGTAAAAGAAGAAAATAAATAACAGATAATAAATTATAATAAAAAACAAATCTAATTATTGTTAATAAATGGTCAAGAAAATAGACAAAAATAAAAGTAACGAAAAAAAATAATATATTGCATAAAAAACTATATGTAAAAAATAATAAAGTAAAATAATACAAAATCCCTAAAATATATAACAAAAAACAAAACTAGATGAAATTAAAGTAAATAAATTAAGAGAAATAATATAATAAAATAAATTGAAAAAAATAATATAATTATAAAAAACTATATTTAAAAAGAATATAATAATATTAAAAATAAATAAAATAAACTAAAATAAAACTTAAAAAAATAAATGAAAAGGAGAGAAAAAAAATTAAATAAAAAAATAAGTAAAATTAAATTAATTTATTTTAAATAATAATAAATTTTAAAGTAAAATGAAAATAAAATAAAAAAGGAACAAAATTAAAAAAATAAATGAAAAGGAGAGAAAAAAAATTAAATAAGAAAATAAGTAAAATTAAATTAATTTATTTTAAATAATAATAAATTTTAAAGTAAAATGAAAATAAAATTAAAAAGGAACAAAATTATTAAAATAAATTAAAAAAATATAAATCAAAAAATTAAATATAATAATACAAAGTAATGTAAGGCAAGATAAGCAAAAATTAAGTTAGATAAAAATAAAAGAAAAGAAAAACAATATAAAGCAAAATAAAGGAAGTAAAATCAAGAACACTGAAATAAAATTATGTAAAATAAAATAAAATGAAATAAAAATAAAGCCAAAATCAAAAAAAAAAATTAAGATATAAAATAATTCAATAAAGGGAAACACAACAAAATACAGAATAAAAGCAATAAATAAAGTAAAAATATAAGATAATAATGAAATAAAATACTAGAAATAAAATAAAGAAAATAAAATACAAATGAATTGAAATTAAATGAAATAAAATAAAAAATAAAATGCAGTGAAATGAACCAAACTAAAATAAAAATAATATAATACACAAATAATGAAAAAAAAATTAAAATTAAAATAATACACAAAAATACACCAATATACTAAATAAAAAAAAAAATAAAGTAGAACAAAATAAGCTTAAATCAAATAAATAAAACAAACAAAGAAAATAAAACGTAAATAAAAAACGTAAAAATTTGAAATTATATAGAAAAAAAAAATAAAAAAAATAAATAAATAGAAATAAATGAAATTAGATAAAATTCGATTAAGTAAGAAAATTATACAATATAATTAGTTTCGTTTCCTCGCTACATAAACTTTTATTTTTCCCAGAAATTCTTTACAACTCCCTCACATGGTCTCTTCACTCCAAAAACGATCAACAAGCGGTTTATCTTTTTTACCACGCCTTCCTTAACGCCCACCTCCTTTAATGCATTTTGCTTTTTCGCTATACAAATTTAAACATTTTTCTTTTTCAGGGGATAGCTCTGAAATTAGCCGCACGCGTAGTACAATACACACTTTACAGAAGTCCGCCCTAAGTTTTTAGCATATATGTATGTATTTATACGAGTATATAGTATGTAACGCATTTAAGTGTTTAAAAACTTTGCGGTTATTTGTTGAAATTAAAGCAGAAATGCCAAGTTTATTAGGATACACCTTGAAAAGGAGTTCTGCCGCATGTGCTTTTATTGGCTACAACGCAAAAAAAATAAAACATAAATATCGTTAAAAATAGCTTCAAAGCACTAGAAGAACAAAACAAACAAAAAACAAAACATGACAACCAACCAGCCATTAAGCCACAGAAAAGGAGGGAAAAATCTTGACAAAGGTAACCGTAACCGGATTTCTCATGTGGACTTTGCATCATATCTCAAAAAGAAAAAGAAAAATAAAACAAGAAAAATACCCGCAAAACAGCTGCATTTCTAAAGCAAATATCATAGTAAATCTTTTGAAGATGCTGTCGTTACAGCCAACTTACTGCACAAGCCGAATTGTAGTAGGAGATTCTTGTTAAGAAAACACAAACTCTTAATGCCTGAAAAGCAGCGTAAGCAACAAAAGCTTCTTTTTTTTTGTTTAGACGAGTTAAAACCATTTATTGTATTGACTTGTTCAAAACTAAATGCCATAAAACCTTTTTCTGAAAAATAAAACCTCAACCACATTCTGCCACACCACATAATTCTATGTCTTTTGTGTGTGACTTGTACTGTTGTATGGCAAACAACTTCGTCTAGGTTGCCAAGTTTTCTACCTCAAATTTGCCCCCCCCCCCCCTCCTTCTTTTTCACTCGAAACTGGGGGCAACTTTAATCTGAAAGAGGCAGCGTAGAGGAAAATGCATTAAACTTCAATAAAACCAAAAGTAAAATTTGTTTTTATATACGTGTACATATATAAAATAGAAAATAAATATAATAGAAAGCAAACCAGTTGGTTAAAGTTTGTTTAAATGCATTTGAAAACAAACAAATACAGTGAAAGAAATACTATATGTATATGCAATAAGAAAAGATTATAAGATATTTAACAGGGTACAACTGAGTTGAGAGTACTGTGAGGTTTGCGGCGAAACCCACAGCTGTTCAGTGCAAGAGAAAGCTTTAAATATGTGACATTTTATACAAGGTGAAGAGCTGCATATGTATATCTGTATATATTTTTAAAATTATTTGTTTTTCTTCTCTCATTTAAAAATATTTTTCAAGATAAGCCGGCCAGCCAGTAAAATAAGAACTTGATATATAATTCGATGCTTTCGGATTTCGGAACAGTAACCCAATCCACGAGATAAAAATGTGGCCTTATTATCATTGAAATAGAAGGGAAACTACAATATTTTGAACTACGGCTCAATTACACGAAACAACCAGTGAATTGGAAACCTGTTATACATACATATATAATTCTAACCCAGGAGATAAAAGTCTAACCTCAACAGATTATCAGGGACATCAAAAAAATTGTAATTCTTAAAGAATACACTTAAACTAAGATCCCACTGTTGGAACAAGGCACCGATTTCGTGCAAAATTCGTGTACCGATAGTGGGAACGCACAACACTTTTATGTTGTCGGGATAAACGTTTACAAAACTTTGCCGATATTTATCGGCATTAACGTTAAGCGGCGATGAAAACACCTGTTTTGAAATTAACAAAAAATAAAAAAATATAC
Organism: Epicampocera succincta; assembly: GCA_932526305.1. Taxonomy (NCBI): domain Eukaryota; kingdom Metazoa; phylum Arthropoda; class Insecta; order Diptera; family Tachinidae; genus Epicampocera; species Epicampocera succincta. The sequence goes on from OW052034.1 coordinate 64,092,333, forward strand.
AAATATTTATTTGAAGAGTTTAGAAATGGATTCTGAAGAGAATATAACGTTTTTTAATGTCCTTGAAATGTCACTAAGGGAAGAGAAAGGGAGATCACATTACTTCAACGATATAAAGCGAAAAGACTTGCCATTATTAAATCGCTAAGTTATAAAACGTGTGCCGATATAGTGCGATAGTCGTCCACTTAAGTCTTGGTTTAGGACGTGACTTTAGCTTCGCTTTATATTTTTTTCCTCTAAAACACAAGCATGAGTTTAATGTCCACTTCTTTTTTTTTTCTAGCAAAATTAACGATGATTAAACAAAGAAATTGTGTAAATTTTACCTCTTGTTTTTTTTTACAAAAATGGAAACTCTTCTCGCCGCGTATGTGAAAACTTTATTAAATGCTACCAAATTATTGACATTTCTGCAAGTAACGGATTATACAAAAAAAAGCTGAACTTAATAGAGTATTTTTTAAATTATTTTTGTTTATTTTTTTTAATTTCTAATATTTTGTTTTAAAACACATATTTAGTCAGTAAAGATGAAAAAACGTCTTAACTTAAATTTAAAGCTAAGAAATACTAGATTATTACATGGTCAATTTTATGGCCGAATCGTTTAGACAGTTGAGCTGTACGAGAAAGAAAAAAAGCAGTTATACATATACCAATAATAGTAATAGTTCTAGTAATAGTAATTTTTTTTTTGACAACAAGTCAACATCAATTGGATTATACGGACATTGCGACTAAGATGTCCCTTTTCTCCTGTAAGAGCAATATCCACTTAGAAGTTGGTGTGGTTTCTTTTAATGTAATTAAAAGTGATTTTTTTAATACCTGAAATCACATTAATTTTTAAAAATAAATTCAAATCAAAAAGCTACGAAGTCAGCTGACGTTTTGTTACTTTTTTTAAGTCCAGACGTTTAAGATGCTTTTGCATTTATTTCATGACATAAAATTTTATTTTGTTGGAGTAATAAAATTTATGATTTCGAAAATTTCGCTATTTGAAAGCACGTGATGTCTGGAATATGTTTCTATATGTTCTTAGTTTTCAATGTTCATTTCAAAGGGAAACTACTTAATATTTGCAAACAATATCAGAAGAGATTGTACCTCAAACTATTTAAGTTACATTCTGGTGTGAAACTCTTAAGGCCTCATTAGGCGACAGTAGAAGTCGTAAATGTATCCCGAATAAAGGTACGTCGCAAACCTAATTTTCGTTGCAATTACGGAATGCTTAAAACCACATCATATAAAAAAAAAAATTTATAAATTTTTATTTCGGAACTATTTATTAAAAAATATAATTAAATGGTTGTCGAAAATTTGCTTATTGTATTGAATTTTTTGTACTTATGTAAAATGTGCAGAGACAAAAAGAAAAAACGTAGCGCGCGGAATATTTGCGGTAAACGCACTCATTTGGTTGCGCCTACAAAACTAGTTTTCCATCATCCACATTTTTAACTGCATAAATCAAATCCGTATTGGATATCCGCTTAACAAAAAATTGAAAGTGCAAGCCACTCTTTCTGAAGGCATGTGTAGAGTTTTGTTCGCCACTGTATGGCAGCCTATGAATCTTATTAACAAATTTACCCAATAGAGAAGACGGTACTCAGCTCCGTTTGTTTAATTGCATGCGGCGTTATCTTTTCAGACCCATATTATACCAATATTATCTATCTGTGTGTGTAGATTTAAAAGTTTCAAACTAACTACCTGCTTTTATTCAGAAATGTATGTAAAGGGTGTTTTTCATAGAGTGGGGATATTTATTTCTTAAAATCTAAAGGTTTCGGAATACTTTGCTCTAAAGCGGGCAGTAAGAGTTTTCGATCTTATCTTAACAGTTCAAGATGAAACACCCCATTTGCCGTTCTCTTTTAAATTTAAGAGCAAAAGGATGCAAGAAAATGTGGCAAAGAAAATAAAACATTCTATTTCTTTGCCGCTTCAAATGTCTGAGATCGTAAAATATTTATATACACATAAGATGGCTGTGAAAACAATACAACAAAAGCACCCCTAAACTAACTTTATTTTTCGTTATTAAGGCTGTTAATGGAAAACAAATTCACATGTTTAACTCAAATACAACCTTAACATAGACAGCAGGTTTTTGAACCTTTAGAGACGCACCAAATTACAACTTTTAGACCGCGAAACAGTTGGCTGGCCCCCCCAGCATGACGTTCACATTTACAAATTTCGTTTCCTTATTAAGACTGAAAAACGAACTAAAACGTCAGATAAAGTATTTATTAATTAATCATTAACCTGAAATAAAGATGCCAACAACGTTTTAATAATTAAAAAAAAAGGTAAGTTCTAAACTGGATTTTAAAAGCAGATTCTCTCTTTCAGCAACATTAAGATGGAGAAAACGAAAAAGTTTTTAAAAACCATTTACACAATCATGCGTTACGTCAATTCTTTTACGTGAATTTACTATTTCTCAAATACGGGCGGTAACCGGGAATTGCAAAACAATGCCCAAATTGCTGGCAAATTAAAAGCTCTAGCTTTGCGATACCTTTAGCCAGTTCATTTCCTTTTTGCAGAACTTTTCGATTAGACAACTCTTTAGCTTGTGAACGTTTTAAAAACGTCTTAGTTGTAATTCTCCTGCTTTAAACAAAACTGTTTTATTTTTAATTGGAATTGGAGCTTTTAACATGTTTCCACATAATTTCGGATAGAAAAAATTTAGCAAAACAAAAAACCGAAAGTTAGCGAGAAAATACGTAAATAAGGTCATACACCTCAAACAGAAGACAATATCAGCAAAAGCGAACAAGACTACAAAAAAAAAAAACACAACCGCTACTTCATTGAAATAAAATTATTACTTTTTTTTGCTTTGCTTTAAAACGCCATATTTTAAAAGAACAAATTCTTTCCGTCAACCAGTCAGTTATATTGTACTATAACAAACTTATCAACAAATTAATGATATTCTGTCGAACAAAATGCTAACAGCATGCCCGTGCATGCCACATAAAAAGAAAAAAATGCTGAGATAAACGTTTAGAACCCTATTTGCGGTGAAAGCATACAAGTACTTACGTGGGACAATTGTAAGTCGGCCCGGGCCGTATGTATCTTAATACCTACATACATAAACCCAAGACTTCAAAATTAATATCCATATTATTATACCGTACATGTGAAACCGAAATGCGTGAGTGTGTGTGATTAAGATTGCAAGAAACCTTAAGACACCACTTTAAATTAAAAAAGTAAAAAAAAAAAAACATCTTTAAACAAACATCCACAAAAGAACATCAGTTTAACAGCTTCTTTCCAAGAAAATAAACATAAAAACATAAAAGAAGAAAAAGAAAGAATCTGGTTTTGAAACCACACTTTTTATTTCTTTTGCTTAATTTTTATGTTTTTGAATCGATGTGCAGTTTTAACGGAATATTATTAAGGACACTTTAAAATAAAACATGTATATCTTAAGGTAGGAAAAATATATGTATGTATGTTTTAGTTGTATTAAAAGATGTTGTAGTTGTTGTCATAAGCGTATAAATGTATTGGACGTGAATAGTGACAGAAGAATACTGTAGACTAATACAAGACTCACATTGTCAAAAGCAAAAATTAAGTTGTAGAGGTTAAAATTTTAGAATTGTAAAAAGCTTGATAAATTTAGTGTTTTTGGTTAATTAAAGGACAGTTGAGACTATAATAATAATATACAAACGGTTGTCCGTTCTGACAGAACTACCAGTCACATATGCAACTGCCAATTTTTGTGTTATAACATTGTCCGAAAAACCACTGTCGATTCATTGTAACAAAATAATATTTTCAGACATCTAACAACCGTGAAATTGCAATGTCTAACAACAGATTTACCAACTTATGCCATACAACAATCTTACAATCGAGGGAACTGACAATAATTTTGTTGCCAGAAAAATTTATCGTTAGACAATTGTGTGACAATCAAATAATACATAATGTAAAAACTGGTGCAAGTTAGTTCGACGATGTACACAAGTGACTTTGTATAGCCCCAAAGAAAATACCCCAACACGTTCTTGGTGGCCAATTCAATTGCAGCGCGCATTTGTCTCCGTCTTATTGAAACCACACGTCAGCAAGTTTGATGCCAGCTAATTGAGGCAGGAAAAAATTTCTAATGATGTCCCTACACCGTTCGCCATTGGCAGTAACATTTTCACCATCAGCATTTTTGAAAACATATAGACCAATAACTCCGCCAGCCGACAAAGCGCATCAAACAGTAATTGACGAATAAAACCCTTTATTTTGATTAAAAATTTCAACAAATTGCAAGTATTTCCCTGTTGAAGGTCTATTCATAATAAAATGTCACATCAAACTAAACAAGAAGCAACAGTCAGCTGTTAAAGGGATTGTCAAATAACGCAGTGTTGCCAACTCAAAGTTGTGCACCTCTAAAAAAAAGCAGCCAGGTCAGTCTAGGCTGACTATTTTCAAGTATTTTCAAAGTTTTGTACTTTTAAAAAACCACTCAACACATTTTTTTAGCCAAAGGGTTGGTCAGACTAGCCAAACAATCGAGTATTTTTTCAATACTCGTATATCGTGTAAATATGTGAACAAATTCAAACAAAATAACATTTTAAGTATCTTTTTTTAAACAAATGAAATCAGACAAACAATGTTTTAAATGCGCAAAATATCACTACAGGTCAGAATAAATTTGTTTGAATTCGCAGAAAAGTGCCATAAGATTTTAAGTAAAAAAAAAAAAAACAACGCAAACACTTTTGACAATAACTTTAACAAATTGAAGCCACGTACATGTGTACAGTTTTGTACGTCACTGTACGCCACAATAGTTAAGATATGGAAAATGCGTTTGCTGATACTCTGCTCCGCTCTTCTCACTACATGTGTTATCTGTTTAGACGGATATTTTCCACCCAATACTACGAATATCTACCTGCACGTGTTTACATATATTTTAAATGTTCAACCAAACTACCTGGTTTTGTTTAGGAGGTGACTGTGAAGAAAACAATACAACAAAACCATCCCTAAATGATCGGTGCAGGACTTTGTTAAAGCCGTTAATGGAAAACAAATTCACATGTTTTAACACACAGAAACCACCTTACAAAAGGTAACACAGAAGACTGAAATTGTTTTTCTTATACGATGGCAAAACATTTGTGTTTTTTTAAGATTCTAAATGTTAAATAAATGGATTATTTAGGTGTTACTTTTGTAAGGCAAACACGTATGTATGTATTTGGTTACATATACATATATCTTCTGATCAAACCACTTGTCAGCGCTTCTCAATTTGAACGAAATGGCCCCCCACAAACGTATAAACGTAAAACAATTTAGTTTCTCTTAAGATCGTTATCTGCTGCGGAAATTTGGCTCGTTGTCGGCCTTCCATAGAGACGAATAATTTTAAACTCTCTAAACTTCGTTTTCGCTTACAAAAATACTTCTAAGAATTGCTCCACCAATGCAATGTTTATTTGCATTTCAGAGGTTGACAGCAAAAGCTGGTCACATGTGTGAAAATAAATTTATTGGCTATCGATATCGAACCTTAACGTTCGCCAAAATTTTGAACATAAAACAAACTTATTTGGAAACTATTTATTAACTTTCTTTGGTCAAGTTCATCTTTCGCTCGCATCAATGAATTCCGGCATGCCCCGATTAGCGGCCAATGCTTTGCTCTTAATCAGTTTTTTAATGTTCAAAATGTTGGACAAAGTTGACGTTGGACATCGTGTCTAAGGCGCTTAAATTTAAATACTGCGTACATAAACCACTTTTGTAGTTAATGTTAATTTGGTAATTTTTGTTCTTGAGAGCAACCTATGAAACTAGTCCACATCCAATTAGGGAATAAAGTGATAAATATTCTACTCTAGAAAATATACTTTTTTAGTGTTCCCAACAAATAAATATGTTATAAAATATTCATACTAAAAAAAATGTAATATCATGAATCACATATACCGCTATATAGATAGACGTATTGAATATTTTTGTTCCTTACAGACCTATTTACACTATTATTTTGTGAGAAAGAAATCTAATGACATTGTGAATGTTAAAATATCTATTTTACAACATTTCGTTTTTACACCATCACAGCTGTCGACGCTGCAGCAGTTAAAGTCATTGCCATATACATACAAGAGATCTTAATTATATGTATATCGCAAAACCAGAAATTAAAAGTACGGCAATCACATTCTAATTCCCTACAAGCATGTCATGAACGCAGGCACGTCATCGGCTGCTAAGCGATCGACTAATCCTTTTGCATTTTGTAAAAATCAGGGCTATATTTTTAAAAATGAAAAAGTCTTAAAGTTTTATGGGATATCAAGTGACGTGCCGTATCATTTGCCATTTACATAACATTTTGCTCTCACACTATCGCACTTGTAAGCATTATTTACGATTCGAACAAGTCTTAATACTGAGTACTACAGTCTGAACTGCCTATAGTCTAAGTGAAGTTACTAGTTGGGGAAAATGCGGAAGTCCAACATTTGAGAAATTGTGTCCCAGCGAGCCGTAAAAAGTGAAAAATTGGTAGGTTTTCTGCAGCGTTGGCGGCAACTCGTTGCGTTTCCTACCATTTTCGTTGCGTTTTAAAACTCCTGATGCGCAAAATTTCTTCACTAAACATAAGAAATCGTTTTTTGTTCTCCTTTTGAGGTTGGCACCCTAGTTTTCTGATACAATTGTTGGAGTCTGACAAAATATGTTTGAAAAATTCCCTTTTAAAGAGATCTCTTGAGAGGACAAGTGGATACTAGGGAAAGTAGGCAATGTTACCTGAATTGATGGTAGGTCACTTATAAGGACTCAAAAGGATTCCAGTTTAAGGATTTCTGAATATTGCAATTGAACCCAAAAATAAGCGTAGGTATAAAAATTTCTTGCCGAGTAGCGCCTTTAAATCCAAAAAGTTTATCTCGTGTACAATATTTTTCTGTCAGACGTCAACAATTGAGAAAAGTTTCAAATGACCACTATATTAATATCTCAGCCTAGAAAACATAAAAACATGCCAAAGCTTGATTTAATTGCAAACAAAGCAAACAACATCTTACCTTATCAACTGGAACTTGCAGTGTGAGAGATATTTGGGAAAGCAAAAACCAAAAATATTTAGTGCAGGAAATGGTGTCGGATGTTATTTATTTTTTGTTTTTTCAATACTGAACTAGAGACAGGTTTGCTATTGATTGAAAAATTCACTTAAGCAAAACAAGAAGATGATGCTGCTTTCCGAGAAAAACTGACTGGTTGTTATTGTTGTTGTCTTACAAAATAACAAATACAAATCACAATGATTAATATAAAACTTGAATTCATTAACTTTGAATTATTTTTTTTTAACATTTATTAGTGTTATTTTTTATTGACTAAAAAAAAACATAAACATGGTTTTAGATTCATTTCTTTAGTTTTCACTTAAGCGCTGAAATTTTAAACTTTTTTTGTTGCCGCAATTGGAAATTGCTGTAATATCATGTCGTCGTAAGACATTTACGCCAGACACTTGTATTTACAAACATTTTCTTTAAGATTCAATATGGACACACACACACACACCTCTAAACACAGACGCATGGCTGGTACAGAACTTGGTTAAAATGGCTTTAACAAATAAACTTGTTTAGCAACACAAACACTAAAATACTTTTCGACACTTTTATCTGCCAGCTTTAAGAAATAATTTTTTTTTACATAAAAACAACAGTTTTAAGTAAAATCTTTCAATATTTGCACAAAGTTTTAGAAATTTTGATCTAAAAACTTTTACATTTTTTTCCTTTTATTTTTTTTTAGGTTATATTGCACTTTGTTTTAACTTTTGAAACAGAATTTTTTATTACATACATATTTTAAAACCAGTATTAGCGGTTCGCATATTTGACGAAAATTTGTTGAAATTTCTTTCTTTGAAATTCCACAGCGTTTATGTACATGTTAAATTGTTGTTGGTGTAAATAAAATAACAAACAATTAATTTAAGCCAGTAACAAACTTGTAGTAAAATGAATTTTAACCGTCCGCTTTAACACGCCACTTCCATAAGCACAACCATTAACGACGCTGTCTCGTAGAAAACTGCTTTGGATTGAAAAAAAAACTTGTTTGTCTGCCCGTCATTCATGTTGCATGCAGTAGAGAGTTAACAACTTATGTATATACATGTATGTATACGCTCCCGTATACGTTTCTCTCTGCTGCGTTTAGTAATATTTTTATTTTGGCTGACAACACGTCTGTCCGGTTGTTTGTTCGGCAGGTCGGTTGTTGCCTGGCTGGTATGTTTGTGTTTCTTTTTAAACAAACAATTGAATAACTTAGCCCCACTAATAAATGGAAAAAGCGCGCTAGAGAATTCATATACAAATAGAAGTGTATGTGTGTGTTTGTGTGTGTGTGTGTGTGTGTGTTTGTGTGTGTGTGTGTTTGTGTGTGTGTGTGTGTTTGTGTGTGTGTGTGTGCTGTTGTCATTGCATTTTTTTGTTTTTGTTTAGGCAACATTATCCGAAATGCAATACAGCACGTTCAGAGACACAATGATGAGATACAACTGTGTAGGCACGGCCAATGTTGGGGAACATGCACTACCATCAGCAAGAAACCTAAATACACACACACACACACGTGTTTATAAACGTACGTTTAGAAGCCATTCGCGTGGTTTAATAGGTACTCAAATGTAAGTACAGCTAGAAAGTCGAGCTGAGACTATTTTAAGTTTTTAAGGGATCTTTTGCGAAAAAAACTATATTGAAGAACTAGTGGAAATAAACCAAAAACAATCTAATACGACAAGAATTCTTTTTAAGGGATCTTTTGCCAAAAAAAAAAATATATTGAAGAACTAATGAAAATAAACCAAAAACAATCTAATACGACAAGAATTATTTTATAGGGATCTTTTGCCACAAAAAAAATATATTGAAGAACTAGTGGAAATAAACCAAAAACAATCTAATACGACAAGAATTATTTTTAAGGGATCTTTTGCGAAAAAAAAACTATATTTAAGAACTAATGAAAATAAACCAAAAACAATCTAATACAACAAGAATTCTTTTTAAGCGATCTTTTGCCAACAAAAAGAAAAATATATTGAAAAACTAGTGGAAATAAACCAAAAACAATCTAATACGACAAGAATTATTTTTAAGGGATCTTTTGCGAAAAAAAACTATATTTAAGAACTAATGAAAATAAACCAAAAACAATCTAATACGACAAGAATTATTTTTAAGGGATCTTCTGCCAGAAAAAAATATATTGAAGAACTAGTGGAAATAAACCAAAAACAATCTAATATGACAAGAATTCTTTTTAAGGGATCTTTTGACAAAAAAAAAAATATATTGAAAAACTAGTGGAAATAAACCAAAAACAATCTAATACGACAAGAATTATTTTTAAGGGATCTTTTGCGAAAAAAACTATATTTAAGAACTAATGAAAATAAACCAAAAACAATCTAATACGACAAGAATTATTTTTAAGGGATCTTTTGCGAAAAAAAAACTATATTTAAGAACTAATGAAAATAAACCAAAAACAATCTAATACGACATGAATTATTTTTAAGTGATCTTTTGCCAGAAAAAAAATATATTGAAGAACTAGTGGAAATAAACCAAAAACAATCTAATACGACAAGAATTATTTTTAAGGGATCCTTTGCGAAAAAAAACTATATTTAAGAACTAATGAAAATAAACCAAAAACAATCTAATACGACATGAATTATTTTTAAGTGATCTTTTGCCAGAAAAAAAATATATTGAAGAACTAGTGGAAATAAACCAAAAACAATCTAATACGACAAGAATTCTTTTTAAGGGATCTTTTGCCAAAAAAAAAAAATATATTGAAAAACTAGTGGAAATAAACCAAAAACAATCTAATACAACAAGAATTCTTTTTAAGGGATCTTTTGCCAACAAAAAGAAAAATATATTGAAAAACTAGTGGAAATAAACCAAAAACAATCTAATGCGACAGGAATTATTTTATAGGGATCTTTTGCGAAAAAAAACTATATTTAAGAACTAGTGGAAATAATAAATGAATGATTATGAATAGAATTTTTATAAAATATGTAGTAAGTATTTAGTTACATTTATTTATATCAATTTATTTCAACTATCACCGCATACAACCAGCGCTTCCATATTTGGCGCCTTACCCACTTCTAAACATTTTAAGTCATTTAAGAACAAAAGGGCCTAACGAACGGTACAAAGAGGATTTGAAAAGCAAAACTCAAGTATTCAAACAACTGAGTTCTTTTATATCTCAACGCTTTAAGACAATTGAATATAAAGTTGAATGTATTAACATATTTTTTAAAGGTTTTGTAGTTTACTGACGAGTAGAGTAGCGCCTAAGAAATGTCATCATATAGACAGCTGGAAAATACACAAAAAACTGCTGCATACTTTGTTTTGTAAAAGACCATAATAAATGATACTAAACTACTACCAGTTTAAAAATAAAACAAACGCGTCCTCTAGATGTCTATATGCGGACATTTCAAGCAGTTACGTTACTCGTAGACTTCATCAATATGTATTTTCCGGTAGTACGATTTTAGTGGTACGAATGACTGTCGGGTTGCGGAATTCTACAAAAGGTTGATTAGTGTTGGTCGTCCGGAAAAATGTTGGTCGAACACAGAACTTTCACAGAATTCAAAAAAAAAACCAAATCACATGATGCAGCACCATATTTGGAAGAAATGGCAAAGTAAGAAAAAATTGTTGATCAAACAATTAGAATCTGTTTACTGTACTGGGTTTCCACTCCATTTACAAACATTATAACGAACATCCCTTAATACGAACTACATAAGCTGAGATGTTTTCGTTATGTTGGAAAATTATTAATATTAGATTACAATTTTTCCTTCCTTTAACTGTCTACTTTTTACTGGCAAAATATGAGGTTCTCCTTGTCATAAAAACCACTCTGGTATCCATTAATTTTTTGTACCTTTTCCAGTTCTCATTTTGCAGTGGGATTTAAATGATCCTGTAGCAGCTAAAATTTGTGTATTTAAATTTTAATTCGTGCTTTAGAATAGCCAATGCAAAATATTTTCTTTTCACCCAAGTAGGTGCATACTATTGAAAGTCTACTGTACTTCTATGCTACATACATATCTGCCAGAAAGAATGTAGCATATTTTTTTGTATTCAGTAGTATCATATTTAAAGCACAAATAGTTTATAATACAATATAAAATCAAAACAGTACAATTTGTTTCTACTTAATAAAAATAAAGTTTTGGGGCCGATCTGAAAAGTCTATCGAAACTCGAACGCGGTCGGATACAAATACTTTATCTCTCAAAACTTGAGAATTTTAGATCGATTTGTTGTGGCAACATACACACATACATACATACATACATACATACTAAGTTTATCCAATTTAGCTGCAACATTTACCGGCTCATGTTTTTATAGCAACAACCACTTGGCAGGCATTTTCGTTTTCCTTTTTTACTTTTGTTAACTTTAACAATTGGGCATGTGTGTTTGTATTTTTGTTGTTACTTTTCTGTAGATTCCTTTTTAGCCGGTACTTGTAAATTTCATCCTCTTCCGAGCCGTGCCTTTGTTATTTGTAGTTTTTATTGTAGTGAAACAGCCTCCCTCCTGATAATGTAAGTAGTTGTTTCTTTTATCACTTTGTCCTTTTTTTCTTGTTCTGTTTGGTTTATTGTACGCTGTACATGTAGTCTGGTCCAGACATTACACGTTTATAATGTGTGTGAAGATGAATTTTAAAATCTATACCTCTAGACGCAAACCGAATACCATAACAGAGCTCTGTTCAGGCGTAAAAAAAGCGCTGTTATTCATAAAAAATGTTCAAGCGAGTGTTCCCAAAGAAATTGTGGGCACATTTTTGGATCCAGTAGGACAGAATTAAGTGGAATATAAGAAAAAGGGAAAAGCTAAAAGTATGTGTTTCATAAGGCCATCCGTATTCCACGAAACCCGAAGACTATGAGAGAACTAAAATTGATGGAATTGCCAGACTTTATGTCCGGATTGAAATTTATGAGTTAAGAAGATTTTTTGGAAAGCTTTATATTTGGAGTGTCGGTATTGGATGACCTCCAGCAGAATCAAGGAAGACAGGCGCATAAAAATTAATGGATCTTGTAACTTAAAACTTTTTTGTCGAGCAACAAATGGTCAGATTCCATAACAGTGATCAGAAAATCGTAAAATTTTGTTTAATATATTAAAATCTGATAAAAAAAATTCATCCAAATCGAAACCATATAGTGCGCACAGAAGTGAACGGCGCTATAGACTTCAGTGGGTACCAGAGGACTTGAATTTCTTGAACGGACGTCGTTTTCAGCAACACGGTTTCTGTTCAACCATTTTAAGGAGAAAACATACATATAAAAGCTAAAATTGGTGCAAGAATTAAAATCGGCGGACCAGCAATTGCATCGTGTGTTGGGTAAATGGAAGTTGAACCGGATTGTTTTATCGTCAAACCAGCTTCAGTAAAGAGGCTCATTTCTGGCTTAACGCGTATGCAAACAAACAGAAGTGTTGGTTATGGAGAGAGCAAAATTTTCATGAGAATCTTGAGACGTTTGAAAAGAGTAGCGAACGCTACAGATAAACGATTTGTAATTTAAGATTGAAGCAGAAATGGTTCCTACAAAACGGCACAATTGCCGTACAACACGTGGCACCACCACTTTTTGAGCCAAACGTTCTCCAGAAATGGACGCTTAAATTGGTCACATCGTTTGTAAGAGTATCGTAAATCATATTATTGTTAAAAATAAAAAGGGTGACAAAAATAGTTTGCTCGAATTAACCGATTAGAATTTTTTAATAAAGAAAATATATAATTATTTTCAAACTTAATTGAATTTGAAGTGAAGATTTGACACCTGCAAAACCGCACAGCTGCCGTACTACACGTGACACCATCAGTTCCTTAAGCCCACTGTTTGTGGAAGTAATTAAAATGTCAGACCTATGCTGATGAACCAGCAACGATCGATCATTTAGATGCCAACACTGGACACACTACTAACGAAATAGGACCGAGATTGGACTGAAAGGATGGCGGTTATAAATGTCGTGCATTGAATTATTGAATTTTATTTCGAAAAAGAGATACGCCGTACGTACGTATGTATATAATATTATTAGTTTTAACTAATTCAAATTCACGTTATTATTTAAATGACTCTACTCTCTCAGGATTATCGAAAGTTTTTGTTTCCAATTTTACTTGCAGCAGAATCAGCTGCACATTTACATTTACGGCTGCCAAATAAACGTAAATAAGAATCTTATGTTTTGGTTGGTTGTGAATATTTTCACAAGGATGCTGTTGCCATTTAAAGTTACTGACTACATAATAGTATTTATTTCAAAGTTATACATTCTTCTTCCCAGAACGCGAAAAGCAAATTTTGACTGAGACAGAGACAACAGAAAAATAACAAAAATATTTTCGTACAAAGAATTATTTTTTTGTTTCGTATCTATGTACTATATAAACCAAATATATATACATATGTATGTATATACTATGTACATTTCGCAGACGGAAGTAAATTATAAATAAGGACATGAAGGAGATGGTGGCTACTCGTAACAGTAGCGTTGTTATTTGGTTGGTCTTTCGGCTGGTGGACAACCAGCAGACGTTTGGCCATGCGTTAGTGGAAAAGAGGCAAGTTTAGTGGGCGGGATATTTGACAGATGAATTTAAATATTAAACACGTTAATTGAGTTTTAATGTAAGCTTTCCAAAAACAAACAATACAACAACACAAATAAACGGAAAAAGTCAAATTGATATGTCATGTAGTTTGGTTCGCTTCACTAATGCACTTGCAATCAAGATTTGCCAATTTGATGTCATGGAAAAAATATGTTCAAGTGCAGGCTTCCAAACGACAAGAAGAAAGCACTTGCAAAAAGTTAATATTTGTCTAGGATGAATGTGGATGGAGCCTCTATGAGCTTTTGGCGTATACAGAGATTTGAAACGAAATTGACTGCCTGTTTATTGGGGGAAAAAAATATCATTCAATTTTTCTGTAATTTAAGCACAATTAAAATATGTAATTTGTTTTTGTTTTCAAAAGAAAAATAATTACTAAATCATAGCAAAAAAGAAAGAAAAGTGAAGAATGTTGGGAAGTTGCGTGCAATATTTTCAAAATGGCAGCTCATTTTTCCAGACTCCATAAAGAAGAAAGAAAGTTCAGTAGAAAACAAACCCAAAATGGGGTTTGCCAAAGAAACCAACCCTATTTTCTAGAACGTTATTAAAACTCAAAAAAGAAATCTTTAAGAGCTGAGACGACGGCCACCAGCAGTAGACTAATTTTTGTTTTGTTTAAAAAAAAATTAAAAATTAAAAGCTCACATACGAGATCGGTTCAAAAACTAAGCTGAATTTTCGTTTTTCTCCAAAACTATTTATCCATTCATCAATTTGTTTTAGATGAAAGCAATGAGATCAGGCGACTTAAAAGACACCATATTTTAGATGTGTTGTTTATGAATTAACACGGAGTATTCCAAAATGTTCAATTAACTCTTTTTATTCCGCCAACATATCTAATTTTTAAAGCTTTTTTATGCGATTTTTTTAATTGAAATTAAATTTACTCATTGTCCTCTATTGGCACACACTTGTGCCAACGTTTTTTTTTTCCTATTCTCGAAACAGTTCTGATACGTACTTCTTGATATACCCTTGTGGTCTCTCAACGATTCGGTTTTTATCTGCTAATTCGTCACAATGCGTTGTCCTTTCGTGGTTGTTTTCAATCTTGGAAACAGGAAAAAGTGCGTTGTGTTTTTTCCAACAAAATTAAGGTTTCAAAGTTCAGCAATTTTAGAAGGCTTCATACATAAAACCACTGCTAAGCCGACATCCTCTGTAACTAGACTCCAAATCACATTTCTAACTCCCATCACGGTATGCCACTGTTAACATTTCTAGTGCTTTTAGCACTAAAACGAAAATTTTCCATTCTTTTCGCTAGCGGAAAATGCCGAATACGCAAAACACTTCTAACTTTTATACGTCTCACAAACATAAAAAAAGATAAGCAAATGTATGTACGTCGCCCGTGAAGTTTCA
This sequence comes from Epicampocera succincta, assembly GCA_932526305.1. Taxonomy (NCBI): domain Eukaryota; kingdom Metazoa; phylum Arthropoda; class Insecta; order Diptera; family Tachinidae; genus Epicampocera; species Epicampocera succincta. Next base: position 64,107,519 of record OW052034.1, read on the forward strand.
AAATTCAGCTTAATTTTTGCGCAGACCTAATATTTATGCATGATTAAGTACTATTTGAACATTAATACTGTTTTTTGCAACACGCTGAAAAAGTACTTTCATGGGGATTCGTCAAAATAAAATTAATGTTGGATGGGCGTGGTAATGCCTTTTTACTTAACTGATATTGGGTTGTCATTAGCTGTTTGTTTTGCTTCAAAAATGATATTCTTTTTTAGAAATTTAAATCTCTTAGATGAAAAAATAAAAAATTAATAGGTCTACTTTTAGTTATTTAACACCCACCATGAACTTTCAAGAGGCATGAATAGAAAATTGTCAATATTGTAATTGATTTCAAGACACAGACACAAGGTTTTAAGTTGAACTGGTGGCCCTGATGATATAGACTTCCTAATTACACACAGATTCAGATTTAAGTACCAGCTATAAGGAAATTGTTTTTAATGTTTTGTCATCTTACAGCCATTATCTTCGTTTTAAAATCTGTTGTTAGGTATCCTTTGGAACAGAAAAATGCCATATTTCTTGGCAAACGCAAACGCCGACCGACCGTAAATAGAGGAAGCTTGTTACATGGCCTGTATAAACACATCACTCCACTATGAATCGGTTGGACATTTCAATATGCACAAGTAGACTTCTTCTCTTAAGACTATCATGAGCGATATATGCACATACATACATGTTTACATATCGTTACCTTAATATAGAAAGGCTCTAACTCGTTTTTTTTTCTAAACGAGTTTTTTATAAATTTCAAGAGATGATGTTCAAACTTCATTGGTAAAAAAAATTGACGTGATCCGACTAAAAATAACAAAAATATAAGCAGTTGAACAAAGTTTCGCGACTACAAAACTTTAATTTCTATTAAGTTTTTTCGCTCTCCTGAAAAGTTAGGAAAACGTTACTTAGGGCTTTCGGTATTAAGGTATCGATATGTATGTAGATACTTTTATTAGAATTTCTTTTTAGATACATACATTTATTGATGACCTCACATTCCAATAGGAACTATCCCAGCGATCTTTTCGCCCCTCAATTTAGCTGTTTTTGAGTAAAGAAATATACTTAAAGACTAGCGCGCCCATGGAAACCATGGAAAATAACAAAATTTTTGGACTAACGTAATATCTGTCTGATTTCTACAAAACAACCAAACGCTTGAGATTTAGTTCTCTTTTCATATTGATTTTTTTTTTTTTGGAAGACCAGCACAAATGCTAAAGTTTTAGATTAAACTTTCAAGGGTGCTGTTCAGTTAACTAAAGTATATACATAGATATATAAATATCAGTATTACAGTTTAATTTTTAAGGAACCCCCATTTGAAATGTTTACAGCAATTGTTTACTGTCGTTAAAAGTAGAAAAAAAGTTGTGACATCAGGTTGTGCATAAACATTATCTTTAAATATTCTATATGACAATTGTCAGTTATGGTTTTTTTTTATTTATTCTCTCCTATTTGTATGTAAGTGTATGTATGTATGTACATACGTACATATTTAAACACAAATAAGCAACAGCAAATAGAACAACAAAAAATGTTGAAAGACATGCAAGAATAACTGACGTTTGAAAGCAAATATTTATTGGAATAAAAAAGTGCGAATATTATTTTTAGTTTTTCCACGTCACGACAGAATAAGTTTTCAGTGGTTTGCTATAACGAAAGCTGGATGAAGTCTTTTTATGTGAGTGAAATTTAAATTAAAAAGTAAAAAAAAAACACTTAAAGGACAGAATATTTTAACAGCATTTGCAACTTTGAATGCTTATTGGTGGGTTATTTTGCAGCAAAATTTTAGAATAAGAGAACAACAGGTAAAAACAATTTAATTCTTAAAATTGATTACTAAAATTGAATCCAATGAATTCCATTCTGGACTGAAATTTATTAAAATATTATGTGAAAATCAGAATTACTACTATATATTGCAAATAATTATAATTTTTAGCAGGTCATTTCTGAAAAGCACATGGTTTGAAATCATACATATGTATATGCTTCACTAGTGTTCTGTAAATCGCACCCATTTTGTGGTTTTCGGTGTGAGTTTCAATTGCAGAAAACTCAGGCAAACAACTGTTTTCTTTACACTTGGAATTTTCATAGTTTTAAAGTATTTCTTTTAAATAAAACAATTGGTTGCATAAAAAATGGCTAAACAACACATTAAGTAATTTAATTGATTGATTATGAACTTTCATAGAGAAAAGTCGAAAAAATTACAAAGTGATTTGAAATAGTTGTTGGCGGAGCTGAATGCCTTAAAATCACAAATCACAAAGTACATTTCTTGTGATTTAAAATCTATCTTATAAAATGTGATTTTCAGAAAAGCTTCATACACAAGTATGTATGAATGTACTTACAGTATATAAACTTCGTTAGCGCAAAATTGTAGAGTTATTCCATTGAAGAATAAAAACGAAACAAATTTTTTGTGCATAAATGCAATTTTTATAACGAACAAACTATAAAAAAATTCAGTTTAAACGCTGGCATAGAAAATATAAATTTGTGTATATGAATGTGTGTATATGTATATGGCTATCTTTCAGAATTTCAGAAAAAAACTGTTTAATAAGAAAACAGAAATATTGTATATGTAAAAATATATAGAAGGTATGCGAAAAAATTTAACTTTATGATAATAGAAGTACTGTAGACGAAATTTCACAGAAATCTGCTAGAAAATAATCATTTATAGCACTTTAAACATACCAACACTCACGCACACATGCGTAGATTTGAGTCAAAAACTCTCTTAAAGAAATGCCAATAGCGAAACTCTACTGATAGTGTCACCAGTACACATAACATTTAACATTGATAACGCACCAGTACTATCTGAACTACTTGCTAAGTACTCTGCTAGTGGACATACATAATTAGCCATTGGAGTCACATTGAAACTCCATATTTACTACATCCTCTACAATTGTCTGTGCTGTAGACATTTAACACGTTTATCAGGGTCAAAGCTTCCTTTGTAGTCGCAAATCCCTTGCATTTGTTTGTTGGCTACCGCCTACATACTTTCATACATATCTATTTTATTTGTTAAAACACAAGACATAACATTAGAAATTCATTTATCTTTTTTATAAAAATATCTACCACTAGACCTTAAATCAATCTTAAAATTCCAATACGTTTCCTGTGTCACTGTGCGCATCACCTGGCTTCAGTTTCTTCGAAAACCTGTGCGTGTTGAGTTGTTTCGGTCAAATTCTAAAATAAACCTTATCGATTTAGGTTGAAGCATTTCCAAACTTGCCAATTAGTTTGCGGTATTACATACATATGTACATACATATACTTATACACATAATTGTGGATTCATATTCAAAGTGCTGTTTAATTACTTATCTCGTTATAAATGTTTATTTCAATAGTTTTTGAGATTTTCCTTTTATTATTTATATATTTTACTTATTAGTTTATAACTTTCGCAGTAAACTAACAAGTTCAAACTGCACATAATGGGCGGGGCTACGACGATCATATGCCCAGGATAGTGTTAGCAGTCTGTTATAAGAATAATTGTATGTGGGACTAACTTAATACTATCCATGCCAGCACATAGAGAGTAGAGGATGACCTTAATTTCATTAAATGAAAATTAATGAAAAAATAATTACGATGACGCGAGAGCTGTTCTTCAACATCAAGCTGATAATTCTAATAAATTACAATACATTTTTGAAATTGAATCAGGCAAAGCAGCCTTCACTTCCAAAAACATCGCTGCTAAGACACTGTGCAAATAAAACAGCTGTTTACTACGAACGCAATAAGCAAAACAAAACACAATAATCTTAAACTGCGTTTAGATTTCAATCAACAAGGTGGTTGTTTCCAAACAGAAACTGTCGTAGAAAATGCCTAAAAAGGTGCTAATGGTTTGCATGGGTAACATTCTTGATTTTTTTTAAATAAGTCCTTAATAAAAGTAAATTCAGTGCGTACTTACAGGTAACATTTGCCGTTCACCAATAGCGGAGGCCGTAATGACAGAGGCAGTTCGGCAAATAGGTGCATCGGATGAATGGTTAATAGATAGTGCAGCTTTAGTGGGCTATCACTCTGGATCGTTGCCTGACGAAAGAGCTTTAAGTGTTTTAGAACGTCATGCAATAAAATATAACAAAGCAGCACGAGTCATAACATCAAATGACTTTTTCGAGTTTGATTATATATTTGGCATGGATGCCGGTAACGTGGCAGAATTGAAGAAAATTGCACCTGCTGGAGCAACAGCGCAAATTTTATTATTAGGGGATTTTGGTTTAGCTCCAAATGACAAAATAATACATGATCCTTATTATGTGAGTGAATTTTATTACATGTTTTAAATTCTATTTAATTTTTGTTGTTTGTTTTTGCAGTTCGTTGGAGAAGAACCGTTTGAAAATGTTTATCGCCAATGCGTATTCGCCAGCGAGGCCTTTCTGCTAACACATCTAGATTCTTTGAAGAAGTGAACACAATCATTCGAAATAGACTATTTAATTTTTATGTGCACAAAAAAACTTAAAATTGAATTCGTTTGCTTGAATACAATTCGCTTTTACATGAATTAATGAAAATAACCGCGACACCAATTTAAAACCTCTTGTCTTCTTCATTCTTTGACTTGCCGTCATGTTATCAAATGTTAACGTAATGAAACTGTTATACAGAATCTGTAAACAAAATGCTGGGCAAAACTATAGTAGGAGGTGAAGTTGTCAGCTCAGCTGATGACTTATTTTGATGTCATGAAATTTTAAGAACTCTTTAGTGTTTCAAAGATTATATGACGAATTTGTACGCTGTGTTTCAAGTTTATTTTAGCAAGTTAATCTATCGCTCGGCTTAATGAGTTCCACTGCATCGCGATTTCGTAAGCACTCAGTTTTCGACTTATCAATATAAGTTAACAAAGAATATTACATACTTAAGGTTTTCACCGACATTTACTTCATTTATTTAATATTTTATAACCAGCAACGTAAATTTACAAGTTATAATTGCGAATATTATTATTATTGAGATTGTTTTGTTGTTCTGAGGTGTTTACACTTCTTATCACCATTAAAAGTAACATATTAAACTTCAAATAAAACTATTAGGCCATAAGCTACATATTAAAAATGTATTTGTTTCTTAGGCATTTTCTAAATTTCTTTAACCTCAATTTATTTAGTAATAGTACCTTGTGAATTTAACCCTAAATTTAGTTTTAACTGGAACTCACCTGGGGTTTCAGTGAAAAATTCAAAAAAAAGTAATAGCCGGAATCAATTGCTTTCTTGAAAGGTTCTTGTTTTGTTTAGCTCAATTGCCAATTTTGCAAAACTCGTCTTGCAAAATCGAATGAAAGTGGCACCTAACACGTTATTTTAGACAAAAATAGTCGGCTAAAGGCAAATGTAAAATGCGCATTATTAAATTGAGATTTCTTAAACATTTTCGCGCTAACAATTAGTGATAATAATAGAACAATAAAAGCAATTTGGGATTTCAAGGTTCAATTGGGTCGCGTCTGAAACCATGTTTTATATAAATCAAAGGCGAACAGATATCTAGGCTGAAAGTAGATACTGACTTTTTCTTGGACTATTTCCTTCTGCCTGTAAGAAAATTACTCTGCTAAAGGATTTGTAAAAGACAAAAGAACTCTCGTTCTCTCAAAAATCCAAATTTGTTATCTCTTTTGTAAGCAGCCTATAGACCTGTGTTTACTTTATAACGGCCACAGGAATCATCAAAAGGAGAAACGAATTATCGTTATTTTTTTATTTATTTTTTATTATTCTTGGAAAGACGATGATTTAGCTGTTTTTAAAAATGTTCAATGATAAAATTTAGAATTAATATGGCTTTTCCTTCTATATTATTTGACCTTAAATGAAATCAATTCTTGCCCAATTTTCTCTCTCTCTCTCTTTTGTACTCTTCTCGTTCCTAAAGGAAACCCAAACAATAACTGGGCTCAAGCTGGGAAATTAAAATCTTTCTTTCAAGACGATAAAACATTTCTCTTTCGCCGTTCTCTGCCTTCGCATATATGTACAAGTTATTTTCTATCACTAATAAACAAAAATGGACAAGAGTACGGAAGCACTAAAAACCATATTCCATTACTACTCGTGCAAAGGCGGCAACATTTTTAATCAATTAAAACTTTTGTAAATAACATTTTATGTATATTTTGTTCTTTATTGTTTTTAACCAAATTATTGTTTTATAATCTTGGCTATCTGGCCCCAGAAATTGTGAGTAATTTATTGTTGAGAAGAAGAATATTTTTTAGCTGTTTGGCTTTCGAGAATTTTGCTTCTCACTCGACTTGCCCCGGATAACTGTATTGCTTTACGGTTCATTTGAGGAGTTTTAAGTCAGCCTCGCTGCTACTTCCCATATGAAGGCTGTGTCGTTTAAGTCAGGCATTAAAACCATCATGCGCATGTGGTCTTCGCTACCCGCCCTTTCTGTGCAGTTATAACTTGTAAATATACTTTGCAAGTTATAAATAATATCGCAATGTCAGTTATGCCAATACAAATATAGAATTCCTTACATCTTTTAATTATATATGTAATTATGTCTGAAAACTCATAGAAAATGTTCCAAAACTCCACAAAAGAAAACTAGACTGGTAATGGTAAAATTTAAAATATACTCGACCGCGGTTAAGGTGCGCATAGCAAATATTTCATCCATTTAGCATAGAACTCTTATTTTATTCTATAAATCGTTGTCGTTACATCAATTCAACAAGAGGTTTTGGTGAAACATTTTCGACACATCTATCTCATAAAATACAGGGAATTTTTTTATATTTTACAACAAAAAACATTCAACTGAGAATCCTTTAAAGAGACAAAAGATAGTTCGCTCATAAACTAGACTCTTGGGAATATTTTTAGACTTCCTATCAGCGTTGCAAACCTTTCATTGACTCTTAAAATTACACAAGTTTTAACAAATCACATACAAAAATGGCGCTGAAGCTTCATTTGTCAATTCCCAAAAATGGAACGTAATTTTCACACCCAAATAAAAGTCTATATGTTTCAACTTTCAAAATCATATATTCTTATATATTTTGCAATGTGTTCGTTTTATTGATTGCGGTGCTCAATTAAAGGAGTTTTTTTTTTATTGAGTCAATTGATCAATTAAAAGAGCATCGGGTATATGATTTTCCGCTAATAGCTCCAAAAGCATGCAATTTTAGAAACTCAATTTCTGAAGCAGTGGTGAGGTAATGGTTTTATTAAATCCTCTTTTTGCAACACTGATTAAATATACATACATATCTAATTTTATGGTTTAAAATATACAAGGTGGCGCAAAAATAACCTTCCGTTGTTTTTTGGCTGTAATTTAAAAAAAAATGAAAAACTTTGATTCTTCTTGTGGATTATTTTTATTTGGTTTTTTTATTTTGTTTTACATCAAGTCGAGAATATGATGTCATGTAAATGGCCGCCGCCACAGTTGATTGTCATTTGAGCCCTTTTTATGGCATTTTCCATCACTTTGTCCAAAACTTCCGGCGATAGGTCCTCACATTCTTGACGGATATTGTCTTTAAGAGCTGCAAGAGTCTGAGGCTTGTTGACATAAACCCGTGACTTCAAAAAGCCCCACAAAAAGAAGTCTGGAGCGGTCAAATCAGGCGATCTTGCTGGCCAGTGCAAATCGCCAAAACGGGAGATTAGGCGCCCGGGAAATGCATCCTTCAGCATATCGGTTGTGGCACGTGCAGTGTGTGCCGTTGCACCGTCCTGTTGGAACCACATGTTTTCCAATCCCAATTCATCAAGTTGCGGCAAAAAGAACTCGTTGATCATTGCTCTGTAGCGCTCACCATTCACAGTAACCGGTCCGATGACTCCTCCAGCGAAAACAGCACACCATACAGTGACTTTGAGCGGGTGTAATGGCTCTTCGTGGGTTACACGCGGATTTTCAGTGCCCCAGAAGCGTAAATTTTGCTTATTTACGTACACGCTAAGATGGAAATGGGCCTCATCACTCATGATTATTTTTGATGAAAAATCATCTTCCTCTTGGTGGTGATTAAGGATGGCTTGAGCGTATGTTATACTCGATTGGCGGTCAGCAGCTAACAGCTGATGCACCGTCTGGACTTTGTACGGAAACATCTTGTACCAAAATTCGCTGACCAAACGTCGTCTGGTCGATGTCGACGGCGTTTCCATGACATCCTCAGCTACAGCAGCAATATTCTCTGCAGAACGGCTACTCCGGGGTCTGCCACGCCTGGCAGCATCTCGTGTTGTGCCAGTCTCTTCGAGGCGAGCGGCTAAACGTCGCAGTGTTTCACTACTAGGCGTTGGACGGCTAGGAAATCTGCGACGAAATTCACGTTGTGCCAAAGTCACCGACCGATTATTGGTCAAATAAATAGTCACCAATATTCCGCGTTCTGCAGCAGTGTAGCGTAACATTGTTTATTAACGTGTATTTCGCATGTGTTTACTACACAAATGTCAAAACAGAACTGACATTAGGGGCCAATCGCAAAATTTATAGCATTTTCTGATAGGAGGATTACTTTTGCGCCACCTTGTACATCTTAAAACACTTTATTTATTTCGTTTACTTACATACATACATACATACATACATATGTACATATTTATATGTATAAAGCAAAATTTTGCTTTATTTAGACGTTATTTGTGTGCGGGTTTTTTCACTTGATTTGGAGAGATTTTTAAGGAAAATTATGGCAACGCTGCTTCCTATTTAAAAGATTATTTACTAATTTTAAATTAAAACAAAAACTGTTCTCTCATTTTATATCCATCACATACATATATTCTTTTATAAACATTTTCTTACCATAATTTTACGCAGAAAGAGAAGACTATATTGGAAAATATTGTAAAGTTAACATCACTGCATTCACTGACCATTTATATCAAACTCTTAATTGTCAAGACAAATAAAACGGCACCGAGAACCGAAGAAAATATTTAGCTTCGTCGGAATAAACTTTTGTTGGCTATACTCTCATTCAATGAGAGGTTCACCGAAATGCCAGCTCTCCTTCAATTTCACAACCATTCCCAGTTATTGCGCACATTGAATGCAAAAAAGAAAATAAATATGCATTCAATAGTGTTTTGTTGTTCATCAGAAGGGGTTGTTTCGAAAACAAATGCAACACAACAACAAGTGTTTTTAGAAGAAACAAATAATAGCAATTGCAACCGCTTTCACACACATAAAATAAACAGCGAAATGGTTAAGAAAATACTAATGGTTTGCTTGGGTAGGTTTGATGGTTTCTGGGGAAAAGTTGTTGACTTGATCAATCACGATTAACATTTTTTTTTTGTAGGCAATACCTGTCGCTCCCCCATCGCAGAAGCGGTTATGGTGGCAACAATTAAAAAACATCATGTCTACATAGACTGGCAAGTTGACAGTGCGGCAATTGCGAATTGGCATGTTGGCAAAGAACCGAATAAACGATCTCTTAAAATTATGAAAGCACACAAATTGCCCTACAGCAATAAGGCACGTCAAATAAAAGTTTCAGATTTTTATGAATTCGACTATATATTCGGAATGGATTATTATAATATGGCTGAGCTAAATTCTTATAAGCCTCAGGATTCGAAGGCAAAGTTGTTTATGTTGGGTGATTTTGGTTTGCCGGAAACGGAAAGAGTAATAATGGATCCATACGGCGTAAGTAAAAAGAAAAAAATTAAGAAGTTTAAAAGCGAAAATTTATAAGGCTAAAGACAAATAAATACTCGTATTTAGATAAAAATATTGTCTAGAATTCTTGTAAGTTATTATTTCTGATATCTGTGTGTTAAAGAAAAGCGAATATCAGTTTAAGGTAGTAACTAGTGAACTAGATAAATAAGATTGGTTTTCGCTATTATTGTTATTATTTAACGTTAAATCCTAATTTCTTTTTTAGACCCCTTCTGATGCCGCCTTTGAGAAGGTCTATCAGCAATGTGTTGTGGCATGCCAAGATTTTTTAAAAAAAGCTTTAAATAATGAAATTTAAAAAAATTAAGTTTGTATGTAGTTAATTTTAAATACAAGTTTTTTGTTATCTTAATTAAAAATAGCAAATAACCTAGAACCTTTTGAAACCCACATACTACATATACACGTGTACATATAAAAAAAAAATATATGTAGATGATGATTTTAATGGGTTAATACAGTAACACAACCTAAAAAATCCTATATTTGATATGAATGATGTGTTCGAAATACAATAAAATATTCTTTCTATTATAAGTTTATAAATTTATTATTTTGTTATTATCAAATTTATGGAAGTTGCTACGATGTACAGAAAAAAATAATAACGACTTACAAATTATTCGCTTAAGGAATTTTAGCGTGTTTTATGCATCTATTACATATTTTAGTTTAAATATGTTTACATTTATAAGTAACAAGTTGCTTAAAAAATGAAGATCGCTTACAGCCTGTTTATATATTACAACTTCATTTTCCCGTATGGTCGACGTTGCCGGTTAATCGAATCATTTTGTTGTAATTTTGCTCAATATATATTTTTTAACAACAAAAAACAACAGCTCAGCATTTCGTTTGTATGCAGAACCACTCAGAGTCTTTGGTAGGGATCGAACCTTTGGCCTCCGGGCGAATACTCTACCAACTCTTCCACGGAGGCGCTAATACACTTTATACACATAAACGAAGATCACAGAATATTATACAAGTATGTACATATGTATATATATATATATACATATATATATGCACATACACTGGTTGACAGCTAATTAGAAACGCTTCTATTGAAAAAACATACTCAATTTTTTTTTATAAAACAAAGTAAATATTCATTTATTTCATAATATTTTAATTAAATATAGTCAATATTAAACAAATATAAAGTAAAACTTGAAATACTTTTCACTCTTAAAAATATTTTGCGAACTTATGTTATTTTGTTAATTATATCTGCGACGCCTAATTAGAAACGATTTCGCATTATTAGATAAAAAAGAATTATTTTAAGCTATTTTACTTATTTTTTGTCAATACTTTGTTGCAAAGCCCTTTTGCTTTATAACTGCCTCACATCTGTTCCGCATTGACACTATTAGACGTCGATAATGCTCTACAGGTATTGCCCCATACGCTTTTTTTACTTCATCAAAAAGAGCCGCCATATTTGTGATATTTTTGTCACTAATGGCTCTTTTTGCGTCCCCCCATATATGTTCTATAGCGTTTAAGTCGAGACTGGACGATGGCCCCTCCACAACATTGATAGAATTACCATGAAAGAATTTTTTGTCAACCTTGCCGTGTGCTTCGGATCGTTATCCTGCTGAAATTGCCATGTTACAGGCTAATTTTCGTCAGCCCATGGGAGTATCACATTATTTAAGATTTGTACATATTATTCCTTGTTTGAAATCCCATCAATTTTGTGAATTGGGCCAACGCCATTCCATGAAAAACATGCCCACACTATAATTGATCCTCCGCCATGCTTCACTACTCGTGAAACGTAGCGAGGATTACATTATTGGTCTAACATACCTCTGAGCATCAAGACCAAGGCGATTAATGTTTTTTTCATTGCTTCAGAGCACATATTTCCATTCGCTGGCACTCCAGTTCCAATGGGACTTGGCAAAATCCATATGTCGTTTTCTTTGAATTTTGGTCAGAAGTGGCTTCTTTCGTGATGCTCTTCCATGTAGCTCTGCTTCCACCAAACGACGTGCAATAGTCCGCTTAGACACCGTGACATTTAAATTTCCCTGAATATCCCGTTAAATGTCAGCTGATGTCTTTTTTGATTCAGATTTGGAGATTCGTGTTATTAGTCGGTCGGTATGCGCTGATGTTTTTCTGGGTCTCTTCTTGCGTGGAAAGTTGGCTATAGTCTAATTTTTTTAATATGATGGAGGGCATTAAATACCATTTTTTGGAACACTCCAGACTTACAAAGTTCAAAAATTGCGCTCCGTTTTTCAGGACTACAACTTTTTGCTTTTTTCATCATAAATCTTAAGAATTATAATTAATTAATTAATTAAATTTATCAGAAAAGCTTTAAAATAAATTTACTTACCGTAAAAATATATAACATTTATTTAAAAAGCTTTAAACAAATAAAATTTGTATAAAAAATTGAGTTTGCGTTTGCGTTTCTAATTAGGTGTCGCACGTATTTATGATTTTACTAAAGGATATGTAAACAACTTTCTGAAATTTTAACGTATTTTAAAATTAAAAACAAGAAAACTGAGTTCATATGATGACAAAAAGAGTGATGAATAAAATACAATAATTTTAAACAAAAAGTATTACGGTAAATTTGCAAAAACTTCAATAATGATTACCAAGCTCTAATATAAAAACTGCGTTTCTAATTAGCTGTCAACCAGTGTATATATCTAAGTGGGAAATGATCTGCCTTAACTACCTATACAGAAATTTACAATAACTTACATACATATGTATGCCCTCACGAATCTATACACACATTTCGGCTAAAAACTGATTTTGTGCACTTAGCGGTTATTCTGATCACAATTTTCTTAATTACAAATGTAAATATAAATATTATCTTAATATGTTCATATCTAGAATAAAAAGTAAAATGTACGTATGATGTATGTATTTTATTTTTGTATAGCAACTTATAACCACAACTATCTTAATATAATTTTATTCAAATGATTTAAAAGTTGGTAATCAAAAGTTATAATCATTGCTTACCATTTTAAGAGATCAGTACATTTGTAATACTTTTTTTGTTTTCTTTTTTTTTTAATGAATAATTTAGTACGCGACACTTTGGTATGTTTAATTAATAGTTTAGGAAAAATACATACAAATTATACAAACGAATGTATCCCGCACACGAAATCTATTACAATATCCGTCTCTCGCCATTTTCTAATTGTAACTTTTAGGTTATGGGCGAAGTTAATGCATTCATAAATAAGTATTACATTAAGAAAAATATAATTTAGTTCCTTAATTCTTGTTGAAATGATCGAATTGTTAATATCACTATTGCTCCTTGGTTTCAAACTTTAAATATAGTAATATTAAAATAAGCAACACAATTAGCAGATGCACATGCATACATACGCGAATGGTGTACATATGTACGTACAAATGTATGTATGTTGATTTGGCTTTTTGCACAAGCTCTCGAGCACACATTCATATATCCGTAAGTGCATAGAAAACAAATCAAATTTCCTCCATCCACCTCTTCTTCTATATTATTCTCTGGCATCAACTTTATTTTCCATGTCACTTTAATTTTATGACCACTTTTTAACTCTATTTAAGAAATATATTATAAATTTTACTGAACACACAAAATTTATTAAAATACTCGAATCGCGCCGTTTTAACACTATTTTTAGTTTTACGTTTTTAACATTTCCTAACGTTCTTTTCGCTGCTCACATTTATTTTAACAGTATAACAGTTTCCATTCTGATGAATGGAAACCAGTAGCACAGAAAATCAGCTGTTGTGTTTGTTTAAAGTTGAATTTACGCCAAATAAATTTGGTCACATTTTAAAAACAAAAATGGTCAAAAAGATTTTAATGATTTGCTTGGGTAAATTTAATTTACATATAAAAAAACTTATATCCATTGATTTAATTTCTTGCAGGCAACATTTGTCGCTCGCCCATTGCAGAGGCTGTAATGATTGATACGATTAGAAAAGCCGGTGTAGCAGATCAATGGGAAGTGGATAGCGCCGCAATTGGCGGTTGGCATGTCGGCAATTCTCCTGATCATCGCGCCTTAAGCACCATGAAAAAACACGATTTGCCCTACAATAATAAGGCCCGACAAATAAAATCTAAAGATTTTGAAGAGTTCGATTACATTTTTGGCATGGACTACGAAAATATGAGTGATCTAAAAGACAGAGCACCTAAAGGTTCGAAAGCTAAATTGTTGATGCTGGGTAACTTTGGTCTGCCGGAGGAGGAAAAAATTATTGAGGATCCTTATTATGTAACATGACAAACATAAAACTTTAAACATGTACAATCCATATCTAATTTAATAAATTGTATGTTTTTCAGCAACGCGGTGATGCTGGTTTCGAAAAAGCCTACCAACAATGTGTGGTGGCCTGCGAAGCTTTTTTGAAGAAAGCGTTGTCTAATGAGATTTAAATGTGATATGCAAAATTAAATATATTAAAATTCGTTACTTTAATATAATGGAAATAGATTAATAAAAATACCGTTCATGAAGCGTACTACTGAAATTTAAAACTCAAGCCAATATCAATTACAAACTGAATATTGGAACAAAATCCACCGAAATTTGTTTTAAATGATTTATAATAAATGCGAGACTGTTCAAACCCCTTTACCTTTCGAAAGGTCGGTGTTAAAGCTCCAATTTTTTTTAGAAAACATCAAAAAACTTCTATCATATTTATTTATTAGTCTATAACTTTCAAATTGAATGTACAATTTGCATGCTTTCACAGAGGATGTAGCACCGCTGCTGACATGCAATTCCTTAAATGAACTGTAAGAAAATACAGTTGTGCCAGGCAAGTCAGTCACGCAGTGCCGGTGAGACAGGGAACTGTGGATAATAAGCCTGAACGCACTTAAAAAAGAATTACTGAAATATATACATATGTAGGTGTATGTACACATATGTATGAATCTACTTAAATACCATCTTTGTTTAGTATGTTCTTTGAAATATAAGTATAAGTTCACTAGCGTACGTTTGTGCATATGAACATAAGAGTATAATTATAATTTTTTTTGTAGTAGTAGTAGTTCTGCACCAGTTTACAGCTTTGATAAATAAATATCTGATAGCAAAATCTATTTGAACTAAACCCTTAACTGAAATTTATATGTCTCAACAATTTATAATTATATACTACAGCTTATCTTTTCTTACGATGGTACTTACGCCCAAGAAACTAGCAACTTTACTCTGGTAGGCCTAATGTATTAGTTTATTTCTGTGCTTATTTTACACTATATTTATTTCGATACACAAATTATTTTAGGTGAATGAACGTTCTTAGCTGTGTTAACTCCCTCCTTCTTAAGCATCATCGTCCCGATGATATACATTTCATGGGTAATTAATTTTTATTTCAGGGAAGTTTGTTATTTGAGGAATTTTCAACGTCTGATGCTCATTCAATATTATCAGCATTTCGTCTGGTGCAATAGTATTTTTCCTTTTAGCTCTTCTACTAGGGTACCGCTTGTCCACCAACTTCTGATTCACTTTGACTCTAGTTTCCCGGTTCGTTCAGCTTCAGAACTTCTAATCCTTTGTAGATTTTATATACCTCTAAGTTCCTTGCTTAAACTTTCACTCGGGGTTTCGTATAGATTTTTTATGTTCTTTTTTGGTAGTTTCAAATTTTAATGTTTTTCTGCCATTTTCCCGCTTTTTTTATACTTTTTTCAAACGGTACTTTTAAGAAATTAACAATTAAAACTTTTTTACACTACCAGTCCCTGCTCGGGCGTGCCAGTTACATTTACCAAGAGGGTTTACTTTATTTATTTATTTCATATTCTGACTTATATACTGAACTTATTTGCTTATTTTACATTAAAAATCAATAAAAAATATTAATTATAAAAATATTGTAAGTTTTCCTTTTGCTTATTTAGCACTAATTATAAAAAGTATTATAGTTTTGTATTTTATGGTTTTGCTTAATTGACGTTAATTATTCAAATAATGAATTGTGTCAGAGATTTTTATTAGTTCATTTCTTTGCTTATTTTACACTATATTTATTTCGATATACAAATTATTTTAGGTGAATAAACGTTCTTAGTTGTGTTAACTTATATATGTAAAATAAGTTCATATTATTTTGTTTTCATAAAAACTTAAAATTTTCTACATTGTGAATTAATTTTATATTGAATTTATTTCAACTCACTTCTAGACATTCGAATATGAAAAAAACTCACTTTTGAAAAACGCATTAAATCGATTTCGATTTGCAGTACTTGAACGCTTCAATTAAAACATAAAAATCTCACTTGAAAACGGCTGCAAAGAATGTCAGCGTTACACGCACGTAATTCCATAGTCAGTGTTGAATTTGTTTCCTTACATATTGATAGAAAGCCGCTTACCTTTTCAACATATTTAACATTTGCCCGTCATCAAGTGACAACTTACAAAATGCGATAGATCCTCTGGTAGATCTATATACAGAAAAAACTGAATTTGCTGAAATTAAAACTATTATGGAGCAGTTTTTATTACAATTTAGTTCAAATAAATTTTATCTTTTCATGAATAAACCCTTATGTTTTGTATATGTGACCTTCTTCCGAGAAAAGGGACCTAGTGTTTTTATTCATTCCAAAACCCAAAATTATTTAAAAAAATTAGATGCCTTTCGAAATATTTCGCATTGATAAAAGCGATTCGTTCTATGAAGAACAAAACAGTTTTTTACGATCTTAGTTTGAGTGTCAAGATTAATTAAACAAGGAATAAAATTTTGATTTAGAAAATTCAAATCATTGTGAGAGTATTTTTCTTCCTCTGATGGTGAAAGTAAAACTCATGTGTATGTATGGAAGTGAGTTGTATATTATTTATTTTCTTATAAAACCAAGAAAAGATAATTGCGTTTAATGCAAAGCCTAAACTACAAGCCCGTCCAATACGTCTTTAATGAAGTGATCCCACTGTAATTGCAGCATAGCAAAGGCCTTTTGATGTTCCGGGGGCTCTAAAGTAGAGTATTTAATCGAATTCCATACCAATTGTTTCAGCGTCGTAAGACCAGCGTTGTTCGCTGCTAAGCTCATAATTGCATAGTAGAAATCATAACTCAATGCCTGGGCATTCCAAAAGCCGGTATCGTCGTTACAAATAACAATGGGTATATTTTTTTTTTTTTGTAATCTGTTTTATTTGCAATCTATTTTACAAAATTTAAAATAATAAGCAAATTTAATAACAATTAAAAACATAAAATAACTAAAATAACAGCTCAGTAAACAACAGTTGTCAACTGCTGTACGATTTACATAAATATATACATCTTAAATGTTATTTTCTAAAAGGTAGGTCAAGTACATGTACCCTTTTTAACCTACGCACTTCGTTGCTATCGTCTAATAAATTGATGGCTACCACATGGGAATGATGGCTAAGTCGGTTTAGATATCTGTCGCTGAAACGATTAATTTCCTCTTTGACCATTGCGATGCTAAGATCTTTATGAATATTGTTGTTTCTGATGAACCAGGGAGCATTAGTAATTAAGCGAAGAGTTTTGGATTGATATCTTTGTAGAATTTCAATATTTGAATTGCTAGCGGTACCCCACAATTGTATACCATAAGTCCAAATTGGCTTCAGAAAAGCTTTATACAACATGTAGATGATGGTCCTAATAACCAAAACATTTTTTTGGGTTTCAAATTTAATTGATTACGTTTCATTTGTATGTGCTTTTTCCAAGTAAGTCTTTTGTCAAGATGGAGACCTAAATATCTCACATCATCACTTTTTGGAATAGGGGATCCATTCATCGAGAGGGCAGGACAATCATTTCTTTTTAAAGTGAAGGTCACGTGAATCGACTTTTCGGTATTAACCTTTATATTCCATTTAAGTCCCCAATTTTGCAGCAAATTCAATAGTTCCTGTACCATCCTAGATGCTTCTGCTGCCAATCCATGAGATGCCAGTATGGCAGTGTCATCAGCATATGTAGCAATAGTCAAACCATCAATAGTTGGCATATCTGATGTATAAATTGTATAAAGAATTGGGCCTAAAACACTGCCTTGAGGAATACCAGATTTAATTGCACCAAAATTAGAGCTTTCATCATTGACGCTTACGTAAAAGTACCTTTGATAGAGATATAACTTGAGTAACAAGTAATAAGGTGCAGGAATTAACATTTTTAGCTTGTTTAGCAACCCTTCGTGCCACACTTTATCAAAGGCTTTCTGAATATCTTAAAATACAGCGGAGCAAAATAACAACAACAATTAGATAATAAATATTTAATCATAAATATATTTTGGAAAAATATTATTATAAAAATGGCCCTGGTTTTTGTTGGATTTAATTTTTTTGATAAAAGTAGTTACATACACACAGATTAATATATTTTTTGTAAATTTCGAAAGATGAAAAAGTTTTCGCGACTACAAAACTTTAATTTTTATTAAGTTTTTTCTTTCTCCTGAAAGGTTACGAAAACGTTACTTAGGGCCTTTCTATATTAAGGTATCGATATATATTTCCAACTTTAACTTTTTTTGCCAAAAAAAATTTGCTTGGCAGGTATTATTCGGATTCTTATAAGCGCTGCATCGTCTTTAAATTTTTCTCCAAAATTTTCTTTTATATATCTGGCAATTTTGTTGAAAAATTCAACATTAGCCGCTTTTTTCCATCCCTGGATTTAAAATCTACCTTTAACCACATACTTACATACGTCAGTACATTTTTCGAGTACAGATAAATCTCATTTAAGAGGTTTCTGAAAATATCGTTTTAATGAAAATCATCTCAATCGATGCAAAAAAAGATAATAAATGAAAAATTTAAATTTAATATAATTTTTTTCTTTGAAGCCAATTCTGCCCATATGCGTCGTTATACTTACAATAAGAATTATTTTGTGGCTTGAAGAGGACATCGTTCGGGGGTTTGACATTTGTTTTATTGGGCGCTTTGGTGTTGGCCGCTGCTACCGCTACAAAACAGGCAATGACGAAAAGTTGAGAAATCATTCCAAAGTTCGGTGATGTTGTGGCTAGAACTGAAATTATTAATATTATTGAAAACTCTAAAAAATTTTAATTAAAATTTAAGCTTAATGCGCTGCTGAGTCATGACTGAACTTGCAGGGCCAATAAACTTTTAATATTTAGGTCAGTGCATAATTGCAATATGACATAAAATACGATTTAAGTAGCCAAAGAGACGAGATCTAATACTCCCATAATGGTAAAAGACTAAAATCAATTATTGAACAAAAATTTAACTCCCATATTTTCATTCTATTTCATTTCATCGTCACTTGGTCAGGGACGAGTGGACATTTTTAGCGGTTTGTTGAATTCTTTTTCAATTATTGTCAATTGAAAAAACGAGAATGTGACATTTTATATCCTATAAAGTTGGTACTACGTGGAAGCGGTCTTTAAAGATAAGATTTTAGCAGAAGATCGGATATTAAAAATACATGTAACTAAATCTGAAAAGCTCTACTTCTGAAGGGAGTTTTCGCAAAAGAAATTTAATTATGAATTGACTGCTGTCACTAATATCAGTTTTCCTATTTGCACGCCCCGCTAATATTACGTTTCCCCATTAGAATTATTGTGAATAGCTCGACATGAATTTTTTTCATGCCTCTCCCAAACAAATTAAACACGCTAAATAGCTGAAACTGTAAACGTGTGATCGAGACGAGTGTAAAAACACACGTATAAAGGAAAATATAATTGAATGTGTGTAGGCCGCGAAATTTTTAAAACCCAGACTATTTGTGGACCAGACCCGTATCCCAACACCTCTCCCGCATCTATAGTTTATAGATATAGATATTTTATTTATTTCAAACGTTGTTGGGTAGGTCTTTACAAAGCAAATTTACTTTCCATAAAGTGAAACTAAAATTAAAATAAATAAAAAATACTTGGTAACAACCGGATATATTGTTGCTATTTGCCTTCTATCAGGTGTTAGGCCTAAATTAAAGCAAATATTTACATAAATAATTAATTTATTACATAATAAATTAATCAAATATTTACATAAAAACTATAAGCATGTAAAAATATATATGTATGGAGTTCCGTAAAAAGTAAACAACTTTTGACTGACGCACATATTTCCCGAAGTTGAAAGAAATTGGGTTGTCTGCGTTTCCCGTTTCACCAAGAAGAAGTGAACTGGCCATACTGAACAACTGCTCTGCGATGACAGCCAAACTGGAGACCTACTTACGTACGTACAATGCTTTATCAGTCCTTAATAAGACTTACGGCTGCCAGATTTGGTTCAACATTTTTTATTTCATTTATTAGATTATATGAATTATACTACAATGGTTATGAGATTTTGCACCTCAGCGCCAACTTGGCATTGTAGAGGTTCGTGGCAAAATTTAGACTTCATGCAGTTCAAACAACTTATATATGTATGTATATGAGTATAAGGGAATGTACATTATGAAAGACGCTCAGCGACGCGTTGTAAGAAGTACTTTTTTAAAGCCATCTTAAATTGCGCATATCTTGTTGCATGTTGAATATTAGTATGCAAATTGTTGTTGTAGATGCAAATTATATCCACATATAGCTATTCTCAAGTTTTCTCGATTTCTTGTATGAAAATCATTTTGGTTTATTGAAAGTCTTATGGTATGATGTCCTATACCAGTTACACCGTTGAATACGTAGAAAAGCTGCTGAAGTTTATAAGTGCCGTAAATTGGTAAAACAGTAGGAAAAATGTCTTTGCATTTTATAAAACAGCTGTTGGAAACCTGTTGGGTAAATTTGCTACACTTTTTAAAGTTTGTTTGTTTGCAATCTCTCAAGCGATCTACGGTTCTTCTAAATCCGTATATCAATGCTAAATAGTTAATAAGGCTTTGAGTTAAAGCTTGAAAAATTTTCCCTTCATGTATGGAAAGAATAAGCATTTTCGAAGGAAAATGTCTTAGAAGATTAAACAGACCGTCTGAAAGTGAGTATAGAAAATATACAATATTTCTAACAAGAGGTTATATGAGATAGCAAAAATAAGCAGGATTGATTCATTCGTAATACATTTAATAAGAGACCACATTCTAAAGAGTATTCCAGCGATGAAAACAAATTAATATTATCGAACGTTAACGAAATATACATTGAATTAACATTAGCAAGAGGCTTTGCGCCGCCAGAAGTATTACTCTTTCTCGATAAACGTGGATTTATCGAGGTCTCGTGGACTTATCGAGGCATACCTATGTTCTATCACATATATATAGGAGAGCAAATAGTAAAGCTATAATATGTAATAGTTTAAGCAATGAAAATCGTAGGTTTGATACAAGTATCTGGTATCAGCAGGATAGAAATATCAATCCTAATTTACCAAATAAGAAATATTGGTGGCTCAGCAAATAATTATTTATTTAAAATTTTTGAAACTTGACCATAATATCTCTCAAAATAAACAAGCGAGTTTATTTTCCTTCTCTAAAATATATTCTCGCATATAAAGAAAATAAGCCTGATATAACGTTGTACACATATCAATTTAAAATCAAGAAAAAACTATATGTGTTAATACGATCTCTTTGCTTTAGTTAAGGTACTTGGGTGCCCCCTATGGGACTGTGCACTTATTTAATACCGCCACTTTTTGTTTATTGTAGTAAAATGTATATATTATGAATTAAAAATATAACAAAAAATTATTTAAAATTTTTTTCCAAACGGTATTAAATGGCCGATCACATCTAACACTAATTGCCATCATTTTCATAGCCCAACAGCTGGCGAAATAGTTTCTATAGAAAATTTTTTAATTTCAAAAACAACTAAATATCTTTTGTAGACTAGAATCGATAAGTAATACATAATTCAACTTTTAAGTAACTTGGAAATACATACATACATACACACATGTGTACACAGATGTGTTCACACATACACATCAGGTAGACAGAAATTCACGGCTACACAAAAATTTATCACAATTTAAGCAATTTTTCAAAACGATTTCTATTTCAGTTTTGTCCATAATTAAACATAAGAAACTGTTCAAACAATTGAGTTTCGTTTCTTATTCGATATTTATCACTTTTCCACGACCGGGTGACTATTTAACAATATTATTCACTTGTGCGCCATAGAGACAACCAACGAAATGACTACGATTGGCAAAGTCTGCTCTTGGCTGCGTAAGAACGGATGGTATTAGATGTATGTAAAGCTTTAGAGGCCAGTTATTAGTTTATGAAATATCCAGGTATACGAGATTTTTAAGGCGACGAAATAATTTCAATAAGAAACAGTTAATTCCTTTTACAGTGATGTCGACTCCTCACAAACGCTATCATTTTTCCGTTGATGCTGTTAGTCTAGCAGATTGTGCTTCTGAAAATTATCAATGGTCTAAAATCACTTATTAGAATTTGAATCTGTTAATTAGAAAATCACTTACGACAAACAAAACCTTAAGAATAAGAAGAGAAGAAAACTTTTTTAAAATGGTGATTTGTAAACAGAAATGATCAATTGAGTGAGTATTACAGCTGTGGCAGGTCGTTCGTTTTGGTCAGGCATGTTCTTGGAAATGCGCGATTCGAAATCGTCTAGCGACTTGCAAAACGCTCACTTAAGTTTTAATTGTTCTGAGTAACCCGCGTTTCACATGCGGTCTGCCAGTCTAATTGGCGGAGAAAATTATTGAAACAAAACAAAGCCTTTTTAAGTCGATATTTTTAAATTTAATAATTCGTTATCGTTCTTTTGAAGTTCCGCTTAGGTAAACAGCATCAGTGCACCTCAGTACGATTACATCTTGCAAGTGTGAACTTGCCGAACAACCATTATGAGATTACAGTGCGTATCGAAACTGTTATGGAAAATGCGATTATGAGAACATGCCTGATTGTTTGCGATATTTGAAGTTATTAATTTCAAAGCATGGCTTTGTCTTCTGCATAGATATATGTAAGTACCTACTATATATGAATTCATTTGGACGTGAAATAAATCTGAATGGGAATCGTCTTCGTTGAAGTCAACCGTCACTGAATAATAATTATTTGCTGTGTTTAGCAATTAGACGATAAAATAGTTTTGATCCTGCGATTTCAATTCGTATCGCCACAGTTATGCGAAGTGAGATTATCAGAATAGGCCTGAGTGACCGGAAATTTTTGTTCAATTACCCATGACTGACTAGTTCGTTCATTTCGTTCACCTTGTACGAACAGTACGCCAGCAATTTCTATTCTTTACATACAATTTGTCCTTTTTTCTTAAGCAGCTGTTCGCAACAAACAAAAATCAGTGAAGCATAAGGGAATAAGAAAGAATAATATATATTTTTCAGTGGTAAAGCAGCGCTGGACTAAAAGAGGATTTAGACGGTAATTTAAGTCGTACGTAAAACCAAAGAGAAAGTCATATGAAATTATTTCCGTATTTTAAAAATGAGAATAAAAATTTTACGGCAGATTTGTTTACGTATACACGATTGGAAAAAGACCAAAACAAAGGAAAATATTTACATAAAAATGCATCCCTGATCAAATGATGTGTGAATGAATTTGCAAAATTTAAAAAAAACTGCAAGATTTTCATCCGTATTTTCTCTCCATGTCATTACATATTGAGTTTTGACGATACCATCCGTAAATTTGACTTATCGTACGACTTGTATTATGGTCTAGGTCGCCTTTAAAGAACATCGCTCGCGTCATTGTAATTATTTTTCAAGTGCGGTCAGGCTTTAGGTGTTCGTTTGGCCTTCACGAGCTTTTCGTCTCACTGTATTATTTTACGTTTCATGTCGGCCACGCCGCTACTTCCTACATGAAGGCATTGGTCATATACATACATAAGTCGGACACAGAGACATTTATTAAAGTCTGTAAAAACCATCATGGCCATAACGAAGTTATGTCGCCCATTCTGTACAGTTATAACATCTAAATTTACTTTTCCAGTTATAAAGTAATAAATTTATACATAAATACATTTTTAATAAAATTATAATGCTGTTTGATGACCCCGTGACTATTATTATTTTTCAAACATAAAGAGTCAAATTTATATTAAAATAATTAAATAAAACCGCAAACGACCGAAAACATGTGAGAAGCACTTAATATTTTAGAATCCCTTCTGGTGACAGAAAGCCGCTTACCTTTTCAACATATTTAACTTTTGCCCGTCATCAAGTGACAACTTACAAAATTCGATAGATCCTCTGGTAGATCTACATATATACAGAAAAAACTGGATTTGCGGAAATTAAAACTATTATGGAGCAGTTTTTATTACAATTTAGTTCAAATAAATTTTATCTTTTCACGAATAAACCCTTATGTTTTGTATATGTGACCTTCTTCCGAGAAAAGGGACCTAGTGTTTTTATTCATTCCAAAACTCAAAATTATTTAAAAAAATTAGATGCCTTTCCAAATATTTCGCATTGATAAAAGCGATTCGTCCTATGAAGAACAAAACAGTTTTTTACGATCTTAGTTTGAGTGTCAAGATTAATTAAACAAGGAATAAAATTTTGATTTAGAAAATTCAAATCATTGTGAGAGTATTTTTCTTCCTCTGATGGTGAAAGTAAAACTCATGTGTATGTATGTGAGTTGCATTTTATTTATTTTCTTATAAAACCAAGAAAAGATAATTGCGTTTAATGCAAGGCCTAAACTACAAGCCCGTCCAATACGCCTTTAATGAAGTGATCCCACTGTAATTGCAGCATAGCAAAGGCCTTTTGATGTTCACGGGGCTCTAAAGTAGAGTATTTAATCGAATTCCATACCAATTGCTTCAGCGTCGAAAGACCAGCGTTGTTCGCTGCTAAGCTCATAATTGCATAGTAGAAATCATAACTCAATGCCTGGGCATTCCAAAAGCCGGGATCGTCGTTACAAATAACAATGGGTATATTTTGTGACATGAAGAATGAGCCAGGATGGTTGCGTAGATCCCACACCAAGTGCAACACTTGATTTGATATCGGACTAACTTCAACGGCGATATCCCGCTTCCTTACCATAGTGTAGAGTACGGGATGTTTCATGAGAGCATAGCCATGACCGATACGGGTGGTGTTTAAGAGCAAGGCATCAAGTAGATTGAAATCAGTTGAGGCGCCGTACCAGTCTAAGAGTGAAAAATAAAATTTATTATGGGTGTTTTTTTTCCAAGAACTGAAGTCGTACTTGTCTCTCCAGCGTGAAAGAAAAATTTTGACGTCCTTGGCTTATCTTTCAAAATGCTAACGAAATCACGTAAAGGTTTACCCATGTCTTCCTGTCCCACCAAATCGAAACCGACTATATATTCTGGGTATAAAGCGCTGCAAGGAATATACATACAAGTATACGAATTCTAAGAGTGAGAATGAACAACATTTAATACAACACGAACTTACTGCAGTCTCTTAAACAAATCGAAACGTTGTATGACTTTCTTTTTGGTTCTGCGACCGGCTGTACATATCAATTTAATGCCTAAAAAGTTTGGATGTTGTCGTCTAAATCTCTCAATAATGTCAATTAGTTCGGTAACAGCATGTTCCACGGGATATGTGCGTCCTTCTATATCGTATAACTAAAGAAATTAACGAGCTTAACGAGGAACATACAACAAAATAGAAACTTTATTTTCAACCTCACTAAAGCCCATGCGAACTTCAGCGTACATGACATTGTCATTGTACAGCTCCTCCAACATCTGCCAGTGAAAAGCACGATAAGCCGGGAGGAATTTCAAGCTGTCTGCAATTGTTCTGAACATATTTTGGAACTGGGACCAGACTTTGTCAATCGAAGAATATTTTACTGCATAAAAATTGAAATTTATTTCTTTTTCGATTTGAATTGCTAACAAGACTTACACTCTGGCGAGGGCGTATAGAGGTTAATGAGACCTTCCAAAGCATTATCGTAACCCTGGACTGAAGCTGAAGCATTGCGTTCATCACTTACTCTCACGTATTGACTAGCACATTTATGCTTTTTGGGCTGCCGGCGAAATGTCAGAATACTCCCACCCTCTTTGGTAGTACATCTCAACAAACCGGGCATATAAAAAATATTTTTCACCACCCATTTCGATGACACGGCAGCCACATTGTGCGTATGCAATAGCGCACCTTTCGGCATCTTTCTTAAGAATTGAAAAACTTTACTTCTTTCGATTAGAGGTTTCGCTCTAAAGAAATGCATACTGGCAGCATTTGTATCGGGACTTAGGAATCCTTTTTCCAATTCATTTCGTTTGTGCTTTAAAAAAATTTTATCTGCTTTCAATTCCAAATTGTTTAACTGCAAACGTCCACCAGTGGTTAAGAGATCTTCACTTTGTATGAGAGACTTTCTGGCATCTTCGTAGACTAAAACGCAGAAACAAATTAATGAACAATTAGATAAGAAATATTTAATCATAAATATATTTTGGAAAAATATTATTATAAAAATGGCCCTGGTTTTTGTTGGATTTAATTTTTTTGATAAAAGTAGTTACATACATACATATCGTTACCTTAATATATTTTTTGTAAATTTCGAAAGATGAAAAAGGTTTCGCGACTACAAAACTTTAATTTTTATTAAGTTTTTTCTTTCTCCTGAAAGGTTAGGAAAACGTTACTTAGGGCCTTTCTATATTAAGGTATCGATATATATTTCCAACTTTAACTTTTTTTGCCAAAAAAAATTTGCTTGGCAGGTATTATTCGGATTCTTATAAGCGCTGCATCATCTTTAAATTTTTCTCCAAAATTTTCTTTTATATATCTGGCAATTTTGTTGAAAAATTCAACATTAGCCGCTTTTTTCCATCCCTGGATTTAAAATCTACCTTTAACCACATACTTACATACATACATATGTATGTAAGTACATTTTTCGAGTACAGATAAATCTCATTTAAGAGGTTTCTGAAAATTTCGTTTTAAAGAAAATCATCTCAATCGATGCAAAAAAAAAAGAAAAATGAAAAATTTAAATTACATAAAATTTTTTTCTTTGAAGCCAATTCTGCCCATATGCGTCGTTATACTTACAATAAGAATTACTTTGTGGCTTGAAGAGGACTTCGTTCGGGGGTTTGACATTTGTTTTATTGGGCGCTTTGGTGTTGGCCGCTGCTACCGCTACAAAACAGGCAATGACGAAAAGTTGAGAAATCATTCCAAAGTTCGGTGATGTTGTGGCTAGAACTGAAATTATTAATATTATTGAAAACTCTAAATGAAAATTTAAGCTTAATGCGCTGCTGAGTCATGACTGAACTTGCAGGGCCAATAAACTTTTAATATTTAGGTCAGTGCATAATTGCAATATGACATAAAATACGATTCAAGTAGCCAAAGAGACGAGATCTAGTATTCCAATAATTGTTAAAGACTAAAATCAATTATTGAATAAAAATATAACATTTCATCGTCACTTGGTCAGGGACGAGTGGACATTTTTAGCGGTTTGTTGAATTCTTTTTCAATTATTGTCAATTGAAAAAACGAGAATGTGACATTTTATTTCCTATAAAGTTGGTACTACGTGGAAGCGGTCTTTAAATATAAGATTTTAGCAGAAGATCGGATATTAAAAATACATGTAACTAAATCTGAAAAGCTCTACTTCTGAAGGGAGTTTTCGCAAAAGAAATTTAATTATGAATTGACTGCTGTCACTAATATCAGTTTTCCTATTTGCACGCCCCGCTAATATTACGTTTTCCCATTAGAATTATTGTGAATAGCTCGACATGATTTTCTTTCATGCCTCTCCCAAACAAATTAAACACGCTAAATAGCTGAAACTGTAAACGTGTGATCGAGACGAGTGTAAAAACACATGTATAAAGGAAAAGATAATTGAATGTGTGTCGGCCGCGAAATTTTTAAACCCAGAGTATTTGTGGATCAGACCCGTATCCCAACACCTCTCCCGCGTCTATAGTTTTCACATTTTCTGTTCAGTTAAAAGCACACGAAACTTGAAAAGTACACTGATATTTTATTTATTTCAAACGTTGTTGGGTAGGTCTTTACAAAGCAAATTTACTTTCCATAAAGTGAAACTAAAATTAAAATAAATAAAAAAATACTTGGTAACAACCGGATATATTGTTGCTATTTGCCTTCTATCAGGTGTTAGGCCTAAATTAAAGCAAATATTTACATAAATAATTAAGCATGTAAAAATATATATGTATGGATTTCCGTAAAAAGTAAACAACTTTTGACTGACGCACATATTTCCCGAAGTTGAAAGAAATTGGGGTGTTTGCGTTCCCCGTTTCACCAAGAAGAAGTGAACTGGCCATACAACTGCTCTACGATAACAGCGAAACTAGAGACCCACTTACCCACGTACAACATTTATTTATTTTTTGTATTAACTAATGCATACACATCGTTACCTTAATAGAGAAAGGCTCTAACTAGTTTTTTTTCGCAAATCGAGTTCTTTGTAAATTTCGAAAGATGATCTTCCTACACATCATTGGTAAAGAAAATTTACGTGATCCGACTAAAAATATAAGCAGTTGGAAACCGTTGCTCAGGGCCTTGCTATATTTTAAGGTATCGATATGTATGTTTGAATATGTAAGACACTTTCAAGCACCATCTTTAAAATAATTTATATGTAAAAGTATAAATAAAATATAATTACGGATTAAAATCACTTTTACGAAATTATTGCTGGGAAAATGTAACATTTAATTTTGAAGTTTTTATTTAACTTACTTTATCCGCAAGAGAAATGATCGTCACTAGTGTGAAACACAAACTGTCGTTTGTCACCTTAAAGATCAAGTGTTAAATGGCAAAAAATTATTTGTTTAATTCTTCTTAAGAATTTTAAAATTTCATTTAAATTTAACTAGAATCGAAGCAGACTTTTCATTAGAGATGGTGTAACTTCGTGATTGACGCCATGAGAGTTTTCATTCGAAATAGATGGAACAAAAAGTGATAAAAGTGGTGATTGTCTCAAAGAGTCGACGCTTTCGAATTAACTAAAAACTTCTTAGCAACTGCACAACTCTGGAAATAAACTCCTGGATGAATTTTATATATAAAAAGATTGATGAAAACATGTTTTTAATTGTTTCCAATTTTTCATATATGTAAATTATTTTCATGTACATATAAAGTCTAAAGCTGATCAACGATGTTGATCGAAATATTGGAAAATAAATGAAAACAAAGAAAAATCACCGCATTTTGAATTTTTTGACCAGAGCCGAACTTGAAAATATAAAGAAAACAATATTATTTAAATTTTTTTTCCAAACGGCATTAAATGTAAAGAATATCTCTTTTATATACTCCTAAGCGCGTGACTAAATGGCCGATCACGTGTCTATCACTAATTGCCATCATTTTCATACCCCAACAGCTGGCGAAATAGTTTCAATAGAAAATTGTTTAATTTGAAAAAAAACGAAGTATTTTTTTAGACTAGAATCGATAAGTAATACATAATTCAACTTTTAAGTAACTTGGAAATACATACATACATACATGCGTACACACATGGGTTCACACATACATATCAGGTAGACAGAAATTCACGGCTACACAAAAATTTATCGCAATTTAAGCAATTTTTCAAAACGATTTCTATTTCAGTTTTGTCCATAATTAAACATAAGAAACTGTTCAAACAATTGAGTTTCGTTTCTTATTCGATATTTATCACTTTTCCACGACCGGGTGACTATTTAACAATATTATTCACTTGTGCGCCATAGAGACAACCAACGAAATGACTACGATTGGCAAAGTCTGCTCTTGGCTGCGTAAGAACGGATGGTATTAGATGTAAAGCTATAGAGGCCAGTTATTAGTTTATGAAATATCCAGGTATAAGAGATTTTCAAGGCGACGAAATAATTTCAATAAGAACCAATTAATTTCTTTTACAGCGATGTCAACTCCTCACAAACGCTATCATTTTTCCGTTGATGCTGATAGTCTAGCAGATTGTGCTTCTGAAAATTATCAATGGTCTAAAATCACTTATTAGAATTTGAAGCTGTTAATTAGAAAACGACTTACGACAAACAAAACGTTAAGAATAAGAAGAGAAGAAAACTTTTTTAAAATGGTGATTTTTAAACAGAAATGATCAATTGAGTGACTATTACAGCTGTGGCAGGTCGTTCGTTTTGGTCAGGCATGTTCTTGGAAACGCGCGGTTCGAAATCGTCTAGCGACTAAAAAGCGCGCGTTTTACTTTCGGCCTGCCAGTTTCTTAATTTAAACCACTTGTTTAAATTAATTCACCAGTACTCAAGTAAACAATTGGCACAGAAAATTACTAAAACAAAACCAAAACATGTTTAAGTCGATATTTTTAAATTTAAATAGATATTATTCGATAGTTAAGAAGAAATAAATGTCATATTTAAATGTTATCAAAACAAAAGAAGATATAAGAAACGTTTAAGGAGAAACTTAATTAAAGTATCAAGAAAAACACGTACACTTTGTAATAAAGGTTAAAAGTATATGCAATAGTATATAAATATAGATATATTATATATTTTTGTAAATTATTTTAAATGTTTATCTCAGAAGAAGACAAAAAATTGATTTATATTTACGTAAGTATGTAACTTTCAAACGAAACACTCGCTTATTTCACTTCATTTCAATTAAATCGGCCAATCTGGTATTTGGCGCATTTATTCTGGCACATGAATAAATGCATAATAAATTTAAACTAGAATTTGTGCTTTTGCTGAACGACTTGCGTTAAATACTGGCCAGTTATTATGTAATTCGATGTGAAATTAAAACAGTTTCGCATGTTACTAACACAACTACATATTCGAAAGCTTTTTCTTACACAACTGTCCTTCTCAACTAAATATTTATGAAAAAAATATTTCATTTGCAAGCCTTTTACTTTTCGTAAAGTAGAAAACATTTCGACAGCATTAAAAATTTGACAAAACTATTTTGTGATTTACTTCACCGTTTTTGTTTGGGTTGCGTTTTTCTTCATTATTTAGATTTGAGTTTTTAGTAATTTTTAAATTCATTGTTCCATAAAATGCGGCTGGCGTTTGTATGTCGTTTTCAATTATTTGTCCTTCCATGTATTTACCAGGTTTTTAGAATTTGCAAACACGTGAATTTGCAAACGTGTGTAACACGATGTTGTTTGTGCAAAGTGTGTTCGCTATAACACGGTTAAAAAACTGCGAAACCTTTTCGTTTTTGTGTTTTCCGGTGTGATTTTCAATTGCCGATGTTTGTTTCGTATTATTTGAGTTCATCACAACATTTTTGTAGCAGAAAAGATCGCCAGGAATTTTCTTAGTTTTAAAGTATTTCTTTTAAATAAAACAGCACATTGAGTAATTAATTTATAACGATGTTTAGCAAAAAAAAGTTAAAAAAATAATAAAGTCTTTTGATTTAAACATATAAAATATATATAAAATTTTAAGTCATAAAACAGTTTTCTTTTTTAATCGTATTAATAGTTTTGATTGCACCTTTACACACAATTCCACCACTAAAAAAAGGCGCGAAATTAGTCACGTTTGTCACTACCACAATTTTCCTTTTTGTTTATTTTTAGTAAAGTAGTATTTTGTATTTGCAAAATTAGGCGTTAATCAGTATGATTTTGTTGACAGTTTGTTGTAGGAGAACTTTTATTCCTATTTTTCTTTAGAAAAAATATTGCAAAATAAACTTCGACCGCTTTTTGTCACGTCTTGTTTAAAACTGTGTTGAAAAACTTGAGGAAGGCAAGAAAAAGTTGCGTTTTGCAGTTTCTTTTTTTATGTATTGTACGTACATGTATGTTTTTTTAACTTTAAGCGGTTAAAATTTTTTTTAGCAATTATTAAAGCAATTTACGCAAATTTCTAAATATTTTTGTTATTGTGCTGTTTTTACTGTAACGGGGAATAATAGCACAATAGTGACAAAAAGGAGCATAAATAATTTCGTAATTATCGTACATCGAACATTTCAAAATACCAATAACTAGTTAATTTAAGAAAACGTATAATAAAGTTGACCTGAATGATGTACAGGATAAGTCATTATCGAAATTACAAATCATCACCGCGCTACATTTTTACACTCTTCGCCGTCGTGTTCTACAGCTTTAAAAGTGGAAGCTGGTTAATCAGACCCACATTATATACGAGTAGTTGCAATAGTTACAAGATTATAAAAATATATGAATTATTTTATGCTTTTTAAATTTGCATCGCAAAAATAACAATTATGTTATCTTGTCAAAGCCCCACTGGTTGGGAGTCGAAGATTCTACGGGTGAGCAGTATTTACCATGCGCTCTACATGGCCTAACCATCTTGCCCGTAGGATCCGTAGACGCCTGGTTAAACTCATGAAAGTGTACAACCCGTACAGTTCGTAATTGAATCTTCTTCTCCAGAAACCATCAACGCAAACAGGGCCGAAGATAGAACGCAGAAATTTTCTCTCGAAAATATCATGGACTTCCTCATCCGTCTGCGACAATGTCCATGCTTCCGCGCCATAGACAAGGACAGGGATGATCAAAGTGGTCTATATTGTATCAGGTTGGTCTTTCGAGAAAGGCCCCTACTATGCAGTTGCCTCTTGAGTACAAAAAAAAACAGCGATTGGCCAGAATTATTCTGCGTTTAATTTCGATACTGATGTTGTTCGTACCTCGAAGTTATACGTTCTGCACCAGTCATCAACGTTGTGCGTCCTTTTTCGATGATAGCATATACACGTTTTGCCCTCGTTCACCGCTACACCCATTTTGGCCGCCTCCGTCGAAATACCAACAAACGCTTCATT
Source organism: Epicampocera succincta (assembly GCA_932526305.1). Lineage (NCBI taxonomy): Eukaryota > Metazoa > Arthropoda > Insecta > Diptera > Tachinidae > Epicampocera > Epicampocera succincta. The sequence continues at coordinate 64,140,128 of OW052034.1, forward strand.
GACTGCTCGCTGTGTTCGACCAATCACGTCAATGTCGTCAGCATATACCAGCAGTTGCACAGACTTTTGGATGATCGTGGCTCTGTTGTTGACGTGTGGGTTTTGCACGATCTTCTCAAGAATTATGTTAAAAAAGTCACATGACAGTGCGTCGCCTTGTCTAAAGCCTTTTCTGATATTGAAGGTCTCGGTGAATTCGTTACTGACCTTGATGGAGCAGCGAGAATTATCCATTGTCATCCTACACAACCTGACTAGTTTGGCAGGAATGACAAAAGTAGAGAGGCGTGGGTGAGGTGCGTGCGAGTAACTTCCCTACCCTGTAAAAATGTTAACAGTTCAGGAACAATTAAAATTAAATTATTTTTGTTAATTTGCAAAGAAAACAAGATACACATGATATGACTTAATATATTGTCAGCTGAAATACGAAACTATGCAACTAATATATTTACTATTTTACTGCTGTTGTCTTGCAAGAGGCTCTGTTCTTCGTAAGGAACTAGATGGTGGCGAATGATGGTTCCTTGAGTAATCGGGCAACTGTGCAGGTAATTACTGGCAGAAGAGATTCAATACCCAGGGCTCTCGAGCAAGGCGTTTTGTACCCATATAACAAGGTAAATTGCCACCTATGTGTGGTTTTTGGGCCGTAAAGGCGGGTGCTGATGGTAAATCAATTTCACCATCCATCTGCGGAATTACTGGATTAGAAAGCCCGATCTCTCACCAAGTGGAGCGAAGCCATAAAGAAATGTGTGCAATAGTTTGAAAATTTTTGTATGCTGGACAAATTACAACCAACAAAGAAACTGGATAATTCGATCCAAATAACCACGTCTGGCAACCCTACTCGAGAATCGTTTAATTCTTTGAATTGCACATTAACATCTACGCACACAGCCATACTTATAGGCGAGCGTAAAAAAATTAGCATATTTTCAAAATTCAAATTTATAAAATCAACGTAAGTTTTGCCTCCAACAAGAGTACAAATAATTAAAGTTATTTCAGAATGTTTAAATTTGTTTCTAATTCTTAGTTTGGACTGCCATCCTAAAGTGTGTGTCTAAATAATCGTACATACTTTGAATAAAGAATTAAAAATTATAATTTCTATTAAAAATACAGTCTGCTGCGTGTGTCTTCTCAACCCAAAAATGTGGAGGCATGACTTCGTTTGAAGAATGTTTAATAATTTTTTTTGGTTATAGACATACACACACACACACACATGTACAAACACGCTCAAAATTGAGAATTTTACAGGTGGACTCAAAAAATTTTATGGAGTTGACTTCGTGGTGTGAAATAATTCTATGTGACTCATCAAATTTTTGCATGAATATTAAATTTAAAAAATTTAAAACTCGCACAAAGCCTGGTTTAAAGAAAGGGAAATATGTCTACACAAAATGCCTTGTGACAGAGATAATGTCTTTCGCTTTTGATTTTAAAAATGAACGACCTTGTCTCAAAAAAAAATGTATGTACGTACTATCAATTTGTTAAACTATTTGTTTTTATTTTACAAACAAATCAGAACTTGTACTAAATACAATAAAGAGCATCAGTGAACTTGACAGTTGAATACGATAACGAGAGTGTGATGCTGGACATCATAGTCATGCATTCACACCAGAACACACATACATACATACATACATACATCCACATGCATGTACATATGTATGTATGTATACGAGTACTTACATTCGTATGTATGTACGTAACGTGTGCGTACATATTTACTCGTAGGTAATAACATACATATGGACGAATTGAACCCCCTAAATTCAGTTCCTGTCGTTTAAAAAAAAAAACTTGGATCGATTTACATCAGAATTACAAATACTTTTCCCCGTCTATAATTGTTAATTTCAAGAAAGAAGAATTTGTTATTGGACTTGTCAACTTTCGTTTTTCAATTTTGTTCGAATAAATTAAATAATTATTTTTGTTCGTTGGATGAAATGATAATTATTTGATTAAACGATGAGAATAATGAATAAAAAATACATTAAAGAAAAAATTAAAAAAAAACATATTTTTAAAAAATATTAATTATTAACGAAAAATAAACAATTCATACAAAAGGCTTGAAAATAAAATATTTAATGCAATGCTTTTGGGCTGTTTTAATTATAACAATTCTTCAATGGTTGGTTGCTTTAAAAAGGAATCAGCTGATGCAATTGTTTGTTAAAGATGTATTTAATAAAAACATGTTGTTTTAACGCATAAGTAATACAAATCAAATTCTAAGCGTTTATTTTAATTATGTTTTAATTGAATAATTAATCGTTTTATTTGCTATTCGAAAATCGTCACATTAGAATAATTGGAACAAGAGTTTTGTTTCCCTGGATCGATTAATCGAATTATTCTTAAACGCTAAATGTTATAAAAAAGTGTTAATTGGAAAAATACTATTAAAAAGCAAAATGACCTTTAAATGTTTTATGATAAATTAACTTTATTTTTGGGAAACGGAAAGAAGTTGATTTCTGGTTCTTTTGATCATTATTCATGCTTATTACGGTTCTCGAAATATTCGAAAGAAAATTCGATTTTTCTTTCTTTAATCTTTAACAAACTCTCGAAGATTTCGAGAACCGTGACAAGCATGAGTATTATGTAGCTTTAAGGCTTTAGAATGATAACAGGACCTGTTCAGTTGTGCTGTATTTCAGAGAGCTGGCGCATGAAGATGCGCAGAAATTGTGAGCGGATTGTATACAAATATGCATGGGGGAATTCTTGAGCTACGCAGTATTTTTCTTCCTCTTATCAACCACCCAGCAGACAAAAAAAAAACTAAATTGTGATTAGAAACATACTATATAGTTGTTTTTGCTTCAGAGGGTTTAACATTAGGTGGTTTAAGGACCGCAACCAGTTCATTCAACTAGTTCATTTGTACATCGTTACATACTAGTTAAAACACTAATAAATGTTTACTAGTGTGTTAACCGGTTTTATGCCCTATTACTGGTAAATTTTTCAGTCTCCTTTTATTTTGTGTCCGTTTCAGCAGTAGAAATAAGTCTGTCAATTTTGCGACAACGCCCTCCAACTAATGGGGCGATTGTCCCAAAACGTTATTTGTTATAACATTAGCTGCATTTTCCAGGAAAACCTGTAAACTTTTTCAATACGACGTCTTCTACGAGGGTTCAGCGCAAGGCATCGATTTTCCAATTTTAGTAAATCAAACAACGTTAAATTCTTAAACACCTACTTTGACTTTTGTCGGTACAGTTGGATCTGGAGATCTCATATATGTATGAGAACTCCATTATACCATTATCTTTCTTTCCAAATGATTTAAAAATTTTTTTTGTAAAATGTAAGGCCCATCGGGATATGCATATTCCCATAAAAAATTTCTAGAGCTCGTCCAGCACTGAAGAATCTACGTCTCAAACATTAAGACGAACGGAGATTCAGTTGTCTTTCGGAAATGTATATGATAGTTGTGGTTGGTTGGTTTCACTGAATGCTGACATAATCTTGTTGGCCAACAGACTCACCTTAACCTTCTTTAGCGCACGTTCGCCAAATAAACTCCACGGCTTTAATTTCTCTTTTCTATCCGGTGCAATGTAATGTATCCATATATTATCCGCAGTTGCGCTCGAATGGATTGAGCCTGAATTTGTCCAAACACTGAGCGCACCTAATATGATATGCATACATACATATGCAGCTATTTAAGTGAAGTGACTACAGCAAAGCCACGCTCATTTCAATGGTTATTGTCGTCTATTTCCGGCTTGATGATCTGAACGTTTGGCGTTATTTTCGCTGGTGCGAGCATAAATCCATAAAAATCCGTATACCTCTTTCTAGCCACTGAATTGATGGTACGGGTGCTCATAGTATTAATAAAACTTGACGCTTTATAATTCTTTAAAAATGAGTAACTTATCAATCAAAAAGGAATGCTATATAGTAGTTACGATTTATTTTGCTTGAAATTGGAGTTGGCAATCATTAATTTTGGCGGTAGGGTTCTATGGCACACAGTGGGACCCAAACATTGACTCTATTGAAAAATCTGTTGGAATGACGCGTGTGACAAGGCTTCAATATTTGGCAGCCAACATTACTAACGTTGTTAGGGAGGTGCTTGGCACCAGGGCTCGGCAAAAGTATTCCCCATAGTCGAAGCCAGCCCCTAATTGCAATTATTTTATTCCAGGAGGGTAATAATTCTCTTGGGTCACAGTAAGCATTTCAAATTTTATGTAGTTTGCATGTAAGTATTTTATTAAAAACTAAAACCACTAGATGCATGTAAATGAATCACATTTATTCACATACATACATACATACATACACACATGTGTACATAATGACGATGATATTGATCATGAAACTTTTATACGAGTATGTTGAGTATAAAGCACATGTGATAATAAATCACGGTGTGTGTAATTGAGAGCTTGTTGAAATGAAAATCGCTTTGTACGATTAAAAACAGTGCGATTACAATCTTTTAGATGACGATGACAATGAACCAAAAGTATAAATACAAACAAATAATAATAATAATAATAATAATATACGAACGTACCGAATCGAGGAATAAACTTTACTTTTGAAATCTCCTATAGAGAACGAAACATACAATAATATTTTAATGAAATTGTGACGGACAAATATGTAATTTGTGTTGACATTTGCATATATTTTAATTTTTTTTTTTTTTTTTGCAAAAAAATCTTTCATTTTTTTTTTTAATTCACAATCAGAACTCAAACACAATTCAAGAATTAAACCATTGTTCAGTCCCAATTGAATTTAGTAGCAGAAAATCTGTAAAACGTTTAACAACTGGAAGGAACAGTTGCAAAACAAGAAACAGTTAAAATTAAGAGGCAGCAACGAAACGGTTTAATTTGGCAATTAAAAACAAAAACCCCGGAATAAAAAATAAACAGAAAAAATGTTAAGATCAATATTTGCGAAATTCATGTTAATGACGGTAATCGCTAATGCCTATTTAAGGGCTAACGCAATGGAACTATGTGAGTGTTTATTGCACAACTGGCGCTTATATCGCGAAAAGTGCATAGTGATTATATAATGACATCTAGATTTCAAATCTCTTATTGAATGTTTATCTTTCTTTTGTTTTCTTTGTGATTGATTAGCAAATTTAACGCCAAAAATAAAAATTATTTATGAAAATATGACAACAGGTGCGCAAATGCATGTCTAAATGGCAGCATGTTGAAGTTTTCCATTTTTTATATTTAATGTGTGTGCGTGTGAATGCTATATTAATAAGAATCGTGAATTTGTGGTACTATAGCTTTTCTGAATTGCACCATCATCGTCTGCGTCTATTGAAAGATGTACGAAATAATGCAGCAAAAATTAAAAATTTATGGCAGACACTGGCATGACCAATTTCATTCCCTACAGGCCTATGGCCATATATTGCTAATTCTTAAGTAATCAAATTAGAAGTGTTTGCAAAAAATCAATAACCAAAAATGCCTCATAATATTTTACGAAAATTTTGTTTTAAACTAAAGCTGAAAGGCCATACCAAGCACGCATTGTCAGCATGTGCCAAAAAAAAAGTGGAATCTGTTTATCACAGAAGGCATAGACGCGTACGACGCGTTCAAACAGACTAGAATTAGCATAATTATGCATATGTATGTATGGGAAAAGTTACACAATACAAAGCATAGAACGTATAGACGCGTACAAGGCAAAAAGTAGCCGTACTTTCTACTTTTATGTGCCTCGCAAGCGCCATGAAAAATGGACGGTTATTTTTGATAACTAAAGCGGACAATTCATATTCTGCAATATTTTATTATGTGCATAAATTCTTTTCAAACTTAAGTATCATATTAGACATGAATTTGCAGTTACATATTGACACAACAGCTGATCGCAACAAAAAAAGCAATAACATTAAAGTACATTTTCTAGACTTAGTAAATCTTGATAAATTCAAAACTTGACAACAGCAAAATTTATAGATTTTTAATGCACTAAATTAACAACCTCTACGATACCAACAACAGTAGTAGATTTATTAACAAGTAATTATTGTATGAAAATATTTTAAATATAATACAAAGAGTGAGAACCCCTGGTAATTTAAATTCATAAAAGTCTAGCACGAGTATAAAGTTTGAAACGCTTAGTATGGATATTCACCTTTACTTTATATATACTTTTAAGCGCGTGACAAACGACATAAATGTCAGCTGTTTTTGGCAGATAAAATAATTAACACCGATCGCTTTAAAAAACATCAAGCATAAAATCGCTGCATATAACGTGACTTTCGAAACGTGTAAATGACGTGCTATGGACTTTCGGCTTAGATGTCTTCAAAAGCCAAAACTTTCTACTTGTATTTCATTGAAATAAAACCAGCACAAACAATCATTTCTGTTTCTAAAATTGAATTGAAATTTAAGTAAAAAAATTGTCCTTTTCTTTAAACATATTTTGATGTTCAGGTGACGGTGTTGAATAGAAACGATAAAAAAAATTTCAAAAAAGCTATTGGCTCCAAACTATAATTACATACATAATAAAAATGTCACCTGCATGAAACTGTTTAGCCGCTGCTGTGAAAGCTTTTATCAGCTGTTTACTACTACTAATAATTTTTCATTTTATTTGCGTTGTGTTTTTATAAAAACGAATTTAATTTGTGTCACTTCAAAATTCTCGTCTCGCTGTGCAATAGAAAAAACATAATGACCGCTCTTGGTGCGAAAGATGATTTTTCTTTTTACATTTAATCGAAGACGATTAGTCAGATTCAACCATTTCTAATAGCATCAATAGCCAAACATTCGAAATTTTTCAGAATTTCTCATAAGATGCTACTGAGTACAAATTATGATTGAATGAATGAAAATTTCTCCACTAAAACTTTAGCATAATTTAACATAATTTGCTTTCAAAGGCCAACGTCCATATTTCTTAACATCGTTTCGATGTGACATATTTTTTATTTATATACTTATGTATGTATGTAGTCGTATTCTTCATAGAAAAAATTCGTTTGAACACCAAGTTTGAACACTTCACTGTGTACCAGATCTGACTGAAATTGGCGTAGATGCCATTCTAGACTTCATTATGCGGATAACTTTTCAGTTTTGGTTTGTGTTATCTGTTATGGTTTCCCAGATAAAAACCTGCAACAGGCGGGGCACGAAAGAGTTAATAACACCATTTATATCAGATCTTAAATGACTTAATAATCGGGCACTCGCAAAAAGTGATTAATTCATTTACACATGATTACATATGTACATATGATTATGCGCACAAGAGCGTTCACCAAATGCCGAAACTCATGCACACGCGCAACAGGCGATAAAGAAACTATAACACAAATTATGTAAATATGTACATTTTTGTATAAATTTTTGTATTTTTAGAACAAAGTTTCCGAAGTTTATCATTTCACATGGGCTTGTTTGTATGAAAAATGAGAATATGGGCTCCCTTTGAGTTCCATGCGTTCCTTAAAGAGCGCATTTACATCGTTCCTTTTTTTTTATCATAACTGAAGTCGTTTCCAAGCTCCAAACCCCATGTCATTTTAAAATACTGTAAAACAACAAACTATTATTCTGCACTATAAAATAAACATAGATACATATGTAGATAGAAAGACTATACGAGAACTCTACACCAAAATTAACAGTAAATTATTACAGCATACGATGCTTTACGTAACAAAATAATGGAGGCTGAACGTATTTCTTCAATGGGCGGTAATCTTTGGCTATCGTCAGCCGAGGAGAAAGCCAACAGCATACTAATGAATGCCAAAAAGGAGGAAGTAACTATTATTTTTTAATTTTAGATTACAATTGTTTTCAATTAATGTATTTACTTAACCGCAGATAACAGAAGGCTTCAAGGATCCCACCAAATATCCACCCGCAATGCATTTCTTTCAGGGTAAACAATATTTACGTCAAAGCGAAGTGTTTCGCATCATACAGAAAATGCCTAAAGGAGCATTGTTGCACGGCCACAACAAGGGCATGGTCAGTTCGAAGTGGGTAATAGGAAACCTGACAAATTTGTTCAACTTGTACACCTGCCGCGATGTGAGCGGTTTGCTGATATTCACTTACGACCAAAGCAAGTGTCACAGCGAGGTGCAAAATGTTTGCTTGGAGCGCGTTAATGCTGAGGACAAAAGGTTATATGAAAAACAGCTGGAGAAACACATAAATATGTATAGTATGCATCCGGAATGTAAGCTAATTTCAGCATATCTTAACTCTTAATAACTAGATTAGTTTTCATATATGTACGTTTAGCCATGATTTCAGATCGTCGCAAGATTTGGAAGCGTTTCGAGAATATTTTTCAAACTGTGGATCAACTCTATAAATATCAACCGGCCTTTTGTAATTACCACAAGCGTTTGCTGGAAGAGTTGTGCGAAGATAATATAATTTATGCTGAATTAAGGGCCTCTTTGTCTCCGGTAACTATTGAATCATTTTTGAAGACGGTTTCTGTCCAGTGAAATTCAATTAAACACAAACTTTTTCTAAAACATGCGAATTATAAAATGTCGAAAACTTTTTAAAATGTCATTTTATTTCAAAGTAATTTATACATTTTTTTACTAACAATTTCATATCAAAAGGAATAGTATGAAATCAAAGGGGCTGAAAATTTAATACCCGTTTCCAACATAATGCTTTTATATACGATAAATTTTGATAAACAATTTGCTGTAAGAGACAGATATTGTTATTTTTTGTAAAATATACACGTAGTTGTAAAAAATGTTTTAAAATTTATTTAAATTCTCGAAAAATTTAGAGCTACAACAACAAAATTCAAGTACAAGACTTAGAGATCTGATCAGTATAGAAGCTGCGAGTATTACGTAAAGTAGGGAAATAGGTTATCGATTTCATTGTGAAAGACATATCGTTTACTATCTATTTGCAATTAATATTTATTTTCTATTTATAATATTTAAATTGTCTTTTATTTGAATCTTATATGTATGTAATCATTTTCTTTGAAAAACAAATCAGTTATATGGCGACAACAATGCAACATTTAACTCCTTGGAAGTGGCTAATGAATTGGAGAAAATTGTTGAAAGCTTCAAGGTAAAACATCCAGATTTTTTGGGCCTGAAAATAATTTATGCCAAGAGAAATAAGGCCACAGTGGACGAAATGACACAACGTCTCACCACATTTAAACAGCTGCAGTAAGTTGACATTGTAATACCAAAACGATTTGGGATGGCGGGGGGGCCTTCAATTTGCCTGAAAAACGTTTCTGTACTTTAAAATTCTGTAAATGAGAGTGTTTTTGAGACAGTAAAACTCTTCTTTTTCTTGCACGAAACAGTCCAAACTTTTGGATCGTATAAGTTGGGGCAAGTGCAAATCAATCAGCTGTTTGAAAATATTCGGAAATTAAGGAATTCAGTTGATTCAACCAACAACAAAATATTTTTTTGTGTTTATTTTAATATTAAATAAAAATACAATGTGTACCAAAATTCTCCCGGGGGGATAGACACGATCAAGTAGTATACGCAAGCTTGTTGTGTATAAATCCTCAGGCTTGACGAACCTTGAATCTCGTGCCTATCCCTCCTGCTAGTTAAGTTCTCTCCTTGGGCTTTCCGCGCTCCCATACTAGTATTAATTTTTGTCTTGTTGTGTTTAACAAAAACAAACAAAAACTGTAAAGAAACAGACCCATTGTACTAATACAACATCGTTATTTCAGCAATGCCAAGCCAAATTTTATTATCGGTTTTGATTTAATTGGCCATGAAGATGCTGGTGATCCTTTGCATAAATTTGCCAACGAGTTGGCTGACTTGCCATCCACAGCACACTTTTTCTTTCATGCTGGAGAGACAAGTAAAACGATCATCAGAGATCATTATACAAAATAATTTATTGTAATAAAAATAATTTTCGACAGACTGGTATGGCCGCACAGATTGGAATATGATGGATGCCCTGCTTTTAAATACAAAACGTATTGGTCATGCTTTTGCTCTGCCCAAACATCCGCAATTGTGGTCCACTATTAAGAAACGCAACATAGCCATTGAGGTGAACCCATTGTCGAATCAGATTTTGGGCTATGTTTGGGACTTAAGAAATCATCCAGCTTCCATTTTGATAGCCGAAAACTTTCCAATTGTCATATCAGCCGATGACCCCGGGTTATGGAATGCCAAAGGCTTAAGCTATGACTTTTACTATGCGTTTATGGCCTTAGCACCGGCAGAGGCAGATTTAAAATTCCTTAAGCAATTAGCTCTAAATTCGCTCAAGTAAAAAAACCACACATTATTATGATAATATATTAATTTAAATTTACGCAATTCTTGTTCTCAAATTCTAGATACTCTATACTTACCTCGGAAGAGCGGCGCAAAATCAATCGGATTTTCCAAAAGAAATGGGAGGAATTTATTTACAATATAATAAATATGAAATTTTAATTTAAAATAGAACTTCATGTTATTTCATTATTTAAAAGCAAACTTTGTTTTTGGAGTTACACAATATCTTTGGCATACCAGCCATGCAAGCATTTAGGCACTGGTCCGCAAGTATGAAATACGCATCTTCCCAATTCATTCCAGGTTTTGGCACACAACACCAGAAGGCCTACTTTGTTTTCGTTAAAACCACCCCATACCAGGGAGGCCAAAACCACACCATCATCTTCATCTCGGGCGTTGGGCGCCGGCACGAATATCGGCTCGCTGGGATAACAATTTTCTTCGCACCACTTCTTGCAGGTCTTATGAACAACATCGACTTTCACCAACTTGAATAATACAAATAAAGGGTAAACATTTATTTGCAAAGACTACGAGTACATTATTAAATTGAATGATGCCAGATACGAGGTCTGTTCAAGAAATAAGCTGAATTTATTTAATCATCACTTTCGGTTTTTTCCCCTCCAAAGTGTCAGCGATTTTTCCAATCCTTTAAACAGTTCTGATATGGGGTCTTACAGCAATTAGGTTTTAATGTCCTCAATAGTTGCAAAACGCCATACTTCCGTGGGTGTCGTCAATTTTGGGATCAGGTAAAAGTCGCAGGAGCTAAATGACTACGGTTTTTCTTTTTTTGCCAAATAATTACGAACAAACAATGATGAGTGAGTAGATGGATTATCGAACTTTGGAACGAACTTCTTCGTCACACGCTGAAATTTCCGAACCAGTGGCATGACATGAGCCAAGCGATAAGCCAACATCCTCAGCAACTTCTGTAATAATGATGCAACTATTCTCCAAAACAATTTTCTTCACTTTATCAGCATTTTCATCGGCTGTTAGTGGGTTGGGAAGTCCGCGGCGATTCTTCTGATTCAGATCTTCTCGACCTTCTTCAAAAATATTTTTCTGACTCAGACTACAATCAAAGCCTGCCCCTACTATCATTCCAAGCACTTTTGAGCACTTAATTCCATTTTTTTATACAAAATTTTAAGAAAAACACGCCGCTCACAAACTAAATATGCTGCTTAGCTAAAAAAAAAGCCAAATTGCTTTGAACGGACCTCGTGCACATTTATTATTTTTTATAAGTAATTAAAATAAAGCGAAATCGTAAACTTACCGTTCCTGGATTATCGGCATCGACATCCGAGCTTATGGCATAAAAGAATTGATATTTTTTACCTTTAAATAAATAGTAAATGAAACAGAATAAAATTATCACATATTTGTTGTTATAGATGTTTTTGCTTTTATTTATTTAAGATTCCCTTCCATTATTTAACACCCTGCAATTTTCCTGATTTCTGGGGACTTAAGTCTCTAACATTTTTGTTTATTTCTACGATGAGCAAATTTAATAAAATTACTCTCATTGATGGCCTCTCCTGGACCGAGTTGACTCAATGTGGCTTCTGAGATGGCGAGTACCTCATAACTGCGTTTAATATCAAAAATCTTCTGTCTCATGAAAATTCGTAAAGGAAAATTAAATAGAATATTATTACTAGAGATGTATATTAAAAAAAAAAAAAATTATTGGACCTCTTCCATATGAAAAAAGAATTTTGACAATTAGTTTCCAAAGGACAAAGTTAATTGTTAATCATTTATTGTGGTGGATAATTTGCAACATCCTCCCCCTTCCAATTTCAACAAAAAAATAGAAAACATTTTCCATAAGCAAAAAGAAAAATTGGCCTCTTTATGTTATAAAATCTGTTAAAAACTATGAGGAAGGAGCAAAAAAGAATTTTAAATGGACGTGGTTATAACTCATTGCAGAGTTCCAGTTACATATTCTATGAATATATTATATCCCCATATTTACAACTTATCAAAAACTTACTTGCGTTCGACCCACGTTTTTGCTTATACTCCTCATTGACTTTAATAACGAAACCCCCCTTTTCACGATGATGTTTCAGTACAATTAAATGGATTGTTCTACATCCAAGGCACGATATGTGCGTGCACTTGCCTGTATTCAGTTAAATAAATTTTTTACTCGTATGTATGTGATGACAACTTACCCAAATAGTTTTCGTAGTTAATGCGCGGTGTCTCACAGCCCCAATCACATAACAACTCAGGTCGCACCAAGATCTGGCGATCTGGCATCTCATAGGCTTCGGCTTTACTATTGGTTAAATTTACTAAGTTCACCAGGGAATCGTACTTTATATTCTCGTTTGAGTCCGTTGAACTGTCATTATTATTACACATGTCATGAAGATTTGTGGTCATAAATTTTACATCGCTGTTTTGGGACTGAGAGTGCTTCATTTTGGGATTATGTAACCGGGAACTTATATTCGTCATAGTTAGAGATTTCCATAGACGACGTCTTTGGCTGGACTTTGAAGAACTCTTTATGGAACAATTTGAAGCAATATTGCCCAGAGGCAAAACAAATCTTAAAGGACGTCCCCGAAACAAAGCAGCATAATTGGGATTTGATTGCATATTCATAATCGATTCCAGATACATGCAATTAATCATTTCGGGGTCTTTATAGCAACAGATGTCTACAACCACACAATTATCCTCCTCATACTGATTAATAATATGGAGATAGAAAAACGTTTCCGACTCGAATGTATGAGTTACCTGGCTCGTTTTGCGATCCACTAAGTGAAATATACTGGGTTTGTCTTCAAACCATTTAAGGCAGGCCGATAAGTTTTGATTGCAAATGTGGGCTTTTATGAATTCGGGCAATGAAATAGACAGAGGCTGCTCGACGATAATAAAATAGTTCTCTGTTATGCCGAAAGTGTGCATATAACCTGGATGCAATTTCCAACGACATGGTATATGCGCCTCAACATAAGCGTTTTCAAACATATTTTCGCCATGTGGAAAACATATAATACTGTATGCTGGCCCCGACTTTGTTGTTGCCATACCCAAATTGTAGGTAGTGCCGTTGGGCAAAATGTGTGGATGCGAGGTGTGACTTACCACACCCGTATAGTCCGTAATGACCAAACGACCCTCGGTGGCCAAAGTGCGGGGATTGATTCTGCAAAAATAAAAAGCGTTAATCTACTGCTGAGAAGCATTTATGCACAAGCTTTTAGTTACCTGTGTATAATAGGTGCTTCTGTAAAGGCGTAAAATTCATCACCAAAAGGATATATTGAAATCATGGAATTGTCAGATCCACAGTCGGGCTTAAAAATAGCCGAAACTCTGCAAATTTACAAACCAAAACAAAATCAAAATTAAAAGACTTACTTTAACTCAGGTGTTTAAGTTCAAAACCTACTTGTCAAATATCGAATGACACGGATCGGGCACCGATGCTGTGCCGAATTCTGTCACCACTATTCTTTGCGCTGCCCTGTTTTTCTTTAAAGTTTCGGTTTGTATAAAACGATTTTGATAAGTTACACGACCATTGTTTATGGCAAAACGATGTAGCAAAGCGGAACAATCAAACAAGTGCTGAAAAGTCATGTCACCCACTTGCCAATTACCAGGACCGTTTCTCAGCAGCGAACCCTTGAGCCAGTAGGGAATTTTACCACTAGTATGTCCTTCTAGGGGTTCAGTTATTTCTTTGCTACAAGATCGCAACCATACAGTAGAATCACAATTGGGATAACAGCGGCCTGAGCCATCGATACGTTTTGATTTCGGATCATGATCTTTTGGATTATATTTAACCTACAATAGAAAACAGTATTTTTAAAGCACTTTTCTTTTTTGCTGAAATTAGCCGATATGTTTCGATGTCGTGTGAAACAATAGCACAAACTTTTTAACCCTGCTGAGGTGAATAAAATTTCACCTCCCTCTCTTTCCAAAAGAATTTATTCTGGCTGTGGTATATACATACATACATACACATATATAAGTATGTCTGTATGTTAATTTTGTTCAAAATATTTTATACTTATTCTTTATAAGCAACAACAATTTATCATTTCACACAGTAGAAAGATGAAATCTCTTGCCCACAAGGAAATATGTATGTATCTTTTTTTTATCATAATATTTTGCTATCGTGTCACACATGTCCTATTTTGCATTACAGCGTGAATAAATTGGAAATATACATTTTTTGGTTTATGAAGTTTAAATTTGAAATTGCATCGTTGCAACAAGTAGTTAACGATGCAAAGCGCTGCACTGACTACAAGTCCACAAAAAACTACACAAATATTCATAATTGTGTTATTATCTTAATTTTGAATGGAATGAATGAAATGAAAAATATTAAATGCAAATTACTGCCACGAAAGAAAACTTTGTACTAATTTATATTATTTTTTAATAATGGAAATAAAGGAAATGTTTCTTTGTTTTTATTTTTTTTTTATTAACGTTGTCGTACAACTATTTCTTTTACTTTTTTTAGTGGCTGCTTTTATTCACACATGTGACAGTATATATGTACATATGTATATGTATATATGTTTGTACAGATGTAAAAATCTTATGTGTGTGTGCCTTCATTGGCATTGGCATATTTTCCATTATTAGACTTGTTTCTTATTTTCAAAGCAGACAAAAAAATGTTAATTTGTCACTAAGCCCTCTTAGCCGCGGCATTAGAAAGCTAATCCTCCTAAAACCAAGTATACACAATCAATAGCAGTTTCAAATACAATTTTAAGAACAATGTACTCGCATGTGGCTAGCGCTACCTCATAAAATTACGTTCCAAATTTATAATGTATAAAAGAAATTTAACACATGCTTTTACATGGACAACGAACAAAAGAAATCATTTTTCTTAACATTGTATTTACACTGAACTCGCGAAAACATGAACAACCAGAAACCTGAACGATTCGGAAACGTCAAAACTTTTATTTTTACTTTAACTAATCTAAAGCCTGAACAAAGTCTAAAAACTCTAAAGCGTGAACAATATACGTACATATATATATTGTTTTTTTCTTGTGGACATCTCTGCCACTGATTTTAAATGCTGTTACGCGCAAGTTAAGAACTACATACTTATATATATGTATGTACATATATATAAAATTATATACATATACATGTATGTATGTATTGTTAGAGTACCAAAATTAATTACGAAAGCTTTTAATAAATCATAATGTGGCAAATGAAAATATCTTTAAGTTTCCAGAATAAAACAGATATTGTTGACGTTTATTAAAACTGGCCAAACGCCACAAATATGAAGGTGCAATATCACACAATGAAAGCAAAATTGTTAGTAATATATTTTGTGGCAATAGATATGGAAACAATTTGATGGCCATATGAGCTACCGAGAATAGAGGTGCTACAAATATATTTTATATATATAAATATAAATTTTAAATCAGCTTTTCGGTGAGTTCACTGTTTATGTAATAGAATGACACTGTTTTAACTTTTAGCCTGCTTTTTAACTCTTTTAATACTATATATTTATTCTTTCTAAAAAAAATTTTATTTTTAAAGTTTTTACATTTGCTGAACTATCGAATTTGAAAAGGTACTCGCATTTCTTTAACTATGACTTTGAAACTGTCTAATTTTCATTTTCTAGCAATGACCAAAAATAGCCGTTAGCAACTTAAATCGCCAGATCAGAGTCAGTAACAAAACTCGACGAATTCTCAAGTATGTATTTTGTGTTTTTTTTAAATATTTGTGTGTTATATCAAAACCAAAACACTAAAACATAAAAAAAGTAATCAGCTGTGCTGTCAATTTCACTTGCTATGAAGCCGCCTTAGTTCTTGATCTTAAATATATTAAAAATTTTTATGCAATTTTTTTAAATTTAGTTTTAAATATAAATGTTAAATAAATTTAATATTTTTTATGAAATATTTTTACATTTTATGTACATAACTCAAATGTATTCAGATTCATTCCTCGTGTAGCCTGTTGGCAAAAGCGCATTTCACTCACGGTTGCGTATGAGTATTAAACAAATTAGGTTAACATTAATTATACATCAAGATGCACCGATAGTGATGGACGGTTCTTTGCTATTGCGTAGTACTATTAAAACTTTATTTCTCTCGCTTTTGACGTGAGGTTGTTGCTTTCTCATAAATATATCGTTTTAAAACAGTAAATCAGCACTTTAAACCTCAAAAGTTTATTATTTTACTAATTGTTTAAATAAGATTAATGCACAGTAATATGCTGGTTTCTCATAACACAAAAGTTTTGCCATCGAACCCATATTTCTAGGTCGTTATTATAGATTGTGGAAACTTAAACGGGAAACCTTAAACCTGAGTATTTTCAGTTCATCACCGTGAAAAAGTCTTTTACTTTCCGCGGATGTTGTAAATGATATTTTTATCATAAACTCTGACAAACTCTTTCATTGCAATAAGTAAAAGCTTAAAACAAACTAAGTACTATAATTGGAGTTGCGTTTTTCCTCAAATAATGGTTTAATGTGAACTTTTTCAAAGACCTGTATGAGCACAAGTTTTATCAGCGGCGTACTTAGATTATTTCTAAAATAGTTCAAGCCTTAATCTTTTCATTTTTTAATTTTTTTATTTAACAAATGTACAATTTGTTTTTCTTGCGAATTTCAGGACATTGGCTCAAACTCCAAAGAAAAACAAATTAAAATATAAAAACCCACCAATTTGGAAGCTAAAATTTTCCTTTTTTTTTAAATTTCAGTATCATTTATAGTAAAAAAAAACTTTAATTTAGCAATTAGTAACACAAAAGCAAGTCCTTTTCATACAAATCTTAACGGCCACGTACTCATATTATGGTAAATTGGCAAATAAAATTGGATTTCGATATCGGTAATAGCCCCTATTTTGTTAATTGATACATATTTGCATTTACAATTTGTTAACTTTTCCCGATTTGTTTTTTTGCTCAAATTTGTTAGTGACCGCCGAACAGGCGTTATTGACGCTCAACTTTGTCAGCAGTTGTTTAGCATTCACTAATATTTATTATTTTCGTTTATTAGTTATTTACTTAGTGAATCCACAACAAACAATTTCTTGGAATTAAATTAATTATTTCCAATATGGTTTTCATTTCTTCGCTTCGACGGCTTAAAAATGATTTAATGATTTACTTTTTCAATATTTTACACATAATTTCTTTTTGTGAAATTCATTTAGTTCCAATTTCAAACTTGATTTTTCTTCAAATTCAATTAAAATAATTCCATTATTTACGATCACAATGAATGACTAACCGCAAATATTTCTCTAATGAAACTTTTCAGAACTCCTTCAGCCATTGTATGTTTTTAGATTTTATTATTTATCCTTTATTTCCTTATGCTTTTCTTAAGTTAAGTAGTCAACACTTCTATGTTTGAATTGCAGCCGTTTTTTTGTTGTTTTACGCTTGAATCGAGAAAATCAACTGACAGCTTATGCGACTCAAGTGATACAGTTAGAAGAATAAATATTTATAATCCATAGTTACTTTTTTACAACCGACACACACATTGCGACAAACAAGTACCCTAATTACAACAACACTTACAAATAACCTTTATTTACATACATATACATACATATATTATGTATGTGTGTATGTGCAATATATATTTTTTAAGAATGAACTTTTGAAAATAGTATTGGGCTTTTATGTGCAATTCCCAGCCATCTAATGAATACAAACAGATATATAGAGCTATGAATTCTTTAGGCGAATAATATACGCTTCAAACCTGTTTTATTTTTCATGTCAATATTTCGTAATGAAACGGCCAACTACATATTGTCTTTCGGCCTAAATATTGGCGATAATAGAAGCAGAGTCTACAGAACAAACACTTTTAGTTTACCTAATATTAGAGGTGCAATTTCCGACCTGTCTTTGAAAATGTTGAGTATAGAAAATATTCTGACATAATATATGGACTACAAATTTTTGCAGTTCAGAAGCTCATTCGCAAGGCTGAGACTGAGAGCACAGCTGATTACTTTTTTATGTTTTGCCCACGCCTGGCATGTCAACAGTTCAAGAGTAAAATTTTCGGACGCTTAACAGAAACAAAATACATACTTGAAAACAATTATATTCACCTATTATGAAGTCGGCTTATGTAAAAACAGAACATGTTTAAAGCGAATTCAAAGCAGCTAAACTCGCCATAACAACATCAAGCCTCGGTAAATTGCCAAATACTATGTATTTTGTTTTAGTCAAATGATTGTACAATGACAAGAGCAAACAATAAGGAATAAAAAAGTAATCAGCTGCTCCCTTAATTACAGCTGTTATAAAGTCGTCTGGAACCAACAATAAAAATGCAAGACTACAATATATAATTAGACGATAATATGACACATATGACGTTAATGCGAGCTTATGAATTGCTTAAATATTTTTCAACTGCTTTTTATGGAAAATTTTTATGAATTGATTCCTTTGCAAGAGTTTCCATACCTATTAGAAATAAATAAATATATGTATGTATGTATGTATGTAAATATATTCGAATACATACATATGTGTGTATGTATGTACATATATTTGTATAAGTAGCTTTTTATGCAGCGGCTTTGCTTTACCATTTAAACTATTTCTGTTTCTGTTTTAATTTAACCGTTTGGAATCTGTCTACGGTCATTTGCATACAAACCAACATTAAAAAATTTTTTTTCTTTTCGCCCAAAAAAAAAAAAAAGGAAAACCAACAACATCAACAAAAGTACAGTAAAATACAAAACACGTGTAATTGAAGCAAAATTAGTCTACTATTTCAATGCGATACTTGATAATCTACTTCGCTATTAAAAAGTATTTAGTTTGTTAAAAATAATATTGAAAATATCTTATCCATATATGTATATACAATGGTGCGTCTGTTTGTTTTTACCTTATAGGAGATCAGACCTCTGGATCAATAATCCCGAAATTTTTACAACATTTAACTGGGTTTTTGTAATGAATTAGAGACTAATTTTTTCAACCACTCAAAGCACACCGGTTTAAGCAAGTATTTGTATAAATTCAGATTTGCCCGCTTTTGTTTTTCAAAACCTATTAGTCTGACTAGAGTTTCTGCCATACAAATAACTGGCCGAATAATGACGAATACTGACTGGTGGAATTTTTTATTAATTATAATAATATACATATGTAGATAGTATAACAGAAAAGCTAAGCACTTGAGGATTTCTAATAGATGGTCATGTATTAGGAGTACCATAATGTTACGACGTTCACAATAAATAGGAAACGAAAAAAGAAACTGCTAAAAATTTTATGAATATTAAATGGAAGGACTGGTTCAATATGGTCTCGCTGCTGTTTTTTCTTTGTATTGTATTTAAATAATATATTATATGATAAAAAACATATATGTATATATATATAGCAAAAGAAACAATATAGAGGTTGGTCCAAACATAATGCACGATGTTAATTGTCAATTACACCACAACGTCAAGTTTTTTCTCGAAGTTAATTTGACATTTCTTTGCTTCAGTGTTTGACAAGCTCAACCATGTAGAGGTACACAATTGAGCAGCGCGCTAAGATTGGTGAAGCCTTTTTCAAAAATAGGTATTCAAATCAAACTGGAAATCGTGCACCAAAGACGTGGCAAGCATTTGGCCAATATTCTGTTTTACCCATAATTACCATAGATCCTTCTATTATAATATAAAAAAAAAAACATTCAGATAATTCTCTGAAAACTTCTTGACCACTCTATATATATTAGAGCCCAACTCATTATTTAACTTTATCAGCCTGCATGGAGAATATCGTAAACCATAAATTAAGAAAGTCGGAAACACTAAGATTTTAAAATCTTTTTTTAATAATTAATTTCATATTCTTGGAAAACCACAACAATTCTTTTAGACCATTATGGGACATAATTACACTTTGTTCGCATTGAAGGACCGTTTTCCATATGAAAATATAGACTTTTAGCAAATTATCGTGCTGATTTAACATCATTTCATGTTGAAATTAAACAGTTTTTAAATGAATAGTTAAGTTTTCATTGTCTATGTTACTGTAATAACAATAAGAGACCAATACAAATTAAAAATATTAAATTAAAAGAAGCCCTAAAAATATAAAAGTTGGGTGCCTCGGTGAATGCGTTAGCCTTAAATCGTTTTATTTTCTCCATTGCGGTAGGAAATGCAAAAACATTCCAATCTGAAAGTACACCCATATGTATGATTGTTTTTACTTTACATTAAAATTTCGCAAGTTTTACAATTTTTTCACTTCACTGTCTTGCATTCACGTAGCGCAGAAATCACTTTTGATATTTCGTTCAGACGTTCTCGCATTTAACATGTTGTCCAAAAACCCTACCAAAAGATGTTATAAATACTACATTATAAACGTTGAGCACTTAAACGAACTTTGCTTTCTGACCACGAAATCGGTTGCTATTTGAATAAATGAATGATTAAATGTTTCATAATTTGCTCACAGTTTTCTGACATTAAGGAAATGGGGTTTTCCCACTGCATTAGTTAGAATACTGAAATAAAATTTAAAAGAAAAACGAAAGTTATATGTACATATAAGTCAAATTAAAAAAAGAATATCAAGCAGTTACTATCGACTGAAGATGACACTGTATCAGTCACATTATGACAGAAATTTGTATCATCCTTTTTACTATAATGCTGTTAAGACAATTATGCTCGAGTTGAAGTTGATATTGCGACTGCGCCAACGTACTTTTTTAATTAAAAAAATAATTGTATATTATCAAACAAAAAATTAGGAGTTTCTTCCTCGACATTGCCGGAACGTTTGTTTCTCAGAAATGTTCGGCTTTTTTGCAAATTTTTGGGGCAATTCGCCAAATTTTTTCTACTTTTCTTTCTTTTGTTATCAAAAAAACACAATAACAAACACAAACCTGCAAATGAGTCTACGGTAGGTATCTAGTCTATAAGCTCCCGACTTTTGAGCGAACCTTCTACCAACTCATCCGTCTCTAACCTCGATGTATAATAATGCAACAAGCCATCCCTTAGGCTTTTAATTCTGATGACTTCAAATATATATTGAAACAGTGTAAAAACCAGAGGCGGTTGCTGACAAGAGCTCCTAACATTACCACCAGTCTAAATTTATAAAGGGTGTTTCAATAAGATCGGGCAGATGCTGAAATAGAATAAAATAAGTTACGTGTAAGTTATTAGACGAAATCCTTTGCATGCCATTAAATGTCCATTGCGGCTTCATACATTTTTCAATAACTCTATCGCACAAATTCGGCGGAGCTTAAATAATCACCTCGGTTATGTTGACAGACCAATTTCCAGCTTATTGTGTAATTGATCTGCCACGTTAGGAAACGCACAATCTTGGTGACTAAATCACGTCAACTTTGCGATCTCACATCGTTCATGCAGAATGTACAATATGTATATCGGAGCGTCCGTTTTGTGGCTCATAATGCCATCCTGTTAGAGCCACATTTCATCTATATTGTTCCATTTGGGCCAAAATGAGCATATTCTGCAACAGTCGCCATTAACGATGGCGGTGTCACCAATGTTGTACAAACCAATGCAACGCTACACCAAACAGCAACTTCTTATGAGTGCTTTGCCACCTGTTAAATTTCTTGTGCGTTGGGTCATCTCTTAAGCGGTGAAATAAAAACCTTAAAGAGCCCGCATTGAAGAAACGCCGCATCTGCCGATCATTTTACGGCACGTGCAAAGTTTGCACTAACGAACGTTCATTTTGTTAACTTTCATCATTTGGATGGACTTTTCCATCGTCTATCTTGACAGGATGCTTTGGCATTAATAATTGAATGGTAAACACACACACAGGCCGCCCACGTCTAACCGTGCAAATCGGTAAACCCTTTACCAGCTGTTATCTTTCTCTTGTGGGACTTTACGAAGTCCTCAGAAATTATATATTGTAAAAAATATTCCAAAAGTACGATGTCGCGAGAGCTTTGCTGAAGATGAGCTCTCGAGGCTCAGAGTACAGATGTTCAAAACTCTTTATGTTACAAAAGTATTTCTTGCTGTCCTTTTATGTTTTACTTTTTGTACCAATTCTTTGTTTTAAAAATGTTATTTCTGCTTTAAAAATATCACACGATTTTTGCATCGATTTTAAGTGTTTTTTAATTGGAGAGTCAAAAGGTTTTGGTATTGCATTTGTTTATATAGTAAAACTTGATGCCATTTTTACCGTAACCTAAAAAAAAACTAAATATTAATATTTAGTTTATATTTTTAATCTACATATAACAGATACTCGTAAAAAAATACTTGCATAATAGCACAAACATAGTCAACAGAATGCCGCGGCCTTTCTTTGAGCTATTGTTATTGTTTTTGTTGTAATATCTATGCATAAATATTGAAAACTTCAAATAGAAAACAAAAAAAGAGCTTTGAAAATTCCAAAAAAAAAAGATACTCAACTGCTCAGGTGTACAAGCATTGAAAGCACTTGAAGGGTTTCTTTAAATATTTATGGTTTTTATATTCAGATGTGTTGTAAATATTTTAAAACAACAGGGAAATTCAATACAAATAGTTGTTGGTATTAAGTGTGTCTATATGAGTCAAAATAAAACAGCGTGACTTAAGTCTGAGGAAAACACTTTTGACCTTGACATCGTTACTTGAGACTTAGGAATTTATCATATACACATTCAGTTGTTCTTTTCTTTTGAAAAATGTATATATTTTAATACCACATGGGCACATACTCGTACACGTACAGGTTTGCTGAATGGTCAATGACCACAGGAAATACATAAAATGCACCAGCTGTTTGGAACGCCAAACAAAACAAAACAAAAATTGCAATAGAACGCAACCCCTTATTTCCAGTTGCATTTAAAATTATACGTAAAATTTTGTGCGGTTGCCATCCATAGTTGGTCATTTGAAAGTACTCGCAATAAAAACATGGATGGATCATTTAAAAGTTCAACAACTCTTCGTTTTGCAAAATTCCTCCGCACAGCTGGAGGGCGGCACTACGGCACAAATTATGATGAATAATAAAAAAGATTTTTGCTTAAAATGAAGCAGATATTTTATTTTTTGCACGAACGCAGCATTTCAGATTAGAAATGTTGCTTAATAAGTGTTGCAATATGTAAACTGTTTTGTATATGATTCATTTCAGAGATCAAGCCGAACGCCTGGTTGAATCACGCGCACACACATGATCATACAAGTAACCCTCCTATAAAGACTATATCGTTCACCAACATGCGTGCACAGAATTTTCATACGATAACTCCCTTGACTATGCTTTCTTGTAATATTACCTATATATATATATATTACGGTTCTGGAAATCTTCGAGATATTTTAACATACTAAAGAAAATTTTGGTGTAGTATCTTTAATCTCTCGATTTTCTATTTTTATTTCAATTTTAAATAAAGTGTCTCCTTGTTACTGAAATAGATTTTATGCCAAACCTTAAAAATAAACTAAATAAAAATTCGAAAACTGTATTTGAACTTTCAATTTAGTTCATGTTCATTTTATTTATGCACACATTTTTTTTTTTTAGTTCATACATATATCTTTGTAGTCTGTTTAATTTGTTTTTATTCTTTGTTTAAAAAACTTCCATCAATCATTTATTTTTCCGTTGATGATGAATGACAAACTTTGTTCGTCAACTCAAGATTTTTCAAATAAATTAAATTGATCTTGTAAACAAATCAATTTTCAGTGGCCCAATTAAGGTTTGTCTATGACTTAATTTAAAGATATTGTTTCTTGTTGAAGGCACACGTGAACTAGTTTGGCGGTGACTTTAATTGTCCTACAAACTGCAGTCTTCATTTGCAATATCTAAAGTGAAAATGAATTCTCAGAAACCCGAGAGCGTTTAAACAATGAAGGCGGCAACGTCTTAGCCATTTAAAACATCTTAATATTTAAAAAAATTGTATATATTCTACATAAATAGTAGACATCACGCTTTTATGACTTAAACTAAAGTTGAAGAAAATTTCATTTATTACCCAAACTTAAATAAATGTTCGGCTAAAATAGGTGAAAATGTTCGTCCATTTGCAGGTTTTTTTTAATTTAGTGTGTAAATGTAACAAATAATTTTTTTAAATACACACATGCCTGCATACACAGATACATACACATGTATATATGTAGGCTGTTTATGTGACATAATCTATAGTCCTATACAGATAAAAAAGTTACGAACGATAAAATCCGATATTAATCGATTTATAATATGCGTAAATTTTTAGAAAAAAAAGTTTTGAAATATGAACAGATGGTGTCCTTTTCATATAGAAAAAAAGATTTTCATGTGAAAGTTTGCTCGCCAATATTGAAGTCTATTTTTTATTTAAGAAATAATAACCAAATATTTTTGTTTCGGACTTATTTTGAAGGCTCTCAAATGAAACCAGAAATAAATAAATTACAACAGAAAATATTTTGAACATTCTGCACCGATCGGGATTTAACGAACAAATGTAACATTGTTGTATGTAAAGATGGATAGACTTGAATGCGGATATGACCCATCCTCGTTATGCAATATTTTACGAATCAATATTGTTTTTTTTTTTAATATTAAACTTGTCACAAAGAACATATAAACACAGCCAAAAACTATAAGCTTGTCACACATAAGGATCTAAATATATAAACTGTTAAAGATGTAATAAATTCATACAGCGACAAATATTTAAAAAGAATTAGCAATCATGTAAATCCTCTGTCTAGTGTGTTATTAGACGATACTGATGAAATTAGAAAACTTAAAAGATACCATTTGTTAGATCTACCTTTTAGAAGTTATTTTTTTTTTCTTTTGTTTTAGTCAATCTCTTTATTATTATTTAATTTCTTTTGTTTTCTTTTAACTTAATGCTAAGACTTTAAAATTAATAATTACTAAAACTTAAGTTGTTTTATTGTAAATATAAGATAGACTAAATCTGGATTTTTTTCTGTTAAATTTGGATAATTCTATAGTTATATACGTTTTTATATGTGTAACTCCAAATGTCAACAAAAATGTGATTAATTTTGCTTGAAGAGATATATAAATTGCAAAAAAAATAAAATACAAAAAATAAAATTAAACTTATGAATATTTCATGATTATTGGCAGCATAATGAATATAAAGAATAATTTTTTTTGTTTTATTTTCATATAAAGCTCTGTAACTTTCGTGAAAAACAATACCTGATGTCATTCGGCCAAAACTATGGACTTTAAATTTAACGGTACTTTCAGCAAGCATTGCCAGCTAAATATTATGCTAAGAGCTATATTTCAAACGGCTTGGCAAGTAAGGCGAATTCATAACAGATGAAATCGGCAGAGCATCTGATAAATTTGTTTATGCTTTTGTCATGACCGGAATGTAAAGTATGAAGACTAAAATTCACAATAATATAACAGAAATTACCTGGGACTTAAGTCAAGTAATAATTTGCTGTTGTAATATTAAGTTCACCTGTTATAAATTCTCCTTGTTCTCAACTGTTAAGCAAAAGGCGAATTCGCCTTGGCTAAGCTGTTTTCTTTTTCTGCTTTTCTCTCTTTTAAATTGCATCAATCCAGCGTTGCCGATTAAGATTAAAACTACTCATAATATTAAATACAACAACAAATTAACACCAAATAATTATAAGTATTTCAAAACTTATGTATAGAAAAAATATAAATAATTAAATACTTATGGTCAAGTTTAAAATAAAATCATGTGCACGAAGTTTGAAGCTCAGGCTCACAGGATTCTATCACCTACATATTTAATTTAAATTGTTTTGAAGGTGTAATTACACAAAGTCGGCAACACTGCATCAGTACCTTGCTTGGCTCATTTAACTAGAGTGTTATTAAATGAGCTCATCCATCTCAAATTTGTATTATTTTTAATGTCAAAAGAAATTCAATATACAACCACAAAACAGAAAAAACAAAAACAAGAACGAAGCTTAAAACAAATTGTTGTAAATAAAGAATAACAAAAATAAACAATTAACATTCAATAACAAGCAAAATAAAAGAGGGGAAAATGTTAAGCAATTTTAAAGTAAAACATTTTTAGCACAAGTTTTGTTTTTACGTATTTATTTATTTGCTGATTGCTCAAATGGTAAATGTGTGTTTTTATTTTAGTTAATTGTGTTTGTTGAATGTGGGAAGTAAGTGGTGCTTGCATACATGCGGGCAAACACATTAAAACTTTGAAAAGTTGCAACATTTTTCTTCATAAGTGTTAATTAATGTAAAACTACCGTTTTTATTGCAGATATCACTAATGTAAGCACTTGCAACATTGTTTAAGCAAAAGAGCAGAAAAAAATTTATACATACATATGTACATGTTTGCATATTTATGCACCTCTTGTATAAAACACCATCGGAAGTGGCTGAATTTAGATGACAAGTCGAAAGTTACTTTGCATTTTCCACAAAAATTATAATATACTATGTACGTATGTACATTCATACATATGTACTTATTTAGACCGTACATCTCGCACTAAATCAATAGCGAGTATTTGAACAGTGTTTTAATCGCACTCGGACAGTACAAATAAATTGATACCTACATAGATATATACAAACATTTAAGAAGCTTTTCCATTCTTCTTAAAAAATGCAGCGTATTAACACTAATTCCCGTCTACCGGCAGCTAAAACGCAAAAAGAAAACAATAACAATCCTTCAACAGCAGCAGCACGCGTTGTACGACCTCCAGCTCGTCATTCACAAAGGCCAACTTTACGCAACTTGAATCCTGTTTTTCATAAACGTGAAAAATCCGAAGATAATAATGAGCTCTCCGATAAACTATTTAAACAAGCTCGTAGAACAGGAGCACTAAACTTATCCGGCAGAGGATTGGCTACTGGTAAGTTTCGATTATAAAAAATTCTATTTCCATTAAAGTTATTAATTAAAAAATTAAATAAACTTAATCGAATGGGTAGTTTTATTTTTCCTTTTGTTGTATGGCAAAGGTTTTGTAATTAAAACTCATACATACGTATGTACATATTTTTATGTCTATAAAAAATATTCTGCTTGCAGCAATGTGGTAATATTTTTTGTTTTTGTTCCTGCTTATTTACTACATACACATCTAAAAATAAATGCCGTTAAAAATATTTGCTTATATGTATGTATGTATGTATGTATACAAAGCACAACACTTACTGAAAACTTCTTTGTAATTTTTAAGTGTTTCCCATTGAATTGCTTCCCAATTCGAAAGTGTTGAAAAGTTTAAGAGCTAAAAAAGGAACGTAAAACATGTTTCTGTATGTATTTATGTACATACATATGTATGCATCAATACTCCTGTTTTGCATTTTAAATTCTCAAACAACAATTAAAATTGTCAAAGTAGTTTAAGTTACTCAGTATCGGCGCAAATTATTGGTTTTTATTATCCAACTCTAGCAGACAATTATGGAATCAATCTTGACAATTTTGATCGTGTTTGAAAATCGTTTGAAAACGAATTTAACTTTTGCAACGCATGATAAGTCAAGCCTTTTTTAATGGCAAAATTTGTTTGGCTCAGTAATTTTATACAATTTAAATGAAAGTCTATCAGGTCTGTTTTTTAAATTCCGTAGTTGCAAGTCGAGCAATTAATTGTTATTTATTTAAAAATGATGATGGTTTTCGAAACCAATAAGTAGGTTAATTACTAATAGCAATTACGAATACTGGCAGTCAATACCCTTTTATGAGCATTATATTAAATAGTTTTTATATTGTGCCCAAAACGGATTCCTTATGGGTTCCTCACAGCTTCAAATACAAAAGTAACTTGAAAATTTCAAGTGAAGAAAATAAATTTTTATGTGACATGTAATTCCTCTACCAAAATTTTGATTGAAATTGAGTTTCTGCTAAACGACTGGACTAATTTTCCTGAAGTTCTCTCCCAGAACATAAATGTTTCAATGTATGTATGTATGTAATATATGTAAATACGTACATACATACACATGTACTTACTTCTATATGAATATGAATGTATGTATGTATGTATGTCCTGAAGTGAGACGTTTGAAATCGAGAAATAATCGAGAAAATTGATATACATACATATGTACATGTCTGACAAGTGATTTATGCATGTATGTATGTGTGTATGTTTTCCGTGTTTTTTCTACTTTACAATATGGAATTGAAAATGTATTGCATTACGTTTGCTTTTCATTTGCTAAACTATTGCTTGTTTTGGAACCTAATTGCGAAATATCGCATTTCTTCCTCCTTACACACATGCATACATACATTTATAATGTTGTTATTTATGTATAAAAATTTCAATTCAATTTCGTAACAACTAAAACGCATCTAAAAGAACATATTTATCAACCGCTCAATTTGATCCATATATAATATATCACAAATTCGAATCAGCTGACTTTGAGAATGCCACACTGTGTTAAATTTTTCCAGGGCTGCGTTTAGGAATATCTACAATTGTCGTACTACAAAGCGTCAGTCATTTGGAAAGGCAACCGTCATTGCAAACAAAAATGGTAATGAATTAGGACACTAGTGTGGCACAAATCAATTAAACTTAAAAGAAAATTATTTAAAATATATATTGTAAGTATGTATATAAGGATGTATGTATGTACACATATTTATACACATATCGCACCCTAAATACAAAAGGTACACAACTCAAAATACTAAAATTTTCAGGAGAGACAAAAAACGGTTTATGTTTAGTTCGTCGTGCAGAAGCAACACACTTAACATAACTGTATTTTTCCAGTTAAAGAAGATAGTGATGAGAAAGAAATTTTTGCAGTAGTTAGAGATGTGTATTCTGAATTAATTTATGGAAAAAAGTCAGTTTTGCAAAATTTTGAGTTGTGCCCCTTTTGTATTTAGGGTGCGATATGTACTTATTTATATCTGTGGAGTTTTATCATACTATCTTAAGTCAAGATAAGGCAGAAATAAATTTTTGCCACATATTTTACTGAAAAAGAGTATTTAAGAATATGTTATTAATAAATCATAAATACCAAAAAAAAAATCATCAATAATACGAAAAAGAATTTTGCCAACAAAACATGTAATATTTCCTCAAATTAATAAAATTACATGCACTTTTTCCAATTTTAACATTCGACTTAAGATGTTCTGATAAAATTTACAAAATATATGTATGTAAGTAAGTATATGTATGTATATATGTATGTACATATATACAGAAAGAAGTATAAATAAATTAGTAAAATAATATATTACAAAAAAATTAAACGATATGCCAAAAAGGCCAGATATTGCCCGGTGGAGTTTAAAATGGGATAGCGAGAAGATTATATCGATAAACCTATTTTTTCGATTCAGTTGTTATTGCAATAAGCTCTTCAAGGATTAGGATACGAATACATTTTATTCCGACTAAATGAATGCCATGAAATGTTTCTATTTATGCATAATTGCTTTCTGTTAAACTCTTATTTTCATTCTTAGAAAATTTCAAAAAATAAACTAAACAGGAAGAATTCCCGTAATGGAAGTAAATAGATCTATGGATATAAAAATCTAAAAAGCCTTTAGCCTTAACAAGTTCTAAGCATTTGTTTTTGTCAAATGTTTTATTTTGTTTCGTTTATTTCACTTTAATAACAGAATTTTCTTAATTTCCTAAATTTCTTTTTCAATGATCATGCAAAACGCATATACTGATACATATATGTATGTATGTACATACATATGTAAGTATGAATGTGAATTTATGTACCTTGATTTAAAGTTATTGAAAAATGTATGTACACTGTTTCACACATTAACGAAAGTGTGCCAGCCGTGAATAAGTAGGTGCTATAATATGAATAGCACCCAACTGCTATTTAAATATAAACGTACATACATACATGAATATGTCTTTACAAAAGCACGAAAAAATGCATGTTAATGTACAGACTTGACAGTGAACCTAAACTTAATACAAAGTCACGCTCTACAATTGAAAACTAAATGCTAACAGACATAAAAAAAGTCATTTATTGGCACTTTTTACAAACGACGTTTACTAAAGCCATATAAAGGAAAACCAAATTTCATGGCTGGTTTAACAATATCAAGATTTGTTTCGATAAATTTAAAGTAAAATTATAAATTTGTTCAAAATCATGCACAGTTCTGAAAGATTTTCTGAAAAATACACAAGCTTAAGATTACGATTAAAACCATACGTATATAAATTGTTAAAATATCCTTCAAAATTGCATCTAAAAAGAATAAAACCAAGGAACTCACATCGTTTTGCATGTGTGGTCCTTATCCAAGGCGACGTTATTATCACATACGCGAATTTCAAATGGCAAATAGTGAAGTTGAGAGTGAAGAAACAGACAGTAAAGATGAAGTAGAGCTGCCGTCCCTAGAACTGAGCAAAACTTGTAAAGTTTTAATTTAAAATAACTAATTACATGTTATCACAATTAATGTATTTACAGTACCTGACAAAGTTTTTACAATAAACAGTGGTGATAAGGACGCAGAAGTTACTTTAGAGTCTTTGGTTGCTAATGAAGAGGAGGCTTGGTGGAATCAAGTAGCCTTAACTAACTTGGACTTAAGCTCTAATCAAATAACGAAGCTTTCACCAAAAATTTCCCATCTCTGTTCTTTAACAACGTTATCGGTATGATTTCTAAATTGTTTCATGCATTTTGTTGTTCATACATTTAATACATATTTACACATTAATATGGTTTTGTATATTTAACAGCTTTACGATAATGGTTTGACAACCCTACCCAGAGAAATAGGCAAACTTGAAAAACTATTACGTTTAAATTTGAGTCGCAATAGTATCAAAGAATTGCCTACGGAATTTTTTACTCTGCCGGACTTACGTTATTTAAATTTATCTTATAATAAATTAGACGAACTTCATCCCGATATAAGTGATTTTCATATGCTGGAAGTATTGGTAAGAACCAAAATTCATACAAATACAAACATTTTCCATTATCATTTATTAGTTATTAATTTAATTATTGGTTTTCGTCAATTTGAATTATAGGTTAAACGATTCCATTAATCTGTACGATCTGACTGACTTTTTATCCCATTTTGTACCTACTCCTTTTTAAATACATTTCAAGAAAACGTTGCATGAAAAGAAAGGGAAGTAGTAGGGGACAAGTTATAACTCAACCATTTAATGAATTAACCTGGAATTCATGTTATTTCAATATGGATTTCATGTTATTTAACTTCATATCGGGCTACAATTGTCGTATACAAATTTACTAAAATTCACTTAATTTGATCAAAATAATGCGATGTTTGTGATCAAATAATAGCAAAGAGCAACATAATTAGTTGCTAATTAACAACTTCTCTGAAAAGTTCTAAATTGTAAACAATTCTTTTAAAGTAACACCAAAAGCATATCTGGTGCTTTTGTAGATGATGAAACTGAAAGAGT
The DNA here is from genome assembly GCA_932526305.1 of Epicampocera succincta. Lineage (NCBI taxonomy): Eukaryota > Metazoa > Arthropoda > Insecta > Diptera > Tachinidae > Epicampocera > Epicampocera succincta. Next base: position 64,172,018 of record OW052034.1, read on the forward strand.
AAAATATAACTGACATCTGCTCCCTCCTTCCACTTAGTTCCTGGATAGGGAAGGATGTCGGGCACGTCTGAAAAGTTCCCACTATCTAGTTTTTACAATTAACTCGAGCACATTTACTTCTTCGAAAATAGACCACTATTATCAATATCTAACAACGCCAAAACGCTTCAGCCAAGGCTACCTATTTCAAGACAGCCCAGGGTCCCATTGGTTCCGTTCTACGAATTAACCTTGGGTGAAGGTTTCGAAAGAGCCTGCATATCCGAAGTCAGACAGCAACTTCTTAGGGTTTTGGTTGCCGTATCAACCGAAGAACCTCCTCACCCCAGTAAATAAATTAGCACAGTTTGGAATACACCAAGGCAAATCCTGGTTCCCAGAGACTTTTTGTGGATACAAGAAATTCAATTTTTTTTAAGTTTAAAAAACTTGTATTTGGTCTGCAAATATTTAAAGCAAATTAGTAACAACTAAAACAATTTTTTTTCCAAGAAATTTCATGCACATGATCCTATTTCTGTTGGACTCGTGCTTGTTGTATATTAAACTTTAAGAATGTTTTTTTCTCATTTCATTTAACTAAATCAATCAAACGAAATTTAAATACAGCATTATAGTTTTATATACTCATTATTGAATCGCTTTTAGTGCTAAATACATACTTACATACGTACTATATTTATTTACATATTTATATTTTTCAATCATAACAATAATCCGTAACAAAACAGGATGTATCAAATAATGAACTAACAGAACTACCAGGTGGTATTGGTTTTTTGGTGCGTCTAACAACGCTTTTATTAGCCTATAATCACATTAAAGAATTGCCAAATGATTTAGTCAATATGCGTTGTAAGTTACACATCTCATATAATAAATACTTAACAAAATAAACTCACTAACAAAATAATTGTTTCTTAAGCGTTACAAAAACTGGACTTAATGCACAATGATTTAACAGCCTTGCCCGAGGATATGGGCAGTTTGCGTAAACTGCAGTGTTTGTACGCGCAACATAACGACATCAAGGATTTGCCCGACTTTGCAGGCTGCGATTTACAGGAACTACATGTTTCCAACAACTTTATCGAGGTATTTGTGCTGGATTATAACTACAAATGCACACAATACTTTAGTTTTGTGTTTTTCATTTCCTTTTTTTTTTTTTTTTTGTAGAAAATACCCAAGAATTTATGCTCAAAGTTGCCACATTTGAAAACATTTGATTTGCGTGATAATAAAATTACTCAATTACCCGTTGAAATTGGACTTCTGCAAAGTCTTATACGTTTGGATATATCTAACAATTCTATAAATAATTTGCCATACTCCTTGTCAACCCTTGCCCATCTAGTCAGCTTGCAAGTCGAAGGAAATCCCATCAAATCAATACGCCGCGATATATTGCAGTGCGGTACGGTAAGAATTTTGAAAACATTGAAAGATCGTTCTGCCGGCCTAGAAAGTACTGCAAGCGCCGATAATATAAGTATGGGCAGTGATGGTTTGAATAGTCCACGACGACCACCATGTTTGGGTGAAGAAAATGCCATCTTTCCTGATAGGCAAGTACATACAGGCAAATGAACCTGCACATAATACGAAATAATATGTATTTCTTTTTAGATACAAACTTCGTAAAACTCACTGTTTGACTGTTACAATGCAAAATCTTAATGAGGCTCCGGACGAAATTTTCAAAACTGCTTGCGATGAAAATGTTAATATAGTCGATTTTTCTCGTAATCGATTTTCTTCACTACCTGAGGGGTAAGTTACGGTGAAACAAGTAACATAAAACACAGCGCGGTTCAAATAGTATGTACATAGCGTCACCTCAGATGCCAATTGCGGTAGATATACGATATACGAGTACATACATTTCCGTCATATGATCGATTTGAGGTGCTGGCGGATTTTTTTTCGGGTGGTAATGAAATTTTAATGAAATCATTACTATTACATACAACAGCACGGAAATTCTGCGCTGCCCAAACTTAAATAGGCAATTTAGATAAACATACGAAAATATAGTAAAATTCATTGCCTATTAATTAAAATTAAGTCCTGAAAAGTTGCCAATAGTTATAGTTTCGATGGCATCATTCTAGCTGCGCAATTGACTCGTAGCACTTGGAATTTTGTAGACGTGTTTATCCGTCGCACATATTTAAAAATGCGTGTTGAGACGGCCATCGGCCGAGCCAGCAATTTCGACTTGGACTTTTAACAAACTGCAGAACGTAGTAAAAGGCTTGATTTAAAAAATTAAATTAAAATTCCTTAATAAACAAAATAAAAAGATAAAATTCATAATACTTTTGTAAATTAATTTTAATCAACTTTTTAGTATGGAAATTCCTGTAATTCAATATTTGATTCAATCACGTCTGAACCTTAAGTTCTCACAAAAAATAGCGACGGCTCTAGGACGCTTCTTTAACAGTTCAAGTTTTGTTAAATATCTACATATATATAAATTATTGTCAAATATCTATATTTCGAAATTGCTGCCGTATTAGACCCAAATCATGGGGATTTTGGAAGTGGCGTTAACAAGGCTTGTTACACTTTAATATTAGAGCTGATGACTTCTCTCCGAAATATTTAGTTACAGAATTTGTTCTGTAATCTAAATAAACGAATAATAATAATGGGCCAAGTTTGCATATGCTGAGCCTTAAAGTTATGATTATTTTCAATGTGAAACTATGCAATAGTCTCGTATTGAACGCTTTTACAAAGTTTTAGGCAATTTTGCGTAATATGATTTTGAATATTCTAAAATCGAGTTTGGAAACGAAATGTTTTGTTATAAAACAAAAGAGGCGATTTACTTTTTTATTCCTTTTTCAAATACTTAAAACAAATTTTTTCAATAATAATCACTTTATTAAATTTTTTATTAATAAATACTGATTCCACTTAAATCATTACTTGAATTTATTATTTAATAAAAGAAACTTACTTAAACCCACACAAATATAATCCGGCTTTTTTAAATACGCAAAGCAGGTGTTGTAATTTGATTTGAAATCCGCTGCCCGAAGCCAGGATTTTTAATGTCAATGTTATGCTGGGAAGCTTTTCTTGTTGTGGCATCCTTTGAACGCAACGAAATCATAAATTGAGATCTATTTGTGCGTGCCTGGAAGCATTTGAAAATATGCTGCATTATATGCTAATACGAAAAGATTAATAACAATACTTCTGCTGTATTTCTCTTTTTAGATTGATGCTTATGAAAAACTGTTGTTCGGAACTGGTTTTTGCAAACAATCTAATCAGTTCAGTGCCTTCATTTATATCTCAGTTCACACGCCTGAGCCTAATAAATTTATCTTGCAACAATCTGGTTACACTTCCAGAGGAATTTGGTTTACTGAATACTTTGAGAGAGCTGAATATCTCCAATAATAGGTGAGTTAAATATTAAGCACTGAAATTTTAAATTGACCCGAATGTATGTTGTAGTAAAAGACCTTTTTTATTTATTTATTTATTTTTTTTATAACGTGTTAAGTAAATTTACAAGTTACAATTGCACATTATAGGCCGGTAACGGATGGTTTGAACATAATTTTTTTTTGTAAGTGTGTCTGCGTCCAGCCTGTAGAACCTACATATGCCTGCAACGTATCCGAGGCAAATCATACAACCAGTGCGATTGGAATGCAAAGCTCTCGAAGGCCAAGCAACAAAAGTAAGCCTGACCGCACTTAAAAAATAATTACAATGACGCGCAAGGGGTTCTTCAGACCTGCTTGACGACTGAAAAGAATTTTTTCTTTTTAAACCTTTTTCTTTCCTGAATAACTTTTCTTTATATGATATTCTGAACCATTTGCTAAATTTTAAAAAAAGTTTAAATTTAGATTCATATGATTCCAAAAGTTGTCGTTGAAGGGACTCTTCGTTTCCACTGTTCATTGCACTTTTTCCAGCACTTATATGAGTTGTACCAATGGTTGAAGAGTATTATAATCAGACAGGGTAGAGGCTTGTTATATAATTCAAAACGAAAGCAAAGATTTTGTGAATAGCGAATAGAAGGTTTTTTTCTTATGAATCGTATAACGTAATAGACACCCGACAGTCAGTACCCTGTCATATCAGTGTGTCTTTATCCGGTCACTTCCCCCTTGAGCTCTTTTATGCTATTTTATGAGCACATTGCACTGAAAGTTCCGACAGTTATTGTTCTATGTACTCGGGTTTTTGATATTGGCTGACTTGGGGACGACCAATGCAACAACAAATTTAATTTTAAACTCCTTTTCAGATTCTAAAATATATATATATATATTCCATTTAGGACTAATAAAATGTCTGTCTATTGTAGATTCGAGAATTTACCCAACTGCGTTTATGAACTTCAGGGTCTAGAAATTTTATTGGCCTGTGATAATCGCATTAAAGTTATTGATGCAACCAATAACGGCTTAGGGGCACTGAAACGCTTGGCAAGATTAGATTTACGCAACAATAATATTGAACAAGTGCCACCTATTTTGGGAAATTTAACAAACATAATGTAAGTCAAGTTTGGAACAAATTAGATTTAAAAAATCTTAATGTTTTTGCAATTTCAACATTTTGTTTTTGCAGTACTTTGGAAATAATTGGAAATCCATTTAAGTTGCCACGTCATCAAACCCTACAAAAGGGAACCGAAGCCATAATGTCATATTTAAGAGATCGTATACCTGTCTAAGTCCCAATTAACGCTGGAGATACCTTCAACATTTACGTACACCTATAAAGCACAAAATAAAAGAACTTTAAGTGGAGATTTTAACCATGTGAATTACAAAATCAAAATTTCATACTACGCTTTATATTTATTTAAATATTTTATTTGCCAAAAGAAAATTTCAAAGATGTTAAAATATAAGTACGAGTACATGTATATGTTTTTAGCGACTAGTCATTTATTAATGGAGAGTTAGTAAATTGTTTCTTTGTTTTATATTTTATAAGCGTTTCCTTTAATTAACGATTTTAAACAAAAAAAATCAATTGTTAAAAATATATTTAATAAATTTATGCATTTTAAAAGCACTTTAAAATAAACTTTGCATAACTGTATTTTAATTATATGTTTCGCTCTCTCTCTCTCTCTCTCTCTCTCTCTCTCTCTCTGCCTCCTGTCTTTTAATTTTGTTCCACCACTTCGGCTTTTAAACGTTTTGCCAACGTCTTTCTCAACTGTAAGGCCGAATTAGTTTCAATTTCTTCCACCTTTTCAAAGCCATCAATTGGTTTTGAGACATTTTCCAACAGTTTTTGAGCCACCTGGGCGGAACTTGGCCGCAAGTTGGACGAACTTGCAGCTGCTGTTAAGTGCTTAGCCACCGTTTCCTGCAATTGTTTGGCTCGCGTCCTCTTTTTTATTTCGATTATTTTATCACGTTGTTGCCGTAAATATTCTTGTCGTGTCAACACCTCATCGGGATTAACCTACAACAATGTACAAGTGTACATTAAACAAAGCAGCACAGCAGGAAAAGCCGAAAAGCCAGTCATACAAACCTTTCGATTTTCTTCAAAAAATAAATTCAATCTTTCAAATTTGTCGGTAACGTCTCTTTCGTGTTCATCTTGATCTGGCGTTACAGAAGCCTCAGGTGTTTCCGTTTCTTTTTCCACTGATTTCGCAATGATGTCTTCCACATCAGTCAATTTGTCACTTGCGAAATAAAATTCAAAATATGTATTAATGAATGTGTGTGTGTGTGTGTGTGTATTTTAAGGCGATGTTGTCTTTTTTCAGCACTCGACCAACACAGAAGGCACAGACATTTTGCAATTTTTTCAGGTTTCTAACTAATCAAATCAATTCTTTATAAAAAGTATTCCCTTGGAAACTGAATTCGCCTTTAAACAGACGCTTTGTAATCTTCCCAATCCAAAAACCAACCTCTCAGTTGACAACATTTGTTGTACCCAGAGGATTTTCATTTAAAGCCGACGCTAATATTTAAGGACGAGGTGAAACTATACAGCTCTTTCTTGATAATATTCTTTTAGGACAAATAAAACAACTTTTTTATATAAGTATATATCGATATATGTATATCAAAAGGGTATATCTTGATATTAACATGATAGTGTAGTTCCGAATACATCTTTCGTGCCAAATTATGTGCTATAACTTCGAAAATAGCCAATTTTTGGTTTCTTAAGAAAAGACCTAAATAAATTAAATATTGTTTAAAAAATATACATACATATGAATGTATGTATCTATATAAATATAAAAGACATTGGTAAAAACTTTTAATTTAAAATTCGTAGTTCTATTAAGCAGATAAACCAACTAGCAGTTCGCTAATGTCTTAACTTAAACAGAAAAGTGTGTCCTTTCAAAGGACCCAATGAATGCAATGAAAAGCGGCAAAAAATTACTTGAAAGCATTTGTGCGTGCCAATACACTCTAGTACATACCTTTGCGAGTGCACACTCTCTGTGGGACTATCGGAGCTATCCTGCTCCTGCAATAGGGCCAACTGATTTTTCTCTATTAAATCCAAGGCCTGTAGTTGCAGCTCAACATTGCGTTGAGTCATCATGCGTATAAATATTTTAATATCATTGGCAGCCCATATCTATTAAATAATAAACAAAGTTACGAATTTATATATATTTAAATGAAGAAGAAAAGTTGGGACAAACCTGTTGAAAAAGACCTTGATGAAATTGAAATGGATTGTCCTTGTGCTGTTGTCTGCCTTCCAAGCAGGCCATTTCAAATTGTTCAGGTGTGATTTCCATTTCCTCCATAAAACTACCCAACATATAGTCTACCAAATTTTTGTAGTCATCATGAATTTGTTTTATATCGGCACTATTCTCATCCACTTTTAAATTAGGATCGAATACTAGTTGTGCGATAAAAATCAGAGAATCAAGGGGCATAGAAAACTATTTCACCTGACTTACTTAGTGATTTCTCTTCAATAAACGTCTGCAGAGGAGCATTCCAAACCGGTCCATGGAGAAAACATACCAAGGAATCGAATACCCAGGAATCATCGATAGACATTTTTACGCACCTTAATTCGTTGGCAAATATGAGTTCTCAAAAGTTTTCTGCGCCGCAAATGCCCCCAAAATGTTAATCAAGTTAAAATTTTCCTCTGCATGCAAATCATTTTCTTGGTTTGGCCTTAATTTTTTCTTTGTCATGGCAACGAATAAGGATAACACAAAATTGGTAGATATCCTGATATATACATACATACATGTGTATGCATTGTATATATTTCTTAGGTCCTTCCTCTACCTCACGGTGGTACTTTTAGTGAACAGAAATTTACTTGTCTGCGGCGAATAACTATTTAAGTTCGGTTATAAGAAAACATCCTGGAAGAATTTACTACTTTGGAAAAAGGATATTCTCGTAGTAGGACAATTTGTCAAGTGGTAGGATTTCATTTTCTGTGCGAAAAATTAATCACCTAAAAGTCAAGTCCTGTTAAGAGAAAAATATTGAAATTTTGAAATCAATAATGAAATTATAATCAATTAAACACTATGGCGGCACCAAAAAGTAAAGTGTATGTGACCCCGCGCAAGAACACCCACCGAATGTGTCAAATATTCATGAATTCACTTTCTTTTTGGGGGGTTTGTATATAAAAACCAGTAAATTTTCATATGATACCGTTCAAAAGTCTCAAAAACATCGAAATATAATGTCAAAATTCAATCATATGAAACAGTAAAAATCCACACAGTAGGCTAAAGCAACACAGAGGAGGAAACATACAAAAAGCTGCGTTTTACTCGAAAACTTGGTTTGACACACTAGATTCAACAAAGTCTCCTTTTGAGTTCTATGCATTTAGTCTAACGTTTCTCAAATTCTTTTTTTAGCCCTTCCGCACAATATGATTTGTCGAGGCATTTGTTTCTTCTTTCGCCGACCGATTGCTTCAAGTTTGGGATCAAGAAATAGTAACTCGGGGCTAAATCTGGAGAAAAGGCCGAATGGGGGAGCAATTCGTAGCCCAATTCATGGATTTTTGCCACGAGCAATCCCTAGTGTTCATTCACCAGGGCTTCCGCAATCTCTCCCGCTTTTAATTTCCGATCGGCTAAACCCATTTCGTGAATTTGTTCACTTGTTTCGGATATAGAGATCTCAGCTGGGCGTCCAGAACGCGCTTGTACGGCTACATTGCAATTCCGAAAACCACTTCTTCAGTGCAGGGTGCAGGGTACAGCATCCCCGCAAAAACTAATGCTTAATGTTCACACGAAATACACTTTTTTCCAATTCCTCCTCAAAACGGACGGTAGTCTGCCAAACACAAACTAAATGACGCAGCTTGTTTAAATTTAAGACCGCGGTATATAAATTCAGTCATGCGGCGTATAATGCATTTTCCGTTTTTGGTTACTCAGAAGGCTGCACAGTTTTTCTGTTTTCAGTTACAATAAACGGATGGTTCACACATTTCAATAATAGCATTTTTATTCTTTTTTTTTTATTCCACATATTGTGCTTTTTTCACTCCCAATTTGTTGCCTTTTCCTAATACTAAAAAAAAATCTTTGATTTTCTTTAAAACTTATACTTTTTGTACGCATTTTAAGAAGACAATTTAAGAAACATCTAGGGAAATCCCCAAATTATTATGCAGTTGAACTAAAATGTCGATTTAGATTTCAACTCTGTGTAGAGAGAAAAAAGAGAAAAGAAAAATAGGCTGTTCATTGTTTATATAACTTTTGCATTCAGTTCATATTTTGGAGCAGTAAGAAAGTGTTCATATATTCGGGCTGTTCATATATTAGGGAGTTCATATATTAAGGGGTACATATTATACTGTATATTGCAGTTCTCAAAGGAGTTCAGCAATAAACGTTACTATTATACTTCATAAAATTTACTAATTGTCGTTAGTTGATAGATTGCAAATAAAATTGAATGAGAGAAGGAAAATAGTTGCAAAATTAAACTAAATTTAACACATATTATTACACGCTTGTGACTCGCCGTCTATATACGATTTATATTTATATTTTTATAACTTTTTTTTAGTTTTTTTTTTAAAAATTGTAAACTTTATTCTTCATTCCTGAAATTAAATTAAATACTTAAACTTGCATGGCAATCATAATGACGCGCGCAGTTACTGTTTTGCAACTTTATAAGTTGTTGGCCTGTTTTATACGTTTGCAACAGTGTCAGCATATTAATTTATTGCGAAATAATAAGGGGAATAAATTTTTTTCTGTATTAACACCTCCCCTCTTGATACCGAGCGTCCTCGTTCGGTCAGAGTTATGGGATATTTGATATTCTCGCTGTTCCAGTTTCCTCTTTTCTGATAAATCAGGCATAGATGTAGATATTCATTGATGGAACTGTGTTTGATTATTGTTGTGTTAACATACATACATATTCGAATTGTTCAGTCAGTAATAGAAAAATACGCTTGTAGTGCCCAATCCATGATCAGCCCATACAAAAAAAGGAAAAATATTAAAATGGATGTAAAGAAAAATATTTTATATTTCTTCATATATAGATAAATTTTACCCGTGAACGGTTGGCATCCCAGAGAGAGTGAAACATAAAACAAAGTCATTAGATGCGCTCTAAAATTTACCTGTTTTGAAACCGCCGGGAATTTATCAAAAATCCAATGTTCTTATGTGCAAAAATAATGAATTTTGTGCAAAACAAATCAAAAAACAAAAAAATATTAAAAAATCGCATAAAATAATTTGATGTCATCAGGCATTTCAAAAATGTTTGGGTGCAGAATAACTTTTCAATGATTCTAAACCTCTAATTTATAAAACCTGAACTTTTAAGAATCTGCGGACGCTTTCAGCCAGCCAGTGAAAAAATGTCGAAACATTTAAGACAAATTTTGTTAGAATAGTGTTTAAATGCAAACAAAAATTAGTCTTCTTCTTCTTCTTAATAAATTCTTGAAACGAGCATTTACTGATTAATTTTCCTTTAAACACATCTCATTGTATTTTTTTAATCTAAAATACATTTTTTACACTTTGAAGATTCGGTGGCTTTAAGAGCGAATAATAAATAATATTTTCCCTAAAAATACGTAAAATAAATCATAATTTTATTTTAATAGAGGAAGGAAATTCAAGGATCCCATGAACCTTTTGGGCCATTATTCAACCAGTCAGCAATTGCAACCTAAAGATCGAATACAAGGACTTGAGAATATTGTTGTTGTATCGTTCGAAATAAAACACACGTTTTTCATTTAAAAACTATTTAAAACTATATTTTTAATGATTTTGCTTTTTATATATTTTGTGTTTTGTTTTATAATTAAGAGATTTTGTTTTAGATTAATTTACTCATACAAATGTTATTTTATTATGGTGACATTAAAATTCTAAAAACACAAATTAATTATCAAAAGAAGAATAAGAATTTGTATTATGCTTTAGTTTAGGTTTTTTTTATTTTTGTATGTATAACTATTTTCGTCAAATTATCAACAAACACTTTTGCTGGCATTCACAAAACTTAACTATGAAATATTTTATTTTAATTTAAGCTTTAGAAACGATCGTTAAACATGAAGCAGCAAGACTTGAGCTTTTTCCGGAATCGGCAACTCTTTCAAAACCAACAGATATTTTAAGATTTTTTTTTTTTTAAATTTGGAAAGAAAATTTAATAATTAAAAGTATTAAAAACTATAAAGAGAAATTATCATTTTTTGAATCTTACGAGGAAAAATAGAAAAAATACATTTTTCGTCAGTGTTCTGGAAAACGCATCATTTTCAAACTGCCTATAGGCCTAAAAAACTTACAACTTCGTTTAGCAAGTTCTAGAATCGACACGATTTGCTGCAGTTTTTGCTATTTTTCGAAATTGTATTCGATCAGTTAAAACTTGTTTAGCCATTTCACGACCTAAACACATGAGTTGTAAATTAATAAAATATATCATCAGCTGAAATGCCAAACTTCTTAACATTTTTATTATTTTACATTAGACGCGAAATAATAACATATTATTTATGTTATTTGTTGAAGAGCTCATACTTACGTACAATTTTGGTAATTAAATAATTATTAAAAAAAAATTATTATATGAGAATCAAAATTGGAAAGAAACAGCGATTTCGAATTTTTTAATTAATTTGCTGGGTACTTTTACATTTCAGCTAACGATATTTTGTCCTAATAAAACTGCATGTTTCTTGCTTTCAACTTTTAAAAGGCAAAACTAGACAACGGTATTCTTTTCAAACAAATTTTTATATAACAAATTTTTTTTATTTTTATTAAAACCATTGAAAGAAAACAATTAAAAAAGACCCGTTTAAATAAAGTAGACCAAATCGCCAAATTTTTAGCCTTATCGCTTGTCAAAACACAGGTTTGGCGTCTCGAAAACGCACAAGTTTCCAGCGTTTTCGTTGGCCAGCACAAATGTTTGCCGTTTTCATATCGAATATGCTAAATTTAAGCGATATACGTTTTCCAGAACGTTTATCTGTTTACCAAATAGCATTTTTGGTTATGTGATTGCAATCAGTGTTTTGCTTACACATTTTTTGTAAGCCGCATTTAAGAACTCACTTACAACCACTTCTTATCAGTTTCTAATGAACATGTACATCCATCCATATATTAAAAAGTTTGTTATTCGGAAAATTTTCGAAAGCCAATCGTTCAATAGCAAATTATGTCTATATTAAACCGCTTGAAAAGATATCGGCTTCCACTACATACCTTCTTTGCAAAATATTAGCGCCTTTTTCAATTCCATGAAGAATTTAATCAAAGATTTTTGAAAATCTAAAACTTATTTGAGAAAAATACAAATATTCTCTAATATCTTTTTTGTACTTTTTTTTTTTTTTGTAAATTATATTTTTTCTCTACTTTTGCGATGTGCAGTAACGCGCTTTAAAACAAAACGGCATTTGTTAAGATTATTTTGTAGAGTAACAAAAACAAACATTTAATTTAAACTAAACGCATGTAAATAATGTGGTCAGCCGTGAATATCGATTTATTAATCGCCTATGATCTGCTCTATCAAATAGAGGAATTCGAATACGGCAATTATTTGTGTATTGTTATTATTATTATTATTAAAGTTTAAACAACAAAAGAAACACAAAGAAATGAAACACTTTTCGAGAGATCTTAACGCAGAAACTTAAAAAAAAAAAGAATTTGACAGAAACCTTTGAAGGAAACTTGATTTTTTTTTTAATATTGTTTGTTAAAGATAAAACAATTATATAGTTCATCATTATTGCTTTTTAAGTTAATTTTTTTTTTCAATTAGTATTCAAGTTTTGTTCTTAAAAGAGAAACCTGTAAAAACACAAATAAACAACGGATAAAGAGAAAACCTAATACTTAGAGGAAAAGATCTCGAAAAAAATATGTTAAACTTGTATAAAATTACCGTTAACTTCAGATTCTCTTAACGCCAATATTTACAATACCACAATTCCCAGATAAATATCCTTCTCTGAACTAACGAATCCAATCCAACCCCTGAATTTGGTTCAGATCTCAATATTTGTCTCTTAGTAATTCAATCAGTCTTAGCAGAAGTAGAATTAAGTGCAACTATCATAACTATGTACTATTTATTTAAGAATCGGTGTGAAGTCATTTTACACCCATTATGCATCACATCAGCAAACAGTTGTTTATACATTTTTCAGCTCCGGGGCAAGGCGCAGTATTTTAATTTTTATGGAATAGAAAAGTTCATATCTTTACTGGAAAAAGTTTGTTCAATAAATTTTACACCGAATGGCCGATAGGAGGAGTCTACTGGTTTGAGTTACGTAACAACTTATTTCCAATTAGTGGGTGATATTATTGATTTCGCACGAAAGGGAAAATTTAACGGAAAAAAATATCGCATAAATTTGTTTGCAAAGTAAATTTAACACCCCAGTTTTTTTTTTAATAACAAGTTGATTTTGTGCCAGCTGAGGCTGAAAGCAGACATTTGGCGAAACGTTTATATTTATTTTTGTTCCGTTGCCGCGTTACGGAATGAATAATTAGAGACAGTGATTTATTAAGCAAAATCCAACAACTCTTGATTCTGAAATATTAAAGACAAATTAAAGACATATGTAAGTGCCTTACCACTCATTTTCGGCTTTGACATCCTTGAAGAACACTTTCAAACATTTAAATTTAACACTCAATAGTCTTTAAAAAGGTAGTAGTACCGACCAGGCCTGTGAACGGAATCCGAGTAAATTTCTGGTGTTCAAAAAGGTTTTTATATTTTGTTTTCTTTAAACCGAACTCGTTGCAGTAAACATGCCGGAGGGCAAATCACCGCATAGAGCAGGGCAATTGTTATCGAAACGCTGCTACACCAACGTTGCACTCGATTAGCAATTTACTATCGCTAACAAACACCCATCTTTTGTATCACTTTGGAGCACAATTTGTTTTGTACATGTCTCACAACTTTGCAAATAGTACCTTGTATGGTAAACCAAGTAAAAAATAATTTCTAGCATTGGTGGGGACGTCGACATATGGTCAGAAATATGTACTTAAAGCTGCCCTGCTGACAATCGAAAACGTCTTTTAAATCTGTGGGTGATGAAATATTAAGTAATTTGCAGCAAAAACACGACTTACTCAACTGCAGGCAATGAAAAAGTATTACTTTTGTCATCCTGCGACTCCACAGTTAAGGAATACAAGAAATTAACAAAAACTTTTATGAATTTTTTTGTAACAGTTTTGCAATTTATTTTGCTTTCCTCATTGCCACACACACAATAACATCAACGAAACACAATCGAATCGAATTACAATCGAATGCCATGATCCATAAATTTTCTGTACACGAACGTTCTCCCGATTTCGAATAAGTTAAATTACCCAATGGTCGAAAGCAAAGCAACTGCGCCAATATTCTAAAATGTTGTAAATTTTAATAAATTGGCTTGTTGGTTGAGGCCCCGGTTCACCCCGGACTGTAGCGCCTAAGGAAAAAGAAGAAGAAACTGCAAATATACTTATTAAAATGTAAAAAAAGCATTTAAGCCAAAAAAAAATGTGCTTTTTAAATCACACACTATTTATTTGCTCCAAGTACGAATGATTTCGACTGCCGGGTGTTTTTTCGTTTTTTGATTCAATCGTAACTGAACATGAATGCGTCAAACATTCCCAATGAGTGCAGTTTTAAATAAGAATATGTTTATTTGTTAATCGCATTTAAATATCGACAGATCACTTTGATGTTCAAATTTATTATTCGCACGTTATTTTGAATGTTGCCAACCAGAACACCGAAAGGCCGTTTTTGAAAAATTCTTGTTTTTCAACTCAATTCTTCTTACAACACGTGACGTGAATGAGAAACATTGCCTGATATTTTGAAAACACCAAAAACCGTCACCTTTTCAGGTTTATTTTTTCTTAATTTTATAGCTTTATATAAATAATAAACTCCATCAGTTAGAACATTGTTTTGTTACAACTATTAACAAAAGCTTTAATTTATTTTAAATAACTTTTTGGTTATAAAAAATAATAAAAAAAAATTAGATATTGATCGAAAATTTTTCTCTCGAAACTAAAACACACAAACAAGTCGCCTCGGCACCGACTTAACACACACAATTTTAGAATAAAACAAAGATGTCGTTAATTTTTAAAAATGTATCGAACTTCAACAAAATCTTCCACGACAGTAAAAAACGAAAGTTTACAAAACAAAGAAACGTAAGTGGATATTTTTTGATATAAATACAATAGAATTTTTAATTTTGTTTTTCTTTCTTTCCATGTTTACAAACTATTTTATTTATTTTATAAATGGATATTGTTTCAAAAAAAAAAAAATTAAATAAATAGTTTTCAAACAATTAGATAGAAAAGCTTGTTATCTCAGTTATCAAATATCTACTATATAAAATAAAAATACGAAGAACGTTTTTGACAAAACTCAAATTAGGAAACCTTTTTCACAAAAGCTGTTTGTTTAAAGGATATTTTTAATATGTATGCATGTATATTTATATTTATAAACTAAATATTAAATTGTTTTCATAATATTAATAATAACTTACACAAAAGAAAACTTGATTTGTGTGGAAAACATGTGTCATCCCATTTAATTATATTTTTGTATTTAGTTATAATTAATTTATTTTCTTAACATGACAAATATGATATATGTATGTATATTTATATATATTATTTATATTTAATTATTTTAATGAAATTTTTCTCTTATTATTGGCTGAGTTTATTTTTTATGTGTATATTTTGTATGTTCAGTAAAAAATCTTGTTTTTCTTTTAATGTATCTTCAAGTTAAAAAATTTATACGACGATCTATAGTATAATACAACAATTGTATAATTTTTAACAAAAGATTTAGAAAATAACTTACTTTCGAAAAATCAAAAATAAACTGATTCGTTAAAGGAATTTATATTATGTGAAACAAGTTTCACAAATAATCGTATATTCAAGTAGTGAAACAATATTAAAGTGCATAAATGAATTCCGAGTTGACGTGACTATAAACCGCTTTCCACACCTGTTGCTACAATTTTTTTTTACAAAAGTCCCAAAAATGGACTGGCATCAAAAAAGGTTTTTAATAAAGAAAAATATTTTCTTTTTTCTAAAACAGAATTATTAACAAAATTAGTTTTACATACAATCACAAGAGTTCTTGTGTATAACACAATATAATTTAATAACTCTGATGCCTCACGAAATGGTTGACTTGTAGCCACAGCCCTAAATAGGAAAATGTATATAAGTGGCTACCAAAAATATTCCACGAGTACAAAAATAAATAAAACTTCCGCCCATGTTCTAAAATCACGATTTTATTTATAACTTCTTCTGCTGTTTTATAAATTCTATTCGTTTGAATTTAGATCAAATCGCATTATAAGTAAATATTGTCCTCGAAATATATTTGAGGTCTAATTAACGCATATGATAAGTAAAAAAGAGAGGCGAAAACTATCGCACTCAATTTCATTCGCTATCGAATGCGGCAATTAGAGCTCTATCACAAAAAAGACTACCACGAGCACAGAAAAATTCGACATTGTAATGAGACAGAACAGCTTTTTTCCTCAGTGTAGAGATAGACATCAATAACAACATCGCTATTTTTCTCAACTCGTAAAAAACTAATATCGTCAAAAGATGTAGCTAATTAAATTTTATATTTATAAAAAGAAAAACTCAAGTAATTCCTACAAAGACATTAATTAGTTTTGTTTTCCTTCTCTTTACATCTACATCTATTGTCGAGAAGAGATAATAATTTTCACAATCACGTTCGTTCGTTCCCTTCCGTTAGCCTTCGTTCAATCGGCCTGTTAGTCATATGCTCAACTAACAGATCCATCGGCTCACCGACTGATATTATGCCAACGGCTTTTTTGTGATGCCACTCGTAAACTAGTTGCTTCACTAAAGCAATTTTAAAATTTATGTTTCAAATGGAACTGTAGAAACCTTTAAATTTTATGCCATTTATAAACTGGCGGGTTTCTTATTTTTTTGTAGTTATAGCAAATAACTTTAATATTTAAATTGTATTATATTTAATTGTTAGCAATAATACACGTACATATTAAATCAAAATAAGTTAAAGTTGTTTATCAAAATTTTATTTTGAAATAAAACCAAAAGTTGAGACATATAAAAATTTGCTTTTATAAAACAAAAGTCCAATTAAAAAAAAAAAATACATAAAATTTGATGAAAACTTCTTTTCGTATCATTCTATAAATCGAGAGAATTCGTTTTGTTAAACATTTATTAAAGAAATAAAATTATATTTTATAAAATTGTCATAGTAAATAGTTTAGTTTTAATAGTTTTTTTTTTTTTTTTTTTTTTTGAAATTTTTCGTTTCCCGTTTATAGCATTTAAGGCTGAGCAAAAAAGGAATGGCATTTTGGACGTTCTTCAAAATAATTAATTATGCAATGCACTTAAAAAAATACAATATAATGATTGACATAAAATGATTAGGTAGCCTCAACTATTAGCTTGTTGATAGATGACGATTGAAAGAAACAATCGCCACAGACCGGGTCAGTTTGCAACTAAAGGAGTTGCTTGAGCAACTCTTGTATTTGCTGAAAAATTCCTTATGTATTTTTGTGTTTTTTTTTAACAAAGACAACTATATTTATTTAAAACAAAAAAATTATATTAGATGGTAGAAAAGTCGTCGTTGCTTCGATATACGGTTTAAAAGTTTCATCGTTATTAGTGTTTGCTTTGCGATACCTTCTGGGTTCTTTAACTAAAACAAACAAAATTCCGTTGCACAAATAAAATAAAAACTCAAATCTCTAAGATATTTCTATAAATATACTTTGCCTTTTAAAAACGAGTTGCGGAGCAAACAAACAATTTTCTCTTATGCAGATATAACGAAAGAAAATTTAAAACATTCGCACTGCGCTGTCCTTGCATTTATTTTGCCATTTTAATATTGAAAAAATTTCTGTAGCTGTGCGATGTTTTGCTGGTTGAAAATCAGATGAATAGTTTTTCGAATTACATATATTGATAAAACGGCCTAATTATTACGCAAGTATTAGAATTTCTTAAGAACATGAAGACGTTGTTTTACAGGGAAAAACTATTAAAAGATTAGTTTTATTTACTTTTTTCAGACAACATCACGCTCAGGAAGTATTAAAATTAAATTTTAAACATTTGCTTTGTTTTCTACACTACACACTATTTGCTTTATGTACTCCTCCTATGCTAGACAATTTTAAATATATTGTCGAAGTATTTTCGAAAAAAGAAAAATTCGACAACTTCAAGACTTCTTGGGCAGTACTCTAATTTGAATTTAGCCAATTGAAACTAAACTTTTAGACACAAGATCACATCTTTAACTTAAAAACGAGTTTACACCAATAAACAAACTATGTAATTTTATTACAAGATATAAGTATACAAGTTCTACTCGTATTCCATAAAATTACTCACCCCTTTTTAAATAATGTTGCTTATGACCTCGTTTGACTAAGTTATATGTACATACATACATACATATGAGTACATGTGTACGTACATGCCTGTAAATTCGAAAACCTTCTCGAAAGAGTTTGCTTTTAATAAAGTGTATTTCTTGAACTACAAATTGCTGTGTAACAAATTCCTTTAAGAAATCAAGGTTTTTTTTTAAATTAAAATGAAGCGAATTTGGAAAATTAGGTTACCTGTTATTTGCTTGCTTTAATTTCGAAATGCCCAATTAATTGCTTAATTGTTATCCATGGAGTTGACAATTTTAATTTTATTTGTTGTTGGGTTTTGTTTTAAATAAAGTAAAATTTGTTGCATTACTTTTTAATTGTGTTTTTTATATGTATTCCCTTTGCTTTTTTTCTTTATTGAGTTGTCATAATTTTTATAAGAGATTTTTTTTATTTTTATAGATTTTTTTTATTAAATTTAATTTCTTTCTTTATCATGTTATACTGAATTTTACATAACTATAATTGTTGTAATTAATCTTTATGTTTTCCTTTTTATATGACGTTTTTTGCATATTTTGTTATAAATGTAGCCTGTGGCTAAAAAAAAGTGATTCCTCTTTTAACTATATAAAATGGTAATTTTTTCTTTAAATCAAGTATTTCTTTTCATTATATATATAATTTTTACTTAGTTTTTTGTTTTGTTTTGTTTTTTTTTTTTTGTATATTTAAAAAGTTAAAAGTGTTTGTTCTTGGGATTAGTAGTTGTATTATTATTATTATTGTAAATGGATGAAGACGTCATAACAACGGCAGCAGAGTTCGAAGGAGATGAAGATGATAATGAAGACGTTTGCGATGGCAACAACACTGACGACGACAAGGATGCCGCAGAAGAAGCCGTTACCGCCACCGCCGCTGTTGACGATGACATGGTTGCGAATGTTTTAATAATAGTTTCAGCCGCTTTGGCCGCAGCTGCCGCTACAGCAGCATTAGTAGCGACCGTCTGCTGGTGCTGGAATTGATGGTGGTGGTGATGGTGTTGCAAATGGTGTTGCTGATGCTGAAACGACTGGTGTTGATGAGAAGAGTGTTGTATGTGATATTGTGTTTGATTTGGAGGGTGTTGTTGTGGGTGGTGATAAAGTTGCTATGCCATACGGGGTTTCTTATGATGTGGAGAATCTTCGTCATCTTCATCTTCTATCTCGTATTCATCACCTGAATCGCTACCATAATCCACCAACTAAAATTGAAGAAAAAATGAATATAAACATTTTTATTTATTTATTTAAGAAGCACAAAATACCTATCGCTTGTCATCTAAATAGTATATCGCCGTAATGGATGCTAATTTTGAGTTGTGTTAATGCAGAATTATTTACAGAAGTTTTTATAACATTGTGTTCAAAATTATTTAAGTTTAAATTCCAAAATAATGGAAATTTTTAATACTACAATGTGCACTAATAAAGCACAACATTACCTCAGCAATAGGTGGCTTATGGAAACTCAAATAACATCAAGACAAAATTGATAACATTCCTCACATAATAAGTAAGTAAAATCTCTAGAAAGCACTTCTAGTTTGACCGAATCCTAAGCTACGAAGTTTCAACAAAATACATAATTTTTTCCCCGATTTGCGCTTTTAATCTTTAAGCCACGATGTAGTGATATCCCACCAAATGTCTTTGTATTTATGCACGTGTATAAATCTTGGTTTAAATATGGAATAATTAAATCAATGTCATTAATCGCTGGTTTAATTTTCTCAATCAAAAATATGTAAAAAATACAACGCCAAATATAAATAATATGTAAAATAAAAGAGTTTTAGCGCCTGTTTCTGGATCTCGGACGTTAACGATCGCATGGCAAGCATTTGAAGCGGCAAAAGAGAAGGTTTGTAGCTTAAGAACAATTGTTTTACGGTGACTTCTATATGCCTGGCCACGTTTTCTAATATTTTACGCTTCAGTCTAAGACTCGACAGCGCAAACTGTGTTTTTTTTTTTTTTTTACAAAATGCTTTCCACCGTTAACGTTCAAGATCATGAAATTGGGTATTAATAAAAAATGTGAGATGTTGTAGGAAAAAGTAGGCTTAATTATTAACATGAAATAAAAAATTGTGCTGATTATGGTTAAGAGTTTGTAAGAGATTAAAGGAAAGGAAAAAACACTCGAATTTGCTTTAATCTATTACCAACTCCCGAACATTTCGAGAATCGTAATAAGCATGAATATAATTTTAAAAATTTTAAAAGGCTATGCAGTTATTACTCCCTTTTTTATATTTTTAATATAAATAAATAAACAAAAGAAGATAATAGACATCATGTCATCACTTACCTTTTTTAAGATATTTTCCCCAGTTTGTGCTGCGGTTGTTTGCTCTGCCTCTTTATTTTCATCAACTGTTACAGTAGATGTATTAGTAGTTGTTTTATTACTTTTGTTATTGTTAAGTTTAGCTGCTTCAGCAGCTGCAGCTACTGCTGTATTTGCTGTTACGCCCGATACACTAGCAGCTACGGCCGCGACTGCAGCTGCAGCTACCGCGGCTACGGCTTCACTTGATGCCATCGATGACAACAGTTGTGTGGCAGCAGCAGCCACCGCCGATTCTGTCAATGCATTTGTCGAGGGCCCTGTCATTAATTGCGTCGTGTTTGCATTCGATGTTGATGCTGCACCTCCACCTAACGCTAATTCTTGTTGCTCTTCTGCTGCTAACTGTTGCTTCAACTCAACTAAGTCTCGCTCGTGCTGCTGTTGTTTTGCTTCTAAGTAAGCCAGGGAAGATGTCGATGCTACACCGGCAGCAGCTGCTGCAGCAGCTACTAAAGTACTGTTCAGATTGCAATTACTACTACTGCTACTGGTTGATGCCGCACCCCCACCGACACCACCTAACGCTAATTCTTGTTGTTGCTCCTCTGCTGCTAACTGTTGCTTCAACTCAACTAAGTCTCGCTGATGCTGCTGTTGTTTTGCTTCCAAGTAAGCCAGGGAAGATGTCGAAGCTACACCAGCTGCAGCTGCTGCTGCAGCTACCAAAGTACTATTCAGATTCAACTGCTGTTGTTGCTGGTAATTGTGCAAGGGATGTTGTTGCTGCTGGTGCTGGTGCAAGGCCAAATTCGCAGCTGCCGCGGCTGCAGCAGCACCTAAATGAGCGGCGGACGTTTGTTCGTTATTATTGCAATTACTACTACTGCTACTGGTTGAAGGGGTTGATAAGCCGCTTGCGGAATCATTTCCACTAACGCTGACACCACCGCCTCCACCTGTTGGTGACAAGCTTGAAGATGTCGTCGTTGTTGTATTTAGATTACTGGTGACAGATGTGCTGCTCAACATACCACTGGTACCGTGCTGTTGAAGCTGCTGCTGTGCATTTTGTGGCGGTGATTTTTGTTGCAGTTGAGATGTTTGAGAACCATTTTTTTCGGTAACGGCTAAACACAACATAAAATAGAAATTGAAACATATTAAACAAAGAATTCAATAAGTGTTTATAGATACAAATTATAGTTTTTAAAGTTGCCAAAAGTCGGAAAAGCGGCACAACCAACAGTGGATGTACTTACATATGTATGTAAGTTGGCCAGATGTTACAGTTTTGCATATTTACATGCATGGGGCACAGACTTCACTACAACGTTCAACTTTAAAGTTTTTGTAGTGCACTCTTCTTATTTCGCTTATTTTATTGGCAATGTAGGCATTCGCTTCGGTGCTTCCATTTATGAAGAGAGTTTGTATAGTATTAAAATACTATAAAAAAATTAATAAGGTACTGAGAAGATTCCGAAAAATGAACCGTCAAAATTGGTTTTCAAACTCTAAATATTTGCCGACTTAATTGTTTTTTGCTAAAAGATTCTCATGAACATTTTTTTAGTTCTGTTGGAAAAATACATACAGATGTACATATTTATTAAGAATTTAATTATGGCTGAATCGAGTATGTCAAAAAAATTTATATAAATGTTTATAGAGGTATACAACTTTAAGTTGGGAACATGTTTTTAACTGGTGGCCATTTTGTTAGCTGTCAAGAGATTTATGTTTAGTTTTGTTTGGCATTTCAAGATGAATAGACTGACGCCTGAACAGCGCTTCCAGTTGTGCAAATTTATTTTGAACCAAGATTGAAGTTGATCCCGATTTTCATAAGCGAATTTTGTTTTGTGATGAAGCACACTTTTGTTTAAATGGATGCGTCAATAAACAAAACGGTCGTATTTGGAGTGTTGATGATTCTGCTGTTCAGAACGTTACAGTCAATGGTGACCACCACGATTACTGACTTCAACTACTGGTTTCAACTAGTCTAGTCGATGGTCTACGCCGATAAGCCCGAAACGATGATCATCTTGAAGCACAATATTTGCCGCGTTATTTCCTATTTCTGGCCACAAATGTGATCATCTTTCGAATAAAGTAAATTTCATGTCAATTTAAAAAACCCAGCTTTAGTCTTATTCCATTTCAAAGTTAAGTACCTCTATAAAAAACACCATTTATTTTAAAAATATGCTAAGACTCGAATCCGTCGTTTATCAAAAGTGTTTAAACTTGAAATGTTTAGTCTATACATATTATAATTGAGTTAAAAGCAAAATTATATCTTTCTTAATGAAATTCAATTACTCACACTTCATGACGCTATTATACGTTTCCAGTTCTTCTAGATCTTCCTCTTCATTAAACCACATTTCTTCTTCCTCTTCCATTTGCCTCTGATCACGGCGAAAACGATTACCGCGAATAATTGGAATGCCACTAAAAAATATCAGAGCATTGAAAATAGGAAACAAATTATAAAATTTACAATATTTACTTACGTATCTATACCCATCTTGTCGCGATCTTTTATTCGCTCTTGGTATTGATCGTAGCGATTTTTCAAATATTTAAATGTTTGCACATATTCGATTTCATCAAATATTTTGCTAAATGTTTCAACAAAATAAACGCACAATGTTTTGATATCCTCCAATTTAACAAATTCAAATAATTCCAATATAGCAGATTCGAGTAAGTTATAACGGCCATTATTCCGAATAAAGGCGTCCACAACAGGAGCAAAAAGGTTTCCTTTGACAATGTGTCTACAAAAAAAAAAAAACAGTACATATTGTTCAATTACTTTATGAATAGTACAACAATTTAACGAATAAAATTTATTCCAATTGTAAACCGAGTTTCGAAAACTTGTTTATCTTTTCATCACTTTTAGAATAAATTTAAATAAATTTAAATAAATAACAAGATTTTAAAACTGTTTATACATTTTTAGTTCAAAAATTACATTGTTTTAATTAAGCCACATTTAAAACCATATTTAAACTACATAATGCAAATTCCATTTAATTAAGTTTAAATCTATATCGAAAGTAACTCAAAACTCACCGGTTATAAAACTCATCTTTAAGGGCAACAATTTTTCGTAAAAGTCTTAAAGCGCCTAAAACAAGGAACGTGTGAGAACTCTTCATGAGTACCAGAATTCTCTTGAGGAGATCTTTTTGTATTATAAAATTCTTAATATGATAAGTATGATGTTCAACGCAAAACGATAAAATATCTAATACAATTCCCAACAACTGTGCGGTTTGATAGTCTTCATTTTGCGGACGATCATCGATAGTGTTAAGCAACAGTGGTGCTGCAAATTAAACAAAATCAATTACTACATTTACAAGACGAAAAAGAAAACAGAAAGACTTCAAAACAACATACCAATTAAAGTTTGTATACTGTGTTTGTAATAGAAATTTAAGAAATCACCCTTTTCTGTCAGCATATTTTCAGGTTCTAACAGTATTTTAATAATGCCCATCAGTTGCACAGCAACACCCAATTCTGGTTCGGAATCATTCAGCATCTGTTCAATAGCAATATTTAACAGCATACGATCCTGCAAGTAATAATATGTGAGTTTTTCGTTGGAAAGGAATATAGAATAAATAAAAACTTACACCTTCTGTTCGATTCACTTGTTGCAGTGTATAATTGCGCACAACTAATGGCGAAAATTCAACAATGGCCGTAAGTATATCAATTGATGCAGCCTTCGTTTTCTGATCATTCATAACCAAAGTAATTTCCAAGGCTTGCAAAATACCCAAACATGTCAGTGTCTTGTAAAAAGAATCTTTGCCTTGTGGCTGCAAGTTTTGCGCATAGTTACAAAATTCCTTAAGAAACAATACAATATCACGGCGTTTAGCATCGCTTGTATTTGGATCGGTAAGTAATGTAAACATATCAACCAAAAAACGTTCATCCTCCTGAATCAGAGTGACGATTTCGACTTTGTTAAAAAATATAAAACTAGATAAAGTATTTAGCATGTTATCTTCTACGAATACCGATGGCGTAGGCAATATTATATCCTGTATATACTGCACACGAAATGTTTGATGGATCTTTGCTAAAAGATCTTGGTTTTTAATCGGAACAGCTTCGCGAAATTTGGCCCACTGTTTTAAATACTGACGATGTTTCTTCGGTTGTGTAACACTCGGATCATACTCCAGGCATCCCACCACATCGAAAATTGTGTCTTCAGCAAACATTATTTCAAACAGTGCATTTTTATTTAATAGAAAAATGTTTTTAAATATTTCGAAAAGATGATGCAAGCCTTCGGTATTGTCAAGATCTTCACACACGTGAAAGAGATTTAGTAATTTTTTTATATAGTTTTCAGATTCCAACGCCATGGAGAGTTTCTCTTTCCGTAACGGTGTAGTCAAACAATTTTGTATGACTTCGGATATGTCTTCAAGGCGGGCCAATTCACATGGAGGCAATTCAATTGGTGGTGCGGTATCTGACATATCTTCGAAACGTTCATCTTCAGATTCTTCGACTATGTCTTGTGTGATTTCAACGGATGGATCTTTGCCCTGGACCTGTGATAATAAAAAGTTAAGTTTAATTGCTTTTGTGAATATAGTCGCAGCAATACCACTTCTTTCCCTTTTGATACTAGAATTATTTTAATGTACATAAGCCGTAAAGCATTTCATTCAAATGTAATAGCGGTAATAGAAATTAGCCTTTTGCAATAGCATTTACGCAAATAATGAACAAGATATTGTAGTTGCAAAAAAAAAATTAATGTAATAATAGTCATTTCGGAGAACTCAAGTCAAAAACTTAAGTTTTCATCATTGGTAGCAAAGTACCTTTGTACAGCTTTTTAATACAGAATATCTAGTGAAACTACTAGTATTTACAACATTGCAAAAGCAAGTTGTACTGAGCTTTTATTTACGACGCTATGGTTGAAAACATAAAAAGCTGTAGTAAACACTTGTGTTAATTGGACCATTATAGTTCAAAGGAAGAGAAAGCCCTAAAAAATTCAGCATAGCAACAAAAACATACAGAATTTGAAATAAGGTTTAATTTAATTGATTGTTATTGACAATTTTTTACTTTTTAGGAATAAGGGGGACAAATTTTATACAGAAATTTATTTTGCAAACTGATGGACAACTGATTTATCACTTATCACAACAAAATAATTGCTGGGGCTTTGTTTTAAATATAACAGAGTTGTAAACATAATTCAAAAGTTTAATAATACTTTTTATATACATATAAGTCCTTGTTGAGCAGCTTCAACTTTTGAGTTTGTTGAGGACAAGAGGATTGGTAAAAAAGGATTTAGACGTAACACAAGTCGTACGATAAGTAAAATTTTTGAGTAGAAGAGCACGGATGGTATCGTCTAAACTTAATATTTAATGAAACCATACGACGTAGAGAGAAAATACGGATGAAAATTTGACAGTCGAGCCGTACGACATCGTTTTTTAAAATTTTTCAAATTCCTTCACACATTATTAGATCAGGATCCGAATTAGACTTGACTATGGCAACTACAAGATTATTTTAAAATGCATTCATGTATTAATAAAACCAATAAAGAAACTTTTTTCATTGAGTTGCATTTCCTTCACTTTGAACCAATAATAAATATGTTTTGCTTTGTGTGAACGTCAAGGCAACCTTAAAAAATAATAAATATTTAACAATAATGAAGTATCTGAACTGAGACTAGAATTCAACGCTATTTTTATAATCAACACTGGGTGTTGTAATTTAAATTAAAACACGGTTAATTTGCATATTTGAATTTTCATTATTAATAATGTGCGTGTGTGTGTTTGTAATGTAGTATTACGCCAAAACTTTACCTGGCAGATTTTCTCCCATATTTCATCACAACCCGCCTTTTCTTGGAAACTCAGGGCTAAATCAAAATTGTCACCCTCCGACCACACAATTAAGGTATCCTGCTGCTTTTGATAAGCGGTATCAGGCTGTATTTTACTTTCTAAAAGTAAGCTGCCATCTGATTCAGCACGGACCAACAAGGAGATGCCTGCAACGCAAAGAACATATTTGGAAAAATTGTTAACAAGGAAAAGAAATCAAACTCACCTTTAAGTCTGTCTACATAGTTTGATGACACATGTCCTGTGCCACGGTCATCCCACTGACGTTCCGCATTTAAAGCGTACAATTTAACACGTCGGCGGGTATCGGTTGTCATTTTGTTATTTTTTGATTTTTAAAAATATTTTAACAATTTTTATTGTAAAATAAGCTTCCTTTATATAAGAGCTGTGAAAGAAACGAAACCACTTGGGGTTTTATCTAAAATAAGTTTCTTTAAAGTTTTGTTTGGACTTCGAGAAATGTTTTGTTGTTCTTCTCTAGAGTCCCAGCGTGTTGTGGCACACGTGTCTCAATAACTTAATGTTGCTCCTCTGCTTTTATCTGCTTGACACTTTTTGTTCAACTTTGTATGTGCAATATAAAGTATGTATGTAGCTATTTATTCGTACTTTTGTAAGTATTAAATTATTTATCTTATCTTCAGTTCTGTTTCATCAGCAAATGTGTTTTTGAATTTAAAATTCAAAACTTAAAATCTTGAGATTTACTCATTAATTACATAAATCATTAAACACATCCTTGCATTTATTACATTTAATAACGCTGCTGGGTTCAAAATAAGGCCAATGTAAAGATTTATGTAAAGTGCATATCTAAAAAATATAAAAGAAAAATAGTTTATCAATATAAATTTTAATTGCAAATCAAAGGAAGCAGTCTTTTTGTTATTACAAACTTATTACTTAATTCTTTTTTTTTTTTTACTTCTTAGCGATACATACATATGTATGTATATAGTCTTTGAATTATACAAATTGTATAGCTGAACATTGAAATATATATTTAAATAACCATTAAAATAAACGAAAAATGCGACATCAATTCACAAAACGTAAGTTAATGCGATAACAAAAATTGATGAGTTTTGGGCCTTTTTTAGTTTAAAATTACTCGTGATAAAAGAAAGAGTTCATAGAAAAAAACATATAATATTTTTCAATTATATTTATAGTAAAATATTATCCACAAAAGTTATATCTCTGCTTAGGCAGAAATTACGACTCTTTTAAAAATTCCGCTACAGATTTATCGGCAAAGGTAGTGGCACAATATATAATCCTTAACCACCACAACACAAACTAACCTACAAAATAGGTGAGATTTTCCAAGATCAAATTGAAAAATATTATAACTCAATGATGGCACATAAAACAGCTCACCACACGAACACGAAATATGTCAATAATACTACATATGTATATAGATATAAGTACAAGGTGGCGCAAAAGTAATCCTCCTATCAGAAAATGCTATAAATTTTGCGATTGGCCCCTAATGTCAGTTCTGTTTTGACATTTGTGTAGTAAACACATGCGAAATACACGTTAATAAACAATGTTACGCTACACTGCTGCAGAACGCGGAATATTGGTGACTATTTATTTGACCAATAATCGGTCGGTGACTTTGGCACAACGTGAATTTCGTCGCAGATTTCCTAGCCGTCCAACGCCTACTGGTGAAACACTGCGACGTTTAGCCGCTCGCCTCGAAGAGACTGGCACAACACGAGATACTGCCAGGCGTGGCAGACCCCGTTCGGCAGAGAATATTGCTGCTGTAGCTGAGGATGTCATGGAAGCGCCGTCGACATCGACCAGACGACGTGCCACGCAAGTGGGTGTCAGTCGACGGTTTTTACAGCGAATTTTGGTACAAGATTTGAAGATGTTTCCGTACAAAGTCTAGACGGTACATCAGCTGTTAGCTGCTGACCGCCAATCGCGTCTAACATACGCTCAAGCCATCCTTAATCACCACCAAGAGGAAGATGATTTTTCATCAAAAATAATCATGAGTGATGAGGCCCATTTCCATCTTAGCGGGTACATAAATAAGAAAAATTTACGCTTCTGGGGCACTGAAAATCCGCGTGTAACCCACGAAGAGCCATTACACCCGCTCAAGGTCACTGTATGGTGTGCTGTTTTCGCTGGAGGAGTCATCGGAGCTTTTTTCTTCGAAGACGTCGCGGGCCAAACGGTTACTGTGAATGGTGAGCGCTACAGAGCAATGATCAACGAGTTCTTTTTGCCGCAACTTGATGAATTGGGATTGGAAAACATGTGGTTCCAACAGGACGGTGCAACGGCACACACTGCACGTGCCACAACCGATATGCTGGAGGATGCATTTCCCGGGCGCCTAATCTCTCGTTTTGGCGATTTGCACTGATCGCCTGATTTGACCGCTCCAGACTTCTTTTTGTGCGGATTTTTGAAGTCGCGGGCTTATGTCAACAAGCCTCAGACTCTTGCAGCTCTTAAAGACAATGTCCGTCAAGAATGTGAGGACCTATCGCCGGAAGTTTTGGACAAAGTGATGGAAAATGCCACAAAAAGGGCTCAAATGACAATCAACTGTGGCGGCGGCCATTTACATGACATCATATTCTCGACTTGATGCAAAAAAAATTAAAAGACCAAATAAAAATAATCCACAAGAAGAATCAAAGTTTTTCATTTTTTTTTTAAATTACAGCCAAAAAACATCGGAAGGTTATTTTTGCGCCACCTGTTATATCAATTACAAAAATAAAATAACTATCAAAAAATTGAAATATATTCGCCAGCGAATATGAAGAATTTCCGGATCGTTAGAAAATTGAGTGAAATCGAAGGCGTGAACGGTACAATAACCTTGTATTACTCAATTACGAATAGCATCCGTACTTGAGTTCAGTTTTCAGTGTAGTTGTTGGTTTATAGGTTTGAACTTGCCACATTTTGATGGTAGTTCTTGTTAGTTTTTATATCAAAATTTTTCCATAAGTAAAATTGCTAAAACAGTTACAACAAAATATCAGAAACAATATAATTTGTTTTCCCAAGCGAAGAGCGATGAATCAAGTTATTAGGATACAAACTACAGTGGCTTTCACCATGTTATTGGAAAAATATGCGGAGGCGATAAAAAAAAAGCCTTGTATCGCAAAAGTTTGCGTTCTTTCTTCGATAGATTGATATTTATTGTTTAAAGAGTATAGAGATGTTGTGTTAGGTAACATTATATCAGGCAAATTTAATATATTTTTAAAATCTTTTTAAATTTCCAAAAGGTATTGAATGTTTTACTGAAGCATCCATCAGCTGTGTAGAACAAAATAAAAACAAACTGAGACATAATTGATATGTGCGTTTATATTATTTAAGGATTACTATAACATGGAAGTTACTCTATGTTGGTCCCCATGATACTTAGATTTTTTATTTTAATTGGATACTCATAGCTACTGAGCGAAAGTAATTTCCACTCAAAATTCTCATTTCAAAATCTTTAGATTGAGTAGAGTGTGACTTCAAAAATCTAAGTTTCTGAAAAATGTTGAGAATATGTATATTTTCTAGATGTTTGCAGAGAATGCCCATAACAATCTTTTCTGTTATTTGTTATAATCATTTCAAGGCAAATTAATATTATCATATACCACAGAACACTACAGGCCAACATAAAAAAAATGGTTTGGATTGAAATTACTTTATGCAGCTTTTTTTTATACACACAAATAACAACACGGCGACAAATTATAAGCACATTGATATTTAAATATCTACTATGGCCGCTTGTTATTATTTATGTAAATACATAATTTTCTTAATAAAATCGAATATACCACAGAATTTAAGTAACCAAATCCAGAGGAAACAAAGCTAAAAAAAATGTGCATACGATTTATCACAGAATTGAAGACCCACAATCCAGAGATTCCTAAATTTTGTATCTCCTTGTTTCCCATATCTCTTAGAATAGTTCTCAGATCTATAAATGCATTTAACAGAACACACAAAACGTAAAGGATCATCAGAATTCGAACAGTTTTTCCAAGCAAATGTAACACTTTCATTCTTGCTTGTGTTAATAAATTTTTAATGTTTTTGTTATTCATTCGAAGTCGCTGTATGTGTTGGAAGGAAAACGAATGAGTTCCAAGTGAAAGAAAGGAAAAAGGGCTGCATTGGATATCTCTATTTGAAGCCAATGTGAAGATTTATTGAAACTACAGCGCAGTTTAATACAAAACTGCAATTCAGTCTTCAAAAGTAATTGGAAACGATATTTAAAAAAAATAATTTTTCAGCGGCAAAGAGTCATTAAGAAAATCTGTATATAAAATAACGAGCTTTAACTTGACACAATTTAAGTAGTAAACGGTTTATATTTTATTAGTTATTTTCTTTCTTTTAAGCGACAAAAGTTACTATAGCTTTAAAAATAAAATTTACATATGTATTAGGTTTAGAATCTCGACGCCGTAAATGGCATTATAGAGACATTAGGCAACTGGCCTACTTGCAACGCATTAATTATGTAAACACATTTAAATAGAAAGTTATTATATTGCGAAAATTATTATCCAGAAAATTCAGTTCATGTTAAATTCCGCATGGAAAGTGAATTTATAAGGTCGCACACCACAAATCCTGCGTTTCAATAACTTAAGAAGATTATGTCTAGTATTCGGATGTCACGAATCCCATATGTACAAATGTACGCATTTGTTTTGGGACTAAAAAGAAGGACTATCAGTTCCTTAATAGATTTCAAAACAATTAACAAAAACTGCTTTATCATTTTTTAATTTATAACGAATATAATAATAAAGCGCTAAAATTGTTGTTGTTTTCCACACAATGAATTTGTTTAGTTCTTTTACGTTTTGCAATCCAATATTTTATAATTTTGTATTTTTACTTTGTTTATTGTTTATTTACGTTGTACTCTCTGCTCACAGCAAAACTGATTTAAGCAACTTTAATTTGTTTAAGTTTTTTTCGACTTTATTTTTATTTTGTTAACCTTAAAACATTAATTCATACAATATGTACATATGTATGGTATGTATGCATAGTAATACATATGTATATAGAATTTATGTATGTATAAGTGTGTGTTTAAACGTAATTCAGTTGGCGGCAGGCAATAGATATCGTTTTTTCTCTAATAGTGAAATTTCTGAACTTTCATTCATGATTGTTTTGCAAACGTAACGACAATACAAGTCTTTGCGTGTGTTTTACGTATGGGAGCATTTAGCACAGCTAAAGTTGATTTAATGGTATAAACACAACTGGGACGGGACGAAGACGAATTTCTCGTGACTAACATTCATCGTGTGTATGAAAATACATACAATCAGTGCGTTGCCCGAATTTCGTTTGCAATGGGTTTATTTCTTACGCCGACAAATGACGAATAAATTGTGGCAGATTAATCACTATTTACATGTTTAGTTTATTTTTGGAGGCTTGGTAAACAAACAAAGCTACTTTTTGTTAAATATCCGTTTTATCAATATTTTCTCGAATAAATTTTTGGGTTTTTAATATATCTTTATTAAATAAAAAATTGCATTGAATATTAGAAAAAATCTATTGTTATGGAGAAGATGTTCTGGATAAATTATCATCCGTATTTAAAACATCGGCTAATGAACGGTTGACGCGAAAAGTATTGTACGACAGTTCAGATTGTTATCTCCATCAGTTTCAGAATTAAATACAAACTATTTATGTACGTTAATATCACGCTATACATGCGCGGTTGTAAGTTTAAAATTCAAAGCCGCTGTTGCACACATATCGGAAAGTAAAATCAATGAGTGCGGTTGTCGCACTACAAGTTCCAAACAATTACGGCAGACTTGCATAAATAAATACGAATTAAAAGCTTCCTAGCGCATCTGGCATCTGGCAGCGCAAAAACAAAAGTAAGAAAATATATGTATGTAACAATCAAAAGACACACAAAACTAAGTGTCACTGAACGTAATAATACTACTATGCCACCGCTTTGACTAACTCAGGAGAAGAGCTGGTTGGTTTCATAAATCCACATAATGGTTTCTCGGACTCAAAAGACGAAGTCTAGATTAGTTATACATTCGACAGCACCAGCGACAAAGATTCATTGTCCGATCAAATCTGCAGAATCTACAACAAGGAATCGAAAAGTAATCAGTAACTATTGAATAATAACTACAACCAAAATTGCTAGTGCGACAAAAGAAATGTTTAAGGCCTTGTTTTACTATCATATCTAGTCGTAAGATGTGTCAAAAAAAGATCGTGCATATTCAAAAAGTATGATATTCTGGCCTAAAAACACACCTGTGTGACAGATTTTTTGACAAGTCTGACCGATTTGCAAACTTATATGAAAATTGTCATAAAGTGTTAGATTACGTCCGACGAGGGTTGAAATTTTCGTAAAGCAGCTGAAAAAAAAACATATTTCAAAGACCTGAAACTACTCCCGACACCAAAACCTTTTTTCTTCCTTTTTTGCAACACCAATAAAATATGGCGTGAAACACAAGAGAAATATGTACATATGTTGAGAAAATGAAAAACATATATTTTGCATCTATTTTGTGCAAACACTCAAGAAGTCATTTTGAAACGATTTTTCAAAGTCTGACAGATTCCTATCAGATTTTCCAGTGAATGAATCGTCCGACCCTATATGATAGTGTGACATGGCCCTTAAATACGAAATTTGCACGCATACAATTATGTGTCATGTGTTTGTGAAAACAAAATAGCATCGTTGCATTTAAATAAGCAATTATTTAAGCATATGGGTTTTTCTATATCAATATTTTATTATTTTTTGTATAGAGCTGTTGATGTTAAGAGAAATATTTATTTATTTTATCAGTATGTAATAATACTGAAGTGTGTACAGCTATAGATAAGATTTCATACAAAATACAACCACATACAGTGTCGGTCATAACCAAAGCACCTCAAGCAGACTGTTAAAAAAATCGGTATTTTCTTCACGAAAGAGACTTTTTCAATTGACGAAGGCTTAATAATATTCATCAAATTTATTTATTATTTATATAATTAAATGTTTAAGTCTTCACGTTTGAGAAAAACATTGTTATAGAAATCAGGAAAATCACTGGATAAAACTAAAGTATCCGCTTTTTTGGGACCAGTACTCAGTGGCGACACCTACATATGCAGTGCATTGTATGAGAACAATGGGTTGGGGAGAAGGAAAGCAGGAGTACTGTTTCGCTCCGACAATGCACAGTTAAACATCAGTGTTGTATTTGTGTTTTGTTTTGTTCTTATTTGCATAAATTTTGACTTTGTTAGGAGTCGGACCTACGACCTCTGGACTGATGGGCGAATACTCATCCATCGACGTAAAAGAACAACTTATAAAACTAGTATTTGGTTGCAAAATCTTTGTTTTGAATAACACACGCGCACTTTCTTCTCGTGAATGATATTAAACTAGTTATAGTATCCTGGGACATTCCATCCCAGGCAAGGCAACGCAGACTTTGGAGGATTGCGTCGGATCTTTGTCCTGTTGAAACCTCCTCCTCTGCACAAGACAACATTACGTTCTGATATACATCACAATACATAAATCGATCCATAATGCCATCAGTATGATGAATTGGAGACTTTCCCTGGCCAGAGAAACAACTCGAGACCATCATCTCTGCACCGCCATGTTTGATTGCTACTTCGCCATCCATAGGATTTAGTATTTTATTTACAGAATTTAAAAAAATTATAATTAGTTTCATCAGATAACAGTACCGTTTTCCAGTTTGAGAGACGCCAGTCGAGGTGGGTTTAGGCAAATGCAAGTCTACCTTTTCTATTCTTCGCTGGTATAAAGCAAAGGCTTCTTTGCTGGGCGTCGGCTGAATTAAACGCCTTCTACAGCTGTTCTGCGGATCTTTCATTCTCACTTGTTTCTCAATTGAGCAGATGACTTTAAGATCTTTTTTTATTGCTCTCTTGATCAAGGATTCTTCATATCGCGTTGTTTTACGTGGTCGTCAGTAAAAATTTTTTATGAAAGCCTGAAAAAAACTGATCGGTTGATTGAATACTCATGCCATGATAGACTAGCTTTCCAATCATCAATAATTTTCCACTTTAATTGTTTTGAATACGTGTTTCTCTCGCCATTCTACATTTTTACAACAACTTTATTCTTATGCTACATAAAGTTAGTTGGCAAAAGCACCGCTAACTTGTATTTTAAAGTGACAAGTTTTGACAAGGGAG
Organism: Epicampocera succincta; assembly: GCA_932526305.1. NCBI lineage: Eukaryota > Metazoa > Arthropoda > Insecta > Diptera > Tachinidae > Epicampocera > Epicampocera succincta. Next base: position 64,206,544 of record OW052034.1, read on the forward strand.
CGCTTTGGTTTTATGCGTTTTATTTCGCGCTATTTTAATTTTTAAAGCATTTATGGAATGATTTATTATTAATGTTGAATGAAAAACAACGATGTTAGCTATTATCATCAACAGGTAATACCTTTAAAACCGGTTGTTTTCATGAAGAAAATTCTGATCTTTTTAAGTGTACGTGTAAGTGCTGTAGTTATGACCGATACTGTACATATACATACTTACATCTCGAAAATATTTTAATCGTAAATATTTCAATATCATAGAATATGTTATGAAAAAAATATGATTTAATCTCTTATCAATTCTTAAACGAAACTACTGGATGTAATGACGACAACTACAGTACAGTTTAATAATATACTATATTTAACTGTCACTCACGTCCCAATAATTACTTATCATATATGCATACTTAGCTTCAATAGACTCGGTTCCTTGTTTGTCATAGAAATGTTCTTACTTGTGCTTTTAAACTTTTTATTTGCTAGAACAGACTGAATAATGGCTGTATTAGCAAACGAACTTCAGTGGCGCTGCCAGTTGCAAAATGGTATTACAGATAGCAACTGGCTAATAAAGCTGGTCAACTTAGTTGCCTTTTATAAGTAACTTTTATGGCAACCGCGAATTTATGGTTGTTTTGTGAGTTTTTAAAGCAAATTTGATAAAGTGAATAAAGTTAGTTTAATTTTAAGCCTAAGAAATTAATTACTTATTGCTTTCGAATTTGAAAATGGTTAAAAGAACAATCAGGCAAGAATAATCTCTTAAATTATATTTTCTTCCTCGTGGTCAAAAAATAATTCAATTGTTGAATGCATTTTAAATTTTCCTTTCTTTTCATCTTTAAGATTTTGCTGCTATATGTACATGTTGCGTTGTGAAACCAAATATCATATTCACTATAACTTTGCAATGTTTTCAGCAGAAATTAAAGCCTAAGAATGATTATTTTCTCACCGTTTTACATTTTGTTAATAAATATCTCAAATTTATAAAGAGTAAGTGTCCAAAACAATTGCAACAAAACTTAAAATCAACTAATTTAATTAATGACTTAATTTCAAAATAAATATTTAGTCAAAACTACCATTTCTATAAAAAGAAAATGAAAGAATTCAAAGACAATTTAATATTAAAATTTAATCCTGCATAGTTTTATTTTATTTAGCAGCATAAACTCTGCATTATGAACCGTTCTTCAAAATTCATTTGTTTTTGTTTGTAAAGTTAAGAATGCGGAACATATTTTTGAAAATGGGGTGGGCAAAATGTTGGCCGTAAGTTTTTCCGGTTGTAATTACAAAAAATGATACATACATATATATATATATATATATATATATATTCATTTAGAGTTTCTAGTCAGAAAAGAAAACATCATATACATACATACATATTTATTAAAAAAAATTGTGGCACCTTCCCATTCACAATAGCATATACCGTCACTGGCAACATCTGCCAAGTAACCTCGTAACTTTACATCTAACACGTAAGCTCGTTACGGGTACATTTCATTAGTCACAGTCAAACCAATCAGCTGATTCAACTGCATTTACATTTCTATATTTTCATTAGGCTATATGTAGGTAGAGGCTGCATTTGGAGTGGGAAATAATCTGAGCTAAACTATTTCTGTATATCATTCAAAGCGAAACTTAAATAAAATCTTTTTGTGTAAAATTTATGTCGCACCTAATCATTGATTTCTTTTTTCATTGAGTCCACTGTATTTTTACGACAGCAAATATAAATATCAACAAAGCAACAAGCAACAAAAGCCTACTCATGTGCAAAAATATCGGAAGTACATAAAACGTAAACGGAGAAAATATAAATAAAAACAAAATATTTTTGCACATATGCAAACACGTACATACATACATACATATGTATGTAAATACGAGCAAGACGAACATACATTCTTAGTCACTTACTTGTTTCGGGTGACAATAAAATTGGTTGTCTGGCAAACAAACTGACATCTGAAAAGCCAGAAGAGCATGAAACTTCGTTGAATGTAGTTCAATACCAATTTATAGGTTCGGAATTGTTTGTTACAGCCACAAAAATCCTACATGTGTACATTTTTTACTCACATACAATGCATGCCGCTGAAAACGAGAATTGTTTTTTGTGCTCGTATTTTTACATGATTAACTCCAACTTTGTGGAGCAAAATATTATACTGCGGTTTTTCATTTTTCTTTGCAAACTTACTGAATAAACGGCTTTTGCATTCATTCATTTATGTATACATACTACATACATATGCGCGCTCTTTTTGTCAAATCACACCTTTTCTTACCATACCTCTTTGCTGGTGTACTCACCACTCCTCATCAAACCACCCACCTTTTAAAGGAGTATCCCGCCTTGAGCACGTAGACTTAATTGTATCAAACCTGGCTCAAATCTTAGTAAAACACAACATGTATGTATGTATGTATGCATATAATCGTCCATACAAAAATTCATTTCTGATATTGTTGCATTTCATATTGGAATAGCATCATAAATCCACCGAACTAAAAAACGTGTTTTATTTGCACATGTATTTTGTCTACTACTTATAACTATTCTAAATCTCTTCATTACATATGCTCCAAATCTTCCACAGATTTCTCACTTATAACATAAATTGTTTTTTTAGTTTTACTTTTCAATATAAATTCTTTTAATTAACATTCGATTTAAAGTATCCCTGATTTGTGACGTTTTTTGTTTATTGCTGTAATAAATATTTAAAATACCAGAAAAGAAATTTGCGAAGGCGTATTGGATTTCAAAATGTTGAAACATTTTAACTGAGTAAAGCAGTTAAGACCAAAACTTATTAAACTAGTAACAACGTAGATACCAACATATGTACATATGTATGTATAACTAAAATACCTACAGGAGAGAACTTCTTGAGAGTTCGGAACACATTTAAAACAACTTTGGGATCATAAATTTGTGTGATGATTTGAAAAAACCAATTGAGGATGGACGGATACCGAATTGATCCTAAACAGATTAGACTTAGTTAGGATTTTAAAACAAATTTATTATCTTTTATCCTTTTTGACCAACTATTTGAAACGTACACTCATATATACACATACATATGTAGATATGCCAGTATTTAGGAGTGCATGAATGTATGTAAGAATGTATGCTTCTAGATTTGTGTGTAGGTATTTGCATGTCAGTAATTTATCTCTTCGAGAAAGTCAAAAAACCCAAGTTTATATTTCTGTCGAAAACGTTTTGTACGGGTTCAAATCAATTTTTAAAGTGCAGTATTTTACTGCAAAACTTGAATTTAAAATTTGCAACACTTTTTAATGATTCTAAATTATATTTATGTATGTACATATCAATTATGTATATATGTATGTACTTGCGTTCAAAAAAATGTATTTCTTATACAAAAACATCTGTACGTATGAACATGTGTAGATATGTATGTAGGCCTTAATACACATACATGTGTGCATACATAAGGACATGCAAATTTGTATATACATACATATTATAATGTATGCATAAAGAAGCCCTCATAAGTCCAATGACCCAAAATATAAAAACAATTTACTACAAAAACAGAAATTAATAAACAATTTGCACAACTTTCAAACATCATTAACGATGGTTATTATCAAATGTTAATTATTGTACTCATTTTCATCATGCAAAATATTTATTTTTTTTTATTTTAACTACATGGGAAGAAAAGAAAAGCAGAAAGAAAATGTTCCAAAATAATAGATACACACACAAAATACCAATAATATTAGGAACGGAATAGGAATGCGTAAATAATAGAAATAAAAGAGGAAAACAAAACATATAAATTCACCACTTAGCGGCGGTCCAGTCAAAAACAATTTAGCAGAAAACAGTCAGTTATTTACTTGTTTTATTTACAATATAACATATAAAACAAAGCAAATCTTACAGAATTTCGGAAGCCACTGATTAATTATTTTACAAATATCGAAAACACTTAATGTAATTCGAACGTTTCATCATAAAAATCCAAATTGTTATCTATTTTTTAAGTACAATAGAAATCGGTGTTTCTTGTATATATCTACACATGTTTCTTCACGTATATTATAGGATCAGTTGTTGTAAACAATAAAAAAAAGTGTAAAAAATCTACGTACATATGTATATTTTCACATTCAGTGTTATTGAAAACTAAAACGAAACCAAAAACCAACTAATGATGTTGACGTAGAAGTCAGTTAATAACACAGAGTTGTTCTTAGCATACGTACGTTGACGTCTTTTTCTGTAAACACCTCACATATTGGCACAAACAATACGTCTGGTACATAAAATAATGTAGACAAGTCATTCGAGTAAAGAACACCAAAATTTTTAAAATTTTCAAATAACATAAAAAGCCGAAAGGACGTAATGCGAAGGCCACAATATTTTTTAGACTCGTTACCTTACTTCATACTACTAAACAAATCTATACACAATTAAGACAAAGAATCTTATTTTGAACTATAAAAAATTGAATCTCATCTCGATATTTAGATAGTTAGATTTTTGTTTAATTATTCAAATATGTACAATTAAACATAAATATGTATGTGGCGCACCATTTAATTTACACACTAGTTTACCACTCGCTCGGAGACTTACTCGTTCACTCACTATTTTACAATCTGTATTTTTGTCAATTACTCTTTATGCTTTTTTTCTAAAATTTTCTTCAATGTCTGCACCTTTTTTATATGGGATATTCATCCACTTAATTAAGAAGTTTTAAAGAACAATTTTTTAATTTTCGTCTACGCATATTTCAAGATTAGTTTTCTTTATGTTTTTTAAATTTATATTACTATTATATATTGAAAATAAGCAAATCTATCTCAACATTATTTAAAACACACCGATTCCGACAGCCCTTTGCGACGAATGGCTAATACATTCGTCATTCAACGATGCCGCCATATTGGAAAATACATTTGGAGAAACAGAGATGTTACACAAATGTTTCACGAACGAGTTATAATTACTATATACCAGAAAACATAGAAAACAAGCAAAAATTATTTTATTAGTGAAAAATAATCTACATAGTATTTATTTGAACACGTTTCACGGTAATTTCGTTATGATTTTACACTAATGCGACTCTGTTATATTGTTGGATTGTAGAGTATATTCTACAATGATGCCACAAGATAAAAATTTCAAGTGTCTACATTTTAAAAGTGGAATTAGACGGTAATACAAGTCGTACGTAAAACCAAAGAGAAAATCATATGAAATTATCCGTATTTTAAAAATCAAATAAAAAATCTTTCGACAGATTTTTTTAACGTTTACACTATTGGTAAATTTGCACCCAAAACTATTTTTATTTACTATTGTTTGCGCCTTTTTATTTCAGTTGTTCACAGATGTTGTTCTCTTTTTGCTCTTCTGATATGTGAAGGAATTTAAATTTTAAAAACGCCAAGAGACGTACAACTGTAAAATGTTCATCCGTATTTTCCATCTATATCGTATGGTTTCATTGCATGTTAAGTTTAGATAATACCAACCGTGCTCTTCTACTTCGCACGACTTATATTATCGCCTAAATCCCTTTAGAGATTTATTTGGTAGCATATACACTTAACAGAATTACTTCATTTCAAAACCAAAATCTAAATTATATCTAGGTTGTTCATACTGAAACTTAGTTGTCAACACTTATCAACAATGTGTTAATATATTTCTGGCGTTATTGGACGCATGTTTTATATTAAAATTATTTTGTAATTTTGACAAAGCTGTAAATTTCAAAGCATAAGGAAAATCAGCCACTTTATCGATTAATTTCTTTAAAAAAGCTCACAGAAAAATTAAAATTTTAATTAGTTTTATGATTTTTTCGGCAATACAACATCAACTTGATCGCGAACTTGGGGTCTCTACGCGAAATAAATTTGGAATCATTTGCTTTTATTGTTAAAACATAACAATAAGTTACAATGTTTTAAATAAGCTGACAATAAAGTGTATGTTTTTCTCCCTATTGCTTTTGTTTTGGCAATTATCTGTAAGCAATATAATGCAAAAGTAATACGTTATGTTTTCTGAAAAATAACAACGGGACGCTTGAAGAGATTGAAGCAAATCAAATTGCGACCAATATACTTGCAATCGATATGGCAACTATGAAATTAAAACCCAACTTTATATTTATTCCAATTACCAGTGTAGAGAATATTTCTTCACCACATTAGCAAAATGCAGAAAATAGCAGAAACGTAAAAATGGCAAAGAAAAAAGCTAACAATAACAAAGATATACATACATAGAAAAAAGCTCAATGTATAGAGAATGTTTTCGGATACATTTTGGAAATGAAGATATTACTCACTCTTTCATCAAACAGAAAAATTTAGCACCTTTTAAGAAAATAAAACTATTCGGTTCTTACTGTATGCAATAAAACTGAGTTTGTTTATATTTTGTGATTATGCAATTAGAATTTACAATCAAAACATAAGAATATGTAAAAAGACGCGTTACTCCAACAACAGCGCGCACACGACTAAATAAATAGAAGACAAAATAAAAGCGATGACTTTAAAAAATGTTGAAAGAGAAGACAAAACAAAATTAACAATGACAGTTTGTTGAAAACAAACCAATTTATAAACTTGCTTTTCTTTTTACTGAACAAGAAAGAAATCTAACTAAAATGAACAAAAATAAACGGAGATCCTCATGCTGTAAACTTCAAAGCATAACGAAAACTCTTTTCGATACAGATACAAAGTTGGAAATTTATGAATATGGAAGCGATGCAGTAGAAGCAAAACTAATAAATCCAAATTATATAAAACAACGCGGCTCATTGAAACTGCAATTTATATATCTGAACATATGTTTTAGTGCTTACTCCTTGATTATTTGGTTTCAAATTTGTATACATTTTACACTTATTGACATTGCTTTCATGCTATGGATTATGTTTCTGTTATGGCGTTCAAACCGTTTAGTTGAGTTTGGTAAATTATTTTTGTTTGTCTTTAGCTCCACATGACCACCTGCGTTTATCTTTCAGAAAAATTTATTTTATGCTATGATTTTGGAATACATTTGCAAGTACAGAAATTCTTTGGAAAACAAAATAGATTTATTCCAGCGTCTTCCATACATGACTTAGTCATCAACGAAGTTATAGAGGATGTATGCAAAAAATATTGTTTTTTTAACATGCACTTAAGATTAACAGCAATTTTTGTTATTTTGCAGCTCAGTTTTCGATATCTTCTTATTGTGAGGACAAAAGGAAAACTTTTCAGTAAAACTCCAATAATATGCGTTTTTAAGGTAAGAATTTCTTATGTTAAAGTTCAAAATATAATGAAATTTAATTGCTCTTAATAGGAATTTAAGCCATCTTTTAAATGTTTAAGTTTAATTTACACGCACATTAATAAAGTGATGGTAAAAAATTCGAGCGACTAAATTATCAGAGCATCTTTAAACCTTCTTCAACAAGACTGCATTCCTTCAATAAATAAAGTGCCTGAAAGAAATGATACAAAACCATTATAACTTTAAGATAAAACTATTCAATATACCTTTGATTCTTTAATTTCTCCAGTAAATGTTGGTATTTGTTGTTCATCAGGCATTTTGAAATTTATTTGGTCAATTTTCATTTCAACATTCACAAGGCTCTTTAATTCAGACACACAGGTACGTTTAATCATGGTTTTATACTCACTAGTAAAAGTTCGGTACGCGATGCATTCATTTTGCAGGGGTCTTAATTTAAAAATCTGCTTTAGTTTCTCATCTGCAAATAAAGATATGTAAATGAAATTCATGGATGGAGACCATTTTCAAAATTTACCCATGTTATATGCATTTCAAAAGCGATTAAATCAACAATAATTAAAATATACGCCAAAACAAAACAGAGTTGTTACAGTTTTAAATGGTGCTACCAACATAATTAAAAATCGCTACTTGTTAGTCGCAGGATAATATGGTGTTCTGACGGTGCTTTTTTGCCCAAAGCAAAATATGCTATAAAGTCACTACATATATACTGGTGACTTGATAAAAGTCTCTCATATAAGCAATATTGACATCGAACCATATATTATCTCCTTATCAAATTAAGTAATAGCTACGCTGTCGGAAATTAAGCAGAACATTGATTGTACATACAGATGTGGTAGAAATTTGCAAATAACGTGCAAGCTCAAGTAACAGAAGTTTTGTTAAAATTGCTAGGCATTAAAATTGTTTTAAATACAATAATATTTTTTTAAATGCTCTTTCTCTTTTGCATTTAAAAAAACTTACTCAATAAACTGCTATTACTCATATGTGAAACTTAAATTCCGTTTTTCTCAACAATATGTTTTGACACAATAGTTAGAATTTATTATGCAGCGTCACATATATTGTAAAAATATTTTAAGTGCGTCCACACCTTTTATACATCACTGTTTTAATTTCTAGTTGTGTTTTATATACTTTCCTTCATTCTTTTTATTACAGTTTCTAAACAATCGTCAGAAAATATTGTTAATTTTGTGAAATCCCAAGGAGTGCGAATTCTAATAATTAATTAATTTTTGACAAATTGAGACCAATTTGAGCAAAAAAGTTAATCTTACAAAAAAAAGATAATGGAACAATTTTAAAATGAAAAATAAACTGGTCCATCTATAGTGGTATGTGTATGTTTATTGTAAGTGCAAAAGTGACGTCATAGCTTATTTTTGTTATTCATGATAACAGGCTTCTTTAAGGAAACTTTAATTCACTGACCACATAACTTACATACGTACATATGTATGTATGTATTTATGTATATACATATGTACATCTCTTTTGTGACTCAAGCAGACTTTTTTAAAAGCACTTTGAAGCGAATTTTTTGTAATAGCGTTTGGTAAATTTTGTTTGTGTTTATGTGGATATTATATAGAATCTAATATATGTATGTACATAATTGTATGTATGTATGTATGTATCGACGAATAAGAACATACGCAATTATGCATCTATATACATACATATATATATTGTATGTTTTATGTATGTACATACATATGTATATGAATATGTGCATACGTAATTACATACACACATACATACATATGTATATTGCATTAGACAATATTAAAGTGGTGAGTGATAGAAAATTAAGTCATCTTGCTCTTGAAGAACAGCATTAAAGCAGATTTACATACTTACATATATGTAAATTAACCAAAGAAAATCTAATAAATATGTATGTATGTATGTACATACATACATATAGAATTATGAAGTCTTTGGTTGTAAGATTGCTTTTTTCATATAAATATGTATGTATGTAGTATGTACATACATATGTACATATAATTAGCGCTATAGTCTATTGAGCTTACTTTCTTTTAAAGTGAAGTCAGTTCCATCACTTGTATGTACATATGTATGTATATGACGTCAATATACTTACATACATATATGTATGTCCATATATAGATGAATCAAAGTGTACATACATACATACATACATATTTACATTCCTAAATATCTTTTATTTTGAGGCATATTCATACATATGTGCATATGTATTTAGATCATATACTTATAAATATATACATACATACATACATATGTATATGTACATATCTTCACATACATACATACATAGTATATACATAGATATGTTTATATTTTTTAATTTCAGTTCACACATTCCTTCTTCAATTTAGACGAAACCTTTACCCTAAATACTCAACTTTTTAAATCTTCGTCTTTTATAAGTAGTACATATTTATTATATGATGAACCGTTCCGATTCCATACGACGAGATCGTTCTTTTGATAGTGTCCTGAATAAATTAATGCGCATGCGCTCCCAGAACCATGAAAGCTTCAAAGCGGCCATGTATAATTTTCTTATAGCTGCTGGTATAGCAGCCTTTATAGCAGTGTGTTTTATACTTGGTCCATTTGTACGTCCATTAATCTGGGCATTTTTAATGGGTGCTGTTTTGTTCCCGTTCAAAAGGAAACTGGCACAGTTATTAAATGGATGGTTCGAGAGATTGGAAGAGCGTGATTCGAATGTTCTTGTAGCTTTAAGTTTGGCACCATTGGAAGCAACCGAAAATTGCGGCAGAATTTTTGTCGGTTGGCTTAAGGAACATTGGCAGGTGATAACAGCTGGAGTAGGAATTGCAACTTGCTTGAAGTTGTTAATGGTGTATGCCCCTAAGGGATTCTTATGTGCTGCCTGGCGTTTAATAGTGTTTTCTCATTCCATGTTTGTACAAATGATTGCGTTTTTAAACGTATATTTGGTAAGTGATTTATTTAGATTTCCTGAGTTAAAAAAATGTATGTATGTATTTATCTTTAATCTCAGTTAATCGCTATTGTTGCTGTTTACTTGACGTCCGTCTATTTCTTTTGGAAACCTTCAAATAGCAATCGTTTTGTTATTGCTGGTCAGTCCTTATGGATTGCTGTAATAAGTTATGGATGTAGTTTTTTCGGAGCTATGCAAGTGCCGGCATTTATAATGGTAATGTTGTACGTGGGATCCTCAATAATTTATCATCTGAGAGTGACTGAAGAAACGAGTTCGGTTGTGGATAAATTGAAAAAACTGTTGAATAAGACCGAGTTTGAAAAATCCATTAGTTCCTTAAGTTTCAAACAGGTGAATCAATATTCTGATATTGAAGATGTTTCCTTAAGCGGAACAATGGATTCTGTAGAAACTCTTGAAGCATTCGAAGTTAAAGACGATGCAACGGAAGAGCACACTCTTAGTGACATGTATTTTAAATTTTTGTTTTATACCTGCGTCGTAACATTTTTATATCGAAATGTTTGGATGTTTATATTGGCGGCGATACCCATTTTAATGCATCTGCTTTTTGCTCTGGGCAAATACACAGGTATTTCTGATTGTATAAGTGCCAAAATTAATGATGTTTACGACACAATCAAGGTAATTCTAAATAAAAACGTTGTTTTTTTATCGTTAATACACTAAAATATTATTTGCAGTTGTGGGCTATTGAACACCATTCTGCTGTGTTGCCTTTGTGTCTTCCTGGCATTTTAGAGTTAAACTATAAAATTAACACAGTTGTACGTGATTCACTTAAATCCTCTGTGGACTTAGTTACATCCATATTGATGATTATTGTTATGATTCTTATAATTGTTTTTCTGGGCGTTTTTTTTTGCGTCAACATTTATTCTGAAACCATAGAGGTTGCTTATTTGGGAAAGGATCTAATTAATAAAACTATAACAGATCGACCAGAGTTGATTGACATTTTACCAGCCAATATGCAATCATCCATTGATGATGCTCTTGACAATGCCCATCATTATGGACGACGCAAAATCGAAATGTATATTGATGATTGGCTTGTTGATGCAGACCCCATACATGCAACTAAATTAAAAGAACAAATATTAGACGTTTGGGATCGTTTAATACAATATTGGATAGATTTCAACAAATCTGATGCTTATGGTCCGCGTGTGCCTACAGATGCCCTCAAGAGCACGTTTGGAGAAATTGTCGACAATCCTGGTAAGTGAAGATAAAGACTTTTATAACTTTTGGGGTGGTTTTGAAATCTTGTTGTATTTAATTTACACATACATATTTTAGAAAATTTACACAGCGATATTTCTGCCACATTAAATTATATTTTCAAACTAATACACAAACTTTGGTCATTTTATATTCATGAGAAGTAACAAAATCATCTAATTTGGGATAATATAACATTCGCTGGGCTGCATTTTCTACAACTGTCCAGGCAATAAAAATGGGCCATGATTAAAAATCATGTAATTGTAAAAACAATTGTTTTACAATTCAGAAAATTATGTATATTCTAATTCACAAAAAACTTTACTCGCAGGGGATCAAAATAGGCCACTTAACGTTTAACCTAAATTAATTTGAGATTATTTCAACGCTTCAAGTTAAATATATTATTATTATTAATAATTTTTCTTACTTGTATAATAAATAAATAGGCTTTCTCACTTTTTAACAAGTTGCTTAAGTTTTAGAAAGGTACATGTCCTCACCGCGTTGGCCAAATTAAACATTAACACTAAAAATATCCACAAAAGGATGCATTTGAAGATCGAAACTTTGTAAATGCTAATACACGTTAATATGTACATATTTATGTATATTTTTTTGTTCGTTCGTTAATCAGAACTTCTTTACCTATTTCGTTGGACCGGGAAAAGTGAGCGTATAACTTTTTACGAAAAATTCATTAAGACAAGTTAAAAGAATATCATAAACTATTGCATTCCTACAAAGAGGATCGCAAGATGTTGGAAATTGCAGATGTGAGAATCATGTAGGTTGTTATTTATGAGTCATTTTGTTATCATGCTTTCTCAGAATGGAAATGGACAGGATGTCATAAATAGCATAAAAACATCATCGAATGTCCATAGACTTGTTTTTGTGAGGAACTGGACAAAATATGAGACTCTCATGCTCATATGTAAATACAAACCGTATTTAAAACACATATTTTAATGTCAGGGTTTTTTTCTCATAGTGTGTAGTGGTAAATGGGTAAACTTAATATTTACACAAACTATTATTCATTGAATCAACAAGTCCTGTGTATAAAGAAAATTAAAGTGACTGCTTAACATGCATGTTTCCATGGCTAACAAAAAGCAATGTGTTTTTAATAAAGGACATTTTAAAGAGCTAGTTTTAGTGGCAAAACAGGGCATCATTGGCTGGGCCAAAAGCAACACGCAAACCATAATGGAAGTGGCTGAATCTCTATGGCACATAATAAGAACAAATCTCTCCATGATAATGACGTTTACGGGCGAAATACTATCCCTGGTGCTATCTGGAGGTCAGGCTTGCGTAGAATTCATATTGGACATGGTAAGTCTTTTATTTTAATTTTTCAATGATTACGTTGTTGTGATAAAATTTTATAACAGCACAATTTATTTGTCTGCAATTTTAATGTTTTTATCCTTATAACTTCCAGATTGTTTTCTTCACAGCCCTTTTTTACTTACTTTCGAGTAGTCAAACAAAATATGCTCCTCTACAAGTAGCCAAATTTTTGGGTGTTTCATCTTCGGGCTCAAAAATTGCGGAAGCTTTGGAAAACTCTATATCTGCGGTTTTGATTTCCATGTTTAAAAGTTCCTTATTTACCGGTCTTTTTACCTGGTTGGTTCACACCATATTTGGGGCACGCATTGTATTTCTACCTTCTGCTCTGGCTGCCATTTTATCAGCTGCACCTTTTCTGGGTAGTTACTGGTGTGCTCTACCGGCTTTGTTAGAAATATGGCTGGCTCAAGATCGTCTATATGCTGGTATCATACTGTTCTTGTTACAATTCTTTGTGCCACCTTATTTTGAAGCCGCAATATATGCGGAAATGAAGGGGTGCGTTAAATCGTTATTTATACGAACATATTAAATAAATTTTATTGTTATTATTATTACATTTACTTTAAAAAGTGGTGGACATCCGTACTTGACTGGTTTGGCAATTGCTGGAGGCATGTACTGGATTGGATGGCAGGGAGCCATATTTGGGCCATTAATGTTGTGCTTCTTTATTGGTATTTTTGAAGTAGCCGCTGTAGCAATGCGTGCAAACGAAGACGCAAGGTGTGTAGCGTTTAATTTTTATTATAATAATTTGTTTAGAGTTTATAAACATATAAATATTTTGTAAGAAATTTGGAAACATGTATGAATGCAGTACAAATCTACAAAATCCAGTTAACAGGTATCGAAAATATCATAAATTCAAATTGAAGGTTTTAACAATTGCTTCTGTGGGTGCTAATATCTACCAGATTCGTGATCTTTAAGGGCCCCGATAATGTTCGGCTTTGGTACGCTTATATCGATTGTGATAAAAAAAAAACTATTTTGGAAAGATGTGTCATTTCATCCTTAATTGTTTCTCCGCCAAAATTCTTTCTTTTTAAATTTTCTTGCACAAAGACAAATTATCCTAAAAAAAAAGCTATCCAGTTATATCTCTTACAAAATATTTGTGTACATTGTGAATAATTTTTCATTTTGTTCGTTTTTTAATTTTATATACATACATATGTATGTATGTATGTACATAAATTATTTTTATTAATAAATTTAGAAATCTTTATACATACATATGTACATACTTATTTTGTATCATTATAATTATTACAATTTTTCAGACGAAGCTCTGATGAAGATACTCGTACTACGTGAGTTTGCTTTCATTCAAGATGTCGACATCTTAGAAAATAACTTAATCATTATGTTTGAACTCCAATTAACATATTAGATGATAAGATAACTGATACGATTGGTTTACAAATCAGAAATTTATTATATAATTTTACATTCCATGGCTTCCTAATTGAATCTAATAATTAAAACTGCCTTCTATAAACATCATTTTTGTTTGCTAAGTTGTTAAAATCTCGTTGTCATTTTCTCTTAATTTTTCAATATTTCTGAACCTACATACATATTTGTTTTTGTATTTCTTTCTTTCAGTGCACGTCGTTATTCCTCTTATGATTTTTACGATTGAGTATCATTTTCTTTCTTTAAATCTAACAATTCTAACAGCATTTTTACTGTTTAAAAACGAAAAAAATTTAAAAAGTTACGAAAATGTTGTATATTTTTTTACTAAAATATAATTTATTACCTATTTTTAACCCGACGATCGTTGAACTAAATTAAAAATAAGTTTTCTGTACCTGTACATTTTTATAAATTGAAACAAAAAAAGTAAACAACTTATTAATTGATAAATTACCTCGAATATTCTTTACCGTCTAGAAAGATATCATATATTTTTTTGTTAAGTTTTATGCTTACTAAGCTGCTGACTTAAGTGTAATTTTAAGTTAATGAGTAAATTGTTAAACAATTTGATTTAATAAAATAAAATAACTACTAAAACACGCCAAGCAATCTGTTATGAGAGTAAAAGTCTTGAACGAATTATAATATAAAGTATGTGCGTACGATGTCTCACAAATCAATATAAAATCAAAAGTTGATTAATACATCAAATGATGATGGCTTTCAGAAAAAATTATAACAAATTTGCACTTTATTTCGGCATCATATAACGATCTTTCTATTCTTTTAAGCTTTATTTTGTTCTACTTTATGCAAGCAATCTTCTTACAAATATCAGTCTAAAAATCATGTCTTGAATTTCTGAATTTTTCTGCAAGCCATATAATAACATTGATACTTACTTCCCAATACCAAAAAAAAAAAAAATAAAAACATTTTCTACTCAATTCTGTTTCCTAAATTGTTTTTCTGCCCCCAAAATGTGTCCCAATGGTAAATTTCTTTTAAAAATTGCAATTTTACAATATTTTCCATTAGCATAGAATTTAATTTTAATGCTTCTTGGAAGCCTAAAATGAAAATGCATGTCCTCCATCACCCACTTTCGGTTTAACGTTGATTCGTGAGGCATTCTGTGTAAGACACTGACTTTAGTATGTATTTCTTTTACAGGCTTTAAAATATTTTTTCTTTAACATACATACATACATACATATGTACATAAAAGTGTCAAATATTGCTATTGATGTTGTCAATATACATACATAAGTATGCGCGTATGTATGTACATATATATTTTCAATTTAACTTGTTAATAAATTCGTTTCTTTTCCAATATTTATCAGTAATAATGTAGCCGTCATCGATGCTTCCACAAAAACTAAAATTGACGCTTATGAATGTAATAAGAAAAGTTCAAAACAGTTATATAAAAAAACGAAATCGGAGGCAAGTAAGGAATTATTACTTGCAACTAGTCCGGACAAATCGCATGAAACTCTGCAAAGCCTGGCCTTACAAGAAACCCTAACGACCTGTAATGAAGAAAACGAAAATCTAAAACAAACTAAATCGAAAAATATTATGAAAAACACTGAACTACAAAACGGTCCGGAAATTTTGAATAATACGGAATCTTTTGCGACATCTATCTCAAGCCTTAATGATAGTTTTACATTTTTGGACGCACCAGCAAACGTTAAGAATAACAAAAACAATGGCGAATACAATGCAATATCTACCCCGAAGTCAGTGGAACTGAAAATAGTGACAACAACAATTTTTCCATCATCTTATGGGGAAAAGTTGAGTTAAAATTTTAGCAGGTCTGATGTCATGAATTATGTAATTTGTATGCTATAACTTTCAAATAAATATGTAACTAGATCAAAGTGTGTTTACATCCACAAGGTGGCCACACTAGCCCGGCAGACAATTTTTGCTACTCTTAAGGCGGGCACCTAGAATCCGTTTCCAACTGACAACTAAGTTAAAATACGGGGTTTGTTAACGCAACGTATCAAAGTTCAGCAGCTTTCAACGTACGTTGTGTACTTTGACAGCTTTCAGCAAATTTTTTCTTTGTTTTGATTTATAGTAGTAAAGAAAATATTCATTATTTTTTGAGCAACGTGAAAAAATCGAAAAAAAAGGAATTGGAAAATAAATTAGTTTAGGCTGAATGCGTGTGTGTTTGAGTAATTTTACATGCGTTAACAAAGTAGTCGTTGTGCCAACCCAATCCGTTATTGCGTTAATGTCTGTTGAAAAAGTCAAAGTGCAAAGTATGAGGGATTCTATGTGCCCCGGCCTTTAGCTGTCAAAGTACTCAACGTCCGTTAAAAGTTGCCCGACTTTGATACGTTGCCTTGAAGTTTACGTACTTTGTCGGAATTGACATTATGCAATTCTTTCAGCTAAACTGATTAATTTTTAGGCATCGGGGTAGAGGGCAAAATGAGATGAGCACAAGTTTGATTGTACTTTCAACTCGTTTTACTTTCTTCTTCGTAGGCGGCAAAAGGCACAAATATGTGTGTACGGGTGATACAAAGCAATTTCAAGGAACAAATTTATCAATCTCATCAATAATAATCGCCTAATGTAAATTCGAACTGTATGTGGCAAATCCCATAACGAAACCTGTATTTTCACTTAGTTGTCAGTTGAAAAAGGAGACGGATAACGCATGACGGATTCTATGTGCCCGGGTTTTATTCTCCTGGATAACTAGTGCCAATACAATATATGCACATGTACATACATATGTATGTATGTATGTCTGTATTTTTGGCAAGCAGAATAATTTTTTTCTAGACCTGCCACCTTGTAGACTTTAATTGTTATTTTTTATATGTACGTGTGTATGTAATTGTTTCCTTTACTTTGAGCTATAATATTAAAAATAAAATGTAAATTGAAATATAAAAAAGGAATCAACTCTACTTTCATTTCTAAAGTAATTACCTTTTAAAATATTTTCTTAAAAAATCCAATTCAAAATCCAACTCAATAGTTTTATTAACCTTTTCAATTATTTTCTAGGAAATCACTTATTATTCGAAGCCTCACTTGTAATAATTGTAGACCTTAAAAATATTCAAAATATAGAAGCTTTTTAAACATAAATTGTAGCGTTCTGAAAATCACATAAATTGCAATAATTTACTTTTTCTGAAATCACATACTTATCTTTTATGTTCTAGTATGCAATTCAAAAACCAGTATAAGGATCACAATCTAACACGTATGTATGTATGTTTGTATACCGACGGTTAAAAAGACCACGTTCGGCGTAACTATGGAAAGTTCCAGAAGAAACCTGTATATAAATCATGGCTACAGCTGTTACCACTGTGTATATTATTGGACTAAAGGTAGGAACTAATTTTCCTTTTTTTATCATTTAGACTTTTTCATATTTAAATTGCCAAGCAATTTCATTAATAGCCCCACTGGCGTGATACGAAATTAAGTAAATTCATGACATCAGGGGAAATCAGGTCGAATCGAATTTTGTTTAATTTCGTCGAAGCCAACTTGAAATTATAGTCACTCTATAAAATGAGTGCTCACTTAATTTTTTAAAAATCCAAGTACATTTTGCTCCTGCATTTGGTTTTTTGAATTAAATTTAACTTTTATGTACATTTTAACATTTATATAGAAAACTTTAATTTCACCCATAAGTGTTATACGCACTTGCTGTAATACCTTATGCACATATAACAACAAAAACAAAAATATTAACAAATAAATAAAAAAAACTTAAAGACAATTGAAAATATATATTTTTAAGTCATTTGAACAAGTATTATTGGAAAGAAGAAATAGTTTTTTTTTATAATTTTGATATGGATTCCAAACCTAAGGAAACCATTGAATCGGAAAGAAAATTTATAATAAATTTGCGCCAAAAAAAGACATCCCTTCGTGAATTTGGTGAAATTGTGAAAAGATCATATTCTGCTGGAAAAAACATAAACGATGAATTTAATAAAACAAGAAAAATTTAAAATAGTCCAAAAATTTTAAGCGAAACGGAAAAGAGAAATTTAATACGTGAAACATGGGAGAGGATCTACAACCGAATGGGGTTGTATGAGTGCTGGCAGCATTGGAGCATTACATTTATATAAGTTTATATAAACATTTTAAAAACTCACCTTCGGTACAAAAAATGGGTCTTCTATTTTGTACCAGCGTACAAAAAATGGGTCTTCTATCAAGTTATATATTTAACCAGGACGATGATCCGAAGCATACAGTTCACAACACCAAGTTTTGACTGCTTTATAATATCCCCAAAATGGGTGGAAACACCCCCTCAATCGCCAGACATAAACCCTATAGAAAATCTATTTGATCATTTCGAGGAATAGAAATTTGATAAATTATTCTATTTATGCTGTATGGGAAGAGTGGGATAAAATTCCAATCCAAGTTGCTCAAAATCTAGTAAATCTCATTCCCAGGAAATTAGCAGCAATTATTAAAATTAAAGGATCACAAACTAAATATTAGTTTAATATTTCTTTACTTATAGTCTAAAATATACAGTTTTATAGCTGAATTTTAATATTATTACTATGTTGTTGTTGTTTTTGTTTCAAAAATTAATGCTTCCATAAAAAATAAAATAAAATCATATCATTATTATTCAGAACCCTAAACAGCTTTTTACTAAAATATTATTATAAGTTCTACAAAATAGGTGAGCACTCTCGACTGTATACATATATAAAGAAATTAAGAACGTGCGTTTGCCCTACACGAACAGTGAAGGTCTATTCATCGACATTGTTGACAGAAATACATACACACGTATGTATGTACATATACATGCATACATACATATGTCGAGTGTGTTTTGAGTGTGTTAGATTCCACCACCTATTTCTAGTAGGTTTATTTCCCAAAAATTCAAAATTATTTAACAAATTAAGTGGATGAAACTGATAAACAAATATCAAGTAATTACTTTCAATTTGTCAAAAATTGTCAATTTGTTCTGAGAGGGGCCTAATTCAGTTGTGGGAGCATAATATAGAGTATTTAAAAGGTAACCAAGCAATATCGCAAATACATATGTATGTACATAGTATGTGTGTATGTATATATGTATGTACATATATCAAGCCATGAACATTAAAATGACAGATCTCAGACACCGCTTCAGTTCAAATGAAATAAGCCTGAAAATTCACAATATTTTATTGAATTCCTATTTGGGAATTCTTGCACACACACACGCACATATGTATATACCTGCATTCATACACAACTGCATATCTGTGTATCGTTGTCTAACGTCAAATTAAAGGTTTCATTTATGACATCTCGGATCTTTCCCCCTAATGTCAATTTTTTTCATAATAGAAAAGAAGCACTTCTTAGATTTTGCGAGCTAAGCTTTTTAAATGCTCACTTGAAGTCATAGTCAAGCCATGAGCAAATATATGCGATATGATGAGATCGGACTTTAAATGGCGGCGCTACTGTGCTGAATTTTGGGGCGTGGGAAAAAAATTGTTTTCCTGAAACTTCATTCACATATCTTTGATCCTGGGGGGTGACTGGCACAACTTTTTTTTGTATGGAGCCCGACCCGCCTTAATGTTCATATGTACATATTTTTTTAAATTTTATATAACATATAAATGTATACATTTCACTGCAATAAACAAATAGTGGCAGTATTAAATAAGTACACTGTCCCATATGGGGCACTCACCTATAGGGATCTATAGTTTATTCTTGATTTTAAATCGATATGTTTACAACGTTACATCAGTCTTATTTTCTTTATGTTGGAGGAAATATTTTAGCGAAAGAAAATAAACTCGCTTGTTTATTTTGAGAGATATTATGGTCAAGTTTCAAAAATTTTAAATAAATAATTATTTGCTGAGCCACAAATATTTCATATTTTGTAAAATAGGTTTGATATTTCTATCCTTCTGATAGATACTTGTATCAAAGCTACGATTTTCATTACTTAAACTATTACATATTATAGCTTTACTATTTGCTCTCCTATATATATGTGATAGAACATAGGTATGCCTCGATAAGTCCACGGAGACCTCGATAAATCCACGTTTATCGAGAAAGATTAATACTTCTTGCTAATGTTAATTCAATGTATCTTTCGTTGACGTGGTAGCGTGCTAATACTATGTAGTTTTCCATCGCTGGAATGCTCTTTAGGATGTGGTGTATTACGAATGAATCAATCCTGCTTATTTCTGCTACCTCATATAACATACACAAATATTTATTAATCGATATAATAAATAATTTTTCTGTTTCCGAAGATAACAAAAATAAATGTTATTCAGAATTTGACACAAAAATATAGCTAAAACTTTTCTGTTTGATGAACAAACAGCGAATTTTTTAAATAATTTGTCTTTTTGAGCTGATTTTCCAGAGTATATTGAAAGAAGCTCAAACACACTTAGTATGACTGAATTTCTGTACTGCTAAAAAACACATCCTTTATATGAATGTACAGAAGGACATGTCTTAAATAACATTAATTGAAGACTTTAACCACTTTAACCAGTTCATTGGTATCAGTTATTCTTGATGCGTTGTTTGGCCATTCGAAGGAAAGTCCTCAAATAAATAGTATTTTAACTGCAACTCAACTCATCAACATCTTATACAAAATTACAGATCAAAAACTACCAATATTGTAGATAAATGACCTGACCTTTTAAAGATGTTAAAGCATCTGGCTCTCAAACGTTATGCGCGTCGACATTCCGGCAGACATATGGAAAAGAAATACGAGTAGCTAAAGAAAATAACAAGGCAGTTCATAAAAATGATATCAGAAATTAAAGAAAATAAATTTAACTCTTAAGTTTAAAAAATGTTAAACATTAAATTAACACATATCATCGAGACAAAGGAGTATTACAAACTGGTAAATACAGTGTCAGCAACATACATACATTAAAGTAGGACGTTAGCCCATCCATTTTCCACTCTTCTTTATTATACTGTAGAGCTTCCAACATATCTCCAGGCCCATGATAAAACATTATTAAACATTTTTTGTTTCAATTTTTTATTGAGATGCAATGAAAATACTACAATTACATTGTGCTAAACTAGAAACTTTAATAAACAGTCGTGCTCAACTTCAAAGACAAATTTTACAAATAATTTAAATTTGCACAGAGAATATATGTATGTATTTTAAACTGGTTTTGTTTCATACGCTTTTTATATTAATTTATAATCTAACAATTAAAGAAATTTTATATTCGAACTATATACTAGAAATCGAGCTAAATCAACATTAAGTGGCTGGTAGTAATTAATATTATATAAAGATAAAACGACATTAATATTTAGTTGTTGTTTGTTATGCCTACATTATTATATTTAAAAGATCCATGTTCAAAATAAAATTACAAAGTAATTTCGGGATAAAGGCTATTTGGAAAAAATTTTTAAATAGAAACATTAAAAAGTTACGGAGCGAAGAACTTACCCTGAAATAAATGTATAATAGGAAATGCGCATTTTTGCATCCTGAAGCCTGATTTGTTGATTTTCTTCATCAGCCGAATTTAAATCAAAAATTTCCAAATTTTCCGTCAATCCCTGGCAGTTTGTGCCATTTTTTAAAATTAATAAATTCAGATTCGTGTTCCAGCACAAAAGCACTTGTGCTGGAATATTACGAGTATTACAGGTTCCAGCAATTTGCTCAATCGTTGTTCTGGTCAAACAATGTGCCTTAATGACTGTCATTTTATTGCAACTACGAGTAACAACACGACAGTCAACCGAATCAATCTTAAATAAAAGTGTTAATGGCTTCAGATATAAAAGCGAAATAAAATTTTTGTAAAATTACCAGTTGCTTTGTAGTCATATTGTGCAACAATATGACTATATATACATATGTATGTATTTATGTCAATATGTATCCCATCAAATAAATATTTGTCATTCAAGAGCTTGACTTTTGGCCACTTCAAAACTTGGATTTATTTTAAATGATAAAAGTTTGCTACTATTCAAATAAGATGAGATCTAAAAACAAATAAAAAACATAGTTTTCTACCAGAAAAATTGGATTTTGAACGGGAAATTAATAAGCCTTGTTTCGATACACTTACATATGTACATATCTACATATGTATGTATATGTACCTGTACATAGTATTTATCTGTATGTTAGAATATGTAATTGAAGTGAAATTTATTCACGTACTTCCATCCACGTTCTTTGCATGACATATTTGGCTGGGATATACCCACTACATGTGTTCAGTAAAATTTAGTTTGACCTCGTTAGAAGAGAATTTGAAACAAATTTTCCAAAAGTTTGATTGCCTGTGCCATTAAATACTATTAAATATTAAAGGCTTAAACAAATAAACTTGCCAAGTTTGGTTATTTTCCAAAATTGTACGTAAATACATACATTTACACTAACAAATTCAGAGGCATGTACTACAAGGTGAAATTTCATTTTGAAAAAAGTTTTACTTTTATGTATTATTAATATTATTTAGACAAATGAGTTTATTATTCGCTTTAAAGCTACAAAATTTGCATTGAGTCCAGAAGTAGTATTTTTTTAGCAGCGAGTATCTTTTTAAAGACAATTGGACATAAAAGTTAAATGTTTGAAAAAATTTTCCGTCTACTGACGAGTAGGGTGGCAACTACGAATTATCGAAATACACACAAAAACAGTTATATATATACATACATATGTATGTATGTATGTTGATAATTGTAAATGTAATATTTTAATTCTAGTGCAAACCTTTTCCCCCTTATTGATAATTTGGTATTATTGCGTGTTAAAATACGGCTACAATCATTTATAAACTTATGTACATATGTATTATGGACGGACGACAGTTAATTCTTTGATTTTTAGATATTGTCCGACTCCGGAATATGATCCACGCATGGTGTAACTTGGAATTCGAGGCAGAAAATAACCAAAGATTCTTTAATATTGGTATAATATTAATATTTTCGGGTTTTATTACGAGTAGTTATTTTTTTTTTTTTATATACTACATAGTACATATGTACATATTTTTGCAATGTCACTCACAGAGATTTGGCCCCTCATATGCCATATGAATGACCGAATTCCAGTTTCCTTCTTATGTAAACATTTCCAATATGAATATTATTTGTGTTATTTGTTGATAGAATACGACGTAATTTTTTAGTCATTAATATGCCGTGTGGAAACATCATTCGTCTGTAAAAATGTTCACAATTTAAATAGGGCGTAATCTTTACTTTGGATATAGTGGCATTGCATGCCTCTGCTCTATTTTAACACGCTGGCCAAGATCGGTCACAGCGATTTCATCATTCTTGGCCATATGAATGACCAAGGTTCACTTTTAATATTTTTATATCAGTTGGTCACATCAACGTGATCTTTGAAAAGTGTATCATTTGTTATATTAGAACAAATGTTCCATTTTTCAACCTACCCTGGCCACACTCAATATTGGCATATTGATTTTGATTAAAGCAAGTCGAATTCAAAGCATGCACTATGGTACAGAAAAATCCTGTTTATTTGCATATATGTAAATATGTATGTATATGTAAATATAGTCCCTACCGCTTTAAAGATATTCCCGTAATTGTAATATTAAGAAAATATAAAATTTAACGCAGTCGTAGAACAGCTCTGGGCTGGGGAGCAGCTCTCGCGTCATCGTATTTATTTTTTAAGATTGGTCAGGGTTATTTTTGTTGTTCGGCTTTCGAGTTTTACGCGTCACTCCCATTGATTGACTGATTTACCTCAGATAACTTTATTGTTTTAAGGCTACTTCCTATATGAAGGCATGGGTCATACAAGTTTGACACTTCAATTCTTCAAATTGTTAGTTGCAAAATAAATACAGAAAAAGTTAATGATAAGAAATTTACAAAGTCAAACAAAATAATCTATAAAATGAAGAATCAAATAATCAGATAGTATGTATGTAAACAAACATCTGGTCGGTATATAGCATCCAAAATGGAATGATCTTTACAAAAGCCGTCAATATGCATATTCTTTTCTGTAAAACATCATAATTTTTATAAAAAAATGTAAAATTTAACAAAAGCCTTTTAAAACCTAAAAAGAAGTGATAAAAATCCGTGGCATTTTATCATAACAACTTAAGTCGAATTTTAAAATTGCAGAATGTGCATAGATTTAATTAATTTGTTTGGGTTCTTGGCAAAATTATTATCATATTGATAATGAATTTTTTTGTATGTAACTTTGGTTTAATAACATTCGTTATTAAATGCAGTTTTTTAATTGAAATATCTGCCAAAAATTTATTTTCGCCTTAGCTTGACTTAAGCTGTTATGATAAAAGTCCACAGATATGTACTTACGTACATACACATGTATGTATGTATGTATGTATGTATAGGTGCGTAAGTTTAGATATTTATTAGTGTTGCAAATGCAGGCTATTCTTTTTCTAACATCAGACAACTATATTTTAAACCAGTTAAAGCAGATTTATTTACAAATGAAAGACAATATTTCCGGTCTCTTACCAGTAAACGTTGACTCTTAACTTTAGACTGCAGCGCTTATTTCTCCCTCCGATCAATAGAACAAAATAAAACGTTTTTTTTTTTAACTCAAGCTTTTATTAAGTTTTAATAAATGTGTCGCGAAAACGTTTCTAGGAAAGCGTGCCTTAACTCAAAAGAACTTTTCTAAACTAGTATAGCAGTATGTACAAATAGAGAAACCTTTCTGAGATCAACTCCATTGCACTTTTCTTTTGAATTGATTTGTTTCATAAGTTATTTATTTTGACTTAATAATGCTTTAACAAGCAACTAAACAAATAAAAATTAACCTTTTAAGCAATTGAAGATCAAAACTGTTTCCGAAATGTTTTTCATATTTTCTAATATTTCTTTATGTTGATGTCACACTAGTTTTTCTATGTGTAAAGTTGATAATATTTTCAAAGATCCAGGCTCACTTTATGTTTAGAAAGGAAACTCTGGATGCTTGTCCACTCTGTTTGGAAGAAAATGTTTAGAAGAGAAAAAAACATTAAAAACTCCATACAAGAGAACTTACCCGGCGAAAAATGCAAAATCGCAAACGCGTATATTTGCATCCAAAGCCTTCATTTTCTCAATTTCTTCATCGGTGAGATGGAAA
Source organism: Epicampocera succincta (assembly GCA_932526305.1). Taxonomy (NCBI): domain Eukaryota; kingdom Metazoa; phylum Arthropoda; class Insecta; order Diptera; family Tachinidae; genus Epicampocera; species Epicampocera succincta. The sequence continues at coordinate 64,232,106 of OW052034.1, forward strand.
TCAAAGATATCGAGATTTTCCTTCAATCTCTCGGGATTTGTACTTTTCGGTATGGTGGCTAGACCGCAATCGATAATCCACCGTAGTAGTACTTGAGCTGGAGTTTTGTTATGAACTTCAGCTATTTCCTTAACTGTTGGTACAGCCATTAGATCGGGCAATTCGCGTTCAACGCCTGCCATTTTGTTCAAGTTTGCAATACCTTTAGATCCTAAAGGTGAATAGGCAGTAACAGATATATGTTCACTCTTACAAAATTCAACCAAATCGGGTTGTTGCAAATAAATATGATGTTCAATCTATAACACAAGGTTTACTGGCTTTAAGAAGTGCAATTTAACATGTTTAAATAGGTTTTTACCTGCAGGTTTGCTGGACTTATCATACAATTATCAAGAACTCGTTGAATTTGATTGATGTTGAAGTTCGACAAGCCTATAGCTTTAGCAAGACCCAAATCATAAATATGCTCCATTTTCTAAGAAAATATTAAAATTACATACACACACTTAGATACTTATATGTGTAAGTGTATATGCGTATATCGTCACCTTAAACGCAAACGTATGTTTGTAACTAAACTTTTGTTTTTTTTTCAAGAGAAGCAAAAAGCGTTATAAAATATTAAACATGTATTTCAGAAAGTATTTTTGGCTTTTTTTCGAATTTTATTTCTAACGTTGATATTTATTTAGTTCTTTTATTTATTTTCTTTTTTTATGAGAGTAGAAATGTCCTTTCATCTCTTTTTTCTAATGGGTGGTCCAACCATAATGCGTGATGTTAATTGTGAGTCACACCGTAACGTCAAGTTTTTTGCCCGACTTGATCAACCATAGGGAGGCACACAATTGAGCAGCGCGTTAAGATTGTTGAACCTTTTACGAAAATGGACGTTCAAATCAATAAACATTTCGTAATTTTTTTGGTCACAGGGGAATTGTGCGCAATTGGACATGCTCGCGCAGTTCGTTTTATGGCCAAAAGCTGAGGATATGGACCTGGACGATAATTCTATGAAAACTTTTTGTTTTATTTACAACTAGACCTAACCGGTGTGGAAGTTATTTGATAATCAATTATTGGAGCGGGAAATTTGGGACAACCCCCCCAATTCATCCCTCTTCCATATGCAAAAAGAATTTCTAAAATTGATCCACAGACAATAAAGCAATTTGATAGTCCATTTTTTTAACAAAAAAATTTAGTTACCCTCTTCCATATGCCAAAAGAATTTGGAAAATTGGTCCGCGAATGGCGAAGTTATGCTCGTTGACATTATGTGTTAAAAAATAATTGCAAGGAGTAACATAATTTAAAAAATGGTCGTGGTTGAGAAAAAAAATAGCCTATAATTTATTCGAGAGTCCGAGTTAAATATTGTGAAAATTTCAGGAAGATCGGTCCAGTGGTCTGGTCTCCTATAAGCTACAGATAAAAAAAACTCACATTCTACTTTATATATGTATGTATGTGTAAAGACTAACATCCTTTTGCGGGTGGTTGGTTGGACCACCCTTTACCAGATGTATGCTTTCGTAATTACGTCGGTTTAAATTTCTTTAATAAAATTGTTATTTTTGATCGCAGGTATCTTAAAATTTGCTTGATCATTTAGTCTGCTAGTCAATTAAAAGATCGATTTTGAATTTTTGTATAGTGACGTCTGTTGGCATTTAAGGTGACGATATGTATAGACTTTTGCCTTACCTTCCACACTGCGACATGATCAGTAACAGGATTTATAACAACACAACCGCTTTCATCGCGTTTAAATTCACCATTTTCCAAAAATAGGCCAAACGGAACATGTATCAGATATAAGTCAACATAATCTAATTGTAAGTCGGCCAATGAATTGCGCAAAGTTGGCTCAACATATTCGGGAATTATAGCTATAAAAAATTGGACAAATTAAATTACATCCCTCTGCTTATTGAAAACAAAATCTGCTTAAAGCATATTTTTTGTTTAGCCTTTTCAAACAAACTCTAAATTACAAGGCTTGGTGCCTGCAGGCTTTGGCGACGTTACATCATGTAAATGCATACATGATAAGAAATTTTATTACCTGAGGGTGGGAGCTTGGTGGTAACAAAAAGCTCTTCGCGCTTAATACGTCCAGAATCTAACCATTCCTTTAACACTTTACCAATCGCCTTTTCATTCATATAAACTGGTGCCGTATCAATATGGCGATATCCAGCTTCCAGCGCCAAATTAATAGCTATTTCAACCTCCTCGTCTGGAGCCTTTAAATTAAAAACAATATTATAATTAATTTTTTATTTAGGCATAATAACGTAGCAAAGATCAGCTGTTAATCTTTTGACTTTTAAGTCACAGGTTCTCCAGTTTATCTATCCTAAATCTGTAAGCAGCTTTTAAGCACAATGATTTGAAATTTATACGATGTGGATGTAAAACAATGAAATTGAAAATATCCTCCTTAATCAGCGATGTCATCTCTTGCAATTCAAAAAATCTGATTATATAGTGAAAGCGGGCTAAAACAGGTTTAATGGAAAAGTTGCCAGTTTTCGTACAATACCAAGTCACTTTTTCTCGCAAAGATCTTAATTAACTGCCATTTAAATTTTAAACAAAACAATTTATTGTTAATAATGAGATTCGTTTAGCTTCAACCCGAATTTGTGTGTACGAGTATGTAGTGTTAAATATCAATTACATACGCATGCCATATTAACATCCATTAGTGCCCGCAATGCTCAGTCATCTGCACATTCATGACTCACTATCTACATACATACATACATATGTACATACGCGTATAGAATACTGTGATTTTTCATACATATGTTTCATTGAAATTAATTATCAACTGCACTTCATTGAGTAACTTGAAGCTTGAACAGCAAAGATTATCGCTTTTGAGACCACATACATACATATATAATATGCATTGAGCATGCAGCTCAATTATATATTTAACGATGTTTTGTTTCCAAATTTTATTTTACAAAAACTCATGACGCCAAAAATTCTCTCAACTTCAACTTCAACAAATGAAATGGACAAAGCCAAACAAGCTCCAGTAATAAGGCTGCCAATAAGTTGTCAAGTCCATATTACCAGAAAAAAGTAGAAACGTAATCATAAGGAAGTGAAAGCCGTTCAAAAGGTACTAAATTTTGCGCGCTTTCTTACTTTAAGGCTAAAATGTTCTTTTGTCGCGTTAGGAGCACTTCATCAAATGCTGAATCTAGCTGGAAAAGAGCTAAGTTGGCACCGCTGTTCGTAATCTTCCTTGCAGCTATCTGGCTCTCTTTGTAAGGAATACAAGTACAAGCTACTTACGGACTCAACTGTGAGTAGCAGGTTTTATATTCTAACCTGCGGTTGATTAGTTTAAGAAATCACTTGCGTGTTCTCGTTTTTTTCCTATTTCTGTAACACTTAAATCTAATATGCATTTTTTTTACATATATTTATACACATATACAAATATATGTAGATACATACGCAAGTGTCAATTTACCCATTCAAAAATAAATACAGTCAAAGTTCAGTTTAACAAATACTCACTTTCACGAATTCGCGATATAACGAATGTCTGAATAGACATATGAAAAAAAATTATTTTATGAATTAAAAACGAAAAGAAACAGGTGTGATTATTATACTACCGTTATTTTTCTACATATGTATACAAACGCTCATGTTTCTTGTTCTTCTTTCATACTTATGTACATCAAATCAAAATAGAATGGATAATATCCCAAAATGGGGGAAAAGTTGTATGAATGGAGTAGGATTAAATGCAAAGGCGGTATAATTACACGGCAAGATGTGTACCGGAGGCTTGAACGCAAGAGATGGTTAGGCAGACTCAAGAAATAGAAATGTATTACGACTTCTGAAAGAGACTGCTGAAAAGTTATCATTACGAGCTGACTTAATGGAGCCATTTAAAAGTAATGACTTAATGTTGAATGCAGGTTTGTGTTGGCAGCTGCTTTCAGACAACACATTTGCCCATGCTGAAGTTGTTTAACTGTTCCCGGGAGGGAAATATCAAAATAGACAGAATAACTTTCTTTCTTTTCCATTAAGAGAAATATAAGGCAAACATTTATAAATAATTTGTTCACATCTTTGTAGTTATTAAATTGAATAAACCCATTTTATTAACACTAAATGCAGAAAATGTTTTGATACAAAAACTCTGACATTATATCAGTCTTTATACCGAGCTTTGACTGTATACACATACAATATGTATGTATGTGAATATGACATGAAATGAACATTTTGTTTTATTCGAATCTTAGTTCAAGCATACACGTATGTATGTATATCTGTATGTATGTAAACAATAGTTTATTTGTATGTAAACAGAAGAATTTACAAAAATTGTTTAGGTCCCCACACATGGCGATTCATTGAGAATGAGAAACAATTAGTTTTTCTGTTTAGCTATTATTTATCGCTACATACACAAATATCAAATAACAAATAAGTATATAAAATGCTATATATAAACAAAACCGGCCGCAAACTAATTATTTTTCACGGGCGCAACATTTCTTATTTTTTGCATTAAAAGCAAATAACGTAACCAACAACATACATATTTTTCAAAACTGAATTTTTGGATGCAAAATTTGTTCCAAAACTTAGTTTTTTAAATGTTAAGCGAATGACTGGCAATTCAATTTTAACGTAAACCACACACTTACATACACCTCACACATACATATATTAATGACCACAAAATAACATAAGTTGTAACTTGAGGCTGGCAAATAATTAGTGCAGAACACAACAGTTACTTTGATCTTCGACTTAATCATATTGTTAATTCGTTTGAAGTTGTTGAAAAACTCGAATTTAAATTGCATATACATACATATGTATGTACAATATATTATATTACATACAAAGTTTGAGGTAACAGAGACCAACTTAAGTGACAAAAACATTTTTGTACATGCAAAAGTTAACGTTGATACTATTATATTGCAGTAAATCTAGTGTAAGATCATTAATAGACCGGATACTTCTATGATTAAAATTTCATATAAAAATTTGTAAAATGGTGAAAAAAAACATTGTCGTGTGAAATTTGTTTCCCGTTGGTTACATTATTTTCACGGTTAGGACACTATGTACTAGGAAAATTCTGTGATATACATATGTATGTACATATATCACATGTACGTGTACATGTTGTTTTTTTTACAGTTTCCTAATTCAAAATAATTGTTTCAATTGTACACTAAAACAAATTAAGAGCTACAATACAAATTTATGCAGTCGAAGGTATATGCATTGCAACTACAAGTAGACATTCGGAAAAACGTTTCTTCCAAGCTGTAAATCAAATTAAATATGTCAAACTTTTTATATATACATACATATTTCTTATTTAAAGCTCAACAAATGGAACCTTTAAAAGGAAAATTATTAAATTTATACTTTAGCAGAATTATGTACATACATATGTTTCATGTTTCAAGTATAGCATTTTTAGGGTACAAACAAAAATATGGCTGTCATAGAAATATAAAAAACAGTACACAACAATTATGTTTGTCTTCATATAGTACTATAGGACTTAACGACACTCTCTAATTTGGCTCATCGTAGTTTATAAAATCCAAATTTAAAAGTTTTCATTAAATTTCTTAAAAATTGTGCTATTTTTCTGCGATTCGCAAAAGTTGGAAGAAACTAAATTTTTTGAGTGCCTCACAGCTGTCTATGTGGCATGGCAGCAGGTCTTGCCGTGGCATATTCCTAACTGGGCAACTCTGCTTTCTACGCTAAAGAGGAAACAGTGTTTCCAAGATGACGCAGCAACCAAAAATTCACCAAAGGCAATGAGAACGTAAAAAACAAATTTTCGTTTTATAACCGCCTTTACAACATTCCGACACCCATACAACATACTCGTCTACACACTAGAAAACCTGTCTCTAAAAAATACCACGAGATCTAAGAATAAGGAAAAACTCTCCCATAATATTTTTCAAACCAAAAAAACAGCCACATATGTATACTTTTTGATTCAATATAAAACAAACAAAAAAAAAAAAAAAACAGAGTCCCAGAGTCCAGACTTTTACAAAAAAAAAATTGAATATCTTATCTGCTTTTGCTTACAAGTAGGACAATAAACATGCGAGTATTTACATATTTCAGAGCGAGTTTAATACACATACATACACATATGTATATATACATACATACATATGTATATACATTCATACATATGTATATACATTCATACATATGTATATACATACATACATATGTATATGTACATAAATATTTGCATGTAAATTGCTTTGCAAACTTTTATGGCACATGGGTATTAATTATTGACTTTAAGTAAATGAAGAGATTACTTCTATTAAATGTCGATTAGCAGGCAAAAGCTAATCAATTTCCTCAAATCGGGCTGGTGAAAACAGTTTCCAAGGCTTAGGGCCAGTTTTTAACTTACAAATTAAACGGTGTTTAAACTTAAGTTCTGTTTAAATACCGAATTCATTTTTATAGATCATATTTAAATACAACTTAAATCACTGACCAGTTCTGCAAATTATGAAAATTGCGCATTGAAGTTTTTTCATTATTTGATAGAAAACAGCAGCATACTCGAGTGCAAAAAGACTGACCGAGTTGGTACAGAACAAAAGGTGAATGTGTGGAAGGATGTGGTTCATCTATATTTAAATACAACTTAAGTTTAAGGAAAAATTAGCTAATTTCGTATTTAAATATTAAGTTAAAAACTAGCCATTACACTTACAAGTTTACATTTTAACTAATTACTTGCATACAAAAACAAAAAATTTTTACTGCAATAGAATTTAATTGTTGCATTTCAAAACAAAAGAGATTTTATGTTTATTGTGATCAATTAAGATTTTGAAATTGAATGACAATAGTAAGGGCTATCGATCTCATTTGTAAAACTTTATAAAATTTCACTCAAGGGCAGTTCACACTTAACACAAGTCTTAGTATTTCTGTTAGATTTTTTTGTTGTGGGTGTTAAAATTCTAATGTGCCATTACATTTGATTTTCACACCATCATATTAAAAATAGCAAATAAGCAGCGTGATAAAACCAGAATCAGCTGCCGGTCCGCAGTCAAATTAATTACTATGTACAAGCGAGCGGAATTAAGTAATACAAAATTACATAAACTTTTTAGCATTTCTTTAAGGTATGGCGAAGAAATACACAATTTTATAAAAATACAACCCTGATCAAATAAAAAATCTTATCACTTAGCGACATTTCTAAAAATGTTAAAATCTTATATCATATTATTTTTGATTTACATATACATGACATTTTGCTTTCACACTAACACACTTGTACATATGTATTTCGAATGGATTTGAAGTGAATATTATAGTCTGAACATGAGGATTTTGTTTTGTAAAAAGGCTTTTAAGCCGTTTTGGAAATTAAAAAAACACTAACAGATTTATTATGTAATTATTTTAAAAGTTTTGAGAAAGTATGTATGTATAACATACACTATATACATTTTACATATAGAATTTTTTGCTAAAAATATCATATTTACATAGTATGTACATACAGACGTACATATGTACTCATATGCATGTTAACCACACTAGTGGTGGTCTCTTACGTGACTTAAGTAACATGAAGAACCGATTGATGGACTTTATTAAAGCGACATTTTTATACCAAATATTTTGCTTTTTGGATCAAGAATTCTTTAACTATCTAATCTACGTATGATATATTGCATTGAATTGCTGCAGCTGTGCAAATACTTACTAAAATTTCGCTACAGCGATTTTCAAAATATCCAGTACTCACGAGTATGTGTCCGCTATAAACGGACTGATTGAGGAGGTGCTGCAGCAAATTCGTACAAAAGTTATTGCCAGAAAATTGAATCTCCACGTCTAATTTTTTATTATATTATGATAAGCCGACATTTAATGGTAACATCTTTTATATGTAGCTATTTGCCAATCATGTTACCTTGTCAAATATGTACGTCTGGGAATTCGCCTTGAAAAAGTGCGAGTCTTAAGCTTTTGGACTACTGGAAGTTTAGAGCAAAAACTTCTGTGAAACATTTTGAAACTTTTTCGATACTTAATTAATCAAATCCTTGTTTAATTAACTAGTTAGCTGAAATGCAAAGCCCCCTAACTGACAAAAGAATGCGAAATCAATTATTTTATTGATTATGATAAATATCGACTTCCTAAAAATTAGACATTTTATAAACGACAAAGAAAAAGAAAAGTTCTATAATATGCTATTATTTCATTTACACTGTAATCTACTCTTAGTAAAAATATTATCTAGTACATCGAGCCTTTGGTGCAATACTGTAGTAACTCAAAATTTGAATTTTTTGAGCTGGGTATGCAGAAATGGTCCTTGGGGGAAATATCTATCTAGAGAAAAAAAGATTATGGTTCCATCTCTAACTGTTCAGATTCTACAGCTAAAAATGTCTTTATTGCCTCTAGCTATTTCCAACAATATTTATTTGCAATAATGAAATTAAATGCCGTTCGCGATTTTTTGAATTACTACGGAATTGCACCAAAGGCTCGACATGATTTTGCAGTTCAGCTGACAAAAAATATTGTATAAAAAGGAAAAACATTACGAAAAAATTATTAATTTATTAATTTCACAAGCAGTTTATTTTTTGTATTTTTTTTTCAGTTCTCAGTTTGTTTTTCTCGATATCAATTTTTAAGTGAAATTTAAACTTTTGGCAAATGCAGCTGCATTTTTAAATCATCTCAGTAGCAATAAATTTATTGTGGCTTTACAAATATTACTATTGTGGGCAAACATTGTAGTTTTAAATTTATTTCTTTAATTTAAAACTATTAAACTTTTTTTCTGTTTTTTTCACTTTTTAAGGTTTGTTTCAAAGCACCAGAGAAACTTAACATATGCATATAATTTTAGGTAAGAATTTTTATGGTCTTTTTATGCTTAATGAAATTCTATTAAAAAATCGAAATAACAAAATCACAAAGTTTGACTGGCTTTTATAAATAATACGAGTATTCAGAAATTCTTCTTAAGCGCATACCGCTCTTGACATTATTTTGCATTACAACGCACATGCAAACACACAGGCATATACATACGTATGTATGTGTGCATGTGTGTGTGTTATTATTTTACATAAAACTTAAAGTGATATTCAACATTTCTGAAACTGATAAAGTGGAACAATAACAGCTTAAAGCTTTAGTTTGTAAGCATTCTTCAACTTTCTACCAAATCTTAAGTACAGAATCTTATACACAACCACTTTGTTAACTTACTTGCCAAGTACCAATACCTAAGGCCGGCATTTTGATGCCATTGTTGAATGTTATAAATTTATCGCAAGCCATTGTTGTTTAACTGCACAGATTTATTCTCGTTCTTTTGTATGAAACGTCTGTTGCACATGGGAAATCGACTAAGACTAAACCTGAGTTCATCAGGTACTTTAGTTTTGTTGCCACCAGACAAGAGAGTAACTAAAAATTAGTCCCGTTCGAAAAGTTCACTTTCTAGCCAACACACAACAAAAGCATTTTTGGAGACAATTTGTGAGCGTGCGAGTATAATTTATATTTAATTCGAATGTATGAGTTTTGAAATTTAAATGAGAATGTGATAATACCCGACTAGCTGCGCCTTCTACAAAAGTATCTACATATATGAGTGATAACGTTTTTGCTACTTTCTGCATGGCCGGGTATGTTTTCGACGCCTTTAACAAATTGTATTAGTATACACAGTACATATGTATGCACATACTTATGTACATATATGTAAATATGTAAACTTTTTTACTTATTGTTTTATGTTCAATTTATTTTTTCAAAATGTCTGTTCTTTGACAGGAATCTATAGAACCGCAGATCTCACTAGTCCTAGTTGGTGAACAATATCTTTTAAACTTCGTTCAGATAATCTCGTAATAAGTTTGAGGTCATTTAAGAGTCGGCGATTATTTTGCTGCTGGGTACATACATACATACATAAATACATACATAAATCAATGTTGTTAACAAAACGTATGTAGACTACTTACCCTACCACTTCCTGCTATCCTTACAAACGCTTTACTAGTATTACTGGCTTTAATATCAGCTGGAGTACCTAGTCAGTCTTACAAATGGTACTAGTGTATTCTAATATGTAAAGGCTATAGTAAGTCATTACTATATGGTGATATTGTCAGTGGGTGGGCCAGTAGGGTTTCGCTACTGACATTTTCTTTAGTTGAAATATGTGCAAAGCACACAGGTAAGGCCAAGTTTTTTCGATCCTCCTAAAACTATACTGCTTTAAATACACTTTTTTGGAATACGTAAGTGCTGTTATATTATGGAATTTCGCCGCAGATTAACGGCATTTGTTTTCATTGCAAATATATCGATCAGAAACTTGTACGGGGCGGATGAATACAAATGAGGAGTTTGTAGAATCGTGCTACATATTCGAATCCCGCGCTCTCTTCCTAAATTAAAAATATTTGCACATAGAGAAAACAGATTATTTGTGACAATTGGATTCTAAATCAATCGAAATTCGTCCACTACAAAAATTTGTTTGAGATTGTGAAACTGATTTCATATTAATTTTTATTTTTAGTTCATACAATTTGTTAAAAACGAAAAGCAAAATGTTGACACAAGAGTTTTCACACAGAAGAGTTTTATCTATTTAGTCGGAAATTGTTAAGTTACATTTTTTTTGCATGAATTTTTGCCATTTGAGTGTTTTATCACAACATTTATCAAATATTTCAGTGGAAAGTAGTTTTTTTTTCCAAAAATTAGTTATCAGCAACAAACACTTTTTGAGATACATATTTGCATTTTTTGAAATCTGATTTTTAAGGCGGTAAAAGCGGATAAAACTGGGAGCCCTACATCACTAACTTAAAAGGGTACCATCTAAAATCCAACTTAATCTTAACTAAATCGAATAAAAATTGAATAGGTAAATGGTCTGCAACCTTTTTGTAACTCATTGATTAAAATTAAATTTAAATAGAATATTAATTCTGTCAAACAAAATTTCAAACGAATTTTTGCACTTTTTTGAAGTACAAAATAAACAATTAATAAAAAAATGTTCGCTTTTTTTCAACAAGTAAACGAAAAGTGCTTATTTTTTTTTACAGTAATATCACAATTCGGATCTACGCTAAAATTTAAATATTTTCGCTTTCCTAGCAACGTTAAATTAAGCAAACATGTTAACAGTGGTACTTAAGGGTGAGCTAACGCAAAGCTTGTTATAGTATCAATTCAATTCTTGAAACATATTCTTTTCACGCTTTACATACATATTTTCATATTGGAAATCAACTGTTCAGCAAACTGGCATGTGATTTAAGTTAAATAAAGAACAATTACAGTTAAAAATCTTGAAAATAAACATAGAGTTAATATTGAGCCCATTGCTCGCTACGAATTTATATTAAATTTTGCAAATTTTTACATCCATATATGTAGTAGATGTTAAGTCGACAGACTCTTCCTGGTTGAACCAATTTTTAAATTAATTCATATGAAAATTACTGATTAAAAGACATTTATCAACTTTAAGAACTCTGGACTTAAAAATAGATTTGTATTGCATTATATATACGCTAATTACTTTATTTTTAATCTATTTACTTATATAAGTAAGAACATTTAATTTATGTTATATTATACATATGTATGTATACATATATATATTTTTTTATACAGTAACAAGAGAAGAGAGATGCTCTGGCCTTTAAATTCGAAATGAATTTGTTAATTGCGCAATTCGTTCTAGCGCAGAAGTTAACACACTCTGACCAGACTGCAAGCAATTAATTTCAAACAGATGTAACAACTTTTGAAAGTGAAAAATTAAATATTTTGCGAAGTTCAAATTTTTTCATTTTCGAATGTATAAAATCGGGCTATAAACGACATAGTTAGACAATAACTAGTACTGAATTTTTATTAAAAATATTTTTCAGTTCGTCAATTTTAACAGCCAATGAATATATGTACATATTTCGATCGCTGTGAATTAAGAACCTTTCCCATCATAACGAAAGTTAATGACCAACATTTATTTATATTATTTGATTTATTTTTTTCGTATAACCAAAGTTTTTTTACCAAAATTAGCCTTTATAGGAATTTGTTTATTTGTTGACCGTTTATGTTTCTTAATATTCTTTCTATATTCTTCAGTCCGGCTTTAGGTAAAAAAATTAAGAAAATTTGCCTTCTAAAAAAATGTATATTTAATGGCAAAACTTTTGGAAAACTCCGCTAATATTTTGTGCTTAAGTCCTTTTGTAATTAGATCATAGTATATAATATTTGACAATAGAACAAAGAAATGACTTAATTAGGGGCATGTGAAATAATTTGCACTTTGCACGCGAACAATTTTCGTTAATGGTTTTATTATATTAAATTGACTTTCAATATTTTATGAACACATTGTTTTAGTAAATAAAACCTTTTCGCTTTTGGGTGAGGGCCACTTATAATTTATTTACAACGGTTTATTAAAAACCAGATTTTAATTTATTCCTCTGTTAAAATAGTAGCCCTTGATTTAAAATTGCTTTGCTTTTTACACACTAACTGAAATATTTAGGAGTGAAAAGAATTAAATATAGCAAATTGTTTGCGATTGACACAAATATATCACATCTGCAGCAAGTTTGTAATTTTCACTAACACGATCTCTTTCTCTCTCTCTCTCTTTCTCTACAAAATGTTGTCTTTAACTGAGCTTGTAATAAAACTTTAAGGAAAGATTTGCTGACCATAATTTACATAAGAAACTCAGTAAATTGGTTAAAGTTAACTTATAGCAATGCAATATTTTAATAGAATTATTATTTAATTTTTTGGAACTAAAATTGTAAATATCGAAAATGTACTAAATATGTATGACAAAAGTTCCATTTTCGAATTTTTTGCCTTCATCGTTGCTTTAATATTAAGTATAAAAACAGAAACAGCTGCACTGTCAACTTCACTTTATTATGAATTCGAGTTGTATGTTATATGTCGACATATGTATGTATGTAAAAAACCAAAACAAAATAGTGGAAAAATAAAATTTGTGACATTAAGTAGTTTTTAATAATTTTGTAAAAAACTTTGTTGTAAAGAATCTGGAAAATGTATTGCTGTAAAAAGAAAACTGGTGGCCGCGAATTTCAACCGCATTATCAGGAAAAACCTTTAACTCTAAAGTTTTACGCTTACCATGACAGTGACATAATTTCGAGCACAAGTAAACAACGATATGAATTTTATGCAAATAAAATTGAGAAACGTTTGAAATACGATAGACGTGATCACTACTATGCCCCGAAAACCGAAAATCAAAGTTATGGTTGGCTAGAACGTTCCGCCATAAAGTACACTGGCTTGGATCGAGTGATACTAGTACATAACAAGCCGAACGATGAGGTCATGAATGTAATGAAGCAAATAGCATATGAAACTCATGTTTTAAAGGTGTAAAAACTGTGAACTGAAATAATTTTACATACATTCAGAGATATGTATGTAAATACATACGAGTATGCACTTGGAAATTTCTGTAATTTATTTGAAAAATAAAAGACCATTCATAAATTTAGATGCATTTCTGCTTTTTAACAACGTTTCAAAGAAGCAATCATCCACAAATGTGCCTCAGGACACAACTGCTTATTCCTCTGCCTTGTTGAAGTATCTAGTAGCTGAAAACGAGAATTTTCCGTTTAAGGTCTCGCCCATTACAACCGTCACCGAGTTGGTGATTGGTCGAGGTCGAACAAATTGGCGCCAGCAGATTGCTGAGTATATTAAAAAATCGAAGCTACTTTCAATTAATAATACTTTATGAAAATACCCAGACAATGACTATTCTTCGATTTCGAAAGAAACTAAAAGTTAAACAAAACAAAAGAAACATTTAACACCCATTTGTCTCTTCTTTTTTATGCAAATAATATTTTAAACCTTTTATTATATTCTGTTTTTTCACTATGTTCTCCCCTCAAAAAGTCGAGTTCTGATTGTATTCTCTTATTAAAGGATCAGGCATTGGAATACCAAAAAGGTATCCTAAGGGCATGTTGGTCCCGGCTCTGCCAATTAAGCTTTGGGGACGGTTTCAGGAAATCATACATAAACTTCCTAGAGTTTTGGTTGCCGTACTAGCCGGATGGCACCTCCCCTCTTCTTCACACGTTTGATACATGCCAAAACAAAACTTGTTCCCCCGGGGAGAGTATAATCGCGAAAAGAAGTTTTGCTTTTACAATTATAAGAATTTTGGTCATATTTTAGGCGGTCTGTGGAACGCAAAAGCATAAAAGCGAACCTGTAAACTACGCCACTGCAATGGTTAACGGTTAAAAGTTTTTATCAAGTTCATGATACTAAAATGTACACAATTAAGTTTTCTTTTAATAAATAATCAATGTCCAAAAAAGTAGTTACAAATAATATGGGAATATTTACAGATGATTTCAAAAAGTTGCCCAATTTAATATTCCATTAAACGTCTTAATTATCTGAAATCCATGAAACTTTAAAATAAAACGTACATACCAACATACACATCTGTATACACGTATCTGTAAGACAATGTTGCCAGCTGTGCAGGTTTTCAAAGCATTGCGCAGTTTTGAAGTTTTTTGTATTAATAATCAGTTTTTATACATATTTTTGCCGACTTGGACCCTTTTTTTTTAATTCCTAACTTTCAACTTTTTTATATCTGAAGTCCTTTCCAAAAGAACTAATCGACAAACCCCCTCCTCATTGAGCCCCGTTTAATTGTGGTGCAATCGTTAAATCGTAATATTAAATAAATTTTAAAATTACATACAAAATTTATGCTTAATTATCTGGCAACTTTCAAAATTCATGTGTGTTTATTTATTTTTTAACGTTTGGTCGTTCTATTGATTGCCTCGCTTAATTAGGGGAACTTTTTCATTGAGTCAATGTATCAATCAAAAAAAGCATAGCTTAATAGCTCCAAAAAACATGAGCTTTTGAAACTCAGTTTGTGAAATAGAGGCGCGGTAATGTTTTTTATTGCATCCTCTTTTGCAGCACGGCTTCAATGCAGAGTTGTGTTTTTCTACATTGAGTCTAATATATAAATCATGAAATACTTTCCTTTCAAGGCGTTGTACAGCACTTCTTTTCGTTTACCTACATACATATACATATATGCAAATAAAGCAAAATTTAGCTTTCATGGCTCTCTATTAATGTGCAGTTTTTCACTTCAAAGGCAGATTATTTGTTCCAAATTTGCAGATATTGTAAAAAAATTTTTGGCAACATTGATGTAAGTATCTACACAAACACATGTAAATGCATATGTGTATGCAAGTGTAGTGTAAAAAATATCCCCAAAAATTTCTGCCGCCGCGAGACCGACTTTGGTAGTTATTTTACACATAACAAATGTCTGAGTTTATTATTAAGAGGAATGGTAACAAAGAAATGGACAAGTAAATAAATACATATGTACGTACATGTGCAGTTGTATATGAGAATAAAAGAAGTTGGCCTTTTTGGTAATGAGTATCCTGCTCCTGTCTTTCAAGAAAACAAAACATAAAACGTTCACGACACACAATAGTCATATTATGCTTCTATTAAAATACATATGTTTGTGTGTGTGTGCTGTATATAGTAAATATTGTATCACTTTCTATCACTGTTTGTTAAACAATACAAGATTTGTAACATAAACATTACTTCATTTGTTATACTAATCATAAGCTGATTTAGCAAATTTACATGAATTATCTCGGTAAAGAAGAGGTACAAGGATGGCGAGATTAAATGACAAGATTATTCTTTTGTTTTCGGCAAAGTTATTAAAAATGTGTACGAGCATAAGAGAATACAACAAAATTGTACGCAGAATTAACGCTTTTGTTACAAGTGACCTGGCAACAAGGAAGTGTGCAACAGACGCCATGGTAGAATTATGGTGCCCGTGGACGTAAATTCGAATTTTTTCAAGAGTTGTGCCTGAAACCAAAACCTATAAATTTATATTTATAGTCTATGCTTAAACCTGTCGTTGCAACTGAACAAAAATCGATTATAAAAAGTTTTCGTCGGTCTTGCGGTATCTTCATGTTTTATAAGATGGAAGCCAAGGTCGGTAAAAGTTCCCATATTAATATACACTCGCACTTGTATAAGTCGAATCAGCATTATCCGAAAAAAAACTTCTACCTAAGGAGACTTCGAGTTACAGAATTTTTTGTCAAAATAGAAGAAACGGTTTTAGTATTGTGTATTTTTATTTAAAATAACCTCTAATGAAAAACTACATACTTAATTATATAAATGTACAGGCATATGTACTTATGTGCATGTAAAAATATAAAAATTTCCTTTTTTTGTTATTGCCAGTAAAAATTAACTACAATGTGCTTAAAGCTTTATAATGGCCATCACTCGTTGTGTCATTTCTCTGTAAATAATAAATTAATGTTTGTGTTGGCTTTTAAAACATAATAAAAAGAATCGATTTCAACATTTACCATCAAGCGCGAATTATACATATAATATGTACATACATATGTACATAAAACTGATACCTACGTAAACCAAAATTTCTAATGTCCCGAAAAAAAAACTAACAAAAATAGCGAGTAAAGTATACAAACCAGCTGAAACAACAAAAAACAGTAAAGCAAACAAATCATGACTCAGCAAAAAATCAACAAACCATTTATACAAGCAAAATTCTGCGAGTTATAGAGTTCATGTGAATGTTCTTTGTTCGAGTTAAGGAAGGAAAATTGTATGTGATTTGTTCTTTTAACGCTGCTGCCAGAATTACCAGGTGAATGTAGAATATTTTAAGCAAAGTTATCCGTGATCAAGTGAACAACAAATTGGCTATTGCTTAAATTGCGATTAAACAGAGCAAAATATGTTAATAAACTGATCGTCGCTTGATAACTCAATGTACTTTTGTAAATACACTTTAAGAAGCGGAAGCTTAAAATAATTACCTTAAATTTTTGTCTCGGCTGTTGAATATCCCTACAACAAACTTAATACTTGCTGTAGTGGATTGAGTACATTTAGGAATATGCACGATCAACATTTCTTATTGAGTTTCTTGGTAGATGGTGAAATTGATACGATACATCAGCTCTTGGCCTTATGACCTAATCTGATGGTGGATCAATTCTCCTTGGTGAGCTTGGCAACGACTTAACACTTCTTGTGATAGGGGAATGTAGTACATTACACAAGCTTACATAATTCCTTTAGCTAGTAATTCTCTGGACAGTTGAACCACCTGAGCCCAAACCTTGATTTTATGAATAACAAAAATGTGTTGCAAGATCAGAATTCCTTTTTCAAAGCATCCCAGGGACGCGTTGGTCTCCGTAATGCAAAAAAACCTTTAGTAGTGAAGGTTTGCAAAGGATATGAATAATCGAAGTTATACAGAAATCTCATACAGATTTGGTTTCCATGTCAACCGAGACAATGTCTTCTATTCTGTACCATGGAAAACAAAGTTCCCCAATTTGCAATATACCAAGGCCAAGCCTGCTCCTCGGAATGTAGTTTCTTAATACTTAGAAGAGAGACTAGTTCGAAATGAGAATAGGCACAAGAACAATTCGAATTATAACTCTTACTTAACTATACCAAAAGCTTTAATAAGAATATTGATTTAGTTTATCAGGTATAGAAGAAAATCTTATTCAACAAAATTACATAAAGTTGAGCACCTTCGAAAAAACAATGGACTATATCTTTTGTACATTATACTCCAGCCCCTGCCTTATCATTTTACTATATTTGATCCCTAATAAAGGTAACATAAAAAGGGGATTTAGACGGTAATACAAGTCGTGCGTAAAATCAAAGGGAAAATCATATGAAAAAAAACTGAGAATAAAAATCGTACGACAAAATTTTTTACGCTTACACGATTGGTAAAAGACCAAAACAAAGTAAAATGTTTTCATAAAAATACATCCCTGATCCAATGATGTGTGAAGGAATTTGGAAAATTTTTAAAAATGGTGAGAGCCGCACGACTGTACAGTGGGGCGGCTTAAATTCTCCAAGAATATAATAAAGTTTTTAGAAAGGAAAAGTTAAATTCTTCTCGAACATGTTTTCAAGGAAGATTTTTATATTCAGTTTTAAAACTAAGAAAATTTTCAAAACAAAACCGATAACATACATACATACATATGTGTGATGTACGTATATGTATAAATTTGTTTATTTGTACGTGTGTAATTACACATGCCTGTAAGGATTAAATGTTAAAGCAGGATTTGATGTACTCTACATACAATCATTTGAAACAGTTGCATTCTAGTAATACCAAACAAACAATGAGGTAAGCCACGTAATCCGTAGGCGCTGCATTTAAATAAATTACTCAATACATTAAAATAACATGGATTTTAGGGGTTCATCTATGGTCAGTTCAATAATTGCTCACTGAGTGGCTGGGGAAATGTTTCTTTTAAAACGGCGGAAGTTGTTCGAAACTGTTTCTTGTTTTAAGGCCAATATTTGTGTGTAATTTGATAGGTTTTTGCAAGGAAATCACTTTCAAAAATTAGCAAACAATCACATGTATGAGTTCCTGTGAGGTACAACATTTACAAAAATAAAAAAGGTTGATTTTAAATCTGCTTACATGTCTTATTTATTGTGTACCATTTTATACCTTTTAATTCCTTTGAGATTGATCTTTTTTCCGGTTATTAAAATCATTTAATATTACACTGAGGTTTGTTTATGAAGGAAAGTTAGTCCTTTGATGTGGAGCGCCTTTATTTGGTTAAAGGTAACTTTATTTTCGTAAAATTAAGATAAAAAGTGCAAGCATGGTTTGAGTTTCAATTAGATAAATTTATCAGTGCATTTACAAAAACATGTTTATTTGAGAAGTGTAAGGCCACATTTTCTGTCTAAGAAAAATACTTTTTATATCTATTTTAATCATATGTATGTACTTGCATGTCCACAGCAGGAATGATAGAAATACAGATTGTACCATGCCGAAAACAAAAACTTAATTTTCTGCGCATGTTGGTCAAATGACGTCACGAAACAGTCTGACATTTGAAAGTTTTTCCGCTATTTATATTTTGATTGATTTAGGAATTAAGCGATCTTTCTTTAGAGTACGTCCTACATCTAAAAAAAAAGTTGTTCACTTCTTCAGTTGGTGTACGTCCTTTGCTTCAACTAAATGTTTTTATAGGTATTTATTTGTATCACCACAAACACTTTTGACACTACTGAAAATTTTAAAGTTTGGAGTTATGTAATACCCTCTTATTGATCAAGGGCGACATGTACATTTTGACTTCTAAATTTTTTATGTTGGTTTTTTTCGGTTGCTCTTCATGGGGCAGTGTTCCCGTTTCAATTGCGATATCACTGGCCTCTCTAGTCGGCACTGCTCTTGCTTTCAAGTTGGGAATCGCTCTATTACTAAAATCCCATGTGTAATTATTAAACATAGAATTGCACAAACCTGTTTAAAATGTAAGGAGGAAATTCCCTCCCTAAGCATTCATTGCATTTTGGAATAATGTAAAAAGAAACAGCTAAATAAAAATTAATTTAAAAAACGTACAAAAGCAGTTTTTAGCACAAGTTTTCACTTGATTTTTTTGCAATTTGCTTCAAATTTTTAAACAATTTTGTTTGCACTTAAAGGTTTTGAACACGTTTCACGCTCGGTTTTTATAATAATAATTATTTTGTTACACTATATTTTCGGAGAAAATTAGGAAATAATCTAGAATATATTGACTTCTCAGAGTTTTTACCGAAGATACATCTGAGAGTGCATTCACGAAACACAGACATTTTTGACGAAACCCTTTAGTTTAGAACCCAGCAAAAAATAGTGTTTCCAAATGTATATATTTTGTCCATATAGGTTTTAATATAGTTCTATACATAAAAGTACATAATTAAAAACCAAAAACTATCTATCTAACCCCTTTTCGTAGTACCTTTCACGATAACATTATAGTCCATCGTCAAAATGTTTATTTCTGATCTATTTCAAAATATTTTAATTATATTTATGTATGTATGTATGTATGTATGTATATTATCACAAAAATTTCTGGGTTTCGTAAATACATTATTAACTATAAGTCTGGTTAAAAAAATCCAATAGCTCAATATATTGTTTATTAGTTCCCCATTTATTCTATTCTTTATATCTACATTCAACGTTCCTTCGACGACGACAACACACTACATATTATGATATTCATATTCATTTTCCAAAAATAAAATATTCTCTTTCTGGATTATTAACACCCCTAAATAATTTAGAAATACATAGAATCCTTGCGTGGGTTAAACTACGTCATCTAAAGGGAAATCATGCACAATCTGTACTTCTATTATTCTACATATGTACATGCGTACACAGGTATCTATGTCTTGAACGTCCGCAGGTGTTTCCAACAGCGATTCACATAGTCATTTGGATAACTTCATTGCTTTGTCAAGAACATTGCAGATGAGCAGTTGGATTGCAAAAAAGGTTGCGTTTCCCACATTTTTTTGGATCAAAAAATTAGTGAACTTTTCAAATACGACAAGCATTTAAATATCGGCTTTCAAGTTGCAAGCAATCAATTCCTAAAAAAAATTGGAGCCAAACTGCTAGCAAGTCGCTCTTAATAGAAAACAGAATGTTACAAGAATTTTTATTACTTCATCCGTATTTTAGTGATACTAATCCCCTTCACTAATTATGACTAATTTAGTTGATTTTTTACTCGAGTCGAAAATTTCTTAATGTTCTATATTAATATAAATAAAATTAATTTTCATATATCGTTATATAAATTCAAAATAAAGTATCATCAAAAAATACACAGATGACTCGTTTTATTCACTACGATTCATTACATCAAATTACACAAGTCTGCATAATTTTAGACGTCTACTGTAAAAACTTTGTTTTTAATTAAAGTAAGAATTATCTTATTTTGTTTAATTTACTTTCATCTTCGTTTTAGTGCAACTTTATATCAAACTGAAAATTCTTCTTGCTGCATTTGCAAGATCTAAAGTATTTGCTCCCAGCACGCAGTCATTTCTTCTATGATCGAATTGAGTAACTGGTTAATTAAGGACTCATTCTTATTTTTATTATAAACTTAATCCATTCTTTATAAACTAAAATACTTTATTTGTCTTCTTGTCGTTAACTTTGAAAAACGGATAATTTTAACCAAATTAATTTCTTGTTTCATTGGGATTTTCAAATTTTGACTCAATATCTGAAATAGTTTCCATTTTACATATATATTTTTTTGTTATTATGCATTCTAGGTGACGATATTTAAGTGTATACTCAGACAATGTCAAAAGTGTTACTCTTATACTGAGTTGAGTTTATTATATTATCAAATAAAAGTTTCTATATAAGAGCTTTCGAGCAGTTTGGATGCCAAAGTTTCACTTGCGTTACTTCGATATTTTTTTTACAAGTTTTATTATTAATCTAAAAAAAGAAATTCTTCAAAAATCTATTCTTTAAATTTTATTTAACAAGCGCACGTACATACATAAATATGTGTACACTATGTACATACGTGTAAATATGTATGTACATAAATATGTACATACGCATTAAGGCGAATGGCAAAACAGAACTAGTAACATAAATTTAAATAATATATACACAGAATAAATTATATTCATATACATACATACATACATATGTATGTATACATACAACATATGCATGTATTTCTAAATTTCTATTCAATATTTATAACATCATCTGGTTCCGGACTAGAAGCATTAGACGATAATGTTGAATCATAACTCTCCTCCCGTTCGCGTTTTTCCCGTCGTTCACGTGCCCGACGATTTTGAAACCATATCTTCACACGTGTATTAGTCAAATCCAGTGACTCCGCCAGCTTATTGGCATCTTCAGCACTCAAATAGTTGGAGTGTTTGTAAGCGTTTTCTAATGTTTGCAATTGAGCAGGAGTAAATGGAATGCGTGGCAAGCGCCCAGGTGTTCGTTTAGCAGGACCCTGACGCACTGATCTCGGCAACTTTGGAGGGTGATATCGCGAATACTGTAACCAATCGAATGCAGGCATTTCACTCAAACATTGTTGTTTTTCCTGTTCCTCTGCTCTATTCTGCAGTTGTTGTAAAAATTCCAATTTACTTTCATCGCTCTTCAAAATCATCATAAATGGATGAAACGGAAGAATTCTATGATTTTGTGTTATTATGCCGACAGAACGATTTGTTCCCACATATCGTTCGCCGGCTCGATTTAATATATATTCAATACTAAAATCAGTCATTTTTTCAAATTGAGTTATTGGAACAGATTTTAGTTGAGTTGAGTTTAAGTAAAGATCCTTTTACAGTGGTAGATAATGTGCTACTGTTTGTGATTTAAGTGTTGCTTGTTTATTTTAAAGGATCTCTGCAAAATCTCCATTTTTAGTTTCAATTTGCTATTTCACTTCTTATCCTAATGTTGTCTCATTTTGTATCAACAAACATACAGAGCGTAGTTTTAATATGGCAATGTATGTATGTATTGTATGTATGTACGTTCTATTTGATTGAGAAATATTTGTTTGCCTTCCTACTTAAGAGAAGATAAATAAAAAGGGGCGTTGCCCATGCCACACATCGGCAAAATAAATTGCAACATTTAACTATATGTACAAATGTATGTAATAAGTGCACAAACACACGCACAGAATATAATTTTCTATAGACCCCGTTTCAGGTAGCAAGAGAACCTCGCATCATGTTATCGCCATTTATGTGCCACGTATTGGGTTTGAAAGAAAACCCCTTGTCAAATCAAATGCCCTTATTTAAGCAATTTAAGTTCAATTATGAAAGTACATATGATATGATATGATGATATGACACCATGTTAATATTGTATGTATGAATGTGATGAGAAAATAAGTTGATGTGCATATTTTGATCGAAAAGTAATCTTTATTGTGATATGTATGTATGTATGTATGTAAGTAAGTAAAACGTGCACAAATAATACGAAATTGAAATTGAACCAAAGACTATAAATTTATAAAGATGTACCGCGTCGAACATTTAAGCAAAACAGAAATTTTTATGCGTTTGTCGATGCTGCTTCCCCCAACAAGGGAAAACAAAAATTACTGAGCGGGACCAGAAACAAAGAGGGCACCCTTTTTGAAAAATCACACATTCGTCCGCAAATATGCATATGTAGGATTTGAATATGCATCGTTTACGTCAATTTCATTTGTTGTTGTGTGGCTGGTGAGAATTTTAAGCACATTCCAGTAAAAATGTGAAAA
This sequence comes from Epicampocera succincta, assembly GCA_932526305.1. Classification (NCBI taxonomy): domain Eukaryota; kingdom Metazoa; phylum Arthropoda; class Insecta; order Diptera; family Tachinidae; genus Epicampocera; species Epicampocera succincta. Next base: position 64,255,493 of record OW052034.1, read on the forward strand.
CACTAAAAGAAGTTTCTTATTTTCGTACAATTGTATGAACATACACATGTGCAAATAAACTATGTATGTATGTACGTAAAACAATGTGGCCGGCAATTTTTCTTGTAGGGTAAAACTACATGATTTATTGTATTACAATTGCAAATATGTACATATGTATGTATGTATGTCGATTCGCACCGAATTAAAATTAATTTTTTAGTGAATTCATGCACATACATGTATGTATGTATGTATGCACTTATAACAGATTGTATCTTCAGATTTTTTTCGTATGCATGTACCGACACGTCCACGCTTCTCCCCATCTTACAATTTCTGTATGTATAATACGAAGTTTATGTGTATGTTGGTTGCTGTTGCAAAATTTCAAGTTTTTCAGCACTTGTAGTTTTGTATTTATGTACATGTTTCCCATATGGAATGCTTCCGTAATAGTATAAGGACTAATAAGTTATGCATCTCTATCCTGTTAACAAACCGAAAGGAATATACTATATTTCTGGTACAATTTTGGTACGCATTGTTCAACAATTGTTTTTTTAATGTTTCTAATTTCTCTGCTGTCACACTGACAAAAACAAGTTGACAAACATCCAAAGTCTGTGTCTTTATTATAATTTTTTGTATGAACGAACATTTCTGAAGGACATGTGAAAATTTGCTGCGATTTAATTACATCCATACGTCATTTAAGACAAGATATTTGTTGATAAGACAAGTTGAGCTTTGTAACCAACAAAATATAACATAACCAACATCTTCATTAAAATAATCTTCGTTTTCATCGAATATATGTATGTATGTATGTATCTGCGACATCTGAAAATTGAGTTACTTTTAAATATGTTAGTTTAGCTACTGCGACAATTAATTCATAAAGTGAAGGATTTTTGTGGTGGCCGCCTTTGGCACGTGATACGTACAGTGGTTCACAGGTTAATTCAACCAGCCTCATTAAACAAATTAAAGTGGATAAATGTTTTGAATGAAACAAAATCTTGACTAAATTTATATAGAATTTAATAGACGACTTTCTTATCTCCATAAAAAATTGCTATTTTATTCTAAAATTTACATATTTATAATCTTAAAAACTAAAAATAATAAAACTCAGGTATTTCTATAGTCACAGCTTATTTCAACGATTTAAAAAAATAAATTTATCCACTTCATTGTATTTTTTTATAGTTTAAAATTTGGTATGACCTCCTTTCTGGTTAATGTGGCTGGTTGAAATAAGCTGTGAACCACTGTACATATGAAAACAAGTTTTCTAACCTGTGTTATATGCATACATACATATGTAGGTTATTAGCTCTTCAAGTACCAAGGTTCAGTGGATTTGGGTCGTTGAAATGCATGCTGTTTAAGCAATCAAAACAGATATCGAGCTGTTTTTATAATAGAACACGTGGAAGTGGCTACTGCTGTTGACCTTCGTATAAAGTGCCACTGTATTCGCAACAGCTCAATTTTTTGCATTGCTGTTTCTAATGGGTGGTTAAATTTCAAGGGCCGATGTTGATTTTGAATAAAACACAAACTATTTAGGAAATTAATGTAATTTTATTTTATTATGATGTATTGGTATTACTCAATTATGTATGGAACAAAATATCGGCCAAATGGGCGCCGCGACCTCGGCGGCACACCTCCATCCGATGGTCAAAATTTTCGATGACGCTGAGGCATAATGGAGGTTCTATGCCGTTAATGTGCCGAATTATCTGATCCTTTAGGTCTTGAATTGTTGCTGGCTTATCGACGTACACCTTTTCTTTCAAATAACCCCAAAGAAAAAAGTCCAACGGTGTCAAATCACATGATCTTGGCGGCCAATTGACATCGCCATTACGTGAGATAACACGGCCATTGAATTTGTTGCGCAAAAGAGCCATTGTTTCGTTAGCTGTGTGGCAAGTGGCACCGTCCTGCTGAAACCACATATCGTCCACATCCATATCTTCCAATTCGGGCCATAAAAAGTTCGTTATCATCTCACGATAGCGAACACCATTCACAGTAACTGCCTGACCGGCCTCATTTTGGAAAAAATACGGCCCGATGATGCCACCAGCCCATAAACCGCACCAAACAGTCACTCTTTGTGGGTGCATTGGTTTTTCGACAATCACTCTTGGATTCTCATTGAGGTGAAAATGTGCCTCATCACTGAAGATGATTTTTTTCGAAAATTTATCATCCACTGTTGCGTTTTTTTTTTTTATTAATTTTAAGTTATTGTAAGAACAAATTAAATAATAACCCCTGATTCATAAATGATTATTGGCAGTCTAATAACACACTAATAGTCAAAAATCGCTGAATGTGTATTTATAAATGTTTGATAGCCTATTAAAGCGCTATAAAGGCTCTGAAAAACATAAAACTTGCATTGTAGCGAATACCCGAGTTTAAGCGATTTTTGAAAATCTTAATAAATAAAAGTCTTTAAATAAAAAGGGATGTAAATAAATTTGGTTTCCAGAATACGTAAGTAAATATAATTAGTGCGAAGAAATTTGTTTTTAATTGCAAATTATAGAGATGATCTTTTATAAAGAGTGCCAATCCGTTCGAAATGTCCGGAGATACCTTCAAATCTAAATGCAGGTTCAATGAATCCACCATTCAAAAAATTATGGAAATGGTTGGGCCGGAAATCAACCACTTCCTTCAGCAACAACTGCAAAAAAACATAAGTGTATATTATGTTATTGTATATTATTTTTAATAATTATACAAAAGCTTTGTTTTACTTCTTTACTCAGGAATTTGAAGAAATTTTGCTATGACTTTTTTCGCTTAAAGCCAATAGAATCATATTGTGTACATCGCCAAACAAAATATGACAGGTTATTTACATCAGGGCTGCCAATAGAAAAGAAAAAAATGGTAGAACTGATTCATTGCTAATCTACCGTTATTAAACGTTTATGAATATAAATTTTTATTACACGCTTATAACTTGAAATTGGTTTAACAACTGTAAAATATGAATTAAACCGTGAGTTGTACTTTAAAAGTGGAAAAATAAAGTTATATTATTTTTAAACCCACAACATATAAAAGTATAATTGGCGGCCAACGTGGGGCCAGCGGTTCCTTTTGTCAGTTAGCGAATTAAAATAAAAGTATAAAAGATCCTGCACAGCAGCACACAACTTTATACCCAGTTGTTTGGTATAAAGTTAATAAAGAATAGCATAAATCGTCCTGCAACGCAGAACGACGTTTCCACCAAAGTGTAATTAGAAACAACATGAATCGTCCTGCACTGAAGCACATCACCACAGCGAGGCCTCAACCCAGCAAGTTTCATAGAATATTATATGTTTATACATATAAAAAAAAATTGTACCATATAGGAGACCAGACCGCTGGACCGATCTTCCTGAAATGTCCGCATCATTTAACTCAAACGCTTAAATGAATTATAGCCTTCTTTTCAACCATGCCTACTTTTACGGCCGTTCTTTTAAAATTAAGTTACTCCTTCCAACTTAGTTTTTAAAAGATTATATAATTATACAATAACTTCGCCATTTGTGGACTAATTTTTAAAATTCCTATGCCTATGGAAGAGTTCGGTCTAAATTTTGTTTAAAGGGTAGGGCGAGGGGTGCAGCAAAGTACACCGGGTTAGTCCAGTTTATAATGAAAAAGAAACAATACAACAGAAAAATAATATGGCGGTAAGATACTTATTTGCAAACAACAACGACAAATTTGCTCATAAAATTGTAATCAGCTGTTTTCTGGATTGCAAATTGAAACACAAAATTGAAGGAGAAATTGAAACCAACATCGATCCACTTTTTAAAAGTCGGAGTGTATTACTCAAAAAAATGTGAATATATTAAGACTTGAAAGGCAAATCTTGATGGTGCAATCCCCGCCAGCTTATTGGCATCTTCAGCACTCAAATAGTTGGAGTGTTTGTAAGCGTTTTCTAATGTTTGCAATTGAGCAGGAGTAAATGGAATGCGTGGCAAGCGCCCAGGTGTTCGTTTAGCAGGACCCTGACGCACTGATCTCGGCAACTTTGGAGGGTGATATCGCGAATACTGTAACCAATCGAATGCAGGCATTTCACTCAAACATTGTTGTTTTTCCTGTTCCTCTGCTCTATTCTGCAGTTGTTGTAAAAATTCCAATTTACTTTCATCGCTCTTCAAAATCATCATAAATGGATGAAACGGAAGAATTCTATGATTTTGTGTTATTATGCCGACAGAACGATTTGTTCCCACATATCGTTCGCCGGCTCGATTTAATATATATTCAATACTAAAATCAGTCATTTTTTCAAATTGAATTATTGGAACAGATTTTAGTTGAGTTGAGTTTAAGTAAAGATCCTTTTACAGTGGTGGATAATGTGCTACTGTTTGTGATTTAAGTGTTGCTCGTTTATTTTAAAGGATCTCTGCAAAATCTCCATTTTTAGTTTCAATTTGCTATTTCACTTCTTATCCTAATGTTGTCTCATTTTATATCAACAAACATACAGAGCGTAGTTTTAATATGGCAATGTATGTATGTATTGTATGTATGTACGTTCTATTTGATTGAGAAATATTTGTTTGCCTTCCTACTTAAGAGAAGCCAAATAAAAAGGGGCGTTGCCCATGCCACACATCGGCAAAATAAATTGCAACATTTAACTATATGTACAAATGTATATAATAAGTGCACAAACACACACACAGAATATAATTTTCTATAGACCCCGTTTCAGGTAGCAAGAGAACTTCGCATCATGTTATCGCCATTTATGTGCCACGTATTGGGTTTGGAAAGAAAACCCCTTGTCAAATCAAATGCCTTATTTAAGCAATTTAAGTCCAATTATGAAAGTACATCTGCATGTACATACAAACATATATGTATATGCATGTTTGCATGTGTGTGGTATCTTGAAACTCTTTTTTGTTCGCCTATACATACTTACATATATGTATGTATGTATGTTGTGTGTAAGTAAGTTTGACATTTGATTGTACTCTTTTTAATTTGATATGATTTATCCAAAACACCATGTTAATATTGTATGTATGTTTGTATGTGATGAGAAAATAAGTTGATGTGCATATTTTATCTTTATTGTGATATGTATGTATGTATGTATGTATGTATGTAAGTAAAACGTGCACAAATAATATGAAATTGAAATATAGAACTTTATCTAAAGGTCACAAATCAAAGAAAGAATAATGTGAAAATATTTACAATCTGGATCGGCTCATATATGTATGTATTATTTGGTCTGCTTTATTATTTCAAATACTCGTATGCCTATGGCATAAGAGGGATCCTAGGCATACAGAATAATAATTTTATGTAATTCGCTTCCATCTCTTTCCATAAAGAGCAGGTAGAGCGAGCGGTCGTATGTATCACTAAAGATTATAGATCCTTTTTATGGACATTTTCATGAAGTGAAGGAGTCATTAATGTAGATATTGGAAGAAACGCCGTTGTTTGGTTTTTATGCATTTTGGGTATATCACTGGTAAAGAACCTAAAATATATAAATATTTTAATACATTAAATTATCTGAGTATATATCGGACCAAAATGTACACAAGATTTCTCCGTTAATAATAAGCTGAGGCGTCTAAGATTGATTCGCTTCCATTTGTACATACACACATAAATACATGTGTATGCGTGTATGTGCATATGAGTTGGCTACGGCGACGCAGATGATCGTATTTTTTCACATATGTATGTACATTTTTCTTCATATCATTATATCTCTGGAGTTTTGTCACAACAGCTTAAGTCAAGATAAGGCGAAAATAAATTATTGGCAGATGAAAAACTGCGTTTGATAAGAAATGTTATTAAGCCAAAATTACCACACACAAAAAACGGACATTATAAGTATGAATCAGAGATGGCAAAATTGATACAACTGTACTTTTTTTGGTACTATTCAAACTCGAACAGTAAAATGCTACAGCAATGGCATATTTTGTAAAATTGAGGAATCTCCCCAGTCCTCTGGGAATCTCCCCTATGGTAAAACCAATAGAGCAGTACCACTACTACTAAACATGTTTCCAAAGGAATATACAAATTTTGATAACATATCGCAATTCGCTATTACTGATGTTGAAATATTAAAATCTTACAAAGATTCGAATATTAGCGATTTCTGAGCGACAGTTTTTAACATAAAAAATGAGGTCATGTTGCAAGAACTTCCAAAATTGTCAGCTGAATATTGCCAGTTCCATATTCATCAGCAAATGTGGAAATAATCTTTCCTTAACAAAATATAATTAAAACCAAAAAGAGAAAAGTTTTACTGAGTTCACAAAATTGCAACTATTCTGAAAATTTATATTTAAATATGCCAATTAAGTTATTAAAAAAAATTGTAATACTTTATTCAATACTGAATCGTTTTTTGTTATATTATAGTACAAATGAAATTTAATGTAGATTTCTTAATAAATCTATGCAATAAAAATTATATAAATCAATTAGTACAATTAAGGCCGGAAAAGTACAATCTTTTAAGCTGTTTGGCACAATTTTGAAATGTTCAATACCATCCCTGGTCTGAACACATAAAATATATGTTTTTCTTTAGCTTATTTGACAAATTTGCAAGTTGTTTGAACCAATAAAAGTGATCAAGTATTTAAACGTTTGTATGTATGTCAGTTTGAAGCAAATATCAGAGCAAATGTTTTATTCAAATATTTGATCAAGACACGCTAAAGATAAAACAAAAGAACATTTTGCTTCTAATACTTATTTTAGAATAAGCAAATAATAAACTCAATATTTACACAGTTTATAAAGTTAATTTTCTTAAGGGAGGTTGCTAACTCTGTGTACGCTGTGTATTTGGGTTGTATTATCTAGATCTTATCTATTTAAACAGTTGTTTTTCTGCCACAAGGTTATTTTGCAATTTTGTTTGGCCACATAGCGGCTTAACTGGATCAAGGAAGGCTGGCGGGGCTTATTTTACAGAATGAAGTGTAATACCATTCGGCATACCAAAAATGTTATCTAGGAAATTCGTTACTTTGCAGAACTTCCATTTCTCTGGGTGCTTTTTTATTTTGTATATGCAAACATATTGCAAACCTGGGAGTTGAAGGCCGTTCAAAGAAAATACTCGTATTATGTCATAAGCTCTTCTTCCATATAAAAAATAAAACAATTTATTTTCAATACGTTTCCTTTAGAAAACTTTGTGAGGAACAAAATTTTAAAATTTTATTTTGGTTTATGCGCTTGTCAATGTTTTTCCGATTAAAATGTTCAATTAAAATTCTTGTTTGTTCTATAAGAAAAAATAATTTAAGGCTAGGAACAGAACTACAAAGACGGCAAATTTCGCCCATAGCCACGAGTTCGCCGGTAAAATCACGTGTGAGGCACAATAATGGTGCATAAACAGTTTCTGTTTCTAATTTGGTAAAGTTTGCATTTTATGGAAAGACAAAAATTAAAGAATCAATAAGAAAATTTTAAAATTTTGCGGAAAATAATGAAAATCATGTTTTTGGTAAAATCTTTTTTGATCATGCGTAAATCTGAAAGAGTATGAATGAGGCGGCCATATTAATATATTAAAACAATAAAAAAAAGGAGCAAATCTATTTAAGCTCTCTCCGAGCATGACGAATTTCGACCAACGCCACTATTGTGTGCCGTTTCTATACAACAATGTGTTTTATTTTTGACGGCGAATATTCGCAATCAAAACTTCGTCGTTCGTCGCAGTTGTGTTCCTAGCGAAAGTTTTGAAAATTTTCGGCACAGACCTACAATACTTTTAGGCACTCGTACTAGTTAATTTGCAGTTAATCTATTTACTCATCCCTATCGGAAAATATGTGGATTGGACAAAATAAAAATACCAACTACCGTTTATGCTTTAATGAACTAAAATCATCAGTGTTTGCATGTATTTTCGGTAAGAGCAATTTGTTAAAGTTTTGTTTACAATAACATTGTTAACAGATCGTCAAACTTGATAAGACACTTGATACTTGATGGAAGACCCTTTTTCTATTTTCCCGAGTTGGAGAGACAATAGAAAACAATTGTATCGTTTAACTTAATTTAATGATGGTAGACGAACGAACAGCGGCGAAAGATGGTAAGGAAATAAATATACATACACACATTTTAACGCAGATTTTGCGGCAAAGATATCGGCCCTACCAATTAGTTTTGTTATTGTATGTGTCCATCGAAGGCAATCATCCCTTTTCTTCTTTTTATTATTTAATTTGCTTTAATTGCTTTAGTTCTTTTTCTGATGTATGTATATTGTTTTCTCATTTAAGAGTTTTTGCAGATGCAATACTTTTTAGCCTGTTTGTCATCTGTGCATTTGGCTGTATTCTCATAACGACTTTCTCTACTAATGTCCTCAACATTTAATTGTATCCGGTTGTTATGATTATCGTAATCGACGGTGGCACTAAAAAGCGTCTCGGGTTGGGTAATGGGTTTTGTAGTGAAATCAATTGCATAAGCGGTTATATTTTCCGACGATTTTGTTTCATCCGGATAACGGGATTTTGCATCTGTTACTTCTTTAAGTTGTAGTGGACTGCATAGAGAGGTTATGTTCTTTACTTCATAATAATGATTTATTTCCAGTACTATCAGTTTGGCTATAGTCCTCACAATTTTACTTTTGACTGATTCAGTTTTAAAAGGTATACAAGTACACCAGGCCTCAGGTATACTGGCATCGCTGCATGTGCGGTTTTCCGGTATCTCCTCAAATATGCTTTGGCATTTAGGGCAATCTAAGGTCTGCTGTATTTTGTAGTTGGGCTCTGCCAAACTCAGTAGGTGTTGGAAGGCCATATTTACATCGAAAGGAGTGGCAAGACGTTTCTGGTTGGTTTCTAAATTCTTCACTAGTTGCGGATAAGCTTGACGAAACCATTCTGGAACTGATATGAAAAACATTGGCAAACGGTTTTCTAAAAAGCCTTGAGCTAATTGTAACAATTCACCCCAACGTGCCCCATGATCACTCAAAAATATCACTATTGAATCCTCGAATATGCCACGACTTTTCCATTCTTTGAAATACTTGACCATAGTGGTATCCATTGTGGCAGGGACATCGTAGGAGTTGTGACTAAATGAGTTGGTCCAGAAAAATCCAAAGCTTGACAAATTTTTAAAACGTGTCGCAAATTCTGTACCATAATCGTATATGTATTCGCCCATTTGTTTTCGCCCCACGCAATAGTCTAAGCCAGCTTTTTTCTTTGTTTCTAAAGAGTTTTCAATTGCCAAGGACATGGGACGAAAGTAAAAGTCAGTAGGCGTGTTGTTAAAGCCTTTCCGTAAATAGTTAAATGTCGACATAAAACTCGTATCCTCAGCATACGCTGTATGATATCCATAATTTTTCAATGTTGTCCATATAAAATTGCAATTATCAAATCCGCCGACTTTTGCAGGATTGCATTTTTTGTAAACAGTTTCTTTAGTATAACCGGACAATAGTGGCATTAAATTTGGAAGTGTATTATCACCAACCTGAAACAAAAACACGGTGCTTATAGTTAAATTAGTTTCATTATTTTTTCATTTTATATTATACATATAAATATGTTTGTATGTATAAATATGTTGTATGTATGTATGTGCATAAATACAATATTTTCTCAAACAAAACAAAAACTTTGTTAAAATATGAATTCTCCTTGACTATCCGCCTGGCAAAAAATGGAAGAAAAAGTGTTGAGAATCAGGAGGATTCACTAAGTTATGAATTATTTTGATTAGATTCTTTAAAAAAAAATATCCGTTAATAAATATGTAGGTATGTATGTATGTATCCATATACGCAAGGCTGGCACAAGAACAAAACCTAGCGAATTATTGTTATTCGTAGAATGTTAAAAGAAAAATTTTACGTCTGAAATGTCCAAAATACTAAAACATAATTCCCTTGCAATAAATTCGCCTGGTATACACGTTTAAATTGTTTTAAATAATGCGGATTTTGAAAATGTTACGCAGCAATTCGTCTTCATGGCGACTTCAATAACAAATTCGACGGAATCGCATTTATTTATTTTGTTTTTGTTAAATATTCGTGAAATGTCAAAAACAATTTCACTTGTTCTAAAGTTGCGAGGGGAAGAAGAGAATGGAAAGCATTGATGAGAAGTTTAACTTTGAAGAAGAAAAGGAAGCAAAATGTTCGTGTATGAATGTGAATGCAAGTTCAAAAGAAAATTGAAGAAAAACTGGTTAAGGTCACTTTTCGCTTTTGAATTTATATTGAACAAAAATAATAATTTATCGTAGTAATTTGTGTTATAATTTACCTTATTATATCCTCTGAGTTCGTACCACTTGTTATCCGTCAAATATTTGAAAGTTTCCGGCATATTGCGCCGAAAGTTTATCCGCGATAATGAATCAATGCCAATCACAAAGAAGCTGGGCCGGCGTCGTTCGATTTTGACACTTTGAGACTTATTTAACAATTCTGTTTTATTTACTTGAACGAAAGCAAGTGAATCCTTCTGCAAAGTGGTATTTTCCGACTTCGTTTTACAATTAACTAGAACACCATTAACATGCAATGGTACCACAAAATCTTGATGAAAATTTGTGCACGCCAGTAATCTGTAATAAATTGCAATAATTAAATAAGTTAATAAAACTTTTGCTCCTCAAGTGTTGTGGAATCAAACAAACGGTTTTAGCCTTCAGATGTACAGATGTTCATATATGTATATATTTTAATTCGAATGTTTGAATAATTGTTGATTTTATACGAGAAATAATAAAAAAACGCTACATAAATATCATCATATAAGACCAACTAAAAAAAATGATTGTAAAAATTATGTATTGTTTTATTAATTAATCATGTTTACATAATTATTACGAATCCAAACAAAATCTCGAAGTTTATTAATCTTGTTACGTCATCTCATACGAAATATCTATAATCATAAATATTAAATGTATTATTTTCTTTAAATTGTCCATGAGTTCTTACATATTAATTACATATATTTATTATATACATATACATTTATATAATTACATATCGTTAGCTAAAATGCAAAAAATTCAAAATCGAGTATGTGGCTGACTGTTTGAATGCCATTAAACATGTCTTGACAAAATTTTACAATCCTGCGATCAAAAATTAGGTTTTTATCAACATAAAACAAAAGATAGTTAAAATTGGTTATAGTTTCCATTTTGCAAATTTTTTTTCTCCTGTAAAATTGTATTTTGTATTTAACGCCTTCTTGAAATGAATATAAAATTATCGTTTTTACTTCTTAGTCATGTTTAATTATTATGAAATGCGTAATGATCTATCATTAAGCTAAACTTAAAACTCAACATGTAGAAGAAGTTTCGTAACTAAACTTTGGCACTAGAGGTGAATAATTACTAAATATTCTCAATAACGTTTGACGCATTTTAATAAAGATATTAATTTACTGTCAAGTGTTGGTCAATTCATATAGAAAAACTAGCCAGTTTAAAAGTTTTATGTAGTTAGTAAAATGCATACCCAGATATCTTACACTTGAAAATATTTGGATATTGGCAATATTTTTCACTAGAATCATACAAAATCAAATCAAAGAAATTAATTTTGCCTAAAAATGGGTTGATTTCGACAGGCCAAGGTTCCAATACAAATAAAAATTGAAACACGTTTTCAATATACTGGACTTTGTATATATAGTTAATTTTTTTCCTGTGTTTTTTTTAAATTTTAGAAGAATTTAGAACATAGTAGCGCATGAATATAGACAACAGTAAGAGAAGATATTCCAGTTTATCATAGATTTTGTGAAGATAGTGAAGAATGTGCGAACGTTGGGAAAATGCTGTGGCATTGTCCAACAAACTCGAATCATTTAACTTATAAAATATTTTGTACTCATTTGGACCGTATGTAAACAAAGTGTATATAACTTGTTTTCTCTTATTACATCTGAAGCTGCTCTTCCATCTTGCCCCAGACTTGTAGATTTTCTGGTATATGTTTGTTTATAAGAATATTGGAAATGTGTTTTTACATAATAAACCATGACTTACTTAAATCTCCTATCAACATCTGGTCCACTTCCACTCCGAATTATTTCCTCGTAGCAACATGATAAATCCTCTTCTATAAGTTTTGAGTTGTTAGTGCGTTTTCTTAAGCTGTCAGCTACTGTAAAATTCATGTGCAAAGTATAGCGAGATTCGAGCTCATTAAATGAACTTGTAACAATTGGCTGGTCTGTGGTGCAGCCCGTTGAATGTTGAGGTTTGAAAATTTTAAGTATTTCTGGTGTGAGGGGCTCCACAAATGGTATATGACAGTTGCTGGTGTTAATGAAATATTTTTTATCGTCTTCTGTGGAAGACTCATCAGCAGGTGTTTTAGGTAGTAAAGTTGTAAATTGATTTATTGTTGTTGTCATTATTTTTGTTGTTTGTAGGTCATCAAATATTCGTGTTGTTTGCAATCTATTATTTGCATAAAATTCAGTTGTTGTTTTTGTAATCGTTTCGTTACTGCGAATATTACTGAAATTTGTTGTTGTTGCTTTTAAATCACTCACAGAATCAGTAATCAGTTGAGCCGTTGCATTAACATTTTCATAGCTTTTAACATTGGCAGCGGTTACAGCAATAACAGCATCAATTACTGTTGTGAAAGGCACGGAAAGAATGTCTTCATTTAAAGTCTTGTTCACACAAGCAGACGTCGCACCAAACAGGTTCGTTTTATCAACAAATATTAAATCAGTTCGATTGTTTTCCGTAACCATGTTTTTGAAATTTTCAAAACTGCTAATTAAATATATTGCTTTTACAATAACAAGACATATTACTAAAAATTTCAACAGCAATTGCCTATAGCTTTCTTGAAAATAATACATACACCCATTTTGATACAAATTATTTGCGTGCACTATTGAAACATTTTCGTCACTTGGCAGTGGCTGATATTTTATTTCTTGCATATTTTCTCACTTTTTAATTGTAAAACCCACTAAAATTTTATGCTGATAATATTTATGTAACTTGAGTTTTTTTTCTATTTATAATTTATAATTGCTACGTGTTTTTTCAAACCTTTAGGAACGTTAACTAAAATATTAAAAACTAATTTTATGTGGGTCCGCGACGTGTTTTTGTATTTTATCCAGTAAGTTCTTATCACTAAAAGGTTTAAATACGTGAGTATGCATTTCTTTTTATTAGCTTAATATTTTATTCTTCAAATGAATATAAATACATACATTCATATATACTATATATGTATATGTATATATGTGTAAACAGAAATTGAGATGTATGAATGTACAGTTGTATTTACGCGACTTCATTCTTATGATGAATTGCCCCATAAAAGTATGAGGCAAAGCTCATTTTCGTTTGCTGAACAGCAAACTGTTGAGCTGAAAGCTTACGAACATCACTATAACGATCCAGCGCTTGTCCACCATTTCTTTCCTTATACGAATATGTTCTGACTTTCACGTTACGTGCAAAGCTTTTTTACGCGCAGGTGGAATTATATTTATTTATTTGGAGATACACAATTTAGAAGCCAAACATTATATATCTAAATGATTATGAAACATAACAAAAAAATCCATGTCCTTAGACATTTTAAGCAGGAAGTTTGTATGTACATAGCGCAAGTCTCTTAACATTTTGCTATTTTGTTTCTACTTTAAAAGATTGAAATTTGCAAAAATGTCTCCCCTTTTTTCCAAAAAGAAATAAATGGACCTTTTCCATATGCAAAAAGAGTTTTGAAAACAACAAGGTAATTTGGTAATCAATTTTTTGGGGGCACAGCTTGCCGCTTCCTATTTTACTTAAAAAAACTTTAAAGACCGTCTTCAATATACAAAAAGAATTTTAAAAATTAGTCCACAAGTAGCGAAGTTATGCTCCTTTATATTATACAATATTTTAAAAACTCTGGGGAAGGAGTAATATAATTTAAAAAAGTAGGCGTGTTTGAAAAATATTAGCCTATAATTCATTCCAGAGTTCCAGTTAAATGTTGCGAAAATTCGAAGAAGATCGCGTTCTGGTCTCCTGTAACGTACAAAGAAACGAACAAACAAACACACATTCTACTTTATCATACATATATATATATGTAGATATAGATTACTTTTAAATAATACACAAACATTAAATACAAACCAAATTGGTTTTAGATATATCTGGCAAATGTGGACGAGGTATATTTTTTTTCGCAAAAACTTATATTGGATTGCTACGAACATAAAATCTATGTGAGTTTATGAAGAATATTTCGAAGAAATATAACCACATTGATACAAACGTTCTTAAGTAATGCGATTACCAACGAACGGCAACGGATTTTTATATATGTATGTACATATGTATATAGAAGGGAGCGCATAACTGCATCAACATTAATTGGATTGCTGCGAATACTTGAACAAAATCAGACAAGACAGCCGTTATTCGATTTTAGATAATGTGAAAAATGGACGTGAAAGTGGCCGGGGTCAATATTTCTTTCAGAACAAACCTAAGCTGGGTTATAACGCATAACTGAAGCAAAAATTTTTCGCAATTGGTCCAGCCGTTCTTAAATAATTTTTTTTTTAACTTTTTTAAAAATTAAAAAAATGGGCGCCAAATTAGGCCGAGCCAAACTTTCTTTCCATAAAAACGCAAGGTGGGTTATGAAAAACATTTGACAAAAAAATGAGCCAAATCGGTACAGCCATTATTAAGTGATGCGATTACCAACCTCTCTAATTCGGACAATCCCAACAAGCGCTATTTTTTCTCAGAAAAATGTTTTCGTTATTTATTTTATTACACAAGAATGTGTAAAATATTTTAGCTTACCTGAATTTGCGTGGAGTTTAGACGTACATATGTATAGTATATGGCACCCGACTTTCTGTTGAAAGCGAATGGGACGATGAAGACTCCCTACATGTTCTTCAATTAAAAGCCAGAGATCTGGATATGAATAGCATTTATTCTCCATTACCTATTGTTAGCCCTCCCCTAATTTATGCCTTTCTAAAATCGATAATTGGGCACGCGGTGAAAATGAACTTCTCGGTTGAAGATATAGTCCAATTAGTATTTGCCAACCAAAAGAGTGAAGAACTTGATTGTTCGGGAGGAGTTTCAGAATGTTCAAAATAAAGTCTCAAATAAAGAAGCAAGCGAACTATTTTCCAAAGCTATTTTATGGGCTGGGCGAACCAAAACAACAAAAAAGGATATTTTATTTTTAAAAGTATTTTTTAAATAGAGCAGACAAATTACATAAGAATTTGTGTATTCAAACAAAAATGAAATCTTATTTTTAATAATAATAAATACATATAAATAATATAATAATATACATATATATAAATATAATATATATGTATACAAATAATAAGTAATTAAATAAAATTAAGTAATATACAGGGTGTTTTTATAGAGTAATAGAACTTTGAAATGGAATAAGACTAAAGCTGATTTTTTTTAATTGGCATGTAGTCTACTTTATTCGAGAGATAATCTTCTGGCATTATAATTAGAACATGACTTACGGCATATAACCGTCACGGCAGGCTCACGTGTAATATAATCTGGAGGTTCAATTTTCGATAACTTTTTCCAACATTTGTGGCCGTATAACCGTATAACGCAATGATTCCACTAGCCCACCAAACTGTCTGTTTTTGTGGATGTAACGGTGTCTCAACATACACTTGAGCATTATCATCACTCCAAATACGGCAGTTTTCATCGCTAAACAAAATTCGCTTATGGAAATCGGGATCAACGGAAATCTTGTTTTGGGCCTCCTGTGACTTCAATTGTTGAAATGCCAAATCAAACCAAACACAAATCCCTTGACAGCTGACAAAATGGCAGCCAGTTAAAAACGTGCTGCCAACTTAAAGTTTTATAATTCCGTAAAAAGCCCTTTATATACTACATATACGAACGTGGTTTAAGTTTGATTGCGAATATTCGTCGTTCGTCGCAGTTGTGTTCCTAGCGAAAGTTTTGAAAATTTTCGGCACAGACCTACAATACTTTTAGGCACTCGTACTAGTTAATTTGCAGTTAATCTATTTACTCATCCCTATCGGAAAATATGGATTGGAAAAAATAAAAATACCAACTACCGTTTATGCTTTAATGAACTGAAAACATCAGTGTTGGCATGTATTTTCGGTAAGAGCAATTTGTTAAAGTTTTGTTTACAATAACATTGTTAACAGATCGTCAAACTTGATAAGACACTTGATACTTGATGGAAGACCCTTTTTCTATTTTCCCGAGTTGGAGAGACAATAGAAAACAATTGTATCGTTTAACTTAATTTAATGATGGTAGACGAACGAACAGCGGCGAAAGATGGTAAGGAAATAAATATACATACACACATTTTAACGCAGATTTTGCGGCAAAGATATCGGCCCTACCAATTAGTTTTGTTATTGTATGTGTCCATCGAAGGCAATCATCCCTTTTCTTCTTTTTATTATTTAATTTGCTTTAATTGCTTTAGTTCTTTTTCTGATGTATGTATATTGTTTTCTCATTTAAGAGTTTTTGCAGATGCAATACTTTTTAGCCTGTTTGTCATCTGTGCATTTGGCTGTATTCTCATAACGACTTTCTCTACTAATGTCCTCAACATTTAATTGTATCCGGTTGTTATGATTATCGTAATCGACGGTGGCACTAAAAAGCGTCTCGGGTTGGGTAATGGGTTTTGTAGTGAAATCAATTGCATAAGTGGTTATATTTTCCGAAGATTTTGTTTCACCCGGATAACGGGATTTTGCATCTGTTACTTCTTTAAGTTGTAGTGGACTGCATAGAGAAGTTATGTTCTTTACTTCATAATAATGATTTATTTCCAGTACTATCAGTTTGGCTATAGTCCTCACAATTTTACTTTTGACTGATTCAGTTTTAAAAGGTATACAAGTACACCAGGCCTCTGGTATACTGGCATCGCTGCATGTGCGGTTTTCCGGTATCTCCTCAAATATGCTTTGGCATTTAGGGCAATCTAAGGTCTGCTGTATTTTGTAGTTGGGCTCTGCCAAACTCAGTAGGTGTTGGAAGGCCATATTTACATCGAAAGGAGTGGCAAGACGTTTCTGGTTGGTTTCTAAATTCTTCACTAGTTGCGGATAAGCTTGACGAAACCATTCTGGAACTGATATGAAAAACATTGGCAAACGGTTTTCTAAAAAGCCTTGAGCTAATTGTAACAATTGACCCCAACGTGCGCCATGATCACTCAAAAATATCACTATTGAATCCTCGAATATGCCACGACTTTTCCATTCTTTGAAATACTTGACCATAGTGGTATCCATTGTGGCAGCGACATCGTAGGAGTTGTGACTAAATGAGTTGGTCCAGAAAAATCCAAAGCTTGACAAATTTTTAAAACGTGTCGCAAATTCTGTGGCATAATCGTATATGTATTCACCCAATTGCTTTCGTCCAACGCAATAGTTTAAGCCAGCTTTTTTCTTAGTTTTTAAAGACTTTTCAATTGCCAAGGACATGGGACGAAAGTAAAAGTCAGTTGGCGGCTTCTTAAATCCTTTCAGTCTATAGTTAAATGTCGTTATAGAAGTCGTATCCTCAGCATACGCTGTATGATATCCATAATTTTTCAATGTTGTCCA
Organism: Epicampocera succincta; assembly: GCA_932526305.1. Lineage (NCBI taxonomy): Eukaryota > Metazoa > Arthropoda > Insecta > Diptera > Tachinidae > Epicampocera > Epicampocera succincta. Next base: position 64,273,195 of record OW052034.1, read on the forward strand.
TATAAAATTGCAATTATCAAATCCGCCGACTTTTGCAGGATTGCATTTTTTGTAAACAGTTTTTCTGGTATAACCGGACAATAGTGGCATTAAATTTGGCAGTGTATTATCACCAACCTGAAACAAAAACACGGTGTTTATAGTTAAATTAGTTTCATTATTTTTTCATTTTATATTATACATATAAATACGTTTGTATGTATGTATGTGCATAAATACAATATTTTCTCAAACAAAACAAAAACTTTGTTAAAATATGAATTCTCCTTGACTATCCGCCTGGCAAAAAATGGAAGAAAAAGTGTTGAGAATCAGGAGGATTCACTAAGTTATGAATTATTTTGATTAGATTCTTTAAAAAAAAATATCCGTTAATAAATATGTAGGTATGTATGTATGTATCCATATACGCAAGGCTGGCACAAGAACAAAACCTAGCGAATTATTGTTATTCGTAGAATGTTAAAAGAAAAATTTTACGTCTGAAATGTCCAAAATACTAAAACATAATTCCCTTGCAATAAATTCGCCTGGTATACACGTTTAAATTGTTTTAAATAATGCGGATTTTGAAAATGTTACGCAGCAATTCGTCTTCATGGCGACTTCAATAACAAATTCGACGGAATCGCATTTATTTATTTTGTTTTTGTTAAATATTCGTGAAATGTCAAAAACGATTTCACTTGTTCTAAAGTTGCGAGGGGAAGAAGAGAATGGAAAGCATTGATGAGAAGTTTAACTTTGAAGAAGAAAAGGAAACAAAATGTTCGTGTATGAATGTGAATGCAAGTTCAAAAGAAAATTGAAGAAAAACTTGTTAAGGGCATTTTTCGCTTTTGAATTTATATTGAACAAAAATAATAATTTATCGTAGTAATTTGTGTTATAATTTACCTTATTGTATCCTTTGAGTTCATACCACTTGTTATCCGTCAAATATTTGAAAGTTTCCGGCATATTGCGCCGAAAGTTTATCCGCGATAATGAATCAATGCCAATCACAAAGAAGCTGGGCCTGCGTCGTTCGATTTTGACACTTTGAGACTTATTTAACAATTCTGTTTTATTTACTTGAACGAAAGCAAGTGAATCCTTCTGCAAAGTGGTATTTTCCGACTTCGTTTTACAATTAACTAGAACACCATTAACATGCAATGGTACCACAAAATCTTGATGAAAATTTGTGCACGCCAGTAATCTGTAATAAATTGCAATAATTAAATAAGTTAATAAAACTTTTGCTCCTCAAGTGTTGTGGAATCAAACAAACGGTTTTAGCCTTCAGATGTACAGATGTTCATATATGTATATATTTTAATTCGAATGTTTGAATAATTGTTGATTTTATACGAGAAATAATAAAAAAACGCTACATAAATATCATCATATAAGACCAACTAAAAATGATTGTAAAAATTATGTATTGTTTTATTAATTAATCATGTTTACATAATTATTACGAATCCAAACAAAATCTCGAAGCTCATTAATCTTGTTACGTCATCATCATACGATTTCTATATACGAAAAATCTATAATCATAAATATTAATTGTATTATTTTCTTTAAATTGTCCATGAGTTCTTACATATTAATTACATATATTTATTATATACATATACATTTATATAATTACATATCGTTAGCTAAAATGCAAAAAATTCAAAATCGAGTTTGTGGCTGACTGTTTGAATGCCATTAAACATGTCTTGACAAAATTTTACAATCCTGCGATCAAAAATTAGGTTTTTATCAACATAAAACAAAAGATAGTTAAAATTGTCTATAGTTTCCATTTTGCAAATTTTTTTTCTCCTGTAAAATTGTATTTTGTATTTAACGCCTTCTTGAAATGAATATAAAATTATCGTTTTTACTTCTTAGTCATGTTTAATTATTATGAAATGCGTAATGATCTATCATTAAGCTAAACTTAAAACTCAACATGTAGAAGAAGTTTCGTAACTAACACTAGAGGTAACTTGGCACTAGAGGTGAATAATTACTAAATATTCTCAATAACGTTTAACGCATTTTAATAAAGATATTAAATTACTGTCAGTGTTGGTCAATTCATATAGAAAAACTAGCCAGTTTAAAAGTTTTATGCAGTTAGTAAAATGCATACCCAGATATCTTACATTTGAAAATATTTGGATATTGGCAATATTTTTCACTAGAATCATACAAAATCAAATCAAAGAAAAGTTTTAATTTTGCCTAAAAATGGGTTGATTTCGACAGGTCAAGGTTCCAATACAAATAAAAATTGAAACAGGTTTTCAATATACTGAACTTTGTACAGTTACCTTTTTATCCTGCCTCTTTTGGAAAAAAATATTAATTTATTTTTCCTTTACCAAATATTTACTTCCTATATCATAAAAAAAATTAAAGCAAATATAGAAGCAGTAGCAATATTTATTTTCTTTCCAATTGCACTTTCTCGAAAAGAATTCTATGTAAATTAGACATTTTTCTGTTTTTGTATTTTTAATAAATAAGCGAGAGATAAAAAAGGTTTCTTGTTGCCTCGGATAACTGTATTTCAGGTCGGCCACGCTACTGCATTCTAAATGCAGGCATGGGTAGTATAAGTTAGACACAGAAACATTTATAAAAGCTATCTATTCCCACCCCCTCTGTAGAGTTATAACTTGTGAATTTACTTTGCAAATTTTAAATTAAGAAATAAATAATTAATACAAAATGGACAAATATCCGTTGCATCATAGATGAAAGTCAAATGACAAACTTTGTTCATATTACTTTAAATGTTCCTAGAACTTTAATATTTTTTGTAAATATAAATGTTATTGTGCATTTTAACTAATTTTTATAGCAAACTTTCAATCCTTTCCGTGTAAATAAGACGATTCACCTTGAAAGCTGAACGTTTCACAGCCACTTCTTTTCAGCTGTTGATAATTCATCTATAAGAGAAGGAATATTTTAAAATTTTGTATGACTTTTTTGCTAAGAAATTACGGTAAAAATATTCGTCATTTTGAAGGTTTTCCTATTTTTGTTTAGCTTAAGAGTAATTATCACATCGAACGAAGGACCAGCGGTGTTTCTCTTCAATATCCCACGTAAATCGCACAAATTAAGCACTTGCCAAATAGATATAGTCAGGGGAATACTTTTTGATTTACGTACATATGTCCAGTTGTAAGTCTATCACTTTTGCCCAGTTCAAGAAGTTTAAATATATCCTATTCCCTGCTCTAGCAGTCGTATTTTAATGATAACGTTCTATAGTTTACATTCCAAAGTCCAGTAAGTAAACAACTGTCTAGTCATTTAAGTCCACTTGGACAATGCCACAAAATTTTCCCAACATTCGCTAATTCTTCACTATCTTCATGCTCTTTTTTATTTATTTACAAATTTGTTACAACTAAAAATTGTAACAACACCTCTAACTGAGGCTTTCGGTTTTGCCCCGGACTAGTACCGTTTGTGTTTATATTTGTGTTGCCTGCTTCTGGCCATCGGGCGCATCGTTTCTTTCCAATTTCAATACCACTCTTCCCGTAAGCCTCGTTTAAAGGAGTCAAAATTTATATAACTTGATTTTCTCTTATTTCAACTTAAGCTACTCTTCCATCTCGCCACAGACTTGTGTATTTTTAAGTACAATTTCATTATAAGAATGTTTGAAATGTGTATTAGATAAGAAACCATGACTTACTTAAAACGCGAATCAACATTTGATCCACTTCCGCTCCGTACGATTTGCTCGTAGCAACATGATAAATCCTCTTCTATAAGTTTTGAGTTGTTAGTGCGTTTTCTTAAGCTGTCAGCTACTGTAAAATTCATGTGCAAAGTATAGCGAGATTCGAGCTCATTAAATGAACTTGTAACAATTGGCTGATCTGTGGTGCAGCCCGTTGAATGTTGAGGTTTGAAAATTTTAAGTATTTCTGGTGTGAGGGGCTCCACAAATGGTATATGACAGTTGCTGGTGTTAATGAAATATTTTTTATCGTCTTCTGTGGAAGACTCATCAGCAGGTGTTTTAGGTAGTAAAGTTGTAAATTGATTTATTGTTGTTGTCATTATTTTTGTTGTTTGTAGGTCATCAAATATTCGTGTTGTTTGCAATCTATTATTTGCATAAAATTCAGTTGTTGTTTTTGTAATCGTTTCGTTACTGCGAATATTACTGAAATTTGTTGTTGTTGCTTTTAAATCACTCACAGAGACAGTAATCAGTTGAGCCGTTGCATTAACATTTTCATAGCTTTTAACATTGGCAGCGGTTACAGCAATAACAGCATCAATTACTGTTGTGAAAGGCTTTTGACTATTATTGTGTGTTAAAGTAACGGAAAGAATGTCTTCATTTAAAGTCTTGTTCACACAAGCAGATGTCGCACCAAACAGGTTCGTTTTATCAACAAATATTAAATCAGTTCGATTGTTTTCCGTAACCATGTTTTTGAAATTTTCAAAACTGCTAATTAAATATATTGCTTTTACAATAACAAGACATATTACTAAAAATTTCAACAGCAATTGCCTATAGCTTTCTTGAAAATAAAACATACACCCATTTTGATACAAATTATTTGCGTGCACTATTGAAACATTTTCGTCACTTGGCAGTGGCTGATATTTTATTTCTTGCATATTTTCTCACTTTTTAATTGTAAAATCCACTAAAATTACAAGCTAATAATTTTTGTTATTTATGTAACTTAACTTTTTTCTATTTATAATTACTACGTGTTTCTTCAAACCTTTAGGAACGTTAACTAAAATATTAAAAACTAATTTTATGTGTCCGCGCAGTGTTTTTTATTTTATCCAGTAAGTTCTTATCACTAAAAGGTTTAAATACGTGAGTATGTATTTCTTTTTACTAGCTTAATATTTTATTCTTCAAATGAATATAAGTGTGAACAGAAATTGAGATGTTGTATTTATGCGACTTCATTCTTAAGCTTTAAATATGAGGAATTGCGCCATTAAAGTATGAGGCAATACTGATTTTGGTTTGCTGAACACCAAACTGTTGAGCTGAAAGCTCACACAAAGTACTCGTTAAACTTAAAAATCTTTAAATAATATGTTCGAACATTCAACTTTATGTTCAATGTAACGCGCTGGCTTTCAACACAAATTGAAAACATAAATGCGGAACGAAAAAAAAGAAATCTCTAAATAAGTGCACTTAACAACGTTGGTTATAAATTTTTAACTATACATACATTCGTAAATTTACACTTATGTATGTATATTGTAAACTTTATATTAAAAAATGAATAGAATTAATACTACATATTATGGTGTTTTCTTTTCTGACAAAAATTTTACATTTTTAACTACTCCATTCTTTTCTAAATACAAATTTATACCCCTTAGTATTGAACCGTCTGATATATTTTTATACATATATGAAAAATGTAAATGTATGAAAAATGTAGATGCTGGAGATCTCCCAGTTTTGCAAATTCCAACACAAAACTGCAAATTGGAGATTTATTTTTCTAGCTTTTTTTAAAATACAAATGTATTTACATATGTCCAATTTATTTGTTTGCGTAACACGTCTTAAACGCACATTGTTGTAACGCCATCCACTATATAACCGAAGTCCGTACACAACTTCCATTATTAAAAAATAAATATTGTTGCTTTAAACAGTGTATTAAGTTTTTATGAAGTCATTACAAAAACGTTCAATTATTTTCTCTGCCAACATAGGACAGGTAAAATTCTATCTTTTTTTCCAAATTCCTAACTTTAGAATAGGTTAATTCTTCCATTCCACTACTTAATGCAAACAATTTTTGAAATTCCATATCGTCTTTGTTTAAAAGTTTGATACTCTTCTTTGTAATCCTTAATAATCTTAGAACGTCGCTCAGTGCAGAAAGTTTGTTGTTTAGTGTTGCCATTAACTGTCTTGTGTCGGCTTTAAGTCGTAAACGGTCTTCCACAATTAATGAATTCGGTACACCTGTAGTAGGCATTAGCTGAGTAGCACCATTTCCAGTTGTCAAGGCTTCAATTTCTACGGATATCACAGCATCCTCGACATCTTCGAAGTTTGTACCATATTTAAGGACTGAACTTAAATTTACTAGATATGCTGTAGCCTCATTAGGGTTTGTTAAATGTTCTCCATTGAAATATCGTACTGTGCAAGAATAAGCAGCCAAAACATTCCAAAGATTATAATGAAGACATGGTGAGGGTTCTTTACTACACAAAGTAGTATATTTCCTTATATTTTCGATTACTTTAGGCGCGTCTTGATTCGAATTTCTGTCTTTATCAGACGTCAACTCAACAATTTTTGAATTTTCTTTCCTCACCCACCACGGCTCGTAATTCGGAACAAATTTCATTATATCTCCCGTAGAAACTAAGTTTTTAAACTCTTCTTTTTCAGATAAAGTTAATTTTTGCCATACTTCATCTGCATCGTTAATGTCGATATCTTTAAGTCTCACAGCTATATCTTCATCCTCCTCTTCCACAACCTCTTGCAAATCTTTCTTTTCATTTGTGATATCTTCATCATCGTCAGAATCGAAGCCATCGAAATCAAAGTCCGCAGTTTCTAAGCCCTCATCCGCTTCTCGGATTCGTTTTAATATTTCATAAATTTTTCGCACATCATTTTCATTATTTGGACTATCTTTCAATTTCGTATTTATTTCTTCCTGCACACATTGCCTGTAAAACTCTTCTGAACATTTTATATGTTTCTGTGATTTGTAACATGACAATGAGCAATAGATGATATTGCAACGCGGACAGGTGTATTTAAATGGAGACAAATTGCATCTGAAAGCAAAAAAGTTTTTACAAATTCTCAAAAAATACATGAACCGTTTCTAATCGGACGATTTCCGTACAAAACTTACATTTGGCAGTTTTCCACGGACATATTTAAAAGAAAAAAATTCCTAGTTAATAGCTTTAGTGGAATCAAATTCTAATGTCCTCATGGGATAAAATAAAACAAATTTATTGTGGTTTTGTTTTGCTTCATACGTTTTTCAACTTCAAAAGCAGGGGGCGCTGTTGATTCCACACAGATGTCAAACTTTCTTTTGAATAGGGTGCTTTAAAAATGCTAAATTACACTTCAGGGATAAGCCGGTAAGAATTACGTTTTGAATCAATACGAATGGTTATAAAGTACCATTGTTAGAGTTGTTACCAAGTTGAACGAACTTTTTATTATTTTAAACGTAATCGAAATTAGAGTAATTTTTTTTACTTTTTGTATATACTTTAATACAATACAATATACATATATACAAATTTTCCAATACTCCTTAATTTCTGGTAAATTGCATGTAAATGAATGAAAGCATAACTTGGTCACAGAAAGAGGTAAAATTTAACCAAAAAACCGGAGCGGAGACAGCCAAACTTCTAGCAGAAAATAGCATGATGTTATAATTAAAATTGATACATTATTTTATGAACAAATATAAGAATTATTTACATTTTCGGTTTTTTAATTAGTTTGCCAAGTATTTTCCCTTAATCGTCAATTGATTCAAGTTATTTTTACCTAGCATTGTGGATAAAAATAACAGTTTTCAGCTTATTAATATGATTATAAATTTTAATTCATTTGAAAATTTTTATGTTACAACAAATCGAATAATATAAATTTTGGCGAGTGAAAATACTAATGTATCAATCCTTTTTGAAAGGGTGAAATTGCGTGCACGTGAAGTTGTTCTATTTAATGTTTTGACATTTATCTTAGTTTTTCTTTATATGAAATTTCTATGTATGTATGTCAATTTAAACGAGTAAATACAGCGAGAAAATGAAAAATGTGCTTCTTGTCATTATTTTCTCGAGTTATTTTCTTACAAAATTTACTGGTGACAAGTGGTGACGGTATTTTAGTCTGGCGTTAGAAAGGTGTACTTATTTAATATAAACGATACGCGCATTTGTTCTTAAAAAACCTATCGAGAAAGATATATAAGTTGTATAACTTTAACAAATAAAAAAATCAAGCCCCAAAATGGATAACATAGTGAATGGGAACCATTATGAACAACTGCACCAGGGACGCTTAAATATGTATAAATCAAAGGTTGATGTTGTATTGGGTGCCCAATGGGGCGATGAAGGAAAAGGAAAAGTCGTCGATATGCTGGCTTCTGAAGTTGACATTGTGTGCAGGTGTCAAGTAAGTAAACAACTCATTTCATTATTTATATTACTTGTTAAATAAATTAAACTAATGATTTACAACATTTGATATATATATATATATGTACATACATACATAAAGCGTAAGACTCAAGGTGCAGTCTTAGCATACATTGTAATAATTTCCTGCCTTACTGATTACAACTGCTATTGGGTCTGTGTGCGTGTGTATGTATACAAGTTATTGTATAAAAAAAATCTTCAAGATAATATAAAATCGTATATTTTTGAGTTACGAAAGAAAATAGTTATTGTAAATAGCAATTAATGGCGAAGGACATTTTAAAAATATTCTATCGAAGTTGTTATATGGAAGTGAACTGTGTGGTGAACATTGTAGTACATACATTCATACGTTTTATTTACTGTGAAATATACATATGTATGTAGTCCAAAAGTATGTATAGGATGTTCTTCTTTGTGGTGCACATACATATGTATGTAAATACATAGGTATATGCTTTTGTTTTGCCTTTATATAACTACATACATACATACATACGTCCATTAATACATATGTAAATACATGTGTACATGTGCATGAATATTCTTGATAAATTGGTGCGTATTGTTTGGATCGCATCAGCTTAAGTTGGCAGTGATTTAATTTCTATATATGTATGTACAAACGTACAAAGCCAAATGTATATATGTATGTATGTATGTATATTTTTTATCGTTTAAAGATTCGTCACTGCTTTTTATGCATATTTTTAATTGCTACTTTTGCACTTGTTTATTACTCACAAATTACAAATAAATACATATGTATGTATGTACATTATTATATACGACATATGTATGTACATGTATTTATATTTTTTAATATATTTTATTTACATACATACATACATAGGTACCTATTCTAATGGCGGCATGTACATATGCATAGATCCATGCATACTTAAGTGTCTACATACATACATATGTATGTATGTACATAAATATATGTATGTATATAGATATCTGTACGTGCGATCAATAATAACTTAATAATAATGCTCAGTCGTTAAGGATTATAAATAATCCTCATATATACATACATACATATGTATGTATGTATACGTGTGTCTGTAGATACAGTAAGGAAAAATTAAAATAAATTCAATACATGAATTTTTAGTAATATGTATACCTATATTTTGTATATGTATGTATGTATGTATATTTCTTAATAACTCTGGATAATATATGTATATACATATTGTGTAATTCTTTACATCATATATCATATATGTACATACATACATATGTACGTATATTACGTGTTATTTTAGTAAATAAGTTCTCTTTGCTCCTAAAGAGTATAAAAAATTTTTCAAAAAAGTTCTAATTAAAACGAAATATTTCACGCAAAACCCAAAAATTGATGGAATTAAATTTTTACATACTGCTAACCATGTTTGAATGAAAACGACGGCTGTGAGGCAAAAAAAGCTTAGAAGATTAGTAGCATCAATAAAATCAAATTGAAAACGTATTATGCATTAATGATAAATCTATCTAGATGTATAATTAAAAACCCTGTACTTATTTATGGGTTAATGTAGTAAGTTTAATTTGCAAATAATTTTTGTATCTGTCTGTTTTTACATTACCTTAAAGTATTGCAACTTGTTTATTTTCACGCCCACAATATCTACGTATACATTTGTATTTATGTATTTATGTGCGCTGTAATATTTACTCCGCAAATAAAATATACAATACATGTTTTGTTTACAATTAAAACTATGCTTAAAGAAATAATTTTTTAAGCAGTTATATCACCATTAAATCCTATTCAGTTTCTTCTCGGAAAGGAATAGTACATACGTACATACCTGTTACAATTTTTTTCAACTACTATCTTTTATTATAATACGAAATTATGCTGCGAAGATCTCTGTTAAAGATATGGTTTGACGGCCTTGTTATGCTTTTCCATATTTACGCGGATTAGTGACAAGCGGTAATAGTGCGATAAACATTCAAAAACTGCCCTGAAAAATGTATGGCTTTTTTGTTACTTTATAAACATACCATATACAGTAGATGAATTTTATAATATCAGATCTTTCCGTAATGTTTTGATTGTAATGTTTTCTGCTTTGTATATTCGAAATTCTAAATGTTTATTTTTTAACAGTACATTTCCTACTGAAATATAAGGCTTTCTGTCATAAAAAGCTTTTGTTTCCATTTATTTTCTTTACTTTTCCAGTTACTATTCTGTAGTGGCATTTCAATGCACCTGTAGCGGAAGGTTGTGTTTACATTTTCTTATAGTGCAAATGGCTTATTTCGATAATTTTTGATTCATCTTGTAAATAAATTTGAATCCGGCGCTTCTCTGCTTTGAACACATTTTATGTATCAAATTCAGAACACGAGCCACTTGTTATAACAAAAATTGGTACCAGCTGGCTATTACTCATTTGATCACAAAAAAAAAACAAAAAACTCAAATTTCATTCATTAAGAAAAGCAAGCTAATTCTAAACAAAATATCGCCATTCATATACATACATAACAGAATAGCAATATTATTTATTAAATGGAATATTATGGAAAAGCTTATAAAAGTCGCTTGATTTTACGAGAAAATAGCCAAGTTGGATATAATATATTAAAAACATAACATTTTCTTCTGATTATTCGTGAGTTTCCCCGATTAATCGATGTGTTTTTTATGAGCCCTTAATAATTTAAGTAATTACCAATTTTTTTTTGTAAAGTTAAAATCTTTAAAACGTCTAAGATTTTTTTTTCTAAAATTTATGATACATCTGTTTTTCTTAATTTTATTTTATCTGTAATGGTAGAGCAGAATTTTTGCAAATTTTATTAACTTGAAATATAATACGACACTATAGAATTGGTAACTCATCAAAGAATTTTCCTAATATTTTAACCAATTAAAAAATTGATCAAAATCAATACATTTAGATAAATTTTGATTGATGAAAAATAAAAGCAAAGAAAATTCGCAAATTTTCAAAGATAAAATTAGTCAAAGTAACATTCAACAGTCTTGTAGAAACTAAATTGATTTAGAATCGGTCGGTTTCAAAAAATAAAAAGCAAATCGAAATTTCGTCTTTAATTGATATTTTCGCTTGTTGGCATTTGTTTTACAGTTAGTTGTTATTGTAGCAAAAGTTTTGGGCCAAAATTATTATTGAACAGTTACTCCTAGAAATTGTAAAGGAAAGTTGCATCGCAACAAAGGGAAGCTTTGAACTTTTTAATTAATTTTAAATATTTCTTCTTAGTAATACAAAAAAAAATTTAATGATGGTATAAGTTTTGCCAATGGTAAATTTGATGTATCAAGTATTTTTAAAATGATGAAATTGTGTGCACGTGAAGCAAGACTAAATAAAGCGAAAACTTGAACTTTGTAGTCCAGTTTTTCGCCATCGCAACAATAGAATCCTTGAACTTTTTAATTTATTTTGAATATTTCTTCTTGGTAATACTAGAAAGAAAATATTTTAATATTTCGGAAGGAGTGGGCTTTGTGTATAAATTCTATATATAAAAAAAAACTACATAATCCGATTTTTGTTTTTGTGAAGTGCTTAATTCTATACTGTGAGACACACCATTATTGAGTTGTTTGAGAAAAATAGGGAAAGCAAGAAAAAACGAACGTCTGTTCGATATGGAGGCTATTTATCTGACTAGTATATATTCACATATACTACACATATGTAGAAACTTACTAATATACATAGATACATACATACATACCTATGTACATACTTACATATATTTGTTTATAAGCAAGACGAATAATTTATAATTATTCTAACACATGTGCGTAATTTTGTTTTTGAATGGTTGCCAACAATAGATGAATATATAGTGGCGGCCATAATTACCAATAACTTCTTTCCAAATTTATTTTGAATGCATTTATTGAGCAACTTTCGACATTTTGCAATTATAATTCGAATAGAAAATTATTAAAATCTGGTCAGGGAAAACCAAGAACTATGATTTTCACAAAAATAGTTCTTTAATGCTAATGTCATTACACAACCTTGAAAAAACATTATTCGGATATTAAAACGAACTTAGCTGGAAATAATTGCAAAGTACATTGCAAAAGTTAGCGTAATATACACGAAATAACCATACCTGTAGCCGAAAATTTAAATGAGTAATTTAAAGAAATATATGTATATAACCAGTGTCGCTGCCAATGAACAATTTTAATTATCCGGAGAATAGAATTAATAATTAAAAGTAGCCGTTTCTAATACATATATATATGTAGATGTGTAACTCAAATGCATACATATAAATATTATAGAGTATTATATTTCAACATAAAGGTTGAAATTATAAACGATATACATATGAATTTAGACACCAGAAGAATATACTTATTATTTGCCAATAGCAGGGGCGTACACATTTTGACAGTTGCTCCCACCAGCATTTGTGAATTCGATTTTTTTTTTGTATTTTTAGAACAGTGTTATGTTATATTATATTTATGTTTTTGACTTTTATTTTTATTTTGCTTTTTAATTCATTCTTTGTTGGTGTACAAAAGGTAATGAAATACCATAGCGTTGTTAAAAAAAAAAAAAAAACATTTCTTCACCATTGCTCATGTGTACATTTATAAATCTATGTACATCTATAAATATTGTCTTTATCAAATTATATTTTTTGTTTGTTCATTTATAGGGTGGCAATAATGCTGGTCACACTGTAGTCGCTAATGGTACAGAATTTGATTTTCATCTTCTACCAAGTGGAATAGTGAACGAAAAATGCATTTCGGTTATTGGTAAGTCAAATTTTATTTTTTATTATATTATTATTGCATTATAGAATACCCTACCACTATCTTACAGTAATCAGCAAGATTTTTTCTTTTGTTTTTTATAAAAAATAGTATAATTTGTTTTTCAATGTGTCATTTCTTTTGGGAAGTTTTCTAAAAGAAACCGAAAAAGTATTCCAAAAGAAAATTTGAAAATAAATTATATAACTTCTTATAAAAAAGAAATGACCTGGAGCTTTCTGATTATAATTTAATATAGAATAACATTTAAAATTACAAATAAATTAGTTAAGTGCAAGAGAATCTCAATTACATTTTTTCCATTAAAGTGTGTTGATATAATGCAGACGCTCAATAGTTTATCCTTTTCCCCTTCACCTTTTGAGAATGCATTTAAATTACTATATATGTATGTAAATATGAAATGACTTCTAAATCCATTAAAATAATAATGTGCCATTAAGCTTACAAAATTTAAAAATAATTTAAGATTTAGTTGTGATTATATTACACAATACACAAATTTTGTTAAATCGATTTTATTATACTTTAATGAACATTAAACATGCTATTCGTATTAATGCAATTATAATTTTTGCGGGTTGTACTACTGTCGCCAGCATGTCAGTGAAATATCACAAGGAACTTTTTACTTGTGCAATCTGCATTATATGCGATTTATAAATATTTACTTTTTGTGCGCAAACAGAGTTATGTTCAATTTGTAGTTGTTTATTTCCCAAGACCGCTTATTTTATGAGTGAATTTTTTACTTATAATAAAATGAATTGTTTTCTATTTTTTATTCTGAAAGTTGTTATTAAAGTCAACTTGACAGTAAAACATTGATGCTGAAAAAAGAACACACTCTTCTCTGCTTCCCTTACTGAACCTTAAATTTAGACTCCTTTGAAACTAGATGAATTTCTTTGCATATGTTTCTTTTGCAGCATATATGTATGTATCTTGTGTTTTTAGTTAGAAGATTCCTCATAGTGCTGAACTATCTCAATTGCAAGCAGTTTCACAAGTAATGGGGTATGTTATATATACCAAACATGTTTTAAACACTTTTACTTCAAGGGTTTTTCATTAAATCAAATCACAATACGAAGAGATACATAAATGCTTTGAATATCAAACAAGACGTGTAACTTTTTTTCAAATTGGGTATGCCTTTAATTATCTTATTTCCCTACTGTATTGCAACAGTGTAGGCTAAAGATTTGCTGCATTTACATATCAAATTATTCCTTTAAAATATAGCACGTCGAAATCTGAAGCTGAAGAAATATTTAAACCCGATTCAAACAAAATTCTTACAAAAAACGTACTAAAATCTACGAATAACAAGTACAAAATATTTTTTAAAATCGGTGTTATTTTTTAACAATTATTTAACTATTTCAACTGAATTTCCTGATTTCGCGTTTACAGGAAAAAACTTCTTGTAGAAATTATTTGTGCAGGCAGTTTTACATTTGAAATTGCTAGGGATAAAACCGAATGAATTTCATGAACAAGCACATATCTACGCTTCTATATTTCTCTTCGAAATGTCAGCTGTCTTCTGTCGACAAACCTAGAATTTCAGCAAAAAAACTCTCTTAATGTAGACATTGACTTTAAATCTTCGTTACACTTTGTTAGCTTAATACTGTATGCGTGTGTGTCACCCACGATTAAAACAGTTAACGCCGTATTATTATAGTTTTCACTCTATTACCGTACGTAGATACTAGAAGGAGAATGAGTGATATACTGCAACAAAAAGATATATGAAAATTTGGCGCATTTCATAAAAGGAAATGTAGGTTGTTTTTATATATACTGGCAAGATTGACGATTTTTTTAAATAAATCTTTATAGAACAAATTATTGTTTAAAATGCACAAAACTCACAATCGATCAAATTGATCTCTTTCTTATCGTTAAATTTGCTACACACAGTTTATTGTATTTTTTTGCCGCCATCAAATTTTTAGTAACTTGAAATTATTTTTTTTTTTTACTTTTTAATATTGTTGCCAAAAAATTATTCTATTGATGAAAACTACACTCCCCTTGACATTCAGCCACAAATTAAAAACAAAAATAAAAAAATTTCAATTTTAATGAAAGAGAAAAATAAAAGTCATGAAATCTGCCTGTTTCAAATACATACATATGTATGTACATATTTTCCTTGAATACTCATCATCACATTAATGTATGTATTTAATGTGTATACATATATGTACATACATATGTATCTATACATAAACAGCTATACATTTACACATTTGTTTGTAGTAAACATAGACAGGCAACCTAGCCAAAAGGCACAGTATACAGAATTGTTTTTCAAGTAAATTTATAATTATTCCTTTTAATTTTTTATTAGTTAAATTTTTATTTATTAATTTCTTTAAGCTTCTACAACAAAACTTAAGTCTTAGCATAGCGGAAATATAAGTGTTGTTACAATTATTAAGATAAAAAATTAGTCAGAATAAATACACAGGTAGGAGACGAATAAATTGAAACAATAAGAAGTATTTATAGATACATGCGAATTTAAGTTGTTTTAAAAGTCTGTTTTGCTTATATGATCTAGACACCACTGAGCCCTACTTACATACATATCTACATACTATGTATTTATGCAAGAATAAAGCATGAAACAACTAACCCACATGTAATTAATGTGTCTATGTGCGTAGCTATGCGGAAGAGTATTTTTTCGGTTTTAATTTACCTATTAAATGAAATCCAAATAGCTTAAAATGGCGGGAAAATATTTAATAGAATAATTCATCAAATCAAGCTTATTGGCCGGTATTGAAAATCGTTTTGCTTGATTAATGAACGGCTAAAATACAATGAAAAAACACGAGATATGTACTATATATGTATGGATACTTTTTACGATAAATATTTTTGTTTTATTTCCACATTTGTTTTCGTTTAATGTGTATACCTACTTACATACTTATAACAAAGTCATTTCGTAAATCACATGACCAAAAGAATTAAGCACTTGCGTTTGTAACAAAAACACAGCAGAATAAAAAAACAATAATGTTCACTAATATCAATGAACCTGATTCAATTCGATCGTACGAGAACGTTATCTAGCTTTTTCTAGTTAGAAATAATTATCATTATTATTATTATCTTTTTCGCGTTAATTTGTTTATACTATATGCTTAAATGTAAAAAAAAACCTCTTGTTTATCTACTCGTCATGTTTGAAATAATGGATTCATAATTTTTCAAATTTTGTTCCTTATTAATTTGATTATTAGATCATTTTCGTGTGTATATGTTAGTATATTATTTAATTGTATTTTATTGTTCATCTATTTTATCTAATACAGGTAATGGTGTAGTTATTCATATACCATCATTGTTCGATGAATTGTCCAAAAATGAAGCCAAGGGTCTACAGAAATTGGAACATCGTCTGATTATTTCAGATCGTGCTCATTTGGTATTTGATTTTCATCAGGCTGTTGATGGCATGCAAGAAGCCGAAAAAGGTGGCAAATCATTAGGAACCACCAAAAAGGGCATTGGCCCAGCTTATTCCAGCAAGGCTACCCGCAATGGTATTCGAGTGGGTGAACTGTTGGGCGACTTTAATGTATTTACCGAAAAGTAAGCTTACAAACAAAAGAATAAAAGCTTGTAGTATTTAACTAATCTTTGAACCTGTTTTTAGATTCAAGTTAATTGTTGCTACTCATTTGCGCTTATTCCCCTCCATTAAAATTGATGTTGATGCCGAGCTCGCACGCTACAAAGAATACGCTGAAATGTTACGTCCTTATGTCAAGGATACAATTTGCTTCTTACATACTGCATTGCGTCACGGCAAAACAATACTAGTTGAAGGCGCCAACGCTGGAATGTTAGATATTGATTTTGGCACTTATCCATATGTTACAAGCAGTAATTGCAGTATAGGTGGCGTCTTAACGGGACTCGGTTTGCCACCTCAAACGATTGGTGAAGTTATTGGTGTTGTCAAAGCGTACACGTCCCGCGTGGGTGATGGACCTTTTCCCACCGAACAATTGAATGTAGGTATTTCAAATCATATGGATACGATTTTATAATATCTAATTTCTTCACTTAGGAATACGGAGAGTTATTGCAAACTCGTGGTGTTGAAATTGGCGTCACTACAAAACGAAAACGCCGCTGCGGCTGGCTAGATCTTCCTTTATTAAAATATACCTCATTAGTTAATGGCTATACCTGCATTTGCCTTACAAAACTTGATATTTTAGACACATTAGAAGAAATTAAAATTGGTGTCGCGTAAGTTTTTCTTTTCTCATTAATTTTTCCTATCATTTTTTTCAAAGAGATCTTGATCATTTTATTTTAGTTACAAACGTCCGAGTGGCGAAAAATTAGATCATTTTCCAGGCACTGTTGCGGAATTAGAAAATATCGAAATTGAGTATGCTGTATTGCCCGGGTGGAAAATGTGCACGGAGAATATCCGTGACTTTAAGGATTTGCCTGAGAATGCACAAAAATATGTTCGTTTTATTGAAAAAGAACTTAGTGTTCCGATACGATGGGTTGGTGTTGGAAAGGGACGTGAATCCATTATAAATGTACATTAGCACTTACATAGCATAAATTTTATTTTACACACCTAATTAACCCTATTTTGTTTAACTGTCCTGCGTCGAAATTCAATTATACATATATTATCAATTGAGTCTCTTTTTCAATTGATACTATTTTAAAGCTTTTTAAATCTTACTAAGGCTAAACTAGCTTAGTGATTTGTTAAGATTTTATTTAAAAGAAACCTCTATTCAAATTCCTAAATATTTGACGATAATGCAATAATAATAAAAAAAAATTGGAAAAGTTTTATGAGGGCTTCAAAAGAATGTTAACTCTAAATACTAAAAAATAGAAAATTTTAACAGCTTTCAATACAATAAAAAAGATATAACAAAAGCCAAATGTTAATTAAGAATTTTAGAACTCCACCAAAAGCAGAAGCGCCGAAAAAAGCTTTATGGTACAATATCTTAAGCGTTTTGTGAAAAAATTAAATGAAAGAACCCTTCAGAAATATGTGTATGTAAGTTTTTATTAAGTTAATAAAATAAGTTCATTATTGTGTCCAGAAAAGAAAACTACATGAAAAAATTTTGCTGCACAATTTTTTTTGGACGTAATAAAAATGGGTTAAAAATCTTAGGGGCAAACAATATATATATGTATATACATATTTTGGAATAGTATTGGAGGGGTATACCTTGGTTTTCTTAAAACAGCATTGGCATTGATTTTGGCATTCAATTACAATGGACTTTGTGTTCTAAGCTATTGAAAGATGAAGATAAAAGCTCAATGCAACAGATTTTGGGCAAGTTTTCGTAAAATCATATTAAATAAGAATTTCACTAAAGGTGCAAAAACTCCTCTATCCCAAACTATAACGCTACAGTATCATTAAAAGAAACCCCGGTAAAGTATCTGCAAAAGAAAAAAATGGTATAGTTAAAACAATTTTATATAACAATCGTATTTATAAAGATGTATATTTACATTAGGCATGTCCCACGATGTCAAAGCTTGCTAACCTTTTGAATGACAAAAAATTAAATAAAAGCAAAACAACTTACATAATTGGGATATGAACGATAGATTAACACGGCAAAGTACGGGCGAACGTTTTTATATCTTTCAAACAACTGATTATTTTACAACATTAAATAAGTTCGAAGATAAGGTATGGAAACCATAATATTTTTTAATATGATTCGAGTTTATTAATGGTTTTAAAGCTGTACATATTTCCTTTAAATTCTTATTATTAGAGTCAACTAGGACGGTAACTACGAGCAATATACATACATATGTATAGGAAACAGATGTGGATAGCTAAAAGGCAAGAAAACTCAATTATTTCTTTTCTATGTAAAAGAGATATGTTGCGATAGATAACATTATTAAACTTCCATTTGTGCTTTGACAATATTGAGTCAATTTTTTTTCTATGTATATCAAACATACATACATATAAGATATTTTTTTGTGCAACGTTAAGAAAAATAAAAAACTAGAATTGGAAAATAAAATAATTTAGGTTGTGCGTGTGTGTGTGATTTTACATGCATTAACAAAGTACTTATTGCGTCAACCTATTCCGTTAACCTCAGTTGAAAAAGCAAAGTATGACGGATTCTATTTGGTCCGGCCTTCAATGCTACCCACGTTTCAGTACTGGATAATATAAAAGTCTGGTAGTTACACACACTTGTACGAATAGTATTCATTTTTGCAACTCTGCAAAGTTTTAGTATACAGAAATTACAACTTTGAAGATAATTTTTCGGAATCTCGTCCATTTCGTTTTTTACTGGCTAGGACTCTGGTTCAGCGCTGCTCAAAACAAGAGATTTGAATACCTCGACCGGATTTCTAATACAAAAATGGTAAGTATTTATTTGTTTTAGTTGCCTTAAACTGTATTAACTGAGTTGTTAAATCATTTTATCTAAAAACTTTGTGTAAACACGTGTCAACATTAACATAACCTTGCATTAATTTTTCACTCAGGCTGCTGCTCCAAAAGACATTGAAAAGCCCCAAGGCGCCGACTCTTCTTCCGTTCATCGCATCCGTATAACTTTAACCTCAAGAAACGTGCGCTCTTTGGAAAATGTGTGTCGTGATTTAATCAACGGTGCTAAAAACCAAAACTTACGCGTCAAGGTATGTATTAGTGGCGTTTTTGTGAAAGCATTGACCTGGAGGTCTTGTTTTTTTAGTGAACATGGCTTAAGTCATACGAAATGCTAGATCAAATTACTTAAACTGGACATTGTTCTTTATTTAAAAAATAAATAAAGCAACTTTATAATTTAAGTTATATTTTTTTAACTTCGTATTTGAAAGTTTCCAACATGAATTAAAAATATTTATTTTTCTATTAGGGGCCAGTACGCATGCCAACAAAAGTTTTACGTATTACCACCCGTAAAACACCATGTGGTGAAGGTTCAAAGACTTGGGACAGATTCCAGGTAAATATTGGATTTCAAACATTTATATGTAGTTATATAGCAAACTTGATATCGGTTTTAGTTTATGATGTTGATCAGTTTAACTCTAACCAGTATTATGTTAGTTTGCTCATATGAAACGAACTCCCATAGTCCGTTTGGAAGAACATACTTTCTTACGGCTCTCCGAGTTCTACAAAAATTGTTACTGTATATAAAATAGAAATTTAATTTGTAATTTGTACGTCAATTTTTTTGTTTTTTTGTTTTAGATGAGAATTCATAAACGCATCATCGATTTGCACTCTCCATCTGAAATCGTTAAAAAAATTACTTCTATCAACATTGAACCTGGTGTAGAAGTTGAAGTTACTATTGCCAACTAAATAGAATATTAATGATTTGCATTAAACAGAAAAGGTTTTTAATAAAAGAAACAAACTAATATTTTTTGGCTTTTTTTTGTAAGGGATTTTTAGGAGAAATTTAAATTATAAGGAAATCCTATTACATATAAATTTTTATAAATCAATATAAATTTTTATTGTTATTTATTGTCTGATGTTAGCCTGCAAAACACTAAAATGCATGTTAAAAAATTTTTCTGTTACTAAACTTAAATAAAAATTATATTGCATATGAGTGGAATGTTTAGTTGACGAAGTTTGAATTTATGTAAAATCTAATAGTAGTCTGGTACTGGAGCACATGCAATTTTTACAAAATCCGTATACCGCACCATACTATTGTTGGTAACATTTGCTTCACGAAAAATATTGTCCACCTAAAATAAAAATGACAACTTAATAATATCGAGATAAAATGATCATATATTTACCTCTCGAACTGACAAGCCTTCCCCCCAATTTTGCAACAAGTTTCTCAGCTGTCTAGCTGGTATAACACCGGAGTTCTGAGGATCTGCGGCTTTAAACGCAGCCACGACCTCACTCGGTAAGTCTTCCACCTTCGAATGTTGGTGCATAACTTCTAAAAAGTCGGCAAAACTCATTTTTCCACTTTTCTTTTTTAAATAACTAATCAACTCCTGAATTGTTGGTGACAGTCCCAACGACCTCATTATAACAGTTAATTCATCCAAAGTAGTAATTTGGCCCGAACGGGCAAATAGGTAGAAACATTCGCGAAATTCTATGAAACAAAATATATTTCTAAATAAATTTAGTCATTCATCGGTCTGCTGGAGTAAATAAATATGTATGTATGAAAGTAAATATGTACATAGTATATTTATACGTAGTATGTATGCATCCAACTATGAAACGGGCTTATTACGAAAAATACTATTAGACAAACTTTCACATTTGCTTGTTATGTATGTATGTAGTACATACATACATAATTACTTTTAAATGTCTTACCGTCAATATCTTGTTCTTTGAAGTAACGAGCCTGAAACGTAAAAAAAAGTTATTGTCGTATAAGTTACAATACGCAAAGTTTAGTTTTTCATTTACTATACCCTATTATTTTCGAATATTATAAACTCACCATTATTATTCTTGACAAATAAAAAAATTTTGCAATTAAAACTTCAACACAAACAAAAAATATTTATGCACTTGCCTAAGATTAAGTTGCAGCAAATACACGTAAAACAAGTAAGCGTTCAGTGAACGACAGGTAATCACTATACCAACCTTAACGTTAAAAATATGTATGTATGTATATACATACCGGCCCCTTTCAACGGTTTATTAAAAACACTTAATTCAAAGAATTAACTATAATAAAAAATAAAGAGAAAAAATATGTATCTTAAAGTAAAATGTAATATTAGCAACAGTATTCAAACTAAAAATAATTATGTATATTATATTTGTATATTACTGTGTGTATGCGATTGCTACTAGGGAAATTCAAAGCTGTTATTCCTTATTCAAAATTTAAATTTTCCACTGTATATTTTCGTAATGTCGCACGTGCTAATTATATGTTAAGTTTAAAATATACTAGCCGCTCTCTTCAACATAAAGGTGTGGATTATCATCTAAGTCTCCTTTTCAATAAATTTCTATGATTTTGTATTCTCCATACTTTATTCTGCTGTCAACAAAATCCATGAGAATAAAGTCATCGCAGGACCGCGTTGTTACTATCAGGGACCATGTAAGTCTCCGATTGAACATACTACCGGCTAAATAAAATTTTAAGTTCGCTTTATGTGTACGTGTTTATTTAGTTTTGTTGTTTCACATTTACTTTTTGACGTGTCAGTGGTTTTTTGTAAAACAGATTGTGCCAAGAGTCTAATAATTTTAACTTGAGTGGAAATTCGTACTACGTAATAACTATGGAAATGAACTGGGCACTTTTAGTGTTATTTGTTCTTGGAATATCCGTTACAAATGGTCAACGGGTGGCTCCCGGTGTACCTCCTCAACAATATGTAAGTTGATAGATAGGACAATCATTCAAACTTTTTGAAGTACATACATATACTGTGTGTGTTACCACTGGATTTTATTGTACTTTTCTGATAGCAACAACCTCCGCACCAATATCAACAACAACCTCCACAACAACAACAGCAACCTTCACAACATCAGCAACAGCAGTATCAGCAATATCCTCAGCAAAATTTACCACCAGGAGTAAATCCTGAGCAATATGTGAGTTGATTTAGATTACAAAACACACTAAGTTATTCATGGAGTAGAACTATAATTTCTTCACAATGTCAATATTACCTAGCATCAACAACAACAACAAGTCCAATATCAACAAGTACCAGTACAACAACAACCCCCAGCTCAACAAGTACCAGGTCAGCAAGTTCCTCAAGGACACTTTGCAGGTCATCATCATCATGGTCAGCAGCAAGTCTTGAATGCTGCTAATGTTCAACACGAAAGGGAGTAAGTACTTCAAAATGATAAATTTTAGGGAAAAAATTTAACCATCTGAGCATACGTGGTTCGAAAGCGATCTATTTGAATTAGCTGGTCTGACTGGTACAATTATGACTACTATAAAATAGACGAATTGTGCGATAGGTTCGGCGAATCAATCATTCGAACAAAGTCGTTTTTCTGTGAATAAAAAGATAAAAGCATTGACTTTCCTGAGTATTTTCTAATGTATTAATTAAATAGTTTAATTTTACAAAATTACTTTCGTCACTTCTTTTGCTTACAATTTGATGCCGAAAAATGATTTTCATCCCAGACCTGTCTAAAAAGAAATTGCTGGCTTTTAGGACATTTCTGTATTTTACAGTTAGTACTAATCAATGCAAATTAAAATATTTCGCCTGCTAGTGCTCATATGAATGTATTTTTAGTCTAAGAATTCATTCTTAGGCTCAATACATTAATAAGGTTATTAAAACATTTGCTGCAGCAATCCGCAATCAATTTTTTTATCATTTAGTTTTTTTAGGAACACAATTACAATACATATTTATGTATGTACATTCTTTTTAGACATATCCAAGAGCATATGCAAGTTCCCATTGATACTAGCAAAATGTCGGAGGCTGAGTTACAATTTCATTATTTTAAAATGCATGACTCCGATAACAACAACAAGTTAGATGGTTGTGAATTGATAAAATCTCTCATCCATTGGCATGGTAAGCGAAATTATTTGCATTTATTTTTCATTTTGACATACATATGTACATACATACATACATATTTATAAGACTATAAGCTTCAAATAGCACACTAGTTCACTGTTATTTAATTTTTTTTATTTTCATATAAAACCAATGCTACATTAATATAACCATGTAAACATTACGTATTAAACATGTGTCGTGGGTTGTTTCATAATATGCGTCTAAATTTTATGTCAACAAAAAAATATATTGTTTTTGGTATATGATCATCTGTGTGTCATCATGGTGTTGTGTACATAAAAATCAAAACTATTTGCTACCTAAGAGCAAGGCAGCAAAGATGCTCAACAGCCAACAGTGGAGGAAAAAATATTTACAGATGAAGAGCTGGTAGCTTTAATTGATCCTATATTGCAAATGGATGATTCGTCGAAAGATGGATACATTGACTATCCGGAATTTATGAGAGCCCAACAAAAATCTCAACAAAATCAACAACAACAACAGCAGCAGAAAGCGCAAAATAACGGCCATTAGGTTTTCATTCCATAAAATAGTTCTTGACTATTTCATAATTATGTTCTTTTTTAATTTTTTTTACATAAATCAATTGTTGTATTTTCATTTCTTGAAATTTTTTAGTTTACTCCCTTTTCTTAAACTTTCCAGCTGGCATCATAATTATTGAACAATTTATTTTTTAACAAATGGTAGATTTTTGTTACGAGTGATCTTTTACTACATTAAGGTAAAAATATGACTGAAAATAATAGAAAGCTCATTTATAAACAAAACATACAGTCTGTTCAACAAATGTGTGTTTATAATATGTATCTAATAATTTAAAATAAAGTATGAATGACATATATATGTATATATATATATATATATATATATATATATATATATGTATATCCATTTCTCAAAAGAAAGTATATTAAAACATCAAGTAGTTCTTATGCATTTAAGGAAAATATAATATAATGGTTGTGGTGAGCTTTTTTGTGTCGCGAGATCACTATGTCTTACTACACTTTTTCCAACAATTTACAACCCTCTTTTAGTGAAAGATGGAGAAGCTGCCACAGAAGAAGCAGTTGGCAAAACATTCTCAGACGAACAATTATCCGAAGCTGCTGACCACATTTTGAAAGCGATGGACTCGAATAATGACGGATACGTTGATTATACGGAATATCGTAAGAGTGAAGAAAGCCACTAAAATTATAATGAACTACGAAAGTACGAGTACAATTTTTTTACGTATTTTATACAAAGAAGTTTAATATATGTATGTACGTATATGTATAATGTACTTCTATGCGTATGTAAATTAAACTAATGTTTTGTTTTGTTACTAATACTCTGTAGATTGTTGTCTGTCCCACTTTGTCGAACGTTAACGTTCGCCAATGTTTTGAAGAACAAAAAACTGGTTAAAATTAACTAACGGTAAAGTCCACATATTTTTTTGTCCTTTAAAACACGTAAACGTTCGACACCATGGGACAGGCGATGTATTTACATGCATGTGTGGTGTGTATGGTATGTATGTATGTACATACATCGTTGCTACCGAAAATAAATTTTATTTCCGTACATATTTAGTTAATATTAATCTAAGCAATTCTTCTGCTATTTAACATCGAAAACTCAAACAAAAAGAATGCATTCTAAGTCCTAAATCATTACAAATAATAAATTGAAGTTATCGGTAGGAAAGTTTTTCTAAACTATGTAATTAAAAACGTTTTTTTGACATAAAACCAAAATAGTTTTGGCAAAATTATTTCCTCCTCCCTTCTTTATATGTCTTCACTTTCCTTTTTAACTAATAGCATTTTTTGTAAGCAGTAGATTTTATTACAGAATCATTTTATTGATTCAAATTTCTTATTTGGGAATTCTTGCACACACACACACATTCATATACATATGTATGTATATGCATTCATACACACCTGCATATCTATGTACATACTTGTTAGTCAATATAATAATTAATTTTTCTGTTTCCGAAGATAGCAATAATAAATGTTATATTAATAGTATTTATAAACAGTCAAATATTTATGTACATATGTATGTATGTATAAAGGGCTATTGTAAGCGGAATATTTAACAAAGGACGAAATAAACATGAGAGGGGTAAGTAACGAATGAAAATAAAATCTACTAACGTTATTTCGACGATACAAACAGTACAAATAGAGAATACACTCTACGCATTGCCAGACATGAGTATGAATAATATAGATTTAGAAATTTCTTTCGTACTCGTATTTTAAAAATCTTGTAGCTTAAGAATTGAACCCTGCCAGAAAATTTGTTTGTTTGTACGCGTGCGTACCCTAAAAATATGAATTTTGCACAATTTCGAGGTAAGTGTGCTAAGTTTCTTCTTGCTTTCTTGGAAATACACACATTCTCGTTTGCACTGACTGACTGCTTTGTACTTTACACGTATGTATAATGATATGTACATATTTGTATTTAGATTAAATTATGTTAATGTTACCTACTGTGAATATTAATTAAACTTAAGCTTTTTTTAATTTTAAATGTTTTAAATATTCCTATGAGTAACTTCCATGGGAGCTGTACATGAGAAATGCTTTCTAAGTAATATATGTATGTACATAAGTTTATATATATGTATGTATATAAATATATTGTAGTACAATCGAATTCATTTGTTTTTAGGCGCATTCATAGAATTGCTGAGTAACGAGTTCTTAAGTCCTAAATATAGCAAAAAATTCAATAATTTACAAAAACAAGTACAGATGAAGAGCTGGTAGCTACAAGCACGGATATAAATTTTTTTTAATATTTCAATATGCATTCATATGTATGTATGTACATACATATGTATGTATACCCACTGAGCAATCAATCTAATGGGCACTGCAAAAAACGCAATATGGAACTGATATAAGCAAGCTGTGCTGCCACATCCACAGAGTTAAAACAGTCTGCATCTTCAATTAAAATTTTCATATTTTTTGCGTACCCATATACTACATACATACATATGAATAACGTGGTGTTCATGTAATTAAAATATTTCGACACAAAGAGACAAAATTATGTATCTTTCCTTGAGTCTAATCCTATCTGCTTTTATATACATACATATGTATGTAGAATCGCAAAAATTTGAAACTATGACGCTTTATATGATTTTAAGATCGTGCGCCGTAACAAAATAAATGTTTCAAGAAAGTTTTACACTCAAAAATAACATTCTTATCAATAAAATACTAAAAATCCTAACATTACCCGATCCATTTTTTAATTTCACTAATGCCTTTTTATGCCGGTTTATATGTATCTGCAAAAAAAATTATGATTAAATTTAAAAAAAAAATTCTATTTATGTACATACATATGTATATAGTTTTTCACAATAAAGTTTGACGGTATGTATGTATGTATGTACATACATATATGTGCATACTAATCGGGTCCGACGCATCGGTGGAGTTGTTGCCACTAACTAAGTTTGTTTATTGAAGAATATAAAAACTACAGACAATATTCTAAAGTACTGGAACTAGTTGAATTCATAGCAGATAAAACAACAATTAACAACGAACTCCCAAGTACATATGGACTGATGATATGGAAAATACTTTTAAGCATAAACGGCTATTCAGCTATACTCTCATTTTTGTCTGTTATAAAGGCGCCTTAACCGCAACGCTTGTCGTACAAATTGGAGTACTCAAAGTTGGAGTAAAAATACGTATGTATGTATGTATCTAACGTAAAGTAGTATAATTTCTAGATTAGATTTATTTTCGTTTATACTTACGTTACATTGATAACAACTCGACAGTATTTTTACAATAAAATGTTTAATATATAATTATTTTTTATTTGCCATATCAGCTTTTATTGCTAATAAACATTTTCATTGAATATCAATCATATATGTATGTAAGTATGTATAACATTTTAGTTTTAAAAAGCTATGAAGTAAATGAAAACATTTTAAACTAGCAACTACATTAACATCATAAAATATGATTATTTTAGCAAATACAAGCTTAACTGCTTATGTTAGTACATAGATAAATGTAGATTTGATAGATTATTTTATATTCTTAATAAAGGAAGAATATATGTATGTATGTATGTATGTATATTTGGACATTTAAAAAAAATAATAAATACATATGTATGTATGTATAATTCTTGTAGACGCAAGCAAAGTTTAGTCGGTGTGAGATGGTTTGGTTTTTGTAAAATTTATATTAAAATTAGTGCATTTATATTTGTAAGTATGTATATAAGTATATTTGTGTTTATGTACATATGTATATAGTTGAAATATGCTTTTGCCCAATACCATGTTCGAGGAATTTTTACCAACACAAATACAAGATTGTAAAAAGTGCCAGGTGCTTAAATTATTTTTTGTTTTCAATTTAAAAAATATCTGTTACTCTGTTATATAAATTAAAGAAAACTGAAAGCAATATTCTCTGTTTCCTCTACTTAACTTTTCAATATGAATATAAATATCACTTATGTTTCTATAAATAATATCAAATTTCGTATTGCGCATAGTTTTGAACTACTCATTGTGTTTTTTTAGCTCGCCTGCGTTTGAAACCGCTCATTTGTTTCAGTAACTGAGAATTTTCATCATCCATATCCATATGAGGCTCCCAAAGTCGTAAACGTTTTGGTATGTATATCAAACCAACAAGAGTAATTGCTACCATTAGAAAAACAAAATAAACAAGAAACATTGAAAACGCATGTTAATCAGCCAATATAAGTATTGTAACTTACAATTCAATACACAGGGGAAGATGACATAAAAATTTAGTGTACTTGACCGGAAGTATAGAGCTTCAGTTAAATACATGATCATGGTTAAAGCCAAAGAACATCCTCCCATGCTGACCACTCTGAAATGCATATATCCAGATTAATTGTAAGATAATGTTTCATAACATTGCTTCACTATGGAAATGCCAAAATATCTATGTATGTAATTGTACCAACAAAAGGTAAATATTTGTATGTGTACATATATACATATGTATGTATATGTGTACATATATACATATGTACACATACATATATATATGTACACATACATATATATATATATATATGTATGTGAGTAGTTTGTGATCCGTTAAACCCACGTGTATATATATAGTAACAACAGATTTTAGTATAACATAAGCAATTTAGGAATGCAGTGCCAGATATTTGCTTCTTGTTCAAATACACGTAAAATTAACGAACATTTCGGTTCCAGTGTTAACATGTACCGTATGTAAATTTTCGAATGTCTTTTAGTTTATATCCCCTTTATTCCTATTAATAGTAGAAATTTTGGTTGCAAACGATAACATGCAAAACATTTCAGATATTTGTTAGCAAATTTATTAAAAAGCTTTCAGAAACTTCGCAGCCATTCTTTTTTGAACTTGCATCAAATATGAAACTAAAGCGTTAACATAGGAAACATTTACTTTCATGGTATAACTTACGGTCGGTAGTGAATGTATAAAGTACAATGAACCAATGCTAAGGCTTTTAGTAGGCAATACATGCCAATTATTCGAGATACGGTGTAATCACCTGAAATTAAATAAATAAAAATGTTAAAACATTTAAATAACAATACAACATTATTAATTATCTATATATATATATAAAGTAGAATATGTGTTTGTCTGTTTGTTTGTACCTTATGGGAGACAAGACCCCCGGAGCGATCTACCTGTAATCTTTACAACATTTAAGTAGGACTCCGGAATGAATTATAGGCTACATTTCCGACCACGCCCTCTTTTAAGTCCATTTTTTTTCAATTATGTTACTTCTTCCAAATAGTTTTTAATAAATTTTATAATATAAAATATTTGTGGACCAATTTTCAATATTTTTGTTTGCATATGGAAGAGGTCCACTATTTTTTTTTTGTAAAACAGGGAGAGGGCAAAATGTGGGCTCCCCAAAAAATGTGGTTGTTTGTGCGTATGTAAAGGGTCTACGATTGTTTTGGAAATAGGAAGGGAGGGCGAGGCTGCCCCACATTGCCCGCCCCAATAATTGATTATCAAATAACTTCGTTTGACTTGACATCAATTTTAAATAATGTAATGTTTAGTGGAATGCGTGTTATAAAAACAAAAAATATGAAATGAATTCAAACACTTGTATGGGATGTAAGGATGTAGCTTAAAAAGGTTAAACGCATGATGTGGAAACTTCAATACAAAATAGTTCCTAAAAAAATGTGATAAAAAATTAAGAATAGTTTGAATAACTAGTTAGAATCTGATGACGAATATTAATTTGAATATCTAATTGTGCATATTTGTGATAATTGACGAATTTTCGTATAATTTTATTTATAAAATACTCCTCACACTATCGTAATTTTGTAATGCGTGTATATACCTATGTATATATGTATATAAGTATATATGTAGGTAGTTATAAGTAAATATGTGCAAATAAACACGTAAATGTGATATTTAATTTAACGATTTCTTTAAAATAATAAATACAACAGCTAACTTTTAAACCGTAACATTTACATACTTATACACCTAAAGACTCAATTAAAATATGTATGTACATTTTTTAATACTTTTTATACTCAATTAGAAATTTCGTTTCATTAAAGGGAGTAAAAATTTGTTGGGCATTATAAGCATAAATTGTAAAAATAAACAATCTAAAAGAAAATATTTGCTTAAAGTGAACGTATTAGATTTTACCACTTCAATAGTTTTTGGCTTGTTTTTGAGTAAGTTTATGCAGCTGGAAAAACTTTTGGCATCTTATGACAGTAGGACTCATATACATATGTGTATGTCAATAAACAGGTCAAAATCTCAAAAAGTTACTAATTCCAAAAATTACAGCACGAAATTTTTTAATTTGATTTAGGTTTAATTTCGGGGCACATAGAATGCGCCATAGTTGTACTTTGCCTTTTTCAACTGACAGCCGAGTTAAAATACAGGGTATGTTAAGAGCTTTGTCACACAGAGTATGTCGACTCCAACGCAACGTATCAAAGTTTAGCAACTTTCAACATACATATGTACGTAAATTTTTGCTTGTTTTGAACGTGAAAAAATCTAACACACGCTGTGCGTATTTGTGTGATTTTACATACGTTAACAAAGTAGTCATTGGGCCAAACCAATCCATTATTGCGTTAACGTCAGTTGGAAAAGGCAAAGTACAACGCATGACGGATTCTGTGTGCCCCGGCCGCAAGAAAAGGCAATGAGTATTGGTAACAAAATATTCTAATATGTAAATTCATAGAGTAAACGGAGTCAGTAGTCTTCTTTTAATGTTTTACTTTTCTATTGCTGTTTTCATAATGTGTATTTAAATCTGCAAGATAGCAACGCTAGCGCAAAAATTATTCTGCTTATACAATATTTTTAAAGATATGTATGTATGTACTTATATATAGGGATTGCACTAACGTTAATTGTCTATAAAAATTAAAGAGTACGAAAACATTGTCAACTGTCGTGTCCTGCTATTTTGTAGACGTGAATACATCAATTGATTTAAAATTCGTATTATATACAAATAAAGTTTACAAATCAACTGAGTAGTGTGGAAAACACACAACTATATACATACATACATATACATACATATATATAGGTATCTAGTACCTATATTTTTGTTTGATTTACTTAAATAATATGAAAGTAATTAGAACTCGAATATTATAAATAAAGAGATACATTTTTTAAGGATTAAGACACAATTAGAATTTTTACACATTGACTCTATTGACTAATGAAGTTTTAAAATAGTTTTTGTTTTTATGTATGTACATTGATATGAATATCAGAAGTGAACACGTACCTACTATAAATTGCGTATCTGCATGATCCAAAAACGACCTGCGTTCAACATAACTTCGAAAAGCAGTCCCCAAATCCATGAATGCTACAAATGCTATCCAGCCTCGAAAGGCGTATAGCAGTTTACGTTCCATGTTTGTGTGGTAAGGCGTTTTGGCGGCTTTTTATAAAACTGGGTCAACACAAAAGGTTAACGATATGCTGATGTTTTGCTTCTTTTTGCTTTGAAGAGGCTTCAGTTATAATAAGAAATATTACTCGTAAATCGTTCAGACTAAAAGGCAGGTAAAGTTCTTTGACTTTTAATAGAATTATTACCACCTGTCTTCAGGTGTGTTTTAATGTGTGTAGAAAATCTTTTTAACTTGTCATTTGGTCTTATTATTTACAGACATATGTATGTATGTATGTACTTATGTGATTGAGGTTTAACTGCTTTGCAATTTCTTGCTTCCGTTTGATTTTTGTAACAACAATTTTCTTTTTGAGTTTATAAAATCAATATTTTATTGTAGATGAATTAACGTATGTATGTATATATTACATATACATATACATATACATATGTATGGAAATGTTACTTTTTGATCACGCGACTTATAAATTTTATTAAAAACCCTTGTGCTATACATACAGAGTACAAACATATAAATGTACATATATGTATGTATATGTAAGTGCATACATACGCAATATTTTGTTTCTTGGATAATTTTTTTATGTATTTTTTATATTTTTGGTATTTATGCTTTTTAACTGTTCTTTAATTGTAATTTTATTTACATAACGATTAAAATATTTTTGGTTCCGTTTTCACAGAATATTGATTGTCTTTAGTTAAAGTTGTTAATACTTTTCTTTACACTTAAATATTTTTCCAATAAAAAGTTTCCGTAGGTATTTCGTCTAGCTTATCTGTTATCTTTGTCAAATGCAAATGTTTCTCTGCTAAAATTATTTATAAATGAACTCAATGTTGGCCGGAATGCATATTTTCTGCTCTTAATTCTTCTGAAATGATTTGTTATTGTGAAGCAAAAAAAAAGAACCGGCATTTTATGCTCATGCGCAGTGAAACATTATATCCAAACATTAACTTTTAATTTTTTTTACGAAAGAAGTAGAGCTGCTTCCAAAACTAAGCATTATTGAGTTAAATAATTGAAATAGAAGGTATCCAACATTTTAATTTTTTATTTGAGTGTTGAACATAAATATATGTATGTGTGTATGTACATATATTCAAAGGTCAATACCTATGATGTTTTTCAATCAATACAACGGCAACACTTATATTTTTATAGTTTTCTTTTCCCGTCGCCATTTGATTTTGACATCGACGCCGTTTCATTATATAAGTGCATCGACTTGGTGGTGAGTTTTTGTTAACGTTTGTGTAATCCGCGCTTCTTCAAAGCACAACAAGTTTTCAAATAGAAGTTTTAAGATGTATAGAAAGCGCAAGTTTAATAATAATGGCAGAAGTAAAAGTACAGATTCGAATGAAAATAAAAGGAATTTAAATACAATTGACGAAAATTCCTCAATAAAAATTCCAGTAAGCCAAAAAAAAGATTTCAGAATTATATTGTTATCATTCATATTGTACATATGATGTATGTGTATTTATTTAGCGCGTTAATGAAGCAAATAAAGTAATGGATATGGTACAAGTAGAAGAAATGTTAAGCAGTGAAGAAAACATTCCTGCTTCCCAAGAACCAACTCAAAGGTACTTGTCACAAAGAAGTACAATAGCGGCTACTATAGGGAGAACGCAATCTCGTATAAACAGTTCTCAAAGACCGCCAAACACGTACTTTGAATTGGTACTTATGAAATCAGGTGTGCAATTGGATGACGCACAAAATTTTGTTTTGGGTAAGTCAACAAACTATAAACGAGAAGTAGGCATTTAATTTAAATTCGTTACATTTAGCTTGTGATCACATCTCATTCGTCAGTAAATTGCGATTATTATTGAATAAAAATCAAAATTTTAATGACAATTTGAATATGTTTATAACGGGGCTTCGGGAGGCGTGGCCAAAGTATGCTTTAAAACTTCTTTCGGGTTGTACTATAAGCATTCCAGGTGATGAAATTGTTTATCAGTCTCAAGATAGTATGATTGTCAATTTCTTTATGATTGATTTTTTACGAGATCAAGTTCTTGAGCTACTTCTGGTGCAAATTAGAAAATCTGCTTTTGAAAGGGTTCCGGCATTTAGAACAACTGAGAATTCTGTGCCATTATTGCCATTAATGTTGTCGCAACTGCAATATGTTGCCAGTACGCACAGTGAAATTATTTACGAACATATAAAGGAGATCTTCGAAAATGCTTTGGAACAGTCTAAATGGGATATAATTGCTAGTGCTGAACTTATATTAGATCCTAGTAAACATGATGAATTTGCTAAGCTGCTGATGTAAGATTATCATTTTCTAGGAAACTTACAATTTATTAATATATTACTCTTCAATAGACATTGTATGGCAAACAGCAAGGAGCTATTCAAAACTTTAACAATACAGACTTTAACTAACTTAAGTTTAAGTCCGCAAATGCAGGGTAAATTGCGTGGCAAAATTTTAGCCCATATTAAGGAAGATCAATGTCCTAAAGCAGTAAGTAAACTCGTTGTCAATATCTGTTGACAAACTTTTTCATTAAAAAAAAAATTTACACAAAAATTGCAGACCATACCATTACTTATAAAGTTTATGCTAAAGATTTTGTCCGAGGATAATGAGGAAAGTATTAAACAGGTAACATTCGAATTTAAAATATTTCATAAAACTATATACTTACTTACATACATATGAATCTTTGTATTGTTTAATATTGAAAAATAGCTGATAAACACTCTACGTGAAATTCTGCACTGGGGTGGACAAACTTCAACTGGTGCATTGGCTACAGACAATCGTCTGCAATTAGAACTTTTCAGTTATGTAGACCAAGGGCTTAGACGTTCAAAACAATTCTATTCCCTTTGGCAAAAAACAATAGCTTTTTTGGAATCTAAAAAATTTAAGTATGACATAATATTTTTTTTTGCAAGTTGTGTTTTAATTAAAAGCTTTCTTAGACCAATAGATTTCATAATTGTTTTGCTTCTTATGCATATTCGGGACGATAATTCTCTTTATTTAGAAAATTTGGTAAGTTTCTGATTATTATAAATGTAATTGCGCGTCAATAAATAATATTTTTCCTCTTTTCTGTAAGTTGCGACGTCATGTTAAGCTTTTGTCCATATCAATTGTTAAAGATATACGTAACAGTTATGCGCCAATATTGGAACAACACTGGTATATTCTAATGCAAATAATTAATTTGTTTTTACGAGACAAAAATAGGACTGTAGTGGAATTTGCTCGAACATGTTGTGGGTATGTATTTTTCTACATAAACTTTCTTATTACTTTCTTATAATTTTTTTAAATTTATTTAAAGTACATTTTTTGAGATTTCGGAGTCAGTACAAAAATCAATACTAAAAAAACTGCTGGAGTTAACATGTGAAAAATCCAATCAAAACACCAGAAGTTTTGCTTTAAATATGCTCCGGGACTTATGGCAACTATATCCAAAAGTTATTCATAAATGGGGCATGTTATTATTGGTAAGAATAACTAACAGTAATTGATATACATATTACAAAAAATAAAATCATAAACTCGTCACCCGGCGCCTATTTAAGATATTTCATAAATTAACTTTATGGAATACTAAATAGTAAATAAAATAAAATCATAAACAAGTTTATTGTTCGTATCCTACTTTGAATTGATTGCTCTAAAAGTAGGATATGTGTAAGTACACATAACCGTCATAGGAAAATCACGATTTTCTTTATGAAAACTAAAAGAAGTAGGTGAGGTGAGCTTCATAAAAAAGGCTTTTTATATTCAAATATTAAAATTTGCAAAATTACTTTAAAACCTATTCAATAGTTTATTAATGGTAAATAATTAGCCACAACTAATTATTTGGTGCGCATATGAAAGTATAATGAAATTTCCTTGATGCATGATTTCATGAACGACGAGCTGTACACATATAATCTGCCCTCTTTTATTTACGGGCATTGAATTTGTTAAACATTAAAGTAAAAGTCAAACACGTAAAATTCGAAATAGTTTCACGCTCAATAAAAATCTCTAATTTATTAGTCATTTTTAGATCATATACAAGAAATGTCACTGTCACAAACGCGCATAGTGATGGAGCTGTTATCCTCTATAGCATTTCCCGCACCTGCTATTGATGAATGTACGACTTTGCAGGATCAAATTGACATGCTGGTGAAGAAGCAAATAATAAACAGAAATATATTGTGAGTAAGAATTTCAAATTCATTTCGCAAATCGTATTTTGGATATAGTAATTAAATTATGTTGAGATCTGAACTAAATTAAATTATCCGGAACGTTGAATAAACATTTTTCTTAGTTTTTTTTAGATATGAAGTAATTGACAATGTATATACATATGATAAAAAATATATTACCATTTTCCAAAAGCTTACAAAATCTATCACCCTCATATAATTTCTAAGTTTGACCAACAGTTTCGCATATACATACGTACATACTTACAAATCTCGTTATAATCCAACAAAGTTTTTAAATTTTTGTTGTTCGACAAATTGCTTTAAATATCCCTGGACTTACAGCTGGCTTGGGGTATTTCAAAACTCAATGGTACAAAACAGGCAATCTCATTTATCTTTGTAATTGAAATCATAAAAACTTGTTGATGAACAATCAAAAATAATTTTTCCGCTTGTCTGAAATGAGGGAAAAATTCGACAACAAAATTGAATAGTGTGTCACCTTAATAAAATGTTTTTCCTGAGAAAAAAGTCAAACCATGTCCCTAAGAAAGTGAACTCGTTTCAATTATTTGTCTTTTTTGGTACATGTGTATGTATATTTACTTACTTGTGAAAAATATCACATGGTTGTCTCTATGTATTACATTTCTAAGTCCACAATATCTCTGACCGAAACTGTTGGTCAAACTAAAAATTTCTGTGAGAAAGGCAGTTTGTATTTTCTGAATTGAATAATCATTAAATTAAGAAATAGCAGTCATGGAAGGCTCCTGATGACTCTAAATTATTTTATTTGCAGCGTTAAAAAACAGGGAATTATCGGTGCTGTGCAATTAATAGATTGTATTGCCCGAATTGAAGAATCTGTTATTGAGGCAGATGATTTTGATACAACATTTAATACTATTAGTGATATACCCGAAGGAAGAGGTAGAATAGCAGCAAAATATATAGGTAAGCAAGAATTAAAAGTACAAACTTTGTTCCACATATATGTACATACATACATACGTTTATTAAATCAGTTAGTCATAAATTTATAAGCACATATGTACATAAGCTTTATTTTCACAACATATTTATGTATGTAGAATTTAACGGGTCGGTTATGAGTGGCAACCGAACTACAGTTGCGTTGCTAGTTACTGAAAATGTAAAGCAGTCAAGTAAAATGGTAACAGGTAACAAAATGGCAATGTCCAAAGCTAAAACTTTATGGTTGGATGGCAACTGTGCTACAATCGAATTGCCTGGTACTGCATAAGATAATGCCGTCGGCTAAAATGCTAATGTAGATACCAAAATGGTAATGCCGACGGGAACTGCATTATTGGCTTTTCGGCAAGCACAAATTCCGTTGGAGCACATTGAACCAAATTTATGTTAAAATTTTGAATGGGAAAAACATATTATGTCGTTAAAAAAATATTTCCTTATTCCAAACGCTTTTGACAAAATAATAATTTTTTATAATTTGCACGCCGCTGTGAAGAAGTTTTGTTTTTAAAGAAAATAATGTATTTGGGCAAATTAAGAATATGGTTGGTTGAGGTTGAAACTAAAAAAGAAATTATCATTATATTTTCATTTTGGATTTTTTGAATTAAAATTAAGGAAGAAACTATCATTAATATGTATGTATTTTCATTTATTGATTCAATAGAACGCATACAGTCATCAACGTTGTATTCACCTGAGTTATTAGCGCTATTTTACGACGAACTCGCCAATGTTTGTTCTGCTGGCGGAGCTGATCGTGCGAATGGCTTACAATTAGACATACCTTTTGTTATATGGCTTTCTGAATTAATGACATTTTATTTTCAAAACAGCTTTGTTGCCGAACACTGTCCTGATAATGTTGAGTAAGTTTTTAAGTTATCAATCTTAGAATTTTAAATATGTATATTTTCGAATTTATTTAGTGGCGTTCAACTAGCTCACATGAAATGTATAAACTCGATTTCGGATACTAATACAGAAGAGGAACATCAAAGTGAATTACCCCAAATTGCTATCAATATTGCTGAACTAGTTTTAAGGCCTGCAAATGAGTAAGTATTTACATATATTGTAACATATATACAGGCATACATATGTTATTTGATTGTCACAGAAAATGCGTCCTCGTATGCTATCAGATATTTTAAATATTTTATAGGACAATATATAACAAAGCATTAAACGTGCAGTCAGGTTTGTTTTACAAATATTCTGTATCTCTGTATATCTGTAATATCGATCGAATACTATCTCCGACAACTCTCTCTCACAGCTTGTCTCTGAAGGTGGCAATATAACTACTAGTAGCCTTTTACGTACGCTCAAAAATACCTTTCAGAATGTGACAAATCCGGTAAATGTCTTCTGCGATTTTGTGCTTAATCTATTGGCCAACTAGACCGTGTAAACGTTATACACTTGGTTTTCTTTCTCTTTCTCTCTCTCTCGCTTACTCTCCCGCATACTCGTACATTCATATATATGGAAATAATTTATAATGAATTCGATTTTATTTATTTATTAATTTATTTTATTCATATTTATTACAATTAAAATTATAATAAACTAAAAGAAAGAAAGGCACTAGCAGCTAATGGCTATCGGCTTGTCGATTTTATAAAATTAATATCTTATGATATTGACATCTGTGAATACATACGTGAATGTAAATATTGGAAAACGGCATACATATATATGCAAATAGATATACATACATACTTCGTAAAAGTGTGAATGTGCGTTGTTTTCGTCAATTTCATTTGTTGTTGTTTTGCTGGTAGGAACCTTGAACACATTCAAGTGAAAATGTAAAAAAAACTAAAAGAAGTTTCTTATTTTCATACATATGTGCAAATAAATTACATAAAAATGTGACCGATAATTTTTCTTGTAGGGCAAAACTACATGATTTATTGTAGTACGATTGCAAATATGTATGTCGATTCGCACCGAATTAAAATTACATTTTTTAGTAAATTCACTTGTGCACTTACAGATTTTTTTCGTATACACGTATGTAAGTACCTACTACATTCACTGTCCACTCTATCTTACAATTTCTGTATGTATGTATGAGACGAAGTTGTAATAAAACGAAAGTTTGCACAAGTGATGTAGTTATAAATTATTTATTAAACCTTCTTATATACGTAATTACATACATATGTACTAAGTATGTTGTTTGTTGTTGCAAAATTTTAAGTTCTTCAGTTTTATATGTTTCCAAATCGTTACCTGAAATGCAAAAGGGCGTAACAACCAAAAAATTCAAAATGGGTTTTTTCATTTATTATTGTAGAGCAAATCGAATTACATGTCCTCCTACATTTTTACAGCCCTACTGTCAATAACAACCATTTTATTAAAGAAAATCAAAAGGTCGTAACAACAAAGTTGGTTTTTTCTTAAACCAAAAGGGCGCAACCCACATCTAATAAAAATGACGATTAAAGAATTTTTTTTTTCTACGAAATAAATGCATCATCGCAATTTAATGCTGTACTGAAGAAATTGCAACACCAGCTTCGTAATCTTTGATTTTTTGGAGTTTTTTGTCTCCTGTAAAATTTTGAAATATGTTGTTACGCCCTTTTGCATTTCAGGTAACGAAATGCTTCCGTAATAATGTAAGGACTAATGCATCTCTATGCTGCGGCTATAGCATACGTTACTTTTCTCAAACCATTCCACAAGGAATATATTGTATTTCAAGAATAGTGTTTTTAAAGTTTCTCATTTCTTTGCTGTCAGAAAATTTTTTTCGCAGACCTTTATGTGAATCTTACACACAAAACTTCCAAAGGTTGTGTCTTTGTCATCATTTTTTGTATGAACGAACATTTTTGAAAGATGTGACAAAATTTGTTGTGTTTTAATTACATCCATCGGCATTTAACACAAGAAGATATTCGTTGAGTTTTGTAACCAACAACATATGGTCTGAATGTTAACTCTACTATAACATTTTCCGAGGTAATTAAAATAATCTTCGTTTTCATCGAATATATGTATGTATCTGCGACATTTATGTCCGAAGTGTGATTTACTTGAAGATTTATTATCAGTATCTGGTAAAATTGTCTGAAACTCAGCAAAAAACATCGCGTTGCCCTTTGGGATATTAAATGCACAAACTGAGGAAGTTTTGAAGTAGCCGCCTTTGCAGGTACATGTGAAAACAAGTTTCCTAATGGATGTTGATTAAAACGGTTTTTTAAAATGGAAATGAAAACATTTTAATCTTCAATCGACACGTATTAATATACATGTCCCTAGAAAATTTTAACTCCTTAGACTACCAAAACCATTTTTTAATTTGACTTATGACCTTTTCGTTTCATATTTCTCCAATCGATACAAACAACCAGATATTTATCTTCAAATATTTGTTTTTAACAAGAATCAAGTTTAAACTTAAAAAATTAGAATTTACATAGTTTTTCATATTGGAGTTTTTTGCTACTGCTGAGAAATTTTGTCAGTATAACTTAGGGGTTTTATGACATCATATATCATATGACGCATACATACATACATACATAGTTAATGATATAAACCATATAAATATATCTGCATTTTTGTTTTTTACGTAGAGCAAGTTCTTCAATTACGGTCCTATCACCTCTGTTCAATTTTGTTCGTGTTTTGCACATGTTACGATATGAGGGCAGTTTGGAAATTATAAACGCCTTACTGGGCTGCTCCATAATTTTACCAAAGTTTTTTGATGATGATAATGCTGATGCCATATTTATGGATTATGATGAAGAAATGCAAAAGAAGATACTTGATATTTATTTTCACTGTGCAAATTGGGTCCGAGAAACTGTAAGTTCATTTGCAACCCAACGTGAACCAATGATTCGACATAAAGTTTTGCAACGTTTGGCTGATCTAATAAATATTGAGGCTAAAATAAAGGAATTACTTCTGAAGGCTCCATCGGAC
Source organism: Epicampocera succincta (assembly GCA_932526305.1). NCBI lineage: Eukaryota > Metazoa > Arthropoda > Insecta > Diptera > Tachinidae > Epicampocera > Epicampocera succincta. Next base: position 64,313,958 of record OW052034.1, read on the forward strand.
TATACGCCTCCACAGTGCGAATTTATAACTGCTCAAAATCCATCCGCTGTTGCTTTCAAATCCGGAAGCAGACTTCGTGCCGCCTGTACTAAAAGTTCAAATAAAACGAAAACTATGCAAAATGATACTGAAATTTCCCATTTGAATGAAACGAACTTAAACGATGCAACACGAGCCTATGATCTAACAACAAAACTAGTTGGGGCCAATAAAGCGAAAACTTGTAAGAAAAGTTACTTTGAAAACGTTTACGGCCCTAAGGAAATTTACAGGTTTGTTTGTATATATCTATATGTTTATAGCACAAAATAAAGAGAGACTATTTTTCATAACTTTTTATGTATTTTAAGGCAAATGGACACAAATGTTGTTTTAGTGTTGAAAGAAAAGTTGAACATAAAATATCCTTTGGCTGCTGAACATGTTGGTTCTTATATGGGCCTACTAGAGTTTCGCTTCATTCTGACGGACATTGTCAGTAAGTTGGAATCCGTTGTAGGAATACAAAAATTTCAAACTGAGCAACCGTTGCAGTATATAGCTAAACCGGGTCATTTGATGTGTGATTTGTCGGATTTCATAGGAACAATTTCCAGAAATATGAGAGATGTAAGTTGCAATTAAAAATTTAACTGTATATATGACCCTGCGCACCAGAAAGCCCCACGTAGTGTGTCGAAACAAGTTTTCGAGTAAAACGTAATTTAAGTTTCCCCTCCGTTTGGCATTTTCATACTGTGCGCGTTCCCGTTTCATTGGTGAAAAACAATAAGTGAGTTTTTGCTGATCTTATGCAGGAAGAAGATAACGTCCAATTCTAATAAAATTAGTAAATGGCATTTCCAAATTTTCACAACTTAAACAGTATATAGCAAATACATTTTTATATATTTATGTATTTGCATATTTTTAAAACATTCGTCTCATGGTTAAATTCTTTGTTGAACTTCCAAATTTTTTGATAGCTCAGGTATACCACATTTTCAATACTTGTAGTTAATTTAAATGCAATAAAATCACCAGCCAACTTCATATTTTCATATTTAAATTTCATAATTTTGTGTTGAATAAAACGATTAAATCGAAATAATAAAGAAGATATGTTTACCTTATCGGCAAACATGAGCGTTATATAGTTGTTTTAGGCTTTTCACAAAAGTTATGACCCAAAATTTGTGGCCATCAAAAAACATTTTTTTTGCTCCTGTCCCACTTACTAGAAGATGCAGTTGTAAATTTCCATCATTTTGAGTATTTGTCGGACAGATTGCAGGCTTCATAATTTACTTGTTTTTAAAAAGCTACGGAAATATCAAAACATTTGAAAGTATTATCTATTAAAAAACTTGTTAAGCCCAACTATGAATAACAATTCTGTGAGAATATTCTCTCTTCTCCCAACCCTTGTACTATAAATTAAAATGTTCGAATAGTAAAATGTTTAAACAAGATTAATAATGCCTTTCATTCAAAGTTTATAAAATAAACACTCGCTCTTTTTTTATCCAATAATTTCTTCTTAAATTTTATAAGTACTTTCCAGGAAGGATGGTTTTATTTAAGTACGTAAGTTTGGCTTTATTTTCATTTTTAAAAAGGCGTGTTTTTTTTAAATTTTAAGAATCGAACCCGACAGTTCTGAGAACAAGAATATCCCAACCGTTTGGAAACTGGTGTTTGCAAAATGGCGATGGCGCTGATAAATGCGTATTGGTCAAAACCATAAGCCATCTTTCTGCTACATATATATATATATAGATATATATAAGTAGTACAAATTTTCCTTAGGTGTAAGTTCCTGTGGCCCAGGTGGTCCAATTTAAACATTGAGATGTTTCTGCTTAGAAACATTCAAATCAAATTGTGTTTTAAAAGTACAATTGCAATTTTTTCACCCGATTTTATTCCTACAGATATCTGCTGTCATAAACTCAAAACTTGCTGAAGTTCAAAATATTCACAGTCATGCTGATTTGTTTACAGAAGAATTTAATTTATTAAAAGTATGTTTTGGTTTGTGTCTGCGATTGCTGGTGGCATTTTTCTCTTGGTCCGAGTGGTTTATAAGCGAGCATCGTGTAAATAAACTAAAAGGTAATTATTGTCTTGATTCGTTATCAATTGATGCGCTTTTACACTCTTTCACTTTTTTTCAGACTCTCTTTTAGTATTATTGGAAAAAGCGAGATATCTGGATTCTAAAGACAAACCAATACCGATTTTAGCCTCTGAAGCTTTTGATTTGCTAATTAAATACGAAGCGTCTGTCATTGATTTGAAATCGGCTGTTTATCTTTACCAGTTGATTATTATATTAAATTTACTTTCAGATAAAGATTCTCAGACAAAACAGTCTCAAGAAATGAGTATGTAAAGGAATAAACATATTTTTTTTGTTCGTAAAACACTTTCAATATTTTCATAAGGATCGCTGTGTCGCACATTATTGTGCCGTAAATGGTATAATTATGAGGGCTTATTGGAAAAAGGTGCTCAGTGCAACGTTTATTTGGATGAACTAATAAAAGGCTTTCTACGTGATTCTGATTTTAAGCGACAACGTGAAATATTACGGATTGTAAGAGAAGAATCCAAGTTGTTACAGGGCAAAGACAGTTCACTGAAGTCATTTCCAAATTTTAAAAAGTAAGTAACAAGTATTTTTTAATAGTTTTTAATAGTTATTTTACGTATGTAATTGAAAAATGTGACAATGGTTTTTTTTAGTTGTAATTGGGCAATTTTTGAGATTAGACAGCAGATTGTGTAATTTGAATTATATCAGCAGCTGCCATTATGACCTAATCGGACGATAGACCAACTACACTTGGCGGCGATTCCTTGTGCTAAGTGAGAACGATACATGGCATAAACTCATTCCTCGACAGATCGAGTTATCTAATCTCTTCTACCAGCAATTTCCTGGACAGTAAAATGAAAACCAGTCACCTGAGCTGTTAGCCAAAAATTCTTAGCTCATATCAGGCCTTAATCAACTCGCCTGCACATTCACCACCATTTAGCTTCTTACCAAGAACAGAAATCAGTTGCATAACAACAGCAGCTCGAGGAGATTTGGATCACCGAACATAAGCCACTACCCTGTCTTCCTGAGTTTTTAGATTTACACAACATCTAGAAGGTTGCAGCCAAGGTTGGTCATAGGTAGAAACATTCTAGATGTTCTCTTTTTTTGGGGGGGGCTTCCCAACTACTTTTGTTCTGCCAATTGACCTTTTGTGAAGCTTTCGGAAGAACTTACATGACCGCAGTTATACATGAACTTCCTAGAGTATAGGTTGCCCTGCCAACCAATGCCGGAAAATAAGAGTGCCCCAGAATCACTCAAGAACATTCTGTTTTTCGTATACAATTTTCGTAACTAGTCGCTTGCTTGTGTTGTGGAAACATCACATACATAAATGCAGCTAACAAAGACATTAACATGGAAAATATGACACAAAGTTTAGATTTTTATTTTAAATACAATTTTTTCACATTCTCCAAAACGCTAAAAGTTCCCTTAAATCCGTACTCGAATCCGTATCAAAGTTAATGAATTACAGCGAAGTATTACACGGCTATCGACTATTAACTATAATCAAATTTGCATCTTACAAACTTTTACCTAGAAACGATTTTCTTACATTTTCTCATAAGAGTAGCGGCTTTTAAATACTTTATGTTTCTATTCGTAAAACCAAAAATTTCCTGTTGGCTCTCCTTCATTTGAAACGTGTATTTGGTAGAAATATACACGACTAAAAGTAACATTTATTTTTGCTGTTTGGCAACGCTAAATCTCTATATTAAAATTAGGATATTTTTTTTCAACTTTCTTCGTATTGATTGATATTTATCGAACTATAACTGATGACATCATCCCACCGTACCGCAGTTTTATAGTTCTATATTGCAATTTTTGTAGCGAAAGCAATTTTTCCCAAACACATACGAATGGGGAAAAAATAGAACCTGACAAAGACTATCATGGAATCAATTTTATGTTTCTGAATAAAATACAAGAACCGTTACTGGCAAGAACAAATAAGATTGTCCCAATACACGAAAGTGCTTCCTATCAACCTTTGAATTTTTGATTAAGTTTTTTTTTTACAAATACTAAAAACTTTTTCGGTTTTCATTTAAATACTAGACTTGAGGGACAATTACTTTTAATTTCAGAGCTAACTTCCCTCTATTTTTCCGCGGCTTATGTGAAGTCCTTATAACATCACTAAATCAGAAATTAACTGTAAATGCGTTGGAGTCAAGCGATAAACTGGTGTTCTGGGAATCCAGTTGTAAAATTTTAAATATGTTATTGGAAGTCGTCCAAGCTCTAGATGTGCCAAGAAATTTTCAAATTTTTCTGAAGGTACGTACATACATACATACATACATACATACATACATACATACATACAGACATAATGTTTTATATTTAAACTGTTGAGCTCAATTCTTGCAGCACTCCCATTTGTATTTAAAACTGGTCTTGCAGCATGGCTTGAATGTTTTTGAACACTACTTGAGGCAAAATCCTGAGCGTGTTTGCGAATTGATAAAAACCATGCAAACCACTACTAGATTTTTACACCATCTTTGCTGTCATTCTAAGGTAAATATTGTTGCTGATAATCTTTAGTTAATAATAGAAATTTATCAAAAGTTATTCTTAAAATATGAACATGCACAGATAAATACATCTAAGTTTATGCACACATGTACATACATACATATTTAGGTTATTACTTATTTCTGAATAACAGTGATTAAAAGAAATTGTAAATTGCAAACGTTTTGAAATTTGATCGATCACATTTTTATGAAATAAAATATGTCAATGCCGCCATAAGGTCTTATCTGGCAGAACACATTTTGTGTTCTCAGTTATTCCCCAAAATTATCGGACGAAGCAAAAATACCGAATTTTATAGGTTTTAAAGTTTCCCTAATTTTTCTAATATCTAAAAACATTGCCATCTCTATTTGTTCTTTCTAAATTGTGTTTTTCGATAATTATGTGCATATATTTTACGTAATATTTATTGGCTGCTCATTCATATTTGAATAACTTATGCACTCATACATATACTTATATATACTTATATTATTTGCAGGCTCTTAAGAATACGGCTATCATAAGCCAGATTCCGTTTTTGCGCGAAACTGTCGAGAACTATGTATTCCGTGTTAAAGCTTTACTGACAGCCAATAAATGTGCATCTGTATTTTCTATGGGCAATTTGAAAAACAAAGATTTGCATGGTGACGACTTAGTTTCGCAGGTACGTTCATTTCATTAAGAAATGTCAGCATTTGTAAGCTAAATTAATATCTCACTATTAGGCAAGCACGTTGACTGCTGCAACTGGACAAGATAGTGATGAGGAAATACCGGATGACGACGTCAGTGTTGATGAAACAATAATGGGCAATGACGACACAGAGGATCCAGGAAATAATACCCAAAATCGTAGTAAATCGTCTTCAAGGAGTAAATGTTTTTAGATGATTATGAATTGTAGTTTTTTTTTCATATACATTTACATACATACATATATATATATATAAATAAATATGTATGTATATAAATACCAATATATATGTACATATGTACATTTAAACACAAATATAACAAATTGATGTTCAGTGCAATCATTTTCGTATTCCGTTTCCATAAAAATTTTCGATATATTAATATATTGATTTGGACTCGTCTATAAAAATAACTATTTCCCAGAATGCAGTAAGTAGCCAGCGTCTTTACCCATAAACTTGTATAGAGAAAGGAATGAGACACTTAAATACGTCATATTATTTGGGACTGTATAATTTTTGATGCACGGTTATGTATGTGCGCATATCAAAAACATAATTTTAAACCCTACCCCTATTCCCAGTACGCATTGAGTGGGCGTGTCGCAAATTGTATTTGAGAAACATTATTTATTGCGAATTTAGTGCCCAACTTCTTGCATACACACAAAAAGTATAAAATTTGTTGGTTAGATTTTTGTAAATACCAGGCCAACAGAATCTTACAGGAGGTGAATTTTGTTACAATTATCTTTTAACCATTATTACTGGGTTGTCGTTTAATCAATTCATATAATTGATATACCAAATTGAAGCTTGTAATTCAAGCTACCCGGTGGTCTGTCCTTGGGACCTCTAAATTTTCGCTCCGTTAAGGAAACCCTGTTTTCTTTGTTTCAGAACTGGTTATCTCTGAAAGTAAGAGCACTTAAAATTATAAAGAAATCCCATTATACTAGTCTGTGGAGTTTGGTGTCTGTCTGACGAAAATAACTAAAATATTTTAAGACTTTTTCCTATTTAGGCAACGCCTTCTCTTTGGTGGTGTGTTACACTTTTGTTTGATCAGTATTTTATTTTAGTTAAATTAAAACAGAAAGTTGTAAGGTTTTTGTTCATGTTGTCTAGAACATGGATCTCATACAAACGTATGTGTGTTTATTTAATTTTTTTTCTCATCGTAAAGATTTTCAAGTTTTTTATACTGTTTACGATTTAATATATAATAGTTTTTGATACATTTATAATAGCAAATATGACTTACAACGTTTTCTAGGGTAAAAGTAATTATATATATTTTTTTGTTCTTTTAAAAATCATTTAAGAAAATATTTTAGTATAAAAATACGTGTTTTTTTTTAATAAAAACGACCCATAAAATATAAAAGAAATATGAACAATAATAGAGGTAAACATTAATAAATGTAACATTTCATAAATGAAAAATAAATTTCAAGAATAAAACAAATTTTTAAATTGATTACTTTTACAAACAGATACATATAAAAAATATAGAAAAAATCATAATTTTAAACAGCACAATTTTTAAACTTTAGTACTGTAAGAGTTACATCAGTTTATAATATTTAAAATATTATTTTTATTTCTTAATAACTAACAACAACTTATAATAATTTCTAATGGCATATCATTCCCATGATCAACGATAAATACTTAGTTTAGGTACGTGTGAATAGAAAAGAAATTGCTCAAGTCAGCTGGAAAGGATTTTAAATCCTCTAATAGCCAACAAGGATTATGTGAATATGATGACGGTGTTTCACTGGTCATTTCGGAATTGATAATATTGACGTTTCATTGCAGCTTTCAGTTTGTTCTCAATTTTCTTCCATTCCTCCCATTCTTTCTTTAATTCTTCGTTCCTTGTCTTTAATTCTATCTCTTCTCTCTCTAAAGCATTATCACGTTCCTTGTGCTTCAAACGTGACTTGCGACTAGCCTCGTTATTTTTCGCACGCTCTAGAACCTTTTTCTGTTCAGTTTCACTTAAATGCTGAATTTGCGAACGGTCTGGTATGTCACTATGTATTTTTGCCGGCCGTCCTCGACCTCTTTTCGTTGCTGCCGTCGAATTATTTGAGGTCGTTGCTATTGATGAGGCAGGTGAATTTGGTGCTGTGTTCATAAAACTAGTTTGATTTGAGATGGAATTAACGCTGTAGGGGGTATTAGGTGGAGAGAAATCGTTTGTGGTGTCGTCCATGATATTCATTTCGGATTTAACCGAGACACATTTCGGAGAACTAGACATTAGATCAAAATAAATGGTTTTTATGGAATCTGCTGCTGTTGCATCCATTGTTATGTCATCGTTGAACTGGAAAAGAAGACAAATATTTACATCAATGTGTAATAACTTAAAACCACGTGCTAAGTGCCGCTTCATACACATTCATTTTTGTTGCTCAAATAGCAAATGTTACATACAAATATAATTTGTATATAATTTGTAATTCTTTTTCTGTCTTTGTTGCAGAAAAACAAAAAGTTGAGCAATAAAAGTTGATGTGTATGAACTAGTAAAAACTAAAACTATTTGAAAGAAATAATAACATTTAAAAAAATTCATTCTATATTTGAAGTGAATTTAAAGAAATAATACTTGTCCCTGTTGTTATACGTACATTTTTCGACATTTAAAATTGATTTAAAAAGTTGGCTTAGAAAGAAAATTTTGACCAAAATTCATGCTAAACTACAGGTGGCTGCAGCATTACAATAAAAAAAAATGGTAAAAATTAAAGTGTGATTCCCTCTTTCACTCTGTCGGACTCCAATTTTAGAAGAAAAAATAACTTGTTTCTGTACTTAGAGTTTGTCCAAGTGTAAATAAAAATCGATCTGCTGTTAGTGAAAGTCGGAATAACCAAAATTTTAATTGACCGGAACAGACAGCAAATGACATTTATTTTCGAATTTATGCTGAAAAGAAATACAACTTAAGCGTAAAAATTTTATTGAACATCTAAGTTCTAAGTGTTATTGTGCCTTTGAAATCAATAATATATATAAACACATACATACATACTATGTATATCAGTGAGTAGTAAATTGAAAATGTGGCCAAGCAACTGTAGTTGCTGATTTTCTACCTTTCTGGCAGCAACCAAAAAGGTGTAATTGCCAGCTTGACGTCCGAACTGAAATTTAGTTGCTTTCCATAAACGAAGCATTATACGAGAATAACGAACATTGCAACTGCTTGATTTCGTTTTAAAAGGATGTGATTCTTTCGGAATGGATCTTAATCATAAAAGTTTTTCGGAAATTGTGCCGGCTCAGTGAAATTAACAGCCCAACCAAATACAAATATTTTTTTCTAAATAAGTTATTTTACTTTTCTGCTTTTGTACAAAAATTTATTGGGAAAATTTAAATTGAATTTAGGAAAAAAATATAAATTACCTGGTCAATAAAATCGATAACTTTTGGTGTATTGATTTCAGATTGCTGAGACAGCACATTCTCTCTGCATGACTTAGTATCCAACCGAAGTTTCCGACGTTTTTCTAACAGGTGCTGGCTGGTTTGTGAAGCGTTTCGCTTTAAGGGACTGCTGGCCAAAGATTTTGTTTCTTTAGCATTGCTCTCATCGAGAATGTATTGAGATGTATAAAAGGTATCCATGTCGTCCCTCAATTCACATTCCTCCATTTTAATTGCTGCAGCCTCATCCGACGTTGTTGCATTAGTAGAATATTTAGGTAGTATATGAGGCTCTGCTTGTGAAATTTCATGTATAAGATTTTGCGATGAAGTTTGTGATTGTGGATATCCAGACGAAAACATTATTTCAGTTGGTTGCGAATTAATGAAACAATCGTCCAGAGTAAAATCTTTACTTATGTTATTTAGATCAACCGCCTCTTCGCAATTAAATTGTGTGGTGCCAAAACTAGAACCTTCGATATCGTCGGGTGACAAGAAATCGTTGAATTCAGTGTAGGGTGCTACTTTAAATACTTCATCTGTTAAGTCAATATTTGCCATATTATTATTATTGTCGTTGCTACTGTTACAAGAGTTATTATTATTATTATTATTGTTGTTGTTGTTGTTACTATTAAATAATATTTTTTCTAACATCATTTGCAATTCCATTTGATGCTGTTTTAGTTGTTTATCCTCGTCCACTGCACTCAACTGCCGTTTTTCATGTAGTTGGGGTTCTTCCGTTTCCAACGCTGCCGTTCTCTTATCCTTGCTGCTATTTTCCGTCAACAGATTTATATCAAATTCAAATTTGTCTATCGTGTCCAATAAGTTATGCACTTCGTTTCCTGTTTCGTTGCTGAGGTTGTTGTAACTTAAGTTGCTGTTGTTGCTGCTGGTGTCGTTGTTGATATTTAAAAAATTATTGGTTGTAACTGATGTAGTTGATGCAGTAGCTTCTTGTAAGTATTCTAAACATAATTTATTTTCAAAAAAAAGGAACAAATTTGAAAAAACAAAATTAATTAAACTGATCAAATAATATTTAATTATTTTAAGTGTTAAACACAAACAAAACGTTAAGAATTTAAAATGGTTTTGTCTTATTAGCTAAAAAGTTTTTTATGTCCAAAAACTGTAATAACAGTTTTGTCGCTCTAACAGCAAGAAGAAATGTTCGTTAAAATTCCTATTTGTTAGCAATTTAACATTGGGACTTGTTTACAGCAGAACTAAGGCATTCTTTAATTTGAAATGTTATTGTTTCTGCAATAAAAGTAAAGCATACTTTAGAGCTGTTCACGTTAAAATTAGACAACTGCTGTAATAATAATATAAAAATAAAAATTATTGCGAAATTCAACAAAATAAATTATTGTTTTGCTTCAAATCTAAAACTAACTTACATACATACATACATAAATATGTATATTTACCAAAAAAGGTTGACAATATAAAGAAATCTAAAATTTTATTAAGATCTGCATGCACATACATATGTACATACATACATATGTATGTATGTAAGTACATACAAACATATGTACATACATATGAACTTATAAAAGTTATTCCTTCACTCTTATTACAATTGCATGTGTACATCAATACGTCCTTGCGTATTTATGAATGTACGTACATACATACATATGTACACATGTACCCTACTTATAAAAATGGTTATAGGTACTTATGTACATGCATACACATGTATGTATATACATACATACATATGTATGTATGTACGTATGCAAATTTCCATAATTTTTGTTTTGCATAAAATATTTTATGTGAAATGTAAAAACCTATACGGGTTATTGTTTTCATTGTTACAAAATACAGTGGCGAGCACATATGGATACATGTTTTACACATATGACGTATAAACCAAATAAAACACACAAAATTTAAAAAATATATATCATTTTGCACTTAAAGTGTTCAATAAAATAATAAAATCAAGAAAATATATTAAAATTCATGATTTTCATACGTAAATGTTAAGTTTTAAACAAATTTATGTAAAATGACAATATATCCACTTTTGCACGTTGAAGTTCATTTAAGCTGGGACCACAAATAAATGGACAAATGGCGATGAATTTAACTGTTATTTAATCGTTTTTCTAAAAACTATTAAATTAACCAGTTTATAGCATATTAAAAACTATTAAAAAGTTTTTTTAAGTTTTCTCCAATTTTTTGCTAAAATGTGAGAAAAATATCCAATTTTTTGGAAAACCAAGTAGTTGTAATGACAAGTAATAATTATTCAGGTAGCGAAATTGCCAAAAAGTTGGGAATCTGTCAGTGAACAGTGTTACTGGTAAGAAAAATAAAAAAAATTTAGCCCACATACTGCAAAAAAATCACGACCTTGTACGTTTTCGAACCGTGATGCCAGAACTATGGAGTGATTATTGTCCTCCAAACAGGTGAAAACACCCAAACAGGCTACAACTGCTATAAACAAACCCGTAAGCGACTGAACAGCTCGAAGAGCTCTTCGCCGAACTGGTCTCATATCAGCCGTTAAACAAAAAAAGTCTACGTTGTTTGGTCAAAATGTAAAGGCTCGGCTTAAATTTTGTAAAGCGCACAAAAATGGACTGTCGAATACTGCAAAAGGGTTATTTGGTCTGAGGAAACCAAAATAAATAGATTCAAGTCCGACGGGAAGGAATATCACTGGCACCGCCCCTATGAACGCTTAAAAAACACTAAGTCAAGTATACAATGAAGTATGGCGGTGGAAGTTTGATGATGTGGGCCTGTTTTACTTGGTGGCATATTGGTTCCTTTGATAAAAATAGAAGGTATAATGAGAAAAGCAGATTATCTGAGCATATTAGAAGCCAATATTCCCGAATTCGTTGACAAAAGTGCTGACCCAGAAGAAGAAGTGATATTCCAACAGGATGGAAATCCGAAGCTTAGGGCAAAAATCGTAAAGGAATGGCTTTCTAAACAAACATTTCACACCATTTAATGACCAGGGCAAAGCCGGGATCTCAATCCCATTGAAAACTTGTGGGCTTTATTAAACAAGAGGCTTGCCCAATACGACACTCCCCCGACGCACTTGAATGAGTTTTGGCATAGGGTCCAAACGGAGTGGGCCAATATTCCTCATCGGACCATCGAGACATTGGTCGAAAGTATGCTAAGGCGAATAAATAGCGTCATCAAGCCAAAAGGTCTGTGGACAAAGTATTAAAAACTTCAATTTTTCAAAAACGTGCAAAAGTGGATACAGTGTCATTTTACATAAATTTGTTTAAAACTTAACATTTACGTATGAAAATCATGAATTTTAATATATTTTCTTGATTTTATTATTTTATTGAACACTTTAAATGCAAAATCATATATATTTTTTAAATTTTGTGTGTTTTATTTGGTTTGTAAGTCATATGTGTAAAACATGTATCCATGTGTGCTCGCCACTGTACATAGTATGTATGTATGTACATACATATGTTAGTACATAAGCTTAAAGATACTGAATAATGTACCAACGGATCGTTAAAGAACCTAATAATTACATTCTTACACACATGTACATAAGTATGTACATACATACATATGTACATACATATATGTATGTATATGTATACATACTTATGCATACATAAGTATATCTCTAAGATTTTTATTTCTAACAAAAAAAGAAGTTTTATTTGCAACAAGAAAATTAAGAAGAGATCCTGTCAAATTACAAAAGTTTTATTGGAATATTTAATTTACCCAATCTAAGAACACAACGCAGTTCATATAAGAAGTGTAGACATGTTTGTTGGTCAAAACAAAAATATGTAGTATGTAAATAAACCAACTGCTTCTCACAAACTACAAAATCTGAATGTTGTGATGCAAAAAAGCCGGACGAAACAAAACTGTGCATGATTCATTTTTTAAACAGAAGTCTATGCATACACATAAACACAAATACGTGAATTCATACATATGTATGCATGTTTGCGTGTGTTTTTCTTTAATATAAAAACAGAGAAGTCAAAAAAAGTTGAGAGAAAGAGAGTGTATTTACATTCATATATAAATATGTATGTACATAAGTATGTATATTCAAGAATATATTTGTGTTATGTTCATTGTTCTGTATCTCAGAAATACGCAAAATATGTACATATGTACATGTTGCTGCGTGTTAACATGAAAGTACATACATACATATATACATATGTATGTATACAACATGGGCACTGAGCATGCACAGACATGATTGTTTTGATTCAAACGAATAAAACAGCTGATGAAAATATAAAATAAACGTTTGAATAAAGGATGATTTTTAATTACTGTATGGGACAACTTTTATGTCATTATAAAAATTGATTAAATTATTTTGTATATATGTATGTGTGTACATACATATGTACAATATACATACATATGTTCGGTTATGTAGTATGTATGTAGTATGTACATGCAAAAATATGTTTTATAAAATTTACTTCGATCAGCGCCAAATGCATTTTTCACATGAATAACGTTAAATTTTAAAAGTGAAAATATTTTTGGCGCTACCCGAACTCAATTTTATTCAACTGTTTTTTTTTCGAGTTATTTAAATGAAACATATGAACCCATAATATGTATGTATGTATATGCAGCCATCAACTCGAGTTTTGTCTGAAACTTAAAGAAATGACTGATTTTCCAAAACATCAATAAACAAATTTTTAAGCTGTATTTTGAATAATTTTTAAGAACATCATATTTTTAATCATTTTTAGCTAAACATTCAAATATATATGTAAATACGTACGTAAGTACATGTAAAATAACAAAGCGTTTTACCTTAGTCCACAGGCAATATAGACCCCTCGCTAGCACGTTTACTTTAACACTAATAAAATATTACCACTTCATTGTAGTTTTAGTAACAGATAAAACAAATAATTCCTTCAAAAGGGTGAGAGCAATATAAAACTTGTTTTGAATAAAGAGAGAAATAGAACGGTGAAAATTTTTATCTCACAGAACGAGAAAGTTATTCCACAAGTTGTTTTTCTCTTGTTATTGTTGAACAGTAAATAAACCTTGAAGATTAAATGTGGGGTTTGTAATTGAGAGAATCCCCACTAGATGTTAAAATCAAAAATGTACAAATGTTGCTGTTCTTTTTTATTGGTTTCTTTAGATTCGCTTATGCCAGCCTATTGATCTCTTTTTGGCAATTATTCAGTCGCGATGGCGAATTAACAATTTGAGGTGCGCAAAAGAGATAGGTAAATAAACTAGTATTTTGATTAAACACTTTGGACAAGTGTCAGTCACTTCCTCTTTCTTTCAAATACGTGTTGATGTGTGTGTGCTTGTGCATACGTACATGAATGTAGACAATTTAACATTTCTGTTAGTTGGACATTTGCCTGCGTTGGTGTACGATTTATGTGTTTATGCTAGAGTTGCAAAGCAGATTTTGTTTTTGTACTTTTATTGTGAAATTAACTTCGATTGATGGAGCAGAGTGGGGATTTATAACATTTTAGTTTTTGTACAATAAATGAAATGTGTATTTAGGTAAATAATCATGTTAATATGATATATGTAGTATGTATGTATGTACATACATACATACATACATAATCTAAAGAAAAATGTTTTCTTAGCGACTATAAAATTTTTAGAATCTTTTTTGAAGTAAATGAATATGCATGCACTTGCACGTATGTATGTATGTATGTATGTACATATGTACATATGTATGTATGTATGTATGTCAGTAACAAATTAGAATAACTAATTTTTCTGGAAAACGTTTATAGTTGCTGCCAAAAACACTTACATACATAAGTATACATATGTATGTACATACATACATATGTCAGTATTTTTGGCTAAAAAGATTTTTATTTATCAAATTGTATCGATTATATTGGTTACTTCCTATAAGAAGAAATACATACATATGTACATATGTGCGTAGATGTCTATGTACATATGTACATATGTATGTATGTATGTATATATTTAATTTGACATATTTTTGTTCATTTCTGTTAATTAAAACAAAGATTTTATGTAATAAGTTAAAAAATTATTAATTTTCTTTTGTTTCACTCTAAATTTGACATCGATGGGGGAAGGTCTAAACCATTTGTGCAAATCAAATTTCGTGTTGTGGTTGTCCATATAAAATTTCTGAACTACATATGTATGTACATATGTACATATTTGTTATGTTTGGTATAATTTTTTAAGCGCATCGAACATTTTATTAAAAAAGCTGTTTTTCGTGTTTTCCAGCTGTGTACACAGGGTCGCAGGTGCCACCCTACTTGTTAGTATAGTGCAAAATCTTTTACTTTATATTCAATTGTCTTTAAAAGACAATGAGCACAATGATGAAAAATATTCCAATAATATTATTAAAAAAAAATTAAATAACAAACTTCATAGGAAATATCGACATAGTGAATAGTAAACTCAATTGTTGAAACGAAAACGAAGAAATGGCAAAAAACTGAATATTACACGAAACTTTAGAATCGAAAAATGGCATCTAATGGAAAAGTGTTTTTCGTCTGCGCCATTTCATTGAGCCGTTTCCAACATATCGGCTTTAAGTGACAAGATTTGCTTAAGCCGCTAAATGTTAAATTTGAGTGTCACGTGTTTGTCAAAATTTGCAGTAAATTGCTGCAGAACGTTTTCGCGCTTCATAGAGTTCGGGCAACACTTTATCAGGATTAACATATCTCATATCAGATGATTTTATGTAAGAAAATAGAAAACGTCCTAATAAAAGTTTTGTCAGAAGACTTCTGTCATTTGTTGTTACAGAAGTAATACTTACAGTGGAAAATTGGCATATACAATGTAGCTAATATGTGCTGAATTGTGACAAACCCTGTTTACATTTTAATTGCCAGAAATTAATATTAGTTTGAGCTATCATAAGAAAATACTAAAGAAAACATCCAACAATCGGCAGCGTTGAAAATACCCCTACATATGTATGTATGTATATGTATGTACGTACTATGGAAATATACAATTTGAATACAAAAAAAAGCTATTTTCGAAACAAACGAGCTTTTCCGTTAAATATTAAACGTTCGAAGTACAGTGCGCTGGACATAATATGAACATCTTGAGATATGAACAATTTTGCTCTGCCACTGGCCATTTTAAAATACGAAATTTGTGCAAATGCTTTCAGAAAACGTCTACACATATGTAAGTTTCAACCGCAAGTACTAATATTACTATACTGAAACACAGACAGCTGCAGGGTAGATTTTTTAAAGTACACATATATGTACATAAATATGCATGAATTAAATGCAAATAGTTTTAAAATATGCAAAAAAAATAATACAATACTTTTTCAATTAAAAAGAGTCAGATATTTTGGAGTTATTTAGCGAAGAAATATAGAGTAACAAAGTACAATAAATACAAATAATAAGAACACTATTTCAAAATGTGTCAACAACACATTTAGTGGGCCAAGAAAGAGGTCTGATGTACCAATAGTTTTTGCATCATTGCGGACTAACGTTCAAGGAAGTTCTTTTTAATATTTTCAAGTATATGTATAGATATGAACAATTCAGCTGATATGAGCTGGGTGGGTTTTACTCATAATTAGTTCATATTTTCATACATAAAATTCATTTCCAATAAATTGAGTTTTTATAGTGTGTGCTTTCGAGCTGTGTACATGTCCATATTTCGTAGGTGTTACCCTAGTCGTCAGTAAATTTGAAAATATAAATACATATGTACATATAATAAACATTCATATCCTTTGTTTTTAAATAAACGCAATTGTATACTACATACGGGGCTTTTTTACATTTTGAAACTTTTGAAATACAAATCGTAATAACAAAAAGTATAAGTTACTAAAAAAAGTAAGACGTCCAAAGACTATATAAGTACATACTTTGTTTTGGTGTTTTCTGCAAAATATGTATTATTTCAAAATTTTAATTTTAATTTTCATTGCCTTACATACATACATATGTATGTAAGTATAAATAAAAATCAGCAGCGTTGTTAACGCAGCGTTTCGCACCATTTGCGATGCGTTTTGAAATTCCTGGTGCCAAAAATTCCTTAGTTGGTGCGCCAAACTCCTTCAATACACATAAAAAATTCTAAACTTGGCGCGTCTTTTTCTCCATTTTGGTACGCTTTGAAATATCAGAGTTGACAGGCTGAAAATCAGCATTGTAAAATATAAACGATTTACTCTCACGTTTTTTTCATTAGTTTCGGAATTTTAATTGCCCACTTTGATTTTAACTAAGTTAAATTAATAAATTATGTACATATGTATGTATATTTAACTGCATGCTTATGACTCATATGTATGTACATACATATGTATGCCTATGTTATTTTTCTTCTACTAGTACAAGTGGCTGGCTGGTACAATTGAAGAAGACAAAACTGTGTACATATGCATATTCGTTGTTATGAGAATCATGTGCATAATTAGCTTTTACTTATAATAATGGCCTACAACCAGCTAAAACAAGAGGCTCGGTTTTTCGGTTTAAATAAAAACCACACCACAATAACAACATCCTCAACTCTCATAATATTTAAATACGAAATAAAATAGCACCATCTGTGTTTATAAACAGAGAACAATAACAAATACTTATGTAGTTAACAGGGAGAAATAAAAATGTATGCGCCGTAAATTTGCAGAACAAAATACATATGTATGTACATAATATTTTTATCATAATCTGTTATTTAACATTTGTTTCTTTTTGATAACAGTTTTATTCTCATTTCTTTTAAATTTAATGCGTTGTTCTGTTAGCTGGAATTTCACAACAGTTTTAAAAGTGGCGTTAAAATTTTACATGATTTTCAGAAAATTTGAGAAAACATTATTTTACACTTTTTAAAAAAAATTATTCTGCATTTTCAAAGAAAAGATTTTGCTTAAAAACAATTTCAGTATGTAGTAATATTTACATACATACGGCTGTTTTAAAGGCAAACGAACATAATGCATAGTTGAAGTAATCGCTGTAGTAGTAGTAGTAGTGAGCTGAGGCCTCACGTACATGCATACATACATACATACACATATGGATATGTACATTCATACATATGTATGTATATTTGAAATCTGAAACTTTGCCATGCGACAACACATTGCCGGGCGGCTGTGTATTTTCTACTCATATTTTTCATTGGATCGACACATGATGGCGGGAACGAAATGTATTGCACCTTAAATTTTTCACATTCGCAACAAATCTCATTAGACTTCTTTCTCACAAGATCTAATGAAAGTCTTGTAGATTTGTATAAAAGGCTAAAATACTCTTTAATAAGTTATCTAAAAATTAGAAGGAGGCAGCTTCACAAATAATTTCGGGAGGTTTTATTTTTGACTTTAGTAATAATGATACTGATACATTCTGCTTCGTTTAGATGCAACCAATTTCTCTTTTAATTGTGTACAAATGTACATACATACATACATATGTAGAAACTCAATAGTACCCGACGTTTAAAATCATCTTTTGTCATACTGAGCATTGTTGTTAAACGTGACGATTTTATGTCTTTTTTACTTTTTTTACATGCAGTAAATTGAAGATTTCCTTATAGTAGTGGTTGCGTTTCGATGCGTAGAAAGCAATTGGTAAAATATTTAATACTCTAAAGGCCGCGGCACATCGAATCCTTGATACGTCGTACTTTGCTTTTTCAACTTGACGAATGACGGATTTTATGTGCCCCGGCCTAAACACTAACTATCACTTGAGAAAGAAATATACAAATAATATTGTGTTGCCATTTCTTGGCTGAACAGCAGCTCTCGCGTCGTTGTAATTATGTCGTTAAGTGCGGTCAAGCTTGTTGTTGTTTGAACTTCGATAATTTTGCGTCTGCGCCGCATGACATGGGTCGTATGAAGCTAGTCACAGAGACAATTATAAAAGTGTGAACACCATTATGGACAAGTTATAGCTTGTAAATTTCCTTTGCAAGTTATAAACTACTAAATAAATAAAAATAAAATAAAACGGAGATTTAACTTCGGAAATTCAGTTGTAAATCCACATGTACATACATGTATACATACATATATACATAATTTAAATTTAATTACCCCCCCTTGCTATTTTGAATAAAATTATTTCATTACTTGTTTTGTGAAAAATTTGTCCTACTTGAGTACCTAGACAGAAGCCGATATTATGAGTATAAATCGCACTTCAAAATTTTTTGTCCTGTTAAGTTTCGATTTAAGAATTAACTAAATCCTAAAGGTTAAAAAAATGTTATATCATTTAAATAGAGCTTACTCTTAATTAGGCTTGGAAAGTACATTTTGAATGCGCGCTACTGATTTTTTTACGCTTGTTTACTTTAGCCTCAAACTTTTTGATCAAGATAAAATAATAACAGTTCCTTCAAACAACGAACCATTTCTATAGGCCATCATCTGTTCCATGGTTTTCACTCAGTAATGGTTCATTGCACTGTGATTTCTTATGTGATTTTTAAACTTTCTCAAATATTCTGTCCGGTCAAAGGAGAGTCAGTAGAGTAGTCTATGGTGAAGTAATGAGATTCGTGATGCGTTTATGTTGTGTTTTTTTAATAAATTAAAACACATTATTACACACATAACCATGAATTGGATAGCTCTTGAGCACCTTCACTCTTATAGAACTTTGCTTTTTATAAGAGATCGAGTGTCCGAGCATACCAAACCATGTACATACACAGTACTCACCATCTATGAATACCGGAACATTTATCTCTTCAACTGTAGCAGTAAGCGGCATTGCTCCACTCATATCCGCTTGTGAAAGGGACATATCGGCACCTGTCAACTCTATGCCGGCCATTGATGCCAACGTCAATGGTATTTCTGATAGCGTTTGAGCTTGGTGTTCTATAACTTTGTTCTGTGACAAATTCGAATTGTTTACTGAATGTTTCGTTTTGGTATTCCTGACGGATTCTTGTTCTATTTGCATCTGACTGTTGCTGTTCTCCGTTAAAGATGGAGACATATGAATCACCTGTTCCAGTATTATTGGTGTTTCTGGTAGAACGTGTTTCTCTTGAGTTTGTTTCAAATCTTTCTTTACCACTTGGTGCGTATTGTTCTTCACTGAAAACGTTTGCACTTGAGACCTTGGTAAAAAGGGTATTCTTATCGTTTCTGTTTGACTTTGTCTTAGTACAGAAGCCGGGGTCGTTGTCTCTATTTTCTGATGGTGGTTGGGAAGTGACAAAATTAATTTCTTCTTCTGGTGGGGTAGCACTGTTGGCTTTTCTATCCGAACCTGCTGAGGTCTCGAAGGCCTGGTAAGCAAAAATATTCTTGGTTTCGGATTTTCTTGCGGTATCTGTATCAATTCTCTTTGACTTCTTTTGATGTTGTTTTGAATCTTGGATTTGTTCAACAACTTGTTCTCTGTTGTGGTAAATGAATTTTTCAACGGAATTTCTATAACTTCTTGTTGTTGGGGTTCCTGTATCACCACTATTATACTTCTCGATTTCTCCGAATTTGTCGTTATTGTTATCGTGTGTTGTACCTGTTTCTGTTCTGCCGGTTCTGATTGCTCTGTTTTGGTTGTTAATCTGGTTGTCGATAGTTTGGGGCCTTGATTGGCTTGATTGGATTTCGGTGTTGAATGCCATTTTGAACGTGGCTAGAGTGGGTTTGTTTTATTTGTTTGATAATTTTCCCAACAAAGGAATTTTTAAGACAAAGGCAAAAAGGATATTTTTAAAAGGTAACAAGAAATTTATAATAATTATAACAGCGTCATAATTGTGGTGGCAAAAACAAATAGAGTTGACGAAATGAGTGGAGCATATGCGTTTTGTGGAAGAAAAAATAAACAAACAAAAATACCATTATTGAAGACCCTTAGACGTAAAGGATATTGTTTTTGTCAAATATTTGTAAATTTACAGTTTTTATGGCGAATGATTGATGGGAGGGTGGGTTTAGACTGTGTGCTTTTTTTGTTATTTTCAGTGATGTGTGATTTTTTTTCGCTCTTTAATGGTTTTTCTTAATTTTTGTTTTATTTATTTCCTTTTTATTTTTTTATACAATTTTTTTTTATTTTTTCAATTTTTTGCTTTTTTCTTTTTACATTTTTTTTGATGTTTTAATTTTTTCAATTTTTTTTAATTTTTTAAATTTTTTTTATTTTTTAAATTTTTTAAATTTTTTTTTAATTTTTTTTCTTAAATCTTTTGTTTTTTAATTTTTTTTTTATTTTTTGTTTTTTCTTTTTAATTTTTTTTTGTTTTTTCAATATTTTTTTTTTGTTTTTTTAATTTTTTTTGTTTTGTTTTTTTTTATAATATTATTATCGTTTTTTCAATTTGTTTTTTGGCGTTGTATTTTTTATGTTTTGTAATTTTTTAAAAATTTTTTCTTTTCATTTTGATTTTGTGTTTTATCTAGTTTGGTCTACGGGGTAGGTTGTAAAATACATTCATGATGTTTGCAAAGCAAAAAAATATATTTCCTATTTTAAATAATGTGAAATAGTTTTCAATAATACTTACTTTTAATTCTCCGTTGGAAAGAAACAATGAAATTGTAAGGGTACCTCTAAACTTGCTCCTAAAAGAGTCTTAGACGCAACTTCCCTTTAAGCTGCAACGATATTAAAAATAAATACAGAATTATAGTATATGTATTATTGCTTATTACTGCAGTGATATTAAAAATAAATAAAGAAATACAATATATATGTATGTATGTATACAGTGAGTTTACATATAGTGATACATTATTACTTATTTTTTTCCTAGAAATTCTCATAATAAAAATTAATATCTTACACTACTTATGCATACAAGAATTACTAAGCAACAAAATGAAAACGGCCGTGACTTCCTGATTTCTGAAGTTTGGATCGTAGTGGACTCAACATATAGGAAAAGCTAAAAGCACACAAAAATGGTATTTGACTTTTTTCATTCCCAATTTTTTCGTTTATATTATATCTTTAGATAGTTGCGGACAATTCCGCCTGGATGTTGTGATATTAGTAAATCTTTTTTGTTTTTAATATCAATAAGTAAATACTTTTCGGGATTGAAAAATTTAATAGTATTTATTATCATAGACAATAACTGTATCGATATCGATTCATTTGGATATTATATTTGTTTCAAGTTTAGAAACAATAACAAATTCGTAAAAAAAACACAAATTAAATAGTTAAACTGCTATCCCTCACAGTGGAAATGTGCTAAAATCATTATGATACCCAAACCTGATAAGCCTGATCACCTAGTCTCGTCATACAGACCTATAAGTCTGCTAAAAATTGTCTGCTTAAAAATGTTAATTCCTGCACCTTATTACTTGTTACTCAAGTCATATCTCTATCAAAGGTACTTTTACGTAAGCGTCAATGATGAAAGCTCTAATTTTGGTGCAATTAAATCTGGTATTCCACAAGGCAGTGTTTTAGGCCCAATTCTTTATACAATTTATACATCAGATATGCCAACTATTGATGGTTTGACTATTGCTACATATGCTGATGACACTGCCATACTGGCATCTCATGGATTGGCAGCAGAAGCTTCTAGGATGGTACAGGAACTATTGAATTTGCTGCAAAATTGAGGACTTAAATGGAATATAAAGGTTAATACCGAAAAGTCGATTCACGTGACCTTCACTTTAAGAAGAAATGATTGTCCTGCCCTCTCGATGAATGGATCCCCTATTCCAAAAAGTGATGATGTGAGATCATTAGGTCTCCATCTTGACAAAAGACTTTCTTGGAAAAAACACATACAAATGAAACGTAATCAATTAAATTTGAAAACCAAAAAAATGTTTTGGTTATTAGGACCATCATCTACATTGAGCTTAGAAAACAAAGTCATGTTGTATAAAGCTATT
Source organism: Epicampocera succincta (assembly GCA_932526305.1). NCBI lineage: Eukaryota > Metazoa > Arthropoda > Insecta > Diptera > Tachinidae > Epicampocera > Epicampocera succincta. Next base: position 64,336,642 of record OW052034.1, read on the forward strand.
CTGAAGCCAATTTGGACTTATGGTATACAATTGTGGGGTACCGCTAGCAATTCAAATATTGAAATTCTACAAAGATATCAATCCAAAACTCTTCGCCTAATTACTAATGCTCCCTGGTTCATCAGAAACAACAATATTCATAAAGATCTTAGCATCGAAATGGTCAAAGAGGAAATTAATCGTTTCAGCGACAGATATCTAAATCGACTTAGCCATCATTCCCATGTGGTAGCCATCAATTTATTAGACGATAGCAACGAAGTGCGTAGGTTAAAAAGGGTACATGTACTTGACCTACCTTTTAGAAAATAACATTTAAGATGTATATATTTATGTAAATAGTACAGCAGTTGACAACTGTTGTTTACTGAGCTGTTATTTTAGTTATTTTATGTTTTTAATTGTTATTAAATTTGCTTATTATTTTAAATTTTGTAAAATACAAAAAAAAAATTAAATAGTACAGGGTGTTTTTTTTAGAGGTATATAACTTCGAATTGAAATAAAACACAAGAAAATCGTTTTAATGTCCATCAATTTGGCTTTATTGGAAGGATAATTTTATGCCATTAATGTTTAAATATGATTTCGGGCATGTGGCCGCCGCGGCTGGCTCGAATAAAGCCAATTCTACAGGTCCAATTTTTGATGGACAAAAGTTGATGGACAAAGCTCCAATTGCTGTGCACGGTGGCGAATCGATTCATTCGGGTCCTCTTCAACACTTTGCTCTACAGCGGCAATTGTTTCTTCGGTGCGCACTGTTCGACGTCTCTGCGGATGCGTATTATCACATAGAGTAAACGTAGTGCGAAAACGATCCATGGTTAACCGAATTAATTGCTCTGATGACCATAAAATGGACGGAGCTTGCGGTAAACTTCGCGAACTGAACCATTATTTTCGAAATAAATTTGCACGATTTGCAAGCGTTGTTCTTTTGTCAACCTGTTCATGATGAAATGGCAAACCAAACTAAATATTAATCACTTGACAGCTGACAAAATGGCCGCCAGTTAAAAAAGTGATGCCAACTTAAAGTTCTATACCTCAATAAAAAACACCCCATATGTACATAGATTTTATTTTTTGTTGTTATTATTGTTGTCTGTCATTCAAACACACTTATTTCACCCCAAAATATAAAAAGCAAACAAAATGTAAATACATACATACATATGTATGTACATTAATATAACTTTGAATTCGTTGTCGGTGCCTGAAAATAACTTTCAAAGCGTTGTTTGTTTATGGTATTGATTAAATTTCCAGATTCTAATGTAAATTCACCCAATGTATTGGTATGTCTCCACTGCCATATCTGAATGCCAGTACCCACTTACATACATATGTATATATACATACATACATATGTATGTATACAATAAGCGTGGAAAACTTTTCAAAGTTCAAAATAATTTACCTAAAAAAGCTTTAATGGATTTTCCAGGAAGAAAAAAATCTAGTAATTATATATAATTATGGTGCATACATACATAAGTACAAAATACGTAGTTTTTGTAGTTTTTGTAATTTATATTCGTATACATCCAGAGTATGTAAGTGTGTATCCATGAATGTATGTACATATATACTACATATGTATGTATGCTGATTTTTGTTTAAATACTTATTTATATACGTATACATATATTTATTTCATTTTATTTCGTTTCTTCTTTGCAAAACAATAACAAATATATTTGTGTAGCAATGTGGAATTTTTCATACAAACTTGCAAAATGGCAGCCGGCCAAAATGGCGTCAAGAGTTTATCGTATAAAATGAATAAATTGTTTACACTCATACATACACACATACATACATATGTATGTATATGTTTATATACATGTGTATGTACATACCTGCGAACATTATTTCAAAAATGAAAATAATTAATTTAATTTTAAGTATCACTCAATTGTTTTTTGTTCTTCGAAAACTTTATTTCAAGACCACCGAAAATTTAATCTATGAAATTTGCACAACATACATATGTACATATGTAGTATGTATGTATATAGATACACACATGCTACATATACATAAATATTTCTATTACAAATTTATAATCAAAGTCTAAAGTAGGTAACTATAGAACTTTGAATAAATATGTACATACTTACATATGTACATAGTATATGTACATGCATACTTAAGTACATACGTATGTAACTATGTACATACATATGTACATATATGCATATACACAGTAGTATGTCTGAATGCTAAAAAACACATCTACATACATTCATATGTGTATGTACGTCAAACGTACACACCTGAATTTATTAAAATAAATTTAATAATACTTACAATTATATAATTAAAACAAATCCTTTTTGAAACTGGGTTGTTTTAAACCCGTAAAAAAATGTAATGAACGCGGTTTGAGGAAATTTATCGAAAGTTTCCTCTCAACGTTTTAAAAAAATAAAAACCGATTTTATTTAACTGCGTAGTTTTTATTTTTTTTTTAGATACTAGCAACGAAATAGAAACTAAAACGGCACGATAAATCTATACTATCCACACTTATTCGCGTTTGTTCAAGTATGTATCTACATACATACATGCAACTTTTACATTATACGTTTTTACTTTTCACTTTTAAAGCCTTTTATTTCTCCTGGTCAATGCTTCAAAGACTATATGTATGTATGTATGTATGTATATAAATTGTTTTTAAATGTAGATTGAAAATATTCTTTAATATGCACTTCTTTGATTTGTATTCAGAATTTCACTCGAATTTAGAAATATGTATGTATTTTTCTCCACAAAATCAGGAGATTGAAAAATTATGAAATTAAAACACTTGGGTATCGCCCGAATGCGAATTTAAGACAAACAGTTGAAAACGTACTTTTGTCAGCAGCTAACTTTTGTTGTGAAATTCTTTTATCAATACAAGTGTTGTGCACAGTCATTCGAAAGCTTTCTGCACTTATACACTCAAAGCTCAAGCGTTTATTGATTGTGTCGGTGCTTTGAAAGCTCAAAACCGAAATAATCGTATAACAAAAAATACCACCTTTTTTTATTGAAAATATTGTTTTCTTTTCAAAAGCCTGTGGAGTAGAGAAGTTTTGCAAATTTATTACGATTTTCTGAACTTGAATTGCACGTTTTTTTTTGGTTGCTTTAATTATAATAAGTCTAATAAGTTTGTGGTTATTTCTTATGTACACATATGTATAAATACATACCTGTACGCACATCTATATGTATGTATGAATGTATCTGGATAACTTAGTACATTACGGTAAATACATATGTACTCGTACATAGCATTCCCAAACGCTTCAATTCTTGAGTACGATAGAGTTCTTAATTCTTTTTCAGAAATTTCTTATAAATATTTAATTATGTATGTAAGTATATGTATCTAAGTACTTATACCGCAAAAATTTAGATATGTACTATGTGTTAATTTAACTTCAACCAATTTCATAACTGTATCAAAAAGGAGGAATTCAACCAACCTAAGCCGAAAATGAATTAATGAAAGTTATCATTAAAATTTTTATCCATTAAGATTTCACGTCGATACGAACCAGAGATTTCACCTGTTATAAAGTTGCAATAAGTTTCTCTAATGGGTCACTTACTTAGTTTGAAAATATTTCAGTGACTCCCCTTTAAATGTGTTTACATTTCCCTATCGCTCTCAATTTATTTGGAAAGTTCTTCTAAGGGCAAGGAGTGTAAATGGAATTGTCATTCTGTTAAATGAATTTCCTCTCACGTTTAGAAATAGTGAATTGATTCTAGTAAATTGATATATTTAGTGCTGATATAAACCAAATCTTAAGATTTCAAAGAATCCGAATTTGGGCTCTTGCCAGGTTCAGATACAGGAAATGGTCCAATGCTTAGGACGAAGGACATGTTATCACGTAAATGGATTCCTCATCTGTACTCTAGATTTTCTATACAACTAAACTTACATCATTAGACCCTGCATCTGCATTGATTATTACAAACGATTACAATGCAAAGTGTAGAGCTTTTAGTCTTGACAGGTTGAAACACTGTCTATGGGCAATCACCCAATTATTTATTTTCTTCAAACTACGATAACTTTAATAAATACACTTTTTCCAAGAACTCGTGAAATAATTGATAAAAATTTAAATTGAAAAAAAATTTCCGTAAAACAATTTGGGCAATCAAGACTAAAAACCTGTTTTAAAGCTCTTAACATACAAATACAATAACAAATTATAGCTTAACTAACTAAGCATAGTTGTGAAATTTATTTTTCTGTGAAATACTGATGACATTATTCATCAAACATTTTTAATTTATTAAAAGTTTGTTAAACGATTTTCGCATGGAAATTTCGGTTATGAAACTTTAATAAACAAAAATTTTGTTATAAATGAAAGTTTAAAATGCTGTTGATAGAGTTAATGGCTTCTAAAAATCAAGTTTAGCCTAAAAATATAAAATTTCTATGAAGTTAAATTTGTTTCCCAGTTAAGAAATACATACATATGTATGTACATATGTATGTAAAGGAGGTGTTATAGATAATCTATTTGGCATACAACAATTCATGTTTACGCCGATAACATGTTTTGTATATATGTATAATGCACTTTTCATAAACGTTCACATCTGACAAAGAAAAACGGATTAATGGAACACAAAATTACTCAGTTTCATCAGCATAGGCTTTTGAAAAGGTTATTTAAATGTGTGGTTTCTAGATTTCCTCTATTACGCGATTTAAATTTTATTTCAAGTTTTCGTATTTTTTAAACTTTTTGCAGATTTTTGTTTACTGCAGTTGCTTACTAAAACAAAATCTTAAGTATAGCGCCACATGCATCGGTTATGTTGGTCACCCTTTAGCCCTATATACATATGTATGTATGTACATGCGTGTATTTACTTCAACACTATAACTTAGAGCAAAACCGAATAGAAAAATAAGCTGAATCAATTTCATGTAAAAACAAATATGTTTATTGAATGGGACCACACTGTTTTTGTTATTGTTAATTTAATTTTATTTTTGTTTATATATGCAGTGTATTGTACCAGAACTAGATTATGGGGAGAAAGAACGTATTTTTAGTCGAGAGTCCGGTAGGAATCGAACAATCGAATTTACTTTTAATTTAAATTAATTAACAGCGCTTTGCAGTAGTTTTGTTATTATTTAAAATCTTTAACAATTGCAGCTAATTACTTAACCGATATGTTTAAAATAGGGCTCTAAGAGCAGGTACACACATCAACTGCATTCCTCATGGCAGGGTTAAACACAGAAAGCTTTACAGGAATGGGTATGTTGAAATAGAGGGAATTTATATGAAAATACAATTGTGTAGGTAAAACAAAAATCCAAACAACAAAACTTTGCACACACACTGTAAATAATTCTTGGAATTGTAGAGCTTTTGTACATTTGTATTATTCTCTTTTACAGTCACACAACTAAACGTAACCGCAAATGTACATGAGGATGTGTGTGTATCTTATTGTTTATTTGTATCTCTTTCTTGTTGACTTGTACACCAAGTAGATAGATACATATTAAATTAACTGAGTTTCACAAATGAGTCATCAACAACTCTGCAAAATAAAACAAGAAACAAGAAAAGCGAATATACGAAGATATAGTAAACATATTTATTTATTTGTTATATATGTATACAAACGCATCTAGTGGCGTTGTGTAGGTATGCAATCGCTTTCATGTACAAACAAACAGACATATGTACGTTTTTATGATCGAAGTTAAATATACACAGAATCGAACTCATTACAAGAATATGTCTCGTTCGATTTACTCATGCGTATGTACATGTGTGTGTATTTTGTTCCTTATCCGACAGACTGCTCTGGTAACGCTTTATACATACATCCATATGCATGCGCATACACACATATGTTTGCATGTACATTTGTATAAATATGACCAATAACTATTACACCTAAAAGTTATTCTGACGTTTGTCTTGCAATTATACATACATACATATGTATATTGTAATATACGACGTCTTTTGAAAAAATAAGGTGAACTTTAATTTTTCTCAAATTTTTTTTATTTACATACTTATCAATTTCTATTTTGTCGCTTTCCATAGTAGTGCCTGCCCCCAAACATATAATACACTTGTGCCTTTTATATTTCCTTTACCGTTTTCAGCGATTCGGTTTTTATCTCCTCAATCGTTGGAGAGTGCCTTCGCTTCATGGGTATCTTCAATCTTAAGAACAGAAAAAATCGCAAGTGCCAAATTTAGTGAAAATGGTGGCTAAGGCATAATGATTATGGTGTTGTTTTTGGCCAATAATTACGGTTTGTGTGGTCGACATTGTCAACATCTTCTCAACATTTCACACAAGCCCCGCAAAGCACTTCCAATTTTTATGCCTTTCAGAGACAAACTAAATATGAAACAACTAAATATACGAGACCGAAAAAAAGCGAAATTTCAAAATTCACCTTATTTTTTGAACAGAAAAAATTCTTTGCGATTTTTACAATGTTTTCCTCTTCAGCGAATATCCCTCCCATTACTGTACACAGGCATTTTTTTCATACCAAAGAAGATGTTTTTCTGAATTGATGAACGATTTTCTACTGCAGTTTGATAGAAGAATGCAGATTCAAAAATGCAACGTTTTGTTAGTTATATCCATATATATATTTCCACAGAACACAGCAACGTTTTGTCAGCCGCCGGACGAAGTCTTTATAAAAAATTAAGGCTTTGTACAAATCATTATTTTGAAATACAATTGTTTTTCGCAAATAGAAGATGAAAAATTCAGCTTTGAAATTAGCAAAATCAATAAATTTGTTAGATGTGGTTTACTTTACTCACAAAGCCTGAAAGCAAGTGAGTGCGATAAAGATGAGTTTTCGACCAAAACTGGGATCCTCATCATATCGATCATCAATAACTGAAAACCAGACTACACAGAAAAAAATGAAGATCACAGGCGGCTGACATCCACCCACGTCAATGGAAAAACCATTATATTTTTTATTTAATTTATACGACACAAAAAGTTATTCTTTTTTATTAAAATTTGAAAATTAAATATGAATTAAATTTATTCAACTAATTTCTTGTTTGAGTTTGAGCAATTTAAAAAAAATTATTCGGCTCTGTAAAACTTCAGTTGCGTTATTCTTATACATATTTAGCCGTTGATCGGCATGTGTGATGTGTACTCACAAACAAGTACAAAGGTTTGTCTGTTACTCATATATGTACATATGCATATACAAACACATATTATTATGTGTATGTACATATATACATACATGTGTTTTTGGCAACCGGTAACTGGCAGTACCATTTTGTGCAGTGATCTCTTTCTCTATTCATTGGTGAGCAAGTGAATTAAACCATAATACAACAATGTTTTGCTAATGAAATTTTACTTAAATTTTTGAACAACGTGAAATATACATACATACATATATTATATACATATGTATGTACATACATACATTAGATATGGCGATATTGTAATATGGCTGTTTTGCACACGATGATATGACATTTTTTATTTCGTTTTACTTTTACGTTTTGCTAAACGCTAATTGTAAGTTAAATTTTTCATTTGTTAATTGTTTTAATACAGACAACTGATTTGCAACACTGTTTTCCAATTAAATGTTATTTTAGTGAAAAATTAAGAATTTCCACTTAAAAGGTCGCCTTAAAACAGCAGTTACACGTTTCAACTATTTTCGCCCACTTTTTAACTGCAACAATTTTCCCTAGGACTGTACTCACTATCCATGGTATTATTCATACAAAACTGCGAATATCGAGGTCCTAAGATACTGAATATCGAGGTCCTAAGATACTCGTCCTAAGATACTGAAAAATTACAATTTCCTATACCTTTTCGCCAAGAACTAAGTGTAAATTAGTAAGGCAGCTCATACCAAAAGTATTTATCGAACCATTGAAAACACTAGTACTTACACTCTGTAGGATTATAACGATTGTTTTCATAAGATATCGGAAAATGGCAGCACGTGCCATATTCACTGTACTAGTCCTGAATTTTTTATTCGATATTTTTTTATCACTATGACCTACCAGATAAAATTCCAAAATTTCTACCTGTAATAGTTTGCAACAAAAGAAAACATTAAATTGTTTTGCATATATCGTAGATTCTTTTGAGATTGAAATAATTATTTAACAATTTAATTACATTAATAAAAACATCGAAAATTTGATAGAAAACAAGTTTTGCACACTAAGAGGGGTTTCACCGTTTTATATACATATGTAATTCCATTTTTGCATTACTTTCCGATGTTTTAGAGACTTACGAACGGTTTCATATGAAAATTGAAGGGTTTTTACATACATATATGTATATAATTTATATTTATTTATATATAATTTATCTTACATTGTCTGGAACACTATTACAGTTGAAGCTATCAAATCTCTTTGGACAAATTTAGTTCTTAACGCTCGCAACTATTTTCTGTTTTTAGAGACTTTTACAGTTGCGAATTTTACAACTTGCACACAAGTTGCGAATTTCAAACTTGGAATTTCATTGGCAGTCAATGCTAACTTCTTCTCCTTTTATATAAATACATATGCCGGTATACCGGCATACAATAAATAGTCTTTAAATAAATTTGAAACTGAAATGGTTTGGACTGTTTTTATAGTTTAATGAATGAGCTCTGCCTTGCAGAACCGACGACAAATTTCAAAACGTCGCGCACGCTCTTATCTAGTAGTAGACTTAAACTTTTATTTCTTTAGGAGAAATCTAAGTTTATATAATACATACATATGAACATATTTTCAAAAAGTCAACTTAATTTAACAAGTAACTGTGCACATATGTATGTACTATGTGTAGTATGTATGTACATATGTATAGTATGTATGCAGTGACATAAATATTTTACTTTACTCCTTTACAAAAAGTTATTAAATTTTTTTAATGTGCATGTAGATACATACATATGTACATATGTATGTATGCAGTTATTCAAAAAGTTTTTGCATGGCGAAGTAGAGAGAACAAACGATAGTAAATCAGTGTAATAGAATTTTATATATGTATGTAAGTATAATTAGGAAAGGTTATTGTCACATGAATGCAATTAAATATACATATGTACACACATACATACATATGTATATTATAATTGCTAATTGTTTCTCTCATGCATCAAATGGATTTTCAAATACTGAAATAACGTGTACATATGTTTTCACATACACATATTTTTATTTATTTATTTATAAAATGTACTATTATAAGCTGCAAAGACCAATTGGAATGAAAATTAATTTCAATTTAAATTTTCTGGATATTAGATTTTATATCCCGAAAAAATAGAAATTTCAGTGATTTTGAGTTTGCCATCCCTATTTCAAACTAGGAGTTAATATTTTTTTTTTTTACATAAACATACATACATATGTATATAATAAATACATTTCGAAGTTGTTCCAATAGATAGTTATGTTAACCCTATAACTACATATGCATTTTCATATATGCTTTATTTAAAGTGTTGACTTACCGCACATCATAATGTCATTAAACATCTATGAGGCTAAATACAATTTCATGGATAAACTCTTCTTGATATTGTTGAGGCGCTTAGTACGTTCAATCACAATGTTCTTTTTCAGATTTGTTGCTGTATTGTCGAAAAACAAACACTAAACATTCGTTTATTAAAACAAATGTTTCTACCGACACTCTCAAAACTGTTTCTGATACAATGATGCCAGCGACTTAGGCACATCAGTTTTTGACAATATAATTGTGATTTCATAAGAGTTTGTTGCATACAGTGTAAATGTTGCATAGCACTCGCGAAAATGTGGAGATGTAAGTTTTGTTGAGAAATATTTGAAGAGCAGCAAGTATTTAAGCAATTTGCTATTGTTGATGTTTTACTTGTTTTTGATAAGAAAGAAGCAATTACAACACCCAACATAATAATACTTATTGTTAAGGTTTCTGCGTTTCTCGTTTTCTCAAAAAAAGTAATTTGTTAATTTCTTTTAGCACGTGTTCTAATGGAAAAGCCTAAAAGTATATTATACTTTTCACAAAAAGTGTCAACGGCACCAGTTTTTTTTAATTGCAATATGTATGTATGTATGTCGGTAGGTATCTTTAATCTTTTAGCTTTGCACTAAGGTTCTTTAACTTCAAGTATTTTCACAATAAACAGAAAAACTTAGTAATGTTCTATAAAAGTGTAGTAATTCTTATAATGTTGTTCAAAGATAGCCATTAGTTTGAAATTGAAAATAGTTTGCTTTTGTGTATTTAAATATCTATTTTATCAATTACGTGTACCTATTACTTGTACATATACATACATATAAGCTTTGTATTAGAAAATCATACACTCATGCAAATGTAAAAATTTATTTTTGCATCTCTTTTTATTGCTTTTACGTTATGATGTTTTAACAGCGGATTTAAACAATTTTTTCCAAAGCAACACCGATTTTGTTGTACGAAGGTATTTTATCTTAATATGTTTTCAACCACAGCGATATTTTGTTAAATTTAATTATAACCCTTGTTTTATCAATGAAGTCCAGAAATAAACTAACTTTTTGTTCCGATTCTGCGCTTTCACAAATTTTTAGTCTTTTTTCGTAAGCTTTTTTTGTTTCTTTCTTGTTTTTGATTTTATTGACGTAGTGCTTGACTGGCATTTAAGAGAAAGAGAGCAATAAAGTGATGCCATACTTAAATTTTCGGGGTTTTAAGATTTTTACAGCCCTTGGTACAGAAGTTGTTTTTTTGGGAACAATATCTTCATATGCTAAATGTTTCTTTAAAAAAATTCTTAACATTTTTAGAAAACTGAAAATTTTTCTAGAATAGAGTTTTAAACATATAATTAGAAACCCAACAAATTATTCATGACATATTCAAATAGTTGTAACACGTAAAGAGTGCATGTAAAAGTAAAATTTGTCTGACCTTTTTGATCATGGTTTAAGTACCCCTATGCAAAATTAACCAAAAACAAAAAAGAAACTGTTCAAACGATTCGTACAGAAACTTGGATTACGTTTAATGTTTTTTAAAGAAATTTTGTTATTAAAAACTGAAGACAATCGTTAAACCCTAAAGCGTTACAGAGTTCTTATAACTAACATGCAAAAATTGGCTTCCAATTTATAAAATTGGCACATTGTTAAGTTGTAACGTGTTCCCTATAAGGTAATAAAGAAAAGCGTCGAAAATAAACGCCACATTTAATACTCCTACTCAATAAGATCTTTCCCATCCTTTCAAGAATATTATACTAACAACATACCACATTTTGGCTTGCTTATGGCACTTTTTTGAACTTTCGCTATTGTAGAGCCAAAACTTAAATTGCGCACTAAAGAAAAAAACAAGTAAAGGCATAAAATAATAACGTTGCTTTTAACTGCGCAGTTTTTTTTTACATTCTATAAAAGAGCTGTATTTCGCAATTTGACGGATATTTTGCTGATGTATGTTTGCAAAATTGTGGAAATAAGATCTGGCAACACCAAATTGCTAGGTGGACTAAAATTGTAAGATTCGATGGTCAGAAAGTAAATTGCTTAAAACTAAATTTTTATTTCCAAAATTAAATATTGAATTTTGCAAAATATGTACGTATGTAAATATTGGCAGTTCGATTGATAATAAAAGTGATTCAGCACCGGGGTTTCGGTTCGCACAAGAGAACGATCAGCTGTTAGATTTCTATCTGCTATTGACAAACAACCATGTATATATACATACATACATATGAATGTACATACCTAAGTACAATTGCATGCTTGTAGAAAAAGCGATGAACTTCAAACAATACCCAATGTTTCTTGAGTTCTGTGCGCTATTTTTTGAGAGCAAAGCAATGAATTCGCTGATGCAATAAATGTAAAAGTTTACAACTACTAATTTTTGTTATGCAACATTCGTTCTCTTCAGATGCATTTGAAACCAAAGGATGTTTTCAGATTTAAGGGTTTTAAGATGCTTAGAAGCATGTTTATATATGTATGTATGTATGTACATATGTATTTATGTAAGCACTAATTTATTTAATTTTATATAGTATATAAATATGTATGTATGTATACATATATACATATGTATATGTTTTATAAAATTTATTAAATTAATTAAGCGTTCCAGCTAAAATAAATCTTTAGCTTTCATTTGAATTGAGAAATTTCCTTGGGTGCAACATTGTCAGGAGAGTGCACGTTTTATTCGAGTTGTGAAAAAGTTTTCCTAATTTTAAAACATTTATAAAAAATTAAAAGAGTCAAGACTTAGTTATTTAATTTAAAAAAATTTCCATAAATTATTCGAATTATATAGCATCTACATACATATGTATACAATATGTAATTACTTTTAACACATTGTCTGAATAAAAATTAAAAAATAAAAAAAAACTTTATGTACATACAAGTAAGTCAAGAGTTCGATCAGCTCAGAACTCTGCGATGCTGACTATCAAAAACACAATTCTATTAAAGACATAATACTGTTATTGGTGACTCGCCAGTTTTATTACAATCCCCACTGTGCAGTTTCATTTCAATAAAAACCAAAAGGCAAGAAAACAAATACACAAATAAATTTAGAGCTGAGATAAAACTCTCGAACTCTAGCAATTCCAGTGAAATACAATCCAATTGTTTTGGTGTAACACAATGTAACTTATTAAATTAAATAAAACCTGCTTCCGACATGCGAAAGTTTACTGATTATTTTTCTTGAAGCTGCTGACGGCGAGGAATATTTACTGCTTATCGCTTTTAAAGCTTTTGTTCGTCCCTTTTTTCTGTTTCAAATGTTTTTTTCTTTTTTCGTATTGAAATGTCCAGGCAATTTAACACTTTGTGTTGGGATAGAAATTCAGTTTTAAGTGCTACCGTACTTTGGTACATTTTTGTCTAAAAATTAGAGACATTTTTGTTGAATCGCACTATACCGATCTTTGCCTTAAAAGTAAGAGATCACGCGTGAAGTGTTCGGCTACGGGCCACTTTTAGGACACATCTGCAGAGATAAAACGAGTTCTGTTAACGTTTTAAATACAGAATAGAAAAGATCAAACAAGACAAATAGAAACTGCAGGAGAGTTTTATGCTCTTATCGCTATTCACGTCCATTTCTAATTGGTTTTATTAAAGTCTGCTTTAAAATAACATTAGAATGGAAAGTTCAATTCAGTCTGAGTTTCTAGGCTGAAGAGAATGAATTAATAAGGAACGCTTTCTTTTCTGCAAAGTATGTAATTTAAAATTTAGAAATTTGTTTAACGTTTATTAATAAATGGTATTTTTAAACTTTTGTCATTTCACAGAAATCTAGAGAAGTATGAACAACTGGTGTAGAATCCTTTATTTCTCTGTGCTGTTGACATGCACCAGAACTGCAGAAATTAGAAATGTTTTACTGTTGTTGGCCGATGACGCTGGATTTGAGATGGGAGCCTACTTAAACAAATACTGCCAAACTCCAAATTTGGACATGTTGGCCCAGAAAGGTCTTTTGTTTAACAATGCATATACATCGGTCAGTAGCTGTTCGCCCAGCCGTGCTCAAATCTTAACTGGCCAGTTCAGCCACACTAGTGGCATGTACGGTTTACATCAAGGAGTTCACAATTTTAATGTTCTGCCCGGCACCAAGTCACTGCCGAATGTGCTAAGAGACCAAAGCAAGGTCCCGGTTTTAAGTGGTATAATTGGCAAAAAACATGTGGGTTCTAAAATCGATTTCAAGTTTGATTTCGAACAAACTGAGGAACAACATCCCATTAACCAAATTGGCAGAAATATTACCAATATCAAACTTTATGCCCGAGATTTTTTGCAAAAAGTAAAAACTGAAAATAAGCCTTTCTTCCTAATGGTAGCCTTTCATGATCCTCACAGATGCGGCCATATAACACCCCAGTTTGGTGAGTTTTGCGAGAGGTGGGGAACGGGAGAAGAAGGTATGGGCTCTATACCGGATTGGAAGCCGATTTATTACGATTGGCGCAATTTGCAAGTTCCGGCTTATTTGCCCGACACTGATATTGTGCGTCAAGAACTTTCGGCTCAATATATGACCATGTCACGCTTAGATCAAGGTGTCGGTTTGGTTCTTAAAGAATTACAAAATTTCGGTTACGGTGAAAATACTCTGGTTATTTTTACATCAGACAATGGACCACCTTTTCCGGGAGGTCGTACAAATCTTTACGAACATGGCATAAGATCACCTTTTATTTTAGCCTCACCCAATGTCCAGGATAGGCATTTCCAAACGACGGCGGCCATGACCAGCTTGTTAGACATTTATCCCACTGTACTAGAAGCTTTGCAAGTGCGACCAGATAATTCTACACAACAGACTTACACTAAGTCCCTACTGCCTTTGCTAAAAACTGAACCACAACCTTCCGAAGATGATGCAGTATTTGGTTCTCATAATTATCATGAAATTACCATGAATTATCCCATGCGCATGATACGCACAAGGCGTTACAAGCTCATACATAATCTTAATTACTGGTCATATTTTCCTATCGATCAGGACTTTTATACTTCACCCACATTCCAACAAATCCTAAATGCCACAATAAATCACCAACAACTGGCCTGGTATAAAACTTTGCTCTCATACTATCAGCGTCCCGAATGGGAACTGTATGACATAAAAATTGATTCTTTAGAGCGTTTCAATTTGGTTGATAAGCCCAAATATAAAGATACTTTGAAACAGTTGAAACGGCGTCTATTGGACTGGCAAGGCGAAACCGACGACCCCTGGCGCTGTGCTCCACATGCGGTTCTACAGAATCAGGGAGTGTTTAAAAACAAACCAGTTTGTCTGTCATTGGCTCATGAAGCTCTTAAGAAATCCTTCACCCATTATGAAAAATATGTGCTTGTTTAATAAAACAATGTAAAACATTTATTTAATACATACATACATATATAGATATAAATGCATTTGAAAATAAACATTTGTTAATAAACAAAAATAACTATTTTTGAATTTAGACTTTTGACTTACATACAATTCGAAAAACTTTTTTACTAATAAATTCAGATTTTTACCCACTCTCGGATTAATTGCAGAAAAATTTGCATGTACTTTCATGCGATCAACTGTCAAATAGAAAAACTGTCAAAATTCAAAATAACACTAAAGTTTTAGCTTATATTATGTTAAGCTGCGAGTTGATATTTCACAAATAAATGTAAACAAAAAAGAAATATTTAAATTATAGAAATTAATAATAGTAATTAATGCCAATATTTTCTTGAAAAATGTGTCCATGCAACGAACTCGGCAACATTGTATTTTAATTGTTTTGGCTTTAAAAGAAAGCAAATATTTCAAAGTTTATGACTTGATGACATTTTGAAAATCAATCTCATGTGTTAACAGGAAAACAAATTGCAGGAGTATTTCGAACAAGTTTTCATTGATAATATGTACAGAGTACTTGCGAATTCATAGCAAGCGGGCAAGTTGGATGGCACAATAACAAAACACGGCGAAAACTGGAGGTTAAAACCTAAAAATTTAACCGGCTAAAGTACAGATTGCGAATTTTGCAGGTTTTTAAAGGAAGGTGTATTTTCGGAGGTACTCTAGCAGGAAAAGTTAAAAACGAAATCTTATAAAAAATCTAGATACATCCTTTTTAGAATAAGCCAATAACAACATGCAGTGAAATCTCTCCTAACGAACACCTGCCATAACCGGACAACAGTTTTTTCACACAAAATGTGTTCTCATAGCCGGACACTCTAAAAACCGTCCCTGTCCGGTTTTTTACAATATAATGCTCTAAATATCCCTCGTACGCGGACAGAAGCGTTGAAATGAAGACGAATTTGTTTTAAAAATGAATTACTTACCAACAAGAGTCGTATTTAATATTGGCATAGTTTTTCCACTCGGTTTCATGTTTGTGTTAATGACATTCAAGTTTGTGCTTCGCCTGCTAAGACCAATCTACAGGATGCCAAAGAAATTAAGAAATTGCTGTTTGTTTGAAGAAGTTGTTTGTCTAGCTCGTGTTGTTGATTGCTTTAGAGTCACAAAGTGCCATATAAAAAGGATACATATGTATGTTGTTATCAATTAAAGAAAAAATGGAAGTTATAAATTAGTTTTATAAAGAAAAGATTCCAGTGCGTGAAATTGCGAAGAGGTAAAGTTTTTTGTGTTTTTAGCAAAACACTTTGTTGCATTTCCTTAATGTTTTAATATTCAATATTGGCAAAACACAGGCCGCAGAGATCAATAAAAATAAAGAAGCCATTCGTTCCAAAACGGCAACCGGTCTAAATTAAAACAGTAAAATCTGAGTAAATTTTTTCCACCGCATTGCTTTAATAAAATGTAGCATTATAAAATACAAAATTTCAAGAAATAAATATGTAACTCTTTTAAGCGGACACGTCTGATAACCGGACAAACATGCCGCGGCGGTGAGTGTCCTTTTATGCGAGTTTTCCCTGTGAGTGAAGTGCGTGAGTGTCTTTTTATGAGAGTTTTCACTGTATATATATATATGTGTATGCATTGCTTGCATTGTAAACAAAAGAAAAATTGAGTGATTTATTTTAACAAACAAAAATTTGTGTTTTACAAAATTTTTAAAACTACAATTTGAAAAAAATGTGTACTTTCTTCTTCTTTGTAAAATCAATAACTTCAATTTCGGATTTAGTAAAATATTCTCTTCTGAGAATTTTTTCCATATTTGATATAAAAAAAAAAACATAATTTTTTTGCATGTATTTATATAACCGGTTTCCTTAAACCCGACTTGATCACCCTAACAACAATATAAATACAAAATGTATAAACACATACTTAAATATAGCTGCATTTGACAAAGCTTTAAGCTTGAGTTAAAGTTAATAAGAAAAAAGTTTCTCAGTTTGTGTCATCTAAAAGCTGGATTGAGTGTTTCAGCTTAAAATATTTGGCTTAAAAGTATTACTTAATTGGCAAGTAGTTTTGTATTTGAATTATTTCCAATATTAAATAAAAGTTCAATGTTTTCTAATTTGCAAACATATACAAAAAAATGCATCAAGATGTATATTTATAAAAGAAGGTTACGTGGAGAGACCACTTTGTTATTAGAAAACAATTGAACAAAACGCCGCTTCCAGCTATTGAATAAAAATGGTTTTAATAAAAACAATTTTTATCGTTGTTATCCTGACAGCAATAGTAAGTCCAGAGATTGTAGCAGCTGTTACTAAAAAGCATCGTCGTCATATAAAACACAAAAAACTTGCACAAAATGGAAAACTGAAGGGTAAATTTAAGTAAAAAACCAATAAAACAAAAAAATAAATAACTGAAATTTTTAATTAATGTTTTCAGTAGCGCCGTCAAAACCAAACCAGCGCAGTGGAAAAATGAACTATTACAATTCGCATTTGTGGCCAACAACGACAACTTATTACCGGCCCGCTGTCTCGTCCTCTTTATATCAGCGTTCACCAGCAACAACTTCTTCATCCAAGTATTTACCGATACACTGGAGCAATTCCTTCATAAGCCCCTCGTCCTTAATGTCTTCAAATACTCTGCGACGCACCGACGAGTTTTCGCCTTCGCATCCGATTTCAACACCCCAGTCATCAGTTTTGTCAATTCCGGCGAGCCATAACAACCCCATTATGGCAGTAAGTAACTCTCAAATACCTACTATTTATGATATGAGCGCATTTACCGGCAGTGCTGGTATAATGGAAAATACATTTCCCAGTTCCAGTCAAAACTTATGGCCAATCAGCCGAACGATGTTAGAGACGCCTAAACCCAAACTCAATCTCTTCAACAGTTTTAACTACAATGATGACGGTGGTTTCTTAAATCAGTTTTTAAAATAAGACTCAAGACTTATGTCGTAAGTTTGACTCAAATTTGGACAGTTTCTTACTATATTTATTGTATTTGTTGAAATATTTTATATATTATTTTTAATATATTCTACTTCATAAAAATTATAGTTGTTTAAGAAAATTAAATAAGTAAAACTTTCAAACCAATAATTTAATGATCTTGTAATAACAAAACTTTTTAGACAAGACTACACTGAAAATATTATTATGAGAACAAAAACCAATAAATTTTTCGCTAAAAAAAAACACTTACATATATTTTCAGTATATATTTTTGCTGTTTCACCAAATGTTTTCTTTCTTTTGTGTTCGGTTGCACATCATATTTTTTTTTTTGCGAAACTCTATTAATCTATTAACTGACTCAACGAGTTTCTTTTGTTTTATGTGTAAAAAAGTTTCAGTGTATAATGTTAATTATGTTAAATATTTACATACGTATTTGATTTTAATTAAACGTTAATGTTTTAAATCTTTGAACTCTTTTATAAATTTCTTTAAGGTTTAATTATAAAATATTTCCCACAAACCAAAGTTTCTCCCACACCAGTTCACTATTTCTTAATATTGCTTTCATAGCTGCTGCAATCGTACCTAAATAGGGACCTGACAGCTGCGTTAGGTGACACTTGACGTTAACTCTTAACTAACATGTCTAGATAAAAGCGTCAAGTCTTTGTCATAAGCAATATTGTGCTAATTTAGCTGCTTAACCAACACATAAATATACATAAATTAAGACGTAGAAATAGCTGAAATAATTTTGCTTAAGAAACGAAAGTTTTTACAGCCAGCTTCACTTTCTGGCGAACTGAAAAATTTCATTTCTTAATTACTGGCGTTGATGTCGCGCTATTGTTGTTTGCTCTGTAAAGTTTGACAATCAGCGGCTGTCGCGCCACTCTTAGGGCCTAAAGTGGCAGAAGCGCCGATGCAGAAGCATTTACTTAAGCCTGCACAAATTTTAGTTGTTACATTTTCAGTAGTCATTCCCTGGAAAGCTATTGAAGACACTAATAATTAAGTTTTAAGTTTTTTTAACGTTCCCAAGCAATAGTTTATAAGACTGCTCGTATATATAAGATTTTAATGAATAAACTGAAATTATTAAGTTGTCAGTCAAGTGGTTCCTATTCCCACAATGTTATTCGACTGCAGGACAACCGCAATTCATAACCTCAATGTTAAAACTAAAGATCTTTGAAATGAGTGTTTGAAAATATTAAAATCTTAACACAGATCAATAATCAATTTATATCTTTTTTCTACATTTTTAAATACCGAATAATACCCGCCCTAATACGATTTTTTTTTTGCTAACAATAATTTATTAAGAGCACTTAAGTTTACGTTTAAAAAGAATTTTTAAGTTTTATTTATATAGTTCCTAAGTAAACACTTGTATCATCTTCTGATACAAATTTCATAAGCCAAAAGCTTTTTCGCTTCAAAGACGAATTACATATGAAAACCTTTGCTTAGGAACGCCCTAGATTATTTTCTTCTAAAAATCCGGTAGATTGATGGGAGTGATATTTAGAAAGGAAAAAAAATGACTCCCGCTTTAATGGTGGGTGTTAAACTGTCTTCATTATATTAATTATACACATACATAACATCGTCTACAAAAGGTCCCCTCAATGAATTTAAACAAACAATTTTAAGGCTCCACCAGTGCCTTCTCATGCCTTTTCTCTAATTTGTCGCATTTAATAATAAGAACTTTCTGCTGAGTACAAAGGATTGAAATTATTTGGTAAAATATATATATCGTCGGGGCGTCCATTGAAGAAGTACGGACGTTTTAGGGCAGTCAGTTTCGAGTCCTGATGTGATAAGGAAGCCGGTGCCTCCAGTGCTGACGTTGAAGATGATGCTTCGGAACTGGTGGAGGTTGCCGGATATGTAGCGTAGAGCGAAGATGGTGCTGATGAAGAAGGCGGCAAATTATAGTAGTTGTGCGAGAAAGCTGCAGGTCTATATGCATTAGCTAGTTGAGGTGGTGGGTCTCGACTGTTAAAGTTGGAAGGTATATTAGAAAATTGCAAAGGATTTTGTAAATCATTAGGAGGAGCACCCATTTGATAGATATTTGTGGGCTTGCCATTGGCCAAGAAATTTATTGGTACATTAAAAACCGAGGAGAAGGAGGGAAACGAGGGCAAAGACTGGTAAGGTATGTAATTGGGAAAACTTGTCATGGTCGAGGCGCTGGAACCTAAGCCCAGTCCGGGCAAAAACATGTACGGAGTGGGTGGCAATCGTACGTAAAAAATAGGAGAATTCCGAGGTTGGCTTGAGACTGGTCGTCGTGATGTTCCAGCTCCACGAGACATAGAGTCCTCATAGTCGTCAGTCATTTGAGGTACACTGGAGTAGCTGGGGTAGAGCATGTCTGGTGGCATTGCAAATGGATAGGGCACATAGACCGGCTGGGGATAGCTCATGACGGGCAAGAGTCTGGGCGTTACCGAATACGGCGCGGAATAAGCCTCAAACGGATTAAAGTTATGTGTCAACAAGCCCCCCATTTGTGAAAGTGGCAAGGCGATGGGAGCATACGCCGATCTATCATATAAATTCCAGGGATAAGCCATATTATGCGAGTGTAGGGACACAAATGGTGGTGGTGGCGGTAGTGTGTGGCGGATGTTGTCATGTGTGCCCCTTTTCAATTCACTTAAAGTTTGATATTGATCATTTAAAAGAGTATCTGCGCTAAAACGTTTTATTATCTCCTGCATGGCCATATCTTTGTCATGAACAACATATTGCGGAGAAGGCGAATGGCCGAATGTCGCTGGCGTTTGCGATGAAGCTGCAGATTGCAGTGATAGTGGAAAGTCTTGTGCTTCTGTGCTATGATGACCCGTATTGGTATCATGTAAAACGCTATTGGCGTTGTTGTTTAAGCCATTAGCTGGGTGTGCCGCTATGCCACCGGATTGTTGTGTTTGTTGATGCAACTGATGTTGGGTTTGGCTAGAAGCGTGATGTGGATGTTGTTGTGTTGAAGATGTTGATGTTTGCCCCAACGCGTGCTGCTGATTTTTCAATTGAGAGATGCTGGTGGCATATGCTGGCATTAATGCATAACCAAACAGTATGAAAGCCACAAAAACTTGGCCGTATAAGCGTTTAATAAGCCACATTATAATTTTGTATTCTATACTTTATATTCTCTTTAACTGTTTTGCTTTATTGTTCACTGATAATTGTATTTTACTATAAAAAAATAGATTACTTTAAAGATAATTTTTGTTTTGTTTTGTTTTAAATGTAGGTTTAATAGCTGTTTCTTGCAACATTTTTTTTAATGCGCAATAATAAATTTTGTTGCTTTCCCGCAGAATTCAAAAGAAATTACGTAACAAGAAAACCTGGTTTTGTGAAATGTGTGTCTCTTGTTTTCATTATTTCCAAGAATGATATAGTGCTGTTGAAAGTATCGATTTTGTACAAAACAATACAGTTCACAAGATAATGGAAAAATATTATATCAAGACTTTTTTCTCAAAGTGAAGCTTTTAATATTCACGAAAACTAAAGTTTAACTTCTTGCAACAACTCGATCTTAAAAAGAGTGCCACCTCTAATTAGATCTTATGAACTGAAACGTTTTACACGCTTGTGGCATTTGAGTTTTGTGCTGCGCTGTATTTTAAAACTTAAACTGTCGGGCAGAAGATTTGCTTCCTATTCTAAAGGAATTGAAATTTTAGACTGTATCTAATACTTAACATCCTGCTAAATGTTGAAGGCTTCAATCCTACCCAAAACTTAGACATACAAATGGCCAAATGTAAGTTCTGCCTACGTCGAAAAAACACTAGACTCTCTTGTAAATTGTATTCGTATCTGTTCCCAGCGTTTACACGTTCAATTATCAGTTTGAAAAACTCAAGGCGCTCAATCCAACGTATTCACGCTTTCTGTATTTGCAGCCAATTTTCAGCACAACTGACAAGAAATTTGGGCAGGTTGTGACTTTTTAACACTTTCTTAAAATCAAATGATAATGGATCATAATGTGTCAGCGAAGGTAGGCACCTCAACCAAAAACCAACCAACGCCAGGATGTCTTCTTTAAGGCATCCCAGGGACACTTTGATTCCAGATCTGCCAACTGGCAGGTTTCAAAAGAACCAGCACAATAATTGAAGCTGTTCAGGAACTTTCTCGAGGTTTGGTTGCCGTTTCAACCGAGGAACCCCTTCTTCTCTATACCAGAGACAACAGAGTACCCCAGTTTGGGATATACTAATGCAATACCATGGCACCTTGCTAATAGCGAACAACTTTCATAGATATTTATCATCTCTTTATTGAGTTTATAACGAAATAAATTATTATAATACCGCGCCGCCAAACGAATCATTCATGGAAATTTAAAACAAACTTAAGAGAGGTTTATCCTTTTATGTTAGGAAAATACATTTTTCAGGTTACTGAGAAGTTAAGTCTCAAATTGGAACACCTTAAGCGGGTAATTCTTTTCCGTGCGAGGCGATTTGTATCGAAAATACGAAAATTCCGTGAGATTTTCAAAACTATGATGCGCCCTTCAAATAACTTTTTTGCTGTTTAACTTTTTTATTTGTAATAATTTATAGTCACTTTTTAAGAATTTTCTTTTCTCAAATTACAACATAAAAGTTGTAATTTTTCTACATTAAAAACAAGGCAATTAATTAATTAGTATTTTTTTTTCCTACTTAAAAACTTTTTAAACGGATTGTTAAAAATTTAATCATTCAATTGTCACATTGTTGGCAACTGATGCGTTGAAAATTTCTTTTGTTTGAAATCGAATAAAGCGGTTAAAACACTATAAAAGTTTCAACATAATACATACATATGTATGAATGATTGTATGTACATACATAAATACATACATATGTACGTATGAATTTTTATATAAGTTTTTCCACTTATTTTTTAACAAAATTTATCATTGAACAGCCACATAATTTAACAGCATTTATTTTTGTTCATTAAGCACTTTTTTACTTACTTAACTTTTGTTTTTTTTTAATTTTTACTAGAGACAAGTTTAAATATCCAGAACTTTTATTATCGGCAACTACTTGCTAATACTTCAAGAGATGAAATTCAAATAATTTTAATTTGCAGATGTGCTTATTCCTTTTATACCCGCAGAAGCAGAGGCGCCACAATGTGCGCATGCGAATTAAACTTTACGATGTTATTTTAACTTCATTTTCATCTGTTAGACAAAAAAAAAAAGAGAATAGTCATGAGCATGCGCACAATTTCATTCAAGCTTTTGCTTAACTGAAAGTAGCGAGCAGGAAAAAAAGGAAAACCATGCAGCGGTCGCCGGTGTTTGTAAGTCAGAAGACGCTCCAGCTGAAGCATTGCCTGCCAGTATTTGGATGATTGTTTTGCAAAAAAATCAGACAAGCGACACTTCCACGACAATGTTAGGCGAAAACTAAACTAAATACCATTTTATCAATATATCTAACCTACATAAATATTTCTTCGTTGGCATAATTTTATTTAAAACAAGGACAACATTTTTAATGCTAAATGCAATAATGAGAACAAACAAACGAGTGCCGAAACTGGCACTAAGATGTTTTTGTTTTTTCTTCAAGAACAGGTTCGAGAATACTCCTGAAAGTGCTTCGAAAGTAACTGATTTATTTGGAAATGTGCGATAATTCTTTTTCTGACAGTTCAACTTCAATAAAGTTTGCAGCCAAAAATTTTTTTAAGGCAGTCATAAGTGACATGTTTTTACTTCTTTTCTTTTTAGTTGTCAGAGTTATTATATTTATGACTTGACGGCTGACTTTTCCGTAGCGTGCTTGTTCTTTTTAACAACATACATAAATATTACAGTCACTCAGATTAAAAATGGGTTGCTGATGATGATAAATTTTTATCTGCGACATATGTAAATGCAATGACTATTCAGCAGTTGTTAAAGTAAAAAACTTATAAGTGATTTTTGGCACCAAGAATTTTAAAATGCACCGAGTTGACAACACTGAGCGACATGTAGGTAGCTCAGGGGAGAAAAAAATACATCTAATCTAACTTATGAACAAGTATTCGTGGCGTTGAGAGCAAAAAATTAATAAATGCAAGTTTTAGAGCAAAACGAGAAATAATAAGAAAATAAATGATCCTATAAAACACGTCCGCAGTTCATTGACGCTGAAATGATCTCGTATATAAAGCAATTTTTAAGTACGAATTGCAGGCAGTCAAACTTTGCTCCGGTTTAAATCAGTGTTTCGTTAAGAAACGTAATACCTCAGTATAGAACAGTTTCGAGATTTCGCCGACCAAATTGCACCTATTCTTGTATGTTTTTTGTATGAAAAATAATGAAAATCTTGAAAATTTTTTTTTTGGTCAAACATTAATCTTCGATCAGAGACGCAGGTACAAATGAAATCGCAAAATTTAACTCCAATTTTTTTTCTTTTTTTTTGGGACCAGTACTCAGGTGTCGACCCTACATAAGCATTGGATTGTACCAGAACTGGGTTGGGGAGGTAGAACAGAAGGAGCAGTGTTTCGTTTTATTTTGTTTTACTCTATATTGCAGAGAGTATGTCAAAATTTAACTAATGCAGTTTTGAAAATTCTGCGCCCAGTCTGAATGCCTTCGACTATTGGCTATTGCTTATTTTCATTAGAGTCTTTGGTAGGAATCGAACCTACGACCTCTGGACTCTTGGTCGAATACTTTACCAACTAATATACCGAGATTGTGACATGCCTGGCCAAAATTGGATTATGCGCCGACCAACCCATAAGCAATATAAAGCGTGATAAGCCAGCTTTAGGTTAACAATAACCAAAGCTAACTACACCACTCACCAACATCAGAGTATGGTAGAGATTTAACTCCAACTGCCTAAAAAAAATCGTGATTAAAATGCTGCCTGGGTATTAGTTTTATTGAATTATGCTTGAATTATTTTTGAAAGGTTTGGAGTCATACGAAAGATAGCTTAATAGAGTTGTCTAGACATAGGTGGGGGGACAACAATACGAGTAAATATAAATTCACTCCCGAAGACTATTGATTTCCTTCAGTCCATAACTAATTAGGCTTTTTTTCGTATTACTCCAAAACTACAGAACATTGTTGTTTGACTAGGAAACGCTGACACAAATAAGTTGACAAATTTAGCTTCAGTTTAGAAGAAGAAAAAACCATAAAATGCAGACTGGGTATTCGATTTTTTTCTTCATTTACACATACGTTTATGTACTCGTGGTTGTAAAAGATTAATACTTTGTAAAATATTATATATTAGTTTAAGATACTTGAATGTGAATGAAGCAGCAACAGGCGTGCCACGAAGGAAAATCATGCACATCAATAAAAATTCACTTAAGGGGCGAATGTACACTTATGAGATACAATATGTAGATTTGTTGTAAACTTTGAAAAAATTAAACGACAAACATATGCAACAGTCAAAAAGGGTAAGAGCACATAGGCCAGCGAAATGTTACAAGAAATCAACTTCACTTAGCGTTTCGCGTAAGATGAAAATGATTTCTGCATGTCGCATTCTAGGGTGCTTAAATTTTAAATCATAAAACTATATAACAAATTTTGCGGCCGATTTAAAATGTAGAAACATTGAATGAAGCGTCTCTATACTTGAATTTTTCGAATGTCTCAATATGATAAGTGTAAACACATACCCCAAATGAATTTAAAGTGTGAGGCTTTCGGTTTGGGCAAAATTTATTATATTTATATGATAATTTATATATATTTATAAAAAAAAGAACACAAAATGTGTTGTAAATTAAAATAAGAGATATGAAAGTTATATGCACTAACGAAAATAACTCTTCGTTTTTAGTCAGCTGATTTTCTTATGAAATGAAATCTTGATAAATGTCAGCAAACAGTGGTGTAGTGTAAATGAATGTAAATTTTGAGTTAAGTTTTAATTGAAATCGACTAGCATTCGTTTTGCTTTAGTGCACTATAAGCAATGGAACACTTACATACAATATAAGTATTTAATGCAAATTTATGTAAAACACTACTACTCGTATATTTCCCCATTTCCAGATACTGGGTTTAAGAACTCATTGGTTCAAAATTAATGTCCAATCCAGCCCAAGCTTGTAAATCAATATTTTCATAATTACGTCTTTAATTTATTAAAAATGGCCAATAGGCTAAAATTACATACATAATTCCTTTTGATTGGCACAGACTTTCTCGAATTAAGATGCTCTTGTAAAAAAAGAGTATAAAATTCACAATAAGCAAGTTAATTACATTACAGACCTATAACGGCGGAAAAGCTGTTTCGCGGCCTTCACTCCTCCCCTTAACCGAGTCTAACAGAAAATAGGCGGCTCGGCATACGGTGGCTTTGCCCGTTGACTACTTTCAATTACTCGTACTTCTTTTCTTAACGCATTAGTTACATTTGCAGAAGTAGATATCAGTTTTTAGCTGGCTGACGAATACTTTTTTTAGCCACTGTATGTATTTGTAATATATGAACATCCATAGTTTATTTGAACATCCTTTCGTGTTTATTAATCAATTACGGAAATGTGTATAATAAAACGCCTAGAATAAAAATCGACAATGTAATTAACAGCAGGCGCATCATTTTTCAGGAATGAAGCGCACGAATATGCATAAAAGCAAACAAATGCAACGCGACTGTAATTATTGCCAACAATCTGCTTTATAACCGTAACAACGGTTATATCATTAAAAACGAAACTGAAACTTCTTAATTCGATTTCTACATAAAAGTCATACCATTATCGCGTGTGCAGAAAATATGTATGTATGTATGTATGTTGATGAGAGGGGAAGCGCCGAGAGAACATTAAAAAATCAACATTAAAAATCTTAATGATAATTATTTGCGATATGCTGGCACGTCCAATGATGGAGTACTAAAAATTACCATAAGCATTCCAATGAAAGTGTCTTCTTTCAATAGCTAAAAGTATTTAATTGAGTAAAGTAATTGAATTGAAATGTGTACTTCCTCCATGGGATGGATGAGTACTGAGAGTTAACAAGATTTTTTGATTAAAATTTCTTGACATCTTTCAAAATTACGAAGATGCTAAAAACAAAATTACAAATTTATGTACGACTAAAAACCATTTGAAATTAATAATAAAGGAGTAGTTATTATATTTACATTTTTCCAACTGTTAATGTACCAAAAATTCCAAATTCCAAAAATTTATAGGATTTCTAGTTGATCCCGATTTTTACAAGCGAATTTTGTCTAGCGATGAAACTCCCTTTTGTCTGAATGGAGACGTCATTTGGAGTGATGACAGTTACTCTTTGGTGTGCTTTATGGGCTGGTGGAGTCATTCGTCCGTACTTCTTTGAAAACGATGCTGGTCAGAGCGTTACAGTCAATGGTGATCGCTAAGAGCCATGATTACTGATTTTTTCATTTATCACTGTCTGTCCATGATGTGCAGGAGATGTGGTTTCAACAAGACGGCGCAACTTGTCACACAGTTCATGCCACAATTGATTTGTTGAAGGAAATGTTTGGTAACCGCATAGTTTCACGTTACGGAGCCGTGAATTGGCCTACAAGTTCGATTTAACGCAGCTAGATTATTTTCTGTGGGGATATGTGAAGTCGATAGTCTACGCCGATAAGTTCGAAACGATTGACCACTTGGAGAACAACGACATACGGCCACAAATGTTGCAAAAATTCATCGAAAATTGGACCGCCAGGTGAGACTACGTCGGAGCCAGCCGTTTTCGATTAAAGTAAATTTCATGCCAATTTAAAAAATTCATCTTTGGTTTATTCCATTTTAAAGTTCTACATCTCTATAAAAAAACACCCCTTATAACATGAAAAATACAAGTGCTATATTTCCTAAACTCTTAGTAAAGTCAAAATCAAAAATACTTTACCCTAAACAATACAATAATGTAAAATTTCGAACCTCACGTACCATATCGACTCAATTTATAGTGTAGATTAGAATCCAAAGCGCTCAATGTGGTCACTGATTGATTTCGTTAACTTGATCCCCTTCGCTTATGTGTTACACAGCTTTAAAAACCCTAATAATTCATACATAAAAATAGCTTTCAAAAAAGTTCCCTCTATACATTTATAAAAAAAAATTTTATCTCAACCAGATTTTTTTTATAACCAAAGAAGTTGCGAGCGGAACAGAAGAAAAACAATAAACAATATAATTAAAAAACTGATACAGTTTGTTGTATAGCTTTAAAACTATACCAAACATACATATAACTGGTTTGTTTTGTGATTTCCCGCTGTCTGGGTGCTGCCCTACACATCAGTAGACTTGAAAACCTTTAAAAATTGAATACAAAGTTAAATTCTTGCACATATTTTACAAAGATTTCAAATGTACTGGCAAGTAGGACGGCACTTACGAAAATTCCACCTATAGACAGCTGGAAAGAACATACAATAAAACCATTTACATATATATATTTGTGTTTGATGAATGTTTTGTTTCAGTAAATATTTTTGCTGATTAAACAGAAAAATATTTGTTGAAAAATATGGTAAAAAAATATATTTTGGGACATTGAGGTCTGGAATATAATCAAAATTGTGGCTTGAATCTCTTTACATGTCCCTACTCAAACAATTTATTGACTGATTCAGAGAATAGCAACGTAATTTAGGAAAAATGATTGGAATACCTGTTTCGGGAAGAAGCTATGATTTTCAACGTCAACTTTTCCGAAAACACGAAAAATTGTGGAGTAGTTATAAACAATTATGGAAAATATTTTCCCTTCAAATTTCATAAGACTAGAGCTGCTGAGCGACGCATTATTTTATTTATGATTCGCTCCTGTGACAAAGTGTACGTAATAAAAAATGTCTGTATTTCATTTCGACTTCACAGTAGAAAACGGAAACAAATAATTGACACCTGGATTTCATCAGCAACTCCCGATTTTCAAAATGTATGTACGCAATTTCAAGTTTTCGTAACGACAATACGCGCTACATTTAATTGTCTTTGCTGAAAATGTTTAATGTTGCTTGAAAATTGTCTTGTTTAACAAATTATTAGTGACAACATAACAGGGATATAAAAAGAAAACGCAAAATGTCACAGCACACACTCGCACGTGTTTGCATACAAAAAATAAGTGAACGAAAAACTTGTGCAAATTGAAAGATACACGATTCCTGATTATGCTAAACTTAACGCCATTTCCCCTATTAACACAACAACAAAAACTTGAGTTCTTGTAAACAAAAAATCAGACGATAATTGTATGAAAAACCCAAAGTGATAAAGAGTAGACAAATAATTCTGCTGTCTACGCAGACTAATTTTTACACCCAGAGAAATAAAAGCAACATAAAATATACGAAATAACTGCAAAACTTAACAAAAGCAGATGTTGTCTATGAACAAACATTGGGCAGAGTTAAGTTAACATTGCGCATAGTTACTTTGTTGGCACTAAAGTCACATGTTTTGTTAATTTATTTCTTCAAATTAAAGTTGGTTTTAAGTTGAACCCAATTTTTATGTTCACGAGGGTGGAAAATTTCATAAATCGTGTATTAAATTTTATTGTTGCTGTTCACTGATATATTGTATTGAAATCAAAATAAAGTTGGCCTAATCCCAGGCCGAAAAAGCTGTTTTATTTACATTCTGCTTTATATCTTTTATTTTTGTAGCTGCACGAGAATTATGTATCTAGTTATCGATAGCCGAGAATGTCAAAACGTGTTTCTGCGTTTCCAAAAATTAATCAGTTAACAATCGATATATTTCAATTATTTCCAGAAGTTACCCTGTTCACCGGTTACTCCGTCTATGCGCCTCCACGCCTGCGTACTACTTTTTTTGGGGCTATGTTAAGTGCTTGGGTTAGGCCGGCAGGCCCGTAACTCTTGAAGCATTGGCAGCCAATATTCAAGCCACCAATACGGCAAAAAGTAGTCAAAAATTGGACTGATCGAACGGACCACGGCGTACATATGGCGGAAATCATATTTAAAAAGCAAATGCCATGAAATTATCTACCATAATGTTTTATAATAAGAAAAATTAATTTCGATAATATTTCCGTCTTGTATTATCATTTTAAGTTGTCAAGCTTTAAAAAGAAAACACATGATACAACGCTTTAATGTTTTTATATAAAGTCCTTTAATGTCCTTGTGCTTTATCGAATTCTCACACATCCATTTCACAAAATAATAACAAATTATTATTCAAAACAAAGTTGAAAAAGTCAAATTTCTATAGAACAACAGATCAATAAGTTTTTAATAAATTTAAAATTTTGCTTATGAAGCCAAAAACATAAAATTTGTATTTTTATTTGTATTTAATCTACACACACGATATCGAGTAGTATCATATCGATACGTGTCGCGTAGGTAATCGTTGTATACGATGAAATTTTCCGAACAATTTATTTTTATTTATTTTAGGTTTAAAAGAGGCTGTTACGGGTAAGGTGTGCTTTTCTTCTCAATAGCAGACAAAAAGCATAATTTTGATATTAGTACGACTTAAATTTTCTTAAAGCATAATTTTCTGGCAGTTACATTTTTCTACGGATTATTTTATTAAAAAAGATTTCAGTTTCAAAACAATTTCAAATTCCTATGAGAACAAATTTCAATTCGAGATATTCTTTCAATTTATCCAACTTTCAACTTAAAACTCAAGTTGGCAGGTGGCAACGCAGCTGTAGTTCCGTTTGGCATTCGTTATCGGCTACATTCATTAAAACTATTACTATTTAATTCTTTTTAAAATTTTTTAAGCTGTGCAAAAATGTATACATGTTTTCTCTATTAACTTTTTTTAATCCCAGCAAAATTATATTGTATTTCGGTGTCAGTTCGATCAATTTAAGCCAGCGTATCGGTTAAACGAGTATTTCTTACAGCTACATTCTCCTATGTAAGTATGTGCGTCTGATCAACAGTAACACTAATTGGCCATGTTCGTCTAATTAGCCTTGATATACACATACGTACATACATATATACATAAACATGTACACATGCACATACATACATACGTAGATATACACATACATATGTACTCGTATGTCCTTGTTCACGTGATGAGCGCAAGTCTTTTTTTCTATTCCTAAAGTGGAAGTTAAGCCAGCAGAAAATTACTCTACAGTTAGTGATCTAAAAATAAATCTTGATTATGCATTCAGTCGCAAAAGAATGTTTTGGGAATGCAGTTTTGCTTGCGTTTTCATGGATAATTGATAACACTGATTGTCTGGAACGCTTCTGTGGTATATGTAAATGCGCCAGAGCAACAATTTTTAAACTTATAAATCACATTACTGAAGACATGTCAAGATGTTGCCAACTTGTTGTTTGCATAAAACAAGAAAGAAATTAGTGAATTCTTATTTTTCTTCCAGCTGGCGGTACTAGATTATTAATAATTAAGAAAGGCAAAAAAAATAGAACTAAATAAGGACAGCTTTAGTGATGTGCTTGTGATAAATGTATTTACTACAATGTTGCTAGCAACATTTTGCTGTTTTTATTTATGTTGCTAAAGTGAAAAGCCCATTTTCGATGAACGCCGGCAACAAGACGAGGTGGCCGAGTGGTTAAGGCGTTGGACTGCTAATCCAATGTGCTCTGCACGCGTGGGTTCGAATCCCATCCTCGTCGGAGAGCCTCCATTTTTTTCTGTATTATTTTGTCAACTTGTCAGAATTCTTAAACAAATTGAAAAATATATAATAATTTTTTACATATTAACTCAGAAAACACAAAACAATATACATACATTTGAAAAAATTAAAAGTTGTGAATATATTTACTTGTTGCATAAATCAATTCTAAACTATTTTGTTGTAAATTATGCTTTTTTAAAAAAACTGTAGAGAAAACTTCGACTATAAGATATGTAAATTTCTCCCCAATCCTGCGTTTCCGTTTCTTGTAGACTCAAGGGGAAGTCGGTCTAAGGGAAGCTTTGTTTAATTGAAGTACATTTTGCATCAAAATCCGATATTTTATGTAAAACAAACACTGCCTAATAAAAAACTAATAAACTTATTCACGACAAATTACTTTCTAACCGCAACTAATTTTAATGGTAGTATGTAAATGCAATGATAAAAGTATTTTCGTTCTAAAAAATTAGTTGGTTAACATTTTTAATCGTAATAAATTCAAGTTATTTTTAAATTAACTTGAACGTATTTAAGCGTATGGTTTTTCAGTTTATTACAGAAATCTGAAAACCCAATTAACCTTTCATTATTTTATGTCTAATGCATTTTTCTTAGGGTTTATAAGGAAATTTTATAATTGCTGATTCGCTTAATCCAACCATTTGTCACTCAGACGCACTTTTCTTTATTGAAAATGTGGTAAAAGAGAAACGGATTTCTTAGTATTTCCCATTTTTCCTTTTTAAGACTTTTGAGGCGGTATTTTTTTTACGTTACTGTAAATAATAAATTGAAAATGATAATGCAGTTCATAATGTTGTCGGTTATTGATATGACTACCTAAACGCCAAGGTCGACGTGGACGAGGTGGCCGAGTGGTTAAGGCGTTGGACTGCTAATCCAATGTGCTCTGCACGCGTGGGTTCGAATCCCATCCTCGTCGAACTTGTTCTTTTCTTTTTTTAAAGTAAGAACAAAAAATTTTTTTTTGCATATAAATGATTTATAAAAAAAATTCAAAATATACGAACAAATTCGACGAGGATGGGATTCGAACCCACGCGTGCAGAGCACATTGGATTAGCAGTCCAACGCCTTAACCACTCGGCCACCTCGTCAGATGATTACAATTGGCACAAGTTCTTATTCATTTTTCGTCCTGGTTCTTGCTTTGTAAACGAAATCACCAAAAACAAAAAGGGCTTTAAATCTTGTACTTTTTTCATTCGAATACTTCACAATTCTGTTGCAGGAAAAGATTTTTTCAGCTTTTATGCTGGTTGTTTATGGCAATGTTAGACAGAAACCCCACAATTACTTATAAAATTTAAGAACATACTCGCAGAATTAATTAATTACCTGTGTTATATGCTTTTTATTTGATTGGAAAATGAAATAAACAACTCTTCAATAGATTTTGCAGTTCTTTTCTATATGCAATTGCTTAAGTCACGTTGCAGAAATGTTGCTGGCAACGCCCTTTTAAAAATGATTCAAAGCTATTAATATTATAAATCTCATTCTACAACATACAAGCATACAACAGTTGTAAATTGTTGAACATATTTATAAACGTACAGATGTGTGTAGTTGAAAGAATTCGAAAACAAATCCTGGCAAATTCCGACTAAAAATGCTAAGCAAACGACAGTTTAGATTTTGGTTTCGCACATCAGAATCCTTTGTGTTGCTCATATACTTACTACATATAATTGTTATATTAATATTCTTTAGCTATTTATCAGAATACATTTAGATCCACTAAATTTATTTATCCCATAAGGGGCAGTGCACAATATTATATAAGTCCCGAAATTTGCAAGGGATTGTGTGTGAAAGAGGCTTGTTGAGAGTACAAATCGAAAAATTTAAGTAATATTTCGTTTTCACAATATCACATTTCAAATGCAATAAAAAATCTGCGTATAAAATTCATAGCTATACAAAACTTTAATTAGCGGCGCCTTAGCAGCCTCCTGTAGGCGGAGGACGTGCCAGGCCATTGACATAATATTCCAAATTTTTGACCTTTGTATGGCGCATAAGTATACCACGAAAGTCGGCACTTTCATGGTATAATTTTTTAAAAACGCAACCCTTTCAATTGAAAAATCTTATCGTTTAAAAAGTTTCAGAAATTGAAATTTTGATTTCGCGCTTTCACTAATACAAAATACATACTGAACTGTCCTCAAGGAACACGGATTTAAATGTGGTTATAATTTTTTGCATGAAACAATTAAAAGTATTAATTTAAAGCGTAAGATTGTAAATAAAAAATGACAAATATATTAATAATATATATTTTGCATTTACTTAAAATTAAGCACTCGCCTATACGAGTGCTTTTATCTTACAAGACGGACACGCCCTATTAAAGTTATTAAATTAATTATGATAATAATTAAAAATCTATGTATTTATTAAGTACAAATCTTTCTGTTCCACACAATGTTCGCTTTAAAAACAAAAAAACCTTTCGACGAGGATGGGATTCGAACCCACGCGTGCAGAGCACATTGGATTAGCAGTCCAACGCCTTAACCACTCGGCCACCTCGTCCGTGCAACATCTGATATCAAAATATCGTTTTCTTCTAAGCAGTAGTCAGAATCATATGACCTTAAATACACCACTATTTAGAAGTACGGTAATGCAGGGCGGCGCTATCGAATGGTAATGCTGTGTTTGGTTATGGTGGTGAGAAATCATGTTGTTAACAAAATTAGTCTAGGTTTTTGAAAACCCGTTAAAAGTAAATAAATTCAAAATAATCGCAACTTTTTTCATAAAACTTGTTAAAACTTTTCAGTTTTTATTTACATATATTCAAGTTGTGTTTATGATGGTTTAAGCTTTAAGTAATTGTTCCCATCTGAAAAGGACTGCCATTGATAGGACGTGCTTTTTTAAAAAAATTTAATTCAAAATATAAAATGGCGCTTTTTTATTGGTAGAAATAAACATAAATAAAAGAGCCCCAATTAAAGAATGTTTGAAAACCAACAGACTTGCAAACCTGTTTACGATACTACAAAAAATTAGACTTGTCTCAAAAAAAAAAAAAGAATTGGCTGGATTAACAAATATAATTGTAATTAGCACTACATATATTTACATACATATATTCGTTTTTTTTTAATTATTTAAAAACACTATTAGCTCACCGTACAACATATCCCATATCCCATATTTCATATTTTATTCTCTAATTAATTTTAATACCAACTATAATTTATCATAATTTTGTATACTCCAGGTCCACTGTGTTTGCTTTGATTATGAACCCTTAGTTTTTGTTTTTAATATTTGTTTCTCCCTTGAGTATTACTTATGTATGTATGTAGATGCATATTGTTGTTGCCAAAACCAATGCAAGTTTTTTTATTATTGTTGTTGGTGTATTAACATTTTAAATCAGTTCAGGAAGTGAAAAACAAATATTGCAACAATAACAGTAGGGCCTTTATCTATATATGTACATACATACATACATACATATGTATGTATATTTGCAATTGTTTGTAAATGTAAATGATTTTTTAAATACAGAATTATTTGTTAAACTTGAAATCGGGCTAGCAAGATCTTATCATTTTGGAGCCACGGTCGCAACTTTTACTTTGGTTAGTTTTGTCAAATCACTGCCCAAGGAACTTTGCAGTGGCAAATGCATAGACAACAATTTAAAATTAACCAATTTTGGCTGCATATAGTGCTGCCATACAAAAGCTATTCTGCATTTTTCGTGCGCGTGAGTTTTCGTGCTCAAAACTTTTCTCACTTCGCACTGAACGAAAAAGGAAAGCAGTCGTGCCCACAGGGTTATAAGTGAAAACTCGATCAAGTTCTTATATTCATTTGAAGTCAACCGGCTCTCGTGTTTATTTTATTTGCTATACCTGCACAACAATAGAAACAAGCTTTTAATTGTTAAATTGTTTAAACTTAAGTACTATTTTAACTGTGCAATATTGAAAATTTACAAGTTACACACAACGTTGTATAGAAAAACAAGATACATATTTTTATTTGAACAGAAATATGTAAAACCTAAAACTTACTTATTCATGTTGGAACGAAATTAATAAAAAATTAAGCCAAATATATTTTTGTTAAAATAATTTACATCCTGAACTGGATTTTTAATTTTAGAAAGCAAATTGCTTACAAAAGAAAATTAGTTTTCAAGATGCAGATTTAAGGAAAGTATTTAAGTGCACCATTAGAAGCAATTACGTTTTCAGATTTACTTAAAAAAAAAACTAATTCCACGACCAGAAAAAAGCTATAAATGCACTTTGTGTATATGCAAATACGAGTGCATACGTTATTATGTTAAATAAGCATCTACATATAGACATACATACATACATATATTGTTTCTTTTAAAGTTTGTGCAGAGAGGAGAAAGCATAATAATTTCTCTGACAAATGTATGTACATATGTATGTAGGTATGTATGTATGTGTGTACGTATGGGTGTAATGTTCTAATGCTGCCCTCCAAAATAAAACCAACAAAATTATTTTTCCTTTTTTTTGTATTTGTGTATAAAAAGCTTAAATTATCATATGAAATGGATCGTCGCAAGTCTCAAAAAGATCCGAAAGTACTATAATAATGCAATTATTTGAAACAGTAAAAACGCACTTAGTGTGTTTCAATAATGAAATGGGAATGCGCACAGCATGAAAATACAACACAGAGAAGGAAACATAGTACATATGTATGTACATAAATTGCGTTGTACTCAAACACTAGTTGTGTCACGCTAGGTGAGTCACATACATATGTACATATGTAAATTTTAAGAAAAGTATTGTACATGTAAGTTTTCCTTATTTATTAATACATACTTATCATACGCCCAAGATATTATTAACAGTATTTTTTATGTTGCCTCTGTGACTAACGGTACACGATTTACTCTTTTAAGATCTATGTATGTATATCTGCAAAACAATACAGTTATCTGAGGCCATTCAATTAAATAGTGCGAATGCGACGCTGCAACAATAACAGCTGTTCTTTACCCAAGAGCTGCTTTACAACTGAAGCTTTCATTATGCTTTTAGTTTTTAAAGCCTTAAGCATATATGTACATATGTATGTAAATCTTTTCTCTGGACTTCAACAGCGTCAAGTTAGCGTTTTTCTTTGTTATTGTTTAATTTATGCAAAGTCTATTGGATACCGTCGCAACCCTAGAATTCCAATTAAAACATTTTTTGATTCTATTGCCTCTTTTCCTGACATTTAGTTTTTGGATACCGTCGCAACCCTAGAATTTCAATTTAAACCTTTTTTGATTCCATTGCCTCTTTTTGCGACTTTTAGTTTTTGTAGTTTATTTTCTTGCAACACTTTTGATAGGTTTGTTTCGCTATTTGCACTAAAAAGCCACGAAGAAATTATTTTCTAATAGAGAAAATTGTGACTTCATACTTTTGTCTTTAAATTTATTCCAAACGGAGCTGAAAGTCACTACTTCAAGTGAGGACTTATTTAAGGAGTATAGGTGAATCTTTTCTAAGGAAATGGCAGGGCATCCGGTACAAGTATTTCTCTTATAAACATTTAAGTAAATAAGTAGTAGGTGATACGGCAAATCGACCACTTTGTCAACTTTTAACTTACATTTAATTTATGTTTTTTATTTTAACATTAAAGATGACCCAGTGTTGTTTTTCACTGTTTCGACTTTAGGTCGTTGCATTGGCAATAATAACACTAGACCAATAAATATTATTATTAATTTTATAATAATCTTACGAATACGTAGTAATTTATTAGATTTTCCCAAAATAAAACACAAATAATCCATCATCTAATGAGACAAATTTTAAGGCTAAAAGCACAAAATTTCAGGAGAGACTCGATTTCAATCCAACATACCATAAAGAATTAGTTTTCTGCATATATCTCGAATTTTCCTTTTATGGAATTTAAAATTTTTTTAATATTTATCCGATGCGATAACAAATTATAGTGAAATGGGAATTTTTGAGGGAAACAAATCTGGCAACATTAAACAGTAAAACAAAACCGAAACTTTTTAATTTGAATTTATTATTTCATCTCCTAAATGGAAATGTTTTGGAATCGAAAACAACATTAAAAAGTGATATAAAAATATTTTTGTTACCTATTAAGACTACGTTTTATTTGGTTGTTTAATTATACTGCGTAAATTAAAAATATTATTACTTGGATATCTGCAATGATGAATAGTTTCAAATACTTTTAATTTCAGTTTTTTTTTAATATGTTTTTATAAACAACTTTTAGTTTCTCATTAATGGCTTTATTTACACTTTGCAGCTTAAAACCAAATAATTTTTAATCTAAAACAAAGCGCTTTTCTGAACTTGTTTTCTTCGCAGTTTTAATCAGGATTTAATGAAAATGTTTTAACAATTTAGAAATGCAAGTTGTTACACAAAAAAGAACAAAAAAAAAGTTTTCGTAAAGTTTCGCTATTTTCGATTGCTGTTGAAATTAAAAATATGTGCATACATATATACATATATATTTATTTATTTTAAAGTTTTATTGAAAACTTTCAGAATTTAATCGAACTTTTATTCATTTTTCGAATTGAATGAGCATTTAAGACTTGACTTATAACTGTCCTTCGGAATGTAAGCGTCATAAAATATGCCCTTAATTTAGATTCACATTTTCATTTTCTGTTTCTGTTACCGGTTTTTCTAGGACATGTCCCACGATATCGCATTTCAACGTTCGTCAACATTTTTAATTCGTTATTGTGAGCGTTACAAGAGGTCGGCAAAAAAACTTTATAAATAGCTTGAAATCATTTTTGTTTACCTTCAAAATTCTGGCAAACGTTCTTAGACCTATTTGTGGCGTTCGTTTAGAATTCTGAGACTTATCAATCAATCCACTGAGAAACACCACAATCTTAGGTAGTATTTCTGAGGAGCAGATTTTTCAGTTTGGAGCTAAATCTAAATCTCGTATTCAATTAATGGCTAACTTTGTTTCCCTAATCAAACGAAGTCCGCAAAAAGATATACAGTTAAGACTGGCGTTATTCTTAAAAAATGGTAGCCACAATGTCGATCTTAACGTTTTTCTACAATGTATTTTGAACGACAAAAAACTGCTTAAAAACAATCTAACTGACCTAATGACGACATCATCTATCGCCCTGTATAAAGTTCTTTCACTTCAGAAGACCCAATTAATTTATACACACGGCCTTAAGTCACTACATGCCCACTGTCACTCCAATATGTTAATTACATAATTTAAAATGCCATTTCAGTCAATTAAATATTTCTCACTTTGACTTTTTACTATCTGACTCCGGTAATTTAAACAGAGAATGGAAACGAAAATTAAACAACAAAACAATGAAGAAAAAAATTGAAAGTGTTAAAAATAGATAAAAGAAAATCTATTTTTACGTTTTGGACTAGACTCTCGTTATGATCGTCAAACGAATTAAAAATACATACTTCATTAATTGGAAACGTCCTCTAACATGACGATGAAAATAGAAACGACGAAGAAAGAGTACGACTGTATTTTCGTGCGTATTCGTCTTTATCATCTCGTACCCGTACATACATACATACATACATACATTCACACATCAAGATTAATAGAGTTGATAGTGGTCAAAATGGTCAGTAACCTTCGGAAATAAAGATCAGATTTGTTAACTGCCTACAAGTGACAAAATAAGGAAAACGTAATAAAATAAAAACAAATTAAACGAAGGAGAAAAAGAAAAAAATCAAACGATAATATAAAGCCGGGCCCACTGGGGTGTAAAAATGGACTAATGCTGTCATTTGCAATGACAACAACCATAAAACACAAAAAAAGAAAGAAGAAATATTTTAATGGTTTTAAAATGAATTCTATAGAGTTTTCTTTAAACGACCTTAACATCGATTTCTAGTGGGCTTTCATTTTATATATGGCGTTTCGAATACAAACATCCTTTTAGAAATTCAAATAAATTTCTGTTTTTTTTTGTTGAGCTCTATGAAATTGTACGTGCATGGGGCACTCTGCTTTTCAGGGTATCGAGGGGAAAGGATTCCTTGGCTGTCAAGGCAACCAAATCTCTAGGAATGTCCTCAGGATACCTTATGGGCATTTTGGTGTTGGTCACAGGTTCAGCTGCATACCTTGTCTGAAACATTCTGGCCCTGGTTTAAACCCAAAAACGCAGGAAGAGGTGTAGTAGATACCAGGATAGAAAACTGTTTTGGTGATCCAAGTCTGGCGGTGCTGCTGACTTGCAACAGACTTTTTTATTCGTAAGGAACAGGGTATAGGCGAGTCTGGTTAAGGCCTGATGTTGCTTGAGAATATCGGGCTACCAACTCAGTACCTCTTTAACTGTAGGAAATTACTCTCAGAAGGGATTGGATTGGCCGAGCTCTCGAGCAAGTTGATATTGACGTGTTCACTCAACCAACCAGATAGATTAGATAGTCAGAGCTCCCGGGCGAGGGGTTTTTGTTATGTGGCAATTTGCACACATCACAAAAAGTTGCCATCTACGTACATATGTGAACCTTGCAGCCACATGGTGACGGTAGTGACCCACTGAAAAGTTCATCAAGTAGAATTGATCCCTCTTCAGATCAGGTCATAATGGCCGGTCCACAACTCCATAACATCTTCCGTTTAAGACCATGAAGAGTTCGCAAGAAAAAGTTGTGTCAACTTGGATTTAGAAATACGAATAAGTAAGCGATATGGTTTCACTATGTTCGAGCATAAAGCGATTCATATTGGTCTTCGGCGATATAACACTAACTGATAGTTGGTATTTCGGATAGAAAATAGTCTATGACTATCAAAAGATAACTTTATTATAAAAGTGAGCTGGTATTTAAACCATCCTGTGTTTTATTTAACTCTAACAAAAAGAAGAACAAATTAAATAGCCAAGTAAACATAAAGAGGCGTCTAAAACAGCATAAAGTCATATGAATACGTTATAACTGGATAAGAAAGAAGTAGCTGGTTCTTAGGAATAAACGCAGATAAAATTCCATTTCAATAGAAAAACGTTACAAAGCAAATAAATGATATTGAGGAATTAAAGGTAAATTGTTGTTTTGGGAGCAAGTTTGTTACCACGAATTATGTTAATTTTGCTTTTATTTTTAATGAATTGACAAAATATCTGA
This sequence comes from Epicampocera succincta, assembly GCA_932526305.1. Lineage (NCBI taxonomy): Eukaryota > Metazoa > Arthropoda > Insecta > Diptera > Tachinidae > Epicampocera > Epicampocera succincta. Next base: position 64,377,444 of record OW052034.1, read on the forward strand.
TATTATTTTATTATGGGCAAGTAAAAACTTTTTCATTAGAAATTACAAAATATTTGTCGCTGTTATACATACATATGTACATAGTTTGTCAAATAAAGCTATAAATAATGTTAAGAAACTTGATTTTAAATAAACAACTTCAGTATTGGCCAACAAAAATATTTAATTGTTTTCAAATTCTTTTACTTTGTTACAAATAAACAACGCGAAGTTCGAAATTCGTTATCGATTTTTTACATTTAGCGTTACTTTCGTGCGCCGATGTGTGGGATTAAATAAAATTTAACTTTTTTAACTTAATTCAAACAAATCTGTTGTACATAAAGTAGAACATTAAGGAGTACATTTGTACTATTGAACAAAATAAAAATAATAAAATCTGCTCACATTTATGTAAATCTTTTTAGATAATGACGTTGCACCATGTACGCCCTAAGCGAGTTTTGTATTTTTCAATGTAATTGATCCATTGACTCAATTAAAATAAAACTTCTTTAATTGAGCAGGGCAATCGGAAATTATGTTCTATTTTTTTGAATCTGCAAATAACACTAAAGCGTCACTTATGATTTGTTTAAATTTGTTTAATTAAAGGATTTTAAGGATCATTTTAAGAATTTTAAACGGAACTCATTTAAGCGGGATTTTCCCACTAGTTTTTGTTGAAATTATTCATATAAGTTTTTTTGGGAAGTTACTGTAATTTAATTGTGCTATAAAGCAAGACAGTGTGACCACATTGTACCGACTATTATAGCAACTAAGTTTTGACCGAATAAAAGGGATAATGATAATTGCGTCACCCACAAGTACATAAATTGTGTAATGCTTTCCGCTCGATAAGAAATCTTTGCCCATTGTACTATTTACGTCGATAGTGCAACCTTAACTTTGCAAACCCACAATACGAAACTATAAGCGAATAAGAGTTTAATTTCTAATAAATTTAGTTCTATCATAAATTGCATAATTTTATAAAAACTGTTCTCAAAGTCTGACACTAGTTAAAAGGTGTTTTAATAAAATATTAAGAAAACGCCACTTTTCGTCAATTATCTTTTTACAACAAACTCGATGTTATAGTGTGACTACTAACGGCGTGGGAATTTCACTCCATGGGTGGTGTTGAAGATCAAACACTACAAATGCTTAAAGTGATTTTAGGACTTCATGAGGAATAATAAACCAAAAAGTTTCTGCCACCAATTAAAGGCGGTCTCTTTAAAACTGAATATGAATTGAATTATATTTATGCAGACCATTTTTTCTTCTTTAATTGTTGTATGATATAATATTTTTATCATTTTTTCTTAACAACACAAATTTAATTGAGGAGCTCGTTCGTAGTAGAGGAGCTTCAAACACAATGAGAACGAATTAGCAAGTGCAAGTAAAATGCATTCATGTACATACTCGTATTTATGTAAAATATAAACATTTTTAGCTTTTCAACAGCAACCTGACCGATATGACGTGAAGAACAGCATTCAGTAGTGAACCTGGGAATGGAAAACTCTTTAGATTAAATTAAAACGAAATAATGGTGATATCATTCCATTAACAAGAGTCTTGTTTGCTTAATGATTTCTATATTTATTGCATAATCGCAAAGATGCCTTTAAATGCAATACTAATTATGGTAATTTGCAACATGAAATGCAGAAGAAGAAAATGTAAAAGGAAACTGCAAAAAATGGTAAGATTCGTAAGTGAAATATAAATCTATGTATGTACCTACATACATACATTTATATATATTCGGCCAATTGTGCGAAATATCGGTCAAACTTTTGAGCGTATGAATAGCCACTAAATTTTTTTTTTTTTAGCTCATGGATATCGTACCAGTTCGTCATTTGCAATTTTGAATCTTGTTCTCGTTCGTGCGAGCGAACGAATGTGTTCGACATCCGTGAACTGGCTTTAATCCTAAAAATTTTAGGATCAGTTTCGCAATGGATATGGTATATGATACTCTCCCGTTAAATTAGAGCCAGCCATAAGCTCTTAAGAGTTGTATATAACTTTTGCCCCACAGCCATTGTTATCAGTCTGGTTTTCAACTTGCCAAACGATATTAAAATCATAAGATATTTTATTTCTGGTTTTGGATTAGTTTTCATAGAGCCACTTTTATGGTTATTTGTTACTCTTCCGTGCGACTAAAGCCAGCCATAAGAGCTGGCATACAACTTTTGCCCCACAGCCATAGGTTGTCAACGTGTTATTAGTCGGCCGTGTTTAATTTGCCAAGCTCGATCTCTCTCTTTCTCTGATTATTTGATTGCAATACTCTTAGACAAAATTTTAAATGTTGTTCTCATGAACGAACGAAAGTTTTCGATATCCATGAACTGACCCTTAACCACAAAAGTTTTTTAACGATTTTACATTTCTTTTTTGAATCGGTTTTAATACAGCCGTATTTATGGGTATTTGTTACTCTCGCGCCCAATTAAGGCGAGCTGTAAACTATCAGAAAATTTTGGATTCGCCTAATTTTTTGCCCCACAGCCATAAGCTATTGCCAGAACCTAATTATTTGTCCATGCTGTGTTATCACCCCGATTTTTAACTTGCCCAGCGCTATCAAGCTCGTAATATTATTATTTAATTGCAAAAATCTCAAGCGAAAGATTGTAAATTTTAAACGGTTCAATGGTTTGGTTTCAGCAAAATAATTCTACACCCAATTAACCTCTGTTAAGCACTTTCACAACAGTTTTCTTCATCTTTCTGTTCGCATTCATTACCACAATTGCAACTTTTTAGTTGCATTTTAATGTGGGTTCTCTTCAAATCAATTAAGCGATTTTTTAGCTTAGTGCTTTGTGTGAACGAATGCATTCTGTATAACTTTCCATCAAGATGAAATCAATGCACTTTAAGCTGGCAACAAAAAAAAAAAAAAACAGAAGATGAAAATTTTACAAAAAGTTACACTTAAATCCATAAACAGAAATAAAATGTGCAGAATGGCAAAACAAATAAATGAAAGTATCTTTTCAGACGCTCAAGTTTCGTATTGTTAATTTATTTTTGCCAAAATATTTGTAAAATTTATGTTGTAATTAAAAACAGTTTGAATGATACTTCTGAAGAAATTTAAAGTCAGTAAGTTTAGATGTTTATCTGCTAATAAAAGATAGAACCGAATGGCCACAACTTCAGGCTACAACTTCAGTGCATGAAAATGCATTTTATTTTTAATTTATTATCATATTTTTACGTTCTTAATTTGTTTTTTTATTGTTTGAAACGTCTTGATTAAAAACAAACCGACTTTAACAAATTGTGTTTAAAGCGCCATTAATTTGTAAATAAAAATTCCCTAAAAACGTGTTGGAATTTCAAAAAAAAAAAAAAAAAAAAAAAAAAACTAGTCTTTGGCAGCGAAAAAACCAAAGAACTTCAAACTATTTTCATAGTAGGGCGCTCTTAGGGACTGAATGTTTTGTGTAAAAAGTTTAAAAAAAATTGTTTAACACAAAAATGCTTAACAACAATTAGAGTATATAAAATGCAGTTAAATATAACTTTTGAGATACTTGCACGCAAAGTAATTTGCAAATAACTCGCAAAACACATCAACGTAGACTAAAGGAATTTTTAAATCAAGTTGAAAAAATGCCTGAAACACCTCATTTATTTTGAGCGAATGATAAAATGTATTATCTTTTAGTTTTTTTAATAAGAGAAAGACTATTTAACGCGTCAAGCTTGATGATACAGCCATACATGATGGGTATTAAAGTAATTGGATTGCTTGGTATTTAAACAAATATTATGAAATGGAAATTTAATTGAATAAAATAATTGCATGAAAAAGTTGTAAAAAGTTTATAGTATAACATTTTTGAAGCAAGTTTTTTTGTTTTTAAAACCATTTTTAGTGAACAGAAATACAAAAGTGGCATAAAACTGTCGGTTGACAGATTAAAAAAAGCCAGCAAATTCAAATAGAAGGGATTGTTTGTACAAGGTTTCTTCAAACGAAAATTTAGAAATATGTACATACAGGCGTAAAGCAACTCTGGGATGAAGAACAGCTGTCTCGTTATCATAATTGTTTCTTAATTATTTGGGCTTCGACGGTTTCACCTCTCACTTGCACTTCTTAATTGATTTGCCGCAGATAACTGTATTGTTTTGCGGATTTTTTGCGCTCCTGCCTATATGAAAGACATAGGACCAGCACGGCTAGTGACAGTGGTAGTTGGAAAAATCTTGGGCATGTAGTATTCGACACACCGGCCACTTTGGACAACCGTATTTGGCAAATTAAATTTTTAATAAATTAATAAATAAATAATATTTCCTACTGCGATACCAACAGAAAATTTATCAAAATATTTCTTCAATTAAGAACCTCAGTAGTATAATTTATCGCTTAAAAAGCTGAACAATCTAATTTTAAAAAATAGTATTCTATTAAAAAACAATTACTTTGTTATGAACTTGAACAGTTAAATTTGTGTATCGTTATTTCCAAGCCACTTCTTAGCAGGTGAAATTGGGGCCACAGCTGATTAAATTTTTTTGTTTTAGTCTCTTTTAAATGTCAACAGTTCAAGTCATTTCATAAACATGTAACAGAAAGAGAAACAAACTCGAAAATTCCCAGATAACTTTTACTATTTTGTTGCAAATATTTTTAAATACCAATAATGGAAAATTCCAGGTATGGAAGTTTTAAATTTGTAAAAAATAGTAATATATTTTTCGTAAGAAATTCTAGTCAAAATATTTTAAAAATTAAAAGATATTACATATAATTATCTGGTTGAAGGTATCATTTAATAAGCAGAATTTTACTAATTCACCAAATAAATACAACATTTCAAAGCCTGGTTTAACTACAATATTTTATAAAACATATGTATAAAATTTAATCGTATAACAAGAACATACTTTTATGTATGTACATACGAGTACGTGAAAATTATATAATTGGACGACAATAAAACGCATCTGACCTTGTAAATTGAAAACTGTAAAATCCTTTTAATAAAATCTAGTTAAAATTTTAATTGTAGCATAATCCTTTTAGTTTTCCCACACTTAAATACCTTTTCAGTTTCGTCCTTTACTTCTTCAAAGGTTTTTTTAAAATTATTTTTGAAGCGCTTTCTTTTACAATTATTTCATGTAGTTCTTCATGTAGTTCTTGTAAACCATATTTCAAATTAATTCTTCTATTTCTTTGATCTTTTAATTTACACATAAAACTGTAAAAGAGGATCTTTCAAGCTCGATTTCTAAGAAATCGTAATTTTGTAAATATTTTTATTAAAAAATGAAAGGGAACCTCATAGCGAGTGCTATTGCGGTACGATAATGGACTTTTTGCAATCAGCTTAATGCTGACAATATTTGGTCTTGAGCAAGTTAGTTCTACGCCACACACAGCGGACCGAGTAAATTGCGAATTTCGAATCTGACCACTTGTCTTCTACAGTCTCCCTCTGTCGCTCTCTGACTTCCTCTTCTTTCTTTCTGTCGTCTCTTTTACAGGGTACCAACGTTTAGTGGACCCACTTGAACTGCATAAACTATATATGCCTTTCCCAGTAGCATTACTGCCAGGTAATTGTTTTTCTTCCCCTCAAAAAAATTTAAAACCCCCAAATTTTGAAAAAGTTCCTCTAAATGTAAAAGTTTAGATAATAATTTCATTTCAATTATTTAGCTTGACTGCGTTTCAATTTTCGTACTAATATCATTACCTAAATAAAGCGAAAATAGCCAACTTTTTAACATTTTACTGAACGTCCCCAAAAATATTTTTTTTAATATTTTTATTTTATAAAATACATATATAAAAACAATCTATATACAGTTTAAAAAATACTATTCCATATCGATACCTAAAGAAAGACCTTAAGTAACGTTTTCCTATCTTTTCAGGAGAGAGAAAAAACTGAATAAAAATTAAAGTCTTGTAGTCGCGAAAGTTTTATCAACTGCTTATATTTTTGTTATTTTTAATCGGATTACGTCGATTTTTCTACCAATGATGTGTTGGAAGATCATCTGTATGTACATATGTAACTACTTTTATCAAAAAAATTAAATCCTACACAAACCAGTGCCAGTGATGATCTTCATCTTTCGAAATGTACATTAAACTCGATTTGAGAAAAAACGATTTAGGGCATTTCTATATTAATAGTAACGATATGCAGATGTAGAAATTATACATTTATGTATTTGATCGAAGTAGAACTAGTAGAAATGTGCTTGTTTTATAAATATTGAAATCAGGGTTCTTAAATTCCACGAAACAGAGAAAAACTCTCAAATGAATTAGGAGAAACAAATTTAAAAACCTTGATACTAAGTTAGCCACTACGAAGACAAACTTGCAAAATGTGGTACTTTTCGTTATTACATTCAAAGATGGTAGTTTAGGTAATCGTGAAATCTAGCGATTTTCAAACACGTATAAAGAGAATCTAGCGACTTTTGCGCAATCAACCAGAAGCTGCAAAATATAGTATTACTCATTATTGCACAGAAAAAATGTTCCCCTAAACTTGTCCCTACATCAAATAAAACTCCCTAAATCAGAAGGAACCCCCTTCGAACAAATTGCGATATGATTGTCTGCAGCAGTGTTTGAAAAAATGGGTGTTTGGTATTAAATGGAAACTATAACTACTTGTCTGTGAAAATTTATAATGCACAATATTTCCATGCTAAGAACATCCCTCAGAGGAAAATTAGTTTTTTTCTGTAAGTTTTAATTAAAATAACTCGCTTTTTTTGATATAACACGAACATTTTTTAGAAATTTTTGTTAATGAAATAGTATATTTAAATTGAGATGGGAGAAGTCATCATCAAACTCGAAAGCCGATAAGTTTTGACGCAAGTGCATCTATGAAATGACAGGGGAAACGTTCAAACACGTTAAAAACTCAGCAGCGTGGTTAAAGACGGGGAAATATATAACTACTAGTATGCAGAAACAACAAACAATTGATTTCATTTCATCATCGCTCTAAAACGAGTAGGGTAGCGCCTACGAAATCTGGTCATATAGACAGCTAGAAAACGTATTTTTTTATCTCTTGTTATATATTAAACCAATGTTTCGTTAATTTCCGTTTGATTTTCATGGGGTTTGTTTAAATTTAAATTGTTTATAAAAAACTTTGTTAAAACCCTTTTTTGTTATAAATGAATAAACAAACAATTAAAAAGAACAGTATAACGTAATTTGAAATCTTTAAACTTTTGTTACATCACATCATTCGTATAAAAGGAAACGTGACAAACGCAAAAATAGAAACAAAACTTTTGAACTTGCCCTATAGATTACAATGTTAGCAAAGCATCGCTGGCCACAAATAATATTCATGTGTATGAAAAAACAAGAAACAAATCAGAAATTTCAAACCAAAAGATCGACTTACCTTGAATTGAAGAGTTGAAATTTGTTCCATTGATGAATTCTGGTGAGAAGTTGTCATGTTTTTTGTTTACAAAAATGATGCTGCAAAAAACAAAAACAAAAACAAAGAAAATTAGTTTTGTTTAACAATTTAACAAAACGTAAAAAAAAAAGAATATATTGTAATCAGATATTTTAGAGACCGGAAGATGTTTTTAGCGCTAGTCTGCTCGCAAACATTTTTATTATATTTTTTTTTAATACAATATTAAAACATATTTTCATGCTTAAATGTTTGAAGTAGTAAAATTTAATTCTTGCACACGATATGTACATTGATAGCCTACATGTACAATACATTGCTGGTACAATACACACATTTTATTTTTTTGTAAGTCCAAGACCAAGTCGACAGTGATTCTTTTGTAATAAATTCAATAACTTATTTAGACAAAAATGTGTCTGTAAAACTTTTATTAAGACTTTGTATTGGACTCTATTGTATTGAATTGTACCGCTCGTGAATGAAGGGGCCAAATCGAATGGATCACTTAAGTGAACAAAAGTAGCCGGTCATTTAACTCAGCACGTTTCCTTCAAATATTTCATATAGAATTTACTTTCGCCTTTTTTATGTCATTCTACTTCCATTTCAATTGATTTTTTGTGTATTAGAAGAGAGTTCCTTTAATTACATAAGTACTTCCCTTTAGTTTTATAGAAGCTATAAGAAATATGAACAAAACGAAATGCATTCCAATTTTTTCTAAGAATATATCACCATTTTCATTATTTGCTATTGATCCCTTTTTCTTTATTTTTTGTTGTTATAAGAAGTAAGAATTATTATCAGGCCAATGATTTAAAGTGAACCAATTCAGTGAACGGATTAGTCTTTGGTAATTTAACGAAAATAAGCGATCTCTAAATTGAATGACTCGGTACGTCTAGGTTGCAATATTCCAGGAGTCAATTGACGATCGCCCCCAAAATCCATTGCGTAGAAGTAACTATAGTCCTTCGAATGCTTAGTGGCCGCATTATCTTAAAAAATGGATCTGTGAATAGGCCAGCCCATTTTTGTTTTTATGTCAAGTCTTTGTTTTCTGCTGATAAGCCCGAAACGGTTTATCACTCAGAACCCCACATTCGACGCACCATTTGCCAAATGGTTCCACTCAGCAACCTCTTACATCAATTTGTAAAAATGTTAACATCTTCCCATATAAAGTCTATTGAAAAAAATTAACATATATTTCAACATCTTTGAAATATTATCTATTCTGATTTTGCTCCATCTTACATCTTGTGTAATTTAAGGTGGCATCACTAGAAAATGACAAATAATTTCGATTATTTTGGTGTCATTAGTAGTGAAACATTTACATAAAAAAAAATCAGCGACACATGTAAGTCAGTATATTTTTAATTTTATAAATGAGTAGTAAATAATTAACTTATTTTTTAGTGAAAAAGACAACAAATATTCGGTTAGTGTAATCCATAGACAAGGAAAACGTGTTGTTGGATTTGGGGGAGGAAAAAATTGAAGAGCTGCGAGGTTCGAGAAAGAATACCCACATCTTCCAGGAAATTGCCGCAGCAATAGAACAAAACGGATTCAACGGCTGTTGGGTAGACGTTCGCACAAAAGTACAGGTAAGTACTATCAAACAAACTTACGTATTTTGAGAACACTTGAAATTTGCATGCCTTTTTAAAATTTACAGCCAGGACAAAAATAAAATTGGACCAAAGTGCACACGATTTTGGCGTCATTAAGCAACAACTAATCCAATTATTAATTTATTTTCAAAATTCAATTTTTAATAAAAATGTGTATTTATTTTTCAATTTTGAGAGTTTTTCCTTAAATTTTTTTTTTTTTGACAGCTGAATAAATGAAAGACGTTGATGTTGACATGAGCTTTCACACCTCTCACGAAAATGTTGGCCAGTGTAAAAAGGCTATAAGGCGTAGTTGGGGAGGCCTTTTGCTAGAAATTATTTATACACATTAAAATTAAATTGTTTACTTAAAAAAATGCATGTCCCTAACAAACATATCACTTATAACCCTCATGCATTTAATAAAAATTTTTTAAATTGAAACAATTCACCAACTGCAGATAAAATTTACCATCTTTGTTCAGGTTTTCCAAAAATATATTTATACTCGCATTTGTAAGGTTACAGAATTTCTCCCTTTTAAAACAATGTCATTTAGCATGTGACCCTTTTGTGACCGGTTTTGTGGCGGTTCCCTTCCCCTCTGGGGGATACTGCAAAACGAAAGGGCAACAAGAAAAGAACAATAAAAAGTAAAACAAAAGATACAAATTTGTTACCAACTGCGATCTTAAACATTTGCAAGTTATTTTTTAATTGCTACAACATGAGGCTGCTGCTGTTGTCCTGCCTGTAATAGTCTTAGTCATTTAAGTCAACTAGAAATTATTTGCAGTTGCAGAACAATAAACATTTCAACGTCATCATTAACACGATCAATATGCTAAGCAAACTTGATGTCATTCAAATGATGATGTTTACGAGTACTTAAGTGTATGTGTGTGAACATAAGCACTTACTATAAATACCCACGTAAGTGAAAAACTAACTCACCCAACCCAAAACCCCAACCAACAGCGTCAGGGGTAAGCAGTTGTAAAATATATCTAAATGAAACTCTTACAATTGATATAAAACACCATAAAATAGATATCGGATTTGAGAAGCAAACAAAAACAATTAAACATACATGCAACAAAGAACACCTCACCTCGTACAGCAGATGCTGATGCTGGTAATTTTGCTGCATGCAACATCAGCCGTGAAAAAGTTAATGTTGCTACTTCTTAGTAAACACATACTCGTAGTAAATGTTATTTCTCATTAATATTGTTGTTTGGTGCTAATGTTGTTGCTAATGCTGGTGCCAGTGTTGGGACTGTGCTTTTGTGTGAGTGAACTTGACTTTTTTCACGTTGGCAAAACCCCACTCAGCGTTTTTTTTCTTTTCAAGTTTTATTTTCTTAACACACATTTTGTATGTGTATTTGCTTTGATTTCTTGAAAGAAATATAAAATTATTGTGCCGCAAGGTCTCATTTATTTTCCGCCGCTCAAGGTGTTCGCATCTCAAGACAAAAACCAACAAAAATTTTAATAAGAAAAAATTTAAATAACAATTTATTAATTAATTGAAATTGATATAAATAAATTTCGAGGAAAAAAAGACTTTAATGTAACGCGAGTGTTTATTTAAAAGGAAAAAATTATTTCAAAAGAATTTCTTTAACAAAAAATCATAAATCCTTAAAATAACAAGAGTACTAAAGATCCATTGAATTCAATAAAGTGAGTGCAACTAAGGAAATAAGTTATTTTGTTCGAAACACAAATCCTTTTGCCAAAAGGCTTTAGGCACTATGGCCCACGTTGTCGTTATGGTTATAGTTGTGTACTTTTTCTAGATTTGGTTAAATTTTGACCGAAAACAGAAGAACTGTTAAACAAACTTAAGTCCTTTAATTGTCCTGCTTGACAATATCTTTGAATTAAAGCGTTGAAGAAGAAGTGATTTCAAATCACATAAGAAAACAAATTTTTGATTTGAACGTCTCCAATTTTTTCGAAATTAAACTTTTTATAAAATGCAATCAAAGGCCCCCATTTTAATAAAATTATGCAGAAAGTAAGAACTTATTGTATTTTTTAAAAAAGATATAGTTTTTTTTTTTGTTTTTTCAAGCTGTCTATGTATACGATGTTACCTACTTTTTTTACTTAGTCAGTAGATTTCAAAACCTTTGAAAAATTTGTTCAAACTCCCAATTTTATATTCAGCTGTCTATAAGAGACAGTTAAAATATATAGCTTTCATGTGATTAATTAAACCTGTTAGAACTTACGAAAATTGTATATGGAAGGATTTATTTTCCTAAAGCGATACAATTGTTCAATGCCCACAGAGCGTACAAAAACGTATCTTATATATACCGATATAAATACAAAAATACTTCACATTTAAGTTTTTTCAAAAAAGTAAGTGCCCACACGTACATAGTTATGCAGTGTTATTGCTGAGCATGATTGGATTTGCTTGCTGAATATAATGTTTGTTTCTTAAGTCTTTCGTTTGCACCACTCTACACCCGAGTATCCGGTAAATAAAGTACTCGTATGTAAGTGGAGTACGTACATACATACGTATAAATATGTTTAAATCATATTGTTTTAAAAAATTCCTATATTTTTGCAAATAGGGGCCTCGTTTGCTTGTTATTATTATTTAATTATTGCAAAACTGAAATTAGTGCCTCTTAAGTCAAAATATTTCGTATAGTTTTATATTAAAAAAAATTATGAAAAATTTTAATTTATTAATAACTTTTAATAACAAATATTGCGTAAAGTTCTTATATTTTTTGAATTATGTATACATATGTATGTATGTAAATAGCAGAGTGACCTCGTCCTATTTGCTGGTGCTAAGTAAATAGTTTATCTATAGATAAATATAAAAAAAGTTATATATTTTTTTTGGCTTGCGACCAGTATTCCCTCGCGCTTGTGTCAGTTTGATTTCATTAATAAATAAAATACTTTATGTAGAATAATTTTTGAGTAAGAAAAAAGACTTCCTATGGATTCTTCGATGTCTCCGGTTGTAGCAGATATTATTACTACATTCATGCTTGAAGAAATTGAGACTTAAGCCTTAAGTTTTAACAAAGTATATGTTTGATTTTTTTTGCGTTATTAGTGAGATGTTATATTTAACTCTGTACTCACTAAATTTAGCATTTCAAAAAATTATTTTTAATTTTTTTAATAAATAAGTAAATGCACGGCTTGTAGCGGAGTAACTACAGAGAACCACGACACGCAGCACTTAGAAGATACTAATATTTTTTTCAAAATCTATGTAGTAGTTCCTGAGATTATCGTTTCAGTCTCAGTTTTACCGAAATATAAATCAAAGGCTTCACCAGCGCAGAAAAGATTTTAATAATTTTTTTTATAGAAGTTGTTTGTTACAGAATTTAAAAAAAAATTTCAATAAAAATATTAGCTGATTCCCACGCACATTGTCTCAAGTAGTATAATTGACACAAAACCAACAAATTATTCTTTTTTGCAACAAAAGTGTTGTGATTCAGTGAAATCCCTTTGTAGGTTCATATTGAAATAAAAATTTCCTGATTCAGCGAATTGTTTGAATGAAAACATTTGAAAAAGGTTTTGTTCAGAAAGAAATTTTTTTTTAACTGTGATTTTTATATTTTTTATTGAACATGTAAAAGGTGTTGCGGCAGTTTATTTTTTCAAATAAAAATGTTATTCTATAAGACAAAAAAATCGTTGAATACGGGAAATACGTTTATAGCTGCGCATTCAACAAAAATCGTAATTAAATGCACGAAAACGGCCATAATATTTTCTCTGAGACCATAAACTATATCAAATAAACTATTTAACTAAAAGTATTCCTCACTACTCCAAAAATTTTTGTGAAAATGGCAGTTCTTCTTTCAGCTAAGAGAATTGATTCACTTCCCCTTTTTTAGTCTTGTTATGTATGTACATATCTATTTAAAAACGGTGTTCGCAGTGGGAAGGCTCGTTCTGGGCCAAACCTCCATTACTATTCATTAGTTCTTCGCATTAATTTCCTTGTTTACGACATTAAAGGGACATAATAAGTCAATGTTACTTGTATGCCAGATAGTACGTTTAAACTTTGAACATAAACTTCCACTAATTTCTCCTTGACCTTGTGTATTACGCATCCCGTGGTTTTGCCAATTTGATCAAACTCGAGCACAATGGCCGTTATCTTTGTTTTATTTGAACTCTTTGTAACTGAAATTTATGCAATTTTCAAAATTCGGTTACACACTTGAATCTTAAGAGATATTTTTACTTATTCTCTTATCTCTTCATATTTAATTTTAACGCGAAATGTACAATGGCCTTTGTTTTATTTTATTTCTGGAAATCAATTCCTTTTATGCACGATCATTTAAATGATATTTTAATGACTTAACATATTTTTTAATAGTTGTTTAAATGTCTGACGTTTATTGTGCGCCTTTTCAATAAAATCTACAAATATAATTTATAAATATATGTAGATATAGAAATATATAGTTTTAAAATAAATTTTTATTGTTTAAAAGGCATTAAGAAGCTTTTTTATGATAAGCATCTATTTAAAGATTTCTTGAATTACATATTAGGACAAACAATTTCAAAACTTGTTCCGTTCACATGTAATGAAGTAAAATTTACGTAAAATAAAATCCTTATCGCTGAGTTTCTTACGTTATTTAAACGTTTATGTTAAATGCTTGAATAAATGAATTACATGCACACATACTCGTATAAGTAAAAAATGTGTAAAAGTAAAATTCAAAATTTTTATTCATTAAGCGGGAAAATCGATTATCCACAGTGTTTCCGGATGTCTCACTGTATACAAAATGGAAGTTTTTTACACTTATCGAATATACAAAATAGTCCAAGTTTGGTTTTAGGCTTCGCAACGATGGGCTGGTTTTAGAGCATTTTCCATAATATCTTTAAAAATTTGTGGTTGTGGCGTGGGAGTTTCTGCAACAATGTTGGCCTTGAGTTCAACGATTGTCCTTCAAATAACCCCAAAGAAAATAGGTGGGCGGAGACAAATCTGGGGAAAGCGTTGGCCAAATAATTCTGCTTTCTAAAATGTTCTAAAACGTGGCCATCATTGCGACGCTGAATACAGCGGTTATTTCAGTGAAATTTTGCATACCAGTATTTAGTGTAAAATTTCCATTTTGTAATCTGGAAAAGAATTTTTTAAATATACATACATATAAATAAAAAATTATTAAATATTTAAGCCCCATAAACAGCTTTGGTCCAGCCTGTTTTAATATTTATACGTTTTCAAGAGTCTTACTATGAATAAAAATATTTATGGAATAATCATGCAGAAGTAAAAAATGCAAACATTGCTTGAAGATAAAAACTTTTGGCAATTTCTACAGCAGCCTCTGATTTAAGAAATAATGGTATTTGAGAATCCTTCTCCTCCAATTTTACGTCAACACACATTTTATGCTTCGTTAAATATTATTATTATTATTTTTTTCGTTTTTAGTCTCATGTTAATCTATTGTCATGTCTTTTTATAGCTAAACGAAACAATTATAACATTTTGCACAAAACGATCGCTTTGCAATAATAGATGCAAAGAATAATAATCATAACTTTTCATATCATATTTCAATTTTTGTTCTATTTTTTTTCCTGTTACAAAAGTATTAAATTTAAAAAATTTTTAATTTTAATTACTTGGGATTTTTTAAGTCTTTTGCACGCCAAATTATTTATTCACCTGCTTAATGAAAGTCATAAATTATTGGCGATTCGGGATCTTAATAAAGATACCAGCCCATAAAAATATCGTACATTTATTGTATAAACTCCCAAGCATATACATACATACATTATATTATAGCACAGTGGGCGACTTTGCGCAAAAATCAAACAATTAACTCACTGCAGTGATACGGATGTTTTCAGTGGGGTCTGCTTTATTTAAGGTTGAGTTGTTACGTGTTCTTAGAGGCAAATTCCTTATTTTTGACCCACTTTTAGAAATGACACTTCCTTATGGCCCGATTATTCAATTCGCTAAGTAATTTTTAAAATAAATGATTTCTTCAAGCGGATTTTATAAAAATTCCTTTACATATTTCTTCTGCAGTGATGTGGGCTGTTATGAGACATTAAAAACATTGATGACACATTCAATAGCTGTTTTTTAACATGAAATCGTTTTAAGCTGATATGAAACTCGAATAAGGCGAAACCATTAGCCCAAATGTAAATGAATTTGATTTATCAATTAAAATCATTTCATGTCAATATCAAAAATGTTCTCATTTCAACTAAAAAAAAATTTTAAAAACTAAAAGTTTCAGCTAAAAAAAAAAGCACGTGTTTCCGAAGAGCAGTTTGTTATTTGAAAGAAATCTAATGAGATTTGTGGCAGTTGCAAACCTTCATACTATCCAATCCAATCCAATATATAGATAGAAAATACACAGCTTTAAAAAAAAAACTGAGCAGTTTCGTGCAGACTTTGGCATAGCGTGAAAAAAATACACATATATGCTAAGAACAATGGACTGTTCAATTTCCATTTTGTAAAAATACAACCCTGATCAAATGAATAAATTTACGCTTAAAAAACAATTCTAGATATGAAAAAGTTTTATGGGATGTCAAATTTCTTATAGTATTATTTGCCATTTACTTAAAATTTAGCTTTCACACTATTGCACTTATTTACTTTAGTTGACGACAATTGATGAAACCAAGTATTATAGTCGGAACTGCCATTCAACACCACATAAACAAGCATACATATGTATCCCAGCTAATATTTTCCATCCTAATCGAACCTACGGAAATCAGCTTCACGTACAAAGTAATCGCTTATAAGCCTTGTTTGATTAGGTTGTAGGACTTGTGTCCTTTATTTTTATTAACGAAAGTTAATAAAATGTTCTATTTACGCTCAAAACATACATATATATGTATGTATTTATGGATGGTATGTCTGTCAGAATGTGTGATACAATTTGAAAAAAAAATCTATGATAAAACTTTGTGTTACGTTTCCTCGTCGGCCTTCGCAGTTTCTAGATTTTCTGCATATGCGTAGAATCAATAATAAACAAAACAATGCGTGAATCTTTTTTCCATCATTCCAGTAATAAATTAGAGTCATTTAGGTGATTTTTGAACAAGTTATGACCCAAACACCAGCCGGATGCATGAGTATTTGTAATCTTCGAACATTAAAAGTTATAAGATTAATTTTCAAGTGTCAAAATATAAATATTCCACATATTTCAAGTGTAACATTTGAAGAGTCAAAAAACTACAATAACAATACAGACCCACATACGTACGTACAAATGTATGTATGTACATACACATGTATATGCGTTTTTTAATATAAAAAAGGACAGGAAATTTGAAAAACCGTACATTTAAGAAAAACAATATGTTGATCTTACACATTTTTTTACAAATATTTTAGTTTAAAAAAATCAACATTAAATAAAACGCACAAGCACAGTTTATGGCCTCATTTAACGTTTAGAGGGTTCATAATTCAAGAGAAAATAACCTCTGGCAAAATTACAGACACAAGTAGTAATAATCACATGTTTGTTTAAAAACTTCAACAGCTCAAAGGTCTGTGTTAAAAGATTTGAACAGAAGCTTTTCGAGAGTGACAAATGGAAGGCAAAAGCACTCTATCAAAATTCAAAAATAAAAACTAGACTTTAACTTTAATGAAACTTTGCTTAGAGCAATCAAGGAGGAAAAGTAAGCAAGACCACCAACAACACTACACACACACACACACATATATATGTATATATACCCACACACATACATACATATATATATATATATATTGCTTTAAAAAAATGTATACAGATCATAAAGTTTGGTTTGATAGGCTATAATTTAAACCAAGCTTTTAATTAATAAATATGCAAAAACAAAACAAAAACAGCATTAAATATGAAAGAAAAAGTAAACAAAATTTCGATAAAATTTTAACTCATGCTGTTCAAGCTTCCTACTTAAAGAAAATAAATATCTTGGAGAACATAATTGAAATCGTATGAAATACAATATGTTTGCTGATATTTAAATAGCCTGTATGCCCAGCCCAATGAAGTCAATGCGCGCTTAAGCAAAAAATATGAAACGCACACTTTAGTGCTATAAAAACGGCCGTTCACTGATGTAAATGATAAATTGAAATTGAGAAACCAAATAGGAGATAGATATTCATGCGCGTGCAAAATCAGACATGCTCAAACTGTCTAACAACTTGAATTTTTGGTTTTTGGTTAGTAAATTTCATAGTTGGCTGCCCTCGAACAAACTTTTTTGAATTATTAATCAATAATTATTTTTATAGCCGATGCATGAATGATTCTTTTTTGTTGTTGTTGTTGTTGTTGTTGTTGTAGGCTGATAACCGTTTCAGAATCTTGTACAAATCATCTTGCATGGGAGGATTTGCAAAACTGAGAAGCATATAAATACATACACAAATCTTCAACACTCCACAAACTAAATATAAAAATACAAGAATACTAAGAAATACTTTGTAACGGCTTTTCTATACAGTTACATAAGTTTGAATCATAATAAAATGAAGATACACACACATAAATACATACATATTTTTAATATTAATGAAATGACGCTCATTGAATAAAAAAATTCATCACATTAAATTTTAAATATGATGTTCACCAACTTTTCGCAGCGTTAGCGACCGCATTTCGCCAATAACTCTGGGAATGTTGATTTCCAGGTGTTCAATTGGCTCTAGTCTAACGACATAGACAAATGACTTTACATAACACCCAAAAAAATCCAAAGTGGATAAATTACACGATGTTGGCGGCCAATTCATTTGACACTCAGGTGAAATATTCTATCATCAAAAGTTCCTTTGAGTAAAATCTTTCATAAATTGGAAGGACACTACCCCAGTTGCTGAGAACGGCAACGAATTAAATCATTTCGATCTTCTTCAACAGTTTCTGCAATGCGCAGTCTTTAGCGTTTCATGGCATGGACATTGTCATTAAGGGCAAGTGTGTTCCGAAAATGATCCATTGTTGCTTGAATTAACCGCTCTGCAGGACGTTTACGTAAGCCATGAAATGCATGAAGTGAATGATAAGTTTGACGAACAGAACCATTATTTTGATAAAAAAAAGTCAATGGTTTAATGAAATGTCAAATCAAACTCAACTCAAAGTTGTGAACCTCTAAAGAACTATAAAAAAACAAATAGGAGCAGTGGACTGTACTGAAGATACTAGCTTTTTCACTCCTAAAGCTAAGACATAATGTGAACATGAAAATTTTTACATATCAATTAATAGGTATGGAGTTTCGTAAACATAGATCCAATCATTTAACTTGGTAGCACTAAACTTTAGTATACAAAAGCAAAAACAACGACAAACCTGATTGTGGTTAAGAAATAATTTCCATAACACGAGAGTTGTTCCTCAGCCCAGAGGCTGGTTTTAACATTAAAACAATAAACAGCTGATATTATGTTCACACTACAAATTTAATGAAAACAGATTTTAACGCCTAATTTGTCAATATTAGACAAATTTCTACTACCAATTTACATATTTGTTGCTATACATATTTGACAATCAGGAGAACAGCTACTTTTGTTTGTATGGAAAACTTAAATGGATTTTTTTTTGTTTTGGACCAGTACTCAGGCGACCGCCCTAACTCTGTAATGCGTTGTGCGAAGCACTGGCCAATCGTGCACAAATGAATGAGGCCGCGATAAAAGTGCAAACAGACTCGTGTTTCAGGAACGAGATAGGTGATCTCGTCGGACCAAAATCCATTGCAGTAATAATAAAATAATGTAAGGCATTCCGTAATAGCCTGTTCAGCATGCCAGAAAATTACATATGTATGTAATTTCAAGTTGAAAATACACAAGAAATCTGAAGTTTTTAGCCTGAAACAAGTGACGCTTCAGCAAATTTTTTGTAATTAGTAAAAATTTTAAAATAATTAAGGAAAATACATACAAGCACACAAATACGAAGAAATTAAATGTTAGGTTTGGTGGTCAGCAATTTGCCAAGTCAACTAAAAAGGAGGGAAAAAGAACATCCACCTGCCTTAAGAATCCAACTTATTATTTTGTTTATATCATATAACTTTTTAAAACAGCTTTTCCCGGAATCGAATGTTTTTTTTTAAGAAAAAAAAAGAAACTTATAAATTAAAAAATGAGTTGCTGAAGTAAAAATTATACAAAACAAATTTACATTTATTTTTCCTTCCTTAACGAGATTGCCAAATGTAAAATCTCTTTCGAAATGTGTGCCAGTATGTCTGATAATGTTAATTATTTTATTTTTTGAAATGAAAGGTAAAAGACGAATATAAAAATTATTTCAATTTATTAAATACATATATATATATAAGTATATGTATGTACATATATATGTTCAAAAATATGACTTAAGAAACAGCTTAAATATTTTCGCTCTTTTGACAAGTTTTTGTTCTTTGTGTTTGATTTTGCTTCAATTTCTTTCAAAAGGTTATTAAAAATCGTGTTTTTCTCTTTAAATAAAAACGCTTGTTCACAGCTGCGGTACTTAATTAAAAATTCAGTTTACATGTAAAAGTACTGCCCAAAAGCAGATTCTTAAGGCACTGGTGGGCAGTTTTTGTAAGAAAAACCTTCCACCTTTTCTGAAACACACTTTTTTTTAACGCTCGTCAATACAATATGACCATTTGCAGATGACTTTAATGCACGAAAAACTTGCGAATTGCGATCTGATATCAACAAAAAATTGTTTTGTTAATCCTAATCGTTTAAACTACAGACAGCTGGTTACTATTTTTGATATGTTTTGTTTAAACTCAACAACAAAAACGACATAAATAGCCTGCAATTTAATTTGAGTACAACTTCTTGTTAATTTAACTATAATATCCAAAAAATATTCAGTCCAGAGATGGTAAATTCTTCGATTCCTAATAAATTGCAGATAAACACAAAGTTTTGCCGTCTTGTTAAAGAAAAAAATTTATACACGTTCTATGTTTTGCGATATATTAGAGAAATAAATATAGAATCCAGGAACGATGTCTTTATTTTTGTTTATGTTTTGCTTTTTTATGTAAAACAAGTGTTCTTGCTACATATGGTTACCGTAGTATAGAAATGATGTAACGCAGCGTCTAGTTCTAGTACACATTTCAATAGAAGATTCTTTAATTTGAACTAATTCAAAAAAAAATTAAAGAGAGTTACAGCATTTCTCTATTAACGACATGTAATCCAGTGCAGTTTACAGTCACAGAATTACTTATTTCAGCCTTTAGGTTTTTTGAGAACGAACTAGCGAAAATGTAACGCTCCCGTTTTGGATAACTTCGAAACACAGTCCCAAAAATATGAAACGTCTCAAAAATCACTTTTATTAGTGATGAAAAAAGTTAAATTAACTGATAAAAATAAAAAACAAATGCACACAAGAATTCCAATCATCAATGTGCGCCCTTGTGTCTTTTTAGAAAATGTTTAAAATAATTAGTTTCGCTCCCTGATTAAAGCGCAGATTACAAACTGTCGATAAAAGAATTGCAACTTTTTCAATTTACTGTTTTTAGATTTTTGAAAATGTAGAAGTTGTTGTTTTTCTACAATAATTTTTCTATTTTTTAAGTTTATAGGTAATTTTTTCAATTCATTTTTACAAGTAAAGAAAATGTAATACAAAAGCTGAAAAACAACGTATTCAGGGGTTTTCATGTATAAGTGTCTATAAAAACCTTTAGTTTTTCTGTCACTTCGCAAAGTGTTAACGGGCAAATCCGAAATTCTTTTGTAATATAATTTTTAATATAATTTTCAACATAAAGTAACGAAAAAAATATTTTATTTTATGCGCTGTCTACAGAACACGAAGGAGTGACATGCCTAGACATTTTTTGTATGAAAAGCACAAAATTTTTTTCAGTGCATTGCATACAAGTTTTCGAAACGCATCGCACTTTTATATTCTATAAACTTTATTTATCGGAGAAAAACCATTAAAAAACGGCCCAAGCAAAAGAATGTCTTGTTTGAAAAATTTTTATAGCAATTTCTTAAAAAAATTTGTAATTTTCATATAAAATTATTTAAATTATTTAAGCTGCGGAAACATCGCATAAGGGTTTTGAATAAATAACAACCAGCTGTCAAATCTTATTTTTTTTTATAATAATAATTTTAATATTTAATAATCTTCTTTTGATTTTCATTGCAGGATGTCACGCATTCAACAGTATATTACATTATTGTTTGTCACACTTATGACACTGCTTGCCACACCAGCATTTCTAGTCACTGCCTACATTAGCGATTCTGCGTTACAAGCATCGCCCTCAACGCAATTATCATCAAAAGTTATATTTCAGAGCCCCAGTGTGGAGAATATTTACAAAGAACTGATTGCATCATCTAAGACATTGAACTTGCGAAAATACTCGAATCGGCCTAAAACCAAAAAGACTAAAAAGGACTCCCGAATATTTTTCATACCGATGCCACCACTGCCTTATCGTTTTATTCCGGGCATCGGTTATGATTATCAGCCAATGAAAATACAACCGCTTTTCGTTGATCCCGAAGTTGCTGTTACAACATCCCCAAAGAAATATTCCGATTATAAAATTCCGAATCCTTACAAACAATATCAACAGCAATTAACAATGTCCTATTTTAACCCACTCACCGCAATACAGTCGAATTATAAAACTTCTACCACAGAGGCCCCCAGTCGAAAGCCACACAAGCCAGAAAGCAAAGTTTTTCATGTGGATCGCGGTGACTACTATTTTAATGGTCGGCCATTCAGGCTACAAGTAGCACATGCTGGACCAAAGCACAATTTAACACCTCAAAATTTGAAATCATCTTTTTATTTGGATAAAAATATTATTTACTAGTAATTTTAGTAGTTTTAGTAATAAAAAAAAACCGCGAATCCGTCCAAAAATATTTTTTATTTAAGACTGGTTTGATTGAAAGTAATTAAAGGAAAATTAAAATAACTTCAATATTAAATGTTATCACTTAAAATAATTTTCAATACAAGGTAAAAAGTCTGAGCAGAAATGCGTTCGTACTGAACTAGAATTTCCAGGAAGAAGAACACAAATTCCAATTCTGTGTTCCAGTGGAAAATTAGCTGCTTAAAATATTTATTTACTTATAAATTTATAACTTGCCCACATAAAATTCCACAAATGAAGCACAAAACAATGTCCGAGGCAAATCAGTCAACGAGTGCGCGTGCGACGAATGGCCACACCAACAGCAACCAGCCTAACCGCACTTATACACAAAATAGTTACGATGACGGGAGAGCTGTGCTTCAGCCCAAAGCTGCGCTGAGTTCGAGTTTAAGGTACACATTGTGTTCAAGGCACCTACACAAATTCTGGAAATTGAAACAACTACAAACAGAGCGAATTCGGAATGCGCATTTTGCTACATATGCGTGCAATGTCAAAAACAAACTGCTCAAGTATTGACTTTCAAGGGAGACATGAAGACTGAAAAAAATTCACTTGTTTTGAAATTTGCGAGCGTTTATTGTAATTTTTTTCTAATTTTACAATTTGTACAAAATTTCAATAAAAACAATAAATTTTTTTCACCTCATATTGAGGATACGAGGAATTTATACCACATGTACAAATAGGCAATTAAAAAAAAACACTATCTTAAGTGTAGTTTTGAAAAAGGAAAACCTTTTTATGAAATGTTTAAAATGAAAAAAACTTAGTAGAATTTCAGAAGCGCTTCAAATGTTGAACATAAATATTCTTTAAAATTAAAATAAATATTCTTTATTCTAGAGCAAGAATTTACTTCAAAAGGTAACTGATTAAAATGGACGCCGCATACGTAGTCAATGCGTTGCTTTGTCATTGACATTACATCGTAATGTGTCCAACGTTGTGAATGGATTTGAAAACGTATTTTAAAACTTGATAGCTATATACACCATACACTGATAAGATCGTCTTACATATATACCCATTTACAATGATACGGTTGAAAAAGTGATAGGTAAATTGTGCACCACCTTTAGCGCCTTATTCTGCAACCGTTGCAGGCATAAACAACAGCTAAACATTTTAAATGCAACTGAATTAATGTCTGATTAATCATCAATTTTGCTTTGGTGTTAAGCTTGCCACTGGACTTGCATGCCGGTGCTATTTTCTTCTGTAAATTTCCAATACGAATATCCCAGTTCAAATTAGATTGAAATGTGATGGCCAAGTAGTTGATGGAATGAGTTTCCTGTATTACTTCACCATCAACATAAGCTGAGAAATTTGTATGATATGTTTGCGTTTGAAATCGTACAAGGATTGATTGAGGATCAGTTAATTTAGACGGGCAAATTCAAAAATCAGAGATGTATCTCTTTCAATATTCGTATTCAGTACTAAATTATATTATAGTTTAGAAATCCAAAAAAATTAGCCTTCCTAAACTTTTGAAACATGTTTCTGTGGTTCTCGTGAATAACAAACAACCTCTGGTCAATTTTTCTTTATTACGAATCCAAATTACTAGAATTTAAATGTTTTTGAAGGCCTGGACTAATTCCTAAACAGCAACACTACCTCTTTCCAAATAAATTTCGACACTAATGACGTATGGTGGCAAACATAAGTTTGTACATATGTATTCGTATTTGTAAATAATTTTTTGATAATTGTGTACTTAGTAGCAAATCATAATCACTTGTGTATTTGTTTTTCCTTCTTGGGCGTTACACTGACATTATTTTTATTCAGCGGCAACTACATTCACATTGAAATAATTTCTTGTGTCGTCGTTTAAACTTGCCAGTTTAGCATTCTATTGATATTGATAAACCCTCTCTTTCGGTTTTAAGGTCGGACGGCATAAATGTATATTTTGAGGGGTTTTTAGGGAATTTCTGTACAATAATAAAGTAATAATTTTTTATTTGAAAATCTTTAGTTTTCACCGAAAAAAGCTAAATTACCATCTTTGAAGATAATAACTGAAAGTAACATATTTTGAAACTGCTCAAGTTTGTCTTCGTAGTATATAGTTTAGTATCAACATTTTTAAATTTGTTCCTGCTAAAGTCCTTATGACACTAAATTTTTTGTTCATTGATCAATTATTGGAGAACTGTACAAATATAGTCTAATAGAAAAATTTACCAAGTCCAAAGAATTCAGATTTATGAAGCAAAATAGCGAACTGCCAAAAATTTACTCATGTTATCGATAAAGAATTAAGTTCTGTCAAGAAAAATGTAACATTTTTCAAATTAAATTTCCAGCTTGAAACACTAAAAGTGATGATAAATGCGCGATTTATGGCCAAATTAACTGACTTGGGACTTTTTTCGTTCGTTCGGGTTTGCGGTATCTTATAAACGAAAAGTTGTCAGCACTTAAAGAAATAAGAAAAATTTAGTGTCATAAGGCAGTTTTTCTTTGTTTCGTAGGATTTAAAAAAAGTAAAATTTACCAAATTTACCAGCTTTTTGAAAATATATTATTTTTGGGGAATTTCAGTAAAATTTTAAGAACTTGGCGTCAATCTAAAAATCAAAACATATTGCTGTTTCTTATATGTTTTCTAGGTGTAAAAAAAATTATTTAAACAAAAATTATTTTAAAAATAATTTTTTAAAAATGTATGTACATACAAGCACTTTCTTATTGCAAGAGCAATTGCAGCATGTGTCTAGAGCTCCCTCAACGCAATATGTTTACAAATCCGTTGCTATTTACGTACAACTTTAACCAAATGTCTGGTAACGCAATGCATTTGGTCTAATTTGTTTTTTTTATGGGACTTGGCAGTTAAAATTGGGCTAAATATTAATGTAATACTGTCCACATCTCTGCGCATAAATAGTTTAAAAGCAGCTATTTTATGACTCTCCTGAAAATTTGTTTTTTTTTGACATAAGCTGGTATTCTTGAAAACCACAGATTTATCTTTTTCTTTGCCAAAATCTAGGCAAAGAATTTTGCCGATTTGAAAAAGTTTTCAATTTGTTTGTTCTAAATACTAAGATTCTTAAATCGATTTCAAAGAATTAAAAATTGAAATAAAAACACTAATTTTTTATCATGCAACGATACTATTTACATACATACATACATACATACTGTATAAGATGAAATTTATTAACTAGTTCTTAAATAAAAACAAGCTTTAAGCAGTTGTAATTTTTAAATCTTTTATCTCAATTAGGAATTTAATCTTATTCGTTTTAAACGTTATCGATTATCTTTTCTGGATTGAATATTTTTACGAGACAATAAAAAATTAAAATCACAACACACTTTCAAACACACACACACACTCACACAAATAGCATAAAATCGCTAATTAATTAACAATAAAATTTTTATTAATAGCCTGGTTTGAGTCAAGATGCGACTTGTCACTAAAAAAAATTATTAGAATTAAGCAACTTTGCTGTTAAATTCTCGTCAAAAGCTACAAAATGAATATCCTGTTTACAGAAAACGAATGAAAATTTATATAAAAAGTAGTGCATTGCATATCATGCGGTGATACGTGCGCGTGTATGTATTATACACTCAAAAAAGTAATTGACTAAAATTTTATAAAATTTAATTGTTTTCAGGAATCTTAGTTGTCATATGTAGAAAATCAAAATGAGCAGAATTTTGGTAGAAATTCCAGCTGAAGACAGAAAAAAATATCAACACTTGCCCAATTTGTTTACTTTTGAAAAAAAATTACCCGTACAGCTCTGTTCTGAAAATTACTTTCTATTTGAAATGACGTGTTTTTTATGTATTTGTTTTTTTAGTAGTATTTTTAATACATACTTCAAAAATTATCTTCTAGCATTTATGATTTATAATTATGTAAGATAAAATAAAATGAAATGAAATATAAATAAATTAAAAACAAATTGCTTGTTCTTCTTTCATTATTTTTCTAACATTAAGACGTTCAAAATAATGCACACTATTTATAATAAAAAATTTTAATTTACTGCAGTTACCGTAATATTATATTTGTTTTCAAAAATTTTGTGATTTGAAAACACATGGTTTTCTGAACATGCTAAATAGTAGCTCGTCAAAAGACTTTGAAGCCTTTCAACCAGTTTACCTCCAGCATTATAAAATGAAATAAAGTGTTTATATAGTTAAAAGAAAATCATTTATTTTCCATAAGCAAAAAAAAAATTTTGAAAATTGGTCCACAAACGACAAAGTAATTTGATAATCCATGTTTTTGCCAGCAGAAGTCGCCTCCCCCCAAAACCTGTTTAAAAAAAAAATAAGTAGACGTCTTTCACATGCCGAAAATTTTGAAAATTGGTGCACACATGACGAAGTTATTTGATAATCAATTATTGGACCACAAATGGCGAAGTTATGCTGGTTTATATTATAAAATCTGTTAAGAATTATGTGGAAGGAGTAACATAATTTAAAAAAGTGGACCTAAGAGTGGGCGTAGTTAAAAAAGTGGCTTATAATTCACTCTAGAAGCCCCGGCCGGAGGTCTGGTCTTCAATAAGATACAAACAAACACATATTACGTTTTAGATGCATATACAAGTAATCCTCCTATCAGAAAATGCTATAAATTTTGCGATTGGCCCCTAATGTCAGTTCTGTTTTGACATTTGTGTAGTAAACACATGCGAAATACACGTTAATAAACAATGTTACGCTACACTGCTGCAGAACGCGGAATATTGGTGACTATTTATTTGACCAATAATCGGTCGGTGACTTTGGCACAACGTGAATTTCGTCGCAGATTTCCTAGCCGTCCAACGCCTACTGGTGAAACACTGCGACGTTTAGCCGCTCGCCTCGAAGAGACTGGCACAACACGAGATGCTGCCAGGCGTGGCAGACCCCGGAGTAGCCGTTCTGCAGAGAATATTGCTGCTGTAGCTGAGGATGTCATGGAAGCGCCGTCGACATCGACCAGACGACGTGCCACGCAAATGGGTGTCAGTCGACGGTCTTTACAAGATTTGAAGATGTTTCCGTACAAAGTCCAGACGGTGCATCAGCTGTTAGCTGCTGACCGCCAATCGAGTATAACATACGCTCAAGCCATCCTTAACCACCACCAAGAGGAAGATGATTTTTCATCAAAAATAATCATGAGTGATGAGGCCCATTTCCATCTTAGCGTGTACGTAAATAAGCAAAATTTACGCTTCTGGGGCACTGAAGATCCGCGTGTAACCCACGAAGAGCCATTACACCCGTTCAAAGTCACTGTATGGTGTGCTGTTTTCGTTGGAGGAGTCATCGGACCTTTTTTCTTCGAAGACGTCGCGGGCCAAACGGTTACTGTGAATGGTGAGCGCTACAGAGCAATGATAAACGAGTTCTTTTTGCCGCAACTTGATGAATTGGGATTGGAAAACATGTGGTTCCAACAGGACGGTGCAACGGCACACACTGCACGTGCCACAACCGATATGCTGAAGGATGCATTTCCCGGGCGCCTAATCTACCGTTTTGGCGATTTGCACTGGCCAGCAAGATCGCCTGATTTGACCGCTCCAGACTTCTTTTTGTGGGGCTTTTTGAAGTCGCGGGTTTATGTCAACAAACCTCAGACTCTTGCAGCTCTTAAAGACAATATCCGTCAAGAATGTGAGGACATATCGCCGGAAGTTTTGGACAAAGTGATGGAAAATGCCATAAAAAGGGCTCAAATGACAATCAACTGTGGCGGCGGCCATTTACATGACATCATATTCTCGACTTTATGTAAAAAAAATTAAAAGACCAAATAAAAATAATCCACAAGAAGAATCAAAGTTTTTCATTTTTTTTTTAAATTACAGCCAAAAAACATCGGAAGGTTATTTTTGCGCCACCTTGTATATACACTATATATATATGGAAGATAGATAGATAGATTATCTTTCATAGGTTTTAAATACATACATACATACATACATACATACATATGTATGTACATACAAGTTTGGTATTGCATTGACCTTAATTGTCCACAAGAATAAGAGAAGCAACACTGCTGCCATCTTGTCGACTTATGTAAATACACCTTGTCCTAGAAATCGAGGTGTGAACTTTCAATATTTACAAAAACATGCATACAAACATATATACATGCATAGTATGTAGATATAATCAATGACCGCTTACGTCACATTTATAACCAGTTATTCCCCTGCAAACACAAACTTATTGAACTTTATATTGAACTTTTTGGCATAAAACTAAGAATCTTAAAAACATACCGAAAACAGAAAGCTTACAAATGAAATACAAAATTTACTTTCTGTTAATATTTTTTCCAAGACAAACGAGGATCTTAGAAAGTTACGGAAATTTTTAAAGAAGTTAAAACACGAATTTTGTCCCTGTTCACTCGCCTATTAAGAAAAAATTATTCGCGTTTGGAGACTTTTGCTTCGGACGACTACACAATAAATTATTTCAATTAATTTTTTATTAAAAAAGCACACACACAATGCCGAACGTGACAAAAAAAAAGTAATGTGGTACTTTCAATTTTGGGATAAAAAAAGAGCAAATAAAGTTTATACTCAATGCAATAACAGTTTTGATGTTCAACATACAAGTGTATGTATGTATGTATGCATGTATGTATGTATGTGACACGGAGGTTGGACAATCGCTTTAGAGATGAGTTTTGGTCATAGCTCGTCTTAAGCGGTTATATCTTGTAACCAAATATACGAGTACAGACATATGTATTGTATAAAAAAAAATTAAGTGTACAGTCCCAGAAACGGTTTGGAATATAATAAAATTTACCTCATAACAGGACTAAGGAAAAATTATTGAAATGGTCTTGAATGTTGTTGAAAATTACACAAATCCTGTAAAAACTTTTTTTGGCGCCATACAAAGTAAATTTTACTCAACTTTTTTTCTTGAGTGTATGCACATACAGTACATGGGCTTTCCAGTATTTTGTCAAATTTCAGTTATTTAGTTTTATTATACATTTTCATCGCTCACGCTTTAGCCCCCAAAAAGTAGCAATTTCGTTTTATTTAGCGCTTTGCCAAGACAACTGGGAACTTAAGGAAACAATTGTTTTTGTTATTATTGATTAGTGCCAGTGCAATGCTGGAAGATTGAAAACATTTTCGGAACGCTGAAAAGTTGTGTTCTAAAATAATTCTTTGATTTGAAATGAATCTAGTTTGAGTAACTAAAACACACAAAAAAAATGGATAATGAAAATAAATTACCCAAAACCAGCGACGTATCAACTTCGAAATATTTAGGCGAAAATGATTCAGTAGCCAAAACGTCAAGTTATGAAAGTCAAACTATAACCTCAAGCAGTGGAGAAAAACCACAACAATTACAATCCTCAGCAGAAGATGAAATTGTTGAAATTGAAAATGTAACAGTGAAATTTCGTTTAAAAAATAATCAAACAATTGCCCAAATTTATCCCAACTGCATGATTCTGGCCGAGATAAAGACTGATATCGGAAGGCGCTTTGAAATCAAACCAGAATTATTGATCCTTAAACAAGGAAAGAAAACCCTTTCCGATTTCTGTGCTATACGAGAAACTGAAAACGATGAATACGGTATACATGAATATCAGCTGGAATTAGCTGTTAAGCCGGATCCACTCGAAAGAGACTTTGAGGAGGCGAAAGGCCAACCAAAACTTGATTTGAATATTTATTACAGGTTGTAAATGAACATTTGAAGGATTTTTTTTCCAACTGTTAATTATCTTGGTTTTTTTTCAGCAAATATAGTTTACCCGATTTCATCACGGTTTTTATACCAGCCGAAGATTCTCGCAATGGCAAATCGAAAAATATTGTTGTGGAAATACAAAATCGTGCGATTGTCAAGCCGTTTTTATGCGGCTATGTTAATAAAATCACGGGAATAGAGTATCTAGATGCGTTTACGCAAACTGGCCCACATGTTAACAAGGTTAAATACCAGGGCTATGCCAGCCGAGACACACAGACCCGCGAACTTAAGCCGAAATTAGTTGTAAGTACAATAAAATAAATTGTTTGGCGAAGTGGCCACCCTTTAATCACAGATTAAAATCGTATATGTATGAAATTCTGTTTCGTGTGTGCATTCTTGTTGAAAAGATCCACATTGCGGCCAAAGCATGAAACTTTGTGTGACACACTGACGCCACTTATGCACTTAAACGAACGTCGAAATGTAAAACAAGGGTCTTGAACAATTTAGTCCATAATTGAAAGGCAAACTAGTTGGTATAGCAGCAAATCAACAAATGCTATAGCAAAAGATTAAAGAACCGAAAATAGTCAACTTAATCAATCGAC
This sequence comes from Epicampocera succincta, assembly GCA_932526305.1. Classification (NCBI taxonomy): domain Eukaryota; kingdom Metazoa; phylum Arthropoda; class Insecta; order Diptera; family Tachinidae; genus Epicampocera; species Epicampocera succincta. The sequence goes on from OW052034.1 coordinate 64,407,840, forward strand.
GATTGTAGGATAAACTTATACGGGCTGACTGACTGCACGCACAAACTATATCCGACCGAAATTTTATATAAAAAACAAATATCATGTCGTTTGACTGATTTACTCAGCGTTGTACTGCGAGAAATGTTAAAGGGGTCTGTTATTTATAAATAACAAAAATGCTAATTGTTTTCGTACTACGAACACGTGGTCTTCTTTTGCATCAGCGACAAAATGTATTCCTTAACCGATCAATGTGTATGTGGCGAAATTTTCCAATTCCCTTCACCCCCACAATCCACGAAAATAGTGCATATTTTTTCATATTCTTATTCTTATTCATGAGTACATCATGCAGTATAGCACGGGCTTTTCTTTTCTCCAAACATGACTATTCTGTTTATTTTGATTCTAATTCAGTTCATTCATCAAAACGAAGCGTTAGAATGACAATTATTCCAGTCATCAAAGACTGAGAAAAAGCCAATCAATAAGTTTATCTTCAAAGTAATTAAATAATGTAGTCTCTATATACATAAGTACATATGTAAATATGCATGTATAGCATAGCATTGTTATTGGTCGTAGTGACACGGCGCGCTATAATACAGCGACCCTACGATTATCTAATTATTTTTTTCTTTAATTCTAATTACTTTCTTCGTTAACACCTAAAGGATACAATGCACGATCAAGTATCTCAATGTTGGCTGGACGGCAATAACGTAAGATATTGGTTACAGGCGACCGATTATTATATCACAGCTGGCAAATATACAACACATGCGCAACAAGAAAAACGACTAAATAGAGTGGGAAAAATACGTTTGATTCAGCGTAACTTTCGGCGCTGGAAATGGATGAATTGGATGAAACAATGTGCTCAGGAATACAGGTATAATTAATTCAGAAATCTGTCCACCAGATACATGTACGTAGATGTATATATGTACATATATATGTATGCAACGCCATTAGAATAACTTTATTTAAAAATATGTAATCGCTTTTATCCGAGTATTCATTTTATTTAGAAAATATGTAATCGCTTTTATCCGAGTACTCATTTTTTGTGTAAAGAATGCTAAACAAACGAATAACATCAGTGACGACATTAAACGCAGAATAACTCTTGCCAATCGCTGTTTGTTTGGGCTCAAGAGGCAGACTAAGCTGACACTATATGCCACTTTGATCATCCCTTTTCAAGAGAAAAGTTCTGCGTTCAATCTTCGGTCCTGTTGGCGTTGATGGCTTCTGTAGAAGAAGATTCAATCACGAACTGTACGGGTTGTACAGCGGCATGAGCGTAACGAGGCGTCTACGGATCCAACGGCTAAGGCGATTGGAAAATACTGCTCCGACCATTTCAACATTTTGTAAACTTCAAATATTTTATAGCGCAATATGATACACTACACTGCGAATAATGGATATTTTAAAGTCATTAACATTTTGTTTTCGAGTGGAACAAAAAAGTCCATATTATTACGACGTCATTTAACAAAATGTATAAAAATTTAATGTTACGGAAGCAATTTGTCATGCTCCGCTTAATTATTGTATTGATGTTTACTCAGGACGCAAATACTGGAAAAAAGGAAAGTCAAATTGTCCATAGAGTGATTAGACTCGTATATGGCATCTGATTAAGGTTTTACGTTTCAAATCTGCTTACAGATTTCTTAAATATGCAGTTTGAATTCACATTTCATTTACTTATGTTTGTCTATGATTAAGTTTCCGAGACTCTTGCATGTTATACGGCTGAGTGCTTTCGTTAAATCAATTCAATATGCCAAATAGGAGTATGTTTTATTCTTCGCATACGCAGTACAGCCTACAAGCTTTCATTTGTAGTTCGTTTAGAGTGCCTATCCAAAAATTTTTGGTATTTTGCCATATCTATGACAGCCATACAATTCAATTGCACTCGAAGCGCAGGACAGTTCAAGAAACCAAATAAATGTATTTCTTTCGAGTCAAATTCCACTATAGACTGTCCTATTTTAAAAACCTAATTCTGGCCGGTCAAGTATGTGTGATTTTTTTCATTTGACAAACATATTATTATTTATTCAATTCTGAAGCTTTAAAATATGGTTTGTCGTTTAAAGATTTTTAAAATACCAGGTATGGAAGTTTTGATTTGAAGCGAAGTGTGAAGTGAATTTTTCATGATAAACAATTTTAGCTAAAATAGTTAAAACATTAAGTATTAATCATTTAGAAGAACTGAATTTGTGGTGTTTAGTTATCACTTAATTACTAAAAGGATTTTAACATATATGTATGTATATGAAACAATTAGAACATTTCCAAACCTGGTCTGAATGCAACACCTTTCAAAACATATAAATTTCAACCGTATAACAGCAAAATTACAACAATACATCAAGAAACAAAATATCCTGCCTGTCGAAACATTTTTAATTACATTAATTGTAATAATAATAATAATAATAATAATAATAATAATAATAATAATAATAATAATAATAATAATAATAATAATAATAATAATAATAATAATAATAATAATAATAATAACAATAAATAAGTAAATAGCTGCCGTAGTGATGCCACCTTGCAGGCACAAATACATTATACATATGTATGTGCATATTTGTGGACATTTGACCAAATGGTTTCTCTCCTGATAACACAATTTTCCAAGATTTTTATATTAAATGTATAACATTTTAATGTGCGGCTTTTGTCGTAACCCCCGTATTTCTACGTCCTTTAGAACGCAAGATGTGCAATCGATTAATCGACATCTTTCAGATTGTATCTCAAAACTCAATTTGACAAAACGACTTCCTTCGTAGAAGTAAAAAATAATGTCATAACTGTCAACAGCTTGTCCCCAATTAGTTCTAGGGCGTTTTTACCAAATCTTTCGCAACAAGTCGTTTTGTCAAAAACAAATTTTGAAAAACTTACAGCTTGTCTTGCTTTAAGCGATAAAACACATTTGCTAATTTAATCAAAGCAACTTGTCGTAGTTAAAAAAGAAAAACTATTGCTTTTAGAAGTTAAAAAAAGATCGCAAAATGTTCATTAAGTACATATTTGTGTATAACATCCAAGTATAAGAGTTCTTTCATGTTCTTAACAATAACGTTAGTAACTTGATTAGAAAGAAGACGTCTTGTTCAATGTCCACAGACATGTAGTTATACAAGGTGGCGCAAAAGTAATCCTCCTATCAGAAAATGCTATAAGTTTTGCGATTGGCCCCTAATGTCAGTTCTGTTTTGACATTTGTGTACTAAACACATGCGAAATACACGTTAATAAACAATGTTACGCTACACTGCTGCAGAACGCGGAATATTGGTGACTATTTATTTGACCAATAATCGGTCGGTGACTTTGGCACAACGTGAATTTCGTCGCAGATTTCCTAGCCGTCCAACGCCTACTGGTGAAACACTGCGACGTTCAGCCGCTTGCCTCGAAGAGACTGGCACAACACGAGATGCTGCCAGGCGTGGCAGACCCCGGAATAGCCGTTCTGTAGAGAATATTGCTGCTGTAGCTTGGGATGTCATGGAAGCGCCGTCGACATCCACCAGACGACGTGCCACGCAAATGGGTGTCAGTCGACGGTCTTTACAGCGAATTTTGGTACAAGATTTGAAGATGTTTCCGTACAAAGTCCAGACGGTGCATCAGCTGTTAGCTGCTGACCGCCAATCGCGTCTAACATACGCTCAAGCCATCCTTAATGACCACCAAGAGGAAGATGATTTTTCATCAAAAATAATCATGAGTGATGAGGCCCATTTCCATCTTAGTGGGTACGTAAATAAGCAAAATTTACGCTTCTGGGGCACTGAAAATCCGCGTGTAACCCACGAAGAGCCATTACACCCGCTCAAAGTCACTGTATGGTGTGCTGTTTTCGCTGGAGGAGTCATCGGACCTTTTTTTTCGAAGACGTCACGGGCCAAACGGTTACTGTGAATGGTGAGCGCTACAGAGCAATGATCAACGAGTTCTTTATGCCGCAACTTGATGAATTGGGATTAGAAAACATGTGGTTCCAACAGGACGGTGCAACGGCACACACTGCACGTGCCACAACCGATATGCTGAAGGATGCATTTCACGGGCGCCTAATCTACCGTTTTGGCGATTTGCACTGGCCAGCAAGATCGCCTGATTTGACCGCTCCAGACTTCTTTTTGTGGGGCTTTTTGAAGTCGCGGGTTTATGTCAACAAGCCTCAGACTCTTGCAGCTCTTAAAGACAATATCCGTCAAGAATGTGAGGACCTATCGCCGGAAGTTTTGGACAAAGTGATGGAAAATGCCATAAAAAGGGCTCAAATGACAATCAACTGTGGCGGCGGCCATTTACATGACATCATATTCTCGACTTTATGTAAAAAAAATTAAAAGACCAAATAATAATAATCCACAAGAAGAATCAAAGTTTTTCATTTTTTTTTTAAATTACAGCCAAAAAACATCGGAAAGTTATTTTTGCGCCACCTTGTATAATAAGGACATACTTGTGTATGAAAATTGCCAACAACGAAAATACAACACTGTATAATTGAACGATGACGCAAACGACGTTAATGCCCCCCTGTGAATTGTCTAGTTATTTTCGGTTTTGAAAATCGTTTTTAGTATCACATCTGTGGTTACGTACACTTTTTAAATCGTTCAGTTTTTTGCCTTCTAGTCGTGAGCTCTCTTTATTACCTGTTCTAATTTTTTTCTCAGACGTTTAGTAGCAAATCGTTTGAACGAAGAAAAAGCCTTCCAAGATGATCAGAACAAATTCATTAAACGTGAAGAAAGAGCTAAACAATTTCCACGAACGAAAGATGATTTCGATCTGTTATATGGAGAGGTACAAAAATGGAAAATGGCTGAAATGAAACGTATTGCAAGCATGTATGAGGGAGCATCGCGCATAGCAGAAATAAATATATTATTGGATAAGGAAATAGCACTATTGAGTGGAATTGATCGTCAAAAACAATTGGTTTTTCAGGCCATGGAAGATTTTAGGCAAAAGCAATTACTGCAAAAACTGGGTGAACCTATAAACTGGATTGGTTATGGCGGTAAAAAGTGTATAAAATTAACTCTTTTGGCTGCTAACGCCCAGTTTAATTTTGTTTTTTTTTTTTAGATACGGTTGTTCATTTGGATCTATTGCGTACCCAGCGTGTTCGATTTTTAACGGAAATTTTGAAAGATCTTCAGCAGAAATTGTCTAAAGAAAAACGTTTAGAATTAATCAATAGAGTAAAGGAGATTTTGATAGATGAACAAGATTTTCCCGAGTTCGGTGAGGTATTATAAAAGATATTGGTTTGTGTTTTTTGAAAATTCTTTAATTACTTTCTACTTAAGCTTTTCGATTTGTTTGATCGTGAAAAAAATTTGCTAGTCTACACAAAATACTGTGATGTGGAGGTTTTACGCAAACGGCAAAATATTTTATTCGTAGAATTGATTAAATATGAACGAGATACCAAACCACACAGTAAGTTGAATGTTTTGTTGTTTTAAGAGTGCTGGAATTAATTACTTGATATAGTGATCGATCAAGAGTACGGAGATTATTAAGGGTTCGATCGCTGTCACTGACTCTCGGTTTTTTTGTGGGCAATCAGATTGTTTGTTTTTTACGAGTATGTATGTGGATATAATCGCCTAACTTTGAGACAAAATATTGTGTAAAAGAAATTTTTCTACATACATATGTATGTATGTAATATATTTAAATTAGTGATTTTAACGTTTACAGTAAACTCTACCATAACTAATCACCACTCACTCACTGTAGCTGTCTTTTTGTGCGGTTGTTTTTATTGCAACTGGTGATCTACGAAACTAGTCTGATTATGGGAGGTGTCTTGTTATGGGGGTTTCACTGTATACATATACATATGTAATTTGTATGCAAATAAATTTATATTGATTATTAACGTAATCAGAAAGACCAGTTGCACCGTTAATTTCAGCAGAAAAAAACAATATATGTGTATAGATACATATCTGAAATTTAAAATCCGAAAACATACTTAAAACAGACTTTTCTCAGGTGTGTTCGCGTTCCCATACAAGTTGTTTTTTTTGTCTCTTTTTTTGAGAAAAATTATAGTTTGTTGTTAATTTACCGAACAACTAAAAAAACTTCTTTTAAAGTAATAATAATTCGATTCATTCGCCGGATACATAGAAGTAATTTCATGTCCCAAAACATGTTCTGTATTCCGAATACTGAATCGGTTTTGTTTTTTTTTTAGCAATTGATAACGCTACTAATGTTTCGTTGGCATACAACTGATACAATGTTTCTAAAAATTTTCAGAAACAGGCAACCGAATGTGTGCAGTATGCAAACAGGTTAAACCGTTTACCCAATTTGCCATTCGCACCAGACAGCACAAAGTGGACACATGCAAAAAATGCTACTATCTAAAGGTATTTAAAACATGTGTATTTTCATTACAAACTTGTACATACATACATACATTTCTACAACACTGCAGGAAGCCTCTACCGAGAACTTAGTGTATACAGCAATTCTACGTAGCGTACAACGTGAAGAACGCAAAAAGAAATGCAATGGATCATTTGCTTTAATAATGCAAGTGGATGATGTGCGTCATATAGTTGAACAAATATGGCACGGCCATTCTGTACTAAGTAAATGCGAAAATCTAATTAAATTAAGGTAAATGTTCTAGAATCTTTTTTCCACCAAACGTTAAGAAAAAAATGTAAAATTAATTGAAAGGCTGCCACGTTGGAATAAGAACGAAGAGTGGTCGCCTTGGAATTGTGTTTGTCTGACTGAAACTGAAGCCATAAGTCACAACAGAGTAGAGGATTTAGCCAAAGTGTATGATCATAAAATACATTTGGAGGTGGGAAATCGTCATATGTTGGCCAGAAATGCTTTTCACAATTTGGCCGCAGTATCAGTGGAGTTTACGGAGACTGGAAATTGGTGGAAAGTGGGCTTGAACAAACAACGTGCGGTGCCATAAGCATATTTCAGCTAAAATTATAAAAAAAAATACTTAGAGAATTAAAAAAACATTGGAAATATTCAAAAATAAAAATCAATATATTTTATGAAGGCAAATGACTTCGCTGTTTTTTTATCCCTTTCTCACGAACGTAAACAGTCTAAAATACACAGATTAAACTAAAATATTTAGCTTAATTTCGTTCAGTTTTAGGAGTACATACATATATTTTTGTTAGATTTTAATAATTTAAGAACTGATTTAATTTTAAAGTAAGACTTAAGTGAAGTTTATTTTTATTTGGTTCAATTTTATTTGTATTACGCATTAGTACTAATGAGTGTTTTAAACTTGCTCTCCAAATACTGCACTCTTTTCAACAACTTATCACTTGTATTAAATTCATTGTACGGCACAGGTATCACTTTGTAACCACTCTTCTCTAACAAATCAAAAATAAGCGATGTTATGCCACTAGCAGATCTGTGCGCTCCATGGCAAATATCGTGATAATCAACCACCATCAAAGCAACTCTTTAATAAACAAAAGATTTATGGAAATGAATAGTTAAATATTAGACATGTACTCACTTGATACTGTTGGCATGTTCTTTATCCAGAGGCAAAGGATTACGTTTACCATCAAAAACACAAAAGGCATCTGTAATTGTTTTGTACATTTGTTGCTGTTTCTTATTTAATTCATATATAATAATATTAAGCACTTAGCGAAAACGAAAATTAAAAGCAAGCAAAAATGACTTCACACAAGATGAACATACATACACTTGTACATGCATAAATACTCTGCAAAACGCCGTGATTTAAAACCCATAAATAAATTTCTTTAAATAAAGTCTGCTTCGCTTTCTATTTCTCCCAAGCGGAAAAATATTAATAAATTTCTCAGATTTAATTTCAAACACCTAAAGTTGTGGTATAAAAATTCAAATAAAAGAACTAACATGTATGTACATATATAATATATAAAAGATATGACAACAACTTAGCAAATACATACATATGTATGTATGTATGTATGTAAGTGTGCGTAGATCCATGTTGCGGAAAACGAAGGATTGTCAGCATTTTCTAAAATTGACATAATTTACTACTATTCGATGTTGAATTCCATCAATGAAAACAACAACGCAACACGTAAATTATAAATATTAAGTTGCAACATGGATCCCTTCTTGTTATTGACTTTAAAACATCTAATATCAAAAGGAAAAGATTTTTATATGGCAAATTTTTCATTAAAATTGTGAAATAATGTTAAGCTGTTTTTTTTTTTAAATAGAAAGCAGAGATTAAATTTAATCTGTGTATCATTTAATATTTTGGGCAAAATACAGTAATTCAAATATTCCAAAATGCTGCAGTAGATACTAGCCAAATTTCTGGCGTTTTCGCGTCTCAGAACAGGCGATATGTGTTTTTCAGAACATGGACGATATTATATAAAATTATCGAATTTTCACTTTTAACAATATGAAATTTATGCGAACTTCGAAGATAGAAGTTGAGGACGGGCCGTTGTAAACAAAATTGTTTACAAATAACTTCAATTTATTTATAAAAATTACTTTTATTAGAAGAAATAAATTTTAAATTATGTCTAATAACTAGGAATAACGCTGTTTTCAAGTAAAATGCTAAAATAAATAATCATACTCTTGCTATACGTATGTATGTATATGTAGATACTTCGCGAAATTATAATTTTTTTTGTTAAAAGTATTTATAAATCTACTGTAATTATTCTTTTGTGTGCTATTTAAGCCAGGAGAGACCAACTCAATCATTCTTCTGAATTATTTGAATGTTTTAAAATAACCTCTTAAATATAAAAATTTAAACATGTAAGAAAGTTTATAACATGTGTTTAAAATAGTATATATATATATCTATATATATATATTACAAACTTCACATACACACTTAACTATCTTTGCACATATACATATATTTTAAAGTATGCATCAGCCCCTTTTAACCCAAGGTTAGCTCAGTTAAAAACACAACTTTGTTTTTATGAATGACTGATTCTCAAAACAGAACTGTGTACTTCTTGAAATCTTTCGGTTTCAAAGCGTACGTTTTACAGAACATGCAGAAAACGATTTTAAGTAAGATGAAAAAAAAGAAACAGAAAAGCCAATAAAATTAAATGAGAAGTAATAATACATATTTACAGTTATTTTAATAATGGAAATGATGTGTTTATAATACTGTGCTAAACAGTTGTAATAATTTCAGTACAAAATGGTGCTCGTAAAACTATTTTAAATCTCCAAAAACAGTAGGAATTTTTAAGCCGAAAATTATAATATTTATTATAACAAAATTAGTTTGCTCAAAAAATCAAGTGTTTGAATTATTGACACGTAAAAAAATTTATAAAAATAAACCTCTATTTGCTGACGACCGATAGGAGTCCATTTAAAAAACCCGTACGTTATTGCTTTTAGAAAGTAGTTTTGTTTTTCACTCTGCTTGAAGAACTTTCTTGCAAGGACATATTGGGCTTAACCAAATTTAAACAATCCAATCTGTGTAAAATAATTGACTAGTACTCAAAATTTATATACTTTAGAGTCGAATTAAAACTGTTTAGTTCAACTGAGGAATTAATTATTCTTATACTTTGCATAATTCAAAAGTTTTCCCAACTACGATTCTATTCTGAAACTTTTGAATTCTTAAATCTCCACAAATACATGAAATTCTTAAGCCTCATGCAAATTAAATTAAAATTTGTTTATGATAATAATTCTGACTGTTTTAAATATTTTTCTTACTATGGAATAAGTTAATGTTATGTTAGCGATGCAAAAGTTTTTAGATGATACAAATGTGCTAATAATGCCAATTTCAAGACATATAATTATTTCATATAAAATCAATACTGTTAGAAACCCAAAAAATGCATGCCATAAAAGCGAAAATAAAATGTTGAACTCACCAATCAGGAAACCCATTTTACTGTCCACTAAGCTCTTAACATGGTTGTTTGCGGGTAAAAGGCTCTTCAATGAATCCATCAGGCCATTAACTAAAACCTGTTTCGATTTTGAATGCGCAATTGACACGTCATACACTGCACTATCTCTTGGTATTAGAGGTCCTTTATAGTCATTGGCCAAAAGTTGGGCATAGCTATTTAAGTTTAAAAGCTTCATTTTTGATGTAGCTGTTAAACCATTTTTATCAGAATTTAGTTTTTCTGCAAACGTTTGGTCCAAAACACTTCCTAATTGTTTGTTATTGCTAATTCCCAACATGGTTAAAGCCCAAACGTGATTAAGCCAATCAACACTTTTGTTAAAGTCCTCTTGAACAATCGCCTCGACAAGTTTTTTACCAATACCCTCAATATTTGATGTTTTAAAATTTAAAACGGCAGACGTAAAGAAAAGTGCACTAAGATCTTGAGGTCGGCAAACGTCGCTATGGTTTATTATCCACTGAGTAATAGATTCCAAAATGTCTAAAACAAAAATTAAATAAAATTATATTCGATAGAAACAAGAATTTTGTTTAACTCCCTCACCTAAGTCCCTATATTTGAGAATTCCTAAGCTGGTTAAAATTGAACCAACAACTGCTGATTTTTCGGTGTTTTTCGGTAGAGCGACTTGTATATCTGCACAAACTTTTGCAGATAAAACAGAATCCTGAAAGTTCAATGTAGCCATGGCGAAAAAGATGTCGGCGCACTGCTTCAAGTCCAGGGGTTCGGTAGCACTGCTGATGTTAAAAGCCAAGGAGCGCAATAAAGGAGTACTACGACGTTTTCGGGCAGCCAGAGTGCTCATTACTTTAACCATCTGTGGCAAGCTTATGCTGGCTATTAACTTTGCTGCCTCGTCTTCCCCAGCGACACCCAATACAGTATTGAGGTCGTCAGTTCCAAAACCGGATATACGTGTCTGTTCTTTTTCCTTGCCATTTTTCGTTGTACGACCCAACATGCGGCATAATTTTAAAAAACGTGAATCGTTTTCAAATTCATTCAATTTAACACGATTAACAGTGCTCCACTCTGACAGTATAGAAACTATTTTAAGAGCATGTTTGCGTGTTAGAGAAGTACCTTCAGCGACAGACAATAATCCGTTTATAGTTTTAGCATTGCTGATGCGTTCTTCAACGTTAACATAAGCAGCTGATCGCGATTTATTATCAGAAACTGATTCATCTTTGAGATTTTCAAAGACTGCAGCTACCAAGGAATCTGTAAAATAAAGATTCATAAAGTTGTAAGAACTATTCCAATGCATTTTACGTACGTTTCTGTTTCTTTACATTTTCGGCCTCCTGGCTGGATGAAGACTTGGTTTCTTTGTCGGCAGTACCCGATCCACTTTGCGCAACGTTTGAAGAGTTTGATAAACTTTCAATTGCTGCTGCATTAGAAGACGATGCTCTGACTGAATGACAAGTGCCCAATGTGACTCTTTTGAAAACTTGAGTGGCTGTTGTTGTATAGAATTTTAGGCCCAGCATTTTAATATTAGTTTTCTTCAAAAACACAGAGTTCTTGCAGCTGGAAAAGATAGAAAAGTTTACATAACCTTTTTGTTTTTGGTAAATCTTTGTCAAAAATCTGGAAAATATTTTGTAGCTGATTAGTTTGCAATTTAGTAAATTTGTGATTATGTAGTGTAATTTGAAAGCAACATTTTAATTGAACTTTCATAAAAATTTACTTTTTAAAATAAAATTAAAATCCTCACAAAAGGGGCTGCTTAAAATGACAGCGAGTACTGGTCAGTGTCTAATAAGGCTTGTCAAATTGACATGTTTCTGCATGGTCGGTAGGGCAGTACTAAAATTGATGGAATTACATGTATGTGGGGATGAATGTTGTGTACGCTATAAAACATTTGTAATTACAATAAAAGCTTCAATGCTATATAATGAAAATTTTGTTAGAGGTTAGTTCAAATTTATAGAATTACAGCTGATGATACAAAATTTTTGTTTCTTTCATAACTAAGTTTTTTGTAAACATACTGGACTGTGAACAAACGCGTCAAATATTATGTGGAGCTTTTCTAGCAAAACTCAATTCTTAATAATGAAATAACTTGCAAAATCTAACTTAAGTTATAAAAATAAAAATCTGAGGACTTAGAAAATGTGCTTAGAAAATGAAAGTACGTCGCCTTTGACAAAGCTTTTCAACCAACCAGTTTAATACCAATAGATCGAAATATCCGCTCCATTAGTTTCATAACTTTCCGAAATTACGCATAAATATAATTATTAATATAAATAACTACACGTTTTTTATTATGAAAATGATTAAGAGAATTATTTTGCTACCAACCCTATAATATTTAGATTGTGTTTTTTTCAATGTACACAATTCTTTACAGCTATGACGAACAAACGCAATTATTCGTCTTCCACTGTAGATAAAATGTAGTCAATATTGCACTGCATTATCTCTAGAAAGTTAGGAGAATTGAAAATTAGTGCCCTTTAAAGCAACCATGCACCTGCCAACTTCACTTTGTAAAAAAAAACTTTTTTGATGGCGACAGCAATTTTTTGTCAATCAGTTTTATTCTGCAAATAGTTTTACTTTTTTTTAAATTTAATTTTATTTTATTAAAATTACTTTATGTTGCAACCTTCCTTCACAAAGGAAAAATTTGAAATATTACTAAATAAGCAATTGTTGAGATAAATACGTGTACAGTGAACCGAAGTCAAAAAAGCACGAAAAAATTTTGCAATTCTTTCTTTCCTATTAATTGCTTTTCAAGTTGTGTCATATTCAATTGTGTGTGAGACAAAACGAATTGAACGATAAATAAATTTGGAAAACACTTAAATTCCATAACACAGTAGAAAATTATTTCAAAATAGGTGAAAAGATGGTAGATAAATTTATTAATATGTGGAAAGTACGTGAATTGGCTGACAAAGTGTAAGTGAAAACAACAACATTAAAAATTATTATACATATAAATTTTATATAAAATCGGAAAGAACCTGTCCTACTATATGTGTAAATACTTTTCATGAAAAGTTTTCTAGATCTTAACTGTGTAACAAACTAACAAATATGTGCTACAAATCTGGTCAAGGTAATAATGACTTTAACCATCATAACGCCAGAAAAATAACAAAAACAACACATTTATGTGATTTCATAAACAGAACAGCACAAGTTAGCGAAACAAGTAAATTTTTTTCGTTGTACCTATTTTCGGTGCTGTCGCTTTTTTTTTTCTAACAAGCCTTAATTTTTTTTTGTTTTGCTTTCGCTTCGGTACGTTTGTACTGAAAATTGAATGTGTCTAAAAAGTTAATGTTTTTTGCTTTGCACTGCTTATGGTGGAATTTTAAAACATTCTCTTACAAAAATCGATCTTACCAAGAACACTGATGGAAAATAGTTAATTACTGGATTACCTCCTCAACGGCATGTTTAATTTTATCTATTATTGTTGTTGTGCGTATATTCATGTAGTTTGCCTGTTGACAATAGTCACCTTGGCCACATGTTTTGTTTAAGTAGGATATATCCTACATTGTCGCATATCTGTACGCACGCGACATTATTCATTAATTTTAATTCCACAATTGTTATTACATACATATGTAGTTAGTTTTTTTATAACGTTTTCATTTCCATATAATAAAAAGATATACAGTTATGCATACTGTATGTGTTAAAAAATTTGCAGAAGAAGTACCCGACAAAAAACATTATTTTCATATCTTCTCATTCACACAAATTTTCTCTTCTAAAAATATAAGGAAACCCCAAGATATGGTACTAATTATATTAAACATGTTTGCAAGTGTAAATACCACATTTTTTATTTGAATAGTAACTACTCGTATATATATAAAAATTAATTGTTGACCGAAAAATCATACCTATAGACAATAAAAATGTAATGTTTATAAAATTAAGATATTCATACATACTACATACATATGTATGTAGATGGGCGTGCACACATACATACTATGTACGTAGTTATTTAGATATTTTATATCAATACTAAGAAATCCTTCATGGTGAATTATTCATGTAATTGTTGTAAAGTATCCATGTTAATCAAATGGATTTTAGTAGTTGAAGATTCAAGTATATAATATAATAGATAATATTAAAAAATCATAAAAAATTTAAGGGATCTTCATATAATATAAAAGCGAAGAATCATTTAAAAGCTCATATCACAATTAAGGTTATTATATACATACATATGTATGTATATGTATATTGTGCATATGCGAAAATAGGAATAAAAATAATAAATAAATGTACTTACCTACTAATATTGGCAAAACCACTTAAATAACATTAAAAAAATATTAGAAATTTACTTAGTTAGTTGCATAATATTAAATAGATATAATTTTTATACTTAAAATATTCACATCTGCCCCACTTTTAGTATCGTTTGTTGTTAATTTGTTTAATAAGTTTTATGTTTAGTAGTTTGTTGCAATGCGCTTGTTGTTACACTTTAGCATCTGAAACTTTGTGTGTTTTTTAGATCGGAGGATTCATTTCTCCAACATGGCTACTTAAATATTAAGTTGCAACTCCTTTTTTACATTTTGAAAAATTATTAAACCGCATTTTTAATTTGCTTCAACTATATTATATACCTGCTGCCTGGAAACACAAATTGAGAGAATGCAGAAACTAGAGAATAAAACAATGATAACGTCGTTTAAAGGATTTATTTATGCTTAATTCACTACAATGATTAAATATTTAACAAATGTTAGAAATAAACATCATGCTTTGTATAGAAAATGAAGATGTGAAATGCGGCAGAGTATCTTTGCGAAAAGATTAGATATAGGTATGTATGAATGAAATACAACCACGTCGGCAACAATGCACAGATCGTTACTTTATAAAAGACTTAAACTATATAATAAAATTCCAAATTGGTTAATAACAGAAGGAAATTATACTATTTTTAAATTAATTTTAATTTTGTTAAAAACAATTCAAATTTTAAAAACCATTTAAAAACCATAGAATATCAGCCAGATTCTGCATATCACCACGAAATGAAAGTGAAATTGATTTAATTCCACATAACCGATTTTGTTGTGTTCTGAAAATCGTATGAAACCGTTTTATAGTGCGGTTTTTTGTCTTGATAAGTTATTTGAAACAAGTTAAGAAAAAACAAAATTTTGTTGTACTGTGAATTAATTTCATTAACAATAGCATTTTACAATTAAAAAAATTAACAAACAAAATTTTAAACTTCTTAGCAAAATTATTTTTAGTAGCTTAAACGTGTTTTAAACCACTAATATGAACCAATCTGCGTTTATTTCTATTTACTTGTTGGAAAGTGAAAAAGAACGAATGCAAAAGATGCAGAGGAGAGGACTTCGGGATCGTTCCAATCCTTTTGACCTACCAGAGAAATCGGAAGTTACCATTAAAATTGTAGAGAAAATTATCTTGAACGAAGAAAAAGATTTATAGAATATTTTAGATTAAATAAAGAAGGCCTTTTGATGCTGTTAAATGAAATGCTATTAAATGAAAGATTTATAGAATATTTTAGATTAAATGAAGAAGGCCTTTTGATGCTGTTAAATGAAATATCAACCAAAGTTGTCGAAGCAAGCATTCCAGTGATTTTACAATTAGCTACGGCACTTCGTTACTTCGGACAGGGGAGCGCACAACAAATGATTGGAAATCTTGGAAAGGAGTACCGTGTCCAAAATTCTGGCCAACATGTTTGACGTATTTTCGTGCTCTCAAAGGCCAATTGTTTTAAATACGATTTTTTGTAGCAAAATTCATTTACAGAACATAAAATTATAACGGAAAAAACGGCAGAAACAATTTGAAAATGAAATTTAGTTTTATTAACCATTTAAGCGATTTCTAGAACACAAAATAGACGAAAATTACACTTTTGGCGATTTTTTGACAAAAAGTGATTTACAGAACCAGGGTGTATGTTTCATTCTTTTGCAAAATTTCTTATATATTTGTAAATTAAAAGTATTTTAGATACTAATAAATACAAAAATAAAGTTACAGGCATTCACTTGCAGTAGAAAGTGAAATAATAACATAGTAAATAGAGCTTGTGCAATTAAATATAAAATGTTACTCTAATGTTGGTAAAATGGCAATGTCTTTCTAGGTATCGTTCAAAATTACATACTCATTGAAACTACTTTTGGTTCGGACTACTAGAAATGCTTAAGCATATTTGGAAGCCTACTCCAAAAAGCGAAATCTGTGCTTATCAAACTTTTTTTCAAGTCATACAAATGATAAACTATTTCCAGACACCATTGTTTTACTTTCATATTTTAATGTGGATGATTAAGCTACGCAGTTAGTAGCGAAAAATTAATTCCTTTAGAGAAATACATAACTTTTATACTCTCTGAAACGTTAGACTATTCTATTTTAAAATTGTACTTCATAATATAAAAAGAAACTTAGAATACACCTTCAGCAATAATATTTAATAAAATAATGTAAAACGAATTTCTGTGCATTTCTTTAATTATTGTCATATGAAATAAAAAAACACTTTTTTGTGTTTTCGAGCAGTTTAAATGTGTGTAGGTGGCATTCTGTTCAAATATTTAACTATATATTCATTCAATTGCTTTAAGACGTGTTTATAACTATAACTGTTATGAAAAAAATAAGTTCCAAAAATATACGAGTATTGAAGCAATTTTAGCTTTCCTTTTTAATTTTTTTAAGTATACTGTTGGCCAGATAAGAAGCATAAAAACGCTTATATACAAACACGTATGTATATTTGTATGTGTATTTTACAATAACAATCATAAATAGCAAAAATTGCTTGTATTAATCAAATGCAGTATTTTATTGTTTAACGTGTCAAACACTACAACACAATGATTTTTTATTTAAACAAGATAATATTCTACTAAAGTTGTTCAAAACTAAATGTTGGAAAATAATAAAGAATATTAATAATGAAAAATGCAAATAGAAATAAGTAAATAACAAAATTTGAACACAAACTAATAAAAAGTGTTATCAGTTAATGACTTAAATAAATTAAGAAATTGAACAACTCTCTTTTAATATTAAAAGCTTTTAAATAGAAACCGAAAAAATCAAATGAAAAACTAAAGTCTTACTGATTTTTAAAATTATTCAAGGAAAATAATGCATATACTTATGTACATATATACAACCATTATTATATCAGCTATATTTATCTAAACAGTGTTAAATTGGGGCCATACAATTTTTTAATTGCACGGATAAGATAGTCAATTGAAAAAAAAAATTGGAGTAATAAATGAAGGTATAAGCTCCAAAAAGTTGATCAGTCAGCGATATACTCGTATAGTCGTTATGAGTCACATATTTTTCCTATAGCAAAATTTTGGCGTTTTTATTTTAGATTTTGTTAAATTTCAACCTCATGAATTTGCTTGCGAAACAATATTTTTATTTCTTGCATGCTACGATGTATTATGCGGGTAGTGGTTTTCTAACCGAAAGTAAAATGAAAACGAAATTTGTTATTAAAACCGATGCATTTATATAAAATACGAATACATGCGCACATGTATTTTCTTTTTTTCCAAATCTTATTTTTACTGCCGTGTGTGAAACAATATATCAAGCTAATAATCCGGGTAACGGAGACTTTAATGCTAATAAAAAAAAAATGTCTTTATCGAAACTTCTCTAATATCATTTCTACTTTTCAAAAGCTGCCAGGCATAAAAATTTCTTAAAATGATAAGATCTGTTATAAAATCCACATGCACATGCAAAGATGTCGCATAAGGAATATCACAACCGAAATTGGCTTTTAAAAAAAGAGATATGTTTTTATAAAAACTTGATTTGAAAATGTAAAATTGCTGGCGTTAATTGGAAATTGTGTTATCGCTAAAATGGCCACGTACCAAGTTGATGTAAAATTGTGTTCGTGTTGATTGCTAATCTCTAATCTATCTGACTGCAAGTATTGTGATATACACTTGAGTGGATTGAATACTACTAACATGTTCCACGTTCCATAACTTTTCCAAATTTTTTTTTTAATTTTTATACAAATTTTGCTCTAGTTTACAAAACACCAAATCATTTTAATTTTATTTTTAAAAATGCATCCGGTATGTATATTTATTTAAATTCTCAATGGCTACTCAATCGTTAATTAATTAAAATAAATACATTTTAAGAAAAGTATTTTTTCTGTTTGTTTTATAACAAGGAAATAAACGACTTTCTATTTCCGTTGCGCTCAAAACATTTTTGTAGGGAGTAGTTGAAGTTTTTAATCTTTCTTTTTTTTGTGCTCATTTCATTAAAATTTTGTTGATGAGTTTGGTTGAACTTTTTTTTATTTATTTAAGCAAACACATAACAACATAGTAACAATTAACAAAATATAAACGTGAGAAACTGCGAATGATAGCATTTACAGTGACGAACAACACAGCTCAAATGTTTGAACAAAGTACAGCACAGCTCGCTTAAGCGCACCAGCAACAACATTTTGAATCAACTTTATATACAATTTTTACCATCTAAACAGGAATATATTAATTTTAATTTCTAAAAGGTTTTTTCATTTAGTTGTTTTCTCATACATTTCATTATTGTTAAACTCATTGAATCGGGATTATGGTTTATATTAATATTGCTGTAACAAATTTTTGGGTTTTAACATAGTCCAAAGTTAATCCAAATTAATTTTTAGCAGATAGTTTTAAGAAGTTAGAAAGTGCAAAACATGTTCAAGTATAAGTATAAATTTATAGCGGGACCAGTCCACACGAACTACAGGCATTTTAATGTTTATAATGTCTTTTCGTCACTTTGTGTGAGCATGGGGGGTTGTTTTGGTCCCCAATGTAAGTAAACAATTGAAGAAATTGAAATGAAAAATATCTAATAGTTTACAACCAATATTACGAGTATTAAACGGGAAGCAAAATTTAAAAAAGTGAATAAAAGGGTACTAAAGCGCGTAACTCTTGCATTGAATGCGCCAACATTCCTACATACACATTAAAGTTAAAATTTTTAAGAATATGTGTATGCACATACATGTGTATGTATGCATGGGGATTAAAACATCTTTACAAACATATGGAAAATTTTCTAAGTAGAGGTTTTCACTTTTAACAATGATTGTGCGCAACTTAAAACTTCTTAATTGGTTGTTACATGTTTCGCTGACGTATGTATGAACATATGTATGTATATGTATGTATGTCTTCTTATGTACATACATATGTACATGTGTATATGATTTATGATGTTTTTCAACATAATTAATTGATTTATACTTCAGCTATTTTCCAAGTTCGTTTTTAATGCTTTCTAGAAAAAACATTTTTAAAACTTTTAGTTTTTAGAGAAGACAAAATATGTACATACATATGTAATTGCCGTGGGGAAACCAGCTCTAAATCGTATCATGCCAAACATCACTTACATACATATGTACATACTTACATATTTTGTTTTTTAAATGACGCAGTTGTGTTACTTTTTGTCTATACATACATACATATGTAAATATGTATGTATTTATTTTTTATATTAACCACTTGCAATATTTGTTAAATATATTCAAACTACATAGCATTATGTTTATAAACATTTTTAATAATAATAACTCAGTTTATTTAATCGCTTTTTAAAGCTTTATACAATTTAAATTGTAAAAAAAAATCTTATAAATTCGATACTCTTTTTTTGTGTATCTTCTTCAGAAAATTGTGTTTTAGCTTTGTTTTTAATACAAACTTTTAAATTGGAAAAACAAATTTAATTGATAAAATATAAAAAAACATTAACAATATAAATATGTACATATGTATGTGCAGAAAATTTTACACATTCCAATAATAATATTTAACATTAAACATTTTATTACAAAAAAAAAAAAAATAAAATCTTTTAAATAACCCACAACAAATCCTAATTTCTATGCCTTTAGTTCTCTGGTTACTGTTTGGTTTTTGTATGTACAAAACGCTTGAATTAGCCTTATTTTTAAACTAAAATAGAATTTATATAAATAATAGTTTTTGTTAAATATACTACTTTTTATGTTTCCATTATTTTCTGGGTATGGGAGCTGTTATAATCTTCTAGATACCAAATGACAGTGACTTTTGTCCATCTGTGTATATGAAATGTCTATAGTTCTGAGCTAATCTGTCTGCATATCTTTTTTAATTTGTGCTTTTCTCTAATGGGATCTTAATAATTAGTAACATTGCCAATATATATTTATTTACATATGTATTTGCGTGTTTAAAATAGATAGATATGGTCTCAAAATTTGAGTGATGATTAGAAACGCGACATGGGAATGACGAAGCAGTTTCCTGTAATTAATTATAATTTATACCATATTTCAGATTTATGTATAGGGTGTTTTTTATTGAGGTATAGAACTTTAAGTTGGCATCACTTTTTTAACTGGCGGCCATTTTGTCAGCTGTCAAGTGATTAATATTTAGTTTGGTTTGCCATTTCATCATGAACAGGTTGACAAAAGAACAACGCTTGCAAATCGTGCAAATTTATTTCGAAAATAATGGTTCAGTTCGCGAAGTTTACCGCAAGCTCCGTCCATTTTATGGTCATCAGAGCAATTAATTCGGTTAACCATGGATCGTTTTCGCACTACGTTTACTCTATGTGATAATACGCATCCGCAGAGACGTCGAACAGTGCGCACCGAAGAAACAATTGCCGCTGTAGAGCAAAGTGTTGAAGAGGACCCGAATGAATCGATTCGCCACCGTGCACAGCAATTGGAGCTTTGTCCATCAAAAATTGGACCTGTAGAATTGGCTTTATTCGAGCCAGCCGCGGCGGCCACATGCCCGAAATCATATTTAAACATTAATGGAATAGAATTATCCTTCCAATAAAGCCAAATTGATGGACATTAAAACGATTTTCTTGTTTTTTATTTCAATTCGAAGTTCTATACCTCTAAAAAAACACCCTGTATGTATGTTCTATTCTATTCTAGTTTTACGTTTATTACCTGTTGTTCCTATATAACTCTTACCGCAATGGTCATTATCAGTGCCATTGCAAGGTACTTTATGCACAAAAGTAGACCATTTCCAACTCTTTTTCACTTAAATTTAGTGCCATTTTATACTTTGTATTATAATACAATATAATACACAAATAGGTGTGCAGTAAATAATGCATTTAATTTATTTCATATTTCGCTATTCATTCTCTTAACACACGTATTTAACACATATTATAACAAACTTTAACAAAAAAAGTAAAAATAACACAAAATAACTTAAGGATCTAAAATATTTTTGACAAAAAAAAATTAAATTCACTTTATTTTTTGAACATGCCTCGTATATTTGCACTGCCAAACATTTCTGACATCCTCCCAGCTACATTAGTTAATGATTTATATACTATCGGCTCAGAAGTATTATTAATATTATCAGAACCTCTTCCTATGTTGTATTTATTGCCTTCTCCATTTGCAAATGAGTTCGTTAGTAGGACTTAAAGCTACATATTTTTTCAGCTAAGCTGATTAACTTCTAGGCATAGGGGTGAACGAAAAATAAGATGAGTACAAAATTGATGGTACTTTTTACTTTCTTATTCCAACTCGGCACAATCATAAATGTGTGCATACAATCGAAACAAAAATAACAGCGATAATAAGAATTGTGCTGTTTGTACAACAAACCAATGTCAAGCGGAAAAATGTATCAATCTCATCAATAAGAATCGCCTAATGTAAATTCCGACTTAGAAAAACTATTCTCTTTTAATATACGAATAGTATATTAATTTTTCTTATGAAATTTACGATTACAAACTATCGATAAAGCTTCTCTTTAATATTTAATAATTTTGGACGATAAGGAAAATATTTTTAGCGCTCCCCAAGAAAGTTGGTTTCTTGGGGTTTGGTTCCTTATAACTACTGTGTCGCTTTTACAAATCAATGTTTTCCCAGATATACAACATAAGCAATGAGGCGGACATTTCGTATTAAAATAAACTTAATTACTTGTTGGAATTGGTAAACGAAAACCTGCATTTCGGATAAATAATAGATAAGTGTAATATATTGAGAGAATATTTGATCTTTGGAATGAAATTATATTTGCTTTTAACATCAAATCAAGGTCAATTGGAATGATACTGCAACAGAATCATATTATTGATGGATGTAATTTTGATACTTTAGAAAACCACGCGTTAAACTAACTCATGAATTTTCCACTGAAATATAGATATATGTATATAATTTTTTTTTAGCCATTTTTTCTTTTCAATATGTTAAAAAGGTTAGATGAATGTATGTCTTAAAAATGTATATTTTTTTTTACAGCACAAATGTTGTCATGAATTACACAGAAATTGAGGGCAAAGTAAGAGAAGCGACTAATGATGATCCCTGGGGTCCTACGGGTCCTTTAATGCAAGAGTTGGCTCATGCAACCTTTTCATATGAAACATTTCCTGAAGTAATGTCGATGTTGTGGAAACGCATGTTAACAGACAATAAAACAAATTGGCGTAGAACATACAAGGTAAATTATAATTGTAAACATTAAATATAAACAAAAGTATAGAATAAAAGCATTTTTCAGAGTTTGTTATTGTTAAACTATTTGGTACGCAATGGCTCCGAGAGAGTGGTGACTTCCTCACGTGAACACATCTATGATTTACGTTCTTTAGAAAATTACACATTTACGGATGAAGGCGGCAAAGACCAAGGCATCAATGTTAGACACAAGGTACGTGTGTATTATAGTTTAGTTTTGCTAATTTGTTAGAAATGGGACTGAAATGTACATTTTAGCTAAACTAACTAGTGTAACTTGGATGCAATAAATATGTCCCAACTGACAATATGTTTTTTTTTTTTAAGAAATCAATTTATTTTATTATTTTTGCTCTTAATATTAAAACGTCTTTTATTTTTAGGTAAGAGAACTTATAGACTTTATTCAAGATGACGATCGTTTACGAGAAGAACGTAAAAAGGCAAAAAAGAATAAAGATAAATATATTGGCATGAGTAGTGATGCGATGGGCATGCGCAGCGGCGGCTACAGTGGAGGTGGTTACAATGATGGTGGATGGAGAACTTCACGAAGTGATCACGGCGATAATTGGTGTAAGTGATTTAAAGCAAATTTTTTTTTCAATTTGGAGTTGTTTGTTTTGTTATTCATAAACCAAAAAAGATGGTTTCTGACAAAATATCTGTTAAAAATATTATTCAAAGGCTAGAGAAATTTATTGGTATCCCTTTTATAGCTGCTGTTGGTTATACGGCTCATGTATTATTTTCCCTTTAAATCGCAATAACTTAAACCATTAATTACTACATACCAAAAAATATAATACTTTGTTTGATTCATTGATACTAACTTTATTAAATGTAAGGAATATTATAGCAAACGGAGCGCCATATAATCGAAATCCGATGAAAGCTAACGCTTAAATCATAAATATACAATCGGTACAGTCATAAAATAGTTGCTTTCGTAGCTATTATGTTTTCTTTACACATTCATCTTATTCTTTAATTAAATTCATACTAAATTTTGTAAGAATTTTTTAATCAACTTCTTTTCGCAATAGATTCCGACTCACGTTCTGCAGACCGCTACGAGGATGATGATGCTCATTATGAAGGTGAAAAAGAGTTCTCTGATAGTGATTCTCCCAGTCCAAGGTTTGTTTTTTTTTTTGCATAAAATTTCGTTTTTATTCTGATTGAAATTGAAAAATATGCTTTTTGTTTTAGAAGAAACTATCGTTACAATGATAGAGCCAGTCCTGCTGACATTGCTGCCGAAGTTAAGCCAGCGTCCAATTTAAATATGAACTTACGTCCCAAATCTGCAGCGTCAACAACATCGACATCTATGCCAGCGGCTCCAGTTACAAAACAATTAAACCAACACAAACCACCACTGGGTAGTAAAAAAATTGATATGGGTGCTGCAGCTAATTTTGGGAAAAAATCAATCAATGTCTCCTCGAATGCAGCTGGTATACATTCTCCAACCCATCGCGATACACCCGCTGAGAGTAATAACGACCTAATCGGCTATTCTCCCATTAATAATAATAATAACAACAATAGTAATATGGGCATTTCAACGTCACACGAGAACAATAAAATGATTACTACAACCAATAATACAAATAACAACGCAGTTGATGGTCTATTTAAAACCTGCTCGCCCAAGAGCGAAAAGACTCTTAATAGTGCTGCTATCATAAATGATGACTTGGACGATTTTAATCCCCGAGCAACTGAGCAGCATCAACAGCAAAATGAGTTTGGAGATTTTGCATCGGCGTTTGGTGGTGCAACTGCTGAACCTCCATCGGCTGGTTTGGCAGCCACAGACGCCTCCGTTAGTGACGATTTCGCCGATTTTTCTTCATTCCAAGGCAGCACTAGCCATAGTGCAGCTTTAACCGCTAGTTTGGGTGGCCTAGAGGGTAATTTGTTGACATCTGCTAACCCTGCTAATGATGCATTTGATCTATTTAACTCGTCACCTGCTGCTAATAATTCAACAAACCCATCAACATCAACAAGTTTAGGTGCTACCATAGCTACCGATCTTCTGGCTGGTCTAGGAGATTTATCGATACATCAGAGCATGCCAATGGGTGAGTTTTATATTTTCAACTTAAGTTTAAACTTTCTCCTTGTTATTTTTAGTAATTTGTTGTATAAAAAGAGAATGAAATGCTTTTGTTTTTCTTATTGCAATATTTTGTAAAATATACTTTCAAAGAAAATTTCTGTATTAAGATTTCCGTGGGTAACTTATTTAGAAAAGAGATAAATATGACTTGATGACTTGAAAGTTTAGCTGTGAAATATTAAAAAAATAAACTGTGCATGTAAAAAGTAATTAATTGAATTGATAAATTTAAACCAAATACAACCAACTATTTTAAAGTAATTCAACTATTTGCGTAGAATTTGTAAAACAATAAATACGTTTCACAATACTTAAAAAAAAACTTACTAAGTGCAAACAAATGCCAATTGGAACACTTCAATTTTTCACTTTCAGCCGATGGTGGCGGCAACTGTGACGAGAAATTTCCCGAAAACATTAGAATCGAAATACAAAATGCCATTCAACAGTTGAGAACTTTGAAAACATTAAAATCTTCAATGGAAGTTCACACGGTTAAGGAGATTTTACAACAATTATGGGTTAAAGGTTGTCTACCTGGATTTGCAACCGCCGAAAAAATATGCAACCTGGATAAGGATGAAATAGCTTGGCATTTAATAGCCACTAAAGAATATGCTGACTTATTGCAAGCGGTTGCTGAATTACTAAGCTCTGAGTGGCCTGGCCGCAGCATTGGCATGCAAGAAAAGTATATATTAAATATATTCAAAATCGACGCTAGTTTCGATTTTGTAATGGAATCCTGGCTTTGTCTTATAAAAAAAATAAAGGCGTGTCCAGAAAGCATAATGGCAATTTTCGAATTTCTATTAAAAGATGACAACTACTTGACAATTACATTTTTACAAATATGCAAACAAAAGGCGTATTTAAATCAACATTTTAAAGCTACTTTGAACACTTTGCCCGAACTTGAAATAGAGCAATTCGACATGAAAGTGCATGAGTTTCTACAACTTCTCATGTCCTTGCCTTCTCGCGTGGCTAATGTTTTATTGGGAAAAATTGAAGGCATATTTCTGGCTAACAATTATGAAACAACAATAATGCAACATTTATTGAATACTGTGTGGTTTTTGATACACTGTGAGCAGCAAGAAAATCAATATTTCGATTTAAAATTTTTATCAGATCTTTTAAGTCGTTTATTGGTTGACTTTCGTATTAATGCTGAAAAAGATTCAAATCTCTTTAAGTTTTTGGAAATTTTACAAGAATTATGCCAAAACTCGCCAGCTCGACAATGTATAAGACAAATATTCCATTTAATGGATGACAACAGTTCTGCTATTTACCGCTTGACTTTATGTATGTTAAAAAGTTCTTTAGACTTGTCACAACTGCTCGGCAACTGTGTTGAGAATAACGAGACGTGGCAGTTTTGTTTGTTACAAAAAATAGCCCTGCAAAGAACGCCAACAGAAGAAACTGCTTTAATTAATTTGGTACGCTACATTTCTGCAGTTGATACTCTCCTGTTAAGACAACTTATGGAGAATCTCCTGAATATATGGTCCAAGCGTATGTGCCTACAAAAGTTATCTCAAAATGAACATTTCAATTTGTCGAAACTTTTAATAATAACTGCGAAATTTTTATACTTGGACGATAGACATAAAACTCAAGAAGATTATCATTTAAAACGTTTACTGCACGAAGGTTTACGTCATCATTTGGAATGCTCGGATGTGATGCAACGCTGCATTGGAATGAAAACAGTGGAAGTAATTTTTAATTTTATAGCAACCCGGCACGAACAAAACGACGAGGATCGATTGAAATTTGATTACAGTGGTTGCTTAGAAACATCTAAGGGACACATTTTAAATCACATTGACAACTTAATTGCAAACGTACAACTCAAAACGAATATGCCGGAAAGTCGTGACGTACAACATTTAACGCTGCTGTTGGAAACATTCATGACACAAAAAACAACTGAAACATTAGATGTGAAGTCTAGTACTGCTGTACAAGCCA
The DNA here is from genome assembly GCA_932526305.1 of Epicampocera succincta. NCBI lineage: Eukaryota > Metazoa > Arthropoda > Insecta > Diptera > Tachinidae > Epicampocera > Epicampocera succincta. The sequence continues at coordinate 64,434,541 of OW052034.1, forward strand.
AACAATCATCTGCAGAATGTAATATGGAAATTGCGCCACCTCCGCCTAAATCTCCAAAAATGGATCTGGATTCAGATGACGATGACGACCTCAAACCATACGATATGTCAAATGACACTTCACAAATTCTAGACAAAAGCCCGAAATTTCTTTTAGACTTATTGGCCACACTTTCTGCTAAATGTGAAAATTTTGAGTATTTTGAAGCCGCATTAACAGTTGCCGAAAATTTAATACGCCAACAATTGCCAAAATCTGACTCCCGTTTGGCGGTAGATTTAATGCAATTATTTCTGACCTTAGATATGCAGTTCTATTATGAACAGTTTGAGGAAACCAAATTCAAATGCTGTGTTGCCATCTGTGCCTGCCATCCAGCAGAGTGTGCAGAATATATTTGCCTTCAGTTTCACACGGATAATTCTTGTTATAATGCAAATTTACGCATACTCATGTTACAGATTTTAGCTGGCACGGTTAAAGAACTGACACATTCTGCAGAGCCGGAAGGTTTAGAACACGCTTCAGTTTCAACAACCCCCACACATTTACGCAAATTCCAGTTTGATAACGAGCACGAAAAACGTCTAGCTATAGCCCAACAAACTATAAGATCGAGACTGCGCGACAAAACCAAAAGATATTTTGAAAAACATAAAACATCTGTTACATCGAAGCCAAATCCATTTCATGCAGTCGCTGGAACCTTTTTCTTTGCATTGGTCAGAGGAGATCGTACAAAACAAATGTTGTATGTCAAATATGATCGCATTGCACATGATATTGACACCATGTTGCTGGTAAATTTTTTAAATACCTTGTGCAACATCATGCTGGGCGCACAAAATTGTGTCATACTTCCGACAATGACGAGAGAAATTTTCGATTTGTGTTCGTTTGTGCGATTTAGCCCAGAGCCACGTGTGCGTTTGTCGTGCCTAGAGCTTCTAGGAGTTACTTTGGTAACTGCTCCTGAACATGTTTTAATTGACCAATTTAATGATCGTTTGCTGGAATTAAGATACTGGCTGGAAGATTTCACCAAATCACCTTTAGTCGGAGGCGAAACTTCAGAGCAATGTCGTGAATTGGCATCACAAATTCTCAGCACTTGTTACAAGATTATAAATCATCGAGATATGGGCGACTAATATGCTGCGATTTTATAAATTTTGTATTAATATCTTCTCCTCGAATTTAAGCTTTAGATTTTTTTATGAACTAATAAAAAATAATAATAAAATAAAAACAATGTATGTTGTTGTGCAACAAGAATGGTTTTTGATTACTAAATAAATTCAAACTATGTAGCTGGAAAAATTATTCATAAGTGCTGCTTTTAATTGCCTAGAAATATAACGTTCGGCAGTGCCGCATATTATATATATAACCTCATACGGTAATTAGCAAACAACATAAAGTTAGAGGTAGATGATCAACGGAGGCCAACGCACCACTCAAAAAATGTTCAAATGCGACTATCGCCAATCCCGATGGAAAGAAAAAGAAAATTTAGAGAAAAGAAGGCAACGGACGAAAAGCAAAATGTTTTGATTGCTACATCCTGTTTCTTGTTTGTCTGGTTTACATTGCAAAACGTCACCATCAGGGAAAGCGCTACTTGACCATATGAGACCAATTCAATACAACCTTGTAAAATGCAACAGTATGTGCTCGAATCCTTTACTATCCTCACGTCATCTCCACAAATCCGAAGTGCCTTGTTCCATCTACTTATATCTCTGATAACGAAAAATCAAAGTAAAAGCGAACCCAATCTTAAAACAATTGCAAATACTTCATTCACTTTAAACAAGATTTTATGGAAAATTATACAAAAAGAAGATATTGACATACTCGTACATTCCAATCATTTATTATCAAAACCTTGTGTGTGAAATAAACACCAATCAAGTTGTAGCCGTTAACAATAATAACTAATTGAATAAAAAATGTGTAATTTTGGCTTTAACTTTTATTATTAAAACTGGTGAATCGCAGAAGAGTGTCCTCAACAGGAAGCCGTAAATTTCGCAAAAATTTAATTTTCGTAAAAATTCAATGATGAACGCAAATATTTACATACATAAATTTTTTGAAAGAAGTCAATATTTTCAAAGATGCAGCAGACATGTATTAAAAATTATTTTATATCGAAGTTGCGATGAAATATTAATGGAATTGAAAAGAGGATTCTTGATACTTTTGTCCCGTTTTACTCAAATTCTCTTATTTGTTTTTTTGGATAACATCAATATTTTCAAAGGAATAGGCATTTACTGAAAATTATTTTATATAGAATTAATTTCGTTATTCTTATGTAATAAAATTATACGAGCTCTATCGCAAGACAGGTCAAAAATGCCGTAACTTAAAATATTATAAAGCATTTTCCTGCCGATGTCCGTTCATTTTAAATACGAATTATGCCAAAAAAGAGTTACGGTAGACGGAATACATACATATGCAGATCGGTGTACAGTTCGAAAAAATTTAACTGGCATGTCATTTTCTTACAAGCTACACAGAAAAAAATTCACAAAGAGTTTTCCCAGACAATCAGCTGGATGCTGAAGTTCAAAAGATTATGGTGAAAATATGTCCTTTTTTTTTTTTTTTTGTAGGTCTATATGAAACGAAAACAGACAAGTTTCTCTTCTGCAATAGAAGTGTTTGTTGATTTAGTGAATTCCTTTTGTTGTTTCGTATTCAAACAAAACTGATTCGCTGATTTGATTGAAAATAAATATTTGAATAAGTTGTTGATTCTGGAAGAAAATTCAGTAATTTGCTGTGATTTTTTTCAAGAAGTTGGCAGATATTTTCATTGGTTTAATAAACAATTTTTGCCGAATATGTAAAAGTTGTTTGTCCAATGAAAATTTGATGATGAAATGCAAACCTGCAGTTTTGAACAAATCGTAGCTGAGTACGTGAAAAAAGGCATAAATTTTTTTTTGAGTGGTGGACAAGACAAGTGAAGGAAAACTTCATATGGCACATATATGTATATATATATATTTTAAGGCTTAATAACCAAAAAGTGCTTCAAACAACTCCTTTTATTTGCTTTATTTCTTGTGATAACTAAAGCCGTTAAATTGTTCTGGCTTAAAAAATCCGATTAGTTTTAGTGAAGTGGATTAAATCTTAATATTTTGCTTTTTTTTACATACACATTTATTAACTTTAACAATTTTATGTTTTAATTATTTAATTTATTTTTGCTAAAAACAAACAAACAAACAAAAAGCATTTCTCAACATACCGGGAATAGTACCACCGCGGACCCATTAGGTAAACAAACAAACAAATGGCTGCTTACAAAACAAGCGCACGTATTTTTGATGTCAAGCTACAGAAATCAAAAAGCACTCTCTAAAAAATCACCTTATACATATGTAAATGCTTTCAAGTAAATTTAGGGCTTGCTCTCTATGGTTGGATTCGAAAGAAGAACTGTTTGAATTTGTGTGCATGAATTTACCATTCAAAAAAAAAAATGTTCATAGAAGACTATTTATTTATTTAAATTTTGAGTAATTGAAAGTAGAGAATTGAATTTGAAACTTTCATTGCATAATTATCAAGTATCTAGTGTGTAACTAAATGTATGTACCTTCAAATCTTATTTGAAAACGCTGCATTTAATGGTTAAAGTTCAGCTTGAATAATTTGTTGTGTTTATTCAGGTGCGTAACAGGAACCAAATTCATAGGAACGTTTTTACCTTGTACAGAAAACTCATTTGATTCGCTTTAAACGCTTAATTATTAACTTGAGAATAGGTACTTGCCTACAAATGTACATAAATTGATTAAATATTGATTCAAAAAGAAATCCTTTATTAAATAACTTTCCAAAAACCAAAGAAAAAAATACAAGAAAGAAAAAAATACTTTGAGCTAAAATTTCATTAGTTTCTTTTTGTTCGGAAGTGTTTTATTTATACCAATCAGTTTTTTCTTTCTGCTTTAAAGTAAAAAAATCGAGATACGCCTACTTTATATTAAGCCAACGATACGTTTGTATCGTCATATGATTAAAAACAAAAGCTCTAAGTTTCAAATTCAAAATCAATTTTTTTTAAATGATTATAATTTACGGTATCAAAATATATGTTCCTGGAAAATTTTACACTCCTCCTACAGATAAAAATATCAACAAAATTCTAAAAGCCATAAGACTAGCAAAACCGTCGATATTTTTCTTCAAATGTCAATTAAGTTTAAATTTAAAAAAAAAAATGATTTATACATTCATAACAGTTTTTCATATAGAAGTGTTTTGTTGTTCCTGAAACTCTGTTTCTTTGTACTCAACTTAATGCTTTTATTATTATTAAAAATATTTTAAAATTTTTCCAATCGAAATTTAAGTTTTTTACAAGCCAATTGTCTATAAAATAAATCTGACGTTTTTATAAATAAAATAAATGATTACAGTATGAAGAGTTCGAATTTACTTAAGACATTCGATTGGAAAAATTGAAGATTTAGCTTCAGAATCTTTAAAAACATTTTATCGGCCGTCTTTTGTATCGTCTATGTAAAAAGCAAAAAACCAAAAGATAGTTGAAAAAATTGGTTTTCTTGTTCAGCCGTTCTGAAGAAAATGTTACTATATAAATACTATCAAAAATATGATGAAAAAACTCAGCTATCCGACCAAAACTAGAAGAATGAACAGCATCATTGGATCAATTATTGACCTGGTACAGTGATTATTTTTAAGACATTAGATATGAATGTAAATACATACATATGTAAATGTATAAAAGCATACATATGTACACATATATGTATGTATGTATGTAAGTAGATAGATTTCATGACTGGGTATCCTAAGTCACAACAAGTTCATGTGTCGCAAATCAAAAGTTCTTACTTTCGAATCGAATCACCAAATATTCCTCCAACCGTATAGTCTTTTCCTTGCGAAAATAAACACAATTTTCTTCCTTCTAGTATATCGCTCTATCACCTTAAAATATACTGCTGTTTAATCTTTAGTAAATATGTATAAAATATGTATATTGTATGTATGTATGTATGTGTACCTGTGTATTTCGTAGAGCTTCTAAATTTATTTAAATTTTCATAAATTCAAATTTAAATTTTCATAAATTCAAATTTAAATTTTCATAAATTCACTTTATTCTGCCTACATGTTTCTATGCAAAAAGTACAATTTTAATTTTAACATTATTTTGCTTAACAACATACTCGTACATATTGTACATATATTGTTGTTGACAAGTTTTGTTTGTTTAATTACCTGTTTCGCTTTTTTTTTCTACTGATTTTAGACAATATACTTCCACCAATTGCCCCAAAGGGTGACATTTTATTACAACCCGTAAGTGCTAATAACAATTCACAACAATCATTGACCACGCCCGATGAAAATACATCAACTAATAGCAACAATAGTGCGTCAACGCAAGTCGGTGCTACATGGGCTGATAACTTGAAAGCTGGTAATTTGAAACTTGATTTAGATAATTTACTGTCGAGCAAGAAAAACAAAATGAATGCACCGGCTCCATCTATGAACGCTCTTAAAGTGCAAAGTCCTAGTGTGACACACAACACAAATTCCCAACAAGTGCCACTGTCTATACAAACGCCAACTTTGGGCAATTTTGCTGCATTTGGTGTCCCAACAACAAATCCACGCATTTCTCCGGGCTTAGGCAATGCTCCCTTAGTTGGCGGCGCTCCTACATTCTTTAATACAACATCACCAAACATTCCGTCACATCAGCAGCAACAATCACATTTTGCAAACTTAAATCAAATGACTAATATGATGCAAACTCCCCAGGAACTTGTTAGCAATAAAAACAAAAATAACAATAATTTGCAATCCTTTGATTTGTTCCAATGATATCTAATGGCTTAATTCTATCACTATTTCAAATTTTAATTTGTTTTTTTATTTTTATTTTGTTTGTTTTCTTTCTGATATTAGAGTTCATAATGTTTTTCAAAAATATGTTGTTTTTTTTTGTAATAGCATTACTTTAAAAGTTCTTTTGCTTACTTATTAATCTTATTATGTTTCTAAAACTTTATTTAGCAAATACAAAATAATTGAAATTTGAAAGCAAATGCGAAAGATATACATATTATGAATGAATTATTATTAATATCATATAAGTATTAATATACAAATGAAACCGATTTTTAAACAAATTATTACGAACTGAAATGGTTGTTTTTCTTTCCAAATGTAGTAAAAACGATTTCTTTAAAGGAAATAATGTGAAATAAAATCTTAAAGAACGATTTTAATATTAAAAATGTAAATTTACAGAGATATTTTCGGTAAGTTCAGTGGCATTTCGTAATACATTTTAAGGCTAGAGATAAAAAACTGTACACAAATCTTTTGAAAACTATCGGATCTGTCTTATGATTCTGTTTTTGGTCACATTAAGTATAATTATTTTTATACTTAAACACTTTACGTCTATGTATATATTTAAATTTGTGTATAAATTTAATTTTTGATCAAACAAAATTGTCATACCGCTAAGAGCATCATCATGTGGCGAATACTGCAACATGGCACAGATTTTATAAAATGAGAAAATTGTTTAAATCTAATAAGATTTTAAGAAACTGGTTTTTAAATCTGAAATAAAACTGCACATTGAAGTGTAATAACTGCTTGCAAACCCAGTATATCTATAAAACAGAACGTGTGTTTGTTTGTTTTGTTGTTTGTACCTTAGACCGGGTTAATCTAGTATTTTATATGATTTAAAATACCAGCTTCAGAGAGGAAAAAAGGTTACTCTATGAAAAAAACATTCACTCTTACATGGCGCTATCATTGGAAAGGAAAATTTATTGACGCACGCTCGCAAAGAATATTTTTTACTCGATTCATGGGATTCATGGACGACGTTTTTTTCGGCTTCAAAGATCATGAAATATTTTTAATTATCAGGCATCTTCTGCTAGTCACTTTTTGGCAATATCATTTGAAATCACGTGAAAGGTGTTCTGCATACAAAAAATATTAAAATGGCGTGATTTCAAATCACTTGCGTATTTTTTGTAAATATTTCGTTTAAAACTCAATGAAAATGTTTTCACATACAATACTTACACATATCACCTGCTGTGTCTTCTATTTATTTTTGTTATAAAATTGGGTCTTCTGCCTATAGAAACATGAAAATTAACAAACTTCTAAGAACACGAATTGTTTTGCTTCGTTTGGCCAAATCCGTGATTTACTTTTCCCCTCTTGCAGTCAGTTGCTGGTGCGTTTTTTCGAAGATATTTTGAGGTTTTCATAGTCTTATAATCATGTAAAATACATGCAATTTAAGTGCAGAATTTTTTTTCCAAGAATTTAACAAAAACAAATCGTCTTCAAATATCCAAAAATACGTAAAATCACTTTTTCTAATTTTACAGAAGCAAAAAACGCTATAAAATAAAAAATACTTCAGATATAGAAACAATTGATGGAATATGGGATTAAAACAAACGTTCTTTTGTATTTGTGTTTTCTGAACCAAAAGGACGTATCATCATAAATATAAATATTTTTTTTAACAAAAGTGAAGAAGTTAAAAAAATATATATAAAACAACTTTGTAATTCCTTTTATCAACGCTTTAAGCATTTCTTCTGTTTTATAAATTATTATCTTTTGCTAATGAGTTTAACTAAAATAAATACTAACAATAGAAGTTACAATTTATATAACATAAAACACAAATATGTATGAAATTATCATAAAAATAATGACAGTCCGAACGAAGCAATAATTTAAGATCCTTTAAATGCTGCCATTTCGTTTTAGAAAGTTTTATTCTTTCAGGATGGAAGAGGTGGATGAATTCCGATTTTTCGTCTGCTCGTTGTGGAAGAATCTTATAATCTTCTTTAATATTAGTTTTAAAATAAATGGTTCCCAATGGATCATAAGCGAAAGCACAGATCACATAAGGTTAATATTGCCCTACAATTCTTTTCTCTAAATTTTTAAATAATTGTTTAAAATTATAAGTACTTATTTTCTTCATTATTGCTTAGCGTCACAATGGAGAAAATAATCATGTTTAAGCTGATGAACGTTAAGAGGAAATGTGTTTTCCAATATTTTATTTTCTAAGTTTGAATGATACGTTCATTTGACATGTGAAAATAATGCACATACATGTTGATACGTTATTTTGAATTATGGATATAAAAGCGTTATTTTTGCTCGCAAAAATCTAAAGATCTTGTAGACATTAATGCTTTTTGAAAGCTATACGATTTGACAAAATCTTTCAGTAATAACCTGATGGCACATCATACATTTTCGAGTTTTTAAAATTGGCCTCCATTGCATGCCAGTATAAATAAGTCAATTGTAAAATCATATCTTTTCTCTTTTTACTTCTGCGATCATATAAAAATATACATTTTATTTGGGATTTTTATTTATTTTTGAATGACTGTTCGAAAAAATCATATGCAAACTTTTAGCAATATTGAACAAAATTACAGAGCCAACAATTATGTAATTACAAGTTGTTTTAAATTTAATATTATTATTTTTCTTTTCAAGTTAAATTGTGAATATGCTTAGGACTAATTATAAAAGTTATTATTATATGTATATAGTATGTATTAGAAATCAGTTAATTATTCATTTTTTTTGTTTTTGTTCTTCTTTTTCTTCTTCTTTTTGGGTTCTCCTTCAGCCCCATTTTCCGCCGTTGCAGCAGGTGGTGCTACTTCTTCAGAATTGTTTTCTGCGTGGGCGACTGCGCCATTGCCATTTGTTTCTTCCAATTTGTGCTTTTTATTCTTCTTATCTTTCTTCTTTTTAGCAGATTGTGGTTCTTTAGGTTTTACACCTACTTCTTTCGAAACAGATTCAATAGCCTCTTTCATGACTTCAATGTTTTTACGTGGAATTTCTCCAGATTCATAGAATTTCAAGCGTTCTTCAACCTGTTGTTTAAGGGTTTCGCCAAATACCGATGTAGGCTGTTCTAAAAAGCAGTCGATACGGGAAGCAATAGAGCACTTATTGGCCAAGAATCGTGAAATTCTACCCTTGTTTTTCAAACCGGCCCGACCAATAAAAGACGAATGGTAGAGAAGACCATATTTTGGAGTGTTAGAACGAGTTTTGAGTGCACGGAAAAGAGCTTTTTCAGCACCCAAAATTTGTACTGTAGAAGCTGGGTATTTAGCCAAGTTTGTTAAACTGCCGGCATGTGATATCAAGCGAGCACCAACTTGGTCACCAATCAAGGACTGCAAATTAGGGGCCACACATTCCATTTTAGTATGCAAATATGTGCTCAATTTTTTACGGTATTCCGAAAGTTTAACGACACGTTCAGCAAACATTTCAATATTCATAAGATCGACGATTGAAATATCCATGCCCATTGACATTTTGGCAGCATCGATTATAGCTTGAGCCTTAGCTGAGTCCATAACAATTTCCTCCAATTCTTCCAGCTTGTCTTGAGTTAAAGTTTTACGATCCTTTATAAACTTGGCAGCCTTTGCAAATATATAATTATCTGGAACAATTTTTACCAACTCTGGAAAGTGGTATGAATACCATTCCCTGATGCGCATAGAGAAAGTATTTACATCCTTATCTAACTGATCTAGCAACGCAATGGACTGAATGATCATATTATCGGAACGGTGAACATTGAACTTGACTTTGGCACGAGAATAACTATGGCCCAAACCCAGTTGAGCTATTCCAGCCGATTTATCAGTGAAACCTTAAATAAATAATTATTTTTAATTGAATAAAGTTTTTTTTTCTTCAGCTTCATGTTACATTTTATAAATATTAAATTATAAACAGCCCAGAAAATTGTACCTACAATTGTACTTCTGTTAGCAAGAAATTTCTTTTTTTACCGTGGTTGTAAGAGTTCATTAGCTTTTAAAGTTTTTGTGATGCAGTAAACAAACTCGATTTTCGTTTATTTCAAAGTTCAGAAGGATATGAAAAACTTTGCTTGCTTTTTTTCCTAGATAATTACATTTAGCTAAGTCAAGGAGTTAAATTTTGTTCAGAATCGAAAGTAAATGTGCCCTTTGGCACATTTGCTTGTGCTTGAAAATAATTAACTTTACAAGCATTTCCAAAGCTATTCTTGCATTGAAGAACGAAATTTGACAAACTAGTTTAAAACTTTGCGAATATAGATTCGTAAAGATAATTTGTAGAAGTTTAATTGTTACAACAGTACGTTAGTTTGTAGAAATGTTAGTTAAATCAACTTTGTTCCTTTAGACTTGCAAATATATATACATATCTATGTAAATATATTCAAAATAGTTTATTTGTGGCCAAAAGTTTGTGGGAAATGTTGGTCATTTGTGTAGAGAATGAAATCTAGTTAACATACCATACATACATAAGTACGTATGTATAAAGTTAAAGTACCGCCAAGAAAATCAACACTTTCGTACAACTTTTCGTTAAAAGCTGATCAAAAACATTTATGATTGTTAATAACAAAAACATTGTCTTATAAATTTTTTACTGGAGTTAATAAAGCCTTGTTTTATGTGTGTAGACATACATATGTACATATTTTTAGAAATTTTTAATTACCTTTAACCAGCTTGTGAAAATGAAAACGTACTCCACGAATTACTTCTGGCACAACACCTGTTTGACTGCACTGAACGCCGATAGCTTCTGTGATAGCTGCACCCAACTTTGCATCGGCAATGCCTAAAGTGCATCTCTTTTTCTTCAGCTTCGAGAAGAAGTCATCCAAAAATACCGTTAAGTCTTGTGGTACAATACCTTCTGAAATGGCGTTAATATTCTCCAACGCAGCTATAGCTGTCTTGAATGGTGCAAAGCCAGCCAATTTAACTAAAGAGCTGAATTTGGCGAAGTCCGTTACAGAGCTTTCCACTTGTGGCAAAAACATTGCGATTTCTTCAAACTCCTTAACGGAGAACAAGGCGAACCCAGCCGCATGTTCATATAAAACATAAAGTTGAGACTACAATTAAAAACAGACATTATAAGAGGTTACAAGAACGCGGTGCTCGATATTTATAGGTTATATTGTTTGTATGTCAACTGACTTTGTTTCTAAATGAAAAATCATTGATACATGTATAAGCAACTTTCTACCTACCATATTTTTATTTAAGTATGTCCAGTTTTTATTTTAAATACGAATTATATTTATAAAACTCTTCACTAAAAAAAAAATAAAAATTTTCCACGTGAGTATTTGAATGAAATATATTGAGTTTGACAAAAAGCACCTCGTTGCTTTTTATACAGCGTTGCCATGTTAGTAGAATTTTACTCATTTAGATGAAGGTAAACATAGTCAAGAGATATACAAAGTTGATATATATTTTGGGAATGTACATATGTGTGTTTCTTTACTCCACTCTGGCATCTCCGGAAAACAAATTTATTTATATTAGATGGATTTTAAATGAATAAAATTCATAAATCTCTTAAATGAATATGCCTAATTTTTTCTTTTTGTAAGTTGCGGCAGTTAAAAATATATCAGCTGTTTCAAAATATTAAAATTAAAAAATAAAGAAATTGATTTGCAAACGTATCAATGCTTATATTAAATTAAAACTATATATATGTATATATACATACATATATGTGTATGCTAAAGTGCTAAGACAAATCTGTCAGCTTTTTCTTAACATTGAATTCCAATTTTGATCATAGCATTAAAACATTGAATCCAGGCTTTTTTGGCCAGCAAACTCGAACTCTGTGTATCTTTTAATTTGATGTATGTATGTAGCTATGGTGAGTTTTTCTGTATGTAACAACATGCAAGGCAAATGCATGACAGATGAATTTGACAGCGTAAATGATGAAATTTTTTTGACTTTAAAAATAATTTAACTAAAACTTTGCCGTTGTACAGGGCATGTTTACCTGTCATGAATTTTTCTTGGACGAAGTGATATATATTTGTAATGGGTAGTTTTTTTTACATATGGTACTTGAGTCAAAACAAACATATGTTACTACATGTGTTGCTCAGCAATATAACGCATAACAGGAAGAAACGCAAAATCCCTACTCAAACGTCAAATAAATAAAAGTAAGACATGATAAAAACGGCAAAAATTTTAGCAGAAGACAACAAAGAAAAATTGAAAAGAAGCAGTTTTTTCTTCACTAAAGTTGTACTTTGTGATTAAAGTGGAAGTGCTAGACAATATCTTCTTTATTGAAAGCCTTTATTAGTAATTTTTTTACATTAAATAAAATTGTAAAGAAGTAAAGGCTTATTTATAAATAAATAGAAATTTAAGTAAAAAACATGTACATATATATGTATGTATGTACCTGTATGATGTGTTCATATGTATAATCTGTTCTTGTGAACGTTTTTACTGATTCTTTCTAAAGAAATCAAATAATATATACGAATTTATCATGTGTATGTAAATCGTCAAATCAGCTATAAATAAAATAACCGTCTTTTGCGTTATCTTCGCCACTAACAATATTACTTTGAGATCAAAGTTTCTTCCTGCCTTGTTTTTGGCTCTACTTTTTAGGCACTGAGAACGTCACTTAAACAGTCGTCAAATCACAGTTGCACTTTTAGTTTTTCATACTCATCCAAAAATTGCGAACATTTTGTGTGAGGAAAAAGTTATTTTTATTTTGGATTGCTTTATTGACAATTGTTTCAAACACATCAATACAATGGAGTTTTTGTTGTAAGTATTAAAAAAATATATGCATGTGTGTGTAAATAGAAATTATTGGACCATTTTTGTTGTTAATTATTTTCACGTATAAAGTTTGTTTTGTTGCTTAAATCTTAAAAGTGCAGCAACATTAAAATCCCTTAATTTCTTTATTCCTTTTTTGTTTATTTTTACCTTTATAAAAACTATTAAGCAAGTTGCCAGATTAGAAGGAAACTAGTTGTCTGTACAATAGAGATGGGGTCGTGAGCGACGATATGAGCGAACATTGAAAAATAATAAATAATATGACCTACCGAGTTTGATATAATTATTATTGGCTTAGAAAATTTAAGTCAAAATCTTGTAATCTCAAAGGGAACTTCCTTTAATTTAGTTACAATTTTATCTAAATTTTAATCTGTTTTACTTTGAGGGGTATAAATTGTGCCACTTGCAGTTTGTATTATTCATAAAGATTTTATTACAAATACATCGAATAGTTTCCTATTCCTTCCTTCCTTTGAAATAGAGATCCTTAAGATAGATAATGTGGCTTGTCACAACCCCATCACTCGAACACAAACAGCCACTCTTCACTGATAAAGAAAAAAAACGGTGTTATTTTATAACTGTCAGAACCAGTTTGGCGGCAACAAAAAAAAAAATTTTCGCTCCTTGATTGCAGAATTCTGAAAAATTAAAATATCAGAAATTTTGAAGATACATTTAGATCCTATTTCGAAAACTAAGCAATAAAAAATGTTAATTAAACATATTATTCCGAATAGGTTAAAACTGCGGTTTACCATAACGAAATTGAGTAGATTTTCAAATTTCAATGTGTCTACTGATAACGCCATATTTTATATATTTATGAACCTTATGATTGTATATTTAGCCAGTATTTTTTACGGGTTATGTATGTATGTGCATATGTATGTATATTTGTATGTTACATCGTCTTGATTATGAAAATACACAAAGAAATTTGGCAAAAAAATTATTTGTATATGTAAAAGCATTTCTTTTTATTCAAAAATGCTATTGAAATTTGAAATTAAATATTTTACGTTATTTTTGTGTTAAAAAACATATTTCACCCAACCCTTTTTTATACTGAAATACTAGTAAAAATCACCAATGGATGGATTATTCCAAATATTTACATACATATGTATATATATATACTCATGTATGTATGTATGGATGTTTTAAAATTAGATATACAAAACAATTAATGCAGAAATATGATAATCGCATATTTAAAATTCTTCCAAAGCAATAACTTTCACAAAATATGACTTACAAAACATTTTTGTGTTTAACTTCGTTTTTAGTGGTTCGCGATCAAGTAAAACTTTTAAACCTAAAAAAAATATACCCGAAGGTACACATCAGTATGATCTTATGAAGCACGCGGCAGCTACACTTGGTTCTGGTAATTTGCGAAATGCAGTGGCCTTACCAGATGGTGAGGATCTAAACGAATGGGTAGCAGTAAACAGTAAGTATAAAATTACTAAAAACTCTTTTAAAATCTAACAATTTTATTACAAAAAAATTATAATAAAAAATAGTTATTAATAAGCAAGAAATTTTCACTTGCATCAGATATAGGGTCAACTTGATCTTTTGTAAGAGAGCTGTTATACAAAAATTAAGATTTTACATATTTTAATTTAATATTTCAGATACATATCGTACATAAGTGTAGATGTAACTTATTTTATTTAAGTACGAAATCACTTGGAAGATTGTTTTAACAACCAAAAATCACAAAACCTGTTCTTTTTAAGACCAATAAGTCAGCTGAATGACTGACAAATCTATGTACGTACTCGTATACACATACATATATATTTTCACGTAGAAGAAACAATTTTGACTTAAATGTGATCATTAAATAAAATTGGGAATTTGTTAATTATTTTACATATATATGTTCAAGAAAATTAGTTTTGGAGGTAATAATTTCAAAACCTGAAAATGTTTGCCTACAAACATTCTTCACTTTATAGATTTTACTATGCAATTTGGACCGAACCTTCCAGTCTTTAATTTTTACTGACTTAACCCATGTAGGATTAGTGACACTATATATGTACGTAAAAAATGTCTATCCGTTTCTCTTTCTTGGGCATGGGAACTTCTAGGATAAAATATTATTTCGAAAAGGCAAGTAATGCGAGTGGAAAAATATATTTTTAGAAATAAAAGCATCAAAGTTCTACAAGTTCAAAGAAAAAAAAATTAAATATTGAAGACTTCAAGGGAAAGTGAAATTATAAATGTTTTGTTTTCTTAACTGCTCATAAGTTGCAGCTCCCATTTGTTTTTTTTAAATAATTAATTATAAATAAGTATTGCATCTTTCTTCATTCAGAATCTTAAGATTGTGAGATTTGAATCCATTTTTTCTTGCAATAAAAAGGCCGCTAAAAGAAAAACTATAGTTACAATGCACAAGCCCGGAAACGTAACTTTTCATGCGGTTGACATTTTTTTAAATAAAATTTGTAGTTTTAAATATGCCTAAAGCGACTCTAAACGATCAAGCTAAAGTTTAAAAAAATCTGGTATTGCTAAAAAATAAAACCAATTTTAATGTCGATTTTAAGTTAATGAATTTTGCTACAAGATATTAGTGTTTATTCGTTATGAATAACTGCGAAAGTGTTCTCCAAAATGAAAATTTTTTGTATAGAAGCTTAAAATATACGTGTGTCTTAATGTATGTCCAGTATTTTTCAATCTAATATTATTTCTCTCGCTTTCAGCTGTGGATTTTTTTAACCAAATCAACATGTTGTATGGCACTATAACCGAATTTTGTACGGAAGAAAGCTGTGGCATTATGTCAGCGGGGCCTAAATACGAATATCATTGGGCAGACGGTTACACAGTGAAGAAACCGATTAAGTGTAGCGCTCCTAAGTATATTGATTACCTTATGACTTGGGTACAGGACCAACTAGACGATGAAACCTTATTTCCTTCGAAAATTGGAATACCATTTCCAAAAAATTTCCTCAGCAATGCTAAAACTATACTTAAGCGTTTATTTCGCGTCTATGCGCACATTTATCACCAGCATTTTTCGGAAGTTGTAACATTAGGTGAAGAGGCTCATCTAAATACATCATTCAAACATTTCATTTTCTTCGTCCAGGAATTCAATTTAATTGAACGCCGTGAGTTGGCACCTTTGCAGGAACTTATTGACAAATTG
The DNA here is from genome assembly GCA_932526305.1 of Epicampocera succincta. Taxonomy (NCBI): domain Eukaryota; kingdom Metazoa; phylum Arthropoda; class Insecta; order Diptera; family Tachinidae; genus Epicampocera; species Epicampocera succincta. The sequence goes on from OW052034.1 coordinate 64,450,471, forward strand.
ACAGCAAAGGATGAAAGGCAAATATAGGATTCAATACTGGTTGCATTGCATGGTATGGAATTCTGAGTTTAACTTTTTTCTTTATTATTTCTTAAATTAGTTTCATTTATTTTAATTTTTTTCTTTCGCCAAACATTTTGATACACGTAGTTTACCCAAGAGTAGTTTTTAATTTAATGTATTTCAAACAAAATTGGTTTCTTTAGTTATTATTTTGTTTGTTTTAGCCACCGATACGAAGGTAAAACTTGTACAGATACTAAATAATTTTAATTACATTTACTAAACTTGATAATAAAATTTAATTTATACACTATTATACACAAACGCTTTCATTTTTCGTTTAACAATAGAGCACAAGTTTATTAGCAGGTATCTTAGACATCTATATACCTGTCTGAAACGAACATGTTTGCAACTTTTCTGACACTGAAGAATAAAAAAGAAATCGTATGAGAAAACTAAAAAGCGAAACATTAGATACGTATAAAAATATTCCGGTTTAAATACAATTCAAAATATAAATTTTTTATATTATGAGAACACATAAATGTAATATACAAATGTATGTTTGTAAATGTGCGTAATAAAGCTTCTCAGTACCAGGGTGATTCTGACAGGCTCAAGGTATTCTCTTCCCTGTTCTGGAATCAGAAATCGCTTACATAAGTCTGCCATCTCCCGCCCTTGGTTGAACCAAATCTTTTATTAAAGCTGTGTTGGAAGATGGAAGCCATGGCACTGTCATCAAAAACCTTAATTGGGCTTGGTAAAGTCCAAAGTTATTGAAGTGGTGTTAGCAATCGTAAAACAGTTCTCTTACATAAAAATTACTAGAATGCGAATTAACATAATAAAGTAATTTAAAAAAATTAATTCAATTCAAACGTTTCACAAATAATGTTAAGCAAAAGTTAAAACTTGCTTTGCAAAGTTAAAAGCACAGAAAAAAATAATATGTATTTGAAATAAACTTCAAAATAAAATTTGTATGGAAAATTTGAATTCAAACTGATTTCAAATTCTCTTAGGCATTAATCTGCTCAAAAAAGTTAAAAAATACATTTTGTTTGGAATATTTCAATTAAAACTCATTGCAAATTAATTCACTTTTACACATATGCATGTATGTTCATAAATACATATGTACAGATGTTAAAACAAAGTCACATGTGCATTTAACAATTTACTTTATTTTGATGATAAGGATACATTTGTGGGCCTGCCAATTAAAACTATTTAATTGCCCATAGCTGTATAAGCGACATGACATGCCAACCGCCATTTCATTCTAGCGAATAATTAAGAGAAAACTGTAGAGTTACAAAAACATAGAGAGTCGGTCTTACATTAAGCTTCTCTAGAGACACCTTGGACGGTGAGATCAATATTTCATTATTTTTAAATGCGTTTGCCTTAAGGATTGCTGCAAGGTATTTGGTGTGTTTCGAAGAAGTGGTTGGCGGATATATTAATGGGATTCAGTCTAACGTTTTAACCTTTATGGTAGCTTCAGGATCAGTTGTGAAGGTTTTTTGGCGTAATATTTTCATTTCTCCCTTCTTTGATACCTTCTTTTAACAGAGGAACTCCTAAAAACAGTAACAGCCTTATTTCCTTCTTCGTTTTAAATTGCATTGCACAATATTCATTAAAGAACCTTTAACGTGTTCTATTTTGGTTTTTGTGGTGCTTATAGAACATGCAATTGACACAACAAAAAAGCTTCCTCATATAAAAGTTTTTAGTTGTCACATATGCGAAATTCTCGTCAAATTTATTTAGCTTGCCAGCTATAATTGCATTAGCAAGTGCCTAATGTTTGTTTGAACTTATTGCTTGGCACCTTTTCTAAGCTACCGCAAAATTCGTTAAAACAATATTGAAAGGATTTATTTTCCAAGACCAACATCGCAATTTAAAATATTGTATTGGTTTTGTAATCAACAAATACGTCAACCAATTGATTTAACTTGCGTAACTCAATCGTTTTCTGCCACAACCCCTAAAATAAAACGATTTAAATACTCTTGTATGTAGGTGTATTCTTTAATTTGTAATCACATAAAGATGCATAATAGGTCATTCAAGACTTTGCAGTAAATTGAATTACGTATAAGGACTTGACGGCAAGGGATGATACATGTTTATTAACAAATAATTCATTATATCACACACTTTACATATATTTTTGGTTTCTTTGATTCATCAAAGTGTTTTGAAACAAAATTATATTGTCATGTGTTTTTGTTTTATAACATGTTCATAAGCAAACCGTTTTTTTCGCCTTAATGAATAAGAAATAAATCTAAGAGCAGGACAATTTATTCGAAGCTAATCAAGGGAATATTTCATTAAATAAACCATGGATCTCATATTGAATTCGCGCTAGCAAGTGTTTTTCGTTCTTGCTCAACGTGACCGAATTTGTTCGCCACCTAATTGGGGGTCTTTAACAGATTGATAACTATTTGCTTATCATTTTAACGATGCGTTAGTGGACTAGAACTTGTAAAACAAAATTTTAAAGCATACTTTTTCATCAAGCACAGTTTAGGTTAGAGCGGACAAAATTAAATAAGATAACGGCTTCAAGAAAATATGGTTTCTTTTCGTATCCGAAGATAACTTATCTTCATTAGTCGTGGTACATAAGAAGAAATCGACGCATTTAATTAATATATAAAATAAAACATCAATAAAGTTTACTTTTTTAAAACCAAACAATTAGCGACTGGTTGAAAAGACTCTATTTATGTAATAAAATAAAAGCCAAATTTCAATATTTTATATAAGAATTTTTTATTAAATAAAACAAATAAGACTAAAAGAACTTAACAAATTTAATGGCAAAAATATTAATCAAAGCCAAGCTAGCATTTATTTACATATGTATGTATATCTAAATCCGCTATTAATAAGTTTTATATAAGAATCTATCGTATTAGTTTTAAGTTGTGTAATGAATAGTATATGTTTACAAATAATGATTTTTATACAAACATATTGCAAACATACAACAATAGTGAATTAACTCAAGACTTTCATATTTTTCAGTAGATCCAAAAAACCAATTTGACAAAAATGTAAGAAAAGTTAAGAAGGTTGGCACACCATTCTACCGATTAACAGTTACTCTTTGTGTTGTTATTATCATATATCTCCAACCAAGTAAAGATTTATTTTATGAATTAATTTCCTATACTCCATGAGCTGTCATCGTCGCCACATTAAGTTGGAGAAAAATTATCTGGGCCAATGACAAACAACATTCAGTTGTTGTCGAAAAATAGCATGATTGCGTTGACGACTCTTGGAATACAAAAAAAAAAAAAATAAGTAAAAACAAAAACAGCAACACTGAAAATAGTGCACTGATATTAAAATAATTGGAGATTTCATAGTTAAAAAACTTTAAGATAATGTCAGGCTTTAGCAAAACGAAACATTTTCAGTTAATACAATATTGTTGGAAAGATTGCAATGTACTCATGTCCGACTAATTGGATATTCAATTAGTCGAGTTTATGTGTTGATCGATTAATCGGAGAAGAATTAATTGACGTTGGAAATTATGGAATAATACACGAATCGTTTAATATGACTAATTTAATTGATGACTAACTTATTAGGATGAAAAATTTATATTCTTATAAGAAAAAGGAAAAAAGTGCTAATAATTGATTATAAAGTTCTTGCAAAAGCACTAAAAAATAAAATAAAATAATAAACATGCATAAAACATTTACACCGAATCAATTACCAAATGCAATAATAAGGTCTGTTAAGTCAGTTTTAAAATTTCACGGGCTACATACATTCGATTATCTTTTTTTTCGTCTATTTAGCATATTTTGCGTGTTCGGCAATTTTCTACTGGCGAAAAAAATAGGCATCGAATTTTGAGTAAAAAATGGAATTAAATTCTCGAAAGCTGTTGAAATGCTGACAGTGGCTTGTTCTCTGAATCAGAAAAATGTTATCATGTGGTACAAGCTTTTCAAAGAAAGTCTAGAAGATACCTGTGAATGACGGCGCTTGCCTTGGACGACCCAGTACATCAGCAACCGATTAAAATGTTGAGAAAGTGAAAAAATTGTTATGCAGAATCGTCGGATCATTATTTTTTTCCAAAACTTTGAAGCGTACGGCGGCGATGTCTGTTTGTTTGTAGAAATTTTTTAGCAAAAAGCAGAACCGTAATAATGCCTAAGCCCCGGCGACATTTTCCTGTTTCCAAGATTAAAGAGACCCAAGAAAGGACGGCATTTGGCGACGATCGGGGAGATAAAAACCAAACACTGCATATCAGATCTTTGAGGGGACGAAATATAAATTAATGAATAAATAAATACTTTTTCAGAAAAATGAAACTTCACCTAATTTTTTGAATGGACTTTGATAAAACGGCAGCTTTCAAATTATTATTTTTTCTCAAACAATCCGACGAGCTGATCTAAGATGGAATAAAGGGTGCATTTTGCCGTTATCGATGGAAAGAGGAATATTTATGCCAACCATCAACAACGGGCGAAAGGAATGAGCAAAGGGCGAAAAGTGCTACAAAAGCAATGTGCAGCGTTAGCAACACCTCGAGAGAAGGCAGTAAAGGAAGGCGTCAGCTAAACTACGACACAGTCACCAGATGTTCAAAACGAGGTATCATCCAAACACTACCTAAATATAAAAATTCTTAAACATAAGAATTCTCATAATTTGGTTGATTAATAAATTTTAAATAATTTGGGAATTGTTTGCTTAAACTGCCTCTTACGAAATATTGCGCAATAGTTGCAATTGAGTTGGCCACTTAATTTTTGGCTAAACTTAGAACTTAATGATTTTAATTTTTGTTTGATTTTTAAGCGTCAAGCAGTTAATATAATAGTATATAACTTACTCGTATTTCTTAAGAATGTACATAACGATGTTCCATCATTTATACACACGCCGCTCGAAAGTAATTTACAAAGCCTTTAAAATATGGCGATCAGCCGCTTAACACTTAGAATGTAGCCATTATTTCCAAGTTCATAATTGACTTCTAAAATTTTGCAACGACACTAAATAATGATTAAGTACTATTGTAATCGGTATACCAAAAATTGTTAAACTTTGAACTAATTGAAAACAATATTAATCGGTTAATCGATCAAAAGTTAAACTAATGAATACACTAAAAATGTATTGTAATATTTTTAAAATAGAATTAATATTTGTCGCAATATATATAGTGTATGTGTATGTAAACTGTGAAATAAAACTCATTTTTAAATAAATTTCAATCAAGTAAAGATTTACCAATTTTCATTAATTCCTTAAAGAGTTTCGGAGAGGTATTGAAGAGTTTGAACACATGCAACTTTATCTACAATATAAGTTGGTGCAGAGGCGTAGAGTAATTATTTAAGAGAAGAGCAAATGAGAAACACACCAAAATCAAGGACAAGAGAGAAATACATATTTACATATGTATGTATATAGAATGTCGCAACCATAAATTTAAATGGGTTTGCTTTAACATAATCGAGGGACTGCAATATAGTATGACAGTTGGCTTCTAGAATAAGGTTATTGATTGGAGTTGTCTGTCTGAATGGCATCTTAAGAGAAAACAAGTAGGAAGCGTATTTTCCGTAAACATGTACACATATGCTTATCTCTTTGAAAGGCTAACTGGGCTCTTAAAAGTTTGCACTAGTTTTAGATGTTTTGCACCAAGTTAATAAAATTCGTACATATTTTAATCGATTGAGCTTTTTCAACATAATATTTAAAAAGAGGCGCCAGCGTACTTAACACCGATCTTTGAATTTGGGAATAGCGATTCCTGAGAAATGCGGATAGAATACTGCCACTTTTCGGCTGGTTTAACACTTTACACAGAATGTAAGTATGAAGAGTGGTGTACACATGACTTTTCTTTAAGTGCAATGGAAAGTTCAGCTGGTAAATATCACATGCACTAGCAAAAGACGAAGGCTTCTGTATCGATATCCTTTCCCAGCTAAACCAGGACTATGACAAATATGCCCATTAAAACTGTCAAAACAGCATCAGTTAAATTCTGATTTGCTCATCCCTGCGATATAATAAACAAAAAGCGGAACACTACTCCTTCTTTCATATGTAGGGGTTGATCCCTGAGTACTGGTACCAAAAACAAACAAAAAAACAAGCTGCCGCTGAATTCTGAAAAAGAACTAAAAAAGGAAGGGAAGGACAGTTATGGCCGAAGGTGATATTTTTCAATAACATTTTTCGTCTGTTTTTTAATTATTTGTCAAGCGCTGATCATAGAATGACCGTCTTTTGAAAACATCTAGTATAAGAACTAAATTATTTCAGCTTTTATTTTTTAAATGTACTGTTTTTATGAATTTCGAATCTTACAAGTCCATGCGCAAGCATATTAATCGCTAAATTGGAGAAGAACTCGAAAGAAATTTCATAAATATGATCAATTTTGAAATGTGTAAGAGGTTCGACAAATAATTTATCATGTATGTAGTAAATGATCTCAGTGATTCTTTTTTTTAAGTGCAGAAATATCTTACCTTTTTGTCTTCGTTCTTTCCAAATAAAAATCATTACGGATTCAGTTTAGTAAATCGTTTATTACATTAAATTATAATGTTGTTTTTTATACAGCCCTTAAAAATCGAACTGAAAACACATACTTTTTAAAATTCGATTTATGAACATATATAGTACATACATAAATAAGTATATATGTCCATACTTTTGTATATAATTAAAATGATAACAAATCGCTCGACTTTATACGAACATCCGAATACAAGTACACACTATTCTATTATCAATGCTATTACACTTCGAACAAATGGTTTTACACGCAAACATTTTGTTCAGCTTTGTGTTTGTCTCCGCAGAAATTATAACTTACTAGCGAAAGGAGTTTCATAAAGGTTATACTTTGGGCTCTAAAGATTTCCTATATTCCTGTAAAATAGGTGAGTAAAAAAATTAATAGCAACAACAGTTGTCAGTTGAAAAAGGCGACGGATAACGCATCACGGATTATATGTGCCCAGGCCTATAGAACAAAAAAATATGTATGTATGTATGCTGCTGTTTTCTGTGTGTTTTCTAGCTGTCTACGTGCTAACATTTCGTTCATGAAACCCAACTTATCGGTAGACTGGAAAACCTTCAGCTGAATAGTTGTTATCTGTAACATAAAAACACCAAGAAACAGAATAGTCTTCGCTTTAGGTTTTACTTTTCTCAGCAAATTTTATACAACGATTATAACTCCTGAGCAGGGTAGCACCTTCGAAATGCCGGCATATAGACAGACAGCTGCAAAACACAAATAAGACAGCTACATACACACATACGTATGTGTATATTTTGTTTATCTGTAAAATTTTTTGAATTCGGACTCGGACTCAATATGGATTTCGAGTTATTTCACATCTTTATTTTTTTCATTTTGTATTTTCTTGATATCAATTGATAAATTTTTATTTCTTATTTTCCGCCCGCGTTGTTTCAACAGATAGTATGTATGTACATATCGTTATCTTAAAATGGAAAGGCGCTCACTAATTCTTTAATTTTTTTTTTATTATAAATCTGCATATATAATATATTAAGGTAACTATATGTATGTATGTACATCCGACAAACCTTAAAAAATATTTAATTCAAATTTTAAGTTATCAAGATACATACATTTGAATTTTTGTTTCACGTTGCCAACAGTTTTCAGCTGAAATTTTATGTCGCTAAATATCTGCTATTTCCCAGTTTTCTAGCAGTTTGATGTCCAAAAAAATTACGATTTTAATAAAAATACTCGTATGTATTTGTATTTACATACACAAAGTTTTTAAAAAAAGCTATAGAATAACATTTTGTTGAAAAATACAAACAGGCAAGTGAAATAAATTTTTTTGTTTTTGCCTTTGATTTTATTGCAAATGTAAGACAGATTCCGGAACTAAAAACCTACTCATACAGCGGACTCTTTATACATAGTATGAAGTAATACAAATCACAGCTGTTCATTTTATCGTATTTCTTTAAAATTTCGATTGGCATAATACGACTATTAAATAATTTTTCTCTTCTTGTGATTTTAAGAAACAAATTTTTGAATTGCGAACTGCTTAATTTTGCTTAACGTTGTCAAGCCCGATAGTTTTTATAATCTAATACAAATTCTCAATTTGTTCGTTTCTTGTTAAAACCGTTCGATTGTTATTAGAATATTTTCTGAATTATATGTACGAGCTGTGTCTTTACATTATTAGATTGTTCCCTATAGCGGCAGTTCATATTATCTCGAGTTGTTTCATTTTATCGTGATCCATTGTAGCTGGAATGCATTACATATGTTGTGCCAAGCGCCAAAACATTTCTAATTTGGTGCTCATCATAAATTTTGGCGATTTTGGAAAATGTTTCATATCATCAGAAGCTGATTATAGAAAATGTCTCATATTAGAATATAGTGTCTAGTAGGAATATGAGTGATTATAGTACATATACATACATATACTCTTTTACTACTAATAAAAAGTGAAGCGAAATACAAAATCAAATCAAAAAGTGAATAGGTATTACTATCTTTTTGGGATTTAAAAAAGTCTTATTTAAAATATCAGCAAAACTATATTCTGAAGAAAATCAATTTTATGTCAACAGGAAGAAAAGAGAAGAGAAACTAATTGGGGAAACAAAGGATTGTGTAAAAAATAAACATATTTTTATATTCACTAGAGACTGAAGTACTCTAATAAATCAAATTCATATGAGACCAAACGAACATTTTCTAATCCGCTTTATATAAGCCATACAAATTCTCATATATTGTTATAATTTCATCGGAAACATACACAAAGTACCATTTTTTTGATACACTTACCCATTCTTGATCAATAAAAGCATTTTCTTATCTAATATTAGTACTTCTTAGACATACTTTTCTTAAATTTTTCGTCTTTAACGAAAAAATAAGCATTTTCTTCGACCAATTGTTTCCACTTCAAGGACAATTCGGCATATGACGGCCCCTTTCCACCTAGATCTGACGGCAAGTTTTCACATTTTACGCTGGATCCCCTTTTCTGCACCACCACTCGTGAGCGCATTTTTGGTGTCATAAAGAGACGGAATGTATTTAAGACAAAATTAACATGTACTGGTGTATTTATAAACTCCAAGAGTTTGGGTTGACATGGGTAGGCTTGCCAACTTTCTACGGACCGTTTTATCATTTTTGGATTCAGTTGCAGAGCATGGCCCAACTGTACGCCTTTCATATCGAAAATGGCAACAATGCCGCGAGCACAGTTTTCGGGTTCAAGCTTAAGCATTAGATCTAGTATCATTTTGCTTACTTTAAACACGTTGTTTTGCGAGTGCAGTTTCGGATTGTGAACGGCTGTACGCACGATTACGACTTTCCTTTGTTCAGCGTCAACGCCGTCTATGGGCAGGAATACGCCCAGCTCCAGAAGTTCTTGCAATTCTTTCAGGAACGGATCACGATTGGTAAACCATTCGGTACGTTCGGCACGCATTTGATAGAAACTAAAAAATATTTCATTATTATTATTGTTGTTATTGTTATTTTTCATGAACAAAATGGGAGTTTAAATAACTTTATCAATCATTTCAGGTAATGAAATTTATATTTAATTTAAAAATTAAAATATTTTGACATATTACTGCAGAAAAAAATGTTTTTAATTATTATTACGAATATTTCAAAATAAATAAATAAAATAAATATGTTTTTTATAGTCCCCTAAAGAAGAAATCTATAAATTGTGAAATAGGTTTACATCAACCTGATGGTGGACAACTTCTTGTGCTGAAAGTCGAGGCACCTGAGTCGGTATCCCAAAGGAACATCAGTCCCTAACCAGACTCGTTTGAAAATTTCCCACCATACAGTTTATAATCTCTGTTATGAACCAAAACATCAGTCTTTTATATGTTATTTATTATATAATATTTTATTTATATATTGGCCGCAACTATGCTATCGGTTAAAGGTTGGCAGTGTCTGAAGTAATATCGTCGTCTTATCGACAACAATTTATTACTTCACATTAGCCGGAAGGAAAAATCCAGAGTGATGGTTTCAATGAAACTGGAAATTAGTTGTTATCGAAATAGTTTCATAAAATAATACTGTTCCGAACGCTGTGTGTGGCATATCATCAGCATCTGAAACCAAATGTCGTCGGCACTACAACGCATATTGAGCAAAAAACCAAAATGGTAGAGAAAAACCAAAGTAGTAGACAAAAAAGTTAGATTTTTTACCACAGGCTTGAATTTCTGCCAACTGGCTTGTCAATTGTCAGCTTTCTCTCTCTCTCTTTGATATATCGAACATTTTTAAATCTTTTTTTATGTCTCCTTATTTATTAATTTCCATTTCAATAATTCAGTTTCACTTCATTAACACTGTTAACGGAAAATATTTGCTTTGAAGTTCTATTTGCAGCAGTTCTTTACTAGAACATGTATGTGTATATTTTAAAGATTCTTTTTCCAAAATTAAGATTTTTTGAGAAATAAACATCTTTTACTGAATGTTTCTGACCCACTGTGCAGGGTTTTAAGTGGGTAGGACATTTAATGCACAGTCCTTAGGCTTAGTTTGAAAAATACATTCTTTTTAAAAAGTGAAAAATTATATTTGTTTTATAAAATACTAGCGTCACCCAGTCCGCTTTGTTGGCCCTATGTATTCTTTTTTATTTTTAAGCAAACCAGTAAAAAATTAATAACGAATAATCTTTTAGAATGTAAACAAATGAACATTGAAAACTTGTTTATAATGTAAACTATGTATGTATATATGTATTTAAATGTATGTATGTATTTACATGTATGTATGTATTATAAGTAATTATTTACATACTTTTTCGACAATGTATTGAAAGAAATACTTTTATTTATATATGTTGTATATAGATATAGATTATTTTGTCGTGTATAAATGTACATGTAAAACTACTACTTTATTAATACAATTTTACATTCCGTAAAGTAATGTTCGCTAAAACTTATTTTGGCTGTAGTAACGTGCATATCTCTTTTATATGTATGTACATATATACATACATACATACATACATACATACATACATATGTGTATAGATACAGAGACTTATTTTACGCTACTGTTATATTTAGAACTAAAATTTAGAGTTGCATTAGAATTTGTGCATGTCTCGTATTCGCATCGACTACAATTACGTTTTATACTGATGTTTTTTTTTTCCTTTGCTGGTTTAATTAAATAAAAATTTTATTTACCGATAACATTTTTATTTATGCATTTTCAATTTTACATTATCTTATTTTTGCAGTCTTTGTTGTTAATAATCATTTCAATTTTATTGTTTAATTTATAACAAACAAGCAAAAAAAGTGAAACGCAAAATATTAATAAAACCAACTAACACCAATACCTTGCAAATAAAAAAAACTCTCGAATGATTGATAAATTATTAAAATAAATGAAACATTTCTTACAATATCAGTTTTTTCTTAGTACGTTCGGTATCATATTTGCAGCTGTGCAAAAAAAACAATAAGTTTTCGTAATCAGTACAGCCTTTTAAATTCGGATTATCGGTCAACCATTGATGAAGCATTTGAACCTTATGATGAACTTTATCAGGATCGTTGCTGGCATAATAGCAGGGTGATACTTTATTTAAATTTGGCAACAACATTTTCACTTTTTATTTAAGTTCTCTGCACTTGTTAGAAAAATTAAACGTTAAATAAATTTACTTATTTTCGATGCGATTAACTCTCACTCTACTTTCGTTAACAACACTTCCGATTTGTTGCAGAATATATTGTTTTATTAGAATTAAAAAAACGGAAAAAATTGAGAACAATTAAGCCAGTCGGTGAATGAATGAGAACCTTTGCGAGCGAGTTGTTTTAGATTAATAAACAATTGTTGATTGTATAAAACAATATAAATAAGAGAATGATATGGTTGGGTTTGTTTTGAAATAAATTTAACACTTACATACATACATATACTATTTGTCGTATGCAACATATGATTAAAAGAACTTTTGTTTATTTCGCCAGTATATAATGTAATGCATTCTTGCTCACGCTCAGTTTGAGTTTTGAGCTTTTGTGTTAAATTTTGAAATAGTAGGACTTTGACTGTAAAACTTGTAAAAGTGTCAACATCCCAACGGTCTGATTATCGTAGTATCAGAAAAACGCAATACGCAGCAAGTTCGAAAATTTTAAATTGATTGTTTACACACAACTGTTTACAAGCAAATAAATGTTTATAAGCAATTGAGCAGGCCTGGTTTGGTTAAAATTTGGCAGCCTTGATTGCGTGTTCTGCCGTTACGGGCTTAGTCTAAAATTTCCTAGTAAATAATAATTACTTAAATTATATCTAAATGAGAATTATCCTCGCTAAAATAATATTTAGTGCAATGACTTAATTGCACTTAATGTTATTATTTTAGTTGATTTTAAACAAAGGTTGAGCTTCAGACTTTTTTTTAATAATTCATTTGGAGATCCTTTTTATTTAACTTTTCAAGCGGCACACCTACATATAACAATTTTATGAAAATCCTCCAATGAATTACTTGCAAAGCTTCTGTGCAAAAATGCTTAATACAGTGGGTATTTATAGCTGATCAAATTATGATACATTTAGTTATATACATATATAGATACCACCGGCCCAGATACGCCCGCCTGGGTCTAAAATTCTCTTCCAGACTTTTTTAATCTCAGCATTTACTTTTATTTTAATAGTTTGTTTTTAACGAGAAAAATCAAAGCTTTTTTCAGGGTTTGACATGGAAGGTGCTGAATCAATTCAATCAAAAAGGTAAATCAATTTCACAAACTGCAGCTATAATTTGATACGAAAATCAGTCTTTTGTATTTAATGAATGTATTCATTCAAACAATTTTGTTAGCAAATAAATAAAAAAAAGTAACATCAGTGCGACACAAACAGTTAAAATGCTGAGTTCAGCATATAATTCTTTACGTGCGGTTTGCATGTTGAATTCAGTTTGATTTGCAGTTCACTTTTAGTAAAGATGGTTGTTTTCGCCATCAATTTCTGTATTAAAAATCACGCGAAAGGTTTAATTTGTCTGAGTTATCAACTCGTTTAGAACGAAATAATATCTATATTTTCATTCATTCAAATAACAAATTTTTATTATTTTATTACATTAATGTTCTCGAATGTGCGTACATATGTACATACATATGTATGTATGTATTGAAAATTTGGCATGGAAACTACGTACATACGTGGGATAAGGAATTCATAACATAAGAAAACATTTTTATTGGCAGAACTTACAAGAGATAGGGCAATCGATATACTACATACATAAATATGTAGATATGCGTACACATGCATACATATGTATACACACATAAGTATATGAATGGAAGCATAAATGCATCGTTTTTATATACTAATGTGAAAACATACATACATACGTACGTAAGTATGTATATGTGTGTTTTTTCAGCTGTCTAAAATCGAAGTAAAATTCTAAAACCTTTAAGAGCAATGAAAATTGTAGAGAAGAGCAAGCAGTCTTTTCTATAATTTGACTTTTCTTAAAAACTGTATCAACAAGTCACAACAAACAGGTTAAAAAGAAAACTTATAACTATTGCACTCGTAATTTAAATTTATTGACGGAATCAAATGCTTAAAAAGAAAACAATGCACAAATTTCAAGAGATGTGATTAATTATTTTTAGCGTCAGATTATTTTGAGGAATATTTGAACCGTATACAAATTATAAAACATTTTAGAAAACTACAAAAAAAGTCATTTAAAGTCATTAAATTTTAAACTTTTAACAACTGTAAATTTTAGCAGATATGTAGGTCCTGCCCTTTATGAAACCACATAGAATTGTCATTAATTTTGGCTTGTTTAAGGAGGAGCATACATTGACTAGTGCCTTTATCGAGCACTATTTTCTAAATAATACATATCGAGCCTTTGGTGCAATACCGTAGTAACTCAAAATTTGAATTTTTTGAGCTGGGTATGCAGAAATGATTTTTGGGGAAATATCTATCTAGAGGAAAAAATATTATGGTTCCATCTCTAACTGTTCAGATTCTACAGCTAAAAATGTCTTTATTGCCTCTAGCTATTTCCAACAATATTTATTTGCAATAATAAAATGAAATGCATTTTTCTCAGTTCGCGATTTTTTGAATTACTACGGTATTGCACCAAAGGCTCGATATGTACATATGTATGTATGTAACTCCTTTTTCACTCCTACTAATTTATGAACATTAAGAGATTAATGACTTATTCATTGAGTCTGTACATGTACTATATACTTATAACCTTATTCACAAATAATTTCAAATTTATATAAAAATTTGACTTATTAAGCTTTAATAAAAAAAGTTGCAGCCATGTTGTTGGAACAATACATTAATCCATAAATTTTATTTTTCATAAGTTCTGTAATTTATTTATACATACATACATATGTATGTAGTTCATATACATATGTATGTACATACACACATACATATGCATACATACATATATGCCTGTATTTGCATATGAGTGTATGTACTCAGTTTGTACTTAAATAATTTTGCTTGTATGGAAAGCAAAACCTTGATTTTATTTTAATGTTACGTGATTCTGTTTTCCTTTTTTTCAATTTTTTACGACAATTAATCAATACACCTTGATATTAGCCTAAAGTGCATCACAAATGTAAATCAAATATAATTTTATTTAATTAGCATTTGAATTTAGCCATACTACTTGTCAAATGCACAGTTTTATCCACAACAAGAGCATTAATAAAATTTATCGTTATCTCTTTTGACCATGAGGCATTGTTTGTATGTATTATAACATATACATGCTTAGTTACATACTTACATACATACATGCATACATACATATGTATATATGTATGTATATGCCTTATATTTACATGCGTACAGCTGTTATTTTCATAAGTATGTTCTTGTCACTTGTTGGGCTCCTGTCAGAAACATTTTACTTTTAGGATATTGAGCATCAGCATATATGTATATGTGTATGTAGGTGTGCAAAACGTAAAGAGCTCTTGCAGATTTATTTCTCAAAATCTAGAAAAAGCTGTGGTTTTAGCAGCGTTGCCACTTTTTGCACTATATCGCAAAATCTGCACTATTTAAAATTTCTTGCACTGTGTTTGCACTATAAATTTTTTGTGTAATTTTGCACTATTTAACAACACTGAATAATTTTTTGAATTAGCAGTTCTACACTATTTCATTTGATTTTGAACTATATTTGGCATGAGTCTGTGTAATTTTTGGTTCAGCCGGTGGCAGCGCTGGGTTTTAGTTACATCTAGTAGAAATGAACTCGCCTTGCTTGCTGTTTTTCATTTTAAATATGAACAACTCACCTTTATTATCAGACACATGCGGCTGATTTGACTCATTCGCTTCTTCACATTCACCACGTTGTTATTATTTACATTCCAAATTAGAAGATTATTGGGAATAATTATTAGCGGTCTTATCAGTTCCAAATTTTTTTGGAAAAACGTATAAAAACAATTTAATTTTTTTTAAATTTTACGTTAATGATGGATATTGAAGTCAGTGAAAAATTGCCAGAAAATCACAATCTTAAGTGCCATGTTTGCGGGGAAAATCAATTCGAGCAACGAGAAGGTTATTATTATTGTCAAGAATGTGGCACGAAACAGGAACAGGTGCGTGCTGTTGAAATTGAAAGGGATGATGATTTCGGTCAGGAAAAGTTAAAAGCAAGGAAACAGAATATTAAGGCTCCAAAAGCTGAAAAGCGTAAGTGTATTACATTTTTTAAGAATTCCCACAATGATTTTTATTACTTTTTGCAGCACAACTAACGTCATGGGAATGTTATAATTATATATTGCGTGGATTTGTCGAAGAATTATTGCTATTTGGGGCAAAAGAAGAACTAAAATTGATGACACTTCAAGTATGGGCCGCGTACTTACGACGTATGCAAGTGGCATTTTTTAATCGCAAGCAAGCAGATTTACCAAAATTGGGTATAAAGTATTTGCAGAAGTAAGTTTAATTTTCATGTTATTTTAAGATTTTTTAAGTTTACATTTCATATTCCAGTGACGCTGAAACTATTTACAATCACTCAAAAGAAAATCGCAAGAAACGTCAAAGAAGACGCAGCGAAGATACGAGTTGCACTAGTGCAAATGAAAGCAGAAGCATCAGGAATTGGAATAGGAATAAGGTAAGCTTTGATTCGAAAATAAATATTTTAAAAGAGTCCTGATATCTTGATAACTTAAAACTTGCTTTAAGTAAAAATAAATAAATTATAATAAATAATTAGTGGAGTTTTAAGCACAATTTGTTAGGAGTTTTCATTATATGGGACCATAAAATGAATTGCAATATGAAGATTTGATGTCGGCTGTGCTATGTGCAAAAAGTTTTTAATTAACTTGTTATAAGGGGTGTTTTTTTTAGAGGTATAGAACTTCGAATTGAAATAAAACACAAGAAAATCGTTTTAATGTCCATCAATTTGGCTTTATTGGAAGGATAATTTTATGCCATTAATGTTTAAATATGATTTCGGGCATGTGGCCGCCGCGGCTGGCTCGAATTAAGCCAATTCTACAGGTCCAATTTTCAACCACTTTTTCGAGCATATGGGGCCGTATGTTGGCCCAATGACTCCACCAGTCCATAGAGCACACCAAACAGTCAGTTTTTGTGGATGTAATGGCGTCTCAAAGGTCTCATGTGGATTCTCTTCACTCCAAATGCGGCAATTTTGCTTGTTGACGTAGCCATTCAACCAAAAATGAGCCTCATCACTGAACAAAATTTTGCGATGAAAATCAGCATCTAAGTATCTAGGTAAACTTCGCGAACTGAACCATTATTTTCGAAATAAATTTGCACGATTTGCAAGCGTTGTTCTTTTGTCAACCTGTTCATGATGAAATGGCAAACCAAACTAAATATTAATCACTTGACAGCTGACAAAATGGCCGCCAGTTAAAAAAGTGATGCCAACTTAAAGTTATATACCTCAATAAAAAACACCCTATACATGTCTAAAATTACATTAATTTAATATCACTTAATGTTTTGCACAATGCTGTCTTTTCAGACGGCCTTGGTTCTTTTTGCTTAGAACAACGAGTTCGAATTTGACTTGACCATCGGCAACGTTCCTGTCACATCACGTAAAAAATTTAAATTTATCAGAAATGGCAACATGTAGTTGGTGTTAGGAAAATTTAATTACTTCGTATTACTGCATGCTACACAATATTTTTTATTTAATACTTCAAGTTATTTAATAAATTATTAAGAGTAGCTTTTTTGATAATGATATTAGCATGAACAACAATCTATTCAACGATTGTAATCCTTTTTAGTGAATTCACCATACAAGAAAGCTTGAGCATTTATGGATTTATATAGACATTTTTTGTGATGTTGATAATTTATGACGTCTATTAATAACTTTATTTATTTCAAGATATTTTTTAACCATAAATTGCAAAATCTTTATCTTATTTTGTATGAACATTGTGTTTGGAAAAGTTTCTAGTATTATAAATAAGCGCCCGATTCTGGCAGCTGGAAATTTTGGTCAAACTGCTCTACTCTTAGGAATTTCGTGATTGTACAATTAAAATTTAATTACTTAAAGTTAGAATATGCAGTTTCGTGATTACGACAAGGACTATTATTAGAAATATCAAGTTTATGTATATTGTATTTATTGGTGACATTACAATGATGACAAAATACAATGATCCTTATTCGTTTTAGGGGGGCTACATATCGTTATATGATTTTAAAAAATCCCAAGTTATACTAAATTTAAAGTCGTTTTTTTTGGATGACTACGAGTACGATGCAACGTATAAAAATACACGTTACACTCCTGCAGTTAAAAAATAACGTTCTTACCAACAAAGTTTTAAAATTAAGATTACAAAACTCTTGCACTTTTTTTCAAATATTAATTTTGTTAAATAAAAATTAAAAAAAAAAATTGTTTTCATATTACATTTATTTGATTTGATTTTTCTGAAAATTGTCTTCAATGTATTGTAATTTTATGAAATTATATGACTATATGAACTTTGTGGAAGTGTCAGCTTTTCATCTATAACTGATTTTGGGTTCCAATAAACAAAAAAAAAAAATCGAAATACAGTCAAACGGTCTGATACCAAATATAATTTACAAATAAAGTTTTTATGCTTCTTCCCATTAAATGGAAAACAATCATCGTAATGACATTTTATTGGTCACAGTTTTAATAAGTGAATAAAATGAATAAAAATTTAAGAAAAATAGAATTGATCAGGGAATAATAAAGGTAATAACAGGAAAAGTGTTCTTGATTGCGCAGCCTCAGCAATACTTTCATCATCCTCGCCATCGATTGAAGCAGGTTCTAGAGATAAGTTATATAGAAGAAAAAATAATTGAAAAATAAAACGTATTCTAATTTTTTACTTTACCTTCTTCTTCGTCGATTTCATTATATTGGTCCGGTACAGCAGTTTCAGGGTTGTCGAAAGAATTCTCAGGCAATGCTGCGGCATTCGTATAGACAACAATGCAACAGATTGCTAACAATAAAGCAAGAATAATATTACGCATTTCTAGGCAAACAAAGTTATTATTGTATTAAGCAGAACGAAAACGAATAATTTCTTAAGCAATTTCTGCGGCATTTTATAGGCAAACTTTTAACGACCGTAATTTGCCTATATTCTAATTTATGCATATGAATGTCACCATTTGCTCACTTACGTTGATAAATTTTGCTTTAAATACATCAATCATTGTCAGAATTTGTTTTGAAAACTGTTGAGATCTATATTGTTGTAAATTACAAGGTTAAATTTGTATTCTTTTACTAATTCCTTAATTATTTATCAGTTGATGTGCCCTCTACAATTCTTAATTTTTAAAATTATTTTTATTTCATTTTAAGCGAAAATTAGACGAGTCGAATTATTCTCTAACATCTGTTACATCTGGCGGCTCAGGATTTACCTCATCGACTTCAGCAAATTCCAACCGAGCAATTAAGATTGGCTTCAGTTCAAAAGCAAGGGCATTCTTCAAAAGAAAAATGCCTGTAAAACATTTGGAAAAACATGTAACTGATTCTGAGGGTCTGCTTAAATGCCATAAACAACCCAGAGCCCGTGAAATAAATCGTACCGATTATAATCTGATGTTAATAAACACAAGACAAATTTATTCCATACTAGCGATTGCTTTAAATTTAGTTGGCGACGATATACAACTTTGTGATTTAGTACGTTTTATTAATGAAAAACACATTGGCGCATCAAATGTTTTGCAATATTTTCCAGAAAATATTGCCAGCAATGGAAAAGAAATGTTAACGAAGATCAATTTTTATAAATGTTCGGACAAATTTTCAGACAGGGTAAGATTTAAGTGAAAATATATATACATATCTGCTAAGAAAAACTGCAACATTAAAACATTGGCATAGAAGTCCCATGTTGTTTTGAGTTATTCTGGTCTTTCAAGTGGGATGCCTTTGAATTTAAAATGCTACTCTAGTAATATTTGCATATGAATTTTGCGTATGAATTTATAAAAAATTACAATATTTTGGTTCAAAATTAATTCAAAATTTGTGTTGAAAATAAAAAAGTTTAACCCACCGAATTACAAGTCATCCCTTTCTATAAAAAAGGCATTTTAAATACCAATCTACGGTTGATGCGGGTATTTTTATATTTTTGTTTGTAAAACAATATCTCACATCAGCAAATTGTAAATCAATTATGTAAATTATTCCGTTTTTGAAAGCAGACACAACTTGAGGAACTTATCTGACACCCAAATTGTTTAGCTGCTTTTTCGCAGCACTTGATGAGTTTCTGATTTTGAAAGTCCTGTGAAAAATGCAGATACTTACATACACTACATCTTCATTTATAATTTAAATTATAAATTTGAATAGTTGTGCAAAAAAATAAAAAATTAATGGTGTCTGTTTTAATATTTTCCTATCATTCTCGCTTTTAAGTTGTGATTTTTCAATTTACGAAATCAGTTTGTTTCCAAAAGTACTTTTGTTTCCCATTTGTCTTTACAATAGTTATCAGCAAATTCAAAGGAAATACTTACAGCTAAAGCTGTTTTCCAATTCTTTTCGGTGCAATTAATTTAAATTGTTGAAAGCCACTCAGAACGCTTCTATATCACATCCAATGTATTTTCGTGCAAAATTCATCGGTCCAACTGCCTTGCGATTACTCTGCTAGGCTAGAAAAGCCAGAAAGGTGCAATTCTTATCCAAATTCCATAATAGTAAAAGAATTTTGGTACTGGGGTAGTAGTTGTGTAATTGCAAGAAAAGTATGCTCTGAAAGCGGAATGTAGACACTCCCACAACTAAAGCTTTAACGGCCAATCGGTGTTTCGTGCATCTTCTTTATATTCTGCCAAAAGTTATGAAAATGTAATTTTTTTGTAAAATGTCTTTTTTATACCATCTCTTGTTGAAATTTTATGTCGTTGCAGCATGCTTGAGATCTATACCAAAGACATTCATTAATCATAATCGTATCCTTTTCTAAAACAGGCTTTGAGAGACCACGTTGCAACGCTTTGCAAAAATATTGGTATACACACACTTAAACAACCAGATATTGTAAAACTAGTTCGAAGGTATACTACAGATTTATGTTTGCCTGAGGAATTAACCCGTTATATTGAGCGATTAATTAACTTACTGCCACCAAATTTTAATACACGCGTAGATGGTTATTATCCAGGATTTGAAGCCAGGGCCATGGCTTATATTATATTTACTTTGAAACTTCTTTTTGGCTTGGACGATTCAAAAGAGCACCGTATGTCGCGGGCAGCGAAAATCCTCAATTCGAAAATAGACACACTGAATCAACAAAGCAACGAAAAGCAGTCACTTTTATTTGTTTGGAGTGAATGGATGGAATATATAGAAATGCGAAAAGTTATTATTTCGCAGTTTAATACCTCATTTAGTGAACAATTTAAACAGTGCCAGAGTACAAACCAAGTTCTTGAACAAATGGCTGAAGAAATACGTACAACGGAAGAAAGAAACAATTTACTTAATGACAAAACTGAAAGTGTGAATTTTTTACATAAATTGAAAGTATTCAAGTCGCTATTTGATCGTTTTCAGGAAAGTTACAAACAGTCCGACAAACAAAATAAGCCACCCGTTTTGATTGAGTTTAAGCCTTCATTTACGCCGTCCTTTACTTATCTGAAAAGTATTTTGCTATTTTGTAATAACGAAACGAATACAAACACCTCCATAAATGTTAAAATACCAGATTTCATGCATATTGATCATTCACAACGTGACATAAACTGCTTTCTGCAAGTCAAACCTTTAAGGGAATACTTTAAAAAACATCAGCTGAATTTAAAAGTCCATGTGTTGGGCACCACCGAAAATAGACAACAAATTGGCATTTTTCGTACACCTTCTTCGTATAATAAAAAGCAAACACTTCACAAAGCTTGTGTGGATGTAACCGAAGAGGAATGGGATGAAATCGTTACGGACCGCGTTGGTCAAAACACAGACGATTTGCAGTTTATTGTTGATTTCAAGACCTATACTGAAAGTTATCACCATAGAATGAATCGAACAAAACAGTTATTTAATCCTTTCATGAATTACGATTTGGATTTGATACATGATGACTCTGCAAACAAAGAAGCAGAAAAGGAAAGAGTAAGTAAATGTTAATTTGAAACAAAAGTTTGGCCATGATACGAAGTGTTTAAATAGCAGGCCTTCCTGAACCTAAAGTGCTTACAGTAGTCCCTCTTAGAGCTCTCTACTAAATTGTTGTACGCTCTAAGTCAATGATAAATGCGCATTGATCGCATCAGTTGCCGGTCTTATACATATAATTTAACCTTGACCAAAGAGTGCCATCATGTTACGTCCTCAGTTGAGAAAGGATTTGATCATGGTGTGGATACAGTTACGTATTTCCACGTCTGTAACTCTATTTTTTTTTTCTTAACTGAACGATCATATATTGAAGTGGTTACAACAGGTTTTTACACTTTAAATATACCCCATTGAATTTTTACCTCGGACAACATATCGCGCCTATCAACAATGCCGGGATTGTAAAAAGAATATGTTGAAAACTTAGATATCTCCGTTGTAATCTTACTCTCTTTAAGTCCAGCATAGAAAGTTATGCTTCTGTGAATGTTATTCAGGTAAAATTGTCTGTCTTGCGCTTGGATGGCAGCAAGTGTATACCTTCTTTCCAACCGAGTATGTCCGCCAAGCCAGCGTGGCTTTGGATCCATCCGAGTGTAACATAAGATTTAAATAAATTTAATATTAAGTTTTAAAAATACTCGTAAGTGAAACAAATCTGATTTAATAACAAACACATTCAACCACGCCTTTATTTTGGGCGATGGTCTATTCAAAAGGCGTAAGATTTTATTATTGTACATTAAAATTAGATAAGTATAAAAGCAATAAATTCAGCACTAAAACAAGCACTAGCAATTAAAATTTTAAATTTGATAGAAGTAACATGTAATATTTTTTCCCCCAAAATCGTTGTATTTGCTCAAGATTTAATAATAGTAAGAAAGAAAATGTGGTCTCGCCATTTCTCCGGAAAGTGGGATTTTTTGTTGTTTTTTTTTAATTATATTTATGTAGGAGTTGCAAATGAAATAAACATTTTCACTTGGGGTTAAAGATTGCTTTTTTCAATACTGTTTTAGCTTATAATAGTGATTTAGGATAATTTAATTACTACATATACGATAAGCGGTGTAAATATAGTAAAAAAATACCATAATACTAAAATAAATAACTTACAAAGAATTTAATTTTGCTTTGCAGGTGCCAGACACGCAAGAAAACCTCAACAATTCCATTGAGCGGAGTAATAAAGAGTTTCGAGAGGATTTGCAATCAATACATTCGTTTGAAGTGTTTAGTGAAAATAATATGGAACCAGTTGATGCAAAAGATTTTATTAAGGAACCAAGAAGAAACTTGGACAAAATAGATTTATTTGAGGGAATAAGTGACGAAGAATCGGTATTGGATAATGAACTTGATGGCGAACAAATAAATACACTGGATAATTCCGACCCCATTGTTGAGAAAAAAAGTGATTCGACGCCGATATTGGAACAATTTATTAAAGAAGAACCAGCTTCGCCAAAGTGCCCTGATTTTAACATGGCGAACACAAAACAGCATAAAGTTTCAAAAAATAATGATGTCCTAAAATTTTACATTTCTAACATGGATTGTTGGATGATGTTGGGAAATATTTTAAAATTAACTAACGCCCAAAAAAGTCAACTACAAGATAAGTTTTCTCGTTCTTTTAATTGGCTGTTGGAGACTTGTGCTCAAACGATAAATGTTGAATGGCCAGCTGTGTTCGAGCAGTTAATTTGTTTAGAGACTATGTTTTGTTTGGGTATTAGTGATCCCAAAACAATCAAAAACTGTGTTTATGTTAATTCTCAAAATCCTAACAAACAACTACAAATGATCATAAACAGTTGTCGTGAGATATGGTGAATATAGCGAGTAGTTTCTAATAAAACTATGTAATTTGTAAAGCGAATTAAAATGCACCCTCGAAATATAAAAATATTTTTGTATAACAACCAATGTAGTAATTATGTTTATATTTTACGCACTCAAACCGAGTTCTGTTGTTTAAACATCCCCTACCTGAGGGGAATAAATGGGCATAGTTCCGTTGAATCATTGCATCTGTAAATAAATAAACTGATTTATCTACACTTTAGTACAATATTGGGCATATGAAACGAAGAACAAGCTTTAAAGTTATTACACTTTGTTGAGAAAGTTTTGATTTTTGTTAAGGAAATTGTATTCCTACAAGGCTCCATTTTTTGTATATGTATGCACTCGTAACAGGCAAATTAAATTCACCACTGCAGCCACATTTTAAAGTTAATCTGCGTGTTTTCTTTAAAGCAGCTTTAAATATTGATTTATATGTATAAGATATGACTTTGTTTGTACCATTTAGAAAGCGATACTAAATGAAGCGATAAATAAATCAGTTGAATGTATTTTTCGCTATTAAAATAGATTATTATAATAATAATTAAACTGCAAAGCATACAAACATGTAATAAAGAACATTTAACGAACTTCTAAAACGGAACAATAGCCATGTCCGATTATTTACTATTAAACCATTGAAGATCTCTTAATGCAATACAATAGTTAAGATGCTTCTTAAATGATGTTGTAACTTACTGGCCCATGGATTCTTTTTGTTCAAGTCTTATGTCTAAAAATCTATACACATTTAAAATGAGAACTTATTGAAAATCATAACATTTTCAACTATTTTACCAGTAAGATGATTTTTTTCATTTTATAGAGAACATTTTTCCATGCGCATAAAAATGTTTCTTAAAGAAATGTTGGGCTAGTTAACCCCTCTGTTCTTACTCAAAACAGGCTCTAACTTATCCAAAACCTAAAAAACATTTCAGAAAACGCAGATATACAAAAAAATGATTTTTACTATGCCCCGTGTGTTTGTAATACAAAACAGGATTAGCCAGTAGTACGCGATAAAGTCGGTCTTGTAAAAATAAGAAATTATACGGAAAATATTTTTCACGTTTTAGAAACTCTGGCATTAACTTAATTTTGGTATTAACGTAATTAGTAGTGACAAGATTGTAAAGTGTGTATTTTTTAGAAGTGTTGAATTATTACTCTTTCTTTCAGTGTATATACTTTGGCAAATTACTATAAAAACAACGTTTAAAAACCGTGGAAATTTATTTCCAAAATTCACGAGAATCAACTGGAAGTTTTTGCACATTTTTATCATCAAATCGTCCTCAGAGATGAGGCTCATTTTTGGCTTAACCTTATTTTTTTTTATCAGTACTCAGGAGTCGACCCTTAGATATGCAGTGCATTGTACCAGAACTCTGCTATGGGAGGAGGAAATATGAAGCAGTGTTTCGCTAGTTTTGTTCTTATTCTGTTTTGCTCAGATGAGGATGTCAGAATTTGTCTGATGATGTTCTGACTAATCAGTGGCTCTATATCCAAATATAAATTAACCCAACATTGCCTTTTCTTGTTCTATCTTGTATTTAGATGGATTTGTTCGTTGGGTTATTGAGTGCTTGTATTTATGTGTGTGTCATGGTTATGGTATTTAATTGAATGTACAGAGTTTTGGCCATTGTATTTTCACCTCTAGATTTTTGGTCGAATACTCTACCAACTAATCCATCGATTAGTGCAGTCTGTTTTTTATTTTAAAAAACAGACTGCAGCCAAAATTAGACACTCAAGAAACCTCAGCTAAAAACGGTCATATGTATGTATGAATACTTTTTTGCATTCATTTTACGAAAAATTTATTAAATTTAGGATTTTACAATCGAAAACATGCGTGAAGCGACCACTTTGAAAAACAAAAAATGATGGTTAGTCAGAACATAAACATCTGCACGTATCCCAAGATCGTTATTATGAGTATCGTGTTGAAGCCAATTGGACTTGAATAATAGGAGTCAATTGGGATTATGGCAAAACAGATACATACATATCTGCACTCTGAACTGTTTACATTTCTAATCTCTTAATATTCTTTAATGTGCTTTTCTTCAATGAATGCAGTCTGCGCAAGCTGTTTCCTTTATATTATTCGTTTGCCTTATTTGTGTGAAATTTTATTGACTTGAGCGATATTTTCAACAATCCTAATATGTAGTTCATTTGCGGTTCTGGTCGAAGTACTGCAAGATGTTTGAACTAACACTAACACAGGTATCCGGGTAGTCTGTTAGTTTTATTACATCGGCTTAAGATTTTGTAATTTTAATTTTCGACAAACTCTGAAAATTTATTCCATTGAGTTAATTTTCAAAACTAATATTGTGTGTTTAGATTTTCATTTTACAATAGTGTAATCTATGAGCTCTTAAGGTGTTTAATTGATTTTTAAGATTAATCTACTAAGAGAAGGGATTTTGTCTTGGCTGTCTGTAAATGGCTTTTGCCATTTTTTTATAATTTTTCCTATTAAATAACTTCAAAGTGTGAAACGTACGCGTGCAGAATTTATTGCTAGTTTGAAAGCTAAAGGCTCCGCTGCGTCTGTATCAACATATGTATGTACAAATGTTAGTATTCGTACATATGTTCATATCTTTTTAATTTCTTTTACTACACATTGCATGCAGTATTCTTCTGCTTTCCCCCATTCTTTTTATTGGCATTAAATTTTTTTGTTTTCATAGAATTTCATATCGATTTTATCTTTAAATGCTTGGGTTGTTGTTCATGTGGCAATTCATGTGCGGTTCCTTGTATCTTGTTTCGATCAAATAAAATCAATTTCTATATTTTAAATTGCACTTCTTTACAACACATGAATCGCATGTCATGCAAAGAATCGGAAACATTTATTTGCGATTCCAATGGAATTATTTAATACGAAACAGCCCCAGAATATACATACATACATATCGAAAAGTGACATTGTGTGCGATAATGATTTCATCTCACAAGGTTAATGACTTTGTTTGAGCGATTGAGTGAAATATTGATAATTTCAAGAGTTTTTTTTAATGTATGTATGTAAATTACCTGTTTAGCAGTTATATAAATTAATTAGGATTTATAAACATAAATCTTTAGAAACTGCATTCTTGAACACTTAGCCCTACAAACAAAAATTTTCTGTTTTGTATTATTTTGTTCTTAAAATGTTAACAATTTTCCGGAAGCGAAGTACAAGAAGTATTTGGCAAAAAAAAAACTTATTCAATTGCATTTTAAAATAATAAACTAAAACTTTGCGAAATAAACATTAATAATATCTATAGTAAAAGCCACAACTAGAACTGGTTAATAAAAGTAATAAAGTTGTAATAACAAGTGATCAAACAATTAAAGGTATATAAATTTCAAAATATATCTGTGCAAACTTTTTAAATAGCTGAGAAAATACTTAAAACTTGTCCAGATAAAGAAAAACATGATTCTTTGCATTTAACTAAGAATTAAATATTATTTCTTTGTTGCTGTAAACAAAAGTCCGATTGATTTTAGGTGATTTTCGAAATTGTGCGTGACGTATCCGACCAAATTTTCTACTAATATCACCCGTATCTGCTATACAAACACCCAGATGATATCATTACTTATTATGTGAGGCCCAAAGCTTTTTAGAAATCTTCGGGGCCAACGATTTACAAGCCAAGACTCGCATAAATAGCGATTAACGGAAAGAACAAGGGCTTTGAATAAGTGTATTTTTCTCATGTATAGAAGAGAAAACTTGTTTTAGTGTTCCAAGCAAAGTTTCTACTTCAAATACTATTTTTCTGTGGATTGGTATGTACATATGTATGTAACTTACTATTTTATAGATCTTAAGTCTGCAATGTACATACATACATATTAACATACATATTTAAATATGTAATAGGAATGTATTATACACATTTGTTTAACGAAAAATATCTTAAAATTGTCTAAGAAGAGCGTTGAATGCTAAACTTTTGGAAATAAATTTTGTTTTTTGACATTTAATGTCCGAAATTGTTTTTTACAAATTTATTTGTTGGCCCCATTAACGTCGTATTACACCTACTGTATCTTGCGTAAGAGGTTAAGTATATGTGAGAGTAGGAGAAAAATCGAATTGACACAAACACACACACATATATATATATATATATATTTGATCTTAAAATTTGTGGAAAAATGGACTTATTGGTGTTTTAAATCGAAAGTAAAATTGATTCTTAACGTATTACTATTTTTATTTCCCAGCGGATATGTTTTCAATTGCTCGATAGTGTTTATTCACTTCTTCTATTTTACTTTATTTCTACTATTTTACCAGTCATATAGTTACAATTTTAATGTAACCGCTCAACATTCGAATTCTACAAAAAACAGACAAAGTCTGTCATTTAAGCTGCGCGTATTTGATGAATTAGTCAATCAGTGACGTCACAATTTTATGTTTGTAAGGGGTGCAGCTGAGAAAACACTGACTAAAAATCAAATTTATTGAATGCAACCAAAAACAAATTATGTAGATGTGTATGTACATATGTATGTGTACTTAAGTAAAAATTAATATCCTAAATATCTGGTTGTACCAAATGAAATAAAATTCAACCGGTTTTTAAACAATTCCTTTGTTTTAAACGCAAATATGTAACTTATTTTGTATCTCTGCTTTTAAAACTTAATTTCATCTGATAATATTTACTTTTATTGTGTCAGCACGCTAAATTTATATGTATAATCGGCATTTCAAAAGCTTATGCTAAGCGAATTCTTAGCTCGGTACATATACATACATACATACACACATATGAATACACATATATATATGAAGTTTTTAAAGTTTTGATATTTTAACATGTGCATGTATGTATGTATGTACATAGACAACATGTATGTAATACATACTTCTGTGCTTTTATTCTTGTATAAAATTTCTCTACTGGGTGCTTGTATTGCATGCTTCTTTTTCTTGGTAGTACAGTAAGGGTATCTATTCAATAACAACAAAAACAAACAAAATAATTTTGTACAACAAAAATATACGCAACACGTATTGCTGTTTTTTACTCAAATTCGTATATTTTAGTTTTCAACAATACGCGAAACGAACAACATCGTGACCAACAGTAACAATAAAAGAAATATTAAATACTTATGTATGTATGTACATACGTAGATAGTGAATACACTAAAAAAGGAAAATATACGAAATCAAAAATTCATTTCCATTAGCAAATGTTATGCTCTTAAATGGTAGTGAGAATAAAAAGTGTCATAAAATACTTAAATAATAAATTAATTATAGAAGCAAAATTAAAGAGTAAACAAATACATATGGTTTTGTTACAACATACTCGTACATAGTGCTGACAAAATTGCAATAACATTCACTGTTTAAGAATGCATGCAAAGAGAAAATTCATAAAAAAGATAAAAAGAGGAAGAGAATTGCTGCTCTGCGTACGAAGGACAAGAAATATGTGCACATAGATAGTGTGATTAAAAATTTAATTTTTGGCGGTCAAAGTTAAAAAAACAAGTGTTTTGAAAAGAAAAACTTGAAAATAATTCGTTTAAATTTATTTTGTTTTTATATATGTATGTATGTATATTATACATTCATATATTATACATTCATACATATGTACATGTGTATGTATGTACAAATGAATACTGTTTGTTGTATAGCAGTTTTTGGTTTTCGCAGCTCTTGTTAAATTTATTTTATTATAACTTTTTTTTTTTTAATTTAACTCAACTAAAAAATATGCATCCATTAGGGTGGATCATAACAAAAGAATGTCTCCAGTCTCGAACTTCTTTCACACTTAAAAAATATTAGTTTTAGGCAAAAAAAACCGGTATAAGCAAACCATTGCTGGTATTGAAGCCAACAGTTCTGTTTCCTCAAAACGATTTCGCATTAAATGGGCATAATTAAAAAACATTAAAAATGATTTATATCAAAATTTATTCAACTTTTGGCTTAGATTAAGTATTTTAGCTTTTATAAATTGATTATAAAAAGACGTCAACTCATTCCCACGCATAAGGCATTCTTGCATTCTTCTTAAGTATGGAAAAACACGATGCTTTAAATCTACATATATGTATGTGTATCTGGACTGGAAACATCTTCGTGTATAAGTGTTTTTATTCAACTACATTCGTCTTTTCAAAAACGCACACTTAAACCCATTTCCCTTCGCACTATCTTCTCCTTCGCAATAAGCATAAAAATGTTTCTAGAAGATCTAGAGCAATAGATTCTAATAGTTTTGAAATAAATTAATTCGGTTTGAAAGTAATAATTTACTTAACTTGGCTGGGCGGTTTTCTATAATATGTATGTATGTATATGTGTGACCCACTCTTCTATCTACATTTCATTGAAATAAGGCATAACTATCCTTAATCTCCCTTGTTGGGAAACACTGGCGCCTCCCTAGATCCACATATTAAAGAAAATAATAAGCCGTCACTTCTCTCTGGCAAAGAAATATGCACCAAATTTCATACAAATCGCTTGCTAACTTTCATAGGTGGGCAAATCGTCATTTCTTACCCTTCCAGACTGTATTTACCAATAATACGGAATACTGCTACAAGGCGAATAGGAAAAATCCATTAAAACGTAGATTAATTATTTCATGCAGATAAAAATCTACATATGTATGTATGTATGATTGATTTCAAAGGGCAAACAGCCGATTTGCAAAATATTTATGAGCTCTGTCCTATATTTTAAGTTAATATAAAGTTTTCGGTACTTCCGAAAGCTTTTAATTTGACCAAAAAATTTTTGCAAAATAATTGTTCTAATCAATTATCAAAAAACAGTGAGCCTGAGAAAAATACTTCAATAAAATTCTTTTCTTTTAAACTAAGCGGCCACCCCCCAATATATCAACATACGCATGTGTGTACGTATGTCTATTTTTAAACTCATGTTTTAACTGCACCTAATACCCTTTTGAATCAGAGTAATTATCGTAAGAAATGTTTTTTCTGTTAAATGGTGCCTTAAAAAATTTGTATTTTTCCGTTACGTAGATCTTTTGTATACAGTACCGCATATCATATCACAAGAAATGTGCTAATTGATTTGGAATGAATTGATTGCATACATACATACATACATAAGTATGTGTGGATGTTCATATGTATGTACATATCTTTTTCCATCTCAACACCATTATATTAGTTTGTTAGCATCTTTTTTTCAGTGTAATTTCGTGTTTTTATTTTCCTTACATAATTTTTTTAAACGAGTAAAACTAAAATGACCCGACTTATTTGATACTTTCTCAATATGTTCCGTTATTTGATTGGTTTGAAAGAAATGTGCAAAAAAAGTACAACAAAGGAGTCCTGCAAACTTAAAAACCTGCTTAAGACATTGCTATTCTTTTTAAATATGTATAATAAATAGATTTGTATATCCATATGTACATATGTATGTATATGTGTATGTATGTCAATATGTGCATTCAGTGCAGTAAAATATCGACTAATTTGTTGGAACAAAATTTAATGAACTTCTTGCATAATTTCACAAAACTCAGAATAATGTAAAAAATACAAACAAATTCGCACAAACACGCTGTATGTACATATGTATATACATATATGTATATGTACATATGTATATGTATATGCATATACACACATATGTACATACATACGTCACATATTTATAACGACACTTTTTTTGCATTTTTGTGTGAACAAAAAAATTTTCTCTTTTATTAAGAACATTTAATTCGAAATCAAAAAAAAATCATATAGAAAAGTTGCAAAATACCACAAAATAGACAAATAATTAAAAACAATGTAAACAAATGAGCAAATAACGCAAAATTATATTCGCTGGTGTATTATGTCTGTATTTTATTTTTTCAAAATAAATCAAATTGTGTCATTCAGAGCTTAAAAATTATTACCACAATTAACAATTAAATAACCAGCTATTAATAAGCCAATAAATAATACTATATAAAACACAACAACAAAACCAAACACATCAATTTTGTGGAAATCTCAATTGAACGCTGTTCATCTTTATTAATTAGACGATTTTTTAATCGTTCTCCACTGATTGCTTAACAAAGTAAGTACATACTTATGCCACTTTGATTTTAAACTGTTAAGATTATTAATGCATGTTAATTAATTAGCTTTATTGCGATTAATTTCTATTGGGATTAATTTCAACCGTAAAAAAGTAATAAAGGCTAAACATTGATTGTAATAACATTTAGACACAAATCGGTAACCATTTGAAAAGTTATATAAATTTTGTGAAGACCATTTGACGCTTTGACGACAGATATTAGATTAGAGTGTGATAATTTAAAAGTGCGAAAATATAACATAGTGAACTAATTCGGTGGTGTAAATCCCTAAAAGTTCAGAAACTTTTGACTTCGATTGTACAATCTTGTCTTGTGGTAATTAAGCTTGAGAGTATGATACTCTAAATAAAACAATACATTGTGAGGAGGGTGATTTAAATGTCCCCAGAGTGCTGATGTCCTGCAACATATTCCTATTCTTCGTAAGGATCCAATGGATTTCGGGCTACCAACTTAGGTACCCTCGGATTCGCTTTCGCCATCTAGTGAATTACTGGCGGCAGATATTAGATAGGCCGTGCTTACGAAAAAGGGGTTTGTGCTCTGTGGTGCTTCTCGCATACCACAAGAAAATTGACTCCTACATACATATGTATGTACTCGTATGTGTCTAGCGATCCACTTGGGGCGGTGGTGATCCGTTGACAAGTTCAACAAATAGGATTGGCCCACCATCAGAAATCCATTTCACAATCTGCATTGATCGGAATATTTTAATAGATTTTGGTCTAACCAAATCAGGCAACCAGTTGCTTTAGCCCATAAATATATATTTAGATATGTACATACATATGTATATTACTATTTACAATTGCCAGTTTATGTACGTACATACATATGTATGCGGTTATATTTTTCTTTGGCGTATTTGATCTATCACCCTGTACATTTGTATCTATGTATATGTAAGTATGTATGTATGAATGTATGTTCGTTCGTATGTGGTTTTTGAGGTTAACAACATAACGTCTGACGGCATTGCTAAATACTTATTTCGTACAATATTTTATTTATTGTTTGCTTATAAACAACAATATATTTTACTTATTTAATTCATAAAAACAAGAAGGAACACTAAATGTTAAGCCATCTTTGTATAAGTGTGTAAATAAATGCGTGTGTGTGTGTGTGTACGCTTTTGCAATTAAATGTATAAAGTTCATGAAGCAACAATTGACAATTTGAAAACGCTTTATGTGGCTGCATTAGATGGACTTATTTTGAAAGAAGATGAATAGAGTGTGTTGAAAATAACGAATCTTAACGTTCGACCGCGTAGGATAGACAATAAAACAGTTTTGTTTATAATAAAACTAAACTAACCTGGTGTACTTTGAAAATTGGTCCAGAAATGACGAAGTTGTGCTCGTTTACATTATAAAATCTGTTAAAAACTATGGGAAAGGAGTAACATAATTAAAAAAAAACGGGCATAAAAGTAGGCGGGGTTGAAAAAACAGCAGATTATAATTTTTTCAAGAGCCCGAGCTAAATGGTGTGAGAATTTCAGAAAGATCGGTCCAGCTGTCTGGTCTCCTATAAGAGTGCCCGGACTATAATGACATTAGGAGTTTAGTGGACATGGGGATTTATAGGGAAAGTGATGTTTGGGATTATAGCAGGACCTTAGGCGACGTTCGGACTTTTTTAGGTTTGGACGTATTTGCGCGCGAAGTTTTCAGTAGGAGGAATGTTGGTTTTCGTGGCTAGCGGAGTTTGATGTAGTTGCTGTTTTAGTATTGCAGGGGGAATCAGTCCCTGGAGCTATAGGGAGCTTAAAACTGGTAGTAGTCCTTTAGGGCTACGAGGTCTGACCAGAGGCTAACTCCTGGTACCACGGGAGCCGGGAGCCCCAGGACTTGTTCCTGCTCGGCTATGTTGAGGCCCTTCGGGGAGCCACGTGGTGGTTGTGGTTGATAACCAAATCGCGGTGAGAGTTCAAGTTGGACTCGAATGTGGAGTTGCATTGCAACCGGGTGCCGTGACCCATAGAACGGAAGGAGTTTTAGATAGGCTCCGCTCCAAACCAAGGGGGAAATCATGTTCCAAATGGCATGTGATCGAATTGGTACTGGAATTGGTGTGGAATTCTGTCAGCCATTATATCCAACCGGTTATAGGATCACCGTGGGGTAAGGCCACACTGGCACGTCAATCGCTTTCACATCTGCTCTCCTATAAGTTACAAACCATCAAACAAACAAAGTAATAAACACACATTCTGTTTTATTTATTGTACATACATACATATCGTTAGCTTTATATAGAAAGGCCCTAACTCGTTCTTTTCTCATATGGAGTTTTCTGTAAATTTCGAAAGATGATCTTCCACCACATCATTGGTAGAACAATTGACGTAATGCGACTAAAAATAACAAAAATATAAGCAGTTGATAAAAGTTTCGCGACTACAAAACTTTAATTTTTATTAAGTTTTTTCTCTCTCCTGAGAAGTTAGGAAAACGTTACTTAAGGTCTTTCTATATTAAGGTATCGATACTTAGATGTAAAAAAATATAGAAAATTAAAAATAAGATATGTATGAGAAACTGTAAAATAATGCGTTTACAATGCGATAATTATTTGGTTAGCGAACAGCTCTTAGAAGACAACGATCTCTTACCTTCTTTTGGGAATTAACAAGCTAAAATTTTAATACTATTTTTTGCGATGTACTAAAAAATTCCACTCTTATGAAAACGGAAATTCGTTAGATATGTATGTACATATGTATGTATATGTAAATGAAATTGGTTATTCAAAGGTATGTATGTGTGTATGTAGATAAAAAACGAATTCATTTCAAAACTTCTAATATACATAAATAGTCGTATTATTTTGATAATGTAAATATTAAATTAAATATAATACAAACAGGTGTTGGTATCTATATACACATTTGTATGTATGTATGCATTTTATGCACATATGCATATACAAAGATGTATGTGTACATATATGCATGCACGAGTACATACATATACATACATTAAAATGAAATTAAGTGTAATTCCGATAATAGAGGTGATAATAATTTATAATGATATCAAGTGAACGACTAATACTTAGTTTGATTTATTAAAGCGTATGTATGTATGTGTTCTAGTTAAAAAATATATAACTTTTATATGCTTTTGCCCCTTTCATATTATTAACAATAATAAAATTATATTAAAAAAATCGATTTTCTTTATAAACTTTATATAAATTGAACACACTTAAAAAAATAGAATTTTAAGACCTGCTTAAAATTACATATACTCGACTAATATCTGATCAAAATTCATTTAATATCAATGTTTAGCAACTTCATTGCATTTGTTTTAGAATAGAAACATTTATGTGCCTTCTTATCAATTTTAAGGGTCTAAGAAACATTTTCAAACCGTTTACAACTTCTTAATATTTTAAAAGTTGAAGAATACGTGCCGCCGCATTTCAGTTACTAATATGAGTAAGTCAAAATGTTAGATGTTATTTATAATGAAACTTTCTAGACTAAGAAAGGTTAAAGATTTCATTATTCGCTAAATATGTTTTAAATCATTTTTTTTATTACTTTTTTTTTATTAATTTTCTCTCAAATTCAAATAAATTCAGGTAAGATGAAAAATATTTTTCCATAAGTTTACGTAGAAACGTGCATAAGGACCAAAATTTTACAAACCCCTAAATTAGATAAGTTATCGTTGAACCACAAGTCAAGGTACAGGGAAATCTCCACTGGGGCAGACACTGAAGGGGCTGGCTGGCCGGCCAAGAAAGAACTGACAATTTAAAGCAGTAACATTTTTCTAAGAGGGTTAGTTTTTATTTAAAATTGCTTTCATTAGAAAACTAAGAACTCGAGAATTAATAACAGGAAATCATTTGTATGTACGAATCTTCATATGCAATAAAACTTTCAAATGTTTTATGCCGTGTTACTCGTATTTGCATAAATATTCCTTCAATCCATGTTTTCATCTTGCCAAAAATATTTTGAAAATGGAAGTCGTGCTATGAAAGTATTTCCGTATTTATAGCTCGGGTATATCCTTGGATTTTCGTAAATGCTGTAAGATCATGTCCTTTAGCCGAAGTGTCCTCATATGCTATGATATTGTTTCTTGCATCTTAATGATCTGAAGGCCCGTCCAATTCCATCTGTTGAGTTATCAGAAATTTTTTGAACTTCAGAAGTTTGTTGTTGTAATGGTAGGCCTGCCTTTCCGAGGCAGGAGTATAAGATGTAAAAAACCGGTAAATTGAAAACTAAGTGATTTTAAGGTAAGCTTATTTGTAAATTATGACAGTAGCGTTTGTCGAGCGGGTGTCTACGTCTGCTCATGGGAGAGCCCCTTCCAGCGAAACGTTTACACTGCTTTTCATACGGAGCACTGCTTGGGCCCACCAACAGTGTCCGCCTAAAGTTAGATGGCCGCTTATGGCAAGTGTTTGCTAAAGGAGATTCCACGGCGCATTCAAAAATTTCCTCTAACAGCCATCTCTACTTTTACACATGCTGTCAACGAAACTGTCGATAATTAAAAGAAATGTGAAAGTTACATTAAAGAGTAATAAAAATACTCGTATAAAGATAAAAATACTCGTAAGATAACAGACACTTGAAAGGCTGTGCGCTGTTTTTAGGTGCGCCTTCCTAAAATAATTTCTTTAATTGCAAAATAGTTTCAATAATAAAATTAAAAATTTCTTTTTTTTTAATTTACGTTTTACCTACTCAACGACAGTTGATTATGATTATGTTTTTAGCTATTATTTTATATAAATAATTTTTCTTTATTATACACATGCAAAAACCATCATGTGGAAAATTACCTTAAAGAAATAAATGCTACCTACCCCAGTTCATGTATTTGAAAAAAAAAATTGTTTGCGTTTGGAAATTTCTATTGACAACAACAATTTTGAGTGTTTTTTATTATTATTTTCAGTACAAATTAACAAGCAAAAAGGTTTTTTTTTAAATATATAAAGTGGAGGTTGATTTCTATTTATTTGAAATTATTTAAATATATGTAAATGTGCACTACAAAGTAAATAAACTCAGTTTTTATTTTATTTTCTTACACTTGTTGCATTTTCAAAAACAAAACAATTTTTGGGGTATTTTGACGATTATTGATTACCCACTAGACGATGGATGCTACAAGAAATCTGACTACCCTGACACCGTTCATAAACGGTGCCCCAAAAAAGGGCAATACAAGTCGTTCGTAAAACCAAAGAGAAAATCTTATGAAATTATCTTCGTATTTTAAAAATGATAATAAAAATCTTAATCTTCGTTTACACCATTGGTAAAATCCAAACCAAAGTAAAATGTTAACATAAAAATATATCCCTGATCTAATGATGTGTGAGTTGAGAGATGTGTATTAAGTTTGGATGGTACCATCCGTGCTCTTCTACTCAAAAATTTGACTAATCGTACGACTTGTGTTACCGTCTAAATCCCCTTTAAGCGGAAGATATTCACATTACACGTTTTAGCTACACTTTCAGAAAAGAAATATTTTGTTCATGTCATTTTTAACATAAAAGTGTCTTGTCATTATCACTAGAGCAGGTTGCTTGGCCGTGTACGTTGCACCCACTGCTATAAAACATAATTAGATTAATTAAAAACTTATTTTCTAACTACTTTTATCAAACCAAAGTCTTTTATATTCTTTTCACATATGAAAGTCAAACATGCTCACATGCATTTGACGTAGGGATTAAAGTGACTTACGTATGCATGTTCTTACGTACTTACATACGTGTGCATGTATGTACATGCGCATACACAGAGCTGGGCACATTGCATAGTTGGCTGAATTTGAAGCTCGCACATACATACTTACATACATACATACATACATACATATGTACAGCAGACAAAGTATTCCAATGTCATACAACTAAAATACAAAATATTTTATATAGTAATAAAATAAAGTTGTTAATTTTTAATGGCTATAAAATTTTAAATTAAAAAAGTTTTTTTTTTATATTTACAGTGAGACCTTGATTATCCACAATGGTCGGAAGCGAAAGCATCCCGGTTAATCGATTTTCTCGCCTAATAGTGTAACAATTTTGAGTAGTTTTTCGTAGATACATATGTACATACATACTTTATTCTTTTTCACTTCTCAAGTTTCAAAATTAAACTAAACTCAACATATGTATGTATGTATGTGATTATACGCTTTCATGCACACATATTCGAATTGCATTTAATTGTTCAATCATTAATGACAAAAATCGCATGAATCGCATCCCGAATAATAGAGGTAATCAGGATTAACCGATACAAGCACGAAAAAAAAGCTGTAAAGAAAAAACGGGCACGTATAATCGGCACTCCACTGTAGTTATATTAGAGGCAGGAGAAATTCACATACTGGTTATGTAAATCTTTAATAACTGCAATTAAACTGTTTACAGGTGCAAATTTGAATAAACTGATAATATATTTTTTTAATTTGCGTCTCTACTTATACGAATAACTTAAATTCCAAATTTTATATCTGGGTTTAACCACTGTTCTTCTTTATAAAACAATTGTTTTCAATACTGATATTGCCATTTCCTGTTTTTGCTGGTGCCCAAATACTGTTCACAATGTCCGACTATAATACTTTGTATTCAGTCTTGTGACAAATTCAAATGATATTATAATTATAACGCCGTAACACGATCATTTTCAAACATTTCCAGTTCACAAAAATAAAGTTTTTAAAGTATAAACAAATATATAATTGCGATGAAAAAACCATGTTGGTAACAACAATACGCCGTTTTACAGTAACCATAACAATTATAGGTGCAACAATATTTTAAATAAAATTTTTCTAATGCATTTTTTTAGGCAGACTGTTATCTATTACTAATTTTTTTTGCGCTAATTTCCGCGCACTGAGTTTCAAAAAATTATTTAGCATAAAATAAATGGTTCAAGACAACTGTTTGTTACGCTTTGTTGACGCTTTAAAATACACACGGTTCTATTTTAATAATTATATTAATTATTTTTAAAGTGGTCGAAATTCCATTAATTCTTATTTATTACAATTTAGTTACCCAAAAAATTTTTACTTCAGCATTAGCGCACGTTGCCAAATTCGTATAATTATTTAGTACATGGGTACAGCATCTACTTGTATACATGTTTCCAGCCCTGTTCATACATCGTAAAACACGTGTCAAAGTTACAAATTAAGTTTTGTTTTGTGATATTTAAAAAAAAATAAGACTGGTAACCTAAAAGAACTTGTTTTCCATCAATATCATTTTGCTGAAATAATAGGGCGGCAGTTGGAAGAATTAAAAAGTAAAATTTAAAGTTTGTATATGTAAAGCTTAGTATGTACATACTAAGTATATGCATACATACATATGTATATGTATACATATGAACATACATACATACATATGTGTGTATATGTATGTATGTATATATTGTGTC
Organism: Epicampocera succincta; assembly: GCA_932526305.1. Taxonomy (NCBI): domain Eukaryota; kingdom Metazoa; phylum Arthropoda; class Insecta; order Diptera; family Tachinidae; genus Epicampocera; species Epicampocera succincta. The sequence continues at coordinate 64,489,746 of OW052034.1, forward strand.
AGCCACCCCCTAGGATATAAGATGCCTAAATTGCACCAAAATTATTAAACTTATCCAAGAGACCAGGGCAACTCAAGTTATCCATTATCGGCCCATTCGATTTTGCAATAATATTTAAAAACTACAAATGACTGGTAATTCTGAAAATCGTTTCGTAAATGAAAACGAAGTGCTGGAACAAACATAAACTATTACGCAGACTGATATTCTCCACCCTTTTTAGCACACAAATAAAATTGAAGTCGTGTGCGAACCCCTATCAAACGAACGCATTGCATTCCGACCGGACTGAAAATTATGACGCAATGTGCTGATTTAGTTTTTTTCCTACAAATTTGTGTTTTCATAAATATGTATGTATATATTTATACATATGTGCACATGTATGTACATATATTAATTCAATTGGATGTTTGGCCAAACTGTTTTGTGTCATTGATTAGGATTGTTTTTATCTAGTTTTTTTTTTTTAATATTTAACTTATAGAAAATATTTAGTCGGCTGGGATTATTGTTTCTACTCTTTTTTTTCTTAGATAATAAAATGTGGTACAAGTAGAAAAAATATATAGGGGGGAGGGTTGAGGTGATAATATTATATGAACAATATTATGATTGTAAACAACTACTTAATATGTTTATATATTATGTATATCCTTTATATTAGATAAAAGTTGTAGTAATATTATCATGTGGTAACAAAAATTTAAATATTACAGTTATTGCAACTGTAAAATATTGTCACTATCATCTACATACATATATTATTGTAAAAGCCAACAATACGATTGCCGCGCTCAATCATAGAAACTAACCATACGATACGAAAATATAATAAAATTTTTTTTTTCCAATTTTATTGTTACAGTGATATTTACATTTTTACAATAATTTAATTCTTAACTTTAAGAGATCAATTCATAAACAATTTTTCTTCTTAATCATCTACAGCAGTTTTTATAGACTTATTTCATTTCACATATCATTTTTCGGTTTGGGAAAAGATATAAAAAAAAACCCATAGAAATATAATTAAATGCTGCAAACAAACGTGTGTATCATTTCTGTATTTATTTTAAAAATACAATATCTCATGAAAACATTTTTGGTTTATTTCAAGGCAGGAAATCAGCTGAATTTAACACCTTTCTGGCACTTCGTCTAAATTTTTGACCTGACGCGCAGGTATGTAGTTGAAGACAAACTCAAGGTACGTTCAGATTGATACTTGAAACTGCGTAAAACAAAACGAGATTTTGTCTTAGTTTCAAACTGTGCTCATATATTTCATAATATTTGTTTGCTCAAATAATTCTCAAATAGTGTGAAATAAAGTAAAGAAAATAATATTTTCCATCTGTTCAGACCAAATCAAATATTTGCATTAAATAGTTGCTTAAGCAAAATGACAAAAAAATTTAAATTTATTGATATCAAGCCAAACTAATAAACGAAGGCAATTTATTTGTTGTATACTGAGGAGCGGCATCTCTTGTGTTATTAATTGACCAGAACGTTAAGGGAGAAAAATCAAGCACGTCTGTATGTACGAGTATGTAGTTGGACTCGTAAACGGAATGAAGAAGGACGTTAAATGACCAGACTTTGTTTTGGCTCTAGCGCAATAGCTTCGAAATTGAATATGCAAATTGGTCCACTTAGCGTTTAGTTCTCCATGATCATTTTTTTACCAAAATAATGACAAATGTTCCTTTTTTTAAAATGTCCTTTTTTAAAACAGTACCTTTTTTAAAAAATAACTTTATAATAAATTACCTTTTTTAATAAGTAAATTAGAAAACAAAATAAAAGTATATTTAAAAAAAAAACTTCTTTAAGAAAGTATAAAAGTATTTCTTTAAGTTACAATTTTTACAAAAACAAGTGAATTTTTAAATTAGATTTTTCCCGATATGTAAATTTTATAGAAAATATTTTTTTTCACAAAAGACTGTGTTTGGAAGAGGACTTAAAACAATTCACTTATAAAACATGATTTTTGGTTTTTAAGCAAAATTTCATGCAAATTCTTTGGTCCAATTTGATCAAATATCACCAAACTCGCAAAGCCCTTCTAACTTTTATGACTCTTGCATACAAACTGAACATGCTAAATAGCTTAAATTTTGAACATATCTTCGAGACGAGTTGTTTGGACGGGCCTCGTACACTGTTTTAAAAATAATCATACACGTTTTGCGGCCAAAAATTGTTATAGACTGGATTTTCTTTGCGTGTATGTGACATGTTTTAACTTATCTCACATAGGAGTACATCACTGGTTTCTGTCCTATACATATGCATGTATGATGTATGGAGCTATAGTCCCATCTGTCTCCAGCTGCTCACTTTGATTATTATTAAATATATTTACTTTTTTATAATCAAATGTCAAACGGAGTAATTAAATGAATGTGGCTTGTCAAGAACTTTTTAGGTTATTATCTACTTTGATTTAAGCTTTTTGCATATTCGACAACTTATACATACATGTTACTTATACATACGTACGTACGTACATACATATGTATGTATTTATCTATTTAATAACAAAATAATTTCGCCGCAATTTTACTTTCGCTAAAAACAGTTTGAAAGCGAACGCAAACTTTTTGCTTTTAATTATTTTTTACTGCAATAATATTAGAAATTATTGCTCAATTTCTTTCTGAATGATGTACATACATACATTTATATTGAACATGTATGTATTTATGTACATAGAATGTACTCGCATATGTATATGCATGTGCAATGCAGGTCGCACAAGTGTATTTTTTCTGGAGCAGCGCATTTTTACACTAATTAGAAAGTCATCTTGAAAATTTTGTCTGCTTTTTTTTCTTAGTATTACAGAACACTCCACATTGGAGTAGGTAAATGTTGAAAGTTTTTATTTCTATATTTGAAAACTTTTCATTCCATTCTACAGTGGAATAAAACCGCAAAATTCTGTTGGCATTTATACCTTTGTTGTGTCATGCTTTTAAATTAATTTAATTAATCCTTTACATGTGTATGGGCACAGTGGTATCATGCTAACAGGCTCGCTAAATCAGCTGATTGCGAATTGCTTTTGAATGTAATCATCTGAAAAATTTCAGACGAGCTGAAGTATGTATGTAGTTAATTACATATGTACGTTATTAGGATTATGATTTCAACCAGATATTATTTCCATCGTCGTTGGATGCCTCACACTGATAAAATGCAAATACACTTTTTTAAAGAAAAAATTAAATAAGAACTTATTATCGAGAGCAACAAATGCGGAAATACTGTATGGACATATCTTGAAGAAGGTGCTTTCCCCTTTTGGAATATTTCAAAAGTCTAAATTAACAACCTCTACAATACCAAAAACACTAGTAGATTTATTTACAAGTATGAAAGAGCTGGCAGATTTGGCGGCATATTTGTTTTGTTTTTGTTGTTTCCAATACCAAAGAAAAAGTCGGTCACACTTAGAAGTTTAAAATAGTATTATGTTGTATTTAAAGGTACCTTAAATATAATACAAACAGTGAAAACCACCACTATTAAGGGCCCTCCCAAAAAAAGAAAAACAAACTATTACCAGTTTTATAAAGAACTGTTCGTTATTGCCCTGACTGCTGGAAAGAAGCAAAAGTAATCGCAGTATGCAAGCCCTTGTCTTATATATGTTGGGAAATCAACAGCGTTCGATGGTACATATGTGGCATGACAGCCTTATTTATAAAACTTTCCACCAGAGATCATCGTCTTAGTTCAAAGTTTTCTAAGCAACAGAAGTTATAAGGTCTATATTGGCAAAACCTGTTCATCGCCGATATCTGTTTCAGCTGGGTGCCCCCAAGCGTCTTGTCTATCACCGATTTTATACAACAATTTCACATCAGATTTCCCTTCACTTGTTGCTTGTTCTTCATCAACATTCCCAGATGACACTGCAATCTTGTGTCCTGACGTGCTTGCGTACGACATTATGGTCAAGCCGCAAAATGATTCAAAAATTTTAGAAAGCACTTCAAAAAGTTAAGAATTCTTATCGACTCGCAAAAAACTCACGCAAACCCATTTTCATTCCATAAACGCAGATCCCTTCTTTAACAACACAAAATATATATTAAATGGGAGACTAAAGTAAAATATTTTGGGGTTACTCTTGACCAAAAAATTAATTTTCTCGCAGATGGTTCTTGTGTAATTGATAAAACAAACAATGTTACAAGATTGTTGTATCCGTTTATAAATAGAAGGTCATCGCTTAGTCAAGATAATAAGATCGTACTCTAAAAATCAATTTCTATGTCTATATTGTATTATGGTGACCCAGTATAGAGCGAAGTAGCTGAATGCCACATAAAAAGGCTTCAAATTAGTCGAAACAAATTGTTAAAAATGATTTGCAATATAATCTTTCATGGCACTTTTCTACCCCACGTCTACATTCTATTGATAATATTCGATGCGGAACACGAATATATTAACAGATTAAATGTGAACACAAAGTTTTAAGTTTTATCTTAAATTTAAAAGGTTTTTTTTTCAATAGCCTCAATAACCTCTATTATTTTAATTAATCATACATGTAAATATTACTTATGGTAAATTTTCTCGTTTTCTATGATATATAATAATATAATGAATTATATATGTACATACCCACGTATTTCTTATACTTTTGTTTGACTTTAATATTTCTATTATTGGTGTAATGACTTATGAGCCAAACAACGTAATTGTTGTAATTTGTAATAACAATAAAGGTTTGGCAGGCGCACTTCATGGCTTCGTAATGTGTCATCGGTCGTGTTTTTTAACTGACGTTAACGCCACGACGGATTGGCTTGGCACAATCAGTATCCTATCAACGCATATGAAATGTTGGGTTTTGAACGAAGATCTGAAACAAAACAAAGAAGAAATTTACTGATAGCTCGTCTAAGTACTCAACACACTCTGATACTTTGCATTGAGGTTGACGTACATGCGCCATGCGACAAGGCTCAAAACAACAGCTGGCCTCAAAAATGTATCGTTTGCTGGCCTGCGATCAGTAGATACTCCTATTTTTTGGTATAAAGAGTACAAAATTGCAGATCAGAACTTGAGCGAAGATGAAAAATTTCATCTTAGAATTTGAGTTGAATTTTATTTGCTTCATTTTGCATCTTTATTATGAAGATAATGAATGAATGATAACAAATTAATAAAACCAAAATATTTTTTATCATCTTAAAAGTTACTGTCGCAACAGGAAGTTTGCTTTTCCTCAACGGCTGCAAAAAAAACTGTTTTTGCTACATCTTTCACACAACATTTTTTTAAATTTTGTTAAAGTGAACAAATTATGTTGTTTGCCACCCACTGTAATCCACGCACTTACACTTTATGTCACCTGCTGCAATTAAAAACCATCAAGTGAAATGAAATGTACAGAGAGTGTAAAGGAAAACATGAGACTTTGGAGGAATTTTAATTGATGTTAAAAATTTAATGATTGATGGTCTTCTAAGAAAAAAGAAGAGGCTTTGCAATGAAGATATTAAATATTACGAAAGTAAATTCAATATATTCGTCGCTTGTTTCGAACTGAAAAAGTACAATATATGTAGATATATGTATGTACATACGAGTATGTACCAGCAGAACTCTCCCACAGAAGGAAAATTAATTTGAAATTCAAATATCTAATGCAATAATTGACGGCATTATTCATGACATAAAGAAAACTAGTGCTAAAGTTTTCCGGTTATCGAACTTTGGCCAGTACGGAGGGCGAACCACACCAATCGCCATACATTCGAGTACATACATACATATATAAATACGCATGTCTGTATGTGTATTTAGCACGATGACACTAGCACACTTTCTATAAAATCAAGGTGTTGCTACTGATTGACACAAAATGTCGATTTGTTCGAGACATTCAATGAAATAGAAAAAAAATTACTAAAACAAATAGCAGCAATTAATTGGTTTACAAACAATGAAGAGCAAAACTGGGTTGCAGGTATTCAAAAAGCAATCTTAAGTTACTATTGTTCCTTTCCGATTGAAAGCATTTCAATTCATTCATTCATTCTTTAACTAGAAGCTGTTTCGGTAAGAGAAGAATGTCTTTTCAATCTCATTTTTCCGTTTTTTATATTGACAATAATAACAGCCAATGTGGCGTTAGAGGTCCTCGAAAATGTTTAAGGAAGAAGTAAATAGCTGTATCTATGGGTCAAACCGAAAGAAATTGAAACATAAAGTAATTGCTGGAGGCTATTTTAAAAAGCTTTTCAATGAAGATGGAGACAGGATCAGATACTCGTCTTAGCTTCTGACCAACAGCAGGAAAGAGTTTTTGTGAAATTTTTCCAACTCTGATGCTATTGTCGCATCGAGGACTAGTTCTCACCCAACATCGGTTTCCAGCTTTTCTAAATCGAGCATGATTTTGCCTAAAATTTCATACTCTAAAGGCAAGCATGTCATGGCTTTATGGAAGCTTTCAAAAATGTTTTTAATATGCCTCCAGAGTAAGTTGATACGTATCACAACAAATCGAACGCCACTGTGAGCACTCTACTTGAACTATCTGACATTACAGTTATATGTATATCGCAGGAGCCAACAAGAACACACGGTTAAGGTTGTGCAATTTCACCACGCTAGACTTCTGGCGGATTTACCCAATATTATGAAAATACATTGAAATCGACGCAGTCGGCAGAGTGTTTGAATCTTAGAGATTCTATAAGGGATACTTGAGTTATGCTTTATTCTATAGACTTAGAACACCTTTACTCTCATGTCGCCCAGTCAAATTAATCACGATGCTTCCCTTAATAGGAACACATTAAATGAACAAAACGCAAGACCAAGAAAAGAGGACAAATATTTAATATTTTGCAAAGTTTTTACAATGTCATTGACGCTTATTGTTTGTGGGTGTGACACTAAAGTGGATGTACAATATTTTCCAGATGAAAAAAAAACTTGTTACGAGTATTCCTTAAAACATATTGTTTTTATTTCATATTTAACAATGTGCTGCTCAGCACATTCCACCCCTAGTGGAATCTGAACTGAATATTAACAGTAGTTTGAACAAGTTTTATTAAACTTTAGCATTTGCGTTCAGAGAACGAATCCTTGGCAGCTTTACAAAATTAAGCGAAGTCTTACTAGACTTGCATCTGCATACACATGTACATACATATATAAATTTGTATGTGTGAACAATATTGTACGCCTTTAAAGTGCTGATCTACTTTTTTTTTGCACCATCCACACACATACTTATGTACATACATATATATATACATATATATGTAAGTACTTAGGAGAATTAAGTGGAGTAGATTTCTCTAGAATTTTCTTATAGGTTTCTTCATTCATAATTTCCTAAATCCTTTAGGCTTGATTTTTAATTATGTAGAAAAATTAAATTCAAATTTGTTAGTAATAAATGACAATAAGAAACAACAGAACGAACAATGAAAACACTATAAATAAATTCGTAATAAGCTAAAAACAAATGGGAAAACTTTGAATTGAAATGGACTCAAATGTTGTTTTCTTGTATTCATCATCTTCAGAATCGATGGATGAGTCGAGTATTGCCATTATAAGAAGACATATGTATGTGCATATATGCGTATTTGTAACAACAGTAGTTCTTTTTCACTGCCTGAAGTCAAGTTGACGCTCTTGGCTAAATGTTTCACAACCTTCCGCACATATTGCGACTGTCAAAAGAATTTTCTTAATATATTCTATCCGAAATATGTCATATTTCTGATCATATGTCGTCATCCATACAGCCGATATTAAGGCGTGTCACCACATAGACCCTCTTTGGCTAGTGGCAGCTCTCCACACAATGCCGAGGATGATTTTTTCCTTGTATTAGCACAAAGTTGTGAAAATATGTTTATTTGTTTTCGATAAGAGAGTACAAGTTCGAATATATAACTTTCGATAACGATGGCCGTGATCCATGTGAAATACATTACGATGACGAAGTACTCGACTTCGAAGGCGGTGATTTGAATAAAGTTTAAAATGATAAAGTGTCCGTCCCAGTGGTTATCAAAAGTTTCCGAAGTCTTGAGTAAATTTAATAATTAATAAATTTTTTAAATAAAACTTTTCACTATTACAGCTGCAAAAATAGACGTTTTTATTTTTCTTTAACTTAAATATCCAGCTTAAATACAGTTTTGTTTAAAGTGTATGTGTACAATCATTTAGCACTTATTATTGATGATGAACGATTACTAATAAAATTAAAATAAAAAAAACTTAGTTAACATTTTTAAGCAAAAATTAGTCATGAAAGCGCAGACTGCTCGACCTTAATCTTTCTGGCGATTGTGATGCATTTTCTGTCCTATCATAAGCGCAGCTGAACTATTTATTCCAGATCAGCTTAAATTGCTCTGAGGAGCTCCAAAACTTTCTGTACCAAATAGAATTACATATTTTATTCTGTTCAGTTACTCGCCTAAACAAAAGGAAGGTTCTGTTTTCGTTCGTTATTGTTAATAATGAAAATTCATAAAATCTTCACAATAATCTCAATAGTGATTTTGCCGCCCTGAAGTATTTTTTAAATCAATTAATTCGTATCAAGTAGAAGTAAATTATAATATAAAATATAAATGTAAGTTTAAAAAAAAAATTTAAAACAAGATAAATTGAAGACATGAAGAAAGAAGCTTTTACAAATTACCTCAATTCTATCGTTCTTTCTAAACGGCTTTAAAACATTTGTTTTATCTTCTTTTCTTTTCTAAAATAAAAACTTTAAAACCTAAAAAAATGTGGTTTAACTCGGTGCTGGCCTGTATTTGTTAACAATCAAAACTTAATGAAACTTTATGTGTTAATTTATTTAGTGAAAAATTTAGTAACATTCATGCTCGTATGAAGTAAAATTTTATTCTTAAACTTTTATTCCTTTTTTTTTTATTCTTTTTTCAGAAACTGTCATCATTGCGTCTCATAATAATTTAAACTTCTTAAATAACAACCAACCAGTTATAAACAACAATAACAATAATACGAAAGCCGAGAGCAGCAGCAGCAGCAACAACGTCCATAAAACCAACGGCTCCCCAAAGACTTTTAAAATGGGTCGTTGGGGCAGACAAAGTCCTGTGCCCGAACCAGAACCACCACCACCAGTACCTCCTCGATGCAACACATTTATGCGTCAGTCTAGTTTTACAAAAATAGGAAATATGTTGAACACCGCCATCAATATGAACGGCGCAAAAAAACCTCAAAGTAAGTTTTCTTTCATTTTTCGTCAGTTAAATTGTTCATAGCCAAACTAGCGTTGCGCAATAAGAATAATAGTCTGGCAATATATTCTTCAAATGTACGCGTGAACAAGTGGCTGACAACCCCACAGCCCAATTGACCCATAACAAAATAATAAAACGATCTTATACTTTTGGGCGATTTGATATAAAATCTCAGAAATTTAATCGTCCAAAAAGATAACCAATAACCAAATACTTTTGAGCAATTGCCCAAGAAAAGTATTTTGGCCAATAATGGTAACAATTGTAGTTTCGCTCAGGTGGAATAATTGGGATGTATGTATGTACATATGTATTTCAATGACCTCAAAGAACAATCGCCTAACACGATTAAAAGCTACATTGATATCAGGCGATTGTTCTTTGAGGTCATTGACCATAGCCGGTGTTAATGCGTCTTCCAAAATCCCCATGATTTATGTGTAATCCGGCAGCATCAAATTAATTCTGAAACATACACACGTAGTTGATATGTATGCGTAGAATTTATAGATATTTAACGAAAATTTAACTGTTAAAGGAGCGCCCTAGACCCTTCGCCTTTTTAGTGAGAACTTAATAGCGAAACAGTTCAGGCGTAAATTCCACAAATTTCCATACCAAACAGTCGTTTAAATTTAATGAATTTTATGTTTTTATTTTGTTTTTAAGGAATTTTAATAAAAACTACTTTGTGCCATAAATCAAGCCTTTTACTGCGCTCTGTAGTTTATTAAAAATCCAAAGTGGAAATTACTGACACGGCCGATAGCCTTCTCAACAGCCGAGTTTTCGACACTGCACAAACGATTTTTATTCTGTGATATTTGGGACCCCACAAAATTTTCCATGTATAATTTCTGATCATTTCATTAGGGATTTTCCGAACAAAAAAGTGCCGTTCACAGGAACACAAATGAGCAACCGGTCTAGTAAATTTTGTAGGGCAAGCATTCAATTTTTTAAGTGCAATTCATAGAAACTTTTAGGCATGTCGGATATTCGTGTTCAGCACTACAATAAATAAAAGCCAAGATGCTCAAAAATTTTAAATGTCGATAGAAAAAAGCTAAATTTTATTGGTTATTAGTTTCTTTGCAAATGAAGTCCCAACACCAGATTGGCCAAACATTTTCCGAGCCGATGTTCCATTTGCGATAAGTTGGGTAATTTTTTATTTAATGCAATCATTATCAAAAAATCATATTGTATGTGCATAAAATCACCTAAAACCGCTAAACAATCACCAGATTTTGTTTTCAGAGTTCTTTGCGTTTTCCCCTTGGGCAATTATTTATATGCATCAGCAGAAATAAAATAAATCAACCACGAAAATGTTCGACAAATTGCAACAAATCATTTATAGAATATTTCTCAACTATGAAATATTTATAAACCTGCTCTGTGACATATCACAAAATGTACAAGCAGTATTAATTTCTCTCTCGGTGGGTGAAAGTGCTACATACAATATATTTTCATGTAAAGAATTCGCACAATTTGCCGTAGCAAACGATTTGGCAAACTATTGATTTTGTTGCATACAAAGTCATCAACAAACTAATATTTCAGCATGATGAACATGTCCACTTGTACATACATATGTACATATTGTTAGCAATGTATGTATGTTTGTAATTGTTATATTCATGTTTGTATTAATTTTTCAAATCAAAATGCTTATTTCAGCAATTAACACTTGCTGATTTGTTTTTGTTATTAAACAATTTAATTAGACCAATATTTTACCTTTAACTAAAAAATATGTTTAGAAGCACGTGAATTTTGCTAAAGTAAACAACTTAATGAATTTTCACCACTAAAAGTTACACGTTAGAAACAAGTATGTGGAAAATTTTACAACAAAGGTTTATAGGACAGGTGTAGGGTTGATATTTTAGAATTCCGCTAGGAACGTTGTCGTTAAAACTGTGTTCAAAAAGGAATATCGGTACTATAATGCCACTTTAGTAACTATAGTAGTTAAAATCAGTCGTAAATCAGCTCTGGACTGAGGAACAGCTCTCGCGTTGTCGTAATTATATTGTTTTACGGTTAATTTGAGGGATTTAATGCCGGCTACGCTGCAACTTCCCATGTGAAGGCAGAGGTCGCACAAGTTAGCCATAGAGACACTTAGAAAAAAAGACTGTTAAAATGATCACGGGCATATGGTTCGTTGCCCGCCTATTCTGTGCATTTATAAATTTACTTTGCAAGTATATAAAAATATAAATAAATAAAAAAAATTTTATATTAATCTTCAGAGATGCTTTTTATTTTTATTTGTTTAATTTTTTTAAAGTGTTACAACACAAGTTGATGCATGCGAACCGGCACGTATGTATGTACATACACATACATACTTACATATAGTATGTATGCAATTTTGTTCAAAGCGATTTGACTATCGAGCTCTTGGATATTTTCTGCTTTTGTGTTTTTTTCATTCAATACATTTTTCCCTTCGTTGAGTTTAAGTTGTATGGGTAAAGTACTCGTCCCTACTATAACGTTTATCGAAAACAACCACCTTTGCATGTTAAACTGCATTATCAACAGCATATGACTTGAGTACAATTTTAGACTAAAGATGGCAGAAGCACTTGACAAAATAAAGTAGTCAGTTTTATTGATATATATTTTGCCGCCTAACTTATTAAACTTAACGAAGAAAAACACAATTACTTTTCCTCACAAAAAAACAAAAGAACCTAAAAGCACGTGGTAACTTTGGATCCATATCTTCTGACTATAACTAGAATTTTATGGGATAATTGTTTTGCACTCAGATCAACTTAGTTCTTAAAATAAAGCATTTTTAATTTTTAATGATGGAACCATTCACACTTAAAATTATAGTAATTACCGGTAAAGTGCGCAGGGTAAAATGTTTTTAGCTTGTGATTTTCCTAAGCCTTTTCAACGTTTCTACTAGAATTATGTAAGCAGGGACACTTAAACAAATTTCTTCATACATTAATATTCAATATTATTAGAAACACCAAATTGTCCATATTAAAACGGATATAGTTATAAGTGAGAATTACTGTGTGGATTGCTGAATTGAAGTAAACTTTGAGAAACGAAGGATGTGCTACACTCTACTTTGTTGTTGTAGTATACTACATAGTAGTAACTTTTACTTCGTTTGTAAAAATAATGCGAAACAGCATCATTGTGCAACTAAACCAAAGATAATATCAAAGCTCGATAAGTTTGTACTTAAAAGAGAATTCCATGGTGTTATGAAGGCTAACAAATGGAAAATAATATATTTTGTTGTTAATAGTTACATAGTTAAATGAAGCTAATTTAAAATCACAGTATCTATTTAATGTATAACAATATCAAAACTCCAAGTGAAAAAATTTGTGGACATTAAAAGAAAAACATATTGGAAAAAAGTATTGTTAACTAAAAACTAACATTATATATTATAGTTCCCATATTTTCTTTGTACTTTTTTATTTAAACCCAGAATATTATTTCACAGCTGGCAGTGCCGTAGCGTTTTTATAAAGCAACAGCAAAAATTTCCTAAATGTCACGACGAATTCGCAAATCACACACACATTCACCTATGAAGATAAAGAGAAAAAAGCACGAAGCGGTAGTTGAAGCATTTTTAGTTCATTTTTCTTAAACGAAGACGCGAATTCATAAAATTTTGTTATTTGCAAAACTAAAGAACAAAACGCTCTAATAAAACGTTTAAAAAGTAATAGAAATGTGTAAAACTAAACATATAATAAAAGAACGCTTGTGTTGACAATTGAAAAACGTAAAAATAATTAAAACGTAAATTGCATAAGATACAAACAGCGGTATTGAGTTGATCACAAAAGAAGAAAATCCTCTTTATGAGAAAGTGCATGAAAGAAATTAAAAAATACAATATTGTTTTCAGTATTTTTGCAGATATTTATAGATTATTGGAAAATAACAATAATGTGTTCAGGAATTTAGAGAAATGTATATTTTGTTGCTAATTTTTATAAAACATTGTCGGGTTTTTTTTTGCATCGAATTCGCTCTGAATTGTTTTTTTTCGACATTGCAAGTACTTTTTGTGCGAAAGATGTCGCCGTAGTTTTTTTTGTTGAGCAGTGGTTGTAGTTGTTTTTTTTTCATTTGTCATTTTTTCTATGAAAATTAATAAGCCAATATATTTTATAAAATTGCAAATATATCTGTTATTAATTTAAAATAATTATGTTGAGTAATTTAAGAATTAGAAACTTACAGCTGCGTTGAATTCTCAGTATTAAAAATTCCTTCATTTTACAAGTCACGAGGTTTTTGTTTTGTGCGATTTTTTTCTTCAATTTCTTAAAATAATCAAAGGGATTCTTTTTTTAAATAAGTCAAATCTATTTGCAAAATGTAAATTTTAACATTTCTTCTATTTTATTGCAATTTGAAGGTTAGACGCCGCTTTTGAATCACTTTTGTAGAAAAGCGTTGCCAGAAAGTATTGCCAACGCAAAGGGAGGGTATTAAATTTAGATTTTCATACGAAAGAAAACCACTTATCGTTAGCATAAATATGTACATGGATATAGGCTTTTCCAGTCTTTACTGAAAATAGTAGAAGGATTCATAGGGGCTTAGTTTTTGGCATTTTCAGTTTTGGGTATACTGATCTTACTCAAATAGTATCGCACAAAAAAAGCATCCCATTTTTGTTGCATTCAATTGTTTATTTTTAAACGAAAAAAGCGAAACAGGATTTGATTTCAAAATCTTAGTCTCTATGGAAAATTTCTCCGTAGTTGTGAATATTATAATACCAATTCAACTTATCGGATTTTGAATACGTATTTTCGTACAATATCGATTTCTCAATATATAATGCCAGCCTAATATGCTTTTTAAAAAGTTGTTGAACACTAAAAATTTAAAACATTTTTTAAAATTTGGAGCTAGTGTCCAAAGTTCCTAATGCTCTTAGTAGTCACTAGTTCAAAATGCTCGTTTAATTACATAATTACTTGTTAAATGAAATTAGTATTCAAAGTGCTTTTAGCTACATTTCAGATCGGTCATAAAAACAGCTACAGATACTTGTTGCGAAAAAATCCAAAAAAGGGCAATATTTATTTAAAGAGCAACTAAAATTTTACAAAAGAAATATTTGGAAATCATTTTTTTTTCTGGCAACTTTATTCTGATCGTAAAAACCGAAGCGCTGCGAAAATGTATTAAAAGAAATACAAAAATATATAAAAAAAAATTTGTAAATAAAAATACTATGAAACTAGAGTGCATGTAAATAAAAACGCGGAATGAATAAAAATAAAAAGCTAATACTTTTGTTTAAAATTGTTGTATATCTTTTAATTATTTTGTAGCCTCACAGTGCATTTCCTCCTCCCTCTATATTCCCGGCCAGCACAAAAATAATAAATATTACTGTGTTAAAAAAAGTGCTGTAAACATTTAGTTAAGAATTCTGACAAATAGTGATGAAACGTAAATAAAGTAAGAACAACTCGATAAATAAACAAAATAGAAAAACGTTTTCAAATATTAATTCTTAGCAAAATAATCTCCATATTTTCTCATTCCCCTTTCCTATTATCATCTCCGAAAGTTTTTCTTCTCCTATTTCGCCTTCATATACATCAATATTCCTTCTGTTATTTTGGATTCGGCTGTAAATCAATTTTGGTTAACTTTTTTGGTGTCCAGCAAGCAAACTGTTAAACTGTCATGGCCGGTAAGTTTTTTTCACTGCCTTGCTTTTAACGTACATATACATATGTATGTATGTACATTAGTATTTACGTGAGTATGTGTGATTGATTGTGTTTTCATTCTATTAGGCTTTATTACACTTCTTTCCACGTTTTGCGGCGCAAAACAAAAAACATTGATAAAACAACAATATTGTTCGAATTGCCTGGTGTCTGTTTTTGTGTTTTTCTATTAATACATGTGTATGTGTGTGTGTGTGTGTACGTAGGTATGTCGTTTATTTTATTTGCATTTAAAATTAAAAAAAACTTGTTTATGATCTTATAAAAATGATTGGTTTAAAATTGTATCACATAACCAAAAAAACAAAAATTAAACAAAATTCAATATATTCCTACGATGTATGTATGTGTGTATGTGCCTACAATTTTATATCTACATTATTTTTTTTTCAATTGATATTTTAATTAAAATAAGTTTCTGTTGACATCCTCCACATCCTTTTACAAATACAAAAATAGAAATTATTTGCTGAATGGGTTTTTTATATTATTTATAATGCTTTTTAGAGTCCAAAGCTAATAAAATAAACTTTTTGTGTACATACGTATGAATGTAGGCATCAAGGTGTTTTTACTTTTATAACAACGATGCCAGAATGAAGATTTTACCCTAATTTTGAATATTTTTTAATTAGAATAGAATTTTACGATTTTTCCCCCCATAATAAGATTTGCGGTCTTGTCTAAACAAGGAGCCCAATTACAACATAAGATAATAACAAATTGGAGGGTGATTTATATACAAAAGATTATTTGTTAGCTAGCAAGTGTTTATGATACATGTATGTAACTTAAAAATTTATTCTACTTGTAATGTCTGAAATCTGCACAGCATAATCTATGTACATATGTAGGTACTTATGTATGCATATACATACATATGTACATAGTATTTCTGATAACTTCCTAGGTATAAAAGGTAAAGTCAATAGCAAGTTTTTATATATACATATGTATGTACATATGCATATACGATCATTCTATAGACTGGGGCACGTAGAATACGTCATGCGTTGTAATTTGCCTCTTTCCACTGACTACTAAGTTAAAATACAGGGTTTGTTATGATCTTTGTCAAATAGAGTACGTCGACTTAAGCGCAGCGTATCAAAGTTGAGCAACTTTTTATGTACATATGTACGTTGAGTACTTTGACAACTTTCAGTAAATTTTTTCTCTGTTTTGATTTATAATAGTAAAGAAAATATTTATTATTAGAAGTGGAAAATAAATTAATTTAGTCTGTGCGCGTGTGTGGGATTTTACATGCTTTATCAAAGTACTCATTGTGCCAACCTAATCCGATCTCTCAATTTTGAAATGTAATAGGTATGTAGATGCTTCAATAGGCACAGTCTAACAATTGGTCTACTGCCATGTACCGAAAAAGTAAAAAGTTAAAAAACAATATAAGGTGCTTCCATACCAGACAGTTTTTTCCATTTAAGAAAATTGAAACAAATAACTATGTATGTATGTACATATATGTATGTGCATACATATACATATCTAACCTGTGGGTGTCAAACCGAAACAATCTAATAAACGTACAATCTATGCATACATATGTATGTATGTATGACGGTATGTATGGTACATAAATATGTATGTAGTATGTAGGGACATTTTACGGAATAATTTTATTATCATAAACTGTTTTATTGAATTTTTGGTCTTTATGTTATACTTATACATATTTATGTATATTTTTGTTTTTATGTATTTATTGTACATACATACATACTTAAGCACATACATATGTATGTATGTATGTATATCCTTTTTTTTTTGGTTGACATCTTAGAGTTCCGAAATCGCCAACATTGCGTGTTTGTGTTGTATTTATATGCATTTGATTGTTTGGGTTATTGAGTGCATCATTGTATATTGTTTTTGTTGTTGTTTTTATTTGAAAAATTTGTTGTATCTTGTTTTTTCACCAGAGTGTTTGTTAGGAATCGAACCAACGACCTGTGCAATGTTTGTCGCATACTTTACCAACTCATCCATCGAGGCACTCACACGGCATCAGTTAAATTCTGGTATATTCATCCCTGCAATATAGAATAAACAAATAGTGCAACACTACTAATTTTTTTCCTCCTCCCTAATCCAGTTCTGGTACAAAGCACTGCATATGTAGAGATCTACCCCTGAGTACTGGTCCCGAAAAAAAATCGTAAAAAACAGCTAAGGACAGCGATATAGTTTATTTTCGCGGTTATGAAAAACACGTTGAAGTTTCGCATAGAACTTCCTATAAAAGTAGTTCAAAGTACTTCCTTAAAACCAGAAGTAAAGTTTATTTCTTTCAACAAAAAAAACAAAAATTATTTTATTTAAAAAAAAGTAAACACAAAACTACTTTTGATAGGAGTACTTCTTTCATGCTAGCGAAAAAATTAAATCGCTATTCTCCGTATCTTTCCACTCTTTTAGAGCTGAGGCTCGCATATATAGAAGAAAAAAAAAACACAAAAAAGAAGTGTTTTGTTTGCTTTCATTTGGTAACTCGTTGTTGACATCCAAGGGAGAGAAATATCCCATTTCTCTTATTAAGAAAAACACTTGTTTTCGAAGTGTTTTCAATGTCGTACGAAGTGCTGTTAATTTAGAATTTTCGATTATTGTGTTGTTTACGATTTAAAAAACTTCCACAAAAATGTATAAAAGAACGTAAATATGTTTAATTCTTTCGATTGTTTTGCTAAATTGTAGATGGCAAAATTAAATGTCCTTTTTCGAATTTTTCAATTACATTTAATGGATCGCACAGTCTAGTATTAATTTTAGTGAATAACAGATGTGTTTCACAGCACATTTTGTGTAAACACATAACTTGAGCATTTTACTGTTTTCAAAAATACATACATATATGGTAAAACATGTTTATTGCTACATGTTTGGC
Source organism: Epicampocera succincta (assembly GCA_932526305.1). Taxonomy (NCBI): domain Eukaryota; kingdom Metazoa; phylum Arthropoda; class Insecta; order Diptera; family Tachinidae; genus Epicampocera; species Epicampocera succincta. The sequence continues at coordinate 64,507,703 of OW052034.1, forward strand.
GCAAAACACATGTCCTTAATTCAAATTTATAAAAACACACAACGCTATTTAACTTGTTACGAAAACGCCTTGATTTGGTCGTCAATTTTCTATTAAATTTATAAAAACGCACAAGCAATTTAACTTGATACGAAATCTGCTTGATTTGGTCGTCAATTTGGTATTAAACTAAGGAAATTTCAATTATAATTTAAAATCAAAAATAAAATATAAAAATGCAAGTGGGTGTCTAAAGCTTACCCAATGTCAAAGAGGATTAACTCTGACGGGATATAAAAAGTTTATTGTCGTTTTATAGTGTTAAACTTGGAAAAAGTCTTCGGCATATTAAAAGTGTTCCTCAGCTTCACATTTTCAGTGACCTATAATGTTCACATTTTTTTACTTACACCCACGCAAACTAGAAAAAACTAATTTAATTTTGATGTTGCCTTTCACCTTAAAATGAGGTAGGAAAGGTAATTAGTGCTTTCTTCAATGTCTTTGACCAGCATTAAGAGCTAAAGTCCCTTTTTTGATTATATTGTTGTGCGAGTAATTTTGCTCTAGCGCTGCCACCTTTCTAGCACATAAATTGTTAAGTAGAACAAGGCACAAAAATTTATAATTACTACTTGGTACCATAAGCGATGTAAAAATATATAAAATCTAGAAAAAACCTGATGTTCGATACAAATGTATGTAGTACATGTATATGAAAGTATGTATGTATGTATGTTGTTATTGTAAAGATGGGACCTGGTGAATATAATTATAAAAATAAATACAATTATTTACATAAATTTTTCGCAATGCAATGTGATTTGAGAAGAACAAACAAATTTTACTCTCTTGTTGAAAAAAAAGTTAAATTATATCAAAGCTACGGAAATTACAAAAAAAAAGTGTTTTCTGAGGATCAGACAATTTAAATACCAAATTCTTTAAACAGACTGCCTTTTGTATACAAAATATTTTGACTCTTGTCTGGTTTTGAGACATGTTCTCAGCGACAAACAAATGTGATATCTATGCAGCAGTTGTGTATTAACACAAAATAAATTTACGTATGTACGTACAGTTAAAACTTATATCATTGAAAAAATAATGGTTCAGAGTTTTTTTGATTTAAAAATGTCAAAAGTAACAAAAGATCGTTGCTAGAACGGTTTGTAGTAGAATGTGTTTAAACTCTGTGCAAATGGTGTCTTAAAGTCTAGAAGCCAAAAGCGGAACAGAAAGCAGAATAAAAATGATTTTAATTTAATAATTATAATTCAAAACTTAAGTATTTGGCAGAAAAGAAATACATATATATGTATGTATGTATGTACAAAAAACCTCATACGTGAGAATAGAAAGAGAACAGAAATTTAAAAATATTAACAAAAATAGAGTGAATCGATTTTTCGCTCCTTGCATAATGATCAGGTAACAAATTGAGATGATTTTGAAAGTTATTGAAAACGATTTCTGTCGACAACAGTCGAAACTAACAAACTTCAATTTTGATTGTGCTTTGTGTTATTGGGTTCTACAACGTTTTAAAAAATAACTGTGTTTCCGTCGAAGTATGTATGTAGTACGTGTGTACATAATAGTATTATTGTGAACTTAACGAACGGCGTAGTTTTATTGTATTGAGTTTTCATGCCTACTTTCATTGGTATTACATCAAGTGTGGTGAGAGAAATATGACCTATATTTACATCATCGTAGACTAACAGAGAATTGTATTAATAGCTGCAAGTATGATAGTGCAGAAAAATCACGTGTACAAAAATTTTCCTCAATTTGTTAATATAAAAGTTGGTTACTTTATAGTTGTATCAGCACTACCAGTCAGACGACCGGTCAATTGGCTGTCTGCCACTGATCTTACAGGTTTGTTTGTGCCAATATTTAGTCGTATCAGTATAAAACAATTTTGACAGAATATTTGTTGCATTTTATTTCGTTTTAAAAACAAAACAAAAATTCACTATTTTCAGTTAATTTTGCTAACATGTGCCTAAATACATACATATGTATGTGCATACATGGACATACATACATACATATCTTATTTTAAAAATAAAAAAGAAATTAAAACAAAAAACTTTTTCTGGGTCAAGGCAAAAAATACTCAAAAATTTCGTCAACACTTTGTATTTGATAATTTGTGTGTTACAAGAGCTAAAAATTAAAATAAAATGGGTAATTAACTCTTTTCTTTTACTTCAGAATTCTTAATGTATTTAAATATTTTTTTTTGTTGGTAACTGATGCTTTTAATATAAGCAGATATATACATGTGGTATGTATGTGTAGTATTTCCTTCCCACAGTGTTTATATGTATATGTACATAATTTCTAATTTAAAACAATAATATTGTGTTTTATTTTAAGACGCTCAACAAATGAAAATATTATTTAGCTTCGAGTAAGTGCGGCTAATGTGGTATACCTATTTGTTTTTAGGTTACCAAATTTTTATTTGTTTCCCGCTTAATCCACATTTTCAGAGAAATTCGAGAAAATATTGCAAATCTTCAAATCTTAATAAACGTGACTTAAAAACATGTGCAGGTAATGTAGTATACCCTGTGATATTAATGTAATGTATAGTATACCACATAACCAGCTGGTAATGTTTCCTTTATATTGAGTTTTTTTTTTTTTTTTTTTTTTATAGATATCTATATGAGAATAAACTTTTTATTGTAATTTTTAAAAGAAAAAATAAGATAAAAATAATTATTTAAAAAACATAACAATTTCATTGTTATCTACTGAAATGAAATGACTTATATCTTTCAGACTTAACAAAAGTAATTCATAAAAAGTAATAGAAATGGCATTTTTTAATTGCAAGAATCAGAAAAAAACTGTACTGCGCTTAGGAATACAAAGTTCATGAGCCCAAATGTATTAGCATTGCAAACATGGAACCCATCGCTTAAATATGGCATCATTCTTGTAAGCCTTATCACAATAATTGCACATCTGAAAACTCCTCTACCTCGGTTGTGTCATTTATATTAATGTTTTCATCACTATCACCTGAATGTGAATTAGTTCGAGATTTCTTTCGGTTGAAATTTTTGGACGCTTTTTAAGAGATGAATTTAAGGGAACTTTGTGTTTTCTATTAATGTTTTCAATGCTCTGCATTAAATCATTTTTGTATGGCGAAGTTGTAATGACAGTAGCCTTAGTTTTTCTACTCTTGCGATTCGTTTCTGGCTTCCGCATCTTAAGTGGTGGAGAAATCTGCCAGGAAGTAATAAAAAACTTTTCACTTGTGCTGGGGGTTTCCTCTGAAAAATTAGTTTCAGATATTATGTCATTTGCAGTTTCTGCAGCTGCGGTGTTTGTAGTTTCCACTGGAACTATGAAAAATGAATTGATCTGGTCAACGCTTTTCGAAATAAAATGAGAGAGGTGAGATGCGGTCACAGCTCCGTAATAGAATGACCATAATTTAACACAAAAACATCTTAGTGTAAAAATATTTAGCAAAAAACATTAAACTAGAAGTATGTAAATCTATACAGATATTGCAATGAAAAAACGAAAGAACCACACATTTTTCGTGCCTCAATTAACCGGCAAACGTGTGGCTTTGTTTTACAACTTCTATTATCTGTTATTTTATTTGTTTAACCTCTATTATCCCTGCAACAAATTTTTACCAATTAAGTATTTAGATACAGAATTCAAATTCTCATGTCTTCTCATCTGTTTGTTTTATTTTTTCATTAAACAAATATTGCTTGATCAGATTAACATCATCATATAACTCTTGAATTTTGTTATGGCTCGTTCAAATTGTAAGTCATCAAAAAGAGCCAAAAAACACAAAATTGCCTTAATTTATGACTATCAGAAAATAATATCTATTAAAATTTTGTAGGAATGATGGTGAAACTCCAACTTTGGCAGAAGCAATTGGGGCTGAAAATGTTCTCTTAAAGGTCTTACAAAATTACGGCTCTCTAGGCATTTTAGAGGCAGATAAAATGCAACTACATCGCATACAATCTCATTTGATTAAAGAACAATTAAAAGCAAAAAGGCAAACTACTTTAAAAGAATATTCTATGTATTACGCACAATATTATATTATATATGCATATAGTTATGTAAGACACTTCTGTTAAATGTAAAATTAAAATAATGCATACTTTTTGTGTTTCTAAATGACCTCTATTAACCGTGTTTTTCGACTATCGATTATATAATTAGAGTGGGAAAAGAAATGGCAAGAACAATTTAAAATACCAATCTTCACAGGTACCAAAAATAATATAAAATAAAAACTACAGAAGTAGAAATATTTACAAACTTATATTTTACTATTTCCTGAAAGGCAGGTCAAGTACATGTATTCTATTGTCTAACAACAATGGCGAGAACGTTTGGTATGAAAGCTAAGAAGGTTAAAATGTCGTATCATTTACATATGTGGCAGTAGTTGGACCATCAATAGTGAGCCTATCTGATGCGTAAGTAGTATATAGGACCGGTTCTAAAACACTGCCCTCCGGAATGCCAGATTTTACATTACCAAAGTCAAAACCTTCATCATTTACACTACCATAGAAATATCGTCGATTGAGCCATAATTTGAGCGCCGAATTGTTGCTGGAATCGATATTTTAGCAGTCCGTCGTGCCACACTTTATCAAAGGCTTGTTGTATACCTAAAAATACAGCCCCACAAAATAGTTTGTTTTGTAAAGAATTGGAAATAACTTCTACATTTCTGTGGCATTACTCTGGTGTACCGTGTTTGTGCTGAAAACTAAATTGATGTTCCGGAAGAATATAATTACTTTTCAAAAAAGGTAATAATCTTCAAACAAAAAGTCGCTCAAAAATTGTAGAAAATGTAGAAAGCAGAATTATAGGTCAATGCGATGATACTAAGTGATCAGCCTTGGTATTTGTGAGATTAAAAAAGATCTTGGCAAAGAAAACTATTTCCGAAATAATATCTGACCGGCGAAATTCTAGTTTATGCTGAAATCACAGCTCCATAAATGTGATCGGCAACATTAATGACTTATGCTCCATACTATTTTTTGCCTTAATTTTAAATCATGTTCAAATAAAATAAATGTTTTATATGCACATATATGTCTTTATAATAATATTACGTCTCTTACTGCAAATGACATTAAAAAGAAGTAGCGCTTTTTTAAAAGATCAAATAAAAAATTCAGGCGGTATCATTTTCTTCTGTACTTGTGAGGTACTAATAAGATATTTCCAAAACTAATTTAAAAAATGCAACGAATGAGTATTGAGACATATTCTAAGCCTTTCCATGTTCAAGGCTCAAGGAGTACGTGAATAAATTTCCCATAATTGTAATTGCAATTGATTGGGTTTCAAATCTAAGGATTTCGCATCACATAGAGTGTGGTATAAAATATACAACAAACACAATTTTTGAATCTTGAAAAGTGGTATAAAATACAAAATTTTGCCAAAGAAAAAAACTGCAGACAAAAGAAAATCTAAAAGTGGGAGGTTTCAGCCGAATTTTTCTTTTCTTTTAACGTTTTAGTGTTCAACAACAATGACGCAATAAAAAATGTGTTTCTTTGCTCTTTATCAATTAAATTCATTATAAAACTGAGCGAAATGTTTACAGGTCTGTCGGTTGGTTGGTTGGTTGGTTGGTTGGTTGGTCTACTTTTAGAAGCGTCATTGTGTTCTGCATCGTTTGTTAGTGCAATCACTCACTTAAACATGCATAAAATTTCAAAAATCATTGAAGCAATCAATGCGAATGCCATGGGAATTATATTGACTTTTTATTACATTTTTTCTCTTCTCTTAAAAAAGCGCCATTACAATATGTTTGTAGGCATGTGTGTTACATTTAGGCCTTGTTAATTGCGTTAAACAAACATTCTTGATTTAAGCGTGTGTTTGAGCGAACAAAAAACAGAACACAAAATACTTGAGTATGAAAATAATTTAATGCAATCAATATCTGTTATACCTGCTTATAAAAATTTAACTAAGATGAACATGCTAATATTTAGTAATGCACAATAATTTTGTTTAAATATGTAAGATTATATGCTGATGTTTCATTAATTTTGAAATTAGAAGCCGAATTTCTTGTAAGGCAGAACCCTTGTAGCTGGAACTTGAAATTTGTATTTCAACAGTCATAAGATTACGAAAGCAATGCTCTCTGGACCCGCAGAAAATATCTATTGGTAAAATCTCTATATAGATATACAAATAACGTTTTTAATCAACGTTTTCGACAAACTTTTACCATCCAAGTTTTTTTTTTAATGTTTTGTGTTTTTAACATTTTTTGTGAAGGATTTTGTTTATAGGTATTGACATTATGTTGTAAGGTGGCATTTTTTATTTAAATAAAAATTTAAAACTAAAACAACACATTTGCATCAGTTATTTTGATGTTTTGTTTTGAATTTATACACATGTTTTTTTTTACAATTTTCATTTTCCAATAGAAAGTATGTATTTCACTTCAGTACCTAAAACTGAATCAGTTTTAATGTCACACTGTTTTTCTATTTTTGGTTACACCCAAAGCGTGTCGATTGTTAGACTTTGAAAGCAGAAAATAACAAAAAAGATTCTAAAAAACCAAAATACCTTAAAGACTTCATATTTGCCAATATCAAGTGTGACGCAATAAGGATCACATAAATTTCTATAGGAGCGAATGTTAAAAGTGTGTGATGTTGTCAATGCTCGTTATGTTAAGAGCTGGAAAACTATGACGTTTACATAAAAACTTACGGCGAGCGAGGCCAACAGAAAGATGTCATGGGAAAAAGTCGTTCCGTTCAATGATTTATCTGTAGTATTTGAAATAAAATGAAGAAAAAATAAAACCTAAAGTTTCTTTACCTTGCAAAGTTTTACTTTCCTTGTTTGTGAGTGACTGTCTGGTGACCTCATTGGTTTGACTGGTAAAAAGGTTTTTTTTTTATTTCAGCAAAACCCGCAAATTTTTTTGGCATGATGCACAAAAGGATAAATAACAAAATTTTAATCGCACTTCTACGGATATTCCATGTTTACCCAACGTGGATGAATTGTTAAAAAAATAAAATATTCTTGGAAGTTTTTATTCCAATAAGAGGAAGGATTTTTTGAAACATTCGCTTTAAAGATTTGGTTTTAAAAGTTCAAGTTAAATTAAAGTTAAATTAGATGGAAAAGAGTTTGAGTTAATGACTGTTTTATTAAAAGAAGTTGATAACAACTTATATGGTATTCAAATTTAGTTATATTTTTTTTTTACAATTCTAATACAAAAATTCCGAAAATAATCTGTGCAAAAACAAAGCCTGTTTCTCAGAAAGCTGACTAGAGAATTGCGCAGAATTAAGTAAAAGTTCTATTGGCTCTAACTTGATGAAGCGAGATAGTATTTGATTTAAGACCTATAATTTCTAGGTACTTTAAAAGAACTTAAATATGTATGTATATACATACACTAAATATACTACATACAACGTTGGATATAAATTTCATTTGAATTATTGGTAAAAATAATTAACAGTTGCAGTATTTAAAAAAATCTTAAGTGGGTAATTTGATTTTTAGGTGTTCTGAGGATCGCGCCTTTTACTTGCTCTAGTAAATCAGCTGTTTAAATCAACTCGTCAGACCTCATGTAAACAAGTGCCACAGAAAATTATTCAAACAATACAAACATTTTTAAATGTAATAATTTGTGGGAAATACGATTATCAGAACATGCCTGTCAATCAAATGTTCTAGTTGCTTTATTATGGATCAGCCATCAACTGGTTAAAGGTTTTAGGTAATTAATCGACCACCCTTATTTTCGAGAGAAAAGTTCTACGTTCAATCTTCGGCCCTGTTTGCGTTGATGGTTTCTGGAGAAGAAGATTCAATCATGAACTGTACGGGTTGTACAGCGACATGAGCCTAACCAGGCACCTACGGATCCAACGGCTAAGATGGTTGGGCCATGTAGAGCGCATGGAGAATACTGCTCTGACCCATAGAATCTTCGATTCCGAACCTGTGGGACAACGCATCAGAGGATGCCCACAGAACCGATGGCGCACACAAGTGAAGAGGAACCTCAACCAACTTGGTGTGCAAAATTGGAGGACGCTGGTAAAGACCGTGCCAGCTGGAAAACTTTGTTGGTTGAGGCCCAGGTTCACCACGGACTGTATCGCCAAAAGAAGAAGAAGAATCGATCCACCTAAACTTGAGCTTTTCTTCATGTAAATGTTGATTCTTTTAATTTTTTGAGTAAAAAACCTCATCCCTGAAAAAGTTATTCTACCACCTACACCTTTACTTAGCGAGTTCAGTTATCGGATCAGATAGACTATTTTCATATAACATTTTATAGAACTTTTTAGTCAAAAAACCTGTCAAATTAAATAAAAAAAGTAAAAAAATTTCTGTTTTGTTTTATAATCACGCGAGAGCAGCATCTCACTTCGAATCATGCCCACCCGCTCCTTCGTAATTACATTAAAATTTGCTCACGACATACATATCTTCTACGAACAATTTTTTAAACGATTTGGCATAAGAAGTAATTTTAGATTGTACATCGTAGTATTCAACGTCATTATAGTTTATGTTTGAATGACAACCGAACAAGAGAGAAAGAGAAAAGATAGAACTGAACTAAAAAGGAACAAAACTGTGCGTTTGTATTGTTCATAAAAGAAGCCATTAAGGTTTTTGTTATTTTGTCGCTCTTTTTCAAATAAATGTATGGCAACTAATATCCTTGCACGATGTGCATACATACATACACACTACATATGTAAGCATGCAATTATATGTCGCACATTTAGTTCAAGAGTGACATAATCCAAAATCGTAAAGTTCTGCAAAAATCGAGTTCAAAAAGTTAATTTTCTTAAAAAGGCAAAAAAATGTTAAGTACTTTATTTCGCCAAAGGGTTGATTGAATGCAAAGACGAATTTGTGTAATAATTATGCATCTTCAACTCGAAAATTTTATTTTTTTATTTGAGCCACTTATGATGTAAATGAGCGATGTGGACACACAAAAGTATGTAACCACTTCCTCTATGTATGTATGTATGTACAATATGCATGTATGTATATCCTTTTATCTATATACAAACACCTTCTCATGTGCTGGAAATTGAAATAAATATATACGTACGTACATAAATGTATATGTGTGTGTTTTTATTGACAAGAATTACAAAATATGATTTAATTATGTACATACATATGTGTTTGCTATACATACTACATACATATCTGTATAACCAATAAGGAGAAACTAAGTGCAGTATAAAAGCTTAATTAAATTAATTGAATATTTTTTTGTTACAAAACCGTTTTATTTTTTTTTCAACTTTTCAGCAAATATATTTTTGTTTCTATGCAATGAAATGAGTTACTACAGAAAACAAATATGAAGTAAAATTTAATGTCTCTTTTCCAACTGGGATATTTAAAAAAAGTTTTAGCAGCTTTTCTTAAATTTCTAATAGAAATATAATAATTTAAAGTAATTCTGAGTTATAAAAATTTTAAATAACTTCTATGTTTTTATTATTTTTATTGTAATAGATTAAAACAACAACAACAACAAGGCCACTGCAAACTCCTGACCTAATTTAAAAACTAAAAAAAAATTAATTGAATATTAATTGTTAAAAAAAATATTAATTTGTTCAACAATTTTAAGGTGAACTTTAATATTTCTCTGCCCTCTTAGATATAATACACTTGTGTCCAATATATGTACAAAATTTTACATCAAAATAAAATTCTTTTTGACACTATATTCTTTAATTGCAAGTTCGCTATTATTGGTTAATTAACTTCGCATCTTTCTGTCACTCAACAAAAACTTATTAAATTATAGCAGGTGTTTCTACCCTAGGCCGTAAAGTACAGTTGTAGATCTGATTAAAGTATTTACGACACTACACGAAGAAAGAGTACTGAACTTTTATTTGCTACGCTGTAGTTAAAAAACAACACAAAAAGCTCTGAGAACTACTCTTGTTAAATGTACCAGAATAAACCTATCAATCAATCACTTTGTCGATAAAATTATTTATATGTTGCATCGCGATGATATATGTACATACATACATACATACATACATACTCGTATGTAGGTACATACATATTACATATTTAATAATAAAATAAAGGAAGAGGAGAAATACTTAAATGTGTTGTTGTTTATTCCTCTTTTCCATATACATACATACATATGTATGTATGAGTAAATGTCTTGGTAATCCCACAATAATACGATCAATTTATTTTTATAAGAAAAGAAAAATAGATACACTATAAATTAGAATCTCTTGCCCATATGTTTTTGGTATAGCACTAAAAAAGCAAGAAATTAATGCAGTGATGATTTACAAAACTTTCCTGTTTGAAGATTCAGTAAAATTTTTGTATATACATACATACATACGTTATAATTCCGACCGTTGTTAATTATTTCCTTTTATTCATCTTAAATTTGCCATTCGCAAAAATCACAAACACTCTTTAGGCGCTCGCATATTTTTATTACCTCCCATGTACAGGGCAAATTGTTGGCAAAGGACAAATGGCAAAATTCGTACATTTGTAGAACAATGTCTAAAAAGAGATTGTTTAAAACGTGGCTGTAAAACTATAGCTGCCTATAAACTGCTAAATATTGTACAATTTTTACTTTCTTTTGGGGCTACACACACACACAAAATTATAACACACTCTCTCTCGCTCTCTGCTTACAAACCGTTTCGAAGAAATATTTATTAAAGACAGCGTTGCCAAATGTGCAGATTTATTACCTCTGTTTTGACATGCAAAACAGACTTGGAGACTGTTGCTTGGAAAAAACAGCTTTTTTAATTCAAGGCAGTTTTAAATTTTATTTGAATAAAATAATTACAATGTGACAAATGGAATTTTTTACAATGCTAAAATGTTGAAATTTGTAAAAATATTGCAAAGGTTCAGAACATTTTTCCGAATTTAAAATAAATTATTCACGCAATTTTGACAATACCAACCAAACCAAGAAATAATTCCATAAAGATAATCCTATTTTATGTGGAACTTTAGGAATCGAAAGACTTTTTAAAGAAAAATTATTTCAGTTGCACAAATTTTGTGCAAGAATATGTACAATTATATATATAATAGTATGTATAATTAATTAAGTAATTATTTACGATCTTTAATATTTTTATAAGAGATGAATTAAATGAAATGTTATATGTTGGGTTTTGTACTTTTAATTTTATATGTATTCTAGACTATCCCGGTGTGCCTCGAACTCTTCCACATGGAAAACGAATTTTGAAAATTGCTTCAGAATTGACGAAATTATTTGATAATCAATTTGGACACCCTCACCATCCCTCCCCATTTCCAAAAAAAAGTTAGTGGACCTTTTCCATATATAAAATGAATTTTTAAAATTGATCCACAAACAACACAGTAACTGGATAGTCCATTTTCGAGGGCACACTTTGCACCCTCCTTATTTTACAAAAAAAAAAAAAAAAAATTAGTCGCCCTCTTCCATATGCAAAAATAATTCAGAAAATTGGTTCAGAAAAGGCAAAGTTATCCCCGTTTACATGATAAAATGTACTAAAAAGTAAGTGGAAGAAGTAACATAATTTAAAAAAAGTAGGCGTGGTTAAAAAAGCAGTAGCCTATAATTATTCCGAGTTCGAGTTAAATGTTGTGAAAATTTTGTGAAGGTCTTGCCAGGGGTCTGGTCTCCTGTAAGAAACAAACAAACACACATTCTACTTTATATGTAGATATATGTACATACATATGTTTATTTTTCGTATATTTAATATACAAATTTATATGTTTTGGGTTTTTTTTTTATTGAAATGAATTAATAATATTCAAATGTAGTTGTATAACTTTTCTTATTTTGTTATAAAGGAACAGATTTGTCTAAAAAAACCTGATTTTTTTTTGGAAATTGTCAGTTTTTGTAAAAAAAATAGATTACCGAGGCTGCCTTTTAAAAATGGTAGAACAATGATGGTGGTGCATATTGTCAGTAAGCAGCTTCTAAACTGGCCGCTTTTAAAGCTATTTTGATTTACTCTTGTACATACATTGTAGGCACTTACATCCATATGGGTCTGTTGTAAATATTTGCATGTGGCTTGCAATAGTAACAGATATGTTTTTGTTTGTTTTCATTCTTTTTTATACTACACACATACATATATACTTTGTCTAAAATGAAAATGAATAAGATCATGTCATGTATTATACAACCGTCAAGAGTACTTTAGTCGCAAAATCCACAAACTTTAATGCAAATATGGTCGTTTTTTTTTGCAAAAGCACACAACATACACATACATAATCAGAAAAGTATGTACTCGTATATTGTACATGATTTGCATGAATACAGACACAGATACATGTCAAAGGTAGCTGAACTTTTTCAGTATTGAAAAAATTGACGGCCACAAAAAACGAACACAAGAGGAAATTGAAAGACGTATTCAACAAGACTACTTTATTTCTATTTCGAAAACAATCGATTGCACTTTTATTGAGAAATGACAAAAAAAAAAACAGAATTGCTTAGAAACGAAATTTGTGAGTATATCTACTCGTAAGAAATATATATGTATATGTATGTATAAAGGGAAATAACTTTTTAAAATGTAATAAAGGATATTTACAGGACAATAAGAAAGTCTTGTTTGTGTAGAAATACAATATCGGAATATCTGCCAACAAAAGGAGAAACCTAAAATTTCCTACCTTGACGATTATCTGACAATAAATTTATATGCCAATAAAAATTTCCCGTTTCATACGGTTGTGGGGTAAAAATTGCCAGATCTGTTATTAGACATCGCCACACGGCCAAACAGCCATAATAGCAGCAGAAAATAGCTGCTGTCTGAGCTGTAAAACATTATTTTTGCTTGGCTGTACAAATTTTAACAGCTCAGCTTTGGTTGCGGCTGAGGCTGTGAAAACCGAACAGCGGCTGTCAGTCAGCCACTGTTGCAAGACAGCAATAATAGCGCGGAAAAGAAATAAATAAACATTAACTTACATAACAGTATTTGTGCTTGTAAATAAAAAAAATAAAAAAAACAAAATTGCCCTAAACCATCTTTGTGCTGTAACATTGACGTAGCAAGTAACTTCTTAAAAAAGTTATGAAATATTCCAATTATTTGAAACTACGGTTCAGTGTAAAGAACACAAATACATAATCTGTTGAACAGAATTCATTGAGTGGCAGCAGATACGGCAGGCAATACACTTACAAAGCCGCAGCGCAGCTTTAGCCCTATGAATTTGCCTTGTAGCAACGGCTGTGACAAGGTCGTTTAAAAAATAAATAAATATAATTTTCAAAAATTAGGGTCTGTTCCACGATTTTGAACGTTAATGTTTGCCTGGAGTATTATGAACAAAATACCATTTTGGCACGAATACACAGAGTAAATGTATTATAATATATTCTTTAAACTAATGTTGAATTTGTTTTTAATCCAAACTGCACACTAAGTGAGAAATTATTATTATTTTTTGTTTACTTAAAGGTAATGGAGAAGCTAGTTGGTGCTTCTCTCAAATAAAAGGAGCCTTAGATGATGATGTCACCGATGCAGATATTATATCCTGCGTTGAATTCAATCACGATGGCGAGTTGCTGGCAACTGGTGATAAAGGTGGGCGTGTCGTTATTTTTCAGGTATGTACTATGACAACACAATATATATGTATGTATGTATATTGTTTCTGCATTATCAATCTATATATATATATATGTATTATCAATTATATTGCAGCGTGATCCTGCATCGAAGACGGCAAATCCACGACGTGGTGAATACAATGTCTATTCGACATTCCAATCGCATGAACCCGAGTTCGATTATCTTAAATCGTTAGAGATTGAGGAGAAAATCAATAAAATTCGGTGGTTAAGAAGAAAAAATCCTGCACACTTCCTGCTCTCGACTAACGATAAAACGGTAAAATTGTGGAAAGTCAGCGAGCGCGACAAATCCTTCGAAGGCTACAATACCAAAGAGGAAAATGGGCTAACGAGGGATCCGCAAAATGTAACCGCCTTACGAGTTCCTTCTGTAAAACAAATCCCTCTGATGGTCGAAGCATCACCCAGACGCATTTTTGCCAACGCCCATACTTATCACATCAATTCGATTAGTGTTAATTCAGATCAAGAGACTTATTTATCGGCAGATGATTTACGAATCAATCTGTGGCATTTGGAAGTAACCGATCAGAGTTTTAATATTGTTGACATTAAGCCAACCAATATGGAAGAATTGACCGAAGTGATAACAGCTGCTGAATTCCATCCAACCGAGTGCAATGTGTTCGTGTACTCTAGTTCAAAGGGCACAATACGTTTGTGTGATATGCGCTCGTCGGCACTGTGCGATCGGCATAGCAAACAATTTGAAGAGCCAGAAAATCCAACAAATCGTAGTTTCTTTAGCGAGATCATTAGTTCAATTAGCGATGTAAAATTAAGCAATTCGGGTCGCTATATGATCTCTAGAGATTATTTGAGTATTAAAGTGTGGGATTTGCATATGGAAACAAAGCCCATTGAAACTTATCCGGTAAGTAAAAAAAAAATTAATCGTTTATATATATTTTCAGCATATAAAAAGTGGTGAAAAAAATATCGACAGTGCAATTTTTTACAAATATTAAAATTCTATTAAAATTTTTTCTCTCTTCATCATTCTTTCCCATCTTACTATTATTTTTCAATAAGACGAAGAATTATTTTCTGCTCTTTTAGGTCCACGAATATCTACGGGCAAAATTATGTTCTCTGTATGAGAATGATTGCATTTTCGACAAATTTGAGTGCTGTTGGAATGGTAAAGACACCTCGATAATGACCGGCAGCTATAATAACTTTTTCCGTGTTTTCGATCGCAATACAAAAAAAGATGTCACCTTAGAGGCCTCCAGAGACATTATTAAACCGAAAACGGTGCTAAAACCACGTAAAGTTTGCACTGGTGGCAAACGAAAAAAAGATGAAATCAGTGTCGACTGCTTAGATTTCAATAAGAAAATACTACATACCGCTTGGCATCCGCAAGAGAATATTATAGCTGTTGCAGCCACCAATAATTTGTTCATATTTCAGGATAAATTCTAGCCTACATTCACCCTTTTTATAATATTGTTATTACGTACTCTTTATACAATATAACTTTCCTCTAAACAACAACATTTAAACATAACGAAAAACAAGCCTTTCAACTTTAGATTTCTTAGAGAGATACAAATAAAAACAGAAAGAAATAATTTAACAAAAACACAGAAGAACAATAAAAACAAGTTTGTTTATTTGTCTTATTTTGCATCAAATTATCTCGCTTCTCTCACACTTTAAGACTTTTATTTTTCATCCATCTTCACATTCTCTGTACAAATTTTTGACAGGGGTCTTTAAAATAATTGCCAGAAGCTTTTGTTGATACTGAATTTTTATAAGTCAGGTTTTACCGAATATTTCCAAACTACTTTTATACAAAAATCAGGCTTGCGACGAAACGATTTCTTAATATAAACACAGTATTAATTGACACTAAATTTAAATACATTTCGGCTCAAAATTTACAGTCATCAGTTGAAGTTCACAAACTGAATAGCGTTTACATTGTTAACACGACCCTTGTCATTAATCGATAAAAGGCTGTGAATTTAGTTCGCAATAATTTTGCCTACAAATGTGTTGCAACTTAAGAACTTGTTTTCTTGTTAATGGCTTTATGCGCAATTATTTTCCAAGACCTTTAACAATCTATCTATCTCTATCTACTACAGTATACCTTAAACTTGTCGGAAATTCGGTTTGCTTAAGTTTGATTTCTCATTTTTTTTTTTTTTTGTGTTTTTTGTTTTTCTGAATCCTTTCATCTTCCTTAAAGCTTAAGTATACCTATTTTTCTTCTCTTTTACCTCATTATCTCTACTGTAATAATAATTTAAAATAAAAATCATATGCCATAGTGTCAAAAAATAAAAATGCCTTTTTTAAACACATTCTTTTTTTTTATAGGATATACTTTATTTTATAAAAACTCAAAAATAAATTTAAAATTTAAGTAATCTAGCGTTTTATTTTTTAGTTAAGCGCTATTTTTGTAATGTTATGAAAAAATATGATTCAAGATATAAAATTTATATAAAAATAAAACTAATTAAAGAAAAGAAACATTTCTCCTCTGTCCGCTTGAAACTCCTGTTCTATCAATCAATTCATAAAAAAGATAAACAAAAAATAAACAAATGAAAAATATAACGAAATGGAAAATAATTAATAAAACACAATCGTAAAAAATCTGAAACAAATTAAATTTTTATTTCCGTATTTATAAATTGTAAGTTTATGTTACATTATATTTACATTAATTAACTGTTAAAAATTGCTGGAAAGTATTTTTTTAAACAACTTGAAAGAAAAATAAAAGCATTCTTTGAAATTTAACAAACAAGGATTCTTATTATCCTTCAGATATTTGTTGCTTTAAGTGATTAAGACAAAACAGCAGAAACTTCGAAAAAAAATAACAAAAACTTAAGTTTAAAAACTCATCTAAAATTGTACATGTAACAACGGTTTGACTGTTAAGCTTTATTATATAAGTCAAAAACTTTTTCATTAACAAAAGTATCGGTAACGTTTTTTCATGAACAGAATTTGCCGGCTAGTGGAAAAAGGGTAAATAAGAATAATAATACAAACACATTAATTTCCAAAACCAAGAAGAAAACGATTTCCAGAAACAGAAAAAGAATTAAGTTCAATGCTTTTTAAGTGACACAAAATAATCGAATGCGTTGGCTTCATAAATTCATACATGTTTGCGTAAATTAATTGATTTGGTAAACAAAAATCTAATTAAAACCGAAATTTCTGTCACATGTCATGAAAATGTTATTTATTATTATATAATCTAAAAAAATAGCATTAAAAACACACTACTTTCATTTTCCTGCTCCCCTATTTCTGGTACAATGGCAGTGCATATGTATGTAGGGGTCGTACTGGTAAAAAGAAGTTGTATTTATTATCTTGGGTCATATGCCACGACATCGAACTTTACCGTTTTGATGATGATATTTTGCAAAATAATTCTATCGCTCAAAATTAATGATATCGTAATTAGGTCAGCCAGTTTGCCCACGTTAACGTTCGACAATGAAGGACAGATCAAAAGTTTATCTGCAAAACAAAATATTGGGCGAAAACGAAATTAAAAAGACCAAACCCTCGTGTAAAATATACATTCAATACGTGTTTGAATTTGGAGATTTTAATTTTTTTTTGCTCTTCTAACTCTTGTTCGTCCACCATCATTTACGACGCTTAAACCCCACTGAGAAATAGATCAATACATTAAGTTTAAAACTCACATCTTCCATTTCCATATCAAGTTGAGAAGAAATCAAAAAAATGTATTCGACTTAAGCCGCAATAATTAGCGCTTTGTTTATGGGACAGATGATATCATTTAACACGCAGCTCTGCGATATGATTTTACCAATTCTAGCACCAGAAAAGTTTCCGTTTCGTTATGCAATAAATAAACGTTTATTTCAAATGCGAAAAGATAACAGCAAATTATTGCTTTTCTCGAAAAATAAAACAGCTTTAGCTTTTAGTTGTCCCAGTAAGACTTACTAAAACAAAATTGAAGAACCTAGAGGAAGTGTTAATTGTAAAGTTGTTAGTTTTTATACATTATTAAATTGTACGATTTTACACAACTTGATTTTTTGCACGTTGCAGTTTTTTTTCCAACTGTTTCAGAGGTTCATAAACTAGATTCACAGCTGAAATGCAAATATTAATTGGAATAGGATTGTTCTGGGGACTTGCTGAGCTCTTCTTTAGATTTTGTTGTCTTAATTTTTCAAAACTTTTACACCAGATTTATACATTTTTGTTCAACGGGGTCGGTCTAATATATTTTTTTCAAGCTTCCCAAAATCTACAAGTTCTTTTATTTCAAAATGTTGTTAATAAAGATCTCCTACCTCTTGCATACATATTTCTAATATTTTACAGTGGAAGCAAAATAATAACATATTGTGGAACTGTGAGAGCAAATATTGGAGAGAACATGAATCGTAATCAACGTTGAAAGTATAATTTTCGGGATACTGCCAAAAATAGTAAATTTATAAGGGGCCCAACCATCCACGCAATAATATCAAGATATTATTATATATGTGAGAATATACCTGCGTCTTTAAGCTGGATGTGCTTTATTAAATGTCACTGAAATGATATCGACAAAAAGTCAGCTCAAATATTTTTCTAAATAAACTTCGAATTATATATTTTTACATATTTACAGCTGAGTTAAAAAACAGCACTAAAGGCGAATTAATTCACAAAATATTTGGTGTATCCTTGTACAACTAACCAAAACTGAATAACCTGAAGCAGGTAGTAAATATCCTTTTTTTCGGTAAATCGGCTTAACATTTGTATATATGTATTTATAGTGTTAGCTGAAATGGAAAACCGCATAACTAACAAGAAATGTAAAATCGATTATGAAGCATATCAGCAATATTCATGTCCTCTCCATGTTTTACTCATATCTAATAAAAATTCGATATTTTTAAGCGAAAATCGAGAGTGCTTAACAGCACGTGCAAATTGTTTTATTTTTACTGTAAAATAGCAAAAATTTTAGTTGATTGCTTTTAATTCAATTTAAATTGTTTAGAGATTTACACAGCTCATATGCCGTAGAGTTTCCATTAAAAAGGTCGATTTGAGAATATCGAATTTTGTTTTGTAGCGCTGAACAAAAAACTTAAATTATTCCTTTGCAAGATTACACTTAATACCAGTATAACTGAAATGAGAAATGAAGGGCCATTGTCAGGATATCGAAGGTTGAAGTTCACAAAATAAACCCCCAAACTAAAGTGAACTAAATGATCGAATCGCGTTATTCCGCAATTAATGAATAAGAGCAATAAAAGAACTTGGCTAAAGAATAATATCATTTTTTTATTGACGTACGTCAATAAAAATTTTTAACGTTTGTTGTTGTGGCCATAAAATCTGTAATTTAATTTATAATTTATATATATAATTACAAAAGTCTTGAGAGCATTATAATGTGCCAGCAGGAAACCACAATTATGATTTAACAGTATGCAATGTTGATTTTAAAACAAAGTAAATTTTGTGAAAACCCCGAACATGCCAGCAAGTCGAATCAGTATTTTAAAATATTTATTTTATTCAAAATATAACCATAATTTGTTTCAATCCGAATACATATCTAATCACCCCTATTCTGCGTTTCGATTAAGTCTCCGCATTCAGTTCCGTTGCAATCGAAAATTGGTATTCTGCAGAAAAACGGAATCGAAAGAAAAAGAAGAAGAACAGGGTATGTTTAAATTAGCTTCTTTGCTGTGAAACGTGTGAAATAGAAACAGTAAAAATAAACAATTTTGTAAACATTTTAATAAAAAGTCAAATTCAGTCCACTAAAAAGTAATAAATAAAATTAATAAACAAATAAAAACGCTAATTCCGCTGGTATTTGTTACCAGACCCGTCAACTGAATAACTTTTTCCTCAAGTGGGCTAATAAGCTGTAAGCGGCATGAAACTCCTCCGGTGCTCATCATTTCTTTTTTGTTTGTTGACAGCTTCCGTTTGATGTAGCTTTTCCAGTCAATCCAAACCTATAAATTTATATTAATTTCTGCAATAATTATACGCAAACCATACCTACTTTTTTCCATGCACTGGCATTTTTTGTTGGAGGACCTAGTGCATTGAGGATTCCTGCCACTTCCTCCCAGAACGCTACTACTTCTTCCTTTGAAAGTTGATGGTAGCCAATTTTTCATACTGCTCTGGTGTTGTTGTTTTTGACCTGTAATACATAAGAAAAACATCAGATTCGGGTACAAAAATTAGAAAAACAAAAAAATTAATTTAATTAAATAAATTAATTAAAAATAATTTTAAGTGTTTTCTAATCGTTTCTGAACATTTTATCTCATTTTCTACTTACATTTTTTCAATTTTAAACTTTTTAACTAAAAAACACAAATAAAGAAAACCCCTCCGTTAACAAAAAAACAACTGAGAAAAACGGAGCTCCGTTCGTAATGCATAATACATACAATCGAAAGAAACTGAGCGGAATCGAAACGCAGAATACCAAAGCTGCCAAACGGAGAAATTTACGATCCGAATCGAAACGCAGAATAGCCCCCAATATGTTTTAATGCATTAAGTCCGCAGTGATGAGAAATCAAATGCTATGGAGCAAAACCTGTCCATTACGTGAAATTATTCTTTCATTAAAGGTTGTTTTTTTTTGGTTAAATCAATTGTAGCGTGTGCTCAGTGGCATGTGGCAAGCAAGACTAACCAGGTCTGCCAGCTAACTGAGGTATGAACAAATTTCTAATCCTGTCCCTATATCGTTCTCCAATAACCATATGGATCAGTGATACTGGCGAAAGTCGTTACCGAAGCAGTCGGTCCTTTTTCAAATTACTCTGTTACGAGTTTTCTTTAGTTTTCTTTGCTAAACGCCATAAAATAAATAAATTAAATAAAACTACTCAATGTGTTGTTCATATATTTTTAAGGCAATTGTTTTTCTTTTTATTTAAAATAAATTCTTTAAAATTAAGAAAATTCGAAGACACATTTGCTGTTACAAAATTTGTTATTTGATTTTGTGAACTCAGGCCTTTTTCATTGTCAGGGTGTGATTTACCGAACAACAGAAAATCACAGGTGTACTTTTAAAATTGCAAGGAACACATCGTAGCAAAAGAGTTACAAATGTGCTGTTTTCTTTTAGCCTTGTGTTGTAACAAATTTTCGATTATTTATGCTTAAAATTGTTAACAAATTGCACTTTTGGTATCGTTACACTTTAGTTGTGGATCTAAATGCACGAGAAATTTTTATTATGAATGATGGATGATCTGCGCTAAGAAAGTGTTGAAATATAAATTTGATAAAAATTAAGCGAATATTCAAAAAAGATGTTCTCCCCAACCACAAAACAAATTGCGCTGTGGGGAAAGATGCCCTTTAGCGATTCTTCCCACGTTTACCGTTCATAAATTAAAAATGTCTCTCTTCGCTTGATGCCTGCGTGAGTAAGTTTATATGGCTGTTTACTGTCTTGTTAAGAAATCCGCTCACACGCTCATGCATACGCACGTATGTACGTATCGATGTGTGTGTGTGTAATTTGTTACATACATATTTCTTTTATTAGATAACCAAATCACTAGTTTGCTCCTTTATTTCTATCACCCGTCTATACTTATAATTCATTTTGTAAATAATTTGAATAAACTATTGTAATAGGAGTCAACAGAATGAATGAAGTTAAAATAAATTTAAAAAATTACAATATAAAAATTGACTAAGAATCACTGAAGTACATACATAAATTGAAATGAAACAAATAACACGGAGTAAATTCACACACTGAAATACACAAGGCTACATTTTCGTACATTGAATACAATATTGAAATAAAAAAAAATCAAACACACGCATAAACATACATACGAGTACATACATACATACATACATATTTAAAATATTAGCATTAACGAAAATTACAAAAACAAGCAACAAAACAAAACAAAATATTGCTAAAGAAAATTTTATTAAGAAAACAAAGACAGAAGTAAAAAACGAGAGATAAAAAACAAAAAGAAATCTACTATTTAGTTTTGCAAGCAAATAAAATTGAATAACTAACAAAAAGAACAGTAAATAAAAAACAAATGTTAACAATGACAAATTATGATTAAATTAAATTGTTGTTTTATTGATGAAAACTTTAACAACCAAAAATTATTCTGCGACTCAAAATGCAGGCTGTCAAAAGAGGCGCTAAAACTTTCGTGCCGTGCCCTATTAAATATTAAAGTCAGCGTTTTGATGAATCGCGAAGTGTCGGAAATCATTAATGTGGGCGACAGATGAACTTGGCTTGGTTCGTAAATAGCCTCCTTTTGACCTTGGAAATGCCAGTGTTACGCTAATATTCGATATCGATAAAAAGGTTCATAGTGGTTTCCTGTTTTCTGTTTTGTATTACGTATTCGTATCTATAGTTCTGTAATTGATCATTTCGAAATAATCCTGTATATTTCTTCACTTCATTTTGTTCATTTTAAGACGTTTTTTACACCAACACGATTTCGGGCTATAGAAAAAATTTGCTGAAAAATGCGTGACTTATCATTTTGGCGAATGAATTTTATTAAGACAAACTTGGCTGTAAAAATAGTTAAAAAAATATCTATGAAAATTTGCTATTAAGGAATTGTTTTATTTGTGTCATTTATTTTACTTTAATAACATTTTCGCGAATTATTTGTTGGACAGATATTTTAACATATAACTGTTTAAAAAATTTATCAAAACAGTGGCTTTTCTAAGGCTATAGAACAAAGAAGCTGACATTAAAGAGAATTCCAACGAAATTGGTTGTTTAAAGGTTATCCTGTTAATTTAAAAAAGCTACAGGTTCGCAATGGTATTAATATTTTTATTTGAATCCTTCCAGCTAAAATTCAGTTAAATATTGTTATTTGCCACTGCGAAGCAGATATAAAAGCAGACACAAACTGCATGTCAAGTGTTAATACATATATCATTTGCTCAATGCTAGGAATACAATTGCGACGAACGACGAATTTCGCCCTTTGGCTGCGATTTCGCCGCATAAGTTCGTCGTGTGAAATTGTTAAAGTTATTTACATTTTTGCAAAGTCCAAAATTAAAAAATTTATAAAACAATTGTAAATTTGGTGAAAATAATGAACATCGTGTTTTTTATGGTAATAGCTTTTTCGGCTGACGACGATATACAAAAATATACACAAGGCGACCATATTAAGAATAAGGGGACCATATTAAAAGCAAAAACTCTACTAAAACAATTAGTTAAAAATAAGCAAAAACCACATTCGAAAGATGGAGTTTCGAACAAATTATGTGAGTGTTGACACTTTGAGAAGTTGAAGCAGAAGCAAAAGCAGTCACAAATTGAAGCGTAAGTGACAGTTTCTGTTTGGTCAGTAAAAATTAAAAAAGTGGAAGAAAGCGCAAAATCTTACGACTTCTGCTACTTTGAGGACAGTTTTTTAAACGCTATATGTATATAAACTATATGAAAACTTGCTACCTATTTTGTTCTTCGTTCACCAGCGAAAATATTAGAAAATTAAATCTATTTCAATTTTCGCCGAGCATGACGAATTTCGACCAATGCCACGATTTTCTTATACACAAATAGGTTTTATTTTTAGCGAAGAATATTCGCGTCCGAAAATTCGTCGTTCGTCAAGGTTCCGCTCCTAGCATATGTGGCCGAAGTTTCGGCCCGCACTGTAAATATCTATTTAGTTTTAAAGGAAATACCAATAACGTACTTATGCAAAGCAAAGAGCAAAACAACTACGGTTGGAGAAAATATACCGGTAAATATTCATTTCTTTTAGACTAGAACGTTTGTTTTGATTTCTCTCCAAAACAAAGAAAAAAAAAAAACAAAGAAAAAACATGTCTACTTAACAAAAAGAGAAGTTATAAACAAATTAGAAATTCAGCTCACGGAACTCATGGTATTTTAAATATAAAATATTTGCTTTTAATGTTTAAGAAAAATACAATACGAGTAATGGGTACCGGCGCGCACTGTCTTAGCCAATACAATGGCCAGACTAACAGCAAAACGAAAACGAGCCAAGAAATACGAGTACATGCCCACCAATGCCTGCACAAAGACTTCAATCTCAGTTCAAGAAGAACCACGCTGCGGTAAACACATGAAATAAAATTGAAAATATTGAAAACGAGTCGCTACACAATATCATATTTAATACGTGGTGCGGTTGGCAAGTGAGGCGGGCGGGCGCATGCGCACATACCAAAACTAAAATAAGTTAAAACTAAACAAGTTTTCGAATCGGTAAAACTTCGCATAATACAAAAAGTGATGACGCAGAGCCAGTATCTACATACATACATATTTGCTGGCCGTTTTTAGTGTTGTTATTGTTGTTGCTGTAACTGATTGCTGAAAGTGATTCATTCAATAGCCACAAAACAATGAAAATGTACGAGTACTTTGTTATAAAATGAAATGAAAAGACAACAAAAATAAATGTTCAAAATTGAAGAAAAACCAAAAGCTCGGTATTTTCTGACCTAAATTAAATAATTAATTATAAGCCACACATACACATACATATTCATATATATGTAAATTCACAAAAATTATTAAAAATACATATATACGAATTATTTCGTTTCAAAAATGACATTGAGTGAATTGTGCACAACAGCCGGAAGTCTTTGTCTCAGAGAAACTTCGAAATGTTTTACAAAATATAGCTGGTGTTTTCATATACTAATGATTGCATTATTCATGCATTTGCCTTCACCGACTAGTAAGTTAAAAGAAAGAAAGACAAAACAAAGCATTGCAAAATGCTTTTGTATTTGTATTTGTAAATAGTAAATCAGTTTCACTTTCAAGTTTAGTGGACTAAAAACATAACGATTGCCACATATGTACGTATCTGCACATAAACACAAAAAAGAAAAGACATTCACTTTCGTGCGAAACCAGTGAAACTGGTCTACTTGTTTCAATTTATATACTTACACTCATATTCAAGTATTTTTTTTTCTGGTACATATTTTTATTCTGTTGTATTATTTTTATTTTCTATTTATTTATTCAGTTTCTAAGACGTAAAATTACAATTTAACAGATTCTGTAACTTTTGTTGTCTTTGCTCAGACATGAACTTAAATATTTACATATTTTCTAAGATAAACAAAACCGTTATATTTCCGCCCGCTCCACATTCAGTCAAAAAATATTTACATATTTTCAAAAGCAGATTTCGCAGATTTAAGAGAAATGTAATAAATCGTAAAAAATTAACATAATTATTTATGTAGCCATTAAAATGTTTCAGGGGCGGAAAAATAATGCGTAAATTAAGGTGATTGCGCAAATATGGCGCACGGAAAATAGACTATTGGCCGTCCCGGAAGACTATATTTAAGAATGTTTAGTTACGCATAACATGTTTCTTTACAAAAGCGAGCGCTTAGGCCAAATATTTATAAAAATGTAGTTTAAGAAGTCTATTCAAAAAAATAAGATGAATTTTAATTTGGTATTTATTCCTTAATTTCTTCAAAGTAGTCCCACCCAGATGTGTCAGGGGTTTTTCCAATCCTCGAAGCAGTTCTGAATAAAAAATTTTTGCTGTGGGCTTTAGCTTTCTTCGCAGACTGCCGTCCTTTAATGGCTGCCTTTAATCTTGGGAACAGGAAAAAGTTGCTGGGGCCAAATATTAGGATTTTTTCATAATAATTCAGCAAATTCGGCCAGCCGGCATCCTCAGCAACTTCTCTAGTTGTGATTCGACGATTCTCCTTAACAATTTTCCTCACTTTCTCAACTCACTTTTTCATTGGCAGCATCCTCATTTACACATTCTTTGAAAAGCTTGTACCGACAAAAGTTGCCAATCATAATTTTTTTTGCAGTTTCTATCCACAGTCAAGCCATTAGTAAATATAAAATACTCCATTCGAAGCCCTACGACTTGTTTGGCAAATAATTGGTGCAGAAATGTACAACAGTGAATAATGTCCAAATATATTATTGTAAAATACCTTCTCACTCATTGAAACAACACTTCAGTTTAAGATTCAGCAGATGTGTATGATTTTCATTAAAAAAAAATGAAACAAAAATATAAATAAACTAACAATTAGCAGAGTTTTACATTCATTTCTTCAGTACGAAAATTCATAACAGTTGAATATCTGCTGTTTAAAACAAAAAACAGAACAAAAGACTTAAGAAACAAACACAAACAAACTTTCTCTTTCCAATGAATTGATTTAAAAAATAAGAAAATAACTACAATAGTTAATATTAATTTTGGAAAGCTTCTGCATCAAGTTGGAGATTTTTTATTTTGAAAATGGGGAAATTCTGAGAATCATATTTTTTTGAAAATGATTTAAAATTACTTTGAAATTAAAAAAAAAACCGTCAACCACTTTTTCGATTTCCTTTTTTATTTTTTCGACTTTGCTGTGGTAAAAGTCATAATAAATTACTGTAAATGTATTGATGTTACGCAATTGCTTATTTTATTTAAAACAAAGAACTGAAAACTGTTATTTGTTTTTTTAATTTGTAATTCCAAATAAAGACAACTATTGCTGTTGACTTGTGTGTTTTGTCACGCCGAAACACACAAAAAGGTTGTGATTTACAGAACATGTTTAAAAAGCACATGTAATTTCCAGAACAGGCATCTACGCTTTTTCGCTTTACAAACTCAAATGTAAGTTTGATATATCAAATAAAAGCAAATTATGCAATAATGTGAAGCTATTTTTTACCTTGAAAGTTGAAGCCGATTAAGAAGTTTTTCAGACCCATATATCTACATACATACATTGTATGCGAATCGAATAGTTTAAGTTTTGATCGCTTTTTCGAATTGCTTCGCAATTCAACAACATTTCAAAAATTGCTTGGAGTTCTGAGATAGAGATACTAAAAGCAAAACATAAACAAAAATTAATAATTAAATTTTTAAACTTTTTCACAATCAATTTTTCACAAACAATTTTTATGCTTTGAAAGTTTCGCGAGTTGATGTGCCGCACTGAACTGCCTCCCTCCAGTTTAGGGTGCCAGCCAACACGAAACAAAAAATTTATCAAGTCAAAGAAACAAAATTTGAATATTCGAAATTATTGTAAAAAGAATGGATTAGACTGAAAATACACATATAAACGTTGTTTCAAATCGTTGTCTTGCAGAAATTTCCTTCCTGCCTTGAACTTAAACTGCATTGTTGTTTGTGTTTTATTTTTGTATTCAAAATATTTTAAGTTTCTTTCTTTGTCCTGTGAAGCAACATTAAATCTATATATTCCCTTTTTTATATTAAGCCGTCGTGTAAAATTTATGTATATTTTTCACTCCACAAATGACACACCAACTTGTCAAGAGAGTTTAAATGAAACCACTCCCATTTTTTTTTTTTGGTGATTTCTTAAAAAAAATTGCATACAAGTCCGCCACAACTTCACAAATCTTTGTTTAAACTTTATAATTATTGTATTTGTATATTTTTCAGTCCGGGTTTAGGTCAAATACGAGTAATTAAGAAAATGCTTGAAAATGATTTTTTCCCTTACGTTTTGTTTATTTACCACGAATATTTCGATCAACGTCGTTGATCATCCTCAGGGTTTCTACAAAACAACAAAATTATAATATTTAATATATTAAAAATATAACTAAAACAAAACGAAAACTTTCAGAGGCCGCTGTAGATTTTGATGACGAGGAAGGTCCATATCAGGGAAAATACTTGGGAAAAATAAATTCATACCATCATCAGGTACTTTTTCACATAAAATTGTATTATTTTACTTTTATATAATAAGAGACGATTTTGAAGGTATCGGGTGATGTTTATGCCGTTAATGAATATACATTTTTGTTTGTTGGCTTCAATTATGATGGCAATGGAGCTGATACCTTCTTTTGGGCTGGAGCTTCTAACCGACCCGGTCCACAAGGTTTCATAGTTCCTGATGAATATGGCAAGTAAGTAGGCGCATAAATGTTAGATTTAATTTGCCAACTAAAAGACATACATATTTATTTCAGAACCAATATTTTGGATCGCTATCACAACAAAGACTTTACCTTGACCCTGCCGGATCGCAAGAAAGTAACGGAAATAAAATGGATGTCTGTATATGATTTGAACAATCAGAATAATTTCGGTGATTTTTATATACCCGAAGAGTTCGAACCGCCCAGTGCACAAAGTGGTGGTACCTTTTCAAAACGTAGTCATAATGTTAGTAGTACAGCCATAGAAATTATGGACTCGAAAACTATAAAAATAGTAGATTTTACGTACGACGGCGAAGGAAAGAGAACATTTTTCTGGTCTGGAGTAGGAGCCCAACCATCAAGTCGCGGTAGTAAAATACCGGATGAGAGTGGATAGTAAGTTGTTCTAGACCTGCTATATGAAACGAAAGTTGTGCTCTTGTTCACTTAATTGCTGCGAGCAGAGCAGATGACGACTCACATAAATTTTGTAGCATATTTTATGTCGCGTAATTACTTATCATTCAACTGACTGATCTTTTATAGTTTTACAATATCTATTTAATATCTTTCTATTCAGTAAAAAAAACGCACAATGTAAAATCAACAATACAAAATGTTGATTTTGCAAAACAACATTAATCTGCAATCCTAATTTGGGCACAAATTCTTACAAATTAGCCAAACCATAAATGATGTCAATGATCTCTCCAACTCGAATGCTAATTTTTCTCACATAATTTTTCAACCGAAATCAATACGGTGACTTTTAAGGCATGTCCTCAGGTGAAGTCTTCTTTTTTTGGGTGGTAAAATCGGTATAGCAGGAAAAACGGCATAATAAACTTGATTATGGTTTATTTTTTATAGCAACAATAAGAAAAAGAAAGATTTTCTTAAGAAATATTGAGATTAAAATAATTTTCTAAACGCCACTCCTGAGCGAGAACCTCGTACTCGTAAACCGAAAGTTTCAGCACTACCGTGTGGATAACATTTTTAAGATGAGTTCTTGTTGACACCTTAAGCAGTATTAAAACTACAAAAAAAAAGTTCGGACTGAAAATTGCTTTAAATTTAATAAAATAGAAAAAGTTGCACTATTCGCAAAATAAATTGCACTCATAAAGTTTATAATATAAAAACAATTGTTAAAAACAATGCGTTAATCGGGATGTGGTAATAATCGGTGGTTGCGCAAATCCAACTCGCACTGTATGTCTCAAAAGTCATCAAGAAAAGGAAATGATGGAAGACATGTCGTAGAAAAGTAGCCTCTCGATATAATCGTTTTAATTTTTTTTTTAAATTTTATTGAAAAACTTGTATTCCAACAAAATGTTAAAAATTAAAACAAACCAAATATCTTTTCTAAACCTCTTAGCCTCGATCCAATACGCAAGTATGACAAGGAAACTATAACCCTAGAATTGCCGGGCGATAAAACTGTATTCGACATCGATTGGATTAGTATTTATGATTTGGCTGACAATGAAAATTATGGCCACGTTCTAATAGCCGATAACTTAAATGTTCCACCGTCTTTGGTGAAAATAACACCGTATGAATTTTCTCTACCGAATTGCCGGCAATTGCATAAAAACTTACAAGTATCGTGGGAAGTTTTCGGACCACAAATAACTGTACAGCTGTCTGGCCAAGTTGAGAAGAACGATTACATGTCCTTTGGCCTTTCGGGTTCAGAAACTTCATCACAAATGATTGGAGGCGACGTGGTGGTAGCTTATATCGATGACATCCGTGGCTATTCCGTCGACTATAATATAACATCGTTGGCACCTTGTGTACAGGTGTTGGGCCAAAACAAAGGCGTGTGTCGTGACGACGTAGTGGGAGGCTTAAACGATTTTCAATTGAACACTTATAGCCGTAAGGACGGCATTAATACTATAACCTTTAGGAGAACTCTAATATCATGTAAGTATTTTTGTTGTTACTTTTTTTTTTATTGATTTTGTTTCCCAAATTGTGTGGATACTAAATTGCTACAATTGAAAGACTGCCATAGATGACAATCGCAGGAAAAATGTGGAAATCACTCTCTGAATTAACTAAATTCGTGACAAGTATTTTCACACGTCATGCAGTCACGCTTGACAATCAAAATTTTCAGTAGCCCGAACGACACTCCAGCAACTGTCTAGAGCTATCAGCTGCTATTTAATTTCGCCTTCAAATACCATTTAGCTATTGGCCATACAATTGGGACTGCATCTGTCACATATTTGCACTCAATTGACCTGTTAAGAACTTGATTTTTATTGTTTACGATTTCCAGCTGATGTAGGCGATAAGGAAATACGCTTAGACAAAAGCAACTATATTATTTGGGCTTTAGGTCAATTGGACTCAAATCAGGAGCCTGCTTTCCATACCTATTATCCAAAAAGTGATGTGTTGATTGATTTCAATACCACGGAATCGGTAAATGACTGTTTCAGTTTTACTAAACGTACGGATGCACCAATCCAGACTTGGGAAAAAGTGAAAATAGTAGATCCGTAAGCAGTTGACCTTTTTTGTAACAAGTTTGTTAACTTATATACATATCTCATTTCCTTAAGAATTGTTCGCACCTTTAAGGCATACTTGGGTCCATCAGGAGGTCTGAAAGGTTATCAAGGCATTACCGGTAAGTTTTGCTGGAAAGTATTTTATTTTGGCTATTTGTTATAAATATGTACATGTATCATGAAAAGGTCATGTATCCAGTGGACTAGCGTGGTATATTAATGGCTATATAATACCCGAATTGTATCTGAAAAGAGGCCTTACATATGCGTTTAAAGTAAGTTCAAGCAACTGGTTTGCTCTTTTCGTATTGCCTTAATAGCATCTCAAAAAATTTGTCCACTTTATTATACAGGTAAGAGGCGGAAATAATCCGCACTCAGCCGATAATTATCATCCTTTGGTCATTACCGATGAACCGAGGGGTGGTTATGACCGTCTCAGTGATGCCAAGCAAAGTGAGATTAGAGTTTTAGCTGGTGTGGAGTTTACGCGAAGGGGACGCCCCAAGCCCACAGCGGCGGGACCTCTATGCATATCACGTTATCCACCTGGTTATGATCGTCGTTTAGACGACAACTTTCCCAGTTTCAAAAAATTTAACCGATCTCTGGTGACCGACTGCCCCTACGAAGAGCCAGCCACTTTGGAAATTACACCGAATATAACCTGGCCGGATGTTGTGTATTACAACAGCTTTACACACGCCAATATGGGTTGGAAGATACGCATTATTGACAGTTACAGTAATGTTAGAAGTAATGGAACCACTTTGTTACAAAATTGGATCTTTATAATGGCGGGACTGCTATTAGCAGTAATGGCTTCCTTAAGATATTGCAATGACTGATGTCCATTTTTAGGTCTTCTTGATATTAAAAAATTAAATTTTTAGTTAATTTTTTTTTTTTTGCGAAATACTTAAATTAGAAAGAAATAAATTATTGAATTCCTTGTAATGCTGTTTCATTTTTTATTAAAAATGTATGTATGTGTGTATGTTATTTTTATGAACATAAATAAATTGTGTATTATGCTCTCTGTAAAAGAGTTACAAGTATGATTAACAATAAATATATTGTAGCATTGGATTTGTTTAATAAATATATTGATTTCTAATAATAAATATTGGCATTTTCCGTTAGTTAATATATATTTGCATGCACTTTCTATGTATGTATGTATGTGTTGATGTGATAAATATATAAGTATGTATGTATTTATAAGTATATAAAATAACATGATAATATTTATGTAGGTATTGAACAAAGTTCTTTTACAATAAGTTCTATTTTAAGAAGTTTTCTTTTCTTTCTTTTCCTTCTTTTATGTTTGTTATTAACTTTATAAGCTCTAAAATGTAACTTGTAACAATGTTTTTAATTTTTGTTTTTACAAATAGTTTTTATTGTGTTCTTTATAATTTTTAGTTATTAATTAAATGATTAAAAATATTTTACGTACTATTATTCGATTAATATCACTTTATTTACTTTATATTTCACATAAAATATTAAAAATATTTTCGTTAAAAATCTGTTTCACAGACAGACGACAGACACTTCATTCATTTCATTATTTCAAAATTCAAGGTTCATGATCTCTAACAAAATTTTCTAAACATTTTGGAATTTGATTCTGATACGGTATTCGGTACTTGCTAATTATTGTGGCTGCTAAACACTTCAAATTGATATAATTAATCAGTGGTATTGTATTAGCCGAATTGAGTGATATTAAATTATATGGGCGTTCATCCGATTTATTGGGTTGATCTAAGTCGGCACCGTGGTCGAGCAATATTTTTATGATCTGGATTGCAAGAAAAAGCAGAGAAAAATTATATAATAACATTAACAATTCAAATGTATTTTGTAAAGTTCGATATATAGTAAAATCTATAAGTTGCAGTAGGAACAGTAAACCACAGAGAAAAAACTTTAATTCGTTTCTGCATTTCATTGAATAAGACATGAAACAAATAATGGAATTGGCATCGTGGCCGGTATTATATGTAATTAGAAGCTTTTGCAGGCAATGAGAGTGATATATGCCAAACTAATCGCAACGTTTTTTTCATTTTGTTTAAAACAAATAAATATGTATGTAATTTACTTTTATTTTCAATTTATTTATTCGAAAACTTAAGTTAAAGATTAAGTTGGGAACTAATTTGATTAAATTTTTAAGCTAAATAAGAAAATCATAAAAATTTCGATTATCTTTAGGCTACGATCGCAAGTTTCGTACAACTCTGTGGTCGCAAGCCCTAAACGCATAAGTCGATAATCAAAGTTTTGGTGAACTACTGAGTTTGCCATCAGTTTCTTAAGATTGCAATAATATGTTAAAAAATACAGCATAACAATAAGCCGAACCCCTTTTGAAGTTCTTGCCTATAGATCGTCCTATCAACGAGGTGAATTTCTTGTGCTTATTAAGCATTATTTTTTGCGGAAAAAAGCCATCACTCGATCCAAAACTACGCTGGCTAAATATTATGGGGACTCTGCACCAGATTTACTGAATTTCGATGTGGCGGTGCAAGCACGGAAGATGCCGAATGTTCTGGACCCCCAGTTGAGACCTCAACAATTGAAAAAATTTACGATATGATTTAGTGAGAGAGATTGCGGAAGCCATAGACATCTAACATGTCCAAGATGGGTGCAGCTTTTGCTCACAATCGACCACAAACAAGGATGCACACTTGTGCATAAAATCCATGAATTGGACTACGAATTGCTCCCTGATCCGTCATATTCTGCAGACGTAGATTGGCTCGGCGGAAAGAGATTTGACTCCAACCACGAAATCATATTTTTCGGAAGAGATATAAAAATTGGAGACACGTTGGTCTTAGAGTGACCAACTCCAATTGATGAGACTATGTTGAAAAATCAGAAGCTGGGTTTCATTCAAATAGTCACGGACTTATTGATTCGCCCTCTTATTTATAATGGATACTTTTAAGCGTAATTTGCAGCAGTGCGGCTTCAAGCCGTATCGTATATCCACCGATTTAGAGTTCTCAAACCGAAATATACTTTCCAAAATAAATGTAAACTTTCCAAAATTGTATGCTGATGGCGAAGGGTGGCTTTTGTTGAACGATGGTATGAAATTGCAATTCTTCATGTTTGTTATTATGCGGTTTCCAATTTAGCCATAAAGAGCGTCGAGTAATATTTACTCAATATTTCTATTATTTTATAGCAGGCTCATGTTTGAAGAATTTGCATATCTTCGATATTCTTCTCAATACAAACAGTCCGGTAGATTAACGTCTGACTAAATGCTTTCGTGTTTCCCCTGTTGAGGTAATGAGCGTGAGAATTTTTTTTTTTTTACTTTTAAATAAGATATTTTAATCAATCTAATTTATGCAAAAGAGCCCAAAAGTTCTACTGTCACGAAAATTGTACATATTGTTTTAATATTTAATAGGCATCTCGAAGAGCAGTTCACTTTTCTTTCATTTCTCTTGTTTTGGTGCACTATAAAATTTCTTAAATATCTGACGGCCACTTGACCAAATTATTGTATTCATTTGTGTGACTTATGATGTTTTCAAAAAGTATTTGAGTTTATTTAGTGCTATTCTGAGTATTGTGACGTAATAAGTTCAGTGGCATCTTGCTTAGAAAACGCTTTATTGTGATCAAAAAAAAGAGTTATATTTGCTCTCTTTTAGCTGCTTAAGCCGTAAAACTGTTTGAAACAAACGAAATTAATTTATTTATACATTATATACATTAGTTTACCTCATTGTTAAAATTATAGGGTTGAGCAGCAATATGTAGTGGCGTTGACTTAACTTCATTCTTTGCATTAACATTTATTCCGCATTCCAATAACAGTTTTATTACAACAGCGTTTGGAAATATAACCTGTAAAAGGTAACAGGTAATGAAAAATGACACCACAATAAATATCCTTTATAAAAGCTTACATTCAAATTTTCATCATTCAATAAACCACTTTTAATAACATTCAAACGTGAAACACAAACGTGCAGCAGTGAATCGTTAGTGCAGGCACTTGTTATATTTGCCTGAATCAATTTACGGACTGTCAAGTAAACAATTCGCTCCTTATCTGGTGTTTTGGCATTTTCAATAAGCAAATAAATCGTGTGAGCGATACACTTAAAAATACTATCGAAATTTTCCTGTTGTCGTCTTGATATGGGACGTATTTGTAAAAGTGAATGGCAATATGCAACCGTATCGGTTAGTAACTCGAAAACTGTAAAAATATCCTTGAATTTTGGCAGACTTTCGTTTAGGAAATTACTCTGATTCAAATCTGTATTTCGCTTGTGTAACTCCAGCATTAGTCTTACTAAAGCCTGAGCGGCGAAAGATGTATCAAAAAAGAGTAGAGTATTATGTTTAACCCTGATTTCCAGAAGCAGAGTCCATAGTTGAATACATCGCTGAAGTTGTAGGGAATCAGCATATGATGCACCACGAAAAGTGAGACGGAATAAGGTATCCTTATGTGTTATTCCCAGAATACGCTCGCATATTAAAAGGCTTTGTATGCGCATAGCATCCATATCTGTAGATATGTAATCCAGTTCTTCAAGAGTTGTAAACTCACTTTTAAAGCAATACGCCTCACGCAAAGGAACTTTGGGAAGTTTTTCTAAAAACAAAAAAAAAATATGATGATAATTGTCATTAAACATATTTATAACTTATTGGCTTTTAATAAGTTTTATTTTACCAATATAAGGATTCTGCGATGCTCTTAAATGATGAGCCAAACGCCAATGCAAAATAGCTAGGTGGCTTTCATTATGTTCGTCCAAAAACGTGGAGCCTCAAAGAGTCAATTAACATGTTAGTTTGTAAAGTTTTTACTAAGTAAGCGTACTTTTAGTATACCTATTAGCTCATGAGCTTCTGCTAATATTTTAACAGAATATTCCAGATTATTTCTTAAATAGTCGAAAATTTGATGAGCGCCTTTTAGGCAAGCTGTACGCAAAGCATCATCTCCATGGCGACTAATAGCAAAGGGATTGGCCCCATGCTCTAACAACAATTTTGTAGTTTCCAGTCTGTTGTTGTCATAAAAAAGAAACGTTACAATAATTTCTTTTAAAGTTTGTTTTTTTTTCTTGCTCTTTACCTGTGTTCCTGTATGGCATAGTGTAATGCAGTTTTGCTCTGAGTATCAACTGCGTTTATGTCGCATCCCTTCTGTATAAGAAAAAGGCATAGTTCAGGAGATTGCACAGAGTTGATTAAACAAGTCCCTCCACTCACATTCGGCTTTTTGATATCAGCACCATTTTCAGCCAAAAATTTTACTATAAAAATTAAAAATTTTATTGACTTATTTGAAAAAAAAAAAAAAAAAATAACAAAATTATTATTTTTACCCATATCAATATGTGTCATGTAACATGCACTTCTAATAGGAGTCGAACCAGTATCTGAAGTAGCGTTTATATCGCTTCCAACGCGCAATAAATATTTAACCATGGGCAAGTTGTTGGATACAGCAGCACACCATAAAGGCGTAACTAAATGATATGAACGATCTTCGGGCGCTTCGTATAAGCCTTTTTGTTCAATATCCGCTTCACAAATCGTAACTAAATATTCGGCTATTGGTACACATCCGCTACTACATGCTATAAATAAAGGTGGTGAGCCGCCACGCATGCGTTTGACGATCTCGCGACGTGTTTCGCGACTATAACTAAAATTCAGCGAAATATAAATACATATGAATACATACATGATTAAAATCAACGCAAAAAGTTAAGTAAAAAATTTATTTGGATTAAAATACGGCTATTTTTATTCATCGATATTTTAAAATCAGTTAAAATTTATCTATATAAGTATATCTACATATATATAAATATAAAGCAGAACATGTTTGTTTATTTAACTCAAATGAATCATAGGCTATTTTTTCCGACCATGCCCACTTTTAAGCCCCCTTTTTTAATTATGTTACTCCTTCCACACAGTTTTTTAACAGATTTTATAACATAAACGAGCATAACTTCGCCATTGCGGTCCACGAAATTGAAAGAGGAACGCCCCACCAATTGATTACCAAATAACATAACATTTGTAGACCAAATTTCAAAAAGCTCTTGGCATATGGAAGGAATTAACTAGTTTTTATTTTTGAAATTGGAAGGGGCTGCATTTCACGAATTACCCAACACAATAATTGATTATCAAATAACTTCGCCATTTGTGGAACAATTTTCAAAATGCTCTTTGCATATGGAAGAGGTCCACTTGATTTCTTCTTAAATTGAGAGCAGCAAAACACACCGGGTTAATCCAGTAAATTATAAATCTACACAATGTGTTAATTGTGTATACACCAGAACACATATGTTTATATTTATGTACATGTTGTAAATTAACGGGGTGAATTGTTTCGTGATTGTAACTAAAGCATGTATGTATGTATGTGTGACCACATATGTAAATATATATGAATGTACATACATATATACATATATCGTTATCTAGAATTTAAAATAACGTACCAACAAAAACTGCCCTTTTATAATTTGCGATTCATTACATCAAATTACATCCGTATCTGTATAAAATTTTCAACGTCTACTATAAAAATTCCCAAGTCATAAAAATGATTTTCTTTAACAATACAGCGTGTCATCCATCCATCACTCATGGTACATACCACATATTTTCTTCCCTTTTTAAATTAAAGTAAGCCTTGACTTTTTTGTTATTTATTTTTCATCTTAGCCTGCATCAAACTGAAAATTCTTCCAGCAACATTTGCAAGATCTAAAAATGTTGCTTCCAGCAGACTGTTAATTTCTTCTATGATCGAATTGAGCAAGTAGTGAATTAAGGCCTCGTTATCTTGTTATTATTATGCTTTATTAGATTTATAAGTAAATTAGTAAATCTAGTATTGAGGAATTATTTTTACTTATAATAATTTAATATTAAATCTTGATTTCGATTGGTCGCTACACTCCGGAGCAAAAATTTCAACTGACAAAACAAAAAAACTACATGTATGCAGAAAAAAACTTTGCGATACTCAATCATTCCCTCTGTGCATTGAAAATACTACTATTGAAAACGTATACCAACTGAGAATACTGGGAATTATGTTCACAAAAAATTACACCTGGAAGGAACACTTTATGAATCTCAAAAAATCATTGACTCAAAGAGCTAACATCATTGCATTTCTATCAAGCAAAAAAAGTTCTGTGCATATCAACTCCCTAACATACCTTACTAGAATTTTAGTTCTGAGTAAAATCGATTACGGTCTTTTCCTCACCGGAAACACTACCAAATCAACATTAAAACTTATTAAAGGAATTTATCACAGAGCAGTGCGATCAAGTATTTTCGCTTTTAAAACCACACCACTGAAACACATATTCGCCGAATCAGGACTACCATCACTAGAAGATCGCATCCACGAAGCTAAGGCACTGTTAATCCCGAAGATTACTTTTCTAAACAATTCCATTATCGACCAAGACGTCCTTACACATTCAACCACCAAAAGAAACTACAAAATACCCTCAGCAATTAGTGTAATATTGCAGCTAGCAAAATCTCAAAACTTAGATACTATAACAAAAAACACACTGTGTAAATACCCCCCATGGTTTATTAATAACCACTCCTGCGACTCTACTCCAGCAGTATCTCCCAAAACAAATACCTCAAATATTTTATTCAAACAACTATACCTCGAAAAGGAACATATGTATCGTAGTAACGGCTGGACAATATACTTCACAGACGGATCAAAAACGACAGATGGTAACACATCTTATGCCGTGGTCGATATTGACGGACATATCATGAGTCTTAATACGCTACCTCACAGTTCATCCATTTTTACAGCTGAAGCATCCGCCATAATAAAAGCTATGGACATAGCTCTTAAAAAGCACCTCAGGACAGTCATTTGTACCGATAGCCTGTCGGTAATAAAATCAGTATGCAACCCAATCCCAAATAAATGGAATAAAATTAATCGAATTCGAGACCTTTTGATTCAAAATCCTAACTCGTTAAAAATTGTATGGGTCCCAGGGCACGTCAACATAAAAGGAAACGAGTACGCGGATAAAGCAGCCAAATTTGCCTGCAAAGCTCCTATAATTATGGTAAACGAACCAGAAAAACCTGATCTTCTAAATCTAATTAAAGATTATATAAGAAGAAAGCAAACAACTGCATGGTCTAACTACTACCATCCCCACTATAAAGAGCTGAACAAAAATTATCTTCACCTACTTTACCCCACAAAGCCTACTCGACACCAAATCCAAGTCTTCTCTCGGCTAAGACTAGGGCACACTTATGCCACGCACTATCACATACTAAATAAAGAACCAGCTCCATCCTGTCCTAAATGTAACATGCCGCTCACTGTCAATCATCTTCTGACCGAGTGTTTACAACTTAAGAAACTTAGATATACCATTTTTAAAACTAATAGCCCTAGAAGTTTCCTAGAATTTCCTACTCAAGATAACATAAAAAAATTTGCGATTTTATAACTCAGACCGGTTTTGTCATTTAACATTAACAACCACGATTTAATATTAAATTATTATAATAATAATAACTCCTAAATTCCTTATATTATTACCTAGAGCCGATGGCCTACGTAGCTAGTGCTCCTTAAAACATTAGGTTTACTAATTTTACTTATAAATATAATAAAGCATAATAATAATAATAATAAATCTTGATTATTAATGTTTAAATGAAAAATCCGGCCTGAGTTACAAAATCACAAACTTTTTTATATTATCTTGGGTAGGAAATGCTAGGAAACTTTTTGGGCTATCAATTATAAAAATTGTATGTCTAAGCTTGTTCAATTGTAAACACTCGATTAGAAGGTGATTGACAGTTCTTTTCTTAATAAATTAAATTACTTTTCTTTCCTTGTTGTCTGTATAAAAGTTAATGAATTTTTTTCAATTATTAGTGTCAAGATAATAATAAAAAAGTAAAAAATACCAAAAAAGGTAAATGTGCATATACAATATATTGACTTATTATCTCACATAATTTCCATTTTATATATGTAGTTTGTACTTGTAAACGTATGAAAAGTGATGTTGCGTTATTTTGCATTTTAGGTGGCGACATGCATGCAATAATTTTTTAAACTAAAAATAGAAAACAGTTACATATATATTTACATATATAGCTGCTGGGGAACATGTTGCAACTTGAATTTATTTTTACTGCTCAAAAAAAAGAAACAAACAAAAAAAATACATACGATTTTAATTAATCGGCCAAAAAAGTAAGTGACGAAGTATAAATCTTTTAACTGTGAAATATTTGAGTATGTATTGGAACAGAAAACGACTTTCATTCAAATTGCAGCAATTTCAAAACAGAGTTAATTGTTCAATGAATATAAAGCAGAGAATTGAATGAAATTGTTCGGAATTGCCAAGCATTAATGCATTTGTTGCTGATGTACCAAACCAAAAATATTTTACATTTTGTTCGTTTGCGGAAACAAATTTACATTAAGGTGTTTTCTGTCCATAATAAACTAATTTTTTTATTGTACAACTCAAAGCGCAATTGGTTTATATTGAGGTTTGTTTACAGGTATTGGCGAAATGGGACCGGACGTGCTGCAATAAGTTTGTGAAAATTGGTGTTGGAGATTACACCTTATACGCGCCAGTCGTTTTAGCCATTAAAGGTCGTTTCATTGTCATTGAAAATATACATATTTTTTTATTATGAGTTAAACTTGTGTGACGTTAAAAAATACTCTGTACTTGTCTTTACAGGTTTTCAACAAGTTTTTTGAGCCAGAAAACATGTTAAATTTTCTTTAACTTAACTTACGAAAACAAAACTTTAGTCACGTATGGTGTGCAACTAAACGATCAACAGCACAATCCATAGCATGTTGAATGCAGAAAATTTTGGAAAACCAAACGTAAAGATTCAAAAGCAAGAATCGCTTAATTTTGATAATAATATTGCATTCAAGTTATTCATCTAATAGTATTTGTTCTGAATGAAGAAACGTTCAGACTTACATAGAATAGGCTATATAATCAAATGCGTTGTTAAAAAAGTTGTTTCAAGAAAATACTATTACAAAATAACAGAGTTCAAAATATTCAAAATTTTTAATAACAGGGAATTGTGAATAGAAAACTATGTAAGAATTGTTTCTACGTATGCCCTTTAAAGACTTTGAAAAAATTACATCGATGCGTGACAAAATGGTTTCATAGGCATAGGCAATGGCACGAAGACGCTACTAGACACTGTATTCAAACATGTTTTTAAATTTCATAAGAAACTAGTACAAAAAACAAACTTTATGTATATTATTTACAAACCTGAGTATTTATAAAATACAAACTTAATGTTGCATTGTATGTATGTATGTATTGTATTGTATGTAATGTATGTATAAAGGATAATATGTTATATGAAATACCTACTAAGAATTTATTGTTGTCAAAATTAATAAATAATTTTGATGATAAGAACTACAAAGCATTAATCAAAAGAGGCCAAATACCGCTTTAGTTTCAATTAAAATCCTAATGGGAAACAATTCCAAAGATGATCTATTCGAATACAAGAACTGGAGAAAGAAGATCTACGAATGTGTGGTATTAATAAGATCTGGGATTCTAGTTTGAGGATTTATATTGTGATGAGGAAAGGTATTGTTCCAAAGGCTTATCACTTTTTAAAACCTTATGAACGAAACATAAAACACCATTTAAAAAAAATTTATCTCTAAATTCAACGGCCAAAAGTTCGCAGGGCTATATTTTACATACATAGGATTTATTAATACTTGTGTACTTTTAGATTGATTCAAGAGCGTGGATAATTATAAAACAACATTTTTAATTCCAAAACTATTAAAAGGGTTTCGGTTAGGAAAGCATCTATCCTGATGATAATTTTACAAAAGTTGACTGGATTAGCGTGTATGTGCGTAAACTCGAAGAAATACATACATATGTATGTATGTGTATATGTATGGTTCTATAAATGATAATGGCAATTTGGAATAACTAAAATTAAACAATTTATCATAAAACGCTCTGATTAAAGTTTGTAAACAATTTTTTGCAATAATAACAATCTATAAAACGCATGTAGGTTCGTACATAAAAAATAATAAATAAAACAATACTGCGGTACTTATTTACTTTGCTATATCTATAACCAGACATAATTCTCCATACATACACATCAAGTTCAATGACTTTAAAACCGATAATACAACAGATAACAGATGTTAAGTTAAACTAACATTTGCATAAAACATATGAAATTTTTTGTTTATTAAGATTTTATTTATTTTGATAAACAAAATCAAACTCACCTTTCCAGTTCCTCTCTTAATCTTTTCGATATTGTTGAATTTTCTGAACACTTGCGAATTTCCTCGTGCAAGTCATAACTGAGTTTTGCAATTTTTAATTGAATTGAAGGTACGGGACAACGAGAACTGGAGTATTTACTACCAGCTTCTGCTTCAGATTTTACAAAACCCACAAAGCTCATATGCGGAGAAGGATTGTCCATTTTTAATTTTTAAATCTAATAGCAGATAATTTCCATAAAATCGATGTTATAATAATTTTTGTTATATAAAAAAATTTATTCAAATGTTTGTTTTTTTTTCTTCAGTGTCAAAATAATTTATTTCAACCTTAAAATATTAAAGGAACGTACATATGTATGTATGTATGCGCATACAATGTATGCATGTACATACATACATACATAGTCATGTTCGTATATACATAAGGAAAAATCTTACTGCTCTTGAAATGCAAAAAAACAAAACGGGTTAATTGATAACGTTTAAAAACGAAGGTAGTAGACGATAAAAAGCTTATTTTTTATGACAATTGCTTGAGTTCCTTTATATTTACTTTCCACAGCAACGTACATATGTTTGTTTTTCTTTTTCAAAATATAGGCAGTCTTTTATTTTTGTATACCATGCACAACCACACACACATATGTATATACATATGTACTTACATACATACATACGTTTTATTATTAATTTTTTACTTAAGTTTACGACGATATGAAGTGTTTTGCAATATTTTTCCTCCGCTTGTGGCTGGTTTTTATTCTATTACCTGAAAAACTTTTTATATTTTTTCCGACTAAGAAAATGAATGCAGTGTTCGATTTTTAGCTCATTAATAAAAATTAACACAGTAGCCAATTGGACATTTGGAAAATATTGGTGGCGCTTCCAAAATTGAGCTAATTTGCAATATGCAACACATTTAATTCTTTTAACATTGGGCTTTTTCGTTTTCCTAAGCTTGGAAGCAAAAAGAACGTTTTTTTGTATTATATTTTCAGATTTTATTCTAAATTGTTGCGAAAACTTTATTTAAGAAAAAGTGCAAGACGTTCACCATCTACAGAAATAAAAAACAGTCGAAAAACAAAGCGAATTCATACGAACTCGCCTTGTGAAAAATATTAATGGAAAGACGAATTTGTGACAGGTGAAATTGACAATGCAGATGATGACATTTTCTTTTTAAGACTGGACTGGCGAAATTTAATTCCTAGTGAGTAGATTTGCCAAAAACCTCTTTAAATCTACTGAGTGTTAAAAGATGCCACTGGAATTATCTTCATAAAACCTAACAGTATGAATGTAAAAAATAAAAGTGCGGTTCAAACTGCATTTCTGTCCACAAAGGTGACAGCAATCCAGTAGGTGACAAATTTTGCTACTGCCAGCTACTGTCGTGATGATATCCTGATAAATAGAGTGTTATAGACCATAAATATATATACATATGTATATATTAATCGAAATTTACTAGATTCCGCTTAGGTCCACATACACTATTCAGCCTTCTATCAAAATTTTTCCGGAATGTAACATAAACATTAAATATTCATCAAGGAATGTAATTGTTTTTTAAACTGTACGTTATAAAAAATTGTTCAATTTTCAGCTCGCCAAACAGTAGCATTCCTCTTTTATTCCGTTTCAAATTTGTCCAAATGCAAATTGTTATGATACTAATATAAATTTCCAAAACTGAGAAAGCAAAATACTTATAGCTCACGAGGTAGTTTAGTAAAACTTTCACAGAATTACTTAAAGAATAAATTTGTATCTAAACTTTATTGAGTTATATTTATTGTATTGTATTTTTTTACGCCATTTTTCTTTAAGTAACTTTTTTTTTGCTTAATGAATAAAACATATATAATTAAAATGCAATCACATATTAGAAAATAAATTTGAACTTTTGCTTTTTCAAAAAAGCATTCCAGACACCACGAAAAATAGCAAAAACGCTGAAAGTACTCCATTTTCAAACTGGAATAAAATGTTTATTGAAGTCTCCGTTTTCAATACGATGGCATTATTTGGTCAACGTTTACTTTTTGCAACTGGCGCCTTTGGATTTTCTCCTTTATAAAAATCTTTAAGCAGTTCCATTGCTTCATCAGCTCTTAAGCCACCTTTTATATTTAACTGATGGCCTACAACTTGTGGTACATCAACAACTGTTTTGCCACCAAAGCGATCGTTAGCACAACCGTAAATGATTTCCTTAACTTTGAGATCGTGTAATGCCGCCGAACACATTATGCAAGGCTCTACCGTTACCACCACCGATATGCTTTGGAAAACTTCGGAATAGTTTAAATTATTTAAACAGCAATATTTAAAAACTTGATCAATGCATACAAATTCCGCATGTCTAGTAGCGTTTTTTGTCAAATTGACTTGGTTCCCGCCTCGGGCTACAATTTTGTCGTTGTATATAAAAACACATCCCACTGGTACTTCTCCAAGAGAAAGTGCCTTACGAGCTTCCTTAAATGCTTCGTCCATCAAAATGTCCATTGTCACGTTAATGCCATCAGATAGTTTTTACCAGAATATAAAATTTTTATGTTTAAAGCTAACACATTGCCTTTGCAGAAAAACATTCAACTCTTAGACTGTTGTTGTTGTGTTGCCAACCAGGAAAATTTTGTAAATAAATAAAGTATAGATTTGCCAACAAAAATGTATTTTAACATTAAAACACAGTGTTCAACAAAACTTTCGGATTATATGAAATAAAG
Organism: Epicampocera succincta; assembly: GCA_932526305.1. Classification (NCBI taxonomy): domain Eukaryota; kingdom Metazoa; phylum Arthropoda; class Insecta; order Diptera; family Tachinidae; genus Epicampocera; species Epicampocera succincta. The sequence goes on from OW052034.1 coordinate 64,552,083, forward strand.
AGCACAGTAAATGAAAGAAACACAATAGTTAAAATAGTACTGAATTGTGAGCTTATAATAAAACTTTATAATCCTTTAATTAAACAGTGTTTAAAATTTCAACAATTATTCAAAATTAGGCAATCTATTTTAATATTTGGAAAGAAAATCACGACAGCATAAAATGTTTGTTGTTACGCACTAATGTACTACATTTGCCATTAAGCAAAATAAAGTTTATTTGCATTTTTTTAAGCAGATATACATAAATTACAGTTACAAACAGACCCTTAAACACTATTGCTTTTCCTAAATCAACGTAAAGGAAAGCTGTTAGAATCCCCACACATACATATATATATATATACGTAATATATCGATTCAAAAGCTTTTTCAGACAATATAGTTTTTTTCCTTCAATAAATCCAAGATTGACCCATTTTTTTTAAACTCTGTATTAGTATAATGTACCTATATCATACAATAAATGAAGATTATATATTGTTTGAATTCCCTTAAAAACATTATATTATATTATATATATTTTGTGTTGACTTCTCATTTGAAGAGAAATGGCTATTAATTTATTTTATATAACCGTGAAATATCTGCTTATAACTACTCTTATTTAAAAAATTATATGATGCTTAGATGTTAAAAAATTTTTTTTTATTAACATACAGAACTTAAAAAATATATAAGGATCTAATTGTTACAAAATCTAAACTAATTTTCTTTTGTATATTTTTCTAATTCCGAAGAAGCTATCATATTGAAACGTGTCTTTACTGCATTCATATGCTTCATTAATTTGTTTCGAAGCACCACCGATACAATATTGAGAAATTCCTCCATCTTTTGAAACATAAACAAATCAAATTATTACACATATTTAAGTGATATCACAAACAAACTGTATTTATTTACTTACCGTCAACTCACTTTCCTTATGACCGTATTTAACAAACTGACATTGAGGTGCATGCTTAATATGTTCTTTCCAAGGATCATCCGTAGGATCCCAACCGTGTAATTGTTTACTGCACACAAAACAAGTAGCAGCATCGTCTTCCTCTTTGTTATTACAACCCGACCAATAGAAACCAGCTTCTGCCATTTTTTTTATACTACAAGATGATTTTTCGTCAAAGGGCCATTTTCTAAAACTATCAATCCGATGTTTTTCCATGATATATACCTCTTTGTATTTATCAAACTTGTCTGATATGCACTCAGTCATCCTTTTTATTAATTTTAAAAATGTTACAATTTGTTTTGAGGATTATTTTTGCTTATTTAATTTTCGAGCGTCACTTTCGCGGTTGTCGCTGTTGGGCGTTTAAGTACATTTCTATATTTTTAAGTTGGCAACTTTATAAAACGTCAATTTTTGAGAGGGTGGTTCGTAGAAATAAGTTAATAGGATGTATCAATTTTGAATGTAAATAACTTCCTGACACTTATGCTTATTAAGTATTTATCTTAATATGTACATGTGTATATATCTATGCTAATGATGGTTTTTGGGAGATACTTTTCATAAGATATTCATGAAAATATAAAAAATTTTAATTTCTAAATATTTATTTTATTAAAAGTATATGTGGCAAAATTTTATTATTCACAGTTAATTAATAAGTCCAGCTTATATTTATGTATGTACATATATAGAAACTACTTTAGTATATGCAAAACAATATATCGAAAACTACTGATGTTTTTCATCTTTTACAGTGCTCAATATACTGCTATGCCGATGTGCTTATACTTACATACGTATGCAGAAAATTTTATTGAAATTCCCTTTTGAATTTTGTTAATTACAGGGACGTTAAATAGAAATAAAGAAAAATTAATGCGTCGACCATAGTTTGTCTGGAGAACTTTTGGTTTGTTTTTCAGGTAATTGTCAGTTACGACAAAATATTATTGAAAAAAATCAAGAATTTTTCAATCACTTTAATCTATCCTTGTTAATATCTGGCTGAACAATTATTTTTCGACGTTTAACAAATTGAAACCTGAAATTCCATATGCTCAATTGAATAAACATTTGTTTTAAATTGCATTCGATTCATTTCTTAAATATTTTATTAAATCTTCCTTGATCAAAAACTGTTCAGCTTTCTCCGGCCAATTATTATTATTTAAAGATCTTGGGCTGGGATGAGCCAGTAGCAAAAGGCGTTTATTCTTGCAATATTCTGATTTCTTAAGAGTTTCGAAAACATAACAGCCAACTGCTACAATTATTTCTGGTTGTATAAGTCTAAGAATTTCATCAGTGGTATTTAAACACACGTCACGAATTTGCTGCTTATAAGCACCTTTCAATTCACTTGGTGTTATATTATTGCCATTGCTATTGAAAAACGCAAGAGGACAAAAATTGTGAACGAAGCATTGTTCAAAAAACGTATCAAGAGAATTATTCGATAATCTCTGAAATAAAGTCCATAAGCGTTTACCACTTGGTTCTTCCCGCGTTGCTTCTAAACCATTAACGGGCCTTTTGGGATGAACTATTGGCGGTTTGTCGACTGCGCCATGAAGACGCATTATGTTTTTTACAGTTGAAATGTTGCCAAACGGTACCTAAGGAAAATAAAGAAAATAAGTATAGTTTGATATCTACAATTTTGTTCTGTAATTGCCTAAAAATAAATATTGCTAAAGATGTACTACATACATATCACAATTGTAAAAGTGGAAACATTTTACATTGCCATAATTTTTTTTGCTTGGACAATCAATTTTTAACTTTTATTATAAAATATATTTTATACATATGTTTTTCACCACAACTGTATGTATGTATGTTGAATTTTCGAATAATATTGTTGGATTCAATTTCGTGCCAATGTGTACATAAATATTTATTCTACATTAAAAAACATTTTCACAATGAATACAAAATTGCAGAGATTTTTGCTTCAACTCCCAGGCGAAAACACAAAGCTGCATCTTTAAAATTAAGAGTACAATTCATAAACACAGATTTTTCTATAACATTTTGCTAGTCTTCACTTTCTTCATAGTTCACCAGTTTTTCCTCATACGTACAAATAAAACATTTGGTACATACATAGCTACTTACTCCAGTTTGCATCATACCATTTGGGCCTGGATTCATACCAATAAATAACACTTGTTTATGTCCACTCAGATATGTTCTCAAAAAGTCACAATGTATAGCTGCTGCATACTCAATGGGATTGTAAATGTAAGTAGCCTGTGAAGTGTTTGGAATAATTCGCATCTGTTCATTTAATTCAGTCTCCAGCCTATAAAACTGATTCCAAAATTCTGGAGTTTTATCGTATTTTAACAACATTTTCAAGCATACATAATTTTAAAAAATTATGGAATACTTTTCAATACACAAATTATCGCAAAAGTAAACAATACAAACTTGTGACACTACATTTAGAGCCAATAATCTTAACGTATACTTGTTATACATACAAAATGTCTGCAATAAAAAAGCACTCTTTACATTACCAGAAACTTACCCCAGTCTGTCCCATTCCATCGTGTCCTGGATTCATACCAATAAACAATAACTTTTTTTTACCCTTAAGAAAGTTTTTCAAATACTCAAAATGTAATTCAGCTGCGTACTCAACAGGATTGTAAATGTGCGTTATTTGTACATCAGGTTTTAAAAGACGCAAATTTTTGTTTAACTGGCATTCCAAGTTGACAACATTTTGCCACAGAGATACCGCAAATAAATGAGATGTGTTATTGTTTTTATTTTGCTCACTACTGGAATTTGTTTCGTCTTTGTTTGTTGTGTATCTGGTCAATTTTTTCTTTATCATACTGTTTACAGAAAATAGTTTTAAAATTTTCCGCTTTTTAAATACCGAGTGTATGTATGTGTATACATTTGCAATTGTTTTATTTACAATAAAGCTTGCAGGTAGTTAAAGTCCCAGCTGGTTTTTGGCATTCACTAGGAACTGTTTAAAACAGGGTGTGCTAGAGGAATACTTAAACATTTTAAACAGGGTTTATATTTAAACTGAACACAAAAAGATCGTTGCTTTTTGTTGTTGTATACCAGCTTTGAGCTTAATTTTTATAGGGCAGTCAGTGATTTTCCGTGAAACGAAATAAAAAAGAGAATTTAATGCGCCAGGAATTAAGTTATTTGTGATACTGATGCTGGCGTTATATTCAAAAAAAGTTAAAATTTTGTTGCATTAAACGGTTTTAATGAAAGTATATATGTATTTGAGTAACGTAAAAAAGTGATTGAAAGAAATTTAAAAGTGTAAAGTGTAAAGTGTAAAAAGTGATATGCGGGAAATTTCGTAGTTGTTTTATAGTGCTCTATCTACAAATGAATTTTGTTGGCCAGTGAAACCTCTTCGGACTGGCAGGTATGTAGACTCTATAGTTCTAAGAAGATTTTTAAAATTCTTTTGCTGTATTTGTATAATGACGGTCAGTAAATATTGTCTACCTGAAGCAAACAAGTTGTTTCATTTTTCCTCCTCGGGTTATTGCACTTAATTGATTCTATTTATTGTGCATTTTTTTATTGAAATTAGTGGATATGTTTGACCCCAAATCTACATATTTATACTATTTCTTTCAGATTCTTTTAAAATAAGGGTTCCATATTCTCTACATTTGTTCAATTCGTTTCCTACACACGTTACTAGAAATTTGCAGCCTACACAGTCTATGAAAGTTTCTGTCTGTTGTGGTTAAGTACGTTGGGAAACAAGTCTATTGTAATTTAATTACTGCCACCTGGGAACTTCGTTAAGTCCTGTGAAGTTTTACAGCTCTCCAACTGTTTCGGTTCTGAAAAATAGGATGTGACCAAGAATTTGGACGGAAATTGTAAAGAACGCAACCCTGAAAACACAACAGAATATTAGGAAAAACTAAATAAGTTCAATGGCTCTAGTGAATTGCAAGTAATATGCGTTGGAGAAATAATCTTGACACTTGAAAGACTCAATCTTTGGGTTATGTAGAGATATTTTGAGCCACATTGAAGCGCTAATTTGTCCAGGTCTGCTTAATGATACAAAATTAAATTATTTCTTTTTTCTAAAACTGTATGAAATTGAAGAAATTTTAATATCCTTCTAAAAGCCTTGTTGTGTGATTGATTTGCATGCAGTTTCTTTTGCAGATTTTTATATATGTATGTACATACATATACCAATATGAATTTTTTGTTTGAAAATGAAAAATGGAAAAGCTACATGTTTCTTTTTGTGTTCTCCAGGCAAGACTTACTGCACAAACATAACAAACAGTTTGATCGCCTGGCCCACGATACAATAATCTTTTGAAGATTGGATTTGAAGACTATTTATGAACTTTATTTTGCAAAGAGACATGTTGGGACTAGTTCAAATAACTTGCTGTTAATTGGTTTCTCTTTTCAAAATTTTGGCGAACGTTAATGTTCGATATTGAGTTTAAAATAGGTGAAAATTGACTTTTAATTTTAACAAAAGATATAATTCTCTGCTTTTTTTTGGTGTTTTTGTACATATTTTTTTCAATATGAAATATATATAGATATATGTATGTAAATGGTCATTTGTTATTGCTAATATTTTGAAACAGTTAATAGTTTCACACAATCGTAATCTTAATAGTCACGTAACATGTTTTAGAATTAGCGGTTGTCAATAACAATAATTTTTAACGGCAATGAATTTAGTGGCGACAAGTTTTTTGCGGCCACTCCAAGTGACTACGATGACGACTCTTGAAATAAGGGGAATATTGTTAATATTTTATTTCAGTTTAATGCTTTATTCAGATGCTTCAACTTTTGAGATTGTTTCTACTGGGAATCTCGTTGTACGTTGCAGTTACTACTTATATGTACATACATATGTATGAATAAGAAGTTAGGTTTTTTTCTAGACACTTCTTTTCATTCTTTGCTTCGCCATACAAACCATTTAATGTGTATGAAAGTTTTCCTGTTCGCTGGCATCGGAATACTTTCTCTGATACCGTCAATATTGTTCTTTGTCTTTCATTTTTGCACATTTGAAATCTTTACTTTTAACCGATAATAATTTTTTTCCAAAATATACAATTGTACACACGTATGTATGTTTGTATGTGTGTACATATGTATGTAAATAAAACGAACTATCAAAAACTGTCGAATTTTGAAGCAATACAGAAGGAACATTTCTTAAACTACACCTGTTTGTGTAAACGTTAAGGCAACTTTAACGCTTAGAAAGCAATTGATCCAACAAGCTTGAAGCGTCTGAACCGGGGACCGGGTGTATGTATGTAAGCAACAAAGTAGACAAATTTTATTCTCTGAAAATCGTTCATAATTTAGACGATTTTAAGGTATGATAATGCTTTTCGTGCAAATCGCACCGGCACCAAAACTTGACTTAAGGAACCCCCCCAATATATCAATTCTATATTTTTGGACGCAATTCCTTATGTGCCGGTAGACACATGGATATACATAGACACACATGTACATACATACATGCATACATATGTACACTATATAGATAAAGATATAAGTTGTCATTACAATATGTATGTATGTATATACTTACTTGCTTTACATTTACCAAATTCCCCCTTTTAAGTTACATCGCCCATGAAAAATAAAGCAAACATGTTACCCACAGCAAAGGCTTTACAAAAGCGTGCAATTGTCAAACATTCTATTCAAACCATTTGTTTAAAAGTAACACATCTAAGTAAAATATGTAACTGAAGAGTTAAAAAACGATCGGCAGCAATGCTGAACCAGATAGAATATACAATTATAGTATATATGTATGTATGTGCATACTTATGTAGATCATATCGTCACATGATTATAAAAATACCTTAAGTTATAAACAAAATTAAGAGTTTTTTGCTTACTAATTAAATCAGAATTAAATGACGACATGTAAACTATCTTGCTTTCCCAATATGTATCTACATATATATCGTGTCTGTGATATTGGTAATTTTTTATTATTTTTAATCGGTTACTTAAAAATTACATTAGTTTTATGGCATTTGTTTTAAACTAATTTACGATTAAGTTATAAGAAAAATAAGAAACTGCGTATTTATTATAACTACAATCTTAATCAAATTAAGTTGGCAATTTATGGAATACGAGTACATTCACAATCTATTATAAAAATTACTTATTACTATGCGACAATTTTCTGTTTTCGGTTGCATAAAGAAATTAAAAACCCAACACCATAACCCATTTGTTTTCCTGTTACGCCATAAAATTAATCTTAAATCTAAAATAAATATTGCTTCTGTCCATTATTTGTTATGCCTGCAAGGTATGAGCAAATTGATTGTCCGATAAATGGCATCAGTGCCGTGTTGCAAATTTTTGCTGGCGTAACAAACAAGTCTGTTTTATAATATGTAAGTAAGTACATATGTGTGTATGTAGTTGCTAACTTAGAAACTAACACCGTTCTAGGTATTTATGTATGTATATAATTTGCTTAAAATTTGAGGTTTCTACGTCTATTGCCAATGTTAGACCATTCTACAGGTATCGCAGTTGAAACGGCGTACTTCGTCGTTGCACAGTTTTGCAATTTTTGTGTGCGTTCACAACGCCGACTTATGGACCAGTAGGTGAAACCTTTTGGACATCTAAAGATTTGACCCTCTAAGCGAGAAGTTTGTGCATTATATTCACATTTAACAAACAGTTGAGCGCATTCATCGTTATTTATAGCAAAATGTCCTCTGCCGGGACAAAGGGAGGCAGTCGAACGGATTTGAATCTAATAAAATATTCGAAAAATAAATTAAATTAATGTTAGATTGTGTTTTTACGAATACTATACATATTTTTAAATAAATTTTTCATGTTTACCGTATGGCTTTGCTTGTATTTTTCTTCAAATGAGTCAGTTTGTGTTCGAGTTTTTGTGTTGCATTCATCGCTCGGTTTGGCTACATCACATCTATTTGAGTCTTCATGGTATACGGTGTCATTTGGGCACTTGAAAACAATAATACTTTGGTCATAGCTGTCAGCCTTTTCAGTACATTGATAGAACATGTTGCAATGTTTAGGATGACGCCTGAATCCTGTTGGGCAAATGAAAAGATTTTGACCGCTACTGGTCGGTGGACAAGGTGCTCCTGAGGTGTTGCTTGAGGTTTCAGATTGCGTGGTGGTCTCACTACTTGTTGGTTCCAAAGTTGTTGTTTCGGGTTTTGTTGTAGTGGTTGTTTCTTTGGAATCTTCTGCAGTGGTGCTTTCGAAGGACGGAGGTATAGTGGTAGTTTCCTTTGAAATTTCATTAGTTGTTGTTTCAGGTTTATCGTTAGTCGTGGTATCTTTAGAATACTCCGTTGTTGTTGCTTCTGGTTTACCTGATGTGGTAGTGTCCTTGGAATTTTCGGTTGTTGGTTCGAATTTGTCGGTGGTGGTGTCTTTTGGGCTTTCAGTTGTTGTGATTTCTGGTTTGTCGGTAGTAGTAGTGTCCTTTGAACTTTCAGTTGTTGTGGATTCTGGCTTTCCTATGGTTGTTGTTTCCATTGTGGTATCAGTTGTCATCTCAGTTATTGCTGTAGTTGTAGTCTCTTTTGGGTATTCGGTTGTGGTTGGTAGTTCTGTTTTAGCTGTTGTAGTTTGTGTTGGTTGTTCTGTTGTACTTTGAGGGTTTCCGGTAGTTGAAGGATATTCCGTTGTACTAGCACCTGACGAACAATTTCCAGATACTTTATCGGCATAGTTGCACGTTTCTAAGGAAGTATCCCATACTGTGCCATTTGGACAGCGGAAACTATATACTTGATAGTTACCGCTTTTGTCTGCATCTACACAACGATAGTACCGATTACAATCGTCAGTATCAGGGAAAAAGCCTTCCTCACTGCAGTTATGGTTAATGGGTTCCATTGTTGTATTTTCGTATTGTTCAGTAGTTGTGTATATTGAGGAAATTTCCGTAGTTGTAGGTTCATATCCCGGTTTATCAGTCGGTTTGGTGCTAGTTGGGTACGGAGTTGAAACTTCTGTTGTTGGAGGAGAATTTGTTGTAGCAGTAGTCTCCTCTGGCTTATCAGTTGGTACGTAACCTGGCTTTGCTGTAGTCGGTTCAGTGGCGGTTGGCTTTATCGTTGTCGTGCCAGCTGAAGTGCCAACAGGCTTTGAGGTGGCATCTGTAGGCTTGTAGGTTGTTTCATATCCAGTTGTAGAAGATTCGGTTTCTTCTTTTTGGCCTTCACAACGTTTTACATTTGTGGCATGATCACATGTTTGTTTGTCTTCACTCCAACCCGTTCCATTAACGCACATAAACTCGTGCTTCTCCAGCTTTCCGCCATTCATGGTACATCTGTAGAATATGCGGCAGTCATCTGGATCAGCCATGAATCCGTCACCAGTACATTTTTTCCCCGCTTCTAAATTAGGAACTGGAGTAGTGGAAGATGGTTGCATGGTTGTTGTGTAGAAGGTTGTAGTCGAAGATGGTAAATCAGTGGTACTAGTGGACGACTCGGCTGTTTGTGTAGTTGAAAAAGGTTTTTGTGAGGTTATTGTTGTAGTTTCATAACTTGTTGAAGGTTTTTCGTATTCTGTTGTAGTTTGAGTTGGAATTGTTGAAGTTTGTGTAGATGTGCTGTATTTTTCGGTTGTTGCTTCTAATTCAGGCTCATCCGTTTGTCCCTGACAACGATCAATATTATCTCTATGATCGCAGATCTGCTTATCTTCGCTCCATCCAGTACCTTCAGCACACATGAACTCATGTTTTGAAAAGCTTTTACCACTTTTTTCGCAACGGTAAAATTTACGGCAGTTGTCGGGATCGTGCATAAAACCTTCACCTTCACAGTTTTTGCCAGGAGGCAAGTTAGGTATAGGCGTAGCTGATGTAGGTTGTATAGTTGTAGTTATTTCTGCAGGAAGGGGTTTAGATGTGGAAGTAGTCGTCGAGGAAGGCTTAGATGTCGTTGGTTTAGTTGTTGTTGGTTTTTCAACGGTTTCTGTACTTGTCACGATTGTAGTAGATGAATATATATCTGTTGTTTGCGAGCCCTGATATTCCAAAGTTGTAGTTTCAGGCTCTGGTTCCTCGGTTTGGCCTTGACATCTTTTTATATTCTTACGGTGATCGCACGTTTGACTTTCTTCATTCCATGCTGTTTTTTCGGCACATTTAAAATCGTGTCTTTCGTAGCCTTTAGAAGTTTCAATACAACGGTAAAATTTGCGGCAATCATCTGGATCTGCCATAAAGCCTTCTCCTTGACATTTTGTACCGGGTGGGAGATTTGGTATTGGTGTGGTGGATGTTGGTTGCACAGTAGTTGTTAAGTCACTAGATTCTGTTGATTCTGAAGATGCAGCAGTTGGTTTATATGTCGTGATTGGCTTAGTTGTTGTCATTTCATTGCGACATCTTGGGTCTGTTACGTCAGAGGGATGGTTACAACTCTCTATATTTGAGTCCCATACAGTGTTGTTACCGCATTTAAAGGAGTGTTTTTCGAAGCTCCCTCTGCCATTGTCAATACATCTGTAAAAGTTTTGACAGTTTTCAGTGTTTCCGAAGAAACCTTCTTTCGTACATTTGTCCTTGGGAGATAAGGGTGCGTTTGGATTTGGTTTAATGGTAGTAGATTCAGGAAGTTTTCCAGTAGTTGTGGGCTCAGGATATTTCGAGGTTGTTTGAGTAGACTCTGTAGTGGGTTGGTAACCAGGTTTAGTTGTAGTTGAGTGTTGCGATGTTTGTGTAGAAGGGTTTTTGGTTGTTGTTTCCTTTGGTAGTTGTGTTGTTGGTGGATACCCAGGCTTCATTGTTGTTGGCATCTCAGGTGTATAGGAAGTGGATTCTGGCTTAGCAGTTGTTTCGTGTGGCGCTTCTGTGGTTGGTTGGTATCCTGGCTTAGTAGCTGTTGTCGCTTCGGGTTTCTGCGTCGTTGTTGTTTGTGGCTTTTGAGAAGGGGGCAAATAACCGGAACTTGTAGTGGATACCTGTGGAGGTTTTTGTGTGGAAGAATATTCACCGCCAGCGTTACCATTACATTTATTGAGGTCATGGTTACATGTTTGCAGCTCACTGTCCCACACCGTACCTTGGCCACATCTAAAAGAATATTGTGTAAATCCTCCATTGCCATTGTCCACGCAGCGGTAGAAACGGGTACAGTCTTTTGGATCCCCAGTAAAACCTTCAGATTTACAGATATCGTACGGTTGAGAGGAGGGTTTTGTGGAAGTGGCAGGCTTCTGTGTAGATGTCGGCTTAGATGCTGTAGGTCGCTGTGTGGAAGAGCTGGATGAAGGCTTTTGCTCTGAGGGTCTACTAGTAGTGCTTGTTTGTGGTTTTTGTGTTACAGGTTTGATTGTTGTATGTTCCATTCCAGATGAAACACTTGTACCACACTTCTTATTTTTTACTGCCCAGCCATGGTTGCAGGCATCTATTTGACTATCCCAAACTGTTCCAGGTCCGCAGGTAAATGCTACCTTATCATAACCCCCTTTGCTGTTTTTAACACATCGATAGAATTTGGCACAATCATTGGAATCTTCTAAAAACTGATTGTTGCTATTGCAAGTTTCAACTGCATTTTGTTGCTGATTTCCAGACTGTTGGGTTGTTGACTCGCTGGATCCAGAAGAGCCTGATCCTGCGCCTTGCGATGTCGATTGATTGTTGCTTGCTTCTTGTGCTTCGGATGATGAAGCAGAACCTGAAGACTGATTATTTGATGACGATGAATTAGACTGGTTATTGTCGTTGTTTTCGCTGCTTGAAGAGCTGGATGAGCTTGTTTGATTGTTTGATGAAGATCCAATTTGGGAAGAACTTGTCGTCGAGTTATTTGACTCTGTGGAATTAGAAGAAGAACTACTTTGGTTATTGTTGCTCGATGATCCTTGTTGTGAGCTGGTAGATGATTGGGTTGACGAGGAACTCTGATTATTCGATGGCGATGTTGTTGAATTCGCAGTGTTTGATTCTTGATTTTGATTGTTTGAAACTGATGATTGGTTAGAACTTTGATTGGTTGCTTCCTGACCTTGGTTGTTAGCAGATGATGATTGGTTCGATTCGGTACCTTGTTGCACTACTGATTGATTATTAGATGATGATTGATTTGACGATGTTGATGTGGAGCTGGAATTTTGATTGTTTGCTGTCGAAGACGATTGGTTTACTTCCGAACTTGAAGAAGAGCCTTGTTGGTTGGAAGAAGTTTGATTATTAGTAGTTGATCCCGAACTCCCATTACTGGCCATTACTCTGCATTGTTCTTTTTGCACATCTGTTGGGTGATTGCAACCTTTTGCATTAGAGTCCCAAACGGTACCAGGTGCACAGTCAAAAGCTATTTTGTCAAAACCGCCATTTCCATTATCTACACAGCGATAGAAACGAGCGCAATCATATTTATCTTCTAGATATGTTTCAGAATCTTGACAGGTTCCCTGTGGTTTAGATGATTGCGGCTGATTATTAGAAGAGTTCGACTGGTTGTTCGATTGGCTGTTTGACTGGTTTGACCCACTGTTGGAGGAGTTTGACTGGTTCTGATTAGATTGACTACTTGAAGAGCTGGATTGATTGCTTGAAGAGTTGGATTCATTACTGCTATTTGAAGGTGAACCTGATTGATTATTGGAAGAGCCTGACTGATTGTTATTAGTGGTAGTGGAATTGCCTTCTGATGACGATGCAGATTGACTGCTGGAAGAACTGGATTGATTGCTTGAAGAATTATTTTCATTGTTGTTGTTTGAAGATGAACCGGATTGATTGTTATTTGATGATTCAGTTTGATTGCTTGAAGTATTGGATTGAGTATTAGATGAGCCTGATTGATTATTGTTATTTGGTGATGAACCTGATTGGTTGTTTGAGGAACCTGATTCAGTGTTATTGTTTGAAGATGATCCACTACTTGACTGGTTGTGATTGTTTGATGCTGACTGATTGGTGCTAGATTCGGATTGATTGCTAGAGGAAGCAGACTGGTTATTATTATTTGAGGACGAGTTAGATTGATTAGAGGATGAAGTCGTTTGACCATTGTGTGATCCAGATTGATTGCTAGAGGATTGGCTATTATTATTAGAACCAGATTGATTATTTGTGGAACTGGAAGATTCCGGCAGATTACTAGAAGATGAACCTTGCTGTTGTCCACCTGAAGCGGATTTGCATTTCTCTCGTTGTGAATCTGTAGGTAAATCGCATACCTTGTGATCTTGGTTCCAAACGGTACCAGGACCGCAGGTAAAAGGTACTATTTCCAAACTTCCACTTCCATTTTCCCGGCAACGATAAAACTTCGCACAATCATTTTTATCGGATAAATATGTATTTCCATCCACACACTCAGTAATTGCAGGTTGATTCGAAGAATTATTTGAGCTTGATGAACTCTGTTGTTGATTGTTGTTATTTGAACTAGAGGTCTGCGAATTATTAGACGACGAGTTAGTTTCTTGGTTGTTGTTATTAGAGGAATTTTGTTCATTGTTGTTTTGAGAATTAGAGCTCGTATTCTGTGAATTGGAAGAGTTTTGGTTAGAGCCTTGTTGGCTTGCCGATTGTTGGTTATTGCTTGAGTTTTGGTGATTATTGTCAGAGGAACTTTGAGTGTTTGAGTTCTGTTGGTTACTATTATTTGAAGAATTTTGATTGTTATTGGAGTTTTGCGAACTTGTGTTCGAATTTTGCTGATGGTTGTTTGCGGAATTTGAATTTTGTTGGCTGTTGCTATTGGCGGAATTTGAATTTTGTTGATTGTTGTTGGTTGAGGAGCCTTGCGAGTTTGCACTTTGATTATTATTAGAATTTTCGGAACTGCTGCTACTATTACTTGTATTTTCTTGGTTGTTACTATTTGCTGAGTTTTGGTCACTTGAACTCTGATTGCTATTAGTATTGCTGCCTTGACTAGAGGAAGAACCTTCTGTGCTGTTTTCATTGTTTGAAGTCGAAGTAGAAGACTTCTGACTACTGGACGAAGAATTTTCTGTACTACTAGACTGAGTACCTGATTGTTGGGATGACGATGATGAGGAAGTGGAAGAGGAAGAAGAAGATGAAGAACTCGATGAAGACGATGAACTGGAAGAACTCTGTTGTGAACTTGATGACGGCATTGTAGTTGTTTGATAACTAGACTGGGAGGATTCTGTTGATTTCTGCTGATTGTTATACTCGTCCATCTGTATGCCTTGTTTACCTTGACATCCACCATTAGCACGTACATTAAATAAGTGATTACATGATTGCAACGAGTCATCCCATGCTGTACCGTCTGAACACCGGAAGCCAATTTTATTAAACGAATGGCCATTTGAAATACAACGATAAAATACTGTGCAATCATCTGGATCACTCATAAATCCATCATCCTCGCATGGTGGCCCTTGGTCATTATCTGTGCTGCTACCGATACCAGCTGAGCGCGCTGAAGAAGTAGAAAAGGAAATTACCGAAACACCACTTAATCCTGTAAGGCCATGATTGTATGTACCAGCCATGGCATTGCCATTATTAGCAATGCCACCCTTAACTTTGGCTTCATGAAGAATATGCATTAAACGACTATCAATAGCATCATCATCACCATACGTCGAACTATTTATAACATCACCACCATAACCCCCATAAAAAACAGCTTGTCTCTTGTCATCTGCTCCTGTCTCAACAACAATGTTATCATCACTTGCCAATGTATCAATTTCATTTATATATTGTTGACATTCTTCGCGATTGGCCAGCATGGCTGGCATACACAATTTCAAATCACGGGAAAATATAGTACCTTTTCTGCAGTTTAACAAATATGCTTTAATGTAGCCATTTGTTTGAGTTTCACAACGGTAGTACAATTGACAATCATAATTGTGTGCATATAAACCTTCCGCTGGACACGCGAATACTTCTGGCATTTCACTATTGTTAGTGCTGGTTGTACTGGCGCCGAGACTGCTGCTGCTGCTACTGCCACTGCTACTGCTACGGTTGACGACATCGCCTTCTTCGTCATGGTAGATGGAATTTTCGTTGTCGTTGTATTGGTATTGTGGTGTTTGCGATGCCTTCACATCTGAAATGAAATGTCCAAAACTATTGCTTTAAATGAAGTCAACTTTTTTTTGTTATTAGAAATAACAGGATGTTAGGCGCAACATTGGAGTTAAAAGAAAATTTGTCATTCCTGTGGCAACAGATTAATTTGAAGTTAGTGATGGGAAAAACAATACGGAAATAAGTTAAACAATTTTTGAATTTAATATAAGATTAGGTGAAATCATGTCATTTGTTAAAATCCTTAGTGGTCAATTTTATTAAAAAAATTAGAGATCAATTTATTTCCTATAAACCTGTCAACTCTATAAAGTTTTACCATTTTCATGAAATATTTGATATAAAAGCTGATTATAAATTAAAATTTATGTATTTATGTGTGTGTTTTTTTGTAAAAATATGACTTCATGTATTCGTGGTCGACAGTGAGTCTTCGCTCTTCAGCTATACAGCCCTTCTGTAACATAAACTGCAGAGGTATTTCCTCTTAGCTACAGTCTTTGAACGATTCAAGACCAAAATTGCCAAGCACTACTTTCTTTTCCTCCCCATTATCTATTTTGTTAGTTTCAACCTTATTAAAATCGCATGATTGTTGCAGTCTGGAATGTTTTAGCGTGATTTTGCTCTGACGAGATCAGGCATCTTTGTCCTGTACTCCGCATCCTGATACATCGTATAGGAGTTATCATTTCGTGGTCCACAGGATGACTTCGGTGCTCAGCCGAACAACTCTTCAGCGAACTAGAGTTATTTCCTCTTACTTATAGTGCTTGGGAGGGTTAAGGCAAAGATTGACACATGCCACGTCCCATTTCTTACTCTCCATAATCTATTTTCCAAGTTATTGCACTACATCCATATAAGTATAAGGGTCGTACCCTGAGTGCTTTGCCAAGTTAAATATGAAAAAAAAACTCTTACTCGTGTAGGAAACGTATTACTTATTTAAATAATGAATATATTTCCTTTTTCTGAAGTGAATTTATTTTATTTTGTTCCTTATGAATTATTTCATCGGAAGTTATTTCGTTTCAAATTGTTCCAATTCGCCGAGTACAGCAAAAGCAAAACACCAATCGACGTTTTTAAATTGACGTCAGGCCTATTTTCTTCTATAACTACATACATACATATTTTTTTTTGCAATTTCAATTACGACTATACTTGTAATTTGAAGTACATACTTCCTGTAATTACAAATTTAATTTATAAGTCGGAGAATCTACTGCCAAAGACAAATACAAATGTAAGACTACAAAGAGGCCTTTGAATTTTTACAGTTTATACATTTAATTTATTTGTATCAACATCCTTCCGATAACATTTTTTTACAAGACGAAAAAATGGTTTTCTTGGCTGCATTCGCCATCATAATTGAGTATTATTTTGTTCGCTGTTTATGTACATACACACATACATACATACATATGTACATGATTAGCAACAAAAAAATAATAGAAAAATAGCATTTTAAAGCCATCAATAAAAATTTTTTTTTTTTTTGATAAATTCCAAAATATAATAAAAACATTCCAGCAGAGCGCTTAGTAACAACAGCAATTTTTGTGAACATTAGGGGTATTCACGATTTGTTACATAATATTATAAACAAAAAGAATTATCTGATTTTCGAAGACAGGCAAAAATTTTATGAAATTTATTTTGAAAATAAAAATTTGTGGTGTTTTATTATTGTTTTCAATTGTTCAATTCAGAAACTCGGTCGTACGATTTTCGATATGAGCTTGTGAACAGACATATTTCTGTTAATCGTTATTTTATTGTATTTTTAAATATCAGAAATAGAAAATACCAGGTGTGGAAATTTGAATTTAAGGCGAAATGGCAATAAACTTGAGTTAATATAGTGTAAATATTAGTTCAGAACAGAACAACAGTAATATCATATCGACGTCATTTATCCAAAATGGTTTATCTGCAAAATCCTGATTATTCAGGGGAAACAAAAAACTATTTAATTCCCTAAATAGTGAGTATTTAGCAAATCGATCTTCCACAATATGATTGATAGGCTTCTACTAATTCCCTAAAATATAAATTATAAAATAAGACCTGTTTTTCGTATTTTTACGGTAGATAAACCATTTTGTCTCAGAAAATTTACGATGTAAATATTAAAAGGAGTAGATAAACCGTTTTGTTTGAAAAACATTTTAAATAGTGTGAAGTCAAATTTTATATTTTACTTTTAAATAATTTTAGGATTAAGAAAAATAGAAGAAGATACTTCAGGTCCCAAATAATTATTTTTTATTAAACAAACTACATTTATTTTGAATGAAGATTCTCATAGAAAGAACGATATTCATTAGTTATCACAGATTTCAATTCCTGTAGATGTTTCCATTTACTGGTGGATATGGGAAGATATTCTTGATGAAGTGATTGTGGTTCTATATATACTGAGTATTTTTTCATTTGTATTGGATGATCTTTGTACTCATCGTTAAAACTGACTTTGTATTTTACACTACCATTTGGTAAATATAAAAGTGATTTCAGTTTTGAAACAGTTGGCTTATTCTTAATTCGTCCAGCACGAATACTGGAAAATATTTTTGCGTACAATATTTTTTTTTTCGCTAAAGTAATAAACTTCCATCCCAATTATCGATTTTTAATATACGACTGCTATGAAAATCTCGCAAATACATTGTAGATAAGCCATTTTGCCTTTAAAAAAAGTGTATATGTAGATAAACTAAACAAAAAAATGTGAATAAGTCGCAAATAAATCACAATTTTGATCAGAAATTCATACCATAGGAAAAGTGCATCACAGGGAATAGTTTGGCATCAAAAACTCATTTTTACAAAATCTGCAGATAATATAATATAATATAATATACTAATATTATATTACAATACATGACATATTGTCAGTTTTGCGGATGCTATTGCAGTTCGACTATTTATCCGAGGTTGAGGTACTATTTCTGCTATAACTTTGTTGCTATTTGTTGGGTTGTGATAATTGTTGTAAACTAAAAAACAATATTAATTTTAAACAAAATATTAATACTTAATATTACCAATGTATCAACCTCTTGCTATCCCACAAATATAATGTTACTAGATTTAAACCCTGGCCACTAGAAAATCTTAATTTAAGTTCTATTTCGTTTCGTTTATAAAAAAAAAGCAATAACACGTTTTGAAATTCGCAAACTTAAACTTTTTATAGCGAAAATAGTTTGTATTTTTTAGGGACTTCAAACAAGTGTCATATATGCATAAATAGTATGTATGTACGGTAGTATATTGTTTATGTGTAAGTATCGCGATTGTGTTACACAAACACAAACACCAACACGGACACTCTCTCACAGACATTTTGGCTCAATGTGGGATAATCATAGAGTTTTTAAGGATTTTATTTCGGTTATGTTAAACAAAGTCAAACGATATTTTTTATTAAAGCATTTAATTTCCATATCACCAACCATGTGTTTTACGTGCAGCATTTCTGTGCACAGTACATTTAAGCTGCAGTTTTAAAATGAGCCTTTTCCTTCATTCAACTGGAGGAACCCTTAAGATTTAAGTGCCGTATTTTACTTTTCGTTACATGATGTTGGAGAGTTTTAAGCTACAAACAGCTGATTTGCGTAGCTGATAGTCTTAATCTCAATTGAAAAAATGGTTAAGATGTTAAAATTGGTAATTCCTTAAACATTTTTTTTTCTGCAAGCAGTTTCCATATATGCTGGTTTATAGTAGAGGTGATACTACATCTTTAGGAAGGTCGGCCATCTTGCGCATTCGAGAATTTCATATTCAATTAGTTCATAGTTGATTTCAATATGTATAATTTGATTATAAGCTTAATGCTTTAGGATGGTGGTACTGTTTATTTTTTAACAGTGTTATTTAAAACATCAAAAAAGGTTCTGAACAAAGGAAAAAATCAAAATGTTCTTTCTTGAGCTGTGCCCAAAGTCGGTATTTAAAACAGCCTAAGATGTATTTCATAAATCGAAATCTATATACACAAAATATTATGTTCTTATTTTAATGTAAATTAGTCAAGTTTGTAACAAAAATATATAATTCTTTTCCAAATACTCAGAAGAAAGTATAATTAATATTTTTTTTGAATTGCTGTTTTTTTTTATATAAAACAAAAATGTAAATTTTTTTCGTGTGGAAGTATTTGTTGATTTGATTTTTCCGTTTGAAACAAAATTCACTTTTATTTGAATAAAATTTTTTGTTGTGGAAGAACTTGAAAACGTTTTTATTTGCAACTAAAACGGTCGTTGTTTTTATAAAAACTTTTTGTGATGCTTAAAAATAAAATTCTTTAAAAGAAGATCTGACCACGAAAAGCAATACCTCTTCGCCCTGTTCATTCGTAGCCCCGGCTATATTTAAAAAATAAATGCCAAGACTATAGTAACAAATTTCAATAATATATTTCTGTTCTGCATTATAATTTTTGGGTTTCAAGCGCATAAAAACCACCTATAGAAGTGAATAAAATTTCTTATAAAGCCATCATTTCGCAAACAGTGTTGCTGGAACTTGAACACTTTTTTCTGCACCCAAATTCAGAAAAAGAAATTCAAGTGAAGTTGCGTCGAAGTTCAAGTACAATAAAAGTTACAATTCCAAAAGACAATTAAATATATCGCACAGTTGCAAGCGTGCTTTTTTTTCAAAAATATTTTTCCTTTCTTAAACTACAAAATATAAAATTTTAAAATCCAAAAAGAATAAGTTCTATTTCTTGGCTTGATATTAATTATCAGAAATATTTATCAAAATTTCTTCTGAGATAATTTTACACTAATTTCAAGTGTTGGCTTTAACTACAAAAACAGTTAAATATGAATTTTAATTGCTTTGCTAAAAGTGGTATTTGCTATTCGTGATATATTTAACATTTTAACATCCTTGCAGTTTTCCATTTAAAATAAATCAATGCTTCAGATTTACAAATGTATAAACAACGAGTATAAAATGCAAAAATTTTATTTCATTTTATATCATCCTGCTACACACATACAAATAACCATTTAAACGTTAAAAAAAAAACCTTTGAAATAAAAGTATAAATTTAAATTTTTTACGAACGAATTTTTATAAAAAAAGGAAATTACAATGGAAAATTCAGCTCACTTTGTCGCCTACCAAATTTTGAATAGCAATAAATTATTTGTTTATAGCAAAGGCCTTAAACCATTATTTTTGGACATAAAAAAGAGAGCCGACAAGCAAACGAGAGCATAAATGTAAAGCGGAAGTTACACCATTTCAATTTTGACAAAATCAATGGTGGCTTGTCGATTTCCTTTGGGCAAATAAAATCATGATAATTTGCTTGCTTTTTATTCTTCGCTCGTACATCGGTGTGCATGTATGTGGTATGTATAAGAGTGTGTAAAGCAGCACATAAAACTGAGAAAAAAAAATATAATAAAAAATGACCTCTCGCCTGGAAAAAGCATAAAAATTGTTTTAGTTGAACGATTTGTTACGCTGACCAATTTTTGTGCGAAAAAAAGAAATCTTTTCATAAACAATTTTGAGGATGACTGGCTCAATGAATATTTGGCGCCTAAACATTTTGTAATTACATTACCTATACACAAGTACATATCGTCAGCTGAAGTGCGAAACCATTTAGCTAAAATTTTTTCTATTTTACAGTAGAAATAAAATAATAATTACATGTGCAAGTGGCACCTGTACTTTCGAATGCCGAATTTCTACTATATGAGAGTAAGAATTGGAGAGGACATGAATATCACTGATTTCGCATTTTGGGCTAGTATTTAGTTTTGTATTGTAGCCAACGATATACGATATGTGCAATGTGTATAATAACGCAGTTTTTTTTTAACAATTTGTAGTTTTTGTCATTTATGATTATTGATTGGATTTACTTTTTGGAAATAAAATGTTTAATATTTCCTCAAATAAATAATTTTTACAAAACACTGTGACTTAATATAATTTAAAATACCTAAAGCAGCTGGCATTTGCTTGATAGTTTTCTCAAAACTAAATCAAAGGAATCTCTTCAGATCACTTTTATGATTAAATACAAATTTATCAGTCGAGTGATTGAAAAAGTATTCGCATATGATTCTTCCATGTGACGAAACAATGTCGTTTTGAAAATATTGTAACAAAATTTAAAATAACACAAAAGTAATAAAACTTTTTTAAATGAAATATTTTAAAGACAATTCTACGATTCTAAAAGGACTCGCAAACAAACTGAAAATTATTTAGAAACTGATTCACGAAGTGCTCATAAGTAATAGAAAAGCGATTAAAATACTGTCCGATAATTTTAAACAATGCCAGAAGTGAATCAGTGAGCGCTTCATAAGAAATAATTGCAATAGCAATCTTTTGTGAGCGGATACCCGGTGGACAAAAGGAATTTTCATCGATATTTCGTTTGCTTTTTCCCGATTTTTTCATATCATAATTTTGATTTTCTTGTCAAATATGGGCATGGTAAATATTTTCTTTCCCATATAGTGTCCAATACAAAGTTCTTTCTGCAGGTGTTCAGAATTCTAGCGGAAAAATAGAAGGAATGCCTTTGTACTCTTTTTGGGTGTGTATAAGGCCTGCTTGCTTTATTTCCTATTCATATCTTTTCTATACGCTTTGGCATTACGAGATAGACATTCCTCTTTCGCTTCTTGCTAATTTGCTAATTTTTGGCTTAATGCGTATGTCCAGAGGTGTCAGTGCACTCTGAAAAATCCACATGCAGTTCAAGACGGTGACACGGCTCGCGATATCGTAAAACTGTTGGGAGGCTAGCTTGGTGGGCAGCTGATATCTCGCTTTGTCCATTGGCCGCCAAGACTATGCGACTGCTCCACTAGACTATATTTAGAGGGAGTACGTGAAATCTCCAAGCCAGTCACAACTTCATCCCTGGAAGATAAGATTACGGAAGCCATTTTCGAAATGAAATAATCTTTAAAAAGTAAATAAATATTTCATTCACCTCGACCGAATAGATATGAATAGCAGTTGAATCAAAAAAATGCCTAAGCAGGGCCTGAAGCAAGAAGGCTTTCTCAATATTACCAGTTTTTATAAAAACGCTCATGAAATCACACGTTTGTACTTATACATACATGTACTCGTATACCCTAATCAAATCTGAGAAAAACTGTATTCCCTGAATTTTGTTTTTATAAACTTCATTTCAATTCCTACTTTCAATAATTACTTTTTTAAATTTTTGTTTTCAAATTCGGAATGATCTTAAAGTAAAGAGTGAAGAAATTGCCCACCAAAATGCAAATCGTAGAATACCGCATCACGTTGCCCCTCACGTTGCAAGAATATCAAATTGCTCAACTTTTTACGATAAATGAGAGTTTAAAAGCCGAAAACAATTGTGGAGATAAAGTTCTTGTTTTGCGCAATGAGCCGTTTAGTAACTTTCCCTTCCCACATGGCAAACAAACTTTAAACGGACAATATACTTCCAAAATCTATAAATGGTCTTCGCAAATTCCCCCATTAATAAAATCAATTTTACCCCATGACGCCATGGATATACATGAAGATGCATGGGATGCTTATCCTTACTGTCACACCCTTTATACGAGTACTGTCTATTTGAAAGAACGTTTTTACATAAAAATCGAATCATTACATTTCGAAAATGATTACGGAACCCAAGATAATGTTCATGAATTGCGGGAGGAGCTGTTGGGACAGCGTAAAGTGGTCTTCATTGACATAGCAAATGATGTGGTGTCTTCGAAGGACTACAGAGACAGTGAAGATCCTAGTAAATTTCAGTCTGTGAAAACGGGTAGAGGTCCTTTGAAGGGTTCTATGTGGCGTGAGACTTGTCAACCGGTAATGACTTGCTACAAATTGGTAACTTGTGAAGTCAAAACATTTGGTCTAAAAAACACTTTTGAGACGTTGTTACAAACATTTGAAAGGAGAATTTTAACCAATTTTCATCGGCAGTTATTTTGCTCAATCGATCGCTGGTACGATTTAAGTCTAGATGATGTGCAGGAGAAAGAGCAGCAAATTGAGAATAAAGAAATTGATAAGAATAGTGAAATGGCAAATGCAGCAGTTGAAGAAATGAAAAAAATTAACTAAAAAGAAGATGCGTTTGAGATAAAATTGATGCGCAAAATATTTTATTTATGTCTTAAAAAGATTTGTGGAATTTCTATCTATTCAGGCTTTAGGACAAAAATGTAATTAATTAAATTTTAAAACAAAGTATTTAACAGGTTTTGTGTGTTTTCTAACCGTCTATATGCCGACATTTAGTAGGTGCTCATCAGTAAACGGCAGAATTAATTTTTTTTAATCGAAGGGGAAATTCGTGATCAAGTATTCAACAACCAAATCAACTGTTTTAGGCATTTTTTGTAAGTAGCGTTTAGACAGACTGTGAAATTGATTTACATCAACGCCTGACATTAAAGCTTAATCTGATGGTGTACCCATTCCACTTAGTGAACTCATCAAATACTTACCAGACCCCCGTCATATATATGAGTACCAATTTTTTGTGATATGTCTATGTAGTTGTTCCTGCCAGAAGTCGAGGCACCTGAAATGGTAGCCCGAAATGCAAAGCAACATCAGCTATTAACCAGACTCGTCCGACAATTCCCCACTATTCAACAGCAATCAACTGCCCCTCGGTGACATTTGAATCATCGAAAACAAACCACTATTACCAGCCAGTATCTATCAACGACCCTTTCAGCGTTTTTAAATTTAAATCACGTCCGGAATCTTTCAGGTGTTTGGAAATTGAAAACTTACAACGCGAATATGTCATTATTTTCACGTGCCATCACATAAGCGATATGTTGCAATTACTCGCATCATGCAGCCATAAACTACTTCGCTTTATATGTATAAAAGTGTAAAATTTCAAACATTTGTAAAACAAATTAACCTCATTAATTAATTAAGGTCCGTTTTATAGTATAAAACGAAATAAACTAATTTCTCTGGCAACATTACGCGTTTTCCAGAATAAAAATAAACGAACAAAAAAAACTAACAAAAATTGCCTTTAACCTGGACAAGGATTAAGAGAGAATTATATTTAATTCACAAAAGCACAAACGAACCACACACAACTTTAAAACAATTGACCGTTTTATTATTTTAATTATGCATAAGTGTGTAGTTTACGATTCGAACGAGAAGAATAAGTTTTGTTAACGTACTCGTACTTTGCTCCTATTTATAGTACGAGTACGTTATACAAAAAAAAATATATATATATAGATATTAAAATTTACCACACGTTTTTGAACAGGCAATGTGTTTACGAAAGCGTGGAAAATGTATTCTTTAAATTCATGAATAACAAAATATTTTTAATAACAATTGTTAACTATTATCTTTAAATGAGCAGTTGTTTGGTATCCCGAACACTGGGTCCCCATCACGGAAACATACTTTTTCGCGGGGTTGCAGTGATTTCAAGAATTTTGGTAGCTGCGAGCTTTACTATTTCTTATCAGCTCCATTATTGGCTGCCAAGACGACAGGGGCCGGTTTTTTATAATATTTCCAAAAACTCCTTTTTACCAGATTTTCAAGCATTACAATTATTTTGGTACTAAATTGTTTTACAACGTTTTAGTAAAACCTGAAACTGGCTATAAAAAAATGATTTTCTACCACTAGGGATCAAAATTAAAAGTAATCAATCGAAATTCAAAATGAAAGCCGTATCGACCTTTTAGACGTCGTTATTTTGAATGAAACCTATCAAATAATATGCATTCTTGAGAAAGCAAAGTCGTTACTCAATTTTATTTTTTTAATAATTCCGAACCTGTGGGACAACGCATTAGAGGACGCCCACGGAACCGATGGCGCACACAAGTGGAGAGGGACCTCAACCAACTTGGTGTGCAAAATTGGAGGACGCTGGCTAAAGACCGTGTCAGCTGGAAAAGTTTGTTGGTTGAGGCCCAGGTTTACCACGGACTGTAGGGCCAAAAGAAGAAGAAGAAGAAGAATATTTTTGTATATCAGTAGTACTTGGCTTTCAGGCTACAGAGAAACGGAGTTGACATTATCAACAGACTTGCCAAGTGCTAAATAAAAATTTGTCTTTCTAAACAATAATTTGGAATTCTGGGCATTATTTTATATCTTTAGTTTTATCCAATACAAACATTTCAAAGTACCCAAAAACCCTGTGAGAACAAATTTTAACTTCAATAAACTTCTAGTAGTTTTATTTATGTTTAAGGAAACTTACCTGAAAACGGCCTTTCATTACCAAAAATTTCCGATCAAAGTTCGGACTACCGGATACTTAATACAATAATAAAATCGGTTGTATGAACGGGAAATAAAACCATTACCAGCAATAGCTTTATTTAAAAGGTTTTACAGTCATTTATACTGTAACCATTTCACGAAAGTTATTAATAAAACATGTTTGATTTCAATATGTAAAAGTGTTAAATTAACATTAAGTAAAAGCTCGAGAGTTTCTCTATAGGTCTTGCATTTTTTTTTAGAAAATTCAAATCCTCTTAATAGATTATGTTGTTACTGTCTTGTTTGCTTACTGCAAGAAGGTTGGGAAGCTTTCAGCGGACTTCTTTCTGGTACATGTATATTTTTAGTGTGCTTTGCAATTATAAACTTACAATTTTTTTTTGAGATTGATTCATAGTAATATTGGAAAAAGTATAAGTTTGGAAAGATTTGCGCAGAAATACAGTTAAAGAGGAGACTTTGTGAATAATAGTTCGCAATAAGTCTGTCAAATGTAAAAGAGAGAAACCAAAGAAACTTAATTTTATTAATCGTCATGAAAATTTTAATAGATAATCCCAGGAATTTTAAAAAGAAGTAATTAATTAAAAAGGTCATAAAAATTAATATATATATATATAAATATTGAAAATCTTATCTACATTGGAGATAGATGATTTTGTTAATGCTTGGAGATAGCAGCTTTGTTTTGTCTTTATTGAGACATACATACATACATATATACATACATATCTTTAATTTTTGCAAATATGTAAATTTTTTTCTAACTATTACAATAGCTTAAGCATACACTTTTTATCTTTCTCCTCATTTCTTTTACAAAAAAAAAAAAAAAAAACACATAACCTCAAACATTTCCTAATTTTATATGTGCTTTTGCATAAGCTTTTCACATATGTATATATTTAAGTATAAGCTGCCTAAAACCAACTTGAAAAAGGCAAAGACTTTCCATCGCCTGTTTCTTTATTTCTTTTGTGTCTTCACTTAGCACTTCGATAGAGTCCAACAATAAAAGAAGTCAGTTTACGTGAGTCCTTAGCCGTCTGCTCCGTACTTAAAATGAATACTACAGTTTTTCTATGTTCTTTTGTTGTTTGGGTATCTGTGTTTGCCTTGTTTACAATGATGGTGCGTTCGATTGTAGTCAACAATTTAAAATAATGTTCACAGAATTACATTTTATTACATGTTATTGATATTTTTTCCAAAAATAAAATGTCATTTGTATTTCTGTTATAACGGCCGTATCGTCACCTCACAAACATTTAATGTCGATCTATTAAATTTCAATTTTTTTCACTAAATACGAATGAAAATAATTTTTAATGGAGAACACTTAAGTTAACTGAAAAATTTCGATTGGCCGTTTTTTCTCTGTTTGCCATATTTTTGAATACAAATTGTCCTTTCGAATCAATCTAATGGGAATTGCTGAAATATTTAGTTTTATTTTTGAACTAAATACAAAACATTTTAGCACTAACTGTGCGCATCTAGTGAAAAGAGTTATTTGTTGAAGGTTATTGGAAAGCAGAACATTTAAAGGACTTTTTACAAAGTGAGAAAAGGTTAAATTTTGTATGGTTTACCCTAAAGTGGTTATAAATGATTTACGTTAGGCGGTTTCTTCATCTTTAATACTTACATCAAGTGAACTTTTATAGAATGAAGCTCTCTCCAAACGACAAAATTTTATTGCATTTCGATCTCCGTACATATAGAAAAAGTTAAGGCTGCTTGGCGGGGATTCAATTACGATTTTTGTTGAATGTGGACCGGCAAAACGGATTTCCCATACAGCGAATTTGATGAAAATTTTATACAAATGTGTTTTTGTCTCATATACTGAATTACACATTTCAAGCGCACACTGCGTATGAGCATGAAATGATATATGGGTGCATCTTCCAAAGATAAAATAATTAAAAAAAAGGACGAAAGTCCCATCAATAACAATTTTGACACCAGCTGTCCGTGTTTAGCGAATGAAAATTAGGCAGAGGAAAAACTGAAGTGTTTAATAAAGCTTATCTTCCATTCAAAAATAGAAGAGTATAATTCCAAGTATTTAATATGTATTCATTTTTAAATACATGTGGAAAAGTTATTGCGATTTCGTATATCTAGCGATGATGATCTTCCTCATTGATGTTTCAGGTTAATTCAAGATGTTTTCATATTAAAATCATATACACATGTCACAAGAATCACGGTAACCGATCGTCTACACAAAATAATAACGGATTATGTATAAAATATGTAATGATGATGATTTCCGAAAATTGTTTGGGGGTCTGAAAGACCACTTTAAATTCAAAACAACATTGTTGCTTATTACTTCAACATGGGGTCTTTACTATATGTAACTATATGATCTTTGTGTTTGTAGCAAGTCATGGAGAGCTGGAGGAAGACAATTTTTTCATAAAAACCCATGATGAGCGAAAAGGCGCTTCTGCATTTTTAAAGATGCGTGAGTAAGCAGAATTGTCGCTCTTGGGTTAACATAAAACCGCGCTGTGAAATAGACAGATAGAAAATACATGTCAGTAAAACTTGAATAGCTATACTGCTACAAATTGATCGGGCTGTCTAATCCCTTCCGCTAGTAATTCTGTAGACAGCAAAGGAAGACGATGCACCTGACTTGGCAGCCCAAAATTCCCAAGCAACATCCAACACCGTTTAGTTGCTTTGGGGAAATAAAAATCCGCTTATAATACATGCAGGACCTGCTTAAAGTTAATGCTTGCGAGCAGTTAAGCGACTGCTACAAAATCATGCTCAACGACTTTCTGCTGCCTCAACTGGACATATTGGGATAGGAGAACATGTGGCTCATACTTCTTAACCCACAATGGGAAGCCTTTTCCATTTCCGTTTGCGAGCCGTTTAATATCTCGCTACGGTACTTGGCTTGGGCTGGCAACTTCAGACACTTGTAGTTCTCAAACAGAATATCAGTCAGGAAGGCGGAAACTTGTCGGGGAATTTGCGGCAAAAGTGATAGGAATTGCCATAAATCGGTGGACTCAACGATTATCAATTGTAGCACCGGCCACTTGACCGATGTCATGTTTTCTTATTAATGATGATATACAATCCAAAAACAAAATTATGTTTTCATTTACTTAAAAAATTCACAGTCAAGGAATACCGAGTGGCAACTTTTCCGTCACCTTGTATGTCATAAAAATATTGATGTATGTATGTGCATATATTCGTATTTTTGTTAATGTAACCTCATTATATGGAACATTTACGTATGTATCTGTTTTCCCAGCTAAGACTTTTGCTGGCCTGGCGGTTTTATCCTTAGGACAATATCGCAATTATCATTTGCCATAAATTTATTATTTCCGTTGACTTTTTAACTATATTTTTTTATTTTTTTACTTGTACTTGCACCTCTGAAATCTTTGCTAGCATTTGAATCTGTTCCGTTTTCATCTGTCACAAAAACTGGATGCAAAACAGCGCGAAAAAAAATACGAAAAGTAGCATTCAAATATCGTACGCACGACTACACTGAACTGCTTTATTTCTCACTTTTTCACAACTCCTTCCTTTTTTTTTAGTACAATTTTCATTTCACTTTGTTTTTGTAGTTTGTGCTTAGCAGCAGCAAATGTTTGTAAGTTTATTTTCGGCATGCCAATAAGGAGTAGTTTATGCTTGAGCAGAACCTACATGCAGCCGTTTTTCTTTCAGCTTCTTCATAAATTTAAGTTTATTTAAGTGAAAGTTTTCCATGCAGTTGTGCTTTTCAGATATTTTTTATTTAAGCACTGCTCGTTTTTTTGTTTTAACTTTTTGTTAAATGTAATAACTGTGTTAACATACGATTTTGAAATCATATGAAAAAAGGAACAAAGCAATACTACTAGTATTACTGAAAATTGCATTTGCTGGTAGTTTCTGTTTTTTTTTTTTTGGCTTTTCAATTCATGTCCTTTTGCAGCCATTCCTTTTGTCACTCGACTTCGGTTTACGTTTGCTACTTACGGATAGCATCTTCGTCTTTATCCAAGTTGGTCGTGCATAATAATGTGTTGACTTGGCTGACTATGGAAGACAAATACTTGCTTGTATACGAGTATGAATTCAGACCACATCCTAACTCACTGTGGTCCTTAAGGATCAAATAGAGCACAAACATATGATTATTAACTAAACTTACTTATGAGCTTAATAATTTATAGCTCACGCAAACATTCAGCAAACAAATGCTAATGTTCGAAATCCAATACGAGTATTCCAACTGTTAGGATCATGATAGTGTGTGGAAGCATTTAAGCATGAAAATGGCTATAAGAAATGCATGACAAAACTTAAGAGCACTATAAAGCCACAACGAATAATAAGTTTTCCCAACTAATGGGAGTGTCATATTTTCAAATTGAGATTTGTTAATAGTGCGATAGAAAGCATAATTGAACTATTTGATATTTCTAATGCCAAATCACATACACGCATGCGAACTTCTTTGTGGACGTTTAGAAAAGAGGTGAGCACAGATCATGTGACTGTTATGAATCAGCCAACACTTCTTGTGACTCTAAAACGTACATAAACAAGGCAAATAAAAATATTCCGTTAATTTACAACTTTGAAACAAAAGGCTTCATTAAATTAAGTATCATTCCATACAGATAGAACTATGAATGAATGAATGATGGATGGACGTCTGGCACAGTACGGCCTTTCGCACTGTCACCGTCGTTGAGCTATTATGGTTCATTTTACTCTCAAGGGTGTAATACATGAAGCAAACGGACCAGCTCCTTCAAGGGGAGTGTTAACAAGTCTTGTTCATCCAGCGTATGTCTCAGTGCCATGCAGTTGTTAATCAAGTGTTCCACTGAGTACTCCGTTGTGAAACTCAAAAACATTTCTGGACTGTCTAGTAGCTTGGCTATGCGAGAGTATTTTAATTCTCACTACCATGCAACCGATTTTCGAGTGGATTTCCGCATACAGTTCCGCCTGTAATATTGTGGTATTCCGGTTCCAAGCTATTGATCTGCATGTTCGAGGCCATACTATTCCTGCCCCACTTATTATCGCTATTTCATTAAGAGAGCGCCAAAATATTTTAAACTTGTTACACGTAGAAAAAATATTTAGAAATTCAATTAACCAAAACAAGTGCAAAGAAAAACAGAATAAGAGGTGAACAAAAAATGTAACAAGTGCAGGCTTTTTAGTCCCTTAGATGTAAGAGTGAAGCAAGAATTTCAGCTTGTGGCCAGGGGTCAGGAGGCAGCCATTTAATAACTTGTAAAATTTTTGTCAGCGAGTGTTATTTGTGCTAAACAATTTCTTATTTCATGTCATACTATATTCTTTATTCTATTTAACATACTTGATCTTCGTCGAAACGAAAAAGTGCAATTTTAAATTATACTTTTATGTCTATGGTTTTTATTTTTCAAACTTTCCAACATTATTGTGCTGGTATTTTTTTTTAACACTGTAAAACACAATGAATTTCCAACTTTATTATTAAACTGAACAGAAATTTAACGAAATGTTGCACAATTTTGTTGGTGCCATTGCAGAAGAAAAATAATATAAAAAGCATTTCAAAAATAGAGTAAAAAAAAATGTTAGACAGAAGTTGTTAAAAGAGAGTTTTTAACAATTTGTTACAAAAGAATAGCAGTTGGTATCATAAAGTTTAGTCGATTTTCTTTCTTTTTGCTTAATTTTTGCAACTACTCTTCGGTTTCGATTGTTATTGTCGGCAGAACTTCATATCTTCCTCTCTGCGAAATTTCCAGGCAAATAATTTATATTATGATGTCTGTCAGTAGCAGTTGTAGAAAATATATGAAGAAGTAAATTTCATTTATCCGAAAAATATTGATGGATCAAAAGTTTTTAAAACTTAAGTTATTTGTATGAGAACTTCTTTGGCTAAGACTGCAGTATTAGTACGCTTGCTGCGCTCCTCCGTTTTCTTATTTTAATATAGAATCATAATTCATTTTAAAAGTTTGTAGTGTTTTTTCTCTTTCTTCAATAAAAATATGACTTTATAAGAATTATTCTTTTTATACAATATATTTTTGTCATAGTTTTGCAATCAGCTTTATTGCATTTTGATAATGTGTTTGAAAATATTTTGATAGATTTTGCTTTTCTTTTGAAGAAATTTCTATAAATATTTTTGTTTACATTTAAGCGTCCATCAATTTGATTTTTTATATTTTTTAAGTTTTTTATAAACTTGTTAAGCATTTGTCATGTGCACCGTTTCTATTAATAAAATATATTACTTCTCTAACAAACAAAAAACAACAACAACCAATTCTCCTATCATATCGTATTAAGCAGCAATTTGTTCATATTTAACAATTGAGTTCGCTGAATCAGTTAACAAATTGTTTGAATAGGGGCCGGAATTCAGGAGTTCAGGGATTGAAAAAAACATTTTTGTAAGAACAATAAATGTTTTAAATAGAGAAAATATACTATTAAAAAATTATTTACGTGCATATGTTCTAATTTTAATATATTTTCGCACAAAATATCAATCACTTTTTTCTGCCGTGACGTTTGCGACACAAAGAGGATAGACGAATGGACATTCTAGAAAAAAATTATGTTTCCGTACAATACATAAAATATTAAACTGTTTTCACTTAGAATCATTTTGAATATCACACACATATGTAGCTTTTTTTACTTGAAAAACAAAAACACTTGATTCAACACTGCGTGTGGTTAAACTTAAGATGGCAGTTTGAAATAATACTAATTATTATGAAATGATATAAACATTATGATTCTGTCCCGATCTTTTAGCGAAAAACTTTTAACATTAATGGGCGCATAACAAATTTTGAAATTTGAGTATATTTTCCAAGAAATATAGTCCTAAATGAAATATGGAAATGGTGTTTGACAAATTGTATTTGCATTTTTGAAGCAGAAAAATAGACTATGAACTTGACAATGAGCATTTACATACACATGAACGTATGAATATGCTCATATTATGACTTTTAAAAGTAAACGTCTTATACAAGCTGCTTTTTTATTGACTAGTCGAAGGTGTTAATACTTAAGTTAAGCTTTGTTGTTTTTGTATATAAATAATACAAAAATTTGAATGCTGTATTTGGTGGCTAATTAACGAAAGTTTGTTAAAAATATATTTATGATTTGTATGTCCCATTAAGTAATTATGAACGTTCAGGCTTGCCAGTATTTTAAAAGGCAAAAAAGCGAAACTGAAACTATTTATGAAATTTATTTTGCCAAATTCATGTATCGCTCACAATAAGGATTTAGGACTTGACGCCACTAGATCAGTTAATTTACTTTTAATCAGTTTTGTGTTATTCAAATGTTAATATTCGACATCGTGGGACAGTCTTTTAATATTGGCAAGAAAATATATATAGTCCCCTCAGAATAATAACAACATCGCATTTCGTCAACAAACCACAAATGTCAACAAGTTTTTATACTCATTATCTGTGTGTTTTAAAACCCAGCCAGTAAGTTCTATATCATCAATTCTGCATAAAACAAAATAATAATTAAAATATGTTCATAATATATGAACATTGTACATTGAGTGCAATTGGTTCTGAAATGGGGGGGTTCCCCTTATGAGTGTGTAGTTATATATTGTGCTTTTCTTTTCTGTGTTGCTGCGTGATTCTCCTTTATTTGGTATTAGTTTATGGCCAATAAAAACTTTTTAAGCCACAGTATTAGTGACAAACCGATAAACTTCAACACTCGATTTTTTAATAATTTGATGTTAATGCGATTGTACTCTACATACAGTTATAGTATTTATTTATTTTGCTTTAAAGTGTTTTGTCAACTTACCTTTTTCGTTGTTAAATATATACTACTATCCGCAAACTCTTTACCCAAATTATTTTTCAAACTCTATTAAATATTTAGCTATTTTTAACACTTTTTTTTCCAAAAAATTTCTTATATTCAATTGCATTTAATTGTATACAATATGTGAAAAAATGCATGTAACATTTTTGTTGGTGCCATTTACTCGGCATCATCTTAACGTACCAACTTCAGAATACTAGAAAATGTATAGATTTAGGTTTTCATATTTAACGAAATTGAAAACAGAAAAGCCCTTTTATTCTTCGTGAATGAAGAACATCTTGTTAAATTAAAAAAAAATTGTAATAAACACCCGAGGCTCTAATATCATATAATAACAAACAGCATCGTACTGTAAAATAGCAATTGCAAGAAGGCTAAAAATGCTTGTGTAAATTAAGATGATGCAACAACAATGTGCTGCATTTGCAACAATAGCAAAACAAATTTAAACAGCAGAAAAAACAAAGAGCTTTGTTTGTGTGTGTATAATAAGAGTTGCATACAAACTAACATGCTTTTCCTGCTTTCATATCCATGGCTAAAAGATGGGATGTTCATGCTCATAGATATACACACATGTGCACCTGTGTATGGGTATGCGTGTTTGCAATACACAAACTTTTAAGGTTGTTAGACATACGCAAACGTACATACATACATTAGAAGTTTTTATTATAATAATTACTTTTATATTGGTACTCGAGAGAATTGTAAATTGAAGGTCACAATGGGTAGCAAAATGTCCATAAAAAAATAAATAAGTCGTATGTTCTTATAAAGCGTATTTTTTAGAGTGTCACAACTTTGAATTGGCATCACCGCTTTACTAGAAATCCCATTTAATTTAATTTAATTTAATTTAACTTAATTTAATTTAATTTAATTTAATTTAATTTAATTTAATTTAATTTAATTTAATTTAATTTAATTTAATTTAATTTAATTTAATTTAATTTAATTTAATTTAATTTAATTTAATTTAATTTAATTTAATTTAATTTAATTTAATTTAATTTAATTTAATTTAATTTAATTTAATTTAATTTAATTTAATTTAATTTAATTTAATTTAATTTAATTTAATTTAATTTAATTTAATTTAATTTAATTTAATTTAATTTAATTTAATTTAATTTAATTTAATTTAATTTAATTTAATTTAATTTAATTTAATTTAATTTAATTTAATTTAATTTAATTTAATTTAATTTAATTTAATTTAATTTAATTTAATTTAATTTAATTTAATTTAATTTAATTTAATTTAATTTAATTTGATAGTTGATTTTTGTTTAGTTTGCTTTGAAATTTCATTATGAATCGACTTACACCAGAGCAACGAGCGTGCGAATTGTTGAAATTTTTAATCAAAATAATTGTTCTATTCGTCAAACTCATCGTGCACTTCTTCCATTATTCGAAGAACAATAGATCGTTTTCGGTCCACATTTACTGTTACTGATAATGTGGTTTTGTCGAAACACCATTACATCCACGGAAAATTACTGTTTGGTGCGCTTTACGGGCTGGCGGAGTCATTGGCCCATATGTCTTCAAAAACGATGATGGTCAGAATGTTACTGTCAATGGTGAACGGTATAGGAACATGATTCGAAATTTTTGCGTACCTCAATTACGTGACATTAATCTTGCTGATATGGGGTTCCAATAGGACGGAATCTCATGCCAAACAGCGGCCCCTACAATTGATTTACTCAAAGAAACTTTTGATGAAAAAATAATTTCACGTACTGGCCCAATTAGTTGGCCACCAAGATCGTGTGACTTAACCCCATTGGATTTTTTGCTACGTCGATAAACCACAAACAATTGAACAATTGGAGAGTTATCGGCGAAATACGGCCGCAAATGCTGCAAAAAGTTGTTGAAAATTGGTGTTCCAGATTGCGCCTTCTACGCGCCAGCCGTGGCGGCCACATGGCAGAAATCATATTTAAACATTAATTTAATAAAATTTGCTTTCCGTTTCATTGATATGAAAAATATATTTCCTTTTTTTATTATGATTTAAACTTGTGTCACTCTATAAAATACACCCTTTACGTATTTCTGGTTACATGCATGTTCACTCTATTGATTGTTTTGTTTAGTGGCAGCTCTGAATGTAATCCCGGCAATAACTTCTTCATTAGACTACTACAAAGAAGAATGTGCCGAGTTGTGAAAAACGTAACAAACGAATTACAAAATAATTTATGTTTCAAAATTATACAAAAAGCTGCTGTTTGTCTGTTTGTTTTTTTTTTTTTTTTTTGGTTTTCAGTAATAGATTACCAAAGGACTACAACTTAGAGTACATACGTTTCGACAACGATTCAACTTAACTACCATTGAAGAACAATTTCGAATGCAGAGCTTTGCACTCAGACTAAGACCATAACTCCTCATTGTTAAATAATATCATATCGATATTAAACACAAACTTCCCAAAACATTAATGACATCTATTTTGTCTTTTATTCCCCCATAGTGCATTACCACCTATTATCGAATAGCAGTTGCCTTCTAACAAGGAAACTAATAATGTGGTTACTTGTATGAAACGATGACGTTAAAATTGGCGGTTGAGGAGTAGCATGAAATGCAAACATTGAATATTTGTTTTATTGTTCCTCCTACAAGTTCATGTACAATAATACATTACGAAACTGAGCTATTGCTTTAGCAATAGCTTCTAATAAAACGCAAAAGAGAATGGCGGTCGATGGCTGCTTAAATCATCTTATTTTCTTTATTTTACAATATACTTTAACGTTGTTTGCAGTCAATGTTTGCTTTTCTTGTATTGCAGCACGATTGTGTTTTATTGTTTCATTGGTTCCGTTCAACATTCAGTTCAGCTCAGGACTACATTGTTGCCCTCGCTTTTGTACATTTTACTGTGGTAATAAATATGCAGTGGAATTTTCTGTATTTATGTATGTGTTAGGGTTTTTGCTATACCGTTTTTATTTGGCTGAAAAACAAAATGCAATTCTTGGGATTTTCAGAGTCCAATCAAGAAAATTTTTGCTGACCTCAAAACAGTGGTGCCCCCATAAACGTAAATTGCTCTTCTTATTTCATTCTATATTGGTTTTCTTTTATAATTGGCATAAAATTTCCCGTAATACCTCGTTTTCTCGGGAGTTTGTTTTCCTGCAGAAACTCTAACATATACGAGTACTTTGCAGGTATTCGTATACCAGATACCTACATATGTATCTCGATATGAAAATTTGATTGAGTTTATTGATAAGCAAACTACAGTTTTAATTAACATATCTTTAAATGTTTTATGTTTTATACAGAACACAATCCTTTAACTTTATAATTAAAAAGTTTAACTAGGCTTGAGTTTGTACAGTTTTCTTTTGTATGTAGCGACAATGCCATTAGTTTACGTACCCAATTATGCAGTGACAATGTGGATGAAAAGACTTCTGGAATGTGCTCTGATGTGACAGTTGTTTCGGCTTAACAATAAGATACATTTTCTATACTCGTATTGTAAAATAAAGGTTTCTTTGGAAAAGTACAATAGCAGTTTGACAGCCAACTCTTTATATGTGCTTTAAACTTTCTTTAGCTGTTTGTCTTATATTTAAATACGAATATTAAAGGAGATGACAAGAAAAGGCTTATCATGATAGAGTTCTATATTCAATTAGGCCAGAAATTTTAATTAATAAATGGTAAATACTGGCCACTACTAATCTCTGGCAGAAATTCGAAATAATAATGCCAAGGGATGGAAAACAAAACATCCACCATTACAAAAATACAAGTTTATATGTGTACATGAATTTCCATTAATTCCTTGTGCCTTTAGTAGGCAAAAACACATTTTAAATATAGTTATTTCAGGTCTTTTCCGTGACATACGCAAAAGTGTGTAAAAGTTATGTACTAACACCTGTTATGAAATGGAGCATGAAAACTGAAGTGTATTATTTCACAATCATGTGCCCGGTTAACGACATTAAACTTAAATTAGCAAAATCTGCAAATGTGTTTTAGGCTCTAGATAAATGCTTATTATATTGCTGCCTATGAACGTCGTATTACGACAAAAACAGTTTGTCTGGAATTGAGAAGCCAGAAAAGTTATACCAGTTTTGTGACACGTCGCAGCAGAAATCACTTGCGTTGTTGCGACATTTTTGTCCGAGTATTAAAGCTGTCCGTTTATGAGAGTAGTACAAATTCTGTTATTTCGTTTGTGGATCCACGAAAGTTTTATGGTTGCCTATAACGGACGCGTCCTATAACAGCTTTATATATCCTTGTAATAATTTAAAATTTTGCTGCGACGATCAACGAAATTGATCAATTATTTTCTCAAATGAATCCTTATGATCATTTAAGTGTCGATAATTTAGCCGGCTTTAGCTCGATCTGTCAAAGACCAAATAAATTAACAAGAAAGAATTGCGTAAGTTCTGCAACCAGCAGCTTTTTTTATGTATAAACTTTTCCGTTTAAAAACAAATGCTTTTAATGTACTGATTTAAAAATGATTAAATTTAATATAAACATGTCTATTTTTTATATTACTTGTAAGACTAGTCGAACTTTCTCATCATTTTTTTCTGTACTCTCTTAATTTTTGCAATTATATGACATCAAATTTAAACTTTTTCATTTAATTGCTGATGTTGTCGTTTTTCGCTTTTGCCTGTTTTCTCTTGCTTTATTATTTTGTCATAGAAAAAGAGCTTCTATTTTCTTCAAGAAACGACACTTGGTGACACAAAATAACTTTGACTGCTTTTGTTTTAAGTCGTCTCTTTGTTGTTGCTTTTAGTAAAGTTTTTTCCAAGATTCCTTTTCCGAACATAATAGTGTTGCAATTAAATTAAATATTTAACTTGATTACAGTTACTCATTGTTTTTTGTTACTAATGTTTTTTTTTCTTATTATAGTACGACAGTCTCCTACAAAGTAATAAACTTTACAGTTGTTGTAAAGAATTCAATGGTGAGTAGAAGAACATGGATGTTTCTAGCATTTTAGCAGTTTTTTAAAAAAACGGGCCTACATTCCTTTTTATTAGAATTTCATATTTGGCAAGAAGTTCAGTGTCGCATAAGTGTCGCCGATGAGATTAGGAAAGAACCTTGACTAGTAGCGATATAACAGGGCGGCAAATGTTTAACTAAAACCACAATAAGTGCAAGTTATGAATTGCATGTAATTCTCTATTGTTGGTACAAACTTGACAAGCAGAATTCGATATTAATTATTTGCATATATGACGAACCATAGTAGAGCTTTCATAAACGAATGGATTAAATTGAAGCGCTCACTCAAGTGCAGTGAACCTGTCACTTTAATGAGCACATTCGGTTTAATAACGTCACTAAGTGTTTGTTTTCTTTCATGTGGTATTTATGTCACCTTTCGTTGAATTTTTGTGTATCACTTTCGTTTTGTCATCTTTAATTCGGTAATTAGTAGTCTTGTTTAATACGAAGCCAATATGCTAAATTATTTAATGACTATTTTTTTCAAATTTCATTGTTGTCATTTGGTAATAGAACGTGAACGATCCCTCTTTTGAACAGTATGGAACAGCTCTAAATGAAATTATTAACTGAACAAACTGAAAAGCCTTTATATAACTATTAATTCCGGGATTTTAATTTGCAATTGCCAAATTTTTTAAATTGTCACGTTTTGTGCATTATTAGCCGCCGTAAGATCTGACAACGTGTTGGGAAAAAAT
The DNA here is from genome assembly GCA_932526305.1 of Epicampocera succincta. NCBI lineage: Eukaryota > Metazoa > Arthropoda > Insecta > Diptera > Tachinidae > Epicampocera > Epicampocera succincta. The sequence goes on from OW052034.1 coordinate 64,591,021, forward strand.
GTACTTGACATTGAAGAATTGCCACCAGAAGCTAATTTTCAGTTAGTCGACTGTAAGAAAAGCTTATAGTTCCATTGCATCTAGCAAAAAATTGTCCGTTCACAGCTGTGAGACATTTTATTAATGTAAGATCTAACAACGTTTTGTATACAGGTGTATTCAAGTGAAATATATGAAAATTTAAATAAAATAATTATAAAAAGTAGAAAAGCAATAATACAAAGTGCCTCCATGGATGAGTTGGTATGAAAAGACTATGGAGAAAAAATAACAGCCAAAATTTCTTGCAAATAAAAACAATAAAAAAACCAAAATACAACACAAAAACACGCAATGTTGGGCTAACTGATGTTTGACAGTGCATTGTCGAAGGTATGTACTCCGGCCACTGACCAGTCAAAACAGCATCAGTTAAATTCTGATATACTCATCCCTGCAATATAGAATAAAAAACAAACAAAAAATCCAAACACTACTCCTTCTTTCCTTCTTCCTAGCCCAGTTCTAGTACAATGCACTGCCATCCCCTCTGTACTGGTCCCAAAAAAAAAAACCTGCAATGGCAAAGAATTTAAGTAAAAGTTTTGGCTGTCCAAACATTCTTCTTGGCTTGCAACGTTATTGCTCACAAAAGATCTACACTTTACGCTCTTCTGTGCGTAATGTTAAAAAATTGACACTTGAAAATATAAAGTTGTATGACAATTTTGTGTGCCAGACACTGTTATTTGCGGATTCACTGGTTGTAGTTTGCATCTAGGGTTAATTTTGGTGTTAAAACCTGGCTCTTAGAGGGTTAACTGCAATTTATAAAATAATAATTTGCCATAAATAATTGAACGTAAAATACATTTTAAATTGATTTAAATATTTGGAAGTGCAGATTGGCAATTTTTTGTTTGTTTTTTTGCAATTAAATACTGAATATTTTTTAACGTATTCGTTTAGTCTTAAATACATACCTTTTGCTTTTCGTTTAATTGGTTTAGCGGCAGTTGCAATTCAACCAACACGAAATCAACTTTCAGTGATTTGACTCTTTTAAGTACTATCATTATCAACATTGATTCAAAGTGACTTTTAAGTGTGTGCATTTTTATTTTGTTTTCTTAATGAAACTCTCGATAATATTTTATATTAAAAAAAAAAACAAATTTTCTTTCATAAAATTTTTTTCTCAATGAAAAAGTTGGTTGTAATATTCGGTCTGTTCGTTATTTTCGTGCTTGTTTTATTCTCGTAATTTTGTGGTGTAGCACTCAATTCCTTTTTATTTAACTGATATTACGAATAATTACAATCGTATAAGGGTGTGTCACTACGATTTACTGGAGTCATATTTTCAATACAAATTTTAGGACTGGACTAGAAAAACTTCCTCAAATCTGACGTCCCTTAGAATAAATTAAAAATATTTCTATAAGTCAAGTTAAACAAGATTCGGTTGAACATCTAACACATTATCCGTAGAATTTCTCATTCTAATTCCAACGCTAAAAAAATTACATTTTCTTCGCTGTAATAATCTTGAATATTGTCATTGTCTCTACAATGTCTAGTATAGTTTTTGGTAATTATCTACAGTTTTCTGTTGCTATGTTTCAACGATAATGAAAATGTTTCAACACTATGAACAGTTTTATTTTCTCGCCTTTAAAACTTTCAAAAGAATTCTAGTCGCAACGACTGAAGCTTTAATGAGCAGCATTGAATTTATGAGCGAATCTTTTTGGCCTTCACTTGACAATATAAAAGCGTACTTAAGGTTTTGATAAATTTCATTAAATGAATGCAAATTGAAGTGAAGCAAAAGAGTATATATACATGTATGTATATATATATACAGTATATATGTATATAGTTTATATACTTATATATAATTTTCTAAATTCAGTTCCTGAGGCAACAATTTTATGCAGACATACGAGGTCAGTACAAAAAATTAACCTAACTGGGAAATTTCGCCGCCAACGACATTCGATCGATTGTTATCTTTTTGTTAGTTTACAGCTTCAGCGATTAACGCTTTTGATTTGTTTGTGAGAGGCATACAAGTCAGAAGCGGATTATAGAATTTGCATAAAATTTTGTATAAAAAGCGGAATTCAGGACTCAAAAGCACTTAAAATGTTAAAAGAGACGTACGGTGATTGTACTCTGAGTCAGAAACATTTTTAAAGTCGTACAAGCTTTGCAAAGAAGGTTGAAAAGACATGAATGATCACGCTCTTTGTGAACCCCCTATTACATACATCAGCAACCATTGATAATGATGAGAAAATGCAGAAAATTATTATTGCAGGAGGCTCATGCCATTTAATTTCTTCGGAAATTTTTAGCATGAGCATCGCTCAGAAGGCCGTAATCATGCCTCAGCCAACTAATTCACCAGATTTGAGCTCGTGATGTTTTTCCTGTTCCCATATTCTGATGATTGAGGAGAGAACTTAAGGACATGCCAAATAGTGCATATCAGAAATGCTTCCAGAATTTGAAATAACGCTGGCACAAGGGGACTACTTTGAAGACGACAAAATGGAAATTCAGGAGTAAATAAATATTTTTTTTTCGGGAAATATTAAAATTAGCCAAATTTGGACATGAGCGATTCTTTGTGTATGGTTCAAGTACGTGTACAAAACCCGTTGCACGTTTCTTGTGCTGTTCTTAAATTAAGCAGCTGAAAATTTGAAATGAATTGAATTGTTAGATACTCGCAAAACACAAACATGAATGTCCTTTTAAGTGTTTTAAGGTAAAGCATCGTGTTTGACATTCAAGCTGTTGAGATTGTATATATTTATTTATTACCTAGCTTTTATATTTAAGTTCTAGAAACCCTTGTTGTAAGATTTAACTTTTAATCTGTTATACTTAAGTAAAATAAAAATGTTTTTTGGGCTTAACATCGATCTTTATGAGTTTTGGATTGGTGTTTAGCCACACAAACGATCCCTTATAAAAATTTTTTTGCAATATTTTGTATTTTCGTTGAATGATCAATTCAGAGACAATTTTTAATACATTTTTTTGATTAGAAAAATTCCAGGTATGGAGATTTTAATTTGATGCCAAATGGCAATACACTTTTCGTGATAAGCAATTTTAATTAAAATAATTTAAAAATTAAATTAAAATGTTAGTTATCCTTTCTTAAAACATTTATTATAAACTTGGCAAGCACATGGAAGATTTTCAGGACTGATAAAAATCTAAGATTTTTGGAAAGAAATCAAAAAAGAAATTTTTGGGGTATTTTCCAGCTGTATATTTATCTACATTTTGTAGGTGCTTCCCAAAGTGTATTTTAAATTATAAGATGGCGTAGCACTACGACAGCTAAAAATATCAGTGTTAAGCAATTTTGGAGAATCATAAGTGATCCCGTAAATGTAAATACCATCTTATAGATTTAAATGGGCTTTGGTGCTTTCCTCCTTGTCGGTAGACTTGGAAACCTTGATTGATGGAAAATTGAATTTGATTGCCTTCAAAAAGACAGTGAGAATTAAAATTACAATATTTTATTAATATTTTATAAAATATATGTAGATTTTTCTTTTTAACTCTCATTGTATTTTTAAAGACATTTGAAAATAAAGTTAAATGTTTAAACATCAAGGTTCAAGTCTACTGACGCGAATTGTCGACATACTCATATAAATATCTGGAAAACATAAAAAACGGTCATATATTTGGTTTTTATAAAAATTATAACGCTTAGTCTTAAAAAGGAATCAATGTTTAAAAACAAAAACACAACACTGTGTTTGCGTACCAGCAGACACGTTTGTTTCTAATACAGATTAGATTTTTGAATGACATAATACTTTTTACTTTAGTACGATATAATTTCCGTAAAACTTTAACTATTTCCAGTTTTTTTTTTCTCTCAATAAAAACTCTGCAAAAACGAAATATGTTCGCCAATATTTAAAATGCTGTTTGTAAAGCAACAACAAGAACTTCAACATGATTTATTTCAGATTGTTGTTGTCGTCTCCACTTGTATAATTATTACAGAATCCAAATTACACCTCAATGAAGCAAATTCCTCTGGACACGTTTATTGATAAAATCATCAGTAAATACCTACATAAATCAGTTAAGGGCAAAACATATAAATTATATGCAACATCCGAACAGAAGGAATTAAAGCAAAATTACACACAACTGCTGCGTATAGAACGTTGCAAGTAAAATGAAAAGCAGTATCTTACAACTTGCAAAAGGTTCATTCATTTAAACATTATTTCTTCGGGTTAGCGCTTGTATGCATCGCAACAATAATTTATAGCGCGTATCTAGTTTAAGTTAAAGAAAAATAAAATTAAATTTGTATAAAAATACAGACATAAAGTATTTGTATGGTTATCAAAAAGGAATTTTTACTCAGAATTGTGTTGAAAACTTGTATTTCTGAACAGCTGCAGAAAGATTTCAATCAAGATTTTTCACAGGATCGTTACCAAGTAGGAAAACGCGTTTCTTCGTTGTTTTTGTTTTTAGTGGCAACATTTCGATTGCAGCTTTAAATAATTAACTAATAAAACTCCGTACTGTATAAACAAATACAGCAAGTTGTTGTGAAGCATTTGTTGCAGGAAAATCATGCACTCTTATGCAGATGCAAAATACGTTCGTCCATATGATTGTAATTTGATTTTCTGGGCTTAAATTTATATAATTCGTGGGATTACATGGACGACATTTATTTATTTGGTTTGTAAAATGTATATATGTACATAAATAGTCTTCTTCTTTTGCTACGTTCCTAAGCTGATTATTTTAGGGCAGATAACAGCAAAGGAGTTGTCACAAACTGGAGTTGAAAGCTTTTCTGCAATGAATTTCTGAGTTTTCCAAAGGTTATCGGATTAAATTAAGAGAAATTCTGATTTTATTTGAAATCAATTACAAAATTTTTCAACCAAATCAGAGACATTTTAAACGAACATTCTAACATAATATTATCACGTTAATTGCAAAATACAAAATAATCTAAGATTTCGTTGAATTTTCCCTTTTTATCCGACGCTATGAAACTTTCACCATTTTCTGTCACGTTCGATACGTTATTTTTTGAAATTTTCTGTGATCCAGCATTCATTAATATGATATCAATCTTTATCTATTACAATTCTTTGCATGAAACATAATTTAAATTAAAAATGTACGTAAAAGTATTTGGATTTTTGGTTAATTTTGAATTAATACGGGCGTCGCGTTCGGCATCTTGAAAATGCCCATATATATATGTGTTGATAAAGCCAAATAAAATGTGCAGCGTGATTACTTAGTATTTTGTATTTGCTCGTCTATTGGTAAAATTTCTCCAAAATACAAAACATACAAATATGAAGTATCATATGACGCTGCAGGTCTAGCCAGAACATCATTAGAGGCCCCAACAAGACTGAACAAAAAACTTATAGGAATTCCACTTAATCGAAATCGAATCGAATCGATTAAGGGAAAGTTTCAGTTCAAAAAATTGACTGCCAGCGGTTATATTATTTTTTTTTGCTAATGTAAATTAAAAAAAAAACTCAGTAAAGAGTTTTCTTCGGTCGTTACCTGAAATGCAAAAGCACGTATCTAAACAAAATTGTGCAATAGATTTTCTGATTGATTATGTTGCATATTAATAATGTCCATGTTCTCAGCAATCCCTCTCTCATATAATAAAAATTAGGCAATTATAAAAGAACACGGTGTTCTTATTCTAAAATAGCAAAAAATTTAGTTACTTAGTTTTGCTTTTCCGCGGACGTTATTAAGAAATATAATAAAGTTATTAATTATTTGAATGCAGTTTCTTTTGGAAGTTTTATAAAACTAATTTATTTTGTTCTGGTCAATTAAATAAAAAAATTAAGCTTTAAAAAGGAATTTGTTAAAGTTTTCATCTTTGAAATATTTGCTTCACTATATGAGAAAGAATATTTTATATAATTCTAGGTAAACATTGTAACAAGTCGTTAATTAATCTCATGAGCAGGCAACACTTTCAGTTAGCGGATACAGTTATTATATTTCAAGGTTTTTTTTATGGCTTATCGAACTTTAATAGCCATGCTGGTATGTTGCCATAGAAAATAATATTATTTGCCAATTAATTCTTGCAAAGCTCTTTGTCTATTTCAGCTACTTTTTCTAGCATTTCTAAATTTTTTTTTAACAATTTATACTTTAGAGCATAAAATAAATGTTTAATTTTACCATGTTAACTTGTGATCATTTATCTTAATAAATTATGCATTTGCCACAGCAGCAACAGCAGCAACAGCAGCAGCAGTTCCTCCAGCAGTAGTCTGATATGATAACGACTTTTCGGAATTACTATTTATGTAGATTATGCATATGTACTAGATGAAGGCAGCAAACCAGCCAACCAGACATTCATTCATTCACTCACTCATTCATTAACAAAAAAATGGTCTTTCGTCTAACTCACCAGCTGACTGACTCACTAACTGACTGACAAGCTTAAAAGCATCAATTTCAAACAGCAGTTTAAGATAAATTTACATTTTTCAACATCCCAGCAGCAGCCATACAACCAACAATTCGAATCTACAGCCAAGATAGAAGCGATAAAAAATATTAAACGTTTCTGTATTTTTTCCTCAAGTCACTATTAACACCTGTATGCTGCAAATGCGATTCAATACTTGATGAAATACTCATATACCAGTTAGATATTAAAGCAAGGGAAGCGTTAAATAACGATGAAGATTTTAATTTGGTTTTCCTCTTCAATGCAGAGTTTCTTTAATCATTGTCACCGCTGACTGACTGCCGGCTGCCGCCTGCCTGGTTGCCAGAAAAGTGTGCTACTGGTTGCCAATGAAAATAGAAGAGAAATGTTAATTACTCAAACGATTTTACTCCAATGAGTTTAGAGAAAAATCTAAAAAATATTTCTTTTTATTTTTTTTCGGGGGAAAAGTTTAATTAGTAAACGATTTTCTTGCTATACGTTGCTTGGGTTTTAATAATGTTTATCCTTTTTTTTTATTAAAGAGGCAAATGACAAATAAGGCTGGCTAATTTAGTTTAATTTATTCCATGAATTTAGTTTAGGGCCAGTTAAACGAGTACCAACATTGATTTTGTTTTAAAATTAATTAAAAACTTTTGCCATAGTTGAATTAAGATTTTGCTAGTTATTTACATTTTTTGTTTAAAATATGCAATTTAGTAAATTTGTATATGAAAATAATAATAATTTTAATTGAATGAGCTGTACAATGTTAAATATTTGCTCTTGGAAAAAAACTTTTGTTGCGTTTAGCTAAACTTAATTAATATTTAAACTTTAATTGCATTGAAAATGTAAAATTAAGTTTTTTTCTAAAATGAAATGTCCATTGAAATTCCACATAATTAAAAACTTCATTGTGTACCACATGGTTACCAGCTTCCTAGTATTACAAAACTTGAAAAATATTTTGTCAGTATTATTGAATATCTTTCTTAAGGTGGGGTCAGCCAGTCAATTGGACGAAATTAATCTAAGTACTAAATTTTCTCAATAAGGAATGAAGCAATAACTTTTCGAATGAATGATGATTTCCAGGTGTTGAATTGCCTCTGGTTCATCGACGTAGACAAATTGCTTTACAAATGACATATTTCTGTCATCAAAAGTTTTTTTGAATAAATCAATTATTACACGCGCTGTGTGGCATCTGGGTCAGTCCTGTTGGAAGCACATGCCAGCCAGACTAATGACAACTAATTGAGGTACTATAAAATTTCTAATTATGTCCCTATACCGTTCACAAACGACAGTAACACTTAGACTATCATCGGTGTTTAAGCCATACGTACCAGTGACTCTGCCAGCCCATGAATCACACCAAACAGTAAGACTCAAAATGCGACAATTCTGTTTATTTTCCAGCTTCAGCGGAGAAACTGAAATTCAATATCAATTTGTGCTGGGGTTGATCTATCTATACAAAATTTCCGAACCAAACTATACAGAAAGCAACTATCAGATTTTAAAAGGGTTGCCAAATACAGCAAAAAGTCAAACAATACGTGCAATTGTGTTAGTGTGAGAGCAAAATTTAATTTTTTATTGCATTTTCAAGAGTTGTAGGAATGTGGCCACCATTTTGAAATGAATTTCGTTCGCGACATATCAATATATGGAAATTACTTTAAGTGCTGAATATTTGCCGGCTACATGAAATCGCCCAGTCGCCAAGTTAAGCTGTCGACTTTCTACCCATATTTTTAGGTCGTTTTGGGGTGTAATGGTGTGAAAACAAAATGTAACGGTAAGTCACATACATATATATTTTGACACTCGCCTACAATTCTCATTCGATTTATTTCTTACACAAACCATGCAAATTTTGAGGCTAAAAAAGTTGCATTTAATAGCTGTTTATAAAAATAATTTAAATGTGCAATTTCATTCTGGGCACTCTTGTTCAAGTTACTGTTATAATTTTGTTTTATTTTGCATTTAATAATAATTTGTGCACCAAAAAACTGGCCTAAATTCGGAAGGCTAGTTTCTTTTTGTTTTTTTTTTAATTAAAATAAATATCTGTTATTTATTAAACAATTTATTTAAAAGCTCTCATATACAACCGGTTATCGGCATCGCAAGCAACAAAAATAAAAATTGAATTTCTTTATTAATAAATTAAAAGCTGGCAGACGAAAAAAAAAATTTGTGCGACGGACATGTTCTCTTTACTATGAATTTCATAAAAAAACATGAGTTGAAATATTTCCAATAAATTTTGTTTATAGTTTGTCGAGTACAAAAAGTACTTTTGCAAATAAAAATGTGTACATATATCCACTATACCAGTACATCCATAAAAAGTTATTATTTTTTAAAGCTAGAAACACTTCTCCGGTTGGAATTTTTTTTAATTAAAAGTAAAAAACAAAACAAACAATACTTTGTTTTTGAAAGCTTTTATTTTATAGAAAACGCAAAAGAATATCTGAACAATTTTCTTAATAAACATCGAAATTTTTATTTATACTTTTTAGAACCTTTTAAATTAATTGTTTTTAGTTTTTTTAGGCAAATATTGAAAGTAAATTTTATTGTAAAAATGTTGATCTAGAAAATTGTTCGCATACAAATTTTATTGCAATTTTCATAATTGCAGACTTACTTGTAAACTAAGTTTCGAAAAATTCACAAATGATTCAGTTTATATTTTAACTTTTAATATTTATGGTGTCAGAGATAATTGTTAACCTTTTGCTTAAACTGATTTTTTGCTTAAAAGATTTTATATTTAACCATTTAGGAACGCAAACTATAAAGGATTTTAAGACTTAGTTGCTTACTCTGTATTTTATATAATTTATTTGTCAATTCGCATATTTAAGTTTTCTTCAGAAAATTAGAAATCTAACAAAACATTTTTTTGTGGATTTCATGGAATGATTTCAAATACAATGCAAAATAGTTTTTTAATTCTGCTGTATTTTGGTATGTTTTGCAGCGATAAGATCTTCACATGAAACAGGCAAGTCGAGAGAAAGCCAACGCCAAGTCAAATCGTTTCTTTCACATATATTAATTTTTATCGAAACTATCTGTCAGTTGAGCGGGCAGTTTTAACATAAATTATTGGATATTTGGAATTTTACACTTAAGTTGGCAGAAAATATTTCGCATATAAAAACGATTTGAAGTTACAGATTTAAGGTGGGTGGGGGTGAAATGAAAATATTTTACAATTCTGTTAATTGCAATATGTACACACAGTGGGTCCATTGCATAATCGGATATAGTTTTGTTAACTGAAATTATTCGCTAAATTAAAAAAATATTTACATTAAACAATTTTTGGGTTATTTATGGTTTTTATTCCAGCTTCACGTTACTATTTATTTGTGTTTTTTTTTTTAATTATAAGCCTTAATTCTAGGAGAGGAATAAAAGTATCTCAAATTCTTGCGCTCGGACGAAAGAAAGGAGTGATAATAAAAAATGCATTCATATGTTCTATGTTAATTAAAAATTGAAACATATTGAGTTTTATTTTTTAACTTATTTCATTGGTTTTAAAGTCTTATTAAGTTCTAAATGTATTTCTTATCTTTATTTTATTTCATATTCACATATTTAATTTTCTTCGGATTTGTTTATTTATTGCTTTTGGCAGCTGCTTATCAGAAATATTTGAAAAGAAACGCTGTTTTTCCACTAATTTGGTAAAGGTGGAAGTTTTTGTTTCACTACCTGCATAAACGAACCTGAGATTGATAAATTTTAATTTATTGATACAGTTGAACTTCTATAAAACGCTTCACTCCAAGAAAAACTTCGACTTACCGAGACTTCAAGTTACAGAATTTTTTGTTGCAACATAGAACCAATTGCAAGCACGTGTGTGTATTATAATTTGTTTTATTAATTTAAGAAAAACATTAACTGAAAAGACACATGCGTATAATCGTATAATATATACATATATATATAATAAACGAATTACTATGAAGTAAAATATTTTGAAATTATTGACTGAACGAAGGCTCATCAGTTGTATGTAGTGTCGTTTGCAAATACAACTTGAATTTGTGAACGTTTTATCAGTTGAACGTATCAGCCAATACTTCGGCTTCCATTTGTAAGGCTAACCTGTACTTGCCATAAACAAAGTACATTGCCTTTTCACCTAATACCCAAGCGAGGACTGCTTTGTCGATATTTTTGAATGTTGGTGGGGTCTTAATACTTTTACTATCAAAGCGAAATTCTGATACATATAAGTTGATAATTGCTTTATTGTAAGAAATACCATATTTATCGGCTTTTCTGTTTTCTTTAATCCACCTCCGACTTCCGTGATTTGTATATATTTTTTTCAATTAACAAACATCTCAAAAATAAAGAGGAACAAATGATGCTCTAAAAAAGATTTTCCAAAATGGCAGCAAATAAACAAACTAAACCAACCACAAACAACATAGAAGCCAATCAAACAAGTAAAATACTTCCAGGTATCGAATTCATATGTGTGTATCTCGTCCGTGTTATAGAAGTTGGAATTACGAGAATTATTCCCTTAACGCTACTGCCAATATAATTACTGCGAATTAGAGAAAATTCGAGTTAGACAAGTTCGAGTCAAGGAAGTTCGACTGTACTTCAACTTCAACAAAGGAAATGTTTTTGGAAGAAAAGTTTCACAGCGTTGCTTTCTATTTATGTGTATGTTTTAAAGCAATCGATATGTTTATATGTGAATACTGATAAAGGAATGTCCAGGAATAAAGCAAAATTTGAAAAGTTTAATATTAAGTGCTATTGTAAATAAATTTAAAACAAGTAGAAAATCATTTCTTATCAGTTTAAACAATAAGTTTTGCGATACCAGAGCTTTACACTTAATATGAAAATGATCGGTGTTTTCGTACATAATAGATGTTAATATATTTTGTATACTGAGCCCTGAGACTAGTGCGAAAATACAATTTGATTTTTTTAAACTCAAAAAGAAAACTAAAATTAAGGTTATGTATGTATATTTAGTTTCAATTAACTGGCATGTTTGAGACATTCTAAATGGAGGCTGCATTAAAACGTGAAAAGTATAATATTAAATACTTTTGCATGTTTTCAGTAAAACATTGCATTTTTTATTAAGGCTGCTTTTGGCGACCTTAAATGTGGAAATAGTAAATGTTGTTAATCTTTTTTGTTACATGAAAAACTATGCAAATACTTACATACGTTGCGTGACATTTGTAGACAGTGACTAGATGTATTTTATGTGTGTATATTCTATGGCATATTTTGGTAGTTTTTTCTCTCTTGATATTTGAAACTTTTTAGTCACTAATTATCATAATTCCTACATTTTTTATAAGTATAAAATATGATTTTCGTAGCATTTCAACAACATTCGTATCCTTTTTTTGCAGTATTACCAAAATTAATAATATATTGAACTCCCATCCAACATCCCAATTTAGGGATGGACGACTACTTGGTGAATAGAGGATACATTTCTTTTTTTATGTGTTTCACATGTACATGTACATGTAAATAAATGTTCTTTTGATGTATGTATTTATGTCAAAAACACATGACATGATTTAAGTGCTATAAAATATACGTTATATTTACATTTACGATGCACTTAAGATTTCGACGGTCATTTAAAAACCTTTCTCTAGCCTGTGTAAATGGGGTGACAAGGTTCCCACTAAACACAATTAAAAAGTTGTGTTCACTAAGATCCTACTATATAATCATATTAGGCATATTTTCGTGGTGTTCATACCAGACATGTTAAATCTTGTTGCTGTTAATGTTCACATAAAAATTAAACACACTCTTATTTTATATGTTTCGAGAAGTTGTATTGGTGACAGTGTTGTTAATGTGTTGTGAGTGCCACAAAATAATCTTAGAAATTCGTATATAACTTAAAACATTTCAAAATTATAGTTTTCGAATAAAAAATAAATTAGTTTACTTGTTTAAATATATATTTTCAGTTTTATTTCCAGGAAACATACGAGTATGTACTTCTGAATACCGATTTTTATACTAAGTTTTTGGCGTTTAAATGCAAAATACATCGATACAATAATAGAGCAGGTGCTCATCTACACGGTGTATTAATCATATGCGTGTTTATGTGTCTATGAACTGGATGTGACGTGAAATTTAGTTTAAAGGTTTTTTCGCTGTCACTAAAAAATTATACAAAATTTCTAACACTTCAACTCAATTGTACGCGGTCGCCTGACTCCACTGATCTTTTGAACTTAAAAAAAAATTGAAATAAAACCTAAACAAATATTTTTTTATGCTTCGCCCCTATTTTATATATTTTTTGCACTAAAAAAAACTTTGTTTTTTTATTGCTGCTGCTGCGCTCACAGAGTACGACAACAAATAAAGATAGAAAAGAAGTTTCAATGATAAAATGCTTTGAACTGTATTTTGAAATAACTAAAATAACATTTCAATTTTTTATTAAGTGCAACCGAAGAGAAAATATTTCAGTTGTTTTGTAAAATAAAATCTAACTTATATTTTTCGGTACACTATTTATTTATTCAATGAATAATTTGAATTTTATTACTTTTTTTTTCTTGCAGGTATGAAGGAATATCTTCTATTTTAAAGGTATTTATATAAAATTTTATTCCTTTTTTTTAAATTAACCAAATTTTAAATTTACTTTGCTAAATTGAATTTAAAGTAGGCTAAACATTATAAATAATTATTGTAATTTTTATTTCAGTTTATTGTTTAAATTTTTTATTTGTTGTTTCAACTTTTTGAAATTTTGTTTTCGCGAGATTGTTATTACTAAAATATATTAAAAAACTACTAAAATTTAGGAAATGATAGAAAAAAAGCATTGAATTGAAATGCAAAATCGGGGAATTTTGAAGAAGAGGGGGAAAAACATATTTAGTTTTCTGACTGCTTGCTTTTAAATTGAAATTATTGTTAAGTATTTTATACAGCGTTTCTGCTAAAGAACATGTTTCCAAAACAGCATTTGTACATAAAATATATGTAAATGTATTAATTAAAATTTAATCAATCGAAAAAGTCTGCATATAGTTTAGTTAATCTAATGAAGATTTTGTAATCTTCCTGTTTTACTTCCTAGTTAACCTTAACGGTCATTAAGATTTGGGGACGTCAAAAAAATTATGTAGACGCTTTATGCTGTCAAGTTGGTATATCACTGGCATGAATAAATTCCGGTAGCTACAGATTAGGGCAGTGCTCTTGATCAGTTTTCCGCTGTTCAAACTGTTGTCAAATGACAACGATCGACTTCGTCGGAGAGGCCCAAAAGATTGATTGGTTTTCTCATTCTGTTTTCTTATACTTCAACCCTTGTATCGTATCATCTTAAATGTCCATCACTTACTCGTAATTAAGTGATCTTAAAACATTGTAACGATCAGGTAAACCTTGAAAGTTGATATGTACGAGTAAGAAGGTGTTTTGAGGCCTTCCGAGATCATATTTAGTTTCTAAGCGTTAGGATGATTTGTAATTAATGGCTACAATGACTTTTAATAAGTTTTATATTTTCTTTACATATGTTTATGAGGAGATCAGAATTTCTTGCAAAAATTAACGATCTTAAAGCGTTATATTTTTGCTATTCGTTAAGGATGGAACTGGTAGTTATTGGTGGGAAATTCGATCGATATTAAGACGCGCAAAAATTGTTGTTTCGCGCTTAGACCAATTTTTTTTTTGCCGTTTCGTTTATGCTTTTTTAGTTATGCTGATAATTAGACTAGTTTTTTGATATTAAACACTTCTCTGTTTTCTCAAGTTGGTTTTTTTTTGGTGATCGTTTTGTCGCTGTAGCTAAATCAGCATATTCCTTTGTGGTTATACCGACACGGGCAAGAATCCACATAATTTTTGGCCTATGGAAACTAAAGTTTCATATGTTTTTTCTATTTCATTATGGGTTAATCATATTTGCAGTTTTTTTTGTATATAGGGCATTTGCGAGACTGTCTGTCAGATTACAAACATAAAAACGCGCTTCTACCTCATAAAACCAATAGTTTTTCCATAAGTTAGGAGCCAGCAAAAAATAACAACTCCTTTAACATATTTTGCAAAAATTTAAATAAAAGTCAACGCTTTCGCAGATAAAATCCTTTCAATATTAATGCCAACAAATGCACCTGTTTAAAACTTATACTTCCCCATCCAGCTGTTTTCTTTAACATAATAAACATTTAGGTTTTTTTAAAGAGCAAAGGAACAGCGTGCCGCCTACAAAATGCAACCCGAGTTGCACGCACCATCGAAAAATTGGGGAACTGGGCTATTGTTCACCGCGTTCACAACATGCCGTTAAAAGTTCATACCATTTAAAAATATCCAACATTCGTACAATAATAAATAAATTCTATAGAAATTTTTGAATTATAGAACAAAAAAAACATTGATGAAGTTTTGTGGTTTTAACTATAAAATGTTCGTTTAAATTTGTGGTCAAGACCAACAAACTTAAAATGTTTTTTTTTGGTGTTTGGAAATTTAAATAAAATCAATGCACTATTACTGATAATATTAAACAACAACAATAACAAAATACTCTATAAATTTTAACAAAATGTTATTTTAATTAATTTAATTTTAATTTATACGCAGCCTTTACTGCAATAAATTTGCTATAGAACTTTATTAGCAATTATTTTTAAAACTTACCTTTTGCTATAATATGTTGAGTTTTTAATAATAAAATACCAATTATTATTGTTGTAATTAATTTCGAGTTATGCCATCTAGTTGTTGGCTTTTCTGCTGGTGCTGGAGCTGGTGCTCTAGAAGTTGTTGTTGCTGTTGTTGTTCGTGTCAACGGAAATGGCGTCATTTTTGGCGCCATTTCAAAATGTCTACTACAA
The DNA here is from genome assembly GCA_932526305.1 of Epicampocera succincta. Lineage (NCBI taxonomy): Eukaryota > Metazoa > Arthropoda > Insecta > Diptera > Tachinidae > Epicampocera > Epicampocera succincta. The sequence goes on from OW052034.1 coordinate 64,606,423, forward strand.
GAGACTTTACGTTGGTGTTTTCTTTCCTATTTTTGTTTGTTTGTTTGTTTTTTGTGTGAATATTTGTTCTAAGTAAAAGTTAAACTGAAAAAAAAAAAACGAAAAGAAAATATGAAAGAGAAATGAAACACGTTGTTCTAAATAGAAAGATATGTATATAAATTCATTTTAAATTACTATTTTTCAATTAGTTCTACTGCGGCAATAACAATATTTAGTTGTAAATTTCATGCTTAATAAATTTCAAATCAATTTAGCTAATTAGTTGGGACTAAATGGAGAACTTTTCAGGCCAAAAAGGGAGCTAAAGCAAAATAGCATGTAATTTACTTTTAATTAAAAAGATGCTGAAGTACGAAAGCTGTTAATGGACAAAGTTTAATGGAATTGGAAATGTTGTAATGTTTCTTTTTTTCATTTGTAGAATATAAAAATCATTTTAATCATTATGCAGCCTCAGATATCCCATTTCTGTGATGCGCTATAAGTATTTATAAGTGTTGCGGCCAAAAGTACTTGTCGCAGGACACGTTAATGTCGGTTATTCTGCAATCCGAATTTGAAGTTTTTTTTTTGCATGCCAAAATTAAAATTCAATATAAATAAATGCTTTTAACTTATGCAAAAGGAATAGCGGAAAACCGAAAATAGGATAAATTTTCGTTACGATGGAAGCCACTTTTATTATCAATTTTTGTTTGTTTTATTGTACAATATAATAAAAGGTTTGCAATCGGCGCGGGTTGTTTAGGTGACATCTATTTAATCTGTTGTTTATTATTCAGTTAGTGATGCCGCAGCCAAACGATAAGTTAAACGACTGTTTCTGAAAACTACAGTAGCGAAGGCTTTGCCACGAATGCTACAGAATGATGGTAACCGTTATTTTGTCGCATATACATTCATATGAATAACTAAAATGTGGTTCCATATTGCTGGCATAGATGTCACTCAGTGTATGCACGATCTTTTCTATTGCAGAGAAATGAATTGTCCGGCTTCTGATATCAATTTTACGTCAGCACCTTCCACTTGGCGAACTTGGGCAATGATTCACCACTCAAGGTTTACTTGGAGTTTGTTTGTTGTTTGTCCCCGTTCTGCCAATCGACCTCTGGTGACTAGTTCAGACGAACCTGCATAACTAACAAGGCAAATCTTGCTCCCTGGTAGATGAAGTTTGCACTAAGATTGTTTGTGATTAGACTTTCTCTTGTGCTGTTAAGAAATGCCGTGGCAGTTATTTCAACTGTATTATATTCCATGCATGCAGGACTATTTCCAATAAAAAAGAATTTTACTACCTAACACGGAGTAATTTGTTTTCTTTTATTTCAACTTATACATGTCCGTTTTGAAAAACTCTACGAAATAGAAAAACCAGTTTAAAGAAGAAATTCGCGAAATTACTTTAGTAGTATCGATATCTTGTTGCCTCTATTTCCAAATTTTTTATCAGACTTTGCTGCAAACAAAAACTTTAATATGATAAAACAATTTTAGATCAACTTAATAATGAGGCGCTTAGGATGTAATAAATATGTATGTCGAAGAGTTTACACAGACTTCAAACAAAACTCTTTTAAAAACAGTTTTTTTTGGTAACATTTGTCTTAGAGGTATGAAATTAATAAAAAGTCGAAGTGGCCGAGCTGCCACAACTTTTTATAATATTCAACAACGAAAATCGCTGAATCAGTTAATAAATTGTTTGAATCATCAATTTCATAAAAACAGTCGTTAAACAAAAAATATGACAGGCCAGATGATGATTTTTCTAACTTCAATTGATTTTCAAAGAAAAAACTTTTCGGTGGAAACAAAATTTTGTATTTTTATTACCATCAAACATAAGATTTTCTGTTGAATCAGCAAAGATATTTATTGAAGAAAAGTGGTTTTCGAGACAAAACGTTTGCTAATTATTTACAATATTGCCTTGCGTGTTCCGTAGGCAAAAAGGAAAAGAGATGTTTTAAACCATTTCACAAACGACAAACGAAAGTTATGGAGGAACGAACATTGAAATCTGACCTTCTTTTGTTGGAAAGCCGGTTTCTTTTCCAAAATTTCACGCTTGACGAATGAAATAACGTTTAACGCTTTAATTTACAGTATTTTTTAAATTCTTTTTCAAACAAAAATAAAATACTCCACATTTAACTTCCTTTTTCTTTATACAGTTTCAGGATTTATTTGCAGGACTTAAACATTGAATAAAATGTCCATGAACCACTGAAATAATTATATAATATATACTATTACTTTTGGCTGTAAAGGAAGTCAAAGTCACACAATAAAACATAGAAAACAAAATCCTATTTAATAAGTTAATTGTTCCTAGTTTGCACAATTTTTTTTTCTTCGCCCGCAAAAGAACTCCTTGTTTTAAGCTCAAGAATTTTGCTAAGTACATTTCCTTTGTTAATGCTTCCGTCTTTCTCGTACAATGCGAATTGTTAAGAAAATGCTCCAGCACTTGTTCTGTTAAGGCTGCTGTTTCTAAATTCATTATTTTCCATTCAGTTCTGAATTCATTTTTTATAAAATTTATGTGTCACTTTTTGAGTTTCTTTCCTTATTATCGTATTTTTTCTGTGCTCCGGCTTCTGCTGTCGTCAGTATTTCGACATTCTTAAACTCTAACAGTGGCTTCCTTATAATCCTGTCAACACTTTGTTCTCGTTTGTAACAGGAATTTATTATTATCGCTTTGGTCATGCTAGTGGCTTTTTTCTGTTGTATTCCAAGCACTGGTAATGTGGTTAAATGATAATGATAAAGAGAAGGAAATAGGAACAGTGTCTAACTTTGTTTGTGTTGTTGCAGTAGACCTCCTCCTACTTCAAGAAATTAAAACAGAAAATGCTCCTCACACCAACACACGTGCTCTTCGTTTGGTCTTGGAGTGGCGCTGAGCAGTATTTCTGAGTAAGTGTTTCCAGGAGAAAGAAGAACGGACGGACTATAATTGTGCCACCTATTAATCGTTGTGATATTCTTCTGTTTTCTTTGGCCAAGCATGCACAATGGGTTGGCCAACTAACACAAAAAAAAAACTTTTGTCAGCCTATTTATTTCTTTTGCTGCACTTTTGGAAAACTGTTAAACCGTTTGCATATGATTTGGAAATAAGTTAGATTTTAAAACCAAACTCGGGTTTTAAGGTCGGAGGGGGATCAAGTCATTACTTGAAAATGAAGCGTTTACACCTGACAATAATGTTGTGATCATGACAATATAAGTAACTACTTACTTGTTCCCTAGTACATACATTCATACTTTTTGAATGGTAAATAAATAGGGCAATAATTTGACTTATGACGACAATAATGCAAAACTTTGTACACTTCTATATATTTTGTTGCATCTTCAAGCATTTATTTATATGTACAGTGTGTAAATGCGTGCTTGTACACATTTAAAAGAGGTTTGAACGACAAGAAAAGTCGTACGACACGTCAAGTTTTTATGTGGAAGAGAGTGGAAGGTATCGTACAAACTCAAGTATTAAATATTGTAGATTCGAGACAGCAGACTATAGGAACACACGACTACAAATGCTGCCAGCTGCAATTGACGCCGGCTATCCATTTCAGTGATGCCTATTCACATTTTTTATATAACAAAGAAGAGGGAAAAAACCTGTTTATGTTCAGGTTTCAGAAATAAAAATTTTATCCACAAAAAGCAGAAAAAATTACAACATTTGTTTTTCGGCCACGCCTACTTTAGGGCCTGCAAAGTTGAAGATGTAATTAAATATATCTTTCGAACTGTAAATAACACAGCAACGAATACTATATCAACTGAAAAGTTATGAATTAGTTGTTGGTAAAGTTTACCTGCCACTACGTGACAGGCAACAGTAATCAAAAGAAATCGGTGGTGCAATATTATTTCTTCGATCACAGCTACTTAAGCCTAAACAATAGTAATGTACTCGGCTGGATACTTTGGAAGAAAAAGTTGTTGTTATAGCCGTGTATCTACCTTGTTAAGTGTGCGCTGGTATAGCGCATGTCGGCCTTAAAAGATTTTGAATATAAATAATTGAAAGAACAAACTATTTAGGCCACACATTTTCTATCAAGTTATCAAAAACGTGTTGATTTATCAAACTCATAGAACCAGTCGATGAATTTCGAAAGCAAAATCGAATCAATTTTTAAAATCGTGTTATTTTAAAGCTTCTGAATTAAATAAATACAATAACATGTATGTGCTTTCTAAATATTTGTCTATTAAAAGGATTTTAAAACAAAGATAATTTCATAAAGTATTTTAAAGCACCAATTTCTTATACTTGTTCCGTTATATGGTCCACATTGTTCTTGTTTTGTAGCTGAGAAAAATTGAAATAAGTTTGAATTGGCGACAGTTACAAGGGCGGTCGTGTTGCCGCATAGCTGTACTGTCGTTAAATTAATCGTTTCCATAAGCATGTGTGTGTTCTAATTTGTATATGTATATTGTAGCCCGTAGGTTGATGTCTCGCATGTGTTTAATACATCAACATGCAATGAGAACGTACATCATTGAGAGAAGGTATGTATCAAAATTTGGCAGTCACGGCCAGGCATGGCATTGCAAATTTTAAAAGCGCACCAAATAGCTTGAAAGATTGAACTTTTGTGACCATAATTATACAATACAAACATATTTTTTTGAGTTTATATTACAAAAAGGTACATTAAATTTCATTTGTACTATAATGTGACAAAAAAGAATATATATAAACTTAAAAATAAGTAAATGGTGTTCGAGATCAGATCAGTTTTTTGCCATTAAAAATATTATCGAACTTTAAAGTTCGCCATCGTACAGTGATTTACGTTTCTGCGGCAAACACGGCTTGGTGCAATTTAACAATTTCGCTCCATTGTGCTATTAACAAGGAAAAGCTGGCAAGTGGTAGAACAGCTGTAACACAAAAGATTTCTTGGGAGTCGTGTCAGTGTGTGTGTTTGTAGATTGTGGTCAACTGCATAAATTTTAATGTAGTTATACTGTAACATACATTGTCTTTTTTCTATGTATCGTAAAAAAGAAAAAAGAAACTTTACCTGGTCTCTGCACAGCAAAATTTTTTGTTTCTTTTGTTTATAAACTGGATCCAAAAAATAACCATCTTTGTTTAATTTAAAATTGAAAGCAATGAATTTGGTGTTTTCTCCGTTTCTAAGAATTCACTTCATTTCAGTTGAAAACCGTTATGATTTTCCAATAAAACTATTTGTATAAAAACTTTATATAACCCACTGTTCAAATGTTTTTTTTTATCATTATTATGCTTATGTTTAACCATTGAAACTTTGGCAAGTTCTATTAATGTTTCAAGACACTTGAAAAGACAGCGAGTGCGACTAAAAGAGATTACAAGTAAGGAAAGGAAAACTTATTACAAAAAGTCATTAAGTCTTGCAGAATGAGAGCAAAAAAACTCTTGGTTACTTCTTTATTAATTGATTTAAAAATTAAAAGAAAACGGGGAAATTAAAATAGGTGGCAATAGAGGTTTTAAATGTGCCACACAAAAGTTATAATATATAAAGAATATAAGTTATAAAGAATATAAGTTATAAATTATATATAAAGAATATAAGAACCACGCGAAGATGTACATATCTATTCTTACTGCATTTGTATGTGTTAAGTTGGTCAGTTGTCAGAATATAAGCAAAGCGATTTTAGCCTAAAAATTTTGTTTTGTTTGTTAGGGCAGCTTTTGACGACCCCTGAAAGCCACACCTTATCCAGGAAAACTTATTAAAAAATCTAGATTAAAATTTTTTTTTTCGAAGAATCAGGAAAGCAGGTTTTGCTTTGGCGTATATTAAACTGTATAGAGGAGAAGGGATCCCTTGGTTGGCACGGCAACCAAAACTTTAGGAAGCTCCTGTAAGACTCCGGTTATGCAGGTTCGAGCTACCAACTCAGTTGCCCCATCCTACATTTATTGTCTGGGGCGTCACTGTGAAAAGCGATTAGATAGACAAGAGGCTGGTGTTATGTGCCGTCCCACATGACACAAGAAGTTGCCACGCATCTGTGCCACGTGGGGACGGTAGTGAACCGTTGACACGTCATCATAATTACAGGCGATGACACAAATCAATTTCACAATCTGTCGAAAAAGTTATTTTTTCAATAAACAGTTTTGTTGATTCAATGCAACTTTGTATTTGAACCAACAAATTTTTTGTTTGAAAATAAATTCATGTTAGAAAAATAAGCTGGCATATCATATTTTTTTTTCATTTTCGTTCAACAGAATTTTTCTATGTGTTGTTTGTAGGCAAATTCTCCATATAATGTGTCTAGAACAAACGGCTTGACTAACCGTAAATATTTCACTATGCCGCAAGTGAAAATGGAAAAAGTAGCAACCCATCAAGTGTCATAAAGAACGAGTTAGAAAAAAGGAATTCAAGAGAACGATAAAATAAAAGAAAAACTTACTTTTCACTTAACACAATGTCCACCACAAAGAAAAAAAAAATAGTACAAGTCAAATGATAGAACTTAATTGGTAATCATAATGAAGGTATATAAAATAATTACGAGGGATGCTTGTTTGAGTGTGAATGCTATACCATTGTGTTTCTATATGATCGTCTAGTTTGCTGTACGATTTTGCAAAATTTATGCGCTTCACAACGGCATACTATAATTTACATATTTATTTATAAGTGAGTTCGCGAAACAACCAAACAATTGTGTTTAATATTGAGTCCTAAGGGTTAGCCGATGTAACTAACATAGTTTCTGTTTACGTGGTCGTTTTTTAACAAATCTAATAACCTACTACCAATTTTATTAGTCAAGTTCAAACCGATTTTTTCCGCTTTTTAAATTGAAAAAAAAATGGTTGTGTTACTAGTTCATTAGTATTTTTAAACCAGGGAAATGGCTTACGATTTTTTTAAGCCCAGTTGCAGATATCAGAGAATTATGGAAAAACAATCTTAGTCAGGCATCTCTTAGTCTTCTGTGATATCTTTTTTCTATTCTAATTTTTAATACGTTCTTGTTTAAAGGGTAAATTTATAAAGAGCCAAGCATCACAACAATTTCAACAGATTTTGCCAAACATTTGATACAAGGATATTGTAAATAAAGCTGCCTAAAACAAATATTTTAAATCTAAAATCAAACCCATCATTTGACATTATAACTACTTTATAGACATAAAATACTCTTATCTGTAGGTTTGCATAAAATTTCTTATATATAAAATATTTTTAAAACATGTTCAACTTAATCCGCGAAACATTTATAATAGCAAAAACATGCGAAAACCCGTCATGTAAAATCATGTTACAGTAAATGTTTTGATTAAAAAAAAAATATTGTATAAAACAAAATTCATCATCATCATCATCACCAGAATGATCAGATAACATGGTCATATATATAAAAGTGTCCCATCAAATGACTTGAAGCGTATTGTAACTTTTACAATTTTTTTTTGTACTACCTGTCATGTCAAAAAGTAAATAGTTAAAGTGTGTATTACAATGTGCAAATTCCCTGTAGTTAGTGGGTGTCTGTTGCGTACTTTAAGCTTATAACTAGTTATTAAGCGGGTCAATCTTTAAGCGTTTTATTTAAGAGTTTTTGCCACATTACTTTTATTTTTGATGTCATTAAATCCGATAATTTAGTTGTTTTCGTGCATTATGGAACATTCAAACAAGTGTCATTTTTCTTATACTATTTGTTCTACTTGTTTAATAAGGAAGTGAACGTTATCAACTTTCTAGCCAATGGGAATGATGTTTTGGCTTCAAAAAACAATGTTCTCTCAACAATCAGCCTGCGTAATTGCTTAAAATTTGTTTCTTTCATGTTATTCTCGTAATAAATACGAATTTCAGTTTCTTTATTACAGTACAGACTAAATAGCTTTTCATATCTTATGAAAGCATAGAAATATATATACATATGTACTTAGGGAAATGTATTGCGTTAGTTCATACCAGGAGCACAGCGCTTCAACGATCGGGCTCTATTACTGTTTATCGGCCGCTTCCGTTTGCAGCTCATTGAATGTTTTATTAGCCTTTATAGGCTCCAAGGTCCTGCCCTCCAACTACTCTGTGGCTTAGAATCTTATATGTCTCTTGTAATTTGATCGCCAGGTCTTTTGGTTGCTTCACCGATACGCCGCTTTCTACTGGTTCTGACTTCTCGCTCAACTGATATTTGAAAAGACTTGTCCCATAAAGCTCATTGCTTTTCATGGGTTTCGGCCAAAACTTGCAGAACATTTGTCTAAGCGGTTGAGAAGTGTTGACGAATTAGGGACAAACTCGGACCAAAAATTACACATTGTGTTAAAAAGTATAAGATAAAGTGCTTTTCATTATTAAATTAGTTGGCCAAGATAAAAAGTACAACATCATCAATAAGGATTCCTGATTTCGAACTTGTCTTAGCCTTTTTTTCCTTTCTTTCCAAGTCATCAAGAGCGCAAATTTTCCAAAGACATTTAGTTAAGTTTTTATCAAAGCAGTCAATCGATTATTGACTTGTAGCAACTACGAAATTAATATGTTGCAAAAAGGTGGGAAAATAAATCACATATTTTTGCAAGCAAAATAATATTTTAAGAACTTTTGGGCATTTTCACTATATTTTTCGCTTTATACACCAAAACAAAAATGCAACACGACAGCTCATTTATTCACGTTTTTTCGGTTATTGATTGGAGGAAAAGAAAAGCAACTGCAAAAATCGCGCATTTCTTTTTATTATATTTTCACATAAAATATTAAAATTTCATTGTACATACAAACTTACTTATTTAGCTCCCATGTGTGTGTCCGATTCACCTGCTTAAGCGCTACTTGAAATGCACTTTTTATACACCTTGTTTTTAATCATTTTTTAAAATGTAGTTGTTGCACAATTTTCATTAAATGTTTTTTGTTGCTATGGCCGTTATCTCATAAACACATTTGAGTTCTTGCACTGCAAACGTCCAAAGAGGACAAAGTGGACACTTCCAAGCAAAAACAGAAAAGAAGTCACTTACGTGTATGCACATACAAATTTGCAATATGCAGCCAGGAATATCGAAAAAAAGTTAAAATGTTAAAAAAGTCTTTAAATAAAAGCAAAAGGGAAAATTTTATCGACCATTTGCCATCTCATTACCTTGTCAATTTTTGTTTAAATCTCCAAATTGCTTGTGCTTCTATCGATACGAAAAGCAAAAGAAGTGTAAAGGAGCAAATTCTCAAAAAGGTTTTAGTTCACATTGTCTGCATTGAATCCTAATTCAGCTTATTTTTGTAAATGTACATCATTATTAAGAGAAAAATGTATAAGGCTGCCGCCAAACCCATCTTTACACCTGGTTTTAAGCATGAAAAGTTCAGTTATTTAAAATTGTGCAAACGCCTCTAAGTGAGAAATTTAAAAAAGAATTTAGCTTTAAATCCGTAACTCGCCTAACAATAGGTGAAATTGAGAGGGCAGCTGATTACTTTTTCTTTGTATTTTAGTGGTTTTTGAATACTCCCTACGGGGGAGGGTAAACCTGTTCTTTGGCGTACATTAAACTGGGGAGTTCTGCTTTTCTGTGTTGGGTTGGTTATTCTGAATCCTTCAACAATGTCAATCGGCAGTACGGAGACCGATATGATGTTGGTCATGGTTTGAGGTTTAAACCAAAAAACGCAGGCAGAGGCTTTTGTAGGTACCGGGGTAGAAATCTATATTCGATGATCTAAATGTCCTCAAGGTGCTGTTGTCTTGCAACGGATTTCTGTTGTTCGTGGGGAACCAGATGGTGGGGAATGTTCAGGCGGTTTGCTTAATGTCTAATGTTCCTTGAGGATTTCGAGCTACCAACTCAGGTGTTTAGTCTTCCCTTTAATAGTCTAGGGATTTATTGGCAGAAGAGATTAGACGGGCCGAGCTCTCGAGCAAGGGGCTTATATTAAGTTGGTTAAAGCCTGATGTTCCTTGACGATTTTGGGCTATCAACTCAGTGTGCTTAGTGTGCTTTTATTGCCTAAGAAGTTGCAGGCAGAAGGGATTCTATAGCCTGAACTCAAGCAAGCCGTGCCCACATACAACGAAAAGTTGCCAGGATTTTACTCTTTTAACTTTCTGCTTACAAGTGAAAAAAGATATATACATATCCATATATATTTAATGTTGTTTGCTGATACATTTTATTTTATGAACATTTATTTTTGTATATAACTGACTTCTGCTTGGCTCTTTGCCTCTGGTCTTATTCAATTTACCGCTGCATTGTCGTTATAAAGGGAAAAATGCTGAACGTCATTATTGATTGAGCTCTACAATACCCATTCATGCATGTGTTTAATTGACGGCATGTAATGAAATTCAATTAACACACCATAATGTGAACACATTCTATAAACGACAGGCGCATTTACAGGAGCAAAGCTGAAGCAACCGAGCGCACATTAATCCCTACATCGTTACAATCATAGAGTGTCAACTTATTCTCGTTTATAATATTTTACTAATTTTTAGGTAATACAATAAAGCTGGGAAGTGCACTTTTGTTTATTAGGAGGGAATGTTTGTAATAAAGATATTTAAATAAGTTTTTTTGGGTTTGACTCTATAGTCGATTGCCGGAAAGGAGTGGCTCATGCAATGTATTTTTATTTTTCGAATTCGAATAGAGGGCTACAAACAATACTATGATAATTCAGAAACATTTTTGTATGACATGTATATAATCCGTCCAATAAAGATTCCAGTATCTGTACTGATGTGACAGAGTCATTCGCTTCAGTGTGTAAACTGGAAACGTATGATACTTCAAAATAAAAGAAGTTATAACTGCTCTCTGTACTACAAACCTAATAAAGATACAATTTTTAGAACTAAGGCTGATTATGCTACAAAAACCAAATCTGTTTCTTAAATCTGTTTTTAATTTTTAAGATTTTCTGCTTTTAGCGACCAAAAATACTACAAATCCTTTTTCGTAAAATTTTCCACGTAGTCGAAGGATAAATACCAATTAGATAAGAACAACGAAATGATAACCTTTTGGAGTCTTCATCAATATGTCATGCAGTTGCAGCAAAGTAAATTTCCACAATTCTGCCGTTAAACAATAACGATATATGGACATGCAGTCCATTAATCGTAGGTCCAATAAAATGTTTGCAGTAGTATCTTAAACTCAGCAGATGTAATGTGCTGTTTACAAGGTACGAATAAACGAAACTTTTAGAAAGTTTGTATTGAATGCACCCAACAAATTGGGTGCTTTTTATTCCCATCATTCAGTCATTCGTGTCCTGTACACAGTATCATCACACATGATAATTTAACAGAACAGAACGTCAGATGCAGTCTTAATAATAAGTGTGATATCAATTGCGAAAATTCGCAAGCCCTGTTGAAAGATCCTGTATTTACTTATGCGTTATTATTTATGCGTTCTGCTTTACCGCAGCACATGTATTGCAAAATTTTGGCCATCTTCATGGCAGGTAGCCATCACATTAAAAGTCAGTCTTCCGAAAGTGAAAAATACAAAAGTTTCATCAATAAATAATAAAAAGATAAACAATCATCTTAACAGACAGTCACTCATTTAGTCATCGCCAGTCGTCGACAGCACTCGTATAAACAACTACTAACAGCCAACAATAAGAATCAACCTGATTGATGTTTTTGTCGTTGTTTTTTGTTTGTTTGCTTGTTTTTGTGATATTTTTCTCATTTAACGTCTCTTCAAAGGAGAAAATTTTATGTCAGTTTTTAAAAAACAAAACAATATATAAATAAAAAATTGCCAACAATGACCGAAAAGAGAAGCATAAGAACAATAAAAATAAACTGAAGTATTTAAACAATATACTTTTATTTCGGTTATATATTTTTAAGGATGAATGATTTTTAAGATGAAAGAAAAACAAATGAAGTTAAAAATCAGTTGACACACTGAAATGAGAAAGTATCTGTTTGAAAAATAAGAAGTGAGGGGAGTGGAAGGCTTGTTAAGTTTTAATTACGGATGATTTCCGGGTACCATGCAGTTTCTTTGACTGAAATGTAAAGAAGTTTCAGTTATTTGCTAAAATGTTTCCAGCTGTTGTCTTCTAATTTCGACCACAATGAAGTCACAAACGCATTTATTAACTAAGTACTTGTAGACATATTGCCGTTAGGGCCTTAACTTTTGCTTGGCATTGAATTAAGGCTCGGTTTTAAATTAGTCACAGACAAGACTGGAAAAGAAAATGCTATTACGTGACACAAAAGCAGACGACATTTTTTTTTAAAGCAAATCTAATTTAAGAGAAATGATTAGCGTGCCGAGATGGAGTTCACAAAACTACACATCCTCTGATATGTTAATGCTTGACTGTAGCATCGAAATAGCATCCTTTAGACCCAAAAAATTCCTTTTTTTTAATTCCATGTTTAACTCGAAAAGAAACTTTTGCCCTGTAACTAAAATTCAAAAAAAAAAAAGATCGTTGGTAGCTTAAACATTTTTTAAATATTTATAGAATAAGTCCATTATACAGAAAAGAACGTTCAATGGCGAAATTTGTTGAATCAGTTAATAAAGTGTTTGAGTAGGCAATTTGCAAAAATAGTTGCTTAGGGAAAACAGTTACATTTTTCATATTCTGCCAAATCATATTTGTTCTAACTTTAATTTATCTCCGAACAAAAAGTTGGTTGTTGAATCAGCTAGAATGTATATGTAGAAAAAAATAGCAAACAAATTTTTGTTTGTTTTTTAAAATAACTGTTTTCTGTGTTACTATTCCCTTTTCGTTATTTTGATTCAGGTTTTAGGCAGATATTTCATCAGGCTAAAGACAGGTTTGATTTTTTTTAAACTAAACAAGTTGGGCTCTTACTAAATAGTTTATATATAAATTTTTATCGAAAATAAATTTTTTTATTATTAATTAGTTTCCTTTTCATTCCGCTACGTTTATTTATCTGTATATCGGTTTTATGCCAACAAAATTTCGTTTAAATGTTTAGAAAATGTTCTTATTCGGTGTTTTTTCTTTTTACAAAATATTCTAGAAAATAAAACAATTTTAACAGGAACTTTATTTCAGTTGTTTTTTTTTTCTCCAACAATTTGCTAACTAAATGAGCAAATCGTTTATTAAATACTTAATTACTTTAATAAGAAAAAAATCAATATCTTGGATCTTGACGTATTTATTTAATCGAATCAGCTTTGAATATGCAAATTAGTTTTTTTTAAAGTCATTATGATATTTTTTTGTGATTTGCCAAAAGTGTGTTTAACTCAACAACAAGACAAACAATAGCTGTTGTTGTTTTAATTGCTACCACGTTTTTTTTAAGACCTGAGCACTGCTGTTGCTTTTCTGATATTCGTCTGTGTGGAGCTGTTTTGCGAAGGTGTGTCTGGCCTGATGTCTTTGATGCCAGTAGAAACGTGACTTTAAATAAATAGCAGTTCCAGTTGCTGACAATTTGCCTGTAGTTTAATGAATTTAATGGATGTATGAATGTATGTATTTTTTAAATAATTTTATTGTTTTTTCAAGCCGTTGTAGTTGTTTTGTGTCTAAAAAAGATATCTGTGTCAAAAGTTAAATGAACTTTATTATACATATTGTACTTATTTCTGTGTGTATTTCTTTAACAAGATATGTAAGTGTTGAAAACATGTTTTATTTGAAATACAAATATTGGTTTCATATCAACCTCTTTTAAGGAAGTTTGTTCAGCCGCTCACATATTCAGAATGATTATTTATGATGTTGGCAAGGGGAAATGTTTTTCGTTTACTTTAAAATTATAAAAAGAATTGAATTAGGGAAGTTGTATCTTTTAATTGTTTTTAAATATAAATAAGTAGTGAATAAATAATGGTCAAGGAAGTATTAGTAGATCCTGTTTATCCAGCGTATAAGCATGAACTGCGTGACAGTTCCAGTTAACTGGCAATCAAGTCACCTCTTCTGCACCGCAGAATCTTTACGTGGCTGCATGAGATATTTTTAGATGCTTATAGCAGCCACAGTGTCCTGTGAGTAGTTCCGAAACAGTTTTTAAGCCTTTCCGATCTATTTTTAACGCTGCTTGCGCTCTCCTGGCCACAAAGTTCAACAACTTTTTACATTTTACAAGACCAACGCCAAAGTTCTCTTATTTTGTTTGTTATCCATTTGTGTATCTGCGTTTTAAGAAGAATGAAGTGAGTCCAATAAAAATCACCTCAGCCCCTTTCTTTGTGTAGATGTCTGCCATTTCGTTACTTGTACGCTCCTCATTTCCTGGAACCCAGATCAGGACTATCCGATTCCGAAACATCAGGCATTGAAAAACCTTTGTGATACTTTAATGTAGTCCTAGATGTGAAAGTGCAACTACCTACGGCCTTGACTACTGGCGGTAGTATCTTAATTCTTACTCCCATGTACACCCTTTCGGATAGGATTTCCGCAGTTTTCAGTATCGCGTATCGTTCCCCTAGAATATTGTCTTTGATGAGAAAATATCCTGAATAATAGATACTGAATGCGATAATGTCTCTGTGTCTGTGAAAATTGCGCTTTAAATAAGCTTTTCAAGCCTTGCAAGAATACTTAAAGTGTTATTAAATTTGCCGCAACAAATTTTTTGTTGGGGCTTTGCAAGTCAATATATCAAACTAATCTTTTGTATAAATATACTTAATAGATAATTATCCGCTTATTTGGCAGCATGAAAATTCTAATTTTAAAGTCATTGCAAACAATTGCCGAAAAATATTCAACAAAAGAAAAAAGAACCAGCGAATTTCATCCCAAAACTGGATAAAAAATGAACAAAAATTTTATATGAGAGGCAGGAAAACAAGAAACAAAATTAATCGTATGCAAATTCAGTTTATGTTTACCCGCATAATTGGTGTGAATTTACGATTCATTTAGTTGCCGCAGAGAATGGACACACAGAGTCAGTCATTTGGCCATTGTAACTTTGCCTACATTCAGGACAAAACAAACTTTACACTCAAAACGAGTAAAAATTTAACGAAAAAAATGGTCTCTTGACAAACATAAAATAACGAAATATAAAACCGAACACAGTCACAGCATTAACAACAACAACAGCAAAGCAACAACAAAAAAGAATCATTTAATAAAACAGAACACAAACAGCAACAAGCAGGAATGCAGGGTTTCAGGGTTTTAAGGATTTTCCTTTTTTGCTTGATAGCACTGAAAACTGAAGCCGAAAACTTAAATGAAATGAGAATAAAACAAGAAGACTGGTTGGTGGTGGGGGCTTATGATGAATTTTTGTCCCTTTTTTTTACAGAAATCTTCTCGCTTAACATGTTTTTCAATGACATTGACTTTATTATTTTGTTATTTCAAAATTACTGTGGCGCTAGTTGTTTAAACTGTTGTTGTTATTGTTGCTGTTGCTGCTGTTGCTGATAATTCAACAGCCATTCAGTGCACTTATTTAGTACGCAAACCAGCCAGCCAGCCGGCTAAAAGCAATTCAAAATGGTCATTATACCGATAAAAGAGAAGCAAAATTGAATAATTTAAAGTTTTTCGCTTTTGTTTAAGCATTTTCTGTTTAACTGAACGGCCCTCCAGTTGGCAGGCAAATGAAATTCTAAAATGTGAATTTTTCGTTTTTTTATGGTACGAGTAAGATATAATTTGACGGCTGTTGTTGTTGATTTTCGTTGTTTGTTTTCCTAAGGACCATAAAGTAACTTTTTAAACGCTTTTATTTCGTTTTGGTTGTAAGATTTGTCATTTCGGTAACACAAAATTAGAAATAAATTTTTAAAAATATGCCGAATTTATAAACAGTTCATCTGCAAACTCAAGGCAGAGATTCTTCAAATCCGTAATTAAAGTTCAAAACAGGATGCTTGTTCTATTTGGCTCCAGATGTGCAAATTGGGGTCTCTTAATTTGATAATAGTTTTTTTCGGGGACTGCAACGGCTAAAAGTGATGTCGAAAAAGTTCTTAATAACAGTTATTTTACGCCTTAAAATCCATTTAAAACATATATTTTTAACATAAAAATAAAAGATCAGACGAAACTCCTAAAAAAGAGAATGCATGGCGCTGTAAGAGAGAATAAAACTCATTTGAGGAGTCAGAGTCAGTCAGAAATAAACTCACTTTATGTATATGTTATAAGAAACCTCTGTTTGAGTTCTGGGAGGCAAAAAATAAACATTATCCGCACTTAAGAAAATGAGCAATCTGCGTATAAATGTTATAATATATATATAGACACACTCTCATCAGATAAGTTCAATAGACAGAAATAAGTTTTAAATAAATAAATGAGTTTTATTTTGGATGGAAAAATTAAACTCTTCCAAAAAGTTTTAAATAAATAAATGAGTTTTATTTTGGACGGACAAATTAAACTCTTCCAAAGATTTTTACTTTATGACAACGAAATAAAACTCTTTCCTCAAGAGATTCAGTCGATTTTGTAAAAAATAACTCTTAATTTTGTTCGATCGTCATAAATTCTGATAGAGCACATCAATACTGTTCTATTGTTGTTGGCCAGTACAGATCACCGTTGACTTCAACGTGAAGAGTTTTTGATTTTAAATTTACCAGATAACTATTATTATAACAAACGCTGTTTTTATAAATTTTTTTCGGCCTTATCTAAAACGAGTGGCAACTAAAAAAGGAATATTTAACCACAAAATTCTCTATTAGGGAAAAAATAATATTTTAATGTTTTTTTTGTTTTGTTGTTTTTAATTATTATTAAATTTGCTTATTATTTTAAATTTTGTAAAATAGATTGTAAATAATTGCTCAAAAAAAAAATTTTCTTTATTTTTCTCATTGAGTAGACGACAATTTGATTAGTTTGATTGAAAATAAATGAATTTTGTTCTAGACATTCAATCTAAGATATCCGTACCAGAATGAATACTTTTATTCTAATTTTACTCGCCATTTTTGTTCCTATCAGATTTTACTGGTGTGTAATTTGCTTAAAATTAATTTTCCCGCTGTCCGCTTAAATCAATTTCAATTTTTGCGTCTTTCAAAATATGGATTTGTACTTAAATTTTCATTAAAACTGGCAAGAACCCCATACATTTGTCTTCCTGGAGATTTAGTCATCATAAAACCTCAGATGTGTGTGATACTAATTTTTTAATATGTTAAATATTGTTTTGAATCGGAAAAGTTTATCTGCCTTTTCCCTGCCTTTGTTTTTATATTATCATTATTATTAATAATAATTTGTCTGTCTCCTTTCAGATGCAGATCTGGGTTCATAAATGAAACTGCCTTAAGCATTTATCCTCATGTAAATATATTTATAAAATTTAAGCTCAGTGGGTTAAATGGACACAGAAAGCATATTGCCCTTCTCCCTAACAACTCTAGTTTTGGTAGGATTGATATTCAATATTTTGTTTGCCAACTTTTGTTTTGTGCTTGTAGGATTAAATGAAGCTTTTTCACATCTAAGCATGCCATTTCATAATAACTTAATTTGAGGGAACACTTTTTCTAAATATCCTTTGCCATCTTACAATAGCAGTCAAGCTATTAAGTAAAAAACGTTAAATAATGCCGCATGCCTCTCTGACGTGCTGTTTGAGGTTCAAAGGTTAAAAAACGCAAATATAAAAATTATGAAAAATAACTTTTTGATGCATGCTTGAACATGCTGTTGTATTTCTGCTCCTTCTGCTCCTCAAAAGTCAATTATTCAGAATATTTTTTCAACAGTTTGTTTTCCGTAATTAAGGTACGATTAAGGGAAACCTTCTTCAATTTTTGCCCTTCTTTAACCAGTCACCGCAGGCTAGCAAAAGTCATACGGACAGATGGACAGGACAGGCAGCTTAACGAAAAAGCTGTTGTGTACTTCTGCATGTATCGTATTTTTTGTTGAACATTTTAGCCTGTTTAATGGCCTAAAGTTTCATTGGGATTTTAAATTATATATAAATTGTGTTTATTTTGGATTGCTTAAACAAACACACTTATCTTCCCAAAGGATTTTAATCGTTTCATTAATTAATTTAATTCAGGTGTTTTTCCTGCGAATATTAATTTTTCCCCCGTAATATTAATATACAATTGCTGCAATTTCATTTTTAAGTGATTGTTTTTATTAAACAAAAATAAAAATTAAATATTTAAACCCAATCAAATTGTCACTGTATTATAATAAAGTTTAAGCAATGCTTTGTTTATGTGAGGGGGCAAAAAGGATCAAATTTGTTTAACTTAATTATACAAAAGAATCATGACTAAATGAGTGACTAAAAATAGTGAATTGAAAAAAACATTGCGATAAATATTTGATTGCTATTGGTTGCCAAATTACAATTAAACATTTTATAATAATTTGGGGTTTCTTTTTTGAAAACTGGACTTTTGGGAACAATAAAAGTCACATTAATAAGTGTAAAATATTAGCATTTTAAAAATTCTTTCGACTAAATAATGAATAGACTTAGTTGGTGTAACAGCAGCTACATAATTAGGCCACCTTAAATGAAATGTTTTGATTGTTAATTTTACAAACTGATTCAATTCGTTGTTTCTACAGATATCACCCATTCTTGCATTAACTCAATAGTGTATTTGTCATTACATGTTTAACTTAAATATTCAAAAACAAATACAGACTCTCGTACATAATATTTGACTTAATTTCTTTTACAAAATAGTGGTGAGCAGAAGTTAAAGTTAAATTCTTAAGCTTCAATTCAATTAAATCTAATAATGAACAAGAACAACTCTAAAATAGAAAAATTTTTGTTAGTTATTTCTAATTAGAAATTAAAAGTTTGCGGTTTTATGATGGGCTTATCAACTAATTCATGGGAGAAATTATTCTATTATTTGCCCAAGATTAAGAGTAACACAAAAATAATTGGGTTTCCGTTAAGGGTAGACCAGCGGGTAGATGAATACCAGCCATATATAAGATAAGCGCGAAAATCTTTTTGGTTAAAAACCCGCCACGTATGTTTAACATAAACTCAGAAGCGGGACGGTTGCTTACGGCCTATTGGTATAGATCTGCAACTTGTGGAAACCTCACCAGAAAAGTCTAAGAGAGTTAAATCTTTGGTCTTTAATTCATGGCGTATCAGCGGAGAAATAATCATATCTTCAAATTATTCCTGCAGAATATGCGTTGTCTGAGGTCAATACCTGTAAGGACCAGTAGGTACAGTTAAATTTTCAACTTCTGATGCACAACTCGGCAAGTTATAGTCAGCGCAAGGTTAAGTTCTAGTGTATGGCAAGAAATTCACAGTCTCGGGTTCTCTTGCACACGGTCACGGACAGCAGTTTGGTGAACCGGTCGTCTCGCTTTTGGCTACCAAACGTATGGCTGTTAAGGGCCACTGCGCCTGCCGTAAAATGGAAGCACTGCTAAGGAAAATTTGCACTAACGGTCAGTAATTTTGAGAAAAAGGTTTTATCATTTTGACATCAGCAACTGAATGATAAACAATCGATTACACTGACGTCACCAAAACAAGATGAATATCTATGGACCAGCGCCGCTTAAAATTATTTTACTGAGATATAAGTATTATTTTGATAAGAAAGCAATCCCAATTTACTAACTAATTTGTAATTAGGTCCGCATATATATATGGTTCATTAGTAGGCCCACTTATGTTCAGTAGGTCTTACCAAAACCTTGATATTTAGTGAGCTTTATGGGCGCCCTTGTCTGCTTAGTAACTGCCTGTGAAGATAAATGAACATGTTCAGGAGTTTTAGCTTTTAAGCTTAATTTTTTCTCAATGTGGTCTAAGAATTACATTCACCGACTTATAATAAATTATGGTTCGAGTTGTGTTTAATGGCGATTAATATCCATGATTCAATAACAACACTATTGGGTACTGAACCAGTTTTATACAAACAGCTTGAACAAATCATACGTACAAAAGCTTTAAAAGTTTTCCCAGACAAACTGTTTGTTGCAGAATTTCCAAAAATTTCGCTAAAAGTATTTGCTGATCCAACAAAGAAGCCACGTTTTATGTTTATGTGAAATAAAATATTATTGTTATTGTTTTTTCACTTTTTCTGGATTCACTGAAATCACGAAATTTTTAAATAAGCGGACTCAATTCAGTCAAAACAAAAGCGAATTATTTGATTGAAAACTACCTTTCCTTTATGGAGCACACAAACATATTGTTGTATTTAAGTCGGCTGTCTTCGCTGTTTCGCAGTGAAATATTTTTGTTGCATACTCGTATGTAAAAACTGGTGCTGAAGTTTTTTTTTTAAGAAAAATACTAAAATATAAACAAATCTTTGAATACGGCGAATCCGTTTACCATTTATCGTATTCAACAAATATCGTAATTGAATCCGTAAAAAAACAGCCCTAAGTTTTTCTGTGCGACCGTCAATATGAAACAAAAAAAAAAAACTCTTTTCAACTTCCGCTAATTTAAAAGCTTTAAGAATTCATTGAATTCAAATTATTCACATATTGATGTAAGTTCTTTTGTTCTTAAACACTTTCTTAGTTTGTTAAATTATTCTCGTATTCTTCCACATTTTTTGCTCTACTCCATTCAACATTTTAAACGTAATGAATTTATCAGCCACTACGTGCGATCTTATACAATACAATTTTTTTTCCTTCATTATGTCAAGAAAATTTATATCCAATAAATCTTTTAAAGAAAACATGAATTTTAAGTAAAGCTTAACTGGAGAAAAAGACAGATAGAAAACTTAGGAAATGTCTTAAAGGAAATAAAAACGCTACAGTTTCAATGCATAAATACTAAAACCGTAAATGCAAATGGCAAAAAACGAAGAACTAATAATAGCACACAAGAAACTTTAATAGAATTAAAATGTAGAAAATATAAAAAAAGGACGAAGTGGATTTTACTCGAAAGGGAAAGAAAAAGATTTGCAACGATTCAACAAAATGGCGGTACACTTAATGTGAAAAAAACATTGTTTTTGGAGTATTTCATTGATTTGGTAAGAGATGTAAAGTTTTACCAGTCAGAGCAGGAAACAATTATGAAGAATCAACATGTCGCACAAGTTCATTTGAAATCATTGACAATTTTTGTAATACGTTGTTAATGTAAATTCTAAAGTAGTTTTTGGAGTCTGTTTATTTGTTACAAAAAATTCGGTTAAATATATTTTTTATGAGGTTAAAATATTATCCAATTAGTAAATAGTTGCATATCGCTATCTTAATGTGGAAAAGTTGTAACTCGGTTTTATTTCAAAATCGTGTATATTTCCAAATAGGGGAAAACCCTTTCTATTATAAGGTACTGATATAAGCTATTAGTTCAAAGGGAAAACCTACTAAAAAATGTGGATTTGTGTAACATGTGACACTTTTGCAGCTTGGCTTACTGACACACTTAGGACATGTCGCACATGGACGAGCGTAACCTCCATTATTTTGAACACAGAAAAATGTTTCAAAGGGCGCTAAGTGAAGTAACCACGACATGTTGGGAATCCTTAATGTAAGCGTTAGATGCCAAATAGTCTTTTAACCACCAAAACAAATATTAAAGTACGATATCGTGGGACAGCTGATTATTTGCTGTGAAATAGTATTTAAAAATACGTTGTCGAATTTTAAAATTTCTTTGCATGAAAGAAACATTTCTCGATTGGTGAGAAGCTACAACCGAGTTCTTTTTACAAAACTATAATCTAAATTCAAATAGACGGTTGCAAATAACAAACAATTTTGTTTTTAAGGCAATTCGAAATCCCCAACTTTTCTTGCAGTGAATTTTGTTTGTTTTGGATAATACTGAAGTACCCAAAAAAACTTAACCTTGAGAAGGAAACTGATATTCTGTTCATTAAAATCATCTTTTTACGTACATACATAAATATGTACATATAATTTTTAGTCTCATTGAAATCTAAGGCTTTTCTGTCTCGTACGATTTTTTGGCATTCTTAATAAATGACTTTCGAACTTCAATGCAGACTTAATAATGTGCAAGTATTTTATATACGGAGAATAATGTTCTAATTTTGTGATTTTCTAGTGCATATGTTTTTTCGCTTTACGGTTGTTAGTTTGTAAATTTTTCCAATAATTGTAGCATGTTCCCTGGTTAAAGATTATTAGGCTCGAATTCTGAAACTAAATGAAAGGCAAGAAATCATATGCAAGAGTGATTGGGTTGTATTCGCAATTGTTTGCTAAAAATGGAATTAGGGAAAACTAATTGATAGAAGTCAGGACTCACATGTATAGATGTTCGACCAATAAGAAAAACGAAGGGAGTTGATATTTTTTTTATAAAATTTACTCCAGGAAATGCAAATTTGTATAACTTGGAACGAATTTGTGAATAAAACGTAATCTGAAACACCAACAAATGCTGGACCGATGAGCATTATTACAAGAAGAACCAAGAAAGGCAACAAGACTAAAACATTAAAAGCTGCGCTTTCATGTTCACCTGCTAGTAAATATTCATTTATAATTAAATTTTGTATTGTCTGCTTTACCAACAATAGAGTACTTTTCACCATCGCCTAATAAAACAAAAATAAATAGTAAAGTTAGCACTAAGCAGAATACAATAAGGCCTATAATGTCTTGGACAACACACGCTCTCCAAATAAATGCTCCCATTATTTCAATTCAAAAAGTTTTCGGGTTTTTTTTTTTTTTTTTTTTTTTTTTTTTTTTTTTTTTTTTTTGGAAAAAAGCACTTTTATTTTATAAATAAAAATTGTATAAAAAAAAAACACGACAATGAATTTAATGAAATTAAACAAAAACAAGCAAAAATAAAATACTTTTCCACTTGATACATACTCGTACTATCTTGATGAGGAATTTTCCGTTTCGAGCTAATTTTTCTTTCCTTTCGCGTATTGTTGCATCTTTTAAATGTTCTGTGGAAAAAGACAAACGAGCCAGATTTTGTTGTATGACATAAAGTAGTAAATCTTGTTGATTTTCATATGAAAACGACAAAGAAACTTAAACGAGATAAACTTTTCGAAATGCCTGAAGCTGTTTTTCGGCGAAAAAACAACGGAACGAGTTAAAGCAAATATTATATTTAAGTTTAATATTAAATGCAAATTTCGCTGCAAAAAGTTGTCACGATTAACAAATTTATTTTGTTGTTATTGCACTTTTAGTATCTCCATTAAAGTCAATCTTTCATTTCACTGTTGGTTTTAGATTTAGCGCGCGCAAATGATGTCATTTCAAATCTGTTAATCTATGATTTTGTTAATATGTCATTCTGTTGAAATTGTTATAATAATATGTACTAAGTTTTTCGTTGAATTTGAATAATCTATATTTGAATTTGATTAAACATGCTGGCGCATCAACTGTAACGATTAAAATTCAAACTTAACCCTCAAACAGGAAACGATATGTAATTTTTTGATTGATTTTATTGTTCTAAACAGACTTTCGAAAGTATCAGAAAGTAATTTTTTCATACTTGTTGCCACTCTGTTAATTATATAGCAGGTTTGGCTAATTATTATTGAAAACAAAAAGCTATCTCTTTCCAGAAGAAACAAAACACTGTAATCATATTTTTAAAACTTTCATTTAAATTATATGCTGAATTGTAGTAAAATCCAACCTAAAAGACTTATTGTGTTTTTTTTCCTAGAACTGAAACAAAGTTCTTTAAATTGGCATCCTTTTCTGCCAAAAATTTATTTTCGTACTGAGGTACAGACATAATTCAAACTTCATTTCAAACAAGTTTTTTCTACTAATTTTTTAAATTTCCCAACGGTTTTCAATACATCCTATTTTTTCTCCTACTTATTTTCCTAATTTTTCTGACTGAACTCCTATGGCAAACCTCCAGATTTATCCATTTTTTTACGGATGACGGATATTCGTTTTCATGATTTGTCATTCGTTTTCAATCAGCTAAAGTCATGTCTGTTAGAGATTGACACCGCGATGCAAAACATGAACGACTTCTAAACACATTCTTCATGTCGCAAAGGAAACAAGGCATTCGCTGTCGCTCTATTGACTCACTGGAGCTATAAAATAATGTAACGCAATATTGACTTACACTATTTTATCGCTACTGCAATGGATTTTGCTCTGACGAGATCAGGGATCTTGTTTCTGTAACCCAAGTCTTCTTGTGGGATAAACGTTTACCGTCCATAGATCATCCATTTGCCGATTTGCCTGTGAATCAAACAACGTATTACAGAGAGAGAATTCCTTTTTCAGTCGTACGGTTCGCCAGTGGAATAAACGATTCTATTTCCCGTCTCTTACAATTTAGGAAGTTTAAGATCACACACTACTTGGTCTTCCCTTCAGCACAAAGCCCATTTGTCTAATTCTGGTGCAATGCGTATGTAGACGTCGTCTACTGAGTACCAGTTCAAGCAACAAAAAAAAAAAAAATAGTTTGATTTCCAAATTTTGGGAAACGTATAAAACCTAAAGAACCAGAAAATTCGTAATAGGTTTCTATATATCTAATGTCTTTTATATTTTCCCGGAAAAAATTTAGATCAGTCATTAAACCTACGACGACGCCTACAGGGTTAATTCGTTAAATTGTTGATATTTTTAAATTAACTAAACAGCAGCTCAATTTTTTATCATAAAATAATTCCTATTTTTCCCCTAGAGTATCCTGTTTTCCTCGTCTGGTCGTCATATCATGTGATTTCTGGCTGTCGAAACTAATAAGGCTCTGTAACGTTTATTTTTTACATAAAATATATTTTATAGTCAATGCTGACACAAAATACAAACATTAACATTCCGATATGAGTGTATATTTTAATATGGCTTATTATATTCCCATTGTCATTGTCATCCTCATTGTGTCCTTTAACAAACAGCATAATTATGGGCGCTCATTTGTGTGTGCTTGTGTGTGAGTGTTTGCTTTTGGCGTGTGGGTTTCGCTGTTTGAGTAGTTGTATGCTTAATGATGTTTGCTGATGATTATGGTCACATGAAATAATAGAATTATTTTATCTTTTGCTGGTCATGTTTTTTATACATACATATGTCACATGATAATAAAACTAAGGCCTTTTAAAATATTAATAATATTATCACATTAAAAAGTTTGTTTTTTCATTTCGAAATTTATGCAAATCATTGTGATTAAACAGAAATCCATAAACGGTTATAAAAAACGTTATATATTTCATAAAATAAAAACGTATAAAAAAACTGCACAAATTTAATTTAATCTTACGCTGTAAAATTGGTTCCAACGAAGGTCAGAAAAAGTCAAGTACCTGCAAATAAATAAAACAAAAAACATTTTTTTTTTGTTAATAAAAAAGTCCAAAAATAAAATGTTTTGTCGTTCTAAGTAATTGAAAAATAATTAGTTATAGATTTTTTTTAATTAAAAATTATAATATCAATTCTACAGAAAATTGTTTCAAAGCAAACTGAAAAAAAAAGTTTTCTATGCGATTTTATTGTATTTAAATAAATGAAAATTTTTCCTTTACTCAAACTTTGCCTCTACAAAAACATTTTCAATTAGTTGAATTTTTAAATGAAAATTTCGTAAGTTTTTGGTGAAAAAGGTTTTGTATTACGATTTTTAAAAGTATGCAATACATAAATGGAGTGAAATAGAAAAACTAAAAATATTTAAATAAATGCCCGTGTTAAAAGACATTAATTATAAGATATTCACTACGATTAAGTTATACAAATGACACGCTTTTTGTGCAGTGTATTCAAGTAAAAAATTCTTCACTTGCACTCGTACTTAAACTGCATTTCAACCCCAACAAACGCAAAATTCAGCATTAAAAATATTATAATTGAGGGTTGAAGGTTAAAGGAAGTCGTAGACGACATATTTTTACTTATTGTTTTTTTTTTTTGAGTTTAGGGTTCAGACCTACTTTTTTAGGTCTGGCAAAAGAGATGGCTTATAAAATTGGCTCGCAAGCGCGCTTGTACGTAGATTTTAATTTTTCTCAAAAGTATTTGTTTATTCCTAAAATTCTACAATATATAATAGACTTGTGCCAACTCCAATAATAAAATAATATTACCAAAAGTTTTTGAATTCTTAACAACAAATTCTTTTGTTTTTAACTGCTTTTGAACTTTCTTGAGCCATTGTCTCTAGTGTATTTGGCTTTTATAATATAGTCATTTTAATTATAATAAATTTTGTAAATAACTAAAAATAAATAAACTTGTGCCAGCATATTTTACAATCCTGGAAGCATTTTTAGTATGTCCTAAGCTCTCTCAGCGATGGCCTTTCTATATCCTCAATCGTCGTCTTTTCATGCAGGAAAAGAATAGTAGCACGGGCAGAGAAAAAATGTCGAGGGGATTTTAATCGTTTGAGGCAATAAGGGTGTTGTTTTTGGACCAGAAATTACAACAAATAGAGCGGCAACAGATACAGCGGCATGGGCCAACTTCTCTAATAGTGTTTCCACGATTCTCCATAACATTTTCTGTACTTTCTCAACATTTTCGTCAATGGGTGATGTGCTTGGGCGTTCAGGGCAAGCGACGTCATTCACACCTCTTCGACCGTTTTTGAAAAACTTGTAACACTTGTAAACATTTTTCTGACTCAGAGTACAATCACCGTATGCCACTGTCTACATATCAAGTGATATGTACTGACTAAATGGTACTGTTTCTACATCCGATTTTTAACAACAATATAACGGTATAAACAAAACTTTTGTCTGCGACACACAGGAACTAACACTGCAGCAGTTTTTGACAGCTTTTAATCCCCTAGTTAGTTAAAAGATTACTTTAAAAACGTATTAGAATTATTAGGATTATTATAGTATAACTCGTATAAAAAAATGATCAAAATCTTACTGGTTTGCTACTAAAATCTGCGACTTATTCCTTCGAAATGTTTGCTGGGTTGTTGATCCAAATGTAATGAAAATACTTTATGATGGGTGTGAAAATAGTTCATAAAAATAACAAAGTGCAAAAAAAAACAAGGACATAAAAATAAGCAACAAACAGAATTATTAATGGTTGCACCAAGTAAATACTGAGAAGTAAAAGTCTTTGGTAAAAAATTAAATTGTTAACATTGCAGGGTCTTCAATGAAGCCATTCGTTGTACCCGTTTATGCAGGTAAATAATAGCGAAGTAAATTTGAAAACTCTTGTTGTTTCATACAATACAGAGAAAGGTGTATGTTTGGAAATTGGGCGCCTGATCAATTACTTTGTTTTTGGCGTCTCTCGTCGGAATCTATGTAGACATGTATGTATTTATGTTCATACTTATTGCTATCCATTAAATTATTAGCCTTGGCAGATATTAAATACTAAAACAGTGCTATAAGTCCTTGATTACCATATCTCACAAAAGCTTTTTTGAGCGTTCTTATTTGCCTATTTTGAATAATAAATCTGTTATTTATTGTAAAATGTGTAATGAATTATTAAATGTTTAATTTGTTAATAAATGTTGGAAGCTACCAACTGAGATCTGGAATGTTTTATGAACATGGCGATTGCACCTGATTCTGAAGAAGAGCAGAAAATGAAACAGGGTGGCACTGGTACGCAGGCGATATAGGCCTGTATAGTATATGAAAAAGACTTGCTAATACTTCCCTTGAGGGAATTGGTCAGGTTACTAGACGTCTTAAGCATTTGAGAAGACAGGCACCAGGTTGCTCTGGGTCAAATCTCCACTATTATTCATTCATTCAAACTTTTCCAAAATGTGTTCTTTTGTTATAGGACAATAGAGAATTTCGCAAACATTAAAAAGCTTCAAGGAATGAATTAAATTATATATTATTTTATGCGAAGATGATACATTTCTAAGTGTCTTTAATTTTTATTTACGCAATGGTCCTGAAGTGGGTCTAGGGTAGAGTACAGTTGCTTTAGAATTTTTAGAAGTTTTCAAATATATTATTAGCATGAATAATAACTAATTGCTTTAGTTTAGTATTTGTGCAAGTCACAGTATTGCCAGCAGCCAACTCATTCTTTTGAGACTCTGTACAGCAAATGGTATATTACACTGGCGTGCATTTGCTTAATTATGCAAAGATACAAGTAACAAAAACAACTTTTCATACAATGAGAAGTTCGGCAACAAAAACAATAGAAAAGGAAAATTTATGAATGTTTCTGTAACTTTTCAAAGGACCTTTCTTCAGGTTTTTTCCCCCCTCACCACAACCGAGCGCGCGTGTTTGTGTTAAATTGAAAGTTTTCGATATTTTGTTTCCTTTTTGCTTTTACCATAAATGCCTGATGCTTTTGTTCTAGTAGCCATTGTCATGGTTGGGGTTTTTTTGCTTCTGGTTTTCCTAACATAATAAAAACATTCTCGAAAAAGAACAAATCCAAAGGCAAAAATTACAAAAAGAAAAAAAAACAACATTGTTAAGGAGTGGCATCCGTGATGAATCACACAAAATTATACATTTGTTTCTAAGAAACTAGCTTTTTATGAAGGTTACTTTTCTTTTTCTTAAGATGGTCAATAAGCTGCTATTGCCAATGCATTTGTTTCTTCTTTTTCTAAACTTTTTTGCTGTTTTGTTTCAGTGTCAGTTAAAGTAAGAAATGGATTAAAACTCTACTTGGTAATAAAAAATTTACAAATATGTTTTCATAAAAATTTTGTTCTTGAACGCAAAAAAAAAAACTGTTGTCTGGTGAGTGTTCACTCAGCTTTAGCTTCAACAAAGTGTCAAACTATTACATGCAACACTAATTATAAGAAATGTGTAGTAAAAAAGTTAGAGAGTAGGAAATGGTCAAAACATCAACACGCTGCGAACTGACAGGTAATCAATAAAATTTAGTAAAAGAAATAGAAATTTATATATCTAATTTCCCAGATTCTAAAGAAAAATTTTGCTTAATTTTCGTTTTTTTGGCATTTTGCAACTTTGAAAAGAAAACACAATCAAGGTGTAAATGTATGAACAAATTATAGATAAAATAAAGAAATGAAAAGATTTAGGGATAAATAGTGTTTTTTCTACCAAAAACCAATAACAACTTAAGGTTTCTTTTGTTATGAGGTGGGAGTAAATTTATGAGGGTCATTGTACTTCTGTTGATTAGGTAACGCTAAGATTTTTCTGTTACACAAAGTTAGTAGTATCTTAACAATAATTTACCCAAAGTGTTTAAATGAATTGTTAAAGTCAATCTATCAGGCTATAGTAGATAAATTTTAAGAAGGAAAAATCTAATCATATTTTAAAGAAGAATAATGACTTCGCATACATAAAATCTCAAGAAAGTTTAAAAATAATTGCAC
The DNA here is from genome assembly GCA_932526305.1 of Epicampocera succincta. Lineage (NCBI taxonomy): Eukaryota > Metazoa > Arthropoda > Insecta > Diptera > Tachinidae > Epicampocera > Epicampocera succincta. Next base: position 64,635,709 of record OW052034.1, read on the forward strand.
ATACGATAGACGAGTTACGTCGATTCGATTTTTTTTTTACTGATTATGAAGCATATGAATAATATTCAAGTCATTTTCAATTTTTACTCCCCTACAGTCAAAATCAGACTTACTGCAGGCGTAAGTCGAAATTATAAAACTGCCAGTAGAAGTTCCTTAATATGTTTTTGACAAATAGTAAACATGTTAGTTACGTGGTCTTGCATTACAGCTGACAATATATATTTTAGTTCATAATTTGCTTGTTTGGTCAACACAATTTGTTTATTCATTTAAAATTAGTACGAAGCATTAAAAAAGAAAAATATTTTTCCGTAAAGGACACACCTGGGCTTATAGAAATACTGAGAACTATTTAATTAATATCCAGCGAAAATTTTCATTGGAAAGTAATGAAGTAAGTACTTCTACTGCGGCCTTTTAACATGACGATGTCATACGAGGCATGTCTCAAAATGACTCAAAATGTCACTACAGAATTGCCATTAGAGAACCTAATGACTTAAAAGCTCAAGTTGAATATAACGACTTCTTGAAGTCGTTGTCGGCCTTAGAAACACCGTTTCGGTCATTAATATTATTAGTCGATTTGTTTAATCAATTTTCGCGTAAGTGGCAATAAAAACTACTTACATATCAGTTAATAATCAAGTTATTCCTTCATTACTTTTTAATAAGGCAGATGGTAAATAGTGTGATATTGAAATGTTTGCACAACTACGCATATGTAACATAATAAGCAAGTCATTACTTGATTACTGCTAAGTAATGAAGCGGGTAAATGGTATGATATTGGAAAGTAGTTGTTAGGTAAATGTTTCTTATAAAGCGAAAGTAACTTCAATTGGTTTAAATTTTAAAATGTCTGCTTTAATGTTGAAAATTTCTTGTTTGTATAATAGAATCATTTTTGGTTTTTCTTTCTGTCACACATATAAAAAATGGAAACACAATCATTCCCTCAAGAGCCCCTATCGAGGCTTAAAGTAGCGGCAAAAGTAATTTTTTACATTTCCTATTCTTTTTTTTTTTAAATTTCTGTTTAGAGTGCCGCCAAATATTATGTTGTTCTTTTTTCTGTTTCCTTTCGTCAATTAGCACCTTATAAATATTCTTAAGAGCCATTTCCTTTTATCATTAATTATGCGCTCATTAGTTTCTCTTTATAAATTTCTTTTACGCGCAAATTAAAAGTGGGAGTTTTCCAACTTTTGAGCTTTTCTAAATTTCCATTATGCGTTCATGGTTTTTTGGTTTTGCTTAGCAAGAACTTTCCGTTTAATGTAATTTGTAGATTCTCTTCTTTAAAGAATTTTTAAATTCGCAATAACTTTCTGTGGGGGGGATGTACTTGAAGGTGTTGTTTACTTTGTGAGATCTTTTACCTGGTATTTTAGCACACGAATGATTGACATGAAAAGTTTAGAGCTTTCCTGTCTGCTGGCAAATCATTAGGCGAAACGCTGTTTGCAACACGAAGAAGTTATATTTTTTTTTCTTAATTAAGTAAAATGAACTTGGCTAAAAATAATCCATTTAGCATTAAATTTCTGACAATTTTTTTTTATAAAATCTGGAAACCAAAACTTTGCTTTTTAAAGTAATAAAATTAATTTGCCCAAGAAATATTATAAAGAATTGAAATGATTTGGAAAACGAAAAATCTGTTTAATATTAAGTTTGTGTGAAAAACCAAAATGTGGCAGGTGTTGGCACATCACAGTTTCATAAAATTAGGATTTAAATTTGTTCTCTCCTTTCTTTGGGAGAATTTGCTTGTGTGCACAACATCTTTCAAAGGATTACATGTGGATCACGTTTTGTAGTTTATTTAATTTTTCGGAAATAGTAACAAACATAAATGCAACTTTTATAATTTCAGTTACCTCTTCTTGTTTCTCCTAATCAGCTTTATGGATAATACAAGAAATAATTTTCAAGTGGTCTTAAACTTGAATTCCATTATCGCAATATTTTGCTTCAAACTTTGAGGTTTGAAAGTACATAAAGAAAAAAAAAACTGCTGGAGAACAAAATAGAGAAATATCTTTATGAATAATGTATTAAATTGTTTCCTTTGATACTTTTAATTTTAAAAAGTTAAGGTGAAATTGATATATAACAATTTGAAACAGTTTGTCTAAAAAGCGGATACAATCTTGTTTGCTTTCGTTTGAAACTGTTTGCACAAGAGATTTGCTCAGCTATTGTTTTTATGGGCAGTGCGTGAAAGAGTGCAAACATCCTAAAAACTTTAAGGAGTTGAAGAAAAACGCAGAAACTGTGCCCATTCTCTACTACGAGTAGATATTTATATATTTTCGTTGGTTTATTTTATAACGACATCTACTTGATTAAAGTTGATAATTGTTTTGTTATATCTGACCCAATACTTTGCCATTCTTCAAATAGGGCCTGCTTCAGGTCGTTCTTTGTTGTTATACACAACCCTATTTCACTTGTCTATTTAGCTCTTCCCATAGACGTGGAAGTTTTTGTTTTCTTTTAGTAAAAAATCATTATAAAATTGTTGAAATAAATTTGTTGAAAATTTACGATTCTATTTGGTAAAAATCCTTTTTTATTAAACATAATTAATGCTAGACCTTAAATCAATTCAAAATTCCAGTAAGCATCTTGTTCCCATAATTTAGTTCGTCACTTTATTTATTTATATATATAAAAAATTCTATTAATCTATTGGTTTTAGCTTGGATTCTTCAATGTGTAGTTCGTGCTCGGCCTTGGGTCTAATTAACGTCTTCGCAGAAGGATATAAAGAATGAAATGTGCTAAAAACTCTTTAAACATTTGCATTTCTCTAAACCAAAATGCCTTCGTTCACTAACCTTTAACTATTTTCCGCCTGATTTTCAAAGAGTTTATAAAATCATGTCTCTAAATTGGTTCAAGGGCTGTTATTCATAAGTCAATATTATTTTTTACTACATGCTTTCCTTAAAATCCTTATTATCCTTATTATTGCGAGCAAAGTTAAAAATAAAAACTGTTCACCTCGTTTGGTATTTTTCTTAAAACTGGCAAATCATCTTGATAGCCAACAAAAGTTGTCTTTTTTTTTTGATTCTTTATACATTACAGATATTATTTTTGTTTACTCATATCAGCATCAAGACCTCATCTATTTCATCATCGTTTTCCAAAACAGCAGCAGCAGTAAATTGAGAAGAGTATCATATTCACTTTATTTTAATATAATTCTACTGAACATACATTTCACTTTAAGTGAAGAAGCCAGATTCTGAGCTTTTTGGCATTAAATAAATGTGAACAAACAAACGTATATATTCCTATAAAGTAGGTATGAACATGTAAAAGCATTGTGATGTTGACTCTTATACCAATACACTGATAAATAAAATGTTTGAAACCAGGTTATCGGTAATGATTTAAGTATATTTTGTTTCAATTTGTCTCAACAAAAAATACTCAAATCAGTTAATAAATTGTTTGAATACGAATCTATAAAGGAATTCGCGGATTGGAACAAACATTTTTTTGCAAAAAAAAAACAAAAAATTTTTACACTAAAAAAATTCCTATGGTAGGCAAGATTATTTATTTTCAATAAAAAAAAATTGCTGATCCAAATACATTTTTATTATTAGATGAGATTTAGATTAGATTATGTTTTTTGTTGTTGAGTATTTATGTTTTATTGGTTCAATCAATGAACTTTATCTGACTATTTAATTTACATATTAACTTGATGATATTTACATTTGAGTGAGAATCAAGGTGTTTTATAATGACGGCATATCCTTTAGCTCCACAATATTTAAAATAAAAAAGTGGAACATAGTTTTAACAAGGAACATTAAAATTTATCATGTTTAGGAGAAAATATTTGCAATTATTAGCATTAATAAGATTGAAAAGAAAACATGCATTTAATATAGTTTGAAGATTTTTTAATGTTTAGAGCTTTATTAACGCAGCAAGGAGAAAAGTTTAGGTCCCAATTCAACAGAAAATTAGATTTTTCAAACAGAATTGTACGGTAATTTCCCTATTTCTTAATTGCAGGAATATTTTATTCAAACATATATTTTCTGTCAGTGTAAATATTACTTTTCGTGTTACTTTTGCTTTTCTGCCACTCGTAATTTTTATTATAGTTTGGTTGTTCATCTAACAGTTTTATTACAATATTTTCAGTGTTTGTACACGGAGAAACACATACATACATCCACGCTGGCACACACAAACACACGTTTGTACAAACAGGTTTTGTTAGATGATGGCGCTCCTCATCAAAATCATGATACTTTTCGCTTTCGACTTTTTCCATCTTCATTCCCACAACACAAAATCATCATCACTCATGCAGGAATATACAAGTTCTATTCACATGTGAACGAGTGTCTTTTTGATGTTGGATTTTTATTCGTAACTGACATTGATGTTTATGATTGAGGAGATGCATGATGATTTTTGTTGTGTGCTTTCGGTGAATAAATGCAGCTGAAAGAGAAAGTTCTTCTAGTTTGTGTACATGCACGTGCATGTCTACTTTTATGTGTGCATGTGTGTAATTGGTTTTCTGCTGTAGTAAAAGTCATTACGTTTTAAAAGTAAAAACCAATATTATTGAAATTTGCGGGAACGTGGGAGAGACCTAAAAAACAAAAATAAAGGTTTACTTTCGACAACTGCAAAAACCCGGTAGTTATTGACACTTAGCTTTGAGAACTTCTGGTAACTAATAAGTTTTCGATTAGTTTTTGTACATTTCTGTTTAAAACACTTGGTAAAGATTTTGTGACCATTAACAGCGATCATCATCGTTATAGAAAATGAATGAGACGTACACGTAAACCAGTTCAGCTTATCTGGGGATGTTTATTTAATTTTGTTTTATTTAACAACTGATGCTCATTTTCTTAAATTATTTGGCTTAGCTTGAAATCGAAAACAAGCACATCTGACGAAATCCTATGCCAGAAAAAGAAAGAAAGATTTCAGGTTGAAAACCAACCATTAAACGGTAATTCCAGTACTTATTTCTGATAATCAGAGTGATTATACGAGTATCCGAATAGAATGCAGAAAAATGTATTCAATGCAAAAGAAATACTGTTTTCTAAACCAGTTTAGAAAACTATGTGTCCCCTGCTGTACTTTAATCAATCACAGCATTATCAGTACTTATTGGAGGCGTTTACATTTTCACTACAGAACTGGACTTAAAAAAATAACTAAAATTCTAAAAAAGAATGGCAGGCCATCGTCTGTTTTGTTAATTTTATACTCAGCTGCTTAATAGTTTCACTTTGATTCTACTTAATACAATCTTGTAATACTGAAAAATATCTACAACAGACTTTTTTTCTCTCTTTTTAAATACGAATAAAATTTTGCTTCTACAAATTCTAAACACTTTGAATTACCGTGTAAAGGTACCCTTCCAACTGACCCGTGGTGGATATTTTCACATGTCACAAGTTTTCTTTTTATTAACATGACTTTTGGCCAAAATATGTATGTTTATTTAATCATTAAACATATAAAGGCATTATTATATATGTATATACATGCGTACATAAATTTTGGACTTACAAAAGTCGAATGTTGCAATCTTCACCAAAAAGCGGATTGATTTCGGTATTACGAGTTGCGCTTGTTACTGCATATTACAATTATTTTCATTTCCACATGAAAAATTTCAGTTGAGCTGAAATAAAGAGTGTGACTACTAATTAGGGACTTAATATTGTATGTTTGCACATTCGGCTTTTGTGTTCCATATCGTTTTTGATAACAAACTCTTGAGAAAATTTTCAAAATCCAATGAATGAATTGTTATATTTTATCAGTTCTGCTTTAAATTTTACACTTTCAATCATAAAAGTTTATAACGTACTTACGATTTTTAGAAACAACAACCTGCTGTTCTCAGAACTGCATGTTGTCTTTGAGTGCTAAAAGAGACAACATTAGTCGTTCTTTGTCATCCACTCAAATTGTTAGTATTGACTTTGGCTTATTTTGGGTGTAAGCTCCGTTCTTTTGACGTGAGTGTCTTTGTGTTAACAATTTAGCGAATGTATTTCCCTTTCCCCACTAATTCAGCTAAAAAGTAGAAAAATATTATGCTTTGCTGCCGCTGTCTCAACGTGCAAGAGTCTTTCCTTTTCTTTTTACAAATATTGTTTTTTTATCTTTTTTTTGACAGGTTTCAAACTTGTAAACGATCACATTTGGTGATTGTTTAAATATTTGACAACTGATTTGTGAAGTTTTGAAAGTCAAAAAGTGTTACACAACTGTACATACATACATACAGTCACATTTATTTTTTTCATTTGGTTTCTGTAAGAATGGTTAGATCGAGTTGCATTCCCTTTTCATGGAAAACTGGGAAATAAATAAAAATCAATTTTCTCGCCTACAAGGTGGAAATTTTTATACAACTCTATATATAAACTATCCTTTTGATGCCTGGGAAAAATATTCATAAACTTCAGGTTTCTGTATTTTATACACCTTTAGGGATAGGTGGGGCTTTTCCAATGAAATGTAGTATTTACCATTTTTTTTAAAGCAACTACAAGAAGAATACAAATATCAAACTCAAACCAAAACCTGTCTGCCAAATATATTTTTTATTTCATATTAACGGTTCACATACATATATCAACTTTTATGGTTTTTTCGTAAGAAACAAAGAAAGAAATAGCTACAAATTGTTTCATTACTCTTCCACATAACATAAAGAACATTTAATATTCGATTAGCACATCGATTACATGATTATTTGGCATTTAGTATATGTTTATAAATTGTTTATTTTTTGAAAAATCAGTAGTTTTTCTATCAAAGTTTTGGGTTTTCCAAAGCGAGTGGAGTGGAAGATGCATGTCTTTCGGCATATTCGTTCTCTTTTAAATAAAAGCAACAAAATGAAAATAACCCTCATACGCCACTTAAATTCTGCTAATTATTAAAACTACTCATACGCAGAGCGTACCAAGACAATTTAATAATAAGAAATTGTAAAGAAAATAACACTTATACGCCCCACACTCGTATATTCTTTTTGATTCTTGAAGAAAGCGCACTTGCATTTTTCGGCATTAATTTATAAATAATACTGTTAAATAATTTAACTGTTAAATTCTGCAAAATATTACTGTAATAAAAACATATAGCACTTCTAGTTTTTTTTTATTGAAAAATTTTTTTTGTCAGTTAAAGTTGAAACAAAATACATAATCCTTTCAAATTATTTAACTTGACTTTAAAATTTAAATCCTGCATTCAAACTTTTTCGACCAAATGATCCTTTTAAAACTTATTACTATCCGCATTTTATTTAATGGTAATTACTTTTTTTCTTAATTTCATTTAATCTCTGTTTATGGCTTCATTTTTCATTTATTTGTTTATTTGTTTGCCAAAACTTGAGCAACAACTGTGTACTGAAGTCATGTTAAATATGATGCACTTTTCCACAGACTGCATTACATTTTTAAATTTCTTTTTGTGGCATGAAAGCCAAGTCAAAATTGCAAAAGAAATAAAAGCAAGAATTTTTCTCCCTTTTCTCAAAATGCATGAAGCAAAAACAAAAACAAAACAAAAATAGACTCCTTTTTAAGTTTCATAATATAAATATCTTAAGGATATTTAAAGTTATCTTTAAATAACAACATCAGCAGCATTAAAAACAGCAAGAAAAAATATTTACATGGATGAAAACAAGCAAAAAAAAAAGAAAGAAAGAAAGATGAAAAATAAAATTCTTGAGTCAACTTTGAGAGTAAAGATGAAGAAAAATAAATGCACAAATAACCATGGTAACGACAATAAATATGAATTTTTCTCCAACGATGATGAAATTGTTAATGATCTTCAACTTGTGCATACAAACTTGAAAAATGCAAGTGAAATAAAAATTTGTTGAGTTGGTGCTGTTTTATTTTTCTGCAAATCTACCAAACTGTCATTCAAAATAATTTAAGCCAGGAAATAAAAACTCCAAATAAAAAAAAGGGGTAAAAAACTCAAAAGTTTTAACTTCTATTGGTTGGAAGACAAAATTCTTTAAAATCTCTCTTTTTGAGGTTTATTACTTTTCGTTGTAGGCAATAGTACATAAATAAATTTGAAACAAATTTCCTTTTGTAAGTTTTTGAAATAAATTTTAAAGGGAATAGATAATATTCGCTCTTAATAGATATACTCGTGTTACAGGCCTGGGCAGGAATATTTTTACAAGTGAAGTGGCAAAGCATGAACACTTAAGCAGAGTACGACAACATTTTTCTAGTATTCTTGATGTCATCTATTTGTCTGAACAGCCAACTATCGTATGGTGTTTGGTATTTAAGAACTTGAATTCATTTGATTTGAGAACATAACACGAGCTAAGAACTGTACAATAAATACTCTTTGTATTAATTAGCGTTGACTTTATGAAAAGAAGATTATTTGTAATCTTCAGTTAAAAAATTTGACAAACCTATTGCTCTGGATTGGCTTTTGCCACTTTACTCAAATATGTGTTAATCTATTAGTACTTGCCTTACGTAAAAAAAAATATCACAAACACTTTTCCCCATACAAGCTGTTTATCGTAGAATTTCAAAACATCTGATTAAAAACTTTTGCTGACCCAACGATTATATGTAAAGTCTTTGTTAAACAAAAAGTCATTCCTTTTCCACACAAAAAAGTTTGCGGATGCAGTGAAATTTATTCCTATTCTAAAAAAAGCAAAACTTCCGTTGATTCCGAGAAATATGTGATTGAAAATTTTTGAAAAAAGTTGTAACTGTGGAGGAGAGCAACATCATTTTTTAAACTTAAGTGGGCTGTGTTTGTCCTCCAAAAGTTTGATTACCATCAAAATTTGTAAAATTTGTGTTTCGTTAATAAATGAACACATGTACGCGTTCTATCCTATAGCGGCAAAGTCCAAGTCATTGTCAAGATATTTTTCCATATTAACTTCTCTCTATCTCTCTCTTTCCCTCTATAAGTTAAAAATTATGAATAGATGAATTAAAAGAAGCATTTTTTTGTTATTATTTTAGAATGTGAAATCATTTGTTTTCCACTTGCGTTTTAAAAATGTGTTGATTTTTTTAACGTTTTGCATAATCTTTATCATATTAAAGTTGTGTGGTTCTGTGCTCCTTAAAACCTTTTCTTTGTGGCAAAAGAAAATTATATTACTTTTCATTTCAAAAGTCGAAATACTTTAAACAGAATTAAAATTAATTTAAGTATATTTTCTGTTTTTCTTCATCCAAGTTAATTCAATATGATGGAAAGCGTATAAGAGATAATTAATAATAAAGCCGTTTAGAAATGGACTTGTTTCATTTCATAGGCATTTAGATATTAAAAGTATAACTTAACTATTTTCATTCGACAAAATTAATTAATATTTATTTGATTAATAAAGTTGATAAATTTCATAATACACATCAAACCACCTTTCAATTTAGAAATATCTCTATTCCAAAGTGAAACTGAACCACTGTGCAATGTATACATACATATATATATATATTGCTGTGGCGTGCTCTATTCAATTTGCCTACAGACCTCAAAGCCGAACAATTGCTTTTATTTATACACTTTATCCTCTTAAACCAAAGAAATAATTTTGTATGTATTTTTGTTGTTGCCTGTTATGGTTGACATTACATTTCGTTATATTTTATCAAGCTAGCTGTTGTTGTTGTTGTTGTTGGTAATGGTATTTTTGGTTTAGAAAATTATTAGATTTTTAAATAACAAAAACGGTAGAGCACAACAAAAAAAACCTATACAAAATGTTTGGAAAATTCTATAAAATAGTCGATCCAAAGCAGAGCACATCAATAGTGTGACACTCAATATACGCATTTTCATTATAAATACACACCCAAATACGCACACACGCACCCATACGCACGTTCCCACATGCATATTTGTATTGACACAGGCTTGGCTTAGCCAGGCGCAATAACGAATGAGTTTTAGTACACAATTTTCTAAATACCGAATTTAAATTAATTTATAAAATCAACAAATTTTTAACATTAAGTTAACAAATTGCATTGTTTTCGTTGCTGTTGCTGTTTTGTGTCGGACTTTCTCTTTTTTCGGTTGAAAGATTCACTTAAATTAACACTAACACTTTGGCAACTAAAACTAACAGTGATGATGCTATAAAAAAAGGACTGAGTGTGTTAAAGAAGAGAGCCAATGCAGGCACAAAAGGCCTGAATTAATGGAATTACAAGACCATTTTTGAAAGCAAAGCCATTGCAATTTTGCCAAAACTTTATTTTGGTTTTGGTACTTTTTTTTTGGAAAAAGTACTTACATCGCTGTTAAATGTCTGACACAGTCTCACTTAACGCCTGATTTCGTTTTGTTGGAAATTTGTCTGGTTGCATGTTTTAGTTTTCAGGCTTTAACCACAAACATTTTAGTCTTTTTTGTTTTTTTTGTGCTCCAAAGCCGAGTTTGGATGACAGGAAATGGAATAGTAATAAGAGTAGTATTAAAACCCCATTTATAATTATTAGGCCTGTATAATAAATGCGGTATTAGTTTTGTTATTAAATAAACACATGTAAGCTTTTTTGCTTAAAATGACAACACACCTGCACATATTGTTGATAACAACAACAAAAGTTTATTAAATAATCCAAATAGGTTTTTATATTCATTGTTTGTTTGAGTTTTAGTTAAAGTCTTGAAACTGTAATACCACGTACAATTGACATCCTTTTTATTAATTTAATTGTTTGAAAGAAGAGTTTTTTTTTTTATTATTTCACTTCTCCCAATTTATGTAAATTAATAAAAAGGCTTAAATAAGAAATAATACTACTAAGAATTGTTTTGTTTTTAAGGGGTAGGAGGTTTTGTCTTGGCATGATTCTTCCTCCATACAAGGCGCTTTGTCTGGTCCAAATCCAGTTTTTAACTGAATGAGGAAGGGGCTAAGGAGGTACATATTTAGAAATTCATTTGTACTCTTTTTTTGGGTGACTCTGCTTTCTGGTGTATTTTCAATGATCCAAATATCGCCGAAGTGATGTTGTTTTGCAACAGTTTCCTGCCACATAGTTGGCAACTGCTTGCGATGTGTGAAAGGGGCATATAACACAAACCACTGGCGCGACAGACCGAGTTCAACGAACAATGTATTAAGTCGAAGCACCCGAGTCAGCTGAATAAAATCGCCAACAAATATCAGATCTTAACCGAATGCGCCTGAAAATTCGCCACCATTCAGTTCTGGCGAATAACAAGAAATGATTGTAAGACAACAGTATCTCGGGTAGATTTGGGTACCCGACAATATGGCACATTTACCGTCAGACGCAGGTAGTCGCGTTGCTAACAACTTATGACTAACCAAAGGATGGCTTTTTCAAGACATTATTGCGATGGGTTGGTGCCCGTGAAGGTTTCGGAAGAATCTGCCAAACCGAAGTCATATAGAAAATTCTTAGTGTTTGGGGCGCCGAGAGAACGAAAAAACTTCTCTTTTTTAGCCAATAAATCAAAGTAACCGAGTTTGAAATATACGATCACTTGTTTACCGTTAATCTTGTCGGAAACCTGCGCTTGTAATAATTTTGCTTAAGTTGATTAATAACAAATTTAAATTATCGGCAAAAGTATTTGAGGTTTTTGATGGCTTTTTAAGATCTTGTTTGGCACTGTTTTTTGAAATGCCGTTATGTAAAGAAACTTTATGTTTTACTGGTTTCATTTCTAAATGGTAGATTACTGGAAAACAGTAGTTTGCGAACATGTTTTTGCATCATTCCATTTGAGTAGATATTTATTGTTTAACTCTACATTCCAACACGACTCTCTATCAAAATGGCACTGCGGTCCTTTTTCCTCTTCTACAGTTAATAAACAACCTGCCGATTAGTGGGAAAGCGCGAAAACACACGCAGACTTTGGTGTAAGAAACTGATGTTCGATGCGACTTACTTGTTTATAGGGACACACAAAAATAATGTTATAAATATAGTCATTTGAACGTACCACGTACGACCACGTACATGTTTGAATATAAAAGCAATGATTTGGAATTGGATTTGGGAATGAAGTTTGGCTCGCCTGCGCCTTAATAAGTCTTTAAGGCAAAAATGAAGTTTGAGTTAGTCTGATGCACGCGATTTTAAATTTATTGAGTCCTAATTAAGAAAATTTTCCAAAAATCTGAGTGTGACGTATTAGACATATCCCAAGTAAAAATTTAATAAATGTTTGTGTGTTTATGCAGATTACATTTCCAGCAGCTGCGTTCAAAATTTAGGTTTTTAAATAAAAAAATTCGCAATTCTTTCGTTAAGACGAACGCGTTAGAAAATTTTAATATGTAAATTTTTATAAATAAAAAATATTATTATTGCATTTACATATCTATAAGTTTTATATGTATGTCAGAGCTCCATACACGAACGCTGTCGCTTAAATCAACACAAAAACTCATTCTATCAAACACTTCTGTTTCGCAGCATCGCAGTGTGTGTGTGTGTGTCAGGGCGTTTGTTGTGGTATGAGTGCGATTCGGTTGTTACATTTATAAAAAGGAAATTGTTTATTTGTCTATTCGATATGGATTCGTTGTCAAAAATATTTACACACACTGTACACAAGCAGGGAAAAAAACGAACTAAATCACACTCTCTCGCAAACACAAATGGCATACATTTTATTTAAATGTGCATAGATTTTATTTTTCAAATATATATGTATGTATATACATACATACACACATACATATTTGTATTTGAGCAGTGTGATCAAACGTTTGCATGTACGTGTGGTTGTGTGTGCGAGTGTGTGTTTGCCGATATGTGTCTATATTGAAAAATATTATGTTTATTTAACCAGAGGTTATAATGAAATTGTGTTAGATAATTTTTTGTTCTCTTTTAGTTCGTTTGCACCCCACATTCATACATACTATTTGGGACTGTGTGTGTGTATGTGTGTGTGTGTGTGTGCGTAGTTTATAACATTTCATAAATCTTGTTTTATTTAAATATTTATACAAGTGTAGCAATATTATACACATGTTTTAGCAATATTTCAGTATAAAATATATGAAATTTTGGTTATATGTATGAGTATATTTATATTTTGTTTTTAATATTTTAAATCCTTGAAAATTTGCATATTAAAATTTGTTAAATAAATAACATGGTATTTTATTTTTCCTATTTTTTTGTTTTTGTTAACAAACTTTTATATTTAAAATTAAACCTAATTTGTTGTTGATGCTCGTCTTTGGATTTGATGCATGAAAATTATTGATTGGAAAATAATATTTCTATGAGAAAATTTTTAATATTATATGAAATGAAATGAATTGAAACGAATTTCAGCATAGAAGTAAACAAATGTTTAGTGTTTTATTTAATTTGGCTTTTGAATAAATCTTAATTGTTTATGATAAAATGAGCACATTGGATATTTTGCTTCAGACTTTCCGAGTAATAAATCAGTAAGCAAATATGAAATGAAAGGACAAGCCGCCGTCTGTTGATTTCTTTTCATTTAAGAGATTATCATTATTATTATTACTATTTTCGAAACGAAATACCTTCTGCCTAGTTTAAGTTTTGCTTACAAAAAGTCGTTGTTATTTAGTAAGATGACGTCGGGATCTTGTGTTGATCAACTTTTAAATTTTGTACGAGAGAGAACTGCGGAGAGTAGTAGTTATGTTGGTTAACTGCTGAGAAATATATACATATGTATATGCGTGAAGTTGGCTGTAGGTTAATATATTTTGAAAATATATAAATAAAAAAATATTTTTTAATTTTTCTTCTTTGTATTTTTGTTATGTGAAAATCTGCATGAAACAAATCTATCTTCAAGCCAATTAAACAAGCTAAGCAGAATAATAATATGCAGTAATAGCAAATATGTTAAAATTTTTTATACACAGTTGAACGAAAAATGCTTTTCGAGCATTGACTACAAATTTTTCTTAAAGTATTTGATGGTTTTTTTATCACATCTCTTTTTGGCGCTCACTCACATATTGTTGGCAAAAGTTTTTCAACATTTTAAAATATTAATGTATAATGAGCACCAACAAAATTTGGCCAAGCTTAATTTGAATTCAACTTCCAACACGACTTTTCACAGGCTGTCAAATATAACTGGGAAAATTCTAATAATATTCATACGATCTCGCCATGCGGCCTGTTTAAAAGGCGGTTAAAGATCTGAAGAATATTTGGTGGATATTTTTTAATGTTTTCTGCATGTAAAACTGATGGATTAAAAGAAGCGGGCTTCAACAATTTCTCTTCTAATATATATTTGGGATCATGAAAAACTGATATCATATGTTTATGCATCTGGTGCTGAAACTTTAACACTCGGATGTCAGAAAGACTTTCCAAAGAGCTGTCCTTTTTTCAGCTTTAGCGGTTTCAAATTTGTAGTCCTTTCTATTTGCCCACCATGTTTAGTTTTTTTGTTTGTATTAGGAATATTGTTACATTAATTCTGCGGTACTAATTATCAGAAACTAAAAGTTTAGGCTTCTAGCCAAGTGCTAGTGAACCAACAATCTAGTTCTGAAACTTTTTCAAATGATGCCACAACACTTAGGAAAATTCTTGTCTTCTCAAGATTTTTATATTTTAATTTGCGTTTTCTCGACTATATTGTTTGAATATGAGTCTTCCCTTGGGCCAAATCATTGTTTCGTCTACCGTGACCCAGGTGTGATTTACGTCTGGTTAAAAAAAGTAAATTAAGTATCATAATGAAAGATTTAACATGCATACATTTTTTTTGTATGGGGAGAGACAAATAATAGGCACTCCTCAGTTTCATTTTCATACGGTCCAGGCAGATACGAGCTACTCATACTATACAAATCTATAGCAGAACGAAGAATCTTATTTAATATTTTCGTCTTCAAGGTTTTTGGTTACGCTCTCTTTCTTACTGTAAAAGTTTTATGTTTCTTGGTATTTATATATCGTTAATTGAAATGCAAAATCATCTAGATAACATATAATTTGAAATTGATTTTTTTGATTAGTTATCCACAAATTCTCCAATGTTACAATATAAAAATTATACATTTCATAAGAGAAAATCGGAAGTAAGTGCGATTTTCAATATATAAGATTATATATTATTATTTTATTTCTTTACTTCACTTCAGCTGTGGATAGATGAATAGCAAATATATGTATATTTATATATATGTACGTGTATCTAAAATCGAACATCAAATCTGTGAATTCCCTAAATGTTTTTAACAAATAACACAAATATGTTTATTTCATTTATAAGAAAACTAAAAATACGTACGAGTACATGTCTCGTTCGATCAATACAGGAGTTAAATAAAGTTTTCAATTGCTCATGACACTTAAATTATTTCTGCCTTGTGACTTAATCTTCTTATTTATAACCAAACAAATAACCGAATTTAATGATCCATTTAATTTTTGTTTTGAAAACAAACATAAATTTTCTAAACAAATAAATTATGTCTCCACGAACACATACAAATAATGAATTCATAGGGGATGACCAAATATTTTACTTTCTAAGAATAAATTTATGTTAATAATTAAATAATTAAAAAAATGTTTGTTACTCTGGAGAGTAGTTCAATTACATCTGCAGTTAATCATGTTCGTGATTTTATAGCGCTATACAATTTGTACAATTCGAGAGAGCCATAAGATTGATGCGTCTCTCAAGGGTGCGGCGGCTAATCGAATTATCGTCATTATCACACTCCGTTCCATCTACTCCGTTCACTATCGACGGTTATGCTCTGTTGGCCTACATCTTCTAGGGCTCCACATCATCTTTGGATTAAAACAGTGAATTTATAATTCAGCAGCATTTATTTCTTTGCGGGCGGATAAATTATGGTGCAATTTTTTTATTTGTGGCCAAAACTGATCAGTGGCTTTGGGGACATCCCATGGCCACAGAGGTCGCCCGATCTAACTCTTATGGATTTTTTTTTATGGGGCTACCTCAAAGAGAGGGTTTATAGTGACAATCCCAATCTCTTGTGGCTTTAAAGGAAAATATTCGTCGAGAAATCAGCTCCATTGAACGAAGTTTACTGCAGCGTGTGGCGCACAAGGCTTCGTTTTGAACAGTTTGTTCATCTCGATGGAAGACATCTGGATGACATACTCTTTAAAAAAGAAAATCCACATTTCTATTCTATCGTTCAATGCTCTTAATAAGACTTTGTCTCAAAAATCACGTTTTTTATTTAAGTTTGAAAATATAAATCTGCTACCAGACACCCTGCATATAGTGTAAGTTAGAAGCCTATAGCATGTGTAAAATTTAGTTTAATTTTGAAACTTAAGTGAATATTAATAAAGAATATAATTAAAACTACTCAAAATCTATCTGCGAAAGTCGATTATACAGACTGCTCTCGGTCCCCACCATAACGGGTAATCCAGGTCTGACTACATCACAAAGAAATTAAAGCAAAGGCTTGCCTAATCGGATTTGAATTTCATAATTTTTGGCTTTATAGTTATTTTACTTCATTTTTATAAACAAATTTTATTTTACCTGGAAAAAGATTATCTTTCTGTCCAGCTGGGTTTAAAATTTTATCGTACATCGTCCCTCTCCCTAATAGTGTGCAAACTTTTGGATGCACTATTCAAAATTCAATTGCAAGAAATTTTTAAATAATTAAGCAAGACAAATTGTACTGCTCTAATAAACTTTGAAACATATGTATGTAGAAAATTGCTCACAGTCGAATGAAATCGTTTTTCATACGTCAAGGTCTTAAATAAATATCTAAAAATAATTCAAATAATTATAATTTATATTTGGTAAAAAAAATTTATGAAAACATTAAAATTTTTCTACCACAATAATAGATAAGATAAATCACAGCAATTGCCCAAAAGCTGAATAAGATAAATAAAATGTAGAGCAATACTGGGCATAAATAAAAATGTTTGTTTTATTTGTGACGGTCATAAATCGACAGCAAGAAAACTGAGAACACGGAAAACATTTCCAACTTTTATATCTCTCAGAAAGAAAACAAACCTGTTAACATATTGTCGAGATGAGTGGACTAACATAAAATAATAATTCTTAGTCCATGAAATATGGAAATTCAACTTTGTTTTTGAACACAACCTGTTTACCTTATCTTTGTCTTAAATGTTCCGGATAAACGAAACTCTTAAACAGAAAAGCTTTAGCAAAATACTTCTAAAAGAAATAGTGTATGATTTTAATTTGCTGTATTTAGTTTCCTCCTTAATTTAATGTTTGTTGCACAGTGTTACGGAGTTTTCTAAACTTGTTTTGTTAATTAAAGTTTTCAATATCCAAAAAATAAAAAATGTTGCATCAAAAGAAAATTTATATAAATTTTATTGACTATTATATGTATTTACAAATGTTACAGCCACCGAACGGGCTACCACTTCGTTCGCAAAAAGTGTGTTGACACAACAAAATACAATTAAAACATTATATAATATTATGTTATTTTTCCGTATTAACATTTAAATGAATTATGTTCTAATTGCACACATGATAAAGCAATTTCCTTTCCATTGAAAGGCAACAACAAACATAGCGACAACAAAAACAACAACAAAAACTGGCAATGATAACAAATTACAACAAATGCACTCAATCATACGGAGACAGGCACCAAACAAATTCGCACAGACCACAAATTCACACATGCACACATACTCCAGTGCACACATATGTACAAGTGCAATTAGGCCAACAAACAGGAAATGCAAAAGATTTAAAGAGAAAAATAAAACTGCCATCATTATAAAAGCATTTGGTAAAAGCATTAACACACACACACACACCATCGAATATGAACTGAAATGGATGTGTTAGTGTTTAAATGAACTTGACTTGTAGAATTCTGTAAATTACTTAACATGAAATAACACTTTTCCATAAACAAACCCTGTTCACACAGTTAAATGGATTCACTTGTCAGAGTGTGCGCGTCTGTGTTGGGGGTGTTTGTGTGTCAGTGCATGTGGATTTTAATGCATATAAAATCCATTTATATGATGATTTCGTTACTGGCGTGCGTTGTTGATGGTATTTATAATTTATTTTATTTATTTATAATATTTGTAAATTTAGTTATGTGACATTTATACAAATTTATGGCAACAATAAACATAAATTATAATTAAATGTGAAATTTGGCTCGCTCATATCCAGACATACATACATACAAACATACATACATCTATTATATATATATTCAGTTTTCTTCGAATTTCTCAATTTGTGCGCTGCTTGTTTGGAGCATTTAAGCGTGTTAAAATAGACGAAATGAAAATTTCAAATATAAAATTTCAACGGAAATTTGTCAATTTATTTGATGGCAAACGATTTGTTCAGCAATAAACAATAGCTTAATTTGTTTAAATTAATAGAGAAATTATTAAAATTAATTTTGGGACTAAAACCAATTGGTTGTATGAACCAATGTGGTTTGATTCCAAAGAGAATTTGGCCGAAAATTTGGTCACATAAAATTATTAACTGCAATTTTATACGTAATTTTTTTTTATTTACATAAAAACTCAAAAGTGCAATATAATAATTTTAAAATAAGCGGCAGTCATCAAAAGGCTTAAAGGTATCAGGCATTTGTTTAACGGCTGCGGATGATATTTTTACCTCAACTTATCTGTTGTTTTCCTTATGAAGTCTAAAGGCTTTATTATTTGTTTGTGTGTTAAAAGCTTGATAAGTCAAATTTCCTTATGAAACCCGTTCAAATAAGCTTTAACTAATTACGCAGTCTGTTCAACAAGTGAGTTCAATTTTCTAATATAACAGGTTCGTTACATTCGATTAACATATTTGTTTTGCTTTAAACGTTAACAGTAGCATGTTGGGAAATGGTATAAGATTTTCATAAGAGGCCGAGAAGATGTGAATGACGACTCTCCGCCTGGATGCCACAGCACATCAACAACCTACGAAAATGTTGAGATAATGAAGAAAATTATTATGGAGAACCGTCGAATCACTATTAGAGAAGCTGCTGTCGATGTCGTCATATTGGTTGACTCATGGCAGGCAGTTTTTTCGGAAATTTTTAGAATGAAACCAGCAAAGTTCTTTTCAAAATTGCTGAGTATTGAACAAAAACCGTACAAATAACATCGTACTCATGCGTAAGATTCGGCGCCTTTTTCCTGTTCTCACAAGTTAAAAAGACCCGTAAAGAGACAGCATTTTGAAAGCATTGAGGCGCTACAAACCGAAAAGCTGAGCTGATAAATATACCAAAAAATGCTTATCAGAACTCCTTCGAGAATTGTAAAAAATGTTGGCACAAGCGAACTTTGAGTTTTTATTTATAAAAACAAATTATATTGCAAATTGTGCATTTAAAAGCTCAATTTAAAAGCCTCAAAACAGACCAAAAGCTGATTACTAGATAAATTTAGGGCTTAACACAAATAAATCACTACTTATAATAATTGTATGAACTATAAAGTGTTTTATGTTTACATTTATATGTGTATATTTTGTTAAATGCAAATAAGTTTAAAAAATTTATGTTTGCGTTTCTTGCATAAATGCCTTCTAACAAAATTATGAGAAAGAATATTTAAAGAGTAAAAACTAACAAGCAGGAAATTATTTGCTTATAACGTCTTTATAGCAGCATTGATTAAGATCTTAACTTTAATCTAACTTTAATCTAGAAAAGATTTGTTAATTTTTGGGTAGTTTTGAGAGAAAATGTTCGGTGCGTGTTTCAAAATGCTTCTATCAACTTGAATACAACGAAGTTTATGGATGTGTATCCAAATCTACCTGATTATTAAAAGATTTTTTATCTGATGTTCTGGGTATATTATAACCTGGTATTTCACTTGGCCTTGGCGTGTATAAAACTTAGACATTCTGCTTTTCGTGGTAGCGAGAGAAAGTATTCCCTCGGTTGGCACAGCAACCAAATTTAAACTAAAACTTCACCAAAGCTGAATCTGCAGAACGGGCGAGCTGGAGTTGGTCATAGGTTCAGGTGCCTAACTTGGTCTGTCGTTTAAACCTAAGAAGAGGGTTTCGTAGATATCGGGGTAGAAATCTACGTTCGGTGATCCAAATGTCCTCGAAGTGCTGTTGTCTTTCATCCATGTCGATTCCTCCTAAAGAACTAGATGGTGGGTAGTTACGTACGAGTTTATTAAAGCCTGATGTTCCTTGAGGAGCAGGTGCTTAGTGGGCTTTTTCTTGCCTAGGAAATTACATTCAGAAGGAACTAGATAGCCGTAGTTCTCTAGCAAGCAGTTTGTGTTATGTGCCGTCTCCATTTGACACGATAAGTTGCCACCTATACGTGTCTGGAAAGCCACATGGAAGCGGTGGTGAGCTGTGGTCCAAGTTCACCAAGTGAGGTTAGGCCAAAATGGACGTAAAAAATTCCATAAACGTGTACACTAAGAACTTATTCGATGCAGAGCTCTAGTGGGAACAAGCAACTTCAAACTAATGTAGTTCATTATAAATAATTTAAATATTTTGAACTTAATTTATAGATTTCAAAAATGCAACTCTGTGTTATTCATGCGATTTCGATTTGTTTGCTTTAATCGTTTTTATTTCAAAATCAATTAAATAAAAAATAATTAGATGAGAAACACTTGAAAATCATTAGCTAAACTGACCATCATTTATATTTTACAGGATTGTGGATAGATTTATGACACTTATAGTATAAGAAATATTGCAACCAGAGGACTTGCATGTTCACAATATATCATTACATTACGGTATGGTGTCTCTGCAATGATATCGCAGCTCTTCAATCGAATTATTTATATAAACTTTCTAGTTGCAGTGTAAAGCGAGCACACAAGGCTTGACACTTGTCTTGATTTCATTTTTGTAAGTGAAAACAATAAAAGTACACATTTCGAATGTTTGTTCCAGTGTTTGTTGTTTGAAGTTCTCCGGCTTGACGATCCATCAAGCATTAATTTGAAATTTAAGTTTGTCTGTTCGGTAGAAAAAACCATATTTTCTTTATTCTGCGGAGTTTTTGACAACTATTCACTTTAAAAATAATTTTATAATGAAAATTTTGTTCGCGCTTGATGGGTTAATACATCACTGTGCACACCAATGCTAATGAAATTTTACTCATCCGCCTTAAGGCTAATGCCAGAGACGACACTATTGTTAAGAGCAGTTATATATGAACGCAATCCTTAAGCCGTACATCAAAATGATCACATAAAGAGAGTAGGGAATAGTTCTTGCATTACAATATAATTTCCTATAATTAAAGTTTCTTTTATACTAATACGTATTCGCAAATACTGATTGCGGCCAAATTGGAGAAACCAAAACTATCATAATTACTTACAAAGGTCATTTAATTGCAAAGCAAATTTTATTCTATAATGGGCGATTAATCTTGAATTTTATTGCTTCTTTTGTCGGTATAATTTCTTTCGCTCGAGATGGTTTATTTCAAAGTTAATCTCATTTGTTTGTTTGATTTAAAGCACCCCCCAAATGAGTTGGTCTATATTCTTAAACATACATATATAGATGCATATATATATATATTACATACATACACACATATTCATATGTGTCTGTTTGTGCAATATTCGCGTTTGTTTTATTTCATTGCCATCATCCTTCGGTATGAAACATATTTATCATGCTGTTATTGTTCCAAAAACACTATTAAGCCATTTGACCATTTATCGCACATGCTCGCAAAAGATGTTTTAACTTTTAATGCGAAAAACAACAACAACAACAGGAATAATTATGCCATGAAATATTAAATAAGAATTGTGGAAATAAAAGCATTCAAATTATTTCCATAAAATGCCTTTAAGCAACAACAATGAATATTAAGTCTGGGTTAAATGTTAAAGATAAAGACATTTTAAGCGATTTTTTTTTTGTAAATTTGGCGTTCGTATTATGGGAAAAATAAAATGAAAGATATTATTTGTTTCTTAAAAGTTGTGCTAGTTTAAACTGCAACAATGAGATATTAAAAGGAGACAGTGTTGCAAGCATAGTTTTATAACTCTTTCGTTGTTTGCTGGCAACCAGATATGCAAAAGTTACATGCATTTAAGTCTAGATAAGTGTGAGCTGGCGAATAGGACTTACTTTTACCCGTATTTGTTTAATTTAGTGGGTGTTCTTTCTTCTTTTCTGCGCCCCTCGAGATAATTGTTATACTATTTGGCGGTTTCGTGTTGGTTTTTTATTGGAAGTTTAATTATTTTTAAACACAGCCAAAAAATTTTATATATAGAGTGATATTAGATGGCATAAGAAGAATAAGGAAACAATAAAAATATAAATTTAGAAGTTGCAAAATAAAATTATAACTACACAGAAGGGCGGGATAACGAAGCCAATATGCCCATGCTGGACTTAACAGGCCTCTGTGTCTAATTTACAAGACTCATGCCTTTATATAGGAAGTAGCAAATTAGCTGACATGAAATTCCTTAAAGGGACCGTAAAATAATACAGTTACCCGAAGCAGATCAGTCAACCAGTGTAAGTGAGATGTAAAACTCTCGATCTCGAGAACAAACAACAACTTAGAAAATAATTACGAGGACGCGAGAGTTGTTCTTCAGCCTAGATACATACATGTATTAAAAATATATTAATTGACAACCATTTGCTTAGAAGTAGGAAATATTATATACAATTTACAGAATAATAGGAGGATGATTTAGTCCAATAAAAAAAAAATTAAAAACCAGAAAGCAGGATATAGGTTGGATTTAAATCACAATCTAGATTTTTATAAATTTAAAATTTTTGTACAGAGAAGAGCTTTAACAGACATTATTTGGTGGAAGTGCTGCAGGAAATAGAATGAAATTTATAAATATAGAAAAGGAAATTAAAATATTCACAGAGTTAGATTTATGTTTATAATATTGCTTCAAGCGTTTTTAGTTGGGTTTTTTCATATTTTCATATGAAATGATTTTTCTCCAAAAAATATTTTTAATACTCATATTTTCCTGACAAAGTTTTCCAAAGGAAAACAAAATATTGAAGGAACATTTAGACATTTTTTACAAAAGAAATAAAAATACTTTAAGATTTAAGTTGAATATAAAAAAAAAAAGTAAACAAAGAATTGCAAACAAGATCATTGAATTATACTGAATTATTTGATTAACTATTTAATAAAAAATTCCCAACATCTGTCTGTTAATGCGCCTGATGGTTTACAAAGAATTCAAAGTTTTCCTTGACTGATTTTTATTTTTCAAATATTATTATTTCTATACATTTTGTATTATTCCAAAATTTTAAAACTAAATATCAATAGGACGTAAAGACATTTGTTTAATGCGGGCGAAGAAAGGAGAACCTCTAGAGCTCTGTCTGGTGCCTTTCCCTGCTGCAAATGCAACAAAAGGACCTTTTTTCCCAAAAGTATTCGATTGAACATTTATAAGCCAAGGACTATTCAATTGTTTAAAAAAATTAATGATGATTTAAAAAAAATTTCACAAACTTTTTTTTTTTTTTTTTAGCAACTGAAGAAATTTTGATAATATAATTAAACCCAGAACAAACAAAAAGGTCAGAGTAAAGTTTAAAGACATCTTTGGAATAACTGAAAATACAATTTTAAAGTAACCCTCGTTATTTTTTCTAAAAGGCTTTTCAATTTGTCCAGGCTGTAAATTTTATTCGTGCTCTTCATCATTTTAATTTATTTTTGAAAAATTTATATTACTTTTACAAAAAAATATTAAGAAACACATTTATTCTTGCTTGTTTATGTGCGTACTGTCCCAGTTGGCCAAACTCTTTTAACTATATTCATTTGCAGTCGCTTAAAAGTCTGCCGGGATGGGGCGGAGCTGGTAACAGCTATTTTGCTTTCAATCCATTTTTTTTTTAAACACGAGTGGCAAAATATTTAAACGAAGCATTCACGTAATACGAATAACATATTTTCCAATACGGCAATATAGCAAAGAAAATCCAGTACAATTTCGTAGAAGCTGGATAAAAGCGTTTGAGAGATATATTACTGATTTATTCTCATGCAATCTATTGGTGGTTTACTGTTTTTTTTGTGCCAAAATAAAATATGACCGAGGCATGAGCAAATGTGGCAGCAAAAACACACATTCTCAAAAGAACTGCCAGTTAAGCACGCACGGACACACACATATAACAATATTGTTTTTCACGTTTGGTTTATAATATTTTTAGTTGGTTTTTTTCGTTGCTGTTCTTTGGGATTTTCCGCTATTGGCTTTATTAAAATGCAAAATAAAATAAACTACACTGAAAGAGGTGTTATGCCACATGCCCCATACGCGCTTATGCGAGTAAAGTTGTGCACATGCACATATAAGCGCACACAAATACACTTATGCGTATTGCTGTGCATGTAGGTACATACATACGTATATATATATATCTTAAAGTGCTTAAGATGATGGTGTTAGAGTTGATAACCACTGTGGTATGGCACAGCCATCATCGTGTCGGTTTTTCCTGCAGAGGTCAAGCACAAAAACAACGCAGAGAGATTATTGTGAATATTTTATATAGAAAAAAGCGCTTTTTTTAGTAACAATGTCAACATCATCGGCGATTTTATTTTATTTTAAAAATTCGACATTGATGTAAAAAATACAATTAACACGTACAGGAGTACAGTGCAGGACGCAAATGTACGTTCGCACAAGTGAAGATAATTTGTGTTTGAAATTGTATTGCCGTAAAGAAGGTAAAAGCGAATTATAATTTGCTACATTTTGAAGTAGATTGATGGGAACGTTTTATAATTTTGTTTTATTAAATAAATGTTCAAAAACATAAAACAAAAAAATGCGTGTAAACAATTTAAGAACTTATTGTACATATTTCTCAAAATTTGGTTGCTATCGGGAAAGTTAACGAATGTTTTTGATTTAAATAATTTTTTTTGGTTGTACGTTATAACTGAATTCGTACAGAACAAGAGTGTTGTTTGATACTGTAACACTCGAAAAATAGGTATTTCTAACCTTACGAAGGGATAATTCCACAGACTTAACTTGTCGACGGCTCACCATCGGCCTCAAGTGGCTTCCCAGACTCATATACAGAGTAGGCAATTACTTTAGAATGTGTTACTTGACCATATTTACAAACTTCTGGCTGAAGAGCTTGGCCAACCTTATCTCTCCTGTCAGACCGAATAGATTTGGAGCCTTCAATTTCATTTATTTACTAAAACATGTTTTTATTATGTGCAAGACAACAGCATCTTGAAAATATTTGTTTCCCCGGAAAAAGAGTCATGCGCAATCTTTTTGAGGAATTATCAACGCCCTTTACTGTAACTTTAGCCTTAAGCCACAATCTGAAAGGGTCAGCTGCGATAGTCACCTCCACCCTTGATCAACACTAGGATTCCTCTTAAAGGGTACCCCAGGGTCAGATTGGCAGGTTAGTAAAGATTGCGAATGCAAGTGCCGAAGCGAATTGGAATATGCATTCCAATCATAGACTTTTAGATAGAAGCTAGAAATACACCAAGACAAAATCTACTTTCCAGTGAATCTATTATTAAGAAAAAAGAATATAAAAGGGAAGCAAGAAAAAAACCCCAAAAATTCAAAATTATATTATTATTTTGGGAATTTATATAGCGGATCAACGAATTGGATTTCTTTTAAATGTAAAGTTTTCAATTAAGGACTACATCTGTAATATTAATTGTAAGAAAAAAACGGCACATGAAGCAAAATTTGTGGTTGGCTGCAAAATCTGAAAAGAAACCCAATCTTGGTACCAGAATTTAATCTTCAATATCGGCTCAATGTAGCGACTTCCAATGCATGTAATATCATATCAGGTGACAATGCTGTGAACGACGCACAATTTTTTAAAACACGACAATCTGCCCTGAAATTCTGTTGGTTGTGCACGATGGAAACAAACATTGTAGCACAATCGCGCCCAATCAAATGCAACGATTTTTGACGGCCACCTTTAGGGACTGACACATGAGATGATAAAACATATAGTGACATTGTACCAACTGGCTGCTGAAATGTTAAACTTTGTGAGCATAATTGTTGCCCAAATATGTTCTTGACATTTATTATTTACTTATACTAAAACATTAAATACATTTTTTCTTGACATTGACGCTATTTTTTTGGTTTTTGAGAGTAGTCCATTCCGAAAGTAAGACTATGCGTGATAACAAAAACTAAGCATGACCACATTCTACCGACTGAAAAGTGTTACAATATGTGACCATAATGAGACCATTCAAAAATTAGTTGTGCTGTGTTTTCAAATGTGTGCCAATAGAAATCACCACAAACTTTGCTCTTTGTTCTTACCTTCAGGTTAAGTTAAGTTCAAATTTTGTAACAGCAGTTTTAAAATTTGAATTTGTTTTGCTAAAACGGTGTTCGCATTGTTAGAATATATTTTTTAATTTATAATATTCTTGGGAAAATTTAAAAAAAAAACTATATATTAAAATTAAGGCGCCAGGCTCTTACTGTTGTGAGTCAAATTTTGATTGCACAGGCCTTACTAATATTTGCCAGAAGCAGGATACCGCAGGTAACCGAAATATTTAAATAATAAATAAAAATTAAAAAGCAGAGCTTTATTTACTTAGTCCAAGACCGAGATAGTGAAAAGTAATACGAGCTAAATTAGTGGTAGAAGGTCGCCAATAGCTCCACAACTTTGCAGACTATATATATCAAAAAAGAATGCTTCACTTATTAAAACCCCCCCAAAAAAAAAAAAAGAAAACACACAATACGAACCAAAGATTCGTAAGTATTAGTTGACCTAACAGTAGGGTTAGTTCCCTTTAATTTCCGGTATACATATAATTAAGACTTTCAACATTTAATAAACTTGAAACTGGAAAAAACACTGCGAAAAACATCAGCCTCAAGAGGTTTTGTCACGAAAAACTTTTGAAGCCACCCACCCATTAAAATTATGCGATACATTATTAACATATTATGCATACAGTTATAAAAGGACGGTATAAAAACAGGATACAACATAAGGAAATTAATAAGTGACACACACAAACGCAGGCACAAACAGATGCTGTCACATACAGCCACATAAAAGTGCTCGTATTAAAACGCAACAATATTCATTATTTTTTTATTTGGTGCCTTATATTGCCGCATACTTGTTTGAAAAACTCACATAACTCGGAGAAAAATGTGAGCAAAACAAAAAAAAAAAAAGGAACAAAAAAAGGAAACATGTACATATACACATATATTGTATAAAAACAAGAAACTTTTTCATATAATGTGGAGAAGCAATTTCGCTTATTTCAGTTTTTATTTTTATCTCTTATTAATTTTTTTACTTAGTCCTTCCTCGTCGCGTTCACAAACTTCATATTAAAAATGTTGATTATGTTTGCGTATTGCTCCGTAAAGTGAAAACGAACACACACACATACGCTCAAACACTTTTAATCACTTTCGCAAAAGTGAGCGTAGAGAAGCAAAGGATATGCGTGCCACTGCGTTTATGGGTTTGTCCACCATATGCGTGTCGTAATATAGATTTTTGTTCTTACTTTTTTGTTTTTTTTTTTCTTTTTTTGTTGTGCCTTTTGCCAACAACTAAAGTAACAAAACTTTTATTTGGAAATAATTTTTCATATGTTTATATCGCACACGCACACCGACATGCACCCACATACACACTTTCATTGAGCTCTAAGTCCTTAATATGGGTGCGTTATATTAAATGATTGGGTTTGCTGTGTTGCTGTTTTGGTGGTTGGTTGTGTCGGGGTCATGTAGGAGCGACATTTTGTATATTTGTTATATATTGAAAATATGGTGTTTTTTTTTATAAATTCACTTTGAGCAGCAATTTAATCACATTCATAGTACGAGCGTCATATTAGATTTGTTTTCGAAGCTGGTTAACATAAAGAGTAAAAGCTTTATTCAAAATCGCGTTTTTTCATTTTCAATTTCTAATTTTTTATTAGTTTTTTGTAGCATGTCATGCATTTTGTTTTTGCAAAAGTTAAAGATTTGTTTTCTTTTAGAAAATAAGGATAAAGCTGGGAAAAGGTTTGCCCATGTGCCCAATTACGTCTGTTATGTTTTAGTTGTTGTTTTTCACTTTTGGCGAACATTTAAGTCGCCTCAATCTCAATTTGGAAATCACGTTTGTTATTTCTAATATGATATTACGTAATGTTTGCTTTAAATATAGTGGCATTGCATGCCTCTGCCTCATTTAGCCACCATGGCCAAAGTCCCTCTCAGAGGAATTTGCTTCTTCAAGTGTCATATAAAGTAGCAAATTGCAGGTTCATTTCTTTTTCACAAATTTTCACGAACTCAGTTAGAACGAAACATAAATTTTGTTTAAAATTATGTAAATTTTTTAAAAAAATTTTGAATGAAACCATACAATTCTGAAACCATAAATAAATAGTTGCCTAAAAATACTACGTTTGCATGAGCAGTGGTCATGATTACAGGCAAGCTGTTGCATTCTTTGCAATTGTAAAATCCAAGATGCCTTAACTTTTCCACATCTTTGATCTTTAATTTTTCCACCATCATCTACAAGAAAGATATGGATGGCGTTCTTATTCTTCTCCAATTTTTGCTAAAGTTGCTTTGCGCTGCAGACAAACGTTTTGGTTTTTTTATCTTTGGTGAAATAAATTTGCTGACTGCTTTTGTCTGAAAATTAAAACTTTTCTCGGTAGCATTTTAATTTAATTGCTGCAATTTTTTGTTCAATCATGGCGCTCGTTACTGCATTTACTTTTTGCTACGACTGACATTTTTAAATTGTGCCCTGCTCTTTGTTTTTTTTTTGTTGGTTAAAAGAAGAGGGGATGGGGGTCTCATTTATTTTTTAAAACAAAACATTGTTTTAACTAATTCGTTTGTTTTGTTAAATTTTTTAGTTTGTTTTGTTTATTTATTTTCGTAATTTTGGGATCATGTTAGCAGCGAACGAGTTTTAACAACTGTCTGCTGACAATTTCCGTTTGTTGCCACACTTCCGTTTTACATTAAAATCGGAATTGTTCGAAATGAAATTGTTTCGAATCAACTCAACGGAAACCCCAGCAACAGCACAGAACTGTATTCGTTGTTTATTTTAGCGCTCTTTTTTTGCTATCCATTCGACAGCGAACAAAAACTATATAAAGCAATTAAACAGAAATCGATAAAAAAAATAAAATAGAAAAGAAAATAAACATTTTGTTTACTGTAATGCCGAACTTTAAATGCCAATAATGTAAAAAAATAGTTAAATTTTTTTTCTGACGTGTTTTTTAACCTCAAAACATCTACGCAGAGAGAATTGAAAGAATTTTCTTTGTGTTTTTTTCGTAATTTTTTAGGCACAAAATAGAATAATATTTGAATCTATCGTGTTATTAAAAAACAATTTTTTTTTAGAAATAGTCAAAATGAACAACATTTTTTCTCACTACGTTCGTTCGGCTAATTAAATAAATATTTATTTATTAATTTCTATAAAGAATCTATAACAACATAGAGTTTTCAATTTCCGTTTTAAAAGCCCAAATTTTATGTTTCACTATTTCCTATCACATCAGTCAATAAAACAAATTGCTACAATTGAAATTTCGTTTTAATCATTAGTTGTTGCAGCAGCAATCATCGTCATTAAGGAGCGAAAATACAAATAAAAAAGTAAACAATTTGAATTATTACTTATTTTATTTATTTGTGGTTTTGTTCAAAATATTTATATCTGTTATAGTAACAAACCACAAACAAATAATTGAAAATAAAAATTCATGCAGATTGGAATTGCAAAATAGGTGAAATGTTTGAAATGCCTCAATAAAATTTTAATAAATTTTATTATGCATTTACCGAGTCGTTGATTATTTTTTGTGATCAGAAAATATATAATTCTGTCGTTTCAAACTTAAATTCTAAATAGCTAAATTCGAAATCTGGTGCAAACGGTTTTTACCACAAATTATACAACATTTAGGCAAAAAAACAAAAAGTATTAAGAAACAAAGTATCAGATAAGCGAATCAAAAGGCTGTAAAAGTAATACAATATCGTTCCCATTTATTATGATTAAAACGGGTAAAGACTTAAAATTCTATTATATTGGAATGCAAGCAAACAAAAATTTCATACCCAGTTAAAATACAAGTTTACATGATTCTTTACAGGTCAAATTCTACTAAAGAAATCTGAAGTCATCTTACATCAGGTAACGAATCTGAAACAGTAGGTCACAAAACCTTCTTTTACCTTGTTTCATATTTAGATCAAAATGACCCGTTAATTGAAACAACGTTGTTAAGGTTAAAATAAGAGCCAACTATTTATAATTTAGTAATAGCTTTGCTTGACTGGTTGTGTTGTGGTTGAAGTCAAGGAAGCAATTCTTCAACCATATACTACTGACGAGTTAGAAGACAGTTATCGCGCCATGTCTAATTACTTCTTATAATTGGCCATATTTTATTCTGGACCATCAGAGATTGCAGCAGCTTATATTTTTTAGCCTCTTAATATACTAAACCGATATACTCATGGCTTTAGCAATAAGTATTGGAATTCCACATTGGAGTGGTGCCAGTATTCGGCTGAACCTTTAAGATCAATAGCTGCAATGACAAAAATCTAAGACAATCATAAACGATAGACTCTTCTAGAACTTTAAACCGTGTTTCTCATTCATTTTTTCTAAACAAAATTTCCATGATTTTGGACTTTTTATAGACACCCTGCAGACGTTCAAACAAACACATCAATGTTAGAAATGTTCTTCGTTTTATCATATTTTAACAACGAAAACAATCTTTTGAAGTCTTTGACCTTTGGACTGTTGGTCGCAGTCGCTGCCACCTCGTCCATCGCTACAATTGTATTCGTCAAATTTGTTTGCAAGGGACGGGTGCAGAACTTACAGATATGTAAAGTGGTAGAATGCAGAAATGGGGGGCGGAAACAATAGGAGATATTTTAGAGGGTTATTTTTATTTGCATATTTTGTTTCTTTTTTGTCAACTAATTTATATTTTGTTGTATTCTGTCAATTTTGTGTACTCTGTTTGTATTCATAACATATTATATATATATAAATATTGTTGGTCATATATATGTTCAAAATATCTTGAAATATCCCAATAATAATAACTCATCAGCTGTCGATAACATATTTAGAAAGGAACGTGACCAAGTATAAAATGATTAATAAAAGCATGCAACAAATAACACTAATACATATACAAGTGCTTGACAGTTTATTTGATCGTCTGTATGCCACTTCAGAATAAAATGTCCTACAGATTTCGGTAGCAATTAGGGGAAGTTTTGCATTTGAAAATTGTACAATTTCGAAGAAAAATTTGTCATGTGACAGAATTCATGAAACAGCTTTTCAACTTAAAAAAAGAAAACGGAAATAATTTAATATGTAAAAGTATATAATTCAAAAAAAATTACTATTTTCTTCTGGGCCAAAAAAAAAAAAATTATTGGAAAATAAAAGCGTTTTACTTTTTGTCTAACAAATTATTACTTGTCGATAAATTCAACAAATTCGTATTTCAGATTCTTATTCGATTTTTTTTTTATTAAAAACCCATTTTTTCTGTGTTTCGAATTCTTGCCAGTCAAATGTTCAATACATTCAAAAAATATTGCACTAAAGAATTTCTTTTGAAAGCAAACTTTGCTATACCAAAGTTTCAACAATTCGATAATGTGTGATGTTTGTTCAAGGAAAGATAAAAGAAATGTGTCTTGTTAAGCAATTTATTAGATACAAGAACTTACACTTTTCGTTTTTGTGTTGCAAAATTGTGAATATCTTTTTGCGATCCATATTCGAATAATTTACAAGTAGATTGAAGGACTTCCGTTGTTTAAAAAAACATTTTTTCTATGTACCGAATTCTAGTCGAACAGATCAATTATATGTTTTATGCAAGCAAAATTTATGCCACTCAAAAATTTATTTTCAAAATTAGTTTCATTTAATGCGAAATTGTTAAAGCAACGCTTTTGAGGAGAGAAAAATAACAATTTACTGTTTAAGTTAAGTTAGACTTTAATAATCATACAAGTGCAACCAGAAGATAAGATTAAACTCTGCCAATTCAAGTTATAATAAAACTATAATAAAAATAACAAATTCTTTGTTTTCTTACAATAACTGAAAATTTTCGAATATCGATGTGCGTTTACACAGTTTTGAGTATGAGCAATATTTTGTTGTTTCAGTCAACTGCATGTTCATTAATCATACTTCACGTTGTCCCAGAACGTGTTTCTAACGCATGTTTGAATTTTTATTTGAGCATAAAAACAAAGATCTAAAAAGAGGAAATATACAAAACTGTTTATTTATCCAGGCATGAGTTTTTCATTAAAAAAAAAGAAAAAAAAATGTTTTTTCTGTAAAACTGACGCAAAACAAATTTATTTTTCTCACACAATATAATCAACGGTAGAAAATTCAATTTCTTAACAATAAATTCACTAACAACAACAACAACAGCAAGAGCAACAACAAAAAAGAAAACATCTTTACCAAGCAACTTATTTTTTGTGCTGCTGTTCGCGCGATATTGTCGTTGTCGTCCTTGTAATACGCCAGCAAGAAATAACAATGAAATGGCACATTTTTCTGTGCTCACAATATCAACAGCATACAAAAATCAACAAACGGGTAAAAGAAAAACGCCCAAAATGCAAACAATTTGAAAACCACTTCACGTGTCAACCAACATTTATTTCAAGAGTTTCTATGTTTCCGTTTGATTTCGTTTTTTGTTTTATTTTCCTTTTTTCTGTGCTGCAGGTTTTCTTTAGTGGCTTAAACACACACAAACACACACATGCACGCACACAAAACTAACTTCATCACTTCATATTTTTTCTCAGCATTTTTACGCCAAAACTCAGTTATTATTTCAACTCAACTGTTTGTGAAATTTTGTGCAAATTAGCATTTGTAGTTTTTGGCCGAGAAGGTTTTCAATTACCTGTATTTTGGAATTTTTTTTCTTTGTTGAAGTAAAAACATGACATGCAAATTTCTATTTAAAGAATAATTTCATTTGGAGGAGTATTATTGCTGACACGACGACTTCCTGGCAGGTGAAATTGAGGAGAGCGCCACTGATTGCTTTTTTTATATCTCCCTTGACAGTCAACACTTCAGGAGTACAATTTCTGGTTTTTAGACATTCCACGAATATTCAACAAAGGCAAAATACTACATACGAGGGATTTTGCCTTGATTGCAGTTGTTTGCCCTATTGTCCTGTAAAGTCTAGTTTATAAAGTTGAATGTTTTGGATCTTATTTGTTATTTTAAAGCAAACTATAAATTGCTTTTATGGTTGCAAAATTTTAAAACTGTCCACATTTAGTTTGTGAAAAATTACGACTCTGCCACTTAATTTATTTCGAAATAGTTCGCTAGACCATAATATAAAAAAAAATGTTTACTTCTTGCTTAAAGCAAATTGTTATTAAAACTAATAAAACTTTTGAAACGGAAAACAACTTTAAGTAAAAAATGTTGTTACTTCTTATAACTTGTTGTAAAAAATGGTTGGCTACCCAAATAGGGGAACCATTTCACAAGATGGATATCATTTTTTTTTTTAGCAAATAAACAGATATTCCACGTCCAATTACTCACAAGGGGCTTAACACCCAAATCATCATCAGATGCCTCAGGCTGCCTTCTGGTCTTTTCTTCAGTTTAGTTTAGATGGACATAAATTATTTATTTTAGATGATAAGCAAAGATTTCTATTAATATTTTTAGATGTCATGTTTGCTTTACTTCCAGTTCAGGCATAAATTTTAATTTACACACTGAAACATAAACTGAATTATCGGCTTTGGTGTCCCAAATATAGACAGATTAAACTTACTCAACTATCATTTGGTGCTGGTGTGACCTCGTTTTTTTACTCACAAAAGATTAATATAAAACGTAGTTTTTCTAAGCAAAAAGGTGAACGAAATCATCACGCAGAACTTTTACTGTTAAACAAAAGTTTGCCAAATCAATTGTTAAAAAAAGCCAATTTTTTCCATAAAAAAAGGAATATGATACGCCAGTTTATTTTTATTTCTCTAACTAATTTATTTTGAAACAAAAAACTGCTGACCACAACAATTTTTTTGACCATTTCTTTAAATATACATCAAACTTAATAGCAAAATAAATTTTTGTTGAGCCAGTAATTTTCATAATTTTTGTTTTTACTTTTATTTACATTAATAGATTTTTGTATTTATTTGTTTTAAAACTGAGCAGTATTTACAAAGTAGGGCATTCAACTATAGTGCACTCGAGATAACGTAAACACCGCATTTCGTCAACATTCTGAAACGTCAAACACATTTTTTTGTTAGCATTGTCTGCTTTAAAACGTCAATCAAGCCATAAGGATCTACAACGTCAATTCTAAATAAAGCGAAATTTCAACTTCAGCAACAATTAAACTGCAGGCATTGAATGAGTTATTACCGAATTTCAGGGCACGGGCAGTTCGTTTGTTAAACAGAATGAAAGCAATTATCCAATAAGAAAGTGTTAGAAAAAAATTAATTAAATAAGAAAGGAAAAAAATCTACTTGGAACGCAGGTGATGGCTGGCCGCACTTTTTTCAAACATTCTTATAGTTTTAATTTATGAACAATAAAAATGCTTTAAACTGCAGTATCGATAATATTATACGATCTTACATTTACGAATTCATAAACGTCAACAATCTGACAAACGTCAATTCTGGCAATATTAATTACTTTTTTTTATTTACTAAATTAAGTGAATATCGCATTCAGCAAGATATTAATCGTTTCAATTACTAGTCCGTTAATTGGTGGACGTTTTCCCGAGAGCACATTTGAGATATAAGATTAGACTTTTCTCTAATAATTCACTACTCTCAGACATGTCATGGCCATATTAGGCAGCATTTATTGAAGTTTTCGCACGCATGATGATGAGAATCGTTATTAAGTCCGACTTTTAAGTGTGACAATTTAATTAAAGCCAGCGTGGCAGGTTATAAAAGTTCCACACCTCGAAGACAGAAAATGAAAAATTGTTTTTGCGCAGATTCAATACTATTGACATGCATGGAATAATGAACATCCTATGCAATAGATCCATAATCTGAAGAATGTACAATATGTAAATAAAAGTTTTGTAATATATGGATCCATAAATTCTCTAGACCACAGTTTAAGGAATCGAACCGATTTGGCTCATTTATCAGCATTGAAATACTTCATCAAAACGTTTCTCTGTTATGGATTCAGTGAACATTTCCCTACCAATACTTGTAGCAATCAGTTTGACATATTGTCCACTGAAATGCAAAACCACGTAACTAGAATTTTTACTAACTTACGATAGAAACCAAATAATAATATTTCATGGAATTTGTACTTGCAGCTACGTTTTTTAGATTTTCGTGTGTGTTTTTTTTTATTACGCGAGGTTCTTTAAAAAAGATAAGACAAATTTTAAAATTTTGCGATTTCGATTATAATTTTGTATATCTTGACACACTCGTCTCGAACACATGTTCACAGTTTGTATTTATTTGTGATAGACATTAAAGCTGGAAGTTTTTTTGCGTGTTCGACGGGATATCTTTTGTTTTCCAGAAAAAAGAGTCATACGTGTTGATTGTACAATGAGTGAGTAACATGTTTACATGTAGTGTAAGCGTTTCAAAGAAGTTCGAGAAGTTGTGACTGACGGCGCTCGCCTTAGACGCCACAGTGTATCAACAACCGATGAAAATGTTAAGAAAGTAACGAAAAAACGAGAACCTAATCCTTATTATATGAGAAGCAGTTGTTTTGGTTACAAAATTCCTGAATAATAAAAACTGTCGCCGGAACATCGTTTAAGAATGGGCTCGTAACTACCAGTGCATTTGTTTTTGTTTTTGAGAATGAAGAGACGCATGAAAGTAGTAGTTTTGGGACGACTGAGGAGATAAAAGCTATGATCAGTGAAGTTATCAGAACTGCATCGTAAATGGGAAAAACGCATAATACGCAATTGTATTATATCGGAAACCACTTTAAAGAGGACAAAATAAAAATAAAAAATAAAATAGCTGAATAAATTTTTTTTCAGAAAAATAAATTGAGAAAAATAAAATTTCATTTAATTTTTTTAAAACGCCTTAATAAAAATAAAAACTTCCGTCGCCGTCGATATATGATATACGATGCGGAAACATCGCTTAATTTAAAGAAATTAAAACAATAAAGTTCCCAACTAAAAAAAGAATTTATCTACTGAATAACCTTGATATTGTTCATAGTAAATTTATTTTGCCATAAATCTTTTTGAACTAAAATCTCCGTTAATCATATACCTGTTTCTTCGCGGCAATACAATTTGACAAGTGTACACCTTCCCAAATTGTCTTCCTGCAAGTTATTCCAAAAACAAATGTATCTGTAGGAGAAATAAAACAAAATAAAAGTTTATTAAAAGTTTGAACGAAGTCTGTTCGTAATGTACATTTATTTTAGTATTTTTATTTTTGCTCCAAAGCATCAAATTGTAAGAAAGAAGGAAAAAAATAAATAAAAACCAATTCACCATAAAGGCCATATTTTGTATGCCACTTTTACCAAACAACGGAACGTGCTCGAGTGAGTTTTATAAAATTAAACAAAATTTATGTTTGTGCCACAGAAAGTTGCAACAAACATAAATACACATACAATAAGGCACATACTGGCACGAATAAACTCACGTGCACAATAATACGACTACAAACAAAGCCTTAACACAAAATACTAACAACTCTTTTATGGTTGCTTTTCGTTTTGTTGCTGTTGATGGTACGAGAGCTTTTGTTGGTACTTTTGTTTTGGCTCAAAGCCTTAACTTAACCAAAAATAAAATACAGAACACCAGCAAAAGCCACAAACAAAAACAAAAATAATAACAATAACACTTACAGCTTCGGCAGCACAAGTACAAGTACACAAGCCTCAGCATCAGCATCAGGGCGGTAGGAAAGAAGCTGCCAAAACCATTGGTTATTATAGGGGACTACAGAGCAGCTAAACATCTACCGGAAGTGGCAAGAGCACACAGAACAACGATAGGAAACATAATTCAAACTTCGAGAGGCCATGTATTGAATCTAGTTTTTAGTATGATGATGGTTGGTTGGCGAGGCGTTTATAGGCCTTATATCAAACTAACACAAACAAAGACAACAATAACAACAACGGCAGCAACAAGAACTGAAAAGCGAAACGGAGAGTTGTTCAACCAAACAGCACTGTACTTCCGCGTAACGCACAACAACCAGCAAAAATGAAAAACAGCCAAACAGCATCAAAATAAATTCGTGAATTTTCATACTCTTCTTTATTTGTGTGCGTGTGTCTCTGTTTGAGTGTGTGTGTGTGTGTGTGTTTTTTTTCGATGAGTGAGTGAGTGCGTTTGCATGTGTGAGCAGACACAAATTCAAGAGAGCTGGAGTTGAAGGCAGCTGACGTGTATTTCCAATGGTTCATTTGAAGATTCTCCATGCCAAAGTTTGCTCCGCATAAACACTTTGCTGTTCATTTCTTAAGTTTTTCTCTTCTTAACTTTTATTTTCTTTCCTTTTAAATGTGGCAAGAAAGTCCTTTAATAAGGAAACTTTTCCACCGAAACTTATTTCGCTGGTTGCAAATTGCAAAACGTTGTTTGTTGCCTTACTTTTGCTTACCCAGAAATAAAAAGAAACCCTCTTTAGCCTAAATAGTCAAAACGAATTTTGAAATTGTGGAATTTTTTTTCCTCTCGTTTTATAAACTTAAGGTTTCTGTGCGATGCGGAAATCTTTAGCTGCTGGGCGTTGCTGCAAACTTGGCTAGAAGTGTTGGAGCAAACATTTTCGCCGCAATTCGGTTTAGAATGTAAGTTTGAAGTCTTTTCTTTTAATAGTAGTTCAAGATTATTCGTGGGCGCAGTAAATAGTTCACCAAATTGTGTTAAAAAAAATATAATTCTGCGAAAGTTTTCATAAATATACATTTCGTGATTTTATGCTTAAGCATTTTTTTGTTCAAAATATTGCAAAATTTTTGTCTAGAGCAGATAATGTTGTAATTACATTTTAATAAAGAGCTGAAAGATTTTTTTTTTTTTAAATTAAAGTTTGCACTAAACTGGTTATTCTTTAAATTCATATTTATTCTGAGCAACGTTTACAAGTGGAAGCAATTTTTTACAAAATATATTTCGATGACAAAAAGTAGGAAGAAAATAGTGTTGAGGAGTCCTTGTAGGATACTAGAGGACTTCAAATATATTTAACGCATTTTAAGTCTTCTTTTAATTTTCTTACACAAAAACGCATTAAAACCATTTAATGG
This sequence comes from Epicampocera succincta, assembly GCA_932526305.1. Taxonomy (NCBI): domain Eukaryota; kingdom Metazoa; phylum Arthropoda; class Insecta; order Diptera; family Tachinidae; genus Epicampocera; species Epicampocera succincta. The sequence goes on from OW052034.1 coordinate 64,674,172, forward strand.
CACTTAACCAAATAACACTTTTCCGTTCATAAGCAGTTTTCCATATGTTCAAAATGTAGTCCAAGTATCACTGGAAATGGAATGAGCGTTTTTTCATTTACTGTCGTAAATAGGGTTATTACATTTCAAAATTTATTGGTTTCCTATTAATGGCCTGTTGGGAAACTGCACACATAATTCTCGAGTTCAACAAACTACACTGGTCAACAAAAAAACCCTGTTTGGGTGTTACAAGATAGCGTTTGTCTAGTTATGTTCAGAGCAAATTCAAAAAGCTTTTGTGTAACTTACAATTAATTTTTAACATAGTAGAAAATCTCCGCTTTTAGAAAAACAAATCAAGGTATCTCCTTATAATATGTAACTCTGTGACTATCTTCTAATATTTTACTTCAGGGAACGTCTTTTTTCAATGCCCTCCTCGTGTTCGTGGACTCCACTTGCCTTATTATCGTTTTTCTATCGTAGCAATGCTTTGGGGGAATCTTCCACCTTGTTTATCGCTAATGGTGTGCAAATGATAAGAAATGAAATCTCTAATCGAATGTATTGCAAGGCAAAGCTTTATAAGTAGGCAACAGCTCTGCGAAAATACCTTTACATTCAATTGATTAGTTATTTGCGCTTCCATTAAGGATATTCAGGCTTTACTTAGTGTTTCTTTGAATATATAATTTACATTAAATGCCAGATTTTAAAACCAAGAAATATGTCTTTCTTAATGTGTGCATTACTCAGTTGAGGAAGATTCTCTTTCAAATATAAAAAGCCATTACCATTCCTGCTGATACAGTTCTTCAGGAACCTCAGATTTATGCGTGTAAAGACGGTAAAAATATGCTATCAGGCTGCCCTAAGGAAGGATTTTCCATATTTGCTTTCCTTGGTGTAATTGATATGGTTTTCGATCGGTCTTTATTTAAGGTACTTCTAGTGATTTCATCGATTTCTATATCCTAATTGTAACGCTCAAATTAGCGCCATAACCTCCAAATTTACACAAAATGTCCCGTTGTGTTCATGGTATTGAAGGTAATTTAATACAATAGTTTGATAATACACTTTCACATCCAAAGCTACCTTTTAGTGTACAGAGGTTAGTTCATTGCCGATTTGAAAATTTACTTTTGAACCATCAATAAGCAAACGGCTGCTTTGTATTCTGCTTTTGTTAAAATTTGCACTTTTACTTATACATCTCAGAACTCATTCTTGTTACTTTTCAGTTGTTAATGTGAGAGATATTTTCAAAAATACTCGTATTTTTATACATAAGTTGATTTATAACTTTTTGAATTATAAATTTCACTTTAGCTTTTCAGAATTACTACTGACGCAAGATCTTCATCTGTGTAGTGCTTATCAGACAGGATGCGACATGCTTACTTTTGTATTTTTTCACTATTTTACCAAAACTGCAAACACATAAATTTAAAACAGTTTTAATGGTTTTCATGCTAAAAAATTTTGAACAGTTTAATAAAACTGTGTTTACAGACTGTAGAAAAATATTTGATTGAAAAAAACCTTCAATGATGGTTTAGTGCGAGTCTAACTTAAATGAAAATGTACATTAAAAATTAAAAACTAGACTGTTCTTCTCCGTATTTCTTTAAAAAATCCTATAAAATATGTAAAAGTATTTGATTTGTGTTTTTAGTTATTTCTATTTTATATCAGGCTTTTTTTTTTTGCTGCTACGTCTGTCAATTTGTTTCGATTTCTTATTCAAACTTATTTGGTTTCATAGAGTTATTATTCGTTTTCACAGACAAGACAAAAAGCAATATTTATGTGATACGAGTATTTTCTCAGTTGTGTGAGAGTTGACAAAAATAAAGCAAAAAACGAAAAACAAAAAACTTCATAATAAAAACTATACATTTATTTATTTCGCAAAATTTTTGTTTTATTTGTTTATATAGAATATGAGAGTAGATTTGTACGTATGTATGTATAAATTGCATCATTTTCCATCATTGGCAAATTTAAATTTTCTATTTATTTATTTATTTTTATTTGAGTTGAGCATAAATATGTTTTTCAAACTCAGGCTTTTCTTTTTATTGTCTTCAAAAATAATGGAAAATTGTGAAAAAAGCTATAAAGACCAAAGTTTGTAATGAACTGGTTTTTATTGAATGTTTTATCTTGTCATTTGTAATTTAATTTTATTACTTATAAATGAATAGGACTCTTAGAAGTCGACTCTAATAACTAATTAACGTTTGCTGGCATTTTGAACAATAGAAATTTGATTAAAACCAAATGCAACATCTCCGAAACTACTAGTAAGAGCGTTAAATAAATTTGCCGAAATAAATATTCTACTGGCGAATGATAAAATTCTTTGAATTGGTATAAATTGAATCATTTAGACACTTTATGTTTGAAATTAAGGATCTGAAACAGAACTGAAACATACATGTTGGATTTTTTTTATTGTGATCTGAAGCAGCTGTGGTAAAAATTTACTGTTTTAAAATAAATTCATGCAAATATTGCAGGTGATCTGTGTGTTTTGTCGTACTTTTTGTACACTACACTATTGCTGATATATCCGTGTCATGGTAAACTATAAATAAATCGCCTAATAGGATTATATCCGATTTACATACTATTAAAAGACGGCAGTATCTTAGTCAATACATTTATTTAGCTGTCCTCAGTAGGATGTTTGTTAACCCAGAAAAAATAAACAATAATGGTAGCAAATTACGTTTTCTTTTTTTACATGAAATGTTAAAGTCCTGGTATTTTTACCATGGTACAAAAACCAAGGTTGGAAAACGGCATTGTAAAAATTATGTTATTCATTCTAATACCATTAATATCGCTAGCTACTTCAGTTTACCGTTTACTTCTACAGCGGTATATACCGGTCTACTTATTTTACACAACAACAAAAAATAAGAATATATAAATTTTTACATGCATATCCCAATAGCAATAGCAATATCCAACGTGAAAATATATGATGTGAGAATTTGTGACGTGACAATAAATTTATACGATAAAATATGATATGACAATCCGTGATATAATAATATGGGACGTGACAATATATGACGTATTAATGTATGACATCGCAATTTATGACGTGACAAAATGTAAGGCAGCAATACGTGACATGGCAATATTCAATACGACAATATGTAACGTGACAAAACATGACATGGTAATAGGTGATGTAACAATATGTGACGTGATAATAAGTGACGTGACAATACGTGACTTGGCATTTCATCTAATAATTTATCAAGCCTAAAGCTCAATTCAAATCCGTTACATAACTCTGACGTATCGGCTTTATTTTGATATGTTACAAAATCGTTGAATGAATTCACTAAAATAATTTCGTAAGTACACGCAGAGAATGCTGTAGATAAAAAATTTGTAAGAAAATAAATGATTATTACTAGAAAATATATAGAATATTTTTATGTCCGACTACCAAGAGCTGTATTTACTTTCATTTAATCTATTCTAAACGAACAAAAAAGGACTTTGTAACCTTTTACAATGACTTCCTTCAAGAGTAGACACATTTTACACAAAGTCACTGCCATCCAATGCCAGTATCATATGGATGTATGTATGTATATAGTGCACAAGTCTTACACATGTAGTCTTGTAGGTGTTGTAGCGTAGCTGCATGTTTATACAATTTGATATTTTCAAATTATTGTTTGCTCTAAGACACATATCATTTACTTACAATGCAAGCACTAGGTTTCGATACAGTTGATACTGTTTTGTCTTGCTAAGGATATAGACTTGTGTTGTTTATGCATTTATGTGTGTTTTTGTGTGTGTGTTTCATATCTTTTTTTGTCCTCTCCATACAATTGGCATTTCTACTTTTAATTGCATTTAAAACAAGTGTCTTCATGCTTTGTTACAATTTAGTTTGTTGTTATTGTTGTTGTTGTTGATGTTGGTGTTCGTTTTTCTTTATTGTTATTTATTTAATTTTTAAAAATATTCAATTAAACAAAGTGTTACCTATTGGTTTATTTATTTATAATCGAGTAAAAACTTTTCGTTTCAATGTGTTTTTTTTTTTTAATTTAAATTATTTATTTGTGGCTAGAAAAGGTATTTGAAAGAAATGCATTTTGTTTTTATTTAGTGAAATTTTGCAAAAGAAACAAGAAATTAATTTAATAACAAAAAGCTCATAGGAATTTTTGTTTTTATGAAATGAGACGGCATGTGGTGCCGTTTTTATTATGTGGTACGAGTATCAGAGAGATGTATAAAACATCACATGAGCTTTTTTTTAAGCCATGCCAACTTATCGATCACAGTTGAACGTAATCAACGAGGGTAAATTTTAAGTTCACAAATATATCAAATTTCAATTTTTATGTTTTTTATGAAGAATAAAATTACTGTGATAAAAAAATTATAATCTCGTTTATCTGGTTTCTGTTTTCGCATAAAATATAATATAAAAACCAAGGTTGGCAAACGATATCGTAAAAATATGATCAGCGATTCAAATACCATTAAAATTGGATGCCAACGTATCGCATGCATTTCTCTTATAAAGTATAGATAACCAAAATTCGTTTATCTGGTTTCATTGTTCACACTAAATACAAAAAATCTGGTATTTTTACCATAATATAAAAACCAAAGTTGGCAAACGATATCGTAAAAACTCCATTACAGATACAAGTACCATTATAATTGACTACCGATGCATCCTTTTAGATATCACAACCCATTTCGGTCAAAAAATAAGAATACATGCATCTCTGAATATACATTTCAATGAAGTAATTTTAAATTAACGTAAAAATACCAGATTTTTGTTTAAAAATTAAATAGATAATAAAACTTTTAAGCTACATTTTATTCGTTTTTAATAAAAAGCAATCATTTTGGATACGACGAAAAAAGGCCTACACACGCTTATCCGGTAGTTACTAAATTAAAATTATTCATATTTATATTAAAAATATAAGGCTGAGAACATCGTTGCTTTATTAGAGAGTTATTATTTTGCTGAGTGTTTCTTGACTCTTTTCGCTTTTCATATAACTTGCAGAGATATTTACCTGAACTTTTTTCCTCTCGAAGCAAATTCCTATATAAATTCTTAGCGCAAGTGCATTAACTTGTATTAAAAAGCATTTAAACTACTAATTTTGATTTTCCATATATTTGATTAAAACTCCAAATTATAATAATTTTATAATTTTCTTTTAGATAGTATTCGTTTAAGATGCAAAAAACCCGGTTTTGCTTAATAATATTGAGTAACAAAAATGTTCCCATATTGCAATAGACCGAAGATTTTACAGGTTTTTAACAAAATTTGCTGGAGACAGCGCTGTTTCTTCATTTTACATACTCTTATTGTCACATGAGATGTCAACGCAATAATACTCGTACACATACATATCGATGCCTTAATATAGAAAGGCCCTAAGTAACGATTTTCTAACTTTTCAGGAGCCAGAAAAAACTTTACAAAAATTTAAGTTTTGTAGTCGCGAATCTTTTTCAAGTGCTTATATTTTTGCAATTTTTAGTCGTTAATTTTTATTAGCAATGAAGTGTTGGAAGATCATCTTTCGAAATTTACAAAAAAGTTAGGACATTTCTTTATTAAGGTAACGATATGTAGTTTTGCAAAAAGAGTAGATAATTTCACTCGCATTTCTATTCCTTTTTATTTTTTTTTATCATTTTCATATCTTTATATATATTTATGTATATGGATTATAGATTTAAGAAAGAAATTTTACTTTAAAGCCTTATTTAAAATTCTTCTGAATAAACAATATTAAATTCCTGGTATAAAGTTACTTTCAAAGACCAATAAGTTGAGTTGCAATTTAAATTTAATAAAGAACTGGCGTAAAATATTCTTTGATCCCTTGTTTAACTTGACATTAAGATGACTAAGACTTTTAGTTTACTTTTGCAGTTTAATTTTTTTCTTCTCTACTTTCTTTTACTCTTTTCTACTCAACAATCAAAAAGTCATTTGAATTAAATGCACGTTTCTTTCAAAGAATATCTTTACATTTTTCCATACTGCTGCTCTTAAAACGATTTTCACTCAACTAAAGACTTACAACAATTTCCGTTGATGCTCCTTAGAAGACAAAACTGACTGCTACAAGAAACAACAAATAGCAACAGTAACGTCAAACAAATTGTAAAAGAACGAAAAAAAATATGCATACATATGAACATATATGTATATAAAAAAGTTTTTTCTTTATTTTTTGTCAGTTAATGCCGAACAATTGCATACATGAGAGAGATAATGTGTTAATGTACAAACACACATACGGACACACAGTAAAAAAAAGGAAAGAAAACATTTTGTACTTTGAACAACTATATAAGAAAACATTTAAATACAACTTTGTAACCATTAGTAACGCATACACTTAAAAATGTACATCCATATAAAAACATACATCACACTTCAGTAAGTACATGCACATGCCCATGAACATGCACATGCACATGCACACACATACGGCAAGTATTATCCTTAATCCTTTTGCTCAGAAAAATACGCTGATATTAGTGCGTAAATAAAGAAGTTTACGGGTTTCAAAACTGAAGGTGAAAACATTCGACAGGCGTTTTGTTTGTAGACTCGTAAATTTATTTGCATCAAAAAATTGCACAACCAGAAACATAGACACTATATTCCAAAGTCGGTTGAAAAGGTTTTAGTAATCCGAAACTGCTTATTCGAGCTTACAAGAAGGCGCATTCATAGCAGATAAGCTCTCGTGTAAAGTGACAAGTATCTATATTTTTTTGTTAAATATTCCGGAAATGTCAGAAAGAAAGAAATTTTATTGCCGCATTGTGTTCAGCCAAAAGAGACCGAAACTGTTATAAAGACACTTTGTACAATAACAGCGAATAAATAACAGCGGATAAACCTGCTTATTGGTACCATATTATGATGATGACATGACCATATTAAAAAGAATAATCAAATCTTGTTGTCGGCGCAAAATAAAAACAAAACAATTGTATATAACAAAACCGCTCAAAACTTATGCCAAATGCGGTCACTTGGCCATTGATTTGCTTTCGTTCGCCTGCTTAAAAATAGAAATATAACTATTACAATACTTTATTATAGTGTTTGTATTTTAATATAGACTTTAAGGGTGTTTTTTTTTAATTTTTGCCAGGAAATAATCGCGGCCAAAAATTCGTACTTCGTTCTAGTTTGGCTCCAAGTTTTCATGAAGAATTTTTATTATCCTGTCCCTTATGTGACATAATTTATGTTTTCTACGCAATAAACCCCCACACAATTGTCTGTTCAAATGCTTTAGCAGATGTCTAATGCAATTTCACTTTTGACACTTTTATTTAAAATAGAACAAAAGAGTAATTGTTTTTCGTTGCCTTGGAAAATGCTATTTTCGTTTCCTTCATTAAATACTGGACTTTTGAGAGATATGCTTTAATAAATGTTTTATATTTTCACACAGAATAAATCATAAAATGTCATTACGAAGCTTTAAATCATAATTTAGATATCACATTTCAATCCCTCTCCCTCTCTTGGACCGTATGCTACCTCTCTTAGGCATCTCTCAAACTGTGTGAAATGTTTGGAAATGGTGACATTTCCCAACGAATGAAAATTTTGCTCCAGTTATGAAATCTAAAATTAATATCTTTTCTTTAGGCCGATTTAGATAATTTTACTCAATTCTATGCCATGAATCGATTGAAATTAAAATACAAAAAGAAGGCAAGCGTGTGCTTTGCTGGAGAAAAAGGTTAATGGTCTTAACTGAAACTATAGTAATTTGAGAGAAAATCGATGCATAAAGCTTTGATTTAATTATGCACAAAATTGAAAATAAAACTCTAGGAGTACTAGATATCAGGATGGACTTTGTGCATAAGACCAATTGTATAATATGCTTCTGTTGCCTATACAGAAAAAATTGTGTTTTATATTCAACAACAGGATTCGCTGAATCAATAAATAAATTGTTTGCGTACGGACCTGTAAAGAAATTCGTGGCGTCAAACAACAAACAATTTTACAAGAACATTTCTTGAAGGAAAGCAGCCAAAGTTTTCAAGAAAGAGAATATGATATGCAAGACTATTTTTTTCTTACTTCATATTATTTTTAAACAAAACAAAAAAAAAAATTACTGCACATTTTTACCATTTTTTTTTGTTGAATCAGAAAAAATATTTGCTGAAAACAACAAACAACTAAATTAATTTAATAAAGAGCTGATTTTTGTGTGTTTTGTAGCTGTTGAAGTGACAAACGAACGCAATTAGTTTTAGAAACAACTCATCTGATTGCCAGTGCTGTAAAGTGTATTTACTTGATCCAAACACTGCTTTGACGCTACATACTCACATTTCGAAAAGTTTGATCAGCCACCGAAGCCGCATCCTTCATTTTTCTGATAGAGAGAGATATATGTATTTTAAAAGCTTCCTACTATTACGTGCTCAGAATGCTCTCTTCAGAATATATGACTCTCCGTTCCTATTTGTTGTGCAACAGGGAACTATATTATGATATTCCAATATCAACCTCTGGCTTCGCTGGCTCTTTGACACATTTTTGCACTTCTAATGCCATCAAAAATATTATTTTTATAATTTTTCTAGATGGAATATTTAATACTATTGGTTTGATACGCAACAAAATGCAGGTTAAATTGTCTTTTTCTCATTTTTTTGAACTCAACTGTTTGCGTCGCAGCTAAAAGGGGAAAGAAATAGTAAATTGCAAGAAAGTAATTTCTTATGCACGTCATTACCTCACATAAGTAGTTTTTAACATGACGTTAAATTTTCTTTATTTTGCGCTCCTTTTTTTAATATGTATATATTTTTTTTTCGTTTTGTTTAACCTTTTTTATGATAACTTTTGTTGTCGTTGGTTTTGTAGCTGTTCGACAGTCATATTTCTTTATACATTTTATACATTTACAGCTCGTTAAATACAAATTTTAAATACTGTCTGTGCTGTGAAGTAATAAAGAAAAATATTATGCAAATTAAAAGTACTCGTAATATGAATGTGGTTAAATTATAGTTTTATTAAAACCAGGGGTAGAAAAAGGGTGTGATAATAAATACGGACACCGGTTAAATTACGTTCGAAATAGTATATTGGGTTTTTTTTCCAGCAAATAATCATTCGAAATATACGAGTACTGGTGGCTTTAATGGTGGCACATAAGACATGATTGCAGTGTACTAATATTATAAATTTCATTGAAAATGGATGTAGCGGTCACCGTCTAATCTGTGTCGTTTGTTCCGCTTTTAGCTGACACCTAAACTGGGATTTAGGCGGTAGTACAAGTCCCCTTTTAATAACATCTGTGGAGAATAAATTTTAAATACGTTACAATTCCAAAGTTATGGTTAAAAACTGTATTTTGCTTGAGAACACCTTTTACACCTATTATTTTCTTTAAGGCGTAACGACTTGGAAAGTTTATTGGTTATATAGCTCTTGAAGTACCGAAGTGTGAAAACTGTCACAGGTTAACTGCAGAGTATGGAAGAAGAAGGCAATGATTTTATAACCTTTTGGTCGGCCCAGCTGAAAGAACTGTAATGCAAGTAACAAGTTTTGCTTTTGGGTTTTTAGCGTATGAAAACATATTCGGTTTGTTTTCTTTATTATTCGTTTATTGGACGAATTACGCAGTAAGTGAATCATATTAGAAGTTATAAGTTTACGTTTAGAATGCAACAATTTTACAATCTAGCAAATATGGTTGTTACATTCGATATTTGTTAAGATCAGGATAAACAAAAGTTTAATAATGTATTTATTTTTACTAGTTTGTGTGACTCATAAAAGTTTCACCTTTTTTTAGAATTGCCACATTTAATATAAAAACTCCAACTTCATAGTTTAATAGTCTTCTGGTACCGGTTTTGTGACGTGTCACAAAGTATTTAAGTAGTATCAAACGTTCTTAAAAATTACAAAATATAAAGTTTGAAATCGAAGTATAAAAAACAGAATAAAAAAAAAATAAAATACAATGTTAAAGTTTTTGGATGCGGCTTGAAGAAAATGCCTACTAGCATTTATTGCTGGATCACACTCAATCCAAGAATCTGAAAAGTTACTTGCACAAACGCTTCTATCGTCGCCATGTTGAAATTGAATGCTGTTAAAAAATGTTTAAAACTTATTAAAATCTCTTTTTCTTTGCATTGTTTTAATCAAACTTTAATAATTTAATATTAAAAACAATAGTTTTTAACTGCTACCAGTGGAAAATTTAGGTAAAGTTGGTTAAATAGAAAAATTATTTTTCCCTTTTTAACTTGCAGAATGGATGATTTTACAACTCAGAGCCGGTTAACTTAATCCAGCATTGTCCGCTTAGTGACACGTGACAGAACGACTCTCAGAAGAATCATTTTGCTGTTTTTTTTTTTTTTTTTTGCAATTCAATTACATAAATGTAATTTCAGCAGCACATTCTTTGCACCCTTCTTACATTGTTTTGAATAAATTTCTTTGCAGAGTCAAACACATAAAATATAAATTATTTTAAACTTTAGAGCCACATTAAATTTGTTTTGCGTGCAGACGACAATCAACTACAACTTTGTTTGCTGAGAAAGAGATTGCTTTAGAAAAATATGATTTAATTCGTATAAATTTGAACAATTTTAACAAAAAAGGAATGCAACCAACAACAAAGTCGTCGTAACACAAACCTAAAAGAAAACCAACAATTTCGTTTTGCAAATAAACTTAAGCAAAAATATTCTTTAAAAAAAAAAGCTGACAAAAATAAAGAATAAATGAAATAAAACATCTTCTGCAATTTCATATTTTCTTGAAATAGAAACAGAGTAACAGATTTAAGTACAAGTATCTCAAGTAGTATATCAAAAGCAACCAAAAAAAAAGAAAAAATTTAAGCATTATTTGTACTCGTGCTTTAAGAAAATATTATGATTCTTTGTACACTAAAAATACTAACTTGCAACTTGCCTCAAAGCCACATTACAACATCAGAACGTGACCCCAGTTTCTTTTTTTTTTTAGCTTTGTTTATATGGATGTGTGCAGCTAATGCTGTTGCTGCTGCGGCTTCAGCTGCTGCAGATAGAAGTCGACTGTTGTTGTAAGAATGTTGCATGTTAAAGTATTTATTACAGCATCACTTGCATATTTTTTTCTTGTTTGTTTTTGCTCTATTGCAATGCTGAATTGCCAGTTGTCTGCATTCTTCTGTTGTAGGTTGGAATGTGTTTTTCGGTTGCAAATCTTAAAGTATCATGAAAGAGAAATATTTTTTGAAGGGCTACAACCATCATCATAATCAACATCATCACAGTTTATCTCAAAGTAACATTTTGTTTATGCTTTACGACTGTTTCAGATGCACGGATACATATGAAAGTTAATTGTAAATCTTGTCGTCAAACGGACAGAGAGAAAAGAATAATGCTACGAATTTCAGACATGTTCTTAAATAACGGTGGCTTTAAAGTGGCGTGCCGTGAACTTGGCCTGATCCTCAAATAACGTGAATTTCAAAACAGTAAAATAAAATTTTGTAAATTTTTTCCTTCAAGCTGTGAATATAAATTCATTGCAAAGTTGTGCCGTTGGAAAGTTCATAACTTGATCACTATTTTGATATCTTGATTTTAAGAGAGATTTTGCTGGGAACACTTTTGGGGCGATTGACGAATTTTTTTGGGGGCCAACAATCGTTATCAACAACTAAAAGACATATGACGGCGATTGGGCATTAAATTTGTTTTACGCCGGCAAAGGACGAACAAGTCGCTGCTGTGTGACCAGGATTGGTTTTATTTTGCAACTGTATTAGTACAAAACGTTACTTTTTGTTGTAATAACTGTTTTTTTTTTGTGTTCAATTTCTTTATCGCTATTAGAAATAATTTTTATACAATTATTTAACAATTTTTGACATTTTCTGGGTTTTGTTCATGTTTTATAAGATTCGAAAGTTGCAGTTCCTCGTTCATCAATTACTTAGTATTGCAGTTTTAGTTACTGGTACAATTCTCAAGTTGTTTTGACTTTCTTTTGCGAAATGTTTGATATGATATTTGTTTCATTGCTGATGCTTTTTTTTGGACCGATGCTTTTTCTTGGACCGATGCTTTTTTTGGACAGCATTTAAATGAAATGACTCCAATCCCCTGTCGATTTGTTCATCCATTTCAGCGAATTAAAATTAATTACTGTGGATCAATGGTTTTTAATTATACTTCGAATGGATTTTGAATTTACTGTAATCGCTTTGTTGGTAGTAGGGTGCAACATGACAATGTAATTGTGGACCCGAGTGCGAAAAAATGTGCTTTAATTAAAGTGTTATATATGATTATGGCTTTTACAAGTATTATCTGCTTTCAATATCCACTCTTAATATAATATTTTGTCACTGTTTTAATACAAATATATAATTATAAAAAGTTTTCCTACCTGTATTTTTGTTTATATGCCACTCGTTTGGTAATATTTATTTCAAATGGTCACTCAGTAAACTGTAGTATGAATATGTGTCAACTTATCATCATTATTGTGCTTCATAAGACAAAATTTGAATTCGTTGGGTTGGGCAAATTTTGTCGTTCCTTGCATTTTTAAACTGATATTTATTTTCTTTCGATTTATATTGACTCCAGTCATATTATTGCATTTAAGTGATTTGAAAAACAAACAAAAAATTGTTATGGTTGTTGTGTCCTCAAATTATTTTCACTCTGTGCTTGAATCTGGCCTTTTGATTAACAAATAGCTTGAGAGGGTTCTTGTTGCAAATTTTAACAAGCCATTAAATTTATAACTCCTTTTTGAACTCTGCATTTCAAAGTCTGATGCAGTGCACCAAAACTTATTTAAATTTATTCATATGGCACAACGTTTCGAAACAACTGAAGGGTATTTCCATATTCTGGCAACAATTTGAACTTATTACTAGGATCCTTTTGGCAGGGGCCCTATTGCAAATAGACATTTAACATTGGCAGCGAATTATTATCTTTAAATATTACGCCGATTTCTGGTATCTACTTGCGCTGAGAAAAACCAGAAGAATTAAAAATAATATGCATCCTTTAGAGAGCGGCTGTGATGTTCAGTAAAATAGTATGTTCACATTTGTGAACGATATGAGGTGAGATAATTATTTAACAAATTATTTGTTTGTTCCTCTGAATGGAAGTTTTGCACACGAATAGCAATTGAAATTTTAGAAATGAAATGTAAAGTTCAGATAAGCTGCTTCGGTTCTTAAAAGCATTGAATACAAAACTTTCGTCTATATGTTAAACTAAATGGTGACTCTATTCTCCTCAAATTATCCTTATCGTAAATATCTCTTATAAAAAGTTGAACAATTTTATTTAACTTTGCAGTTTTTTAACCTTAAAACTCTGCCTTTCAACAGTATTGAAGTTCGCTTTATTAAATTATGTTCACTTAAACTTTGAAACAAGTCAGTCAAGACAGGAAATCGTTAAACTCTTGTCGCTTCAGATTTTTGGAAAACTTTAAAAAGTTCATCACAGATACAGGTGCTATAACTTACAGAAACATAAACTTTAGCTAAAAAGTTGTTATTTCAGCTTTTTAATTTTGTTTTGCAACAAAAAACATAAAAATATATTAAGATAATTTTTTGTTAATAATTGTTTATGGATGAATAAGCGAAATAAGTTTTTAATTTGTTTATTTATTTTTTTATTACACATCCGCATGTTTCATTAGAAGTAAGAAATGCTTAAGTCATAACAAACACTTTAGCAAATAAACTGCAATTTTTCATGCCAAACTTCGCCCTAAAATACATGTGAATTCACTTCAATTTACAAGTGGAAGATACGTCACACACACACACACACACGCACGCACACACGTAGAAGACCAACAGGAAAATCCGTTTTTGACGCTAGAAAATCCTTTTGGCAGGTCATGCACATACACAATCAAAGAATTTTTAAACATTTACAACAAGTGTGAGCAAAAAACTCAAACTGTCGCTCGTTGATGGTGTTTTGTGTGCGAGAGAGTGTGTCTGAGTCTGTGTGTGTGTGTGTGAGCTTGTGTTGCATGTAAAACAGCCACAAGAAATTTTCCAGTGGTATTATTTGGAAAAAGATTAACAAATTCTAAACTGCATTTCTGTTTTACATATTTTTTTTTTTTTTGTGTATTTTCATCATTATCTACATAAAGTAAAGTTTTAAGCAGAAAATTGGTTGAAAATTTGTTACAAAACGATCATGTACTTCTCATGCATATTCAGATTTGCTTTTTGCACTAAACGAGGGATGCTTTAAATATGATAATTATAAGAATAAGTTTTCTAGTGCTTATAAAGTGTTTAGACGCTTTAGCACACCAGTGATTTTGGTATTAGTAAGTTTGATTTAATCAAAATGAAAATAGGTCGCCATGCGTAACCTGGAATAGTAGACTTTGTATTTAGGAGAGCCAATTAAGGGTACAGAATGCCAGCAACTGTAATGTACACACCTTTATCAGCAGTGGGATGTATCCCTCTAAATATGTGTAAAAGTCCACTGTAATATAAAAAAGTATCAAAATTGAAAAATAGTTATTAAACTGTTAATGAAAAATGGCAGAAATTCTATACTCTTATAAAAGAAAAGTTTTCGCTTACACTAGAACTAGAAAAGTAGGCGATGAGATGGAGGATTTTTATCCTCCTAAATTGTAAGAAACTTGTACGACTAAAGAACGAATTGTCTCTGTAATGCGTTGTGCGATTCATAGGTCATTTAACCACAAATGGACGAGCTCTAGACGATATACATACATTTTTTACCGGGAACAGAAACGTGTACATACATATATATTAATACATAATATACAGGTGAGTTTCAGATCTTACAATATTCCAAGATTTGACAATGGAAAATTGCCACCAGAAGGTAAATTGTTAATCCAGGTATTAAAACGGTACAGTTTTATCTGCCAACAAATATTTTTAGTTGATACTGATGGTTAGATTATTGTATGACAAAAATCACCAGATCTATTGCTACACATCGCCAGAAGACTTAGAGCACTCATATGTATGGTCAGTGTTGCCAACATACATACATATGTGTATATTTCTTTGATAATGGCGCCATTTGTTAGTTTCAACAAACGTCAATCAAAAATTAGTTTAAAATGTCTAGCAATTATCTCACATAAATGCCAAACATTTTTTAGATACAGCGGCCAGATTTCTAAGCACCAATTCTTTATATATGCAATCAGTCTCTGGAATGTTATATTCCTTACAGCTCTCAAGTCATTAGTAACGTACATCAGTTTAGGAAAAATATTATCTGTCAATTGTTACGTTAAACCTATTTGACATTTACATTCATATTTTTTCTTGAGACCTTTCCTAACATTAATTGCATATATGTTCTGTGTTTGTAAATAGTGGAAGCTTTTGTAAGTGTATATATATATATATATATATATATCCTAACCCATTTATATTTATAGCTGTATGTACTTGTACTGCAATATGAGACTTAAAGTCTTGGGACATTGAAAATAGCAATAAACAAAATTGATGCCAGCTGGGAACTCAACTTGGAGATAAACAGCTGTGAATGTTTGTATATTTTTTAAATGTACGTTTTAAGATCCTGAGTGGTAAAAATTGCAATAAAAAAGTGTTTCTTTGTTTAATTAGAGATAAATAAAAATGTAATAAAATCTGTTTACAATACTGGGTAAAACATAAAATATTGTATGATGAAAAAACCTTCCATTATTGCCAACTACATGAAATTGTTTAGTTTAGCAATACGGGCCGCTGCACCACGTTTTATGATGCTGGAAAACTTTATCACATATTGCAGCTTTTAGGCTTAATTTTTATAATATCAGTTAATTGAAATTTGTTCAATAGTCTACATCTTGTTTCTTTTAAGTATGAATAGTTGTGCGAACAAAAAAAAAAAAACTCTTCAAATCAATTTGGCAGGATAGAAGTCCAAGACAGCGCATATTCAGAAGTTATATGAAAAAAATTGTAAAATGTTTTCTGTTATTTATTTTATTATTACAAAAACTTTCCAACACTTGTACCTAATTTTTTACAAAACTTATTATTAGTGTGATTTTCCTTCCTTATTTGCGATAATAATTATTATTTTTATATAATAATAATTACTTAATTATTAATTAATAACAATTATTTAATTATTAATTAATAACAAAAAAATTGTCAGCAGAGCTCGTCGACATTCCCAAATACAAGTAATCAGCTGGCAAAACGAAAGTATAAATGAAAGAAATTTGCGAATTATAGAGGAAATATTCATTGAACAGATTGAACAACATGTAAAAAAAGCTGCCAAATTAATTTTTCAAGGCACAAGTAAGTAATTAAATAACAGAACAGCTGTCGGGAGCGCCATTTCTAATGCGCATTTTATAACTTGCTATTTTCCAGGCTTTAAGTCATCGCCAAATAAACGCGAGCTACACACATACTTCTAATCTTATTCCAACATGACTTTGCCAGCACCCCTCGCATTTCCAAAATGCCCAACTTTTGACACATTTGTAAGTGCAAATACATGTTACCATGAATATTTTGCTGGCACTTGTTTCTCTTGCAAACACAAACATTTGCAATAATCATATTCACAGCTGAATGTTCGTTGTGTCTTAAAAGCCATGAAAAGCAGAAAATAAACTAATACAACAAAACAATTCGTCAGGCCAAATTAAAATTACAAAATCTTCTAATAAAAAGCTTCAAAAAAAAAAGAAACTTTTTACCTTATTTTCGTTAGCAAACAATTTTCACAAAAATTATGTGTGCATTTGATTTGTGGTCTGCGGGGAAAAGGCAGCCAGAAGAAGCAATTTTCTGAACTTTTCATTTAATATATTTAAGCCGATGTGCACGCAAACATCATGTACGGATCCAATTTACGTGCATGGTAGGAGATCTTAGATTAACTTTTGAAAACTGTGGCCCATTTGTTTGTCTTTTTGTTTTCTATTTCTTCCTTCAGGTAATACCTCTTGTTTAAATGAGTTAAAACCAACTTGTTTTCCTTCCTTCTTTATGCTTAAGCCTCAAATCTCTGCTGTACGCATATTTGTTTGTGTATGTAGCCATAATTTGATTTCTTTTGCCTTCAAGGCTTTTAATTATCCAAATTTTGCTAAAAATGTTTCAAGCCAAAGGAAAATACAAAAGAATAATGTTGTCTAATTAATAGAAACACAGTATCAAGCAAAATCCACCAGAGTAGAGAAGTTTTCCTGCCTGCGTGTTGGGATTTGCTCGAAAGTAAATCCTGAAAGTTCAGCTGAGACCGGAGCAGAGCAAAATAATTGCCTGCTGTTCAATGCAGCAAAAATATTGCCTTAGATTTATTTAAAAAAAAAAATGGTTGATAAAAACAACTAAAATATGTAGGCACCAATCGATCTTTTTTATATTTACCACTTGCTTCCTTTTGCTTCAAACCAGCTTTGATTTTTTTATTACTTTATATTCTTCTTCTATCGTCAAATATTTGAAAACTCGATTGTAAATTTAGTTCGAATGAAATTTTTGCTTCAAACTCATATTTATGCAAAAGCAGAGAAATATATGATAGACTAAAAGGGATTTCCCCAAAAATAAAATGAAAGCAAAAAACCAAACCAAATTTAATAAACAAAAAAAGAGCAAATCACGTACAAAAGTCCAAAGGTCGTAGGTTCGATTCCTAGCAAAGATTCAGGTGAAAAAGCAATAGTCAAACAGTTGTTCAAATAAAAACCATAACAAAAAATATAAGTACAACACAAAAACACGCAATGTTGGGTTAGCTGATGTTCGACTGTGCATTGTCGAAGGTATGTACACTGGCCAGGGAACAGTTAAAATAAAAATCAGTGTCCCACACTACAGGCACATAGAGTTCTAACCCACTGTCACACATACATACGAGGACAGGTCAATAAGCACGTGACTTCATGAATTTCCTGCCTCTTAATTGTAAAAGCAACACTACTGCTGTCTACAGACAACTGCCAGTTGACTCCTTCCTGAATTTGAACAATCTGCGTAACTTAGATTGTGTTTGGCAGCCGTTGACAGCAGATTACCGCATAATCGAAAGTAGTGAGTTTCGTGTGTTCATTAAGCATTATTTTTTGCAGAAAACAGCCATCACTTGAACCAAAAGAAAGTTTGGTAAATACTATGGAGACTCTGCACCATCCATTTCCATAGTAAAGAAGTTGTTTACTAAATTGAATGCCGTTGAAGTTTCGCATCCTAAACAATTAAGAAATTCACGTTTTGGTTTCAGCCGATCATAGACTGAAAGTGAGAGAGATTGTAGAAACCGCAGGCCTCTCACACGGCTTAGTGGGTTCAATTTTGATTGATGGCTTGGGTATGAGAAAGCTTTCCGCAAAATGGGTAGCGCGTTTGCTCACATTGAACCACAAACGCAACCTTGTGACATGTGCAGTTTCCATGGCAGAAGTCCACGAATTGTGGCACGAATTACTCCCTCATCACTACTATTTTTCAGAAATGGTTCAGCGGAAAAAGATTTGACTCCAACGATGAAATCATGTCACAACCAAATGGCTATTTTAATGACTTCGATAAATCAGAGTTTTCGGAAGGGATAAAAAAGATTGGAAAAAACGTTGGACTAATTGTATAGAACTCAAAAATTTTTGTTTCATTCAAAAAGTCACGGACTTATGGACCCACCCTCGTACATACATACATACACATGTATTCAGGCATTTCATAGGCAGGACTTTTTCTGACGTAAAACATACGCAAATAGGCGTTAAAAATAAATAAAAGTCGAAGCAACTTCTGTTGAACCGGTAATTTTTTTAAAGTTTATAACATTAAATTAATAGTTGTTTGTTAATTTTATGCAAAATTAAATGCAAACAATTGAGCCAGTTGGCATCAGCGGTGCCGTTTACTAAAATATTTGCTCTTGCGAAATTTATAGCTGGACTAGTATTTTCCGCGGAAAGCATGAGAATTATATTTTTTCTTTTAAACTAAAATGTCTTTTTTTATAGCACAAAATGATCATTTTGCAGCCTTTATAATAGAATGCTTTTTGTCAGGTGAAACCGAGGGAAAAATATTGTAAATCAGCAAAAATTTAAGTCTCTTGTCCGAAGGACGATTTTTGGAACATAATTTGCAGTTACGAGTGCGTTTAAAAGGGAGTTACGTAAAATATTTGCAAACCTATTTACCTACAGTACAAATAACTGCAAATTTGATTGCAACAAAAAAGCTATTGCCTCCTTTAATGTGATATTTGCTGTGTTTGATTATTGCTCTTGCCTTGACAAAGTACAACACAATAAATTTGTTGTAGTACGTATCGTCATTCAGAAAGAGCAAAATTTAGTTCCAAAAGTATATTATATACCTGAAATATTTTTCGTGGCCGATACTCCCTGATCTATTTTTATATTGTTAGTCACACTCAACAACTTTCCAAATCTGTTGGGCCCTTGAGTGATTCGGGACCTTTTGAAACATGTTTTGATCGTATGACCTTTCGTCGACAAGTTTCAGGTGACGGTTTTTTGATTTTGGCATTCATTACTCATACATTCGTTACTACTCGCATCAAATGATAGGCAGTGAATTTGTACAAGACCCCCAATTAATCAAACTGCTTGAAAATAACTCTATTATATCTGTATTAAAAATTTAGTTTTATATCAAATCGTATTAAATTGCATGACAAATTGTACGCAGCAGTTGAAGCACTTTTCACGCTCGCTGTCTCTGAGTAACATGAACTGTTAGTTTTTCGCTTCTTAATAAGTTAAAAATGTATAACTAAACTCATACATATGTATGTATGTGTGTATTTTCTTTCTTATGCATTTGTCGGTTGGCTTTTACAGCGCAACTCTTCACAATATTTACCGGTCTCTATTTTTTTCTTTTGTGATTTTCTTTCATGGCAAACAAGTATAATAATTGCCTATTTTATCATTCCTTACATCTTGTGGACATTATTTTCATGTCTCTTATCATTTGGTTGCAAATGCAAAGTCCTTCTTCCATTGCCTGCATGGCAAAATGCGTTTCATTTGGTTTATTTGCCAGTGCAACTGATATAAATTGCTTTGGATTTCAAATGCATTTTGAAAGTGTACAGTGTACACTTTGCATTTGTAGATGACGTACATACATACATACATTCATACATACATACATTCATACATACGTACATAAGAATGCATGCTTTTATGCCTGTTTGTTCGTTTGTTTGTTTGTATACGAAAATAAATGTATTTATGCTGACCTATTACCTCGTGTCCTCAATGAAGCAGATGGTCATAATTCTGGCAAAAATATTTGTGATTCACTTCTCTAACCATAAAATATTCTTTCACTGTCGTGCGGACCGTCAGTCTCCAAGTTGTAGTTGTTTGTATGTTTGCTTTTGACATTTTAACCGAAAACGGGGTACATACGACTACAGCACTCATACAAATATTTATAGACAAACAAAAAAGAAATCATTTTAAGGGAGTGCATGACATTTGTCTAAAAAATTTTTAAGTATTGTAATAGCCCTACAAAAACGAATGCAACTATGAGATGACAAGCATTTTAGAGGCCTAAATCTCCGCCTAATCAGACTCGTATATATTGTCACACGTTAATTCTTCGACAACTATCGTGGGCTTAAAAATTCACGTGTACGAAAAACTGCAACTACCACAGCACTCTTTAAAAACGAATTTTTCTCAGCTGAGTTTTATTTCTTCTCCTTAAAATTTTCACAAAGTTTTTCCTCTATGATTCAAATTTAGTAAATTTACTATTTATTTGTTATAGTCAGCTGATAACTTGTCAAAAATACAAAATGTGTAAGAAAGTTTAAAGTTAAACAACTTTCTGCCTACAACGTGTCAAAAAGTATTTTTATGCAACTTCTTCTATGCAAATGCATACACTGACACGCCCACTAACGCGTGTTACTACGGGTATGTGGTTCCACCTTTAGTAATTTGCGAAAAACGTAGTGACTTTAGAATACAGCTTTTAAGCGCGTAGTTTTATAAAGAAACAAAAAAAAAGATTTCAACACGGGAATCTCAATCTGCTGCTTTATCCGGAATAGAGAAACTACCAGTTTTCACATTGAAATTTATTTATTTTTCAGCTTTTGAGGAATTTTATTGTTTTTTATTGCCACCTTTAAAAAAAACAATAAAATAGAGGACACCTAAATCTTGTTTTGTTCCAAAAACAAATAATAAAATATTTCTTTAATAATATATCATTTAAAGTTAAGTGCAGATTTTTCTGTTTATTGCTCTCTGTCTGTCAGCCACCGAACGCTCCAATCGAGTTGAAAACAGATGGAAAAACTTTCAAGTATTCAATTCGTTGTTAAAAGACAATGAAAGATAACAGAACAGAGCTTCTTTTTTGTGTTTGACTTTTGTGTTAACAACTTCTTTTTTTTATTAAATAAATATTAAAACGCAAAGATGTGAATTCACTTTTACAACACCTGAGAAATGTTGCAAAACTCCTGATTTTGTTTTATTACTTGTAGCAATTAATTTCTAAATGACGAGAAAATTATAAAACAATAGAAAAAACTTGTGTGGTGGTTGATCTAATGAAATAATTTGCTGTAGGAATGAAATTTTTCGTCAAGTTGATTTGTTTTTTTATATTTAGTTTCTTCGTTGTTAGCTTAAGACTCATTAATTTACGTTTTCTTTATTTTTGTATTTTCATTATTTATTCCTAAAAAAAAAAAATTCCCGAAAACTCTAGTTTTCGGATTGTTTGGAAAAACCTTTTTGATTAAATCTTTTGTGCGGCGCCCGGTTTTGGAAAATATTTTATGCGTAATGTAGGGAACAGCAAACCATTTGATATTTTATAAATGCTATTTTGTGCCATGCACTAATGCTTTCCAATAAACATATCGACCATTGGCTGCAAAGATATCATATCTTAATAAACGAAAGTTATGAACGAATTGCGAACGAACAAAGTGAATTCTCTAATACATACATATAAGGATATAATTTTGATTTTGTTCGCTTTCTGGTTTTTTACAAACTCCGCTCGACGAATGTTAATAGAAAGAAATTCCGTCACTACCGTGGCACGGACTTAACTAACATTAAGTAAACGGTTTCTCGATTTTAATTTTTTGATCTGTTTTTCTTAATAATTATTTTTAGTTTTCTTCAAGCCTGCGGTCATTTTTGGTTTTCTGTTACTACCATGGCATGGATTTAAATATTACAAATGCAGAGTTCTTGCGACTCTAGTTTTATTCTTAACAATTATTATTATTTATTTGCTGCGTTTCTGGTTTTCTGTCACTACCATGTCACGGATTTAAATATTACAAATGCAGAGTTGTTGTTTTCTTTTTCTTAACAATTATTATTATTTATTCTGTCAGTACCATGGTACAGATTTAAATATTACAAATGTAGAGTTCTTCCGACTCTAGACTTTTTAGTGTTTTCTTCTTAACAATTATTATTATTTATTTGCTGCGTTTCTGGTTTTCTGTCAGTACCATGTCACGGATTTAAATATTACAAATGCAGAGTAGTTGTTTTCTTTTTCTTAACAATTATTATTATTTATTCTGTCAGTACCATGGTACGGATTTAAATATTACAAATGTAGAGTTCTTGCGACTCTAGACTTTTTAGTGTTTTCTTCTTAACAATTATTATTATTTATTTGCTGCGTTTCTGGTTTTCTGTCAGTACCATGTCACGGATTTAAATATTACAAATGCAGAGTAGTTGTTTTCTTTTTCTTAACAATTATTATTATTTATTTGCTTCGTTTCTGGTCTTCTGCCAGTACCATGGCACGGATTTAAACAACATGAATGAAACATTTTCTTGATTCCAGCACTTGTTTTTTTTGTAATTTCTTAGTAATTTTACATGATTAGAATGCGTTGGACTGGACATAAGAAAAATGGTGAAATCTATTTTAAGAGACTCTCCAATTTCGTACTTTTCAAAAGTTTTCGAAGTTTCAAGGTGTAGGTGTAGCTCTTGCTGTTGCTGTTGCTCCAAATATGACCTTAACGAAAATTGTTGCATCAATTAATAGCATTTCTAGTTTTCAGTTTATCTTTCTCCTTTCTTTAGTTAAGACTATCTTGCAGCAAATGAGTGGCATGCAAGTATGCACATATGTACATATGTACGTGCGTTGGTATACATCCTTTGCATGCAAAATATATAGTTTGAAAGCACACGCACGCACTTACACACGCACACATGCATCTGTTTGCGGCGGTGTGTTAAAGTGTCCAGCACAAGAGTATGGATTGGTGTTTAGAAATATGATTTTCTGCATAAGTGTTTGTTTGTTAGGTTTCTTGTTTGTTTTGTTGGGCTGTCGACTTATTTGTGAGCTTCTTATTTAAGATTTATATGATTTGGTTACTAGACCAACCCAAAACAATACAAGCATAAACAAAGTTATATACATACCTACACACATGTATATATGTATATGTATATGTATGTAAATATTTCTAAATGTTCCCAGCTGGGCCTTTAGCACTTTTTGCTTTAAACTCATTATAATTTATAGAATTTTTTTCTTAAAAAAGCTTAAATGTTATTGAAAAATGAAATGAGTGTTTTATATAAACATTTGTAGGTATTTTTTTCTTTCTTACTTCGATATAAATTATCGGTTGTGCAAAAAACGTTTGTTTTTCAGGTGCACTTCTTGCCTTTTTTAAAGTCCCCTTGTATAAATTGTAAAACAAATTAAAAATATTGTCAACATGGGCGTTAACTTTAATAGTCTCCCCAACATATTTGTTGTCTTTATATGGATGTGTTGGTTTCCTCTTTTTTTTTTTTTTGTAAATTGAATCATAATATTTTGCTGCCCCTTTTTAAATTTATGTCTGTTGAAACATTTTCGCATGTAATAATCATAAATCACTTTAATTTCTGTTGCGCCTTCTTTGTATGTGCAGTTAAATGTTCGTATGTGTTTTTATAAGAAAATTACATTAATGACTATTAGATTCTTATCAGATTTGGAATATATTTAAGTATGCCAAGTCTGACTACCCTTAAACAAGCTGTAGCTTAAATTTCAATTTTTCTCTTTAAGAGAATTCTTAATTTAAAAATATTGATGTTATCTAAATTATGATGGTAAGAAAATACTTACAAGACTGCAGCAAGATTTTAAGAGAACTGTAAAGAAGAAAAAAATAATGATAATAATTTTGAGAATATGCTGAAAATTTCAGTTGAATATAATGATTACAATTTTCGTTTAAAAATTTGTATGCAATAATAATTAATATTTTAAGTGTTTTTATAATTCCTTGAAAATATTTTGAAAAATTTGTATATATTTTTCGTGAAGAAGTCTTGCCATGGAAAAGGAAATATTCTCCAAAATTATAAAGACCTCAAGCTCGAATGAAATTTGCGTAGTAATTCTTGATGACCTATTTAATGATTTTATTCAATTCTTTTATAATATAGTATCCAATTGTAATTATTTTGATATTCCTCTATGACTTCAAGCTAAACTAATTTTATAATTAAATTATAAAACTAATGGAATTAATGTTAAACAAATTTGCCAAAAACGATATAAGACTTGCAAGTGCTGAAATTTTATTTTCCATATTTCTATTAAGAAGCCGGCGACAGGCTTCTGCGCGAAACTGGCTCCAGAGTGAGCAACGCAGCTGTTCGTAAGAACTCCAAATTTAACCTATTAATTAAATGCAATAATGCTAAGATCTCGACTTGTTAGCCCTCAAGGCATAATTCACTTTGTATAATTGGTCACTTTGAAGTTCTGCGGGATCGACTGACAGTTAGTTTATCGACTGGCGGCTTCTCGCAGATATTACATAAATAATTCAGGAATTATCGTCCGAAAACTTGTGAGATAAAATAAAATTTCTGAATCTTGGCTGATATTAACATAAACTATTCTCTAGGGTCTATATGGCGGCATACTTGCATTACTCTCGAAACGGTGTTCATCGACGCTTTTAACTTCATCTGTAGTCGTAAGGATCATCACAATTGGGAAGCCAGAAGTTTCGATGGTTTTGTCACCGATATTTAGTACCATGTTTGTTGCTATGTCCCTAAAAGTTAGCTCATTGAAAACTGGGTCTACATAAATAAGCATACATTTCTATGATAAGTATTAGACACTTCTATTCAGCTAATATATATCGTGCCGTATGTTTTCGTCAATATCTGTCGTATTATATCATTAGCGAAGCTCTTGAGTGCTTCAATGCATTGTTGCACGTTCTAAGCACATAAAAGAGCGGAAAATCTGCCTTAAATCTGACACGTGATATGCAATTGCCTTTTATATCTGGCTCTACCATCTCTCTATATCTCTCTATATCTCTAAAACAGGCTACAATACATTTCTTGTGTTAGTTCTCTTTCTGAAAGAGAAAAAGTGTATCAATGTTTAAAACAATGCAAAATAAAAATCACCGCTTATGCCACCAACTCGATGGATACTGTTTTATTTTTAATACAATTGGCTTTTTTTTAGAAAACTATAAAACATGTTACCAAAATCCGAAATTTCTTGTGATTTAAACATTTGTTTTGTATTCACAGTTCACACAGTCGTAGGGTCCCATAACGCATTAGGAAGGAAAGTCATTCTTCAGCCGCACCGCACGCCAGTGGATTAAACAGATTTTAGAACTATTTCCTAATCGTAATTTCAGAGCTTGACTGGACTTGACAGTAATTTAAGAGTTGAAGGATCACGAGAACCTGAATTCGTAATACTTTTGCAACTCGAGAATGTAATTAATAAATAATGAAATCTATTGTTTAATTCACAAAACCCTGTATCGTGTACGAAGTCTGTTCAAAAAATAGCATTAATTATGAATTTTGTAAAAAGTATTTATGTATTTATTCATCGATTTCTATTTTCAATGTAGTCCCCCTCAGACATAATACACTTGTGCCAGCGCTTTTTCCAAGCTGTTCTGATATGCCCCTTTTAGAAGTTCTTGAGATTGAGTTCTCAGCAATTTAGCTTTTATAACCTCAGTAGTCTCCAAACGTCATCCTACACAGCAATTTTTTTAATTTTGGGCTCAGAAAAACGTACGGGGGCACTAAATCTAATGAATACGGTAGTTGGGGCATGATAACGGTGTCTTTTGAACAGACCTCGTATATATTCAGTAACACACTGAGTTTATAGGCTTGTGAAAACCTACTGTATTATTTTATCGAAATATTTTCAGTCAAAAGTAAAACTTGTTATGTGGCATTCACATGACATTGATAACACTGCCACTAATGCAACATTTCAAAAGAAAAATTAAGTAAAAGTGTGGAAGTGTATTTAATTTTTATGTGCAAAGTTACGCAAAACCAGTCTAAACTTTTGTATATTGGTTGAACAATGCCCTCGATAAACGGATACGAGGGCTTTTGTGAACGCAGCTTTTATATGACGGTCTTGGGAACTAAAGTGATTTTAAACTAGTTTCGCTGTTCTGCAAAAGTCTTTTTAAATATTTGCTTATAATTCGCAGATTCTGCTAAGCATTTTTTAATTGCAATACGAAGACGTCAGATTTTTATGTGAATTAAGCTGGATTTTTTAAAAATTTTTTGCAATTATAGTTACAATCAATAGAATCCGACCCATTGCCTTAAGCTGGTATTCATTGTTGCAGCAGCCGTAGCAGCATCATCAGCTGGCTCCGTCTGGCCATATCGTCATTTCAAACTCTATCCGCTTACTAACAAAAACAGCCTTTTAAGTTTTTCACCGCATATCGAAACAGTTCATTAATTTATGATGATTATTTGTGAGTGTTGGGTTCAAACAAAATCATGAGCTTTGGCGGTGCCGAAGTATACACTTTAATGCTGAAGACAGCAAGTTGAAAAATAAACTATACACCCTATATAAAGGGAAAAGAGATGGAGGAGGAAGGGGGTGAGCAAAAAAAGTTAAGAAAACAAAATGATAGTTTTGTACATCAACCTCAACAAAGTGCAAGTTGCACCGCAAGTAAAGAAGACCAAACAAAAATTATATTCGTTACAATTTACAAGACACACAAAAACCCACAAAAACTAAAAATGTACAAAAACCGGTTTTTTTTAGCCAAGAACAACAGCAACTGCGCTGTGAAAAAAAGAATCATGTTGAAAATATTTAGTGGACTCAAGGTCGTTTAATGCATTTACTGGGTTGCCGCCACCGTTGTAGCTGCTTAATGCTGTTGCATTAACAGCCGCCAGTTATAAGAAAATTTATGCGCTTCTTCTGGACAAAACACTACTTGGGCAAGTTAATGATTTTTTGTTAAAATAGCTGGACAGACGCTTTAAAAACAAAACTAAGTAGTAGTAGAAGAAGAAGAAGAAGCTACCGCAATCAGAAGAATAGCATCATCGACTTTGGAGTCAATTGCTAAAGACAGAGTTTTATTGAACTAAACCCAGTCATTGGGCCTACATGGTCATTAACGTCAATTTAATGTTGGCTTTAAAAGATAAAAAAAGTAAAAGTGAAAAATATAGGTTCTGTTTTTTTCTTTTTGTCTTTGTTTTGTTGAAAAGTGTACCATTAAAGTCAGTTAATAGCTTTAAGCTGTTTCTTCTGCTTCATCTACTTATAATTGGTTGGCAGTTTTAACATGATGGTCTTTTTCCAATTCCATTTTCATTTTCTTCACTATAAAATTATTTCGAGAAAGAGAGAGAGAAGCAAAGAAAAAAGGAAAGAAAAAGCCAAAAAATTATAGAGTATTATATAAAAGAAGCGAACTAGTAAGACACTTGGATACCTACGCCTACAAACTTAAGAACTAGTTAAGAACTTAATAGCCAAAATAGATGCGAAGAAATGGGAAATTGCGCGACATACGCACATATCGCCTTAATAAACATAATTTATATATATTTATATTTGGGGTTAGGGCTTAAAAGATCCATTTTCCATTAATATTTTGTTAAGTTGGGGACTTCTTTTATTGCTGATTTTATTACGAGAGTGTCCATTAAAATATTTCCACTTGCTATTTTTTGCACTGTATTTGTTTGTTTAAATATATGAAAATACTGTTGTCCGGATAATCGTTGACTACCACAAGCCACTCAAAACAAATAAAGTGGTGAAATTGTTGTAAACAACTGTGTAGCTGCTGCTTTGAGGGTTTTCAGTCAGCTCCGTTCTTTATTATGACTTCATTATTATTGATTTCGTTTTTTCATTTCTTAATTAGGAATATTTGCATCAGCTTTTTTAAGATATAATTGTTTCAAGTTAAAAAAAAAAAATTAAAATGTATCTCAAAATCTATATGTTTAACACAAACGTTTCCTGACATTTATGAAGCTCTCAATTAATTACGAGAGGTTTTTTATATATAAATTAATAAACTAAAAATAGTAAATGTTCCGCAATTTTAAAGCGAAATCGCAGTTGCATCGTTTTGTACTGAGTAGATTTGAAGAGATTTAAAAAAATCTAATCAAGAACTGTGTTTCATTTTGTATAGAAGATCTTGTAAGAATATACTAGATATGGTTCGAAATCTCGTATGATTTCGTTCTGATGTAAATGCACTATAACAAAGAAAGATACAATGGATGATTCGACCCGCTAAGTCATCTGATTTGTCGAAAGAATTCCCACTACTGTGACGAATTGAACCAGGTCCACGTTCGACCCGAAAAAAGTAGTTATTTAAAAGAAGTTATGAAAAAATATTAAACATAAAAATAATATATTCGCTCATCTTAGAGAGATTTTATTACGGAACTGATATGCCCTGAAATTGCGTGCTAAGATTCGATTTATGGAAACTACAATCTGACAAAATAATGAAATATTTCGACTGTCTACCATTTTTGATTTAACTAGTTTTCTTGTTCAGATGAAACGAAACTACTATTCAGAATATATGTAAGTGTTTTGGAATTTGTTGTGGCAACTGAATTATTTAGAACTAATAACTAAGAAACTAAAATACGATTAGTTTATACGTATTACGAATCAATATATCACATAATTATTAGCCTCCGCTTGACAGCAAAATTTGCATTGCAGCTCATGTAATTATGAAACGGAATTATGACTTACAGTGGGACATTTTGTTAATTTTTCGTAGTATTTTGTTGAAGGTAGTTGATTGCTACTTTCATTACTTCTTATCGAATTTATGCCAATGCAGTATTCATTGTTCTTCATTGTTCTTGTTTTATTATGTAAATAAACACTTTTTATTTCTGGTTTATTCCTTGTATATGTATGTATATACGTATACATATATTTTACAGCTAGTTCCGATGAACCAGCGATGAGATTAAAGATGATATTCGTAGCAAAGATGCAAAGTGAACGAAACACGTTGTTTCAATCAAGATTGGGTCACAAACCGTGAGTGCGAGAGTTTTTTGAATATTCTTTATAGAGACAAACTCATTGATACGGGGGACTTAATTTTCATCGAATTTTTTTCCCGGCCTATTTCAAATAATATGTCAAAAACTTGAATGGTGTTCGAAAAAATTTTAACTTTTGATGCTTCAGAAGTAAATTAAAACTGTTTCATTGATGCTGATCTTGTCACATTTAGAGATAATCAGGGTTATAAGTTATAAAAGGGGAAATGGTAGAAAATGTTCCAAATCTGTTTGGTTTAAATTTATTATAGTTCTGATTGCGAAAATATCTTAAATGTCATATTAAAAACTAGTTGCAAAAAGGAACGATTTTAAAGGAGTAGCAGGACTCACTTTTCAAAGAAACTGCATTTTTTAGTTGTGTGGAATGTAAATCATGAAACTGCTCAAAAATGACTGCATGAATATATAAAGAGATGGAATAGTTTTCTTGTAAGCTATCGAGGGCAAGTCAACATCAGCACATACCGTCCAACTTGGAAATGAGTTGAAGAAACCGTCGAAGAAACTTGGTGCAGTCAACTTCACTAAACTCGGTACCATATTCTGCTAATATTTTTTCAGGAACAATAATCCTTGAGAATTTGTAAGTTGGCAACCGTGTCCCACATCATGTTTATACGTGAAAAGTACAACAAATATCTTGTGTTACAAACTCCCTG
Organism: Epicampocera succincta; assembly: GCA_932526305.1. Lineage (NCBI taxonomy): Eukaryota > Metazoa > Arthropoda > Insecta > Diptera > Tachinidae > Epicampocera > Epicampocera succincta. The sequence goes on from OW052034.1 coordinate 64,704,340, forward strand.
AACATATTAAATTGCTTAAAATTTTTTGTAGCGCTGCCTTTGAAATATGGTTTATTGTTTCAATACCTTCTTGCGCGTTACTTTAAATGGCCTTATAAAAGCAGCCAATGATTTTTCTTCATATCCCCAAGGAATATTGCTTTTGTCTGTCAGCGTGTTGCTTTTGTCTGCCATCACGAACAGCGAATTTTATTGCTTTGGACAGCTTTCATCAAATAGTAGATGTTACTTATTTTTTATTTTTAGTCCAGATTGATAGAGTCTTGGCGTTCGTGCAATTGTTGGAAATGTGTATGACAAATTCTTGGGCCCCTGAGGTAAATAAACTTGTTGAAATGGCTCTTATAAATAATTGAGTTTATTGAATGCGATTCAGCTTCAGTTGAAAAAGGTTTGTTCAAAAGCCGGCGGCACGACGCAACAGCCAGTTCGCCAATCAGTCAGTACTCATGTTGAAAACGTTTCATCATTGTCGCAGTTGTTGTTGTTTTATTGTAATAGTTTTTGTTTTTTAAGATATCACTTGTGATTTTCGAAAATTCCGCAATTAGTTTAATTTATGGTTGTTTAAATCTATTTTTAAGTAAATATTTGCATCAACTTGTTAAATGTACATGAGGGAAAACGCTGGAGGAGCAGTTTTCTGTTTGTCGCAAGTTGTTTACGGAGATTGTAATTTAGCCGGTAACTAATTGGATTTGTTTTTCAAACAAGACTTCGTAACTCGTGTGCGGCGTCGGAGATGGAGGCACAATTTTAAAATTGAATTTGTCTTAAACGTTTGTGAAAAGGTCAATGAAATTGTTGTAAAACGATTATAATAATAACGAAAAAAAGCTTAAAATTAAATGTAAATTTGTGAAATTTTAAGAATTTCTTTTGCGATTTAAATAATTTTGTGAGAAAAATATTACTTTGAATCCACTTAGTGAACTTTTAAAGATATAGGTTTAGTTAAAAATAATTTTTTCAGCTTATAAAAAAATATTAATTAAATATAAAGATATATACTCTGAAAATGCTACACATTATCAATGTATGGGACGGAAAAGGATGAAATTACAAAACGGACATTGAGAGCTGTGCGCAAACACACATACATTTAATAAGCAAATAAAAATCGAAAGGACAATAAATAAGTTTAGCAACTGGACAACAATCCTGGGCAATAAAAACCGGGAGGAAGGAATTTTTTATACAAATAAACGAGTTTTTAATAGTTTTAAATTTTGACATAAATGTAGATACAACATTTTGCTGTATGTATTTATTTTTTGTTGATGTTAATGTCGGCTTAAATTACAGAAGTATTAGTGGTAACTTCTGTCGTTTTTGTTGTTCTCTAGAAACCCTGAAGATGATCAACGACGTTGATCGAAATATTGTTAAATAAACAAAATGTAAGGAAAAAATTATTGCATTTTCTTAATTATTTGACCTAAAGCCGGACTGAAAAATATGAAAACAATATCATGAAACACAAGCGGTCAACAAATAAACAAATTTCTATTAAATAAATAAATAAACTAATAAGTTTATGGCTAAATAAAGACATAAACCAAGCAATTAATCAGTCAGTAATCAATTAATCGACCAGTAATCAATTAATCAAATAATTAATCAATCAGTTATTCAATCGGTCTATCAATCAGTCAATCCATCAGCCAACAAATCCTTCAATAAATCACGTAACCAATAAAAAACATAGGTTTAATTTTAAACAATTGATTTGATGAAACACAGTCGATAGTTCAATTTTTTTATCGTTATTTTAGTGTTTAAGCGTTTAAAAATCGTCCGAAATGCCAGTTAAAAACGTGTTGTCAACTTAAAGTGAGGTGTAACACTTAACGCTATAGTTTTCAAAACATATAAAATTAAATCGTATAACAAAGAGCACCCTTTTGTGTATAAATTAAAAACAACAGAATTGGAACAATTTTAAATATTTAAAGATCTTGTAGCAGCGATAAGGCTGCATTGTAAACGACTATATTTTTGCATGTTGCAACTTCTCCCTCATCAGTGACCGTGTGTGTGTGCCCTGTTTTCACTGCGTTTATTATTTTGTACGCTCAAATAGGCTGTTTGCGTCGAACTTGCAAATAGCAGTTCAAGCTTTTCTTGATTCTTTTTTATAAAGCATGAGGAACAACTGATTTTGAAAACCCTTTAGCTTTGAAGTCTGTCGACGCTTCTGACAGTTATAAACATTTGTATACGAGTAGCGCGTAAGCTCGTTTATGTCGATGTACAACAAAAACCAAAAAATATTCTTTTTCGCAACACAAGTGTGTCTTGATTTCGCGAAATCCTTTTGTGTGTTCATATTTCTTAAAAATAACGCTTTGAAAATATTAATATTTGACAATCAACTTCCTCGTTTTAGCTCCCTATCTCTGCTACCCATCTTCAAACAAGCAACACGTTTAATTGTACTGAATAATAATAAAATCTGAATGTATCGTAAATAATTAGTATTTCTGCTGGCGTGTATTTATTCTTCAACAATATTCAAACATAAATGTCACTGATTCTGTAAATTATGTGATTGCAAGTAATTGAAAACAAGTTTTTATTCAGCTGCGTTTTTAGTTTACTAAAAACTATTTTTATTGAATATGAAAAATCTATTGCTGAGATTTTTAAAAACTTCTTAAATGCCGTAAATCCGTTTGCCGCTCAGTCTGCGTTTTTCCTGTGAATAGCAGAAACAATAATTATAATATTTGCAAAACTAAATAGAATAAAATGTGAAATATTCATAGAAATGCATACAAAACGTCCATTCATTTCATGCATTCACTCAGTCATTCATTCAGTTGTTCAAATATTTACTTTTCACACTATTTGTTTAATTCATTGCTGTTGGCTTTTTGTTGGCTTCTTGCGAACACTTTCCACAGCAACAAACACCAATAAAGATTATTCTATACACGAGTATGTGTGCGGTTTTCATACAAACCAGCTTTAATCTAAAACCGTAGTGGAGACTTTGTGGAGACTTCAATGTCTTTAAATTATTATGGGTATTTGAAATTGCAAACGAAAAACGAAAAAAAAAACAAGCAAGAAAAACAAAATCGGCAGCAGAATAAAGATCAAACAGCCAACTGAATGAATGAACTAAAAATGATTGGATTTTGTTGTTGGCTGTGGCAAAAATTGTTCTTGTTCTTATTGTTGGTATTGTACTTTTCTCATTTGTTAGACTTTTTGTGCTGTTGCTGCTGTTGTTGTTGTCATGTCACACTGGTTTTGCCGATTTGTTATGTTGATGTTGTATGTTTGTGTTGAATTTGCACAGTAGCAATTTTTATGTTGCCGATAGTTTTTCCCCCTATTTTTTCAATTTGGTTTCTGCTGCTGTTGTAGGTTTCTACAGCAAGTGCATTTGTTGTTACCATAGATGTTATTGGCTTTGTTGCTGGTTGTACTTTTGTACAAGTAGTGCCAACATTTTCTTTAAATTTATATTCTTTAAAAATTTATGGTTATTGTATGTGTTTCCTCTTATTTTTTTCTGCTTCTTCTTCTTTTTAATACGGATACGAAGCACAATTACTTTTATGAGTACTAGTAGTGCTATTTTTACTACTACAACAACTGCTGTCATAGATTTTCCAGATTGAATGCATGTATGGAAGGTTTTTTTTTCGTTGCGAAACTCTTTAAGTCGCAAGTTTGTTAAGTATGAAAAGCAGTTATTGTCAACAGCCCAGAAACTGAAAAGAATGTATTCTTTCCTGTCAGATAAACGATTTTAGAATTATGAGCAGAAAGTCTTTACAAAACTAAAACAATTTAAAATTTTGAATTTTTGCAATACGGATATCAGAGAATTAATATGTCTGTCGAAGTGCTGCTTTGAATTCATATTTGTTTACAGTTTGTTTATTTACATAAATTTATTGTAAAATAAATCACATATTTTCTGTTGTTAGAGGTAAAAGGATAATACCTAATTTCTCCCACTGATAAGAGTTCTGCGGTCTAATCACCTCACCGCATACGCATTGTTTGTTTTCATTCTTTCAAATGATTTTCAATGGAGTATCGGAAAATAAATTCAAAGAAAAATTTGCATATTTTCGTAAAACTACATTTACCCTCTTGTGTAACGCATTGAAATGGGATGTCTTAATATTTTGACAATGTAAATCAATAAACTATGACACAGCAGGACAACGTGTCTGTTTAATAAACAAAAATTTTAAGGCTCCTTTCGTGTCTGTTTTTTTTTTTGCCAACACGCCCTAAATTCTTGAAAATGTTTTTTCTTCTGTTTCTGCAAAAAAAAAAATCATTTTGCTTTATAACAAACCGCACATGCTTAAGTAAATATTTATGTAAAATGTAATATTGTCAATGTTGTTGGTGCCTTTAAGAACACCTGTCGCCAACGTTTACATCCAAATGTTTGTTCATGTACAACGTTTGCATTTTGTGCTATTACATTGGCACAGCAAAAGGAAGGCTGCAGATAATCAATAATTCACTTAAGGTTTTCGTTGTCTGAAAGCACTTAATTGGCAAAATACAAGATCTAGTCTGATCACACGAGTGGCTTCATTTGGAGGTTTTACGGGGAGAAGGGTTTTATTTTGCAGTTTTGTGGGTTGTCTTGCCTTCTTTGCCGACTTGATGGAATGAAGGAAATTAGCAATTTGTGAATATTTTAATGCTTTTACTGACATTTGCGTATTAATTTTGTGAACCAATTTATAAGATACGTTTATTAAGAAGGCGACGCCAAAACTGGGGAAGTTTTGTGCTTATTTATCAACCTAAATAATCTTCTTTTCACTGATATTCAATAGTTTCGATATCCTCTTTTATTATAGGAACTGTCGGACTCCTTGAAATAGCCATCAATTGCAGATTCTTATTTTAATGCTGCCCTTATTTATGTCATGTCGACTAATTTGGTACCACCCTCGTAAACTGCTTTGCCCTGATGTTAGTAGTTCTTTCGGCTTTGAAAAGGGCTTGTGAACCGAGTTTGTTGTATAAATTGGGCCAAGAACACCTTTGTTTGTTTGTTCTTGAGAATTTTTTTCCCCGAAAGTAATCGAAAAAAAATATCTGTCTAAAATAAACACAATGGAATGGGGAATGGCTGTTAAAAATATTCATTTAATGTTCAATTGCAAAGTTGGCTTGAAAACCATGTCGACAATCTGTTCTTCTGATGTATTGAATATCATATGATTCCAATTTTTAACTACTTAAAAAATCAGCACCCAAAGTAATCGACTAAGATGTTGATTTTATTTCGAAATTTTTAAATGGATTCTCAGAATTCTGCTTTATTTGAAGGTGTATGCAGTTTTTTCTTTCACTACTTGTTTGGGTCACAGTTTTATTGCTTTCGTGGCTCTGTAGTGCAAGTTTCTAATAAGCAAATTTGATTCTGCTAAATGTGAAACCACTTTATGGAAGGTAATCTAGTATGAAGGGAACAAAAAACACATAAAAATTATCTTTTCGTTTAATATTTACATATAGTTCTCCCTAACCGTCAAAAGAACGTAACCAACTTATATTACAAAACTGAGTTTTTGATGAAAAGTTGCTCTAAAAGTACTAATCTATATATTAACGGAAATACAAGTCCAGCAATTTCAACCTGAGGCGCTCACATTGATACTAGTTATTGCAAAATAATTTAAGTTATATTTAATACAATGAGATGGCTACCAAGTACTTGAACATGTATAAAGCTTTAAATTTAAAGTTTAGATCAGAGTACTGCAGTTCGGAAATTAAACCTATACTGTGATAGTTGCATACGCCCAGGCTGGTTATAATTTCATTTCATTTCTTTCTTAACTCATCTTTCCAGGTTAAAGCTTTTAATATTACTTATTAACTGGGCATACTACGATGGCAGTAGATTCTGTTCCCAATGCTGCAGAATCATTCATTCTTAACTGAACAGTATGGCCTCCTAATGAGCAGGCGAGCATTCGTACCCCTTAGGCTAGACATTTTCCAAATCATTAAAACTAAAATTTGTTTCTCTGCATTCTACTTTTTTTTTTTTAATTTTGTGTTAAATTTGGCTGCTTGAATAATGGCGAATCAAAAATTATTATATATATCAGTCTGCTTGCTAGTGCTATGGGACCTTCCCTTGGCTACTCCAAACAATTAAATATATCGACGCTTAAATTTAGATGTATTATATTTAGAAATATTAAAAAAAATATACCTCCAACTCTTCATTATGAATACCTTCCGCTCCAATACTGTTAAACATGTATCAAATATTACGAATGATATAGATGAGTTAAATACCATTAAATGCATGAATATTTAACTTTTACATTTGTAAATACATATATATTTATATATACGTTTTTGTAAATAGAAAATTAACGCTAATACTAATCTAAATCTTACTCAAAAAAAATCCAAATGAATAGAAAATAATAAAAAAAAAATAGTTTTTGTTGGTTACGCTATTTTGGCGGTTAGGGCACGATATGTATCTATGTAGAATAGCTGTTTTATTGTGCTCCATGTAAAATCGCAGCACATACTGTTCCATAGTTTATGGTATTCCAGTCTGACAAATTTCTTAGGGGTTTTATAGTTTTTTCTTTTAATTTTTTTTAAAGCTTTTCTCTTCTTTCATTTCTTTCGTTGCTATTCGATATTGTCCTTTTTAATCATGTTTGGCTGCATAACATGAACACCAGTATCATTTAAAGCAGAAGGAAGTAGTAAAGTGTGAAAAAAAGGATTTTATGTTTTTAAAATGAATTTTACACGGAAGCTTTTATGTAAATTTTATAACAGCAATTTCTATTCATACACACACACACACACACATAAAGTATGCATATACGTACGTACGTATGTTGATATAGAAAAAAAAAAGTCATCGCTTTTGGCCATGGACATCAGCTCCTCGTTTTTCAATCATTTTGATTTTATGTATCATGCGTTTTATTATTATGACCATCATTATCGAAAGTTATGTTTAAAGGCGAATAAGGTTTGAATTTACTTCTGTAATAAAAGTCATCCATTATGCGAACAAAATCCCCAAAAAAAAGACAAAAATTTGTGATTTAATGTTTTTTTTTGTATCTTTTACATAAATCAGTATTTATCTTTATAGCAAGTGTGACCATGATATGCACGAAGAACATATCAGTGGCGTTTTAATACAACAGCTTAAGACGAACGTAAAAATAGCAAAAAGGTTTCTAGTTTGGCCATTTTTTCTTATTATTGAAGAAGTTTTTCATTTCCATTTGTTCTTAAATTTTAAATATTTCTTAAACAGTTATTTTGATGTATCTGTTATCATAAAACGCCGCAGACAAACAATTAAAATAACAAAATATGTAATGGAAATTTCTTTTAAAATAAGTTTGAAATTAACTGGATACAATTTGAAACGAAACACAGGCTGATTGTTTTAGAATAAAACATGTTCAAAACATAACAGAACAATGAATTTTCAATATTAATAAAACAAGTTTTATAGTGTGTAGAATATTTTATGAAATCCATGAGTATCTGGAATACCAATTTTCAACCATTGACAGTAACATCGTTTCTGCAGGCATATGGACTAGTAACTATGCCAGCCCATAAGGCGCACCATATAGTAATTTTCTGTCAGTGCAATTGTGTTTTGTCGAAATCTTTTCGATTAACCTCATTCCAAATTTGATAATTGAGCATAATCGGAGAATAAAATTTTTAATAGAAATCCAATAGCAATTGACGAATGGAATCAGTACATTGAAAAAATATGTCAACAATTTGCCAGAGTTGCTCTACTTTAGTCCATCTATAATGAAATGTCAAACTAAACTAAAAAAAAGGAACTGCCAGCTGCTAAATGGGTTTTCGAAAAAAGCAGTGCTGCCAACTTGAAATTGTGAACATCTAACAAAAAAAAAAAAAAAAGAACAACCATTATTTAACGGTCTCTTGTGTGTTTTCCAGTTGTTCGTGGGTTTTCAAGTTATTTCGTGGAAGTTCCGATGGGATAAACACTAGTACGTCCTAATGGTTCTGATATGGCAAATAAAATCTACGAGAAAATTTTAATTGAGCAGGATTTAGGAAATATTTTGACACTCTTATTATTAGTAGCACATGGCAGTCGCTCCAAGAAGTGCAAGCAATAACCTCAAATTATCTGGAAAAATATTATCTATACTAAGATTTGATTAAAATTTGCTTAAGAACATTTAGTTTGGTCTAGTTGTATCCGAAAATGTAAAATTGCCAGACATATAAAGAAAAGCTTCGTTTAATAGTGACAGCGAACAATTCATGTGGCAAATACGAAGTAAATCCAACATTAAACAACGTTGATTATGCATTTTTAGAACACCGTCAATTCTTTTTGTCGCTTTATTTGTATTACTAGAAGTTGCATACTGAAGTTTGAGACGTTGTTCCCATTGAGAGACAACTGTTCGTACAAAAATATTGATATTTAATATGAAATCTATTATATTAATATGACATTGCATGTTAATTTCACATGATTTTATATTTCAATCAAATATTATATCTATAACCTGATGAAAATGTGCAGAAGGTACAACTTGGTAGATATGCCCAAAACTAATTAGTTATTAAAAAGATTTACTTAATTAAAAGATGGCAAGTTTTTTGTAATTGTATTGAGTGTAGAAAACGCACGTTAATTTATGATGAACGCAACAAAGACTGGCCGTTTTCCAGTATCGCCTTATTAAAACAATTACGAGTAGTTTATTTTCTTTTTCAATTCCACTTAAATAATCCAATAAAAACTTTCTAATGTTTATAAGTGATACCATAAATTGATTTCATATACAATATAATAGTTATTTTGTGGCTTAAAAAATCCACTTTAAATTAAAAAAAATCCATTTGAAACACTTATTTTTAAACGTAAAAGCAACAAAATGATGAAACTGACGAAACTTTTAAAAAGAGAGTTTTAAAATAAAACTAATCTGAGGACTTTTAGTTTTTACGTCAGGAAATAAAATTCATTTACTTATTTCATATAAATTGACAACCTCAAAGAATTTATTGACTGAAAAACCTCTGGTATTTGTACATATACAAATTGGAAGAAAATGCCAACCCAGTAGGCATTCTCTGTTCTTAAATTGGTATTAAGCGTTAAGTCTTCGGAGAAAATGATGAATTATATCAGATAAATCCTTGAGATGGTCTTCTAGGATCCTGAAAAAGCACTTCAATACGACGACGAAGTATATGACAGTAAAGGTCACCAAGGACAACAACGTGCTGTATAAGTGTTATTTACGATCCCTGAATCCTGTTCGAATCCGGCCCTTCACTGTACGAGTATTTACAATGCTTCCTCAATGAAATCGACTTTTCCATCTGAATTTAAAACATCTGCGTTTGGTTGCATGGAGTTGTTTGTAAGCAAGTGTCTATCCTTATTTCGTTCTCTCGTTGTTATTTTTCATGTCATTTGACAATTTACAAAATTGCTTTCATCCTGTGTGCTTCTATGTATTGGACTTCAAAATGTCAAGTGTTTTGTTATTGTCCAGTTCCTTTTTTTTCGTCAAAATTTTTTTTTTTGGAAAATTTGTTTTTCTGTTGTCTACTTTTGCAGTGAAACCACAGAAACCCAATTGCATTTCTATTTAAGAAAAATCGATTTGTTTAAAATTTTTCCATTTGTCCATTTTCTATTGTTGGTTACGAAGCAGGGATAGAGAAAAATACCAGCAATAACATCGTTGATAAATATTTAGGTGTGTAGATCTCAAATCAAGAGCAAGTATCTATTACCTGGACAATCATTGTCAAGTTGTAAAAATCACCTACATCAAGCAGAAACATAAAATAGAAAGAAAAATCTCGTAAAAGTCAGTAATAATGTGACTTGTTATCCAATTTCGTTATGAAGCCAAAACTGAAAAGGAAACAAATTTTCTGGTAATATTTTAACTGAGCCAGACGGCTGGTCCCACTGCGTTGGTTGTTCAACGTAAATAATTACGTTCTGAAAACAGGCAACCAAAAGGTATTCGGTATTTCATTTAGTGTTCAGCGCTTGTTTTTTGTTGTTCTTTGCTTGAACCCTTTTCAAATTACGGATTGAGGATCCGTGGAATATTTAGGGGCACATCTGTACACTTTGGAAAATTACTATCAATTGCAGTAGATTCGAAAAGAAAAGCTGTTGCTATTATTCGAGCATTACAGAAAACTTTTTCAATAAATAGTTTTATCGATTCAATAAAACTGTTTTTTTTTTGAAGAAGTAAAATTTTGTATTTGGGTGAGCAATTTTTGGTTTGAAAACAATTTGAGTAGAATAATTAAACATAATAATCTTGCTTGACGAACTTTGTTAATTTAAAACATGGAAAGACCAATGGAACAAAATGTGTTCAAAAAATATATAGGAATTTCCATTATGTATCCTTCATAGTAATCCCCTCAGATATAATAAGCTTGTGCCAGCCGTTTTTCTGTCATGCCCTTGAACTACCAACACGATTTGAGTTTTATCTCAATTGTCGCACAACGCCATTCTTTCATGGGCCTCTTCAAACTTGGGAGAAGGAAAAAGTTGAAGATAGCCAAACTTCTTCAAATACTGTGGCAGAGACATGATAACGGTGTTGCTTTGGTCCAAAAAATTACATTGCAGCGATTTTGAAACAAAAAAATTGCATGGCATGAGCCAAACGATATGTCAACATTCTCAGCAGCTTCTCTATTGGTGATTTAAAGATTCTCCATAGCAATTTTCTGCACCTCCTCAGCCATTTCAGCGGTTGTTTAAGAGAAGTGAAGTCGCCATTCACAGCTTCTTGACCTTTTTGGAATAACATATGCCACTTGTAGCCATATTTCTGACTCACAATACAATCACCATGTGCCACTGTGGCCACTTAAAGTCCTTTTTAGATACTTAATTCCAAAATTTGAACGTGTATGCGGGTTACAAACAAACTGAACATGCAAAATGACAGGAACTGTAAGAACGTGTTCGAGTCGGCGAAATTTGAAAATTCGCCAAATTTATGTACAAACTTCGTACACATGTACAAATCAAAATGCTCCACAATTTATTTCTTCTTGTGATTAATGCTGTACATAAATATTTCACTTCAGAACACAAAATATAGTTTTTTTGTGTGTATGTTTTGCAGCTGTCTATAGGTCGACATTTCGTAGGTGCTGCTCTACTCACCTACAGACAGGTATATTTTTTGTCTTTAGGCTAAAGAGCTTTAAAGCGATTTAATGTAGAAAATTTTCACAATTGAAATTCCAGAAACAAAACTTAATATATCCTACTGTCCTTTAAACCACAAGCAGATGAATTAAATCACATCTCCTGAATTTGAAGTTTTAAATACTGAAGTGTACACCAACAGCAACACGCTCGCCAACAATCATGAATAAAACATGACCATTTTTGTGCAAGCAACATAAAATTTGACTACAAACTTCTGCGGAAACATAAAAGGGGCGAAAGGAAAATGAGCCAAACATCATTTTGGCAATTTCGTGTGCTCGAACTCTGTCGTATGTGAAATTGGTAAGCAAGCATTTGCAAAGGACACACAAACAAACAATAGCCAATAATCCTGCTTAGAGATCTATTCAACTGTTTTAAAAGCGAATGGTTGTGTAATTAAACATTCATTCGCACATTCATATGTACGTATGTACATAAAATTTGTATCGTATCGTGTATCCTTGGGCAAATGGTTAACAGGTATCCTTAATTTAACAGTCCATACCTGGCTATTTGATATCATTGCTGAGAATTCTCTGGATACACAATATACGACTACATACATACATATGTACTTATGTGCCCGATAAAGGGTGTTGCAGTAATTAATTTCTTTTTGTTTTTTTTTTTTGTAATTAATTTGCTTTTATATTTCAATCAGTAATAGAGTTTCGAGTTTTCGTAGAAGAAAAGTTGTTCAGTTTATTTGATTTTTAGGTTAAAAAACTTCCAAAACTTGTGCACTTTGAAACACTCTTTTTATCTTCAGCATAACAATTTTTCATTGGCATGATTACTTTAGCCTCCAAGGATGCAACGAAATGACTTTATAGCCATTGAAAGAGAATGAATTAGAAAAGGTTATACGGATATTCAAACCACCAACTTATCAAAGGTAAACTGCTGTTCAGAGTACTAAACGTTGATTCAACAAATGTCTGTTTACAGCCACGTTAACAACTTTTAACATCTTTGTGCTGCACAGTGGGGGAGTTGGAAAAAGTAATTTGCCTTATAGCAATGAAGCTTTGCACAGCCATAGCAGAGGTCTAGAAATAGTTTAATCAATAAAATTGAGTCAATCCTTAAACTTTAAGAAAGCGCACCCATGTTGCCACAAAGTGGCAAAGCTCAAGTATTTTTAAAGTGTTTTAAAATTTCTGTTTATTCACACAAAAGAAAACTTTTTCGGGGAAATTACAGATTTATTTCTCCTTTTCTTTTTGGCATTCCCCCACTGTAGATTGTTTCGCTGACTGGAACATATTGTGGATAAACCATTAATATTAGTTACTTGATTGATCCGAATTGGACAAAAACATTTCAGCAATTTTATTTTTACTGAAGCTGTATTTTTTTACTGTTATTTAGAGAGCTAATTTACAAAGCAAATGTTTTAAATTAATTCAAACATCCGACCATAGACCAGACGATTAGTTATTTTGCAAGTACAAATCATAGCGCCAAGGATGGTAAAACTTTAAATAAAAAAGCGATATATAAATATAAAGAAACATAAGAAAAAACAAATACTTTTCAGAAGAGCGCTTCGGTGTTTAGTGGAAACATTTTTTATTTCAAAACTAATACTCTGCTCAAAACCTCACCCAAAGTTCTGTCAAAGTTTTGTGTATGTATCTGTGTGTTAAACTAATTGATGTAAATTGTTCAGGTTGCGGAGGTAGTACCCTGTTCATTTTGTGATGTATCCAGCAACATTTTATTTTTGCTGCGCAAAACCCTCCAATTATCTAAAATCACGGTTTAGTCAACATTGGCTATACGTCAACATTTTTCTTCCATATTTTTTGCTGTTCCGAACAGATACTTACCTGTGAGAGAAGATTTACTTTGTGTTAATTTGTTAAACCAAAAGAAAAGCTAATTTCCAAAAAATTTTACCTGCAAAATAAATTTAAAAGAAATTCATTACTTTATGTCAATACTAGAATGATTATTAGAAATTAGAAATAATTTAATATGTAATAGAACTTGTTTTGCTGTAATCCTTTTTTATTTTAAGTTACTTTTGTGTACAAATTTCATAAATTCTCATAATTAGTTGAAAATATATTTGAGCAAGTTCTGAAAAATATATATTGACTCTTTGATCAAATGTGGGGGGAGTTTTCAGGGGTATTATTTAGCGGCACAAAATCAAAATAATATCCATCTGCTCATGGTGTTTCAACCTGCGGAACAAGCTTTCCAAAGCCAAGCATTCTGTTTTCCCGGGGCACAGCAGATACAGGGCTCTTCGATTTTTACTACAACCAAAACTGCAGGAAGTTCTGACTTCATTTCGATTGTGCAGGTCTTCCGAAATCCTCACCAAAGGCCAATTGGCTGAAGGAAAATTAACGCGCTCCTGGGATATCTTGAAGGTGCGTGCTTTAGCTTAAAGCTAAAAATGCAGAATGTTGACTTGATAACTGTTGATAATGGTGGCTTTGACTTTGTCTGTTATTCCTAAGAACTGGATGTTGGGCAATTCTCGGTGAAATTCTGTTAAATTTAGATATTACTTTGCGATTTCGCTGTCAGGTGTCTCAACTTCCCCCACTATCCGGGGAATTGCTGGCAAAAGCGATTACATAGAACAAGCTTTAAAGCAGAGAGTTTTGTGTTATGTGCCGCCTTCGCATGCTACATATGTATGTGCGCCCCGTTAAGCCAAGCCATCAGATTAGGTCAGATTTGGCTGATGGTGCTGTAAATCAATTTCACAATCCGCACATCAGACTTAAACATTTCTAATCTCAGGCTAAAGGTCGGCACATAAAATACGTCGACTTGAACGCAACGTATCAAAGTTGAGCAACTTTTAACGTACGCTGAATACTTTTACAGCTTTCAGTAGATTTTTTGTTTGCTTTGACGTAAAGAAAATATTTATTATTTTTTGTGCAACGTGAAACTGAATTGAAAAATAAATTAAAAAACAAAAACATGACGGATTCTGTGTGCCCCGGCCTTCAATCATATACACGTTCTTTCCTAAAGCTGGCGCAAACGTTGGAGAAGAGCCATCTGGTGGACATTTTTTCCATCATAACTCCACGTTTTATAATATAAAATATACTATTTTCAAATACTGTTTTCTTCAATCAACGTACTACATACATATGTATGTACATATGTATGTATCTCTTAACCTTGCAACCATCAAATATTGCAAAACGTTCGTTAACCATTTACTGCGTTTAAGTCACACTCAGCAGCAATAACAAATTTTCATATGACGTAACATTTTGTGTCGTTTTTCTACCAAACCGGCCCCTAACATCACCCCCCCCAACCCCTCAACAAAAATATTAACTAAACATTAAACAGTATTGACATTTTTATGGCAGACTTAATATTCTTTGACAAAAGCACATACATCATCATGACAAACACGGACACACTTACACACATACTGGCTCTGTCTTACATTGTAGACGTTTTTAAACAAACACAGACACCAGTACAATTCTTAGGAGAGTGGTAGTCACAAAATACACATAAAGTGCATTAGGGAAGATGTTGGATCCCAACAAATTGTTGTGCTCCCCAAAAAGCTCCATTGAATGTGTTGCTAACGGTAAATTTGTGTGTGTGTCTGGTGGTAAACGGTTGTACGCATGATGCATGTGTGTGTCCGCCTGTGTGTGCGTGTGTATGCGTCTAATATGCAGTGAAGCAGAAAACTTTTACCAATTTCTTTTTTTAATTTTCGCAACGAGCATTTGGATCGTTGCTGTTGCAGCTGATTGTGTTGCTGTGCAAAGTGTAGGAAGATGACTGTTAATGTTGGTGAGAAGGACGAACATGATGTTGCAGTTGCCAGCTATTGTTGTTGTATTGAATTTTGCATCTATTCTACGTGTGAAGCATGTTTTCTTTTATGTGACAGCAAGTTTTTCTTGAGTACTTGATTAGAGATTAAAGACAAGTTTTTTAAAGTGCTAGCAGGTTTCAGTAGTTTTCATTTGTTAAGAGAAATATAGAAAATATTTTTAAAAAAATTTAAGAAATTTAATAACCAATTATTATAGTTTTAAGAAGAAAAAAAAACTTGTTAAGATGTTTAAAAATCAATAAAAAATACTCATACATTGCAGGCGCAATCACAGCACTATTTTCTATTTTCTACATTTATGCTTCGTAAGTGACTTCGTGTTTGCCTTATCAAGGCTTGAATTTTCTGAAAGTGTTGCCCAATTAACATATTAAAACCAGCACGAGGAGATCCCTGATCATTACCGTTTATATGCCTTGTATTTATGGCATTATTAACGCATTTACAAAATCGCCCAAAAAGTTTGTACTTAAAAAAAAATCATTTATTTAAGAACAGTCACTCACTGTTTGTTAAACAAAACTATCATCCCACATTTTTGCTGAAAATTATTTAAAACCGAATTCAAGCATTCATTCACTTACGTTAATACCCTTCAAGCGACACCGTTCACAGCAATTTGCACAGTTTTCTCCTCTTTTCAGTTTGATTGATTTATGTGTTTTGTACGCTTGTCAAAGAATTTTATTTTTAATTAAATTAAAATCAGCTTAAGTGCTTATTAAAAACAATACAATTAAAATTGTTATTAATAAAACAGTGCATTTCGGATGGTTCTGGTTTTATCAACAGTAAAATGTTGTAGACTGGCTCTCAAATATTTAAGGAAATAAATGTACGTTTTAAGGCCAGTGAAACTTCGATGTAACAGATGTTTTTTATAACGAAAAACTCCCTATAGCGAATGTGTTATTCAGTCCCTTGGACAAAAAATCACTTTATTGGAAAACATTTCATACAAAGTCGCTTTCTAAAGCTGAGCCAAAAAGCCAAAAATGCTTCTATACAATGAAACCGGAATCAAGCCAAGCTGCTAAAATCCCATTACAACAGCATCAAAGTCCAAATGTATTTGCAAGTGCATTTGTAAAGCCTCTCAACAACGAAGTACTTATGCGAATCCCTCTACACAACGAAAATATATTTTGGAAAAGAAAATTTTTAGTTAGAACTTTGGACAACCAAAGTAGTATTTTTTCGATCCCTTTCAGATTCGCTATATTGAAGTTTCACTGTACACGAATGTATGTACCTTAAAATGCACTTTAATTTAATTTTTTTTTTTTTTTGCTCAACAGTAGTTTTAAATGGCAAATTACTCACGATTGTTTTGCGCAAACTGTGAAATTATGGGATACTTAATTTAAAACGAATCTTCAAAAAAAAAAAAAAATGGAAAAGGTAGAACTAAAAACACTCTTCACTAATAAACAAATTTAGGTTTTTTTATATCAAGAATATTTCGTTGGGCAAACCTCGTTTAGTTTTTATGAAAAACGAACAGAACACATTCAAGAATTCCTTTGTAAAATTCAGCAACTTTCTTTTTTATAAATCCAACAGTTTAATGGCCCCAATGAAAACAATGCGGTACTTTCCACCACCATGACAATTACAAACCTTTTTTTTTCTCTCAATTTGAATGTACGCGCTCCCCTTAACAGACTTTCATAATGGAGTGATTTTTTAAAATTTACTTTTAACGAATAGTAACAAAAAAACAACTAGAAAAAATAGTAGATAAAAAAACACAAAATATTTGCAAAGCTCTTAATTTATTTACAATACCTGTTACCACATTGTGGTGGCGGTGTAGAACAAAAAAAAATGAAAATAAAGAAATTTCGTTTAAGAAGTATGAACATATCCATGATCTGGTGGAATTTTAAAATAATAAAAAATTCTCAGATAATACGGCTCATGTGGTTAAAGGCGATTGCCTGTGTGTGTCTGTTTTTTTCTCATTATTAAAAGAATTTATAGTGGTAAATGAGGTTGAATGAAATAAAAACAATCAATTGAACAGATTGTGAAATTATATGTTGAACTTTATTAACCCACCCGAAAAATAAAAGAACACATTTCATACACACACATACATACATGTGTGTATGTATGTAGGAGCGAATAAGTGATACCCTAAACTAAAGCAACAGGATAATCGTTCATTTCTACTCCTTAAAAAAAATTAAAACTCATGTGTGATCAGAAGAGACCAACTGAAATGGATGACAGAAAATTGTAATAAAACTTGCTGGGCAAACAAATTTGTAAAACTACATTTACAAGCCGAGCAAAATTGTTGCAATTTAAAGTAGCCCAACCATTAAGAGCATTAGGAGTTTCGAAATAAGATTTCTCAAACTTAATCCTCTTAGGTTTTGATGTGAGTGAGAGTCTTTTTTGATCCATATTAGTTAATCCTTAAACAATAGGCAATGAAAAAATAAATCATTGATATTCAAAATATTGGCGAGGGAACTGTCCACCAAGCATCAAACTTCAAACATGTAAAAGAAGAAAGCCCGATATTTCCTGATGATATATCAGAAATTAGTTTGTGGGACTGAAAGGAATTTCCAAGTTCATTTGTAAAGAAAAGAATTTAGTTATCAAACTGAAAAATTTAATGTGTAAGAAGCGAAAGTTGAAGTCGAAGAGTTGTAAGCAAAAGCAATTTCTGGTTCTGTGTTCAGTTTTAAATGCGTGCTTATGTGGATAACAATCTTTGGGGGAAAAAACCAACAACGCCGCTTGTGTGTTCGTCGCCATCTGAACGATGACTAAGTAAATGAGCATAACAAATGATTGTCAGTTGTTTAGCACAATTTTGCTTTGAAGTGGACACCAAGAAAATAAATCAGGCGAACGAATCATTAGCAAAGAAGAATATGATCAAACTTTTTTGATTTTGAAAAGTTTTTTTTGTATATTAAATTTATGTGATTTCTGTTAGGAAAACAGAGGATATTATATTTGAGATGCTTGCTGGCTGAGTTGGTAGAGCGTTCGACCAACAATCGGATCCCACACTCTACATGTTTCTATAAATAAGCCAATAAAAGCTGTGCAGTTTTGTACTCGTGGTAAATTAAAATTAACTAATTTCTTATATTTAAGACGTTGGATAAAATTGAATATCAGTTTTATGAAACAGAGCTAAAGAACTTGCAAATAACAATGATTTACCGGTCAAATACAATTGAGACCAGATCATGATGCATGGAAGCGATATTAAGTACATTTATATTGTTTAAATGCCGCTGCAACGATTAAATTTTATTAATCCCCCAATAGATCAGTTGGGAGAATGTTGCAGGATCAGTTACTGCCAAACATTCTGGGTGTTTCAGGAGACAGTTTTGTGCTCGTCAAAATAAAAATAAATAAGAATAATGTGTTTGCCATTCTGCAACAATCCCCAAACTTTAGACTAATAGTTGTTAAATAGACATTGACAATGTATGTACTTGTGTATATTATCCACCATTAATCACATTTAAGCCATATTGGAATAATTGTGAAAACCGAAATGCCAGCAAATGCCAGTAACAAGATACTCACAAAATGTATGACGTCTGGAAAGTGAGTCATTCCTCCTGTCACATCACGTTTGCCACAACATTGTGCTGGAATTCTGTAGAACATCTGCCACAGAAGGTGCGTAATGTCTGCTACCATGTTACGTTTGCCACAAGCATGTTTTTACGCTTACTGGAATCATTTAATATATTTTCTTATATATATAAAAATTAAGGTGGATATTTTTTTTTTCAATCAAAAAATATCTTTCTTTTGCGTGTTTTCTCTTTAGTTTTCAAATAGTGATAATGGGAATATTATATACAAGAATGTTTCATCAAAAAGTTTAGATTTTTTTCTACATAATATCAAATGGAAAATAAAATATCGAATGATAATTTAACAATAAATTTCAAATATTGCAATCATGTGCAGTATTTTATTTTCCTTATGGGTATTTTTTGCTAGTATTTGCATTTATTGAATTGTAAGATAAGAAAATGAAAAATTCATGTTATTTGTTAGTTTTTTGGTTTTAGAATTGTGTGAGATTTATTTTGGGATATTAAAAAATTTTAATTTTGCAATTGGTTTATATTTTTAATATATATATATAGAATTAATTATTTCCAACTAAACACCTTTGCCAACACTCGTGAAGAAATCTTTTGTAAAGGAAGTGGTCGTTGTGATATTGGCAATTTCGAAAATATCAATGATGTGGGAAAAGGATTGGCTCAGGTTTAGATAAGCAGCTGTAGGTAGCACCGTCAATGCCATTATGATATTATGAATTAGGACTATTGAATGAATATGTTAAAGTGTCATTGCAAAAGAATTGCATGATCCCGACGAGCCGCCGTACAGCGACGTTGAAACAGCTAGATGTCACCACGGTCAGAAAATATATATGTATGTACAATACATAAGTATATACATGTGTGCATGCACAAGTATAAAACCGTTATGATGTTAAGCAAAATCGTAAGCAAATATTGGCAAATGAGACCTCAAGTTCAAAAGAAAACAAAACTCAACATAAAAACCAAAAAAAAAAAAAAAAAAAAATTGAAAAAGTTGAATTAATTTACCATCAAGTCGTGGTACAATCAATCTCTTACCATTAGCAGGGATTTCTTTTGCTGTTTTCGTTCAAAGCAGAAGTTTTGGAAACTCAAAATATTGTTAAAGTCGACAGCTTTTATGACAGCTTTAATAAGACAACTTATTTTACTTTACTTTTTTATTTTCATTATCGAAACTCTGTATTTATATAAATAAATTTGACATTTGAATATTGTTAAAGTCGACAGCTTTTATGACAGCTTTAATAAGACAACTTATTTTACTTTACTTTTTTATTTTCATTATCGAAACTCTGTATTTATATAAATAAATTTGACAGAATAGGAGTTAAGCTTTTGTCACATCGTTTCATCGTTTTTATTTTATTGTCTTCTTTGGTATACTTGAGTTTAATAGTTTTCTTTAAATGAATTCGGTAGCAATATGAAGTTTGTCGCAAAGCACACGAGGGAAAAAGAAGAACCAAATAATGGCTATTACTGGTTTTGTGCTTTCGAAGACAAATTAATCTTTGCAGTGACAAAACATATAGACTGTCAACAAATTTTCTTGCTTCAATATATATATATAATATATATATATGCATGACATGTGGACAAAGAGCGAGATGGATGAAATGATGACAAAAATCTTATTTGTCCTGGCGATGGGTTCGAAGTCCCTTAACAACTTTGCTGATTGAAATCGATTAGATCATAAAACACTTATTGTTTTGAGTTTGAATTAATCTCTCCTAGACGTTTCGTTTAATGAGTGCTTGATGAATGTTTAAGTTCAAGTTTAAATTTATTACACAAATAGTAATAAAACAGCCAACATTCGTGGCAGACAGAATAACAACATCTACTAGTATTACAACTTGACACACTCTCCGTAATGCACATTAATTGAAGTACGTTCAAAAGATTAAAGCAGTTGGTTTGTGTGTGCGTTAGTGAGACTGGCAGCACGTGAATAATTGGTTGTTTGAAAACACACAAATATGTACATACAACAACAATAAACTAACAATAAAAGTAAATATCGTGCTGATTTATTTATTTAATAAGTCTGCCAATATGGAAGTTGGTTTGTCTATCAAACGAATGCTCGCTCGTATGTGCGTGTGCGCCGCTCTGCGCACTTGCTTTTTAAAGCACCCGAGTTGAATTGGCAATTTGCATACAATTGCCTGCTAGTAATCAATTCTCTGCCATTTCACTATTCTTTTTGTACGGCTGCTGGGAGTTTTTGCTATTCAGATATAAAGTACAAGCTTGAAATACTTGCTGCGGTGGCAGAGATTTTTGTTACTTGAAATTTTGTGTCGTTATAAATTGCTGTTTATTTATTTGTTAACGCTTGGCTGATTAACTTATTTTGCTGCGATTTCTGTTGTGAATTTAACTTTGGAATTTTAATTAGGTAGAAATTTTTTAAGCAATTTTCAAGTTTCGGCACAAGTATTTATTGGGAGATTTTCGTGGATGTAAGACGATGATTTGAAATTGATTTGTTTTATTTACGAGTAATTTCGAATTGTTTCTAATAGACCGTAAAAGGTTAAAGTCAATGTTTGAGGGGCTTTGGAATGAAATAGCATGAGCTGTAGTGAATTTCAATTTTCATGTAGTATTCAAATGAATTTTGGCCTTTTTGTAAAGAATATACATCACTAAGGGGCATGATCTTATTCGATGAAAATGATTAACATGAACGATAAAATTTGATTGTTTTTTCAATTTACTTGGTAACTAGATTATTTTACCACGCTGGCCGTTTGGATTGCAGTTTGATTCGCTGAATTTTACTTTACTCTAAACACAAATGTTGGTTGGTGAATAGCAAAGGCTTTCTTTAGAGTTGTAGTTTTTTTGCAGTAAGTTTAGCCCAGGTGAAAGCACCGCCTTAGTCCATTAAGACATTTGCCAAAGTTACTCTTTGTGTGTCATTGTTTTTCATAAGTCAGGCATATTTGTATTATTGTCGATGAGCGACTATTTGGTGTGATAATATGATCCCTCTTGTTTTTCTTAGGCCAGTTTTTCATCTATAGGTCGTCTTAGCTTAGAACTTAGAACTTTACCTGTTATTTCATCAAGTTGCGGCTTTGCCGGCGTGGCACTGCTTGCACGTTTGGCCTCTTTAGATACGTTTGGTGTGACCGTGTCAAGACGTTGCAGATGTTCTATTAAATTTTTTATATTATTAACCAAAAATTCCTTTGAAAATAGTACTATATACTTGAAATTCATGTTACAAGCGCGTAACTAACACTTTTGCTATTTTACAGTAGATTTCGGTTTTCGCTTATAAAATGTTTAATTCTTGTTATATTTGCATTACAGCTAACGATATGTTTTCTAAGCATATTGTTATTGGGCCGTTACTCAAGGGACGACCTTGAGTTGTGGGTTGTGGGGACTGACTTATTTAATAAAATTAAAAACTTCGGGTCACAAATCTTTTTTATCGACATTTGAAGAAAGTTTGCGATTTAAATAATTTCACCTGTACTGGATGTGCCTCACAAGAGTCTCAGCAAATGCCAAATTTTTAAACTTATTAATTCCCAACAGACATTCGGGCAATTGATGATGTATTTTCTTTTAAATTTTTCTTCCTAACGAGTTCATTGGTGAAAAACTCACTCAACACATCAATTGCCACGTTCTGAAACCGCCAAGTGGCACCTCCATATTATTATGCCCCTGTCAGAAACACGTATAAATTGTTTGTTACTTACACAACAACTATATAAATCATTTTGCCGTATGAAGGTAATTTTCTTCACAGTGAATCATGTATTTATAACTCTTGGAACATTGTAACTTGTTCCTGGTTACAGTATTTTTATGGTTAAACTAAAATAGGAGAAAATATGCTTATAAATTCAAACATTTTTAAATTTAAATTGCTTTAACCTTTTTGGATGTAATAAACGCGTCTAATTTGAAGATAAAAGTTAAAAAAAAATCTCCTTAAGCCGTCAAAGCAGAATTAGTCTTAAAGAATTCCCCAATACCCAAAACACAAAGTTTTATGCTTTTTTTCAACAAAAAAAAAAAATCCCTTTCAAACTTAAATTATTATTCTATTATTGAGAGAGCATAATTATAAATCACAATTACCTTGTACATAGCGCTTTTAAAAGCCTGCCCAGATAATTGTTGCAGAGAAATTGCCTATCAATTTTATTCACACGGTATGAGCAAAAATATCTGTGAAACTGTTTTTAAAATGTTTGTATTTGTCTGATTTACCGTTATTTTTTTCAATTTTTTCGCAAAACAACTCCCACGGCATAATTAATGATAAGCAATCTAAAACATATAAATTAAAGCCGATTTGAATGAAAACAAAATAGCCGTAAATATGAAGTTACTACAACATGTCAACTGATAACCGGAGCACAAAAACTAAATGATAAAAGAACATCTGCAAAACACAAATATTATACTGACCTAAATAAAAGCCATAATAAAAATTATTAGGCAAATAAATTGAAAAAAACAAGAACAGCACAAGAATAGTACAAAATTTGGTTTGAAAAAATGGCCACAACAAATATGGCAAAAATTAAATTTCATAACAGCATTTAAGCTGCTCTGAACAAATTTTGTTTTTATTTAAAAGAAATTTTTCTTTTTTTTTAATATTCCAAATGTCTGCTAATGTTGTGAATAAGAAATCTTGTAACCCAAATGCAACAAATTATTCCCTTTTTAATGGGTACAAGCATAAATGGTTGACATAATTTTTGGATAAATAAAACATTATACGGTGAAACTGCGATATAACGAACTTTATTATAACGAAAAACTCCCTGGAAAATAACACCTTTATTAGAAAATTTTTCATACGAAGTAGCCAGTCAAAAGAAATTCTGAACAACAAATCCTTTTGAGAGTGAAATTTTCATTTAAACGTGTCTGTACACAGAAATCGCAACCAAGTCATGATGGTAAAGTCTCATTATAACAGCAACAAAGTCTAAATGTATTTGCAATCGTATTTGTAAAGCGTCTGAACAGCGAAGTACTCATTCAAAATCCTCTACCCAACGAAGTAGGACAAAAGGACAAATATGTATGTATGTATATGCAGATGCAAATATAATTCCCATTATGGACACAATGCACCGATTTTCTGCATACTAGTGTGAACACAAAACATTTATAAATTCCCATCGTTTCCATTTTTAAATTCCTCTCTGTTTCGCAAAGCGCCAACCAATAAACGTTTGAAAAATGTGTCGATTTTGATCGACAACTAAAAGGCCGATCAAAATTATCGAGTAGTACATCTCTGTTCAAAATTGTTAAAAAAAGAAAAAATAATATACAAGAAAATGTTTCTGCTTAAATTAACAAATATTAAAATTTGGTGTAAGAGCTTAGGAATACATTTTGAAGAGAATACTCGTATAAGTACCTTTAATGCTGTCGAAATACCAGTAAGTGAAGAACGCAAATCAACACCGGTCGAAAAGAAGAGCGAAAAGTCGGATCGTGGTCCATATAGTGCCGATTATTTTAAAATTTTCAATCTAGCTGATATGAACCTAAAAATATTATCTACCACAACATGCAAATATAATTTAAATACTCGTAAATAAATATCAAACATTTTAAAATGTGTGCCAATTGAATACGGCAAAAGTTGTTCCGGATTGTGCTATTTGCACCGACAGTGGGATGCTACCTGTAGAAATACAGTCGCTATTGACTCGCTTCTTGTGAAAATGAGTGCAAACAAACATAAATCAATTCTATTCGACAACAAATGTCTAGGATGGCGGTGAAAAATCTAAAAGAAATGAAAACTATATTTTTATTAGCCTAAAATGGAACAGGGATGCAGAAAGCTATAGTTATAGCGAGTTTCATGTTGCGTTAAGACACATTTTACCAACGCCTTCTTGAACCACATGTACAGCAAATCAAAAGCTACCACGAAAATTTTTTCGATGCCCTTCAGATACGTTATATCGAAGTTTCACTGTGCATAGCAACGTTTGACAAGAAGAAGAAAACATTTTTAACGAAAATGAAATCAGTACAAACCATTACAGACGGGCGTTACTATTCCCGTTGTTATGATAAGCACTTCTTATGTGGATTCTTTGCAGACAAGAAACTGCTTAAAGATTCTGAAAACGCACCGAATCTGATTTGGGCACACAAACACACCTTGACCAAAGTTTTTTCCTTATCGTTGAGTGTGTGTGTGTGTGTGTGTGTGTGTGTGTATAAATGAAAGACAAGCCAACGCTCGCACACAAATATTATCAGTTTTTTATTTCAACAAAAAAGATTTTGTTTTTTTTATAATTCTGGACTCAGTTGTTATTTTTGTTAAAAACGAAACTTTTGTGGGCGAATTAAAGCCCTTAAGGTTACGAGTTGAAATTGTAGCGCTGCTTTTGAAGGTTGGCCTCAAATTACCTCGACTTATTAATTTAACAGAAAAAGAAATTTAAATAGACATTTTTGGAAGTAAATTACATGTATAATAACCTTTTTTAGCCCCCGCCAGTAGAATTGTAATTTTTTCTCCTGTTGCTATTTTTGGGAGATGCTTTTTTAATAACATTTTTTATATAAATTATTTTTAATGTAGAGTTAAAGGTATTTAAAATTTTTTTTTTGTAAATGTCATTCTGATTTCTCTGATTTTAAAAGGTATTATTATTTTAAGAAATCTTTTGTTGTTTTAAAAGGTATGTTTTAAGGGTTCTGTTTTTAAAATGTACTTTTTTAGTACTTTTTCTAAGAGATATTTTTTTACATGCTTTTCTTAAAGCCCAATTTTAAAAGGGTTGTTTTTCAACAAATGTTTTAAAATAGTTTATTTAGAAAGTAACTATTTTAAAAGGTTGGCTCATACATGGTTGATTTTTTAATAGGTCGTTTTTATGGAAAGTATTTTATTTTAAACATATATTTTAATGTCTTTTGAAAAGCTACTCTTTGAGAAAGTAACTTTGTCAAAAATTATGAAGACAATAGGGGGTATTTGTTAAAAAGTACTTTTGAACAGGCACATTTTGTCAAAGGTGCATTTTACAGGCTATATTTGATCAAATACTTTTTCTTGAAAAAACAACTTTTTGAAAAATTATAAAGACAATAGAGGGCTTTTGTTAAAAAGTACTTTTTGAACAGGCGCATTTCGTCAAAGGTACATTTTAAAGACCATATTTTATCACATATATTTTGTTTTACTAGATACTTTTCTTACAAGTAACCGATTTAAAGGGTACTTTTTACAAACTTATTTAAAAAAAAAATGTTAACTTTGTAAAAGAAGGAAAAAGTAAATTATTATTAAATTAATTACTTCTGTTGTTGAGGAGCTAAAAGCGCTGCAAAGACGGATAGTGGCTGTATATGCAAATCCGACTTTTTTAGGTCTTGCGAAATTGAAATCAAACGTTTTCATTTAAAAATGTATCAAACGGAATTATTTTTTTCACAAATTTCGCATCATTTGGTTGGAAGCTTTCCAAGTGCTTTCCAAGTCTGGCGTAGTTCTCTGATGTATTTTTTTCTGTGCAGTATAATTTTTTCATGACGAGTTCGCAAAGAACGTGTCGAGCGTATTAAAAAAATGCTTTGCCGGTATTTGCAATTAATTGAACGCAGTTTGTACGATTTTAACTTGATACCATTGATATTTTTTTTTAACTCCAATAACGAAAAAATGAAGGATTAATTTGAATATAGCAAGAAAAAAGAATTTTCCAATGACGTTCAAATATCACTTCAGTGCTATTATGTTCGCTTTAAACGTGGTATTAAATATAAACTTTTGTAAAACGCAGCTTACAAAAAAACTTCTATTAAAATTTGTTTTTTTAAAGCAGTATTCTGTGCATGTGTGTGCAAACATTTGCTATATTGTAATACTTGCCAGCACCTTCACATTCCAAATCACATAACGGTAGATATTAAAGCCTCCTTCAAAAAAAGGAAAGCAGAAGTTTAGTAATATTCATATATTATTTTCCTTTTTTTGTGGGAAAAATATGAGTGAAAAAATTATGGTAATTTTATGTGTCAATTATGTGCCAATAAACGTGGCAATTGTTATTCACACACTAGAATACCAAACTTAAATCATATCCTTACAGTTCACCTCGTTTGTATGGAGTGAGCAGCATATGTATGCCTCCCTTTTGGGCCTTATGGCTAAATGAAGCTTCATTCAACTTTTTTTTTTCTAAATTAATATCTTTTTTTTTTTGCTATTTTGCTATTTGACCATACAAATGGTCAAATTGAAGAGAAAAAAATATGCAAAGTTAAAATGGGCTACAAATTTGTTAAGCAAATTTTATGTTTGCTAATGAGATTATTTAATTCGAATTGTATGTATTCGTATTGAAGCGAATTGGAGGATAGACCCACTAGGCAACCGAAAAACACAATCAAGGATAATTCATAGGCAAGAATTTTCAACTTAATTTGCATAAATATGAATGCTTGGCAGTGTGCTGTGTCTTGAGTTGTGTTTACATACTAACACTGATTTTGATGTGCATCTTTTCTTAAATATTTTAATTCCATATTAAAGTTTAAGGTAGCAGAACACTAGGAAGAAAAATAGGTGGCTGATGGGTGTTTTTTTTTAATTTAAAAAAATTTTTTTTATTATTTAAAATTTTTTTTTTTTAATTTGATATTATAGCCACAAATGTGAGAATATTAGAAAAATATTATATAAAATTTTTTTTATATTAATAGGCTCTAAATAAAAAATGTCTCTTCTTTATGGCAGCCTGCCATGTATCCTGCTAATTTTCATCATAGTAATTTATACATATATAGAAAAAGCCCAGAATTGTTTTTAATCGTTTTATTCTTTAAGAAACCTTTTTTAAAAGGTTAAACAACATAAAATTAATTTTAGTTGAGTGCTCTAGTTATGTCTATTAATAAAAATACATGTTAAAAAATTACCTGAAAAAAGTATTCTATCGAAATGATGACAATTGAAAAAAAAATATTTTAATAAGGTGCCTTTTAAAAACATAAATTTCTTAAAAAATTATCAGTTTGGGAAAAGTACTCAATAAATTTACTTTCAAATGACTTTTCAAGCAAGTTCATTGTCTCTAAGCCCATTAATTTGCAAACAAACTCAAAATTATTTTTCTTAATATAGAATATTTAGTTAAAACAATTTGAAATAAAACATAGAAAGTATATGGAAAAAAGTCTTTTTAAAATGGCTGTTTGATAAATTAGCATTATTTTAAAAGGAATCTTTTGCTTTAAAGAGCTCATTTTTAAAACAACTGACTGAGAAAAAGGAAGAACACTCGTTACAAATGCACACTAAAGTTGGTTTTAAGCTAAAGAAAAACTAAAGGTAAAAAATGTCATTTCTAATCAGCTGATTTTGAAAAAAATATAATACATATGGATTAAAGTTGGTTATAAGTGGAAGAAAGAAAAAGAAGAAACACGTTAAGAAATCAGTTGCCAGCTGATATCAGGCACATATTAACTTTTGCTGGTAAAGTGAGTTTTTTCCTGTTCACAGCATATAAACAGTGCACTTTAAATTAAAAGTGATTCAAAATGTCTTAAAACATATATTTTTTTGATGACTAACGTCATGGCCTTGAAAAATATATCAGTAAAGAGCGTTTTTACAAAACTTTTAAACTTTAAAATCATATATATATTTTCACTAGAGTTCATTATAGTATTTCTTTTTTTAATTAAAAAAACAACTCCTTCAAAAGAATGTCTTTTTCATATTTTGCGTATGAAGACTCTTAAAATAACGACGTTTTAACTAGGTTTCTCCCTACTATTTCTAATAGATGGGCTAAATGAGAGGAGCGTGAAAAATTGCCATTAAATTTAATTGAAATTTGTATGCCAACACCTGATAACCAACCTGTTTAGTATTTATTTATAGGTTTTAATTCGAAGATAGAATTAAAGAATACAGAAATAGTTCTCAAATAAAAATAAAATTGAAAATGAAGAAAGAAACCAGGCAGAAGAAAATAAGGATTAAAACACAAATTTTAAGATGTTGAAAAAAAAAATTAAATAAACTAACAAAAGTAACGGCTTATTCTTGTTTTTAAAAAAAAGTGCTGATTGGTTGCAAAATTGTTTACTTACGGGCAATTCTGCTTCAGACCTTGGAATATCACTTTTCAAATCATTTTACTTGTGTGTTTTTTGTTCCAGCCTTATGCAAAGAAGGCGACAAACTTTTGCAAAAAGTTTGGTTTTGTAATATTTATACTGTGTGGAAATGTTTAAAAGAAAATGAGAAATAAATAAGTTTCTCAAGGGAAAGTTTGATTGCAATGAAACTTTACACAATCAGGGTAAAGGTGTCAAGTACAATAATTTAATTGATATCATATTGTGCTAAAGAAAGCAAGCCCATCTATAATATCACAAAACGAATAAGGTTGGTTACATGCCTGATTCTATCCTTATCAAAAGTTATGTACCTGCCAAAAATATTTCAAATTTGAAATCAGTGTTGTGTCGCATGCTTTGTTTGTCATGCAGAGGCATGATTATTCTCTCTTACACAGAAGGGGGATACAGGTCTTGTTAATTTTTTCTTTGTTTATTGCAAAATTTTTAAAACAAACCAAGAATTGCTTTAAATTTAATTTTAGAATCTTAAAACTAGGATTCATTGCAAAGCACTTGAAAATTTCTTGCTAACACTCATTATCAGAATAAATTGTAGGTACTTTGATAATTGCCGTAAATGAAGCAGCAGCAGATCCTTTCTTAATTAAAACCAGAATAATTTTTTAATTTCTTAAGAGACCAACAGGGTGAACCCTCATTTTATTTTAATGGGTATCAACAAACTTTCAAGATTTGTATGGTTTTCCCCCCATCTTTTCTGTACCACAACTGGAAAAAAAATTTATTTATTATAATCCATAAAACTTTTTTATAAAAAAAAAAACTGACTAAGAAAAACCACAAAAATTCACATACATTTAAGTTATTTATCACATTAGTAACGGATCATTACACTTTTGAAAATAAGAAACCGCCAGAAGCCAAGAAAGAAAGCACTTATATTTGGCAAAACAAAAAAGATGATTTTTATAAAAATTTATTGACAGTAACGGCGTAAATGTCAAAAGTGTCAGATGACAAAGTGCCACGCACACACACACGCGCATTCAAATACACAGACACAGGCCGCAGCAAAGCAGAGTTTAAATTAAATATGCTGAAACAGATCCGGCTGTCAACTAAAACAGGACAGTATAACTCCTGGTACAATTCAATGCACACGATAAATGTGAACGAGCTAAAAAAGAATGGACAACAATTTAATTTATTAAGTTCTGAAGAAGAGAGAAACATAGAACGAAACAAACACACGAATTGTTGTAAAACAATACAAACAACTGTTTGGAAGACAGACACTTGTTGGGGGTTCTGGGGAAAACTTCAGCCAAACGAAATTAATCATATGCGTGAAGAACATTCAATTTGTTGTTGTTGTTGTTTTTTGCAGCTCCAAGGACTAGTGGGGATAAAAAAAGTACTCCGGCTTTTAAATGAAGCGAATTTCTGTCTGCAATTTTAAAATAAACTTTTCGAACAAACTCACACACACACGCACACGTACACATCGGCAGGCATACGAATACAACGATTTTGCACATTTGTAACAATTTCAAATTGATTACAAAAACGAGAAGAAAAAAAAACGGTTTTAAAAGCCAGGCAGCGAAATCTAGCCATAGATCCTTCCTCGGTTGTATGTAACCAGAGCCTGATGTCTTCTTTTAGGTTTTTCTTTCGTTCCGATTTGTTTTTTGTGTTTGATTGTGCATTCTTTGGTTTTACTGATGGCCTGTTTGGCCAGAACTTTAAGCGATTTTCGCATAATAATAATTTGGTAGACGTGATCTGAATTGATGGTTGGCTTCTTTATGCGAACCAAATTAAGAAGATTCGTTGAGCACGATAACAACAATATTGATGATTGCGATAGCAATAATGATTGTGTTGATGATGATGACGATGACGATGATGATTTAAATGCAGCGACATAAAACATTACAGATTACAATGCATTTACAACTTATCTGCCATCTTCTGTTGCAAGTATTGTTAACAATTTTTTGGTAGCAACACCGACTGACTACACACCATAATCGTCATCCTTGTCATCGGCATCATTTTCATAAAATCGAACAACAGAATGTTGGCCAGTAAAATGTTACACTCAATAAATGTGTGTTTTAAAGAAAACTTTAAGTTCGGCAAAAGTTGATTTCTGGCTGTTAGTTCGGATTAAAACATTTTGGAAAACAAATTTATTATATTATTTATACAATCCGACTAAAGTTATATTTCTGATATTAAATAAAATTGGAAAGCAGTTATATTCATAACGATGTTAGAATTTTATCCCCTTCCTGACAGAAATCTGGTGGCAAGTGACAACAAGTCGCCACTTTGTTTGACTTTTTGAGACTTTTTTACTGGCTTTATCAACAAAGAGTCTGCCCTGCTTTCTTTGTATATATCTGGCAATAAGGAATAGCATATGAATTTCTGATTCCCACATATCTTCAAGTGGAATACCTGGTCAATAGTACTTATAATATCACAGCAATGTTAGTGACATGCACAGAAGATTTTAAAGTTTCCAGTATGCCAGTAGTTTCAATACGGCTCCATAGTCATCATATGCCCTTCCAAGCAACTACCCAATCGGTAGTACTAGAGTCTATAGGAAAAATATCTCATTTCAATGTCAAAAAATGACCCCAAATAGAGTTCCTAGTCAATAGTACTTGCAGTACTAGTGCAATCTCAGTAGCACGCATTATAGCACAGAATGTTGTAAAGGTTATACTAACGATAGTTTTTCACTACTGACAACAATTGTTCTTATTTTGTGTCACTGGTTTTAAAAAATTATATTATAACGTAACATTTTTCGCAGGAGCGAATACTTTGCTTTCTTAGTGCCGAAATTTTCCTTTTAGGAATTCAAAAGACTCAATGCCAGGCTTGATGGCATTATTGTTTAATATTTTTGTTATGGACTTAATGACATGACAATATTTTGATGCTTTTGTTTTCGTATTTTAAGGTCAACCGACACTTACAGGTTATTGTCACAAAATGTTCTTCAAAACTTGTACAAAATCAAATAGTTTTTTGAAAATTTATAACGATATTATAACTAAGATTTTACTATTCTTTGACATCCATGTGTCAAAAATAAGTTCAAGGCAACAGTAAAACTTTCCTAGTAAAAATTACTGTTTCACTTAAAACACTGTTCAACTTTCTTTTGGTTATAAACAAATTTTCTGTAGAATAAAATCGGCTTATTAGGAAAAATAACTTGTTAATTTTAGTTTCTTCTGTTTTAGAAAAATAGTACAGAAAACAGCGATCACTGTTTAAATTCCCCACTTTTTTTTCAAATACATATATCGCATATATTTTAAAAGCATAATTTTTTAAAGTCAAGAAGTCATCCATGTGCAATTTTTATATATTTTAAAGTGTAATTTTTTATTGTACAATAACAAAATATTTTTTTTAGGAAAAGTTTTAAAAAAAAATTATATACAAATTTTTCAAACTTGTTGAACGAAATTAAAACGACACCTTGAAGACATTTGAAATCGTAAAAGGAAGACAAATTGGGGCGACTCAAAAGGTGTAAATCGTGTTATATCATTTTATTTATATAAAAATGTTTGTTCCAAATAAATTATTTACGAATTAGGATTATACGACACTTTGGGCCAAGTGTAAATGTTTGGAAGAAGACTGTAAATACTTTTATAATATTTGAAATCATATAGTTATTAGTGTTTTATATATATTTAAGATAAATCCTTAATCTTTTTACTCTATAAATTGGAATTAGTTAAACTTAATTAAAATAAGTTTTCAGCTATGAAATCAATGTTTGTAGGTGAGAGAAGAAGGGCAGGCAACTCAACATACTCGCATTTACGTGCAAAGATTAAACCACTTACAATTCTGTTTTTTATACAAATACCCATTTTCATTGTAAACATAAAATTAGTTTTGATATATAAAGTTTTTGTTATCCTTAAAATTAAATATTTATTTCTATATATATAGACAAAGTTCTTTTTTCCAAAGATTTTAAGACTTTTCTGCATGTTTTTTTTAATATTTGAGGTGCTTTTTGTAAATAAATAAAAATGCTTTATTAAAATTATGGCATTTAATTGTCTGGTTGCTACTAACAATTATATCGCCAGTCAGGGACAATAGTGTTTTGTTTTTCTTCAAAAGTACCCAGCAGAATACAACAAGTAAATGTCTGGAATTGTCTATTTCAAACATATTCCCGTTGATGTCAACAAAGTTCTGAGACTACAACGAGATATTTAACTCAACCATATTTGTTTTTACTAGTCGTCATAAAATTAATCCCCACTAACTTAATAAAATCAAGTCCAAAATTTGGTTTTTCATATTACGCTTTTCCATATTTAAAACAGTTTTTTAAGTTGCGGTGATTTGAAGCATTTTAAAGTTTTCCGCCTCCCAGATAAGGTCCTTGCCAGTTTCATTTTTGAAAACTTGTTCATTTGAAGTTTTAATTTTTCCTGCCTACTAAGTCTTGAAGTTGACGACATTTATTTCATTTTAAACTCGCTTTGTGTGAGACTTATTTAAATTTTAGCTTTAGCGCCTGCTATTAGTTTTGAATTAATAGGACTTAGTACACTTTGCTATAGCGGAACTAGTTCACACCACCTTCAGCACTACTTCTGTGGTAAAATTATATACAAAATGAGAAACCATTTAGTTGATTAATACCTCATGCATAAAAAAAAAAAAAAACACAAAAGTTTCGACCACCATCTATCCTCGAGTGTATTACAAATAAATCCTTAAAAAAATCCAAATGTTATGGTTCAAAAAGAATAATGTGCACTTGTGCTGAGAAGCAAAAAATCAGTGCGTTAGTTTTCAGCATCCTTTCAAATGCACAGTACTCAGTACTCAGTACTCGTGTGCTGTCTAATCTACGTTGTATGTACGAATGAATAAATGTGATTTAGTAACTGGTGAAAGTAGTAGTTGTAGTGGCTGCAGTTGTTCTGGCCTCGCGCGCTCTGTGTGGTAGTAGCGGTCAATCCGTATTCATGTCGTTCATTTTAAAACAGTCACACAACTGTCAATATTGAAAACCATCTTATACCAATCGAACGAGCAACAGCAGTTGTTTATTTAGTAGCGAATGAGAGAACGAAAAAAAATTCATTGAAAAGTATATCAAATAATATCTTTAACGATATTAAGTACACACTTAATGAAATTGTAAAAAAAAGGAAATTCTCTTGGAAAAATAGACTTCTCCTGTTGACGCCAACACTTGCTTGCTTGAACTCCAAAGCACAAAGTATTGAAACTGCAATTGACAATTAAAGCTAACAATTTTGTGAGTTTGTTTTTGAACGTTGGATTTGAAAAAGAGAAACCAAAACAAAACAAAAATGACACTGAGTGCCAAAAAACAAAAGAAAGAAACAAAACTTTAGCCGTTTACGTGCACTGAAATTAAAGTAATTTTACCAATGAAATTTTTATGTATTATTTCGCCTTGTTGAGTTTTTAATAATTTTTTGAAAAATATCTATAGATTGTTAATTATTTCCTTAACAGTTACACAAATATTCAAATCTATTGAGTTTATGTACAGCTCAAGCCATATTTGAACAACTGAAGTTCAAGCGTACTGTGGCCAATAATTATAATTTGTTTTGTTAATTTTATTGCCTCATATTCCATTCCCCAAGTACAAAAACTGAGAAATGCCATTGAAAACAAAAAAAAAAAAAAAACATACGCCCTGCATATTTATAAGCTCTTATTAAAGCTTAGAAATTTTTCAGTGGTATTAGACGGCAGCTCAAACTGTTTTGCTGTTGCCACTTCGAATGAGAAACAAAAACTAACGGGTTAGAAAAAATTCAACGTTTGATGCATAAATGTGAGGAAAGCAGTTTGGTCCACTATCCTACCAAATCTGTAGGCTTGACTTCTGTTGAAACATGTGCCGGATTTCGGAGAATCCACAACTGTGGTGGGTTAAAGTTTCGGCTTATTTAACATCAGAAAATATTAACTTGGCTTGTTTTAATCTAATATTATTTATATTTTTTCATTGTGTTTTTGTTTATTTCAATTACTTTTTTGAGTGCCTCGATGGATGAGTTGGCAGAGTATTCTTCTAACGTCGTTGGTTCGATTCCTATCAAAGACTGACTGGTGAAAAAAGCAGTGCTATAAAAATAATAACAAATACAATATAATAAATACAACACACAAAAACGCAATGTTGGTTTAACTGATGTTTGACTGTACATTGGGCACTAAACAGTCTCAACAGCAGCAATTGAAAACTCTGGCATACTCATCCCTGCAATATAGAATAAACAAATAGCAACACACTACTCCTTGTTTCCTCCTACTCCCTCACCCAGTTCTGGTACCATGCACTGCCTATGTAGGAGTCGGCCCCTAAGTACTGGTCCCAAGAAGAAAGCAAAATATTACAAAGTCCGCCAACATGTGTCTCTAAGACACACACACACACACGCGAAATAAGTAAACTTGGAGAAAAATTTCGTTGTTTACATACAGAATTACAAATATTAATGTAAAATTTTTGACAGCATTCACACTCTCAGCATCAGAAATCTCTCAAATGATATTCACAACTATCACTTTCAAAACAATTGGCTGGATGGATTGATAAGGAGACTCACCGAATCGTTTTTCAAATTTCTTATTCTGATAGACACAAGGGAACTGTCTTGTGACACACATTCTGAAAAGTAGTTGTTTTGGTACAATCAAATTTATTTGACTGTGTCTGCGAGACACATGCCGGTTGTATTTTAGGTTTTCACTACTTACCCATAAAAATACAATAATTAAAGATTTTAACTCCTTATTTTTGTTAACCTATACAAAACATATGTAAAATAAATACAAGTCTTGCAGTTTGGCTGCAAAATGCCCAAGATTTGCTTTACTACAAAATTTGTCTTCATAGACACATGCGGGTAAGATTAGGGTTAATATTAATTACAAACTGTGAGCTCAACGTTTGGTAACAGTGATTTAGTACTTAAGTTGACAATTTTACTAGTTATTCGCATCATGATCAAGAATAGCAAGTAAGTAAATTGAGACAGTTTTGGGTACCTTTTGTATCCCTGTGGCAAAGCGAATAAATGCCAGTTAATATTTTACTACAACTGAAAAAAGTGAATTTCAAGTTTCAGCCTAAAGCGAGATGAATTTCTGAATTTTTGTTTCCTAAAAGTTCTTGTGACTGTGTTTTCTTTTTCCTAATTTATTGTCTTATATGTTTTCCTGCAAATAATTTGAACGACTTTTTATGAGTTTTTCGTTGAATTCTTTGAACACAGTTTTCATTTAATTTCATTTGTAATTTGCAGTTTTTAAATCATATTTTGTATTTTTTATTATATTTGGCACTTGCACGTCTCACAGTTATTTTAATGGATTATTTTTGCGGCATTATACAATATTTGTAATAAATATTCTTTTATTAGAAAACAAAACAACACTCACCTTTTTTTCTACACGGATTTAATTAAAAATACATCACGATTTTATTAGCTTTAATAATAATTATTAATCGTTGCATCATTTTCATAGCACGTAACGGTTTTCTATAATTTTTTTAAATTTTATTTTTATTTTTTCAATAATATTTTCATAGCAACGATAATAAATTTTCTTTAAATATTTTGCTTTATTATTAAATATATTTATTTGTTTTTTTCTTTCTGTTCCATCACTTTTTCTAAATCACTAAATGTGTTTATCGCGTTCTTTTTTAAATTCCTAAATTCGAATTACACCAATTAGGGACCGCTCTGTCTGCGTTCAATTCCCACCGACCGTTTGTAAAATGATTCTCCTTTCAATAAAAATGTTGGATTCTTTTATACCTTCGTGTCGTTGATTCTTGTGTTCAATTTTGTTCTGTTCTGAATTGTAATTCTGCTGAATGATGTTGTGAATTTGTTGCTGATGTTGGTGTTTTTGTGCACTTTTTTTTTTTTTTTGGTTTAATGATGTCGGCGTTGCTGATGATAATGATGAGTGGAGAACTGTTTGCTAAATTGTGTGGTAAAGTGTTCTTCCCAGCGGCTGAGAGTGTGTCTTCGCGCACACGCACTCGTACTTTTGGCCGGCCAATGAGCCAGAAAACCAGAACAGAATTGCTCATCGCTCTACCTGCCGAAACACTTTTGGTTGGCTTGTTTGTTTTGTTGTTGTAACAGTTTATTGTGCGAAATGTGAAACTTAATGAAGTTTTGGCTGAAGCCCTCTGCTGCTTTCTCGCACACAGAGGGCAGCCAACGAGCAGCAGCAAACACTTAGTTCTAGTTAAGCTGCTGTCGGATCCGATCAAAACTGCTGCTGCCAACTACTGCTGCTTGTGTTAAGGGAAAGATGTTGTTGAGACAAAGCAGCGTAGAGGGTCCAATCAAACAGAACAACTCAAGTTAAGAGCTACTGGCAACATTTTGCTGTTGCAAAATTCTAAATTTATTATCAGTGTTCTTTTTTGTTTTGTTTCTCTTCTTTTAATGTATGAAGAGCTTCGCTTTGTATTGGTTTATTTTATGCCCCCAAAATTGTTTTCACTGTATATTTTTGCTCTCCAGCTCGACCGTAATATAAGTTGAGCAAATCAAAGCAAGTGATTGTGTGATAATTTTACAAACCAATTTAACTCTCGCCAATTAAAAAAGCACGCACCGAAAAGCTTTGCTGTAGGAATTGTATTTTTATTGCATGTTGGCCATTTTTTAGCTTCACTAAGAACACTAAACAACCAAAACCGATCGTAAAGTGTTTGCAGGAATTGAGGTTGACTCTTGTTCCGCAGGATTTTTATGGTGAATGTTTGCCATTATTTATTTAACTTATTTCTTTAGCATCATATACCAAACAAGTAATAAAATTACAATAAAAGTTCAAAACTACATTTACTCGATTGTTTAATTTGAGAGAAAATGTATGTTGGTCATTTTTCTGACTATTGGCTGTTGGATGTCAGCAAAGAAAATAAGAACAGCTTCCAATATACTTATCTGTGACATCTTGTCAAAACAACTTAAATCAACATAAGTTTTTAAGGAATTACTATGTTCACCAAATGGCTTTAAAATTATACACTTAAAAAAAAACTAATTTGTTTATACTTGATTTTTGGTTTTTAAAATTTTTGACATACAGCCGATGAATATCCGCTGTATAAAAGTTACTTAGAAAAGTAAAACGTAAGAGGAAGACTATCCTGTGGTTTTAAAAAATATTATTTCAATGATTTTCTTTTAATTCTCATTGTCTTTCTAAAAATAATTCTATATAAAGTTGAATGTTTGAATTTTTTTTTTTCAAAAGTTTTCAAGTCTACTGATGAATACGATACCACCAGCTAGAAAAATAGCGATATAGTTTGGTTTTTAAGAAATATTTCAACGCAAAAATCAGAATTAAAAAAATTATTTCGTCAATAGTACAGAAAAAAAATATTTTTGTCAATAGTAAAAAAATGATTTCATCAATAACACGAAAAACATTTCGTCAATAGCGCGAAAAATTTTCTTTAACAGCGAAAACACATACGGCAGTAGTAGAAAAAAATTCGTCAATGGCCCAAAAAAAAAACTCCGTCAATAGTACGAACCATATTTTGACAAACAAAAATATAAAATTTACTTAATTTAATAATATTCGACACACTTTTTGCCATTTAAAAATTCGACTCAGGCGGTTGTAATAAATGCCACTGAAATTATAATTTAAATAAGAATTCATGTTAAATCATGGTGATTTTGGTTGCTAAAGGTTTCGCAAATTTTAAAAATACACAAGGCTATTCCCATCCCTAAAGAAAAGGAA
Source organism: Epicampocera succincta (assembly GCA_932526305.1). Taxonomy (NCBI): domain Eukaryota; kingdom Metazoa; phylum Arthropoda; class Insecta; order Diptera; family Tachinidae; genus Epicampocera; species Epicampocera succincta. The sequence goes on from OW052034.1 coordinate 64,743,008, forward strand.
ACAACTTCAGTAGAACAATACCGTCCTATTGCAATATTTCTCATTATTGTTCAGATTTTTGAAGGCATTTTACACCATAAAATTTTTACATATTTCGTTGAAAAATTGGATTCCGCAAAAGGTGGCGGTACTGAAGAAGCTGTTGTTAATGCGCAAAATTATATATGTAAAAGGTTGGATGCGGGTCAAAGAGCTGCTGCAGGCATATTTTTTGATCTATCAAAAGCCTTCCATATTGTGGTAATGAGTGGAAATGAACTTTTATTTTTAAAAAACTATTTAACGGTAAGGAAATAACTTGTTCAAATTAATGAAAAAGTAAGTGAATTGAAAATTGTTGAATATGGTGTTCCTCAAGGAAGTGTTCTAGGCCCATTATTGTTTTCCATATACATTAATGGCTTACAAAATCTTAAATTAGCAGGCAACATATTCTTATATGCCGATGATGTTAAAATATATTTTATCACCCTAAATTTGAATAGAGAAATAGAGAGAGAGAGAGACAGATCCTTCCCTAACTGCAGAATATATTCGTATAATTAAATTTTTTTAAATCCTGACAAGACAAAATTAATACGATTTAAGTCATACTCTGCCTTCAATAATAAGTTAATGTAGGAAAGTTCGATTTTTAAATATTTGGGTATTTGTTTTCAGTGTTATCTAATGTGGAGCCATCACATAAGGAATCTTTCCGGCATCAGGTTTATTATACAAGTTTAAAAATAAATTTGATGAAAAAACTAACTTTAAAATTTTGCGAGCTTTAATTCAAAGTCATATCAACTATTTGGCATTGATATACGGATTTAACAGAAGCGTAGAGTTAAAGTCGCTTCAGAGAACCAGAACCAAGCAGAACCAAGCTTTAAAAACTGTATCGAATTTACATAAATAAAAGAAAAAACTGTAAATTTAGTATCTCTGAACAAAGTCAAGATTTAAACTAGTGCAATATTAAAAAAAAAAAGAATTGCCGCACAGTTTTTAGCGCAACAAATTTATATTCTGCTTACAACGATTTTAACTGTCAGACTTGATTTTAGAGTAAGAGTTGGGTTTTTCTGCAAATAGAACGCAATAACGCATCCTTTTCGAAATGAGTATGTAAGTGATTTCTTCTTTTAAATTTATAGCAATCCACATTCGAAACCTAATTATTTAATTTGCTATGGTTTACTATGGTTTGTGTATGTAGCGTTCATCTAAAACATGAGGGAAGACAATGCATACACACGAACACAGATGACGAGTTACTTAGTGGCGCCCTAATAAAAACAAGATTTTGCATTTTTTTTAATTGATAATTTAATTTTAATGGATATTCTTCTAGTAGAATAATCATTCTTTTACGTTTATTAAATCTTTAAGAGAAGTTTTTATGTCCTTTATGAAGCGCTATACGAAAACTAAATTTGTTGTGACGCAAAAATTTTTCTATAAAATAAACTCAAGTGGAAATAAATTTTTTTATCACTTTGCTACCCTGTTGCCACACATACATATTTATGTATATAAATTTGAATTTTTATATTTGTGCGTATTTTCAGCAAATGTTTTGTATATCAAATAATGATTTTTTTTACAGAGTTACTATAACTTAAATTGTATATTTTGTGTTGGTATAATTTTTGCTGCTTCCCGCTTTGAATTTTCTCTGCTTTTTCATTCCACTTTAAGACTTTATTGTTTGCCTATAGAACATATGTACCTGCCTGCGTGTGCAATCAAATCATGACCCAGCGTATGGCTGGCGGGTTTCCTTTCATTAGTCCATATACTGCTCCTTGTTTTATGTTCTGCTCTATTGGCGAAACAATTTGCTTACAGTTTTTATAAAAAACCAACAAAAAAAGTTGTTTATGTTCATCTGAATGAAAGCAATTTTCTGGTTTTATTTAATTTACAACTCTTTTTTTCAGATAAATTTTTTTTTTTATATTGTACAATAATATAATCACATTTTTTGTTTGTTTCTCGTTTGCATTCTATTAAATTTATTATTTCGATGGCAACAAATTAATAAAGCAGCAAAGACGGAATCAGTGTTATTTTGCTGTGCGTTTCGTAAAATTACAAAATCTGAAGAAAATCCATTTGGCAATAAGTTTCACAAAATTATTTATCGCATAAAATACGAAACAATTTCATGATTTTGTTATTTCCAGCTTTTGACTTGCGAATAATCTTTTTTTTCTCTTAATCGGCAAGAAATAATTTTAAGTTTTTCCAATTTTCCAAAAATATTATTATTAATATATAATTTATGAAATCGTCTAGATCATTTTTAAGCACCCAAAAGTCTAAATTGAATTGTTTTTATTCTAAAAACAATTTTTACGATTTATGTAATTACTTTAGAAGAACTTCTAATTGAGACACACAATTATTAGTTGATTTTGTTTCACCAACAATTTCTACTGAAAGTTTCCAGCTGATTCTGCTCAGCAGTGTTTTTATACCACAATTCCGAATTCTCCCTATGGCTTTTTGCAGATATATCGACAAGTATTTAAACACATTATATCAGATGTTTCAAATTAGTTTTGTTTGATTAGAATAGCTTTTTGCTAGACAGACAACAGCGCTTACCTTATTTCGCAAAATAGCTCATCCACACTCTCAGCAAAATAATAACGGAATTAATGCAAAAATATACTCAGAATATATTGTTTTAACGTTGTTTAGTTTTGAAAGTGCAGCTTCAATAATAAAATTATTTAAAAAAATTTTGGATTTTATAAAGCTTTCATTTCACAAAATAAATTAACAAAATAAATATGTAATTTTAATATACAATCTTGTTAAATCAACATAAAAAATTCATTGTACCAGTTTTATTCTCTATCGAACAAAAATAAACTTTATCTTGCAGCAACTGTAAATTGTGACAACATTGAGCTAAATTTTCCTTAATTTTATAAATCCATTGCTAAAATCTAGCAAATCAAACGATATTACAAAACTGTAAAAACGAAGCTGTTCAATGTGAAATATGTTTTGCTGTGAGTAAGAATTGAATACTCACTTTTGGTTCAAAAGATTTATTGCATTTGCTTTGATATCTGAACTTTGAAAATTTAATTATTTTCACATGTATGTTTTATATCTATAGGAAAATAACTTGTAGGTAAAATTGTTAGTACAGTGCGAGTTCGATAGCAGCAACCACCGACTACTGCAACTTTATAACTGCAACTATTTTTGAAAACGAGTATCAACACAAGTTTTTTACTCATTCCTTTCTTTTCTCCTTTCTTTTTTGTATATCTTATTCAGAAACGTAGTTTTACCAATGTAATTACATGTAGCCAATGTAGCCCATTTCAACAATATGTCTTACCCGTTACTGCAATCGTAAAAGCCGAAAATAAAAACAGATAATTGTAATACCAGTTAATGTTTGCATGGATTGGCTACCAAAATCTAAAGGCTATCTGAGCCATCAAGGAAAAGGTATTACAAACAAAAGTTTGGAAAACTATAAGAATATCGTCAGCTGGTTTCATTAAAACTCTAAGCTGCAATGAAATAATTATCCATTAGAAACAAAAAGCTCTGAAATCAAACATTTTTTTCAACTGCAGCTTAATTGTTATTAAATAATTAATAATTAAAAACAAATATACAGTTTTTTATATTACTTGCAGAAGTATGAACTTTAAAAGGGCACAAGTCATTTAAAAAAATAGTTTTGGTAGTATTAGAATATTTTTAGCTATTTATTTATTAAAGCTATTTTTAATTGTAGTAAAATATAATTTTCCAAAATTTTTTTGACTTGGAACTTTTTTAAAATCATGTGGCGCAGCACATTTCTAAAAAATATGTTCAATCACGGATACTGCTTTGGCAGTTCATGCTAATTTGTTTAATTTTTAACAAATAGTTTTCTTATTAAAAATATTTAATGGAAAAAGAAAAACAATGTTTTTTTTACTACAAATGAAATATTTTCAAGTATAAAACGTACTGGTCGCCGTTGTAACTTTTCGGTAACTTTAAAGAATAGGTTTGTTTCAGTTGGGAAAATCGAGCTCGAACTATATATGGTTTTTTATTCTTTTATAAGTGTAGTAGTATTGGCCAAACATCCAACAGCGAAATGGGACATAAGAAACACCACCTGGTGTGTCAAATTTCATGATATTAAATTTTTTTTTATTTGTATTTAAAAATGTTTTTTTCACATGAAACCGTTGGCAAGTGTTAAAAACATCGGAAATTAATACAAAAATGCAATTATAAAAATCAGTAAAAACCTACTTAGTTTGATTCAACAATGAAATGGGAACGGGCACTGTATGAAAGTGCAATACAGAGGGGAAAACTTAAACTACGTTAAACTTGTTTTGACACACTAGGTGGGTTTTCTTAATCAGGGTCACATATTGCAAATCTTGCATAATTTCCACATTCAAAATTATTATAAAATTTCGTTATAGTACAATATATTATACTAAATGACTTTAAAGCAATTAAACTTTATACATTAAAATATTAATAAGATGATTTCAAAAACTTAAGCCAGCGCCTTGTCCAGAAACTATATATGTAGGCCTTGAGTTTCCTTTAATAATACTTATAATATTGATATCACCTTTCATTCAATTACTGAAGCTATAAAATGCTAATATTGGTCATTAAGGTGTATGTAGGAGTTTTTGATTTTTGAAAGTTTATAAAAATAAACGATTTATCTTTTTGATTGACCACTGAGCTTTTAAGGTGTTAAATAAATATTACTTGTATAATGGACGTATTCATTACAAATTCATTCGAAAAAATAAATGATATGAGCTGATGAGGATGATGATGATGATGTTCGAAATATCTTTTGGTTTATTCATGTCTCTTATTGTTATTGTTTTTATTGTCTTGATGACTATTGTTGGTGTTGTTGTTGTCGTTGTTCATTTACGGCTTTTGTTTTTGATTTTCTTTATATCTTTTAAACACTCATCGTAATTTTTTTTGTTATTTTTTTTGTTTTTTTAATTTTTGGTTAATAAATTTGGCAGTACTTTTGCCATCTTTTGTTTTGTTTTTCCTGCCTCTCTGTCTTGCGTTGGCAGGCGACGCGAGTTTGTTTTACGTCCATAAGCAAATCATAATTTAAATATTATTTTGACACTAATGATGGTTATTATGTGTGAATACTGTATTCAGACGAAAAAGTATGAAATTTTATTTTGCGAAAAGAGCTGGAAAAGTCAATTCAAAATTAAAGGCCAAATCTTTTCTTTTTTTTTTAGCTAGCAAATAATATCAACTTCAACCAGTAAACATTTTCTTTTATCTGATCCACTATCTATAATTCGTAGTTTGATTTTCCAACTTACTTTTGTATTTGAAAGGATCTATTTGCACTTTAGTTAAAACTCATAGATATCCTTTTCTATTCCAGTCTTCCAGCTACTCTAATGATTTAGTTGCAAAAAGTTCTTGCAAAAACTTTATTTCTTTTACTGCCATTCGGGGACCTTCTTTATATTCTTTATGTTCTTCATTTGATAGGGTTTGTTTATAAAAATATTTGGCAATCAATATGTTTTGGAAATCTGAACATTTGTTCCTTTTCTGGTTTTTGTATAAAATAATTTTAGTGCAATTTTAGTGCAACCAGGACTAAACAAAATTGCGTTCCAAAGCAGCTGTTCATCTTCTTAAACATAAAAGCAGTAACTAACATTATACTTAAGTAGAACAATTCCCCAAAAGTCATAATTTTGATTTATGACTCTTTAAATTCTTGTTGGAAAACTAAATATTTTATTATAATTTGCAAAACACTTTCGGACTCCAGCGTTAGCAGCACAAGCAGATCATAGAAAATTTCACAAGATATAGTCCTGACGCTGGTTATGGATGTTACTATAAATTGTATAATAAATCGTACAAGTACAAGAGTTTTTGATTTCCCGTGAGCGGAGCTTCGTTAAAAACAATAAGCAGCGTCAGTTCATATTTTTTTTTAAACCATCCATTTTTTCCCTTATTTTGTTCTTCCAAATTTCTCTATTATTAAAAACGCCACGACTTATACATTTTACTTTCAAATGAATTGGTACGATTTGTTGGTTCAATTGCGTCAATTCATGTTGTCGTAAGTGCGAAATTTTATTAAAATTCAGAATCTAAAGTTTCAAAACTTAAAATATAAAAACTATTATGGGAGAGAAAAACAACTTAAATATGATATATGATAATTTACAGTAGGGAGACAATAGTAATTTATTATAGATCTGACGATTTTCGTTTACAAACTGTCTAATTTTTATTATATGAGAACAAAGATTAGACGGGACATGGATGTTGTTGATTTCACATACTTTGTTATTTAAGTGGTAATGAAGTTCAGCTGCAGATATGTCGACGCAACAAAGCTAGCCAATTTTTCAAAAGGTCGCAAGCATAACAATATTGTTGCATTTCAAGAAGAATTTGATGTAATCGAAATGTATTCATTTGCTAGATAATTTTTCTAGGTCCAGGTGTTTACATCTGAAATATGGCTGAAGGCCAAAAACTTGTTGCACGATGGTACAAGTCTTTGAAATAGATTTATTTTTACGCTTTTTTAACGTTGGATATACGTTGACTTAAAGCAACAGTTCTCTTTAAAATGGAATAATAAAGCAAACCCGTCCGAAAGTCCAACTGTTTCTTATACACAAAACTTTTTTAATTTATAACCGATATTTGTACAATATAAAAATCGTGCGATATTATTATATATATATATATATATTATATATTCAAAAATAAAGTTTTAATAACTTTCTTTAACCGACCTCGTTTATCTATTGTTATTTATTGTGTTCGCCTTAAGTCCCTGTTACTGCTCTTCTTGCACAATTAGTATGCCGAAGCGCATTCATGTGTGTGCGTTGCATGAATGAGTATTTAAAAGAGCGTCTTGCTAGAGATCACAACATGTTAACTTTTCCTTTTTTCGTTTTGCTGTTAGAAATGCAAAAGCAGGACATTGGAGTTCATGTACACAACCTTGAGATAATGTAAACTCATTTGCTGATTGTTCCACATTGTGGCACATTCACTTTAACGGGCTTTCAATCAATGACTTGCTGAATACCAAGTTAAGACTTGAAATTGTAAAGAAAAGTTTTGGTTGTGAGCTAAAGCAGAAGAACTCTTGAACATATCCATTTAAATTGGCATGTGTAGACGCACACACACTTGTAATGCTTTTGTTTTCGCAATTAGTTCTCCTTCGGTAGAGGCAAAACATTTAAATTATTAGTAATTGGTGTTTAAAGGAATTGTTTTGTTAAGAGCTTCTCACTTAGGGAGTATCTTGATGGATCAGCTGGCTTGAGGTCATTTTTGTCGCTTCTCACGGCCCTCAAATGCCATTAATTCACGGTGAGTTCAACAATAAACTTGATAAATGGTCCAATTTGTCCAAAATCCAAAAAGATATGCAAAGTTCCGTGTGTTATAAATGCCTTAAATGGAAACTTTCTGGCATTGGCGGCTAAAAGCTGGGAGACACAAAAATCATTAAAATATCCATATAAATTATATTCCCGCTTTTCTTTTAACAGCTTTTAGATCTATTTGCTTAGTGTATAAAGCTGTTTTCATTAGAAATTATGCACCAAGCAATTGCAAAAAATATTAAACCAGATCTGTTCAGAAATCAGGATAAATTTAAAAATTTCACGGACGGCGTATTATCGTTTTTTGTTTTTGTTATTGCTGCGCTCGTCTCGAAGATGTGTTCACAGTTTCAGCTTTTTGACAGGTTTAGTTTGTTTGTGAGAGCAAGTTAGACGCCCCAGCATATCCACAACTTATAATGGATACAACAACAACCAAACCTTTTTACATCTAACTAAACAATAACAATCATATATATATGTAATTATACATAAAATCACTGAATAATCCAACAAACAAATCCACATAAATACAGTATAGAAAAAATTACAGTATTTGGGGATGTTGGGCTCCTTGATCTTTGACTGAGCTTTATCGATGGTATCCAATCTGGTCACTCGATATTCAGTTAAATGCTGAAAACTACTAAAAATAACTTCCTCTTTCCTCCTCCTTATGATCTAGTTCGAGTACATTGCACTGCATAAGTAGGGTGGAACCCTGAATAGTGGTCCAAAAAAAACGTTGAGAAATTGAAAGAGAAGTTGTGGAGGATATCGGCATTTCGGTTTGGCTCTGGCTATGAAATTTTTCCGCAAATTTGTAGCATGAGCCATGTGGTAATGAAGTTCGTCCCAAAACTCCTGACTTTTCACCAAAATTGCGTCCCCTTAGCAAAAAAACCACTTCCTCTTTCCTCCTCCTTAAGATATAGTTCGGGTATTACATAAGTTGGGTCGAATCCTGAATACTGGTCTAAAAAAGCTTCAGCAAGTGAAAGAGAAGTTGTTGAGGAGGTCGGCATTTGGTTTGGCTCTTGCTATACAATTTTTTTTGGCATGAGTCCTGTGGCCCCCCACTGCTACACGTCTTAGCATTGAATTTGGCTCAAAATAATACGGTGGCCGTGCCTTAGCCACCACTTAGACTCAAGCATGTAGCAAAAGCTGCTTCGAGGATTGTAGAAAATGCTGGCGCAAGTGCACTATTTCTTAAGGGGTCTACTATGACAAGTATATAAACAAATATTGGAAAAAATTCAAGCCCATCTCACAGCTGTCTGTGCAAACTTTTTGCACATTAAATGATGCAGCATTAATATTTTTATGAAGTTTGTTGCTTTTTTTACAGCTTCAACATATAAAAGAACATTCTCCCCTAAAACATAAAAATTACGCCCATGTAGCCAAAATAATAAACCAATTCTTATATGAATGATTTAAAACGTTTTTAATAAATTTCGAATCCTTACAGAACTCAACATCAATAATAAGTAATAAAAACAAATACATAAAAAGCATCAAAATAATATAAAATGAAATAAAACACAGTATTAAACACGTTTGTTTACGACGGTCTATACGATTATGATCATTAACCATGACTATAAACAATTTAGCGCCATATTAAACCAAGTACTTGTTTAACACTTGTTGTTCATGCTCTTATTTAATTTGTTGTTGCTACTGTTGTTAAAACATTAAAAATGCAAATGCTTTAACCGCCAACAGTGCCGAGCGGGTGAAATCTAAAGCAAAAAAAAAACATAAACATAAAATAAAAATTTCAATATCAGCAAAATAAACGTGTATCGATTTGTAAATAAAAAAAATATATAAAAACAGCACAACAAATTCATAAAGAATCGGCTGGCAAAATAAAAAAGAGTAAAAAAAATTTGAAGACAACAACATAATTGTTTAAATGGAATTTTCAATCATGTTTAAACAGTAATAAAAATACTTGTAGTCAAAGACATGTTGCAAGACTTATCAAATAAGTGAAAAATAATCCCGTTGGCTTTCTCTAATATGACTGATGTAAGATTTTTTTAGTTGTCACGTCTCAAAAGTCCACAAACTAAAATTGTGCTTTTGTTGAAGTACATTACGAGCTCGATTTGCACAGCGGAAAGGAAATCCAGATTGTTGCTTTTCCCGAAAATTTACCATAAACGACTACAAAAAACTTAATACAGGGTGGAACAAAAGCCACGACGAGATTCAAGAATTTAATAACTTTTTCGTTTAGATATTCTTTACTTTCATTCAAATTATAAAACATAAATATGGATATTTTTTTACACTAAATCTGAAAATTAACTTACGATAAAATTTTTCAAAACTTTTGCGGTCGAACTTCTACAGCAATGTGGGCCTTGAGTCGAAGGATCTTAATCACATATACTCGCTCCAAGCCTCAAAAAACGATGGCTCCATATCTCTGAAATCACATCCCAAGTTTGGTTTCTTGTTTCTTCGTTAATTATTTCCCCATTATTTATTCTCCAGTTATGATTTAAATAAAGTGATGAAAAAAAATATGTATATAAACGATAACGTTTCGGCCTACCCCCCCCCCCCCCCCCCCCCTTATAAGAACACAAGAATATTTAACTTAAATTTATTTATTTGTATTATTTTAACATAAAAACATAAATAAAAATGTTGCAATTGCGAAAATCGCAACTTACTTAATTTCTTGAATAACAATTAATTTTGTTACAAGAAATATATTTTTCTGTTGTCCACTCCAGACGAATGTCAATGATTTCAATTTTCGGCTACTTTTTGCCGTTCTTTTATTTGAACATTTTCTGCAAATATCTTTCTCTGAAAGATCTATAGCTGCACATTCCTCGGAATAATCTTCTCCAATCCGTTCACCAATTTTCATGTCCGGTAAAATATAGTGGAACAGAATTTAAAATAGATCCTGTTGTTGAAGCCTGTTCATCTGCCATGTGGTAGTTTGACAAACTCAATAGTCGGTTGCCTACTTCAGTCCATTGTTAATTTTTTTCTTTAAAATATCCCATCATATCTCAATAGCGATGCCGAAGAATCTTTGCCAAAAGAGTAACTGCCGTAATATTGAAATCATTGGCTTCTTCTCCAGGTCTGGGCTTTTTGTGTTTCCCCGGCAGCAGGAGGTAGGATACCATGTTTTTCGGTGAATATAAGAAAAGGGGTCCCTCGGTTGGCACGGCAACTCTAAAACTCTAAGAAGTTTATGTATGACTACTGTTCGAAACCTTCACCAAAGGTCAATTGGCAGAACGGGGACCAACAAGCACCCCGGGTGCCTTTAGGCGTTCTGGTATTGGTCATAGATTGACGTGCTTACGATGGCTAAAACGTCCTGGCTGTCTTTTAAATTTAAAAAGACCAGAAGTAGCTTTAGTAGATACAGTAGGGGAGTGGTCTACGTTCGGTGCATACAAATGTTTTCGATGTGATGTTATCTTGTAACAGATTTCTGTTCGTTGTAAGGACGTAGGTACAGGCAAGTTGGTTAAGGCTCGATGTTCCTTGATGATATCTGGCTGCCAGCTCAGGTGCTTAGTCTTCCATCTGTTGCTTAGGGAATTATCGGCAGAAGGGATTAGATAGTTGGAGAAGTTTTTGTTATGTGCCGCTTCGCATAAAGCGAGAAGATGTCCCTGGTACGCCCATGAAGACGATCTAAGTTCAGCAAGTGTGGTTGGTACCCACCCGGATTAGGCCATAATAGCAGCTGCTCTTTAACTCTTTAAATGTGTGACAAGTTTGTTTTCTTAGAATCTCAATAAAATAGAGAAATTAATTATTAAGACTGTTGTAAAGACAAATATAGAAAAAGAAATTCCTGTTGTGTTGCGTTGGGGAGTCGTCATAATCGGTGGTAGCGCCAACCCAGCTCGCGCTGATTGTCTTTTTTTTTACCAGTCGATGTCTTAAGAAATAGAAACAAAAACAAAACTTACAGAATTGTTTTAATACTTTTGATTCATCCAAGGATAGGTCCATTCATCCAGCTCTCTTAAGTATTTTCGTAATAAATTTTAAATTCATTAAATAAAAAATAAGTATAGATCAGATTTTTGTCTAAAGAAATCAGTTTTCTCCAAATTCTAGTAACAGGGAAAAGTTTATTGTTTTTACAATTTACAAGATGTACATAAGAGGAAACAAATTTTTTGTTAAATTTATTTATCTTAAATACAATTTCACACAAACAACCAAACCGAGTACGTTCAATCAAGTCGTGTAAAGCAGGTGTTCACATGTCAACAGGAGATAAGAGTCATGTAAAATGCGTATAAAGAACTTATTCACTTAACCACTTTTCCAAAAGCACAAATGACACAGACACAAAAGCCTACTTGATGCGGTCTTACACTGAACAACAAAAAGGCTACGACAACAACGTTGTCTCCCAAATGCCACTAATATCAAAATCGAACATATTGTTTTATGGAAATGATAAGGAGATGTGTGTGCGTGTGTGTGTGTGCATGAAAAGAGACTTCCAAATTTCCCTCTTGTTGTTGTTTTGTATTGCCATAAGGCATGATTATCAACAGCATATTCCTGCAGCACACATGGTTACAACAAATGTAAATATTATTATGCTTTTTTCACGGCCTGTTTTTTCTACACATAAAAATAAAGTGGAAAACTTCGTTGCTTGCTGCAAAGTTAAATGTTCGTACAAAAATGTGTTTGTTTTAACAAATAGTAGCAATATTAACAACAACGTCAGTAGCTGCTTAATATTGTTGCTGCTGCTGCTGCTGCTGCTGTTGTTGTTGTTCTTATTTATGCGTGTACGTGATATTCATACAAAATTTTAGCCTCAACTTGAAGCCACAGCTCATCACACCCGGGTCGGCTTAAGCAAACCGAATCAAACCAGAAGAAGATGAACATGAAAAGGTATTTTTAAACGCACAAACAAAGTCAAATAATGGCATACCAACCAGCTGAGCTTTCGATGAATGTGCGTTTATTAGTTACCCACCAGCTATTTGTTCTTCGATCCGCCAACCCTGCATCCAGCCACACACATTCATACATCTCCCCATCCTTTAGCACATTTCAGCAGCCAAACAATCAAGTAACCAAACAACCAAGCAACCAACCAACCAACCGACCAACCAACCAGCCAACCAGCTAACGAACAATATCATTATAAACGCCATCAGCTACGACTAAATCAACTTAAAAAAGAATGAACAGAATGTGTTCGTTTGCTGTTAGAAAATCAAAGGGCCATTGTCTTAGATTTTTATCATCGTTTACATTCATAATCTCGTCATTGATTACCGTTCCTGTTGTCATCAGAATATTATTTTTGTACAGAATTCCTGTGCTCTGTACAGGATAATGAAAATGATTAAATCTTCTTACGTATTTAAATACGGCGCTGGCTGGACATCTAACCCGTGTTCGGCAATTTTGTGGCCAAGAGCCCACTTAAAAGCTACGGCTGGCCTGTTTGTGTTTGTTTTACAGCAATTTCAGCTGAAATGTTTGGTTTGAGCTCATATTCCAAAAATTCGTCGTTAAACAACCAAATATAAACATAACGTAGGCTGAAGTACAATATACTGTACGAAATATTATGCTATTTATGAAAGAGGAAATATATTTTTAGTGAGTTAATATAAAATATCTAATTTTCAATGTATGAGAGTAAGAAGGGGAGAGAACACAGATGTCGAGTTTTTTCTTAGGTACGTGGCTTTGCATTTTGCTTAACGATATGTATCTATTACACTTCTTATATTCTCTATATATACAGGATTTTATATTAACGAACGATACTAGCGGCGGCATTTGCTGTAAACTAAAATATATTTCCACAAATACCAGGCAAACCCTTTGCAAGAACAAACAATAAACTTTCTTCAAAAAGACTTCAAGAAGTGTTGTTTTTTTTATCAAAAAGATGCGCTACCTGTTACATAATGGGTGAGTTCGTAGATTAATTGGCCAACAGTCCACCGGTTCGATTCCTACCAAATACTCCGGTGAAAAAACAATAGCCAAAAATTCTTTATATTCAACTAAAAACAATAAAATAAAAAACGATACACAATACACAATGATACATACATAAATACAAGCACTCAATAACCCAACAAACAAATCCATGTTAATACAAAATAGAAAATAAAAAAACGCAATGCTGGAGATGTATTAATTGATGTTTCACTGGACACTGAACAGTCAGAAAGAACATCATCATCTGATATCCTCATCTCTGCAAAATAAAAAAAAATAAAATAAAAATAGCGAAACACTGTTTCATCTTTCCTCCTACCTATAACCTAGCACTGCATATGCAGTGGTCGACCCCTGGATATTGATCCAAAAATGTCAATGACAAATAATCCGACAAGAGACTTCCCATAAGACTTTCTGCTTTTTTTTAAGCGGCAAGATTTTTCATTTCATCATGTTTATTTTCTGCTCATATTTCCGATTGCATTTGAGGTGTGATGGTATCCCTACGAAAGAAAGTGCTATGAAAGATTTTTTGACATTCGCAACAACTTTCGTTAGATTTTTTCCATACAAAAGTTTATATAGTTATTGTGTAAACTGTCCTTTAGTAGTTTTAGGAAGAAGTTGAATAATAGTCTTCTTTATCAGTGTTGAAATACAACAGAACGTGACGCCCACCCATTAAATTATATAAAAGAAACACAATTGAAATTGTAGTGCAAAGAAAAATATCTCTGCTTTGCACAGTTGGCTTAATTTCACACAGAGTATTTTTGACTTAATTTTTTAAAAAAATACATCTTTGTATGTAAAAATACATGTATGTATTTTTTTAAGTTATCTAGATCCAAGCAGTACAGCTTTTTAATTAATTATATTCTTTAGGTTTGAGGTCTTTTTATATTTTTTGCTTTTCTTTTTTTATAGTTATAGATTAATCTATAACAGATGGCGGCTCAAAAACAAGTAATTTAAATAATTTGAGGTATAAAATTTTTAGAATAATTTTTTTAACACAAAAACCTACTGATAGTACTAGAGCATAGGATTGGAATTTGGAGCCGGAGATTGAAATTTAAAGGATTAAGCAAAATACTATATCTTACAAAATTTTAGATTTTTCGAAATTTGAATTAGTCACTGCTTGACACCCATGTGACTTGTCTTGTCCATTTGATCTACTTGTGTGTTATTTTATGAGAGCGGTAGACATTTCTTATTTTAATTTTATTTCTTAAGGTTACATTTCATTAAAATATTCCTAGACTTTTCCTGTCGTTGAAAGTATATACATAGTTATGTATTTAGAGTGGTCTCCCCATTTTGTGGTATGAGCTTCGCAATTTCTCACATGAGTATGTACGCGCACAATTGCGTTAATAGGGGAATCACCAACATCACTGACATACGTGAATCATAGTTAAAAAAGGGAAAAACTACTATTTAATTAGAACTTATGTTACTGTATTTCAACGCTTATGTCAGTTTATGACAGGTTTTTCAAATCAATTTTTTCTTAAGTTTAGCGTCTGGTTGCGGGCTATTTAAGTCTTCAGCTGTGGGAGTACATTTTGGGTGAAAAAAGTAATCAGCACTTAGAATTTACAATACCCGGACGGTTATGAGAGGTGTCCGGTTACAAAAGACACTTCAACTGTAAAAGATTAAACACGCAACGCTATTTTAAATCCAGTATATTGGACCGACTTGCTAAAGCAGCAATTTGTTGGAAATATCACTTATCTAAATACGTTTAATAACTTCAATCCAGAGAGAGCTCGTTTATTTTTTCCTGACAATTTTTAGGCATATTAAATATTATGTTATTAGTCAATTCTGTTCATGCATTTTTGTTCATGCGTTTTTGAATAAAACAAATTTAATTGTGTTTTGTCGCCAAAAATATATTGATAGCGGCTCATATTTGTTAATACAATATATTTGTCATTTTGCGTTAAGAACAATTTGAAAAGTATTTATTTATTTAAAACACGAAAATGCCAAAATTGATTTTTTTTAATTTAGTAAAGTTTTAAAAGCATTTTATTACTGACAGTATTTAGTAACAAGGGGAAGAATCGATTTGCAGACAACTTTATGTTTTTGGTCTATAAAATCAGTGTCAAATTGATAAACTGTAGATGTCATTTGGTTATTAAAGAAAAGTTGAAGTTTGGAATACCATCTGTTTCCGCTGGATATGACTTTAATGGAAAGCAATTAAAACGCCTTCATGGTCTATAGTAAACGTTATTTACCAAAATACAGGACTTTTTAAATGCAAAAAGTACAATAAGTTTGAGTTTGATTTGTCCCTGCATTTACCTCAACACCAGCAAGATATCATATGATTTCATAAACGTCCTAAGTTGCATTGAAAACATTTGTCAGGAGAAGCAACAACCCCAAATATGAAATTCGAGGATGTATAGAGGGAAAAGGATTATATCAAATTAAGAAATTGGTTTTCGTAATGTTGGGGTCTTTAGAATTTTGATGACAAACACGTTATTTTTAGCTGCAGGAGTGTAAAATTTGCTATAAACTAGTATTTTGATTTTGATTATTTGTTACTTAGGGCTTTCTTAAAACTATATGACGAAATACTTCTCTTGAATAGGTTGAATATTAACCATGTAGTAAAAATGCAATAAATTGTGCTGCCTCTCAGAAATACAAAACTTGAAAGGTATTATTAAGAAAACACGTGTTTCCTTAGGAAAACGTAATAAACTTATTTAAATAATTAAAAGGCTTCCATAAAATGTTTATTAACAAAATCCCTCAAAAAGCTTTTAACTTAATTTATTTAAATACGTGTCTTTTCTGTTCATTTCATTTTTCCACTGCTTATTAATACTTTTCCCATTTCCTTGCGCATCCATTTCATGCAACTTGACAATTATCTCTTTTGTGTACTTTTAATTATAAATACACTCCTTTTTTGCTGTTTAATTTGAATGAAAAATTCTTAAAAATATCCATTACTTTCTTTTCACAATCACGACATCCTTAAATATTTCGTCATTTTATGCAGAACAAGGACATCACCTAAAGGACGCATGTGAATAACAGGCAACAGGCAACAGGCCCCAGATTGCATCAGCCGCAATAAAACAATTACCTGGCTATTATAAATACTATGAAGTATTATAATTATGGCTGTTGTTGTTATTGTTATAATTATGATTAAAATCGGGCATAAAAGAGTAGGAAAATTCCCTTTTGAACAGTGAATTACGCCTTCATGTATATGTATGTAATGCTTTAAATTACAAGTGGGTGGTTCCCTGAACTGGCTGGCGTGCGTTTGTGATGCAATGAGATTTGTGAGATAAAAATAATTAATTGTTACATAATGTTTTTAACATGCTTTGATGTTTGTTCCAGATAAAAATTATTGTTCGCAAAAATTTGTCATAAAATAAAAAATACAATAGAAGCAGGTTGATCCATTACAGTGTTTTGCTTTATTTTCCTTGCAACCCAAAATCGTTAGTGGAGTATTTTAATATTTCAATAAAACTCATTTCATTTCAGAGTGATTACACTCCATGTTTTTACACTAAAGTCCTTGTACCAAAGACCCCAACTAAATGTTCGTGAGTTCTTAATTTCCCTGAATTATGAATTTCAATATTAGTATTATTTTCCAAAAACTCTCTTTTATCCGCAAGGTCTTAAATATGTCTTTATTCGTATCTGCGGACATCTTTTGCCGTCTCGGTTAAATGATTCAAATATTTTTCTCCGCGTTACGCTATTGTTGTTGCCGAAGAGTTGGCATTTCTGAATGCCACCACTGACCGCAAACGACCCGAAAGAACACAAAAGTTCAATAAAAAATTTATTTACTTCATTCAGTGCCTGATTTGTTTTGAGTAAAATCAGGCAAAACCGCACATAATTGAATTGAAATAAATAACAAAAATACACAAGTAGCGTTAATTTCGCTTTATTTATTTATTTTTTGTATTATTGCAAATAAATCTGTACATAAAATATTTTATTCATACAAACACACATACACACACATATACATACATATACATACATATATACATGTATATAAAAAAAGCAAACTGGCGATGTAAAGCTGTCAGTAATTGACAGACAATCAGTCATTCAAAATTCTGTGTAAGTTGGTTCTTTTTAAGCCGGTATAAAAAAAAAGAAAAAACATTTTAAGTACAGAATACAAATTCCGTTTTTAAGGTGTTTTGTTGTTGTTTTATTGTTTATATTTTGGAGCTTGAGAATTTTGTTTTTGTTTGTGTTTTATTTGTGCCTGTCGAACTTATTGTATGTTTTACTCACCACTCTGTTGTTGTTGCCGATTACTTTTTTTATTAAAGTGACGTCAACATGAAGGCCGTTAATTTAAAATCAATGGCCATAAAACGAACGTTTTATACCTGTATTTTGAATTTCTGCTAGTTTTGTTGAATATTTAGAGCAAATTCATTTATATGGACAAACAAGTTGGGAGCTGTTTTGTTGATTTTGTCAAAGAAGGGAAAGTCGCTTTCCTTTTTAAATTACATATACAAATGAAATAATAATAATTTAGTGTAAAACTTGCTACAAAAACTCACTTCTTAAAACATATATTTTAGCAAAACTTCTTATAACAAATTTTAGCTTAAAGGCATTCCAGAATCATTTTAAGATTTGTTTTTTTATTACGGATATTACACGTGTTGTATATAGATATGTACATATGTATGTATGTATGGAGTTCGAAACATGAATATATGTACATATATCGTCATATAAGTTTAAAAAAGTTCTAATTAACAAACAAAAAAAAAAACAAAAATCAAAATTAATTTTTCGACTGATTATGATGAACCGTAGCAAAATATAAGTTCCTGGAAAACTTTTAATGTTCTTATGTACAAAATCGTAAAAGCCCTTTTTTATTTTGGGTTATGTTCTTTCCGGTTCATGTCATAGCAAATTATACAAAGAAACCCGATACCTTTAATAATATTGTGCTAAAAAAAACTTAAATTTAAAGAAAAAATATGATTTATATAGTTTTTATAACAGAGTTTCTTGCTTCTACTGAAGGATTTTGTCATATAATGATATGTAATGATATTAAGGCATTTATCCCTATACATGAAAAATATATAGTCTTTACAAATGAAAACTAATTGAAAGAATGTCAGTTAAATAATCAATTATATTTTTGGACTTTGACCCATAACAGAACTTTTAGAAGCGAACACATATTGTCTACGTACCATAAGAAAGTTCCGACATTCATTAGTGATAATAGTTAAAGTTTTTTTTTTTTTTATAGATCAAAATAAAAACAAAAACGGAAAGACTTTATAAAACAATTTCTAAACTTCCTGTAACAACTTAGAACAGTTGTGGCTGCTGATGCATTGCAGAACAGTAAACAACGCAGTTTGCCAATGAACTCTTTTTAGAGTCCACAATATGCACTAGATTTGCCTACATTTTGAGTGGCGGGGGCGCTAAATTATATATATCGGACTTGAATTCGATTATATTAAGAAAAAAATGTATGGTCGATGTCACGTTCGCCAGCTTGTACTAGACGACAGCAGAAGATTTTAGAAAGGTGCCATTTTCCAAATGAAAGAGTTTTAGACACTGGAATGTTCAGACCAAAAACTGTGTAAGAAAAAAGTTTGCTTTAGGTGTAACTCGGGGGCAGTTGGAAGACTTGCATTCATTATAATTCATTTTAACTCACGTCTTCGATAAAAAACAATTTTTTTTTTGTTTTTTAAAGTTTTTTGTATAAGTGCCTCGCAGACAAAAAGAACAAATTATCCCAACCCCAGGGTAAATAATTTTTTCATCGTTCTTCTTTTTTTTCTGCTTCCACCAGAATCTCAAAGAACGTTTTAAATAGGATGCACTCTTTGGCAAAGGTCTTAATAAATTTTTGATTAATTATTTATTATTTTGTTAATGTTTTTTTTTTTTATTCAACTGCTTTGCAAATTAAACAGTTTTTGTTGGCAGTCTTTTGTTGATTTTATGAATTAAAATCTTGTAAAAAGTGCGCTGTTAATGAAAATATGCAAATGAAATTAATTGACGGACTGATTACTTTTCTTAAATATGTACTTAAAAATATATATGTATGTGTATTGACTTGAGACTCCTTTTCTTCCGTTGGCTGTCTGCCTAAGAAGTCTCTGTCTGTTGTTTCATAATACGAGTATGAACTTAGACTGGCTGTTCAGCGGCAGTTGTAAGTAAGTACATAAATCTTTATGGATGTATGTATGGATCTAAGCATGTACATATGTAAATATGTATGTATGTGTATGATTTCCATATTAATGTTTTGATTTTTTTATGGCTCTAAAAATATTTCTTATTTCCTCTAGTTGCTTTTTAAAGGGCTCAAAGCAATCGTTTTTTCTTTGTACGATGCGTAGATATTAGCAACATGAAACTTAATTTACTTTTATTTCTCAAACATTAATGAATCAAAAATGATTGTCGGCAGGCAATTCATCAATATGCAGCGGCGTATTAAATATTTAAAAACTTTGCGAAATAATTCATTATAAGTATTAGGGAAAGATCTTTTTTTATGTAAGTACGAGTATATACGAGGTCTATTCAAAAAATATTTGCTTATTCATCAATTTCCTTTTGTCTCCCCTAAAAGTAGTCAAACTAATATATGGCACTTTTTGGTGTGCCCTTGAGCTCTATAACCGGTTCGTGTTTTATTTACTCAATCGACACAATCTTGGGAAAGGGAATCAATTGCGGGGGGCCGATTTTGGCACGAACTACGCTCCACACGCTTCATGCCGAACATTTTCGCAAAATTACACGTTGACATCGTCAGTAAATTCTCTGATCATTTTTTTTGAAGATTATCCACCATAACAATTTTCTTCACTTTTTTAAAATTTTCAGCGCTTGTTGATGTACGGGAGCATCTAAGGCGAGCATCGTCACTCAAATCTTCTCTACCAAATTAAAAAAATTCAACTTATATTTATTTATTTATTTAACACACCTCGAATACCTGTATTGTGATATGAAAATGTATACAGTAGACGCCCGGAAATTAGGAATCCAGAAATTAGACAGACACTAGGACTTCAATACATTCAGCGCTCTGCAGTTCTAATTTACGAGCTTTTGCTTTATAATTGTGAAAACTGAATGCTCTACAGTTGCTTTTATTTAGTATCTATCTACATATGTATGGCTAAGCAAACAATAAACATTTGGGAATCCCCGGAAATATAAGGTTTTTTCTCTGTAATTTATTAAGTATGTCTGCCTGTATTTTTATGTAATAAGTAAACGGATTGTTAAATATACTAGAAAAACATAAAAATAAAAGTTAAAAACATTGGAAAATCTTGATAAAGGCGCTGAAAGCAGTTGGTTAGCCCTAGACTTCGACATGACTACAGTCGTCATTAGCTAAAACAAGCCAAATAGATCATCGATATTCAATGCTGTTGCCAACACCAATCACATACAACTAGTGCCGAATATCTATGGAAAGATCGTCATTGTTAAACACTTTTAAACCAGCGAGAAAAAGTTCTACATTGACCCGGAGTAACAACTGACCCTGTTTACTGAATTTTGTGTCTTTTCTGAAATAAATTATTGGAAAGTTTTTCTTTGGATTCGTATTGCCTTTTTAAAGACAACTGAAAGTTGTTTAAACATATTTTTCAGTAAGGAACACCTACAAAATATCGGCGTATATGTCTGTATGCATATAGACACCTAGAAAACATACATAACACAATTTTTGGTAGGGCACATCCAACATTCCAATATTCACTATTGGGTGAACAAGTTAATAATGTCGATTTTTTGCCGGAAAAGTTGGTACATTATCCAAAGTATTGTCCATCGTTAGCCATTGCTTTTTACCATCTATCTGGTTGCATATGGATTCGGCGCCAAAAGAACTGCTGCGGTTTTGCGGTAAAGAATGAATAAAGCCAATTTTTGGTACCCTGTTTTGAAGTGAGGCGTATGCCAGTAAGGGCGTTCTGCATCGATCAAAACAAATGGGCGTGAGCCAAAACTTCACATCCACTGTTTTCCAAATAGTTTTTGACCGGTCTTGCAACATGTATCCGAGCGTTGTCATGATGGAAGATTATGGCCTCGTGTCTGGTGGAATATTCTGGTCGTTTTTCGTTGATTGCTTTCTTCAAACGAATCAATTGTCTTCGGTACAGGTCCCCTGTGATTGTCTGACCCGAACAGCTCATAATATAAAACACCTTTCTGATCCCACCAAATACAGAGCTTGACCTTGGCGTGAGGGATATTCAGCTTCGGCGTTGATTTGGCTGATTGGCCGGGCTTAACATATGACTTTTTGCGCTTGGGGTTATCGTAATGTATCCACTTTTCATCACCAGTAACAATACCATGCAAAAGTTCATTTGGAAGCCAATTTCCTTGCTTCTGAATGAATCCCAATGCATTTAAACGTAGGGACTCCTTATGATAATGCAAGTTCTTCTTGCGTTTGACAACGATCCCCATATTCAAGCATATTCGGCTGACCAGGCCTCTCCTTGTCTTCTGTGCCGAAATCACCACATTTGAATCGCAAACTATCGTTCACAAGTTTTTTGAGTTGGTGCATGTTGACCGTCGAACAATCGAAAACTTTCAGCAGCCGTTTTCTTCAAACAAAAGAAGGTTATTAGACTTCCCCGCGACATTATTCTAGCGCTTGAAAAAAATATGTGTTTACACTTTCGCTTCTATCGAATACTGAATGTTTACACTCTAAAATGGCATATTTGTTATTATTGACCAAAACCATAATTGACAGTTATGCCATATGTTGTCCAAATCGATATTATGAACTAGTTTTTACATAAAAATAAACGTCTAGAAATTAAACAAATTCAAATTCGTTAATTTAAGCCTCCCATTGTTAAAATATTGTATTATGAAGCAAAATTAAAATAAATCGGGTTTTTTTTTGCTTATAAAATGTTAAGCTTTTATTCTCTCCTATTTGTCACATATTTTTCGTGTTGCCTGACAACCTGAGAAAGTAAACTTTTGCCGAAAAAAACACAATTTGTTTGTTTTGTTATTTGTTTTTTTCTAAATATTATTAAAATTCCAAAGTGGGGTCAATGTTTTTGGACACAAAATTTGCATGCGTCTGCATGAAATGCTTTTTGATTTGGGTTACTAGTTTAGCAACATAAATTTATTATTTCTAATTTTAGATCACTAAACGGATAAGCGAAGTTCAGCCAAATAAAATATGCTTTGATCTCTAAACTGATAAGATTCTTCTTTGGTTTTGTCAAATTCTTACTGTTTAAAATTCTAGGAATAACTAATAATAATAAATAAAATTATTTTGAAAACTTTCTCTTGATCTTCAACAAGAAAAAGAGATATAAATTTCAAATACAAAAGAAACAAGTTTTCGTACAAATACATGGCAAATTTCAGTAGAAAAGAAAACTTGGACAATGTATGTATGTATGTAATTCATTAATTTTGACATTCTTAAGATGAACATTTGGATATTCTTGCCGTATAATTCGTTTCTATATTTAATGAAACTTCCATGGCCCACTGAAGATCTGCAAAATCTTTATAAAATGCCAAAAAAAAAGAAGATTTTCAACGCATGTTGCATTCCGAATTTCTATAAAACGTAACAGAAATATCAAGCTTCCTACTTTCAATGTTTGGATGATAAATATTTGTTGAAAGATGAGTTTCCCAACACACGTTTTATAAAAGAAAGAGAAATTCGCTAAAACCAAACAAATTATATCTCACTTCAATGCCATTAATTTTACATCAATATTAAAATGAATTTAAATGAAAAATGAATTTTCAACGCATGTTTCTTTGTAAATATTGATTAAAAAAAAAAAAAGAAACGAATTGAGGCAAAATCCTACAAAGAAAATTAAAAAAAAAAAAAATGCGCTGGAGAAAAAGTTGTAGGAAAAAATAACTGAACACTGAATGGGCTCGGTTTAAAATCGCACAATCACAATCTTTTGCTTCTTATAACGCTTTTGACACTTTTGGATATGTTTTCAACGAAATGTTCAATAATTTCATGCGGAATTGTATTCCACTCACTCTTCACCCGGCCTTATAGCTCATCCATATTTTGAAGTTGATTTTTCATATGTACCCCAACAGCCCACAATTTTGAAATTTTGCTTTTCAAACCAATATGATATCTGGCCGATTTGTTTCTAATATATCTTTTCTATAAACATATTTTAAACTTTTAATAGCGGCCTAAGTCTACCAACATGCATTCCCACACATGTTCAGGCTGTATTAATTATTTATGTAAAAACAAATCAAACTTGCAACATAAATGTTTTCATTAACGGATCAATTCTTTTCTTTTAAAAAAAAAAACCAACAATTATCGTGGTTGTGCAACCCAATCCCCGTTTACAGAATTCCAATCCCAATAAACTGTTGGCCAAACTCACATAATTTTAATTCGATCTGTTTTATGTTTATTTATTGTTTTCTGTAAAAGAAAAAAACAATATGTTCAAGTTTATTTAAACAAACAGAAAAAAAATGGATATACAGTTTTTGTTTTCTGAACAATTCTTAATAAAGTTTATGAATTTCACTAAAACACAGTGTTTTCATTATTGAGTGGCGAAATTCCTTTTCGGTGTTTTCTTTATATTCGGCTTTTTGAATTTTTCTCAGTTGCCGTACAACATTTCCACCT
Source organism: Epicampocera succincta (assembly GCA_932526305.1). Classification (NCBI taxonomy): domain Eukaryota; kingdom Metazoa; phylum Arthropoda; class Insecta; order Diptera; family Tachinidae; genus Epicampocera; species Epicampocera succincta. Next base: position 64,767,143 of record OW052034.1, read on the forward strand.
GCACTGTGACCTTTAGCTCGGCTGAGACGCCGTACGAATTTTAATTAAATTTCCTTGTTCTCATAATTAAATTTACCTCAAGTAGAAAAATGAAAACAAAATATTATTGTTAGAGTGTTTGTAACCAGAATTAATACGGTGAAAGAATGGGCCAACGAAGTGAGGAAGAGAATGAAAACAATAATATAAGTGAAATATTATCACGTTGCTTATGTTTTTAATTAATTAAACGACAACAATAAAGAGAACAATAACAAAAACAACCAAAATAAAATACATGTACATTAAAGTAATCCAAACAAAATATATTTTTCATTTAATATGCAAGAGGCGAACCACTCAGAAAGAATTATTCCCTTTCTACAAAAATTCAAAGTGTTTTTTAAAGCCTCCTCCTCCACCTGCCGCGTCTTTGCACAGAAGAAAGAAAAATATGTTTAAAACTACTTTTACTTACAATGTCAGCAACTCTTGTAAACATTTATTTTAAGATTTTTTCAACGTAGTGAAAATTCACAAGGGAGGGCGTGTCATTTTTGTGCAAAACAAACAAGGGGGGAAAAAAAACAGGAGAGCGTGATATATTTTTGTTGGCACATAAACCCAAATCACGCATAAATACTTATTTTTGGTTTACCGGGCAATGGCAAACATTGTTCTTCTAACCGGAGTGACACACTCAAAAAAGAGCACCGAGGTAAATTTAAATGCATCGATTAGCATAATGAAACTTCACAACTTACAAGTTATTGAAGTTTTGTTTTTGTTAACAAATAATACAGCTGTTCTTATGCGACATCCAGCTGTCTTAGTAACTTCCAAAACAATTGAAATTCAGGTCGCAGTTGATATGTTTTTGCATTCCTGATATGCCAGCCGTTCAGGTCTAAATTTTAGTTTCTAACATTTCGCGCTCATTCAACAAAAACAAAATGAATATTTGAAAATTCGCCACGTTTTGTTGTTGTACCACGGACTTTATCTGTTATGAATTCATTTGGGCAGCAATTGTTAGCTACGACTAGTATTAAAACCCGTTGATCTTTTTCAACCTTTTAAAGAGACACGGCTGTTCTTGTGTGTTTGCTAATAGTCTATATGCCGACAATTTATGCTAAATTTTCTTTAAAGAGACAAAAGGAAAAAAGGAAATATTGCTGTTTTTGTTTAATAAAAGTTTTTGCAAAATTGTGGTTTAAGCCTGACAACTTCTTCGAAAACGATTTATTAATTGATTCAGCGAATTCGGTGGTTTTGTATCAGGGTTTTTGCAAATTCCCTAAAACATATTTTATATATGAATTCAACATCAATATGATGTCTCATAAACCACTCGACTTTTCGTTGCTAGTCCTCAATATTGATATTTTTCAGTGTATAAAATACCTTATTGTAGGCAATTGGTATAAATTATTTGTGTCGTTACTAAACGCTTTTAATTAAAATTATTTGCAGTGCCTGTTTAATTAAAAAGGCAACCCCCCACTGCCAGGAAAGGGTTTGTTTGTTGTTCGTTTGCCTGTCTGTGTTTAACGCCAATCACAATATCGTCAATATGTATGTATCTGTGTCAATAATACAAAAACACACAACCCTATGGAAGGCTGATACAGCCTGAGCGCCACTGCAATGCGTATTGTCAGTTTTCGTTATGGTTTATTGTTTCGTCGGGGATATATTAATAAAAGAAAACAGACATATGAAATGTAATTGATTATTTCAGAGAGAACGACTTAAGTGTTCAGAACGATGCAGGAATTATGAAAAGAAAGAAAATTTGAGGCCGGTTGCTTATTTTTACCTGCAAAAAAAGTTAAGCGGAAATTTACCTGCAAAAAAAGTTAAGCGGAAATTTATATCAAAAGCAAAATTGAAATCTGTTATAAATTGTTTAATTTGGTATTTACATTGATATGAAAAAATTAAATGTATACGGAAATATACAAGGTCTGTTCAAAAAAAAAAATATTATAAGGTCAAGTTTTAAACTTTATGTCGAACATAAATATTCACAGTTTCAACTAATGGCAGATACAAAATTTAAAAAGCTCATAATTTTGGCGTGTCAAACTGATCTTATTTATTAACTAATTTTTTCCTTAAAATGTGCAAATTTCCTATAAAGGGTTTTAAGAGACCAATACTTGCCTTCAGTCATCTAACGAAGGAGTTTATTAATATTTTTAAAAAATAATTTCATAAATAAAAATAAAAATTCATAAAAATTATGAATTGCTTCCACAGAGTTAAGAACATTGCCCATAGAATAATCGTAATCGATTAGTTAAGAACTTTGATTGATTCAATCGACCAGGAGTTTCATTAACTTTTACTCCTAAAGCTGGGATTATTCATGAATGAATTACATCTGCGGCTGTACCCAAAATTCGCATTTGAAAATTCACAAGAAGAATAGTTCGATTGTCTAGATCGAACAATCGAAAACTACTTTTATACAATTCGATTATGTAAGAATCAAATATAATATGACTAAAATCTGAATAGTTCAATATTATTGTTGTCCAATAGCATTTAATATAACTGAAGTTTTATGAATTTTATCTTAAGGGTAAAGTAATCGTAACGATTTGTTTGGGCCAGGCATAAAAGTTAGAAGTGTTTTGCTTGTTATGGAATTTTCTGCTTTCGAAAAGAATTAATAAAAATAATACAAGTCAGAAATACATCTATAAAGCTACACGCTTTTCAATGAAGGTCACACCAGGATGCCGGTATATAAATTTTTTCGGAATTTTTGGCCATGAATCGCGTCGCAGGGAAGTTCTGTCAAAACCAAAATAGAACCAAAAAGAAAGCGCCACACAAGCAACACAAATGCTGTAAGACGCACTGAAAAGTTAATAACAGAACTGCTTCGAAAATAGGAAAAAATTATGGTTCAAATATGTTGATAAATAAATATGTATTTGAAGAAGATGAAAATTCTCCTAAATTTAAAAAAAAAAACGGCTTGTGTGTGTGCTTTCTAGCTCTCTGCGTCTGTATATCGTGGAGATATAATATGAAGAAATATATTTTCTTTCTAATTTAATATATATTGTATAACTTTAAAGCGAAATAGTACGTATTTTGGCATGCCCTTAACAAATACGCGTTGAAGATAATAATAATAATAATAATGTAATAACGGAACCTGAGACCTTAAACTATCTCAGTATCGGTGTAAGTTGCGAGACAATCATACCGAAACCATCGCCTCTTCGGGGGAGGCCACCAATACCAGCTTCAATCGTATCTAAAACAACTTCTAATGATTTATATAAACAGAATAAGTGCAGTACCGAGGGTTCGACGAGGGTTCAGAAAAGACTTTGAGGGTTTTCCAGCTTCCAAAAGGGTTTAAAACAACGAGTCTGTTTCTAAATTTTACTCAAATAAGGCGCCAAATATAGTGCTTCTGTTGGAAAATATTACGCAGCATTATCAAATGAAATCGGCTTAAGCATGGATCCGTTCTTGCAAAACATTTAACACAATGAGCCTTCGGATTTCTGAGCAAAGTGTTACATTTGCAGGCAACAAACTACCGGAAAGAGTAAAACATATTCTGGTGCTTAAAACTGTTCTTCGCCTTCTCTTTTATATGAAATCATATACTAGAATCTATTTTGTTATTGATATTTTTAAGAGAAATTTTAACATCTGAATGTAAAATATTAATAAGGTAAAATAATTGTTCGTAATTATGGCTCTCCAATTACATAATCAGATGAAGTTAAATATTTGGCAATACACAACACTAAAAATCTGTTGGGGGGCGTTCATATCAACCAAAAATTTCATCAGCAGTTGGAATTCTTAATAAATTTGAAAATAAATTCCCTCGAAATATTAAAATGTCCATCCATCACTCACTTATTGATTCTCACTTGACACACATACATATCTGCCAATTATATATAGATTCAAGGAAAATCAAGCACTCAATCTGCTTAGACTTAGAATTATAAAGACTTAAAGTTCGTATCTAAATTGCTAATACGACATATGCCAAATATGTTCAAACAGACACTCTTAATATATGTATATATTCAAAGTAAAGGAAGCACTCATCAGTATATTGAAATGCCTCAAAAAACAAATTGTATCAATTCCGCACAGAAACACCAGACCTTATGGGCTCAAGATCCCGATTGCAGTTAACAAAGCAGCTCATTACGTTTGCAGGACCACATAAATTTAATCAATTGCCAAAATTAATAAAAAAAAATAGTCATATTCTTTACACCTTTAAAAATTCTGGGAAGACTAATTTAATACAAAGTTTTGAAGCAGTTTTTATATAGCAACCAGCCACAGGCTAAATATTTATATTCTGCGCCATTTTTATATGTAAATAATAATATAAAAATTATGTAAATTTCAGTGAAAATAACTTGAACTAATTTTGCTAAATAGCCTCTTAAGCCTAATAAAGCCACTGAGGCAACATAGATTTTTATAATTATATGGATTAATAACTTGTTACATAAATGAAAAGAGAAAAAAATAAGAAAAATTTATAGTTTTCCGAACACTGAGCAATCGTAACCTAAAAACCTTTTTTAATATCCTGTGAAGAAAGTGAATTTAGTTACACCAGTACAATTTCCTTACCAAAAACTTTTACATATTGTAAATTTAAATTTTTTTTCTTTTCATCCGTTATAACTATAAAAATATGCTGTTGAGTGTGAATTTCTTAATTTAACAGAAAGCGAGCCAATATGTACATAAGTAGGCTTGTGTATATTTATTAAATGTATGTGTGTGTTACAATAAAACATTTTAATTGTTTTAATATTAACAATTTTTGTATTTATTTTCATTTGCTGAAGTTTTTGCTATAATTTATATTTCGAATTATCATACACAACGCAAATACGTTCGTTTTAATGATCCCATGTACAAACAATATTCTTGCAATAAATATGTACGTTTCGGATTTTTTACTGATTCATAATATAATTAAAATTTATTTAATTACAATGCTGTTTTTGGCCCTCTCTCTCTCTCTCTCGCTCTCGCTCTCGCTCTCTTTGTTGCCAGCCAGGCGTTTTGCCAACAAAACTTATCATTGTTATTAATATTAAACTTTGTTAATGTGAAATCATTTTTATTTAACAAATACGAATGAATAATAAAAGAAATATGTGTATTTACATAAATATTAAGTGCCTGTCTATGAATACATGTATGTATTTGTGTATGTGTGTGTTTGTGTGTGTGTTTGTTTGTGTGTGTGTGTGTGTGTGACAGCACTATTTGCGTTTACATCTGTTTTTGCTTTTGTCACCGGATACATTTTTATGTTTAATTATATTGCATTAAACTTTTTATTAATAACTGTCGTCTTTGTAGCTGTAATTAAAGCTGTATAATGGCCGATATTAAATATATTTTCTTTTATTTATTAAAGTACAGGAAAATAAAAAATATGTGGCAGCATTTCTGGTCTAGCATAAAGGATTATTCGACCGATTTTAGTTTTAGAGAGAATCAAAATCAGGGAAAATTAAAAAATTTTGGATTTATAAATAAAATTAGTTGCAAGGATAATGAACTAAAAAATGATGTCAACTCGAGTGACCTCGAACTGATGCCATGATGGCATGATTGTATAACAAACCTTAATTTTTGTAAATGAACAAAGGAAAATTTATTATTATAGTCGAGATAAAGAAATAGTATGAGTTATTAGGAATTTGTCTGTACAATAAAAATGGTTTATTTAAACACATCCCAGCAAAAACTTCTATTGCAGAGTAATGAGTTAAAATGCTAATACGCTACTACGGCATTTTATTGCTCTAACATGGTGACAACATATTACAAATGCTGCTACAAAAGAGTTATTAGAGAAGCAAATCGTTAACGCAAATATGAACTAAAACTGCAATAATGGAATTTTTAATTTTGTTATTGTATCATTTCAAACCTTTTTTCCATCAAGTTTTCTTTTTTGCTTAATAAATTTTCATTGAATATATAATAAATGCATTTATGACACGAACACTTACTGTTCTATACATATGTCAGGTTATAACTAAATTGTATCATATTAAAAACAATATACAAGCACTTACATGTACATATATAAGATGATAATGAACACCTTACTTGACTAGTTCTAAGTTGTGTAGCTGGTAAAACAGTATATGGTATTGAGAAGCATGTTGTCAGGTAACTGCAACATATTGCCAAGTTTTCGCTGGACTAGCATTAAAGAGCTGCTCGCACTGATGATGGGTAGACCTGCGACTATTGGTTGTTCTGAGGCTCAATAAAAAAAGTTTGGCTTTGGAAAAGTGGCGCTTCCACTAATAAATTAGCTAAACATTGCTGTGACCAAGAAACAGGAATGTCAATAGACCTGGTAAATACATAAAACTATAAAACCACCTTTACAACGCAATTGAAGCAATTTACAGCCACACAACAATTAAGAGAATTAGGAGTCCCGAAATGAGATTTCTCAAACTTAATCTTCTCAGGTTCTGTTGCGATGTGGAGGGTTTCTTGATTTATATCAGTTCATATTTAAAAAAAAATTAATGAAAAAATAAATCATTCAACAATAATTGCTTAAGAGTATTGGTGACACAGTTACCCAGCAAACATAATGTCAAGCATATCGAAAAAGAAAATCAGTAATCGTAGATACCGCGATGATATTTTAAAAATTAGTTTGAGGGACGCAAGAATTTCTGAAAGAAACTTACGCACTTGTTTTCATGATGACTAAGTGTAAAGGTTGGTGTGCAAAATTTAGAAAGGGTGTTTATAATAATAGAATGCTAAAAGATAAATATAAAATAAAAGGTTGTATGATGATAATTTTTTTCAACACAAATAAATTCAACAATCCTCAATAGACGCCACTTATTGTAATCACGCCTCAGCCGCCGTATTCATCAGATTTGGTGCCCCGACACATTTTCCTGTTTTAAATATTGAAGAGATCCATGAGAGCCGACTGTTTTGCAACTATTAAGGAAATAGAAACGAAATACCACGAAGAAATTAATGAATAGATAAATGTAAAAAAAAAAATTATTTTCACCCTATTTTTTGAACAGTCCTCTTACGTTATAAGAATTCAAATATTCAGACCACTTTGGATATAATTTTTTCAGAGTTATCAAGCAAAGCAAACATTTCAATTAACGTCATCGTAGGAAACTATCGGGTTTGATTACACTGTGCCATACGGCACAAGTCGGGGGAGGTCCTTCTCCAAGAAACTCTGGCACATCCAATATATTCGTATTATATATATTTTTTAGTTCACCTTTTTTAAGACCACGTTTGTATTATTATTCCACTATTGAAATAACAATTACAATAATCAACGCATAGTGTTGATTGTAAGATATTTTTCTTATTCCTGTAGTTGTTGTTGTTTCTTATTCCTCTAGAGTTGGAATTAAGTCCTATGAAATTTTCCAGAAATCCAAAAAGTCCCTGACCAGAAAAACCATTGCCGTTACGAACTTTAAACAGGTTGAGCTAAAAGGATATTATTTTCCTTTAACACTAACATAATTATTTTCAACACTGACTTTGGGGCTTGACTATAAAAGAGATCAATGTTGTTCTCTGTTGTCATGAAAAATCTGGAGACAAAAGGAACTACATACCAACAATTCTTCTTTTTACTACTTCCTATTGTTATTTAAAGTCCTTTTCGTAGGACACACCTGCTCTTCAAAACCATATTCCTTACATTTTCCTCGGTTATTCTTAATGTGCCAATATTAGATATGAAAGTAAAATTTATTCAAATGAATTCATGTAAATTTTAGTTTACAGACATTTGTCTTTGTCAGCGGCGACTGAATAAAAGCTCAAGTGACTTGTTGTCAAGATTGCCAAAGCTCCAAAAGGTAACTCAACACTATCTGCTCAAGGTTTAAGATAATTTGAATGAAAGGCTTTATTTTGCGACAAAATGAATTTTATATTAAGAAAGTTTTTCAGAAAATTTAGCAATCCACAGGAAGAAGGAAAAAACTATTTGAAAGAATCAAACCTGCAGCAAATCCCCTTAAAAAACATAAAATAAAACAGAGTCGCAAAGCAAGTGTTTGACAATTGCTGTTGGTGCTGTTATCGCTGCTGTTAAAAATGTTGCTGAACAACAATTGTTTCAATTTTACTCTTGTTGTAAAAATATTACATTTATTGTTGTTGTTAACACAATACGAGTACAATGACAATGTCATTGTAAACTCATTAATCATTTGACATTGTTCTAAATAAAATAAAGACAACACAATAATTTTTACAGGCGTCAAGCTGAGTAGAAAAAAAGTGTAATTCCTTTGTTGTTTACAGCAATTTCAATTATATCTTGTTTTATTTTTTCTGAGCCATTGTTGCCGGTTTTGTTGAGGACAAAATGCACCAACCAGTCTAAGGGTCACTGGTTGCATAAAAGTACTCAAGAGAGTTGTGCAATAAATAAAACATCAGAGAAAAAATTCTTTTTTATGAAGAAAAAATTTCTAAGAGGATGCAACTCGTGAAAGCTCTTAATGAATTTAAGCTGGAGAAATGTCTATTCCTTCCACTTGTCATTCAGAATACTTTTTGTTTTTAATTTTTTTTAACTGGGCGTTTTGACATGCGAGTAACAGCTCGAAAAACTCAATACACTCACACTTTTATATCAGTACATTCATATTTTTATCATTCGCTAATCTACTCGCAGCGAAATAAAGCATGTGAGTGAGTGAACTTTGGCGCTTTTATGCGATCACATCTTAAATGAATAACTGGAGGTGTCCTGTAAATAAAATCAGCGCGAACATTTTAATATAAAAGTATATCTTAAAATTAAATAGAAAATAAAAGAAAGTTTTTGAATTATAGATCATTAATATCGTTAAAATAAAAGGCGTTCCAACGCTTTAGTTGTAAAAGTGAACAAAACCCTTTTCAAGTTTATGTGTTACTAACATTTTTTAAATGAGCTTTCACTTCTATTCGGAAAATCATATGATTTTAAATCGCATGTGCTTTTAAGAACAACCATTTAAGTTTTTTGGTGCTCTATAAATCACACCTTTATCGTGATTCTCGCAGTTATTCCCAATTGCCGACAACACACGCAAACAGCTGTTTTCTTTATTATCATTTGCTTTGTAAAAAGAAAAAGGAATGATTAATTAAAATACGTGCATCGCATGTACGTAAATTTTAAGCAATTTAAGATATTAGAATTAGAAAACAGAGCCTGACTGTCCCCTGATGTCACAATATCAAATAAATTTTTTTAAGTCAAAATCAAAGGGGTCCTCAAATTTGTTTGTAGTTTGAAAATTGCATAAGAAACGAACAAACAACACATTCAGTAATTTGTGTAATTAATCTATTATAACGGTTACCATAGAACAGTTGGAAAAATAAAAAAGTGATGTGGAAAAGTTGTTGACAAAGCTGAGCGTCTTAAAATCACAAAACAACTTTTTTTGTGATTTCAAATCGCCTTTACAAAATGTGGTTTACGCAAAAGCAAAACCTGTCTTGTTTTTGATATTATGTCTGTTTGTCCTCAGAAGACACCAAAGCACATGCTCCGACAGCGAAGGAAATCCACGGGTGGACCACCGCCGCCGTGCCGTTTGTTAGTAGTTTTATGTTTGAACATTAAGCCGTGCCGTTTGTGGGAAACTGAAATGTTTCCATTCTATAATTTTTTCCAAAAATATTTTGAATTCATTTACAGGTCTGTATTCAAACAAAATCCTTAGCGTATCCAGAGAATTCACTTATGAGAAAATATCTTTTATATGTAAAGTTTTCAGCTTTGTGCCGAAACTTACATTTCAAGTCACAAAATTGTTGGCCCGGAAATCGCAATCGCAAAAAAAGAAGTGACTTCTAAGTGAACTTCTGTATATTATAAAACTTTTTAATATAAATATTATTATTATTATATATTAATATGTTTTTATTTAATGTCTTTTAAGAAAACTACATTATTTTCATCGATTTTAATGAAAAAGTTTCCAATCTATAAATATTCTCCTGTTATTTGATTGCAGTCACTGCAGTGCAGTGACTTTAAGATTAGCGATTTCAGAGTGATTTAGACGTGTACATAATAAAAACGACCGATTTTCAGCACCGAAAAAAATGAGATTTGCGATTTGGAAAAAATTAATGATATATAAATTTGGCGTTTTTCAGCCATCCCATGAGCCATTTAATGGTGTGTGCAGCTCTTTAGTACATATAAATAAAAGTATAAAATTTAGCCGAACCCAAATTTAAGAATTTGGGTCTTTTTCTTCAACAAACCCAAATCATTTGATGCAGTTTAGTCATATAATTGCGTCGTGTATAAAAATAGGCTGAAATAAAGCGTTCCTTTTTACAATGAAATACAGTTTTACATACATATATTTATTAGTTTATTTATTATTTAGCAATAAGACAGGCGTACTGTTTAACTTATTACATCTTCGGCTTCTGCTGTAAATGTGGAGGTGATTTTTAAAATATAAAGTAATTCAAAGAAAACTCGAAAAAGGTATGTGGCCTTTGACACTTTTGCTCATTAATTTTCGTACATTATTAAATCCTTATCGTTTTGGCAGTAAATCAAAATCAAACAAAATTTATTTTACAGTCAGTTTGTTTCTTTTTTTTTTGTTTGTTATTTAAACTTTTGTATTCATTTACATCTGTTTGTTTCGGAACGCGTAAATCAAGATTTACCAAACGCATAGAAATATCTGTTGGCTGTTCCGCTTATAATTTTATTTTTATTTTTGGTTGACATAAATTTCTCCATAAATTCTGGCGGTTTACAGTGTCGACATGATTTCAAAATGGTGATAATGATGGCAGATTTGGTTCTTTTGCTGGGGCCTTGAAAGGAGCAGGGGAGCAGCCAGCCATCATTTGCAAGTTTAAGTCTACAAAAAATGGTAAGAAATGAAATACAATAATTTTGTGATAAATTGCCTTGTTGATTGTTACTTAATGTTTATTTTATTAATGTGCTGTGATAGATGGTGAAATAATTTGTTGATTTGTGTTAAATAATTTAGAAAAATGTACCGATAAAGGAAAAAAAGTCAATACCTTTTGGATGATATCTAAAGAATACTTTATCCGCTGGCATAATTAATGTTTATCAATTTTTAATTTTATTATAAGGACTTCTGACACAAACAAATGCTTTGCTAAAATCGACTTAAAACATTGCGTTTTTGGAAGGGATGCTCTCCACCCACCACTTTTACAAATGGCTTTTCATATACATATAATAATATTACACTCGAAAACTCGCGTGAGAAGTAAGAGGTCTATATTAAATAAGGGAATTAGTTCCATGTATGAAATATCAGGTAAAATGAGTTAAATAATTCTAATTCATATTGCTTTATGCTCATTCAGACATATTTACATACATATTTCATTTAAACATAAAACAATAGGAAAATCAGTTCATTTGGAAAAGTAATCACTAAAATCTTAAAACTTAAAAATATATAAAAATTATTAAACGTTATTAAATGTTCTGAATCGTTGACTTCCCGTTCAAGACTTTTACCTTATTAATAACATTAATATTATTTGAAACAAATACGGGAAATCCCAGTTTTGTGTTTAATTGAGAATTTTCCATATCCAGTGCAAACAATTTTTTCTCGTAAAAATACATAAATTTATAGGTCGCGTTAAATCAAATCAAAAAGTCGCATAAAAACAGAAAGAAATATTTATTTGGAAATGTCTCAAATAAAATTCGCTTAATAAAAATCGCGTAAAACTAGAACTAGACGTACTTCCATATGAAGAATAATATCTATCGCGGCATGAACCGAATTTTGGTAAAACTTCACAAATGTATCAAAAATCAATTATCAATTCTGTTTGATGCATTTCGATATTAAAGGATTTTTTGGAAAAAGTAGTAGATTTTTGTATGAGGAAATAATCTAGTGTTACTTCCATATTAAAAAAAAAGAATCCAAAAAATGTCTAAGCGCCCGAAAATACTTTATTTTCTTTAATATTTTTAAAATTTCTTCAGTATTAAAGAATAATGATGTACGGAACGAAAGTTTATCAACATTAATTTGAGAAATTCGATACAAAACTATTTGTCTTAATTAGCGAGTTAATGATTTAATACTAGATCGAATTCCCTACCGATCAAAACAGAAATCAAATCTATATTGCAATACAAGACTTATTTTCAATATTGTTTGATGTTTCCCCCCTTTTACTATTTATTGTACCCTCAGAAGAAGATATATAGGGTGTTTTTTATTGAGGTATAGAACTTTAAGTTGGCATCACTTTTTTAACAGTTCGCGAAGTTCGAATCGATTTATTGAAGGAAACATTCGATGAGCGCATAATTTCGCGGAATGGACCTGTCAATTGGCCACCAAGATCGTGTGATTTGACACCATTGGATTATTTTCTTTGGGGATATGTGAAGTCGCTCGTCTACGCCAACAAACTAGAAACGTTAGGGGACTTGGAAGCCAACATTCGTGTTATTGCCAACATACGGCCCCATATGCTCGAAAAAGTGGTTGAAAATTGGACCTATAGAATTGGCTTTATTCGAGCCAGCCGCGGCGGCCACATGCCCGAAATCATATTTAAACATTAATGGCATAAAATTATCCTTCCAATAAAGCCAAATTGATGGACATTAAAACGATTTTCTTGTGCTTTATTTCAATTCGAAGTTCTATACCTCTAAAAAAACACCCTGTATAATTGTACATTTTAAGGCTTTAAACCTTTTTGATACTTCTGGTTTAGAGTGGATTTTTTAAGCAAAATGTTTAAGATTTTGATTTTTTTTTTTGAAGTTCTAACTCTTGTGAGTGGATTATATTTCACTTTTTTCTGATCTACTGGGTCCAAAAATATGCCCAAAATATAATTTGGAATACATGCTCTTAGGTTTTATATGTTTTACAGCGGTATGTTAACACATTAACAGAGATCTGTTAAAGTAGTTGGTTTGGGTAATTTGTGTCTTAGTTCTTCTCAATTTTGTATGCATTAATTTTGAAAAATTTACAAAACTTTTGCATTGTAAACCGTGACCATCGACTTTTTATGTCTGATAATATGAAAAGAATTTCTCCTATATTGACTTCATATATTTGCAGCACTTATTTGATTTTAAACACTGCCTGCACACAAATCGGCATCGCTGCCTATATGTATAGAGGGTGGGACAAAAGCTGTCACGGGTGTTCAAAATTTAATAACTTCCTCAGTGAAATAATTGTTTTTTTTCAAATTATAAATTATATAATAAATTAAAAATTATGATGAATTAATATTATGGAAAACAGGGGTGATTTAAGTGCTATTTTTTCATCGTTTGTATTTTATATAATTTGTAATCTGAAGAAAAAAGTTTTTAACGGAAATGGTGACTCACTCTAATTTTTTGTCAGATTTTTATTCTTTCAATAAAATAATATATCGTGACCATTTTGACTAGTTTCGAATATATTTCCATTTATATTTTTTGATTTTATTTTATTGTATTTACATGTCAAAATGAAATTAAATAGCATTTCATTTTTATTTTAGTTCATTTTATTTTATTTGCTGTTATTTTTTTATTTTACTTAATTTTTTTAATTTTCCTTTATGGTTTTTTTTTATTTTGTTTTGATTTCTTTTTATTTCATATCGTATCATTTTATTTTGTTCTTTTATTTATGCTATATTTCCTTTATTTTAGTTCGTGTGATTTTATTTTACTTTAGGTTTTTATTTTGTTTGGTTTTATTTTGATTTCAAAGTATATTGTTTTATTTTGTTAATTTTTTACTCTGTTTTATTTTATTTTTATTAAATATATGAACCATTGAACTGGTTCTGGAACTATTTCGTTTGATTTTATTTATTATTTATTTTTATTGTATTCTATTGTGTTTTTTTCTTTTAATTTTATTGTATATTTTTTTCATTTAATTTTTTTTTTTAATTTTTTTTATTGTTTTATTTGCTTTTCATGTTATTTTTATAATAGTTTTATTTGTTTTAATTTCATTTTATTTTGTATTAAGGTTTTATTTTATTAAATCTTAATTTTATTAGATTAAATGTTTGGTTTCAAAATTGTGTACTCAACGCAATTATATTTTATATTATTGGATTTGTGTATCTATTTCTTAATTTATTATGTGAAATTACAATCCCTGAAGTTTTGTGTTTTTTATTACCAAATCTTGTGATTTTAGCGACACCTTCTCACTTAATCAACATTTCGCAAGCAGCAAAAGTGTTGGGAATCCTGAATTGAATAATTTCTTAATAAAAATTAACTTTGAAAATTCTCCACAATTCGAAGAAGAAATTGAACTATAAAATTCAAATTATGGCAAAAAATGCAGCAACTACTTGTACTTTTGCCAGAGTTGTTTCTAATATTTTTAACAAAATTTCTGTTTGATTGAAATCATTGAAATACTGTTATTATTTATTTATTAATATAATACAATTATGATAAAAAAAGAAAAGAGTTCTAGCAGCAGAGGCTTTCGACTTGGAATTAAAATTATTGTGAAATTCATTTTTGGCCGTTAATTTTCGATATATATTTATAGATAAGGTTGATGTTATAGGATGGATTTTTTAAGAGATCGGATGGTAGTATTGACCCAAAGATGGAATAACTGACTGAGTTGTAACAGGTACATTTATCTAAAATATGTTTTACATTAAGCTCCGTGTTACACGTTGTACCACATGGTGCCTTCCTTTATTCAAAAAGGTGTTTTAGGGAGAACTTGCAGTGTCCTAATCTCAGGCGAACGAATATATTGGTTTTAAGTCGTGTTACAGGTTTCGGTTATAACGGTTTTACTCCAGCTGGATTGACGCTTTTGTAATTGTGTTGGTGGTGTACCAATTCTTGACGACTTTGCTCAATGACGTAACCTGTTATAGCTGTGATTATGTCTGCTTTTTCTAAATTTGAAAATATTATTAAAGGGCTTCTTTTCCCCTCTGCTGCAGCAAGATCGGCATATTCATTGCCAGCTATACCGACGTGTGACGGAATCCACATAATTTTTACTTTACTTTTTGTGTTGAATACAAAGATCCCTTATTTGGTTTGTAAGAATTGACTCATGTGAGACATGTTGAACTGCTTGGGTTGATGAAAGGCTGTCAGTACATATAACGGTTTTGTAAACATTTTTTGGAGCCCAGTCTACTCCAAGCTGTAGGGCCAGAGGTTCAACTGTGAACATGCAGCAGTAATTATAGACTATATTTGAAATATTTTGTATGTTTCTTTCAGTTTTTTCAAAATTGTGGTTTGAATGATCAGTGAATTAAATTCTTTCGTTGAGCGCAAAATAATATTTGTTCCGTAAAGCGGTGTATTATTTGTGAACTTTATTGCTTGTCAGTTTATATGATTTCTTAGCTTGTCCAGCCCTCAAATTAATATTTGCATTGATTAAAATTCACATTATTTAAATGCAATGTAGGTTGCATTTAAATGTTGGTCTTTAGGGGCATTCGCCCAAGAAAAAATGGCGCAGAATGAAGTTGAAAATATTGAAGTGTGTGGATAAGGACCAAATTCAGTGCACCTGTGCATAGCAGAGAACTAAAGGCATATAAAGTAGAGGACTCATCACTTCAGTCTGCTTACATGTTGACGTGTCCTTGTAAAAACTAAAGTGTCATGGTTTTTCAAACCTACATTTACAATTCAAACCAGACGTTTAAAGAATGTCACATGTTAAAAAAGGAAGACCGTTCCATTAAAACTGATGTCTGTAAAATATATAAACAATTTAAGCACGACAATATTTTCGTTATTCATTGTGATGCCAGGGACGCCAGACACCCACCCATACGAGTACACATGTTCATGTTCATGTGCAGGATGGCGATGATGATGACAAAAATGTGCCCAAACGCTCACAAACTATTCGATATGCTGGCGTACAAGAACACTTACAACAATGGGCTCTCGCCTTATCATAGATTTGTACCCCGATTTGCATGAAGCGTTACAAGATTTATTGCCACATTTGACTTGATTTAGCTTGTTTATGTTATTCGAGCTTAACTTATGGCTGTGCATTTACAACAGCACAACGATGGCGAATGATGATCATGGAATGCACAGCGTATGGCAGAAAGGAAAAGCACACATGCTCCTGCCTGTGTTGCCTGCAAATAGGGCTTAACAAATACTTCAAGAAACAACAATTTTTTTGTACAATGGAATGTCTATGCAAAGTGTAAAGGAAAAAAACCAAAACAAAGGTTGTACTAGAGACACTTTTTGGACCCAAAAACATTTTTGCTTTAAGTTTGTCGACACTCTGAAGCAGCACAGAAATGTTTCATTCGTTGACTGGTTGGTCACTTGACCACAGTACCTTTAAGTTGTACATCAAATACACTCCTTAAAAAAGAATACACGGCTGTACACATACGAGCACTTGTGGCAGGAAAAAGGGTAACACCACTACAACTTTGTATGTCTGCCACTGCAGCCTGTGCGCTGCACAGGAAATAGAATCTGCCTTCTACACATGTGTTAATGTGCGTGCATGAATTAGTTCAAGGGCTTGTTCTTTGTTTTTTGTCTGAAATTTCAGCAAAGTTCGTGTGGCTGGTGTTTGCGCAAGTAATTTATTTGATGAGTTGGTATGTCAGGTAGGAAAAAAATTATTTTTATCAACTGAGAAACCATTTATATTTATTTCTGCTCTTGACTTGTGTTCGTTTATGGAATTTTTAGCATATTTTAGCAAACGAAGGCATAAATCTTAGTCGGTGCAATAAAAGTTGTTCATTTGTTGACAATAAAATAGAAGAAAGTATCTGATTTCATAAATAATATAGTCTTCAAAGGCTTTCAACAGGAACGAAAACTTGCAGAAAAAAAGTTGACAATTATATTTGTATTTTGCAGAACATTTTTAAATTGTCTAACATAAGTCAAGAAAACCAACACTGGCTAGCAAAACCGTCTTGTACATTTATATAAGTACATAAAACGAAGTGGCAATATTTTGGATTATGGATTCCACTCTAATCTGGGCTCGGAAAATCGTGCCATGCTGACTTAATTTAGTGTTTACATTGACTTCTTTTTTGTTTTCATGTTTTCATTACCTCAAATACAACATATTTTTGCTGAGACGAGAAGCAAATATTGGCAGAAATTGTACAAAACTTCTCTTGTTATTTATCATTTTGTAACATGCACTCGCTTTTGCTTATCGTTTTAAAACGTAAAGCTGGGATCATGCGATTGCCACAAATGTAGCAATTTGTTATTGTGTTGACATCGTCCCCCAGAGAGGTTAAGCTTTGGCGTATACTAAACTAGGCCAGGTACGACTTCGGTTATTTATGTTCTTCTGAAACACCTTCACCGATGGCTTCAGGTTCGCTGAAACGTTCTGGTTTTGTGTCTTAAGGCTCAAAACGCAGGAAGAGGCTTTAGAAGATACCGGATTAAAAATCTACGCTCAAATGTCATCGAACTGCTGTTGTCTGGCAATACATTTATGTGCCTCGTGAGTTATTTGGTTTGGGTGAACCGAGGCCATAATGGCAGGTGCTAACGTGAATCAATTTCACAATCTGTACAATTTAACTCCATAAAGGAACTACTCAGCTGTTTGATTATGTCATGCAGGTTTAATCTATTAACTTATGAATCTTATGTCAGAAAATAACAGCTAAAGGTAATTTGTTTTAAAAACGATAACATTGATATCCTTTGTCGTTCAGTGTAATTCGCTGTTTTATACTTTGATTCCACTGACGGCTAAATATGCATTTTCAATTAAAAAACACGACTGTTTTAAAAGTCATCTATCTACTTTTTTTTTTAATTAAATAAAACTACTTAAGCAAAACTACTGCAGTAGCAGCTCGGAAAAGTCAGCATGATTAAACATTAAAATCACTATCTTAACGACACTATTAAAAAGAAAATTGTCATGAACAGCTAAACTGCTTGTAACCCAGCTTTTAACCAGCCAACCAGGCAGCCAGTCAGTCAGCCAACCAAACGTCCCTCGTCATTCAGCCATCCATCCAATGTACTCCTTTCAAAACAATCAGCACTAAAAGATGACGATTAGAACGTAAAAGAAAAAATTTATTGCTTGTAAAGAGCAAAAGAAAAACAAAATCAGCAAGAGGGACATCACGAAACAGAAGAAAAACAGATAAAGCAAAACTGCATGCTGTTATTTCAACTTAATAAATTGAAAGAGTTTTTCTGGAAAATCACAGATTAATTGATAAATCCCCATTTAATGCCAGTGATTAGATGAATGCAGAACTGCTCTGCTGATGCTGATGACAAGAACATGTTGATGAAAATTCCGCAGCTTTCAATGAAAGTTTTCTTTCATAAAACTGCTAAAAAGAAAGTAAAAAGGGCATATGCACCTCCGGGTATCGCATGCTGTTAAAGCCAGCAACAAATTATTGTTGTTGCCATCGAGTTTCGGTTTTTAATATACCAGTACGAAAATGTTATAAGATATTCATATTTAATCTAAATTTTTTGCGATGACATTCAATGCAATTTGCCAAATTACAAGCAACACATACATACATATCGCACCCTAAATACAAAAGGGTCACAACTCAAAATTTTCCAAAACTGACTTTTTTCCATAAATTAATTCAGAGTACACATCTCTAACTACTGCAGCAATTTCTTTCACATCACTATCTTCCTTAACTGGAAAAATACAGTTATGTTAAGTGTGTTGCTTCTGCACGACGAACTAAACATAAACAGTTTTTTGTCTCTCCTGAAAATTTTAGTATTTTGAGTTGGGCCCCTTTTGTATTTAGGGTGCGATATATACGTTCACGTGTATGTATGTGTATGAAACTGGCAGAATTTTCATTTCGTCGTATTCGACTTAGAAAGAATTTCGCAAGAAAAAGTTTGAAAAATTGTATCCATTTTGTGTAAAAGATATTTTTTAGTTCTTTCTTGTGGTTAGTTTTTTTATTTGTCAATCACAATTAAGGAATATTCACAAAAAGTTTTATAGACGATGGTTGTGCAGGTTCTTCCACAGACTTAACCAAACTTCTATATGCCAGCACGGGGACCAACACGCCCTTGGGATGCTTAGAAACAGGTATTCTGGTGTTGATTAGGAGTTGAGGACGAGCCTAACACTACTAAAACGTTCTGACTGGCTGGCTTTAAACCTAAAAAGAAGGGGCTTTGGTAGTTACTGATTATTGTGATCTGTTTGGTGATTCCTGTTAGTCGGCAAAACTTGAGTAATTTCTAGGTGAATTTGCTTAAGGTCTGATGTTCCCTTGGGATTTTAGGCTGCGATTCAGGTACATTGACTTTCCCCACTGACAGTCTAGGCTCTCGAGCAGAGAGTTTGTGTTTGTTTTCGCTTTCCACAATTCACATGAAGCGGCCACCTATTTTCACTTTGCCACACGCTTGGCGGCGGTGGTAAGCCGCTAACAAGCTCACCAAAGAAATTGATCTGCCACCAGTTCAGGCAGATTCTGCTGTAAATCATTTTAACAATCTCCATCTATTTCCGAAAAAAAAGCTTTTTTTAAAACTATTGATTTTTGCTTTATCTGAAAACAATGAACAATGGTCTGAATTAATCTGCTGATTTTGCAATCAATGCAAGAACCCTTTAATTCATAGCCAGTAATGTTATAACAGAAAAATGGGAAGAGCCTGTAGTGCAAGTAAAGGGTGCTTTTTTACAGAGTGACACAAGTTTAAATCATAATAAAACAAGGAAATACATTTTTTTGTTTATGAAATTAATGTTTAAATATGATTTCTGCCATGTGGCAGCCACGTCTGGCGCGTAGAAGGCGCAATCTGGAACACCAATTTTCAACAACTTTTCGCAGCATTTGCGGCCGTATTTCGCCGATAACTCTTCGAATGTTGGTTTCCAGGTGTTCAATTTTTTGTGATTTATCAACGTAGACAAGTGATATTACCCCAAAGAAAATATTCCAATGGGGTTAAATAAAGACAGGCTCTGTCTGCTGTCTTAATACTGAAATATGTCAAACCGCTACGACTGACAACTACGAATGAAAAAGCGAAAAGTTGTTGATGTCGATGTCGATTGATTTTCGGAATATGAAAAAATACAAGCAAATATTCCCATATTTTCCGAAAGCTCAACTACAGTTTTATAAATCAAATGGAATGAGAAATTTTGTTCGCCCTTTTTGCTGTTTTTGAATAACAAAACATTCATAATGTCTACGAGTACTTGTACTATTTTAAGTTAATTTTTTATGTTGTACTATTTACTTACATTCATCTTTGGATCTTAACAGCACTTTCATTTAAATTCCTTAGCTCATCTGTCTTGCCGTTTTCCTTCCACTCAAACACTAATTGTTTGGATTACACAACTAAATAAACAATAAGCGAAAGCAGAACTCAGAGTCTGGTGCAGGAGCTGTTGCTGTTGCTGTTGCTTACTGCCGCCACCACTCTCCATGGGCGTAGCTAGACACTGCCAGGAACAAACTACATCAACAAAACTCAACATCAACAAATTAAATTCCCTTTTGGAATGTATTTTCATGCCACAAAATGCCCTATTCTTCCCATAACCCTAAAATATGCATTTACATACATACATATCAATGTATATGTCAGAGCTACGCTAATGGCATCAAAATGCCGACAACCATCCTTTCTTCCTTCGTTTCTTCGTACGTATGTATGTATGTATATTTGAACCGAAGCGAACAGCAAATATCAAGCCAAAGCTCATATTTAATCGATTGTATACATTCCGAAATCTTTAGTTTTTCTTCAGTTCTCATGGTTTTTCTTGCTGCTTGGCTTATTATTCTATCTTCATTCACTTCGGGTTGCATAAAAACTTCTATTCATCACTAAATACATATACATATTGTTGCTGTTGTTGTTGTTGTTGTTGTTGTTGTAATGTGCATTTTGTCCAAACACAGTCATCTAGTCAGTCATTTGGTGTGAGTGGTTCTTGTTGTTCGAGTTTTATATTGTTTATTTAGTGTCCTTTTGCATTTGGCTGATGATGATGCCTGTTTGGTCAATCGATTGAGATTCTGCTATCTTTTTTTTTCGTTGCTCTTTAATGTTGATGTTGTTCTTTTGACTTTCGCTTGTAAGCCGGGCAATGAGCAGCATTATTGCAATTTTAACGACAGACATAGAAATCGTTATGTTTCAACTGAAGATTAGTTTTTCGAAAAGACACTTCGCTTGAACAATTTGCTGTTAAAGTTGTCTGGAATTTTTAACCAAACAGTTTTCATTATCCGTTATTCTGAGCAAGAAATCAATTGATTTATTTTTTCTGAAAATTGTAAGTAAAGAAAACTGCCAACTGTTGATATTTTTTGAAAAAGTCACATATAATACGAGTAACGAGTATTAAAAAATATATGGTAAAAACTTGCTTTTTGTTTATTTAAAAGCGGTTACTGGCAAATTGGCTGCATCAAATTTCTCTAAAAATCTCATATAACACAGGGCAACACACTCCTCTTTGGCGTAGGAAAAGTTGTGTTTGAGATGTTACAACATCATTAGTTTTGTGGCTGTAATTGGACACTTGTGCAAAGAAAATGAAATATTTCTTATGGCCAGTGAAAAACTCTTTCTAATGTGTCACAATGGCCGAAATTTCAAAAACCTATCAATCATTTCCACGCTAAGCCGGAAGACCCCCCAACTGGGGCTTGTGCCAGTTTCGATAAGTTTCATCGAAAAAATCGAAATCAAAACGTAGTGCGCCTTTGATGGCCTCGACAATGTTGCTCTAATTTACTTTTTTATTTTACAAAGATTCTCATAAAAATTATAGTTTGTTTTACAATTAAATCGAGTTGTTTGTTTTTATTCTACAGGGTGTCTGGTAGCAGATTTATATTTTCAAACTTAAATACAAAACGTAATAATTGACACAGAGTTTTATTAAGAGCATTGAACAATAGAATGGACATGCGGATTTTATTTTTTAAATAGTATGTCATTCAGATGTCTTCCGTCGAGTTGCTTGGTTCAATGATTTCTCGACGCATATTTTCCTTTAAAGCCACAAGAGACCAAAGCGACTAATCAGTTTTTGGGGGAAATTTTTCCGAATCAAATTCATAAAAGCTGTGGCTGTATGTGCGATGGATGAGCTCTCGCAAGTTTGGCAAATAGAATTCCGTAATCATGCGTCGATAATTTTCATTGTTGGCATTTGTCGCCTGGCCTCGAGACTTTTCGAAAAAAGAAATTATTTTCACGTAAACTGCTTTCAACCAGTTCAATGTTTTCGGGAGTGTTTGAAGATCGACTGAGCCCTGGCCGTGGGACATTCATAGCCGAAGCAGTTTCGCGGAATCTCTGCACCCACGAACGAATTAAATTTACACTCGGTCCATCATGTATTCGCCGATAACCGAACTTTGAATAAAATTGCCGACGAGCAATTACGTAAGAATCATTACTCTTAAAAAATGTCTCCACAGGGAACGCACGATGCTCACGCGACCACTGCGACATCGTGACTGGCAAATCCGCACAATCGATAATTCCAACGGCATCACCCTCCCTCCGCACCGTTTATTAGTTTTTGAAATAATCGCATTTAAAAATATAAATTTATTGCAATTGCATTTTTCTGTTGCCGCCTTTTAGGCAACGATTTTCCATACAAGATGATTCTTTTTCGCTAATATTAGTCTGAATATTTTATTTCTTAATGTTTTATATATTATTTAATGAAAACATTCGTATTTTGCATCGCCAACTTAATTCGTAACAGACAAGAGCAGAGAACTTAATTCGTTTGCTTTAGGTCTTATGACGAACATTTTAGTTAATTCGTATTTAAGTGGAAAAATGCAAATTATTTCTTTTCTAACAAAGTAATAATTTAAAAGTGCAAACTTTAAACAGAATAACAAATTTAAAATCCAGTCAGCGCTTAATGTGGGAGAAACTGTAAAAATATTTTAATTCAAAGGCTAATTACAAAATCAGCTGACAGCTTATAAACGATGAATAGAGCTCTTAATAGTAATTAATCAATTGGCATTAGTAATACGATTTAAAAACACTATTAGACTCATGCTCAGAGGAGTTATTTTTGTCACTCCCTGACTACTTCATGTTAGATGGTCAATAAGAAATATGCTTGTAAGTCAAAGGCAAAAGTAGAGGTCACGCACCTCTTATCAATCAAGCGGCCGTTTACTAAAGTGTTAAAAATTAATCCATATAGATGTTTTTGCTTAATGTGCCTTTCAAAAAAAAAAAAAAAAAATGCCATCGTTCAAGTTACGAAACTCTTGTTTATGGGGCGAGATGGCAACTATTTTAACATTGAGAAGTTTTAGTAACCCCGCAGTAAATACTCGTACAAACCTAATAGATTAATTGCGTTTATTTTTCACTGTCCTGTGCTTAATTTTTGTATTACCAAAAAAATGTCAACTGAAATTGATTTATTATGCAGTACATGTTTACACTAGACTAGTTATTATTCGATTTATGGTGGATTTTTCATTTGAAAATTAATCAGCTTAAAAGTGAAAAGAGATGAACTTTATCGATTAATCGCCTAAAAGAGTATACGATTAATGTTTGTGTTTGCGAATGGAAAAACAACAATAACTACATATTTTTTCGTAAGCGGTCAGTTTAAAACTTGTGCATAATATTTGAAAATACGCTGCAATTTACGCTTAAGTTTTTTTTTTACTTAAAAACTTTCTCTGTGAGCACCAGCTGCGGACGAATTCAGTACAAATATTCTAGAACATTTAGTCTTGTAATTTTTCAACTCCATGTAAGAACTTTATATTGCGCCGTGAGTCATAAGTGAAACAATGTTTATGTTTGTTTGTTGTGGGGAAGCGTAGGTCGTAAATATCGGCCGTGTAACAGTGTTTTGAGTCCATTTCTAGCTGATTTGAAGTTATAGATAAAATGCCCCTTCACTTATATGCTTCAAAAGAAAATTAAACCATATGTTTATTTAATAATATAGTCAATATATTGAAAAGAATTTAAAACCTGTAACAAATAAAATCAAATATGTTTCCAACTATTATCATACTATTATTGTTGCTAAGCGACGTGGTCGCAGCACGAGATTAATACACTTTCGTTGCATTTTTCCTTTTAGAATTTTGTCTATATTGATGAGGCGTATAAGCAAATTTATATATACATATATATATATATATTTTCTAAGAATGGTGTTCACAATTCAAATGAATAGATAGTGAAACTTGCAATTCTTCATCGCCGGTGCAAATGTTGACAGCACAAAAAGTGCAAGCCGATGCCAAATGTAGTCGGATAGATGGTTTTTTAGCTGTTAGGAAATAAAAAGTCGAAGACATAATTCTCATAAGAATATTGAATTGTTTCATCCTACTGAGTATTAAACTTTGAATAAGTTCTTAAATTGTAATGTACGTTACCTAAGAAGAGCAGATTTCGCCATGGTGTATTCGAAACTGGGGCATTCGGCTTTCCGGAGTACGAAGGCGGACGGGCTCCTCAATTGATACGGCAACGTAACCTGTATGCAGTTTGTATATTAGTTTGATTGTGCCGGTTCTTTCGTAACCTTCACAAAAGCTCAATTGGCAAAACTTGGGCTAATATACTCGTAGAATGCTTTCAAAGACCGATCCTTATGTTGGTCATAGGTTGGCTGCAACGTTCTAGTCGGAAAGAGCATCGGCAAATACTACTAATAGTGGTATGTTTTCGTTTCTCCAAACCACCCCAGACATGCTGTATTCTTTGATTATGACCAGAAGTTTCTTTGGGATTTCAGGCTGCCTACTTACATGCCTCGAGTTCCTGCAATCTTCAATCTTTAGGGAATTACTGGCAGGAGGGATTGCACAGCCAGAGCTCTCGACCTTTTGACAAGCTTAGAATAAATCGTGTCATTTACATTAATAAAATAAAAACAGCTCTTCATCTTCAAAAAGAACAAAAAACAGGCAAAAATGGTAAATTAATAAAAAACATCAAGGCGAGTAATTATTATATATTTAAAGATATTATTAGTCATTTTGTACAGGAAAACACACAATTAATATATATTAAAAACGAGCTTTATTCTACGGAGCAATTTGTCTATAAGGGCTAAATTGTGCGAAATTTCTTAGATTGTTTTAAAGCAGTTTGAAGCAAAAATACTGTAACATTTATATTAGTTAAATGGTTGCGTTACGAGACATCTTATGTTATGGCGCGCTCTGTTTTTAAATTTCAGTTACCAACTATTTGCCGAAGTTTTAAGTAGTTCCCTTGTTTTTTGTTTGCTGTATTTTTTTTTTGTATTTTGATAAGAATTAAAACTTTTTTGAAATGTTTGCAAAATGTTTTCCAACAGACAAAATCGTTTAAGAATCCAAACACGTTTGCACCAAAAATATGTTGATTAAAGAAATGACTTCCTTTACAACATCGTAAATTTGTTTATTTTATTAAAAATTTCTTTTAAAATGACATTTTAATATCTGTCGGTTTTTAACTTCTTTTTTTTATACACAAACATATGTACATACGTAAGTATGTATGTATGTATGTATTGTAAATACATACATATATTTGTTAGTATGTAAAAATGTGTGTAGCTTTCATATATTTTTTGGGGGTTTTTCTCATAGAATGAGAAAACCCAACAGCCAAAATAACGTCTTTAATGTATGTATGTTTTTAAACAATTTTATGTTAATTTGTTTCCAACTGCCAGTCTTTTATTTTAAAATGCAAACAAGAAAGAAAAAAATCCCCCCCCACAAAAAAAAAAAAAAAGAAACGAAAACAGTCCGTATGAAATTTTTATTCTTATAAAAAATACTCTTCTTACGAGTGCTGTTTTTCAAAGTCTATGTTAAGTACTTTTACTGCCAGGTTCTCTTTGCTACCACAACGGCATGCGATTATTGGGCTTTTTTCGTTTTTTCGTTTTTTCGTTTTTTCGTTTTTTCGTTTTTTGCTCAAACTCAGTTTACTTTATTGTTGTTTTCGTTGTTGGCCTTAAAAGTACGTACTTGTTGTTTGGGAGCTTAAAAATGAAGAAGAAGTGGATTTTAACCTTGTATGTTGAGGTATGAATATCATCATGTAACTGGGTCAGTAAAACACATCATATTCACGTTCTTTCAAACGTCTCACATAAATTTTAAGGAGGCGAATGCGAATAAAGGTGATGTGTTCGTTTACCGCACTGTATTCATAATTTAAAAAAAAAGATGTGTTGAACATTGTTTTTAATAATTTATAAATCATAATAAATGTGTATGAGGTATTTCGTTAGCGCGCAAAAAAGGTTAACTGCCTGAGCTTTGAGTGAAAGATTTACGCATATCATTCGGTTATCGTTGAAAAAACGTTATTTTAGCATGCAAAATTACTCAACCCCGGACAAGGTCGCTTTTATTATTTTTTCAAAATCCATTTTTCGATTGAATATGATGCGTCGTATCAAAATATAAGTTCCTGGAAAATTTTACTCTGCTACAATGAAAAATAACGTTCTTCATCAAAATTCTGAAGGCCTAAAATTACAAAAACAATTTTAGGTTCATATCTCTGCTAGTGGTGCAAAAAGCAGCATATTTTTTTCCAATGTTATTAGTTTTTTGTTAAAAACTAAGAAAGTTCAATCTAACTTGGCACGATATATTTATTGCGAAATGGATTACATTATCGCAGGTTTGATAAGACATCGGTTTTTATTAAAAAATCTATGTACATCCGTGTACCCAAATGAGACATCATGTTCATCTCTTATAGCTTCGAATTCCCTAAAATTGCTACATAAATCGTAAATGATTGGAAAAAACCTCCGACTCCATGCAAGTACCCATTTCACAATCTCGAACATTAACTTTCATGCCTGTTTGAAGTAGGAAAGTAATACATTTTCAGTTCCATTATATGATTCCATGATATATCTTTCATAACACTTTGCCCACATCTAAGTGAATTATTTTAGGAAAAGACGGAAAACAAGACGTTTTCGTGAATTGTTAAGATTAACAATTTTTGTTAATCTGAACGCTCGTGAACATATTTTTTTGTTTATTACTTTTAATGACAGATTTTAGAATTTGTTTACATCAGCACCGGCCATTATGGCCCAAAGTGAAGGTGGACCAACCATACGTGGTGAACTGGCGTGAGGGCTCACCACCTGCTCCCTGCTGCTTACCAGACCGCCACCAGAATACTAACAGCCATTCGGGGGCCTGTTGCTCCCCGTTCTGCCAACTGATCTTTGGTGAAGGCTTCACAAGAACATGTCTAATCGAAATCATAGATGAACTTCCTTTTCCGCTATACCCTGAAAAGCAGAGTGCCCTGGCCTGAGAAAAGGTCGCCAGCGCAAAACATGTACCTTGGGGGGAAGCCTTTTAAAATGCAGTTGACAAATACACACAAAACAGTATTAAATCTCGGTTTTTAAAAGGTTTTTCCTCTTGTACCTAAACAATTTTAAAGGAACTGGACACCTGCCGAGTTCAGCTTGAATTGGACTTTCGATGCAAATGATATTAGTCCCTAATAACTATAAAATTACCTGCTATATCAGGTAATATTCATTTGCTTATTATTCTTTGATGGCATTTGGAAATTGAACTATTTAAAAATTTTAATTTTTAAGCTGTAAATATTCGGAAAAATTTTGTATGAAAAAACATGAAAATCGAGTTCGTGAATGGACTAAATAAAAGTGGATGAGGTTTAAATTTTGTTGTCTGAAATCATCTTCGGCATTATTGTGTTTCTAATGAAACCGGTTTGCTGTAGTTTCAGACTCTTTAGCGAACAGAAGTACCTAGAAAAGTGAATGCACAAACTGTTTTTATATGAAACATCCTACATACATAATTCCTGTTCTCTTTGTTTTTTTTTTTAAACTTTGTTTTCTTCTTGGCTTTGCTGCTGTTTTAAGTACCCATGTGCGTGTGTATGCGAGTGTGTGTGTTGAATGATTATAAATTTAAATTATTGTAATAAAAATACTGCTCACACCTTGATAAAAATAGAAAGTCAGTCGAGCCAGAAACTTTTCCATTCGTGGTTTTTGGGGTGCGAAATTCTTCAGAACGAACGAAAAAGATTATGAAACCAAAACGATATTACGCATCTGAAGCGAAAGCATTTACGTACAATATTAAATATTCTGAATATTCTCTATTTAACAGTATGTTATATGTACATACATATATACAATATATTTTTATTTTTTTGCTTCTTAAGAACTTATACTTTAATATTTTTTTTTCATAAAATTTAAATTTGTTTACGTTGAACATGAAAATAAATAAACAGCTCCCGTGCAAATACAATGCAACTGTGTGATTTCTAAAGATTTCTTGGTGTGACTATAATGACGGTTGTAAAGAAAATTATAAAATGTACGAATTGTGCAGTTTGTTGTTGTGGATTTTGTTGTTTGTCTTTTGGAATGAGCAGTTAATTTTGTGCACGTGTCTCTGAGAAAAGAAAATAATTCTCCTTTCGTTACTAGTATTTCATTTGTCATAACTTACAGACATGCTTGGGCATGCCCCAGTGTTATTATTAAAATCCAAAATTTTATTCAAGGTATTTTTAAGATATCTTTTTAGGACTCGTTATACAAAAATAATTTTAAAGCGAAGCCGGTAGCCTAAGTTGCTAGTGCTTTTATTCTATGGCTTGTAACAATTTCAATTATGACAAATTTTTTAAATAAGTAAATAATTTGAAAGTTAATTATAGTTTATTTTACTTGAGATTTTTTCCAAGTTTGTTCTTTGCACTTTCTTGAACTAAGATGGATTTTCGAATTATTTTTAGTTTATTTTTAAACAAAACAACAGAAATATTACTTTAGTTGAGGTTCAACTACCGGTTTTATAGTCTCTGCACTAATCATTAGCCCTCAAGCTCGGATCATGGTGAACATTTTTACATGATTTTACAATGCTAATTTATTCATTGCCCATATTTTCATTATTATACTAAAGGCTTGTTTTGGTTATTGTTTTATATTATTTTTCGTAAAGTAGTTCTAGACTGAACAATAATATAACAATAAGAACCAATCACAATAGCCAGCCTGGAAAACTTTATGTCATGCCATTGCCTGTGTGAAGGCTTCGATTTTATTAAGAGGCAATTATGAAGGTCTCCTAAAACCCTCATGGACGTGTTGTCTTCGTTACACCGCCCATTCTGTTCAGTTTTAATTTATAAATTTATTTTCCAAATTATAAACTGATAAATAAGTAAATAATAAATCCTTTTAAATAGTTTAAGAAATATCACAAAAATTTTGAATTGTTTGAAACAAATTTTACCACTCACACCTCATTCTTGTACCTATAAATTTGGCAAAAATTATATTTTTTTTACTTAAATGACACAATTTTAAGTTTAAGCATTTGCAGAGTATGTTATTTTATTTAAATTTTAATGCACTTCGTGCTACAGCCTTGTTTTTAACTTTTTGTGTAACAGCAGCAACAGCATGAGAAAATGAGTTCACTGTATGAATTAAAGTAATTTTATGTGGTAGATATTTTTACAGAGACTTATAGCAATAAAACACTTTCTTTTCAATATGATTTTGAGGGCTTTTGAGATTGTATTTAAATATTACTTCATAATCTATTTTTTAGTTCATGTATCCTTTTAGTATATTTTTTTAAATATATGTATTTGTGGTCGAAAGTAAAGTTTGTCGTGGCAATCCTTCAAAAACTTTAATACTTTATTAGTGGCACACACACACACACCTGTTATTAATTAAATAATTCGATAAACGTGATTTGACAGCAATTTAACACTTTTTGGCACAAAACCATGGCTGATTTATACATTCAACAAAGCCAGCACAGGCACAGCAGACTCATGTGAACTTGTACGGATCTGGGGAGAGAAAGTTGTACGGCATTGCAGCAACTACATGCAACAAACTATACCGCCAGTTGCAGCCACGGGAGAAGGGAACGGTGACGCTAGGTAGAGGTGCTAAAAGTCTACAAATTATTTTGAAAGCAATTGGTTTCCAATAAGCGATTTATGTGGATGTATGTATGTACATGTCTGAGCTCATGCTGTGCAGTGCACTTTTTTCCACACTGTTCAAGTTCGTTGGCAACAATTTTTCTTTACACCATGAATTTAGATTTTTAAAAATGAAATTTAATGAAAGAACCAATTTTTTTTGGTTAAACAGAGACACTGTTAATAATACCCAGCAATAAGTTTTATTATTTAAAAAAATTTTTTTTTTTTTGAGAAATCAGCAACTACAGTTTTTATACAGTTCTAAAATAATAGTTTCTTCAAAAGTCAGGCCTTAAACTCTGATAATGTTAAACATAAACAGTTTTGAAATATTCTAACTCCCATCTATTAGTAAAGTGTAAAGTATATTGCGGAACCCCCCTTTTTCAGTATTTTCCCAATATGCAGTCATTCTTCCTATTCCAAGAGCTGTCATCGCTTTAACCTCAACCAAACAAAATTCTATATTTTTAAAATGAGACTTGACCTCTTGTAGAACTAAAACAAAAGGCACGAGTATAACAACCTGCTAACAAAACTCACTTCCTGTCGGCAACCATCATACTAGAGCCAATTTTCTAGCGTAGAGCTAAATTATTGTAACTATGATGACAACTCTTGCCGTACGGTGCAATATGAGAAGCCGTTGTTCTAGAACGTTTCCCAGTTTATGGAAGGTAGCACAAAATGAATCAATCTATAAAATACTATAATTTATGCAGACGGTGCTAAATGAGTTCCACGTTCTTGATGTCTTGTTCACACATACATTCAGTCTGTTAACGCGACTTCCGAAATCCCCATGATTTATGTCTAATCCGGCAACACCAATTCAACTTCCAAACACAGTTGATAATAGTGTACAGGTATGTGTATATTTATAGTTACTTTATCCGCCAAAGAAGCGTCCTAGAGCCTTCGCCATTTTTCGGGAGAAGTTAATGGTCGAACAGTTCAGACGTGCTTGAATTTCCAGAATTTCCATATTAAAAGGTGGGTTAATTCTTAATTATCCTGGTCTTATGAATTTTATATTTTTATATTGTTTATTAAAGAATTTTAAAAAAACCAGATTGCATGAAAAATGAAGCCTTTTATTACGCCAAATCCAAAGTGGAAATTGCTGGCTCGGTCGATAGCCTTCTCAACAATTTTGAAATTCTTTTTATCATATATCGGTTCCACTGTTCCAATTCACATCAATAGTCGACATCAAAGAGATAACTGTAGTTCACCGCCCCATAACTTCTAAAGTGATAGAGCAGCAACTTGTATCATATGCGACAAAAATTAAAATTTTTTTTATTAGAATAATGTTCTTCAAATGCACCGAATCCTCCGTACCACAGTATTGTCAGTCGACGATCTTTTCAATCTCAACAATCCCAATCACGACTCCTTCAACTTAAGCTTCAACATTCGGAAGAAGGACTAGCATTCTAGCATTAAGATTAGAAAAATCCAAAATGGAAATTACTGGGTGGGCGAAAAGCCTTCTCAACAGTGTCTTTTTACTCTACAAATGTCACACAAAAGTGACACTTACTGTCACTTGCAAAAAGTGTAGTATCTTCCGGTAGGGTGACTAATTTTGAACCATTTGTACATGTCAGACGAGAGTGAACTCGAAAGAGTATATCCTACAGTCTATAGTAAGTGTTCGTGAGTGCGTTCCGGAAAATCACTTTTTCCTGTTATTATTAGCGAGTTTTATTGTATAACTCACAGAATTTCTCTCACCCGCTGAGTTACGTTTTGTAAATTTCTACGCTCTTGAATGCGATTTTTTGTTTAAACCCAATAACTTAGAAAAGGGCATCGGTAGATACTGATAACCGTGATATTTTCAGTGATCCAAATGTCTCGGAAGTGCTGATGTCCGTCAACAGATTCCTACTATTCGTAAGATTCAGATGCTCTCGAATTTTCAAGTGACTCTGGTTAGGGGTGAATGTTCCGTTGTCATGTCGAGCTCTCAACTCAGGTGCCTCGGATACTTCCTGTATCTAGGGAATTACTAGCAAATAAAATTAGAGAGCATGAGCTTTCGAGCAGGGGATTTTTATAATATACCGTACTTACATATCAAGTGGCCCTGTGGTCTGGGTAGTCCTTGACAAGTTCAGCAAGTGGAGTTGGTCCTGTGCTGGTGTAATTTATTTCCACAATCTAAATTCTACATTCTTCCGTTGTCCGTTCGACCGCTCAATATAAATCAAGTGCCCATGTTTTACAAAAAGTTTTAAGCTGCCTTCCTATTATTCGCCGGGATATTTCAGTTGGCTGCAACTGTCTTTTTACATATATCTCCAAAAATTCAAAGACGATACCGATTTGTCGCATTCTGTATCAATATTTATGGCTCAAGATGTTGCACTCTTTTATCGCTTCACTTATTTCAAGCTTTCCCGCGGTTTTATTTCCGGAAGTTCTTATAAAGCCAAACCTCGACTCATCGCTGCCCAGCAAACCATAAACCTGCAAAAAAGAAAAACAACTAAAATAAAAATTTTTTTAATAAATCCAATGTCAATTTTTGTTGAGCATTTCAACGAATTTTTAACAAAATCGAGTTACAACTTTTCGCTTTAATGTTTAATCAGTTGCGTTTCGTTCGAAAAAAATTCAAAATAATTTAATTATGACCTCAGATTAATATTTGATGGCGTTTGTTTAAGCAGAACTAAATTTGCGTGAGTTGGAAAATCAATTGTAAATTATGGGCAATTTTGGATTTTTGCTGTGAATCGAAATAAATAATATTTTCTCATTAGTTTTCCAGATGTAGGACCCTTTCCAGCACTTAACTTTCAGAATCACTTGTTCGGGGCGCCACCTGAGTCTTTTCTTATGATTTTACGAAAAGAAATTCAAAACAGAAGAAAGTACAACAAAAGAAAAGGAAAACTTGAATAGGGAAAGAAAAACCAACACACGTGCCACTAATCAAATAGCTGATGATGACTGCAAACGGCAAATGGTAAAGATAGTTTTAATTTTTCATACGGCCGTCTGCAACTCAATGGCCAATTTTATAGAGAATTAGATTTCAAAAACACACGCCTGAAAAATAAATATGAACGAAAACCTATTTTTAAATGCCAGTCTACATACAACACTTGTTTGCTGGCGGCTTATGTTTCTGGCTCTTCAGTTTGGCTTCTTCTGTTCATCGGGGGCAGCGTCTGTCCGGAGGTGGTGTTCTGTTTCAAATCGACAACGACGAAGGTGACGGTGATGTTGATGATAATGTTGTTGGTGGAGATGAAGGCAATTGGGTGTTGATATCGTATGACAGTCACGTTCACAAGTTGATATAAACGTCCGTGTGTATTTCAAGTGATTTTATTGCCTTGTATATTTTTTTTATTCATTTACTTTTTTTTATTATTTTGTAAATTGTGGTTTGTTATAACAAATTGAAGACATTATGTTTATTTTTTTTAATAAGGTAATAATAAGCAGAATGCGTTGCCATAAATGTGCTTAAAAACGGCTTAAGCTGAGCAGAAGTAGTGGGAAAGATTTTGTTGTAAAAATTGGATTTCATTAAATAGAATTTAAATTAATATTTTGCTTAAGTAAAATTTTTGTGTGTTAATGCGTGGCTCCAATAAAGCCAATAACATGTAACGAAATAGTAAAATAATAAAACTGGTATGTGGATTGCATAAACTATTTGTCAATAACCGGAAAAAGTAATAAAAATGTTCATTAGTGGATGTATATAAAAAACATTTCAAGCCACTCGACAACAATCCGAAAAGGGCTTCGTTCCTGCAGCTGAAGTATTCAAAATATTTGTAAAAAATATGTAATAAAAGGCTAAAATTAAACAAAAAAAATTTTAAAGAAAATTACTTTGTTAGAATCCTTCAACTCATCCTATTGATAATTTGATTAAGGCTCTGTTTTTTGACTTTGAACTTTCAAGTTCGCATACATCTTATTTGCGCACCGACATCAAACTCTTTCCATGCCAAGAAAGGGACCAAAATAGAAACTTTAATTTTCGAGTTTGTAAAATAGGCACAAAACCAGCTTTATTATTTTGCATTTTTAAACGTTTGTGCGTTGAAATATATTTGCTATTTCCCTGGTTGTATAATTCAAACATGAGAATCATCACAAACCAGCAATTTGGTTCTTAAAAGTGCTTTGGTACTTGGGCGTCTTGAGAAGTACGTACCAAAAAAAGTTCAACTTGCTTATTTGCATAAAACGTGTTATATAAAAAACACTTTTTAAAAAGTTGGTGGCTAACAGTTTTTTACACTTGAACTTTGCAACGCGTTGTGTATTTTTGACAAGTTATCAGCTGACAATAAAAAAAAAATAAGTTAAATTAATTTGAGTCTTGGAACAAAAATTCATTGAAGGGGCCAATAAAGAAAAAAATACATTATTGGAAAAAAAGAGTAATTCCATTTTTTAATGTGCTAATAGTAGAACAAATAAAAAACAGCTGATGAAAAATGTGTTTTAAAACCGTGTGGTATCATTTGCGATTTCACTGAGCGTAAATCAGTATGAACGCATGAAAGAAGAAAAACAGTATCAAAATTGTTAATCATAAGTGACAAAATATACTTGAAAGTTGACACCAACAGCTTGATAAGATGCCAATGGTGTTAACATATCAACTTTCGTTAGAGTGCGGCGTTTTTTTGTATCCCTGTTTAAAAATTTTGTAACTTTTTAAACCGAAAATGAACGTTTTTTGTTCAAAATTTAACAAAATTAACTCTTCGATTTGCCGTTTTAATCGGCGGTTGACTGCATTAGAAAACATGTGATTTCGGAGCTTTTGATAAATGTTGCTTTAAGTTTTTCCTCATTATATTGAATTTTATTTAAATTTGTTTGTAATAAAAGGAAAACATTATGTGTGGCGCACATACCGCATTTTCACTACACCCCCCTCTCTAACCTGTGACCCCAAGTGGTTCGTAGACCAATTTATGTGACCATTTATTCCACCACAAAAGGTTTTATTTCTATAAGTTCAAAGAAAAACATTCACTGCGGTTTGCGGTTCAATCAACTTTTTATTTAATATATTTTTTTTTAGTATAATCGTTTTTAATTTAAAATTTGAAAAACAAATTCCAATGCCCACAAGAATTCATTTTATAAACATATTAGTTTTAGCTTAAATTTTATTCTTCTAATACGAATATCTTATACAACATTTTAGGCCTATTTCTATTGGCCATGTAAACGCTTGACATACTCCTTTGGAAAAAGGAAAGAACGATTTTTTAAACTTGTTTTTCTTTTTTTGTTTGAACGCGGGAAAAAGTAATGACTCACAAGTGGCCACAATGAATTGCCATTCTATTTTCACTTAGACGTTGTGCTTTTACAGTTAAAGAAGGAAAAAAAGGAAACACTTAAAATCTTTATTAAATGATCAAATTAAACGGAATTCTAAAACGATTCCTGCTAGAACATTCATAATTGTTGCTGCTCCTTTTCCTTGCAACATGCACTGCTTTTACTAAACTCTATTTCAATTACACTCACTTACATATACATACATATATATTTTCATAAACATTTTTAATAACAACTTTTTAATTACTTATTCATGTTTATAGTTGTTGTTGTTGTTCATGTGTGCGCTACGGCACAGATATGCGGCAGCATTGATTTAGCTAAAGGAACCGTAAATGGAAATTTGAAACGTTCGGTTATTTTGCCAGAACATCAATCGAAATTTAAAACCTTTTCCAATTTAAAATATAATATTTAAATGTGTATTTATGTATCTGTCATGTAATTCTTTTAGTACTCGTTTAGCGCAGCACTAGAATGTTATTTTGTGTCTAGAGTCAATCAATTTCTTAGTGCTTATTTTGGATTTTGTATTACACATAATTTTTGTTACTCTTGTTTTGAAGGTCATGTTTAGTTTGAAAAAAATGTAGCCGTATATAATTGCAGTGCATTGCACCGCAACTGGAGAAATGACTTTTGGGAGGGGGAAACCGGGGGCGTTGCTTTTGAAGATTCCTGCACTGTAAGTGACAGCAAATACCTCTGCTGGTAGTTTATGCTACAAAAAGAATCGTATACGTTGTGTTTATAATGTTTTGTTCGATTCACTGTCCAATCGACTGCAAATGGATGAGTCTTAGACGCTGGTCGTATGTACATATGTTAAGTAACAGGAAGCAGATTTCAAGAACAAAATCTCTGATCTCGTCAAAACAAAATTAATAACGGAAGTTAGAAAACAATGCAAAGCATCCATGCTAAAGCGAGTCAGTAGAGTTACCGGTGAGCTTTCGAGCTCGCTCCTGCAAGTCAATTCAAACTATATTATAAAATATCGATTTTAAGGGTTATAAATATCAATAAGATCGGAACTGACTTAACTTTTTTTGTTGGTCTATCGACGAAAAAGCTCTAATCGAATGTAAAAAAATATTTTGACAAGTCATATACGCTACATTGCTGTTATCACTGAATGATAGGACTGCGGGGGAATGGGCCAGTGCACTCAGGGCAAAGTTGTTGATTGCTCTCAACCTGGCGAGAAGCCAGCAGCGATCCCTGAAAATGGACTGGTCAAGCTGACATACTGCCTCCCCGTGGCGCCCCTGGATAGCCCCTACAACACCCGCTTAGAGGTGAACCAAAGTGTGCAGCGAATCCCCTCTGTCCAGGGGTCTAAACCAGGACCCGGTCCTCCAGGTTTCGGGGGTTGTGCGTGGGGGTAACTTCCCTACCGTGTAAAAACACACTAGTTACGACACAACAACAAAGAATAACTTTGTTGGTTGAGGCCCAGGTTCACCACGGACTGTAGCGCCAAAAGAAGAAGAAGAAGAAGAAGATAGGACTGCGCAGTGAGGATGTCTATGCCTACAAACATATCTCTACTTTCCTGGGTCTTAGATACTTTGAAATGCTTAATTAGTTGCAGATATGTAGGGGAAATAGTTACGACTTTTTTCATTGCTTCTATTAAGGATTTTGTTGAATGCAGGATCTGCAAAACAGTTTGGCGAAGTCAAGGAAACTGAACTATTATTCCCCTTGGAAGCCGGTTTTGCCAGGTACATTCCCAAATGGGGCTCTCTAATCCCCGGTGTTTGGAGCAGAAGCGGTTTCTCGGTTAAAACGCAATCAAAACTCTAGCAAGTTCAAGTGTGACTCAGATAATATAAGTTTTTTCTGAAAATTGAGTGAACTGAGACAAACGTGCCATTTGAATACATTAAAAGTGGGATACGAAGGGTTGGTCAGAAGTTGTGATAGGTGGGATGCTTTCTGGGTGTGGTTTCTTCCTAAACGAAATGTTTTTGTCAAATGTGTATTTTCCGTCAAACAATTCTCCGCTTCAGCAAAATTGTTGTTGCCTAATTCTGCGCTTAAATTTGTTCAAAAATTGTTTGAAAAATATTTTGAGAAAAGCGTCTGTGAATGGCCAACATGTTTTTGGTCTGCCAATGAACCGTATAGACTTTTGATGAACTATTACCTTTTTTTATAGTATCGCCTTCTTTTACCCAGTGTAGCTTTCAGGCCAGCCTATCTGAGTCAACGTTTACTATAGTTCAGAAAAGATAGTCAAAGAAAAACGATAAAATGTATTCAACTTGTTGGGCAATACAAAACCAATTATTGCTTTAAATACTCAACAAATGAAAAGTGTATTTGTTGGCTCTTCTGCCAGCAAGTGTTGAAATTTACCCAGTGGAATTTAGCCCATTTATGGGTTTTAGTTCTGCAACACGTACTTTTAGGACGAATGGCTAAAGCAAAATCTTGCTGCTACTGCGGGGAAGCATTATTGTGTTTTTTTTTTGTTTTCAAAATTTTATATTTTCTGTTTTTTTTTTTTTTTTTTTTGTTTAATAAAAACTTTTTAGCGCTTTTCCTTTTTTTTTCCTTTTTTGTTGTTTAATGTTTCTTTATTAGTTGTTACTATTTTCATAATTGTTCTGCTTTCGGTTTTTTTTTTGCAAAGTTTGTTGATAGTTTCAGCTGGAGAGGCGTTAGAGGAAGAGGGTTTGGTCAAAGTTTTAACGTTGCCGTAGTAATTACATTTACCAGATTTTTACAGGGATGACTGGCTTAAGGAGCGTATGAATTTTCTTGAACATAGAAATCGCAGTCGTGCACGATCTTTTGCCTGAAAGCGGGGCTATATAAATGGAACGGTTTGTGGCGAATTGAATGGGAAAGAGATGCTTGTGGTTGCACGAGTGTGCGTTTAAAAATGCGTCCTGGTTAAATGTTGCAAATTGAAAATAAAAACAAAAATTGAACTTCGTTTATGGCACAAAAGCAGTTATTTTCTGTTTTCTGCTCTCTTTTGCTTAATTGCTTGTTGTTTTATTTCTTGTGCGAGCTGTTGTTATTGTTGTTCATAGGCTAAGAAAATAGTTAAAGTTTTAATTTTCGTTAGCAAAACTTTTAATTTCTGTTCAAGAAACTGCAATTTTTAAACGTAGTAAAAGTTTGCACAAAATATTTTTCTTTTTATTTTTCCTGCAGTTTTCTTTTATTTTTTTTTTACTTAAAGGGTATTACTTGGGAAAAAAGGAGAAGAACATTGTTAATTGAATTTTTTTTTTTAATTGAAAACTTAATACAAAATACACAATTCAAGCAAATTGCTTAAAAGCAACTAAATTCTGCCCCTACTTTAATTGAGAACTTTTTACGATTTAAGATCAACACTTCAAAGGAAAATAAAAACCAGTATGACCAGAACTTTTAAGAAAACACTTCTAAATACTATAAATTTATAATATAAACTTAAGATTTTACCCTAAACTTGAAATTGTAGTAACATTTTATTTAGGAAATTATACGATTTATTTTATTTTTGAATATTATTGAATGAATCTTCAAAGAAAAAAATTTATGCTAAATAAAAGTGCTTTTTAAGGCCAGTCAGTGCTAGATTGTGAAATTGATTTACTCAAGCACCTGCCAAAGAAGTCTAACATAATGCTGGACCAATTCTAGTGTTTGAGTATGTCAACAGCTTTCCAGACAAACAAAGCAGGATACTTCTTTTAATATGTGTAAGCGGCACATAACACAAGCCTCTTACTCGAGCAATCTTCATTCCAGTAATTTCCGAAACGCTAAAGAAAGACGAGACATCTTAGATGGATGCTAAAATCCCCAAAGAATACCAGGTTTCAAACAGACTCGTATGAAAATCCCTCAACATCTATTTCTTACGAATGACGTACATTTGGATCACCGAAAATAGATAATTACTCCCCTTCCTGCACTTTTTCTTAGGTTCAAGTCACAGTTAAAACATTTTAGCCAAAATAAACACCTCAACCTGTTGGTCATAGGATACCTCTTTCAAGGTGCGTGCCCTAAGGGCACTTAGGTCACCGTTCGGCCTCTTGAGTTTTGCTGAAGGTTTCAGAAACATTTTCACAACCGACATCACACAACAACTTTATAGAACTTTGGTTGCTTTTCCAAACAAAACGCACCTCCTCCTCTAAGCCCCAGAAAGCAGAGGGGCTCTGTTTGGCCAACATCAGGCCAAAAACCTCGGCTTTGGGGGAAAACACAACGTTATGAAACAGCAAACTTAAGCTTTGGTCCAAATATCATCGAAATATCCGTTCGTAGAATATATGAACCTTCGCGAGTGTTATGTTGGTAAAACCATCTATCTTGCGTTGGGATGGCGGTAAAGGTATCGCTTCTTTTCAGCCGAATCTGGGCCACAAAGTGAAGTGAACGTTGTGTACAAGAGCAATTGGATGAAGTTCAAGTTTTCTGGCATACTTTGTTGCGCACTTTGAATATTCATCCGTTCCCAAATTTACGTTTAAGTCCTTGTAAATTCATAAGTTCTCAACGTAGCATGGAAGTCATAGGGAAACTTTTCTTTCGATACCTGAGGCGGTATCTCATAGCACCATTTTGACTTTAGAATCGCATTTTATAGTAAAAGTTTACAATCCGGCTTTAAGGTAGAATTTCTGCCGATCAACCATTTGCGTCGTTAGTGTGAGCCTTCCATGGCGGTGTAAGGTCGGTTTGACTGCCTGAAAATATTTGACTCACCTGCTTTCCGAAAGTAAATGATTGTTGGCTGCGGTGGTCGAGCAGATTTCTTTACGCAGTGTGACTACAACATGTGCACATTTTTGTTCATTGAGCCGGACTTTGCACAATCTTAGCCACATCTTCACATTGTAAATACTCAAATGGTCCTGTAAGCTTCGTGATTGTAATTGACCGAGGAGTGCTGTATCATCTGCCGAAGTTTCTCAATTTTAGCAGAGGCATACTACCGTTAATGGGTTTCACAGAAAAGTACTGCCTTGTTTTAAATTAATTGTTGTGGCCTTTATTGTTACAATTCAAGCACAATTTTCTCATCCTAAGACCTCATTTAAATCTTTCATATTTCTCATTCGTTTCGAAGCATTAACAGATTTTCTCGTAGTAAATAAATAAGTTAAAATCAATTGGCAAAAAGAAATCAACTTTACTTTCAGCACAAATGCCAGCAAAGCGATTTTTAATCTTAACGGGCTCTTAAGTTTTTATTACTTTCCCATCTTTTTTTAAGTATTTACTTTTAATATCGATATCCGTTTTATATGTATGTATCTGTCCTTTTATCCTCTTTTTCCTTTTCCTTGCAAAGATAATTTCATAAAGATATTTCTGTTGTTTTTAAATATTCAAGAGCACTTATGAGCCAAGGACTCCCACAATCAGCTCTTCTATCACTTCAACCTTTAGTACACAATGGTCAATTTATAAAAATAATAAATGTATGCGGGAATTAAAAGCCGATATAGTTCATATAATGTCATAAATGAAAATACGAGGGTGCTACGAAAACACTTCAGAAAACTGAAAAGGTCATATTCATATCGTTAGAAGTTATTGGCATTTGAGTGTTTTTATTTCAATGAAAAACCTTTTCCTTCAATTGTACTGTGAGTGGTTTTAAAATCATGTGTTATTGATTTTATTTAAATGTTAAAGAAGTGATTAGTAGATTGTGACTTCATGACCTTCAAGTAACAATATAATCCAGAATATGGGTTCAAGGTTTTGCAGTTTTTGCAGATTACACAGAAAATAGCTCAAACAAAAAAACGTTTATCCAGCCAAGGACATTGTTGTGGCGAAAACGAAGTAAATTATAATTCCTATTCCTATTTGATTGATTTCGAACATTTTCGAAACAAATTACAATCAACACAGACTTCTAAAAGAATGAGATCTGATTTGTTGAGAGTATCGCATTAAAAAGAATTTCTGCACATACAATAATATTATAAATAATTCCAACCAATATTGTTAAAAAGAATACTTTGTTAGTTCGGGTTTAGATAACAAAATGCTTTATTTTCGGGATTCAGACAAAATGTTTAAATACATTCGTAAATTCGCCAGAAGAATTAAGAGAGTTGCATAAATTAAACAAAAATAAATCATTTGCGAACCATTGAAACTTGTCTCATAAACAAATTTTGCTAATTTAGACTTCAGAACTAAACATTTTCTTAGTAATATATGAGACATCCAAGATTCCGGATATTTAAGATGGTAACAGACCTCCTACAATTATATAACATTTCAATAATATTTTTCCTACAGATGCTACGAGTTTTTTGTTGTTTTTTTTTTATTTCATCTGAAAAACTTGACATTTTTTTGTTGGTGTCTAATGGTGAAAATCGGGGCACAGGAACATAAATAAAGAGATGTTTGACAGTTGGCTTTGCTTTATTTAACCAACATTTTCAGATCTAATAAATAAAAACTGTTTTTTAATATAAATAAAGTATAAAATGAAAACTTTTTGAAAACATTAATGCTCCGCTCATAAAGACAGAGAGAACAATTTGTTCGCTATAAAATCTCAGAAATAGGCGACAGCTTGCGATTTTTCAAAAAATGGTTCTTATTTGTATAAATCCAAATCAGCCGATCATCTAAAGAATAATGTACATATTGTACTTGACTAACGACATCGATAACTGGAACACCGGTATTAGTACTTTCTGTACTGTTTCAGTAGCAAAATATTGGGGTTACTTCAATACAGCGCATACGGATATTGCATTTTAATGGAACTGTGTGTCGTTTTGTTGATAAATATGCGAGGTTTTAGTGGTTTTCCAAAACGATATTGTGTTATTTTTACTCTTACGCAACTTTCGATTTCATTTGACATACATATTTTATAGTTTTTGTTATGGTATGCCGGCACTGCCCTTGATGACATAATAAAATATTTGTTATTGCTTTGCAGTTTAATAGATCGATACCGATACTATTATCGCTTTCGGTATCTTTGATAGAGAATTAAAATGTTCAATAAAAATTTGTCCCTGAAGGCACGGAAGAAGAAAAATGTTTAAATCTGTTCCTTTTACACTCGTCTTATTAGATGTTAGTCATTTTTCCAGACTACTAATCTAGGTCGTCAGCAGGATTCAAACAAACTGTAAAATAAATCATTTACAGGCTTCAGACATCTCACGGAAGTCCTTCTCTGATGCATTAATTATTGTCTGTTGTATTGAATATAGTTTTTGTATTGAATATAGTTATGAACAACTAGTGTAATATTCGCATCAATGTATTTTGTATTTAAATGGCAGACACCAAATAAGATGAGATAAGGCGGTATTCAGAATTACATACGTATATGTCACTTTTGAAACAAAACGAAAAATATACAATAACTGAAAATCTTCGATTCCGAACCTGTGGGACAACGCAGTAGAGGACGCCCACGGAACCGATGGCGCACACAAGTGGAGAGGGACCTCAACCAACTTGGTGTGCACAATTGGAGAACGCTGGCTAAAGACCGTGCCAGCTGGAAAACTTTGTTGGTTGAGGCCCAGGTTCACCACGGACTGTAGCGCCAAAAGAAGAAGAAGAAGAACTGAAAAATCCAGCTTATTGAGATTTATGCAAAAACTATAATTTTCAAATGTCACTGTTTGACTTGTGTCATGTAATAGAATAATTTCTTACTTTGTTTTGTGGCATTCGCACTACATTGATAACACTATCCCCAATACAACTTTTCAAAAGCATGTAAAACTAAATTGTCTAAGTGTAATTATTTTTAATGTGAAAATTACCAACCAGAAGGGGCTTTATAAATTCAGTAATTATTGGCCTAAACGTATGGAAACAAAGTGGAATAGCAATCGGCAGTAAAGTTTCGCAATTGTCTATTCTACCCAATTTTGTTCACTGTTGCATCTCAAGATTTATATATACCAATAAAAACGGAAAAATGAATTAAACTTAAATTCATCGTACGCATTCCGATACCGTCCATTACATTGTACTTTAAACTTGTCAGCTTTCAGGTGTTCATTTCGCTTTTGTGTTTAATAACCGTGTTATAACATATGTAGTTTTAAACACCTTATCACAAGGCCCTCAATACTTAATAAAATGCATTTATACATGTTTTTTTTCAAGTGTATAGAGCATCGTAGCTGGTGTGTGTGCTTTGCATGACAATAT
Organism: Epicampocera succincta; assembly: GCA_932526305.1. Lineage (NCBI taxonomy): Eukaryota > Metazoa > Arthropoda > Insecta > Diptera > Tachinidae > Epicampocera > Epicampocera succincta. The sequence goes on from OW052034.1 coordinate 64,810,746, forward strand.
AAGATTATATTATTTAAAGTACACTCTTCCAGCACGTTCGTATACAAATATTTCATTTCATTTATCCTTTTCAGACAAACACCCACCCGCACACCCTCACAAGTAACTCTCTTCCCGAGAATGCGAAAGTATACGTGGGTATATCACACATTGTTTTTTATGTGGCAGTCGGCGATTCGCACAGGAGAATGTTGCACTGCACGTTGTGTTGACCAAAAAAAAAAAAAAAAATGCACGAAATTGTTTAAAATGTTTTGCTGCATGCGTACGAATGAATACTTTCCTTTTTCTCAGTTGTTCTGTGCGAATGTGTGTGTGCATTTTGTATATTATGGAAATATGAATTCTGTTTTAGTTGTTGTTTTAATTTTTAATTTCATTTTTTGTAAAATAATATAAAACATATCATCAGTGTGAAAACAATACTGTTAAAAATATGTATTTCATTTCAACTACTACATCGACAAGTACTCTTCAATATTGTGTCCCAGTCGGCCGAGTCTTTAATAAATAAAAATTTATGGAAAAATAAAAACAGAAAACTTTTCACGTCGAGTAGTTTTTATTTTCTATGGGAATACTCAGATGGCAAATACGAATGTTTCAGAATATAATTTTTTTTGGGTTTTCATCTCATCAATGGTTCAAGTTTGGTATAACTTTTGCACTGCCGTTAGAAGCAATTATTGACACTTCTTTGCAGAGGCCATTCGGACAAAAAATTCGCTGTGTTGGCGAATTGTCTGAATACAATTTTCGGTTAAGAAAAAACTTAATGTCTTGCTCACATGACACGAATGAGCGGCACTCATAATCCCGATTGCATTTCATAAAAAAAAATTCGTATTCTGTAAACAGCACTAAAGTCTGCTAAAATATATTTTATTTTATTTTATTTTATTTTATTTAAAATTTATTTAAACAAATATAGGTCGAAATTTAATTGATTGGAGCGGGCAATTTGGGACACCCTCCCTAACTATTTCCAAAAAAAATTAATAGACATTTTACATATGCAGAAAGAATTTTTGAAAGTCATTCACAAGCAACAAAATAATTCAATAGTTCATTTTATGGGGGCACATTTTGTTCCCTCTTGATTTAAAAACAAGTTATTGGCCCTCTTTCATATGTAAAAAGACTTTTGAAGATTGGTCCACAAATGGCGAAGTTATACCCGATTATGTTATAAAACCTATTAAAAACTGTGTGGAAGGAGTACCACAATTTGAAGAAATGGGCCTAAAAGTGGGCGTGTTTGAAAAAGAGTAGCCTATAATTCATTCGAGACTCCCAGTGAAATGTTATGAAAATTCCGGAAAGGCGCCTGGTCTCCTACAAGATACAAACAAAGAAACAAACACATATTCCACTTTAGACTAGATGATGTCACTTTCGCTGTTGATAATTCGTTGCAGCGATGACACTCCCTTCTCAACAAAAACTATAATTGCGTCGACGTAAAATGTGTTCGATGTTGGTGTACAGTGTAGTGTTGTGTGTTAAGGTGGCAGCCAATATTAATTGTGTGCCTTTGCTGCAATTCAAGTTGACAACATTTTCAGTTTTTGCCATTAAGTTACTTTCTTCGTTGTCGTAAGTAGTAAAAATATAAATGTTCATTTGTTTTGCATATCAATTAGAAACTGCACTTCGGCAATACTAAAATAGTAAAGAGAAAAAAAAGACAGAATGCGACGTGTTATTTTCCATAAGTGGACCATCCTTTTTACAGCTCTACTGATTACTGATGTTGCCGACAATCAAAAGAATAGTGTAGCAATAATTGTTTTCAAATCGCTGTTAATATTTTCGCCCCCATAAAATTTCCAAAAAATTTCGGATCCATGTATTTAATTGGAACAGTTTTTTTTTTATTGTATATCAGTTCAGCATAATAAAAATTTGGTTGTATTTATGGCAATTATGTGATCCGTACTTTATATGAAATAGGTTATAATAATATACATACGTATGTATGAATATGAATAATGAAAGAAGTAATTTGCGCTGAAAATAAAGAAGGAAAGTAATTAATTATGCAACCGAATAGTCCGACTACGGAACTCCGACTTATCGAACATTTTTGTTGCTCACCCGAAAGAAACAATAAGTTTTCAACGCAGCCTTTTGTTTAGTCAGGACCAACATCTAGCAAGCAAAAATATAAACGTGTCATTCTTATAATAATAATCAAACATCATGTTCGGTTCCATGCAGCATGGCCTTTATACGTTTAACAACACTTAGGTATCCCATTCTGAGGGGAAGTACTCCAAGCGTAAAATATTATTAAAAATTAAGAGTATTTGCAACATAAGGTAGCTCTAGCCGCATTTTGTTGATTATATTGTCAGCCCCTGGAGCTTTTTTCGAACTTAGGCCGTTTCGGTTTCCCTAATATTGAATCTTATAGGAACAGCTGGAACAGTGATTAGTGGTGGCAATTCCACGATATCAGCAGATAAGTTTGGCGTAGACACTTTTTGTAGACGATCAATAAACAGGAACACTTTGTCAGTATCAGTTACTGCCCAGCTCCATCGGAGCATCGTAATAGAGGATTACATATCATTCGTCTCCTTATTCCTTCGGCTGCTCGCCATAGTGAGTAGTTTGATTGTGGTGTTGCATACAGTTCCAGCAGAGAAGCGTTTTTTTTTAATTTTGAATGTAGATTTGCAGCCCCCCTTGAAATTCATGAAAGGTGGTCAAATTTCATTTGAGTATATGATCATGTATGTGAGGAAGTTGTCGTTGTTGTTTCAGTTTGCATCACTTCACTTTAACTACTCCAAAATCAAGGACATGATGGATTTTCTGTCGATGGGCAATGCGCTTGAAATTACGTTCAAACCCATCTTAGAAATTGTTTTAAAGAATGTACGACCTTTAGGTGTGATAAGCCGTGATCCGTGAATTTCATTAATTATGAATTTAGTTTCCAAACCACAGACACTTTGGTCAATTGGTATATAATGCATGTGTTTCCCTTTGTATGGGTTTGTTTGCCGGTGTGTTTGTTTTTTGTCTGAGCAAAAGTTGTTGCATCAGACCTACGACACCATCCAGTGCACTTTCAAGTGACAATGTGTTGCAGTTGTTGTTGCTGTTCTTTTTTGTGTTCACCATGTTCTTTGCAGGGCATAGCAATCGAGTACGAAGAAGATATTCTTGGTGAAGTGGGAGCGTTTGGAATGAGTTTTATTATGAACAATTTAATGGTTATTTTATTAACTTGTTTTTCAACCCATTTATTCGTTTAATATTGTTTCATATTTTGCGCTTTTTTGCTCTTTTGTTGCAGTATCCGCTGATCGTTTTTTTTTTTACAATTTTACATTTTTGTTTTCATTGGAGACAGTGACACAAAAGCCTGACCTAAATATTTAAAATATATTTTTGTGCTGTTGTTATTCGCAATAAGTTAACAATAAAATGAGTTGAAGTTTAACAATAAAATTTAACTTGTAATGTTAAAAAATTATGAAATTAAATCTGAGGCTGTTAAGATTTCCATAAATGTAACCCCCTTTTTAAAGATTTAAATTAATGCGGCTGGAAATGTGCGAATTTTTAACCCAATTATGATAATTTTTTCCTTAAAAGTGCAAGTTGTTTTAACGAGAAATTTATTTGCCATTCGAATTTTTTATCCAAATATTTAAGTTTTTTTTTTTAATTAGTATCAAGTGAAATTTAAAATGTGTTGATTTTTTTTGTGCTGCTCGCAAAAAGAAAGTCTGCGAATTCGCAGAAATGAAACGCAGCTTTTGCGTGTAATGAAATTCTTTTTTATCAAATTGGTTAATTAAATGAGTGCATTTAGAATGCTTTTTATAGGTTATAACTTTTATCTGAATTTTATTCAATTACTTTAAAAAGCATTAAGTGAAACAATTTCATTTAAAGCAGAAAGTGAAATTGTCTGAAATTCAGGTGGAAACTTTATTTTTAACACAATTGAGACATGAACTTATGCAAAGAAATCACCAAAAACAGTTGTTGGAATATATTTTTAACGAACTGCAAACCTGCATTGAAAAAGAAAATATATCACATTGTTCGTGCGTGTCTTAACCACTGACTTCACTGCAATCGGTCGCCTGGGTTACAAATAGTGGATTCGCCTGCGAAGCATTTTACGCGTACCGGCCCTTTGGTTGACCGCAAATATTTTCTCGCAAATAACAGCTTGACTGGTATAGAATCTTTAGTTATTCGTAGTTATTTTTTGGCTATTACTTGATCGTTATTTTCGTTATTTACGTTGAATGAAACTCGGGTTTTTTGCGCAATTTACAAAATACCCACCAAAATTCTTGGTTCTTGGTTTAATTAGCGCTGATTTTGGCTATTATGCTGTAATCAATTCCAAGCAAATGCAAAAAAAAAATATGTATGAAACGCAATTGTTAGTAGGTGTGAAGCAATTTTCCACAATCAACAAAAGCCCAATTGTCTTACAAGAACAGTGATTGCATCTATGGACCTTTAAAGAAAATAATGGAATTCAAAGCTATACAGAATTTTACTCACCACCCTCGTATTTTACTTTGCTTTTTCTGATACAATTTAAAGGGTCCACATGGAAGAAGTTTTAGCCTGCAGGCAAGTATTCATCGGTTGACACGATAACCAAAACTACAGTAAGTTTTTGTATGACTTCAGTTGGATGTACAAGTTCCTGCGAAATTTTCAACAAAGATCGATTGGCAGAAAGGGGTCCAGGTATCCTAGTGTTGATATGCTGAAGTTGTTACTTTGTTCAAATGTTCTGTCTGCCCACAGACGCAGGAACGGTGGATGATATATACTGATAATTGAGTTAGAAATGTTCCAGATGAACAGCTGCCTCGTAACAGATTCCTTTTATTGGTAAAAACTAGATGTTGCACAACCCTCAAGCCAGTCTGGTTAAGGCCTGGTGTTCTTTTCAGATTTGTATTATCTCCCGCTTTCGCATATCACTGTCATCAAATTGTGCTGGGAATGGCCTTTGATAAGTTTACCAGTCGCTTTGGTCCACCATCACTTAGTCCATAATGGCGGCAATGATGCAAATCAAATTCACATACAACTGCAGACGACGCATTATGGTTGTGAAAACGGTCTTGTCTGAATTCATAGTTGCTTTTGGCAGTCGTAGCTTGAAAAATTGCTCACCTCTAGTGTCGCTAAAGACTTGCCTAGAGAATGTGAAAAGTTTGCAGAAGCTTAAGTTTTTGTTTAACCTTCCCATCCTGCATTTTCCAGTGATATTAAATATAAAAATGCCTGAATTACACTAGTCTCGGTTCAATTGGGATTTTTAAATGTACAGCATTTTTTTTCATTCCATTATTTTGTAATAATGAGAGGATGGGTAGTTTTTCGTGACGCGATTTTATATAGTCGCCAAATTTAAGAATTTATGTTTTAAATGCACCACAGGCTCCACTTTTCGATTGTTATAACACAACTTTTAAATGACATATTTTAATTTCTAGCGATTTAAATTAAAATTAAGTACATTTAATAACACAAACGAGCCTTCTCAACAAAAATAAAACCTATTATATTTTAAATGCCCGCTTTTACTGTCAACAATATTGAACTTGTGAAACAACAACAGTCTTTTAATTAAGCCATACAAAAAGGTTTTTAAATTTGGTATTATTTATGTTTGTGTCATTCATGATATACAAACTGGCGATTTGATTACAATTTCACACAAATATATGCAGCGCAAAGTTTAGCTAAAGAAACCATTTGAGGTATTTCAGGCTTGTGCCCCGTTACTGTTTCTCATTAGAATTTTGTTTGAATAAAAATAAGACGGATTTAATACAATTAAATATCATTAAAAAAACAAGAAATTAAATTTTTTGTTTATTTTTCTTGCTTTTAAAATCCTGTCAAAGATTTTCTTTCTTGCAAAAGTATCTTAAATATTCTGGGGTCATCTCAGTGTTCTTATTTGTTTTTTTTTTGCAAAACAACAGACATAAAAAATTATTTCATTAAAATTTTCTTGTTTTAATGTTTGATGATAAATTAAACATCATTTGTTTTGTGGGATTTTTTTTTGATGTTTTTATTTCGTTGTAATTTATTCCTAAGATTAAAACATATTTAAATTGTTAGTCATATTTTTATTTTGTTAATTTATGTAATTGTTTTATCATTTGGTTTTTTTTTACAAATTTTTTTGTGCACAATATTTATTATTCCTTTGTTTTAGTTGTTGTTGAGAATGATTTTTTTTTGGTATAATAAATGTTGCATTCTAAATGAATGACAGCAGATATTAATTTGTGTCGGATTTTTAGTCAGACAATTAAATAAAATAACTTTTTAAGTTAATATATTATTAAGGATATTTTCCGATTAAATTAATCATAAGTGATATTGTTTCTATTTGCGTCTTAAATTACATTTCTTATGCGAAGAAATTCGTACAAACTTGTGTTTCTGCTGCTCTTGCGTATCATCTCTTATTCTTATTCAAATTTTTAATTTACTGAACTGGGGAATCCCATCATTCGCTTGTATTTAGAGACCGGAATTCCCGCTGATGTTTATTTCAGACTTATAAATAAAAAAAAGTTATTTGATTTTCTAACAGGTATCAGTTAAAATAAATTAAAGAGGGAGACAACTTTTTTCAAAATTCTTGACCCATTTTACATGCTTAATTTGTTAAATTAATATATACATCTTTTTAATATTCAATTATTAATTATAAGAGAAAGTAGTTTGAAAAAGTGGTATAAAATCTTACTGATGAACCTCTAAGGCCTTGTACACATCCAATACTGATCTGTCAAAAACTGCAGCCTGATTTCCCCTAAACCTAAAATAGTGAATATCTTACGAAAAAAAAGTGGCTGGAAATATGGGTCAATGAGTACTTTCAAATAATTAATTTTGATAACCGATTCTAGTTGATTTGATGTAGGACGAATTTCGGCTTCGCTTGCGATGGTTTCTCTGGTAGTCGGCCTATATAATATGTGTTGCTTTGGCTGAACTTACGAGAGTATTTCTTGGAGTCTTTTGTTTTAATGTCGGATGAATGTTGTACGGAAAAACAATTACGAACGTTCTAGGGTCATTATGCCAATATTTGTTGCTATTTCTTAATCTGGCTGATTTTAATAGTGGCCATTGATTTGTGGACAATTATTTATAAAATAACACAAATATCCAGCTTCATTTTATTATTTAATTATGAGAGAAATCGTCTCATTAAATTATTTTACGATTTGCTTTAACTTTTATCATTTCCGATTCTGTTTTCATTGTGATAAAATCAATTGTTATTGGTCGTATAATTGGGTGCAAAAGTTTTTAATAAGTTTATTGCAAAAGTATCAATAAAACTTGTTCTGCTAACTTCAGTTTTTATTTTTAAAAACTAAGCAAAAGTCAAAAGTAACGCGCTGGAGATTTTAGAAGCATTTGCTTGAAAATAAAACTATTCGTGCCGCGGGAAAGAAATCAATTTAGTCCAAGATAATGGTATATAATACTGTTCATTACAGAATAAATGGTAGAAGTGAGACCACAACAAGTAAGCCAATAGCAAAGCAAACAATGGTCCTAAATAGCTGGCCACTAGTGTATATTCAATTCATTTAAACTATATCTTTTTTTGTACATCATTTTTTTTGTAATCTATCTTTTTATATTAAGATAATAACAAAATTAATCACATTTATGTTGACACTTAGAGTTACACATATAAATAACTATAGAAATATCTCAAATTTAAATATATAAAATGGGGAAAACATTTTTTTTGTTTTCCTATTAAAATTGTTTGATGGCCGGATTCTTTACCGCCGCTGCAAGGAGACTTAACAAAGAAGCTTTGAAATATATAGTATTAAACTGAAATTTCAATTAATTCTTGTTAGAACACAAAATTGTTTTTATTTAACAACAACAAAATATGAGCTGGGAAACTGAAAAAATTACGCAGAAGCCCACTTTTCTGCACGACTTCACACGGGCTATAATAAATAATATATATAGTTAATAACAAAGAAATAGTTATTGCTTATGTTGGCCTTTAATTGAATTCAAAATAAAAAACCAACATTTTAACGAAACCGTGTACCAATAAACTTAAATTCTTTTCATTCTGCGAAAGAAATCATGATTAAATTGCGAAATAATTTCAACTAAATTCGAAAAATATTTTTTTTTACTAAATATTCACCAATTTATAATGACAGTTCTTCATTTTTCTTACTCGTGTTCAACGATTTTGGTAGAAAAACTAAAAGCCAACTAACTAAAGACTACATATTTAAATTCACTTATAAAGACGTTGCTTAAATTTTATAATATTTATATTCTTTAAACACAAACTCAATTAATTCAATTGTCAACAAGGCAGCCAAGAAACCATGCGATGTTGTTGCGCCACCATTTGAAAAACGACAACAAGAACTTAAATAAAATTCATTACACAACAAGTACAATATATTAGTCTCTCTCATCTCTTCTACTTCATTGTGTGGCAAATTAAGTACTTTAAACGATTAAATGTGCATAAAGGGTGGCCCACATTAAAATGTGCGAACATAGGAGTCAATACGCAGTTCAAGCTTAAGCAAAACTTAATGAGTTGCTTACAAAAATTGGTATTTAATTTAAAGTCATTATTAGTTGAAGACCGACTTCAAAAAAAAAATTGGATATTTTTGAGAAATTGCTTTAAATTTCTACTATCAAGGTGGATATATCCGATGCGCTTAACTTCGCTTTTCGTGAGATTAATTTCTAAATGGCGAATAGACCAGTGAGAAAAAATAATGTGTCCCTTCGACATGAACATACAACACTGCTTGTGATGTTTGAAATATAATAGAATATTTGTGCCGATTCACCCACCCCATACCCATTCACATTTTTGAACCATCCATAAGGACTACATATTCCTCATATAGTTTTCTGAACCTTCTCCAGGCTCTCCACCAGTTACAGCCACCAAAGGTAGCCCTACAGAAATTGATTTCAATAACATTTTTAGACCTTTGTCTCTTTTAAATGCTTCCCTTCACTCATCTATGGGTGGGAATATTCTTTATCTATCCATATATGGTTTAAGCTTAACCCTGATTTCGCATCAGCCCATAGGAACACTTCTCTCAGAAATGATGATTGAAGGCAACTTCTCTGGCACCAGAATCACCATATTGTCCGCGCAAGGAATTATCTCCTAGCCTCAGCTTTTGAGTGGTAATGAGTGGTTGGAGGGCACCAAGCGTTCAACAAAAATTTAAAAACTTATTTTATGTTAAAAAATTTTCGTTTAACTTGAAATAAATAATCAAAAGCCTATAAGAAGCCATAATACTCCCACCAAGAAAAAAAATCTAGATATGCCGGTACGGATGAGTAAGAGGAAACATGTTCAGACATGTTCAAACAACTCTTTTCAATATTAAATTTCTTCTTCTGTATGTGGGTGTGTGTGTGTATGTATGTGTAGAAGGCTGCATGTTCTAACAACTGCAGGCTTTTCCTGTATTTAGGATTTTAAATTTCATTTCACAGTAACTAATTATTAATGTTCTTCCTTTCGAATTAAAAACATCTAATATTCCACCACCCTTTATTTGAAAGTTTATGTCGCAGTGGCTGCAAAAAAAAAGTAAATAAATAAACACAAAACGTGGTAACAAAATTTATATACTTTGTGCAACAAATTGCACAATCATAGCGTCATACAAAAGTATAAATATGTTTCGTTGCAACTACTAACATCGCAGTACTAATTGAATCATTTCACATGCTGCTATTTGCCACTTTGAAATTTTTTCTTATTATATTTTTATTGCATTTTGTTTTCCTTTTTTGTTTGCTATTCTTTTATTATTTAACACGATTAAAAGGTGAAAGCAACTCTAAGATATGCAACAGGTGTAATAATATTTATGTTTGTCACACTAAATCATGTGTGTAAAAAGATGTTAGAAGAAATGGTCTGTTGCAGAAGGTGCAGATTTGAACTGTAGGAGAAGGGAAATACATGTGTTCTCGTACTCTATTGAAGCATCGAAAAGTAGCCTGTTGACCGAACTGGCAGCCAGCCGCCTACTTATAACAAAAAAAAAAAAACTGTTGATAGTTTACACTTTAAGGCTGCGGCTGGCGCTGCGACAAACGAAACCGGCTGTTTATCGGCTATTGTGAAGGCATGTGAAGACAGTAATAATATTGAAAAATCAAGTTACGATGCATTTTATTTGTCCAGGGCCTGCTTCAGGAACGCTAAACGAAATATTTAGTTTCACTTGTGCATATTTTTTAATAAATTATGATGCAGACACTGTGGAGAGCAACACAAGCATATTTTAACTTAGTTTCTAAGGTTGTTGTAATAGTAATAGCGGCTTTTCAGAAAGAAAAAGCATAGACATTTTTTTCATGTTCGACAATACAATTCGCTGAACTAGATAAGAACCTGTTTGAATACGGACTCGTACCAGCTTCGAATAATAATTTTGCAAGAAAGATTTAAACAACAATTTTGCAAAAACAAACGAAAACCGCCAATTTTTTCAACAAAATAAATATACATTTTTTTAACTCAATTTATTTTAAAATAAAAAAATTGCCGATCCAAATACATTTAAATACATTTCAAATATAAGAAAATATGTCATTGAATCGACAAAAATGTTTTTTGAAACGCAAAAAATATATACATAGATGGTGTTTATGTGTTTTCTAGCTGTATATATGCCGACATTTCATAGGTGCTACCCTACTCATCAGCAGACTTAAATTCCTTAAAAAATAAATTCAACTTTATATAAAAAAAATTACCAAAAATAAATAAATAATTTTATCGAATTAAATAACAATTTATTGCTTTCAAAGCATACAAGTAAAGATAAAAATGTTTAAAACCCGGCAAAAGTATTTACATATAAGAAACTTCGAGAAGCTTTACTGTCCTTGTTCGACTTGAAATTCGATAGTTTAAGTTTTGTTTTGGAAAATCATGTAACATCTTCTTCAATATCAAATAAATACTCAGGCTAGAACAATGGAAACTACTTGTTGTAAATAAAAACCACGCAAGTTTAAGATGCTATATGTAAATTAGGTCCATTTATCTTTTTGAAATACCTTTTAAATGTTTTTACGTTTCCCGTTTTGTACTCACTTAATTCAGGATGTCGTTGACACATCCATTTTCATGTTAAATCATTAATATATATTGACATTTAATGTCTAACGCTAATGTTTAGGTTTAGGCCCCCCTCCCCGCAGTGCACAATTCATTTTGTAAACGTTTAATCAAAACTTACAAATTTATCGTGTTCGTGTGCCTGTGTAAATGCTTATACCTAAATATCGATGTGTGCTCGTCAGTTAATTCATGTTGGAGTTGACTTCGCCAATTCCTTTGTCTGTGTCATTCGTATTTAACGTATTTATGGACGAATGTTTGGCGTTGTTTGCATACAAACATATTGCAACCTAATTAATTAATTATACAACATGTTTGCACTTTGTACCAACAATTATTATAACAATAGTGTAACATGTATGTAAGTACTTTATGGGATTGCAAAATCATTGATATTATTAATGGCATCCCAATAAATAACAAAATCGGGCAGACGCTGAAAACGGGCCACACAGCAGGATTTCAGAACGGCTTTTATAAACTCTGGTTAAGTTTTATGCATTTTGCTACTTTTTTCTTTCTTTTTTTCAAACATAAAAAAAATCTTTGAAAAAGAAAAATAACTAAAAACGATTTCGATTAAATGATAAAAATTGTGAAAATGTTACGAACCGCTGGACTTATTTAATCGCTGTAGGGCTTTACAATTCGAAAATGAAAAGCAGAATTTGTTTTTTATATATTTTCCAGATACACATCTACTATATATTTCCATATATTTCATGGGTGCTACGTAAACAACGTCCGTTAAAAACTTTCCTCCAATAATTTTACTTAATAAATTAAAGCGTTGAATGCTTTATGATTTTAATTAATTTATGTGGCTAATAATTTGCTTGAAAATGTTTACTGGGTGTTTCCGTTCGTTATACAATAGAAAGTGTATTGCTGGTTTGAGATCAAACGAAGGCATTAAGATGGAGAAACATTCGTGTAGTTGGTATGTATTCAGTTAATTTAATAAAGATGTGTGTCTGAGCGCGTCCATATGTATGTGTAGGCTTGGTACGAAAATTCCCTATATTGTTCAATATAGATGTAGAAGAAGACCGTTTCAACATATTTTACAAGAAAAGAATGAAATATTAAAACTTGTTTTTATTACTCATGGGTGTATGTGCGTATGAATAAGGAAAATACTTCAAAAGTGCCGAAACTAAATCTCACTTACGATTCTATTAAACATTATCCGTCTGCTCTTAGTTTATTGGCAGGAGAGTTTATAATATGCAGATGATGCAAATAATCATTAAGCTAAACTCTCCAACAGTTATTATACTGATCAAAGACACAATGTAGTCAGAACGAAAATGTCACAGTGAAGTTTTTTGTAAGAAACATCACAAGATGAATGTTAAGTCAATATTATGTCATTGTCCATAGGTACTAAAAAATAGAGGTACAATGGATAAAACCGTATAAATAAGTTGTGTTGAACAAATAATAGGACGTATCCGAGATGACAGTTTTGCTCTTTATTTAGTTTCTTTTCTTCTATTTATAGGCTATTCTATTTTCTTGTCTTCTCATCTCTTCCTTCCTTTCTTAATTTTTTGTTCTTATTCGCGTTTCTAAACAAGATATACTCAATATACCATTAGGGAATCCAGCTGGTACTTTGTTCAGTATAATCCTCCCAATCAAAACCGTTTTCTCTTATAAACATTTGCAGAACCAAGTTATCGTGCTTTTTATATATATCGATTTCCGTTTTGTTTTAGGCCATATTTTTCACATCAAGAAAAATTCCAACAACACAATTTGTTCAATTAATGAATATATTTCTCACAAAAATATTTTTTGGACTACAAAATATTTTTAGACACATTTAATATTAAATATTCAAAACTTATTTGAGATTTATATAAAACAGGAAATAGAGTAAAAAGTCCGGCACTTATTTGATGACCACAATTGTGGAATATTTCAGCTTAAAAAAACTACTATTTTGATTTCATTTTGTTTCAGTATTTCTGTTACTAAAAACAGCTGAAACACGAGAATAACCATAATTTATTTAACATCCAACTAAATCAAAAATTTTTCCAGTCAAAACTTTTCAACCCTAAAACAACAACAAATTGATAAAGAGGGAAAAAAATAGAAAAAAACCAACTCTAATATTAATTAAAATATAACTGAAACTCATTTATTTAAACTAAAACTTAAACAATGAAAGCTTGAACCTGCAGTTTCAAAAAAAAAAAAAAAAAGGGAAAAAATATGACATAAAAAAAATAAAATTTGCTGAAAGATGGCAAAAATAGAAAAACAAATGATTTGTATCCTTTGCATTCATATAAATTTACTTAAGAGTAAAACACACAAAAACTTTCCATGAACAAATAATTGAGTAGAAATGGTAACATCTGTTTGTGTTTTACAATATTTACCAAACAATTATTATAACGATGACGGAGAGCACAACGACGAGTATGCGGTCCATCATACAGTCAGTCAAGTCATCTAGACATTCAGTCAGTTGCAATTTGCTGGAACTTTTCTATTCTTGTGTAAATGTTTTTTGCCTGTATGATGCAGTTGAATTTGGATAAATAAAATAGTTAGCAACACATTTATTTACCCGACATTTAATTGCCAAATGGTTTAATTTTTTCTTCAGCTTTTTAATTACAATATTTAATACTGTGGCAGTGCTTTAATGCAACAATGATGATGAGTTTGTAAGCTGCTTTTATTTAAAAACGTAGGGCAGAAAAATACATAAAGGATATAGTTCAGCTAAAAAGGAAGCGGAATACGTTAAAAATAATGCAAATTTTTAATGCACAGGGATCTGATTGATTTCGAGTCTTATGTGATGTTGCCCTGAGAGTTGTCTGAACAATTTTTATAGAAATTACGGAGTGTTTTCCATATTTGCCAAGTCATCACTACATTAATTTTTTAGGCTTTAATATATTATAAGTCTTTTCAGATTTTCGATTTAATATTAGAAATTCATATACAGTTAAGGACAAAACTATCTGTACACCCCATTTATTTCGTAAATCTAGAAAAATTTTAAAAATTATTAAAATTGTTATATACAGTTTTATTTTAAATGTATTTTTATTTGATTAAATTATAAAAAAAAATTAATATTTAACACATTGTTTAAAAAAGTAAAAAAAAAAATTAAAATTCATTGGGACAAAAGTGTTCGTACATTTAATGTATACATACTTAAATATCTTATACTAAATAAATTCAATATTTTGTGGGCCCTCCCTTTGCATCAATCACGGCCTGCAATCTTCTCGGCATCGAACGGACCAAATTTTTTGTCTCTTCTGGAGATATTTCTTTCCAGGCTTCTTCTAAAGCAATTTTGAGCTCATCCCTACTCCGGGCGTTTTTTGTACCAACTTTACGTTTTAGAATGTCCCAACAGTGCTCGATGGGGTTCAGATCAGGTGATTGGGGAGGTGAATTGAGTTGTCTTGGTGCATAGTAAAGCAACCATTCCTTCACTGAACGTGCCGTATGTTTTGGGTCATTGTCCTGTTGGAATATCCAACTCTGACCAAGACCCAAAACATCTACGCAATCCTTTAAATTGGCTTCCAATATACGTTTATACTGGTGTTGGTCCATTACACCCTCTATAAACACCATTCGACCTACTCCACTGGCTGCCATTGCCCCCCATATCATTACACTCCCCCACCATGTTTCACAGTTGGGATCAAATTCTGTACATCCAACGCTGCATTTTTTTTGCGCCACACTTTTCCTCTGCCATCATTTCCGAAGATATTTACTTTAGTTTCATCCGTAAATAATACTCTTTTCCAAAATTGTATATAATATAAGTTAAGGAAAATAGTGCTAGAAAACACTGATCCATTAAACTTGATGTGTATAAATAAACTGGCACCAAAACTCAGTGATCCAGTTGTATTTAATTAAACTTTATGAAGGTAAATAACTGTTAACACTGCTGCCATCTAATGCAGTTTTTCCAATTCCTTTTATTAATATTCTAGCCGTTCTTGCGTTTGATTCAATTTCTCAATAATATTTTATATATATAATATATAATATAATAATATATAATAAACAAATCTATTGTTCCATATGAACAGAGAAAAAAATATATAAAATATTGATTATGCAGCGCCCAGAATTTCCATATTGTATTATGGCATTTTTTTTTTTATCAAATTGTGTCAATTTTCATTTTCAGCGCTTAATTTTACTGGTTCAAATAAATTCACAAAGTTCTTGATAATATTTTAAAATGTAATCATATTAAACTAACACGAAAGTTAATAAAATAAAATCATAGTCATGATCATGGTTTTGCTTCATTATTTCACATTAAAAGTCTATATTTTTGGCTTTTTTTAAATAATATTTTTCATTAGACGTTACTCGTACGTATCGAGCTGATCAAACACGAAACGATACAACAAAAGAACGCTCTGTTTTACATGATCGTACAGCAAAATAAGTGCGTAGAATGTTGTTTGTGAAAGAACACAAAAAAAGACTAAAGCAGGTAGGACGCTGCTATTACAGAAGATTATCCTTTGGGACTTCGTGTGAGACGCCTTTTTCAACTTGTATCAAATATTTGAGTGAATTGTAGAATATCAAAAATTACTTGTTGAATGTCTGTCGATTATAAAATATGACCCTGGAGGTCTTGAAAGCAGACATGATTATATATATATACATTTTTGGCAAAAATGGTATTTTTTTACCATTAAGTACCTTTCGTGTGCATGTGACTACCCTGTAGACAATATGCCGTGTGCTGTATTGGAAAAAAACTCATTTATTGTGAAAGTTACAAATTGCTCTGTGTCTTTATTAGAAACAGGACTAATCAATTCTTCTTGCCAGTAATTTTCAGACAGTGGACAAAGTTGAGGCACTTTAGTTGGTAGCTCGTAATCCCATAGGAATATCAGGGCTTACGGAGACATACCTGTAAATTCTTCCCCACCATCTAGTTCTTAGGAATAAATGGAATCAGTGGCAAGACAACAGGACCTCAGCAGCAATTGGTTCACCTAAACTAGACAACTACATCTTGCCCTTTCGTGCACTTTTAGGTTCAAGGTATAGGCGGAACGTTTCACTTAAGGTACGCAGCGACACCGGCATTCCAGTAGTACCTTGGTCTTCGCTCTAGCAGTTGAATTTTGGTGAACATTTTTTAAGAACGTTTATAACTGAAGTACTGCAGGAAACAACTTACATGTTTGGTGTGTCAGGCGGTGAAGCCTTTCTTCTCTATAAGCAGAAAAGCAGAGTGCCGTACTTAGGAATACCCTGAGGTAGAACTGGTTTTCACCTGCCTTAATAGGAATAATAGCTTAAAGACAGTTCACAATAGCAACAAATCCTTATACTCTTCGTTAGTTTCTCACAATCAATAAATATTGAAAACTGGGTTTTCTGTGCGAACACCGCCATTGTTGTAAAGTACCCTGGAAACTATCAACCAACAATCTGCGTGCACGTTTGTGAACACGTCCCAATCAAATCACCAATCAGCAGTTAATTACGAGTTATTTGTGATTGTTTTTGGGATCCAAATTATTTGATGCTCATTAATCAGATCTGACTGCGCTTTAGTGTAGCCAGAAAACTGCGACTCTACAAAACACATAAAATGCTTGACGGTCCATTTGATCATCTGTTGATATTTTGTTCCTTGAGTTAAGGGTATATGGATAAAGTAATATTAAAAGCAGCGCAACGTTTAGCCCGTTATTTTTAATGAATTTTTGTAACATTCAGATTGTAAATGAACGCACAAAAAATTTTAAAAATTTTCCATTTTCTACGACAACTGATGGGCTGTAAGAATACACATACCTTTAGTGAAGCTGACTTGTGTTGTTTGACCAAGAATTACGACCAGAACTGGATAAAAAAGTTTTGCAATTATTTCATTTTTTCTTCTTAATTTTGCGTTTAGTTTTTCTCCTCCCCATCAGAATATTGTCCTGTTTTACATATAGAGAGATCAGATAATGTCAACTTTTTTATTTTAGGCTCGATGTTAATCTGAAGTTTATTTGTTGCAACCAGATTCTGAAAGTTATTTTTTTTTTTTAAGAATTATTTACTTTTATTAACGTTATGTTTTCTAGCGAATATCGTACAACAAAGACAACATTTTGTTTATTCTTTTCTCCTCATACATTGCGATACATTTGCGTGTACTTAGTAGTCTTTAAAGTATTGTAGCATTTCACTCTGGGGAATGTAAATATACACACCACTTTGACCGTAGAGATGTTGTTGGTTCTTGTTTCACGAGGCAACAACAGCAGCGGCAAAAAAGCACGAGCTCTTGACAAAGGTTGACAATCATGATTTTGGTTGATGGCCTCAGGTAAATGTAAACTTTAAATAACAAAATAGTTTGCAAAAAAGAAACGAAATACAACGGCAGTTTTTACTAATTAAAATAAACAGAAAAACATTGTCCTACTCTTTTCGTTGTTTATTTTAGTGATTGTGCAAAGGTCACGCAATAGCCTCATAAGCCTCTTTTGTCGTCAACCAACAGCCCCATTATCATCATCATCATCATCATCAGCATTAACCTCAGCAATAGTGGCAATAGTAGAAACAACAACAATAACAACAAAAACTATCAACATCATAAAATGGAAATGTTACCAGTGTTGCCATCAGCCCGACCGCTCGCTACCACCAACATCAGCTGAAAATATACGCTTGCTCTCGTTCTTCGGATTTCCTTGCCTTTTGTTTTTATTTTTAATCATTTTCATTAAAAAAAAAAACGTTTCCATTGTTTTATGATACGTATATTATTTTAAAATAATTTACAAGGTTGAATTTCTAAAAGCTTTTCGGGCACAAAAATAATGCTAAAAGAATTTTTACGTACCAGCGGTTGATTACTGTTGCTATTTAATTTAATTCTTAAAAGAATATTTATAATTAATTCGAGTATTTTTGCCTTGAAAGCAGCAATACAAAATGTTTATGCCTAATAGGCAAAATTGTAGAAATTCCTTTTTTGGAGGCCATTTAAGTAGTTCACAGTAATTTTTATAGCAACGAAAGTTAATATATTTTTATATTCAGCAAAAGTTAAGTAAAACATTAGCGGTATTTTGTCTGAAGTTTTTTTTTAATTTTTATCAAATTGAATGACTTTTAGGGCATCAAGAGGATTTCCCTAAAGTAGAATTTTATAGTATGTAGCAGGAACTTCCAGGATCGAATCCTTCCTTGAATGTTCGCTAAAGGTAAAGTGATTTTATTTAGAACACGTTTTTGTCGATAAATTATTAATTAGTTTTCAACAATGGCCAATGAAGACAGTGACAGAGAGAGAGGGAGAGAAAGGAGGTGCTTGTTCACTTTGTCAAAGGCTTGCCAAGAGCTTCACGTAATAGTTCACACTGTGGTCGCGAGCAGGTAGATCCCTTGACACTGAAAGAAATTAAGATACCTGAGTTGGTAGATCAAAACACTAAAGGAACAGCAGGGCTCAGTTCAGTTCGAAAAACAGGAATGTGTTGTGAGACAACGTAGTTCTCTTGACACTGAAAAAAGTTAAGATACCTGAGTTGATAGATCAACATACCAAAGGAACCTTAGCGCTCAATTCATGAAGAAAAATAGGAAATTATTGTGAGACACCGACACCTCGGCGATATATGGATCACAGAAAACCCAGTACTACTAGAGAGTATGAAGTGCTTTTGTTTTTAGGTTTACACAACAGGCAGAACATTTCAGTCAACTTATGGCCAACGGCAGGATTCCTCTCTTAAGGCATCCCTATATCACGCTGGACCCCTTTCTGCCAAGTTACCTTTGGCAAAGGTTGCGGAAGAAGCTTTATAACCGAATTCATATAAAAATTCGTTAGACTTTAATTTGGCATATCAACTGAGGAACAGTTTCTTCTCTCTACCCCGGAAAGCATAATGAATGCAATCGGCTTACCCGGATTAAGGCAGGCGATTTTATGCCCCTTTGGCAGAACATTGTAACCTCAACACTGTAACAACAATAATATATCAGTGCAAACACATTTTAATATTCGATACCAAAATTAAATCAAAATTGCACAATATCAATATTAAACGACTTCGTAATCGCTGTTTAAACATTAAGAGCCAAATTTCAGTAGCATCTATTTACTCAACCGCAAAACTTAAGTTCACGTCATGCAATTTTATCACTTTTCCTTCTTTTTGTGGCAGAGTTCCATTTAAACAACGAAACAATTATTGACTGCACATTTACGTCCTTTGTCAGTTGTTCTTCGCTAGTCCATACGAAAACCACTCTGTTTTCTCTGTACACATTTTCCTTTCCTACTTTTGTTTAATTTATTTTATTGCATTTGTTTGGAACAAAAAAAAACTTTTTTGCTGAAATGGAGAAAATAAATTCGCCCATTTCATTTATTGTTAAAAAATACCTTGATTGTTGAAGTATTGGATTTAACAAATCGTCTAAAATTTGAAAAGTTTTTCTCGTGTGCATGCGTTGTGTGTTCGTAGCTGTGTGCTGAGGTTTCAAGAGGAAAACCTTGATTCCGTATTTGTTTGTGTGTTTTTTTTTATTTTTTGGAGTGATTACAGAATTTAAGAATTTGAGCTGGAAAAAGTGTGCCAAAACTTTTTAATGATCATTTTGGTGAACCTATAACTTGCTAAACAAGCATATGTGTGCTTGTTTTTTTTTTTTTTTTTTTTTGATTGTAATTCGCATAAAGTTTGTTAAGTGAACCATCTACTGAGTGAATGCAAATGAATGCGTGTATTGAAATTTTTCAATATGAAAGTGGGAACAGAGGCGGCACACATACATAGGGAAAGTGTTGTCTTCTAAGGGGAAATGTTCTTCCCACTTGTTATCTGTGTTGTCGATGATTCTTAGCCAGTATTGGGGAACTTTGTGTGTGTGTAGCAAAAATCTTGACGCTATACTGTCGCAGCCAGTGTCGGCTGAAATTTCAGAGTTAACAACGCTGAGCTGCACATTTAGCTCATGTTCGTGTCTGCAACTCCAGTTTTTAAAATAAAATCATTTATGTGTTCTGCACACACTTAATTACAATTTTCATTTGAACACCAACCGTATGAACACGTTTTCGATTGAAAGAATGAATTCATGTTAAAAAGTGTGTCTTAAATGTTTGAAAAATAGAAAAAAAAACGTTAATTAATATATATGTATGTATGGCTGGCATATAAATAATATTATTTATAGTCACATAATTAATAATTGCTGCGTTATTTGTTACTAGTAATTAGTTCAGAATATTTGCTTGATTATGCACTCGATGCATTATTAATGATGCAAGATTTTAGTAGAGTTTAGTTGTCAGTTAAGGGGCTTAAGAGCTTACACACACACACACACACGCACACAGATGTATGTCGTAATCAAATGTTTTGCTTTAAAAACTACACACATATTCTGATGTGAATGAACGACTCTTTATTTAATTAGGTTAAAACGAAATTATTCGCAAATAAAATATAAGAATTATTTAATCAAAATGGAATATAGTTTAATACGAATTTTAATGTCAGTTGCAAAACAGCTTTGGGCTGAAGAACAGCAGTGCTTTGTACCAGATTTGTTCACTCTATATTGCAGGGATGGGTGGTATGCCAGAATTTAACTGATGCTGTTTTGACGGTTCAGTGCCCGGAGTACATACCTTCGACAATGCACAGTCGAACATCAGTTAATCCAACATTGCGTGTTTTTTTATTATTATTGTTATTTGAAAGAAATTTTTGGCTATTGCTTTTTGACCAGAGTCTTTGGTAGGAATCGAACCTATGACTTGTGGATTCTTGGTCGAATACTCTGCCAACTCATCCATCGAGGCACTCCGAAATTATGTCTTAAGTGCGCTCAGGCTTCTTATTGTTGTTGTTTGGACTTTGAGAGTTCTGCGTTGCACTAGCACCGGTTGGCTGATTTGTTTCAATTGACTTAGTCACAATTATAAGAATCTGGAAAAACGTATGGTCTTCGGGGTTACCCCGCCCATTTGCTTTGCACTTTATAAACTAATAAATAAATAGTAAATAAACAATAATTTGAATGTCTTTTTAAATCTCCCAACTAAGAACTCCTGATTTGTATGTAAATATATAGTCGTCATAAATAAACAAAACTCGATTTTGAGTAGAATCAACTAATTATATCTTTTCTACTGTTCATGGAATAGACAATTAGTGATTAAGGATATAATTTGTTATGATGCTGAAGCAGTGGTCTATGTCCGGTGTTACAATTGGTCTCTAGGAGTTGTTGTATTGCAAGAGAATTATCGTGGGGAACTAGATGATGGGGAATGTACAAGTACATTTGATGTTCCTTTGGGATTTCGGAACTCAGGTACCTCAAGTTTCGGATTACTAGAAGGAGGCATTAAATAACGCTAGCTCTGGGTCCAGAGATTTTATATTAAGTGCCGCTTGCACAAATCACAAGAAGTTGCCATATGTCTGCGAGACACATGATGGCGGTGACAGCCAGACGTTTTTCAAGTTCGCCACTTCAACACCTCCGAGTAGTAGGCGCACATTTCAAGCCAAGACATTTTACTTTCTGCTGTTTAGTTGGCTCGGAACTCTAAACTCTAAAAAGGCAATACATGATCTTAGGTTCGCCATTGGCCTACTTTGGCTGAAACGTTCTGGGGCTGAGCCTTAAAACAAAAGCTGCGGGAAAGGTCTGATGATAGTGTCGCAATATGTAATCGTGTTTTAAGTAATCCAAACACTGTTTAGTTGTGACAGTAAATAACCGGGTTACGGCGAATATTACCTGAATACGGTTAAAGGCTGATGTTCTTTAATGCTTCGGCCATTTTGCTTCTGGCTGTGTTTAACATATTGAAAGAAAGTGCTGCCTGTATAATTTATAAGCCACTTGGTAGTGAGCTGTTGAGAAGTTTACACATGGAATTGCGCGTGATGGCACTAAAGGCAAAGTGGAAGCTGTGGGGCAGACTTAAAACTTGTCTATTTGTATTGTCATGGTGCTGGCAAATTATGCATTGCCAGAACAATATTGCAATATTTGAAGTTTGGCCTTAAAACACATCCTTAAAAATTTCGATTTGTGCAAGTTTTTCTTTCGCAGTCCTCCTTGTTCTTTAATTGTGAACTAAACATTTGACTTAGATTATAACAAAGGCAAATCCTTTTACTTGTCCTTTCCGCTCGTGATTGTTTTATTCAACCCAATGATTTTTTCTAACCTAAAAACATTCCATGACAATTTTTGTCCAAGGACCATAATATTCGGCAAACAAACTTTAAAAAAATTTGCTGTTTTGAAAACCATTTTTTTTTCTTAATTAAAGAAAAATATATAACAAAAGAAATAATTTTTGTGGGTGCTGCGAAAAAAAAAACACAGAAACATTTAAAAGCAATTTTCAGAGCAGCAGGAAAACAATTTTAACATGTAACGGTGGTTGAGCTTATAGCCAAGTTTCCGGTTGTAGCAAAATTTATATTCACAATAGTTGACTTGTAATACATTATTTTTTACAATTTTATTTCCGTTTTAAATAAATTGGTATTCTTAGCAAGTTTTTTCTTCATTTAGATGTTTTGTTTTTTTTATTAAATAAAATTTAAAAATGAATTTATAAATCATAAGACCCGTTTATTTTTGTTGTTTATTTTTTGCTTGTTTTTTTTTATTTTGTTTGAAGAAAAGTAAAATTTAATTTCGTTTGCTTGTTTCCTAATAAAACTGTTTGCTTGCTACAGCATCGAAGTATTTTATTTATTTATGTATGTATATTTTGTCGTTGTTGTTGTTGTTGGTGTATTGTGTTCGGTGCTTCCTTAGTATTGTTTGTTAGTTCAAAGCATTCGCTTCAATAGCATTCGTTTTCCAACAATATTAGAATTGTTTCCTGTGTTTGTAACAAATTATATTTTATTTGGTTTTTCTCAATATTTCCTGTCAAGTAACTTTGGTCTGAAATGTGATTGACAATCATTGAGAAAACTTTAAATTTATTTGCAGTTTTATGCATGTATGTACATATATATAAACACTTGAGTAAAGCAAACAGCAAACAGGTTACACTGCACTATTTAATTATAGCTACATCTAAGGAACGTCATAACTGCTGGGTATTAGTCAAAGTTAGGATTTATTAGACGCGTAAATCGTCTTTCATTATAACAACCCCTTTTCAACCCAAATGAGAGTGATAATAACATCTCTTTTTCGCATTTAAAGTTGCCACATTTTTTTTTATCCAGTTACCAAACTTTTGAATTTATCAAATTGGGCTCGAAAATTTATTGAGTTGTTACTATTTTTCGAAAAATTATTCTTATTCATGCAACACTATTTTTGCCTTTTGGTAAAAAGTTAACAAGTAAAAGCAATTACCTTGGAAAATTAGTCGGTAATTGCTGATGGTGTTGCCACACATTCAGATATATAAATTTTATCTCACTGGCAAAATGCCATAATGGAAAATTATTAAAGATAAGTGTTGCGCTCATTCATGTCGATGCGCATAAAGATTAAAAACGCCCGGCTTTATTCGCAAATGTTACCCAATCCAGCAAGCATTACTATTAATAGCTTCCAGCGTGTAAGTAGATCCTTACCTGTGGTGTCGTCATTGCTGCCCTGTATTTGCAGCACTTTGAGCATTTTCTTCACAAATCTATCTATTGTAAATTCGAGTTCATTGTCTTTGAACTTCCTAGCGCAGGTAGCAGAAGAAGGCATATTCCATAGCACATATAACGTTGTCCTCAGCAGGGTGTATCTTCCCTTTGAATGGCTGTCATATGATTCAATCCTAAATCTTAGGAATCAGCCTTTCTGTGCCTGTTCTCCTGTAAAGCTGTCCATGAGTCACGATTTTTCTTCATTTCTATCAGAATTATTAGAACAACTGAGGCTCTACCTTGACTATTTCTATTAATTCCACTGATTCCTCCGTTACAAAGTAAGTTATTGTTGTTTCCTTCCATTTGCTTTTTGGTTGTCCTCCAATGTTTGCTCTGAACTCAATTCGACAATATGAGTCTGCATGTGCTTCGTAGAGGTCCTTCAATGCATGTCATACGTGATCTTCGCATCAGACTGTTCACCGAAATACTTGCTAATCTCCAATGGAATTCATCTTCTCAGAAGCAAAAAAAAACTGCATCTTATATGTGGCGTAATTAACTTAGTGTTAGTTTAGCCAAGCTCTTGTCTTCTTTCTTTTTTTTTAGCCATCCTGTCAAGAGAATAAACGTTTGACTAAGGAAGTAAGTAGCCAGTGAAAAGACTTCCATATTTGACGACTGCAAGAAATGGTTTCAATGCATTATATTATTTTATATCGTATTATATTTATATTTTGTAATAACTAATCAAACAGCCTGTTTACATCTGGTACGATATCACTAATAAAAAACTTGACTTGCTTGCAAGTTGTATGAGTGTTTACGACGGTATGAAAGTTTGTTTTAAAAATTTTTAAAAAATATTCACCCCTATCGTGAATCTCAAGGGAATAAATTCTAGGGAATAGTTTTTTTATTTCCATGAACAATAAATTGGCATCGCCAATTGTTAGGGAATAAAATAAACAGCTGTGGCAATTCGAACATTCTATTGTGAATGGATGTATTTTTATTTTTAGTATTTTTTTGCTTTATATTTGAGTTTGCTGGTGTATTATCGTCGTCCACGCCTTCACCGAAATGGCCATAAGGATTTTTTTGAGTTTCTAACTCTTCCACTAGGAAACCTGTAGTATTTGTTTTAGTTTTCTTGCAAGGCTGCTTTATATTTAAGTTTGCAGGTGAGTCATCGTCGTCCACGGCAATAACACATAATTCTTCAGCATTTCGTTTTTCACATGCCTTTTGCAACCCAAACATTTGAGCTGCCTTTACGCCTTCAACGCTCTCGTCTAGCGATAGCAAACAATATATTGCCTCTTTTGTTGCAGAAAATCTGTATTCCTTGTTTGGGCCGCCGCCAGTTTTTCTTCGATTTTGCGTGTTTTGAATGGCCTTCTTTTTAACATACCGCTTCTGATTAACCCAAACCTATTAATATACCAGAACAATAATTGAATATTATTATGAACATGTTAATGAAAAATGCTTACTTTTTTCTATTCGGCTATTGATTTTGAAGGCGGACCTTGACTATTTAATTGGATTTCTAAATTTCTCCAGAAGTCAGTCACAGTTTCCTTCTTCTCTTTATGAAACCCTTTGGCAATGTCAGGATTTCCACACATTATATCCACCATTGTAGCCAGCTGTAGCTTGTTTGCATTTCCACTCCTTTTAAAAATCAAATCAAACAATTAAAAACAGCTACATATTAAAAAAAATAACAAGAAAACTACTTACATTGTGCTTAATTTTTTATTCCCAATCAAAATGTTTGTGAAAAAAGTCACATATTTTTTGAGAAAAAACTCACGGGAATAAAAATCGGCGATGCCATATTTTTTTCGAACATGGGAATTTTTTCACATGAAATTAATTCACGATTGCAAATTTAGGGAAAGGGAAAAATTTGGGGCGAAAAATTATTCATGATTATTGAAATCATGTTCCAAAGGTTTATATTAAATATTAAAATTCAGTTAATCTCTAAAAAAAACTTCTAACTCTTTTTCCGGCTTTCATGTACTTAAGCGTCAAAAATGCAGTTGTCAGTTGAGCGGACAGTCGATTGCAAAAAGGGCGAAGTTAGTAAAAACGTTTTAATGTTTTTACACTTGTAAACGCTGGGTAAAAAAAACACATTGAAATACTTGCCAAACTTTAGACTCTTGGCCCCAGCAGGAGAAGATTGAAAAACGTAACCCGATTTTCCTGGGGCAATAAAAATACCTGCAGCTATTACGTTGCTGCAAGCTGTATTTTCCAATCTAATCCTGTTCAATGCTATTCGCTACATGTATGTATATTTTTTTTTAGATATATATTGTTGTTTTGCTTTAAAAAATGCTTGTTCTTTTGTTGGTATTATTTTAGCATTACTTTCATTTTGTTGTAATACTTTCCTTTAGCTGTACGAAATTTTGTTTACAATATTAATTTGCATGTGGTTGGGGAAAATACCTCGAATCATACCCACTACAGTTCTGCTCATTGTTTAGCCGTTCAAATAAAGTATTTCTCATATACTGACTTTTTCTTTACATTGATTGACTTTAATACCCTGTCGATGTAAAAGTTTTAAATTGTATTTATTATTTCTCTTTCTATTAGGGCATGGCAACGTTTGACACCGAAAGCGAATTTAATTTCATTGGACATAAACCACTAAATATAATACGAGAAATTACTATAAATTTGTTAAGTCTCATCGCTACCTTTTATGAGTAGTTGCGCTGCTAGAAACTTTAAAATTATCCAATAAAACGGGGTCACAGTTTCGAAATTATTTTTAAATCCCGTATGTTTGCAAAATATGAGAGTTAACTGTGTTGCTGTGAGTTTTTAATTTATCGGCTTATTCTTGATTCCAAGAGTTTTCCTCTTCAAAAAGGAAACACTCATTGTGTTACACTTTGTTTGCGGCAACAGTTTATTATTTCGAGCAGCGCATGCGGTTGATGTGGAGATGTTCCTAAACTGTTATAGTAATATCGCCGAGATCATTTATTTACAATGTGATCTTGATAAATGTTATGTCTGGTGAACCATCAACTTGATGCAAGCATTTCCGATTTTCTCACAATTGACTTGATGATGGCCTTTCTTATTCGGGTAGAAATCAATTTGAATTAGTTATAAAGTTTCTGGATTGAGAGGTGCTTTTTGACTGAAAATGAAGTCCTAACAAGCGTATTATTATGATGGTAGTAATCGTGGTGGGGAAATGTTCCTTCGTATTCTAGAAGTTTCTCTACTGCAAACTTGCCAAGTTTAGAAAGTAGGAGAATTAGGCTTAACGCAGCTTTTTTTAGTTAACTGGATAAATGGCTCATTTTGTTCAGATTTCCTATTGATGAAAATCACTTTTAACATTCCTCTTGGATCTACTCGGAACTGTACACCACTTCACCTTGAGTGGTGCAAACAGTTTAATGATTACTATGATTTTCTTGATTACGCTGTACACGTTAATATTTATTATGAAACATAACCTCATTTGGTTTTTAGATGCAAGCCAAAAACTCGAATGTTTGAATACATTTGTATATGCCGGCAATTTTATTGATCTGCAAAGATATTAGTCCAGAGATCGTGTTTAATTAGAAATTTAAAAAAAAAAAAGTTAATTCAATCAAGTTGACTTGACTTAAGTTGTTTTTAATACTTCGTGACAAAGTCAAAATCGTTTATCTTGAGTTTTGCGGTGTTTGGTTTAATAAAATATCAAAATGAATGGTACATGCCACAGTCTTTCTTTTTTCAAAATGCCCTTCGAAGTTATTTATTAATTGAACAATGCACATTTATCTGTATGTATAAAATATTCTGAATAAATTTAAAAATCAATTGGTATTATCAATTTGTTACTGAAACAAGGGAAGAATCTGCCTCAATTTTAAAATATCACGATGCTCAGCAGCAGGCAGCAGATAATATTGAAAACCACCAAAGACCCCTTCACCAGTGTCAATATTAATAAATTGCTTTTCGCCCCTAAATAAGTGGTTCATATTAAATACATTAAGTAAATATCGAAATTGCTTAATATCGTGTAATAAATATTTACTTCATTAATTGAAATGCCAACATGTATAATATTTCTTTTGAAATTATTATATAATTTTCAAACAAAAACAAAATTTTCTATAACACTAGAGAGAGTCATATCAGTGATATTAGAAATAAAACAATAAAATATTGTCAGTAACAATCACGTACTTTAACACAATCAACTCACCAATATTTTTTCTACCACCAAACGGACGAATTGAGCTCCAATGAAACCTCATTTTAATTATGTTATAATAAATCTGAAAATATAAAAATCATAATATTTAATGACTAATGGAAGATATTAAAATTGTTTTATAAACATCAAAATTTCACCAAAACCAGATCTTAGAGATCGCCCAGTTTGATAATCGCCAAGACGGGGTTTTATTTAGTATAAGACCGAACTTTTGCCGCTTGAAAATTGCTTGTTAAATTTTAACTTTTAATCGGGAAAGGCGGAAGGCGTCATTTTGTTTTTTACCCAACACAATTATAGATATAAGTAAATACAATATCCAGCTTCCAGTTTGTTATCGCCCACTTCTTAACTGTTATAAATCGAAATAAATATTTTAGTATTGTATAAAAATAAAATTTTTGTCTATTTAAGGAGCCAACAACAACAACCGCTTTTATTCTCAAATGAAACAAAAAAACTTCACAATTGTTAAATAAAATTTAACCTGAAATTCATTATTTAAAACTCATTGTTGAATATATATATTCCCAAACTTCCGACTATGAACCTATTTTTTATTTGCACAGTTCTGCTTGTAATGGATATACATTATCCTGCTACACAGTTTACTTACTATTCAGCCTCCTACGTCGATATTCAGCAAAATAAATTGTCAACATGTTGTACGACAATATTTAAATATTGCAATTTCAAACAAAATACACACGCAGATTTATACATACACGCCTATTAAAATGCATACATTTCCCGCATACATAATCCAAAACTGTGCAATAAATACGAGCATGTAACATCATTGCACATGTAAATTGATGGTAAAGGGAGACTTTTTATTGCAGCAGAAATCGGCAGCAATTGTGAATTTGAAGACGAGTGTTTTCAACGGTAGTTTTTTGAACTACTTATTGACATGGTGCAGCTACATGTTTTTGTTGTGTCAATATAGACAGACAGTGGTGGAATATTGTGATAAAAAAAGTTCAAGTCAAACTACCAGCTCGAAAACGAATTGGAACAAAATCAAAAATAACAATTTTATATGTGGTAATCGTAATCACATATTTTACAGATTGTACTTCAAATAAATCACCCTTTACACATAAATAAAGCAGTCGCGACACGAACTTTGTTACTACCAAATAGCAAAAAAAAAATTATTTCCAACTTAAATATTTCACCTACAAAAAGAGAACTCAATTACAAAAACAGACACGTTAAATATATTTTTTTAACAATTTCAAGTAGACCTGTTTGACTGAAAATAAATTCCCCGCTATGAATTTCATATACATACATACATACATACATACATACATATGTATGTATGTACATATTTTATTCCTCTTGTTTTTAGCTGATTACTTCAAAGTTTTGTAAATGCACAATGCAAAAAAAAAAACCAAAAATAAGTCTACAACAACGTTGCATATCCGAGTGTTCGTAACATCTAACGAACTGTATTTCAACTGATGCACTTAAATTCGCTGCTGTTGTAGTTGTTGCTGAGTTGCTGCCACCGATGCTTAAGCTTATAACGGTTTTATACGCCATATTAGCAAATACTGTTTTCGCATGCAAACTTGTGCATGCAGGGAATGTTGCTGGATAAATGTGTTGCAGACAACAAATGCAGTTAAATGAGCAGTTTGCAAACTGTGACTTGGTTTTTAAATACGCTCGTATCTATTAGATGTTAAGCTGGAACAATATACATACATACATACATACGTACATAAATAGATTTAATTTTGGGCTTAAATCAAAAAAGGGTCAACAAAATTTGAATATAAACAGTAAATCTTTCTTGTGATGGCGAACTTTGCCAAATCAAAAATACCGACTGCAAAACCACAATAAGATTTTGCTTCACTGGGATTTCATATTAAGTCAATATGACTTTATTGTAAAAGGTAATATAATGACGTTTACCACGGCCGTCTTTTGTCAATAACACAATTGCGACGAAGGAAGGATTTCGGCCATCGCGACAAATTCGCCGTTAAATATTCGCTGTATGAATTCGTCGTTTGAAGCACAAAAACGACGAATAAACAGCTTTTGCTTACAATTGGTTTTATGCAAAGAGAAAAATTAAAAAAAAAAATCCCTAAAAAAAAGTTGTAAATGTGGTGACAATTATGAAAATTATATGGTTTTTATGGTAAAAGCTGTTTCGTTTGGTCTCTAAATATATTGTATAAAATATAGAGAAAGAAGATCATATTACAAGTAAAACTGTATTAAAACAATTAGTTTAAAATAAGCAAAAATCATGTCCGAAAGATGGATCTTTGAATAATTTGAATAATGCCCGCCGCAGCTCCGAGTTACATGGTCCAATCGGTCCAATTTTTCCAATGAATCGTGCCCTACTGGCTTCCAATAACTAAAGAGTTCCTGGTTTTGTCGACATAAACCAATGACTTAACGAGGAAGTCCACCATTGACAACATTTTCACACTACGGAAGATTCTGGAAAAGACCCGATATATGAGCCACATATGACAGCGTGCATAAAGACGAGCTATACAACGCCGTGTCTAGTTTTGACACTCCTACCGAACTCGCCACTTTGTGTAGGATGACGATCGCTGCTCCATCAAAATCGGTAACGAATTCACCGAGGCCTTCAATGTCAAAAAAGGCTTTAGACAAGGCGACGCACTGTCATAAGACTTTTTTAACATTATTCTTGAGAAAATTGTGCAAAACTCACACGCCAACACTAGAGGCACGACCTTCCAAAAGTCCGTTTTACTGCTAGAATACGCAGACAACAATGACGAGATTGGTCGAACACAACGAACGGAAGCGGCCAAAATGGGTTTAGTGGGGAACGAGGCAAAACAAAGTACATATATCCTGTCAGCGAGAAAGGACGCACAACATTGACGACTGGGCCAGAACGACACCATAGGCAGCTATAACTTCGAGGTAGTAAAGGACTTTGTACTCCTTAGCTCTCAAGTAAATAGTACGAACGACATCAGTACCGATATTAAAAGCAGGCTAACTCTGTCCAACTGCTGTTTCTTTGGACTCAAAGTACTAAAGCCCTTTTTCGAAACACCAAGTTGACACTGTATAACATCTTGACCATCCCTGTCATGTTCTATGGCGCGGAAGCATGGACAATTTTCAAGACAAAAGTTCTGCTTTCAATCTGTGGTCCTGATTGTGCGATGATGGTTTCTGGAGAAGAAGATGCAATCACCAACTGTACGGACTAAACAGTGACATGAACCTAACCAGGCATCTATGGATGCAACGACTAAGACGGTTAGGCCATGTACAGCACATGGCTCCAGCCCGTAGAATCTTCGACTCCAAGCCGGTGGGATAACGTAATAAAGTACACCCAGGGAACCGATGACGCACGCAAGTGGAGAGCGACCTCAATCAACTTGGTGTGCGAAATTGCAGGCTGCTGGCTAGAGATCGTGCCAACTGGAGAAGCTTGTTAGTTGAGGCTCAGGTCCGTCCCGCTCTGTAACGCCTGAAGAAGAAAAAGATGTACGTGTGTAGATACAAACATTTATTTTATGTCAAATATTCTTATATTAATTCACAAAATTTCACATGTATTTTTATTGTGTTCTTATATATTTTTATTGTGTTTTTATCTTTCACACTTTGTTTTTCCCCTGCCAGAGAAAGTTTGCAAATACATACATATGTTTGTATATCCCTATTTTTCACATGGCGTCTTTCACAACAACAGCAGCAAAAAAACATTCAATTAATTGAGGAAAAAAATCATTTTATTATAATTGACAGATGGTTGTCGATTCCCAGAAAATAAACAAACAATCGTCCCAAGAAAGCGCTAACAGTGAAGATGTAGTTAAGAGACAACAAATGAACGAACACTCATAAACTTACATTATAATTGTGAGGATGACTGACGATGATTTAACCCACATTCAGAAATGACTTGTTTTATTAAATTTTTGTCCAATAAGACAAACCAACAAAAATATCATGACACTTGAGCGTTTTTATTGTAATTAGTTGTCAGGCTGAATTTTACCTGCTATACAAATATGTTTTCTGGTTCCAAATTCCGTTTGTTGGTTTTGGTTTGCCTGTTTGGTTGCAAACAAGTGCTAATCAAGTCACTGAACCCTGTTGCATTCATTTCAGTTCTGTTGCTTTTTAAGACCTTTTTTTTTTTGTGCAGCTTGACAAAAATCGTCATCGTCATCGTCATCATCACATTTCAAATTTTTGTTGTCATTTCTTTCATTTCTTCTGATGTCAGTCGACTTCAATGTCTACAGCTACAAGAGTCCTTATCCGGCTAAAGATCTTTTAACACCTTCATTCAACTTTTCGTTGCTGTTGAACTTGGTTCATCGCTTGCATAATAACTGTCTTTGTTTTCTTATATTCTCTACTTTAAGATGAGAGCAGTAAAGTTTTAAGTTCAAAACTCAGCTATAAAACAAAATATTTACATGCAGTATATTTAGTATTTCTATAATGTTTATGCCTTAGATTTGATAGCTCCAACAGCGATGTTTGTGAGTTGTGCTACACATGTTTTTAAATGCTTCAGATGATATTGTATCAAGCTCTAAGTTAAAGGTTTTTAAACGGGTTGATTTAAAAAATAATTTTGAGGCGCTGACAACGGCGCCTTTATAAGAATAAAACAAGGATAATCAAATGTTCATAAAATTAATTTTAATTACGTTTCCACTTATCAATACAAATCAAACTATAAGAACAATAAAATTTTAAGAACTATAAAATGACCGAAACTCATAACGCCGTAGCCGTCAAGAGTACTGATTTATTGTCTTCCCATTTGGTTGTTGACGGGACTGGTCACGTTGCATCGACATGTGGAAACATACAGACGCAGATCCAGCAAAACTGTTTTCCCACAAGGCAAGTGCAAGTTGAAGTTGAATTAGACCGGATGCACTTGTGAAAGTTGTTTTTAGTTAAGTGCTAATTGTTGTTAACTTCTAACCGAGAAAATATCAGATTTTAAGAAAGTTTATTATTTTGCAAAATGTCTGCATATAATGGGATATCGTGAGTCGTAAATATCGGCCGTGTAACAATGTTTTGAGTCCAATTCTAGTTGATTTGCAGTTATACGCTTGAAGGGCTATATAGATAATAGATAAATTGCCTTCCAAAGAAATTTAAGCAATATTTTTATTTAATAATTTTATAGTCAATATATTTAAACGAATTTAAAACTTTTAAGAATAATAAAAACAAATGTTTTTTTATTTGCCAACTATTATTATTGTTTACTGCTATTGTTGTTAAGCATAATTTTTTAGAATTTCCTCTATATGGGTGCGGAGAATAGGCAAATTTATATATAAGTGATTTTCTTATATTTAAAACCCTGGGTTCGCTTACGAAAGCTGCCCCTTTCACACAGCCGGCCTTCGACGGGCTGAAGGATGATTCTGCTCTCAAACACTGTCGTAGCTTACCAAACACCTTATGAATTTCGCTATAGATTTATTTTTCCACAGCATTTTCAGTGGATTTTAGCAGCTTGTTCATTAGAAATCATTTGATGTTGATTCAAAAAATACAACTTAAGATAAGAATAATATAAATTTGCTTAAGTAAGTTTTACTGCTCTTTATATAATTAACACAAAATTCAAGAGAGAAATAAGAGATTATATTCGGTAAAATGTTTCTACACACTTATGGATTAAATATAAAAAATATCTCTTGTTGGCGACAAACTTGACATACAGAGAATGACTTTTAATTATCAGAGTTTTGAAAACACGATTAATGCAAAAATTTTAGAGCGCCACGAAATGCGCTACCATTTGCTTAAGCCACAACAGGCCATGGTAATTGGGAGTGGTTAGTAGTAGAAATGGTCCAAAATGGAAATCACATTTTCAAGCCTGATTTAAGTACAACATTTTTCCAAGAATAATAGGAACACAGTTTTACATCAAAACTGCCAAAAGAAAAAGGTAAATACTCTATAACGACGACGACCAGAGAATACATCCGACTTAAAGCCAAAAGTACATTTCGTGAATCTTGAATAGGGAATTCATGTCAGAAATTACATAATATTTTTCTTCATCTCTTTTAATATTTAATGTGCACATTTCCTGTATTAGAAATACATACATATGATATCAAAAGATTTCTAATAATATAGTTATCTTGAAAATAGTATTTTTAAATTCATGGTTGTAAAAGTTATATGAAAATATTTGGTTATATTAACAATAAGTTACATTTATTTAACTTTTTTTCTGCCAAATATATGCAATATGAGGTTTCACTCTAAATAAAAAAATTCTGGAAATTATATATTTTAAAAACAATATAATGTAATTCAATCAATGATTGTGTACCTGTAACTCAAGTTTTTGTATTAATAACGCTCTTAATATACCACCAAATTGCTAAGATACAAATTGATCAATACAATACAATAGAAACTAAAAAATTTATACTTCAGTCTTCTAAAACAGAGAATAAAGAACTTAGTATTAAATAAAGTAGATTTTTTCGAAAACACTCACGTATTAAAACAATAATTTCTTCAATTTTAGCTGCTACAGCTTTCAAAAAGCATTTCGTAAGATTACAGCAACATTTCGCCTGCTTCAAACACAATCTACCAGTTAATGTTATTAAATCAAACTCAAATCAAAAGTGAAAGTAAAATTGAAAACTATTAAATTAACGTGGTTAAAAATTTGAAAAAAAAAAAATGTAATACAAAAAAAGTCTCTTTATTGTGGTGAAAGTTTTGTCTGATGCTGGCGATGTCTTGATTTTATTGCATCGAAAAGAAAATGATTCTAATTAATTCAGAATTAAACAACAACCGGTGTGACGAAAAAATAAAGTGTTAAATGCAGGACTGTCCTGCGCAATATGATCATTATGCGACGCTTCTAGCTGTCTATCATGTTTTTATTTGCTCATTTGTTTATTTGCTTTGACGAACGATGATGCCGTTTATTTTATAATCGAAAGAAGAAATATTTGCAGAAAATCTGAAATTTTCTGTTTTGTTTGCTATTTTCTGAATTTATCACGTCAGAGGCAACGCAATCATGCATTTACGAACTGGCCCAAATCCCATGAAAAAATCGTAATACCTTAGGAAAAGGTAATCTTTGGCTTTGTTTTTTAAGGAACTCCATAGAAATTAAAACAGCAACGCAAATTATTAAGGCATCTGTACAACGTTATGACAAATAGGTCAAACCCGTCTTACACATACAAATATCTTCTGGCAGCATAAGATCAAACGTTTAACAAACGGTATTTCTTATCAAAATTGTTTATTTTGTATGTCTGTATATAAAAATAAAAAAACACTGCCAACAAAACAGCACCAGTTTGAAATTTTGATTGATTTCGTGGTGCTACAAAGCGATTTGGCCAAGAGCGATACTTACGGACAGCTACCGCCAAGTAAACCGCAAACAATTTATGGTCAAAATATCCGAGCAGCCTTAACGCTAATGTTCCTCTTGTGAAATATATGACTGGCTGGAAAAAATTAATATGCGAGTAGCTAAAAAATATGGAATTAGAAATTAGTGTTTTCAGTGTTACGACTTTGTAGCACCACAATATTATGAAGAAGGAGAGCAAAAGGCTGTTGTAAATATTTTTCATGTGTACACGGATGGTGAAAGCAAAATCAAAGCAAAAATATTGGTACAGCGAATTAAAAAGCTGATGGTTCAGTTCTAAAATGTTCCCTTTAAAATACATCTCTGGTGTGATGACAACTCATAAGTTTCTGAAATGGTTCAAAAAATAAACATTTACCGTATCCCTATTCTCTCCCACTCAATACATTTTAGTTTTACACGATAAGACTTGTGTCAGTTTTTGACATCTTCAAAGCCATGTAATACCGTGAAAACACACCTTGAGTGTAGACAGATAAAGCAATCCAATTATTTAAAATATTTTCCTTAACAGGTTTATTTTTTCTTGCTTGCTTGAAGTAAAAATTAAAGCGTTTAATTGCCCGAAAATAATTTATATGTATGAAATTTCAAATATGTATTCAAAAAACTTTAATTATTCTACCAAATAGTACAAAATGCTACATGTGCTCGGCTCGCTATTCAAAGTATTTTCAATTAATTTCAAAAATAGATTTTTTCCACATGCAGCAACCACTGCTTAATTAATTTGGCATAAAGATTTGTGGGCCTGGAGTGTTAATTTGGCTTTGTGAGTATGGTTTTTGTGCAGATTCAATGTGCGTGGGCGGTCTCAGTATCAAAATATGCCAACCTTTGTTATGCGGCTTTTTCAATGGCTGGAACTTTTCGTTTGCTGTAGCACTTTACCTGCGGAGATCATATACACTGTAAAAATAACACTTTATTGATTGCCTCTAAAACTAACTATTATTTTAAGACAACCAAAAACGCTGTTTATTGTGATGAACTCTTAAAGACCTTTTTTTATAACCTAAAAATGTTTGTATGTCATGAAAACGAACAAGCCCAGGCTTGTATATAGATAGATTTATCAAAAAAAAATAACGAAAATTACGTACAAAGTACAGCTTTTTGTGCCTTTTCCAGCTGCCTATAGGTCCATACTGTGGCAGCCGCCCTACTCGTTAGCAGACTTCTTTTCCTTTGAAAACCATGTTTACAAAATTTTATTTTATTTTAAATTGTTATTTAGGAGGCTGAAAAAAAAAATCAAAAAAAATGTCTACTGACTTCTACAAAGTTAGACAGCTGGAAAACATAAAAAAATAGCTATACTTTTTGATTTAATATCAATTGTATGCCTTAAATCGAAAAATAAACTATATTATTTGAAATAATTAATTACATTAACTTTTAGTGGAAAGGAGTGCAATGATGCCAACGTCAAGGGCTTCTACAATCGAGCAAATATGGCTCTTCTGCCTTCAGAATGCAGTAAAAACTATTTTATGACACCAAGAACACTTCTATATGATTTTTATTACTGAAACAAATAAACTCATGATAAAGTTCATACCGGCCGACAGGCACTAATTTCATTCAAGTATCATTTTTAAAATACATAAATAACGAAATTATAAAAAGCTTAAGTTCTTAAAAAAAATACTATTATTATAATTATTCGTATTATAATTTTTTAATGCTGCGCATGCGTGCGGAAAAAGGTGCTGCCGTTATTTTATAGCAATTTCGAGTAGAAAATTCTAAATTTATTATTTTTCCAGAATATGTTTATGTACTTAATACTTCTTTTATAGTTTGTTAAACGCTTATAAAAATTTGAGTTGAAGTTCAAAAAGCGAGTCACCTGTATGAAGATTCACTTGACTTGTACGGGTGAAGATTCACTTGACTACTTGTACGAGTGGGTGCTGAGTATGAACGCAATAATTAAATAGAAGCCAAAACCTAAGCAATCTTTTCTACTAATTCAAACAAACTTGGGTTACTAACAAAGATCTTTTGCAACAGGACGGTTATATGGTCTTTGTTTGAGAATATCAGCCAATTAATGATGATTTCTTAAAGAATTTAAAATTCCATAAACAATGAAATTTTAAAGATGCCAGAAAGTTTATTTCCATCTTGCAGGTTATATAATAATAACTTCTTAAAGCCGTTACTCGAAACCGGCAGTAACTAAAATAGTTAAAAATATAAATTAAAATTAAAGCATAGAAATAATGATATTATTGGGAAAAACGTTAAAAATATATGCAAAAACTATTCCCAAGGGAATTGATTTGAAAACTATTCCCAAAGGATTTGATTACTGGCAGGCTAATCATCATTCGTCATTCCCACACTGATGAAAACAAGTACAAGAGTTGTGGCACCACCCTCGTACTCATAAAATTATATGTTGTATTAATAATATACATACGTATGTAAATGAAAATCCAATTAATTTTTACCAGTTCAAATGGAAAAAACCAAACTAATATAATTATTTTGTTTTAAGCTCTATTTACAAAACGCAGTCATTATGGCTTGAAACCGCATTATAAATTTTAAATATGATAGAAAGAATTTTATTGTCCTTCCGTTAAGTAAATTTTGCAATTAAAATAGAAATAAGAATGAAAATATTCACATGTGGTTTTTTTTTATAAACATTTTATATACTATTAAGCGATTGGTCTAAAATTAGGAGCACTAATTTTTCAAATATACGGCAAAAACGCACTCGTTGCCAACATTGAGGTCTACAAAAAGTACTAATTAATCAAATAAAATATAAATTATTAGGAGCTTAACAGTTTCTTATCTATATTCAAGATAAAGTTTTATTTCAAACTCTCTCTCTCTCTCTCTCTCTCTCTCTCTCTCTCTTACTTACCTTAAAAAGCTTGGCTTGCAGCGATCATACTATGGTTAGATGAGCGTAATTAATATGCTGTTAGAGCACTTGCCATCAATTCTATGGTCTTGATACATATCCTTGACAAACTTTTTTTTTAAATGTATTCGTTTCTTTTTTTTACGCGCTAATATGAGTACATGGCTAATTAGTTCGTTTTTATTTGTTTGTTTCTAACTGAAATGAGTGGTAGAAAAATTCAAATTATTTACTATTTTAGTTAAATTTTTAGAAATATTTTTCTCTGTTTTTGTGTTAACAATTCTTTTGTCAATTTAGCAAAACATTCCCCTTTTCAATGCGAAATTGTTGGTGTTTGAAGGTTATGGTGTTATAATTCGGTCAGCCGTCAAATGTTTTGTTGTTGCATCGACTGTTCTTTGAAAAAATTTGAAAATATATTGCACTAAACAGTTTTGGCCAGATACTGTGTTGGCACGTTTTGAGAAAAGGTTGTCGCTATATCTGTTTTATTCATTTAAATCATGACTGTTTGCTTTTACTGTACAAATACGCTGAGCACTAAAAATGATTATCTTTGATTTTTGTGTTTACGCATTGCACTAGCGAACAGACTTGTTCATGTTAATAATTCAGTTGTTTATTTTTGATCCATTTCATAACAAAATATTGCCATCGCTGCTAATGAGGCTTTATTGTTGTCCATGATTCTGTTTGCGAATACCCAACAAACAAAAATTGTTACGACGCTTATTTGTACCATATTATTTTGCGCACATTTTAATTAAGTTATTTTGTATCGTTTTACCAAGAATCCATATTAGTTAAAAGGCTGTTTATCTTTGGATAAATTCACATATATATTTATGTTATAAATTTAAATAATAATTAAACAATGACATATAAATCGTTATTGCCGCCCTGAAGCCGAAGTGCACGACAAGTTTTACTAACAATTTCAACAAATTATTCTTTGGTTTCTTTGGTGTAAATCTATCCATAATGATATGCCAAACCAAAACGAAACAAAAAACATCTGTCAGTTGTTAAATGAGTTGGTTTTCCGCACTGAAACCTCTGAAAAAAACCCCAATATATTAAATTTTCTTTTTGTTCGGTAAATTATTTTGAAAATAATAAATAACATTTATTTCATTTGTCGATGAGCTGCATTATGACAGGCAGCGGATCTGAAAATTAAGATTCCTTCCTTAATCTTAAATGTACTCATGTCCTCTGCAATAACGTAATATTTTTTAAAGAAAACTCGTGACTTTCGCCCAATGTGAATACACGTTCAAAACATTTATTGGGTGTAACAAGCGGATTGTCTTTTCAAAGCAGGTACGTACAGCAGCGGTAAAAAAGTAGCACTATTGCCTAACTTGGTATCCGTGAATGTACATAAATCTTATTTTAGAAATAAGAAAATATTTGTGTTGCAGTCATGTACATATTTATGTATGTCAAAGATTATTTTCATAATAACACCTCAAGTTTTGAGTGGCAAAAATAATAGAACTGTGAATACAAAATTGAAGTATATGAAATGGAGCTGCTTTTTTTTACTGACACTGTGTATATGTACAACAAAATCTATATTTAATTAATCTGAAAATAAAATTGTATTAATTACAACATTATATGCATGAATTTAAGTTTCAATGAATGTCGTTTTATTTGCATTAGGGACTCACAGTCACGCACGCTACCGAACGAATAATTAGTAAATAACAATTCTTGTATTAAAAACAGTAGGGGTTTTCACGTTTCGTATTAAAGTACTATTGTAAAACTTGTACATTTTTTAAAGTTTAGATTATTAAAGTTTAGATTTAGATTATTATATACATTAGATTAAAGTAAGTCTTGATAAATTTAAAACTTGGCAGCAACAAAATGTATACATTTTAAATTTACTAAATGAACAACCTCTGCAGTAACAAAAACAGTAGTAGATTTAGTGAACGTAGTAAGTTCATTTAGTTACAAGTATGAAACAGCTGTCAAATTTTTGTTATTTCGCTTTAGCAAATACCAAAGAAAGAGTCGCTCACTGTGAGAAGTTTAAAATAGTATAATATTTAAAAGAATTTTAAATATAATACAAATAGTGAAAACCACCAGTTTAATCATTATCACGATAAACTCATCAAAACTGAATATTTCGGTTTATTTTTTCTTTAGATAAAATTTTCCAAATTATACATCACAATATTTTTCCAAATCACTTTTTCATTTCAAAACCACAATTGCTTTTTATTGGTATCATGTAAATCACAGTAGTTTTTAATTTCCGATTTGTTTTTTTCTTATTTTCGAAAACACTAGAAAATAGCCGACTTTTGTTCTCATGTGGCGGCAATGCAATTTTAAATGCCTAGAGGTTTATTGTTGCCGATTGTTTAGAACAATTCAAAAATTAAAGCATTAAAAATAAGTATTTGCGAGGCACTTCAATGCAATGTAGATAAGTGCAACAATGTTGCCACACATAATATATAATAATTTGCTCTTACTTTGTGAGTTATTATTTTCCAAAGCAGGAAAACAATTTATAACTAAAAACAACTTGCAATACGAATTATTAAAAATTAATAAGTTTTATCTAAAATAGTTAGTTTTTAAAAGAAAAAAAAAATATTTTGCTACTCTGGCAAGCATCGATGTTTTTGCGAAGAACAAAAGCAGCAGAAAACTAAAAGAATAAAAAAAGCAAATACTCGTAACAACAGAAAGTGCCTACAATTTTTTTTTCATATTTTCATAATTTATTTTTATAAAACCGCCAGTTTTAAAATTAAAATAAATAAAAAAACATATTCAGTTATTTATTGGATGAGCTAAAAATGAAAAGAAGCCCAAAACTAAGAAAGTGACTTCAGATCGGCCGCCACTTATTAGTTATTTACTGTAAGAAAAGTTTTCATTTTAAGCCCTAAAACTTCATATAAAAAATTAACCTACAATCTGTTAGAAATCATTTAATAAATTCAAATTAAATGATATTAAAACCAACCAAGCCAAGAAAAAATATTAAGTGACACAGTTTTAATCTGCTTGCAGCTTCATAAGCAAACATTTTATGATTTTTATTCAAAGAGAGCCAAAGTTTTAACGGTTGTTGAGCCAATCTAATTAAGAGTTTTCCAGATTATACTTCACACACATACAGACACACGTACATATTTATACACCATTTATTAATGCCATTGACTTGAACACATACATACATACATACCTATTATTTCTTATATGTGCACACTTGCCTATTAGTTTGCTCACACAACAACTTCCTGTAATTGATTTCGAGCTAATTAAGTTGTTGATTAGAATTCTTTTGCAAGTGAGAGAAGTAAACTCGAAATAAATGTAAAGAAATTTGATTGCTAATTGACAAGAAAACCACTAAATAATTATAACATCAATAGA
Source organism: Epicampocera succincta (assembly GCA_932526305.1). Lineage (NCBI taxonomy): Eukaryota > Metazoa > Arthropoda > Insecta > Diptera > Tachinidae > Epicampocera > Epicampocera succincta. Next base: position 64,852,560 of record OW052034.1, read on the forward strand.
AAATCAATTAAATGGAAATTAGTTTACACTTGTTTCGCGTCTTTTGGTTGCTTGTTGTTGTTATATGTGCAATATGGTGTTTTTTTCTTTGCCAAGCAAAATATTAGTTGAGTTTAATTAAAACCAATAGATAATGGCTATATCGATTACCGAACTAAGATGGAAAATTTGCTTTCAAAAAATTCAAATTTAATATCAGATATATTTTAAATAAAATTTAAAAATGGTCGTAGTGTAATATAAGTGCACCGAACTTGTTTCGATCAATGAAATATGGGTCTATAGATTGACACCAAAATCAGTGTTTGTAGGTATGTATGCAGAGAAGAATGGGGCCTCGAGCATGCGTGCTATCACAATATTCCAGGCGGAACTATACGTGATACTGAAAACTGCAGCAATCTTATCCGAAAATGGGATGGATACATTGAAGTAACAATTGAAATACTTTCGTATAGTCAATCAGTACCTAAGGCCTTGGACACTTGCACTTTTACATCAAGCAGCTGAACGGCCCATTTTCTGGAATTGAAATTACTTTGATTTGGGTGCCAGAAGTAACGAGATGAGAGACATGGTCTTATAAATTCCAAAAAGTTTCTGAGCTGTGATGCCAGGAGGGCAAAACTAATGTTACAACTGGATAGGAAAAGCCTAAGAGCAGTATCGGCGGCACCCATATTACAGTTGCCTGCTACAACTATACAGAAAGGAGTATATCCATTACGAACAGTTGCAGATTTTGCATTGAAGAGAAAGAGTCTATGAACGACATGACTACAAACTATGTGGCACTGGGACACAGGAGATACAGGCCACTTCATGCCTATTCGCTAGTTGAACAGGACTTGTTAACACTACAGTGAATGAATCACGATTGCAGGGCCAAAGGGCCGTTTTGAGTCACACCCAACCACTATTCATTTAGTCATGTTTGCATGTAAGTCTGAAGTGCAGTGGCGACTAAACTATGACAGGGGCAGAGGCTGGAATAATTTGTTTCGTATTGTACTAAACCAGATAGGGTTTGCCAATCGTAAGGGCTTGTAGCTAGTATTTTTTTAATGAACAAGATCCGATTAAGCTGAACATCAGGTAGAATGATTAGGAAAATGAGGGAAGTATGTTTTTTTATTGAAACTTCGAAGATCCACTGTGAAAATAATAAGATCCTGATACGAAACATTCAATATAAATGAAACTTGAAAGATATATACGTCTATGTCACAAACTGATTCGAGTCGAAGACAATAACCTGTTCGTTAGCCAGGTGAGCCAAATTATGCTTCTTTTGAACGGATCAATCGATACCAATTAAAGTGAATTTTTTGACGTTTCCTTTTTTCTGAAGCTATAGAACGGGTTATTAACTTTATCTTACGGTTGTCGAATTTATTTCGCTTAACTACACGAATATGAAAGTCTGTTCTTTTTTGTGTTCGGTTTGGAAAGAATTTAAGGCCATTCCAGCAATTTGTATACCCTGCAGTTCTTTGTTAACTTTTTTCATTCATTTAATAAAGTTGTTTTTGTCTTGAAAACTCTCTGGGAGGAGAACAATTTTGGTTCTGTATTTCTATTATATTAAAATCTATTTCGATTATGATGTGAAAGCTGTTGAAATGAAAAACGTACAATATCACCGATCGACTTTTATTTAATGAGATCTAAATTATTTTGCCGAAATGGTAAAACCAACATTTCAATATTTCATGTCTAAAATACAATTTTTTGACACACCGAACTCGAGCAAAACCATGTGTGCCTAGTGTTTGGTCTGGTCTTGATTGCTTATAGAAGCTGACACTAATAAGGCTTGATTTTTGTTTTTTCTTTTAACTTGTTTGGGAAATTTTTGTTTTTAATTACCCTAAACGAACGAACTTTTCTAATATGTATGTATGTGTGTATTAAGAAATGACTTGAGTTGATTATGAACTGCTTTTGCTTATTGAAAATATGTCCGTTCGTGTCTACGAAACTGTTTATGCCCGGATACTTACATACACACTCACATACAGAATTAGTTTTGTGAATGAAAGGCAATTAACTAATTGTCAAGCTGACAACACAACTATTGCTCAAACAAAATTTTGCCTTTAAGAGAGCAAACATGTTTGTTTTAATTTTCCCCATACTGAAGACCATATTGGAAGATTTTTTTTTTTTTTTTGAAAATTGTCAGACCGGAGTGGTGTCACATGACCAGAAACTTTTGTCTATCGAAAACATTTAGTGTGATTTGCGTCTTACCTAAGCAAATAGTTCGTAGAACTACTCGTATATTGTTAAGAATTTTCTATTTCAGCTACAAGAAGTTTTTGATTTTAATTACACAAAAACGTGTGGATAAGTTTGAATACATTCAGATTGGCCTAAATGTGACACTGACAGCAATTGCTTTTTCGCAAAGTAGTCTTTCAACTGATAATAATTTGTGGTAAATGGTTTGTATTGTTTGGGAATTGCAAAATTTGGTACCGGGCTTCGGAATCTTAAAAATAGGATATTTCCAGCTACGGAGTTTTTACTTCATAAAGTTATTTATTTTAAGTGGACAACCATGACAAACATATAGAAATGAAACAGTTGAATCAAATTATTTTCTGGTTCTTTTAACATCAATTTGTATATCAAATTTGCTGATTAATTTCTTGTTAACAATAAATTCACAATGCAAATTAATGATATAGTACTATTTGCTCAATTCAATTTGAACAAATGACTTGTTTGTATGTCGAAATGTGTTTGGGGTTTTTTAAGCAAATATTTTATTATTGCAAAAACATGTGTACATAAATTTAAAACATATATACATGTATATTACTAGTTATTTTAAGAGAAAAACAAGCGGGGAAAATCATTGAAAACAGAAAAATATCAAACTGAAAGCGGCGAAACTTAATCAGCTGAGCTGTCAAGACCATCTGTTATGAATTCGAATTCGCCTGGGCAAGAACATAAACGCTGTGGCCCATTAAATTAATTTTTTTAATATCTAGATAATGCAAGACAGAAATAGTTTTGGAATAAATTGTTTTTACTGTCATGTAGTAGATAAATTCATGACATTTATTTTTTAACTGATTTCCGTTATATGTCCACTGTTTAGTTTTCCCCAATAAATCTGGCGGTATAGCGCTAATGTGTTAATGGTGGCTTGTAAACTGGCTTCCAATGCTTCAGGAGTTGCTGGTTTGTCTGCCGAAACCAACGGCTTAACATAGCCCAAGAAAAAGTAATCCACAAACTAGGGGCCAGTACACAGACTACCTTTTGAAAGAAAGCTGTCACCAAATTAATTTCATAGTATATCGACTGTCAAGTGCGCTATATGGCAATTTGCACCGTCTTGTTACAACCAAATGTCGTTGATGTTCAGCTGACTAATTTTTAGAATTATAAATTCAATCGACATGTCTCGATAGCGCTCGTCATTCACGCTAACTGCAGCTCTTTGTTTATGTAGAAAAAAATATGGACCAACGATGCCATCAGTTTGTCAATTTTAATGGATTGAATGGTGATTTGTTAACGGGCTCGCTCCAAAAACAGCTATTATGTTTATGGACGCAGCCGTTTAAACCGAAACAAGCCGCATCACTAAACACAATTCTTTGCTAAAAGTGCGGTATGAAATTCGCAAAACAGATTTATGGTTTTCAACTCAAATATTCATAATGGAAGGATTAAACGATTCATGCTGACCTTCCAATCCTCACTGAACAGACATGTGAACAGAAATTGACCTTCTCGGCTTTTGAATATATTATTGTCGGCATCGATAGTTCTCGTGCAGAAATTTCTTTAAATTTTATTTTAAGTCTATAGTATTCACCTTTACAGTCTCGTAAAATAGAGTACATATAATATTGTATAATAATTGGAATGACAATGTTTTAGCATTTAAATATATTATTCGGGGTTGTCTTATTGGAATTGGATTTGAAACCGACAAAAAAAAATCACTCGGTGTCATGGCATCCAATTTATCGGTTTGGTGTTCGAACTTGAATTTTTATCGGTTTTAGGTGTCATAGAATCCAAAGTTATCGTTTTTTTATTGGAAATAGTGCTGGCCCGGCGCAAACAGATGTGAAGGATGTGATCTTTGTTTAAACAATAAGAGGCTAAGAACCTGCACAAGATTTTGAAATTTATTTACATATTTACCTAATAAGATATAGTGAGCATTAAAACACCCTTACGCTGTCTCCGGCACTTGCCAGCCTTGCAGAGTGTCCTTCTTCCAATAACAAAAATGCTGCAACGCAAAAACACAACTTTTAGCAATATTTTAACGCAATTTGCAAAATTAAAAAAAAAATACATTTAAAATTGTCAACAAACGAGCAAAAACAGAAAACATCTGTTTCGAATATCGATTTTATTTGCAACAATTACCAAAACCGACTTAGAGTCCATGACAACCACCGTTTATGTTATTTTTAATAGTGTTTACGTTGTCAATTAAACTATAAAAGTTGTTATAATTCGTACAAACTCCCCAAAAGGATCGCCTAAAGCGTAGGGGGAAAATAAGTGAAGGTGTAATGGACTAAAATATCGAGTTGGGCCTGTGAGAATATTGAAATATAAGCTGGAGGGGTAGAGTAAACATATACTTTAATCATCTTGATTAAAAAAGCCAGGCTCAGCATTATCCTACGGCTTTGCAGGCTGAGTAGTTTAATTAACGCAAGTGATTTGTACAGATTCTTGGTGATTTGCGGCTGATTGAATACTTTGGCCCATCGTTTTATGAAAGCAAAATCACTGCGAGATTTATTACATGTCTTTGTAAAGTTATTGAGCGAAATTTACTTGGGCATAAACAATAATTGGGTCAACCTTTCCATAGGAAAAAGTGAATGGCGTAATTTTGCGAAATGCATATTCAACTCCAATTATGTTATTAGACAATGAACACAGATCCAATTTGCAGACTATGCGGCCTGTGAGTGAGCCCTCTTCTTGTAAATGTTGTCAAATGTCATTAAATGACATTATTAACTTGTCTACCCAATATGACTTTTTTTTGTACAAGCACAACAACAAATCTGTCAAACTATTAGAAAAATATGACTCATAGTACAATTATTTTAATCTCCCAAGTGCTTTTAATTCCCTAAATAAAGCGTTTCAAACGTTTTTAAAATAAATTTTCGATTTCCCTAAAAGTGTTCATGAACGTTGTCCATTTCGTTGAAATTCTTATTCATAAATATCTGCATATGTATAAAAAAAAAATTCAAGAAACTAGTGTCGTGTGTGACTGTAACAAAATATCCATTCTATTTTGCTTTCCGGCAATAATACTCGTATGTGTAAGATTACATAGACTTTTTAATTCCACTTACATTTTAATGACAAACACATTTGTCATCATTAAAAATTAAATTTAATCTATTGCTTTTTCTCTCACCCATAACTCTCAACTTGGGCCTTCTACAAATATGAATAATTTAATGGAATGGGGGAGAAATGAAAGGAGTGGCAATAATCTCATAAATAAAAAAACTAATCGTGCTTTTCATACTTATTTCGTTCTCGTTCCATTTCATACTCGATGTTCTTGCAAACATTCGCACTTCCTTCCGGTTTCCAGTGATTGGAACTGTAAGTTTTATATTTTTCTGTGCATGTGTGTGTGCGTTTTTGCACTGATCGTCTAAAAAAAAAGCTATTGCTTTGGTAGATACATTTTCAATATTGTCCATATGTGTTTTATTTTTAGTTTTGACTTAAGCAGCTTCTTTGCCCAAATTGCACTTACGAGCGACCGTTCACTTGAATACGGTAGAAATTTGTACATTAATGTTTAAGTATAAATCATTTTTATACTCTACGATTCAATTGGATTTTAGCATTTTGTTTTTTTAGTTTATTTCTTACGTACTCGTATGTGTTTGCAGGTTGTTGCTGTTGTCTGCCGCAAAGCAAAAAGTGAAATAATAAATTTTCTGAATAGGAGAAATTGGCGTCACCCAGAGTCGTTTAGAAAAAATTTACATATATATTCTATAATTTCAACACACAGTAGGAAATTTTGGGAAATCCTGATAACAACATAAAATCGGTTTTCCTTATTCTGAAATAGCACAAATGTTCAGAATTGATCAAAGAAGTTATTTAGAATTTTAGAAATGTACAAATAGTTACGCAATAAAAGACAAATAAAATTAAGTTGCAGCTGGGTCCGAACTGGCGCTTGCTTTTATTTAAAATAAGTGCATCACCCACTAACAGAATCCACTAAATAAAACTTAAAGTACTCAGTAAGCTAATAGTTATCGGCTGGAGAGAATATTGCTAATTCACTTTAACTTCAACTTCACGTTGTAGGGCTGCATCGACATCGAATCCAATTTCCAATTTAGTTTATTTTAGACGATTTGCAGCTGTATGACAATTTTTGCTATCCAGGAAACACTCGAGGTGGCTGTCACAAGGTGAATGAAGTTTTTACATTTTCACAGTGGTTTTAATTTGCTGCTATTGATAAATCGCTGTTGTATGGATAAAAAGTTAGGACTTAGTGTGAAAATGCGTAAAATTTAAAACACGGAATTGTTCATTAGTGGACGTGTTATAAGAGTGCTATAAAAACAATACAAAGACAAGAAATATAAACAGAATTTTTTCTTTATAAAACAATGATTTAGTTTTGCGGAAGCAGCTGGACAACCGAATTTATCCTCTACAGCCTGAAAAATAAAGCATCCAAGGTGGGGGTCAGCGAGACATACTTACGGCTATTATGGTTCATGTAAATAACCATAAGAGAGTACCTTTCATAGAATGGCAATAGCCCGCTAGTCTCTATTTCAGATAGACAAATTCCAGAAAATTTCATATTCAATTGATCAGATCTGCAGGTTGTTTTTTTTAGAGCCACGCCAGCTTAATGCGTTACAAAACTAAGAAATATGTTTTTAATATCAATGTAACAGGCTTTATTGTACAGAACATTTTATGCAATTAATGTTCAGATAAGATTTCCGTTATGTGTTTGCCGCGGCTGGTCCGTGCAATCCTCAACTTAAAACAATGATTTTCGAAAACTTTTCGCAGCATTTACGGCCGTATTTCGGCAATAACTTTTCGAGTGCTGATTTCCAGGTGTTTAATTGCCTCTGGCTGATGGATGGCTGATATACAAGCGACTTTATCTAACCCCAAAGAAACTAGGCCAAAGGGGTTTAAATCACATGATTTTGGTAGTCATTATTTTGGATCATTATTTCAAATTATTCTGTCATCAAAATCAATTATAGCGTCCGCTTTGGGGCCACATGTCAGCCAGATTAGTGCCAGCTAATTCTAATCATGTAACTATTTTGATAACAGTTTGGGGGTTATTCTCATTTTAAATGCCACAGTTTTGCCATTAAAATAAAAATGGTAGAGCTATAAAATAGATCAATTGTACGATTGTGATAAAAATTTCAACCATTTGGCATCGTTGTTCGGGTGGGAGTCTATCCAAAATGAAACGTCATATCTGTATTATTCGTCAAAAACTAAAATTCATACAAATTTACAAATTGATGAAAGATTTTACTTATTTTTCAATAACGTGAATCAGTTGGACATTGCCCGTGAGCATTTAGTTTCCACCTGGGCGATAAACACTTCTTGCAGACAATTACAAACAGGGTTAAATGAAAATGACGTGAAATTGTCGCACGAATAAAAAGAATGCAGTCATTTTCTAAAACATCAAATCCAAAAAATACAACAACTTAGCAATAAACTTCAATTAAAATGAAAACTTTCTGCTGGTTTTTTGCACAAGCCTCTTCATTAACTGATAATTGATTTGCCAGGCTTTCAAAGTGCTGCCCGTCATCTCACTTACAACTCCTTTAATTCTCTGAACAAAACAACTTTATGCAACTGCAAAAAAAAAATAGCAAAACAATTGGCTTAAATCCAAAAAATTGAAAAAAGTAAAAACTCACACGAAAATTTAAAAGCGGATTATGGAAAGACTAAAAAAAAGTAAATTCTTATATAAACATTTGCTTTCCAACACAACTTTGCAATAATTCGACATAGCAAAATTCGAAATGTGTTCGTCCATTCATTTTAAAAATATTCAGTTCTGTATTTTTTGGAAATCTTGATTCTCGTCCTTCTTTTCGGCAAAAAATAAAAAATAAAAGTGATTTATAAATCTCTGAAGCTTTAGAAACATGTGAGTTATTTTGACAACTAAAAAATCCAAATGTGAAATTAACATGGACATATTGTTGACTTTAAAACATGTTTAACTTTTTTGATTAGTTTCATATATTCCACCAAATATTCACCATCATATAACTCGAATATGAAACTAATGTAGAATTAAAATAATAATGTCATATCTTGGAACAACCTGATTCGAACATTAATAGAGGAGCTTGTGTTTTTGTAGAAGCTTAAGTTTAAGTTAAATTATATTATTTTCAGTTTGTTAACAATTTTTTTCTTAATTTGAATTTTTGATATTTTGTTTCTATTTCGAAATGACAATAATGTGACGAATTAACATTTTAAGGACTATTAAAATAAAAATATAAAAAAAGTTTCGCAATTTGCTATTCCAATTTGCTGCAATTTTTCTACTAAAACAAAAGAAGTTGAAAACCAGAGTATTTCTATTTTTCGTTCAAATGTTATGAATGAATGATGAGCATTCGTGTACCTGTAATTAATATTTGCTTTGTTGAAAACTTTTCTTATCTAAATAATTAATTCCATTGCAGCTGTAAACACATTAAAAATATCAAAGTTTTTATGAATCAATAAAGAATATGTATTTAGGAAAATTTACAACTTATTGACTTTAGGGGTTTGTTTCTTCTCCCAAAACATTCACATGTACACACACACATACACATAAATACATGCACAACAACTACAAACACAAGTATCTATATTTTGGATAATGAGAATCTCATTTTTAAAACCGAAATAGCCATTTTATTAAAAAACAATTTGTTATGAAAGCATTTGAATGAATGCATAAATATTGTGTTTTCCCTGCCCCTCAAAGATTTAATCTGTCAAGAAACCGCACCAGCTCCCGCAATGGGAGTATTAGGAATTCCTGTTCACCCAGCATGTAGTCATTAACCAACTTGCAGCTCCTATGTCTTGGAGTAACCCAGTTGGCAATCAAGTGTTCCATTGACTTTTCTACTTCAGCGCAAGATCCGCTACTGTTGGATATACCAATTCTTTATAGGTGCTTACGCGTGGATATAATGTCCGGCGAGTGTACCGACAGGTTTTTCCAGTTCAACTTTAGTGCGAGTCCCGGTTTAGGGGAGAGCTCAGAAACTTGTTAGAATATACAATACAATACCTTCAGCATGGTTCCAATATTTCCACAAGATGGTAGTTACCCAGTTGTCTATTGCTTTGCTTGGGCTTTTATCAAGCCAGCGCATTTCGATTTTCGGTGTGTAGAGGGAAAATCATAGGCTTTTCAATACCTCACCAAATTTGAATTGCCAAAACGGGAACCAATGTGCACCTGAGTTGCCTTGGAGCATCCTGGTGGAGATGTCTACCTTGGCCATAAGTATAGGAAGATGATCCAAATGTCCTAGAGATGCAGCGGATTTCTTTTCTTCATAAAGAACTAGATGATGGAGAATGTAGAGGCGAGTTGGTTAAAGCCTGTTGTTCCTCGTTCGTCAATGTTTGTGGAATTACTGGCAAAAGGGATTTGATAGCTCGAGGTCTTGAGAAAGGAATTTGTGTAATATACCGCTCCACATACTACTAAAAACCGGCATCCTTATGTGTCTGGTAACCCACATGGGGACGGTGGTGAGCCGTTGCTCAAACTCATCATTTAAGGAAAAATTCCATCATCCCGTACTTTTACAGCAGATCTCCGGTATCGTCTTAGCCCTCTGCTCTTCATATCATCGAACCTAGATCAGCGTAGTCTGGGTCGCAGCTGCCAGGCTCTTCAGCCCTTGTGACATTCCACTATGGTATTGGATGTAATAGTGAAACCACCTACAGTTTTGAGCACGAATTGACTAGTAGTTTAAATTAAAATGAAACCGTGTTAATTTAACATGAATAACGTATGAAGTAAAATCATTCATAACAAAATTTAGTTAACGAGATTGTATTTGTGTAAAGAGACAAAATTGGAAGAAAGGAATGAACTGAAGTTTCCTTCTAAAGTTATAACTCTATGCAAATCCATGTCTGAGGATTGAGAGTGTATGTGGACTTTGATAGATTATTCCAACCGATTTAACCTTCTATATATTGTTTAACAAGTTTGTGTCTTATAATAATTTAGTGCATATTTGGTTTAATCAAAAATAGCTAAAATTGTTTATGCAGCCTTAAAGGAATATTCCTGAAATCATGTAAAAGTGAAGTGAAGGAATAAAATTTGAAAATATTAATATTTCCTAGTGATGCTAAAGAATCGTTAGAGAAATATTGAAATTGGGTAATAAAATTTGTTTAACAAATTTTACAAGATCTTACGTTGCAACCATCCATTAAGAAATATAGCGAAGCAGGCGTAAGGTTTTACTAATGCGGCACTGAAAAATTATTTTTTAATTGAAATAATAACAAATTTATGTTAAAAGTAAAGGATGTGTTAAATTCTCGTTTATATCATATTTATAAAGATATTTTAAACATAAAGTTGTTTCTACGAATTACTTTTTACTCCCATTAATTCGCCTTAAGTTTATTTAATTTAAGCAACTTTTATGTTTTTCTTGTATAAAACGTTGTTTTTATAAAAACTCTTTGAGCAACATTTTTAATTGCTTGTGATTGCATAAAAGTGTGCAAAATTAAAATACTTTCCATTTAATAAACATAAAATACAAACATACGTATTTATATATAATCAAGTGAATTTTGTGTTTTAAACTGAAATGTTTTAAATCCAACACAAATTATTTATTATTCAAATGTTTGAGACACAATATTAAAATGTATTTGCTTTGTAATCCTTAAAAATATCTTAAATGTATTTAATTGAAGTAATTGGATTGAACTTTATATTTTTCTAAACTCTTAATATTTATTTAAATGTTTTATTTTGTGGTGTCTCAATTTATTGAATTTGCAAAAATACAGAATTTTCAAAATATTTAGTTTCTTAGTTTTGTGCTTTTAAAGCGAACTTTTTTTGCGAAAATAAAAACGAAGTTTAATGTACAAACCAGCAAAAACAACAACGTTTAATAATATTTAGTGGCAAACAGCAAATCTGGTTAATTTAGGATTTTGGAGCAGTGACTTTAAAAGTTAAAATTTTAAAAAACAATCAATAATTTCTTTAAAATTCATTAAAAATAGCCCGATTCCGTGACAAACCATTTTATTTAATTCGTTTTATATCTCAACTGAGTCCCCTTTTACCCCGATATATTAGTCCAGATTTTCATAATAACAAAATTTCTCCACAATCTCAAAATATGCGCTTGTTGCAGTTATAACTTCTTCAGCCTCGATGGTTCAGTTGATAGACCGTTCCACGAACAATGAGAACCTCTTCGTTTAACCTGGATTTCTTACCATTCCGTCTCTGACCATTAGTCCAGCGGTTGTAGACTACTACAAAAGATGACTCCGAATATTTCCGCAGGTGAAAAGTTTCAGAGATTTGTGCCAATGAAAAAATTCCCTTGAAAAATACTTCTAATTTGGGTAATGAAATAGAGGCTAAATTTGAAGAGTATGTTGAAGTTTTTATATTGTGATTGCAACAGCGCGCTCTCGTGCTTTGGCCTGTTGCACCAACATTTTTATTTTCGCTAAATGAGGTCGTTCAGTTCAATTTGTATTGATCCTGGTCTATCTATCGATTATCGAAAATCCAAAAAAATGTGGACAGCAGACCCACCTTTTTTGGTGAAAGTTCGCACGAAAAAGTCTACAATTTTTATTGCCCTTTTATATTTGCTTTATTGTGATGAATCCATATTTCGTGAAATGCCGCATACAGATACTTGTTCGACCCATAACGAACGACTTTAAGATGGTCACACAATTGGGCCTGTGCTTTTTATTGTACATATCCAAACATTCATATATAAGCCGTTTTGCAGGCATTGTTGTATTGCCACTGCATACACTTGCATTTTCCGATCGTGCAATATCATGAACGGACTCGGGCGTTGCAACGTTGACATTATCTGATCTGAGTTTCCCTTTCACTGAATAAGAGGCAAAAGTCCGTAAAAGAAAAACCCCGATAGCCGCTATTAAGCTCAAAACTGTGCAACTGCGTTGGATTATGGGTCCTGTCTTAACTCTAGCTTGGGAGTAGAAGGCTTTCCTGTATAGATCCATTATAAAACCACTATGCCATCCAGCTGTGGGATACTGGTTGCGCATCGAACATCCAGAAGTTACAGAGAAGACAGTCTAAGCTATTACGACTTATCGTCTGTGCTCCAGATATTTCCACTAATAAAAACGGAAATCACGAACTACTGACTGAAATGCGTGAGCAAATTAACAACTCATCCCTCATTTCCTTAGGAAGTTTTCAATGAAAAAAATATTACGGAAAATGTTTTAACAATCTCTTAAACTAAATTAAAAAAAGTTAAAAAAGAAATCTTAAGCAGAGTTAAAATTTTAAATTGAATTTTTAATCTAAAGTGCGTTTTCCTGTGGCTGCTTCACAAAAAAACTTTTAAATTGCCAGCAATCCTGTATGTAACCATGTAGTTGTGGCGGAATGTTCTTATTGGTGTTTTATGGAAATAATCTCTTATATAAAAATATTTTATATTTCAAATCTTCCTTGTCACTTCGAGATACCAGATTTACTTAAAAATCCTAAAAATATGCAGCAGTTTGGACACCATTTTTTTTTAAATGATCATCATAGTTATTCTCAGACAGTGATGCCACAGAGAAAAAAGTTGGCGAATGAACGAAAATTTGAATGAAATGAAAATCAACAAAAAAAAATTTAGTGAATACTTCATGCAAATAAAATGCCAAGTTGAGATAAAAATCTAAATAATTAAACATATAGTTCAAATAAATTATTTGTCACGTTTGTCACTTCTGAATTTATACTTGTCTAACAAAAGGTTCTGCATAAATTGTTTTTTAATGACAATATTGTAATAAGAAAGTTTCGCCAACGGAAAGTTTAAAAGTTTTAAAAGTTTATACATTCAATTCATTTGACGGCTGCGTTAAGCTGCTCCTGTGTATGGCAAACCTGTGTTGTTAAACTTTAACCCTTTTTGTGCAAAACAGGCCACCACAGCGAAATATACATATTTTACTTAAACGAAATTCTGCGAAGAGCGTATGAATTGGAAAATGACTTCCGAGCCCAATATGTTGCCTTAAAATTTGTCCTATATTATGGATGTGTAATTCAATTAATCTTTGGAAATAATTTTGAAACAATCAGCTTAATCATGTTGCTCTTCTTGCAAACACATTTACGAAATAACATTTTAAGTCTCAAAATACTATAAGTTTCTTAATTTATTCAATAAAATCAGATTTAATGCGAAATGAACTATTTAAAATTCCTTCGGCTTAAAACTATTAAGAATTTTTCCAAAAAACATATTTTAGCAACGCAAATTCCATTTCATTTAATACCTGCAGTCATATTAGAATTTTTATCTTTGCATTTCATTGCCCAACGAACACAAAGTATTTTTTCTCAATATGTGTGTGTTTGTGTGTCTGTGTGTGTGTATGTGAGCGAGGCAGGGTGGAGGTGTGTTTGCATGCAAAGAAATAAATGAATTCCATTACAATTTCTTATACTCGAGAACATTTCATGAATATTCATGTCTGGTCTGTGTTGATATTCAAAATGTAATTCAATAAGAGCACACTTTTTAAATTGAACACCACTATCAATAGCATTGGCAAAACAACATTTGCAGCAATAACAACAAAAACAACAACGGCAACGACAAAACACCAAATAGACGACAATACCAGGAGTGAAAGAAGCACGAGAAAAGGAAACATTTAAAACCGGAAATAGTTTCTGGAAACTTGAAATTACAATAGTCAATGTTGTTTTGTTCGCACACAGAGTATTTTTCCTCTTTTTTAAAGTTTTTTTTTTGGTTTCTATGCCTTTAACTGCATACAGAAATGAATGTCAAAGTGCTGCTACGTAGTACAATGTATTGATTTCTTATAGGAAATGTCTCAGAATACGTTCAGTTGACAAGACTCAAAGGAATGAGATCTGGCAATCAAAAAAGAAACTTTCTCGCTAACTTTTCTCAGTGTATTATAAAAACTTGTGTTCAACTTCGCCTGGAATGTTTATAGGTATTCAATATTGCTGCGCAGACGTGGGCGGCCTGTGACCGCCCTGATGCGTCTAATCTGTAATTTGTTGTTCAGTTTTTGATGCGAAACCACGTTCAAATGATGAAACTATGTGATCAAATTGAGTGATATTTAGTGCAAACGCTTGCACTAAATCCCAAACTCATATTCAGTCACATTGCGCAGTTTCAGAAGAATGTCTATATTAGCAACAAGCAAACTGCCGCACAGCGGACACCAGGATGCATATTCTGAAGGAACGTCTCTCGCAGAGATAACGTGAATGACCCACGTAGACTCTGCGACTCCATCTCATTATACTTTTGCTTGTTGGGGGGTTCATAGATTCAGAGGTCTGTTTCAAATAGTCGGATTTGAACGATGTCCTAAAATATAACACCACCGCCAGAACGAAGCCCCGGCCGATATTTGAACGATGTTACGAGTTTGTTCTATAAATTATGGATTGCAAGAGTCTTTCAAAACGAAAAATTATTTTCTTTTATTCTACTGCGTCCTTATTGAAAAATATTACAATAATTGCATATTATGGCATCCAAACGCTTATTCACAAATATCAACTAAAATTTTTAATGCAGATTAGAAAGCGATATCCTACTAATTGCTGACATTTATCGCCAATGTTAACTATTGTTTTACCTACAAATTTCCTGTTCTAAGGAAATATTTTGTCTTCAACAGCAGTACATGCCGAAGCGAATCACTATGCGGTTGCAACTAAATAAAAATATGAATATGAAATATGAAACTATGAAAAATATGCCTCCTTTTCGCTGACGCAGAAAGCTTTCCCTCTCAACAATAAGTTGTGATAAAAAAATAAATAAGAAAAAATTATTGTATTACCAATTTTGTTCTGCCAGCAGGTCAGGAAATCGAAGCATCAGTCCAAAGCATTCATCACTTCTTCATCGCCGAGTATGTGGGTAAAGTAGTTTTAGAGCAAAGAATTAACTATAGGCTTCGAAAAGACCACCTTCAATTTTCAAATGCCTTTTTTTTTAATTTTAACAAAAAATTAATTCGTTTAATACTCGTACACTAAAATTGGAAAGCAAAAAGGTATGGAAAATCTAAGTAATTCTAGTACTTTTGTATTTTCAAACTGTTTTTAGATTCGCACTAAGTAATTGTCACATACTTTTGGAAGTTTTCTATTTCTTGTATGTGAACAATGAAATCATACTTTTCACACTCTGAGTTTTTTTTAAAATACAAATAAGGGAATGTAATATTCAGAGTTAAAAACTCAAATGTCAACTTGATACAAATTGTTTTTAACAATTCAAAAAATTTTATTAATGAAAAATGAGTAAAATATACCGTTATCTGGGCTAGAAATCTATAAAAGAGAAACCATACTATGCTTACTTTTACAATAACATTGTTGGCAGCGTCATGTGTTTTTTTCCTCACATTTAGGGAAGACAGTGTTTAAATGACTAGGCTTTGCTGGAACTATTATTTATTAAGTTTTATGATACTGACAAAAATGTGAATAAATGTCAAATGAATATGAAATATATGGAACTCGCTTACGATGTTGAACCTCTCAACGCTTGCGTAACTACTGGCGGACAGCAAAGGCAGTACTAAGAGAAATCAATGTAAAAGTACAATATTAAAAATGGATTGAAAAGTGTTTTTTTTCAATCCATGTAGAAGTTCAGTTCGCCAGGGCAGTATCAGGATAAAATGTTTATATGGAAAAGCTTAAAATGTTATAACTAGTCCTGAGGCAAAAAATTAACATTGTTTTATAAAGAACTAACAAGACGTTACTAACCAGGTAGATACCATGTGTTCACATACACAAATGTCTTCATGAAAGCATACAAACATACACATTTAAATACATATGTACGAGGTCTGCTCGAAAACTAAGATATATTTTCATTTTTGGCCCTCTTCAAAGTACAATACTACGCCTCAGAGTTGTATCAAGTCCCCGAAGCAGTTCTGCGATGCAAAATTTGGTATGTGCCTGAGCGATTCGGAATTATCTTCTCAACTTTCACAAAACGCCGATCATTCACGAGTCTCTTCAATCTTGGGAAGAGGAAAAAGTCGTCGGGGCAAAGTTTGGTGAATGCTGTGGATGAGGCATGATTAAGGTGAACATTTTTCGTCAAAAACTTACAATGTTTTTGTTTAAAACTCAACAATTTTCGAACGAATTTCATCGCCAAAATTTTCGATAAAATTACATGATGTGAGCCAAGCGATATTCCAATTGCTCTAATAGTATTTCAAAGATTATCAATAAAATTTTTCCTGCATTCTATCGTCTATATCATACGTTGTTGATGTGTCTTCTTCCCGACCTTATTTGAAAAGGCTGGTAGAATTTGGTAGTCTGTATGCTTTTGAGCACTTAATTGCATGTTTTACAGAAAAGTTCATGGCTCCAATTGTGTTGGCGAGTGTACCAACATAAACAAATTTTATCGAATGTACGTAGACGGCGACATTTGAAAACTCATGTAATTTTTGGTACATTTTATACATTTTTTAATTTGATTAATTTTTTGCCAGATTTCGACT
This sequence comes from Epicampocera succincta, assembly GCA_932526305.1. Taxonomy (NCBI): domain Eukaryota; kingdom Metazoa; phylum Arthropoda; class Insecta; order Diptera; family Tachinidae; genus Epicampocera; species Epicampocera succincta. The sequence goes on from OW052034.1 coordinate 64,869,435, forward strand.
TAGGGGCTTGTTTAATTTATTTAATATGCAGAACAAACTTTTTAGAACTACTTTAATTTTTTCCCCCATTTATCAATGGCAGAAACGATGTTTAGTTCTTGCAACACTGATGACGCGTCAAGCGTACGTTTGTTTGCTATTTTCAAGCCGAACACTCTTTCATTGACTGCTAAAATTTCAAAAAAATTCCATTAAAAAAATAATGGTAAATTTCTTTTATGCAATTTTTTTAAATCATTTGTGTAGCACTACGAATTATAAGAGGTCATCAACAATCAATTGCAATTTAAAAGAAATTAAACAGAAATTGTATTGCCAACAAAAAAAAAATACAATTTAGCGAGCAAACCAAAATTTATAGAGCTTTTGCGAACTAAAGCGATTTTGTCAAGGGACCATCAGTTTGTTACGAATTAGTGAGATTTTCGCATTAAAGGGGTACAAATTATAGCGATTCTACAACTGGATCAGATAAAATAGCGCAATTTTGTTATCCAAATAAGAGACGATAACAAATTGTTCGTGGTTCGCAAAACGATTCGAATTAAACCCAGAGGTTCGTTGTCAATATTTCATGTGACGCAACACGTTTGGTTCAGTCTAGTGAGTGCGTGTCCATTTGCTATACAACGATTATCTATCGTACGCTATGAAATACTGCCTAAATCTTGTTCTCCAACTTGAAGTTTCATAAACTGGAGACTTGAAACAATAAAAGTAACATTTACCCATTTTCATTTTACCTTTTCATAGAAGACACAAACACAACAAAACATGAAAAGGAAACTTCCAATATTTTCAATTTCATTTTGAGAACATGTTTTATTCCTTCTTGGTTTGTTGCATCATCCTTGGTATTGGTTTCGGTAAATACGTTTGCATAATAAAGGTTTATGCAAATGCATATTTTTAGAAGCACAGGATGACGCACACACACACACACACACACAGACGAGACACCGATACCATAGTGTAGGAGAAACTAAAGCCAGTGTGTTACGCTTGTGCCTGCCTTCAATATTTTTAGAAAAGGGCGATTTCTGAATATTCATTAAACTCATGTGAACATATTTTGCTCATTGAATAAACCATAAACGGCCATTGGTTTCTATTAGTTAGAGTTACACAAAACAATATTTTGAAAAAGTGAAATTCAAGTTAGAACGATAGAGCACACCAACAAATAGAACAACAAACAGTTCGATGGCAACTAAACGTTTTCGGGGTAAGTAGGAGACTAAAGAGGCGAAAACAGGACAGGCTAAAGGGAAGCAGGACAGGTTAAGTCCATGGAATGATTATTGATTTTTAGCCTTTTGCTTGCTATCCTTCTGTGTGCCCGTTAACTTGACTGGTAGTCTAATTATTAAAAGTCTCTGTTTATTATGAAAATATTTTTGTTTTGTACAGGGCGGCAATTAACTGAAAGGTTGGCTCTGTTTTTAGTGGCCAAGTCAATTTGATTTGGTTTTTTGTCTTTTTAATTACAACTTAAACTCAACCATATAAATTTCTCGGATTTTTATTTCATTATTTAATTAAAAGTTATTTAAGTTTTTTTCTGTTGTTAATTGATATGCCATGATTAAATTGTTTTTTGTTGTTAATTTAGTGTTGGTTGTATTATATTATTTTTAATTCTATTTTTTCCGTTTTTTAATAAGTAAACAAATGCATGATAATTAACAATTGATGAGTCGTTGTCATGATGACTCATCACCAGACAGCATTATTTTTAATAAAAGTCAGATTAAATGAATGCCCTCCATTTGAATGCAAAAATATAAGCGTGTGTGTGTGTGTGTGTGTGTGTGTGTGTATGTGTGTTTGTGTGTGTGTGTGTATGACTGCATACGAGTATTTGTAAAACTGCATGTGTGTGCTCTTTCAATGGACATAATAAATTTTTTTATTATTTACGAATCTAATTAACTTGAATTGTTAATTTGTTGTATTTTCCAACGATGATTTTTTTTTCGCTTCCTTAATAATAAACATTTTTATATCAAAAGTCTTGTGTGACTTTTAAGTTTTCTAATAAAAACTTATAATTAAAAATAAATTCTTTCTTTATTGCTTCTCCACCACAAGTATATCCTATTTTTAAACTGTATTGGAGGAGTAGTAAAAACGAAACCTTAACGGTTTCATTGCTTTCATCTTCCCTTGTATATTTATTAAGTTTCCCCCAAAACCATATAATTATATATTCGCTGCTTCCGTAAACTTTAAACTGATATAACTAAAAAAAAATAAACAATTTTTTTTAAACGCCTTTAATTCTTTAGCTTTAATCTTTTTTTCGAGACAGCGACTATGATGGTTGTTTTTCGTCGAATTCGGATAAGTGTAAACGGTTTAATGGAAAAATTTGCCTTGAAAATAATCCGAACATTTTCAAATCACTCGTTTGCTTAAAAAAGCCTATTTAAGCGAAAACCGGATTAAGTGATTGGTGTTAAAACATAAAACCCGGTTTTTCTATCTGTGTTTCTTATAAACGAGAAATAAAAATGTTTGATATTCATTTATTGTAATGAATTACTCTATATCCTTAAATCGAGTTATACGTAAGTGCGCGTATAACGTGTTTCAGTGTGTCACAGTTATCTGAAACCAACATCAACTTTTCGTTATTTTCTTTCTACCGCCATGTCTTGGGGAAAATAAAGAACTAATAAATTTGTTAAACCGAAATGGTTTTCACTTATCCGCTGTTCTCTTTAATAAAAATCTTGAATAATATCCATATCCTCTTAATCAATTCGATTATATGTCATTTAAAATTGTTAAGGTTGCTTTATTTTTAATTTAAGATTAGTTTTTTTCATTCATAAAACACTTTAAAGATGCCGTCAGCTTGATTATGCATTTTTAAAGCGCATGAAAAGTATTAAAACTGAAAATCTGTCTATACAACGCGTTTCAATCTTTCTATGCTTTTTGCGTGTTTGTTTATTTCAAGTTGCATGCAACGTTTTTAGGACAAAAAAATGTTCAGTTGTAGTTTTTTTTAGCTAAAACAAATATAGTAGACACCGAAATTTGGCTGGTGAAATTGTGGTTTCTTAGAAAATTTAATAGAATTTCTTGAATGTGTGTGTATGTTGTGTGTGTTGTTTTTTTGAAGTTTCACAGCCTTGAGTTGGCAGCACTGCAGTATATAAGAACCCATTTAACAGCTGATAATTGCTCTTTGTATGGAACCATTTCATTATGGATAGACTTGCATCACACCAACACCTGCAAATTGTTGGAATTTTGTTTATCAAAATAGTGGTTCTGTTCGTCAGTTGATATTGAATTTGTTCGATGAATACCATTTTTTGGTTGAATTAAATAAAAAAACAACAGCATCAGCTGTTAAGTGGGCTGTCAAACAAAGCAGTGTTGCCAACTCAAAGCTGTGAGTGTTAACCTCTAAAAATACAACCAACATATGTATAACAGGTAAAGATTACCCTTCCAATTTTCATCAAAATAGGTTGTTAAGAGAGAAGCATACATTTCCGTAAGATTAATCACAATTTCGGATATCACAAAAACCGCTTAATCCAGTTCACTAATATCTACCCTTCGCCACCACAATGATGAAACACTTCAAAAGTCTTGGTGAAAACATCTGTTCTACCCACAAATAAGCATAAAAGCAGATGATGGGGATTCTGATGAAAGGACTACATATTTTTTTAGCGCCTGTGCAACAATAAAGTGTTCACAGCATGATTATATACTGCATGGGCAAACATTTAAGTCGTCTTTGAAACCTACAGTACTCCTATTCCAGCTTACGAGTACTTTACATATGAGTATTAATAAAATGATAAGAATAATAAAAGGATTGTACTAGTACTTACACGCACATACATATATAACTACATAAATACCACAAATGTTGAAATGTTTACCAATTATTTTTTTTAATGAGCCAGAAATATAGTAAATAAATTTAAATAATTCAGCGGCAACGCGCCAAAGCAATGAAAATGCATTCATACGTTGAGCGAATCAACACTTCAATTATTAAATATAGACATTAATTACAAAATACCTTTATGTATGTATGAATGTATGTATGTGTGTGTGTGTAAGCAAACACTAAAATGTGAAAACAAAGTAAAAGTGAGGGTTCAATTTAAGGGTCTGCAAACAACAGGGTGTCGTTTTTTAAACAGTTAAAATAATAACTATTAGAAACTTGGGGCCAAAGGTGCCACTTTGCACTATACTTTTTTTTTATAACACACGCTGAATTGATGCAATGAGGGTCTTTTGATGCGTGGCTGATGGGTATATACATCAAAATATCCATCATTTTATTATTTTAAGTACAATATGGAAATGTCACATACATACGAATAAAAATTTTGAGAAACGTTTTTTCGTTATTTTTTTTATTAATTTTTAAATTTTCTCCAACAAAACTTAAGTCTTGAAATAGCAGCAGCAAATTAATAGTTACTTTAGCTTTGATACAGCGCGCCCTCAGTGGAGAAACCGAAGTGCTTAATAAACGAAATTAAAACAAATAGAACAATAGCAATTCGAATAGAAAATAAATAGAAAGAGAAGAGAAAAAATATCAAAAATAAAAAAAAAACACAAAATAATTATATTAATCATAACACATTTTAAATGTTGTTGTTGTTGTTGTTGTTGTTGTAATAATACTGTCGTTAAATTTTGAGAATATTATTGAAATATTGGCCTTTTAAAAAGTAAGACTGATGGAATAGTATTCCAAAGACGTATCGTGGATATGAAAAGTTGGCAATCTGGAATTTACATTTACATCTTTGGTTTGTGTCTACCGAAACAACTGAAACTGAGTTGCTGGTAGAGCTCTTCAAGGATAACCCGAAGTTGTTATCAGGAATATCAAAGCTCTAGTTCTCATAAAATCCTGAAGCTGGGCGCCAAAAATTTGCCTTGTGTGGAAGCGTATATGATGGTGATTTCCACAAGACTTAGCCCAAGAACATATCTGTTCTTGGATGTAACGTTAAACCGTAACTTAGATTTTTTAGGCGTAGCCTGATCCTAGAAGCTGTGGAATATTGTGTAGGCCATAGACAATGTTTTTTCACAAGCGACTGCAGCCTTATCCGACCAGGTTAATGTGCTATTAAGATTTTAGCTTTATTAACGATTTCCATTTTGTGATTGTCAACGATATCATATGGTGTTTCTAATATTTGTTGGAATCTTTCATGAACTAAAAGACATTTTGATTTGTTAAGGTTGAAGCTGAGGCCGTTAACTGTAGCCTGCGCAGACATTCTCTGTACATCTTCATTTAGTGCATCAGTCATCATGAAAAGCATCTGAGCGGATGTTGTTTTATTCCTGCAACTGTTTTATTATAATTATTAACACGATTGGACTCAGTAGTATCAAAGTGAAATTAATAAATAGCTGAGCAAAAAATTACTATTAAAACAGCTGATGGCTATAAGTCTACATGAAAATTTGCTGAGTGAATTTTAGTTTTTTTTTCCTACTATTATATAAAAATATAACCGCCTTAAATACGTACTGATACTGCTGTCATTGTTTGCTTTAAAATACAGCTCTGGAGTGATGAGAATGCTTTACAACTTAAACCAAAGAGAGAGATTTTTCTGAATTTCGATCATCAGGGCCGATGTCATTTATTTAAAATTGTAAATTTTATTCATATTGTTTTGATATTCACATTTGAAACTTGAGGCTTAATACTGATTTTCAGAGCACCCTGTATAACCAGTAAAGCCAATTAGTATTTACCCAACAAACATAAACATTCCCATATATTCAAAGTTTAACAATTGAGATAAAATTAAAGTTTATTTAAAATAGAATTTTTCACAAAATACTGTCATGTGATTAAAGTTTTTTTTTTTTTTTGCTAATAATTTACTCAGTTCTTATATTTCTATTGATAAATTTTACATAGAACTCTTTAAATGGAAAAGAATACGTGTGGCAGCTGCAAGGAAAAGAGTTCTTTATATCACTCGAGCCTATTTTTCACAAGCTGAACTTGAATTTGAGCTGAAATAATAGTTTGCTGATAGGCGACATAGTGGTCGCGTAAAACAATTATTTGTAAATGCGGTTTCAAATTTCGAAGAAAGAAATATTTTAATTTTTGTTTTTAAAACTCATTAACGGAGGAGCAGCTCAGTGACTTGGTCTAAAAGTAAAATCCGTTTATATTTGCTGATTTTCTTCTAACTCCAGATCAGGGATATCGTTATCAGAAGATTTGTCCTCATTCATCTCTCAGTTCGCATTCGTCAGCGCATAACCAAAGAAATTTTTCAATATCATCATCAAGCCTCTTTGTCAAACCTACTTTATTACTCGGATTGAGGAAAAGGTGCAAGAACTATACAAAAACTGCGGCAATAATATACAATAATAGGAAAACAGAGTCTAAAATTTAACATGGTTGTATAGGGTTCATATGTCGTCGTTTCGAAAACGCACATAATAAAGAACCACTTACCAAATGCTTACACAGCAAGAGCATGAACTGACGCTGTAAGAAATTTGAGTTTGAAGCAATTTTTAAAAGAGGATGAAACATAAAAGTACGAACATGCATTGTCGACTCGTCGGTCACCCTTCCAGTGTTCAAAAAATGACACTAACTTTTTCAATCAAATAAAATCAAATAAAAGCATGAAGGGCTTTATAATGTTTTATTAAAGTTTTCACATGAAAATTGGCTGCTTGCAAAGCATTTCAATAGCGAATGTTTTTCAAACAAGAGTTTTTATTATGCGATACCAGTACAATATCTTACTTTATTTGGACCCAGTACAATTACTTATCCCTTTTTTTTTTAGTAAGCAATTCATTTACGCTCTCGAGAGAACAAACTCTTGTCTGCAATGAAGACAAATGAAACTGAGGAAGATACTGAAAGCTGTTCTTAATTCATTAAATATTTTCAAAATTATGGCACCGAAAAAAACATTTCATTAATTCAAAATCAAGCCAAATTTTGTTTGTTGGGTGCTTGCTGGTGATGTGCAACTGCGTGGGATTGATTTTTCCCTTTTAAATTTATAAAATATTTAAAAAAATGCAATATCATAAAAATTTTGATTGAGTATTGTTTACAAAAGTGTTTTTTTTTCGTTTACTGCAGCAACACATTGTTGATTGAAACAACATAATTAAATTCCTATAAATATGTACAGGATTTTAATTTTGTTTACATTTCAGTTTTTTCCATTTTGTTTTTGTCACCACTTAGTATTAAATACTTTAATTATAAAAACATGAAAAAATAATGTATATTTTTTTTCGAAATAAAATGAGCATTAATTAATTTTTTTAATACGTTTTAACTATATAGTTTTAAAAAGCAACTGTTTGCTTGTATGGACTGTGGCAAACAAATAAATTTTTATTCCTACTATATAAATTTAACCAGATTATTAAACGGTTTGCATTGTTTCCTGCATATATTTTAATATTTATGTCTACAAATATACACATATCTCAGTTAAATATGCAGATGGTATTGCCTGCCTTGATATGGCAAGAAATATGTAGGAGGCTCAACGCCTGCTGAGACAAGCAAGACATTCAGCTGACGCAGCTTTTACTGTTTGCAAGGATACTATTGGAGTATCACCCGGACATTAATATAAAAATATCTCAGTGCACAGCTCAGACCACGAAGGCGGTAAAAGTAACAACTGAACGTATTAATGGTGACGCTGGTGGGTCGTTAAAGAGCAAACGCAAACTTCTTAGCGAAGTACCTGCTACGCCAACTACTCTACACATGTAGCACACGTGGGTGTAAACTTAGCGGGTGAAGCGAAAGGGGAATGATCTGTTAGTAGCCGGCGTTAAGAGATTTTCTGGTAGTCATAGTTGCTGCTATAGAAGAAATTGCTTGAAATTGTAAAAAAACTATGTCGCGCTTTAGAAAAGAACCGATAAACAAAAACAAAATGAAACTTGTCAGGCTAATTCCTATCACCGCCAAATAGATGAAAAGGAAAATTTTAAAGGAAAACTAGTAACAGCTTCGCTCAAGTCATAGATAATTCATGGCCTGCCTTCATTCGCTTGCGTATACGAGGACGAAAGTGGTTGAGAGGGCACCTTTTTCTAGCTGCACATGTTATGGAATGAAAAAAGAGAGTGTATTCGTAAATGAGTTTGAATGGGCGTCACAGTACTCAAGTAATGAAACGTTATGGTTATAGACGCCTGACTAGCCCCTGGGGGCTACGAATGCTGGGCCCGGGTGGATGAGTTCAAAGCCTACGGCCACACTAGCAACCTTAAGCAGTGCACACCAGTGCCAATGTGGATATCTTTCGCATAGCAGGCAGGATAAATACGCCAAATGTGAAAGCAAAAATCGATAGCATGTATTGTCACTCTGCAGGTATTTCAAACAAAGCTTTTTATAATCCAATTTTTCTTAGTTGTCTTTATAATTTTATCTAGTAAAGATTATTTGAGCAGGATAATTAAGTTCCAAAAGAATTTATGGTTTCTGATCGTGTGCAACAAAGCAAGTTGAAAAAATAATATACGATCAGCTATTTTTTGCATCGTACGCATCTATGCGTTCTAGGCGTTGTGTTGTCACATGCCACTATACAGATTCTATGTGTTAATGCAGCTGATCAAAGAACTTTCGAAGTTGGTTCAAACTAGAATATGATTATCACGACAAATCGGTAGGATTTCGAAACCTTCCCAAACAATTCTTTTTTGGTATTTTCGATGCTCTTGAAATGATCCAAATTCTCGCAAATACGCGACTACTTACCAGACTAAATAAGAGACAACACACAAGTTTTGCTAGACCATACATTTACTTTCCAGATTTTATTATATTTGAATATTTTACTTCTTTTTGTGTTTTTGATTATAAATACGTAATTAAAACAAACTAAAATGTGTGTGTGTGTGTGTTTAAGCGTGAGTGTCAACTTGTTTTCCTTTATCTTATACATAAATATGTGTTTAAGTTGTTTTTTTGTTTTGATGCATCTATTTACATTTTTATTTATTAACTTTTTTTTTTGGCTCTAACAAAATGATTAAAAAATTATCATATATCAATTTTTTTTTGTTTTTTAATAATAAATTGCTTAACAAATTACAAAAAAAAAAAAAAATAAGAGAAAGAAAAAAATTTGTTAAATACTTGAATTAACATACAATGTCATAATTATACGCACAAACATGAATTATTATCACTATTTTAATGAAGTTTTTGTTGTTTCGGTTTTATCCTTAAAGCGTTTAAATACATTAAAACAAGTACTTTGTTATTTGTTGTTGTTGTCGCATTATTACCGTGTTCTTTTTATTTATTTAATTATATTAATTAATTACACACTAAACATTATTAACTAAATAAGCCTGGCATTATTCGTTTGTGTTTGTAGGCAAGTAGTAGTGTGTGTGTGTGTGTGTGGGTGGGTGTGTGAACACATTGATGAATGTGTGCATGAGTGTTTGTGTGTCCGTGTTCAGTGTAGCTGTGCGTAACTTTAAAATTATGCATTTAATTTTTTAACAACTTTCCTTTTTTTCCACGTAACAAAGTCAATTCTTTTTATCGAATTATTCATCTTCGATTTTATAAAAAAACCGTTTTTTTAGCTCTTTTTTGCAATTTTTTGTGTTGAATGCTTTTTTTTCGTTTATTTATGTTTATTTGTATAATACATCTTTTTACGTTTAAAGCTTAAAATTCTAATTATTAAACTATCTAGTTTGATAATTTATTAGATTATTAATTAATATGCTCAGAGCTGTAAGATATTGAATGTGGCTGAAATTAATAGAAGTTGTGGCCGCACTGGGTCCGAAATATGTCTCCAAAAAACCTCTAAATCCCCCACCAGATGATGTCACTAAAATTAGAAGAAACAAGCAAAAAAAAAAAAAAATACAGAAAATTTATTGCTTATTGTGCTTCATTTATTTAAAGGAAAAAGTTTTCTTGTTGCTGAAATAAATAAATAAAAAATGTTGTTGTATGAGAAAAGCAACTGACCACAATTGCTGTGGATTCCACTGAAAAATTGTAAAAAGTTTTGAAAGCAGATTTATTCCATCCTTTAGTTGGTGAAAAAAATGAAACTAAAAAAGTGAGTTTGAGAAAGTTTCCCAACTAAATGAAGCCAGATTGCCTCAATTTCATTTGAAACAAATAGGTTTCTATGGTCGCTTTTCTTCAACCCTCCTTATTATGTGGGCGTTGGTCCCAAAGCCTTCATATAGGACAAACCACATCACTACAATACTTATTTCTACACACCGAAGACGGCCAAAGCTTAAACAATTTAAACAAGTTTTGATTCAAGCCTTTCATAAATAAATTTGTAGTATTAAACCTGCTTGTCGTGTTGCAACAACATGAGATAAGAACAAACTAGAAATAGATTTATTGCATTTTAAAACAACATGTTTTAATTTTGTATCACGCGGCTTCAACGCTGGTTGAATCTGTGAGACTTATCATTAGCGTTATGAAGACTGAGAAAAGTACCAACTTCCTTTAAAAAATTTTACTACGTCTGTATTGACTTAACATGAAAATAAGTTGAAATGCTATAGGAAAAACAAATTAATTAACAAAATTATAAAATTAATAATAATTATTAATTTTGTTAATTAATTATGAAATTTATAAAAATTATTAATTTTGTTAATTAATAATTATTAATTTACATTTTGTTAATTATTAATTAATTACATTTACAGTTTGTTAATTATTAATTAATTACATTTACATTTTGTTAATTATTAATTAATTAATTTAATTTAATTAGTAAATTTAGTTAATTATTAATAATTAATTATTAATTAATTATTTATTAATTAACAAAATTAATCATTATTAATCAACAAAATTAATAATTATTCGGAATCATTATTAATTCGGATTGCAAATAATATTTCACAAAAAAATTAAATGCGTTATTTGATCGCCGTCAAATTTACTTAGAAAATGCCAAAAATATGTTAAAACTAAAACGATAGCAATGGAAATATTTCATATATATATTTGAGACTCATGCAATCTGCTGCTGAAGCTCATGCGGAGCCAACAGCCAGCAATTGGCATTCTTCCCCTGAAAGATACCAAACTCTCAACATTATTTTTAAACAACTTCTATAAAACTCACATGCACTCATACAGGTACCATAGAGAATACAATAATATTATTGCAATTCATGTCTGTATTAAAAAAATATTTATCTACAAGAGATACAAATCAAAATAAAAAGAGTTAAGGGACTTTAAAACTGTACTCCCTTGCAACAGCAGCGTGTCTGTCTGTTTTCTATGAGGGCACAAGTTTTCCATTTAAACTTTGAACTTCAAATATACATATACAACAGTTCACAGATGCATTAGAACATAGCAGCAAGTTTAGAAAAATAATCTGTTGAATGTGGAAACAACAACAACAACGTTGGAAACGAAATGTTTTTTTGTTTGTTTTGTAAGTTTGGGGGCTGTTTATTTTCTATTTTAAAATCTCTTTTGAATCTCTTTTAGTGCATCTGAATTTAATTAATTGGGGTGAATTGAATACAAAATGTCTTTAGTTAATCGAAAAAAATACATATTTTATTGCTTTATCAGAGTTGGGAAGTTACGTGGCCTATAGGAGAATGTAATTTTTTGATAAAATAAGTAACATAAACATGATAAAAGCGGCAAATTTTTTGAGGGGGTCATTTTAAAGCTGCCAGTTTCTATTGACAACTTGATGTGACTAATATTTTTGTTTTTCATAATTTTTGGCGTGACTGCACACCAAAAAATTTCAATATATCCTTATAGCAGTCAAAAACTCCTTATACTCAGTCTCTACGCAATTAAAAAAATTAAATGTAAGAAAAAGTGCGAACACTAATAATTAGAAAGTATTTTTTGTTCTTCACAAACACTTATAGATCATGTAAGCAAAATATATTTTCGAACAAAATTGTACACACCCGATTAGGATAACAAAGGAGCCTTCTTTTTAAATTAATATGAATAATTGCTTTGAATTGAAATTTGTTTAATAGTTCTTAATTAACAAACTATCCATTTAAGGATAAGAAAAGTAAATTTAATATCCTTATAAAACATATTATGCTGAACAGGTAGGAAAACAGCTCTGATCAAAGAACAGCTCTCGCGCAATCGTTGTTGTTAAGGACTAAGATGTTAAAGACTATTTAGTTAATAAAAAAGTACACAACAAAAGGACATACCAGAACTGTTTCGAAGATTATGGCGAAAAGTGCATCACATCTAAAGGCGAAAGTATTAATTATTGAATAAATATAAATTGTTGAGAAAAATTAAAATTCATTTTATATTTTTTTTTCTTAAGTTGTTGTTATTGTTGTAAATATAAAATAAGCTAAATCTGAATTTTTTCTGTTAAATTTAGGATATTTCTATAGTTGTATACGTTTTTATATCTGTAACTCTGAATGTCAACATAAATGTGACTAATTTTGCTTAATATCTCAACATAAGATAAATTGCAATATATAAATAAAATACAGAAAAAAAGAATATTATCTGAACAGACCGCGTAAGTTGCTAAGGGAACGGTTTTGATTGCCAGCGCCAAAAACAAACACTTTGTTACAGACCGTTTGTACACAATAACAATTTTTTCTTAATATTTAATTACGAATTCACCGAATCAAATAGTAAATTTTATAAATGCAGACCTGAAAAAATACTGCTTAATCCAAACAACGGAAAAAAAAACACCAGTTTTTTTTTTTAACAAAGAACTCTGATATGCAAAATACTTTTTTTCTACCATCAATTTATTTTCAAACAAAAAATTACTAACCCCAATGAAGTTTTTACAATCAAACATCAGACATAAGAGAGAGAGAGAGAGAGAGACAGCTTTTGTTGAATTAGCAAAAATATTTTTTGAAAACAAATAATTTTTTATACAACAAAATTATTTGCTTTTTATTTACAATATTTTCTTTTTCAGCTGCTTGACCACACACAGCCAGACGTACATACATATAAATGAGTTTTGCGAATCGTCATGACACCCGCCATTTCAGTTTAAGACAAAAAAAAAACCCCACTTCGGACTTTGACCTTTTGTTACCTCTCCTGTTCCAAGTAAATTTTCATATTTTTCCATGCGGATAATACAAAAAAAGTGAATCATATGCAAATAACAGCCATTAATCATTTGTAGTAATATTTTAATGCTTCTTAAGCCCGCTTTGTTTTAGAGTTCTCTTGCAAGGCTTTTATTTTTATTCGTTAGTAAGTTTTTATTTTTTCTTGAAAGGACAGTATAGAAATTTAGAACATTTCTATCTTTTTTTTTCTTCAGTTATGAATTAGTAATAAACACCATAAAAATTTATAACACAATAGAGAAAATAATGTTTTTATTTTCAACCGACGAAATAACAAATACAACAATGGCAAGAAAAACAGGCCATGCAGCCGTTGGCAACAAACTGAGGCATCATAACTGAAAACAGAAACAAAATAAAAGTGGAAAATGAAGTAGAGACGATGATGACATGACCACCAAGGGTGCTAAAGATGACAGCCATTCCTGTGTAAAATTAAAACCTACAGCCAAAGTTGTGTATTTCTTTAGCTGGAAAAAAGAACAACTACTACATGAACAACAATTTCATAAACAACAAAAGGTACAACAATGTTGAAGAAAATATGGGAAACCCCAATTGCTTTTGGTGGCGATGACCAGAAAGTGCCACTTTTGTTTTATGCCACAAAAGCATGAGCTGAGATGGACTAAATTTGTAGTTCTCTGAAAAAGCTTTTAGTGTTTGCACCTTTGTTCTGTGCATTCTTTGTAAAAGAAAATATGTTTTAACGAAAATCCAGCCAGAGGAGGTGTGTAAATATTGTTTGCGTCTCTCAGCTCAGCAAAGTTTAACAATCTTAAACAAACACCCTGTAAATAATGCAACAACAAAGCACCGCAAAAGTAACCGAACAATGGCGGTGTTGAAAACTTTTTCTTCAGCCTCTTACATATGAAATTATATATTAAATGTTTCGCTTCTAAGGCAACATATGGCATCAATTAATAGTGGGAGTTTAGAAAAGTTCTCCTGCAGACGCTGTTTTGCACAAATTGCTGCTGTAGGACATAAATTAATACCATTCACTATCTGGGTGCAGTACGAGTACATCCAAAGGAAGAGAATATCTCCGATTTTTCTGTAGCTAAAGCCGTTTCTTTTTGTGTGCAAAATATGCAAAATTTTCTAGAAGATCGGAAAATTATCTCTTTCATATATCTGGATCCCAGTTAATCCCGCATTGTTTACGTATGGATGTGAAGCCTTCTTATCTAAATATAAATGTCGACAAGAAAGTACAACAATTTGGTCTACGTCTAAGAGTCTACGTAATAAGTCTACGTCTAAGAGCTGACTGATTGTGAAACTGATTTACAGCAACAGTTGATCTCTTGGTGGACCAACTCCACTTGGTGAACTTGTCAACGGCCACCACCCACCACCAACATGTGGTTAACCAGGTACACATGAGTGGCAATTTTTGAGGTATGTGAAGGCGGTAAAAATAATACAAAAATCTCCAGTTATTCTCTAAACAGTAAATGGAAGTGGGTAGCCCCAAATTCTCAAGGAACTCGCTTGTACATTCCGCACAGGAACTAGATCCTTATGAAAAAGAGAAATCTGCTGCAAGACAACAGCACATCGAGCACATTTTGATCACCGAATACAGACCACTAAATACTGCGGTCGTCTATACATATGACTCAGTTCCGTTTAAACCACACACGTTTCAGCCATCTCAAGTCATGGCCGACACCAGACTCCCCCTTTCCAGACATGCCAGATGCATGTTGGCTTCCCTTTTGCCAATTAACATTTGTTGAATATATTGAAAGAACCTGCACAACCAACCAAAGCCAAACAGTAACTTAATAAAGTTTTAGTTGCCGTGTCACCGCCATTACCAGAAAGCGGAGTGGCCAGTTTGGAATTGACATACAGGGAAATATAAATCTACAGTTTGGTTTTACCTACAATAACAAAAGTTAAAGTACGCCAATTCTTTTAAGTGTGAAAAGCTGATTTGAACACCATTTCTGAACTTTATTTTGTCTTATCATTAATGATTTCCGACATGTCACAATTCAGTCGATCAGTTTGCTCTTAATCCGTTTACTGTTCTCTAAACTTGTTATTAAGCGTTAAGCGCATGTTATTGTAATTTTCGGCAATGTGGGACACCCCTTTAAAGTATTTTGTTGAGTTGTTAGTGACTTGTTAAAATAGAAAGGCTCACAAAACTTTACTTTATGAATTGTTTATTCATCGTTAATGGCAACCAACGAAAAACAGAAAACTACATTTTTTTAAAACTAATTTTTAAGGTGTATTTATTACATGAATCACCTGATTGATTGTATGTAAAAGCTTAATAAAGCGAAATGTTACTTAGTTGGAAGGCCACAGCCTGTAGAAAATACGAGGCTACGAGGCATTTACTGACACTGTGATCGCAATTATGTGTGTATGTGGAATGGAAGTGTGACGCAATTTCTTGGTACTTGTTTTTCTTTTAGTATTTGAACCACCAAATGCCGTTAATAGAACATTTTAAATTCTATGCACTCTGTAAAATTTAAGAAGATGCTTTGCCAATCGGATGTGCTTTCTGTTGTAGAACTTATATGTTAATAGGAAACATGTATGTTTATATGTATGTTGTTAGATTTATGCTGATAACCACAAAATTGCTGTATATCTACAAAGGGGGCATATATTTGTGGCAAGCCTACAAAAACTTAGATAATTTTAATATCAATATTACAAATATCAACATAATAACAAATATATATATATATGTGTATAGTTGTAGGTGGTCTAGAATCCGAATTCACTGGAAAGTGGATTACTTCAGCATTTTTGGTGTTCTTCATTTCACACCCACATGTTTTCACTCCTTTCCATTTAGAGTGGTAAAGGGTTGGTGAAAGTAAATCGAATCGAATGTTGTTGTCATGTCTGATGGCATTTTTAACAAAATTAAATGTTTGGTTTTTAGTTTGACATGTTTTTTTTATTCAATTTAAAAAAAAAACGTAGATATACATAATTTGAGGAAATATTACATGTTTTGTTTGGCAAAATTCTTTTTCGTGTATTATGGATGATTTTTTTTTCGGAATTTTGGGTTAATATCAGTAATTATTAAACGCAGTCTTTCACTGAAATATCAGCCAGAATATATATATATGTATAATATATATGCACGTATATATATTTCCTACAAATATTACAATAATAAAAAATGTTTTCCACTTATCCACAATCTTCAGCAGAGATAGAGATGGAGATAGAGATATCTCTAAGGATAGCAAAAGGTTTGTTTGATGGTGCATCATTATGTTTTGAAAAATTTCTAATTTAAAAAATTAAAACAATGCATTCAGGTATAAAACTGACAGATTGACAGCACTGAAGCGTTTGCAGTGATATTTTTAATTGAAATATATCCACATTGTAGCCAAAACCTTAAAAAGTAGGAAAAAAATAAGCTTCAGAACGGCTTAAACAACACGTGCAAAAAACAATAAAAACTAAACACTTAACGCCAAATCACATGAATTTATTTTATATATGTAAATTTTTTAGTTATATTAAAAAGAAAAATTATTGTTAAAGCACAATTTTTTAGACAATTTATTTATTTGAAATAGATATTTTTTACGTTTAAATTTTTTAAATTTTTTTGCAACAAAGAAAGGAAATACACCTAAACCAGTGGATTTCAGAACACTAATTTATGAATTGCGGAGAAATGTTACTTTTGCACTACAAGTCGAAACTTAGAAAACACCCGAATTCGTAATAATATGCAGTTGAAGCTAAAACTGTATAATTTGTTGCTAGATATTAAAGTTGCTACACTGTGTTACTTGGTACCATTTAGACAGTTTTTGTACCTTTTGCACACATATACATGCACATATATATATATATATATATATATATATATATATATATATAAATATATTGTATATATATAGTAATAAACAATTTTTGTTTATGTCAAAAACACGTAACACCATTTTAGTAATTCAATAAGAGCCAACCCAACGACAAATTGACGTTTACGATTTCTGCAGCCGCCTAAAGTGGCCTTTAGCCACCAACAAAAACTAATTACGAGGAAAATTATCTTGAGGAGGAATTCAAGCTGTGCGCTCTGAGTTCCAATTTAGGCGATTGAAAAGAAATTATGGCCTCTCTGTATTCTGTTTTCTTTACCAAGGACCTTAACTATTACATTCAAATGTAATGGGCGCACATTAAATGAAGCAAAAAAGCTAAATGTAAAAGTAGTTTTTATTTAAAATCGGCGACCTTGTTTTGCATGTGGAAATTATTATCTACCTAAAAGTGTGCAACATTCTCATTTGAGCAAAAAAAAAAAAAATACATACAATGAGTTTTAACAGCAATACAATTACCTCTAGCTGGTACAGGATCCTTTTGGGGTGTTCCTAATTCAATTTCTTTATACTCCTGATACAAATCACCAATTTGTGCTGTACAACGCAACAGCAGAGAACCGCCATTACCCGTACCACTTACATACGAGGTCGTTACAACTGCAGTACCATCTCCACCAACACCGCCGCTCAAAGCATTTATCATGTGTGAATTACTGTTGCTATTGGCAACGATGGCACCGGCAGCAGCAAAATGTACAGCTTGCAATTGTACCTTTAGACTCAGTCTCGACGCAAATAAATTGTCAACTGTTCTAATGTGTTGTGTTTCTTCCGAAGATACCTGCAATTTGAAATGAGAAAAATAGAACAGAAAAACAAACTTCAATACAAATATTTCTGTCTTATGGCAGTTGATAAATGTTCTTATGGGTTAAGGAAAATTTTAAAGCAATTGTGTGTGTGTGTGTGTGTGTGTGTGTGTATGAAAAATGGCTGTTTAAAAGGATATTAGAAACTGTTAAGTTAAAATATTGCAAAGTAGTTTTTGTTACATGTTTTTATTTGCAAGTCGTTAGCAATACTGGTACATGTTCATAAAACTTCGAAACAAAAAATTGCCAGTGTTGTTAATAATTATATGTCGAAATAAATCAGTTATTGTTTCGAATCGTTTCAAATTAGTTAATAGCTGTCTTCCCTGTTGGTATTCATAGTTATTATAATAAACTTGTCTATGTTAATTTACGAGTCCGAAGCAACATTTAAAAGAATCATTATTTTCGCTGCCGAATAAATAGAACTAAACGACAGTTACATAATATTTACAATTTTTGACTGAGTTTGAAAATTGGAGCCTGCAAATTTGTGATTTTTTGCCAAGCATTGTGCTGTTTGATTATAATTAAACATTTATTTGAATCAAAGAAAGTTATTTATTAGACGAATGCCATTGTTTTATATTAACATGTACTTCGTGTTAAACCAAATCGATATGAGTATTGAATTTACAACACCAGCTACAACAAGTACAGTTGCAAAAAGGTTTTTCGTATATAATTGTCAGAAGTATAATTTACAAACGAATAAACACTTGGAATACTGTTGTCGGTGGTTAATCGAAAAAAGTGTAGGTGAATTTCTGCCGCTATGACTTATCACTTCCCGCCCCCCATTCACAAGAAAAATAACTTTCGTTGCAAATAGTTACTTGAAAAATATTGTTTTGTAGTTGTTCCTTCTATCCTTCATGCGTTTTTGTTTTTCTAATTTTTTTCCTTTCAACTTTCAAGCACTTGAAAGGAATTAAGGAATGCGTTTATGTGTTTGTTTCTTTTTGAGATTTATTTCTCCTTCACCAAAGAGATTTAGATCTAGGTAAACACCAGCTGAAGTTATTTCTTATATTTTCTCATACTTCTGATAACCCAGGAATGTTACTGTTGAAAACAAAAGAAAACAGAAGGAAACTGAAAGGTACAGGACACATTTGTTAACTTCATGACAATATTGTGTAGACTTTAATTTGCTTCTGTTCTTTATCCTAAAGTTATTTTTCTTTGTATTATTGAAAATAGTTTGTGTTTGATATTGATTCAAACAAGCATTTGTATGCTTAGTTTTAATATGTATGTAAATAAAATTGGTTTTGTCGCTCAGATATAAAAAGTATTCTCATTTGCGGCACTATTAAATGTATTCAATTGAAAAAAAAAAAACACTTTTCCACCGCTGCATGTTCGTTTTTAGTTTTTGTTCATTATTGCTGAATTTTAATATATATTATTTTTATTAGCGGATATTTATCATTTGTTGAAAATGTTATGTAATACTTTTCGGCAATGATTGCAAACTTGCAACGGTTTGAGGTGCAAAACAGCCAGAGCTATAATTTTCTCTTGGTTAAAAAAAATATGTACTATATTTTTAAAAAATTACTAAGCGTTTGCCTGATAAATGTGATATCTATTAAACAACTAGAGAACCAATTTTTTGCAAACTGCTCTTTCGTATTTGTTGAGCGTGCAAAAATGCAAAATGACCTGACCCGACAGCAAATGATGATCATTTCGTAATAATCTTTATTAAATTTTCTTATGACATAAATTGTTACTTAAGCACAGTTGAGACAACCGGCTATAGGAACACACGACTACAAATGTTGCTGGCTGCAACTGTCGCCGAGTAGCCAGCTACATAATTATCGTGAAGATGGCAGTTACATTTACAGCGATGCATTTACATGTACTTAAGTGATGCCAATTCACATTTTTAAGTACAAAAGAAGGGGTTTCAGAAATAAAAATCTTTCTCAGAGTTTTAAAGCATTAAAAAATTATAATATCGGTTTTTCGGTTACACCCACTTTAGGTTGAGCGGACCTGCAAAGTTAAAGGTGTAATTGAATATATCTTTCGCGGTATATAAATATATATATTGTATATATATGTCAAATTAATAAAAACTATGCATTATTTGTTGTGACAGGCAATAATAATCTAAGAGAATTGGTCGCACCATACTCTTTTATCGATCACACTTACTTAAGCGTAAACAATAATTTGTTGTCCGATTTACATTTGATGTAAACTATTGTTGTTATAGCCATGTATTTATCTTAATAGGTGTACCCTGATATAGCGCATTTCGGCCTTTAAATATTTTAAATAAAAATAATTCAAATAACAAAATATTTAGCCGACAAATTGTCTGGTAAGTTTTCAAAAACAAATTGTTAACTTATCAAACTTATATAGAGCCATTCGATGAAATTCGAAAGCAAAATCGAATCCATTTTCAGAGTCGTGGTTTTTAAAGCTTTTGAACCAAATAAATAATAATAATAAATTTTGTAAACATTTCTCTATCAAAAGTATTTTAAAACAAACATAATTTCACAAACTATTTCAAAGCACCAATTTATGGTTTTGTTAAATTGTCTACACTGTTTTGGTTGTGTAGCTGAGAGAAATATTGAATAAATTAGTTTAATTTGGCGACAGCTACAACGATGGTGTCGTCGTTAAAATAATCGTTTCCATAATAAGGTGCGTGTTTTAATTTTGACATGTTGTAGACAATAGCCTGCTGTCTCGCATGTGCTTAATGCATCCCGTTGCATCGAACCCTGTCCACTACATCTGAAATTACTACAAACATTTTGCTCTCTATTGAATTGTCAAGGAAAAACCTTATTTTGTCAACTTCATCAATCGCTCACATTAAGTTTGCTCCAGTTTTTTGCTATTTAAAATGTTGGCGAACGTTAACGTTCGAGTTCGACCATGTGTGACACATTTTAAGTTTTAATCTTGTGATTGTAAAGTTGCAGCTGCACTACAGCAGCTCTTATGAACAAATAAACTCATATTATAAAAAAAAAGGTTTTTTTCTATGCTGTTAATAACGAAGATCGCGTAACGGGAGTGGAAACTATTGTAAATTTGGTTTTATAAAGTTCTTCCTTTTTAAAATCGTTTTTTTATTAAAGTAAAAATACTTTACCAAACCACTTAAAGTACTCGTCTTTTCTTTTGTCCGCTAGTTTTTTATTTTTATCTTGACATTATTTTAAACAAATGTCTTGGCTTTGGCATTCTTACTTTCATGTGTGATTATTTGATGCCTTTAGGGAAATTTTCTAAGCCATCTTTCAATTTCATATGACTGTATTCATATTTGTGGAAAAATTATTATCAGTTTGAAATTTGCAGCAACTGCTTTGAATAAACTTTATATCATTGCATTGTAAAATATGTGTTTGACAAATGACCCAGAATCTCTTGTGATTGCCAGCAAATAGAGAAAATTAAATAATATTCCTGGACGTCTTTTGATTTGAAAATATCAAGTGTGTTTCCTTAAAACATGATTAATAAAGTTATATGAAAATAAAAGTCCAATTTATGAAATAAAATTTATTAATAAAACTCAAATGCAATTATTATGTTTTTTTGGTATTTTTTATTAAAACTATTTTCAATTAAAAAGAAACTTTTGCAGCAAAAATAATGTATAATTTTTTTTTAACAATTCAATTAAAAAAATATTTTAAAATCTAATGAAGTTCTTTATTTAACTTGAGGACATAAAAAGCACATAAAACAATTTACTCCAGGCTCTCATATCTTATTTTTTCTATATTATTCTCGGCTGTGTTGTTGTGATTACAGTCGTGTTTGTTGCTTTTCTATGCTTGTATTTTTAATTCTGTTGTTTTCTTATAACAAGAAAATTGTGTGTGTTTGTTTAAAGAATAAAGCCTTTGACCAGAAGATTTTGCCAGCGACAGTACAATATGTTCAAATGTGCTTGATTATGTGACACGACACTTCACGTTATTCTGAAAGGGAATTGGCTGTGGTGAGGAAATTTTACAGGAACAGTTTTGAATGAATCAGTCCATTTCATACTTTTGTAGAGACCTAAATAAATCAGCTCAAACAACTGAATTTAATTCATTTAAATTGTATAGCTTCAGCGCAACCAAACAAACTCTGTTGTTTGAATACTTGGGTGTTGGTCCCTGAAAATACAAATTCTAGTAACCGATGAACAGTCTTAGAAGTTGCTAGGAAACGTGAAACGTAAAAGAAACCTACTCCGTTTTATGCTTTTTGAAACGTGTCGTGTTTCTTTTAATTCTCATTGTGTTTCTAAGAATAATTGAATATAAAGTTGAATAAAAGTTTTCAAAGATTTTCAAATCTACGGACGAGTGGGGTAGCAGTTACGAATTGTCGTCACATAGACAGATAGAAAGTATACAAACACCATATATAGAGGATTTTAATTTCTTAAATTAAAAACTACGGACAAATGATCGAAACACTGAAAAAAATAAGTGTAAAATAAAGAAAAAGATAATTTCAGCCTAAAATAACACCAACAAACTGGCAGGCATGTCAAATCAGGGCAGGAATCTTCCTCCTCATCTGAAATCGTGCACCTTTCGCCATTAATTAGATAGAAAAGAAAAAGTTTCTTACAATTGCTTTGGTTCAAATGTACTATATACGGACATATATCGTTTTTTTTTTTCACAATGAATGTAATTAACGGAGTTGCCAGCTTTAAATTACTAAGTATTGCCCGATTAATTTTTTTTTATTATTTCTTATTACGTAAGTCAACTTTGTTTGCTTTAGCTCGAATTACAGTCGTGTGATATTCAAAAGGTTTGTATACATATCACTGTTCACTGGCCGGTCCCGTTTAGTTATATTAAGTGAAAAATCCATCATCTTCATTTAAAAATTGGTTGAACAACATTGTTTTTAAGCCGAAGAACCAAGTCTGTTTTATTTTGTTTAACTTAAATTGTGTGGACAAACTGTCTACAAAATAGTTCTCTTTTCTTGCTGTAGTATGTCCGGAGCCAGGCAAACTTCTTATTGTTTCTTATATCATCTAACCAAAATAAATCATTTATCGGTCTACATGTGCTGCAAAGATTTCAAGACAACTCGTAATAATATTACCGCCAAAAATTTGTGCAAAAAGAGAGTTATTCACTATATAAATCTTTTCTAAACCTTCATTTTCTGATCAACCAACAGCAGGCGGTACATTTTTGCGTGTTTTTCACATGCAATGACATCTCTTAGCGATTTGAAGGCTTTATGCAGTTTTTTGTGCAGGAACGTATTAGCAGAGTGTAGAAGAACACCCGTTTAAACCGTTTAAATTACATAATTTGAAAGTTATTATATCGCACTAAAACCTTCGTTGGCGGTAGCAGTGATGTATTTAAAATGCTTTAACAACTTTAAATACAATCTTGTCATCAATATTGAAGGGAATAGAGCTGCATCTGTGAAGCGATTACGAGAAGTCTTCTATGTTTAAAATATATATTCAAATTTAACTTCATCAAAATAAAACCATAATCAAAACTCTTCTCTAGCTTTCTGATTACTGAAGAAAAATTATTTGTTTATTTTACGACTTCAAAATTCATTTGAAATCATCACACAGTCTTTATGTTCAGTAACTCATTACAATATTAATGTGCCAGGATGGAAGAGTTGGTACTGTGTTTCAGCGTATATTTGACTCCGGGTGTTTATGTATTTATGCGATGCCGGTAATCGCAGATTTCACTCCCATCAAAGATTATATGTGTTTCTGTTTATATGTCAGTGGTTTGATTCCTGTCAAAGAGTCGGTGTCCCGCTGCAGACCAGCTAAAAGCTTTTCAATTTTGTGTTTGTTGTTATGTTAAACAAAAATTTTATCAGCAATTACAGTTTTGTTTTATAGTTTTCGTAAACATTTGTCCGCAATCAATTACTGTTATAGATAAACCGTAATAGTGTTGCATATAAAGTTGTTGCATTGTGAAACGAACTGCCCTGAAATTTTCACACTTATGGGCTAAAATTAGAATGGAATTTCACACTGAAAAAGTAACTGACGCCAAAAAAAAGCCTTTATTTCATAAGTAAAATAAGTTGGCGCAGGAGTTAGAGTAAAATTTCCTGATTCATGGCTATTAAATAAGTCTTGGGTCTTGCAAAACCAACTCAGTGTAGAAGGAAAGAAAACAAATTGTTGTTGTTCGAGTTTGTTCGCTTGATTTTGTAAATTATTCAGTGATCGACACGAGTCTCTATTCAAAATCACGTAAGTATATCCGTCTTGGCATTTTAAATCAAATTATTTGGAACCTTTTTTCTCTACAAGCTTAGAAATAATCTTCATATTCTTGCAGTCAACTTGTATAAATATATCGTACACTTAAGCCTTGCGTTCATCTGCTAGACGAGCATAAACATTTTGCCGTTAAGCAAAAGCTTTCAAAGAGTGCATAAAGAAACAATAAACAAAAACATAAGTGTTTTCATAAAAATGTCTTGCCTTAAACAGCTCCAGAACACTGGCAACAGTTTCAGTTTTAATGAACAAGAAAAACAAACGAATGTGTAAGAAGCAGCAGAGTATCTACTCGTACTGGCACATTCTACCCTCAAAGGGAAGCAGTCAAGAGCAGAACAATTATGTAAAAAGTTTAAAAATGTTTGTGTTAATGAGTGAATATAATCATATGTGTGTGTGTGTGCTGGTTGGCTGTCTGTGTAGGTTGTTGTTTTTTGCTGCTGCTGTTGTTGTTGTTGTAGTTGTTGTTTTTTTACAATAAAGACAAAATGTTTAAATTATTCTCCTTAACAAAGCTGCTTTTAGTATTAGCTTCATAAAAAGTTAAACACAACATAGAAACTCATCTATAAGAACGCACACAAACAAAGGCTAAAGAACAACATAAAATAATTTATAAGAAAAGCTAAGGACTAGTATGAACTGAATCTGAATGGAAAGAATCATTAAACCTAAGCATGTTAATATTCCAAAGGATTATGCAAATTAAACACACTCGTATGCATGCAGGGGAATTGCTTTTTTTTAACAACCAACCATAAAATAAGCTCGCTCACACGGACACGCACACACACACACATACACACAAACACATACACACACACATTCGCACACATACACTGGCGGACAAAATAGATGGGGTGTTGAGTGGTGTCACCACTAATTTTAAAGTTATTTTTCTCTGTGCCCTTAAATTTAAAATCCTTTGTGTCAGTTTTTAATAAGCAACATGAGTACATCGTGATTCGATTATGTGCTGGCGACGAAATCAAGCATCAGTTCATACTAATGTTTTTTTTTGTTCTAGAATTAAATTATTAAAAATTCTTTAAAAATTTCATCTTACGGTTTTTTCATATTAACGCTAAAAAAGAACAGATTTCGAACTGGTTTTATGCCAGCACCTGCCGTGACGGCCTTATCTGGCAGTGGGTGACGGTTCACTTGAGTCCCCACATGACTTGAAAGCCCACAATAATAATAATATGTTGCACGAATCAGTTCATAAACCCCTTGCTAAAGAGTTTGGGCTATCTAATGCCTTCTGTGACAAAAATCCACAGAAGGGGAGAAAAGACAAGGCTTCTGAGTTGGCAGACTGTAGGTCTTAACCGGACTCGCTTGTACATTCCTCTCAATCTGGTTCCTTGTACACACACACACAGACCTGTCGCAAGGCAACAGCACGTCGAAGATTTTTCTTCTTTCTGTGTTTTTAGGTTTAAAACACAACCAGAACGTTTCAGCCAAGGGCTCCTCAACCAATGACCAACCCAGAATGCCATAAGACTTTCCTGGGGGCGTGTCGGTCGCCGTTCTGGCAAAGGCTAAAAGGATGTATTGGTTGCTTGGTAGTAATTCTCAAGTAAGTTTTGAAAACAAAGTATTGCTTTACGAAACCATCGTAAAACCAGTTCAAATATTGAAGTATTGCAGCGATACCAATCTGAGACCTTATGAATGACAACAAATGCTTCTTGGTGCATGATTAATAATAATCTTCATCGAGAACTAAAAATATGCTCCATCAAGGACGAAATTAATGGGTTCGATAGTCTCTTGGCTGTGAGGAAGTATTATGGTTGAAAAGACTTCATGTTTTGGACTTTCCTTTTAAATATTATTTTAATATTAAATTATATTTACTCATACATACATACATATATATTTTTCTATTTGTATTGTATGTTTTGGTGTCATTAGGGATTAAAACAAATGCATTGTTTAAGTCTATTACGAAGTTCGCAAAATATATTATAAACATTTATAATCAGATTGTAAATTTGTAAATAGAAAAACAAAATCTTAAGATTTTTAAAAAATAAGACTTTTGATTAATTTTTATGTTAAACAAAAGTTGTGATGAAATTAAATTATTAAACAAAGTCCAAAAAGATTTTCTAATACAAGACCGTGAACATAAAATGAAATTGAAAGTTTTGCCTCTTGAGTACAATATATCAGAGTCGGGAGTAACGTATATAAATTGGGCAAAACAAATGAGAGTTTAAATAAATTATGCGCCAGAAAATGTTACAATAGCAGTTTTGGCAAAGAGGGATTCATTTATGTCTGGTAGGGAAAGAGCTAAAACCTAGTTTTTCAAAGAGTACAATTCAAATAAGACTGAATGAAAGCGGCTTAGCAAGAACTTTCTAATGCTAAGAGAAAAACCACTCCGGCATGCTGTCAATATAAAGAAGGGAGATCTGAAAATAAGTATATTAATACTTCATAAGCATTCTGGAATAAAGTTAAGAATATGAAAAAAAAGGAAAAGAGTAGAGGGGTGAGCCATTTCAGAAACTCATTCATACTGTTAAACAAGGAGGCGGACAGCCTTTGGAGTTGGAAGGGTTTTGTTCTTCAAGAATTGTCAGACTAGTCAAGTGACTGGAGAGCACTATTAAACCATGTTTTTTGTAATAGTGGTGAGGAAATGGACTTGGGTGATTTCATCTTAGGGCAAGACACTGATCCTAAATAAGCCAGCTCGGGGGCCAATAAATATTTTGCAGAAAATAACAACAAAAAGCTGCAATGGCCGGCTCAAGGGCCCCCTTTAAACACAATTGAGCATCTGTCGGTTATTTTTGATGACGAAATTTCAGTGGCATCATGAACAAACGCGCAAACATTTTGGGAAAACATGGAATTTGAATGAAGAGTTGGTCCATTATCTGCGCTAAAAAATCTAACAATGATAAATAATAAGAATAATTTTATTCGTTTTTAATTTTTATAATAGTTATAATATTAAAGAAATGTCGCAACATCGTTTTAATAAATTTTCTTTACATTTTTATTACTTTATATTAAACAGTTACTTTATTTTGTCGTTCATAAGTTTGTATCGTTTAGTTTTTGAACCTCGGTCGTTCCTTAACCTGGCGTGAAATTAAATAATTTTCATATGCCAAATTGCGCGAAATTAAATAAAAGTAAAAAGCCGAAAAAACCTTACATTAATTTTTTGACTACAAACATAAGGGCGATGCAATCGCAATTTATTTTGTCCGACACTGTACCTACATACATACATATGCAAACGAAAAAGTTTTCGCATACACATTCCACTGTGTGTGTTGGTTAAAGTATCCTAACAAAACATACTTTTAGGCTGTTAACAATGACAGCAATTATGTTCAACTAAGTTGATGTCTTATTTTGTTGTCATGTTAAAAATTACTGCATGTGAAAGTTTTAAATTTTGTTTGTTTGTTTGTTTGTTCGTTTTTTCTTTGTGTATTTTATATATTTACTACAGTTGTACTTGAAACTGTATATGTATGTACATGTGCACAATATTTATTTTACACTTTAATATCAACGTCTATTTCATATTTAAATCTAAACAAATGTTTTATCTGTCGCACAATCGTTTGCACATGCTGCCTGTCGTCTTGTCATGCTTTCTGTTATTATGTTCTTCTTCTTTATTTACATATGTATAGAATTTCCTTTTTTATTTTGCTTTTTCTGTTAACAACTTCTTTTTGCCATTGCAAAAGTATCTCCTGACAACCTGACAAAACCAAAATCAGTTTTCATTTCGTATTAATGAAGTATTCGTTTGCTTTAATTCTTTTTTTTTCATATCTTAAACATGTGGCTGAGTTTAATTAGTTACTTATTTATAATGATTTATTTTTACAATGTGTAATATTCATTTCAATTTTGTTCTAAATTTTTGTTACATAATTTGTTCACATGTTCATAAAAGAGCTTAATGTGCTTCATAATAGTATTAAATTTTAGTTGTAGTACGTTGTTGAAGACAGAATTTTGTATCGTTGAGACTGTCTATTTGAAGAGTATAATTTAATTTTATTATATTGGGATCACTTTGGCCAATGCACTACAACAACTTGAGTAATAATTTTCAAATAATTTGGTTGTGAATTAAGATTGCCAACAAAATTTTCGATTAAGTCCTTTCTCCAAAATACCCTTAATGGAAATACCTTAATTTTGAGACATTTAAAACTAAAATTTTCTAAAAAAAATAATATTTTAAAAGTGCTGGCTGAATAAAAATCTACACGATCCATGAACAGAATTTTTATGTTGTTAAAAGAAGGCGAATTTTGAGGTCCAAACAAAATCATTATATTTCGAAAACTATAACTACAACTACTAATGCTGCAAATATTTCACATATAGCTGCTATACATGCGCTTATCATACTTTTATAATGGTAAATATGTTCACAATTATAGCAATTTAGCACAATTTTAGTAATTTTTGCCTGCGATGAATATGTAGGGAAAGTAATGAATCGTCGATAGAAATCGAATCGCTGAGAAAGGTCCGGGACATAGCAAAGTGCATATCAGAACTGTTTCGAGGATTCGAAATAAGGCTGGCATAAGTGGTTTACATATATACGAAGGATTCTACTTTGAAGCAGACAGAATAGAAATTAATGAATAAAAATAAAGTTTTTGCGAAAATTTTAATTTCGTTTAATATTTTGAATACAACTCGTAATTTGTGACACCACAGACTATATTATTGTGCCTTTGTCAACAACAGTAATTATATTTTCGAAAATAACAATATTATTGTCACATCCCAATACTTTATTATTCAGCCCAACCATATTAAAATTTTTTATTTTCTATTTTTTTTATTTTAACAAGGAATATTGGTACTTAATTGAAGTATTTGAAACAAGAAATCTACAAGTTTCTAATATTTTTATGTAAAAAAAAAAACCTTAATAAAATAAAATATATAACAAGTTTTTGCCGATATGTTTTTCCTTTTGTCTTCAGTGTTCTTTAAAGGCAATTAAATGCAAAGTTTAATGTTTAAAGTATTTTTCAGTCTACCGATGAGCCGACTAACATCTACGAAATATCGGCATATAGAAGACTAGAAAAAAACGCGACAAAAACTATTTTTTGTTTGCTCAACAAATAAACTGAAATGTTTTAACAGTTTTGTGTTATAATTTTTTCAGCAAATTTCAATAAATATTTACAATCTTCAATTAATTGCGTTAACCAAAATAGAGCTGTTAACGACAATCAATTGTTTAATTGTGCCAGAGAAGTGAGTTTGATATTCGTATATTTTAACAGAAAACATGTCATTGTTGACAGGAAATCTTCGTATGTCATTGATAAATTTAATTACGTTTCGAACGATGTTACATTGTTTGCATAAATATTATACATTTTGACCCAAAACATAATATTGTTGCAACAACCATGTTCTAAAATGCTCTTTTTATTGAGATTGTATGAATTGAGAAAGCAGAAATCGAAAATCTTTTAAAAAACTTAGTGACTTCCACTACCGTGAGACTATTGATTTCTAGAAATTCATTTTAATGAGTTATTGTGTTTCCTTAAGAGTTGTAATATTGGTAATACCACTGACCATATTATCGAATTAGATATTTTGGGTTATGCTTAAAACTTCCACCCAATTGATATGAACTGAACGTTGAATATATACCCAACTTAATTTTCTGTTTGCTGTTTAAGAGCTTGAAAAATAATTTTATCTGAATTAAAACAGCTTTTGTGCACAACTTTTGCTTTAAACCCGTTCTATGTATACATTTAAGGCAAACAGAGCATTTCATTTTATGCTCAACCATTCTGTTTTCAGCAGGGATAAAAATAGGATAAAAAGTAAGCACAAACAAAAAAGCATTTTCGTTTTTATTTATTGCAACTAACTAAGTAACTTTAAAATTCTTTTTCTCTATTTAATTACCTGGGTTTTAACCCATTTCAGAAGATAATACACAATTTTAAATAAAAACGACACACACTATAACGAATTGTTATCCGAAAAATTAGTGTCAAGAGCCACCATAAAATACGATCATTAAAATTTACCAGAGAACCGTAGAATTATAAACAAACAGCGACAAACAAACACACACACACACACACACCCACGTGCAAACAAACAAACACCTGGTGAAATAAAAATGAAACAAAATGTGTTGGAATAAACCAAAATGTGAAACACATTGCAACAATTTAGCCAAAAGCCAATGTGTGAAACTGCCAAAGGGGTAAAACGTGCAATTAACTAGAAAAGCAATCGCACAAAAACTACAACAAACAGAAAAAGAACTCAACAGAAACGAACAAAAAATTTCAACTGACAAAACAAAATGTTCGTTTACGAGTTTATTCTGGTAGCAGGTTTATTTTTTATCTAAATGACAAAATCTTAAAAAGGAAAACAACACACACATACACGCACACATACACACACACATATATAAAACAAAAAAGTATAAATAAACATAAACACAAGAACAAACACAAACACATCTAAACACACACACACACACATATTTCAGTTCGCCGAAACACTTTTGTAGAATGGGAGAGCTCAAGTTTAATTTTGCCATGCTAATGGCTTCTCTGTGCACTTGTGACTAACAGCACGTGAATGCGAATGTGTTGGTGTCATATACACCAGCTCTGAACACTTTGAACAGCATCTAAAAAAAAAAGGTAAAATTGTTGGCAACAACAATAACGACATTAAAGCCATTTTCTTAATATATCCTTAATTAAGGTGATTTCCGTTTTTTATACTCTGTTGAAGAAGGCGTTTTTTCCAAGGTTCTCTATAGAATTGCTGGTGGAAAAAAGGCAGTGTTAATGTGAAAATACCCTCCCCGCGTCACTTGGTGATGGCTGCGGCAATACGTTTCAACTATTTCGAACGACATGTGGTAAAATTTAAGCCTCATTATGAGCAGAAAAATGTGCTTTTTTCGACATCAAAACGTAATTAAGTTTAACTTATGAATCGTATCATCTTTTTACTTAATCGAGATTGTTGTATGGTCTTAAAAATTTGGCAACTTTACCGGATATGCAGCAAAATCTCACTCTAAAATAAGAATTGCTTTTAACTATGATGTTATCATCTTTAAATTTTCTCAGTCATATAAAAGTTTCAAATGTTACTCATTCATAACACTGTTACAAATCTGGCCTGTTTTTTTTTGCGGAAAGATTTCAGAATTGTACAGAACCTAAATCAGAAGCAATCAAATTCCTCCGACCAAAATTCCTTCCATTACAAGTCCACATTCAAGCGAATGTTCCGCTGGCTCAATGAATTATTTGACTGAAAATATATGGAAATAGTATTTTAACTCTTTCAGTTCGGCTTTTCATTTGCTAAACAAACGTGTAGAAGACCTGTTTTAATTTGTCTTAGTAACTTTTTTCCAACCCGCAAAACAGTTCTGATATGCACTTAATGGTTTGTCCTTGAGCTCTCTCTTTGGACAAAAATTCAGCAATTTCAGTACGAACTCAAAGCTCCCAAAAAAAATTACACGTTCGTTGATATGTTGCTTCTCACATTCACATCTTGTCGATCATCTTCGAAAAACTTGTAGAACATTTTTGGACTCAGGTTGCAGATAATCACCGTACTACACCGCTGCTAACATTTCATGCGATTTGGAGCATTTAAATCCATTTTTTCACACAAAATTTTATGCAAATTAATTTTTGTTTACAGCTGAAAATTGCCAGACACATAAAACTCTTCTAACTTTTATGCGTCGCACAAACAAACTGACATGTCAAATAGCTGAGAACATAAAAAAAGTAATAATCGAATGAATGTAGCCAGAGAAATTTGAAAATTCTTCTTATTTTTTGAAAAGGCATCCCATATGATATATATTTTTTTGTCATATAATTACATACACACATATACACACACATACACACACACATACATGCATACATATGTACAACACATATTCAATTTTCTTATAAAATCTTCGATTGCCCTGCCATATGTTGTCCCATTCGGATGTCTGTTAATCCATTTATTTGTCGTCCGCTTCGTCATTTGATTCTGATTGGCCATATTCTGATTCACTGTAATCGGAGATATATGATTCTAAAAGATCTTATAGTTCAATAATAAGTTATGGCCCGCATGGGACACTAAATCTTAAACTAAGAAAATATTTAAAATTACAAAAAAAAAAAAAAAACAATACAAAAACTTGTGCTATAACACTTTTATGAAATTTTTTTGAATATATTGTATTAGTAACGAATGACGTTACCTCTACGGGGACTTCGCATCAACTGATCTTTAAATCCGATTAAAAATTTATTGAAAACTAGCAGCCGTTTTCTATGTCATAAACTGCAAAGAATTAATTATGACGGGGTCATTTGAAAATATGTTTTACGTTATTTTAATAAAGTCGCAATAGCACAGAAAGAATTAAACAAAGTGTGGAGAAATGTGTCTTTTAGTTGATATTTTTGTCGTTTAATAAAAATTTTTTCTTAAATATGTACAAAGTGTAGTCAATCCTTCTTCAATGAAACTATATTTTTTTGAAATCCCTCTACGACTTCACATTTAATAACGAGCGACGTCGAAATCCTGGGTTCCGTTTTACCTATTTGTATATGTATATAATTTTCAAGAAGTACCGCCCACTAGTAGCCAAACTTACAACTGATTTGTCTGCCTCCAAATCGGCGGTAAGTGCAACATACACATGATCATAATTTAATATGCCAAAAGCGAGAACGTTGTCCTTTTCCTCTTGAAGAAGTTTCACATACTTTTTTACTCGCCAGTTAGTTATGGAAATAAAAGTTTTATGTCCTGTAATTTTTCACATTATTCGAATCGTGTTTTTTGCCCCATTCGTTTTTTTTTTTTTTTTTGGCAACAGCAACAGCATCACACTTATGGCCATGTAAGCATGAACGTTTTTATGTTTCTTGTGCTCGTATGATACGTTTTTGTGCTGTTGAATTTTGGTGTTTGTCTTTTTTGTATTCCTCTCATGGCTGTTGTCATTGTTGTCATAGCGGTGCTGTTTGTTTTGACCTCAAGGGTCTGGTTGATGCTGTGAAAACTGCATTGTTGTTTGTATGTTCATGCCGGTGGTTGATGCTTGATAAACTTTTAATATTTTCTTTTTTTTCGGTTATTTTATTTTTCTCCAGTCGTTGTTTGTTAATGTTTTCGTTCCTTTCTTTGTTGGCTATTTATGTTTGCCAAATGATTTTGACAAGTAGTTAAAAGTAAAGAAGCATGGCGTAGCGGAAAAAGCAAACAAATTTTAATAATTTAAAATCAAAAAAGGACTTCTTTCCTTTTAGAAACCAGAACCAAGTCGTGTTTGTTTGCGTGTATAATTTCAAAAGCTGGCGGGCAGATATAAAAGTTACAAAAACGTATTTGAGAAACAATTACTACCACGTAACAAAATATGTGACATTTTTCACAAGTTTTAAAATAAATTTGGCGAAATGCTAAATTATTTGAGGAATTCAATGCGATAAGAGTTTTTTTGGGTCAAACGTTGGGGTTCGTACGGATTTCCTAAAATCAAGTACCAAACGCTAGAGTGATGAGCAACTACAATAAAAGTATAGTCCTTAATACGCATTATTAGCAGTTATTATTTGTTCAAATTTAATAGTAAATATAATAGTTTAGTAATTTCCTCTTTCAATGTGATTTTATTCTGTAGTGTTGGAAACTGGTTGATATATTTTTAAACTTTCTTTGGACAATTTTACATGCTTTTGTCCACGGAGACGTATACGAATCCATTCGTTCCATTTACTTAAGAGGTGAAAATGAAAGCAATTTGTTAAGTGAAGTCACTTGACGTGATTGAGTTTTGATCCTGCAATTGGCTATGGCCGAAATATTTGATTGTGGAACATATTGAAACCTTATCCGTCTATTCGTATTCGCTGCCGAGTTTCTTTTCTGTATGTTACAATATAAAGCGGATTAAAGGAAATGATACTTTTTTTTCTATTATTGTTTTAACAGTTTTTTTTTTTTAGAAATATTTAATAAGTTGTATGAAATTGTCAGAGTAAATTTTTAGTAGGAAATGAATATTTCAACAGCTTCACTTCATTTAACTTCTTCTGCATTATCAAGTATTTTTCTTACATCTCGTTTGTTTACTACTTTTTTCATATTTTAAATGAATTTAATTTAAAATTTTTATTGTGCATTTAATATAAATAAATAAACGTTGAATTTTTATACCGTCAATTTATTTATTATACAACAGGGATTTACTCATTACAGAATAAATCACGCAATCTATTTTACTCATGGTCCTTCGAACCGCATTTGAATCAGCGACCTATGGATTAGATAATGCAGTCTTCATTATATGTTATTGTAGGTGTTTTGGCGAACCTTCTATTTTCTTAAGGGCAGCTTACAGTATTGTACGAGTACAAGTCTAAAGAATTTCACTTGTTTTTGTGTGAAGAAAATTTCAGATGGGATTTCTGAGTGTCAGAAAATTTAACATTCGTTTTCACACCGTCAGATGTGTCGCAGAGATGTCGGCCTCTGAAAATAATCGACAGTTAAAGTTTCAAAAGCCCATGAACGAAGACGAAACGTACCATACGCTATCGGTCGCGGAACTGCCGTTCAGTCAATTTAAATGAAAATTCATATCTAAAAATATGGTCCGATGGGATCTAAAATTTCTTATTGTATGTTGTCCATTAAAACTAGCTCGATTTCACTCAGATTTTTAAAGAAATTACATTTGTAAATATATAAATTATGTTCAATTTAGCTGTAATTTTAAAATCCGCAAAGAAGAGATTGTTTTTAATTTTGTGCAAAAATGAAATGTCCGGAAAATACCGCTTTAAATATGCCATTGTTTTTTCACCTCAGTCTTTGGTAGGGATCGAACCTACAACCTCTGGCCTGTTGGTCGGATACTCTAACCAACTCATCGTCATCGAGGCATCTCTAACTTCTAGTTGCTGTTAAATTTCTGTTAAAACCACTAAAAATCTGGACCAATTTAGTCTTAAACAATAAAAAGCACGTAGCGAAATAAATCAATCATGTGCCATTTTAGTATTTTATGAAAGCCCACGAGCGATTACCAACATTTCTGGTTGGTGCTGACTGAATTGTAATTGTAATTATCGTACTTTATATCGCCATTAAACACACATTAATTTTAGAACTTTTCTCTTTGTCCAAACAAAAGTAGCTTATATTTAAATTGAATACCTTTTCATTTTACTCTTTTTAAATTTTCTTTTGGGCTAAAAATAAACTCGTAGAAAAATTTGTTTTGTTCTTTATTTGCACAATTTTTTGAAGGCATAAATTTATTGTTTATGTGTCATAGAACTTTCCTTGTTTGTTTGCTTTTTTTTTTGTATATTTCCATAAAATCATATTTGCCCTTTTATATTGCAATTTATTATACTTAAGATTGAATCCTGAATTGAATTCTATCACCGCAAAGGAAATTTACCACAAAATACAATTGTATTTTAAATATTTAGAATGACAACTACAAACTTGCAACTCCAGTCTACAAACGTTCATTTTATGAATTCATGATGACTATATGTAAATCGAATATCAGAGTTTGCCATAAATGCAAACTTTTAAATTATTATCCAGATCTATTTTGAAAGACTAAGACGCGAATGAGAAACTACGCTTTCTTCAATAAACCTAAAACAATTCATTCTTTTACATTTTCTTGAATAAAAAATTAAACATTATAATAGTGGATGTGGATGGCACTCTTGCACAGTGGGTGGGTATGTTCACAATGTCAAAAAAAATAATAAAAATACATGCTCACAGAACGTTACAACAACTGTCACAATAAAGTTATAAATGTTTATAGAGAAAATCCGATACAGAAAGGAAAATACAATATGAATGAATGGTAGTCAGCGTCATAAAACTGCGAGAAAATGCTGAAAGAAACAGAAGTGTAAAAGTAAATCCAAATAAAAGATACACCGTCGAAATGCAGGAAATGCGGTTATTACACACAGAAATAAACTCCAAATTGTATTTTTC
Organism: Epicampocera succincta; assembly: GCA_932526305.1. Lineage (NCBI taxonomy): Eukaryota > Metazoa > Arthropoda > Insecta > Diptera > Tachinidae > Epicampocera > Epicampocera succincta. Next base: position 64,905,668 of record OW052034.1, read on the forward strand.
TGCAGGTTTTTGTTTGCTACTCATTCCCACCAACATCACAATGTTGCACAATAGAAATTAGAACAGAAAAAAAAAGAGAAAAGGTGTTAAGGAAATATTAAATTATTGTGCAGAAGTATTTGCATTGTTTCTTGTCGTCAGGAACTGCAGTTGAGTTTTGTTGAAATAGATGTCAAGAAATCTGAATTTTGTTCATTATTTCATTAAAAGAATGTTTTAAAGTTTACTTTGGTTTCGGGCTAATGCAAGAAAAGCAAATCAAAATAAGAAATTTGTAAACACGAAAGTACATTTCTAACAGGACTTAAAAAAAAATTACTGATATTAACGAATTCATCATTTAAGAGTAAATTCTGTTGAAAACTACAATCAGAAATAATTGTGTTGTAATTTCATTGTACCGTAATGAAAATGACGTTAAATTTTATATTGAATGAAAAAAAGGCATAAAAAGGACTTTTAACATTCCGAAAAATTGCGTAGCTAACAAAAACTACGAAATCGATTTTTTTTATTCATTATAAAATAGATATATCTACAAAATCCATGTCTTTTCCAATTTTTACTTTCGTGTAATCAAAATTAGACATGTTATAAGCGATAGTCGAAAATCCCACAACATATTATTTTCTTTCAATTGCATTGCAATGGAAATTGCCATTTTATTGCTTGTTTCGATGTTTTGTTATTATTTTCGCTTTGTAATACAGATACACTTTTTTTACAATTGGAGAACTGATGAAATTATTTTTTTTTCCAACTTTATCAGCTTAATCATAAATATTCGCAATAAAATTGTAGTCCACGGAAACCATTTTTTTCGAGAAAAGATTTCTCTAGAAATTTTGCGACAACAGAAAAAAAAGAGCAATAGGTGGCAACGTTAATGCCAGCTGTTTTGATTGTTTATATTCAATTTCAGTTATTTTCTTGTGTTCGAACAAACGAAATCACTCTTGTTGGAAGAATCTAATAAAATTAAAGTTAATTTATTCCAATAAATACTGAAGAAAAATTGTGGGTTCAACAAAACTTCTGCTTGACTTGAAAATTAATGAAATTAAAATCGGTTGAAAAGCGCCAAATTGTGTAATAATCGTTAGTTATGAACTAAAAAAAAACCATCCAAAGCAAAAAGAATTGCTTAAATCGCATTCCTATTATTATTAATTATAAAATACTATTTAACGAAATCCTAATATTTTTAAATTATTGCCGTTAAAAACTACAACTAAGTTTTTGTTTAGTTCATTAAAGTGTTAATAAAAGAAACTATTATCGTGACATTTTTCAAAAATAAATAATAAAGTTTTCACCAAAACAACAGAAAAGAAAAAGTTTAGATAGTTTTTGAAATTAATTAATGTGAAATAAAACCAATAAAAATAGTAATAGACAGTCATTTAATAAACCAATAAAAGAAAACTTTACAAAGTTTTACACAAATACTTATTCACACTGATATATAAGAACCTACATCGAGGAGATAGATAAATCATAAATATTTATTTTTATGTGCCGCCAAAAAATAATAAGTTTTTCTAACTTTTTCTGGCAATTATTTGTCAAATAAAGTAAAAATGAGAGAACAATTACGCCAATGGTGTATTCACAGAATACAACATGGAATACCAGCTCACGCGTCAAAAACATGAGTGAGCTGCCAAAAACCGAAGGCTTGAAATGTATTAGTGAGAAAGTTTACACTTATATATGTTGTTAGGCACCAAAAAAGCTCGACACATTATAAAAATACACTTAAATTATATTATAAATCATAGACGACAGCTTTTTAATACCGCGGATGTAATAGTTTCCACCCTCAAATATTTATTTGTACATATCGTTTGTTCGTTGAGAAACAATGCTCTTCCCTTTGTGGTCCAAATTTCAATTAGATTATCTTGTATTCCGAAATCTATACTTTACGGTTGACTTTAGACGGAGCCATTGGCCGGCTAAAGGAAACATTTTACAGCGGTAATATGTTTTAAATACATTTTCCACAATATATAAATTTGTATGTATATTTTACTATGGGCTTAACATTTAAAAGTAGGAGAAGAAAAACTGTAAAAAACATCAGTTCCTCTTTGTCGAAGACAAAAATTCTCTACGCAAAACAAATTATGTCACCTCTAAGTGACTTTTATATCAATGCTGTTAAAAGGGGACTTGGACGATAATACAAGTCGTACGATAAGTCAAATTTTTGAGTAAAAGATCACGGATATACGACATAGAGAGAAAATACGGATGAAAATGTTACAGTCGTACGGCTTTCATCTTTTTTTTTTCAAAATTTTCAAATTCCTTCACACATCTTTAAATCAGGGATGTATTTTTATGTAAACAAACTGAACTAAAAAAAGGCGCAAACAATAGAAAATAAAAAACTTGTCGCAAGATTTTTATTCTCAATTTTAAAATACGGAGATAATTTCATACGATTTTTGGTTTTACCTTCGGCTAAATCCCCTTTAAAAGAACAAATATGTACATAATTACGTTTGTATGTACATTCTGTAAATACATATGACTTTATTGCCAGACCCTCATAATTACATCTGGTTCACAAACCTAAAAACGTGTCGTCTACAAACTGCCTCAAACAAACATTAAAAACGTACCAGCTCTGGGCAAATTTCAACAAATTTTGTTATCATATGATTTTTTTCTCGTTTCTCCTTTTGTTTCAAATTTAACTTACGAAATTTATTAATATGATCTTCAATAGTTTTGATTTCGCTTTTGTAATCATTTAAAATTTTCTTTTAACAAAATTTCTTCTCAAAGCGAACAAAACGAAAATCTTACTTAGTCCCTCCTCTATACCTTCCATTTTTGCTTAAGCATTTCTTGATTTTATAGGCGAAAAATTAAAATATTGCAAGAAGTATTCAGTTCCTTATATTTCGGAACCATATTTTAACCATATATGATATATTAGCGTAGTATGCCATCGTATCATCATATCATGTAATAGCAGAAATTTCATTTACATCAGTTTGGTTTCGTTGATTTTCAGACATTGTTGCCATCACACCCCTCTGCATTTGTATTTTCGCAAGGAAGGACTGAAGGCAGCTCGGGTGGGGCGAAGTATAACATAGTTGGTTTGCTAGTGTCATCTGAGTAACAAAGAAATCTCTCTCATCATACCAATATGACCTTCTAATAGCCGCTTTACACAACATCTTTTTGTTACAAAAAGATGAAAAACGATGGAAAGCAAAAAAATAAAAACTACAAATTCAATTTACAAAACAATATTTGACAGAATTGTGTGTCTAGACAGGGACTTAATCTGTCTATATAAAACAGAATGTGTGTTTGTTTGTATCTTAAGGGAGACCAGAACGCTGGACCGATCATCCTGACACTTTCACACCATTTAACTGGGACTCTGTAATGAACTAGAGGCCACATTCTTTTCGAACACAACTTTTTTAAATTATTTTAATGCTTCCACGTCGTTTTTAATAGTTTTTTACAATAAAAATGAGCATAACGAGCAATTTTCAAATTTCTTTTTGCATATGAAAAAAGTTCACAATTTTTTTTGGAAATTGATCGGGAAAGGTTGTCGGCCAAATGCAGAGTAATAGGTTAATAAATAAATTGCTATTTCCCAATTTTAAAGCGGTACCAAAGCACACCGGGCTAATCTAGTAAAACATATTGGGCACTTGTTTTGTTACGTAGATGCCAACAGTAAAAAATATTGAAACTTTGTGAAATAAAAAATCCAGTCTCATTATCTGTAAAAATATTAATCTTTTACAAAGTAAACAAATTTCCATTGTCGAAAATTTCCTTATAAATTATCGTTCCTTAAGATTTGTAATACAGTACAAGCTCGATTTTCGCGAAAATCGAAATTTCGCGATAACAGAGCCCAAAATTTTGTGCAATTTTTGAAATTAGATTTATTTTTATTGATATATTCACATTTTAAGCATTTTTAACGAAATTTCAGATTTTGAGTTGCTTTTTGCTAAATTATTTTTTAATATAACAGGTAAATTGGGTAGTCCATATAGTGCTGTTGTCGACTTATCATTTTCCAAAGCCCATTGTATGCATACGTTTATCGATGTTATAGCATCGTCCACTTTAATTTTGTTTTCTTCATGGCCACTATCGTATAAAAAGCCTCCGATTCCGTGTCTAATAATTCCATTTGCTGCTCATTACTTTCCACAGAAAATCCAATTATTTATGTCAGCATTTGTGAAAAGATGTTCCATACCAGTTTGAGCTGCAAGTGTACTAATAGTTGAAAGATCTTCGTTTTCTTCCTGAATTATATTTTGTACAATATTTAACGGTTTTACTCCATTCACTACCGAATTCGAGAAAGGCGTTCCAGGATTTTCGGATATTGGACTTTGATATTTTCTTTCTTTTGGGCGTACGAACTTTTTTAATGAATCTTCTTGCTTTATAATGTGATAAACCGAAGACTTAAGCAACTTTCAGTTCACTCAAATGGAATTTATGGAATCTCCACTTTTAATTTTTTTTTTTAAATCTCTATTTTTTGAGAAATTGTTGGTTTTAAATTACGTTGAACTTTTCCCATAGTAAGAGATATGTTTACACAACAGATGACCCGAATTAACATACCAAAAGACGGGGATTTCCCTTTTTTGGATATAGACATCGTAAACAAATTTAAGAAAACAAATAAAAGTCGCGATAATAGAACCTCGGTTTTTGTAAACTGTCGCGATTAAGGAACCTGCAATGTTAAAAATTAAGCTGTCCCGATAACCGGACCGTCGCGACAATAGCTAGTCGCGAATACCGAGCTTGCACTGTATATAAAAATAAAGAAACCGCATGGGAGAGCTTCTTACAGCTTAAGCGCATCCTGTTGTAATAGAATATAACATCTTGTACATGTATTTCGCTAACAACGAATTATAAAGGAATATTCTAAGGTACCGTGAAAATGAATTACAAGTGCAAAGAAAAAAACAACAACATTGAAGGTAAAAGCATCTGAATGCAATTTGCCAACAAAAGTTATATATAGTCGTTTGTGAATAATGTTATTACTGCCTTGATCACACGCCATAAGGCTCAACATTTTAATTCTAAATCATGTTTAAGCATGTCTCGCGTGGTTAATTTAGAATTTCCTACCGAACTGTGTTTTGTAAACTGTAAAGTATCCTGTCGTTGTGAATTTTCATAGAAACTTTATGAAAAACTTAAAGAGAAATTGTTTTAAGCCACTTAAAGTTTCATTACGACTTCATCATTTATCTAAGGCTACAATATTTCCTTTCATATTATGATCACGAAATTGAAATTTCACGAACAAAGATTAAGATTTTGTGGCATACACTGGCAGAAAAACAATTGTTCGAAAATATATAAAATTGTCCTTTGATTGCAAGTTTCTTCATTGGAAGAAAAAGTTAATTAAACTACACACATTTTCTCAAACCTCAATATAATTTTTAAAATTTTCCGATGCTCTTTCGATTTTTGGGTAAGTACCAACATGAAGCTGGTAGAATGCGTAACGATTTAGAATATACTTGTCCGTAAATTGTTCCTTAAGTTCTATGGGCTATATTTGTTTTCACACTATTCAAATCCTGTGTTCCTAGAACGTTTCCGGCAAGTTTTCGTTTATTTAAATAAATTAACCCGGCAAGAAAGTTTCAAATGCTAAAAAGTTGTTGCCGCAATTTAATGTATGTATGTATATCCAGGTCTAAGCTTTATAAATGGGCGAGTGTGTGTATTTTCGTTGGAATGCTTATACACATACATATGTTATAATTAAGAAAATTCTCAGAAACAAATTTCCATGAATACTTAATTATACAATCTTAATCAAAATACATGCAAGCGCAAATATTTATACAAATATACACACCATATGTATGTATATTTATATTTCTATTTCATTTTATGAAAGTGTTGGTTCTAATTGAGATTTTAAGAGATTTCAAAATATGTTGTAGAAACTTTAAATGTCTTAAAAACTTGCTTCTTTCCATTTTAGGTCAACGTTTTGTTAACAGGGAAATAAAGGATTTGTTTAATTTTGCTGATTTTTTTATTTTGTTGGTTTTTTAAAGCTCCTGAACAACTCAATGGCAAACTAAATTAAAGAACAATGACGACTGAAGAAAAGGGCAACAACAAAACTTTTCTTTTAATATAAAAAGGGACTCGAATATAATTTCTGACATCAATAGCATCAAATTAGTTAAAGAAAAACTGCCAATAAATAGTTCAGGACATGACAAAGAAAAAGAAAAATAAGAGAAAAAAAAGCATAGAATATATAATAATATTCTAGAACAAAATACACGAACAATCAAATAAGGGTTGCTGTAACCCAGTAAACGTTTCCGTTAGAGATTGACAAAGAAGTTTCACTGTTTTCACACTTCAGTCACATTTTGAGTTGTCGAGCTTGTCTGAAACGCTTCTCATCATGGTCGTGTACAATAATTGAAAAGAAATATTAGCTTCGATAATGCATCATGTTAAATTAACATTAAATGCCTACAAAGTGTTGTTAGACAATATAAACGTAAAAGTTATGAAAACTACAACGAAAATTATAACGATTGAAAAAGTAAAATAAAATTCTGCTTTAGAAAATATTAATTCAATATGATGAATAGTTTAACATTTCTGCGTAGAATTAAAGCATAGAAAGTGGACAAATTAAAATTCTGTATAAAAAATTTTGAGTAAAATAATTTCTTTACTCCATAGAAAATTTACAAAAAAAACTGTATTTGAAATGAATTTTAATGAATTTACGTATTTAATGAAATTACGTACTTTATGTTTTTATTTGTATTTGTATTTTTTTCTGCACCTGGCCGCCGTGCCTACAAGTTTCTGATGCATTCGATTTGTCTACTTTTGTACTACTTTTTTCCAATAAATGTGGCCATACCGTCAATGGTGGCTTAAGTACATCAACCAATGACTCAATATTGGCCCACAGAATATAATCTAGATATGTTAAATGGCACGACAGAGGATGCCAGTGAATTATACCACTTCTGGAAAGAAGGTTGGCTTCTATTTAACCCGTTTTCAATAAATCGATTGTTAAGAGCGCTTTATCGCAGGTTGTGCCATCTTGTTGGAGCCAAGTGTCGTTGATGCTGCGATTAATTTTGGCTACAAACACTTAGTCAGCTCTTTGCTCATTTCGTGTGAGCCGCCCCCAACACACAATTTTAATGAATATGATGTTGTTTCGTCGAGGATTGTTATCTATACCAGTACAGCAATTTGAGCAAAAATGAGCTTCACACTAAACAACTAGTTTTAAACGAACCCAACGCAAACGATGAGTGTTTGGCTTCAGTTTCTGCACGAGCTGTCTTTTATCGACATATAATCCAGTATCGTTACGTAAAATCTTGCGCGTGGTCAAAGGATTAAGACCAACAATTGGGAAAGAAGAAATGAATCGACATTTCGGCATCTTCTTCAAGACTTCGCGCCACAGCAGCAATATTTTCTTCCCTAAGCAAATTTGTTTGTCCTGTTGATAGTTTTGAATTGCGAAGATTAAAATTATTCGAAAAAGATCAAGGACTGTACGAATTGTTGGCTCACCATGCCGACTATGTTGAACATAAAATGGACGAAATACTTTATGAACTTCGCGAACAGATTTATTCTTTTCAAAGTAAATTTCAACAATTTGGCAGGGCGTTAAACGATTCATTAGGAACTTTACCGAACAAAAGTGTATCAGCTGTCAAACTTTAGTTATCAATATCAACAGCTGACATGCAGCTAAAAATTATTGTATTTAAGAATTATGAATATAAAGTCACAAAAATGGTCTAAAAAGAAATTACACGAATAGGTATTTCATATGAATTAAACACACCGATATTATACAATTATCTATATCCACTGATAGTTCAGGTTTGTAAGGGCTTCAGTGCTCGTGTTAGGGGTTGATGTTGCTGTTGCTTTCTTAAGTCAATTGAATTTGAGCAAAAATAGAGAGGAAATGACATGTTCGGGTTCATCTCGTTCGGACGAAATATACTATAGATACGGGAACACATACCATAAATAACTTATTTTAGACTGGCAATCAAATATAATTACTTATTGTACAATGCGAGAAAGAAAAACATTTGTGCTACAACCAGTTGTCTCGGAAGAACTCACAAATTAATGCACTATTTCAGGCAAAACTAGAAGTAACTGGCGTTCATACGATGAGTAGAATGTGTTAGTGAAAGCATCACAAGTTACCCTGCTCTTCTCACTTGCGCCAGTCGTAAATAGTGGGCACAAACTGACATCTATTTGCACAATAACTTCTATGGCTTTAATATGATCATCGATCATATGATCATAACTTGAAACTTACTTGGGGATATATCTTTGGTCTGGCATAGCTGTTAGTTTGAACTCAACGTAGATACACAAGAGAATAAGCGTTAAACAGCTGTTGATATTTCATCAGCAACCTGCTGTTGAAGTTTGAGGTTAGAATTGAGAAAATTATACCTGAAATGATGAGCCAAGTACAGTTTCTTAATATTGTGTGCTGGGCTTGTCTCAAATGTAGGCAAAAGTACATTCGCCAGTACATACATGTTTACACATGTATATTCGTAAGTTTTAAAAGAAAAATTTTAAGCATAAAAACAAATGAGGGTTATTTTTTTCCAGTAAATAAAAAAAGAACAATTTACTTTTTTTTAAAGTCCTAAAAGTTTTCTTGTAGTTATGCAAGTACGAGTATGTATGTGTTTTATACATTTAAAAGGTTATTTTTTTTTTATTTTTTTAAGCTGTATCAGAAATATGTTTCCCAGAAAATTGAAATTGATTGTTAATGGCTTCAAAGTCCAGCAACAATAAGAAACAATGTAAGTAAATTTTATTATTGACGTACAACACTTCCATAGATGCGAGGGTAGTAATAACGAGCGTAAAGTAATGAGAACGCTGCAAAAATTCTGTTTCTAGTTTTCTGACATCCCACAGATGTCAAGATAGCATATCTAATATTGTTGTAAGGTACTTTTGAGAATTTTTGTGCAGAAATTTTGTTACTTTCGAAATAAGAATATGTTGCTTTTGAAATTTACCCAAAACTAAAACCAAAAATGTCACATTCTAAAAACCTTTTAGGGGTCCCTGAACCTTTATCAGGTCCATATACAAATGTGGTTTAATTGTTGTCATTGAATGTTACTGGCCATGTTCTATTGAGCCATAAAAAGGATTTCTAGAAATGTACTGTTAGATTTTTATGTTTTGCTCCCACACTTTCCCGGAACTGCAGGAAGAGAAAAAGTTATGGCTTTATTTTTATGAATTCAGACATAATTTTTGTTGCAAAGGACCCTGCAAAAAGATTCACATAATCTAAAACTTTTGTAGAGGGTTTTAAAAGAATTTTTATCAAAAAGTAGTTCAGAAAGAAATTTCATATTTACGCAAATATTTTGACAGCAACAAATTTTTTATCTATTTGGTTTGTAAATGTTAAACGTAAATTTCTTTATTTCATATAATTTCAATAAAATATTAGTTGGTAACAATTTTCGTTTACTGAACAAATACTTTGTGCGCAAAGTTTTTTGTTTATAGGCGAAAAATGAAGGCTTTTTGTTTCACCCTCGTGTATATAAAAACTGAAAAAAAGAACTTCAAGAAAGTTGGCAAACTAGTCAAAAATGTTGCTTGCAAAACTTTTTATTTTCCTTACTTTAGCACTGTGCAGAAATGTATTAAACAAAAAATACTATATATTTTGTATGTGAGTGTAAAATTTTAGTACTTTTAAGTGGTTATTGGAAGTAAAAGTAGTGGTATTAATAGCCAAGCCTAATTTCCTTCTTTTTTGTTTTTGCTAAAAAAGGATTCAACATTAATTTTTAAGTTCCTTGGCACTCCTCTTAAATTTTCAATTTACATTAGTTTAAGTTTCAATTAACTTGTTAGTGGGATACGTGCAGGGGATGAAGATTTTTGTTGCTGGCGAAAGAGCAGCCGGCACATTTTTTCTTATATTTATATTATTGAAGCTGCCGCACACTAATTTGCTCAAAAGCCAGTCTATTTAGCTAAAAACATATTTCATTTCCAGTACAAAGTAAATGTTTTCTTATGTTTCTATCACGCCAGCCAGTCAAGTCCAACAACTGTGTTCTGCTCGCTTCGATTCTAAAATGTATATCTATGGATACTATATCCATCTCACTTCTTCAAAAGCCTTTGCTTTGGCCTCTCCTAAGAAAAGTAATAGAATGAAAGCAGCTTTATCGTTTGATGGCATTGCAAAGCTATTGAAAAACAAGTTTTGAAGTTTTTAAATCTTTTTTATATTTTTATAAGAAACGAAAAGCCTTCAAATATGAAATAATTCAAGTCTTAGGCATTTCACATTTACAAAATTTAAAATACCTTGTTGAGAAAAACTGTCAACGTCGATATTAAAGAAAATAAATTTAAAACAAAATTGTGCGCCTTGTGAAATATTAATTAAAAACTGTCTGAAACACATTTCATAATTACTTTGTATTCTATACAAACCAGCTTTTGATGCTGAAATATTGACTAACCTGAAATGTCCCTGAATAAATCCAAAATCAGAAACACAATTTGCTCCATTGGGAATTTTATACCAACTTTATATTAAAATCGGATACTTCATTATCATTTACTTTGTGGAAATGTGAATACTATAAAATTAAATAACTAACTAAAACTACCAAAATAATATTGAATACAAAAAAGTGTACAGGCTTTTCAGGTGTGTTTTCCTGCTGTCTATACTCGTATGTGGAAACTTCGCAAATGCTACCCTAATTGTCAATAGATTTGAGAACTTTAGACTCAATCTCTGATGTTACTTCGAATAATCGAATTATTATTAGTTTGTTGGTTTTTTTTTCGAAATATTCCATAAATTTATTCGAATTTTCGAAATTTTTTTCACAAAGTTTCGGTTTTTCTTACAAATAGTTTTGTTTTGTTCCATTTATGTTCGGTATTCATTAGAACAGCGTCTTTCTATTTAAAAAAAAGCTGCAGTTTGCTGATTAATTCAGCTGCTGCAAACTCGTGTGTTAATGGTTTCAAAATTACTTATGGCGTGACTGGTGATTGTGTTAATGGCTAAATAAGCATGAACCTACAACCGGTTAAAGCAGGATGTACCTTTCATACGGTTACACTTTTTTTTTTTATTAAAAACAACTCCCTTCTGAATTATGAAAGTATAATGAAGCACGCACGTACAATCATAAATCATTTGCAGAAAAAGCGTTTCTTTGTGCAAGAATAAGATACTGACTGAGTTAAGAAACGACTACATCTGGACTCGTATAATTGTGGATAGGCTAGAAGGCGGAAAGGTGAAATTTTGTATTCCGTTTGTGGTCACGTCTCACAGATTAAATTTGCACTTTCGCACCTGTTTTACATTACGAGTGAAGTTTTTTACTAATAGAAATTTTCAGACTTAACAATTGCGAAGTGAAAATTTCACTCGCAAACGCAAAATAATAATGATTATGTACATACGTTCAGTTTATAGACGAATGACAAAACATCAGCAACAACTAAGGATAATAGAAGAGATAATATAAGAAAACAGCACAAACCAAAAATACCTTAAAGAAGACAAGCTCTCATCCTTGTTACTTCTAACATCATTATCACCTTCGCCAACCTCATTCTTAACCAGCTTGTCGTTTTCTTCAGCGCTGAGTGTTCTATTAACCTCATTTGTAAATTATAAGAAGAACCGATATTCATGCGTTTCGACAAATTGTCTTTTTGTAGCAATTCCGCTTCCGCTTCGAAAGTGTTCATTTCTCTCTCGCATGACAGAGTCATATAAAAGTTGCTGTTCTCTTTAACGTTAAGTGGTAAAATATCAACAAGTCTCTAGTAAATCAATATCCCAGTTTTGTGGTACTAAAGTTTTAAAATCGTATGTACTGAATGAACCAGCATCTACAAACAAATTGGCAACATTCATTTAAAAAATAATTATGTTGCATGTTTAAAACATTATCAATAAGGATATATTTACAATATATATCATTTAAATTACTACAAATTCTTAGAGGAAGGTCAGTATTTGTGAAGTTTTGACTGTGGTATTGAAAAGCTAAGCGATAAAATTGGCAGTTAACTTCGTCGATAGAAGTTCGGAACAGATGTTACCATTTACAATTTTAACTGGCAATATAAAATTCGTAAATTTCGGCAACCTTCAAATATTATTTATATGATGTGGTATTAGAAAAGTTATTTTGTGGTCTAAACAGCAACTAAACAGTAACTGTAAGCAAAACAATTTTATTAACTTTCGCAGTTGATTATCTCGCGAAAATAAATGGGACATAAACATCCGCCAGTGAAACACTTATCCTCTAATTTGTGATTGTATCAATAAAAAAAATGTTCTTCTAGCAATGAATTGAATTGTTGACTTTTTATATTTAAAAGAATTTTTATATCACCAGCAGATAGGAAAATAATTTAATATTTTTACATAGAAAATGAGAAATACAAGCCCTATACTGTTTGCTAAAAAATTATTTAAAAAAAAAACCACGTTGCAATCAACATGATAACATGAATGCAGTGACATGACTGATAATCACACTAACCGCTGGCCATTGACAGGTTGTGCAATAATAGAAAATCCCTCATAATATTATTGAATTTCTGGTTTCGTGTAACGTATAATAATTGTGCCTCCTCGTTTTACACTGCGAGTAAAAACAGCTGAATGTTTTCACCAAGTGTTGACTAAGGTTGAGGTCTAAATTAGGAAAACATTAAATTTTGAAAATTGCGTTGCAGCGAGCCTATTTTTTTAGCATATGTACTAGATGTCCACAATTTTAGTTAGCCGATATTTAGCAGGTGCTACCCTACTTTATTACCAACTATTTTAAGCTCGAAATTAAGTCATTTTAAAGAAATCAAGGACGGAAATTGGCCTGTACAACATCAAAGCGTGGCGAAATGGCAGAAGAAAACATTTTACCTTTGAATTGTTGACATCCCAAAGAGGCTAAAGCATAACAAAAGTAATCAGTTGCGCCCTTGATTTCACCTGTCATAAAACCGCCTTGGCTATGTCTCTGGAAAGCACACGTGCGCCTTCTTATAAAACCTTGAGACCCTGTTGCCAAATTGGAAAAAACCCATTTCTCAAATGTCATTTTAAGCAGCTGTCATGTCATTCTAACTCAACATATATAATAACTTTTGATACTTTCTATGGAAAGTTTAACTAAGACCACATTAATGTTACATTTTTTCATTATAAATGTTAGACAGTTTTTCTTTTTTCTTTAACTCCTGTTGAAAATCTCAAAAATTCGACGTTAACTTATCCACAATCACTGATTTGTCAAATTTACATGTGGTTTATATATTTGTGGCCTTAACAAATGACCTTCATACACTGTAGCAAAAGAAACACGAAAATGACAACAAAATGCTAGAAAAAAACAAAAGAAAAGTGGAATATAGGCAACATCAAAAAAGGTCACTTAGTCAGCCAAAAAAAAAAAAAATTATAAGACATGTCAGAAAATTTCACTATGGCAAATTGATGGATCTAGTTTGTTTTATTTGCTAAAAATGGATAAAGTTGTTGAAAACATTTATAAAGAAGGTCAGAAGTTCAGCACTGTATGCTTTCAATAGCCGATAAGATTCCCTAAAAACACTGATTTTTTGTCATACCCCAGCGAAAACTTTTATTGAAAAGTAATCAGTTAAAATACTTAAAAACGTACTCTTCATTACTTCTACTTTGGCATTTCAATTAATTATTTTAACATTGCGCTGTCATTGAGGGCTTATCTTACTTATCACTCTCGCTTACAGATAACTAATTCAAAACTCCATTACAAAATAGTCATTAGAGAATATGTATGTATTAGAATTTGTCAAATTGATAAACTGTAAAAAAGCAGGCGTGGATTTTTTATTTTGTAAATATTTAAACCTCGTTTTGCACAAATTTTTTAATAAATTTTCCTTAAAAACTATAATAAATGAGGGTAAATCGTATGATATTGAAAAGTACGAACAATATATAAGATAATAATCAAGTTGTTACTTGATCACTTCTGAGTAATGTACAAGGTAAACAGTAGGATATTGGAAATTGTGTTTGTAAGTGCCAGATATTACCAAATTTTCGCTCCACTTAATGTAGGGTGTTAACTAAAGAACTTTTATAAATTTCATAAACTAACGAAATATTTTCAGCAGCCTTAAATTCATTTTTACATTCTTTTTTCAGTCAGTTTCTTATTCTATTTGATAAATAATGAGAATTTTTGCGTTTATTTAACTTTCGTCATGCTGCCTGACATACAACTGGTTTGCCTTAGAAAATTACTTTCCTAAACTGCAAACGCACATGCAAATGTCCTTTTGAATGTCTGAAGATTTATTTAATATTTTGGTATATTTCCTGGGGCCATTTTGGGTGGAGAGCATATGAGCAAGAACAAATTAGAGCACATTATACTGCATATACGAGTATTTCTTACCGAAAGGGACTCATGTGTTGAACAAAAAAAAAAAAAATTTTTTTAGGGAAAATACGAAAATCTTCTTAAAGTCACCCAAGTAAATGGCATGTGTTAAACTTAAAGCATTTTGTGTGACAATAACAAAAGGCAAAACCATAGTTTATAAGGAAAAAAACCAACAACAACCAAATCACAAAACCAACTTTAACATCGTATCCAAAGTTTTAATGTTAAAGCAGAGGAGGGGGAAAAAAAAGTCTGGAAATCCTAATTTAGAGCTCTTTTTTAAGTTCACCCGGCAGCAACTGTGGTATTATTTTATGTGTTTTAAATGTGTTTCTATGTCAACATAGAAAGCCTTATAAAAAGTTATTTGAAATATTCTGTCATTTTCTTTTTATTTATGTGCTTGTAATGAAAGTTTTTTTCTTTGCATTTTTTTACAACGTAATTTTTTGACACACACACACACACACACACATATTGATACAGAACGCTGAACCCGCTTGTTTGAGGGGACTTAAATGGAGCATTAACTTACAGATTTCTTTCAGAGATCAGAAATAAGCTGTAGTTTTTGTTGAATTATCGTTTCAATTTCATATGAAACCTGTTGTTGTTATTGACTGTCATTAAATTATTAAAGACAATAATTCTCATGCTGCGTTAAATTATATGACATAATTTAGCTTGTGAATTTCCTAAATTACGCGAGGGAAAATGATTTAACAGAGAATATTATTGTAATTTAAAGAAAAGTCTGAACATATGCCGACTGACTAACGTGACCGATTTTGGTGAAGCTCTGGCGGCTCCAAAATATAGGCCTGAGGCTATGATATACCTTTATGCGCCAGACAGCATGTCATTCGGGCTGCTATTATTCGCCGAGGGGAACTTTTGGCTTAAAGAAAGAAATATATGTATTTGGCATTTAGCATTTGCCTTGTGCTAAGTTTGTAATTCATCACCAATACACCGGCACCTTGGAATATGTCTGCAAATTATGGACACTTTTACTTTTACACTTCACAATAAACTTCCCGAATGAAGGTTCTGCTACTTAACTGTAAAACTCAGTTCGACTTGTACATTTAGGCTGGCAATGCCAGGGTATGTCAGCTTGCAATTGCCTAATTGCCCGCTCATTTGGCTTGAGAAGCTACAGATGCTTGGCGAAATTCAAATTCTTGGAATGGATTGTAATAAAGTGCGACCACGGGACCGGAAAAAAAGAAATAAAATTTGTTTTTAAAACTTTCATGAAGGAAGTTCTTAACTTTTATTGCCAAAAAGTTTTCACTAGAAACGTTTGGTTAATATGACTGTTTGAAAGCAATTTAGGAAACAAAATATATATGTAGCCGTTTCTTGTGTGTTTTCCAGCTGCTTATATGCCGTCACTTCGTAGACTGGAAAACCTTAGAAAAATATATTCATGTCTATATTCAGTTGTCTTTAAAAGTGCAATGAGCATTAAAAGAAATACCTCTTAATAATAAATATAAAAAATCACAAAAAGAAAAGTCTGCTTTTTCCAATTTACATTTCAATTCAATCCAATCCAATTTCAATAAAGTCTATAAAATAAAAGTTTTTTATGAAAATATCTATGTATGTCAAGTGGATTTTATGAAATGCAACCTTGTCAACGTGTGCCAAATTTGGTACTACCGAGTTAAATAAGATTGGAAACAGCTGCTTGTATTTCTCTCTTACGTTCTTTATATTCATAAAACTAATCTGACTTCCAAGATTTGTTTCACATTGTTCTTAAATGTCGTTTTATTAAATATTATACAATTTCTATAGATTAGAACACAATGGCACAATTTCCAGGTTGTACATGCAAACAAAAACAGCTGTTGTACAGTTTGTCAAAAGAAATGCTATAAAAATAGAACAAAAGTACTGCAGCGAATACAGCTACTGAGAAATTAGTTTTATTCTCAACGAGTTTATTAGACTAACTGTGTAATAAAGCCTGGTTTCATTAAATTTATCTAAATCAGCTGTTTATGTTCTTAGCTTCTATAATATATTATTATAGATCAAGAACCAAAATTGCAAAAGAGAATATGTTCTAACCAAAACGATAAGAATTATAAATCAAATTTAACATCCTGATAATGCATCTACACTAAAGCTGAGTCCTGTTTCCATACAATCTACCTCAAAATCTATATCGTTTGCAGTGTTTTCTGATCTATATATCAAAGCTTCGTTTCATAATGAAAGCAACTCACTAAAAAACACGTACTTTGCATAATTTTTATTCAAATTTGCATCCTATTACCTGTTTTCATAAATTTACATAACAAAATTTTTCACAAATTCAAAAGCCTATTAATTATAATTGTTTCTAATAAACTGTCAAGTTTTATTTGTGCAATTTTGTATCTTTTACTCCATAATGAATGAAATCATCATTTGCTATAATTAACACACGCAGTAGATTTCGTTTTTTAGGGAAACTCTCCTCAAAATCTACTGAACTTGGCTCAAAATTGCTTCTCAACTAGATTTCTCTTTGTCATAAAACCAATTAGAAAAAATGATTCTATTTTATTTCTAGTTTATAACCGATAAATAAATACCGGTTACGCGTTTTATTTCTATGCGACGATTTCCAAAACTTAAGAGTACTTACTTTTCTGCGTTTCGATGACAATTGGAGCTGGAAAAGGGAATGCTACCCTATAAAGTTAACCTTAATTAACGCATATCTATATGGGACGTTATTGCAGGGCCACATATAAAGTGCTCAGTTCTAAACGCACAAAGAGCGTAAAAATAGTGTGAGGATGGGAGACATGGAAAAGTTCAACTTGAAGTAGATCGCAATCATACTCCAAATAGAATACCGATACTCTGTTCTCTCCTCAAAAACTATTCTGGACTTATATTAGTTCTAAACAAAACAGATCCTTCCTGAAATTAAAATTTTCCAGCACATGTCTAAAAAAAAGAAAGATGAATAAATAGATAGAGAATAAAAGTTCTGGATATCATTAAAATCTTTTCAGTAACAAATAACTATTTATTTCTCTGCTATCAATAAAAAATTGTTTTATTCGCATCATCCTTACGTTAATTATCAAGTTCTTATCCTTTTCGTTTACGGACTTTCAACGTTTCATATGGCAAGAAAAAGAGAACAACTTTTCATTCTTCCGCCCGCCCCCATCATTTATATTAATACGTTTCAAAACTTTTCATTTTCTTGTATCATCTTTGAACTTTTTGCAGCCGTAAAAGTTTCTTTTTGATTTATAGTAATTTGTATGCATTAAGAATTGTCGTTTGTTGTTTCCATGTTCCTGCAATAAAAATATAAAATCTCCTTGTCTAGCCATTAAAAACATAATGATTGTTTCCGTTTTGATAAAAGGCATACAATTCTTCAGAAATAAAAAAAAAGGAAGGCAGGTTTTTGGTTTTAATGAAACAAACATCAAATATATAAAATAAAACACTTTGTATTCTCTAGAGCCTTAAAAGAAAGGTTCACATTTATTATTTTGGTTCAAAATCGCTTACAAAGACATGGGTTGCGTCTCCGAAATTGCTTAAGACGCCGTGGTGGACGAAACGCTTATAACACACCACTCTGATTGCTGTTGTTGTTGTTGTTTTCTTGGTTTTTTTTTCCTTCTTTTTTTGTCTTAATAAATCTTAAATATTTTAGAATAGAGCAAAGAAACATGAAAAGAAACAAATTGTTATGCATTATGAGTGCTTCGTATATCTGACACTTGACAAATGACATTTTATTTACACTCATACTTAACCAACTGACCTCACTTATGAATATATCAGCTTTTTCTTGGAAATATTACTTTTATTCTTGTTGTGCTGACTATAGAGCTGTTCGTCTTCTCTTTTGCATTTGCCTGCAATCTTGGTGGGTGTGTTTGCGGCAGAGTATATGTGAATTTGTATGAGAAAAGTCCATTTAGATTTTCCATTTTATTTAATTTTATTTTATAAATTTACCCGCAGTCTACGTTATCGAATACAATATTTTCTGTTATTGGCTGGCAACATGAAATAAAATAATTTTAATTCCAAGAGAATAAAGAATTTTTTTTTTGTAGGCAAATAACTAAAATTCTAGAAAACTTTTCCAGTGAATTTAAAAAATTTGGCCCTACATTCGACTATCGTTTTTAATTTATTTTTAATGACAGCTGTCACAAATATTATTATCACATTCGCCTACCATTTCCAAACTGGTAGGCGATTACAATAGAATGATGAACATGTAAATGAGTACATTTTTATGGAAACTAAAATAATGGTAATATGGTGTTTGCTGCGACAACAAGGCTTGTTCTAGAAAGCTTCCAATCAAAAAATCGGTTTTTTATTTAAGGCCGTGTTTTATATTGAATTTTAACGTTTGAATTGTTTGTTTGACCTGTACTAATTGAACTTCAAGAGAAATAATTTTACACTTTTACACCTGTACAAACATTCATGCACTCCCACTTGCATACAATGCAACGAGGGCATAATTGTAGGCCACAGTAAGTAGAGTGTCATTAATACGCATTTAGTAAAACAAACAGACACAATTAGTACGAAAAATAAAACAACAAGTGTAAATTGTTCGTGTGGGTAGAGAGAAATAAAAAATATGGTTATAATCAACTAAACTAAAACAATGGCTCTGTTTTTAAATTTCCTCAGACTCCTAAACGGACAATTTTTTTATTTGATGTTAATAACACAAAATTATAAATATTAGAAGACAATTGTAAAGGATTCGACAGCCACAACAAATTAATATCAAAGTCAATTTAATTTTCAGCAGCGCCATGGCCATACATATATCAAACTGTTTGATCAAATATATATATGTGCTAGTAAATTGTTGCTTGACTTACGTCATCAAACCTCATTGCAAAAAAACTTCTGATACAAGGAGCTGGTAAACTAGATAGCAAAACAGTAAAATGGAGGCTAAAACATAAAATAAATAATCAGCTGTTGTGAATTTTTGGTGGGAAAACTTTTCCTTATTTGACAAACTTCGAGTATTATTTGTTCTTCTGTAGTTTTTTCTTGCAATTGTCTTACATTCATACATATGTATATATGTAATTATGTACGCACGAGTATGTATAGCTAAAATCTGGCAACACCATAATAAAGTTTGATATATTTTGGCATAAAAGTACTCACAACGTTTTGATGTACAAGTGCTATTTGTTTTGTTTACCGTGAGTTGGATTATTTTTCACAAACTTCGACGTGGATTATTTCAACTAGAATGTGTCGATGAAGTCAGTTTGTTGTGTGGCGATAAAGCACCATCAAAAACGCACTATATATCGCTGGTATAGTGAATTCAATCGTGATCGTGTTTAGGTCGCCGACGAACTTCATAAAGGTCGTCCCAAGGCGGTTGTTGTGCCACAAAATATTAATGCAGTGCGTGAGCTGATAATGCCAGATCGTCACGTCAGATATCGTGAGATAGAGGCATCTTTGCACATTAGTTTCACTTCAATACATTTTCTTCGGCCGAATGGGTCAGATGACGTTTAATTCCGAGAATAATACGGCAGGAAGTCTTCGGAGAAATTCGTAAAATCAGCCGCCAAAGACGAATCATTCTCCATCATGACAAGCTGTCACACATCTCGTCAAACAAATGAATTCTTGAGCAGTCAAAACATCCAATTGATGACTCATCCTCCGTACAGCCAGATTTAACATCGAATGGTTTACTTTTGTTTCCGAGTATCAAAAGTGTGGTCAGCGAAGTGCTGAAGCTTTCAAATACTATCATATCAAATAATACTAAAAAAAAAAAAAAAAAAAAAAATCTTTGGAGGTGCCTCAAGAGAAATGGAAACTCTGTTACATATGTATTGAGAATAATGCCATTTTCATTGTTTGTTATTCCCGTATTCTGAAAGTCGGCATGACGCTTTGGGAATAATAAAAATCATGCTAAAGCATAGAACACACTTGCGTGCTTATTCTTATAGCCTTTCATTGAGTTGGCGATGAAAAAGCAAAGAAATTGATACAAAATTGTTTGTCACACTCGAGATCATAAAGTTTTGTGAGGAGAAATACATTAAAAAAAAACATTTCTGTTAAAGGTAAGTCCCAAAGAACCGTGAGCCATGGGCCTTATTTTAGGTTTCAGCTGGACGGGGGACCAGCTCGCATGCGGATGTTTTGCGCTCAATATTTGGTAGTCGTATAATTATTTGTTTTGGCGATTTTGGCCGACCACTTGCGACTCCGGGGTTTTTCTAATAAAGTAATTTTACTTAGTTAAAATTAAAATTTTACTTAGTACTTTTTCCTAAAACCAGTGCTGTCCCACGGGTATGTTTGCTGGGTAAATTTTTATATTTACACAACTATTTTCCCTTTCGGATAAATTAATAAAACAATATAATTAGTAAAAACCTCAGCATTGAGAAATGTTTCACAGAAGGCTTAATTTTCAATTATTTCTCTTCAAATGTATCGTGTTGAGTTGAAATCTTTTAATTTTTTTTTTTTTGTTGCAATTTATTAGTCTTTGTCCATTTGCAGTAGGAAAAATGAGGATTCCTGCCAGGGATGGCGTGCGCCATCAGTGTAAAATTGTAAAGCACTATTTAGCACAAATTGATGCTAATGATTTTATTGAAATGAAGTAAAAAGCCTCATGCATGTGTTAGAATGTACAAAACAGTGCGATACCCCAGCGAAACGAATCGTTTTCAGTTATCGCAATCCTTGACACTTTCATAGAACTGTTTTAGTGTTAGTCAGCGTTACTTTCATATATCATACCGCAAGCGGCAGATCCTCACAATTAATCATCATCTTCAAAAAAAATTAGAAACGAATTAAAACCTTAAACATGTTATTCACTATTCAATGAGTTTCCCTTTTTAGTATTTCCAAACAACTTTCATACGTCCTAGTCTCGTTTAGACACACCATAAAACATATATATATATGTACTTTGAAAAGTTTATAAGTCTAAGAATATTACAAGTATGTTGTGTGCAGCTAATTAATAACATTTTGCTACAATTTCATAATAGACAAAACTTAAAAGTTAGCACAAAGCCCTTTTTGCTCGCCCATTTGCAAGCATTAGGTCCTTTGAAAAGGAATTACTATTAAAAATTATGAAGAGACCCTCATTTGGAAAGCCAACATATTTTAAAACAAACTTTTTCAAGTACCAGTTTATTACCACTTAAAAGGATGTAAAAATCTTATTTCAAATTTGTAAAATTTGTATGTATATACTCCCACCCCTCCGCTCCAGTCCCCAGCCAAGGGATAAGTACAAACTGTTTCGTCT
Source organism: Epicampocera succincta (assembly GCA_932526305.1). NCBI lineage: Eukaryota > Metazoa > Arthropoda > Insecta > Diptera > Tachinidae > Epicampocera > Epicampocera succincta. Next base: position 64,927,538 of record OW052034.1, read on the forward strand.
AAAAATGTGGTTGTATGTACATACATATATATACATACATATGCACGATATTAATTTGCTTATATCAATTTGACAGAAAAAAATAAAAATTTAGGGCCTTAGAAATGTCGTAATTGAGCTGCTGAAAGAACGGAAGATGAAAAAAGATAAAATGTAAAAATAATTAACTGCGTTTTAACACTTAAATGATTCTCTCAGCATAGAAAAAGAAACGAATACAAACACAGAGAGAAATCTTATTTAATAGAGGTTTGAGAAAATTGAGTAAATAAAAAAAATCTTTAATGGAAATAATTTCTTGAATTAAAAAAAAACCTAAAATGTTCGGGAAATGACTGCACTTTCGATAATTTTGATTATTTCTTTTGGCAGTGGCACTGCTGAGCTCGGAGAAATATTTCTATTCTTCCAGAGGATCATTTAAGATATTACGTCTGGGGGGCGCTTGCGTTTGTAACGATGTCAAAAAAGCTGGCTGAAACTTTATTTTTTGAAGGTGTAGAAGCCAACCAAATACCTATTTTATATTGAATTGAATCAATGTATGAAATTAACTTTTGACTTAAGAGCTGCATTAACTTACTGCTTTATTTCTTTAGGTTCAATTTTGATGAACATCAGATAGAGATAAATTCTAAAACCATTAAAAATATCTGAAGAACTGATCACAGTTTTGAGTGGACTAACTGCACTTAGACATACACTTCTGTTCAAACAGAGACCGCCAGTGAAACCGTTAAAAATTCAACCCATATTTGGGTCAGCAATATTTTTGTTTCAAAATAAATTGAAACTAAAAAAGATAATCTTGCATATCATATTATATGAAATATGGTGAACAATAAGTACCTTCCGCTCAACAGCTGTTTTTGCAAGATTGTGGTTAGGTCCGTATTTGAACTATTCATTAACTAATTCAGTGAATTCGATTGTTGAATATGAAAAAACAACTTTTTGTTTAGGCGGCGATGAAGACATTTTGCTTGGATTTGGACAAAATTAAATTTAAATAAAAAAAAAAATTGACTGGCCCAAAAAATCAATTTAGCTGTTTCTGTGGCTAATTGATTTCTTATTTTATAAAATAAAATTCCACTAGTGAGGCATGTTATTCTTTTCGCTAACGATTAATGATAACAAGAGACAGAAGTTTTGTGATAGATAATTTCATGGCATTTATATTTCGAATATGATTTCGGGCAAATATGCGCTGCCTCTACGAGTTACGGGGATCTTACGACCAATATAAATCAGTGACTTAACATCAAAATAGAAGTGTCCAGAAGTGTTAAATCGTCTGGAACCGAGGGCGCCCTGGACTAGCGGTCCAAGAAAGTTAACACCAAATTGGTTTTGCAATACATCGTTTGTGATAAATCAAAATGCTTCGCCACAAAATTATAAGACAGATTAAGCGATAAAAATGAGAGAAAAGTTATAACGTATTAATGTCGAACAGTAAAAAGTAGTTTTTGATTTTCTAAAACTGCAGTTATTTTCCACTTTATCATAAAATACCCTACACGTTAATTTTATAACTGTTTCGCAATAATGGACTATGAAGTTTCGATAAATTTTTTGCTCTGTGTAACTTAAGAGCTGTTCTTTGAACAAAAAGGTACGAGTGAGTACCTTTTTAATCAAAACGAAACATGATTTGTTTTTTTTTTTTGTATATAAAACACTACCCAAGTTTTCTAATGTTACTTGGAGGATTATTAATTAGGCATTTCTTACTAGGCCTTAATATGGCATACAATGTTGTATTAACATAGAAACGCTAAGAAAGAGAAAATTCAAACATTAATGTTACAAAAATGTGTTGGCAGACATTAAGACGAAAGTGAACAAAATTGTTTCAGTTCATTAAAAAGGCTTCTTATTCTCTTTTAATTTAAATCAGTTGCAAGTAGATGTAGATGTAGCAATTAAAAAAGATGATTTTATTAAATGAAAATAAAGTAAGAACATCTCATGTGTGTGCTCGTACATATTTATAGGCACACAAGTGGGCGTCTTGTGTTCGTTAAGTTCCATTTAAGACTTTAACCTTTTTTCTTTGTTTGTCAAGATTTATTCAAAAGTGTTGAGCATTCAGGACGACTAAACAAAATTGGGTCAGTTAGTTTTTCCATTTTATGCTGAAGTGTTCGCCTGTAAGTTATTTTAAAAGTTAAAATCTTTTATTATATTTCTAACAGAAAGCAGGCAGCTGCAATTGTATCAACGGCAAATTTATTGCGGCAAGCATGTATATTATTGCGGCAAGCATTTACTGTAACATTTATTGTCACATTTATTGTAGTAATATACTTATGAGTCAAATATTCCAAGCACGACTTAGGCAGAAAAGTGATGTGAGTAGATGTGCATGAGTAATCGAGGCATTTAATTTGTGTATAATTTGTGCGCGTGACGGAGTTCAAGTTTTTATTCAGTCTTAACAGATTTTAACTCTATCGGGACGACAAAACTCAAAATTAAATTTATTAATTTTGAGAAAGATGAGGTCGGCTTGAAGGCGGAAGATGTGTGGATATTTGAGTACAGGCTTGCTGCTTGCAGTTGGCAGGAGACTTGGCCAACTAAGTTGCCGAATGTGAAAGCGCTCTATTCGAAATCCTTCACCTACTTTCACCACTCTAATGTCGACATGTTTCTCCATTTATTTTTAAGTCTAGGTGAAGGCTACATAAGTTATCTCAAGCACCTTACTTTTCACCAAGTCCACGCGCTCTAACCCAAAAAATTTGGGATTTTACTCAAACGACGTTTGAATAAAATTATTATTTTTCGTTCCTTTTCTTTGCATTCTTACTCTAATTAGGGATGCCAGAAAATAAAAATAATTCACATTAACAACTTATAATAATATATATATTTTATGTTAACCGATTCTAAGTTATGTTCACATATAAATACGACTCAAATTCTTGATCGTACACTTTTGTCTAGTTTATCGGCCACCAACATTGTCAAACCATAAAAGGCATTTTGTGCAGATTGGCACAATAAAAATGTTTATTTCTATGTTTTTTGCATAAAAGTCATAAAACCACTCTTTTTAATTTATAATTATATAATTAGTAAAGAAAAAACTAAATAGATGCACTTAAGCAGATTCGAATACTTGGGTTTGGTTTTTCCTTTTATTGTTTTTATGCAGATTATTAAGAAAGAAAACAACTGTAGTCGACTTCGCTTGTCTGCAGAAAATTCGAGAGTTTTTGGTAGGAATCGGACTGGTTCACCACCAACTCCAACTGATCAATTGTGACACATGTTACATGTACATGTTCTCCGTATATTTTTTTTTCTGGTCAGAAAATAACTAGTTTTTGTTGTTGTCTTATAATCATTGGTTTTGTACAATCATTGGTCGTATTCACTACGATATAAACAAAGGCAGTCCTCGTATGTGTCTTCTTGATATTTTGCGGTTTCATTTTGAGGCAAAAAAGAACTATTGCGTTTTGTAGTTACAACATACGAAAATATCATTCCATACATGAAACAAGTGGTCCAATTATGTCCACCGGGCGATTCAACTAGACCGTAACTATAATAGTGTTAACTTTCTTCAGGTGATTTGTAGCGCTTGAATTAAAGCGGAATATTTCAAACTTGTCCCACGACTCAATCCGTTTCTGCTGTTTCTATTTTTGAGAATTATATAAAATTTTTTGATGAAACCAAATGCCACTTTACCATTTGAAAGGTTATTTCCACCCTACTCGTATATTTTCATTTAATAATTTAATCAAAAATATATATAATTTAAATGGAAATTAGATTAGGAAGATCAAGAATGGAAATTAGATTAAGAAACCAAACCAAACTTTTGTAAAGGAGAGAAAATAAAACTGATATTAAATAGATTGTTGCAAAAATTCTCTTAAACATCTACAAATTATTATAAAAAAATATCAAAAGCTTAAGGAAAGAGCCGCCAGTTGACATTGATTTTAAGGCTTATAAAGATGTGGAGAGTCAAAAATGGATTTTTATGTAAAATTTCTTTATAAAACCTTGGCGACCAAGTTAAGACGGTTCAGTTAGAGGTTCTTTCTTACCGAATAAACACAAAAACTGCTATAAAATATTAATTGTTAGTTTTATTTTTTTAATTTTATATTTTATAACGTTGAAAATAGATCGTGAACACTTTTTTGGGCATAACAGTTCAATTCAACTGTTTTCATAATAAGACTAATATGTTTGAATGCATCCAATTTAAAGTCTGCACAGCGTGTTGAATTCGTTGCTTTTGCGGGCAGCGAAAAGAGAACCTACATTTTGATGTTTGTGCCTCGATAAATGAGTTGGCAGAGTATTCGACCAACAGCCCAGAGGTCGTAGGTTCGATTCCTACCAAAAGAGTCTGGCGAAAAAACAACAGCCAAATTTCTTGCAAATAAAAAAAAAACTACAACACAAAAGAACACAAAACACGCAATGTTGGGTTAACCGATGTTTGATTGTGCATTGTCGAAGGTATGTACACTGGACACTGAACAGTCAAAACAGCATCAGTTAAATTCTGACAATCTCATCCCTGCAAACCCCTTTTTTTCCTCCTTCCAACCCAGTTCTGGTACAATGCACTGCATATGTAGGGGTTGAGCCCTGAGTATTGGTACCAAGAAGCAACAAAAAACGCATATGACATACGTTATCCGTACAAGTGTTTCTAAAGAAATAAATCTTAAATCAACATGTTTCCAGGTTAATTCTACATTTCGCTATGTTGCTTAGATATATTTAGAAAAGTTCCTAATTGAAATTTTATTTGTTTGCTCAAATTTAAAGCCTTCTTGCTTAATAAATTTATATTATTTATTTAATAAATTTAATAACGAATTATTTGTTTTTCTTTTATTTTCCAGGTAAGCTCTTTTCTTTAAGTTTTTTGTTTGAAGCTTAATGTATGCATGAATGTAAGTAAATAGTAGTATTAAGTAAATTAGTTTTCAGCAATCTTTTTCATGGATATAAATTTTAATATTTTTTTACTTAAAAATTGCATATTTGCTATTTTTCGCTTCAAATTTATGTCATTTTGAATTATAATAAGCAATTTTCTCCAACATAAATTAACAAGCAATAAAAATTTAAAACCGCCTAATGAATTATTTCTTATCCTTCGGCGGCAGTTCTATTCCTTCAAGTTTAAAGTTGCTTGAGACATTTTGGCTTTTAAATGTTTCTTTAGACTTAAATTAATCTTATACTCGCAAATTTGTAAGTTTTAAAGCAAAGAATTTTGCTGGCATTTTTTGCAATCCAATTTAAAATTATAGCACAGCCTGAATATTAAAAATATACACTGAATCCAAAATGAATAACTGCTTCAAAGTTAACCAATAGCCTGCATAAATTTTTATTTTCATATTTGGCGTCATTATTCCCATTTGGTGAAGTTGTCACGAACACACTATTTTATATAGGCAACCGCAGTTAATTTAGCCAGATCGTTAAAACCATAGTCGTAAGATCAACTTATTCGCGGCCTCCAAGCATAAGACCAGTCATCCAATTATCGATGGTGAGTAAAGTATTCGACCAACAGTCCAGAGGTCGTAGGTTCGATTCCTAGCAAAGACTGGTAAAAACAATAACAAAAGCACAAATATAACACGAAAACACGTTGGGTTAACTGATGTTGGGCTGTGCATTGTCGCAGGTATGTACACTGGGCATTGAGCAGTCAAAACAGCATCATTTAAACTCTAACATACTCACCCCTGCAATATAGAATAAAAACAAACAATAAAATAGCGAAACACTACACCTTCTTTCCTCCTCCTAAAAAATAAGTCTAGCCAATCTAGTAATACCTTCACTTATTGCTTGTTCCGCACACCGGTTGAACGGAGGGATCTATATCATGTCTAGTTGCAGCTCTTGATCCCTGTTTTCCGGCCGAGTTTTTGGAAAGTCGTTGGTAATGAATTCTTTTTTCAAATTCGAATATGTCACTAGTCATTAACAAAAGTGTGAAATCGATGGTTTGATTGGCGATCAACAATATCCACGTTCTCTCGACAATTTACTCTTATATTGTATAATAAAAATTAATAATTATAATTGATTACTAAAATTGAAATTACGATTAAATAAATAGATTAATGTGCTATTATTTCCTTACTAGTGTAGAGGAGTGACAAATACGAGCATAAATTAATATGTGATATTTCCAATTTAGAACTTCATTGTTATAAACAGATTTTTTCAAGTTTCGGAAAGTACAATAATATGAAAATTAAGAATTGCATCGACTTGAGAGCTCCCATATTTTGATCAATAATATAAATGAAATAAACTGTACAGAATTTTTCCGACATTTTGAAGCAAGAGCAACCCTTAGAAGGTTTTCGAATAAGCATCGTTAGGCCGGGATAAATGATTTGCTACGCTATATCGGTATTGATTGGTATATTGAAAAATGTTTTTTACTTCAGTTTCCGTAACAATAATATAATAAGAATTTTCAGTTAAAAATGTTACTTTACATTTGAAATTGGAAATTTTCTTTTTAAAAGTTGTCCACACAAACCACAAGCTAAAAACTATTTGAGAAATTGAAAAAAATATATATAACTTTCAATCAATTTGATTCGGCCATCTTTCAGGAGTCGACAGTGATTTTTTCTTTAATGAACTGATTGTTTTCTTATTTTTATATTCTGTTACGTATATTTTCTTACTTACCGGTATATTATTAATGGTAAATCGCAATTCTGTTTTGGGTCTAGATGGTGGAGTGCTGCAATTAGCACGAAGTATATCGCCCGGCTCGTAGCGTGACTGCTCCGTTAATAATTGTGGTCGTTTGTCAGGGAATTCTGCAAATAAAAAACCATGAAAACTTTTAAAATTGAATGGAGCAGATAAAATATTTAGCATTTATTTTCTGTGCCAGGCTAGTTTTAGCCTCGACAGTTATAAAAGTATTGTATAAAAAATGTCTGCTGCTGATTTCAAACAAAAACAAAAAAACATTTCTAAATATATTTTAAAATTTGCGGCACATTTCTTAGAGATGAAACTTTTAAAGTTTTCCGTTCAACCACAATCCGTTGACAAAATCAAATACTTTGTTCCCTTAATTTGTTTATAATAGTTCGCAATAGTCCAACATCAATGTCTCCACATATATTTTCGTAGAATTTAAATTGCTGTTTCATGAATATATTTTTTGAACCAGAAAAAGTTTACATTGCAAATCACACTGGCAAATCTTGGTTAAACATCGTTGAAAGGAGTCCGTAGTATTAAGTGTTGCATCAGCTTCAAAGGAAGCAAGTCGAGAATACAAGTAATTGACTTTATTCATGTGTGAAATCATGTATAATTAACCAGAAATGGTAATGAAGTCAAATCAAAGTTTAAATATGAAGCACATATTATATGTCACACTTTCAGTGCCTGCAAGCAAGCGTGTGTTTGTGTGTAATAGGACAGAGGGTGAATGAGTCGATGAAGCAAGTTTTTTGTATTCAACTAATCAAGCAATTCAGTTTGTATAACTGTTAGTAGTCTAAAGTAGTCAGTTTCCGGAGTATACAGGAGAAGAGCTTCCGAGGCAACCAAAAGTCTAGAATTTCTGCGAGTTTGCAAGTTTTTTCGAGTTCCTCGCCAAAGACCAATTAGCAGAATGGGTTCCCTGGGGCCGCTGGGCTGCTTTGAAAGAGAAATCCTGGTGTTGGTCATAGGTTGAAGTGCCTATCTTGGCTGAAATGTTGTGGCTGTGGTTTAAACCCAAAAATGAGGGAAGGGATGCTGATAGAACTGGTGTATTTTTGGTGACACTGAGGTGGTTTTGTCCTGGAACGAGATTTCTGTTGATCGTAACAGCTAAAAGGGTAATTTAAGTGTGGTCCGTTTAAGGCCTGATCCTCCTATTGAACTTCAGGCAAGCAACTCAGGTGTCTCGACTTCCACTTCTGTTTCGGAAATTAGTGGAGGAGTTTAAAAACCCCAACTCTCGTTTAAGTAGTTTCTATTATGCGCTGCTTTCATATATTGCAGAAGATTGTGTGTTAAGCCACATGGTGGGCGGCGGGTCGCTGGTGTAAATCAATATTACATTTTGTTAGTAGTACTTTTAAAATTTATGCTGCTTCGTCTTTGGTTTATTGGTGTTGATATTCAGAAATAAGTGTCAGTTGGATAAATGTAACTCGACCCCGAGTTGTGGTTAAGAGTTTCAATTAAATTTCAACTGAACGATACCAGAATGCAACTCTGGCTTTACTCTTAATTATTTTATATTACAACAAGTTTGATTTATGCTATTCTTTGCATGCAAAAGAGCCAAATATTTCTATTGTTTAAAGTCAAGCTTTTGTTCAAAAAATATATTTCCTTTTAATAATTTTTAAAAATTTATCTGTCTGCTTGTCTGTATTGAAGTATCATATTCCATATTATTTTGTTCCAGAAGCGATGCAAAGTAACTACTTGTCACATGCACGAAGACAATTATGTATTTTTTGTATCTTATTCCTCTTTGTTTCAAAATGATGCATTATGACTCTACGAGCATTTGAGCAATTCTTTGATGTTGTTTGCTTTTTTTCTCCTCTTGCTAACAAGCGTACGTACATTTATATGTAAATTGCTAACTCTTAGTTGACAATGAATACAAATGATGATGATGGACCAGTGGAGTGCTTATTTACATTTTTTATTATTGCCCTTGCGAAAAATGAAACACATATGAATGAAAAACAAAAGTATGACAGGCCAGAGTTGGGCAATTCTGTGAAGAATGCCAATATGAATGATACATTTTGAGTACAAACGATTTTTGGTATTTTGAATATTGTGGTGCATTTGACTTGTATCCGCCAATTTTAATTTAAGTAATCGTCGTGACAGTCTAAAGATTTTCGAACCAGAACTGCAAACTAGTGCCTTTAAATTGCATTTAATTGCGGACACTAATCGCAAGTGTTATAATATAAAGTTTCGAAGCTCGCATTATTTAGTAGCACTTTAGGACTTATTACTGTGTAACAGGTTAATGGGAAACCACGCTTATGTTTTTGAATTATTATGCTTTAAAATCAACATGATTTCATGTAAATTTAACATTCCGTATGTATAAATCTTTAAAGGTATTTAGTGACTTTATATAGAAAATACAATAGCGTTTACATTTAGCCCATCTCTGACAGTAAGAATGAAATCCAAAGGATTTATTTATATTTGTCGAGTTTTACGTTCTAGTTTATGTCTTATCATCATCATTTTAAGAATGAACGACTGATATTCACAGTTCAAGGGTCATTATCGTCAGACTTATGCAACATGCTATATAGTCGCACAAAATTCTGTTGAATACACGAAGCTGCATGAGTAAAGAATTACTGTAAGGCTTTACTTGTATGTATTGTTATAATGTTTTAAAGAAGTTTTGAGTCGTATGTATGTATCTATTTTGTTTTACCCAATTAATTCAACGAATTATGGAATAGCACTGCGTCAAGCTTCATAAACACTCACTGCAAAAATGAAGCCTTATGTCAAGGATTAAATAACTAAATATGAAATTTTTTGCTTTTCGCTACACGAAACTGATTTAAGGAATATACAGATGAGACAAAAAGAGAAGACATTTAGATGCAATTGAAGGATGTTCTTATACAAATTTTAAATCTGATGATGTGGGAACATCCTTTGAATATTAATTCTGAATATACAAGTTTTTTACTTTTTTGTAAAAACTTGCCAAGCTTTAGCCTATTTGAAAATCAATAAGGTTTTCGACAAAAGTTGCCTGCTAAGACATCACTTTATGTCGGCCATTTTTCATAGTTTAAACACTTTTAAGGATGCGTAGCTCAAAACAAGGTTACCCATTTGTGAGTTTATATAAGTGATTTACAAAGAACATTTTTTATATGTTCTTAAATTATTTTTCTGTTTTACAGTACAATAAAACAGAAATAATTTGCCAACAACTACTCTTCAACGATGTAACACCTCCCGTTTGCAATTTAACTCCGACGTTTGTGCTATTTGCGCTTGAAATGTTTTTTCTACTTCTGCTTCTCTTGAAAAATCACTTGAAATCAAATCTGGCATTTTCGCGCATTTTATTGTTTTATAAAATTAATTTCCCAAAATTGCTTCCGAAAATGCTTGTACGTTTTGAGCACAATTCATTAAATTGAGAAATTACATGCAATAAGAGCGTCTTATTTTAATTTAAGTAGAATGTTTTTTGTCAACGAAACGAAAGAGAAAAAAATCGGCACATCGAATTGAAAATTGCCAACATGTACAGAAAAGCAAACACACATTAAGGCGCTTGTGAGCCTAAAGTTCGTAAACAACTTAGAACCAAACAAAATGATAGCAATTACACTCTGCCTGCCGTTAGCTGCAATGCAAAACTATCTATGTCATATATTTACTTTTTTACAGTTGAAACAGAAATAATAACATGTCATGGAAATCGCAGTTACCTACTTTCGACTATCGCCTATAAAAGTTCTTATTATGAGGAGTAAATAAACTGAAAACGATGTGGATAAATAATAGTTTAGAATTAATTAATAAAAAACTGCTTTCGCATATTTTGTAAGTTACCTGGTTTTGCATTTTATCTAGGATATGCAGAAAAAAAGTAAAACACTTAAACTGGTTTATAGTCGGAATGAAATAGTTCGTCAAAAACAAAGGCGCTTCACTAAAATACTTTGTATATATAATTTTAAATGAAATATGATAAATAACAACAACTTTAAACGGACTCAATGGACTTTTATTTGTATGTATATCGCGTTTACAAAATTAACTGCGACTTCAATTATATATCCTTTTTAAGTGTGAACACTTTCTCTTAATTTTGTTTATACAACCAGAGAACATTATCTAATTTTAGTTTAGCCCTGCAGTATATGACAGTTCCCGCTTATATGCGCACAAGAAAATGTAGAATTTTTAACATATTTAAACAGGGAATTATGCACAATTTACTTTCCTATAGATTTGCGGTTAAAGGCATCATCATCTTTACAAAAAACTACTTCTTCTTTCCATTTCCCCAAAACCCGCCTCTGGGACAATGCATTGTTATAAAGAGGGGTCTCGACCAAAAAAAAAAATTGTGCCTTTAAAAATGCTCTACAGTTTAAATTGGCCAGAATTTAAATTCCAATTTTGATTTTTTAGTAAAATTTAATATATATATATATATTTATATTTAAGATACAACAACGAAACGAAATCAGTTCCACCCAATTAGTTATGAGGTACACATTTGTTATATGCCAACATAATGGCAAGACAAAAAGATTTACAAAATGTTTTACAGACATGTTTTCTGTGAACCTGTGCAATTATGACTAAAAAAAAATTCTTTCACTAAAAAAATAAATTATTGATTTTGATTACAATACAATAAACAATAGTTTATTATAGTTATCAACTATAACTTTTTATATTCATTAACGTAGTGGCATTCTTTAAAAACAGACAAAATATGACTTAAATTCTAGTACGCGTTGAAGCCTGCCTGTGGTAAATGACAAATAACTCTTTCAAAGTATTTTATGAAACATTAATTGGTTGAGTACAGCCAGTTTTTTAATAAATCTCCCGTATTATAAATGTCGACAGCGACATAAGTGGCACTCTAATGGCATTGCCGTTGACAATATTGACCACTTTTGATAATAACACGACGTCAGCACAATACTTTTAATTAATGCTTATTTAGCATCGTGTTGACGACGACGGCATGTCGACGTGATGTCGGCTATTGTATTGTATTGACGCCGACATTGATATTCACAATATGGGCAAATATCTTTCTCTTGGTGGCATCTTTTTGAAGGTCTTTAAAAATCACTAAATTTAAGTTGATTTTATTTTGGACTCCAACAATTTTTTCTGCATTTTCGTTTTCATTATAGGTTTTTATTTTCAATCCATCTTTTCAAATCATCAGCTGATATATCCCGCTGGCTAAATTTAAATGTGAAAACCTGAAATTAGGAGTTCCATAATTTAGAAAGTTTGACTTTTAATATAAAAATGTTCTGCTTAGCGAAATCACTCCACTTGTAATTGTTATACTCTTTTTATTTTGATGCTAAAACGATGCCAAATGGAGAATGTCCTCTTCCTCAAAATCGTTCTCTCTTCAAAAGTTTTTTAGTTAAGAGTTTTACCAGATCATAATCAGAGCTTGAATGCTGATGATAATAAGTTGAATAAGTGGGAATAAAAAAATGTTCTTGTAATACGATTTTAGCAAGCGAATGTAATTCTTATCTCAATCAAGAATGTTTGTTTTCCATTCCCGGAAATTCTCACTAATTAAAAGCTCTTCTATTTCGTTATCCAAAATTACTGTTTTCAACATTCTTTAAACGATTTTTTTTTGATTGTAGGATTGTACTAATAGTGGATTTTTGCGGTCAATATATTTTACACAATTTTAACTTTATTCTTTATGAACAGCTTTTTTTCTTTCCTCCAGTTTGACATTTTACAAAACTGACTTTCAAACGATATCAAACAAAAACAATAACTTTTTATTATTTATTTATATATGTCAGTAATTTTTTTGCAGCCACTTTGTTTTTTTTTATTTAAATGTACATTTTACTCATTATACCAAGTTAAAAATTAAATATATGTTTGTATGTTCGTTATATGCGATATTTACTAAATCAGTTGCTCGTTAAATCGGAAAACTATTGTGTTCTTAACGATAAGATTTATAATTTGAAAAGGTTTGTATATTTGCAAATTTAAATCAACATTTCGTGCCGTGAATGGTCACTTTTAGTCTAATGACAAGTTGTGCGGTTTAATTTTGCTTTCATAACTTAAAACGCAGAATATTTTCAAGGGTCGGCATGACAGTCAGGGCTGCATCTAGATTTTTTCACACTTGCAAACAAATCTCATTACATTTATTGCTCAAAAAATTAAATAAATCCGAAAGCATAATAGTATCAACTGCCTTAAATAGTATTCTTAGCACCAGTCTACACTAGTCTCTCCAAAATTCCAAATAATCTTTGATTTCTCTACATCAGATTGTTGTGTGTAAGGCGCGGTTAAGAGATAATTAATTGTATTATGCAAAGTCTTGTCACAAATTCACTTTGGAAAATGTTTCGTCTTGTAATTAAAAAGTACGCAGACATATACATATACGTACATATGTATGTATATGAGTATTTTCTTCTCTGGCAAATAGCAATTTGGTTTTCATATCTTAATGTGAACATATGATTATATTATCATAAAATTATGAAAAACTGGTTTTGCTGTATTAAGCTCTGGAAAGCTACAGCGCCGTCATTTGCAGAAGTAGTTTTGTAGTTATTTCTGTCTACTTTTTTATATTCGTGTGTCTTTCATCTTTTGGCTTTTTCTAACAAGTTAAAGTGCTTGAATGAAGCTGTTTCCCCCCCACCAGTATTAGTGTTAAAATTAAATGTACTTCAACCACATATTTGTTAGTGGGGCTGAAAATGACAAAAGGAGCTTTTTTTGCGGCATGATTTCGGCACTTAGATATACTCGTACGAGTACGTATGTAGACACATTTCTACTTTGACAAGCGATTGCTTCCTGTCATATACACATTAACATCTTGAATGTTGTTCACTCCCTTTTTTCCGGTTTTGGTGTGCAATAACAAGCACTTCTTAGAGGAATACGTAAACTCAGCACTAAGGCGTACGTTAATTTTTTTAAAATTATATTTCGTTATACTGTTGGTTTGGTATAACTAATTTTTATTAAAGGGATGTTTTGTACGCGATTTCTTCCAGGCCACAAGGCGCTGCAGAAAGCTGAACATTCAATATTAATTCATATTTCTTGTAGAAATCAGTAGGTTAAAAGAAGATATAGTTGGTAATTTTGTGTAGAAATAAAATTGGTGTAAATTTGCGGCAGATGAATACATCTAAAATTTTGTTTTAATTTTCCGTTTTTCATTCTGTGGCCAGATTCACAAGAAATAGTTTTAATTTGTATTATACCACGATCGACTTGTTTTGAGCAAAATATGTCGCAAGTGTTTTCATTGTAATACGAAGTGCCTTCAATTCCGATATTTCGAAATTCGTTTAATGTATATTTTATTTGATCACTTTATTGTTAAGGTTTTAAAAATAAATTTAGGTTTCAAAGAAAAACTATTATAAATAAATTTCTTAGGTTTTTGTTAAATTGTGTCGTGGGTGGCAAATTAAAATGTCGTTTTTCGAAATTGTCAATTGCTTTTAATAGATAGTAAAGCTTGTATTTGTTAGAGTGTCACAATTTTGAGTTGGCATCACTGCTTTATTTCAGCACCCATTTAACAGAACAGCTGATAGTTGCTTTTTGTTTACTTTGCTTTGAAATTTCATTATGAATTGACTTACACCAGTGAAACGCGTGCAAATTGTTGAAATTTTTAATCAAAACAAACTGTTGCGGGTAAAGCGGCCCAAGCTCAAGATAGCCAATGTGGATTTTAAACACAAGTGTAAGAATTTAAAAAAACTTTAATTCTTTATTCTTACGCTTTAATATGTTAAAATTCCTAAAATTATAAATAAATTCATTATACAAACTCACATACTAAACTGCTGATATACTAACTTTTATGTATGGCTACTCCAAGCGAAGCTTCGTAATCCTTATGACCTGAACGAATGAATATCTTAAATCTATGTAGGTGTTTTATATACCTATGTATGTGGTCTCGATTAAATATGGCCTCATAATTATACCGCGTGGAAAATTAAAAGGAATAATTGAACATTTTGCCATGCTCATCTCTCTACATATCGATAACAGTAATGTCATATCAGCGATTTATGAGTGGCGGTAACAGTAATGTCATATTAGCGATTTATGAGTGGCGGTAACACAAACAAAAAGCTTGTATTTTATAAATTAAGAACTATTCATCTACTAAAATACTGGCGTGCACAAACTAAGTGATATTCTAAGTATAAAAAATATTAGTTTTACGGCGTAATTACAATTAAAACATAAAAATGAAAAAAATTAAGAGTAGAACGTACAGACCAATAACATTTTATAAAGAATTTTATTAACTTAATTTCATGCCCTAACGGCGTGAAAATGGATTCAAACTGCGCCACTGTAAAGCGTCCGTCATATCAGCGGTGGTGTGACAGCCTTTTGGATAGAGATAAAAAAGGCAGCCTAATAAGAAACATGGGCCTATTCAAACTGGGGGAATCTCACATAATTTTTCTCAACGTTGATCCAGCGGTCCGTTCAAAATAGTCACTAGTTTAAATAGAATTATATATGACTGTATATATGACTGCGATAGATTAGATATACAATAGATTGTATATATGACTGCGATTTACATATATATATTTATATCAACCAAGTAGCACTATTTGCATATATAGTGTTCAATTATCACATAAAAATATTAAAAAAGCTTGTCAATCATTTAAATTTTTTGAAAAAAAATACACTAATTCTCTGGATATGATTTAGAACATCAATCATCCTTTTATTCGTTTTTAATTTTTGATATCTGCAATATTTTATAATTGATTAATTGATTGAGCAGTCACTGTTAACAGCTTCCACCATATCTGTGTAATCTCTTGTTCAAATAATTTATTTAAATTTGAAAGCAAAACCCCAGCGGTTCAACGGGCATGTTTTCGTTTCTATTCCATTAGAGTTTGTAAATTGCCCAAGAAGTCTGTGTTATCCCTAAACCAAAAAAAAAAAACACATGTTTCCCCTCATTCAAACCCGCCAAACTTATTTATGCACTTTTATCTTAAACTTGTCACATGTGTTAAATCTTTTTTTCTTTTATTTAAAATTGTTTATTATCCTTTCAAATTACTCTAATAATAGCAACAAATAGTCCATTTGTTAACACTTTCAGACCTTTTTCTTATCGGAAAAATTTCAATAAAATAAATTGAAAAACCATCAACAATTTTCAAATAAATTACATTGTTTGTAACCAAATTAAATTGAGTTAAAAAAAGAAAACTATCCCCCTTAAGGCAGTATTCACAATCCTTGAGACAAAACTTTACATAAAACAGTAACCAAATCTTAAACTACCAACGAAAGAGAGACAGAATTAAATAAACAATTTCTTCAAACGAAGAACAATAAGTTTGCCAGCGGTCGTAAACTCTGTACATGTGGATCTGAAATTTGAATATATGTAAAAGGGTGGAGGGATAAAAACAAAAATAAACAAAAACAAAAATTGAATGGAATGAAAACGAGCAATCGGTAAAAAAAAATTGTTGTTTCTTCTTTATAAAAATATATATGTACTATGTAGTATATGTTTATAACCAGCGTTGCCAAATGCGCAGATTTATCTGGTTTTGCAGTTTTTGACAGGCAAAACAGACTTGCAGACTGTTACACCAGAAAACAGTTCTGTTTTTACATTAAATCAAGGCAGTTTTAAATTTTATTTGAATAAAACAATTACAATATGGCCAACGGATATTTTTGTAATGCTTAAATTTGTAAAAATATTGTGCTGGTTCAAAGCCATTTCCGAATTAAAAAAAACACTTCAAACAATTTTGACCACTGGTGACAGCCAAACAAGAAATAATTAGATAAAAATATTCCTACTTTTTAAAGTTTTCCTCATTTCTAATGCACAAATTTTGCTCGAACAAAAGAAATGGAAATTAAATTTAATAAGATTTAATATTCTGTATTATTTTTATATGTGATGAATTAAAGGATATATATTTTTTGTATATAACATAAAAATTGCTACGTTGTTCTTTTAGTTATCGAAGTGAATTAAAAATATCTTAATTAAGTTTCTTACTTTTTTAATTTTGTTTTGAAGGAGCAAATTTTTTTTATAAAAAATGATTTTTTTGGGAAATTGTCCGTTTTGGAAAAGAAAGTATGGCAATATTACATACAATCAACAATTTGTCAATGGAGCATTAGAAGTAAGAAGAACAAATAAAAAGTAATTACTCAACTGAACGTACACTTAAAAAAAACTGCACTGTAAGTATAACATGCGTGTGTGTGTTAACGTCATGTGGTAAAACTTTAAAGTTGACACTTTTCTACGAGAATAGTTTCGTTGCGAAGGAAAACGCACTATCATTATTTTGTGCCGGCTCGAAAAAAAAATCCCAAGAAGAGAGAGAAAGAAATGCTGAAGTAGAAAAGAAAATGCTTGACATAAAAACACAATATTTTCTTTTAACACCCTTCTTAAATAATGCAAAAACCTTCAATTCTTGTGCGTTTGCTAAAGCCAAAAAGGAGTTGCTGGCTTCCTCATCGTTCTCCATTGCCACTGTGTACATTTCCTAAACTCATCTGCTGAAAGGTAACATCACGTACTCCTACATTGTTTGCTTTCATCGCTTACATTTTATTTTTTTCCTTTTTGTCTTTAACATTTTTGCTCACTTACCTCTTTTTTTCTACGCTTGTCAAAAAGCAGAGGAAAACAGTTTGTATGCCAGCAGAGAACTTTGCATTGTGGATGATAGTGTAAACACCTTTTGGCGTTTTAGCCATTTCCTAATGCGCACACAAGCATAAAGGCCTATAAGTATATTTTAACGATTTATTTATCTTGTTTTTTTGAAGGCTATTTTCAAGCGCTAAAAAATATGTTTTTTCGCCTTGTTTTCCAAACAGGATTTTAAAATTTGTCCAAATCCGTCTGGGCCGATATTAAAATGGCCTTTGCGAAAAGCTTAGGAAAAGAAAAACAACAATGGTTACTTTTCGTCCAAGTAAGTTTTGTCTGAAAATATTGAAGCAGCCAAAGTTGGAAAATGTCAATAAGTGATACAAAAATGGAGTTAAAAGATACAAGTAGATAAAAAAGTAGATCGGATCAACGCAATAACGAAACAATGGATGGAGAATAGATAAACTTTCAGAGCAATAGTATTCAGGCCGATATGAATAGTTTTAGTTTTGCTATTATTCAAGCACCGAGCAGGAGAAAAAATTCCAGTATGAATTTTTACGGGAAATAGTTTTTGGAAAATGTCTTCTTTAATGGGTCTTCGTACCTATAAGGGCTTTTTCTCGCCACTCAATAGAAATCCATGCTGTTCAGCTACGAACGAACGATTCTATACTGCTGTGAATAGCATCCACTGCCATCATAGAATGTCCACTTAAAAAGTAATTTTAATAGTTTTAACGCGGCAAGATGGCCGCCCCAAGGCACTAGCCTAATTTCCGTGCTGTCTTCTTCTGATCGAAAATATGAAGATAACTATATATCGTCGTAACAATTTTAGGCTTCTTTTTATGTAATTTATGTTATTTGCAGTCACTAAAATAGGTTTACGTGGTTTACGTTAAAATTGAAGAACTTGTTTTCCTCTCCATATTCAGAATATCTGCACTATATTTTACAGGCAGATTTGTTACTTTTTTTCCGAAAATTCTTCCAGAGGATCTTTGTACAAATTTTTTTCTTTGTCGATTCTTTACAGCAGAGTTTTTGACTCTTTAGTTGGTGGTAGCTTCATTCTAAAGCAGCTTGTTTTTAGACTCCACAGTAAATTTGTTTGATTAGATTTTTTGTTGTTAAAGTAGAGCTTTTTTTTTGTGCTACAAACTTTTATTTTTTTGGCTTAACAGTATATATTTTTTGACACTACAGTACAGCTTTTCAGCATCACTAATATGTACTTGCGAAGAATGTATGTGAAAAATGTTTCGTTTATCCTGCAAACAGGCTAAAAACAACAACGTAATCATGCCTCAGCCACCCAATTTACCCAGATTTGGCATTTTTCGACTTGTTCCTGCGCCGGATAGAGAAAGTAAAATAGAATCGATCACTGAGAGATCTAAAAATAGTGTATAGCAGAACCACTTCGAGAGGAACTACTTTGAAGGGAACGAACAAGAAATTAAAGAATTAATTAATATTTTTTTGGGAACAAGCAAAAGTCTCCCTAATTTTTGAACAGTCCTCGTAAATGTTGTAACTTTGACTTTTTTCGGCTTGTTGTTGCTTTGCAGATAACAGTTAAGAACTAAACCTGAAAAGTAGTGGACTCTTGAATTTCATGTGTTTTGTCTGGGCTTGTGCTTTTTTTTTTGCATTAACAAACAGTGATTATGCGCCATTGGATTGTGTGCGAAAAATAAACAATTTCTCTTCATATATTTCTCTGCATTTTATCACAAAATATTTTTACTTTGTTTTCCTTTTGATTCAAGTTCTTATAAATAACTCAAATATACATAATTTTCTGCTTAAGGGCTGCCTTCCTGTAAGCAGTCCTGTTTTTATTTATCATATTATTGTACTTTTCTTGTAGACTTTTTTTCGCTTCATCTTTTGCATCGCACAAATCCTTCACTTCCTCATCTTTTGGTACAACGAGGCTGCTCTTGTTGTATGTCCTGAAACTTAATGCACTACTAATGATGCAAATTGTTTATTTACGAGTACTGGATGGAGTACGAAGAAAAAACGTAGGCTTAAGATGCTTAATAGAGGTTGATGTCAACACAGATTAATTATTAAAAAGAAGCATTTAAGCATTAAATGCCTTTTTATACATACAATACAAAAACTTCTTTGAATTGATGAACATAAAACAAATCTAGACCGAAATATGTAAAACCTTTAGATTTAAAAATTTTTGCATTTACGAAACTAAATAATGCCTTTATCGAGATGCGATTCACTACAAGTGTGTCTGATTATCTCTACAGAAACTGGCAAATGCATAAAAAACTTGGATTTCAATTTGTCA
The DNA here is from genome assembly GCA_932526305.1 of Epicampocera succincta. Taxonomy (NCBI): domain Eukaryota; kingdom Metazoa; phylum Arthropoda; class Insecta; order Diptera; family Tachinidae; genus Epicampocera; species Epicampocera succincta. The sequence continues at coordinate 64,947,307 of OW052034.1, forward strand.
AACATTCATACATTCATTTCTACTGAAATAAATAATGTTTTAAATAAATTTTTTGCCTTTTCTAGAATGTTCCATCACGTGTAATAATTGCTTAATACATGAGACTGTCTTCACAATAAGATACTGTTTAAAGTTTTTGCACGCGCCGCAGATGTGCATGTGTTGATTTTATAGAATAGACATTTTTAGACGGCGGATAGTTTCAGACGGAGCAATTCAAAATATGAATGAGATTCAAACTGTTTTTATGAAGAAACGGTGCTGCGACGGAACAGTGTAAGTGTGTTCCCACAACCGTTAGCTGGCAAAGTGCAAAGTAAAGGTACAAGATTAGTTTTGTTACTCAAAAATTATGGAAATATGCTCCTTTAATAACGTGGACTTAAGAATTAATTTTATTTTTTTTCCGGAGGAAATAGTTCTGAAACATTCTATTCAATATCACGATTTGGAAGGTTAAAGAGCCCAAGTTGCTTACACAAACCTTCTCTAATTAAGGGCTACCAACAACAGTGGAAAAATATATATCTAGCGTGTGAATCAGTTATTTCATGTTTGAAATAATAGTGAACGTTATCGTTAGTTGTCAAAGTATTTCAGTTCGGTGTTCATTATTTTTTTTTGGTTATTTTTTCAACAATAATTTACATCCTTTTTTTATGCGGGCCAGCACTCATGGGACGGGTGTCGCATTGTGTCAGAACTGGAAAATATGTTATGGGGAGGAGGAAAGAGGTAGTAGTGTTTGTGTACATTTGATTTGAACCTTCCCACTGTGCAATTCACTGGTCGACCATCGACCACAAACAGATGAGCTCGCGGTGAAAAACGTTTTGTGCGTAAAAATGTGCGGGTTCCGGGAACAAGGTCTCACCCGAACAAAATTCATTGTAGTATGTACCGTACCGATAGAACAATGTAACGCATCCCACACTCCGACGATGCTCAAGAGAAGTTGCAGTAGAGTAGAATACCCTACAGTCCCCGATGAACTTTTTCGTTTTCGCCCTTTCCTGTACATGGTCTAGTAACTCCAAAATAGACTTTGAAGCTCCAGCCCAGACATGAGAGTTGTATTCCATTGTTAGACAAAGGATGGGGAGTTTCAAAAGACCGAGACACTCCGAGATGCTTCCATTGCGACATAAAAAATGTGGGCGTTCCAGCGAACGTCACACTGAATTCTCGTGCCAAAAACTTCAAGAGTTCCTGATTCATTAATACTTATACCACCCATGATAACAGACGAAGCAACATTGGAAATAAACATTTTCCAACGTTTTTTTTGTGGTACTATTAAGTCTAACTGGTATAAATCCGCTTGGTTTACGAATTTGCCCTGAGAAAATAAAGAAAAAGTAATCAGCTGCCTTGTCAATGTAATTTGTTGTAATATTTTGGTTCTAATTAGAAATTTTTAAACAATTCGATGAGAACCTAAAGTATGAAATAACTACATACATATATCGAATTCTTAGCTTGGGAATAACAGTAACAAAGAAGAGCTATAAGATTTGAAGCAAAAGAAAAAATACGACTTTCCTGTTGGCCAATATTTTGCACTTTTAGCATCGAGTGTGAAATGGAAAAGTCTGTGGCCCGTGTATTTTGTAACTTAAAAGATCATTTTTCTCAACTTTTATTTTTTGTACTCTGCATTTTGAGTGCACACAATTTTATGTGGCGAATAAAAAGAAAAGAAAAAAAAATACAAACTTACCAACAACTTGCATTTGGGCGTACGCTGTGGCGGTTGAAAATAATGGTGCATCGGCTGTTACTTCACAGGAAAAATTTCCAGAAAGCGAAAAGTTCACATTGCGTATAACAACTTGTGTGGCATTCGAAACACTCTCCTGCAAAGTTAAACAGAGAAAAAACAGAAAAATAATTAAACTTACGTAATTTTAGTACTTATAATAATTGAAGAAAAAAAATTCTAAAAGAACAAGGAAAATTCAATTAGTTTAAAACAATAAAATAAAGTCATAACTTTTGAACATATACGAGTACTTGTGTCGCACATAAATATAAATTTTCTACTTCTGTATTTCATAAAAATTTGTCTGTTTGTTTCAAAATGTAAATTAAAAACAAACAAAATGTAAATTAATAACCGAAGTCGACTCTTCTTAAATTCAACATTAGTTTTAACATCTGCAGTTAATCTATTCCCCACTGAATGACGTTGAATGGGTGTAGAAAATGTTTTCATAAAACTTGTGAAACATTTTGGTTATCTATTCACGATACCGAAAACTTATACGTGTGTATTAGTAAAGGTGGATTTGTGTATGCTTTCCGATAGTCGACTTAAGTCGTAATATGACTCATATCATATATTTTTTTTAGCGACTTTTCTCCTTCACACAAAAACAAATTTTATTCTCAAAGAGTTGCAAATTTCCTTATGCTTTATTTGCCAACACCGAAATGAAAACACATTAAACAGCGTGTTTTCACGTTTCCAAAACAAAGTGATTTCAAAGTTTTAAAATGCTGAGCAATTAATCTTTTAATCTTTCTTAATAATTCATCTTTGGGGGTAGGGGCAACGGAAGGCAAAGTGCTTGTGAAAAATGGTCAAATGTATTAACTTTTTTTTATTAAATTTAAAAAAATTTCTTAAAAATTAGACTTCTTATACAAGAAAAAAAAGCAAGAAGAAAAAAACGAATGATTTATGGGTCGTAATATTGTGTCAACACTAGTCCTCTAAATAGAGAAATATTTCGCAATATATTTATAAAGAATAGGAATGCAATTATAAAACTTGCAAACAACTCTTATTTAATCAAATTATTTGTTTAATGTTTTCTATTTTCTTCATTTAATGTCGATTTTGTTTATTTTTTTAAACTTATTTTATATAAACTTTTTAAAAATTTTCCCTGGTAAGCCCTGGTTTCCGAACAAAATTTTTTTCTTCATGTAGTTTGATGGCTTTTTTCATGAGAGAGGAACAATTTTCAGCCTGGATTGGCTTAAATTTATATTTTCTTCAGACAAATTTGAACGCAGATGCCAGTACGCAGAAGTTTTGACTGAGTTGCCCATTATATAAAAAGTTGTGATGTTCGTTAGAAAAATAGTTTAAAAATTTAATAAAAGAAAACTAAAATGGAGGTAAATGAATCATTAGGTCAAAACTTTACAGAGGAAATGTGAAAGTAGCCCATTGGTCGTCTTGGTTTTAAAACTACTTTCATTGCAGTACTAAAATTTTTTATGAACAAAAATTAAAAATTATTTCATAAATATTAAATTCAGCATAAAAGTATGTAAAAACAACAAAATAAAATTAGAACTAAAATTATATATAAAAGTTAACAACAAAACAACAAAATTCATTTGGTCACAAAAATAGGTACGGTTAGAGAAATACAGAAAAACACAAAATATGAAATAGAAATTCATACTAAAAAAGGAAAAAACAGAAGTATTAAGGTAACATCCACTATGTCCACCATTATTTTTGAGTACATTATTGATACTGTTGGGCATAGAATCGATAACCTTACGGCAAGTTTCAACTGGCGTGTTGTACCATATTTCTTGAACTTTTTGCCACAGTTCAGTCTTATTTTGTATATTTTCTCTTTCTAAACCGATTCTTTAGATCTCCCCAAAGATTTTCGATATGATTTCGATCCGGCGAGTGGCTTGGCCACTCCAGGAGGCGGATGTTATTTTCGCGAAACCAAGAACTTACTAATCTGGAGGAGGGTTTAGGGTCATTATATTGTTGAAAGGCCAACAGCAGTGGCATCTCTTCGGTAGGAAATGGCAGCATGACATCCTCAAGTATACTTTTGTTAACTTCTTTGGTCATTGTTTCAGAAATAAGGTGAATAGGACCTACTCCATTCCAAGAAAAACAACTCCAAACCATTATGTTTCCGCCTCCGTGTTTAACTGTTTTGTTTTTGTGTAACGCGGGTCAAATTCTTTCCCTTAGGTCTTGCATTACGCATCATTTCCAAATAAATTTATCTTGGTTTCATCAAAAGAACACTTTGGGAATAATTAACAAAATGTATTTTGACATAAAGAAAACAAGGCAAAACAACTCAATTGCTGCAGCCCTGCCACAATGCAAAATTAATGGCTTTTCTTCACATACGGCAGCTTTGATTTTCAAGACAAATTTTAAAATGAAATCTGAGTAAAATTTTTTTTGTCTGGAGAAAAATTTAATGCAGGCAACATGACTTGTCCGAATTAAGAAATAAATTTAAAAAAGTAAATTCTTAAAAAGTCTCTTATCGAGGCGAATTAAATATTTATTCTTACAACTGACGTGTCGTATCAAACTATATTAAATTACTAACATCGGCAGCTGGTTTCAAGTTTAGAAAACAGGCATTTGCGGGTAAAATATGTTGTTGCTTATTTACTCGTATTGCACACAAAAAGCGCATTTTTAATTAAAAGCGATTTAACAATTTCTAAAGCATAGTTTTTTGCTGACTTATAGTTGTGACCCAGCGTTTTCACTCTACATTTTTAAAACTTAACAATTTTAACATTTCCTTGTTCTATTTATTTTCTAAATTTTACTCACGTCAACTTTTATTCCTGGAAAATGGAAAACTTTTGTGTTCGGATATTCGCCAGGTGTGTAACGGAAGAATTCCAATTGACCACGATAAAACTTTACTGAATACAATGGTGCCCCCTCTATTTGATAGTGGCAGTGCAGTGTCACCGACTGGCTACGACGCACTGCAGGTGGTTCAATATATAAATTTACATCGCGTAATGCAGCCTGAGATAAATCTGAAAAGAAAAAAAGACCACGTTGAGAACAATGCAAAACAAATTGTTGAATTTTAAAACTTATAACTTTAAAATATATGATTTATTTTCAATAGAAGCTGTTAAAATAGTTTAATTAAATATTTCAGTTTTGTTTAATGAGACTAAAAGGCTTAACCGACTTCTTTTGGACACATTCTACAGATGATATCTCACCCTTTTGCACCTCAACTATTGCTAGTCCAAATCCGGTACTAACGCAGTTGTTTTATGTATTATCTTCCACACAAGAAAAAATGAAATTTCTAAAAATCTGTCACAACAAAATGTTCTCTTCACGCTAATCTCTCCAGAAGAGTCCTTATTTTCTCAAGTCCTTAAGATTGCTAGCGAACCAGGTCTGTTCAAAAACTGGAGTAAATTTGTGTACTTTTATTCATCAATTTCTATTTGGTCGCCTTTAAAGCAGTGCCCTCAGATATAGATCTTGTGTGCCAGCGTTTTTTCACATCTTCGCAGTCGTTGTGATCTAAACCTTTTTGTATGTCCTTTAGCTTTCTCAGCGCTTCGGTTTTTATCTCTTCAATTAGCACACAACTTGGCAACGGGCAAAAGTATTGTGTGTGTTTTTGGCCAAAAGCGATGCTCATGCAACGGTTTCCCAACATTTTTATCGGTTGTTGATGTGCTGGCGCAACCAGAGCGAAAGTCTTCATTGGCATCTTCCGACCCAGACTACAATAACGCTTCCGGCTTTTGTGCCAAGTCTGCTAATCTGCTATACAGCTGAAACTGAGAACGATAATCGCATGTACGTAGCCCCCAAATTTTAAACTTAATTTTATTTCTTAAACCGATCTCGTATGTGTGGATGTACATAATCAATAAATGAGTTTTTTGTCATTTCAATAAATGATTCAGTGGAGGGGTTGACAGAGTGCTGGATCCGCAGTCCCGAGGTTGGTGGTTTGGTTACTGAGAAGGACTACGAATATTTTCTGCAGAAAATAGTCCAGTCGTTTTGGCATATGAGACGGATGATTCGTGGCATAAAAGACTTTCATTTCTAAGGTGTATTTGCAGTGTACGCAGTCTAAACTCCCTTAAAGTGTTATACATATTTCGATGTGGTCTTAGAAATTCATAAAAAAAACTACTTTCGATTTCCAGCAATAAATTTACGATGTAGTACTTTTCCTTTTTGTAATGAAAAACTATGGAAAACATAAATTCTTTAAAAAAAATTCCCAGATAAACTAATTCGACTGTCTCCTTTTTTTGTGCTGAGAATAGAAAATCAATTTCAGCTATTAAATAAAAAAGTTAACTTTTGCCATAAATAAAAGCAATTATGAAATCTCCCTTCCAGACACACACACACACATACATACACATACATACAAGATTGATTCACGCGTTGTTCCACAGAATGCAAAGTAATCCAGACAACACACATTTGATTAATAAAAACTGAATGATAAAAAAGAGGAAACGACGATATTTTTTAATTTTTTCTCCACAATAAAAACGACCATAAGCCAGTAATATTTTAATATTTTTCCACAAGATTTATAAAAGACTTTCCAATTTTATTGCATTTTTTTTTTGCTGTCTGTAGACCACAACATAATTTTGGTTTTATTTTTGCGTTGCTCTTCTTTCACTTTCCATTAAACATCGTTATGCGAAAGGCCTTTGTACGGTGACACAATGGAATAAAAAGAAAATTAATTATACAATGCATATAAAGCACGAATGCATATAAAGAGCACCGATATGCATACATATGCATATATTCTTGTTTGATGAGCAGCGTTGCCGAATATGCAAATTTATCTGGGTTTTGCAGTTTTTCGAAGTATTGAGCAGTTTTGAAGTTTTTTGTTTTAAAAATCAGTTTTGATGCAAATTTTTGATCAATATTTTTTGGAATGAATTCTTTATTTTCAACTTTTTATTGCTGAAGTTTTAATTTCATCTCATTACAGTCATTTGCGGTTAATTATTCTCCGAATAATTGATTTTCCCGCTTTAACACACAACAACTAATGGAAAAAACCCGCTTAATTGAGTCGCATTTAATTACGGCATCCTTCGAACTGACTCTTAAAATTAAACAAATTTTAACAAATCACATACAAACATGACGCTTAAGTGTCCTTTGCAAATTCCACACAAATATAACATATAAATGGGTGTGAAACCCAAATAAAAGTATATGGCAACTATCAAAATAATGCGTTTTTATGTATTTTGTAATTACCCTGCTCAATTACGGAAGTTTTTTAATTGATATTGATTGGGTAAACGATTTGCCTCTCGATAGCCGCAAAAACCAAGCATTTTTAAAAACTCAATAAATTCATTTGGCGAATATTCTCATTACATCGTTTTTTTCCAACACTGATTAAGTGCAACGAATTGTATTTTCCTATACTGAGTCTAATATTTTTTTGAAATATAAATCAGAAAATACTTTGCTTTTAAGCGGTCGTGCAGTTCTTCATTGATTTTCGTTTACTTATATATGTACATATTCATATGTATAAATATAAAATAAAATTTAGCTTTAATTATGCAGTTTCTTCACTTGAAAAGCAGATTTTTTATTCCAAATTTGCAGATTTTGTAAAAAACGTATGGCAACTCTGATGATGAGTACCAGGATTAAAGTGGGTGTGTATGTGAAAACAATCATGGTATTAGCAAAGAAATAAGTTTGACTACACGGTACAACATCGAAATTGGCTATAGGTTCTATTTTATACATATTCAGGTGTCCAGTAAAACTATTGTTCTAGTCAAAACATCACAAATGCACCTAAAAGGGGATTTAGACGATAATACAAAGAGAAAATCTTATGAAATTATCTCCGTATTTTAAAAATGAGAATAAAGATCTTAAGACAGATTTTTTTAGGTTTATACCACTGGTAAAAGACCAAAACAAAGTAAAATGTTTACATGAAAATACATCCCTGATCTAATGATGTGTGAAGGAATTTCAAACTTTTAAAAAACGATGAGAGCCGTACGACTGTAAAATTGTTATCCGTATTTTCTTTCTATGTCGTATGGTTTTATTACATATTAAGTTTAGACGATACCATCCGTGCTCTTCTACTCAAAAATTTGACTTATCGTACGACTTCTATTATCGTCTAAATCCGCTTTAAGAAACATTATCCGTAGGCTCAATAACCGGTTAACTGAGCACCTGCTAATACAAATATGACTATAGAAATTAAAATCGTGGCTATTGAGGTATTTGGAGACAATAAAAAAATAAAAAACATGTTTTATTAGCTTTAGTTTTACATTCGACACCTACACGAGTCAATTCCCGAGGTACCCCGGGTACCAGCTTAAAACAAAAAATCGAAGAGCATTTAATCATGTATCTAGTATGTGAATTCATATATTGTAATAGTAAAACTGATAATTGAATCAGAAACGTGTATTAAAGTATGTTCCGGACGCAATATATCTGTGTAAGGTAAGCCCCGATTTTTCAACCTATAGGTATCTGTTTAACGAGCTGGAACTAAAGAAATCACGCCTTGTACTTGCATTTTTGTATTGGCCAGTGAATTGTGTGAACACATCATGAGTATTTTGATGGCAAATGTGTCGGATTATTTTCTAGTTCATCTCTTATGTTCGACCTCAAGGGGATCAGATTTTGACTTAGTATATTGATAACTAGGACAGTCTGCTTTCCGTAGTATAGAGGAAACGGAGTTTTCGGTTATAACGGCAACCGGAACTCTAGAAAGTTTCTGTATAACTTTGGCTATGCAGATTCATACGAAATGTTCTCCAAAGGTGAACTGGCAGACCGGATACCAACATCCAGGGGACATGTTCATACCTTGAAAGTAGGACCTTGACTGGGACCTTCGGACGGTGTTTTGACTGTAAAGACATAAGAAGGGGCGGTGGGAGTTACTGATAATTATGGTTTATTTGCGGTGATTCAAATGCCCCCAAGGGGATGTTGTTTTGCAGCATATTCCGGGACCTCCTCAAAGAACATTCAGCGATACACACAACTATTTTTGCATGTGTGTTTGTTGGTTGGCACACACTTTCACTACGCAAAACGTTTTGAAAGACTTGGTATGTCATGAGCTGAGCACGTTTCAAAATTATGGAGAGATTTTTAAGCCCTATTGTTGTTCAACATACATATTTTTAAATCAATAGTATTTAATCAGTAATTTCTTGACTTGTGTCTGTTTTTCAGGCGGTAGAGGGAATTCAGAAGCAATGGTTTTGTGCTTTTAGGGACAGCCAAAATGCATACGCAAATATACGGATATCCTGGCCTGTAACGATAATTTTCGCTTCATTTTCAGTCTTCATACAAACATTTGATCGATTTATGGAAAGTTTTTTTGTTTCCTCTGTGATGAAAAAGTATGCATGACTGTGTGCCCTTATGTATCTGTCCATGTATATTATGTATGTATGTAGAATATGCACGAAATATTTGAATACAGTAAATGTATTTATGTTTCAGAAGGCGAAACGGGTTGAATTTTAAAACTCGCATAATAGTGTAGGTTCGATAAATTTATTTCAACATCAAATTTATATGCCAAAGTCTGTAAAAAAATATTTTAGAGATAGAACCTCCGTCACTTGTCAGGCTGTTTGTTTATTTCTTCTTTTATGTTCATCTAAATGAAGGAATCAAATAAATAAAGTTAATACGTTAAATTAACTATTGACCTCATACACGAAAGCGCTTAAATTTATTAAAAGCCTATTGAACGATTTTTGTATAGAGTTTTAATAAACAGAAACAATTTTTTCTGCTTAAGGCCCTAAACCTTTATCTTTGATAATAATTTTACTTGCTTTTTAGTTATTTGCTCTAAAGTTATTTTAAAAGAAGAATCCTTCTTTAACGGAGCAAATAAATATTGACTCTTATCTGCTGAAAAACGATGGCTCAGAATTGACGAATTCAATAAAGTTTGTTTGACCAAAAAAATATCATAAAATGCCATTTATGAAACATGTAAAGGAAACATCAATCGTACTCTCTATGCGCCTCTACTCGGGCTGTCTCATACCTCTACCAGTAATCCGCCAGATAGTGGAGGAAGTCGAGGCACCTCAGCTGGCAGCCCGACATCCTTAAGGATCTTCAGGCCTTAACTAGATTCGTGGGAAAGTTCTCCACCATCTAATTCTAATGAATAGCAGGAATCTGCTGCACCCGAAATCTGTGGATCACCGAAAACAGACCATATTATCAGCCTCTATCAATGCATGTCCATGACTTCTTCGTTTTAAACCCGAACCCAAGTAGGTGTGAGCTTCAGTGCACAACCGAAGTCAAACAGGAGCTTCCTAGAGTTTTGCTTGCCGAGCCAACCGATGAACTGCTTTTCCTATGCGCGCCGGAAAGTAGACTGCTCCACTTTGAAGTTCATTGATGCAAAACCTGCTCCCTCGGAGTCCAAACCATTAAGTAGAAGTGGTTTTGTTTTGCTTGAGCTTTTCTAAATCAAAACAATTTATGTAAATGGTGTTAAAATTGGAAATTTCGTCTGCCAGACCGAAACTTGCATATCGTCCAGGAGTTTTAGTTTTCAGTACAATTTCACGGATGACATTCATCATCCCTGGCTTGTGTTAGTACATGCATTATGTAAATGATGACTATTTTGTGTCATACATGCAAGTGCATGCATTTGAAAGCACTGCCGGTACGTATAATGATTTCAAAATAATTTCATGATCAGTATACCTTCCGTAATGCAAGCACACAAGGGAAACCGAGGAAGATTTACCGACCTACACCTCTAACGTACTCGTACAATGCAGCAACGTATCACATGAGGATGCGTGTAACATGCATTTACGCAAAATGAGTGAGTGAATGAATAAATTTACGAATAAAATATTCATGCATTCACACGTCAACACACGTATCACTCGTAGCGAAATTTTCATAATAAAAGAGAAATGCCTGATGCATGAGTTGTTTTCCACTTCAGTTGTGACGGTTGAAATTAAAGTTTTATTAAACTCCAAAAAAAAAACCCAAGAAAAAACTATATTTTTTCTGTTTTAGTTTTGTTTAAGTATATTTTTAGATATAAATATTAAAACTTACGTATTAAAAAAATGGAAGTAGTACGATTTTGTTTGAACTTAAACACAAGATTTATAGCGTTTTTAAAAGACGTGACTAATAAATGTCCTTTAAGCTCTCTGATTCAGGGTGGGATTCTTCTGACAATCTGCAGTGGGAGCTTCGACACAAGTTTATGTAAAATACTTTCTACTCGTTTAATGGTGCAAGCTGGGGTTCTCAAAAATAATCCAACCACCTTGTAGAAAAAATATCTTCAATTTAAAAACGCTTTACGCCAACATTTTGATTTAACGTATCGTCGCGCGCTGGATAGATTATTTTTTTATTCTTAATAATTTCTCAGGTTTTATTTCCTGATGTGACTTATTATTAAACTGTAGACTTAAGACATTTGAAAAATACTCGTAAAAGCTGTCAACCTTATATTCAATTGGTTTTAAAGACACAATGAGAATTAAAAGAAGAAAAGGTTTTAAGAGTACACAAAAAAAAAACTGCTAAATATTTTGTTTATTAAATTATATAGTTTCAAAGTGATTAAATAAACTCAGTTGAATATTTATTTGAAAAACTTGGTCATAGTGTCCCAGATGTTAGAAACTTCTTTAGCGTCAAGCAACTGTTCCGGCAAATTGGTTTGAGTTTTCCAGTAATTGTTACCTAAATCTTTATTCTACTGTTTATTGAAACGCTCTTTATTTGTTGTATAAATAATTTTTATAATTTCCATGAAAAGAAAATTCTCGCGTGAAAGATTGTTAATAATAAAATCACTCTGGCACGTCTCATTTTCTGCTACTTGCAGTTCTAAACTAGAAATTTTGACTAAAACTTAAGTAAACAGAGCTTTTAAAACCTTCTTGTATATTTAGGCTTCTTTTTATAGATGGCAGTTATTGTACATGAACTTTAGTTTAGCTAATGTCCAGTTTTATGCTTTTAACACAATTGCGACCCGAAAAGTCTTCTTTTCTAATTTTGTTTCTCAATTAAATGATTATTTTGCATTTATTGGGGCTATTATTCAATCATTTCCAGCCTAAATGTTCACTTTGCTCGCAGCATCCTTTAACACGCGACGCTGTCATTGGGATAATAAGATCGGCCGTAGCGAGCAGGTAAATAATTTCCAATAAAACAAGCGAAAACGTTTTTATGGACGAAATAACTTTCCGAAACTTGAATTATGGAAAAAAAACATCCAAAATACTAAAAGTTTTTTTGAGCCATTTAATTTTATTCCACTTTACAAACTCATTTTAGAAATAAAACAATTTGTATGCGGCTATTTTATTTAAATGTTACAAACTGATGGAAGAATGTATTGCATTTAACAAAAACAAAAAAAATTAAAAAGTCTTAAATAATTTTAAACTTGAGAACTGAATTGTCTTCCAAGGAGAACGGCCAATAAAAATGTTTAAAATGAATTCTCGTCATTAACGGAAGTTCTCTGGCCGGAACTTTTGTGAAAAATTTTCAATAAAACTATAAAATACAATATATTTTCTCTTGATGATGAATAACTTTTGCTTAACCCATAAGGATAGCAAAAAGTAATATTTTTACATTTAGCCGGACCTAATCTTATTTATTAAGTATTTTTTAGTTTTTGCAACTTGGGGCCATCATTTCATTGACATTTAGTGACATATTTTGCAGCAGTTATTAATAGCGCTTCTGCACCTAGACGAGATAAAACTATACCTTGAACATATAGAACTTTTAAATATGATAGAAATCAATTGTTTAAAGAAAATTTGTTACTTAAACAAAGCCAAAGCCAAACATACATTAAGATTAATTTAGACTTCTTTCAAGGAAAACGATTTTAGATGGTTTCTCTCATTTGTATTCATATGTCGGTCTGAGGAAATAAAGCAACTGTGTCAATCTTTGTCCAACACTCAATTATATTTATTTTCATATGATGGCTTTAATGCCTCTCTTAAATAATTTTCCTTTTCAATTCAATGATTTGTCCAATCAAAACGGAAAATGTCTCTAATTAAATATTACCTTAAATTTATGAAGTTGTCAGTTTTACACTTTTGTGTGATTGTATGAATTTATTTGTTAATTAAGTGACGATTAATTAAATTTAATAAAGATTTGAATGACAGACAAATACATACACACATACAGCTGGGCGTGTATATTTCTATCTATATAGGTTTCTACAAAGGGCGTACCATATAGTTTTCATAACTTCAACTGAAACTCATTATAATTGAGATTTGAACATTTATTTTTATTTTTATTTCATATTAATTTTCCTTACAATTGTGTATAAAGATGTCATAATATGAAATTCTATTTGTAGATAAATACGTTATTTGGAATATTTTACACAGAAAATTTTAAATTGGGACAAGCCACTAGAATTTAGAAATCCATTTGACCTCCATATTCGAAGTTATTGTGCTGAAAAGTGTACAGCACACAAATATTTCTATGAGTTTTTCCAAATAAAAATGTAGCTTTATTATAAAATAAGATTGCTGGGAAAAACCTATAAACTAGCCATCCTCTCATGACTAATATATATAGTGGTTCATTCAACTTGATATGAACTTATCTGCTTTTGATGCATTATAGTGGTTTGTGCGACACAATCTTATTGATTTGGCAGCAGTCGGTCACTTACTACGTCGCAACGACTTTTAAAGTTGACAGATTTCCTAGATTATTCAGGCAGCAACATTCTTCAGAGACACCGCACAAGAAATACTTAAAGTACAGCTGCGTAACATCTCCAAAAACACTGACGCAACGATGACGTGTGTATGCCGTCGTTTTAAAACCAAGTTTTGTTCAAGTTCATATCTTCTGTTTCATGGCATCAAGGCTACTTGGAGACCTTATCCGTTCGAATTTCTAATCTAGTATTTTTGTTCAATCTGCAAGTTTATCTACCCAAAATTAAAATTTTACAATTTTAAATATTCCGATTTGTTATTAAACTTTCGTAACACCCATATTTAATGGATAACATGAATATTTTTCATACAGTTAAAGCTGGGGGCCTTCCAAAAGTAAAATAAACTATTGATTCCAATTTAAAGAAGAATTTATTGTAAAAAATTTTACACCTCTTTCTGACAAAGTGAAGAATATATTCACGTGTAATAGTAAACGGTTCCACATTATAAGTTCTTGCGAAACTTCAGAAGAAAAGCTTTAATCGGTTACGAGTAATCTGGCAAGAGTATTAATAAATGTAACATGCCACCATCGGCGCAAATACCGCAATCTGTAACGATTTTTATCGTGGGAAATCGGCACATATTTTAAAACTGAGGACGATTAATTTTGAAGCATTCACACTATCGTTGCATGTTGCACAAAAAATTAAAAATATAAAAATAATCTGTAAATCTGCATTATCGGTCCACGATAAACTAATGTGGGGCTCTCTCACTCTCTCTCTCTCTCTCTTCCGAGGACATTCAAGAAAGTCACATTCTCTTCAGAATTCATTTCTTTAACACTTAAAATTAATATTTGTATAATTTTATTTGAAGCATAAAAGTTTTTGCCAGCAACTGTGTCAGCATATCAGTTTTAATCGGTAATGTGATCGGGGATTTAGCTGCCGATCAAAGTTGGCACATTTCAAAGCGTTTATTGGTCGGCGTTAAGCGGATGAGTTTTCACGACATCTGCGCATGGCGCTAATACAATCGGTAGAGGAATTTTGTAGAAAGTCGGTTGGATCTTGCGATTAATTTTTTATGTAAGAGTTTTTAGTTCAGGCTTTTAGTGAAGTTGGTAACTTTTACTTATGTAAATTTTTGAAATATTTCAAATATCAAATCTTTGAAATGTAAAATTATTGATATTTCTCGGCCATATAAAAGAATGTTTAATTTGACTTGCATGTGTCTAACAAGTAAACGAGCAAAACGGCCTGCGCCGCCTATAAGCAAACTTTTATAAGGCCAAACTAATCGTCCGCTTTACCTCCAAGTTACAACGATAAAGATTTTTCACACACACATTCTAACGCAGTGCAAAATGTTTTTCTAACTTTGTGTTGTTATACTGTTTAAGTCTGTTGGGTACAATTTTAAAACAATTTGTTAAATTGTTTGTAAAATTTATGTTTTAGCAAATAAAAAATGATTATAACGACTTGAGTAGTAAAATACAAACTTTAATAGAAACCACATTAAAAACTACTTACACTACAGAAGAACATAAATTTGAAAAGCTGCAATTTGAAGTTTGACGAAGGCGTTCATAAAAAAGAAGAAGCACGTGTAACAGTAAATGTAAGTTTGATATAAACATTTTTACCCGTTTCATTGGCTTGAAATATTTTAGAACTGTTTTAAAATCTAGATTGATATGATGAATTGGATGTTTGGATGTGTTAACCAAAAACCTCTCAATCCAAATTCAATATGTCTTGGTACAAAATCTTTGGATTATTTTTGTTTAATTCGCTAAACGCTTAAAATTGAATAAAATTAATGTAAACGCCGGGTAAACAAGGTTTTGTTGCTTTGAAAAATATATTGTACAAATTGTAAACTCTGATGCTCTGCAATCTACGGATTTTTATTGTGTCACCTAATTTACATATATAAAAAAAAATAACGCACGGTCTAAAAAGATCATAAATCTTTCAACAAAAATGTCAGCAAATGTCGAGGTTCTTCAAAGAACATGCTATTTTTTCGTACCTGCCGGTAATTTCTACCATCTCTTCGTTGACCTTCAGCCATGACACTTATCTTTTGTGACATTTTTTTAATCAGTGATTGAAAGAGTTAATACCAAAAAGAGATGTACATCAGAATTGCATAAATATTATTGCTGTATACAAAATTTTTGATCGTGGTTTCTTTACCGTTTT
Organism: Epicampocera succincta; assembly: GCA_932526305.1. Classification (NCBI taxonomy): domain Eukaryota; kingdom Metazoa; phylum Arthropoda; class Insecta; order Diptera; family Tachinidae; genus Epicampocera; species Epicampocera succincta. Next base: position 64,963,038 of record OW052034.1, read on the forward strand.
TATGGCAACATGTCTTATATTTAAAAAAAAATCGCTAATTCGGAACGCTGGCGTCTTAAGCTCCAAGTGCCACTTTTAAGCAAATATTTTTTTTAATCTACAAGAACGCAACATCTTATATTTGACTTTGTTACAGCTTTTTTAAGTGTGGCTGAACTCTTCACTTTTAGTTATATTTTCAATTGAAATATATCCATATAGTTCCCCAAAACCAAAATAAGTAGAAAAAAGTAAGAGTGTAATTCACGGCACTAAAATTATTGGCAGATATTTGATATAAGTGATTTCACAAGAGATTAAACAGTTTAAAATATGAAGTAAAAAATAAAGTGAATAACTCAGTGACAGCAGATAAATGAAATAATCACCCAATTTTGTTTCCCTCCATCAGATGCTGTCAAGTGCAAAGTTGCCACATTTTTAAACATTGTTGCAGCACGATATTTTCTTTTATGTTGCATATCATTGTTGTGAATACAGGTTTTATTTACACAAAATATGTTATTGTTTGCTCTTATTTACTTCCAATGGACCGATCCTATCACAGTCTCTTCGCTTAGTGTTCAGGCTACAATTGTACTTTTTTTTTGGTACTATTCAAACTCGAAAAGTACAATAGTACTCCAATGGCATATTTGGCGAAATTCACGAATCACCTCAGTTTTGGTAACCCTTTGCGGCTTAATCCAAAGATATACTGAATTCATAAAATTGTATTTGTTATGATATAAATATATGAAGTTATTATCATAATTTTAGTTGCCATCTCAAAAACGATATAAAAGCCATTTTATACATTTGCAATACTGAATTGGTTTTTTGTTATAACGCATGTGAAATATATTATAGCGCAAATGAAATCTAATGTATATTTTTTGTTATATTCTTAGTAAAAATAATACAAATTAAAAAAACATGTGTTCTAGTACAATTAAGGTCAAAAAAGTAAAATTTTGCAAGCAATTTTGGTACAACTTAAAAATTTTGAATGCCATCCCTGGTTCATATGTATGTATATACATGTGTGTTCAACGTACATGTATAAGTATGTGTGTGTGCATGTAAGCCCAGCAAACATTAAAATTGATACTAAAAGGTGTCAATAAGATGTGTAAATCTATCACATACGAATGTTCGGGAACTTGGATAATACCTACGAAATGAATCAAACTAGTGTAATTAAATTGGACAGGATTAGTTTAATTTTTGGGTATTGAGCTGCTGTCATCTAGATGGCTTAAAGCTCTATTGATTCTTGAATTTAAGTGGAGATATATTAAACTTTGTATCGGGTTTTTATCACCATAGTGTCACATTTGTCACAGTTTAGAGAGAGAGTATCAGAAACTATCACAAAAAGAATACGGATTCGAAGCTTCAACGCATTTACTGGCTACATATCAGCATTTGATTTACCTTTTTAGTGCTTTCTCTGACTCTTAAACTGTTATTGAACTTTTTTTGTACGATTTTCCATTATACTACAGTAAGTCCATTCACATTTCACATCTCTGGGTTTTCAGGGTGTTCATATACAAATAATCTGTAGAAAAAAACAATTATCGTTTACACTTCGTGCTTAATAAATATTTTTTTTCATATTTTGCTTTCACCGTCAATAAAATAAAATTGCTTTTCCAAGGATATATTTAAATTATGTTGGTTAAATAATCATATTATTTTAATTTTTGTATAACTTTTACCAATAACAATAATTTTGCTATTAGAATATGATTATATGCGTTTGAGTGTTCTTTCTTTTTAAAATAATATGTTTAGTTTTTGGAATATACGAGTATATGGTTTTGCATGACAATAGTGTGATTGATCACAAAACCAGTATTGTTGATTTTAAGCATTATATTGTCACATGGGACAAATTTATTTCTGAAAGTGTCAGGTTTTGAGTGTTGGTCTAATGGCAACAACCACGCTGTATTCTCGATCCAGCCATACTCTTCCAGAATTGCCCTCGAAATGTTTTCCCCTCAACTAAATATATTTCTCATCATGTTTTTAGAGGAAATATATAATAAAATACACATGTATTTATGTAAGTTATTGTATAATGATGCTTTTTTGGCTGCAACAAGAAAATTTTATTTTTTTTTGCATGTAAATACACACAAATTGAATAAAAGCAATTAAAAAATTCTACGTATCTGTAGCCAGTAGCTTGCCTTCTGCCCCACTACATACATACATATGTTTTATTTAAAACAAACATTAATTCAGTTCACTCTGTATTTTGTTTGCCATTATTTTGAAAAGTTAGCACAGAGAAAATTGTATTTTAAACTTTATAATAATGTTTCACCAAAAATTTGTGCTCTCCAAACACTAGAAATTTAGAAAAAAAATCTAACCATGAGGAAAATGCAGGCACTCAATCTGTGCAGAATTATTTTAAAAAAAATTTTACATCACAGTTTTTATTTCTTTGTTATTGAAACAAAGTTTTTGCTAACAGTGTTTTTGTTTTAACCAATTGTTTGTGGATGTTTAAGTAAACAGTTTTATGCAAATATTTAAAAGCAAAGGAAAAATAAAGCAAAAGTTCACTGGTTATTAAAAGCGTAAATACTATAAAAAAAAGGTTCAAAAACAGAAGCAAATTTTACCTTTTGGCAGGGACCTACAACAATGTGAGACGCAACTTCCTTGTACAATTATAGTTTAATGGCGAGCATTTAGTGACTCTGCCTTTTAAATTTCTTTTTTAGCTCTTTGTGACTTGATTAATTTGCCACTGCCAATAGTACAACTTCATTAAAATTGCATTGCCAGTAATGAATTTCTTACTACTCTCTTGTTTAAGGATTTTGCTGGAGAAGAAAAGGTTGAAGTTCAAAACCTCGTAACAATTTTTTTTACTATTTTACTGCAGAAACTAAATGATACTCGTAGCATGTCATGGACTTGCACTTGGCGTTACCTATTTTCTACTTTTTCTTACAAAATAACTAATTTTTATATGACAATAAATACTGAAGCTTCATAATCAGTTATAGGGTTTTGCATTTTAGCTAACGATATACTAAAACATTATTGTAAAAAATGATAAATATAGGAGAAAACAAATTAATTAATATTAATTTCATAATTTTTTTTTGAGCGGAGTAGTCTAGAGCCAAATATCTAGATTATTGGACTTAATGGGTTAACAGTGTTCTTTTTTGTAGAGCTAAAATGTTTCTGCTAGATTCGGTTCGAGTTCATTTTATGTTTATAATTACTGTGTTTAATTACCAAAAAACCGAAAAGACTTTAAAAAATAATCAACTACAAAAAAAAAAACATTACAAGTAAAATATTGAATATTTGTATATTTTGCAGAAACTGTATTGGGTGGGCTTGACTGATCGATATGTTTTTTGAAGCGCCGATAATGTGAACACGAGAACCATCTTTATCGACAACTAAAGGGCCACTCAAAGTTACCGATTAAAATTGATACGATGACCCAATTGCTTGCAAACATCTCTTTTTGAAAAAAGAAAAATATATAAAAAAATTTGTCAGAGTTCAGAAATGGATTCTGAATAACTTTCTTTAACGTCCTCGAAGTGCCAGTAAATGAATAGAGTGGTACAGAGGAATGGAAAAGAACAGAAAAAGCCACTCATTATGAACCGATGGCGTTAACGTTAATGCCGATTACTTTAATATTTTCAATTCCATATAAACCTAAAAGTATTATCGCAACGTGTTAAAAAAATGGGAATACTCGAAAATAACTAAATCGTCCAAAGTTTTTAAAATGTGTGACGACTTAGCGCTGTAAAAACTGTTACGCATTGTGCTATTTGGGATCTTACCTTTAAGCTCAGATTCCATTATCAGCGTAATCTGCGACGAAATTTTTTCCGCTGTGTCGTCACACAGTTGAAAACTTTGCAGTACTTTGACAGTTATTTTTCGGTCCAAAACTCATTTGCGAAAGGAATAAATACAAGTAACCCTGCATAAGAAAGCCCACCTAGTGTGCGAAACAAGTTTTTGAATAAAACGCAGTTTAAGTTTCCCCCGTGTGTTGCACTTTCATACTGTGCGCGTTCTCAGTTCATTGTTGAAACACTATAAGTGGGTTTTAGTGTTTTATATAATTGAATTTTTGCAAATTGAAGGTTTTTTACATATAAATCCAAAACAAAAAAGTAAAATTATGATATTTGACACACTAGGTGGGGATCCATATGCAGGTTCACAATTGTAATGGTTTGTAATTAGTTCCTCTCTTATAAAATACACTTACACTGCCCTCCGCTCAGTCAAATTCTCGATCTCAAAATCAAAGCTCAATTGAGGCAATAATCGATGCACCGCCTCCACACTATCGTGCTTAATTGGGCAAATTAAATCATATGATTTTGTTTATTGGCACACAGAAAATCACTTTCGGATGTATGTATATTGTATATCAATTTTAGAAGCAAAATGCTAAATATTTTCTAATTTTTGTTTTGCTAACAGACGTTTTCAAACCATATATGGGAAAATCGGTACGACTGTAAAGTTTTGGTATTTGTACTTTCAACTATTAATTTGTACCATAAATTCTTCTAGTGTAAACGGAATAATATATTTACAAAAAAAAGTTTTTTACTGCAATTAATTAAAGCCAGTTGTCACATTTTCAAAATCCGATCGGTGCACAAGTGGCCGACGAAAATTTTGGAGCGTTTACATTACTGATGCAACAAGACTAATTTTGATAGTCCACAGTCAGTCCAATTTCGGCACAGTTTGTAGCATTTTAAAAAATTGTGAACGTTCACAACTATCGGCACATAAAATGACACAAAACTCGTAGTTAGATGTAAGAATTTGAGTATTTAGGAGTGAACCATTCGAAGCTTTAAGACAGCCATGCAGCCAAACAAAAATGGAACGTCAAACAAAGGAGAGAAAGAATCCCAAAAAATTAGTTTTCTTAAACACACAAAAGGAATTAAACAATTCCTACCCTTATTTCTCTATTCAAACACTATAAACTTTTACCAAATCTATTCTATATTTCAGTGGGAATTTTGGAAAAATAATCAGGGATCGGAAATCTTAATTTCATTACAATCTGCAGTACTGCAAAGCCGTTCTCATTTGCAGCTGCTTTGAAAGACAAAATAAATATTTGATATTAATTAAAGTACGAATATCGTATTCACAAAATAATGTAAATATTTGCCAATGCAAGAACCAAACACAAATGCTGCCAATAGTTTTCAGTACTCCAAAAAGGAAATATGTGTTCAAGTCTGTCTGTACGCTTCATAATGGCTATTGATTTTAAGCGGTTAACAGCAAAACAGCTTCCCACATACGACTATAGCGTATAACGTGTTTGTAAGCAGACATAAAAGTGCAAACAGCAAGCGATACGTTTGTAGTCACATGTTAATTTACAGCAACGGAACCACTTGAGCTCAATAATTAAACGATCATATTATATTAGCCAATTAAATGTGAGGTTAAAATTCCAATTAGGGTTTGTTCAGATGCTACCGAATGCACACCCGCACTCACAGACTTCAAATAGTTTAAAACTAAAAACATAAAATAGGAAGCAAAAAGGAATACTAAATACGAGTAAATTGTAGGAGTGGCGATGTAACGCGTTTAAAAGCAAACGAGAAATGAAATAATTTATTAACAGGCGGCATTGAAATAATATTAGAATTCAAAGTTGTAGTCCCTCTTGTTCCGATGAATAGACAAATTCGGCAAACATAAGAAAATTTTTACTTTTATCTGTTACAATTTAGTGAAGTTTTCGCTTTTAAAAACATTCAACAATTTTTCTAATTTTCGACAATTTTACCTTTTTTTTTGAAACGTGAATGTTTTTTCTTTTCGCGAGTAGTTCGATATCTCTAGTGTTTTTATTGCACAGTATTTGGCAAGATAGCGTCGTTATGAAGCGTATAGCGTCAGCTGAAATGCAAAACCCATTAACTGGCGCTCACTATTTTACAATTGAAGCAAAACAATAACTTGTCATGGAACTTACACTTGTACTTTTGACTCTCGCTTATAAAATGTCTAATGTTTATCACACGAGAGTAAAAGTTGGAGATGAAAAATCCATGTGATATTTTAGTTATGTGATTCTGCAGTTCAGCTTACTGTATGTATGTGATAAATCTAAAAATAAAGCAACATAAGAAATATCTTACTTTTAAAAATATTTGTGGAAAAAACTTGGTGCCTTAAAATTAGAAAAAGATTTTGCTGTACAGAAATATTGTTGAAAACGCGACTTTGCAGATATATGAATATATATAGAACGGTTTCATTCTCCAAAAACGGCTAAAAATGCTATTCCGGGATATGATAAGATTCGTTCTATGCAATTTTTATTTATTAAAAATTAAATTTTTTTAGGGGTTTTTTGGGTTTTGCAACTTGGATCCGAGGTTTTGGACTCGAGGCGCCTAAAAAATTAAATGTGCTTCTGAGACTTGTTATCCCCTCGAGATTTATTCTCAATTTCTTGTAATTATACTTGTAACCAGCTAAAGCCTTATTTTCGTAATACAGTTTTAAATTTAAGTTCACAATTAATTACAAAAGTTGAAAATTAATGTTGTAGATGTTATATTTTAAAGCTTCACATTAACACGCTCTTTGCTGAAGCATCATTGAGTTGCCTGAATTTCTTGTAGTTTGCAGCGCTCAGATAAACAAACAGCGTTTAACAAAAATTCAAAATACTAAAAAAAAAAACCTAAATATCGAGTAACGAATCCAGAATTCCATTCGACAGCGAGTAGTAATTTCGTGTTAACAATTTTAAATCAATTCGTTGGGAAAGCTGTACTGTCTTAATAGCGTGTGTGTGTGTGTCTGTGTGTTTGTGTGTGTTCTTAATAGGCAGCGTTTTCTGTGAAATATTTGAAATTGGAAAAAATTCCATGGTCGAGTATTCAAGCAATGCGTGAAAATCACTGATAAGCCAAACATTAACCCATACCATTTACTTCAATAAAAAAGCTAAAATATTTCTTAATGCCACTTGTTGTTAGTGCCACACATCCTCTACGCTTGTTGTACTCGTATGTAGAAATGCACATACTTCACTTACATTATAAACTGTCTGTCTAAAAAGAGTCCAGTTCGGTTCGGCTCAGTTCGGTTTAACATTGCGCTAAGCCACGACTTTGCACCATATTTTCTATGCTTGCTGTATGGTATTGGCCTTGCCACAAATTGACCTATTTTTTACTAGCCGCATGGGGGCTCCCCTCCTCCCAACACAGCCAAGCGCACACGATATTCTCAATTTAGTTTCCTTAGTTTCTTGTTTTTCGTATTATAAATATTTATGTTTATTGGATTTTGCGAAACTATGCCACGAAATTGTACACATTTTAATACATACATATATTTATTGATGAAAACGTTGTGTTTGAGAGGTTTATATTTTATGGTTCTTATGAGTTTCATAAAATCGTTACTAACGTTTCACTTGGCAACTCGTTAGATAAGTTGTGTAGAAGAAAGCTTTTAGATACAAAATCAATACAATCTATTTTAGCATAACATTTACATTGGAAAATATTTCACACTTGAAATTTTATTTACGCGCTGCCAGTCTTCAGTGATTAAGAAATCTTCTTTCGCAACTTCGAAGGGGGTGGGGAGGGGGGCAACATTTGTATTTAAAAGTTTGTAGCAATTTTGTGCTCACTAATACTCATATTCCGTTGCAGCCATTTTTCAGGGTGAGTAAATCAATGTTTCCATTAAATCGTAGACCAACCAAATATTTGGCTTATAATTTCCGCATCGCTGATCGTTGTGTAGACAGCATGTGGTACCTTTTACAAAGCATTAAACTTTTGTTTCGGAGGGAAAAAATCATGTAAAGAAAGCTAAAAAGAGATATATGTGCCATATTAATATAAATTGCTGTTTAAACACTCTCTTTTTGAGCAGCCCACAAGGTACGTCGTCTTAACTTTTTACCACTTCACATTTCATTAAGTCATATTATAAACTTTCACTTGAAAATAAATGTACAAATGTAGGAATTTAGTTTTTAGTAGCGACCATAAAATAAACAATTATTGTGAAACAAAAAGGAAGATGAACTATAATTTCATTAATAATTTATTGCATTTGTATGCGCAACACTATTAGCGTTGAATAAAGCAGATTTCAACAAACGCTAGTAGTTATAGGAGTAGCGACAATAACCCAGCAAACGGTTTTTCTACTCAATAAAAAGTGTAAATTCAACATCGAAATTTTCTTATAATAATAATTGAATTAAATTAAGAAAAACAAATTTTGTGCCGTGTTTTTGCATTTTACACAAAATTAGCTATGATAAAAACCTAAATATCTAACGTTTTCAAAATCCAATAAAGCTCCCAAAATAAACTCCATTCGATATAAGTAAGACAGTTTTCCATAAATGCTACTCGGCACAGAAATCCTTAGAAATCCTAAACACCTTAAGTTTCCAATTTTTTCTCATTTTGGCCCAGCAAATTTAAATCAAATTTAACTTTTTTTAAATAATTTTTTTTTTATTATGAGTTAATTTAATTCTTAGAAATTTGCCAAATAAGAATTTGTCAAGGCATAAAAATTGCTGCCCAATAGGATTAAAAGTCTTTTTTAAGTGTAATTTCCTTATATAAATAAATAAACAAAAATAAGATGTTAAAATATATATTTTTCATATCTGGCTGGAAAAGTGTTATCGTGTTGTTAAATTTTTAAGGCTTTACAAAAAACAAAATAACAACCAATAAACTTTTTGCCTAAAAACTAGTATTTTTCCATAATTTTCTTGTTGATTTAGCAAAAAAAAAATCTAATGTTTGATGTTTGTTTAATAAAATATTTATTCCTTCCAATAAATTAAACTAAAAACAAAATTTTCTTTTAAAATGTTTTTAAATTAAAAATATATGTATTTATGTACATACATACATATTTCATATAGACAGAAAAAAATTATAACAACGCACATACGTTTATTATAAACCAAAGACGTATGTTTATGATAAAAACTTAAATATTTTTTACAGCCAGTTCCATGATATCGAATGTTAATCTTCGCCAATATTTTGAATAAAAGAAGGCGGTTGATCAAATCCCCACATTCAGCAAATCCTTAATGAAAATTTATAAATAGTCTTGAAATCAATTTCTGGACTTTCAAAATACTGGCGAATAGTATTGTTTTCCACAGGATTTTTCCAGTCCTAAATGGATAATAAAAATATAAACCAGAATTTATGTTGACAAAGATGATGATGGATTCTTCTGGGACTTACACTAGACCTTCTCAGTTTCAAAAGAGAATGCACAATAATTGCTAGAAATTAGTGGCCACTAGAGCAATTAATCCGAATATGTGTATGTGGGCCATGTCCCGAGTGATGGAATGCGTGCATCCTGCAAGATACGAAACATTGCAGAAAGTCCACATCAGCCAACTTCTCAGCAGATGGGAATGTATCTATCCACTTTATCTGTTAGTTGGCCGCCACATTTCCATATAATCAAAATCAATTTACAACGTTAATGGCAGCAGATTATCTATTAAATAATAACATTTTGGTTTTTTTTTCACCAGTTCATTAACTTTAATAAAGCCAACCAAAAGTTATTTATTTTATTACTTTAAAGTGTTTAAACGATGATTTAGAATTTGATTAAGTTTTATTCTTCTCAACAAATTTCTTTAAGCAGAAATTTACTAAACGTTGGCTGTACAAGAGATTTCAGCTTGACCGCAAACTAAATAACAGCCACAAATCCACAATACGAATCTCATTCGTAAGGCTTAAGTTTGTACATAAATATGGAAATTAAAAAGAAACATATTTACCTAATTTATATGGATATTTCGTTATTGATTAATATTTAGGCCATTTAATGCCTTTCATGTTTGACAACAGAAAAAGTAAATCTATTTAAATGACATATTTATCCTTAATTTGTATTCATTTGATTCTACTATTCTATAATGCGCCTTTTTATTTACGGTTTTTCTTTTTTTTTTCCACCCATCTTCAATCTGGGTCTTACAAAATAATAGTTTATCTTGCGTCTGCACATCATCCATCATAAAAAACTATTTCATGTTTTATTATTCATTATCTTTAGATTTGTATTTATTTTATTGTTCTAGTTGCTGCCACTCCTGCCCAAATAAGTGACCTGACAGTTTTCCTATTTCAGTTGATACGATCATAAAGTTTTCTCTACTTTCTTAGAAAGAAAGCAGCAGCATAATCCCACTATTTAGGAGATATAAGACCATAAAGTTATTTGTCATAATAATATAATAGGTTTGGCAACTAGTCCTAAACTCTGTGTTTGTAAATATTCGCAAGCGATAACGGCAAGTTGAGTTGTTGTAAATTTTCCTTACGCTTTTAACTTTTTGCTAAATTCTGAAGAGCAAATTAAGTTTCGTTGTTATCTCCAGTATAACAACGGCTTGCACAACAAAAATTTAGCTGAAATTCAATAGAATTGCAGCGATAACGGGCATCTTACAATCGTTGCACTCGTATTATTCACTAGTGGCGTCAGTCAAGTAGCGCGGAAAACTGTCTTAGGTCTTAGTGAGTTTCGACAATTGTGTCACTCTTTAGTTCTGTAGGTGCGTTAAACAATTGTGACCACAATGTATAATCTGAAACTAAATGCACAACAAAGGAAATAAGTTTACAATGTTACAGAGAGAGAGAGAGGGAGAGAACGAACGATACCGAATGCTGGTTAACACATCATTCGCACGGTCTCAAATTTTCATTACAATACTCGTATGTTGCCTATTATGGCCGTTGAAATGCCACACAATTTATATTTTTTCAATAAAAAAATTCTGTTCTACTGACGACTTGCCTTAAAAAATAACTTAAATAATTAAAGCTGAAGCTTGATCTTGAAATGAAACAAAAATACTCTGGTACGTTTGTGTTAAGTTTCAGTCAATTGCAGTGCGTTCTTTCCTTATCTTTATTATATATTTCTGCATTGAAAATATTAAAAGAATTGAATAAAATGTATAAAAAGTTTTAGAAGTTTAACCTGAAGTGGTATAAAATGTTTCCCATAAAGTTCTCTGATTTTGCCATGCGACCTTTCAAATTTGACCATTTTGACAGTGTACTATTTTCATATATGAATGTATGTATGTAACCAGGGTGGCAAACGGTTTAAGACCGTCCACCGATATCGGACGTTAACGTTCGCCTGCTTCGCTGAAGAACAAGAAATAAAAATGCTAGAAATTTATTTACATTTTTGACAAAAATGTGAATTATAAAAATTTTTAAAATTGAAGCTTAAAGAAAAATATTTGTATGTGACATGTATGTATGTATGTAACTACGAGGTCTGTTCAAACTCTTATACACTTATTGCAAGGATGTACTTGAGCTCGTACAGCGATTCGGTTCTTATGTCTCCAATTGTGTCATAACGCTCTTCATGGGTTTCTTTAATCGTGGGACCAAAAAAAATTCGCGCGGCCGCTGTCATACGCCTCAAGCAAAAAATTTCCGAACAAATTGCATGCCAAGTGCCAACCGATATGCCCCGACATCCTCAGCAACTTCTCTAATAGTGATTCGACGACACTCCATAACAACTTTCTCAACATTTTGTTCGGTTTTTGATGTGGGTGAGCGTCATCATTCACATCTTCTTGAGCTTTTTTGAAAAGCTTTTACCACTTGTAAATATTGTTCTGACTTAGACTGCATTCACCGTGTGCCGCTGTTAACAATTCATCATAACTTCAAGCTGCATGTACCAACAGACCTCGTACATATCTGGAAGCCACAAATTTCATTATTATCATAAGTAGCAAAAAAAAAAAACAATCTACCACTTGGAAATATTGAAGATGTAAATTTGGTTTTGTTGTTTTTCAACATTTACTCATATCTCTTTTTTGGGACATTTCTATCTATAAGGTCTTGGTTGTACGCTGGAAGTGCGACATTTTTTTCCGTTTTGCTTTATTTTCATATTTTTTACATATTTTATATATTTGCCCTCTACTTTAAGGGTTTCCGGCACACTTTGCTGAACAGTAAAATAACATGGGGGTTCGTTTATTGTCATTAAAGTTTGCAGAACTAAATTTTCAATTTAAACTTTTTTTGAATGGTATAAGATGCTGAAATATTTATTGCCACTGAGAGTAGAAATAACATTTTCTAGCATTCGCTGCATATAAGTTAAAGGTTTTCAAATGTCATTAGAAATTTATATTTTTTTTCTTGTGCTTTCCATTTATTTCTTCATAAGACTTTTCTCGACAACATTTTACATCACATTACCTGAAACCAAAGGCAAAAATCAGTCAGTTGGCATGTCTGTAGGTCCAAATCAGTCATGCGCTGAAATTAGTTCACAATAAATCAAAATTTCTGAGCCGGTACCGACCGGCTTTTGGTTATAACAGTAACGGCGTCACTAATACATCTGCCCAGAAATACCAAATACCGGTTTTGAAAGTATTTCTTTTGTTTAAGGTAGCAATAAACTCAAAACTGCAAATCTTTTTGCTTGTCCTCAAAACTGCCCAGAGTCTATGGCATCAACGATGGCATCATCCACGACCTTTGGACTGTTGGTCAAGCATTCTTTGAACTTATCAATCGATCGTGCTGTAGGAGGGAGAAACCTTCAAGCGATTTTACTTTAAGAAAAACTATTCACGAAGGCCCTTTCACAGAAAACCACAAAGTTTATTTCTGCCACTTTTAAAAAATTTAGTTTATTACAATTGCAGTTTGTTATTACACTAACAAAAAAATTTGGTTTAAATATCTTTGATCATAATATTATATTATGAGAACCAGAAGCTCGTGAGTAATTTGTCTCATCCCAAGATTTTGTAAATTTTCTTTTTCAGAAATTGTTCCTTAACATCATTATAGTTGGCATTTACTTAAGGATAAGATTATTTATTTTATAAATTAATAAAAACAAAGAAAACGAGGCGCGATTTCAATTGAAATTGTATTCGAAATGGGGCAGATATGATCTTGTTTTTAATTGCAACACATTTTCAGATTTCGTATGAGTTCCTCTAATATTTGCAAATGTTTTTATAGATATAAATATTTTTCAGCAAATTCTTATGTGTTCGGTTTTTTCATTTACGGTAAGCGCGCAATTCACTAAAATGTACTTTTGGTTATTGTCACAACAAACCCCAACTTTTTTACAATAGTTTAACAAACACAAAACACTTCCATGTAGTTCTAAAATTTTATTGCAATTCTAAGCAGATACAGTGATGGGGTTTAGGGTATGTTTTTCTTTTACGCCCTACACTTTCTTTATATTTTTAAGTTTTCTAGTTATAGACATTTGTTTCATCAATATCGCGGAAAGAAATATCTTCAATTTTATTTTACTGATACAAACTCGCATTTCTGAAAACTACTCGTAAATTTTTTGTTTTTATTAACAATGAAAACATGTGCAATAAAGCTCCGAAAAGCCGACTTAAATCGCGTTTTATATTTTCTTAAGTGTAACTTTGATTTTTTTCTACTTTTAGTTTTATAATTTTTTTGCCCAAAAATATATATCTAATTATGCAAATGGCAAAAAAAAAACTTGTTTAGCGCTTTCGCTTCCTCTGTATAAATTTTTATATTTTTGTGCTTTCAAATATGTGTAGTTTGTAGTAGGAAGTGTTGGCAATGCAGCCAAATAAAAGGAAGTATTACTACAAAAATTATAATTTTATTTTTTATAGCAAATGTTTCCAAATGGAAATTTATTGCTCTAGAGTGCAACTTTTGCTGGTGTTTCGAAAAGGAAATGTTTTAAATCAGTTTTTTGTTCTTCAAATTAAATTCAGTTCAATTGCTGAAAATTAAAAAGCATTTAACATTCCATTAAGTGTTTACAATTTTAAACAAACATGTGATTTGTCAAGTTGATGAAACCGTTTCTTTGATGAGAACAATGATTTCTTTGCTTTCGGGCTTATGACACATGCGAGTGTTATGCCTAAAACACATGAGGCTGAAGTTGATAAGTTTTTTCCAGAAATTGAAATTAAACACAGAATAACAAAGATATAAAAACCAAAGTAGCATTTAGCACCGAGTAAAAATTAATTACAAGTGAATTTAAGCCAAAAAAAAAAAATATACTTAAGCGCCTCTGCTTAAGGTCCTTTGTAATTTTTAAAATATCTCCTCTACACACAATGACATTCTTGTTTTGCATGTTTGATATTATGTTTGCTGGGTAGCTCTCTCATCTTATACTCTTGCATCTGTTTTATTGCATTGTTGCATCATTGCTTCATTTCTAACTCGTTTCTCAGTCGGTGCAAGTGCTGTTGAAGTTATTACTGCTGCTGAAGTTATTATCTGTTCTATTTCGTGGTATAAATATTTTGCAAGCCAATCATCTCTAACGGTGATTTAATTAGAATTTACCAAAAGAATTTTCTTCAATTTCTTTGTTTATTCGCTTCGCGAAAAGCAGTTTACGCAGTTTGTAGTTCACAAATGCCATTTTACCTCAATACTGCAATATTTAATACTCATTGCAATCGGTCAGCGTTGCTAAGTTAGAGATTTTCCCCTCAATTTGGAAATTTGATTGCCTTAAAGGTGAATTTTTGAAGTGAAAACTCAAGGGGCCTTGAAGCGTCACTTAAGCTCTAATTTTCTGCAGTTGGCACTATGGCGTCTTATTTCTATCCTGTCTCAAAATGTTACAATTTTATATATTTGATCAGTTGGACTTAGGTTCCTTAGCCGAAGCAAGGAAAAGTGCTTTGAAATATATCCCAGAAAGGATAATAATATTGAAGATACAAACAAAGAAAAGAGATAAACTATTGTTTTCATAAGAGTAGGTTTGCCCTACTTGTACCAAGTTAAGGGAAGTTCTTCTTCTTCTTCTTTTGGTGCTACAGTCCGGGGTGAACCTGGGCCTCAACCAAAAAACTTTTCCAGCTGGCACGATCTTTAGCCAGCGTTCTCCAATTTTGCACACCAAGTTGGTTGACGTCCCTCTCCACTTGCGTGCGCCATCGGTTCCGTGGGCGTCCTCTAATGCGTTTTCCCACAGGTTCGGAATCGAAGATTCTACGGGTCGGACCAGTATTCTCCATGCGCTCTACATGGCCCAACCATCTTAGCCGTTGGATCCGTACACGCCTGGTTAGGCTCATGTCGCTGTACAACCCGTACAGTTCATGATTGAATCTTCTTCTCCAGAAACCATCAACGCAAACAGGGCCGAAGATTGAACGCAGAACTTTTCTCTCGAAAATACCAAGGACTTCCTCATCCGCCTTCAACACCGTCCATGCTTCCGCACCATAGAGAAGTACAGGGATTATCAAAGTGGTATATAGTGTCAACTTGGTTTTTCGAGAAAGGGCCTTACTACTCAATTGTCTCTTGAGCCCAAAGAAACAGCGATTGGCAAGAGTTATTCTGCGTTTGATCTCGGTACTGATGTTGTTTATATTGTTGACTTGGGAGCCAAGGTAGACGAAGTCCTTCACTACCTCGAAGTTATAGCTGTCTATGGTGATGTTCTGGCCCAGATAAGGTAACTTAAGGCACCAAAATTGACTGAAACGCTCCGCTTAGAGCTTAAACATAAAAACAAAATAAAGGGCGTTGGTAGATATTGGTAATTGTAGTCAATTTCGGGTGTTCGAAATGTGTTCGAAATGTGCTCGAGGTGCTATTGTCTTGTAACAGTTTCCTGCTTTTTTCCAAAATTAGATGGTGTAGAATTTTCAAGCTATTCTTTTTAAAGCTTGGTAGGTCAGGTAGCTGACACCACTGTCCAGAGAATTTTTGGCAATAAGTATTAGATATCTATAGCTATTGATCAAGAGGCGGATGTAATGAGCCACCCTTGTTACAAGAAGTTTGCACCTGTATGCCCTTCTCCTTGTACCCAACAAAATTTTCAAGTTGCTGAAATGATTCAAGAATATTTTTTTTCCAGCAATATTTACAGATAATAAATTTCTAGCACTTCGACTTATAAACAAAACATTTTAAATATTGTTTTTTTTTTACCTAATTTCGCTTGAAACGTAAGTTTTCTTTTAGTTTAAAGTGAGTTTTTCCTTTTTGTATCCTGTTTACCTGCATATTGCACACCAGGATTCAAACATAGATCCTTAACGACATATTGACTGAATTTATTTCCAAATATTTTTTTCTTCTGTTTATCTTTACTTTAATCGCTGCAATATTTTTTAAACCCTTTCCAAATTTTGATTAAAGATACATTTTAAAGAGCTGTTGAGCAAAGAACAACAACAACAAAACGAGAGAGAAAAAACCAACAAAAAATGACTACGAAGCAGTATAAAAAATAACAATGCATTAAAAAATTGACAGTAAAAAATACGAGAACGTCAAAACAACTTCAATCAAAGTTAAACTGCAATAAAAACTGAAAGGGAGTGTTTTTCTTTTGCAAAAAGTGCAACAAGAAAAACAAACACTGAAACAACAACGCCCTGGCAAAAAAAGAGCTGCACTTATACATTTTACAAATGTGAAAAATCGCAAAGAAGTTGTAAAGCAGAAAATGAAAAAAAAACGTAAAACACAAATAAAAACTTAAAGCGCAAAGTGGTAAAAAAGAAATCCTTGCACAGACAAAACTGCACAAGGAAAAAGATATAAACACGAGGCGATAGAAGAACAAGAAGAAAAAATGGAAAACTGACGGCGAAATTAAACATGGCTTAAATATCTTTACGAAGCAATGTTGCATTGCAGGAGTTGCTCTGTCCGTGCGCTTAGAAATCCTCGTCCTGCAACTCTGATAGCGAGGGGGCGCATTCAAACAAACACTTTGTTTCAAACACTCTTCTTCTCTCGGCAAATACTAATGAATAACCTGCCACGACTGATAAAGTTAACCAAGTTAAAAAACAATAAACTGATGTATGGAAAACAAAATTTAAACACGCATTGCAAACGTTCTCACAAATAGTTTAGCCGGAACATGGACACAAGACGGAGGATAAAAAACTACAGAAAGTCTAAAAAAACCTTTTTTTTCTTTGTGAATCGTTTGTTGTTTCGAAATACTTTTATGTACACAATTGATGAAGTATTCGCTAAACTGTAGCACCATGGGTACGGCAAAACTTGAGGGCATAATGAAATTGTATTTTCGCCAAAAAAAATATTATTTAGTTGCACAACCTCTGGGGTATTTGTGCATTGGATCTGTAAGATAATTTGATTTCGAAGCTTAGTGGTTTGTGTGAAATTACTCTGCTCCCAGAGAGCAGCCTGAAAGTTAAAGAAGGGCCCCGATATCCCATGGTCTTTATGTAATAAGCAATGAAATACAGAAAACGCATTTATAACTTGATATACGGCCATCAAATTTTCACATGAAAGTAAACAGGTTTTCTATTGCCGCATGACGACACGAGTTTTCGCCTAGATGGTGTTACGAGTTATACACCTGACGCCGCAATACGCAAATTTTCATAAGCAATAGTGTGGTCATGTCTAGCTGATGATGTGACGTGAATGTGAACCCACTAGATTTTGTCTTGTAGGGTTTTTTGAAGTCGTGGGGATGTAGATGCCAACAAGCCGCATCTGTGCGATAGACTCGTGGACCACTCAAATCCGTGCCACCATAACAATTCGTGCTGGGCATTTGAACATTTTTATGTTTATAAAAGTTGTTTACGCTTCAAAACTGACTCAGTACTCCCACCAAAAAACCTCTAGTCTGGAGTCCTGCGCAACCTATTGCAAAATCAAAAATGTTGTTGACTCCTTTCATATTTTTTACGATAAAAAATATAGTTTTGAAATATGAACGAAGAAAGTATTCATTTCCGCAGCATTGCTACTCCTGTATTTGATTAAATTGGACTTTTTTTGTATTAATTGTCATGATACAAAAATATAATTAGACACCTTATTTGAACTTTATGAACCTTATTTTACAAAAGTTTATTTAAGGCTCCTATTCCCTAGTCATTAGTTTTCCGCTGCGCCAAATTTTGGGGAACGTTAACGCTCGACATCGTGAGACGGTCATCAAATATCTTATTTTCCATTCGAGTTGTTATTTCAACTGAAAGTACTAGACTTTTCGAATTTCCAAACGAAATACATAAATATTTTGACAGGCAAATGTTTTTCCATAGTGAGTGAATTCGATTACAAATTTTGCTTTGTAAGCGTTTGGTTTTTTTTATTTATTAGAAAAATGCGTCTAGTTGTCTTGTGGCTGAAAACTTAATGCATGAGATGGCTGTGGAACAAAGTTGCGCTGCAATGTAGCAAATTTAAGAAATTTCGACAAAAAAAAATTGCGTTGAAATTCGCTTGAATGAATAAATAACTCTGACTGCAATATTGGCAGAAAAGCAGATATTTCTGCAACTCGCAAAAATATTCCCTAAATTGACTTGTGTTGTAGTTAAAATATTCTTTGTTGTCGGTTGTTTTGCCGTTTTTTTTTTTTTTTAACAGCAAAGAGAATTTTTAAATATGAGCATCGAAAGACGAATAAAACATCCGTATCGTTTATAAGGGAAAAAGCTATTTGCTGGTTGTCTTTTCTCTTTGGTAATTATGCATATGACTGATCACCTCTTACGATGTTATACGATATTTTTTCGTATCGTACTCTGTATGCGATGGGTGTCGTATACAGAATACATCTTATCGTGTGTCATACATCGTGTCTATCGTATCGTAATTTCAAAAAAAAAAAATGGATTTCTTACATATACATATATGAAAAAAATAACATTTTAGTTAAATCGTCACATCACATTTCACTAAAGAACCTGCTGTTGTACGTATTGGAACACAAATTAGTGATAAAAGTTTTTCTTTGCTATTTCCTGGCCGCTTTTTATTCCATTATACTCTTTACTGAGGTTTAGGTTCCAAAAAAAAATGGGTGTTCTGTGGCCGAAATGATGAAAAGTGAAAATTTACCGATCACTTTTGTTTTTAACTTTTAAGCATTTAGGGAAAATTAAGGCCATTCCGAACCAGCCTTTTTGTATGGCAACGCCAAATCTTATTGTGGCAGAATAATTGCACAATTTTTGACATTCGTTTGCTTTTTTTTATATCTGAGACCACACATTTTAGATAGCTGGACCACTCTTACTCGATTAAGGTACGAGCAAATTGTGCAATAATTCAAAAAGCCGCGAGTTGAAAATATTGATGACAATCTTATTTAAAATGTGGCCTATTAAACCTTCATTGCGTGATAGTTTTCATATCAAGTTTGTCATTGAGATTTTGGCTTGAGGTTCCTCGTGCAGGTGTGTAAGTACCGCACACGAAGCCGCCGTACGATATTTACTTTTTTTCTTTATTGTGGTTGTTGTATTGTTGAATAGTTTCTTGAGCACAGTTTTCAGTGCCGGACAAGCTTAAATCATATTATAATAAAATAGTCACTAAAACGGTTTTTATTGGATCAGCAATTTCATGACATTAAAGTTTAATAGCAACATATTGACAATAACTCGCCCGCCTAAAAAACCCACCGAACAGTAGTTTTCGGTGGATGTAGGATGAAGCTTGTCGATTGTCCTGACTCTGAATGCAACAATTCTGCCTGTTAGCGTATCCCCATGTTTGGCCTTAATCGGAGACTAAAATTGAAAAATGGAAATTCAATGTCCAAGTCAATTCGTGCTTCAGCCCAAGTTTCAATAATTTGCAAGTGGTGTTGTGCTGTGGTGTAAGTCTGTTCATAATGAAATGTCGAACCAAACTAAATAAATAGCAACTATCAGCTGTTAAATGGGGTTGTCAAATAAAGCAGCGTTGCCAACTCAAAGTTGTGAAACGTTAATAAACATCCCATATTAAATATGAAATGTATTTTTATTTTTGAGATACTATTTAGCAAGAATCTTGTCAAAACTGCAGAATAGGTTTTCAAAGGAAATACTGTATATTTATTTTTAATAACTTAATTTTTAGCTTTAATCTGATTGTATGTTATTGCAATGGTTTTAGGATTATATATAAATTCATATACATTATTGGCTTAAGCGGATATTTATTTACTGTATTAATATTATTATTTTTTATTTACCACAAAAATTAATTCTTACAGCCATCAGCTGTTATTTAATGTCGAAAAGTAAAACTGCTTTAAGTATTTATTTCAAGCTGTAGTTTTTCTGGGAATTCGATAGAGTCCATCCTCCAACAAACAGTGGAAAATACTAAAACATATTTGTTTATATTAAATTTTTTACATATCTTTACTTCTGCGTACATCAAAAAAAGACGCATTCAAAATATTTTATTTATATTTTATGCAAAACTATAGTTTCATTGTTCCCTACCCCTGTTATGCTTTCATTGTTTCCCTGTTGTTTTTGAGGTTGACTTAACTTTTTTTCCAATCGAATTTAGTCTATATTAAAATTCGTTTATTATGGCTTTTCTGACAAATTATGCAGTCCAAAAAAAATATACATATTGTACATATAAAATGCATTCACACATACATACATACATAATGTGTTTGATGGCCAGGATGTGCACATTATCGCACACTGTCACACGTTCTGGTAAATTGTCCTTTGTATAAATTTTATTGTAATTTTATTTGGGGACCTTAAAACTTCAAGCATTATAATTTGATGTGTAATAAATTTTGTCATGTACGATTATTTGTGTCAAAATATGATTTTTTTTTTGTTTTCTACAATATGAATATTTTAATTATTACAAATTATGTATGTATGTATGTATGAATATTTCTCAGCTTGAGGAAAATTGTTGAAACATTTATTGGGCGCAATGGCAGCCATGAAAATAAAGCAGCAAAATTGTGTCGTTAAAGTCTTTAATACAGATACACACATACATACATATATACGTGTATGAATGTATGAATTTGTGTACATTTCGTTGTGCGAAATAATTTAAGTTTGAATTAAACAAAAATTAGATGAAAAGAGAAAAACAAGTTCAGTATATTTAGTTGTTCTTATTTATGTTTCAGTCCAATTTAAGTAACTTTAAAACCCAGTGCAATATAAATTTAAAGAACTTTAGTTTTTCGAGGTTTCATTAATCAGATATTGTTGAGCACGTTTTGGATGTGGTGGTCTTATATGGTAGTAAATCAAGTTTCTACGATGGTTAAATAAAATGGTAGGGGCATTAATGAGAAAGCGGCCCAGCCAACATATCAGACGAAAGGGCTTACGTCTTTCTCATGATCAAATTATGTGTATACATTTATTGTGAAATTAGTATGTAGCAGTCAGAACTTATGAAAAAATAGATTCTGCATGTGCCATCACCACATCATCTGAACGATGACAAAGTGAGGGAGCATAACTGGTACTAGTGCGTTGCTTGGCACAATTGTTCGGTGAAGTGGGCATCACAGACTTAGAGCCGTTTTGGAATTATTGCTATTGCTGTAGACTAAAAATACTTAGGCCCACATTTCTGAAACGTCGTCGAACAATGCTAAATATCGATTTCATAATGAACATGCGAGTAATTAATAGAAACATCGAATCTGAGGTCCTGATTAATAACTGTTCCAATTCAGGCTTTTTTGTGTATAACTTTTATTTTTGTGAAATCGGTGCTGTGTTCAAACGTTGGGTTTTATTCCCTAAAAAATCATGTATCTCAGACGATGCAGTTTTTCGCGTTTTCAACGTATTAAATATAGCCTTAATTTTCATGATCAGTAGACAAAAAAAAGCGTAAAACTTTTTAACAACATCAAGACCAAGAAAGTTCTGGCAAATACCGGGTTAAACAGAAGGATTTCCATGCTTTAGTTTCATTATCATTGAATGCTATCAAACAAAATATTGTTATTTATTTAAACACTTAATTTTAAATATAAATATATGACATATAGCTCGCTATAGCAACAACAACAAAACTTGGCGAAATACAAAGAATGTTTGTTTTTGTGAAATGCCAAAAGCAACAAATAATCAAAAATAGGAGATACTGACATCCACAAGAGACTGAAACAAAATAAAGTAATCAACTGGGCTCTCAATTTCCCCCTGTTAAAGACTCGCGTTCTTTCTTATTTTTTATTCCGCCCGTTTTAGGGCGGCGGTCAATAAATAAATAGAGTTTGAAAAGTGCGATTATTTTTATTGATTTTTTTTGTTTTTCAAATTTCAATAATGAAAAAACTTTCACTTTTAAGGTCAAAATAAATACAATGAAGCTTTTGGGCTATGAAGTGGTCGCTGAAGTTGTTCGCTCTTTGTGGTTATTTTAACTTTGCTGACGAGTTTGTGAAATGTGTTTGAAAACTGCTAAAAGAAATTTTCAAGTGTACCTTAAATTTCGGAAAAGTACAGTAAAACCTCCATAAAACAAACTTTGTTATAGTGAAAAACTCAATATAACGAATACTTTATTGCCTATAGCAGCGAAGTAGACGCTCGAAGTCCTCTATACAAAAAAGTAGAAATAAAATTGAAGAAAACATTTTTATTTGCATTTTCATGTGAAAAAGATAAGGATTATTTTTGTATTCCTGCCAGATTCATTATAAGAAACATGAATAACGAACCAATATCTAGAAAAGAACGTTTTTCAGATTCCTAATAGCAAAGTTGTGCTCTATTCATCACTAGAAATAACCTCACAAAGATATTTTTCTTGCTTTGTGCAACTAAATGTTTAACAAATTCCAGGTCATTCCATTATGCTTAAAAAATTCTGTGCTAAAGGCTAGCGTTGACTGATGGCTCTTCTTAAGAAATGAATTTATTTAAATAAGATCTCAAAATAAAAGCTAAAAACTCATTTGAAATGTAGAATTAGTAAAGTCGTATCGCAGTGGAGAAGAGAACATCTTTTGCACAAATCAGTCAGAAAGTTATCAAAAACCAAAGTGATATTTTCTACAAATTCAATATAGTGATATTTTCTATTCTCTGTGCATTTCCACGTGACGTTTCATTTACATATGTCACACATTTCATCAGCTGATGCGCAACGATTTCACTAATTCCACCATACGAATGTTTTACTTTTTCATTGTCGTATTCGCATTCACATTTGAAAATTGATTTGAAATAAATACCGCAACCCATTCGCAACATTTTACAGCATAACACGAGTATCTTTGTATGAAATGAAAGGAACACCATAAATATTTAAAAAGGAATTGCCAAAAACAAACAACTTACCACAACATGTGAAAAATATCAAAACAATGACAAACTTGATGAGTCTGTTTAAATTGTTGTTGATGGTGAAAATGCATTTTCTAAAACTGTTAGTTTTCAATGTGGAAGAACTGTTGCTGCTCGTTTGCTCGCTACAACTGCCACAACTGCCACAACTGCAACATGTGTTTGTGTGGGGTGTTGAATTTGCACAATGCATGTAATTAGAGTTGTCCTGAGTGGACAATGATGTGACTGATGTTGATGTTTTCATTGTTGTTTCTATTTTTGTTTTTCTTGATGACGAAATTATTGTATTTGCTGATGGCGTTGTCAGGGATGTTGCTGCTGCTGGCGATACTGCTGCTGTTGTTCTAACTTTGTAATGACAACAAGAAATACGCCCACACAAACACGTCATACTTGTTAGACAATTATTGTTATTATTATGCTTGTTTTTGGTTTTGTTTAAAAGAAAACTGCTGCCGCTGTTGTTGTTGCTGTTAGATGCAAGTGTTAACAACATGTTGCATTTATGTTTTCCGACTTGATTATAATTATTGCACCCAACAGGTTGAGTTTGTTCACTTAATACGATGACTTTTATTATTTACTTACACACATATGGCTGTAAGCACATAGTTTTTCTATAGTTTCAAATTGGATCTGTTTCGTTACTTACATACATTTATAATATTATTTTTACAAGAGATTTTTTTGTTGTTTATTTGTTTTCTTTCCACTTATGCTGTGAGTATTCATTATATAAATTTTCTATTTTGTTGCAAAATCATATGTCTGCCGTCGTCTCTGCACTCAAGTTGCATAATGTAATAATTATTGTGTGCAGAAGCAGCCAAATGATGAATGACTACTTGACACTAATTAAGTGACGTGCTACAGAAAATGATGTGCAACATACACGTACAACGTTATCCGTACGTACACGTTTATGTGCACGCATATGTAAGTGTTTTCTTGTGCACATGGAGGGTAAGCAAAGTTTTTAATACTTAATTCTTTTTCAGATCTTGAACTTCTTACAGGGTGAACAACTTTACAAGAAAAGTGTTGAGCCGTTTGTTTTGAAAAATTGCATAGACGAAGTAGACTCAGTTTAAAGTTTACTTAAGCGATTAATACTTAGTTAAAGGTTTAATTAATAGTACTACAGTTAAAACTGATACAGGATACTTTATGTAATCGGTGATTTGATATAGTATTTTCAACGTACGTTGAATTTGAATATTGATTGTCATATGGTCTAAGTCTTTACTTTAATGAGAAAAATGAACAAACTCTTGAAATGGAATTTGTGATTGGAAGATTGAGGCTTCCTGAGCTCAGTTTCTTGTTTCCAAGCTAGAAGGAGTTCTTTTAATTATTCCTTTTTTGTATAACGAATGCAAAAATTTTTTGCTTATCTGCAGAAACTTCTACAATATTTGGCAGGAATTGAACCTACAACCTGCAGACTGTTGGGCGAATACTCTACCAACTGATGAATTGACACTCTCAAGTGTGATCATTCATTTCAGCACATGTTTGCCGAAAAAATCAAACACTACTATTAAATACCAGTTTGCGCAATTGTAAAAGTTTTTAAATGTCCACTGCATTTTGTGGGAACAAAAAAATCTAACAGAATTACAGTATCAAAAATCGAACGTGTCATTCATTCAATTTCGTTTTCACGCTATCACGCCTCAAACTTAATGGAAGGTATCAGCAGAAAATGAAGAAACCTCAATCAGGCAGCGAAATTTATACTGAAGTAATTTCTACGTACAATAAAGCCAAATTAAACAACATTAAATTGCATAAAGTTGCATCTTAGCGTGAACGAAATAGATTTGAGTAGGGTACCCTTTTAGCCAACCAGAATTTCGGAAACGAAATACATTTATGTGTAATAGTGTCAGTCTAAAGTGTATATATTTTATAACTCAATTACTGCTTACGATGTATTGATACTTGGGGGGACGTCTTTACGCCGTTTGTGGGCGCGACAATATTTGTGGACATTTATATTATAGTGTCAGAAGAGTTTCATTAAGTTCTTTTCAAAGCTTGGCGCAATCTTCATTTAAATAAATGTTATATCACTTTAATGGCTTTGATAACGACGTTGTGACAGTTTCTTGCTTCGTGCATGGGAACGGGCAGAGTCGGGCACCCAAATTTTTCAGCATAGTAGTGCATGAACCAGACAAAGTGTGCATATTAATACTTTCCGAAACATCGTGTGACTTTCTTAGTTCTACTCTATTTCATTCCCGAAAACGACCTAAATGCAGGTGGTTTCCAGAAGTTTGCCTACGAACGTAAAAAAAAACCTGAACATTTTTTAAGTTGAACTGAAATAAGAAAAGGCAACATTTTTTAATAAAATGCAAAAAATAGTAATCGATTAAAAATTTTACAGAAAAAAAATGTTTACGCCTTAATTTTTTATCGAAAATTTACTTATTTTTACAGCTCAAAAAGAGAATAATTACGAGCGGCCGCAACACCCATCATTTTAAGAACGGCTTTCTAATTTTTGATCAGTAAAATATGCTGCGCAATATGGCTTAACTTCATTCTCAAAATTTCATGGTCGATTATTTGAATTTTGCCACGGTTTTTAGCAAAATGAGCCCCTGTGCGACGGCACGCTCTCGACTTGGAAACTGTTGTATTTTGTTCAAATACAACCCTGGTCACGGGCAAAATTTTATCGAGCCAAAAGAAGAAAATCAAAAAATTAAATATTATGGGACATCAAATCTTTTGCCAGATTATTTGCAATTTTCCTAACATTTAGCCTTCACACTATCCCAAATCTGAATACACACTATTATGTTCTGAACTGTCCTGTGTATTGCACACAGAAAAGTGTTTGTGTTCCATATTAGAGTTCTAATAGTTGTGATAAATTAGCCCAGATAATTGAAGCTCCATCAAATATTTAGCTGGTGGCAGACATACTGATTGTTTTTGTATTGCCGAGCAAACTTTTCGTTCCTAAAATGGAAATATGGTCCTATAAGAATTCTTAATTTCAGTCACAAATTATTTTATATATATTGAAAACTTCATGGTGAAAACAATTTTTTTTAATGTTCGACTACAAACCGAAAAAATCAGAACGAACTCAAGCTTAAGGTAAATTGGTTTAAATGACAACACAGCACTGATGTGGTTATAAGGAATTATGGTATATTTTATTTAGTGTGACATGAAACGTTGTGAACAATAAATTTACTAAAAATTAGAGTCACATGCAAAAGGTGCGGTAGTAAAGTTTAACATATTTTTAGGGGGATTGGCCTGCTTTTTCACGAATAACGAAACGACACATACAACTTGCAGTTAGTCACACAATATAGTTTATTTATTATTTTCTACACTTTTTTTTGCATATTGTCACACATTGAAATTTTCCGTTCCAAAAAACATGCCCCCGATAAATTATATAACGTTGTGTTAATTTACAAAGGACGTATCTAAAATTTTAAATAGTGTTTTGTAAAGCGAAGGAAGGAGAATACAGTGACAAAAACTGTTTTTTTTTTAATGTATTGACATGACATTCAAGAAGTTGAATATACAAGAAACACAATTTAAACAAAAAGCGCCCTTTTTTAAATTTAATTAACAATAACAAAGATTTTGTGTTTCTTGAAATGGAAAATGGGGTTAATACATTTAATCACATCTTATTGCAAAATATTTATGTACATATTCTTTTCTACTTGCAAGAATATTCTCTACTGAGTTCTGGATGTACCAGCGTAAAAGTATTCTCCAAAAACCTGCCTTTACCAATTTTTTTTCCATTTGAAAAAAAAAATCCTGACAGTTAAAATAGTATTAGAATCAATAACATTATGTGCAAAAACGCATTTAGAGATTATCAACTTTAAAGTTAAAGGAAGGAAAGAAAAAAATTTAGGTGAAATTATAATGTTTATATATGAATTTCATAGTACCATCACTTATGTGTCGTCAGCCAATATCATTAAAGCTGAGATTTCTGGCAACTCAAATGTCAATGGAAAACGTTCTGGGGCTTCTGTGTAAACCACCGAATCCTAAGTAATTCCAATAGGTTAGATATTTATATCATGCAATAAACATGCAGGAGCATGCATTATTTTTTCCCGGTTTTAAAATGAACAACAAGATCATAAAAGTATGATATGATCTGATCGTCACTCTGCAGTCGTTAAGTTCAAGAAGCTGTTTTGCAATTCGTAAAGTCTTGGCTTCCTTTGGGCCGTTGTTGTACTAAGAAAATTGCAAAGAACTGATGTGTAATAAAACGTTTAAAAATTAAGCGGGCAGAAGTTCTACACTCTGTGATTTGTCTCGCTTACGAAGTCGATACCCTGAACTTGAGTTCTATTCAATTATCAAACTCTTTTTTACTAGTTTTTATTATTGACCTTGACGTTAACGTATTTTGGAAGCTCAAGCTTTTCAATTTGTCTTAAGGAAAAATTATTTATTTTTGTGTATTTATTTATTTATTATAACAAGATTTGTTTCTGGTATATGAATAGCAACACACTTTATACATTTTGATGGAATATGGTTTTAATAAAAAAAAATTGGCTTGTATTCATTTTTTGGCATTGGCTTGTAGTCATTATCAATTACTTATGCGTCATTTATTATTATATAAAATTTCTTCTGATTTCACTCATTTAAATTTAACACTTTTCTTTATTACTTGTTTCGATATACAAAAACGCTGTGCAAAAACTCACGGCTTTTCTTTTTTTTTTTGTTTGGTTTTTAAAAGAGCCTTTGTTTTTCTTTTTTTTGGGTTCGTTACACTTCCGTTTTAACAACTCATCCCGGAACCGTTACATATGCAACTAATCTTTGACACAACACAATAACAAAAGCTTCCACATGTCTGTTGCCGCTTAGTCAATTTCAATGCCTACAAATACAAATACAGTTTTTCAGCATTTTCCATCCACACTTTTGAACAGAGTGTGTGTTTTCCGATTGTTTCTGTTTCTGTTTTTGGTTTGGTTGTCTTTGGTTTCGTTACGCAGCCCTCAGCATAAAAGAATTTCTTTTCGAATTGTTTGTTTGTGTTTGCGATTAATGTTTCAGGGCAACATGTTTCCTTGCAAATGTTGACTGGAAAATTTTTATTAATAGAATGTTTAGCAACTTGTTTGCTGTCTTCATACTTGTGTGAATTTCCATTCCTTTGAATTTTTTTTGTTTTTTTTTTGTTTTACGAAATAATGTAGATATTTCGTTTGTTGCCATATATTTTTTTTTCAATT
Organism: Epicampocera succincta; assembly: GCA_932526305.1. Lineage (NCBI taxonomy): Eukaryota > Metazoa > Arthropoda > Insecta > Diptera > Tachinidae > Epicampocera > Epicampocera succincta. Next base: position 64,991,499 of record OW052034.1, read on the forward strand.
TATTTATATAGTAATTGTTGATTTTGGTGATTTACAGGAGATGAGTTTTATTTAATTTGTAATTTACTTGTACATCTTTTTACTTTGTCTGCTTAATTACATGTTATTGCCATTTAAATTTATGATGCTTTTTTAACTTTGAACAAATTGTTTTAAATGATTTTTCCACGAAATATTACAAATAATTTGGTTGAAGACGAAACATGCTGCAAAGAGAGAAGAAAAAACATAAAACATTTATTACTTCAGGTTGCCATAGAAAGAGACATGGCATTTAAATTGCTTCAAGGAAATTTATATTGCTTTTGGACATCTAACAAAAAATTTGTACACGTTGTGCCGAGGAGTTACAGTTTGATTTTTTTTTTTTTTGGTTTTTGCTGGTTTAATTTAAGACATTTGTACATACATATGTATGTGTATAACATATTTATTTGCGTTTAAAAATGCATAATAATTAAATATTTTCTGGAAATTTTAATTAACACATATTTTTATAGTTGTTTAAACGTGTTTTTAATGCTTAACAAAGCGTTCAGTATTTTAGCATTTCAATAAAATGTAATTTGTGTTCCTAAAACAGCGATTTAAATCAAAATTATGAATAAATAGTTCATACAATAAAGTTTCAAGTCGCTAATCAGCGTGTGTTAAAAGAAAAGTAGTGGTCGTACATTATTAATGTGATTAATGTGAGACGCTGTGAAAATTAACTTTTCTTTTCAATATTTAGTTCGATTTACAAAAAAAAAAAAAAACTTTTTATTTAGACCATTAAGTTCGTCTTCAAGTTAGAGAGATTTTGAAAATAACATATACAAAATTTATATATGTTATACTTTTGCCATCAAACCTTTTGCTGCTAATTTGTTGAAAACTCTACCATATCTAAAAAAATTTAAAGTTATTCACAACGATATTGTGATAGAAAAGTTTTTAGATATTATAGTACTAGTTTAATCAATTTGTGCATAAATTTATGTACAGCTTTGATATTTTAGCCCCCTTTTTTTTTTTATTTCCACTCATAGAAGCAGCTCTAACTGCATAACCTCTCCAGATATTCTTTCAATTTATATTAATAATATATTTATTTATTTATTAATTATTTTATAACTTGCAAAGTAAATTTACAAGTTATAACTGCAGAGAATGGGCGGTGTAACGAAGACCATATGCCCAGACTTTTTTATAAATGTCTCTGTGTCTAACTTATACAATCCATGCCTTCACATGGGAAGCAGCAGCGTGGTCGACATGAAGTTCCTCAAACAAACCGTAAAACAATACAGTTATCCGAGGCAAATCAGTCAACCAGTGCGAGTGAGACGCAAAACTCTCGAAGGGACAACGACAAGCCTGATCGCACTTAAGACATAATTATTTAGACGCGAGAGCTGTTCTTCAGCCCAGAGCTGCTTTACGACTTATATTAATCATATATATTATATAGTTTAAAGAATAAAATTGCCTAAAAACTAATAATCGTTACCCAGTTGTAACATTTTAGAAATAATGTCATCATCCAGATTCTTCAACTAGAGACATTTTATGGTAACATTATGACGTAAAATTCAGTCAATTGCTCTGAAAAACTCTGCTAAGTTTCACGGAATTCCCGCTTCGAACTATTTCATTTTTTTGCCATTTGCTTTGCTCCGGAATTTCGCCTTTAATATAGATGGCAGTCCTTCCCATGTTTAAATGGACCTGAAATGTAATGCCAATCAATTCCATAAAACAAGTCTTTTATATAAAGGGAAAAATTAATTGCATATGCGAATTCGTAGGAAATACAAACTCGCTTTTAAGACAACTACATATTTCTTTAAGCCAAGAGAACACCGAAATGTTGCAAAGTACTGATGCCTGATCGGCTGCAGGCCCGGTGGAAAGAACTCCTCAGATAACTAAACGAAATCAAATATTAAATACTGTGAAATTTATTGTTTAAAGCCGACAAAAGCCTTTCGTTTCCCACTCTTTTAAATTGCAGTCATCAGTTAACCAAAAGCAAACCAACATCACCGAGAAAAAACTTTGGTTTGTCTGAAATGATTACAATTTTTGTTTGCAAAGAAAACAGATTATTAAACGCGAATGTGTAAAATGTTGGCTTTTGCACCAAATTAGCAATTCCCTTAAAATGCAAATTTTATACATAAAACAAATATGTATGAATACAAAAAAGATTAAAAAGAAAAAATCGGATGTAAGTAAGTACGTGCGTTTGTATCTCCGCAAAAATCAACACACAATTTGTTCTCAAATTGTGTTGAACAATTATTCATAAAAAAAGACAAACACATGCAGCACCAGCAACCACAAAACAAAAATCGTTGCAATCGCACACAGTGAATTGATTGTATTTATTACCCCTCTGCACTGTGTCGAACAGAAAACAGTGTTTTATGACCCTTCATAACCAATTAGTTAAAAATGCTCATGTTTTTTGTTTTGTATTCTTAAAATTTTGATCAAAACAAACAAAAGACATTCTTTGTATTTTGTTTTTCGCTCAAATGGAATAAAACATGTGCTGGGGAATAAAATGCGTTCATATTTTTGTTTGTAATCACTTACAAATAAAAAATAAAAGTACAAGCCTACTACTAGTACTAAAACTATTTACATGTTGCCAAAAAAAGAGGGAGGGGGAAGGATATCTCAGGCCTTTATATACGATACAAAACCCCTTCTTAATGTCAGTATTTGTGACGGCATTTAAAACCTTTTAAGTCATGAGATGCAGACTTTTGAAACTGCACAAACAAACAAACAAACTTAAGTTTTTCAAGTTTTTTTTAATTGCAACTGCGGAAAATTCCTTTTCCGTTCGCAAAACTACTTAAAAATAAGACAAATATAAAATAAAAATAATTTATTTAAAATTTTGAATGGAACTCTAAAGTCCTTCGAAAAGTGGCCAAAAATTAAACTAAAATTCTACCTCAGAAGGAAAATGAAAAATCATCAATTCCGTCAATTATTTATTGATAAGATATAACAGTTTCTAGACTATTTTAGAAAATAAGTAAAAACTGTTTCCTCTGGAACAACCATTACGCTTTGAAGGTTTAAGTATTGCTATCGGACAGATGATATAAAATGGAACTGTACGACTGCATCTTGAACTGATAAAAGTGAAGGGTTAAAAGAGCCGTTTGCCGCTATGAATCTGTTTATTGTTTGCAAAAATTAGTTTTTGTAAGCCACATACTGCGTATAAATACCAACCTCTTTGAAATAGAAGAGCTCGAATTAAAACTTTCTTGCCATGAAAAGCGGACATGTAAATAGATGGTCGGCTAATTTCTGAAATTGCAGCATTTTTTTTAAAAGTGTCTGCATTGCAAATATTAAGACCTCAAGTTTCCACAGTTTCTATCTGACACCCTTAAAATCAGGTTTTTGAATGACTTTTTGAATGCCGTGAACACAACAATACAAGTTTTTGTCGCGAACCATCATGAAGTAGACGAAATTCGCCATACGAAACGAACTCTGCAATAGGTTTGCTGATCGCAGGTATACTTGCGAGTACAACAACAAGTATGTATGTATGTATGTATTTCGATGTGTTCGTGAAATAGCAAGAACAAAAACTTTACTCTTCAAGGGCTGCCATTCGAGGGATACTAAACCTTAAAAAAGAAGGATAATGAAACCTAAACAAGCTCTTGGATTTATTTGTATTTCTCACGCCGGTCAACCACGAACAAAGCGATGCCATGTGGCCATGTTTGGCTTTACGTTTCAAGTGTTTTAGCAAATAAAGTTACTTTCCACTTTAATAATTGCATTTTATTTCAGCATAATTTCTTTGTCACATTTAAACATATTTTTTATATATGAAATAAAATAAATATTTTATTATTTTTTTGTTTGTTTAAATTGACTTTTGAAATTCATCTGTCGTCGCAGTTGTGTTTCTTGTTTAAATTTATTTCAAAATATGAAATAAAGCTTTAAGTTTTTTACATATATATAGTTACATATGTACATATATATGTCCAAAATCAGCTCTTTATTAATAAAGTATATTTTTAAAGTATTTGTGCCATTTCTTGCTGAAATTTTACGAACTTACATCTTAACAATTTGCTTGTTTGTTTCTTTTTTGCAGTAAAAACTGAAACATTTTTCACATGAATGAGAAAATAAAATGAATCCATTGCCAACATGAGGAAAAATGTTCACAACTTCTGGGAAATGTTTTTAAAAGTTTATTTCTGCAAATGTTTATTTTGTTTTTTGATTTAAACGCAGGAATGCTTAAAAAGTTTTCATTCATTTTTAATCTAAATTGTTTGTAGTTGAGAAAAATTATATTAGAACTTAATACTGAACTAAAAACAAGGCCATACTCTCGATCCCGATAACAAATTTTTATTTCTTTATATTATTAGTTTTGCTGTTAGGTCCAAGGATTGAATGAAATAAATTTTAGAATTCGTATATCCGTAAACATTTTTAGTATTAGTTATTCACGTTCAATTTATTCACGAACAAAATTCCTTAAAAAATCCTTTCATTTAATTACTTAAATTTTATTTAATGAATATGTACGTAAAATTTAATTTTTTAAACAAAAAGTAAGTTTTTAATTTAAGTGTTGCTGTTTCTAGACAAATTGGATGTATTAAAAAAGTGTTACTTCATATCCCAGCATACGGATTTTACCAGGCCTTCTTCACAGTTCTCTCCTGTTTGTTCTCAACACTATGGGAGCAGTTTTTCTTAACGAGCTACCCTTGATATTGATAGATGAGTTTTAGTTCTTGAGGGAATCTGGTGGTTTTATAAAATTTGAAAAATAACTGACTGATGGACTTTGTTCTGAACTCATTAAATTTTTGTTATAATTTAGTAACGTTTTTCAATTCCGTTTTGACATTTATATTTACTTCGTGTAAGAGCAATTTTGAAAATCCTTTAAATTCGTACGAAAAAAGTTGCGAGGAATTTTAAAGTGGCAAATCATGGTTGCGAATTGAGACCATCAAAATTGTACTTTTTTGAAGTTTGTTTTTTATAAATTTCATATAAACACGAGTACAAAAGATAAACATAACTTTGACATAACAATTGATAAAATAATAAATATAATATTTGTACTCACACTTTAGAAATATATCATCCAAAAACTATACTAAAGTATAAAAATCAAAGTATGAAATAAAATTACTTTTGACAACGACTTATTTGGTATTTTAAACTTGAAACACTAAGAATTTACTGACCTTAACAAATTGTTGTGTTAACAATTGTTTGCCTGTGGGCACATAAAGCATATTTCCTTCTTTCGCCTCAATAATACTTTGAACGGAAGAAATCCGTGCAAAGACATAAAAGCCGAGAAATTGTACTGAATGAGAAATTGTACTGTTGAGTGTGGAATTGTACCAATAACAGTACAATTGTACCAAATTTTGAAGCCGTGTAGTAAATATTATACCTAAACTAGTTTAGTTTCATCAAGATATTTTGCTGACTCAGCGCAAAATAGAGCGAAAGAGGGAGGGAGGGAGAGAAATTAACAATCAATTTACAATTCAAAATGCAAAGCCTTTGTTTTTAGCTATTCTTATCGAAAACTATTTAATTTGGTATCCAGGTACAGCAACTAAAAATTAATTAAAAATTTTAATTTTCCTTAGCAAAACTTGAAAAACATAAACCTTGCAAAAACCGATTTTTTCGGGAACGGACCATATAAAATTTTCGAATTTTTTTTTTTAATTCTATCAATAATTTCTGCCGATTAAAAAGTCACTTAAAATTTCATTAAATTTGTGAAAAGTTGGACAGAACAGATTTTTCCGGAACCACGATTGACCAAACCCCTAAAACCCTTAATACTGGCTTTCATGCAGATTAATGAAAACCATATTGTAAATGATTCAAAGTGGGGGCAAAGTAAATGTGCCTTGAATTGCTGCCAGAATCTGATTTTCATCGAAATCGTTTCCAAGAAACCAATTCTTTATGTGTATGTAGACAAGAGTTGTTCGTTCAAATATAGTGAATTAAACAAGTTCCAGACCACCCTCGCAACTACACTCAGTGCCGGTGCAAATTCACAGATGCAAACGAGTGGGCACTTGAATAAAAATAAAAAACATTTTATTGGAGTGTTTTTGCGTATGGCGCATTTAATTAATTGTTTGTTTTGTTTTCTTTATTAGTCGTTATTTATTGATGGAAATGTGTTCGCATATGGATTAATTTTTTGAATACACTTTTTTTTTTTTTGATACAAATAACAACTTCCTTTGAGAAATTCTTGATTGTGCATCCTAAAGAAAAAAGTTTAGAAATTGTTTTCATGAACTACATATTGTACATAAACGTATGTGAATGTGTTTAACGTGCATGTGTATGTGTATATGGATTTGTATATGTTGAATATTTTAGAACTCTTTCGTCGTGTTCGAAGGAGGGTCATGTTTTGTTCAATTTCATTATTGATAAATTATTTGAAGATTCAAATTTTTAAAATTTTTGTTCTGCCTGCATTCTTTAATTTGTAATTTGTCACTGAAATTTATTATACAAGTATTTTTTCTAGCTATTACCAAAAAGAAGGAGCTGCCACTCTCACTCACTCTCTAACTCCTCACTCGCTCTGGCCGTTTTGTAAACATGTGGCATTAATTGCTATTGAACAGGAAATCTTTTTTTTTTTGCTCTGTTTTTATTTACCATGATATGTGTATGTATGTGTGTGTGTGTGTGTGTGTGTGTGTGTATGGCTGCAGTTTCTGTTTGTAAATGTCGTATCTTTGTATCTACTGTGTGATGAATGTGTTTTTCTATAGATGATAATTCTTTTGTATTTTGTTTTGTGTCTGGTTGAACTTTACCAATAATTCGTTTTTTGTTGTTGTTGTAATGTTTTACATGCAGATGTTTATTTATGATGCAGTTTTAATAAAATTATTATTATTGTTGATTTTATTCATGAAGCACAAGTTAAAAATCAATTTTTTACACGGTTGTACAAATAAATCAAATGAATAAGTAAATGCGGCCCAAAAAAATAAAATAGATAAAAAACCCCATTAACTTAATTATATATTATGAATTTTAAATCAGATGATTTATTTATTATTTTATTATTATAAAAATGCAAATGTATGTATTTCAAGTGTTTGCTTAAAGTTCTTCTCTTTTGTTTATGTATCTGCACAATTTATTATTCGTATTCTCTACTATTTTTTTTTTTTGCCAGGTTAATTAAGTACAAAATTTATTGTTTGATAATTTAATAGAAAACAAAAGTCAAGTGCTTTAATTAGATATCAATGAGACTATTTAAATAATTAAAGTCTATTTTGCTCAATTTAATTGTTTCTGTGCGTTTTTTATAACAAGCACTTCGTAGATTACAAACTAACAAAATTGATTTAATTATTAATGAAAAAACTTGGCTCATTATATATAATTAAAAGCTGCCAGCAATTATTTATAGAATTTCAATTTGGAATTTTAGTGCGAGTCTAAAAAGCCACCATAATTTTTTTTTTCGAAATATCAAATCTGTTGTCCATTTTTAAAATTAATCGAAAGAAATATCAAACATACAGTTCATGAAATTCGGTTCATGTAACCAATAGAAATTAAGTTGGTTACGAAAACCGAAAAAGCCCATTTCTCAATTTAACAGCTTACGTTGAACCAAGCAAAAAGACAAAGAAATTGTTTTAAGCTGAAAAATAAATATAGATATTTATTTTAATTTATTTTCTGACCCACGAAAAAAAAATTATTTAAATTTATTTCACTATCAATGATTTCCGACAATTTGCCGTTGCTTGTAATCAGGTTTTAAGTGATCAAAATGGACACTAACGTTGGTGGTCGGAAGGGGGGGAGGGGAATTTAATAAACAATTATTAACAATGCATTTCGTATCACAAGGAGCAAGTTTTGCTTTGGTATGTATTAAACTGGTTCATTCTACTTCTCGGGAAACATACAGAAAAGCAACGGCAACTGAGACTCCGAGACGCTCAGGTATGACTTCGGTTATGCAGATTCTTCTGAAGGTCAATTAGCAGAGTGGGGACAGGTTAAGGAACTCACGTTGTGCCGCCCACACATAAGGCGACAACCTGGCAACCTGTCGTGTTTGTGTGTTCCTGGTTCGCTTGTTCCGAATTTGCTAAGATCGTACTGTTTTTAAACCTTTATAATATGTGAGCGAAAGTAATTCGTTTTGGTTTCTAGAATATCACTGAACTAAAATGGTTTTTGGTTACAAAAAAACCTCATTTATAAAGTTGCGTTGAAAGACGTTTCATTTCTTTTTGTCATAAATTAAGTCTGAATTAACAGAGGCTGCTACTATGGATTTGCGCTCATGGAGTTTTGGCTTACGCCAGGATACACTGTATTGTCCAAATCAAATAAAACAGTTATTTTAATAAACAAGGAATTGCCTATTATTTGTCATGTTGAAATAATTTCCAACGAGAGCATTTGGACCTGCTAAATCTATAGCAAACAATTGTTTAAGTATGAACATGATGCTGACTAAATATTATTTCATGTCAATTTAACATAAATTCATTTTAAAGGCCGATACTTTTACAACAAGTCACAGAATTTTTAGCTCAGCCCTGAATGCTTTTATTTCAGCATTGAGCGACTTTTTATTCATTGGTTCATAGTGCTATCACGAATTATTCGAACATATCGCCTGGCATTGATGTGAATGCTTTTAGTATAATATAACCTATAAATTGTTTTTTTTTTGTATAGATTGTGATCTCTAAAATAAAAATAAGTTTAATTTCAAATTATTATTATAAGTTGGCTCGTTAGTATTTTCCATTTAATAGAAAAAAATCAGGCGTTCCCAATGATTGAAATCATCTGCGATACTTTATGAACTAGTTCACTAAAGAGCGCTGAACTGGAAAGAGCAATCACTACAGTGAGCTAAAAAAAACACAAGTCTATAAAAAGTCAACTAAATGTTTTTAAATTAACTTGATTTTTCCATTAGCAACGTAAAGCTTGACAAAACCAGATATTTTCTAAAGATTTAAAATCATAGGAAGGCAGGCCGTAAATAACATAAAAATGTAGATGAAATAATTTTAAATTAATATTTTATATCAACCTGATAAACCTTTAAATGTCTAATCTTTATATTCCTTTTTGCTTTCGGCATAAAAGATATTGCAAAAGCTGCCCGCTCTATTTCTCTATTAATAAAACAGTTTATGAGTGTCATTCAAAAAATATTTTATCGATTTTTTAAAATCTTTTTATCCCGCAGAAGAAAAAAAATAATTAATTTGACATAATTAAATGCAATTTATTGTTTTTAAACTGTTAATGCCAGCTAAACCGCTTATCTAGGCTGCACACACCCACAAATATTGCGCGATATGCTCGTATAATAAATTTTGTTTCTGTTTTTTTTTCTTTGCTCCTCCCATCAAATTATCAGGTTTAGGTTAATTTGAACCTGTACTGCGCTAATCACTACTCCTCCATACTTAATGCTGATTTATTTGCGTTTCTTGGCGTTTATTGGAAGTTAATTTCCAAATCCAAACCCAATTTGCTTTTATAGAGCAGAGCATTCCAGCAGAAAGAAAACGAATTAATGAAAATGTTGTGCTCGTACTCGCACTAATTTGCTGGCATAAAAGCGTCATATCACTTACAAGGGAGCGCAGCACCTCTGCCTTACAGCACACCTACTCTGCTTAAAGACAAGTAATGCAACGCAGTAATCGTCACCAGCATCATTACTGGCGTTGGCGTTCGATGGTCTGCCCTGCCCTGCATTTGTCCATGACTGACTGGGTGAAAATGCCTGTGTGTGTGTGTGTGTGTAAGAAAATAAAATTTTTATGTTCCGTGTATCGGAAATCTGGTCTAAAAATTCTTTTCACTTCCAAATCTATGAAATACTACTAAATTTATTTTGAACATTGTAAAAACGAAATAACGAGACATTTCCATTTAATTTTCAAAACGAAAGCAATTCAACGCACATTTTCATTGACACCCATAAATCACAAAGACTTCATTTCCAGCGTGCGTATGTCTGAACATAAAAATGTGCTTTCGTTTCCTTGTTTCTTCCAGATCTCTGTATGTATTTTCCGCCGTATAGAAATTTACTTCAATAAAATGCTATTTAAAATGCCGAAAGTATTTAGAAACTTGTATCTCTTCCATGACGATTCAAAGTTTTCTCACGTTGTACGTCATAAAATCAGAAACACAAAATGCTTTCGGAAATGAACACGAATTCCTTGTCATGCGATTAATAAAAATGTCAAATCATTAAAAAAAAAACAAATATCATATAAAATTTAATAAATTTAATGGGCTTTTCAGTATTTTTCGGTTAATAAATGAAATTTTTATAAACGCGTTATTGTTTAAAAATAAATCAATAATGATTTTGCATTTTGGAAACCACCAACACCGAGGAGATGATAAAAAATGTAGAAGAGCCTTGAAGGTATATTTCTGTATATGGGAGCTTCCAGTAAAAAGTCCAGTGTTGCCAAAAACTGACTGTTTTATTATATTATTATAGTCTATCTGGTTGCATAAATGCAGTTTCTTATTTCTAGTAACGATTTAGTGCAGCTTTATTTTATAAATCGGACCTGGTACCCAAAACCTGCACTCATTTGCATGCGATACTGAGCAATTAAAAAAGGCTCTGCTCAAAAAATGGCTCACTCATTAAATTCTATAAATTTATATGTATAAAGTTTGTTTTCTGTTTATAAGAATAAAATTGTTTTAAAGTTGCCAGCTGAATCACTGTGTGAATGATGTCACATAACGACTCACACAGATTATGGCAATAAAAATGACAATTTTTTAAGTCAAACCAAATACATTTTAAGCAAAATTCTAAAACCAACTGCTTTACAGAACTCTGTTAGATTTCAAGTTTTATCGCTATATATAAAACTATAGTGCTCTCTGTGATCCATAATTGATATTAAAACTTGGGCTGAAAATATTTTAATTTTTTTTTTTTATATTTTAAGTGGGATACACCATGGAAGCACATACATACATGTACTGCGTATTACTGTAGAGTACTTGCAAAAAGAAGGAGTTAATAAATATTTGATTATAAGGCTTATTTACTGCTAAGTAATTACCAAGGTTTATCTCTTCTATTGGCCACATGAGCACTTTGCCGCCGCAAATGTGCTCTGCCTGTGCGAACTCGACGCAATAGGTTTTGGCTCAGAGGTTATTTTTGGTCCGCTTGTAATTTTCAATGGCATAAAAAATCGCATACACGTTTGTAGTTGTTTCTACATTTCTTGTTTATTTTTAGTTTAATCAAAAAAGCATCACTTCGTGATATTGTATATGACGAAATTCGAGAAAAAAATCGCCCCTTCTCAATTTGTAAATTGCAAACAAACGAAAAAAAAGAATAGAAAAGAAAAGAAAAGTCAACGTACATATATCGTATAAAGTGTAAAAAAAGCACTCAAATCTTAACGCATGGAGGCTGTGATTGTTGGTAGTTAATGCCACACTTGGCATATAATGACACTCTAGAGCTCGTTATTCGCCATATCAGTCATTCTTCACTTGACATTTTTGACTTGGCTGTATGACGACGGAAGGCACACATTCATACTGTTCCACACACCAGCAAGCCGATTTACATGCAACTTAATATTTAGTAAAATATCTTGCACAGGGCCCGATGCAGTTAAACTTTGTCAGCAGCGTTCGCTCTCCTCATCATTTTCAACAACTTAAATCATCTTGTTCATAATGATAATTATGAGAATGATGCTGTTGGTGGTGCTGAAGCTGTTTATGATGCTATGGCTTATTTTTGGAATAGCTTAATGATTGAAGTGCCCTTCGGTGCAGGAGAGTATTTTTTTTCTCTTTTTTTTTGTGAATGAAACTAATAATGATGCACGAGTGTTGATGGCAGGAGCAGCAATGATATAAATGGAAGAGAATTTGGCGGTTAGAAAAAAATGTCTAAAGTATTTCTATTTTTTTTTTGCTTTGACCCGTTTGTTTATTTCGAATATAATTTTGTTCTAAAACTGTTATTGCTGAGAACATGGTTTGGTGTCTATATTTTGCGAATTAGAAAACAAAACTTTAATTTTGTCGAGGTCAAGCATTTAACAGACGACCCTCCAATTTCAATTATAGCTTCCAGCGATTGGAATAAAACAAAAACAATAAAAGGAATAGATAGAGGACAGTCAGCGATAAAGCATGATTTTCTGAACACATATTACAGAAAAATAAACTAAAAGTTTCATGTTTGTACAAAAAAAAAAAAAAAAGAAATTCACTTAAGAAAACTTGCCACCATTTTACAATACAAAAATACATATGTATGTATGTGCAACTAACCATATTATATGCACATACACAAACACACATGTATAAGCGCTTTTATCTACATACATATACTAATATAATCAACACATACTTGTACTTCAATGGTGTGCTGTTTAATGATAATTTTGTTGTGTTGCACGGTTTTACTGCATACGCCGCAATAAGTTGCGGCGATGCGGATACTGTTGTGGTGCTGGGTGTAGCAGCACGTGATGCAAAGCGAAAGTGTCACACTCTTAACACTTGTACAAGTATGAACACGCAAACATATGGTTGCTACTTAAGGTATTAAAGATAGCAGCCATATGAGCCTATTCGTATACTTTTTAGTTTTACATTTCAAAGTGTTCGTTTGGTTATTTGTTTGCGGTCTTCTCGGCTTGTTATACAAAATACTAGTGAAGATATTTCCCTCTGGTTGTTTGTGCTTGCATTGGTATCGCACTTAATTACTTCATGCTGCAGTAATTAGCTTGTATTAATGATGACATTAAGAAGAATTTTTTACTAAACAATTTTTTTCTTTTTGCATTTATTTTGGTTCTTAGAAAACTCACTTTTGCTTAATCGTAGTTTTCAAGCGAGATACTACGTGCATATGTATATTGCAATGAAAGTTTAAGAGGTGTTCAGTTTATACAATAAATATCCAAAGAAACTTAAGTTACACTGCGTGGCACGAACAAACTTATTAATCAGATTTACTGGTAACCAATATTAATGTGGGTTCTGAGCATAAAGTACAAATAAGTCAAACAAACACAATCTTTACTTAAAAAGAAGTACCTTTGAACATAATTTTACTTTTGTATTTTAGGCCACATAAAACCGGGATTTCTAGGATAAATACAACTGCTTTCATATGTGTATTAAAGTATATAAATATACCCAGCGAAAACTTCTATCGCAAACTAGTGCCATAATTAACATTCCTCACTACTTCTGCCTCGATATTTTGAGTAATACTTTTAATAGGGCAGTGTAATTGGAGGCCAGCACTTATCACTCGCGTTTACAGAAAACTAATTTAAAATGCCACTTCAAAAGACTTATAAGAGAAGCTATTTAAAAGCCCTTAAACCAAACAACACAATTATCTACTAAAATTGCCAAATTAACAAAATTTGAAAAAGCGAAGGCTGACTTTTGTTTTTGTAAAAATTTTCTTTTCTTTTTTTTTTAACATATTTGCTCAACTATTGTTCAATATTACTCAAATTGTTTAATTCATTTTTATTGAAGAGATAATAAATAGAAATTTGTTGCAATTCTTTATACACGAGTAGAAGATAATAATCAACTCATTACTTGATTACTTCTAAGTAATGTAGATGGTAAACAGTAAGGTACTGAAAAGTATTTGTTGCGGCGAATTACCAAGCTCACGCGGGGATCATACGATAAACCAAGGCGAAGTTATAGCGAGAAAGATCGTTAATACCTCAGTGGATTCGTCAATAAACAGAATTGCCGCATTTGGGCGAATGAGAATCCAAGAGTGATTGTCGAAAAACCAATGCACCCACAAAGAGTGACTGTTTGGTGCGGTTTATGGGCTGGCGGCATCATCGGGCCGTATTTTTTCCAAAATGAGGCCGGTCAGGCAGTTACTGTGAATGGTGTTCGCTATCGTGAGATGATTACGAACTTTTTATGGGCCGAATTGGAAGATATGGATGTGGACGATATGTGGTTTCAGCAGGACGGTGCCACTTGCCACACAGCTAACGAAACAATGGCTCTTTTGCGCAACAAATTCAATGGCCGTGTTATCTCACGTAATGGCGATGTCAATTGGCCGCCAAGATCATGTGATTTGACACCGTTGGACTTTTTTCTTTGGGGTTATTTGAAAAATAAATAGTAAAATAGTAAAAGCAGTTGAATTTCAATAATATATTTTTTTTATTTAATGAAAATTTTATTTGTAAACTTGGCGCCCAAAGGAGTTTAAAACATAAAAAGTAACCAGCTGCGTCTCTCAATTTCACCTGTTAAGAAATCACGTTGAGTGCAGTCCTAGTCACGCCAGCTGGCCAGATGTGAAGACTCTAATATATTGACTCTTGGGGAACAGATCGTGACAGGCGGCATAGAATTTGCTACAACAAAACTAATGAAAAGTCGAAAATTTGTCAGCGGTAATACATTCAAGAAGTCAACTAGTCTGATTTAACACGTGCTTCTATCAGTTGCGTTTAGTACTAGATCTGACGATATCGTCACATATATATCTGTAGCATTTCATCGTCAGAGGCATGTAATTCTATTAATTTAAACAAATATTATATGTTTTATTTGGCAAATTTTTTTTCGTATTTTTTTTTTGGTAATTTTGATTTAAGAACATTTATTATTAAATGCAATCATTTTGACGACAGCTGTTATGATTTTCTCAACAAATCTTTCTTCTAGCTGACTGCGCTCTATTTAAGAAAGACAAAAATCTGAAAAGTGCCACAAAAAGTATAAAATTTGTTTGAAGAAATGCAAAACTGTTGAATGTAAAGAACTTATTGATAGTTTAAACTACTCATACATTTATAACAAGAAATTGAACATGTTGTGCCACCAACTACATTCGCAGTACAAACTTGTTTTTCTGTTTATTAAGCCTTCACAATAGTTTCGAAATTTTTCATTATAATAGACACATACGAGTACGTATATACGAGTGCAACAGCTCTTTTGGCAACAATGTTCATCTAATGAAGCAAAAGCTGTCAATTTGTCTTGTAGAAATAAAGAAACAACTGAAACAACCGGTTAATGCGAGTGCATTTAGAGGGGGATTCATTAAGTGGCATAAATTCATGATTTAGCTCCTACACAAACTCCGTTTTATGCGTAATTGTGAGTTCAATATGTGTATTTATTTATATATGTATTTAACTAAAAAGTCGGCAAGTATTATGTATGTACATAGGATTAAAAAATTAATATACATCTGTGCTTGTTTTTGCGACATACATATATATGTGAGTATTCATTTTCGTTGGGTATTTATGAATAAAAAACTATTCTTTTATTAAAATATTTGTTTGTTTTGATTACAGATTTTCTATAAAAAACTATTCTTTTATTAAAATATTTGTTTGCTTTGAGGAAAGACTTTTTACAATATTAAACAGTATTTTTTTTATTAAAATATTTGTTTGTTTTGATTACAGATTTTCTCCAAAAAAATTATTCTTTTATTGAAATATTTTTTTATTTTGATAACAGACTTTCTACAATATTAAACAGTATTTTTTTTATTAAAATATTTGTTTGTTTTGATAACAGATTTTCTATAAAAAACTATTCTTTTATTTTGATAACAGACTTTCTATACTTTCTAGTTCATTAAAGTGGTTGCAGTTGTACGCATTTACGCGATTTTTCTTATCACACGCGATGACTGCAAAAACTAATTATTTGATATTTAGCCGGATTTGTAACGAACGCTACATAAAGTCAGAAATTGATTAATGAATTTATTAATATATATAAATTTCTATACATATAAAAATGAAATTTTTGCCTGTTTCAGGCTTTTGGTGTGGGCTTGTAAAAGAATTTTATGACGTCAGATCTCTTAAGTAAAAACTAAAATATATAAGAATAAAAAAGAAGAAGGAATATGGGTGGATTATACATTCGATTCGGCCGAGAGCCAGTAAGATCAGTTAACGAAAAATACAGAAAAGTTGAAATTTTATATGTCTATTAAATTTGAGGTGATCTTGTAAAACGACTGTGGAAAAGTTTTTAGTGTAACAATTTTCGCTTACTCTGAACTCTGACCGATGAAAACTTCAAATTTAACATTTAGAGTTTGTTTCGCGACTTCGAAAGATTCCAATTAGCATTTGCAATGACCGGCAAAAAAGTGTTTTCTACAATTTCATTCGTTTACGAACATTAAAATTCTACGTCTTGAAAAAGGCCTTTCCACTGGATTTACACCTGCCAGTATTGCCATGCAAATTCGTAAACATATTTACATATTATCAACGAAATATTCTTCCAATTTCTTACCAACATTTTTAATATGTTGTCGAAACGTAAACTTCAAAAAATATTTATTTGCCTTTCAAGTTAAACATATATTTTGCTGGTGTTTTAACTTTTGGTCTTGGTTATGAAATAGATATATCCACATATTGGGACAAACCGTTAAAATTCTTCTAACCATTATAGTATCTGTGTTAGTATAATACTTTATAGCAAACAAGCTTTAAGTTTTTTGCGAATCTCAAAAGTTAAATCATAATATATTTAACAAGTTAAAGCTTTAATTACTTGTACTGCTGCTTCTGACTCTTAGTGATATGCAAATATCAATGGCATGTGGCACAAAGTTAACAAAAAAATGTCTACAACAAAAAGTGTCAACAACTTGGTTGAACGGTTTAACTTAAAAATATGCGCACCTAAGGATTTGCGCTCAACAACCCAATTGTGGCAAAGATGTTGATCTGTATGTGAAAGCAGAAGGCAATCATAAGGCTTAAGGTTGAAGCTTAAGTTTTGGTTTTATTAAAACTGTAATAATTGAGCTCGAATATAATCAAACTAACACCAGGCATCTTTCCACCTCAAACTATCGGCTTAGCGATTGTCAGCGATTGTATGCCCGCACCGATGCATTTCGACTAAAGCGTTAATAATTTCTTCTTGAATGCACAAAATGATGACTTTGATGAAAACACAATCCCTCAAGGCACTTAAGTCACCTTTAATATAAGACATGCACGAAGACACACTTTACTTGCGATACACACTTGCAAGCAAACAAAATACAAATGGGCTGGTATTTGTATTTTATGGCTGTGAATATGAGCAAAGTTGTGATAATAAACGAAAACAAATTACAAAGCCCAGCTGCAGACTTTCAAATGCATTTCAATACATACATATATATATATGTATGTATGCTGTAGTGCACGAGCATATACACACATATGTACGTGTGTATGTAAATCCAGATGTTTGTTTGCATGTACGAGTACATTTGTGTGCAATAAGTACTAAGTAACAATATTGCATTTAAGTGGGATTTGAGACAAAAAGCCAACCAGGGAAATTTATTTTACTTATAGCACGATTTTTAATACCTTACAAGACCAACAACAGCGACAGCAGCATCAACAACAACAACATGGAAAAAAACCACATCAGCCACTGCACGACAACGACAATGTCACACATGTGTTGAACGATTTTCATGGAGGTCTTGTTGAAATGTTTATATCTGGAGTATTTTTTAAATTGAATTTTAAAAGACTTGAGAATATATAAAATAAAACGAAGTATAAATAAAAGAGAAGACAAAATAAAATGCTAAAACACTATAAATCTGTATGTGTGTATGGCGTATAAGAAAAATCAAATAAATTAATCAGAATCTCCCAGGAATCATTAAAAACTTCAATGACAACATTCAATAGAATTATCAAATGCTGAAGTAAATAACAAAAACGAGATCCCGTCTTACAAAGCCAGTGATTTATAGTTTTTTGGTTTATTAATATACTTGTTTATGTATATTTTTTTTTTCTCTTTCAACTTTATGGTTAATTGAATCTTTTGCTTGGCATTTACTCATCACTTGACTGAACCCTTGTTGGCGTGCATCCGTTACTCCTCGTTCTTTCATGGGGCCAGTTTATTCATTAAAAATAAGTTTGCGTTAAACACAAAACGCGTGTTTGCAATTTTTTTTTTAATTAAAATAAAAAACCGCAAAACTCAAATTGATTTAAATGGCCTTTTAAATGCCGCCATAACAACGTCATCGCACTGCCAGTGAACTGTTCATTGCACACATGCACATTAACATTAATACAGTGACTTGATTGTCTGATTAAACATAATCCATTTCCCTGACTCTTTTAATGGCGACTACACAAATGTCGGTTGGCATTCACGTAAAGCCAGAAATTATTATTCTTTCTAGTACATAAATATAATAAGCATTTTGTTGTGGTTCACTACTTAAGTTTATGCATGAAATTTTTCATTTTGTCTTGCTTTACTGAAGTTTTAGCCGGAAGAGCAAGACTGCGGCACCCGGCGGCGACAATTTGTGGCTTTGCATATACTGAACAAATTTAATATATTTCTAATATGGAGTTTCTTACAGAATTTAATAAAGTCAAAGCATAAACAATTTACTTTTACATGCATATTGCCAAATTTTAGTTTAAGCCACAACCATTATTGACACGAGTCACAATTGTCCAGTCACGAACAAATACTTATAAAATACGTACAACATGAATTAAGTTTGTGTTGTCACACCTATGAAAAATCATTCGATGTCTAAAAATCTTTTTGCAATAATAATAATAACTAAATTTTAGAGATTTTAACATTTTTTTCTAACAAAGATTGAACTAAATTATCTGCTGGATTAATTTGATGATGGACAGACTTCACTTGGTCAGCTTGTCCACGGCCATTTAATCCAACTTGGCAATACATTTATTTACTAAATAGAAAGTTATACATTTTTTTTATATATATTAAAGTAAAGTCTTTCCATCTTACATCTATTATAATCGTTCTTTTTCGAATTAGATGAGAAAAAAAAGTCTTAAGCAAAACCTTCAATATAAATGCAATAAATAGTGAACACTCTCCTGACACTAATTCCGTAGGCAGTGGAGGAAGTCGAAACACCAGCGTTGGTAGTCCAAAACTCCAAAGAAATATCGGGTGTTAACCAGTCTCGCCCGAAAATTGTTCAGAATAACAGAAATCTTTTACAAGACAAAAGAATTACAGGGTAATCTGGAGCATCGAAAATAAATCACTATTATCGGTATCTGGGAAACTACAGCCAGAACGTTTCGGCCAAGGTAGGCACCTCAACCAATGATCAACATCAGGATTCTTCTTTCAAGACATCTTAAGGGCAGGTTGGTCTCCCTTCTACCAATTGACATTTCTTGAAGGTCTTGGAAGAACTTCATAAATTCATTCAAAGTTCAAAAGATTTTTTTATCTTTTCATAGCACGAACAATTCAAGCTATTTTCGGATACTCTGTTGTGAAGGGAAACGCTTCACGGAGAAAGAAGATCCAAACAAATAATAGTCAGACTAAACAAAGCCTAGACACTGCAGCATGCGGCCAAACGTTGTCATGACAGGGTATTACAGTTTCTTGTCTGTCGTCATTATTCTATTTTATGTTGAACAAATAGACAAAATAAATTAAACAAATAAACAAAACAAATGAGTGGTATGGCTTAAAGTTTAAAGTTTAAGAAGAGTCAAATGTGCGAGTTTTAAAAAATTTTTCATAATAAACAGTTTCAGTTATATAAAAATTATTGTAATTTAATATTAATTAAATATATATTAATTAAAGAGAAGAGTTAAAAATATATTTTCCTACTGATATTTGCCAACCTGGTCCAAAATAATGTGTGGAACAGAAATTCACGAGAAACTCAATACTTCTTTTTTTTATGTGAAAATCACCAACAACAAAAATTCAAAACCTACATAATCCTAAAACACATACGACTTTACAGCGAACTTGTGAACTGTATTAATATTTTTATATTGAAGTAGTTTTTATAAAATTTAAATTTTTCATTTCACAAAGTTAAACTTAATTTAAGTCTTTTGTAGCATTTGGGGTGTACGACCACATAATTACTACCATTGTGGCACTTATAACAACTGAAGTTGGTCACATTTGTGCTATTGTTTCGCATTTGTCGTTGTTGTTGTTGTTGTTGTTGTACTGCTTGTTGCCTCTTTTTACATGTAATTCTATAGCAATCTAGCCCGCTTGATAGCTTGACGAGTTGAGTAGTTTAGCATATTTTTTTCGTATTGTGTTTAACAACTAAAAACAAAAAGTTATTGTATATTTGCTATTCATTTACTGTGAATACGTGAAGGGCCCAAAAAGGTTGGTTTGAGTTTAAGTTACTGCATTTCTGAATGTATTCGTATGAAAAAAAGACTTTATTCATTACACAGAATGTCAGGCATTACTTCGATTAGAGTCAGGAAAATGTAAATCTATAAAATTTAATGTTTGAGTGAATTCAGTCCTCCATGTTTTTTATATCATGTCATATCTTACACGTACAGAAAAATCAGTTTGAAATATTATTGCATCGATATTGTTATGGTTTCTGTGAAAATACATATTGTTGGCGCAAATAATATATTGTTGTATTAAAAAGAACATGTCTCCCCTGCAACTATTTTCTTATATTGTAATTTTAACGTTTTCGTCTATAAAACTTTGAATAGCACTAAATGGAATAGCACTATTTATGAACGTTTAAGGGCCATAATAATAGTAATTAAAAGGCAAAATCTTACTGAATACATACGCATGACGCATGACTAAAATCTTTACCAGGAATGTTTGCAGAATATATTAATTATCATTGTTATTAACAATATCTTTTCATTATAGCGTCTGCAACTGACATTGACAAGAATAAATGTTGATTTTTTCAGTTTCAGTTTTAATGTTCATTTCAATGTTATTGATTATAAAGCGATTTTTTAAAACCAATTTATTAAAGAAAAACTATAAAATACACAGGAAATAAAAGGAAAAAGGAAAGTTGTGGTGTTACGCCATATACATGGTGTTAACTTTTATATATATGTATATATATACTCGTATACATACATATATATATTATTTTCTCTACGAAACAAGATACACAAATTGTCTGCAAAACTTCTCTCAATGAAGAGCAATATTTTTTTTTTTATTTTAAAACCATTTTATTGCATTAAAATATGTGTAATGAATTATTAATTTTTTTTTAAATTACGCCATTGTCAAAGGGGACAATAATATGTTTTTTTCTATAAGGCTCTTTCCACAAATACCAGTAACGGAAGATCGACCGCACGTACATATTTGAAAATTTACTGCATATGTACGAAATATTTCCCGTGAAATCGAACACACACGGCGAAATCAAACTGTTTTAAACTTTATAACAAAATACAAATACAAAAGTTTACTGATTGCAATTAAAAAATGTATTGAGCGAAATTCTTAAGCGAACCGGTATTGGACAAGGATAATAATGGGAAGCATTTTCATATTTGAAGATGAGCTCTTTATAAATGAAACTACAAGAGCCTTAACAACCTTTATTTCTTATTTAAAATTTTTTAAACTTACGATATAGAATGTACGGAGAGAAAGAGTATGATTTTTACAAAGATAATGAAGCATTTGGAGCAACAGTTGTGCGTTAATAAATATTAATTAGTTTGATAAATAAAAAGTAAATAATTTTATGCTGCAAATGAAGACTAAATGATTTTATGTTGTATCAAAATGACTACAAACAATAATAGAATAACTTTGCGCTTTAGTGGCTTTTTTAGAAACTAAATGAGATGTGCAGACCTGTTCTCAAAAACGCAAAACAGCGTCTGAAACGTGGTGTGACACACGGATACTGCAGGATGTTTTGCTTTGCAAGTATTTCCCGGCATGAACTGAGTGAGTTGGCTGACATGGGGGTTTCAAAAGGAAATAAAATAATGATAATGAAACTTTACAATGTTTTCCTTTTATTATAACAAAAACAATTTTACACGTTTTGAATCCGAAATATATGGGTATTTTTGGTGTTTTTTTTTTGTTGTTAAATGCGAATTGCGAAGTTTAAACTGACTGATCAAAAAGATCTTTGAAAAATTCGTACGGCCAGTGTTGCTGACGACAAAATTTTCGAATTGGTTAATTATTTTTTTTTTTTCGTTCTTGATAAAAATAAAATAAATACACCTTTATGTTGAATCTTCTAAAGAGATAAATAATAAGAAATTAGGAGAGCCAAATGTCTACGTATGTACTCATGTGCAACTACTTGCGGTAGAAACAGTTCGTTATTTTAAAGTAAGTAAATTAATGTCACCATTAAAACGTTTGCATTAAAATTCATATAAATTTTTACTTATGTTGGTTTGGAAAAATTCGTTTGTAATTAATTCTGATCTGGATTGCAGCTTTTTAAAGCTTTTGTGCTAAATATGAGGGCTGCTGGCCATTTTGCTTCCTGATCGTTTTAAATTTGTTATGATTTTTATTTGTTTTGATAAAATATATATTTTATTTGTTCGAAATTCACATCGAAAACTAGTAAATCGCCAGCAAAACGCTCAAGTTTCAGAACACCTAAAAATTAATTTAGCGGTTTTATGTCGCCTGCGCGACAACATGCCTGACGATAACTCTGACTAGATACATGTGCATATATTTTGATACAAACGATATACGATTTTTTATACATAACGGCAATATTTACTCTTTGGTTTAATGCTCACGAATGTTGACGCATAACATTCTCAGGCCAAGAGACAGCCAACTGTTAATTCTCACAATGAGAGAGATTTGATTGGCTCATACACTTTCAGTGTAAGCGGTGATTAGTGAGTTTTTATTGTTTTTATTAAAGCAAGTGAAATTCGTCCAATATGGACCCCAAAACGTCATATATTATATACCTGAAAGAACTTTTTTCAGCTTATATTTTATAATAAAAAAGTAGAAATTTGCAAATAGAAGCAAGACCACAACAAATAGAAAGCCTATAGGAAGCCTTTCAAACTTAACAAATCTGCTTTTTATTGGCATTCCACATTGCATATCTGTCCATAATACCCGCCAAATTTATTTCATAAAATTGTTCCACTTAGATATATAATTTGTAAGTAAAAGGAAAATTAGGCAACATCTCTTCTAATTTTTAAAAAGAAATGATTTTATATCCTAATGATGGTGACAATGTAAATAAAAAAGCAAGAATAGCAGTCCACACTACCCAAAGTTACTCTAATGTGTTAATAATGCCATATTTCATTCGAATTCCATATTTATGAAATTGCCTTCTTGGCTAAATCATACGATATTGTTGTGCCCAACCATAATATTCATCAACAGTATAGTATTGTCACAATATTGTCCTCCCAACCATATTTCCTTTTCTTACTGCGAGTTCTTTGCAATTAAACTTAAATTCGAACTTGTATTAGTTGTTAAAGTTGGCTCTAGTGACTACAAATGCAGGAAAGTTAAAATATCGGTGAATAATGCCTTCTCTCATGTGAGTAATGCCTCTTTTTATAGTTTAGATTTTTGCTCTATTAAGCAATAATCCGTCTGGCTGTGTCTTTTTGCTTGATATTTCACAAATGGCTGTTGAAGTCTAACATTTTTTTCAGCACTTGGCTTTTCTGCTGCATCCGCTTTGCATTTAATTAGTTGGAAAGTCTATTACTTATCAATTGCTGGCTACGCTCTGCTTTTTGTGTTTTCCTTTTTCTTTTGGATTAAATAAAGAGCTTCTTTTGTTGTTGTTGGCTGCTTTTTTTTATTAACATGTTCGCACACTTTTCTGAATATGAGTATGTGCAGCACTAAATTATAATCTTCATTAAAATAAAATTTCATTAATTTTCTAGGCTCTGCGGTATTGCACATTGGGAAAAGTAATAGTGTTGTGACAAATATGTTTAGGTATGTACATACATATGTTGAACAAAAATTTGTTTAAATCTATTCAATACGTGAAAGGGTAATTTAATAATTCTTTAGGATGGTATTGGTAGGCATGTTTCTGCCTTATTGCCAGGATGAATTAGATAAGCGGCCTCTCGAACAAGGGAGCCGTTGTTTTATGTGCCGTTTTTACATACCACAGGCAGTTGTTCACCGGTTTAGCCTTTGCGTATATCAAATTGGGGCACTATGGTTTTGGGAAACTAACGTGCCCCTGGGTTGCCTTTAAAGACGAATTTTTAGCGGTGGTGATATGTTGAGAAACTCACCTTGGCTGAAACGTGGTTTAAACCTAAACAAGCCTCGGTGATCCCATTGTCCTTGAAATACTGTTGTTTTGCAACAGTTTTTTGTTCTTCGTAAGGAACTAAATGGTGCAGAATGCTGACCAGATGGAATTGGTCCACCATAATTGCAGATGCTTTCTTTCTGCAAGTCGGTACACTTGAAAATCAATCAGCCGTTTCATGAAATTAACAAAGAATGAAATTGATTTCAACTAAATTAGGGCAATGTTTTGGTGTGTTTTAATATTAACCCAAAACTGTGTACGAAAGATCTTAAAAATTGCGATCATTTTATTGTTTCTTAATGCCAATTTTCGTTACAGCATCAAAACATTGCAAATATTTTTGTGTAGCAAAAGTAACAGTAAAACAGACCTAATAATATTAATATTTTAAATATATCGGAAAAAGTAGGAGAGAAAAAAAACATATTTGCACCATCCACTGTTTCGAAGGCAATTTGAGGGAACTATTTTAATACAACTTATGTATGTAGAATGTATTCTTAAAGTTTTGTCGAAAGATAAAATTAGTTGTTTCAGGGAAATCTATTAAAAGTTACTCTTCTTTACTCAATACTATCAGGTACAAAATATATTTATATCCTTTAAGTTTTATAATACCAACCATCCATCTTATTGAGGATGTGACTTCTTATTTAGTTTTGAACACGAGTATTTTGGCCCCAGTGTGCGTCCTCTATTTTATGTTAATTTTTTTTGCTTGTTTGGTGTTTTCCTTTTTACAAGCACATCATTGTTTCAGTTAAGTTGTAGTGGTGCAAAAGTTTAATTGTTGTTGCTTTTTAAAATTGCGTATTGTTTTGAAAACAATGTCTACTCTTGTTTTTGATTTAACACAAGCAATTTCGAAAAAAAAGGCTGGCACATGCATTCACATACAGACGTAATTTTAGACTCTACATAAATTTCTTGGCACGCACATACATACATACATGCACATATTTTTGTTTTAATAAAATTTAATTAAATTTTGCTGTTCAATTTTATTTATTATGTAATTCATTATTTTTATTAACTTTTGTTTGTAAGCTGATGTTTTTGCTGTTGATAGTTAACGCTTCCTTTTATTCAACATATTGCACCTGTTCATCAAAAGTAACACAACTCAAAAAATTCTATTTTCCACTTTTTTGAAGGAAACAGTGTATGATTACCATATCTAACCACTGTAAAAAGAAATACATTTTGTTATTTTATAGAAATATTATTGAGTTTCCTTTACAATGGTATATTTGTTTATAACAATAATTCCATTATATTGGCGCAATTAGTTTTTTGCCTCTACTGCAAACTTGTAAATTTTGAGTTGTGTTACTTTTGATGAACAGGTGCGATATGTAAATACTCGTTGCAGGGAACGGCAACAAGTATGTATGTGCCTAAAACGAAAAAAATTACCGCGGTACATAATGGACGAATTACGTTTATTTTAATTTAGTAAAACACGGATTCTACCTAATCGCTTCATTTAAATGCTGGCTTTGATGACAAATCATGTTAAATTAACATTAACAATTAACGCTGCAAAATCATAGTTAATCATCTCTTCATTTTCCTTTATCAACTTTTAATGATAAATGAACCTGATATAATGAAGAAGATTAATTACCACATAAAATATAGTTTGTAATATATAACAAAAGTACATTTTATGTCCCTAATTCTGATAGACTTTTAGGTAGTACATCAATGTTTACCCTTAGAACGCCCGCGAGCAGGCGTCCACTTTGTCGCCTGAACAACATTTCTAGGATGTGCAATTTATTTTGAAACACGTTTGCCCTTG
The DNA here is from genome assembly GCA_932526305.1 of Epicampocera succincta. Lineage (NCBI taxonomy): Eukaryota > Metazoa > Arthropoda > Insecta > Diptera > Tachinidae > Epicampocera > Epicampocera succincta. Next base: position 65,017,523 of record OW052034.1, read on the forward strand.
ATTCCGATTTTCATAAGCGAATTTTGTTTAGCGATGAGGCCCATTGTTGTTTGAATGGATATTTGGAGCGACGATAATCCTCCTGTATGTTTTGAGACCGTTACAACCATGTTTTGAGACCGTTACAACCAAAAAAAACCAGACTATTTGGTGTGATTTATGGGCTGGTGGAAACATTAAAGACGATGCTGGTCAGAATGTTACAGTGAAGGTACAGCCATGACTTCAGGCCTTTTCGTTCATCAACCATGATGTGCCGAAGCTGTGGTTTCAACAAGAAACCAGAAAAGTGCAACATGTCACACAGTTCGTGACATAATTGATTTATTGAAGGAAACGTTTGGTGGCCGCACAGTTTCAGATCCGTGAATTGGCCTCCAAGATCGTATGATTTAACGCCACTACACTATTTTCTGTGGGGATATGTGAAGCCGCTGGTGTACGCCGATAATCCTCAAACGATTGACATGTGAGGTCAAAGTGAAAAAAGTTGACTAAGATTTGAAGAAATGAGTGATTTGAAAGCCATGATTATTTTTTTTTTGCAGGATAACTATTTGTTTTGTATAGTTTTTAGTAAACAACTTCTTTTCAATTGCAGAAGAAATGAAAATATTGCGACGTTTACTATGATGTGCAACCATCTTTTGTGATTTCGAAGTTATTTAGTCGATTAATCAGTTTTGAAAAGACGTTTCATTTTACATGAACCGCATGCATTCGATTTTTAATTTAGATTGCAAACGTTAAATGATTAATAATTTTAATAAGTTAAATAAAGAGAATAATCTATCCTATTCCAAGAGTCGTTATCGTAGTCCCATTAACTGGACGCAAACAAGTTGACGCTCCTAGACGCCAACTATGGAATGTCCAATTGTTGTTAAGGATCTATTAAGATTAGTAGATATTTGTCGACGACGAGTTTAAAAGCCAGACCTTTATATGTCTGCTTGATGTAACTACGATAACGACTTTTGGAACATGGCCGACTATTTTCTTTAATCTAAGACACATGTTTCAAATAATTGCGCAAATACCACGTGTCTGTTTAAGTTGAGAAAACTAACGAATTCTTTCAGTTTGCAGTGAGTTGTCACAAGTACAATAATTCATTTTGTCTGTTGTTTTAAGCAATTTTCTAAGAAGAAGTACTTAATTAAATCGAATTAAATTTAACTCTGTTAATTTTATTAATTGAACATTTTCCAGAATTTGAATAGACATTTAATGAAATGGATTTCATGAATATATTATCAGTTGCCAATTATATTGTACATATTTAAATAATTTAACATCAATAACAATTAATTTAATTATGTTTTTGGAAATTTTACTGAAAACTTTATCATGCAGAGGTATTAACGAATCTTTAATAATATTCTCAACAATTTTAAGCACAATTTTGTGACATTTTAATTATAAATTGGAAAAAAACTCATATTAATTTAAAGAGAGAAATTTAAATGATTGGTGGGGCTTGCCTGTGTATACAAAAGGGTATGAGTGTCCTTTTGTATACCAGTTTAGTTCTGTGGTATTTTAATTATTTATTTTTTCTTTAAGGTTTTAGTTCACAATAACAATTACCCAATTCAGGCTTATTTGTTTTTTTATAATATAAGAAAAAGGCATCAATTTAAAGATATAATTGAGGTAAAATTTCACCAAAAAAGGGGCGCTCAATTGACTAAGAACGATATACCAGCGATTGGTAAGTCAATGGTCTTGGCAGACAAAATTTGTTTTAAAATGTCAGCAAATATGAAATAGGATCAATAGAGGAAGTCGAACTACCTGCCTTGATAGCTCAAAATCGCAACGAATTATCAGGCATTAATCAGGCCCAACTAAACTTTTGCCAACAACTAGTTCCTCTTACTAACAGCAATCTGTTGCAAGACAATAGCAGCCTCGGAGGCGAAAAGAGGCCATTACCAACGTCACTTGCTGCCTTTGTTGAGCTTAAATCACAGCCTAAATGTTTCAGCTAAGGTAGCCACCTCAACATATAACCACCAGCATGAAAGCATTCCAGGAGCACGTTGGTCCCCATTCCACCAATTGACTTTTGGTGAAGGTTCTGGGAGAACCTGCGTAGTCATACAGGAACTTCCTACAGTTTTGGTAGTCATGTTCCTTCCTCCAGCTCAGAGTATGGCAAACAAAACCTGCTTCTTGCGGCGGAAAACAGGCAGGCGGACAGAACTACTTTCAGATTTATAATATTATATTTTATAATATGCAATATTTTCTCATAGGAAGATCCTTTTATATGTATATCGTTAATAGCGGATCAAAATAAGAACGGAAATTTTATGGATTTTTGGTTTGCTGTTGGATGACAGCAATCAATATACGAGTATAAATATAACATATTACTGGTCCTTTGAATATTATACCCACAAAAGGCTGACTTGATTACGAAGAGTTCTACATGTGTATGTACTATATCTTTAAGAATAGAAACATAAAGAGCGTTTTTACAATTATAGCGAAATACATTTTTTTTACTATTAGTCATCCATTCAAACCCTGTTGTACACACACACACACATTCATATGTGTGGATGTGTGCATTTGCTTGTGTCAATGTCAACATAAATTCAATTTTTGTACATTTGTTTGCATGTGGGTACATTTACGGGTATCGCTGTGAATATAGACAAACCTATTTCCCTTTTTTGATATTCACATTAATTTCACGCTTCCTGACTAGAAACCTCAAGGTCTTCATTTGTTTAGGTTTCCTATTTTTTTTTGTTCTTTTGTTTTGTTTAGTTTGTCTTTGTCATCGGATTTTTCAATTCCTCTTTCCGCATGACCGATATTCAACATGTTGTTTTATGTTTGTCTAACAGCACATAAAGCGAATCAAGGCGAAAGGCAAAACGAGAGGCATTCCATTATTTAACACATCATGTATGTATGTATGTATGTGTGTTTGTCATTTGTTTCGCGTAACACATTTACTGTATTTTATTTAAATTCTTATAGCCGAGCCAAACTTATAGACTCGGTGTTTCATGGCGGAACTTTAAGTTTGGGCTTCAGTTGGAAGCAACGATCTTGGGTAACTGTTTTAAGAAATTAAGTTGCATATTTTGTTTTGCTTAAAGTACAGCTTTTTCTTAAAACTTGCCTTAATATTTTGCTTTAATAAACCCTCCTCCACTATTGGGGTATCTCCTCCACATGGCTGATTCGCTGTTGTTAATTCCAATTCAACAAAGTCTTGATGTTTGCGCGTTTAAATATTTATTACATTTAATGTATCAATGTTGTTTTTAAGGCTGCAGCAATAATCGCCTAAACGAAGACCGCAAAATACAAAAAAATCTATGAACTGTTGGCCAACATTTGGGTTTTATTCGTATTAACGAAATCGCTTTTCTTCAGCAAATGTTTTATAACGCAACCTATTTGGGAAGTTTTTAGTTTCACAATGAACAGTCGCAGTTTTTTCCTTTCAAATTTGGGTTTTATTTGAGCTATTTAATGCACTCGTATATAATTATTGGTACCAGCATTCGCAAAAACAATCACATCAGTGTCAGGTGAGTTGGGTAAAGATCTGATGTTCCTTTGGTATTGTGGGCCACCAAATCGGGTTTAGACGGTGCCAAGTTCACCGAATGTAAACGAATTTTACAATCTGCCCCACAATGTAGCGAAATCAAATATTTGCTATAACGAGTTCGGCACAATATCGGCTGAAATAATTTTAAAAGGGCTTTGGAAGTCAATGAATTTGCTACGAAGGTCATATTTCGTTAAATATCCGTTTATTTGGATCGGTTTTGTCCACTCGTTTATTATTTATAAAATATTTAATATATTACGGCGATTTCTTTTTCCCCCTTTAGCCGGGCAGTCTGGTGCACATGGCCGACAACGTGCGATCTTTCACGAAAGCTTTTCAAAACAAAACGTTTCTTTTTTTTATCACAGACGAAGTTTTTTTCGGCCGCTGTCATCAATTTTTCCAATATTTATTTCTTAGTTGTCTTCTTGCGTTTTGCTACGGAGTACATGAAATCGCTTAAAAATTTTTATTTTGTGCGGACTAGGCGATTTTCACTTGAGCAATTATACACAAATTCCTATTTTATTTGTACATTTACGCTTCTTAACTGGCTGACGTTTCTATAACAAATAGTTTTTATGACATTTGTTTTACCATCAGTTAAAATGAAGATTTATATTCTTAAATTCGGGTTTTGCGACTTCCTTGTTTCTCTTAATACAAAAAATGTTTCGTATGTAGTCTGTATGCATATAAAATTTATTGAGCCATTTTTCGCTTGGTTGAGTCAATTTCCGTCTTTAATGATTCGTGGCAGTGTGTGTCTCGACTATTTAAAAGTGCTAGATGTAGCAGACATTTACTTTATATGTGTCGCATTAAGATACAATTACAGAGAGGTTAGTTTTTTTTTTTTGCTTTAAAGAGCAGCAGAGTTAAAGCAAAATGCGAGGGGTTGTCGATTAAAATTTTGGAAGTACAGAATTATGGGTGAGTTAAATATGTCTTTTCTTTTTTTGTCTAATACATTCATAGCGGAGAAACTCCTAATTTCAAAACAAATTTAGTGGACCATAAGGAAAATGGATCTTGAAAATTGGTCTACAAATGGCGAAGTTATGCTCATTCCAGATTTCCGTGAAAATCTGAGGAAGATATATCCAGCGGTGTAGTCTCCTATAAGGTACAAACCGCCGAACGAAATAAACGAAACTGGCATTCCGTTTTATATATGTACATATATAGATTCATTTCGTATAGTTTTTGTTTTCGTTAAATCCTTAGATTGCATTTTTTCTTCATCCAACGGAATGTTCGGTAGTTCACGCGAGAGATGATGATGGCCTTGCGGCAATCACACCTAAGCAAACCATCTAGTTGCTCATTAAAACAGGTGTCCGTTTCAATATCGTATATTCGATATCGATCTCCGAATATAAGAATTGGACTTACAGCCATGTCATGGTAATGCACAAAGTTGGTGGAAAAAGAAGTGCTGGTGAGTGGTGTAGTAGCCGCGATATTTGGCCCCAAGACTAAAAGTTATACAGGATATAGTTAAATAAATTGCTGTAGTAATAGTAAGATATTTATAGGGTCGCTTGAAATGAAGATAAAATATTTACCAGCTGAAGAGCTGCTTCAGTCTTGTAACAGCGAATTCATAAGACGTGTTTCTCGTTTTAAGAGCAGCATTCGAAATACGCAGCAGCTTGGCCATGCGCTCACGTACGTGCTTGTGTAACGGTACAAAAAAGTTCTTACATACTTAAGATAAATGAAGTAAGGACAGCACCTTCAATACTTGGAAACAAACTACTTTATTTATTACAGAAATAGCACAAATGAATACAAATTAGGAGTACATCCTAAGAACGCATTGGCCTACAACAATTCACATTTGTTTCCTTTCCACCAGAAGCTGCAAATGAACTGTGAATCTTTTTTAAGATAAACAAAGTTTGCATCCGCATTTCATAAGTTTACGTTCAGACTTATGAAGTGCAAATGTTGTTCTTGCTGTGCCTTAAACCGAACATCCGTAAAATCTCCCTAGAAATTAACCGCAACGCTTTTCGCTATCGGTATTTGAGACTGAAATAAAAGAAGATTTCCCCAAAAAATATCCTTTTTTTTCCAATTTACCTTCTTGACAGGAGGCGATGACAGCAAAATATTACGGAAGTTATTCAGTTTTGTATCTATTTCTATTGACAACAGAGGTCTTAAATCTTGAGCCGCTTCCGTTCGCTTGTACATCTCTGTACATACATTTCATATGTGTTTGTTTGCTCAAGCTCATGAATGTGGCCTAAACTTTCATACGAATAAATTTACCGCCAGTTCTTGGTATTTGTTTTTTAAACTGTTGTTTTTGGGCTGCCAAAGTTTCTCCTACTGTTTTCCTATTACGTGACGTGCACACATATTCGTTATTGTGATTGTTTTGTTTTCTTTAAGCGAAATCATGCTTCTTAGCGTGTTTTTCAGATATGAAGCACTCGTTGGTTGTACACGATTATAAGGCTTGCAACTTGTTTTCTTTACTTTCATAAAGATATTAGCAAAGTTTTGAGTTGGAGCTCAACATATGTAAACGGTTTGTAACTCATATGCCTCCGCAGAGTATTTGGATATCTGCGTGTTTCCTGCATGTATTCAGCTGTTTCCATCTCGTGAATTGTATTCTTGCAACGTTGACACTCAAGCAGCTGACATTTGCAAGCAAAAATTTTACCTTTGCCAATGTAAATTATAGAGCCAGGACTAATTTATAAAAAAAACTACTGGGAGAATCAGCAGGTAAGAAGAAGGTACGCCGATTTCTTATAGACTCTGTTTGCCCAAGGTTTTACAAAAATTAGTTCCAATTCATACCCGTATTATGCAAATAGCCCTTTACACGTACTCTTATACTTCTCTGTCATCTAGTGCACCGCAAATTTCACTAACGGCGGCTGTTTATATATCCTTTTTTGTACTATAGTACCAGTACAAATTGATAATGCTTGATATAGTATAGTACAAATTGATAATGCTGTAAGAAAAATATTGCATAATTAACAAGACTTTTAATGGCGGGGTGCGTTATACTTGAAACAACTGTTTTTCACTTTTTTTGGGGTGCTGAATGTTCTCTCAATGGCTTAATATCTTTTCGAGCTGCGGCCACATTTTCTGCCCAGCGTTCTCTCCATCATATCACATGTTGCTAACTAAGTATTGCATTGAGCAAAATTATTCAAGGCAGTTTCTTTTCTTTTTCTTAGATTTTCTTTTAATATCCTTTTCTGCTCTCTGATGAAGAAATTCACCGCCAACTATTGTAGACATGCTGAAATACCTCGCTCAGCACAATCCTACCCAGCCTGACCTAAAACTAAACACAGTCAGCATTGTTTTTTGTACAATATGTTGCCGAATAATAACTTCTGTACGGTCGTTGTTGGGATTTCTTAATTGCTATTCCTAAATTCGTAACTGCATGGAAATTTGTCTGCATTAATATGCAGAGGAAACTTGGCTTTTAGCATAAACTTATTTTCCTTGAATGTTTGTGTGTGAGAATCTTTATGTGTAAATACATGTCTCTATGCATATACAGAATTTTGCCTGTAAATTTAATGATAAATTTGCACAAAATGATTAAACATTAAATAATATGGACGTATAAACTTAAATAGTTTTTGATTAAACAGAATGCTGTGCACATTCATATTTAAAGGCAAACATTTATGTGCAGTTCAAGAAAAATTACCAGTTGGGAAATACATAATTCTTGTAAGAATTGCAAATATTAATCTGAGTAGACACAGATGGCTGCAAATTTATGTTCTTGCTAAGAAATAAATTAATTAAATATTTAAAATTTCATTTCGTTCAATTACTTATTTGAATTCTTAGTAACATTATTGATAGAGAATCAAATTTTGATATTCCTTTAAATCTTATTCCGAAAATCTTACGTTTTCCTAAAAGTAGGATTGAGATTAAAGACAGATGCTTAAGAATTATTAAAAAATGTCTATTATTTAATAGATTATGTAAATATCGGGGATATAAAAGCCGCGGCAATCATTTAATGGGCAAGAATCCAAATTTTTGCCCTACGGCGACGGATTCCCCATGCGGCAAGCCAGATCAATATTAATGTTTATTTGCTGTTTTAAGTGCCAGTCTGGGCCGGTAATTGCTTAACATATCCATAAGTATTTATACGGCAATACATATAAGTTTAAAAAAATTTGCCAATATTATGGCCCATATTTAATTTTTTACGAAATGTAAACAGCTTACGAAAAAAACTTGCAATAATATGGTTGCCAGCAACCATTCGTATGATAAGCTGTAACAATATTGAATAATTTTGACGAAAATACTGTTGGTATTGGCAGTAATGCGGTCGAGAGCATAAACTCAATGTTCAAGACAATATTGTGGCAAGTTTATAAAAGCCAGTTTGATTTTAGAAATATCTCTTTAAAGTGTTATAAATATTTGATCAGGACAAAACCAAAAGTTGTTCGTCTTATGATAATTTAGTTGGTTGAGTACGTCCCGTTGTTGAAGGGATTCGACAATCTTTTGGTCCACATTATAGATACACATTTTAGAGAAAACAAACTTCTGACTTAAAAAAGAGTTGCAGAGGCTTAAAGATTTTAGTAGCTGGTGCTTCCGTTTTTGTTTACTGGACTTTGTTTGATTTATTTTTTATTAAGTAATTTGTACGTTATTTTTATAATAATATATGTTTATTATTATAAAAATAAAATAAATTACTTTGTTTCGCTACAATTATATACAAAAAAAAACCTGGAAACAGCGCCACGTAGTAGAAAATGCAATCTGCGGTAGTTATGAAATCGAAAAGAATTATTCAATATCAGCGAAGGCAAAAGTTAAAATCTAATGGAGCCAGAACAAAATTAAGAACTAGAGCTTGCAAGGCTTGCAGGAAATTTTCAAAACGCAGCACCGAAATAATTAAAAAATATTTTTGACATCGCCTCCTCCCCAAAAGTTGCAAAGAAGTTCAAAACTATAGTCACCTTTGTGTCACTGATATGGTGAGAGAATTAAATTCGAAAATCTAACAACTTACAAAAGCTTGCGTCTATGATTGTTGATTCGTTTAATTGTAAGTTTTTTCAAGGACTGTGAATTATCTCCTCGAGCTCAGTTTGCAGTACCAGCAAAATCGGCAAAAAGAACAACACAAAGTGTAGAAGATTTTGCGCCGCTACATGGAATGCCCTATAGGCCTCTTCTCTCTTCTCAACCGTTATACAAATCAATATGTTAAACATTTTACATTGATTGTGTTCTGTAAATTTTACGGTCTGGATCGGCCATCAATACAAAACCTGTGAAATAATATTTAAGTTACAAAAAATTTTCGAAAATTATGGCAAATCGATGAAAGAGAAAATCGCCAAACTGCAGAACACAAAATGAAAAGTTCACTTGCCTTTCACTAATTTAAACGACAAACGTTGCTATAATATTGTTTATAAAACTTTATATTAGATCACAATATGAGTAATTCAGACAGGGTTTCAATTTGCTATATTTAAATAAAATTTTGTTTTAAGTTACACCCAATTGGCAAAACAAACAGGCGAAAAAACGGGTTGGCTTTGCCAGTTACCACAGACATCAAATAGCAAAAACTTCATTAATAGCAGCAGAACATTTACTCAAGTACACCGAGTCTCCGAAAACCAACTATAAACAATTGTTAATAATCAACAACAATTAGGTTGATGTCTAATTAGCAACAATTGAATTTGTGCCAAATGAAAAAAGGCCAGCTAAGTGCTACGAGTAAAATATTAAAATACTCGTACATCATCAATACCACAACTGCTGTTACTGCTGCTGTTGCTGCTGCTGTTGCTGCTGCTGTTGTAGTTGTTGTCCTTAGCACGTAAAGCAGATGTACTGCCTAACGCCATCTAGTACAAATGCTTAGACAACTACCACCACTAACCATGTACAACAAACTATTTTACTAATGCAATAGTTGTTATCAGCGTACGTATGAGTAGATGTACGTAAGTGTGTCTGTCTGTACTTGTCCACACACGCTCCCTTTTACGATATAGTTACCAATATGTTTTTGTATGTTTAGTAGAAATGTAATTGCTGAAAGGCCCCGTAAACATTTTGTATTAGAAATGTCATTAAACGTTACAGCACGTTTAAGACAGCCCTATAATTGGTTTACTAGCACCCTTTGCCAAAAGTAATAAAAAGTACTTTGGAAATAAAACTACTTCGTGTCCACTTGAACTCGTTTGACCAAAGTATTTTGCCAAATCACATGATTGTGGCTTAAAAGTTGACAACACCACGACTTATTTGCGTTGAAAGAATTTCACATTTTTTGCTCTTTTTGCTTGGACCAGTATCGAAGAGCTACCCATTGCACAAGTACTAGGAAAATAGGTTATGGTTATGGGGAGGAGGAAAGAGGGAGTTGTGTTCATGAACGTTTGATTTGAATCTTCATTGTAGCTGCAGTTTGCTCCACTGACGGATCGTCCCTTATACTAGCAGTGTACCGCACCCCTCCCTTCAAAGATGCTCCACTGAGTCTACAGACTTAGATGCCCTACTGTCACCGATAAGTTTCTTAAGCCGGCACAAACATGAGAGTTGTATTCCATTTTCGGTCGGATATAGGCAGTGCAATTGTTAAGGAGATCGGTTATGAAATATGTCTTCTGGCAACGTATCAAAACACCTGAGCAATTGTATGCTTCAGTCCTGCCAACGTTGCACTGAATTGTCACACGAAGAAAATCAATCCTCAATGCCTATGCCACCCGCGAATGCAGATGAAGACGCATTTCTAGTGGGCCTTCCGAGCACTGAAATCGACACCATTTATACAACCCCATTCGTAGATTGTGTTGCTCATGTTTCACCACATGGATTCAATCGCTTAATGAAAACGAATGGCAAATGCTGCTGTCATCCGGAAAAAAATGGATATGGTTAAAAGTTCGACATAGCAGGTTATTAGGAAGGCTAAGAAAAAGAGTAGGAGAACGTTTTCATTTGATTTAATCAAATTTAGTTAAAAATTTTTACAATTATTTTTATTTTTGTTTGTGTCTGAAATTGATGCACATTTTTTTATCTTGCCAATAAAAATATGAAATTAATTACATGTTAGTACTAGATATTCCTTCCTTCCAACATTTAAGAAAAAATCAGATTATTTCAGTGGTTTTTAAAAAAAATTTGTCTATCCATTTCAAATTCTGCATTTAAATCAGAGGTAAAGTCAATATGGAAAACTCAAGAATCGGTCCAGGGAATTGTCACGTTTATTTTTCAAATATTTCGTATACATTTCAACATTCAATTGAACCATTTTTTCAATTTACAAACAAATATTTAAGAACAAGTGACTTATAACAGAGATCGAAATATAAAAGAAATTGGGTTTTTTTCGGTTGGCAACTAAACTTTAGGGTTTGGGGATAATAAAATTGTAATTTTTATATTTTTTTAGCAAAAAACAAAAAGCTCAAAAGCTTTCTACTCGTCTGCAGAAACACACGGAGTCCTTTGTGGGAATGAAATACACGACGCCTGGACGGTTGGCCCGACATTCTACCAACTGACGAACTGAGGTACTCCATTTATTCTTTTTTTTTCTTTGCAAACAATATATACATTGAAACTAATCTCCACTATCTCTGAAGTCCGTACCAATGAAATTCAAAAATAAAAATAATATCTTTTTCCTTAAAAACAATTTAACTTCCGTTTGTTTGCTGGGAGTCTGTAGCAAAGTTTATATATAAACGTTTAGCTGTTTGTTAGTTGTGGTTATAACAGTAAATAATGGCAGTGAATTTTTCACTCCGCTTTTTTTGGGAAAACGATACTGTTTGTAAATAAATTCTAAATAATATCCCTCAATATACGCTCTTAATATTTCAGGCGGTAAAACTGATGAGAGGCCCTCTTAGACTAATACCTAAAAATTGTTTCTAATGCCACCAACTTGTTAGTATGTCTGTGGACCCTGGCCATTTTAAGTTGTTAACAGTCAAATTAATATAATGAGATCAAAATACTGGTTTATGCTAAAAAGGATGAACTTAATTCGTTCACTGGAAAAAAAGTAATACGATAACTTGACAAATTTGGTCAAAGTTCACTATCAAATCAAGCAAAATCAAATGTTTAGTATCACGTTTTTATAAAATGCCTAAACGGCAAATTTCTACAATTACTAGAACTATTAATAATATCAAATTCGAACTACTCCTTGTTGATGACTTTCACAGCAGATGGCTAAACTATACATTTTAGAAGCGAAGAGCTCAGCGTAACAAAATCGTTGTCTGCTTTAAAGCTCCTTAATTCGTATAAAAATGAAAACATAATATATCGGTGGAAGACCCAGGAGGCATATTTCTTGAGCAATACTTAATAAGCTTTCAGAAAAAATGGAATAAACAGGTCCAAAAATCAAACTATTAAAACTTATAAAATTTGCTTCATGTCTTTCGGCGGGAGGTTTTCATTTCCGACTCAAACTTTCTTTGGCTAAGTTTCTTAGCATCTTGAGTACACTTCGATTTTGCTATTTTCACAATGGGACAAAATGGTCCGCCCTACATAAATATAGAGATTAGCAATTGCCTATAACCACAGATTCATCATAGTAACGCTACCGAGCCAATTTCTTTTGGATTCATCAAAAATGATAATATAAATCGAAAAATCAAATGGAACAGACAAATCAGAAGCATTAAGCCGCATATATTTTTCATTATGATTTAATATAAAAAGAAATAATAAAGTTATTCAACAAAAGTACTTAAATTATATAATAATAAAACAACAAATACAAAAGGTATTAAGCGAAGATATATGCGTAAAAAAATTTTAATTTTAAATTAATCCCTCATAATGTATCCAATAAAGTTAATCGTTCGTAGCAGATCAGTATGCAAAAGAGGAGAAACATTCAACAAAACGCAATTAAAAATAGTTAAATAAACCAAATAAAATTTTACTACGTTTATTTATTTTCCAGCAATTTGTTAAAAAAAAAATCACTGCGTTTTTTTTATACATATATACGAATTTCAGTTACACATTGGAACGGATGAATTGGAACTTTTCAAAAAGTTTCTGCCACAGGCAATTACATTCATTTAACCACAAAAAACAGAAACTAACTCATACATGCGCACAAAGTTAAACCGGGCTAATATGGAAAAATATAAATAACACCAACAACCGATTCGAATTCAACGGATTTTGTTGTTATTATTTTTTGGCGTGGTCTGGCGCTTGCACACACATACGCACCTTCATGCATTAGAATTATTCTAGTCCAATTAAAAGTAAAACATAGTTTGGGATGGAAGGACCCTAAAAGAGATGATTTAAAGATTGACTTGAAAGAATTTTTTATAGTTTTGATTCCTATCAAAACCTCTAGTCGTTTTGGCCGACAAACGAACAGAGTTGTTAAATAAAAGTCTTAGACAGAAACAATTTCTAATTTTGCATTGTCATAAATAATTTGCCAAAAATTTATTTTCAGAGGAAAAACATTCGGGAAAGTGTAGTTTTCTTTTCAATCGCAGAGACACAGTAGCAATTGCACTGCAACGAAACATGAAATGAAAATGAAGAGTATTGAAAAACGAACGTAAGAGAAATTAAATTTTTATTTAGATGTACAAAATGGCAGAGTTCGTGATTTATTAGTTTTTAGTTTCCATTAAAAATACTTTTTGGTATGAATAGATTTACGAATAGAAGTCGAAACAAAACTTCACCAGTTTTAACGCTTGAAGTTTTAATACACATTGAAGGATAATATTTTGAATTTTTGTGAACTTTATAATAGCAGGACAATTTCTGTGGCTTAAGAGTTAATGAGCTGTTTTGTAGCCGCTGCACTACTCACCCTGTATTCGCTTAAACCAGTACTGATTTTTCAGTGCATCTTTAACCACTCAAGCACAGAGCTATTGTTTTAACATTTTGCTGGATTATTTTTAATCTTAAACACTTTGCCATTATGTTGGTTTTTGCCCAGTCATTTATCGTCACAGAGCAATCACTTTCCTAGTCTTGTGCAAACTTTCACAAACTCAATTTGGAAATATCGGCGACGCAATTATTATTGCGTATATAGTGGTAAAGCATTTCTCTACGGTCAAGATTCCTCTCAGGAATTTTATCATTCACCTGCCATATTAACGACCAAAATTACACTTTCATTCGTTTTTTAAACGTTTCTGCAACTCAATTAACGAATTCCTTCTATTAATTTAAATACTATTATTACGCAAATATCTCAACTGCGTATAACAAAAACTCAAGTAGAACAAATAAAGTTTTTATTGAGAAAAGCTCATTCAAAAACCAAACTATTGTTGTCAGTATTATGATAGTTTAAGCTGGAAATTAGAAAAAATCAGATGACCAGTCACCACGGCTTGTTTCATACAAGTTATTCAGGAACCATCTTCGCTGATCTTGGTAACTGCCAACTATTCGTTCGACTAAATGCTAAAAGCCTCCTACCTAAACTGCCAAGGGCGTTTGGAGATCCAGTCGGATGATATGCCTGCGGGTTATAGTTGCTTTTACGGTCCAAATATTCCAACCACGAGATATAGCTTGGCACGTACCATCCCATATCCCATTACAATTAAACCCGTAAACCTTATGTTCTTTCACACCCATTAACGTTACATGGACCAATCAATTTTGACAAGACGTTCTACTGTTTTTTAATCACTCAATGCCATGCGAATTTTACAATCATTAACGTAATTTATAGCGGGGAATCACAGGCACAATTGTTTTTAGGTTCGAAATTGTCTGAGGTGCAGGCGATTGATTGTTTTTGCTGGTACCACAACGAAATTCACCGAGTCTGCCAATAAATTGTTTGAAAAGGGGGCTTGCAAAAAGGTTTATTAAAAATTAAATTTTTTAGTCGAAAAATTAACAATTTGTTTACCATAATTACTCTGTTTGCGCCGTATACCCCTGTGAAAGAAGTACTAGTCAAAATACCAGAGTCGTTTACTTTAGACCTGTTGTGCATGTATCCATTCGCAAGTTGCCAAAAGTCTTTCTGACTCTTGTGTACAGGGCCCAGAAAGCTTCGCGGGCTGAATTGGTTCCAAACTTTCCACACCTAAAGTTCGTATTGACGCCGTGTTTTTGGTCAGTAGGTTTGTACCTTCAATCGTTGCTGGTGGAGGGCACAACTCTTCATCTACCACCTCAAACGTACACGTGGGTGAGTCTGGTAATCATTCTTTAGATTCAGTACGAATTTATTGTAGAAAATTTTACAAAAGTATTGGCAAAGATTGTTGCTTTTTATGCTTGATTAAATATATTTATATACATGTGTGTATGGAAAGAGTTGCGAAAATAATAAATATCTGTGTATTTGTAGGTTAAATCTCTAATTTAATGTAAAACTCCTTTACAAAAAATACTTCAAAATACTCAGCCACGACAACGGAACTGAACGAGGGAGCAACAGAACGCGCTGCCTTTTTAATTAATTGGTTTTTCTAAGTCAACCATTACAAAGTTTCAATCGTTAAATATATTGTGGGTTCAGAGAAAAAAGTTTAACATCGTTGCTTGTGGTGGCAGGGGCACTAATGAGCGACTTAGAACTGCCAACTATTTTGTTTGGAGTACGAACGAACACATATGGTTTCATTAGGTATTAGGCTCTTAAAAGTTTCCCACACAAATTTTTCATAAAACTTTTCGAAATGAAAAACAAAAAAACAGCAAAACAAATCTGGCAACTGTTGCATCGTTAAGAATTTCAATAAGTTGCTGTTAGAGATTTCAGGCATATAATTTTACGTTCCTTTAAATGCTTTTTTTTTAAAGAGTTTCTCTAAAAAAAAAAACTTTATGAGGGAAATTCAAAGTATTTGAATTAAAACCTTTGAGGCATAAAAAGGGGAAAGTTTTTTATGTTAAAACTCTGTTAGAAGACTATATTGAGTAAATCTTAATTATTTGGATATTTCAAACCATATTTGAAACATTAAAAAAAAAAACATTTATATATGTTGTCAGAAGGGAATCGGCTGGGGTTTTTGCGCTATTGACTGGCATAGTCGGCTTACGAGTATGTCAATACAGTTAAGCAAAAGCACTGCGGTTGCTGCCACAGACTTGCAGTCGCAACTACATACGTGAATGATGAGCAGTTACATACATACATGCTGGTAGCGCAAAACTTACCTTCCTATCAGAAGATGTTACAATTTTTGCAAATGCCGTCGTTTGTCAATCGATTTTTGGCACTTGTGAACTATACGGCTGCAGTGTAAAAACTGAAGCGCTGTACTGCGCAAGCGCGTGGGTTAATCATATCGGTCTTGACGATTTGCTAATCACGTCACCACAACTGCATACACAGTCCGACGCTTATCTGTTCGAATCTAACAGCTTGGAACCGTAAATGACTTAGCAGAGCTTTTATTAGACTGCCATGTAGTTCGGCATAATCAGACAGGGAGTTTTAGTAAAAGTAATTAGTAACAGTAAGTTACTCTAGAACCACTCTTAATCGCAATAACGAAAAGGAAGGTTTTCAAGCGATACGCATTATAGTTTAACCGTTTGTGACAACAAACAAATTCTTCGATGCCGTGGCACAACAAAACGACTTTTTAGTGCTGGTTTTAGGCAGGAGGTGTATTGGGCCGTATGTATTTATGGTATCCACTACTGACGAATGCTGGGGAAATAAGTCGTTTCAATCGTAGGCATAAAGGGAGCCACGATCACTTCTGTGAAGGAAGCTTTCTGTGTAATACCGAAAATCTTGCGAAAAGTCATGGAAAAGGCAACTATTTGTTGGATATAGGCTTTTACTTGGAACAGAAACAATTTTAAAGCATCAATTACACATTTCCATCACTCAAAACTGCAAAATTGCATAATTAATTTTTCGCCGCACTGTAGTATTAGACATACGAGTGTAGCAGTTGTTACCAAAACAGACTAATCTAAGTTGAAATGTAGAGCATCAATGATTTATCATTTATCATTATCTTAAAAAAAAACTCATGCGCGTATGTATCCTGCCTTTCGCCACCACTGTATCATCTTCACTTATTTTCCTAACTTTTCTCGAGAACTAAAATTATTAATGTGTCCAAAAATCTTTTGTAATGGCCTCTTTGCTTACCAACCCTGGCTTTTTGGTGCCATTGAGCAAATCTGCTCAGTACTTTCAAATTTCGAGCTCTGACTGCTCTGCTCTGCCACAGAATCCTTTCCTGCAAACATATTTAATTGTATAAAATTGTTACATATTCGTGTTCTGCCATATTAATAAAGCGTTAATTTAAAATTTGCTCAGTTGCCCCGTTAAACTACGAAGTGTAAATGTTAAGTGTTGCTTTTCTTGTTTGTTGTTGTTTCCGCTGTTGGGCGTTTTTTTAATGGTTGGCAGAGAAAATATTTCAATTGCGAGCTGCTTTGGCTGTGGCTACAGCTTGAATTTCTGTGGCTAATTTTAGCACTTTTTTGCTTTGTTCGCCTTATCGCTGACCTCTCAAACGATTTGCGTCTAATGTTTGCCGCCAACAATAGCATTAAAATTTTTTTATGCAGCTGTTTAGACTTCCACTTCAATTCATTTTTTATATAACACACACACACATACATACATACAGATATCCACGTACATTCACACATAAAAATCTACACTTATACATTTCTTTGCCGCACAAAGGATAATCTTTTTGGAGGTAATTTTTCACAAGAAGTAAGACGAAAACGACCTACTTGTATCTTGAAATACCGCTTAACAGATATCAGATTTCAAAAGTTGAAAAAATAAACCTTTTTCCGAAAAAAACTTGTCACAAACTTCTTAAGGGAACCAATAATAAACGAGCTAGAAATGCTTTTTTTGCACAAAGTATTTAACTGGCGTCGGGGACCATGAGACTTGAGCTTAAGCCGTATTCGTGATTCCTGTCATATTTTTCAATTGGCTGTAAAAAACGGACGCATTGATTGCTCGAAACGGCTTGAACGTTACATTTCCAACCTTGATAAAAAAAATTGTTTATGAATGAACCACTTCATTCTAACATAAAAAATTGAACTTTTTGGGCTTATCGAGGTGAAAATCTTTAAATTATTGAGCACCATTTGAGCAACGTTTTGCTTCCAATACGGTTCAAAGACTTAAATAGAGGTGTTTTTAGGGCAAACTGCTGTTAAAGCACTAAAGGGCTGAACAGATGCTTCATATGACTTCAGTTCGAAAAGGCTCTTGCCAAATAGTTATTAGTTATTTCAGATTTAAACATCTTCTTACAATTTAAATTCTAAATTAATTAAATAAAAAAAATGGCAAAAAAAGAAAGATGTTCTTGCATTAGGAATTTGCTCAACAGAAATATCGGTCCATTGAAAATGTGTGCGGTTTTAAGAGCCTGAGAGCATCAAATGATAAAAGAATATATATATTTTTTCAAAGTAAATTTTTAATTGTTGTTCTGGCGTTAAAGGTTTCATGATGAATTGTCAAATATAACTCAAAAGAAATGTTAATATAGTTTCACATTTGCAGCTGTCAAACTGTACTTGAAGATATTGGTTGTTCTGATAACAAACACCCGATAGCTTTCTAGTTCTAAGATAGTTCTATGAAAGCTCAACGACGGCTGGAACATAAACTTATTCTGAAAATACTAATCTCACGTTTGAAATAATCACTCCAAATCATTGAGATTTTGAATGGCTAATATTTTTTGTCAACTCGCGTAAATAATATTTACCCCTGGCTGTAGTAAACAAATTCTATTTCTTCAGAATGGAATAAAAATTGTACTTGCAATAGTCGAATTTCCCTTAAAAAGAAATATTGCTTTAGTAAAACTGGAAATCGAAATCGAACTCCCCTTCATTATGTTCTTAACGCCATCGACAGCAAAACTCATTAAATATATTATGAAATTTGTTATTCAATACCGAAAGCAACGACGCAAATGTTTTAGAAATCACCAGAAAAACGAGAAAGCAGAAATTTAAAACCACCATCAGCTAACGATTAAGAATATATAATCTTTCGAAATACCTCTCCAAATAAAACCCCTCCAAATAAATCACTTATCATAAAAGTACGCCGTTTGTCAGTGCGATGTTGTTATTCACAATACGGGCATAGATTTTGATATTTCGTTGGTGTGAACTGTGCAGATGTCTGTGTGGCAGACAGTCTTTGGGCCTTTTCATACTTGGTTTCTTTATTAAAACCGTTTCGTTAAAAGCTTTTAACAAAATTAGTTTAAACTTTCTGACCACGTTTCGTTTTTGATCGTTGGTTTGGTCAGCGTAGCGTTGCAACAGTTGCCCTCTGATATTTTTCCCTTTGTTGTCTTTATTTATGTTGAATTTTTTGCACAACCACCAAAACCATTCCCTTCCTGTTTCACATAATATTCTTTTTTTTCGAACTCAAGTCCTTTATAATTGCTAAAAATAAAATATTAAAAAGCGAAAAATTCACTCAAGCTCAAACAATTTGTTAATGTAAATTTCATTTACTTTTAAAAACATTTTTTTCAGGCACACTTTTGGCCTGCTCGGCAGCAGGCAGTAGCAGGTGTTTGAAGACAATAGGGAGCTATAAAAGCAATTAAAAAAACATCATTTAAATATCCCAGCTTTTGAAACGCATTGGCATTAAATATTCGGCTCTTAGAATTACTGAATGCTTTAATGTTTGGGGAGTTTTATGTACATATGTGCTGTCATTTGGATTTGTTGACTTTGTTTGTGCATTAAACTGAAATAATAGCATCGTGCAACATTTTCAAGATCTTAAAATCTGCACTTCATTATGATGTCGGTTGCTCATGCTGGTCGTACTGCCGTTTGCAGTTTCCTCGGTTAGATCGCGGCGTAAATGGAAAAAATATTAGTTTCAGTTTAGAATAACACTGAATACAGCAGACAAACATTTGAAATGGGTTACGAACTACGGCCGTGAAAAGTATTAGCTTTTCTTATCACATGTGTGATAAAACCTAAAACCACTCTAAGCAAAGCAAAACAAATTCAGACACAGCTGTTGGTATTTCGATTAGTATTTTCAATAGCTAAATTGAAAAAGACGGGTACGTTTTGTGTGTCGCACTGTGTAAGTTTTTATTTTAAGTTTTTCCAAAGCGAAATCTGGACGTCTTATGATATTTACAATGAGAATCCTGTAAATGATAATTTTCATATATTTTATTATTTGATTTAAGGTCTTTTTGAAACCATCAAACGGTTTTTTTAATCTTTTTAAAAATGATTACCTGAAATTGTACACCGTTTGAACTTAAATTAAAAAACCTGCATAGAAAAAGTAAAAATTTTGTAAGACTGCTTTTATACCAAGTAAATTCCACACGCTTTAATGTCTGGAGCTGGATGTTTTGTAATAGTTACTTAAAAGCACTGTTTCAACAGAAACACTTCCGAGCTGAATGTTTTTCAATTTTATTAAGCCACTCAAAAGCAACACTAAACAAAACAAATAGATTATTAAAAAATGTAAAATCAACATTGCGCCATGTTGGATGGCCGGTTCTGTGTACAGGCTTGTGCACTTATTGTAGACTTTTCTAACTCGAAGACGAAGGAAATTATAGTTTAAAATGCTCTGATGTTGTCGTTGCAATTCCTGCTATCAGTTTTATTTAAGAATATATAGAAAATTCTTGTCACTTGTAGAGAAATAGGATAAAACAATTATGTTTGATTTCAAAATGAAAACTGGTGCCCAGCGATAAAGCCCAAAACTCTACGAAGTCTTTATATGACTTCAGTTGTGCTGGTTTTTACGAAACCTTCACCAAAAACTAATTGTTAGAACGGGCATCAGCTCCTCTCTGGGATACCCTGAAATAGGTATCCTTTTGGTTCCTGCCGCATGGGTGCTGTTGTCTTGCAACAGATGCCTGTTACTTGTAAGAACGAAATGCTGGAGTTTTTGGGCTACCAACTCAGTGCTTTATCACAAAAACTTGCCATCTATAGGACAAAAATAGTACTGAATGACCTTTTGGTGCAGCAGTTGTTGGATAAACTCTCGCAGAGGCATTTCATGTAAGTCAGTGGCTTCACATCTTATTTAATTGTTCATATTGTCTCGTTGTCTCAGTTATTTTTCTTGATGGCTTCTCTGCACTTTTGTGTGCCCGCTTTTAAACGTTCATAGAAACGTGTGCGTGCGTTGCAGACATTCTTCGTAGGCTTCTGTTTTCCATTGCATTTCAATTTTTCCAACCGCTGTGTTTTAATTTTTGCTATTTCAACCACGTTCCAAATTATAGGCTGATATGACATTTTGGGCATTTGCCTTTCAATTCATTCTTGATGGCGGCTGTCTTGTTGCAGTTTCGTTCTTATCGCAGCTGGTGCGTGTTTATTGTGAACACACGATAATATTTCTTGGCCACAATGTGGCAGGCGATTGTGACACTCAGTTGTTTAACGCATTCAAGAAAATTAATTGATATTTTGTGCAATTTTCTACACGTTATCGTGATTCGCCACGTTGCACGTTTATTATGTTAGTGCGAAGGTTTTAAAATTTTAAAGTTTTACTGTATTCAATAGCACTTAAAAGGAAATGGAAATTGAATTTCGCAAATTAATTCTTTCTTAAAATTCTTACATTCTTGTATCTAAAGTGAACATTTTCAAACTGGCTTCTCTCATTCAATGAGTTTTCGTCTTATATCATAATTTTTTTTTTATTGAAAACAACTTCGGTAAAACTTTTACATATTCAACAAGAATTTTGTACTGAAATAACGAAAATACTTGCGAAGAATTCAAAACCTTTTGAAAAAAAAGAAATGTTTTTTAGTTATTTTTGTAAAATATTCACTGAACCAGTGAGATTTTTGTCTGAATGTGTGCGCACCTTGAAAAGTATTTCAAGGAATGAACAAAAATTTTTTTTGTTGCATAAAATAAAATTTTAGGCTTTAAATCTTTTTTTAGTGTCAGAAACAATTTTTGTTGTTTGGAAAATTTTTCTGATAATTTAAATTATTTTGCTTTATTTTTCATAATTTTTAGATTTGACGCGCAAGTTTCATCCCTTTTCCAAACAAAAACTCAAGCAGATATTTATTTGTTGAAAATCTCCCATAGACATTTTCATTAGCCACAAACTTATTCAACGCACCAAAGAACAAATGCTTATGCATATTTTGTTATACTCTGAAACGTTTGGGATTAAATTCGTATTTTTGCCTGTTTCCGTTTCCGTTTCTTTTTCAGTTTTATTTTCTTGAGTCTTGTTACAAGAATTTTGTGTTCTTCTATAGCGATTACTCTATTGATTTTGATTTATAAATCTTTATCAGTGTTTGCTGTGGCTGCTACTTTAAGCCGTTCTAAATGTTCTGTAATCAAAAACATATTAAACCAAAATGATGAACCATAAGTTATGGAATTGTCACAGATTATGGATAAATTTGTTAACAAACGATACCAATCCAAAGGCCTTTTGTGTAACCCTTGTGTAAAAAGATAACGTTAACAAAGAAAAATCTTTTAACAATTTTATTTTGTTAAAACGTGGTTGTCTTATTTAACGAGGTAGAAAAAGGGATTCCAGTTATTTCGTAAAAAATTAAAAACACACAGAAAGAGGATTTCATATGTCACAGGCGAAAAAGGACTGAATAGGAATGAAGATGAGAAAAAATTTTATCACAAGGATTATTTTAAATCAGAATTTTTATGGTAAATTTATGCAAAAAAAAATATAAAATTGCTTGTTTCCTTCTCTTTGTTTTTGACTGGTGTCGATTCAATATGGGAAGGCCAAAAAATAAAACAAAACGTATAAAATCGCAAATATTTTTAATATTTATATTTTGTAAATTGCCTATTGACTTTATTTTTATTGTTGGTGAAAAGGCTGTTAAAACTTAATCGTTCATCAGCTGAATACGTTTAGAGGGAGATTTTTACCAAAACGATTTTTCTTGATTTGCAATTGCGATTCATCTACTGGCAGGTGTGATTCGAAGCGTGTGCAGATTGTGAGATATTTTTAGAAAAACAAATTAGCACTAAAAGCTGAAGCAGTTTATTTCGAAAATTTTAGATGAAGCTATACTAAAATTTTACTGCAAATTCAACACAGACAGCACAACAGGGTTCGACCCTTGCATATATATTTATATTAAAATATGTCAGAATTTGACTGATGAAGTTCTGACGGTTCAGTGCCTTCCACAATGTCAAACATCAGTTAATCCAACATTCCGTTTATTGTTCTATGTTGTATTAACATGGATTTGTTTGTTGGGCTATTGAGGGCTGGTTTTTATATATCTATCATTTTGTACTGTGTGTTATTATTTTTATTGAAATGTAAAGAGTTTTGGCTATTATTTTTTCACCAGAGTCTTTAGTAGGAATCGAACCTACAACCTCTGGACCGTTGGCTCCAGTGTAAGAGAATTTCGTTTTCTATTTTGCTGTTTAGTTTAATCCAAGAGATGCTTTGTTAGTCGTTTTGATACTCTGGTGTTAAAAGTGCATAACTATATTGTCCCAACAAGCTTAAATTACCTTGAAATAAACCCAATCCAAAGTTGTTCGAAAATAGTAATAAGAACGTAATAAAATTTAAAAAAGGCAAAGATTAATGATAAATTTAATTCTTGCCATCCATTTATTTTCAGCATTAGAAGTATCTGTTGCAGTGATTAACCTTTTTGTATAAACATTCTTGGAGATTTTAACAACAATTGTTTAATTTATAATGGTTCAATGCAGTTGATATTGTTTTTTAACAAAAAAAATTCTTCACCGCAGGTGGCCAGAGTAATAAAATTTTCCACTTGTTTTGGCATTTTAATATCAGGGTCTTATTATTGTTTTTTTTTAGCTGGTAAGATTTTGAAATATCACAAATACCAGGTTTTTTTTTTTGTTATTTGTTGTTTTTATAAAATATATCAATTTATGACTATCATTTGAGTGCCCCAATTGTGTAGCACTTAATTTGTACTATATAATTTCCATTACATAAAATTAAAATATACATGTAAAATTTCGCTAAATTTTCAAAATTAAAATTACAAACAGTTGCTTATTTTTATTAATTTTCGATTCAAATATTTCTATTTTCGTATTTTTGGCGAAATTGTTATGAAATTCTGGTCTTTTTTATTTGTTCTTATTTGTGTTTTTTTTTTAAATAACTTGTTTTGGACTTATTGCGCCTTAAGGTGTTGTGATAAAACCCCGCAGATAAATTTTATAAAATAGTTCGAATATAAATTGATTAGGAGATTCGTGTTCTTTTGCCATTTAGTTGTTCTTTGAAACTTATTTCGGAATATGTAACAGAATTCGAAAAAAGCTTTTTCTATTACGATTTTCCTTAAATAAATCATACATTTTGAACTTCATTCTTAGCACCTGCATTTACATTGTATACATTTTTAGACATAATTTTATATATTTGCACATTCACCACATAAATTTACCAATTGGCAGTAGTTCACGATTAGAGCATGACTAAAAACAATCTATAAGTTTTCTATCAGTTCTAAAGCTGAAGTTTTTCACTTGAATATAATCTCAATTCACCACACAAATTGTATTAGATAATTTCGTTAACTACAAAATAAATAAGTATTTATTTATATATTTATTTCACTCTTACATTTAGTAGAGAAATTCATTCGATTTTTAATACCCATAACATTTTATGGCTTTAGTTTCTATTTTATTGCGTAGAAAATACATGTATATTTATAGACTTTTGCTCTGTTTTATTTCTATTGTGTTCTTTTGTACTGTTTTATGATTTTTTGCTGTGATTATTTTAATAAATTTTTTTATTTTTCCTTCATTTTGTTTTTTATGATACTTTTGTTTGATTGTTGTTGTGTTTGTTACGGGTTCCTAGTCAGAAAATATCATTAAGCGGGGCAGAACACGTTTTTAAATTATTTGTTTTTTGAAGTTTTTGTTTTTAAATGGACTTTGTTGCTACCGTCAGGCCATTTCAGCTTTCGCTTTATCGTATATGTATTTAAGTCTAATCTACGGCCTTTAGGGCAGTTAAGGTCTGCTTTGTTCTCACGTGTTGTTGTACAAATGGTTCTAAAAACCAAACTTTCTACACGTACATAAATATCAAACGTATTTCTGTAACATATTGGATTACGGTCTGTTCACTGCTTTTATGGTTTATACGATGTGGAAAATATTGCACTTGTTGGGTTGGAAATAAATTAGGCTTTAAATAAGTTGGCTCCTTAAGATCTTTGCTCACAAACACTGTTTCAAATTCGAATAAAATTTCTAATTTAACACGTTGGGTCATACTTTTCGGGCATTTTCTATTTCTATATACGAGTATTTGAAAACTTGTTAAGCCCATCCATATTTTATATTTACTTAATTTAACTAAACATGTGAAAAGTCTAACCAATAAAATGATTAATGAACACACGGCTTTAATATTAATTATTAACTAAAAACTATAATAATGTTTATTTTTCTGTAAGACGTTGCTTTATTCATACCAAAAAGAAACTATATGCTTAGAGCTTCCCGAATGCGACAATTTTCTTAAACATATTCTTTATGCTACAACAAACTAAAATATATCGTAACTCTTTTACATCAGGATACTTTTTCCTCTACATCATTTTTCTCTCTGCACGCACTGAAGGGATATTCTTATTCTCCTTCTGCCATAGAATTGCTTTCGTTTGAATAGTTTTATTTATTTAATGTTAATTTTTTCAGTACTGTACGACTTATTGTAACAAAAAACCTTAAACAAAATGAAAGAATTCTGAAGTGATGGCCAACTATCTTAGAAATTGTTAAATCGTCAACTGAAATGAATTTATAAAGAACATGCGAATATGATAAGCGACAGCTGCTGAGAATCGTTGGAATCGTTAAAGAAGGGTGATAATGTCGCTTAACAATAATAATTATATGGACCATAATGATCTAAACTGCATGACGACAGGTTAATGCTGCATCCAAAACTGATTCTAAATATGTGTAAATAATACTCCTGCGATGCAAAACGGCAAACAGATGCTCAAAGAGCACTAATTCGACTTTTTTGCACTAAATAGTTGCTAATTTTAATTTTACATTTTCCAACCATTTAACAATATTCTGAGTTCAGTTTATTAGAGATTTGAATATAGAATTTTAAGGAAAAAATTTTGTTTTTTTGAACGTCATTAAATGTGGTGGAAGTGATTCATAGAACACTGATCCTCGTATAATCTATATTCCTAAGCTATTATTTTCTTACATATCACTCATACGCACATCGTTCCGATGAAACTTTGACATGTGGGCTTTTTCGTCCCAAGTTACAGCTGTGCTTAGATTTTACTAGTTTAATCAATTCAACCATGCATTTATGAGGCAGACGACTATCAAGTTGCCCGGGTACATGTTCAATATTATATTTACATGATTCCTTTAGTACCTGGAAGAGCTGGCCGAATTTTACTTGTTAAGTAAAAGTAGTAAAAATTCATATAATTGTGTTATTTAATTTGTGGTAAAAATCTACATTGAAGAATACATTTTTGAGGAAAATTCCAATAACGTAAAAAATAATAATTCTTTTTTTTTTACTGTGGTGTTTTTTTTTCAATATTCAACTTAATTTTTATTTAATAAACCCATTTTTAACCACAAGAACAACTGATTCTTGTTGTTGCTTGTTAAGAGTAGAACGAATGTGTGATCTTGCGACTGTAAAATATTCGTAAAATGGAATTAAGGGTAAGAAGTGCACAAGTTTTAGATCAAAAGAATTAAGCTGAAGTTAAAGGCCTAGAATAATTTGGACTTATTCAGCCCGGTAGAAGTTGGGCCACCAACCTGTTTTTGGCTATTGTTTCACCTCAGCTTAAGTCCTTTCGTCTTCAGCTGCTGTACAGATCAGCTGAGGCTTGATCATGTCAATTCGCATATTAATATATCAAGGCAGTCGTCTAGAAGAACCACTATGCCAATAACTTTTATTTTCGAAATCACATTTTCTTCAAGCTTTTCAATTGCTGATGACAGTTTGCCTCAACTGTTTCAATAGCAAATTATCACTTATGGGTATATAAAATTTTCCTCATTTTCCGTTGTCAGGGAGCAAAACTTTCATTCGATTTTTAATAAATTTTCTTTTTATTTTCATTTACATTCACTTTTGTCGTTGTTCAATAAATTTAATAGCAAGACAGCATCAAATATACCAGTAAATAAAAAGACAATTACAAAACAATTTATAAATTTCAACAACAATTGCAATAAAATTTGCCAACAATAGATGATGTACTTACTCTCATGAAAAATAGTTTAAGCATCAACGGCTGCACAGCACAAAATCAAACTGAAAACTTAATGCCGACGTTGGAAAATTTGCATAAGAATCATGTTGTTCTTACAAGTATCGAGCATTGATGACAATCATTATGCGAAATTTCTCTGAAAATAGAACAAACAAATAAAAGAAATAAATGTAACTTTCTTTTATGTTGTCGTAAACACTTTTATTGCAGTTCTTGTCGTTGTTATATTTAACATTAAGGACTTGTGCTCAAACTGAGTTTGTGTTAAAATAATGTTTGATTCTTAATTTTTTTATCATGCATATTATTTGTTTAAGGATTGATTCGATTCGATGATAATGTTGTTGTTCTTAGTTCACAATCGCCAACTATGTCGATATTAATTGTGCCGATTTTTAAACATTAAAAAAAACGGAAACCATAACAAGTCGATTTTTATACTTAACGATGTTTAGTAGGACGACATGCCGATGGAAAAGTTCTACCCATTTACGGCCTTAATATACAAAAATAGTAGTTTGCTGGATTGTTTTTGCTAAATATCTTTTTCATTCCTCTCCCCCCTTTTTAATTTTTTATGCCCTTTGCTTTTGCTGCTGATCAAAGCTGGATGATATTTTCCTTTCACTTCATTGTGCCCATTTTGTGGAAGAGGAAATTGTTTATGTTTAATTTTTTCGAACTACACTTGTTTGACTAAATTAGAAAAAAATTATTCGTAGGCTTGTCAATATCGTTGGCTTCTTCTATGAACAAAAACTAACATTATTGAAAGTAAAAACATAATATTGTCAACACTCACAGACAAAGAAAGTACCTAAATATGGTTGTCGGAGTTCTTAGAGCACTGCTGGCTATAAATTTGATGCTCACTTGTAGTTTGCTGCGGCAAGCTTTCTCCGAACTGTTGGATAGTGAAGCAAATTGCCTCGAAGAGCGGTGTGTGTTGACAGCTCGATGAAAGAAGAGCATAATAATGTTTTTCAAATTATTTCATACAAAAGTTTTTCGATAAAAATGTAAATTTAATGTTGATTTTTTCCTTTTTTTTTTTTAGTTCGACATCATTCTTTTGAATTTAAATACATTGTAAACCATTGTCATTTTGTTGTGGTTGTTTATTTTTTCTCAAGTTTTTATGAATCCTTTAGTGCGTATTAGGGTTCGCAACACAGGATTCCTAAGAACGCTCATTTGAAATTTCAAGTGGCAGAGTTAGATGTTAAGTTAGAACAGAACAGTGTCACATATTTCTGTATAGTTATTTCGCTTATTAATAACTCATTATTGTAATTGATTGTGTGTTTCTGGATGGCAATGGTATTCAAGTCAGGCGTAATCCTTGACAATAGGATTACGCCTGACTTGATTTAATTATTATGTCTTGATAGTGATGGTGATGTCTTATCCGACCGGAGCTTTAACGACACGCTTTTGTTCTTTATATTAGCAAGAATTCGAATGAATGGCGAACTTTATTTGCCAGGTTTTTATTCAATCTACAAAAGAGACATCATATCGGAATCTGTTTCTTGCTTCCTTGGCGGTTCTTGTGATAATTTGTAAAAAGCGTAGAGGCCAGTAGAATTTTTAGCCTTTACTAGAGTGCACATTTAAAATTTCCTTCTCCAGAGCCTTGGCCATACCCAGGGAGAGGCCTGCATACGGTTTTTTACGACGTACATCTTCCCTAATTGGTATCTAATTCTTATTCTTGCATTGCATTGAATATATCACAATGAGAATATGAGAATTTTGTTTCTTTCAGCTAAGAAGATTAACACAAACTAAGAAGGCTGATTTTTCAGCCAACTAAATCAAGTCAATGAATTTTACTGAAAAATTTAAACTATAGGCCTTGTACTTTAACTAAAGCTATAAAAGGGCATTTCCGCCCTAAAAGTAGGTTGGAATAGCCCTTTAATATAACTACAACTACAAAAAAAAAAAAAGCGTTTTCCCTTTTCAAAATAACAATCTTTTGCCACGTCAATTTAGCAGAGGGAAGCAAAAGAAGATATATCTAAGTGTTTTGGCATTTACAAGTTTGCGTCTGGAATTGGTTTTACGGCCAGTTTAAGGCGGCACCTTCATTTGTATTGCAAACCGATATAAAAAATCGTGTGATTTGTTCGGTAGCAACATTTTGTTGGTATAGGAGTATATTAATTCTGATTCTTTTTGTGTTTTGAATAAAATTAAAAATCACCTTTAAAATGCGGAAGGACTTAGTTGGCACATTCTACGAAAATATTTGTTATGAAATTCTACTATAAGTCTACGAGCACACTTTAGTTTAAGGCTCAACTTTAACACCAGATATAAGCAGAACAAAAATTTCGACTTGGGTTTCACAAGTTCTAGACGATTTCTGTGATATGGCTGTTTGCTGCAGTTAAACTGTTTCCGCTGCTTTGTTTCAAATTAAATGCTTTAAATTACTTTAGATATATGTATGTAGCTGCCGGTCTGTGTGGCAGGCGACAGCTCTCTGTTAGTATTGAAACTTCGCCATTATCGGTATTTGATTCGTTTTCTTTGGGAACTCTAAAAATAAATCGCAATATAAAATTCTACAATGTTTATGAAAAAAGTTTTTGTAATGTGATCTTAATTTTGTTAAACTTTTGTTTAAACTTTTGAATAATGTAATAATTTTATGGAGCAGAGAGCAGGAAAAATCTTTGATGGCCTGGCTGCTCTTGATTTGATGAAGTTACTTCAACAGTTTTGCCTTTTTTTTTTTTGTGTTCCATGATACTATTAATTTTATGATGGTTCATTGTAATCAAGCAACATGAAATTATCATAATAATTTGTGTATTGAAAAAGTTATTTTAGAGCGTTGTTAATATACAAAAATACATACATATATACACACATACGTAGATGTATGTACGTTTGTATGAAACTGTTTTCTATTTTGCCAAATTAGAAAAGTTCCAACAAAGAGATATTTTTGTTTTTGTTGAGTTCATTATTCTTAGTACTGCATCTGTGTATGTACAGACATAATTTGTTCTGTTTTTTGCTGACTTTTCTCAATGTTATGCTTTTTTCAAACTATAATGAGTTTTGTTAAACAATTCAAATGTTATTGATGACTTTCGAGCAGGGCACTGACGATGATATTACTGCTGATTATGATTGAACTTTACATATCATAATTGAGTGAATTGTGTTGTGAAAAGGAAAAGTTTTCGGAAATTATTGTAACTAAATATAGTTGACGTTAAGTGTATGTTTCAGTTTGTTCTGCTGTGAAAGTATATTTGAAAGAAGAAGTATTAGTTTGTTTTTGTCATTTGGAAAAGTTTAAAACATTTTTACATTTACATTTTTGGCTGTAGTTTTGAAAATTGTTTTAAAGCAAAATATATCAATTACCTCCTTGAACCGAACTGAGAGAACTGATGTTAAAAATGCCAAAAAAATTTAATGCAAATAAAACCAAATAACATGAAAATACTCGTAATAAAATTTAGCACAAAAATGCTAATGAAAGCTTTTGAATAATGTTATAAGCAAAAATTTACCTCTGCTAATAAATTAATTTTCTCTTCTATTTTTATAAATTAAGTGCGTCTAGTTTTGAGTTAAACTCTGTGTTTCTTTCTTAAAATTAATTCTATAATTATAGTGTCACGTTTGTTATCTGCAGGACTTGATGCATTTGATTTTTTTTAGCATTTTACTAAAATTTTAAAAGTAACTTCGGCCGACTGAATTTTCTTTCTAAATTTGCTTTTATATATTAATAAATAAGATATGAATTTTTAAATAAAATATTTTTCATTAATTTTTGTTTTCCACTTTCTAGAGATATTTCTCTAAAAATTTAATAAGTTTTGTGCAAAGTTTTCCTCCTTGCAATATTTTTGAAATAATTATTTCTTTAAGGTTAATAACGTGTTTAGAGAAGTATTCAATTAACTTTGAATTTTTCGAGATACTGACTTGTCCTCAGCTTCCGCTCATACATTCTTTTTCTTAAGAGAGCAAAAAGTACTCCCAGAAAACAGAGTCTGCTGGCAGCAACTACACCTCATCACTGTCATAGTGCAAGGACTCTTGTTTCATTAATAAAACATGTTGATTTGACATGAAATGAAACATGAAAAAATATACGTTGGTTACGTGGTTTTGCATTTGAAGTAACGATATATGTTGTCTTGAATATTGTGTTCCAAAGCAAAATGTATTCAGTTTGAAATATATATAGAGTTGAAAACTCCATTTCTAACCAGCGATGCTAAAGCTAAAGATATCTATTGATTGTTATGGCGACTTTCGAACTCATTAAAGATAAATAATATTTTATATTTTGCTTATTCTCCCAACTTGTAGCAGCCATTAACTTTTTGTGCGGGGCTAAAACGTAGCGCTATTTTTAAACGACCGAAGAGAAAAATGTAAACAGCGTTTGATTTAGTAGTTTTTCAAATATCTTTAAACATCGTTTGGCATCGTTTAATGAAATAAAACCGAATAAAATGCCAAAACAACATTTGCAGGTTTTCTCAGAAAAACAATAGAAATATTAAATAAAAGCATCAAAAAATGAAATAAAATAAAGTGGAAATCAAATAAATGTTAAACAAATATTTATAAGCAAATATAGAACAAGTGTTTAGACCCCTTAAATGGGATTTCAATTTTTTTTTCGGTTCCTTGTTTAGGCAGGTTTATATTAAGGTGCTTGTACCCAAATTTTTATGCCAAAAACAGCTTGTGAAAAAAATAATGTAAAGAGGCTTTTTTAGGCATGAAGTAGCTTTTCTTTAAGGTTATGATGTCAGGTAATAGAACTTAAAAGAAGCCTAAACTGATTTTCAAGAAATTAACAAAAATTTTATAATAAAACAAAATCATAAAACTTCCTGTCAACAACCAACAAATTTAATATTGAGAAAATCAAGTTTGAAATCTTTAATTTAATAGTTTTAAAGAAGAAAAAGCACCTTTTTACCAAAAAAAAAAAACAATCCCTTTTGACTGCATA
This sequence comes from Epicampocera succincta, assembly GCA_932526305.1. Taxonomy (NCBI): domain Eukaryota; kingdom Metazoa; phylum Arthropoda; class Insecta; order Diptera; family Tachinidae; genus Epicampocera; species Epicampocera succincta. The sequence goes on from OW052034.1 coordinate 65,049,462, forward strand.
ACGAACACTTTGTTTATGGCCTAGAACCGCAATGGAAGAGTTGCCAAAGAAAATAATATAGTCGCCACAATATTTGTTGGATAAATAAGAAAATTATTCATAAGAATAGTGTTTAAAATGTTATGGTCGTTAGTAGAGGGAGTACCTTGATTTGCTGCTGACAACTGTATGGCTGACACAATCATATATCTAACATTGTTGAATGTTGCCATATTTTGTTAAGGGGGAAAGGAAATTCATAATTTTTTTTTTAAATTTCCATATTTTAACTTCCTTAGTTTTGCTAATCTATTTAGTTCTACTAAAATTTATTATATTTAGAAGATATATTTATATTACAAATTTGTTTTTGAATCTCCCACACTTGATTCCATATTGTAGTGCAAGATCTATAAACCGAAATGAAATAACCGGATATCTCTGCATAGATATTGAGCCAGTTATTTGTTCATTTGTTTTGCTTAATAACTGTAAGCGTAGAGTTTTCTTAACATATAACACATGTTGTTACCAGCCTTATTTATATATCGTGAAATAGTATTGCATATCTCTAAAGAAGCTAAAAAGTGTTGTCCGGAAATAAGCGGAGCTATTAAGTGGAAAGAATTCTTTCGATATTGGGAAACATTGTACGAAAAAGGACTGCTCAAACAACAATTTGGCTTTTGTGCCAACACAGGTGGAGTGAGAATAAAGATTTGTCGAAACGCCGATTCCCAGAATCGGGTCTATATGTCTTCAAAAACGATTATGCCTAGAATGTCATTGTGAATGTTGAACGGTGGTGTGATTGGTGTACCAGATTCCGTCATGTATGTGCAAGTCCTGGCATGTCATAAAATTTTCCAACCAAGAAAAACCTTTCCATTGACTTATATTTCTTTGCTTGGCTACAAAAAAAACAGCCGTTTGTAGCGTGTCAGAATATAAAAACAAACAGACTTCATACGGAGTTTAACACTCACTCAGTTTATAATGAATGATTAATCAACGAGTGACCAAGTTTTAGTAGCGGTTTAAAGCCCAACCAAAATTTATGCCAAAATCACAGAAAATCACAATAAAAAGGAAAGAACAAAAACCGCAATAAGACCAACGGAAAGACCGCTTAACATTTGAATATGATAAAAAATTTGTTTGCTGGGAACGAAAGTAAATGGAATTAGTTTAAAATTGTGTTGAGCATAAACAGAAACTTGAGATTGAGGTGTCTGCCTGGGTGCCGACAAAACATGTGATTGTTGTAGTATTGGATATTTCCTTGTCTGCTGGCTGAATATTTTTTCACTTTGTGCGTGTTTTTGTTGGTGAACTAATATCGCAAACACACCATCACGTCTACTAAACATTACTATCATTATGACTGTTGTGTACGTAAATGTTTTTGCCCTTTGTCTTTCTTTTTGCCACTGTCATTATCACCACAGCCATAAATACATACATAATTGGTTCTGTCGTACACTTTTGTTGATGGTATTGTTTGCTGCTCATTGGAAAACTATTTGTGAAAACATGTTTGATATGTCCGTTTGCTGATTCTGTTAATGCTGTTGTTTGGTATTATTGTTTATTCATCTGCTATCCGAGCTATAAAATATGTATTCACATTTGCGGCTTGTAGCAATAATCGCGTATGCCATTTTCTATTATAATAAAAAAAAATCCATGAAATTTGGAAACACCGTCGTAAATATTCACCGAGTTTTTGTCTTCTGGATACCTGGATAATAGCAGAATTCCATAATGATTTCTTATGGTTTCTACAGTTGCTGGCATTAAGTTTTGAATAGCATTAGAAAATCGGTCATGTGATATATATAAGGATTTTCACTAGAAGTTAAAGTTTATACTCAACACAAAAGGGTATATCGAGCAGAAGAGGTGTTTAATTTCAAATAAAATAGTACTTCCATGTTGTTAAAATTTTAATAATAATTTGGACGACAAATTTGATCATATTTGCTGGACTTTAAACTTTATGTCCTTAAACTTTTGCAAAGATCTAGGGCTTTGTGTTTTATGAAACTTTAAATCTTACTAGAATATTCAGCCGATTACTGGCAGCTATGGTTTTGTTGAAAGCTGATATAAAACCGATATCATGAGCTTTTTTACCGGGTCTCGGCATCTTTTATGCTGTGTAACAAGTATAAGAGTAAGTATCGAAGAACCTTTTATTTTACTTATTTCTAAATGAAGTTTTACGAAAAATCAATCAAATTCGATAATCAACAATATAGTTTTCTCAAAGGCTCGGACACTTCAAAGACTGTTGTACATATGACAGTTCGTAATTAAATTAAAATAATTTAAAGAGGATTGGGGAATGTTGAAATATTTGTTGTTCAGAAACATTCTTATCATTTGCTGATTCTATGCGGTCAATACATGCGGTTGCCAAGTCACCGCTTCACATCCCAAGATAGGTCTTAGAAGGGGAGGAAATAATTTTTTTCTAATAGGAGGATCATTGAATTCTTTTGAACGTCATTTTATTTGCAGCCATCATGTTGTGTTGAATGAAGTTTAACGTCGCATCCAATACTTCAGTTATTTTTAAATGCGGTAACTTAACTCAGCCCTTCTCTAATCATTGTAGAATCAAAGTGCCTTCAGTAATTTATTTATTTATAATTTACCCAGTTGAACAAATTCTTGTCGTCGTATGAATACAGCCATAATTGTTTTGCTGTCCTTCTTTAAAGTAGTTATTAGCTCCCTTTCCGTTTTCTATTTTATAAACGCGGTCATAATTAATTTCCAATCCGTTTCTTAAACTACTGCTTTTTCTGACGCTACCCGCTTTGAGACTTGACTATTTAGCATGAATCTTACAAAAAAAAAAATATATATAACTATTTTTAAAACAATATTAAAGGCGATAGTGAATTTCGTTGGATAGATCCCTAAAGTCATACAATGCAGGATTTCAGTTGTCTGTGGCTTGTCCCACGATATCGAACGTTAACGTTCGCCTGCATTACAAACATCCAAACTGTTTGAGAGACTGTTCATGAACGTTTTGCTTTATAAAATTCTCATGTAATGGAAACTTTGTCTTAACCCGTTTTCGCTTCTTCCAATTGTTGAAGAACGTTAACGTTCGACATCGTGGGCGAGATGCTTTATTTCATAATATTTTAGACATTTTAGCTTAATTTTCAATATTTAAATTGTACTTTTTGAAATTTAAAACTAAATAATTAAAGGAATTGTGTTTCCGGACTCTCAGTTCTCTATAGAAGCTGCCCGCTAAAATCCGTTTCGGTTCCGTTGGGACAATTGAATCAGATATCATATAGTACAGTAACGTTGTTTCCAAAAATTTTGTTTCATGACTTACGTTTCTGGTTTTCTTAAACATTATTTTCTCTGTTTATATATACATACATACATATGTTTAGATAAGAGCATATGAAGGAATGTGAAAGTTTGGAATTTGTCATTTCTTGCTTCGGCTGTAGGGTTGGTGGTTGGCTGTATTAAAAGAATTGTGAAAATGCGTATTTTGAAGGTGTTACATGACTATATGGTGCTGATTTCGTTGATGATGTTGCCACTGATGCTTTTCCACATCTCAAGTAAACAACTTTTCTATACGTTCGTTAGTGTTCGCCTACATTAATACCCACACATAATGTGTGTTTGTGCTTGTGTTTGTAATTTCAAATGTGTGAACGTGCCGGAGACCATTCACATCAAAACTATAAAAAAATAATACTTTGGGGAACAATACATCCTTAAATAACGGAATATTATGGCGTATACTCACATGTGCGCTTTCGCCACAACAACCAGCCAAACAATTTGGGTTTGTTATATTATTCTTTTTGTGGCGAACGCCTGAATTGTGTGCATGCACATTTCTCTATGAGTCTGATTATTTGGTTTAGAGTATGTTTATGTATGGGAATTAAATTTTTCTTTTTACGTTTCTGAAAATAATTAAAATAGAAATAAACAAAAGATTTTGTTTCATGTACCTGAAATTCCGCAGTAAGAGATATAAATTCATATTCATATTAAAAGAAAAAAAAAAACCAAATACTTCAAACTTAAAGGGCAAAATTATGGTATAACTGCGGACTTATTTTTATTATATATGTATGTTGTTGGAAAGTGTTCCAAAATTGCTAATAAGCTCTCTATCGAGAAATTTAAATAACTGCTCAACAAATGCGAATTTATGAAAGAATCTTAAATGGTGAGAGAATCGCTTTAAAATTTTACACCTTCTTTTCTGGCCCTCTCTATTTCGTCTGCAACAAATATTTAGAATTTTCAGAGTTAGCGTTTGGAGTTAGAATTTGATTTTTTTGCCCCTATTGAGATTTTTGCGCCCCTATTGAGATTTGAAGAGAAGAGTGAGTAAAAAATTGGAAAGATTAAGACTTAATCAAACGCCTCTTAACACCTTCCTTACCGTTGTTTTTAGGGAGCACCCTAAAATGTTTATATTTTTATTAGACATTTATTAAAATTATAGGCCTTAAAATTTTTCGAATGCAATCATTCATTTCATAAAAAGTGCTTGAATGCACTCAACGTCTTGTTGTCCTTCATCTCGTTCTTCATTTGGCGATACAGTGCGGGCTGAACCTGGGCCTCAATCAACAAGCTTTTCCAGCTGTTGTTGTCCTTAGTAAACTTATATAACAAAAGTTGATTTGCACAAGTTCCCAAACCCATAGAAACATTTGATGTGGTTATCGCAATCATAAAATTGTCACTTTAACAAAAAATTATAAAAAAAAATTTAAACATAAATTTATTTAAAATGTTGGCTCTTTACGTTATAACTTTTTGTCTGGATTCGGAGCCAAAAGAACTGCTCATTTTCTGCCAATTGTCTTTTGGAACTTCCGTGAATTTTTGTCAGCCGTATCGCCGGAGAAAGCTTTCCTCTTATATACCACAAACAACAGTTTGGAATACATCAAAGAAAAACCTGCTGGTCGAAAAGAAATATTTGTAAAATATAAATCTATTTAAAGTATTGCAGAGCAGCCTGACCTAGAAAGAGCGTTTTGCATGGATTCAAGCAGTTAGTCGTCGAACCGGGCAAAGTCTGGGCCAATAACAGGGTGCGGCAAAACTATACCCAACCCCTAATCTCTAAACAGTTTTTAACAGGTATTGAATGATGCCAAAACAGTAGTTTAATATTATGGATATATATTTTGGGTGTTTTCGATCAACGCTGGCTTCAACGAAATCAGCTGCATTCATTACAGGTTCCTTTGTTGGGCTGACTTGATTTCGGCAGGCTCTAACTTTTGGCACCTTTTCGTCAAGGATATTTTGCTTTAGCGTCGCACAGTGGCACCCGTAGAGCAAACGAGGTTGCAAAAATCAAAATTTTCATGTGCGCCTGCGAAATTTTAAATGAATCCATCTTATAGTAAACTTTTCAACGATCTCAAATATGCTACTCTTAACAATATCAGATTTTTAGTTTAGAAGACATAACTGTTCAAAGTTAACCAATTTTCGGATTTAAAAAAAACACACAATTTTTAGGTAGTTTGATCCGATTTCAGGTGTAATATCACGAAAACTAGGCAACGAATAGTATTTTTTTTTGTTTTTAGTGATTGATGTGCTTATTAAATGTATAACAATAAAAAAAATTGTGCTGTTTGCTTTGTGTTTCTCTAGGTAAATCAGTATTTAAAAACTATCCATTTTTTCACTATTCTTCAACTTTGACGGAAAATAAAAAAAATTTACCTTTTTTTACCTCCGCCATATTTTCAAAATATGTTCTTTAACTAGTCTTTTACATAACTCAAAAGGTTTTATCTGCCTTTACGTGCCTATTTGGCTTCTACAGGTAAAAAACGTTAAAAAGACATGGTTGCAGAAATTGTATGGCGGGCATCCCTTACATGCCTTGACTGACAGTTACTTTGATGTAATAGTTTGAAAATTGCATTTTGAGTCAGTTGTCTACCTGAGAGCCTCTGGCGAAAAATTTGGTCCTAATATTCCGTTACAGACACAAGATGCACAAAAAACTACTCATTGAAATAAGCAGGTACGCACCTCACTTAAAAATTATTTTTGGCGTACATATGGTGAAGAACAATACTGACTTATGGTACAGGTAGGCACAAATCTCATTTGGCTACGTGCATAATATCAAAACTGTATAATTCAGCCCAAATGCATATGTATGCATGTAACAGGTACATTTGTAGACATGGTAGCATAGGCCTATATATTGCAAAACACGCTTAATGCCTGCATTAGTCTACGACTGAAAGTTGGCGAAACAAGTATTGAAAACATGGCGTTGAACAATTTAAAACTATTTGAACTGTTTAGAAAGTCAATTACACCAACGTGTTTCGCGGAAGCTGCTTTAGAAGAACTCGATAGCTTATACGGAAATATTGAGAGAAGCAAAAGTATAAAAAATAATCTTTGTATGATACATGCCAAAATTAAGACAAAATGGGTGAAATGCAATCGAACCATTAACATCTTCAACTCCAAATACGAGGACTGGCTTAATGAAGACACCATCCTGGATATATTGGCAGTAGATAAACCCTCCACATCAACCAGAGGAGAAAAAGGAAGGCCAAAAAAAAGTATGGAGGAGTGTTCAATTTTCACAAGAAAGAGGAAACTTGCCGATGCCACCAATGACTTGACCACGAAGGATTTATCGGATGCGCTGTCTATTAAATACATAAAGGATAGTGAACGAGTTAGGTCGCAGATTACAAAATCTGTTGCTGATGCAAGCCCACTGCGACTAAAAAGGATTAAGGAAAGCATTCCCACTCCCACAAACGCACATATTAAAAAGTATAGTTCCGAAGAAGCCTTGGCTCTGTTTTTGGACTTAGAACTTTCCAAAGAGAAATATGAGATACTACGGGCATCTTTAATGCGACACGGGGCTGACCTTTTCCCCGGATACAAGCATATTACGCAAGCCAAAATAAATTCACGACCATTGCGTACGGAGTTTACGGAAGTCTCTGCGAAAGCCAATCTGCAGGATCTTATGGACCATACAGCAAAACGGTTGTTGGAAAGTCTTCCTGAAAATGAGGTGGAAATTCTTCCTCAGAAACTAACATTGATCAGCAAATGGGGCTGCGATGGATCATCCGGACAAAGCGTTTATAAGCAAAGGATATCTTCCGATGACACTACAATATCTGACGGAAATATGTTTATGGCATCTGTTGTTCCATTGCGGCTAAAATCTGATGTTTCCCTACACTGGAAAAATCATCGACCGTCATCAGTGCATTATTGCCGACCAATAATGTTTCAGTTTGCAAAGGAATCGGCAGAACTCATAAGGACCACGGTGAAGGACATTGAAGAACAAATAAGCAAGATTAAGCATACAAAATTGCAAATTGGAGAAGGAAAATATATTGAATGTAGTTACGAGTTCCACCTGACCATGGTTGACGGAAAAGTCGTAAACGAACTGACAGGAACAACCTCAACATTGACATGCCCGATTTGCAAAAAGAGTCAGAAGAACTTCGGTAATTTAAACGATTCTACAAACGAGGAGAATTACGAATATGGAATGTCACCATTGCACGCAAGGATAAGGTGTATGGAGTTCTTGCTAAAACTGGCGTATACCCTACCACAACAAGATGAAAACATCGATGAAAATACATCAATTAAGGATAAGGAAAAGATCAGAAAGAAGCAAATAAAGAATGCTTTTTGGAAACAACTTGGACTAAAAGTAGACTGCCCCAAGTGTGGATACGGTAACTCAAACGATGGAAACACTTCAAGGAGATTTTTTGCAAATGATGAGGCAGTAACTAGAATCACTGGAATTGACAATGAAATCGTCAAAAGATTGGGAACGATCTTGAATGTTTTAAACTGCCAAGAAAGTGTTAATTCTACAAAATTTGGAGAATATGCATCGGAAACTGCATCTCTTTTAGCAAAAATTTATCCACAGAAGAAGTTGACCCCGACCGTCCATAAAATATTGGCGCATGGCAAAGATATAATTGAGTACCAGTCTTTGCCAATTGGAGAGCTTTCTGAAGAAGCGCAGGAGTCTCTTAACAAATTTTACAAAAAATATAGATTGCAGAACACGTTCAAAGCATCAAGGGTGAGGCAAAATGAGGACCTCTTCAACATGTTAGCAGCATCTTCCGATCCACTTATTTCTTCCCTGCGGCATGTGAAGACACGAAAAGAACTACAATGGAATTATACTTTAGAAATGATTAGTCTTTTAGATATACCTTCTGTTACGAATTGTGATGAATATTTTACAGAAAATTCAAAAAATTAATTGAAAAAAAATTTGTTTAATTTGTTGGCTAATAACTTTAAAACAGAAAAAGCTTTCAAAAGAACTAAGAAATATAAGATTGGTAAAAATAATTTGATTTTGTTACCATAAAATAGATGAGTTAGAAAAAAATTAGAGTTTAGAAATGATTTGTATTTTAGACATACTTTGTCTTACCAAGAAAATGAATATTTTACAGAAAATTGAAAAAATCATTTAAAAAAAAACTCTTTTGTTGTAATTTTTTAGGTAATATCTTAAAACATGAAAAGCTTACAAAAGAACTACAAAAAAATATAAAATTCTTAACAAAAATTTTTTTGTTACCAAAACTTGGATTTTTTCACAAATTTTAACTTTGAAAACCCATAAGTAAGCACCTATAAGGTGTAGCGTCCACTCCAACCGCTCATTTTATAGGTTGAACAATTATCTATGACATGCAATTTAAATTATTCGATTATCTTGTTCGGTTCAAAAGATATGATTTTTGCAACGAAAAAAGTCAAATGGCGCCACTGTGCGTCGTTTCGGGTGCTGTTTCTGAATGCAAATACGGCCTCTTATGAACGAACAATTCATCGCAACTTGAAATCCATCCAAAGTGATCAACAAAGTGATGAGCTGCAGAGGCACTTTTCTCGCCAAATTCCTGCATATTGGAATTATTAGTTATTGCCACAAAATTCGAGTTTTTCAAATTAAAAAAAATACATACGACTACATACATTTTTTATATTTTTTTGATGTTCAAATAGGTTTAACATACGCTTAATTTAAAACAAACTTCTTATATTAAAATATATTTTTGAATTAGTTAAACGTGGCTAAAACTGGAATTGAGGAAACCTAAAAAAACGTTGCCGCAGAAATAATTAATTTAAAATTATTTGTCTATACGGACGTCTGCATTGAAACATTTTTGTTTACAGCCAGTTTTTTTAAGTTGAGCAAAACTTCTGCACATTTGAAAGCAATTAAATACAACTTTTTTTTACATTTAACAAATAAAATTAATAATAAGTTTATTTTTCTCTATTTTTAATGACAACAAAAAAAAAAAAACAAGAAAGAAGAAGTTCTTCTCTTGCACAACCCATTAACAACATTGTCAATTTAATAAAACTGCTAGGACAGACATGTTAGAACTAAGAAATGTCTTGATAACAATTTTACGGATTCTTGCATTGTTGGTGGTCTCTATCTGTTTTTTAGTCTCATTAAGAAACGAAACGTTTTAAGTGAAATGTCAGCAATTTCGTACACTTGCACTCGGGTAGAAATGTTCGTTGAGCAAAACAAACTAACAAGCCTGAACGAAGGGAACCATCCGACAACTGATGTAAATATCAGTTTGGACAAACACGTACAAATGTACGTACGTAGCACCCAAAACAGTCCCTGTTAAGAACAAAAACAGCAACAGCTTAAAACATTTACACATTTATAAAATCCCGCAACAAAACAGACCCGATAACAACAAACAAACAAAATACAATAATATCAAACAACAACTAAAAGCAACAAACATTGCAACACTATGAGAACAATGTAAAGCAATTAGTTTGTTCCGTTGCACATGAATGCAGGGCGTCGTCTAATAAAAATGTTCACATTTATTTCTATACGCACACACACACACATATATATATGTATGTACATACAAGCGAAACAAACAACAATGAAAACTTTTATCCGGGAACAAAATTACAGAACAAAAATTTGCTTTGTCACGGTTGGTATAATTTTAGCCCACTTTTTTCTTTTAAAATTTGTATTTTCCCCCCTCAACCGCGTTGCGCTTAACTTCTGTGGAATGTGGGAAATACTGAAGTGCTGCACACATTTTCGAAAGTTTTTCCGACTTTGAAAAATGTTAAAGATTTGTAATTGTGTAATTACGCTGTTAAAAAATTAAAGGAACAAATCGAAAATACATACATACATATAATTAAATAAATCAAACCGGAGAATGGAAGCTTTTCAATATTCGCAGATAGATGTTGGCAACGTATGACCGCCATGTTGTTTTGGTGGTGGCGTCAGTCTAATCTGACCTATTACTGAGTTACTGGTCCAAAAACACAAGTTAAATGGTTGAGGAGTACGACCAAGAGACAAAACTTCAATATCAAAATAAGTGTTGGAAGGCAACCCCAATTGTGGCCAAAATAATAATCTTTAACAACGTGCCATAGATTTGAATGAATGGCTGCGTTAAGAAGCAAAAGTATCGTATATGGGACAATGTCAAACCACATGAAGTTCAACCGGTGGCAGTACATCTACACGCCGGCGTAGTCTGTGACACCAAAACCTCGTTTTTAAAACAAACATCCAGAGATGCATCTCATTATTTTGCGACACAAATGAAATAAGTCGGTAAAAATATTTTGTTGAAAAAGTGAAAACCCTATGATTTTGCATATTTTCTAAGTGATGGTGTAACACTGGAGAAGCAATTTTAATGCGATTTTTCCAAGTCGAACAGATTTCCATCAGACTTTCTTGGGAATGAACCGTACGATGCTGTATGATAGTGTAACCCGCCCCTTAAGACCACACAGCGGAGTCATCGATGCACATGTGAGGTTTTCTCTAACCTTAACCCTCTCATGCACCAAATTTTGTTATAGCAGATATAATTTCTTAGCTTCATTAGAGTCAAAACAAAAACGAAATTTGTGCTCGAATTTCAGTTTCTTAGATAGTGGCGCATAATAAGATAAACAAGGGCTGTATATTATTTTTATAGTTTATTCCACGAGATAAAAAATGTTTAATAATATAAAAAGAATTTATATAAGAATTTGGGATCAGCTAATTTTTCGTAATACTCATTTAAGCATTTTTTTAAGTGTAAGACATATAGATGCGTTACATTTAGAATAAGACACTGTTGTAAAGCCATATGTACAAAATTTGCAACTGCTTCTATTTAAGGATTTCCAAACTCTTCGTGTCATGTGGGTCTTACTATCATTAAAAACCTTTTAAAATATGCCAAGAACGAATGTATTTCAACATTCTGGTCAATAGAGTAACTCTACTGTTTGTTAAAAATTGGTAATAGGCTTTTCTCCGGGTCCCATTTTCTAAATTCCAACTCCATTTGAGGAACATCAGAGATCATTTAATGTTCTTCCTCCAACTCTAACCTGGAGCTTCTTCTTATTCTTCGGGGACTTCAACACGTTAAACATCTGCAGCCAACAACAAATTGCAACTATAACGTATAAAGAGCAAAATATCTAGAACTAAAACACTCTTAAAACACCATGTTGTACAACATATGAATTAAAGCTCCAGAAAGTTGGTCGCATAAATTTTTACTTTTTTTTGTTTTTTTTCACTTTTGCATAAAGTTCAGAAACTGGAAAAAAATTGTCACTATTACATTTACAGCTTTACCTTGAAATTTTTGCATCTCCATATTCACAAAATTTGCATAAAAAAAATCAAACAACTTCGCCAAATAAAACTCTAAATATGAGGCACAAAAACTTTTTGCTTTTGCAGAAGAAAAGTCAAAACTATAGAAAATGCATAAATGTATACGTTTGGCACAGCTTGAAGGAAAATATTTCCCGTTAGATATGAGACTGCAAGAGTGTTGTTGTATAAAAACAACATGTGCATGAAAGAGTTAAAGGTAACACAAGCGAACTTATGCTCAAATTCAGCCTGGGTGATAGAAACCTCTATAAGAAACCTCGGCGGACATTTAAATTTTGTCAAATTTTACACATAATGGCTCGTAGGACCTTTTAAATAAAAAACGAATTTGTCCACACCTGCCACATATTTTCTTCTATTTCAACATCTTATCGCTCTTATATAAACCACTTTGTGAAACTAAATATTAAACAATATTAAGTTTGCTTAAACTCATTGCCGATAGCGGCAATCATTGAGTGCTGAAAAATCTAATGAAATAGATATTATTCAAACAAATGATACACATCTGTAGTTTAATAGAAAGAAACTTTTCCAAAAACTTCAAAACTTTTAATTTATTACAAATTCCTATATAGAGTTATAACAAAGTCGAATTAAACCACAACCGGGCGAAGTTAAACATAATAAAAAATTATTATAATTATATATAAATTATGAGCTCTGGCAGACACTACAGCTTTTAGAACTGATCCAGAATTTTAAGTGCGCCCTTTTACATTCATGTATAGCAAATTTTTTATTTACATAATTATTTAAAAACGAAAACACTAGTATTAATATTTAATTTATAGTTTTCGTTTGAAAATCTTTAAGGTCATTGTAGCTGGAAAAAAACGTGAAAAATTCCCCTTTTATTTATTTCAATAATTTACGTTGAGTTTTGTTTTATCGTCAACGATAACAAGTGAACTTAACTGGCGATAGTTCAGTAAATTTGTTAATTCTCACAGTTCGCATAAAAACCCTTTTGCAAATCAAGAATTGCACACAAAAGAAATCTTTTAAAAAGCCAATTTAACTTCAGCAAGAACTTAATTGCGGAATTAATAAATAAAAAAGCGAAAAAGGCGAACTGAGTAAGGAAAAATGAAACTCAATTTCCGTTACAATACAATTTCTGTTTCTTTTTTTGTTTTGCTGATACATGATTAACAAAAGTTTTATTATGTACTCTTAAAATTTAAATTACTTTTCTTATCCTGTGTCAGTAGTGAAAATCTGCCAGAAGGGCGCTTACTCTGTTACTACTGTGTCAAACCCACAAAGGATTTATTTTTATTTCCACAGAATTGGCATTTGTCGAGTTACAAATATTTTGTTATTTTTTTTAAGGTTAATAAATTTAACTTAATTGAAACATGTTAACAAACAAATTTTTGGGATCGAGGCATTGGAATAATCGTATAAGATCAAATCGGTACGTCGATGGATGAGTTGGTAGGGTATTCGATCAACAGTTCAGCGGCCGTAGGTTCATTTCCTACCGAAGACTGTGTTGAAAAGCAAAGAAAACAAAAACCAAAAAAAAAAAAAAAAAATAAGTAGCACCCAAGCAGTTACAAACAATAACCAAAAATTCTTTACAAATTAGTAACAAATAATAGCAATACAACCACTCAGTAACCCAACAAACAAATCAATATAAATAAAACATAGAAGAAAAAACGCAGTGTTGGAGCTGTTGGATTAATTGAGGATCGACTGTATATTGTGAAAAAATTGCCCACCAGACACCGATCACCCAGAACAACATCAGTTCGATTGTGACATTCTCATCTCTACTACATAAATAGCATAAAACACACTGTTGTCCTCTTTGCCGTGATCGAGTGCTGGTACAATGCACCTGCACATATAGGGGTCAACCTCTGATTACTGGTCAAAAATAATTTCAGTTTTTTCTACGTATGATGCTGTTTTTAAAAAATATGATAACATCCTTTTGTCAATATAGTAATGGAGGTGTGATAAACCTAAAAATTTCATTTCTTGCATTAAAAATGTATTTAAAACTGTGAAATGAAACAAAATTATTATAAAAAATGCTTCTGGAAAGCAATTTTATGCAATAAATTCATAAAAAAAGATTATAGAAGATTCCGTCGAAAATGTTTATAAAATTTCTTAGCAATAACGACAGATGGGCAAACAAACTATTAGAGAACACAACTCCTTAGCCCATCTTTATGAAATTCCAATGATAAAAATTCTAACGTAATTTTTTGGAAACAAGAATAATTTTTCCTTCCTTTTTTTTTTTTTTGGAATCAAGTCCATTTTCAGGTATCAAAAACTAAATTTGGAAAAACTTTCCTTATTTCCAATAAAAAAAAAAGCTGTTAAAAAATATTTTTTTCAAAATAAATTTTATAAATGTTGAATAAACCAAATTTTAGTTTCAGCGGTTTTCTATGCGTATGAGTGATATGAGGCAAAAAGTTTGTTCTTCCTATTGATCATACGAAATTTCTGTTATTTTCATAAAATTCTTCTTAAGAACATCGTTAGCAACGGTTTTATTTAACTTAATGTTGTATAGCGTGATTTTAGCGGTACGAGACAAATTATTATGACTGAAATCAATTGTTATTTAAAATTATAAATTTATTTATAAAAAAAAAGGATTTAAAATCATTAGATATTTGTCATAGGAATACAAATCTGGATCCATAAGAATTTTAAATGTCATTTACGGCAATATATTTTTAATAATTTATCGTAAAAGGTCATATGAATTTGTTTAAACCACCACTGGCGGCTTATAATTTATAACTATTTGTTACAACTTCATTAAAATAGATTCAACGGCCTTAATGTTTATGTATTTTATGTTAAGGGGTGGGCCTTCACTTCAGCTTCATTAGTTGAATGGGCGCCAACGTAACCTTTGAGAGGCTAGAAAGAAACACCCCGGTATTTGGGCTGGAGAATTTTGTCTACAGCTTAAATCCAAAGAAGTAGAGAGCGCCGTTTGAATGATGGTCGGTGATTTTAATGTCCACGGGTTGCTGTTGCCTTGCAGCATTCTTAAGGTACTACTCCTTGAGCATTCCGAGTACTAATCGACATCTTATCAATGGTCACAAGGCTGTCAAGGGCTGTTCTTTTCCCTCAATCCAAGACTTAAAAAGACACTATTTACGCAAGTAATTATTTTAAGAGCAACCGCTCTCACTCAACATCTATCCAATCTCAAAACGAACTACACCTTTAAACAAACTATAATATAGTTTCTGCTCATATGTCACTGGTCGCGTTCGTACAAGATGGACTTAAAGCTATATTAGTGAGGCTCTTGCAGAAAATACGGAATAACTAATGCTAGTCCTTGTAGTTTTGGGCTCTACTTCCAAAAGAATGTTAATGGCAATAAAAGTTAGAGGGACAAGACAAGTTTAGGCAGAAAGAAAAAGATAAATTGAAAGAAATAACAGAAAACGTGATCTTTCAAATTTAAAATGTCGCATCTGAGCCTACGAAAATGCGAATGTGAAACATTTAGATGAAAGAGCAGAGAAGCCCCGCTCCCCCGCAAAATTTCATTTAATTCTTGTGTCTAAAATTTGTGATACCATTTAATCCACAAACACAAATTTTCTAAGACTTGAAAACTTTTTGTGCTCAATCCGTAAGTTCTACGCGAATCGTTTTCAAATGTACTAATGAGTTAAACTCAAGCTTTTAAATGTGAAAGAAAAAGTTTCGAGCGTTAAACGACCGCAATTAAATTAAAAGTGATACTCACACACATGCGTAAAAAAGTATAGTAAAGTTTTGATTCTTCAAGTTTGAATTCTATTTGTGATATTTTCCGATTCTTAAAAAGAATATTTGCTCGCATACGGTTTTAAAATCATGTGGAGTAAAGGTCGAGATAATGATAACAGAAACAGCTAAATTGACAAAAAGGCGAACAAAATTATCTGTATGGAAAGAAATTTCAGGAAAAAAATCCACTTGCGTGTAAATACAAAAAAAATCTGAAATTTTACTTTTATTTTATTCCACCTGCAAACACTTTTAAAACAATCTGCAATTAAAAACTATTGCAAATATATAGCAAACTATAGCTGAGGAATTAAAAGTATTTAAAAACTTTTTTTCTTTGCTTAAGAATATAAAAAAATCTATACAATTCTTATACTTTAAGACTTCATGCATGAAGAAAAGTTTGCTGGGAAAAGGTTTTCTTTATGGCAGATTTGTCTTGTGTTTTCCTTCCTACCTGTACACATCTAACAAGTTTAATAATTTTGCGTGGTGCCAAAACCAAAGAAGAAATGCATAAGTTTAATTTATGTTGGCCTCTAAAAACCACCTCCAATCAATAACTTTACAGAAAATTATTTCTTCTTTCACATCTCGTTACCATCTGCAAGCACAAACATCTTTTAAGCTTCGAGTGTACGTATGTGTGTGCATACGTTTATGGAAGGCACATACATATATGTATGTGTATGTGTTTATAGTATTAATTTTTCACAGCATTTGTTTTTTTTTTTTGAAACCGATGATCATAAAAATGGTAGCTGACAGCAAAAGAAAAAGAAGAATCTTTAATAAACTCTGGCAGCCACAAAAAGTCAATAACTCATGACATACACAGACAGCCACACCCACACCCACACCCACATCCACACTCACACTCACACCTTTACGAACACGAACACAAAAAGAAAGTCTTTATTACTGCACTCATAAACTACTGTTGCGTGTGTGTGACGGTAGTGGGACTAAAAAAGTTTGAGCAGACGGCTTTGTCACAACTGTTATTCCCATTTAACATATTGCTCAGTTTTTCCTACAGTCCCTGTGTACGGACGACAGTGTTCAACTCTTGCACTGGACAGTGATTGGAAAAGCGACAGCTGAACTAAAGGGGCTCATGAAGTTTTTAAATAAACGATTTACGATTTTGTACTTCTATAGTATTTGTTATTTTGCAAAACGTTTTTAGGTTTTTCAAACTTTTAAGGTTCTTCAGCGTAAAGATGAAGATCTGCATTTAGCGCTTGAATCTTAAGTTAATAAATAACAAGAAAAAATCACAGACCAAGATTCCCGAAAACGTTGGTATGTGCAGAACTATCGCAATCACAACGAAAATATATTCTTGTGAATGCATTTTTTATGTTTCGAAGGCCTGCCGGATGTGTGCCTGCGCATGTGTGTGTATTTGTGTAGCTGTGTGTGTGTGTGCGTCTGTGTGCTGGTAAAACTCTCTGTTTCTATGAATTTCATTAAGTGTTAGTGCGAATACTTGTGTTTTTGTTTGCATACGTAACAAATTGCTAGTGCTTTGTGCACTGGCTTGTTTTTAAGCTCTAGCTACATGTTATTTCTTTGGCGCAGTGCACAAGGTGCAACAGTGGGGCAGAATAATCGAAAAATATGTCAAACAGCTTTGCTTCCATCTAACTTCTAAGTGAGAAGTGGTTAATAAAAAAGCGAGCTTGTTTAGCAGACACAGGCCATGGACTGCATCTTATTTTCCCTGCATTAGGTTAAAACCCAAGACTCGAATGTTTGAAGGATAAATTTCGCTTTTCTATAGGATATTGACCCTGCGACTATTATTCGAATACTCAATTATTATTATTTCTAATTCATAACACAAATGTGTAGTCTTGCCAAGGGTGTATTGTTTCGCAGTGCATTTCTTCAAAAGGCTTTGAACAATTTAATTTAGATTGAAAGAAATTTAATTTTAATTTAGATTAGATTTAAAAATAATTTAATAATAAATAACAACACTACTACAGTGCAACTAGATCTTTAAAATTAGAAATTGAATGTGAATTTTAAATATTTTTATAACAACTTTTTTTCACAATTTAAATTATATATTTTTTGCATTGAAGAAAATATATTTTTGTATCTTTGCAATTTTAATTTGGAACACTTCAACCAACTCAAATTTCCTTAAAAATTATCTTTGGAATCTATATGTTTGTCAAGATTGTTTATAATTCTTTTGAATTAATGTGATTTGTAAGAACTAAAGAATAGAAATGTTGGTTTTTGTATTTTCTAGCTGTCTATATGCCAACTCTTCGTGTGTAAATAGATTGTACACCAAAAATCTTTCGAAAAACAAACTCAGTTGTTTTATTGTTTAAATTTATTCAAGTTGGGTGACAGATAACTGCTTCACGGTCGTTACCCTAAACATTAATAAGTCACTTAAGTCGCTGCAGTAACACTTTAACATATTAATATCTATAGAAATCGTATATAGAATTAATATAAATTGCCAAAGGTAAAATTTTTGATGCCAGTGAGAGATTTAAGGCTAGCGCATGCCTTAAAAGGTTCGGTGTTAGGCCTAGCCCTGTCTCGAATGCACTTTCAAACTCAACGTTATGGAAACGTGAGTAGTGGTCCACACTTGAAAACAAACGAACAAGAGAACTGTTTTGCAATGTGAAAGAAATAGTTCTCACTCTTTTATGATTTTTGTTCAGGTATCTAATCGACCAGGCGAAAGTATGATGCATTTAAAAACGTGTAAATTAAGACACAGAATATTTTCTTGAGACTGATTAAAAGAATTTACATATATGGGTAAAGAAATACTTTCGCGCGACTAACAACTATTTACACAACTATTTACACAGTTCACGATATCGATCGATAACTATTTTGAGTGCTAAATGGCTGGTTTGCAGACTATTTGTGGACATTCTGTTGTCAGGTTCACTTATCGTTCGCATTAATGAATTGCGAAAAGTTGTGTTTAGGCCAATTAATTTCCCTTGAATCAGTTTTCTGTGGTGAAAAATGTTAGCGAACGTTAATGTTCGCCGTTGCGTAAGAGAACAGTTGTTCACTCTTATTCCAATTCTTGATTCGTATCGTAAATTTTCGGAAATCCGTCTCGCATTTTTAATAATTCTAACTCCGTTTGTTTCGGAGTATTACCAAAGAATAGGAAAAAGTGGCTACAAAAGTCTTCCAATTTTGATATTTTTAAGCACAAATAGTATGATAAAATATTTCATTTACGATAAGAATGTTATAATTTATAAAAATATGGACACAAAAAAAGACACTGAGTATGTAAGGAAGGCATTCGGGCAGAGGTGTCAACATCCCTGAATGTATGAGGCCCAACAGAATATTTCAGACTGCAATAGTTTGATCGCAAATATTTCCTAAGAATGGCCTGAGCTCTTTTTTCTCTTCACGAAATATATTTCATTAATTTAATTTGTATGAAAAATGCTGAATACAAACAAAAAATAACATTTCCGGCACAACAGGATTCCTCAAAACACAAACTGGAGCCAAATATTTCGTAACAATATTTTTGTCTTTACGACAAATTCTGTTGAATTTATTTAATTAAAGTTTATTTTTATGGCGGAATGTGATACAAAAATAAAAAATATCACCTCCGGCACAACAGGATCCTTCGCACTGGAATATTGTGTGGCCACAAGCATCATCACTCACTTCAGTTTTGCCATTCCTTCACTTCAGCACTTTTGACTTCTGATGGTATTTAATGCAAATTGATTCAATAGTTAACTTTTTATTTCTTTTTATTATTGATTCATAGTTTTTTCGAGACAAATTTTACTTTTGTTTTTTAATTTACAAAATAACTTGTTTTTGTTTGTTTCTTTTTCACATGTTTCTCTCACTCTCCTCTGGTTCTTTTTCGTTTGACTGGATTTTCGATCAGTTGGAAAGGCAATTCAGTAAAATAACTGTTTGATGTTAAGAAGTAATTAGTCTGATTCGATATTCGAGAGTTTTCTATTACCGTCACTTCGTATCGCTCCCACTGTCAAGTTCTTAGTTCATTTTAGTGTATGTAAAAATTATTCTCGCTCGTATAAATCTGCTGTGATGTAGTAAAAGAAAAAAGTGTGTCGGTTGGTAGTCGATAGAGGAAAAAAGTTAAAGCTACAGCTGCTATTGCAATAAAAGGAGAACAAACACAAAAAAAAAACAAAAATCATAAACGTAAAAGAAAAATTATTATACATAGCAGCGACATTTATAGTCAACGTGGCATAAAAATCGTTTATCTTTTTACCATATATGCATCAAGATGTTTTATATGTATGTTTGTATGTCTTTAAGCAACGTATCCAGGTAAGATATAAGTATGTGTGCATGCTTGAGTCTCTATTTCGCTGTGTAGATCTAAAAATTTTCTTTGCACAGTCGAAGGTGCATGGACTTTAAGCACCAACACACATACACGCACCACATGAACCGTCATCTAGAGATATGCAGTTATGATTTTGTTGGCATTTATGTATGTATGTGTATGTATATGTATGTACATATATGGAAATAAGTTTTATGTAGTTGTGGGTATCAACTGTGACATAATTTGCAACGATGCATCTTGACAAGGAACACAGAAAAACCGTGAAAAAATAAACTTGTGAACACCAAACACCAGTCACATGGTCTCAAATTCAAGACTTTCAGGATTAAACATTTTTAAACGTTTCCAAGGTTTCCCCCCTTTAATTTTGTTTTCAACAGCATTTAAGGAATTTGTGGAAACAAAAGTCCAAGGATTTTTAACTTAAAGATTAAAGAGATTTTGCTGGAACATTCCCAACATTTGTTGCTTCAACAAGTTTGCAGATGCACTCATAAGCAGTTCATGTGAGTTGTATGTTTTTCGAAAGTTTCTTTTTTCGCGCCGTAAACACATTCCGCACTGTATGTGTTCAGCAATTTAATAAAAATTGCAAATTCGAGTTGATGGAACTGGAATTGTCTAAATATTCCAACTTATTATCAAACGAATGGAAACGTGTAAGAAATTTAAAAAAAAGATTTAAAAAAACATCCATTATTTTTTGAAAAAATCTTACGAATTCCTAAAAATGTTTAAAATTTGTTTCTGCAGCGAAACAATCTGCTCGGCTTTTCATGGTGTAGAATCCAAAAAAATATATACGCAAATATTTTGTTAAGCATCTGGGTTTATTTGATCACTTTAAAGCTTTACCATTTGCCCATTACAACCAGGAGTTGCGCGAATCGCCAGTAGATTTAAAAAGCTGTGAAAAATTAATTCAAATCTTCAATTTTATGTTCAAAGTATTTCAAACTGCAAAGCATTTGTTCAGTTTTGCTCGCCAGTGTACGCACCAATAATACCCCCCTTTGAATAATAAAAAAAATAATAATATTTCTTTTGCTACTGAAAATTTTTCTACGAAAATCTATACAGTTGCCATTTTAAAGAATTAAGAAAATCACTTTCGTGCGCCCACGTGTAGTTTCGGTTGTCATAAGCAAAAAATTTCCTAAAACGTTCCAGCAACTGAAAATAAAGTTAGAAAATCCTGTATAAAGGATCCATATTATGCCGATGTGGGAAATGCGTGTGTTTTCAAAAATGGTTGAACAGAAAAGTTAACAAAATTTGAGAAAATAAAACTTCTTACCAAACGTACAACTGACGATAAAAACCAGCAACGAAATTATGGCCTTGTTGATACAATAAACATGAATAACTAAAAGAAACATTTCACATTTAGGTGGACGAGCATCTTGCAACAAAAACTTCAAACCTTCGTTAGTGTCAGGACAATAATATTCATATTGCTGTTCTTAAGACAATAAAGAAATCATCAAGATGGCTTAGCCTAACAACCCCAAATATAATTTAATAAACAAGCCAATTTTTTATATATATATATATATACGAACACACACACAAAACACTCACATTTTTATTAATCATAATTTTACGATGGTAGGCTGCTGGAGGTTAAGTGAAGATAAGTTGTTATGCAGCTGTTTGCTAGTCTATTTATCCAGATACTCATTTAAAATACTAAATTTTCAAAAATAAAATTTCTTTCCTTCTTTGACATTATGTTTGCAAATTTGATATGTTGTAGGTCAAAATGTTTTTAGCTTTTAATTAATTCTTTATCTCAAATCTCTTAATACAATTAAACAATTAACTTCCATCTGGCAACACTGACGACTAACGGGGGATTCCAAAAATACTCGAAATATTGAAAAAAATCCCAGATTAAAGTAATGACTTAAAAGTTTATAACACTTTATTACCGGTAAAGCCAATCATGTTATTGTCAGCACAATTTACTTCAACCATATATTTTGTTATGTTCAAACATTTATTGTCCTAACGAACCATATTAAGTAAAAAAAAATAATGTAAAAAAAGAGAATCCTTCAAGATAATTTAAAAAGTTCGTAAACGGTACAGGAAAGATACAAAATTAAACTCTAAAACTTAATACAACAAAAGTTTGAAAACGTTCTACTGCACTTTTTTTTAAGATAAATACTAGAGAGAGCTTTCTAGAATACAAATATCTTAAGGCTACATTATGAAGTATAAATAATTTTCTAGCCATTAAACATATTTATATATTCTTAAGAAACAGTGAAAAGTTAAAAATAATTTTTTTCATAATTATAGTATTTCCTTCAAATTTTTAAATGCTCCTCGCATTCGCTTACGTACCTAAACCGTCATCTTCGCTCTGAAAAATCAAAAAAGCCATAAAGTCTTTGATGAAGAAGAAAATAAATAGGACAAAAAAACAGTTCTTACACGAGGCGAAGAGATAAAACAAAAATACGGTCAGAAAAAGCAACCATCAATCAATTTTGTCCGGCTGTTTATTTTAGCCACATCCATTTCTTTTTTCGAAAACAAAGACAGCAGCAGCAAAAAATGAATCCTTAAAATAACTGTTAATATAATTTTATACATTTCATTTTTTACTTATAAAAACAAACAACTGTAAAGGACAACTTAATTATCTTTTACTAAACAAATATTTTCTTTTCTTGAGCAAACGAATAAAATGGCCTTAAAAAGTGATATTTTTAATTTGAAATAAATTAAATTTTTAAATATTTAAGCGCTTTTAAATGAATCAATTTTTATAAAACTCCAAAAAGTGAACCATCAAGAGCATCCCTTACAAATAGATCTCAACACTGAAATGTGTGCACAAATTTGTTATCAAAAACTAAGTGAAATGAAATATGAATAAATTTTAAAACCGATTTAAATTAATATATATGTATATATATATATATATATATATATAGGTTTTTCTTGCTTTAGGTGAGATTTTCTAATGGCCAATAAGAGCACAAGGTCGTGGCGCTCGTTCGAATAGTTTTTTCAATGTATAAAATATTAAAAAAAAATTTAAAATATTGCAAAATTTTGGAAAGAATTCCAGTTTCAGCGACATGAATCAAAATTTATATCAAAATTGTTGAATTACATGTTGCAACGACAACTTTTATCCATGATATCGAACATTAGCGTTCACCCAATATTTTGAAGAGCAAACAACTAATTAATGAATTTCGTTTAGCCAACGTCACCTCTCGCTCACTTTAATGATTTCCGGCGTGTGAAAATTGAGCCAGCCAGGTTGCTTTATATCACGGTTCTGTCATTCCAAGTGTTGGCGAGCGTTTGTTGTCAAACATAGATTAAGTGATTTTTAAAAAAGTTCATCAACATTTTTTAAAATATGGATTCACATCAACTTCTTCCTGGTTCCAAATAAGTTTGACTTACAAAAGAATTATTTTCGTGCACAGAAACATATGACTCACGTTATTTCGTGCCGTGATCTCATTTGCAAATTATTTGTTTTTTTTTTTTGGTTGGCCAATATTATTTAGAAATCCCTTTTATGTTATTTTTTTGTTTTAGGGTGGTATTATTTTTTTTGGATGAAATATATTTTTTTAATAGTTCTTTACTTAAAATCTCTTCATTAAGGGAATTAAGTAACATAACACACAATATAACATAACTTCAAGCACTCAATAACCCAACAAACAAAGCCATATCAATACAACATAGAAGCGAAAACGGCAAGGTGGAGATGTTGGATTAATTGATGTTTGACTGTGCATTGTCGAAGATATGCCCACTGGGCATTGCACAGTTGAATTCTGACATCCTCATCTCTGCAAAATAGAATAAAAAGAAAACAAAAAATATTAAAACATAAACTTTTTGCAACAACAATACAATATAAGTATGTACTTGTCAGTCTTCTGGTCTCAATTGTATCATCAAGCAAAACAGTAGCTGATAGCAAAAATTCGCTGAACCTAAAAATTTAATTTTTGATCCTTGTGATTTTGGGAGTAGAGCCAATAAAGCTTTTTACCTTCAACGTTAAGTGGATGTTTTTTTGCACGAATCTGTAATTGTCATGTTAATATTTCGTTTTTTTACTTTTCTGTGGGATCTGATCCTTAACAAAATGTTTCCTCCAAAGTAATAGCCATACTGTTATAATGTTCACATTTTAATGATTAAATTAACTCTCTTTGGCTCCCCCGAAAAATTTTATTTTTTCACAGGCGCTGATATTCATGATCGCCACAGATCTGATTTATGTGTTCTTTTAAATTCATAAGATTCTTCTAATTTTTCATAAATCTCCACTATTAATGCTGTCCTTATTTTCAAAACGGCCTTAAGGCTTTTTCTGCTCAAAATTTATTTTGAAAATCTGCTCATCTGTCAAATTTATAGAATTTGTAGCTCAAAATATAATTGAAGTGCTTTTTAACAAACTTTGATTGACTATAATTTTTGTATATTTTAAGCTAAAGCAGACTAATACTTTTGGTTGTCACTCAACGTTCAATAATATTTGCCACAGGTTTGTCAGGCACAGAACAAACCGAAAGATTAAAATTTTTAAATTGAGTAGAAACAAAACAGCTGATTGACAACAGAAAACTATTCGCTTCAAAATGCGACATAAAATGTTTATAGCATTTTGTGCTCTATCAGAGTTATTGAAGTGATAATTATCTGTCAGTTTCTAATCATATTGCAAAAAATATATATTACAGGCAAGTATTAACTCGTACTGGTACTCGTATTAAATCTTGGCTAAGATGCATTTTGACTTATTGTCTTGTCTTCAGCTTGAATGGCAACTTTGGGCATAAAGAAAATTTTTATAAATTGTTTTGCGACAAGTTTTTCCAATTTTTGTTGTATTATTAATGCGTTTTTTTTTCATAAAGACAAATGCCTCAAAATTTTCTGCAGATATCCTTTTAAAAGTTGGGAGCATGTCATGGACACTTTTGTTTCGACTAAACAGTTGGCTGGCGAAATGAGTGAAAGTAAAATTCATTGCAGCCAATGATGCCTACTTTTTGAGCGCAAAAAGCACCAAAGAGCGAAAAATGTCACGATGCCATTTTTTAAATTTCATAGACACCGTCTAATACATAAAAACTGGTGAAGACATTGCTTGGGTACCAGTTTTGTACTTAAGTTGAGGTAGAATAATTGTTAAGGTTTTAAAAATTACATATTAAATTTACAATATTTGAGTTCAGAACTAAAAACTAACTTTTTCCTTCCATCATAAATGAGTCTTGCATATTTTCCGCTCTAACATTTTTGGTAACAGTCTTTCTTATTGAATTAATATGCACCGAACAAGTGACGGGTGTATTGCAACTGAGAACAATTATATTGCTTGCCCAGCATTTGTTATACATCAACGGCAATTGCATTCCGAACGCAATTCATTTTTTTTGCATGCCTCGTTCGTTTCCAAAGACAGTGATATTTACCGATATTCATACTTTCGTTTACTCGGATTAAAGAGTTGAAAATAAAAATCATCCTCAAACAGGACTCCTATGAAATATGCTTTTAAGCGCATGAACTGAGAAACTTTATTTATTTTCATTGATGTCTTTTTAAACTTTCAGAATTTGTAGTGATTGTAGTTCTTTGAGAAACATTTTACGGAAGATATCTTTTTTATACATATTTGAACAATTAGTTCGGATTTTTGGCATTTTCACTTTTTAGTCACCAAATCCGTTTTGTGCTTAGCATTAAAATTATAGTTTATTGTCCAAAATTTTTCTGAAATTATTTTTTAGAAATTGCCTAAACAAGTTATTGGGTTGAGTTGAGAAACTGAAATGTTTTGAAACTCTGAGTTTCGAGCCTTTTGTACAGAGACTATTTCCATTTGCAACTGTATTGATATTGACTGTGATCGCTTCTTTTAACAACTGCCTTCCGTTTTGCATCACTATCCATAAACGAAATATGTACAACTATTTTCCGCTACGTGTAATGGGCGTGCAAAAGGAACTCCCGAACAACTTATTAGCAAACAAAGCTTTTATACGCCTCAATGAAAAAACGCCCCAACTCATTTCTTCAATTTCAAAAGAAATTGTGAGAGCCCTTCTATATTGTGGTAATGAAACGCACGATATCTGTTCACGAAATAAGGTGTATTTTTGAGGCTTTCGATTTTTCATTTTTCTTTTTATGTTGGTGTACCCAACATTTGTACAAAGTTTCAGCTTTTTAGCACGTTTAGTTTGCTGTAAGAGGGCCACACTTTCTGCTGTGGAAAAGTGCATCAAAGAATTTGCAAAAATGTTGTGAAAAAATTGAATTAAGTGCTCAAATGGAAATGTTAACAGTGTTAGAAAAATGTTTATGAAAATTGTTGAGGAGAACCGTTGAACCACTATTGAAGATGTTGCTGAGGCTCATGTCATGCAATTTTTTGTGCTAAATTTCTTCCAAAACGTCTGAATTTTTACTTCTAGGGTTTGAGAAGAATTAAATTTCAGCCTCGTATGTCAATAATTACAAAAAATTCGAAATTATAAAAGGAGCATATCAATTAGCGTCCTCTTACTTTTATTTAGTTCTCTACTGACATGTGCAATAGTTTGCCAGATATATCGATATTAATTGTTGTAAAGTAAAAAACTTCTTCCTTAAAACTCTAGTTTTCCAGAAAAACTCCTTATATTAAGTGACACAAAATTTGTGTTACTGTCACACACACATCAATTTTATACTTAGAAAATGTTCATACTTCAACTTTTCTGGGAACAATCAAATGTGAGGCACTTAAAATGACCTCGTTAGCAAGTATGTACATATGTATTAGCCAATAGTGCCTCAGACTTTACAGTCGGTGTTCGTTTCGTGGCCATGTTCTGCTTGTGAGTTGCGCAGCCATTACTTTTCGTTTTTCAGTTACTTAAGATATTTTATTCCAATTGAAGAAAATGGCTCAGTTGTTATTGTTGTTGCTCGAACATGCAAAATAAACATTACAACTTGTATTCGTTTATTTTGGCCGTCTTCTTGTTTTGTACTTGAAAGTAAAAAGACGACATTTTTCAAGCGACTCATTTTTCTTGGCTTCTTATCTTCTTGCGTTTTTTTTTTTGCATTAAGAATTAAAATAAAAAGTTACATTTATTTTCAGAGTGTGTTTTTTTGCTATCGCTAAAAGGACTTATACCAAAAGAACACAAAAACTTGTTTCCCTTAATTTTTCATAGCATTTACTTTTTGTATGAATCGCAAAACCGGTTTACCTCAATTTAATTTCGATGTGCTTTAAATTGGAATAAAGAAAACAAATTCTAACAAGTTGTTTTAGTTTATGAGCAAAATTTTCTTTTTTATGTTGGTTTTTTTATTGCTTTGACTTTAGCCTTGAAATGGCTTCATTATAAACGATTCGCTTTTATTCAGTATTAAGTATGAAAATTACTATCAAAAGAGTTCACAGCTCTGGGGAAAAATATGAAATTTAAATCCCAAAATTTGCACAAGTGGTGGAATCTGTTTTAAAAACAGCCCCAAAAAATAGAGAGACGAGTAATAATTAAACTGCAATACGTTTGAGACAAGTTGTGAAGGAAAACTGGCAAAAGGCTATTGATAAATCGGCGTCTCAAGCCGGCCTCAGGGGAGTTGGGGCTAAGAGTGAAAAAAAAACCTGAATGAGACTTATGCCCACACGAACTGCTATTGATTAAGTTTTCAATTAGTAGTTTTTGTCTGTTGATTTTATATGTTATTTATAACTTGTTGTCTAATAAGTCCTTCAAAGTTTGTATTGGTGACTCTTTTTGTATAAAAAAGCTCTCACTTGTCACTCACAGGTTGATGATATTGGAAGAAATCAATAACGAACTTTAGAAATAGTTTTTTATTACTGCAATATACAATATATTGATAATTGAAAATTAATTGAGATAAATGTCAAACATTTCTAGCGAACACGCTTGCGAACGGCGCAAATTGCAATACTGATATAAATAAAAATTTTAAATCATTCTGTGTGAAATTAGTGGAGAACAAGACTATTCCGCATACAAACAGAGTCAAATAACTCGGTATCTATTTAGAACTCTATTCAAGAACAAATATTAAGAACCAGAAAAACAATTTTATAATTTAGAAAAAATATTCTTCAAATAAAGTTCAATAAAGTCAAGTTAAGGTCATGAGTCCCGGATAACACCTCTATTGACTTACAGCTCTCATATTTGGTTAAACGTTTCTCCTCTATATATGGAAAGAATTAACAGTTTTAGAGAGCAGATTTATGGAAAATTGTGCTGGCTGATAGCAGTCGTTCGTAAACCACAATAACAAATATATATATTTCGAAAAAAAAGAACTTTACGATTGTAGCGAAAATAATCATTTGTAATTCTTTTGACAAGGGAACATATAACATTGTATGGAAGATAGATTGGCAAATGCATTGTACCGCCGGAAGCATTCCCTTTCTATATAAACATGGTTTTGTCGGAGCCGGGGCAGTCATATAGGAAGGCCAATGCCAGGTCTATTACAAGTAATGTTTTAAATAATGGAAATTGTGGGCTTGATATGAGCACATATTGGATCATATGTACATTTTAGACATACAGATATTCTAAAATCTAATCTTAATTATCAAATGTTTAAATAATGTATTCTGTTTTCAATTTAAAATAAATAAATTGTGTACAAAATTCCTATCAGTCATGGTTATTTAATAAAAACAATACAATAAATTATTCAATAACAAGGAGCAGCTGCTGTTGTGCGAGACAATAACATGTTTTTCTTGAAGGAATAGCCTGGTTGAGCGGCATAATAGTATTGTTACAAGACTACTGTCAGACTTTGTTGTATCATTAACATGGCTACAAGAAACAATAATGTTTTTACTTTTGACAATACCCTGCCACAACCATATGATATTGTTGCGCCCAACCATACAATTTAACGATGGCGTAAGGTTGTCCAAATATTGTCACCTCATGCTTTTCCTGCCTGTATTGTTCAGAAACCAAATGCGTTTTGACTTTCTAAACAACATAAATTGCTTCTCGTTTGAAGTTCAGCCAAAGGCTGCACAAATAAAATCTTGAAATTAATAAAATTGATTATATTTTACTCATAAAAGTGAAAGATTATTGTTCTAATCTATTTTGGATGATGGAACTGGTAGTGATACACATACCCATGTGTTGTACTTGAAGTCTTATCTTTTTTGTTTTTTTTTGTGTTTCAGCAGAATTTGGCAATAAGTTGCTTACGTAACTTTTTTGTTTTACGGCTTTTCGAAACTCCCATTCTATCCTCTTAGTGGCCCTAATACGTCTTACAGTCTGTTATAAGCATTTTAAATATTTCCCCCCTAAATACTTATTTATTTAACGAAAATTCGTCTTTGCAAATCCCCCTGTTAAAAGTTTATTTCCGTTTTCCGGTTTTTATATTCTCAACTGATGTTTCAAATGTTATTGCTGTTGGTTTGTTTTGTTACTTACTTTTTGCATTTAATTATTATTTCATCTCATATTTGCTACAATGAGGAAAAATCTAATGCAATTTTCCTAATTTTTTAACTTCTCTTTTTAACGATTTTTGTTTACAACATTAAAAATCAGATTTCTCACATCACATTTATATCCAGTACTTTTGCTTTGAAGATGTTGCCATTTTATCGGGTAGCCGTCATTGGTTCTGGGTGGTGTTTGCCATTAAATTAAGTTTTATACAGTTTCAAAGGCAAAGAAAAATTGTACTTGTACAAAAATCAAGGCGAAATAGGTACTTTCATCACACCACACCAGAGGACTTAATGTTATAAATACCCATAATTTTTTCCGTTTTCTTCACCTGCTCAACAGATAAGTTTAAATGGAACAACTCAACAAACAAGAATGATGAGAAGGCCAAATTCACAATGGAAAAGAGAATGTTAGAATATAAATTTCACTTTTTACATATTTTTGAAAGTTTAAAAAAAAATTTTACAGTAAAAAATAGAATCAAACTAATAAAAATTGAAAGTTCTTTTGAGAACAAAAATAGTTTGCGTTTTAAATGCTTGTTTAAATAAATGAGATATATTTTGTAAATATATTTAATTGATTTGAAATACTACAGAAATTTAAACGTTAAAGTATTGAAATAATATGCTGCGATCAATTATTGGATCCGCACTATATCAATTTGTTGAAATATTTGGCATCAGAGGTGAGGAAAGCTGTGTCTTTTGTATCGAAAACCTGTGCTTGCTATCCGGCAAATAATAATGGAGGCTCATTATTACTCACAAAATATATGCTTGTATGTATTATATATAATTGTTGATTGGTCAAGATTATGGTACTAAAATAGCAGTATATTATTTTAAATAACGGAGACCACAATGTTATTTTAAGCCGTAACTACATAATTTTTCCACGCAACCATTTAATAGTTATAATCAATCATAGATTAGAAAGTTGTAGTATAAACAAATTTACATACATACATACATATGTTGATTTAATAACCATAAATTATAAACATATAACATATAATGATAGAAGAGAGGGAATGCGGAGAATTCAGTTCAGAACTATGGGTATTAAATTTATAAAAATAAATGGAGCTTGAAAAAAAATTAGAATAATTGTAAGTCACGAGAATAATATGTGGCTAAACTGATCAAAGCATGAATATTGTTATGATAATAGTTGGGTTGAGGACCATAATCTTATTGTTATAATATACCATACTGTTATCACAGATAATCGTAAAATTGTAATATTCACACAAATCGTTTGTTTCAAGGAACACTTAAACATGTCCTTTCTCGCAATAATGAGCTTCTTTCCATTCTATTCTAATCTGTCAATTTGTTTTTTGGCTTGCGAGAAATAAATACACAAATTCTTTTTTAAATTGTCTTGTTTTTTTTTTTGCGACTTAACATTCTTCAGGCTTAAGTTTATGCAATACTTTGTTTTCCTCGGGACAACTTCTCCTATTATTATACTTTTTTAAATGTTTTTCTTTTCCAAGAGCCATTTGTGACGAACCTATAGAACAAGAAAATTATTCAATAAGTTTTTCCAGAAATTTAGCTGACAATCGAATGGAATTTTAGCATAAAAGAATGATTTCATTTGATTATCTTTAATTTTTTTTTAAATCTTTAAACAAAATTAACAAAATTTTTTCTTTCAAAAAGTTTTTCAATGAAAAATAAATACCGAATAAATATCTTTAAGGTTTAAAAGAAGAAAAACACAAAAAAGCTGCAGCGTAGTGAAGATCACAAATATAATTTCATTTGATTTCTGGAATAAAGTTCACACTGAATTATATTTGTCATTTTATAAGAATAACAAATATTTCAAAACTGCGCCCGTGTTTACGAAGTACCTGTTAAAAATTTCAACACCCCCCCAAAAGTGGTACTTTTTTCCCCATTGTGATAACATTAACATTTATCAACCAAAATTCTTGTCGTCACTTTTTTGCCGTTGATGTTTTATAAACACAGACAGAGTAACTTTTTTTTGAAATCTTCCTTTTTATTACCATATTTTTCTGCAGGTTTTGTTTTATTTTTTATCATCAGTAAATGTTGTTCGCTTGCGAGCTGCAAAAATTTACATAAATTAATTTGATTTGTGTCTGTCACTTGAAAGTTGTATCACTTTTTGTTTATTCTTTCCGTTCGGCGTTCTGTCTTTTATTTGTTCGTTCCCGTCCCTTTTGTCTTATACAAGTTTTTTCTACCTGAAAATGTTTTTTGTTGTTGTTTGTCGAATGACTGCAAGTTGTGAAAAACATTTGTATATTTTACTTTTTTCCCTGTTTCCTATTTAGAAATTATGTTGACATATTGAAGGTGCTAAAGTTATAAAATTTTTGTTTTAAGGGGATCTAATCTTTAGATAAAACAATACAATGCATACGTTCTATGTTTCCGCGACTGGGTTGACTGATGACGAGGAAAAATGCAAGAGGAGTGTAATACTTTTAATGCTCGCTTAAGTAATATAATTTGTTAAAATATTTATGAAAAATGTATGAAGTTTCTTGCTGTGTGAGTTCTTGTTTACTTTTTGTTTGTTGGTGCTGCTTTTTTACAGGAATTTTCCATCAGGATAATTTTATGCCATAATTTCAGGATATAAAAGACACACGCCAAGTGCTAAAATTTCGCAAATATGATTAAATTACACTTTATCAGGCGGTATTTAAAATTAAATGGATGGAGAGAGGGAACAAAGTTTTAAATGACACTTGTGTTTTGCGAGATCTTAGAATCGACACTTTTGAATTGAATTTTTAGTACTACAGCGATAAAAATCGGAAAACAGTCAAACACCAATCAAATGTTTTAAAGCCAAACAGTTAAATAAGAAATGGATCTAAAATGTAAAACATTCGAAAAGGAATAAAATGCGCTTATGAACGGAACAAACTACTTTCTCATATATATATTTGATATAATTTAGATGCTATTTCCGGTTTAGAAGCTTTAATGTACATTGTCGTTCCCTGCGCTAAGTTCACCAACACCTCACTAACAACAACGCCTTTCGCAATAGTTTTAATGAAATTTACAGCCTCATTGATGCCTTTGCATTTAAATGTTGTTACACGTAAAACAACCCTTCATTTAAATAACTAAAGTTGTTATAGTTGTAACTCTATATGAACGTGTTACATAACATTTGCCTGTAAAAGTTTGTTCATAGACGAAAATTAATAAGCACGTATGTAAATAAATATCTATATTCAAAGTTTTTATATGTTTAATAAATGATGAAAACTTTTCTGTATCAACGAACAAATCAACCCAGTTTGACCATGTCTCAAATGTTTTAGCAAATAAGATTATTTTAAAGTTTTGGATTATCCATTATTTGATTTCTTAGAATTTAGTTGTGTTTTTGTTGCTCTTATTAGATACTAGATTAACTCGGTGTGCTTGACTAATCCCCATTCCTCTCTCGGGTCGATCTCTGACATTTTCCAGAAGACTTTTGAAAATTCATCCACAAACTGCAAATAATTTGATAGTCGGTTTTTTGAGGCTAATTTCGCCCCTCCCCAACACTTTTTAAAAAAAGTTAGCGGCCTTCCGGCATATGCGAAAATAATCTTACAAATCGGTCGTTTACGCTATAAAATCTGTTAAAAACTATATGAACGGAGAGAAATAATTTTAAAAAATGGGCGTTAAAGTAGGTGCGGTTGAATAAAAAGCAGCCTTTAATTCAATCGAGAGTGCGAGTTAAATGTGGTGAAAATTTCAGGAAGATCCGTCCAGGGGTCTGAGAAAACCAATAAACTAGCAAACACACATTCTGCTTTATATACGAGTATATAGATTACGATCATTTGTTTAATATGGTCACACTTTAAGTACAAAAGCTGCTTTTTATCGCCGTTATTGTGCTTCTTACGACAAAATGACCATAATGAATTTTTGCCAGTTGTGTTCTTATCTTAATATAATTCTCATATAAGTAAAGGAAAATATATTTGTTTGTTTTTAGTGAAATGATATGACAAGAATTTCTTTGTGAGGAATAAAAAATCTTTTTGTCAATGACGTCATTCTTGGAAAAGATATTATTGAGTCATTATTGAAAGAAAAAAATATTATTATTTTAATTTGCAGCAAAATGTGGCAAGAAACTCTCATACACTTCGTTAATCCATCGCAAGTTAATTTATCACGATTCGAACAACAGACAAACATACAGTTGAAAACACTGGTTGTGTTTTATTAGTCTCAGTGGACAGCAATAAAAAAGAATTTTATGTGTTTAATGAAAATAAGAAATGGTTCGAATACATCTTGAAATGGAACCGGTTTTGTCACAGGGTTGAAAACTTATACTTAAGTGGATATACCTATTGGCTGATGTTTTCAGTTTAGTTTCAGTTTTATTATCACACTGGTACTGGGTTCATTGTTTAATGATCCAGATTCCCAGATTCAAAGTTGCCCATAACGCTACATCTAGTATTCTTGTTCGTATCGCTATAACTCACATATAAAAGCCGACGTGCGCAGAACTTTTCCACAATTAAACGTCTACTTTGACGTTTGTAATTTTGTTTTAGTTCTCTGAATAAGTGACAGCCATTTCAAAGCTTACGAATAGACCGCTCTAGTTCTGGGACAAATGTGTATTAGTAAGACTTAATTTAACGCTATTCACAGTTTAAGGAAGTCATTGAGGGAAAAATCGTACTCTAGACGTTATCTCATGCCTAAAGCCAATCAACATGTTTAGCATTTACTGAGTTGTAGTGCTGCTTTAACCACTCAAACAGTCAGCTGTCGTTTTAGTTTTCATCTAGGATTATTTTTCATACTAAGCATTTGCATTACTTGGTTTTTCTTTGTCGATATTTCGTAGCCAGCTCTTCAGTTGCACAAATATTTCAAAAACTTAAGTTTTTAAAACAATAACGATTTAAGAGAAAAATGTTCTAATACAACTATTCAAACTATGGAAAAATTCATTGTTCTCTTCTCAAGCTCTACTTTTCTTAGCAAGTTTGAAGCCGACTTCATTACAGGTGAAGTCGAAAGCGCACTTAATTATTTTCTTTATTTTATATTTTAGTATCCCATCAGATATTCACACTTCAGGAGCGTAATTTTAGTTTTTTGCTTGTCACGAATATATGAGAAAAACTAAATACACACCTGAGATTTCGCTTGTATTTGATGTTGTCTGGTCGATTAATTCACCTGGGCAACTTTTGTACAACAGGGGTTTTTGGTTACTTCGACTTATATTAGACACAGGCAAAAAATACATATTTTGAAATGCAAATGGATAATGAACTCATATTTTACAAACTAATTAAAACTATTTTTTGTGTCAAATATGGCCTCGAATTCATAGACAACACAGTTAAACTCACTACGAAACACTGAAACTTCATAAATTTTCATCTACATACACATGTTCTCATCTCTCTGGTATATCTTAGTTGTCGTACAACAATAGTAAAGTCGTAAGAAACTAAAAGAATCCAGACATATTTCAAAAATAGTTTAAAGGAAAAGAAAAAAATTTGAAAACATATTCTTACTTATTTACTGTCACGCTATTCAAATGTTTAATAATTCTAAAAACACAAACACACACAAACACAGACGTAGCATCAGAATCACAAATATGCCAGCGCAAGTTTTCTTTCATGTGTAGTCAGTCGTAAGTCTGAACGCTGATTGTAAATCAGATCACAATTTCATAATTTGTGACACCTGACAAAAACACTAAATGCTTCAACTATTTTAAACAACAATAAAAACTCAGCAACACTCAGAAAGATTATTGTTTATTTAAGTTGTTCTGACAATGCTGGCAGCATTAGGGAACGTTATAAAACAGAGATGTTCGCAGAAATTCAAATATTATTGTAGTAAATATTTCTAAACCTACCCTACATATTTACATGGGAGTGTGTGTGTGTGTAGTCTAAAATTTTACGATATTTTATTCTATCTGCTATAGAAAACAATATATTAATACACTGTAGTGTAACAGATTTTGTCAAGCTGAAATTGAAAACACATTTTCGGAGCTAATCAAAACTTATAGATATTCAAAGAATAACGTAAAACATAAAATATGATGTAGATTCCGTTTTCCAATTTTCAGCAATTTTTGTTTGCACGTTTCTTATAATTCCACCAAAATCAAATGTTCAATGCTGACAATGTCCATCAAAAAAGAAACAAAAGAATTTCTCGTTTTACTTATGGAAGGACTTTAAGGAATAAATTGAAGCTTTCCCCAATTTCTTTGGTGCCGTTTTTTTTTTTTTTTTTTTTGACAAAACTAATTAATAAATTCATTGTAATTAACATTTTCTTTTCAAAACTATTGACATTGCAATTGTATAGATATTTCCGTCCCTGGTCTGTAAACATCTGTTAACAAAATAAGAGTTATGAACAAATTACGCACTGTGCAGCAAGTTTCAATAAAATATTTATTAGTTCTTTTATTTTTCATTTATTCCATTACCTTTTTTAAACATTGAAAGAAATCCATTGCGAAAACCTAATTCTGCCTGCCAACAAGCAAATAATCAAAAGCATGTGATTTAATTAACCCAATTAAGCAATAAAGTGTGACCGCATGATACGACTTTTTGTCGAAATTGAGTTTCGTCCGACGTACACCGAAAACTATTTTATTGTTGTCAAATTAAAAGCAAACAAAGAATTAGGGAACCAGAACTTAACTGAACAGAAAAGCACAGTGCGTAACGGTATTTTACAAGGTAAAACTGTAAACGCGGAACTGATTACATATAATGCATATACACAGATCAGTACGCACATGCATTATATTAACCTTAAGATTATTGACTGTGCTGCTACAATCGATCCTTTGAAACAAAATCAACAAAATAACAGAAAAAACGCAAAAACTCACCAGAATCACCACGAGACCGGCAGATGTGAAAATAAACTTACCGCCAATATCAGAACTTGCTGTCCGAGGAAACATGGTTATGAAACGGTTAATTTTTGAACTCCAGATATGCCTTGTCCCGGCAACTTCTATACTAAAAATTTGTATAGGTTCAAACTTCACAACACAAGCAGATGTGTCTTATGCGCTGTTCTAGAGGCAGACGGAAAAGAAGTATTCTTGGAGTGTGAACGTTGGATAGAAGACAGACAAACTTTGTACTTTATTTTCGTTGGGACTTTCCCACCACAGAAAACGCTGTCAATGCAATGATAAGCGAAACAGATTCAGGGAAAATGTGCGAAAGCTACACTTAGCGCTAAAAAAGGACATGCACAATAGCTCCGAAGCTTTTTTCTTACTTTTACAGCCATCGGTGGCTAAATTAAAAAATTTGTCTGTGGTTTGGTAGAAGATATTAACTCAATATGTTATTACCAATATCCTAAGCGCAATATTTTAAGGCCGGTCATTAAGCTTTGGTTTGCACAAGGTCTGAAAGAAAAACTAGCCAGTAAACCCAAAGCATTCTGAGTTTCTTTTCCTGAGTACATGAGCTCTGCTATACTGTTTCCTCAAGCACGCACTCCAAAGCTTAACATAAGAAAGTGCTTTTACTTATGTCCTATAAAACAGCTCTGTTGAGTTTTTAATGCATCGATAATAACAGACTCTGCTCGTATAACGTACAATCGTTAAGTGAAAAAAGAAAAACACAAATAAACGAACAGACTGGACAAAATAGAATCAGAAGAAGTTAAAGTGGGATTTATCGAGATGAAGGTTTTGAATGCCTTTTAAAATTGTAAAAACTTTACAACAAAAACCCTCGCAACCGCACTGTAGAGTACGTGTAAACACGCTGATGCTACTCGAAATAAAAAATCTCTGTATGCAAGGTATGTCTTTCGCCCATGAGCCTTGTCATGACACGAGTCCTGTTACATACTCGTACTCTTCTTTTGCCACAAGGCGTATGAAATGGGAAGTCATCAAACTGTCTTAAGGTTATAATACACGTTTAGCTTTATGAACAGTGTCATGTTTTTATGATCTCTTATATTGACATCAGCAGTACAGGCAATTTCATATATTTTTCTCTTTTACCGCAAACTTAAATACTTAAATCTTATTTTATTTTTTCTGGTTAAACTTGAACCAAAGTATTTGATTTAAAGCCCTCGTACAAGGGTGTTTGATCGTAAGGCGAAGAGGCAAAATTATACTAAAAATTGTACGAAATATTGTTTTTACCGTAATACAGTTTTCTTTGAAATTAAATAAAGTTTTAACATTATTATGCAATAATATAATATACAAATGAAAAAGTTTTCATGTTTCATAACTTTGTCCAAGACGAACAAAAACTTTGTAATTAAACAGTTAAACAGAAGGGTTCAACAATTTTTTCCTGTATTTGCTTAAGTTTTGTAATTACAGTGACAAAAAAAAGTGGTACTTCGGCCAGTGCCGCAGGGATCCATTTAATGTGGTAGCCTTGTTTTGAAAAAGTTTTCAAACTTTCGTAGCTGGTAGCAAACATTTTTGAAAACAAAATTTCCAAAAGGAAATCGTTTGGGATTGTTTTGAAATATATCGGCTTGTCTTATTCTGCTTTTATAACCGGATCTGCATGAAAAATAACAATTATTTGGAAATAAATAAGCGGCAAATCGTCCCTATTGGGCACGAGTTGTTTTCGAGTCTCCAGATTTCTGATAACTCTGTTTATCATAAAGTAACAGAACTAAAATTTCGAGGAACAAAATTTATGCTCGTATATCGATTATTTATGATTTTCGAGAGAATTTATGCTCGACTGGTCTGTCAGAACTCCCTGCCAGAGCTGGTTTGACCCGAAAATAATTTGTTTGCTGTTCTTTCAAATGCGCATGAAAAAAGATGTCGAACGGTCGCCAGCATTTTAATTAAAAGAAGTGGTTTAATTTCGATAAGTTCGATATCATCAATATGAACGATAATTGAAATTTGCAATATATCGTTAACAAATAGTATCCAAATCGGTTGTTTGCTCCTCTAAATCCTAGCGTGGGACAGCTGATGATTGCCGTACATGTTGGTGTGTTATTTGCATGTTATGTGAGTATTTTAGGATATTCAAAATTATCAAAAATAAATTCTTTTTGGTGCAACGAATGATAAAAAAAAACTTCCTCACATTTCGATTTACCATCTCTTGTGATAAAGACACGCCTGCTTTTTAATTTTTGGTGTTCGAAACAGGTAAAAGCTCTATCGTGAAAAATATTTTCTGGTTTCGTCTGATAACCCGCTATTAATCACACTATTTCGCGGGTTTTTTTTTGTAATTTTTAATATAGATATTTTTTTTATAAGTACAATCTTTCCTGCGTGGGCTACATACGAGCATGTATCAGCTGATATATGATTCGCAAACAGTTGTTCAAAGTTGTTTAATTAGTAGGGCTCAAATGTCATAAAGACCACAGTTGCGAAATGTCGTAGCATAAAATGCACCTAAAACTGATCAAGCACTAAAGATTTGCAAATTTCCCAGAAAAAACTTAATATTTTTAAACTCTTTTTATTGGTTCATTAAATAAATAGTGTATCGACATGAATTTTGATTAATATTTATTTTTCTGGGTTATGTTATTTCACTGTAACATTCCCACTGTATTGAAAAACGGTCATGTTTATTGTTTACTAGATTGTCTTTAAATTCTTATACCACGTTTTGTTTTTGTCACTTTAAAGCCGTCATCTAAAATCCTTTCAAAAGCCAAAAGCAATTTTTAAGTACAAAGACAACTTATCCTGTTATATATCCACATTTATAAAATTGTGTTAAATTTAATTAATTGGCAACATCTGCAATTTCAGAAAATTCATTCAAAAAAAAGTACCAAAATTAGTCATTTTAATTTTATTTAATCTTATTTAATTCTTTTTGTAACTGTGGAATTTTGCAACAATCAAGATTTTTAAATATCTTTAACATTATCAATTGTAACATACACGCGAATGCAAAGCATATCACCACGGAAACTTGTACTGGGTTACAGTGAACGAAAAATCTTTTTATAGAAATAGCAGTTCTTTATGAGCTCATGGGTAAAAAGAAAAATAACACAAGCAATTTGAAAACATACCAAGAAGAACGGCAAAGGGATATACTATCTAGAAACACCAAACACAAACAGAAGCACTTTTGTAACCACTCACAGCCATACAGACATACTTACGTATGTGTTTCTGTGCATAATCGAGTTGAGTTGCAGGTATTTTATTTCTTATTTGCAAGTGCCATATTTTTTGCTTATCTCTTCAACAAGAGAGATTTTATTTAACACAAAATGTGAATTATTTATGGATTTGAATTTTTTAAATTTCTTTTTTTTTTAATTTTAGATAATATCTTATTTTTTAATTTTCGGTACAACTTTATTTTAAACATATTCCCATATCTTTCTGGACCAGAAATTGTGTTCGCTGCAACATTTTAGCGGCTTATTTACTAAATCGCCGACATTTTTAATACGTCCTGCGTCATCGTGCACGTACATCTCAATTTGGTACCGTTTCGACCGAGCAACAAAACGCATCTACTAAATGTTTGCAAACTGAATCTGTTGTTTACGAATTGCACCTAAAAAAAAAAAAAAAGAACGAAGACAACAACAACTCTTACAGTCAACTCAAATAAAATCCTTTTTATCATTATGTTTATAAAATTCGAAGATAAAACTTCGTTTTCCCTGCTAAATGTTGTTATAAAACAGAATTTAGTCGTCAGGATATTTAAATTCGTGTGATACATTTAAAAAGATACATTATGAAAATAACACACCTAAAACTGAGAGCAGAACTGGAGAGCAGCAAACAATTGAGAATTGCGAGTCAAAGAAGCTGTAGAGGAATTTTTGTTGCAAAAGACTCCTGTGAGTTTATAACGTTTTTCGTAATTATTTTCGTTTTCGTACATATTTTGTGTTCGAAAGTCCTTTTCTCAGTTACACTCGTATAACAGTTAGCGCCTTCAGCGTACTCTCTTTGAGCTCTTAAACAACACACTCTCTCTCTCTCTCTCTCTCTTCAAGTTAAAGTCTTTGATTTAGATGATGAGGTTTTTTTCCTGTTTCTGTTGTTGTTTCTGAAAATCTTAAAACTATGTCAATTTGAATGGTCTGTACACATGAATGTAGTGTGTACTTGAGTACGTTTATACAAAGTGTGTATAAATGTGTCTGCACACACACAAATACATACATGTATGTATGCATATGTGTGTATGTACATAATTGTATGTATATATTAAAGTTAAAGTATTGAAAGACATATTTTATTGTGTGTACAATTAAATATATACATACATATGTATGTATTTTTATAGGCATGTGCACATTTATGTACCGGCATATGCATACATTTGAATGTATGTACCTGTTTATACATATATACAAAAGTTATTTTTTTAGATTTGCTTTTTTTAATACATTTAGTAATGATTTTATGCCAGAAAAAATAGTTAAAGGTTTTTACTTGCAATTTTTATTGTATTATATTAAAACTAAGCGAAACCGGTGCACTTTGCAGCCCCCCTCACCCTTTGATATGAAAAAAGCATTTTGAAAATTGATCCACAACTGACGAAATTATTCGATAATTAATTATTATATCCATGAAAATTTTGTTAAAGCGCTCTATTTGCGATTTCCAAATTCTAAACGCAGGATAAAATTTCGAAATGGGTGGTTGATTCTAGATTAAATGGACCGACCATTCGGTTGGATAATATTTGATCAGACTCTTTTCTGTGACGTTACTTCACAATAATGTGACAAATTTTGTCATGGCATAAAAGACATATTTGTATGACGATTTCCGAATCAGGCCAGATTTTAACATTTCTTTAAACATTTTGAAATATTATTGAAAAAACAATGTTTTCTCTATTATTTGGGGTATGGATCAAAACTGGCTCTCGTACTACGACCGTGGTTAACCTGTTTGCTTCTCCTTACTCGCCAGCGCTTAATACGTCAAGGAACCGGGACATTTGCTTCACTGCAAGTATTGGCATGCATTCTTCGCCTAGAACATAAGGATGATGCACCTTGTATCTTTTGTGATCCACTATTATGCAGTTGCTAATGAAGTGCTGCACTCACTTCTTCTCTTCACCGCAGAATATGTAAGTGTCTATGCCGGATATGTCAATTCTGTGTGGGCGCATATAACAGGCACAATGTTCGTGCACTTTTCCTGTTAAATTTCAACGTGAGTGCAAGACCATTAGTATCGTTCCAATATTTCCTTACGATGGCTGTTACCCGTTTGCCAATCTCTCCTTTAAAAATATTTCGTTAGCAGCCGAAGTCAGTCCAATAAAAATAGTTTTTTCCAGCCCTTAACCTAAAAGTTTTTGTATTCAACAATAGTTTTAATAATTCACAATAATAATATGATTGTTTAACGTTTAGCTCAGTTGCCTTAAAAAACTAATTTACGTTTTCGATATTAATATTTTTCTGACTTATGCTGTTTTTTTTGTTTGGCAGGCAGATTTTAGTAATACTAAATATTTCTTGTAAAATCAGTTTGATTGCAAATAAAAATTAATAGCAAAGAATTTTATGAAAGAAACAGCTCAATTTTAATATGAATCGAAAGTCTGAAGGCTAAAGATATATTGATAAAAATGGATATACTTTGTTCAGACAAGACATTCGTAAAAATTTAGTGCGTTTTTAATTAATTTACTATCTATTATATTAATGACTTTAATACTGCAAATCACTCAGCGAAAACCTCTAATGAAAAGTAATGAATTAAAATGTTAATATGCAAACTCTTCACTGCTTCTACTTTGGCGTCTTAAGTCATGATTTTAGCAGGGTGATGTAATTGGAGGCCAGTACTTATCAATCTCGTCGCTACAAAAGAGTCATTAGAGAAGCCAATTAGTTAAAAGCCCTTAAAACAAACAACGCAAAT
Source organism: Epicampocera succincta (assembly GCA_932526305.1). Taxonomy (NCBI): domain Eukaryota; kingdom Metazoa; phylum Arthropoda; class Insecta; order Diptera; family Tachinidae; genus Epicampocera; species Epicampocera succincta. Next base: position 65,091,799 of record OW052034.1, read on the forward strand.
ATGTACTAAAATTGCCAATTAAGAAAATTTAAAAAGCCAAATGTTGATTTTTTCTTTTAGTCAATATTTTAAATCTCGTTTCGATCAAGTATTCTTTTACAACAAATCTGCATAAGTACTATTTAAGAGATGACAAACAGTGTTATATTGAAAAGCCACAAAAGTGCAACATATTTTGAAGTTTTCGCTGGGCCTTGAGTATTTAATGGTCTAGTAATCAAAACGGGAAAAACGGACGCAAAACACTCTGAAAAAAATTAAAAATGATGTCCAACAGTTATAAAAGTTTTGCATTATGCGTGGCCTTATGATAAAAATGGCAAAAGTGTGTCCTAAGCAGATGCTCTATTGTGCAAACTAGTATGCAACTAAGAGCTAAGTTTTAATACAGATTAATCAACAGCAAAACTTAGAAATTATGTGTTTTTTCATAAAAAAAATTTTTAATTTTTTCTCAGCATTTTCACTTCTTTCTGAGTAGGTTTTCAAAATAAGTCCAAAAACATGTCTATTTCCAACTTCAAAGGAAAGTAAAATATGTTTGTTTTATAAAGAATATTTCCTTCCAACAAACACTCGTTAACACGTCTTTGCCATTTAAGAATGTTTTCAATTAGAACATAATGACAATAGAGTTCAGGTGAGAGGACGAAAACATATTCAACTTGAGGAGAAAACAAAAGAAAAACGAAAGAAAAAGTAAAACAAAGAAAAAGATTGTGGTCAACACGTTTAACAATCACCTTCCTTTAAAAAAAAAGCAAGAAAGAAACATTTCAGCATTTGACATCACGTACATTTAATTAAAAAGGGCGGGTACTGCTATTGTCATCTCTGCTAAAAATGTACATGTGTATGAATGCACGTGTATACGAGCTTCCACAATTAGGTTTGTTTAAGGGAAAACGTGGAACATTTAATGATTAAATCAAGGAAAATTTAAGGAGAAACAAAACAAGTCTTTCTTTACGGCCGTTTCATATGAACTTTAAACTATAACTTCTTTTCTAATAATAAAAACTAACGTAATTGAAATTTTTTTTTTTGAAGTAAGAACAAAACCAATCCTGCACATGACAATTTCATTGTTGCAAAAGTGTTTTTTGAATTCCCTAACTCCTTCACAGGTTCGTGTCCAACCATTAAATAACTCAATTTTGTTATTAAGCATGAAAAACAAAATATTTGTAGTTGTCTACAAGTTGCAAGTCCTTTTTAGCTTTTCATAAGAAACCCAACAATATATGTATCTTCGGTACATCTTTAACGCCTCAGGAAAATATACTAAAAAGGACTTCACGCTTGCGTTGCGAATAACGTTAATTTACAAAACTACGAGATACGGCACTTTAAAGCGTTTTTAATCTTTATAAAATAAAATTTAAAAAAAAACATAAACTAAAACAAACAACAAATCCAAAAAAATACAAATACGCTTGTCTTCAGGGTATACCTTTTTTGATGGATGAATCTCTTAAGCATTTTCTTTCAGTGCTAATGAATCGCTGAAGTACGACAAAATACTTATTATTTTCTGCTATTCCTGCAGTTTCGGATGTTTGAGCCCATTTTATACGCCTCACTTTTACACCAACAAGAAAACAGTGAACCAGAAGAGCACAATCTATAACTAAATTTTTATACTACATATTTTAAGGTTCATCCCTAAATTCAGTAATAATACATACATATAATGAATGTTGTTTAACTGCTACTTAAGCTCAAATTACTATCAATATAATATGAAAAAAAAAATCTGTTTTAAAAGCTGTCTCAAAAAGAGATTCACAACTTTGAGTTGGCAGCACTGCTTTATTTGAACAACCATTGGACAGCTGATAGTTGTTTTCCGTTTAGTTTGGTTTGACATTTCACTATGGATAGATTTACACCAGAGCAACAACTGCGAATGGTGTAGAGCACCAACTAGATAATAATGAGTTTTCATGAAATTTGTCTCCGATGGCCCATTTTTGGTTGGGTGGAGTACGTAATTAAACATAATTGTTGCATTTGGAATGAGCATAATCCACACGCTTCCGCAGAAGCAGCATCGCATGCACAAATAATTACTGTTTGGAACGCTTTATAGTCCATTCTCATTGTTCCATATGTCTTCGAGACTGATGGTGTTGCCGTCAATGGTGAATAGTGACTCCAGTTGTGACGGCCACATGACGGAAACCATATCTACTCTTAAATGTTATAACGTTTTTTTTATTCAAAAAAGTCCATTTCATTAATATTACAAATATATATCATTGTTTTATTTTACTCGAGTGACTTCAAAAAACACCCTGTACCAGACACAAATGGATGAAGGTTTATATAGGGAATGTCGTATCTATATAGGATATTTCAAAGTTCTACATGCCTTAATTCTGTACGCATTAGAGAGGCTTACAACATATGATTAGCTGAAATGGAAAACTACTCAACCAACCTAAAATGCCAAATCGACTTTTTGACTTAATGTCTCCAAGTTGCACAGTTTCACTCTCACATAATAAAAATTAAAGATTTTCGCAAGTTCGTAACTGCAGGTGCAATACCCTTGACATGTAATTATTGTAGTGAAATTGTTAGTTACGTGGCTTTTTCCATTTACGCTGGCTTCATTTATTATATTGTTATTTAAAATCATGCTTAAAAACATTGGGTGGGTGGAAAACAGAGCAATCAAACCTATTTGAAAGGTAACTGGAACTGGCAGCCTACAAAACATAAGAAATTAAAGGGAAAATATTCGTAGTACAATGCAAATGTTTTCGAAAGATCTTTTATGTTTTTGATAGGACGCCGTCAAATTGTTGCAGACAGCACTTTGAAACTTTCTCTTATATTTACTCCTTTTAGAAGCCGAACAGTAACAACTTTCCTGTCATAATATAAATTTCTGTCGAAAGAATTTTACTTATTTTTCTTTTCTCAAACTCTTTCTGATTCTATCACGATTTTCTTTGTTTTGTTGCGGCATTTAGACCTTTAACCTTTTCATCTTCTGGCTACTTCGGATTGATAAAATTTGCGTTATTGTTTATAAAAAAATAAAAATAGAATGGCAAAATGGTTCTTACAAATTTTTAATGCCTTTGTCAGTTTCAAAAGTAAATGTTTTGCGGTTGTCACGTTCATGTCATTTTACTTCGTTTGTGTAGCATTTTTTATGACATTTTAACATTTTTTAAGTTTTCATTTTTGTGTGCCTGATTTTACTTGCTGCTAATTGCGACGACGTCAGTCCGCTTATTTGTTGTATTAGTTGACAACGGTGCACGACTACCACCGGTATAAATTAGTTAAACTGCTCGAGGGTGTTTTTCTAACTTTCTTTTCATTATTTTTTTTTTTTTTGCTTTTGTTACTACAACTTTTGTTTTGTATTGCGCACTGGGACTTTTAAAAATAAATCCGTTAGACTTTTGTGCATTTCAACATGAAAAACTAAAGCAACAGAAGTATAAAAATTTTGATTATTCATGCTGCTAAAAAATTAAAAATGTTTTTTTAGGTTACAACAGCCTGTAGCAAAAAAGAGTTTTTAACATTGAAACATGTTGTTTCTACTTTTTATTCGAAAATAGTTTCCTCTGTTAAGTTTAGATGTGGTTTTAATTTTAGCATTGCTCTGAAGTTCCCATTGGGATAATCATGTTGAATTAACGTGAAGTGCTTTTGAATCAAAATAATTAACAATATGTCAATTAATATGTAGTTCTGTTGAAATGTCCACATTTTATGTTGAAATAAAATAGTTTTTTTTTGAAATGTGGTCAATTTAATAGCAAATATTTTTAAAACTCATTAAAACATATTAGTGTTGTCAACTAACAATTACACAATATTTGTATACAAGTACAATACAACAAAGTGATAAAAAAACTAAACTTAAATTGTTGTAAAACATTTAAAAAGGTTTAAAATTGAGATTACAAGAAATTCGGTATAACCGAAGTGAACTCCTATCAGGTAAACTCGCCAGTAAAACAAAAATCTTTCCATTAAATGCCAGGCACAAAAACTTACTTTAGAGCTCTTGACACCGCAGAGAGACTCCAGCTTACTTGTTTTATAAGTCACCTTCCACACACCAACTTACTGCCTATAATTATGCGAGATACAGCCCAAAATCCCCTTAACAAACTTATTATTTTAAAATATTGATTGACAGGTTCATCACGTTCTTATCGTTACTTAAATTCGAAAGTATCCCTTTTTACGAAAGAAGCAAAATACGTTCGTCCTGAACTCAATATTTCTTGAATTTCTCCTATTTTTTACGTTTTTATAGATTTTATTTTTATTACATAAAAATGTTATACTGACTTTTATTCCAAGAATCCTTATCGTAGTCACATTAATCTGACCTAAAAGAAGTGCTGCTGGTACTCATATACCTGTTATTAATAAACATTTTATTGAAGCTGTTTTAAAATCTTTTTGATTAAATATATCTTTTTTATGAAAATTCCATTACATTTTAAAAAATTAATTAATTGCAAGCTTTATGTGCAGGAGTAGCTGTTGTAGGCAGCTCCGATCCGTCGTCAAAAATTTGTCATATTTGCTGCCGGTGACTATTTTATAATGGATCGCTCTTTCCAAGCCGGAACAGAAGGGTGAAATAATGATTTCTTCTTCTTCATCGTATTAAAATAAAACTTAAAGATAAACATTTCAATGCGCAGCTCCAAACGATATTAAATAATTTCACGTAACCCATTTAAGGATGTCCTAGAATCCGAACCTGTGGGACAACGCATTAGAGGACGCCCACGGAACCGATGGCGCACACAAGTGGAGAGGGACCTCAACCAACTTGGTGTGCACAATTGGAGAACGCTGGCTAAAGACCGTGCCAGCTGGAAAACTTTGTTGGTTGAGGCCCAGGTTCACCACGGACTGTAGCGCCAAAAGAAGAAGAAGAAGAATCTGTTAGCAAAATTGATATAATTGTTTTTGTTAATTGAGCTGCAATTTTAAAAATCTAACAAACAATAAATACTTTGCTTAAGTCCGAAACTGTTAAGAAATTGTTCACATCCAATTCGCCAAAATCGAACGATTTTAGCAATCTGAGTTTTGTAGTTTTTTAATAAAAAAACACGATCATTTTTAAAATTATATTCAGTCAGACCACTTTTGAAAAAACTCTTAATTTTGTTAAACTACTTAAAATACGAAACTGTTAACCAATAGAAATGCCTTAAAGTTTATTCATTGGACTGGTTAAATGTTTAAGCACTTCTTTTTTCATCATCGGCTAACGAACATACACACATACAATATAACGCTAAAATGTGTGTTAATTTGTAATTTTCTTGTTTGTACTCGCATTTAACACATGAATATTTGCAATCATTGCTTTAAATTCAGCATCTTTGTTTGCCAACACAAAAGAGTTTCATCTACAAAATTTTCTTAATTAATTTGCTTTTATCTAACCAAAGTAGTTTCTATTATCTGCTTTCTTTTGAGTTGAGAAGCTTTAAGTATTCAACAAATTAAAATAGGAAAATAAGGAAACGGAAGACCAGCTAAACCATTTCTAGCCTCCACATCAAAGGATAATCAAATAACAAACAAAATTGGAAAAAACCAAGTGTGTTGTCAGAGCCTCAGAGCCTTTCTTGTTACTAACTTGAGCGTTTTGTTTTTATTTTTCCGTTTTGGTTGTCCATTTTTTTTTTTACTTTTGTGCTAAATCCAGGTAAAACTATTTGATAAGGAAATTCTGAAACGCATAAAACTAATCTGATGTTTTACCTTTGAGCATTAAAAATGCTTTTGGTAGCTGGAATTTTTAAAATTTTACGTATCCAAAGCAGCATTCCGAAATCCAACAGAATAAAAAACAATTGAGAATAACAGCAGAAAGGATTACATGTTTTCAGCCATGTAAGAGAATATTAGCTTTTTTTTCTCCTCAAACCAAGTTTAGTTTTTCAAAGGCTAATTGGTGTTTATGCTGTTTGTTTAAACTTTTGTTGTCTCAACTTTACGATTGGAATATAAAGAACACGAGAAATGTGTTAAAAGAAAGTAAAGGAAGTAAGTAAGAGCTTTTTGTTATAGCAACAAGAGATTTACTCGAAGATCCTGATACAGGATTATAATTCCACATAATTAATAAGTACAAACAACATGTTGAAATATTTTCATCCAAATTTTTGGTTTGTATTGTTGAAAATTACAAACTTTCAGGATTGTTTTGAAAATCACATGATTTCAAATCATGTGCTTTTAGAAGCAGACGTGCGATTTTCTGGTGTCCTGTAAATCACTACCTTTTTTGTTTTTTAATTGCGGAAACCACTAGCAAATAGCTTTTTTACTTATTTCGATTAATTTGGAATCACAGTAGAAAAGTTCCCTTGGAATTTTATTAATTTTAGCTATTATTGTTTTAGGTAAATCAAACAACAACCACTTGCATATAAAATTAGTAAACAACAGATTGAGTATTTAATTAATTTAATTTATTATTATATTTATTGTAGAAAAGTTGAAACAACAACAAAACTCATTTGAAAAACTGAACGTTTTAAGATCATAAAATTATATTCACAGAACACTTTTCTTGTCAATTAAAATAAAACTACATGAAAATAATGCGATTTAACTGATTTTGACGCAAAGTTAAACTTTTTCTCAGAAGAATTTTCTTTTTCAGTTACAGTTTATGTTGACAGAGAAAATCACAAAATTCCAATAAAGCAGATTCTTTAGTACGAAGACTTTAAATAACTAGCGCTTTAGGCAGTTGGATCCTTGAAATTCAGTCGTTTGAAACCATAAAAACATATATTTTTACTGTATTACAAATTTTTTATGATATCAATTTGATTTTAAATTTGTGTTTTCAAATTTCATGAATTCATTTTTCTTTTGCATTTTTATCTAGAAAACCTTAAATTTTAATTTTAAAACCATCGGAAAATAATGTAAAAATGCAATGGGAACTCGCACCGTATGAAAACGTGGCACAGAGGGAGAAAATTAAATTGCGTTTTACTCAATACAGTGTTTTGACACAATTTAGCTATAGAATCACTGTAATATAAAGTTTGGAAAATCACTGTAATATAAAGTTTGGTAAACAAATTTTTTTTCTTGAATTTCTCAGCTTTCTGTAATTTTTTTATACTATTTCGGTGCAGCTTAATTCAATTTCTGAAATAAGTAAATAAATTTAGTACTTTTTTTCTTTTACCCCCGAACTGGAAAACTTCATTCGAAATCGGTCAGTAGTGGTCAGCAAGAAATTTATAGTATTTTATGTTTCATACCAGAGTGCAATTTGATCCTCTATCAACTGCTGGTAGGAATTGTCACTTCTTAAAGTGACCATGCACTGCCTTTAACTTCGATGACTAAAGTTTTCTTGAACCATTCACAAGGCAGACGTAAATAAAATTTCAAACTTGTTGGAAAACAAAATCAAAAAAATTTCCACACAACTTAACATGCTGAGAAATAAGCGAAAATAACTAAAGTCTCTTCGTTATGCAATTTTTGTTATTGAGGCAAAAGAAAACTTAAAGAAATTTTCTTAGTTTGCGCATAAGAAACCATAAATAATTTATTTTGTAAAGCCATGAACACTTTTGCCACTAAAAGTATAAACCAAAGTATCACTCCGATAACCACTGAAATGAAGTGTGGCTGCAACACAATGACGGCAGTATGAATACAGAGGCCCATTTAAGCAACCATCAAACGAATCAAGAGAATAAACCACAAATCTATTTTTAAAATCACAATATTTTAAACTAAATTAGAAGAAACTTTCGTAAGGACAGCCGAGAAGAAATCTACGCTTATGTATGTGTGTATATATATATATGTATATATATATATAGGGACAAATCATTTATACCAAAATGTGTGGAGGCACTTTTAATCCCAGAAAGGCAGTTGTGAAGATTGCCCAAAACGTTTGAACCTTAAAGTGCACAAATGTAGTGAAAACAATTTAGAGAAAAAGTTTCTACTCTAAATGAGAAGAAAAAACTTAAAAATTACCCAGAATTTTAAACCAAATGTTCGCAGTTTATCTGTTTGCTTGTGTGTGACAAACTGACGGCAGTTTTGGAGTTCGTACAAACATACTAATAGCGCACGTAAGCTAAAGAAAACTTAAAGATACTCGTTCGTATTCAGTGTCGCATTCTAAATCATACGGCACCACCGGATATTTTGTGACTGTCAATGCAGTTTCCGCGTAAAACGTATTTCCCTTCAACGGAATCATTACTTTCACAACAATCTTGCCACAAGCACTCTTACAACATTCAAACACCAACGTTTAAGCTTCAGCTTCAGCAACATCAACAACAAAAACAACTACAAACGTTAGGAAACTTTTGTTTGGTTCAGTTGGCAAATAAAGCGTTTGACAGTTTCCACCTTCTTCTCAAATGGTGTTCAGTATACGTTTCGAACAATAAAGGGGCGGGCCAAATGAAACATGAGCCTTATAACACCAACAAAAAAAACTATTGCGAACATTTTCCCGAACAATAAATATATTTTTTAATCGCATGAAAAATATTTGGCAACAAACGTATGTGATGATTTTGTGAAATCGCTTCAGACAAAAATTTCGCTGATTCAACAAGTTATTTGAATGAATATACAGACGTCAGCATAATGCCAGGCCATTTCGTATTGTTGGAAAATTCTTATTGTAACTCCGACTAAACTAACCCGTTCTCTCTGTCCTCAACACCACAGGTAACCCACAACTCTTTTTTTTAATTTTCTAGGTTCCATTATGTAGTGGGATTTTGGTGCACCTGTAGCGGCCAAAAGGTGCGCCTTCTGCTTTCTTATAGACCAAACGCTCGATTTAGACCACTTTTAATTTATCTTGATCATTCCGAAGTTTTTTCAGATCAAAAATATTTTAGGTTACGAACTTTAACCCACACGACTCTTGTAGTCAACTGACTGTTACGAAGTTCACTTCTTTTACAAAAAAAAAAAAAAATAAACAAACAAATTCTTTCAAAAAATATCGCCATTCATTCATTCCTATTATGGAATAGAAGAAAAATGTTTAAATCGTGCTATAGAATAGCCGAGGCAAAGATTTGTTATTCGTGCTAATGGAAATTTTGGCGAACATTCTATTTGATATCCCCTGCATTTGAAAAAAGCTTTTTCTCAGAGGGAAAACAAAAAAAGTGTCCTGTGATTTTCCGCAAAAAAGTGTGTTGTGACTTATTCAGAAAACAAATTTTGTTGAACATGTAAAAAACAACGCTTTTTTTTCTTTTAAAAATATTATGATATATGTAAGACCGCATTCAACAAAAGTCGTTACTGAATCCACCAAAAATACCCATAATTTTGTCAGTGCGAGCTCGTAGAAAGTGACCAAGCAAATTGGAACTTTGAGCAAAACGCAAATAAGGTAAATGGCAGCAAAGTTTATGCTATACCTTTTCAACAACAACAATATTGTGGCCTGTATGATGGCCACAATTATAGAAGTTTTACTCTATGCGAAACAATCAATAGCAATTATTTTGCTTTTAATATAAAATTGTCAAAGAAAATAACTTCTTTTTTTATAAGAAATCAAAATGAAAAACTGTAATGGGCCAAAAATGTGTTTTAGCTCATTCCTTATTTATGAAAAAAATCTACTTTATATTGTTTTCTTAAATTTTTTCCTACCACCATATGTTGGATAAAACTTTATTTACTGTAAAATTTTTGCACCTAAAATTTGTGCAACTCCATTCGCATTCCGCTTCACATTTGCAAAGAAAAGTTTTTGTTAAATGCCTTTTTCAAGCCGTTTTGTTTTTCTGCCGTGAATACTTTTTTTTACTTGCCCCAATGTTGAATTCTCAACATTTTGAACAAAATTTTTAGCAGAAATATCCTTCGCTTGGTGACATCTAGTGATGGTTGTAGGGGTGCATCAGTTCGTTGCTTCATTATTACAAATACTGACGACTCTCACAGCGAGTTTTCTATACACATACATAAAATGCTTGGCATTTTGGTTGTTCATGTAAAAGTATATTTATAAGTTTAGCTTTAATTTGCTAAAAACTAAATTAACATTCAAAAATTATATAGGCAAATACGTCCAACTTTATCGTAAGTCATGTAAAATATATTTCTAAATTGCAATATACGAGGAGTTTATTATTGGTGCGTATGAAAGGAATTGCGACACAAATTAAAAAGAAACGGTTCTGAATAGGTTTTCAAATTTTAGAAAAATCTCCCAAAATGTATGTAGAAAAATTCTATAATTTTTTGCACTGCAACGCAAAGTCTAATTATTTTCTTTAATTTTGCGTTTAAAGTTATATTCTAAGCAGAGCGTGGCTTATAATCCCTTTTTTCTTATATAAGATATTTACTATTTGCGGCAGAACTCCGTATCAGCTGCTGCATAAAAAACTTAAAGACGCATAAATCTACAATTTACATCTAAATAGAAGACACATTGAGAAAATGAGATGGCTGACATCTACATCAAGAAGGGTTTTGAGGGAATTTTCAGTGCAGCCGCTGCATTCTTGGGATTAAACTGAAGTCTTCTTAAGCGAGAGATAGACAAATGTCTAACCTGACTATCGTGGGTTTTGGATATACCAAAGAGTTGCTGAGCTGTGATGACTGGAGGCCGGCTTCTGCAGAGGAAAAGCCTGGAAATGTGGAGTTTCACACTTCGAAGATCTTAGATTATTGGTAAATGGTAGCCAGGTGACCTACATATACAGACACAGTTCGATTTCCTTGCTTATGTTTTCCTATTCCCGTACAATTTGTGGTACTTAGTTTATAGTCCGCATTGCATATATTAGAGTTTCTTACATTTTCTTATATATATATATATATATATATATATATTTGCAACGCAGTCCCCTATACGCCACCTACATGCAGAGGAAAAAGTCTTAAAGTTGTTGAAGATGATTCAAGATTCAATTTTGAAATTTATATTAAATGATAACTTTTTTGTTTGTTTGGTAACCTCAATATTATTAAACAAATAATTAAATAAATAAGCAGTCCCTAAACTTATGTTACTTATCGAATAAGTACGAGTGTAGTTTTAAAAAAAAATATTATTTATTTATTAGTTCGTTACTTGCAAAGTAAATTTACAAGTTATATTTAAACGGAATGAGCGGAGTAACGCAGACCATGTGCCCCAAATAAATATATGCAAACCAAAAAGTGATTTACATAAAAATCAATAGTCCAACAGTCCACAAACAGCGTCCAAATGAGGCAGAGCCAATAAGTGTAATATGCTACAGAGGGATTTTACTGCGTTTTCTTGTAACTAACGATATACATCGATTCTTCAAAATTTTTAATATATATATAATAATATTTCCTTATGAATTCAGCGAATTTATTATTGGCAACTGGACAACAATCCTGGGGAAATAAACTCCGGGATGAATTTTTCATATAAATAGACGAATTTTAATAGTTTTAATTTTGACATAAATTTATATATTTGCATAAAACCTGAAGATGATCAACGACTTTGATCGAAATATTGGTAATTAAAGAAAATGTGAGAAAAATCATTGCAATTTTTTAAAATTATTTAACCTAAAGCCGAACTGAAAAATATAAAAAATATTAAGAAACATAAAAGGTAAACAAATAAATAATAATAATTGTAAGAAAATTAGACTCGTTTTTTTGGTATGTAGACTATTTTTTTAATTTTACTAATATCCACATCAGCACAAGGTTAAATGAAACCATTATTTTGGTTAAGTTTAGGGAGTGCTTCTTGTGTTATACACAGTGGCTTTGGATGGCAAATTTTACAAAAAGAAATTTCAAATCTTTTAAATCTTTTTTCTTTTTTTTTTTTTTTGTACCTTAAATAAATGGTTGTATTTTTCATTTATTCATTTAGGGATGATTTAAAAATTACACTCGTGGCAAGCAACCAACATTGGAACTACAGCGGGAAGGCAGTTGTTGTTAAACAAAAACTCTAATGTAAAGGATTGCGAAAAGCAGAGAAATTATTAGATTTTTATTAGCAGTTTCCGTTTAATTTTTGAGAGTCAGAATTATGTACTCTGTACGTACTACAGCTGGCATGATTTGTTTTATTTGATTGTATCCACGAGAATCCAGATGAATGGTAAAAATCAGCCCGTAACTGCGAGTAGATCCTAGCCGGACTGAAACGCCATGGCAAAGCTGATGGCAAAACATGAATTTTGTTCTGTTTCATTTCTCCTAGTGCTGGTATTCTGCTAACTAAATATGTCTGTAGGCACTAAAGCTCACAATATATGTATATTTAATTTCTTTTGAACAATTTTCAAAACAAAAAACAACTTATTTTAAGTAGTTTTCCATTTCTTATTGCCAAATTCACTGTACCTCTGTGCTATTGTGTGATGTACGAGTGTTTGTATGCGAGCGTGGATTCCCATCACATTTCAATGGAAAACAAGAACTAACAAACAAGTCGCAGGAACGAAGAAAACATTTTCCATAAATGTCTTCACATACACAGGTTATAATTTTTATTTTATTCTTTACATTTTGCTCTTTTCCCAGCCAACAAAAAGACATAGTCTAACATTAGATCGAAATGTAAAATTCAGTTTTTCACAAGAAAAAAACAATAAATTATTTGCCAAAAGTAACAAGCATTTCCCTAAAATTTTCCAAAGTAGACTTAGCAAAGACTCTTAATAAAACTTCTGGAAAAAACAGTAAAAATACTAAATGATGCTTAATTTTCTCATTGATTGAAAAACTCAAATAAAAACGAAACCCACCACTACGAATTCACAACAGGTAAATTTGTCAGCACAACAAGTAAACTTGGTTGAGTTTTCAAAAACTTAGTTGTCAAGCATTCAGATATAACAAAAATATTACTTTCAAATTTGAATATGAGTTTCGATCAAACAAAGTTGTCATACGCCACCTAATTTCATCTGCAAACCTTTCACCTACAAACTGTCGGAGACACAAAGAAATAGAAAACAAACAGATATTTGACGACCTTTTTTTAAACAGTGTTTACAACTCTTGGACCTGTTCTTAACGAATAGAACGGGAACATCATGTGGGCAATTGAAAGCCAAATGAATTGTTACACTTCTTCATGCGTTTGACCGTTTCAGGAGAAAAAAAAACAGTTTTCAAAAATTATATTAATTGAAAATTTGTTTCAAATTATTTCATATTATTTATATATTTTTGCTGTCGTAACTTTTAATATAAAATCTAAAGAAAGTAAGTTTTATGAACACCGTTATATTCGGTTAATTGATTTCGCATAAATATTCTGAGACAATTAAGCGAAAAAGCATTTCTGTTAATTGATTCATTGACGCAATTAGAAGGCAACAGGACGTAATGTTGTATGTATACATACATACATACATATGTGCATAATATGAACAGAAATCAATATTCATTATATTGCATCTAAGTTTTTTTACCTTTCATTTTAATAATATTCTTATTTGTGCTCCAGCTTGAGGCTTTTCTTAGTGCTTTATGGAAAATTCCCCCAGCAAAATCAGTATAATAAGATATTCATTATTTTACTTTGTTTCAAATACTTCTAAATAAAAGCAGAAATCCGGTACTTTCATTATTTTGTTCAGACGTGGATGTGGTATGGTTTTTATTCGATTAAAATAGTAACAAAATTAAATGGAATTACTTAACAGGCAATTGCTTGACATGTATACATTTCACCCACCAGTTTTTGGAATATATCATGACCTGCAGAATTAAGCAGAAATTGTTTTACTTAATTCCAACAAAAGTATTGGTATACATTTTTTTGTTTTTAACACCAAATCATGACAAAGCAGCACGGAACGAACAATAAGGCAAATCTATTAGCGATATATAATAAAATATACAATAATAACAGGCATTTCATGTAAATTTAACCGGTTTTTGTGTTAAAAGTAAACACAAATTCCATATACTAGACTAAAAAGCATTACAAATGTGTGTATTTATGTTTGTTGGGTATTTCAAGGTATTCGAGAATATATTTATGTATGTGTGTAATTGTGTGTGTGTTTGTGCAAACATATGAAATGTGTGAGTAGTTTACAAATCCAGGCAATAAATAAATGTCGCTTAAGTGTCTTATACAGGAAACTACTCTGGAAAACGTTAAAGTTCGTTAATTTTGTTGCCAAAAATTTATACAGATATTTTCAAGAAATGTGTATGTGTATGCCAGCAAACATACTTACGTACATACATACACGCTTGCGCTTGGATGTCATAATGCACTGTGAAACGCTGAATCTGTAGTGTAAGGACAATTTTAATTCGTTCACATACACACACTACAAGTATTTATATGCAGATAGAGATGCTGAGTTGTGTATACATTTGTGGCGAGCTGCTCCCACCCACCGACATACACACTCCCACTCACACTCACACACACAAGCACATAATATGAGCAAAGGTTTCAGGTGAGTTGTCATTAAATGCAATGTTAATATTCGCATGTGTCAGGGTTTGATTTCCTTTTTCTTTACTTTTTTTTTATTTTTGCAATCTTAGTGGCAGTAGAACCCCAGTGTGTTTAGAAGCATGCAACGCTGTTGTTGAGGGATTTCATACTTAAGCGTTTGTTAACCGTCATACCGTAAATGTGGTATTGCTATGCGTTAAGTTTTTGTGAGTAGTCAGCGTTGCGGAAAATTGTTGGAAATACTTAACACTTATTTGTGTTAAGTGTTTGACGGAAAACTAAGTTTTTTTCTTCTTTTTATTGCGCTCAAGTTTATGTTTCAAAAGTTTTCGTTTTAGTTGTTTAAATTTAGACTTTCGTTTTTTTTTAGACAGCAACAACTAGAGAGTTTTTAAAACTGTCAATAATGTTGTTGTTGGCATAAATCGTTTTTCCTTTGCTTTTCTGGGGGCAAAAAGTGTATGTAGAAATCAAGGTTCTTAAGACAATGTCGTAAAATAAATAGTTCGCATTCAAACAGTACTCGTATATTAACTCGAATAGCACTTAATTTCTGCTGCCGAATGTAAGACAAAAGGAGTCAGCATAAAGTTTAGCTCAATTTTCTTAACAATATAATTTAATACTTTCAAAAATTACTTAACTTTTATAAAGTGAATAATTAAAATTTGACTGCAAAATTTTTATATGAGAGTCTGTAAAGGTTTTAAAAAAAAATTACGGAAAACATTGAATTCAATAGCACGCGAAAATCTTCAAATAGCTCAAATTAAACAAAAGAACTGAAAAATTATTTGAAGATGTGAATTGCATTCAGTTTGGTCGTTTTTAACCATTTATGCGGCCTTAATCGCATGTTTTTGTCAGCAGTTTTCGTAGTTTTGTTTCAG
Organism: Epicampocera succincta; assembly: GCA_932526305.1. Taxonomy (NCBI): domain Eukaryota; kingdom Metazoa; phylum Arthropoda; class Insecta; order Diptera; family Tachinidae; genus Epicampocera; species Epicampocera succincta. The sequence continues at coordinate 65,107,162 of OW052034.1, forward strand.
TTACGTTAAGATTTGCGTCTTTTTCATCGCTGTTGAACATTCGACATTTTATTGCTGATTGTGTTAATTTAGAATTAAACAGTTTTATTTTCTTCCTTTTTTCGTTTTTCTGTGCAAAATTTTTGTTAACTTTTTATCAAAAGCATCAAATATAAAAAACGATAAAGTTTTAACATTTTTGTGTAGACTTTTTAAAACATAAACGAAAGCAAAACAATCCACTAAATGGCGTCAATAATAATTAATATGAAAGAATAAAATAGTGTTCAATTCATTAATAGTCTCCAAACCAGACGATGATAGTCTGTCTTGTTCGCTACAGTGGGACAGGCGTTAAACAAAACAATACATTTATAGACCTTTGAAACCAGTCCACGCAAGGCACTGTGTTTATAATCCTCATCCTTGAAAGCAAGCAAGTTCTTCCATAAAGTGTTCGCTATAGTTTTTGTCTAATCAGTAAAGTTGCTACTAACTACAACTCTGTTATTTCTGGATTTCTCATTTAGTCCATTAAGATTTTCTTTTTCTCACAGGCTTTCTACTCTCAGCTGATGGAACTTAAATGTTGAAATCAAATTGTTCATGTTGTTTTAAAATTTCTTAACTTTTCACGTGAAATTGCTTTCGGATTTTTACGCTAATCAGACAAAATAAATATATATTTAAAATTTGTGTGGAAAAAAAATTAACTATTATGATATATTTTTTAAGCGCACTTGTAATTTTTAATAGAAATTTGTATGTTGGTTTTTTGCTGGTTTATCAGAAGGAACAAACAAAGCAACGATCTAATTTGTGATTTATATTTATGCTGTCACACTATAATTTATCACTTGAAAACATTAAAGCTGCAATCAATCACATCTAACAAACCAACTACCACGTATATGCGTGTGAGTGTGTGTGTGTGTATTTGCGAGCGAAATGCAAGTGTGTGTATGAGCAAACGTGTGTACAGGCAACAAAAACGAAAAAAGTTTCCTTCGAACTGAAAAATGTTTTCCTCAAATATTTATTTTCGACCTTTTTAAGAAATAAAGACATCTTTTCAATGAGTTGGTTTTGTACACGAGGATTTATATTGGGAAATATGCACCAGTTTGGGCTTTCAGTTTTTTACTTGTTTTACCCAAAACAATTTGCATTAAAGAAACTCAATTTATAAAATATTGTCTTGTAAAATGAGAACAAACATAATTCTTCTTCCGACAAAAGTACTGCAAGTCTAATAGTAAATTGTTTGGGCATGTGCACAGATTAATTAGTATTCGAATTTAATTTAGTTTTTGATTAAAAAAAATGTATTATTAACATAAAAAAACCACTCGACCGCCAGTTTTGCAATAGTTGAGTGATTTTGAAATAAATGTTCTTTAGAATCACTGGCTTGTAATGTGGACTTTTACTGAATTCAAGCGTAAAGTGGTACGGGGAGATATTAGCGGTCTGTGGCCACCAGGTTCTTTTGGTGACATCCGCTAATTTCATGTCAAACGCGGCGGCCCTACAAAGTCGACTCTCCAACATTTAGTGGTGAATTTTAAGACAACCGGTTCGATCAACAAAAACCAACGAGCACGTCAAATTCTAACGAACACACTGTCGCTGTCGTGTACATTCAAATCCTAGCAAGCACTAGGACATGCCTAGACTTCATCTTTTTGAATTTTCTATATATATTTAGGCAGGAGCTCAAAGTTGGTGACCACAGACAACATCGTTTGATTGGCCGAAAATAATCTTTAACGATTTAATTAAGAAGCAAAACTATCGTATATGGATCTCCAGACGGCAATACATCCCATAAAAGTTTCCATCCATTGGTCACGATGCACATTCTGCATGATTGATTTGAGAGTACGATTATTTTTCGCCGAGGTGACGAAAATTGACACTAGATTTTTTTTTGTGGGATTTCCTGGAGTCGGTTGTTTATTCCAAGCCGCAGTTATAGTGAACATAAGACCATGGTTCAAATTTAGGTGGAACGAGTGTAAATTCAACCACTCGGATCCGTACCACCATAACAATTCAAGGCGGACACTTGAAATATATTATATTTTATAGATAATTGCCTTCCTGCTTTTCAAGTAAAAAAGGAGTTTTATTAATACTTCACATATGGCTTGTTTTATTGAGTGTTAACAATAATAATAATCACATTTGGATCTTGTTAGTTTTTCAAAATTTAATTTTATGCGTTATTTCGTTTTCAAAGGTAGCACAAATATGCTTATATTTTAAACTATTATATATTTATAGTAATAAAATAGTTTTGTGTCCATTAAATAGTACTTTGGCTGCGAAAATAAAACGTCACGCGTTCATGTGCTACCGATTTTGACATACAGACAAGGCAGGTCTTCAAAGCGCTGCCGCTAACTTGTCTTGACTTCAAAAACGTTTACCCTATTACCTATAATACTGTTGCTTCGATATATGAAAATTTACATAAAATAATACAAATTTTTGGTAATAAGTTTAAATATTTTGTAAGTACAATATATTTTGAAATGGATAATCCACTGATTGAAAATGACAGTTCTTTCAGTGAATCTCCAAAAATTCTTAGAACTTTTTCATACAATATATATATATACATTTGTATGTATTAAAGTACACTTTCGCAGCCACTAAACGAATTGTGCAACCCCAAGCTCCGACGTTTTCCAAATCAATTATTGGTATTTGCAACAGCGACAAAAAACGTCTATAATAGAATACGTCAATTGTAAGATTTTTTTTTAAGAAAAGCGATTTTTTCCATACAAAATTACAAAATTAAATCCACCTTGTAAAAGCTGCTGTGTCACTTTTTATTTGTGGTAACGATATGCAACATAAAAATTGTTACAACAACTCTAACATTGACAAACATCAACAGCACATTTGGAGCCCGTAAAATATTGTAAAAATTTTTTCTATGTCGTACCGCATTTTTTTGTTTTCTTAACTTAGTATTTTATTTTAAAATGCTCTCGATGTTGCAGGATTGGTTTTTGTCAACCAAAGAAAAAAAAAAGAAAACATGTGGATGTATTTGTATGTCTGTTGTTGCAATAGAGTGTTAAAACCACGCGACAGTCATTTTGTGTCTCTTCAGTGCAGTTTTTCACAAAATATCGTTTGAAAGAAACAAACATTTTTTTTTGGTTTATTTATGAAACAAATATTTCAATGTCAGCGTTGGATTATGAATCTTTTTCCGTATCTGTATATAAAAATATAATGGAGTTAAAAAGTGAAATTTGTAATATATTTACTCTTGGTGCAAGTATATATGTAAATATGTTCTGGAGTATTTAAAATTGTTTTTATTGTTAAAATAAAATAAGTAAAATAACACAATTTTCTAGATTTTTTTTTAAATTACAAAAAAAACAAACTAGAACTATGAAAGCCGTGCGATTGTTCTCCCAAATGTCATACAAATATTGAGCCAACAAAAAATTAAATAACTTTTTTAATAAATAGCTTAAAAGTATTCTTTCTCTTATATCTCATGTTTGTTTAAAAAAAATTACAAAAAATTCATGTATTTGGTTAAATTTTTTTTCTTAAATTAGAGTTTGAAAACCATAGTCATGTTGTATGTCATATTTTCTGTGTTGTGAAGGTCCGTTTTCAAACAATTTGTTAACTGATTCAAAGCACTCTTTTATTGTGTAGGTGGGAACTTGAAAACAATTTAAATAAATCTGTAATTTTTGGAAGAACGGTTCGATTGTAATGAAAACGTTTACTAGGGTGCGAAATACCATTTCCTGAGGACATACATATATCTTCGACTCCGAACCAGTGGAACAAGGCAATAGAAGACGCCAACGGAACGGATGGCGCTCACAGGTGTAGAGAGACCCCAACCAACTTGGTGTGCAACATTGGGGGCTGCTGGCTAAAGATCGTGCCAGCTGGGAAAGCTTTTTGATTGAGGCCCAGGTTCACCCCGGACTGTAGCACACCAAAGTTAGAAGGAGAAGAAGAAGAGGACATACATCAAGAAGGGGTATACGAATTTTGTTTCCAGATTTGTGGTTGACGAAAGTCTAGCGTTACGATAATACCATAAAGAAGCAAATTTTAAAGTTTTACTGTCCCCCTAAAATTTTTGGTTAAAAATATCTTCCAGAATCATATTTTATTCCTCATGTAGAACAGTTTTTTTTCAAATCACTGAAAAATGATATTGATAACAACTGTTAAGGTAGAAATTTAGTTATTTTTATTTCAGAAGTGCTTACGAAAAAAGTATAATTAAATGCAAGTACAGACACAAAAAGGAAAAACATATCCCAGGGAATATTTGCTGTAAACGCATTCGTTTGCATGCCCCTCACATATCAAATAAAAAAGCAATGCCGCTGTTCAAAGGCATAATGAGAGCTCTACGTGTTCGTCGAACTTTTACATATGCAAAACTTAATTTAAAAATTGAACCACAAACAACAAAGTAATTTGACACTCCATTTTTTTGTTGCACATTTTGCCCGCTCCTTATTTTACAAAAAAAAAAAATTAATTGGTGGCAAATTTATGCTCGTTTATATTATAATAAAATGCATTAAAAATTATGTGGCAGGAGTAACATAATTAAAAAAATGGTCTTAAAAGTGGAGGTGGTCGGAAAAAAGTAGCCTTTAATTAATTTGAGAGTCCCATTTCCATGCTGTGAAAATGGAGGATCGGTCCAGCGGTCTGGCTTCCTATAAAGTACGAACAAACAAACACACATCCTGTTTTTTATATGTAGTCGTATATAGATAGACAGACCTAAGAAAATATTTATATTTTATTATTTGTATTGCTTTTGTTATTACATTTAATGTTTTTTCACAGACCTCAATTTAATCGTGTAATGAATCGATATTCAAAACTCTTTTTTGTTTGTTTGTTTGTTCGGAAGGTTATTTATGGTTATGGAACACATATTTGGAAATCGGGCGGACAAAATTTTCCACGTATTGCGTTTCTATTGTAATTGCAAATAATATAACATTTGCCTAAATCGTGTGTAATCAGTTGTTCAAAACTAATTTATTTTCACACAAACCTATTGAAATAATGCATTTATCGGGCATCAGAAATATTTTAAAGAAGTTTGATTAAAGTTTTTTTCAATCTGAAATCTATACAGTTGTTAAAATAACTGAAGCAAAGGTTTATTTAAAATTTTTTGTGAGTTATATGTGTGTAGTCGTATTATCTATAGAAATATTTGTATTAAATTAAAAAAGTTAGAAAACTTTTGTACACATTTTCTGTGTTGACAAGCAAAATAGAAAAAAAAACCTACACCAGCAGAATAAAAAGAATAAATAAAAACGAACTTTTTTAACTCGTTCTATATAAACTTTAATGAAAAGGTGTTGATTATAATACATGAAGGTTTGACTGAAACTTTTTTATTCAAATTTTGCTTATTATCATTTTCAGCTTGTCTTTAGTTTAAAAAAGCAAAAAAAAAATGGCAGAGAAGCCAAGCAAAACTTTAAAATGCTTACAAAACTTGAACTATTCGTTTTTTAAGACCGAAAACTTTATAAACTGTTTTAAAAATAACAAAACTGACTGTTTTATTTTGCCATCTTTTCTTTTTTTTTGGTTTTTGTCAAGGTGGATGTTGTTTTATTTTAGTGTTTTTTGGGAAATTGCTTTGGGGTTTTTAGTTTTGTATTTTTTTGGCTTAAGTTTTAAGCTTTAAGAAAATAAAATTCGCTTGAAAAACAACAGGAAATAGCGGGTGCTTTACAGCCGGAAACAAGCCGGCGGTCTGACTGTCTTTTTAGTGTCTGCTGAAGCAGATGCACAACAACGTTAAACAAAAAGTTTTTTTTTTTTTGCAATAAACGAAATAACCACAAACCAAAGTAAAAGTTTTACATAATAACTTTATTAATTTTTTTTATTTTATTTTATTTTATTTTGTTCTTAAGAAAAATGAAGCCACTTCTAGCAGCAACAAATTTGTGCACTTTTCATAGTAAATTGTAATAAAGTGGCTCTTCATACATAATGAATGTACAGCGAAAGCCACAAATCGTTCAAAACAAATTTTTATACTCTAAAAAAGTGGTTTCATTTTAAATATTTATTTATTTGTTGGGGCACTTGAGTGCGAATTGTGGCCTAAAATTTCGTTTCAGGAGGCTATTTTCTGTGCAATCTAATTTCGTTCGTTGCTTTAATCCAACTGTCATAAATTGTGGTTCTTATTATTGTTGGATCTGCCCAACTTTCAATTCCATATTTTGTGTCCATTTATTTGCTACTTAAAATAAAAGAGTAGAAGTGTTGTCTAATTAGTCTCATAAGAGTTTCATTCGTTTGTTTGTGACTTCTGCTGCAAGAGTTTGAATGTTTGTCTGTTGGGCTGTTGGACTGTTGGACTGATGGTCAGTTGTGTTTTGGGTTGATATTTTGGCTGTAGTTCAAAAAAGCTTTTAAAAGTTATTATTAAAATTATTTTACTAAACGTCAGCTACTAATTATCTACATAGATTTTTATAACAACCAAAAAAAAAGGCAACACACACACACATCCTTGGACATAACACAGTGCAACAAGAAAAACATTTCCTTGTTCATAATAAAAGTGTGTAAACGGTTCCATGACATACGACAAGATTAAAACACTCTAGATTGAGGAACAAGCAACAAAACTACAAAATTGGCCTGACACCTCACTAGAGATAACGAACACTTTTAGCCCTCATAACCTTTAACCAAAACAATACTTTTATTTTAAGCCCACAATACGTTTGTTTTGCAGTTGTTATTTAAAACTATATTTTATAGTTTTGCCACGACTATGAATAGGGACTCCTTAGGCGTATTTTTCACATGTGGAACAACCTTATTTTTTTATACATTTGTAGTAAAGTGTAATCTGCAGCTTCAACATACATTCGAATGTCTCCACGAAAGTTCATTCTGCAGCAAATACACAAACTGATTATTTAAATGACAGTCATAATTTTCGCAGAAACACAGCAGAATCCCAATTGTTGCTAAACTTTACCTCTGGTAATCTTAAGTTTTATTCAAGCTGCGTAAATTTTGCTAGAGCTAAATAAGTGGGGTTGAGAAATTAAAAACTATCTCATAAGTATAAGTTACGGAGTAAATCTTTTTTCTTGCAAAAGTTCTCAAAATGATGTTGAGACCATTTTGTCCGAAAAATAAACAAAAACTTTGGGTTAAGCTCAAGAAATGTGTATTAAGGATTAAAGCAAGAAAAAACCTACCGCACTTGATTTATTCTCTACTTTTAGAATCGAATTTCTAATACTAAAGACGTGTAAACAAATCTGTCTAAATGTTTTATTAGACTTTGCTTAAGTCCACTCCACACTGCGGCACTTCTCTTTGCGACTTTCATTGTACAGGTTTATCGGAAACCTTCACCAAAGATCAATTGGCAGAACAGGGACCAAGGGGCCCTGGGGTGCTTTGGAAGAAAAAAGATTTGGAAAAGATCACAGATTGAAAATAATATTAGTGCTATATTTTCCGTCACCTAAATGGCGCCGAAGTGCAGCAGATTCCTGAAATTCGTAAAACCTAAATAGATGTAATAACATTTTCAGGCGAATATTGTTAAGGCCTGACGTTAATTTAGGATTTTGGGCTACCAAATTCGGTGTCTCGACTTCCTCCGCCATCCAGGCTATTACTGCGATTAGATAGACCAAGTACTGTGTGCCACATTGGAGCGTTGGAGAGTTGTTGACAACTTCACACAAAGCAGCTGGTCGCCCATTAGATTAAATCATAATGCCAGCAGCTTCTCTAAAAATCCGAGAGCTTTATATATCAATGTATACTAATGGTATATAGTGCCAAATCGTAGTATAAAAAAAATTTCCGAAATAAAATTTAAGATTATATGGAAAAACTTTGAAAAATTCCACTTGTATTGAATTGCGTCTAATTATTACTACGAAGTTTCACGAACTTTGGAAGAACACAGAACATGTGCGACTGCGATTGAGCAGGTGCGTGAAGATTTTAAGAAAATTGTGTAGAATTATATATTCGTGAGCAAATACTTGAAATATGAAATGTTTTGATTTTATTTGGCAAGTTGCTTATTTAATATAATTTTGTAAAAAGCTTTAAAAATTAAATTTAATTTTATGAATTTAATAGGAAATAAATCAAAATATTTCATTCTATGCCTTCTGGTGAATTAAAGATTAAGGAAAAGAATTTATCGCAAATCAGTTTGTGTTTCCGAAAACACTTAAGAGCTTAAAAATTGCTTTGTGTGAATTCATCTGTATAATAAGAACGTTGGGATATTCGTTAAAATTGCAAACAGAATCGGACTTAATGTGCAACACATATTAGATACCTATAAAAGAAACTTTTAAGCCATTTGCAAATTTGGAACATATCTGCAACAAGAAATTATTATTTGGTTTTTTTTCACAGAAACAAAATTTAAAAAAACTAAGTTTTTGGTACTCTTTCAACTATTTTTTTTTTTTATGATTAGAAGGGCTTTTTCTGACTTTAAGGTGTTGGAAAAAATTGCGAAAATTTGAGACCAAACCTTTATGATCATTCAAAAGATTGTTTTTCATATACGAGTAAAGTCGTCATGAGTTTTTCGTATCAAACTTAAACTTAAGGCATAAAGTACCGATCACGTAGTTAATTATTGTAGACTTGTGTTTAATTTCGATTTGATAATGTTTCGAGTTGTTTCGGCATCGATACTGAACCAATTACATAAGACGTTACTTTAATTATTTACTGTATGTTTTCTGAATTATTCTTATATGTTAGAAAAAGCAATCCAGCTTTAATCATATAATTTTCCCTTTTGTGTCTAAAGGACACAGTTTATACATTAAAATTGAAGTTGTTGTCATAAGTGAAGCGTGTTCGGTTCATGTCGGTTACTGTTCGTTCTAAAGGAGATCGTCCAAATATTAAATTCCTACTTATCAAGTCGATAGAAATTCAGGAACTACCTAAAATTAATTGCATTATTCTAAAGAAAAAGAGCTGAGGCTGAAAACAATAAAGAATCTGATTACGTTGTTTTTGCTATAAAGTTTCTTATGGGACGAAGCAAATATTTAAAAAAAACAGCTCCTTTTCAAAGATAAAAGAAATGTTGAAAAATATGGGGTTCAAAATTATATTTTATTACGTGATGACCTTAAAATCAAATACATCTCACAGCAATTCTTTACAAAACCGTCTTTACAAGCAGTTTCATATGAAAAAAGCGAAGAAAGCGATAAAAAACCGGAGCAGAAATCAGGTTGCTGAACTCTATAGAAAAGCCCTTTTACTACGAACAAGAAGCCGTTGCAAGATTGTAAACTTTGTTTTTTTTTTTTGTTTTCTAAATGAGCAAAAAACAAAAACAAATTTATGATCTTTTGTATTTTGTATTAAAAATGAGTTGGAATGTGAATGCCATCAAAAAGCACATAAAAGCAGGTAAATATTCAAGCAGGCACGATTGTCGTAATTTTCTAATCATTGCTTTTTGTTTAAAGCAGGAAATAGCTTTAGCAGAAAAGCGTTTTGAAACGGCAAACACAGTTGCAGTTGTACTAAGCATATGTATATCTACATATGTATGTATTATGGGCGTCGATGGTTCTATTTGTTAATACCAATTATTTTGTGTTTGCTGGTCTTGGTAAGAATTGATAAATCCTTTTTGGCCTCTGTCCTGAGATGGTGTTTTGATTTTACTGACTAGATATTGTGTGCTCAAACAGATAATAACGAATTCGGATGAACGAACATTTATATGTATGTCAAGAGCGCCGCAACAAAAGGCTTTGGGTAAAACCAATTTAAAGCAAACAAGACTCATAAGGGGATTCTTCTTGTCTACGGTTTTCTAAACCCATAGACATACATACTTGTATATGAAGTTTGTTTTAAAATACTTCCTTTTACAAGTATTTATGGTACAACCGATATTTGAAGAAAATCAAAAAATGCAATTCTTACATGATGGCGAAACAAAACGAACTATTTCATTAAGCAAAAAAGTACAACATGGGTTATACTCTCACATGCTTTTCTATCAATACATGGAAACACATGCACATATACGCAAGTATATATCTAGATACTATATCTGCTTTGGAGTAGCTTCTTGATGTACACTTGCAAGTCTTCAATGGGAGTATTAGCAGAGCCCTGTGTACCCAGCATATAGGCAGGAAGTAGCCCGTGTAGTCTCTGTCCCGTTAATCCCTCTCTACACCGCTGGTTCTACAGGATGTCATGTGAGTGCTTCATCCAGAGCTCATAAACTTTTTGGTATCGTTCTAATATTTTTACACGCTGCTTTCCAGCCACTTGTATATTTCTAAAAGAAGTGGGTCCAGAAAAAAACCACTCAGGCCTTTTTTTGGCGTTGGTGCCCGCCGTCTCTATGCCCCTCGTGTCCTTTCACGCAGATAAGAATAATTTAATGGCGAGCCGCTGTGCGAGAAATTTCAATACAATCCTGGATGTGAAAGAGCAAATATTTAAGGCCGAGAGTATTTTAATTCTCAATCGCTTGTATGCCCTTGCGAATAGGGTTTCTGTAGTTTGCCAGCTGGAATATTGTGGTATCCCTGGTCAAAGCTATTGACTCCTGGTTTTTATGAGCCATTTTATAACCACCGTCGACTGGCGCATCACTTTTCTCTCCTCTTTGCTAGCAAAAAAGTGTCTAGGATCTACATAATCCACATCTAAACGCTCATTTGTATGTAGTAAGACCGCCACAAAGTATTTTAGTCTAACGAAATATATATCATTTACTAAAGCACATATGTATGTATGTATATATTGTCGAGTTATAGCCTTAAGGTACTGCTGGTATGTTTTGGTAAATGCAAAATAGCTCACCCTCGCTATTTTTCGGATATATTATTCCTGTGACTCAAGAGCAGATGTTGTGCACACCCGAAATCAGTTTGTGTAGACACTTTTTTAAAAATATTCTCATTATAAATAGAACTAATTGAACAGCTCTGCTTGCGTACTTATGAACCAATTAAGAATTAATAAGAGAGCAGACACTAATTGGTTAAACAAATCACATTATATTTTATTAAATTCCAACACCTGTTCTTGAAGGCGAAAAATTATAAGTGATTTGTTTCTTTATTAAAACAAAAAAAAAGCGAAACAAACAAATAAATATATTGAAAAAGTACTTGACGTGAATGTCAGTTGGCCAGTTTGCATTCACTCACTTTGTGTAGTTTTAATCTGCCGGGAATACTAAATAATTTTTTTTTGTTCTTCATCAATCTTTACACATACCATCTTCTTACCTAATAATGAAATGAAAAAAGGCCTGGACTCTCAGACGCAGGGAAATCCGAAAAGGCCCTTTCAGTACTTTGGAAGGCCACAAACGAGGCTTGTAAACTAAACTTCGAAGAAATTCAACGATACAAGTTCAACAATTTTGGCTAAACTTAAGGATATTGACTTGAACTGTTCTGGTTGCCCTGTGAACGCAAAAGCGAAGGAAACAAAAGTTCTTGGGCTGAATCGTTTTATGCGATAATATTGTGTCAAAATAAAGCATTATAGGCACGTTCTCCATGTGAATGTTGGTAATTAATTTTCTCATACATGATGTTTTTATGCCCGTTTGAATGTGTTTTATGCAAACTGTGGAAGAAGAACAATCTTTATGGAGATATAAAAACGTAAGAGCTTCTTTTGCTAAGCAAAGAAGATAATACGTGTCCACCTTCAATAGAAAAGAAAGTTTCATTTATGGTTTTGCCAACAAAAGCGAGCATAACTCTGCTCGTGTGCCTGAAGATTGTGTGCCAAGTACCCTGAATAGATGAGTGTATTTTTTTTTTAGGGGAGCTAAAACAACTTTTCAAAATTATCAAGAATGATATACATACATACATATGTCTTTGTTTAGACGAGTATGTGTGTGTTTCTGGTTACGTTTATAGATATTTTGCAAACGTGTCTATGTCTTTTACGCAAAACTGTTGCGTTTTTATTGCTTCCGTCTTCCTTGAGTTTATTTTTGGGATTTTCTTTCCAGAAAAACTTAAATTAATTCCATGCGGAAAACAGTTTACTTTTCTTTTTCCCTTAATGCTTCAAATGGTTCTTCAACACTATTGTTATCTGGTGAATCCAATAAAGCATATAGTAGCAGTGCGCAGCTACACGAGTACTCGAACAAACACTTTGCTGGGCTGATATGCGGCATTTTTAGAAAATTAAAAGATATTCAGGTAAATCTCGGGACAATGAACGCGGCACAAATAGATGACATCAATTTGTTTTGGGCTAATTTGTTGATGTTACGAACACCATTGAATACAAATTCCGAAGCTTTCACTGAGTAATTGTCTAATGGCGGTTTTCTTGGGCTACACTTATGCGTGGACTTTTATTGAGTTTTTGTTGTTTTGACGGTGGATTATATATGTGGTGTGATTGACAAAAAATGTAGTTTGAATTGAATTTTTTGAGATAGAGAATACAAGATTTTGAGCTTTATTAACCATTATTTTCTGGCTTGGACTAGCATTGGTGGGAAAACACCTACTTTTTTTTGGGAACAGTACTCAGGGGTCGTCCCTAAACCTATAACCTCTTAATGAATACCCTACAAACTCATCCATCGTGGCAGTCGGTTTATTGCGCCGGAAGTAGGATAATTCATTGTAGGGAGGGGGAAAGAGGGAGAAGTGTTTCTGAACTTTTAATTCGAATTTTATATGCAAAGATGAGAATTGAAGTGATGGTGGTCTGACTGTTCAATGCACCGTGTGCATACTTTCTCAGGGTGGCCAGGTTTTAATGATTCTGATTCACAGAGGCGACTGAAATATGTGCGTATTTATTCAGGAAACTCTTAAGAAAATTTAGTGTCAAATCGTATATGCCGCATGTACATTTTTGGCGTCGGTTGCCCAGTAAGTAGCGCCATTCTTCTACAACCCCAGATTCTGTACATTCATGTCGCTCAATTTAGTTCATAAGAAATTGGTTATAATCATACTGTAGCGTTTGCTGTTGGCCAGAAATGCTCCATGGACCAGTGATATCCTTTACAAAAAGATAACGACAAATGACCCCACCGGCTAAACAGAATTTTTTCGTGGATGCATTAGCAGCTGGTGGACCACATGTGGGCTGGGGTTGTTACATATACAGCAACTTTGCTTGTTAACATATTTATCGTCGTCAAAGATACTTTTCCGGCCCTCTGACAAATGCTCCTTAATCCAATACGTTTTTTCATTTGCGGCAGCTGCTTAACGCCTCCCAATCGCCAATTAAAAACCCTCAAACTTGAAACCAAAATCAGATATTTTAGAACCGTTTAGAAATTCTGCCACATAAATAGAAGTTTCAGTTCTTCAATCTAGAAGCCTTTTTTGGAAACGTTAAACCAACACAAATAAAACATATTTCTAATAAATACAATAAAATAATAGAAAACAGAATCAGGTTTTTAAAAAGGCGGGGGGATTTGTTTTTTTTTTAACTAACAGAATATGTCCGGAAATACCAAAATGTTAAGCACAAGTCAAGTATATCATTAGGCTGTTATACTTTTTCTTTAGGAAAATAATAACGTCAAAACAACAACAGCAAAATTTAAGGAAGGCAACTTAATACTTTTAATGAATAAAACGATCTCTTTACGAAACAAAAAGCAAGTAATTCATGCAAAAATCAAACTCTGAATAAAGTTTTTGAAATAATTGTTGAATAAAACGCTGAAATCAAAGTGAAGTTTGACAACTCAAGGTGAAGGCAAATCTGTTTCGTTGTTTTTCTTGCGGAATATATTAGAAATGTATGTATGTATTTGTTTTCATTTGAAATGAAAACAACTTTAAAATTGTAACACGCCGCAGAGCTTTTAACGAAGAATACACAAGCGTTAGTTCATCAGTTTGCACAATCTGACACAACCGTTGCACAGTGTGTTTTAATGTAAGACATTATTATCTATTTTTTTCCTATTCTTATGTCGTTTACATGCACACAGACACATACACATATCTAATGTCAGTGTTTTGTATTTACTCGTTCACAAGCTTTATGAATTTTCAAATACTTGATTTATATTTTAAGTCATTCACTGAATTCAACTCACATATTCATTGTTAAGCACACACACACACACACACACACACACACACACGCATAAATACAAACACTCATACGCCCCTGTTTGCTCAAACTTGAAACAAAAGATTGACTTAAAGGAGTCGAAGCGAAACACATCGACAAGCAAACCCCCGCTCTCTGGAAGTGCAGTTACTGAAGCAAAAATATGAAAATAAAACAAAAATTTTATAAAATCATCAACACTTTTTGCAGCCATTGATATACATGTGCATGTGTGTGTGTGTGGGCATATGCTTGTATGCACGTGTATTTGTTGTTGTTGTTTTTGTTAGAATGTGTACGTACATACATATTTGCACAGACAAAGCTCAGCATTTTCAAACATTCATTTTGTGCAAATAATTTCTTATAAAAATGTATATAATAATTTGTCAGTTTGAAATTTACGACAATCAGTTCATGATGTCTGTGGAATACTAAAGTATTATTTTATGTTAACTTCGAAGAGATTGTTGACAACCTTGTGGAGTTGAAACAGTGAAGGATAAATGTTTAACATTTATTACACTCTCAGCGAAGGATATGAATACAACTGGAACCGTAATGAGGGTAATCTTTTGTCTCTTTATATTTATGATATACCGAACCACAGCTGAATATTAACACAGATTGGCTTCTGATCTGTAATCTTTCGCTCATCACAATATTTTAGGCGGACTTTGTTTGCATTTAAGCAGTTGGTGTTGAATGTGAGGGGTTATCATTTGAACTGTTACCGTCGAAACACTGGGAACAGAATCCCAATAAGATTCGAAAATAGCAAATGAAGCGTGAAACTGATTTGTATGTTATTAACATGTGTTTTTGGATATCTAAGCTGAGCTACATGTTAAACTTAAATTCGGGATTACAACATTTAAGGAGATATTCAAGGACCTTATCAGAAAGTCAAAACTATTAAGCGAGTGTAGCAGAGCGCTGGGCACTATAAAAAAAGAAAATATCGTATATGTTAAGTTCAGAAAATAGTGCTATAAAAGACAAAGAAATGTCCGACGAATTGTAAAGGCAGGGTTCAGTGTTAGGGACAAATATGGTGAACCTGAAGCTGCTCGATTTAAGAATACTGGACATGCTCAACCAGTATTAGAGCAGCAAAAATCACTTCAAGGACAAAAACTTTCAAATAAGAGCATGAGGAAACAGATGTAGTTATTGCGCTCTCAGTACCAGCACCATTCAATATGAAGAAAGCACTCCAGAGATTTTGTGCTATTATCTAAGGGTCCACTGAAGTAAACATAACTGGTGTTCCACGATGGATTTTGTGACGCATCTAAATTTAGCCAAAGAAAATTGTGTGATTCATCATCATCAATAAGAGGGCTTGGGATGTGTTGTCTGAGTGACAAATTGCGACATTTTTGTGGTTGTTTCATCTTTTACGGTCTTTTAAAAAGGATAAATATTATATGAATTTGCAGTAACATATTGTAGCCTTTTGACCTTTTTCGTTCCTGAACAAATCAAATATTGTAGTTCCACAAATCTAAAAAAGCTTTGAAAATTTTCCAAAAATCGATCTTATATTTCTTGTAGCTTCCACATATAATCCTTGGCAAAAACTTCCACTTATTGCGGGCAGAAGCAATGAGTAACAAATTTAAGTGTTCAGCGTTGCGGTTTGCGGAAGTTCAAGATTAACTTGATGTTGGCATAAAAAGTTGGCCTGTTTTAGGCGTCTGTGCAAATAACGGGGACTAAATTCTAAAAATGTTTTTTCTTCGCGCTATTTTATATTAAAATACTTTTCAGAATAGTAAAATTTTTTACAAATCTGGAAGCAAAATTTGCCATTTCTTGTTTCTTAACTTTCTATTATATAATCGACTGTATTTCTGCCATGACTGTGTGAAGTGTCCCTCAAATCCAGCCATTTGCAATTTTTTTACAATCCGTCCACTGTGCGAAGTAGCTTTATTGTCTTTACCATTAAAATAAATAAATATGTGTTTGCATAAAATCTTTATAGTCAAGAGTAAACCAAACGAAAAACACGTTTTGAAGGTGTTAAAAATACTTGTAGGAACTTCATTTCGAAAAGTGAAAATAAACAATAAAGCCATTGCCCAACACCAAGAACATTTCAACTCTTATTAAAAGGTCTAGTGCTTGTTTTAAATTTAAAAGGCTTCTGAGCACCTCATCGAAGCAATAAGACTTGCATATACTGTACATATATACGTTCTTACAAAAAGTACTACAACATCAAGGTTAGAAGAGAAGCCACAAAAACAAGTTTTTTTTTTAATGTGCTGAAATGTTTGTTTTAAGCTGCTCAACGCGCGATACATAAATTTTAAGTTCTGGTTAAAAATCTAATGCGGGCCAAGAACATAAATGTAGGAACAAATTCAGGATATAAATCAACGGAAAATGTTTGCTTCAATTTAAATTTGTTTCATGCCGCAAAAGATTGATATAATTAAAAGTTTTAATGGGATTTCATGACTCACATATTATTATTCGTTGTGTTATACTTGAACAAAAACGTGATTTATTAAAATAAAGTAATAAAAAATTATATAAAGCAAAAAAGATAAATAAATAAAATCAAAATGTAGGAACAGTCAGGCTGGACTAGATGAAAGAATGTGTTAGAATTTAAATTTTAAAACCAAACAGTTTTTCATATAAATAGGAAAATCGAATTTTTATTTCTTTACGTTTGGAAACAGTGATTATGGCAAAGTGGCCACAAATGTTTTTGGCATTTTTGCGAAACCCTGGAAAGAGCTTAAGGTCATGTTACAGAACGTTTACATATTTTCATCGGACGATATACTATATATATATAGATCTTTTTTTTTTTTGCATGTGCCTTTTCACCTTTCGGTGATTTATGGGGACCCGTTGTGTGTTATGCCACCTCCTCACAGAAAATGTTTCAAAACTCCCATTGTTAACGCGACTTCCAAAATCCCCATGATTCTTTTGCCATCTGGTAGCACTAAAGCAATTTCGAAATAATAACGGATAAGAATTCCAACATGTACATACATTTTTTTAACGAATATACTGTCTAGAAGCGTCTTACCGCCTTCGCCATTTTGTAGGAGCTTAACTGTGAAGCGGTTCAGACGTGATTGTCTTTAAATCTATAATAGAAATTACCAGGAATTTCCATACCAAAAAGTATGTAGAATAGCTATTATTGAATCTGTAAATTTCTTATATATTATTTTATTATAAAGGAATTTTAATAAAGGTTATTGCGTAATAAATCAAGCCTTTTATTACGTATTTATAATTTATTCAAAATCCCGTGGAAATTTCTGGCTCGGCCGATAGCCTTCTCAACACCCATCTTTGCACAAATACTCTCAGAATCTTATGAGAATTATGCAATAAATACAAGCAACAGAGCTAAAACGATTTACAAAAACAAAAATATAAGTCTATACATGACAAGGTTCAGACAGGTGGCAACATCCTCAAATATGTTTCACGGCATAAATTATAAACCCCTTGCTGAAGAGCGCGGGCCGTCTAATCTGTTCTGGTAGCCCGAAATACCCCCATTCTTAGCTCCTCTCGTAAACAGAATCTGTTGCAAGACAACAGCACCGCGAAGACAAGAATCACCAGGGCACTTTGCAACCCCAGTATCTCTCTAAGCTCCTGCCTACGTTTTTAAGCTTAAACAAAGCCCCCCGGTTGGTAACTATTATGCCAATTGAGCAGAATAAGATGACATTTTCAGCGATTGTATATGTAAAAGCTTTCAACATTATTAGGCCACAATCATATAATATATTCGCTTACTTTTACAATTTTCTGGGATTTTCTAGATCTGATTAAAGAAAAATGCAAATATTTTAAATACGAACACAGAACAGTTTTGAAGTCAGTGCGCCTGTTCACTTTCCAGAATGTTAAATATAAAAAGAATGGAAAAAACCTAAATTTTGAATGTAATACTTTTAATACAATTTTCTTAACTGTTAAGAATAATTTTCTAATTCTGTGTTGGCCCTAATTATTGATCACTTATTTCAGTTTTTAAGCTCTAGGGCAAACAAATTAGTATAAAAGTGAGTGAAATTAAGTGCTACGTTTTAGAAACATTTCTACCAACAACCACAACTTTTGCATATATTTTACTGTTTTTGTTCTTAAGCAAAACCAAACAAAAAAATTAATGAAAAACAATTGAGTTCTTCCCCTCGTCATCTCTTCTAGTGGGGTGCATATAAATTATTTTAAAGTTTTGTGTTCACATACAAACCAACACAAACTAAAATGTAAAGTGCTGAACAAATTGTTTATAATATTGTTTATTTTCGTAGTCGGGTTAAAAATATTGATTTATACAAACTGTGAAGACATCATCTAAATTTAAGGGCTAAACTGAGTTGTTAGAACCATCGGTTACAAAAAAAAAATCAAGCATCTACTTAATTAAAACAGATTACACAATTTAAAATATCTCGGTTTTATTTAAACTATAAATACTACATTTTCAGATGAAATGTAAATAATTGCAAACAAAATAAAAAAAACTGGCTACCTAATTTGTCGCCAACAGAATCCTCTTATTTATATATTTTTGTCAACCAAATTGACATTTTCTAACAAACAAAAAGCAGAAATATATTTTAATAAAAAAGTGTATTTGCCTCGCAACTATTGAAAAATAAGTTTTGTCTCTGCTGTTGGTAAAATTTTTCTTACACATCTACTTAAATCAGGGATGGAAAATTCTGTACTTCTTTGATCGATGATTTACAGCTTTAGAAAAAATAAATTTGAAGTTTTTATGAGCATCATGATAGGAATATAAGATTGAAAGTTTGTGCGTTCTTAAAAGTCAAACTTTCGTTGGCTGGTTTTAGGAATGTATTAAAAAATCTGCAGACAAAAACGTTTATTGATTCACCAACATTCCCTTGGGCAATTCAGACAAAAAGAAAGAAATGCAAAAATATCAAACCTCAAATAACTTATGCAATAATTTCTTACTTTACTTTGTAGCATTCACAGTACATTGATAACACAAACACCCTTCCAGCTTTTGGGTAGTTATTTCTGACAATATTCTCAGTGTGTAAAATATATTTAGAAACGCCTTCAAATTGTTTGAAGTGACAATTTTTGTGTTTAAGACACGTGTTGGTTTATTATAAGACGACAATATTGTCAGACATCTGACAACCGTGAGATCATTATTCGTTGTCATTACCCGGTAATTTTCAACTCACTCCTTATTGTTTAAATTATTGAACCGCCATTGTCTGAGAAACATTTTTACGGGCAACACCGACCCATACATACATATTAATACAACAGATTTGGCAACTTTTGCACCTTAAAAGAAATAATCTTACCATTTGCACTTCCAAATTTATTGTCACATAATTGTCTGGCTTTCTGAAATTGTAAGGCTTTCTTACGAACGTCTGAACTGACTATTTACCTCCGGGTGGCAATTTTTAATTGTCAGCACATTTTCAAATCTCACAATATCGTAGGATTGGACAACCGTCAGCTTAAGTGTATTTAATTTTTATGTAAAAACTATAAACAATAATCTGTGGAGTGACCTACCTTAATACATTTCCCTATTTTTGGAGAAACAGCAGATTTTGAACAATTCTTTTAGGTTTAATAATAATAATAAAAGCATTTCTTGCTCTTATTGTTATTATATTAAAAGAACAAGTTTTTGGCAATCTTCGCAGAAAAATGTACTTTCTCATCCGTGAATATCAAATTAAATAATAAAACCGGAGTAATTTTTAAGCCAATGTGTCCAAGCCAAGCTTGGTCCCATATAACTAGTTTGAAATAACTTCTTGCATCTTATATTGAAATAACAGTTAATCTTTTTTTAAATGCATCGCAATAACGGAGCAGACCAACTTCTGGTAGATATTTCTAGTGTTTCGTTAACACTTCGCTCTACGAGTTCAATATTCTCTATCGTGAGAATTAAGCTCGGTCTACCCGTTGTTGACGACGTTACAGTTCTGGTTCTCTGTTCAGTTGTGAGTTTCTCCATACATATATTCTCCAAATGTTATTTATATAATCTGAAAAAAAGTAAAAAAAAACATACAAACGAAAAGTTATTAAACCGATAGTGACTTTTGGCCCACCCTATACAAAATAAAATTAACTCAAGTTTATTTTCTTTTGAATAACAGTATAATTTTCCATACCTGTCTCAAACGTTTCAGCTCTTGGAAGGTTGACTGCTCCTTTCTTTGTCTTTCAGTCATTTGATGTTACTCGCTTATTGCAATTTTGTGTCTGTTGTCACTGACTGGAAAAAGTTCGTACTTCAGACTTCAAGACCTAAGATTTGCCTTTTTTGCCTTTTTTAATGCATCTGGTAAGAAGAATGTTAAACGAGAAAAGGCTTGAGCTTATTTATTTATAATTGTAAATTTATAAATTACATTAATGCGAAGAGAGGAAAGCAAGTACCCATTCACAGTTATGTTTTTGTAGAAAGTTTTGCTATCTGAACAAAATCAAATACTTAAGCAAATAATTTTAGTTAAAGGCAAAAATTAATAAAAAAATATTTAACGGCAAACAATTTTAGGCATAAAACTTAAATTGATGTTATGGAAGATATTAAAAAAGACTTGTATCATTCAATTAACGGAAAAAAAATATTATTAAAAAGTTAAATCGTACCAAATACAAAATTAATCGTCCCAAAAAAAACGTCTGAAACTTATCAGCAAACTATAAAGCCTTTACAATTATGAAGATTTTCGGGAACAGACTGAATAATTTAACTGTAAGGCCTTGCCTTAAAAATGAAAGCCTTGTTTCTTAACAGCATAACAGATGCTGAATTCGGTCATTGTTTATATCCGGAGTGTCCTCAGTCGGCGTGAAAAGTTATACTACAATATAAAACTTTTCATGGAAAATAATTTGTAGACCGATTTCGTTAAGCCGCTGTCAAATGAAAAACAAAATTAATCGAAGTATAATCAATAATGAAAATTAAAAACCACAAAACTTCAAAATTTAATTTTAAGCCAAATAAAATTAATTAAAAATTATGATATTTTTTTAAACAAAATTGTTGCACCAGTTGACTGACAGCGTTTCGTTATTTTTAGCCTCAGAAAATGTTTTTGCTTTAAAAGAGCTCACCTTTATTTAACTACCACAACCCACTTTTTTTTTAAATCATTGTCATGGTTATGCCACGTTTTACCGCGAAGAATTTAGACTAAATCACAACTTGTATTTCAAAACTATTTCACAATATTGGCTACTTGAAACTATTATGAATCTACAAAAATAGTATTTGAATAAAACTAATTGGAAAGAAAACCCTTGACTCAACTTATTCTTTACTGCACGATCAACTTCCCCCTGGAGAAAAGGTTTAGCCTTGGCGTATATCAAATTCGGGAATTGTGTTTTTCGGGTTGTGCAGTGGAAAGGGGCGTTCGGTTGGCACGGCAATCACAATGCAGGCCCCTCTGAAAAGGTCTACTAGTAGAAACCAGCAGGCTTGGGCATTCTGGTATTGGTCGTAGGTTCCTACCTTGGCTGAAACGTTCTGACTGTGGTTTAAGCCTAAAATCTCGGAAAGAGGCCTTGGTAGATACCGTGGTAGTAATCTAGGCTCGGTGACACAAATATATTCGATGTCTAGCAACAGATTTCTGTTCTTCGTAAGGAACTGCATGGTGGCAAATGTACAGGCGAGTTGATTCAGGTCTCATGTTGCTTGAGTATTTCGTGTTTCTTTCACTGGTAGCCCGAGTTCTCGAGCAAGCGGTTTCTGTTACGTGCCGACTCCCACATACACGACACGACAAGTCGATCGAGTGGGGTTGCCAGATGCTGACATAAATCAATTCCGCAATCTGCATGATTAACTCGAAAACCTATCGGGTCCTCAAAGAACTCACTTTTTTTTAAAACAGGCCATATATTCAAAAGGTGTATCTAGTTGGTTGTTTTTAAATACCTTCTCAGCAATGGATGGGTTGGTGGACGGTACGCCCAACGGTACAGAGGTTATAGCCTCGAGTTCGCTGTGTTTCTGCAGACAAGCAACAGGCTTGGTATTTTTTTGTTCTTTGTTAAAAAAAAGAAGATTCTTGCTGCTTTTAACGCAGTTATCGAATTTCCAATTTTTTTTTAACCCACAACAGTTAATGCTCGTTCTGTAACTTAAACTACAGTTTTGGGGAAGGTAATAAATATCGACAAGGTATTAATTTCCCCGAACTCTCAATACATGTAATTACGTACAACATTTTGTTTAAGTTTTACAGCATTCAGCATATTACAAACATATGTACGTACGAGTACTTATGTTTTAGATATATGAGTGAATGTGTGTGTGTGCGTTTGTGTGTATTTAAACCAAAAGCATCTTTAAGTGGAACTGAAAACCACAGTTATACTTGCAGCAACAATTACAATAAATTATTAGCAACAATAAAAGCAACGTATTCAGCAACGGCAGCAGCAGTAACAGCAACAGAAGCAAAAGATATAACAATGCGAGCAACATTGGCATTAGCAGCAACATTTTACAAATAATGTTGTAATCTACACTTTATTTTCCTTTGCGGTTTTAAAGTTCTTTCCGTACAGTTTGTTGGTTTTATTATAATATAGTTATAAAGTACACTCGAAGAGCTTTATAAATGGCATAAGGATGCTGGCGAACGAGCATTTTGCATGAAAGCGTTTATGGCTTTTAATTTATTAATGCTTTTTACCAATTATATGTATTTACGTCTACTTGCCAGTGCTGCAAGCACTGTTGAATATTCTTGCTGGTGTTCTCCCGGCTCTAATACTACATGCCGTTTTTATTTCATAATTCTGCTATTGCCTGCCGCAACTGTTTTTACTTCCGATACTTGTATTGGAGTTGTTCATCTTAATTTTGATGTTGTGTAACATTTAATGACCCTCATTTAACAACTGAGTGATTTTTATGTATTGCTTTTGAATTAATACTGAAAGTGGAAAAAGGAATATTTGCAATTATGAGATAAAGTTCCATTTTAATGTTGCAGAAATAATGGAAACTCGTGAAATAATTTAAAAAAGTTTTAGTTTAAGCAGATTTTAACATTGTTCAGTGTTTTTGTTTCCTTTCCTTTTCAACTTTTCAATGCTAATTTAATTGGAAATGTTAAGAAACTTTTCTGACTTTCGCAATCGATAATGAGAAATCGTGTTTGTTGCTGTGAAAATAAAGTTTTAATTAGACGGCATTTTGATTGTTTCTTGTATATATTTTGCCATTTTTTAAGCAAAAGCGATTCTCTGCCATAATAACCGAACAAGGTGCTTATGACAAGCAAAGCCTGTAATCGATTTGTTTCACAAAAAGTTGTGAAAGCAATACTTTGTTTGAGAGTACTAAAAGAGAGATACATATTTTTCTTTTTTCATTTAAACTTTAGATTTTTCCGAAAGTTTTTAACACGAAAAGATGTACTGAACATTTTAGATATTCCACAAAGACGCTTTTATTGATCATTTCATGTTAGTTTAACTTGATTTCATTTTAAAATCATAATTTATTTTTTAATTTTAAATAGTAAAACTAAATTTATTTAATCTTTGTTTATTGAATGGAATGATGGTGTAACTGAATAAAAACGCTGGTTAAAGAACAACGAATATAATTGTCATTTGTTTGCTGTTAGTTCTCCTACAAATAATAATAAATTAGATGGTTTTGTCTTAATTTAGATAGAGAAAATTTTATTTATATTTAATAAAGCTTAAGAGTGTTAACCTGGAGAAAAGTGAAATTGTGTTCTTTTAGGTCGAAAGAATAAATCACAGCAAACCAGTCAATATAAAATTACATAAAATAAAACATATTTATATAAGATTATTATTTTTTCGTTTACATTTATAATATATATTCTACTATCTTTCGATAGTTGGAAAAAAATCACAAATAATAATAATAACATGTGAAGGTTTTGAGTGCAGCTTCTTAACAAATTAAGAACAACTTCATATATTGTGCACTTTTCTTCTTCACACAGAATTCAAAAAGGTGAATAATTTAAGTTCAAAACAGTCGTCGATAAAATTAAGCGACAGAGGCGATTTTATGACAATTTTTTCCAGACCAGCCGTTTGTTATACAACTAAATAAAAAAGTAAATTATTTTATAATGCAACAAACAATTCTTTTTATCTGTGTGAAAGAGAAACAAATTATTTTTATATTTTGCAACTAAAGTGTTTGATCATTCAGTGTAACCCCAGGTCCGAGTTCAAATAAATAATGTCACTGTTTCAACGAAAAAGTTAAAAAAAAATTTAGGTTTTTCTCAAAAATTTTGCTTTCGTTCTTCTAGTAAATATTTTTTGTTGAATATGAGAAAATTGTCGTCGAAGTATTTTGGAAAAAAATATTATGATAAAGATAAAAAAAAAATTCGTTGAAAGAAATCTCTTTAACGATCTAAATTGAATCCACGAAAAACAGGAAAATATCATGAGGTATCTTTTTATGCCTTGCCCCAATATAAATTTCACAAGCAACAGGTTTTTTGCAAGAAACCACAGCGTTTCAAAGACAACATTTATTATGGGCAAAAAAGTGCGCTTGAGCCGGTACCCTATTTGAACTGCTGAAGAAGCTAAAAAAGACTTAGTGCAAATATAAAAAAAGTTTTTTTTTTTGTTTGATAAGCAGAATATGTGTATTTTCAAAACCACAAAACTGTACTCAACTTCAGGTAATAGCACATGCCATTCTGTAATGCTTTTACTCGTATCCCTATTATATCATTCAATTAAAATCGGTTTTTATTGACAAACAAATTGTTTGCCACTTTTTTTCACGATTTTATAAGACCCAGTGCGCTAATTAATAATTTCCGTGCTATTCCTTTAAGCGAAATTTTAACTAATTTCAAGCCCATAAATTATGCAGGAAACCAACTAAATAAGCGGAATCAAAACATAAATCATATTAATATTGTATTGCAGAGCGAAAGGAAAAGCTAAAACCTAATACACGCTTTTACAGTTTCTTGTGTTAAGCACACAACTTTATTAATTAATTAGTAACATCCTTTACGAAAATTTTCAAAAAACTAATTAATGAGGCTTTTACTCGCAAGCTTAAGCACAAATTTTGTTTACATACGAAAGGGTGTACACATGTGCATGTGTTTGCTCTCAAATGTTGGCGTAATAATGTGTTCAGAGGTGTTGCTGTTGTTGTTGTTGTTGTTGCTGCTGCTGTTGTTTGTTTTTTCTTAGGTTACAACAGTCTGTTTAACTTTCTACAATTAGGTATTCGTTTGTATCCCTTTGTACACCAAATATCCATAAAATCCAAGCAGAAGAACAAAATTAGCTTAGTCGAAAAACGAACAATAATAAATCTGTTCCACAACTACCACAATAGCAACTAATATATGCCAGACATAAAATTAATACGAGGGTTGAAATGCTTTTGGCAAATAATTCTTCAATCGGCGAGTATCATCTCTTTAGTGGAGCTGGTTCTCAACCAAACCATCCCCGTATAAATATATGTAAATGTTTTAAGGAAAAATATGTTAAGATATTTTGGAACGAAGCTGAATGTTGGTACACTAGTACAGAAATGGTTGCATATTAACCTGAAACAGAAACAGAAGAAAACTCTTTACTTTCAATAATTTTTTTGCCGACCACCTTTAGGCTTTACAGTCGTATACTGCCACTTAAAACGAAACAATATTAAAATGTTTGCGAACACATGTGCTATTTTGTGAGTAAGTGTTTAGTTTTTGCTAAAATATTCCAGCAGAAAAAATTAGATTCTTCTGCAATTTTTCAACAGAAAAAATTCCATTATCTGTCTATTGGTGGCAGTTTCACAAAACCGCTCCAAACTGAGGAGATTACCTTTTCGAAATGACATATAATGAAATCGCTACTCATTCGTGACAGTCTGGCATATCTGGGGATATTGGTCGTCGCCATAAGGCTTAAGTCTTGTCTTGATACAACATCAATTTTACAGCCTAGAAAATAAACTTAATATGCAATCACACATCTTGATTATTTATCATTATTTTCTAATGATTGCCTTTGGCGAGGCACATTGTTCAGGTTCATGTTGTACTTTCTGCTTAGCAATAATATACTGCGTACTCCTACATTCAGTTTTTATTATTTTAAGCGCACCGGTTTTTATCGAAAAACTTCCCGCTAGGCTTTCGATAAATAATTTATCTTAGTTTTGGTTCTTCCACTACAGGATTATTCTTTCTAAGTTTTCTTTCCGGTTTTTTTAAATAACTTTTTAAATCAATATGTGAAAAATTGAAAAAAGTAAGTGTCATTGCTTTTTGCAAAGGCAGGCCGGCCGGAAACTAGTCAGAGTTACCAGTATATCGAAATGTTTTCGGAACTTTGTATTGGTGAAATATTGGCTTTTCTCTTAAATAGTGTTAAATTTACATGAAATGCTTACAAAGTAACAGTAACAGTATTTGAATTATGATTTTGATAATTACGTATTTAGGTTCACACATTTTTGTTTACCCGCAGTCAGGGGTGGACTCCTAAATATGCAGTCCATTGTAGCAGTACTAGAGCAGGGGGAAGAGAAAAGAGGAAAAGGTGTGTTTTTTATTCTATTTAGCAGAGATGAAGACATCGGAATTTAATTGATACTATTCGGGCTGTTCAGTGCTCAACATGAACATTTGTTTATTGGGTTATTGATTTTTTGGCCTCTGAATTGTTAGTTAAGAACTCTAACAACTCCATCCATCGAGGCGCTCATACAAGTTCATACATTCATATATGCATTTATATATAACAAAAGTTGCTCATATGCAAAAACACTTATATTGGCTTTTTGCATAAAATCGTGATTAATTCAAATTTCATGGGAGCGGTAGCATATTTTTAAATAAACTTTCATCTCATAGTGGCAGTATATTTCTGTTATTTACTTTGCACCTAAAAGGGGCACTCCACTTTTCGAGGTATAGATAGGAATAGGGCAATCAAACCTACTGTATGACTTCGGTTGTGCACGTTCTTTCAAAAAGTTCACCAAAAGTCGCCCTGAGATAATTTGCAAGAGGGTTCCTGGCATTGCTCATAGGTTAACCTCCCTATGCTTTGGTATAAGCTGTTAACAGTGGTTTTTTTTCCAAATACAGTAATCCAAATATTCCCAAGGAGCTGTTGTTTTGCAACAAATTCCAGTCTTTCCTACAGAATCAGATGTTGGGGAATTTTGAGGTGAGTCTGGTTAGAGCCTGATGTTGTTTTGGGATTTTCAGCTACCAACTCAAGTGCCTGGTTTTCCTGCACTGTCTAGGGAATTACTGAGGGACTAGATAGCTCCAGTTCTCCAGCAAGGGGTTTGCACGTTTTACTCTCCCCAAATATCACAAGGAGGTACTGCCTAAAGGTTCCTGATAATCCACTGGTAAGGGGAGGGCGGTAGTAAGCTGTTGCCGACTTCGTCAAGTGTGGTTGCTCCACCATCAGGTGAGTGCATATTGGCAGTTGAAATCTCAATCTGTTAATAACTTTGCAGCAATGAAATGAAATTTATGTTTAAAATTGTTAAACGGGCTTTAAAATCGTCTTCATTTTTGCACATTTTACACGTTTGGACGTTTTCCTGTTCTGCGCTTTGTTGTAAATATAATCATATCATGTCTCGCCCAAATTAATGATTTCAAAGTATCGCTAAATATTTCCATGGGAACCATGACTTTTGGAAATCCCCTTTTTAAATGCTAAAGCTGCTGTTACGAACAGTCATCTCAACCATCAACATGTTTCTTATAAAGTAAACTTATGTTGCCCTTATTGACTTCGAAAAGAAGCACCGCTATTATTTCAAAGAATTCGTATGTTTGTTGTGTCATGACGCCCAAAAACAATTTGCATACATAATATGCATGAGTATGTTTATTATATGTTACTTTACCCACCGTGACCTTCCTGTGATAAGTATTTAATTCTTGCACGTTGACGTGTACTCGTATGCGTGTACACAGCTGGAAGGTACGAGCGCATAAGTATTTGAACACATTCATATGTACGAAAAGATGACTTGGCATATACTCGTATGAATGTACATACTTTACCTTAACTTGCTTACCGTTCTGGCTTAATGTTTTCTTTATTGTTGTCATTGTTGTTGCCATTGTTATAGTTATTCTTATCTTGCAATGTCTAATTATAAAATGGCTTCAGGCCTTAAGAAACATTACTTTTTATTTTGCCAAATTCCCTTTTTAACCAGAACAGGAATAACGGAAAGTTTGGTGTTATCCCCGCAAACAGTTTCCTTTTGTTGCGGGGATTGAAAATCGAAAAAAACGTAAAGCAAATCAAACAAATTTAAAAATTAAAGAAAATAGAATCCTTAACTGCTAATTGGAATAGTTGGGTCTAAAAGGAAATTTCTATTTGTTTTCCATATATGTATGTATCTACGAATGGATTTTTTTTGGAGAGGTACAGAATTTTGAAATAAAACAAAGATGAATTTTTTTAAACTGACATGAAATTTACTTCATTCGAAAGATAATCCTCTGGCATTATAATTTATATATGACTTTGGAGGTCCACTTTTCGATGACTTTTTCCAAAATTTGTAGCCGTATATCGGCAATAACATGGCGAATGTGGTCCTCAAAGTGGTCAATCGTTTCGGGCTTATCGGCGTAGAATAGCGAATAGCACATATTCCCACAGAAAATAGTCTAGTGTCTTTAAATCATGCGATCTTGGAGGGCAATTCACGGGTCCTAAACTTGAAACTATGCGGTTGCCAAACGTGTTCTCAATCGTGGCACGAGCTGTGTGACATATTGCGCCGTCCTGTTGAAAACACAGCTCCTGCATATCAATGTTGTTCAATTGATCAGTGATTATGGCATGTTGACTACAACTTTCTGGCCAGCATCGTTTTTAAAGAAGCACGCACCAATGATTCCACCAGCCCATAAGTCACACTAAAAAGTTAGTTTTTCTGGATGTAACATACAGGAGGATTATCATCGCTCCATATACAGCAGTTTATTGACATCTACTCAAGCAGAAGTCAGTTCATCATCAGCGCCAATCTTGTCTCAAAATATATTTCCACACTTTGGCAGCGTTATTCAGGTGTCAGTCTATTCATGTTGAAATGCCAAAACTAACTAAACATAAGTCACTTGACTGCTGAAAAAATGGCCGCCAGGTAAAAACGTGTTGCCAACTTAAAGTTTTATACCTCTATAAAAACACCCTTTACATATACATGTATACGAGCACTTATGAAGTCTTGGCAAACAAGATTTTTTGTACAAGCTCCTATAAAACTGCTGTTTTCTTTTCATCAAAATCTCTAAAATATTTTTTTCTTAGAATTTTCAATATAAATTTTACTCTGCGATTTTTTAGTTTAAATACATTTTTTAAACTTTTTGCACTTCACAACCCGGGGGGGGGGGGGGGGGGGGATTTTAGCTACACGCACATGGGGGTTGGGTCATAATGACCCACTTATTAAACTCGGGGTTTTTTTGCTGTATTTATGAAAAAATATATACAATTTAGATTGAATCGAACCTTATTAAGGAAATAAAACACGACTTTGTTAAAAAATAACGTTTTTATTTTTAAACAAAAAACATTTCATATTAAAAAAGTTAACAAAGGAGGCTTCTTCTGGCTTAAATATAATAAACACTTATTTTTTTTATCAGTTTTCAAATTAAATGGATATTTTTATGCCTCTATGAGTAATTAATGCTTATAAAAAAATAAGAAAAAAACATTTGGAAGAATCATCATTAACGCAATTGGCGCAAAGAGGTATAATATGTTCCGGACAAATTTGACACGTATGATTGGTTTTTTCGTCCTTAATTGGCAGGACACACCTGACATCTTTTACGAACATTTTTGGCTCTTCTGATGACAGCTCAGTAAGTAATTCCGATTTTCTTGCGCACTTCTCGAGGTAAACGTGTAACATTTTGACGGGCTTTCAGATGATCACTGACAAGAGCAAGGCCTAAAGTCTTCAAGTACTGCCGTCTCTTTTGGTTTGAGCTACTATTTATTCGATGTATTATAACTCCGTTAACGGCAGACATATTTAAAATAGAGTAAAATACTCTCAATGGCCACTTCTTTGAGTTACGGCGTTATATGAAGCGCACAGTTCTTCAGTCACGTCTACCCCACATTTTCTCAAGTTGTAATATGTGTTAATTTCTGGTTTTTTTCTTCTCTCCCATTGATTCATCAATATTGTCATTGTGATGGAGGCTTGACATCAACAACACAATTTTTTTTGTACATGAAAAACCAGAGTAATATCCTTCAGAAATCCAAAACGAGATGAAAAAACTTCAACTCCACGAGTTTTAGTGAATTCGGTACCTTGTTATTGCACAAAAATATTAATATACCGTTATATTGAACAATAATATAGAGTTTTCCAACTAAAAATAGTATTTGATATGCAAGATACATAAAATACAAATAGCGCAAAATATCTACGTTAACTGCGGGGATGGGTCATACTTACCTTTTTTAACTTTAAGCACGTGCTACTCGAAGTACAATCGCCATGCGACTGATTTGAAATTTATAACATTCAGAGAGATTTAATATCTCCAGCTACTGAGAAGAGCGTAGAGAAGAGAAGTAAATTTTTAAAACCACAATCAATTCGAAAAGTGACGGGTAGTTATGAGCCATCCCCCCCCCGGCGCCGGGTTAATTTTTGTAAGAAATGCCCCTAGTATAAGATTGGCCTGCTTTTCTGTCAAATGAAAGCTCGTTCCATGTATAGATCTAGAATAATTCTTCTTTTTCACAAATCAGAGCATCAGAGTCGCTTTGCCGAATACACGTTTATGGGCCACAGCTCATAAAATGGTGTTCAATTATCCTGTGAGCCACCCAACTACAGTCCGTCTGTGTAATAAACAACCCATAAATATTCATAAGCACCACTCCCTCTTTCTTCCTTTCTATAGCCTACTTTCCTTGTTTTGGTACAATGCACTGCCTATGCAGGGGTGGGCCGCTAAGTTATGGTTTAACCCAAAATAAATTGCAGCGCATTCTTAACTTATTTAATATATATTTAATTTATTAACATTTGCTTTTATGCATTTGCTTTATGATTAACATTTGCTTTTTATTTCATCTTAAATTAAGGGAATTTAAATTCATTTCCCCAAAAAAAAAAATTGATTGATTTTATTATCATGAATTTTAAAATTTGGAATGCATTCATTTCCTTAGTATTAGAATATATTCATTAAGAATTAAAAATTCTCGAATACAAGCATTTCATAAACTGAAATGAAATTAAAATTTTCATTAAGTCGTTGGAAACGTAAAATAAAGAAATTGATATTTATTTGTATGCACAATTTTAGTTTGAATCTGGAATATTTCTATTTTATTTGCAGGGATGAGGATGATTTGCTCTGACTGTTCAGTGTCCAGTGGACTATGCACAGTCAAACATCGATTAGTTCAACATCCCCATCATTGCTCTTTTTGTTCTATGACAAATTGAAGAACTTTCTTATTTCGTATAGCGAAATTTTTTTTATTTTAATCTTAAATTGGAACAAAAAGGATTTAATATAAAAATATAGCTCGTTAATCAAGCACAAATAAAGTTGCAATTGGATTTTTTTGGTACCTTCTGAATATTTTTTAAATCGTACTTATATTTCGTATTTTTTTATCGTACGAACTTTACCGACACGTATTATTTCCTCAATAAAATCTAATATATTTAATATTTTTTGCTCACCAAAATGCTAAGGAAATTAGTTTTACATAGGCCTCAAAATTAAGCAGACAATTCACATGTTTGGCTAACCAGACAGTTTCTATAGAAAGAAGTTCATCTTTCTACACAGAATTTCTAAGCTTTCTTCCTGTAGAGACAATAACGAAACGCGTAAAACTAACGTGCTTTTAAATAAACACATCGATAGTCTGTCGTTAAAATCAACAAATAATTTACTTGATACATACTATGAAACAAAAAGATTATATTCTTATAAACACATAAGAATATGCCCGTAAGTGTTCAATAAAACTAAGATGTGTGCGCTGCACAAGTCTACAAACACTGATCTCCAAATTCGTCTCTATTTCCGTAAGAATAACAAATTCAACGAAATCATTGAGATGATCAATCAGTTTCTGATATTGATTTCAGGCTGAGTTATTTACATGCGTTCCAAATTTATTCAGAATTAATATGTTGAAGATCCTGCTCAAAAGGCTGTAAATACTCGTACAATACAGAAAAAAAACGACAGTTAAACTCTAGTGCCATCCGTTAGCAAATGTGAGGACATTTTCTATGTACGTCGTCCTTCGCAAGTAAAATAAAACACACCTGAATTAGAATATAACAATTTTGTGGTTTTAAAAAAATGTGCATTTTTGTTATTTAAAAATTTTTTTATATTCATTAACATGTTCGAGTGTGTATGTGTGTATTCATGCTCTCATTAATATGAATATATTTAAAATTACAAATATTTAAGATTTTGTTGTCAGGTAGTTGTGACTTTTCTTGCAATATCACTAAAATTATCGGAAGATATAAAATGTAGAACGTCTTGTAAAGATGAAGCAAGAGTTTGTTTATTCAGC
The DNA here is from genome assembly GCA_932526305.1 of Epicampocera succincta. NCBI lineage: Eukaryota > Metazoa > Arthropoda > Insecta > Diptera > Tachinidae > Epicampocera > Epicampocera succincta. The sequence goes on from OW052034.1 coordinate 65,139,949, forward strand.
CCTGTGTAATTATTCTGAGAAGATGTTAACAAATTGTTAGTGGATGTTAGATGTTACTTAGTGGGAAAGGTTATTAAGAAAATTCAATAAATACTTTTATACAATTGCAACGAAAACAAGGATTGTCACATGATTGGATCACACATCCCAAGTCTAATCCAAATACTCGTAAATTATCTTTTTAACATTAAGTCAAATTATTAAAATCTAATTAGTTTAGATATCCTGGTATGAAGTTCCATCATTTATAAAATATAATTTCATTCAATTGACAGTTGCCAATTATGTAGCTTCTCCGTTGTTTACTGCGATAATCCATTTGACATCGAAAAGGCACTGGGATTTTAGTGTAGAGAAGATAAGTTTTTAAATGACTCAACAATGTCTTTCAGTTTATTTCGTAAAAAATCCATTATTAGCGTTACTTCGATAGGAATATTAAATTTTAACCTTTTATGAAATGCGGGTCTTCTAATCACCAGATGCGAGTATTTCAGTCTTTGATATACCGTAGAATCGTGACACTGTGACGATAATGCAGCTCTCTGCGAAGAATTTTTTGGTGTCGACATTGCCATTTTGTATTTTATAGTACATCAATGAGCAAAATTGTTCGTTTGTGCAACTTTTCACGAACTCAGTTTAGGATCGCCGACTATATTTTTTACGTAATCTTTACTTTGGATATAGTGGCTTTGCATGCCTCTGCTCATTTGGCCGCTACAGCTAAAACAGGGATTTGGTTCTCTCTACATGAAACACGAAAAATGCACATTCAGCCGTTTGTGAAATGTCGTCATAGAAGTTTCAATCGGTCATAACAGTTCCATTTGAAACATGTTTATTACATCTATGAGATTAACCAGGTGTGTTGTGCTACGCCGAACTCTTCCATCTGGAAAGAGAATATTGAAAATTGGCGCAATTGGCGGGCAATTTAGGCACTTCCACTCTGCCTCCCTATTTCCATTATTCCATTATTAACTTATCTGGGAGTAATGACGCACTCAAAAGAAAGCTTTGTGTATTTTTAAATTGTTCAACCCATTATTTCTATAGTAGAGAGTGTTTTATTATTCATATTTAGTTAGGCAGGATGTAAAAATCTATTGACCTAACAAATAAATAAATAAATAAACAGATAAAGTCTGAGCTAATTCTTGTGAAAATTTCAGAAATTTTCAGGTCCAGCGGTACAAACACACATTCTGTTTTATATATGTAGATACGTCCTTTACCTCTCGAAAATAAGAACATTCGATCTGTTTTCTTTATGATGTTCGAAACTCTCTACAATAGATCAAACAGGTTTCTTCTTTTCCGCAGGGAATTCTCTCCCAAACACCAAACTTACATTTTGTTATAAAAAACGAAAATAAAACGTGCCTGTAGAAGATACAAAAAGCAACTATTAATAAATGATCGTGATAAAAACGAAAGAAATGAACTTCTTTTTTCTTACTATTTAATATAAGACAATGAGCCAACATTACGCCGCACTAACAGTACGTCAATGCCGTGGCATATCAGTCGAGAGACAAGGGTTCTCTTTTAACAGCAGCAGAATAGAACCAGCCATATACATATATGCATACATACATACATACATACATACATATTACATACACTTCATTTTAACTAATATATTTCTCATTTAGGAGCAAACTTTAATCTGTTGCAGAATCCATAAACATTTATGTGCTGATTATAATTGTATTTACAGCCTATTTATATTGATGCACATCTACGTATGTATGTAGGTATGTGTCTATTTAGGGACATACTTATGTCTATTACTGTATATGTGTGTTTGTTAAATGGGTAGTTAAAGGTTTTAAAGCTATTGTTGCTTTTGTCCTTTTTATAGCTATTTATGATTGTGGTTTGTAGCATGAAATTAGTTTTTAGAGTTTAATAACATAAAGAATGCCAGATAAAGTTTACAAAAATATATACCTACATATTTATATATACATATATGTATATATACTGGGCCACAGGTTTGCTGCAAACAAATGCCAAAACAAATAAACAAATGGAAAATAAAAAACAAAGGAAACAAATAACCGTTAAATTTAAAAGCCATCATTTTGAAACCACTTAATTTAGAGCACAAACTTTCTCATCACATACAGCGCAAGTTACACTTGCAGAGCTCCAGAATTTTTATACTAAATAATTACAGTTCATAAAAAAAAACAATTGCTATTAAATTTTTAGACCCCCGTGAAAATATTTTATTACTTATTTATTTATACATCACAGAGAAAAATTTAAAAGTTATAACTGCACAGAATAAAATACTTAAAATAATTCTTAAGCTACCACTGATTATATGCAATCAGTAGCACCAGGGCAGTACTACAAAGTATTGAAGTTTTAAACACACGCTTTAGGCCAAAATGTTCTCAGTCTGAAAATTGAGTTAAACAATTATTTCAATAGTCAACTAATGGGATAGTGTCCCATTTAATATTCGTTTGAGACAGCAGCTTTCCTTTTGTCTTGAAGTAAACATTTTTATCGTTCCCTTTTCTTTTTTATATTGACGGTGTTTGTTAATAGTTTTCCTTCAACTTCTACGCTTTCCACTGCACTCTTTTTAAGGCATCATAATATTAGAGATATAAGGCAAAGCCATTTCTTTGCAATAGTTTTTTTTTAGCATATAGTAAATTTTTGTTCTACTATTTAATAAAATAAATATTAAATAAATAAACTGCACAGAATGTACCGGGCAACTAAAACCATATGCTCACGGTGGTGTTAACAGGCACTTACAATTGTTTCCGTGACTAACTTCACGTCTTCACACAGCCGCGTGTCCGATATGAGATTCGTATGAGCCGTATAACAAATAACAACAACAAGCCTGAGCGCACCTAAAAGATAACGACACGAGAGCTGTTCTTCAGTCCAAAGCTGCTTTACGACGGCGCCAATGAAAATAATAATATATTCCTTGATGGAAAAATAAACACAGAGATTAAACCGAATTGTGAACACGCGAATAACTCACATGAGAGAAAGTATTGGGATGCTCTTCTGTTCTGTCTACCAGTTGCCTGATACTTTGCCTCTACGCATTCCTTGTGAATTTTCACGTATTTTAAATTTTTCCTTCACAAAAACTGAGCTTTACATGTTTAATTCCAAGTTGTTTTTCACTTATCTTTTGGCACTTACAAAAATAGTCACTTAATGGCAACCAATTTATTATTATTATGGTCTGACTTGAAAAAGTTGTAATAATTAAAAGATAATTAAAAAAATTGCTGTATAGAAATTTAACTTTTAAGCTTTAATTAACAAAAAATATTTCCTCCAAATGATGACCTTGTTCTGCTAATTTTCCCAATGTTTATGATGAATAGCGGGTGATTATGACTTAATCAGAAAGTACTGACACCGATTTCGACGTATTTAAGCCAATACAGATTGTGGTGTAAATGACTAAATGTTCATAACACAATTATTTGAATCGAAAGTATCACTACAGTGGAGTCCAACATGTTTTTTTTCTTCTCAAGATCCAAAAAGAACATATTCCAAATATTATAATATATAGTTCTGAAATAAATAATATAGAAACGAGTTGTGTCTTCGTATCTCATAATATTTTAACTTTCACTCCTTGGAAGGTTCGAGCACATCTGTATGTCAACTAAAATGCAAAACCATGTAACTCACGTTTTACTACTAATTTAGAGTAGAAAAAGAAAACAATAACATGTCACGGGACCTTCGCTTTTAAAATGTCGAATTCTTACTATATGAGAATAAAAAGTAACGACGTCGTGGATATAGTCAATGAAAAAATTCGATTTTACATGTTTTTGAATGGTTTTTTTTTCGATTACAGGAGCATTGATTCATACGGACCAAGCGGGTTCGTACAGACCTACATATCGTTTTATTTGCAGGAGCTGGCGATTCACAATGCTTTTGCCTTGTAAATGTTAATGTGCAACGAATAGGCCGCATGCAAAATGTTAATTTAGTAATAGCACTTAAAGTACAAGCATCTCTGAAAATGAATTTATTTTATAGTTTTCCATGAAAAAAGCAGGATAGTACTGGCCAACATTGCGAATAGCTGCCCTTTTTATAAGCCACCGAAACGTACCACCAAAAATTCCTATAGGGCTAAAATTTTTTTTTTTTATTTCTTTGCATTCAAACATGATAATATTTAGAACTTTTATAAAAAAAAAAATCAGTTCACTCAGACAATCTTATGCGAATAAAAAGCAAGTTTTGTGTTAAAATATTCAATACAATATTCGTAATATAAAAACCTTAAAAGTAAAACTTTTATTTATTTATTTGCCTGTTGCTTTTCTGAAGTTTTGTTGTATTTTGTGCAAATAAGCAAACAGTGTCATGGCTCACTTTTCATCTTTATTGAGTAAATATGAAAATACCCAAAACGTTTACTCTGTTTTACTTATAGGGTGATTGATTAAGAGCCTAGCGAAAGAGGCTCATAACGCAACAACTTTCCCAAGTTATTCAAATCCGTGCAAATGGTTTTTTTATCAATACCTAGTGAGGAGGCAAAGTACTGAAATTTAAAGAAGTCATCTCGATAGTGATCGACTTGATCTTACAGGAACACATTTTTTCAAAAAAATTCTAATACCGAATTAAATTTGTTGGAATCAAAATGAGAAAACTCTGTACTTTTGTTGAGTTCCCTTTTATGGTCTTAAGAAAGGAGATTGTTTTGTAATTTATTACTGTGCTCCATATTTTTGAAGAGGAGAAGACAATTAATTTGTCTGGAAGGGACAACTACCATTGCCGTAGTTTTTACAGTATGTATCAGCACTTGTGGTTTTTTTTTATTTATGTCATTGTAAAATGCTCTGTTTTGGCAGATAAATTCCTATTTTTCCCTTAAGAACGTATTTATTATAATTTTTGGACTGAAATTATTGCTCTGATTAATTAAAAAAAAAATTAAAAACAGTATTGTAGTATTTGGGGGGGACTGCAGAATACTTCGCGGCCGGTTGCAGATTATTCGATGCTTAGTTAATAAGGAAGAACTAGGTCTGTGGTAAATCGATAGATTTCTTTAAAATCTTTTTATTAAATGCCATAACATAAAGCTTTTATGTGTTCATACCATAATGTTACCACAGACACTTTTAGTGAAGATCTTAATTTAATTTAATGAACTTTACTGTTAGATCTGAGTATTTCACGTTTATATATAAAACTGATTATAAATTATCTTATATTTATATTATGGAATTGTACTCAAAAAAAAAAGAAAATAAATTGCTTTTACTTCATATGGCGCCAAAAAACTGTTTTCACAGAAATTGCATTAAATTGTTATTGTAGGAGAAAAATTCTGAAAGAAATTCTTCCTTTCGATACATTTTAAAGTTAAAGGATTAAAAATGATGTCTGGTTCTCACAGGCACAAAAGAAATTTTACTTGATGATCGATTAATAATCTTATAAAAAGGGCTGTAATTATAGGTATCGGGTTTCTACCGGAGATGTAGAAACACTTCATCAAGGACACAATATTGAGTCTGTGTTAATGAATCTAATAACGACAGAAATTAAACTTATTTACAAAAGCAAAACAAAAGAAAATTAAATTATGTGTGTAATTTAATATCACAAATTAATTGATTTTTATGTCTATTGACAAATGTTGAAGGTCCATATATACTAATGTACGTCCATATGTTTATATATATATATCTGTATGGTGTACAATGAATATGTTTCTGTCAAGGGTTTGTTTACTTGCCCAAAAGGGGCTGCTTAATAATTGCGGGTCAGAAAACTGTTAAATGAGACGGATTTTTCAAATCATGCACAAGTGTCAAATTTCATTAGACAGTGAGAGCTGTTTACTTTTACTCGTTTTTTCTGTCTGCAAAACAGTCAATATTGTTTTGGAAAAACCATCCACCAAAGCTAAATTGAAAAAATATAAATATGTTCATGTGTCCTATATGTATATGTGTATGTAAGCATCAGATTTTCTTAACTTTTATAAGGATGACAAGACAAGAAAAGAATTACAAGTAAATTTCTAATTCCAAACTAAATGCAAGCCGGTGCATATCAAAATTAGATAAAAACTTGAATATAAATAAATGCTTGAAAATGTGTATTGACGAAATATTGTCCTTTGCAAAAACGCAAACACAATTACTTTCTTTAATTTAATATTAAAAATTTTAGGGCCTTACAAGGGAGTAATAAACTTATTTGTTTATATAAAATAAATTTTATTTTAATGTTAAATCGTGATAACTTAACATTATTCAACTTCAATTTGAATAACGTCGAAAAAGGATATTTTAAAATTTTATGAAATGCTTGTTTTCCAGGAAATAATTCATATAGTTTGTTTAGGCACATTTTACACTGATACATCGTATATTCAGAGCTGGAAAATGCTGATCTAATACATCGAAGTATGACCGTATGAACACATTATTAAATTTTATTACAAATTTGACACTCCATTAGTCTTCCTTAGTTGTAGGAATTTTGTATAACTATAAAACTGTTCACCTGATTAGGATTACGTTGGAACAAAGTGCAAATTGGCCAGTAGGCCGTTCCGCTGCCAGTAGTGTGCCATCATTAACGGTAAATGCCTTCATCATGAAGTGGTTCCGGAAGAACACCAGCATTTCTATTGGCCATCATTAATAGTTTAATGAGTGAAGGTGCTGAAACTTCAATGGACCAGCCTAAGGTCCAAAATTTGGATTGTATTTCAGTCACGTTATGGCATAAATTTATTGCTACTAATGTCGTGTTATATAATTTCGTTCAAGGGACGACACCTGCGCCACTTGAGGAAAATGCTCAGCTATCACTTATCAAGGTTTCTTGTATTTCGTGGTTTGAGATGTGATGATGTCAAAAACAAATAAAATGCTGCATTGGATTTTTGGGCACTGTTACAAATTTCATCTGTTTACTTTCACACGAAAGGATATATATAATACTGTAAAAGCATTATAAGTAGTTAAAAAGCTATTCCTTTTAAGAATTGTTTTTGCCTCGTCTAGAAACAATAGAACGCCACCGTCACGTCACGTTCATCTAATGACAAAACACGATTACAAAACTGCTATTTTATATTTATATATTTATAAACAAAAATCCTGCGGTTTCAATAAGAATGAAGCCCACACAGAATCTGCAGAGATTTGAAATCAGGTTCAAAGTGAAAAACTAGAACAAACTTTTCATAAGTAATAAATACTGGAAAAATATCGCTTTACTCTTGTCCACTTCTCATTCTCTTTTAACAATTGAAAATCATAGTCAGAATTTTAAACCAAAATAATGCAATACTCAACTGAACCCTTATCCTGTACTTGAAAAATAAAATGCATGTGACATTCAAATATTTATTCATTCTTATGCGACACAAGCAAATTCAATTTTAGCTCAATAAGGACACGTTACACAAAGACAACGATTGGCGTTTGCTTAAGTCCTGGTCGAAAAACAATTAAAATTATGTTGGAATAACTACAGCTGCAATCTGCGTTACCGCCTCAACTGGCTGCGTTTCGAAAGAAATTATCGAATAAAAGAAAGAAGTCAAGTAATTTTTATAATGACAACATTTATTGATTTTGATCTTTGTACACAGGTGCTGTGTTTTATAGCCTTCTGGTCACTAGTCTCGACAGCTCGTATGTGCTAAGGAGTAGCTGAGCAAGTAGACCTGGAAGCCATTAAAAAATATGTTCAAACCTTAAACTTTACTCTTATAATCAATTGTCTTTAAGAAAACGATAAGAACTAAAAGAAAACCTTCTAAAAATCTTTTTCAAACAAAAAAGTTATCTTCCTTTATACCGCGATATAAGCAGCTTTATATGTGTTTAAGTTATATTTATATGTAGCTTTAAAGCGACTAAATAAACACAGTTGATTTAATTCCACTTAATGAATCCGACGTTGTCTATGACAACTCAATTTGAGGAGCGAATTTTTTATTTTGTATAATTAATTTAATGCAAAAATAATTTATTTTAAAACGAATTTTAAGGCGAATGCGACTTAAATGGATGACAGCTGCACATCTTTGCGCAACACAAATTTCAAATGACTGTATTTACAGTTCATCAAAACAAAAAAAGTGTAGAAGAGTCCAAACAGACGTCTGTCAATATCGTCATCCTGCTTGAAAACAAACATTTTTATATCTACCTTTTTGTATCTGGTTACACCAACATAATTTTATTACGCAAAGAAATATAAAAAACTATACTAAGAATTTAAAAAAAGAAATGCTTTTATTTAACAGAGGGCGTTTACGTCCGCTTAAAACCACATGGAATAAAAAGTATCCAGTAAAACAGATTAATTAACCGCAAACATTTAAATAGTAAACACACCCATTAATTTGAACCGGCAACCGAAAACCTAAATAAGCAACCAGCAAAAAGTACTTCCAACGGTGGTGGAGGACTTACAATTTACCGTGATTCAAAAACATTTGCGTCGCACATACACACACACTTGGACAAAGATAATTTAAATATATACACAATCGTAAACGTGCATTTTGACTGAGGTATTTCTGCCACAACTAACACTCCTTTAATGCTTTGTGGAAAATATTAATGAATATTAAGTAAATTAGAAATAAGGATAGAACGCCATTTCAGACTTTAACACACATATAACTCAGCAAAGTATTTTGAAGTCCTTAAAGGAGGAAGCCTGTTTAAATGCCATTTCAAACAGTCAAAGTTCATTGGAAGCGCGTTTCGTGTCGAAGAAATGAAGAAGAAGGAAGTTATTTCTTCCTTAGTTTTGCTCCTATGATATCATAATGAATGGTGGCATATTATTTAACTTTTATTCTAATTCGGTTTTATTTATTTTATTTCCCAAAATATTGTTACTGCACAGCGTGAAAAAATTTGCAGAAATGAGACAAACATCCTCTTAACTTCAGAAACAAAAAAAGTTTTAAAAATCTCTGGCAAAGCGCAAAAAATTACGCAAAAAGTTTGAACACGAACTGCAAAATGGATATACGAGTATTTCCTCAATTTGAACACAAATTTAGTAAAACAAAAACTTTAAAAATCAGTAAAAGAACTAATGGAAAAAGAGACAACTATCGTCAGCTGAAATGTAAAAAAGACTAACTAACATATTTACTATTTTACAGCAGCAACAAAGTAATAACATGTCCTGGAACTTGCACTGGCAGTAACGCAGGTTTTACTGACAAAATGTCCGATTTTTATTATATAAAACATTATTATTATTAAGGGACATGTATGTGCTTTGCTGATACGCCAATCCAACTAATCAAAAACTCCTATCGTATTTGTTGTTAATTATTTTGTATAGCATTTCGGCTCAAGACATGTTAAGTAGCAGTAGGGAAGTTGAAACCTTCGTACCCAACGGATCTCTTGATCGCGCTCAGAGTGGCCTAATTATGCCCCTTGGCGTCTTTTGATCATTTATTACAATGGAAAGTTTCAAACTGATTGCGTTGTTGTATTTGTTTATTGAGGTCGCCGAAACTAATTGTCTATCCCAAACTACAACGCAATAACGAACGCAGGTATTTTGAAAGAGAAAAAACTGATTTGGAAACTATTTGTCAACTTTATCTTGCCATATTCATGTGTCACTCACATGAACGATTGCCGATATGTCGCGCTTCAGTCAGTTGCTTTAATTTCAATTAGTTTTCTGCTGCAAAAAATGTTGGCGAACGTTAACGCTCGACATCGTTGGGCAGGCTTTTAATGTTCAATAGTGTTTCGTCTCATGTTGGGCTAAGATTTCTTAAAAGTCCTCTAAAAATTTCGCACATTTTCCTGGCCAGTAAATGGAAAATGCTTCCAACACGAATGCGTTGGCAAACTCTTTCGAACTTTATCCTGCAAAGCCGAAGCAACAAAAATGTCTTCAGTTACAGACCATAAAAAAGCGGAAAACTGTTATTCAAACAAATAATTTAAGTCAAAGCTTAATCACAATTCAGAAACTTAGAGACCATTAAAAATAATGTTCAACCGACCTGACTGTAAATACCTGCATGTTTTCAGGTCTGTACAAGCTTTTATCCCCACAATTTCACCGCTTAACTTTTTTTTAAGAAAGAACACGCGACACAACATTTACGTTGTTGACTTTTTTATGATTTAAATACTAGATTGGGGTCATTTTATGATTTTTGGTACGAACGAAAGTGCGAAGAGTGTGAAGATGTGCTTATCAAATTAAAAAACCTACACGCACACATACATACATACTAGTATAAGGGTTAATACAACAAATAATTAGTAATGCGGGCTTGTTAATGACACAAATTGTATCATTTTACGTTTTTCCCCCGAACAGTGCAGGTAAGAGTGTTGTTTAACTTTGGATTTTCATAAATATGTGCCTGTTTAAAAACGAGTGAATGGTTGGTTTCCATATCCAAAGCGTTTTGTCGCTTGCGAGGAGAGGATGATTAAATACGGTTTGCCAAAAATAATAGGAATAAATATGCAGATGTACATAAAACCATTACTTTCTTTTTTATATTGTACCACGCACACTTTTTTTTGGATTAAAATACATATTTACATACATTACCAATTGACAAAAAAGTTTTCAGGGTATTCATATTGCTTTTTAATTAACCGTTGCTTGGTATCTTTTGCCGTGTCGTTATTTATTGAATCTGCAAAAGCTGATACTAAAAAAGAATATATTTTAAGCTCTTGTCAGGGCTGGACAAAAAGTGATCGTATTGTACCGGTAGAATTGTCAGCCCTACACTGGGATGGCGGCATGGGGATTCCTTCTTCGCAGCCAAGGATGGGCGCCGTCTCGTACATCTCTTAACCAAAAACTACGCTTTTGAATTCGTGAGGTTCTGAAGCCACTATAATAGTACGGAAAGCTTTACTTTGACGACTTTGAATTTTTTCAATGTTCGATGTTGAGGTAGTCGAATCCCGTAGTACCTTAAGGGCAAGAGTTTACAGTCCGTCTTAAAGTTAGAATTTCAGCCTATTAGCCAATTAAGTTGCGGTGCTTTTAAAATCAACTGAGTGCGTTTTGCGCTATTCTGAGGCTGCCATGTCTGTTCACTGTGCCTCAATATATGCCTCTTCAATTTTTATCACTCCTCATACAAAGTAAATTTGATTAAATTTTAGTTGCTTTTGCAGAAAAAAATAACGTTATTCGTTAAATATTTGTACGGCCCACTTGGAATATCTACGATAACGGTAAAACTTTCAAAAAAAAAACTCCCACATTTATTAACTATTCGGTGCAAATATTTATGCGAAATTACAAGTGTAAAAATTATCACAGTTTTATGAATAAATTAGGGCGCATTCCACGACTTCGAACGTTAACTTTCGCCAGAACAGAGTCGTGATTAAAAGCCAACTACCTGAACTTATCTTAATGGCTAGAGCGTTAGATGAACTTTGCTAAATAAAGTTCTTAAAAACTGGAAAATGGCGAAAGTTGGCGTTCGACAGACGTCGTTAAACAGGCGGTTAACAAATTGACACAAATGCTGAATTTTTCTGTTAAAATTTATTATTCGTTTTTAACACATGAAATAAAAACGTACGAGGGCTTAATATAACAAGAGTGTATCTCGATTTTATGGTTTTAACAGCAGAAGGAAAAAATCTAATAAAACTCCAAAATTTTTTAACGAAATAAAAAACAATAAATAATAAAATAATTTCAGTTCAAAGCGGTCAATAAATTCAATGTTGAGTTTTTTTAATTGTTTCTCTTTTAAGATAGCGAGTTTTTAAACATTTAATTAGTTAGCATTTTTTTATAAATCAGCTGTAAAAAGCTAAAAATTAAATGTACAAAAAATCGAGTTACATCCTGTTTATATTAAGCCAACAATATATATGTTTTTAACAAATAAAACAAAACTAATTAAAACGAAAATAGAATTCTCTTGCCGCAAATTATATGCAAAACAAAAAGTGCAACGATTTTTTTTTTCTATTATATAAAAATTTGTCTATACTTCTCATTCGGTTTGTGTTTTACATGTCCTCAATGGTGTTTAAGTCTTTACGTGAGGGAATCGCACAATTAGGCTATATATGTATATGGCTTTCGCAATATTAAATAGCAACAAACATGTTGAAAATCTTTTTTCATCCCATTGGAAAAAACTTATAACATGGCCCTCGTTAAAAATAAGCAAACACACCTGCGCGTAAATTAACACCTGCATGTGTCTATTAAGCATTCCTTTTTGTTATTCATAAGCATAATTTTATTTCTTAAATGCTAGGTCACGATTTTGCTTATTCATATAAAAAGAACAAGGACATATAAATGTGTCAAAACGGTCATAAGTATAACAAAAAGCAGCGATCCCATAAAGCCAGCGGTTTGAAAATGTGTATGTGGACATGTCCTTTTGTACACATGAGTGCTTTTGTGCGTGTTATACTTTTATAACTTTATGATTTATTATTGTCAATTTTGTTTCAAGGAGAAGTATAATTAATTAAATGTTTATTTCAGCTTAATTTGATATGATTTCTCAGTTAATTAGTTAATTTATTTGAATGAACTTCCTTCTTACTTGTGGTAATGAAACGAATATGCAAAAATATTTCCAATCACGTAGTTGAACTTTCATTCTATAAAAACGGCTTTCCTCGCTCCATTTATAAGAAAAATTATTCGATTGTTTTCGTCAACTTTTTATTAAGAGAAATAATTGAAAAAATTTTGTTGTGAGGTGTCGATTTTTTTCGTTTTTAAAAACCATAAAGAAATGAGAATGCTTTTAAAATAACTTCAGCACGTGACGTGCCATCAGACTAATGCTGTTGACTGTCCCACGATATAGAACGCTAACGTTCACCAGTAGGCTGAAGAGCAAAAAAAAAACTGATTTGGAAAGTATGAACTCGCATCACTACTTCTATTTTTATCAGTTTTCTGTTGCTCAAAGTGTGGGCGAACGTTGACGTTCGACATCGTGAGACAAGCCTTTATATATCAAATATGCCAGATTAGATTGTTTAAAAATGAAAATGAAAGTTTTTAATTTCAATTATAAAACTATTACTTCAAAAAAAATATAAACGATAAAAATATTATCGGCTCAACTTTATGTTCTGCTCCGTGTGCACCAAAATAAGCAAAAGTTAAGGACCTCAAATTCGCAAAGCCTTTACTTTTATACATATTAACTCAGTTTTCCGCCAGCCACACTACTCGCTTTCTTACATATAACATTCAGTTTGTAAAAACTTTGGCCGTTTTGAAGCATCCCCAACATCGCTTCCTTAGTGCCAATATCGTAATTAGCTCTTAACAACCAGCATGTTTTGCATTTCTGAAGCCAAGAATAGTGGCAAAAGGTTCAAAGGTGCTGGTTTAGTAATCGGAGTGAGGCAACACTCAGTTTCAAGAAAATCAAGTAACTTTTTATGCAGTTTAATCTTGATCTTGTTTTCTTGCATAATTTTACACAATTTCTTCATTAACTTCAGGGATGAACTCTGTCTTGTCTTTAGGCAATTATATCGAATGTTAACATTCTCGGCAGTCAAATCATAAAACATAATCACTATCATAAAAAAAAAACTGAAAATTATTGAAGATATTTAAAGTTCATTCTAGAATAATAATTCCCGATGAGGATGTTTAAATCAGAAGAAAATTAATATTATTATACCTTTCAGGCAATTTCAATTTTTTACTGCCATCTGTTTTCTTCACTTATTTTGACTTTCGCATTCTTTTTCTTACAAAAATAGTTTTTTGCGTTTTCAAGGATTTGTATCTCATAATTATTCACTTACAATTTTAGAAAAGATCCCTATAAAATTTCGAAATACAGTTCATTTCTCGCCAGAACTTTTTTGCTTGATTTTTGTTTTGAGGATTTATTGTGTAGAAATTTCTTTAAATTTTTTTTTTTGTTATAAGTACCTCAACGTATTTCAAATCAAACTATATGGTTTTTAACCACGAAGTTACAAAAGCTATAAATTATTGGTCTCCACAATTGCATAAGAAATCAAAAACAAACAAAAAATATGAGATTTGGCTTGGCTTGGCCAACACATGCCATTACCCAATTCTTATAACATCCCTATCGGGATTTTGTGAGTTAGTATTTTACAAATTCATTAACGGCTGGCTGATAAAGTTACTAAAATCTTATGCACATAAATGTTCAAAGAAACCTACTCTTCTATTCTTATGGTTGTTGAATAAAAATTGCAGTGCCATAAACTAACTCGAATGAAGCTAATTTGTGATCAGCTGAAACCTGTGCGGAGCGAGTGAGCACTGACTTCTTTCGCAGGACGTTACATGTGAAAGCTAAATAGCACTTGGCATAAAAAATTAGTCAGCTGTTGAGTCACCTATAGCTCATCTCCTACCAACCAAGAACAGCTTTTAGTTAATTCTAATCCCGACTGGGACAATCGTGCTATAATATACACATAAATAGACGTACTTATATCGCTAATAAAATAATTTTGCAATTCAGGTGTTTGTGCTGCAAAACGAAAACACACACACACGTCAAACTGAAAACATGATACTTTACGACCTGCGGATAATGGCAAAAAAGAAGACATCTGATCACGAACTCATACTAAAAATTTTATTTTCCACTTGTGCAATAAAAAACCAAAATAACTGATAAGACTACAAAAACTTTTATTCAACATAATACAGTGAAACTTTAACGAACTTTATTTTAACGAAAAATTCAATATAACAAATGTTCTAAAAAAAAGCACCTTATCCGCAAAGTTTTTCATACAAAAGTGCACTATATCTATAACGCAGAATTATATCTATAGCGAAACGCATCTAATCAGGCCGAACTGGTAAAATCTCGGTACAAAAACACGGAAGTGTAAATGTGCTTGCGTTTATATATGTTAAGCCACAGTGAAATACCCATTCAAGACCCTCTACGCAACGAAGTAAGAATAATATTTTAGGAAAAATGTTAAAGTCGCTTTAGCAAAAGAACGAATTCTGAACCTTCGCTTTTTGTTACGTTTTCCAAATTTTTTTATCAAAATATCTCACACATATTACAAGAAATTTTGTGCATTTATAAAATTATCGATTTTAATAACAGAAGTTAGAAATATCGAACGATGTACATCACTAAAAAGCTTAACTTTAACCTAAAAGGGTACTTCTTCTGCAGTGAATAGCATCATTGCTATCCCCCAAGAATGTACTCAAATGTAAAAAGCCAATATGTGCCGCGAATTGCCTTACCTAAACCTAGTGCCAAAATTGCTATAAGGACTCAAGTTCGGACAAATGCGGCTCACGAAAAATATATGCTGGTTATGTAACAAAATCAATATAAATTAACTGGAAATTTATTGTATCTTCCACGGTATATATTTATAAACCCCTTCACACAAAAACAAAATATATATAAAAAAACTGCCATAATCGTACATTAAAATGTTTTACTTTTTTTTTGAAAGTTGGTAAAAACTTTGTATAGATATTATTTATAACAACTGAAGATCAAAATGTCTGCCTCGGTAGATACTAGAAAGCGAATACGCATAATACAATACAAATGTAATTTCTTAGAGATGTGATCAGTATTGGGTTGATTCTTGTCAAAATTAAAGCATTCAAACGTAAATCAATATCTATTCGGAAATAAATGTCCTTGATTGAGGTGACAGATCTGATGGCGGTGACAAGAAATTGGTTTATTTTTATTTACATCTTGAAAAGTAAATTTTTATTAGCATTCTTATGTAAAATAGAACATGAATGCAGAAAACTATAATTAATGATAACGAAGTTCCGTTGGATGTCGTTCAGATTCATTATGTTGATGTTTCTCTGTATAATAAATAATATTTGATTCAAACGAATAGTTAATCAGTTTAAAACAAGATGACCTCTTGGTCTTGTTATTCTAACTCTTAAGCTTTAAATCAATATTTTATATGGACGAGAAATTGAAAAAAATTATACATATATATTATTTCAAAGCAAAGTGCATGTGGCGCTACCTGGTGCGTCAAAACAATTTTTGCGAGTAAAACACAATTTAAGTTTCCCCTCTGTGCTGAATTTTCATGCTGTGCGCGTTATATAATTGCATTTGTACACTAATTTCCGATGTTTTTGAGCCGTTTTTATATGAGAATTGAAAGTTTTTTAGATACAAATACAAAAAAAAATTTTAAATTTATGAATTTTGACACAATAGGTGGGTTTTGTTGTGCAAGAACGCATAAACATATATACATCGTAAGTGCACAAGAACGTAGTCAAAGTTTACATTGTGTTATAGTCGAACATAGCGGAATGTTAGAAATGTCAAAAACAATGTTAAAAAAAAAATTATTAAAAATATTAAATAAAAAGATACAGTTTTCTAGTAATTTGCACCAACAACGAAAACTGAGAAGATTCCTTGTGCTTTAAAACACATTGAAGCAGCAAAAAAAAAACTGATCCTCAAAATTAAAAATTATTTTAAACTATTAAAAAATACCAAACTGATGTACTTATTTCATCGTCATTATCGGACGTTGCTTTTTTTACTGTTGTAAAAAAATGCTTGATTGAGGGTTTAATCTTTATATTTATATAGAAAAATTAATCAAATTCCTTCCGTTTCCAAAAAATTAAACTATTTTTATTTAGTAAAACGTATATGACTTAGAGTGGTGTTATAGGTAGAGGTAGAGGGCGGTTCAGACTATAATACGTTGCCTTAAGACTTGTCAAAAACTCAAATAATACGTGTGACCGAGATGGTGTGAATGCAAAATGTTAAATAAATGACAAATAATACGACAAGTGATTTGATATGCCGTTTCGTTTTAAACGATTAAATTTTTCACTGGATCGCAGTTGCAATTTTATAAAAGTCAAATTGACCATTTCAAGGATTTCATAAGAATTCCTTTGCCTACAAAAATCTTAAGACCTATAGGCACATATTTTATATATCTTATTTCTATACACGATACCGACTATAACAATCGTTTATGCATATCAATCACATTTCTTTTGAATACTTGTAAGTACAGGGTGTTTTTTAAGATTTACACAATTTTAAATTATAATGAAACAGAAAAATACAGATGTATGTATATCATTCGATAGAAAATGTTATGCCTTTAATTAGTTAATTACTAAAAAGTTAGCCTCACCCAAAATGCGACAATTCTGCTTATTTCTGTACCCATTTAACCGAAAATGAGTTTTTTTCGGAGAACAAAATTTTTAATGAATTGGCGGCGGTGGTCTTATGTTTTTAATTCCTACTCAAGTTGAATCTTGAATGCTTTCAAGCCAAGATTGTTTCTTAAACTCTTCCATAAAGAGGAAGGACACAACTCCAGATGCTGACAACGCATTTATTTGGATATTTGTCAATGCTTTCCTGTACGGCGGCTACAGCTTCTTCAGTGCGCACTCTGCCGCATCTTGCAGGACATACATTATCATTAAGAGTACATGTCATCCGAAAATGATCAATTGTTATTCGAATTAGCCCCTCGGAAGAACGATTCTTTAAGGTATCAATAATTTGCAAGCCTTGCTTTGGTGTACCAGTCTATCTGTACTGAAATGCCAAAGTTGTGAACCCCTAAACAAAAAGTCACTTAGTTTTAATGAAGTGGTAGTTCCCACTCCACCATTATTGCATAAATGGCCGTAACACAATTTGTGTTCAATTTGTGCAATCATTTTTGAAATAATTCCTGAGTACAAAACGATTCTTTGGTCGGATTTGCTCAGTGGTAGGATTTTCAAAACTCGTGTTTTACTGTATCGTACAATTACAGCTGACTTAAGCTGCCAAGACTTTCGGCAGAACTTGATACGAGCGAATCAAAATAATTTTCAAACGAAATTAATACTTTTCAAATTAAACGCAAAACATAAACAGAAAGTAACAGAGAAGAACCAATAACGACTCCATCTTATCGCAGATTCAAGTTTTTGTCTGAATTGCTTTTTTGCTTTTGCCAAACTGCATTTAAGAAACTTTGTTGAAGTAGAGCATCAAAAAATAGAATTAAAAAACTTTTATCTTGTTTGGTATCTGATGACTTTGAAATCTTTTAAGTAGGCTTAATCTATTAAGTGATTTAACTAAAAAATAATATTAAAAAGGGCAACATAAAAGTGGAGAAAACAAATTTTTTTTTTGCACAACAATCTGGCAAGTATTAATAAGTCTAATGGTTGTTGTATATTATGTTTTGAGAAGGGCAAACCGAAAATGCAACAAAAAAAAAACGCGGAAAATGAACATTGATCGGTGTTTGAATAAAAAATTTGTTACCAAAGTTTTTTTTTTTTAAATTAAACTTAAGCTCAAATAAACAATTCCCATGACTTGTTCTTAGGCAAGAGCTCGTATTTAATATTCTGAGTACCCTTCTTTGCAAATTTTTTAAAACAAACTTTTTAAAAGGTCTTCGTCTGTACAGCCAGTAAAGTTTGTTTCATGTTCCCTCTCTTAGCGCGAAAGAAAAATTATTAATACATTTGCTAAAATTGTAAAAATATGTACAAGATGAAAACTTTTCTTTAGCCTTGCAAAGTTGTTGCTTTTTTCAATTTTATTGCCAGCATTTTTATCAAAGCTCTAGTATTAATTATAATGTTTAAACGTGTTTATTTAACAAATTCTTAGCTACAACAGCAATTTACAAGAACCTACTACCAGCAACATCCCCTTAAACATATTAAATGGAAATATAAAATAAAAAATGTGAAATGAATGCTGGGATAAAAAGTTGCCAGCGTGTTATACTTTATCATCATAAGGCTTTTAGTGGAAAAAATATTTTGTAACTATTTGCTCTGCTAGCGCCGCCTCTTATTTACACCACGGGGAGAAATGTGAAGGCAAAAATATCAACGGTTGCCATACCTTTCATTTGTGATGCGGCAAAACAAGGACTGATCCTTTAGCTGCTCTGCCTTCTGCTTTCTGGGAAGATGGTGGTTCTTTCTTACCGCCTTCATTAATAGAAAAAACTAATGAAGTTCATCCAAACGGTGACATTGAAAGTATTGAAATGCATTTAAAGGAAGTCCCAGAGTTATTAAAACGCAATCGTGAAATCTTAGACGGAACTCAAAGGTTATGGGACGAAGAATGTGATGTCCGTTCTTCCAAAACTTTCACCAAAGGTTAATTAATTAAAGAACGGAAACCAACAGGCTTCGGGGGGTGCTTTGAAGAAGCACTCTTCACGTTGGTCATGTATATTGAGGTGCCTGCTTTCTAGCTGGGGTGAGCAAGGGCGTTGGCGAATACTGGTCATGGAGTTGCACAGCCCTATTTACGTTAATCCAAAACTCTGTGGTCTTGCAACAGATTTCTGTTTTTCATAAGAAGCTAGATGCGATTCTGGTTAAGGACTTATATTCCTTTGGAATGGAATGGAAGCACTCCTCTAAGAATCTAATAACACTGGCAGTGTCACGGCAGCAAAAATCGTGTTTGACTTTCATTTCTAATCACATGCGATTCTTTTTGAATTCCATTAGCCTTTTAATTAATTATTTTTCATAATTTGTATTTTATCATAAAAAAAGTTACTGCCTTAACGTAATATGCCATGCCAGGCATGTGTCGGGTCGTTTCTTTGGTGCTCATGCGTCACTTCACCAAATCGTTTTGTTTTATCTAAAAAAACAAGCGATGAGAGGTTCGACAAGTGAATTTTTAAAAAAAGTATTTCAATATTTTCATTGTAAATAAAAAACAAGTTAAATAATACTATAACAACTTAAGAAAAACCAAATTGAATCAAAATCGAATAAGATTCATTTGCTGTGTATTTGGGTGATTAAAGTTGCGTTTTAAGTGATTCTCAGTATAGAGTTTAGAATACATATTAATTATGTCGCAGCTGTCCCACTTATAAAATCAGAATTCGTAAAAACCCACTCAAAATCTGGCATAAGGACTAACAATACAGATTCAGACTTTCTTAAGCCATAAAATATAATGAATTGTTTAATAAAAGCTGTAGAAAATTATAACAAATTATATAAAATATGCATTTGCAGATATTTATTGTGGCTTTACATTGACATATCGTTTGTGCCACTCTTCGTTGTTAACAGATTTGAAAAGCTTTACAAAAAATGTTATATTATTTAATATGAAATACGTGTACATTGAATTATGTTTAAAGAGACATTGAGATTTAAAAGTTATAGTAAATGTGGACTCACCCTTGACCCCATCCCACTGCAGCCAGTGTTGATAAATTCTAAAATTCTAATTTTCTGATAATAAAATTAGTTTTGACAGATATCAAGCAGCTCAATTACATTCTAATTAAACTTATTTTAAATATAAGATAATGGATCAACATTTAGTTTTCAATAGTATTAAATTAAATAGACTTTATAGAAAAGTTATTGCTTTTGTAATACAGAATTATATTTACAATAAAAATAATGGCATTATTAAAAATTAAATTTAAACTTATTAAAATCTTATTTAAACTGTCAATAAATGACGATGTGACTTCTTAAGCTTTAATAAACAAGAAATAGTTGTTATAAAGATAAAGCCTTGAAATTTCTATTTCAAAACGATTTGAAAACAATATGAAAGCTCATAAGAATTAAACTTAATACT
Source organism: Epicampocera succincta (assembly GCA_932526305.1). NCBI lineage: Eukaryota > Metazoa > Arthropoda > Insecta > Diptera > Tachinidae > Epicampocera > Epicampocera succincta. The sequence goes on from OW052034.1 coordinate 65,160,611, forward strand.
TTTAGCCCCGATCCTTTAAACAACTAGATTTAGCCAGCTTCCTAAGCAAAACTTTGCTTTAATATTTCTACTGATCTCTTGGCGCACCCAGTTACTGGTTTTAGTTTGGGTGCAGGAAATCAGCACTTTTCAGCCGTCAGAAATATTTCGTATCCACCAGCAGAAAAGCCTACTATTGTAGTTGTTGGCTTGATACTATCCCGCATAAAGAACGGCTGCTGGCTGGCTCTAAACTTCATTCAAATTGTTCGTATCATCTATTCACTAAAAACTGTATATGAAATGGTTTTTAAAAATTATCCGAAATATGTCGCAAAAAGTGTTAAACTCCGGGCGTCAACTGCAGTTAAATAATATTCTAAGCAACGCCTAGAAAGAAATTAAGGGCCCCTTCTAACCACTATTGTGTGACGCCAACGCAATCTACCCCCAGCCAGTTGAAGGTAAATTAATGTTTGCGGCAATTCTCAAATGTCCATGGTCTACTGGGTGAATGCAGCCAAATGAATTCGAATTTTTATTCAAACACGTTCACTTGTGTATGTATGTATGGATATGTAGGCAAATGACATAAAATTTACATTTATAACGCGACATAAAACATTCATTTTTCAAAAATCTTCGGTATCAGGGTAGAGAAATATTTTCGTATGATATTGGTTTTAAGATCTGACCTTTTTCTATTTTGGTTGAACACTGAGAAATAAATCTGTTTCTATTTATAAAACAAATAAAATTTTATAAAAATATGAACAATCAACAACGTTCAGCTGCGATTGGTTTCCTCTGGCCTCAGCAAATGTTGCAATATTGTGCATTCACACGGTGAAAACTTTTCTTTTTTTTTTTCTTTTAGTATGTTACACGTTTTTTTTTATCAAATTATTACTGGCAATGCTTACACTATTGGAAGTCGAACGACAAAGAAAACACACGAACTGTAAATTTGTTTGGCGGTGTTTTATGTTTTTAGCGCATTTGCTTCGGTGGTTCTTTGTAGAATGTTTGTCCTTCCTGTTTAAAAAAATGCAACAAAAAAAAAAAAAAACAACAAAACAAAAAAACAAACAAAATGAAAAGAAATCATAATAAAGAACCCCAATCCTCAAAACTCAAAAATAGAAAACGGCAGCGATAAGACATCGGCTTAAGCGATGCACTCATACACTCATTCTTCTTATGAAAAAAGGTTTTATTTTGTAAATTCTTCCATTACACGTATGTTTACATGCGCTTTTTAAGCTTTAGTGGATTCAGAAAAACAAAGAGGGAAATAAACTCCAACTTAATTTATTTTCGTGGCACGAAAAACAGCTTTTTTAAATTCTGCTCTTGTTCTACAAAAGACATTTTAATAGTTCTACAAAAGACCTTTTTAAAACTGTCAGGGCTTTCAGGGAAACAATATCATTCAAAACAAGAATTTTAAGTAACTTGCTGAATGTTTTGTCTAGGTTTGCTCAGTTTTTACAGAACCTTTTTCTTTGTTGCAAAAGAATTGCCAAATATAAATTTGAATAATTCGTTCACCTTCTTAAATTAAGTAGGTTTTCACTTCAGTTGTGGAGATACTGTTTGTTTACGGCAAATTTTAATATTCCATTATGATTGCACAATATTTTTGCAGTATTTCTATAGCATTTATTTTGTTCTTCAATAAAGCTTTTGCGTGTTACTGAAAATCTCCTTGCACTATTAGACTCATAAATATTTATTAGAAATGAAATTGATTTACGTCATCACCTGCCATTAGGGCCTAATATAACGGTGGGCCAACACCACTTGCTAAACCCCCATTTGATTTACCACCCTTTGATCAAGCGCTCGGGCTACCTAATCTCTTCTGCCAGTAATTCTTCATATAGACAAAACAAAATGAGACACCTGAGTTGGTAGCATGAAATCCTCAAGTATCAAGCCGTCCGTACATTCCTCATCATTTACGAAGAACAGAAATCTGTTGCAACGTACTTGCACCGCGAGGCCTTTTGGAGAAACGAACGTGGAGCAGTACACCGGTATCATGCGTTTTTAGGCTCAAACCCACAGCCAGAGCGTTTCAGCCCAGGTAGCCATCACAACACATGGCCAATACCAGAATGCGCGAAGACAAGATAACCCAGAAGAACGTTGGTAACGTTTTGCCCATTGAACTTTGGTGAAGGCATAATGGAAGTGATACATAAATTTCTAAGAGTTTTAGTTACAGTGCCAACCGAGGGACCCCTTCCTTTCCCCTACGCCCAAGGCAAAACCTGCTCCTTAGGGCGTATTTAGGGGTGAAAATTGAGCTCGTCCTTTATGACGATAAAAGTTCCTGCCTGGTAAAGCCGATGGCCTAAGTTGCTAGTGCTTTTATTCTATGGTTTGTTACAATTGTAATTCTAAATAAAACTAAAATAAGGTTCCTGATTGCCTCCGAAGTTGAAGTGGAAAACACTCCCGAAGGTTAAAAGCGTGCTGGTTATTTTTCTGACTGCTTTTTTTGTTGTTGTCATCGCATCCTAACTAATAACATATCGATACGTGTTGTGTATTTATAATGCCGTAATTGGTAAGAAAAGGCCATAGATACGAGTATGTAATAATGTTTAAGTAAGACGACCTTATTTGTGCCCATCAGCCTCCGAGAAATCAAGTGTTTTTTAAGAGCTTGAGAACTGAAAATGATAACAGAAGTCCGAAATATGGTTGCGTTGACTTTTTTTTTTTTTAATAATTTGGTAAATAATTTCATGGCATTTAAGTCCACTAAATCTTACCAGGAGTTGTTGGTTTGTGGCGATAAACCAACGCCTTAATATAGCCCCATAAAGCAAGTAATCCAAAGTAATCCAAAGGTGTGAAATCGCATGAACAAAAAGGCCTGTTTACACGATTTCTTTGGCCAATTTCAAATGAGCCCAATCATAAAAAGTGCGTCGCAAACAATAGTCGCATGGCCTGAATTCTTGCACGAGCGGTAATTTATAGGCACTGAGCCTTTTATAAAATTGTCCATGTAGTTGAAGGCAAACAAGTTGAGAACGATGGCTAATCGATATTTCAGTGTCTTCTTCAATACTTCCTCCTACAGCAACAACGTTCTCTCCGGTACGCCCATTTTGTTTATGGTTTTGAATCGAGAAGAGTAAAGTTTGCCCACCAGGTCGATTATGTTGACCCTCAATTGAACGAAGTGCTCTATGAACTTGATTGAAAAGATTTATTTTTCATATTAAATTTTCACATTTTTAAGCCGTCTGGCTTTAAACGATTCATGGTTTTTTTTTTTTTGCGAAACTTAGAACAGAAATATCAACCCAGTTTGAAAATCTCAGCTGTCAAAATCGATTGTAATCGTGCAGCTAAAAAAAAACGACAGATACAAACTAAAGATTACTTTTATCTCTTTCTCTCTTTTTTCAATGTCGGCAGCCGTCTAAGATAAATTAATAGAATTACACTGAATTGATATGTGAGCGTGAGGAACGTGTATTTGGTCGGGTTAGCATAAAGCAGAGCGACTAGAGCTGCCATATTTGGCACAGACGAAATGGAAACAGAAGTTTATCAAAAGTTTTTGGGGCTTAAATACATTGTTTTATTGCGGCCATATCGAGTTTCTCGAAAGCGAATCCATTCATCTCAAATTACAATAAAGTTTATTTGCCACGATGCCAAATGAAAAATTTCAATCAATCGTTCTCACAACCCAGCCTTCTTTGTTTGCATTGTTTTTTCCTCTTTCCTAAACAAAATTCTTATGCTAAAATAGTATTCAGGTTGCCGCAACGAAGGCTTTAGATTTCGACTGGTTACGCAACGATTTTGTAAAAAGTACGGCTCCGAATTCCTTTATCTTCTTTCTTTTTGATTTGTGTTATTAAAATTCGTGGAAAGAGTTTACAAAATTAGCAACGTTAATTAAGTTTCTGCTCTGCATCATCATTTACTGTTCAAATATCGTGAGATTTACCTGCCAGGGTGAAAAGCTGTTTGCTATCTTTTTGCATTTCTGTTTATATTAAAATGTAAATTAAGCAGGTTCTTTGCTAAATTTTCTTTCGCATGGACTTCTGCTTATATATAAAGAACCAAGTTTTTAATTTAATTTTCTGTTTTAAATCTCTTGTATTTGATAATGATTGAAATGGCAGAAAGTGTTAAGAAATCAGATAGAAAATGGAAAAGAAATTGCAAAACGAAGAACACACACAAAAAAACACACAATTTAAGGCAACATGTCAATACGTCAGTTAGAAGTTTTCCTTAGCACCAATTGCTATTGACTGCAGTGTTCCAGCGATAGACAATTGAGTCGCCAGTTAAAAAGACTTCATTAGCCAAGGCAATGCGTGCGCCCATGAAAAGCCAAACAACTTTTCTAATTAGGGTTTATTTGCAGCAGATACTGTTTGATCAGAGATTTGTGTATGCGGGTGTTTGGGCGTGTTTGGGGGTCACGGCAAAAACTAAGTGAAATGCAGTGCACAGACACACGAACTGAACCTGTGCAATTTTCTAAGTTTTTCAATCAACTTTTTTAAGCTTTTCTTGTTAGTAGGTACTTAAACGGGAAAAATTGTATGGCAAAACTAATTTAGCTTTTTTTTTTTTGCTTTTTGCCTGTTCAATTATGTGAACTGAAAGCTGAGATTGTCTACGTCTACTTTTCGCTTTCGAGTCAATTTTGATTTACCTCAAATTTAAGAGCAAATTCGTTAATACCAAAAGATGAAATAAATGTGTATTTTTGACTTGTTTTTTTCTTGTTACAAAATTTCCATTATGGCGGCCAGCTTTTTTCCTTTTCGATTTAATTTTATTTCTTTGTAATGCTTAAAGTCTTGTTTTTTGCATTTCCCAACACATGTATCGAAGTTTTCAAATTCAATTGTAAATAAACGAAATGCTTCTATACCAGACTTCCGTTTGCATTAGTACCGAAATGTTAGTTTTTCTTTTGCATTGTGTTGTTCGACTGATTTCCTCTAATGGTTCTGTATCCGGCGAAAAAGAAATTAAAACGGAAAAACGAAAACTTTTTCCGTTAAAGTTCAATTGCAGTTTGGTGGTATAATTTTATGTTTTATGCATCTGTGTGTGTTTGTGCTAACTCTGGTTTTGAACATCAACGAACTCCATTACGAAAAGTTTTTCTTGTTAAAATATGTATGTATGTATGTATATGAAACAGCAAATAAAAATAGAAAGCTTAAACAAAATAGAAAAGAGCAAACAAAAAAAACATAACAATTCGAAAACATCATTTAAATTTCTTTTTGACAACCAGCCATCATTTCTCGCTACTCCATGTGTGAAACTGCAACACTGGCGTACAAATATTGAACATTTTCAATTTGTATGCAGGACTATAAGCGAAAGATCTACGCAAGTTTTACACGTAATTGCATAAAGAAAGGAATAATGGTGGGAAACGGCCGTACGCACTGCCACCATCGTTGACATAGTGCGCTTTGTCTTCCTCTCAAGAGAAGAGAGCTTCTTTTAGGGGGGTGAAGTCCTGTTCAGCCAGCGTTTAGGCATAAAATGGCCTGCATCTTGTGAGTCCTAATGCCGCGTAATTGGTAATCAAGCATTCTATTAACTTTTCCTTTTCACCGCAGAATCTACTAGTGTCCGTGTGCGATATGATCCGATCTCTAGTTGACATTTACATAAACGCACTATAGTAAAAAATATTTAAGTATGTGCGGAGGTCTATCTGTTTTTCCTTTCAAATAATAAAAACAATGAGCAAATGCCGTAGTTTAGACAGCTGGCACACCGCTGACTAAGCCAGAGGATCTGGGATCGGATCGCAATTAGACCAACATCAAAAACGTAAATTTTTCTCAAGTTAATTTTTTCGCTTCGGAAATTAATAACTAAATAGGCTACCAACTGCTTTACAACCTGATGCGTTTACAAAAAATACTGTAACACTATTCGCAAGCTCGGAAAATTGTGCCCCATGGCACTATTTGCAAAGCGAATGGAGCTGCATCACATCTTCCACCATCTGTCCAAGTTCTATCATCATATTCAATGGGGTTTCGTAGCCTGGCTTGTCTGAATGATAATTTTATTTGAAAAAAAAGACATTTTCATTTTCATATTACGTGGAAAATCTCTAGCTTGATCTTATACAAAAATCAGTCTCTCCAAAACTAATGCTTACCTCCCACATCCATTACTCTGCTATTAACTAAATTCTACAAAAAAAAAAAATAACACTTGCAGACGAGTGCATACATATATATTGTACTTGCGCAATTAATTATAACTTATTATACATTTTTTGTATTGTATTATAATTTAATTTACGCAGCTTGTGAATTAAATAATGTTCAGTATATACATATATTTTTGGAATCAGGAATCATTTCTCTGGAGTTCAGCAAATTTCCACGGACGTTTAAATACTTTTACAACAAAAAGTTAAATTGAAATCAAATACACAATAGGAAACTTTTCATATCATTTGGCATAGCATTTTACCGGTGAGTAAAACAAAAAGAGAGCAATTGGACGATTTTAATTTATATTGTTTTGAACGTAAACACAAATTCGTACCTTGTGTCGAAACGTACGCAACCAGAAGGGAAGAAAATGGGAACAAAACTAAAACGCTTGGAACAAAAACGTTTCGTAAGCATTTGCTGATTGATTTGCTCATTATGCAGAGATGTATTAAAAGCAGTGACTAGCATTTAGAAATAGTTTACAGGATTTCTTCTATTTCCGCAATCACATTCAGCAAAAAACTAAATTAATCGCTTCAGCATCATACGTTTCTGCACTAGTTTTGTTCCCAATTGTACCGTAATAACGGCCTATAAAAAATCCAATTGTTTTCTTTATGCTCTTTGTGATATTAAAAGTATGTTTTGGTTTTGCTCCTGTACAAAAAAGATAATCACATTTTAAAAGTTTTCGTTGTTGGTAGATTTTTTTATTTATTTTCGCTGAATCAAATCAATACCGCGGAAGCAACAATATTGCTTTTATATAATTTTAATTTGCATCATATAAATATACTGGTTGATATTATCGTCCTTGTTCGCAAGACACAGAAATGAAACTTTTGCCGCTGCAAACTTACGATTATTAAACAGGCAATTTTGTTGAAAAAAAAACATAAAAATACAACTAATTTGAAAAAATATTATATATAATTAAAGTGATATGCAAAAATCGTTGGTATTAGATTTCGAAAGTCTTCGATTTGCAAACGTTTGCTGATTTGCTGGAACCGACATGCGATGCGATGATTTAAAACTTTTTACAAATGAATATGCGTAGACGCAAAATATTCCTTTTACTATCTTTGTATGCTATTTGAGTGTATTTAAACACGTTTTTCATGTGAGAGCTTCCGACAATAATGGCACCTTCCAATATAGGCATGTTAGCCACCCTATTATTTTACTTCGTAGGCTGAGCAAAAAAAATTCGTTGACCCGATCTGTGAAGCCAACAATTTTAACCATAATATCTCTAACTGCTCCCTCTCGTGTACGCTTCTGCTACAAATGACTATCGTTTTGCTTCTATTTTGTTTTTTACAACTGTTGAAGTTATGATGTTGGTATAATGTGAGTGAGTGATTCGAATACTGTGCAACTTTTTCTCTTATTTCTTTTGACTGCTTTTTTATTTCTTGATTTTATTTCTCTAAAGTTTGAAAAGATATTTCCTGTAACATTATTTACCATTTCTCGTACAGTTTCTCAAGAACACTTGATTTTTTTTTTGTACTTTCACATTTCACTCCTTATCTTATTGAAAATAACAAAAAAAAAAAAAATTGTTTTTGTCCTTTATTTTGCTTACGTTACACTTATGCGGCATGATGCACTTTTAGCATTTTTTTCTTAGCTTCGTTCTTTTAAACATGTATGTACATATATGAGATAGTTAAGGGTACATTTGATGCAAGTAATAAATTTTCTTATATTTCGCGCAAATAATTTTTAAATTTAAAAAAATTGTACAAATACAAATAACAAAAAAAAAAATATTTTTTATAATCCGATTTTTGGCATTTTTAAAAACTTCGTGTTTTCACATGTTTTGGCTATAAAAGTTGAAAAAAAAGTGACATACTTACTCTGCTTGCCGCAGTTTCTCCCGGTCCATGATAACTATTATAAAACACTTCAACATTTTTTGATCCACAAGAGACACTTTTAGAAAAACTCTATACTGAGAATCACTCAAAACGCAACGTTAATCACCCAAATACACAGCAAATGAATCCTATTCGATTTTGATTCAATTTGGTTTTTCTTAAGTTTTTATAGCATTATTTAACTTGTTTTTTATTTACAATGAAAATATTGAAATACTTTTTTTAAAAATTCACTTGTCGAACCTCTCATCGCTTGTTTTTTTTAGATGAACCAAACGATTTGGTAAAGTGACGCATGATCACCAAAGAAACGAGCTGACACATGCCCGGCATATTACATTAAGGCCGTAACTTGTTTTGTTATCAAATTCCACAAAAGGGACAAAATTAATTTAAAAATTCTATAACGCAATTTTTTAAAACTTATTATTGGGCTTGACATATTCCAAGATGAATGGGAAATGAAAAGGTACGAACACTCGGCTTTATAGCCGTTTTTGTATCCCTCATACTTATTGAGATCATAAAATATATATTCATCCATCTTTTGCGCTGCTAGGAGATATAAGTACAATATGTTACCCATTTTTATTCTTAAATTTGACTTTCCAAAAAGCCTCTTTTAATACTTATTTATTTATTTATTTATATATTTTTCTGCTATTTGGAAATTACATTCGTTGAAATTTTAAATTTTTTCTATTATAAATTCGCTAGTATATAAGATCAAAATCCGTAGTTAGAGTTGCCCTAAAACAGTTTCGCATTATGAACTTCTTTTAATTACAAATTAAAAAATCTTAGTTCAGCTAAAGTTGGTATTAAAAATAGATGAACTTTCTGTTGCTCCTGTAACTTTGTCCGGTAAAAGTTTACTGCTCTGCTGTCGGCCAACACACAAAACATCTTTTTCAAGCCTCGTGTGTATGAATTGCGTCTAAGTTTGAGTGCCACCATCGTTTTAATACTGGCATTATACTTTCTGTGGGTGCTAGAGATTTAGGGATTACCTGTATTATTGAACTATTTCTATTAAGAAATAATAATTTGCCACATGTGTTTCAACTTTTATTTAAAAAAACCCCTATTTTTTTTTTGCAAGTACTTTCTTATATGTACATATATAAGTGATTCCTTACAATCATATGTGTGTGTGTGTGTGCCTATTTATATATGTAGTTAGGAACGATTTAAGCAAAAGGGCAGAAATGAGAAACGCATGTTTTGGAAATATAAGAATCTGACTAACTGACAAATGCAAAAATTGCTTTTTAGGTAAAGGTTTTCTGATTCACATGAAAAAGAAACACACACGCTAACAAACGTTGACATTTACACAAAAATTCTTCTATTTTCATACACAAGTACATACAGATATATATGTATGTATATATATTTAAATTCACATCAAACTTCCATTATTTTAGCATGTATTTTTGACTGCATATGTACGTGCTTGTGTATATGCGTTTGTTTGTCGTCTTACCGGAGCAAAAGTACATTACGGCTCGAAATTGGAGAGAAAGATTTAAATTTAAACATACGGGAATGCATCCTCACAGTGCCAGTACAGTCGTTGGCAAAAGTATACCCAATGCTGGTGGTTTGTCTGCTATTTTTGCTTAAAGCTCGAATTTAAAAGCAATTATCGCTCTTAATTTGAAAAGCAAAAGGGACATCATATTTAATGATTTTAAAAAGGAATGAAACTAAAAAGTGAACAGCATAAAAGTAAAAAAAACAACATTATGGAAACAAATAACCTTAAATCAATGAGTGCTAAAATCATTGCATGCTATTAATTTGCATCAGAAACTTAGAAAAATTAACTAGGTTTCATATTGAACAGTATTTTTTTTAAAGAATCTTCCGACACCAAGTTCGCCGTCGTGTTCCAGTATTTTTATGCCGCTTAAGGAGGTTTGAAATTTTTAGTGAAACAAATGAACAAATTTTATTTTAAATTGAAAGTACATTAAATTAGCAGGAAATGGAAAAAAGTAGTAAAATCAACTATTCTTGAATTTATGGAGTTCGTTTTTATTGAAAATAAGAAATGAAATCGGAGCAAAGTAAAGCGAAAACTCTTCAATACCATCAACAGCTCTATTTTTATAGAAATACTTTCATAATATATGTTCGTTTACGTACAAAAATTTTACATAATATATAAAAAGGTAATTTTTTAAATATATCATTGCAAACAGAAAAACAATTTTCCTCACATTTTCCAATTGTAGAACTTATTAATTTTCCACGTAGATATAAAGGGGCAGAAATAAATGCACATAAGATTATTGCGAAGCAAATATTTTGCATATAATAGAATATGTAATGAATAACATAAAATATTTAAGTTAAATTAAAGCACATGCGCAACGGCTACCGTTCCCTTTAATAACTTTAATAAACGCCACATTTTTTACATATCTGAGAGTACTGAAGAGAAATATTATTTTATATTTAAATTATTAAAACAATATATTTGTAAAATACTGCTTTTGTAATTCATATTTAGTGCAATACTTCTTTGAGAGTTGTAATCACAAAACTAGCCAGTACACAAAGATATATATATGTTTAAGCTATAAAACTTATGTAAAAATATAACATAAAAATAATGACAAAATAAGGAAAAATTATTAAGCGCCTGTGTTAAGGCCAGTGTTTTGAAGGGTAAAAAACTTGTTTAGAAAAGCTATTTATACACTTTATTTTGCCACATTTTGCAAATATTTTTGCAAAAATAAATTCGACGAAAAGTACAAACTTTTCCAGACAATTGCACGTCTTAGTAGAGGATTCTCTAAATGTTATAGTAGATGTCTCCTGTCCACGTCCATGTTGTTGCTATTGTGTCTGCGCTGAACAAATTATATTTTCACAGAGTGAATTTCTCTACTGATTTAGAAAAAGAACATGAGCATTTTCCATATACTTACATATAAATTCGAGTATATAAATGCATAAGTGTAGTGCTAGAGCTTTTTCTAACTTAGTTTATTATAATTTTAATTGTAATAAATGTTAATAAACAAATAAATAATAAATGTATAAAGGAGGCCGAGTACGTAGAAGTATATTAAAAGTTTATTGTTTTCTTCAATAAAATTTTAAAAGGTTTTAAAATCTAAGTTACTAATTTTTTTTCTATTAGCTTTTGTATTACATGTGTGAAGGGCGAATTTTGTCCCGCACTGTGAAGTATTCAAATGAAAATAAGGTGAGTTTTCTGTGTGAACATTTTTGTGCTTAATTTTATTTTTTTGTGTTTTTCTGCATCCCATATCACGTGATATGTGAAGTCGTATGCAAAATGATATATTTATTCGTTGAAGATAAGTCATTTTATAGAAATCTCATAATTCTTGTGTTTTTGTTTCTCTGCAATACACACATGCAAACATGCATGTGCATGTTTGTGAGGATATATGTATGTGTTCTTTCAAAGCATGTATTTACATACATACATACATATGTAGACACTCGAATATCCCCATTTCTATTTTATATGTATGTGTGTGCTTGTAAGTTTGTGTTTCGATTATATGTATGTGCTTATTCACATAAAAAGAGTTACGAGCAATTCGACTGCTGAGAGATGTCATTTCATGATAAGGATATGCAATCATGCTGAATGCAAACAAAATGCATATCATTATATTCGTTCACAAAAAGAGGTATTTAATAAAACCGTTTATGAGTTTGTTAATAAAGCAGAAATAAAACAAAAACCAACATTTCATGAGTAAAATCGAGCTGTTTTAAAGTTTCACGCAGATTGACTGCTTCAAACCACTCGTGTTACATTTTGTAAGCAGCGTTACCACAGCATTCGGTTTTCTGCAACATTAAAAACATAAAAAATGGTATAAAACCGGGGAAATATAGTTGCGAAAATCTCAAATACTTGGAATTTTTTGCACGATGAAACAATTTTTTAACAAAATTTTAAGTTTGTAATTATTTTCCATATTAAAAAAAATACTTATTTGGATGATATAGAGGCACAAACAGAGATATATGTATGTAAATATCAACACACACATTCATACAACACCATGTTTTTGACTCCCCCAACAGGGTCAATTTATTTTTGCCATGGTTTCAATTTTACGAGTGAAAAATATCAAAATATCTTATACCACATTGATCTTAGAAAAAATTATAGCTGTACTTTTTTAATAATTTTTTTTTAATAAAAGAAAGTGGTCGTGTCCTCAAGAGGAATTTAGGCGCTCAAGTTTAATGTGGTCGAGACATTAAAGAAGCAGTTATTGAATTTTCAAGATATCATGCAAAGAACATTGAAACAAAGAATTCGGCAAAAATATTAGCGATATCATCATCTGAGTATCAGTTTCTACACCTTCTCTTAACACTCAAATTTCTGTGGCCAACATATTGTTATAAACATTTAGAGTAAAAATAAACCACAATCATAGTCAAATGATAAAATAGTAGGTGCTGTTGAAAAACATTGTGAATTTTAACTATATTGCAAAATTAAACTTGTTATTAATTTGAACCGGCTTTAAATAAGTGTCACATTATGTGTAAGAAAATTGTCATCTCTGATCAGCTGACATTGAAGTACAAGTCATGGAAATGCGGATGTTTCATCACTATCGTACGATTCCTTATAAAAAGTTTAAAAGAGACTTAAATTTTTTAAAAAAATAACTAAAAATTATAGCGTAGAATTGAGATAATTTCCACTTATATTGGCAAGCAAAAGCCAGAGTATGTTTTTACTCAAAGTGTATTTTAAAACTTTTACCAACAATTTATTAAACGTAAATATTCTCTTTCGCCGGAATTATTTTAGAACAATTTCATCAATTTAGCAGTTTGTATTTTTTTACATTAATGTTGTTTTTTTTGCTATAAATGTTTGTTTCATATGTCTACTATTTCTAAAACAATTGTGTTAAATATAAAGTTAATGGAGAGGATTAGCGCAGCAAAAAAACTTATATTTAAATAGTCATAACAAAATATTTGTTTTAATCTTTGTATTGCATTTGCTTTCATTAAAACAGGTACTATATCCCATTTTTCTGCATCCGGGGATGTGTTTTTTTTTTAACTTCAGCAGGAAATATCAAATACCTGAATTTCAATTATTTTTTTTATCTTTAGAATCGATTTATGCACTGATTGGTTTTTTTTAAAACTGGCGCTGTTACTGTATAAATCACCATTAATATTAAATAAAATTCAGTTACTAATTGATATTGTTGCCGGGACAAAAACCTATACATATGTACATACAAATATATATGTACATATTTATATGTATTCGGTATTCCAAAGCCAAACAGAAAATAAACAAAAAACAAATGTTTATTAAAAGTTCCAAAAACAACGTATAGAAATTAGATTTATATGTATGTTGTTGTTGTATTGCGCTGTTTTTAAGCTGTTTTGTGTGAATGAAATTCAATTAATACAAAATCAACTTTCATAGTGGATGTAAATAGTGACAATAAATTTATTTCATGCGTGAAAAAAGCGCAAACAGTGTAATATGAAGCATTTAATTACGTTTCATACACACACACACACACACACATAATTATATATACGAGTATGTACATATACAATATAAATAAGCATACCATGACAAATTCAATTCATTTAAATTTTGCAAACAAATCAAATTGTTTTTTTTTTCGCCTTGACTTAATTTTAATCAAATACAAATTGACTTTATTAGAGGTATAAAATTATTTTAATATTGAAAAATTCAGCTGCCTGAATAAAGACTTGTTTGCCAAAATCTAACTTATTATAATTCTAAGATATTATACCGCCTGCAGATATTCAGCAAAACATGAAATTCTGGACGGAGCACTAAATTTTCTAAGGTCCTTTGCGATTGAACTGTTGTAGATCTGTTTGTTAAATTTCGTCCTCCTGTAGCTGAGGCGTTTCTTAATGATTGTATAAATGACGCGACTACAGAAACGAAACAAAGCAAAACAAACAAAAAATTTAAAAATTTTTTATTTATGTCCTAAATATTTTTTTTTTATTTTTTTTTTTTTTTTTTTGTAATCTGTTTTATTTGCAATCTATTTTACAAAATTTAAAATAATAAGCAAATTTAATAACAATTAAAAACATAAAATAACTAAAATAACAGCTCAGTAAACAACAGTTGTCAACTGCTGTACTATTTACATAAATATATACATCTTAAATATTATTTTCTAAAAGGTAGGTCAAGTACATGTACCCTTTTTAACCTATGCACTTCGTTGCTATCGTCTAATAAATTGATGGCTAGATGTCCTAAAAATAAAAATTTTTTTGATTTAAAAAATTTCATATTTGAGTAGAACTTTCAGGCAAGTTCAAAAAATATTTGAATTAAAGCCAAAACAGAGAAGGTTTTTTTGCTTAAATTTTATTCTCTGCCTAAAAGTTGAGTCAACTCAAAACAGCAAACATTTTTTGAAGCGACTTTGGCTCAATATTTGGGTGGTAACTAAAATTTTTCCAATTTATGGTTTAAATTGTATAGTCGTGGAAGCACCCGTATTCTTCCCATTTCATTGACTGAATCGTGAGCTTTTGTGCCAGTTTAGAACCTCTTCATCTGCATGAAATTACATTGAAATATCTTTCATTCATTTCACTAGAAAATGGATTAGTTGAAGAACAACACAGTACACCAACTGTTGTGCACTTGATAGCGTTTTACCGCGAATAACTCTGTTGTCCCAAGGGCAGAGCGGGCGATATTTGTATTGAATGAAAATAATATTATTCGGAATTTGCAATATGGTATCATTAGTGGTACAAACTGCCGACAAGTAGCCAAATGAGTGTTGGAACTCTTCTTTTGGAACGCTTTATGTACAAACATTTCATATTTTTATATTTTTTAAGAACTAGAAAATGAAGCTGTTACTTATGTTGCGCATTCATTTTAAGTAATTTTTGGCATGACAACGTATAAACACAAAAATCATTATACAATTAGTAATTTGTAATTTTTCCAATTGAAATATTTTTAATTACATCCACCTTTTTTGCAATGTCCTTGTTTACCTCAGTGTGAGATGTGTTCACTAAATAGTTTTTTTACATACAAATTATTATAATTATTTGCTAGGAATGTGGTTGCCTAAACATTCAGCCACAATTTAAAATACCAGAGAGTTTTGGTAGCAAAAAGGTGCTAATAAAGTGTTGGGGAAACCTGACATACGCTAAACCTTTACAAGTGTTAGTGGAGCAACATTCAAATGTTTGTGCAATGTACTGGCTTAGGCGTAACTCCATGAGTATGTAACCACCAGCATCATGGACCATAAACATGAATACTACAGGTTAGTCTCAGTTGAAAACAAAGGAGGTGTTAAAACAATTATAACTTTGGCGAAAACACAGTTATTAAATTGTTGCTGCAGAAAAAAGAAATTAAATGGAGGGCCAATCACTGGATTTATTGGCCAGAGAATTATTATGTCAACGGAAGCAGAATAATCCACATTTTTAATAAAAATTATTTTGTATTTTTAAACCAGTAGAAGTTTCAAAGGAGTAACAGTATTTCGGTAGATATATATTATAAAGTCTTAAGCAAATTTATCATTTCTGTGGGTTTGAATATATATAATTGATAAATGATCACAATTATTTTGCTGCCCCAAAAAGGCATATCTTATTTTCCTAACAGCAAGTTCGAAGAAATGGATGGGAAACAAGCTAAACTGCCATATACTTATAATACAAAAAAACGTGCTATGAATATTTAGAGAACTAGTTCTTTACACAAATTTAGAGCGCAATATAACAAAAGATGTTATACCTGCTAAAACTTTGCACATTTTATATAATATAATATAAAAGTGATAAAAATGTCCCTAGCGACGTACCACACACATTAAATTCCTTAACCGCTCTAGTTGTACTATTTCAGTTATTACTTTTCTTCGTTTGTAGCTTTCATTCAAATTGGCTATCAGTTACCAAGCCCTTCCTGAAAAGCTCAAGCCAGTTGTTGCGAAAATAAGACTCTGTTGCAACATCCCCTGCAGCGACATTTTAACCTCTATAATCTGCGATTTTCTGCATAAGCCAAAGACAACATGTTTCAGCCAAACTACTAACTTCAAGGTGCGTTCGAAAAATTAAGTAAATTCTAAAATTTCCTACGTACATTTGATTATCGTATTTTTATTGTATATAGTTTCAGGTATTTAGCGTTTTTAGCTTGTTTGTGAGAGCCACACATGTTAGAAGTGATTTGGATCTATCACTTTGCATCAAATTTTGTTTGCAATTATTGGCTCAAAAGTATATTAAGTGGCATACGTTGGTTGCAGAAGAAGGGTCGAGCAGATGTGAATAATGACGCTCGCCCTGAACACCCCAGTTCGAGAATATGAAGGCAATTGTTATGGAGTATCGTCGACCCACTGTTAGGGAGAAGTAGCCAGCATATCGGATAGCTCAGGCCATAGAATTTATTTTGAAATTTTTAACATGAAGTGTGTGGCAGCGAAATTCTTTTCAAAACTCTTCATTGCGTCATTGCTTGTTCGTAATTATTTGCCCAAAACAATAACGTATTCAGCCACCGTATTCACCAGATTTAGCTCCAGCGACTTGTTCCTGTTGCCAAGATTGAAGAGACCCATGTAGGGCCTGCGTTTTACAAGAATCGAGAAGATACAATCCGAATCGTTGAGCGAAATCAAGAACATATTTAAAAGTAAATACTAGACAGTGAGTGTAATAGAATTTAAGTGTGTTGGATTCAGAGCGTAATTAACTTATTCTGCGTTTACAATTAAATGTGCCCCTTGATTGGTGAAGTAGGTGTAAAAATGCCACAACAACCAATGCTATCCTGCACAAAAAAGTAATGTATAAAAGCAATCATATAAAATAATAAAAACCCACTTATTGTGTGAATTTTTTTTTCATTCATAATTTTCGGTGTTTTCATTAATTTATTAAATAATTATTTTCATCTCAAAAGTATCTGCGATATATGCAAAACAATTTGTTCTTTTAATTTTTTAATTATCACAAGAACTTTGTGTTTTAAAAAAATATACGTGAAAACTCACACTTTGAAAATGCAGCCCAGGAGGGGAAACTTAAATTGTGTTCTACTCAAAGACTTGTTTTGACACACTAGGTGGGTTTTTTAGTGCAGGCTCACCTGTATGTACTTCTGGTATTCGCTAAATAAATATATTGTTGATTCATTCATTCCTTAAAAGCGTTAAATTTTATCGCATTAACTCTTGTGGTAGAGACAGTTTTTTTTTTTTTTTATAGAAAAGAAGTTCTGAAGCTGAAGCAGCAACTGCTTTTGGTTGCGTCAGTGACAAAAATTACACCCAATTTTTCATTTGTACTTATAGTAATAAACACTGACCATGTTGTACCGTTGCATGCATTTAATATACACAATATGTACTCTATTGTAGCGCGTCTGGCATTATCTATTCGACGTTTTTGAAAAGTAAAATAAATGCGGACATCGTAATGACAAAAGCTGTCTACTCGTATATATTTAACTACTTCATTAAAATAATTTCGTGGCTTTCAAATGCAAACCCATAATTAATTTAATTATTTATTTTTACGAATTCACTTCGATTTTCCTTGTATAAGATAAAATAAATATTAAACTCTTGCTAAATGTTACGTTCCTTTCTTCGTCATAACAATTTTCATTTTCGATTACGTTTTCAAGGTTTTCCATTTTTCCATTTTCTAAACTTAAAATACGTTGTTTTTTCTTTTTAAGTAATTTCTCATTAAAAGAGAAATTTAATTATTTGAAAAATGAAATCTAAAAGAAACGTTTGATAAAGACGTAAGTAATTTAACAGAAATCTTTTGCCACCTCTTTGTTGGCGCAAATAAAAAATTTCTGTTGGTTGTGCCAACACAACAATGCCTTCGGTTGCCAAAATTGCAATCAAGTAATTACATTTTTCCTTCAGCAAATGTAGACAACGACTACATCAGTATGTGACACAATCTAAGTGACTTATACAAAATTAAACGAAAATCCTTATGGAGAGCATTTACACACGTGCCTCCATACACTGATAAAATTACATGTGCAATCGCACAATAGATGCTCTCAAATAAAACTTGTGCATCCAGTAACTATAGGCAAATCTTTAAATTTCCTGGGTTCGAACTGGAAAATATGGACCTGGCGATGTTGTGTACACACACACACACACACGCACGCACACACACACACACATATACATACTTTTTGTCAATTAGACGAGAGTGTGATTGTGTGCGTGAATTTAATAAAAAGCAATTGAATTGTTGTTTAATCGTGCCTGGTATTTGTTATTAAGTTTCTACGTATTATTAAGTTTCCGGCTTTTATGTTTTCATGAGTTTATTTGTTGTATGGGTTTTGCGTGTGCGCTTGTCAGTATTTTTACCGCATGTATTTACACGTAAATAAATGTTTACAAGACCACGACTACAAAATATGTTTTGTTTTGGTTTTTTGCATTTTAAATTCTCTTTTAAGTGAAATCTCGTACTGCCATTAATAAGGATTTTTAGGGAGAAATTATCACTTTTAAGCAAATTAGTTTTTTATATGAAATTTGTTTAAATAAGAAATAACATTTTAACTAACATTGAGTACTGATTTTTCTTTTCTCATCATTTCAATACAATTATCAATTTACATATAACTGCTTTTATGTGTTTTCTAGCTGTCTATATGGTGACATTTTGTAGGTGCTGCCTAATCGTTAATAGACTCAAAAAGCTCAGAAAAATATATTGAAACATTCACATTGTCAGCACAGCTTTATTTTTGTGTATCCAACTTAAAGGCAATTAAAATAACACAGTTTTCATTAATTTATAAAGTTTCAATTCTGCACATTTCTCCTGGGAAGCTCTCAAAATGAGAGCTTCCCAGGCTAATTTAAGGTTTTAAATTTTTGGTGATACAGCATCAACATTAATAACAACTTTAAAAGATTATTCATTTTGTATATTATTTCTTGAAAATTATTATACATACATTGTATATATTACGCCATATTTTAATTACTACTAAATGAAAAGAAATATTTAAAATAAAAAAAATAAAACTGTTTAGAAATTCAGCTGAAATTGAAATAAAAATGAACTAATTAAGAGATTCTAAAATTGTTAAGCCACTCTGAAATGAAAGATTTTAAAGCTCAAACTTTTCTCAAAGACAGAAGATGAACTTCAAAGACCAATATTCTCTGTTGATGATAAAAGATGTTAATATTTAAAGTATTTTGAAAGAAATAATTTAGTTAAAAAGAATCAGTTTTTAACTTTTTTTCTACTTTAAATTACTGATTAACCGAGTAACACAAGGCTTTTTTACGACGGCTTTAATAAGTTCACACGAAGCCTTATATTTGTGATTCGATCTATCATTCCCGGTTCGCAACTTAATTCTGGCTGACCCAACATGCAAGATTTTGGTTCATTTTGAATTTTAATGAGAAATCACGCAAAACTTTCTATTATCTCTAATTTTGATAACAAATTACTGCTAATTTATCTGAAGCAGCTGTCAAAAATATGAAGGAGGAAGAGTAAAAATCCATAAATTAATAAATTGAATATATGGCATTAAAACCCTATATAAATGTAGCTCGAGAGCCGAAACCATCACAATTTGTACAATTGTATCGTTTATTATTTAAATTTTATGATATGTTGTTAACGATAATAATAAATTATATTATATATATTTTTTTCTATTATTTTTTTGCAATCTATCTTTTCATATTAAGATAATAAACAAAACTAATCACAATTATTTTGACATATAGAGTTACACGAATAAAAATATATATAACTGTAGAAATATCCCAAATTTAACAAGAAAAATATCAAAATTTTGTCTATCCTATATTTACTATAAAATAACTTTGGGTTTAGTAATTATTAATTTTAAAGTTTTAGCATTAACTTAAAAGAAAACAATATAAAAAAAAAAAAGATTACAAATACATTTTGAATAAACAAAATTAATTTCTGAAAGGTATCTTTTAAGACTTCCAATTTCATCAGTGTCGTCTAATAAGACATTCACATGATTGATTAATATTTTTAAATATTTTTCGCTGTAAAATTATATTGAATAAATCAAAAGCATTTGTACATTTACATAAATGTACTCGTATGTACTAAGTTTATAAGGATGTCTTCAAAGCTTAAGTTCTTCGCAGACGCCAAAAATTTGCTCTCAAAGTACTTTTTTTTTTTTAATCTATTTTACATGGATGTATTTGGAACTCGGTCTGAGTTACGTAATAGCTTAATGAAGCTGCGACATTTCCTGACAATGTCCACAAATTGTTAACGAAATATCGAAAATATGAAATCAAGTTTTTTTTAAACGAGTACTAAAACTGGTTTAAGTTTTATGGAAATTATGGTTTAGTGAAATTATATGTTATAAACAAAATAGAAAGAACTGAAAACAATATCAATCGTTACCAGTTACCAATTTTTTTTTTTTTTTTTTTTTTTTTTGAAGTAGTGATCAAAATCCAGCAACATTTTTGAAAAAGATGGTTCGTAGAATATCTTAATTTTAACTTGAAACGGCAGTTCAAAAACTCAGACACTTCATAGGACTAGTTGAAAATATATAGAAAAAGTTTTGAATAACAAAGTTTGTAAACGGGTCAATTTCTCACGGCTTAGGTTTAATTTTAAAAATTTTTGCATGACAAAAATTTCCTTTCCTTTAACATCCTTTATAAAGTCGTCTGTTAACAGAAAAAGGAGAAAACTTCAAAAGAAAAACCATTGGCAAAACTGAAAAGAAACTGCAGAACTGCTTTGCTCTGCTATAGGAGGAATGCCACCACATAACGGAAATGTTCACACCGCAAAAATCACGAATGCGTCGAAATGTAAAAAATATAATAAAAGAAATAATAACAATAAAATATACTCTAAAGAGTTTGCAATACGTTTCCTGTCCGCAATGACGCGACACTGTTGTAAATTTTTTTCCAACTACCAACGAAATTCGACGTCGCTGCTGTCCTTGTCTTAAAATTGCAAGAAGTATTACAGTTGTGTGGAAAATTTTAAAAGATAAAACGAAAATAAATTTCTGGCTGTTATTTCACTGAAAAACTGCACTTAATAATTTTTGAATCAACTTTAGCTGTTACGAATGAAAGGCCACAGATATGTACATATGGACGAGTGTGTGCAAAAAGAAAGTTAGAATTTGGGCATGACTTTATTTGCAGTCACAACTGTATTTATAAAGTTTCTTGGGATATTAATTCTGCTTATTTTTTATATATTAATGTGGCGTCAACTAGATTCCCAACAAAAGAAGAAACCACTTTGTTGTATCTGCATATGAAAAAAATTTTATTTATGCAATTCGCATATGCAGGCGAGCGGGCTAATTTATTGGCTTAAAAATTTAAGAAAACTTGTAAAACAGTTCTTCTTCTTCTTCTTCTTTTGGCGCTACAGTCCGTGGTGAACCTGGGCCTCAACCAACAAAGTTTTCCAGCTGGCACGGTCTTTAGCCAGCGTTCTCCAATTTTGCACACCAAGTTGGTTGAGGTCCCTCTCCACTTGTGTGCGCCATCGGTTCCGTGGGCGTCCTCTACTGCGTTGTCCCACAGGTTCGGAATCGAAGTTGTAAAACAGTTAAACAAATAAAAATTGTTGTTTTAGTTGTGATGTGAGATTGGAAAAAGAAGCGTTTTTTTGTACTTAAGATGACAACAAGTTTGAAGCTTGAAAAAGTCTTCGGGAAAATAATTTCTTAAAAATTTTAGAAGAGTCTGTCCGAAAGTACGACGTCGGCCTTCCCCCCTTCAGGGTTCGCAAAATCAGAGTCGAAGTTCAGAAGAGAGTATGAACATATTTTTGGGAAATAAATTAGCATCTATTCGTACTTGGGTAGACTGTAAACTTTAGCAACTCAAATATATGTCTGTGCACATATGTAGATTCGATTCCTATCCCAGAAATATATGATTAATAGAAACCTTAAGACAGCAGACCCCAGGTACTTAGTGCTGATTCACGCTCATTGACATTTATTGCTCAATTTATATTACAGAAGAAAGAAAACTTGGGCAATAAAGTTGATGTGAGTAAACCGATACTTATCAGGCCCACCTCGGAAGACTATTCTAGTGAGCAGCTTCTAAGTGCAGCTGATTAACTTTAATACGGCCCACGAACTAATTTATGAGGCACAAATACCTGCTAAGTGATGCTAAATACTTAACTTTAGTGTATTGAAGTTTATCAAAGGCACCAGATGCCCAACAAGTTGCATGGGAACACCTCATAATCCTTGTTTGTGAAAGCGAAAAACTAAGATCCGTCACGTGTTTACTGTTAAAATTTGCTAATATATGAAATAGATGAGAGTTCAAACTAAATTGAACATTGTTCTTAAATGTCATTGTTCTCAGGTGTCAACAATAAAACTATATATGACACTTGTTGGAAGTTGTTCCCGCATCACTAGAAGTGTCTGATGAACGAGAGCTGGATACATTGTTGGTGGTCTCATTAAACGTAATCAAATTAATAAATATGAAAAATAAAAAAAATTTTCATTTAATAAACACGAAGGCGATACATTTTGCCGCTGCTCTTTACGCTAGAACTGAAATCTAGTTCATTGGAGATTTCAAGCCAAATTTAATATGTTTTGGCTAGAAAGTGCAATCTACTTCGTTAATAGATTTTGGTAAAATCACCTCAAATCTACGCAGTACCAAATGATGCAAACTTGACTTCCTTCATCATGCGCTAAAAAATGCAACACTGCGGAAATAAAACTTGACAGCTTGTCAGGAAAAAAACTGCAAGATCGGGTCTTTGAGTTTGTGCAATTATATTTACTTTATTAATTTTTTAGCCGGCTGCTTTCCTTATGAAACGAAATCTTGATAAATGCCATCAAACATTGATGCAAACATCAAACAAACTTTGAGGTAGATTTTAATTGAAATCGAGTGATGTCACTTGTGTGTAAATCCCAGTTCTTTGTGTGTACTCTGTTTAAACTTTTTTTGTTAGAATGTTTTGCCGCTTAAATTTCTACCCACATTTATAGGCCAAAAAAAGTGACCTGTTCAAATATGTATGAACACTTAAAACAAAAATTAAAAGAAAAAATTTAAAGTAGCAACAAATTCACATTCACAATTGAATATAAAAATTACAAGAACATTTTTGTTGTTGACGGCTTTTTACACTCCCCATGGCCTTAATGGTTGTTGAAGTTTTATATTTTCCACTCTTTTATTTCCCCCCCTTCTTCCAGCGGCAGCTTTCTTTTCAATATGTATTTTATTATGTTTTTTCTGGTGTTTTGCTTTCAGTTTCTTTTCAAATTTTCTTACAACAATGGAAAATCCTCGAGGCAAGTTCTCTTGCCTTTTAGCCAGCTTTAACCGGAATGAGGTATGTACACAAAAGCTTTAAGTAACTTTTTGCTATTTTAGTGGCATGTTGCAAATAATTTGTCTCCGATGACTTTCCTCTATCAGCAGTTCTGCATTTGCCTTCAGTGTTTTTCCAACTGTCTTCTCGACTACTACTCGTTTATCCAACTGAATGTGTGTTTGTTATAGTTCAATAGCAGACTCAGGATTTTTGAGTTTGTTATTTTACATTTGTTGTTGAGTAGACTAGATTTTCGTGTCGTCTATAGAAGAAAAAAAAACACGCCTCGTAGATCAACAGAAGCTGTTGTTGTTACAAATTTAATTTGTTTTTAACATTTAAGTCAACAGCAATAAATTTTTGGATTTCTGTAGGAAATTCTTGCCTGTTTGTACTTTCGACAGCAACAGATATTGTCAGAGAGCCGTTTAACCGATTCGCGCTTATGGAATGCCATATGGGCGATAGACGCCGTATCATTAAGTTCCAAATAAGCTGAAAGCGATCGAATCTCAGTCTGAAAATTGTATTGTATTTGATTAATGCCAGCCAACCGCAGTTGCTGGGGAAATGGACTTCATGCTTACGGAAACAGTTGAGCAGGCCGTTAGTATTTCTGCTGTGTATTTGGTAGAAAATTTCTTTTTTTTTTTGTTCTTTGAATTACGGAAAAACCAATTAAAATTAGAAACTTAGGAAATCTAAAATAATGTTCTACAAAATTCATTTTTACCTGCTTTCCGGCATCCATCTAAACACATGAGGACAAGCAGAAAACACTTTTTATTATAAATCCTTGTGTTGTTGTTTGGGTCAGATGGTGTTATATAGAGATTTACCAGAAAGAAAAACATCCATGAATGTTCTAAAGCACTCTTTATTGGCATTTTTTTGTATCTGTGCTTGTATCTGAAAATAGTACCCGTTTAATGGTTTGAATCTATTGTATATTAAGCACACATTAGTTTTTGAATAGTTTAAACTTCTAAATATGTTGCTTTTGCTATTGTTTAATTTAAATTCCTTTTTCCATGTTGTCCATTTTAGCAGTGTCTCTATATTAAAACTATACTCGTGTACATAAACACATGCATACATTGTGTCAAAGAGACATGCTTTTGCATGCTCATGCATGCGTGTTGTGTAAGTGGTGGTTTGAAGGCTTTCAATGCTTTAAGTACTTTAAATTTAATCTCCCAAAATTTCTAAAATAATGCAAACAATAAAAAATTTATGTATGTTTTTTCTACGCTCGAGGGACAATAGTTGAAAGTAAACAAAAAAAATATATAATATTTTAAAGGCCAGTAATAATGCACAAACATACGAGTATAAAGCTTTTTGATAGAATCCGGTATCAAAGTTAAGTCGTGCAGTTATCCCTATTTTCTATATTTGCATATATAATTTGTCTCCCAAATTATAATTATCTAATATTGTATATACAAGGTAACTCATTAATTTATTATAAAATGAAATTCGAAGTATGTCTCAAATGTTCTAACACAAGTTATTTGCATTACAACAACATTATGTGTCAAGAATATTTGGTTACACACAAGCAGGATCTTTTCAAGTCGTGTCATGATAAAATTAAATTTTTTGAATAATTTCTGTCTAACTGCCATATTCCCAAATTACCCGAGGGTTGCTTGCCAGGTATTTTTCTTGCATCGATTTTAACTCAGCTATTTTTACACCCACTTTCTATTTTGTAAACGATGGCGAAAGTTATTTAAATGTGTCTGGGCACGTTAAACACTAAGAAAGAGAAAACACTCAAAGAACTCCAAGCAAATGAGCAAGGCACCAAGTGCAAATGCACAATAAAAATGATTTTTCATTTATGTATGTATATGTGTGCAGTATACGAGTATATGTATGGCTGTATAATGTTTATTGAAACATTCCTATATGTAAACGGTGAACCATTTTAGCCAAAAAAAACGAAACAAAAATAAATAAATTAGTGAAAATATGCAGTGTTTTTGACATGGATGGCCACTTAAAACCTGACACCCCTGCATTGCTCACAAATAAATAAAATTGTTTGCAATATATGCTGCATGCATACAGTCAAACCTTCATACATATACACACGCCATTAACTTTTCTGTGCTAATCACGTGGGCGAGCAGGAAACTGAGCGAGCGTGACTGTGATTTTTGAGTGATTGCTTCGTAATGTGTGGCTTTTTTGTGACAGATATTTTTACTAATTTCGTTAGTATTATTTTTTAGACTAAATAAATAAACGCCATCCTTTCAAAAAAGTACTACAAACAAGAAGAAGCAAATATAAAATATATAGTATTTTTTTTTTTAATAGAAAGGCTCAACTAACAAAATTAATTGAAAGAAATTTGTTATATAAAGTTATTTTTAGTTAAGAAAATGGACATATACATTCGTATATATATTCAACGCAATACATCAAAAAATTATTTCCTATTGAATGATATAATTAAATGAGTTCCAAAATTTTGTCTAAAATTCAAAAAATTTGCTGCTCACTAGAGCAATAATGGTTTAAAATGGACACTTTAAGGATACGAATTGCAAGCGTTTTTGAATATTTTATGGCTAAAGTTTGTTTTTTTTCCATTCTTATAAGATGAAGTGCCTTGATAATACAAATTAATTCTGACTTATTTTTGCCTCTCAATGGAAAACAATTCCAACGAAAATATATTAAATTAAAAAAAAAACAGACGGAATCTTTTAAAGTAACCAAACAACATCTTTAATGGAATAAATAACATTTCAATTTGCTGGCGTTATTGTGCTAATAAAAGAGTTTGTAAGTTTCACGTGTCTCGACGGCTCACTCACTTGCTCCTCCCTATGCCTGAACATACATACATTGGTATGAGTGCGAAAACAAAAGAAATAAAGGAATAACAACTGCAATTACTGCAGGAATATATGACCATTGTTTGGTTGTTTAATAAAAATCAAAAATTTACTTCAGCCATGGAAAACAATTATAAATACTGTACGAGAAGCAACACTTATATCCAACAAGAAATACCATGACAGTAGAGTGGAAACAACCCAAAATGCAACAAATAATTGTGAACTTCTCATTGCACGGTATGTGGTCGATTTCATTCTCAATTTGATGGAAAAGTTTGAGGTTTATTTCGAAAATATATGTTTTCTTACTATTTTCCATTATTTTCATTACTGTAACCGGTTAGACCTGTTCTTTCATATATTTATTAGTATCTTAAATATGTAGGGTGAGTTTCAAAACGTCCTTTGCAATGCAACTGCCTAAACGCCAGCGTGTAAACATGGACAATGTCAGAGGTGCCATTCCGTCCGTTCTGTGTGAGTAGAGTCGCAAAGCAGCTCTGGGCTGAAGATGGACAGGTCTCGCGTCATCGTAATTAATTTTTAAGTGCGGTCAGGGTTGTTGTTATGTTCTGGCCTGCGACAATTTTGCGTCTCGCTCGTACTGATTTACCTCGAACAGCGCTGTATTGTTTTACGGTTTAAATTCTAGCACAAATTTAAATTTATTTACTGTAAGGATTTTGAAGTTTTATTCTGTTTATAAGTTTTATTACTATTATTAGCAGAAACAAACGTTCCCATGGAATTCACGATGGCAATTTGCCCCTTTTAGGGAATGAAAACTTTATAGAAACAAAATTCCACATCTTATGCGCGAAAGCCTTAATTGCTTAGAAATATGTATGTCCATACACGTATTTTTGCTTACATATAGATATATTTATAGGACCGAATGTTTGTGGGGGACTTACTTGCCCGGCTTTAAGACTTAAGTCGAAAAAACTAAAAGATTCATATTTAATACAAAACAATACTTAAACCGATATGGACGTGTGGCATCCAGCTTTGGGGAACTATAAGTAATTCGAACGTTGAGCTACTGCAGATATGCCAGTCAAAAACCCTCAGACTTGGTTTATCAGCAACAAAAATATACACAGAGATCTTCGAATTTTATTGGTCAAAGACGAAATAAATAACTTCAGTGAGAGATGCCTAAATAGACTAAGTAATCATTCCAAAGTGTTAGCAATCAATCTTTTAGATGATAGCAATGAAATCCAAAGACTTAAAAGACTACATGTACTTGACCTACCCTTCCGAAAATAGAAAAAGTTGAAGTTCGTCACTCGGTGTTTTAATTAAAAAGTACATTCTTTTTGTATTTACTTTGTTTTTGGGTTTTAGGAAACTCAATATATGTCATTTAAAAGTCCTGAAATTTGCTTATTATTTTAATTGTAAAATAGATTAAAAAAATATTAAAAAAAAGAAATTTTAATAATAAATTTAATATATATCTACGTTTACGCATACATAGACATGTTACTATCTCTCTTTCTTCTTCCTCTTTTACTTCCGTTTCTGTGAACATTGTACATATATAATAATTTAATTATACAGCCAGACAAACATACAAAAACTTAAGTACGCGTGTTTGTATGTATGTGCATGTGTGCGGTTAATTAAATGAAATTATCAACACACGCACTCCACTTGCCTGTCGAATTAAACTGATACCGGCACTCACTCAACTAAATGAAATTGATTGAATTCCTAATAAAACGAGATTATTTTCAATTGACGCGTGAAACTAATAATTTTGTTGTACATTTAATTCAAAAGCCACAAAAAATACAATATATTACAAAACAGCTTAACAGTTATATTCTTACATGCAACTTTATTTTTAATTTCGTTATTGGACCAAATAATTAAACAAAAATCTGTTTACTGATACATCTGTATGTAAAATACCCCTCATTAGCCCATTGTTTTTCACTACTATTTTCCACGCAAATATGCGTTTAGTAAGTACATTTGTTCGCTTGTGTTTTTGGTTAAATTATTTGCCAGTTTGGTTTCGTAAATAGGCATCTCTAGTACAGTGTTAGACAAAATCGGCTAAACTAAATTTTTAATTCTAGCGTAGAGTTCATTTAATACAAAATTGGTAGTTCGCAACTACTGCAGTGATTTAAAACTTCATTGTATAAACAGTTTTTCATCACTTTGATATCAGGCTGCTATTTAAAGTCTATTCCAGTGACCCACGCTGAAAAACTTCACATGTTTTTATAACGTTTACTACAGCGGCTTTAATATCTTCTGCACCTACACAGTGATCTGATAATGATTTCATAAGACTATGATTGTTGCGGCATCAAATCTGCGTTTCATGTATTGTGGAAATACCAAAGCAACTAAAGCGAACGGCGTAACGTCACGTGACGAAAACGAACGACGTGTTTTTTTTGCGTAATTAATAAAATTATTTAAAAATTACCCCAAAATTTATTGATGAAGAAGTATAAGAAGAAGTTTTGAGAATGCTTAACATTTCTGGATTTTGTGCTATTTGTTTCCTGCAGAAATTATGAAAACATTTCGTGAGAAAAACTTGCTTTCTGGATCGCACGTTGCGTAAAAATAAGTACAAAGAACTGTCAAACTTCCTACCATACTAATCACGTGAGTTTGACTTTTCAATCTACAGACAGAGTTTAAATCGTTTATTCAAAATTTACGCTATTTTCGCCAAATTTATAGGACACTTTCTATCATCATACTCAGCGATTAGACTCATTTCTGGCTTAATGGGTATCTAAACAACTAGAATTGCCAGACGCTTGAAACTCCGCTACAAACCAAACAAATTATTGTTTGGTGTGGTTGACATGCCCCAAACACCAGTTGTGCGTAAATGACGAAAGCTACTGGGAATTATTTTTGGAATTTTTTTTACTTTAGTGAGCAAAACGCTTAGTTACCAAACTAAATGAGGCGAAGCATTAGATGATCATTTAGAAGCCAACATTCGATGCAATATTGACGAAATAAGGCCGGTTATGCGCGAAAAACTGGTGCAAAACTGATCGCCGAGGCCACATAACAAAAATTATGAAATGCTATGAAATGGCCTAATAAATTCAAAACTTTGGTTATTCTATTGGCGTCGCTGCGTTTTATTTAAAAAATGTTCTGTCTCTAAACAAAGCCCCCAATATGTATTTTGTTTTCTCTTCGCCAGCTCTGAACTGCACAACAATGGCTGCCAAATGACACAATTTCAGTTGCAACGTCTGAACGGAGGGAACCAGAGAAATCATCTACTTTCTGCACAAACGTATACAATTATTTTTGAAACGCATTCATTGTTTTGTACATTTAATTAAAACAAATCAACCAGTCCATTTTAGGGTTTCTTTTGTACTTTTTGTGTTTTCTTCGGAAACATTTTTGTGTGGGTGACACGCCAATATATAGAGACACACATATAAATATTTGGGGACATGTTGTACCGGAAAAAGTATTTTTCCATCACTCACTTCATTTCATGGAATTTAATATCACTGAACTCTTCTGAGTTGAGCTATTTTATATATAAACGTGAAAGAAGTATCAAAACAAAATCTGTGCCAAGATAAACAGAGTAGAGCTGGGATTGAAATTTTTAATAAAGATATCATGAGCACCGGTGTCATATAAGACATCTGCCCGATACAATGTTTCTTTCGCAGTTGATCAACATTGCCTTAAAGATAGAGTGATATTTATATACGTTTTTTAATTTAAAATGTTAAGAAAATCCCTTTGATTCATTCTGAATTAATATCATTTTAAGAGCATATTAAAACCATCTAGTCGAGGATACAATATTTCGAGATCAACCTGCTTTTCCCAAAAAAATTTAAAATGCAATTTAATGATCAACAATATTGTTACCATCTATATATAATTGAACTATAATGTAATTGAGAAAAAGACAATTTTCCGGTCATAATTCCTTTTTTCCACTTGGACTGTTCCATATGGACTATGACATGTATAACTGAACGTGTCATATTCTTTCATCAGGAAGGAGCACTTGTATTTCACTGCTACTTTAGGAAAATCTTAATCACAACAATAGATCATTAAATTTCCCGATATGAAAAAGGAAAAGAAATCTAAATAAAAAAACAACTAATAAAATATATGAATTGAAATTTAATATTTATCGATCAATTTGCGATTTTCTTTACAATACCTGTGTGTATGTATATGGGTTTGATTAATTAACTTTAAATTTAATATCGCAATTACATAAAACGATTTGCCCCCTTGTTACATTTACTATATGGATGTATAAAAATTTCTTTCATTTATAAAACTTTTTGAGCGAATTTCCGTCCAAACACTTGAAGGCAAATAAAAAGTTGCAATTAGAAATTCAATTTTTATTTCCAACTGGAAAGAAAACGCCAGAAGCAAAAAGTTTTTACTTACAGCTTCAACAACGTTCAAATGAATGAACTTGTAAGTTATTCTCTGACAGTTTTTGTTGTTCCCAAAATTTGGGTAAAGTTCATATGACCAACTCTGGTAATAAACTAAGAAAATTGTGAAATTTACTACCACTGCGAGTACTAGCAAAAACTTATTTCATTTTTTTTAAATATTATTACTGTTAACTATCACGTATACAAACATGATATCTTTTTTCTTTTTTTTGCTCTTGCCAAAGTGAGTATATGAACATTTTTGTGTGAAAAAACATCATATTCACAAAAGATGTTGTAGTTCAGGCAAAATATAGCAAAATAATTTGCAAACAATTTAAGGAATTTGACGCTAACGCTAAAGTTGGCTTAAGGCTAAGAATTATTTCAAATACTTTTGCCACTATTTGCGGAGCGCATAAATTGCACACATGCGAAATCGGTTACTGTATAAAGGTTTTTGCCAGTCTGAATTAACAGAAAACAGAGCTTATGAATGCTCATGTTTGAATAGGTGAGACCTCGAATTTGCGCGGAACTATTGCCACAGGGGTTTATAGACAGGAATAGTCTCAATATGTTGGTATTAAAATCTGTGACATTTTAAATAGAGAGCATCTCGTTTGCAAATTTTAGTAAAGACCACTTTTGCAGGCTCACCAAATTAAATGCAAAACGCAGAAAAAACTACAAGAAAATATTACAAGAACTCTGTTGACTACTAAGTATAGACAGCTGGAGTTACACAACAAAGTGCTGAATTTGTATGCTTCGTTATATGACTATCAGTGAAGCTTAAGCTGCAAAGAGTGTAGAAATGTGTGTTTAAAGAACCTTTAAATACGAGTACATTTTATTTTTCTTGAAAGAGATTTATTTTTCTTTAACAATGGCTTCAAAATATTTATTTAATGACTCACTCTTAAAACAGCTTTTTTTTCAAAAAGATGGAAAAATGTGTCCTTTGTATATATAAAAACTGGCAGCCTACATAAAACTTTAAATTACAAAATTCATTGTTGTGTGTGAAAAAATAATTATTTGAATTAAAACATTCAATAGCCAGAGATTTCCACATTCTTTCTAAATTTTATTATTTAAGATTAAAGTTTCTCTTAGTCTTGCGAACTGAATAACCACCAGCAGCGCGTTATGTTCAAAAACTTTAAGTTTGGAACAATTTCGACTTCATTTAAGACCGCTCAGAGTAGGCATTTGGGAACATGATCTACCACCTGTATTAATGCATCATTTAAATAGTACGTTAATGCTGACTGTTTTCGTCAAGCGTTTAGATATTTTGTGACTACCATTTAGAAAAAGTTGGCTTGTTAAGAAGCTTGGAATCTTATTCCATTGTAATACTTATACCTTCTATAGATTTCTCGATTTAAAATCCACGTAAGAAATTGCATTTACTGAAATTACTTTCTTTTGTCACAAGACGAACACATTCCAGTTAATCAGCCCTACGAAATTAAATTAGGGCTTATTAGAATGATTTTTACATGTATTAATATTTTATTTAACACAAATTTAAGGCCTGTCCCAGGATGTTGAACCTTAACGTTCGCCAACATTTGAACAACTAGAAAGTTATGAAAACCAAACGCGACTAATAGATGTATTTGGTAGAACAAAGTTATAATAATTTTGCATTTTTTACATATTCTTATGGGGAAAACACAACAGGCCAAATGGCCGGTTATATTTGGCATACCCTCCCTCTCCATCTAACCCGAAAATCAAATTCATATTTCATACCACAACCACTAAAAAGTTGATGACTTTGTGTGCACACACACACATAAACATTTATTTAGTTGTATTTATAAATTATTTATTTAATTTTCAACTGTACATGTATCATAAACTTTTTAAAGGAGTCTGAAAGATTATACTTCATAGACAAATTTAATAAAAAAAAAAACCATATAATGAAATTATCAAACTCTTAGTACAAAGTGCCGTCACTGGGGCAGGGAATAAATGTAGGTACGTGTGACACTAACACACGCATGTGTATATGTAAGTAAATGTATCCATTTTCTATAATTTCTTTCATCGCTTTTTACTCTTGCATACTTTTTTCTCCTTAACTTGGACATATACACGTTTTGTTTTCTCCAATTTGGGAATAGAAAACATACCCTCAGAAAATGACTCGTAAAAAGAAGAACAAAATTAGTAAAACTTTTCGTAGGATCTAATTCAATATTGCACAACTTTTATTTAAGTTTCTTTCAAAAAAGTAATATGTTTGGTTTTTCTTTTTAAATATCTTACAAGACAAGAAATAGAATGCAAAAAAAAAATAGAAATGATAAAGGACTTTATTAAATTATTTTCCGAGTTTGGGGACAAAGTTTGTGCTTCGCTTAAGTCGGGCAGAAAAATTATATATTATTTGTAAATCGAATTCATTTAGTGTCTGAATGTTATTTATGATGCAAGAAAAAGGGGTACCAAAATGACAAAAATATTGATTTACATACATATATTTGGCCACGTACTCATTTCGAGAACATCTGATTTTCGTTTACATTCATTAAAGATTTTTTTTTTGTCATTATGAAGAAGAAAACTGCCGCTTTCTCGTATTCTCAAAATGCTTAAGACTTTTTAATGTTTTGCAGCCATGAAATCTAATTTATTTGAAACATTGTTTTTGGCAGTAGGGTGGTTTTATTATACAACTAAATCAAGGACTCAGCACGGTATAAACATTTGTGTTTTCTGGTAAACTTGTATCAAAAAACGTAACAAAAAAACTTGTATCTGTGAGTCCATTTCCAATTTTAACTTATTTTTTCGCTAATTTTATATCTTACCATCTGGCTTTCTAATACAAGATTTGGCAGCTGGCGAAAGCATTAGACTCAGATTGATTTTAGTTGACAGGCTAGATACTAGACAGGCAGTAGTACATAATACAAATATAATATCAATTGATTATGATCATATACCTGTGCACACACACGGATTTATTGTATCAATATATTGTTGTCAAAAGGAAAAAAAAAGGATAAGAAAAGTGGTATTCTGGAGAATATACACATGTTTTATAGAATGAAAAAAAATAATTGAAAAAACTATAATTTTCAATTTTTGATTTCGTAATTTGTTTCGTGGCATTCACTTTACATTGACAACATCTTTAGCAGTAGAACTCTTCAAAATCCTACATATGTATGTATGTGTAAAATAAAAGTGTCTCTAACTTTTATATGAAAAATACCAACAACAAGGATACACTATTGTGTTTCAAGGGGTTTGTGAATTCAGCAAATAATATTAAAAGCCGCAACTAAAATACAACCCTATCGCCGATATAACGAATTGTATTCCAACATTATAAGTACAAGGTGGCGCAAAAATAACATTCCGATGTTTTTTGGCTGTAATTTAAAAAAAAAAATGAAAAACTTTGATTCTTCTTGTGGATTATTTTTATTTGGTATTTTAATTTTTTTTACATCAAGTCGAGAATATGATGTCATGTAAATGGCCGCCGCCACAGTTTATTGTCATTTGAGCCCTTTTTATGGCACTTTCCATCACTTTGTCCAAAACTTCCGGCGATAGGTCCTCACATTATTGACGGATATTGTCTTTAAGAGCTGCAAGAGTCTGAGGCTTGTTGACATAAGCCCGCGACTTCAAAAAGCCCCACAAAAAGAAGTCTGGACCGGTCAAATCAGGCGATCTTGCTGGCCAGTGCAAATCGCCAAAATGGGAGATTAGGCGCCCGGGAAATGCATCCTCCAGCATATCGGTTGTGGCATGTGCAGTGTGTGCCGTTGCACCATCCTGTTGGAACCACATGTTTTCCAATTCCAATTCATCAAGTTGCGGCAAAAAGAACTCGTTGATCATTGCTCTGTAGCGCTCACCATTCACAGTAACCGTTTGGCCCGCGACGTCTTCGAAGAAAAAAGGTCCAGCGAAAACGGCACACTATACAGTGACTTTGAGCGGGTGTAATGGCTCTTCGTGGGTTACACGCGGATTTTCAGTGCCCCAGAAGCGTAAATTTTGCTTATTTACGTACCCGATAAGATGGAAATGGGCCTCATCATTCGTGATTATTTTTGATGAAAAATCATCTTCCTCTTGGTGGTGATTAAGGATGGCTTGAGCGTATGTTAGACGCGATTGGCGGTCAGCAGCTAACAGCTGATGCACCGTCTGGACTTTGTACGGAAACATTTTCAAATCTTGTACCAAAATTCGCTGTAAAGACCGTCGACTGACACCCATTTGCGTGGCACGTCGTCTGGTCGATGTTGACGGCGCTTCCATGACATCCTCAGCTACAGCAGCAATATTCTCTGCAGAACGGCTACTCCGGGGTCTGCCACGCCTGGCAGCATCTCGTGTTGTGCCAGTCTCTTCGAGGCGAGCGGCTAAACGTCGCAGTGTTTCACCAGTGGGCGTTGGACGGCTAGGAAATCTGCGACGAAATTCACGCTGTGCCAAAGTCACCGACCGATTATTGGTCAAATAAATAGTCACCAATATTCCGCGTCCTGCAGCAGTGTAGCGTAACATTGTTTATTAACGTGTATTTCGCATGTGTTTACTAATCGCAAAATTTATAGCATTTTCTGGTAGGAGGATTACTTTTGCGCCACCTTGTATAATGAAATTAACTGAATTGATGAAGAAACGTATTCGAAATTTTACAACTAATTTTACTCTGCGGTAGCGTGCACGCTGGAAACCCTAATATAGGTACATCGGTTACCCAGTTCTTGTAATTTTAGGTACTAAGTAAACTAAACGCCATGGCCTTATTCTGTAATATTTATACGCGGTGTATGCAGGCTGAGTTCGTAAAAATTTCCATAAATGAGAGTGCAGTTTTGATCATTGAAATGGCTAATGAATGAGGACATTTTTATTTACTTCTTATTCCACCAAAACTAACAGGTGGCATATCAAAATTGTTTAATATATTTGCAATGTTGGTCATTCATATGACATATGAGTGATCAAGTCCATGTGAATGATTTTGGGCAGAGCGCTCAAATGGGGCAGAGGCTTGTTATGAAGTTACCTCACGCATAATCTTATGC
This sequence comes from Epicampocera succincta, assembly GCA_932526305.1. NCBI lineage: Eukaryota > Metazoa > Arthropoda > Insecta > Diptera > Tachinidae > Epicampocera > Epicampocera succincta. Next base: position 65,196,534 of record OW052034.1, read on the forward strand.
CCAGGTAGCGCATGCTTATGTATATATTCTAGAATATTTTTTTTTATATATTTCAGTAGTTCTTGTCCAGCAAACATTTTGAATTCAGATTGATATAGGCAAAATATTTCAGTATAAATAATGCATTTATAGGAAAATGGGGAATCTCTATTATACATTATGATAAATTATAATGATCATAATGAATTTAAATTAATAATTTTTATATAATTTTTTAAAGCCTTATTGATAAAATTAAGCTCACACAACTATTATCATTATTTAAGCACGTCTTTTTCTAACAATTATAAAGTTACAAATTAAAGGCTGAAAATAACCAACGTATTTGTTTAAAAGAAACATTCTAATGGCATTATATTAGAAACGCTTCACTTTGTGCTTGTTGGGTATTTCTCTCACCAAAGTAACATCAATTAAAGAAAGATTACGTCGTTTCCTTCCCAAACTAATAAACCGGATATCCAAAGCGGCAGCATACAGCAGAGTTAGTATTTAATAAGTGTCTGCTATTAAAGTTCTCATTCTTAAAAAAATACTTATATTCTTCTTAACACATCATACACATATTTTGCCACAAGTATGTAAAAATCATTGTTACCCTTAGAGTTTTAGCCACGTCAACAATTGTATTTCTAGCCTCCCCAATTTGTGTACCCAGCTGTTTTTCTATTACCAGATTTGTCTTGTTTATTACTAAACATTTTGAAGTTTCCGGATTGAGTTACAAACCCATTAGCGAATTGTAAACTTTGGCCTAAATCTAAATTTAAATGGACTACGCTTGTGTCAGTAGAAGAGCAGTTCATTAAAATAAAACATTTTTATTTAATTTCTTTCTTTCTTTTCGTCCCTCTATAACTATTGCGTTCTCATTTGCTCACACTTGTTCGGTAACTCCTCTGGTCACCATTTAAAACTTAGGACTGCCATTCGTGCGGGTCTATTTTGACACACGCAGCGTTGTAGTATTAAAAGGGGGATTTACACGCTAATACAAGTCGTACGAAAATCAAAAGACAAAATCATATGAAATTATCGCCGTACTTTAAACATGAGTATCAAAATCTTACGGCAGATTTTTTTACGTCTACATCCATTGGTAATCTTGCACCAAAAATCACTTTTATTGTTTGCGCCTTTTTTATTTCAGTTGTTCACAGATGTTATTCTTTGTGTCCCTTATTTGTTTACATTAAAATACATCCCTGATCTAAAGTGCTAAAAAACGATGAGAGCCGTACGACTGTAAAATTTTCATCCGTATTTTCCGCGTATGTCGTATAGTTTCACTATATATTAAGTTACGAGGATGCCATCTGTGCTCTTCTACTCAAAAATCCGAGTTCTCGTACGACTTGTATTATCGTCTAAGTCCCCTTTAAGGCATATTTGTTAACATAATACTTGTAACTTAGAAATCCTTAGGACAGCAAATGCAAAATTGAATGTTATCACCGCAAATTCTAATATTCGAAAAATGTAGATTTTGTGGCAGATCATTTGCGTATAACAAATATAAAATTGCCTCAAGTACGGAGCTCTCAGGATTACTATTGTATGTTTAACTTTGGAAGGATGAGAAATTTTTGTTTCACCGATAACTTCTAGAGATTAGAACGAAAAATAAAATAATTTATGACATCGAAGGAATTTAGTCAAATTTGAATTTTTCGCTTTTGAAACCTTTTTTTTTTTTTGAACTTTTTCTTAAACGCTCAGTTTGGCAACGAAGGTTTCTGCTCAGATTTTTATGGTAATGGTTCGTTTGCCGCAATTGCGGTTTCTGGACGCAAACTTTATTTTTAATTTTTGATATGTCTGTGTCATGCTGTAAATATTCGCATTTTTAGCTGCTGCCGAATCCTCCTAAAAACCAAACGCAATATCGTATTTAACTAATTGAATAGCTTTTGTTATCTGCGAATAAAAAACTTACCATTTATTGGCTCTTAAGTAACTTTTCCTATAAATGGAGGGGTTTCTTTAAATTTAAAAAACTTGTATTCTTTTAACTGAAAAGAATAGAATTAAGCGATTTCTGCTTTAGGAATAAGCAAAAGGCCTTCACATTCCTGATATGCTTTAGTATGAATCTCATGGCAAATTAATAACAAAATATGCATTTCAATGTTTATAATCTTGAAAATTATATCCACACCCAAATATTATCTCTAGCGCGCCAGTGAAAGAAACTGGAATTAACTTAAGAGTTTCGCTTTGCTTTTACACACACTTACATACTCGTATAAATGTAAGTATGATTACATATAAAAATTTACATTTTTAATTCCGAGGTATTGTCACTTCATTTTTAAATATTCTTCCTCCTGGTTCGACTGCAATAATTAGATTTACGTTTTACATTTTCATTGCTTTTCCTTCTGCTCTGCTGCTATAACTTTGAAATAATTTAATTTCAAACTGAAGAGAAAAAACTGGGGAGCTCGTACCGTTTCTTGCGTTTTTTTTTTTTTGTATTTGTATTAATTTATAACGTTCCCTAAAATGTATAATGGCAGATCATATGGGAAATATTTAAATTTTAAAAGGCTCTCCTTGGGATTTCCACTTAATTATATTAAATACGTTCTGGTTGTGCTAGAAAAATGTTCCTTCCTTTTAACAGTGATGTTCTTTTGCCAGTTTGATGACGATATCCAGATACGATAAACATTTGTTTAACGCCACAAAAAGAAATAGAAATCTATAACTCAGCCATAAGAACGTATTTGCATAAGAAATAGTCTGTAATTTTGAAGAAATTTATTTATTTTCCTTATGATTTCAAAATATTACAGACTTTTCAGAATAGAATTGCTTAGGAAAGGCAGCGCATAAAAACACAAAAACCGAAGTAAATGAGACAGAGGAGTAAAAATCTTGAAATTGTAAAAAGCATAAAGAAGCATTCAATAAGCGCTTGTATTTCTGCCTCTATAAAAACTAGCATTAAAATTTAAATACTTTTCAAGCAGATTAAAACCATCAAAATCGAACTTGTAAATAAGTTCACCTTCATTTCAAATTTTATGCCACAATCACCTTTTTTCAAGACATATAGATTTCGTTTTAAGCCATCCGTTTTAATCCATAAAGAGCAAAAAGTAAGATTGTTGTATTGATTTACGTCAGCACCTACTCTGTCGCTGGACCAACCGCAATTCGAGCACTTATAGCCAGCAAACTTGCTCGGGAACTTGGGCTAGCTAATCCCTTCTGCCAGTAGTTCCCTAGCCCGTAAAATGAATATGATAAATCTGAATTGGTGCACCGAAATTCTCAAGGAACGTCAAAACTTAACCAACTTACCGGCATATTCCCCATCATCCAGTTCCTAATGAAGAAACAAAAAATTCTATACCGGTGTCTACCAAAGCCTCTTCCTGCCTCGATACTTAGCAATGAAGTTTGTTGTACGGTATTAAAATCTTCAGTTCTTTAACCCCAGCATCGGTGGCAAATCGCTTAATGGTTCCGAATATATGACATTGATTTTCGTAAAATAAAAAAATTCAAAATATTTTTAAATGTCTCAAGACAAAAACGCGATTATTTTGTATTCGAAAGTCGTTAACAACTCGATTCCGGGAAACGGTTTTAATTTGCACCACAGATGCTATAAGGCAGCGATCTGTTAAACTTAAACGTTTGTATCTTAGAAGTTTGAAGTGTGATTGCACTATTTACAGTCAGCACTGTAAAATAAGAACTCATTGTTTTAAATGCATGTATATAAGAAATCTAAAAGAAACTACTACTAAAAACTTTCATGGGCATTACACATCACCTGACCGCTGGTGTGACCTATAGCAAATTTCTAGGTTTCTATATGCCAACATTTCGTAGATGCTCCGCTACTCGTCAGCAGCTTTCCAAACCTTTGAAAAATATGTTCAAATATTCAACTCACTATTATAAAAATTACGTTTCTTCCACAAGTCTGTTAATGCAATTGAATATTTTACAAACTGTATTTATTAATCAACCCTAAAATTCATACTGGAAATTTTATTGCTTTGCCTGAAAATGCCGAATTCGATGGGAAATCAAATTTCCTTCATGTGCGAAACAAATATGATTTTCAGCTTAATTTACTTAATGCTGGCAGCTCATTAGCGTACCAGGAATTTTTCTTCTTAGTAATTTAATTTCCTTACAACACAAGCTTTCATGAGAACACTCGTATGGAATTCTTCATTAATAAGTTGCTTTAAGGATGTTGGTAATAAAAGGGAATATTGAAATCGTGTGAATTTTCGGAGAATACGAAAATGAAAAGAGACAGATAAATGATGCAGTTTTATGACTACCAAAATAAATGCTACACATTTTATTTTATTTTATTTTATTTTATTTAAGCTGGAGCTGCATATTGTGCAAATCGCAAAGTTGTATCTACTTTTAATATTTAAGGCGAAATTTTCCTACTTCAGTTGAAAAATATGTTTGTCATTAGGCTAATTGGTAATAGACGAGTTGAAACTAGCAGATATCTGCCATAAAATAAGTGCACGCCAAAATCAAAAGTTGTCAAAGTTGTGATGACTTTAAGGTTTGCAAAAAATATCAAGAACACGCAATTGCTGAAATAATTAATATATAAATAATAATTAATAATGATTTACAATTTGTTAACTGTTTTTTTGTTTTGTTTTGACATGTTACAAAACTATCGAACTTGGACTGAGGCTAATCCACAAGCTTCTGTCGAAACACCACTACCTCCATAGCAAATTACTATTTGGATCGCTTTAGGGACTGGCGTAGTCATTGGTCCATCTGTCCTCAAAATCGATGGTGTTGCCATCAATGGTGAACGGTAACAATTGGTGTTACAGTTTGCGCCGAAATCATGTATAAACATTAATGTCATAAAACTGTCAATCCAATTAAGCCCCGTCCATTGATATTAACTCGTGAAACTTTAAACAACCAGCATTACAGCTGACGTTTTACGACGACGGAATACCTCAATATGTAGTTAAGGATTTAACACTATTAATTAAATTTTGAAACAATGTCACCTTAAAATAGGGAAGGCTTGGACTTTTGGCCCCCCATGACAATGAAGGATCCTTTGGCTTGAATGTTTCCGTCATAAATATTCTATGCCACTGATTGTCAGTGAATTGTTTCAAAAAATATAATGACTGTTTTTTGTGCCATTCAATAACTTCAGCACAAACTTGTTTGGTCGGCATCGATTTCATGGCCGTTTGTGAATGTTCAAATAAAGATAACAAATGTGAACTTGTATCGAACCACTTAGATAAAAGAAACCCAGGAAAATAATGATGGCCATTATCTATTGGTCAATATAAAAGCCATTATATGTATAAACACCACATCACTCTTTTCGTGCCCAATTATAAGACTAACGTTGTGTTGCGTTGAGTTTCTCTTTGTTGTTTTGACCACAATTTCATCATTGTCATCGTCTTCATTGCGAGTAAACTGATGCAGAGCATCAAATATTTTCTGTTGGTATTCGTTGGCAGAAATGTCGTCATCGTCATTATCGCTACCAGTAATAAAAATATGATGTGGCATAAATCCGTACGATGTGTGTGTTTGTGTATGTGTATAAAATTCCTTTTAGTGGTTAAATTGTGGTAAGTGTTCATCTTCATTTCGGTTATATGTATCGTGGGTTCTAAAATGTTTAGAAAACTATAAAATGCTCCCACAATGTGTTGATAATACACAAATAAGTGTCAGATATACAAATTGCAACTAGAAAGCCGCTGCAGCTCAGCCCTCGTCAGTGTTGGCAATTTTAGTGTTTTTTCTTATACTCCTGCTTAAGCTTTTTCAAACCACCGTCTGCATTCCTTTTTTTTTTTTTTTTGTTTTCTTTAATCTAGCAAAAATGCTTTCGACCAAATCTACTTACAAATAAAAAGCAACATCGAAAACTCTTTCCATTGAGGGAATGTTGTTGGTAAAGCTTTTGCATGTTTGCATGCAGAATTTATAATGCATCAGACTTTAATACATCAGCTTGCGTGGCCCAAGAGTATTAAAAGAAAACCAAGTTTTCATTTCTATGAACTGAAGAACTTCTTCACGTCAGTGCTAAGCAGTAATTAGCGATAATTAGCAGATTCCAGCAACTTAAAATGTTTTTTCCTTTAATGAATTTTAATTTAATGAAATTTTCAGATCACATTTCGTCGCATTCCGAAATAAAATTATACTACACCTGATTCATATACTATATATTATGCTCAAATGAGGCATTGATAAATCCGTAGATGTTTTAGTATTTTCTCCAATAAATAATTGACGTTAAAGAAGCACGATTTGTGCCCCACATGGAACAATCTAAAAACGTAAATGTTGCTCTAGTGTAAGTAGAGGTTTCTTATTCATTTACTTGATGTCATCTCTTGTAATAAATATTTTACTTTTCCTCTACATAGACTTAAGACACTATAGCGCAAAACAATGAGTTTTTAAATTTCATGTACTGCATGAAACTTAAGCGAGCGTATAACTTAAAAATGAGGGGTTCCGTACAGTTCGCGCATATTCTGAAAAATTTATACATATGTATGTCGCTTTGAAGGGCACACACCTGCCACTTAGTTTTATTCAAATATGCAACAATATAGTGTGAGCAACAAGGCTTTTCTCTCTTCAAAAGAGTCTCATGGGCGGGAAGTTTTTGTTTGCCACTTTATTAAAAAAAAAGTGTCGCTAAAGCACGCCGAATGGCCAGCGATGCTTCAACGTCTGAGAGATGGTCTCTGTATTTCAGATAGGCTGGCCAAAAAAGTTTGAGGATTAAAACCTGCAGGCATTAGGCCTTGTGTTATATAGACACAAACTCACAAAACCATTCGAAACTACTCAAGCAGCAATTTGGAAACATTTGCGTGCAGCAGCATTCAATTCAAGAGCACATAAATTGGATACCGTAGAAACCAAAACCGAGAATCCGTGAAAAATGCTTTTACAACTTCGAAGTCCTACTTGAGCGCTTTAAATAAAATTCAGTTTTAGACCGAATCATTATTAGGGCGTTATAGGTCGTATGCGAAAAGTGGCCAATCAAAGTGTGACCAGCCCAATCAACGTTGCTTTTGGTGGGACTACAAGTCTCTTAACTGTTATGAGCTACCAGAACCTGTTCCAAGTGCAACTAATCCGTTTAAAGCAATCGTAAGCCAAAAATCCAGTATGAAAACGCTTGACCAGATGTTGCAATAACTGTTGAAAACTAGTAGTTAGAACTATTCCGTGTTTCGGGATACGCTTCACTTCAGAGCGGCACAGCCGAAATTAGTTTTATTCGTTCTTCAGCTCAAAAAATTGGCAAATGTTGCCAGAAAGGGAAAAGAAGTTATTACGGTTCAAACAATAATTAATCCCAGTTAAAAGTAAGATCGGCTTATATGTAACTGTGCGATAGTTTCCAACACTTCCAATATATTTATATTGCACAAATGCTTAAAAAACCCTAAAACCTTTTATAAATCCCACGTTTTTAAATGGGATTAAGTGGTTTTTGTATTGTAATTAATTCCGGGCTTTCAGCAGTAGGGAAGTTCGAAGTTGGATCATTTTCAGTCTTTTTATCTTTTACTTAGATTCTGTTTAACACTCATTGAAACCTGCGAGTTTTTTATATCGATTTATTGAAATTTAAAATTTCAACTAAATATCAAAGTATGGGGACTATTTGCTATGGTAATTGTTAACACCTGCTGGGGTAACTCGCCAAGTTATAAAATTTTTCTGAAAATAACAATATTGTTAATGTCGTACATAAAAGTTGGGCTCATTGTTGGCTGTGGGCCCTTCATGATGACTAAAATATCAGAAAAGAAACCACTCGTATTAAAAATTAGTTTTAAGCAACAATTCAGTTTTACTTAACAGTTAACCGGTTTTGTATGAATGGCCCTACTGATGTCATCTGCAACCTGCAATTGGCTAAAGGAAAAGGCATAGATTCAGAGGAATAAACTGTTCCTAAGAACAAGTTCTGTTTTTTAATGTATGCAAAACATATCATATTGGTCTGCGTGTGTGTGTGTATAATTTAAGACATATAACCAACCACATGCAAAGAGTTTGTACCCCACAAAAGTTAAAATATTACAAAAGCAACATTTGTGTTTATCACGAAAGCACATTAAATTATCGCCTATTATAAATGCATAAACGTGCTGGAGCTAAATTAGGAATATTTTTTCCTCAATTCCATTCTTACGTGTTAAAATTATATTACAATTAAAAAATTATTTTTCATTGTTTTTTTTTTTTTTTTGCTACTATTAGATTTTCCATAAAAGTCCTCAGTAAAGTTTTCCTTTTCAAGAGAGAGAGAAAAAACTTAATAAAAATTAAAGTTTTGTAGTCGCGAAACTTTTTTCAATTGCTTATATTTTTGTTATTTTTAGTCGGATCACGTCAATTTTTTTTACCAATTATGGGTGGGAAGATCATCTTTCGAAATTTACCAAAAACTCGAGTTGAGAAAAAAACGAGTTAGAGCCTTTCTGTATGAAGGTAACGATATATACTGTTAGAATTGCCATATGATTGCTCAAGTATTTCAACTTAAGCGGAAAAATTACAGTTATGAATTTGTTGCTTTAATGATTCTCATACCGTGTATTTTTTTTCTTAATAACTTTTGATTTTCATTTACTTCGGCAGATCTCTTGTCCTTGACGATTTTCAATTTCAGCTGCCAGGGCTGAAATTTAAACACACATTTTTATTTTATTTGTGAGATTGCAGGATACATTAATGAATGAATAATCTTAAGAAAATAAACAAATCGCTTAATGTTTTATTTAAAGAACTAAATAAAATTAACTGCGCTGCGTGTGTGATTTTATTTAATTGTTTTATGTTATCTTTGCCAGCTTAAATACAAAGCCTTTAATTATGTTATTTTTTTCCCTCACATATATCATCATATAAGACACACATGCCTACAAATGCAACTGTGTGTTCGTCTTATAGGTGCGCGTAATTTTATGTGGCTGTTGTAAAAACGCTTGAAATTGTTGGGGAGTGTGTGAAGGCTGTTAATGCTTTTTGAGCCTCCATTGTTCGCATAAGATTTTGCTCGTTATACGTTATGAAATCATAACACTCTTTTGAGGGCATAATGAGCGAGTTTGTGCTGCCTAACTTCGAAGGCACTTACACTTAAAGCACCCACAGTGTACGCCCAAATAGAAGGAGAAATAAAGCCATATTTACCAACTAAATACGAACGAAATTCTTTTATGACTCCCCTGCAAACGCTTAATTTGTAAATTCAATAAATTCCATTTACTTTTGAATTTAATGATTTTGGTGTGCGATCTCAAAAACTTGCTTTCGTTTTAAGCCTCAGCAATACAAAGTAATAACTTACGAAAGTATTCGCGGATGTGAAAGCAAACAAGCTCTCTATTGCATAAGATCCAGTTTCTATCAAATCTTCAAACGCCATAAATTTTTCATTACTTATTTTAAGGCAACCAGTTCGCTCTGCAATACGGAAATTCACGCTAGCAACAACAAAAATGTATGTTTCAATTAACAAAACAATGGTTGCGGAAGAGCTTTATTGACGCCTTAGGAATATAAGATATTGTATGAAGATGACACAAACATTACCCAACAGGGTCCAAACGTGCCCGATTCATAGCAGACGGCGTATCTTTTCAAAAGCGTGAACGCTATTTTATGGGAAACTTATCTGTCATTTTATTTACTATTTATTTTGAATTTTACGTCAACGAGCCGTCCTGTGGCAAGTTTATTTTTAACTCCTGTTCACACACTTTACCCCTTCTTACTCTTGCTCTTTTTTTTAAATTGACTTGCTGTTCAGACAGAGAAGTTTGTTGGAAGAATTTTTTTCTTTTGCCTTAAATTTTTTTTTTAATTTCGAAGAAGAAGCCAACTTCAGCCCAACGAGTATCCCAATACCGGCAATTCCGTACAAAAGTTGATCAACAGAAGTTGGAGCGCGTAAAAAAGCCCGGATTTTACTACTTTAAATTGAAAAAAGTGCCCTTCAGCGAAGCTTGTGGTGAAAGTATTTCATCAGTTCTAACGTGCGAAAGATGGTTTGTGCGAGAGAGAGAGAGAAAATGATTTTGGTATGGAGGCAAAAAGTTTGACAATCATGCAGAGCTTAGAAAATCTTAGAAAAAGGCTACTCAAGCAGCAATTGCAAAATATTTGGCAGTACCGGAGTTCACTCAAATCAGAAAAATTGGACAGCTCATGAGCTGAAGCCTAGAGACCTTGAAAAAGGATTTTGCATGTCCAAAAAGCGAATTGAGCCAATAAGAAAATTATTTTTATATCGAATCGTTCCTTGCGCAAGAAATTGTATGTAAAGCGCAACCAATCGGACGAATCAGCAATTTGGTGGGACCAAAAGGGTTCTATCTTTTATCAGCTGCTGAAGTCTGGTCACACCATTACAGAGAACTTGTTCTAAACTTAGCAAAGCAAGCACTAGGTGAAAAACGGCCAGAATATGCGGCCAGACTTGAAACTAATTAGAAAGAAAAAGTGGGGAAGTTTATAGTTTAGATCTTGTTGCATTCTACCATTCAGATATACTTTGTCAGTTGTAGCAGGAATGGGAACAGAAAAAAAATTCAATGTCCACGTATGTGTGTTTCTCCTTTACAAACATTTTACCACGATATCAGGCATAACACACCGAATAATCATACTGGTATTTCCAACCTTGAAATCCAATTTAAGCGGAAATATTTATTGCGAAAAATTTTAAATAAAATTTGCCCACACATACCTTGAACTATTTTTTAATAATTATAAAACGCCATTAACCATTTTTTAAAATTAACATTTCTTTATTTGGTAAGTTTCATCCATAGTAAGTGTTGCGTCACATCTGTTGCTCTTTCATATCAATTTTATTATTATTTTTCTTTTTAACTTATATATGTTTTAATTTACAAAGTTTTCTCTTTTATTTACTGTATTATTTGCATACAAATAATAATAATAATTCTGAGTTTTCTTTAACATTTAAAATGCTTTGGTTTATTACAATAAGAGGACAAGAGTTTCTTTTTTTTTCTTTTGGTTTTGGTATTTTGGTTTTATTTTGCACATAATTAAAACACAAAATTTCATAAACTTTTAATTTAATGCTTTTGATTTATAAAGAGTTTGATTTTTATACATTTTGCGGAATACAGTTCACACTGCATTTGATAATTGTATCCTCTCATGTTGAAAACTCCAAAATTGTGACATCAAAACACCAAAATTTATGGAAGATTTCACATCACAAACAGCTGAACAATTTCCAAATTATATGTGAATTGCATTTTGCTCTTTTTAGTTCTTGTTTTCAACTTACATTTTATTCTTTTTCAAATTTCTTTTTAAATATTTATATAAATGGTTTATTCGTTAAAATTATTTAAATTGTATTACAGCTTAATAAGTCGTTTCAGAATTGGTATATTCATAAAAATTAAAATGGATATGAAATATGTATGTATGTATGTTTTAATTCAAATATTCCATACAAAATTAGACTAAAATACATTTCAAGTACACATTAGTTTTCGCTGAATATACCCCCAAAATCTTTAATAAACTTTAAATTTATTTATAACTTAAATCGTTTGAAAAAATGTTTCTTACAAAAAAAAAAAAATGTGACACTTATTTATTACATCGTTTTTAGCTTTTCTTTTTCTTAATTTAACTATAAAAATATTACTAATAAACCTACAAAATGTTCTTTGTTGTTTTTAGCTTTACACTCCAGCTGGCAGGAGCATAAATATTTAACAATTTACACTAATTTTAATACAATACATTTTTCTTTTTTGCTGGTTTTTATTACATTTAAATATATTTTGTCTAAATTACATAATCTCTGCCGTTGTAGTGTTCGTAACTTAAAATAGATCTCAAAGCCTCAAAGTTATCTTTGACATGAAAGAGTTAAATTGAAAAATGCGCAGATCTTTTGGGAATGTTGTTGTAAGTTTAAAACAGATTTGTATCTTATTAATAAAGTTTGTACAATCGAAGTAAATTGCGCGATGAGGGTGACAATGGCGGATGCATGCCAGATGCCATTCGCCAAAAGTAATGTGGATATATTAGTTGCAGATAGTTTTGATTTGCCAGAGGTGAAGATTGAGAAAAAATTTCGTACCGACGATCCCGACGATAAAGTCACTAAAAGTATAAAATGTAAAATTATTATTACTAATTATGTTCTTATACTCGTATACAGAAGAAACAAAAGAAACTGGGTGGTCCAATGGAGGCCATGCAGTTTACATATTTATTTTTTTTTATATTGAATATATAGATATGTCTTTAGTTTCAAAAAACTAACTAACAATAAGTATCAAAATCTTAAATCTAATTATAATTATTAGGCCCGACCAGTGTCAGACACAAACTCAGTGGTAGCAGCAGTAATAATAAAATCCTTAGTTTACATATTTAATAACTTTTTCACTAAAACATATTTAAATTTTTTTTTTCAATTTATAAAATGGCGAATTTTTTGTAACAGCTGCGTCACTTTAAACATTTCGTGTTGAAGTAACTCTGCCTGTTGCAATGTCATGTCCACACATTGCAGTTTAATTATATTTATAGTTGGAGGCAACCATGTAATGTGGTTGTAGTCCAACAATAATTGTTTATATGTTTTCCAGCAGTTTTATAAAATAAATCGCTTAAAAAATCGCCGCTTGTTGAATGTCTTGCGCCGATCAGCTTAATTTAAAGTCCTTGCACATGTTTCTTTACACTTCCTAATGGCTTAATAAACCTCAAGAATACCGTATAAGATATTCTTCAAATTGGAACTGTTAAAACCTTAAACATAAAATAGGGCAACGGCTGAGGTTATCAGTGAAATAAGAAAAAAAAATATGGTATTTGTGGATGAACCTTTTTCTGGCCGGCCTTTCCATAACACAGAAAACAAAAACATATCCAGCTTCTTTGCAGGCAATGTTTGTTTCTTGTTTCTTACATACCTCTTGCAGGAACGGGATCCTTTTGCGGCGTACCCAATTCAATTTCCTTATACTCTTGATACAACTCGCCAATAGTTGCCGTGCATCGCAAAACCAAACCACCACCGTGCACCGAATTCATACCATAAACACTGTGTCCATAAACAGAAGGATTGACGCTGCTAAAGTGTATGCCCTGTAGCTGCAGCTTCAAACTAATGCGCGATGCAATCAGGTTGTCAATGGTGCGTATGTACTGCGTTTCAACATTATTCACCTGAAAGTAAATTAAGTTAAATACTTGTAAATTATTTCAGAAGTCTTCAAAGCCTGCAATCGTAAACTTTCGCATAAGAAATTATAATTTCATTTAGAGTTTTTGTTAGTTTAACCATATATTTTATGCCAGCAGTAGCAGGTTTAAGAAGCACCTTTTGCTTGCGCCAACAATCAGAATCTTGTGTCTTAAACAAACAATACGTTTTATTTTTGCGAGTTGTGTGCACTTTCGTTGTTGCCTGCTGCAGGCAAAACTGCAATGTTGCAAATTTTATCAACACGGCTACGGGCAAGAAGGCTCATAAAAAAAGCAAATAAAAATAAGAAGTTAAAACCTCAACTTTCGTAGAACATGATAAAAATTATATTTACTACAAAAACGCTTAAAGACTTAAAATATTATACGACTAGGAAATAAAACATACACACACTTAAAAAGAGATGTATGAGCAAAACTTTTATAAACATAAACACAAACACAAGTACAAGCACAACCTCGTACCCAAGATACTCGAGGCAGTTGCTTGAATAATGCGCTTGTTGTGTTCGTTGTGTTCTAGAGTTTTGCTACTGCAACAGCCGTTTGTAGTTTGTGGCACCAACTGCTGTTGCACTCGCTAGAAGTACGAGCATCACGGTGTATCACCACTCAGCTAACACATCATTCTAATCCACTGCTACTCAAATTACCCACCACTACTACCAACTAACGCGTTTGAAAAGTGTGCATTTAAATATTTCGAGCAGCAAAAATAAATTTGACACGGTTTCGCTTAAAATGATTCAAGTAAAATATTCAGTGTAAACTGCTTAAGGCATTAGCCAAAATACTTTATTTACATGCCAGCGCAAATATAGTCACTCGTACCTAATGTTTTTTCTTCTTCTTCTGCTGCAGGACTAATAACATGTCCTCTCGTACATCTTGTGTTTTATTGTGACTTGAAAACGCTTGTAAGCCGTTATCACACGGGTATTTAGAAGAGCCAATTAACACACGGCGGCAGTAAGTGTGGCCAAGTTGTAATAAAAGTTTCACAACAACGGCAGTAACATTCTGCACTCCTACTGCTGTATGCACTGCAATAGCTTTCTATTTCCAAATTTGCTCCATTAAAAATATATATATATATTATCCGGTGCAAACAAAAAACCCACCTAGTGTGTCAAAACAAGTTTTTGATTAAAACGAAGTTCGAGTTTCCCCCTCTGTGTCGCAGTTTCAAACTGTACGCGTTCTCATTTCATTATTGAAATACACTTAGTGAATTTTTACGTTACTTGCCGCGGTTTTAGAGACCTGTGAACGGTTTCATATGAAAGTTTAAGGAATTTTACATAAAAATCAAAAAAAGGGAATGTGTTATGTCATTTGACACACTAAGTAGGTTTTCGTATGCACACAAAAAACTTGGCAGAATAATTGATAATTGCATAAATATGGCTCGATTTCTTATCAGTTTAGAGCGGTAAAAACCTTTATAAAATCCCTAAAATTTCAAACAAAAAAAAAGGTTGAAAGCAATTTTAAAAAAGGAGGCAAACATTTTATATCAGTTTTGTTCCTTTATTTTAATTTCATACAAAGTCTGTTCAAAAAATAAGGGGACTTTGCAAATTTCGCGCACATGTTCAGAGTTTCATGCTAAATATTTGTATATAAGATAAATGGATCAAAGAATTTGCATAAAGGTTTTATTTTAGTGCTCAAAAGCAATTGATATGTTAAACACGGCTTTGAGTGATTGCAGTCTGGGTTTGAAAAATGTTTACAAGTGGTACAAGTGTTTCGAAGAAGGTCGACAAGATGTGAATAATGACGCTCGCATTGGGCACATCAACAACCGATGAAAATATTGAGCAGGCGAGAAAAATTGTTAGAGACAATCGTAGGATCACTATTACAGGAATTTTGGGCAGGAACATAACAGCGCCGTAATCAAATCTCAGCCACAGTATTCAGCAGATTCAGACCCCTGCGACTTTTTCCTGTTCTCAAGCCATGGAAAGGATGCCGAAGAGATAAAAACCATATTCATGACCGCAAGGACAATTTTGAACGGGACATAATAAACAAGGATGATTTGATATACAACTAAAAGCCAAATGAACAAACCTCTAAACATGTTTGTGGAACACTTTCTATAGCATTCTTTTCATGACTGTCCAAAATTTCTAAAGCCTACATATATCCAAATTCTATTCACATGTATCGGGCTTTTCAACAGCAAACGACGCCATATTTCTTGCCGTTCTTTTAACATTTCTCTTCAGTAAGGTTTGCCATTTCATGATGAAAATATATAGGAGCCAACAATGAGTCGAAATTATTAAAATTTACTACCGAAATTCGGAGTCAGTGGCCTCAACGTTAAGAGCGCTACGTCCAATTTATGGTCGTCATAATCGTCCCAGCAGATCAACAATTGAGCGTCTAGTGGAAAAATTTGAATCTACAGGCACAGTACAAAATGTTCCCATGCCAGTGAGACAAAGAAGTGCCCGTAGTGTCGAGAATATTTCTGCCGCTGAGGCTTCAGCTGAAGAAAGCCCAAATGTGTCTCTCAAATGTCGTTCTCAAGCGTTACTGTGAGTGGGAATCGCTACCGTTCAATGATAACCGAATATTTTTGGCCCCAATTGGATGATATGGACTTGGCGGACATGTGGTTCCAACAGGACGGCGCCACAAGCCACACAGCGAATGTCACAATCAATTTATTGGAAACCAAGTTTGGAGAACGTGTTATCTCACGAAATGGTCCAGTCGATTGGCCGCCTCGGTCGTGCGATTTGACGCCGTTAGACTATTTCCTGTGGGGCTACGTCAAGTCTATGGTCTATGCCAACAAGCCAGCGACGATTGATGAACTTCGTACGAATATCGAACGTGAAATTGCAGCAGTATCGGCCGATTTATGCTGGAACACCGTCGAAAATTGGGTTCAGCGTCTGGACTTCTGCAAGCGTGCCCATGGTGGCCATGCAAAAGAAATCGAGTTCCATACATAATGGCATCGATCGTACTTTTACAGGAATAAATAATTTCATTGATATCCAAAACCGTTTTTGTTTTGTTTAAAAAAACTTTTGTAGCCCTCTTATTGAAAAACCCTGTAGTTAAATGTTATTCACGTGAGAAGTATCAAAATTGCAGTCACAGGAGTCCTTTGTTCAATACTGTACACATTTATCATTAAATAGAAGTTAAACTGTGATAGAAAGTTTATGTTAAAAGTCGTTTAAAATTATAAACATCTAAAAGTAAAATTGTAAAGGTGTAGGCTACTTCAGTAACTGGTTATGTAACAGACTGGAGGCCTAACTATCGTGTAGGGTGCTTAATCCATCTTTAGCATTCGCGAGGACACATAATCTTATAATGCCCTTAAGAAACTTTTCATTAAGTCTCATCAAAAGCAAAGTACGCAACTGACCACATTTTGCTTAAGGAATCAGCTGTTTGTTGCTTGTTGCAAAATATTACATTAATTATTTAATTTTCACATGGGTATATTCTTAAAAATGAGTTTTAGTTCAAATGTCTCAAACAAAACTTTTACTAGCATAAATTTTTAGCTACACAAAATTAGTAAAACTATGCCCGGATTTTACTTATGGCAACATATATTGCAATTTTAAAAAAAGCTCTAAGTTACACAAATTTTAAGGTTTTTAATGCACAGGTTTTTAATGCACTGACACGTATTTTGTCCTTGCAAAATTTGCCCATCCTAAAGTTAAACATAATCTTCTCGTCGACAAAATTCTAAACCCAATTTTAAGTTTGATTTTTACCCCTTTCGGTTCATATGACTCTTTTGGCAAGTAATACAAGATACTGGATATTTTCCTTCAAATCATATGGCCATATGAAATTCGGTGTATGTTTGAGAAGTATCGGCGAAAGCGATGGAATGCATTTGGAAACTACCCCTGCAGTACAATTTTCATGTTTGTTAATTTTAAAGTGAGTAAATTCTTTACGCGTTTTCAGATACGGCGCTACTCTAAATAAATAGTCGCTTACTGCCACAGCACACAATACGTGGCAATTGGTGATTTCAGCCTTCACTGATGTTGGGGCACAAATGCCGTTAGTCCAGCAAGTTATTTCTACTGTTTTAGTTACGTGTGAGTTAAGCCCACTTTATCTATAGCATGTTTTGTTTCGTAATGCATGTTTAGTGTAAACATGGTAGACGAATTTAGTGGTATTTTTCTAAAAATGTTCAGAAAATTATTTAATCGTATGTAAATTTTAATTGTGTACACATTTTTAAGTAACGTTGTCCAGCCTATATTGAAATTTGATAAAAACAGTAAATATGTTGGCATTTACATTTTATATGAGGGCTTAAAATATTTTAGGCGAATTGCATACAATTGATAATTAATGTGTTGGAAGAGACTAATTTAGGTGTATGAAAATGGTGATGTGGAAAATTTAGTTGGAAAGTTTATTAAAGGATTTAGGTTAACAAATAAGGGAATTTGGGTAAAAACTAAACAAAGTCTGTAGGTAAATAAATTTCGCACACTCTGCTGAAACTATGAAACTTAATACACATATTATTTTAGAGTGCTCTGTATCTTGCTAACATTGAAAAACTTCTTAAAAACATATGGTGCGCAAAAGGAGGAAAAAGCACTGCATTATGAACCTAGAAAATAATAAAATAAACTTCAAGTAAAGCAGCAATAAAGATGTTTGGCAAATATAATATCTGTACGCTACTCAACGCTTTCGGCCATCTAAAAAGTTGCTGTGACTTTGTTACAGGTGAAAATATTTCGATGTGAAGTAAATAAAACTAAACTTTTTCTGCATTTGGAACAAGACTTTTGAGCCTCTTGTACATGTTTAGGCCGGTTTTGTTGGTTTGGTAGAAGACGCTGTTTGCAGGTATTTTTCTTATGAATACAATATGTTCACCATAAATTTGTCAGAAATGTTGATTGAGTTCAAATAAAAGTTTTGACACATTTAATTAAGGAAAGGGCGAATAACTTCGTACAAGTTGGTTATGGAACCTAGAAGCTATTTCGCAAAACGCTAAAGGAATTTCATGAAATAAATATCCAGAATTAATTTATTTTTCTATTTTTATTTTTTAAATTGTAAGGAAATATTGTGAATAAAAATAATAATCATCCAGCTTCCCGCTCGGTGAAAAAGAACAGATTTCTGTTTAACTGTCTCTGAGACAGTTCAAATAAAACAAACGAAATGTTCTCTGATTATTTGTGGAAATTACCGAAAACTTGACGGATGATCGATTTTCTAAAACGAAAAATGCAGGCCAAGCATATCATCAGACAAGTAACTGCTTCCAAAAGGTGTTAATATCAAACAGAATTTTATAGTTTTGAAGAATATTTATTTATTTTATTTTTATTGTTCAAAAAGCTGGCCTTCGTTAACGTTCTACATCGTGGGACAGTCCCTTATTTTAATATAAATATTTGACAGGTAAATTTTCTAACATTTTGCAGCCAAAAATATTCTAAAGGGAGCTGAAATTTCATATTTGGTTACTTCTTTGGGCGGGAAATTTGTCTTTTTTCAACTTCATCATTAAAAGCAGAGCTGTTCTATTGGCCTTGTAAGTTTGATTGAATTTCCATCTGTCGTTGTAATTCTCTCCTCAAACAGTCAAACTTCAACCCCAAGTAAATAGTTAATAGTTAGATAAATTATATTAACGAGTAACTGCCTATAGTTAGATGTGTGTATGTGTATTTATCAATATTAGTGGCTTTCATACTTCTATAGAACTTCACCAAAGATGTTCTCAATTTGTCGAATGAGAAAAACTTTATTTTTCAAAGTAGACCGTGTACCCGTTGACTTATTTTCCATCTGCCATGCAAATCTGAAATCAAATCCAAAGGAGAAAAAAATGTTTGAAAGACAATTTAAGAGTTCGGAAAACTACTCGAAATATGATCTCTAAACCCAAATATTAAAAAACACTCTTTCACTCTTCCTTAGAACAGATATAATAGTGAAGAAAGGAATGTATATCCTTGAACTCAAGAGTCTACTACACGTCGCTGTTGACCCATTTAAATTGCCAAAGAACATTGTTCTAAGTGCTTTTATGCTGCACATATCATAAAGTAAATTGTATGTGAGATGTACTACTAGTCCAACAAAGTAAACATAATATTTCTTAAAGTTGTTCTAAAATTTATGTTAAGGAAACGACAAAAGTATTTTTCATTCTCATGTGTGAGCGCGTGTGTGTATGTTTAATGGTTTTGGAAGCACATCCCAAACTGAGGACAGTTTGTGTCGCCAAAACACCACATTATTCATGTGGGGATTAGAGTTTTCTTTAAACGACAAATAATACTAAAAACTGTAAACTACACAGAATGAACTTTATTTGTGCTAATGTTGTCTATCTATGGTTTTGTTTGTTGGTAGATTGTTGCATTTTGCAACACAAAAAGAACAAAGCTGGCATCTTGGAGTTTCTTATGGAAACAGTTTATGCATTTCTTACTCAGAGGAGAATGACAACTTTGCTTTTTGGAACAAACTATATACATACATACAAGAGCCGTTTTTGTGCTTCTTTAGGCACTTTCTTCCTCATTTTAAAGTGGTCGTACATGAGTCGAAATTGTCTTAAAGGCCATATGCACAGTGGTGTTCATGATAAAAAATTGGATCGAAAGCAGATCCTGAATGAGGGGTCACATCTACATTTCCGTTATAAAAGTTTGTTCTTTGACTTAAGCAAATTATTAATAAGAGTATGTGTTGGTATATGCGTTTCATTTCTGGAATTTTGCGTGTTTGGCAAAAACAAATCATTTCCATTAACTTAAAAAATGTCATCGCATTTGTGTGATATTGATGACTAGACTTCTAAACTTCCAAAGGCTAAGAGAACCAAGTTTTGATGATTATATTTTGCTTTCAAATAAAAATTCTGAAACTTAGACTGCACAATATGTAGAATGACTTTCAGCAAGACCGTCGAGGTGTATGTTAATGGAATTTCTTTTTATTTGAGAGTTCCTTGCACACAACTTCTTATGGCGGTACTGATTTCAATAGCTCTGCCGCCGAGTTTGAGCTTGTTTGCAGAGATCTACAACGTCGGTGAGTAAATTTCCGTCATCTGCGTTCAGTAGTTCACTCAAATAGTTCATACAGAATGTACATCAAGTTTAATTTATACGCATTCTGCATGAATGCTGTATAGAATGTAGCGCCATGCACACATCGCCTACGTTTACGGCCGTTTAATTTGAGCCGGAAATCTTCAAAGCTTCAAAAATATCAAGACCTGTACAATTACCAAACAATTAGATTTTGTGAATGCTTTGCCGTTTGGTGAAGTTCGTGTTTGTTGGTGTTGCCGCATGTACGGCAATTTTGCCCTGTGGAGGCCTCTTCCAAACGCCCCGAGACCCAGTTATTGAACAACAAGCAACAGGCCGCCAATACACATCAATTGAAAACCCCTTCTATATATAGCACTTTTCGCGCAATATATTTACTGGCTAAAGCAGCCTTAAGCATTTACTCTTCCCAAACTTTTCCTGAACACTGTGTCCTACTGCAGGCTAACAGAATATAAGCCACTATGACTTAAAAGCATTTTTAGTGTGTGCCTCTTTTTTGTTTTCTCCACTCCTTTTTATTTGGGAAAACAACCCTAGATTGCCGCTGCTTCACCTGCCAGCAAATATGGTTGCGTGAATAAAGAAACATTCGATTATTTGCTTGAGGTCGTTCATGCATTTTTAGTGGAGCTTTAGCTTTCTTTGTTGCCGATGTTTTTACTTGAAGGTTTTTCGCTTTTGTCACGGTGTTATTGCTATAAATATATTTTAAACGTTTGCAAAGATGTGTTTGTATGTGTTTGCATTTGTTTGCAACGCACATGTATTTGCATGCATCTTTGCAATTGTATCTAGAGTCCACTTGATTGCTGCTACTGTTTTTCTGAACATAAGATGCTTAAACTTGCATTTGGCTTAAAATGCTTTGCAAAAGCCTTTCATGCGAAAACAGCTTTTATGCTTAATGGCTGTTATTTAGTGCAATTCACTGTAAAATTGTAGTCATAATAAAACAGAACAGAAAAAATGTTCAGCAACTAAGAAACAAAAACATTATTTTAGAAATAAAGAAACACAACAACGACGAATTTTTATTTGTATTGGGGAAGTTAAACTGCAGAAGCGAGAAAGACTGAATTTTTACAAAATTTTTTCGGTTTCTTGGCAATTTTTTCTTGAACTTAATTTATAATAGAGTTACTTGGTTTAAAAAATAAATAAAAAAATGCTTTCGGTTTTTAAATTCCTACATATTTTTTTTTTTGCTTTAAACAAACCACAAAAGCCAAGCAAAACAGTCAATTAAGAAAACCGGTTGTGTGCTCCATTATCTGTATTAGAAAATAGCGCTGGCTTATTATATTCTTATATTGCCAATATGTGTATATGTATAGTATATATACAAACATATGTACCTCTTTATTGCTATCCGAACTTTCTTTTGTTTTTTATAGACGTATGGAACATTAAAATGGAATAACATGAAGATGAACTTCTTAAATTGACTTGAAATTTACTTTATAATAATAAATATATAAATGTGACTTCTGGCATATGACCGCCACGGCTGGCTGGCACGTAATCTAATGTGGAGGTCCATCTGCTGGACTACACTATGTTGGCCGTGACATGGAAGTAGTGCGCGGTTCGTATTTCGGACAGAAGCATGATTTTAAAAAGAAATTTTCACAATCTGCGAGCGTAGTTCTGGCGTCAGTCTATTCATGTTGAAATGCCAACCCAAACTGAACATAATTCACTTGACAGCTGACAAAATGACCGCCAGTTAAAAACGTGTTGTCAATTTTAAGTTGTATACCTCTATAAAAAAACAGCCTTTATAACTTTAACAAAATAACACCCCTGTTATAGACACAGATTAAAGATATTATATTAGACCAAGGAGAAAGCAGAAGAAAACAACATACAAAATTCTGCACAGTTGCGAGGAAGACACGCTCAGGTGTCGCTGAACAGGTCACAAGCAATTCATTTCTGCATTTTATTTAAAACCGTTAATTTTTTTACATAGAAAAAGGGTATATAATTGGAAAAAATCTAATAAAACATTGACTTGATCAAAAACCGTATTAAGGATAAAAAATATTAACGTTATATCGCAAACATACAATGGTTGTGCGTCAACTATTTATGTTTATAATAAACAGATTGTTATTGTTATTTTCAAACAATTATCACAAAAGTTTCTAACTTAAAATTTATAGACAATGCGGGTGGAACAATGACTTCCATAATCTTTATTGCGTATAAACAGTAGAATATCAATAAATCGTAATAGCAGGGGCTGCCAATTTGAAGGACCGTAATGGGATTAAAATAAGAAGAATGCGAATTTGGTTGGTGAATTGGGTTGTTCCTCTTTATTTATTACAAGTTGCTCCTTCAATTACAGCAGAATCGTGAATTAACTTTTGGCGGTTCATAGTTAACGCGCATTGATTTCAAAATCTATTCAACCTTTTAAAAATTACTACATATGGGAAAGTAACATTATTTCAAATTGCACAGAATTAGGAATTATAAGAGGTCATCAAAAGCCGATAATCTTTAGTTGTTAGTGCTTTGGTGTTAAGATTTATTATAATTTTATCTAAATTAATAGTAAATTATAAATAAATAAATAAATGGAAATAAATAAATAAATAAATTTGTTTCAATAATTACTTACTAACGAAGGACTGCCCACTGTTGAAATATTCGATTTAACCCGGTTATTATCGGTATTCTACTGCTACTACTACGTTCTTATTTAAATCTATTTTATATAAAGGGCAGAAAAAAGAATATAAACTAAATACAACTTGTTTATTTTCAGGCAGCAAATAGTTTCTAAAACTTAAATAAAATATGTACCTACAAAAAGGACAATTGTTTAATTCATACAATTGTGTTCATGTTCCCGTGAACGCGTGCTGTATTTTTGTATCAAAATATCGTGCAATTGCATGTCGAAAACCAAATAAGGAAAACGGTATTTAGAATCGCCTACGTAATATGTGAACCGATTATAAAAGATGAAATCAATAGCAATTTTTTTATGTGTATACGGTCATGCTACGTGTATTGGTTTTCGCGTTATGGTCAGTTTAACCTCTTTCCATTATAAAAAACAATTGTTTTGTTTGAAAGGAATCTCTCAAGCTGAGTTGTAATACGTAGACACAGCGTATGCAGCTTAACAATTGGGGCAGTACCAAATACCAAAAGAATAAAGAGTTAAAACCAATACAGGGTGCTACCATACACGAAACATTTTTCCCATTTTACCAAAAGTTGCAAGTTGAAGTTTGGGAGAATGACTTGCATGCCGTGATATCTTCTCGTGTTTTTTTCTAATTGGTTGGGTGGTGGGAGGGCGTCGTAAATTGGCCTCCCCCATAAGTGATTGATAAATAACTTTTGTTTAATATTAATAATTTAGTTTTTTCTAAAGAAAAATTGGCAAAATATGACTGAAAATTAGTTAGCATTTCTTATGTAAAAACTTTAGTTTTTAAATGTTAATGCTTGATACAAGTAAGTTGTACAACAATTTGTCACTTAACTTTGGGGCATTCACACTACATTGATAACACGGTGTCTAATACAAATTTTCAAGAACATTTTAAACTAAACTTGTTTACTTAAGTTTTATGCGAAACAAGCATTATCATTACACGGTACACGGATATATGAAATCATATTTGATACTTAATATGACACCCACTGAAAGCAAATGCAACTAAGAACCTACTTTGATTTGGCTATAGTTAAAAAATATGTAAAAATTGTAATATGTAAAAAGGTTAGTTATTGTCAAAACGAAAAATTTTTGTTGCTTGATAATAGTTATGGACGAACAAGTTGTTCCTAAAGATTGTGCCCCTCCACCATAAAGCTTTTTGACGTGTACCGTCCATATCCCAAAAATATACACAATTCTAAAATAATTTTAGGACATATTTTAGAGGCTTAGTCTAATTGGGAAAGAAAACTATGATAAAAATTGAAATATTTCCCCAAGCTTTCACTAACTAAGAGTTAATTTTTCATGTTAAGACTCCGGAAAATATTGAATTACTATTGATAGGAATCGATCGATGATTCTTCATATCCGAAATATAAGATAAAAGACTGGACTTACAGATACGGCGCATATGCTGCGTTTGAAATTATTGGAAAAAGCTCACGGAAGAATCAATGCACTCTTTTGAAGTCTGTTCGTGCAGTTTAGCGTGTTTGTACAAAAAGGAACGTGCGAGCGCATGTTTTTCTTAACTTGTATATGTAAACGTATGTATGTGTGTGTTAAAGGATTTACGCTTGAATATCTTGTATTTATTTTTAAGAGAGTGTTTCACTAATTTTTTTCTGCAAGCAAACATATGTTTTTTCTTTTTTTTTTTTTCTTTTATAAATATGTTAAAATTGTTTGACCATGCATGCACAAACTTTTTCCTTCGGAATATTCCATTCGAATTTTTTCTTCAGTTTGATTTAGTATTTAGATAGGATTACCTAAAGTATGTATAGATAGCATTTTAGATTTTTTTTCCATTTTTTATTTAAACATTGCTAAACAAAATAAAACAATATTTTTATTTGATTTTTATTCTGCTTTTAATGGAATATTTGTGTAGGAGCATTTAAGCGCCAAAGGATTATTTTGGAGGGTGAATAGAGCTGATAAAGATGGAAAAAAATAATGTGTGATATTTAGCAAATGTTTTTCTATTTTCATGCAATAGACTTTATATTTAAATATTTAATATAGAAACATAATACAGAAAATAATCATTATCAAATAAATTTCAATAATCAAGAGATTGTTTATTTAAAACCGTAACACAGAGCGTATGATCGATATTGAGCAGACAACGTTCATACTGCATGAATACAGTTCTAAATATTCTTTTTATACAATTATGTGAACACTCACAGCCGTTTTAAAATATTTTAAGAAACAAGTTTTTCTCAAGCTTCGGGCTTTTCAAAATTCAACTTAAAAAAACACTTCAAAACTCAAATGTATTTATGGATAATTGAAATAACAGCTTGCGGCAACTCGTAAAATACTATCAAGTTAAATAACTATTCAGAAATGTTCTTTTAAAAAGGGAAATTGAATGTTTAAACAAAAAATAACAAAGTTTAAAATTTTTAGCACAAATTTTTGGCAAACTCATTTCTATGACGTACAATTGGCCAGTTTCGAGATTTACCATTTTTTTGTGATTTTTTTTATTTTTGAAAGAAATCGTTAAAAAAAACTTACTTGATTGCAACAAAAAAATGTTCAGCTCACTTTCAAACTACTTTTGTGCATTTAAAGAAGAATCTGCTTAAGCGCAAACCCGCTTATTTGTAATAAGTTATGCTTCAAAATGCAATGATTTATACGAAACAATTACAGTATCAGAGACAAAAAAAAATCAATTTGCAGGTGGCAAAACACTTGTAACGGCGACTTAATTTAATCGCAATATATTCAACAGATAAAATAGGTTTTTAACTTTATGCTTCGCTTATAAAGGAAATGATAAACAATGCAAAAAAAAAAATACAAGAAGACAATATAGAAATTATTATGAACAGAATATGAAAAACTATTCAAAGCGACTGTATAACAGTTGAAGTTCAGAGCGCAGCGGATTTTTTTTATTTGAATTTCACTTGGATGTTAACAGCGCAAGAGCAAAACTTTTGTTGGTGATGCTTCACGAACATGTACCGAAAACAAAACACATATGAATTGGGGATTTCACAGTGCGTTATTGTTATTAAGAATAACTTCATATTGTTACTCCAGTTTTTTTGTAAACGGAATTAACTTTTTATGGTGTTATTTCTGATGCCGCTTCTAAGATTTAAAGCGAAATTTTAGAATTTTTGTATTCATTTAAGCAAAAGGTTTTCGACTGAAATTCATTTTACTGAAAATCTTGCCTAATAGAAACGGATATCTGGAAGGCTCTTTTAGCCAAATCCGGCACTTTGAGCTCTTATATATTTGTCAGGCTTTCAAAGTTTTATGATCTACACATTTTCATACAAACTTTTATTAGTTCAATTACAATGATAACAAAAAAGTGAAGAATCTTATTTATAACGTCGTTTGGAAAAACGTCTTAAGACTCTTATTTGGAATAGCATCATAAATTTTCGTGAATTATTTGCTAAATCTAAATTCTGAAAGGAAAATTATATGTTCTTAGTATATACGGAAGTAAAATAAAAGAGTTGCTGGCAATAATACAGTTATAATTTAATTTTCAGTTTAAAACTCAAAGTTTGAAAACTTGTTTCTTAATACAATTTTATATAAAAGAAACGCCACCAATAGTTTTTATATGTTCACAAGAAAATTATAATTGAAACCCTAAAAAAGGTACAAATATTCATCATGAGTGTCTCCACGGTTCTGTTCGTAATATTTCTTAACCTTAAGGTCTTTAAAAAAAATATAACAATATTTGAATATAAAACATTTTCCGAGAAAGATATTAATAAATCTTGGATTAGAAATTAAAAAAAATTTTAAAGGAAATCACATTTTTATTTTGCTTAATTTTAACATAAGAACATTCAATATAAAAAGCTGTCACAATGAAGGTTTTGAAATATATTATGAACATAAAACTATAGCGTTTGACATTTATATTTTCTATTCTATTTTTAAATCAAGTGTCTACAGTTCTAAACAAAATTTTCTGTATTCTACTCACAATCAAGTCAACTCTTCCTATTGGCATATTTATTAGCTGCAGCATTTCGAGCCTATAACTTTTTGTGTTGAACTATATCAACTATATTTTGTGTTGAACTGATCAAACTTATGTTACGAACAATATTTTTTTTGTCCGAAATAAATTTTACTGAGATTTTTCTGAAACGCAAATGATTTCACTACATTCGAAGAAATAGGTTGCTGCTGTTAATTTAACCGGGTGGCAGCACGGAGTCATATATTTAGTTGTACAAACAAGTTGTTTTTTTCCTCCGATTTAAGTTTATTTACAATCCATCAATCACAATAAGTAAATTTTGTAAAGTATAATAATAACATGCACTGCTGAGCTCCTTTGAGAACAACATTATGCCTAAATCCAGTATAGAAAACGACATATATACACATTTATCACGTGACTATTTAACAAAAAATTAGTAACAAACAAGTTTTAAATTAATAAAAATATCTAGTTTCTTTTATTTGATTTGAAATTGTTGCAATACAATAAATATTAAACACTTACCACAAGTTTGTTATACGGGTAAATATAGCATGATGTGACAGCTCAGTTTAGGTTTAGATAAGAAATATAAATAGGTGGCAGCACAGTTCAATTTTGTTCGAACAAAATTTAGTATCAAACTTGTTTGAAAACAAACAAAATTCTTTCTCTGAATTTCCCTCCCTCTTTAACAAAAATGGGTCATCACACTACATACAAAAAAAGGTATATTCTACAGATTTTGGTGCGAACAAATTGTTCGATCCATCTTAAGGGCAAAGGGATTTTATTTTAAATATTATTGTTTCAACTTTGAACATTTAATTGCTTTAAACAATTACAGTATTGGTCAAATAAATAACAGGCATTTTTGCTTGACTCAACAATATATATTTATTAAATATAAGGGTTTATATTGGAAAAAAATAAGCCTAAACGAGTAACAGCAAAAACAAAACGCCATCATTAGGCGAAACAATTATGTGTTTTCGTTTGCACATTTTATTTGTCTTCTGCTTTGCCAGTTATTTTTACGACAAATTATTTCAACCCCATAAATAATTTATTATTTTTTTGCCAATTTCCTATCGCACTATAATATTTTGTTTCTGACTGGCATTGCGAAGCATTTGCTATTCTCATTACTATTTTGCTCTCCAGTTCCAACACCAAGCCAATTTGGCTCGTTATACGCGCTGATGACAACACAGAGAGGAATATTTGTAGAAAAACAATATTTAAACTATAAATGTTTTTCTCTGCAGAATTTTAAAATTTAAAAATTCATTTTACTCCTGTGGTTGGCAATAAAAAAAAACAATTTTGAAGTTAAAACGGAAATGCATCGCATTAATGAGTTAAAAACAGCAATCAGCAAGTGAACCACAATAACCACAATTTAATTAAAAAAAAAAATAAACGCCAAATAAGGTAAATTATTTTTTCCCATATGGCTAATATTCTAACTTTGCCCTTTCAAATATTTTTTTTTTTTTTTTTGGTAAAAGCGAAATATTAACACTTTTAAAATTTCTTAAAAAAATCTCTCTAATTGATTAAGTTTTGCGGTTTTGAATCACATTTATTAAATTTGTCACATTGCATGAGACTGTCAATGACATTTCGTAATACAAATATATAAGTTTGCTGGTTAATCGTTGTGGTTGTTAGTCGTTACGGTTATAAAATAACACTTGCGCAGCTTCAAACTTCAAACACGGGTCGAAAATGGCATTTCATGTACATACATACTTACGTATATAAAATAACAGTGGTCGATGTAATTCATTCATGAGCAATTCCAGCTTTAGGAATACAAGTAGATGGAAATGGTGGTCAACTAACCAGGATTATTTTATGGACAACAAAATACTCACAGCTTGATTTTCCACCAAAATATTAATATTATTTGAAGGCAAATCCCACGCTGTGGAATGTTAAGGTTCGCCAATACTTTGAATAAAAAAAGGCACTTGTGTGATCTTATCAAAATATAGCTCGTAGTCGTCAAACAAGATTTTTCTCTTCAATATATAGTACTATTGAACGTGTTAAATATCGCGCAAACAGACCATAAAATCTTTCGCAAATAACAAGCAAAGGGTCACGGTGAAGCATATTTTTATTAAATTTTGTCATTTTATATGGATAACTTTGTAGGACAATTTTCCAGCATTAGAAATAAACATTTTAATTTAATTTTAAACTCAGAAAGTTTTCCTATTGTATTAGTTTGAACGAGGTATAAATTAAAAAGGGAATATTACCATATTGGGGATGCCAGACTTTTAATATCTGATTGCGCAATTTAATAACTCCGTCTTTTTTTAAGTCCAAATCAAACACGAGTATTTTTAAAGTATAAAGTAAAAATGTTGGAGAAGTTTGACAAAGACATTCAAAGAAAGTTTTAAATTTCAGTGTAACTATTGTTGTAGTTTTTATGCCTATAAAACTGTACAAAAAATAAGGTGAATTTTGAAATGTCGCGGTCTACGTAAATTCGATTATCATGTTTTTATCTTGGTACACTACCCCCGAACATATTCATATGTTCACAGTTTCACCTTGAGAACGGCATAAAACCTAGAAAACATGAATGAAGATTAGAAGATGAAACAATGAAGATTAAATTAAGGGAAAAGTTAAAAGTGGCCTACTAGGGTTACGGTGGCTTTTCAAAGAAGTTTTACTGACATCGCTCGCCCTGGCCCGAAATTGTTGAGAGGGCGAAGAAAATTGTTACAGAGGATCATCGAATCACTGCTAGACAACTTGTTGTAGGTGTCCACATACCGCAATTTACTCGGAAATTGTGGGCATGAGTAATATGGCAGAAATGTGAGTTTCGAAATTGCTGAATTGTGACAAAAAAAAAAAATTGACTAATTTATTAATTGTCCCAACCACCGTATTCAGACGGCGTTTTCCACGCTTGACAAAATGAAAACCAAAGCCCTGAAAGTGCTCTGAACACATCAAAAAGTGCATAATGGGCTTTTTCTGAGAAGAGTATTTTCTTTATCAGATCTCGTAAGTCAAATGGAATGAAGTATTAACAGTCAACGCTGGCCCCCAATACACACCATGGCGCACACCTAAATTCATATGTAGGTCAAGCTATTCAATAAAGCAATAAAATAAATTCGAAAGCACTATATTCTATATTCAATTATTTGATTCGCTTTTTTTTTTAATAAAAACAGGACATAAATTAAGCAAAATTAAAAAGAATTGCTAAAGCGTTTCTTGTTCACAACCATCGACTGTATGTTTTTGGTTTATGTAAAAAGAATGTTGATAAACTTGTAGCAAATTTCCACGTTTTTTTATTTAACTTATTGCTTCAGTTTAGTTACAGATTGTTAAAATAAGAAGAAGAAGCTTCGATGTATTCATGAAAACGGGGCGTTCAAAAACAGCGGCTGCTATTACGAGCAGCTGTTGACGATATTAAACACTTTGTGCTGAATGAATTTAATTTGATGCTTAGAAACGTTTTGTTTCTGCTGGTGATTATTTATTGAACGTGGTGCAACATAATATTTCATAATATGAAACAAATTTTTGCCAAAAATATTTACTTGGTATTAATCAAAGAAAACAACAGTCAATTAAAAAGAAATAACAATTTAATTTGACGGCATATAGAAGCAAAGAGGCTTTAATTATGTATGATTTTCGTTTTTTGTTTTTTGTTTTTGCTGGTTTTCTGCCTTCCTTATTATGTTCACTAAACTGGGTTCTCTGAGGTCATATTACAATCTTGTATTTTTACTGCCCACCCCCTCATCACCCCCTTTTTCAAACAGATGAAAGGCAGTTTTTATAATTGATATTCAATTAAAAATACAAATCAAAATTAAACCGCCCTAAGGACAGTGATTGTCTCCATTTACACGAATACGACTAAATCATAAAATTAGTAAAATTTATTCTAAAATAATAAGAAAAAAAAAATGAATATTACACTTATAAAAATATTAATAATACAATTTAAATGACACTAAAATGAAATGGCTGGAAATTTTATCACACCAGCGCAGTGCAAATGTTCGTAATGATTTTTAGCTCCGCAGGTTTTAGTAATTTCGGAAGCAAAATTGTAGTACTAAAGAATTTCTATGTGACAGATTTCTTCTAAACACTTAAGCCCTAGAGAAACTTGTTCATATTTTACATAATCTTAGTTAAAATTAATGTTTCCAGAAGAAGAGCAATAAAGATTTCTTAATACCGAGTGCGGAACACTTCCTTGTAATATTTATAAGGGTTTCTATTATGAGTGCGCCACTGAAACGATTATTACGTATTTTATATGCATTTAATTTTTCGTTTTTTCACTTTGCATTTTTAAACAAAAGATTACGAAAAATGTAAATTGAATTCTTTTTTTTCCATTTTTTTTTTTGTCGATTACATTTCACTTAGATAGAATCACATCACAAACATTGCATTGTTATTTGCACTAAATGTTTGTATCAATTCGATAGCAAACAAACCGGCAGACAAAGAAAATATGTAAATGAGGGTATAATCATCAGATCAGCTGAACACGTCGTAGGAGCTAAACGGATTTTCCAAGTTGAATCAAATTTAATGTGTAGCGCATGTATTAAGCCGGGATTTAAGTTGTGAATTAGAAAATTAATTTTAAAAAAATGATGCATTTATTACGGTATTGCCGACCATAATCGCACGCTATACAACAAAAGTTGTATTGCCATTTACTTTGTTCCAGCCCCAAAAAGGACCAGAAATCTAAATATGTTAAAAAAAACTGTCGTCCATCACAGCTGCATCCTTCATTTCTTTAAAAACACACAATAATTTAATTCAAATAATTGAATAATTTGTACACTTTTTTTTGTGTCAATGATTTGATCAATTTACTTTACAGGTGAAATATGTTTTCTTTATTTAAAAAAATGGGATAAACTTGGTGCACCTGTTTTCTTGATCTCTCCTATCGTATTATTCTAGTCGATTATATTCGATTATAAATTCTTTAGCGCTGTAAGCTGAGTTTAACTAATCGGTTAATGCAGTTCAGGGAACCCAAGACCGAAGTTTTAAAATAGTTGTTTCTTTTTCTTTCTAAAACCGGATACAATTTGGCTTCTACTTTTTATATGTCATTTTATATAGCAGGATCGCACGAACTTCGAATAAAATTAAGCACTGAAAGCAACATAATTTTTAAACTTAAAGTTGGTTATAAATTTAACATCCTTTTTTCCTAATTTTCAATTTATAAGACAGCAATTTGTGAAACATTTTTGAATCTTGTCTACTGTGTAATTTTTCAGCAAATACAAGCAGTGGAACAAAAACCTACATAATTATAAAAACATTGTTTATTATTGTTTAACCCTTTTTTGCTTTCAAATAATGTTTTAAATTTTTGATAATTTTGTTTATAAATTACACATGTGAGTGTGTGCATGTGTGTGTATTTTATATGAGCGGCATTTGCCAAAATATAATGAAAAACTGAAAAATCTCAACATTAGATAAATATGAAAATATATTTCTTTCTACACACATTAAAAAGCTTTTTTCAATTTTCCACTAAATTTGGCAACGAAAAGTTCAACTATTTATCTTCGTTAAGGTTCTTTGACGCCACAAGACAGCAAAAAAGTATCAACAACAGTGGCAAAGAAAACGAGCGAACAGAAAAAGGCAGTCACAGATACACAAAACAAATACGGCAAAGATGGGGAAAAGGAAAACAAAAGTATTAAATGAACATTGAATGTTGTATGTGCACGCATACCCAGTGCTCAAAACATATAAGACCCAGGTGAGGCAGTATGTCTTGAAGCCTTGAGAACCCACATCCCAAGTTTTTCTAGCCAAGACACTCTGTTTTGTGGTAGAGACACAGAAGGGCGGAGGTACCTTGGCGGGCCTGGTACTCAAAACCAGGAAAGGGTTGATTTAAAGCTAAAATCTCAGCAAAAAATACTCCTGATAATTGAGTAGTCAAACTGTCATTCAACGTGTATCAGATACTTGTTTTTACCCCAGAGAACTTCGAATCTCCAATCTAATATGCGTTGGTTTTTAACTGTCTGGAGAATTGCAAGAGGCTGTTGTTACATTATCCCATAATTTACAGAAAAATGCCTTGGAACAGTGGGCGACGCTTATTGTTAAACAGTGTTAAAAGCTTACCATCTGCTTAAGATGTGTTTGCGCGGTAATGCAATATATTAGGACTTTGTAGAATCAAAATATTATGAAATTCTCTCCGTATTTAAAAAAAAAAGAGAGCAAGAGTCTATTGTAAGTATTTTTCATGTTTACGCTTTTGCTCCAGCCAAGCTGCAGCCTTGCTCATGGCTCTTCTTTTGCCGCAGGGTATGTACATATGGTTCATCTTAATAGGTATGTGTGCAGCGTGAATATGACAGAATAGCTAAAGAATTGAGTCATTTTGTTTTTCTTTTCTGTTATAACAAAAAAAAAAAAAAACTCTCAACGTTTGAACAACTTGTGCACAAGGGAATTAGACATTTTGTGGTTTTATTTTACTTTTGCCTGAATAACAAAGAAGGTAAAATTAATTCAAGTTTCACTTGTTTGCTTTCCCTTAACTCAGAAGCCGAAAGAATCATGTGTTTGTGAAGTGGTGCAATCCCTAAAGAAAACTGGATTATTTAAACTTCAAAGAAATCCTCTAAATTAAATTAATTCCTTAACATTTCTGCTTAGCAACATTGTGATCTTTTAGTTACTACTACGAGGGTGGTTAGAACACCAACTGCAATATGGAAAAAATTTCTCGCTACACGAAAAAAAGAAAACAATTTTTTGCTATAGCGCAGTGCAGCCTGTAACACTGAAGACTGTCAAAAATGCATACTATATTGTGAAAAGTGTTATGTAATTGACAAATAATAGATATGTTAAGAAATTTGTCATTCGATAAGATGTCATAATTTTTGGAAATTTTTTAAGCAGCAATTGACTGTAGTCGTAAGTTTTTTCCCCTCTTTAAAATCAAAACTACAGCACTCGCTGCTATTAACCAATTTTTTTATTCGGTTTCCTTGAATCTGCATTTAAAATATCATGTATCGACGTTAAAGTATTTGTATTTTAGTAGAACATATTAATGCTTAAACAAATTTGTTTGACAAAAACTTGTTTTCCTTATAACAACAATATGTTCCCAATAAGTAATTGGCTTGAAAATGTCTTTCATAATCAGTGTTCATTTGTAGAATAAGTTGGTAATGGGAAATTGTGCTCGGAACTTGAATGTTGTTGTCAAAAAATTCGCCTGCGGAAGGCATTCAGAATCAATTGCTTCCAACTGAAATCTCAAGTCTTATGTTTTTTTAATGTTTATTGCATTTCCATTCGATTAAAAATTACTTGTAAATTCTATTTCGTATAAAACTTTGTTATTTGTAAATGAAACGTTCTATTACGTTTAATGCGACTAATTAGAACTAAATTGCTTAAAAGTAGTTGCAACTAACAAAATTCAGTGTCCCAATAAGTCTGTGCCTTCTGTGTCGACATGATACAATTGATACAAATTGACCCAGAAACAGGATCAAGTTGTGAATTTCCCCCGGCCACTGGTTTTTTTGCAAATTGTCTAAAGACGGAATTCCATTAGCAGAATTTTTGGATTTGCTCGTGACTAAAAATGTTGTTATTAATTTCAAATACATCATTCTTTTTATGGCGCAAAAACTTGTTCAGCTTTAAAACGGCAGTTTCCTTTTGTTCTTCATAGACTAAATATGATCTACCCTCGTTTTTATACATTCAACATAATACAGACCAATTACTTGTCAAAAAGAAGCTAATTTATTTATTATCAAACCTCATACGCAAACTCTGATTTTTTTCCTTTTCGTTAGAACTTTGCGTGTGATGTTGAGAAATTTTTTTTTAGCGGCAGCAGAAGGAACATTTTCTTACGAAACGGAATTGGTGCTACTGACATACCAAAGTGGAAACACACGCTGCTGTAAACACACCTACAATTGTACATATATTCATTAGGGCTGGTAATGATTATTTAGTATACACCCAATCCTGTTTTAACGCTTTTTTATGTGTCTTTTATTGCCCGCTATTAATATACTTATATTGTGCTTTTATAAAAGGGTGGGTTTATATATTTTTGCAATTTTTGTTCTATCACAAAATGAATTTCGAGCCACCGCATTTTTCAAAATAGGTGTTTTTTCCAAAATATTTAAGAAAACCGGTTGAGGTCTCAAACTATTTCTTCTTATGTACTTCTTTGCCGATATAGTTATTTCTCTTAATTCTTCTCATGTAATTCCTTTTGGCTTATTTCTTAAAACAAACAAACAATAACATTGATTCCAATTACAAACATGTTTAGTTTTCGCCTATCACCAGAATTATGGCATCAATTTACAGAATTTTAATTACACGCCAGCCAATTTTTTCCAAAATACTGAAATATAACAAGACTGACAATTTAATGCATCCAATTTTCATATGTAATAGCAGCAATAAAACGACATTGATCCTTAAATAAATTAAATGGATATAAATTCAACTTTAAATATTTCCCAGTTTGTAAATAGCTTTTTTCGCACTTGAAGCAACTCAAATAGTACATTTGACGTAAAGATGTGGTGATTTTGCTCCTGGGTATAAGAAGTTTTCCCTTCAGGTCTTCTGACAGAATGTTCATGGAAAGTTATTCACACTTTGAAGATCCTATTGATTGATTGCAATTTGCATTTTTTTTATTTTCAGTGCAACCATCACTGATTCCTAATATTTTATAAATTCGTAAAAATGTATCCTGTACTGCAGCTCTTGTGAGCTTTTAATATTAATAATGAATGATTCCATAGGACCTGTGGGTGCATTGTGTCTGTTTGTTAAGGAAACACATCAGGAATATGAAACTAATTAGCGAGATTACCTTCAGTTTTACCAAATATTAATGAAGAAATATTTATGAAGAAATATAAATTTAAGAAAATATTTCTACTATTTAAATAAAAAATGTTCTATTATTTTAATGTCTTCGATTTACTTTCAAATAACAAACACCAAAAACTCTTGTTGATATTTTAATTCAACTGGAACGGAATTGTAATGATCGTTCATAGCAAAAATTGTATTGCTTAAAAGTATAACGAAGTTGTTGGCATGGACAGAGCAGAAATTATTGTAAAAAGAATCAATAAACTTTTTCTCTAAAATATTCTTCGTTTTTTAAGAAATATTATTCCTGGTTGAAAAAGAAAACTAATCTCAGTTGGTGCTGGATTGAAGAAATCATAAAAATGTGTTTTTTGGTCAGAAATTTTTATGTTTAAAACTTAACAGAAATTATTGTAAAAAGAATCAATAAACTTTTTCCCTAAAATATTTTTCGTTTATTAAGAAATACTATTTCTGGTTGAAAAAGAAATCTAATCTCAGATTTGGTGCTGGACTGAAAAAATCATAAAAATGTGTTTTTGGGTCAGAAATTTTTATGTTTAAAAACATTTGCCCCTCTCGTGCATGCAAAATTATTGTTTAAATACACGTATTGCTTTATAGGTCCGTATTCAAACAATTATTTAACTGGCGCAACATCTCTCGTCATATGAAATTTGTGCCTGAAACAAATGAAATGAAATCATTAAAAATACAAGTACATTGATTTTACTACGATTGTGTCTGCCAGCTGGAAACTTTCAAAAGCAGGATTGGGTGTATTTTTTCCGACAAATAACATGTGTGTAGAGGTACATGCACATGCATTTAAGTACATACACAAATACGTATGTAAAAGAAAATTAGATTAAAGAAGTATTTTCTTAAAAGCACTTCCCCAAAATCTGTGTGCAAATTTTGATTTACTTCTCTCTTGCACAAACCCCAAACTCCGAATAATTTTGATTTACATCTAGGAAAATTCTTCTACACACATACATAAGTGTGTACATGTGCATGCAGGTGTGTGTAAATGCCGGTTGGTTTTTCTACAGTTAGACAGTTTTTTCCTCTGTTATTAATTACCAATTTGCCAGCAAAATGATTAATGTTTCATACTGCTATTTACCAAACTTTGCCAAGGAAATAACGATATTAAAAATGTCCTGGTTTAGCAACTGGAATTTTTAGAACCTGGAAAAATCTTAACTTTAGGAATATTTGATATGACCCTCAAATTGGCTAAGAAAAGTTATTCACATAAAACTTTTGGCTATTTGTGTTGAAGTGACGTAACAATCGGCATGAAATGAAAGGCCATTGCCACGAATGTGCCGTCTGTAATATGAATTGATGAGAGTTTTATAATAAAAACTAATGTTCTTGGGTAAACATTAAATATGGCACATTAAAGTTCAATCAAATCTTTATAATTTGTTTTAATCTTTAAAAATATGTATGAATGAGTGCAACAACAATTGATTTAACTTTATGCCTTGTTGACTTGCAAATTGCGTTTTTTCTGTTCCCCGTCGTCTGCAAGAAAGTTTCAAAGGATGACCGCTACAAAATCCAGTGCATTGTAAAGCAAATAGCAAATTAAGAAGCAATACATATTTGCAAATGTTTGATTTGAATCTTCCTACATTGTAGGAGACGCGATATACGTTTGCAGGCAGTTATTTCCACTAGTGAACCGTAGGAAGAAGAACCGTAAGGTGAAGAACGAGTTCGAAAGCGCTGTGTGATCCACAATCAACCACAAGTAGATGAGCCCTGGACGATGAACCTCTATTGAGGGAACAACTATTTTGATCTTAGGCACAAGACCCCTGATCTCGTTAGAATCAAACCCACTGCAGTAGCGATAAAACACAATAACGCACACCAACCTGATGTCCTTAATAAGTCGCCTACCCCTGTTTAGTTTATTTTCCGCTTTAACATTGTGATTTTTGTGAATGTATTGATGTCGAAAAATGTATGTAGAAATCAATACTCATACACATATACAGATGTCATTGGCGCAGGGATTCACTTAAACCTTATTTCCGATTTGAGCACAAGTTACGTTTGCGGTTGTTGTGGTTTTGAATCTGCCAAAATCATTTATCATTCACGACAATAAAAAACTGTTTTTATATTGAATAAAAAAAGATTTCTGTTTGTTCTGCTTTCAGTCTTTCAGTTTTTCACAGCAGAAAAAAAAAATGTTTTTCTAGTTACGTTGGATTCAATTTTTCATCTTTCATTAGAAAGTTCAGTTTCCAATCATATGATAAAGATTTGTGTTTTTATTCCGAACGTTATAAATGGCACATGCGATTCTAATGGTTTTAAAGAAATTTGAATTGAATGAAACATATTTCTTTTTTATTAAAGAAGGCGCATAAATACGGTCAAACTCAATCAGGCTTCAAGAGTACATTTGACTGGAATTCTATTTGAGTTCCATTAGAAAGCTGTTCTGTGATATCAATACATAACGCCGTTTCTGCAAGTGTAGAGTGGAAAGTTAATCCTTTCTGTACAAATTTAAACCACTTTGGGTATTTGGATCTGATGGAAAATTTGTCTCTTGAAGAAGACATCTAATGAATGAGAAAAGTACGTGGCAAGATAGACCACCCTCTTGCGCGCAGTATCCTTAACTTTTTCGGTTATATTCGACTGAGAATTGGTGATACCCTTGTTGCCATCTCAAGGCAAGACAGATGATTACACCGACATAACCTTTTTTTCAGTACTGGCGGTTTAATATTAAGGTTTTTATACTTCTTGTTAGTAATTTTCAATTCAAGAAAAAATAAAATGGCAAACAATTTACCTGAAAAATATCGAAAAATTTTGTTAGCGGATCTGGACACCAAAGACATGTGAATTTATCACAGATTCTTAATATTCAAGCCCAGAAGAGATGTTATGAAAACAAAACCATAAACAGCAATAAAACTTGGCAACATTGGTAATATTTAATGTTGCTTATTTTGTCGTTTTTGTACATTTTAGAATACTTTTGTTACTTTCAATGTGAAAAAGAAGAGTAACCCGTAATGAATTTGTTTGCGTTCATCTACACAAGAGCAAAAGAATAGCATTTCTGAACGTAAGCAGCGAAAAAGTTGTTTCAATCCGCCGCGGTCTCACTGGGAATTTCGGTTTAAATCTAGTTATTATATCAATTAAAAATCTAGTACATATCAGGCTCTGCGGTAAATCTAATGGACTGTGATTTGAGTTCCCACACAAACTAAATTCTGAAATGAAAAATTGTACTTTAACAGGATGAATTTATTGGTCTATAAAATTTGTGCGGCTAAACATTTTGCATAAAAAATTTGATTAAAATTGGATTTTACAGTATTGCAAAATGAGAAAGAGTTGGTTGCAGATTTCAAATCAAATGGATTTTGTTCAGGTTTAAATGATCTTTATAACAATAACTTAAGCCCAGATAAGACAAGAATCTGTTTTAAGGGACATTTCAATAAAAGTGAATATTTAAGTACAAATGGAAATAAACTAAATGAGAAATATAAAGTGTGTTTCCAATTTTCGCCGTCTACGTACATTCCTATATACCTTTTTGATGTTGGTATTTGGCATACATTTGTGACCCTGTATATCAAAACCCACTTAGTTTGTCAAATTTCATGACTTCATTTTTTTTTTGGATTTGTATCTAGGAAAATCTTCAATTTCAATTTTCTTCACCAGAAATAAAACTTAATCATGCCCCAGCCACCGTCTTTAGCAGATTGGATTTCCTGGGAGATAATTTAATTAAATACCAAAAACGGCAGATCAGAACCGATTCGAGGATTGTAAAATAGCGGGCACAATCGCATTCTATTTGATACCTATTGCCGAAAATCGAAATCCACATTGTGACTATTGATTTTAATATTATAATTATTTTTTATTTATAAACTTTTGCTTGGAAATCTTTGGGACAACCCCTGGTAATCCATAATTTTGTCTCCTGCGCAACCAAATAAACATCGAAAACTTAACATGTTCATTTCTGAAGATATTGAGTTTTTTATTATCCACGATGAAGTGAAGTTTAGATTTGTACGGCAAAATTTCAATAGTATTTATTTCCAGTTCACTGGAAGTCGCATGCGTTTGTTGTTAGAATTACAGTTTTGAATTTTTCAGCCGAATTTTCATAACCGAATTGAACAGAGAGGGTGCTACTAAATAAGTTTTATGCGCAAATAACTAATAAGTGCATATGAGTTCTTAAGGTAGTCTTTTTTGTGCTTAAAAATATTTAAATAGCAGCAGCTGAAATAGCAAATCACTTAACTACTACTTTTAAATAAACTCTCGATTTTCGCTTATAAAATATCTAAATTTTATTACATGACAGAAAAATTAGAAAGA
This sequence comes from Epicampocera succincta, assembly GCA_932526305.1. NCBI lineage: Eukaryota > Metazoa > Arthropoda > Insecta > Diptera > Tachinidae > Epicampocera > Epicampocera succincta. The sequence continues at coordinate 65,236,942 of OW052034.1, forward strand.
ACATTTTCGCTGTTAACATCCATCATAATCAATTAAGACATCGCCATTTTTGTTAGTTACGTCACTTTGCATTCCAGCTAACTATACAAAAACACATATGCATAAACATCACAAACTTAGTTGTGTACAGCAAAAAAGTTTTGAAGCAGTATTCAATATAATATAAAATTTTAATTTTGATTTGAAAAGCGGAAATTGTTTTAAGCTTTAAGGTAATTGATGTTTTGCAACCTGCTGGTGCTAAAACCAAATCGTATTATTTAATACGTTGTCTATAATCAAAGTTGTTAAAGTTTTATCTTTTGCTTAAATAGCTTTTAGAAGTCCACTTATCTGGCAATCAGCACAAGCACACACACATGCTGCACTCGTAAAGTTTGAACGCAGCTACTGCATTATAAAACTTAGATATTAAATAAGAGCCGTGGCAAGAACATAAAACTCAACACCAAAAAATAGTCCAACAGCCAGAAAACCACATACGCAAGACCTAAATATTGAAGAAAATGCAAAAGTACACTTGACGGCAACGCAGAGGCAGGATAAAATTATATATAGCACCGGCAATGCTTGGACGGAAAGCTGCACACACATTTGCTCACACGACTCCTCCTTGCACCAGTTCTCAAAATCGAAAAGCAGTTTTTACTTGCCGTAATGTTTACATAAATTGTAGAACAGATTTACAAGTTATTACCATTAAATTGTAGAATTTAAGTTTTTTTTCTTACTGTTCTTGCAAACACGAGTTTTACGAGCGGGCAAACGTTCCACATACTCCCCCAGCTAATACGTAGCAAAGTATAAAAAACGATAAGGATTTTTCGATATTTTTTCTTATTAAATTTTATTAGCAGAAATTTATCATCAGAACATGCATACTCGTACACACACACACACACACACACACACTCACACACACATACATGCACATCAATTTGTACATTTTCTTACCTGTGCTAAGAGCAAACGTGAGATTAGTCTTAAGGAGCATGAACGCTCGTGTAAGAAGAGTTGTTGTGGGAGCGTGGACAGACGCAAAGGAGTGGTTGGAATGAAGGCACGCGTTCGTGTGGTTGTCGTAGACAAATAAAACAAAATCTTTGTTGTAATAATTTATCAACTTTGTTGTAAAGTTGCTTGAGTGTATTGTAAAAGAGATTGCAAAAGAGCAATCTCATGATTTAACTGTAACAACTTCTAAAGAATCCTATTTGTAGATATTATCGCTGTTATGATTGCAATAAAGATGTTACATTTTATTACGAAAATGAAATTGTGTGTTCATTACGGTGGTCCTCAAAATTAAATCAGTGCTTCTTTTGGCAAATCGAAGTTAAGAAAAAATGTCTTTCTCCAATCTGCCAAATACATTGATGTATTTATGGATATTGACATAAACAGTTTCTTTAAAATCTTACTTAAGGCCGTTTCTTGTCATTTGCTTATAAGGTAAAAATGATCAAAATATTCTGTTTCCACTTAGGATTGGTGTTCAGAAGGACTTCAGAAGAAAAGGTCCCAAAAAAATTTAATGCAAAAACAAACTTTTCTGTAAAAACTTCTCATTGGAGTTCACAATTCCCGTAAAAATTATGTTTCCCTATAAGATTGATATTAAAAAGTACATAAAAAACGTACTACAGCGCAAAACCTGATTTCGTAAATTCATAAAGTCCGCTGCCTCTTAAAAAGGCCAGAAATTTGCAACTTCGCACTAATTGTCACCATCCTTATTTGTTTCAAATTATTTATAATATTATATATGTATGTATATGTTGATATAAATTCCAGTAACTGCGAGCCAGCAAATTAGGTTATGGCTTTATTTCTACTATTTGAATAAAAATTACTTATTCTCAGTTTTTCTAATGTTCTTTTATGGAAGCAACATTTAAAGTTGTTTTTGTAAGAAGAGAGTCATGTTTAAACTGAAGTAAAATAAATATCTTATAGTTTTCTAAATGGGTGCTAAAGTCACACAATAAAAACCAACACAATGTTAAACAGCATTTTGAAATATTGTAACGGCAATAATATTATGTTTATTATAAAAGCGTATATTGTTGTTTGCCAAAAGTGTATTATAACGATAAACAGAGTTTTGATTATTTATGTTAAAGTTTAAATATATGGTAAGAAAATGTGCGAAACTTGTTTCTCTATAACAATCGATTTGATACGCGTAATCTAGAAATAATTCTCAATTGTTTAGATTACAAATTTCGAATTGCCGTTAATAGTAATATTTGTACTCCAGCAATTAACAGAACTAATCACGTTTGCAATTAACTGGACTATTCCATTTTTAAAAATTCGAACTATGTGTCTTCATTTCATACAGTGAGCGCCCAATAGTAGAGATTATAAAATTTTAGGTTTTTTTTTAATATCGAATCGAAATTTTTTATTCCTTGCAGAATTGAAACTGCCAGGTTCTACAGTTCGTACTCCTGCTACTGAAATATGAGTTTCCAAATATCATGCGATGGGTTCTCATTGTACCCGTAGCAGTTTAAAGTTGTGCAAACGCTTAAGTTCGTTAATTTTGAATTTATCATGTAAATAAACTTCAGCAGAAACAAAACAAACACAATGTACGTATGTATAAAATTTAAAAGAACTTATTTCATTTAATTGCTTTACAACTAAATATGTATGAATATGTATTGTATATATATATATATATATATGTACATAAAGTGAAGTCGCGAAAACGCAATCGAATACATGAACAACTCAAAAACATAGACAATTATATTTGTACGCTGACTAGTCGTCTAAAACGCAAACAAAGTCTTAGAAAAAAGTTGAAGTTATTGAACTTGTAACTTTGGGAATCCCAGAAGAACACATTTTTATGTTTATGTTGATTGTTTTCAACACACATATACATACATACATACATACATAAGTATGTATGGGCGTTGTATGTGTCCATTTGCACCGTGACATTTGATCTCTAAACCCACAACCTGTAAATTATAACAACAAATAAAATTATAATTTCGTTAAGTGTTAATAATTATGTAATAAAAACGTCATCCAAAAAGCTAAAAGTTTTAAGGCAGATATTGTTGAACTATTAGAAAAAGTTGTAGTTTAATTGGCTTAGCTTTTTTTTTGCTATTTTTTAGAAGTGTAAAATTTTTTTTAAATTTTGCAAAGTGAATAGATTGTTAATTTCTGAAATAACTTTAATATCAAATATTGAGTGGTTTGTTCGATGTTATTGTATTATTTGGAGTTAAGCTGTGCCTTTTTGTTCTCAAATTTTCACAAACGAAAAAAAAATTAGTTCACGTTTTCGCGAGTACATACATAAATTTTTTTCCTTAAACGTTATTCACGTCAAAAACCGAAGTCTTTCCAAAATTACTGGCATTTGTACTTGTATTGTGAAATAGTGGAAGGATTTTTAAATCGTGCTATAGGAATAGAATAGTATTAGGCGCCATTGACACCTAAATCATAATTTTGAAACAAAAATTTTTAAATTAATGGTTACATTTAGGTTAAAATTTAATATTTAATAAATTACATACGACTCAACAATAAATAAAGATTGACCTAAATGCCAAATTTGTTGATGATATTGGACAGCTGAGTTATTTTACTCGTAATTGAACAAACAAAAAGCACGATTATACAAATTTCTCATGGTTTTGATTGGTCAGCACAAAAGTGTTATAAATCGTATAAAATACATATCGTTGACTGCAACCATAAAGTTCAAAAATATTTTTTTCACCTAAACGAAAGCCTGTCCCAAAAACCGACACAAATCTTTCACGGGCAGCTTGAAAAATAAAAATACTAGTCCAACCATTTGCTACTCTTTAAAATTTATTTATAGCATTTTCTTTTTTTTTTCTACAGCACTTCACCATGGAGCAATTTTATAATCTGTGTAAGAGGTTTTCGTTTAAAAAATTGCCACACTTATTTTTTTTATTACCTGAAAATCAACAACGCAATGAATTTCAATTTCTTTTGCCTGCTGAACAAAATAGGAAAAAATCTTCTCAACAAACTCAACACTTGTACGAAATAAAAATAAATCTAAAGCAATTGAGGATAATCTTTAAAATCTTATTTGCTTTTAAGATTTCGATTTAGAAAAGAAAGTGTAAATTAACTTTAAAAAAAACTTAAAGATCTTATACGATTTAAGGGAAAAAAATTTGCAAGTTTAAAATCGATTATCACACAAGTGAAAAAAATTCAAGACAAAAGTACTTGAAAAACTAATAGAAGGATGTATTATAAATTAATAATAAATAAATGACATATTTATCCTCCAAAGCAAATCTTTGGCCACAATAACAACAAAAATGCAAAAAGCTTTGCCCCGGAGAATTGTCAGTGTAGTGCAGACGCCCCTGCTATTGTTTGGCCATTAATTGACAATTTATTGTTCTACAATGCGTTTTCCTTAGTTTTCTTTACAATTTAGAACCCAACACTTTTGGATCAACTCAACTTTAAATTTTCCTTTCCCAACTGAAGGGGAAATTGAATTTTTAACAAAATATCTAAATATACATATCGAGCCTTTGGTGCAATACCGTACTAATTCAAAAAATCGCGAACTGAGAAAAACGCATTTCATTATTGCAAATAAATATTGTTGGAAATAGCTAAAGGCAATAAAGACATTTTTAGCTGTAGAATCTGAACAGTTAGAGATGGAACCATAATCTTTTTTTCTCTAGATAGATATTTCCCCAAAGATCATTCCTCAAATTTTGAGTTACTACTCAAATTTTGAGTTACTTTGCACCAAAGGCTCGATATACAATATTCTCTGTTCGCTGTTCCACTTCGAAAGATGAATATCGTCATTCATCATAAAGTTTTTGCAGCAAGAATAACATGAAAAATCTATCAAACATCATATTGATAATCTAGTTTGCGTCATCAGTAAGAATGTCCTTTATCATATACGAGTACGAGTGCAATGTTCGTGGCATGTGTTTTTGGCGCATAAGGACTGCGAAGAACATTTTACTTGTCGTATGAAAGGTGATTATTCATAAGTAAAAAATATGTTAGAAAATGCGCATTATTTGAAGTAAAAAAAAACTTTAACTATTATAGTAGAGTTCCATATTTTTTGGAAGAGTAAATGTAATACTCGTAAATATGTGTCTATTTTCACACACGTTGAGACTTAAATACTTGTTTTGATGATCATACGAAGTAAAGGAGCGCTTCCAGCCTAATTATATACAAAATTTTGGAATTATAAGTCAACTGTTAGATCAGGCGACTAGATTCTTTAAAAAAAAGTACTAACCATTAACCGAATTTTTCCACAATTTTTCGTAAATTCGTCGTTGGCAGCAGGTTCTCATCAATATCCAATAACTTATTAAAAATTCCACAATAAAAGAGTCATTTTCGTTCAAGAGATAATAAATGCATCGTTACTTCTAAGTAATGCATACGGTAAGCGGTATGATGTTTAGAAGTACGCTGCTAGGTAAGTGCATTATGTTTTTGCACAGTTCATATTTTACGATCAAGTCGGGGCCTAGCAAAGCTACAGAACTAACTTTCTAACGTGGTCCACTATAACTATTAAATCAAACAGAAGAAATCTTCAGCTTTACAAAAGCGCTAAAGGAAATCTAAACCGAAACAAATCGATGTTTTAGCCTAAAAAAAATTTTAATTACTTTGTTTGTTATTTATTTTCTTCTCACGTTATTGTATATTAAATAAAAACTATTAAAAGTAAAATAGTTTTACAACTGTTTTTGTTTATTACATATTAACAATAACAAAAATAATCTGGGGTTAACCCATTTGAGGTTCCATGCGAGTAGTTAAGTGATATTTAGACTTGTGGTTTTAAGCTCGCAGCTCAGATTTCTATCCAACTCGTTTTACATACAGACAATTAATTTTGATAAATCATCTAAAACTAAAAACCATAATGTTATATTTTGAAGCAATTTAATTTATTTTCAATTTAAACTTTATTTAAATTTTTTTGAATTTGAGTTATTCAAACCAAATTACTTTCCGCTTAAGCTGTTATGAACGAAAGGCTATTTTTATTTAAATTTTGTGAATATAATTCATGTACTCGTACGTATATATGTATATGTTTATAAATGCACATAAATTTGTATCGTCGCCAGAAATGTAAATTTGGAATCATTTTCTTTCGTTTCTAAATGTAGTATAATTTAAGGGGGTCTCTTTATAACAAAATCGTAGAATATTTCCAAGAGCACTTGAAATCTATTTGAACAGTACAAATTAAATTTGATTTGAGACGTACATCCTGTAAAATAAAAGCCCACATTTAGTGTTTTTTAGTACACTTTTTAAGAACGAACAGTGCGTTTTACTCTGCGACAGTTGGCATCATTGTGTGATATTAAAAAATTAGTGCAAGTAATCAGACTTTCAGATATCATTCACAGCTTGAAATATATAAAGAAAAACTAACTTGTACAATATTTAACAGGTTATTGATCTATTATGTGAATATTTTGATTTTAAAAATTTGTTTTTTCTTCTTAAAGAGAAAAAGTATGTTTGTCTCCTTACGGAACCGATGATGAAACGGGTCAACTTAATCCTGTCAATTTTATGACATTTGAGTAAAATTTTCTTTAACATTCGCTAAAAATTTTTTAAAATATTTCAAAACTGTTTAAGGTGCTTTCAAGTCTGTTAGTATTTCATTAATTAGTGAACGAAATGGTATTAAATTTGTTTTTATTCTGCTCCCTTTAAACTTTGTTTTATTAACAAAAATCAGCTAAAAGTTGAAAAGTAAAAAAAAATTAAGCAACTTAAACAGGACTCTGATAAAATTATTACTTTTATTATTGTATTATTAGTACAAGCAAGAAACTTTATATGACAAGTGTCTAATCAATACTTTGAGTGATTTCTTTGCTTTCTTTTAAGCACGATAAAAAAAATCACATTTCGGCAGGTGGAATAAAAAATCACTTATCTAAGACTTTTACTATTTCGCAATAGAAAAAGTGGAGGTTTTGTAATTTCTAATCTTTATTACATGAGAATAAAATTTGAGAGGACGCAGATGTGTTTGAAATGCATAATAATCAATCAAAAACTCAGTCCGGATCGAAAAAATTCTTCAATTCGCTGCAACAAAAATCGAACGACGTTGTAAAGAAAAAGCAATTTTCAGGCGTTTTTTAAGCAAATCTTGTATTTTATAGCTCAGGCAAATTTTAAATTTCTATTTTTCTTCCAGCTGGAAAGAAAAATCTATTGAAAAACTCAAGCTAGAAGCAAAATAAGAATAATTGTTGTTGCTTTCATACTAAAATACATTTGGTAAATTCTTTTCCAAACAATTGCCACCTCAACTAGAAAAAGAAATAAATTTAAGGTATCAAAATTAAGAAAAAGCTCCATAAATATATTTAATATCAGCTTTTCCTTGTTTGGCCTTTTACCTGAAAAAAAATTGCTAATAAGGGAACAGCAAATAAAATTAGAAGGAGCAACGTTGAACGTATCATTTTATGCGAGTGCAAAAGGCCCCTGAAGGAACTAAATTCATGGTGATACAGAAGCAAACACACCGTTTAGCTTATAATAGAATAAAATAACTAGAAGCAAACAAAAAAATCTAAAGGACAAGCCAACAAAACTATGACCCAGCTAAAGACCAGCCTTCTTTGCTGAGAAATTTACTTGTTCTGTTCGTATGTTGTGTGAACGAGTAGAAAAAGGATAAAAAAATGTATGTACTGGTCACAAAAGAAACAAACAAAAGAAAATGAACAAATAAGTGTGCAGACGCTTAACACCTCTCATTCAATACCAGTTCACGTTTGTTACTAATAGAGGAGGAACACTTATAAGTGTGGATTTTATATATATATGTTTTAGGAACAACGAATACTATATATTGTAAAGCATTTGTTCGTCAACAGAGCTATTGGTGGGAATGGAACCTACAACCTCTGGACGTTTGGTACAACACACTGTCTACTCATCCATTGTCGTTTTGTCGCCGTTTTGTTGATAAACCTTGAGTTTAACACTCGACCAATTCAAGGTGATAATGCTCTAACTTTATTTATCTATTGGAATTATCCGCTTAAAGCTAAAACCCCTTTAAATTACACACAACAATGTAATATCAACATTTTTCAACTCTGATGGTATTTCTCTCTGTGCACAAAACACTCTACTTTACAGATATTTACTTCAAAACCAGCCACTAAATGAAATCTATGGTCACAACATAGAAATGCTTATAATTTTCTTACTCCCGTTTCAATTTCTGAAAGTACGAGTATATATCAGGCGGTCCCCGTCAACTTTTTTGGGGTTACCACCTTCACTAATCGAGTTTAAACTCAGTTTGTCCTGTCTTCTTACTTCGCCAATTATGCTGTTTAGTTTGTGTGCCTGATTCCAACGCCCAAACTCTTTTCTAATACACGTTCATGTTAAACCATGTGACTGACCAACACAAAAACTATGTGCTTGACCGTCCTTAAACTTGTTTACACATGTATGTATGTACGTACGTCTGGTTGTACGTATGTATGTGTGTATGTACATATTTGCAATGTTTATATTTAGTACTATCTGCGGCTTTAAGGCGCTTTAGTTTAAAATTCTTATACCAGTACCACCTCGAAGCTTTCATTTCTTTTCACCGTTATCGTTTTTGTGTGCACATCCTTTAAGCTAAAGTCCTTTATCTCTGCTATAATATTTTGTTGTACTCGCATGTGTACGTTATTGCGAATGTTTGTGGGAGCAAGTATTTTTGTTTATTTGTACCATGTCACCTTTAAATAATGTCTCTTGTCGGTTTTCAACAGAAATCGCATGTGAAAAGTGCTTTACACATGAAGTGTTTTTGATTGGAGAGAAAAAAACTTAAAGAAAAAAGTAACATTACAGGCGAGCACGAACAAGAAAAAGTGGAATGAAAAAAAAATATATAGTACATTTGGAACAAATGGCAGCCACTGGATTATAATGCATTTCTACCAGCTACCAGCCAGCATTTAGTACATTAACAAGTTGTCTAGTGAGACCCCTACGAAGAAATGGTTTGTTAAACTCGAAAGTGATCAATAAAAATCAACGCACAAGGTATATATTTAAGTCGCATAATGACGGTAAAGTCACAAAAGCAATAAATTTTGTTCGCACCTCTTAACCACACGAATAGGCACTTCGTTTTATTTTATGGTAAAATTAGATATATATATATATAAACCAGTTAACACCCGGACTTGCTACAAGCTCATAAAATACGTGCTGGTGTGAAAGCGAAATGTTAGATTAAACATCTCATAAGACTATCAGTTTTGTTTTAATAAAAGAATTGTTTAGTTGAATATTTATTTATAAAATGCAACTTGTGATATTAACGGTCAAAATAGGTTTGCAGCCCCAAAAATTAAGAGCTATCGAATGCCAGAATTCAAAGAAAAGGAAAACAATGTGTTACACTACAGCTTGGCAACAGGATTTTTCATTTGCTCAAGATTCGCACTTGCGCAAAGTACAAATTTACTAGTCGACCTCTGGACTGTTGGTCGAATACTGCAACAAATCATTCATCGGGGCATTTATATTCATTTATACGAATATTTCATTAAAAAAAATATAATTTGCTGACTTTTGTTTAAAAGTTTTTTTTAAAATACATTTGCAGCTGCCACTGTGGGGCAATACAGTATTATAATAGAAGTAGTATTCTGACAAAATACTGCCTTTAACTAACGACAAATTCTAACAACGTCTGTTGTGTTTTCACTCTATATACATCATCGACTTGTAACACTGGCTACACTGAAAATCGGAAATATATAACCCCAGTATATGCATTGCGTTAAATCGTTTGGCAAAGAGTTTAGTGGTCATACTGAGTTTCAAAAGCAAAACCAAGGTGCTGTTTATAGAACACGAATGATTCGTCTAGATAAATTTTATAAAAAGCTATAAATACGTACAAACTTTCTATAGCGGCTGTACGGCGCATTTGCCACTACATTTCCTTCATTTATTTTGAAATATTTCATTTTAAAAATAGATTTGGTTTTGCCAAAGTAAAACAAACACTTTAACTTTTCATTACTACAACATTCGTAGGAGCTTCGTTAAGACTGTAGCTACAATTATGGAATGCAGTGTAATGCATAAATATTAATATGAGTCGGTAAACATGTAAACATGTATCCACAGATAGGCCATATGCGTTTATATATATGTATGTAAGTGTTCTATAACAGACGTGTTGTTGCAGTAACGGTATTTCAAATAACCGTTAAAAAATAGGTTTTCTGAAATACAACACAAACATTTAACGATCATGATTGTGTGCCGCCGACAGTTAACTGCAGATGCTCCTCGTTTTTTATGCAATATTTGAACTTACAGGGAGTTTCTTTTTTCTGTCTTATTCGTTGTAAGCCATTTCATGTCATGGCTGACATGGAGGCCATGTTTTGGTCAAGTACCGTTGACATGCCTGTACGTATGATGTTTGTAGTTGAATGTGGAATATTTGAAAATGGAAGTGTTTAATTCAATTAAATTTTCCTTGTAAATATCTATGGCTATACAAGTTTGTTTGAAACAAAAATTTGAAAAAGTACATTCGACTTTCGAAAGATTTATTTAGTACTTTACAGTCGTCTGAATTGCTTTGCACTTAAGCTCTGCGGTAAAAGCATTTTGCAAATTCTGCTTTTATATTTTTAAAGTTCATCCAAATCTTTTATTCCCAAATTCAGTGGTGGCTGCTTTCAAACGCACCACTATAACTTTTGTAAATGTACCTGCCACTAGGAATTATTTTCAGATACAAAGAATGCCCTTTTTGTATTTAAACTTTAAACCTTTCTGTTTCATTGTTATGTTTATCATTTATTTGCTATGAGTTCTTGGAATTACTCGCATTCTCCTCTATTTCTAATGACGTTTTGTGTGTGCTGCAAGTACTTGTTATCTCTAAAGTCGTTTGCTTTGATGCAGAAAAAAGAGGTCACTTCTGCGACAATTTTATTAAAAAAAAAACACTTTTTTCTTTTTTTTCTGCACGTTACGTGGAGTTGCTGCTCACTGTTGAGTCCGTTTAGTTTTAAAACGACAATCAAAGTTTGTTAACGAAACAGAAAAAAATCCTATTGTGGGTATTTAGTTGTTGCTGTGGTTTTACTTTAAACGATTACAAAAAAATAATGGCTGCATCTAAGGTTCGGAAATATGCGTTGTGCATTGTCCCTTAAAGAAAGGATGAAAGTAGGTTGCCTCATTAAATGAAATGTTAGCGTTAAAAGAATAATTTAAATTCTGTTTTTGGCGTAATTTTCTGTTTTGGGAATTTTTCTCCTTCTTTTACAGCAGACATACAACTGATTAAATAGATTTTAAGTAGAGGGCATTGAGTACTTACCACCATATTATTTATTGTAAATTTTAGCTCAGCTTTAGGTCTGGAGGGAGGAGTACTACAATTTGCTCTTAGTATATCACCGGGCTCATAACGCGTATGTTCAGTAAATAGTTGAGGGCGCTTATCGGGCAGTTCTGAAATATAAATTGTGATTTATTATATTTAATTAGTTTTTTTTTCGAATTTTTTTTAGCTTGAAATAGAGATACTATAATAAATAATATAAACCTTTTAGTACAACTTCAACTAGCAGCTTTACACTAACAACAACACTAATCAATATAATATATATCTGAAAATAATAAAACTCAGGTGGAATACACACATTATGTCTCGTCAGTAGAGGGTTAAATGTGGACAATCAAACTGAAGTATGTTGTGCCGATAATGTGAACATCCTTTGGCTCAATGTCCAGCCACAAAAATTGTACAATAGTCACCGAGTGTTATAGGACCACGTGTGCGTCCTTCACGGTCGACAATCAACGCTGAAATGAATTTCAAAATTGTACCAACTTGGTTCTAAAACTGCACTTTTTTGTTTACAGCAAAATCACATTTTTCTAGTCTATGATTCAAGCGTTCATAATTCATGAGGTATTTTAAAAAAAAGGTGAAATTTTCGTTCGGTTTTTATCTCCTCAATAGTCGCAAAACGACGTCTTTTCGTGGGTCTCTTTAATCTTCGGAAGTCTGAGACATGAATGCGGTGTAGATTTTGGGCAATAAATTATAAACTTGGGACGGTTGTTTTGGTTAAAACATAATAATTTTAGAACAAACTTCGCTTGCACATACTTTTTGCTCAAAATTTCTGTCATCTCTAGTTCGAAAACATCTGTTTTCGTTGTTATTAAAAATTTTTAACTGTTCTTTTATCTTCCATTAGTACCTCTTCTTGAACTCTGACAGCACAATATACAGGCCACAGCAATTTTCTGTTCTTGAAAGTCATCCATTCTGGCCTTTCTGCCAGCAAACAAATAAACAAAAACATTTGGTTTGATTTGGTCAATATAGAACATTGGCGTGACTGAATAATACTATTTATTGGCGTTATTGAATATAGTCGGAAAAAACTTCGGAGTGTGCGACATTGAAGTAATTTGCGTAAAGCTGTCTAATGTGTGGCGTTATAGTTGTGGTACTGGCACCGGCAGTGGGATTTTAGCATTAGTCCTCCTATACCAGCTTTTAATAACGATTTTTCAATATAAAAGATCCTTATTTATAGTGTTTGTTTGCGCCAAAGAATATCTTCTTCAACAATGCTTGAAAACATGCCTACAAACATTTGATAAACTATTGTACTTCTGCAAACAGCACAAACGTTCAGTCACTTCTAAATGTATTAACACTTCAATTAAATTATATAATTAATAACACACTAAGCCGAAGGACTTACACAAAAATTAAATAAAATTACTTTAAGAAAATTTATAAAATTAATGAGCTGTTATATACTTCAAAATCTAATCTGAAATAAGGACCAACGAATTTGATAGGAGAAAGGAAACCCAACACGCTTTTGTAGTTAATTAAATTAAATAATATTAAAGGTCCCAAATTGAAAAACGTAAGAAAAAAAAAAGAAATGAATATTCCAAAAGACCAGAGCATTAAAGACGCCAAACAAAAACAAAGAAAACTGCCAGCGTTGCCATGAAACAAAATTGCTTCTAACAAAAATGTATAAGCAAATATTTGCGAAAAACAAAACCATCTCACGGTTGTCAGAAACAGAATTGAAATCGTCAGCAAAAGGAATTTGGTTTATCAGATTTTGTTTTCGCATCAGTATTGTTTTCAGCCGTCAAAATTGTTGTCAGAATTAGGTGTCATATAATCCAATGTTACCGTTTTATAGGCAGAAATATTCCGATCAGCGCACGACGAAAGTAAAATTAATTATTTATATTCAAACGTTTTGGTACACAAATGCTATTTGATACGATCCTTCTGTCAAGAACTTAAAGATGGCAGATATGGTAAGAGATGTTTCAGAAAGGCAAGTGTGTTTTAACGACATCCAGCAACATTTTAGAATCTTTTTTATACAGATGGTACTGGCCCCATAAATCAGGAGACCCGTGCAATCATATAAGTTGGCAGTTTTCGTTATTAAAACAAAAACTCTAAAACCGAAAAAATTGCCTTTTTTACGTTGTTTTATATTTTTTAAATTGTTTATTTATATATTTATTTATTTATAATTTACCATAATTAAAATTATAATAAATCCTAAATACAATAACTAAAGCAATGATATTGTTAATACAGAGTTAATTGGTTAGAATTGTATATATTTTAATATATAATTATAAAATCTTGTTTTGTAAACTGATGTGTTGTCAAAATTCGAACATTTTGTTGATATGGTCCACGGAAGAGTATTTCAGTACATTTATAATACTGCTTGAATGACTTAGACTTAGGCGAAGCTGGATCAGTGATGGGCACTGAGATAATAAATGTGTTATTGCAGTTGTTGCAGAATTTACATACTGGTTGCGTATATCTGGAAAACAGATACAGACGAATAAGTCTAGTGTGAGTTAGAAGTTGGGGGACAAGTAGGTTTTTTTTATCAGCAGACTGGCAGGGTTGAGATTCGTAATAAGAATTTTTTTTAGTTGTAAAGCTTTTATTTTAATTTATTTATTTATAAATTAAAAAAAAAACATTCTAGTTGTGTATGCCGAAGATTTTCGTTTGATCGGAAAATTACATTGTTAATACAAATGTAGTCATGCGACCGAATGAAAATGTTGGATTCCGTGTAATATATGGACTCAGAGGAGAGGAACAAAACTTAAAACTGAAGCTAAAATATATGAAGTTTTGATACCAGGAATAATCTTTCAAAAAATTGTTTATCATGTACGAGTACACAATTCTTTCAACTCTGCAGAAATCGGTCCAAATAATAAGTTTCAAATAGTCTTTAGAAAAACCAAATAGTTGCTAATCAATTATGTGCCAGAATGATTTTTCGCGGTCCTGCGTAAACAAAAGTAACGGAACAGGATTTTGCATGATAAATGCAGACCAAAAGGTTTTAGTTTGAATTAATCTTAAATTATTAGCTTTGGAAATATTACGTATATTCATTAAGCTTAAATCTAGTTGGCAACGCTGAAAGTAAGAACCAACTTAAACTGACAACCAGCACAAGAAAGAAAATCAAAACTAATGCACAATGACAAATCTAATTATCCAAATACGTATGTACATACGTACAGACAACCAGTGACACAAATTTACAAAAATGTCCAAGAATAAGGAATGTGACAGTGTAGGAACTGGAAAGAGACAGTCGTGCGTATTTAGTTTGTCATGTATAAATGATATGAAAACAAAAACAAAAAACCAATTCCCAAAGAATTTCCTAGGCCCAGCAAACAATAAATCGAACAAGACAGAGTGATTCAAAGTTTTGAATCAATTTTATTTTATATAGACTTTTATATTTTAATACGACAACTGTTTGACAACTCCGTGACTATTTGCGAGTAAATGTTATTCCCGGCCAATGAGTGTTATATTTAGTACTACATTTAGTCCAGCGTTTCTCCTATTTTGAATTCTTTTCATCTATTTCTTCGGCTTCAGAAGAAGCAAATAGTCGCAGGGTTCTAAATCAGCAGAATATTCAGGATGGCGTGCCAGCAGTTCGTAGCTCAATGTTTGAATTTTTGAACAGTGACTGCACTCGCGTGTTTTCCCCCAAACACTCCCTGGGAGTTGTCATGCGGTTGCCCTTATGGTCGAGCAATCGTGGCATCCATCTCGCTATACCTTTTTCATATGAATATATATATAAATGTGATGTACTCGTTCAGCTGAGATGCCTACAGCCTTAGCCACCTCAAGTACTTTCATTCTACGGAACTAAGTAAATCACTTCTTAATCGTTGAAATTGATGGTGCAGAGTTCCCATCAAGTTTTCTCTTGGTTTCAGTGATGGCTTTTTACACAAAAAGTAATCCTTAATCAACATGCGCCACTCAATTTTTTCCATTTTTATTAAAGTTCACGAGGTTGGTTGTCTGCCTTTAATGACTTTCAAACATAAACCAAGTGCCACAACTTTCCCAATCTAATGATAAATAGATGGTAATTGGCTACAGTATTGTTGCATTTGAAGTTACTGCTGGATATATTTATTTTCACAATCACGGGAAGCAGGAAGAATGGTCGGGCACTACAGTGAACATAATAGTTAGTTACTTTCAATCCGTTTTAACAAATGAAAAAACCGCAACCGAAAAAAAGAACAGTTGATGATAATTTGCCATTGTGTTTCGGAAAACATACCAGATATTTAAGAAATATGTATATTTGCCATATTCATAAAACATAAAATACATTTTAAGAAAAATTTTAGATGAAAATCTACCAAAACGTATGGCAAATAAGTCCTTTTTCAGGAAACTCTTTACTAATAATTTGAAATATTAATCACCTCAAGCGTTTTTGTTTACTGGGTGTCTATAAACTGAACAACATTTTAGCCCAGAAACACACAGTCCGCTTTACTTCAGATGAGCCAGGAAATAAGCCGGGCGAGTAAATTCCATCAGACGTATAATTAAAAAAAAAAATGTGGCATATTATTAGGGATAAGTAAATTAAACAATTACAGCATATTTTATGTCTTTTCTATGGGCATGTGCTGCAGATTCTTGTTATGTTTGTAATTGCGGCAAGAAATTTTGTCATCTCTACACCCATACAAAAAAAGAACTCCATCAAAGATTTATTTTGCTAAAAAGTTTTATCGTAATTTATGGTGATACAATTTTATGCAATTTTTGCGGTTTTATGCAAATTTATTTATTGATATTTAATAGAACGCAGATCCTTGAGAAATTTTATTTCAGCTAAGAATTTAAAAAAATCTCTTTTGCTTATTTTTAGTTTTTGATGTTAAAAAAAACTGAAATAAATTAGCTTGTATATAGATATTATAATTTCTTCATTATAAAGTTGAGAAAAAAGAAAATTTCTTAAAATTTATTTGCATAAGCAAAACATTCTTTAGAGAAAACTGAGAATCTAATTACATATAATTTATGTTTCCTTTGCCGCTACGCAGCGAAAAGAAAATATTAAATTATTCCTTTTCTTGCCCGTTTTTTATAGTTATTTTAATTTTTATTTAATCATTTAATGCCATTATTTAAGTGCTCACGAAAGAGGGCCGACAAGAAAATTTATGTAATTATTTTTGGCTTTTACAGGGAATTGTGTTAAAGAAAATCAAAAAAGTTTGGTTAAAAATAGATGAAGAAAAACAAACCAAAAGGAAAAGGTCAAGTTAAAAATTTTTGACTCGTTAAGGTTGAATTTTAATATATGAATTTATTTTCCCTTTCACTGTTCAGCAGAAAGTTTGAGTTAAAAATATTTTATGTAAAATTTGCGCACAAATTTAAGTGGTACAAAAAATTAGTTTATTTAAACTAAATTACCCAATGAAGGTTCCTTAAAGAAAAAATAAACGCTAACAAAATAAGTCGCATATTCTCAACTCTTGACCTTAATTTTTCTTTTGGTTTTTGAAGTCGCAATTCGTGTTTCCACCCTTTTTTTGTGTGTTTTATGTATTTATAGGAAACCGAAAGTAGAAGTGATTTTTTTAGAACTCGTTTTAGTCGCCATGGAAAATTTTTTCGACTCTAAAGGCCTTTAGCTTGTCAACAGCCAGTTGCCAATTTGTATATGCAAAAAGTGTAGGCTGAAAATTTTTTCAAATGCATATTTTCTAAAGCTCTTTGTAAACAGGTTTCCTTTTATACCTTTTGCCAGTTATTTCTTTCCAGAAGAAATATTTTTGGCAAATCGGTAGTTTGTTTAAAGAGGAAAAACAGCCACTTCAAAGATAGAAATACAAACAGTTTAAGTTGTTGAACTAGTGCAGCCATTTTAATAATTGAACCATTCGCAAATTTCCGGACAAATTTCCGAGACTTGTATTTAATTTTGAAAAGGGATGTTCTCGGCAAGTTAAAAGGGATCAACTTTCTATATTGCCAAACTCAAAAAGCGATTGATTCACCATGTACTGGATTACACAAAAATATATATCTTTAAATTTAGAATTTCAAAGAAAGTTGCAAAATTACAAAAAATGTAGCCATAAGTTTATTCTAATAAAACGGACATTAACGGTTAATGTTGTCACTGGATGGCAAATTACTAATATGTCGCATCACGCGCCAAGATTGCAACAAAACTTCTGCTAATAGATTTTGCCTACACACAAACTTCTGCACAAAAGAAATTATCACAGAACTTATTGCAGAATTTGCATAAATTTCAGTAAAAGTATTCGCCGATTCAACGAACAATGTTTTATGAAATAAAAACAAAACAATTTTCTTTTTTGCCAGAAAAGTGTTTGTTGATTCAATGAGATCCCTTTGTAAGTCTGTACTCAGACAAAATTTTCACCGTGTCAGCGAATTATTTAATTGAAAATATAAAAAAGAAACAGGTTTTGTTGAGGAAGTAAAATAAGCGTGATGTGACTTTTTCCATAAAATTTGTTACGTAGCAAACATTTGCAATACACAAATTTGTTGAATATGTAAATGCAAATTAATGTCCTAAATAACTTCTTGTGTTGCTGGTAAATATTAATGCTGTCCTTTGTTCTCATTTGAGAGTCCCTCCCACCAACAAAAAATAAATTAAATTTAGAAAAGGTATATTATTTAGTCATCATGAACAGTAGGACTAATATCTACTCTTTCGGTGACCCACACTTTTAATATCTCTAAGTGTAACTGAAAAAAAAAATTAATTCTTTAGAGTTTCAGGCTGACATCAATGATTTCTGTTCCGCTTTATTCAAGTACCGAAATTCAATACAAAATTTTATATTTTTCCAAAAAAAGCAGAGTGCCAGGGAATCAAATTTTAGTTGCAATGTTTTCGCGAGATAAGTTTTGGAATGTGATTATTCTGGCCACTCACCAGGAGCCAATACCGTTCAGTTACGAACGAATGATTCTGTCGCACCGTAAACAGAGTCCGCTGTCATCACAGTATGTCCCGGTAATAAGTAATTCCGTTCTAATAGTTTTAATATAGAACGTTGAGTTAATAAATTAATAGTCAGGCTGGCGTTGTTCCGATTTAGTGGTTTGCCAATATGAAAAATAAGCTTAATTTCTGAGATGCCTGCGTCTGAGCTTGACTGTAGCCCGTAAAGTCTGCACAGCGGTTCGATTTCGCTAACATCAAAGTGTAGTATCCACTTAAATTAATAATCTAAGAGTTGCCAGCCGACATATAGATTATCCGTACTTTTTTTGCAGAGAATAAAAATAAAAATATTATTAACATGTCTTCATGTTAGTTTTAAATTTGTATATAATTTCTTCGCAAGATTTATTGCCTTTTTTATGCCTGTGAACATTTTTATCACTGTACAATATCATAAGAGTTTCAAAAAGCGGCGAAGGAACATTTGATTTAATAAGTATCAGCTTTAAAAAAAAAACAAAATAAAGTGAAAAAACCAAGCAACAAAACATCACCTTTTATAATTAAATACAAAAGTAATTAAGTGACTTTTGCTTTAAAGAAAAAAGATGCTGATTTACTCTTTCTTTTCTTCAGTTTCCATTGATATTGTAATCGCGGTCAAAGGCTTGGGACTTGGCAAATGTTGTCTTAGCGGTCCCTTTGTCATGGAAATTATCTTCTTCATTAGTTACTTTGTTAAGCCAGCAAAGTTGACTTACTGCTGGCATTTAACAGTTTTACTTTTACTTTGCAGCAAAGTAGGAAAAACAAAATAACTTGGCCAAGAATATTTTTTTTTGTTTTTGCATCTTTTCAGCTACAGTATAATTTTTAATGCTGTTTTGCTGGAGTGTTCTTAATCTCTGCCGATTTGGCTCAGAAGTTTGAGTACGTTAATTAAAAAACAGGAAAATTATAATGAAAAATATGACGAAGAGGAATGTGAGATGTGATTTATTTCAAAGGAGATGTAAGAAATTAACAAACTTGAGATTTGAAGGAAAAAGAATTTATAATTATCACAAGAAAATTTTAAGGATTAGGATTAGAACATATTTTTTTTATAAATAAAGGCAATGACACCGGCACTACGGATTAAAAGTGTTGATGATTTATTTCTTTTGAGTCACGAGTATCTGCCAATTTCATGCAGTCACATTTTTAAAATAATTTCCATTTTCGAGTTTCCTACAATTTTTTTAAATAAATTTTATATACAAACAAATACGTGGAATGAAACCAGCATTGAATTGTATATTATTTTAGCAACACATTTACAAAAGTTTTGTCACTTTAAAGTCCCTTGTTCGCAGCAGACAAGTTTGAAATACGCAGACTTTATTCAGAAATGTTCACAACCATCTCTTAAAATATCAGCTTAAATGAACATGACAACTTCACTTAAAAAATCAAATATTTCCATTCCTCAATAAACACGATTTTAATTAGCACTAGTTCAATGTTTCAAAACTGTTGTCAAAGGTTTGCAATTCGTGGACTTATGGATCGATCTGAACTATTTCTATATTAACCGTAAATAAAACTGTTTTAATTACAACTGCCCAGATGGAAAGCAGGATTATCGAAGATATTGCAAAAAAAAAAAAAGATAGTAAGACCACCATCTGGATCATATTTTCTTTTGTCATTGCTCTGTAAGACACATCGTTCACTGAGACTGTGCGGCATCAATTGCTCATATCTCGCCACTTGATACGTGGTTGATTCGGCGTTCAGATAATGACGCACGCGACATCCGAAGCAAAAGGTTTCGGTATACAGAAACATGAAATTACCAAATACTTATAAAATATGTTCTCAGTTAATTTCATATCATTCCATGCCTCAGGCTGTGTCTCATACTTTGCCAAGCATGAAACACATGAAAGCAGCAACGCGCACACACACACACACCTGTGCATTAAAATTTACTTGCCAAGAGTGAGGTTCGTCTTTAACGCAGTAGTCAAGCAAAGGCGCAAGTTTGAATTTGAAAAACTTGATTTGATACCAAAAAACCTTCGCGATAACAGCGTCTGTGTCAAATGAGCAATTTGATTTCAAAGGGGATTTTAAAATTATGCTGAGGCCCAATGATTCAAATATTCGCCCTTGCTGGGAAGAACTCCCAGTTTGTGCGTATAACGCCTGAATACTTAAAGGACTTAGACAATTTCCTTACTGGCAAATGCGTTTGGTTTTCATTCGTGAATGCCTGTATTTCTAAAATTCTGAATCTCAAGTCTTTGTGTTGTTTTATACGTTTAATAATGAAGACCTAAAATGGAAGTCATTCTAATTTTGTCAAAATTTCTTAAACTAAATTAATCAAAGACAACAGGCGAACTTAAATGTGAAAAAAGTCTTCGTTTATTCGCACATCTGAAACATGAACAGGATATAAAATGAGTGAAATTTTCGTTTGGAAATTAAAATCATGATTTTTACGGCTTTGGAGAATAATCAGTAAGTAGTATAATGAGAATAATTAAAATGATATTATAAAAGGATGATAATAAATTATTCGCTGAAAATCATGAAAATCATTTATTTTAAAACCATAAGGCATTAATACTTTAAGTAGTCTTAAGGGAATACTGCGAAAAGTTCTCAAATGTTTAAAGAAACGAGTCACGAACATCTTTGAAAGGCTTTTTCATTTAAAGTTAATTTATTTTTAATGTGTATTATTGCTTAATTATAAGTATAACGTTTTTGCTAATAATTGCGATATAAACAAATTCATGCTAAAAAATTTTTACGCTTTTCACAAATTTCACAAATTCCAGACAATAAACGAACTTTAGACGTTTTAAATTTAACCGAAAAGTTAAAATGATGCTAAAAACCAATGCCTTGTATTGTTGTTCTGGTTTTCTTATTAAATTTTAAATATTAATGTTCAAGTACAGTGTAAAATTCAAAAGAAATAAACAAAACAAAAACAACAAAAATAATATAAAAAAAAAATAATTTGAAAAGTGTTTTACAGGACAATAACCACTTAAAACTTTGTTAAGGCTAAACACAAGAGAGAACACCGGCACACACACAAACCCATAAGCACCCATTCAAAACAAACAACAAAAACAGCCAACAATGACTAGAAAAAAACTGTTTGTAAGAAACCTTGTCTGTCGTCTTTCAACTATTAACCCGAAATGAAAAAGTGTTGTCTTGAATGGCACACAAAACGACCGACTTAAACGTTGTTGTTGTTCGCTCATTACTGTACAATAAAATAAAAACTACAGCATCTCTACAAGGCTAAAGGAAACTAAAAAAAAACCAAGATGATTGCTGAGGAAAAAATATTAAATATTAAACAAATACATACATATATATGTACGAGTATGTATGTAGCTGGGTCTAAAGGAAACCCCGAGCACCTACAAAATCCATGAATGCGTAAAATATTCATATAATCACAGTGAAATATGAATGCAAATAGAGAAAAGAAATTATACTTGTAATATCTAAAGGGAGAAGAACAACATCACTGGCGTGGAGAATAAAAGAATCGTGTTTTGTTGTTGGGGCATGACACTTAAGCTGTAGCTGGCAATAAATGAAAACAACAGCGATGTGCAAATGTTTCATTATTAACTTGTTAGGCCTACGAAATGTCTGCACTTAAAACTTAACTTCCCCATCTCTCCGTAGGCAACGAGTTCACGCCTTCAGATACATTTGTAAGTATATATGTATATAACAGATTTATTGCCATTTCCCAGCCAAGTATACTGAAGAATACAACCTCTTTGCTCAGGCTCTAAACTGTTCAAAAATTATCAAAGAAAGAGAATCGGTGCGCCTTATCGTGGGTTCGTTTAATTTCTCATTAGACATGAGCGACAGCAGGTATCAAATATCTTCCTGGTAAAAGAAATGGTACCAAATACTAAAATATGTTGTTGTGTAAGATTTGAAAAATTGAAAAAATTAGAAGAAGAACTTTTGCTACGCAACTAAATGTACAGATTTCTAAAAATATTGCGGTGCCATATATCGAAAAATTAACACAAATTTATTGTCCTTAATAAACTAAAATATGTAAAAAAAATAAATAAATATGCACATGTTTCACGGCCTGAAACCTGAACATTCGCAATCGGATTCGTAGCCAAAATATTAAATATTTTATAATTAGTTCATATGTATGTATATGATTGGGGGTTTCTTGTTCCATGCAAACAGGCTCTACAGGTTAGGACGTACAAAAAGGACTCGAATTTAATGTATCATGAATATTTAGAAAATTTAAATTGTATAGAACAATACAAACTAATGATCTTTTATTTTTTCTGTATTCATAAATAAAACAAATTTTAGAAAATATTTATTAAAAAACATGTCCCGAAATTCCACTATTTCCATTCCATTTTTCCCTTTATTCCATTTCTGTTGTACAATTTTGTTTTTGTTTTAGATGTTTAGTGTTTTTTTTTTTTTTTTGCAAATGACATGACATTTTCGTATTGAGTAACCAAATAGTACTTCCAAATCGAAAATTAGTCATTTCCTTGGAACACTTTCTACCGAAGCAAGTTTTTGAAATGGAAATTTCTGATATGAAAGTTTCTGATTGGAGAGATATTCAGTCTCTCAGTTTCTCCTATGACTTAGTTTTTGCAGAAGTTGCAGAAGATCTTCATTATTGTTCGGTTTATATTCCATTAACAGGTTGTAACTAATAACCGTTTTATGCCACGCTACTGGCGCTTTAACCGTAAGGTCATTGTTCAAAATATTTTCCAGCAAAATAACCATGACTTGTAGGGTTTTATTTAGCATGAGGAGAACTAAAGTTGTTCACCGAAACACAAAATGGCAAAACAAACACGAACACAAACGGAGGAGAAAAACTTGAAGAATGATAATTTCCAATCCACCCATCTGTCTAAATGTCTTCTGTACCGTCTTTCGGCTTCTTCGTCTTTGCTTAAGTTGACTAAAGGATTTCTGAAGCGGGTGTATGACAGTTCGTCTGCATGTCTCACCGTACGTAATAACCTGTCAATGCTACAACAACAACAAAAAAAGAATATACAATTTTCCAAGACAATGTTACGCCACTTGATTGTGACGACCGTGGCAGGAGAGCAAAGGAAATATTGGCTTCAGACCTGAGACATGTTCTTTTTACGGCGCAAAGGCTTTTCCGCTTGCTGAAGGCACAGCCAAAGAGTTTAAGCCTTGTGCTGGTGTTCAAGATAGCAATAGAGTCAAAGTTTTATTTATTTTGTAAGTTTGAAACAATAAGTTGTTTTTGGCCAGTGCCAATAAGAAATATAAATTCTATTGAAATTCTCAATGTGCTTGTGCTGGCGATGCTGCAAATCTTAATGTCTTTAAATTTGCCACATTAATAACGAAGAGTCTTTCTCTACAGAGTCTACAAAATTAACGCTGCATAAATTTATGACAGCGAAACACAGAGTTGTTTGTTCGGTGAAAAATATTGCCACACATTAATGATGAAAAATATTTGTGTTCCTGTAAAACATAATTAAATTTTTTATTTTCTTTTAATATTTTATTTCGCAAGTACTTTTAAAGGCACGCGTGCGATTTTCTAGGGTTCTGTACACCACACCCTCGACAATGTTCTAATACGGTAGAGCCCTTCCAGTCGAATACAGTAGAGCCCACTGGCGGAACAAAAGTCATTCGTTTTAAAAGCTCAATTTAACGAGCTCTTTTTGATTAGAACGAGATCAAAGAAATAAAATAACTCATTTTATCTTGTTTCATCAATTAGTTTTTGTTATAAGTCTGGCAAGTGCGTCGTAAATTTAAAGCAAATTTATTTTCTATTCAACAAAAACTTGCATTTCATTGAACTTCAGAAATTCATCAACGATTATTTTAATAGTAGATTTTCCAAGCCTTAACGAAAATTTATCGTTTTAATTATTTGTTATCAAGTCACCATCGTGTTTTTTTTTGGGTAGGGGGGGGGGGGTGTTCTTTGACGCTGACTTTAATTAACTGGTTCACACTTTATGATTATGGGCCATTTTCTGAAGTAAGTAAATGCTTAAAAGTTTTCCTATTATTCCGTTTCCTTTTAGCTGTTAACATTTGCTCTGCGCCTTCTTTTTGACAATTTATCATTAAGTTGCCAGTAGACCTCTTTTTGTGCTCTTGGCATTTCTACCTTTTAGTGTTTTCATTTAATGACTATTCATTTTCCGTCCAGTAATTAATGAGTTGGCATTTAAAATAAGTGTTGCTTTACACTTTGAATATACCAGTACAAGGTATAACCTTTAATATATATGTACGTATGTATGTATGTATGTATGTATGTAAATATATTTCATACAACAGGCATGATTCCAGTTGACTTCAAGTTTCTGGCTCAAAGATGTTTGGATTTATCTCTGTTTTTAAATTTTTCAGATATAAGTATTGTAGTAATTGTGCAACTTACCAACAACCTGCATAGTGCCAATAGCTGTAGCCGTAGAGAATAATGGTGCGTCTGCAGTTACTTCACATGTGAAATTGCCGGACAAACCAAAACCCACATTGCGTATTAACACTTGTGTCGCATTCGAACTTGTGACCTGAAGGTAGAAAACAAACAAAACATACAATTTTGTAGACATAAAAACACGTGGAATTGCTTAAATAGAGTTCGCCAGAGTTTAAGTGCGGGTATGGCTGTTTGTTTGCTTAAAGTGCATTAAAAATAATAAATGATTTAAAATCTGTCGTAGTTCCTGCCCATACATTTATAGTTTAAAATAATATTGCATCATATGGCTTATCTCAAACCAGTGCTGCTCTGCACGGTGAATTTTTCCACCCCAGCTTATTCTGCATAAATAATCGATTAGAGCAAAATATATGAAGCAACTGGCCAAAGATCTGACATGTGGCTTATTTGAAAGGAAACGATAACTTATACTGCTATAGAAACGTATTGTTCATTTGGAAGACAATTTATCAAATTATACTTACAGTTCAGTCAGTCTGTGAAGAATGCATGGAACGAAAGGACTCCGTTTATTTGTATTCTTTAGAAAACTCTTGATTATTGGACGATGGCAGTATTCCTTATAATATTAATTTTAGTGTTGGGCCAATATTTCATATACATACATATATATGTATGTACATACATACATAGATATGTGTGTATATATGCAAATAAAAATTATCTTATGCTAATCTGCTTACCCATAATAATTCTATTTAACTATTCGCTTTCCTTGAAATAAGTTTTCTAGAAAAAAATTTTCATAAATGTTTGTTTACAACTTAAAAAATTGACAAGAAAATCAAATAATGTACATAAATATGTATGTGTGTATGTAAATAAAATTTTTAACATAAAAAAGTATCACAATGAAAAAAATTCTATTTCCTACGGGTAACAAAGAAAATTAATAGAATACATGGATAATCTTTTAAAACTTTATGTTTATACTACTCGTCTTGCAATTAACAAAAAAGCAAAAGCATTATTTGCATTTGGAAAGATTCGAAGAAAATTGTAACAGAACACCAAGATAAAGTACATCGAATGTGCCCGAACACTCAACTTTATACTCATTAGCTTTTAAAAAGGCAATGAGAATTGAAAAGGAATATATTTTTTAAATACAAAAAAAAAAAAAACAGAGTAGTTCTCTTTTTTATGTTTTACTATTCTTAACGGCTTTTAAACGTCTAATGGTGAATGCACCTCCGAGCTGTCAAGTCTGAACGAATATAACAAACAGTTGTATTTTTATGGAATATATTTTTATTATAACCGAAAAGTTGCTTTTCAGCGATGTCACTTAACTGACTCTGTTTGTCACCAACAACTATTATCTTTTTCTAATTTTGAACATACACTCGTTAGTGTGTAAGGAAGTGTAGCTTGTAACGACTTGCGTACATGTGTTAGTATTGGCGCGTATTCCATCGTGTGAAAAACTGCGAATTCTCCCATGTTTATATAGAATTCTTAGCTGTTAATGAGAATTACTTTGTACGCAAAATTTATTTTCTTTTTGCTTACAAAAACTGCTTAATGAGCGTGCATGTGCATGCACTGATTCTTCCACTGCTAAGATAGTTGTATGTATATGAAAGAACTTGTTTTTCTAATGGACAACAACATATTGTTTGTCATTATTCAGACTTTGGTCTATGAAGAACTAATGTATGTACTTGTCTATATATCTTTTATTGTTTTTACCTACAATGAGCAAAGATTATTTATTTATTGTAGAAAACTTACGAAAACCAGTTAAAATATAAATAACAGATGGCGGGGTTTTTAACACATTAAAAATTCACGTTTCTTTTTCGCTATCGAATGTGTCAAGTCCTTTGCTTCTTAGTACAACGCAAAACTATATTTATGTTTTTTATAAGCCAAACACAAAATTTGTTCAATCCTTTATTAGCTCGTATGTATATATTTAGAATCCTATTGCGTCATATTTTGTAATTTGAATGCAAATACACGTACACAAAGCTGTTAAGAGCCTACACTCATGTATAAAATATATTCGGCACCCGATAATTATGATACAAACTTTTTGTTAGTCTCTTGCGGCAATTAATAATATTCTAGTATATTTATATATAGACTAAGATTTGTTGGTAAGAGTTCTGAGGCTTCTGGTCGGTGTATGATCGTAACACAGCCACGGTATCATAAGAAACATTTCTATTAACTTTAAAGTAGGGGTTGTATCCATCGTAATAAACAAAGAGGCATCTACTTATATAATTAAGTTAATCAGAATTAAGTTTAGCAAGAAGCTGTGATGGACAAATATGCGTCCATCACCATAAAAACAACGCATTTGTAGCGGGGAAGTTGTTTGTGAATTTGACCTCTTTATATACCATTTAAGTATATACATATATGTATATATATATACATAATACTTATGTATGTATGTATGTAAAAGAAGTGTTAAAACCTAACAACAAACTGACACAAGTATTTATTACCACAGTCCCCTATAAAGCGAACAAACCTGGACAATCAACACTGTAAAACGGTCTGTGTTCATTGAAATGACCAATTTGAGGGTACGTGCTTTTCAGTTTCCAGGAATTAAGTCTTTTGTGATGTTTGTGGTGTGTTCACTTCCTTTTATTTTACGGCTCTTGATCGTTACTGTATTTAGTGTTACCGTTAACGACCGAAACAGGTAGAAATATGCATGTTTTACGATAACGTGAACGACCGAAGATGCATTTAACGGTTAATGGGCTTGGACGGCTACATAAAAGACTTTGATTTTTTACATGCATATTTTGTTTTCAAATAAAAACTTTTTTTATTAATTTGTTGTTGTTGGTAACTTGGGTAAAATATATTAAAACTTCAAGAAATGAAATGCACTATAATATTAATATTCTCTAACATGTTCTACCACATCCAGCTTTAATTATTATGTGGGTATATAAATACATATGTACGTATGTATGTGTATGTATGTACATATGCACGTATTATTATTATATTATATTATATTATATATTTTTATATATGTATGTGGGTAAGTAAGTTTTCATTTAACGTTATATTGATTCGTCTCCAAAGCGACTGATTTAAAATATGAAGCGAAAATAGGAAAAAAATTGAGCTTCGTAATTGTTGTTGCGCCCCATGCTGAAGCCTTCACGTTCATACGTATGGAAAATACATACACATACATTTATAGTAGGCATTACATTAGACCCGTTCGTCTTGTATAAGAATGCAAAATTGTAATTACAAACTGGGTTTAGTTGTAGGAGGATACACTTTTAAGAGCGAGAAAGGAAGGGAGAGAGTGAACAAAGGATCAATGAGTGCAAGTCATTTAATTTGTTTAATGAAAACTGAGTCCTTTGCTCTTAATACAATTAAACTACGACAACGAACTCTTAGGTCGGGAACAAATTCTTAAAGTTCAAGACTGGCATAAGTCAATACTTGTATGTTTCTTGTTTACTCAGCCGCAAATAGGATATTTTTGATTAATATTTTAAGATATTTTTGCGCAATTGTTTTGAACCCACTCCCATTTGAAACCCTGCCGTTCAACATTTCACTCAAATATGGCGTTAATCCTGTGGTTCTGACAACCCACATTAAATGTAAATATTATATCTTGAGAATACTGTGTTTTTGGAACATTATCGACAATACTCCTCATTAACAGATTCAACGTAATCATCTTCTTTAGTCTCACTGTCACTGTCTTCAAACTCGTCATTCTGCTACTGGTCAACGTCATTACAATTACAAATACCAGGTGCTACGTTTGCAATCTGTTGCATAATTGCAATGTCTTGGACCTGCCATAAGTGCATAACTCCTCATCATTTTTCACCTCGTCTCATTTTTCACCACAAAAGATTTTATTGAAATATTTGTTCACAAATACTCACAACAACTTTCTTCCCATGACGGCCAATCAAACAAATAACGATATTTTTGAGTGATTATAGAAAACGCAGAAACATTTTCTTTTTTCGAAATAATATCGAACCGTCGTATTTTATTTTTGTCTTTAATGTACATAAAGTCAAGGAAGAAAATTGTTATATGTTTTATTTAAAAAGGCAATAAAAAGTTTTGTTCACGAGCCGGCCTATTGTACGAGTACATGCACAGACATGCATACTCGTATATACGTACTGGGTTAAAAATTTACCTCTTTGTGTGAATGTCTATCAGAACATTCTAAAAGCTTTAGCGATTTGCATGTGGCTGAGAGAGCTCGTAGCAATATTTTTGCCAATATTTTTTTATCGACTTAAGAAAAAAAAAAGCTGCAAACATTTTTAATTTATTTTACTTTAGTTTATAGCAGAGTTTAAGTTTTCCTTTTGCGGTTCGTGTGACATTTTTTTAATATTTTTAAAAGCATTGCAGACTTAGAAAAGAGATTGTGATAGTAAAATAATTTTTCCGAGATTTTTATCATATTTGTTTTCGTTTTAACGTTAGTAAATTAAAAAACTTTTCAAATACACTTAAATTGATATTTTAGGGAAATGAATAAAAAAAGAAAAATTAAATTGAAGACAAATGTCGTTGGTCGTTGATTTTTTTCGGTTTTGCAAATTTAGAAGAAAATTCTCGTTACATAAAAGCCTGAGCATACAGTGTCGCTCAGAACCAACTGAACAAACTAAAATTTCTCTTCTAACAATAAATAAAGTTTTCCATAACTTTTTTTTGTTACTTTAGTATTTGGTGGCAAACCCCTTGTTTTTTATCGGCACCAAGAGTCTCTCTGGGCTGCTTCCGTCGCCTTTCCAATTAATTTTTTTAGCCTACTATTTCCCTCAGGTTTGCTATAGTATTTTAAAGCCTTTTAGTTTACCCACGAAATAAACTTGTTTTAAATGCTTTTTTTGTGAAAAGTAAAACGAAAAAAGTTGAGCTGTTTATTTTCATATACAGAAACTAACAGTGGGCCGCATTCATAACTCAAGGTTGTGGATGAATATTTAAAAACATGTAGCGTTTTGGTCTGATCTGGTTTTATTTCATGTATGTATATTTTTACCTGACAACATAGATTTTTATTAAGAGGAACGACTTTAACGTTGGAGCAAAACTTACAAATTTAAATCGCATCACATTAAGGCAAATGCTGCTGTTACAAGAGCACGTTTTGCTTTAAAATTTTTCACACACACATGGATTGTTCAAAATCACAAAAATTTTAGGCTGTCACGTAGGCTGCACGCAATTTTAAAGCAATTTGTTTTCAAGTTGTCGTCAAAAATAATTATTGCTTCGTTGAGAGTTTTAAAGGAAATATATAAATTAATAGAAAAAGTTGCACAGAACTTCTTGGCTCTGTATAACTCATACAACACACATATTTCTTTTCAATTTTCACAGAATATTATATTTAAAAAAAAAAGAAACACTACGACACAAAAAGATTATGCCGGTAAAATGCTTGCAAGCAACAACGAAAAATTCGCTCTTTAAATTGTAATCAGCTGTTTTCCTGACTGCAAGTTGAAACACAAAACTGAAAGAGAAATTGAAAAAAAGTTCCCATCAATTTCTAAAAGTATGAATGTATTCAACTTGAAAGGCGAATCTGGACCTTGTAACCCCCCGGTTAGGTAAGCCCGCTAATACAACAACAAAACCCGGAATATTCTCAAGTGTGCAGTTTGTTGAATGTTCATGAAGGGACAACAACTGCTCGTAAAATGTTACTCCTGAGCTTTAGACATCACCGGAAGCCAAAAACTAATCAGCTGTGCTCTCAATTGCATCATATTTTGACATTTCGTGGTGCTCTGATCGAAATTAAGAAAGCTCATGAGAACGAAACGATGATTTCTCATGATTAGTCAAATAGTTGTGAAATTTTGCAGGGCAAAGATTTTGCCATTAATGTTAAGCGATATAGTTTTTCATTCGAATATTAAAACTGTAAGTCCAATTTATTACTGTATCTGATTTATTATTTTTAGTCAGACTTTTCATGGCTTTCAACTCAACTTTATAAATGGAGATAAAATATTTATTTTTCTCCTTCTGAAAAACGTTTCATTGAAAACTCTCATGTTTACATGAGCAAAGCCACCGCTTTACATACTGTCAGATTAATTGTTCACTAGAGGTACCAGGATTTTCGAAATCCCTCCAAAAACCGTTTATTATTGTTAAGCTCTTTTACCCTTTTCATCGTTAACCCCATTTTTATTTTAAGTCTTGCATAAAAATGAACACATTTGGTGAATATATTTAAAGTTATTGGCTTTTCAAACCACCATTTAATATCATATTTTGGCTTGTTTTATGAATATCTTTTTTTTTTTTGAACAATATGTCTACGATCAAAAAAGTTTTTAAATTAAACTTAAAAAAAAGAATCACAAAAATGTTTGCGCCATCAACTTACGTCAACATGTATGCCAGGAAATGGAAAAACTTTTGTGTTTGGAAACTCGCCAGGTGTATAACGATAAAATTCCAATTGACCACGATAAAACTTCGCTGAATATAATGGCGCACCCTCCAAATCGTACATGCAACGCAGCACTGCATGTTGGCCGCGACGGACAGCAGGTGGTTCAATTATTAAATTGACATTATTTAATGCGCCTTCAACGATGTCTGCAAGAAAAAAAAGCAGTTTAATATAAATGATGAGTTTGGATATTAAAATTATTTAACACATATATATTTCTTTTATATGTGAAACATCAGATGCAATCAAATTACTAAGTTTTAAAATTGTTGCACATTTATGCAATCTCAAAAACATGATTAACCCTAAAGATTTTTCCTCTTTCATTCAAATAATTTTTTGAGACCGAAATAACCTTTTGTTCACATTTTATATACTCGTATTTCAATCAGTTTTAAATGTTATTGAAATAAATTTTGTAAACTTTGTAAACAATAAAAGAACTGTGAATTTTAATTAAATTTTAAATAAATATCATCAGTAAATAACTATTGTAAGGAAATAATAAATATTTTTATAGAATCAAAAAAAAAAAAAGAAAACTTTTTGATGTTTGTTTAACGAAAGAGTATAAATTACAAACGGGTCAGCAATACTTTTGTTTGCCAATAAACTGAAGTGGACAAAAAATAATCTTTCATCATTGTATAGAAAAAATAAGCTGTTTCTGACTTCATTTAAAGGTCCGCACTCAAACAATTTATTAACTGATTCAACGAACTCTGTTATTGAGTATAAGAACAAATGTTACTTTATAATAGAGCTTCTTTGTGTGAAGTTATTTTTTCTGCCAGTAGTACAATTTATTAAATTCGAATTTTTTTTTAGGAATTCCGTGTAAAACTGAGTATAAGAATACACACGATTTTCGCTAAAATGTCCGCCCCAATTACTGCCTTTAGATGCGATGTCCGATAACGAGAGCATAAATTTGAATCCCACTTTGAATTGTGTTGGACAAGTCATTTTTTCTAAATTCATAAGAAGATTAGAATTAAAGTGTTCACGTAATATAAATCTGCCAATTTTCTTCTAAACAATAACTAATTTCAGCCACTTTTGGAACTTCAACGGTTCTCGTACAAATCCTTTCAGAATTGAAACAAAACATTGCATCGTTTGTGCCTTTCATTAGCGTTTAACACAAGTTTTGGTCAAAGTCACTGCATATGAAATTGTGTAGAAACTCTCTATAGTTTGAGTTCACGGAGCTGTAAACTGAGCTTCAACTCCTACATCTCACAAACATCAAATAGGGCTCAAGCAGTTGTAAGATTCAGTGCCTATTGAGGAAAAGAAATTGATAACGCATATTGTGGTATATGTATCTGTAGTCTCGAATCCTTTGCATAAAAGATCCCAAAAACTAAATTGAGTTTCTAAAAAACAAGCAATAAATATCAATAAAATCATCTTATTTTTAAAGAAGGCTTCAAACCCCACATGCAGAATATACTTGAGAAGATAAGGCCTTTTTCACATGATATAAAGTTTTCCAAAAACAACGTCAAACTGCCACATATTTATGCTCAATACTATCACATTGGAAAGATGACAACTAAATGATATTGTAATATTTTGCAACCATCATAAGAAATAATTTTAATTAAATAAATGAAATGTTTTTTCCATATTATGAAAAACAATTTCAAGTTTATTGCTTGTTATTTAATTTAAGCTGCTTGACAATCATATTGTCGGCACATTAGATCAAATATTTAACATATGTTTTTGCTGCTTAGAATTACATATAATGCAAATATGTACATATGCATGTATGTTTGTATGTATGTACGTATGTTTGTATGTTAGAAACAGCATTAAATTTTAAGTTGTTATTGTTGTTATGATTATACAAACACAAGTGGCATGAAATGATTAGACTCCATGTTGCAAGGATTTTCAAATGAGTATTTGCCATATGCAGCAAATCAACAAGGAATAAGAAATAAAACAAAAAAACAACAATAACATAATAAAATAGGGGCATCCATTTATTGTACAATAATAAAAGCTACTCGTATTATAGTGAATACGATATAACTCTTGCTATATATTTCTATCTTTTTGATATATCGATGGAGAGACTCACTAGAGTAGTTGGAGAAAATTGCCTGGAAACAGCTAATCAATTAGGATAAAACTGAGGCCAAATAAAGGTTTTGATATGGACGCCCTAATGTTCATAAGCTGCTTTTAACATGTATGTACTTAAGGAAAACATAATTATTCTCTTAGTCTCTGCAAATTGGCCAACAGCAATAAAGTGCAAAAGTGTTGTAATAAATTCATTGAATTGGAAAACACACAAAAAGCAATAGGCAACCCATAAGTATGTAAAGCATTAGAAACAATATTAGATGTATTTGTATTTAAAAATCTATTCAAGTTTTGGTCGTATACATCTTGCCAAATGTCTCTTCATACCTCTGGGATATGGATTTGCCAAAACTTATCATTCCTTTTTGTGTAAGAACTTAAGAATTAAAGACGATTTTTCCTATATCTTTTCGACAAAGTATATCCTTTGGTGCTTCTAGGGAAAACTTTGACGACGCTTTTGTTTAAACATAATAAAAAATATCCCTGATAATCGCAAATCATAAAGAACTGTATCCAAAAAAAAGCAATAATTTGAAAAACTAAACGAATATCTCAGGGCTTGTCCCAGGATTATGAATGACAATGTTCACAGAGTGAACAAAACGTAAATTATAAAGTTATGCTACAAATTAATGAATTTTTTGCAGTAACTTCTTCTACTTACTACAACATGTGGTTGACACTGTGTACAAACAGCTGTTTTTGTTTTATATGTAAAACTACAGGCCTCATTAGTTTCCGTGCCTTTCTTTTCTGTAACAAATATTTTTTTAATATTTTCTTAGCAATTTTTATATAATTTCCACCCGATGAAATGATAATTTTTCCATCATGCATTTCCTTATATTTAACAAAACTGAATGGCTTTTTAAAAATCTGCGATAAACACAAATTTTTGAATCTTTTAACCTGAAACAAATTAATAGTTTTAGTTGTCACTTGATGTTGAATTCTGTTTTCTACAGGTTCGTCAGCAAAACGAAAAAGTGAAAATTTTCAATTGAGCAGATTAATAACAGAAAGCAACTAATTCTGATCTAAGAATATTCGTCAATGCGTTCTAAATTCTAAATTATTTTAAAACTATGACACTATTAAGTGCATGGAAATCAAATAATTATATATTATTAAAAACGAAATGTAAGAAAAATCTCCACAAAAAATGCGATTGTGTTGCTTTAGTTTTACTAAACGCCATTTAGTACAATATAAGATTTTAGAAGCAGTTGTATCTAATGTTTTTAACTTGAAAATACTATTTCCTTAAAATAATTTACACTTGTGGTAAAATAAATCTTCAAAATGTTCTTTGGACCAGTTTGATGTACAAACTGCTGGCCAACTTTATCATTCGATGTAGCGGACAAAGAGTAAGTTTTGAAATTGAGATATACTTTATTGTTGTTATGAAAAACTGGCGGCAGAGATATCAATACCCCTGTGTTAATTGTTCATTGAAAATCTGTGATGATGGACAATCGCTTAAAATAATTTTTTATCCCCATTTTAATTTCTGCCAAGACCAAAGCATATTATGAGTCCTCATTGTGCTCAAGTTCTGCAT
The DNA here is from genome assembly GCA_932526305.1 of Epicampocera succincta. NCBI lineage: Eukaryota > Metazoa > Arthropoda > Insecta > Diptera > Tachinidae > Epicampocera > Epicampocera succincta. The sequence continues at coordinate 65,272,023 of OW052034.1, forward strand.
GTACATATTTGCTTCCCTTTTAGTTGAATACATGTCAACCGAAAATAGTTCATCATAAACGGTTCATTTAACTCAGATTCTGAATTACTTAAAAATTTGCTGTTATTAACACATCGGCCACACAGCCACAAATATTGAGCATAATTCTGTTGCTGTTAGACCCAACAATATCAAAATTACACCATATTTATGTTGAGGGTAGTACGAATGTGATGGAAAGGAATGTATGTATGAACTCGTATGTTAAATTGAGTTTTGAGTTTGGATTTGTGTGTATGCGTGTCAAAATTATATGAACTTGTAAGTATGTGGTATATATTTATTGATTCTTGATTCTTGCGGTATGAGGACAATGATGATAAATCGTTTAAGCATTTTCTGCCAAACAACAAAACACACAGACCAAGAAAAGTTTATTTCCTTACCAGCATGTGCGACTTCGAACACTTACCAAAAATTACAATTTGTTATGAATTTTTTATGAATATACATTTATACGTATCTTTATATGTATATGAATGTATGTAAATTACTTGTTATCACAACAATTTAAAGAGGACCTACAAAAATATTCGTATTCACAACTGGTTTCTGAATGCATGAGAGTGTTGTATTTACACAGGTATTTGATTAAACTCATACATACATACATACATACATACATACATACATACATATCTACGCACATGTGTATTTAGATATATGTATGGAAATTAACACTTGAATAAATTTAGCTAAAATACTTTTTATACATATTTAAACATTTCCGATAGTTGTCATATTCCCTTTAATAAATAAGCAAACTTAATCACGCAATATACTTCCGATATCCGGAGATTTTGGTATCCTACACACACGCACAGCCACACACACATAAACAAACACACTTTGGCCGTGAAGATAAAAGGCGAATACTTTTCTTTTCTTTTCTTTTCTTTTCTTTTAACTTTCCAATGTTTCTTTTTCTGGTTAACAGAAAAAAGTAATAGGGCGCCAAATCTATTAAATACGGCGGTTGAGGCAGGAACACAATTTTGTCTTTGGCCCAAAAATTTAGAACATGCGAACACGTTTCATGACGATACATCCTTTTCGCTACTTCTCCGGTAGGCATCCGACAATTTTCCATTTCCGTCGATTGTTGATGGGCTGGCTGGAGTGTTCAGGGCGACCCCCGTCATTCACTACTTATCGACCTGCTTTGAAAAACTTTTACCACTTCTAAACATGTTTCTGACTTACAGCAAAGCCACCGTATGCCACTTTTTAAATTGCATGTCATTTTGAACCTATAATTCTATTTTTTGCACAAAATTTGCGGCAAATTTTTCGATATATCCTTTTCGACAGCAGAAAATCGCCAAACCCGTAAAACATGTTCAGCTTTTGTGTCTGTTACCTAAAAACTAAATGCTAAATAGTTGGAATTGCAAACATATTTGTGAGACAATTGTGCCAACATAAAAAACAATATTCGAATGCAGGCAAAATTTATAGGTCCACCTTATTTTCTGAACAGACCTCGTGTGTGTAAGATTTTGAACAATTGACACCTAATGAGAATGTTTTTTTCTTATTCGCTTTTATTTCTAACATTTTTTTTAATATTAATGAAAAAAATCGAAAAATAAAATATGATTAATTTTTATGTGAAAAATTGGTTTAGAAAATCAAGTGCTGAATGTGGGAAAATCTTTCAATTTGAACAGAAATCATAATTTTCTTAGATTATATAACAAGTAATAACCGAACGCTCTTTCTAAGCCCACGCACTCATGTTTCGCTTTTCTGCTTAAATAGTTTTAAATAAAAGTAGATAACAGTGTCTTCAGACCTAAATTTAACACTTGACTTTAACGTTAAAACCATAATCAGCTGAATTTAATGAAATCAGCTTTTAATCCAGTTTCTTTGTATTCACTGGCGACCAAATATATTTAAATATATTTGGCGTTTATGTTTTCCTCTACTAAAAACTATCCCTAAGACAATATTAACCAGCTGTTAAACAAAACCAACAAAATTAAACGCTGTCCTTGTCCAGTGTTGCATACTTCGTTTTTCCGTTTTGAAATACTGATGCTTTAGTGTTTTTTTTTAACGATATTGAAGAGAAGACACCATATTAAAGTTATGTGTATAATTTTGCTTTGCAATTGTATAAAAATAGGACAAAGAAGTTTTCAATTTTTGTTTTTGTTTTGTGTGCAAAACTAAGAAGCTTGACACAAGCTTTTAAAATTGGAATTCTTTTATCCTTAGTTTTTAATGATTGACCTACATTCTATAGTACTTTGGCTGGTTATCGAAAATCGAGAAAGGCAATGTTAAGTTTTGCATTAGGAGTTGTTTGCTCTGTCGAAAATGTCAATGTCAAATGTTCAACTAATTTTCAGTGGCACCTAATTTTGCTTTTGCCAACTTCAACGTGCTGGGAATCGATCTGCCTGCAATAGTTCATGCGTAGGAGATAGCAATTCTGTAAACAGCCCTTTGCGTAGTCTAACATTAGCTATAAATCTGCCCACAAACTTCCCTAAATGAGGGTTTAGAACCCTATATATCTACGCTTGGAGTCCAGAACTAAAAAGTTAAATGAATCTATAGATTTTTTTTTCTGCTTCTGGTCAGCTCTTCATCAGACGAGTCATCGATCCATAGTTCAGTTGTGGTCACATTAATTAATGATTAATTGAAATTTTTCTCTTATAAAATGACAGAACAATTATTTTTAAAATAATTTCTATTATTGCAAACAATTTAATTATGTAAAATTAAAAACTATATCGTAATATTAAAGGAAAATAATCGTTTGATCATTTAATTTGACCACAATCGAAAATCGAAAGTTGGTCACACTAGACAAACAATATTTCCAAATTCATAAAAGTAAGTGCTTGAAAGGCAAATAATTGCATATTTGAAAAAGAAATGTAAGAAGATTCTCAAAGAAATATATCATAAGAACACAGAAAAATAGTTAAATAAAAATTTTCTGCTTTAAATTATTTATATGAGGGAAGATTATTCCACACACGTGAGACATGTACTCGTATATACAACTACCCACCGATCGGAAGCCAGGAATTGATGCCGAGAAATTATTATTTTCGTACAACTTAAATATGGAAAAAAATCTAGTTTTGTTGCTTTCTGAAATTTGTTTGTTTTCAAGTCTACTGATTAGTAGGCTGCACCAACGAAATGTCCTCATTTAGACAGCTGGAAAATACGCAAAAACTGTTTGCCACGAACTTTTTATCAACACATGCAGAGAGACTTTATAAATACTGTTGGGAATATTGAACAAAGCTCCTGAGGCCGTATACGTACATGATAATATTGGAGAACATGACATTAAGTTCCTTTTTACTGATTAAGTCGCAACATCCAAACAACTCACATCCGTATAAAATAGAACAAACAATTTTTCGTGAAATTTATTAATATATTTTTCAATTCTGTTGCGATATATTTTATAGTCAATGTCAGTCAGTCCAACCTAAAACATTGTTATATTATTAAAATAAAATTATACCTCAAACTTTTTAAGGGAATTCACCACTGTTGCCAATTTTCTTGATATGTTCCTTAAGATATGTCCACTTTCGTTTCGGAAGTTGGATCTATATAATTTGCAGGCATTAAAATCGTTCATACTTTTGTGACTTATTTCTTATAAAGTTCTGTTTTCATTAAGTTTTACTTTTTTGAACTCATTTTTTTTTTTTTTTTGCTTTCGTGTCTCTATTTGCGGTTTGTATTCCAGACTCCGGAGATTTGTTTGTGTTTTTGTTTTTGTGAAAACTTTGTTGTGTGAAGTACTTTTATGTTCCTTAACATGTTCCATATTTGCACAACTCCAATAGATAAGAGTTGCTTTGTTTATTTCTTCTTGAAGCAATTCTTTGAAGGGCGTTTTCTGGGGATGTGTAAGAAAAGCAAGAAGGTAAATAATAATTTAGTCACCATGGGTTGCAGACAGCTGCTTTCGAATTTTATTCAGTGATTTTTTTCGCATCGCAGCTTTTATGGAAAAAGAAGAGCAAAAGAACCTCGCCTGCAAAAGTGACTGAAGTGTAAAAGACTCAAATTATACAATTATAGCTTTGGCTGTACAATTTCATCCGGTAAAGTATTCCTTTGAAATGTGTATATAAAAAGAGTATAAGAAGCATGTTTCTTTTTCTGGTTCAATTTGTTTGTGACTGTTAAGCGGCTTAATAACAATTCCGAGTCTTCTTTTTATCCACGCCAACCTGAGGATTTTTCACACCTGTCTATAAATTGGAGTCAAAACGTCTACAATAGGCCCCACACTGTGGAAGCAACTGTAAATATTTATTTGCATACAATCAATATAAATAATAAAATAATACGATGCCGATAAAAATATATACGTACATCGGCAAATTTTCAGAAAAACATAGACCTTTTTCATTTATTTTTCTTTTTATCTATCTGTTTTCTGTGTTTAATTTTTTAAAAGTATATATACCATGTACGAGTATGGTCCATCTTAACACTGTTCCGAAGAGCCTCTATAGTAGTGTAGAGGTCAATTGCGTCGTCTCACTCCTGCCTTCGATAAAAATCACAAACTTCTAAAGGGTTGAGATCCGTTTTTACATGGATTGTGATAGGCGACGATATAGTCAAACTACAAAATAACATCCTGTTCAGGATGCACAAGGGACAAAAGTAGAAGCAGCAGAAATATATTCTAAGCACAGACCTACATTCCCAAACAAATAATTAATTTTGTTGAGAACAATTTTTAGTACAAAAAATAAAATATAATTTTCAATACGAAGATTGAAAACACATTCTATAAAATAGAAACACAAAATGTTTAATAGTCAAGTCAGAGATGGATAATATTCATCTTTCCAAAATGCACACAATTTAAATTTAGAACTAAAACATCGAATAGCTTTGAAAAGCGCAAAGCGCAAAACTCCCATTTCTTTATTACAAACAAAATTTCTATGATTATGATAAGAGAGATAAATTATATATTGAATTTAAGTGATATATTTTGGTTCTCTGTGCGCTTCTTCTTCTTCTTCAAACAAACAACACATGTTCTTTAACAATTATGAAGCTTTCTTAGCCATAGTGCGGGCAGGCAGCGGCAAACGCAAAAAAATCATTATTGTACTCTGCTCCTGAAGCTCTTTGATCTTATATGAAGTGTATGAATATCAAAACAAAACTTTCACATTTTCACAAAGACCGTGTACTCGTACACTTTGAAACATATTTGCCAGTGTGAACATAACTGAAACATTGAGTGACTCCCTGAGGTGTGTGCATGGTACACCTCCTTAGTTGATTTTGTTTGTACTTTAACAACTACAAATAAAAACTTTGCTCCTACGTACTTTTTATTTCAACTTTGTTTTCTATTTTATTTAAACAAAATTTTACTTTCTTTTTTGTCGTCGCAAAAAAAAAAGCTTAAAAACTTGTTCTTTGTTGAGTTTTGGAGGGAAGAAATTAAGTTTTGATATTATTGTAGGCAGGCGTAACTTAAACTTTAAATTTATATTGTTGTTCTATTGATATTTTGTATTTTATATTTTTGTTACTCACAGCATAAAATAAATATTTTGCTTGAGAGTTATAAATTACAAATGAAAAACTTATTCTGGAGTTTTACAGCGCAAAGTAAAATGGGAGTTTATGCAAAAGATCTAAGATCTCTGACTACTTTTTGCTTGTATTAGTTTATATTTTGAAATATTTTCTTACATTTTTCAAATCAATAATCAAATCAGATGAACATATTATACTCGTTCTGTTCACTCCAGCTTTTCTATTTTAAAACAGCCTTTAGTTGACAATATTGAAAAAATTTCAAATGCCGCTTAAAAGTAAAAAACTTAATTAGTTGATGTTTTAAAATGAATTTTTTTATGCAAGTTGATAAAAACAACTGATCGAAGTTAAATTTGTATGGTTGTGATAGTCAACATCATATAAAAATTACAAAATTATTGTTAGGGTCGACCATATAAATGCAAAATTGTAAAACACCATTGAGCGCAACAACAATATTGATGCATTTGTCACAAAAATTGCTTTTATGAAAAAGATTGTTTTACATCGGGTGTCAATTTGAATGGAGGTTAGTACTTATCACTCGCGCTTACGAAGAGCTAATTCAAATGCCACTACAACTGAGTCATTAAGAAATTAGGGATTACTTTAAAGCTCTTACAGCAACGATTTAAACCAATTTCGATCGAGTTTTCCTTTTTCACGGATCTACGAATACTTAAGAATTACACAAATTGAATAAATATATTTTTGTGTGGAAAAATTACTTATATTTTCAGATAATAAAGTCATTTGTTCATTACTTTTTAATAATAAAAACGGTATATAGAGTGATATCGAAAAATTTGTAGTTGTTGCGTAAATAAGATAATAACCAAGTCACTATTTGATAGCTTCTAAGTAATGTAGTCGGTAAATACTCGTAGTATGATATTGAAAAGTATATTGTTTGTTAAGTGCAACACATTACCAAATTTTTGCCGGGACAATTAATTGTTGCTTTTCTCTGCGAACATACTCTTGTTGCCGCTAACCATGTTCAATCTACGTATGGTTGTGATAAGTCGTTTATTAGCATATATTGTAGGGACTAATGTTATAGCCATACAAATTTCTTAAATGTCCTTATTGCATGCAACGACATGTCAACATTCGTCAACGGTAAAAAAGGGCTATTAAGTGTTAACGATAACATATTTATGTTAAAAGTGATAACACCCTGTTTGCACTAACAACACGCATTGTTATAAAAGCCTGAGTATTGTTACTGTAACAATATTTATTGATTGCCCTTAATTAAGCTTTTCGTTATGGAATGGGGGGGGAAAAACAAAATAGGCACATAATTTCTTGTACTTCGAATTCTGGTATTCGAATTCATGCTCTTGAAAATGTTTAATCTTTCTTTCTCTGTAGCTTAAAAAATGTATGTCTTTTCCTGTTTCTTCGGCGAATTCAGACTTATATGAATTTTTTTAAGGCAATTCTTACTTAGTTGTGGTTAAAATATCTAGAGATAATGAAGTAGTTTTAAAAGTTTATTAGAATTTTAGGGCATAGTGATATTGCAATATGTTGTTCAGTTTGATCTTGAAGCCACATGGCAGCTAAATATTTGTTGAAAAGGAAGTTAGTTTTGTTAAATTTTTGCAGTGAAAGTCGAGTTAATTTGAGCTATTTGTGGATAACAACGAAATGAAATTGACAGACTCTTCAGATTCTTGCATTCTTGTGCCTTCTTCTAATTATCGCTTATCTTTTTGTTTGCAGAAGTTTTTATTATCTTTGGAGATCCACTAATTCTGTGTGGTAGAAAACAAATGATAATAATTGATACGAAGTTGTGACAAAATACCCCCAGTGTTCAATTAATCTTAATTTTTTCGAACAAAGAATATAGCCGATTCATTTAATGAGATATAAGTCCACAGGATAACATCCTTTCGCAGCACATTAACAACTGCCTCAACTTTTAGGTACATCGTAATTGCAAAATAAATTTGAATTAGTTCAAAGCCAAAGTAAAAAAACAGTTTGAGTTTCGAAACTCTTGCAAGTATCCTTTTATTTTGTTTTTGCACTCCACTATTTGTGTATGTACAGTGGCGCCAACTACTATTGCTCCCAAGTACTAAATCCCAAAACTCTCTCCCATATCCAACAGTTACTAGGTGTTTCCTTCCTTTGTGCTGAAGTATGTTCCCCTTTTTTGCTGTAAATCTAAAAACAAAACAACTATCAGTTGAAACGGACTTCCAGAGTAAAGAATTCAAAATAGTTATAAGCAACATGCATTTATTTTAAGTGCTTAAAACATTAAAAATTAAAGTTTCAATTTAGTTTTAATTGCGATTGGGGCAAAAAGAAAACACAAACCGAAAACAGACTTTTGCAACAAAGAGATGCTCAAACAAAAATGTTTATACAAAAAAAAATTCAATTACTTTAAGCTGCACAAACAAAACAAATATTAAAAAGCATAAAATATTTAAACATTTTTTAGCAAAGTTTTCGTATGTATTGCACTTGCTTTTACCAATGATATATTTTTTGTTGTTGAACACAAAGTTTTTTTTCGAAGATTATTATTTTAAATCGAGCACAAAGGAAAGCATTTGCATATAATTTTTCTAATGAAAAATTCTTTTATTATTTCAAAGAATGTATTACAAAAAATGCACCAGCATGATTATATAAATTTATGGCAAATTAATTGTTTGTCTATTTCGAAATCTCTGGCTGTATGTTTGAGTGAACTACAAAAGGTTGAACGAAAAATATTAATGAATAAATTAAAACAAAAATAACTTTTGTTCTGTTTATCCACTTTTTGCATTTTTTTATTGTATAACATAAATTATTTGAGAACCATTTAAACATTTGCCACCTGTCAGTGCTATGGCAATAATTTGTGGTTGTATTTACTTTCAAATTTTAATTTCAAAAACTTTGTTTATGTGGTTGATTTTTAAAGAATTTAGTATTGAAATTCTTTAGAGAAGCATCCGGACACACGTGCGTATGAGTGTTATTTGCGAACAAACATATATAATATTGTTAGAGGCTTGTGTGGATTTTTTATTGTTGCCGATATGCAACACAACAATATACAGTGTACTGGCGATAAAGTGAACTAATTAATAGCTGTGCACAGTTTCAGAAAAATGCAAAATTTTATCCATTTAATTAATAATAATATTTGGCTTAAATGTGTTTCGAATAAATACCACACAAACCACTATTGTGTAACGAAAACAACTTTGAAACTTTTTGGTTTTTACGAAATGTTTTTACTTTCTGCTAAGCCGAGTTACGAAATTTACGCAAAACTCCAAATGTCTTGAGAGTCATTAGAACTATTTTCAGTCCACTCAATTGCCTTGTCTAAAATTCGAACAGCTTCAGTGGCTGGAATAATCTCTGTTTTTAGTGACTCCGTTGTCTGATATAATCTGCGGTATATTCCCTCTGGAGTTGCGCGAAAACTTATATCATTTTCAATTCTGATTAACATTTCCATTAATAATTTGGAACATTTCCAAAACTAGGATTTACATCTTCGTGCCGTTGTCGACGCTTGTCAGGATCAACATAAAAAGTGACCTTCCTAGATGTGTATTGAGACAAACAAAAAATGCCAAAAACAAAAGTATATACACAAAAGTGATAACGTCCTTCTAGAAAGTTTTACATTTTGTTTGTTATCGTTGTGCAAAAAATCGTTCTTCATACTCCCCACAGTTCGTTTTACAAGTGGTTCATTATAACGCGAGTATACTGTAAGTCCAACATAAATAAATACATGCACAAATACATACATGTATGTATGTGCAGCATGTTCAACTGTATACGAAATGTGGCGTGAGACGGTGCATCTTCGCCATCAATCTTTGTGCATGACGTTACCCATTAAATATTAAGTTTTTGCGATTTGAAAATAGTTATACTGGCACTTTCGTATATTAAATATTAAACCATAGCGAGGGCAAAGCACAAACTATCTGCTCAGCTATTGTAAAAGAAGGATTTCTTATTTACTTTGGTCGAAAAAAAGTTTCTACTCAACTTTCTTATAAAGAACAGAAGATTCAACTTCAATAGGAGACTCCTGATTGGATACGATGTTGTATAAATGAAGTTTTAACGATATTGCAAAAGCAATTAGAGTTGGTTAGTGATGAAAGCATTGTTTTAAGCAAAACTCTTCAGCTTTAAAAACAAAAAAATCATTTAAAAACTTAAAAAAAACTTAAAAAAAAAATGATTCTTTCTCTATTTTGACGCAAGTTTGAGTGGCCGCAAGTAGAAGTGTGTAACAAAAGAGCCAGTCTGTAGCAAATTAAATGTGAAAATACAAGACAGAAAAGTTGCTCCTTCTTCAACAAATACACCAGTACAAAGTTTTATAAAATCCAGAGGTGTCTAGTCACCGATACTAAGCAAAATTGATCGTGACACCGCAAAATCAAACGAAATGGGTCGCCATTTGAAATGATAGCATTTGATATCGTGTAAAAAAATACCAGGACTCCAATCGAAATATAAGTCTTGTACAAATCAAATATTAATACTACCTTAAGGCATTAGATAAATTTCAAAACTTAAAATCATTTTAAACAAACAGTTTTCATTAAAAATAAATTTGCCTAAATAAGTTTGATGATTTATATCAAACGTATATAATATTCTATTGTACAAAAACTTTAATCCCATATTATTTTTAAAATACAACACCAGAAGAGACAATTCCAATAAAATTATATGGAAAAAATATAAATTATACAATAATACGAACACAAAGTAAAGCAACGAAAATCCACCATAAAAATATGGACACAAATAAATCCCACTTAAATCCAATCGACATGTGAAAAAATTAAAACCAATGAATATAGTTCGTTTTGCAACCGCGAAAAAAGATAGAATAGACAAAACGTTTAATTAATAGAGCAGGAAAAAAGTGAATTTTGCTGAAATACGGAAAAACAGTTTAAAGTTTATGAAAATAAAGTATTGCAGGGAAGCAGACACAACTCTAAATAAGAGAAAGAATTGTTAAAGTTGCTAAGTCGGCTGGCAGCGATTCATATGAGCACATACGACACGGGGTCAGTGTTGATGACTGGACTTGACTCCTATTTCAAATATAATAACGTATGTGAATAATGTTTTTTTTGTTTTTTTGAATTGTGTTATCCAAATCAATTTTCTCAATATTTTTCGATCAAAAGATTATGGCGTCTTTCCCAGAAAATAAATTCGGAGCACTTCGCAGTGAAAACAGACTTATTTTGTATTCCAAAATGTGTCAGAAGCTGCCAATTCCTTCGTTTAAAAGTTGTCAAGCCGATAATGATTTAAATGACATTTCGGTGCCACTAGTGTTTTTTAAATACACTTGAAAAAATAATACACCAAACAAATTTTGCTTCATACGGTGCTGGGAACAAATTTTGTTGGCACAACATCTAATTTTTCGTACTAAAAAAGAAGATTTAAAACAGTGTTTACAAGTACAGCGTATGCGTTAGTGTCTTATACATGTAAGACCGACCGAGGGAAGAAAATGAAGTGATTAACATTTGAAGTGTTGCCAATTAAAAGAATTTTGCATAACTGCCTTACAAATTACCCAATTGAAGAATTAAGTAATTTTGAAGCCAGGATTGTATTTTTTTTTTTTTTTTGTTCAACGAAAAATGTTTGTTTTGCGTACTTTTTCAATATAGTACTTAGTTGCATTTGGAGACAAAATTAAGTTATTATTACGTTTATAATTAGGCTCCAAGATTTATGATTTCAAAGTTACACCATCGATTCGTAAATTTTTAAAAGACGCTTAATTTTACACGATGAGGAGCAACACGCAAATGTCAACTGTTAAAGAATACGGAATAGGGAACAAGCACGTGCTTGCTTAATTTGTGTACACTTAAAGAAAAGAGCTATTTATTCAGCTTTGGGAAATATTAAAAATATTATTTTCCTAATTATTTATTATTTTAAGACTATTTGTTTGTTATAAAAACTTGACTTTCATTTCACTTTTCAAAACGTTTGTGGAAATGTTACTTTTAGAAATTATAAAAATTCAAGTGACAGAAAATCGCATAACACGAAAAAAAGTTTTAATACAATTATATTTTGCACAAATATGTAGCTAAATATGCATAAAAACCTTTTTGAAAATGTTCATAACTTTTAAAATGTTAATTTCCAAATATATTTTGTATTAAAGAGCAGAGGAGAAAAGTATATGCTGTTTCATCGACGACTAATTGAAACAACATAAGAGTATGAGTGACTTAATCTGTAGTTCACACCTTTACATAAAAAAAAAGAACGTATGGTAGTGTTTTCTTTAAGTGTAACGAGTAATATCATATCTGGATAACGAAGTGTAAAATATTTCTGGCACGACATCATGTTCTTATAAACCTGCTGTGGCGGGCGAGTTTGTGTCCAACTAAATGGAACCAAAATTGTTACTCGAATCGTTAGATTCACCGAAAATCTTCTATTTCAACTTATTTTCTCAGTTATTACGGAATATTTTTAAATGACAATTTCATCAACACCTATTACACATTCATTCTAACGATTGAAGTATATTTATTAAACAACATGTTTGTAATCAATCGGCAAATGAATATCTGAGATTTTTGTGGAAGAAAGAACGAAAAATCCAAACGTTATTCAAAATTTTGTGTTGCTCAGGCATCACTCTTTTATTTCATTTTCTTTAAAAGGAGATGCTAACATTTTCTAAGTTATGCCTTTCCATGGATTCAATTAGTGGTTTTTTTTAATGCAGAACTGTAAATGAAATCCCCTTTTTCAACAAATTGTTTGCTCTATATTATAGTATTTTTATGGAGAATTACTTGTACTTTAAGCAATTTCCTCCTCCTTAGGCTGAAAAAAGAAAAATCGTGAATATGTAATATTGGGTGTTTTTTATTGAGGTATAGAACTTTAAGTTGGCATCACTTTTTTAACTGGCGGCCATTTTGTCAGCTGTCAAGTGATTAATATTTAGTTTGGTTTGCCATTTCATCATGAACAGGTTGACAAAAGAACAACGCTTGCAAATCGTGCAAATTTATTTCGAAAATAATGGTTCAGTTCGCGAAGTTTACCGCAAGCTCCGTCCATTTTATGGTCGACATAATCGTCCATCAGAGCAATTAATTCGGTTAACCATGGATCGTTTTCGCACTACGTTTACTCTATGTGATAATACGCATCCGCAGAGACGTCGAACAGTGCGCACCGAAGAAACAATTGCCGCTGTAGAGCAAAGTGTTGAAGAGGACCCGAATGAATCGATTCGCCACCGTGCACAGCAATTGGAGCTTTGTCCATCAACTTTTGTCCATCAAAAATTGGACCTGTAGAATTGGCTTTATTCGAGCCAGCCGCGGCGGCCACATGCCCGAAATCATATTTAAACATCAATGGCATAAAATTATCCTCCCAATAAAGCCAAATTGATGGACATTAAAACGATTTTCTTGTGTTTTATTTCAATTCGAAGTTCTATACCTCTAAAAAAAACACCCTGTATTTAAATGGATTGAATTGAAATCGAACTTTGTTTCCTAAACGATATTAATTTAATTTTGTGCAAAAAATTCCTTTTCTAAAAATTTTAAATCAAATAATTTGCTGAATCAGCGAAACTAGTGTCTGAATACGCACCAACAAAAGCCTTTTCATTACATCAACACAGTTGGAAAATAGAAAAACTACATATTTTCGCTTCTCATAGACATAAAACATGGATTGTTGGATAAGAGAATTTTGGTTTAATTGAAATGTTTTCTAATTGGAACAAACGTTTGCGATAATTTGGTTGTGATGTTTTATGTTTATATTGTAATAACATTTAATACTCATTATGTATTTTTAGGTCCTTTTTTTAATGTGAAATATTTATTTTGGGAGTATGAAAGTTTGTTAGCACTTAAAAAGTGGTTACAAGCATAAAAAGAGGTTTAATATAGAGAAACAACGTCGAATATCTTCTTACCCTTCGAAATTTTAGCTAATTATCATTAACTGTTTTCGACATGTCCTTAAGTCGTTCCTCTTTTAAAAAAAACACGTCGATAGCTTCAGGCCTTATCTATTTTGTTTGGCTGATTCAAACAATAAAAACTATTATGAAATATATTTATACCCATTTCCGTTTTGCATTTGCTGAAAGCAAACACAGTTAACATTAATATTTACATAAAATCTATTAATAAAAGTTACTAGTCTTCTGTATTTAAACTAGTATTTTGTTTTATTTATTTAAGGTTGCAGGCAATTTATCATGATCCAGAAGCCTGTGCGTTCAAATTAGAGGAAATAAAAATTATTTTTAATAGGGAATCCCCGTGAGCACTCGCTCATTGCCAAATACTCGTCCATACCGAAAAAAAAACCCCAAACAATTATGCTTCAATTGCGGCGTGTCTACGAGTACAAATGCCTGGACAAACGCCTGGTCACCTTAAATGATGGCAATTTATGGGCACAGTTTATTTTTAGCTGGTAGTTTTTATTGCTGCTTTTGTCATCACCATTAGAAAATCTAGACAGAAGAAATCATAAATGATGACAGCAACAAAACTCAGAACTAATTGCTATTGAGAACAGAAAGTGCACGTGCCCATGCAAATAAAAAAAGCTCATGGTATTAATGTACACACATACATACGCACGTACGTATTATGTGCACATTATCTAGTGAGTTTATAATTATCTGGATGTGCTTGTTTAATGCAAATATGGGTACACACAATAGCAATTTTGTATTGTTTTCCCCACAATAAATATACAATTTCAATATCCGTTTCCGGTTTTATTTGCCAGCTTAAATAACAAATAAAAATCGAAAGAATTGAAATAAAATATAAAATAAAAACAAAGGACTCATACGAGAGGTCCATTAAATGTTTGACCATTCCGAAAAATCCTGAAGCGAATTTTTCGTTCTCAATCAAAAAGTGTTTATTTTCACTTTCGGTTGAATTAATTTAATTTTCTACAATAAAAAAGTGAAGGGATATAATTACAATTGCTGTGGAGTTCTGGCTAAAGCCATTTTGAATGTTCTGGCTAAAGCAACTTTAAATTAGATCTCATAAATTTAGGAAAAGAAATATAAGTAAAATTTTGCAAATAGCTGTTTTACCAACATATCGATTAGTCTGCTTTTAAGCAGTTTCTTATTGTCCAAAAAATTGGCAAACAAACGTTCGACAAAGCAATCATTTTGTATGTTCACTTCTGTGTTTAGCGGACAGAAGAGTTAATTTTCAATCTGCTGATTTAGAATTTAAACGGCAAGAACTCTTTAGCACCATTTTTCTTACTATGGGAAACATATTCGGAAATGATAAATCTCAAAATGTTGCTTTTTCATGTTAGAATCTTTAGTTTCAATACATTCAGTGCTATAAAATTAAATATAGAAACTTCAAATTGGCGGCTTTTTGGAATTTTGTTGTGTAGTTTGCTTTGTCCGTTTGTAATTAGCCGTTGTAGAACTTTCAGAAAGAACAAGGTAAAGCTTTTTTTAAACAAAGATATAACAATAAGGACTGCATGACACTGCAAAAAATTTAATGATCCCCTGTTCAAATCAACTTATTGGCTGATGCAAAGTGCCGGGACTACAAAAATGCTGGCGGTGCCTCAGCCAAAAAATTAGTTTACAATTACTGTCTTGTATGATGTAAATAAAATAAATACCATAAATATGTTTATATCTATAACTGTAAAATAGTTCTTATATAAAGCGTTAATTATGTCACGCGAGGCTCTAACGAAATATTGGCAAAACAAAATAAAATTAACACATGAAGAGACTTATAAAATCAGATTTACCTTCTTTTGTATAAAAATCGAACACAAATTATACATGATGGGACTTGAGTCTGATTTGCCTTCCCCTATATATAAAAACCCAGCTCAGATGTTACACATGTTGGGATATAAAAAATTTACCAGATATCAGAAAATTTCTGAAATTTATATTGCTTTTAAGGCAAAGTGTTTCCAACTTGCGAGCAGGAAGTGTGACTTAGTTTTTATGGTTCTTTTGGAGACACGTGATTGCCGAGATTTTAATTTTTTTTTTTACTCTTCATTATTTTGAAGAAAAATATTTGTAATATTTTTCCTTTTAATTTGTGGGGGGGAAAACGGTTACTTTTATAACTGTCACTCAAAAACGATGGCAGGCTTTTATCATAAAATCATAAAGCATAAAGTTAAACATCAGAATTCCACAGATACATTTTTCTTGTGATTTACACCAATGGGACAGACAATTTTATTTATAAACAAAAATCGGACAAAAAGTAAGTCGGTATTTGTAAATTACAAGTCAACATCTACCAAAAATAAGATTTTAACAACTTTGGAACTCAAACAAAACTCTTAAAGCAAATAAAAACGAAACACAACATCAAAATTCGCTAGAAATACTCGGAAATTGAATTTAGGAAGTTGAAGTTTCTACGAGTAATTTAGATGTAAAAGAAGTTCAAAATTACTTTTTTTCTTATTAAAATAAAATATATATTATGTATATATATAAATCATATAAATCAAAGCTTAAGCCAAAAACATTTTGTATATGATTTATATTTATATTTATTTTTAAAATTAATAAAAGTTAAGAATTAAAATTGTGTCTAAAATAAAAAAAAATAAATATATTTTAATGGATCTATTCACAAGCAGTGTTTTGTGAAATTTTAAAGCTGGTGGGCACTGGCACGTGATGAATATTACAACTGCAAGCCAATCTGTTGTCACATATGAAGACTTAAGATTGTAATAGAAATTAACGCTTGCGACAGTGTGAAGGCGGGAGTCGTTCTTACAACGGTCGTTAGTTGCTCAACGGCATAGGCTGCCCTTAAAACCAAGACGTGGTTTTATATTTTTGCCGTAAGGCAATTATAAAATCCAAGTTATGCATTTTCGAAGCATTAGAGCCGCATCGGGGTTGAATTGAACGGATCATTCGAATGAACGGAGTGAGCGCCGGTTATTTAACTGGCCGGTTGCCCTTCAACATTGCATTGTACGGTTGCCAGATATTTCGTTGTATTCTGGGATTTCGTTCATGTCCTTTAAGTTCTGCTTTCCTTCTTGTATCCTGCTTTCCTTCTTGTATCCAAAATAAATCCTTTTCAGCACAAGCAATTAAACAGGTTGAAGTTTTTTTCACTTTCTATGATGTTCTCATCAGCTGTTTTCAGAAAATGTTGTAGCAAGAATAACATACAGCACAATAGTTGGCGTATTGTCTGTTCAAAGTGACCGATTAACCGAAATGAACGAACAGATCAGCCTTTGATAATTGAACGATAATGACCGGTCGGTCACATAAATGGAAGGCCGGGCACCACTCTACGAAGCGTACAGATTAATGTGCAATTTTATGCCTGGAATTAATTTCCTCATTTGCTTTGTTCGATACGACAAAATATTCATAATTGTGTTAATGCAAGTTGAACGTTGTTTGCGTTTCCGTTTGTATTGAAATGGAATATGTTTACTTTGAATATTTGACCAGAATACTTTTGAACATACATCGATTTAAATGTACATAAATACATACATATGTACATGTTTTATCACAAAAAAAAAATTTTACATTCACTGTTCGCAGTTTATTGAAAACTTTGTCGGCAAAGTTCAAATGAAATGGGAATTCGGTTATTTTAGTTTAAAAATTATTTTATAACTTTTTAGGCATAAAGTTAACGAAAAACATTGTTTGACCTAAATTTGAAAAACAGAAAAAATAGATGTACATATATTTATGTATTTATATATACATATATATATAAAAGCTTAAATCTATGTGGACAAAGAGCAACTGACAGGTCTCTCCACACGTTCGAATGTTGTGTGAATGCTTATCAAATAAATTGTATACAAACACACAAAATTTAATTTAAAAAAAATTTCAAATTCAACCAACGTAAGTCTAATTAATTGTTTTAAAGCTACAAAATTTAAAAAATAAAATATATAACTGAGATTTGTGTACTTTCTAGCTGTCTATGTATGTATATGCTAACATGTCTTAGGTGCAATCTGTGGTGCCAGAAATTTTCAGTAAAAAATCCTTATATGTCAAAAATCATAATTTTAGAAAAAGAAAACTTCTAAATATATTTGCTTTTAAATTGTTATTATTTTTATTGCACATAAAAATAAAAAACTCAATGATACAGATTTACTTGAGTAACATTTTTAATGCAAGGTTGCATTATTGCGTAAAGTTATTAAATTTGCAAATGGCAATTCTCAAACAAACGTTATTTTGTATTTGAGCTCCTGATTTGGACGAGACAAAAAAATTCTATTTTTAGATAAAAGTATTTTAAAGACTTATTCCGATCAAAAAAAATTAAGGTAAAATCTTCATTTTGTAGAATTTAGTAGACTTGAAATTACTAGTTAGATCAAATATTCAACTTTATATTCAATTTTCTTTAAAAGAATATGATAATAAAAAAAGAAAAACTCAAAATGTTGCTAAGAAACTTAAGCGCAAAAGAAGACTATTCGGTTTTTTTTTTTTCTTAATATTTTTTTAATATTAAATAGAATTTCTTTTCCCCTTGTAAATGAGTCACATCTCCTAAAATGTGTTCTATTGTTCTTTGTCCTCATAATTTACGCAATTGTATATAATTTTATAGTCTTTATTTTCTATAATTTGTAATTTATTTGGTTATGATCTGGATTATTCCAAACTGGACATGAGCTTTGCACTATTGCTTTTAAGCAGTTGATTGAACGAAGTTTGCGAGTGAATAAGCATTTATTTTTATTAATATTTGATATAAAATTTGAAACGCCAATAATTTCTGCAGCGGACCTGAGAGATGGTTTCGAGAACACATCAGTTGACCAAGGGGTAGATAGGGAGTACCTTGAGATTAGATTAGTATCTGTCAATTGTTCTTCTCTGGAAGCAGGTTTATGCATGTTTTTCTGAAACCTGCAAACCTGCACCAAAGGTCAATTGGCAGAAGGGGGAACAACATGCCCCAGGATGCTTTTGGCATTCTGGTACTGGTCATAGGTTAAGTCTGGGCATTGGGCTAAAACGGTCTGGTTGTGGTTCAAACTTTAAAACGCAGGAAAAGCCTTCGTAGATACCGGGATAGAAAACTACCTTGGTGATCCTTGTCCTCGAGATGCTGTAGACTTACAGCCGCTCTGTTCTTCGTAAGGAATTAGATAGTAGGGAATATACAGACGAGTCGGGTTAAGGCCTGGTGTCGAAGACTTCGGGCTAGACAGTAGCTTGTTCTTCTTTTAACTGCCTAGGGAATTACAGGCAGAAGGGGCGATGGTGAGCTGTTGACACAGTAGCAAGAGATGTACGTCAACTCTTAATTCACCTGTGTGAGAATAATATTGGATACATCTAACAGAATGTTAAAAAAAATCTCTTCGGTGAATGTCCTACCGTGGGCTGTTTCACTGTAACCTGCAGATTGAAACTGCATGTTCATATATTACATATATAGTAGATAGAAGTTTATAAAGCTGTTACGAAATTAAAAAAATCTTTCTAGCAACGTTTTAATACAAATAAATAAATAAAGTTATTATATAATTATAAGTAATAATAAGTATAATTAGTATAATCATATTATATCTAGAATGCCCATTAACAAATTTTTCTGTTTCAATGTCTGATTGAAAGGTATTCCCAAAAAATATATATGTATGTACATGTTTGAATGAACTCTGCAAAATTTAATGGCGGATTTCTACAGACAAAACAAACTTAATTCATAATTTATTTTCTCTCAAACATTTTGGGAACATACTCGTATATGTAGTTTATAAACATAAATTCAAAGGGTCATTAAAATTCTATATAAATCTTTTTTCCCAATTTTCTGTTAATGTGAAAATAATATCATATAAAATGGAAACAATAACGAACGAGAAAAACGGAAAGAACAAAAACCACTTTAGCGCACAATAACAATAAATTTTCAAATATTCTTTAATTTTCTTTTAAACTCAGCGATGAGAAAAAAAAGCTAAGAATCGAAGTTTGTGCAGAAAAGAGGAAAACAAACCCCCTTTTAATGTATGAACAGACTCACTTCACTTAATTTACACTTAAGATAAAATGGGCAGGCAGACGCAGCGAATTATTTAAAGTGCATCTATTTAGTAGAAACAGAAAACATAAGAGCCCTTTAAGTTTGACAATTTCAAACTTTATTATTTATGATCAATCTGGTTTTGATTGTTTATCAATGTGACTATAAAACATTTATTGTCAATTCGAGGAAAAGCTATTCTGATACAAAGAAGTGTTAAAAAGCATCATATCTAAGTACGCAGACATTCAATAGCAATATGTTAATAGGTAATAGATTTCTCCTGTTCGTTTATGTTGAGAACATTCAATCATTTCAAGAATTTTAATTACAAGTATATTTACGCCAAATGGGACAAGACTTTATCGTTTTTATTTAATAAAAATAAGTATTCCGAAAGCGGCAGAGAAACGAAGACCGCGATCATAGAACACTACAATTTTTTCATCAGAATTTATTCTTCGTCTTAGTTTTACGCCACAGCGAAAACGTTTCAGCCGTGATAGACGGCTAAACCAATATCCAACAAAGCATCCCAAAGGTTCATTGGTCCCCGCTATGCCATTTACATTTTGGTGAAGATTTTTAGAAGTGTCTGGACAAAGTTGTGCACTGCCTCCCTTTTCCCCGAAATATGGTTTAATTGGTTTTTTTATTTTTCAATAACTTCCAACAGTTTTTAAATAAACGGCCTTTGGCTACTGGCTTTTATTGAACAATAAAACACAGCAAAAAAAAAAGAAGCATTTTAAGTATCTTTTAAGAAAATTTATCCAAATACAAAATTATTTTACATGTAAATTGTTAAGATTTTAATTTTAAAAGAAACAATTTGCTGCAAAAATATTTGCTGGGTTTGTTTTACAACCATCTTTTGTAGATACTCTGCTTTTGAGTCTCTTCAAAGTCACATCAAATTTATTTTAGTTGTTACAGTGATGCCTTCTTGTTTTAATTGTGATCAAATTAATAAGAACATTAAATGTCAAACAATCGTTATTTAAGACACAGCGTCTGGCACTTAAAGTGTCAATAGAATGTCGACACTTTGAGAGTATTTTCAATATTTTGATGCACTTTATATGCGCATCTATTTCCAAATGCACTTCTGAGTGTGCATTTTACTTACTTGCGCTCGAGTGTTATAAACACATTGACTGTAAAGGGATACAAAGACAGCAACTATCGACAATGTTTATAACATGTTGACAGCCGAATTAGCCCTTAAGTGGTTGCGTTTAAAATTAAATATTTCATCCCTCTTTCATGCTTAAGTTGTTCAGTGAGGCGCCTTTCGCTCATTCAAAACAATTGTTTAATCAAATACCAACAACACAAGCAAAAGATGATGCATGTCTTTGACAGTTTACGTGCACATGTGCTACAATGTGTGATACATGTGCTACAATGGGTGATACGTTTGATACACTTTTAAAGGTTAGTAAAGAAAATATTAAATTTAGGTGCTGGGAAAATTAACTCTTCCTTCTTTTATGGTTCCATCCTAAGAAACTATTCGTTTTTCTCTAAGTAATGACAAACATCAAAAAGTCTCTTACACTGAACGCAAAACCCCAAGATGAAGTTTAGCACAGAATTAAAATTTATTTTCTGTAACTGTTATCTAGTATAGATCTGATCCTGCCAACCAAATTTAAAGGAACATGTTTTTTAGATTACTAAAAAATTAAAGGCGATAATTTTACAAAAAAAAATTAATTTTGAAAATCATTACAAAGTTATTTACAAATTCAATATATTCCGTTATTCATAGTTTCAATATCACTCTCTAAGAGGCCATTAGCGAGGATGTTTAAGGCAGAAGTCCTGGGTGTAATCTGCTAACAAGGCACAAAAATACATAATATTAAAAGTACAAGTAAAAGTTTATATTGTCATCTGAGAAAAAAGACAACTATCGCTTAAACTCACAAATACTCTATAGTAAATGAAGCTCAGTTGCAAACTAAAACCTTTCTTTGACTATTTATATAGAACTTTTGTATCTATATTATATATATCTAATTATATTGCCAGATTTTGTAGCAATAATGAGCTTCTGAAGAAGTAGAAAAAAGCGCAACAATTACAAGCCGGACTTTGACAGAACGAAAGAGAGATTTTTTGTAACAATAAATATGAATAAGTTGGGAATGTCTAAAGAAATGTCGTGAATATTGAGATGAAATAGTTCATTATTTACATTTCGACGTGGAAGTCCATTCTTGGAAAAAAGAATGATTTTAAGGTTGCCAGATTTTGAAGCAATAAAGATCCCCTATAGAAGTAGCAAAAGAGCCAACGAATTGTCGGGAATATTGTAATGAAGTCAATACTTTATTATTTGAATTTTAAAGTGTAAACACAATGAAGTTTAATATATTTAAATAATTAAATGCACTAGACATATTAGTATAAGGATCACTATGATTGATTTATAAGAATACGCGTATCAGCAAGCGGTCTAGTTGCCTGTCGCCCTACTTCGAGGGTTAACGATCGTCAGCATTTTGAGGCAAAGTACATAGAATTCGAAACTGTTTATAAACCTTCTCCTGCCATGATCATCTATCGCTCGCTTTGCTTACTTGCCATAAATCACGCTAAAGTCGTTTAGTTTGTTAGTTCCAATTTTTTTTGCAAACGATTGCATTCCGCAGAGTGCAGTTTAATGGCGGTTTTGATTAAAAAGTTGAGAATTTTTATTATTTTTTCTTAACTCAACACACATTTTTCTTTACGTTGATTTATTTTGTCTCCAGAAATGTTAGACTTACTGGTGTTAGTTGCTATAATTTCCACACCGACACACAATCGTTCCACTACTCGTTTGTGGAAATACATATATTGTATGTGTGTACGTGTGTTTGACGCACTATCCTGTCATTTTCACGTGGCACAAACAACAGCAAGAAACACCAGCAGCAATTTCATTATGCAGTGCTTGTATTTTGATTAGAAATGGGTTCTTAAAGCGTGATTACATTAGCACTAATGTTGGGCTTAGCGGCGCAATACAAATTAGTGTACAGACTAAGGCAGCCAGTCTATTGTTGCATGTTTAGTGCAGTTAATACTTTAAGCAACTGTACATTCTAGTGACTTAAAATTGCGTGTGTGTGTGTATGTGTGTGTATGTATGTACGGTCTTGGCTGGTGTTGCAAATGTTATTATTTTTTAATTGTTTTTACTTATCAACTGCAATAGGAACACGGCAACAATATTGTCATGAGCAGTTTGCATACAGCAACATGTAAGTATGTAATTTTTCGTAAAAACAACTGAAACGCCAGGAATATGTAAATGAAATATTTCCTTGGAAAATTTATTACGTATGACTACAAGCCTGTTTAGTAGCAGTGAAATTGCTTGAAAGTTATGCCCCCAAATGTTGCTAAAAGTAAAGGAACAATTAGCCGGCCAGTAGCTGAAGACAAATATTTGCTTTAGTCTGATATGGCATTTGCATTGCAGTAAGTGAAGTTTGCTAAAAGATAGTTTAGAGCAATAAAGTTGCCAAAAAATTCTATATAAAATAATTCATATTGTGACAGCCTTTTTCATATAATTCCCCTTGATTTATTTGATCTATTTGAGAAAACCATATCATAGTTATGTACTTACCATTACATATTATTAAAGTAAAAATGAATCCAATAATAACAAAATTACAATGACTATTTCCTCCAGAAAATCTTTGTAGTTGTTGTTGTTGCTGATCTGTGCTGCAGGTTGAACAGGTTGAGTTATTTGTTACTGCATGTGTTCCGGTAGTTTTTCTTTTAAGACGAGACATCGCGGTGTTGCTTTTGCTGGGGCAGGTAAAACACTGGCAGGTTTGTGTTAAATTTAAAATAAAATATTTCATTAAGTGAAGATTTTGACCAAACATTTTGTGTTTAAAATTTTTTTCTTTTCTTTACATTTATATAAATATATTGTATATTCTTAACACGCTCGGCTTGCGTTCAGACCGAACAAGATTGATTTTTGTTTATAAATCCACCATAAAGGCAACAACAAAATCAATCTAATTATTTGTATATCTTTTGCTCTTATATTTTTGTTATTATGGCATCATAATGTTTACACTCAACAGCATTTTTCCATATGTCGGGCCACAAACAAGTAGATATTATAAAAGATAAATTGAAAAATTGCAAATTGATATTTTATGACAGCATTATGGCAGTGGTAATAGAAACAGTAGCTGTAGCTGTAGCCGTCATATTATAAATTGGATATTCGCTTTTATGTGCGGAGGAGCAAAAGTATTGTTTGTTTTTTGCTAAAAGAAAAAGTCGGTCGGTAGAGATTTGTTAACAAACAAATTTATAAATATGAAAGGAAAAATATAAAACACTACAAATGCTTTGCTAAAGTTCACACTTTCATTCCAGCGATCTTTCAATGCATTTTTGCACTAGAACGTCAATCGCACACATTAATTTTCTGTAAGAAAGAAAAAAGAAAAACAGGCATTAGACAGTTTAAAATACGTACATAAACTTTTCACTTAAAAGCGAAAGAAGAAGAACTTAAACATATTATTTTTCCAATACTAGTAATTGTATGATAAAAAATCATACATCGTTCATCAACGCAGCAGCGCATTCATAACAAGAGATATTCACTTTTTTAATTTATTAGCCTAGAAGGAAAACCTTAAGATTTCTTGTTAAAAAGTTGTTGGAAACTGAACGATCATTTGAGATGACAGAAGTTTTATTTGCGTAAGTCAGTCTAATAGAACTCATCACAAGACGAAGCTAAGGCTTTTCTTAGTCTGGCTCAATATCTTAATGTATTTAAATGTTTTAATTTTTGACTTCCTTAACTTTTTATGATGACTGTCAATGAGTTTAGCGAATTCAATTACACATACATATATACTTTTTCTTGACTTGCTAACTCTTGAACTTACATTCCTTTTTGTCCCCATATTGCGAAAGGCACGCAAATATAAATTGTTCAGGCTGTCATCACCGCAGCACCGCATCCACAGATGTATTCGGAATTTTATTTTCATAAATTTAAGAATTTTATAATATACAGAATTTTTTTTTTTACCCCAAATAGATTTTTTCCGATAGAAAATCAATACTTATGCAGACTAGACCAATGTGTACATTATCCAGGTATATTTATACCCGTAAAAGGTACCAAACCTGACGTCTATGGCCACCAAAACAGGCTGCCGAGTCTGGTGCTTGGAAAATGTTTGTTCTCCCTTAACATCTCTTACAATAAAATAAATACTAGATGCGTTCAGCCAAAAGTTCCATTTTCAAACCCACTTTATGCGATTAATCTTAATCAAATTGATTTGGGAATTAGTCGGCACTGTAATTTAAGCGAATATTTAACAAACACAATCCATCAATTATTTAGATACTTTTCAAATTCAGCAAATTAAATTAATTGAACACTGAAGAAGGTGAAATGTGGGTTTTCTTTTGTAACATTTAAGATTTAAAATCTGTGGCTTAAAAAATATCTCATTTTAATGCTATTTCAGTGGTTATATAAAATACAATTATACATGTTATCTGCGAACTTTATGAACAGTGGACGTATCTAATATATTTGTATTGATGAGGTTCAGCCAAAATACACAAAGTTTTCTTTCGGTTTCCCCTCTAAAATCATCCTCCCATTGACTTAAACAATTATTCGTTGCAACAGGCGGATCGAATTGATCAATGTCTGGTTGAACCAAGATAATTTCTTAAACTGGATATCAAATCGTCAGATCTAGGTGATATACTAATAAGATAGTAATTAATTTAATTTAATATTTAAGTAATTTTAATTTAATTTAATTTATATACAAAATAAAAGAAAACGAAGGAGTGGTTAAAAACATGTTGGTTTTAGCAAGAAATATGTCTGATGAATGAACTTCATCGGATATTTTATAATTTTTCATTATATTAGAATATATGAAGGTGTCAAAATTTGATAACCCATATTTTATGGGTGTTCGTATTCCTGATATTTTAAATAAAAATTTTCATTCATACCTTTTGTTTACTTAGTAAAATCTATAACAATAAAACTTTATGCAGTGTTGCGATAAATTAAATAATAACTAATTTAATTTGTTAATAAACAACATAACATAACAAAACCATGAGAGAGAGAGAGAGAGAAAGAGTGAGATGCAACAGTGCAATGTCAAATTATAGAGTTACTTGTACTCCCTAGTAGCATACCCCTATACACATGAGTCGCTAGCGGCATGTTGCACCCACATCACACTATGTGTAAATCAGCTGCAAATCGATAACAGGTTGCTTTAAAATTGAATTTCGAAACATATTCACGGTTAACGTCTGAGAGTGACTTGATTTCAAATGAAGATCTCTCGAGAATAATTCCTTCTTTTGGTTGCCGTTGTGTTATTTTACTTAAGCATTTATTACGTTTATGGTTCTTTTAATGACAATAACTCAGTGTAGCAAAAAGCTCTGGCATATATTTCTTTCTCATAAATAAGGAAATAAGTTTATTATATCCCGTGTACACAAAACAAAGGGGTGGGGAGTCGTCGACAAAATGTTCTGATAACAGCATAACATTCCATTCAAAACCAGATTGCTTTGGGCTTTATGAGTGGAGCGTGCCAATAAGACCAAGGCCATACAACTTTCGTTACGCTTATTTTCTCATTTCTACCTGCAGAAATAAGTCCTCACAATGTTACATCTGTTTTCGTCATATTTTTTCTTTATGCCATAATCTAATTTAAAATGTACAGTAAATAGATTTTGGCTGACTGCTTTAATAGTGTTTTTTCTGTATTGCAAACTTCTAAAATCCTAATCGAAAGTTTGGTTTATAATTATAAATCTTAAAAAATTTAATATAAAAAAGTAACTTAAAAATAGTGCTGTAGGAACTTGTGTACATTATTCAATAGGTACTTTTTGCATCACTGATCAATCGGTAGAAATGCTAGGTACAAATGCGAAGCTGCGTTCGGAGCCATATGCTCACCCATTGCTCTTTCATTATACAACTTGAACCTAGAACTGGCTAACCAGGATACAAGCAAATCAAAAGTACATCGCTAATCGATTGATAAAGTTGAGATGCGGCCGTTTGACACGGGCGTATTATTTGATATATATATAGTATTTCTATATATTTCCAATATTACAACGATTAAAAAAATTAATTAATTAAATAATAATCATTGGCATTGGTGCTCAAGTTGTGTGTTCATATTAGTCTCTGGAAAAATCAGTGTATGAGAAAATGTTGGGAATTTCTAGCTTTAATAACAAAGACATGTAAAAACAGGTGGCCAGTTAGATTTAAAATTTTAGAAAATAAATCAATGCATAGTCCCAGGGAAATGTACTGCTATTATATAACTTTCTGAAGAAAAAAAATTTCAAGTCGAAATAAGAAAATATTAAATTTCGCTGTGAACTTCCGTCTTGAAGAAACATCTTTTATATTGAGAGCAAAGCACTTGGAGTCATACAAGGCTTTGACGTACAACATGTATAGCATGCCTACATATATCAGGTGTTTTATGCGATCAATCCAATTTGTAGCGACTTTTTCCAATAAATCTTGCCTTATCTCGTCAAAAGCGGCTTCCAATGCTTCAAGCATTGCTGGCCTGTGAGCATAAACCAACGATTTAACACAGCCTCATAAAAAGCATTCCAGAAGCGTTAAATGCGTCACATAAATACAACTGCTGAAAACAAAGTTATGACTAAATTGATTTTGCAATAAATCGATTGCTGAGCGCGCTAAATGGCAAGTCGTAAAATACATTAATTCAAAATGTGTGATTACTTTTTATAATTTATACAAATTTCAATGTTACAAAGCGAAGGCAAAGAGTTTTCTGAAATCGCATTGCTTTTAAACGCTGGTATTTAATTTTTAGTTGGTTTTTGCTCAGTTTGTTTTGACATTTCATTATGGATAGACTTAAACCAGAGCAACGCCTGCAAATTGTTGAAATTTTTATCAAACGAATGGTTGGTTCTCTTTGTCAATTGATGTTGAGAATTTCCTTAGAAATAAGTAGAATTGCCACATCTGGAGTGAGGTTTTATCGCAACACCATTACATCCACTGAAAATTACTGTTTGGTGCGCTTTATGGGCTGCCGGAGTCATTGGCGTCTTGTACGCGCCAGCCTTGGTGTCCCAAATCATATATAAACACTCATGTTATAAAATTTTGTATTTAATATATTCCGTTTCATTGATATTATAAATATATATATTTGGTTTATTGTGATTTAAACGTATGTAACATTATTATTAAGACTTAAGACTAAGAAAAATGCTGAATACTTTCTCAAAGTAAACGCAGGCTAAGATATTACCAACATCTGTTAAATAAAGTTAAATATAAAACGGAAAAACTTTGGAAATTTCTGGATCATTGAAATTAACAGAAAATATATGAAAACCGAATACTTTTATAGAAGAAAACTAATCGATTATCAGCGCAAAGTTGTATGCAATACAGTGTTTCGTGTCTAATACGCCTCACTTCAGCCTCAAAGAATAAGCAGTTATTTTGTTCTCCGAAACATGCGAAAAGGCCAGAGCTATTAGACAAATGTTGCAATTGTATTTACATATATGTACTGATTTTGTTAAAATCTGTGTCTCGAACTCTCAACTTCTATAAAAGTTTGAATATTTTATTTTAAACAAAAACAAAATTTCAGTGCTTTGATTTCGCTGTCCATATAAAATATCAAACCATGGCAAGCGACTTCTTATACAAAAAATCATATTAAACTCAAATAATGCTTTGAAAAATGCTTCCATCGTTTCAATATCATAAAAGGCAATATAAATTCCCCCCTCTTATAACAACGTGCAACAATTTGGCTCAAATTGTTCACATTGAAAATGGAATACTTTCTTTAGTTCGTTGGCTGGTTGGCTGCTGGATTGGCTGGTTGACTGGCTGGTTGCTGCTGTTTTGATAAAGTTGTAGCAGAATTGCTTCTTTTTTTTTTTGAAGTTACATTAAATGTACGAGTATATCACCAATTCTATCATAAAGTAGGAAGCCCCCTCTTTTATCAAGTCTGTTATGTACTCATTATAGGTGTGTATGTACAAGTATGTGTATAGAATTTCCATTTGCCTGCACAAACAACTGTGGAATTAATTATTTCATTTTTCTCTTTGCCTTGCAACTAATACAGACATGTTCTACGTGTCTGCAGACTTTTCGGGATTATTTGTTAGAAACAATAAATAAAACAAAATTGTGGCGTATAATTTCAATTTTACTTACTTCGTCGAACACAACACTTGCAAATTAATTACTTTCAATTCGTTTATTCGCTGTTGTTGTCATAATTAATAATTTCCTGCCCGCAAAGTGCTTGTGTTTTAAATTTTTCTCTTTTTATATCTTTTTTGCTTAAAATCTTTGCAGGAAAAATTTATTTATTTTTTGTTGTGCATTTTTTTCTTGGTTTTTTTTTTTTTTGCAAACCACTTTTTCACTTTCCGTTTACACTGATTATACGAGTTTTGGCTAATTTTTTATCATTAATATCAATAATGCAGAGAAGTTTTTATTTCAAACACTTGGAGATATGACAGCTGCATATTTTGTTCGCACTTTATAACACTTTTTTCCACTTGCATTTGAGAGTCTGTTCTCTTCAAAACTTCTAACTTGTACAATTTTTGAATTTTGTTTTGATTTGGTTTTTATCTTTTCAGTTTCAAATTGTCTTTATGAATGTGTTCTTTTTTTTGTTTAAATTGCATTTCTTGTTTATTTGGAATTGTTTATTTCAGTTTTGATTTTTCTTTTTATGTCTTTTGTATGTCTGATGTTACCAAAACGTTTTATATCATTCTATTTGGCTTGTCATAACATCATGGCAAATGTTTTTGTTGTTTTATGGTTTTTCCGTTTTCGCTGTTGTACCATTTGAAGCTGCAATAACGGGCACTTTTTTCTTTTGTAACGAGACGATTTGAGTTTCACACCAGTGTTGGTTTGTGTTCTAAATACATGTCATCATGATATAGTAGTTTAATGCAACTTTTGTTGCATTTTCAGTTTTTTTTTTTTATTTATTTTTGTTAGTTTTGAGTGGATGTTTTATTATTTATTTCAATAAATTTTTATTTCTCGCATAAAGTATAGCATTTGTCTGAAAATGAAAGAGAAAAAGTACTTATATAATATGATATTTCCAACCAAAAATATTAAATATTTGTGCGCATATCGATGGGTTAAAACCGAAAGAGTTTATATTATTCTTTTGCTATTTTATAGCAGAAAGCAGAACATTTTTAATAAAAATTAGTAATAATAATAATACAATTTAAACTCAAAACTGTGCACTGTTTTTGTTTTTATAAGTTTTCAGAAAGTTATTTTAGATAGGGATTTTTCCTCAAATAGTATTTAATCGGATATTTTTTATTTCAGTTATTTTTCCACAGCGAAAACGATATTCAGAAAAAAATGTAGATACTCCCTGTCTATATTAAACCATTGATATGCCGGTATGTTTGTAAATGTAAACGACTCACTGTCGATTTTTATTTTGTATAATCAGTACAAATTTTATAGTACTTTGAAAATTATAGCAAAACTTTCACGGTGTATAAGTATAAGTATGTATAAGTTTTTGTATCTTTTATTCTAATCATGTAGAAAATTATTAGAATTGTGGTAAAACTACAATTTGTCAAGAGTATTTTGACCACTGGCGTTAAGTTCCAATTGACGAATATTCAAGTGCTTGCACCAGCACAATTGCTCAACTGTGGTCGCAGGACGAACGGCCGTTCTGAAAGCCACATCACTGAAAATACTTGAAGGCTTTTCGTATTGTATTATTTTTCATAACACTTCGATCGCTTGTATATAGTGTCGAAATGGTACAAAAATGTATCCAAGACTTTTGCCATACTTAAGTTATTAACCACAAAGGAGCTGAAAGAACTGTCATGCCAGAACTGCTTGGCTTTAAAGTGCTTGACAGTGGCTTCCACCAGCCATGCACAATTTCCGCCCGAGCACAACTTGAGGTCCTTTCGAATCATAAGTCACCACTCGTCTTTTGCAAACAGCTTCATGCAGTCTTATTACGAAACTACTCGAACTGAAAGTGTCGCAAAAGAGTGTTTGATTTAACGTGTTCTTATGGTTTTCAATACAAAATAACAAAAGCAAACTTTTGATTGGAACGGAAATATTTCTTATATCAAGAAACGTAACGAAACGCAAAAGTGTTATTTTTCTTTTGGCTTTATTCATAGGAGTCGTTCTAATGTAGTCGTACAAAGTTCCATTTTATTTCACCAAATAAAGTACATAAATATTTATATAAGTTCATAGTAAAAGCCGTATTTATGAAATTTAATACCTAAATTACATGGCCTGCTGTAACAAGTAAAAATAATAGTCGAAAATATTTTTTGGGTTTGTCAAAGATCGACTGAAAAAAGTTCATTTCAGAAAATCATTTTTTTTGCAAACCATTTCATGAGAACTATAAATAAATATATAGAAATATAAATAGGATTTTTAATTGTGTGCTTAAGTTCTTACACAGACCATTCAATAGGAGATTCTAATGTCAGGGCTTAGGTTTGTGTTTTTTTTGTTGTTTTATTTTTTACACACCCAACAAAATATGCACATTTTCCAGCCATCGAAAAATACTTATTTGTTAATTATTCGTTTCTACAACAACGAAAACTTTTCTGCTTTTGAAATGTTTTTTTTTTTTGTATATTTGAAACTTTAATTATTCCGAAATCAAAAAAACTTTGACGGCTCTTTGATGCTGCTTGTTAACTTTGAGTACATGGAATTAGCATCACTTTACATAAAAACTTAAAATTAACTTAAAAGCACTAAAGTAGAACATTATTGGTTTATTTAGATTGTTTGTTTCCAACTCCAAGCATTTTTTTCTAGCAGTTGAACCGTTCCCTCAAAGTTTTAAATGTAAATATTTTATCATATACTCGTGTCAAACAGGCTAAAAACTTGGTTTATGATTGGATAAAATTTCAGTTTCATGTAAATTTTACAGGACATATTCCTTCGAGTAAATGGCGTTCGACTTTTGTGAATATTGTTGATGCCAGTTTTCATTAAAAAAAAACATTCTTAAGGATTATTTATTTAAATTGCATTGTAATTTAATTAGAAATACGAGTTTTGAGTCTTGCGTTGTAACTTTTGTGTTTTTAATGCAGATCTTTTCAAGCTGAAAACTGAAATCAATTTATCAAAAGTGTCACTTTCTAGAACCCAATTAGGCAACGCCTAATATTTGTGCTAAAGTTCAAAGTGTCGCCATGTAAAAACATCACACCCTTCGAATTTAAAATTATATATATACGAATGTGTTGTAATATGTTGCAAAAAATTTTCATGTGGTTAAATTTCCAAAAAAAATATACATTTATTTTTATAGTGCCAAATGATCACATTTTCAGCTGTATAAATATTGGAAGAGCGATTTTGTGCTATCGAAAAAAATTTACAAAAGGATTTGCATCAAGCTGTGTATAAAAAAGGAAACTAAGTGCTCAAAACTTTGTTGGTTGAGGCCCAGGTTCACCGCGGACTGTAGCGCGAAAAGAAGAAGAAGAAGAAGTGCTCAAATGCACCTGAAATGTTAACAATGGCCTACTCTGAGTTAGAAAACCGCTTACAAGTGGTACAAGTTTCTCAAAGAAGGTCGAGAAGATGTGACTGACGACTCTCACCCTGAACAAAATGTTGAGTGAGTCGAGAAAACTTTGATGAGGCGCTGTCGCAGTTGCTGAGAATGTCAGTATGGAGCGTGTTCGCATGTTATTAATTTCTTGGCCGAAAACAACATCGTATTCATACCCCAGCCACTGTATTCATCCGATTTGCGATAAAAGCCGCAATTCTTTTTTGTAAATATATCACGAAAAAAGAGAAACCCAAAGCAAACGAAAGTATTTTTTGTTTTATTTTATTTATAGTTTATTATCAAGATAATTACAAATTATCTGTTAGCATATAGACATATTTAGAGCCATGGCATCGTAGGCCTTCAGATTTTAGTGTCGCAGGAGTATATGGGAACGGATATATTACTTGCATAAAATTCAATACATTTTGTTATAAATATTCGTTTGTTTTTAAATTTAGGATATTTTTAGAAAAAGTTTTTAGGCAGAATTTGGGATCGGTGTTTTTAAAAATTCTATTACGCGCATCTGAATATCGTGGACATTCATCAATAAAATGTAATAGATTGCCCAGTTGTCTGTTATAGCTACAGGGGGGAGGGTGGCTAATATTAATCAGATATCAATGCGAAATCGGATCGAGTCGCAGCGGACAAATTTAACTAAATTCAACCGACTAATATATGTTAGTGCCTTGTCTTGTAGCGACGTTTTATTAATGCTAATTTATCTATACCAATTAGATGTATTTCTAGATGTCTATCGGTAGAAAAATAATATTTGTACGCAAATTTCCCTATATGTTTGCAGTTAATTCTGGAGTGGTGATACAGAGCGGACATTATTGCTTGACAAACAGTTTGATTAGCAAATTCATTACCAATTATGCCGCAGTGTCCAAGTGTCTACAAGAGTACGATCTTCGGGTATTTGTCAATTAGCATATTTCTAATTTGTGTTGCATAAATATTATTATTGGTTGGACTTAACTGACAACAAATAATCTGTACTAATTACAAAGTTTTAGGTGTCGTGATATATGTACATATATAACATCGTATTGTGCATTGCGATTAAGGCGGCGGAGAACTCCGAACTAAACAGTGGTAGCAAAAAATCTTTTTATAACCTCATTTTCAAGAGTTACACTTAAGTATACCGAGTTATGTCGTTCTAGCACCATTCGTGTAAATAAACTTCTGTGTGCCGACGAGTTTCATTTTTTCTCTCGTTGAAGTGATTTAAATAGAAACCGATTAGTAGTACCACATGGAAGTAAAGTAAAAACCTCCAAAATCGCCAGACAATAACAATAATTTCGAAAATATTTCTGCAAGTTTTGCGCATTCTGCTGTTATTTCCATTTATTCACGCTTTTTTAAGAGCACGTCCGCGTTTTATGAATCAGAATACGAATTTTTAGACTAAAAAACTATCGTCAGCAAACAAGTATAAGACAAAACAAACTTTATACCCAAAAGTTTGTTCTAGATATACATAAAACCAGCTAAACTTGCTTTCAATTTATTCTTATAACTGTTGACATAAAACCAAAACGATTTCTTAAGAAATGAAATCGAAAGTCCAACTGATTTGTTTAGAGCACATCTTAAGATTAAGATTGCATTATTTTTTATCTGAAAAGTCTTTTTTTCTAATTTATCTCAAACTCAAAACAATTTATGGCTATTGTTTTGACAATATGCTTTTTACACAGATATTTGCTTGTTCCAGAAGTAGAAAAATTAAGCAACAGCTTCAAGCGATATTTCATCAACAAAAAAAAAAAACATCCAGCCAAAAATTAAAAGTGCGGAAGCAACTTTTCCTATTTGGTTGCAGCTAAAAAAACAAAACTAATAAAACACACTTAGATGTACTTCCGACTCATTCCCTTCTATATATGTATGTATATGTATGTATCGGGTTATAGCAGCCAAAATATAAAATAAACATAATTTAATCTGTAATAATTTTATTACCTCATAGTCTTGAAGTTGTAAATTGGTTTAAAACGCTTATTTTATTCAAAATAATAAAACACTTTCAAAACTCTTCCTCATTTTCAGGTTGTTCACATATAAATATGTTAAAATTATTTTAATGCACATTAAACCATTCATCTTTATGACACAGCTTTATGTCTTTTTAACAAAATTTTATTTTTCCATAAACTTTTCCTTTTTATTTTCGTTAAATAAATGTATTAATATATAATGAGTGTTGCTTAAAAAATCACACCCTAAAAATTTGTCAAACACATTTTTTTCAAATAATAAATGTTTGTCATTTTCCGCACTTCCAGTCACGAACGGAAAACATGTAAACGGGGAAAAACATGAAATTTTCAAACACGCATTCGAATACGAAACGACAAAAATAGAGATCATAAAATATTCAATGTTAAACGGACACGCGTTATACGCCTTGAGCGGATGACAGACGAATGAAGTCGATGGCATTTTTACACATACAATAAAGTGGTACTCCTAAACACAACAAAGCAACGAAAGCAGTTGCGAAGAATAAGACACAAAACAAAAAAAAAAAAAAATAAAAACATTAGCACTCCAGAAACACCCCCAATTAATGATTTCTTTAGAAGAGAACAAGAGCCTGCTAAAACCGCATAAATATTTACGAAAACACACAGCAGGAAAACACTACACAACATAAATTGTTTTTTTTTGTTGTTGTTTATTTTTCTACAGTAAAATACAGCAACAAATAATAGGATGAGATATTTCCATTGGAAGACTCATAAATGTTTATAAACATGTTTTTCAACTTTTTCTTAGCCCAACTTATACATGTTGAATTGGAAGTAAAGGGTTGATTTGACTTTCTTCAACAGCCCAAAGGAGTTTAATGCAACGTAAATTCAAAATGCAATTGTTCTTAAATTTTTGAACAAAGTGGACTACTCAAATATTCAACCCAACAATTGACTGCGGTTTTTTCTTGTCCTTAAGGCAAGGCAATATGATGCTGTTTGTTGCTCCAAATGTAATCGGCTTATTATAATTTTTCTTTTCTTATATTGAAATCGAGGTTTCTTAAAGAATTACATTCATAAACATTTAGTGGGCTCAGTTAAAATTTTTCATTTAAAAACATATCTTTTACACTGGAGCCCCCACGAATACATGTTGTTTTGAATACCATCTTGATATTCTTGTTCCAATGAAGACATGTCAAAACATGCAGCCTTATATTCAATAGAGTACAAAATCATAATAATAATTTTCAAACCAAAATTTTCTAATAATGTTTTTCAAACAGAAGGGTATTCACTTTGTGATTTACTTTCCTTGTTATTGGGTTCCAAGACTACGGGTTGGATGGTACCGAGGAAGAGACAGCTGGAGAGAAGTATTTATTGAACCAAACGTTTTGATTATAACAGTTGGAATGGAACCACCCACAGTTAACAAAAACAAAAATCCCCATGAAATAGATTTGTTTGTAGACTCGAGTTCTGGTTTCATAAAAGTCTTTCATAAAATTCTACATTTATCACAGTTCAGGTCCTTACAATAGATACCAATTGCGATGAGTGGACCCCACGGTCGAATCCTGTTTGACTTGTGTTTGAAATGCAAGCAGTTCTGTGCAGTTCTTACAATTTCAACCAATCCAATGTTGGCTTTTTAATATTACCCTCGCATATTGTGGGCAAAATTTCTGAAAGCTTATTTACTGTGTGATTGCTCCCATTCATCTTTCTTTCATTAGTATTTTTATTTATTTTGATAAGCATCTTCCTGCAGGAAGCTTTAACCAAATGTTTCAAAAAAAAATAAATGGACGCATAAATAAACAAAATTGTGAACAAAATAAAGTTTCAATGGCACTTAAACAAAAGCAAGTGTCAACAGTGTTTTATTTTAGAATATTCAAAACCAAAGCAACAACAAATTTTGGTTTTTTACCCAGTTGTTTGCATGCTGCTACAAAAACATTAAATTAAACAACAACAAAAGCCAGCAACGTGGCATACAAAATTATTTAAAAAAATTAATGTTAAATAAACAACAATCAGTTTCTTTCATCCTACAACAATGAGCGCTGGATAATGAATATGCGGTATGTACGTACATAAATACATACATAAGTATGGCCGGTTGTCTATACATACAGACATATAAATAATAATATATAAATATGTATGTATATGTGTATTTTAAACGTATGTATGTATGTATGTACATAATGTATGATCATACCTACGAACATGTACGTACATAAATATGTCAATTAAAAAAAGAAATAAAAGCAAAACCTCCTCGGCTATGAAAGGCTTTTATTTTTGTTTAATGGGGCATATTCTTGAAAAATATGCCATAAACATAAAAAATGTGAATTGCAAACTTAGTTTTGATCACTTTTAAATTTGTGTTTTCACAGCTCTGGGCTGAAGAACCGCTCTCGCATCATCGTAATTTTTTTTTAAGTGTGGCCTGGCTTGTTTTTGTTGTTTGGCTTTCGGAAGTAGTGCGTCTCAGTCGCACTGGTTGACTGATTTGCCTCGGATAACTGTATTGTTTTACGCTTGATTTGAGGAATTTCATGTTGGCCATGCTGCTACTTCCCATGTTGTATAAAATTGGCCACAAAAACATTTATAAAAGTCTGTTAACACTATGATGGGCCTATGGTCTTCGTTACCCCACCCACTCTGTACAGTTATAACTTGTAAATTTACTTTGCAAGTTATAAGTTCATAAATAAATAAATTACATGTGTGTGTTAAGTTTAGAGGAGAATATATACTAATCGGCCGATTGTGGGTTACCAAGAAACAACCTAAGAATAAATTTACTGGAGTCAAAAAAAAAAACAATCTTGTTGGCCATGATCTTCCCCCCGGGGGGCAGGTTAAGCGTTGACGACTTACAGCCAGTCAGGGGAATAGAGGGGAAAGGGGCCCTCGGTTGGCGCGGCAACCAAAACTCTAGGAAGATCCGTTGGCGGAACAGGGACTGACGCAGAATGCCTTTCGGTATTGGAGGAGCTTATCCTTGGCTCAAAAGTTCTAGTTGTAGTTTATACCTAAAGACGCAGAAAGAAGAAAATCTTCTAGGTGCTGTTGCCTTGCAACAGGTAGGTTTTTATGCAAGGAACTAGATTAAGGGGAATGTACAGGTGAGTTGGTTGAGGCCTCATGTTCCTTGTAGATTTCGATCTGCCAGCTCAGGAGTCCTGTCTTTCGAATGTGTCCAAAGTGCTAAATCGGCAAAGAATTAATTACAGTGGTAATATATTTCGGTTCGGCATTACACGTTGACACTGTAGGTCCACGATAACGTAATGTGTGACTTTTTGCTGGCACTTCCAGAATATTACACAAAGAATCTAAGAATCCTGTTCTAAATTCTTAAAGAAAATATTTCTATATGTTGTTTGTTTTTACTTTGCAAGCAACTGTGTCAACATATACATACATAAATGATAATCAGTTAGGATTTTAGTTGCCGATAAAAGTCGGCGCAGTTTTCTAACGCTTGTCGCTCGGCATTGTTAGAAAGAGAGTTCACATTATCTGCGCTTCAGAAAACATTGTGCGTTCACACTATCTGTACACGTATTGAAGAACAGAGTTGCAGCAAAGCGATACAATGTGCCGATAGTAGGATCTTAGCTTAAGATATAGCTTTGATTGATTTCTTATTATATTTACATGTGTTTTTTCCGAAATTGAAATAAATCTTTTCTAGCCTCATAAAATCGTTTCCTGTTTGCTTAAAAATTTTATCAGCTTTATTTTTAACGGTTGCTAATATTTTGGAATGAGCGAAAATACCTATTTCCCGGCACACGTTCTAAAATTTAAAGTACGATTATATTTAAGACCCAGTGTAGACGAACACACTCCTACTGAATAGATATACAAATCGTCCCTTCAATGGCTTGTGTTGTGAAAAAAATTCTCGTTAAGAAAAGATTTATGATGTTTATTTACATTTCTCAATTACCCACATACATACGTACGCACATACATACGTACATGAAGAGACGCTGCCTTCTCACAAGACAACAAAAAAAACCCCCGAACGAATGAATGTATCCATAAACGTATGTCTGATCTTCTTCAGCAGTTCGCATGATTATGGCCACAAGTGGATGGTAGCAACCTTAAGCATGTACGCATTGATTGGCATGCGTTCAACTGAAAATATGTTTATCATTTTTTTCTCCTTCATATTTCATAAGTACGATACGCTGGCTTTGCAAACACATGTGCCAGTTATTTTCTTATATCATTTTCATTTATAAAACTTCCCTTGTTGCCAATTTGGGAGATGCAAATGATGATGAAAAAAATTAAAATTAATATCTCATTTTTTAAAACACATCAAAATTACCAAACCATACATGAATGCATCGTGGAATAGCAAACAGCAGAGTAGACTGATCGAAAATGTGTTTCTTTTCCTTTTTTGTACCTCCTGATTAAGAATTTCTTTTTTATCTGTTTATTTTATTGTTAAATGTTAGTGTTTTTTCTGTGCTGGAGGAGGAGGAAAAAAAAAAGAAAATGCAATCGGCGGCAATAAGAAGCAAAGCGGCTCTTGCACATCCGTACTTGTGTGTTCGTCATAAACAATCGTTTATGTTTCTCATAAGTGCATATTAATGTGTTTTGCGGTTGTTCCACAACTTCATTCGGCTCGAACATTTACACTCACTCACTGCAGCATAAACGCTAAATGAGTCTGTGGCAGTTTGATTTAAATAATTTGCAAACATTCATGCTATCTGAGCGCAAGAGTTCGTGTGCTTGTGTCCTTTTTTATTTCATTGTGTGCTGTGAAAAGGACTTCTTTATCTTAACGAAAGTACTCCTTGATGTTTAATCTCTGTTTGGTTTTGTGTTCAAATGTCAGTCAGTGTTCATGCTCCAGATAAATGCTCATATTTGTAATGTTAACAGCATTTTTAACGCATGATTTGTTACAGCTGATAAATGGCTGAATGCTTAAGTACTTGCATTCGTTAAATTCATATATTTATTATTTATTTGCATTTCACAAATGAATAAACTTAACAGCGTTTAATGAGATTTCAAGTTTACGAGAGCACATGTGTGTTTTATGTTTCAAAATGTTTTTAATTTTAACAATTTTATATGTTTTATTTAAAAACTTAATACCATAATCAACAAAAATAATACCATAAATCAATAAAAAAAAAAACTCTTGTTATGGAAATTTCATTTAAAAAAATTATACTCGTTGTAAATAAAGAAGTCTTGGAAAAAGAATGAACAACTGGACAAGTTGGGTTGAACACAAGTGACTTCTATGCGGCTTGGAAACAGAAAATTTTTTTAAAAGAGCTTCAATTTCATAAAAACACGAATCGAAGAACGTGGAAAAGTTTTATGCTCGTATTTAATAGTGAAAAAAATCTACCGCAGACATCTTGAATCAAAAAGTGTAGGCTTTGTCGTATAAAGATTTTCCTTTTTTCATTATCAACTGAAGAAATTGTAGAGCAGAAAACAGAAAAAAAATGTGATAAGTGGGTGTTTCTTTGCATACATTTAACAAAATATTATAATAAGGAATTATAAACTCTTCTTATATGTATGTTGCTCCGTTTCTTTTAGAAAAAAATGACAAAAATTCAATTTCAGCATTTGCATTTGCATTTTCAATTTTAATTTATTCTTCATATTTTAATAGTTATTGCTCTTTTTTAATGCTGTTTTCTCGTTATCGTTGTTGTTGTTGTTGTTGAGTTCTTTCTATTTCAAAAGGCTATTGTTAAACAGAAAACTTAAATAATAAAACAACAACTCTACACAAATTTTAAATAAAAGAATAAATATGAACAACAACAATCTCAATTTGCAAACAAGCAATAGTAAGAAAATTGAGAGAAAAAAATACTGGGATATCCGGTTTTGTTGTTTTCTTCTTGTTATTATGAAAAATAACTATAATATCTACTATGAGACAACAACAGCAAAGCAGATAGAAAGGAAACTAGCAATACTTAAACTCGAACAACAAGAATAAAAAGTTATATGAAATACATACATATGCATGTATGTATGTATGTATGTATGTATGTATTAGTATTTACGTTTTCAACCCACACATACGATGCGAAAAGAAACGGAAACGCGAAATCCCCAAGACACTTAAAGTTTACAGAGGAATAAACAAAAGCAACTGGAGAGCAAAGCAGATAAATTCGAATGGATGTTTATGTACGAGTACAAAAGTCGATTGTGTATTGTGAAGCAAAAGAAATCAAAAGTAAATTAAGCTAAAAGTGAGTTTTCCACACAAAACTCCAGCAAAAGGCGAAATAATGAAGGTACAAGAGTTCCAAGTGCAAGCAGAGAATAGAGAACAAAAGAAGATCAAAGCATTTTTGATATGAGCAGAGGGTTCAACGATCCTCTTTGGTGGCACAAATGGCTGTCAGTAGATATTTTATGACTCTCATAGCCAGTTGAGGCCAACTGGCATTTTAGCTGTGAATATTCAACAGAATAGTATAGAAACATCGTTTTGGGCTATTTTTTCTTGCCACAACATTAACATGTTCAATGTGCTACTTTGGAATAAATTCCATGCCTGCGGCAAAAAGACTTTTTATTTTTAACCTACTTTAAATCAAAGTAAATAATCATAATCTTACTGGCCAGTGTAAACATATTACTCCTAATATCGCTATTATATAAAAACATGGCTGAAGGCAACGACCACATCAACCAAATAGTTTGCCTACAACCTGAGCTTCTGTTCAACACAATAACAAACTATTTATATGTTGGGATATTTGATCTGCAGCATTCACTTAAAAAATATGTTTTTTTAAAAATGTTACCGGCTTTACTATAGAAAAAAATTATTGAGGGGCCTTAAAAATGCAAGCAGTAACAACAAATCTTCTGCTTTAGACACTAAAATACTCCCCGGCAAACGGATTTTCTCATTGTGTATTTCAACTGGGCACTCTGTTTTCCGGGGTCTAAAGGAGAAACAGTTCTCCAGTTGACACAGCAACCAAAAGTTAAGAAAGTTCCTGTTGGGCAGGCTCTTACGAAACCTTCACCACAGGTCAATTGAGAGAAAGGGCGCCAACGTGCCCTGGAATGCTTTGAGATAAGTATCCTGCTGTGGTGTGTCATTGGTTGAGGTGCCTACGTTGTGGCTCTAGCTTTAATTCCAAAGCCGGCTTTGCTAGATCCCGTGTCAGAAGACTACGCTAGTTGATCCGAATGTGCTCGAGATACTGTTGCCTTGCAATAGATCCCTGGTCTTCGTAAGGAGATTGATAGTGGAGAATATACAGGAGAGTTTGTTAAAGCCTGATGTTCCTTAAAGATTTCGAATCACCTATTGTGGACGATGGAAGTGGAATTGATCCAACGTCAGATTAAGCCGTAGTGACGGAATCAATTCCTCAATCTATGTAGAGGACACTGGCAGGACTGTTAAACGCTTTTAGCTGCTTATCTCGTAAAATGAGAACTCAACCTATCAAATTTATATTTTAATATTTTCCTGATCGAATCGGCTGTATGACGAATCATCTGCACACCCTTCTTCTTCTTCTTCTTTTGGCGCTACAGTCCGTGGTGAACCTGGGCCTCAACCAACAAAGTTTTCCAGCTGTCACGGTCTTTAGCCAGCGTTCTCCAATTGTGCAGACCAAGTTGGTTGAGGTCCCTCTCCACTTATGTGCGCCATCGGGTCCGTGGGCGTCCTCTAATGCGTTGTTCCACAGTTTCGGAATCGAAGATTCTACAGGTCGGAGCAGTATTCTCCATGCGCTCTACATGGCCCAACCATCTTAGCCGTTGGATCCGTAGGCGCCTGGTTAGGCTCATGTCGCTGTACAACCCGTACAGTTCATGATTGAATCTTCTTCTCCAGAAACCATCAACGGAAACAGGGCCGAAGATTGAACGCAGAACTTTTCTCTCGAAAATACCAAGGACTTCCTCATCCGCCTTCGACACCGTCCATGCTTCTGCGCCATAGAGAAGTACAGGGATTATCAAAGTGGTATATAGTGTCAGCTTGGTTTTTCGAGAAAGGGCCTTACTACTCGATTGCCCCTTGAGCCCAAAGAAACAGCGATTGGCAAGAGTTATTCTGCGTTTGATCTCGGTACTGATGTTGTTCATACTGTTGACTTGGGAGCCAAGGTAGACGAAGTCCTTCACTACCTCGAAGTTATAACTGCCTATGGTGATGTTCTGGTCCAGTCGTCGGTGTTGCGCTGCACACCCTTATGCAGACTTATTGGCTTAAGGAGTCAGTGTATTACCGGCTTTTCTATTATTAAGAATCGATCTTAAACATTGTCTCATATCGTTCGTTGACTTGTTTTAAGGGTAACTTAATACCTAGTAAAGAATAAGGCGTCCAAAATTTAAAGAACAGTTCATTTTACAACTACAAACGACACTCCTGGTACGAAAGTGCAGCAACCTTCGGTTTGAAAAGTAGCAAAATTCATTATTTTTATCATTTAACTCTTTGGCTTTGGATTAGCTGAAAAAACAAACGCAAAAGAGCTTTAGAAGCGTATAATAAAAAGCAAACTATTGTTAAATAAGGAAAGAGCTGAGAACAACTGCTGGCTGGCTGCTCTGTAGACATCAGTAATTGTTTTACTTTACTTTCAGTCAGCAAGAAAGAAAAATAAAAATTTTCCCGACTACAAAACAAGGTAAACTGTGCATAAAGTTTCATTTAAATTTTGTAATAAAAATATGTTTTTATAGCAGTGACTGCCTTTCTTTCAACCGGCCAACAAACAAATACAATGAAAGTTTATTTGGTTTCCTTTGAAATGCATATATTTTTTAAATTGAAAAGTTTTCTTTTTGCTGTGCCCATTTTTAGGTCGAATAATAAAATTGGAAAACTGGTTTGTAAAATGGAAATTGAAGTCAAAAAATTGCTCAAGGGTTAAAGCTTGAAATTACAAAAAAAGCAGGCAGTTCGAAGTAGGAAGGAAAAAATTCTATATTCAATTTCTGTCATATAAAAATTAACAGGCGGTCACTCTATTAAAATTTGTGCTGAATATGCGAAGTTATTTCAAGTCATAAAGACTAGTTAAGAGAATGGGGTAGCAAATTCCGCAAACTTGAAACAATTCTTGGTTCAGATTTTCTTATGTATTTCTAAAAGAAAAGGCGCTAAATTAGAAGTAAGCCAAATCGTTAAGAATCTAGACACACACGCATACACGTGCTACATACATGTACATATAGATACATCTACACATACATTTGTATTTCGTATTTATAAACGTTAATGCTTTACATGAATTTAAACAGTTTGTCCACTTGACTTCCAAAATTAGACTATAACAAAAACAAGAGTGAAGAGAGAATTGCAACTGTAGAGGAGAGTACAGTTGAAGATCTTGATTAAATATATTATTCCAAACTTTTAGCCATAATCTCGATTAGAAGGATCAAACACTTCAACATGATCAAGCATTGATTATACAGGGTGTTTTTTTTAGAGGTATAGAACTTCGAATTGAAATAAAACACAAGAAAATCGTTTTAATGTCCATCAATTTGGCTTTATTGGAAGGATAATTTTATGCCATTAATGTTTAAATATGATTTCGGGCATGTGGCCGCCGC
The DNA here is from genome assembly GCA_932526305.1 of Epicampocera succincta. Taxonomy (NCBI): domain Eukaryota; kingdom Metazoa; phylum Arthropoda; class Insecta; order Diptera; family Tachinidae; genus Epicampocera; species Epicampocera succincta. The sequence goes on from OW052034.1 coordinate 65,316,066, forward strand.
GGCTGGCTCGAATAAAGCCAATTCTACAGGTCCAATTTTCAACCACTTTTTCGAGCATATGGGGCCGTATGTTGGCAATAACACCACGAATGTTGGCTTCCAAGTCCCCTAACGTTTCTGGTTTGTTGGCGTAGACGAGCGACTTCACATATCCCCAAAGAAAATAATCCAATGGTGTCAAATCACACGATCTTGGTGGCCAATTGACAGGTCTATTCCGCGAAATTATGCGCTCATCGAATGTTTCCTTCAATAAATCGATTGTGACGTGCGCTGTGTGGCATGTAGCGCCGTCTTGTTGGAACCACAACTCATCCACATTCATGCCATCCAATTCGGGAACAAAATAGTCGGTTATCATGGCTCTATACCGGTCTCCATTAACGGTAACTGACTCTCCAGCATTATTTCGGAAGAAGTATGGCCCAATGACTCCACCAGCCCATAGAGCACACCAAACAGTCAGTTTTTGTGGATGTAATGGCGTCTCAAGGGTCTCATGTGGATTCTCTTCACTCCAAATGCGGCAATTTTGCTTGTTGACGTAGCCGTTCAACCAAAAATGAGCCTCATCACTGAACAAAATTTTGCGATGAAAATCAGCATCGAGATCAATCTCATTTTCGGCCCATACACCAAAATCACGACGCATTGCATGGTCTCGCGACTTTAATTCTTGCACAAGCTGGATCTTGTAAGGTCGCAAGCCAAGATCTTTGCGCAAAATCTTCCATAAAGTTGATGGACAAAGCTCCAATTGCTGTGCACGGTGGCGAATCGATTCATTCGGGTCCTCTTCAACACTTTGCTCTACAGCGGCAATTGTTTCTTCGGTGCGCACTGTTCGACGTCTCTGCGGATGCGTATTATCACATAGAGTAAACGTAGTGCGAAAACGATCCATGGTTAACCGAATTAATTGCTCTGATGACCATAAAATGGACGGAGCTTGCGGTAAACTTCGCGAGCTGAACCATTATTTTCGAAATAAATTTGCACGATTTGCAAGCGTTGTTCTTTTGTCAACCTGTTCATGATGAAATGGCAAACCAAACTAAATATTAATCACTTGACAGCTGACAAAATGGCCGCCAGTTAAAAAAGTGATGCCAACTTAAAGTTCTATACCTCAATAAAAAACACTCAATACCAGATTTAAATTTACACTTCAAGTTTTCTGAGAAGCTCCTTTAATGTCCTTTATTTTCGCTTAAGTTTTGTATAAGAGTTTGTATAGATGAAATGCACATATGAAAAATTCGTGTTTCGGCTCAGAAACCCTCCTCCTCCGTGAAATCTCTTTAAAAATGAAGTCGAGCAGAATATGACCATTCGAAGGGAATGCCATTGGACTGTATATGTATAACAATCATTTTACCTAAATTGAGCGCCAGGAGAATGGCGACGTAGACAATTGAAACCAATATAATGTTGGTAGGTCAAATCTGTAACCGAATGGTCCAATTAAGTTCATGTATGACTAGGGCTATGCCGGTTTCTCTAAAAACCTTCACCAAATGTCAATTGGCAGCACGAGGATCAACAAGCCGCCAAGGATGCCTTTGGGTATTGATCATAGGTTGAGGTGCTTACGTTCTGGCTGTGACTTAAACCTTAAAATGGAGGATGAACCGTTGAGACATTCATTCGTCCACCGTCAGATTAGGCCCTAAAGGAAGGTACTGACATAAATCAACTTCAGGATCTGTCCAATTGATACCTGCTTTAATATTAACAGAAAGTAAATAGACGAGTACGGAGTAAAAATCCGATTTTTGTCCTCAGGATATTTTGCAGGAATTTTTCAATAAGGAAAGTGCATTTTGTCAATAATTAACTGAAATTACTGGTTGTTATCATTATATTTTTTTCGATTCATGATGTTGCTTAGTTCTTGTCCAGAATTCCCTTTTGAAACTGTATCCACACAACAAAATCGTGATTTGACAGTTTGAGTATTTTGAGAAGAAAAAGAAGAAGAAGAAAGACATCTTATCATTTTATGACACATGAAAGCAACCTGCTTTCTACTCTACTCCTTTTGCGGTTGTATCACAAAACCCGAAAATCTGTGAATCCCTTATTTTATTTTGGCTTTTTTGCTTTTTTTTTTGCTTAAAGTAAAGCACAATTTTAAAACCTTATGCACGGTCGTTATGCAATAGTGTCACGGAACATGATGTTCATCCTGGAAACTTGTTTCCGTTTCAATGCTTTATGACTAAAACCTAGAAAAAAGGCGAAAGCACTCAAATAGTTCGGTGACAGACAATGAAGGGAAACACGTCATGGAAGAATAATTAACAGATCTGTAAGATTTTTTCAAAACATCAATTTTTAACCGTTCCAAAAAAATTTTGGTTTTATTATTGTTTTTCTGATTTATTACTTAAGAAACAAATTGGTCATTACAATTCTGTATTGCTATTAAATTGACCAAACATAGGAATTATCTTCTTAAATTGGAATATGGCAGACGTTGTCCTACAGCTATCACTTGTAACACAAAACTGGTTTTCTTCTCCCCCTCCCGTCTGCCAGCACTTTCATCAAAGTTAATGTCATGTCTGCTCATTGTGGAGTTTTATTGTGTATTTGTTTCCGTTTTAACTTTACGGGTCAGTCGGTGTTCTTTGTCAATATTTCTCCACTTCCCTGCTCTGTTTACCAACAAAATATTGCTGCTTGCCTCCTTAAATCAATTATTTCGATGTCTGTGGTGTATCCTTGGGGTTGCTTTGTTAACCGTATTTTTGGTAAAACGCCCAGAAGCAACTCAGCATTGAATTAAGGCCATTATGATGCTTTTTGCTGCTGCTGCTGCAGCTTCAGATATTGTAAACGATTAAATATTTCTTGGTCATTCAATTAAATCCTGTTTAGATTATTGTATCCACGTGTATTATACAATGGGTTAAACTTGTGATACCTGCCAGGCTACTTGAACAAATGGCGAGAGATGACTGCATGGCTGCCTTCTGTTTGCCTTTATGAGTTCTAAATGTAATTACACGTTATCAACTTTGTTTGTTTGTGGACAATAGATGGAATATTTTGTAGCTTTTTAGCCAACATGAAATTGCTCAAGGAAGAAAATTCCAGTATTGAAATTTTAAGCAAATTCAATTTACTTAAATATCTTGCCTCCATTGTTCATCACTATTCATGCTGAACTCATAAGAGATTTGTAAAAATTTGTTGCAAAGCTGAAGATGATAAATTCTGTAAGCAACCGAAAAGTTGAGATCTTTTGTTGTAAGATTGTGAAAAAACTCGGAATACATTTAAATGTACAGTTTATTTGTTGCAATCAAACGTTTTCATTCGTCAAAGGCTTCTTCAAATGTCTGTAGTCCATGAATTTCCACTCGAAATCAAGGAGCATATTCGTTTGGAACCACTTAGTTTTGGAAGCTTTCAGCACGTCAAATTTTAGCTTTTTAAGGTAATTTTTCTTATTCACCAGCTTTCGGAAGCCAAATCATTGCTTAAATTCTACTGAACAGATTACAGAATATGGTTTTCAGAAAAATCTTGAACTCTAAAGCAGTAGAATAACTGCTATAAGTATTCGTGCTGCCCGGCTAACCAAAGAAAGAAAAAAGTCCTTGCAGTATTTCAGATCATATTAATAATTTAAAGTTAAAGTTATAGTTTTCCAATATTTAAATATAATGAAGTATATTAAAAAAAAAAGTACCAAAAGAATTTTATTGCCTCTCGCACGATATCGAACGTTGAAGGTCACCAATACTTGGAAGGCCAAACAACTAAATCGGAAAAAGCTGACGAACTTCCTTTTTGGCAGCTACATTCATCGCTTTTAATAACAAATGCCAAAATGTCCTGATTAGGTCAATTAGTGCGTTCATTCTGCAGCTCAAACAATGATTATAGTTCTTTCAAATCAAAGAGTTGCATGTAACTAAATGTTTCGGACTATATACATACATATATACTCTTTTGAAGGTAAAAAGAAGTACAGCAATCAATAATTCTGACGATTGAAAATCATTGAGAGTCCGATTCTAAAAGAAATTTGCGGGCCAAACCGCTGGCTAACATTTTCAAATAGAGAGAGCTTTTTAAGCATCGGTACTCAAAACAGGAACTCGCTCTGTAATCAGTTTTGAAGAACTAAAATTTTCCCAGACGTAAATTTTGGGTGAACTGGATGTAAACGCTTTCAAATTCGTTCAACGAATATGGCCGAACCAACATTAAACACTGATCTTACCAGCAACTTTGTCAAAAATATTTGACCATTAATTCAGCTTGAGGCTCAATCATGGAATGGTGAATCAAAAGTAAACAAATAATCTATAGTGGTTACTGGGACTCAAGTTGGAGCTAAACCTACTTAGTAAGCTAAGAAGCTATAAACTAATGCTTAAAGCGGTGTGTACGTCTGAAGCTATTTATGTTACGGGGACCAGCCAGAAAAAAATCGTTGATATTCTGATATGAAAAGAGTAAACAAAATTAATAATAATAATGGCGGCCTGCTGGTCCATGTCATACAAGTGTAAAACAAGAGACTCAGAGGTCTAACACATTGACTTAGATATACCTGCGGGACTCTTTTTTTTACTTGTAAATACATATCTGTGCACTGTACATACACATGTGCCCATATCTCGTTGAACCCGCTGTTTGATGTACATATAAGTAATTTTCCTAATGTCTTAAATAAGAACGATTGTGAATAAATAAAAAAAAATTATTAATGCTTCGTTACTTGAAGTTGATGGGAAAAAGAACAATTTTCATGCGAAACTGAAATTAAGTCAAAAACAAAACTTTTATGAGCACAAGAATTAAGATATATATATACAACATCACTATCACAACATATGCTGAAAACTGGTCCTAGGCCAGATTTACATAATGTCAAAATATTAAATAAGGAAAACAAAGGAAGAAAACGTTACACATGTCTGGGTATTCAGCAAAATAAATACACCAAATCATTAATATCTTACAGAAGATACCGACAATATAAAAGGACAAGTTACAGAGCAGCTTTATTGAAGAAGTCGTTGTTTTATTTGAACAGTGACACTTTTTTTAAACTATGAAGGATTTTCACAAAAATTCTTATTAAAATTGTAACTAGATGCAGTTTGATATAAATTAATAACTGTACAATAAATGTAAATAAAATACCTGAAAAAGTCAATATGAATAGAACAGTCACCCAAACAAGCAAATAATATAAAATAATATAAAAAAAAAACTTTATTAAAAATAACTAATTTTATTTTACATAATCATTGACTGTAAATTAAATGAATTAATTTTTAATAATGTTATTTTTGTGCCATACGCTTTTCAATAATAAATTACAATGAAAATTTTAAGTATAAATTTCGTTACCAACAATAAAAAAACACAAAATATTTGAGCGGTGCCATAAAAATCTATATGTTTGTAAATAAACATATAAATTTTTAATAACCCCAAATGAGAAATTTAAAATGTCTTTATTTTGTTTTACAGCATAAATATTTGTTCACCGGTACAAGTATCGTTTATATTAAAGTGTGTGCCTTTAAGAAAAGCAAAAAAAAGATATAACATTGGCATTGAATTGCTATTTTTATTGTTCGAATAGCCTCTGATGGCACAATTACTAGAGACAAGGCAATAGCTCAGTGATAGAAATGTGTTTCTAATTGCAAGCAAATGGTTGTACAAATGTCTCCAAATATCTGTGAAACTGTAGGACAAACAAAAGGAACGTCAATGAGTAAATACATGTCTGTTTGAACGCATTTACACTTATTCAAAACTTAATCAAAATCCACACACACACACACAAGAAATCAGGAAACACATTAAAGAAAAAGTAAAACAAATTTTTAATTGTTGCCACAAGACAATCTACGGCACACACAGGGGAACATGTGATGCGAGCAAACATAAAAATTGTCTATGCACATTTTTATGTATTTCGAAGTAGTTGCATACAAGCCACATATGTATTTGCAGCGTATGTGCATCGTAAACACATGAGCCTAAATATGTACATATCTCTTACAAGTACTTAGTTACACTTTATATGAATTTATCCACAAATATGCCTGTATACGAGTACATATACGCTTGTGTGTCCACAGACCTAAATATAAATCTGTTGCTTTCGGGTTGCAAACAACCTCAACAACCGGATACTATAAAGTTGTCAGTATGTTAAAGTGTTGCCAGCAACAATAACAGAGATAAAGCCACACAAAAACTCATGCAAACAATTACTTCTGCTGCCTGATGTCTGTGTTTGGCAAAATAATTTGATGTTTTCTCCAGCAAATGAATTCCATGAAAAGACAAAAATATTATAACTAAAAACTTAGTATGGCTTACGAATACATAGCAAAATATTTTCGATACACGCACATGCACACAAACGATGCCAAAGCCCAACTTACATACATATGTACATTTGTACTGGCAGTTCGCCCCCTTTGATTTGTTTCAAATTGTCGGTGAAGTTATAGTAAATTGAGTTGAAAACATAGAAAGTCAGAAACTTTATAAGTTTTCCTCTTCACAATATGCTGTTCAAACAAGTGGTTCTTTATTTTTCAATAGTCGTAAAATGTTATTTCTAAATTCTTAGTCTTAGGAGAGTTCTTGCGTAAGAAGAAGGCATTGGACTTAATCGCTAAGTTAAGAACACTTAGGACTTAACTAGAAAAAAGAACAGAGTTAAATCACATGAGGCGATCAAAATAACCACAGTTTATGTTAACTAAGGCCCACTGTTGCAGTTTCTAAACGTTTCGGATTCCAATATTGAATCAATAATTAATAGCATTTTCCAAATCCTCGTTTTATAACGAAACTATTTTATTAATTTATTTTCCAATTTATTATAATTAAAGTTACGCTGAATAAATAATAGCGCGTACCTGGTGCCTTCAAAGACTTAATACGTCAAAAAAGCGTCAATAAGAGTTGAAAATATTTATTATATTGTAGTCAAGTTACATTAAGTTCTAAAACTAAACGCACCAGCTCTATTTTAATTTTTACAACTGGTATAATTTAAAAGTTACTACATCACTTTTCTCTACAGCTGAAATTTCTTAGTAAATATGTGTTAAATGTGTACAAAAAAACCAAAATTATATAAAAAAAAAAATGTAAAAAGTACACGCGAAGAAAAAAAATTTTCAAATATTGTTGCAGCAATTCTAGTATGTTTTCTTTACCAATATGTTTTGTTGCCGCAAACGATGTATTTGCCGTTTTATACACGCCACAATTTACCATGAACATGTTGTGTGTTGCCTTCACATAATCAGTTGTAGCCGGCTACGAGAGTTATAAATATGACTAAATGCAATATGACTACTTGTAAGAACAGCCTTTGACAAATACAATACTATAGTATTTAATGCAAACACATTTACTATATTATTGATTTGTCTACTGATGTTCTAAATAATGTTTTATTCTAGTCATTGCAATAGACAAGAATAAATGTGTTTTTTAATTTAAATTCTTTCAATTGGAAATTGTACAAAAAGGAAGGCTCTTTTCGCAAATAATATAATATTATTGTTACGGACATACCAACAGAGTGTGTCATGACATTAACATGGCTGCAAGCAATAATGGTGTTTGAAACCTTAACATGTTTCCATGCTTCATTGAAATGGTATATTTAAGTAAAGTATTTTCAGAATATTGTCAACTCATTACATATCCCTTTTTTTTACGTGCTTAATTTAGTTCTAAAATGCATGGTTTATGGAGCTATTAAGTGGAAAATCATTTATACGATATTCTTTTAATTGATCCAATCCAATTCAATTAAAAAAAGTGCTTGTAATTGAGCAGCGCATCAATAAAACGAACAAATACATATACGAGTACAACACAGTGCACGTCCTTATATTTACCATAAAAATGTGTGACAAATTTTAAATCTTATTGTTAAATTTGTTTCATTTTCCTATGCATGTACATGAATATGTATTTAAAAAACTCAAACATTTTCATATTATTCATTGCACAAAACTTAGAAAACGAACTTAGATTTTTGGGAACTGGCCAATGACACTTAAGGGTGACTTTCGTATATGATCAATTATCCGAAAAACAATTAACCGAACATTTTCATATACATACATACATGTATGTACCAGAAATTAAACTATCCAATGACTTAAACGTTAGTTGAAAAACCAAGATCGAATCGATCGTCTTCGAATTTAAACTTAAATGCATGTTTAATCTACATTTGGTTATTTCAAATTATCTTCCACATAATTTATTTTACATTGGCACAATGTTAGAGATTGAATTATATTTTGTTTTTCTCTTTAAGGAAAATATCTAAAATTGGAAATTGGCTAAATGAATAAACAAAAATTGTGAAGATTCCAAACAAACAAGCGCTCATATCAAAGGAATGCTAAAATATGGCAAAATATAATAATAAATTCATTGAATTCATAGCGATGATGAAAATAATGAAATCTCCCCTACCGTGAGGCGAAAGCGTAAAAGCAATGATCTTAAAACAATTTTTTGTAGCATCTTGTCAAAAAACATGAAAGTCATCACCTGAGTTCCAGTTAGCCTTTCTTTCTTCCGTTGTTATCTAAACAAAACACTGTAGAATTATCGCTCGTCGAATATGAAACAGGCAAATATTTGCCATTGCTGATGCTTTCTGGTACATTTCAGATATTCACATCTCATTCCGTTCGGTTTATTTTTAACTATAAATAAAACTCATGTATGACATTGCGTTTCTTCATATTAATCTGTCACACTGAACACAAGAAACAATAAAATTTACCATTCTCAGTGTCATACCATTTGACACTTCATTTTGTGCTCGAGGAACAGAAACTTTCTTTCACATTCATTCCACAGCACTTGAAAATTTGAAAATGTGTATGAGTGTGAGGCTTTTTAATTTAAATGATTTGCAGTACTGAGCGGTGTGTATGTGTGTGCCCACGTGTGTTTTCTCAAAACTAACGCACCCAATTGACCAAATAGGCTTCCACAATATCCGATGCATGATAAATCGCTGGCTATAAAATTTTTTATATGGACATTAAAGGAAAGTTGTAGTTAAATATTTCTTTCCCCTAGTGTTAAGAAAGAGCATTAACGCTTAACAATGGAAAAATAAAAAATTAAATTCTTATAAACTCTAAAGTTTAGAACCAAAACTGTTTCCATAATAAGTCCACTATTGCAACATTTCGATTGATTTACAAATAAACCAGTTAAAACTAAATGATTTTTAAAAGTTTCTAAAGAGGCCTGGCCAAAGGTTTACTTAGTTACCAAACGAAATATGTGAAATTTAAATTTGTCTTACACTTAAAGATTTTGTGGCAAATGCCACAAAAGCCAAGAAGAAATAGCCCGCTTCTTTCATTAAAAATAGCACACAATTGGCGACTTGTAGCACCCTATAACAATGCAATTGACTTTAATTTAGATGAAAATAAAATGATTTCAACTTGTAAAGCACTTTTGTTAAGAAATATTAAGCCATTCTCTATGCCTGAGTGAGTTTAGTCAATTTATTAGAAATCATAGGCAAAGCCATCACAAAACATATTTAATTCCGACTTTACTATGCAGGTACGAACTCTTTGCTGGTTGTGACGGTAATAGCAAAAGAAAACTTAATCTGCACTTTTTTAATAAAACTTAATTGTATGATCCTGTTTCTTTGTAAACAGACTTTATGTTATATGTCCTGATGACTGTCTGAAGTTAAGGATTTTGTTATTTGTGCATGAAATAATAATGAATCTGTGGAACGATATTCCTCACACCTCTTAAGTCATCAGTAATGCATAATATCGCAGATCAATTCAGGAAAAGTGTTATCTGTCGACTTTTAAGTTAATTTTATATTCCTATTTACACATGTTTTTTACTTTTTGTCTAGTTTCCTAAGCCTTCACTGTGTATTTATTATATTATACGTAAGTATGTCCTAACCCAATAATATATATTCCCGTATATGCCTATACTGAGTTCCCGACAGCAATATGAGACTTAAAGTCTGGTGTATGGAACACCGAAAATAAAAATAAATGCACACAGAGATGGAGAACCGACAATTCACAGAGCCAGTTAATCTTCAACTGTTCGTATTTCCTTGAAACTTCTTTGTTACATAAATACATATGTACCTACATACATACATATAAAATGAAGCAAAAGCTTAAGTATGTAACTAATTACCCGAAAATAAGACTTCTTGTGATAAAAACAATAACGTAGCCGACTTAATGATGTGCTGTTGTCAGTGTGAGGGTTTCGGGTATTAATTTTCAAGGTGAATTCATTTTAGTTTTCTCCATTTTTTAAAGTGAAATCTAATGGACATTTTCTTTTCGTGTGTACTTTTATCACTCTGAATATAATATATTTACCGTTAAGCTGAAAACCTAATCTAACCTAAAGTAATAGGAATTTTATGTTATAGCAAACAGCGCCCTATTTGTCGGCGGCAAAGATTTTGCATATTCCTCCCACACTTGTCTACATGGATTTGGGCAGTTTTTCAAATGCCTCCAGAGGTGAAGCATAAATGAATATAAAAAGGTCTTATTAATTCAATTTTAGTGCTTTAGACATACTAAATAATTTTGTTTTATTTTTCTTTTAATGAGATTCTTATAGATTTCTTGTTTTCAACTCGGAAGACACTTTTTAGTAGACCTTTTTTGTTTCCACTTTTCAATTGAAAAATGGCAGCAGTCAAATTTCTATTCTCTCTAACCCAATAATTTTAGAACTAGAAGCCCAAAATTTGAACTCAGGTTGTTCATAGCCGTGACATCATAATTATTTAAATACAAGCTCCGAATCCAATTGCTTCACCCCAGATACAAATGCAATAACGGATGGAAAATAGCTGCGTTCTACTCAAAATGAAGTATTTCTTTTACATTCACACATACATACATACATACAAGCACACTTTTTCTTATTTTAAATATAGAATTTTATTCATAACATCATAAATGTTGTTATAGGATTCACTTAATGTCAGTTCTTTCTACAGGGTGGCAGTCCGGGACAGCGCTATGTCACAGTCATAAACACTTTCATAAAAATTTTGTAGGTGTCGTGTCGTACGTATTTCGGGTTTTTAGCTTGAGAGCTCATGTGTGCATGAATGTACTTGTGTACGACTACATACAGATTGATGTATTTTTGTGATGTGACTGCATGTGTGAAGTGAATGGCATTGACGATTTTAGCGTCGGTCTGTTGATCCGTCTGCTTAACAAATGAATGTTTATTATTTGATTGCATACGATATCCCCAAAGATATGAGACTGTTTGCGTATGAATGTAAACACAGGCGTTTGCACTTTTTGTTTTATTGGCTTAGTGTGGTGCATGGAGCAGCTACCCTGTCATTCATTTATTCTTATTATATTTTCTGTTCACTTTCTGTTTTTGAAACATACTATTTTATGCTGACTTTGGTAATAAAAATATATAATTTACTTGCCATATTGGCATGTTAACATCAAAAATATTGTTGCCAAGCTTCAACACGCTGGCAGGAACACTTTTATTTTTATTACAATTATTTTATACACGGATTTTTATGAGTTTAATTTACACACATACGAACACATACACATGCATACATACTTGGCAGTTTATAAATTAAGACCATATAATATGCTGAGTAATTTTTACGTTTAATAGCTACGACATTAAAATATATTTTTTTATTTGTTAATTAATTATTCATTTTTCGTTTGTGTGCAATCTTAATAGGGGTATCTTTTTTGCTGACGTCACGTTAAATCTACAGCAACAAGTTGTTGTTTTTAGTAATTATTTATAAATAACCTATTTGGTTTTATAATTAAATAATAAATATTTATTTAATTAATGCGTATACAATCATTTAATTAATTACTGTTGCAAAACATGTATAAACATTTATCAGGGCTAAATTGATGGAAATCAGAAAAAGTTTTACTGTTAAATTTGCAGATCACAAAACGAACGTTTCTAGAAAAGCAAATTGATGGCAATTTGTCGTAATACTGATGATGATGATATAGACGAATCAAGTATAAAAAACAGACAAAAGAGACAAATCTGATTTCTGTTCTCTGTAGTTGCTTGAAAACATTTAGTTCAATTAATAAATTATATATAACTAAGACGTAAGATAAAAAAAGTTACAGTACAAAGCTTATAATTTCGGAAGTAAATCAGTTATAAGCAAAACACTACTACAGGGTATGTTTTAAAAATAAATTGAATTTTAATTTTTCTCCAAAAAAATATATACATATATATTTATTCACCAATTTCTATTTTGTCCATTTCACAGTATTCCCCCTTGTGACAAAGTTATTTTTTGATATTGGCAGACATTATTTTGTGTTCTTGAGCTCTCTGAGCGATTCGTTTTGTATCTCCTCAATCTCCCCAAAATGTCGTTTTTCATGGATCCCTTCAATCTTGGGATTATGGTGGCCGAGTGCTTTTATGGGCGAAAAAATTACGGGTTTTTGCTAAAATTTTGCAAACTTTGAAACAAAGATCGTTTCCATAAGCTGCATGGCTGAAATTCTCGTAAAAACTGTATGATATCAGCCAAACGATATACCGACAACCTAAACAACTTTTCTAATATAACAATTTTCTGCACTCTCTCAACATACTCATGGGTTGTTGAAGTTGTATGTGCGGCCTGGACAAGCATCAACATCCACATCTTTTCGATCTACTTTGAAAAGCTAATTCTCACTTCGAGTACAATCGTTCATTGTTTATGCAAAATAAAGGGTGGTTAAATTGTATGGGCCGATGTTGAATGTGAACCACAGCTAAACGCCAAGTTTTTTTCCGAATTTTATTTGACATTTCTCTATTTCAGACTTACTCAATTTGAACCATGGAGAGATACACAATCCAACAACGTGTTAAAGTTATCCAGACTTATTATGAAAATGGGAGTTCGAATCAAAATGCATATCGTGCACTTCGTAATTTTTTTGGTCAATTTCATCGTCCAAATGTGCGTACAATCGCAAAAATCGTGGAAAAATTCGAGCAAACCGGGTCTGTAGAAGATGTGAGAACACCAGTGCATGCTCGTACAGCTCGTACTGCAGAAAATATTGCTGCTGTTCGCGATAGTGTGGCTGAAGAGCCGTCCACCTCAACTCGTCGTCGTTCCCAACAATTGCACCTCTCACGCTCGTCGTTGATGAACATTATGCATAAAGACTTGCATTTACACGCTTACAAGGTGCAATTGGCTCAAGAACTAAAGCCTCTTGACCATTCCAAACGTCGTGAATGGGCAGAATGGTGGCAAGAAATGGCAACAGTGGATGATCAATTTTCGAAGAAAATCATCTTCAGTGATGAGGCACATTTTCACCTCAGTGGATTCGTCAATAAACAGAATTGCCACATTTGGGCGAATGAGAATCCAAGAGTGATTGTCGAAAAACCAATGCACCCACAAAGAGTGACTGTTTGGTGCGGTTTATGGACTGGCGGCATCATCGGGCCGTATTTTTTCCAAAATGAGGCCGGTCAGGCAGTTACTGTGAATGGTGTTCGCTATCGTGAGATGATAACGAACTTTTTATGGCCCGAATTGGAAGATATGGATGTGGACGATATATGGTTTCAGCAGGACGGTGCCACTTGCCACACAGCTAACGAAACAATGGCTCTTTTGCGCAACAAATTCAATGGCCGTGTTATCTCACGTAATGGCGATGTCAATTGGCCGCCAAGATCATGTGATTTGACACCGTTGGACTTTTTTCTTTGGAGTTATTTGAAAGAAAAGGTGTACGTCGATAAGCCAGCAACAATTCAAGACCTAAAGGATCAGATAATTCGGCACATTAACGGCATAGAACCTCCATTATGCCTCAGCGTCATCGAAAATTTGGACCATCGGATGGAGGTGTGCCGCCGAGGTCGCGGCGCCCATTTGGCCGATATTTTGTTCCATACATAATTGAGTAACACCAATACATCATAATAAAATAAAATTACAATAATTTCCTAAATAGTTTGTGTTTTATTCAAAATCAACATCGGCCCTTGAAATTTAACCACCCTTTATGATGCAAATTCTTTGATCCAATCGCCGAACACGCAAAACACTTAAACGTGCTAAATAGATGAAACTGTGAACACATAAAAGCGATAATCGTATGTGCAAAAATTAGTTACACGGGCTAAGCACCTCGTAATGATAAGTCCAATAAATTTTCGTTATCTTTTGGGCCATAAATTACAGTTCAGAAGAGACAATCTTAGGACAGAAGTAATATGAGAATAGCTTACCACAACAGTTGGATAGAAGCTCATTTCTGCAATGAAAGGTAAAACGAAAAATGCACATTAATAGTGTTTTATCGGCTAAAATACGTTATACAGCTAAAAGGCTAATAAAAAAGAAAATGGTAAATAAAACGTGATAAATGGCAAACTTATATCTACAAGAAAATAAAATTATTGTATATCAAATGTATTTTAAGCTCATTTTAAATTTTCGTGAATATGAATATAATTATTGTAATTAAACGCTGTAATATTGTTTTATCAAAATCGTTTGTAAAACAAATCATTTAATACTTTCGAGGGCATTAATCAACAATGCCCATTGCTGAAGCTACTCGCCTTTTAAATTATTTAGCTGTTACAATATTCAACAACCATCATCTCAAGACACGTATTCCCACTCCTCGATAGACTGAATACTAAGCACACAATTGAAATATCAATTCATTAAATCAACTGAAAATGTCAATTGCTTTAAGTGACAAAACACTTAAGCAGCCAATTGCAAAATATCAATGTGTTGGATTTCAATAAACTTCTACAAAAACACAAAAATAACGCTCACTGTAAGAAACTAAAAGAGACATGCAAATTTCTGTCTTTATACTCCGAGGCAGATACAAATTTAATGTTGTTGTTGTTCTCTTAACGCACAAACAATCAGTTCGAAATGAGAGTGATTGTGTAGAAAGGATAAAAATGTGTGAAAATAAAATAAAATAAAACTTATTTACAGCTTAATAAGAAGTGAACAACAAAATGGCATCAGAGCAGACAAAAAGTAAAACAGAAGTAAAATGTTTAATACCATGAGACTAGAGTTAAAAGAAGCAGCAAAGACACGACTTATTGCAATCTCCGTTCTATTTTTATATGTATATTTCTTGTTAAAAAAAATATGTATTTCCTACAATGTGTTTTCCCAGATTTGCGATTTAGAAGTGCACCCTCCATATCTTTCCAATGCATTTTGAATTTTTGATGAATTGTTGTTTCTTAAGTTTTTCAAATAAGAGCTTCTCCCCAAACAAACATTAACGTCTGTTTGCCTCCACGACGATGCTCTATGCTTAAGTAATGAACAAGTTGTTGTAATCGGTTACAAATAAGGCGCTGTCCCAATATATAGCCACATTAGGAAAATAGTCCGTTTTCCATTCGTCGTAGACAAAAGTTTTCCCATCTTAATACACCCTTGATACATTCTAGGTCTAAGACAATAGACAAAGACTGTCAGTGACATTTAATGTTTGCCAACAAGCAAATTTGTATTATCGTTTAGAACACAGTTTTATTTATAATTTATAAATTTGATTTTCTTTTTGTATTTTCAAACTCCTCTTGTTATTTTTTATATAATCCTATTATTATTTTGCTCTTGCCAGGATATATAAACAAAAAAACTGAATCTTAATGTTTGTGAAAACTGTATTTGGGTCAATAAATTTTTTGTTTGAAAATAAATGGAGGCTAGACAAAAATAATCTTACGGGTCATATTTCCTGTATTGCATAATTGGCGGTTTTCGTTTCACAACTGTTTTTCCCAAAATCGTTGCTTGAAATCGCAAGTTTTTTAACTGGTTCCTAATCAAATAATTTCTTTATTGAATATGCAAGGAATAATGTTGTAAAAATAATGTTGTTGTGGAATCCATCGTCAGAAAGCTATTTTGAATCGTTTCATGAAGACTCTTATTCATTTTAGGGATCCAGCAAAAACTGTATTCTACTTCTCTTTATTTATTGATATTTTTCTTTAATTCTATTTTCACTGAAGACAACATATTTTGAATTATTTAAAGGCTGTTGGTCCCAAAACGAAACTTCGTGTTGAGTATTTTTAGGAGAGCTGGACTGCTCAGCTCTAAACGGAATCAATTGAACGTTTCAGTACACTGAGCAAAATGAGTGGTCATCATAATTAGCATAATTAGTGTTAAGCGCTCTTAAAACTCTCCTTATACTTTATGTTATTTATTTTTCTGACATTTATATATACATATTTTCTTTATACAAATTTGCATGCTGCCAAAAACATCTACAGTGGCTCACAGTGGCTTATTTCATGCACTTTTTCTTCTTTTAAAAGCTGTATACAAATACATCATATGAACAAGGACATCTTATATTTTAATGAACAAAATTAATTTATTTCAAAAAGGGAAATTGTAATATATAACAAATATATTTCTTCTTCTTTTTTTCTCACAGCTTCTCCTATGCAGGCCTTCAACACTTCATAATTACTTACGGTCATAAAACTATTGATATTTGGTGTCATAACCTTTATAAATAGAATTTAGGCGATTTGGCATATATTTGCCCAATCTTTCAGCATCGCTTATTTTGGCTTAAAATTTTGTGTTCTCCGAAATTGAGCATAAATTTTCTATGACATTAAGGTCTGGATGTTATCAAATTTGTGCAGTTACATATTGGCCAAGTGTGCGCAATACCCGATTTATAATTGTGTTCATTATCTTCATAAACCCGAAAATTGGTTTTACAATGTTTCCTGCAGTAAAATTTTGAACTTACAAATACAATTATTCTTCAAAATGGCAATCATGTTATTTCAAAGTTATAACTGTTACTATTTGCTTAGTTTACACATTGTATTCAGCTTTATAAAAACAAATTATATCCTTTACTATAGTCGAGTGACTGGCAGTAAAGTAAGCACAGTGATAATGAGCTATCAAATGAACTAGTTCATGAGAGGATCGCAAAAGCACAAGTCTAACGTTTAGCGTTTTTTAAACTTTCAATAATTCACTTACATTTTTATGCGGATCGTTTTAGAAGATAACAACAAACAAATTTTATATATCGCACATAAATAAAATAATACTTATATTTGATATACTAGTAGATAGAATATCGTTCTTAGGTTTTGAAAATAAAACAAAAAACCAACTGGTCCATATTAATGCCTACAAGAAACTAATCTGAAATTTTAAATTGTAAAAGCCCTGGGAAATTGATTTTGTAATGATTTTGTTAAAAAGGTTATTGTACTGTTCTCGATTTTTTAAATTGTTCAATTCAATTAATAAATTTACGTTTGTAAAATATCTGTACATTTTATTTTGCATCCTGAACCGAACATCTGGTACAATAAAAGGTGAATCTGAAACTATTTCAATTTAAAACCAAAACAAAGGAAAAAAAATTTACAAATAAATAAAAATAAATTCTGAAGGAAAGAAAAATGTAATAATTCTATTCAATGGTACAAGGTAACAAGTTTTTTTCTGACGCTGCGCAATGCCTAAAGAAATCTGTGCCATGGAGAATATAACTTTTTTTTTAGTTTTCAAAAGCTCTAAATGCTGGAAAAAAGATTTTTGCACATACATATAAATACATAAATGTATGTATGTGAGCAAAAGATATCGATACTCTCGCCTGAATTGGCAAACAATTTGAATGTTGTTTTCCTTTTTGTTTTTCCTTTTTGTTTTTGGTTGAGATTGTAGAAGATAAACTTTTACTTATGAAATACCATGTGTTGTAAAACTTTTGTATTGGCTTCATACTACAAAATGTACACAATAATGTATTTGCAGCCGAATAGATTCGCATTTCTTTGTTTTGGTTTTTCTTCTTTTTGAAACGTTCCTTTTGCTATCAAACTTTAAATGCTTTTGAAATTTAAATAAACTGTCGTTGGGTAAAATGAAGGTGTTGAGATGCTTCCAAATCTTACTCTAATAGCAATATTAAAGACGAGGGCAGTTTGATATTTCCAGGGCAACAGCTTTGAATCCCAGACAGGTCTTGTCAAATTAAGTTCAATTTCAACAACCATTACAAATACTGAACAACCCATTCAATTGGAATAAAAGTGGAACAAAAATAGTTTCAATTATGCTGTAAATACATTCAAGGCAGCAGGCTATGGGCTACAATATGTCCAAATTAAAACACACACATTCTTATGGAATGGATTATTTCAATGAGAGAGCAGCTACACGCAACACGACCACCGTTGTAGCTGTCGCCTATTTGAAATTATTTATATTTTCTTCAGCTACAAAGCGAAACCAATGTGGACAATACAACAAAACAAGCATAAGAAATTAGTGTTTTGAAATTTTCTAAAATCGTGTAGATAGAGGAATATTTATTAAAAAACACGACTTTCAAAACCGATTCGATTTTGCTTTCGATTTAATTTACCAACAAATAATTCATAATTTATAATTTGATATACAGTTATTTACTGTATTATACTTTGCAGACCGACTCACCCAAAAGTAGTCGTGGACGAAAAACAAATGTAATTTTTTTATCGCTAACGAGTCTTTGCGAGACAAGCTGGAAACTACTTTATTTTGACCATTCAGAAGTAAATGTGTTATTAAATTAATTAATTTTTAAATATGTTATTTACTTTTGAATTGTAAAAATAAAGTAGTTTTCAGCTGGTCTTTTATTTTAAAATTGTGAATTTGGCGTAACTGAAATAGATGTAAATGCATCGCTGTAGTCGTGTGTTCTTGAAGCCTGCTGTTTCGAATGTATTTAAAGCATTACTGATTCAGTCGACTTTATAACGGGTAAATATTTTTTGTTTTCGGCATTCCACGAACAGAAAGAAAACACACACTTTCGAATTCAGCGAGTGGTATTTTTGTATTAGCAAATTTTCATACTTTAAATTCGATAAATACAGTGGGCCCGCTGCATCATCAACTACATTGGTTAAATAATGATTTACCGTAAACAGGGATTTACTGAGAGCTTCGCTCAAGCCATGATTCATAAAATCTGGGAATTAATATTGAACGTCAGAAAGCTGAAACACTGGCTTTGAAGGAGTATTTGGAATTTTAAAACTGATCCACCAAAGAAATTTATGGTAAACAATTTGTTTGCGAACATTTCGTTTGCCCAATTCGCAATATTTTGTTTAATCCTAACACGGGCAAAATTTTTCTAAAATACGGAAGAGTTTCTGAAGGCGCAGCAGCAGACAAAAAAAGAGTTTTAAAAATCAGTTTACAATGTTAATGATTATATATGTATCTATATGAATTGAATTTGAATTCGGTACTGCTGCCACTGTTTTGTATTGTAAAATATCTGAAACAAAATAAATAGTGAATCGGAGTGGCAATTGCATATTTTACTTTCAATAATATTCTAAATGTTTGCCATTTTATTGATCATTTTGCACGCCTCTTTTAGCGTTTTTAGCGCAGAAAATATTATTAAGATGCAGAAACTTTTTGTCAAAGCAGTTTTATAATTACAAGTTATAGAGAAGAAAAAGAACATATATGTAGCTTTACCCATTTAGGCCGCGTTAACTAGGGTTAACTCATCCCTTTTGTGTCTCTGGTTAAATTTGGTACCTGCAAGCCACTTTATTGCCATAATAAAGCCTGAACCCCTCTTTGGACCTGGCTTAAAGATGTCGCAGATTCCATCAAGGAAACAAATTCTTAGCCATTTGTACTTACAGGTTTTGAGTAGTTCCTTCTTGCCACACACTGCTGTCGTAATTCACAACATCATTCTGTTAAAAGCAATGCAGGATGATGCCTTCTAATTGGCGTTTAATCGGTAGTCCATTACCACTTTATATTACTGTATTCTAGAAATCAGCATAATGTGACACTACATCTTCCCATTATAGTGATAAATTCGAATTGACATTGTGTCCCTCCCAACTTAAGCGTTACCACTTTACTCCTAACAATGTTGGTATAAGAGCACCAATCCATTGGTATTTAAATCTCTCAGTTACATGCTGTACACTTTCACTTATTCGCCTCATTGGCCCGACCATAAAAACTTTCTACTCTGCGTGTGGTTTTTCAAACCTTTTCAAGACCCGATTACAGTGAGTTCGGCAATGGGAATTCTATATTTGTAATATTGGTTACGAAAGAAGTTCATTTATGCATGAAGTCATCAGGCCTGATTTATAGAATTCAAGTTTAATTTGCCTCCTACGAAATCTAAAGTGCCTAAATTTAAAAATTTTATATATATTTAAATTTTGGCGGCTTTTGTTCGCAGTTTTAGACAATTGCAAAAAAATACTTGTAATATTCTTTTATAAAAAAAACCCCAAAAGAATTTAAACTTAAAGAAAATTATTACTAGTAATTCACCAACTGCACAACCATTCCTAATTGACCTCTTATTGTATTTTATTTATATTTTATACAACACGTATTGTCCGTATATATTGTTTTTTTATTTTCAATATATATTTACGAATCTTTTGTATTTTGAAGAGATTTAAACTTGAAGCAGCCATCTTAAGATTGTTGACTCTTCACAAATAATTTAAGTTTGTCTTTTAAGCTTTTTATGTTCTGCTCTTGTTTAGTTTTCTACAACTGTTTAGTTGGGCAGATAAATTGCACAATGGGAAATTCAAGGCGTCACATTACATGACTTGCAAAGGTACAAGTATAAATAGAAGGATTTCGATTAAAAATGTTAATTTATCTGTAACCGAAAATCTATGTTTCTTTGACATCGTAATGTTTTACGTATGAATAAGCCAAATCTTTGACATTTTACATTCATTCCGTTCAACTAATGAGAATTATTATTATTCGATTTCCCTAAATAGGAAATATTTCCATTCCATAAAATCGTATGGGATTGCGTGATAGAGCCGTTGAATTTCCGTTTATAAACTCTTTTTTTAACATGATTTTTGTTTTCAACGATTATTGCTAATCCCACGCGATTGCTGTAATAGCTAAAACTTTCGCATAGTGTAACACTACGATAAAGTGTATATGCTAGACAAAGACAAAAAAATAGAAAAATGTTTTCTACCCTTTGTGGGGCTACACCAGCATGTCCTACTACACTGCTACACCAGCAGCTTCCTACATTTTATTGTTACGAACAACAATTTTATACCACCAAGGATAATAGCGGCTCTCACGCTTCGTATTAAAGTACTATTGCAGAGCTTGTACATATTGCAGAGCTTGTACAACTTGGCAGCAAAAAAATTTATACATTTTTAATTAACAACCTCTGCAATACCAAAAACAGTAGTAGATTTAGTACACGTTACTTTATTTACAAGTATGAAACAGCTGGCAGATTTGGCGCCATATTGTTTTTTTGTTGTTGTTTCGGTTTGTTTACTATACCAAAGAAAAAGTCGCTCACACTTAGCTGTGTCAAATAGTATTATATTTACAAGTATTTTAAATATAATACAAAGACTGACAAGCGCCAATATTAACAAAAAAAATAAGAGACACAAAATATGTGCACATCAACATGAATTTTGTTCATATTCCTTTTTTGATATAAACGACAACTAGAGATATAGGCTATATATATGTACACGTATTTGCCACGATGGCCGGACACGAACTTAAAGCAAATTCACGGCTAAACTTAACAATGGCTCATCGATAATTGTTTGTATTATGATAGTCTTGATTCATAAACATATCCCTCGCTGAACAGCTCAGCAATATCTGTTATGTCATGTCAGCAGGAACGTTTCGGAACTTGCACCCCCACAACGGCCATGCAGAAAGCAAAATGCAAAGTGAAGCCTGGAGGAGAAAAAACACTACAATATAAATAATAAAATAAAATTTAAAAAGATTCAAGGTTTCTAAGCCTTCTATTTTAGCAAAAATTTTGAAAATACATATAGTTGTATGTGGTGTAGGTATGCTGTACAGTAGAATATTGGTCTTGGGCTGGTAAATAAATTAGAAAATGTTTCTCATATGCATATATGTATATAGTAGTATCTGTTTATATCGCTTACATTTTTATTTACAGTTCAAAAGACCAGTAGATTTGCATTTTAATTTGTCCTACATTTATAACAACGTGAATAGTGTCATACTAAATATTCTGGAGATTTGGGAAACATATTAACAAAACCAACAAATTTTCCTATGACACGTGTAAATTTTACATTTGCGTGTTGAAAATTAAAAGTCTTCTTAGGCTTAGGAAGCAAATAGGCCTATCTGTAAACTCTCTTCTACCTATTTTGCCGAATTTTTGCCCTTTCACTGTGCTAAGCAGCAGTATATTCGCAATATATTGCCATAAAATCCGGCCCTAGTGCAGCCTATTTCATACTATGTGTATATAAGATGCTGCACTGTGTATGTTTTTCAAACGGAATAACCCTTCTTTTCATCTCGGTTCCTTATGCATTGAGTGGCCGCCGTATTCGTAGAGTTCGGCAACTACACATACTTCAGGTACTTACTCTCCTGCTTCACGTTTTGTTATCTCCCAAAAGAAAGCGGAACATTTTTTAAACTTCGTTTGTCTAACTTGTAAATATAATTTATGCATTACTTAAGCTCGTACTTGTCGTACGAAAGACCTGCCGTAAGTACCGTTGTGCATGTGTATGTGTGTATGTGTGTATGTGTGTGTGTGTATTCGTACATACTTGTTCAAAATTGAGATCTGGATATTTTCGGCATTCGATAGATATAGAATTAAATGTGCACCAAATAAGTGTGTGTGTGTGTGTATTTTAAGGGATGTGTGTGTGTGTGTGTTTGTGTGTTTGCGTGCGCTTGAACGAAAGTGAGGTATTTATTGTGTACTCAAAGTATACAATTTCCTTACTCTGCTGCTTCTATCATTGATTTTAAAGTCAATCTATGTTAACGTTGTTATTTGATTTTCAGTTTTTCTTTTTTTTACTTTTTGGAGTTGAAGAAAAAATCTGTATTTTTTCTAGTTGATGTAACGTTTAAATAAAATTTCAAATTGTGTTTACTTACAAGGTTCACGTAAGCAAGTAAATTGATTTTGTTGTCAATGTCGTTGATTTTTGTATATATTTCAATGGTTTCCTTTTTTTTCTCCTGCTTCATCTTGTCTTCTTGTTTGGCAAAAAGGAAGAAGAAGTAGTTGATGAAATGAGAGCTTATTTATGGTACATATTGGAAGATGGAAATCGATATTTTACTTTTCGTCAATGATACTTATCAGTATGTGTGTGTGCGTACGTTTATTGGTGTTAATAACATGATAAACCTTAAATTTGTTTTGTTCTGCCGCTGATCGCCAAGTTTTCGTTTGACTATAAAGATTTTCTTAAATTTCCCAAGGCGACTGTTAGTTCAGATTGCAAAAATATATAGTACGTATGTACGTTTATTAAGCTAATTTTCTTGTGAAATTTAAAATCAGTGTATAAAAAAATGTGACAGAGTTTTTGCACGAAATAAAAGATTTTTTCTAAATTCATAATTTTGAAATATTTTATGAGAATATTCTAAAAAAAATTGCAAAACTAACCTTTGCTACTTAAAGCTATCGCGCTTTTTGATTCCTGTTACATCGTATTCGAATTGCCAAGCAAGAGAATTTGATACTTCATCCCTTAAGGAGCCTTAATTCATTTAACACTAGAAATTTTGCGAAGAATTTGTTTATACATCGATTTCAGTCTGAAAGCAGAGCTGGGCAGAAAAACAGCTCCAGCTGTTTGGAGTAGCACTGGCACTGATTACCTGATTTGATCCAGATGTGTACAACGCTGCTGTTTTCTATGTTAAGGTCTAGGTCGTTTACAGCTAAATTAATAATTTAATTTTTTAAATTTCAGTGTCAGATTTTAGAAAAAAATCTACTTCTTTTACATAAAACAGTTTTATTAATCTTACACAAATCAAAGTAAAATTTTTTAACGAAGGCTCAGTTTACAGACAGACGTTGTGCACGTTTTCAGCTACTTAATAATACCGTGTCACACATAAAATGTCCATTTCATTCTGATTGCGGTGTCCGAAAAAAACATATTAATCGAAATGACATTTTTCTGGCTAAGTTCGAAATTGGGTTTTATAGCATAACATTTTTTTTTTCATATTTAACAATGGAAAATGGACGGAATTTTTGTTGGTTTATTTTTCAACAAAGAAAATTTGATATGCCAGATTATTCTCTTTTCCAGCTGCATTTTATTTTCAAACAATTACATATTTCAAAGAATAAAAAAAATTAGTTTTTCTCCTTGTAATATTTTTTATATATTTACTGTAAAAAAATTACCGATCCTTCTTCTCTTCTTCTTTTGGCGCTACAGTCCGTGGTGAACCTGAACTTTTCCTGCTGGCACGGTCTTTAGCCAGCGTTCTCCAATTGTGCACACCAAGTTGGTTGAGGTCCCTCTCCACTTGTGTGCGCCATCGGTTCCGTGGGCGTCCTCTAATGCGTTGTCCCACAGGTTCGGAATCGAAGATTCTACGGGTCGGAGCAGTATTCTCCATGCGCTCTACATGGCCCAACCATCTTAGCGGTTGGATCCGTAGGCGCCTGGTTAGGCTCATGTCGCTGTACAACCCATACAGTTCATGATTGAATCTTCTTCTCCAGAAACCATCAACGCAAACAGGGCCGAAGATTGAACGCAGAACTTTTCTCTCGAAAATACCAAGGACTTCCTCATCCGCCTTTGACACCGTCCATGCTTCTGCGCCATAGAGAATATAGTGTCAGCTTGGTTTTTCGAGAAAAAGGCCTTATTACCCGATTGCCTCTTGAGCCCAAAGAAACAGCGATTGGCAACAGTTATTCTGCGTTTGATCTCGGTACTGATGTTGTTTATATTGTTGACTTGGGAGCCAAGGTAGACGCAGTCCTTCACTACCTCGAAGTTACAGCTGCCTATGGTGACGTTCTGGTCCAGTCGTCGGCGTTGCGCGTCCTTTTTTTATGACAGCATATACTTCGTTTTGCCCTCATTCATCGCTAGACCCATTTTGGCCGCCTCCGTTGAAATACCAGCAAACGCTCCAGTGACGGCTCGCTGTGTTCGACCAATCACGTCAATGTCGTCAGCGTATGCTAGCAGTTGCACGGACTCTTGGAAGATCGTGCCTCTGTTGTTGGCGTGTGAGTTTTGCACGATCTTCTCAAGAATTATGTTAAAAAAAGTCACATGAAGGTCTCCGTGAATTCGTAAAAAAAATACCGATTATTTATTAGAAAAGAAGTTAATTAGTTTCTTTTTATAATATTGTAGTTTTTCTGATTTTCCGAATTTTGCTTCACTGGCATTATCACGGGCATGGACCAAGTGGAAAAAAGGCAAACGAACTGATTTGAAAAACCTGTAAATCTTGTATTTCAAAATTTTAAAAATTTCTCAAAACTAAAACTTTTAGCCATTTTTTTCGAGCAGCTAGAAAACTTGAAATGGTATTTTGTTAATTTTAAAACTGACATCAAAATGAAGTGTTCATTTGATGACCTTCAAAATGTTACGCTATACAATTCCAATTGATGAACGTGTACCTCCCTTTCATGTTAAACTGTAGTTATTTTTCAGGAAACTTTTAAGGTACAAATAATTTGTTTCTGTTAACTAAAACCTCATCCAGACCAAAATATTTTCTCACAAAACTTATTTTCAAAAAAAAAAAACTTATTTTCAAAAAAAAACCTAAACGAAATCCAACACGAGGCTTTAAATCTTTAAGTTCTTAAGGAATAAATTGTGTCAGTTTAGAGCTCAAATGTTAAGTGTTTTGTCAAAAAGCATATAAGATTCTGAACGAAATCATGGATTTTCGTACTTATACTCGTATTTGTTTTTTTTTCTTTGTTTGTTTTTAGCTGACACCAACAAAAGCACGTTATGAGCCGTAATCCTTTACGCTGTTGTACACTTGTTCTGTTATCAGAGTTTGCATGTGTGTGTGTGCGTGTGTGTGTGTGTGTGTGTGTGTGGATGTGTAGGTAAGAGTTTGTGTGTTTAAGTAGCTGTAAGCAGGCTTTAACATTCTCACCTTTTGTAAATACGAAATGGTTCATCACATTTAAGTATCTGGGCTTAAAGCCTACTGATTATAAAGAAATAAAACTGAAGTGAAATAAACTTCTGAAATACTAATACATATTAAGTTCAAGTCTATGCAAAAAGTAAAAGCCATATAGAAATATAAGTTCTAAAATAAAGTGGAACGAAGACCTGATTAAAGTGAATGGCACAACGACAAAGAGAACAAAACTACACTAATTTAAGTTATACTGTTGCTTTATTAACGTTGGCGCTGTAGTTGCTACATCCTGTATGTATGTCTGTATGTACACAAGTTGCAGTTGTTTTGCTGGCTGCTAAAGTAGCGCCGTCTATTCGCATGTAGAAATAGTTAAGCTGAAATTGTGAATTTCGCCCTTGGCTTTATATGCTTGGTTTGTGTTCTATAAAAAAAATATATGTATAAATATATATTTTTTTCATAAAACAATTTTGTGAAATACAGAGTTATAATTTTTTACATTACATTTCCACGTTGTATTCATATATATTTGTTTTAATACTTTGCTTAAGGATTCTTTTAAATAAGCTTTTTTTAAATTTTTTACACTTGTATAACTAAACGTATTTGTGTTGCTTTTCTTCTTCTTTCGCTTACTGGCTGTTATTTGTGTTATAATAAATTTGCTGTATGTTTTACAACATGATGAATTCCCGCTGCTTTGATAAATTATAAACATAAATTTATAACAACTACTGCCAAACATGGAAGAAAAGGAAGGAGAATAATTTTATTAAAAAAAATCTTGCTTATATAAAATGCTAGATCATAAATATCAACAAACAGAGAAATACCAAAAATCTTGTTATAATTAAAGAAACTTAAAGTTAAGCAAAATGGATAGCGGAAAAGGAGTGGTTGTGCCGCGTTAAGTGTGAAAAAAATGCTTTGATGCGATTCTAAGCGCCATCCGTATTAAATGATGGAATAACAATAAGAATTGGCGACCCAAG
Source organism: Epicampocera succincta (assembly GCA_932526305.1). Taxonomy (NCBI): domain Eukaryota; kingdom Metazoa; phylum Arthropoda; class Insecta; order Diptera; family Tachinidae; genus Epicampocera; species Epicampocera succincta. Next base: position 65,343,159 of record OW052034.1, read on the forward strand.
CGGCCAGATCGGTCTGAATTTGAACAATGGTTTCGATTAGCTTGACTTTAAGGTTCCATCGTGTCTTGTTGTAGAAATTGTAGTAAAAATTTTTACATAATTGCTTATTTCTTCCCATCATCTTCAAACAGGGACTAGTAGTTTTTATTGCGTTCTTCAAAGGCTTATGAATTTGGACGGACTTTTAAAAAACTGTATCACAGGCAAACGTTACATAATTTTACACCAAAAATTTAAGGGTCTTTCTACAATTTTTGTTGAATGTGGACATGTTTTGTAACTCAAAGGGTTCTATATTTTATGTCATAAATTATATTATATATATGAAAACATATATAATAATTAAAAACCATGCAAATGCTTACCATAATCCAAAAAAAAAAAAATAATTTATTAAAAGAAAAACACTTTACATGAAACATATACAAATAGTTTAAGAGAAGATGTCATTTTATTCCTGCTAAATAGATTTGAAATTGGTATACTTCAGCGCGGGACACTATGGCCTAATCTGGTACATTTGGATGAGCCTCTACCCACGTCTTTCTCTGCGTTGGCACCTCAATCTATCAGCAAATCAGGCCCGCTTTTTCCAAGCATTCTAGCGGCGAGTTGGTCACTTTGGTAAAGAACTTCCACAGCCGAAAACATGCAGGAACTTCCTACAGTTTTGTTTGCCGTGTCTATATTATTTTGTTGCTATAATAGTTTTTTTTTTTAAATTGTCACACAAATTTTTCTCTTAATCAGCAAAATGTTTCAGTGACAATTACTCTTGTTTGATATTCATTGAACCGGGCAACTTTTTGAAACTCTTGTGTAAATGTGCAAAAATAGCACTTTTCTTTGTATAGCTGATCGCAACAAAATGGCTGACTTCATCAAACATTTTTAAAGAAGAAGGTTGTATATCAAAAACTCGAGCTTAGTAATTAGTACTAGAAGCTTATGAGCACAGTAGTGAAAAGGCTATACAAATTTTTAACATCACGATTCTATAACTCTTACTACCTTTTAACTACTAAATTAAACTTTCTATAGAAATTGTAGAGGCGTGAGACTCACGCTACGCCGTTCTGCTCTTATTGCGCCTAGTCAACCTTTTAAGCTGGACTTTAAAATTCACGAAATATTCATATGCACGCGTACAATATACTCATACTCGTGACAAATTTATTTTTATTTGTGAACCATCAATTCTACCATAAACAGGAATTGACTATGACAGTTCATAAGTGAGATGTTAAAATTTCTGTGTGCACTTATTTTTGGAAATGGTTCTGTTAGTCGAGCACAATCTTTACTTGAACTGCAGTATCGTGTTTGGAAGTTGTAATGAAAAATTTCAAGATGCGCAAAAAACCAACTACCCTGACATGCCTTGAAAGGCAAAAACTGCTGGCCAAGAAAAATAACGAATTTACTAGGCAGACAAAAAGATGAAAGATCTGCAAACCTATAACTCTAGATATATTTGTTTGCATATCGTCAGCTGAAATTCAAGACCATTTTTAATATTTTATAGCAGAAACAAATATGTAAATTACACTTTCGATGTTGGCGTATGAAATGTCTAATTTTTATTGTGGAGAGTAAAAAGTAGAGGGTACATGACTATTGCTTTATGCATCATGATCAGTTAGGAAGAACGATTTCGTTGTTTGCTAGTCACATTGTTGGGCACTTCAGCTTCAGCGATGTGCACAGCCACTTACCTAAAATAGAAATAAAATCACTAAAATATTTAATTTAATATAACAAAATTAGCATTTCCGTTGTCATTATCAGTTCTTGCACATTTTTTAACCTGTTTTAGCTATTTTGCCGTTCCAAAAAATCTTGCCTCCTCAAGTATTCCCAATTACTGGCCAATTACCAACAAACAACATAAATTACTTATATTTTCATTCTGGTAAATTCATTCAAGTGCAATTTAAAACACTCAATGAGTACGTTAATATTACTTTTGGCGAGAACAACACTACAATTTTTAATATTCATGAGAGAAAAAAAAGAAGCAAGAAAAAATGTGCAAAATTACTGCAAAAATTATTTTACTGAGTGTAAAAAAATACATTATATTTGCAAATAAAGGAAGACAACAAGCTGAACGGCGTGAACAACCATGAACACAAAATTAACATAATATTTTTTTTGTTAACTTCATTCGTTTGTATGTGAAGCCAAATGAAAAGACTACTAGACCGTTTGTTTTATTCCGAAGGAAGCAGAAAGCTCTAGAGGAAAAAAAATCATGCAAAAAATCGTAAATCTTAATGGTCAATAAAACAAACAAAAATGCAACTACTACGTTCAGTTTGTTTAACATTTGAAAGTGATAGTGAGGTTGGGTGGGGGGGAAAACTTATCAAGTTAACTAGAATTGTTATACTTCTTTTGCCATCTCTATACCAAAAGAAGTTCCGAAACAACTGAATTCCAGACACAAGATGAATTATTTTGATTATTAAAAGCGAGCTAATGAATCAGGCTTATACCAGCCCATATATAAGATCGGTCTAATTTTTCCAATTATGAGATATTCTTAAAATATTTCACAGACTGTTCACTGTTGTATATTTTTTACTATAAATACGTATGTATGTATGTATATAAAAATTACAATTACAATTGATACTGAGTTATTAAGTTTCAGAAATGTTTGCTCTAAGAAAAAAAAGTTTTAAAATTTCTTACACTTAATATATTATTATTATAAATATATTATTATTATAAATTTTTTGTAGGTCTTATTAAAAAAAACTGCAATATATGCCAGGTTTTATTCATAGAATTCTTTTAGCTAAATTTATATTATTTTTAGTTCGTTAATAAGTTTTTCTCACTGAAAAAATTTTTATTATATTTTCAAATTTTAATTTAGTAAAATATGGGAACTGTTTTAATACTGTTTTGTAACAGATTGTGTAAAAGATCTTAAGACAAGATCATTAAGCAGTTAATTCATAGAATCGGAGTACGATAGAAAATATATAATTTAATTAAAATATAATATTCGAATGGAATGGATTAAAAACAAAATTGTTTCGATGCCAAATCAAAACCAAAGTAATTCGCAATTCATTTTCATTTTATTCACAGTTCTAGGAGCTTGATTGTGGCGAATTTTCATACAGAAAAAGCTCTTGCTCTTACATAATAATTTTTTTGTCATGATGACATGAAGGCTGCATGTCTCTAAAACGTGATAAAAACGAGCGTTGAAATCTATAGCTAAATTAACGCTACTTTGTCTTATTTTATTAATATTTAATTATAATATTTACTAAAAAAAATACCTTTTATATTAAAGGCGTTGAGGCAACGAAAAAATGGTAGGAGTTTATAATTTGTGTAAATAAGAAGAAGATTTAAAAGGACCACAAACTCTGTAGAGAGCAGATGAAATATCAAATTGGGCCTCAAAACATATAAGATGTGAATATACAAAAAAAATATGGTTCCAGATACCCCAAAGTGGTTGACAGATACAGAATTGCCGTTAGCTAATGTTATCCTTGAAATAATACAGCTGATAGTTTTATTATCTATTAAAAAGTGGCAGATGTGCAAAATTCCCAGCTTTTCAATTCTATTGTACAACAAACCAACACAATTTCTTGTTCAAATAATAGAAAAAAAATTATGAATAGAATTTACGTTAATAAATATTTTTATTATAATTGGATAAATAACGAGTGAAGTTTACTTTTATTTTGCAATTATAGTACAGCCTTAAGCGTCTTTGGAATATGAACATTGTTATCCTGTAGAAAGTAAATACTTTTAGCCTTCTCAAAAACAAATGCTGTTTTTTAATCACTTGGACCAGGAGAGAGAGAGAGAGAGAGAGAGAGTTTTTATGTTCTTGAAGATCAAACATACCATACAAAATGGTAATTACCACACAGTTGACATCATTGGGTCACACGAAATGACAATAATTTTCTTGCTTTGCATAAGGAGTTGAACAACAAATTCTTTTTTTCATACTGTACTTTTGGCAAAACTTTTCCTTCATTGCCTCCACTTCTTAAGAAATTCTGAGTGCGATTTTTTAATATACACATTTTCTTTTTCAAATATTCCAAAAATTAGATAACAATTTTTTTCTAAGGACTTGATGTATTCCTCAATATGAACCACCATTTTAATAATTGTACTGCTCTTTGTGGTTTAGTTTAATAAATGTTTATTGGAGCATAAGTTTCAAAAATTTTAATTTAATTTGATTTCCTTCCGTTTGAATTGAGTGTTTTATTTCCTTCTACTCCAATATCGCAATGTCATGATGGCTAAAAAAAAATCAGATTTATTTTTAGAAGAAATCCTGTTTTTTTTTTAATATCTGTTATTTTCATGTTTTATTCTGCAATTTCTTGTTCTCTTTTAACGGCTCTGTTGTATTAAGGATGAAACAATTAGAGAATGGCAATAAAAACCAAAATAACAAGAAACATTTGAACTTGCATTTGTTAAGCAATTCAAAGCAGTCGACAATTGCCACGTTGCCAATTCTAAAATTATTAAAGAACAAAATATACAAGTGTTTTTGTTTGCCTTTTCCAGCTGTCTACACACCGACAATTCGTAGGTGCCTCCCTACTCATCAGTAGATTTGAAAACCTCTTAAAAAACGTGCTTAAATATTCAAACTTGTATTCATTTGTTTTATTCTTAAAGGATTCTAATAACGATAATAAACCCGGTTTGTTTTGTTAAATATTTTATACCTGTTTTTTCCATATTATAGAGAAATGTATAAAATTTCATAAAACGCATTTAATCAGGACACTTTCCCAGCTTGGTAAATATTGCTGGTTTTGGAGATAAAACAGTTTTCATTAGACTCTGCTATATCACAGAAAAATCACAGTTTTTGTGCGGTTTACATGACGCGTGAAACCAAATCTGTATGGAATCAAACGTTATCTTAAGCCATATTCATTATGTGAAATGGTACCTTTAATCTAAGATATCATCATGTACCATTGAAAAGCCAATAGCATTAAATAATTTGAATTTGGCAAATAAATTGAAATAAAAATTATTCGTGGCAAAGAAAAGTGTTTAAAGTTTACAACACTGTTTTTCGCCGTTTAAATAAATATGACATGATTTGGAAAACGATTTGATTTTCTCACATTAATAAAAATTGCAATGCCAGAACGTTACTTCCCTAATTCGTAGTAATTGTTTATTTTTTTTATAGGATCGTCCACATTTCTGGGTTTACGGAATGTTTCAACTTTTTGCTAGATTTTTCTATGCTAAAATTTTTTTTTTATTGAGGAAATAAACAGCAAAATGTTAATAAAAAAACTTCAAGTTGTTAATGATGGCGAATTAATTATTAAAAGGAGTTAAATAGTTTTTGTTTGTTTCAGTTATTTGCAAACCACCATTTTTCTTTCACAATTATTTTTTAATTTTATTTGTAAACGAATTTTTTTTATTTAAGATTATGTTTCTTCTTTGCTTTTTGGGAAATAAAGATACTCGAATATACAGGGTGTTTTTTTTAGAGGTATAGAACTTCGAATTGAAATAAAACACAAGAAAATCGTTTTAATGTCCATCAATTTGGCTTTATTGGGAGGATAATTTTATGCCATTGATGTTTAAATATGATTTCGGGCATGTGGCCGCCGCGGCTGGCTCGAATAAAGCCAATTCTACAGGTCCAATTTTTGATGGACAAAAGTTGATGGACAAAGCTCCAATTGATGACCATAAAAAGGACGGAGCTTGCGGTAAACTTCGCGAACTGAACCATTATTTTCGAAATAAATTTGCACGATTTGCAAGCGTTGTTCTTTTGTCAACCTGTTCATGATGAAATGGCAAACCAAACTAAATATTAATCACTTGACAGCTGACAAAATGGCCGCCAATTAAAAAAGTGATGCCAACTTAAAGTTCTATACCTCAATAAAAAACACCCCATATTATAAAATCGTATAGAATGTTAATTAATTAAGTTAAATGTGGAGTTTTTTCTACCGCAGGAGGTTCTATCAAATTAATCTCATACTGGTGTTTGTGCACTGAGAAGTTACCAAGATGTTTTCGCTAAAAAAAAGTTATGGAAGGGGTTTGCCAAATTGCCAAACAAAAGAATTAGGTCCTCCATCTCCATACATAGTGTTTTTATAAAGATATATAAACTAACGCATAACTTTGCTCATTTCCCTTAAAAATAGTTCCAAACAAGTGTCCCCTCTAGTCACATTTGGATCAATCAATGATCTTTATTCGATTAAAATCAGGTGTTTTGTATCAAAGGATCATGAAAAGTCTCTCAAGCTTTCTCTAAATATTTTTCTCGCTCACGTCGCTCAACTTATTTCATACTTTAGGAGTAGATTTATCCCTATTCAAATTTTCATTGAAATCTATTGTCTAGTCGTGCCTTAGATATATATCTTGATGCAGCTGTTGCACATGCAAATAAAAATTAATATTTTTAATGCGCCGACCAAAAAACGGACATTCGTCAAAAAGCACTATAATGTGATATAAGACTTTTTGAGTCATGTCTAATGGCCAAAAATAGTTTTTAGTTGCTTTTAAAATATGTTGTACGTTCGTATGAATATCTGCGAAAAAATATTGTAGATCGTGCATATTAATATAATTGGACATGACATTAAATTCGTTAATCGTGTCAACAATGATTTCACGGTTAAGTGTCACAATAATATGATAAAACCTGACAACATATCTATCAATTATATGGTTGCTGAAGACCATAATATATTTGATCGTATTATTTTTCGTATTTAATTGGGTTTTGTAAAGCCCAGAGCTACTAGGGGCCTTCGAATTTTGTCACGTCAAACAATTTTTTTTTATGATAGATTTAAAAAATTTGTCATATCAGCCATATATTCTGTACGAGTACAGAAAATGCTAAATAAATTAACTCATTTACATTATGATATTCCTTCCATATTTGTTACCAAATTGTGTCGAAATATGACATAAAACTATATATTTTTATGGCAAACATTTTAGAATTATTTAATATGCGAATATTGAAAGAAGTTTTTGGTTTTTAAACAATATTTTATTTCCTAAATATTTAATGTCACTTTGAAACCAAAATCATATAATTTACCACTTCGTAACCAAAATCACATAATTGCAAATTCCATTTTAAGGTCAAATTAACTGCAAAGTTGTCATATTGTAGTTATTATTTTGTACTTAGTTTCGAATAAATAAATACGAAGAACAATATTCATATTTTTGCTACAATTTCATGAAATTTTAATTAAAAAATCATGTTTTTTGCACATACAAGTCTACCATGCAGTATGTTTGTGTGTGTGTGTGTGTGTTTTTGTCCTTTTCAAACTTTATGTAATACAAGGAAATAAATTAATAAATGAGTGCACATCTGTAAGTACGAGTATTATGTACTTTTTAATTTAACTTCCAAAAAAGGAACATCATTTCTCTTACTTAAAAGAATTAATAAAGTTTAGTTTTAAGTTTCCTTCGAATTGTTTATGCACAATAAGTACATGAGTATTAATATACAGCATGTATTTATGTAGGTCAGGGAACGAGAAGACAAATTAGCAAATCTGCGTTCAAATCAGAGAACTATTTTAAATTATAAAACTCTGGATTTTATAATCGTATCTTTTTTTTTTTTTTTTTGTTCCAAATATTATTTTTTGTGTTGAAATTACTACTCAATAAAAATCATTAATTAAAAACTGGCTGCGACGAATGAGGAATTTTTCGTGGCGAATATTGGTCGTCGAAAATAAAACACATTCGAAAATGCACGTAATCGTGGCGTTGGTCGACATTCGTCATACGCGGCGAAAGTTGAAATACATTTATTTCTAATTTGTTCGTCGTTCGCCAACAGCATCAGGTGACCAGGTTTCTTATATAGAAACGTATATAGTTTTTATTATTATACTGTTTCGCGCAGTAAGAAATTTATTAAGACCTTCTCAAAATACATTTACCAACGCAACTAATTTGATCAAAAATCCATCTTTCGGACTTTAGTCTTGTTTTAATATAGTTTTACTTTTATTATTGTCCCTTTTTATTATTAATATACATACATACATATATGTATATATATATGTATGTACATGCGGATGTGTGTAGGTATGTATTTTTATTTCAATACAACAAGTGAAGTTTGCCAACATCGACATAGACTTTCTTTCGTTTATCACATTTAACATATTTACGTACTCAGACAAAAGCACCGAATTTAAGATTTTTTGATCAATTTTTTTTTTTTATTCGTTTTCACTGTGAATTCATCGCGCTGGGCGAAATACAAATATTTCGAATACAAGGCATGTAATGTAATAATGAAATTTTACTAAGAACTCAGACTGAAATACTTAAATTTTAGCCGTTGTTTAAAAAAAAAAATTGCAAACTTACTCGCACTTAAATAAAGTAGGTACGAGCAGGACACTCTGCAGAGAAATACGCAGCTCAAACTAAGCTTTGGAATTTGTACAAAAAGAATATATACATACACGGAGTTCTTTTCTTTTAGAAAAGTGGGAAGGAATAAATCACTCACATAAATTGTGCAGCTCCTGCTGCTGGAGTATTTCCCTTCGAGATTACACATAAAAAAATTGTGCTGTATTGACCAGCACTGTATTAGGCATTAGGTCTTTTGCAAAAATTATAGAAAACTGACGAAGAAGTATATGTCTACTGTAAGCTGTTACGTGAAAATAAATCTACTATATAATACAGAAACACGTACATTAAATTACGATTTTTCACGAATGCAGACTTATCGCATTCAACAATGATTTTCTTTTATTCCAGAATATTTTGGTTAAAGAAAAAATTTGGCAACGCCGTTACATATTCAATAAAATTTTTTTAAGCGACCACAAAATTTATGTTGAAACTGTCAGGTTTGTCGGCTCTTCAAGCATTGTTTTACACTTATTTTTGTGGGTTTCCTTTGATAGAAACGATTTAAAAATATCATCAAATAAATGAATTTTAATTGTACTAAACGCAGTCGGTAGAAAAAAACGCATATGGGGGTAAAAGATGTTGACCAAATTTATTAATAGAATGTCCACTGATAGAAATTTCCATTTACGAGGAATATCTTGCATTGTATAGAGAAATACATTCAATATATTGAAAATTCTTTTCATATTCAATAATGGCATTTGCTGAATCAGATTTAAAAAATTTTTTGAATCCTGTAAAAACCAGTGAAAATGTTTCTGAGCTGTAAAAATAATAATGAGTTGAATCAATAACTTCTTCTTCTTCTTCTTTTGGCGCTACAGTCCGTGGTGAACCTGGGCCTCAACCAACAAAGTTATTCTTTGTTGTTGTGTCGTAACTAGTGTGTTTTTACACGGTAGGGAAGTTACCCCCACGCACAACCCCCGAAACCTTGAGGACCGGGTCCTGGTTTAGACCCCTGGACAGAGGGGATTCGCTGCACACTTTGGTTCACCTCTAAGCGGGTGCTGTAGGGGCTATCCAGGGGCGCCACGGGGAGGCAGTATGTCAGCTTGACCAGTCCATTTTCAGGGATCGCTGCTGGCTTCTCGCCAGGTTGAGAGCAATCAACAACTTTGCCCTGAGTGCACTGGCCCATTCCCCTTATAATAAATAAATACAAAACATATATGTGGGGCTTCACGAAAAGTAATTAAACACAGAAAACCAATTCTCTTTGTTAACAGAATCAATAACTTAACAGTTAAATAAACGGTTTCAATAAGAAAATACAATCAAAACTTACTGACACAAAAAAACAAACATCAAACATGAGAGAGCAAAAAAGCTTTTGATATTATTTTTTTCACAAGTAATTGTTTTACTTCTTTTTGCAATAATATTTTGCAGTGAAGCGGTGTGCTTTTCACATCCCGAAGACCGGTCAACTTCAATAAATTCTAAAATTTATTTCCTTTCATCATTAATATTTCTATTTTTCGTCTTTTTTATTTCAAGTTTTTTATGTTTTTTTTACGAAAAATTAAATTTCTAACGAAATTTTGTTCACGCTTGATCAATATAAACACATCAAAGTGTGACAGCAAACATGCCAGAATTAAAACTTTTGCGATTCTTCGTCGAGCGTCGACGCGTGTCACACGTTCTAAAAAAAATTTCACTCATACTGTAAACATGCTTATTAGGCAATTTGATTGTTTGCATCGCCCTTTAAATAGTGTTCATTTTAAATTTAGTCCTTTAAATATAATTTCGTTTCAGTTTTTAAGAGACTCTCTTTTCAAATTAAATAAAACTCAAACTCTATTAAATACACAAATACTCGCAGTTCTATAGGTAGACATATGAACGTACATACATGTATGTATGTATATGTAGGCATTTATACAATATAATTTAAAAGACGATCAAACGGCAATTGAACATTTTATTTACTGTAAAAAAATAAACAAGTAGTAAATCGATATCTCTAAAATGTGGCAAATACGCCCATAAAGCAAAAAGGACATTCGTACGAATATAAAAAGAGGACTAAGAACAGGTAATCAAGTCGGTTTATTTTATTACAAGTGATACAGAACAGTAAAACTGGAATGTTACACCAGGTACCAATGCGAACTTTTTTGGCCCAACTTTACAGCAGGAACAATTATAAACGTAAACTTAGAGTAACTAACGATGGGAATATGCGAAAAGGCTAAGATCTATAAACCTAATTTTGTTTAAAAACTTTCTCACTGGCCACACTCCTTACACATCTATTAGATACCAACAATTTAATATCACAAATCAGCACTAACATTAAATCTTTATGTACAACATTGAAACATCACACACAGCAGCTGATAGGCGGGCACATTAACTACATATTGATGTGTTCATCTGTTCAAGTCTATTGTATTGTTTTACGAGCGTATTTGTTTTGGCAATTTTTTGTTGCAGTAAAAATTGCGATATAAATATCATTCTTGATCTCTGTAGTTGTTGCTTAATACTGTCATTATTCGTTATTGCGTTTATTCTTTCTTCTCCAAACGCCCCACGAATGCTTTTTTGGAGTGCACAAGAAATAACATTCAATCAACAAATTTCAAATGACAGATAATAAAGTCACATCGGAATAAATTAAAGCAACATTTATTTTTTAAGCAAATATGTACGCACATACATACATATATCTGTATTTCTATAACCGACAACAGTCTCAAATTTCTTTAAATTGAATTATTATGGGGCCTTTTTTAAATTGGCTTTATTTTCATACAGGGTGTGAAATTTTCACTAGATCATCACCATTCCATACTGGCACAAAGTTAGGACCAACATCTCTGAACAGACAAAATCCCAAAGGAGCTTTAAGTCATGATTAGTCTCATCTGATGACTCCCCACCACCAAGTTCGTTAAGAAAACAGGTATCTGATGCAAGCCCGTAGCACCACAGAGCCATTTCAATCCCCAAACATATATCCATGCATCACATCTATGACATGAGGTAATGCCAAAGCCCTTTCCTTTGATTTTAGGCTTAAACAAAAATTTAAATCTTTCAGCCCAGGAAAGGTCCTGCACCTTCTTTTCAAATATTATGTTGCTAATGTTTTTATATATATAGAATGTCCTTCGTGTGTTAATTATGATGTTAATTGTGAAATAAAATTTTACATTCGTCTTTGCTGCTTGGAACTTTCTGTTGTAGTCGCCCATGCGTTGACAAAAAATCGACTACGGATTTTATCCTGCTTTCGTATAACACAACACCGCCAAAGACCTGTTTAATTAGCTAAATGTCAGAAATTATGCAAGTTTGAGTTTATAATGTTTTACTTTTCACTGTAATGACCATAATGTCAAATTTAAACTCCAGACTACAGGGCATTGTTCAAAAAGTATGAAATCTACCATTATTTACTTTTCTGTCCTTCACAACGATCACTCTCAGAGAATGTAAGAGATACAAACAATTCACAGAGTAGCAGATCAATCGCTAATTGCTTTTCTGTACGTCACATCGGCTGTCCGCGGGGAGTGTAATAACTAAAGAGGTGAAGTTTTCCCAGAACTAAAATAAAATAAAGGTGGGAATCTATTTGATTCCCTTTATACCAAACATAATATACTAAAGCTGGATTCACCCATGGTGTTCGAACAAAATTGTTTTCTCTCTAAGAGGGAGAGAAAATATTTTTTACGAACAGCTGTCACCTAGAATTGGTTTAATTTTATATGTTGTCCATACAAACTTGAACTGGGTTGCCAATAAGTTAATTTTTTTCTTTCATACATACAATTCACTCGCTGCAATACTGTCACATTTGATTTTCCAGACAAATTGTTCGTATCGTGTTTCAGAACCTTAAAACATTCCGTTAAAACGTGTACCCAGAATGGAACAAATTGAAATATATGAGGTGTTCCATTACAAAGGACCGCACTTTAACTTAAATCTGTATTATATATCATTAATTATAACTCTTTTAAATAACGCTCAAATTGTTTTGTTTTTAAATTCAAAAGAAATAGAAAATTGATCTGGAAGGTCAAAACGGGGCATTGAAACATTTTGTTGTCATTCAATCCTTTTTATATAGGAATAGAGCTCAGCTGTATTTTGGTTAAATAGCCGGAAAATATATATGTATTTTTAGAATAATCGCAACTTTCGACAAAATAAGTTCAAGATGCCATAAAGAAACCACAATTCTAACGGGTTTAATTCAACAAAAACTTACTTCGTCGCTCTTATTTCTTTATTTTTATGTAACACAGGATTTCACTAATTATTATTAAAAGAGCCAAGATATTAAGCAGATATTGTTGATGAAAAAATTAAGAAAACAGTAAAACTATTAGTTTTTTCTTTCTTTCTTTCAATCTTATAGTTGTCCCTTTTTTCTCGAATAATTTTAATGCTTCAACGGACAAAAAACTTTTAGGGTTATTAGTTTATGGCAGAATAATATTACAAAAAAGAAAACAAGAACATAAATTTTATTACAAACTTTGCCATAATCTAATAAAAATTGCCATAAAATTGAGAAAATATTAAAAAATTATTTCATGTATTGAATGGACATTTTAATGTAATTTGCTTTTTATGGACCAGTACATAAACATTTATATTAAATTGGAAATTTTAATTGCATAGGTATTTATGGCTGCATTTGTGGTCTTCTATCATTGTGCAAGGAAATGAAGTCATAGGAAATAAATTTCAAACAAAACCAGAACAAAAAGTTAGTGTTACTTTTCTTAGAAGCGAACTTTCAAATGAAGCACATAAATAGGAGACGGGTAATTACGTTTATTTACTTTGCAGATACACAAACAAACATACATACATACATACATACAATATATATAGTAATGGGCACAACTCTGGAAATATGCCGTTCTTTCTGGAAGATAATTTGTTCAATTTATACGAAATGAACGAAGTCAACAAAAACTTCACCAACGCAGTCGTAAACAAAAACAAAACAAAATTGAAAATTAAAAAATAATATTGAATGAGAAATACCTAGTTTTCGAGTTATGGACGATATAGAATATCGTCAGCTGAAGTGCAAGACCTCGTAACTAACATATTTGCTCTTTTATAGTAGAAACAAAATACTAACATTTTATAGATATTAGCTTAGATTTTAGCTTATAAAATGTAAAATTTTTTTTCGTTTATGAAATGGATGTATAATTATTAAAATTAAGTTTGACATATTTTTATTAGTTGCGTAATTTTGCAATTCAGCTAACGATGCACGCATATGTATATGGTAAGGAAAACGTTAATGGAAGAAAAACGTAACGTACTTTAACGGTCAAACGTTGGCGTAGTTATAGAAACATTAAAAACGTGCAACACGTCAACCAAATAAATTAAAGCAAAATATTGTAAAGCAAATAAAAAAGCGCAACAGTGTTGAGCTTCTCAGCATAGTGATGTGAAGGTAATACTCATCCGTACAAAATTAAAAAAATTAATGAATTGGCTTTAAGAAAAATAAAATTATATTTGCGTTTTTTCTAAATTAAAAATTTTGCAAATTCAGACCACATACAAAATTCGTTCACATATGGATGCAAAGCATTGCCATTAAGATAATTTTTTGATTTAGAAATGGGCATAACGAAAGCAAAATGCTAGTTATAATAATTTATTAAGTATAAAACCCGCCAAGTAATAAAATCTTTATAATATAAAAGTACCGAAAAGGGACAAATGTGTTTTAATACTATACAGCACATGTAGGTGACCTACCAATGTTGCTTAACAACAAATTACAATTCAAACACGTTCAGACGTGACAATTACTTTGCATAAGCAGTTGCCTTATTTTGGAATACTTACAAAGGAACAGCCGTTCCGTTAGCTTACCTCTACGTTGCTGGAATTGTACCTTCATGTTGGTATTATTTACAGATTTTGTATGTGCAAAATTGTCATGTACAATTTGTCATGTACAATTTTGCAAAAAAAAAACCATATAGGGATTTAAAAAGCTTAAAAAATATATACAAATGTTTTTGTGTGCTTTCCAGCTGTCTATTATATACCGACATTTCTTACATGCTACCCAACTCATCAGTAGACTTGAAAACCTGAGAACCTGAAAAGATTATAATAATATTTTTCAAAAAACAGAAAAAATGTCAATCTACGTTTTACTTTTATACAACGAGTATCCATAAATTGCTACGATTTCGTATTTTCAACTTTGTAGATCCGGCCATTCCAGTTCAGGCGGCACCGACAAAATCATTTTTGACATATTTTTCTTCTGGGGGTGTCAAATAAACAAGACTGGTTGTATTTACAAAACGGAATTTGAGAAGAATAAAATATCTAAAGTGGCACCATTGGATGAGCTGCTCATGGTACCCACAGACGACATGTTCTTGCTAATGTTTTTTTTAAGTTTATAAGTCGAATGTTTTTCGTCATGTTTGTCAAAGTTGGTTAATTTACATGAGGTTTTTAATTTTTGGTCAAAAAAGCTCATATACATTTACATCGGGTGATTGCAACAGCTGATATACATACATATGGACGTGTATGACTGAGAGTTGAAAATTTTTATTTATTTTTGGGTAAAAGTGATTGTGGAAAGCTAATTTTATAAATTGGTTGACTATTGAAAATCTTTTTTCCATTTTAGTATATTTTTACAAAACTCTTTTTTTTTTAACTACAACAACAATTTATGAATTCTATTGATTTTATTAAAATATAAAGCTAAATAATCTAAAAACAATAATTAATAGCTCTTGCAGAATTCTTTTGTCAGTCGGCTGCATTTGTAGTCATTCTCAGACGTCATGATCGAAAGAAAAAATATATGAAAGCTAAGTGCCGTAGAAAGCGAATAGGGCTGATTACTGTCTAAAAGTATAAAATTTTGTGTTACACTAAAACGTTGTATATATCCCAAATGTTTAATCCATGATAAAAAGACTCAAAAGTATAAGACAAACTACAAACAACCACTAGACTGGTTGTTAATGATTATTCAGACAACAAAAAATTATTATTTTTTTAAGATACTAAGATCTTGTTCAACATGTATGTATGTATGTAGATGAAAAGTTTAAAAACTGTATCTGGCTATTTAATTTTTCAATGCAGTTGCATCAATTTTTGATAAACATACATATACAGATGTATTGTAATCGTAATATCAATTATACAATAATAAATCAATAAATTTATCCCAAATGATTTGTGTCAGATGTTTAAAATAACTTAAAAATCTATAATATAAAAATTTTTAAAATTAAAAAACAATGAAAATATTTTTTCTAATTAAAAAGCAAATTCCAAACCTCCCCTGAATCGTTAAAACATAAAGTTTTGTTAACAATTTTAAATTTAAATTGCTGTTGCTGTTGCTGTTGCCGTAGCATCAATTATTTTCAACTAATAACACTTTTCTAATGCCACAATGTGTGATGCAGAGTTTTAAAATGAAACCAAATGACAATGAAGTTTTTATTTCCATTTGCCTTTTTTTTTTTGCCTTTCGTATTGTGCTTGTGTGTTTTTACTATTCATATAAAATCCCAATAGAATTATGTAGTGATTATGAATTGTAACATTTACGTATATCTATTGTCATGCATACAAATGCGTAGACCGACATTTACGAGTGTCTATGTGAAAATGTACAAATGTGCAAGGATTTGTGTGTCGTTTTATGATGCTTGAAATTTATGAATATTTGCATATATAAACCAACACACACACGCACACACTTTCATATGAAAATACAAAAGAACAAATTTACAGGAAAAAAACCACAGTTCAATTGTTGTGTCAACAATTTCAATTTTTGCTGAATATTATGTCAATACAACAATTACAACAAGTAGAACAACAAAAGTAACCCTTCATACATGCACATACATATACATACATATTTACACACACGCGCACACTTCCACTCAGGCAAACCGTACAATCAAACCATTTATTCGCACAAACATCCAGTCAGTCATTTCAACCAACAATAATAAATGAAAGTTTTAAAACGACTATTTTTTATGGTTTTTCAAAGTAAATCAATAACTAACATAATACTACCATTTCTAACTCACAGCCACACCCACATACACCAGATCTTTAGCTACATGTTTGTGTGTGTAAACATGGAAGTTGCAATATCCCAGCGGTAAAATAAAAGTTCTTAAAGAGCCTTAACAATATTTATAATGTTCCAGTTGTTGCAGCTAAGACACCTTTAACGCGGCAATTCGAACAACCTGAGGTGATGTTTATCGTGCCATATATTAATTTTTGGATGGTAGCACATTGGACTTCGCACATTGTGAAAACTTTTTGTTGGTTCAGATCGGCCAGAACTCATTTGCCACAATAATCAATACAACGTGTTCACACTGTTTTGCTTCATTGAGCAGATTAAGTCACATGTTTTTTTACCTGTTAGCACACAGCTTTTAACTTTCGGAATTGGTATATATTGTGGCTTCAGTGCTTAAACAGACTTTAAATATGTTATAATTATTGATTTGTAAACAAATGTTTACAAGCCAGGTGTGGAAAAAGCGCTTGCAAATGGAATGTTTTGATAAAGGCGACTTGTGTTCTTTTGTTCAATAGTATAAATGTAATCTTTTAATATAAATAATAGATGTAAAACTGTTTTTTTATTGCAAAAATAAACCATCAAAATAGTAAAATTTTAGGAGACAGTTGATGCAAGTTCAATCAGTAAATATTTCACATTTTCATTGCTCGTCATTGTCCATGTTTTTGACTTAAAAAGACTACTTTCGGCTTAGATTGTCGTCTTATGAAATCCAACAAAAATTGCTACTTCACTCCACTAGTAGGATCTTAGTGTAAGTTTATGAAAATATTAATGAAGAACTATATTTTAGCCTATAAGAATATAATTGGAGGCAATTTTGAATTACCTTTGGGTGACAGAGTGTCACAACTTTGAGTTGGCATCACTGCTTTATTTGAGCACCCATTTAACAGCTGATAGTTGCGTTTTGTTTAGTTTACTTTGAAATTTCATTATTAATCGACTCACACCAGAGCGACGTGTGTAAATTGTTTAAATTTTTTATCAAAATAATTATTCTATTCGTTAAATTCGGCGCTACAATTGATTTACCCAAAGAAACTTTTGATGAAGAAATAATTTCACGTAATGGCCGAATTAATTGACCACCAAGATGGTGTTATTTAACCCCATTGGATGATATTCTTTGGGGTTGTGTTAAGTCACTTGTCTACGTCGATAAACCACATACAATGTAACACCTGGATATCAATATTCAAAGAGTTATCGGCGAATTACGGCCGGAAATGCTGCGACAAGTTGTTGAAAATTGGTGTTCCAGATTGCGCCTTCTACCACATGGCAGAAATCATATTTAAACATTAATTACATAAAATTTTCATTGATATTAAAAATATATTTCCTTGTTTTATTATGATTTAAACTTGTGTCACTCTATAAAAGCGCCCTTTACGAAATATGTGTATGGAAAACACGCTTTGTCATTACAACTAATTGTCACATATATTCACATATTTTATTTACGGTGAATGCTCTTTATGCGTATTTTATGCCCTTTTTTATATAATTATGTCACTATTAGTTTAGTTCTACTCTACTTTTATTATCAATAAAAAATAGTTCAGCGCATTCTACTCGGATACGTCATATGGTTCCATCCATAGTAAAAAAGAGAGAAAAATCGTCTCACTGTATACTTGTATATTGATTCCTGCTGCGACTATTATGAAAATCTATATTCTTCAGTTCAGTTATTTAGCCTATTTCGTTGTAACCTTGTACAGTACCACGAAATACAATCTTTATTATACTCAGACAAAAGCATGTCTATTCCTACTTAAAGTATGATCCAAGAGTTCTCTTTGGTACAAGCCGATCAGTGGTATCCACCACAATTAGTAAATTTAAACATAAAAAAGCAGCACATGTTGTTGCAGCCTTTCTAATAATAAAAGGTTGCGAATGTGCCAATACCAAATGCAAAGCCCAACCAGGAAACCATTAATGAACCTAGTGCTTCATATAAAAAGGTCCAAACTTGTTCTTTACGTTTCAATACCTGCTATTTTACCGCTTGGTTCGGTTTCGTAATATATTTACATGCGTTTGCATGTGTAATTGCAATTTGGAATGGAATGAAGGAATGATTAAAAAAACCAGCTTAATAGATGAATAAGTTTCTGCTAAATATAAAATGCAAATAAAATAAGGACAATTCAAAATGAAAACTCCATGTCAATTACAATAATACATTCATATGAGTATCAGCTTAGCAAGTATTTACCTGGGAAAAAAGGCTAGACAGTAGTCAAGATTGCAAAAATTGTAGATATTTTTGTATATAGAATACATGGACCACAAATTATTTCGGGACATAAAAAAAGTCTGTTATTATCAAAGTTAGCAAGTTCGAAATCTAGAAAATATTTGAAAAACAGCTTCTATTCTTACTTAATTTTAAGGCTATAACATTGCCTATAGCTTGCGTTAGCCCTGAAATCATGTTGAATTCATCTACATCTTCAATGAAGCCAAAGTTTTGAATGATATTTTTTGATTGTTTTTGAGTTTAATATCAATTTAACATGAATCTCTATTTAAGCAAACAAATCGTTAAGAACAACTTTGGGCTTAAGTCAACAACATTAAATAATTTTTCTTAAATTTAAACAAACTGGCTCCAAAATTGCTATAACTTAAATTCATGATAAAAATTTTTTATGTATATCGATTAAAATAAATACAACATCTCTGTAGAAAATTCCAATGATGGAAATGTATTGCTTTACTCTTGTGTGTACCCCAGCCAATGTTGATATTTAACTTGGCTTGTAGTTACTGCACCACTTCTGACCAAGTAATTCCTTAAGGAGTACATGAGGTTTTTTGAATGGACCAGTACTCTTAAATAATTAATTAATTGTATTACATTTGTTAGATATTCAAAGAAAACGGTAGGAAATTACTGGTTTTTTTTCCTATTATTAAAAAGCAACTTATTAAATGAGTCAAATCAAATTTAATTATGAACATTTTGGAATTCGATCCTATATAATTTCGCTAACCAAAATATTTTAGATGTAAAAATTAAAAACAAAAAGATGTAAGACATTGATTCAAATGATCCAATTCAAACGATTTTGCTACTATAGTAAAAACATGATGAACGAGATAATTGCTTGCAAGCCCTAATCTGCTTTATTATTCGGATTACCGATTAAAATTTTAGAAAATAAAATACCTTTTAGGCATATATTAAATAATATATTATATATGTTAATGATTTAAGCAAATAATTACATTTATAGGGAACAAAGAAAGAATTTTTTTACGACCCTTTCTCATGTTTTGGAAAAAAAACGATTAAAATATTTCTTTTTCAGCAGAGAAGAAGAAAAAACCATAGTCTGGGCGTAATCATTAATTGAGTTTAACTTTATACAATTCCGAATTAAAATGTTGTTATTAAATAGTACCCAACTAATTGAATAACGCTGCGCGAAGAACCACACAATCAGGATTAACGAAATCTTTATGATCTCATTGGCGGCAAATAACAAATTCTGAACACGAACCTCAAAACATGACCATGGGAACCACTGTGCATTTAACCCACATAGGCTGTTGTTTTACAAATATTTAATGGAAATTGCAATGCAGTTCAAAACAACATTATCTATTCAAGTACGAACCTTTAAAACAACTATTAAATTTAAAATATATAAGTAAAACGGATTTACGAATCGGGATTACATTATCGAAAATAGTGAGTATAAAAAAAAACCAAACCGCCGCCAAATGTTTTACACAAATATCTATATTTACATACATACAATTTTTTGTTATTAAACCACTCGTTTGTTCTACCATTTTATACAATATTAATATTTTTAAACATAAAATTTATAAGAATATATATATTTTCTACTTTACGAAGTACATACGCAAAGTACGGCTGGGCAGAATGGACGGACCATACGCACAAGCTGGCACCAGCTGTACACGACCTATGACTCTACGTAGGAAGCAGCGGCGTGGTTAACACAAAACTCCACAAAAGAACCACAAATCACAAAAGTTATCTCAAGCAATTTGCTTAACCAGGGCGAGTGAGATACAAATCTCTCGAAGGTCAAACACCGCTTGTCAAAAATAATTACAATATTACAAAATTTTTTGTAAAATCATTAAAACGCTGCCTTAACAAGCTTAATAGTTATGAGTGTCTTCCAATGCGCTCTGCAACAGTTTTCTCTTAAAACGTTCAACATTTAGTTGAATAAAATATTCTAAATTAATTAAATACTTACAAGAATACAATAAGTATCAGATAAAAAGGGTTCCCTGAAGAATTCTACGTACCTGAAAATAGAGAAGAACACGAATGAAATAAAATTGGAAGCATTTGTAATTTTTCTTGAATAAAAAAATTTTTAGAAAGTATTTTAATATTCAACAAACAGCGTTTTCATTCTATCAACAACTTAAAAATGTGGATCTACATTCAAAAAAAAAATTCCCAGATTGTGTTTATTATTTAACAGTTTTTTTGCTTAAATTATTAAACTTTAGTAAACAAAAAATATTTTTCACATTTTTCATGAATAAAATACTAATAGTTATTTTTTTTAATTAAAACATTCAATTGGCATTTAGAATAAAAACAAACATCTTTTATTCATAAATACTAGGAATAGAATGCAGTTCTAAAGTGCAATGCTACAGTTACAACGTTTCTACCGAATATGGGTTCGAAACAGGACGTTAAACCATAAGTTGACAACCCAACAAACATAAAGCCACACGCTTGAAATATGAAATTCCAAAATCCTGTGCTCGTTGCTATTCGTTCATTCTTTGATTAGATGATTACATTAGATTACTCATATCCTCTACTAATGCAAGATCTTGTGTAATTCTAAAAATAAGGGGTACTTTCATACATGAAGTTATTGTACATCAACCGTATTACTAGAGTTTAACGTTCTTCTATAAAATACTTGGCATCACTTATGCCTCAAAAGTTTTTTATACAGGGAAGAAACAGCTGCTTTTAGCCATTATTGCATCATTTAATTTTTTCCTACAATAATTGTTTACATAAAAGTTTCAAGAATAAGAAAATAATATAAATATAAAGATATACAAATTAAGATTAAGTATCAAATTAGTAGAGTGCAACATCCAAAAATGGCTATTAAATATTAATTTTAGGGACTATTATTATTTTTTACTTCAATATGTCAGTTTTTTATTTGATGTTTTCAATAAGATTTGTTTTGCTGTTCTGACTAATATTTTTATAACATAATTCTTATGTTTAATTATAACAGCTGGATCATTGTTGCAATCGCACATCAGCAACAAAATTTGGCATCACTGTAGCAGTGACTCAAAGTTTTTAGGTATTTATTGTGAGTACGTGATTACAACGGCTTTTTAGGCACTCTAAACTTGTTTAAATAAACATTCAATTAAAATTGGTATGTTGATGTTTTCTGCGGAGTCACCGACATAATAAAACGACTTTACTAAACTCCAGTTGAGTTAATCAAATGTTATTTGTCAGTTGTCAATATTTCCAAGGTCAACTTGCGGTTAGATGTTTGTGGCAATTTGATTTCAAGTTTAATAATGCGAGCAAATATAATTTGATGATGAATAAATATGAAATTACATATAACATATTTTTTGAAATTAATTTAACTTAACTCAGTCTAAGCTAAAACCGCAGTTGCACCTAGAATATCGTAATAGGACTCAATATATGTATGTGGTTTTATCATCACTACGGAAGTAATATACATATATATAAATGCTGCTACCATAATAAAAGCAACCTTTCATTTATTACACAACTTCATTTGTGGTGCTTGCAACCGTGGCAGGACAGCATATAGTATGAAGAATCTACTACGATTTTCGATCGTTTTCAAAATTCTCATTAATCTGTCAGAATTTGTTTTATATACAATGTTGTCATTGATAAAGTTTAAAATATTGTAAAACTTTGCTAATTATTTTTTTGTATCTACTTTCAATTGCGGGTGGGAACTCCAAGTTTGTGGCCCCAAAGTTTAAAGCAGCACTTTAATGAAACACATTTTATAACATTCGTTTTGAATTTTTAATTTTAATTTAAAAAAATTTTATTTTTTTAATATTGCCTTTTTTTTAATAGTTTTCATTTCGGCTTTAAGTCAAACAATTAAAAAAATGCAAAGATTTTTCTTACATTTCGTTCAGGCTTTCTACAAAGAGAACAAAAATGATACAAGTTTTGACATTTATGTCAGAATTTAAACCATTAAAACTTGTCTATTTATTATATAAAAAAAAAATCCAACCCAGAATTTATCCTGTTGCTAAACTTTTCTTTATATTTAGCGTTTGTTATCAATGGAAAATGAACAGATGAGTCAACAAATCAGTACAAATACAACTTCATTAAAAATATATAAATATTTCTTCTTTAATTAAACATAATTTATGACATTTGATGTGTGATAACTTTGGTGTCTGCTTAAACAATATCTAAAATTTGATATTTTAATAGGTTTTTTTGTGTACACATTTGCGAAACCAGACATAATGAAATTTGTGATGAATTTCTTTGTTTGCTTTTTCAATCAACAAATTATACACAGATGATAAAACACGTTGAATTAAGCCTTGAACTCACCACTGCCAAATGAACATGGAATCGAAACGGAAAATTTAGTAAAAACAATGAAAACCGAGTTTTACTCAAGGCCATTGATAACACAAAACAGGAATGAGTTAATTGTATTATCTTTGGCTAATAAAATATTATTATGAATCAAAATCATATAAATAAAAAATAAAATAAACAACCATTACCACCACTGGAACATACAAATGTAAATATGTCTGTTCTCATAATATTAAATTACAAATATATATAATTTAATATAATAGGAAAAAGTGCGCTAATAAATAACAACAATTATATGGGAAATGGAAACCTGGTTATTGCAAAATTATGTGCAAATCAGATCAGCTGATCAGCAGTCATCAGTTCGGACCCGTAGCAAATGTGAATAAAACTCACCAAATACTGGCTACGGACTCAGCACGTTTTCATGGTTATACATACTTTCACAGTCAAACGGTTTAACCGATTTGTAGGAAATTTAGAATGTACTCGCAATTACAAAATAAATAGCACCGAAGCGAATTTGTGAATTTTTGTGTTTTTTAAAGCCATAATCTGTGTCGATACGTGGCACATGAACGTCAAATTATTCCCATAATGAATGAACTGGGGTAACAGTTCATAGCTTTGGAACCAATTTGACGGAAATGACGATAGACTCGGCAATATTTTACAAAAGAACAACTATTCATGAATATTATTTCTTATCTTGTGCAGACACATTCTTAAAACTGAAAAATTTGATTTCCTTTAAAAACATCTAAACAGTTGAAGTTTATTGTTTGATGCTGTCAAAATACAAATCGAAGTAACCCGTGGATACTCGTTGAGCAAAAGTTGCTAAGTGATGGCAATCGTAAAAATGATATAGTTTCCTTGTGCCTGAAAAATATTAATAGAAAATGTTTCAGTACGATTGTCCTTGTGGTAGGGGGAAAGCTTGACATGTAGACAACCGGCAAACACGCAGAACACAATTTCGGTATCAAGATAAAATATTAACAAGAAAAGCATATCGCCATTCATAACTGTCTTAGACATTTGTCCTGCTCCCAACTCCCACTATTTTTTATTCGAGTACATTGGGTATCTTTCAATTTTAAGGGAGTGCCCAAACTTATCAAATAAAAGTAAAAATTGTTTAAGCTTCTGCAAATTAAGGAGGTCAAATGTGAAAAACTTGATTGCCCGACTTCTTTACAAACTTAAAGAAAATGATCTCAATTGTTCCTTTTGTCTTGAGATTTTGCCAGTATAAATATTTCTCTAATGCTGTTCTCTCAACAGGTTGCCCTTTATTTTTTTAATTTTTTCTTTATTTTTATTACAAAACAACTTATCCGAGATTTTATGTCTAAATACACACCTAAATAATATATTTATTGAAAGTATTGTTGTTTCTTTCCTTGTGCGTAATTGCAGTTTTCCTAAAAGTTTGTTTTATTTTATTAAAGAAAATATATTTATATATTTTTCCATCAGCAAAAGTACTTCTACACGTGCAAATAGCAAAACTTAATAAACGAATCTCTTAAGTTTTTTACAATTACAGTTTGATAATAAGAACTTTAAAATTCAAAGCAACAAATTTATATTAAATTATTCTGTTTGCAAAAAACAAAGAAAAATCTTAATGTTAGTAATTCTTTTATTATAAAAAAACAAGAGATTGGCTTTCAATGCTAATATTCGAGTTTTGTATAAATTTCAAAAAATTTACACCCTTAAAACAATTACCAAAATAAAATTAATTACACCTAATACCACTCTAAATGTGTAAAACAGCTTGTTTTGTCAACACTGGCCTATATTTTTATATTATATATTTTTAATGTGTCATTTACATTAATTATTAGGTAAAAAAATGGCACAGACGCACATCTTTAAGATTAAATATTGATTACATGGTAAAAACTAGGGATGTGACGATACGCCGTTTTGCCAATCCGATACCGATACTCAAAAAGAAATATCGCCGATACCGATAACGATACGCAGAATAAAATTTAACTCATATTAAAATTAAAAAAACTCAAGTAGAGTAATTCTTTTATTACACAAAATTACAGTGTAAGAGATAATTAATATTTAAAATTGATATTTAAATTCATTCTGAAATTAACAAAAAACAAATTATTTTTTTAACAAAATAAGCGATTATTAATGACTGAGTATCATACAGTTTATTTTCTAAAATCATAAACATTTTCAATACATTTCAATTTCTAAGCTTCAAATTTTCAAACAAGAAAAAGGGTGACATTCAGCTTAAATTGGCTCAATATCTTAAATTGATTTAATTTGATTTCTATTGAAATTGAGATCATGGTAAAATTAACAAAAAATTATAATTTTTTTATTGAAAAAAAAACATTGTAAGAGATTTATGTTTAAAATTTATATTAATAACATTTTTGTTTAAAAAACAAAGTGTTCTCAAATTTTGCGGTGAAAAGCGGGGTAGTGCGGAGTAGAATATAGTCTCTCAGATGCGACAGAACTCATTTGAAAACTTAAGTATTTCTGCGCAAGTTTCTTTAAGTTTCTTTAAGTTCAAGACGATCTGCGTCTCTAGGAATATTAGGAGATCTAAGGAATCTCTCTACTTCTTCGTTAACAGAACCACAGCTTAGGATGGACAGAGGCTCATCCTCCTCGGATTGTCTTATAATTTTTTTCTAATACAATTGAAACTGCAGAATTTATGCATAATTGTAGCACAAATTGCGTCACTATCCATTATGACCCTCACAGCAAATTATTTTTAAAGAAATGAATACTGTACCAGCTTGCTGGTATGGTATATGACGCATGCCGACAGCTCAATCGTATGATTGCGCGTGCATGCTGTTGTCGTGTATTGGCTGCTTTAGTTGTTATGCAAAAAAAAAAGCCTTGAAAATCGAATTGTTTGTTCAAAACATCTCTAAAAGAATTTAAGAAGTATCGTCTTATCGGCAGTAAAATATCGACGATATCGATATATCGGCAAATCAGAAGTATCGCCAATATATCGGAATCGGTATCGGGTACTTCCCTAGTAAAAACACATGAGTGAACTTACGACAGCGCCACTACATCCAGCATTCCCTCTATATTTATTCCCTGTCCCGACTTTCAATATGAAATCATTGTACTCGTATAGGCATGAGACGAGCGAACAAATTTTATAAAATATTCCCAAATTTTGTTTCACTATAAAAACTATTTATTCAATAACATTTTTTTTATAATTTAATTTTAATTTCAATTTTGTTAATGGCAATTGTGTTCAGTGGTATTTCTCCATGTGTATAGAAAATGATGCTGTCAAAATCATACATTTTTAAACAAATACATATTGTACAAACCCAGGATAATAAAAATTGCGACAATAGAAACTCGCACATTCGCATAACAAGAATGCGAAACACAAACAACAAGTCATCAGGCTTTAGCGCACAAAATAAATAAGTCTAATGAAAGTCGTTTTTCAGAAAATAAGAACCACCTACTGTTAAGGCAAATAAAATTAGATGCAAACAAATACAGAACGAAAATCCTCACAAAGGCGGCGATTCCGGATTGAAATCCGCACTAAAGTAGATAAAAAAAATTTTAATTAAGTTAAAAAAGCAATAATTGGTAGCAGTGCTTCACTCAATGCCTCAAATAAGAGTTACTATTTATGCGTTTAGTTGATATTTATTAAGTTATTTGCAATTGTTGGAAAAAGTAACTGAAAATAGTAACCAACCGCAAAATGATCGATGCAAAATTTGTATCTTAATAGAAAGGTACACTAGAAAGTTGTTATCAAAAGAAAACTTCCACAAATTATGCCAGCAGAAATGTCGCGGGGAGAACTTTCTTTTGAACAATCTGAATTATTAATAAATTGTTACAGTTATAAATAATACTGAAATAAAAGAAAATCTTGTGTTAGTTTTTTAAATTTGGTTAAATTGTTTTAATAATACAATCTATTTTAAAATATATTATGGAAAGGCAGAGGTTTGTGAGTCCCTGTACATATTTATGTCTCAGAATTGAAGATTTTAATATAAAAAGGGCAAAAGAGATGACCAGGTCGAAATTTACAAGTTATATTTGTACAGCTAAACAGTGAGTCCCTGGCAGCAGGTGTAACTGCTTCAGTGTTGCCAAGTTACCGTTTTTCACTCTTAGTTCTGGGCTTTGCACTAGATTTTTTGAGAGGATAGATTTTTTGGATATATACATACGCGTATTATATTATACTAATGCTGCCGTTTTCTAAACTTGGTTTAAGGAGCGAAACAAATACAAACTGTGTGCGATAAAGTGGTTAGTGCCGTATTTCGCCAATCTTGTTACGAAAGTCCAAACACTGCGGGACTTATTTACATTCATCGTTAAAGGTTGGAGAAAGTTAAGTTTTACTTATAAAAATACTCCCAATATTCAGAATGACTTTCGCATTTTATTGTGAATCTAGTAAATATAATTGAATTAAAATGAAATTATTTGAACTTTAGTGTAACAGGGGCCTAACGAACTTATTTTTTTAGCAAAGCCAGAACAGAGCGGTGATTTTCAACCGTTTCTAGAATAAGGCGACGACCAATTGCAAGGCGTAAAATAGTACGATATGTGACATCTGAAACGTGACATTGTTTCCATTATATTTCAGCTGGGTAATATTAGTATATTTCAAACAAATTCATTCTCATTTGAAAATAGACATTATTTATTTAAATTAAATTATTTTATCACCTGAAAATGAGTAGAGTTCGTTGTAACCACAAATTTTAGAAAACATATTGTGCAATAAAATATTCTCAGAAATTATAAATTGCAGCCAACTTCTTTATTGTAGCGTATGAGTTTATTTATACTGAAATTATTGTAGTAAAATCGAAATATTTCTCATTGGCAATATCATAAAATAGGGACGTCCTAATACTTTCCATTGTTTCGACACTGTAAAGCTTTCGACAGACATTTCTATATTCGTTTTCACTTGTAAGATTCAACAATTGGAGAAAAAATGTTTTTATTTTTTCAGAATCAGACCATATTTATACATATTATATATATTATTATCATATCGCACTTGATCAATAAGAGGATCATAATTAAAAATATTTAAATTTTCAGTAGAAGTGAAAAACTGTTTGTGGTTAAATTTTAAGACAATTTTGAAAATCCGATAACATCATAGTAAACAAATTCCATTACAAAATATATTTTTTTTTTAAGTTTGGAAATTATTGAAAAAAAACATATATTTTGTAGTTAATACCATTTTCCTGAAACCTGATTTTTTATGTTTTTCAGTTGTGACGCTTTGCTTACAATTTTTTTTCAACAAACGACTTTAAATTGCAAATCTTTGATTATTTTTAATTTGATTAAAGACTCAATTCAAAATAATACTTTTCTTATGAAAATATAAGACGCAATTCATTTCAACTCAAAATAATACGTTTTGGTTGATATAGAGGTAGTCAATACCCTGTCGCGAAAATGGTCTCAAATGCAATTTGAACTCTTTACAGTTTTTACAGTAGAAAGATTTTTTCGTTGATTTCTTGCCAAAAGTGAAATTTTTATATGTTTAACCTCTTGTCGATCAGGTGCGACATCATATTTTTAGCGGGCGAATAATTCACAGTGTTACTTCAATTTTGTCCAAAGAGCAGATATTTTAAACACAAATTTTTTGCTACAAACGTATGAAGTTTAAAAATTAAACAACTTAATTATTTTCATTTAGTTTGAAAACAAGCGTAGAACTGCAGGCTTAAATTAATACAGGATTTAGTCATTAAACTCAAACAAGTTTAAAGGATTAGGGTCGGTAGGGGGAACAAAATAATCAAAAGTGGAAACACACAACAACAACAACAGACAAAGTTTTTATTTCTGGGACCAACCAAAATTGTAAAAAGTTTAGCAAAAACAAAAAGAAGCATCAAACAGCTTGTTTTACAAATTCTAAATGATTTATGGTAAAAACTGACAGTGCGCCACCATTTGTATTTCACTTACTAAATGCCTAATCTAAAACAAATGCCTACAACAACAAACAAAAATTATTACATTCACATTCAGGCACATAAGGACAACAATGAAAAGCAACAAAATCATGTTGTTTCTTTTCGAAAACATTCAAAACTTAAACTTTTTTAAAACCCAAAGATTAAGCAAAAAATAAACGTCTAACGTCTTAAAAGCAATAAATTCAATTTGGCTCTTATTATTAAATACAAGATATTCCTTGGACAGAAAATAAGCCGACGTCTTTTGCTGCTGTTTATTGATATTTTTGTATTCAAACAACATATTTATCAAAGAAATGTTTTTATAACATAATAACCTTTAACTGCATATTAATTAAACAAATGCCATTAAAATACAGTATATATGGTTTTTGCTTGGTAACAGCAACTGCCTTTTGTTTTATTCTTAAATAAGTTTAAACAGAAAATAAAAACAATTTGGAATACAGTTGGGAAATTTGTCCCCAAATAGAAGCTAAAAAATAGTTAAAAAATTTTGCGACTAATCGCTATTTTTAGTTTTTACTGCCAATTTCTCTAACAACTTTAACGAAAAACTTTTTATTTTCTGCCCAAAATTGATGTAGAGAAATACATAAACAAATAATAAATATTATTATTTATAAGTAAATTTACAAGTTATAACCGCACAGAATGGACGTAGTAACGAAAACCATATGCCCATTATAGTGCCTACAGCACCTTGCAATTGTAGCTGTGACTAACTTAATACCACCCATGCCCTAATTAACGAGTATGTATGTAAGAAGTAGCAACATCACCGATATGAAGTTCCTCAAATCAACCGTAAAACACTGCAGTGAGGCAAATTATTCAACCAGTGCGAATGACACAACAACAAACGATGGCCCAATCCTGCTTTAGGACCGAATAATAAATAAATTGGGGTATCTAGTGTACTATTTACATTAGAATACAACGTTATATTTGCTATGAATACAGTGACATTGCAGGCCTCTATCCCATTTGGTCACTATGCCTAAAATGGCTTAGAAGAATTTGGTTATTCACTCACGTGTTTAATAGGTCAGAATGTACAGATATATATTCTTTATAAATATTAAATACAAAAATGTCTTGCGTCTCATACAGAAGCCATTCACTCGTTATTTCATAAATAGTTCCTCGAAATCTAATTTGAACATTAATTTTAAATTAAATTAAGCATAATTTAAAATTAATAATAAATTTATGGTCGACCCTAAAGCTTTTCGTCTTTTATATGTTACATTAATATTAAAACACTTTGTTGTCATGACAGTTTTAAAAAATAAACTCGAATCTAAACTTTGATATCTGATTATCTGGAAAGAAATTACAATTGTAATTCCATCCACTGCTTGATGGCTTAATAATAAAAAAAAAACTTTCTTCACTAATTGTGCAATTCTTTCAACCAAAATGTACAATGCAAATAATTGACAGCAATTTTGTCCTGAACAATATCGCCTTGTTGATAAATAATTTTGTTTATTGAATATTTAAACTTCCATTAAATTCAAACAGTTGGCAAACTTAAGCAATCAGAGACGTTCACAGTAGGCCAGGATGTTTCAAAACACAAGTGACCACTTTCAGGTTCTCGTATATCAATTGTGTGGGATCCTTTTTAATTCAATTCATCGGCTAGTAGTTGTTTTCGTTCTATAAATAGTTAATTATTCTTACTGAGTCTTGCCCGCGCTGCAAAACTCCTTTTAAGGATAATTCACTTGTCAAAAACTCACATAAAACGTGACAGTGTAAAAGTAAAATGTTATGCAATTCACAAAGAATGTAATCTTTTTGAAATTTTCTCAAACGGTTAGATTTTCCATTTGATCAGGATCGCATTTTTATAAAATGCAAATTGAAAAGTATAATTTTGTGTCATTTTATTTATTTTTTGTCTTCTAGAGTAGTTAATTTAGTGCCTTCATCTCCACATGAGCTTAAGTTGTGGTTTTCTGTTGGCAAAATTCGATTCTTAAAAGGATAATAATGCAAGCAACTTTAAAAGAAGTGATCATAGACGATGACAATGAACATTTTAAAACAACGATGTGCACGTGAGTGCTTGTCAGCTGACAATCCCGCAAACTCAGAAAATATTAAAATCATGCCATTTCACATATCATTTTTGTTGGCTTTCACGTTCATTCGCGTTTAAAAAAACATTCAAAAACTTACCCTGGCACTATTTGAAATATATAAAAATTATTTAAAAACAATAATTGTTGTACTACTTTTTATAAAGCTTCAATGAAGAATAGTGATTTGCTTACAATATATTACAGGCAAGTGTAAACACTGGAACGCACTTTCCATATATCAATTAAATAAATTATCAGCTATATGTACATAGTTATATATTATCCCGCCCCACAGTGCAGCTGTAAGAAGGAGGCAAGAAAAACTTTTTCGTTAATAAAAATTGTGTGTTTTCGATTTTCCTTTTGTAACCGTCTCAGAAAATTAAATCAGAAAACCAGCCATTAAAACATAAAGAATAAAAAACAAGCGAATGTTTTCTTCATACCCAAAAACTTTTCTTCTTTAGCAAAAGCAAATAAAAAATATATCAATCAGAAAATAATTTGTTCCCATTTGAATGCCAGAAATCGTGTACTTGGAAAAAAAACGAAACAAATGTTTCAAAAAGCCTCAATGTTAAAAGAAGTCTTAAGTGGCTGATAGAATGCTCTTACGAAAAAAAAGCCCATAAAAAGTCAAGAACACGGCGTAAAGCGAATTCAAGACTAAAAAAATTTTCCTATTTCTTTACAATTCAATTTTGAGCTCAACAACTGTTTACCACTGTGAATTTTTTTTTTTTTTTTTTATTTGGACTTAAGTATGCGTTAAAAATCTGAAATAACATAAGTCTCACACACTAAGTGAAACACACTTTAACTGAAATTGATTTTTAAGTGGAAATTAACAGTTTTGTTTTCGGCGGAAAATACAACAAACAATAGCACAAAACGTATTATCAATTACATTTTTTCTCGAATACGTACTTTAGATGGAGGTTTTCTGAGTTTTATAAATTCTTAATCGTGTACAATTGTTATTTTAAAGGATTTTATAAATACCATTTGACTATCTTATAGTACCAAGAAGATATAGAAAACTTGAATTTCGCAAAAAGTCTAACGATCAATTTTGTAAGTGAGCACTACCCAGTATAAAATTTGAATTCAGGGCTTTAACAACTTACCAAACAAAACTAGTAGTAGTAACTAGTAAAAATGTTATTGTATCAGAAACGAATTGCTTTGCTTTGAACACTATAAATGAATATGAATAACAGGGGATCTGGCCCAGTAGTGCCCTTCGCATTGCAACCATTGTTGATCTATTGTGTTTCCCCTTCTCTTCAAGGACATCCAGTACATCAACCAAACTAACCAGCTCCTGTTCGCCCAGCATAATAATAGAATAACAGAGCAGCTCAAATAATTTTAGTTAGACAATTAACCTTCTAATCCATTTTATTTGCTTTACGGAACGACATTCTACGCTTAACCAGGGGCAATTCAATGCCAACAACAAAAAAGATAACAATGAAATATGTTCAGCAATATTTATATACATACGCGTATATATATTACTCGGGATTTGCTCAAAATTTAAAAAGCAAAGTCATTATTTTAGAGCCAACTAGGGATGACCTCTGCTGACATTGAGACAGGGCACAAAGCCTGCCTACAGTAATAAAAAAGATCAAAATAGCGCTGGCGTTAACGTGCTGGACTGCTCTGCAATCGTCCATAAAGACATACATACATACGAGTATGTATGAACACTACAAAACAACACTACAACAGATGGAAACATTCTTAATATATAAAATTAAGAAAAAGAGTTGTTAAGGAGCGCTGGCCTGAAGAGAAGCTGTTGAGTCAATGTAATTATTTCTTAGCTGTTGTTGTTGGTTGTTTGACCCTCAAAAGTTTTGTTTTGATTTGCTTCATATTGTTTCGCAATTCCTTTAATACCAACTTGACTATATGGTGGTCTTTACCACACCCACTCTGTGCAGACATGCTTTGCAGCTTTAGTTTACATGAAAATAAATCAATATTTTTTATGTATTTGTATATAATAACTTACAACGAATTAGAAAAATTAATAAGAAAAAAGATATGACATTAATTTTTATATCAACTTCCAGCGTTCGTTGCACATGTAATCGTATATCTGCAGATGGTGCCAAATTTTTATTACTGCTTCAATTTATTTCTTTCAGTCGAAGCATAAGCGAATGGTAAAATTACAATAAATTTTATTACTTTTGGCATTGCCGAAAACAAATTTTCTAACAGACTGGTTTTTTTTTTATTAAAGGCGAAATCGCCTGTCATTTTTGTAATTGTTGTAAAATTGCGATCAGCCAAATTAAAAATGTATTATTCATTCATAGTCGCGGTCATTTTCACTCATAGTTGCGGCAAGTAAGAAGAGGCCGCAATATTGAATATAAAAGCAGTATCCTCACTGAGTGTTTATGAAAGACATGATTAAACTTGAATTCCACCAACGCCAGATATAATCAGGCAATACTGGAATTTTATAAGTGAAACTGTACTAGTGGTTTTCACTCTTCACATTATATTTACAATTTCTGTTTTACGCCAACTTTTTCTTAACGTCGTAAAAATTATTAACTCAGTGATTTTTATCATGTTCCACCACAACTCTGTAAATATATTAAATGAAATGAACTGGTACCTGGAACTGGAACTCAGGGCAACAGCACACTTTGTTGCTGCTGTGTTGTCACTACAAGAGCAAGAGAGAAATAAAAAAAATACATTTATGCTCATAATTCTTAAATTGCATTTCAATAAAAACTAAATATTAATTCGTTAATAATATGGGTTAAAAGAGTTAAATATCTGGGAGTATTATTGGATCAAAAACTAATTTTCAAGGAACATATTCGTTACAACATTCATAAAATCAGCAAAGCAACGAGAATCCTATATCCGTTTATTAATAAGAAATTCAACTTAAGCTGCGAAAACAAGAGCATAATATTAAAAGTTGTATTCCACTCAATAATGTTTTACGGTGCTACAATCTGGGAAGATACAGCAAAAACCCCCATCAAAGGGCAGCAAAAAAGTAGCACAAAACAAGTTACTCAAAATGATATATAACCCATTTTGGTATTTTTCTACAAGAAGACTGCAAAAAATAAGCAATATCGAAATGGTGGCTCAACGACTCCAACAAAATTTCGACCACAGATGTCAGTTATCCCAATATGAGCATATCAGAAGTATGATATCTACTGTAGTATAACTATAGAATTTAAGTCATAGGTTTTTTGTGTTGTTTTTGTTTTTGTTTTTGTTTTTTTACGTACGTTTTTTCATTAATTTTTCCTACTCATCCATATTGTTACGATGCCCATCATCTACCGCCATTAGTTGCGCACATTCTTTAGTCTCTGAGTAGAAAAGATTTACATAAATCTAAACCCTCTACAATGAAAAAGAAAAATAAGTTTCTTGTATAAAATCACCTGTTATTGTAATTAAAGGAATTGAATTGAATATTTGAAAAACGCTTATGAATTTTTTGCTTTCATTCGAAACCCCTTTTAAATATTCCCGTATTCTGCCGTAAAGTTGCTCTGAAATGCCAAATAAACAAATTTAAGTTGCCCCAATATTAAAACTACTACTACTAAGAACAGAAATAATATAATTGCTTTTTGAAATTAAATACTAGACCAGTTCAGTTATTGCATTACAAAAATGTGCAGAATTTATTAAATGTTTTCAAACAAATTCCAACAAGTATTGCACATTCATGTATTTGAAAAATTTTACATTTATTTCTGCAGCAGTTCAAGCCTAAACAAAAACAGAATAATTAAAAAACTTAAACCAACATATATCTCTTAATAAATTTTCAAGACGTTGGCCATAAACATTGCAAAACACATGGATGACTTAATGTGGCAAATGGGAAGAGCATGACTGTGCATTGTGGAAGTTTGGTCGGTTTTCTTTATGCTCTAAAAATTGAAAAATAAGAACTTGGCTGAGAACATCGTAGTCAGATGCCAGCAAATAAAAAACTAATGCGACAATATTGTTTGCATTGCGTTGGATTTTTATTGCAATCGTTAAGCATCAAGAAACACTTAAACAAACACTTGCCCAATATTAAAATATGATATGGAATGTGTAAGGACACACTTGCTTCCAGCATAAATCTTCCGTTAAGCTGAGAGTAGTTTTGAACGTAATTTGTATGGCAAATAAACACACATACATACATAAATCGTACGAAATCAACAATTATTGCAAACTTTTCATTTGTTCAATTTTATAGAAAATTTGTTCGAAAGAGCGCTTTTGCTGTGGCACTCGTGCAGGGAAGAGACGAACAACGGAAACCACTGTGGGCAACATTTTCGAAGTTATCATGACTGCAATTCATACTGATTTCGATTTCTAATAGCAGTTATCGCAACTAGCAAATAAAACGCGTTTGGATTGTTCTGGCTTAGATTTGAAAAAAATGGTAATTTTTAATATTTTTGGCGGTTTGGAATAAGTTTTGGTTACACTTTTTTGCACTCATTCCATGCCAAAAATAAAGCCGCAGGCAGTAAAAGAAAATTCCAATTGGCTTACGAGATAGCAACGTGAGAAAAGATGCTCAAAATCACATTTCAATCAATATGATAATGATGGTGCAAACTCTTGAGGCGAACTATATCGGAAAACCCCCAACGGAGTTTTCAATTTGTATTTTTAAAAGTGCAGTTATAATAGAATGCAAATTTTATGTAATACACTGTGATAATTACACTTCTTCTGGCTTCCATTTTTTCTTCTACTACAACCGTTTACACTGTAAAAAAAAATTTGTTTTCTTAATTTACCTTCAATTTGTAATAATATTCTGTAACAGGCTTAATGGAAGGATAATGTATACATTTTTTATAATCTGTAGCTTTTAACACTTTTTTTTATAACTTGCTTGCATTTTATTTTTCAGTTTATTAAACGTGATATTGAGTGCAAAAACCAACTTTAAAAACTTTACTCCAATTACTTACAACCTATCCCAAATGCATTGCAATATATTGTAATACAAGTATTTTGCAAAAATATGAGTTTGTTTAGACTGACTTCACTGCATTTGAGTCATAAGCCCGCCTCAATATCATTTAAATATAACTAGTGTAGCCATCGGTCGGTACAATCGACCTCATGCTGCAAATACATTATTTGCGTATATGTGCATAAATCATTTCTAATTTAAATTGGAAAACATGACTTTGATTTATAAGTTACATACATGCATGTATATTTGTATATATGTATGTATGTACATATGTTTTCCAAAAAAATAGTAGATATTTATGTGTGTAATCAATATTTCACTACTTTGCTTACTGTATATAATATAGAACTATAAAGACTAACAAACAAAAAGTTTGGGCAATATTTATAAGTGTGTTTGTATGTCTGTAGCTTCAGATTAAATTCATTGGTATTCCTTTATAGAGAAAAAACTTCACTCTATTTTATTTAGTTTTTCGTTTTATTTATGCAAAAAAATGAAATAAACAGATATACATAAAAATATATATCTATATAAGGATACGTATATATATATATGTATATGTGTATATATGCCAGTAATACACAATAAAACAAAGAAATATATTTGGAGACATACGCACCAATTACCACATCATCCTGTAAAGAGCACCAAATTTAAATTTTCTATGTTTAGTCAAACTTTTGGATTCATGTAGATTATTTGCACTCCAAATGCTATAATTCTGGTTCATCGGAAAACAAAATATTAATTGAGGAACAGAATCGTTATTTTCATAAAATATTCCAACAATTTACAAGCGTTGTGCTCTGGTGTAGGTCTATCCATAATGAAATATCCAATCAAAACAAACAGGAGGCAACTATCAGTTGTTAAATGGATTGACAAAAAATATAGTGATGCCAACTCAAAGATGTGAACCTCACAAACGTGGTTTTGTGTTTTAACTTCCCGGAAAGAGAAAAGCAAGAAGTTCGAATGCCCTGAAGTTCTCGTTCTTTTGAATGTGCAAAGCCCGTTCGCTCTATTTCATACTCATATAATTTGTGTACACGTTGTCATGACTGACGCTTCTCTTGACAGCAAATGAAACGTATTCCACAGAATGGTTGTCAAAAAGCCTTCAAATAATATTCAATTTAAGGAAGGTATGTTTAAAAGCATTAGTTTTTTATTATTGTATTAAATTTCTGTCATTCATTTTGCTAATTTTTGCATTTTTTTGTCTTTTCAAACGTACAAAGTATATTTGACACTATCATATGTAATTCCGCTTTTGACACTATCATATGTAATTCCGCTTTTGACTAACGCTAGTTGACATCTGACTTCTTTGGATTTTGTTTGGGAAAAAATCTAAATATAATAATCTATCTTACTTCTACTCTTTCCGATCTCATATAGAATATGTTTCTATAATTTTATGCAAAGGAAAAAGAAGGATTACTGTGTCTTGTTAATTAAATAAATTAAATAAGCCTTTAACTATAAAAGTTTTCCAAGCTGCATCGCTGGGATGGAGTTTCACCACTGGGTTACATTTACAACAAATACACGTGTGTTTTTAATGATGTTAACAATTCGTTAGCTGTACTATTGCGTTGAGATGAGATCAACTAGTGTACACTGTCCGTCCGTACCCCTTTCCTTTCATATATAGCGTCCGACTTTAAATGTCTATTCATAATTTCTAGCCGTCAACACCAGTTTGCGATTTGGTTCTAAAGCGGAACGAAGCATTAAATATGTGTGTAAAGAAAAAGAACCACCCTATTTCCGGCGATCTAATAGCTGTATTAGAACCACCAAAGGCTAACATTACATATTTGTTGTACTACTCCTACACTTCTGAACTGATTTAAATAAAATTGAAACTGTGCACATTTGCATAAGAAAACCATTATATGCATTTTATGACTTTTCAATCACTGCTGTGGCACCGGCGTAACAGATATTACATGTACGGTGAACCAGCATTTTGAGCCACGCACACACACCATCACTGTTCATTTTTAATCTTCTTAATCTAGTTTGAAAAATTGGCCTTCTCTATAATTTTAATGACAAATTATCGCTGGTTTATCTGATACAGCTGTCAAAAAAATATTAAAAAAACAAGAAATACAAATTGTATATTTAACTGATGAAACGAGAACAATCGTTTGAACACAGAGCGAACGAATTAGTTCATATTAGCGTATGAACATGGAATTGTGAGTGAAATTGCGAAACAATTGCAGCTTCTTTTTTCTTCTGGACCAGTACTCTGAGATCGATCGCTAGATATGCAAAGCATTGTACTAGAACTGGGTTAGGGAGGGGGAAAGAAGGAGTAATGTTTCGTGTATTTGGTTATTCCATATTGCAGGGATGAGAATGTCAGAATTTAGCCGATGCGGTTTGGACTGTTCAGTGTCCATCACTTAACCCAGCAGCCCCAACATTTGGTTTTTTTGTATCGTATTTGTATGGATTTAATTGTTTGGGTTATTGAGGGCTTTTTATTTATGTATGAGTCATTGTGTATTGTTTTTTGTTATTGTTTTTATTTGAAAACATGTTGGGCTATTATTTTTTCTCCAGACTCTTTGGTAGGAATCGAACCTACGACCTCGCGACTGTTAGTTGAATACTCGACTAACTCGATCCATCGAAGCTTTTTAAAACTTTCAAACAAAGCAAAACTTAAAATATGTCGAAAGTAAGAATTTTTTGAAAGTTGATAGCGCCCGAGGGATACCTTTGATTGAATAAGAAGAGAGACCGTAAAGTTCAAAACGCCTTGGCAAGAGCTTACGTACGGACTACAACAAGGCTGCATTTTTGCAGGCTGCATTTTTGTTATGATACACTTTTTTTTTTTGAGTGTAAATATACATCGCACCATTCGTTAATCATGAACATGGCCAGCAGATAATGATCACATAGAGAATTTTACTGATACTGTAGTATTGATGAAAAAAAAGACAAACTGCTGAAGCTGCATTCCGCAATTGCTAGAAGAGATTTTTATCTTCTTGTGCTATAACTTCTTGCCAACATGTTTTGGTTTCAATGTTCACGATTATTTATGTGGTGATTAGGTTCATGAGTTATTGCTAAAATTATCAAGTGTATAATAAAAAAAAAACCGAAAGCTTTATTCTTTATTTCATTCACAAATAAAAATCGCAAGCACAGAAATAAAACTGCAATGCATTTATTGCTCTCAGTCTTATACTCGTACATTAAACTCTACATCTGTATTTATGTGCTTTGCGATGAGTCTGTATGTGTGTGAGTGAGAATGTTTGTAACTGCTCGTAAGTCAACTATTTAGTGGTGGCCATCATTTATTTAATGTTTTTATTAAGCTGACACTTACGAATGATTTTTTTTCGCCTTTTAGTTTGTATTTAATTTTATTTATGAATATAATAAAAGATAAATACACGATATTATTTTTATTTTATTCTTAGGAAATAACATAAATTCATAGTTTAAGTAATGCAAAGCTAAAATAACTTTTAAATTGTTATTGAAAAAAAAACAGAAATTGTTTAAATATTTTAATAAATAAAATAAACTGCAAAAACGAAACGTTTGCAAAACTTTTTCGTTTGTTCAATATATTAAGAAATTCCTGTAATTGATTACAAGCTTCAATGCCTTCTTTCATCCGCTTTTACAACTCTTTGTTATATCCGAAAAATTAGTTCTTACCAACAAATTATTCTACAATTTTTTGTTTTATACTCTTATATGTTATTTGTTTTCCACATAAAAATAATAACAATAATAATCCTTCAATCCTTTTTTATAAAATTCAGCAACAAAAATTATTGAATATAAAACTACTGAAGCATGTGTTTTTTTTCCTTTTTTTTTTGGGAAAACAAATGAAAACTCGTACGGAAAAGAACAGGCATAAGAACATATAAGTCTAAGAATAAGCACATAAGTAAAATATAATAAAATA
This sequence comes from Epicampocera succincta, assembly GCA_932526305.1. NCBI lineage: Eukaryota > Metazoa > Arthropoda > Insecta > Diptera > Tachinidae > Epicampocera > Epicampocera succincta. The sequence goes on from OW052034.1 coordinate 65,383,439, forward strand.
AGACTTAACTTAAAGGATGATAAACAAAAGCAAAGAGCTGAGGGAAAGTAAAAAAAAACTAGGAGAATAAAAAAATAAACAAGAAAAACCATATAAAAAGTCAGCTCAAACATTAAAGATGCCTTAAAAGCACCATGAAAAGTAATAAAAAAGAAAGCTAAAGACGCCAAGTTTGTTGTTTAACATTAAAGCTTGAGCTTATGTATTAGAATTAAATAAAAGTTAGAAACAATTTTGAGCATAAGAAATGATGACAAGTTAAAGTTAATTACACAGAAACGTTGCAATTAGTGTTGTTAAAGGTCGCTTCCTCTTGCTGGCTTTGAACAGCAATAAAAATAAAGCTCCTGCTGGCAGAAACGTAAAACTTTTTTATATAATATAAGAACTTTGTTCATACATACATACATACATGTACATAAGTTAATGAACAAATATACAAATTACAAAATAGTGGAAAAAGAACTGCAATTTATGTTGTGTTTGACGTGAAAGCAAAAATTAGAAAAATACAAGTTTTAGCGAAATTTCTTTACGACTTCAGTATTGAATAAGTGCCAGCAGAATATAAATTATCTGAACAGACAATTTCTTGAAAATATGCGCGCAAAAATTCTCAATTTCTGCAGTTGTCAGATTATTGTTAGAAAATTGTTAGAAATCGCCAGAGGAATTTAGACATTCAGATGTATGGACAGATCTGCCAATAATAAATGTGCTCACAATGTCTGTCAAGAGGTAATAAAAAATTTTCTTATGGGTTGCAAATGCCAGACAAAATTGTCCTACAATTAATTGATAATAGTTTTTCTAACAAAGTTCCAAGACAAAATTGGCAAATCACTCATTATTTCCGGTTTAAAAATCGTATAAAGGATTTATAAAAAGTCAATTTTTTTATTATGAAACTGTGGCAAAATATCGCTGTAAGATTTTTCAATGCGATTCCTTGCTTCAATTGCTAAACACGTTGAATCAAAAGGAAAAAAATTAAATCAAAATATATTGCTACAGCAAAACTGATTAAGGTATGAAATAAATTCATAATTATTACTGAAAAAAGTCCTGATTAAATTGAAAGGATTGCAAAGAGATCGAGCCGAACCGATCATATAACTAAGCGCTCGATTTCTCTTGCATTCGTTTTAGTGTTGTCATACTCTTCGTTCACAAGGTGTGTTTGAATGAAACAAAATTGAAGGAAAAGGTCATTAAAATGAACGGTGCTAATTGCAATCGCATGCAGTTTTGTAGACGAAAATACAGATTTAAATTTTATTAATGTTTTCAAGAAGTAAAAGAAACTTTTATAAAATAAAAAAATAACTTCTTATTTGTTGTTAAAGAGATGTAAAATATCTTTTTATTTTAAACAAACATTTTTTATGTTTCTAATAAATATAATGTTAGTGATAAAGTAGTTAATTCTGATTTCTAATCTAATTGTATGACAACTTTTCAACAAAAAAGAAAAACAAAGTCGTTGTATTTGTAATTAAACATAGTTTCACTGGAATCAAAATACTTTTCTCTGAGAGGGCAAACCTGTAATTAGAACATTTACTGCACTTAACAAACTTATTAATTTAAGAAGTTTGAAGTAAATTCATCAAGGGAAAACCGTAAAAACTTAATGTAAGTATCATCTACTGAGAAATAAATGAAATTGGTTCCATTAATCCAAATATATTTTATTAATGTTTTTAGTCTATATAGAGAGTTTTTTATTTTATGGAATTTTAAATACTTAAATTACGAGCATTTTTTTGTATGTTATTGTCACTAAAAGATTAAATAATCTACTACTGTTTTATAAATCTTATGTGCTATTATATAACTCCCACTAGATTTTTCTATTCTTTCACACATTCCAGGGTGAGTCACTGGAAAATATTCCTTGCCACTGGAAAATATATACATATAAATTTGTTTTAATTTTAAAACAAATCTACGAACTGGGCATCGAACCAATAACCTTTTTCGGTTATTCGAACACTCTACCAATCCACTACTCCACATCCATCGAGAGCCAAAGCAAATAATCTAAAATTTCAATATTTCCCCCACTTAAGACATGTTCGTTTGAAATTCTATTAATTCTGTTGGCGGCTTAAATCATAGAGTTAAAAAAAATAAAAATTTCACCGTTATTTTATCCTATTTATGAATTGTAGAAATGGAAAATGCTGATTCAATAGAGTGAAGTAAACCAGGTATGGCATTTTAGCTATTATAAATACATTATAGTTCTTAATTAAGTTGGTTTGAAAACTAAATAGAAAAGAACTACATAAGTTTTTATGAACGTTAAAATTTAATGATCACGTACTTGAAAGAATTTTACAAATTTACCCAAGAAACACAACAGTTCCCAGCCCTGGTTGAAGTACAAAATAAGCGCGCACTTTATAACATTTAAAGTGTGCAGAAATGCTGTTCAAATAAAATGCCTAATTTTGTTATTAAATTTAAAAAAATTATTATTCTTTCTTTTATGATTATAAACCTTCAATTGTGTAAAACTAAACACATTTATAAAGAAAAAATCACAGTTTCAATAATAAAAAATGCAGGTTTAGACGAAAAACTAAATGCCTTCACATAAAAATGATTTCACAAGTTTCATTTAACAATTTTTTACAAACTTTTACTTGTTTTTCTTTTCAATATTGCCTTCAGCAAATTTATCGAATCGAATCGAACTCAAAAAAAGCCAGCACAGAACTAACAAAGTTATTAAATTATTATTTATTTTTCAAATATACAAGGGAACAAAATAAGGTTCCCCAACGTGAAGAAACTAAAACCCGCCAGCATTTTGCAAATGTTAAGAAATTTTACACTAAATAGAAATGTATTTATTCCAGCGTTGCGGGACTGAACAATTTTGTGGCATTTTGCACAAAATTCTTTTCTTTTTATCGGCAATACAAGTTTATAAAAACAACTGAGCTATAATCGCTTTAAAACTATACAAAATATATAGTTTTTTTCTGTCTTTTCTGGCTGTCTATATGAAGAGATTGCGGGAGTGATCGTCAATAGGCTTGAAAACCTTTGTAAAATATAATATAATAGTACAGCTCTTTAAAGTGCAGAAGCACCGCAGTAGTCGACATATAGACACCTAGAAAGTACACACAAAAACAGATATACATATATTTTCTGTTTTAACGTGACAAATAAATAACATATAATTAACTATTTATTATTAATAATTTTTTACATATAATTATAAGATAAAAGTTCGTTCAAGAAACAGAATATTAATGGTAAAATATGGCCTGGGCAGAGTGAATTATTGCACATAGTTGAGATGGAAAACCGGTTGCTTTGAGGGCGTAAATAACTGTCCGAAACAGCAATAAAAAATTAAAACAAAATTGCAAAGTGTATAATATAACAGAAATCGGTGCATGTTTTCCATCAACTGAGTTCGTAGGCTAATGGGTGCTTAAGAGTAGAAAGGTGAATACTAAACAGCTGTTTGTCCCCCACTAAAAAATATTCTAAATCTACTTCCCTTATCCTCTTCAAAGATAAAGTCATTAATAATATAGGAAATTATATTTTTTAAGTAAAGGAAGAAAAAAACGAACTCTCGCAGAAAGCTCAAGTAGAAGAAACAATTAACCCTGATGAAAAAGTTCATTCAAAAACCATATCTAAAGAAACTATATTTTTTATATCGTCCATTTTACAAATACATAAAACAAATTAGAAAGAAGAAGAAGAAGACATGTCGCTACAAAATGCACTTTAAAATATTTAAGAAAAATAGAAATTCGCTGCTAATTTCTATTCCATGGTAACAATGTGTTGATACAAATACTCAATATTTGTTTAACCAGCTTTTCATTGCATACATTTAGGGTCAGTTTGTTTAAGCTTTGCCAGCCCTATTTACGTATGATTAATAAAAACCATCATATAACAAAATTATAATGATGATACGCCTGCAGAACCGCCCCGTTTGTGTTTCAAATTTGTGTAACAAAAAAAAACTAGGGAAAAATCGCACCAAATTCATGAAATTAAATTTAAAAAGAAAATTAATGACAAAACTATATCTTTATCGATTGTTTTTGTTACTTGAAGCGAAAGTCTTTTATCAACACCAATCCAGCCAACAACTTTACTTACTACCTTTTCCACTTCTTCAAGTGCGGTGGCTGCAAATCTGTAGAGAGTTTCTAGGAAAAAAAAGTCTACTTGTGAAGCTGGTGGCAGACGGTTAAAAGTAAAAACTGTTTTGAAATGATGACAGAAGCGACGTCACGGAAGATAATGATGTTGATAATGTTCAAGATGATGTGAACAAGTACCTATTTTCTTATTTTCGTTTTTAAGAAGCCATCAACAAATACGAGCGTATGTTTGAAAACAGGAAAGCGAATGCAAGCCACTAAAAAATCTAGGTTATACACATATTTTGACGTACCCACAATGAACTTATGTATGTATATGGAACACTATTAGTTTTTATTTCATACACATTCGTACCGACAGCAGACCACAAAAAAGAATAGAAAAACTTGATGAGCATTAGCAAAATAACAAAAACATATTCTGCCAAGTTTGTAGTATCAATTTAAAAGCAAACATAAGAAAAATAGTGAAAAATAGCACAGTCAGCAAAAACAAGTTCGTACAAGAAAGCAAAAGGCTTGACAAGAACATTTGAGAAGGAAAGAGTTCTTTCTAGGTACATTCAGGCAGTGAAAACACAAAACTAAAAATACACATTTTTATTTGTTTCTGAATAATAAAATATATTACCATAGATTCGGTAATATTTACTTTTTCAGCTCAGGAATTTGCTTTACGTACACATATGTCTGTACACGCCAATGCCAATGAAGGGGACTGTTCGTTTTTCCAGTGGTAATTGTGGTTTAATGGTGCTAAAAACTATTACTTTGCATACATAGACTTTGGGAATTTTTCTTTATGATTAACATATTTCATTAAATTTGTATTTAATTTTTTTTTCATTAGAATTTCTCTATATTTTTCACAAAATTTAATTATTTTCAAAGCATTTTTTAGCTTTAACTGGCACAATTAAAAATTATCTTTAAATTACTTCACATCTTGCATTAATTTGCTCCAAAAGGCAAAAACTTAAGCCAAACCAAATTCACAATATAACGCAAAGAGTTCCACAACACGTACCGTTAAACACGACGTTTGCAATACATCTACTGACAAAACTACAACTACTTTTAACCATTTTACGAAAAACATCAAACGTAGTAATAGAAAACATTCACAAACTACAACAACAACTGAGAGCTTTACCGAAACCGAATGCTTCAGTCGGCTGAACGCCACACTCAGCAATAACTTCGTTTAGGTCTTCTTCTACATTTCGAAGTTGGATACGAGAAACTGATTGCTGAGCGAATTTTCTTCTTTGGTAGAAAAATTATGTATTCGTCTGCTGTTATTGTTTCACATCTCAGACAAGCAGGCAGTCAAAATTCAGTGTGAAAGCCGACAACTCACAGCCCAACGTTATAGAGATTGAGTCACAGAACACAGAAGCACAGAAGAAGAGAGCAGGCACAACGTTATTCGCATTCTATTTGGCAAAAAATTAAAGTTGAGTGTGGTCATGGTTGCTATTGAGCACAAGAAATAAGAGTGTATTTTACTAAGAGATATAAATGGGTATAACAGTTATTTAAAACTAAGTAATTATGAAATAATATAGAATTGAATTCAAAATCCCAGTTGGAAATACAAGGAAAAGGATTTGGTTTTTGCTTTGACAATCTCTGGCATTATTTTATAACTTAAATCACTTTTAAATTGCAGTAAAAAAATTAAGTTGTAAAGCTGAAGTAATTAAATGGCAAAAGAATAAAAAAATTAAAAAAAAGAATCCTAAGAAAAGTATTCGGAAGAGTGCAAGGACAATTTTTCAAATTAGTTACTCGTATTTTTAAAGGTATTTTGTACTACTTTCTGCAAATGGAGACTGAAGATAAAAGTTAGAAATAAAGCTTAAGCTCAAAAGCTGAGCACGTTGGTGCCAAAAAAAGCCAATACCAATCGATTTATATCAATGGCTCTTTCAAAATCCACGAAAAAAACGATTACAATTTCTTAGCTAAGTTTTATTTTTCAACAGGTATCTTCATTAATTATTTTTTTAGTTTACAGGACTTGTTATACAGATCGTTTGCGGAAAAACCTGCATGAACATCTTTCAATAGGCGCAGGAACACATTCTGAGCCGTTCTGGCAGTTTATAAAAGTACGAATAGGATTCTATTTTGCCTTCTAGATTTCAATCGATAAATATTATTGAGTGCAATTTACATAAAATGAAATTCTAATGGGAGAAATAAAACTCTTTAAATGGTTACGAAAATACTTATTTCCGGTCAAAAATCCGCTTTAGATATTCGAATGATATACAATAGGTTCCACTAGCTTTTATTCAAAGCAAGAACGGAAAAAAGGGTTGGGACTGGATCTCAAGCATTATTCAAATCGCAAATGTTATTAAACCAAAAATAAAAAATTAATTTATTAGCAAATTTTCGAAAATTAAAATTGAAATCTTTTCATTTTGTTTTAAAAAAGATGGATTGAAAATTAGTACAATAAAAAACAAAAAAGCTTTCATTTGTTTTAATTAAGACCGCAAATGACTTTACAGGCGGTTTTCTGAAGCAGGGGAACGGACTATTATCAAATTTTTGATGCAGTCGGAGATATCGACTTTGGACAAAAAAAAAACTAATTGAAAGTGTTAAAAATTACAACCTCGTATTTTTTCTTTTTATTTTACCAAACAGAATTTTGTTTTGTTAGACTCGATAGAACAATTGGAAACACACATTTTAAGAACAGCTCATTGAAATTGTGCTTAAAGAACACTTCAGGTCATTGGATTTCCTTCCTTCGGCCAAATTTAATGGTATTGAAAAAATTCCTAAAAATTAAAAATTTTTTGTATGCTTTTTAAAAGCATCTTTTTTTAAAATACAAATATGACGACAACATCAAAACCATTTAATACGTTCATGGTATTCGTGGTGTTTTTCTCCAATTGTATTGGAGCATTGAAATAATATGAATTTTTGTATTAGTATGCAAAGACTCTTTTTTTGTAAATTTAACAATTCAGTTCGTTTAATCAGTCAATAAATTGTTTGATTTTGCACCGGGAGTTAGAGCCACAAAGCAACAATTTTAGAAAAATAGTCGTTGAGCAAAAACAGGCAAATTTTCTCAACAAATATTATTATTATTATAAATATTTTATAAAATTATAGAATATTATTTCCTAACTTTCATGGCTGACCCCAATACAGACAAACATCATATATTTTTATATTCATCAAAAGTATTTATTGAAAAAATATAGTTTTTAAACCAAAACTTTCTTGACTTCACAATAATATCTTCTTAATTTCTAGTGGTAAAAAAATATGTCCATAACACAATAACTTAGTTCGAAGTAGTACAATTCAGTTCGGTTTTCTATTTTTCGCTTTATTGCAATTGACTTACAACGGGTGCGACCTCTTACCGTTTTCGCGCTTGAACCACTTTTGATTATAGCTTAAACCTGACAACACGGGAAGGGGTCTATTTTCAGTTATTCAAATAGGCACGAGATATTGTGGCTGGCTACTTATTCCCCTTATTCATAAGAACCCAGATGTTGGGCAGTTTTTATCAAAGTCCGGTTCCTTTGAAATATAATATCGAAGGAGTTACTGACAGTTGGAAATAGATAGCGCGGGCTCCTGCTGCTTTTACATATCAAAAGAAGATGTGTGCTGGAAATCCAAGTACGGATGATAGTGAGACGTGGACAAGTGCACCAAGTGGAATTGGTCCACCAACGGACTACGTCATAACGTCAATACAGGTGCTGATGTAAATCATAACAATCTGTGCAAACCAAAACCATTTTTGTGAAAAATATTTTGTTCTTCATGTGAATATTTTAAAAAATGTCTGTTTTTTAGGTAAATTTACTGAATTTAAAAAGGCTAATGGACACAATTAAATGTGTTGGTGAAGAAGAGCGAAATTTCAATTTTATGTTTTCAGCACAGTAATATTACATTTAAATTGAGTGCCAAAAAGAGAATCATTTAAATGCTCATGGCTATTGAGTATTCAAATTTATACGGATTCGAAGTACTCGTATATTAATATCCAAATTCATTAGTTTCTCGCTTTAACTCCTGAATCAAATTATTTGAAGTTGTCTTCTTCAAATAAAGCCTATTTGATTTATTAGCATTTAGTCAGAACTTTCGGAAAATTTATTAATTCATGAACCACTAAAATAATTAATCACATTATTCAATCCATTACAACAAAGGAATATGTAACAAATAGTGAATTAAAATCAAATTAAATGAAAACTGAATAAAACATTTGGGTGTCAAATAAACTTTTTGTCACTGCGAAAATGATTTTTTTGAAAACATGAACTTTTACTCATAATTAATTAAATAATAAATAATTAAGTTATCACGAACGCTACTTTGCTTTCGTTTGGCTGTTAGTCGAACACTCTCCCAACTCATCAATCGAACATTTTGTACGCACCGTTCAACTGTCCGTTAATTTACTTATTTAAATTTCCAATTGTTTACCCAATTCTCAAGCAATAATACTTTGTTAACATACAGATTAGTCTAATTTTTAATGCAAACTCGGTCAAATTAATATTTTACCAACACTAAATATGTAAAAGATTATACAGTTTTTCTACTTACCTTGACTACAAAACGAAGAGAAAAAAAATATATGAACAGCAAAACTGAAAGGAGAAAAAAAAATATGAATAAATTAGACACAAAGAAAGCAAAAAAAAAAACAAACATTATTGCTTTTAAAGCAATTTTCGCAAACAAAGTTCTACATTTTTGTGGAATTGTCAACTATTAACCTCAATTTTGTTTATTATTTTTGCATGATTGCTGAAAAATGCATCCAATATTCTACAGTCTGTGAACTCATCAATATGTATCGATTTGCGAACAAAGCAAATTCAATTTTTCATAAAATATTCAACTGCACAAACAATGAGAAACTTCAACTACACAAACAAATTTGCTGGAGCTTTTTAGTCACTTCAATTTACTGCTTTCAACTTTCAAACTGTTAAATCAATTGCTCCTAAATAAAGTCATTTATGTAGTTCTTTTCGCGTGTTACTTCAAGTTTGTCATCTGCCTGAAGCATTTGTGGCCAGCAAAAAAAATTAAGGCTCAAGGACTCTCGTCCAAAAGCAGGGTAATTCAACTTCCTATGCGGCTATAGACCGGCTTCTTGGTTCTTAGAACCTCTCATCTCTTTTTAATCACACTCTATCACCTAGTAAATATTTGTACTGAAGTAATTTTATTTATAAAAGCTTCAATCCATCAGGAGTAAAACCGTTATATTATAATAAGATTGAATATATTTGTTCGCCTGTACAAGGTCTAACACGGAGATTAATGTAAGACATATTGTAGATGAATCTAGCTGTTATAACTCAATCAGATATTCCATCCTTGGGTTCATACTACCATCCAATCTCTTTAAAAAACCATCAGATACTAACATCGACCTTATTTATAAATATATATCGAAAATTGAGTTCCAAAAATTAATCTAACAATAATCTTAATTCCGAGTCGAAAGCCTCTGCTGCTAGAACTCTTTTTTTTCTTTAATATTTACTATTATAAATGTATTATATTAATAAATATGTAATAATAATAATATGGTGAAAAGTGCAACTTTCAAGCTCTCTTATGACGAAATACTTAAAGTTTAAATTTTATTTAAAAAAAAGTTTATATTTTCGCTTTTAAATTGCGGTGGAAAAAATAGATTTGCCCACAATAATTAAAATAATATGAATATCCTTGCAGAACATAAATAAATCTGGGCAAAATAACCTCAAGGGCTCATTCCAATCATTTACTCGTTCATTCGTAAAAAATAGTTCAGTTTTATTAAACTCTTATTTGACAAATATCTTTGCAGTATTTGTCAAAAAAAGCCTTTAATAAAACTTAAATATTTTTCGTGAATAAAGCAGTTGGACTTTAAAGTCATTAAATTCTCTACAAGAAACGATCTAAAACGGCTTTGGAAACACTTACCGGACATTTGTCCAATACAAAGATTTCGGGGATTTGGCTCCTACTCCGTTGCGGATTTCTTACAAACTTAAAATCCCAACTTTGTTTTTGTTAAACATTTGTTAAGTATCAAAAACAAAAATTTTACTCCTGAACTGAACTGTTGGCATCCAAAGCAGGCTGAAACACAAATTAAATAATCAGCTGTGCTCTCAACTGCAGCTGTTACGAATGTATGTGTGTAAAATAAGTAAATTTGTTTAGGAAATTTCTTATTAATAAATATTTATTGTTAAACGTTTAATTTTACAAAATAGTTCACTCTAAGGATTTAACCACTAGAAACTGTCGCTGTATTTAATTTTAAAACAGACTTGTGCCCCTAAAATATGCTTTTTCGATAAGAAATGGCTTCAAAATTTCTTAAAGCCTACTTTATTGTTGCATATACTCGTAATTATGGCCTAAATACATAGAAATTCATTTGCATCACATTAACTCTGCCCTTCGTTTCTTCTTTTGACTAAGACTTGAAATGTTTGCGTTGTCAATAGACTTTTTTGTTGTTACTTTTCGCGTTGTCATTGTTGTGTTGCTGTTGTTGTTGCTGTTGTTTTTCTTCGCCTGCTCGTGTGAATGTTCTAGTTCAGCTTTGTTTGAAAATTATTAACATGTCTGAGACATATATATCACAAGCTTTTGTTATTGGCGCTGGTTTGTTTCACGTCTTTAACTTGCGGTTCTTCATTTTTAGAGCATAAAAAACTTGTGTATGTGTAAACGTTTGTTTGTTTGAATTTAATGCTTTTTAACAAAATATATTATTGTTGAATACAGAAAACATTACAAAGCTGGCATAAAAGCATATTATAAATACACATACATATATAAATGTATATATTTACATACATACCCACATGCATTGCAAGAATATTAATTGCCAACATTTTTCTAATCATATGTTCATACATACAAAAATAGATATTTGAATGGAAAAATTTAGTGCTCCATCAGAACAGTCGATAAAACACAACTCCTATGCATTTTCCTTCTCCGTTGTGGGTGAGTAGTTTGTCGTCAGTGCGGCAAATAATATATAAAGTTTTAACATTAAAACAGCTGCACTTACTTTCACCTTTTATATATATTAAATATTTACATTTTATCGTTTAATCGAAGCATCATACACCGAATACCAAAACATTACAGTAATTTCTTGGCCTTCATCGTTTCGATTTACGTCATGAACTGGTTGGCAGCTGTCCATTCGATTTGTGTCCTCAAATTTGTGTTCGCTCAGAATTCAATTTGCTTCAACAATCTACTTGCAAAGAAGTCTCAGTTGCTTGCAAACAATTTACGATTTTTCAAATATGTTATACTACATATCGTTGCCTTAATATAGAAAGGTCACTCGTTTTTTCTCAAATCAAGTTTTTGGTAAATTTCGAAAGATGATCTTCCAACACATCAGGGGAGAAAAAATTGACGTGATCCGACTAAAAATAACAAAAATATAAGCAGTTGAAAAAAGTTTGGAGACTTCAAAACTTAAATTTTTTCTCTCTCCTGAAAAGCGAGGAAAATGTTACTTAGGGCCTTTCTATATTAAGGTATCGATAAACATATATATATATATATATATATATATATATATACTACACATACATACAAATTAATAAAAAAAATTTAAAATAAAAATTCATTTCATGTTGTTTTGTTTTACATTACATTAAGCCATTTTTGGAAACCAATCGCCACCGAAATGTATTTACGTACGTACAGGGTGGCACAAAGTTAATCATCCAATTTTATTGTTAATGTTAGTGTTATTGTTTGTTTACAAAAAAGTACGGTTTTGAACGACTGACGGTCAGCAGACATTAACTTGTGCTCTGTTTGTACTTTCTATCGGATGATGTCTAAGACTTTTACAAAAATTCGCTATTCTTTTGATGTCCCATTGCAAATTTTAACATCTGCCTATAGGTGACTTAGTTTTGTGCCACTTCAATTCACTTTCTTCAATTGAAACACTTTGTGACTCTGTCGTCATTGACAAACTAGTTTTTTTTCCAATTATATTACACATTAGAACCCACAACAATCGCCATTTGAAGAAGTTGTATTCATAAAAATGTTGGCATAAGTTGGACCTTAGCCAATAATTATCAATTTATGTAGGAGATTACAGGTAAAATGTGTGTTCGAAATTGTAATAGATTGTTTCAGCTCCTCTATGTAGGAGTTGGTTGAATAGTCAACCAACATTCCAGAACTTATTGGTTCGATTCCCACTAAAAGCTTTGCTTGTCTGTGGATACAAGCAAAAATCAGTGCAATTTTGTTATCGTTGTTAAAAAATAAAGGGATATCTTTTTCTATTTTACAATTTTTTTGTTTTTCTTTTCTATTTTGTACAATTAAAAGTAGTTTTCTTTGATTAATTAACTCTATTTGTTTGTCTCTTGCCTATAAAAGACAGTTGATAATTTTGCTGCCTCTCCATCTATATTTTAGTCTATCAATCGGACAAACAAACTTGTTGGCATTTTGTTTTTATTTATAGTTGATTGTAAGTAATGAAGTTTTGTCTATAAAGGAAAAACAGAAAAAAACAGCTGCTAAAGTCAAACAAATCTAAAACACTTTACTTTCTACACAAAAAATTTGTTTCGAAAAGGAATGCAAGTTAGAATATTTAAAAATACTCTTTCAATATACAGAAATATATGTAAATTATTATTAGCTGAATTTTTCTACTATTTTTAAATCAAAATTTCTTCGAAACATTCAGAAAAATTAATCTCTTTAAATTGCCAGTTTTTTGGGACAAATATTTTCATTTATTTGACCACGTTTAAGCTCGATGATTATAATTTTGATTTCAGAAATAATATTATTTGCAAATAAGGTTTTATTTGTTTTTCAAATAAAAAATGCGAAATTTTAGCTCTTTTCTAAATAACTTACAGAATTTTACCTTAGAAAAATAAAAACTCAAAATACACACATCTTCACAAACGCGATGCCTGCAAAAATCATAACAGACAGCTAAAAATTTCCGTAAAGATCGAGTTAAAGGATTTGTGGCATCAAGAAATTATGGCAAATTTTATGTTTTATTAAATATAAAACAAAATTTTCAAAAGCTTTTGAGCTTGTTTTTGAAAAAAAACAAAATATTATAAAAAAAATAATTAAATCGATAAAGAAAATTTTAACAAAACTCTCATAAGCCAAAAGCAACGTCCCTGAGTTGCCGCTCATAAATAAATACTATTTAAGCCGTTAATGGAAAGACTAAGAACAATATTAGAACATAAATAGAATAATCAAAGCACTAGTCTTTTATCTGTAAGCTAATTTAAATTTTTATGTATTTCCCCTGCTCAAAATTATCAGCCGTAAAGTCTTAAAAATCCAAAAAAAAAATTAGAAGAAAACGGCCCTAAAACATGAGTAGTTTTAAGCACTACTGGTGAAAAAATAACTACACTTGTTTGCTGGCGTTTTAATTTTTCTTTTTGGCTTGTGAGAATGGCAAACCAACAACTCTTCAATATCTTTCACATTTGTTTAGCGAACACAAAAACTCACTTTCCACACAAAAATCCATAATGATTCAGAAAATCCTGCAACTTACAGATATCGATTCACGTGTAGTTTCATTCGGTCGCAATCACTTTGTCGCCCATTCAGTTAATGTTTTTATGGCGATTGTGTTAATAAGATGGTAAAGCTGTTGCTCCCGTTGGCGTTGAGGCCGACAGTGATGTTAATGTTAAGCAAATGGCTGGCATTGGTCGCGTTGAAATCTCAGCAATAACCAAATTGAAATGCAGATTGATGAAATAAAGGGAAGCAAAGCATTTTATGAATTTCAATCGCCATATACACAATGGTTCTCAAATTCAGGGAAATTTCCAAAAAAAAAAATTAAATTCATTGTAAATATTATTGAAAATACTGTTAAAAAATTTCCATGTTAGAGCTCATGAACACGATGGTTTTTTCAAGCTCATTGACATTTATTCATATTGCAAAAAACTACCTGAACCTGCAGTTAATATTTATATATTTCACATTTACAAGATGTTAGAATATAGAAAATCACAATTAATTCTCTTTTACTAATATTAATGTTCGTATGCTTCTTCTTCTTTTTTGTAAAATCGAAATATTTGATTTTACAAAAATACTCTTTCCGACTGTATTCGTTTTATTAAAGCAACTGGATTTATTTAATCGATTTAATCAATTTAAAAACCATAACATATTGTACAACATTTTAGCGGTTATTTGTGCTTTTGTAGCTGTCGATATGCCGTTATTTCTTAGGTGCTACCCTACGCATGAGTAGACTGAAAAAATATTATTTAAATTTCATTCAAAAACAATTGAATATAAAGTTGAATGTTTGAATATATTTTTCAAAGGTTTTCAAGTCTACTGTTATGTAATAGACAGCTGGAAAGCAAACTAACAACAGCTTTATATTTAGTTCCAAAGTTTAGTATATCACATTATCGCTCTTTTTAATGTTCACACAGCTGACGAGCCGAGCTTCTTACGTTGTTGCAAAACTATACTTTTCTTTTCAGAAAAAAAATTTTAATACGATGTAGCAAAAAATTTATGGAAATAAAACAAAAACAAGAAAAGCCAACAAAAGAAAATGAAGTGTTTGTGTGACAAACACGATTCAGATTTATACACAAACTTCCCTTCACAAAAATCTTCTCCAATTTCTATAGTATTTTCGCAAATTACTCTACAATCACAGACTCTTTAAAAACATGTGCGCAGTTTTGAAGGCATTACATGGCACCGCTTTTAAAATACATTGTTAATTCTTTATTTGCGTTTTCAGACGTTTGTCTGCATTTCCTATTTTATTCAGGGAAAATACTTTTTTTTTTAATGCCGCATGAAGCAGAATGTAAAATTTTGAGGTAACAGAACAATTGCAGTCATCTTTTTCGTTAAAGATAATTGTGATTGCGTTTTATTTTACTGCATTTGCAACAAAGAAAGACAATTTCCTTCTGTCTTGTTGTATAATCAAGTCTCTATATACGAAATGGGCTTAAAAATTGTGAAACAAATTAAATGAGTTTTTTATTTGCTATTAACTTCATTTTGTTGACTTTAATTATATTGTTGACAAAATATTTTCGAAGAGAAGCTTAAGCAAAGAGAAAAGCTAAACTTAAAAAGCAACAACTAAATTAAATTCAAAATATTTGCATATCTGCTTACGTGCGTTACGTACGAGAAATAAAAATCTTTATGGTGGAAATAGTTTTGTAAACCGGAATTAGTAATAACTTATTGATAAGGGGTTTGTAACAACATTGAAAACATAAACGTGCGTTTGAATTACACTTTAGCAGAACAGCATGAACATTCATGTATTCTAATATATCAAAATAAGGTTAAAAATTAAAAAAAAAAGTCTGCCCTTTTAGGTAATATAGCCCTGTTTCGCTTATAAGCTCTGTAAAGCGCATCAGTTAAGTCGTAGTAAACTCTTTTATTTTCCTTAAAATATCGTACATTTGCAGATAATTTAATTGCCCAGGTAGAAAATCTGAATGAATTTTTCTCTTCTGTTTGTTTTTGTGTCTTCTACATGTTTTATTATTTTTATTTACTCATTGCCGCAGATAACACAAAACATGTTCTTGAATGTTTTTAAAATGTTATTATTTATTTCAGTTGGTACGTTTCAGTGGCTTGTTAATAGGGAGTGCACTGTGAGTGATATTTGTATGACTGACTGACAGCCAGAGTGACTGAGAAAGTCAGTGAATGACAGACAGTATATAAGACTAGGAAAACTAATACACAAAGAGACGAGGAATGTGGCAATGTTGAAGTTTATGGATGGCTGTGTATTCTGCTGATAATAATCTACTACTGTTAAAATGATGACTTAACATTAAATATGCAACAAGATGAACGTTTTAACTTTCATTTACCCAACCGTTTATTACAACAAATACACATATACTGACGTGCGTATATACATACATAAATGTATGTACATCTATGTATAAACTGCATACTCGTGTACTTGCACACATACATACCCGCATACACACTCACCTTAACGGTCTCAACAATTTCCACAGTTAGATAAATGCAGATGCTTCTTTTTCTTGAAGTTTCATATTATTTTGTTTACAATCAGCACTCCCCCTTTTAAGTGTTTGATATAAAGACGTCATTATTTTTATTATTTTGCTGAAATTTTGCAGAAACGAAAAAAAAATTAATATATACGAGTATGTACAAAAATATTGCAACAGAATACAATTGTCAACGATTTTCATTCTCGTGCATTCCCTCTGTCGTTTTCTAAATTTTCACAAATTTAAACACAGACATACAGACATAAAATAAACTCAGTATTTTGGCTTGACATATGAAATATTTTTCGAATAGCTGGTATAAGTGGTTGCTCTCAACATTCTAAAAGATCTCATTAATAAAATGTAAGTCAAAAAAGTGAATTTTTCCATTTTCTTCAGTCCCCAGTCTATGTCTATATGAATAGTGAGTGAAGGTATATTTGTGTATTTGAATTAATAAATTCTGTTCATAGAACTTAAAAAAAAACACTCAAGAGACACATTTCCGGTTGAGTAAGTAATTACATGTGTAATTACAGTGCGGCTCGTTTTTTGTGCTGTATTTTCACGTTAAATGAACCCCAAACGAGTAATACGAGTAATTTTTTTGTTTTTTTATATTGTATATTTTCAAAAATATACTGAATAACTTACAATTATTTTCAGTATATATATATATATATATAGAGAGAGAGATTTTAGTAAACTTTCCTTCGCCAGCTTAAATATAACGTATTAGAACGATATATTATAAAATTTCTTGAATATACTAAATACTTTAACAAAAAAATATTATAATTGTTATTAGCAATAATTTTTATTCATATAAACGGATGTGTTCTAAGTTTTGACTTGGATTAAAAAACCAAAACTTTTCTAAATCTCCATAATTAACAAATTAATAAAAAAAAAATTTAAAAATTAATATTGAATATTGAAAATTTCTTGTTTTTTAGGGTTTTTTTAAGAAAATAAATTTAAAATTTTTGGACAATTCAAAAATTTTATTAATATTTCTAGAACACAGCCGGAATTACTTTTTTTTGTCGTAAAAAACTTTAAAATTTTAATTTGCTTTTTTGGCAATTAATTTCTTCAATTGACGACCATATTTATATATTATTGTACCACCTACAAAGCACGGGAATTCCCGTTATTATTTCTAAGGAAATCGAAAGTATTAAAAATAGATCCATTTTTAGTACCAACATTGCAAAAAAATTAAGGGGTCTCGAAAACAATGTCGTCGTGGTAACAGTGAGTAGCGAAAACCGAGCGTGCACTGTATTTACGCGCTGCTTACTTTTTTCGCCAACACATAATGAATTTCTTATCGCCAATAATTTTAGAAAAAATTGCGGTACACAACTTTTTAATAAAAAACTGAATACTTACAAAAAAAAATTCTACATTTGGAATTTAAAACCTTTCCTTAATTTTTAATCAGAAAAGACTCTTTCTTAATGTACAATTATTACGAGTTTCTGTTATTTAGAATAAAACGCTTTCGCAGTCATAATCGAAATACAAATGTCGGAACTGAAATCATATACTTTACTAATCGACTCAAAACCTTAATGAAAATTGGAAAATAGACCAGGTACTTGCCATTATAGTAATGAAATTGATTTTTGTTCCCAAATCAATTGTTGTTATACTTCAACCATAAAAATAATTTTTACTATTGTAGCCAACCATATGATTGTCATGGGAAGTCATGACTCTGGACAGTACAAATTACTACAAATCGAAGGTGTTCGTTTAATGATTTTATTCACAATTTCGAGTGACAAAACTGTTTAATAGCAAAAAAAAATTTACTATATTTCAAATTCATTTCATTCCAAAAACTTTTTTACCATCTTTTTTATGGAGCAACTTGTTCATTTTCCAATTCTTTACTTTCTGCATGTTTGTTGACTTGTATAAGTATCTACGGCACTGACAAACCTCAAATTAACAGCTGTTTCAATTTGTTAGTAAGATGGGGACTGTAAAATCGCAATTGAGGTTATAAACCAAAAAAAAAAAGGGGAAATCGTTGTTCACTGTAGTGCTAATTCACTTTACCGCGAGTTCAAGCATATAAACTTTTTAAAGTCGCGCTAAAACTAATAAAAAGACACTCCACTTAATAATTATTTAGTGAGTGCAAGTTGCTCGACTTTAAGGGCAAATGAATGCTCCTCTGTAACTTGTAAAAGCTATAAAAAAATTGTTTAGCTAAATGGCAATGTTTTTTTTAAACTGCGCTATTAACCAGCCGAAGAATAACCTTACAATATACATGAACGAATACCCTTAATC
Source organism: Epicampocera succincta (assembly GCA_932526305.1). NCBI lineage: Eukaryota > Metazoa > Arthropoda > Insecta > Diptera > Tachinidae > Epicampocera > Epicampocera succincta. The sequence continues at coordinate 65,401,995 of OW052034.1, forward strand.
TAATTAGATGCGGTTGCTTAAGAATTCAACTCCCTTTTCAGGTTCACGAAATTATTTTCCGTTAAAACCGTAGTATTTGGTTAATATATTGAGCTAATTTAAGTTTTTCGGCTATTCGCATTTTCCTTTTTCTTTTACGTGCTCGCTTCTGGCAACACTGTTCATTAAAATGTACCATTTGTTTTTAAGGAATAAAGGGTACAATTAAAACTGTTCTTCGCTTGAACAATCCTTGCTCGCATACTCGTATATCTTAGTAAAATGTTGTTTTATTTATCACCCCAATTTAACCTAATAATGTTACAGTTTGGATGAAAAGGAATTTACACCAATTACGAAAATGTTTAATATGCAGACCAACATCAGCAATATAGCACAGACAAAAGCAGCTTTTATATTTCTTCTTTGTATATATAACTCTTTTTTATAATATTTAGCATTCTAAGGATACATTTTAGCTAACGGATGTTACCGCACACCTAAATAAACCGAATGAACTACATATGCAGCTCCCTCTCAGCAAAGAATTAAGCTCAAGGTCTTGCAGTTACAAACTAAAAAAAAAACCAAATTCTTAGAAAAGAAATTTTACTTTTTTTACCAAATAGCTGTTTAGATATTGTGTTTGTTTTCCCTCCACTAATATTTTGAATTACTTTTGGGTAACAAAATTCACTGACAGCAAAAAAAAAGTTAAGAAAAAACATAATTTTTGAAAACTTTCTAACAAAACCAAGCAAAAATTGCTAGTTGTGTATTTAAGTAGCAATACCAGTAATAGAGCAGTTGTAGCAACAGCAGTTGTTAGAGAATCTTCCCAAAATAAAAATAAAATACTTGTAGCATTTTGTAAAACTATGAAGAGAACAGTGAATATTAAAGATGCCAACTGGTTAAATTTATGGGTGGTATCATTTTGAGCAACCGCACACAAAATGCTCTCATACTTCCGGCCACAATAATTTGTAGCATTGATTCTGTTCAAAGAAAGGAAAAAAAAATAGAAATCTACAATATTTCAAGAGTTCAACTTGAAAATATAAATTTATATTCTACAAATGATACACTTATCAAAATTATATTCGTTCTAAGTGGCTCGTGAGAAATATCTGTATAATAAAATTCATCTAGCATATTTCGTAAGCCCCCTTCCACCTTCTTACCAAACCTTCTAGACTGATTTATTTTAGGAGTTACAGTTGTAATGGTGTTCTTATTGTTTTTGGCAAAATTTATTATGATGGCAGAAATAGACGAACTATTGCCAATCACCAATGTCAGTTTTAAATAGCTGATGTATTTTACTTTATTTTAGTTACTGTCACGGGAAAAAATACACAGAGAAAAAGTTAATTTACTGCTGTGTGTGCTTAATGTGACCAGCTGCGGGCATTAAAGAACACGAATATCTTTCTTTAAGCAGAATTGAAAAGAATTCTAAAATTTCATTTTCAGCAGCCAAATGCAGAAAAGTTTAATATTTAAAGGGATATATACGGCAAACAAAACTGGGGTCATCTCCCACGATGTCGAAAGTCAACGTTCACCAATATTTTGCACTAAAGAAAACTGGCCTCGTTATGCGAACGTTGATGTGAGAAAAACTTAAAGCACTTTAACGTACGGTCGTAAATGTAGTTATAGAAACTTTACAAACGTAACACTCGTCAATAAAATAAAGAAAACATCGTCTAACATAATTTATTCGCGTGTAATTTTTTCCCCACTTTTCGGCATAGTGATGTTCAATGTTAAGTTATTTTCGTACATATGAAATTGGAAACAGTACTAAATTGTCTTCGAGAGGTACAAAGCTTTTAACATTGTAATTTATACATTATCGTTATTATTATTGTTTTTATAATTAAAATTATTATGGTTATTATTTTTATACTTAAAATTATTATAATTGTTATTTTTGTTATTTTTTATTATTATTATTTTTGTTTTTTATTTGTATTTTTATTATTACTTGTTGTTGTTATTATTATTTTTTACTACTAAAATTATTACTGTTGTTGTCATTATTTTTATTATTAAAATTAGCATTATGATTAATCAATTATTACTTTTATGAACCAATTCAAAAGTACCGAATATGGGCAAATCTGCCGCACTGCTATTTAATTCATATGAGTGCCAGCATTGTCTTCGAATGTCACTTAACCGCGCCGTAAAAATCTATTTTATACACGTTGAAACGTTCCGACAACGCGTTGCAACGTGGCAGTTAATTTCGGTAAGCGAAATTAATTTTTTTTTTTTTGGTATGCTCAGAAACGAACTAATGTACGTTAGCTTAAGTGTACGTTCGCATAAATGTACCTTAACTGGCCGTACGGTGTTATATCGGGAAACACTAATGTGAGCGACAAATGAACGTGCCAAAACAAATGCTCTTCTTGCAAGCGCTAACGGTCGACATTGGAATTTTGAAATACTCGAAATATTAGTCGCTTTACGCACTTTTAGCTTTGAGCTTTCATGCACTTAGACCTTTAAAATGGGATTCCAGAGTTCTGCATTGGAAAACCGCTTTAGTTTTGTTTTGCTTTAACGCTTAGTCTTAATATTTGCTTCACGATTATAAAAAAACCTATAAACATTTTATCTAGAAAACATGTTTTTTAAGTACATACATATTTTTTACTGATTTTAACGTTGGTTTAAAGAAATGGCCAAAAATTTATTTGTTTCAACAATTTTTTTTGTCTGAAAATAAATTAAAGTTAGAAAAATAATAATCTTGGTTCTTTGTTGATTATAAATGCCCGTCTTTATTAATTTGGTGAGTTATTTCAATCGGCTAATTCAATTATGGGTGGGCAAAAAATTTTGTTGTGTTAATTTTCCTTGCAGAAATTTAAATCAATTTATTTGCCACGTTTTTGTTTTCTGTGAATACCAAAAGATTTTGAATAGCTGCAGCTGCAAAATACTTTAAAACTTTAAGATTAAAATTATGCGATACATATTTTAAAGCAGCCCACTTTCAAAGCCATACTTTGACTAGTATAATAATTTTGTCCTTATAACCATACGAGGGCATTAATAAAAAAATATGCATCCAATTTAATGTACATCTTTTAGGTGACTGAAATCAATTTTTCTAGTCACGTTGTCGCTGAACAATAAATATATTAGTTTATTATAGTTTATTTAATAAAATCATGATGAGCAAAAATCAAGAATCTAATTCAATAACACATGTATGTATACAAACATACATATATACAACATATGCATGAATTTATCTTTTCGTGAATATAAAAAGTTTATTGATAGAAACAACCTTAAACATGGGAGCATAAATATTATTTTATGTTTTTTGTTCGTTTTTTTCTTTGCTTTTTTTCTTCTATATTTTTTGTTTTATTTTTGTTTGTTTATATTTACAGTTTCAACAAATTCGCTTATCCTCCCATTTATTTGTTTCATTGCTTATCGATGGCAATGATGAGGATGAGGATGACGATGAGCAAGCAAATACTCCCAAGGGTTGAATTTTTGTATCATGTTAAATTCAAGTAAATCGGGAAATAGATTCTTGCTTTCAAATTTAGTTTATTGTAAAAAAAGGAGAATACATTTTTTTTGTACTCTAGTATGTATGTATGTATCTATATGTATGTATCTAAATTTATATATGTTAATACATTTGTGTTTTTGTTTAAGCACTATTTGCAGTTTAATGGACCGGTACCGCTATTGCCAATAATTTAAATTGCTTTAAGGGAAGATAAATTGATCGGCCAACTGCCTTTTGCCCACAACAATATGTGTTATTTTGTAATCAGGTGTTTATTTTTTTCAATGCCTTGTCATGCATCCAGCAGAGCTTGCCCTTGAGATATTTATTAATAAATGCAGCAGTTTTTCGATTCTGAAAATCTTACTAAAGCTGACGTAATATCACAGATGAGCTTTTAAAAATGTGCTGTTTACAGAACACGAATGTGCGACGCGTCTAGAAAATTTGTGTGGAACGTACACAAAAATGTAAAGCATTTTATACAAATTTTTTACACGTGTCACTCACTGATTCGTATTCTGTAAACAGCACATAAATTTAGTACTTTGGCGAATTTTTATAAATCGGATATACATATTGAGATAGTCAGGTGTGAAGTGAAAAGTAAACTGTTTTTACCTCTTCTGTAGAAAACGTAAAACGCAAATACGATGCGTTTCAAATTCGCCGTAATTGTTACACGCCAGGAGTTATATAAAACCAAAATGCAGGTATGTGTAAAATTTCACGTTTTTTAAGGGTTGCAGTTGGTTGGCTGGTTAAGAAAAATTATGAAAAAAATTTCAACTTTTTTATATTGATAACATGAATAAAAAGACAAAGAATTCTGTTCTAGGAAACATAGTCCCATCATCTTCTTCACTACATCAAACGTTAACGATCATAAAAGAAAATAAAACTTTAAAATTGCACCATCACCAAAGCGTTACTCGTAAAATTAAAAATATTTCAATACCAATTATGTTTTTTTTTTTCCAAATACAGTTTTATATGAAACAATCTAAGAGACGAAAGTTTTCGCTACAATTAGCAGAACTGGATACTTTGCATTATTCTTTCTGGCAAACGCTTGTTTATTTCTCGTATAATCAGTTCAATCAATGCCGAAGAGGTTCTTAACAAAGTGTGCTGGTAAAATGCTTAAATAGACTCTGCATTTTTTCCAGTAAAATTCTGTTATTTTTTTCATTCTTGCACTGATGGTTTGAAAGCACCAAAAACTTCAATCAAGGCACATCATGAGCAGAATAATAAAAATTTTCTTTATAAAATATTGTGATGTCCTGTTTGGTATTGATTTCTGCTATTGTTTAAGCGAGTTAATATGCGAATAAACAGCTTGTGGGTGTACAGCTTTAATTGGAAAATTTTCTGAGGAATTTTCAATGCAAAAAAAAAAATTAATAGAAAAATATGATTTGATTTTATCTAACAAAATGGTTTATTTTCATTTTAATTATTTTATGAGAGAAGCAAAATCTGTTATAACGATGGCTTGGTGTGGAACAAAAGTATCTGGTATCTTGATTGCTTTGTTCTATAAAAACAACATTTTTAAAGGTTGTGGAAAGAATATTCAATAATGCAATTTTAAGCCTTCTTTAAAAATAACACATTGAAGTCTTTGTTTTTTTAAATATATATTTAAAATTAAACATAAATTTTATTTTTATCGGGAGGAAACCAGGGAATTGTTAATTTGTAATCAACTTTTTGGCAAATAATGTCTCAAACTTGGAAGCAAATCTTGCAGCCAAAACTAATCAATTTCATTACTTAGACAAGAAACCGAGAGGTCTATCGTGGTCTGGTCATTTTAAGCCGATGACTTCTACTTAGTGCCAGCTAGAAAGCTGTTGGCGTTGCCAGATGCTAAATATTTAAATAGTGTTATAAATCTATACAAGAAAGTCGATATCGAGCAAGTCCTCAAAGAGACTTTGACACCAAAACCTAAAAAAATCGAAATGGCTCTTATTTAGATTTTCAATTGAAATAAGTCAGCTTTTACTATTGCAAAATCAATTTTTTGATCCAGTATGACGCATATCAATATCCTTTCCAATTTTTACTTCCATGTAATGAAAAAAGTATGTGTAATAACCATGATATAAAATTATTATGTTTCTATTGGAAAATAGTAAAATATATTACTTAGTTGATTTCGCATTTCAGCTGACGACAAGTGTGTTTTATTTATATTTAATTTTTTGCTTTTTTATAGCTCTAGACGAAATAAGAATTATAAACTAAAATAAATTAAAAAAAAAAAACAAACAAAAGAAAATTCGAATAACGGTAGAATACAGTGAATGATATGAATTGAACTGACTTTAGAATTTTATTTAATTTGATTTTTTGTACGAGTTTTCTTCCTCTTATTGTACCACAAATTCGCGTATTATCTTGATTGCTAGAGTTGATTTAAGCTGTACATCTAGGAGAAAAATAACAATGATGTGACTGCGACTGCGACTGCAACTGCGGCTGTGAGTGTATGTATCTACATACATACATATGTATGTATGTATATGTACATATGTATGTATACATATATAGATATGTACATATATATGCAGGTTAAATAACAAAATTGTGCTGGAGTTCTTTTAAACAATTTCATTGATTCTCAAGCTTTGCACACGATTGAGTCTTTTCTAAATTCCATTTGTCAGTTTTTCTTTCTTCGTTCTTCAATGCCACTGTTTTTGTATTATCCTTTTTTATAACATATTATTTTTTATATTGTCTTTCTATTTGCTATAGTCCCGTTATTGTTGTAGTTAATTCAAGTTTTGTTGCCGTTGACTTGATTGCTTGAGAAATAAAGCAGGTAAAGGCAAAGAGCTTTAGAACTCTTTTTCTCTATATTTTCTTATGTTTTATTTACTGTTATTTAATTTAACAATTTTAATATATGTTTTGTATGTTCTTATAAACATTTTCACACACACGAAAGTATTGCGTTATAACACATCTGTGCATACGTGTGTGTGTGGGGATGTGTACGAGAATGTTTCTTAACTATCCTGAGGGCCAAAGAAAAAGTGCGCAGTTAAGCCTGGCTGAAAAACTTCCTCTTCAGCAGGCCTTTGGGGAAGCCTTTTTATGCAGAATATTTCTAGCATACGGCGCGGAAGTATGGACAGTATCGAAGGCGGATGAGGAGCAAATCCTTGGTGCTTTCGAGAAAAAAGTTCTGCGTTCATTCATTCATTCTGCATTCAAAAGTTCTGGTTTCTGGAGAAGAAGATTCAATTACGAACTGTAGGGGTTGTACAGCGATGTGAGCCTAACCAGGCGTCTGCTGATCAAATGGCTAAGCTGGAAAATACTGCTCCAATCCGTAGAATCTTTGACTCCAAACCAGTATGACAGGGAATTTAAATAAACTATTGTTGGCAACAACCATGTAGTATTGTTTGACCCAACTATACTTTGCCGTCAGAATGTTGTTCCCTCAATCCTAATATTGTAAAAACGGAATTTTACTTTATTTGAGATTATTTCATATTGTGCTGCACTAGACTTAATAGGAAGTGCAATTAATATTGTCTATCGTACATATCAAGACAGGAAAGAAGATTAGTTCAAATACTTAGATTTTAAAGTTAAAATTTAGACTACACAATATTTCACAATAGTTTTATGAAAATCCTGTAATATAAAAATAACATGAGGTTTCGGAAAATAAATGTGCCTGTTAATGATTAATTATTCAAAATATTTTGTCCCAAAATGGTTCAAAATTATTAGAAAATATAAATCTCTTTTACAATAGCATACATTTGTAAGCTTTTAATTAGAATATTCATTTGTTAAGGATGCCTCTAATGGAATATTTCGTACTAACTGATGGCCCCTTTAAGAAGGCTCTAATAAATTACCACCTGCGATGTCCGTTTCAGACACTCCTGTTCAAAGAAGAGAAGTTGATTTTGCAAAGTAAAAAGGAAATAAATTAGACGGGATTTTGGATTAAAATACTTTAATGTAATTTTCAGATTGTTTGACTTTTAATTTAGCTTTTCAAAATAAATGAAGAATAAACTAAACAACAGCGAAAATCAGGTGATATTTAAGTCTTAGAAAGGGCATTTGTAGACGTGTTTATACTTTTGCAAAGAAGAACAGTAATTAAATTAAGATTAAGGAAATTGGTGGTTAAATGAAATAAATAGATTTTTACCTAAAAAATGTTCTTTAAAATTGGGTCATGTAAAAAGTAGGAAAATTATTTCAGGCAGCAATAAAAGAGGGAGAAAGTGCAATTGCTCTTCAGTCAAAACTGATATATATATTTATATTTATATCTTTTTTTTATTGAACAAGATGGAAATATAAATCAAGTATCTTTTTAATATTTTGTTTTTTTATTTTTAAATAGTAATCCCTTTTGACACAGTTTCTTAGTCTTACATTGGCTGTCCTTTTTCAGAGACTCACAACTTTGAGTTGGCAACACTGTTTTATTTAACAGCTGATATTCTTTAGTTTGGTTAGACATCACATTATGAATCTGCGCTAGTGTAAGCAGAGCAATGCTTGCAACTTGCCGAAATCTTTTATCAAAAGAATGGTTCTTCTGTTCATCAAGTGATATTGCTATTGAATTTCCATGCAAAGTTTTGTTTTCCAATGGAGCTCATTTTTGGTTAAATGGTTCAGTAAAAAGCCAGAATTGTGGCACTTGGAAATACCATTGCATTCACAGAAAATTACGGGTTTATGGGCTGATAGAGTCATTCCTCCATATGGCTTCAAAAACAATGATGGCTCTTATTATCAAAGGTGAATGGTGAAGATTCATGTTCCATACGCGTCAGCCATTTTCTATCGCATAAAACTCTTTTCATTGATATTGAAAATAGACTTCTGTGTTTTATTGTGGTTTAAATTTGTATAACTCTGCAATAAAGCACCCAGTATATTATGTTTGCGGAATAACAGTTAGCATTGCTTGTGTTGCTTCAAGTATTGATACGCAGGCGTATGATTGATACGAACGACTACTAAAAAAATATGAAAGCAACAAGTATACGGTAGTATGTCGATGACAAATTTGATCACATTCAGATACCTTTTGGAAATATCTTCCAATTTTACGTACATCCATATGTGCAGTTTATTTTGAGACAAATCGACTACTTTTTTTACCTACATGCAGACCTGTGAACAAAAAATTAGAGAAAATAAACACAAAACAATATAATGAACAAGTTGTTGTACTTTAAGCTGTTGTTTTTTATAACTCACACACAAGGTCTGTCTAACAGACATAATACTTTTTCTTGTATGTTCTTGTATGTCTGTACAAATAAGTGTGGTGCGGTTTAAAGTGTCGAAGCTTGTGTGTGTTTTTGGCACGTAAGTTTAATTTGTGTATATTAAATCTGAAGGCAAACTGTTTTCGAAAGAATATTTTTTTGGTTTTCCCATGTTTGGCTTCCCTAAAACCTACATACATATTTTATTAATTGTAATTCTTTTTATATTTGAATTATTATATTCCAACATAAGCGTTTTTGTAAAACACACATTTTTATAGCATAATGCAGTCATAAAAGGTATTTTATATATCGGTTCCAAATGTTAAATTATTCTTAATATCATGTTAAAACAATTTTTCACCTTGAATAGCCAAAAATTGCCATTTAAGAAATTATTTACTTATTAAATTAATGGAAACAAACACAACATTAATGAACTTTTAAAAGCAAATCTAGTTTCTCCTTTAAATAATTTACGTTTTGTATCTGCTTCAAATTAATTGTCCATGTACCAAAGTAAATAATTTATTAACTTAATTGCTGAGTTAGGAAAATCGCAGTCGAAGAGGAGGAAGTTTCTAATGCAAAACATAAACAACAAAAACAAAAACGAACAACTTAATGATGCGCTATTAAAAATTAATTCGATACAAATTTAAAGACATTTCAGTTACTCTCCGTTTAAAAAGGAAATACTAAATAAACTAAAGCTGAGAAGAAAAATATTCAGGGTTACTCATATACCACGTCTTTTTTGTTATTTAACAGAACGAGTTGTTTTGCGAGACTATAATATTGGCGAAGAAAATAACGTTGTTCAATATTAATGATATTTGTGTGTGGGCTTGTATGTGCGCAGTCTTTTATTCTTAGCAGACTAAAGTTTTAATAAGAAAGTTCGATTCAAAAATTTCTGCAAAAGATGATTATTCTTTTCTTTGAAAAATTACTGCAAAAACTAATGAAACTTTCTTGAATTTCACTTTCTTTTGATTATTACACTATGGCAATAGGAGGGAGTATAACATGTAGACTTTATAATTCTATTTTGTACTGTAAATGTCCTAAAATTATAATTTCAATGAATTCGGATACATTCTGCATCGAAGACTTCACAAAAAATTGTAGCAATCAATACCATTATAATTTTGCCTATACAACTTTCTTCAATAAAAAATGTATTACATGACTTTAGGAAAAAAAACAAAAAGAAATGAAAATGAATGTCGTAAATAAAAGAAAACAAACAAAATGTTCCAAATTTTATTTCTCTAATTCTTGATTAAGTTAAAATCTTTTAGATAAACATGTTTTTACCGATGCAGTTCTCTAGGTTTTTTTTTTTTTTTTTTGACTTGCTGGACCAACTTTAGAACTATTTGTTATTGCTGTTGTTGAACATTTCTAACGGGTGTACGCCTCTCCCTCTTGTAAAGCAATTAACAAAATGACAACCATTTCCAGTTTAAACTTATTGTTGCCTCTTAACGTTATCGCTTTACCCTTTCATTCTTTAAATTTGTTATTTTCTTGTTTTTTTGGAAGTTTGTTTAATATTTTTGCTATTTTTTCGGAAGGGCTAATTTGGAACGGCGTCAAATATGTTTGAGTAGCAAAATGGCGAACTGATGCCAACATGACGACATGATGCCGACTTCCGTGTAAAAGAAATAAAATATTGCAGAAAAAAAACATAAAGTGTTTTTGCTTCTGTTGTTTGTTGTGCAGCGAGTAAATGATTTTCACTTACAGATCTGAGGAGAAATACAAATACACATGCTTATAGAGACAGATGTATGTTCGTACTTATGTGTGTGTAGATGTTTTTATGCACAACTAAAAACTGCTGCAGAAACTAACTTACACCAACTTAAGACAGCTGTTTTATTCAGCTTTGACTGTTTGCCCAATTCACAGAGGACTCGGAAGAAGCGACAATGGATGCTGCTTTGCTTTTGCTGCCCAACGCTTTTAGATTTTTTGGCGCGAATAAGCCATTTTGTTAATTCGCTGCATTTATCAACTTGCAAAAAGCAACACATACACACATACATGTATTTCTTTATACAACTGCAAAGCATACAAACACATTTAAATTTAAATCAACATTCAAAAGTGTGTGTGCAAGTGTTTCTTTTTTCAACTTTTGAGATGCAAAAACTGTTTCTTGTACATATTCTCTGGTAGAAAATTAAAGTAAAACAAAATGAATTATCTGTTTCTATGCAATTTTGTTACACTTTCTACTGCAATTTTACATTTAATTTTTATTTCATTTAGAGAAACTATTGAAAAAGTAATAAAAAAGTCAACAACAAAAGATTTGCAAATATTTCAAAAACAATAGAAACTAAGCAAAGTTTTATGAAAAAACAATGCACAAAAAAATAAAATAGATGGTGAGAATTTACTATAAATTATTATTGTTTCACTTTATGCAAACTTGAGCATTTTCTTAACATCACTTGGGGTGTGTTTTTCTTTATATTTAATTGTGATAGCAAATACTTGTATACCCTAGAAATTGAGTAAATTACGTAGAATACTTGGAAGACCCGAATATGGAATCCAAATGCAGAAGAACAGATTTTATTTTATATGAAATTCTTTCTATTTAGTTTTGACACTGATTCATATTAAATTAACGGTTTAAAACCAATTTGCAGTAGTAAAATATTATGTTATTTTGAAAAATTCAATTTTTTACCACAACTAAAATTAATTAAATTAGTTAAAGCCATCACAATCGTTTGAAACAATTATGATTTGTCTATTTCATATTCACTGCTTATGAAACTGTAAATATGTTGATTTGTAACAAAGCAGCAAAAATATGACGGATTTTCGTGAGTTCAATGGCAATTTTTTTGTTAAGTGCGGAACTGTATGTGGACTTTCCACATTTAATGAATTCTTTGTATTTTATCATTGACAAAAACCATCAGCAGCAACTTCAAGGTATTCAAAGATATACAAATTGAAGAAAAAGGTTTTCAGAAACAACGAAAAGACAAGTTTGAACAGCAAACTTGGCTAAACTTTTTTTTCAAATATTTTCAATCAAACAATTCGCTTAATCAGCGAAAGTTTTGTTTGAAAATAGAACTTCAAAGGAATTTAATTGAATCAAAAAATACTTTTGATACTAAAATTAATAAGATTTTCTTTCACATGGTCATAAAAGAGAAAAATCACAGACCAATAAAAGATTTATGTCGGTTTCTTTACTATGCGTGGTTACTGTATAGGTAACTTTTAAGTCAATATATGTTATCTACTCATAAAGTTTAAACTTGTTTCATACAACTCACCTACTAAACGCAAACCTTTAAGCTGGTAACCGTTAAATGTAAACTCGAACATGATATTGCCTAGAAATTCTGATCAAAACTTATTTTATTTTGCAAAAATATTACAGTTTAATAATTGTAACGTTTGTTAAAAGGTAAATTCCCCAAGTTTGTGTTGGGTTCTATTTTTTTGGGTACATTAATACATCTGTATAAATATTAAAACTTCTATCGCAATTCGAATTATACCAGTACAAATTTCTTCTCGAAAATATTTGTATATGTTGAATTAAATACCGCAAAATTGAATGAACCCCTAACCCTTTAAGTTTTGATTGTTTATTCTCTGCAATTTAATGTTCTAGAAGGGATTTGTGTTTCTTGGGGTGGCATTTCACAGCATCGCATATGTGAACAACAAAACTTTTGTGCTAAACGAACTTTGAAAAAAAAAATACATACACAAGTTTTTCCTTTTTCAGTTATAAATTTTCCTCCACACAGCACAACAACTACCCTTTTTCCTTAAAGCATTTCATACGAAAATGAAAGAAAAAAATAGCGTTGAACAAACATTTCAATTTAAGTTTATTTAACTTTTTCTTCACATTTTATTCCGCTCCTATTTCATTTTAATAGCCTACTCGCCTTTTATTTTTATTTGAATATAATTTTGTACAAGTGTTAGTGTAGTTGCTAAAACACGTACTTTAGACAAACATACAAACACACACACACACATACATACATGTACATTAAACTTATGAAAGCGTGTGAATTTGCATTAATGCATGTTTGTTTGTACGTGTGTGTGTGTACGATTGTTTGTTTGTACCTTAAATGTGATTTATGCAACACTTAAACGTTTTTTACGCTAAAGCAAACTTTTTCTCACATTAGTTTGCTATATCTGGTATGTCGTGTTTGCACATACGACACACTGCTTCACTTACGTGAACCATTGAAACTCCGTGTGTAATGCTCGTACTTATAAACAATCAAGTCCAGTTTTACTGCAGTTTTTTCTTTAAGTTTCCACATTTCATTTCGTTTCCTATCCAATTCTTTCGTTTGTTCTTTTCATTCTTGTTGTTATATTTTAGTTTCTTCTTTTTCAAATCTGTTTTCTGGGAGCAAAAAAAAAACAAACCCCGACCAAGACATTTTCATTTTACTACTTTATTTTTTAATTTACGACGATTCGAAAGAAAAAGTTTATTATTTTTTTTGTGCTGTTTCTTTCTGTAACAATTCCTTTTCATAATTTATTATTTGGCACACAGCTTTTCTACGCTAAATTATGTCACATTTTCCTTAAGTTTGAGTTAAGTTTTATTTAATAGTGTCATTGTTTTAATTAACGACATGTTTATTGTTCCTGATGTTTTTTGGAATTATTTGCTGTGAGCAAGTTTTAGTTTATTTAATTGTCACAAGGAAATTTTATGACTTTAATCTCTAATATGTGTTTAAGGAAAACACTTTAGGGACGAACATCAAAAACACTTATGAGGAGATGCAGCAAATTATGCATATTCTAATAACACTTTGGGGCAGCGCCTAACCTAAATACCAGCAATAAATGAGGCAGTGTAAATGTAAATGTAGTTCCATGTTCCAATATCTGTTCTAAGGTTGTTGTTAGTGCGCTCAAAAAATTTTCAGATTTAAATTTAATAGTGCTTAATTGGTGTGGCGCCACGAACATCTGTTTTGCAGGGCTAAGGTTTAGTAAGTTTAGTTCATACGACCACTAGTTTCGAAGGTATGTTTTGGCGAATTTAGCAATTTTAACGATTTAAGCATGACGAACAACAAACTTTTTTGGACACAAACTTAAATAGACACAGAAATTTCAATAACTTATTAGTATTTTATTGTATTTGCATGCAAATTGAAGTAACAAAATCAAAACAGCTTTTTTTCTCCCTCTCGCACCTTTAGCTCGAAGCATTTATAATTGACTGACTGTCACTATTCGGACTATTCTTCTTGATACAAAACTGTATTGCGTTCGATACCCATAATATTATTTTATCGGCAAAAGTTTTTGATTTTTGTCCCATTTCACGTATCACTAACAATTTTTTAAAATGCACCAATTTGTGGCATAATTGTGGATACTAAGACTTAATCTTGACAACGTGAACTCGAGCAATGAAATAGTAAATTATGCACCTACTTTTATAGGCGAATAATGAGCCGATCACAGTTGCCAAGCAGGGCTGAACAGCAAAAATGCAGTTTTCAAATCTACTATTCATTTATATTTAAATATTACATATTAATTTTGTTCGCCATCACCCTGATTTGAAAACATGTCCTTAAGATATAAATATGTACATGCATAAAACTTTTTTCAAACTTTGACGCTGCAATATAAACAATTTCCGATATGAGAATAATACATTCCGCAGTAAAATTCCCTCTGGCAAATGTGAATAAAGCAATTCGTATGATTTAATTTACCCAATAAAGCACAATAGTGTAGGCGCGTTGTGCCTATTATTGTCTTAATGAGTTTTGACCAATATATATTTATAATAGCTGAAAAAAGTTTATTACAATGTCCAAAAACAAATTTTGTTAAGTTTCTAATTGTGTGCTGGTGTAGCACCGTGAAAATAGTCGCAGATTGTGCTACCATCGCCATTGATAAGAAGATATAAAATTTTGTTTGCAGCCATAAATACTGTATTTTTTTAAGTAAATGTCAAATATTTGAATACATGTACAAATATATTAATATATTTACCTAAACCGTTATTTGTTTTACTATTTCTATAATAGTGTGAAGCTTTTAAAACAGTTATAAGCCTCCGACATCAATGGGGTAGTTAATTTGCCAAATTGAATTTTTGTCAGACAATTAAAAAGCTCAAAGTAAGTTGTTATTCTTCTTTGTTTTGGAAAAGTCAACCACTTTAAAAATACTGTAAGAAAAGTTATATAATACAATTCGTAATCATTGTTGGCAATTTTTATACAAAATTGTGCTTCTATTATGTTTTGGCAAACATTGTATTCAGCCCAGGGACGGAAATTTGCTATTTGCTAGACAAGTTTGCATAAATAATTATCTCGAACAATTTAAGAATATGCTTAAATTTAATTCATTTCAATGTAATTTTGTAATTAATATTTGCTTGCCATGAAAATTTCATTAGTTTCATTGCATTAAACTAAAATTTTCATGTCTGGTTCAATGGACTACATGGAAGTGATGTTTTCCATTTTTGACACTCAGCAATACGATAGAAAAACGATACAACATTTTCTTCTGAGTTGTTATATGAAAATATTGGATATTTCAACGTATACAAATAAAATTCATCACGTTTGAGCCACGTTCTTAAGGGTTAATTTGGTTTGATTAATTATTTTTTTGTACGTGTTTATGGACGATTACAGATAAAATGAGACAACCACCTCACAAAGTTAAGCCGTTGAGTGATGGAATTAAAAGAAAAGACAATTAAGAAGCGGAAGGCATTCAGTTGAGTGATATGAATCGGCGAGTAGAGAAAATACGAAAAAGTTAGAATCCTTAATTTCTAGACGAATGTCAGTGATTAACAGAGATTATTAATAAAACAAAATTGTTGGTATATTTATGTTATTATTTTTGCTTTGTTCATTTGTCTTTGTCCGCCAAGCCTTTATTTTCTTTAATAAGAAAGTTTATAAATGTTCTGCAGAATTTAATACACACACAAATAAATAAAATTCTAAAATCATTGACACACAACGAGTTATCTGCAACGGATTGTAAACATCTGCAAAAACCAACACAAAACTTTAATTTTTCCAATAAGCAATAAAAATATATGTAACCTAAAAAAGTTTCCTGATAAAGGCAAAGCAAACACAGCCTTTTGCTTTTTATAATGGTGTATGATAGCCTGGATGTATTTCCATATTTCTTATAAAATAAATAACAACCTCTGAATAGGAAAACAACATTGCAAACATTTGTCCATACAGAGAGAAGGAGAACTGCAATAAGAAACAACTAAGGGAGAGCATACCCGTTTAGGATACTTAAGCAAACAATTAATACTAATTATTAGCATTCAAAGAAAAAATTAGCATAAACAATTTTCTAGACAAACTGTGTTTCGAAAAATGTCAGGAAAACTAATTTGTAGTTTTTTATAAAAGAACAAAAGTTACTCGTTTTTGCCACAAAAATGTTTATTGATGGAGTGAAATTTCTTTGTGGATCCGCATTCTAACAAAAATTTCGCCAATTCAAATACCAGTATTTGAAAAAAAGTTTTTATTCCGGAAAAAGGCAAAATTTTAAAGTAAGTGTATTGCGATTTTTCTTGAAAAGTTTGCCGAAAATATCTTCATGAGTTCAGTAAAGAATTTTTGTTAAATATGTTGAAGCGGTAGATGAAGTTCTTTTCAATAAAAATAATTTGTTGATAGCGGAAAATTCGTTTCCTCAATGAATCCAAGAAAAACAGGCACGATTTTTTTTGTATTAGAATATTAAGGAAACCTATTAATGGAGAATAATATTCCGAATTATAACAAAAGTTCTCGACTAGTTCTAGATTACATCAGTCTAATTTTAGTTATCTGAATACAAGAAAGATTAATAGTCATGTTATGTTTTAGGTAAATCATTAGAGAGAAGTTGCCTTCTTCGAGATTAGAAACTGGCTTATGCGAAGCTCTCTCTAAGCATTTAAGAAGCACAGCCTACAAAATTCACAATATTATCGTTTCAAAAGTAGCCAAAAAACATAAGTTATTAAATTGTTAAGCAATTTGTAATTCACTCAAAAAGCTAATTTAATATATAAAGGATGTTTTTTGTAGAGGTATAGAACTTTGAAATGGAATAAAACAAAGATGAATTTTTTAAATTGACATAAAAGTTACTTTATTGGAAAGACAATTTTCTGGCATAATAAGTTAAATAAAACTTCTGGCATATAACCGCCACAACTGGCTCGCGCGTAGTCTAATCTGGAGGTGCAATTTTCGATTACTTTTGTGGCCGTATATCGGCAATAAAGTCCTCCAAGTGGTAAATCGTTTTGAGCTTGTCGGTGTAAACGTGACACTATTAAACGTCTAATTATGGCAGGAGCTGTGTGACATGTTGAACCGTCGTGTTGAAACCACAGCTCCTGCATATCAATGTTGTTCAATTGATGCACAAAAGTGTCAGTAATCATGACTTTATAGCGGTCACTATTGACTTTAACGTTCTGACCTGCATAATTTTTAAAGAAGTACGAACCAATGATTCCACCAGGCATACCAAACAATCAGTTTTTCTTCAGGATTATCATCACTCCAAATACGGTAGTTTTGTTTATTGGCGTATCTATTCACATAAAAACGAGCTTCATCGCTAAAGAAAATTCGTTAATGGAAATCGGCAATCTTGTTTCAAAATAAATTTGCCAAATTTTGAAGCGTTGTCGTTTCATGTTGAAATGCCAAGCCAAACTAAACATAAATCACTTGACGGCTGACAAAATGGCCCCCAGTTGAAAACGTGTTGCCAACTAAAAGTTCTATGCCTCTATAAAAAAATTCTTTATTAGCAGCATCTAAGAATAAGTAACGTTTAAACGATTATAATTGTTAACCAGTTGAATCATTATGGAAATAATGTCACGTTCGAAATGTAGAGTGTCGGGTTAGATTTTGGCTTCAATAAAAAACATTTTTTTTCATTTCAGCAACATGGCTACGTAAAATACTAAAATTAATTTCACTAGAAAATTGTGTTGACTTTTGCTTTTTTAATTAATTCCATTTTTAACACATTTGCTTTTCCTTGTCATTTTCTTTAATCCGGAATTTTGCCTGCAATAGATGGCTTTAAAAATGTTCGATGGCTTGAAAATAAATATATATAATTTTTCATAATAGTTAAGCCATAAGAAAGACTTAATTAGTTGTATGGCTCAAATCTTAGAAATTCATGCGGAAATTCATTTGTCTATACGCGTATATGGAGTTTGTGAAACAGTCTATTCCTTTTAAAAAAAATTCATAACAAAATCGGTGAACACAGTTTAAAGTTTTCCCTTTTTTATGTAGAAAAGAGGATTAAAAACCATTATGATTTCTGAGCTTGTCGGCGTGAAATATTTTAGTTCCACGAAGTGGGAGAACTTTTAGAAGAGTAATGTGTAGAAAGGATTGCTTTTCAAATTTAGCAGCAACAACAAAAATAATAATATGGTAAAAATGTCTGAAATATCAAAACTTGTTGAAAATCCTTGCTGCTTATAAAATCTCTGCATCATTTTGTCATAAGCCCGTTTTTGTAATACAAAATTAATTAGTGCTAAATGATTTATGTAAAAAAAAACATATGAGTAAAAAATGAGCCATTTTGGTAATTACTCTTAACCCATTAAGGATATTGCGTAAGATGCATTGTTTAATTTTTCGTAATTTTGAATTAGTTTTCTATAACTCTCAGTTGCATAACAGATAATATTTTTAAGAATTAAATGAGTTTATTTTAATTTATATAAGACAAAACGATTGTACTATAGCATGGTATGCCACAGAGAAGGCATCAACTTATTATACAGTGGGAAGCAAGTTTCGAACAACTTAAACCTAAAGAGTAAACGATTTAAGCAGGGCGTGTCATAACGCATGTGTACTGACTAGACTAGAAGGGCTTAGTGGCTCTTCCAGTGTATTTTAAATAAGTCTACAATAGTTTTTTAATAGATTAATGAAAATATATGTGTATACTTTCCCCACTAATGTATTACAAAGCCCATGCAGGCGTTTTTATATCTGTGGTAAGAGAAAATCTTCCACTATAGACTTGGAGGCCAGAAATTATTATATGATGTAACGATATCTTGCCATATTTCGCAGAGTGTAGAATTATTGTGTTGATTTTTTTCTCCCAACAATCGTAGAACTGTGGACCCAAAAATGTGAAAAAGCGGTGGAGTAATTAGGCCATTTGATAATTTTTGCTAAACAACATCTTACGGCTAAAATTAAATGAGTGGGGCTGGATTAAGATGGGGCCAGAATTGATATTGTGAAGCAAGCATTTCCTGGTCGCGTAATCATCCGTTTTGGTGAAATTAATTGAACTGTAGAAAATCGCAGCCTTTAAAAATAATATTCGGCGGGAATGCAGACGGTTATCGTGTAAAATTTTTCTCTCATAGGGAATGCGTTGGAATGGGTTCAAATGTGTATCACTGGAGACAGTCACTTGGTGGGTTTCTAACCACTTAATAGAAAAAATTATAAAGATTCAACCAAAGATTTGCATTAAAATCACTTTTTTATTTAATGAAAAAGTTATTCAGAAACCAAAACAACAATAACAAAAATTTAGAGTATTTACACGATATGTGTTTCAGAGTAGTAAATAAGTAAGTAATTTTTCTTTCTGTTGTATGAATCAAATTGTTTTCAGAAAAGAAAAATGTTAAATATAATCGGAGGCAACTAAGAGATGCATTAAATCCTATAAGTGTTAACATTTTTAACATTCGGTTCTCTGATACAACTGACTATATATACATATAATATGGTATTGGCGGGTGTGCTTGAAGATTCAAGATTTTCGAAAACTTATTATAGCATCGGCACAATATTAAACTTTAAAGGTGCTTAGTAAACTCATAATGAATATATGTATATGAAATATCATTCAGATTCACAATTTGCCATAATTTTGTTTCAATATTGGGTATTGTTTGCTAAACTACATTTGATTCACACTGTACATGAGAAGCACATGTTTTGTGTAATTGTTAAGCATTAGGTATTAGATCATTTACGCAATAAGAATTAAAGACAATTATTCGAGATAAGTTTCTCAATCAATATAACAACGAGTTTCATTAACTTTTATGTGTTTACGAAACGTGTTGGTGTCGTTAAAACTCTTTAAAAGGTTAAAAACTCATAACACGTGCAAATGACATATTTCAGCTTTATATTAAATTTTAAAGTTAAACCATAAACTAAATCATAAAAATATGCTCTAATTAATGATTTTCTGCAACAACAACAAAAAAAAATAAGCTTAAAAGTTTCAAAAACTTTGCCAACAAGCAAATCCCTCCACATTAATAGAGATGACGAATGTGTGTGTGTGTGTGTGTGTTTGTATGTGTGTTTGTTATAACTCATACTTTGAAAATTGCATCCTTGTAACAATTTTACACTTGACTTTTTTTAAGTGTTGAAAATTATCGCATGAGTATTACTTGCATTGCAGGCAGGCGGGCATTTGCTGAAGGAAAATGTATGTTAGGAATAGAAACTAAATGCAAAACAAGCTGAGAAAAATACTTATAGGCCATTCTAATTTAACGTAACTTTCATTCAGTTTGTTTCCATTCGGCTTTGTTACGAAAAACTCTGTTTAGGCCTAAAACCTCATTTTCAAATATCATGCAAGCATGTAAATGCAAAAAAGTTTTCTGTGGCCGAAACGCCTTTATAATATTAAAGACTTCTTATGCAAATTTGTTAAATTAGTTCCAGACACTGAATGTTAACTTTTAGAAAGCAATCACATTGTGCTCGAAAGTATGTGAGTATGGTTAACATTTTGATAACATTTACCAGATTCATTTCGTTTAGACAGAAACAACACAAACTATTTGCATGCATTCAACCAACAACTTGACATACACACACATGTACATACATACATACATGCATACGAGTACAAGCCTGCATATTTGCAGGCTTACAAACGAGCACAGGCACCGGCACCGGCACACATACACACACATATACATACATATTCTGTATGTTTGTCGTCCCTACGTTGTATGACATAATTGCTTTGCATTTAAATGTAAGAAGTTTGCCAAAGATCGACATCAATGTATATACATATGCATTCATTTATGCACAAGCATTGGCATATCCGGTATTTTCGTATTGACCACCAGCCGCCTACTAATTTCGGTAATTTAAAACATTTTGCTACAGCAATAATGTTAATGATTTCTGGCGCCTGTCTGTTTTAAACTGTTATCACAGATGTCCTTATCTTTATGTTATATGCATGAACTCACCATTTGTTAGTGTGTTAAATTTACTTTTGTTAGATTTAAGGTAATAGGCGTAACTGTACACTCTGTCCGAAGCTGTTGTATTTCAAAATGGTTGAAAAGAAATTAAAGCGATATAAAATAAAACATAATAAAATTTGTATGTCAACCATTGATTGCATCGGCCTAAAATCGGACTATTATCAAAAATTTATGGATTTGTGAAATACAAATTATGAAAACCCATAAGCTCAACTTTTAGCATAAGAATTAATATATTTATTTAAGAAAATGTTTTTGGATGTCTTGTTTTTTTAATGAGATTAGCACTTGGTGCAGAATTTAAACGAAAATAATATGAATACATATAAGAAAATGTCAGTAAATTTTCACTGAGAACTTGTATTATGATCTGAGCTGCAAAGGAAAAACTATTCAATTGTTACCGATTGCATCTAATCTAAAGAAAACAATACAATTACTATACAGTTATATTTTCCTAAAATATTTCACAGTGTCAAACGGGAATGAAAAATATTTTTGCTAGGGGAACATGCATCGCTTTTGAAGAGAACTTCTTTCAAACAATGAATATCCAAAGTAGTCAAGAAGAGCCTGTAAGGCTTCGCGTAAGAGAAAGTCAACGATAAGAACAAACATTTTTCTAAAAATGCTAGAAAAATAACGACAATCTCCAGCTTAATAAACTTTATGTGCGGAAGGCTGACTACAGAAGACAGTTACTGTCTCAATGGACAGTGGCAAGAGACGTACAAAAAAACATTAATACGAACCGCAAGCTTTTGCATTCGAATTGCTTGAGACGCCACCAGGGCTTAAGCTGGAAAATGAAAAAAGTCGAAAACGTATGTTATATGTTTGTATGTTCATAGAAACTAAAGCTTTAATCATACAGTTTAGCATTGGATATATCACGTCAGTTTCGTAGTATCTCATTGGTTTCACAAAGACACTCGTACACGAAGTTTATTATAAAAGAATACATCTTGCGTGTCAAAAGAAGTTTTCACTCTGTATTGCATTTCATACGGCACATTTTATTAAAATATATATAGATACATCCATACAAATATTTATATTATAATTTATTATTTTTTATAATATTATATTACTTCATGTTAAAAATCAATCTGTTTTGTTCAAATAACTTTATCACGTTAGATATTTTTAAGCCTAATCCGTTGGGCCTAACTGAGATTTAACAAAATAAGGAAATCATGATTGCTGAGTATTTCATGTTAATTGTTTATTGTTACATGCCATAAATAATATATAAATTATTTTAGTGAAAGCAAAGCGAGTTAGATATTTATCCGGTTTTGACTAGCATAACCCGGTCCACTTTTCTAGATACTTAACCATTGAAGTCAAACTTTTTTCTCAAATTTTCGTGACATCTTTTGGCATCAAGCTAAGCTTTACGGAAGACGATTCTCGGTCTGTCGCGATAAAAAATAAAACAATAACTCAACTAATTAATACTTTTAGCGATTTCAATACAGTATCTTTAGGTTCGCTTTCGACTTTCCAGTTCACCCTTTTGCAAATATATGTATCTTTAAAGTTGCAACTGTCCAACAAAAATATCTAAAACAAATTAAGCGAAGTTTAAACGCTTTTAACATTAAATTGTATTCCTTCACTTACCCTTGCAAATTACTTATATTAATTTTTTGCGTTTTTGACAGAGAGCTGCGTAGAATTCTGCATGTCTGTTGATGTTGTAAATCTCAATGTTCTGTGCACATGACATTTTTATTATATGTCATTAACATAATCATTAAATTAGAGATATCAAAAGCTATTGTCAATCACATGGGTTATTTATGACGAGTGCTAGAGCAATAGTTCTCCCAGGCAAATGCATATTGACAGATACTCATAACATACATATAGAATATACATACATAAGTGCATAATATATGAGTTAATTTTCAGATTAACTGCAACCTAAAAATGTGTTGACACGAAATAAGCAGTAATATAGAACATCAGTTCAATAGCGGAGAGAATTTTCTTACGCGTAGACTTAAAAAAGAAAGAAATCTGATCAAAACAATCTTTTAACATAAACTGTCAAATAATTACTTTTTTTTCCAAAAGCTTTAATAATAATAAAAAATTGTTTAATAAGAAACAAAACAATACAACAAAGTATTAATAAAAAGTAAGTCAATGATTTATGAATTCTTATAAGATTAATATGAGTAACGAGTAGTCCTTGTCAAATATTAACATGGACAGGAAGAAACTGTTTCCCTCATTCTGCCAACCTTCTCTCATTTACATATTATGATATAAATTGCGGGCGCTGAGTAATAATTTTACAAATTCAAAAATTTATATATATATATATATTCTTATGTGAAGGAAAATTTTAAAATTTGTTAATACAATATAATCAGTTATGTGATGACAAACGATATACATACATACATATCGATACTTTAATATAGAAAGGCCCTGAGCAACGTTTCCCTAACTTTTCAGGAGAGAGAAAAATCTGAATAAAAATTAAAGTTTTGTAGTCGCGAAACTTTTTTCAACTGCTGATATTTTTGTTATTTTTAGTCGGATCACGTCAATTTTTTATTTTTTTACCAATGATGGGTTGGAAGACCATCTTTCGAAATTTACAAAAAACTCGAATTCAGAAAAAAAACGCGTTAGGACCTTTCTATATTAAGGTAACGATATATAGATAGAAACGCAATTGGAAAACGATAAAAATATGTGATGCAGTTGATAACATTGTTTTGCATTATTGATTTCAAATTCCACTTTGTTCCAAGAATGTGATGAAAAACGGAAATATCAGTTTAAAATTTGCTGTACGAAAAGGCTTTTTTGGCTTTAATTTGAATAAATGTATGTACGTATTTAAGGAAAGGTCTGTGAATTTTAATTCTGTTATGGAAATCGGTTTGGAACGCTTTAATTGATTTTATGCAGAGTTATGACGATGCGGCTAAAGTATTTAAATTACAATTTAACATTTTTTTTTTTTGGCGTCTTCTTTCGAGACAAGCGAAATTTGTCTGTTAAATCTTCGATATTGTAGTACGATGCATTGAAACATACGTACCGTTTCGACTGATCTTAGAAATCTGCAAAAAATTTAAGCGCAGCTGCTATTTTGCTCCAGCAGCGGAATTGAAGAACGTGGATGTCTGTATCAAATTATACTTAATGAAGTTATTAAACCTGCTTTGTTTAGCCGCAAACATTGCACAAATCTATATAAAACGAAAAATTATAAAATGTGGGCTTGAAAAGTTGTGACATGTATGTATGTACATGTGTATACATACTTACATATGTATATATGTATATATATATCAAGCGACAAGTCCAACGGACTTTATTTATGCCGCAACTATTTTCTTTTAACATTTTCCTGTTGATGTTCATCTTCCATCTCAAGTAGCGTTTCTCTAACAATGAATGACATTTTCTTTTTTAATTATTTAAAGCACAATTTTTTTTATTTTTAACTGTAAAATTAATTTTCTCAATACATATGTATGTATGTTTGTATGTATGTATTTTGTTTACAAAAGACAGAAGAGTCGTTTGTTTTCCTATAAATAAATATATGTATATAAATAAAAAACAACGAAATGGACAAAAATGGAATATCAAATCAATCAAAATTCATCAAATGTGAAACGTTCTTCAGATTGATTTCACCTTTCGCACGATAATTGTTCATCACATACCTGCATAAATATTCCGTGTATACTCATATGTATGTACATATACTATACATATACAATATAACTACATATGTAGATATTTATTTTTTATTTAAACCGTTACACACATTTGCTCCAATTGTTCTGTTTCCGATTTCGGTATTTTGGCAGAAATGCACTAATGCCGCAAAGCACACATCTCAATATTGCACATCTAAAGTGGTAATATGTCATTTAATTCAATTTATAAGTTGACGTTTGTTCTATGTACATAAATATGTACATATGTAAATACATACATACATACATGTATGCTATGTATGTGCATATCTGCAGAATAGAAACAGTACTGCCATTTCTTGGGATTATTAAGAAGTTAGTCAATTGAATGCAAATTTTTCATGACGAAGGGAAACATCCTGCTGTGCTTGAGAACATCATTTCAGTAAAAGAAAACACGAAATTTGTAAAATGAAAATTTTAAGAACAGAGATTTAAATATTCAAGGGAATAAAAATTGAACTCATGGCCAAGCGCTAAAGTTTCTCTTGAAACAGTGGTTCGTAAGTTTAATATAATTTAAATAGAAAAACAACTGGACACAACATGTTGTTAACTATTTTCGCAAGGACAAATAAGTTTTGTCCAGAGTATTTGTGTTTATGTGTTTTCACACGATAAAGTCTATACAGTCACTACTAGGAATAATAAGCAGGTGTCCCAGCTGGCAACACTAAAGTTCATCCAGTATTAAAAAAATATGTGCCGTTCTTTAGCTCATTAGGATTCCTAAACAAGGAAACATCTTAGAAATGGGGTTCGCTACTCATCAGTATCAGCCATGTTGGCCTGATAGTAAGTAAAACAAAGGCCGAATTAGTCAACAACTCAACATTGCCCCGTGCAACACATGCAGTTTTCAAAACGTACCAGAAAGAAATAAAGAAATTCTACAAGGTCCCAGCTTTTGGTATCGGAATACAGCTGCAGAGCTGAAAACCAGGTTCACACATTTTATTTACAAATGTCGTACACTTAACATTTCACTTTCATGGAAGGATACAAATTCAAGACAATCAGCCTTCAGAAAAGGGCATATAAATTTCCAGAAGATCTAAGCATGTGGTTCCTGCAGGCGGCTTTACAGGTTACTATTCTCTCTCAAAAATATCTAAATATCTTGAGTTAAAATACAGGCTTTTGTTATCCGCTTTGTCGATTAAGTGCGGCGATGTATCGAAGTTGTGCAACTTTTAACGTACGTTGAAAACTTTGACAACTTTCCGTCGGTTTTTTCTTTGTTTTAATTTGTAGTTGTTAAGAAAATATTTCTTATTTTTTGTGGAAAGTGAAGGATTGTACATACCTTAAGGAAGTACTCATTGTGCCAACCCAATCCTTCGTTCCGCTAATGTGTGTTAAAGAAGACGACGTACAAACCATTACGAATTCTATATGTCCCGGTCTGTTAACACGACTTCTAAAATCCTTATGGTTTCCTCTCAATCTGGGATCATTAATTTATTTTAATTTAATTTCAAAAAAATAATTAATAACAATTATGACTTGTATTTTTATCTAACGAAAGTTTTATTATCAGGAACCATCTTACCGCCTTTGCCATCTTTTTTGTAAGAACTTAATTGCGAAGCGGTTCATACATGATTGTCTTTAAGTTTTTAGACTAGAATTTTCCAAGAATTGCCATTACAAAAAGAATGTAAAATTAGTTTGTAATTTGTACGTAACGGCGTTCGTTCGTGTGGATTTAAAAACGATTTTTATCGATTACTTCCGATTGCGTTTCATATTCTATCCATAAATTATGTAAATCATTGCTTAAAGAATAAAATCTAAAATCTTATCACTGTGCAGTACAGTAAATAGTTTGTAACAAGTGTATTAACGATACAACAACAACTGAAAAGCGTACTTGTTATTAAGCACGTGACACTTGTGTAAGTATAATCATGTTGAGATGTCAGCTTAAAAGAAGAAGTAGAAAAAACTAGGAAAGTATGTTCAACGAACGAATACTGGCAATACGAATGAAATCTGCAAATTTGATTTAGTTTGAATATAAACCAAAGTATTTGCAAAAGGAAAAGAATGAAAGAATAAAAAGATGGAAAAATTTCCGTAATGCAATTGCATTCAAATGGCTTCAAAACAAAAATTGTATTACAATTTAATTTTATTTTTACCAATAAGTAATCTTGTTTCGGCAATGTGTTGAAGAAGTTTTCTTCAAATGACATTTATAGCCATTTTGAGAAATATTTTAAATGTTTTATTTTTAACAGTTCTAATATTTAAATGTCTAATGAAGAGAACAAATTTGTGGTGCGTTCGACAACGTCAAAACAGCTTCCAGCGATGCGGTAGTGGTGTCGTATCAAAACAAATCGAATTAAATTTGTATCTTAAGGCCTGTCAGCAAAGTGTTATCACGCTACAGGATGCACAGCTAGCAAGTGCTTTAGCTGACGGACAACAGTTTAAGAACCTGTGACCACATATCGTTGTACTTTAAATTAGTGCTTGCAACGTCTCTTCACAACATTTGCAAAATCAGAATTCTATTATTTTTTCCTAAAATTATATACATTTAATTTGGCAGACCTTCTAGAAGAAAAACATTATCACGTAGAGTCACCGTGTAATGTCTGGCTGGTAGTTCATGTTATTTAATGTACATATGGATGCCTTTAGAACAACTATAAATTTTATAATTTCTTAACTTATTTCTATAACTATTTTATATAAATTGTACATACCACTTTAATGTATGTATTTAAAGGGGTTTCCCTCGATGACGAACGTTAACATTCGTTAACATTTTGAGTAACTGATAATAGATTTATACCAAACCAAGTGTCATAACCGCAAATTTAATAATGCCGGCAATAGTTAAACTAAATAAATGTATAACCCTAAAAAATGCTAACGAATGTTAACGTTCGACATCATGCAACAGCTGATAAAATTATGCAAAAATGGAAATTGGAAAATCATAAAATAAAGAAACACCCTATAAGGTAAAGAAATTTATGGGGCTTCTTCTTTTGGCGCTACAGTCCGTGGTGAACCTGGGCCTCAACCAACAAAGTTTTCCAGCTGGCACGCTCTTTAGCCAGCGTTCTCCAATTGTGCACACCAAGTTGGTTGAGGTCCCTCTCCACTTGTGTGCGCCATCGGTTCCGTGGGCGTCCTCTACTGCGTTGTCCCACAGGTTCGGAATCGAAGATTCTACGGGTCGGAGCAGTATTCTCCATGCGCTCTACATGGCCCAACCATCTTAGCCGTTGGATCCGTAGGCGCCTGGTTATGCTCATGTCGCTGTACAACCCGTACAGTTCATGATTGAATCTTCTTCTCCAGAAACCATCAACGCAAACAGGACCGAAGATTGAACGCAGAACTTTTCTCTCGAAAATACCAAGGACTTCCTCATCCGCCTTTGACACCGTCCATGCTTCTGCGCCATAGAGAAGTACAGGGATTATCAAAGTGGTATATATAGAGTCAGCTTGGTTTTTCGAGAAAGGGCCTTACTACTCGATTGCCTCTTGAGCCCAAAGAAACAGCGATTGGCAAGAGTTATTCTGCGGTTGATCTCGGTACTGATGTTGTTTATATTGTTGACTTGGGAGCCAAAGTAGACGAAGTCCTTCACTACCTCAAAGTTATAGCTGCTTATGGTGACGTTTTGGCCCAGTCGTCGGCGTTGCGCGTCCTTTTTTATGACAGCATATACTTCGCTTTGCCCTCGTTCACCGCTAGACCTATTTTGGCCGCCTCCGTTGAAATACCAGCAAACGCTTCATTGACGGCTCGCTGTGTTCGACCAATCACGTCAATGTCGTCAGCGTATGCTAGCAGTTGCACGGACTCTTGGAAGATCGTGCCTCTGTTGTTGGCGAGTTTTGCACGATCTTCTCAAGAATTATGTTAAAAAAGTCACATGACAGTGCGTCGCCTTGTCTAAATCCCCTTCTGACATTGAAGGTCTCGGTGAATTCGTTACCGACCTCGATGGAGCAGCGAGAGTTCTACATCGTCATCCTACACAGCCTGACGAGTTTAGTAGGAATGTCAAAACTAGATATGGCTTCGTATAGCTCGTCCCTATACACACTGTCATATGCGGCCTTAAAATCGACGAATAGGTGGTGGGTGTCGATTTGCATCTCTTGGGTCTTTTCCAGGATCTGCTGTAGTGTGAAAATTTGGTCAATGGTGGACTTCCCCGGCCTGAAACCACACTGATAAGGACCTATCAGACTGTTCACGAATGGTTTCAGGCGCTCACACAAAACGGCAGAGAAGATCTTGTAGGCGATGTTCAGGAGACTTATTCCTCGGTAGTTGGTGCAGAATTTATGGGGCTTAATTCTATAAATATCTGGCAGTGAGATTGATGGTAAATTTTAGACGCTGCTCAGTAATAGGAGACTCATTTAACAAAATTAATACTCTTTGGCTGATTTCTTGGCAAAAAAAAAGGTTGCACAAAAGAGAAAAAACCATCTTATAGAAGAAACTTGCAATTTTCTTAAAATTTATGAGCCCGGTTTATTAAAACCAATTCATTTTTCCATTCCAATATTAATTTTTTCTTATACCACATTCGTTTGAAACATGATGCTCATGAAAATTATTTTCTTTATTGAAAAAAAAGTAAACCTTAATTAACACAAATTAAATTATTTTAAATTGTTTTCAATCTTTATACGTATATGGTCAAGACCTGAAAGCCTGGACATGCAAATACTCGGTGTACTTTTTTATTATTTAATATTCACTTAATTTAATATTTAAATCCTTTCATAATTATATTCGCTGTAAACCAAATAATATTATTTTAAAGTACAATAAATCGAAAATACTTTTGCTAAAGTATGTGCGAGTACTTACAAACAGACGCAAGTAAGACGACGCACAATCGGCCAATCCCAGCTCCAGGCACCCTTTTAAGTGTGAAAGTTGGCTGAACAAATATCTGCACTATTTTAAGTTAATTATGCAATTTTAAAAATAAAACAATTTGTGAGGAAATATCTTTCCTTTGTCCAGTTCCATAGGCTTTCACTATATCGAATGAGTGTTACCAAACAGCCTATTCATGGACTCTAATATCGATTAGCAAAGAAATTTAATATTGATTTTATCGCTTGAAAGACATGCACTTTAAAAAAAATTCTGCTGTTTCTTGTGTGTTTTCTAGCTGTCCATACGCGGCATTTCGTAGCTCCACTTCTCTCATGTTTGAACATATTTTTAAAAGGCTTTAAAGTCTAGTCAGGAGTTGGCTGCAACTACGAAATGTGGGCTTATAGGCAGCTGGAAAAACATATAAAATAAAGACACTTTTTTTTAAATAAATTTAATATAAATAGTGATTACTTTTATTGAGTCAGAATTAGCAATTTCCCCAGATCGTCTTAGAAATTACAACAACAAAATTAATTAGTTTCATTTTTGCACCAGACGAAAAGCTTCTGAAAGCGAAAAATTGTTATTTTTAAAAACGATATTTCTTAGATACGCTACTGGGATACATATTTATGTATTAAAAACATGATGGCGCCGAATTTGTTATAACTTTTACACATGACGGTGAAATTTCACATAAATAAAAATCTGGAAAATCAATCTACGCAAAAGCCAAAAAGCAATTCCAATTCTAAGCCAGGAAAAATGATAATGATCAAATGGGACAAACGTAACAACGAAATTAAATTAAATCCCTTTCGACTGCAGCGCAAATGACAACTGCAACAAAAATGCAGACTGCAGATGTGAAAATATTTTGATCACAAGCCATTCAGTTGTTAAAATATAAAAATTGCTACAGATATGATCACATGAATGAACAATTACACGAATGTGTAAACACATGCGACCAGAAGCATCAAGCACAAGATAAAAACAAGTAGATGAGAACGCATTTAAAACGCTTAAGAATATGTGCAGGTATGTGTGCACGCGTGCATGGGTGTGTGCGTTCTTAATAAACATTTAATGCATGCAAAGAAGTGCAAAGTCTTGCCATTGCGTAAGTTTCCGACCTTTTGGCATTTACATACATATTTATGTAAACACGCATTAACACATACTTGCACAATGGAAAAAAGTTACATACATATTTTGAACAGGCAACAAAGAGAGCAATCTCGAAAGTTCATTTAAAGTTGTCATGCAGGGCTATAAATTTTATATTTCAGTGTTATACATCTGGCACGAATTCTTTTTGCGTATGAGAGAGAGAGAGAGAGAGGGAGAGACAGTAAAGTAAAGAAGAAAAAATTATGGTACCTGTAAAAAAGTTTTGCAAGCTATTTCATAACTATTCATATAAAAACCAAGGCTTTGCCGCAAATGGCAATTCACTTTGCAAAGAAAATATTAACAAACACGAAAAACACATGATGAAATACACTCCAAGTGTAAAGACGAATTCAAATGATGACAGAAAAATAATTACTCAAATAATTTTCAATTTCAAATGTGCCTGATAGTGATTTTTGCTTGAAAAAAATGCAAAAACGACCCAGTCTCTGCAGAGGTAGGGGAATTATATGCACTAAGAAATTGTTGCTGAATAAATCTTCTGAATACATCGTATACCAAAAACTATACAAGTATGCAACTTTAAAACGGCCGTAAAATGAGTTACAGACATAAACTTTTAAAACCCCAATACAAAGAAGTATATATATATTTATATATGTATTGTATTTCAGTCCTTGTGGAAACAACATTTCATTTTGTAGTACACTGTAATTATTCAGATAGACACAAATTACGTTTCAACTTTAAAACCGCTAATTAAAATGTGGTAACAAATTACGAGTATTTTATTAAAACCATCTTAAAATCTTTACTGATTTGGATTCAAATAGATTTAATGAAGTACAATCTTCTTTTTGTGTACTAAATCCCATAACGTCTTGTCTCAAAATGAAACTCGATGTTTCAAAATGAAACCAGATGTTCAAAATGAAACAAAATGTTTCACAATGAAACCAGATGTTCAAAATGAAACAAAATGTTTCACAATGAAACCAGATATTTCAAAATGAAACGTGGTGTTTCACTTTCAAAATTTTTAAAGTGAAACATGTTGTTTCAATTCTGTTTGTGTTCCGAACCATATAGCAAATCACGAATATAAGTGTTTTTCTATAGGCATTTCATTCTGCAACATTGACGTGATGCAAGTGTTATACAGTTCAAAAATATTTCCACAAAAGAAAATGAAAAGTTAAAAAACAAGGCATTGAAGCCATTAATCTTTGCATTGGACGACTTAAATATATGCATACAAATCTGGTTTTTCTAAATAGTTATGCGAAGATATATTGTATATGTAACCGTCTATAAGAAAACGCATGTGTTGCATTATCGAAACACATTTTTAATTACTTTCCGATGTTTTTTTAGACTGGCGAACGTTTTCAAAAGAAAATTTAAGCCTTTCACATGCAAATCTAAGAAAAAGTGAGTTCATGCAATCTGACACACTAGGTGGGTTTCTTACAGCAGCAGTTATTAAAGCACATCCACAGAATCGTTGTGAAAAGGCTTTAAAATAAAGTTAAATGTTAAACTTCTTTTCAGCCTCCATTTTTAGACAAAACAATGATTTACGTTGTTAGTTTTTGTGAAATGGGTCTACGACTTTTACTTAAGAAGCTGTAAGTTTTATTTATTCTTTTAAGTTCTGAATTACGAAAAATCTCGTCAAATCCTGGTAGATATCAAAATCCCGGAATTTACAAAACCAAGTCCCGTTTGGCATTACATGTTAATAATTAAAAAATTGTTCAATTGACGTATGCAAATATTTTGTTGTTTACCGATGCCCTTGTAGTCTTTGATAACGACTTTTCGGCCACGGTTACAATCGCAATTTAAACCAAAACAGATAAAATGAATCCAAATGCAAAAAAAAAATTAATTTAATATCTTTCATTAAAGAACTGAACATTCAATGTGAAACAAATAAATGAAGAGTGCAAATATTGCCACAAAGCGGCACGCACATCATGTCGCTCAATTGAACATACAACCACACTCACTTTAACATCCATATGTGTCCTTTTTGATATTTCGAATAGTTGGTTAAATGGTTGAGCAGCTGACCGAATGGCCGTTGCAGAACGGCTGATTTGGCTGGTTTTATGTTTGTTCACTTACTCGGCATCCATTGCGTAAAATGGCGTTACTGTATTTGTAGTTGTTTTCGCAAAAGTTGACACCGTAGTTGTTATTACACATTTATTGTTGTTTTGCGCGCAAATAGACCTCATAATGAAGTCAGCTTATACTTTGCAACATGTAACAAAAAGGCATAAATGCATTTTGCATTTGTTTATTTGTATATGCGACAAGTAAAAACAAAGGTCATAAGAAGTAGATATAGTAAAATCTGGCGTACGGGTAAGTTTTGAAGGACTTTAACGATTGTTTTTAGTTACGATATTAAAGAAATATATAATAAAAAAAGCACTACCAAAATTGAGGGGGTAGTGCTATAATTTATAGGTATGTGTGTGTATTCAGTGGATACTTAGGCCCCGTAATATAAAAAATATTCATGTAATCCAGCCACAAGGAAACATCTATGGCAGTTACCTACAGTCCTGTAATCCGAACACTTCTTCAAACGCGACAGTTTCAATTAAAACAAAGTTTAATTGCAGAATAAATGTAGATCTGATTGTAGATATAGAGGAAAAAGAGAATAGAACAAAAATTAACATGTCTAACTCGTATCCGGTGATAACTCGGAAAAAGTATCGAACTAAGTTATGAGCTCATAAATTTTTAAAAACTTTGTCGTTCCATTTCTGAAAAGAAGTATTAAGCCAAGTGCAAATAAAAACATTATGGGAGCCAACCGACAGTAAAACTTTTATGCTCGAACAGATATGAAAATCTATATATGTATGTATGTATGTATGTATGTATGTATGTATGTATGTATGTATGTACATATGCATAAGTACATATGTATGTATGTATTTATATGCATAAAGGAATTTGCAACTTGTTCCTCTTTTAATGATTTTTCATGCAATTTTTACTTCACATTTAATCGTGATTAACAGTGAAACCCCAAGTGTAAATTTTGCTTAAAATATATAAACTTAATCGTACGCTACTTGTTAAAAATGTTTATAGTAACAATTGTGTGTGTCCATACTGGATACATACATATGTAAATGTAAATATTTAATTAAGAACAGTGGGGTTTTGTAATAAGAGCTCTAGTCAAATTTTGAAATTGCAAGAAGTGTGTCTAATTGTATTCATTTCAGTATACATATATTTTTGTTTAGCATTTGGATATTCTATTTTCGATCGTGTCCAAAAGATATTTGATGATGTCGAAACCTCTGCATACTATATATTTATATCTTTACTGACACATATTTTTTCCACTATGACAACTTTTTGAGTATTAAAGCTTTACACTGTCAAAGTTCAAAACTTACGAAATCATTGCATTCTTTGTAAATAAAAATAAACAAATTTTAAACAATTCAATTTCTTAGAAAATATTTAAGAAATCAAGGTAAAAAACTTCGGCTTTAAGTAACGTTTACGTACTTTTAAAACTGGTCTTTATGAAATAAATAAAATGTTCAATTCTCGGTTATTTTCGTCTTCATGCCATAAATTGTTTCCTACAGGATATTATGAATTGCTATAAGTTTCGATAATAATAATTTTTAGGCGTAACCGCCAGCAACTTCGTAGCTCGGCCAACTGTGACTACCGCCATTGAAACTATATTTAATACAATTTAAGTTGAAGTGCTAATTTTATTTTTAATGAAAAAAAGAAAAATCTCCCAACTTCAGCTTTTGGATACGCATACAGATATCAGTATATATATATATATAGCAAATCTAATTAAGTAATTAATAAATGTAATATACAGGCATGTTCTGAAAAACATGTTTTTTCAAATCATCATTTCTGAAAACAAAACTGCATTAAAACTTTTTATAATAAACTATATGTTCAGCATCATTTGGAATGTCTTAGTGTTAGAAAAATAATGAAAAAAGAATAAGAAGTCTGCTTTTTGATGCCATTTGGTTTTAAAACCCACGTGATTCCAGTTAAAGGGGGTTTCATAACAGACCTGATTACCTGGGAATATGAATCTCTTTCCAAAATAGCTCTTAGCTCTTATTACATAGTTTTTCTTTTAGCTGCTTTTTAAATTTGCCCTTTTTTAGATGCTTAATTTCTTGCTTATCAGTACAAAATTCTTTGCAGGTTAGAATCAGAGTTTTAATATTGTTTTGATTTCTATCATAAGATTGTTTCAATAACATTTTGTGATTACGTGAAATATTTTTTACCACTGCTCTTATTTTCAAAACCATAAAAGAAAATGTTATTAATGATTCAATCAATGTCTGCATGTAAGCAATCATTTTTTAATCGAAGTATTAATTTAGAGAGTCATAAATTTCAGCGATGATAACAGGCCAGGTTAACTTCCTGAACTCCTTTGGAAATGGAATGTACTTCTTACCATCTTTATAAATACGCTATTCGTACTTCTTTTTAAACCATTATCTTTAAATGCCTTAAAAATAAACTCTGAAAAGAGCTAAATACGCAGCATTTGTTTATAGCGATTTTATTTTAAATGTGGATGACATAAGCACACACACGTCTATGTTATATTAATCACTTTTGTCACAGTTGCCTTTGAAATAAAAGTCACATTTTTACGGAAAATTATATGAAAAATTTAAAATGAGAAAAAAAAATATGTTAAATTCTAAAATCCCTTTTCAAACCAGTTTTATTGTAGATACATATATTCAGAATTTAAAAAGCAAGTTCTTATTAAACTAAAAAATAATAATTAATTAAATCTAAAGGTTAAATTAATTCGATCATAATGTCAATAAAAGATCTAAGTTTTTATTTATACTTAAAAATTAGAAGTACGCAAAAATTATATTATTATATATCATCTTTTAAGATCAAAAATAGTTCACAACAATTTCGCAATCAGAATTAATTAAATAATAGTTTGCCATTTAATTGTAATTACAAAATTGTTTAAATATTTAGTTTTTATCAAACTTAGAAAAAATTAATAATAATTGATTAAATCTACTGTTTATTTTATTTGATCATAAAGTGAATAAAAAAAACCGAACTTAGAAGAAAGTTGCGTAAACAATTGATATCTATTGATATATATTGAAATCAATGAGAGTTCACCACAAATTTCGTAATCACAATTAAACAATAAAATGCTAAATAAATAAAAATATACTTATATAAAATTAAATTAGAATGTTTCAAGATTCGTTCCATAGAAATATTAATAGTTGTCTTCATCGTATCCATAGTAATCGTCTTCATCGCCGCCATCATTAAGCATATCTTTAAGAGAAGAGTATTCTTTTTCTGGTTCTGGTTCTGGTTCAATGTCATCTTCAACGATAGCTTCTTCGTCATCCAAATCGTCTAAAGAAATTTTAAATACTCGATTAATTAACTTTTATTACGAAACTCATTTCATTGAGTAATTTTTTGTTCTTATAAAAATGTTCTTTATTATGTTTGCGTGTTTTCTATCCGATTCATATAATTTTACTCAGATATAACCTCATTAATGTTAGAATGTGTCGATGAGTTTATTGATCTGGGAGTACTTTTTGATCGACGTCTTCTGTTCGTTAACCATATAAATACGGGTGTATTCGCATTTATTAAAAGGTGGGCCAAAGAATTTAAAGATTCGCTAGTAACCAGACAACTCTATACTTTCTTGGTCAGACCTATTTTGGAATATTGTTCCGTCATCTGAGACCCACATTATAACCTCCACAGTGATCGCATAGAGTCCCTACAGAAGCAGTTTCTACTTTTTATATTGCGAAATACATACCCCAGTCATATTTCGAACCTGCCGTCATATGAATTCAGATTACGACAAATTAAATTGCCTACATTAAAGAGCCGGAGAGAAGTTTTAAATGCATTATTTGTTATTAAATTAATAAAAGGTGATATCTGTTCTGAGTTTGTGATCAACGAGTTAACGTTTAATGTACCGCAACGTCCCTTACGTCAATTTCAACCTCTGGCACTACAATATTTTCGTCAAAA
Organism: Epicampocera succincta; assembly: GCA_932526305.1. Taxonomy (NCBI): domain Eukaryota; kingdom Metazoa; phylum Arthropoda; class Insecta; order Diptera; family Tachinidae; genus Epicampocera; species Epicampocera succincta. The sequence goes on from OW052034.1 coordinate 65,438,985, forward strand.
CTATGCCAACGCTGATCCGTTCCGTAGAATTTGTTGTAATTTTAATGATTTGTATAATATTATTGATATATCCTCCTATATGAATGTGATTAAACGTAATTTAACTGTATATTTAAATAATTAGTTCAGCGCAGTATTATTAGTACCTGTGTGTTGTTGTCTGTATGGATTGTACTAATCCATAGACTTTAATAAATAAATAAATAAACAAACGTGGTCGAAAGTTATATACAATATATGTATAGGGTGTTTTTTATTGAGGTATAGAACTTTAAGTTGGCATCACTTTTTTAACTGGCGGCCATTTTGTCAGCTGTCAAGTGATAATTATTTAGTTTGGTTTGCCATTTCATCATGAACAGGTTGACAAAAGAACAACGCTTGCAAATCGTGCAAATTTATTTCGAAAATAATGGTTCAGTTCGCGAAGTTTACCGCAAGCAAGTTTACTGCAAGTCGACATAATCGTCCATCAGAGCAATTAATTCGGTTAACCATGGATCGTTTTCGCACTACGTTTACTCTATGTGATAATACGCATCCGCAGAGACGTCGAACAGTGCGCACCGAAGAAACAATTGCCGCTGTAGAGCAAAGTGTTGAAGAGGACCCGAATGAATCGATTCGCCACCGTGCACAGCAATTGGAGCTTTGTCCATCAACTTTTGCCCATCAAAAATTGGACCTGTAGAATTGGCTTTATTCGAGCCAGCCGCGGCGGCCACATGCCCGAAATCATATTTAAACATTAATGGCATAAAATTATCCTTCCAATAAAGTCAAATTGATGGATATTAAAACGAGTTTCTTGTGTTTTATTTCAATTCGACTTTCTATACCTCTAAAAAAAACACCCTGTATATATATGGACACCAGTACTTATAAAATGCAACTGGGAAATTTACTAACTACACAAGGTTAAATCGAAAGCACTAAGTTTTTGAGGAATTTATGTAAAAAATGTTCAGACAAGTCACTTGTGTGGCATCACCCGTAAATCTTCAGAGCTATTGGCCCATGTGTGTAAACTGGAAACTGAAATGTCAGATCGAATATCAAAAAAAGAGCTAAAAGTGTGAAACACTGATCCCTGCAACAAATTTTTGGTTGTCCGATCAACAACACTAGATTCGCATAGTATCACGTTGCTATACGAATGGATAAAGACTTGTATCTTTTTAGAAGAATCCAAAGCTGGACGAATTTTCATCATACGGGTGATGGGACTTACATATATTTGTATTTTTCAGTTCCCACCACTGACCGCTATTTTCAGTCAACTTATTTTACTGAACTAGTTCTTTCCGTACCTCAGTGACTGAATCAAAGACAAGTTCAGATAGATAACTCTGACTGTTCTTGTTAAATTAAATAAAAATGCACATGCAGCGCTAAAATGTCGGTTGTAAGGAGCGCTCAGTTAAATGAAGCGTTGACTTGTGCTCCGTGGCACAACTACAGTATGAACATATACACTAGGGCTAACTGGCAGCAAGAAAGCAACTTATCTTGCCAGAAAATTATAGAACATAAGATGGGCAGAATATAAGATAATAAGCAAAACCTGCCAACCGCATATCCCAAATCAGGCTGTTTCTATCACATGTTCAAAAGTTAAGATATGTTTTAGCGTTTTATATCCAAAGACCTTACCATGTTCTGCTATAACCTCGTCAGACTTTACTTCTGGCTCTCCTACAGGTAGACCCATTTCAAGTTTTGGTACTTTTGCACTTGGGCCAACTATGGAATATGAGGGCCTTCCGCGACTTTTGAGGAAACAAATTAAGGAATTAATTAAAATTTCAACTACAATATTATATTTGCAATATTTATACCTATTTTTAGCTTTGATTGGTCCCGTTTCGACTATGACAGGCAAGTCTTTTGTCTCTAATTTAGGTGTAAGTGCATTGTCCGGATTGCCAGTTTTTTCTGCAGCAATTTCACTCTTAACACTGACATCTGCTGTATTGCTGGTACTTGGTCCACCTTCTGTTAGCGTCCTTAAAATATCATAATTAATTTTTGTGGATATTTTCTTTTCCTGCAGCATTTTCTCAATGGCTTCACCAGCTGTTGTCGAAGGTCCAATGACCTTTTTTCTTGGTTTACGTTTCTTTTTTTCTGGTTTTCCCTCTTCCCGTTCCTTCGCCAGTCTTTCTTCTTTCTCCTTCATTTCTTTCAAATATTCGGCATTCAAAGCCTTCCACATGTTATTCTTACGATCAGCTTCCTCATGCGTTAGTATATAGTTATTGATTTCCTCATCATCTAAACCCTCCAGATTTAGATCATCATCTTCAACCATATTTTTAGATTTTTCTAACTCTTCTAGCTCACTAACAGTGGGCCGACACATTGATTCAATGTCTGGCTTAAGGCCCTCAATTACCAGAGTTTGGGTTTTTGAAACGGCTGGAGCTAAATCCGGACTTTCCGACAAACATTCCTGTATGGCCTCTAAACTCGATTTCTCTATAAATGCTGCAGCCTCGACATCTTCAAATTCATCTTTGCCCGCTAATCGTTTTAAAGTGCTACGTTGTATTTTTTTCAGATCTTGTTCCAGTTGAATATCGATTTCTAGTTGCAATTTAGTCAGTTCGAAGTCAGCAATCTGCAATCCGCAAAACAAAACAAAACTTAAATCGGCATAAATTTTTTACATTAAAGAGAGCAGTTCCATGGAAGGTATTGCAATTTCTCAGCACTTTCAGAAGAGTGTTCGGTAAACTCGCATTAGGCAAAACTAATTAAACACGATTTTTGGGAGTTTAAAATATAATGCTTTTCACATATTCACAGTTATGCGAATATAGTATTTTCTTGAAACAAGAAGTTGTTGTCTCTTTTTTAATTTATGTATGTACATATTTTTTAAAACAGGTGTTGTTTGAATATAATATAAAAAATGTAAATAAAATATGAATGTTATTTAAGGATTGAGTACGATTTAAGTCCCCAATATCATCACCAAAAAAAAAAAAATTTAAAATAACAGAAACAATAAAAAGAACACCGGCATATTTTTCGCCATCGTTCTGCTCAGATCACTTTTAGTTGGAAGATATTTTTACTTACGTCCTTAATACGGTCTCTGTCTTTTTTCCTCGCTGCTTTGAAAGCTGGAGGATCTTGTTCAGCTTCTAAATCGACGGACATGAATTCATCTAAAGTCAAAGCACTGGAGGGAGTATCGGCGAATTCGGTCAACCTTTTGCGCAAAGTGCTTTCGTGGATTTTTACAATTCGTACAATATCAACGATGGTGCGGTTAAACTCATGCATTCGGGCAGCAATTAGAATGGCTATAAAAGTAAGATGATTTCCAAAACTTAAGTTGAAGACAAAAATAGAGATTCAAATATTTTAAACATGTGCAAACTAAAGGGTGCTTCAACAAAAACGGATAGATGTTGAAATCGAATAAAAGAATGAGGTGGTAAAGAAACTTGCATCCACTATTTATAGAATAGAAAATCACTCATATGTCCGCAGCGGATTCTGGTCCAATTGTCAATGACTCTGTTGCACAAATCCAGCTGAATTTGAGCAATGACCTCGCTTATCTTGACATGAAGGCGATCGTTCTATAGCAACATTAGGATACCCTAAAAAAACTCTAGTGGTGTCAAAACGTACGTTCTTGGTAGCCAATTCACGTCACTCATAATCATAACCTCAAATCGTTAAAGCAGAATGTACATGGTGAGATGTATTACGTTGGACCGCATGTTCTCTATATTTACATCGTTCAATTTGAGGGAAATAAATCTGCTATAACATTCTCTTTGTCGACTCACTAACGTAGTTTTCGAAAAAGTACGGACCAATAACGATACCGGCACAAAATCCGCACCATACGTGGTGGGTGGGGTGGGCTTTCCCCTCTACAGCAATTTGGTTGTTTACTTCTTCATCCAAAAATGCACACCGTCGCCAGTCAAAGTTATTATTCTCCGATTCATTTATTTGTATAATAAAGTTGCATCATTTGGCCGTGATGTTCAAACTTGTCATGGTGCTTTTGCACCAGTAAGTAAATAAGAAAAAACAGATTATATAGACGCCACCAAAAAAACTACATACCGGTCTATCCGCGCCAATTGAAATACCCTTTACTACAATTTTTTTTAAGCCATCATCTTACCAGCACCGCATAAGCCAGTAGGCCTTCTTCCTGAATGTATTGAATCCTTTTTCATACGTTGCACTATACGCAATGCAGTCATCGATACTTCATGTGTTTTTGCACCAAACTGCAATTTATTTGCAAAACGCATAATATACAAACAAGGATCTACAAAAGAAAGGAAACAATCAAAATAAGAATATATTAAAAAAGTTAAAAGCAAATAGTTTGCAACGAAACAACACTTTTTGCCAGTTTGCAACAATATGAAAATGTATTTATTTGGAAAAGTGCAATCATGTAAGTGAATATTATTTTCTGCGTTTTTCATATAAGAATTTCTGCCACATGAAATTATTAATAAATGCAGTGCGGATAAAAAATGCTATGGAGTAGAATTAAAATTGAAATAAAGGAACATATTTTTTTTGTACGGCATTGAAGGCAAAAATAATTTTTGCAGTTACCGATAAAAGTCGTTTCTTTTCAAAAGTTAATTAATCAAAATTTTGTGAAATATACAAATTTTTTACACATATTCTCTAACTCAAATTATTTATATATATACAGCGGAAGCATGATCGACTTATGACTCTACAGTTCTGGTCCATATGTAACAATAAAAATATTGCCTTTCAATTGAATTATAAAAAATACCACCTGGTTCTTATTTGTTTGAAATGAAGTGTTATATGAGAATTAGTGAATCGCTATTCGCGGTGCATTTAAAAGTTTGTCAAACACTCCCCCTGATTCGTACTTTAAAATTTAGTCTTTTGTGTTAATTAGTGAATCGTTGATTCAAACATCCAATTCTCGTCTTTAATTTAACAATCAGATCAGCTTTAAAAGTTTGGCCAAGATGCCACCTCATTTTTATGTTAAAGTTAATGAATACGGAAATATTTTTGTCGACTTTAACGTTTGGATTAATTTCAAAGTTTCGAGATGGGAACAACAATGAAAAATTATTGCAGCCATATAAAGCCTAAAAAAATTGCTTCTTTATAATGTCAAGATTCGCGATCTTAACATTTTGAAAAAAAGCACAAAATTGCGCAAACGCTCTTCAGCAAAATTAAAACGCTCTTGACATTTGTTAAACAGAAGGCTGGACAAAACTATTTGCCAAGAATCATACCAATAATTGTTCCAATAGAAAAGAAGATCCATATAAAAGACACACGCTAACTCACGCTAACTCACGCTTATAAGTACATATTAGAAAATTGAAAAAATAAAATCACTAAATTTAGCTTTCATTCAAAGACACACTCCGCCGCCGATAAATGGCTATCAGTTGCTATTTTTTTACTTAACAAAATCTTGATTCAAGATCCAGTTTGGCTTTTAATTTTTGTTTGCTTAGTTTAAGCGTTTGAGTAAATTTACATACATATTTCAATATTGTTTTTTCTTCTTTTCGTTCAAATAGACAAATGACCTTGAAACGATGTATCGACAAACAACAATAACACTTAAACTTGTCCAAAGAAAAGGTATAAAACAATATTATTGACAAATTCACTCATAATAAAAAATTATGTAGTCGTCGATTGAAAAAAGAAGACGTACATTTAACAAAAGTTCTGCTGCATTAAATAAATTAAGAAATTATGTTTAACTTGAATGTATGAAATCACTGGAAAGACTTTGGTACGAAAATGAAATCAAACTGAATCAACAAACTGACAATAAAAAAACACATTTTCTTTGAGTTCGTCATATCTATAATGATTGTAGTGGCAGTCAATCGAAAAGGCCCTACTAGTTTTAAAGATCCAAATGCTTGCCAGATAACAATATTCGCAGAGCAGCGTAATAGTGTTAAGGCATATCATTGTGATTTCACAATATTATATGGTTAGGGTCGAGGTGCTGAGCAATATTATGATTGTCAACAACATTGTTTTAAAATAATAACAATTTCAACATTAAGCGCTAAATTATGGAAAAATATTTTTTGTTTTACTACAAACATCTTTATAAAAAGTTAAGGTATTTTGACTATGACTCACACAGTTTTATGTACAGGGTGTTTTTTTTTAGAGGTATAGAACTTCGAATTGAAATAAAACACAAGAAAATCGTTTTAATGTCCATCAATTTGGCTTTATTGGAAGGATAATTTTATGCCATTAATGTTTAAATATGATTTCGGGCATGTGGCCGCCAGTTAAAAAAGTGATGCCAACTTAAAGTTCTATACCTCAATAAAAAACACCCTATATTAGAAAAGTATTTCATTATCAAATCTGAAGCTAAAGCTAAGATCCCACAATCTGTGAGAATTTTTATCTTGCTATATCGGCACACAATTGAAAACATTGTACAGTTAAATTCTGTGTGCACATTCTGAAATTTATTTTTCACTTTAAATCGGCCTAAACAATGCTTTCACACTATTTTGTGTTATATTGGGCAAATTAAAGCATATGTCGTTGTTTATTTGCTTGTTGACAGACAGACACTATATACGCCGATATATAGCGCAATTTCTAATGATTTCTATGGTGGTAAATCGGCGCACATTTGAAAACACATTGTCGTTTCATGTTGCGGTAATATTTTTCGGTCAATAGCACATCGGCCAAATTGAAACTGTGATTATAATCGGCACTGTTCGTTTACACTATCGATCCACCATAAAGTATTGGGTAACTGTTTTCTCTTCTTTTGCAGCAGAGTTGATTTGCTCTCTGCACTTACTGGCATTTCGGAAAAACATAACTAATAATAAGTTATATTCTCTTCAAAATCCATGTAAGCACAAATATTTTCTTTTACATTTTTTTCTATTTTAAAAGAGATGTTTGCAAGCAACTGTGTCAGCATATCGGTGCTAATCGGTAACTTTGATCGTCGTTGTGCATTCACATTATCTGCGCTTCCGAAAACATTTTCATCGACACCTATCGGTGCCTTAATTTTGCAGAAAATCGGTGCATTGTGCCGAAGTTGGGATCTTAGTGTTATTCTCGGAGTGGATTATTTTAAAAAAGAGAATACTGTTGTGACTGTACGCTATATTGCCGCGTCAATGTTTAAAGAAAGTTTTAAATGTCTTCAAACCAGGGATAACAACTCCAGTTACAACTACAAGTTCTTGATATAAACTATATGTATTCTCTTGTTCAAGAGTACTTTTTAATATTGATATATGTATGTATAAGCGCAGGTAATAGAATTGAAAAAAAAGGTTTTTGTTATAACTGAGCTGATGAAAAGCAAAATGTCCTAAAGACCTTGATGCCGTTTCAAAATTCGTTTTACCATTCCGTACAAAGATGCTGATTGGCGACTATGATCGGCTCACAAGTGCTAAAGAGTGTGTAAAACAAGGTTGATTTTTAGTGGCAACAATCAGCAAAGTTTCGGCTCAGATTGTTGCATTTTAAAAATTAGGGGGTTCGTACAATCGGCACATAAAATGCAACAAAAATCGGTTAATTGCGCCGAACGTGGGATACGATTCTGCTGTGAACTTCTAGTAACACAAACTCACCATATTTATTGTACCCATGTAAATTATTTTCAAAGTTTTTCATTAAAATGTTTTGGGAAATCCTAAGAAATCTCAGCATATAGACAGCTGGAAAAAACACAAAAACAGCTTAATTTTTTGTTTCTAAAGCCTTAAACTTAACTCAGCTACATAAGTAATACTTGTAAAACTACAATATAAATAAAAATTTAAATAACAAAATAATTAATTATGTGCACTAAAACAGCTGATATTTTTTTTTAAATCGATATACATATATAGTTGATTTGAATTAAAGTTTAAACTAGCATTTATTTAATTCCGTTACAAAAGCATTATTCTCTTGGTATAAACCTTTCCACAAGGAGCGATATCTTAGAGGAAAACTAATACACACTTACGTATGTAAACTTTCTAAAGTATAACTACAAACATCTGCGTTTACTTTTGGCAACAACAAAAATATTAAGTTAAAAAAATTTATGAAAAAAATTGTAAATAAGTTTTGATAAATTTGAAGCAAATCTGACTGATTTTTTCTACTCTCCTAATTTGGTATTAAAAAAAACTATAAACAGGGCAACACTTCTCAGCAGTGACAATTATTGGTGATTCTTGGACAAACTTTGGTGAGTAGCCAACACACTTGAAATGATAGATATACATTCGCTCTGTACATGCAAATGTAAAAATAATTTTGTGTTGTAATTTATTTCATCTGTAATTTAGTATAAAACAACGTACAACTTAAAACACAAAAGAAGCGATTTTTTCTCTGGCAAGTAAAACTTTGTATTGTGATAATTAAATGCCATTGAATGTCTTGACGACTTTAAAACTTTTCTTTAAAGAACTCAGTCGTTCTCAGCCAATTTGATTTAATGTATGAATTCTTTCAAACCACGAACCGAACTCTAGCAGCAGCAGCAGCAGCACCAGTAAGTGTTCTTTTTCAAAAAATAAAATAGGGAAAAAACAACACATGATAATGATTTACTATTGTAATGGCAACGTTAATGCGGAAAACGTTAATAAATACGATATGATAGAACTATTTGAATGAAAAAAATAAACGAAATGAAGACGAAAAAATTGCATGTTACAAATCAAGTGCAGTTCCAACAAAAACATTCAGCGCTGGAATATGAAACAAATTTCCAAGGGAACTTGAAAATAATTGAATCATTTCAAATTTATAGCGAAAACTTGCAGAAGTTTGGCTTCAGTTAAAGCCACTGCCAACAACGTAGAAAACAACTCTGTATAATAGAATTTAAGCAAATCTTTGCAAACGGATTTTGCAACATCTTAAATATTGTATTCTCTACAAAATGCAGCACAGATTGGTGACAGTCTATATACTGCAGTTGTATGTTTGTGCAAAATTTTTCAGCGCATATCTTCACTTTTAATTTCATTTGCAGACAATTTCCTTGAGAAGTCATTGTCGTTTTTATAATGTTTTATTTTTCCTTTTCTGTTCACACAAAATGTTCCTCTTGCGCCTTATCTGCTGCACTTCCTCCCCATATACCTTGTCTAAACGTATTCAATATTTCTCAATGAAATTTGCTAAACCCAACTGAATTGTTTAGAAACAGCTTGGAAGAACAGAAAAATAAAAAAAATACGAAATCTGTTAGTACTTCAACTCTATCAAATGGCAATTTCGTAAAGTACTTGACACACTAAGTAAAAGTGAAGGAAAAAGATGTTTGTTTATTTTTGTATTCGTAAAAATCTGTTCAAGTGAGTGAATGAAGTGAGTCAGTGACTGAGTAAATGTCTTCAGTGAACAATTTACGCTGTTACACATTTTAAACGAAAAATTGTTTTTTTTATTTTTTTTTAAGTAATTTTTCAATGACTTTTGTCTTTTTTCAGTTTGCGAGCAAAAAGGTGTTAAAGAGCTAAAATATTCAGCATTTAATTTGTCTAATTTTTGGCGACAAAGAAAATAAATTTATAACAATCTTAATTGCTATTGTCAGAAAGATGTTTCCAGACCAGCTGTTTGTTGCAGAATTTCAAAAACTTTCAGTAACAACATTTGTATATCCGCATATAGCGAATAATAAAACAAAAAAAAGCTATTTTTTGCAGGAAGAGCGTTGGGTGCTTCAGTTGATTCTTTAGGTAGGTCCATATACAAATAAACATTTCGCTAATTCAACGAATTATTTGATTGAAAATGCAAAAAAAAAGTTTTGTTTGGAATGAACACAAAAATGTTTTTTAAACCAAATGTGCTGAGATTTGCTTCAAAAAGTTTACGTTTCAACAGATATTTTTGTTGTTTCCGTAAACAGCGTTTGTTTAATAAGTTGTTGCTATAAGACAAAAACTACGTTAAGTGCGATAAATCCGTATACAGATCCGTATTCAACAAATATGGCAATTGAATCCACAAAAAAGACGGTCATTAATTGTATAGAAAAAACTTTTAAGTGTTTTGCTGCCATTTGTGTATATTTTTAAGGCGAAGGTGTTGCTGTGAAAACATTTGCTTCTAATAAACTCAAATCAAACGCTAAAGATTGCAAAGAAATTAAGTTAACTTTCACTAATTTGAATCACGTCAAAGTGTTTTGAGGCATAAACAAAACTATTAAGCTTTCATCTGCTTTGTTGCTTTCGTTACGCACTGTACTGCATATATGCATACAAATATATAGTTTTTCAGCTACAGCTGAAATATAATAATTCGATGATTTAACAATTTTCTTGGTTTTTATTTTTAAGAAGATAAAATAGAAATACTCGTACCTAGAAAATGAGAACTCAATTGAATTGTTCTTAATCAAAGTAGTTATTTAAGTTAAACAAACATACGATGACAGACATATACATTTCAGCTGCTTATCCTTGTAAAATCTTGAAGTATGTACATATGTATGTATGTAACTGCAATAAAAACTAAAAACACTGAAAAGAGTTCACTGTACGAAGTATTGTGTTTTGGCCTGTGGTTGTCGGGAATTTTCTACTCAAAACAATGATAAGAACAAATTTTCTTAAAAAAAAAAAAAAATTAACGACAAATGTCGAAAAGAATACAATAAAATAAAAGTATGAAAAAAAACTTAAAACATTGTAAGATGAAATACATGAGCGATTCTTGAACTTTACTGAAGAGTTCAAAACAAGTAAGAAGAAAACCTGTATCGACGAAAAATATTCATATTAAAACAGATTTTAGTACATACATACATACATACATACACACATATGTAGTACATTGTATGTATGTTTGTATGTATTATATGCATAGATGTGCGTATATATATATATATATATATATGCAGAATGAACATATATAAGTAAAGTGATATTTATGGCAGCATGAAGCGAAAAATTGTAAATGTTTTTTAATTCGATGATGTGATTGATGGTTGTTGCCAACGTTCTTTTTTTGTTTAAAACGCTACAAAGTTTAAGAGCCTGCATCTGTTTCATTCATATTTCATAAAACGCTAATCTACTTGAGACACCACAAAGTTCCTTAACCTTTAAATATTTCACGAAAAGCCAACAATTATGTGTCCTTTTAATATATTCTTTTTCTAGCATTCGAAATTCACAAGAGAATGAAAGTGAAAATGATTGGTGTGAAATTGATCATAAACAATATATTAAATGAAATGAAATAAATTACTTCGTCTAAGGCAAAACGATGTCATGTAAAATTATATGAACAGAGAAGACAATACAAATTTGTTTGTTCAGTGCAACTCTTTGAATCAGTTAAAAAAAAATTGCTTAAAACGGAACTGTTGAAAACTTTGCGTATTCCATCAACAATTTTGCTAAACAAAAATTTCTAAAAAATAATATATGACAGACAAGAGTATTTATTTTCTAACTCCAACTTGTTTTCAAACAAAAAGTTTGCTAAACCAAACACATTTTTCAGCATTCATATGAACCAACAAACACAAGACTTGGTTTGGTAATATTTATTGAAAAAGAAACTTTTTAGACAAGAAGTTTATGGATTTTTTCCAATAATATTCTCCGTGGAAGGACGAAAATTTCCTTACTCCAATTAGCTATACCTACAAGAATCAAACTGGATTACATAAACGTTACTGAAAAATCTAAAGCTAAGGTAACCGCAATCAATTTACACATCAAACTCAAGGAATGAATACACGACGTTGATCAAATGGATTTGGCGCAAATGAAACAGCGCAAGTGTTGAAATACTCGTACAAATTCAATCGTTTTAATTGCAGACGCAATTCCTGCTGCAAAAGGGATATAAGAAATTTTCCATCAAAGGGTTTTAATTTATGCTAAATTTAAGCTCTAAAATAAACTTTGACTTTTAATGTAAATAAACATTTATCATAAGCTTTATTAAGACCTTCAGAAATATGGAAGACTTCACTGTATTGAATGTTGCTATTGAATTTTATTATTTTCTATCGACTGCATATCATGAAGATGGCAATACAGGTGGATGTCGTCATGTTGCTGCATCACTCGAACCTGCAGCAGAGAACAACGCGAGCAGAGATTAAGCGGTTTTTTTTTTAATTACAACTTGAGCTTTCTTAGCGTTGCTGGGTCAACGTTTAGAATTTGACAACATAAATATTTGAGTCGAACGATCTGAGTGACCGACATTAGATCGCGATATCCAATGGCAATTAGCTTTCTTTAGAGCCATGATGTCGAATGTGACGGTCATATACGTTTAGAATCGATAAAATATATAACAAAACGTGTATTTCTTAATTTTAAAAATTATATCTCACAGGAAGCACCGAAAACTTAATTAAAGTTAATGGCAAACGGAATTGCAGAGCAAAAAAAAATCCAAAAATATGTCGATTCGAATATGCTAAAAATTTTTGGTGGCGTCAAATATGAGCAAAACCTAACGGTTTTGTAGTACAATTAACTGTAGAGTTTTGCAGAATAAGGTTTATGCGCGTTTTTATGCACAGCTACCCGCTTAATATGGAATTATACATGACATTTCGAACGTGACATTATGCCTGGTTAGCTTTATTTATTTTATATTATTAATATATATAATATAAATTATCTTATTATTATATTAAATCTTAAGTGAATTTACAGTCCGTGCTATAGCATGAAGACAAGGATACCACTAAAATTATATACAATACAAATATAAAATAAAAGATTATCAGAAGTAAGAAATTGGTTTTGTGCAACTTCAGAGTCTGCTTGTTGAGTGCCAGAGTTTATGGTTAAATTGATTAAATTATTTAGTAAAATGTAAATGCCTCTCTACAGTAATATAATATAAAATAGCCAGTTTTTAATAACTTTTGGACCTTCCGACGGAAATTCTCACATATTAGCTCTTGACGATCTGAGCATAAAAATACAGTTCGAATCAAGGCTCAATTATTTGAAAAGATACAATGTTATCTTGACTCTGGCTAATTTCCTTAAGCTGAACGATAAAATCATGTTTCCCCCCCACAATCGTGAGTGTCAAGTTATAGTGCAAACACTTTTTATATGTATACGTTATATAAATTTGTTAACGCCGTGTCATGCTAATGTAAATATTTAAATGCTGGATTATTTTGAATAAATCGTAATTATGTATTTATTAAAAACACGTTATTTAACTTTTTGGAATAAAATTCAAAAATATTTATTTTTGTTTCTAGTTTTTTTTCCTAAAACTCTTTGCATATAACCACGTAACTTGTTTTTTTTTTTTATTATAAATTATTTTGGTTCTAGTTTTCAACTCCACTTAAACAGTTTAATACAGCTACTATTCAGTTTTTTTAACAACTTCAACTTGTTGTTCGTATTAATATTAACATTTCTTGCACGTGCTATTCAGTACTATTGTAGTGTATCATTGATTCAATGAAAATGCGATTTATATTTAAAAATGGTATTCCAAAGAAAATTAAGAAAACGCTGTGAACCTCCTAAACTTTAGATGATAGATAATTTCTTACTTAATACTTACAAGTTTTTCAATCAACACATCCTTAATTCGAAAAGAAAAATTATGTTTTCCAGAAGATTTTGCTTTTGCTGAAGCGAAACGGCAACACTGGTACCATTCCAAATAGAGATTATGGGGAAAAAAACCTGTCGTTGTGTTTATATTTTTATCACTATCAGCAATTCTTAGCTGAGCCCACAAACAAATACGATCTCAAAATAAGCAGCCAGTCTGCCAGTCAGTCACCTGACAATGCAGCTTGTACGAGTATTTTCTTAACTGCATCATAAATGGATGCGCGCTAAACAAAAATTTACTGTACAAGTGGTAAGAGAGACAGAAAAGAGAGTAAATTCACGTTCGTTATATTGCATTTTTGTGAATGGCCCAAGATTGAGTTCAAGACTTTATACCAGCTTTTTTTTTTATTTATTTTTGAATTTTTTTTATTGATTTTTTTTTTCTGTATAAGTTTGCGCCTGCTTGTTGTTTTGCGTTTGGTTTTTTCTTCAAGGTCATTGTAAACGATCTTTAAGTTAGGTTTTTCTGTTCGTTTTTTTTTTTTTGTTTTTGTTGAAAATACATACATATGCAAGTACAAAAATTGATAAAGTCTTAGGAGCGAATCAAGAAATTTATTGTTTTAAAAACGTGTACAAAAAACCTACATAAAAAGGGCATCAAGTTTCAACGTCAGCTCCCTTTATCTGTTGTATTTAATCAGTTTCTTGCTTTTGCCTTGAAAAGCTTTGCACTTGAAAACTTTCTTAAATCATTAACGTGTTTTATATTTTTACCAAAAAACTATTTTGCCAACTTTTTCAAGTTATTCTTAAACATTTGGAAGGTTTCTCTTTTTGTGATAATAGCATTGCATGACAAGCAAGTAACTCAAACAAAAGAAAATTGCAAAACATAAGTTTGTTCTGCAGCAACCGCAACACCTATAAGAAACAAGTCTTGCAAAATCAGCAACAAAAATGAACACGAAAATGCTTACGCTTTACATTAATTTGATAATCTCTTAAGCGCTAAAGAAAGTGTTTTTTAAATGCAATCCAAAAAAAATTAAAGAAATAGAAGTGCAAGAACATTTTTCAACAACATTTTTCAAGCAAGTGCCTTGAAAGACAGGAGCAGGACATTGTTAAAGCGCGGAGGACCTGCTGGCGACAGTCCAAACAGGTCAGTGAGGAAATTTTTCAACAAATTGTACTACTGCAAGCTGACACTGATAAAAGTGTATGTACTTCAGCGTAGGCATGTACTCGTACATTTCCTCAATACGAGTATATTATGTTTTTGGTCACAAATAGAACCCAACTCAACTGACGTTCTATGAAATATTGAAGCAATCTTAACATTTTTTTTTGCTGACATGACGATTTGTTAAAAGCTCAGTATTAAACAAATAAAATAACATTATCCCAAGTAATTAGCTTTAACCCGTTAATTTATATCGGCTCGAAAAATCAAAATACGAAAAAAAAACATTGGATTGATTAATTTTTAACATCAATTTGCGTAAACAAAACTTGCACTCGTATATTATTTAAATAAAATTCTTAAATTTTATTAAGTATTTTAATTTTACTTTTACAAAACAAATTGTTTTATTATAGTAAAACTGTTTGAAAGCACAGTCTTGTGCGTACATATAAATCTTAAGCTTTACGGTTTTTTACAACTTGAGTTGTCTTCACTTGAAGCTTTAAATGCATAGACAAAGAAATGCTCTTGAAAAATGATGATAACGTTGATGTTTAATATGCAGATGCCACTGTGGGTTGGGCAATTTACGATTTGTTGAAAAAATGTTAATGTTGCCTTTGAAGCTTCAATCTATTTAATTGATATTAAAAGGCTTGTTATTTCAGTTAAACGATTATATATTATATTATCGTGAGACTTTTTTTAAATTTATTGAATAAAACATTTAGGCAATTTTTGCTATTTTCAGTTCGTAATATATAATTTGATTGGTATTTTGAAACTTTTTAATGGCACAAAAATTTGTCGTTGGCTGCGGCTGAGAACTGAAAACTTCCTTCCCAAGTAACACAAAAAAAGAGTTCATGAAAACAGCTCAAGCATCGGAAAATACCAATTTTGAGATTTTTTTCTGTTTATAAAGGAACTCAGTGGCCGTTACTTATGTTGCGTCAAAACTCAGTTTTACTGCTTCTAAAAATAGCGTAAAAATGGCACAAAACAAATATGAAACTTGTGACATGTAGAAATATTAAGAAAAAAAACCTACTGTTTTTAAACCGATATGTTGGCTTTCCAATTTACGCACAGAGAAGATTATTATAAAAGAACAGGGAATAAATTTGTCTCTAAAGTTTTTTTTTCAATCCAATTCAACAAATAAAAACGAGTTTTATGTTTGAGATTCGTTTAAATAGATGGTAAAAAATGTATTTGGGTTAGCAATTTTTAAGTTAGACAAATAATAATCTTTAATAACTTATTTCGTCTGTTGTTGTTTGTCGGTATTCAAACAATTTATTAACTGATTTAGAAAATTCCATTGTTCAATATGAACACACATCTTTAAAGCTTTATTTATGAACAATCGGTTGTGTTTTATTATGATTTATTATGCCAACTCTTTGAATGCAAACTTCGAGATATCTTGAAAGTTGAAAACTGTTCTCCAGTAAGTTGGAGTTCGATATTTTGTTTACTTTTTACATGCAAATTTCATATGTCATTAAATGTAATTTAAAATGTAACCTCAACTATAGTTTAAACAAAATACAAACAAAACGAAATTGTTAATAACACTACATATGTATGATCTACATATTTTTTATTTTAAACAATAACAATATCTAATTAAAACACTTCAATTGGGCGTACAAAAAAAGTTTCACCAGTAAAGACCAGAGTGAATACTGTTTTGAAATTTTTGTAAAATTATAAAGTTCTTGTTTTATTCGTTTACATGATGACATTTCAAATGTTATTTAAAATACTTTAACTAATGGTTATTTAATGCTGCAGAATAATCTTGATGTTCCTTTTTTCGCATAATCGTCTATATAAACACTTAATATTGCCAGGATTGTACTTATAAAATATGTAATAGGATAAAAACTAAAGCAACAACATTTACGTCATGAAAAAAAATTTTATTTTCCTTATTTCTATCTATCATCTTCTTTTATCTAAACATTTAGTCAGTCATTCATACAAAGATGTTACTGATAAAAAGAAAAAAAACAAGTGCATATATTTAAATTTCAGAGCTTTTTCAGCAAATTACATTCAAAAAAGATGGTCGTTTAACAATCATACAAGCAAATATATACGATGGTAGTTTTTGTTGGCAGTGAATGTACAATGAACTTGACCCGTCTACAAGACTCTAGATTCTGACATGCTCTCGTTTAGTTTTTGATCGAATAACATGTGCTTTGGCATCAGTACTCCACCGGGTAGAAACGGAAAAAACATTCACAACTATAGTCTATGGGAGAACTCAAAGAAACTTTTTAATTCTAAATATTTGTTTGTAAAATATTGTTTAAACTCCTTTTCCCCTTTAAAAGAAACTTTTTAGACCTTAAGTCGACAGTGTATCTTCTTTTCTCAATTTCACTTGATGCTATTAAAAAAAATAAGAAATAAATAATGATAACTCGTACTGGCCAACATTTGGGCCCATATTCCGCAAACTTTTAAGAATTATGAGGTGCGCAGTTCAAATAAAGTTTGAAATCTTTCCGCCGACATTACGGACGAGTGAATATAACGCCCTTGGACAATTTTCTAAATTCAAGCGGTATATCCGTAATTAATTATCTATTAAAGGAACAATAGGCGTGTTTTTTACCATAATAATCTGAATATATAAAAATTATAAAAAAAAAGACTGAAAAGAAGTATCAACGTCGCCGCTTATAATACAACTTCCTTTGAATTTAGTTTTATTATTTTCGAGCATAAAATGGGTGTGAATTTTTACAAAATTCGAAAAGTGACACTGACACACATTTTCCACTTTTTTTTGTGTTATTTTAGATTAAGTCGGATTTTACCGATACCGATTTTAAACGTTTTGTATCCTTTTTTCGACCCTGTAAAATTTCAATTTCCAAAAATGATTTCTTAATGAGAGGCCTTCATACAAAATTTCAAAATTGGGAAAAAACTTTATGTGCGAAAATTTAGAAGGCGACTTCCAAATGAAGAATTTCAGATTCTAAAACATTTTCGCAAAATTGTTTTTACAATGAAACCGGTTTGGGGTCCTCGATAGAGTTTATAGCAGACAAAAATAAAAAAAAAATATTTTTTTTTTGTTCTATACAGATTTGTAGAATGGCCGTCCAATAGTCCGATTTATATAACGTCAGCTGTTTTTCTAACGTTGAAAAATTCGTATCACAGGATTATAGTTTCTATTTCTTTTAACTGTCTACTTATTACTGGAGTATGAGATTCTTTATGTCATAAAAATCATTCTGGTATCCAATATTTTTTCCCGACTTTTCAGTCCACATTCAATAGTGCTAATAATTGATTTAGACAACGTATCTGTAAATATTTTCTTTAATTATTTAAAATGTTATGCTATATTTATAAATTATAGACTAATAGTATATCAATATAATTTAAATTAAGTTGGTTTCTTTTAAAAAAAAAAGTAAATACTTGGAGATACTTGTTTTTTGTCAGATTGGATAATAGGGTAATAGAATTTTGGAGGTTTTGTAAAATTTTATGACGTTGATTTTGAAATTTTGGGCAAGTCAGGAATAAATGTTTCCGAGGATAGGTTTATTCTTCTAGCACTTTTTACAGTAAATATATTGCAGGTATCACATGAGACACAAGACACTTGTGAGGAAAATGCGTACCAACTGCGCAGTTCAACGCAGAACAAAAGTACTTTGTTCAAAAATACTGCCATTTGTATTGTGGAATAGGAAACGATTTTTTTACGATTAATAGAATAGCCAATGCCCAAAAAATTGCCTTTCGCACTAGTGAAAATTTGTGAAAACGAAAATTCGTTCTATTGGACGTCCAACTGTAGATTTGTTTCGTATGATATTTTCATGAAACTTCGGCCAACCGAAATACTGCAAACTAGTGCTCATATATTAACTTTTTTATATTACCCATCTTATTTACTTATTTCTAAAATGTTTGTGATTTAAATTTTCACTTCCCACACATACAAACATATATATAACTTGTTTTCAATCGTTTAACTTAATTGTTTATATGATATATCTTTACTGCAAAGATGGAACCAAGCAGGACAACTAATAGAATAATAATAATATGTTTTTGGTGGTGCCCTCGTTACGTATTGTATTTAATACAAAATTTATTTTAGTTTGAGTCTAATACTGTGTATGAATGTATATTTGTATATGACTACACACAGTTTGTTTTGGAGTAAGAGCAACAAACAGCAATTTAACTGCAAATAATAACGAAATTAGTTAGACAAACAAGTAAGTGACGAATCTTACTGCCATTATTCTTAGGCGAATGCAACGAAAAGAAAACAACAGAATTTGGATACCAAATTTCACAACTAAATACTCGTATATGGAGGATTTATCTTTATCATGGTTTTATTCTATTGAAGGGTGACGTGCTGGCTTTCCTACAACGATTCCTTAGTCGTTAACATTTTGCGGAATGCTATTGCCTGGGTGATTTCTCAACAACTTAACTGACATGTTAAAAATTAAGAGGTGTTCCCATAACCTAGAAATACAACAGTATTGAAAAAAATAAAACCTACAAACGCTGCATTATATAATAAGTTGCAGTTAACGAAGTGACGATCTCAATAATGGAATGAACGGTAATGCAGAAAATTTATATTCAGATATTCTATATACCTGATTTTTCTTTAGCTAAGTCGCACCATTTTTTCAGGTATTTTATTTCCAAAAAAAGCTAAAAATTAACAAAAAGCAATAAATTTTTAGTAATATTATTTGAGTAAATACCATCAGGCCCCTCAAAGTACACTCTAAAGCTTTAGCACAGCAAATAGGCGTGCATGTATCTAACCCATCGTGGAACATAGTGCGCTGGCACTTTTTATGTAGTTTCTAATGAGTGCCATTTTTTGCTATAAAATTCTTTCTCTTAAACTGAACATCCATTATTAATTACTATTTTTGTTGCGATGAAATGCATAAATAAAGTTTTCTTGAAGGTTCTAAGAATTTCTTCGGATAATTGTTGATTGTAATTGCTCAAAGTTTTCGTTTAAGGCAAAAGTTTTTTGGAGAAGAAACTTAAACGCATTTAAAAGATTTGAATGCCAAAGTTGTTTTACTTAACTAGGTCATTTAGAATTTGGTGAATTAGTATATATTTTATAAAGCAGAACGTTAAAAATACGCAGCACCAAATGTTAACAAAAGGAAAACGATGTTCGGAAAACAATAGTATAGAAAGGCTTTGCTTTTGCTACCAACCGAACTGCGATCATCGTGAAACAAGCGAACCTGATAAAACAAAACCTTTAAAGATCGGGCACCAGCAGGAATTGGAACTGAAATTTCAAAAACCAGAACCAGAAAAACTTTTGTACGAACAAAGATACGATTTAAGTCAGTTTCGAATAAAGCTGCCTGCATTAATGTAAGTTTTTTTTAGGATTGATTCTTGTCTTCCTGAAGAAGGACAACGAAATGCTGAATAAATACATATTATTAATTAGAGAAAATTATGGACATTATGACAACAATAAATAACACTTAATGTAAAATAATAATTGATGAAAAAAATTGTCACAGTGAAAATATTTAAATAATGAAACTTAGCACACTTTTTGTAACATATAAATTATTTGCCTATAGTTTTGAAATAAATTTTCTATATGTCTCTTCATCTACTGTCTATCAGTATATTCATTGTCTACAGCATTTGAAGAGTATGAAGCTCCATATAGAAATTTTCTGGACGAAAACAAGTTTATATTTCTGTATTTCTGATCAAATCTGTTTGGGTCCGGCTATTCCAGATTTTCATTTATTACTTGTTGCTGCTACATAATCGTAGAAGTTCATTGTAAAATTTATGTAAAATGTAATAGTATTTTAAAATATTTGCAAAATTTCTCCGGCGCCTAAATAGGGCCGTAAAGAGGTGTATTCAGTACAAAACCAATCGATTGTTTAAATTTCGTGTATGTATTAAAACCAACTGAACTGAATTTTTAAGCTCTTTTAAATACAAGAACATGAAGGGATCGAGATACAAACAAAAGCAAATAACGACAAATTCAATAGGTGAGAAACCAACCACAAAAATCAAATAAAAACAAACGCAAATACATACATACATACATATTTATAAAATCGTATATACAAATAATTATGCCAAAGCTGACAAAAAAGAATCAGCGATGACGTCTACTTGGTGACTCTCCCAAACAAACAAAAATACAGCGGAGCTTAAAACGCAAACAAAACAAAAACACAAATTTAAACGTAACTAAAATAAACAACAACAAAAGTCACAAGAGAAACCGCGAAAACAAAAAACCAAATTCAGTAAAGCTGAGAGTAAAATATGTAAAAGGTGCTGCTGCAGTTCAGCCTAAAGTTAAAATTAATATCAGCAACATTTTAATGTTGGCGATCATAACAAAATCGAACGTTGCGTTGTTAACTGCTCGTTTTGTTAACAAAATTTTCTTTTTCGAAATCTTAAACAAAATCTGCACTGAAAATATTGTTGTACGCAGACGCGTCGGCGCGAACACAATTGAAACAAAAATAAAACGTTTATTCAAAAACAAAAAGTTGTTTAAAAATAAATAAAAGCCAACCACCACTTGAAGCAAAGAAATATAAATACAACAATTAAATATTTCAATGCATAATGAACGTTGTTGAAACAAATTTTTAAACAAAAAATTTACCAACCGAGTTTGAGTGTTCGGTTTGAAGCACTTGTTTTTAAAGTGAAATAAATAAAAATATAGAAATATTGAATAATAATTTGCAGAAGAGCATGTGTAAGTCGGCCAGCAGTTTTAGTCAACAATAAATGCACAGCATAAATATATATTAGTTTGAGTTTTAATATTGAAATTTATTTAAAAAAAAAGGAAAACACATTGTGAAAAAATAGAAAACCGAGATATTGTAAAGAAAATTTAATATTTAAGAAGATTTTTTTAAGGCATAATTATTTGACTAGATGTGAAATATTTTTGACAAAACGAATTAAAACTTTTAACGGTTGTTTAAGCCTATAAAAAGTAGTCAACTCTTTTATTGTTTGTTTGTTTTTTTTTGCCTTTAATGAGCTGTGTGTTGTTGTATGATCGAATTTAATACACTTCCTGCTGAAAAATCATCGCACATTTGAAAAAATCAGCGCTTAATTTACTTCCGAAAATTGAGGTAAGATTGATGGCTACTGCAATTTAAATTTTAAGAAACATCTACAGAATGATTATCTAGATAAGAAGATTTCATTAACAGAGAAAAAAATTTTAATGCGCTGTCAGAAACATCTAAGATAAATAATTGATAAAGATAAAAAAAAAAAATTAATCGCACCGAATTTGAATTTTTTTTAAATTAAAAAAAGCAACTCAGAGAGAATTATTAAACTATTAAAGTTGTTCATAAATATTTTTTATAAAAAACGAATGTAACCTCAAACACATATAACTTTAAATCACCAGCAAAACAATAGAGATCGTAAAATTAGCATCATATATAGCACATTAAGGAGCACATCCATGCTTTCAAATTTCTAAAATCGGCATTATCTCCTAGAATTTAGTTTTCTAAAACATGGACGGTATTTAAATGCTTCAATCCAATTCGTTATGCTCAAATTATTCAATAGTTGCAGAAACTGGCGACATTCAATTACGAAGAGATGTCGTCAATCTTGCTTCTCTATTATTGAAAAAAGTTCACTATTGAAACCAAAAACGCTTTAAGACGAAACTCGCTGTATTTGAAAAGCTGTTAAGTTAAAGCTAAAAAACGCTTGTGAAAAATAATACCTGGAAATAGTCACAATTTGTTTTCAGTGACGACAGATTTTTGATCAGAAGAACCGCCGTCGGCAATATTTGACTGATAAATAAGAGCCTAAGTGATTGGTTTTTACGACACTTATTGGATTTCTAAATTATTGTCTCCTAATAATTCTCATTTAATTCTTGCTCAAATCAATTCATTTCAATGGTACACATATATAGAAATGTGATATTTATCGAATAGAGATTCTGGTAATAAATACACAATTCAAATACTGAATATACCAGTTATTAAATGTATATTTTAAACCAAAAATTACTTTTAGTTATTTTAATTGAAGTTTATAAGAGTTCCATGAAAAGTTTGCATCACAAGATTCAAAGTCGCCAGGCAGCAACTGCAAACTATTATTCAAATAGCAATTCTACATATTGAACCAAAACTTTATTCTCAGTGCCGATTATTTTATTTAAGGAAATCAATTCGAATCAAAACCAAAGTACTTATTTATACACTATTCGGTTTATTTGATAGTACAATATATAAATAAAAATAGTTTGTCATTACCAAATGGCTTTTCTTTCATTTTTAACACCGTTCTTGGCAATTCCTGTGTTTGTGAGTTTTTATTGCAGTTTCTGCTTAAGAAAATTTTTTCGTTCAGCAGTGAAAATTAACACTTTTAAATACTAATTATTCGTATTTAATTTAATTTTATGCCATCAACAAAAATTTAGTTCAATCATTTTTATTTGTATACATCTATTTATTTATTTTCAAATCACTGAATAATTTATACTTTTCATTTGATTGTTGACAAGAACTTTGTACAACAAAACGAAATTCATTTGTTTGACTTTAACAATCGAATTACTGTAAAGACATGAATATATACAGACAGACATATATTTTTACAAACTGATTAATTTTATGAAATTAATAAATTTATGTTTAAAATATATTCACAAGCGAATTTGATGCTCAAATTAAGGTTATAAAGTACAATAGCAAAAGACAAATTATTATTTTCACATTGATCGATTTTTTTATACCGTATATCGTTTGGAAGCATAAATCTGCTATCCGAAATAACGATACCTTTAATTTCGTGCGACTTTGCAAAACATAATGCAAATACATATAACTATAGTTGTATTTTCAAGGGCGGCATCGGGGAAACGGAAGCCCCCACGGGATTACTGAGAAACCAATACATGCACACAGATCAGCAGGTTGGTGTGTATTTTCTAAGCTACATTATTGGCCAACTCCTTTAGAGAAATATAGCTCAGCAATAATTATGATAAGTATAAACGTGAATAATCTTTGGCTGCGCTTTAGCTGGATGAGACAAAATGGCACACAGTTCATGGGACAATCAGTCTTTTAAGCCTAATTTTCCATTATTTTATTACCAGTCGTTATGACGCTTTCAATATTTCCGTTAAAAAACCATCCACGTGCGTGCTTAAGGCTAAGCGGAGCCGTTTATGGCATAGAGCCGAAAGCGAATATTAACTAGTTATTCCTGCGTATTCTTACGCAATCAATACATCAACTTCCCGTTATCTTATAGTAGTCTTTATTTTTTTATAATAAAATAAAACGTAATATTTAGACAGTTCCAGCTTTTTCTTTTGCCATAATTAATATTCCAAACATTCTGTTGATTATTCTATATTTATTTAACGAACAATAACACTATATCTATTTGAATAACAAAAAGAAAATTGAGCTCTTGTAAAACCATATTCGTACATAATTTAAATAAATTTTTAAGGACTAATTTACCAAAACAAACGCCAATCAATTGATAGTTAATAAAATGAGTCTGTACGAAAATTTTACTCTCCGCTCTCAAATAAAACAAAAATATTTTCTAATATTAAAAAGCAAAGCAAACGTTTACTTTGAAATCCAAAAATTGTCAATAATATTTGATTAATTTTAGAAAATTTACGTTGCCGAACTACATACAAACATGCAGACATATGTACAGTCATTCGCATGACAGTGCTCGTTAACTTAAACCCACTTTGCTTGAGCGAAGCTTTCGAGCTTCACATTAATCAACTTTTTGAAATACTATTATGATCTCCAAATGTTTGTGTTACGCTCCGGCGTTGTTATACAATTTTTAAAAAATGATTAAAACCCTTCAATTAGTACCCAAATTACAAATTCATAAAGCACTACCGTGAATTGTGGAAAAATTTTAACATATGACTACAATACAATCGCATATGCATACAAAGAAAAAAAAAACTATTTAAATTATTATTTAAACATTTTCTTACAAGTCATTAGAGTCTTTTTTGTAGGTTTCTTTAAATATAATTATTAAAAAATGATTTGCAGAAAATTTATATCAAACAAACAACAAAATTTCTGAAATCGCATTATTGCAAAATTAGAGACGACGATCAAAAAAAAAAAAGGTTTACATTATGTATGGGAATTTCCACCAAGGAGCATCTATTGTGCAAGAATAATTAAAACAAACAGTTTGTGCTTTCAAGGAAAAAGATTTAACGGGTTATTCATACGAATAACTTCGTAGATATAGTGTAAATATTGTGGTTTAGCAAAAAAAAAAAAAAAGATTTTCGTAAATATTTTAAGGCGAAGAAAATGAAAATTTGGTTCCCTCTAAAAGGTAGACAACTTAGGGATCGATATTATTTCTGCATAAAGAAACTCAAATGTGTCGGCATGGAATTAAAATCGGTTCAGCTGTTTTTAAAGTCTTCCGTATACAACTTGATTCAAATTTAAACTGAAGTAACGCAGCACACTTTTGCCTATTACATTCGAGGATTTCTATGTATTGTAAACTAGTTCAGAATTTAGCAAGCAAATTAAATGCAACATAATGAGGCTTTTCTTAAGCTTGATGAAACTTACGAAAGCGATATTCACAGCAGAAGCTGTCAACAGTACGGCAAATCATCAGGAATACATGCATGCTTGAACAAAGCGTCCTAAATTTATTTTGCTAATCAATTATCGATTCGTTTGTACTTATACATGACTTCGTAGTTTTTATGACGCGGCAAAACTATAATGGTAATGTCATATTTTAGAGAATATATAGCCACTGTAAACGAAAGCGTGGAGGGAGGCTCAAATTTATCGATTCTTCATCGGTCGCTATGAAATGGGATATTGTGCGCCTTGTGAAAATATGTATAACATTAATTCAGGTGAGAGGGGATTGCAACAGGATGGTGCTACCTGCCATATGAATACCATCATGCTAACGAAATCAATATATGACGATTTCAAGACATGGCCGCCAAGATAGGGCGATTTGACATCTCTCATTTAGTTGTTGTAGGAATGTGTGAAGTCTCTAGTTTATTCTGCTAAAACAGGAAGAATTCACGACCCGAGGCCCAGCATTGGATATGTTATGCGTGACATACAATTATTGAAAATTTTTGTCCGAAGTTGAAAGGCGCTTTCCATACATCAATTTCAAAATAATAACAAACAAAAAATTTTATTACAATTTAATTTTGTTGTGTTATATTTTACAGTTCTAATTTCTATCCATCTTCAGAAAAACATCCCTCATTAAAACTATAATATAAATATTGCACGCACACGCAAAGAAATAGTATTTTGTACTATTAATATGTTATCCCTAACAATGTGTATGATTGACACAAAACAAAAATATGTTCTTGTTAAAATCTTTACACGTCTATTGTTACCATCTACGAACTTTATACCATGGTTTAATGCATTAATAATAATTTATAAAAATAGTCTGCTTCCAACAAGAGCCTTTTTGTAGCACACAAGAATAATCTGCTTATTTTAATCACATGTATGGTTAATTTATGTATCTGCGACACATGTTTCTTTATACATTTTCGTTTGCATGTGTTCCAAAAACACCCCATTTTCTGTCCCAAAATTTTTATATAGAAAACAACAAAACATTATATATGTATGTATTTACATGCCGGCATACATAGAAATATTAATGTATATGTACTGTAACAACAACACGGACCAAATGAAATGTTTCATAATCATTTCTGCTGCTGGTGTAATGTTTTTGTTTTATACCAAATTAAACTAAGCAAAAACTATAATTTTTATAATGTTGATGAAATTTTTGAAAATCTTAAGGGCACTTGTTAAAAATCATAGCTGTCATGTTCATGTGAGCAAGTAATTTTGAAGATAAAATAAAATTAATCTGTTAAACAAACATATACAATAGGGAAGCCCTAATTTACGGAGTTTTGCTGATAGAAACGCTTGTTTGACGGTCTTTCCTTGAGAGAAAACTTTCAATAATAAATAATATTTGATTTCAGCAAATAATCCTGTTTCTCTGGTCTATGCCCAACGATAATTGCAAACAGTTACTTGTTGCCTCCATTAAATTAAGCTTCACGGACATAAATTTTTATTAACTAGATTAGAGAACAGAGAACGAACATAAACATGGCGAATACAATAGTAAAAAATTAAGTTAGAATGGATAAAAAAACATAGAAAATTAAGAGAATTCAAATTTACAACAAAAATGTATATCAAAAATACTGGTAGTCAAAAGACTTGAATAAATTTTCAAAGTAGGGTTTATAGCCCTAAATAACCACGGCAGCGTTCTATTTATTGTAATATGTAGTAAGTAATCTTAATTAATATCGATTTTCGGTCTTGATAGTAAATAAAGCTGGTCAAAGTACTACAATAATATTTACAACACTGTAGTAACAACACGTACTAACCTTTTCTTTTTATTACAGAATGATGGCAAAACAACACAAAAAGTAGTAACTACTTCTTTTTGCCGGCAAAACTATTTGACTTAATCTTGTTTGATATATTTATGGAATAATATTAAAACAGATAATCAAATTCAAATTGACAAAACTCAGTTGATCTGAAAGTGTTCAATACATAAAGAAGTCTTTCGCGCTTTCTGGTAAAAGTAGTAAATACGTACATAACAGAGTTGCAAAGTATAAGAAAGTATATCTTAGTCGCACCAAATCAATGTTACGTTTAACAAATATTTAGAAAATATTGAGGAAATATTGAAAAGAGAATAATTTAATAATTAAATATTTGTGATAAAACATGAATTGATAATGAGCATGAATCGACATAATTTGTCATTAAATAAATTAATTATTTAATTTTAATTTTTTTGTATTTCATTTCATATTTTCGCAAAGGGGCATAATATTAATATTAATATTCTACTTTTCCAATATCAATTTGGGTGTCCCATTATGAATTTGTATTCTGTCGAAAGGTATTCCCAAAATTTTATTGTATTTTGCATCTCCAACTTTTAATTTGTATATCTTATTGTCCGTTTAAATTGTATCATATCTCGATTGAAGCTTAAAAAATTTGGAAAAATTGTATTTTCAATTAAATAATGGAAAAAAGGCTTTTAACACAGTCATCCCCTTATTAAGCCAATATTGGGCAGTTGAGCTGATTTTCCAATTGATTTAAATGGTTCAATTTCCTGCAGAAAGTTTTGAGAACAAAGTTTTAAAATTTTCAAATTTTTTTTCTGGTATAAACTTAATATACGATTTCAATATTATATTTATTGTATATCGCAGCAGAAAATTCAAATTGTACCCAGGCTAGAGCATCGTTTCCCATAACAACACTACATATTACACAAACAACAGGCGAAAAGGAAACTCACAATTCTTTTTGCACTGCAAATCTACAAACATTAACATAGAGCAGACAAATATGTTGCGCCCTAGTGTTTGTACTAAACAAAAAGGTGCTCTAGTGTTGAAAGTATTTTTTTTAATTCATTAAAATAATCAAGTGTTAAGATGAAAATCATTATTCAGCTTCACAGTTTTTCTTTAACGGTTCATTTAGTAAGCAATTATTAGTGAGAGATAAAGTGATTGAAGAACCGAATGTTAGTGTAAATAGGTGCTGGAATATTAAAAGTTATACGGACAGACAGTTGAAATAGAAATAATAATATATGTATTTGCAAAGTTATTATTGTATGCAGGCAAATAGATCACCAGGCTAAGATAAGTTAACAACACATGATGGACACGAAGTGTGGATGTGAAATAGGGAAAATATTAACACAACCTGTTTCGAAAAGAACTGCTCGTGTGGATGTACGAGTATGTTGAAAAAGCCCTACAGACTATTTCATCAAATAAATGGTCAGGAAAACCTTTTTGTAATTTAAATTTGTTTTCAAACTGACGGCAACAAAATTTTTTGTAAGATTTTAAGCTGCATAATTATTAACAATTCAAACTGAATATTAAGATTTTTGCATTTGAAGCCAACAAAAAGTAGTGGTGGCAGATCAAACCCAAGTATCAGGCCAATTGCTGAAAACGCCGACAAACTGTAAAGTTTTCAAAGTTGAAATAGTTGTAGCTGTAGAAGAATTTAAAATACCGGTTATTCGAATCAATCTATTGTATAATACATCCAGCGGGAAAATTCAGAAGACGTTCTATAAGACCGGCTTATAGAATGACACAAAATAATGTGCGGGCATTTTTGAAAACCTGCAGTTGAAAAACGTTCAACACGTCTTTGTTAAAGCCGCATTAAGCATGAGGGCCTTTCAGAATCTCTGGGTAAGGAAGCGAAAGTGGAACGACCAGCCCACCCATGCATGAGTATGGAAGGGCCGGAAAACGTCTGTACTGCTTCTTTTCTCGCTATTTGGTTTTGCATATTATATTCACATAAATTTAAGGAAAACAACATATTTTTAAAAGTATTCGATTTTGGATCTGAAAGCAATTAGATTAAGTAACGAAAGAACAAAGTATTACATGTTTTTCTAGTATTTCATCGAACCTCAACATCCTTAATATGTTCTTTATACGAGTACTCATTCCCTGAATCTGTAGAAGTATTTAAATAAATTTAACAATATAATTCCGAATTATTATTTCACGTATGTATTTTTGTAATATTTTTGCAATTTTTTTTTATTATCTCATATTTGATAATTCATAAAACATTTAATATTAAAGTTGTAAAACGCACGTACTGGCAGAGAGATATATTTACATGAAAATACCAGTATTTAGGTCTATCATTCTGTAGAATAAAGAAAATCGTTTATTTTCTAAACTATTTTAGAAAACTATGTATTCTCATTACACCAGAGCTGTATTTTAAAGTAAACAGAGGCAGCATCACATGTATGTATTTAAGGTGGTTATATTTTTAAACAATAATTATAAACACGAACAGAATAAATTCAGGAAGTTCTCATGTTATTTTTGTAAATGTTGTAAGCCGTCTCTTATTTTATTAGTTTTTTATTCAGCCATTTAACGATTTTAGCTTGACTCTACTTCACTCAAAACATAAAAGAATTTACAACGAACTTTTGTTTTGGTTTATTTTTTTTTTTTTTTTTTTGAGCGCCGAGTAAGTTTTGATTGTAAAAATTCTTAATACTTTGTATTGCCATCTGAACGTACTTTATAGCTGCTGGTAGTGTATCATTCGTTAACAAAGTAGGATTAATTGTTTTATAATTATTTATGCCGGAATGAAATAAAATCGTTGATTTTTAATTTACTATTTATAAAAACTGAATTAAATTCAACTAATTAATTTTCATCTTATTTCGGTACACATATTTGCCATACAGTTTGTCAGTAACTACATGTTTTGCTGGTTGGATAGCTCTGCAATATATGTTCAAAAGAAGTTGACAAAAAGAAGACTTATATATCCGAAAATCTACTGCTTGTATGTTCCTTTCTTTCGATTGTCATTAATAATATCGGAAATCGCTCCTTAAAGCAACGAACCATTGATATTGTATTCATTATACAGATAGATAATATATAAATATATAATAAAAGTTTTTAATTGATTAATCAAATAATTTACAATTCGGCGATTAATCGATTACAAAATTAACTTAATGATATAATAACAATTTTCTCATAAGAAATCGTTTTAATATAAGTAAATAATTCAATTTAAGAATGCAAGAGACGCATAAAACGCGTATCCTTAAAAGCAGAGTTTCGCGAAATTTCATAAACCTGGCGCAGCAAACAAAAATATAAAAATCACCGAAAAGCTTCAAAGTACAATAATCCGAAAAATTGTATCATGTTTCTAAAATGTTTCAACTTAATTGCTATTTTTTCTTCTTTAACAAATACAAATACAAATTTTAATACATTTTTTTATTATATATTAAATTTTTATAAATATATTGTATGTTTTTCATATTTGTGATTTGCCTATAATGTTTATTTTTCTTTTATTCTCAAATACGTTTATTTTTTTTTTAATAATTTTGCGTTACTTAAGAAAACTATTGCGCTATTTCGCGAGGACATTTTTGTGTTTTCGGAGCAGTTGAATGAACTTTTTCAGAACATATTTTTCGTTTCCCATGTTCTGTTTTTTTTTTGTTAAAAATTAATAACTAAATTACCAGGCAATAAATAATAATTAAAAATTAAATGTTATTTTTCTGCTAAGAAAATATATATAATTCAAACACAACTAGAACCAGACATTGACTGGAACCAACAAACAAACACTTTGACTGTAACAATCCATTCTTTCGCTGAACAAACATTTGTTTCATATGAATGAGTTAATCATATCCACTGACAAATACATGTTTATAATAATCACTTTATTATTGTGTAAAAATAATGCGAAAATTGCAATCAAATTATTTTCAGGAGTGATAATTTTGTCGGCAATCATATTTCAAAACTCGTACGACTGTTACATTATAATGCTAAAATTATTTACAGCGACATATTGGTGGCAATTATATTTATATTTAAAAAGAAAATACAATGTTTGCAACAATACACTTTATCAAAAGATAAAAAGAAAACAACCCAACACCCCCAAAAGGTGATAAGAATGTAATGTATGTACTATACTCGTACATATTCGTATGTATGTGTTTAAATAAAGCGTTTTAATCGGCGAATTTTTGCCAAATATTGTAGCAGCAAACTGTAAAATTGGGTTTTTTTAATAAAGTAAGCTCTCGATAATATGAATTAATTAAAACCAAACCACTAATTATTCATATTTACAAATGGCATAAAATGTTAGTTAACGATCAGGAAATTCTTTTCTGACAAATAAAAATGTTAAATGGCCTTTTCTTTCAGTATCAGTCCGCTAGCCGGGATCTTTTTGTTGCTCATTAGCAAAAACCATCGATAGAATTATGTTCCCATCTTTGGGTATTGTAAAGAGCACACAGCTGACCTTTTTCCAGGTCCGATAAATGTGTTGTGGACACATATCGAAGTAGTGTTACTGTCCTTTTTGTTCTTATTATAGACAGTTACTTGGAAGACGGTCCATAATATATGATTTTTTTAAGCTAAAATCTTATGTTTTTAAGCCTATTTACAAACTATTCACTAAACACTTGTAGCTAAGGATATTTTAAATATGGAAATATATTTAAACAACATCAGTATTTCCGTTCAGTGTAAAGGATTTTTAAATTGTCGTGGGTAAATGATGGCGGCATGTGATCGGCTTGTTGTTCTGGTGGCGTCTGTCTAGTCAGTAGCTTATTATTCACTAACTCATGATACGATTGAGAAACACCCCAAATGATACAATTGACTGGGCGTTTGAAAGATAATCCCAATATGGCTGGACAATGATCGTTAGCGACGAGACACGTTTTTGAATGAATGGCCCTATTAACAAGCAAGCGTGTCGTATATGGAACGATGTCAGCCCACACGAATTTCACAAGTGGCTATTAGTCCACAAAAAGTTACTGTTTGTTGCAAATTTCAATAATTTTTTGGAAACCACGTTCGTTAAGCCATCACCATCTAGGGTGAAGAGTACAGAATATTGATAAACAATTTTTTTGTTGGTCCAAATTGAACGATATGGACGTAGACAGCATGTAGTTCTGAGTGACGCTACATGCCACATAGCGGACAGCAAGATACACATTTTACGGAAGTTCGCCACCATGATTGTGCGATTTGAAGCCATTAAAATTGGTCTTAGTGATTGCCTTAAGTTGTAGATCACTGGCAATGAGCCGCAATATGCCGATGCCCTCAGAATCAACATAAAAGACGCCATTGTTCAAATTCAGCCGAATCTGTATGAAAATTGCACCACGCGGATCCGTACCACTGTAAGAAGACGCAGCGTTTATTTAAGTTTTTTTTTTTCCCAATTTCATACATAATGGCATGCATGAGCCGTTCGATTTTATTGTTAATACATTATACTGCCCTTATTGAAAGACCCTTTCTTCAGAACACGTTGTTCATATTTAAATGCATTCCTATTTGGGCATGTTCTCTTTTCAGAGAGTCATATTATCGCGAGTGCACTGTCATTTGTTAATCGCTACCAAAAATTCCTTTTTCTGAAAAACACTGATGTTTTGCTTAAAATTTTTTCCATAAATAATATGCGTTTCAAAACGTTTCCCATCCTTTCTATCGTTTTTAAATTATTATAAAATATATTCAAATTTAATAAGATTGTTTGACAAATTGGCGCTGTGATATTACTTTTTGTTTTGGTAGCAAGTGACGCTTTGAATGAATATAAAATTTAAATAAAACAAACACACTGACACAAATAAAAAGAAATATTATGCAATACAATAATCTTATTTTTTTTAGTTTTGTAAACACATATAAGATACAATACAAATATAATACATACACACTTTGTACTTATCTATATACATATATATGTATATATGTGTGAGCACGTTTGTATGTATATTTATACACGACTTATATTGTACAATTGTATTCGGATATGCAGTTTTTTTAGGCATGAGTTAAAAAGAGAGATGCGAAAAAACAATAATGAAATTTATAAATTTAAAAACAAATCACAGCACTCACGGCTCGTATCTTAATCATCTGCTCATCTTGTATTTTATACACACAATGAATTTTCGTTTTTGAGTTGTAGTGTGATGACGACTGTCATCAATCTTCTGTGGTTGGCTAAATGCAATAAAAGTTTTTCTTCTTTTTTTATGATTATAATAAATATTCTAGCATTGTTTCCGGAATATTTTAGCTCCCAGTTGTTTTTTAACTCTACATTTTTTAATCGCCATTTTCATAAAATTAATTAAGACCCCCACTGATCAGGCATGATCTTAAGTAAACTTTTCCATCAATGGTTTGAAGATTATTCAACTATTTATCAAAATTTAATGCATAATTTATGATTATGATTAAACTTTGTGCGTGTTTTTCTTTTATTCCGAAACGAGCCAAATTTTGTTGGGGAGAGCCCAACAGTAAAAACAATTATCATTAACATTTCTATTTTCATTAAAAAAAAAACTATTACAGTTTTAACTTTTCTACAAATAAAGTAGAAATAACCAATTAAATATAATTTATGCGGTATCAGCCAAAAAATCAAGATACAAAATTATATACATATAAACCCTAAAAGCAAAATGTACTCGTATGTAATGCGCTCATACTGTAGCTACAGTTTTGAAAATCGTGTTCGCTGGCGGAAATGACTTTCTGCAGTATTTGGAGAAAGAAGCAAACAAGCACATAAATAGACACATCTTAACTGAAAGTAAAAGTACAAGACGGTAATTCAAGGTGAAATATGTGTGTGTATTTGAAATTTGTAACAACATATTGTTTAGTTTATTATGAAATTTTCAAGTACCGTCGAACCTTTATAGTATTGATCGCCACTCACCAGCTCCAGCTCTGTACATCGCTTGACCACGCTGCGCGTTTTCACATCTAGTCTCTGTGTACCTCATGTATTCCGTGAATTTGCAGTTCAGGGTTCCTATTTTATTTTACTCGAATTAAGACTTGTCAAAAATGCGTGCAAATGCAGATTTAACATCCCATAATATTTCATCCCTTTCGCAAATAAGATAAGATTTTTCATTTAATCAACTCTGATTTAGAATATGAAAATTGATAAGCCGACCGTTGTTGATAATATTTTTCTTCCTCATACACAGGATCAAAATTTCGAATGAATTACGGTATAGAAACGTACTCGCATTTTCTTGTCTATCGCAACGAGTTTAAATGCCGAACAATTTCAAAGGACGGCACATCTGCCGTCTGTATGAAAGCGTTCAGCCGCCGGTGATCAAGGTTTTATCAAAATGTTCGTTTTCGAATCATACTTTTGATTAGATTGTGACGCTGTAAATCTCATTACCCTTCTTTCGCATGAACGTGTAAAACTTACATAAAAAAACTACTTTTAGTGCAATTAGTTTCTATGGTGACCGTGTTCACTGAATATTAAGTATAATAATGGAAATGGTCACACTGAGCATGTTTTTTTTTGCACATTTTAAAACGTATTCATTATTTCATTATATACATACATTATGCTTATGAAAGTAAAGCCAATTTGGTCACCTCATTAATAGGTAAAAAATTTCAATTTGTTTCTTTTCAGACAAAACTTGTAATGACGAGCAGCCTTAGAATGAAGGCTGTAGTTTTGGAAGGTGTACCAGATAGATGATGGAGGCATTTGCAAATCACTTAGGCAGTCATTTAGGCAGGCATTTATTTTATTGGGTCACCACAGCACCCTCAGTTCACAATTCCTTGGACACGGACACGGAAAGTCTCAATCTGCGCTTATCAAATTTGATTAATAAATTTCATGGACCACTTGAGCGTGGCGTACAAATACTCGATCATTTGCTAACACTGGAAGAAGAAGATTTCAACGACCACTGGGGCTCAGCGTACATACACAATTATGAACCGGAAATAGTCAACCGGCTAGAAGAACAAAATAATGCGGGTGGGAGGGTAGGTGGGGTCAACCAAGAAGTTTTACATCGAAACGAAAACTACAATGTCAATATAACGTGGCAGCCAAATAATTTAAGCGGAAGCAGTAAGTTTGATTGCATGCGATAATTCATATTAAAAACTAGACGCTAAGCCTTAGTGAAATGCAAATTGAAGTTGCTACTGATTAGAATCGAACTTCCAAACCTCGAAACCCAAAGACGGTAATGCAAGTCGTACGCAAAACCAAAGAGAAAATCTTACGAAAATATCTTACGACAGATTTTTTTACGTTTACACCATTTGTAAAAGACCAAAACAAAGTAGCATCCCTGATCTAATGATGTGTGAAGGAATTTGAAAAATTTTAAAAAACGATGAGACCCGGTACGACTGTAAATTTTCATCCGTATATTCGCTCTATGTCGTATGGTTTTATTACATATTAAGTTTAGACGATACCATCCGTGCTCTTCCACTCAAAAATTTGGCATATCGTACGACTTGTATTACCGTCTAAATCCCCTTTTACGGAGACTTCATGTTGTGGCATTTTTTTCAAGCGGATGTTATATACTTTTTATTTAAAAACTAAGTATGTACGTAAGTATAAATGCATACGTATGTAATAAACAAGTTGCAAAGAGGTAAAACATTCCAAATTTGCTGAAAGCCTCGTAAGGACCACACATAGTGTCATTGGTTTGCTAATTATGTTCAATATTTGAGGGTTCCAGCGAACCTTCGTCGTCACTTTCCGTTCTGCTTACGACTAGATCTTACGCTTCGGGATATTGATGCTCCACAATATCAATAGGAAGCAAAAAAGAATTCGTATGTATCAATTTCGTTCGAATTATAAATTTTCGAGTTATGAAAGAAAAGTTGTATGTTATTTATTCTCGTAAATAAATTCTCTCGAGATTTATAGATGATCGACTGTACTTTAAATTTTTCTAGGATATTGAAAAAATTTTGATTTTTTTCCTTAAAAATTTTATGAAGGTTTTCAGTAACATAAGAAAAGTGGAAGCGCAAAAGTTTTTGTATTTTTTTTTCTTATTTTCAAATTAAAAGAAGAAAATATCAGATTTAAGAAAAATCCAGGGGAATGTTATGTATGATCAGAGCAATAAGCTTTTTGTTCTGCGATTTCAAATAAAACACTATCGATTTTAAGAATAAAATTTGTTTTGTTTTGTTTTAATATTATATGTATAATAATATGAAATATATATGTATAATATAAAAGTTAAAATGCTGAGCTTCTTTTCTTTTATAAAAGAGGATTAAGGAAGCAGGGCATTGACTAGCAACCTCAAGGTTAATGTTCTATAGAAACGCATTGACCGTTTATAACCGGTGATAGTTATTCTAAGCCTAATTAACCATTAAAATAAATGATTTTTTAAGGCTACAAGAAAACCATAATCGATTCAAAATCGAATTGACTTTTAAGTTTTATTTTTTTTAATTCTCATTTCTTTAATCAATTGTAGAAGTTGCCAACTTTATAGTTTATAAATGTTTTGACGAGCAGACACTTTCCCCGGTGTAGTACATCTTAACATGATTGGTCCATTAAAAATATTAAATTAAATTGTTGGTTATTCCCATTTCAATTTTAAAAAAAAACCTGTTTTATCTTCTTATTAAAATAATGAGATGTTAAAATTTCAGATCCCACATTTCTTGCTGCTTTTGATTTTTAACATATTTAGAATTTTTAAAGATGTTTTATAGTTTTAATTTGAAAAGTATTAAACATTTGAGTTTATTATTTGCTTCAAAAGTTTTCAAATCTACTGACGAGAAGGGTTACCACCTACAAAATGTCGACTGAAAACGTACATAAAAAAACACTACAGTTTTTTGCTTTTGATTCAATATAATTTATTCAAAACTAATAAACGGTTTTATTCATATGTAGTTGTGTAATATTTGTTCTACAAATAGTGCTAAATATTCTATTGAATAAATTATGAATACATATTCCTAGAAAATATAAATGTGAATAAATGAAATCATAGATTTGCTCTGCGTCTGCTTGAAACCGCCTAAAACGTGCGGACAGCCAGAAGTTGTAAGGCCAATGCACCTCCGTATAACCGTAAATAACTTTCCATGCGAAAAAAAAACAAAACATCTGACAGTTTTACAACAAAATTATCAAAAGTCCAAAAAATATGATAAACATATAAAACCTTCAAATAAACTAAAAACAACAACAAGAGTAGACAAATTCGTGAAAATTATAGAAAAAAAACATTCAAGTTCAAACTAAAATTCAATTATAATGAGGAACTTTAAAATCGACAAAGAAATAAAATAGCTTGAGAAGACAGACAGACGACGACGCACGCAAAAAAATTATATTGATAACCAAAAAAATTAATAAATAACAACAACGTCACGTACACACATTCGAATAAATATAATAACTCGTATTTAAAAGTCAACATATAGCAAATATTTTACATACGAAATGAAATATCACACCATTGCCAGTGGCACATGCTACACATACAGACACACTTGTTAGACGCTAACAAAAAAAGCACTTTGATTGAAATTAAAAAACAAAAAGAATATTTAAAATTTTGATTTATTAAATATAATTATTAGAAATTAAATCATTTTGTTCAAGAAAAGAGAATTATTTTTGCGAAAAGATTTTTTCAACGTTCTGTACCGTCCACAAAGGTGTTATTTAAAATAATTACACTGTACAACAAGAAATATAAAATTCTTATATAAACGGATTTGGGCTAAGGAAGCCAAGTTATAGTATATAGAAAACAGTAGTAAAAAACTTAAGATTAATCGGTCCTTTGTGTTAACCAGAACCCAAGTAAACTTCTCCGTTTTAAAACGAATTTTGATTTTTGTTGTTCTGTAAATCGAACTTACCAAGTTTTAGGCGATCTTAAATCGAGTAAACACAGCTGGACGATAATATTATTATAAATCAAGGAAGAAATATAGATCAATTTGAATTTCGTGGCTTGAGTATGCAGGGAGAATTTATGTACAGCTGCTACATGTATTACTGGCGCCCTCAACAGTCGGCAATCACCGTCAGCAGCGAACGCTCGAAATTTAATATGAGCGTAGACGACATATGGTTGCCGAAGGATGGCGCTAGGTGCCACACTGCGGAGGCCACATTTTGCATGAATGATATGAAGGTATGGTTATCCCGCGCAGATCAGATGTGAATTGGTCACCAATAGACTTTTTCTTGTGGATTTCTCCGTCTTCACGAATATTTACGAAAAACGCTGCAATCGATCGATGCCCTTAAAATCAACATAAACCAGCCTATTGCACAAAACTAAGCCTGATGTCTGCGTCAAAGTCATCGAACATTTTATCACTTTTATCTGTGATAACGAAAGAAGCCGCACCGGATATTTGATCATTTGATCAGAGGAATCTCGTCTCTTTTCGTGTACAAAACAAAACTTATCGTTCCAGATCTACTCACCCTTATTGAAAACCAATTTATTAAAGGTGTATTAGAGCATGTCAAAAAATGTTGTAGTATAAAATAAGTCTTATCGTGTATTGAATGACAGAGAATATACAAAATTTGGTAAAGGTTTATTTTCTAAAACAATTCAGAAACGTATGTCTTCTCATCACACCAGAGATGTATTTTACAGTAAACATTGCCAGCACCAATAGAGTGTATTGAAGGTGCTGGCAAGAACAACCAAATACAACGCAACAAGTTTTCAGGTTGTTTTTATAAAAATTCTCGAACTGAATTGATTCGCACCAGCAATATTTTTGCTTTGAGTTTATTTATACCATCCGTGTAAATATGAAAAATAATTACAACAGATTTCTTAAATACGAAGAGCGTTTCATAATATTTTGATTCTACAAAGTCTTAATAATTTGTATTACCATGTAAACAGACCCTCAGTTATACAGGAATACATAAGGTTTTGATAGACAAACGAGTCGGCCGAAATAAAATTAATTTTGTTTATAAAATTATATAATTCATTAATATTATACAATATGAATGATGCACATACATATGCATATGTATGTATATTATTTGTCAAAGCAGATATACATGAATAAGCACATACACACGCACATACATATGTATGTATACACATTTGTATATATATGTAGACATGCATGGGTATATAGTATATCGAACCGATTGCGAGACCGAAACTGTGAATTTATGTAAATATTACAATTAAAATATTTGAAACAATTATTCAAAGATGCAGTGGATGCATATCGACCAGAGGAAGATTGCATTAGTTCAAAAACCATAAATTCAATCATGTTACACCATTTTCAGTATTATTTTTAAATTTATTATTAAAGACTTGCACAATTTTTGGAAATCATAACAGATTTCCAACTATTTGGTTTGTATGTGTAGGCATCGCAGCCAATCCATAACCTACAAAGCACCAACATGCCAGTTCAGCCGGTCGGACAAAACACTGCTTTTTGATAATTGAATACAAATTAATTAATTCAAACTTGACCATTAAATGCAAAGCAAATATAATGCTCGTATTGAAAACAAAATATATGGTAAGAAAAATTTAATCTTGTTTTGGCTTAATTACTTTTGTTTGCACGTACTAATTAATTCTATAGTCGCTGTTTTT
The DNA here is from genome assembly GCA_932526305.1 of Epicampocera succincta. Classification (NCBI taxonomy): domain Eukaryota; kingdom Metazoa; phylum Arthropoda; class Insecta; order Diptera; family Tachinidae; genus Epicampocera; species Epicampocera succincta. The sequence goes on from OW052034.1 coordinate 65,478,984, forward strand.
TGATGAAATACGAGTAGTCTCTGGGTTAAAATTGGGTGAAGGTAAATTACAAATTAAATTTACCTGCAAGTTTGGCGTTTTTTCTTTAGTTTTTGATATGAAGGTAACTTTCGATACACTCGCACATACACACATACATACATACATAAGTACAATTTTATATACAAAAAGTAGACAGAAAATATCTTCTGTTGAGAAGCTTTTATTGCTATTGGCACTTCTCTACTCGTATAAACAATAAAAACGAAATTTTAATAAAAAGAATGGCAATTTTTTTCTTAGTAGCGGTTATGCAAATTCACGCATTACCTTCTGGTTTAAAAAAAAACTTGTTCTGCACTTTAGAACTTCCCAAATCAATAGAATTGGTTTTAAATTTTGCTATTAATTTTATTTTTTAAGCAATTTTAAATACTCGATTTTATTATCGCAGGCGAGTGAAAGTGTATTTAAATTCCCAAGAAATGTTTGAAGCTGTTAAGCGGAATAGTACGTAAGACTAGATGTGACAAGATATGTTTTTACAACAACAGAGCAATACAAATGTAAGCAGTTGGGTTTCATTTTCAATTAAATCAATCAATTGTTATCCGCAGCAAGTTATTGTGCTAGAAGTTTTGCTGCAGGTATTAATTTGCTTGAAAAAAATACCATTACAAGAAAAATCCATTTTGGCAGAAAATGCGAACGATCGAAAATCAAATATCATGAAGATAATGATTTTCCTGCGTTAAATATAATAAAGTTATTATATTTTGAAATTGCAAGTCTTTAAATGTGAATAAGTTTTTCGCTCGCAATTCAATCATGTGGATCATTTTGAGACAAATAGACTCCCAAATAATTTACTTTGAAAATACCCGTTCAGAATATACTCGTAAAGTGCTATCCAAGCAGTGTTTTTCTTAATTTCCAAAGGGTGCAATTGCACCTTTAGTCGCACAGCGGTAACGCCGGTGATTTCATTTCATTGTATTTTCTTGCCAAGACAAGAAACGATTCCGAGAATTTGTTCACTAGTAATGAAGTTTTAAGCCTAAAAAGCTTGACGAGGATTATTCTAGAGTATTCGAAAACCTATTCGGTTACACGATACAGACTTAATTGCGTAACCAAAGCGGTTTTTTCTTGTGTTGTGGAGATTGATCTAAGGATGCGTTGATCCTCGAAAGTGCACTTCATTCTAAATTTGGATTCTAATAGTGGTCAACAAAACCAGCAAACACCGGTTTCTGGCTTTTAAGGCCTAACTATAATGCCCTGATGCTAATTAATGCATATTTTAAACAAAGAAAATTATTGTACAAAGTATTTACTACTGATTTAAGAAGATCGGATATTGCATATACCCATATTAAGGAAAATTGAAATAACCATTTAGTACGTTAAAATTTTCTACTTATGTAGTTAAACAATGAGTTCATACTTCATTTTATAAATATCAGGATTTCTTTTTCCAATAACAATAATACGCTATTCGATATCCCAAAAGTATTGGGAGTACAAGTTAATAATAGTCTATTTTTTTGCTTGAAAACTGCAATAATTATAATAACAAAATGAGCAGATACATTGTTTAAAGTACTGTCCATCGTTAGCCCCAGCTTGTCCCCATCTTTCTGGTGAATATTTCAAAAGGGATTACAGTCAACACAAGCTGCTTTACAAATGACTTAATTTCAATTTTATTGAACAGAATATAAAAATTTTTTTAGTACACCTGTACGTTATAGTAGAGTTTCTGGAACCGTTAAATGTCATTGTAAATATCGGAAATTTTCGTATTAAGCGTGCCTTAAACGCAGAACAAAACATATATTTTACCTTAAATTTTTTTCTATTAATTAGAAAGAGTTCATTTAACACGTGAAAGTCTTAAGAAATAAGTCAGCAGATGGCGGAAGTCTTCAGAGCTTTTTCATTTCAATAGTTTCCAATTGCCATCTTATAAAAGGTATGTACATACATATGTCATATGTACGAGTATTTTTAGAAGTAACTTATTTCCTGTAAAGCTAAGAACGAATAATTTGATCGCGAATCAAACATGATTTACATATGTAATTAAATTAGTAAGCCAAAAAAAATGAAGTGACAAGTTATAGGTACTCGTATAGCATTAATTGTTTCTGAATTATGTACGTATACGATGTATGATATTCTCATAATAAAAATAAATTAATAATGGCTAAAAAATAAAAAGACAACAATTGAAACAAAAGCAAAACAATCAGCTAAAACGGTAATGATCTGCAATTTACACAATTCAAAAACAAAATTACGCAAAATGACAATACAAAATACACTGAAATACCATTCAGCACGCAGCAATAGTTAATGTATGCAAAGCGCGTATCCATTTCAAATTTGTATGCGCAAAAGTCGGACTTTTATTTAAGAAAAGTTTATGCAAGTTTTTTTAAGTACTATGATGAATTAATTGAAAATTAAATTAAAAGATGAGTGTGTCGATGGGGGAAAAATAGAAACAGAAATTATATGAGAAAGCTTAAGCAAAATAACATTCATGTTCAAGATTTGCATTTTAACATGGAAGATTAATGCAACATTTAATCGTTTTGTTGCAGTGATGTTGATTTTGTGGATGACAGGCAATAACGAAGCCTTTATAAGTGTTTGCAAAAAAGGTTTGCTAATTTTTTTTTAATTTTTAATAAAGCAAATAATTATAATCAGGAAATTATGGTAGAATATGGGTGTAGACGGTTAAATAGTGGCTGTAGAAACAATCATCTGTCATCAGCAAAGTTGGGTGAACACACTTCGCTATTCTTTTTTTTGTTTCCTAATTTTTTGCAATAAAGAATTTCCAACATTTCGCAAACTTCACACTTTATGGCAAATTTTCGTTGGTTGTGTATTCTTTTATTTAGGCAAAACAGTTCTCGTAGTGTGTGACTTTCAGTAGCTCTTTGGGCTCCTTTATAATATCTTGAGCTATTCCTTTTGGAAAATGGGAAAACTTTAGCCGATTTACTCAAAACAAGCGAAAAACAATGTGAAAACCAGCATCGCTAAGAATTCTTTCACATTGGGCAACTTAGTTCCGCAAGTCTTAAGCTCAAGCCTTGCGATTGTAGATGTCAGAAGTATGGTCGGGTTGAAGGGAGAAGAACTTCCGAGATTTTATACTTGAGCAATAAAACAAAGAGCTCAAAACATTATTCGTACAATATTACGTATGTAAATGTGATTTCAATCAAAACAGTGAAAAACTGACAACATACATTTTCCAATAGGCGATAGAAAGCGCACAAAATGGTTTTATTGTTATTGACTAAAACCACGAGGGAATGCATTTTGTTTTTATCCAGACGTAAACACTTCCTTAACCTACAAAATTTAAAAATTTATATTATATAAAAATGTATATTGTATAAAATTTGTCAATTAAATTTAAAAAAAATCTATTTAATTAAATTTAAACGCATTTGTATTACAAGAACTGTTTAAAAATAGTTATACATCGTTTCATATGCGTCATCTATTGGTAGTTTTAATCTTTAAAGTTCATTTTTAGTCGCGCTTAGCCAATTTATTAACCTTGCCACAAAATAAATAAAGTGCCACCTTTTGTCACAAACGCTGGTTCTTTTTATCCTACTTTTAGACAGTATCTCGCATATAAGTGGCAGCTTTGTTTTCTTTTACGAAGATAATAAAAACAAACAGAAGATAAGTTAAAAACACAAAAAGCAATTCATAAGAAAAATAAAAATAAATGAAATCAACAAAAGAGCTTACACAAATACAGATTTAACACACAAAAACGAAAAGCCAGTAGAGCAAGAAAGCAAAAAATTAGTCAATGGAATAGAAGGCTCAGACAGTTTTTTAATTAATTGAAAGACCAGCATAAATTTAATTTTTAATTAAAAGATGTTATTGAAACTATATGCATTTAATATAAAACACAATTTGTAATTCTGTTCACAATTTATTCGAAAGGAACGCAAAGAAAAATTTTATCCAAAAAGACAAAAACCCTGTGAAAAAATGGCTCAATGGCCTATGATAATGGGAAAAAGAAATCAAGAGGCCATGTCGCAAATAAATGCCTGGATAAATGGTAAGTTTGGAAGCTGAAGGAAAATGAGATTTAAAATTCAAAAACAGGATTATGCATTACAAATGTGAACGCAAAAACAATACAGAAAAATTTAAGCAGGTTACTAAAAAGTCCAACAATAAACTGCCAAATGATACGTCATAAGCTGCACGTTCATGCATATGCAAGTATATAGATTTATACATACATAAATATGTATGTACATGTCTATAACCAATTTAGCAAAAGAAAAGGGTAAACGAACCTGCAAGCATATCTTTCCAAAGAGACGGTATTTTTTATTGCTTGTTGTTGTTTTGAAACACTGGTGGCAAAGTTTGTTATTCGTTTCTGTTTTATTTACTTTTCCATTGATTTTCCACATTCACATACAATATGCATGTACATACGTACATACAGTTGCCCAATAAAGTCTACATACAACACGGATAACTCGATTTTTTTTTATTTAAAACAGATTTAGTTAATTTTAATTAAACAAATATTTTTATTCTTAACACAAAAATGAAAATAAAACAAAAAATTCATCTTTTTTGGGCTTAAGATAAAGTTATTAACAAAAAACGTAATTCAGTCTCAAAACATATCACAAAAAAGTCTACATACAGTTTCCATCACACGTTGGTTTGCAAACTATTTACAGAAATAACTTCAAACTAATATTTCGTTGGGCCACCTTTAGCATCTAATAATGCTTGTATTCGTCTCGGCATTGAAGAAACCAATTTTTCAGTTGTATCTGCACTAATTTTATTCCATTCGTCGATTAAAGCATTCTTTAGGTCTTCCTTGTTGGATATTTTATTTTTTCGCACACGTCTGTCCAATTCATCCCATAAGTTTTCAATTGGATTCATATCCGGTGATTGGGGAGGAGAGTGCAATTGTTTGGGGACGTTGTAAAGAAGCCACTCTTTTACAATGTGAGATGTATGTTTTGGATCGTTGTCCTGCTGGAAGATCCATTTGCCCGTAAGACCCATTTTGGTAGCGGAAGTCTTCAAATTGGATTTTAGCAAATTCAGATAAACATGACGATCCATTGTAGTATCAATGAATACCAGATTTCCTACTCCAGCAGCGGACATACACCCCCAAACCATAACAGATCCTCCCCCGTGCTTCACAGTTGGTAATAAATTTTGGATTGCCATCGCCGTGTTAGGTTTTCTCCATACTCTTTGCTTACCATCGTATCCAAATATATTAAATTTAGACTCATCACTAAAAATTACGGTTTTCCAAAAATCAATGTCATCATTTTTGTGTAGTTTTGCAAATTCAAGACGTTTTTTCAAATTTGTTTCACTTATAAAAGGTTTTTTTCTTGGAATACGGCTGTGAAAATCGTTAGCTCTCAATACATTGCGCACAGTTTCTGGATGAATACTTGTCTGTTTACATTTTTCAAGATCTTTGGCGATATTAACAGCATTTATTCTCGGATCATTTGCTACGAGTCTGATAATATTTCGTTTTTCACGCTCTGAAAGTTTAGATGGCCTGCCTGATCGGTGTTTATTTTCTGTTGTATTTGTACTATTATAATTTTTTATAATGGTTTGAACTGTAGAACGGCTAAATCCAACTATATTCGCTATTTCTCCGTATGATTTTTTTTCATTTCTCAACTTAACAACTAGTTTTCTAATTTCCTGAGAAATTTCTTTGCGTTTTTGTAAATTCTGCGACATTTTAGGGCGAAAAACTACAAACTCACTTTAATTGCTAAATTATTTCGTTTTCCTATAATCTTAGTCACAAAACAAGTAAAGAAACGAAATACCGTTACTTTGAGATGTGTTTTCTTTCTACTTCTAGTGATGTGCTGTTGTTGTATGTACACTTTTTTGGGTACCAAATTATAAGTACCTTCATTTTGGCACACTAAATATGTACAAATGTGGTTGTTTTAAATTTTATTTTTAAACGTGTCTAAATGATATAACTTAACATAAAAAAATGTGTTACAACTTTAGTAGATTTCAATAAAATCGAATTTATGGTGCTGTATGTAGACTTTATTGGGCAACTGTACATACCTGCTTCTGCACTCCTAATATCAGACAGGGCTGCCAGGAAGCAGCTAGCTGCTGCCAAACAACAAACTGCAAGCAAATTTGTTTTTTTTCTAAGGTTTCATGTCATAAAGACGCTTATTTTAGGGGTAAAATAATGTTTTTAGTGACTGTTTGTCTGTTGACGTGTATTTGGCTTACAATTGCCTGATATCCCGCCTCATTGACAAGAGCAAATTCCACCATCAACATGCCTACAGTGTGAGGTTCCTTAAAAGCCCAGAAGACAGAAAAAACGCACACATGTGTTTACATACAACAACATTGTATGAATAAGATGCCACATTTAAAGTTTATTTTGGTCACATGCATTACATATGTGTGTACATATTTCTTTTTACTTAATTTTTTTTCAAACAATCAGACTGCGATGACGGTATTCAACTCTCAAGTCAAACATACATACATAAGTATAAAAAAAGGAATACAATTTTACGAAGATATAAAAAGCAAGACAGGAGAAGAGAAGATAAATGCATTGCCACAATCTAGACATTATAGTATATTTATTGTTTTCTTCGTTGTTTCTGGTGTTTGTCTTGTAAATATGTATGTATGCACGTCTATACATACTTACGTACAAATGTATATATGTAGGTGTGTATGTACATACATATATGGAAAAGCTTCAGAACATGCAAAGATTTGTATGTATACATTAAAAGTGTCTGCAGAACTTACAATATCTGTGTCGATAGTCGTACATAATACGACTGAATTCGTCTATTGAGCATTAAAAACTTCAAAAGTTTTTATTTATATAGTTATTTAATGTATTTATTGTACAATTAAAAATTTTTGAGACGTGTTAATATGAAACATCGTTTATAACTGCAAAAAAAAATACTTTTTGTGTTTTAAATGTCAAGTTTTGGAGTTATCAGAACATAAAAACTTTAAGTTCTTATGTATTTATTTAATACACATACATATGTACATATTTTTCTACGTCCCTTATAAGATGTGAAATAAAAATGTAGTTTTTACTAACATTTATTAACTTTAGGTGATATCGTCTTTAAATAGATTAAAAATCCAGAAGGCAAGCGATATGTAATATTGCAATAGTTTTTCCCACTAACACACATTTTTAGGGGCTTTATGGAAAATATTGAAAAGAATTCAGAAGTCATTGTTTTATTTTCATAGCGTCATATAGATACATACATGCATATACATACATACATATATGTATGTATGTATTTATGTCACATACATACGTTTGCAAATAACATACTTGTAGTTTACAAAAATAGATTGCACTCTATAAAGTTCTGTTTGAGCAGTAAATTTTTACAGAGAGGTAGAAGCAAATAAGCAAAAACATACAGCGGTGTTTGTTATTTTTGTTAAACTTTGCAATGTGTTCTTTTTATATGTTTAAAAAATGTTTTTTGGTCGATTACTTATAGAAGGGGTTGCTTAAAGGGGACAACAAAGTAGCAAATGGTTTTTTACAGTTGTTGTCTTGGTTACAGTTCAAAATTTTGAAATTATAAAAGATACAGTTTTTATTTTTAAAACTGCATTATTTTTGTGTACACAGATACATACATACATACATATATTAATTTTTATTTTTGTTCTTTTACTAATTCTTCAACAAGAACAAAATTATGAAAAGAGGGGAGACAATTCCACTTCAATACACAAATAAGACGTGCAGTTTTTTTTTTATATGATTATTGTTGTTGTTGTGTTTTTGTTCTGGATAAATTCAATATTATTGAGGTGTTGTTGGTTGAAGTGATGGCACGCGTTATAAACAGTTTCAGCCTCAGTATCGTTATTATTCATTAGAAAGACAAATCAAAGTTGAATTTATAAACTGAAAACAACATAAATTTGTACGTGCACTAGATTTTATAAATATTAATCATTTTACATAAAATACATGGTTTTTTATCGTTTTATTGATGTACTTGATGCTATAGGTATGATAAAAACAAATTGTTATTAAAATATTGCCTAATTTTGGATAAATTGCTAAGAATTTAAAATGAAACGTATCGAATTTTAAAGAAAAAAATGCTAAGAATGTTCCACTGAAGAAAAGATACGGCAACATACATACATACATGCATATGTAACTGCCATGGTGATTTTTCGATTAAATAAGTTGATTTGTGATGAAGAAAAACGTGTTAATATATTAATAATTAAACATTTGAAATAACTATTGTTCGTGACGTCAGAAATAATATTTGAGTGTACAACAAAAACTCGATATTAAGTTAATAGATTTCTTGTACATCGTCAGTTAATTATTGCAACAAAACCATAATTAAAAAACGGTTGAATAAAGTTGCAGGATTTTCTTCTCAAGCTAATTAAATGAATTTGTAGGGAAATATGCAGGAAGGTGCAATGAATAAACTATCCCACATACACATGCATGTATTTACATACTTATATACATATGTAAATACGTACTTATAGCAAAAATAGTTAAGACGTTGTAGCAGAGGAACAATGTTTTCTGTAACATAATCGAATTAAACCAAAAAACAAAGAAACTATAAATGAAGAGAACATTTTCAAAATTACAGATGAAAAATTGTTGGTCTCAGTAATGCTTCATTGCTTGAAATATAAGAATTATCATTGAAACAAATATTAAAACAATTGATCCTTATGTGGAAAAAAATAAAACATAACTGTTTTTAAATAGTTTTAACTAATGGTGAATAGTTAATTAGAAAAGTCTATTATTTAAAGAAATAACAAAATCTAAATACAAATGTATGCAGTGACTTGATATCAGTAATATCGTGATAATTTCCATACGTTCATATACATACATACTTATGTAAGTACATACATATACATACATACATATGTATGTACTTACATAAGTATGTATGTACTTACATAAGTATGTATGTACTTACATAAGTATGTATGTATGTACTTACATAAGTATGTATGTATGTATATGTATCGGATCGATTTCAGTCAATTAATATACATATCTTTCTGTTTTGTAAGTTTCGTTATTAGCTAAAGGAAAATACTAGTGGCATAAACTGCTGAATTTTGAATTGTTTTAGTTAGAATTTTACTTTACTACTTTTTCCTTAATGAAAATAACTATTTAGTTCGCACTCAACTATAATATAGAACAACGTAATAATTTAACAATAACAATCGTTCTACTGTGCTCTTACTACTAAGCAAAGTGGCTTGTAGTAAATAAATTATAATTGAAGGTCATGTTTATTTATAAGACCGAACTATAACTTTTATAATATTTGTTATGCATTCTTCCATCTATGGATGTGCACATATGTATGTGCATGTATGTTATATTCTGTATAATATATTGTACATACATATATACGTATGAAATTGTGTTTATATTATAAACATAAACAGAAATATAGTAAGCTTTTAAAATAATGCCGTTTCCTTTTGTATTCCCCCTTTCGGTTCTTTTAATTTTGCTCAATAGTGGAAACTTTGAATAATGGAAGTGGTATGCTACTCTCCCCACCACACAACAATTCAGGCCACCAACAACAGCAGCAGCAACAACAGTCAGCACGTGGTGGCGGTGGAGCTTCAACAACATCCACTGCTGCGGCAACATCAGCCAGTGTGGGTACAGCTGGCGGAAATGAAAGAAGTGTTAGCAGCAGTAGCGCAGGTGCTTCAGCAGGAGAAAATAATATTCAAATAACACAGCCAATCAGTGCTCCGTCGTCACCCTTAGCCTCCCCTGGAGCTTTAATTCCAGCATCATTTTGCTTGCCATCTAGTTCGACATCAGCAGTTGTGTCAACATCTAATGGTAGCGGGTCATATGTTTGCCCAAATGGTGTAAATGCTAGCAACATGTCATATGCCAATGTAGGAGCATCAAACGCAAATGACACAGCTGATCCTAACTGGCAAGCCACTAAGGCAACGGTGTTAGAACGTAATGCGGCCATGTTTAATAATGAATTAATGTCAGATGTCACATTTATAGTAGGAGATGATTTTGGTAAGTTTTGTTATAAATAAACCTGTTATAAAGGTTAATGTATGTGATTTTTTTATATACATATGTAGATGCTGTTCAAACCATACCAGCTCATAAATATATATTAGCTACAGGCAGCTCAGTATTTTATGCAATGTTTTATGGTGGTTTGGCTGAAAATAAACAGGAAATCAAAGTACCGGATGTAGAACCTTCAGCCTTTTTAACTTTACTAAGGTCTTTCTTGTAACGTTTGTTTATTCTTTTGTTATTAATTGTTTTTTTTTTTATTATTCGTAGATACTTATATTGTGATGAAATACAATTGGAACCTGATAATATACTAGCCACACTATATGCAGCCAAAAAATATATCGTACCACATTTAGCCAGAGCATGTGTAAATTATTTAGAAGTAAAATTGACAGCAAAAAACGCCTGTCTACTTCTCAGTCAATCACGTCTTTTCGAAGAGCCCGAACTGATGCAACGTTGCTGGGAAGTTATCGATGCTCAAGCCGAAATGGCCATTAAATCTGAAGATTTTGTCGATATCGATCTAAAAACATTTGAATCAATTTTATGGCGTGAGACATTAAATTGCAAAGAAATCCATCTCTTTGAGGCGGCTTTAAATTGGGCTCAAAATTGTTGTCAAAAATTGGCCATTGACACCAATCCCCAAAATATGCGCAAGGTTTTGGGGCAAGCATTGCATTTAATACGCATACCCACCATGTCATTGGATGAATTTGCAAACGGCGTTGCTCAGACTGGTATTCTTACGTCGCCGGAGACAATTGATATGTTTTTGCATTTTACAGCAAAATCGAAACCGTCTTTAAACTTTCCAACTAAAGCGAGAGCCGGTTTAAAAACCCAAGTTTGTCATCGTTTTCAGTCTTGCGCATATCGCTCAAACCAGTGGCGTTATCGTGGGCGATGTGACAGCATACAATTTTCTGTGGATCGAAGGTAACTAACTATACCAAAGTTAAATAATACTAATTTCCGATAATTTTTTGAGCTAAAAACTAACAACAATAGTTTCTAACAGAAAATTTTGGAAAAGTTCAGTAACTAATAAATTTGTGAAAGTATTCTCTTTGCCGCTATGGCGAAGTATTAAAAAAAAAGGGATTTCACGCGATGCCTGAAAGTTGTGATAAACTTGAAATGCAAAATAATATAGTTTGTTATGTTTCTTAATAATATAATAATATAAACGTTTTGGCAACATTTTCAGAATATTCATTGTTGGGTTTGGTTTATATGGCTCATCAACTGGTGCGGCCACATACAATGTCAAGATTGAGTTAAAGCGCTTGGGACGTACTTTAGCGGAAAATGATACGAAATTCTTTTCTGATGGTTCCAGCAACACATTTCACGTCTTCTTCGAAAATCCCATACAAATTGAACCTGAATGCTACTATACGGCATCGGTTATATTAGATGGCATAGAATTGTCATTTTTTGGACAGGAGGGCATGTCAGAAGTGTGCATGGGTAATGTAACATTTCAATTTCAGTGCTCATCAGAAAGCACTAATGGAACTGGAGTGCAGGGTGGTCAAATACCAGAATTAATATTCTACGGCCCTACAACATCAATTAATTCGCCAACGCAATCGATGTGTGCCACCCCTGTAGGTGAATTAGAGGGAGCCGGGGCAGGCGTTGGCCTTTCAAGCGTTTCGGGTAATGGTCAAGCAAAAAGTAATCGTAATTCAAGTGATTTAACAGTTAATTGTGATGATTTATTAGCAACAACTTCTGGTTCGGATGGAGTTGGCGCAGTTGGTGCTCCAAGTAATTAAGAAATAATTTTAACATAAGTAGTTATGCGCATGCATACATTCATTACAAACAAAACATTGGAAACAAATTTGCAACATAATGGTTTTTTCTCTCATTAGAATAATATTCATTATATATAAAATATATAATCTAACACAAACCAAACTTTTATATAAAACAAAACATGTTTACATTATTTTTTGAAAAGCGTATAAATAAGAGACGGAAGCCGATAAATTATAAAACAAAGCATGGTAAAAAAAGTGGAAAATCAAAACAATTAGTAAAACTCAACCAACCTACATTGAGAGAACATTAAAGTCTGTTAAATTCCAAACCTAAAAATTGAATTTACTAATACATTGTACTAATACTTCAAAGCAATATTTGCAAGCATATGCTTGAATTCTCTTTCTCTTAACTAATCTATACATAATTGCAATACATAAATGAAATAATAATATACAAAGGCAATCAATTATTCAAGTTTAAATTTAAATTGAAGACGCATATTTAAAAATATTTTTTTAACAAACAAAAAGAAACAAAAACGACACAACTGGGATCTTATAAAACAAATAAAAACGAAAAAGCAAAATATATTACCTTCAAAACAGCAACAACTCATATATACAAACAAATAAAAATTATATATTTAAAATGAAGATTAATCCTTTTCCATTATATGAAATTAGTAAACACAAATATATACATACATACAATACAATTAAAGTTATTAAAGTAGTTTAAACATTTTTGACCAGTTAACAAAATTAAAAAAATAATCCTTCGAAAATGAAGTAATATTAAAATATCTACAAAAATATTTACCTAAAAATTTACATTGGAAATCGCTACCAATACATTAAAGAGGCTTTTCAAATCCGTTCTATTTCAACTTCAAACTGTTTTAAAAAACATTTAAACTGAATTGGCTTAATGACCACTAAATAATGGGAGCGGAGAATAAAAAAATATATATTAATATAAAAAATATTCCACTTAAAATATAAACTATTACACTTATGAACAGCATTAATATGTTGCATTATAGCGTCTCGCAAAAAGAGACAAAAAATTTTGCATTTATTAAATATGTATTCGATTTCTTTGTTTGTAGTCTTAATAAAATAGCATCGTTTAGTTATTTCTTGTTTTCCAAGTTGTTCTTTTGATCAAAAATTCAAGTTAGAAAATGCCTTATTTTTGATTTTGTGTGTTAAGAAATAAACAATCGTTTTATTCATTCAAATTCATTTTTCACAAATATATTCTGCTGCTAATCTGAAAAACATTTAATTGCTTTTGTACTGATTTTTTACAGATACATTAATTTTAAAAATTATTTTTTTTCCTATTTTTTTGCTGAAGTATAATTTAATCGTTGGTTAATGAAGTGAATTTAATAAAAAAAAAATACCTATTTTATTCAAGTATAAATAAAGTTTTAGAAATTTTTTAAATAAAACTGTGTTTTATTTAGAACATTGTACTCCTATTTAAGAGAAATATTTTTAAAATGTATTGTTTGGTTTTATGTAATTTTCCAGAGAAAATTAAATTTCAAATATGTATTATTCTTATTGCGATTTTTGTGTTAGATTTGGATTTGGGAAGACAAACTTTTTCAAAGTAATAATAATTTTCATCTTGGCTATGAAAAGATGCCCTACTTTGAAACAATTTTTGTGTTCAAATAAAAATGTTCAGAATTAGGATATTGTCAGTATATGTGATTTATAAAACAATTTGTATGTATGTATGTCCATGAAAAATGGTTCTCTATATGAGGAAGAAAACAAAAAATTTTGCTGAGAGTCTATTTGCATCCTAGACATTAACTAAAGCATTTTCCATTTTACAATTATTTTGATTACTCTAATTACGGTAAGTATATAGTTTTAAATCAGTTTTTAAAAACTTATCAAAATATATCTAACATTTAATATCCGGAAGAAAGTAAAGGTTCACATTGGAGGCAGAACTTCTTTAAAGTCCGTTAAATTAGCTAAATTGAAGTACTTAAAAAGGTATTTAATCAAAAGCTGCTTTAAAAAGGATATTAGACTCGTATCGGTCTATAAATCCAGTCTGCGAGATTTTCTTAAGAGGGGCTTTTTGGGCTCAAATCGTAATCCATAAAAATATATGGCAAAATTGGAACGATTTACCAAATATAAAAATTTCAATGCTCATGTCTTGAACGTTTTTTGGAATGCAACATATAGTCGCAAATAGTACTAAATATAACAATAATGCTGCTGACTGTCGCGTACGAACATAGTTAGAGGTAAAGATAGGCAGCGCCCAAGATTTTGAAGAAACACACGGAAAAGCCGAAGCAAGTAGGCGTGTAGAAACTCCTCTTATCGCTAAGATGGAGTACAATTTTACTTCTTAGAGTTTCAGAAAATACTTGTTTCTTAATATGGATAAACATATGTTATGAACTGACCACTGCACTATTAGTGACAGCACAAGTCGATGGCAAAAGAATACTTAAAAATGCATTAAATTGTGCGTGTAAATGAGGACTATTGGGCGTATTTTGAATAATTCTTCTAGGCAGCACCGAAGTACCCTCAAATTTACTTGAATTTGTAATAAGCATAGACATAGAGGACTTCTACAAAATATATGTATGTATTTGTCAAATGCAAGACAAAAGAACCAACTGGTAACATTACTTCCTGTCTATCCTGATACTAAGAAAAAGTTTAATAAAAATTATCTACGCTGACATCAATTTTCTTCTATGTTCAAAATTCTTTCTGGATTTTCGCTACATTATGAGACCGCTAAAAAATTATCAAAATTATACATTGGCTGAACTTGATTTACACTATTCGAGTTTGCACTCGACCAAAAATGTTATAAAGCTAAACAAAATGCCTTAATTTACTAAATTTTTGTTGCAGCGTTCAACAGTGGTATGTCTCCCCAAATAGTGTACTATTTGAATGTTATTTAGGAGCTTTATCGAAATATAGCCGAACTTTGCTTACAAATTATTTTAGAGTATAAAATCTAAAATCTTGTTCTTTGTTTATAAATACTAGATCGTGTTGATGGTTTTAGTTCGCAACGAATTTTCCGTACTTATGTATGTATATAAAATTGTTAATCACTCACCTACAGATGGTATGTTTATACACAGAGCATTAGATAACTTTAAATATGTTCTTCCCAGCTCATACGAACAAATTTGTTGTACATCACTTATATCAATCAATAAATCTGAAGAATTTAAAATATGTATTTATATCAGTTCCATCATATTTGCGGACTATTAGAAAAGTAAAAAACTTACGTGAGGTTCCTTCCGTGCGACATGTAATATACACACATGCTGCGTAAATGTGTGTACTCTTCCGGCCCCGAGTCAGTTGTCTCATCAAAGCCATTTTAAAGAAATTCAAGGCTGTATCAATATAATGTTGCGTTAATTGCAGTTGCTGGCACAAATGAGTAATTTCTCTTTTGGCCTTTTTCAAAGTTACTTCACGCGATTCGGTGCCTGATCCCACTTGGAATTTTCCATAACCGAAATTCGTAGCACCACCGGAGGATTCGGCGGAAACAAATTGTCCAATAGCAGATGCGCCGTGACCAACTTCCTCAAATTGTATTTCCGATACAATTAAAGAATCCTCTAATACGGAGCCGCAACTGGTACAAACTAATAGAAAATAATTTAATTTTAAATACATAAATGCTAATTATATAGGCAAATTTTTGTCATATATGCATGTATGTACATATGTAAGTACATATGTATGCAAATATGCATGCACTACCTCTATCTCCACGTGCGTTGTCTTCTTCGATATCGGTGGAACCACAGTTTCGACATTTTACACCCGACGACATTTCAAATAACTTAATAAAATTCCTAACCGAGACTTATAAACAAAATAGAACAAAGCGTTTTAAAACTATTTCAATGCACAATACAAAAGTCCTAAAATACAGCAGTCACCTCAAAATAAATTGCAACATTCGTATGTCGTTAAAAACGTAAATAAAAAACAGCTGTTCTATAGCCATCCTTTAAAGGTCCGTTACAGTACTTTTAAGGTAAAATTCATTAATTGTGTATTTACTGAGTAATTTAAATAATTACTCTCAATAGTCATAGCTATTTACGCGAACTGAAATATAATTCAATTCCAACAATTGTAATGTTACAAAATTTAAACTATATCATAATAATATAAAACTATATGTATGTACGTACATCTTTCGTTAAAAATAAGCGGTTTCAAAAATTAGAAAAGTAACATTTATTGCAAACTCTTCATTCATATTCATAAGAACACCTAATCAGGATTTGAACGGCTTTTTACTTAAAACTATTTTTTTTTTTACCAAACTAACGGTTTTAAAAAATCAATATTTTAACTCAGTACATTTTCCAGAAATGTACAATTTGTGACTGGCAATACTATTGTTGATATGTTCATAGTGTTGAGTTAAAAACGATTATCAATTTACATAGTAGCATGGCAAGTGAACATATTTCATTATTAGTTGTGCCAAAATAGTGCTAAGTAAAGAAACAGAGATTAACTGTTAACACTAACATAAATTCGAAGTTTTTGATTTTGCAATAAAGTAACATAATGGCCACGCCCATACCAAATCAAAAATAAACTCCGATACTATCTGTGATGTGCTATTGGTTGCTTGTCATTACCAATTTCTATTTAGACCGTTTATGTACATATGTAAATACAAATTAATTTTTAATCATGTTAAAAATTTGAGACTTTAATTATGCGTAAAAACTCGCACTGGCTGGGGCGAAGTAACTGGCGGATGTTACTTTAGTAGTGCATTTTTTAAGAAAGTAAAGTTTCTGCAAATTCCATTATTTTTCTATACTTTATTTGATAACTTTTTTTAAAACTTCTTTAGCAAGTTTTTAAGCATGTACAATATGTACATGTGTGTGTAATTCTTAAAAACTAAGAAGACATACTTACATAGATAGATCTTTACATATAGTAATAACCTTTTTAAAATTTCTAAAAGAAAGAATAATTAATTTCCTTTCTCCAAGAATATCCATCATATAATTTCGGCTATTACACTCATATTTGACAAAATGTATTTAAGTTTAATAGACACTTGACATATTATTCTTGACTTAATGCAGCAAATGAATACCGTTCAATTGTTGTCGACACCAGAATTACTACTTTAATCTTTTTAAGTCTTAATGACGGTTCTTGCAAATGAATGACTAAAAACAAACATAACCTAACTTGTTTTTTTTTTTCTTGAAATAGAAAGAAGCACTACAAGCACTCTAATAAACTCACTCATTTATTTTTTACCGTTACACACTCTTAGCAACGGCTGGGAAAATAATGATATAGCGTGTATTGTTATATGGCAACGCCATCAGCCCGACAACCAAATTTTCATGTAGGAATCTCGTATTTATAAGATACATCCGCTAAGATTTTAGGCACTAACTTAGATACAAAAGAAACAATCATTACAGTCAAAAACAGGGCTAGAAACTACGTTGGTGATCCAAATGCCCTCGAGGCGCTGTTGTCTTGCAACAGATTCTGTTCTTTATAAGGAACTAGTAAGCAATGTACAAGCGAGTTGGAATTAAAAAGCTTGAGCTCTAGAGCAAGGGTTTGTGTTATGCTAGGTGATGAGCCGTTGACAAGTTTACCAAGTAGTGATGGCAAAAGCCGGAAAGGTATCAATTAAAATAAGTTTGTGTTATTTTATTATAAAACCACTTTTATTTCAATATTTTATTATGCAATTTTATAAGTGTTCTTTAATATTACTGATTTAAATGTACATACAACATATATCGAAACAGTGCCTTTATTTATGGTTTGCACAAAGGTAAAATATCTGTATTTGAAAAAAAAAATTACACAAAAGTTTTTTTTTTAATAAATATTAACATTTTCAAGACGGTCTCATTCGAAAAAAGTATTACAATGCATTATTTGTACTTTATTTGAACATAAAATTCACTCTCAAAAATATACCAACTTCTTAATAAACCACTTTTTAAATAGCCTGTTAATTTGTTAAAGTTTTACATAAGTTGTATTCAATCACTTAACAGATGCCAGTTTTTATTTCTCATTTCCTTTACTTCAACTATGTACATATATTGGAGCTAGTGGTCTAAGTTACAAATCAACTATAAATTTTGGCAATTGAATACTGAGATTTCTTTTTACGTATCCATGTGTATATTTATGTACAAACATATGTTCATTGAACGCACTCGCAATAAAATATACTTATTTGTTTATATTTTCGTTTAATAAAAGTATTTAATTTGAAAATATTGCCGCGCTTGTAATGTAGTTTCAGATTTAATAGTTTTTGCGCATACAATAAAAATAAAAATTTTACTTTCAAGTTTTCTTAACACCTGAGAAGTGATTTTAGATAAAGGGTGTTAAAACAATACAATTTCTTCAAATGACATGATCAATTTAGTAATTTAAGTGGTTTGTGGCGACAGTTTTGGTGGCTTTCCTAATACTTTTTTCTATTTTTTTTAAGGCTTTAGGTATCATCCATCTATTTACTTTTACATACGTATGTATCGCAAAAGTGCAAGAAAAAGTTCCAATCAAAATAATTTTCTAAACTGTCTTTAAAAAAAAATTAAAAATGTATTATATCTAAAATACTAAATTTAAGAAAGAAATGCTGCAATACATTTTAATACAATGTATTTTTTTCATACAAAGCTGAAGCTCTCGCTCTCTTACTTTAAAATGATTTAAGATAACACATACATATATTTTGGAAATAAAATGGGGTATGCTGGGAGATATGGTAGAAAAGGTGATATCATAAAAAATTAATTCTAACTGAAAAAAACGAAGTAATGGTTTACATAACGGCACATCTCTTGTTTTTGGCCATTTGATCTCCGGCAGCGGGTTGTAATAGAGTTTCTGTGGTTTTTATATCTGACTGTTCGTCATCGCGAGCTTTCTCGCACAAAAATTCATTACATTCTTCTGAATGCAATGTGATTGGCTGAGACAACGCGGTATTTGTTTTCAATTTGTTTTCCTTCGCTTCTTCTCCTACAGTAGCATCATTGTCGTCAATTGTTGTGTTCAATTCGGCAGGTTCTTTATCAGGCGTTGTAATTTCTTCATGCACTGATACACCAGATACATTTTGCACTTCGATTTCATCTTCAGCTGTGTTAAGTTCTTGCTGTAGTTTAACAGGAGTGCTGCTTTCTAAGGAAGCCTTTGAGAAACGATTACGCAATAATGAAATAGGAGAAGAAACTGCACTGAAAAGCCCATGAATATCTAAGCGTGCTTTCTTTGGTGGCGAAATTTCAACATCAGTTTGTAATTCTCCAATGGCTGACTGAAATTGCTGTGGAGGGGGAGTGCGATCACGTTTGCGTCCACGTCCAAAGAAGGAGAATGAAAAATTACTGGGCACTTCAGAGCCTACCGTAACATTCATACTGGTATTTGTAACATCAAGCTCAGTATTAATACGCCTATAAGATTCGCGAAATTGTAAGTTGCTTTGAAATTTTGAGGGGGTATAGTCCGAAATGGGGCGTATGCTTCTTCGACCCGAAATCTGAGAAAACATTCGGGGACGTTCAGGCGAAAATTCCGTTTGCATAGCTAGGTGCACATCCGATTGTAAAGCGCCTGAATTACGTTTAGGCACAAGTATTTTTCCGGGTGTTGAGGTAGCTGAAGGCACTATTTTTATATTGGCCGCTACCTCTGGTTGTGACGACTTTACGGGAGAGTTTTCAATGGTAAGTGGTTCCATTTCGATATCGTTGTCATCTATGGCGGTGGTTTCTTCCCGCTTATAGGCAGGTGATGTTTTAACTGCTTTAGTTGGCGTTGACCTCTGAGACGCCTTATCGTCGATTTTTATTGGTGTTTTACTAACTGGCGTTGAAGATTTATTGGCTTTGGTTTTAGGTGTAGCAGGAGTAGGTGATTTTTGCGTAATCTGATCTTCTACAATATCCATTTTTACTTCCTTTTCATCCGATTTTTTATCAATACATTTAACTTTTTCTTTATCTTCATCTTGTGGTTTATTATCCTCACGTCTTTTAATTTGTTTCTGCACTTCTGTATTTTCATTGCTTTTAGAAGAAACTTCTTTTTTGTCTTCCTTAGTATCTTTTGACTCTTTAGCCTTTTTCTCTTCTTTCTTATTTTGAGGCATGTTTTGCTCTCGTTTTTTATCTTCTTTTGATTTAGTAATATCTTTCTCAGGTTTGTCCTTTGGCTTTTCTGGTTTGTCAGACATTTCTGATTTTTCCTTCTTTTCCTTCTCATTCACTTTATTCTCATCATTTCCGTTTTGATGTTGTACTTTTTCCTTATTTTGCTGTTGCTGCTTGTTTTCATTTGTTTCCTGTTTGCTGCTGCTAGTTCCAGAACTACTTTGAACTTTTTCATTAGATTTCTTACTTTCATTTTGTTGTGTTTTCTTTTCGACTTGTGGCTGTTGCTTCTTATTTGGATTTTCCTTAGCTTCAATACTACTTACAGTTGGCGGATCACCTTTTTGCTGTTGGACTTTGTTATTGTCTTGCTTACTATTACTTGAGGTTGGATGACCATTTGCGTTGGTGCTACCACCATTGGCAATATTGTTGGACCCCTTATTGGGTTGACTTTTAGTAACAGCACCACTTAATGATAACGGTGTACGACGTCCCGGCTGAGCAGAGGTCTTAGCTGACATTTTGAAAGGAAGACTTCAACGTTATTTTCTTTGCGAATTAAATCTGAAATATAAAGACAAAACCAATATTTAATTATAAAAAAAGAAGTCACAACAACAGTTTTTGTTTGTTCAAAACTCACTTAACGTAAATAAAGATTATTAACGGACTTTAAGAAGTTATTTTAAAAGGCAAAAAATCACACTTCAAAAACAAATCACGATCAAGTTAACATGTTTCGTTATTGCAGAAAAAAGAATAAAATATAAAAAAAAAAACAATTTTAATTTTGATTTGTTACTGCCTATTGAAAAATCATAAAGTGGGACTGCTCCAACACACGTTTTTAGTTATTAATTTAAACTATTAACTTTGTGTTGTTCTACAAGCAATTACTTTTTATTAGATACAAATTTTTAAGACATCGCAAAACAAAGTATGCGCTTAAGCTGTGGAAGATGTTATTCTGGAGCAAATTAATTTACTCTCCTATATACATACATACATTCCCCAAAATTTTAAATCACCAGCTTTTTTTAAATAAAATAATAACGATCTAAAAGTTTGAATCGGCAAGAAGCTAAAAGAATACTTTATTTAAAAATGTTTTTCACATTCGAAACAACCAGTTACAGACTTAATTATTTCCTTGTTTTAATTGATGGACTACGATTTTTATAATTTTCTATACAGTTAAATTACTTGTGATGTTTGCAACAACAAACCTGTTTCATAATTAAATTCAAAATTCATGTGTAGTGAATAGTTGATGCTTTTACATGTAAAAACTTTCTTTCTTGTCCATATGTTTGTATGTATGTACGTGTGCAGAAAGCAAAAATAAATTCGTGCTATAAAGCTGTTGTTAGCATAAATTCGAGAAAGAAAATTTGTTAAGCCGTCAGTTAAAATTATTGATTTCCTTCTATAAAAGCACAGTTTTTTTTCTTAAAGATAAAACAATTAATTGAATAATAGATTTGAGTTTTAACCAAAACTTTTTTACTAAGCGTTCTAGCTTGATAAGTCAGTCAATTTTTGCGACTTTTGTCATGTTTTTTGTTATTTGTTTTTATGCTGTAAGTATGCACCATTGTATATATATATGTACATATGTATACACAATGTATGTATCTGCCAATCCCTTTATTTTTTGTAATGAATACTTTGTTTTCATTTCCAATTTTGTTTCCTACACATTGAATCTGTGTATAAACGTATGTATGTATGTACAAGCATACATTTGTGTCTGTATGCCTACCTATAAAAATATATTCATGTACATATACATATATATGTATGTACATACATACATAATCTCATAATAACAAAAACAGAAATTGCAAACTAGACAAATTCAACTCTACAGAAATGGCTAAAATTTAAACACAACGGCTAAAATTTCAATTTCATAGTTGATATTGATATATAAAATAAGTAAGAAGTGGGGTTTGAGTTGGGTTACAGCGACATTTCTATTCTATTTCTATTTATGACCAACAATTTTAAGTGCACTTTTTCTCCAAACTTCTTTCTGCGCAAAAAAAAAAATAAATACCATAAATATAACACAGGACACTAAAGGACTAGTTTGGAAACATTAATTCTTACCAGAAGAAAAACATTGCTTGTAAAACAGACATCACTCGCGTGAAGCGGTGAAGAAGATCATACCACGCGTTCAAATGGCTAATGGGTTACAAGCTTGTCAAAAAACCCAAAGTATTTTTACGTAAAACTTTTAGTCGTACCACAAATTATGTTACGACCACGATCCAAGAAGATTAACTACTTAAAACTTGCCTATTTATTCCGTTTTAAATAACTTAAAGAACGTTTTAATTTATCATTGCAAAGATAATAAAATACTTGTGCAAATATGTATGTAAGTAATCCAATATTTTTCCTTCATTTTTAATAACTTGTTTTAATAACGAGCTACAATATTCTTATATTTGTCCTGTTAAAAATCAACCGAGTTTATATTCGTTTGGTTTAAATAACCATATGGAAAGTCAGCAAGGTACAGATATTTTTGAATTAATGAAGAAAGCGAATGCATGTCGATTTTCTGTACTCTAAATTTTCATTGTGACTTAGGGCCGGTGCACAAAGAATCCGTCATCTTTCTCAACGGATAACTAAGTTAAAATCCAGGGTTTGTTATGAGTTTTGTCACATAGAGTACGTCAACTTCAACGCAAAGTATCAAAGTTGAGCAACTTTGAACGTACGTTATATTTTATACGCGTATCTCTCCACGAAAGACATCCTTCAGTTCTTTAATCCCAAAAATATCCAGCGTTTTCTCTCAATTTAAATATACATATGTAAGTATTTGCGTACAGCTTATAAAATAAAATGGAAGGCTGGCTTTTATATGTACATACATATATGTATGTAAGTGAATTTGGAATTAATTTTACTTATGGGAATTAATTCTAATTTTCTTTTAGACAAAATCCAAAACATCACTAGGGTTCTGAATATATTGATATATTATTTGAGAAGACCATAACACATTTAGCGAATAAATTTTTGGTACTATGGTCAACTTAAGCCATAGGTGCTACAACGGGAAAAACTTTAGAGGCGGTGTTATCGTGCGCTGTTTCAGAAGCGAGTTGTTTAAAAAACAGTGCATCGTTTCCAGGGATCGTTATCTCTACCACATGATATATATTGGAATATATGAGATTTGACATGATTAACACCAAAGGAAATGAATTAACGGTCTCAAGAAGATTGACTGTCGAACAAATTTAACAATCCAAAGTATTGATGACGTTGCGACTCTTGGAATACGTTAAAACAGAATAACTTTCCTCCATATATTTTCCAAAAACCAATTTCTATACTTTTACATATACTTTTGATGCAAATAACAATAACATTTAGAAGAGAATGTTCCTTAAAATAATAGGTTACAATTACTCGGAAACTATACCCCCCGACAGAATTTATAGATTTATTTTTAGATCGAGACGGAAGCATGAATATGTCAATGAGAGGGGTTTTACAAAAACTATATGAAGCGAATTAAAACCGAAATCATACACACACATAACTTATGACTGTATGTAGATACGCAATCTTAATTCTGCTTTTGAAGATATTTAAAAAAATTCACATGTATATTTTTTGGAGTGTATGCATATACATATGTAATATTATGTGTATCTTGAAATATGTGTATGCAGGTACATATATAAACAAAGATTACCTACATTCTGATTTCAAATGTGTATTTTTTGCAATGGAAATCATACCCAGAGCCAACACTGTACACAACATTAGAGATAAAAGAAGGAATTATAATGTTCATGTATTGGTAGGTGTACGTTTATTTTAAAAAATGGCGGTCGTTGGCTTTACAATTGTGCGAGACACCGCCAATCACAAACCAAAGACATAAGTTTTATGTAATTAATTAGTTTTTAACTCTTTAATTCTTCGACTTTATTACGAAAACGGCTAGAATGCATTTTTATATCCACACATACTTGTGAGCGTTAATATTTCTGTATAACAATTCCTACCCCAATAGTAAATGCACTTTTTAAACTGACGCCAAAGCTGTCCATATAAAGTAGCAAACTTATTATTCTCTTAATAAAAGTATTAATTAAAAACACAAATCACCATACCTTTGATGTCTATGATATATTCTTTTAATAATTATTTTTGTTATGAAAAAAACGTTTATTTGTTTAATTCAAATTAATTAAATTTATTGGATACACAATACAATCTCACACACGATACGAGCAGAACACAACAAAAAGTAACGAGTTGAGACGAGTGCTTCTTTTGCTTTCATTCATTCACAACTGGAACGATAGCATCGGTAAATCTCCAAAAAGGGGTAGTCGTTTTTACATATTAACGACATTGTTGTATATTCTTCCAAGCAGTCTTAAACTGTCAACAGGAACTTTAAACGTCAAAATGAAGAACCAAAAAAGCAGGGTTATTTAAAATTATGTTTTATATTTTCTAGTATTCGTGTGGGTCAAGTTCTCGAAAAGTATTTTTTGAAATATCAAATGTTTTATATATTTTAAGGTATTTGTTTGTGTCTTATCATATTTTTTTCAATAAATTTTTGTTAAAACAATTTAAAACAACTGATATATCTATTTATTTAAATAAAACTATGAAATAAACATCACCTGCAATTTGGTTAAATGCTGCCTCGCCTTCTACATAAATGACGTCTTACAACTTTTTTACAATAACAACTATTAACATATTTTCGTTTTACCGGGTGGTAAATATACACTATGTCTGGCTCTACTTCGATTAATCTGTGTGTTCATTATAAAACCGGGTTGTCCCTGCCTGTTTGGGCGTAATGCTGTTGCACGTTTGTCTGTCTCATGGCTATAATTGTTTAACGTTTGTATTACAGTCATTTAATCGACCTACACAATTTTGTTAAATTATCGAACGAAAAAAATATATTTCAAACCATCTGCATATAAGACATAATGGCAAATATTTTGGAAAATCAATTGGCCGGTCTGACTCAAGTTATTGAAAAGCAGTTGGACGAACAATTGGAGCGCTTCGATAATTTAGATAAAGATGATCTTAAAGCTATAAGAGAACAGCGCCTCCGAGAGATGAAGGAGTTAAATTTAAAAAAACAAGAATGGATAAAGAACGTAAGTAAGAACATGAATTTTTATTTTGCATACCTTTTTAACATTCGTTTTAATAAGTTCAAGTTAAGTTTGATTTTAACTTTATAAATAGGTAATGTGTATAAAAGAGTTTTCCAAATTAAATTGATTTTAAGAACTTGGGACTTTCTTTTTTCGCTGAAGTTCAAAACATTTTTGAGTGAAATGAATCATACCTATTTTAATGACACATACATGCATACATATGTGCAGGTATTTCAAAAACTATACATTCTGTGAGGATGTCTAAAGTTTAGCCTCACTCTGAAAAACATATGCAATAGAGCAAAGGCCGTATGTAATAATTTCAGTTAAACTAAACTTTGTATTCAGCAAGAATGAGTTTTTACATATGTACATAAATACATGCGATGGCGAAATGAGAGTAACGCAGTGCTCTGCATACTTTTAACGTTGTTAACATATGATAACAAAACTAATATTTAAAAAGACTATTAATGTTTGTAGTAGTGTGAAAACATCCTTACTGACGTTATCAAGTCCAGGCTATAGTAAGATGGTTACAAGGAAATGTTGACTTAAGAAAAAGGTTATTTATTTAACATTTGTCTATTTAATCTAAATTTTTCTGTAATAAAAAAACAAACATAGTTGTTGCTTGTGTATTGTCGTGCGGCCTATATTCCTATACTACTCGTCAGTAGGCTTGAAGCATAATTAAAATTTAATTATTAACAATCATATTTTCAGGGACACGGAATTTACACGGAATTAGCAGACGAAAAAGAATTCTTTGAAGTATCAAAAAAATCACCTAATATTGTCTGTCATTTCTATCGCGACTCAACAGAACGCTGCCGCATAGTGGACATGCATTTAAAAATTTTGGCTGGTAAACATATAGAGGCGAAGTTTTGCAAAGTTAATGCCGAAAAATCGCCATTCCTCACACAACGTCTACGCATTAAAGTTATACCAACCATAGCTTTGATAAAAGACGGCAAAACAAAAGATTTTATTGTCGGTTTTGGCGATTTAGGCAATTGTGATGATTTCTCAACCGATATGCTCGAATGGAGAATAGCGCAGTCTGGCGCGATCGATTACAAGGGCGATCTCATGACACCACCAGATACTAAGAAAAAAACGTATATTAATCGGCCAAGAAAAACTATACGCGGTGGTTATGATTCAGATGACTCTGATATTGATTTCGATGATTAACGTGTCTGAATTGCACTTAGAAAATAGTATAAAAGAAGCTAGTATTTAAAACTAGAAATATGTTGTTTAATTACATTATTTTTATCTCCTGCCTTTTTTTACTGTTCCCTAAGTGTCTTCATTTTTAAGCTCAAGTTTGAAAGTTTTATATTCAAACTTAATTGTTTTTAACTTAATGCTTAAAAATCAAAATTTCTGTAAACACGCAAGAAAAAAATCAATATGATACTCCATTTTATTTCGCAATTTATTCAACTTACATTCACTTTTTTATATTATTTAAACATAAAATTACATATTAACATCGCCTGTAAACCGAAACTAAACATTTGTTGGTTTAAATACTAATAAGTATTCCACACTTTGCCGCAAATTTGTATTTCAAAAGTAGCACAAAATTAAAAAAAATCAGTTTGCAAAGGCTTAAACTAAAAAAAAAAGACGAATTTTATTTTCTAGAACTTAGTGTAAACTTAAGCAAAATAAAATAAAAGAACACAAATATACTAATCTGTCAATAATCAGTTCGTACAGATAGTTGACATTCCAGCGCGCGATATTCTTATGGAAGATTTATGCCGACATAAAAGTAGGATTAAGTTATTCTGATAACAAATACAATTGAAGCATCTTTTAGTCTGAAATGTCATCTATACGAATTTATGAAGAAGACTAAATTCCAATAAAAAGGCGAAGAACATTTTAAAAAGAGTCAGTCTTAATTATTTTTTTTCAAAAGAATAAAGCTACATACATACATAAGTTGCCAATATTTTGTCTGTATTTTTCTTCTCTTAAACAAAGAAGCTTGAACTTACGGTACGATTGAATTGTTGACAGAAATGTATAAGCAAGATTATTAATATAAATTTTCGCCCCTATACATACTATTTAATTGCGATATGTATGTATCCATATATGAACAAACAAAATGTATATCAAAATTCTATTAGAACGTAATATAATGGTTATCAACTTAATAGAGTATATAGGATTCTAATATACATAGATAAACATTGTGTAATTCAACAGACACGATACGACATATGGGCGCCGAATATTATAAACATAGTTTTAAACTTAAACATCAAAAAGTGTGAACATATTTTTTCAAACACAAAATTCCTATTTTATAGTGTCAAAGAACTTATGAAACTCAAACATTATTCACAAAACTAATTTAACTGCAAGTCTCATAAACATATTTATTTTCATATTTTTAAAATGTAATACTTTTTAATAAAAATGCATGTATAAGTTTTTATGTTTTAAATAAAACTTGAGTTTTTATATAAATTTGGAATCGTATCAATGAGTGTAAAATATTAAAAAAAAAGTTTGGACATGTTAAATAATATTTAAAACCGTAAATAACAAACTTAGTATTCAACATGTTTATTCGATTAAACAAACAAAAATTTAAAAACCCAAACAACCCTGCAAAAATTAGTCTAGGTCACACTTAACAAATAACAACTTTTATTTTATGATTTTAGATTTTGAACTATGATTTTTGTTGAAATAAAAGTTTTGGGATCTTTGTACAGTAAAGTAATATGGGGCTACAAAAGAGGACATGGAAAACGTAGCCACGGCAGTGATGAAGAAATTATTTTATTAGACTCGATGCCATTTTTGTTATAGTATTCTAGTCGGCACTGTAGAAAGTTGGCAGCTCAGATTTTGTTTAGGATACGTAAAGTACTAAGTTCCCGTTTACGAATCGAATATCAAACCGGTTCAATTCTACAGTATTTGCAGTTGCACATACATATGTACATATCTTGGAGCCTTTTTACATTGCACAACTTACCTCTTGCCCAAGATTCTGTTGATGTAAGAGGTAGTCAGCTTGAAGGGGGGGAAGAATTGCTAATATTTGAACGAAGACTTGCGCAAATCTGTAAGTTGTCCAATATAGAAGCGCATTGCTTTTTCATATTGGTCGTTCGGGTACAAAAATGTGATCACACACGTAGCTCGGCTGTAATGGAAATATGTAGAGGTATGTATCGTTTTCAAAAATGTTTAGAACGCAAACATGTAAGTATGTATGTTCACACCCGTTTATTCACACGAGTAAGTTCTGGTATGTCCATTCCAGGAGCACAGCGGGTTACTGATCACTGGGTGTTATTTACCAAAGCAATTAATTCCAAAATGTGTTCAAAATTATCTGTTGTGTAAAACAAAATTTCAGAGTTATCCACACACGCAATTTAATTCTTTTTATCTTAAACCAAAAACATATTATGTTTTATCGTTATTTTTTATATAAATTAAAGACAGAATATTTTTTAAGTTTGCGAAAAACAACTGTTTAGTCTCATTAGAAATACATACTACATATGCGTGTACATAAGTACTTACATACATATGTATGTATGAAAATACGTATATACATACATACATATCTAGCGAAGGTGTTATACGTATGTATGTACATATGTCTGTACATACATATGTATGTATATTACCCATGCATAGTTTTTCTTTTATTAAAAACATTATTATCTTTAATAAGTAGTTATTTAATGATATGTATGTATATTTGAATTACATAGTTTTCTTTAAACATGAATTGTAATCTTCTTCGTTATTTTCTTAAACATACAGCAACACATTTTTACTTTATGCGGCAAAACAGTAACAACACAGCGAATTAGCAAATCGTTATTTAATCTTTAAATTACCATCACTAACGATAACAATTCTGCAATTGCCTCCATCAAAACAATAAACAAACAAACTTGGGGTCAAAGATGGATTTCCAATTTTTTAGATCTTTGGTGGTGTGTTAAATATAGAGTGCAGTCATAAATTTATGAAACAATTGGAAAAAAGTATGTAAATAAAAAACATAAATGCAGTTGCTGAGGCAGGAATATCTAAATTTCCTTTAAAATCATTGGGTAAAATAGTGTAAAGTTTTATATTGGCATAAGTATGCACATTTTGTCAACTTGTTTACATATGTACATATGTATATATATTGCTGTGGATGATGAGCTCATCGAGCTCAAAGCATCAATATATCATATGCATTCGTACATACATACATACATATATCGAGCGTTTGGTGCAATACCGTAGTAATTCAAAAAATCGCAAACTGACAAAAATGCATTTCATTTCATTATAGCAAATAAATATTGTTGGAAATAGCTAGAGGCAATAAAGACATTTTTAGCTGTAGAATCTGAACAGTTAGAGATGGAACCATAATCTTTTTTTCTCTAGATAGATATTTCCCCTAAGAACATTTCTGCATACCCAGCTCAAAAAATTCAAGTTTTGAGTTACTACGGTATTGCACCAAAGGCTCGACATAAATACGTATTATGTACATACATACGTACATATGTGTTTTTCTCGCAAAAATATGACAAACAAAACATGCGCATACAGTGCATTTAAAACCAATTCTCTAATAAATATACATACACACATATGTAGATACATATATATACATACATACGTATACTGGATTTCCAACAAAAAACTAGTTTGGAGCAAACAAACATTATTCATGGGGAGAAATCGTATTTTTCGGAATTATTTCAGTTAGTTGTTCGTGGTAACGTGTAACGTCTGTACTGGATTTATGGAAACGGTAGATTTGAAATTAAAAAGAAAGAAAAGAAAAAAACAAAAAGAAAATCAGAAGTGGTGGTTGATAAACACAAAGTTTTTTTTGCTTATTTTGATGACGAAGTAATAAAAAAAATTAAATAACCATACAATAAATTTTGTATTGGTGCTGGTTCCAACTGCAAATTTATTGATAGGTATAAAATGTTAGAGCTGTGACTAAAATACATACATATGTATGTGTGTACATATGTTCATATATAAGTATGTATATATTTAGGTACTATCAAACTTAAAAACATCTTGTAAATACATTTAAAAAATAAATAAAAATAAATCAATAATCATACCAAGAGAAAAAAGTAACTACACATGTACATATGTATGTATGTATGCATAGTACGTATGTACATATGTATGTATATAGTGACACAAACACGCATACATACATACATATGTACATGTGCAACTTAAACAAACTATGACTAGTTATTGATTGGATGAGGATTTATTTTTTGCCAATGATTTCGGATTAATTAAAACTTGACTTGTTAAAGGCATATTTGTTTATTTGTTGCGTGCGTTCTTACTTGAAAATTTATTTAAAAGTCTTTATCTACATATGTACCTACATATGTATATAAAATATGTAGTAGAAGGTATATAGTGTAATAAGCGTGCAAATTCACCTTCAACCCCAAAGGGGTTTGCACTAACTGCATAAAAGCAAAAATATTTGTTAAAATTAAATTCGGGAAAGAAATGTAAATATGCTATTAACATACATACAATGTACATATTTATGTAAGTATGGATGAAGTATGTATGTATGTATATGCATCCATACTTACATACATACGTACGTATGTATGTATGTATGTTGTACATGAGTATATGCAAGTTATGAGAGCAGCCGTTGTTTTTACTGATTTGCTGGAGTTCTTTGTTTTCTTAATACCAAAATATCACATTGATTTGTTTACAAATATGAATAAGTGAATGAAATAGTATATTCTTTACAAAATTTCCAAAAGTTTTCATGCGACTTAACGCTCAACGCTGAGCGTGTGAACGTTAACACAATTTTCTGACAGCTGTTTCCTTAAGGAAAGTACATACGTGTAGCTTCGCAGGTTGCTTAAGTACATTGGTGCTATTTGATAAATAGTTACTTAAATACATGTACATTATACTTACATACATACATACATATATGCAAATGGTAATGGATTATTAAGCTGCTAATTCTTATACTCCAGATTTTGCTTCTCCACGCCTTTTTAAGTTAAATGATTTACTGAACGACATAGGAAATTGTCCCATTATACTGGCGATAACTTACCTAGAACCAGAATAACGTGAATGTTTTCAAATAATCAAATGTTTCGATATTCCGTTGATATGATAAGCAAGTTACGTGTATGTACATATGTATGTATGTATATGCATGTACATACGTACATATATGTATGTATGTAGATGCGCATATTTTGTTATTGTTTTTTGTAATTTTCTTGTTATCGTGGACTATTTAAATTTGTTGTTAACTGAAATTAGCCATAAAGGTCTTTGTTTATTGGTCGGTAAAGTATAAAAAAATGGGTTACCAAACTTAACAAAGTCTCTTATTGTTGTATCATAAGTTATAATCAGCCAATTCAAGGTGACTTTATGTATGTTGTTAGTTTTTTAAAATTTCATATATTCCCAGACCCTTATGATCTTACAAAGTTTTCGTTTACATTTTACGATAAAAAACAAGCTTTACTTTAAGCTGACTCACCGACTTTCGAAAAAGTTTAAAATTTTAAAACAATCTACGCTAAGAAAAGGGAAAATTGACTGGAATTTTATCTACATATGTATCTGTTCACTATTTTGTATGAATTTGTTAATGTAGTTTGCGTGGGGTTATAAAACGTCAAAGATACTATATTAAAGCAGAACTTCATGGATTTTTGGAGGATTTAATCCTCTTTTCTGGCTGCTTAAGGCGTGCCAGAAAAGATTATTGCCACCTGTGCTTATGATCATACCTTTGCATCAATCTCTAAGATAACAATTGCATTATGGTTTTAAGCTTTAAAACATTTTATGTTTAATCATCAATTTTTAAGTACTCGGTTAGTCGATTCAAATTTTCTTGTTTTCTGGATTAACCGCTTTATTGAAAGAATGCAAAAATTGAAATTTTAAATACGTACCTACAAATGTACAGCTATGAACATAAATATAGGTACAAATGTAAACTTTTGGGCATTCGAAAACACAAAATAAAAATGTTATCAACATACATATATTGATTATATAATATAATAATTTATAAAATAACAAAAAAACTTGGACAAATTATCGAAAAAAACAAAGCAATTGCAAAAAACAAAAACAAACAGATAGGCGGTAACTAGCCATTAATAATATTAGAATTTTCGGACCGTATGGAAAAAGCCTCTAGAGTCTAATAGGCCGAAAAATGCAGGTATCGGGTGAAGTCGTATTTAGTACAAGATGTGTAACAAAACAAGAAATTTACAACAAACTTAGACGAAAAACTACACTGATTCAAATAAATACAAATTTCATTGATCTTTAGTTTATTCGAAACTTATTAAATTAAACATTCTAATATAACAAACAACCAATAACAAGTAAAAGAGTTTAAAAAATTTACTACAAGACGTGCAATCAATTTCACAGTTCAAAAAATTAAACAATTGCCAATCGCAGAATCAGTGAGTAAAAACCAATTTGACCAACTTTTCAATGGCTCAAAGTTCCGTAAACAACAACACGGGAACAACAGCAGGTGTTGGTACAGGCAGTAGTAATATTTCTATGAAATCCGGATCCCACAGCAATCTTACAGTGACTGGAAGTAGTACAAGCACACCAATACGTATTGCTAGTTATCATGGTCATGTTTCTTCGTCCACGGGTACCGATTCACCTACACCATCATCGACGGCTACTGCAACCCAACAACCATCCCAACACCAACAATCAAGTAGTGTTCCTTCTTCAGCGGGTGGCGGTGGTGTAAGCGCCACTGGTACTGCTAATCAGTTGGGGCAAAGTTCAACCTCTTTAAATATTGGAATTTCTACGCAACAACAACAACAGCAGCAGCAGCAACAACAACAACAGCAAGTTACATCGACAAACACAATGAGTACAAGCATTACTCCACCAAATAGCGCTGGTTTACGTCAATCGGGTGGTAAGTTACATCACAAAATACTGATACTGCATGTTGCTGATTTTCGATTTCGATTTTTTATACAGAATTATTTGCTTTTTTTTATATCATGCGTAAAATTCATTTATTATCATCTAGATAAGAATCACTACAGTCATGGAATTTGTTTTTAATATTTCGGCTGTCGATGTGACATTGTTGTATCAAATGCGCTATATTATTTATTATTTTTGTTCTTTTCGATTAAAAATGCTTTTACAATTTGTCAAATCATTTTTATTGTTTCTTTACTCTTGCGTTTGCGGTTGCACTTTCGACTTATCTACATATTCAAAAATTATCCATTATAAAATATACTATTCAATTGGTTATTAAGAAAAAAAAGCAATAACGAGAATTTACAACCACATGTGAAATTTGCATTCATAATTTAAATGTGGTGTTTACCATCTGTTTGTAAATACTTAAGTTTTTCTATTTTTTATTTCCTACGTATACTGTTATTACAAATTATTTTATTATTTGTTTAGCGGCCCAGTTCAGTATTTGGTGCAAATGGTATTATAGAAGTTCGAATGCAAAACAAAGTGTGCGCTTTGAAAATATTTAAATGACTTCACCAACGAAAAACTTCGATGGCTCTTGCATTTTGTATTCTTTAAAAACATTTACACCAGACGCTGACTTGGGATTTTGTATTAAAATACACAAGAATAACATTTTTACTAATCATGCACAGTAATTTTTTTTCATAATACGAATATTCAGACTTTTAACAGCTCCCATGAAAAATTTTCTTCCGTTTCCATCATACAATTTTGTGTGCTTAAAATTAATAACAAGTGAAATTGAATGTAAATTTTTTCTTTAGAAAAAAAACTGTAGAATTATTAACAATTAGTCAACATTGGACATCATAAATTAAAAAAAAAACACACACATACAAGCAAATTTATTCGATTTTGAGAGTACTTAGATATGTGTGTATGTATGTAAAGATAGATTTTGCTTTTCTTCTGTACCTGGAACTTATAAGGCGAACCAAACATGAAATTTTTCGTTCAATATACATATATTTATAAATGCATTTCGTTGGTGCTTATAAAAGGCAAAGAACAAGCGAAGTACTTTTTTTTTTACTAAGCGTTTTGGTTTTTCTTTCAAAAGTATGTGTTCGACTTTATATTTAACCACGTAGAAAAAAAACTATAGGCATTTTAAAAAGGAAACTATTCTAATAATATTTTGTCAAAGTTGAAAGAAAACAAATTTCCTTACAACAAGTATGCTGCTCCATTTTCTGTTCAGTTAATACATTATTTGTTGATTCAACAGAAATATACAGTATGTATGGATGTATGTAAGTGTTTGTTCCTTCCGCGAAAATTTTTAATTTTCCTGTTATATTTTCTTTATTATTCAACAAAAGTTTCTTAGTTGAAATTCTTTTTAATCAAAAAAGCAAATAGTTTCTCATCCTTGAAAAAAGCCATTATTGTTTTTGCAGGGAGCAAAAATTAGAAAAGATATATAATTCTGTTAATAAAGTGAACTCTGTTTAGGAAAAGATTTTATGGGTAACTTTAATTTTTCGTACAATTAAGCTGTACAAAACTTTATTTTTCTTCTCTACACATTTTTAGGGTTTTTCACACATTCCCAATATTGTAATGCCGGATGCGTTTGCCAAATTTTCAGCTTTATTTCTTTATGTTTCGCTATTCGATCGTTTTTTCACTTGAAAAGCAAAAGAAAATTTTGTATTTTTTTATAAAATATCATACTTTAAATTTTATTATTAAGTTATTAGCGTTAATTTCAAATGTTGTTTTGCTAAAAAACAATGTTTTAATATGTGCGATTTAATGTCGCTAAAATTACTGCGATTTACACCACTCCTCTCTTGTGAAATGCAATATACATATTCTTTTACATCTACGCACTGCGATGCACCTGCCAAGTTGGATGCTGTCCTACAACATTTTAATACGATTTGAATTATTGTACATACAAGAAAAATAAAAGTTCTGTTTCTGCCTTCATAAGTTTAATGTATAGTTTTGTTTTCCAAAAATTTCGAAATTTTCCAAATAGTCCCCAACAATAAAGCTAATAACGATTAACCAATAGACAAAAGGAATAAAAACTTTGTATTTATTCCGCTGTGATTGCTTTTTATGTTTTAAATAAAAATAATTGTCTGTATATTCCTGCGAAATGCTCCTAAGCAGTGTTATCAACTCGGTGCGTTTTAAAATTCTTGGTTGGTGCGTTGAGCGCTTTTTTTGAAATTCCGGTGTGTTTTTTTTTAATTTTTAGTGGCAGTAAATCAATTTCGACAAACTCTTTTCTTTCAGTGTGAGCAAAAACCTTTGTGCAATAAAATAAACCATTTTTTTTACAATAAATTTTTAATTTAAAATTTTTACAATAAATTTTATAGACCACAAGAAAAACGGCAAGTACTTATGTTTAAGACGTAAAAAATCATATAGTACACAAAGTTAAAAGGTTCTGTTGTTTTACATAATTTGTATTATGTAAAGAGAAAGAAACATTTTCTTGTATGAAATTTTCTGTCCCTTTTGGATTTTCATAGTACATATTTGTTTTTGTAGTAAAAATTTGGAAAAATATTATTTTTATGCAAAATTAATTCAATAAACGTTTTAAAAGCAAAAGATTTTCTAAAATTAGTAGGCGCACTTTTTTTTCTCCATTTTAGTGGCTTTTGATATTTCAAAGTTGACAACGCTAATAATTTGTAATAATTTGTTCAGAAGAAAAAAATATATTGCCACATTTTATAGTTTTTCTCAACTAAATATAACAGACGGTAGATTATTGAATTGGCATTAAAAAGTGAAATGATACTGATATGAATTCCCTGTTTTCTGAAAAATAAATTTTTTTTGCTTACACATTTCCTTCCTCACACAATCTTTCTTATAAAATTGTTCTGCTTATATGAAATTACGTACTGTGGTGTGCTCTAATTTTGTATTTTCCCTTAACAAAATCACCACAGAAAGTACAAACTACATTTTCAAATTTCTAATCTTAATTTCAGAAAAATATTTAAAGCCAAATCATAGTATAAATATCTCTAGTAGCGCTTCAAGCTAATTAGTATAATTTTATTAATCAAGCTCATTTGATATGAATCTTAAAGTTGGATCTTTATTGCTTTTAGCAATAGTCTTTATTTTGAACGAAGGACAAGTAATGGCGAGCTTGAACAAGAGGAATAAGGTACCTACCAGCGGCACTGGACCATATAATCCAAAACCTCCATCTCCCAGATTTTAGATTCGAAAATACCGCTTTGGACAACAGGCTGAAACGATAACAATGTTTAAGACATTTTTAAGTTTTCCATTAAAGTTAATTTTTTGAATAAACTGCAAATGAAACATTTAGTGAATCTATATTTATTAATAACAATTTATTAAGCATATGCATATGTACATACATACATAGACACATAGATATTTATGTATGTAGGTATGAAGAACAGTTCGAATGCGAATATCACAAATATTTAAAACTCATCTACCATATAAATAAATATGTGCATATAAATAAATATGTACATATACATACATATGTATATACATATTTAAATATTTAGTCAGCACTCAGTGATGTCTAATTACAATTAATTATAGCAGTTTTAATTCTTCTCAAAAAATTTTTATCAATTAATTTTTATTTTGTCTCCTTCAAAGTAGTTCTGTCCAATCTTGGAAGCAGTTCTGCTATGCACTTTTTGGTATGTCCTTGAAATCTCTCAGTATTTCGGTTTTTATCTCCTCAAGCATCGCAATACGATGTCCTCTCCTGGATTTCTTCTGTCTTTGGAACAGGAAAAATTCGCAAAGCTTTTATCTGGTGAATATTGTGGCTGAAGCCTAATTAGGGTGCTATTTTTGGCAAAAAAATTACGAAAAAGCAAAGTAGCTCGCGAAATTTAAAAATTTACATAATTTTTTCAACGGACCTTGCGACAAAATAAAATTTTTCTCGTAGTCTGTGCACTATGATTTTTATGGAAAAAGTCATTGTGTATGTTTTCTAATCAACATATGGTATCTCGTGATCAATTTTTGCAGGACTCTGTGGAAATTCTGAAAAACCGTATTTAAAAATTTTTATTCAAGACTTTTTAAACCATTATCTTTATCAATCGCACTCATATTTGTATGACTAAAATATACACTATCTTTAAAAATTTGTCATTAAAAAGTTGTAAAATATGTCGGGGTTTTTTTTTAACTTCAACAATGAACATGAAAAACTGATTCACTCTACTACACGCACATGTATTTGATATAATATACACATATCTATAATATATGTGTATATACATGGTATATAGTATAACATTTCAGTTCTTAAAATCTTCTCATTTATCAAGTTTATGTTGAAAGAAATGCCATGTTGTCATCATCTGACAATGTTTTTGTTGGCATAACCTTTCAAGCTTATGAAAATGAAAAACAAGAGCTCAAGTTGGTTACTGATGAATACTAATATGAAATGACATATTAAATAAATAAGTTTATTTTACTGCGCGCATTCAGAATAGATTAGTTATATTTCTTAATGTAGGAGGGAAATATTAAAATTTTTTGCGAATTAAATTTGTTAATCAAATCAATTTAAAATTTCCAAAAAAAAAAAAATTGAATTATTTTTAAAACAATGGTGTTTCTGCAATAAACTCAAGCGTCTTGTCTGAAAATTCTATATAGAAATCTCTCAAAAATTGAGCGCTTCTGATATCAAATTCCTTGGCCAGCCGCTTGTTTGTGTCATGGTAACAAATAAACTTCCTTTACAAGTTTCAAGCCTTGTAGGCTACAAGACGCAAAAATCCAAAATTACCAATAATGCTTGGATAATTTTAAAGCCATTTGATTGTTTTCATATTGTACATTTGTAAAAATTTTCACAAATTCAATTTGGCTATTCTGCTTACTATATCAATCATATCGTGTATTATAATCGATTTAACCATATTTCGAGGTTTTGACTAGTTTAAAATAAAAAACGTACGAACTACCGGTCTGTTTTTTGGTGTTCCCTGTAAATAATAAAAAATAACTCATAAATCGTAGTTGACTCTTGACGACGTCTAATACATAATTCGTAATTGTATACGAAGTAAATTAAATAATAATTAAATATGCGGAAAATTACCACGTGTTTGAAACTAACTAAAAGGACAGCAAAAACAATGAGAAAAACTAAGTAAAACTTTTTTTAACGATTTATTTGAAGAACTAAGTAAAGTGCATACATATATATCGTTATATTAATATAGAAAGGCCGTAACTCGTTTTTTCTCAAATCGAGTTTTTTGTAAATTTCGAAAGATCTTTCTTTTTTGGTAATAAAAATTGACGTGATCCGACTAAAAATAAAAAAATATAACCACTTGAAAAAAGTTTCGCGACTAAAAAAATTTAATTTTTATCAAGTTTTTTCTCTCTCCTGAAAAGTTAAGAAAACGTTACTCAGGGCCTTTCTATATTAAGGCGTCGATTGTAAAAAGAACAATATTTTTATGAACATTTATAACATAATTTTTGTGTTCAAGCGACAAGTTAATATAATATTTTCTCCATCCTCTACAAAAAAAGTCATAATTGAACCTTTTTACTTCAATCCGTAAAAAGTGTAGAACAAGTGTAGAACTTGTCTCCCCATTGTTTCAGCAGTATATCGGTTTTTCAATAGAGCCTTAGGCCGCGAAGAAACAAACATTGAAAATTAATAGTTTCAAATAGTCCTTGAACTTATACTAATATCTTAAGCTAAAACGAACAATTTTAATAATCAATTTTAAAACTCAGTGTGTAAAAATGTGCTTTGCGATTTTATGGTTTTTTAAAGTAACATTTGGGTGAAGACCCTTTATTATGGTAAAAAAAACTGCTTAGTTTTGAAAACACACACACATACAAGACTCAATTGGCACAATTATTTAAGACTAAGCAACAAGTTTTGACCTCATACGTAAAAATTTAAATTAAAATTCCCTCTAACATGTTTATCCCCTTTTTTCTTTTTTATGATAATGAAAAATTTTATTTTAATTTATGATAATGAAATTATAAAAACACCAAATAACGTTCCGTCTATTCAGTTCAATTCTTAATTAAAGAAAATGAACATCAGAATAATTTTTATTTTTCTAATTATTAGTTCTGCAGCTGCTGAAGTTGTGGCAAAATTATTTCGTGGCAGTAAGGTGTCTGGCAGTCGTGGTATATACAATGTTCAAACTCCCAGGACACCATACTATAAACTTCAGAACTCGACTTGAAAATATTGTATATTATTGTGCTACATTATTTTGTATTTGGACATAAAAAGTGAATTTAAAAACAAAATTCCATGAATACGGGGGTGTTAAGCACTGAAAATATTAAAATCTTTTCTTCAAAAGAGCACTTTTTGGCTTACCTGAAAAGCTTAAAAACTACAGATATATGTATTTTTTTTCTGCCTCAGAAAAGTACAAAAGAAGACTTATAAAAACACTGAGCACACGCTCATCTTCAAAAACCCAAAATCCTTTGCGATTCCATATTAAACAGACAAAAAGGAATTTTTTTTTGTATTTTATTTATTTTACAATTTATCTTATATTGACAGTTAGAGTTACACATATAAAAACGCATAAAACTATAAAAATATCAGATTCGGTCTATCTTATATTTACAATAACAACAACTTAAGTTTTAGTAATTATTCATTTTAAAGTTTAAAATTAAGTTAAGATAAAACAACAAAAAGGATTGATTAAAACTAAAAAAAAAAATTAACATCTGAAAGGTAGATCTAACACGTGATACCTTTTAAGTGTTCGAATTTCATCAGTATCGTCTAATAACACAATAGCCAGAGGATTTACATGATTGCTTGGTCCTTTGCCATTCCATATTAAACAGACAAAAAGGAAATGGAAGAAGAAAGTAACCTTTTTTTCATTTTTGCACAACAGGAGTTGGTTTAATGTACTGTATACATACATACATACTTGATACAATGTTTTGTCAGTTTTATACAAGTTTTCATTAATTTCGTACAAAATAAAAAGCTCTAAATTTCAAATTTCTTTTAATTTTGCCGATTAAAATATCACCTTTTTACGCAAACAAATTAAACGCAAAACTTACAGTTTTATTGGTTAACCAAATTAAATCATTTATATTGATATGCGGGTTATGTAAGAGGAAAGTATGAAGAGTTTTAGCTTAAAAGAAAATGGAAAACATCGATGTGACTTATTGGTACCGAATTTGAGCGCTCAATACGAAATGTTAAAGCTACAGCAGACGATTAATACTCATACAATACAAGTGCTTTTTTCAAAATACTGTGCGGAAAGAATAAATTGCATAATAAGTGAAATAAGAGAAACTCAAAGATTTGAAAACTTTAATGTAAAAGCAAACCGAAATTGGTTCAAATTAAATGGTGGGTAAAGGTTGGCAAATTTAAAGCTTCGTATGTGAAAACGGTTATTGTTTATTTATCCTCTTGAAAGTGATAGCTCTCACAGATAAAACTCTGCATAAACAATATTTTGTGATAACGCTTTTCCACATCTCTAGTTCATTTCCCACTAGCCGTTGCACATTTTGGTGATATAGGGAGGAGTGTTGATAGTCTTTTGCAACAATTTTTACATTCCAGTAGTTTGATTTTTTAATCTGGAATTCAGACAATGATTTGTTAAAAATAATAACACAGGGCAACACATAAATATGTACTCCATTTTCAGTTTCTGAAAATTAAAAACTGCTGTGGAGATTTCAAATCGTTTTGAGATTTCTTTCAATTTTGTTTGCTATGGATTTCCTTAGCACAATATAGGCCTTAGAATTGCATTGTACGGCAAAAGCTTACAGTCCAACATAAAGGTAGAGTTTCTGGCGATATGGCAATTAGTTTGTACTGCTCTTACCTTCATGTGAATTGAGTTCGCATCAACATGAGACTTCCACATGGAAGACGACGGTCGAGGTGAATGCCGGGGTATTTGCGGAATTATCCGATTGCTCACTATAACGGGCGAACAGGTCTCTTTAAGCAGGGTGAAAGTAACATGAACACATTTTTATTCGTTAACTTTATCTCTAGCGCTCAGAAATGCTGTAGCATCGGCGAAACTGGAAATCTGTATTTTACTGCTTGTTGGCTTGTCAGCGACATGAATAACCTATTTTATTTTTGATTTATGTCCAATATATTGCCTTGAGGAACTCCTGCTTCAATTGGCTGAGCGCTCCTTCTAGGGTAACAAATTTGCGACCATACAGGTAGCTCCCCAAAAGCTTGTACAGGCAAAATTAGCGTTATTGTGTGCATTAAGCCACTATGAACAACGTTGTCGAAAGCTTGAGCAATATTTTTTATCTTCAAACGACTTCCTTATAACATTCACTAATCTGTAGGTTTGTTCAACGGTGCTATGCTTAGCCCTAAAGCCGAATTGATGATTACGGATGCATTGTATGTCATTCCATATTGGAAGCAACTTCGCCATTAGCAGTAATTTTCCTGATGCAAATAATGCTTATTTAATCTTAAAACTCAATTTTAATTTTTAAAACAATACGTATTGTTCGTTCTTTTATAAAAATGTTTCATATACATACATACATACATACATACATACATAATTTCACATTGAGTAAAGTTGTAAAAGTTGTTCCTTTACATTTACTTTCCATGCTCATTGCAAATTTCAATAATATTGAAGAAAAAACTTTTAAATAAACAATTTTAAAATAAAAGTTTAATATTT
The DNA here is from genome assembly GCA_932526305.1 of Epicampocera succincta. Lineage (NCBI taxonomy): Eukaryota > Metazoa > Arthropoda > Insecta > Diptera > Tachinidae > Epicampocera > Epicampocera succincta. The sequence goes on from OW052034.1 coordinate 65,521,122, forward strand.
GATTTACATGGCAGGTGAAAAAATATCGGAAGAAAAGTTGCACACTGTTATGATTATTTTAATATGCGGAAAAATCACCTTTTTCTGTTTTCCGTTTTCCGTTCTCCGTTTTTCCTTTAACAACAGCATTGGCATTGAAATTTTCAATTTCATATGCATATATGGATACACACTCGTCTTTGGTTGTAAATGTTTCTGCACCTATTAAAATTTTATACATTTAAAAGCATATAAAAGGTTTCTTTATTTCGAATTAACTTTTCAACACTAAATACATTTTGCGCTTTTAAGGTGATATTTTTTACCTTAACTTTTTTTTTAATAATCGTACGTTGTTAAGTAAATATGATTAAATCGTATCACATTGTTAGCATTGACATCAGAGTGGTCGCAAAATATATACATATACATATGTATGTATTTGTTCATATGTGTATTTTTACATAATTAAAAATTCTTGGACTGTTGATAAAGATGATTTTATTGTTAAATTTTTTTCTCTTTGATTAATGTACGCAAAAGTAAAACAACAAACATCTCCGTCAATAAAGTTTAAAAGCACTTTTTGTTCTGCAGTTGGTTCTTTTTATGAAACAAAAATTTGCCTTACAAAATACATTTGGGTCGGCATATTTCTCACTACTTAAAGCACTTTAATTAAAATTATTCTGAATGAAAATAGTCATTGTAAAATATAGTTTGTTTTAACAGTAGGAAATTTGTTAACATTCATGTTAATGTTGTCTTTATGTGTAGCAACGATTCGAGTTTTATGTTATTATCCAGTGATTAGTTTTTTGTTACGAATTCAAAGAAAAAAATTTTCCTTTGGCCTAGTATTCAACATTGTGCCTAAAAGTAGATAATAATGGGTGAAATCGAAATGTCTGTCGATGAGACAACTGACATTTTGATACTAGTAGTCAATAATAATTTTGAATCATAACATTATTTTTAACTTGTAACTACGCGTGGGCAAAGGTCAAGGTTAAAATTATCTCCAAAATATTCTCTAATAATAATTTTTAAGTCCTGAGTACTTTAAACAACTCCCACATCAATCTTATGACTCTGGTTTAATCCTTGATGTCAGTATTTTTAAGAAAGAGATTTTCGTATTCTTAAGCGAAAAAAACTATATATAGACTATACGCATAAAAACAGTATTTATAAAATCTTGATTTTTTGGTTTTTGAGGTTTGTAGTTGCGACGATTGTGGTTACTGGGATTATAACTTACCTGATAGGGATGAGAAACCGAATAAAACTATACCCTGTGAATTTTCAGGTAATACATTTTGAACCATTCTTATATAGTTGTAAACTTCACAGTTTAATACTGCAGTCCCAAAAAGCTTAAAGCTAACTGTTTCTGTTCTTCCAGGCTACAATTCGCTATAATATATAAAAAAATTAAAGGGTCTTGTAGTTCACTAACTCACATGAGAAATACTTTATTTTGTTTTTAGGCACAATATTTTATTTGAAATATTTTTTGGTAAAAAAATTGTTTCATCATATGGCAAAAACCTTACCAACCTCTTTTTTTTGAATATGTGTGTCAGTCATTTACACTTCTTTTTACATATTTATATATAATCTTGCTTGGCAAAAATTTCATTTGACTAAAATATTATAAAACTATTACTTAAAACTTTTTTTCAACAATTTTCTGTATATATTCTATTTATTTATGTGAATATATATTTCAATAGTATCTTAAATTGAAATAAGACGTAAATATTCTAGTTTTTAGCCTTAATTATTATTTTTTACCACTTGAACGAGGTCTAGTTGTTTCTATTTGTCTCATTTTCAAATTAATCGCTTTCAGTCACTTGTTACAGTGCAATGCAAATAGAATTTAAGAACAAGAAACAATTACTGCATGTCCTCGTGCATGAATGACAATTCTTTATTGAAAATCAATTAATTGCTCACTACAGCGGGTATGTTCAAACAAAGCGGAGGTTTTTCAACAAAAAAAGAATTAAATTAAGAACAAGTATTAAACCGACTATTAAAAACTACTTTTTATAAGAAATTAAAATTTTAATCGAAGAAATAAAACAAAACAGAAAAATACTAAAATGTAAATTTTATTTCTGTTAATTTTACGACTGAATTTTAATACTAAAAATTTGTTTTCTTCATTTACTTGTTAACAAAGAAAATACTCGTAAAATATTTCTCTCATTGGGCTGCGTACGAATTTTTGCACATTTTTAGGCCTATAAAAATCGTTAGTGAACTCACAAATTTTAATGACATACTTGCCTTTTCCGATTGCCTACACGTTTTATACCAGCCAATGAGAATTAAAAGAAAAAAATAAATAACACAAACAAATACTATCTACAAAATATAGGAGATATTTTTTGATTTCATATATTGCCTTAGAACGAAGAATAAATTTAATTTAAAATTATTCATTTAAGAATTCATTAATCTGTACAAAACCTATTTTTCTATTGAATGTGAGATCGCTGGACTAAGTTCCACGGTCTTGCTTGACGAAAATGCTTGACATAAATCTAAATGTATAGCAGAAATATTAATTACACCCAAGTAACTTAATATAAACTTAAGGCTATTTAGACGTTAAAAAGCTCGACTTTTATTCATAATAAATGTTCGAATAAAACACATTGAAGGAAAGATTGCTTCAATATTGACTAACAATAAACGCGCTGCGAATTTACTGTTGTCATGTGCTCCTATTTCAACGCTTTTTATTCAGTTATATTCTGTAGGTCATCAACAATTTAATTTCATCATGCACATTTTAATTATGTATTATGCACTTTCATGTAAAGAGCTTTTTTATGTTTTGAATTGCAAAAAAAGAAAATACTTTTGACGCCATTAATCCATTCTTAACCTCCTTATTTAATCTTAATCTATTTTGTTTCGCCATAGTTATCATTATAACGTTTTATTGCCACCATCTTTTTATTCAATTTGTTTGCTGTTTTATACTACATTTCTCTTAAGATGTATTGCCTTTGGCTCCATGTTTTCATGCCTGTGTTGGTGCAAGTTATAGGCAAATAATACTTTTTAAGAGTACATAACAGCCATATGGTCTTAAAAAAGTATGACTGAATCTTGTTATTTATACAGCGCTATTTTACATCTTACAACTTAATGCTTAACACAATATTGGTGCCACACAGAGAAGATTTTGAAATTGTGTTGGTTTATACTAAACAATCGTTTACCATCCATCCACCAATTAACATTTATTACTCTTTATGTTTATGGCAAACAAATAAATGATGATGTAATAATTCTAATGGCATAATATGTAATGACTTTATCCTTTACGTTTCAGCGTTTGTAATGATTTCAATAAGATTGCAAAAGTAGAAGGATATATTATAGAGATTTTGTAAAGGATTCTTAAGTTTCCATAATAAAATCTTATGGACAGGAGATTAGTTAAAAACTATGTAGCAAAAATTTAAAGCTTTAATTAAATTGCGAGAAGTCGAGTGAGCAAAGCTCACGTCAAGAAACATGTTCCCCTTCTATATCAGATAAATAGTTTCGTAAAAAATTTTATTGTAAACAAAAAGTCCAAGAAGGATTAAAGAAAAGCAACTTGGAGAAAAAAGAGTTCAAATATTTCTAATTATGCTCTAGTTAAATTGCGGGAAGTCGTGTACTCAAAAAAACAACAAAATAGAAAAGTGCTTGTTCAGGTCCTTTGGGCAACACAAAAATAATTTAAATTTATAAAACTTTCTATCTGATTTTTTAAAAGCCTTGTTTCGTTTATTTGAAAATAGCGTTTCGGGAATTATGGCCTTTCCGTTTCTGACAAACCTTAAAAAATGTTGGTAATCGATTGTAAAAAATATGTATTGTGTTCAAATTATGCTACATAAAAATCGCTAGATATGCAACACGTTTCATATCCAAGCTCAGGATGGCAGGCTGCCATGAGTTCTGAGTTACAAAAAATTCAAAATCGACTTTTTGGATGTTGCTGAAAACTTTTCAACTTCTACAGTTGAAAATAAAATTTTTATCAATAAGGCAACATTTTTTTTATCAATTATGTGATTCTTTTTTACTACTACGAAAATTTGCTGTGTACAATCCTAATCATTGGGCCAATGTAATAGACATGATAGACATGTTGTGAAATGTAAAATTTTGGAAAAATTTCCGTCTTCAGTTTTTCTTGAACTTTAAACTAATCGTAAACATGAAATTGCTGAAGTTACAGAAATAGATTCGCATAATAGTTTAAAATAGTTCCTTTTTTTATTGGCATTTTTCAAAAAAATAGAATAAAAATTACTAGTAAATAGAAAACAAAAGTTCACTCCGTTTGCAACAAAAATATTTCAATATTCAATTGCTTCACAAAAGCAATTAAAACTCATTTAGCTAAATTATACAATCTTTGAGACTACAAACCCACATATGGTCGTGTTTTATTTTTTGTTTCAATGAACTAAAGAAAATAGCCGCTCATGCGTCGCGTGCGTGAGTACAATTTTTCTGTAATTGCTGGGTGACTTTTGGTTTTTTGCCATGAATTATAATTTTAATAATTTATAAAGTAAAAAATTAATGCCCAGAAATGCCGAGCTTCTGTGTTTGCGAGTTTGTTCTTATAAATATTAATCGGGCTTCAGCTAGTTTTTTTACAATTATGAAATAAAAATATTTTGTAACTTCTTGTTGTGGTTAATTTAATAATAAGAAAAACAATTTGTAGAGTGTTTCGTAGTAAAAATGTATTGTTTGGGAACGAACGGTTTATATTGAATGGATCATCTAAGTGAACGAAGAACGCTTTTTGTTCAAAAATCGATTAATTTTTAGTGAATTAGAGTTGCTGTAGTTAAATTTCACATTAAATTTCGTAAAAGCTAGACTATAAGTGTAAGCAAATTCAAATTCATACCAATTTTATTGAAAAAAGTAACCTTTTTGGACACTTTGTATAATTGAATCCTTTCCTGCCTTACACAATAAGAGTTTTGCCATACTATTCGTTCAAAATGGACAACTGAACAAACGTTTTAGTCTTTAGCAACTGAAGGAAAATAACCGGTCACTAAAACGAACGAACCGGTACAACTCTGTTCCGTCAGCCATTGATCTTCGAGCTTTTGCAATAATAATTCTCTATATTTTCTCAGTGTAAACAAAATTCAAAGACAAACTTGCTATAATAAAACCTCAAGTAACATCAAACAGCTTCTTTATTGTTTATATATACATATTTTTCTTTCTGTGTATTATGTTAAATGTTATCTGGAGTCGTCATGCTCATTTAGATCTATTAAAATCTCAAATAACGGCAACAAATGTTTTAGCTTTTTTTCTGTTAAACAATAGCTTTTCTTCAGTACATTTCTTCGCAATTTTAAAATTAACAAATTAAATAATAATGGACCGGAAGACGGCAACATTACACCAACACAAACAGATAACTTTTATTATATTTTTACATAAATGGATTAATTTTGTTCATTCATTCAAAGTGTTTACGTCAATTGTGTGCTTTATTAATTTTTCTTTTTAAAAATTCGTGATTTAAATATATAAAATCTTTATATTTAAAGCTCAAACAAAGAATAATATTTTCATGTCTGTGTAATAAAAATAAAATTTCTTTAGCCTTTGATTTCAAATTCATGAGACGTACATCTTTGAAAGTGCTAATGCCAAAACTATCATCCCAAGATAGCTTAAACAACAGCCCAGATCCGTCATCGCCAGGTGATAACTGTTTATATAAATTAATAATTGTTTGTTTGTTTTTGTGTTATCAAATTTTCTTATACAAAAAGTGACAACATAACATGAGCATATAAAAAAACTTCACGTGATGGTCTTACAAAAAAGTTATGATACGTGTAAACACAAAATGTCACAATAAAACCGTATTTTTTAAGTAGGAATCAAAAAAATAATAAAATAATTCGATGTGTTGTTACAATCTTGTTTTAAACCCTCCTTCACAACGTGTAATAGTTGTATTATCACAAAAAAATTGTTCACGCTTATCTTATTTTCACGATTTTCACGATTATCAGGCTTTTTTGTGTTCTCTTTTATTATTTGAATGCAATGAAGTCCTTTTTCATTTCATTTAATTTTTTAATATTTATGTATAATTTTCCTATTACACAATTTTCTGGTTTATATTCTTATTTTGTAAAAAATAGTTTTGGATCACTTTAAAATTTCTATTACAAACGAAAATGAATTAAGGGGTGTGCAGTTAAGTACGTCCCACGCGACTGTTAACTAAGTTTGATTGCTGCGTTGAACAAAGAAATTTTTTTAAATTTTCTTCTTTTTTAAGTAATCAATAGAATACAACAACATTATTTTCTACAATCAGAAAGAATACACCCAAGAAAGTTTAATATGTAAAGAAATTTGTACAAACATATTTTTATTCGAGTTTTAACTCTTTTCTTAATATGAAGGGCCTTTGCATGGTGCTGACTAAAATTGTGTGTGACAGTCAGAAGCATAATCAGTTGTTCTTCAGCGTGTAATCTACAGTGGATGCAAAGAAGGGCCAACTTAAAAAATCAAATGATTAGGACGTTCAGGGTGCCAAGTAAATAGGTTACTGCTGCCAAAGATAGAAAATACCACTTACAATATCTTTCAAAGAAAATTCTGTATTAAAATCAGTTTGATACTGATGCGACACAAAATCAGTTTTAATGTATATTGCATGTCCTGTACTCTGTCCTGTACTCTGACGTAGCAAAGCAAAGCTCTAAACGAGTGCTACTGGAATCAGAAGAAACTAAGTTCAGTTGTTTCTCAGGAAAAGTTACACATTCAGCGGAACTCGGGCGAAACACGAAAAGTGAGTACGTAATTACCTTTGATGTCACCACAAAACCGTTTTGAAAATACTTGCCTGACACTGTGATACATCAATTAACAGGCCTGAATTAGTGCTACTGCAATCCGAAGGGATATTTATTTTGAACTCGACTGCAGATTTTCAAAAGGAACATCCTAGAATTTTGTCTCTTTTACATATACTAATTATTGTTAACGCTGACTGACGCATCACTTAAATTCAATTAAATTAGATGTTGTTTGTTGTAGAGGTGAGATTGATTCGTTTTAGTGCCTAAATTTATGCATTAAAATTAAAAGAATTATATGCGATTATAAATGCCAGTCAAACAAATTCAACTATAGGTTAGAGTAAAAATTGAGATAGTGAATTTATTGTGCTGATTAAACATTATTTTGCGCCGGTTTTTGATAACGTTTTTTATAATTTGAGCAGATGTTTGTTATACAAAAAAAAAAAAGAAGAAAACAGAACTTGCAAAATTAATTATTGGGGGTTTAAAATCGTATCAATCATTTCGAGTTGTAGGAACTTAAATATGCTGGGCATTATCTTTTGCGATAATATTTTTTTAAGGAATTCAGAAAAATTTAAATTTGAGTTTAATTATAAAACATATCTCTCCTCAAAATCATTTGGTTGGTATGATCGCGTTTTTTATTTTTTTTTTTAAAATAGTTTCTTACAACCTAATAATTCTAATAATTAAATTTCCCAGTAACTTGAAATAAGTCCTGAATGCAGAGTTGGGAAAGTTAAGCGATAGTTATAGGGAAAAATAAATGGTTGTATTTTAATTACGGGTAACAATTCAAATAAAAAGAGGGAAAAAACTTGTATCTTTTCTATATTGCAAAAACTTAAAATATTTAGATAAAGAACTAAAAAAATGTATAGGTCTTTCTCTCTGACCTTGAACTCAGTTGTAAATATGATTTCATTTTGTAAATTTTTCACTGCATATGTACATATGTATGTAGTACCGTCACGCTTATAATTAAAGTTGTTGTTTCTATTCAAAAAAATCATTTCACTATAGCAGAAAATTACAAAAGCCTCCAATATGGGGGAATTGAATGTTTGGGGTTTTTTGTTTAAATATATTTTTTTAATATTAAAAATACTCATATAATCTAGGCTTGCTGAATTTTGGATTCAATAAAGACTTCCTTTCAAATAATAAAATATAGATTTAAAATTTTTGTATTTATATATCCTTGTACGTATATTTTTATCTGCAACCAAAAATTTCTTTCAAGTGGAAAACACGTTAAATCTTTCTTAGCGCTCACTGAAGAGAAAAATGCATTATTTTGTTGCAGATAAATTCAAGTGCGAGGCCATAGCCAAATCTGTGGTTACAAACAATAAAAGTCTAAGTCGAAAAACATACATTTAAGATAAGTCAGTTTTAATATCCGAAAAGTTTTTTGAAAAATATACAATTATGGCTTAGGAAAAAAATATACATATATATATAATTAACGAACAATAACAGTGCAATATTTTAACCAAAATAGGCAATTGAACTAAAAATAGTTAAGGACATATTTAATCAAATAAAACTGTTAATTGTGAAAGTTAATAACAACTTATGGTTTTATTTTGTATTGAATAATTTATTGTTCATGAGACTTAAAATGGACTTCAAATGTGCTGAGGAATTATGTGTTCTCTCTTATTTGCGATAGTTTATTTTGCGTGAGCAATCAAAGTCTATATAGTGTTTTTTAATAAAATAAAACATGGTGAAAATAAGTAATCGTGTATATTACAGTATATATACAAACATATAAAAATAAGTTGCATTGTGTTGTTGTGTGAACTGATTTTATTACCTATAAAAGTTAAAGTGAATAGCAAGGTTTTTATGTACGTATAGAGTCATTCTATGGGTGTTGGTTTCCGCGTTGTTGTCATTTTAAAGGACATATATTTTCCATATAAAAAACAATTGTGTTCTTTACAAAAAGATTTCTAACTTTTGAATTGTAATAGGTGGAATATGTAGATACTTCAAATAGGCACAGAGTGTGTAGTCTAACAATTAGTACGCTGCCATGTATCAAAAGAGTAAAAAATTAAAAACAATATAGGGTGCTGCCATACAAGAAACAGTTTTTCCCCTTTGACAAAAAGTTGCAACTTTTGAAGTTTGGGAGAATGACTTGAATGCCTGCACATGTTTTTTTAATTGAAGAGGTTCACTTACGGTTATTTTAATATTTTTTTTTTGGAAGAGGGGGTGTAGCAAAACGCTTCAGGATTATCTAGTTGTTAAGAGAAGTCAAAGCGACCTATGTAAGTCAATATGCTTTTTTTAATAACTAGAAAAAAAATCAAGTTAGTGAAATGGTATCCAGGCAAATATAAAGCTTTTTTGGTAGATTATGATAAAACTTGTTTCTTTCTTCAGTTAGGCGACCACAGAAATATGTAAGTTATCCAAAGATTGAACTTACACGTATGTATGTAGAAATATGAAAAAGTACTGCAGACATTTTATGTACTTAACGCGGTGCAAAGAGTATTACAGTAAATTCATCTTTAATTTTTTGTTGAATTAGTATATATGTATATGTACATACATACATAACCTATGAGTGACTACGTCATTTGTTGTAACAAAAGTCAGTGCGGAAAAATTAAATCGACGAAAGCAATTAATAACTATTTTACAAGTTGAGCGTTAAAAATTTTGTTCTTCTTCATATTAAGAGTAAGTATTTCTTGTATTTAGTAGTGAAATTTTTGGCTTGTGTTTGTGTACTTAAGCCGAATACTGCTAAATACCTAAATAGGACTTGCATGGGATCGGTCAAACATATGAACATGTATTCAATAGCAAGAGGAAAAACAAAAAAATTGATTTTTTTTTAACAAAATGTGATACTTCGAATAAGTTTTCATAATATGCCAGTACCTGTACACTTTACGTTTGCAAATATAATTGTGCAGACCTGTGATATAGTGCGTATACAAATATGTAAATGATAAATAAATAAACGCTATAAATACATGTTTATTTCAAATGACACATGTGACACATGAGCTGCGTAAATAGATTATTTCTTTATCATTTCTATACCAACAGGTGTGCATAAAGTTTTTACTTAACTACATACATATGTATGTAGATACATGAATTCGATTTAAACCACATGCATATACCTACATACATATGCATATGTTCATACATATATACATCTGTATGTATGTATATATTTTTTGTATTTATAAATATTAACTTACATTTTGTAGTTTACCATTTTGGTAACCATTTTGGGACCACTACTCAGTGGTCGACCCCTACATATGCAACGCATTGTACCAGAACTGGGTTGGGGAGGAGGAAAATGGAGTAGTGCTCCGCTTTATATTGTGTTTTTATTCTATATTGCAGAGATGAGTATGTCAGAATTTGCCTGATGCTGTTTTGACTGTGTACATACCTTCGACAATGCACAGTCAAACATCAGTTAGCCCAACATTGAATGTTTTTGTGTTGTATCTGTGTTTTTTGTTGTTTTTATTTGAACAAATTTGTTAACTATTGTAAAGTTCGACTAAGGTTTTAGCAGCTTTTGGTAGTACAATTTCGTGTTACTGTCAGTTATACAAAGTTTTCATCCATGGGCATGTAAAAAAAATATTGTTCGGTTTTGATTATTCGCTATTTTTTGATCGCTGATACAGTGGCAAGACATTAAAATTATGTCAATGAAAGATTAAATCTTAACGCATAGCAACAAAAGCCATAAATAGTTGGCTTTCACAAACGTTAAAAAGTACAGAATACACGAGTAACAAAAAATTCTTCTACAAAATTGTAAAAATTTTGAGTTCTTCGATTTTGAATAAAAAATCTTGCATGCATAATTTCTTGAAATAATTTTTTAGAGGATTTGTTAAATGTTAGCACAGCATTTTGTTCCACAGTGCACTAAATTAAAATTCGTGAATTACTAATATTAGTTATATAAGATACTTTCGGCGATATTAAAATAAAAAGCTTTTATTAAATTAAATAATATAAATATATAGTTGCATACACAAGGTATGTAATAGTGACTATCGAAATACTTTACAATAAACTTGGCAGTTCTCAGCTATTTTCAGACAAAGGAAACATTTGTTCTATCGAAACTCCTTAACTCATCAGCTACATTGAAGACGGTTTTATAAAATGTGTAGTGTTATAGCCAAAGCCACATTATTTACATATAATACAAAATATTGGTATACAAAATTTTTTATACCTCTCTTTAAATCGAAAATGTTGAAATTAAACCAGCCTTTTAGTTTGCACAAAATTAGAAATTACGTAAATATTGACGAACAACGACAAACCAAAGTTGAACAAAACCGTCATTGTCATTAATATTTCAACAACAATTTATAAAAAAATTTAAATTTTGTCGGTTAAATTTGTACTAAAAGTTGCCATATTTGCAGAGATAAGTTTGCCATATTAAACTACCAATCATTCCGAAGGGTTTTTCGTACAAATTTAAATTGGCGTGCTTTTACCATTTTTAGCTCAAGTGCAATTTGTAAAGTAAATATATTATATTTAGTTTGTATAGCGTATGCACGTTGCCAAATCTTCTGGCAGTTTTCTTTAATAACATAAATATACTTGGGCATTATGTACTGCATGTATGTAAATGTATTTTACAAAAAATATTTTATACCAAATACCATTTGTTTAAGTTTCTCAAAATTTGCACACTTTTTTCGCAAAGGCTAATATGTGTATCGTTAGCTGAAATGCAAAGCCATGTGACTAACAAAAAAAGGAGAAATCAATTTTTTTTTATTGATTCTAATGCATATCATATATCATGTTCTTTCCAATTTTTACTATCATATCGTATGGGGCGTTTCTTCAGCGAAAATCGAAAGTCAGTTCATTATTCAATACCGAACACTTTTACTTTGCTTCTATTTATATTATATACGAGTATTATTGTCTACTTTTGCAATTGCAATCTTTTAATTATTAAAAAAATTAATCTCCTTCGAATATCTTAACGAATGTCTGCAAAGAGATAAAAAAATTGAAAACAATTTTAATATCTAAAAGCTTTAACCGTTTAAATTTTTTTATTAAACATATAATTATGTATAAATAAAGATTTTCATATTTTTCCCAACTAAAAGCGGGGAACACATATGTGTTGATTTAAAGACGATTTTTTCAAAGATGGGTTTTATCCTAAATAGTAGAATTCTCACGACACATGCTCATACATATGTACATGTGTTTATAATAAAAATTCTATTCAATTTCGTTCAATGCATGAGCATGAAAAGGAAAGCAAAGGAATTTATACCTGCTAAATGAAGCCTTAACAATCTTTCAATGCTTAATTTTTCGTCTGTATTCTAGGCTTGTGTTTTATAACTTTAAAATAAAAACAATAACGATGTTTGGGATTTTAGGTTTTAAAAACATTGTAGTTGTACACTGTGTATTTAACTAAACAATTGATTCACATTTCAAAACGGTACGTTGATCATTTAACAGCATTTTAAATAATAGGAAGTTTCTTTACAAAAAATTCCTATTAATAATTGGTTTTGTGAACTTCTAGCAAACTCATTTTTTTCTCTACAACTAACACTGATTAGAGATAGAGAAAAGCAATTAATAAAAAGGCATTGTAACAAAAATTTTGTATTACTATGAAAGTGTTTAATTTATTTAAAATTTATTCCCTAGACTTATTTTCAAACAGACTTAATAAGAGAGCTCGATATAATTCTGAACATGTAATTAAATTTTTTCCCATGTTTGAATTGTTAATTAAGTAATTAACCAGATTTTACTTAACGGAAGTTTATTGATAGTTAGCATGATACAAATGCTACATTTGACAAAATTCATAGTGAGCTATTGAATTTGTATCTAAAACACGTACAAATTTACTGCTGTACTAACTAAAATATCATGTATTTAATATGGATCGCTTTGGTTTGCATGTAAAAAATGGTAACATGAAAACGACACTAGAGATGTTAATCTTTAGTGTCATTATTGACAGTTTTGAATGTAATATATGCATTTACATAATATATTCATACACAATCAGAAACTGCCAATAATGTGACTAAAAATGGACTTCCTTAGTAATATTAGTAATATTTTCTGAACAACACGACCTATACGCCTATCAGCCCAATGACGAAGGTCAGTTCCACGAGAATTTTTTCTCTGTTCTCACTCCTTCTATAATGAAGAAAAATTTCCTTGCGAAATAATTCCGGTATCTATTATGAATTTGAAAAAAACAAGTTAGAATTTCTCTCTATTTTTTCTACAGTTTTACTTGCAGGAGATAAACAAAAGTGCAATTTTAAAATTCAAAAACGTGAAAAGTCGTTAGAAATAACTATTTTTATTATTAAAAAATCCAATAATCTAAAAAATTAAGGCGACAAATGTTATGAAGGCGCATGCGGCTCTTGTGCACATAAGGAGAAATATTTTCTCAAGATAAATGTTTTCCATGGCAGACAAATTAATTGCGACTATTTATGATTAGACTGTATATAAATATATGACTATTGGACCCGCCAATATAACATCGTGACGCAGTTATAGATAAAGTCAATTAAAATCTAAAGACCGAAACGAAGTCATAAAAACGATTTTTAAGCTGACGTTGGAAATTTCAATAAAAGTGGCACTTTAACGTTTTTCTTTAATAATCGTTTTAGAACATGTCTGATACAGTCTTAATTATTCGCTTAACATTGGTCTTTACTGGTACAGCAAAGCTAAAAGTCTAATGAGATAAAATCGCGAATTTTGGCGGCCATTTGGCAACACCAAAGCCATTAGCGAACTTGTTCGGCAAAAACCGATTGTTTCATGTGCAGGGGCCATATTGCTCCCCCTTTCGAGCGAATAAACAAACCAAAAAATAAGGTAAATAATTTACGAGTGCAATGTCAGTTATAAAATTTGTATATAGTATATATAATGATTAAAAACTTAATTAAATGAATTAAGCTTTTACATCAAACAAAGAAAATTTAAGCAGGCTATTGATGTGTAGTGATGAACATGTATATTTTTATATATGTATGTAGATATGTTCGCCGATTTCTTCGCAGCTGCCACAGCAACTTCAAATCTTAATATTGCAATTACTAATTACTGTCAGGAACTTGAAGGAGTTGTAGCTTCTTTTTAAAATTAATCTTAATTAAATGGTAGGTGAAAAAAAGAAAATTTAAAATTTTTTTTTAAATCATTGTAATTGAGAGTCTTAAAACTCTTGATCTGTTTAGTTTGTTCAACTATTCGCATTATTAAGTTTTTTGGCCTTCAGATATTCTTAAATTTTGTACTGTGTTTTAAATCTAGATATTCGCATAAAGATGTTTATTTACGGCAGTTATTTACGGTAAAGTAAGCGGATTCAGCTTACATATGTATATGTATATCCATATGTATCTCGTTTTGAGAAGTACACCAGCGCAACTGCAGCTTGAGGGCATTTTAGCCATCACACTTTTTCCTCTCTTTTGGACTCTGGATACACATGCATTTAACAATATGTGCCACTGTTACAGGGAAAATACTCCATACTGATGCATTCACAAGATCTATTAACTTGATATATGTACATTTATGAAGTTTGTTAATAAGTGCTAAACAAATATAAATAACGTTCAGAACTAACTGTCAAAATGGAAAGCCACCTTAAAATGATTAGTCACGCTAGTAAATTTGTTATCGATCGTTCTTAATTTATTTAGTTAACATTTTTAGATACGAGTGTAAAGTTGTTTTTAATGTGCATGAAAACTTTGTGGCTTTTTTTTAAAGCATTAAATTTATTGATAATAATTAAGTTTCCTTTGTTTTTGTTACGTAAAAAAAAATATTTATTAATTAGTCCACTAATTTCGTTCTTGAATTTTATTATTCATCTTAATTTGAATGGGAAACTTCGAGCAAAAGAAACCCAACAATTTGCCGGGTTTGTTTTGATTTCAATAACTGCGTGCCTGGTTGTTTGCTTATATTTTTGCTTACTGTATTTGCTGCTAGATTGCGCCCAGTGTTCGTCGCTCTTTCGTTTACTCAATTTCCTCATATTGTATTATGTATTATAGATAGTACAGAGAAATAAATACATAGTCATAAAAGATAGAAAATCCGTGTCGTAAAAATGAGCGGGTATACCAGAATAATAAACAGTACGTACTAATTTAGTTGGCTTTAGCCATATGAAAACATTTAGTATTCATTGTTGATTTATTAGAAGTAGTTTGAGTCGACGTGTTATTATTTATTTATGTACATATCTTTCTACGTTTGTCTTTTAATTTTGGGAGCTGCACGCTGTTGCTATTGTTTTTTTAAACTCTTCGTAACTCAATCAGTTTGCGATTGTCAAACGCCGCGCTGAACACGCTAATTTCAAGTTCAAAAATACAAAAATGTTTTAAAAACGTAGTCGAAAGAAAAACAGAATAGAAAACAAAATAACATGCAAATAATAAAAATAACATTAACATAAATATGATCCAATAAATAATTGAAAGTTTAATTAAATTTTGTTTGTATATGAATTCAGTGCTAAATTTCAATTTTTAAAAAATTTAAATGTTTTAATGCCTTAATATTGTTTTTGTAACAAAAGTATGTTCTAGCGTAGTGAAAATTGTGTTTTGTGATTAAAAAATGCATGCATCTACATATATGCAAACATATGTACATTTCTATGTATATATGCCTATATATCAGCCCTGTTTATAGAGTATTTAGAACAATAAATTTTAAATCTAAAACAAAATTTCAAATTAAAATTCTTTACACTCAATTGCGTTTTAAATTATGCCATAATAAAATAAAGAACAAGACGGAATTTGAAATAACAAGAATTTAACATTTTAGTGTAAAGTTCGTACTTATTCTTTTTCTTGTACGTATATCTGACTAAATTAAACAAGGAGTTTCAGAGGCCTAGAAGAAAGCATGATCATTCAAATAATAGTTATTTGAATATTCGTACTATTCGCGTTTATTTCTTAGTTAAAGAAATTCATTTGTGTGTACATTAAGGTGGCGCTTAAAATGAAAGATTGGATATCCTTCTGTCTTACACGTACGATTATTGACCGTAAACAAGACAATTTTAAACTTTAAATTAAAGAAAGCCATTTTGAAAAGCAACTTCTAAGACTTTAAACAGGAAACTGGCTCTAAACAATTGAAAGAAAATTCTAATTTACAACGAAATGTAATGTTTAAATTTTTGATTTAGAAAGAAATGGTGTAAAATTTGTTTATTTGCTACATACGTACATACTTTATTTAAATCTAAATAAAGAAAAAGACTCTCATCGACAATAGTATTGAAAGTTTTAAAAACGTTAATTTTCAAAACATTTCGTTTTTCCATCTTTGAGTTGACTTGTGTTATGCTTAATGTGATGTTTTCGCAACAGAATAAATCACCTAAAATTTAGTGATTTTCATAAAAATCTTGTTCACGTTTTATAGAAACATCATATAAAAGTATGTAGAATAACTTAATAAAAAAAAAAAAACGATCGATAGCGGTTCAAAACTAAAAGTATTAAATTTGTCCACAAATTTTGCAAACAAAATAACAAACTCGGATAAATATAAAAAAAGATTGGAAATTGCATTTTCATTTCGAATGTTAATTATTTGGTGTAGACATTTTTGCTTTGACTTTTTTGATAAATAAAAAAAAATATTTAAAATTGTCCAAACCAACACCCATTAGAATTTATAACAACTGAAGAAATATACACAGAACCAAACCGACAATTTTTGTTAAAAACCAAAAATTATACATTTAGCTTAGTACCAAGTTACTTGTCGAAATCAGAGGACATTTATTGTAAACAAAAAAAAATTCTGTAATAAAATGATTTTTAGTGTAATTTTAACCCAACGTCTTAGGTAGAGATACAACAACAAGAGAGCCCATCATCAACAGTTTTCAATAAATAGCTTAACAACTTTTCTTCAATAAAAATAATACGAACAAAAGTAATTTTTGTTTGAAATAAGTAAATTTGTCTTAACATTTGTGAAGATTTTAAATTCGACTAAAAACTCTACTAAAGCCCACATACATTCCTTAAAGATGGCTTAATTATGGTTTTAATTAAACTTGAGTTTATTATCGAGAAAGAAATTTCTTTTATCAGCAACTCTGCTTATTACTAAGTTAGTAAAGATTAGCGGTTTGTACCCATGTTTCCCAGTGTCCAAAACTGTTGTTTATAGACTATTTGTTTTTTCTTTTCATGAATACTTCTTTCTTACTATATGTAAATTTTGAGAATATTTTGGTAATTAATCGTTAAAGGCAAAATAATTATATGTATATGGATGTAGATACTGGTAGTTTTGAAAACAATTGTTGTGACCGGCAACAAGAGAAGTTGCCATGAAAAAATCAATGTATTCATATAATGTACGATTTGCATCATTGCATTCATTGAAACAGTCTTAAATACGGAATAATTTATTTGCATAAGGATTAATATAAGGATGTGAATAAAAGTAGTTATAGTGATATGACAACAAAATCGAATTTTTTTTATAGTCATTTATTTTGTGGCTGATTTTTATAACTTGGTTACTTATTGAAGTTTTAGTCAAGATCCCTAATTAATACAGCCTATTCAAACAACCGAGCTCATTTAACTGCTTTAAAGCTATATAACCTAAAAAATGTAGCAGGGGCTTCCCATAGGGGCAGCTGGAAAACACACTAAAAGAAAACAATTAAATATTGTGATTTTTAAATATATGTATGTAGCTTTTAAGGGTGAAGTAGTTTTTGAGTTTATTGATTACAACCATACAAAAGTAAAAATCTTTCCCCCGTATAATACTCGTAAACTCAAGTAATTTGTACTCGGCAGATAACTAGTCACAAATACTGAGATTTTAGAAAATGCGTATTTGCGTTCGTTGTAAAACGTTTTTGCACTAAATTTAAGTATTTTTTTTTTTGTTTATCTGCTACGTTCCAAGTAAATAAATGTTTTTTTTACTAGATAACAAATGTGACTATTATATTTTGATTCACTTCCAAACATTCAGTGTTATCACTTCTTTTTACAGTGTACAACAGCCAACTCTAGTCTTATAATTTATAAAAAAAAAACGAAGAAAAATTCAAGAAAACATTTTTAAAAGTTTCCACAAAAAAAGGAAAAATCTATCATATCTGTGAAATTTTAATTTTGATCTTTTAACGAAAATACTTTTCTTTTATACAGATGTATGTATATGGGGCTGATAGTTGTGATATACATGCATACACGTGAAGAACTGATTTGTATAAGTTTTTAACTTGCATTAAAAACCTGCAGCTCATCAACAACAACAAATACTACTATTCCTCATAGAAATGTATGAAATAATAGAAAAATATAACAAAAATGTTGTGAAATGAAAATGTGTTCGTAAAAACAAAACAATGATATAATAAAAAAAAAAAAAACTTAAAGATAAACATAAAAAACTCGTAAACAAAATCTGCATTTTAAAGACTATTCGCACAAAAATTGTAACAAAAACAAACGAAAGAATCTGCTGTTCAAATGCAACCCGTAAAAGAAAATAGTTCATAAACCTTGAATTGTTTTCGTTTAATTTAACGTTTTTCTCTTTCGGATATGTTTTGTTTACAACACTTTAGTCGAAATGCAGAAAGTAAAACAAAAATTGACAAAATCAAAAAGAAGAAATCTTTAAAAAGCTTGAGCAAAATGTGCATCCAATTGCCACATACATGTAATTGACCGCCGCCTATTTTTATTTAAATTTCGTTTATGTTGATTTCTACACGATTTGCAGTTCTCTGTGATTTCGAACAATGAATCTATTTAAAACGCATCCACATTCAACAAAATTTATCCATCTGTATTTTTTATGAACTTGATTATCTGAACTGATTTGTGAACATTATTTATAAACGAGATGAAATTCTTTTTAGGCATTGCCAATTGGGCAAGTGAAAATCGGGACAAATACGATGGCAATCAAACTGACAAGGTAAGTTTGGAATTAACTACATACGACTCATAAAATTATATTTTAAGTTGATAACACAAAGTGTGTTGAAATAAAATACGCAAAAATGAAACTGCCACACGTACTCGTACTCGTGTCAACGATTTATTTATGAGTCAAAACTTATTTTTCAACAATTTTCAAGATTTTTTCATAACTTTTTACTTGCACGCTTGTGAATTATGTCATAATGCCATTCTTTGGTCCTTTTTATGAATATTCCTTTTTTTCAATATGACTCTTGTGATTTGTATAAAAGTCACAGACTTGATGAGAATTATTACAAATGATTTAAATTTCAATTTCATATGATTGTTTGTGGTGGACCAAACAGAAAATATGCTTTGTTGGAACAGAACTATTTTCAAATGAATTGTGAATTTTCAAGAGTTAACATTTTACTATCAATACAGAACAACAAAAATTATTATATGTATGTAATCGTTAAAATTGTAAACACTACCGAAAGCAGCAACCGTATAATTATAAATAAAATTCTGTTAGTTTTAATTCACTTTAAAATAATAGTTGAAAATAGTGAATTCCATGGGTCAAAAATGTTTGTCTGAATTGCTGTAATATGTATTTTTTCTTGAATAAACCTTTTCAATGACACGAAAACAATCTGACTGTGAATATGTTTATTTAACTCACAGACAAGATTTTTGGCAATTTCTTAGAAATGATATTAAAAACACATTCATAGTTATTTCATTCTTTTAACATACAGTTATTGCAATCCATATTAAAACATACATTTGATAGTGAAAAGTAGTAAAGAAAATTATTGTATTTACTTTAGTGAAACAATTTTTAGAAATATATATTCGCAACGACGCAAGACAAAGGAATTATAAAAGGTATTTTTTTGGGTTGGCAACATGCTTCTAACTGGCGGCCATTTTGTAAGCTGTCAAGTGATTTGGTGAACCTTATGGACTGGTGGAATCATTGGTCCGCACTTCTTTAAAAATGGTGCTGGTCAGAACGTTATAGTCAATGGATGGTGAGCGCTAGTGACTTTTTCGTCAATCAAATAATTGAACAACTATGATGTGCAGGAGCTGTGGTTTCAACTAGACGGCGCAACACGTTGCACAGATCGCGCCACAATTGGTTTATTGAAGAAACGTTTGGTAGCCATACAGTTTCACGTTGCGAACCTATGAATTCGCCGTCAAGATCGTGTGATTTAACGCCGTTAGACCATTTTCTGTGGTGATATGTGAAGTCGCTAGTCTACGGCGATAAGCTCGGAGGACTAAATTCACCGTGTTATTGCCGATATACGCCCAACAAATTTTAAAAAAAGTCATCGAAAATTGGATCTCCAAACTAGAGTACGAGCCAGCCGTGGCGGCGGTCATATGCCAGAAGATTATCTTTCGAATAAAGTAAATTTCATTTCAAAATTCATCTTTGTTTTATACCTCTATACAAAACACCCTTTACAAATATGAACTACAAGCATATTTAAAACGATACTACATTGTTATGGAAACCCTAGTATTGGTGCCACACACTCTGAAGATTAAAAAATCTATTGCAAACTCTTCTTAACAAAATATAAGAAAATATGTGTTTCTTTCGTACTCGTTTTCGTATTAAAATATAAAATTCTTTTGTCCTTTCAAAGTAGATACCTTCAACTAATACACAGTATTTAGTGGGATTTAAGTGTATTTTCGAATGCCATAAAACATAATTTTTAGCCGGTTTTTGTTGCAAAATAAAAGATCTTAAAGTTTTGTGACGCATGCTACAAAAAAACGGCGATAACTTTGAAAGCACACAAAGTTCTATTCATAAAAGAAAAATGAATGAAAGCGAATTCTAAAATAACTTTTTGCAGATAAAATTGTACTGTCCTTTTTTACCGAAAGCCGTTAAAGTCTTTGTGACCAAGGCTACGTGGCACATGTTACATTCTTTCTGGTAGTAAAAATTGTTAATTGACAGTAATTGAAATGAGCAGACTTAATTTTCTTTCCTGCAGTTTTCCGCAAAATCGATTTGTAGGTTAGTTTAATTTATTTAAATAGTCTTGAAAGGATTTTTCGATCAGTTGTCTTAACATATGTAAGTATGCAGTGTGAGGGTAACTGAGATTCCAATTCATTAATCAAGGATTGCAATTTATCATATATGGTCCTTAGAAACTTACCTTTTGGGCTATAGCTATAGAAACTTTAGCCATTGGGCTATAACAAATCTATTCTGCTTTTTTTGAGAATAGCAATTCGATTTACTCCATCAACTGACAATTAATATACATATATCTTAAAAGTTTATCGTAGCGATCCCTATTTGGGGTCGGTGAAAACTTTGCCACAAAATTGTACATAAGAAAAGAAACTTGCGTCAGTGTTTAATTAGTCAAGAAGTTAATTCGGAATCCACTGACAAAATCTTAAGTTAATTTTAAGTCAAAACCAGTATTTGTGAAACTTTCATTACGTTTCATTGTATTTTTTTCAGGCTACAACAGACTCTTCCAAACTTAATCGTAAAGAATCATATAAAGCGCAACGAAAAAACTACAGACGTGAAAAGAAACGTGTTGCATCCGAACTGTTGAATTCATTGCAAGATCCGGCTGTGATTGTATTGGCAGATTGGCTTAAGGTGAGTATCTGCGATAACGTTTTGCGCAATAAAAATAAGTTAAATTTTATGTTTGTACCTCTGATTGGCTTAAGGTAAAATTATGTCAAGGTCCACGTAAGCTTTTCCTTTTTCTAAGCTATTCCAAAACAATACAAATGTTTATCCACATTAACTGTCACATTGCCGGGAACATCCAAATGTGTTTAAAATAGAATTTGACATCGTTGTTACGTGACACTTGTAACATTTTCATTTGGTGAGAACTAAATTTAAACCAACAAGGGTGCAATTTTTCCTTGTAAAAATTAAAAAAGGTTTTCATACACAGCCTAATTGTGAGGAGGCATAAACATTGTACATCTTTTTTTATGTTGTTTTGCTTTAAAGCCCAAAATTAAAAGCAAGTGCTACATTTAATAGAGTAAAAAGAAGACGGTTTTAGATAAGAGCACTTTTGGAATTTCCACCATGCAGCTGAACAGCAACAACGCTGTTAGGGTATTCCTCATATACATTTTTTCCGACTCCCAAATATCTCATGTGTGGTCCTGCCTTTCTCTTGGAATTGTTAAATTTAATGGAAAAAGCAATACCATAACCATATTTTGTTAATATTCTTAAATTTTTTTCTCTAATGAAACATTCATAAATTTATGTTCTCTTGAAGCTAAACTAATTCAACGATATTTATTTCTCAAATAATTAAGTACAACCATTCCTATTAGGGTTCTTGAAATCTTCTAGAGTTTGTAGTAAATCAAAGAAAAATCTAGTCGGCTTTAATTAGCAGAAAATTTCGATTAACTTCGTTTTGAAAGTGAGAAATTTACTCACATTCGACTTACGTAGCAGGGCTGTATATGTTGTCTAAGTAACTAAAAATTGCCATATACGATGTAACTTTCTGTATGTTTGTAGAATGGATGCAAAGTTTATAGAATAAAACAAATTATAAAATAGTTCATCGTTAAAGGTACATTTAGGCGAACGTACACTGAGTACACTTGAGTATACCAAAACAATGCAAAGGCTTGTCGAAATTAACTGTCACGTTGCCGGAACGTTTCAACCTGTATAAAATAGACTTCTACGGCGCCGTTAAGTGACATTCGTAAGCCAGTGCTGGCACTTATATGAATTAAATAGCAGTGCGGCAGATTTGCCCATTTTCGGCACTTTTGAATTGGTTCATAAAAGTAATAATTGATTAATTATAATACTAATTTTAATAATAAAAATAATGGTAAGGACAATAACAATTTAAGTAGTAGCAAATAATAATAACAACAAGAAATAATAATAAAAATAACAAAAACAACAATTATAATAATATTATTTATAAAAATAATAATCATAATAATTTTAATAATAATAATGATAATGTATAAATTACAATGTAAAAAACTTTATATCTCTCGAAGCCAATTTAGTACTTTTCTCAATTTCCCTACTACGAAAATAATATAACATTCAAAAAAAATATTTTGTTTATTTTATTAACGCCTGTTACATTTGTAAAGTTTCTATAACTACACACACGACCGTACGTTAAGGTACGTTAAGTTTTTCTTAAATCAACGTTCGCATAACCAGGCCTCAAGTTTATTTACATTTTAGAAGTTTTCGCTATAGATTACTAGATTTTTTCTTCACATTCTAAAGTATTAATTTAACTTAAGCCCTTCAGTGTGTGCAATGCAGGGCGCGGGAGCTGTTTGATTGTTTCATCAATCACCATCTATTGATAGACTCCTGTCAAATTTTGACCGCCATCTAGTCTACTTTCGTGAATTTTAACAAAAATGGAAAAAAGTGAATTTGGTGGCTGATTAAGCAGTATTTTTTGCACAAAATACTACTTCCATAATTGAAACCAAGGAAAGACTTGATAAACACTATGGCTACTCTGTATATTATGAGTAGTGAACGGTCGCAGAATGAAAGCGCGTGAGACGGCTGAGGCTGTAGGCGTGTTAAAAGTACACAGTACATCACAGTTTACATAAATATTTGGACCTGAAAAAGCTGTCCGCGAGATGGATGCCGTGATTGCTCACATTGCGAAATAGGGAGTACAGCGGATTAATGAACTCTCTTTGATTACTAGTTTTTGGAAATATTTTCTTGGAAAATTAGACAACATATAAAAAAAGAGAGTCAATGTCAACATTATTTTAAACAAAAGAAAATAATATTTTGTGCTAAATGCTAGTAGTAGATAATTTGTAGCATTTTCAATACAAAACTTGAAATTTGTTCCATTTTTTTAATCTATTCCAAAAATTTCCTTAACGCAATGCTATGAATAATTTATTCTCCAAAACTTGACAGAATGATAAATAAAAATACAAATATTTAAATACTGCGTGTTTGCAATCAACTTCAAAAAAGCCGTTCCATTATGTTCGGGATATTGAATCAATGGCAATAAAAACATTACAAACAAATAAAAATAATAAAATATGTATGTAAATACATACATGCGTAGAAATATGTATGTATGTATATGAAGTTGGTTATCAATCAGCGGATTGTGAGACTATTTAAGATAAAGTTGTTTTAAAGTGAATTCACTTTGTTACTGTTAGATTACGATTGTTTGGTGTCATTACCAAGTTCAATGTTTACAAAACACACTAAAATTCTTAACTTATGGTGTTTCTGGAATAGATTGGAAAATCAAAATAGTTATTGCTGTTACGTAGGTTTGAAATGACTTGGTCGCTCACATACTGCAGATATAATTTTTGCCTTTTATAACTCGAAAATTGCTTACCTTGTAGCCGAAACGACGAAAACTGGGCCCTTTGTAACTAAAATAAACATTTAAATTGCATCAATAATTTGAAATTTAATTTTAATAAAATCAATTCATTCCCGTACTATTAATATTTTTCATTAGGGAGTTCTTTAATTTAATTAAATTTCTTAAATTTATAAAAAAAAAAAACATTAGAAATAAAATGCCCCTGAAATATTTCTAGGTTCGAGGAACACTAAAATCATGGACAAAACTGTGGTGTGTTCTGAAACCTGGCTTGCTGCTAATTTATAAAAGTCCTAAAACCAAAAGTAGTCACTGGGTAGGAACTATATTATTGACATCGTGCCAGGTTATTGAGAGGCCAAGCAAGAAAGATGGCTTTTGCTTTAAGCTTTTCCATCCCTTGGAACAATCAATATGGGCTCCCAGAGGACCTGATAAAGAAACAATAGGTTTGTCGAAATAAAATAATTAAATAGAATAAACTTGCTTCAGTTACTACTAGTTATAATTTTTTGTATTGTAATTTTAGGCGCCGTTACGCAACCTTTACCAACTGCATATTTAATATTTAGGGCTCCTAGTCAAGCAGCTGGTAAATGTTGGATGGATGCTTTAGAACTGTCGCTGCGCTGTTCCGGTCTTCTGTTACGTTCGAACTCAACTCCTGGCACGAATCAAGGCTCCGGTGCCACTGAAGCTTCTATTTCGCATGAAACTCAGTGGTCCGAAGCAGACTATGAAAAACATTTCGATGATCAAGGTAAGACGTTTAACTAAATCATTAAGTAACAAACAGTTGGAACAAAATAATATTTACTCTATTTTTTACACTAATTTCTAAACGAAACTAAGATAAATTTCAAAAAGCGAAACGTAAGTCCCAATATCTCACAGTACCCGATATGATGGATTATATAAACAAAACACCGCATGGTTCTGACGTTAGTATATCGTCTCGTACCCAAACACCCCTACTACAACAACTCTACTTATCCATGACCAATTGGGAACGTTTAGTCGGTCAAAACGCTCTTGAGTTTAATAAAATTAAAAAATTACGGAAACTACATAAGAGAAGTAGCAAAGACGCCGGAGACTATAATAGCGATGTATCCAGCATAGATTTTTCGCCGAATTTTTCAAAATCCTTAAAGTTTAATAAAAAACGTAAACTCGTAAAAGGACCCCTAACAAAGTCTCTTTCCTTGGGATCCGTACATGTAACATCATCGTCGAGCGATGAAGATTATGAGCCTATGATGCTTTCCAAAAGTCTGTCAATGAATGTGGTGTCATCAAGACCAGTTAGTTGTCCTCCTGGTACTACTGTTTCACCAATCTTTTCTTCCACACTGATTGCGTTTTTCACATTAGCCTGCTAGAATTGTTTTCTTTTATATAAATACTTGTTGGTCATGCGTTCATTTTAGCCATCGATTGTAATCTCAATATACATAAATTATAAAATTTTCGGATCAAAATCATAAAGAGTAACAAGAATTATTTGGTATTTATAAATTAAAAGCACCTCAGTTTATGTAGAAACTATATTTTAAGCATTAAAAAGTTTAAAAAACTGTTTGTCGATGCGAAATACTCGTATCTCTATATTGACAAAAGATTTTCCAAAACTTCAAAATAAGGATCTTAAAATTAAGGCTTAGTAAATCCATTCGGAATCAAAAACAAATTGGACAAAAAAGACATGAATGGTGAAATTGCAAAAAAATTCGGAAATCTTTGGCGTAATTTGTCTGCAAGGACCCATTTTACCCTGATAACCCAGTGAACTACAGAAATTACATTTCTATTATTGCACAAGGCAGAATCTTCTTCCATTGCAAAACTTCTTAGTTTCCGTTGTCTTTTGTTTTGGTAAATATAATTTTAATTTTTGATCGCAACCGAATGTAGGGGTCAAGGTCTTCTCCCTCACTCTTTTCTACACTCTAAATTTGTGGAGGGTTTTGAATGATGCACTAAAATCCTTTCTCATATAGTTCGATATATTATGAAGACATTGTTGCGATATAAGTCCTTCCATGATGAATACTAGATAAAAATTATATGTGAGCATGACATGGGCTTGAATTTGTGAAAGTGTTTTTTTCTGGTTAAAGCTCGACTGCTGTACATAAGATTTAGGCAATCACCCTGTGTAAGAATTTTAATATCCTTTTCAATTCAATCAACTTTGTAAACTTAGATAGGTTGGAAGTTCAGAAAATTGTATTAAGCAATTCACATTAACGAATCGTATTATATGTATATCTACAAATGTTAATAATTTAATAAGAATATTAAGTCAAGAGAATATTCAGTAGTCCTACTACTATTATAAAATATGTTTCGTTTATCTGAAATTGCTTAAAAAAACATTTTTACAAATTCCAGATACATATAATAGATGACAGTAACAATTACAAATTTTTCCTCTACATGAGTGCCATAAAAATAGCAGCCAAGACTTTACATATGTATGTAAATGTTTTCTTCCACGCTAACGCAATAAAAGTGCTATAATGACGCATTTTTAAACCGAAAACATCTGAAGCTTCCAACTCAAAAAAACCAAAAAAAAAAAAAAAAATCCAAATAATTAAATGAAAAATATGTATAATAAATAAATCAAAAATTCAGTAGAGCACATTATTATCATAAGGACAATTATCTTGAACACATACATTTATACATATTCTACACCGAAATAGAAATTTTGAAATATTACAATCACTTAAAATCACATCATTGTATTTAATTTAGATCTTGACGGCGACAGTCAAAATGAGGCTCCTACCGGAATTATGTCCGGTATTGATACAGATTCTGATTCGGATGGCAATGATGTCATTGGCGCTGATAATCAGTTGCAGCAAATTGACAATGAAGAGCCAATTGAAACGCCCTACATACCGATGCCAGAGGAGGAAATCAACACAGTATGTTTGTAATATTAATATGTACAACTGCAAAAAGTAATATAAAGTCATAATTTGCGGAAAATTCTAAGAAAACATCACGACCAAGTTCCCTTATTTATTTAATTGTGTAATTGAAGTCAGGGTTCCAAAATCAAAATTAATGAGTTCCCTCTTTCTTTACACACGAGAGTTTTGGTGAATAATATAAAACTTATCTTATAGCTTGTCTAAAACAGCAAATGTGTGTCTTGTTTTTTCCTTCAAAATAACCGAATTTTTTCCAAGATTATTATGAGAGTAATTTATTTAAAAATTAAAAAATACATTAAAAACAATCTAATTCAGAAAAATACCATTTAAATTTTTTCATTATGCTCAAAATAATGGGGATTTTCCCATTTTTTATTTTCTAGTCCTTCGCCAAATTGCTTGATTTACTTAAGAATATTTTAGTGAAATAAAATATTTAAAGACAGTTTTTTTATTTAAAGATTTTTTACACGAAATAAATAGCAATTTAAAGAATCTTAAAATTTTGTTACTTTTAACAGTTTTTTTCAAACAAACAAAATGATATTTCATTTCGATAAAAAAAAATAATTGTTTTAAAGTTTAAAAAAAATGTGCAAAATTGAAATCATTAATGGCTGATTTCAAGCAAAAATTATGATAAATGTGACGACTTAAACAATATTAATAGATAATCTGAGAAAATCTTTCTTGTAATTCTAAAAATTATTAACGGCAGCAATCAAAAAAATTTTTTTCTACATTTCATGTAAATAAATACATTTATTTCCTCTAATGCAGAAATCTTGTCGCCTTAGGCAAAAAATATTATTTTAAAAAGCCGGCAGCTCTATATTGCAAATTATTCTTTTAATTTTTCCTACATTATGTTTATCTTATATTGCCGATATGTTAAATAGTCACATAACTTTTCTTTTTATAATTTTAATAATAAAACAAAACCCCTTTTAGCAAAGTGGTGAACAAGTCGAAGAATTGGCAGAAGAAAACAAGAGTTTAATATGGTGTTTAGTTAAACAAGTCCGTCCTGGTATGGATCTAAGTAAAGTTGTTTTACCAACGTTTATATTGGAACCACGTTCATTTTTGGATAAGCTGTCTGATTCATATTTTCATGCGGACATATTGTCAAGGTAAGTGTAATTTTGTGGGAAGCAAACTTTTTTTTAAACAGAAATATTGCACAATACAAGCCCTAATGTACATATGTACATATGTAAAAACTGGCCATCCCTGCAGCAGTGAAGCCAAAGTTTGTTGCTCAGGTGTGACCAATTGTTACATTGCAATTGTGCTTCTCTGTGAAAAGTTTTGACAAAATTTATTATACCGGCCAATTAAATGATGCAATAATTGTGAAAAATTGGCGGCTGAGCTGCTGCATCACTGCACAAAATAGCTTCTGATGTCAAGAATTTTGCAACTCATGCCAATGATGGGCAACAACTGCATTAATAAAACGTAACTCACTTTTACGCACATAATTCGTGTGCAAGAACTTTTTTTTTATTGAAAACTTAATTTATTATTGAATAAATATTTTGCATACAATTTGTGGCAAAACTGTTCAAAATCAAATTTTTTCCCTAAACCTTTAAAATAAGATCAACGTTCTTTGAGTAGTTATTTAAAAAGATCGAGTGCACAGAAAATTGCAAAAGTGAATAAAAACCAAAATAATAAAAAGGAAGTAAAATCGGAACCAAAGTAAAAATAAACAAATAGACTAAAAGATTTGGTTTTTCGAAATTGTATTCAATGGATCCGTAGTTTTTTGTCTTTTTAAATAAATACAAACATCGATAAATTTAGGAATAAATATTAAAAGTAATTTCTTTTATACAGGGCTGTTACAGAAGATGATCCATTTACACGCATGAAACTTGTAGTACAATGGTATTTATCCGGTTTCTACAAAAAACCCAAAGGTCTTAAGAAGCCTTACAATCCCATATTGGGCGAAACGTTTCGTTGCTATTGGGAACATGTGAATGGCAGTCGCACTTACTATATAGCAGAACAAGTGTCTCATCATCCTCCGGTTTCGGCATTTTATGTTACAAATCGACAAGAAGGTTTCTGCATCAGTTGTTCCATCTTGGCCAAATCGAAATTTTACGGCAATAGCACTTCAGCTGTGCTAGAAGGTGTGGCTACGTTGACTCTCTTGCCACGCGGAGAAAGTTATACGCTAACTACGCCTTATGCCCATTGCAAAGGTATTCTCATGGGTACCCTCTCTATGGAGTTGGGTGGAAAAATAAATATCGATTGTGAGAATACGGGCTACAAGACGGAGCTGGAGTTCAAGCTGAAACCTTTCTTGGGCGGTTCGGATAGTACAAATATAGTTGCTGGAAAAATAAAACTGGGCAAGGAGACATTGGCTACTATTGTCGGCCATTGGGATGGCGAAATGCGCATAAAAGATGGCAAAACGGGTGATGACAGCGTGTTGTTTGCCGCCAACCGAGAAGTTATGAAAAAACGTTTACTACGCTATGTTGTACCACTTGATTCACAGTTGCCTAATGAATCTGAACGCTTGTGGAATTTAGTATCAGCTGCCATTAGACGCGATGATCAAGTTGGTGCTACCGAAGAGAAAACGGTACTAGAAGAGCAGCAACGCAATTCAGCTAAAGAGCGAAAAGCAACATTCACCGAATGGGAACCGGCACATTTCCAACAAGATTTAATAACTGGCAAGGTAAAAGAGAGTTTTGATTTGTTTTTGCAAAATATTTATAATATAGGATTTTTGTGTTTTATAGTGGATTTACAAATATGCCGATTTAAGGCCCTGGGATCCTCGAAACGATGTCAAACAGTACGAATGGGACTATAAAGTTTTGACTAAAACACGCCACCAAGCACCCATGGTGCGTACCGCCAGCATAGTTAGCGTAGATCCAAGACAATCATCAATGGTTATTATGAAAACTAAACGTAAGACTAAATCCTCAGCACCACTTACTGCTAATGATCCAAATAATTCGGATTCAAGTCAATCACACGATGACTTCACTATATGTGATCAAAACGTTTCTTCACACACAATAAGAAAGTAAGTTAATTAAACATTATAAAAAGACTGTTTTCGATAGTACTGCAAAGAAAGAATAGAGATATGCCTAATGAACTATAGAATGGAATTGGACTGGTGAAGAATGCAGACAAGTGGGAACGAAAGACTAAATTCTTGATTGATTTTTAGAAGTAATATTGCAAAATGGTAGAGCGTGCAAATGTGCTTCCATAAAAGGAAAAGGGTTTTTATTGTTAACTCGATTTAACGTTTTTAAAAAACTGTACATGAATGTTATTAGCAAATAAAACTTTGCATTTGCTGAGTCCGTGAAACGAACGCGCATCTTCTGTAACATGTTTGCTTAAATATTGCAGAAAAAAATAACTCTATAAACTTTAATTTATAATACTAAGAATTTGCCATAACCAGCCACTTCACTCAGTCATTTATTTTTTTATCAAATTTACTACAAAAGATCCAAGTTATTCGTACTGAATGGAAAGTTTTCTCCCATTTTCTAAGGCTCCAAATTGTACGGCTCAACACAAATAAATAAAGCTTTTAAAATGAATTCAGCATCGCCGTTATTAACAGATTGGCTTCTCCTCAGCATTTTTCTATATCAAGGTGTTCGCTGCAGGGAATTGAGCCGCTTCTAGTATGAGCAATAAAACTGTAAACTGTAAGTTAAACAGAAAGCAGCAATATTTGTGTCAAATAAATACAAATATTGAATGAAGACTGATGTAATAATTGTTTTTTAAAAAACTATTTAGTTCTTGTCTTCTCTGTTGTAAGTGGATATTTTTTGTGTCAGATTATTGAAATGAATGCTTTTTTGTTAAGGACAACGAACAATAAAAGAAGATACCCTATTTTTCATCAGTTTACATAAAACTACTTCTCTTGGAATGTAAATGTGTACTCACACAGCGAGAAAAGTACCGTTTAATTTTAAACATAGTTTTGTTTTTAGCACTTTTCACATCTTACGCAAACTTTTTAGATACAGTTTTAACTCGAACAACTTAATAGCTTTTCTAATAGTCTTAAAACAGTCAATGAAATACAGAAATACAGAGAACTAAATATGATTTGGTATTTATTTTGCAGATTAATGCTGGCTGTGGATCAAGTGAATAAATCATTGGATGATCATAAACGGCAACTGGTGTTGATTAATTCCAAACTTGAACGTTTGCAATACGCTCCTCATGGCGGCGGCATGCAGAATCGTTCATCGTTTTGGAGTACTCTGCCACAGTCGCTAGTGATAAGAGCCTTTGCTTATGCATTTGCAGCATTGTTAGTAAGCCTTTGCCTTAAATGGCTTTTATATTAGTTAACAACTGGAAATTAATATTGTTACCCTTAAATTACTAAAAAAAAAAAAACTTTTTTAAGTCTAAAAAATATATAAAAATGTTTCAATCCATATTATAATATTGTATACATATATTTTTGCATTATTTCAATCCAAGCTTCAGGTCAAAATAACGGTAATTTTGGAATTGTTGACGTACGAGTAATTTGTTCAAATTTAAACTACTTGGCCTGCAAAACTAATTAAGATTAATTGGAATATTGATTATAAATAATTCGAAATCATATATTTAACATGTTCGTGTGTCGTATTTTATTTTTAATAAAGAAGACAAAATTTATACATTTACATACAGATATGAAACATTTTCTTATTCTATGAGTAATTTGAACGTTTTAAGGAGAAGGAAGGAGTTTATATTCATTATAATTTGTAATCCCTGTCTTTATTTATTTATAACGATACGAACATAAGTACAAATATCGAATTGTCAACTAACCACCCTATCCCAGTATAAAGAGTTATATGCAATTGGAAAATAATCCAAAAGCACTGAAGAGAACGAAAAAATTATGCATTTTTTTAAAAAGATCACAACGGGATAATTATTAAAACACTTTTTGTTATGAAAAATATATAGTTTTGTATAAAGGCTCCTACCATGTTTTATGTAATTTTTTCATTTTGTTTTTATGTTTTCTTATACAAAACCTTTTTTGTACATACCTGCATATATATATATATACTTATATAGTATGTTTGGGTTATTCAAGATAATTTATCTAAATTAATTACATACTTTAATAATTAAAATGCACTGCACTTTTAAAATATTTATAACTGAGCCTCTGTTTTTGTAATTATCGCTAATTTAAGAAATAAATACAATGTTACAAAATCGTATGTGCATTAAAGCAAAATTCAATGTAAACTTTTATGTAAAAAGTTTTATTATTTTATTTTTTTCAAAGAATTAAAAAAAACTTCAATAAACAACATTTCCATCATATTTGAATGTTTCGATTTTGTTATTCTTTAGTTGTTGTATGAGAAAATAAGTGGGTCTTGACAGTAGAACTAGAAAAACTGTGAACAACAGTAATGGCTGACAGATTATTATATTTTCTAAAATATCTACATATGTACATACATATTTATATTTAACGAAAGATGTTTAAACCCCAAAATGCATAATATTACTTTGGTGAAAATAATTTCTGATTGAATTCGTTTTTGTACAGATTACATTTATTTTTTTGCTTCTTTATTTTAATAATACATTTTTACTAATAATTTATGTAAATATTATGAGATGAATTGAAGAGAGGTTTTTTTAATTTTTTTACATTCGGTGACAACCACCAGACCAAACAAATTGTTTGTCCAGCAGCACTAAAAATAAATTAATTCTCTCGTACAAATACAGTAGCAACGAAAAGACAACAGTCCATTGCTTGTTTGACCCATGACTAAGTCCAGCCGTTTTTCTTATTAGTATTAGTGGCTTCATGACCGGAACCTTAGCTGGTGTGAACGCCAATAGAAACTCCCAAGAATTGATTGCTCGACTTTTGTCATTTAAAGGTTTTGGCGGTCAATGGGTCTACATTATTTCTTTGATAGTATCTCGAATCAAGACAACAGCTCGTTACATTCATGAGCGAATTTATTCACTGCTTGTTGTTCCAATGCAGTCATGACTGTAAATTCGCTACCGGCTAACAGCTGTTTCTGCCCTGGGGAAGGAGGCTAAAGACAATTGAAGCATTGCAAAAGCTTTTACAATGGTTCGGAGATTGACTAATCTAGAGTATATGACAAATCTATATTGTTTGAGTGATGTTAATATTTCATTACATTTCCACAAACAGTTACTGGGCTGGAAAAGTTAAAGCGTCTCAATTTTTAATAATATGCCAATTTTTTGTTTTTAAGAGATAAATAAAGTTTTTTGTAACTTAAAGTTGAAAATATTTTATTTTATAAAACAATTCCAAGAGAAAGTAAAAAAATTATTTTAATGAAATAAATTTTAAGTTTCGAATTAAGGAGAAAAAATCTGAAGTTTTCAATATTATAATTCGTTTATCAATTGAAACTTAAAATAAAAAAGTAAAAACTTCAAGATCTTCCGTGAATAGTGAAAAAGTAAATATTACCACTGTCGCTGAATAGTACTTACAAATACCGTTACTTTCATATATGCATCTGCTTTACATACAGCAGACATAGTTCTCTCTAGACACTAGACACAGTTCTCTAAAATGCCGTATGTTCTTTTAGAAATACGTGCTTTCTTTCTCACTAATAAGATCACTTTCTCTCCAGCATTTTTTTAAACTATTTTATTATTGTTTATGATATAAAAAACACAATTCTGTGCATTCACAGTAAGCAGATGACGCACCACTTAAAAAACGGTTCTCGAGTTCTTTCATAATTATTAAGATCCCTTTTTCCCTTAATTTTCTGGGCTTAAAATATGATGGAAACTTTTGCATACGTTTGTACGCATCTAACCAATCGCATAAATTCCACATATACACATGTATATCTGTTGGAAAGTAACTTTCCATCGGTTACTTGTTGCAAGGATGGAAAATATTTCAAATTTTCTAACAAAAAATTTAGGCAAATAGAATGAGGTGACATGGAACATGTATTCAGTTAATGAACATTTAAAATGTTTTTTTTTCAATACGTCTACTTTTTCATTTTTTAAAAGTAAGTAATTTTTGTATTTTTAGACTTTAATTTTTCGAGCAAAAACTAAAGTACTTATATTTAAGCTTGACACTTTTGACAGCTAAATTAATAAAATCGTACTTCTTTAGATTTTCGAATGGAAATGATAGTGATTTCATAAATATGTAGTTAAATTGCCAAAACACCGGCAATTTTGATGGAAACAAAGTTATTGCAAAATCAAAACTAAATTGTGTGAATATATGTACATACATAGATATATATGTACATATATACAATTCCAAATGTTGCGAATTTAATTTTCTTTTTATATCTCAAGATATAGATAAGCGTTATTTACAAAAGTTTTCAAATTATTTGCCGATTAATAAGTTTTGCATTGATATTATTTTGATCGATATAAACGAACTTCTTCCATTTTTACCTGAACGTATTTTTTACTAACCAAATTAATACCCATAATTATTAAACTCTTATTATTTAGCCCAAGCAAATAAAAAGCTGGAAATAGTTTATTTTGCTCGAAAAAGTAAAGAGCAGAAGAACAGTTCGTTCGTTCTTCAAAAAATTAAAATTAAAATCAAAACTTTACTTTACTTTTTCCTTTATGTATTCTTTTTAGGGAAGTAACAACTATTTTTTACCTTTTAAGGTTTTTCCTCAAAAATGCGCTGTTAAGGCGCCGATGTACATAGATTGCGTCTTCAAACTTTAAGTGCGCAAATAACATCAATTTAAATGCAAACTAAGATATACCTTTAATCTAGTTTAAAACATTTGTATTGATTTATCTTTGTTATTTTGCTTTTTGCCATTAAAAAAGGTTTATAGTTTCATGTATGTTGTTTGTTTTATTTTTAAACGTTTATTATAATTTTTATATACTTTTTTATTTTTAAGTACATTATCAATTATTATTGTTGTTGTTTTTCAAAAAATTCAACGTATAAAAAATCATTACAAAAAAAATTATACATGATAAAATACTTTATATATATATTTTTTTAAATTTTCCATACTTTTAATTTCTGTTTTTTTTTTGAGAATTGTTTTTATTTTGTTTTTGTTTGTTTTGTTCAATTAAATTTCATGTTTGTATAATGGTATTTATGATTTTCCGGCATAATTTAATGCTGTAGTAGTTGTTGTAGCAATAGTTACTAACAAGTGTACGTTACAAGTTTGAAATAAAAAAAAAATAAAACGTAATTTAGAAGAGAAGAACTTGATTAGAACCAAATGTTATTTTTTTATGTCGAGAAAGAAGTTATTACATGTTAAACAATGAACTTAAAATAAGTTCATCAAAATGAAAATGATAATGGAACAGCAACAAAATAGAAAATGGATAGTAATTTTTAACACCCTGTATTTCATTATAGTAGTATTTATTTTGTTAAGTTTATTATTACACAAGAAGAGAGCAATTTTTCAATTAACTCTTAAGAGTTTTTAGTGTATGTATGTATGTATGTATGTATGCATGTTGGCTGCACAGCAGAGAAGGAGTTTTTTTCTTGTATACCCTAAATAGTTTTAGTTTCTTAGTTTTTAAAGTTGTTCATTTTGTTTTATCACTAAGGGAGAAAGGAAAATGATTTTGTTTAACGAACATCAAGATTCTAAGCCTAAACATTAGTTTTTAGTTTTAACGAACTTCTAAGAAATTCTCTAAACAAAAACAGTAACTTCTAGTTTACTAAGAAGATAATATTTAGTTTGTTTTGTGGTTCCTTTTTTCTAAGGATGTAGTAGCGTAGCAGTAGTTATGAAAATGTATGTGTGAGTCTTGCAAGTAGGAGACGGTTTGTTCAATTTGAGACACAGAACGACAGAACTTAAATATAGCAAAACGCTTTCAAGCCATTCATTGTGAATTCTTTAAGAAGTTAAAGCAATTGGAATTAAATTGTATGAATACTTTTTAAATATTTCCGATGACTTAAAATAAGTATTAAAAAATATATGTACGTATGTGTGTTTATGCATGTTTCAATGTAAATAATGTTTAAGGAAATATTTACAAACACATTTCCAACTGCCGCAACACGGTCTTAAAGCCATCTAAACAAATACAGAGATAAGTAGTCAACAAATTCTTTGAATATACATATATAACATATACGAACCCCAGCCCGACTCCCATCTCCTTAGCGCAAACGTATAAACGTATGTGTAAGTTTTATTTGCGTGTGAAGTTAGATGAATGTATGATTGAATGAGATGTTATTGTGTTTCTGTGAAATTAAAGAAGTTTTTAATATGATTCTTCTCCTTCGACTCTGCCTCAGCCAGTATGAATACGTACATGATTTGTAAGTGTACTTTTCTGTCTAAATTGCTTAGGACAATAGGAACAAGCATAGGGTTTCTCACCCGTGTGAATTTTCATATGATTATTTAGTGTGGACAATTGTCTGAAATGGCTTTCGCATATTTTACATTTGTATGGCTTTTCACCGGTATGGGTCTTCAAGTGATTTGTAAGAGTGCTCTGCTGGGAGAAGGCCCGACGGCAGACACTGCACATAAATGGACGATCAGGGCAACTGTTGCGTAAACAGTGAGCAACAATGCCGGTATTATTATTATTGTTAGTGTTGTTGGTGTTGGTGTGGTTGTTATTGTTGTTGTTATTGGCCGATGCAAACTGCTCCTTCGTACTGAGAGTACTAACAGTTGTATTGCTGTCCAGAAAGTGCAATAAGGGATGATGTTCAACCTGCGGCTGAATTTGCAGATGGCCTGATGCTGTTGGTGTCACCATTATAGTAGCTGCTGCTAATGGGATGTTGTTATTGCCACCAGCCTGGTGATGATGAGTGTGATGATGGTTTCCTCCTTGAGCAATCGATCCCCCTCCCACTGCTGGATGCATGAGTTGATGTGTTGGTGTTAGCGTGTAAAAATTTAAAATAAAGTTTTTTGTTAAGCGTAAATAATGTTTAATTTTACTTTTTCACTCAGTTGAACGGCGACGAAACAAGCGCCTCACCTGTGCCTGCTGTTGTAGAATTTGTTGTTATGGTGGCCACTTGGTTGGCATGTGTCTTCATGTGATTGTTGAGGGTGCTCTGTTGGCGGAACGCCATGCAGCAATAAGCGCAAGCATAGGGCTTATCACCCGAATGTATCTTCTTGTGATTAGCCAATGTTGCCAATTGACTAAATGACTTTTCGCATGTATCGCATTTGTAAGGTTTTGGGTCAATATGCGCACGTTCGTGATTATGCAGGGTACTTAATTGAGGGAAACGTTTCTGGCAGATTTTACACTGATACGGCTTTACCAATTCGTCTGCCTGTGGCGAATTGTAACTGCCGGTGTAAAGACTCTTTGTAATATTTTGCCTTTGCTGTGGCGTGTATGTTACAATTGTACCTTGTCCTTGTTGCTGCTGTTGTTGCTGCTGCTGTTGTTGTTGCTGCATCTGTTGCTGATGTATTATTTGAGCCTGAGCGGCAGCTGCTGCTGCCGAATGAACAATCGATTTTGAATGCCCTTTACGTGGAGTACCCTGCGTTTGTTGCGTCTGATAATTTAGTATTGTGGTTGGCGATTGGTTTGATTCCGCCAGCGAAGCGAAAACTGTAATAGGAAAATTTTTTATTAATATTTTAGCTCGTACAATCTGCATTAAATCAAATGTTATGAAAGTATGAAAGTGCAAAAGTCTATGAAGCCCGTCATGGGATTACTTTAAACTTGGACATGTTGCAATCTTGCTGTGATTTTGCAATTTTCAATTTTAAAAAATTCGATTTTTGTTAACAATACACCGCATTGAAAAAGAACGATTTTCAGCAAGTCGGTTTATAATTTTCTGATTGAAATAAAATTTATGACTACTAAACGATGGTCCTACTAGACTTGATATTCTATATTAAAAACTCTTGATTTTTACCCATAAATTGCAACGTGTAGGGTGCCATAAATTCTCTCTTTTTGTCCTCCTTTTTCCTATCTCCCATCAGCAGATATATTCAGTTCCCAAATTACATATTTTCAAATCGAAATTATTCTCCTTGACCTGAACATACTATAGGCTTATTTTTAGAAAGTGCATAAATATGTCTACATTACAAATCTCATAGAAATCAATGGTATTGTTTGATCGCGAATGTGTTTGTATAATTAGATAGAACTTTGAATCAAAATTTGAGATGTGGCTATTTTCACTTGGAAAATTTAACAAATTGGTATTAAATATTAAATTAATTATAAAAAATTTCAAACTGTTTTTGCTTCACTGCCAACACAAGCTGAATACAACAACGGATCAGGTGAAGGAATGGCTTTTTTTAATAAGATTTTTTATATTCTATTAATAAATATTTTCTTCCCCAGAGCTCATTTTATACGTTTTCGATGATTTTAAGGATAAAAAAACAATAAGTGTAAAGTTTTCTTTTTCGCCAAGACAGAGAAACACCAAATTATGTTAAAAATAATGCATTCTTGAGATTTATTTTCAATTTATTGCAGATTATTTTTAATTTTTATCTCATTGCAGCATAATATCGGATAAAATTGTAGATGTGCAAGACTTGGTTTTTATGTATCGATTGAAAGCTCTCTTATTGCAAATGCCAATCAGTAATTGGCATCGTCTATATTGACTTAAACTTTATATTAATAAATTCACGATTGACCCACATTGACTCTGATTTGTGCACAAACTTTTTAGCTTAGACAAAAGAAGATTATACTTAAATTTTCCAGAAACTGAGAAAACTATTTTGAAAAATAAATAAATGTGGTTTAGAAGAAATTAAATTTGCTTAGCAACAATTTGAGTATCTTATTACTGAACTAGAC
This sequence comes from Epicampocera succincta, assembly GCA_932526305.1. Lineage (NCBI taxonomy): Eukaryota > Metazoa > Arthropoda > Insecta > Diptera > Tachinidae > Epicampocera > Epicampocera succincta. The sequence goes on from OW052034.1 coordinate 65,560,262, forward strand.
AATTTAGCAAAGATTTCTTAAAAGAAGGAATTATAATACAAGAAGAAGTGCATTTGAAATAGAAATGCAAGGAAACCGGTAGTGTAGAGAAAGTTAGCGGCGATGTGTAAACGAAGTTCGTCCAAGTTTGCGAATTTGAAAACTAAGTCAAGGTGAAGCCGAAGAGATAAAATCTCAGTATTCCCTAAATTAGGAATGGAAAGACAAATTTAGCCCTCAAGTTAGGATGTGAAAAGGGAGTTAAAAAGTTTCAAGTTTTTACGAGTAAGAACGTATAGGATTTAAATGGTGCATAAAAAAATAACTCACAAAAAATAGGAAGTAAATGCTATAATGGGGTAATTTTAAGGAATTACTGCATTTACCTCTATTATATTGTACATACATAGTTTAAGTTGGTGCATTTAACCAGAATTTGGACATACCTAATACATAATCATTAACTCTTTATTATGAGGATATGCAAACAAAAAAATGGAAAAAAACTGTAGCACTTTAATAATGTAAGAGAAAATTATGAACTATAAAAAACATGAAATGATATGATTTGACCTGAAAAACTGAAAGTTCGTCAAAAGTTCGTTGGAAAATAGGCGTTTACTGAATTCTTAATAAAATTTTATTTAGACTAAAAGTTTTCGCCGAAGACAATGTTCGTACTTACAATCCGGTATGTGATAGAAATCAATCTTCAAAGTGATGCGTTAAAAAATTAAAAGCCGTGTGATAAACAAGTTTTTTTGTTGTTGTAAATATATAAAAATTATCATAAAAATAAATAATCAGCTTTCATCAGGTTTTCATGGCCTACTTTGATTAAAAAAGTTATAGTCCGAATTCAGTTTTTCCAATAGTATGGTTTAGTCACTCTTTCTGAATAAGAGTTCGTTTAAAACAATCGGTTTCCATCACATAAACACATACATAAATATTAAAGAAGAACATTGTCTATAGGACATTAAAAACCTTATTAAACTTAATAGAAATTTTTATTTGCCTCACAGTTTACAAAATAAAAATATGTACGATTTTGCAAGTCTGAATGAAAGTTCGATTAATATTAAAATGAGAACGCATAGTTGTGTTTTAATCGTCTATATATAACGGAATAAATGTAAAACTCGTGTAAATTATATAAAATGTATAAAATACGATTTATTTGAAAAAAATATTTAAAGCTAAATGTACATCATTCGTTGAAGCAGTTAAAAAAAAACTCAGTCCAAAGCAGACAATATGAACAAATTTCTTAAACATAATTATTTTTGTTGAACTTAAGTATAGAATGTTGCATTTTATTTTGTACGAATGTTTTTAATTAGAAGGCCGTCATAAGGACTTAAACCAAAATTAAAATAAAGAATAAAATATTTTGATAAAAAAAATTATGAAATAATGAATTTAAAATGCAATAAAAACTAAAAGTATGGTTCAGAAACAAGCCAATTTAATAAATGCCAATGCAAGTTAATAAACAACTGAGGTAGTAGAAGCTAGAACATCAACAACAACCGTCAGTTCAATATGTATATTTTTACTCACCCTTATGCGTTTTAATATGATTTATTAATGTCGATTGTTGACGAAAATCCTTAGAACAAATATTACATTTGAATGGTTTCTCGCCAGTGTGAATTTTTACGTGATTTGTCAGCGTTGATATTTGGCGGAAGGCTTTTTCGCAATGTTTGCATTTGTAGGGTCTTTCATCGGTGTGTATCTTCATGTGATTTCGCAATGTGGTCAATTGGCGAAATTTGTTTTTGCATATGTGGCACTGTTTCTTTTTCCGCGGATCATCGACGATTGGCTCAGGAATCTCTTCCGGCATTTCAATTTTGGTCACTGGCATAGGAGTTATAGGAGCCGGATTATTGTTCAACGTGGAAGTAGCTGCCGCCGTTGTTGAAATGTCCAGCAAATGAACTAATGGATGTTGAGGATGAAGCATTGCTTGATGTGTGGGATGCTGTATGGCTTGAACCGCAGTTAATTGATGCAGCGTGAATGGCGCTTGCTGTAGGCCAGCCGCTATTGTAGTCTGTTGTTGTCCTGTGGATGTTGTTAGCCCGTGAGAGGTGGTAATTTGTGCCGGTGCATAGTGTTGATAGTTGACCATGGCGGCCGCACTTACAGCTGTAGCATGATTGAGGTGCATATTGCATGAGGTAATTTGCGATTCGCCACTAATATTCCAGTATTATATTAAAATACTACAATCCAGTTCCAAATGAACTGAAATGTTAAGAAAAGGCTTTAAACAAACAAAAATTAAAAAAAAAAATCCTAGAAAGTTTCCAAACTTACCCCTTTTCACTTTGTTTGCTGTTACGAACGTTGAAGTCTTGTTTTCGTTATTATTGCCACTGTGGCAACGTGTGTGCTTGTTTTTCTTCCAATAGATAGTTTTGTCTGTGATTTCACGTTTTTTCTTTTGCTTACATTTCACTTCAGTTTTTGCTTATTTCCATTACATTAAACACTTAAAATTTATTTCTATTCGAAAATTTATAAATTGAATTATTTTTTATACTTTTGTTTGGGAAATTTCATTAAATAATTTTCTTTTCTCAAGGATTTTAGTTGGTTAAAAAAATTTTTCAGGAAAAGAAAACAAACAGCTGGGTTGGTCAATTTGTCAAGATTTTAAAAACAACATTGTAGGGCTGTATTCAGAAAAAAGCGTGGTTTGCCAACGTTGCATTTGGGAGACGTTGCCTCTTACCAATGTTAACAAGGCATGTAAATCACTGTGTAAACACAAGTTTATTTGTTAATGTCAATACACATCTTGAATTTCTTTGGAAAATATGACTACTAGTCTCAGTAATTAAAAATAATTGGTCTACAAAATTGAATTAATATTTTTTTTTGTTGTAATTTGTTTTATTGAATTTATTTGATTTTTTTTTTAATTTGTTGTGCGATGAATATATTTTTGGATTTCATTACGACCAAACAAAAGTGCACTATATACTATAAAACAGAAACGCAAGCATTATTTATACAGTTTGGTTATAAATTTGAAGCTATACAAAAATTATTGTGAATTATTGTTCCAAGCTAAAAATTTAAAACAGTATATTTTCAAGTGAAAATTTACGTAATTTTTTGTGTAAAGCTTTGTTTTTTCGGATTTGACTCCGAACACATTTTTATATTTTGTGAAAGTGATAGGAAACTTCACCTTGATTTAAATTCATTAAGTAGTATGAAATTTTGTTACTAAGGAAAAAATTTCCCTGGTTTTCGAATTTCCTTGTCTCGTAGTTAGATATGGTAGCCCCTAATAGCTAAATTACGCCAAACTGGACATTTAGTGTATAGTATGGCAATATTTTGTTTGACATTTGTGTTGTTGTGTTCCTTGCTAAATATTTTTCGTGTTGGTGCAGTAAATATTTTCTTTTTTAATTGCTTGTTATTAATATACATATTTAGCAAAACGGCGACTTTTTTGCGAACTCGATTACTCCTAACAAAAGAATTGTTTAAAAAATACAAGCTTGAAAAACGCGGAGTTGTGCAGTTAATAAATATGAGCGAAGAAAAACCTACATCCTCTAATACTAAAAACAAGGAAGTCTTGGAAGAGCGAGAGAAGGAAACAAGTAAGAGAGAAACACAAACTGAAGCAAGCAGTTTTGCACTGTGGGCTAATGTAAATGAAATTTTTATAAAATATTGCCGCTTATCGTGATAGTAAATTGTAAAGACCGTCTGCGAAAATTTTGTAATACATAGTTTTAAGCGAACAAGTTTTTTTTATTGATTATTCTTTTAAAAAACTTTCACGATTAGTTATCCGGTTTTTTGAAAGAAGTCCACCCAATAATATATTTTCTAGCTCACCAATGTTCCGTATATGTACATACATATGTATGTATGTATTAATTTCAAACAAGGGTAGTCGGGAATTAAGTCAAAAAATGCTATAAAATTGTAAATATCTACGTGCATACATATGTATGAATATACATACACACATACTTACTTATCCATTTTAAATATTTTAGATGACAATACAATGGAAGCTGTAAGACGATTTTTCGCCCAAAAATTGAACTTAATTACAAGTTTAGATGAAGAAGATGGATCGGCCAAAAAGGTTTGTTAATATTACGCCTCGAATTTGAACATTTGCTTATTTGTTTTACGTCTACAGATCATTGAAAATTTAACGTTGGATGGGTTATGTGACCATTGGAAGTCTAAGGGTTTTCAAAATATAATAACCATGGTTGGTGCTGGCATATCAACCTGTAAGCATTTTTTTATGAATGAAAAACATAAATAATTTTAACCCTTTTGTAAATTTCAAGCGGCTGGCATTCCAGATTTCCGTTCACCAGGTTCGGGTTTATATGATAATTTACAAAAATATAACCTACCACATCCTGCGGCCATTTTCGAAATGGACTATTTTGAGGAAAATCCACAACCGTTTTTTGCTTTGGCTAAAGAACTTTATCCTGGTTCATTTAATCCCACATTATCACATTATTTTGTACGTCTTTTGTACAACAAAGGTTTGTTATTGCGGCACTACACCCAAAATATTGATACACTGGAAAGAATTGCTGGGTTGCCAGACGACAAACTAGTGGAGGCTCATGGAACCTTTTTTACCAATCATTGCTTGGGTTGTCGCAAACTTTACTCAATGGAGTGGATGAAAGATCAAATTTTTTCGGATAGTGTACCAACCTGCACTGATTGCAATGCAGTTGTCAAACCAGATATTGTTTTCTTTGGTGAAAATTTACCGGAAAAATTCTACACATTGCCTGCCAAAGACTTCAATAAATGTGATTTGCTAATTATAATGGGAACTTCGTTAGAGGTTCAGCCTTTTGCTTCCCTTATAGATCGCGCTAATTCTAAATGTATACGTTTACTTATAAACCGCACAAAAGTGGGTAGCGATTTCGGTGGCATTAGTTCTTGGTTTATGAGTGGTCCTGGTCTAATGTTTGACAATCCCAAAAATACACGCGATATAGCTTATATTGGCGATTGTGACGACGGTTGTTTAGCTTTAGCCGAAGCACTTGGCTGGAAGGATGAGTTGCAAGATCTAATTAAAACCGAACACGAACGTTTAGAAAAGGAGAATAAAAACCATAGAAATATTCCCCAAAACAGAGCTGATGAAAAAGATGACGATAAGTTAGACTCGGAAGCTCGAAAAGCTGATTCTTAATTCTTCAAGTGCAATATGTTATAAATATAGGAAAATTGTTTTGAGTATATAGTTTAATTTAGGGTTTTGTTTTAGCTATGAAGAAATGATTATAAAAACTGTTTTTAGAAACGGAGACTGAATTTTCAGCATGATATTGGGTTTTTCGGACACCTTGTATACTTATGTTATATACTTATAGATATATAAAAATAAAATAATGATTTACCAACTCCCTTATTACCAATCTTTTAATAAATAAAAACTAGAGAAGTACTTTTACGTCTCAAACATGCGAAATAAATGTTTCTATTAGTTGCAAAGCTTATTAAAATATATTAAGTCTATAACGGTTACAACCAAAACTCACTATAATTATTTATTTTCATATATGGCACAAACTTAGTTCTTAAATATTCAAGAAATAAATAAGTTCGTACTATTGCAAAGGGAGTTGTTACAGGCATGTTCTGCAAATCACTTTTGTGATGTGATTTGAAATCACGAAACTGTTTTCTGCTCACAAAAAATATTGAAATGACGTGATTTTAAACCGGTGAGTTAAATGATCCACCATTTGAAATCAATTGCGTATTTTTTATAATTATTTCGCATAAAATTCAAAAAAAAATGTTTTCACATACATATTTCACATGACAAAAGGCAGTCTATTTATTTTTGTAAAAAAATTTGTTTTTCTGCCTGCAAAAACATAAAAATTAACAAATTTCTAAGAACACTGCTTGTTTTGCACAAAATTTGTTTTGCTTCGTTTCGCAATGTCCAGGATTTACTTTTTCTGTTTAGCAGTCAGCTGGTTTGTTTTTTTGAATATGTTTTTGAGCTTTCCATTGTCTTACCAAGTCATGTAAAATGCATGCGATATAAGCGCCGAAAATATTAACGAAACCAGGTCTAAATCAACATCTCGTGTTTTCGAAAAATTAAACTGCGTCGAAAAACGACAACTATCATGGTTTGCAGAAAGTTCGATGCCTTGTGCTCGATTTTAAAACAGTTTGTGATTTGAAACTACGTGATTGTTTTAAAAGACTTGATAAATTACTTGAAAAAAAATACCACCAAAATTTTGATGTGGCAGCTCAACACCAACATAGTGATTGTTGTAGTTGATAAGTATATCAAGTTCAACATCCTTTACATGATTGGTTGTGAGAACTAACGGTAGATCAAGCTAACAAAATGACGAGTAATGTCTCCTCTTTTTATGAATTCACATATTTACATCAACAATTAATGATATTTATGGTTTATTTTTAATTATTTCTTACCGACATAATCGCCCACATTCTAGATAATAGTCGAAGTTAAGATTAACTTCAAGTTATAAAAATTTTTGGCACATGCTTGTAATTTGTTCTGAATGTGCTCTGCCAATTAAAATTACTCAAAGGTTCATGTACCTAAAAATGTGACCAGCAAATATGTATGTATGCATGTATGTATGTAAGTGTGTGTATGTTTGTATGTATGTATATTGCTTTAAATTTTTTGTACGAGGCCTGTTCTAAAAATTAGGTGAGTTTTCACTTTTCTCAAGATGTTTTTATTCTCTAACAGTCATTCGACCATTCACCATAACAATTTTCTTCACTTTCTCAACATTTGCATCGGTTGTTAAAGTGCTCGCCCTGGTCGTACCGCTCGTAAACACTTGCCTGGCTCAGAGCAGAATTATCGTATGCCAACATTTCATTCGCTTAACATCGTTAACATTCCATGTGATTTTCTGCACTTTATTTCATTTGTTACACACAATTTCATGCTCATTCTCTGATGCATTTTATTCGACAGCAAAAAATTGCCGACCACGCAAAACACTTTTAACTGAAACTGTGCACATGCATACATACATATGTATTTGCGAGGCGAGTGTACCAATTTAAACAAAGTCATAAGCGAATGTGCGTAGCCTCAGAAATTTGTAAGTTCATCAAACTGTTGAACAGACCTCGCATGTAAACTAGATAGATACAATCTGTAAAAGGTGCCAATAAAATCAAATTGAAAAAGTCTAATTTAATATGTCCTGACATTTATGAAGTTGTTATTAAGTTTGTCCGGAGCAGCGTTGCCAAGTGTGCAACGAAGTATTGAGCAGTTTTGAAGTTTTTTGTTTTAAAAATCAGCTTTTAAGCAAATTTTGCAGTTTTTATAAAAAATTTATTTACAATAAAATTTATAATACTGAATATATTCATTTACTATTTAATAGATATAATTATAAAAAATAAATTTATTATATGTTATTTTTAATATAAGTATAAATAATAAAAATTAATTAGGCGTTAATTTTTATATTATTTTAGATATTAATTTAATATTATAGAGTCAATTTTAATTTGTTAAAAATGTAACCCGCATTAAAAATACAGAACTAAATTTAATCAGGTTTTGTTAAAAATTATAAAATCTTATGAGATGTTAAATTTCTTATCGTATTATTTGTCATCTTTGTAAAATTTTGCTTTCACGCCATTCTACTTGAATTTATAGTATTATAGCGTAAACTGGCCTTAACATGTTTAACCGCAAACTGTGTCCGGTAATTATTTGTTTCTTTAAATTTTTGTTCCTCAAATGTTTTTACAGTTTAGATACATTTGCAATCATAAAATGCATTCGACAATTTCCGTTTTTGATACTTATCCTAATACTATCGCACAGGTAAAATAGTTCATTTAAAGATGTGAGTGTAGATGTGACCATAATGCTTCTAGTGATTTCCGTTCAGCAGGAAACATTCGAACTAAATGCTGCTGGATGCATCAGTGGTTGTGGTTGTTGTTGTGTAATAATAGCTATAGTTGACTGTACATCATTTAACTTTATAATAGTTTTACCTGTTATTTATTTCGTTACTCTTTTCCCAAACCATGATGTTGTTGGCAACACTACTTCAGCTAAGAGGTTGTTGTATTCCACAATATTTTACTGTGTGTGTGTGTGTGTGTGTGTTTTGTATGAACTTTTGTTGATTATCTTTTGCATGTGCGTTTGTATAAGAAAAAAAAAAACCGAGGCAAAGATACCTTTTTTTTACGATAGAACAATATAATACCAGTCTCGTGGTATAGATTTACGGTATCTGCGTTTAGTTTTAACTCATTCGTACTAGTGGCAATCTCTTGCTTTAAACGGAGTTGCGCTTTTTTGTGATCTTTTTTCCCTTTTTTTTTAATTAGTCCAACTATTTGAACAATTAACCACAGAAACAATAGGAAACATCGACAAAAATACCGAAAAAAAACAGAACAGTATCAACCCAGCAAAATAGAACATAAAAGAAAACGTACGACTGAATGTGTATGTGCCCATGAAATCTACGATAAATATCACTTGTAACGAGTATTTTAATAAAGAGACAGTTTGCGAAACCATTAATTTCCACTGCCACACATCCAACTTATACTTTAAGCTCTACTACCTGTGCTACTGCAGCAAAGATGCAATGCATTGCCCATTTTTGCTACATCTGCAGTATATTGTAAAAGTACCTTTTTAATGATATTTGCAGAGATGTTCAAGGCGTGAAAAGGGATATTTATTTATTTTAGTTATGGGCAATTTTAGCTGTTCAGCCCAAATCATTAACACAAATAATATTAAAATATAAGCGGTTTTCACTGCTAGCAGTAAATACCGCTGTAGACCTTGTTACTGTAACAGATATGGTCAAAGTCCTAGTACATGGCGCAGCAACAAAATGTAACGAATTTTAGTAATTACAATATAAATATAATATAAATACTAAATATGTAATATACATATGTATGTATATACTTGAGTATATCGTTAGCTAAAATGCAAAAAGGCGTAACTAACAAACAGTGCAAAATCGAGTTTTTCATCGATTGTTATGAATGCAATTAAAATTCTTTTATACAATTTCATAAAATAAATCTTAACGGATATGCACATATGTATGTATGTACGTACATATGTACATATGTATACACCTAGAACATTTATTTATCTTAAAAAGTACTTATTTGTGGTACCGAGTTAATAAGTTCTTAGCATTTCATGTTGCATCGCTGACGTCTTTTTTCTTATGTAATGCCACAGAAGTGTTTTTTTCTTCTTCTAGTCATGGTATGAATTCATTCTTTGGGATGTCATCAACTGCAGGCTATAGTTTAAAGTTTCCAATTGAACTACCAGAGCCATAAGCACACACGCACGTACACACGTTTGCTACCAAAGTATCATCTTCCATTTGAAACCAAACCTTAGTTCATTGTTTTGCGGTTAAAAGAGTAAGAGAGCAAATAATTGAGAGTGAAGTTGTGTGATAAATATTTACCTGAATAAATACAGAGCCTTCCTTCATGCGTGCTACGTCTGCCACAAATTGAAGAACGATGATTAAGACGGGCGTAATGTGTTTTATTAAGTTTGCGATACACTGATTAATGCACGTACATGTGTGCGTGTATTAAGGTGGCACTATAATGAACATATCGCACCCTAAATACAAAACGTTCACAACTAAAAATTTCCCAAAACTGAATTTTTTCCATAAATTAATTCAGAGTACACATCTCTAACTACTGAAAAAATTTCTTTCACATCACTATCTTCTTTAACTGGAAAAATACAGTTATGTATATTTTTATGTTAAGTGTGTTGCTTCTGCACTATGAACTTTTTGTCTCTCCTGAAAATTTTAGTATTTTGAGTTGTGACACTTTTGTATTTAGGGTGCGATATGTATACACACGCACAAAAATTGTGATTTTACTGTGCATATAAAGTGTCAACAATTTTGATTCAGAATATGAAAACAAAACATAATAAAAAATTATTGCATTATTTTCTCCTCTTTTTTTTAATGTAAATCCTCTGGCTATTGTGTTATTAAACGATATGGAAGAATATATCGTATAGAAGAATATATCGTATAGAAGAATATATCGTATAGAAGAATATATCGTATAGAAGAATATATCGTATAGAAGAATATATCGTCTATCTTTCAGAAGTTAATTTTTTTTTAAATCAATCTTTTTATTATTATTATCTTTTTTTATTGTTTTCTTTTAATGCTGAAACTTCAAATTTAATAATTACTAAAACTTAAGTTGTTATTATTGTAAATATAAGATAGACTAAATCTGGATTTTTTTCTGTCTCTTTTTTTTAATATTTTTTTTTGAAAATTATTTACAGTTAGGGAAAATTTGTGCATAAATATTAAACTATATGTTCAATAATCTGGCCTTTTTAAAATGAAAACAATTTAATTTGCTGTAAAACGTCTTTCGGTTATAATAAATAAATTTTAGACTTTAAATTGTGAACAATTGGAATAGAAAATGTACCGTTCACGTTAAGAAATCACTTAAAGTTCTTCTTTTCAATGTTCGATTTGGACTCGCCTATTTCTAGTTATAGAGTTTGATTTTAAAAACATCTTCCTCAATGCTTGTAATACATATACACCGACAACATACCTACATGTACACCTACTATATATATATGTATATATATTATAGTACCCTTCAATATCCATCAGCCAATATCCAAGTACAGGAAATAAATAATTTTCATTTATATATTTATATTATCTATTAATACAAGTATATAAAAAAATACAAAATGTGTCTGTATCTTAAAAAAAGTTTCGTATTTTCAAATCTATTAAAATTATTTTGCTAATAAAGAAGTTTTAAGAAAATACATTTCTGTATGGAAATGGATCAGGTTGGTCAATGTATGTATGTATATAACAATAATACGAGCATTGAATGAATGAATAATAGTGGCATCTGGCCAAAACCGGCCATGTATTGTGTTTCCTGTTTGTCTCACGGTCTTAACACGGACCAGCTCTTTCAATGATAATATTAGCTACTCCTGTTCATCTATCTGTAGTAACCCGTATCTTTTGCCACGCATCTCGTAACCAACTGTACGATTGACTCCTCCTCTTCAACTCAGCATCTGCAAGTGCTGGTGTTGGATATTCCCATTCTGTATAGATACTTATAGGCATAGTTTCCTGTAAGTACGCCCCTCACTTTTTGAAATGAACAAGACCATCAGTATTGTTCCAATATTTCAGCATCATGGTTGTTACCCATTTGTCTATCTCTTCTTAAAGGAGGCTTCTATTGAAGCCGAAGAATGTAGTGGGTTCAGGTCCTTTCTTCCATGTATCCACTTTTTGAAGGCATTCGCGGACTTTCCAGTATGCGATTTAATTGCCTCTAGAATATTGCGGCATCCAGGTTCATAGTTATTAGCCTGCGCGCTCGAAATGAAACTATTCCTGCTGTCACTGCTTGGAGCGTTTTGGATACGTCCGTATATCATTTCTGGGAGCCATCTTTCTTAACTTAATACCAGTATCATTTCCATTTGCCAAAATTGCTGTATCTCAGAAAATATTAATTTTATTTTGAAAATAGTTGAATTTTGGTAAAACTTAACAAAAGTATCAAGATTCCTCTTTACAAAACTATAATTTTAAATATTAGAATGCTCGAAATGAATTCTTTTATAATTGATGAGCATCATGTGGCTTATTCGTGAATTGATTTGATTAGCAAGGCTAAACTATATAAATAGCTGACCTTCTTAAAAATTCTTTATATTATATATCGTGTACCTACATATGTACATAGATCCATGTACTATATACTCTTATCAAACATTTTGTTATCACAATAAATTTTTGCCAAATAACGAAAATTGTAAATTTAAATAAAAGGCGGCTAATAAAAAATTAAAAATACATTCAAATACCAGTTGTAAGGAAGGATTGAAATTGTTCATATGAGTGTGATTGTCACAATGCATTCGTATTGTAAGCATTTTGGCAACACATGTCAGTTAGAAAACTAAGATTGAATTTTATTATTGCTGAACTACAATCTACCTATAAAAGATATGAATGGCAAGACATCGCTGTTAAAAAATGTTGTTTTTACATTTTTGTTTTCATTAAACTCCAATACAAAAGCCTTTAAAGAAATTTAAAAAACGACAAATATTATAGGCAAAAATCCATATGTTTGTATGTATGTATGTATATTAGGCTCATAACTTTTCTTGGAGGTGATATTGTTTTCGTAGTAAAAAAAACCTTTTTTAGCTTAATTTGGTACAAATACTTCACGTACCAGATACGATTTTTAAAATGCACTTAATATATTTTTATTAAGTTTTTCCCTTCAAAGACACAGCCAATGCGTTCCTAATGTCAAATCGAGGACGTGGTGAAGGCAATCGCATTGTGGTGGAGGTGAAGTTTTTGCCTTTTTTTCAACCCAAATCCTCCAAATCATAGTTATTGGTATTGGAATCGTCATCAAAAGATGCCGGAAGCAAATTTTCTGTATTGTCCCGTTGTATGGATATCACCTGGAGTTGAAAGAAAACTTGTATAGTTTTTATTTCTGATTAACATCGCAAACGCTTTTATTTGGTTTAATAATTGGCAGCATAACCAAAAGTAGTATTTACTTCCAAGAACACAACTGCGACGCACGACGAAGTTTTGTCGCGAATATTCATGGCCAAAAATTGGTATATATGACAATTCGTGGTCAAAATTCGTCATACTCGGCGAAAGTTGAAATAGATATTTTTTTAATTTTTTCGCCGCCGAACTAACAGTATCTGGTGCCTTAACACAAAATGTAAACAACTTTACTACAACAGCAGAACAACACGCTATGGACGAAATTCGCCGTTCGTCGCACTTATGTTCCCAGCATTAAGTGTAAACTGTAGTCTCTTCCCAGTTAGTATTTTTGGAAAAGATGATGAATAATGATAATGAATTCGTCGCGGTGAGCGAATCTTTAGCATGACTTTGTTGGCATGTTAGTCAATCTTTGTGGAAAAAAACATTTTCCCTCTATAAAAGTTTGTGTTGTTCATTATTTGGAGTAACTCATGTAAAAAAGAACGAGTTCATTGTACCTGTCATTGAACGAATTGCAAAGGGACCCCTATATCCCGAGTGCACTGTATTGGAAAATAAATATGTACTATATAATTTCGGTAACAAAACAAAACACTATTTTATTAAAAACTTTAGAGCGTTTGATGCGTAGACTTTTTTCAACGATCGTGAAAAAACTAAAAACGCAGTTCTTAATATTTTGAAAAAAAATGCAAAAAGTTATAACGCTAATGTACAGATATAGTACATAATTGTAGAAAGTTGATTTTTGATCAAGATTGCTAAACAAAAACACGCACATATGTATGTACAATTGCATGTATGTATGTGTTCTTTTGTTATAAAACTTGATTGTTATTTAATATTGTTTCTCTTTTATTTGTTCTTTGATGTGTTTAAGCATTTTCATTAGAAAAACTAATCATGTTTAGCATGTGCTGCTGTTGATGGTTTTTCAAAATGATACTCAGAAATTTTATTGACACACTGTATATTTTTGGGTTATAATGTCATCAAAATAAATAACCTTCATGTATGTACAGATTTTCATATGTACATATGTTTGAATGGTTGAATCTTTGAATGTATGTAGTTGTACATATTGCATGCATATGAGATATTCTTTCTACAGAAAAAGCAATATTGTGTATAAATAAATTTATCTAGGTTTTATTACAAAGGGGCTTCAAGAAAGTGGTGATATTTGAAGAAAATCATTAAATCTGTTTATAGAGAAAAACACACTTTTTAAGTGTCAGGGCAAATTCCAAACTAAATAAAATGATAAGTTTAAATGTAAGCAAAAATTTTGATTGTAAGTAAAATGCTAACTTACTGGATTTTGTTCTTGAGCCATCAAATCCGTCTACATGTGCATACATATATACACATGTATTTAAGTTTTCTAAAACCTTTTGTCGAAAAATTCCAGAACTAAAGAATTAAAATTCTTACAGAAAAGATGTGTAGTTCTCTGGCCCCAAAAAAAAAACCTAAGAGAAAGCAAGCTCCTTCCACCCATACAACAATGATCTTTTGCAAGCAGCTGATAAGCGGCCCGGCAACACATCAAACCGCTTGATCAAATTTATGAAATCTAAATTGTTTTGATATATATCGGTCTCTCATCAAACCATACGTGGGAGTTTTTCCTCACTAACACAATCAACAAAATCTAGTTTGAAGGAGTCCGTTAGCTGTCATACAGACATGATGTGTTTTCACGCCCCAACTTCTTCAGTGAGTGTTAAAATACAGCAAATCTATATAGAGCTTAAAGTAGCTGAAGCACCTTTTTAGAAATGGAACTATTGAGATGGTAAGAGATATAAAAATTACTTTCTGAATTTAAATAGTTAACTTTAATAAAAACGGAAGCATAACAAGATCTTTACTGGCAGGAGTTACGAATAATGAATATTTTATAATATGAGGAATAGGACAAAAGAAGCGATTTTGCCAACCAGGCCGCCTGAAAGACTTTGATAAAATTAGGAACATGTGAGAGTCTCTATTTGATTGGACAATTATAAATTTTTTTGGCAATAGGAATAGCAGGTGAGTTTACTTAGCACTTATTAATTTTTTTATTCAATAGTTTGATAAAAAATAAAATCTCTACATCTATTACCAATTAATTATTTTTTCATTTGAAAGAGTACGATGCAGAGTTGCTCCACATTAAATGAATGCGTCAAAACGACGTAAGTCCTATACAAAGCTAATTTTATTAACCAAATTTCTGGCTGAGATGCTGTTAAATTTGGAGCCTTTAAATCTCTAAAGAACTTTTTATTTATGTAAAAAACTTTATATATGAGTGTCGTTCAGGAATCAGTTTAATTAACAAATTAATATATCTGAAAAAATAATTTTCAAATGCAAAATTCTATACCAACAATTGAAAATATAATTACTGCTACATACGCAGAGGATACTGCTTTATTAGCCGCCAATGAATCACCGGTAATAGCTTCCGAGTTGCTGCAAAATCAATTAAATCTTCTTCAAGATTGGCTTCAAAAATGGAATATTAAAGTTAATAATTCAAAGTCTGTCCATGTTACATTCACCCTAAGAACAAATTATTGCTCGCCTGTTTACCTAAATGTACAATTATACCAAGTTGCAATACTGTAAAATATTTAGGGCTTCATCTCCATCGAAGACTAACTTGTCAGTTAGTTGTCATCGAAGAAAAGAGCATGTCAGAAGGAAACGTGAGCAACTTTATTTAAAAACAAGAAAAATCCATCTGTGTGGAACTACAAGTAACTATAACGTTGAGATACTACAGAGATACCAGTCAAAAATCCTAAGACTTTTAACAAATGCGCATTGGTTTATGAGCAACAGAAACATACACAGAGATCTTCGAATTTTCTTTAGTCAACGACGAAATGAATAACTTCAGTGAGAGATACCTAAATAGACTAAGTGATCATTCCAACGTGTTAGCAATCAATCTTTTAGATGATAGCAATGAAGACTGCATATACTTGACCTACCCTTCCGAAAATAGAAAAAGTTGAAATTCGTTACTTCGTAAATTCTTCTTGTATTTATTTGGTGTTTAAATGTAAAATTCAAAATAAATTGTTGTGAAAAAAGCTTAAAAATTACATTTCGTTGTTCAAATATACTACATATATCGAAAAAAACCTTTTCATACTTTATTCTGCAAGATTGATGCGAAGTATAACTATTTTTGTTTATTATTATTTTGTCATTTTACATAAACAATTTAACATATGAGAATTCTTTCGTAATGACCAACAAAAATGTTTAACCAATTGTACAGGAAGATTGTCATGCGCAAACTTTATCTTCATACTCGTAAGTCTTAATGTGAACGTACCGTTTTAAGAAAATATTTGGAGAGAGGAAAATAAAAGTACTATTTTGATTTAAGCGTTACGAGTTTTTATTGCCTACAATGACTGTAGAGAAGATGCCAGCAATGATTTTTTTCAATAGAAAATATCGCTTTATATAAACTATTATAGTTGTTATTGACAATGGCTGTAACAGTTTTGAACTCATTAAACAAAAAATACAAGCTGGAAGTAATTTCACTGCAGCTGTTGGAAAAACCGTTTAATATATTCAAAGTAGCGGGACTGTGATAGATGAAAATAGCCTAAATTAGAGGAAACGTATTCGAATCTCCCACATCAACACCCTTTACTCTAATAGTTTCATTTTTTAAAGCTACACAAACATACACGTGTACATATACATACATACACACATTTTATATGGTATGTTTATTAAGTCATCAATGTCAGCTGCTGTGGTTTTGTGATGTTTTGTTATGCATGTCTTGTAGCCACTCACAAGAAAAAACAAAATATTTTTCAAATATTGTTATTTAATGCTTGTGATCTTTACTCGTATAACTAAATTGTGCATAGAACATATGAGTATTTCGTGTTTATTATTGTGAAAGCATCTTTTTCGTTTTAATAAAATGATTTGGTTTCGAATCAAATTATATTAAGTTCAATTTGCATTACAATTTATTTATGCATGTATTTAATACATTATCTGGCTTGACTAACGAATGTTCGAGAATAAAATAGTCTTAGGATGAGGGTTTGATAGAGATGTGCACAATCGAATCGTTAAAATTATAGAATTAAAAATAAGAACACACTTAATAAGGAGCGGCAATTATGTATACATATATGTATGTCAAATAGAAATTCCAACTAAGGCTACTACTAAAAATCTTAGTTAAGAATGTAGGCCTTTTATTTAGT
Source organism: Epicampocera succincta (assembly GCA_932526305.1). NCBI lineage: Eukaryota > Metazoa > Arthropoda > Insecta > Diptera > Tachinidae > Epicampocera > Epicampocera succincta. The sequence goes on from OW052034.1 coordinate 65,577,141, forward strand.
TTCATTTTAGGAAACAGAACACAAGATCTCAAAGCGTTTTACTGCTGACAAGGTAAAACCCAGAGGAATCGAATCTACCACTCCACCAACTCAGCCATCGAGGCACTGGGACTGTGTTCTTTACTTCTCTAGAGTTTTAGATACGACCGTCAAATTTAGTTAACTTTTTTTTTAGCAATAGAAGTATTGATTCAAGCCAATTTTTTATTTGAAAATATATAACATTTGAGTTTGTGCGAGGTTTATTAAAAATATATGGTGAATATTAAAATTTCGCGAACATATGTTCACAGTTTCAGCTATTTAGCTTGGTCGGTTTGTTTGTGAGGGATATAAAGGCGTCAACTGTAGGAAAAATGGATCGAAGAATGTGCATCAATTATACAATTGAACTTTGGTTTCCATGCCGTAAACATATACCCATGATTCGTCACAGGAATCAAAAATGAACGATGCTCATGCGATGTCTGTTTTTTTTTTTTGGAAAATTTTAGCTATTCCGAAACGAAGCTACCTGCCATATTGCATAAAGTTCGTTTACCTTTTTTTAGAAAAACATTCGGTAATGCATCATCATATTTCAAAAAGAAAATCGTTAAATTAAAAAAAAAAAAACTGTAAACTCAATAGTATTAATACAGGGTTTTCTTAAAGAGTTTAGGATGATTTATACTTTTCAACTAATCATTATACTTATAAAAGTTATTTTATATTCGAGGTGGTTTTAACCAAATGCATTTAAAGTGGAAAAAAGGCATTTAAAGAAAACTCTTTTCGCAGTGGTTTTTAATTAATACCAGCGGAATTTTAATCCTAACTAATTTCAAACGAATACTACAGATGACCTTAGAAAATGTCTTCCTTTTGTATTTGAACTTTTTGTGCATTTTTTGTCGATGCAATTGAAGATTTTTTTTCTAAAAAATTGGCAAAAAATCAAAAGAATGTTTTTTCGCCATTTTTCCAATAGCATGTCAATCTTTATGTCATGTACTATACATACAGACATATATACATACATATGTATGTACATATTTACGTACATGTATATATTTTTGGCACTTAATTAACATTTGCCTGTGTTTTCCGCAATTGTTTTGTTTTTTTTAAGAGGTAGAAAATAGTCATTGGATTTTTCAATTATTTATTTTGTTTTGGAATTTATTGTTTTATTATAAAGGATTTTTTGTTGTTGCCTATAATTTCCTTTTTTTGTATATACATATTTGCGTTCTCGTTAAATTTGGTTGTACCCGTTTATTACAGTTTTTCCCTTTATTTGTTTGTTTTCTGACATGATTGTGTACATTTTGCATTTGTATTGTCTATCAGCAACTGCATGTGTGGGTACGTGTGTGCATATACGAACTACATACATATGCACACACATGGTTGTTTACGTATGACTGTATGATAATAAGGGGATCATTTTTATTGTTTTTAGGAAATCTCGGATGTGCGCGTTTCAAGTACACATTTATAGTAAGATGGAAATTTAAGATTATTTAGTATTAAAATTATTATTATTAGCATTAATAAAAGCTTCATAAAAATAATGCAGAGTTAGTGTCTTAACTGGAATTGCTATTATGAATGAATGACTGAATGACGAGAACGGGTTTTCGCCCTGCGACTATCGTCAATTTGTTGCGCTTCCCCTTCCCGGCAAGTGTTAATTGCCATTCCATTGGGAAAAAAGTTGGTACAAATACTAATCATAAAGTGGTAGTTCACATTATGCACTCAATTTGATAAAAAACAAGCTAGGGCCTTTCTATATTAAGGTAACAATATACAGATGTACAATTCTCTCCCGCGCTAAGGCACAAAAGTCAAATGAACACTACATAGAACAGAAAAAATTTCTTGTGTTCACATAAAACAAGAAGAAAAAGAAAATTGCGAAAAAGTGAGGTAATGCAACGGCCGTGTCTCATACTTTATTACGCTGCAAGCCATGATGGTTTATCACTTTGTTCCTGCTTTGATCCTGAGTTGTTGAAAAAAGACAATCGGAAAGGAAATAATGAATGTAGACAAAGAATGGTTTTTTAAGATTTTTTTTTTTTTAATTATTCTAGAAGATATTTACTGCATACGTGTGTATATTTATTGTGATATATATCACTTTTTATTCTTCTCTTTTATATTTTATATACTCCAATAAACACTTTTAAGATTGTGCACTTTCGTCAAGCCATCTTATCCCTTAACTTAGGCTTAGAGGCATATTCACACTACATTCTTATTGTGTGCTTAAAGAGTACAATTGTTATGAAACAATTTATGCCCAATAAGCCTCTTATAAAAAGTTGTATTGCTAAATCAACAACTTCGCTGTAGTTATCAAAGACTTTTAGTGATTTTATGATTACGTGCGGCAGCTCTCTTCTTATTCGGTTCTCATTTTATTGCGAGCGAAGTTCTATCTCACGGTCTAAGCTATGAGACCGGTAATCAAGTATATACATATGTATATATTTTTAAATACATTTATATGTTCAAATATATCTAAAGAAGTAAATTTAATAAAATTTCTTTATAAATAGTTTTTGGCAATAAATATTTTACAAAATATTTCCACTTATCTTTATTTACATTTGATTTACTCCACTAATACCCATATTCTTTTAGCTTTATTTTATTTATTTTATTTCTTTGTGTTTTTTTATTTATCAAAAGTGTTTTCATTGTTAAAAAATAACAAAAATGGATAAATCGTCTTGGTACTGAAAAATATACAATACAAACTTATACTTTCTCTTACCAAATCTAGAATTTTGCATACGGTAGATTTTTTAAATCGGTATTTGATTTTGAACTGGTCATATGGAATTGAAAAAGCGTTAGTTCTTTCCTTGTGCACCTTAGGCTGCCGAATATTTGAGAGCAGAGCTAAAGGATCTGTAAATGTTTGGAATTTTTAATGTTTGTTTCTTTTTTGATATTTATTACACTTAGCTATTAATCGAATTTTATTTATTGAGTCCATTTTATGAATTAAAACAGTTCATTTTTCACGATTTTTTAAAAATATTACGAAAAACTATTTTTTATAATTAAACATTTATGGATACAAACAAAATGTCACTTTGTTGTTGGTTTAAAGAAGGGTAAATAAAACAATAAACTTTAAAATTTTATGGATGCGTAATAAAACGTTTATTAATCATTTATGAATGCAACTTTAGTAAGTTTTGCTTACAAACGGTAAATAAGCTTGATGAAGACTTTAATGAATATGGCTGTTAATATATAATATATATATGTATATACAATATAACATACATATACAATATAACATTCAATACATATTTTAGAGTATTGCAATCTTTAAACCGATACTATTTTTGTCACAAATACATATATCTATAAACTTAAGTGACAAAATTCGTAATTCTTTGGCAGCTCTGTCGTTGTCTTTATGTAAATTACTTTATTAAGTAGAATTTTTCGCTATTAAAAGGGGATTTAGACGGTAATACAAGTCGTACGATAAGCCAAATTTTTGGGTAGAAGAGCACGGATGGTATCGTCTAAACTTAATTTGTAATAAAACCATACGACATAGAGCGAATATACGGATGAAAATTTTACAGTCGTACCGGCTCTCATCGTTTTTTAAAATTTTTCAAATTCCTTCACACATCATTAGATCAGGGATGTATCTACTTTGTTTTGGTCTTTTACAAATGGTGTAAACGTAAAAAAATCTGACGTAAGATTTTTATTCTAATTTTTAAAATTCGGAGATAATTTCATACGATTTTCACTTTGGTTTTAGGTACGACTTGTACTACCGTCTAAATCCTCTTTAAAGATGAGTTTGATGACGAGATGAAATACCCAGTATGATCGCCAATTAGACAAATCAACATAACGAGCGCGATTCTTGAAAAAAGTTAAGAAATGATCCCACCTACTGTTTGTGTATGTATTTATGTATGTGTTTTATTTGCTTTCATTTGTTGTTGACATTGTTATTGCAGTTTTTTAGTTAATTTTTATTCCTGCTGCCAGTTCAATTTGATTTATCGTAAATTTCCAATACAAGTTGTAAATTGAAATGTTAACAATTGCTATGAGTTGCAATTCAATATGTTTTTTCTTCACCGCAGGAAAAAAAAAATAACGGAGAAAAAATTGTTAAGCCGCCAATTTGTAGTATGTGGCTAACATATAAATTTGTGGCAAACGGATTTGTTGCACTAGATTAAACAGATCACCATGGTGGAGAGCGCTGCATGAGGGCTTATTTACATATATGTACATACATATATATATGTACATAAATGGATTGTAATGCTTGTACATTTACTCGTTTGCATGCATTCGAACAGTTAAACTTTTAATTATTTGATTTTATTGACAAATACATATATATGTATGTATGTACATACACATGTATACACGTTTTACGATTTTCGAATGAATCTTCTTAAAGTACTATATTGAGAAGCAATAAGTACGGCCATGAATTGAGAACAAAGAATTTGTAAGAAAATTGCGTTTTTGCCACGCATTTGAAACTGATGTTGAATGATAAACAAATTTAAGAAACGTTCAATTTTTGCATCTATGAAGCGTAACTGAGAAAATAAAAAAATAAATAAATAAATTTTTATCAAATTAAGAGTAAAACATATTTTTTTGGACCAGTACTCAGGGGTTGACCTCTACATATGCACTGCACTGAATAAGGAGGAGAAGAGAGGAATTAGTGTTTTTTCTTTTCTTTATTATTCGCTATTTTATTTTTGTTGTACTTTTTTGTTGCCGACATGTCTAGATTCTGATATATTGAATTTCTTAATGATTGTGATTACATTCTTATCAACAAAATTATACAAACCTTAAGAATATTTAAATAAATTTCTAATTTGATTTCCGCCCTTCTCGGTTCATACGAGTATTTTTGCCAGCAATATCAAAAACCACAAATTTAGAAAAACTTCTTCATATTAGAGTTTTTATCTTCTACTAAAAAAACTCTTTCAATGTACTTTAGCGCTTTTGTGAAGTCTTAAGACGGAAAGTTTTAATGCACATTTCCACAATTTTTATAATTTATTTTTGCACCCTTCACTATTTTAATTGTAGTTTTTCCATAAATGCTACCATTTCGTTTAAATAAAACTTTTCAAAACCAACGTCAGATTGTTTTGTTGTATTTATATGCAAAAATGTGATAAATTATGTAGCATTTTTCAAAAATGTTTGTGCAATAGCGTAATGTGTAGCAAAAAGCTTACAATGACAAATAAATAACTACAGTGAGGTGTCGATTATCCGTAGCGACTATTACGATAATTGATTTTCAAACATAAAAGAATAACAATTTTGAGTAGTTTTCTTTCTTCTTTTCTTTTCATTTCTTAATATTCAAAATTAAACTAAATTTAGCTTGTCCTTTATACATGTATGTATGTATGTACATATTCGAACTTCATGTAATTGTTCAATTAAGAATCAAGCAAAAAGGCTTGGAGTTCTGAATAATAGAAGTAATCATGATTAATCGTTATAAAAAAGGAAAAATGAAATGGATGTATAGACAACAAATTTATGTATATTTCTTCCCTGATAATCGAATCACAGGTAATCGGAGACCCACTGTATTATGAAAACTCCATTCTGTTTTATGAAGGCGTTAGTAAGTACAGTTTGAGGACAATTATGATGTTTATTTTAACCAGTCTCTGACAGAGTTTGTGATGACTTTTTTTTTAAGAAATACGGCGACGAGCATGTTGCAATGATGTAAGGCGTCTTTACTACATGATACTAAACATTTCATAAACATACATCTGTGCGATTATATTGAACTTTTAACTACAGAGAGCTTATAATAACCATTATGCTGTAAGAAAGAACAATCCTAGTATTTCTTAGCTATCCAGTTATATCAAGGAAAAAAAGTAATTGTGTGTCAAACTAATTTAATAACAGTTGGCATTGAGAGGGCAGCTACATTTTTAATGTTTTAGTATCCCTTGGATGTCAATAGCTAAAGACTAAAGTTTTATTTTTGACGTTTCGGTAATATCTATATTTTTCTTTCAAGAAAACAGCTGATATTATTTGTAAATCACATTCTTGGACGGCTTCATATTTCTCAATTTCTCACGTTCTAAAAGTATTCTTTACAAAAAAGTCAAAAACTCGAACAGACAAATTCGTTTAGAACGGGATGGATACCAGTAAAACTGATTTTGGCCGTTGTAAAGAACATTTTAAGGTAATATATATTTCAAGATCACAAACAAGAAATATTATCTGAAAAAAAATTAAGTCTGAAAAGTCTTCGTTACCCGTCTGATGTGCTAGATGCGTTGATGAACTTTTGACCCCTTCAGCACTAGTTATTTATACACAATATTTGACTTTTCATATTTTATTCATTCATCGCCTGAAACAATAACAGAGAATAAAAATTAAATTATGTTTAGCTTCTACTACAAGTGAATTACTATTTGAAAGTTCATGCAGGCGTATTGAAATGAAGGCAGTGTCTGCCTGTTAAGACTTCCTGAATTTTTAAAGCTGTGTACGGAAATAAATTACAGATATAAAATTTCCTTCATGTACTCGCCCACCAAGCTCCAGCTGCTTCTTGTCTTGTTAGGAGTATGTTCATAACTATTGTATCCTCCTCACAAGGAACGATGACTATCAGTGGCTGCTTTCCTTCCTCAAGTAATTAACTTATTTCATTTTCAAAATATTCCATGTAAAAATATCTGTGTATCCATATTAATGATTATTTACTTGTAATAACTTCAAATGGAATTCCGCTCACGTACCGACAAAGAAAAACAGATTTTCATATTTCAAATAAATAATCAGAATTTCACAGCAGGTAAACAGGAATTCAAAATCAACTTGAAGAACTGATGAAACGATAAATAAAACTTTAAGCTCAAGAAAGTTAAGCAAATATAAAACCACAAGTTCAATTGAATGAAAACAAAACTTTCGTTTAAGCTTCAGAGGAATTTGCAACGCGTTAAGACGCACGGTTTCTATAAGTAAACTTTATTAAACACGGGCATTAAAGTTCAACTCAACCAACAAAGTGAAATGAAAAGTTAAGGAATAAAACAGAGGAAGGATAAAGCATTTCCATAAATTCTTATGTGTTACTTAAATATTTTAAACGCTTATTCATAGAATCCAATGTTAAATTCTTTAACATATAAAGATTGTACTCGTGCATAAGTATGTGTTTTATGTATGAACCCAGTAAACAGACAGGCCTAATCTCAAGTTGAAAATGCTATGAAACCAGGCGATAATTTGTATGTGAAATAGTTCAAGCGAATTTCTGCCAAAACTGTTATCAAACTTCTTTCTAAGAAGTCAAATTTTTAAATGTTTTTCATACATACATCTATGCTCCGTTTTACACGGTAGATACGTTTATGAGATATCCGTGCAAAGAGAAAATAGAAAAGCCATGTGATTTTATATGTTTTTAACTTATTTTTCTAACGTAAAATTTTAGAAACATATTAAATGAATCATATAAATCTGTAGTATTCTAATCACAATAAACGTGAAATATTAATTGTACACTTTAAATGAAATGGAAGAAAATGATTATTCATAAGACCTAATGACGTCTTTAACATCGAGACTAGTTATGGAGAAAAAACAAACATTTACGTCTTGCTCTGTTTGTGGCTAAAATCAATAGATGAAAAAAGAACTCGTAACAACATTTTGCTTATTTAAAAGGGATTTTCCCTTTTTAAAGATTTGAGACTGGTTGTACTCATAGCTGTTGAAAAGCTTGAACTCATATGTAGTATGTAAATATTTGTACAATATGAAAACTTAGTTTAAATAATATTAACTTAAATTAGTTAATTAACTCAAATTAAGCTGAAATAATTAATTAGGTATACATATAGTTTTATTTTTATTATTCTTGTTCTTATTAATTTCATTTTGAAAATATTTGCAAAATTGAAAACATGTTAAAATAATACCATGCAAAACAAGGGATAGCTGTTTGTTTTCTTAGTGCTGTCTTCAACCAAGCCTTGAGTCAAACATTTGTATATCCTGCATTTGGCCAATAAGTGTCTATTTGCAAAAAATTTTAGGAAAAAAGTTTACTTTCTGATTTCATTATTAGCAAGATTTGCATATTTTGAATAATTCTCATTCTCTTCACAGTTTATTTACATTATGTTTTAAAACATTTTTATACATACATATAAATTTGCAAAGGTTATTATTATAATTCTTACTATTATTGTTATTAAAATTATAATTATTGTTGTTGCTATTGTTATTATTATTTTTGTTTTGTTCGAATCGACTATCACACTATTTTTTAGTGACAATATTAAAATTCTTTGCTTCGAATATCTAATCAAAAAGCTTTCTTTGTTTTCTATTATATAATAGCATTACTTTTTTATATTGTGTTCAATTTTCTTAACTCTTTTTTGCAGCAAAAGCGCATTATATGCGTCATTGTAAAAGATTCTTCTCTTCTATCTAGTTTGATTTTTGTTTTCATTATAGGTAGACTGACACTCAAATAAATAACGGTCGGATATTATTCGAAATCGAAAAAATTGCAACAATTCGTCAATTATATATCTATTAAAATAAATATTTTTGAAATAAATGTACCAATAAAGCTTGAAAGATTGAGCGCAAGAAAATGCATGTAAATAAAAGTAGTTCAATAACTATTTTTCGTATAAAAGATTATGGCAACTCACACCATTTTTACATCAATTTAAAAAGTTTGGAAGGGAAATACATTTCAAGTATTTTTCTTAGAGCTTGCTGGGTTGGGTATGGTATAACATGCGTATGCAAGTTTGTGCATGCATGATAAGTACAATCTGTTACTTAGTGTGAAAAATCCTGTGAATGCTTTATGGAAACATGTTAAAAGGCATGTTGCACTTTTATTAGTTACGGGTGTGCGTAGTTTTCTTTTTTTTGCACTTTACTAATATAAATATATCCAGAGTAATTGTCGAAGCCCTTATTACGTAATTCTGTCTTATCTTTATTTATGCCGATGAAATAGCAAAGTTATCAAACTAAAAATAGTGATATTTTTCCGAAACTTCAACATTTTTAAAATTCTTATAGACATCCTACTATACAAATATGATAAAGACCTTTTGGATAATGACAAATGTATGTATGTAAATATATAAGTCATTTCAATTGTTTGTGAGTCCATTAAACTGCTCTTAATAAAATTTCTCTACTGTTTAACGGCAAGTACAGAAAAAAAATATACAGCAGCAACTTTTAAAGTTTTACATGAGTTCAATCTGGATTAGAATAGAGGGTAGATTGGAATATGTTGTATGTTTTTAATGCGAATTACTTTATTTACACTTAGAAACGTAAAATTTTCATGTTATATCGTACAAGTTATGTGAAAAGTACTACACAGTAAACGGAAGCATTGTTCTGCATTCTGCATTGAAATTATTGTACAAAAACCCTTTTGAAGTTTTCTGGCAGAGCCTGATTTAGATTTTATAGCACCATTAATATTTTGATCTCAAGATGAAAAAATTGCTCGTAAACTGATTGGGTATTTGTGTGGCTCTTCTCAGCAGGAGTCAGAAAAGTGTTAACCAACTTATTTGAAAAAACTGCGTCTAGTCTAGCGTCTTTCTTATAATTAATTTAAAAATACATAAATAGAAAAATAGGCGTGAAACGTCTATATAAGACTTGAATTTATTTGAACAGCTTGAAAGTGTTAAAGATGTTTTAAAATTTTGTAAGACTTTTTTAAATGTGCAATTTTATATGGAAAGTTAATGTGATACCTTTACAAATTAAATTCATTTAAAAAATTTTACATAAAAACATGGCAAGCAGGGCAGGCAAAATGGCTGAGAATGGCTGAGCTGGATTGTAATCGTTTCCAATGAAAAAGTTGAGATGGTACCGTAGTTTTCATTTCATTTAATATACATTTGCAACACATTTTATGCGAGTATTATTATTAATTTGTTTTGAGAATGGCTAATTTCTTCCCCCTCCATCATCTTTCTTCCTGTCGTCGTAAAACAGTAAAATATGTCCTCAAAAAGTTATATAGTAAATATTTTAAGTCATTAGAAAATATGGCGTGTGGGAACAAAAAGTTTGTGTAATTAAATAATGCAATCATTTGCTTTGATTTTTAACCTTAAGCATTTTTTACTGTTTCATAACACTAATACTATAAGTACGTAAGTATTTAAGTATATACATATGTATGAGCATTTGTGTGTTGATTTTAGATTGTGAATGCGTTTATTTAAGTATGAACACAGATTGCAATGCCAGAAGCTTGTGCAAGGAATTCCGGTTTGGGGGCATACAAATTTGAAAGCAGAGCAGCGAGAATGAGTGAGTTAAGAAATTTTACCTTGTATTTATGTAGGTTTACTTGCAACTGTTTTGGTGCACAGAACGAGTTAGCGAAGCAACAGCTGTTTAACTGATGCCTCGTGAACACATACTGACACAATAACACGAATTTGTCCAACTTCGCTTTTAAATGCACTCATGCCAAGATGCACGTGTGACGGCAAACAGAATTTAGCATTTAACAATTGAATGTTGACCACTACATGAGCCACCGCAGCAACACAACCATTGACCGACCATGCTGGGTAAACAGGCATTCGAGTCAAACAAACATACATTCGTATATTCGTATACTCGTTTAAACACACGTATTTTAAAAACATTTGCACTGACTTTAATTTTAACTGCCACATTGAACGGCTGTGTGGCAAATATGTACGCACATGCATACATGCGAGTGCACACATACATATGCCACCGTTCATTTAAAAGTCATTCTAGTACGTATTGTGGCCAAAACGATGGCTGGCCGGTCCAAGCAAGTAAAAAGAAACTGCAGGCGTTTAGGCGTAAATGATTTTTTCTTTTTGCTGTTTAAAGGAAAAAAGGCCAAACCAGTGCTCCAGCAATCATGGCGATGTTAAGGGGCCACTAAATAATGTCTCTTTGTAACAATTTTCTTTTCAAAGTCGCTTTCCTAAGTTTGTGTTGTTGATGTTGATGGTGCTGGCGTTCTTCAGTTTCTTTCTCAGAAAATGCTGCTATTTTTTTACTTTTTAGTTTTTGTTAGTTAGAATAACTTTTTAACCCTTTTTTAAAATGGTACTTGTTTGTAATAGAAAACTTGTTTGCTTTGAAAGCACGAAGGACGATCGAAATGTCTCTGAAAGAGGGCCGACCCATCTAAAATATTAAAAGAAAAGTTAGAAGCCAGGGACGGTAAATCCGCAGCACATTTGAAATTTTAATATTGTACAATTTTGCGTTTTTATACAAATTTTCCCTTCTCATGCTCCGCTTTTGGAATTTAAGATATACTCATACATATATGGCTGGTTATGATATTTGAATGCATAATATCTGGTTTAGGTTACAAACAAATTAAAAAGTAATTTGATTATTACAAACTGAATATTTCTTTTAATATAAAACAAGAAAATTATAAGAGCTTTCCGTTTTTCAACTGGGCTTTTTTAAACTTTACTTTGAAAATGTTAAAAATTTGGGACTCTAGAATGAATTATAGGCTACTTTCTTCAATCCCACGCAATTTTACGCCACTTTTTCAATTATGTAACTCCTTCCACATAATTTTTAACAGATTTTATAATATAAATGAGCATAACTTCGCCATTTGTGGACCAATTCTTAAAATTCTGCATTTCATAGATATTTTGTTATATAAAATACATTAAAAACAACACATTTAATTACATTCGATAAGAATATCTAATTATTCATTCAAACTTATTATTGAAAAAAAAAACAGAAAGAGTTGCCATATTTTCTATAGCCATTTGCGATAATTCTAGATGTTTCTTCTGTGAATACACAATATGTATGTATATCAAAATGATTTATTACGTTAAATATAAAATAAAGTTAATTTGTTTAGCTTAAATATTAAGTTTTTGCTTGATAAAATATTTTCATAAAATTGCAACACTGGAAACAATATTTTCACACTATGGCCATCGCAATAAGTTTTTGAGTAGAGTAGTCGATTTAGATTAATTTAGACTATTTTTTTCGTTAAATTTCAAGCATAAAGATTGTAAGATAAATGTTACAGACTTTTAGCTAATTCCAATTATTTTACTAAACTTGCAAAAATAAAAAAGTTATTTAGCGCCTATTCTAAGATGTCGATTGTTGACGTTTGCACACATTTTAAATAAAATGAAACTGTTTAAAACTTAATTTAATGTGACTGATAAATGAACTTGGCAGAATAGAGTTCATAAATATTCTTTAAATCAGTTCTTTGTATTCAAAACCCGAGAGAACGTTAACGTTCGATATCGGGGTACAGGCAATTATATTGCTTGTGCATCATTTCTTTAATTCTTCTATTCCTCCAATTTTTATCTTTTTAGTCCATCGTGGTCACTTTGCCGGTATCTGCCAGTTGAGGAGAAGTTTCAAATTTACTTTTAAATTAACCCTCGTTTAAGCTGGTGCCTTTATTTCTGTATAGACGTTAATCGTATTACACTTTTTTAAAGACTAACAAATTTAAAAAAAAAAAATAAAAAATTACACAAAAATGAAAAGTGTTGGCGCGTGTTTCCTAACCGGGCGGTTGCACATGACCGGGATTTTTCGCAATGACTCAACTAAACTGACCGTAGAAATGCACATAAAAAATAACATAAAAATGTGAAGTGTTCTACCATTATAATGTTTGTACTCGTAAATGTAATTTCATAAAGTGGAAACTTAAATTGAGAGAAAGTTTATGAACAAAAAGTTTATACAAATTTATTTTAATGCAAGTGATTTAATTTCTAGAAGAACATATTTGCTTAGTTCGTTTTATGCTTTTATTTTAGAAGAAAAATAAAAGAAAAGAATTTTATATTCAATGAAATAACTTGAAACTTAACGCAGACGCCTGAAGTAAGCAAAAAATTCAAGTTATGGGGAATAAAAAAGAATTAAATAAAAAAAATTTATTTTATAAAATTAAAAAAAGCGCTGCGCCCAAAATCACAATTAAGCTTAGAAAAAAAAATCATCAGTTACAAAGCAATATTGAAACCTGTTTGGGCATAGAACTTTAGGGTAAAGCCAGCAATTCAAATATAGAAATATTGCGACAACGCCAGTCAATAACTTTCCGCTCATTGTTGTATTAAACAACAACAATGATCTCATACCAAAGGTAAAATATGAAACTTATCTCGACCGACTAAGTCTGATGACACTTCAAATACCAGACGTCTGAAAATGCACCATATAAAAACATTTAAGACGTGAAATGCATCTGGCAACATGTAATAAACAACAGCATCATGTTTCTGTCAACACACCAGCAACAACTTCTATTGTTAATAAATATAATAACTTCAGCATTTTTAATTCGGCATTTTATGTACATACTTATTTTAACATGGCGGTGCCATTGGAAGTTCCCCCTTACGCACAATTACTCCAAAATGTCTCTACATAGAGTTATTCGAGAGTCTAGTTAATTAAAAGACCTTGAAACAAACATCATAAATAAAAGTGTGCCCAACTATGGCAAAGAAGTAGTTACTCTAATACTTGTGAGTAGTGCATGCGGTAAATAGTATGATGTTGAAGAATATGGTGCTGGGCAAGTGCAATACACTATCAAGTGTCCGCTGGGATTGTTTTCAGCTGCACAATAACATATTCATTTATTTTTAAGTTTTGTTTAAAATGCTCCACACACTCATCAAACCGTTTTCTATAATTTGTTTGTAATTTAAAAGCTTTTGTGCCCCATGATTTAATATGTGCTGATTTTGAGGTGGGGACATATTTTTAATTTAAGTGAAACTATGAAACTTCTTTAAAACGCCACAGAGATTTTCATGTACTCTAAAATTTAGCTATAGAAATGAAATATTGATGTAAACACTGAACAGTCACCTGGCGTAACTTTCACTTTAAGAAGATATGATTGTTCTGAATTGCATACAAATAAAGTGAGAATGTGAATGCAATATTGAAAGACTAACGGTGCATTTGTGCTGCGCTCTAGGCAATTTGCAACCTTGAAAACCCGGGTTTTGGCCGACCAGTTGTTGTTATGATTTTTATATTTTTTTTATCAATATAAATTATTTTGATTTTATGTTGCTCTCGCTGGAGTTCAACATATACAATTATATTTTATAATTATATGCTACTAAATTTATTTCATATACTTGAGTGAATAGATTGTAAATAAAGAAATAATAAATTTAGAAAATAAAAGTAAGATTGTAGACAATAAACATTTTCGAGCTTCAAAATGCTGAACTCTACAACAATTAAAGTTATATGGACTTCTTTAGGCTCCGAAGAAAGACGGAGCAAAGAATACTCATAAATTGAAGAGGCAGGGGTTTCAAATGTTCGATAAAATATGTATCACTAATTCGAACTTTAGTGCCAGAAATGCGTAAGAACTTCATATATATATAATAATAAAAGCGTCTAGACGTTGAAAGTCGTCATTGAAAGACTAGAAGAATAAGTTTAAAAATATTTCTTTCTTTAATGTTCTGAGTTTCTGGCACTTACTTCATACTTCCGCTGGAAGTTCAGAAAGGTCTGTATGTCCGCCAAAACACGAGTTTAAAACCTCAATACTTTAGGTGCCATGCGCGGCACCAGCTCATCCGTTTTTTATTATGTGACCACACTCGTACACTTGTAATCAAATTAGGATGATAAAATTATGGAATTTTTAAAACAAGGAGATATATTAATGGAAGTACTTATAAAAATAACAGTCTTGTTAATTTACAAGAACGGAAATTATCTGGTTTTTATTGAAAACCAAAGCCCAAAACTTATAAAATAGTTTTAGGTGTGTTTAGGATTTGAGATAAAAATCAAACCTTTTTTTCTTTTCGATATTTGCTAAATATAAACATTATATATATCAATGAATATTATTAATATGTACATATATGGACAAATTAACGTCGTTTACACTCACATAAACATTCGTTGCAGCCTGCTCAAGGTGTATTTGAGTCTAAAAGGTGGGAGTCCTGCGGCAGCTGACAGTTTTTTTCTTGCCAATATGTTTGTGGACAATTAACTTCAATGCCAGCAAACGTCTTTTACAAACAAAATATACTGTTTGTGTTGTTGTAATTTTATAGGAGCGCTGTCACCGTGTCCCAAACATAATGGCATCAAACTTTGTATGTGTGTAAATTAGGCCTAGTTTTTCTAAATTAAATTTTTCCACCGCACCGTTTGTGCGTTACCGACCTTTCAGAGAGTAGAATTGTCATAAAACGTCTACATAAAAATCAAAATAAAGCGGTTTTCGTTTATATTTTTTATGTTTCGTTTAAGTTTTAATAAAGTTTTTTGACTCCTGTGTTATATAAATATATGTACATACATACATACATATATTATTTATGTATGTTTATGTATAACTGAATTGCAACTATTAATTGTAATTTTATTAAAATATTATAGAAAACGTTATATTATATTATTTATATATTTATAGCATTTAACAAAACAAAAGACAAAATCGAATTCTTGTGCAAAATTGAAAATGCTGTCGAATTCTTACATAAAAGCGTAAGTCAAGATAAGACTAAAATACATTTTTGTCAGATATTTTAATGAAAAACTGCAATTACAAATAAATGTTATTAACCCAAAATTACAATAGAAAAAAAAAATTCATTAATTCATTAATAATACGAAAAAGAAACATGCAATATTTGCTCAAATTAATGAAATTAGATGCACTTTTAGCATTTTCAAAATTCGACTTAAGCTTAAGGCCGAAAGATTTAATACTTTTACATCAAATATATTGTACATACATACATACATAGTGTCTACGTACATAGATACATGCACACACAGTGCATTGTACCACAACTGGGCTGGGGAGGAGGAAAGAAGGAGTAGTTTTCCGTTATTAGGTTGTGTTGTTCTATATTGCAGGGATGAGCATGTCAGAATTAACTGATGCTGTTTTGACTGTACAGTGTTACAGGGATTTTCGATATAACTAGATTTTGATTTAGGGAGATTAACATAAGAAAAGTTCGAATTAACGAGGCTTTTTCGCTTTATTTAATATATAGCACAATTTTTTTTAGCTACTTCAACACATGTCGAATACTCCTTTATAAAGAAAGCTACCAACAACCAATTACGATTTATAAGTGGTTAAACGGAACTTGTAATGTTAAAAGAAGCGAGTTATCGAGGGGACCAAAATGTATGGAGTTCTTGCGAATTAAAGCGATTTTTTCAATGGACCAACATTTTGTTACGAATTATTGAGATTTTCGAATTAAAGGCGTATGAATTATAGCGACGCTACTATACATACATACATACATATGTATGTATTTCTTCATACTCAATTAACAAAATTTATGCAAATTAATTGAGGTGAAATTATGTACGTATTATCTGTGTGTATTATGTTTTCAATATTTATTTTATTATTAATTATTTTTTCCAACATTTATTTCACGTTTTCAATGTTGTTTGAAAGTCTTGATTTTTATAATATTTTTTATTTATCTACATATGTGCTTACATATGTATGTATGCACATTTGTATGTACATATTTAAATTATTTTCATTAGTATTTTAATAAATCTCTCATGTCGCTTGTCATTCATAATTGTGGCATTTAAAATTGCAACTAATATGTAAAAAAAAAGTGCACACAATGGCGGTTTACAATGATATAATTGTTGTAAAAAATGAAATAATTAGAAAGCATAAAGCAAATGCCAATTGATTTGGTTTGGCAGACATCGAAAGCGCAGTATTCATTCTGTCTTTTATCCTTTTCTTTAATTTTCATCAAATAATAGTAAAATTTTACATTTTTTTTGGAAATAATACATTTAATTTATTAGAAGAAAATTAACCTATACTTCATTTCAGAGACCCAGTTAAATATTTCCAGAGACCCAGTTAAATATTGTGAACCACCTCAGGACGATCGGTCAAGAGGTTTGGTCTTCTATAAGGTGCAAAGAAACAAACAAACACACATTCTCTAAATATAGTTTCCAGTTCAAATTAAATTCTTGAAGTGATTTTAACGTTCACGATTCCTAAGCTTTTAATCATTTTTTTTAATAATACATTGTGACGCTACCCAAGATTCCTCAATAGTCCTTTTTGTGTGAACAGCATTTAGCATTGCGTTTTGTGCCAGGTTGTAGACGAGAGTAAGTCCGCAGGGAATAGCTGTTTCAATTAGGCTGTTTCGATGTAAAATAAGGTTTTTTTTAAAACTTGAAACTTTGAAAAAAAGTTAGAATATAGTAGGAAAATTGAGCAGTCGGAAAGACTTCATCTATTTGACCTCAATATATCTCCATGCAGGTAGTTCAGATAATTTATAGTATATATCTTACTAATATTTTTTACGTGTATAGTTGCTTCAACAAAAAATTCAGTAAAAATATTTGCTGATCCAACGAACAATGTTATGACTTGATTGCATCAGTGAAATCCCTTTGTAGGTCCGCATTGAAACAAAAATTTCATTGATTCAGTGAAAACGAAACATGGGTTTTAAATTTTCTACAAAAACTTTGCTTTTTAGCAAATAGTTTCGTTGCTACAGTAAAGAGTTTTTCTTGAATATGTAAAAGCTGCTGCTGAAGATTTTTTCAATGACAATATTATGATATAAGACAAAAAAACTTTTAATGCGCGAAATCCATTTAAATGTCTTTATTGCATTCACGATAAACAGCCCTAATTTCTTTTTATAATTGCGACTTAGCTTGACTATTATTGTGAAAAGGAAAATAAGTTTGGCAACTGGACAAAAATCGTAAGGAAATAAACTCCGGGGTGAATTTTTTATTAATAGTTTTAATTCTGACATAAATGTAAATATTTTGATTAACCCCGAGGATGATCAACGACGTCGGTCAAAATATTGGTAGATAAACAAAATGTTAGAAAAATCATTGCATTTTTTAATTATTTGACTCAAAACTGAACTGATCTTAAAAATATAAAAAATATTAAGAAACATAAGAGATCAACAAATAAAAAAATTTCTATAGAATAAATAAGCGAAAATATAATTTGAAGAATTTGGAACTTTAAATAACAAGTTTTGATAGATTTAGAACTTTTTATTCCGCTTTTTTTTTAAATATTAACTTCTAAAATAACTTCACACACAATAGACAATTCATTGATTTCTGGCGGAAATGCTTTATTTTTAAGATATTAACAGGATATCGTTGCATTATAATCCTTTATATCAAACAGCATGTTGAATTTAATAGGCTTGTACGTACATACGTGTGAATTAAACGCCCTTGAATGTATTAAATGTCAACGTTGATCTTTATCTGCTTATTAACAGCAATGACAATCGTAATAATCATAATAATAACAGTTTGTGCTTTTTAAAACCAAATGTCTCTATTGGTACTTTTTTCAATACAACATGCAAATCCTCACATTAATTTACATATGTATATACATATATATATACGTTTGTATAAATGTATACATATGTATGTAGGTATGTATAGCCAATTGCAGCCAAGTGCCAAACCGAGGGAATAGACAAGCCTTTAAAAATTCTTTCTGACTTGACGCAAGTGCCTCTGTATTAAATTTCACTGACTGTGACCATTACAATGACAAAATAATTTTTTCGACAGGAAACAGACAACATTGGTGGACTGCCATTGAAATGTCTCTCAAAAACTTATTTTAGTCTTATGTCAACTTAAGCTGTTATGGCAGGACACCAGCTAAATTATTTTTTTTTAAATATGAATTTTTTTACTTAGAACTTTGCCTTTTAAGAAGAGTTTACTTTTATAAACTTTTCCACACTGCACCCTATATTTCGTTATTATACTATTTGATTACAATTTTTAAGCCCATTATTTTCGAAATCAAAAAACTACACGTACAAAAAAGTCGAGAAAAATTTACTTCCCATGGAATTCTATTCGTTAAGGGATACATGGAAGTTAGTATTAAAAAACTTTCGCATAGGAATTCAGAACTCTAGGCCCTAGGCAGTCACACTTTCAAGACTGAACAGCCTGGTGGCTCGGAATTACGAAATGGCAGACATCTACGACAAGAGGAGGGCTGACGTACTGCATTCTTTCGGTGCCACATAAGTCTCCTTAAAGCCGATGTAGACAAATTTAGTTTGTTTGTTGTTCTTTTTAATTTAGTTCCTTCACCGTGGCACGAAATTAACTAATTACGTGTTAAAATTATGGACGTTCAGTCTGCTGCAAGTTAATTTCGTTAACAGCTGATATTTTTCAGTTTCAGTTTTGCCCACTGAATGTCAATTTGGGAAAATGAAAATGGAGCGCTAATAGTAATTATTCAGCAAACCATAAATTAGTATTATGTTTTGAATTTATGCTATCACGGTTATAACAAAATTCATGGTTGAAGAGCAAAGTAGTATTTCGTCGAAATACGGTGTTGTCTATTCTAATTTCAAGCTGAATTCGACAAAATTTGGCGAAATGAGCGAATTTGGCTATTGTCGAGATCTATGGGAAGTTACTTTATTTCGATTTAATTTCATCTAAAATCAAGAAATTGCTTAAAATCGTGTCAAACTCAACAGGCTTTTGATTTTATTGACAGTCTGTGTACGTTTGCTCTGAAAAAGTTGGCAGCACTGGAATAAAGGCAACTGCTTACATTTCTCTTCAATTACATAACAAATTCAAATTTCAGGTGACAAAAATTCGGGCTGGCTGCTTGTAAAAAGGCCTTCAAATTGTAGCCGCTTTTTAGTGTTTCCTGCAATTGTCTCTGCGAAGATTCGCTTTGATGTTGCATGTCAGTTGGGTGATAATTTAAATTTATATAAACAAATTTAAATTAGGTGCCATCATTTGAATATTGCAAGCATGTTTTTTTTTTTTAATTTAAATGAAAATGCATATCTGATTAACTTAATTTATGCTTTTAAATGGCAAAAGAACACCATTAAATACAAAAAATAAAAATGGCATGACTTTCAGATAATGAAGTGTTTTTCTTTTCGTTTCAACAAACAATCAACGATAATGAAGTTGTTATTTCGAAAATGCTTCGACAACATTCGTATGTGGGTACATGAATGCGTAGTTCTGCATTACTTAAACATATGCATACATATATTTCTCAAATTAATTATCACAATTCGTTTATTACTTACAGTATAAACATGTTTTGAACTAAGAGAAATCCTCTATCGAATGTTTCTATTTTGTCGTTTTTAATTCATACAATTTTAATGAATCCTTTTTAAATGAAATTAAAAATAGTAGTAATTATTAAAAATTAAAAATAGTATTAATTATTTTTAATGTCATTTAAGAGGACAAAATTAACAAAACAAAAATTACGCCAAAATTATTTTAAGACACGAAATAATAATAATAATTTTTTTAAATTATTAAAAGTATAAATTTTTCACCTTTATACAGATCAAGAAAGTATTTTTAAAGATATTTTTACGTTCTTTTGATCTTCTTAAACATGCCTTCATTTTTGTATTCGACCTCAGCGGTTAATTATTATATTGTTATTATTATTGAATTGAATTGGAATGGAATTGAATCCATTATGTGTAGAAATAATACGAAACATTTCATATCAGTTTGTTTCAAACTTTGGCCGGGAATAAAACAAAAACGAATCAAGAACAACCTGAACGGTTTGGCTATTTTATTGTGTATTGTTTTCGAATGCGATCGCCGCAAAACTGGATTTACACTGTTCAATTGTTATTGATAAGAAGGATACACATTTCTCATTGAAATTGCTTTATTGTTCACACACAGCAATTTTTACTGCTTGTATCGTATACGCACATTTACAACCATCTGTGCTTTTTGCCGAATACGAATAAGGAGGTAAAGCGAATTGAAATTGTACAAGCAAGTCTGTACTTATCTTATATTCCCCTTACGCCGATGCGTAAAAGATAATCAGCTTAGCTGAAAGAATTGCCTGGTGTAAATGCCCACTGATTTAAAAGCACCCAAGTGAAAAGAAAATCGACACAAGGTTGCCACGTTTTGAGGAAAAACGTTTTGTAAAATGAAAGTGCTAATTGATTTGCTTATTATATGTTTAAATTAACTATAAGAGCCATTGTAGGTCTCCTTTTTGTTTATATATTATGAAATTCGACTAAAAACTAAATGAATCGCACAACATAATACATATATTTCTCTTTTGGTATGGAAACAGAGATAAGTTGAGAATAGCTTTTTATCGGTCTTAAAAAAGAAAAAAACATGTGTTGAACAGTCTGGTTGCAGGCAATTTAACAACTGGCTGTCTAATATTAGACGAGTTGCAAGCTTTTCAGTTCTGTTGTGGAACGACTTAAGGATTATGTGACCGCTAACACTTCCATAAACACGTTTAAAAATACCTTTTATGGCCACTGATGACTTGGAAGATTGCGTTAAAATTTCAGAATTTCGTTAAAACATCAAGATAAAATCAGAGCAAGTAGTAAAAGTTTGCTACTTACATTTTTATTATTTGTTTTAAATATAAAATGCAGATTCTGGTAGTCTCAAAGATCTACTAAATAAATAAGTGATTTCAAAACAGTGCTGCTTCCATAATATAGATGTATCGATGGCAATGTGATATCTTGTCTCCAAGTTGATGCCCCAATATATAATATTTAATTTTAATAAACTCCCTCACCCTTTTTGCATCGTCGCTACTTAATTTTTCTTCAAAACTGCATCTCATGAGTGGCATTCAATTACATTTTAATTTTATTTCATAAAATAACCAAGTTTTGTGTTACTTATTCCTGTTCTTGAGTTTGTTTTGTTGTCCAATTACTATTTTGTTGTATTTGTTTTTATTGGCTTATTTTGTGTTTCTATTTCATTTAATTTTATTTCCGGTGAGTTTTTAGTTTTCGCATTTGTTCTTCAGTTGTTTTAAAGGAGTTTTCTTAAACCAACTTTACTCGGTGTTCCAGTTTGAATGTTTTATTTTTCTTTACTTCTGAACTGCAAAGGAAATTGAAAATCTATGTTTATATTCTGCCTGAATATGTGGGTTGGTTTACGTTTGCGACAAGTGTGTAACTTTTCCAAACCAAAATTTTGTGGTAAGTTAAACAAAAATAAAATAGACTTTGACTCAACGGAAATACGGAAGTTCTTGTGAAGGAGAATTTTTATACTTTTTTTATGTTTCATTCAATGAATGAAAAGTATATTTGGTTTAGCATTTGTTTTGTCAAAAAATCTTTAACTTCTTGTTAATATGTCCAAGACAAAAAAAAAAAAATAAAACTCGTATTATAAGAGTTTTTGGATTTCAGCAACGTCGAACGTTATTTACATTTCTGTTTGAATCAAGGTCTTACCGAGTATTTAGAAATGGTGCCGTTTATCCCATCTTAGTGCCTTTTTACCAACCGTTTTTTTCACAAGGTCTCAAATCTTCCATGTTTATATTAAAAAAAGTTAGAAATTAACGAGAATTACTGCAGGTCTTACCGAGTATTTAGAAATGGTGCCGTTTGTTTATCCCATTTTAGTTCCTTTTACCAACTGTTTTTCGACAAAGTCTCAAATCTTCCATTTTTATATTAAAAAAGTCAGAAATTAATGAGAATTATTAAACAGGTGATCAAACCTGATCTGTATATGTAGTGCTAGTTTAAATATTCAACCATCTATATGCCCTTTTTTGTTATTTTTTCTTATTGTCTTAGGCAGTTATTAGTCATTTCAATGCAACCGGTTGGTTGTTTTAATTGTGTGTAATACGAGTAATTCTGTAACGCTTAATTTTATCAATGTTATATTTTTATAAATTACTTAAATCTGCATGTTTTTTGAACGAACTTTTTTTCTTACTATAATTATACTCTTTATATCTTATACGAGTACTTATTGTTGTGACGTAATAATATTTTATATAATTTATTTTATCTACGAAACACATAAGGTGATTCGAATTCGTTTTATTTCATTTATTTTCCTTTAACGACCAATAAATGACATTTCATTAAATCGAAAGGAAGAAATCAGATTTAATGTGATCGTAGTTGAACGTTTAAAGATGATTTGTTGAAGATTTCTTTCCTGACATTTTAAGAAAATAATTGAAGTACAAACTTTCGTAGCCAATATGGTAAAGAATATCAAAATTGTATTAGTTTTTATTCGATTTTGATTAGGGTAGAAAACAAAATTCATTTTGCAAAATAAAATTTATTTATATCACTTCACATTGTATACATACATATGTATGTATATATGATAAAAAGAAAAATAATTTGTTTGAGGTTGTACGTATGTTACATGGGGACAACTTTTTACAATCACTCTGACAGTGATTCCTGCTGTGTATTTGTCAGTTGTAAGTTGTTAATGTCAAGAATGATTATATAAAGATTACGCCTTGCGCATGATTTACCGCTTGATGACGTAGTGGTCCTCTCGCAAAGGCTACCAAGTCTGTATCATATCAGAAATTTATAATTTCTTACAAAAAATTTATGTATTTTGTAACAGTTGGCAGCCCTGTAATTAATTTACTCGGAGAGTTCTAAAAAAAAGTATTTCATCGGTGCTTAATAAACAACGAATTTCGTGTCATATTTTATAATAAATACATACAAATAATATTAAAATAATTAAAACTATATAAAAAGTGTTTAAATTTGGTTGTTTAAAAGCTGCAAAACCAAGAAAAACAAAAAACAAAATAATGTGAAAAGATAAGAAAAAGAGCAAATATGAAATGTGCAGTGGGCAAATGCAAACAAAGTAACAGCAAAAAAACAAGTGAGAAATTGTGTTAAAACCCAATATTTTGCGTATTTTTAATAAAACGTTTGTGTTTTTAAAAACCTGTCTCGTTTTACAATTTTCCAAAAGATGAAGCTCGAAGGAAGTTATGGGTAATATTTTGCAAAAGAGTGAAGCCTGTAAATGTGGATAAAAAAAAAATTGTGCTTTACATTTCAAGCAAAAGGATTTTGAAAGATATTGAAGACAAGCTATTCACTACTTTGTATGATATTGAAACAGCAAATATGAATTCTGTAAAGTCAATTAGTTTTAAGTTTATTTTCAAGTTAAAAACAAGCGTTGAAATTATGTTTTGTCTTCTAATTCTATCGATCTCTATAAAAAATGTTCTTTTTGAAAATTATACGTTATTTGCAGCAATAGTGAAATATTGTAATAAAAGTAATGAAAATAACCTATATGTGGAATTCTTATAAAGAATTTGTTTGCTTTCAAAAAATTTAGTAAGAAAAATAACAATTTGTACCACTGCAATATTTTTACACAAACATAATAGTTCTACAGCTGAATTTTATTAGCTAATGAGAACACAGCTTGAGTGACGTCAGAGTTCCAACATGGGCAGACATGTTTTTATGGTTGCGTGATGGCGTAATCTTTATTTAATCATTCATGGTTAATGTTACATTTTTAAATCGATTGAGTGTGAAGAAACAATTAGACCATGCGACTAACATTCGTACATGCCTCTGTTGCTCTGGTTCTTCCATCTTTATACACCATAAGTATCTGTTGTAAGTTGGAAATCAAACATGACGGTTTAATTCGGGAAACATCAGCATCAGATACATTTTGGGTAAATTCGTCAAATGTAAGGGAAGAAATCGTCTAAATAATTGTTAAAGATCGTCATAAAATCTTCATCAAATAATATTACTTTTTTTTCTAAAAAAAAAATATTTATTTCATTGTCTCTTCTAATAGGTTTTTTTAGACTTATTTTGCATTCAAACACACCCTTCATGGACATGCAATATTTATGAATTATTTCGTATATTTGTGAATAAAGTAGAAGCGCTATAGTTCGTACCCCTTCAATTCAAAAATTTCAATAATTCGTAACAGACTGGTGGTCCCTCTTATTTTTTTTGACAATACAAGTTGTGTTTAATCTTTTATAAATCGTAATTGGTTGTTGATATCCTCTTATAATTTGTACTGCTAAACATATGACTGAAACAAATGACGTAAATATATAGGCCATGACATCTACCATTATTTCTAGTATGTAATTTTTTATTTTTGGTGGACATTTTTAAAATTTTCGTGGTCACTTTGTTTGTGGATTTGCAAGGTTTATATTGTAAAATAGTGTTTGGCAAGAAAATGGCAGCATTCTTGCCACGTCAATAACAGATTACAAAATTTTTAATAGTGTACAACATTTGCATATGCATTTTTTTTGAATTTTTATTAAAGTAAACTAAATAATGGTTTTTGTTTATATATATTGTTGTTTTCTTTTTATTCTACGCATTAAATAAATTGAAAAACCCCCAATAATTCGAATTTTTCTTATATAAACCTCCCTAGATCGAAATCTTGTATTATCGAAAACCCCAGCAAAAAATTTCCAAGTCTCTCTCGATTCTACTGTATATATATTCCATTTGAATAATATTATAAAACCAATTACAGCTTTTAATATCAACAATTGTCATCTTCGTTAAAACCTATTGAATTTCCATTGCATTTCATTAAAAGAAAAACCAAACGTTTTAGTTTTGCAGGCACTATTTATGAAAATTTTAGTATTTTCATGTATTTTCCTAAATCTGGACAAATGAAATAGATATTTTATAAAGAAATTTTATTAACTAATTAATATGGACACGGCTATTACCACCATTTCTTATGTACTTAAACTAACTTAAAAATAGAAAATGCAAGCTGTCAGATGGTGCACTACAAAAAAATGCAATATATATATTAAAATCGTCAAAAATGGAGCTTTAGTCGTTACACATGATATTTTCAGTATCCACCTCAGAATGGGAATAGATTGTGAAGGAGGTATGAACACACAACCCTTCATATGAAGCTTGTACAAATACTAACAAAATTTTTTTGAATGGAATGAATAATTTTATTTTGTTTCGGCTTAATTATTTGTCATAAATGGAATTATTAAGTTCAAAGGTGATTTGTACTAAAATTTTTTTTAGTAATTAACTGTCTTTCGACAACGAGAAAATAAGTGTTTACTTTTTTTACGTTTCAGCTGCTGTTAGTGGACCGCAAATCAGCTGTCTCTCGATAGCAGTCGACACTGTGGGCCAGGCTGTAGAAATTTCTAACTTCTTAGTTTTATTTGCTATTGATCCGTTTTCTATATGAGCTAATTGACATTGTACAGAGGATATCGCAAGTTAATATATAATCATTTAATAATTTTCTTAAACCTTTCTTTAAATTTTAAACTCAACGAGAAGGACATATTTTGAAAAAGCAAAAACCATTATATGTTATTAACTATTTGACTCAAACTTTTTCATTATTATTACTCAATTAAAATATTTATATATTACGACGCATATGTACACTTTTTAATTATTATTTTAGAACGCCAACCAATTTGCAAAATAATTGTTAGACTTTAGAACAAGTTTTCCTGTTGCAGACCACATACACCCTACACTAGCCTAAATTATATCAAAGCTTGAAATTATAATATTGCAAAATTTCATATGAGAAAGACTTTAATTAATATGTTATTGCAGCATAACAGTATTCTTTTGGATTGCAAATAAAAGTTGTGTTTCAAAGTGAGCACCAGCCACAAAAGACTATTTCTTTTTTGTTAAAGAAATTGTGATTTTATTTTAAGATGGTCCTGACAAAGTTTTAAGGCACGTACATATATATTCTTTATTTCGAGCCTAAAAGGTCTCTATAGCCGTAAGTTTTACAAAATTAATAAAAGAAAAGGAATAATCTGTTGCAGTGTCCAGTAAAATAAGCTCGCTAAAAAATAAAAGCCAAAAATTGGTTGTAATTTTTTGCCACAATCTGTACATGCTGTATAAAATTGCATTTTCCAATCAACCTGCATTCGAAGAAATTCTGCATAACCAGTTAAGCCACAAGTTAAATGGAACAAAACAGATAATCTCTGTAAGGAGCCCAAAGAAATGAAGAATTAAAAGTCTTACAAAAGAAATGTGCTTCAAATTGATTGTACGTTTTTTCTAATGCCGGCAAACACATTCATTCACGAGGGTTGTTCAATGCATACATAATTTTGCTCTTATTTATTGCATAATAAATTAAAATTTTAACGCTGGAGCTGCATTGACTACAGCCATCTAATTAAAAAAACATAAAACATCAGATTAATATAGAAACGCCTTAACTCAGTTTTTCTCCCCAAGTCGAATTATTTACTTATATCGATACAAGATTTTTTTAACTTATCAAAGTTAGAAAAAACTGAGTTAAGCTGAAAACTACATGATTTCAAATCACATGCGTTTTTAAAATTTAAAATTTACAAAACAACACATTAAGGAATTTATTTAATTATTTTTTATGATATTTTTGGAACAGAAATTTCATAGAAATAAAAAAGTGCTTTAAAAAAGCTGTTGACGTTGCATAACGCTTTGAAATCACAAAATTTTATACATAAATCATCTTTTAAATAACTTTTAGAAGAGCCCCGTGTTTAAAGGCAACGGTAATATCATTATATTTGTATATATTACAAGCAAAGTAAAATATTTTGAAATAATATGTATTATTCTTATCTTCCTGATACATATTATCTGAAATAATATGTATCAGTCTTATCCTCCACAAAGCGTGCTTGACAAGAAATTCCTGAAACCAAATTAGCCAACCAGTGCGAGTGAGACGCAAAGCTCTCGTAGCCCAAACAACAAAAACAAGCCTGACCGCACTTAAAAAATAATTGCGATGATGCGAGAACTGTGCTTCAGCCGAGAGCTGCTTTACAACTGATATTCACAATTTAAAAATACTATTGTTATCATTAGCAAAGTTTTTAATAGGACCATTGAGGTAGAATTTGTAATGAGTATAATTTTTGTTTTATAGTAGAAAACAGAAATTTATTAATGAAGCAAATTATTGTTTTAAGTATTCGTGGCAATTCGAAGGTTTAATCAAATTTTAAGTTTATAGGTTGTGATCCACAAAGTCAACCATGTTATTGTCGTTCCCATTAAGTCTGTGATTTTTTTTTCTATGAAATTTTCGTTGAAAACGCGCAAAGTATATAAAAGTGACACGTAGGGAGAAACTCAAATTGCGTTTTAGTCGAAAAGTTTATTTTTTCATAACAAGCGTATTTTTAAATGTCTTATTTTACAATTAATTAGCAACAATTATAATATTAAGCAACAGGTTGTTGTTTTGAGAATATTGTCCCCTCAGTCATATATTTTCTTTCTGAGTATTTAAAAGAAATAAAACGATTGTTAAGTTCATGTGCTGTTGAAACAACTCTCGCTTAAACGTCGAATCCATGCAACAGTTAAGCCGACAATAATAAGAAGAAAAATAAACAAAAATAATACAAACAAATCTTTTCTGCACTCACAAACTCTAAGTTGCCCCTAAAATGTGTGGTTGGCACACACACACACACACACACACACACTTTAATCACACACAAATACGAAAACATCCTACGAAATATTACTATTTGTTCTATGTTGCCAGAGTTTATGAACGTGTTTGCAGCACTGTTTGCTGGTGTATATGGATGCATGTGTGTGCTGCCTTAAATTACATTCACAATTGAAGAAGAGATAAAACAAGCAAATGAATATAAACTACGTACATACATACATGCATATGTTCGTGTGTATGTATGTGAATCTAAGCAAAAAGTTCTGAAGTCAAAGTAGTTAAACACCAATTGAAACACAATTCAATTGGTCAAGAACACACTAACAGTTGCCGTTCTAACAGCAACTACAAGAATGACGACAGCAGCGCAGACCCATTTGGAAAACGAAAGTGGGAAAAAACAGCAGCAAAATTGCAAAAAAATTGTTCGCAACATTTAAAGTCATTACGGGAAGTCCATTCAACGCAAAGAATGGCAAATAAATAAAAGAGAAAAGCAGTGGAACGATTCTCTCATATATGCACAAATGCACAGTTTGCCTTTCAAAACCGCGCAAGGCGCCATGTTGGGCAGGTTTTTGTTAAAGGCCTGTTTACATTTAATTAAATGAATTAAGTAACTAAATTTTTCTTAATAGGTTATATTTGAATGCTTGCGGTCTTTCGCAATGATGATTTGATAACTTGTAACATTTGGATTTGATAAATTGTAACATTTGTCGCATTTGGAGTGAGTAGAACGCACAAGTCAATTTTATCCACACAAAATTTTCTGTTTGTTGAGTTTTATGGGCTGACGAAGTCATTCATCCATATGTCTTCAAAATCGATGAAGGTCAGAATGTTACGGTCAATGTTGACCGCTGTAGGGGCATGATCAAAAACTTTTTTCGTACCTCAACTAGAGTTGGCATTAAGCATTAAGGGCGGAAACCAATATTCGAATAGTTATAGGCGAAATACCACTTACTTGAGCTATAAATGGCGTATTGTATGAGCCGGCCTTTTTAGTTTGTTTTATTATTGTGTGATTTAAGCTTTTGTAAGTATAAAAAAATACTGATAATAATTCGATAAATTCGATATTACAATATTACAATATTATAACAAAATCGACATCGAATAGTGTTCCGTTTATGAATTTTTCCATTTTCAATTTTTCTTCTTTTGTAGAAGCTTTGACTTATGATCGGTAAAATATTCAAGACAGCCAATTGAAAAATTCACATGGTTATTGTTTTGTCATTGTATTGCCAAGTGTAAGTCCTGACACGTTGTCTTCTTGAAATCTCCTTCACTTCAAGGTAAACAAAAGTTGCAGGTAGTAAATTATTTCGAAGCGATAATATTTGTAGTTTATATTCAACTTTATTGCAATTTTGATTGGTCGCTTTTTATATGTTTGCCTGTGAGCTTGCAAAATACTTACCAAATTTTGGCAAAGATTTCCACTAAATTCATACATATTTTTGGTAAAATACAATATATAAGTCGATCTTATAGAAAATGAAAACAATAATCTTATTATATAAAATTTCTTGCATTCATAATGATTTTCAATGCCTGTGAGTTGAATAATAGAAATTTGTGAATGATTTTTCTTTAACAAAATTATTTGCTTTGTATTTTTATTTATTTTTATTTTATAATTTGCCATAATTAAAATTATAATAAATCTTAATAGCTAAAGTACTAGCAACTATAGGCTATAGACTATCGGAATAAAGGAACGATCGGCTATAGACTATCGGAATTAAGACACGAAGGAATAAAGGAACGTAAAACTTTTTAAACTTTTCTTTTCCTTATCAGATACTCTAAGAAAATTCCGAAACAAATTTAAAAATATTCCGAAACAAATATATAATTCGCTTGTAATGGCAAGTATTTTTCTAAAACCGCATTAATCCAATTCTTCTTGAAATACTGTGGAATTGCAGCACTGTGCAAATGCATATGCCCTCCTAAATGTGTATGTATGTATATAAGAAAAAAACCAATAACAACAAGAAATACCAATTACTCGTGCACATGCATGCGAATTGGTTTTGTGTGCTACAGGTATTATAACTAAATGGATATTGTTCGTGCCCGTGCTCTTATTGTTTTCACATCAATGTTTGAATTTGCAAACCGACTTAAACTGTAACATACACAGGCAAGCGATTAAAGGATTTAAAATTTGTTCATGCTGCTTGTTCAGTTTAGGAAAAAATGCGTTGACGTTTTAACACTCTAAGGAAACTCGTTGTTTGTCAATTGTTAAAGCAGAAAGCAAGTAGCACCTTTTTAATTACGACAATGCAACTTAAAGCTGTGTGAGCATATAAATACATACATATGTATGTATACATTTAAATAAATACATGTGCGTTTCCAAATGAGAGCCTAAGTCTAGCTGTCAATCCGTATTAGGCACGATCACCGGATAACAAAAAAAGTAATTACAATGATCAAAGCCAATTTCAAATTAATTTTGAAAGTTATTTTGATAGTATTTAGATGTCCATAATAAATAAAACATTATGAAAAAGTACTTTGAACACCATTAAAGACATAAATACATACATACATGCATACAAATCTGGTACAAACTGTGAATAAGGGTTAAACATTATGATTTTCACCATCGTACTAGGATGAATGGTATATGGTTCGTATATAAAGAAAATGCTGAACAGAAAAAGATTAATAACATTGTAATCTGTCAAATAAAGCAATACGGTGTGACTTTCGAGACAAATACTGGCAATAAGTTCCTTTTGCATACTACAATATTAATGCCTGTTTATTGATGCTTTTAGTCAGTTGTGAGGGAGAAGAATTTTTTTAAATGTTTCACTGACGAAAAATGAACATTTTTAAATATTTTTATATATCATCTCTCCATATTTCTTTTGTTGAATTGTTTAAAAAATTAATTTCAGTTACACACCTGATTCCACAACGAGTTCATGGCAGGTAAATCAAGCAATCAAATTAGGGGTTGGTCCAAAACCAACTTTTTTACTGCTCAACTAAAAGTGACGTAAGCCCCGAGTTTTTAATTTTTGACACGCCGAGACCAAAATTAAAAGACCCCAATTGAAATAGTGCACGTGCGTTTACTTAAGTTTAAGTGCTTTAGATATCTTGAGTGCGAGTGCAATTACTTTTTTGTGAAATATAATTTTCCATGAATATGAGAAACGACTGTTGCAAAAATTCTTTTTAGTCGATACCCAAACATTTCAACCATCAAAATTATAAAGGCCGACAAAGAACCAAAAAGTAAGATAAACAAAGCTCCAGAAATATGTTCTATGGAAAGCATTTGAGGGGGAGATTTGGGTTTAAAACCAGAGGCCAGGTTTATTAGAGCTTTTTCTATGCGATTATCCGAAAACTCGTGACTAGCCTGCAGTGGGAACAACAATTCAGTTGAGGATAAACAAAACACTGGTTTATTTGCACCAACCTGTTTTTCCCAGTAGATATACAAGCCTGTCTCTAGACAATATAATATATGAAGATCCAATATGGGCATTAGGGGCCAACCTCTAATCGCTACTGCACGGGTCCAATCGAAATATAAATCGTCCTTAGGCACCTGAAAGTCGTACAATGTATCGAAAATGTATTTCTGTTTTAAATGAGTTATACTCACAATTTTTTTCTCCAAGACCGGTTCAGTAATATATTTTCCATAAGAAAATGAACCGCCGTAAGTTCTTTCCAAGCCTACACCATAGTTGTCCCAAAAGGTAGACTTGTACAGAAAATCATAGTCTCTAACCTCAAACTGTTTAATCAAACGTTTTTCCATGGCTATATCTGAATTTTCCAACGTGCGGATCCATACTATGGTAGGAGATCCCCATTTCCAACCAGTTAAAGACCACTTCTCAATGGTGTCGACAGGTTTGCTGAATAAAGGCATTGTCAGCAAGGACTTTAACTGGCCACTGTAGGTATTTTCCAAAGTAATAGTTGCACACAACAAAAATGCCAAAAAGATACGAGTGGCGACCAGATGCAGCCTTTGAAATATATTGTAATAATTTTCAATTGCGTTTTCTAACACTGATATATCAAAATACTAACGCAGTATCTGCCGAGGATTGTTGTATAAATACCGCATAAATATCGAGCAAGGCTTTTTCATAATTTTTGGCCCTTTCGTATTTAATGTTTTTGGACGAATGGAAATGCTTGAAACGGTATGAAAAGTACTTCATCAAGTAAAATATTATAGAACATTGGACCATTGCAAATAACAGAAACAGCCATAGACCATTAGAAAAAGGCATAACAATTGTGCGCCAGCGGGGGTATTTTCTAAGAAATTTGTTCATTAACTTGGTGAGCTCAAGTGCATGTGCATATTAAGTTTACTTACGCTGGCCCTGGACCCAATATTGTAACCGCAGACCTGGCTACAAATTGCGACGTTTCCGTGACATCATTATACCAGTTATAAATACAACCAAAAGCCATTTCCGTGTATTGCTTATAAAGATCTCCAAGCATACCCTCTGCTGTGCCATTTTCATATATGGAACCCCAACCATCATCAGGATCTAAGAATGATTTTCAACAAAACTATAGAAACTTAACAACAAACACATTTTATTCCTCAGTTAATACATATTTTTTGGTTATAATTTTAGCAATTTTGTTTAAGCATCAGGATTACTTACACGGTTTAACCCTTAGATGACAACTGTGTACAACGCAAAAGGTCTTTACTACTTCTGCTTCGCCACCTCTAAATATGACTGTCTTTAAAGGCCCTTTAGTGTTTATAGAATCTACATCTCCTTGACCGGCAGGCTAAAAATTTGCGGAGCAAAATTAAAATTTTAGCAAAATTTTTCAATAACGGATTTTGCTGAATCCGTTAATAAATTGTTTGAATACGTAATCGCGGCTTCAAACAATAATTTTGCAAAGACAGTTCTAGAACGAGAACAGCTCTAGACTTAAGGCAAAAAATTGATGACACCACTACTTTCAGCGAACATCAAACACAAAAGAAATATAGGAGCAGAAATACAATATAATGATTTTATAACTTTTGGACTGGCAAAGCATCTCTGGGCTGAAGAACAGCGGTCGCCCCATCCCAATTATATCTAAAGTGCTGTCAGGCTAGTTGTGAGTTTTGCGTTGCCTTCGTACTTGTCGACCGATTTGCTTCACATAATTGCAGAGTTTCACGGTTCGTTCGAGGAATTTATTGTCAGACACGCTGCTAAAATATCTGTGTGAAGGAAATAAATGAAATATTTAACTTTTTGGGGTCAGCTTGCTGCAACTTCGACGAATGGCGAATATTCGTCGTTGAAAATTAGACACAATCGTGTACCGTGTGTATCGTGTGATTTATTTCTAATTTTTTAACCGGCCAAAGACGAACAAACAGTATCAGGTGTCTTTTCATAAGATGTAACAACTTTATCAATTGTGAGAAGAAATTTATCATTCACAGCGTTGTCAACTCGGTGCGTTTTGCACCATTTTCGGGGTGCTTTAAAATTCTTGGCGCAAAAAATTCTTTAGTGGGTGCGAACATTTTTCCTATAAACATCAGAAACTCTAAGTTTGGAGCGTTTTTTTGAAAGACGCGTTTTTTTTCCTCCATTTTCGTGCGTTTTGAAATTTCAAAGTTGACATAGCTGTTCCTTCGTCGTCATTGTGCTTCACACGACGAATTGGAATCTCTCTTCAGTTAGTATTTCTGGAAAACTGACTGCTGAAACGATGATTAGTTTAGTACTTTTTTTGTTCATTCAATAAACCAGTTAAAAATTAAAACTTTATATCTCTTTCTTTTGTATCTTCGATGTGATAATACTTGTTTGTATGTGTAAATTTGATTTAAAAATTATAAATTAACATAAATTTGCCTCTTTCCTTCTTATTTGGGCTTAAGTAAATTTGTATATGCCATCCCATAAGTCAGTCCAATACAAACAGACAATTTGCATTCTTTAGCAAATGAGATTTACACATTTTATGCGCCCAATTACGGTCAATTTAAATCAATGTTTAATTGAACTCGTCTGTTTTTTGTGTGCCGATCTATTTTCATTTGTTTTGAACAGCTGTTGAAAAACTGATTTGTTTTCTGAGTTCTGTCTATAGCAAATTCTATGACGATGTTATAGTTTAGTGGAAATTGAGTGTGAACAAAACTTTCCTTGCCTTTGGCCACACTAAGGAAATGACTATTTTGTTGTTTTTTTTGTTTTTTTTTGTTTTTTTTTTGGCAAAAATCCAACAAAAGTTGACTGTACATTAAATAAACATGTGCCACAACATATGTTTACAATTAAGTGACACCATTAGCCAAATAGAAACAAAACACATGTAAACAAAGAAAATGGAAAAACAAATGTAAAAAATTTAACCAGAAAGTTGTGCTTAAAACTTTCCTAACAACATGTACACATACATACATACATACATACTAGTATATAACGCCACCTACGACATCTTAGCAAAGTTTTGTGTACGGTTTGCTTGCGTGCTAGAGTTGAGAATTGATTAATGCTGCGCAAAGTTGATACGCTTTGGTAATTAAGCGGAAGATGAAGGTTTAGGCGTTTACTGTGAAGCTCTCTTTGTCGAAATTGACTCTGTTTTAAAGGAAGCTTTTTATGCAGTAACTATGATTTTAAATCAACCAAAATAGTTTAATGAAGTGATCAAATTCGGATTTATTATGAGCCAATCTGTACATTACATACATATATATATATATTCGACATATATGTACATATATATTCGATATTTGCAAGGAAGATGGAAAATCGAAGTAACATAGAGTTGAGTGCCAAAGCTATATCTAGACAAATGCCTGAGATTAGTGATTTGCGATTTATTTCATTTTATTCAAGACAGTCTTTATATATGTTTGACTTCCACTGTGATCATGACATTTAACACAGATTATATATATTTTGACAGGCAGATTGTAAAATTGATTTACATCAGCACTTGCCATTAGCGTCTGTTTGGTGGTGGACCAAGTCCTCTACGGGCTATATAATTATTTCTGATAGTTATTGCTTAGGCAGTAAAAGTAAGAAGAGGTCGCTAGACCTTAACTAACTCTTCTGTACACTCGCTACCATCTAGTTCCTTGCGAAGAATAGATGTTGTTTGCAAGACAACAGCACCTCTAGGACATTTAGGTCTGGGTTTTTGACTTAAAGCACAGCCAGAAAAGTTTTTAACCAAGCCAAGTCAGCCTATGACCAGCACTGGAATTCCTCAAGACAGCCCAGAGGCACGTTGGCCCCCTTTCTGTGAATTGACCTTTGCAAAGGTTTCAAAGGTTTCATGCTTTTTTTCTTCCCCTCTATGCGCCAATGCAAGGCCTGATCACGAGAACGCATTTCAAGTGAAGTTAAGAGGGAGCTATACCGATGCTTCAAGAACACGTGAGTCTTCGGTAAATGCTTCTATAGTACTTGATGCTGAAAATGTCTTTAAATGGGCTTAATTACTTACTGTCTTTGCAAGAAACTCACGAATATTCCACATAAATAATATTTTAACCCAAACTCCGGCATCTATTACGAAAACTAATATAAACAACACAAGCGAGTCCTCTGCACCTCCGCTTTTTTATTGCTCCCTGCCATCAGCCTCAAAAAGGCAGTTTTTTTTTGTACCCCTTTTTGCTTTATAGTTGGGTAAGAAACAACTTACCACGTAATATGTTATTGTATACGGTGTATAAGTTAAACTACCGATTCTCATAGTGCGTTGTTGCTGGTTGGAAAGTTTATTTGGATAGAGATGAACATTTTCGGTGAACGTTGCATTGCCACTTATAAACGTATCAAGGTGTGTGGCATTCAAGTTGCCTTCAGTGCCAACATACTGCTGTGTCCACAATTCAAAATTGATGTCGCGGTATTTGTAGCTGCAATTTGTATCGCCTGTTACAGTTTTTAAAGTGGCAGCAATAGTGGTGACATCCTTGGTAACATTTGTAACTTTCAACTTGTTTTTTGTTTTTCTTTCAGCCGGAAAAGTTTGTTTAATACTTCGGTTTTGAGTTTTTGCTAGTATTCTTATATTGTTGTTTGGTTGTTTTACATGGCGAGTGTTATTGCATTCAGGATATATGGTTTTAGGTATTACCATCAAATGATGAGGATAAACTAAAAGGACGTTTAATAAACAAACAACAAAAATAGTTTATTTTGAAATGCCAACAAATATTTGGTGTTGGATAACAAAAGCATTATTGATGAAAAGTGCATTTTTTTATTGCTGTATATTTTTTCTAAGGCAAACCTCTAACTTTGCCACAGTAGAAGGGAAAGAAGTTTTTCGAGTTGAAAAGTTTGCAAGAAAGCTTGTTCAAAGAGTGTTGAAGCTTGAAGCCGCAAGTCAGGCAACACAAAGATCGGGGGTTTTTAAGTTGTGGTCTGGTACAAGTTTAAGGAATTTAAATTCAGAGAAACCCCTGTTTTCCTTCAAACAAGAGAGAGACAGACAATATCTTTCAAGCTCTTTGAAGGTTGTGTCTGTGGTGGCCGAGGAACACACGGAACTGTTTTCGACAGCAAATTTTGCTTCTTCCAATAACTTTTTTTTTGTCACGAAATTCAGTCTTATTTACAGCGCAACAAGGAATGAAAAGCAGTGTTGAAAACATTAACCTAAAACTAACTTCACGTACGAGTATATAAATCGAGCTAAAGAGAGCTGGCAACCTCATAAAAAATACTAATCTTCTTTCCCCTATTCTCAACAAACTCAAGAGTAGGAGCGCTTGGCTCGGAACTAACTTCAAATTGTGGGAAAATAGTAAAAATTTTAAAAAATATGTGCGCTCAAAACATATTTGGTTGATGTTTCTTTTTATGCCACCGTATGCCTGTTTGCGCTTGCGCAGGTAACTGTAACAGTCGTTGAACAAAAATTAAGGAGCCACTATTGTCTTTAATTCGTATTAAGCCCGGCACAGTTATTGATCTGTTAAAAACTTTCAGGTTCTTTTTAGGCGGGAAACCACAAATTAAAACAAGATGCTCTTCTGTAGCCGGCAAAACTTCCACGGATAATCACTGTTTCACTTCATGAAACGATACTTGCCCCAAATTATAACAGAAACAAATAAAGTTTTTTGTTCATTGCCCTGTTAATTCACCTAAAAGCTGTTATTTAACTTTTAATAAATACTTCGAAACCAGATGACATTGTTTTGATAAAAAGCAAATACTTTTAAATACATTTTTTTGTTTTGTGTTGCTTATATTTTTAATAACTGTCACCAGCATAAGGCTTAATTGTCTGCGATTTATAACTCAGCGTAAAAACCAGCGAAAGAGCTGTGGAGATTTTGTTTACCTGTAACCAAAAGCCGCCTTCAGCCAACAGAAAAAGTGCAAAATTCTAAAACTGCTGTTTTATATTTTGTTAGTGTTTTTTTCTTCTATTGCACGGTTCAGTTAATCTTTAACTTACACTGCAGAATCTCATTGGCTAAGAAATCTTTAGGTTGGTCCTCTGACTGGCATAAAAACAAATAGAGTTTATCCTTGAGACGCAGTGTTGAATAACGTGTTGCATAATAGCGGGCATGTAAAAATTGCGAAGTATTTTTCAGTATTGTTATGAAACCCTCCAGAAAGAAAGTAAAATTAAAAAAGCAGAAAATGAGAGCAATGAAAAAGAAAAATTAATTTTAATTAGTAAAGGTCATAGAAGTACAGTGCTGTCTGGGTAGAGTGAACCCCCGATGCTATGAATACCTCGTTAGAGTGAACACCAGAATGTTTACATTGACTACTCTGTAGAGTGAACACTCATGAACCTCTATAGATTAAACATATTTTATAGTGATTTTTTAGGTTTGGCGAAGGAGGAAAACAAAGAAAAAAAGTATAAAAATTAAAGAGAACATAAAATAACGGTAAAGTAACGATTATTTTAGAGTAAGTTGACAAGTTACTCTCACAAATACGCCTTCTATGAAGTGTTAATTTATTTAAATGTGCGCGCATGTTCCATTAAGGTCGTGTCTCAAATTTAATTTCTGAAGAAAATGGCGAAACACCAGCAAACACAAATCCTATATCAGCTGCTGAAGCCATTAAGGTTTTTGATAAGGGTATCGAATGGGCTGAGGCCAATACTATATACAAGCTCTACATTGCTTTCGTGATCAAGCAGTACAATTATCGGTGAGCAAACCAAAGAAACAAAAAAGTATTACTAATTTTTTCCAGTCATAAATTTAAACTTTAGTATTACATGAAAATAAATAAAATTTATAACATATAAATGCATTTAAAATAAATAAATTAGTTTTTTACATATAAAAAAATTCAACCTTGATTTAGTGAACAACCTGGTTATAGTGAAATCACTCTGCAAAAATTAGTTCACTCTAACCAGACAGCACTGTATATATTCGATATTAGTTTTAGGTTAAGTGACTGAAATGGATTTACATATATAAATTTAAACTTTATTAAATTATCTAACTTTTAGGGAAATATCTTGTTTTATTTAATGACTTAACTTAAACTGAATTTCACTCAGAATTGTATTCCCATTAACTTCCTTGCCGCATTATATTCTAGACAGTTTCGCTAAACCTTCTTAGCTTAAAAACTACTTACAGCTGGCGGCTACCGGACCTGAAGAAAAAATCCCAAAAAAAGTATCAACTTGATTCCTTATAGTTAAATAAGTTAATAAATTATTTTATTACGTGTATGTAAAGAAATTGGCAAAATTCAAACACAAAAACGTTTGTTGAATGAATGTGCAATTTGCACATCATTTTGCCAATAAAGAAAATATTATATTTATTCTAACTACAATTTATTGTCGAAAATACTCGTAATAATTGCTTTAGCATTTCTTTAAACAAACATTAAACAAAAGATTTCTTTTTTGTTGACTTAACAATAATATTTATTGGGGAAAAAAAATATATACAAAGTTTTTTGATTTTAAACAATTTAGTTTGTTTAATCGCTTTAAAGCTGCACCATTCAAAAATAAAATGATAATTTTCATGTTTTTTTTACCATTTTTCATAGGTTTTCAAGTCTACTGACGGGGAGGCCATTTAATAGACAGTTAGAAAACACATAATTTTTGGTTTTTTAAATATTTTTTTGAGATAATTTTTTCTGTGTCCTGCTTTATTACACTTGACTGTAGACATTTTAATAAGCATAAAATTGAGGCTAAATAATTCTTGCCCGCTTTGATTTCTTCCTTCCAAACACTTTTGCTTTATGCTCTATTTATTTTAGTTTATCGCATTTATATAATTATTTTTTGACTCGTATCATGTACTCTTATTTTAGCTTCAATCGCTTTCGAATATAAACAGTATATTTTGCTAAAAATAATTTAAGTTTCTTACCTCTACAACCATTAGATCCACCGCATTTAAAATTTTCTCATCCATCTGTTCGTCGTGGTCATTTAAAAGCTCCACATTGATCCATTGCAAACCAATTATGTGGCCATTTCTCGATTGATTCTGAAATGCCTGCTGCACGCTTTCTACATATTGTAGCTGCAAATCGTTCTTGAAACTACCTCCAGATTCATATACAATCAGTACCGAACTTAACTGAGCAAAATAGCTGCTGACTGAAAACAACAATATATTAAAAAAAAAAAAAAATTAACAACTATTTTATTTTCACATTAAATGTCTTGTTCAAAATTATTTACCAAGATGGTGAACTAAACTGGTTATTCCGTATAATTGTTGCAAAGACATTTGTGCAGTTTGTACAGTTTCTGTTTCGATTTGCGGTTGAAATTGCAGTTCAAGTAGCTTTTATACCCAAAGAAGATTTAATGCGGACAGACAAGTTTTATTAAAAATATTATTTTCTGTTTGCTTTGGTAATTTGATAAAAAGTAAACAGAATTATATTTAATTTTCATATAAATTGAAATATAATTGCAGCTGCATAATATTGTATGCAAACAAGAATAATAGTATGTGTGTGTGTGTGTGTATGTGTGTGTGTTTGGTATAAGTATCTTAAATTTACTTTTCTTTGGCAAACACATTATTGACCTTTCAAATTTATTATTTGCATTGATATTGAAAATTATACAAATACTGTTTCAACTTTAAGTCAGAAATTTGAAGTGGCTGGAAAGAATGTATGTGTATATATATGAAACTTATTGAAAGTCACTTTGTTTAAGAATTTCTTTAAGCACAATATACCAGCATTAAGCCGAAGTGCCTTGACTGAAAATAAAGACTTCGAAGTATAAAATTATTTTTGCTTTGAACTAAAATGCATCTCAAAGCTTGCACTGCCATCACACGCTGGGAATTAAAACTTTAATCTTTTATTCAATTATAAAATAATGTTTAAATGCCACGATAAATCCAGTCAACTCCTGCAATTTATGTGGCCAGGTAATTATTTTTTGGCCAAAAAAAAAAACTTGAACGTAAAAATATAAACTCTAGCCTATTTCATGTCCAAAAAGCACAAGAAGAAGCAATTAGTTAATCTTAAGTGAAAAAAACGGAAACAGATCCTTGAGGAGAAAGATTTTTTAATGGCTTTTTGTCTTTTCTGCTTTCAGCAGCTCAGCAAATCTTATGGCAGACAATCTAACATGAAAGGTCGGCGTAACACATTCATAATGAAAAATTTCTCACTAAAAACTCTGGCCCTACAGTTAAGTTGCCCAGAACACAGTCGTGTACATCACAGCCAAACAACTTACCACCAACAGCTTTTCCAACTAAAATATATACATATATATATGTATATATAAATCTTTGAGATTTTTCTCAACTGTTAAAAATGCCTTTAAATAAAATTTATATTTTTGGCTTAACTTGGGGTCGTGGCTGGGTATTTGAAACTGTGAAAAAATTCTAGAAAATTTGCTGCCAAAAACAAAACAAAAAAAAAAAAACGCTTTAATTCCCCTTAGACACCTGCGGATGTAGAAGGATTGTTAGAAAATAATGTTGAATATTTTGGTTGCACAAGCAGAATAAAGTTTACTTATTTTCGGCAAATAATAATTATTCTCTTTTTTAAGATCTTCTGCATAGTAATAGAAGTTGTGCGTACAAATGTATGCATTGAATGCCGCATTTTTATTGACTTTGGTAAAGAAAAAGTTGTAGTCTAGACCAAAACTCTTTGGTTTCATTTCAACAATTGCCAGCATAAATTCAGCATCATCACATTTTGCAAGGACAAGATAACGTTTAGTAATGGGGAAGAAGGCTACGCATCCAACATACTTATATTGCCCTGGCAACTTAGGAAACATGTTGAGAAAGGAGGATGAGAGATGATGTAGTGATCGTGAACATTCGATTCGAATGCGATGTGCAAATTACTAGGCAAGTGATCACAAAACGGTGTAACTCCATCATTATGGTTGTACAGTGGCCGCAAAGGCTTATTGATCTTCAAATATACCTACAGGATACAGAAATTAAAGGAAAAACTCAGCTTCTCTAAGATGAGATCAGAGGACTAAAATTATGTTGTAATTAATTATAATTTTCAATTGATCTTAGTCAAATGACATTATCAGGTTTTATTTTAAGAAATTGAAAATGCCAAAAGCATTTCTAAAATCGTATTAAAAATAAGAGAATCTTCAGAAAAGAAGACTATTAACGTTGGCAATTGTTGACTGATTGATGCCCAATATTATGGTGTTAATTCAAAAAAAAACATAACACTTCACACTTTTCATTTAATTTTTCATTCACTTTGGAGTAGTCCTGACAAAAAAAATCGCTGTAAAGCTTTCGAAAGGGTCCTTTACACAACCAGTCCATATTACTGTAGCTTGATATTATTAATTATCCGTTTATGGAAACAGTTTGTGTGTCTATCGGTTAAATGTGTTAATTGTTGGGAATTAATGTCAACTTTGTGAACTCGCATTCGCAAAATGCCAAGTAATTAAATTATAAAATAAGCACCGATTTTATAAGGCATTTGTATCGATTTTATCACCCCTGAATTTGACAGCAACTGTAAAAGAAGTAACATTCAGGAACAAGAAAAATATAAATGTTTTTTGTCCATTTTCTAGCTGTCCATACATTCCGAAAGCAAGACGCTGTCGGCCAACAGGCAATTAAGCAAAATATATAACTTAAGTTGCTCAATAAATTATGCTAGTGTGACCGCTTTGTAGCGATTACGTTTAGAATTGAGTTTTGCTCCATGTAGACGAAAAAATATTGTGAAAATATACGATGATAATGGGAATTTTTGGGTGGTTACCCTAACACTGTAAATTGTGTAAAGTTTTCAAATTTGTGCCGTTAAAGCCGAATCTTCTTATTGCCATGTAAACACATTGCCTGTAATTGTGTTGTGGGAGACCTTCGCATTTCTACACCCTTGTCTGACAAAGATACAGTTTTGTTTTTTAATTTAGATATCAAATATTTTTCAAAGATATATTGCAGACGAATTATTTTGACTATTTGATAGGACGTAATTGTGTAACAATTCTAAACAATACCACCAAATAAAGTTTGAAAGAGGCAAAGACGAAAACAAATTCAACAAACCCACAATAAAGAGTTTCAAAGTTGAAACTAAATTGTGTGGAATTTTCCTGCAAATATGGCTAAAACTATTCAATGGCGTAATTGCTCTAATTGCTTATTACCTGTGCATTGCAATGGTCACCATTTGAGCCTTCGTTTATTAAAAGGAGAAACCAATACAAATAAAATATGTTCTTCTCACACACACGTTTTATAAAATTTATTTAACAAATCTTAAAAGGCATTCAACATGCAGCAAAAATTTCACATAAAACATTTCCAAATAGGTACATACATACATATATCTGAATCTTATCCTAAATACAGCTTGGCAGCATGTTGTGCCATTTAATTACTCGGCTACACTAAAACTGTAACAAATTTTTTAATCAACCAAAAATTTTTAACACATCCATAATGAATTTATTACCTAATTACTTATTTGCTACTAAAGGCATTAATATATAATGAAACATTTTCAAAGTGCTGCTGATTGATAAATCTATTTGCATACGGCGTTAATGTGTAATTTCGTACAGATTCAAACACCAAAGGAAAACTTGATTATGTGTAATAAATTTAAATATGTAGAATAAAAAAGTTATATAAACACAGCTGGGGCTTCTACTCTTAACGCAACGTTGTTGGCAAAAACTTTTCAAACGAAAAATCAAAAACTAAATAAATGTAAATCGTAAAAAATTTGCCATGTCTATCAAAAATAAACATATTCAAACTTGTTTGTTGTCTTTCTCGCTCTCTCCTTCTCCCTCACCCGCTCCGGCTCCATCAC
Source organism: Epicampocera succincta (assembly GCA_932526305.1). NCBI lineage: Eukaryota > Metazoa > Arthropoda > Insecta > Diptera > Tachinidae > Epicampocera > Epicampocera succincta. The sequence goes on from OW052034.1 coordinate 65,620,949, forward strand.
TATCTTTCTGTGTCATCATCAAAGGCAGTGATGTGATATTATTGCCTCAAGGGAATAACTATACTATAGTATAGAACTCGTATATGATTTTAAAAGCACATGGCATAGTTTGTATTGCCGCTGCCGGCGCTGCTTGTTTTAGAATTTTACAGCCTGTTAAAAGCGTGTGTGCGAGTGCGAGTGCGTGTGCATGTGCGTGTGTGATGAATGTCTGTCTATCAGAATGTAAGAGGCAGATTTGGCATCACATTAATTTGTAGCTATTTCGCCTTCAAGTTGTTTATGTTGCCAATTTGAATCTATCCAAAAGGCAAATCAAAGGTAAACAAACACTAATTTAAATACAAACAGTACAGCCCTGTACACTGGTAGACTTTTAAGCAGAGACCGAAGTTGCGGCACGTACAGTAAGTTAATTAATTTATTAAGTTCGAAATACAAGTTTAAGGTAGTGGATTTCAATCGGGTAACCGATTTTTGCTGAAAATGTTTTTACTACAGAAAGGTTTTTACTTCGAAAATTGTGTTTCCTTAGGATTTTCAGTAAGAGCTTTTGCCAAATATTCTTGCCCTTTTCAATCTTAGGCTTTTGGCCATTGATGATTCCTTTTGGTATTGCCTACAGAGTCAAATGTTTTCTACACTATAAAAAAATAAAATAAAACTAAATATACATAAATATTTCTAGAAAAATTTTGTGTGTACTTTAGCTGTCTGTATGCCGAAATTTCGTAGTTGTTCGACTAGTCATCAGCAGACGTGAAAGCCTTGGAAAAATATGCTCAAACATTCAACTTTATATTGAATTCTCTTTGAAGAGACGATTTTACAAAAGCCATTTTGTGCCGTTATTCAACGATTATACATATAAGATGCTCAAAGATGACATAACACATATTTTTATTACCCTGCACGATAGAGACAGCAAATAAAATAATTTGTTGAGGAGAATTCAGAAAGAAAAATTCATGTTACATGTGATGCAATACAATGAATCTGGAAAAGTTAATCGCATACTTCAAATCGGATAAATTGAATAAATGAGAAAGTCAGAAGATTGAGATAAATTGCATTTGAAAAATGAAAACCAGAAAAACGTCTACCTGGCGTTATCCGTCGCCTTTTCCGCCTGACAACTAAGTTAAAATACAGGTTTTGTTATGAGTATCAAAGTTGGGCAACTTTGACTTTGACTACTTTGACAGCTATTAGTTAATTTTTTCTTTGCTTTCATTTAGTATTCATTGTGCCAACCTAATAAGTCGTTGTTGTGTTAACGTTAGTTATAAAAGGCAACGGATGACGCATAACGGATTCTATAGGCACCGGTCTTTCATTTTATTATCCCTAAATCTACTCGTATATACATATAAATATGTATACAAACATATATGTAAATATGTATATATGTTTATATCGATTTATACCAAAGCAAACATATTTAGTAAAGTTTTTAATAAAAAAAAAAAAACGAGAGGCTGTGCAATTTTCATCCCTGATTTCCATGAAAATTTCGTATAATTATTTAGTTTTTAAATTCTTTCTTTAATCTATTAATCTCGTGTGTATATTACGGCCATCTGTACTTGTATGCTGATATTTCTATCACCTTCTTCCAACTCTAGTTGTAAGTTTGGAATTATTGGGTAAAAAATTAGCATAAATAATTTTCTTCACTGGAATACGTGGTGCGAAAACGTTTCTAATTACAAGGCCACCATTGTATACATATACATATGTATATGTACATAAAAATATACCTTAATACATACATACATACATACAACTGCAATAGACTGTCATGGAAAAGTTTTAAAAACTTTCATGGCAAAAGACCATCTCAAATTTATTGGATTTTAGTTACATCCAAAATATGACGTATTTCTGTGGTGCGCACCAAGCCTAGAAATTCTTTGTTATTTAAAATGTTTATTGAATTAATGTCGTCTAAAAAGTTTAATACTTTTGTATTAAATATATAACAAAAAGCTGTTTAACAAAACAAGTCTTACAGAGACAGTAAATTTTATATAATTAAATATAATTTCTTTACATAAACCAAAGTACTTATTGTTCTTATTGTGGTCTATAAAATTGGTTGTAAAAATGTTGCACTGTCGAATGAAACAGTATTGAAAACGGTGTATTTTAATGTACAAAAATTTTTGCTCACACTGAAAGAAATGTTGCGTTTATTTTGCTATTTGCCACCAAATAGTAAAAAAACGCACCGAAATTTAATAAACGCGCACAGCGCACTAACGGAGCAATTTAAAAAAACGCAGCGTGTTGACAACGCTGAATGTTGGCTTGGAAGCAGCTTTTGTTAAAAGTGTGAGTCGTGTTCTTCTGGTTAATTTTAACAGCTCCCTAATGTATGTATCTGCATACTCTTAAACAGAACTTATGTTATTTAAAGCAATATATATATATTTTATATACATACTTATGTTTGTATAGAGCTTAAGCAGATATGTTATCGACAACAATAACAACAACGTTGACTCATTTCTCTTGACGTGCTGCCTTTTTCCTTCTACGTAGTCATTATGCATAAATTGGGCTGATTGTGTTTGTGGAATGGGCTCTTTTCGTTGCCTTTGTAAACGGGTCTGTTTTAGGCTGCTCTTCTCCTTGGTGGCACACAGGTTTCTTTGTGACCACACAAGCAATATTTTTCAGAATTTGTTGAGTGTGTTTCTTATATTTAAATACAAGTGATTTGGTGTGTCCCATGTTCTTTTAAAAATTAAATTTCTTAATTATTACCGGGTAATTGAATGCACTTTACATAAGTTATTTCACTTGGTAGAATTACTTTTTATTTTCTGTTCTCACTTAAATAAATGCTAAGCATCTTATTCAACAAATGCGTTGAATTCTTTAGGAAATACTTAAGCACTGTGAATGCTTTATTGTGTTTTAAAAACAATTTATTTTGTTAATGTTTTATTTTGGCATAAACAGGAGAACAATTTAGTTGTTTGTGCCATAGTAAATGCACCACAAAATTAAACAAACATTTCTAAAAATTAAAAACATTTATGTTTATAATTCTGCTGCAGTGCTGTTATAATAATAAAAGAATGCCTGCAGCACGTTGGCGTACTCGTATTAGAACGGCTGAAGATGAATTTAAATTACTCTATACATAAAAATGCTGGTGTGTTTTGTAAGTCACGTGATTTTAAATTACACGTAATTTTTGGGTTTCTCAAAATCAAAATCTGTTTTTTTTTTAATTTAATTGTTACGTTAGTTAATTTTTTTTAGAAAAACTGAATAATTTAATATAAATTAAACTGTTTTGTTTTTAACATTTAAATTACGCAAAAACTATTTTAATATGAAATAATTTTAATACAGAAACACAAACGAGAAAATAAATATTTTAGAAAGATTTTCATAGCCCATTTTTGATTGTATTCGTTGGACAAAAATTACTAATATATCGGCTGTACTCGTAGCAACGGCATCCTTTTTTAATCTAATTCTGCTATTTAGCGCAACAAAGCGTTCATGTTGAGCTTGCCTGCGACAAATAAGTGTTGAAATTAGAAATACATCCTTGAGTTTGGCTTCCAAACTACACTATTTTGAAATAATTATTTAAAATGCCGAAGTAGAAGTAGTAAACAGTATGTTTTTTTACGCTATAAATATGTCACGACATTCCCCTATAAAATCCTTTTATATTCTTCCACTTCTACATAAACTTTAACTTCAAATTTAGAAGAGTTTCTTTTCATTAAAAACGTTTTTATAGAATTTGTTTTAAAACTGTAAAGATAATAGAGAGTGTTTAGTAAGTAAATGCAATCTCTATAATAATCATATCATATGCCGCATTTAAATCGTCTTTAAAACAAATTTTTCTCTCTTTCAAGTTACGGCATTTTAGCAAATATCCATAATTGCGAGCTGGAGCAAATTTCTGTAGATGTGGAAACTGTGTTTTAAACAAACATTTTGCAAATATTTTCCTTTTCCGAACTCTTGAATAACTAACGGATTTTGGTTTTAAATACGCTGAGACTTATAATTTGGGTGAAATTAAAATCAAATTGACCAACGTTTCAACATTTTTAATTTCACCCAAATTATAAGTCTCAGCGTATTTAAAACCAAAATACAATTTGAACTAAACAACACACACACACACACACACACACTTAAATGAAATGAAAAAATGCATTTAAGATATAAATGCTTTTTCAACGTTGCTGTGGGATTTTCGTGTGGTATTAATGTTGCTTATTGTTGGATTTCGTATGGTAAATTTGCAAGTTTTAAAAGGTGGGTGGTTAATTGGGCTGTAAAATTTCTCAATGCTAAAATTTGCAACAGGCAACATATGCATTTATAAAGAAGAAAGAAAACTGAATTTTAAACAATTTTTCCCAAATGCATAAACACAAGTGCACGAAATTTTCATAACTGAACAGAAACAAAATACGAATAAACATATACACGTTAATATGTGTGTGAGAATATGTTTAGAGAAATGTTGTTGTACCTCGTAATTGCATGGGTTAGAAAAGCAACTTCTGCCTTTTAGTCATTTTCAAATATGACAGCTGTAAAACATGACTGTGGTCTCAGAAAAGAATGTATTTACTTTATTTTGTGTTTACTGGATTTCCGCTTAGGGTAGTGAATTCTTACCTTGGCGGCAATCAAACCCATTGGCGGCCATTATCATGCAGGACCTTTTAAAACCGTCAGTAAAGGTCAACTGGCAAAATTGGGACCAACACGCGCCCGATATGCATTTTAAAAAGTATCCTAGCCTTGACCACTGGTTGAAATGCCTATCTTGACTGTAACTTTCTGGCTGCGGATTAAATTCAAATAACATGCAGAAGCGTTGGTAACATAAGGAGGCGGCATTTGTGAGTTACTGGTAGAAGACCTTTTGATTGGAAGTCCAAATATCCTACGCGCTGTTGTTGTCTTGAACAAGATACTTGTTTTAGAATGGTACTGATCTCGTTGAAGGGGGAATGGGCCAGTGCACTCAGGGCAAAGTTGTTGATTGCTCTCAACCTGGCGAGAAGCCAGCAGCGATCCCTGAAAATGGACTGGTCAAGCTGACATACTGCCTCCTCGTGGCGCCCCTGGATAGCCCCTACAGCACCCGTTTAGAGGGGAACCAAAGTGTGCAGCGAATCCCCTCTGTCCAGGGGTGTAAACCAGGACCCGGTCCTCCAGGTTTCGGGGGTTGTGCGTGGGGGTAACTTCCCTACCGTGTAAAAACACACTAGTTTCGACACAACAACAAAGAATCAAAACTTTGTTGGTTGAGGCCCAGGTTCACCACGGACTGTAGCGCCAAAAGAAGAAGAAGAAGAAGAGATCTCGTTGAAGTCTGTTGTTCTTTCGGGATTTCGAGCTACCAGCTCCTCAGGGTGTCAGATCTACCAAGTGGATTGCTGGTAGGCTCGAGCAAGGGCCTGTATGTTTCTCACAACCCACAAGGTGTCGGTGGTGAGCAATTTACAAGATCACTGCGTTGAATGGCTCCACCGCGAGATTAGGCCGAAACAAACATGAAAATAAAATACCGAAGTCCAAACATTCCTGAATTACTTAATAAACACAACATCCACTAGATAATGTGATCTTACTAGTTTCATAGATCTAAATTTCTGCAGTTCAGCGAACTGCAGGATACATATGAAGATGTGCATACCCTCATTAAACACTTTTGTATGTCGGTGCACATGTGGAAGCTGTGTTAAGGTATACATGTAGCATTTAAATGGTTTATTTACACACTCTTATGAATTTAAAATGCATTCACAGATACTAATTCATAAATGAATACTTAAAAAACAGTATATTCTGGTATGTGGAAAAAGTAAGAAAAGATTGATAATGTTTTTAAATTTGTTTAAAACATTCGTAAATTGGGATTTTAATTAATTAACAACACTTGATTCTTCAACACAAGCATTGATTTATTTTACAATTACTTTGTCTTAATATATATATATGTGTCATTAATTTCTTATCTTGGCTTCTTCCCCTCATTTTTCAATTATAATGTTAAATATATTATAAGTAAATTTAATTATTTGGTTTCCTAGAGTTTGGACTTAGACTGTTTAGTTAATTAAATAAAATTAAATTAAAAAAAGTTTAGATTTAGATTTAGAATTTATTACTATATCTTCTATTAATTCTTAACAATTTTAAATAATAGGTTTTTTTTTTTTAATAACAGGTTTCCTTACTATTATGTTGGGCTTAAAAGTCATGTGAGCGTAAAACAAGAAAAGCATCGTCATATGTGTCTCAAATTAGTATCATGGTGTAAATTTCCAAATTAGCATAAACGGTTCCAAAATCTCGTTCCTTTTTTATTTTTATTAACAAGCACAAAGACAAACTGGACGACAAGTATGCAAAATTTATTAAAAATAGGCTGGCACGAATTGTGTTCGGTCTCAAACAAAAAAGGAGTTGATGTTCAACCAAAAGTTGTTGCAGTAGACAACAGGTACTTAAAAGAGTGGTTTGTTTCGAACAGAATAACATTTTCATATGAACAATATAGAAAAAATTGTATGCGCCTTATAACTTTAGCTTAACTTAAGTTAATAGTATGCTTTTATACCTTTTCTCCAAGGTTAATTTACCCCACTGAACCCCATGTTTATCTATTGTAAACTTACCACTCTTCGCTTACACTTGTATTTCTTATAGTAGATTTGGCACAATAGATGAGTCTTGTTGCAGAAAACTTTTAATAGAAAACATTTCTATGTTCCAAATGTTTGTTCACAACAAATAGGTGAATCCATCTTTATATGCCCTTTCTCCAGGAGTCTTACACTCAAGTACTCTTGCCCTGCTCTCATTATGCTCCTTAATTCTGATTCTTTTATAGTGCCATTTTTTAACTATATGGTCTAATTTGGAAATTTACCAATTATATCATATTTTTGTATTTTATTGTTATATATTCATCTATAGTATTTTATTTATTTTTACTACAGGGCTGCCATTTGTAAAAGTTTTCGGGTTGTTAAATAGTTGTGTAGATTTTTATTGGTAAGAACAAAATGTGTTCGATGATATTTTTTCTGAGATCCTTTATCATTGAAAAATTTATAGTCACACAATTTAAGTAAGACACAAGCTCTGAAGTACGACTTTACTATGAGAAAATTTCTATAATCTACATTTTAATATCTTGAGAGGTTTGTAGCTTTTCGGTGATTAGTCCAGCTTTTCGAGCCCAATATCATATTTGAGCCATATTTACGGGTTAAACAATGATGTTTACAGCATGCATGAAATCATCGGGACCTTAGTACACATATACGAAGATGAGAATACCAAAGACTAGCAAAATTCAAAATGGCTACTTAATATTGGAGATGCAAATATACTACACTGTAATACAATGGTACTCTTATACCCTTCATTTTCTTTTCTGCTTTACAATTTTAAGGTTATAACCATATCATTTATTTAACTTGCAATCATACACCTTAAAGCTATTTTGCTCCACATACTTGTATAAATAATTTTAATTGTATAAAACTGTTCTTATCTAATATTGTTTCAAACTCTATACCCTTTTGGTCTTACACTCCTTTGTTTTTATGTTAAACGAACGTCCCCACTTTGTTTTCGATCCCTGGTACATAACTTTAGTATATATATATAAAATTTCATTTCAGAAGTCATTGATATTAAAGGCTATTAAAATATTTTCTTGTGGGCAATTTAGTAAAAATATATCAGGGCTTAAAATTTTTCATACAAGGAAAGCGCTGCAGTTAAGCTAGAAACATCCCAGATAAACTGAACCAACAAACAAGCGATGACAACAGCTGCTGGCACAACAAACCCAAATACACACATACACACATACTCGCATGCACATCTTTAGCAGCTCTTCATGTAAATGAAAACATGTAACAAATTATGTTTCTCCGTTTTGTCCCCTGGAATAAAAACGTTGCTTCCAAATCAGAAGTTTTGTTTTCTTTTTTCGTTATGCAGAACAACATAAACATAATTTTTTTGGAGGAAAAAAATAAAGAAACCTACAAATGTGTTGAAAACTAAAAATATTCCGAAAAGTTTGGGCCAAAATCATTTTCACACTTCAGAAAAGTTGGCACAGTTTTTGTAACTGCAAATTTTACATTTTAATACTCGTACCAACAGCAAAAACACTTAAATATTCATACACTCATTCATTCATTCATTCATTTATTTTAAGTAACAGATTTCCAAATCTATCCACAAACTCAGGCGCAAAATGCTTGGATGAGGATGAATGAAAATCGTAATCAAGAATTTTTGAATATTGCTTTTAACAGGCTTCGTGAATGACGGCAAACGTGCAAGATGTCATGTTTTTCGGTTGCCAAAATGGAGAATATGCAGTTCGAAGACAGCAAGATGGGGGTTGTTTGAAAAGAAATTTAAAAGTTACCCTTCATATACCATATTTCTCCTGCTTCTTTCAGCGGGATTACTTGTACATGCTGCACCCCTTTTAGTGATTATAGACCTGCCTCACGACATTCGCCAACATTTTGAAGAACCGAAATCTGCTTAGAGGCATTTTAACGGAACTAATCGCTACATGTCGGAAATGATAAATGCAAAGGGTAGATGAACCTGCTAAAATCCGATTCATATATATTCTGCAAATCAGGTTTTTGCCTTTCAAAATTACTGGCAAACGCTAACCTTCGATATCGCTCCAGACCATTTTGGCTGACAGATAAGTATGTGGTGAAACCCAAAAAATCGAATTAAGCAGAAATAACATTCAAAAACATTTTTTAAAAGTACCACCTCATTTTTATGATATTTTAAAAGAAGTGATTGAAAAATTTATTTTAAAACATTATTATGGCAAATTGCAGGTATTCATTTTATATGCACTTTATCTAGAGAAATGTGTAAGTAGGCATCAAAAAGTTAAGCTTAAAAAAAACAATTGGATCATTACATGAAATTATTCTTTCATCAAAAGTTTCTTGGAATGAATTAATTGCAACGCGCGCTGTATTGTACGTGGCCCCGTTCTGTCAGCAAGATTAATGCCAGCCAGATAAAGTGGGACAAAAAGTATCTAAATATGGAGGACATATGGACCAGTCACTCCGCCAGCCTCTAAAGCACACCAAAAAGTAATTTACTGTGCATGTAAGTGTAACAAAAAATTGGGGATTATTCTCAGTCCAAATGGGACAATTTGCAGTGAGGGTATATTTGTATCCATTCAACTAAAAGTGGGCTTCACCGAAGTGCACAATGAAATGTCAAACCGAACTAAAGAAAAAGGTGCAAATAAGTTGTCAAATAAAACAGTGCTGTCAACTCAAACCTGTGAACTTCTAAAAGAAGCAAAGAACACTTTTCTATCGCTTATATCAATGTTTTCCGATATAAAGTGATTAGGTCAGATCTGTAAGATTTGTAAATAAATTTTTTTTTGTTTTACTAAAATAATTTTTTTTCGAAAATATATCTTTTGTGCATACATTTTTTTACTGTTATTTAGTTAAAATCTCTGTTGAACTTGAGATATAAACTAAGTATTTACAAAGCTATTCTTGAACCTGTTGGGAGTTCTGGAATCCAGTTGTGCGGATCATCCAGCAACTCAAATATCGAAATATTGTAAAGATATCAGTCTAAAAGTTTAAGATCAATGATCTTTTCATACCGAAAGTTATGGAGGGAACAAGAAGGTTCAGCATAAATTATATGGAAAGGCTAAGTCATCATGACAATCCCTTAGCAATAGTCCCTCTCGATGACACTGAAGCAACAAGGCGTCTTAAAAGGCTTTATATTAAATTTAACTAAATATATAAATGGAAGGATTGTAAAGAAAGAAATTCGTGTAATTTTTCACTCAAATCTTTTCGTTTAAGCAAACTTTTGACAAACTATAGGAGCACAAACTCCTCCTGGTTACGCTTAAATCTTAGTTTAATCGCCTATTTAATGCGAGTAGTTGTTTGTAGTTTTCAATATATTTTGTTATTGCACGTAATCGCTGCAGTGCAAAATATTGCTTAAACGCCAGAAAGGAAATTTGCATCACGCCATGTATTTTCTCATTTAAAACGAGTGCATGAGTTTGGCAAATGGCTTTCAAATGATTTTTAGCCGCAATTACTTTTTAATGTTGCCAATACCTTCATCTCCAGCTCAGCATAATGGAAGCAACCATTTGTGGCATCTTTCACGTACACAGACACACAGGAGTACTTCTATTGCCATAAACATGCAACAATCATTTTTATTCTTGCCTCTTTGGCAGTCTCGCAAAGGCCCGGCCCGGCCCGTACTTTGTTTGATTTCAATTGCAAAATTTATAAATAAAGCAAAAACAACAACAGCATGCAGCAAAAAACTTTCGAAATGAGTCGAGTTAAATATTCGGCACAAATTATTCATTTGCAAGCAATTTGCACCTGTGTTCGTTCTAATATTTACAAAGTATTCCTTGCGTTTTGTATCTCGGGTGATTTCCGTTTTAATCAAACGACACGGGGTTAAAACCGTTTTCGTGCATTATGGATTTTTTCATTAAGATAAGTATGTGTGTGTGTGTGTGTGAGTGTATGTGTGTCTGTGCGTCCACAAGCAAGTAGTGGGTGTAGATATGGCGCGTGAGATTTGCCTTCATCCTTGTGGGTTTGCTGTTTTATTTGAAAACGAGTTGGTATAGGAAAACTGTACTGAATTTGAAGTTTCAGTGAAGATAACAAGAGACTCAGCAAAGTGCTTCACATTTGGCTTCAAATCATTTCTCCATAAAGTTCAATGATCAAAAAGTAAGTTTTGAAAGATCGGACAGATGGACTATGTTTGTTTCATCAAGCTTTTCTCACTCAAAATTTAGTATCTTAAAGAAAGAGAAGTTTAAATTGTGCTGCAAAAATTATGCTGCATCATAAATGAGAATGAATTCAGCAACTTTATTTCACTTAATATAATAAAATGCTGATTTTCTACTGTAGAAAATTGCAAGCTATCATTTTACTGATTAGCAAAAGGGTAGCACGGCTTTAATTCCGTTTAGGTCGCAAAGTGTAAATTATCTTAATAATGTAAAAACCCTCAAATGGTCACATTGAAATAAAGATGCAAATGGCAAAAAGAATTTTACTTCAATGGAATCAGTTGAGTGCTGTGTGGATCTACAGAAAATGTTCATGCTCATATGAGATGATGTTGTGTGGTGATCCACAGCCGCCCTCTGAACAAAAATCACACGATCAAATGCCGTACAAAGAATTTAATGCAGTTATATATGTAGGACAGGAACTAACGCTTACAATGACAGCACCGCTGGAATTGTCACCACGATGAAAAGGGCTAAATTATGGTACATGACGCTAATTTGGCTTCAACGTAGAATACTTCTATGCCGATTGAAATCGGTTATATGCAAAGCTAATGTATAGAGAGGTAATAGCGTTATTATTTTTAATAACCTGAAAATAACCTCACGGGATGTTGGTGTACCGAAGGGCTAACCAAATCTTTTGTAGGGCTAACACGACTCAACAAACTGGTCATTTCTTGTACATGATGATCTTGAACCATATCACAAAATTCATAGAAATTCTCTATACAGTTCAGAAATCAAGGCATAGAAGATTAGTGTACTGAAATCTTTTGAGGACATTAATTCCTAACCAATTTGATCCATTCACTACACGGTGCCCTGCCAAAAGAGACATCTGTTGCAAGCCACCAGCACCTGAAAAGTACGATAGTTTCTGCTTAGCAGAATCTAACTTTGTCAAAAAAGGAGCTGCAGAAACGTGTTATGGCTCAAATGGCAGAACTGAGATTTGATGAACCTTCTAAGTTACAATTACACTATATCTTGAATACAGGCTTAAGGGTCATTGAAAGAGGACGTGGAACGTTTTTTGAGGAATAATTTATAGTACTCTGAGCTGCATAAAATTTATTTAATGGTAACTTCAAATGTCATATATCTACATGTCTTGATCGAAGTTTATATTAGTCCTGTAATCAGTCATGGTTATGAATATCGTAGAGGACCCGAAACTAAGTGATTGGGATGAAAGCTAACAAATAGTAGTGCATTAGAAAATGTTTCTGGAAAATTATTATCCTTGTATAGTTGCTAAAACGTGGGGAAAACATGAAAGCAAATCCAAAATTTTGAAATAGATCTAATTAAAAAGTTCATTTATGGTACATCAATTGGTGTTTATTATATCCAATAATGTTTACGAATCAATTATAAGAGTCCAATCTACTAATCACGCAACCGTCTGTTTATTTTTCATACAGTTAAGCTTTACTTTTTGCTCAGAAGTAAGTACGTGCAGATTTCCCTTTGTCAAATTTGATTTGTTGCTGATAACCATCATAGACATCTGCAAAGAGTTTTTAAAACTGTAGTTGTACTTAAATGGCAGCACACAAGTAATATTAACAATTTAAAATTATAGAAATACCGGAATAAAATATATTCAACGACACAGATGGTTACAGACAAATGGCAAAACACAAAAAGCTCAGTTTGGGATGGTGTGGGTTTAGTAATGCACTCTCGATGCAAATAAGGAAGTACTTAAACCAACCCACACGCCGTATCATGTCCGAACATGCTTGCACTCACACAACTGTCGATAATTTCATGTTGTGAACTTTGAGTAGGAGGCTGTTTTATTTCCGGTTTCAGCTTATGCAAACAACTTTTTTTGTATCTATTCAAAATTATATAGAAATTTTATACTTCCGTTTTTGAGGTTGTAATGGTTTCGAAAATACACATGGCAAAAGAGTTTGGGGATTAAATCTTAATTTTAAATGTGCTTAATAAATTTTAAATTTGGCAAAAATCTAATTTCAGTCAAATTTCTTCAGCTTGAATTGATTATAAATTTCATGTATTTAATGTCGTTACGGAGGAGACATGTTTATAATTTGTGAGTAATTAACATATTAATATGGTTTTGATTGGATCAACGTTGATGACCTTTGTAGCGTTGAAGGAGGTGTGCAAATGAAATTTGATTCGATAGACAGCAGCGAAGCAGTCCAAAACACACGTACATACATACATACAAAATTGAAAGATATTGAATTCGAAATTTAATTTGTAAACCGAAAAATACTGCCTTTTTAAATGAAAGAAGGGCATAGAACAGTTATTTTTATTACAAGACATGAAAATCTTTTTAATCAACTTAACCTTAATTTTATTTATGCGCAGAAACAGGCAATGAAAATGTCTGGCATCATTAATGAGGCAAAAACACAGAAGTACATTATCACGCTTCGTTGTAATAACTTGATAAAAAACAAGCTATAAGAAACAAAATCAGAAAAAAAAAAATCAAAAGCAACTAAAGTGATCAATGTCGAGACATGCTATGCTGCAAAATCCATGGAACGGTGGAGGTTGCTTAAAATTTTACTTAAAAAATTTATATAAAAAGTAGCTTAACATGTTTTCGCTTACCTACATACAGATACACATAATAATTAAGGCACTTTATGGACTTTTTGATTAGGGTATCACCTAAAATTGAGGGATTCAATCTTTGGCCCTGTTTGCGTTGATGGTTTCTGGAGAAGAAGATTCAATCACGAACTGTACGGCTGTACAACCCGACATGAGCCTAACCCGGCGTCTACGGGTTCAACGTCTAAGCTGTTTAGGCCATGTAGAGGGCCAAAGGAAGAAGAAAACGGGGATTGCTACCAGTGCTTCTTGCTCACATAATTTATATGTATGTATTTATTTTCGTAGATGTTTGTTTTCGTCTGATTAATAAAAACAAAACTAAAGTTACGGACCTGCTATAAACTAAGAGCGCAACTAATTGACCAGGTGGGCTTCTACAACTTGATGTCGTTATATTTTATAAACAAAATGTCTGAATTTTGAATGTGTTAAACGAAATTATTAAACTTAAACATATCTTTCCAATAAAGATTGAACGGCACAATGATGGTCGAAAAGTCATTGCATTCCGGTCTCACACGATTGTAAGTCAAATGGCAGGTTAATGAATCCTTGGACGCAAGCAACGTCTGAGCAGTTAGGGGTGGGGGCTGAGGTTGTGCCCTCAAAACAATCAGCAGCAAGAGTAATTGCTGTACACAAGAGAACAAACTTATATGACACAAAATAACATTGACTTCAAATTGCAATAACTTTTTGGCATGTCCCGAACAAAATACATTTCCATACGGTAATCACGTACCAAATTTTGGACTTGTTTATGGCGAAAAAGCCTACGACGTCAGGTGTACAACAGTCAACTAGGATTTTGTCAAATTACATCCCTGATCAAATGCAAAATCTTGTCGTTCAAAATATTGCAGCAAATGGTAATATTGTGTGTCAAATTTCTTACCGTCTTATTATTATGACACTTGACTTTTTGATCAGCCTTAACAACAACAAAAATCTTATATCTTGAACTGTCCTTAACTGCTTCGGAACTTTGGCAGTCTGAAAATTAGTTTCTCTGTACAAGTTGATTTTATTTTTCAGGTTTTCTATATCCAATTTTTTCAGATTATCACTATTCTATGGGAGAATAATGATATAATGAAATTTCACTTTATCACATGCGTAAACCTTGACATGTGGGCTTCGGTAAAACTTGTACATTTCGCAGACTCTTATGGAAGCTTTAAACTGTTAGTATATCGCTGAAATCACCTATGAATTAGACGGTTAGGATATCGAGCCTTTGGTGCAATACTGTAGTAACTCAAAATTTGAATTTTTTGAGCTAAATATGCAGAAATGATCTTTGTGGAAATATCTATCATTCTATTCTACAGTTAAAAATGTCTTTATTGCCTCTAGCTACTTCCAACAATATTTATTTGCAATAATTAAATGAAATACATTTTTTTCAGTTCGCGATTTTTGAAATTACTACAGTATTGCACCAAAGGCTCGATATGGGTTCTTAACGGCTGCGACAAAGCGGACAATCCACTACTTTAAAAAAAGGAAAGCAAGTTGTTAAAGCTTTCATTATCTCTCACTTTCCATAAGACAAACTTTTAAACTTCAGTTGGAAAATTTCGCTATATTGTTTACGGGATCACCACCAATTCAACAGTCGTAGCGTTAAAATACTCTCCAAAAATTTGTGTGTGCAATGCCGTGTGGTGCCTGAACGCCCCAACCGAAGCTTAAGGCATGCAACACTCAAAATGAGAACTTGTTTCTCGTTTTTCCTAAGCCAATAAAATCTTCGATTCGGGTAATCGGGTGCCACCTTAATGCCAATTTTCATTCTCAGTTTTTTGTTTTCTTAATAATTTTTCATTTTTAATAGCATATCAATCTCTTGCTGAAAGGTTGGCTTAACATCATTTGATATGTAAAATAATTGTGTATTTTTGTATCTACTTACACACAGACATACATACATATATGTATGTACGTATGAATGTGGGTATGTTGGTGTGGTTATTAAACTTTGTACATTTCTGTTTTTACATTGGTGTGTGTGTGTGTGTGTTTGTTTTGGTATGTGTTGGCACGCATGGGGTTGTTTGGTGTGTTGTTTTTATGCAGATAATACCCTTCACCATTTTTTACCTTAAAAATTTCATGAACAAACGTGTTAGTGAGGCTTCGGATAAAAATAAAACTTGTTTCTTTAGGAACTACTTTATATATGTATGTAGTTGTTTTTTTTTATTTCACAAAATATAATGATGCCGGCATTTGCATCAGTTTAGGAATAGGTTTAGGTGTGTAGGTTTGCCCGTGTAAGTGTCTTGCGTTGTACGGTTGTTTTTCTTATCTGTAGGGCAAATTGACATTTTGTTAAGCTTGTCATACAAGATCTATGTAGATGGTGCTGATACACTCATAAACTCATAAATGTAACATTATAAAAATTTCATAAGCCCCTTGAAGCATATTAAAATCACATAAATTTTAATATTCTCTACTCTCTAAACTGAGTGGTGGGGGGAAGACCAGCACTGACTACAGCAGAAGAAGAAGAAGACTCGCTGGGAATGGGGTATAAAAAGTGCTTGAAAATAAAGATTCAATTTTATAGTTTATTATATAATCAGCGTGATTTTGTTACACCAACACACCTGAGTATTTCGTAACATGTTGAAGTTTTCAATTATATGATGGAAACGGAAGTGTTTGGGGCATAGGAAATACAAATTATATACATACATACTCGTATCATTTTATTTGATTAAATTTTAATGGGTCTTAAGTCCTTAAAACAAATTATATTGTTAGCCGGTAATGAACATTTTTATAAACAATATTAGGAATGCTACGAACAATTTCGCGCAACTGGATTAATTCGTCGTTAAAAATGCGCCCCCTTCTTTTATTTATTGAATAACCAAAATTACGAAGCTGTCCGGTAATGGGAAGTAAAATGTCATAAGTCGCGGGAAAAAGTAAGTGTCCTGTTATGGGACATGGGTTGTCCGCTTAAAAGGGAAATATTTTAATAGTCCCTTGCCAGTTTTTTGGTATTAAAAAAGAGGTTCCGCTTTAGGGAGATGTCGTTTAGGAGCAAGTACACTGTATATATATATCAAAAACTTTATATCACAGATAAAGCTGCATGTTATTTGTTTCTGTGTAAAAGTCTGTATAAATACGGATATTTTTCGATACAGAAACATTGATGCCCAGCAGTGACAACCTTTATTTTAGACTTGAAGACACCCCTTTCAAGTTGGAACTCCTGCTGTTTTCTAAACTCTGCAAACAAAATAAGTTTAATTATATAGCAAATTACTGAATACTGAATTAACGTGCCACTGTGAAACATAACTGTCAATTAAAAAATATGTTTCCTTTATCGTCAGCACATAACTTGCAATGATGACAAAATAATTGATATAAAACAATTGAAGTTTATTTCAATTTCTGGTAAACAATTATTTTGGAATTGCAGATTGATTGCGAATTATCGTTTTTATACAATATTTTCTATTTCGATTGTTCGATGGAATTTTATTTACTTCTAAAACTAAAAAAAAGGTTGAGTAAAATTTACTTTTTATGCTGTTAAGGATTTATGTAATTTAAGGAGGAATTTATTTAACTTTGATTACTTTGAAATTGTGTTCTTTAAATAAGTCTTATTAAGTTTTCCATAATTTTTTTTTCATTTCGTATTGCAAATAAACATGTGAATATTGGATGAATTCTAATTTTGGTTGAGAAGCTTGTTTGTTTAATTAATTAAATTTTGCTTTCTGTATTAAGGTAAAATCTATTGGTTATTCTTGAATTTATTTTGCACCAATTATAAATATTTAGCTTTTATAATTAATTTCCGTGTACCTTTGGAACTTATATATGTACATAGATCTTTATATTATTACCTTTTTTATTGGTCAGATAAATATAAAGATGGCGACACTGTTGATCCCACTGCCGCTGCAGATCATTCAAGTCAGCATTAAATCAAATTTGTAAATTTTGCAAATCAAAATGCAATGAACCAACAATTAAAATACTCAATGAAACAACCAGCAACTCGATAATTATTTTCGATATTATAACAATAAAAATTATTGGATGACATACGAGGCCTTTTCAAAAAATTAGATTAATTTTAATTTTTCTCCAACAATATTTATTTATTCATCAATTTCTGTTGTGTCTCCCTCAATTTTTTTTTCAGTCTTCGATGCAGTTTTGATGCGACCTTTTTGGTCTGTTCTTGAGCTCTCTCTGCGATTCGGTTTCTATTTCCCCAATCGTTACAAAACGCCGTCCATTCAGGGGTCTCTTTAATCTGGTAAACCGGGCTCATGAAATTTGAAAGTTCACTTTTTTATTTGAACTGACATCGTATTTGTAAGTGTTCGTAATTGAATAAGTTCCTTTTATTTTTATAGTTTTTTTTGCTTGTAGATTTGTTGAATATAATTTTTATTTAATGACAAACCCTTGTACATATTTTTTTTTCTGAATTATGATACATACATAAATATATGTATACATGTATGTATGTACATATGTTTATATATGTCTTTTTAAGTTTATTAACTCCTGTTGTCAGCGACTATTTTAAAAAGTAATATTTGGCGTCTCTTTTGCATTTCTTCAGCATTGTTTTATAGTCATAAATTTTCTTGCTTCCTCCTCAACTCATTTCGGATGTACGAGCGCTTTTTAAATTCATATCACTTGCTTCTTTCCTTTTTAATAATAATGACATTAATATTTGCTTTTACGTGCTGTTGCAGTTGTTTCATGGAACGAGTGGCAAGCGGACAGCAGCCGTTCTGCCGGTGCCGGTGCTGATGTTGATGTTGATGATTACAGCTGCCGAAACGATGATGTTATACGTAAAATATCGATTCATCTTTTTGTTCAATACTCGTTACGCTGATAAATACATGTATTTAATATTTTTTTTAATTCAAATTTAAGAAATGTTTTCAAAATTTAAATTGGACGTGGAAAGTAGCAAATAAAGTATTACAAAAACCAAGAGGTTACTAAGATATGGATTGAAGTTGGTTGCAGTTAAGTTTTTCATATAAATAGTTGAAAGGCGAGAAAAGGACCAAGAGAATGTTGCGTCCATATATCACGACAATCTTGAATAAAAACTCTGCGCGCGAAACATTTTAACTATCTAAAATCTATTGTAGAAAAATAATGTATTAATGTTTGGAATCGAATTAGTTTTGTAGTCGTAGAACATCATTCAATTTCACTTTACTTTAAAAACCACCTAAATTTATTAATATTATGAAAACTGGAGAAAAATATAATAAAATCTTATTTTAAAAATATGAATTTTTAAGGAGTTCAACTTTTGAGCACTTCATGTTTCCTTACTCGCCGAAAGTAAAAACTGTCAGCCAAGTTTGCTGGATAAAAGTGCCAAGTTAATGGGAAGTTGTTCAGAAATAGTGGCACCGATTTGCTGTTAATCACTTCAAGCATATTTCTCCTTGCAGGATCTGATTTTCTTCTGTTTATTTTTTTAATATCATTTGAAACATTTAAAGTGAAAATGCAGTTGGCTTGGGGCTTAGAGCGTACGAACCATATCGGTTTTCCAATCATGTATAGCAACCTTGCCCGTTAATTATTGTAATCTTAATTGCAACACGCTGTTCCGATGGATGACACCAGTGAGTTACTAAAAAGTTGCGAAAGTTGTCCAAAATGTGCGATTTGCTGACTTACTCGTTTACAATAATGTACATATTTTACTCATATTTTTTTGTTAAAAAATCTATAAAAAATTCAAATATTTGACGAATTATGAAAAGCTTTGCGACAAAAATAGTAAATTTTTTCTTTGATAAAACAATTTTGAAGTGAAGTTTGACGGACTGAGTTTGATGTGTTGCTGTACTACTTCAAACTAAATTTCACACACGTAAATTGAATCCTAAGGGCCGCTTTACACTCACATCGAAAACAACACGGTGCACCGCGTGACTTGCCATCCCAACGTATAAATAAGAACTTCTTCCCACACAGGTTTACATACACATCTGCATTCGAGCTTAATATTTTTTATGTAAAAAGTAAAACAACCTTAACGTGTACGAAGTCTTGAAAAGTTTTTGCCCAAAGGCCATGCAAAAGGTGTTGCGTTGTCTTTGAAAACAATTGCTTTTTTTAAATCTTACTGTAATTGAAGAATTATAAAATCGAATTTGGTTTTTTAACACAGTTAAGAAAATACTTAAAAGAACGCGAAAGAAATTATAAAACAGGCACACAAAAAAATCATAAAAGGAATAGCACCAAAACACTGATACTGTTTTACATTCGGCTACATTAATGCAACACAAACACAGAAAAACAAATTGAAAGAGTCTCTGCTTTCATACACACATTGAAACTTAAACTTGGATAACAAAGAGGGACCAAAACAACAACAAAAAAAAAATCGTATGAAGTATTGAAAAGCCATAAAGGCCAAAAGCCCTAAAGCCTTCACATACCTTTAGTGACTGGTATTAAATTTAAGAGTGTGTGTGGATGCGTGTTTTTTATGCAGGTTGTTTGTACATAAATGCTGCAAAAATTGGTAAGCAAAACTGCCTATAGTGTCAGCTCCACACACAGACACGACTCTACCAACTGACTCACTCACCTCACTCACTGTAATACTCTATCCGGGCTTATGATAATCCTCAAAACTATTAGAAAAACCGCTTCAAAAGCGAAAGAAGTTCAAATACTTTTATAGGGGAAAAAAAACAAAAAAAAAAATAAAAAAAAGAACAAAAAATATATTTACACACAAGTGCACACTTTTACAGAGTTTTGCATGGAGAAGAAAAATGAATACCGCCAAACAAATGCTGAAGACAAATTGCATTGTGGCAGGAATCTATTGCCAAAGGAATTCAAATGAAACGAAAACATTCCAATAACGACGACTGCTTTGTAAAAAACAAAATTATAAAAAAGCCGATTCTAAAATGAAATGAAAACAAAACGATGCGTTTAAGAAAAAAAAAAAAAAATAAATAATAAAAAAATAGGAAATATCCTACATCTACGATGAAAGATGTTGCCGAAAACGAAAATAGATTTTTTAGGCAACGTTTACTATTGCGCTGGTACAGTGGAAATTATTTAATTTTGTAAATAGAACAAAAACAGCGAATAGATTGAAATGGAAGAGTGACCTGCTTCAAAGGAAAGTTTAGCTTATGCGGCTTAGAGCCGTAATGAGACTTACTGTTTCTGACTTATTCAGTTTTTAGGTATATATATACACGTATATATTTCAATTGAAAATATTACTAATAGTGAAGAGTTCAACTATGCTGAAAAAAAAGCTGTAAAATAGTATCAATAGTGTTCAACTTATAATCGACTAAAAGTTGCAAGCGTCAGAAAAAATCTCAAAAAACATATTTGTTTAAAGGTGACATTTGGAGCTGAAA
Organism: Epicampocera succincta; assembly: GCA_932526305.1. NCBI lineage: Eukaryota > Metazoa > Arthropoda > Insecta > Diptera > Tachinidae > Epicampocera > Epicampocera succincta. The sequence goes on from OW052034.1 coordinate 65,641,877, forward strand.
ACGCTTCAGTGTGTTAATTTTTCAGATTTGTATTTTTTTTTCTAGATCTGCCATTTCTTCACTCCAACATATGATGAGGCATCACCGAATGTTGTCAAAAAAAAAAAAAGAAGTAAACAAACTGTATGCAATTGTTATGGATACACCTTTCTAGCCAAGTCCTTGGAAAGAAATAGTGCTTATATTCCACAGTATTTTAATTACGTGGCCACAAAAAGTTCAAAATCTATGAAAACATCAGTTTGATCGTAAATAAATTACATTATTTTGATTAACTGTTTAATGGTTCACAACTGCTTCAAACTTCTTGTCATATCTCGTAAATGGAATTAATGGGAGATCTAATTAAAAACAAATTTGTTGTTAATTCAAATAAATCAGTCAAGCGAATTGGGAAAACTCGAAGCCAACACTGTACTACTGTTTAAAGCTCCTACCGGCAACTGCTTCGTTTTGTTATACCCTCCTCCAACAACAATAGTCTCACCCAGCTGCACAATATCCAGCAGCATTTCTTATTCGCGTCTGCCACTGATAATGTTGCTGACATTTCATATTCAAATACGAAATTCATTTGAGTTTAGTTTTTTTTCCTTGTGCCTTCCTTTCATCTTCAAGCCCCATAAAAACAAGAAATCTGTATGTAAGAGTAGGAAAGGAAGAAAAGTTCTTAACATGCCTACGAGTTCATTCAAGATACTGCAGAATATATCGACAAAAGGAAAGAATAAAAGCTAAGTACTTTTTATTTTTTCCAATTGATATTTATACATGTACGAGTAGTTTGGAAAATACAGCCTTATACCGCCATTTGCCGCACATAAATTTTCTTTGCATTTGAACATAAATCAATGTTTGGCTCCTGTCAACATTTGCAACATCTTCCAGTAAATCGTTTGTAAGATATGAATGTATCAAGAAGATTCTTACGTTCGATATTTAACTGGAAGTAAATCTGTGTGCCAGCGCAGTTGTTTGTTGGCTTGTCTGTATCCTATGGAGTACGTACATGTATATTCCAACACTCACATTTGGGAAAGCCCCAGTATTAAGAATGTGAAAGACAGATTTTCATTTCATTTTCCTATTTTTTTGTTCTGTGTTGATGTTAAAAGTTTATATTCTGGTACTCATTTGTATACATCATGTCTTTTCATGTTTTATTTGAGTGTGTTCTTATTACACGAAATATCACAGTTGACTATGTCTGAGCAACGCATTCGAGGACAAGTTGTATGCTGGGACATGTGACGGGTGGGAAATGGAAGTAGCGTATGACAGTCGTCAATAAAGGGTGAAACAATTACAGGTGATCAAGTACGCAAATCACACCATTAGTAAAACTTCCGAGTTCTAGTATAAAGAAAATTGAAATATCAGATCGAGTACGAAGCACCGATGCTGGTAGCATCTTGTTGACTTGCCCTGGATCAAGACTAACCGTATAATCAGGGCTTTGGAAGTTCGTAGAATAAAGGAACACTGAACTGCGTCTCCGTCGGCTGATCTCTTTAAGGAGATAAAGAAAGACAATGTCACACGCATGAAGGCACAAGGACTGCTAAGCTCCAAAGCGAGTACCGATACCGGTACTTAATTATAAAAATGTTCAAATTTGAATATTGGAATAGTGAATCTGCGCATTCGCCGAAAAGAGAGCACAACAGGCTTAATGAAAGCTGAAGTGTTGAACGGAAGCGGGCACCTGCAATCCTTCTTTTTTGTCATGAAAATTATGCTGAGCTTCTTTTTAGAGGCTCAGGCGTATGATTTATCGTCGAAAAAATTTTTGTCATACACTTTTGAACAAACAAATTTTATTTCATTTTTAAAAAGCATGAATTGCAGGTATGGAAAAATTTATGCGATGCGAAATGGTGAACAAATTTTCCTGATAAACAATTTGAATTAAATTGCAATGAATCACCAACTAGATAAATCTGTCTTCTAGCCTTCTATGACCACATGGGAAATATTTTTGTTTACAGTTTTATAGTTTTATTATAATTTTTCACTTGTTTTTATATATTGAAATTTTTATTTTTGTAATTGTAAAAAATTTAGAAATGCACAAGAAAAAAGCTGTGCAAATTTTTGCACATAAATTCAATGGCAATGACATCATCAATAGTTCGGTCAATTGGGATGCTTGAATGAAGGCTTACATGTGTATTTGGTATACTTGACTGAAAAGTATTTAAGGGCTTTAGGGATCAATTACTTACACATTTAAACAGGTAAGAAAGTCAATAGACGTAATTAGGTAATTTCTCCACATTTTCAAAGTATCAGATTTATTGCCTGTTTGTGATGAATATTTTACAAATAACAAGCACAGCTTTTACGTAAATTACTTTGGAGTAAAATTCACGACACTGATTTCAAACTTCTGTTAAGCCATAAATCACTGTTTCGGTACGAAACAAGTGCATACAAATTGTAACACCTTTTTTTTAAAGACTTAAACTTCTTTAAAGCTCATTTTAGATATTTCAGCGCAAATTAAATATGTTTATCATTTTCGTTTTCTACCCCAAAAGTTTTCAATTTCTATTATTATTGTAATTTCTTTATTCAATTACTCATTTCATGCAACTCAAATAACCTGAGATGTAAGAAGAACTTTATGGCTTAAACTTGAAGCAAATATTGAAACAAAAGATAAAACATTGATTTGCTGCAAGTCTGTTGGCTGCAAGGATAGTAAATGATAAAACTAAACTCAAAACTTAAACAGACAGTCTTAAGAAAATAAACTACACAGTTTGTACAATTGTTAGAAAAAAAGGAAAATAAGACTTCGGCATTGAAGTTGTAACAAGAAAGTGACCAAAAACTGCAGGTATATTATTTTATTGTTTCATAACCACTCTTAAACTTTTTAAAACATTTGTAGATAATTCAAGTTCTTTTACATTTTATTTTTTTCGTTTAATTTCTTATTTTTTTTTGGCAGCGGGTGTAGTAAAATGGGAGAATAAAATTTGTCCTTATTTTAGTTTTGCTCAGTGGGGAAAATCTTTAGCCGAAATCAAAACAAAAGTTACGTTTTTTGAGAATGTTTGTCGAACGTTGTGCCATTTTTAAAAGTTAATAGCAAAAACTGTACAAAACATGGCAAGAAGGAATTAAATAGTTAAGGATAAAAAAGGACATTAGTTTCGTCACCAACACAGCAAATCACTATTTTTTTTATATTCTGCCAGCTATAAAATCTATTTTTGCAATAAAAGAAGTCGCCTGCTTTATTTTTGCTTGTAGCCCTCTAGTTTCCAAACTTCATTTATTTAAATGTTTTACAATATTATTTTAGATTTAAATCACTTTGTTTTATTCATATATATTTTAACTCTATTTATTATTTGCTTTTGAAGTAAATAGAACCATTGCGAATTCATGGCCGGTAAATTGACTAGTACAAGAACAAAGCTTAGCTGTTATGGCTAAAACCTAAAAAAGTAATCAGCTGTGTTCCCAATTTCACTGGCTATAAAGTGTTTCCTCGGCAGCAGGTTTAGTCTTCGAGTATTTCGGACTAGAGGTCCTTTGGTTGGCACGGCAACTAAAACCCTAGGAATTTCATATATGACGTCGACTAAGCAGGTTCTTCTGAAACCTTTAACGAAGTCAAAATTGGCCGAAAGGAGACAAACAAGCCACCTCTATAGGTTGAGGCATCTGGCTGAGTTGGGACTTTCCGGTTGCGGTTGGGACAGGCTGTGGGGTATGCCAGGGTTTTCTGCGCTGTTGCTGTTGTCTCGCAACAGTTTCTGTTCCTCGTAAGAAACTAGACGTTGGGAAATGTACGGGCCTGGTGTTTCATTTGGATTTCAGGTTATCAACTCAGGTGCATAGTCTTCCTTTAACTGTCTAGGGAATTACTGCCTGAAGAGATTGTATAGCCAGGGCTCTTCAGAAGGTGGCTTGTGAACTTTTAAGTCTGTCTGGTAATGCACCAGAGGGCGGTGGTGAACCATCGCTCAGTTTCAGCACATGGAATTGGTCCACAGTCAGATGAGGTCATATGGCAGGTGCTGACATAATTCAATTCCACAATCCGTTATGAAAAGTGTACTGTAAAGTATTCGTAATATGGAGGAGGCATATTTCGATTTTATTTTTTAAAGAATACGTTTTTAACTTTTTCCAAAAAACACAACATTCTTGAAAAACTCCATGTGTTATCCTTGCAAAGTAGAATTTTCATAGTTTTTTAAAAAGATTAGTTTTTTAAAAAGAAGAAAGTTAAAAGATAATTAAATATGGCTTGGCGAACACTTTAGCTTCCTATCCAAAATACTCGTAATTTGAAAAAATATGAAAAAACTATTAAGTCATTCCACGTTTTGAGCTAAAATTGCGGTATTAGGTTTTGTTCTATTTTTGCGTTAAAGAGTTTTTAGTTTAAATTAGTTTTTTTCTTCTCCTGTAGAGTAACAAAAACAATGTAAACCCTTCCTATATTAAGCCATCGATGTGTATGAGGAGTCTAGCAAAGTATGGAAAATATTATATAATTTTTTTTTATTTTATTATAAAAAAGACTATTAAAGTGTTGAAAAATCGCTGTCAAACATTAAATCTTTTTGCAACGATATTTTTAACATTCGATATCGAGATTTTGTTGTACAAGTAATTTCTGTGTGTTCATTTTAAAAATCTTTTGTTTCTGGCATTTTTAGATCTTGTTATATTTTTAAGGTTTGATTTTGGGTTTTGAATTTGTTCTGAAAGTTTTGGACATTTCTAACTTGAAGACCACACGATCAAGTTTTCTGTCAAATTCTAAATTCTCTCTCATTTGCTTTTCCCAGTACAATCAATTTGCTACCAACTTTGAGTGAGTGTTTCAATTTAGGCTCAGGAAAACCAGCTGATTGCAATTTCAATGAGCAAATTTTTATGTTTTATGACTTTTGAAAATAAATTGCTTTAAAATTGCGTACAGCCGGCACCGTTGCTTTTAGTTTTTGAGGATGACATTTTGGCAAACAGCGCGAGTAAAAGTCTTTAAGGAGAATTAGAAAAAAAACTTGCTGGTGTGACTGCAGTTGGACGGGTGGTTTGTTTACCCGTTTCTGAATGCCCTTTCGAAAACACAAAATTTTACAACACCAAACAGCTTTCAATATTTTTATATAATTTTATTTATAAAGCGAACTTATTTAACGTAAATATTACAGTTGTGAGGAATAGCTGCATTTTGTAAATATAACTCAATTTGTAACGAAATATCCTTTATTATTGTAAATAAAAAAGAAACTTGTAGCCACAAAAAACAAAAAACAACAAAAAAAAAAAAATAAACAGAAAACTGCAAAAGTTGATACAATTTTTTAAAACCAAAGAAAACAGAAATAAACAACTTAGTTGTTTCCGTTTCTTTCCTGTTGAACACAAGTAAATACTTTTATTATTTTTGTATATATCTTTTCTAAGGAATACAGCATAAATTTTTTTATTAGATTATTTGCATTGTTGTTTAGTCTTACCACGAAGATTTATTTTCTTTTTGTTGAAGTGGAATGGTTGAATAACTGTATTTAAACAAGTTGATGAATGCGAAAGTGGAAGTACATTCCAGTGGAAGAAAATATTGAAAGTTCTGTCCATATAAGAAATGCCAAAAATTAGTTTATCTGCACATATTGGTTTCACTTCAGCTTCCAACTGAGTGATTTCAGACGACTTGGGGTCTTCAATAACACTTAACAAGACACTTTTTGACAGGGTTTTGATCTTAGAAATATTATGAAACGGTTCGACGATGTCGAACATTACCGTTCGCAAATATTTCAAATAAATAACTGATAGATATTTTGACAGGAAATATTAAATAGTTTGACAATTGAAGAAGGAGGTTTCAGTTGCCGCGCTTTTGGTGGCATTGTTTATTTTTTAGTTACTGGTGAAAGGGGACTGGGATTCAGGACGTTTAAAAGAAGACCCCGACTTAGGCCAAAAATCATCTTAAGTAACAAGAAAAAATTTGACAAAAATGTTACTGGTTGGTGTGAGTTTTTCGACGGTGATCCGTACTGTTTTCAAAACGACTTTCATGAAGGCATCTTCGTTAATGGCAAATGCTGCAGAATAACGATAGCCAATTTTTTTCGGCCAAACTGAACGATAGGGACTTAGACGGTTTGAGGTGAGCGAAGGCTACACTGATCTTTCCCATAGGCAACGTGAATGTAACACCAAGATCGTGCAATTTGTCCCCTTTTGGCTTATTTTTGGCGGGTATCCTGCATCTCCTTAAAGCCCAGATAAGCTAAACTTCTGCTCAAATTCAGCCCGCTTTATTAAACAAAGTCCTTGAAAATTGGACCACTCGAACTCATATGACGGTAAGAAACTGCGGTGGCCATTGTAACGATAATGTAATTCATATAAAACAATCTTATTAATTCCGCGCAAAAGATTTTTTGATTCTACTTTAATATCTAACCGGCTGTGATACAGAGGAATATGTTTTTTTCAAACTGTATTTGAATAATTGTTAAAATTAAAACAACACAACTTAAAACAAACCTAATGCCTGTTAAATCATATATTTTAAATTTTCCTTTTACCACTGGGTGGTTTTGGACTTGCTGCCAGGAGTTTATGGTGGCTGTTCTTGTAAATCAAGTTAAGTTGCTACGACCGCTCGTAGATTCATTCTCGTCTCGTACTTCTATTTGAGTTAAGTATCCGGCTGCATATAGCGTTCTATATATATATATATTTGTTTTGGTTTGTTTATTTGTTATTTTCTTAAATATTTATGTAGTTATGCTTTTGCTGGTTATTAAGTAATAGCATTTTTGCCAAACGTTGTATTTTTGGTAGCGTATTTGTAACTGATATGTTTTTTTTTTAATAAAAATTTTGCTACAAAGTATTGAACTTTTTCACTTAATTGTCCTTGAATCCATTCTGCCATTTGCTGATTTTTTTGGCAATCATTCTGCAGTTCCTAATTTGCAAATCGTGATTGGCAAAACTTCTGCTATCCGTCTAAGCAACATTATTTTTGAGTAGCATTTCTTGGTAAATATTTCCAACTATTGCTGTTGTCTTTAAAAATTTTAAACATGTCATATAAGTTAAGCTTTATTATTTTTTTTGTTAGAAATATACTGTTAATTTATATATAGATAAGCTTTTTCTTTATGAGAGATTTCTTAAAAGTTTTTAATGCGGTCAGTCCCAATCATTAAATATTAATGCTTGTGCTCTTCAAACTTACAAAATATTTGCAATCTGCTCTAATTCAAGCTTTCTATATAAGTATTTCTTTAAAATGAGTTTCGAATAAGTTTTGATTTTTATGAATAATGACATGCATTTGTGAAAGAAAGATTTTGGCCAAAAACAACTGCGATTTTTTGGCAAAAAACTACTCATGCTTTCGCCCCCGCATTCACCAGATTCGGTCCTCTTTGGCTTTTTCCTGCTCCCAAGATTGAAGGAATCCAAGAAAGGAGTGCGTTTTCTGATGATCGAGGAGATAATAATAAAAAGGGAATATAAGAACTTCTTCGGGGATTAGAGACACAAAATGTCTGGCGTAAGTTTTTAAACTATGAAGAGGACAAACTTGCAGTTGGTGTATAAATAAATATGTTTTGGGAAAAAAGAAAATTCTTCATATATGAAATTTATAAAGGTTTTTCTCAGACTATCAGGAAATCTGACTGTAAAAAATTATTGGTTAAAGGTCTCTTATACTTAAAGTATTAGTTGCAGTGAGTGCGTAAATGGTTTCAAAATTTTAGTAATTATTAAATTTTTACTAAAATTTCGATTTTATTATCTTAAACGAAATAAGTTTGTTGTTATATTTTTCCTGGTTTACTTTCGGCTCTAAGAGAACCATAAACAGTTAATTGTTGTTAGTTGAACTAAATTTGCTAAATTAAAGTAACAGTCAGATATTCAATATGATTGAACGTTTTTCAAAGGATGTTAAAATTTTCCAAAGGAAAATAATATATCGAGTAAATATACTTTATTTGTAATAATAAAAGAAAAAGAATCTCAAGTTTAAAAAATAAATATTGGCACTGATTTTTTTTTTTTTAAAAAATAAAAAAAAAATATTATAAAAATATATAATATATAAATATATAAAATATATAAAATAATTTAAAAAAAAATAAAAAAAAAAATAATTCAATACTTTTATTAACAACCAAATATTTATACCCGTTATTGCCTGGGATGCAAAAGTAGCAGTAATTATTTTTTGAGAATTTTTCTATTTACGTCAGTAGAGCTGGTTTTGCAGAATACTTATTATACTTTAAGAATAAGAATTGAGAATAGTTTAATAGTTAAACCGAAAAGTTTGAGTAAAATAACTCATAAGTAGTTTTGAAAAATAAACTTTGAAAAAAGTTCATATATTCGGGAAAAGTGCCATTTGAAAAGTAGTCTACAGAGGTAAGTAGAAACAATATGGAACACGAAGTTAATTATTTAGATAAGAATATACGTACATACATGAATGGTGTAAGGGTAGTCATGGTGAGATAACTATAATAGTTGTATTTATAAAGCAGGATATTTATTTTGGATATGGATTATTTTACATTGTAGAACAAGTTTTTTTTTTTTTATCAGCAGTGGTATTGGCTGTGAGGAAAGCTATTTTGTGGTTAAATGTGGTGAATTCATAAGGGCCTAAGCGTACCTTTGGATAGGAATAAACTCAATCCAAACTCCTTTGGCCTTTGGTGGCCATACTCGGCTGGGAAGAGCTGATATAATTGCCGCTATCCGACAGACAATTTTGCCCACATAACACTTGCAACAATTCCCTTTTTGTCTCGCAAAACTTAAAAAATATATATAAATTTTTGAACATTAAGATGGGAGAACTTATTGCAGGTTTTATCAAACAATTTTTGAATTCCGTCCAGTTGTCGTTGCAAACACACAAATATATAAATTTTTCTCTTGATTGTTGACGGTTCAGTGATAATTAATTCTTCGGGAGATAAATATAAATCATACGAAACGCTGTACCGTTTCAAATTTAGGTGCGTTTTAGTATAACTATTTTCTTTATTTCGGTATGAAATTTGAATTAGTATTTAACAGACAACTGAAAAAAATAAAGTCTAGTCAAAACTATAGCAACCTTCGAAAAAATTGTTCCATATGTTTTGAAGTATAAAGTAGATGAATGGTTTTAATTTTAATAAAAACGCATGTCAGCTAATAAATGATTTAAACAATTGATTTAATTTTTATTTGATATATTATTTATCAATGAACTTATATTCCAAATAGCCATAATTTATAGTCAGCTGAAATGCAAAACTACTTATTTAACAATTGGGCGGTTTAGCAGTAGAAACAAAATATTTAAATATTTCGCGTTTCGCTTATAAAAAGGATGGCTAATTTTTTTAAGTCAGTTATAAATGATGAGAACTCCAGAAAAGGATATTACAAGTACTCAACGATAACCATATAGCCGAGACATATTTAATTTGCAATTATAATTGGAACACAAATTTAATACTTAATTAATGAATCTAAATGAAGGATAAATTCGTGTGTTTGATGTTCTTCACAATTTATCAAATAACTTCAATAACTTTCCTTTTTTGTGCTCTTTTCCTTATTTTTCGTTCGTTTTTTTGTGAATGGAGAAAATGTGACAAAAGAGTAGCAAATATATATTTTATGTTAAATAACAAATTGAAGTCATAACTTCAAATATGGTCGAGTAGACAACAACATGGTTACTTCAATGTAAATTTAAAATTTTTGTCCACAATTATATGACTCAATTGGTACAGCAGCAACAGCGAAATATATGTTCAAGTTGCATCGAAATGGATTTTTGCTTTTTCTTCGCTTTAAAACAAATCTTATTGGCGATTGCAATTACTTTTCTTTTTGTACACGAGCACATTTGTAGATGCTGTTGGAAGGGTTAATTACCAAACGAAAAGAAATTCGGAACGAATCTCTTGTTAAAAAAATGAATTGGACGGAAGTAGAAGAGAGAGAGAGAAAAGTTGGATATTAAATTTTGTTGTGGACTTTAGATTTAGATTTAAAGAATACGATGTATGAGCGAATTGCATTACTCTAGTATAAGAAAACACTTTTTTACTTAAACTAAATCTTTTAATAATCTTCTAAAAGCGATAAATTATGTTCGAAATTAAATGCTAACGAGTTTCCTAATCGCTTAACAGCTATAAGATGAATTTTCTTTTACGTTTCTTTATGATGTTTGTCAAAATTTACTGATAACTTAAACATAAAAATCATGAATATTTTTTTTTTAGTATTTTTAAGTTTTTCAAATTACATGAATTTTGCCCAACATCTCCCAACGCAAAATTTTTGAATGAGTTATTTTTTTAAAATCTCAAACCTAAATTTTCTTAAGCTGAAAACCACGTGTTTGTTTATTATTTAAGTGTCTAAGAGCCTGGAATCATTTGTTTTTCGAACAGGAGTAACAACTCCTGGCACTCTGAAATCGTTAATTTTAAAGTGAACGAAGTTTTAGATTGAACTTTTTTTTATTAAAGTCGATCAAAATAATGTATTTATTTAAAAGACAATAAATAAAAAAATATAAAATTTTCTTTTTGTGCTTCCATTTCTACTGTTTGAAGCGAAGTTCCAGAAATATACACAAGTTCAGTTAGAAATATATATTATACATGAGTTTAAGTTTGTAATTTATATCTCCGTCAAAAGTTTCCTAAGTCTTACCTTGACAATGCGCTCAAGAGAACGATTCTTATATAATTCATGCAATGTGTGTCGCTAATAGAATAGAAATAATCAATAGTTGAAGTTGTTTTGATGAAGTGCAAAATATCAACATAAATGTCTTATCCTCACTCCTGTTCACGTTCACAATACTCGTATCTACAACTTTCCGTGAATGTTAATTAAATAATCATAATTCAATGAAACTATTTGGCTCAGTTTTTGTTGGCATAGAAGTTTGCGAGACAAAAGTGTAAGAACTTTATTAAATGAAATAAATTACAATAATTATGTTTGCTGATGTCTGCGTATTATATGTGACACAAAATGTACAAAACAATTTGTACAGCAGCAAAAACCATGCAAGGAAGACTGCCAGCAACAATACTGGAAGCCGGCAAAAACAAAACCACAAATCTTCTATGACAACTATTAAGACAAACTTCTCTAAACGTAATTTACTATACAGTTTATAAACGAAACGATAAAGTGCTGCAGAGGAATGCCGGAGACTGGTAGAGGGTAAAAACAAGAAACTGACAAAACTTTGCACAAGAAATACCCAATTTTTGGCAAACAGTATTGTGTGAGTAGTTACGACTACCACACACACATACACACAAACACAAAGAACTTTTTATTAATTGGTTTCCCTGTGTGTGTGTGTGTGTGTGTGTGTGCGTGCGTGTGAGTTTGTGTATAATATACTGAATAAATGGCCATAACTCTTGTTGACACCACATAACTTATATTGGCCTTTAGTTTCAAAGTGTAAAGCCAATCAATTCATTATGAAATTTACTCGAAAACGACATAAAACAGCACCAAAATTTTGCAGTCTTGCTACAGTATAATAGTATCATGGTACTGAGCTCTGACAGACGAGGCCATGGAAAGCAACTTTTATGGGCAGGTGCAGCTGCCTTTGGTGTTTTTGTCTACAAACCAAGTTTGGTACTAATTGAATGCTGGTTTTAATTCCAAAAACTGTCAACAATATTTAAGAAATATTTTTGTACAACATTTATAATTTTAATTTTTTTAAAGAAAATATTTATATTCTAATTGAACGGAATTAAAATAATGTATTTTAATACACAGGTATATTATATTCAAAACTATTAGTGTATTTAGTCATACTATGGGTTTCCCCATAAGGCACGCGTGGCTTCTCTATGTACGAAATCAAGTTCCCACGGGGGATTAAGTTTTGCCTTAGAGAAACTTTTTTGGCTAAAAGTGATGGCGGTCTGCCGTTGATACGCTGCCTTGTGTGGGGTGTACTTAAACCTTACTTGCGTAACTGCGGCTTTAAAATGGGAATCTTGATGCTGACCATTTCGTTAAGGATCCTCCTCTCAGCTGAAATGTTCTGGTTGTAGTTTAAACCTAAAACAAAAAGGGGCAGGAGAGTAATTTATGCTGGTGGCTTCATTTTCCGGGCTGCAAATGTTGCTGAGGTGCTGGTGTCTTGCAACAGAGGCCTATTTTAGTAAGAAACTGAAAGCTGTAGAGCATCGGTTGAGTCCGGTTGAGGTCTAATGTTGCTTGTGCATTTTGGCCTTCCTCAATTGTCCAGGGCGTTGCTAATGTGAAGGATTAAATAGTCTGAAAGCTGGAGTAGGGTTTTATTATGTGAACGATGTCAGCATATTACGATAAGTTGCCACATGTGTGTGCAGATGCTGATGTAAATCAGTTTCCTAATCTGTTTTAAACTAACGCAGTATCAATATTTAAAATATCAATGTTGCATATTTATAGAACGCAAAATTTATTTCTGTGCTAAAGAAAAAGTTTTGAACTTTAATATTTAAAAATTTTGTTTATGATAATAATGTTTCAAGCACTACATCATAAAACTGGTTATGTATTATATATCATTATTTTGCTATAAATTGCACTTAACAAGATTAAATTTGTAAAAAGTACTATTCAGTACCAAATGTCCTTCTTAGCCGCCCTTTTGATAAATCCCATCATCAATATAAATATTGAATAAAATCAGATATTCTAAACACAAAGTTAATTTTTGCATCCATTCTTTATACCAGACTTGTGTGCATATCGTTAGTTAAGAGTTAGAAAATTGTAACTAATAAAGCAAAATTTAATTTGCAAACGCTGTTTTCAAAAACTACAATAATAGATAATTTGATATTTCGTATTGTTTTATGCAAAATTTAGACATATCTGTCTTCGAATCGAATCGTCTACTTCAAACGTGTGAACGTAATCGAATATTGAAGCTGAAGCGCAATCACGCACTACATTTTTTTAAACTTATTTCAGAAATTAATTTCAGATATTAATTGGCTATATCAAAATTTCTTTTGCAAGCCTCTGACCTTTAGGTCTTTTCGTAAATTCTCATACTATCATGACACTGATATTGTGTTACATCTCCTTTTTTAAGACTTGTTGGGTTCTCCTACTTCAATACATCTGGCAGCAATATTTTTTTTACTCGGGGTACCAGCTTTTAAACCTGGGATCACACTACTCTCACAAATACACTCTTTTTTTATTTTGGTACAAAATAATAATATCTTATAAAAATTTAATTGTAAGATTGTTGAAAACGATTTTGTGACAATGATTGTCATGTCCCAGTCTCACGATTGTTCACAAAACAGAACAGAAATCGTCTTCTTTATATATTTTCAAATAAAATCAAACACATAAGAGAGGAAAAGAAGTTTTGCAGTCAGAGAGTGGTTAAGAAAAAGTAATTATTTGCTTGACCAGTGTATCAAGTAGTTATACATCAGGGTTGTATTTGGTTGGTAACACAGCCGAATACTTGTCACGATTGGCACATTGGCCAATTAATTGTACAATCAGACGATTGGGTTATAAAAACACAAGAAAATTGGTGCGTTGGGACGTTATTTGAAACATAGGAAAAACTAGCGCCAAATTGTAACTCGTTTGGTGCGGGAATTTTGTCGAGCAAAAAAGTTTCTTAACACGAGTATTTTTTATGTTCTTTTTTGGACTAAAATAAGAAAGTGACTTCCTGATGGACATCCATTTGGGGCAAAATTTCATTATATTTATGTGAAACTAGATGTAATTTTTTTGGAACTATAACTTTTCAATTTGAGCTGGCGATATATTAATACTCGTATATATTTTTAAGTGCGTTTGCTTGCATTTATTCGTACTCGTACATTTAGTCTTTGCTGCAAATGCTTGTGCCAACAAATTTATTCTTGTTGCTGCTGTTTGCAAAACAATAAAATTCAAACAAAACTTTTTGGCAACCGGTCGTTGTACGAGCAAAACTACAACTTATTTCAAGAGGTGAAAATCTCTTTCATTAAATTTTTTCTTTCAAAACAACAATTTCACAAACGATAGTTGAGATATTATTTTATTGCCATGAAAATAGTGTTTGAAGGCTGGTATGAGTGGGAGAGAGGTTAGAAAAAATGTCAGAGTTAATGCCAAACTATTTGCCAGTAAAGAAGACAAGCAAACTGTGACCAAAGTTGATATTTTAGAGATACTACAAATGCTAAAGCAGTGATTACAGCTACATATGATTTTTGGAAAATAGTTACCATTATTTTGTCATACATACATACAATTTTTTACTTAAAAGACTTCATAGTCTTAGCTGAAAAGAATTAATAGAAAAAACAAGGAAAAAATTAATAAAATAGGTGGGAAGGGGCTAAAAACGACAATTATCATAATTTGCTGTTATGGTTAAGGAAATACAGAAAACTTAAGGTGCATCAACTACGAATATCTGGTATATCTTCAAAGCATGAAGCATCTTCAATTCTCATACATACATTTTTAGTTAATTGGAATAGCGAACGTCGACCATGAGTCAAAAACTCTCCTTCTTACACACGTGCTGTTGCAACTTGATTAAAAAATTATATTTTCCAACGCGTTCGAGCAGAATAACGATTTCGTCATTGTTGAATTTGAAGTTGAATTTATTCTATAGTTGATAGTGCGAGTAAAATTTTTGATGAAAAATCAAAATTGTTTTTTTTTCATGATAAATAATATATTTTTGGAAATGATATAATTGAATGCAAAACCTGCAGAAAAATTGAATTACCGGCAGAACTTTTTATGAAAACATAAATTCTACTTCGTTTTACTCAATTTTTCTTTGCCGGCAAACCCGCTTAGTCAGAATTGTTTAGTTAAGGCGGAGTACTGATTTTTCTAGGTTCCCAACTCACCCGCTTAAATTTCTCATCAGGTCTATTCAAGAGGAATGGATAATAAAACGGATGAAGGTTTCGAATTTATTGAAGTTTATCGGCCACTGCTTGTATTTTGGAAGGTGAAACTCTCTGACCGCACAGTGCACCGCAGAGAAAGCTGTTAGAAACTTTAGAAACAACAACAACTAATTCCACTGGAAAATTTTTAAGAACGAATTGTTATCATATTTCATTATATATGACAATGATTTCTTTTATATTTGAGCTCTAATCGCTGGTCCCACAATACCGAACGTCAACGTTGGCCAGTAGAAAACTGATATGGGCACTATTTACGAAGTTTGCATCTCTCTAGTTGATAATATTCGACATGTTGCGAAACTTCAGTATTTATTCAATGCATTTAAGAACGTTCAATGAAATATCAATATCGAAAACTCATTGTTTTAAGAGCTCCTCTCAATATATGATAATTTTTTTTTTTTTTTTTGGCGAAACAGCAGTGAGGATTTATGGTATTAATGATCCTAGTTAGAAGCGAAGGTTTTTGTGGTACTGCTGTATAGAATAGTGTTAATACTATAACTTAGTTTTTGAGGCGAAAGGTTTAATACCGGCCCAACACTAGATACTCGTATGACAACGTGAAGCGTTTTAAGAGCGAACAAACACATATATATTTGTATAAAAATACTTGCTGTGAGAATTTGTGTATCCAACGACATTAATTAGAAATGAGAACATAAGTTCAAATGCCGACTTAATTGCATGTGAAGGCAAATATTCCAATAGAGAACACGAAATTAAATAATGAATACAAAAAAATTTTCATTCCAACTTACGGTTTCTTTTATCTAAGTGTTTAAGCCGATTTTTTTGGGCAGGTTATTCAATTCTTTGCAGCTGCTCGAACTATCCTTTTGCTTTAATTTTTTTCTTCTTCTATTAGGTTTTTTTCTTTTTTCGGAGCTGCTTTCGTTTCGTGCTCTTTCAGCTTGGGTTGCGGCGAGGGAAATAGAACGCACAACGTATTTTCTTACACTAATTTTAATTTCTCCTTTATTTGAACTTTATTGTGCAGTTTCTTTTGTTTTGCAACAGTATAGAGTTGAATAGAGGGATACTCTATGTGAATTAAATTTCCGGTGACATAAACTTAATTAGCTTTTATTCTTGTTCTTGTCTACATTATATTTAGCTGTAATAGATGACTGTCTGTGTGAAATTTATATTTTTTCTACTTGTAGTTGCTAAACATATTTTTCTTTTCTTTCGTTATTCACGTTGCATAATTTTATTTCATCTTCTTTTCTAAAAGTTCCTTTTTTTGTTTCGAATCTAAATTGTTATTGTAATTGCATAATTTTGTGTTTTACCAAGTTTTTACCAAGTTAAAGTTAAAGTTTTTGCCATTTTGTTTTCGAGGTGCGAGAGAGAGATAAACTAAGTTTTATTCAAGTTATAAAGGAAAATCTGTTGGTGTTAATAAAATGCTAAGAATATTAACAAAAGGGCTAAAGAAAACTGATATCAATTAATAGAACTTAAATTTAATTTTAAAATTTTAATATAATTTTTTTGCGTAACTTGTGAAATTGAAAGGTTTTTTTAACCATTTACTGAAGCTCTTTTTGAAAGGGCCTTTGCTTATCTTGCTGAATATCCATATTGATATGTATATGGGAGTATATAAACAAGACAGATGTGGTTCTACTACCAGAGCAAAGACTATATTCGACCAACAGTCCAGAGGTCGTAGTTACGATCTCTAACAAAGACTGTGCTGAAAAAACAATAGCCACACGTTTTTTCAAATAAGCACAAACAAAAAACCTTCAATGTTGGGTTAGCTGATGTTGGTTCAATTCTGACTTACTCATCCCTGCAATATAATCAACAAATAGCGAAACACTACTCCTTCTTTACCACCTCCCAACCCAGTTCTGGGACCGCACTCTGGATATAAAAAAAACATTTTTATTTTTAGACTGTCTGGTTATCGTCGCTCATTTTCACAACTTTTTTATGTTCATGTTGTCCAAAACTCAAGTCGGTACAATATGGTCTCATTATCGTGCTTTATTGAAAAAAATAAACTATAGAAACAGATTTCGTCAAGCTTATTTTCTATATTAGTTTTCTTCAAAAACTTAATAATATATTTTCAAACCAGGGATGGCAAAATCGGTACAATTGCAATGTTTTGCTTGAAGCGATTTGTTTTCTCCTGTTTAACAATACAAATGTGCTATTTAATCTTGTGACATGTATGAAAAGTAGATTTAAAAATTTTATTTTGGGAAGCAGTTGGGGCCATTTTAATACTCGTTTTACGTGATGGACGCACAAAAGGCGAATAATTAATTAATAATAATAAAATTAAGATTAAGAAAAAATATCTATTTCACTTTCTTTTTAACTACAAACGAAATATATAAGAAGAAGAATGAATGTAAGGAATTTCTATGTATCCTGTTGAATTAGGAAGCCGGCACGAAATGTTTCGATTGGATGGGAGTGTGTAATACAAGATAGAAAAGAAAAAGTTGCTGCAACCATATTTTAACAATTTTGTTTATGTTAAGGTCAATAGTTAATTCCAACATTTCAGTTTTTCAGTTCAAAAAGTTATTATAATTCAGATATGTTGTTTGGATCCTAGGAAAGTTTAAAATGTACTGTTGCCATGTACCGCTTGAACAAATGAACTATAACACCAAGCATATTATGGTTATAACAAACATAAATACTAACTTCTAAAGTTATTTTTAATAACTACAAAAGTTTATTTAGGCCAAAATTGCAACGAAACGATTGTTGTTGCCAATATTTTTGTGATTTTTTATTCAAGCTACTAAGAAAAACGCCAAAAATTTATTTTACTATCAGCAAAATTTACGATGTAATAGTTTTCGAATGCGTCAATTGGACTTTTCAATAGCATTGAATTTTTGGCATCGTATAACAACTCTGTTTATTTTCATAATCTGGTGCTTATGAACAACCTGTTCGCTTCCATTATTATTTATGTAACTGTCAGTCAACTTTGCCACCGGAGCTGGCAGTAGGATTACTTTTATTTTTTTTATGCTTCAAAGTTTTGTGCAAAGAAGTTCGTGTTGTTGTTCGAGTTAGTGTTTTATTTGTCTTAAATTTAATCCCTAGCAAAATATTTTATACATTTTAAAGTTATTTCTTCAACAAGCCAAGCAAAACTATTCTTGCCACAAAAAACAGGGAAGAAACAATTTGGGCTAAAAAGATGTTTGTGCATGAGGTGTGGTTGAAATGAAATCAGATGCACTAATCCTGTGGCATTAGGAGAGTTTCTTCAGAGGCACACAAAAGTTCTTAATTTATCTCGGCTTGTGTCCGGAACCTATTAGCAGAAAGGCAAAGAAATGCGGTACTGTCTTAGCATTGAGTTTTTCTAAGAACGTGATTAAATTAAAATTGAAGCGTCAAACCTATAGTTTTACTGGTACGTCATTCCCTACCAAATGTTTTAACAAGGTGGAACCATAAAGTCCTAGAACCCTCACCCGTTTCGTATATTATGAATTGCCCTTATACGAAGTATGTGAATTGTATGTCTAAAATATAAATACTTTTATTTATCTCTATTCTATTTAAGTTCAACATCTTGGCTTCTAAAGTGTTTGCCTGCAACTTTTAACTGTAAGAAACACATGTAAAGCATATGGAAATTAAGACAATTATAACTTATTTATACAAGTGCAACACATTTAGGTTATTTGCCAAGACTTTTCTAGTCGCAAGACAACAATAATAACCACATTAAAACTGTATGAAAAATATGTTAAATTATATTTACATTCCCGTCGTACACAGTTGTTGTTTTTGTCGCATTTTAAGAGATTAGAAGAAAAATTACCTCAGGTTATATGTTCTAAAATTCCTGCGGCCTTTTTTTGCTCCAATTTTAATTACTCCTACTGAAATAGAATTATTTTCTTTTTGTGATTCATGTAAAATTTTGCCATATTAAAATTTTAAGTTTTTTGTTTTCATTTAAACAAATCAAGGCATGTCGCTTAACAAGGAAGAATGTGGTCCATGTTTCTGGGCGTGTCTTAGCGACAGCGTAGTTTTAATAAAATAAATAAGAAACCAGCCTAATTAAAAAGTGTTTAATAAGGACATTAATAACTGTATATTGTTGTCACGGAAGGAGAATTTCTCTTGATGTGGGCACACTGTAAAACTGTGTAGCTCACAAGCGAAGGGTTTAAATAGAACAAATAACCCCTAAATGAACGAAGTTCCGGCGATTTATGTATGTCAAATTTATTTTGATTCATCTCGGCTTTGCATTACAGAAACGAAATTGATTACAATTTCACTGAAAGGAAATCACCGTTGCTGTTATTATTTCTCCCCCAATTTTCGCAACGAAGAATCGCGTAGTTGTGATTGAGCGAAAATTACCGGTGATTACGTGAAGAGCACGCCACAGTTCTGGTTGAAGGATTGCAGTATGCTCGTAATTTCCCAACAGATTATCTCTAATCAGATACTCATTCACATTTGGACTTGGAATCATTTAGATGAGGTGTTTTATGCAAAGAATTGGTCTTGCAAGCGAAACAACATTTGTTTAGTCACATAAACAGAATTTCAAAAATGTGTTTTAATAGTTTTAAGGAGGACAAGCAAGTAAAAGTAGTTTACAGTGTGACTTTCTTGGACTATTAAAAGGAAGTATACTTTAATCTCTGGGGTAGAGATTATATCAAACTGGGACATTCTACTTTTCGATGTATAGAGGGCAAGGCGTCCCTCGGTTGGCATGGCAAGCGAAAATTTAGGAAGCTTTTGCATGACTTCCGTTCTTCTGAAACCTCCACCAAGGGAGCAATATGCGTCCAAGAGGCCTTTGGACATTCTGGTGTTGGTCATAAATATGTTGAGGTGTCTAATTTGGCTTAGAAGTTCTGGCTGTGATTTATACTTAAATACGTAGGAAGAGCCTTTAGTAGATAGCGGGTTAGATAAATACCTCGCTGATCCAAATAACCTCGACTGCTGAGAGTACATATTTAATAATAAAATAAAACCATGTTTTTTATATGCTTTACTTAATTATTATATAAAAAAACAAAACATAATTTAAGTTTTATACAATATAATAATATCGCTTGAAGGCAATTTAGACCGTAATACTTTGCGAGATACTGTGGAAGCACAATTTTATATAAATAACAAATAACTTGTTAAGAATTTTAACATCTTCATCCTTTTAAATAATTTTTAGCCGCTGGTGTGGCGTCATCGATTGTATGTTCTTTCGCCATATATACTTATATATGTGGGTCCAAATTTTGGAAACCGATTACCATAAATAAATGCATTTGTGTTATGTGATTTCGCTGTCTGGTAAGTATCAATCACGTTAACTCCCGCCGACTGCATCAAACTCGAATCGAAGTTTTATAACTCTGTTTATTTTCTACTCAAAGTTTTCATTGAATGTGGAGTCGGATGGTGTGACCACGAATTTTAATGATGCCAACGAATTTGTGACACTCGCAACACATTGTATTGGCTTTCTTTTTCACACAACTATTGAAAATCTTACGAATTGTACAAGAATTATAGTGTAAACTGCTGTTTAAGTGCCGTTCGGATAATGATAGTTGGCAAAAAATCAAATGCGCTCATTACGTGCAGGTGTGATGGAGGTTGTGAAAGAAAAATTAAATTGTAAATGCGAAATAATACGGCAAGATATTGGACATCGCATATTTTACAAAGTCGCCAAAAAAAAAAAAACAATGCACTTGGAGTTGCCATCCCAGTTATCACAAATTGCAAAATTAGGAAAATTTTATGAATTTTATGTATGAAAAAATTTATATAACAATTACAGAATCTTCTTCCTTTTACGAGCTGGTTTTAGTAAAATTTTCTTAAGTCCTGTTTGCAGCGCTGGTATATAAAAGTTTTAAGAATATCTGTAGCAACATGATGACTTCACCACACATTCTGTGTGCCACCGCAACACTTCATTACAATTCTTCTTCCCAAGACGCCACAGCATTTTTTTATTTGACATTTATCATACTTGAAAATTAAAACTTTGCCATATTAAATGAAACAGAATTTACGTTGCATTGTCGCTTAAGTCATGTTGTAAACAACATTTTATTTCACTTACTGCATCAACTCGTTTCCTTTTTATTTTTGCCCCGTTTCCGCTGCACTTATTGTGCTGCAATTGCTGTTGTCATCGCCACGAGTATTTTATTCTCAATGTTTTTAAACACATCATAAAATTCGCAATTATTGCATCATTGTTAAAAAAAAAATAGATATTTTCAACCAACACACACATGCTGCAGTTGCTGGAGTTGACGTTTTTGTTCTGTAACTCTGTTTGTTAATAATTGTTTTTAAAAGCATTAAACCATGTTGCTGCTGTACGCTTCTCGCTTTTTTGTCACTTGTTCACGCTCTTTGTCGCGTTTTGATGCTGTTGAATTATGTTGATTTTTTATACGTGTATTTGTTTGTTAAGAACGAACGCTGTTTGAAATTAAAGAGCCGATTGGAATCGATTACAAAATATTATCTTATTCACTGAAATATATTGATTTTCTCATCTGACCTAATGAAATTCGTTGAATTAGTTAAAAAACTGTTTGTATATGGACTTGTAAAATCATTTCCGCATTCAAACAAAAGTTTTGCCAACTCAATTAATGAACGAAAAGAGCCAATTTATTCAAACAAAGATTATTGTTGTCTAGTTTTTAAATTTATTTATATGCAAAAACCTGCTGAACCGAAAACTTTTCTTTATAATTTTTTTAGTTAATTGAATTAGCAAATATGTTAATTGAAGTAAAAAAATTGTGATTATGGATGTTTTCTATCACACTTTTTCCTTCTGTTCTAAGTTTTGCTGTAAACCAGATAATTTTTTCAACTTAGAAAATGTTCCATCCAAGATTATTTGTTTCTAGTTTCAATTTATATATTTTCAAACGAGAACATTGCTGAGCCAATAACTTTTCTTAAAGATTTCTTTCGTTTCGTTGAATCAACAAATATATTTATTGAAAGCATCAACATTTTGTGATGTAAAGTTTGTTTTCTACAGTTCTTACTTCTATAAATATTTTATAAGTTATTTTTTCTCTTAAGAAATTACTTTTGAAAAAAAAAACATTTTTCAAAATTTCCTACCGGCCACTTTTGACTACCAAACTCATTGTTGTGGCTTGTTTATGCCAGTAACGTCTCCTATATTATTTCATTTCATGGTTTTTCATCATCATATTATATGGTTATACTGTGACCACTTCCGTTTTTCCCCAGTTTGTCCTCTTTCTGCACTTGTTTTTCATGCACATTTTCCCATAATTACATGTATCAACAACTTTAACATTCTGATACGCAGCATATCAGTTTGTAGCGCAATTATACAGGCAAATATGCAATTTGAAGTGCATATTTGTTAAATGAAAAAAACAAAAACACGCAAATATTAAGGAAAATATTAGCAACGAATTAAAATTAATTAAAATTTCTGTTGTTGTATCTGAGCGGGTATTACTTTTCTTGCACACTGTTTTTAGGAAATTGAAAGGATTTTGAATGCTATTTTACTGGTTATTAAACTTTTTTGTTTGAAAATAAATGCAAATTTAATTGAGGCTGGTAACGGCGTTAATTTTTTTTAATACGAAACAGATTTTTTTTTCTTAAATAAAACACAGATTTTCGCAACTTAAAATTTGTTTAAAAAGCGTCACCGGTGAGTTTTACGGAATGATGATAACCGATTATTTTTTCCCCCAAACTGAGCGATTTAGATACGATACGTAGGTGATGTGGGATCTCAGTAACATGGTGGCGAACGCTACGCTGTACAATCTGCATGAAAGATGAATTATGGATGTTGCTATTTCGTTCACTTCAATTCCGATGGAAGCAACATTGCGCGATTTGAGACCATTAGACTTGTTCTTTCGCGGTTTTTGTAGGAGCAGGTCTATGCCAATACGCCGCAATCTTCTATTGTCCTTAAACTTAATATAATTGCGGCCATTGTTCAAATCCAGCCGGATCAGTGAACCATACAAAATACAAAATAGTGCCTCAGTCAGAAATTGTAGGGTGTATTTCATCGATGTTACATACCATCCATAATTGAATAAAAAAGTTATATTTTGTTGATAACTCACATCTCCTCGTCTTTATTGAAAGCTGCACCGATCTGTGAAATATAATTCTGTTAATAGCACATGTACAGTTTGCAACCCCCTTTTTGAGAAATTTCTTCTTTAGGTTTGATCCAGTCGAATAAAATGCAGATCCCATCGACTATCTCTTACCTAACTTGCATGCTGTTGGCAACACTGGATTTTTCCTTTAGATTTTCTATAATCATTTGGTAGTTAAAATAAACGTTATATATTAAATTACTTTAAGTACTCGAAATTTTTCGCTTGCAGCCATCGTCTTGGCCAAATTGCATTCTGTCCATAATGAACACCACTAAAAACTTTTTGTTATCTAACTCGCTGGCCAGCCGGCTAAACTGCAATCCTGAAAAAAATCCTCGAAAGGATACAAAAATCTGTTATGTTCTACCGTACTCGTATAAGAAAAGTTGAAAAAATCCAACAGGAAAAGGTTGAAAATTATTAATTTAATATGCATCCGGTAGCTGGCTTCCTTCGTATTAAGAGTTTTAAGCCCGTGCATATCATTCTCTTAGTACCCTGCTCAGAGCAAACCGACAAACAAAAGTGGCAAAAGGTTAGAAGAAGGGAGACAAATTGCTAAATTGCTTTGCCGCTGCTTCTTCCCCTTTAAATTTTTCTTTTTTTTATTTGCGGTTATTAGTTGTGGTTGTACAAAAATCTTTTTTGGCTAATTTGAAATCACGATTGTAGGAGCCAAAAGAGCAGACAAGCCAGCGTACAGCTAAAGTTTATGGGAAAAGTTTGCTTTCGAAAAAATAACAACATTACCAGCAGTACCAAACAACAACTTGATGTTTCAGCTTTGTTATTGTTGCTGCAAGTCCTTACAATGATGTTTTTCGCTTTGCTGCTGCTGCTGCTGCTATTGCTGACGTTGTGCCGTTGTTATTTTGGCTTAAACATTTTAATACTTTTGTAAAACAAACAGCTGTATGGGCAATAATAAATGTTGAAAATATTTGTTCATTTCTGTGGTTGCTCGAGTACAGAAGTTTGTTGGTTTGTGTGTGTGTGTGTGTGTGTGTGTGTGTGTGTGTGTGTGAGTAGAAATTATGCTGCATCCGGTGCGGGGGCCAACAATTTTACGCTTTAACTGATTAACGTTTAAACTCATTAAGATAACGTGATTTCCTTTTTTAGTTGTTGTTGTTGTCGTTTTTGCTTTGCTTCTTGCTGCTGTTGCCTTAGTCGCGAATGTTGTGTTCTCGCTTCTCCAGCCGCGGTATAGGACAACTATGACTTAACGCTTAAAAAAGGACGAAATTACAAAAACTGTCTAAATGAGTTTCTAACAACCAGGTCAAAAGTTTTAATCCTTAAATCATAAGGTATAAAAAACAAACACCAAATAATCAGTAAAACAAACTGAGATTCTACAACGACGAATTGATTGCACGCGAATTTTTTTTTAAATTATTTTAAATAAATATATATTAAAGTTAGTATATGTTTAGGCATTTAGAAGAATGTAACAGCTGATCGGCACTTAAGTGGCTAAATAGAGTGCGCGCATTTTTCATACTTTTGTTGGACACTGTACAAACGAACGTTCACAAATCGGCCCTGCACAAAACATTTAGATCCGTCATAACGTGCCCAATTTCTGTCTTCGGTCGTTGCCGTTGCAGCACATGAAAGGCTATGGAAATCTGTGCCCAGAGTCGATAATGACATGAGCAATATTATTAAATTCGATTTTCTATGCAGAGAAGTCATAACCTGCGAAGCCATTTGGCCTTTATGCGCTTATGGAACCAACATTGCTCCAGTTATAAACTTTATAGAAAAATAATAACTTAGCTAAGAACAAACATATCTTGGATGCTGCAATAATTTATATAGTTTATATGAGCAGGTTAACTATTCACAAAAGAAAATAGCACAATAATTTTTCCGGTGGCTTGTTGCACTATTTCAAAAAAAAACTTCTTTAAAATATATTTTATGTCTACGCAAAACAGAGAAAAGGTGCTGATTTAATGAAGTCCTTTTAAAAGGATTCAACGAATTTCTTAATTGGCAATATTTAAAATATAATTTTATGTCTACAAAAAAACAAAACAAATTTTTTTTAAAGAAATGCTTCGATTGCTTTCCAGCAAAATATATGAAAATTTTTTAAATTTCACCAATTTTTCCTAAATATAAAAATCTGATGTTTTTTCATAAAAATATTTTGACATAAGACATAAGAAAACTGGTGAAAAAGTGACATCAATTTTGCGAAAGTTTTTAAAAGTTTAAAGTTTTTGTATTACGACTTATTACGGCTTAAATTATTTGGGTTTAAAATCTCTTCACAATTTTGCAAGTTCGCTCTTTAAAATAGAAAATCGATTCATTTATTTGCTTAAGCATATTTTTGATGTACAAAAAAAGTGCAAAAAATTTTAAAATTTAAATGATTGCTTTGAAGAATGTGTTTTCAGACAAACACAAAATTTTCTGTAAACGAACAAAAGGCAGAAAATGACACAAACTTCTCGCGGCAGACAATCCTCGCCGAATTCGCCACAGCATTTTATAGCGAGTTTTTAGCTTTATGCCTTTTCGGCCGTCACTAGTGCGAGCATTTTCTTAATTTGTTAAGATTGTTGCCACAATTATGATGGTCTTTATGCGGCATCCGATTACTATTGTCTAAAGGTTACTTTTCAATTTCTTTTAAACACTTGTGGTGTTTAAACGGGGTTCAACAATAATTACTTTCAGTCGCTTTTGTACTTTTATTTTAATTGTTATTGTCGGTGTTCTGCTCTGTTGTCGTTTTTGTCATTTGCGGTCGTTAAATTATTAATTTAATGGTGTTTAATGTGATGTTGTTGCGGCTTTTTGGTGTTTTAATTGTTGTAAAAGTTTTCATAAACAGCTTCGTTTCTTTTGTCGAAAATTAAAAGATTGCCAGCCATAATTAAGCCATTTAATAAAAGATGCTTTAAGGATAACTTCTTTAGCAGAATTTTATAAACATATTTAAAATAATTTGAAGACTCTTCATCATTCAATTAAATTTTCGTTACGACATGTTAATGACAAACGTGCATTTGTTTTTAATTGCTGAAATAATACCTGAAAGTTTTCCCCATTTGTGTGAGTTGTCATGATTTTTACGGACATACATTAAAACCAAATTCAGAGTGTGTACAAAGATTCAACTTATAAGTTGAAGTTTGCCATCTACAAAAGTGATAAAAATGCTGATAAAGCATTTTGGTATCTTCTCTTTGAAGTGTCATTGAACAAAATTAAATCTTAATTAAAAAATTGAAGTGTCATAACTTATTTAAATATATTATCTATATTCGTATACATACATACTTATGTGCTTATAGATGTGTATTTGTGGCAAATACTTACATATATGAGGCGCATCATTTAAAGTCAATTATTAAGAATGCATAAATTGTTATTTTTATTCACCGGTTTTCTGCTCATTAAGCGGTTTCCAACTACATACATGTTTATTTATACAATACAATAAACTTTACTTACAAATAATGACGCTTGACAAGTGCATGGAAAAAAGGAAAATACAAAAATGATTTTTTGCTCATTACTGAAATGGGAAATAAATTTGGTCCATTGTTGCCGCAAACTTCAAATTTGCATTTAGTTGTGACAATACGAAGGAATGATGGGGAAAGCAACTTAAAAATGCATTTTGCATGATAATATGTTAATCGAAAATGCTGGTTTTCCTTCCAAAAGTTTATTTTTTTATTTTTTAAATCAATGTTTAAATGATGACCAACGTTTGTTATTTTAAGTTGAGTACGTTTATTGTGCAAAAGAAACATTTATTTTATTACTAAGGATTGTCCAAAAGAAAGAAGAAGGCAAGACAACTAAATTTAGAACATTTAACTGGGTGACAGCTGTTTTTTTTTCACAATTTTTCTAGAATAAAAATATATTAAAAATAGTCACAGTCACATATATTTGTTGTGATTATTATATGCAATAAGTTTTTTTTAATCATTAAATGTTTTATCTTCTACTGATTTTGGGTGAATTCTATAATCATAAAAAAACTACAAAATTAATTTGACTCTAAAGTTGATTCAAAAGTGTTTCAATGCAATAACGATGCAGGTTAATCCATATAACCGGTATGACAAGATTCATAAAGATCCTTGCAAACATTCACACAACAAAATGTTCTTCATGTTCAATAACACAATTCACTAAATCAGGTATTATATTATTTGAATGCGGACCTGTGGATCAATTGTCGGATTCAAACAAAAGTTATGGAAAATCAGTTGTAGAGCAAACAGCAATCAATTATTAAAAACCAAATATATTTGCTAACAGTCCATTAAACAAAAAAATAAATATAAGACAAAGAAAAATTTTGTTGAATCAGCAAAAATATTTGTTGGCCAAATAACACAACAGCAAAAAAAAAGTATTAAAATGAATCCACTTCTGCCTCTGATTATTTTCTTTCTTTATTTCGTTTATTTAATAGAGTTTGAGGCCGAAACTGATGTCCAGAAGGGAATTTATGTTGCCTTTATTGCGTTTTCAATAAAGGCATTCCGCTGATATGTATTCAACTTCCAGTTTCCAGAAGTTCAGAATTTTTCCACTTTCGTTCCAAATAAAATGACAATCAAAAGCTGAGTAATAAATGCAACTTTTTTAAAACTCGGCGGGGGTCTAATAATTTATATGCATGTATCAAGTAACGGGGGCAGTGTTAGATTTCTGGTTGCCGCTTTACAAATACAACCTTCATATCAAAATTGCCGCTTCCAATATTGTGTGGCAGCACAAAATGATGATCTATACATAAATTGTATGAAGAAACCCATTAAGCGCGATGGCAACTCTGTGGAATTGGTTAATTCGACTTTGACAGCAGTCTAGAAAGTGAAGTTGGCTGCAAAATCTTATATTTTTTCAAGTAATACCATTTCAGCTTTTTTCTCTTCAGAGCAAGCGATTTGTTATTTGGTTTAGCGATAGATTATTTTTCAAGAAACTTTGGTGCCTTTATTTAAGTATGTTAGATAAAAGATGACTCCAGGTATCAGCTAACGCAGCACTTAATACGGCATTTTGTGTACTGCTGTAAAGTGAAACTTACATAATTGTGAAAGTGTGCTCATATGTAAACATTTGGTATAAAATAGTTTATTATTGTTGAATATTTGAACTGTTTAATGGCCATAAAATGTAAATGAAAAGTTTTTGATTTTTGTTGTTTTTTGTATTCCTTTTCATTTTACTTTTCATCTTTTTTCGATTTTATTTAATAATTCTTCGCATTATTGATAATACTTTCTTTTTTGAGAGCCCACACTGCCGGTGCCCAAAACGTTCATTCCTTCAACCATAAAATGAAAATGCTTTTGACTTTATGTAAAATCTGTGATTTTCCAATTTTGGGCTCAAATAACAGCAACTTAAGATGTCCTTGCTCCTGGCACGTTGTGTGGTCATAATCATTAAAAATCAACAATAATCCATTTTTATAGGCCTTTTTAAATGATAATTTAAGTTTTAAAATTATGACAATAAATGTTGTGTCATATAAAAAACTTATTTTTTAAGTGACTTAAACAGAATGTGTGAAGGAATGAAAATGTATAAAAGGAAAACCGCTTTGAGAAAAAAGCACTTACACATGCAAAGCATAATATGACATAAATCATAATTTGTATCCGGATTACATCGTTCTTATTATTTTATATAATTTGAGCACAAAATGAAAAATAACAAAAGGAAACTTTTTCAGCACAACAGCTTACAAACGCTTCCAGTTCATTTTTGTTAAACAGGTTGCAGTTAATTTTCAAAGAAAAACGGAAAGTTGAACGGCATAAAACAGAACAAGAGCAGGAAAAGAACTCAGCATATGAACAGAGAACAGAGATTTTTATTCAGTAATCAAATTCAAAACAGATCTTTGTTTTCTTTTTATTATTTTGTTTCTTTTTTTTCTGAGAATTTACATTAAGAACTTTCATTTGGAAAGAATGATGTGAGAAAGATTAAACAACATTTTATTGTTTAATGGGTCCACTTAATAAATTGATACATGCCCTGTATGAAATGCAACAATTTTCGGAAATTTTTGAGTTTTGTTGTTATTTCCATTTTCATTTTCATCTTTTTTCAATTTTATTTAATAATTCTTCGCATTATTGGTTGACATTTTTTTCTTTGAAAACTCATTACCGCCAGCCCCAAAATTTTATTATTAAATTAAAAGAGGTGAATTTTCATATTTCTCTAGAAATATTTTCTATTTGATCTCCTTCAAAGTAGCCCCACTCAGACAAAACGCCGTTGTGCCTGCATATTTGCCAATCCTCGAAGCAGTTCGTATAATTTTTGGTACCTCCTTGAATGCTGTTCAGCTAAATACCAAATTCTTCTCAGTCTTTGCAAGCTGAAAATCTTCAATCTGGGGACCAGGAAAAGGTCAGAGGGCCAAAATTACGTTAAGTTACGTTTTTTTACGTTTATTCGTTTATAATATATAGACATTTTACTACAATAAAAAAATAGTGGCAATATTTTGAAATATTATTAATATTTTTAATACCTTGTGATAGAACAGAGGTATGCCTGTCTCATCCTCGATAAATCGGCGCTTATCGAGTAAGAGAAATGCTTCTGGCGACGCAAAAACTTTTGCTAATGTTAATTCAATGTATCGTTCGTTAACGTGGTAGGGCGCTAATATTGGATAGTTTTCCATCGCTGCCGCGCTCTTTAGGCTGTGGTCTGTTATTGAATGTATTACGAATCGATCAATCCTGCTCAAGGTTTGTTGGAAATATATTTTTTATACTCACTTTCAGACGATCGGTTCGGTTTAATCCAGTGCAACTTCTCGGACATATTTTTGCGAAAAGTCTTATTCTTTCCATACATGAAGGGGAAATGTTGAACTAAATCTGGCAGCCGTAAGTGAACATGGGTCTTATTCGAGACTGATAAAGCATTACCTTAACTTTGGGATTAGTGAGTTTTGAAAAAAATCCTTTTCTATAATTAAAAAATGCGTTATTCGTTCTTCAATTTGTTGATTGAAATATAAGAACAACATTTATTTTTTATTTATTTATTTTTTTTTATTATTTGTATTTTAACAACATTTTTGTTAGGAATTTTGATGTTCTCCATAGATTTAATATTAAATGATTTCCATTTTAACTTTGGCCTAAAAAGTACGAACAAGCGGTGATGAGTGAGAAAGCATTAGCGTGATACAAAAGCAATGAATCACTTTTTCACAATTCCCGAGGTTTTATTCATTACCGTAGGACTATGTGGCAAGATCTCCTGATCAACTTTCTCAACATTTTCTTCGTTTGTTGAAGTCCTGCGGCATGCAGAGTGAACGTCGTCATTCACATCTCATCGTCCGCCTGCGAAATGCTCGTATCACTTGTTTTCAGACCAGAATACAATCAGTTACTTTTGATCCATTATTTGATTAATTTTTTTCGACAGTAGCCGAACAAGCAAAACTCTTCTCGAACAAGAAACCATTTTCTTGTCGTTTGCTTAAATTTCGCTCAATTAACTCCAATCTTAATTCTAATTTCTTCTTGAGGTAATAAGTGGGAAAAATACTTCTTTTGATATAAATACATTATTAAAAAAATGTTTGTCAAAAAATAAGATTAGAGCTAAATGGTTTAATTGTCATGTCAAAAGCGCATATCTTTTGTTGCCCCGGAACACCCCCCCAGTGCCACAGTTTGAAGTATATCAAGACAAAACCTTTTCCCGGGGAGTGTAATTTGCAATACCTAAAGAAATCAATAGTTTATTTTTGTCCAAAAAGCTTAATTAGTGTAACACAGTTTTATAAAATGTACAACCTAATGAATGAATGAATATAAATGCCAGATGGCCACCTTTTTCCATAATGTGAGTGCTGTTTCCTTTTTATACTTATACATACATATTTGTACTTGTTCTTTTTTTTTCTACTAAAGATCACTCTGTATAAAACCCTTGAACAATAAACATATATATAAAACTTTTATATAAATTCTGGTAAAAGCCCCTTTTTATGTTCGAATCTATAATAATAATAGAGAAAAGCTTACAAGTTTTCAGTAGTAAATAGCCCCGTGTTGAAAAGAAGAACCGAATCAATGATTTTGAATAATATTTTTTTAATTTTCCGACTTTAGCAAACATTTTCAGATCAATCATAAATACCCCCGGATTTTGTATACCCAAATCTTATGTAGTTTTTTTTCTATTTTTAATTGGTAAATAAAGACGGAATTTTTTATACCAAAATTTATCTAAAACGTATTTGAAATTTGCTTCAACAATCTATGTGAATTTTAGTAATTTTGTTTCCTTTTTAAAAAGTATAAACTATTTCTCATTTTCAATGATTGCAAATGGCTCTTAATTCAAAGTAACAAATCATCCAATATTCACACAATTTATTTCGTAAAAAAAAATTGGGCAGGTACCACCACATTTTTATGTGTTTCTTGTTATTGCAATTTTATTAAAAGTTAAATGAAGCCATTTGTGCATGACAACATGAGCTGACTGTTTGTTTCCTCCAGACTCTTATTTATACGTCGAAAATAAGCAAATGGAAAAAGCGATATAATAGAAGCTCAGCATATTCGCAAGACAAAAACATCAATTATTTCCTAAAGGAAAATTATTATTTCGGCATAAAGATTAAGAAGCGGAACATTTATGTTATAAAAATTATAAATGGACTAAATAGAAATAAATTTATTTTAATAATCTTTTAAATGTCTGGCAATGAAGTATATTTAGATGGTTTATGCTATCGCTTAAGGGATTTTTCTTAAAAAAGCGGAAAGGAAGATTTATTTAGGGAGCTTTTACTGTTCATGGGAAAAGCAATTGGGCATGAAAATCAAAACTGAAATATTTGCAACAGAAAACCGATTTGTGCAAATTTGTTTTCTCGACAGCTAAAACCTAAATGCCTGCCTTCGAGTTTTGTAAACAGAAGCATCCATATTGTTCGCATTGTTTTCGATTCGATGGGTTAAAGTTGGCCACAAGCCAGTTTTGTCACACGAATCCTTTTCAATTTTTGTTCAACAATTTTTAATGCTGAAGTCGTATCACATATAACCGATCACAGTTGCAAATAACATGTAAGTACAAGGGTTCATTTGTTCTCTTTGTGTTCAATTGTAGCTATTGTTTCCTTAGTGTGAAGGAAGTGGCCTGTGCCCACAAACACGTTTCCAATTAACTAGAAGGGGTATTCCTGAGCAGAGATCGAAGTCCTCATATTCTTTAGCGAATTTATCGGAAAAGTTATTGCCGGGCCTTATTAGGATTAATTTTGAATGTCTCGCATTTCATGCTCGCAATTTCGAGAAAAAATAGGATGTTGGGGCTATTGTGTGCCCAGCTCTGAAGAAGAATGGAATAAAGATATGCATATATGTGACCATGCAAAAGAAAATCCACCTAGTGCGCCTTTTTTTTTCTTAATTATCATAATTAAATGAAAACTTATGGTATGAAAATGCCACACAGAAAGGGAAACTTAAATTGTGTTTTATTTAAAAAACTGGGCTTGACACACTAGTTCTTATGCCGGGTCACGTATAGGAAATTTTAGCAGTATGTATGTATGTATGTATGTGAATCGGAAGTTGATGTCTTCTGTCTCTACCATTCCTTCCAGATTCCTTATGAACATCCTTGGTGATGCTGAAGATAGAGTGTGAAAAATCCTTCTTCAATACTTACTGTAATAAACTTATTGGTTTTGATGCTTTTATAAAGAGAATAAAGAAATAATATGAAATGATATCCTTATCTAATAAAAAAAAGGCAATCAGTTTGATTTTGACATTAACTATTGGCATATTTATTGTATTAGTTAAAAAGCCACTATTAAGAACAGATTGATATCGCTCTTGTCAACATATTTATTCTCTAACACGCACTTCAGCTTAATCTTTTTATCATTCACAATTTAACTTCTTATTTAAACATATTAGTAGCACATTATGAGAACTTATATTCACTTTTTTTCCATTTCCTGACAACCATTCTGTCATATACGAGCCACTTAAATAAGGTGCAAAATGTACAGGAAAATCATTTTAATTCTCTGTTCTTGCTCACTTGCCTCGGCTGGAGAGCAACTCATTTTTATGCCAATCACGATTTGATAATAATTTACTTTTTTTAAGCATCTTTTTCGCTTTTGCTATTATGACACCTATTTCGGGTTAAATAGGCCATCATGACATACTCAAAGCAGGTCACGTGCACACTAAAGTTTTCATTTTTATATTTCCATATTCTATGCACTGTTCGTTCCTTCTGTTCTTTCTGTGCAGCAAACCAATTCCTTTATCAATGGCTTTCATTTTTAATACAATAATAATGGCTCATTGTCTGGGTATTTGGTTGGTATAAAATTATAGAAGCGAAAAACGAAAAAGGTTTGGTAAATGTGTTACAGGAGCGACTGTGTGCGCGTATTAGAGGCAAAAGGTTAGTGGCGTATGCGAGTTTTGTGTGTAAGTTTGTGTAAGTGTTGCAGCTGACTATGACTTATGACCATTAAAATGCTTTATTTATGATTTATTATTAACAGCGTAAATTGCCTCTGTATTTATATATATCATATAGGCATTTACATGGATACAGATTAGTATGTCTGAAAAAACTCGAAAAGTTTTTTGGGTTGAATACATACAAACATATATATTTTTTGCCTTTTAATGTCTATTATATATATATAGACTCAGATTATGTTAATTAAATAAGAATAATGGATGGAAGAGTTTGTCCTTTTTCGTGATATTTTGTCTAGCAGAATAGCAGGTCAGATTTGACTCTTTCCCACTGTATTCTGGTGAAGGGAAAATATAAATTTACAAATAAATGGTGCCCAGCATAAAAATTAAAAAACAATATATAAAATTTTAAGGAAATTATTTGTTCATTTTAAGCACTATATTATAGCGATTACGGGGTTAGCTTAGAAATGGAGCAGAGCCTTGCAATGCCACTATATCCATAGCAAAGATAACGCCGTATTCTACTAAACACAATGCGTGGTCAATTCAAATTGAGTTGGTAAACATTTTCTAAAATGAATGGAAAGACAACCTCCCTGTAAGTGATTTTGCTAATAGTGGCCAAATGAGCAGAGGCATGTTTAATGCACTACATGCCGACAACATTTGACTAAGTTTTCTAGTAAAATAATTCTAACAAATGAAGGATAGTGGAATTTTGGGCATTCATATGGCACTTGGAGTGGCCAAAGGAAGAATGAAGAATGCTATCCTGCTATAATTATAACAAAGATAACGTTGCATTCTACTAAAAGTTATAGGCGCCGTATCCAAATTGAACTCGAGAAAACTTACAAATGCATGCAAGTTTTGTAAAACGCACAAGTCGCCAATAAAAATCGGTACATATGTGCCAATAGTGCAAAACTGTGTTCTCATTAGTGGCGCAAGAAGACTCATTTTAACTGGCAACACAATTTCGAGCCAGATTGTTGCACTTTAAAAAGTTGTGATCGTTTACACTATCACTTTACGTTACGCTTGTAGTCGGCTAATAGTCAAACTATTTAATCCTAATTAATTATCCTCAATATTGTGCATCATGTTATTCAAAAAACTGGTTTCCATGCAGTTTGATGTATTTTTAAGTTAGAATTAATGGTTTGCTTAGCAAGCACCTATCAAACAGAGATTCACATCATCACTTAAGAATTTTAATATATAATTTCATAATTAGTAAATGGATCACTTTCACGAAAACATGTGACTTTTCATTAGCTTTTTGTCACTATTTCTTAAAAACTAAAACAAGTAGTTTTCGTGTCACTCTTAACAAATTTGCTTTCTTTGCCAACATTGTCCAACACCAACAAAATTGACAAAACAAATACATCTAAATGTTCTGAACGATTACAATTTGTTGGCTACAAATAGACGCATTTACCAACAAAAATTATTATCAAAAGCAAAAACTTGATATGAGAAAAGTTAAAAACAATAACCAAAAAATACCCTACCAACCGCTATAGCAAAAAAATTACGTTTAAATATAAAAGTCTGAAATGGTGAATAAATAAATGTTTAGTTCGAAGAAAGCATTCTGGCTAAAAACAAGCGCTGGTTAAATGAGTGAAATAGTGAACATTAAAAAACTAAAAAGGAGCTGGAGAAAAAAAAGGAATAAATTTCTCCAACAATGTGCAACGTTTGGCGTTTCGAACGTTTGTGCAGAAAAGATGTGGCAGAAAATTGTTGAACATTTTGAAAAAAACAAAACTTTTCTTTTATTTCGGTATTTAAAAAAAAAGCTTTGACTAAAGAAGACTGCAATCCATTCTTCTTCCAAGTAACAGTTGCTTTCCAGGATCAAACAAAATTTAATCTGGAATAAGGAAAAGACACGTTTTCCTTTTTTTACTTTTTCCCCTTTAACTATTTATGGAAGAAATGATGTATAAAATTGCTTTTGAGTTCATAATTTCCATAAAATTAATTATTATACATTTACTTCCGTTTTCTGATGAATGGTCTGGCATATTCAACGCTCAGCCATCAGATATTATGATAAGAAGCAATTCTTCAGGCGTAGCAAAAAGGTTCAGGTAACAACCCTGTTGTTATTATATGGCTGTTGGTTAACTTATAATTTTTTAAACATGGCGTTGGAAGAGGTCAAATTCTGATTTCCTTGACAAAACTGCAATAAATATTTGTAGTTGAATAACATTATTATAGAAAGTGATCATTATAAAAGTTTTATTCGGAGTTATCATACTATTGTCATCACTAAAGTTTTGACATAAACAGCTACTAGTATATTGGGTTCATATGCAACTATATTTTGTGTTAAGTGATGTATTATTTTCATGAACAAAGACTTTGCTTTATCCAACCATATAATTGTCATGTTGAATCATACTAAAAGCAAACACAGAAAGTAATTCGCCGATTGAAGATTGCAGTATTTTAAAATTGTGTACACATTGTTAATCATTAACAATAGTATCGTTGACTATCTTAAAAACAATTTGCAATGGAAAAAAAACTCTATTAAGTGTTCTGATAGTCCGGACGATGCTTCAAAATTAAATATACTTTTGTTGAGTGTATAAAATGTGTGTGACTGTGTGTTATTCATAAATATTTAGTAAATATTATTACATAATGTACATAATATATGTGTATAAAAATATAAAAAAAAAAAAATAAAAATATCAAACGATAAAACAGTGATTGCAGCAACAATAAATATGTAGCCATGTTCTGCACACAATCACATGTTTTCAAATCACACATTTTCTGAAATCAAAATCAATTATACTTCGGCTAAATAAAACAATATAGTGTAAACTTAAAGCTAAACAACATCTTAAACACCGTAATCTCAGCAAAACAGCAAAACATGAACTTGAAATTAGCTTTTTGATGTAAATTTTTTTAAGAAATCACGTGATTTGAAGTGACGTGATTTGCAGAACAGGCTTAATAATTATCATAGAGAATACTATCCATGTTTCGAAATGTATTCGAAATATTTTAGTTAGTTTGCTTGTAACAATAGTATTCATGCTATGGACCAAATTTCACTTCTTCTGCAACAATGTTCCTTAAAACCTTGCTCCAACAAAAAGTCTCTTGGTTGATGCAGATCTAACAATGTTTTAATTTTTGTTTCAATCAATGTTATAATCTTTTGGGAAACAAAAAAAAAACTATTCAATCTTATACAGTTTCAAATGCAGATCTACTAGTGTTAAAGCTTGTAAAGATGTGTCTGAGGATTTTGCAACAATTGCAACTCTTGCAACAAACAACTCAACAACATCTTCATTTCCAAGAAGAGATAAGCAGCGAGAAACTGAAACTCATTTACAACATTCACAAGCGGAGGCTCTTCCAATTTAAGTCTAGCTGCTTAACAGCTTGTTGTTGACAAACCACGAAAATTAGGCATTTCATGTGTTGCTTTAATGGAACCGACTGGTTAGGTAAAAAGTTAGGGTCAAGTGAAATTTTTTAATGCTGAACATCATGCATTTAAAATACTCACAGTCTATTAGCAAAAGCTTTACTAACAAAGGCATAAGAGTATAAATAAAAGTTACAGTGCACCTCCAACCGTTCAATTTGTGTGCAGTATAACAAGTTTCACTGTGAATTTTTTTCACATGCAACAAAAAGCACTTATTTATTTCAATTTGTATCTCTTTTACAAATTACATAAATACTTGCACACAACATATAAGTTGCAATCGTACATTCACTACTCGTGCAACTGAAAACTTTTTTCTATACTCTATTGTGACTGTGTCTGTAAGTAAGTGATCAGCATCA
Source organism: Epicampocera succincta (assembly GCA_932526305.1). Lineage (NCBI taxonomy): Eukaryota > Metazoa > Arthropoda > Insecta > Diptera > Tachinidae > Epicampocera > Epicampocera succincta. The sequence goes on from OW052034.1 coordinate 65,679,389, forward strand.
GCGTCATCATCGTAGTGGTTGTTCTAGTTAAGAGAAAGTTTTTTGCCGTTTGTTTTCTATTTGTTTCATTTGGTGTGGTTGCTTTTTTATCAAAAATTTTAAAGTATCCTTTTTTTTACAATAGTTAATGTTCTAGTATACCCAGCAGTAAAATATTTTAATTTGTAAGCAATTTCAAGATATTTTAAAACGTGTTTTGCAACTAATTGGTCACCTTTCTACCAATTAACCTTTAGGGAAGGCTACGGCAGAACCTGCACATTTAAATTATATTAAATCAGGCGTAATTAATATGCGGTGCCGACGGCATCAGTTTTTGAAAACGACATTGATGAGGCCATCAACGTCTACAGCGACCAATACAGCGCAATGACAATCAATTCCCTCTATCCAAATTGGACAATATCTATGTCGTAGACAATATGAGGCTTCAATATCCTGATGCTAAGTCTCAAATAGCAAACGGTGCAACCTACATTCTGCAAGAACATTTGAGAGTATGATAATTTCAAAACATGAAACATTTGTATGTATATCCACAACTTCAATGATTTTTCTTCATAAAATTGCCGTTCTTGAGATTTTCCATGCCCTTCTTGATTTTGAGGCTCGAGGATGTCGCAAAAAAAAGTTACCAGCCTAATGTTACTTGTCATTACAAAACTCACAACCGATAATTAATCATTTTTACGTTGGTATTCTAAAAATAAAATTTTATTTAAAACGCATTTAAGCTTAACATATTTGAGAAACATTTTGTTCTTAATTTTGTTACAATTTTCGTGAATATCAGGGTTAGAGTTTTATTTTAGGCATTTCTATTATAGGAAAATTGCAGAAAATTTAATATATTAAGTTAAAGAATACAATTTCCCTAAATTATTATTTGTTAGTTTAAAAATCAATAAAATTAAAATAACACAAATAATATTCTTATAGTTGTGGGTTGAAAATATTCACTAAAATTTTGCCTGCTATATCCGATCCAAGTTTAGTGACACGTGCTTTGAAATGAACATACCGCTGGATGCACGAGCACTTTTCAAAAGTTTCATTTGACTCACTCGCATACGGGCTCACACATAAACACGTGTAAGTGTGTGCGTTCACATAATTAATTACAAGCATTTAATTTAATGCTTTTGCAATTTGTAAACTATTTGTTTAAAATATATACTATATGTATATTTAAGCAGGCCGAAAGAGTGCGAGAGAGTGAGAGAGAGAGAGAGCAAGGGAACAGAAACAAAACTTTCGTAACAAAATTAAAATTTACTTTTCTGTGTGCCAAGTTGTTGGTCTGTATCTAATAAAACTGTGTTATTTTGTATAAAAGTGTGAGAGAGAGGGTGAGAGGGAGAGAAGTGGTTTGCGGCATTTAAAATGCACTTTTTCTGTTAATAATGTCGCAACAATTTACATTCCTGTTTATTTTGTTTTATGTTTTTTTTTTTTTTTTGCTTTCTAGAATATTAAATTTAACTTTAAAATAGGATTTATGGTCACTGGCAAATATATATATAACACACAAATATGTGTGTATGCCTGTGTAGCAAATGGACTGCTGCCGAAAAGTTAATAATTTGTTTACACTTAATTAATGTCGAGTTTTTTTCCGGCCGACGAAATTTTTCATTCGCATTTCATGCATTTATCACTTGCAGCTGCAGTTGAAAATTTAATTTTGCTCAACTATTAAAATGATATTTATATGTATTTGAGTGAATATTTGCATTTTAATTAAAATGTGCTTCTCAAACTGCTGCTGAAAATGTTACACATAAGCGATTAGTGCACCAACACACAAACACAACATGCGACTAATAAACAACCAACATGTTTTTGCAAAAAAAAAAAAAACCCAAGTAATATGTATGAAAGCTACTGTTAATGTAACTTTGAATGCAGTTGATTGAAGGCTATTGCTGTTAAATTAATTTTTTTTTATATTAAATTTAACCATGTAAAGCGTTTTAAGAGCTTTTTTTAATTGTTTTTTTTTTGAAATAGTTTAAATACGTAAATAAATATACAAGATTAGTAACCTCAACGTCCTTTGGAAATTCTTCAAGTCATTTGACGAAATAATTGCATCAAATACAATATTTGTATGAATGTAGTCTATTCTCAAGCTACATGAATTCCTTGTATTTAAATCAATTTAAAAATGCCACACAATTACGTTCCATATTACGAGTACCCAAAGGATTATAAACTTAAAGCAAAAGTTGAGTTTTTTTACAAACCACTTATGGGCAAAATTGTTTCGGCTACCAACATCTTTGCATAAAGCCAATGTTCAGAAGAACAGTTGACAGATTAAAAAAGCTTCGAGTGCTTTATTCTGGTATTGCTGGGTAATTTAATTTAATATGATTGGATTGGCTTCCAAACATACAAATCAATCCTGTAGCTGACGAGACCTGCTGCTTGGGATGCCCTATATATTTCTTCTATGATAAATAACTTTGTAGTTGCGCACCCAGATATATGGTTTTTCATACTGTAAATACTGAACTGGTAAATATTCACATATTTCACAATACGAGTAATTGCAGCATTTTATTCGATATGATTATATATATATATATGCATATCTCACATATATTTGTCGTCCACATTTTTTTGGTTTGTCATTTTCAGCTGGAAATGATCTTTATTATACCTTAAATCTTTGAGATCTTCTGCAATTTTGATTGCAATGCAAAAATACTGGTTGCGTTCTGGAAAACTGTGCAGGAACTGTATGCGCTCCTTGACTGTAGTCTGCAATAAATTTAACAGCTCCTACAATTGAGTGCATATACATTTTAAATGCTACAGTTTCTGCGGATTTCCCTACAGAGCTGTATTTTGGAACTTCGATTAAAGACTATTCTCTGTTGCCTATTGCCATGAATAATACGTGATTGCGCAGTTACTAACTTTTTGAGATTTTCAACTTTGGTAAACGATGGTTAATGGGGTTAAATATTAAAATTTGCACTTTTCAGGGACTAAACTAGTGCAATTTCTTCTAGTCTTACCCAATCAGTGCTCTAGAGTTTTTAATTTAACGATTTTTTTTAGGTTTCTACATACTTCTGGTAACATTTCTAGCCTTTAAGGATCTTATATGTCAAATTTACTACAGTAAAATCACAAAATGTGATTTTCATTATTTATTTATTATTATTTGAGTTATGAAATATTTTCACTTTATGTTTGTAGTATATTCTGATTTTCTATCTATAACATAGAAAAAAAAACATAAAATCAAGATATAACACTAGATTTTTTCCCTTTAGTCGTACATATTTCCACCACAATGTTGTATTAAATATTATTCTTAAAAAATTGCGGACAAGAGTATTTTTCCAGTCACTGCAGTTTCATAGCAGACCTGCACTTATCAACTCTCTACTTGCAACAGTTTTTTGATATAATAAAAATCGTACTTTTTGTCATTCAAAGAAACGGAATCCAAGCAAAGCAACATTCAAGTTTTTATGACCCTCGCTCTGCTAAAACACTTTATAACACCTAAATTTTGAAAACTTATTTCAAAGCGATTACTGACATCGTACAGTAACAAATTTTGTGAAATAAAGAACAGTTTAACACAAAAAAGTTGAACTTTAGATTTCTCCAATATAAATGCAACTTATATGTCATAAAGTTATGAAGAACAAAACACAACTGCAAAGAAAGTTGCGTAAATTCTCACACTTCCATAAAATGTACTCATGCAAACACTCACAGAATTTCAAATAAAAGTTTCTGAACAAATCGACTTACAGTTACAACAACCAACTTTGAAGACATATTCTGGTGCACATGCCTGCTTAAACACACATGTTTCTATTAAAAAGGGTGCTTCTGTGTGTGTCTGCTCTAAAACACGGAAAAGAAATTGAAAACTTAAAACGGTAACATTGATACACGACACTATTTCCGCCAGTTAAAGTTGACTTGTTTTTTCTTTGTTTGCAGAAGTTTTGACTTGAGAAAAAAGTTCAAACATGTATTTATACTGAAACCGGATACAGCCATTTTTACAATTACATTTTGAGCAAATACGTACATACGAAGCAGCAACAACAATTTCTATGAGAGTGGCAAACATTTGTGGTAAGGTTTTGAACATTTTTCCTCCAACGTTGAGTTGAGTCGTCTCAGAATAAAGGTTTATTTGGTTTTTAAATCTGTACATGTTGCTGCAGTAATATTTTCACGGAAAATGAAATCTAAAGTTCAGCTCTTCATGCAGCAAGCAAAACTATGAAATGGATTTTTCCAAAAAAAAAAAAAAAAAAAAATTGTTCCGAAGTAGTACTCTGTTCATTTTGTAAAAAACCAGTAAAATATATCTGGCAGCACTAATCTTTTCCTGCGAAATAACACAAATGGCAATTATTCCAGATGGAAATTTCCATATCAGCCATTTTACTTCTAAGAAAACAATTTTTTAATACGAAAATAAGTATGATCAAGACATTCGGGGAAGAGGCCAAAGTCTTCCTGGCTCTTAGTCCTCCCCGGAACGCTTTGTTTATGTCGGTGATAACAACTGACTGCCCATCTTAAGCATATGTGCACGTATGAGTTTTGTTTACGAACGTAAAACAATGTAGTGGAAAGAAACCGCCATATTATATAAATTCGTATAATAGGCAATATTGGCGACGCATTAAATTTTTCTTACGGAACAGTTTTGAACATGGATATATATTATTAAATTAATTTAATATATATGTATTAAAATTATGAATATTCATTTATATAAATATGCTGTACCAGAAATTATTTAATATAATATATATTATTAATTTTCGTATACTTTAAACAAATTCTTGTGTTATTAATTTTCATTCAACATTTTATACAAATCGTTTAGTTTAGATATATAATAGCATTAAAAGATATCTATTAATAAATAAATTTTTATTGAATTACTATATATATATATATATTAATTTAGATTTAAAAACAAAATTTAATATAAGTAGAAACATCATTAATAATTTTAATATAAATATAATGCTTTATCTATTAGTTATGAAGAATAAACTATAATTTCATATTAAATAAAAAGTTATTTATTTATTGTCAAACTATAGGCGCTGCAGATATTCTTAGCGCTTGTTGCAAGAACCTTGATTCTTGCCCACTGCATGTTGTAGCGTGCCGCTAGAAAACAAAATACTTGTTACCAACAAAAACGACTTAGTATTTTTGTAGATGTTTTTGTACCAGTAGCAAAATGTTTTTTTTTTATGTCGATGCACTCGACTATTGACGTCAACGTTTTACTTACCTCTTTGAACACCTATTAAATTTGTAACAGTGTGTGTAAGGATTTTTTTTAGTGCAGTGTGTGCATTTGAGAGTTTACCTTTATTTTTTGCTCATGTAAATGTAAGTGAGAAAAAGTGTGATGAAGTGCAAGTACTTATGTTTATGCTTCAATTGTGTACAGTGCTCTGTTGGTTTGATATTGGCGGTTTTTTGTTGTCAAATAGTTTGCCGCGCACACTTTCACACTGTCAAATACTCTGGTGCAATAAGATTTTTACAGCTTCCGAGCAATTTGATTTGATACCATCATCATCAGTATCATCATAAATGACGTTATATTGAATCCTTGCGGAAAGCCAACAAATAAAAATGACACTTAAACTTTTCTCAAGTGATTTTTCTCTGGCATTTGGTAGAAAAATTCACTCAGGAAAATAAATTAATACGCGTGTAAACAATTAACGAAATCTTATTAATGTAGTAATTAAACAAAATTTAATTGCTGTATTTTTTTTCAATTTAAAAACGATGCAATTAATCAAATTAAACTATTTCTTGTGTTATTTAGACCAACCATTTTCCATGACTGTGTTCCCCTCCAATCCTCATTATCTTTCACATTTGATACATATTATATAATATTGAAAGTTGGCTCGTATCTTTGCACATTTAAGCCTAATGCCGAGAACAAGATGTCGCTAATGGCATATTTTAATGGCGAAAATAATTCAACTGATTTCTGCCATATTACGACATAATGAGAATTTATAAAAAGGATTTTATTAAAAAAAAATTATTACTTTATGAATAAAAATGGTAACGGGTTTTGTGTTTGTTTTCTCTCTTGAATTTTTTTAAATTTATTTTTTTTGTATAAAAAGAATTTTGTTGCGTGTTTGTGGAATTGTTCAAGTCATTTAGTTTATTGCACGCTATAATTTTCATACAGGAACAGAGTTTGCACCAGAGTATTCACGGTTGTAGTCATGCATGAAAATGGTTCTCTGAAGAGCAGATTGGTCTAAGTAATGATAATAGTTAAGTTTTGAATTTAAGGCAGGTTGAAGATATGGATAAAGCAAAAAAAGTGGTTTTTCATATACTACAAAAAATGCATACCCCCATGTATATATACATAAATAAATAAAACACTATTATAGTTACCTAATATCTGCGTGTATGGCCCCCTGTAAATGTCCAAGGGACGGTAATTTGTCTTCTTGTTTTTCGTTTTTAATTTAAATAACATATATTGCGTACAAGATAAGAAATAAGTATTATTTGAAAAGGCCAAATGCAGAAAACTCCTCACTGTAAAATTAACATGGAAACCTTTGATTCTACAGCTGGTATAGCTGGTATGGTCCTCCAACCCACTTACACAATTATTTAATTGAAAAATACTTAAAAAGGAACAAAAAACAATTTAAAAGGTTTGTTGTTTCATGTGCCGTCTAGATTTAAGTCCTGTTAAATTGAATATGTATAAAAAGAAATTGAAAATATTGAATGGCATAATAAAAGTTCATGGGAAAATAAATCAGAATTTAATTTTAAAAACAATTCAATAATTCAGCAAGATAAAAATGAGTACAACTTGCAGAACAAGTATTATTTGGTGTGTGAGATGATTTACAAAAGACGTTTCAACACGCACTTTTTATCTTAAGCTATAAATAAAACGAAGTGTTAATATTTCTTTTCATGTAAACACCCTGTTGGCATCATTATTCCCTTGTCTTTAACCCATAAGTCTGGCTGAACTCCTCCTCACAGCGGATTCATCTTTATGTGACACGATCATACTGATAATGTTCAATTTCTTGATACGACGTTGGATATTCTGAAGGTATGTGGCACGTGGTGTGGAAATTTCCATATCACATATCGTTTGTATCAGCAGTCATCTAATTTTTACAAAATAAAACAGTTGACAAAACATGCGATTAAAGAATTATGGACCGACGTCAGTGACCTCGATGCTCTTGAATCTCGCTGCAATTGGGAGCGTGTCAAATTCCTTAATTTATTTGTTAAAATATCCATTTATTCAGAAATGGATAGCGTTTGCTAAATGTGATTTCTAGTTAAAAATTGGCACCAGTTTCCAACAGCTACAGCATTCACACGCTAAGTTATGACCGTCGCTCTTACAGACAAGGGCGATATTCTCAGCAGATCATGCCTTTGACACAGAAAAGAAAATATTGATTCCCGGGTTGCAAAATAAGAACATTAAAATTTTACCAAAAAGGTCATAAAATTATACTTTTCCAATTTTATAAATAGTGTACCAAAAACATTTTTTAATAAATGTTTATATTATGAAGTCTATTTTGTTATTTCGTTTTAATAATATTTTGAATGGAAAAAAATTTAGAGAAAATATAAACATGGAAAGTGGACACAATTTGTTTTGTCAACAAATATGTATAATTTTTTATGATCAAAAACTTGTTGCCAGATATGTATATATTTTTTTAATTGCTGTGGTTGGCTTGCAAACCACATGGATTTTCGGTACTTTCCTGTTTTTGTATTTTTTTTTTACCTTAAAGGGCAAACATATGCAGCTGCATGTGTCCTTGTTGTTGTTTAGTTTTTGTCTTCCAGACACATTTAATGTTACGTGCAACAACGCGCCAATATGCCATCATTATGGGCAAAACTTTTTTGGCCGCTTTTGAGAGATACAGATATATTGAAAATATTGAAAACTAAATCACCGAAAATGAAAAAATAAAAAAATAAGAATAATAAAAGCCAAAAGCGATCATTTTTCATTTAGAGGCTCAGAATATAGCGACAGAACTGGCCAATGGCATCAAAATATCGCTTTGCTGTGCAAAATTTTCTTCCATGATTTAAGGTTCTTGTTAGAGAAACAAACCGGGTTTTTTCTTTTCATGTCGCCAACAAGGAAAAATATTTGAATTTTGAAAGTAACAGTTACCAACATAGATTTCGCACAAGAAAAATATATGCAACATAATTTCCTACATGTTTCTACCCTTAATTTCTGCGAATCAAAAACGGGTTATATCTGGTTACATTTTTTTCGAATGTTTCGACAAAACATTCCCCCTTTTTTACTCTCAATCTCAAACTTTCAAATTGGCCAACCTATACAAGACCAACTGCTCCCATCAAACTTAAGACTATAGCTGAGATGGTGTGTTTGCGGTGGCTGGCGAGAGTACAAACAGTATGACACTTGCACAACTTGTCAACAATACTTTATGTTTTTGTTTCTGTACAAGTAACAATGTAATAGTTTTTGTTGACAAAAACTTTTGTGTCCCAAACAATTAAAAACAAAGTAATAAAAATAGCAACCAGACTGCCTTCTAGATACATATACATGGACTTAGTTACGGCCATAACAATTTGTAATTGCTGATTTGGACAAAACAATATTTGTTATGCTTGCGAAAGAATATGTATAACTCTTAATTGTTAAAGGAATTAAAAAATAATTAAAAAAAAAAACAGTTACACAAAAGTTTTTTGGTTTTTACAAACTAAATCTTTAATATTTTTTATCCCTTTTATATAATAACAAATATGAAAATTAGTTTTCCTTGAACCTGAGATCAGGAGTAAATATGCTTTTATTTGGCCAAGATTTTGTTACAACTTTGAGTCACTCAAATCCTAGGGGCGTTAAATATTTTTTTATTATTCAACAGGACAAGACTAATTAACGAAATCTTTTTATCTGGGGGACAACCAGCTGTTTCGTAGTTGCCCCAATAATCGTTAGCATTGGTACCCAGCGGTGTTCCAACTCGTATCAAGTCAGACATTCAGTGTTTTGCAGTGATAACTTCCACCCGCTGCTCACCAGTGAGATGAATATTCTTCAACAAAACAATGTGAGAATCAATTTTGTAAAAAAATTCAGATTGTGATTGAAACGTAATCTATTGCCGTTAACTCTTAAAACTAAAACCAAGGCCGTCAATCCGAAACCGTCGTGTGACGGCTGTACAATCGCACGAGATATATTTCTTTTCCTCATTATTTGTTAAATTATTGCATGTTTCTTTTGTTCGTGTATTTAATACTCGTATTCTACTATTCAATTATAGTTGTAGCATTTTTCTTCCATATTACATCTGTTAAATTATCTAATTCTTACGGCCTTGTTCGTAAGTTATAACATCTTGGTGCACCATTTATAGAGAATTTTGGTTAAATAAAGACGCTGCAAGTTGACGATACGTTTTCCAAAAGTAGCAAATAGATTTTTGACCGAGAGAAATGGAAGTAACACACGAAATAGCAATACAATCTGGCAACTTATTCGCCAAGCAAGACCGATTTCCAAATAAAGCAGAGAAGATTTAAAAAAAATTCCTAAATTAATGGGCGTGAGAGCCCTTAATATCTCATCAATACCCACATCACCCACTATCTTGTACCGTTTCCCTAGTTTAATCAAATTTAACATTAAACGTTTTATGTACTGGCAGTCTAGTACTCCTGTGTAGTCGGTTCCAATCAGTATTAAATGATTAAGTGAATGCAAAACGCACATCACGAAAAAATTATTAAAATAAAAAAAGCATCCAATTAAATAAACAAGCAGGAAAAAGCTGAGACAACAAAAAAAGTAAAACACAAACAAAATCTTGAAAAAATCTCAGAAGAGAAGCAATTATTTCAGCATAATTGACTTTAATTACCCCCCTCCCAAAAGAAAGTAGCAAAAACAAGAAAGAAAAAATCCTAAACACAACCACAACAAAAACTGCTTAAAACAACATTAAAAGAAGAACAACAATTTCTTAGTCTAAAGTTAAGCTGCAAGTGTATGATGATAATGATGATGAAGACAAATTTAAAACAAACAATAACTTTGCAAACAGCTCATTTTGCGTTCTTTTATTTGCAACACTTGAAACCAAAGGCCTTAAAATTTACACACTTGCACAACCGCCTGCACAGCCACACGCATCCTTGTGTGGCTGTAAGTCTAATGATGACAGTAAGTCAGACTCTAAGAATCATAGACAAGTTAGAAGAGCAGCTGCTGTAGTTGAGCCAGCAACACACTCATACAAATACTTGCAATTACCGAGCAAAAGTGTTTCCGGTTCGCAGTGAGTGTGTTTAAATTTACATGTACTCGTAGTGGTATTAAAAGCAGTTGTAGTGGCAGTTTACTTAACATCGGTCATAAAGTCATCTATCAGTTTAGGGAAGCGGAAACAAGTCATTTGGCGGAAAGTTTTATAACATATAATAAAATCAGCAAAAACGTTAATGGCGCACACACTAAGACGGGTTAAACCCGTAAATGTTATGGTTTATTTACTATGTAGGGGTATGTACAATATGTAAATGGGATCATATTTCGGGAGTGATTTAAAAGTAATTTAGGGTCTAGGAGAAATTTGCGTTCCAATAAAAACGCAGCAAATATTGAATGGTTTTGAAAAATTTATTAAGACATATTTTGTCATCTGCTTATTTCTTCATCTGCTTATTTCTAAAAGATTGTCCATCTAGATCGATTTTTTTCCCCGAAATATCTGATTATTATTATTATGACCTCTCTGACTTGAGAGGAAAGTGCGTTCTTCTGTGTATTTAATAGAACAAAATCTTATATAAAATTTGCCAAAAGCTAAAAATGATTGTAATATTTTAATAGACTTAAAATTTACAAAAATTATTGAACAAATAGATACCTGGAAGAGCAGTAGTGTCATGAACAGAATTGTTGGATAAAAGGAAAAGAAGACAAATAAATTCTTAAACTAGAATAAATTAATACCTAAAAGTTTGGCACACAAACGACACGTTGGACAACCTGTGAACTTTTCCTTCAGGTTTACATTCTATTGGCCTGTACTTGGAAATTTCTGGAAAAAGCTTATCGCTTTATAAAACAATATATAAAATTTATAGTTTCTATTAAAATCAGCAGGTTTCTATAATTGAACATAAATTTTTCATATTAATTTCGAAGCCCCTTAACTCGGCATAAGCCTTAAGAGTGAAGCCTTGCATCCAAAACGCCCTTTTTAAGAAGCTCCTTTTGTGCCGTTTAATTAATTAAATTTATCTCAGGTGATTTTTGATGATTAAATGAGTTTTTGTGAGCTCAAAACCATATTCTGGAAAGCCCTTGAGACAAAATTGTATGACATCGCAAGTGCTGCAATTGGGTCAATGGAAGCCATTAATTATATTTTATTTTTCAGGCCATACACACGAACTAAAAGTGATTTAAAATTAAAGTTAAATGAAGTTTATTATTGAGTTTTAAAATCTGAATTTAAAATGTTAGTAATTGCCAAAATGAATTTATTTGCATTTCTTAAAACCAATTTTTAAATTTCCAATTTATATTGCATTTAACTCTTTAATAATTTAAACAAAAAACAAGTAAATTATATTTTTCAACCTCTGTCTGTGTGTGTTTGTTGATTTACTTTATGGTGAAAGTGAAATTTCACCTCTCGTTATCACAGTCAACCACATGCCGAGTAATATGAGCAAAAATTTTGCTTGTGTGCGCATCGGTTTGAAAGTGTATGGACGGATGTATATGTGTTCCAAATCTACTTAAATTGTAATTCAGTTTTGTAAAGCTAAAGCTTACATCCAAGCAAAACTATATACCAAACATTATGGTAATTCCGTTACACGGTCAAAAAAAAGTATTTCAAAGAAAGATAAATGGCTATTTTTAGATAAAAGGCCCTTTTATATTAGACTAATGGGCGGCGAACTTAAGAATGCACTGAAAGGAGAAGACATAAAACCTGTATTTTCTTTTCATTAAAATCATTTAAGCGGCTGCAGATCAACATAAATTGTAAACCGTTCCGTTCTTGGGGTATATTTAGGCCAAAATAGTACTCGATCTTTTTATCACTCCAAATTAAGTCGATGTTCAAATTTTATTTCAACCAGAACTGGTTGGCTTTAGAGGAACAGCACTGACTTCTGCTGAATTTATTGTTTGCCTTAAATCAAGTTCAATTTATCAGTTGCGTTATAGAAACAAAATTCCAACGAGGGCGGAAGTGAAAACGTGTCTACCCTCTCTACAAAATGTAAAACCCAAATATTCGTTTTAAAACTATAAAGAACTTAAAACTATAAATAACTTAAATAAAAGCAATAAATGGTGCAGAATCCAGTTATTTCTTAAGTTATATCTTAAGATAAGAACCCACCACTTAAACTGCGACGACTTTTATCGGACCTCATCGGCATACATTTGAGCTACAGTACAACTTATACACATTATAACGCTTTCTTCGATTCATATTGGCCGAATACGACTAAATTACGACAACGTACAATGCGGTCACACTACCGTGGTTTAATGGGCAAAGCAAATCAATAAATGTTTTTTGAATCAATTAGTTTTGAAAGAAATTTTAAAAAATAGTTTGTGGTTTTTAAACAGATGTTTTCAAATCATTAAACATGTATTTTTGCCACAATTAAATTATCAGGAGCCAATTGGTGCAATTTCAAAACCCATTTACCATCTCTTTTATCCGCGCTGACTGTTGATTGTAGTCGCAGCGCAGGCGGGCATAATATCAACCCAACAAGGTTTTTTGTGAGAGTCTTTAATTAGCGGAATTTCGGCACAGATTCTTTCCATTTCGGAAATTGTGTGCGTTTATACTATTTGCACATGAAACGCGACGAAAATCGGTACATTAGAGTCGTAGTGGGATTGTCGCTTTAAAAAATAGATAAAAACAATTTCGTTATTAATTAATTAATTTCTAACAAGTTATTTTTTTATTTTATGTTTATATTTATAATTTACTAAAATTAAAATTATAATAACTCTTTATAGCTAAAGCACTATCGGCTTTAATTTTGTTATTAATTTAATAACAAATGAAATAAACTTGCAGGAATGTAAAAATTCACACATTTTTAAAATCGTAACGTTTTTGTTTGGCTCATTTAAGGTTTCTACGTTTTCGAATATTGAATCATTTTTGGATCGTGTTATATAACATTCTCTTGGTCTCTTGTATGGTGATACCTTGTGCAAGCTCATTGTGACAGACACATCGAGACTCGTTGCAAGAAATGCAGTGTAGAACTGCTGGACTATTGGTCGAATACTCTTCTCTACCAACTACTACTCCTTCATTGAAGCCAGTCGAATTCAAATCAAAATTTCTATAACGCGTAGCGTAATTAATATATTAAAGTTTTCATAGTACTTCGGCTTTACGAATTCCCAGCTCTCATTCTTAAATCATGATTAGTTTGAAGCAAGACGGCAACTCGTAATATAAGTTTTATAACCTTTTACAAACATTTTGTAATATTTAAGTTAAAACTTCTGTGCGACAATGGTTTGTTCGAGTGTAAAAGGTTTTACGGACAAAAATATTTGCAAGTAAAGAAAATATACGTGAAATACCAACAACAACCATAATTTACATATTTCGCACACCAAAAAAAAAAAAAATAAACATGAATTTTTTATTTATTGCATTTTTTGTCAGACTGCATATATTATTATTTATTTTTTTTAAATTTATATGATTTCCTTACCAACAAGTTTTAAGCTCTTGTTCATATTCTTCTTTAGTGCTTATTTGCGCTACGCAATTTTAGTGACCCAAGTCTGGTTAGTCAAAGACAGATTATTGTAAAAATAAAATTTTTTTTGTTCAAAAAACAAACTTCAGAGTTGATTAAATAATTATTTGAATAGTTAATTGATATAGCAGGTGTTTTGTTTGTTTCAAAATACATGAAAAGAAAGCCCACAATTTTGCTAATTTTATTAAAAAATTGGCTGTTTTCGTTAAACAAGTGTTTTTAGACTCCGTATTGAAACAATGTATTAATGTCAAGTAAGAACAGATTTGTTTAAAGCTAAAGTTTGTTTAAAGGAAATAAAATAAAATTAATTTCTTTGAATAATCATTGACTGTAGAGAAATAGTCACAGCGATGAAGTAGAGATTGCCGGATGAATGATAATGATGAGAAAATTGCAGATAAGTTAAATATTTCATAATTTTTAGCGACTTCACTGAACAAATTGAATCCGTCTTCCGCAATTTGTCCCTCGAGTTTCAACAACTTCAATTGCTTGTGTCTTTAAATACTCGTATTAGAACAAATTTCAGATCTATTTTTTTTCTTCTTTTGTATTGAGCAATTTTAAAAAAAGTCCTGCTCATTTGCCAACATATTTTCAACCGCAAGTCTACAATAGAATTAACTATTTTAGCAAAATTCAACCACCTTGTTTCCATTTCTGTATATTAAAGACAAAAATGCGTGGATATTTAGTTATCGAATAAAATTAAAAAATTATTAAAAGTAGCTTTCAATTTGCCAATTACTTTATCACCTACCAGAAGCGGACATTTTTCTGAGTTCTGAAAAAATTATTTGAGCATTTTGCAACGTGTCTTTCCTCTGTCCATTATTTATTTTACATATATATTATTTACATCTTCTACATTCTGTTTAATAACATGTATATTTATTCGTATAAAGGGAAATCCCCTTAAGACTAATGGAGTAGGACAAGTTGCTGGCATTGTCAATAACAAAAAAAAAAAAAAAACAGCTTTTAAAATTGCGGGAATTCTAGGGCGAAAAGAGTATATAAAATTCGAAAAGCCTTTACATTGATAAATTGTGCTATGAATCGGTTGTGAGTGATCGAAGTAAAGCTATTCTTCTGGCGGACACTCTTCAAAAAAAAAAAAAAGAACCAAGTCGCAGCAATCACAGAAAAAGTAAATTACTTCGATTTTAGTGCAAAGAAAAGACAAAATCTTACGCGCCACTAGTGTAAGCCAAGATGTGCAACTTCCTGTTTCCTTACATGATCTTCAAAAACATCTGTAAGATATTGAAATCGAAAGAACCCCTCAACCATCTATAATTTGTAGAATTCTTAAATCCATTTGGTTTAATTACTTTGTTGTGTATTTTTTATGTTGCAGAGTTAAAATCAAATTTTTAAAGATGAAAGTAATAAAAATAATTGCTTGCTACTCTCATAAGCGGAAAAACTATTAGTCTGTTGGGTGGTGTCCGCATTGCTGGCAAATGCAAATTTAAATGAGTGTTTGGAATTTCATTTTCTCTTTTGCATTCATTACTTGACTCAAACGCTACTCACACACAGTGCTACCTCACCGCAGATGCACAAATATGTAGTATATTTTTATAAAAATATATGTATGTAAATAAAAATACTTATAAATTTACGTATAAAATATTTTTGTATATCATTTTTACACTTTCACACTTTAGAACATGCCGTCCTTAAACGCAAAAAAAAAGGAAAAACGAGAAAAAGAATTGAAAAGTTTTAGCTTAAAGAACGAACAGGAAGATGTGCAAATTAATGGGAGTTACAGAAAACGTACAAGAAACAATTTTATCAACTTAAGGCACAAACAGGTGAAAAGGGCATGTCTGCAAACACTTTTTTCCATAGATATGTATGTATGTGTGTATGTTTGTAAGCAAAGCACTTGTGGCAAAAGGACTAAACATTTACGTACATATGTTCAACCGGTTCAACAGCACACATACACTTTTAATAATTTCTCTTGGTTACATCATACGGGTAGGTGTGTATGTGTATGAGAGTGTGTTTGTTTGTTTGTAATTTCTGTGGCAATTAAGGTCACGTGCACAATATTTTTCATATTATTTTTAATTTAACTTGTTAAGTGGTTCTAAACTTAATGCTTTTCATTATAATTTTTGTATTTCATTTTATTAATGTTAAGTGCAATTTGAAATTTATTTCAGTTGAACTGGATTTTGTTGGGTTTTCTTTAGCAAAAAGTCAATAATCTCAAGGAAAGTACAAACCAAACATTATAAAATATATGTATGTATGTATGTAAATGTTGTATGTAACTCAAACTGTATAATAGACATAAATAAAACATATTTAAACGTCTGTACATTAAGATTGAAAAATTCAAGTTATTATTTTCCGAAAAAATTGTGAATTGGAAAATGAATTTTTTTTCAACCAAAATTTGCGCAGCTTGCATGCAAAATTTGATTTGTGCAGGTGTTTGGCGAAATTTCATTAACAAATCTTTGTGCTGTACAAAAAACCATCGTGTGTTCAAATGTAGAAAAAAGAAACAAACAAAACATGAATCAACAGCGGCAAGAACAATTTTGCACGTACAAACAGTTTAACAAATCGTTTATTGACATTTGTTGACACATGCAGCAAACATCGTTTACAAATAAATTAAACTATGAAAATGTTTTTGCTTTTGAAGTTGGAAAAAAAGAACAGTGTTACGAGACGTCAAGCGGAAAATACTATATACAAAATGTTGCCAGAAGGAATACCTCTCCCTGTCACTGCCTCTCTCTCACTCACACTCACACTCACCCACACGCACACATATTCCAAATAGAAATAAACATTCTCATTGTCTATCAACACATCACGTCATTCAGCCATCCATCACCCAGATACGATGAAGTGTAGAAAAAAACATTAAATAAACATTTTTAAAATAAGAAATCATGTTGAAATCCCTGCCTTCGACAAGCAAATCTCAATTTAAATGGGAAACTCAAGCATTTTAAATTATCGAGTTCTTTGCCGTGGAAAATACGAGTATATTCTCTTATTTGATGACAAGTTCCTAATTTACTTCCGTACATATATCATTTGTGTCTTTTTTTTCTGGTTTTTTGATCCTGTTCTTTATTTTGACAAAACAATACTAATTTTTTATAAAACGACAAGACAAAAACAGATAAATAAAAACACGAAAGAGCAGCAGAGTGTAAGAAAAGAAAAGTGAATTGAAATTCAATGAATTGGAAAATGTTGTTTAGCTATTATTTTATTTTTTTGCAACAATATTATTGCTCAAATACGTTGGCACATCTTTCTTACGCATGTGTGCATTGATGCGTGAACGTTTTCTGCACAATGAGTGACAAAACAATAAAAATGTGGAATTGATTGAACTTTTATTTCATTTGAAAACAAACGAATATGTGTGTAATAGTGAATGTCACGGCGTTGCTCGGCAAAAACCAGTGGCAGTTTGTTATTCTTTTCCTATATTATTTAAAAACCAAAACGAAATAGAGTTCGCAATATATCGAATATCGAAAATAGAGTGAAGAAAAAAAATTCCTCTGGATTTTCGATGTTTTCATGATACTGATGCTGGTCGAAGACAGGTTTTCAAAAATCGTATCCTTTTGGCTGTAGTTAAAGCTTAAACAAATGTTTTGAGGTATGAGAGAACAAGTTGCCTGTTGGACAAAACTCTCCACCTTTTTTTCGTTTGAACAGAAATGGGTTATAGCAACCAAACATCATCCTTCAATTCTGGACTGATTTTCCACATTGTTTGTATTTGAACAGAGCTTTTAATTAAAAAAAATTTTTGTTTTTAAAATGAAACAGTTTTAAAAGAACATGAAACGCCTGAAGAAAGGAATTAATTGCAAATTTATGCCATTTTAGTTGGTCGGCATTTTATGTCAAAATAACATGATTTCATGTAGTTTTTATACGAGCCACTGTATTTTAAGGGCAATGACAATGTTGAATTAAATATTTTTAAACGGCATTAGACACGATCGAAATGTTCAACAGAAATGCTTATAGGATCAGTGAAAATTTGCTACTTAGCCTGACATCGACGACGAGTACTTTTTTACCTCTGGCTTGATTTTTCGCATTCGTGCTAGAATTTGCTTACATCCAACATATTGTGCAAGAAGTGCTACATTTTGATATAAAATATGGGTTATTTTATGTTAAAAGTCGACATTTGAAAAGCGGACGCATTAAATGTGCTTAAAACTGATGACCCTTGTTACGTAACTGCTATATAGTAGCAAAACGGCGATGTAATCAAGCAGTATAAGTTCCTTTCCAAAAATTTCAAAATAAATGAAAATTTCTTGGATGTTCTTTTGTGTTCACAGTCAAGATGATATTTCGGTTTTGGGTCAAAGATTTTTTTTCGACGTGTTACTGTAATTTATTTTAAAGAATTGTTACTGTAATACAATGTTTTGCTATAAAAATTGTTGTATCTTTTATCAGGTGTCGCTTGATGAAACAGTTTGTTGTCACAGAAACTGTTGCCCACTTCTTGCAGACATCTCATGTTTGACATGATTTTAAATTAATTTCGCAAATTGGCATTATTTATTTTATAGTTCTCGATGTCAACGTATAGAGAAAGTTCATTTTTTTCCTATGCTGAAAAAGCAAAGCATTTCTTAACTTTTTCCGTGCTTAAGTACATGAAATATCATTCACCCCTCTTCGCTTGAACAAATCAAAAACAAGTTTTTAAATAATGGAACTATTATGGGCAGATAAAATACCTGAGTTAGGAATTAAGTGTAAAGATAGAAGGAAATGCAAGCAAAAAGGCTTCAGTGCAAGCGTGTGCCTATATTTGTCCGTTGGGGGGTAATTTTCAATACAATTCAAATTTAGGTTGAAGCAAAAAGGGTTGTGCAAAAGGATTTTTTTCATAGTCATCGTTTTTCTACTTTCTCTTTTAACAATTCAATTTAAATTAAGGGGAAATTACTTTAATAACACGAAAAAAGGTATGAAAAAAATAGTTTTTGTTTCATGATTTTAAATGCTTGGGAACGTTAACGATCGAGTTCGTGTAACAGACTCTTAATATCGGATTCTTTTTGTAGGGAACTTTGAAATGGAATACAACAAAGATGCATTTTTTACTTTACTTTATTCGAAACATCTTCTGGCACTATGATTTATACAGGGTGTTTTTTTAGAGGTATAGAACTTCGAATTGAAATAAAACACAAGAAAATCGTTTTAATGTCCATCAATTTGGCTTTATTGGAAGGATAATTTTATGCCATTAATGTTTAAATATGATTTCGGGCATGTGGCCGCCGCGGCTGGTTCGAATAAAGCCAATTCTACAGGTCCAATTTTTAATGGACAAAAGTTGATGGACAAAGCTCCAATTGCTGTGCACGGTGGCGAATCGATTCATTCGGGTCCTCTTCAACACTTTGCTCTACAGCGGCAATTGTTTCTTCGGTGCGCACTGTTCGACGTCTCTGCGGATGCGTGTTATCACATAGAGTAAACGTAGTGCGAAAACGATCCATGGTTAACAGAATTAATTGCTCTGATGACCATAAAATGGACGGAGCTTGCGGTAAACTTCGCGAACTGAACCATTATTTTCGAAATAAATTTGCACGATTTGCAAGCGTTGTTCTTTTGTCAACCTGTTCATGATGAAATGGCAAACCAAACTAAATATTAATCACTTGACAGCTGACAAAATGGCCGCCAGTTAAAAAAGTGATGCCAACTTAAAGTTCTATAGTTATATACCTCAATAAAAAACACCTATGACGTCTAACATATGAGTGTCAGGCTGGCGGTGCAACTTTCGATGACTTCTTCCAACATTTGTGCCAGTATATCAGCCGGCGAATGTTGTCCTCCAAGTGCTCAATTGTTTCGGGCTTATAGGCATGGACTAACAACTCAACATATCCCCACAGAATAGTCTAATGGCGTTAAATCGAATTAATTGCCCTGATGGACGATTATATTGTTTGTAAAATGGACGTAGTGCGCGCTACGTACTCCAAACAGAACCATGATTTTCAACATAAATTTGCACAATTTGGAAACGTTGCTCTGGCGTCTGTCTATTCACGTTGGAATGCCAAACCAAACTAAACATAAATCACTTGACAGCTGGCAAAATGGCCGCCAGTTAAAAACATGTCGCCAACTTAAAGCTTTATACCTCTATAAAAAACACCCTTTATATGAATGTATTAATAATGCATTAAAAGAGGGTAAATACATTCCCTTCACATTTTACATCTTATGTAGAATATTTATTATCTGAATCTTCCAGATAAATTGTTCGAAATATATGAACTGTGTTGCGTGACACTATCACCTATAAACAAATAAATATTTCTAAGCGCATATAATAACTGTACGCATGTATGCACATATGTATTTATATGTTCTGGAATATAATGTATAGGTATTCCTTGATAGATGATTTGGTGGAGTGTATTCGACCAGAGGTCGCAGGTTCGATTCCCACCAAAAAGTCTTTAAATTGAACTAAACAGTAACATAAAAAACGCACATTACTCAATGATGCAAACATATGTATACAAGCACTCAATAACCCAACAAACAAATCCGTATTAATACCAAATAAACCATAAAAGTATGCACCCTGGACACTAGACAGTCAGAGCAGAGCATCATCAGCTAAACTTCTAAAGTCCACATCTCTGCAAAGTGGATTAAAAAAGCATAAATTGCGAAACATTCCTACTTCTACGCCCTCCTCGTAGCTTAGTTCACTGCACATGTAAATATGTAGTTTATAAGGACATGTTACTTAAGCTATTGTTTGTTAAAAATTTTGGTTCAACTAAAATATTAAAATTGTAAATAGCTCTTGCAGTAAAACTTTTGTGTTGTTAAATATTTAAGACATCTAATTTGATTTCTGAAAAGTTCAAATGATCCGCTTTAATGCCTAAATATATTTAATATATAGTATAATAAATACTCGTTTGTTTATTCTAGTATTTGAAATCCTTATACAGTTTTTCGGCTTCTATTAAATGCATTATTTTTAATAAAACCCATTAATAATGTTTAATCTGATCGTGTGTCTTGAATCATTTTAATATAACTTCTTTGAAACTTTGTAGCAAAATCGTTAATAAAACGTAAAATGTATTAAACATTATTTACGAATGCGTTGGAATAACAATGCTGCGAAGAAATAAAATGAAAAATTTAACTTAATTGATTTATCTGCATGCCAACACGAACAAACATTCACTTAAATTCATCTCCAGTCCCAACAATATAAATGCCAGTAAATAATCTAAAGAATACGGCAGTAAAAAAGTGAAATGAAACCCAAACAGACGCACAAACACACAAGCCCCAGCGCATAAGACCAAATTCACATGCAAATATTTATACAAATAAACATATGCCAGACATACGAACCAACAACCGAACAAAACAAGCCAAGCAGGAAAAATGCTAAGGATATACGAACGCCACCAGTAAAGTGTACGAATAGAAGAAAGAGAAAGAAGGTCTGTCCCAAATAAAAAAATTAACTGTGAAACAGAGTAAAGCAATCATTGGGGACACATTAAATGTAAAGCAGTTGAAAAAATGAAGGACCAAAAAAAAAACGAAATGAATAAAAAAATTTTAAATAAACAACCACATATGAATACAGATGTAATAATATGTATTCGGAAAGCTGGCATGCAAGCCAACCACACACACACACACACACACACAACTAACTGCGCCCACTCGTCTTCTTCTTTCCTCTTACAGTTAAACATAAGCACTTGTGCATATAAATTCACAACAAGCATATGTAAAATCAACTGGAGGAATGAATACATAAATAAATTTACAGAAATACATAAAACCATGATTGTGTATGAGTGCAAGTTGAGGTATGAACGTGTGCGTGAATGTATGTATGTATGTATGATTTTATGGTCATAAAAAAGCAATTTTGAATTTTTTTCCTAGAGTTTTGTTGTAGTGCCTTTTATTTGGTTGTTTTTTTTTTTTTTTATTAAGAATGAAATACAAAAAAAGCATATTGTTGATGGTGGTTTTTTATATCTTTATTATATTTGGGCTTTCTAAAAGTCAATTTTCTATTTGAAAATTTACAAAAACAAAGAAACAATAAATAAAAAGTATGTGACTGAATGAATATTTGTGGTTTGTATTTTCGTTTATTTGCTTCTAGTGACTGATGAATTTATTTTGTTCTTTTTTTTTTCTTGAACATATAATGGCCATACAAAACCGCAAATATTTAATTTACATACATTTTGTTAGATTTATGTTTACAGAGTGGCAAAAGAATCAATATCGAGGCTTCACCTAGAGGCCTTTTATTGGGCATTGACATGCAGAAGATTTTGTAGCAGAGAACGCTTAATGCAATAACATTTAGGAACAGCTGGTTGTACCGCAGCCCAAAAAAGCTATTGGTATATTTGGCTTAAGTGGCTGTACATTAAAGTTGATGAATTCAACAAAGCGTTTGTTGTTGGTCACAACGTTTTATGTAATGAATTGAAATTTTTTCTTAACTTCATGTGAATGTTACATTTTTTTATCTATCTGGCAGACATTAATTTGTTGAATCCGTCGCCTTAAAATCTACCTCAAGTCGAGGTGTTCCACAGGGCTGAATTTTGTGCCCTCTACTGATGATCTGCTAAACAAACTCAAATATTGCAAAGTTAGAGTGTACGCTGGCGATGTGCAGCTCTATATAAAATGTAGAATTAAGTACCACTAAATCCAAATGCTTGACTGTTGAGAACATTTCACTGAAACTTGATTATAACACCACATTAATCTTGGACAATAAGCCCCTTCAGATTGTAACTGGTGCTGAAAATCTGGCAGTTTATTTCAACAGCACTCTCACATTCATTTTGCCTGCGGTATCTTCTATGTTAAGAAATCTTTGGCAAAATCATCATTTCACTACTTTTAGTATTAATATTTAATACAGACTTTACGATACGGATTCTTTCCTAGTTGCCGGAAAGGAAACTTCATGTGATTGCTAATATTAAAAATCGTTATATATATGATTTGGGAAGATATAATCATTTTTCTTTGTATTTAAACAAACTTTATGGCATCTGTGTTGATGACTATTTGAAGTTAAGTATTTCATTACTTTTGCTTAAAATATTTCATCATCTTTTCGCGCTTTTTTCAACTCCTCTTAATAAAGCTAAAAGGTTAGTTTGTTTTAAACAAAGCAACCAGATCGTTTGAAAAACTAATAACTTCATGACAACTACTATATCTCTACAATAATATTCTTTTCGCCAGATTTTAGCATGGTAAGAACACAGTTCATCAAAATATATAAGAGTCTTGTTGTCCAGCAACAATTTTTACACACTTCCCGATGGAACAGATGGCCAACGCAAATTTTATTTAAAAGGGACTTATTTAAGTCGCTAAATTTTACTTCCTACTCATGAGTTTGTACTATTATATATTCTCTGGGTACAATATCTCCATAATACTCGTATTATCAATATAATTATCATATTTAATTATTCATGTGGCCAAATTTTTATTTTTCCTGCTTTCTAATTTCCATTATTTTTTCACAAAATTGTTTTTTTTTTTGTCAATTTTAATTATTTCTGTTAATGTCATTTTTTCCCTGCTGTTTTAAAACTTGTGTTTCCAACTTTGTTGTAAGTTAAAATTACATATTCAAGATTATTAATATTTTTGTGCATCAATATGCCTCTACATATATCTGCGGGATCACTAGCGCTGTCACTCATAAAATTATTCATCTTGTTGTGCCGG
Organism: Epicampocera succincta; assembly: GCA_932526305.1. Classification (NCBI taxonomy): domain Eukaryota; kingdom Metazoa; phylum Arthropoda; class Insecta; order Diptera; family Tachinidae; genus Epicampocera; species Epicampocera succincta. The sequence goes on from OW052034.1 coordinate 65,703,080, forward strand.
ATAACAGTCAAATGAATAAATAAATAAACATTTAAGCTAAACGAATCTTGTTTTGATATTAACAATTTTTTTTTATTATTTGACCACTTTCCCAAACCTTCACCATTTTTTTGGGTAATCTATTAATTTTTTTAAGTACAAATACATATAATACAAATATCTTAAGCCATTAATATATATTTTGTTATGTCCCTGTACCGAGACTTAAGGACTAGTATATGGGACAGTGAATAAATTTAGAAATAGTCGTAACAAAAGTGATTCAAGTACACTTTGATGTTCCTCAGAGCGGTCACCCACCAGCTTCCAACTTTGGTTCAATACTAGTTTTTAATCAAAATAAGGTCTACACTTCAATCAAAATTGTTGTTCTTTAAGTCACCCTTATGCGACAGCAGTTCATAATGATTTTGCTGCAGAAATATTTTTCTTCTCTCTGTGTTTTTGTTGTTAACGATTTGTATATTTATGTGCATATTGTTTTTGCTGCTCTTCCTTTAGAATTTTTATTATTTAAAATTTCATTTATAAATATATTTTTTTTTTATATTTTATATTCAGAAGTGTTTTGTTGTAGCTGTTATTGTTGTATTAATAACCTCAGGTAAGTTGGCATTTTGTTGGATGGTTAATATGACCTTTTTTCTCTGTTTGTATATCAAATGTATTGTATGTAACACATCTGTGCTAAATAAATCTATTCTAAAGGAGAAGCAAAGAAAGTGGGAAGAATAAAAAAGATTTGCATAAATGCTATTATTGAAATATAAATGAGTTGCCAGGTTCATAAATTTGTACATGCACAAGCATGTGCACGCATGCATAATTGAACAAATTTCTTATGCGTGTGTGTGTATCTGCGCATAGAACTAATGTGCCCAGATATGTATGTAAGTATGACATCTAGGCTTTACATAGGAAACTTTAAATTCTTAAAACAATATTTTATACTAACATTGATGAAGGATGAAAATATTATTATACAATATATGTATGTAAACGTTTTAATTTTCGTTAAAAGGCTGAGATGAATTAAGTTTCTGCAATGGTGGAAAACAATAACTTTGATATATTAATAAGAAATAATTGAGTGTATTATTCGCTTTCAAGCTTTAAAAAAAGGACATTAAATCGAATAATATATAGCAGGTTTTTGTGTGCTTTCCGGCTGCCTATATACATACATATACCATCATTAGAATTATTAAAAATGGATTTAAATATATTGTTTTGAATAATTTGCAGTTTTTGTGAATTAGTTTTCGCCCGCTATGATGATCTGACCTGATTGTGCTTGCATTCTTCTTTTCGGATAACCAATATATTCTAATGCAAAGTCCATAAAGGGCCCTACCACATGCCCATACTTTTAAGGCTGCTGGTATGGAACAAAAATATGCCGCTTCATATACAAAAATTTGTTTGTCGAATGCAAAACCAATATGTACATATACATATATTTATCTTTAACGCTATCCCATTCCTTTGTTTTCATTACACAACGATTTACAGCAAAAGGAAAATATAGAGGGTGTTTTAAAGAGGTATAAAACTTTAAGTTGGCACACGTTTTTTATTGGCAGCAATTTTGCCAGCTGTTCAGTGATTTATGATTCGTTTGGTTTGGCATTCCAACATGAATAGACAGACGCCTGAACAACGTTTCCAAATTGTACAAATTTATGTTGAAAATCATGGTTCTGTTCGAAATACGTAGCGTGCTCTACGTCCATTTTACGGTCAATATAATCCTCCGTCAGAGCACTTAGTTCGCCACTAGATTATTTTCTGTGGGGATATGTTGAGTTGTTAGTCTACGCCGATAAGCCCGAAACGATGGAGCTCTGGGAGGACAACATTCGGCGCGTTATTGCCGATATACGGCCACAAATGTGAAGAAAAGTCATCGAAAATTGGAACTCCAGATTAAACTACGCTCGAGCCAGTCATATCCCAGAAGTCATACTTAAATCATAATGCCGGAAGATTATCTTTCGAATACAGTAAATTTCATGTCATTGTAAAAATTTCATCTTTGTTGTATTCCATTTCTAGGTTCGATACCTCTATAAAATGCACCCTTTATTGGGAAAACACTGAAATAGAATGTCATAGGTGCAAATTCCTCAACTTAAAAGACCAGAATTTAGGTAGTGTTGAGGGAGTATAATGACATGATTGTGCAACACATTTATGTTTGTATGTGGATGTGTAATAAAAACTCCTAAATTTACTTTTTGTTAAAATTAATTTTCGAAAACACAATTAATTCTGAGTTTATTTTTATTTTTTATTTTCTCAATAAAAGTTAAAAAGGTATTAAAAAACTGTTTATGTGAACCGGTTGCTTATAGCAAAATTCGAAAACCGGTGTTTCTAAGGCACCGAATTATTCGAAAGCCGTTTAAAGGAATATATCCAATATTTGTCAACTCTAATTCCAGTTTCAAACAAATACCTACAACAATTTTCCTGGTGCCAGTCCGCTACATATTTGCGTGCGTTTGTCTACTTGCGCTTTGCGAGAAGTACATCTGTGTGTATGTATGTATGTAAAATGTTATTATAACACCAACAACACAAAGAAATTTTTAAGGTATCTGGTGTAGGTAAATATTTATTCATACCTGTAAACTTAAATAAAATAGGAAAATAAATGATTTTAAAATTTATGAATAAATCTATTTATTTATTAAAACGGATTTATACATTTTACTTTGATTTCTTATCTCTGTGTGAAACGATGAGCAAAGAAAATCATTTAAATTCATAGTCCATTTCTGATATTCCTCTCAGTTGGCTTCGTGTTCACTTAATCTTTGTTAGTGGGAAAGTGATTGCGGCTGCTTGTTTATATCTGCTTTAATACTTTTGCCACTTTGTTGAGACATCAAGCCATCATTAAACATCATTGGAGACGCCACAATAATTTCAAACACTTAACATCATAAGTCACAGCACACCAATTGTTATAAATGACTGACAGTAGTCATCGCCAACATCGCCAACATCGTCCTCTTTATCATTATGTCCTGCCTGTGCGGGTGTGTGCGTTAGTGTGTGCTCAAGTCTTTGGATTTTCTTCTTATTTCTTTTGAAATGTTTTTCTAAATCATTGGATACGTTTTTATATTAATGTTCTTAGCTGATTTTTTTTGCTCTTATTTTTGTTGCCGCTGCTGTTCGTAACCAGCCTAAAAGTTCAAAATAATTTGCTATTTGCGTTTCTATTTTTCTTAGTTTTTTTTCCACATGGCAGAGGTTCTTAAAATGTGAGAATATGTGTAGTATTTCAAATATATTGTACATAAGTTCCCTCAAATGTAACATGTAGTTTGTGTAACAAGCCAAATTTTCTAACATCTTTAAAATCCTGATGAAAGCCCTGCAGGAAAACGTCATACCGAAGTTAGATGGGATTAAAAAATTAGTTAGTTTCCGCAATTATTGCAAAATCTGTTTTGAATACTATATCTGATAGATTTAACAGCAATGGATGTCTAGTATATTCAATTATTGGGTGTTTTTTGAGAACTTCGCAACTTTGAGTTGGCATCACTGTTTTATTTGACAACCCATTTAACAGCTGATAGCAGCTTTTTGTTTAGTTTGCCTTGAAATAGATTTACATGGGAGCAACACTTGCAAACTGTTGAATGTTTGTTATGGAAATAATGGCTCTGTTCGTCAACTAATAATTCGTTCTCCAAAGAGCTCCACTTTTGGTTGAATCGAAACGTGAATAAGCAGTTTTGTCGCATTTGAAGTGAGGATAATCTACAAGAATTTGTCGAAACAGCATTTTAATACAGACATTTACTGTTTGTTGCATTTTATGGGCGGACAAAGTCATTCGTCCATTTGTCTTCAAAATCGATAATGATCAAAAAGTTACGGTCAATTAGAAATATAGAAATATGGTCGTACCACAATTAGCTGGATTTAATCTTGCTGATATGTGGTGCCAACAAGACGGAGCTGATAAAAGAATCATTTCACGTAATGGTCCAATTAAGATCGTGTGAGAAGCCAGAGATAATTGAACACCTGGAAATCAACATTCGAACACTTATTGGTGAAGCCAAGGCGCACATGCTAGGAACAATTTCTGAAAATTGGGGTTCCAGATGTCGCCTTTGTTTTATTATGACTTAAACTTGGGAAACTCTAAAATACTACACCCTGTAATACAGTTTCAACATTGTCACACTATCAGGAAAACACCTTATGTGAGGACTTATGTGAATCAGTATAGGAAATTCAAGAAGTTTTCTTATATATTTCTTAACTTAAACGATACCGAAGAATCAAAATTTCATGTATAACTATTTATTGATTCCATTTCCTATACGAAAACTTGAAGAATCTCTGACTTTAATGACATTCAAAATCATTTTAGAAGTTGGAAAAGAATTCCATTGGCTTGATTTACCACAAATATTCTCCAATCTATTGTAGAACTTACTGGTGTTTTTTTTTTACAAATACTTGAAAAGGTTCACGCTGGCACAAGCAAGACCGCGAATACCCAGTTGGCCAAGAAACTTGTACGACTCGTTTTCTAAGCAAAATTCTTGGAGGTAAGACAAAAATTACACAGTATCCATCGTTTATTATCTTGTACAGTTAATAATTCCTGCAGATTTACAAATCTTTTGCACTTTATCCTCCTGCCGTTGACGCATTATTCATTTATTACAACATTTATTTATGTGTGAAAGAACAAAATATGGAATAAAAACCAAAATCCTTCTTAATAGATGTCCTCCCGACATGGCCAACTGGGCTTTATTGTAAAATAGAACACTGGAAATTGTGTGTTAGCAAAAAAAATGTATATATGTATGGATGTGCTGCTGGAATCAGTGTACGTTGGTGTGTGTGCTGTACATTGGTTGTGCTTTGGGGAGCGCACTTTCGGAACGTTTTGTGTAACATTTTAGCATCATTAGCTTTGATTTATGATTAGATTTGTTTTTAATTTTAAAACCCATAATTTTAGAAGGCTGTTAAATAAATATGCTTGAAAACAGCGATTAAGATATTTTTGTGTTTAAAAATTATAAAAAAGTCAAAAATAAAGGTTTTGTTTTTAATAACTAATTTTATTCTAATTAGTGAAGATCCTTCAGGAAATAATTAAGAAACCACAAACCATTAAAATTCGGCATAACCCCAATCTTATATTTGAAGAAGCTATAAATAGTAAATTGAAATTTCTGAATCATATAAATAGACTTCAAATATTTAATCTGTGATGTAACTACGGAAAAACGTGTTTAAAAGTAGAAACGATTCAAACTGACGCCGGAACCTAATTTCTTCTTTAACACATACTTACAAAAATTGAAAACCTATTGGCTGTTAGAAAGTCCCAGAACCATATAAAAATCGCAGGTGGAGAATTTAAAGAAAGCCCGTATCAGAAAACTTTGAATTTTGATCAACTTGGCACCTCGGACTTTTCAAACTTTTTCTTATTCTTGCAATTTGTGCAGTATTCTCACGTTTTTGACTTCTATCAATGTGTGCTGCTGATGGTTGTAGCGACCGCGAAACAACTAGACGGCCCCCCAAATAAAATTCTTTAATTAACTTGTTTTTTGTCTGCTTCTTTAGAACAGCCATCCACAGCAATTAATTACAAATTAACTTTGTTAGATAACGAAAAAGAACCTGACTAAATGCTTTATAATTGAGTATTAATAGGACTTTGTCTGCAATATTTATTGACAACACGGAGAATATAAAATCATATAAATGTTGAGATCTTATCGACATGATATGGCAGCAACTGACAAAAATAGACTTACTTACATACATATATGTATATGTTGAGATGCAATATATATATAATATTAAAAAATTATTTGGGAACTATAATCCGTGATGATGTTACTCAAGTTGGTAGGAAAATATTGGCAAAATAAAATCGTCTTTATACACCTTGAGGTCGAAGAAAGATTAATTTGTACTTATAGTCGTAAAAAAGTCAAAGAAATAAAAAGAATTAATTTGTTATTAGTTTGCTCCACGGTGTAGAAAAATTTAACTTTAACAATGATTTCAGTTTAGTAGCTTTTTGGCTTAAATTCTTAAATCAACAAGCGGATCAAGCGTATGTCGTCGTGTTCGTTTGGTTGACTTTTTTCGAATCTCTTTTAATCAAGGAATTCGTTTGCAGTTGGTATCATATAAAAATATGTTCTAAAGTCTAGCAGATTTCTCAGTGACGAAGCCAATCGCAATCCCGCATTGTGGGAACTTTTGTGTTCTTAATTCATTTCCAATTCCATAAGAAATTTTCAGAAAAGAATATCGACGAAAAATATTAGTTGAACGACTTTAAATCGTTTTTAGAATATTTTTCACAAACGCTGTGCAACAGTGATGCCAACTCTTTAGATACTAAATGCAAAAAACTAAAAAAGCTAAGTTGTTATATTATTGTTATTAACTAATGATGCATTTTTATTAAATTTGTATAATATTATGATTTTAATAAATTATCACGCGAGTTATTGAGAAATAGTGCACTTTAACATTCATTTAAAATTTTTAGTTTTTTTCACTACATTTTTGTATATTTCATTTGAACAACAACAAATATTTCGTTTGAGACTAAATGGAATTGGAATTAGGCATTCAATAAAATTTGAGTTCCACTTTTAATTTTACATAAAGTAATGACACTCTGCCTTAACGTTTGGTGTATTTATACCAAACTAGGAGACTTAATAACAAGCCCCAAGCCCCCATAGTGCCAGAAATATAGGAAAAAAATAAAATTAGGGATACAATTTCATCACGTTTCGGATATTTAAAAGGGGCTAAATCTAGATCAAAATTGAGCTGCTGTGAAAAGCCATTAATGGCGTTCTTTATTGTTTATTTAACGTAAAACTTGAATTGCTGTAAATAAAGTCATAAGTTTGCAGAATAAAAAAGTATTAAAATATTCAATGACACTCGTATTGAAGTGGACAAGGCTTTAGACATTTTTTCGAACTTTCTTTGAAACATCTACAAAAATAAAAACTGCTCTTATGTAAGAAATTGGACTTGGAGATTTGGAATAGTTTTAATTAACTACATTATTCCATTTTACTCTATCACTTTGCATCCAGCATTGAAGTTGCGTCGAAAAATTGACCAACTATTGAGAGAAATCTTTAAAACACACGAGCAAAGAAAAATTCATCAAAATTCCGTTTTCCCAAAAATTTAACATGTTACTTTAATCAACGACAAATATATGTTCATACATATATACATAAATACATATTTAAATACATACATACATTTGAAGGTATAAAAGTTGCCACTGTTTTTTGTTTTCTTTGCTCTGTGAGTTATATAAATCGTCCCTTATGTATGTATGTGTGGAAGGGGTTTAAATGGAAATATTTCTGCTGCGATAAAATAACATAATGATACGACAAAACAAATTTTGTTTTTACTTACATTTAAAGGAAATGGGGAAAACTGATGAAAATATAATGATTTTAGGCAAATGAAATGCAAAAAATTATAAAAAATGAACTACTTTATAACATAAGCAAATGGAAGTCAAATTGCTTGCATGTGAAACGGAAAAAGAAGAAGGGGAAAACAAAACGAGACAAACAAATAAGCGAGGAAAAAAACCGAAATGACAAAATGATATATGTAACTTTTCTTCGACAGCGTGAAAGGGAAAAATACTACCATTCAATCCGCTTTTAGTGGCAAAAAAGTTTTTGATAGTTTTTGTTTTCTTGTATGTGTATAAAAGTATGTGTATGTATGTATGTATGTATGTATGTATGTATGTATGTATGTACATATACACGATATGGATCGGCTATCATTATAAGAAATAGGAAAATACTTACAGTATTTAGATTGAAATTAATGTTGCATAAAATTTGGTTTCAATTTTGGCAAAAAGTCATAATGAGAAGCGATATTATGTAATATGTCGACGTTATGCAAAACAGCGACAAAAGGGTTCCAATCTTACAACAACGACAACAAAATACTGTGTCAGAAAGTTATTAATAACAAATTGTGTGTGTGAATTCTGACTTCAATTTTTTTCATGAAATCTTATTTTTGATGAAACATTCTAGAAAATGTCGGAGTCAACTCAACAACCTCATTGTTGCAAACTTATTGTCTCAATATATTCATCATTAATCACCACTTATAGTTAAACATTTTTTTTTACTGAATACTTTCTGCAATCGAACCCACGCTGTGGACCACTCCAGACACCGGTACTCAAACATCGCTTAAACTTGAATATAAACTAAGTAATAAAAAACAAAAAAGTAACTCCATATTTTGGATATGGATGAATATGGCGAAACTAAAAATTTAAGTGGAATAAAGTAGCAAAGCTTTTAAATTATACGAGTACATGGTTTTACCGTGTCTCCAAAAGCGCTGTTCTGCTCGTCCAGAATAAAATTCATAAAGTATTTAGCCAAATTATGGGTAGTACCAAAATAAAAAATAAATATGAAAAATTTTCAATGAAAGCTGCTATAAACGTGCCTTAAAGTAGTTACCGCTTAAGTGCACAATTTTTAACATAGCAGCCGCATTGAAGCGTGTTATCGAATAAATGCATAATGCAAATTTACACTCCCCATAACAATCTAGATAAGTTATTATGCTAAGTGCTCTACGATTTATAATAAAACTAAATTTATTTTCACTATTAATTGTTTATTAAAAGCTAAATTAAAAACGAACGCCGTTATTAACACCTACATATATACATACATATGTTTAAGGAATATGAAGACATGTTTGTGTTTTGAATTATAAATTGCACTTGTATTATATGTAATTCGAGGATGCACTCTAGCGAATTATTCAAGCGAAATATTAGCCGAGGCAGTAAATTTTGAGCTTTAAAGCGAGGCAATCATTAAAATGCCAAGCACTTAAGCAGTATCTGCTCTATCACTGGCCAGTTAAAAAAAAATTCCTATAGAGACTTTTAACTGCCTCTTCGAAATACAGCGATTTTGTGACTTCCAGACACTTGAAGTTCCAGAAGAATTCCAAGTAATGGAACATTAGTCTACTCTTCAAACTGAATTTTTAACTGGAAAAAATCAATTAATTAAAACACTGATGTTTCAGAGCAGATTTCAAGTCATAAAATAGTGTCAAAGGGGTGGTGTGAATAAAAAACATTATCAGAAATTAGTGTTTACATTCAAAGAAACAAAAATCGAGGTTGCCGTAAAATGTTCAACTTGCTTCTTTGGCACCACTAACGGTAACACAGGTGGCAGTAACCACATTTATTTGCGTTTGTTTCGTTACTGTTGTCGTTGTCGCAGTCGCAGTCCCAGTCGCAGTCGCTGTGATTGTTGTTCGTTGTTTGCATACGTTGGCTTATGAATTGTTACACGCGACAATGTATAAATTCTTAATAACACTATCAGCTTTAATGCCTTATTCTTGTTAATTTTCCTTTTTTATTTGGCTGCCTGTTCATTTGCACAAATGCTGGCTGTTGTTGCTCGTACACTGGAACTGAGCTGAGCATGTGTTTGTTTGGCACTTGTGCCGGCCGTTGTGTTCTTGTATTTTTAATATCATTGTATGCCGGTTGAAGCTTAAGAAATTATTAAAAATCGGATTAAAAATAAGTGTGCAAATACGTTTATGGTCTTCTACTCCTGGTTGACTGGCTCTAGTGTTGGGTCTGACTATAAAAAAGATTTCATATGAACGAAGAAGTACATTTTGTTTTATTAAATGTAATTGATTTTATTTAAAATTTGTAAGGAAATGGATATGATCTGCTCATGACCGGAGCTTGTTTTATGAGGGTTGGGAGTAAATTTTCCAAATTTGGGTATTATAATTCACAATATGAATATGAACTTAAACAGATATATATTGTAGAGAAGTTCAATTACTCTGTCTGATAAATAAACTGTAAATGGGAAGATTGTCTTTTAAATAGTATTTAATACTTTAAATTTATCCTTCGAAATATAAAATATATATTATGTTTTTCAAGAAGTCTTAAAAAAGTTTCAAGTTTTAGATGCTTTCGTTTTCGAAGTATGAACATTTTGGTTCCACAATTGACCGGTTATAGTTACAGGTGAAATATTTGAAGCAAAACTTTATATTTTTTTAGTGGCTAAGCATGAAAAGAGTTTCTAAAAGCATCTGCAATACAGTTTTCATTTTAATAAAAATTTATTCGAGCTTGAGTTGTGATTTTCCTCCATTATCCTTCCCTTTGTCGCGAATAGTAACCATTTGAAAGAGGCATCGTTTTCCCATTTTTTGACTCCTGAACTCAAACCCCACAAAATAAGAAGTTTTTGGGCTTTGAAGTCGAATATACAATATTAAAACATAAAAGTTTGAACTCTAGAAGTTAATATTTAGGTTTAAACCTGGACCTAAGGCGTACAAAAATGGGGAAAACGTGTAAACTATAATGTCTTTGTATTAAAGTCTAAAGGCCTAATCACTACATACGAGCATTCGAGGTCAAGTAGTAAAAAAAGCCAGATTACTCCAGTGGTCACTTGACCATATGAAAAAAGGCCATTTTATAAAAATTTGGTTTGTCTAAGATTTGTTGGGAGTTTCGCCTAATAATATCATACATTTCTTTGCCCAAACCCAGCCAGTGACTATTTGACACGTTTTCTAGACACCTCCACTGGATAAAAGCGAAAGTGCGACTGTTAATTGCAGTTTTTGCTGTAGACATTTGCCCAATAAAGTTCACTTGACATTAGAATGTAACTGAATTTATCCTGGTCAATCTAAATCTAGTTTTAAATATGAAATTTACATACAAAAATAGATAAACTTATTTGTTGTAGTCGACTGCCGATATTGAAAACGGGCTCACTTTTCAATGTGTGTAACACTATTTTCAGCTCCACCATCGATCGTGTGCGGTGGTTACAATTTTTATTAATTATTTCGATTAATCCAATCAAACTTCGAACATGGATGAATTGTAATCGCCATAAATCAATAGAGTAAAGTGGGTGGAACGAACTTGTGACTGTTGTTCCAAACAAGATTTGGATTACACAATTTGATATGATTTATGTATGTATGTATGTAGTTTTTCAAATTTATTTTCAATACCAAAAAAAAAAAAAAAACGCTACACTCTAAATTGTTATAACTTTTCTACATAACTGGGGCTCTTGTGTCATTAAAATCGAAGAAAATTATTGGCAAAATATTTTTATTATATAAAATATTAATTACATAAAATAACTTCCAAAAAAAATTAATCCACTCTCGTATTGAATATGACAGCAAATATGCTCTCCATATTTTCCTTCTTCACATATCCATATATTTAACTAAAGAGACCCTTGTAAATTATAAAAGGGGAAACTGAAAAGCAACTCGGAATACAAAGGAAAGAAGAGAGAGAGAAAAAAAACAGCCAGTAGTGCCAAAGGCTCTGTACCATTTTATTCAATAACGTTTTGTTTTTATTATTGTTTTGTTCATATTCGCCAACAAAAGAATGGATTTATAAAAATTTCAATGGATTTTTATATTGAATTTGAACTCATATTCATTCAATAAAAATGTACGTGTATGTTTTAATTTTAATGCTTGTAGTCGCAAACATGTTTTAAACACGTACAATTATGATGTAAATGACTGATTTTTTTTTATTTCTTTAATTAAGCAGAAAGTTTATTTGTAAAATGGAGTGTTTTTTGTTCAGCAGTCGTACCTTTGGGTTATATTATTTTTTTTGCCACAAGGCCAGAAAATACATTGGCACGTTGTATCAATGCTATGACGTTCCTCGCAATTGTGTTCCTAGCATGTGCCTTAAATTATATTTTTCAGTGGAAATTTTATTATTTAAACTTAAATCCTTTTTCAAAAATATGTGCTTTGAAAAAACCTTTATTTGAAGATTTTTTTTAACTTTTCACTGTATTTAGAGGCAATTGAATATAAAGTGAAATGTTTGAACATATTTTCCAGAGGCTTTTAGGTCTACTGACAAAACGTCGACACTTAAACTGCAGTACAGCAATATTTTTTATTTGTTATATACAATAATATAATAAACTCAGTTGTAGGCATAATTTTTGTTTTACTTTTATGAACCAGGTAAGTTGGTTTGTTAGTTAAAGCTTTCGGTGTTTAAGTAATATTTTTTATTAAACTTTTTAATATTTCAATATTGTTTGAAATTTATTAATTTTTATTTTATTTATTTTATTAATTTTTATTTTAAATTTATTAATTAATTAAAAAATATTGTTTGTTAAAGTATAGATATATTAACTTTGTATTTTTTGTGCACTTGATGTCCAAAAAGTCATTCAGTACCAAATTGTGAAATTACTTGTGGCAGTTTCTTTTTTGAATTTCCATCTTGTTCCTCCAGCAAATTTTATCGTCATAATAATAACTTTGTAAAAAACGTATTTTAAACAAAAGGAAACCACTTCCAATTAACATGAAAATATATTGATACATGTGTATATCTTAAGAAGCTCGATAGAACTCTATTAAGGGGAGTAAAAGCCGCCAGTATTAATTAAGTTTGTAGTAAATATTTTTTTTTAAATACAATGAACAAAATTCATACTCTCCAAAAAGTTGCGCAAATAAAATAAGAGTTTTGAGCACTTTTAAAATGCCAGTTTTATGAAAACGTATGAAGTTACTGTTACCATAAAACGAATACCCTTTCATTATATAAACGAAGAATAACTGTAAACATATAAGAAACTTATAACCTTTTACATTAAAGCATTGAAACCTAAAGAGTAAAAACGTGTTTGTTTAAAAAAGAACCAAATCCTTTAACAGTCCACAATAAAAAGTAAACTGGTTACAAAAAGAAAAAAAAAATACAAATTATATTATTCGGTGGCATTAAAATTAAAATTCATAAGAAAATTATGATATGTATGTATGAGCGACAACCAAAGGAACTGCAACTTTTTCATTCAAACTTGGTAAATTTACTAGGCCTCAGCTCAACATCGGCAGTGTTACTAGGCACTAGTCCAGCCTAATTTGGGGAGTATTCACGCTATTTGCATTTATTCCATTTTTAAAATGTCTTCAGCTGTCAATCAAAACTGAGCATAAATACGTCCTGCTTTCTACTTGCAGTTGCCTATTATTTAAGTACGTTTATCTGCCTTGATGGTTTCTAAATTTTTTTGTTTGTTTCATTTTTAACTTAAAAAAATATATCTGATATTTTAAAACATCTCGAAAAGGCTCTACTGTTGCTTGTTTAGCGAAAAAAAAATTGAGTGAGACATGTTCACTCCTAATTTTAAATCGCGTTAGCAATACGTTTTCGGCAGCTGACAATATAAAAACTAGGTGCTACTCGGAATGCCCACAACTGGTTTCCGGTCATTGTATCGAAGGTTTTTGCATTCGGCGAGCAAAACGATTCTAAAGAATTGCTTAAAAAGTCCACTTTATAACTTTCATTTATATAGAAAAGAAATACTTTCTGGACATTTCATTGGCATGTGAATATATGATTTATTCCACAAATATAGTTGGGCTTAAATAGGTTTGAATTATCGCGAGCTGACTGTAGTTTACTTTTTGAGTTTGTTTTCAAATAAGAACGGAATAAATGCCTTAAAATAAGGCACCGAATAGTTACCTCTTACCTTTCAAAACATTTTAGTTTTAATTGAAACTCAACTAAACCAAAAACAAAATAATCTAACAATATAAAAATCAACCCTGTTAAACTATTGTAGATCTAATTTAATATATGTACATATATTTTTTTGTAAATTACTCTACAAGCCGTTTAAACCTTTACAAATCTTTGTACAAACACGTATTGAAAAAGAATTCCTTAAGAAATCCCCAAGGAATTATAATGAAATACAACAACAAAGAAACTCTGACTACCAAATGATCAAGAAGGCAAAAAAAAAAAAAAAAAAAAAACAAAGACGGAAGAAAAAACTCGGATTTCAAATTGTTACATGCCTTTAACTATGCGAGTCGATAGATATTTTATCCCATTTGTAATAAAAGTATAAAATATAAATATTTTTCTTTTCCAGTGTGTGTGTTTGTCATGATGACTGCAGGTTTGTATTAGTGTGTGTGTGTGTGTGTGTGTGTGTGTGTGTGTGTGCAAAAGTAATAGTGTATCTATAGTGGGTACAAATTTGAAAATTGATTGCATTCCTTGTGAAAACATTTCTTCAAATGACTTTGGCAAATGCAAATATGAATGAATGCATTTCTTTTTATTTGCTGTAAGTATCTTCTTATTGGGCTTTTTTTCCCTACTTTATTATATATTTTACTTCTCCCATCGATTTTAGCACTAAAGCGAGCAGAAACAATTCAACAAATAAAATATAGTTTTAGATAGACATCGGCAGTAGAAAAACTATGCAAATATACATTTATTTACAAAAGATGCAAAAAATTCAGTTGTAAACTTGTATGTCTGTGTGATACGGCAAGACACACAGACATTTATGCGAACACTTTTACATACATCTGTTCTAGGGATAAGAAGAATGCCAGTTTAACGAATGCGATTGCCAGTATGAGAATTGTACGAATGCGAATATGAATCATGAATCACAACAAAAGAAAATCGTGTATATATCTATGAACATATATGCATTTGTATAAATATATAGTATATAGTATGTAAAAATAGTGCGTTTGCATCCAGCGGTACTTTCTGTGTGAATATTCAGAGAATTTCATTCATTATATTTGGCTTAACACTGGCTTTAACACTTGGCCAAAAGCATTTGTTTTAATCTCTACGAATGCGAATACTTACAGGGAGCGAATATGAACTTTCGTTACATCTTTAATGTCTAACGTTTATATATGGGAAGATATTTGCTGATTATTGAAGAAATATTGTAATAAAAAAAAAAAAAACAGTTTTAAGGCGTTATTGAGGTATATGTCGAAGTTAATTGTATGCTACTGATGAGCCAGTATTTGCGGTATACCCATGTGCTTAAATCTTTCAAAGACGCGCATATCGCAGTGTCCGCTTCTTGGGTTTTGCATGGTATTAAACTGCTTATCCACGCTACTGATCCTGGATGTTAAATGCTTTTTAAAATTTTTTGCTTATTTTTAATATTAATTTTTTCTTAAAGATATTAAAAGAACTACTAAAATATTTTTTTCAGCTTTTGTAAAATGCCTAAACGGATCATTGAAAAGACTATTTAAGTCCTGTAGATTTTTCTTAGATGAAAAAATTATATTATAGTTTGGTTGAAGGCATTCCAATACACTGGATTGAAGCGAAAAGCTATAAAACAAATTAATCTACACAATGCAACACAGAAAAACAAGGTTTCCATCATATTCAGAATCGTAATTCGCTGAATCAGAGAATAAATTGTTTGAATGCGGACCTATCAAGAAATTCACGGCTTCAAACAACATTTTGTGAAAGTACTTGAAAACAAATATGTATATAATTCAATAATCAACATTCCTTCGTGCCTTTATGTAGGATAATACATTGATTTTAAAAATATATTATTATTTTAATTGCAAGTAGGAAGAAGCCCAAGGTTCAGTGTAAGGATTTGTGGCACCGCAAAGGATAATATAAGCAATTTTAACGTGAGATTTTATATTATTTATACAACTATAAAAATTTTTCATATATTGTACCTTATTGTCGTCATTTATCTGTATGTTACCTTAAACCTGCCAAAAATGCTCTTTTAGTGTAGGAAGTGCTCAGTTATTATGTTGTATTAACATGTTTTCAGGTATTTTCAAGCATAAAGTTGCCTTAATGTTCTACTATGATAATTTAACATGAAAATCCTATTGATCTACAATAATTGCAACTGAAACAACAAATCTAAATCCATAAGGAAAAATATGTCTAGAAAACCTGAGTTTAATTGTTTCTAACATCATTTAACATTTTTTTTAATGCTTAATTGCTTTTATGACCCAAATGTTTGGTCTAGTGCGAAAGTGAAGTTTATGAGTTATTCACAAAAATAACAATTGAAATAATTTTTTGAAAGTTATGAATGAAAAATCGAAAACAATTTATAAACCTGACACTGCAGTGCTTTTGTATCTTGAAAGGCCTGCCCTTTGAAATTCGCAAACATTTCGAACAAAAGACAACTGACTAAAACCGACATAACGGCCGTTATTGCACCAAGTCGGAAGGGATTAATGTGAGCGATGATTGATGACTTGGCAAAATAAAGTTCTTAAATAGTCTCTAAATCGGGAAGAGATTTGGTGTTCAATATCTTGTTGGAGGCGACAGGTATGCAAGCAATTTCGCGTCAATCGATCCAGGCATCAAGAGCTGTAATTTTACTATTTAGTAAAAAAAATTTTAGTGCGTCATTTAGTGCAAAACCACCAGACTAACTGACATTTTCTAATTTAAAAATTCTTGAGGACGGCAAGAAAAATGTTGTATATTTTTATACATATATTTTTCGAACTGGAACGAATACAAAAAACTGTTCAACACAATCATTAAATTCATATACATACATACAAATATTGCTGCTTACTTCATGTGTTACAAAATAAAATTATAATCATGTGCACCTTTACTCAACATAATGAAGCACTATAGAAAGTAACACGAATAAGCAGAAAGTCAAAGAGAAACAAAAATTAAAATAAATCAACACGCTACAAACAAACATATGCATCGTCTTTCGCTTTGGAATACACAGCACACAGAGACCTGCACTTGCACACAACTGCACAGGCACTAAATAAATAAAAGCACCCACCCACACACACACGTAAAAACGAATGCTTGAACATGTTTATGCATGTCAGTCTGTGAGAAAAACAACCATATAGAGATGGTGTTTAGCCTTATAAATGCTAATGCTGCCTGCCGCCTGCTGCCGGTGCTCTTTTTTAAAGTCAGTTTCTGCTGATGCACCCAAGAGAAGAACCACTTTTTTTAAACTGGTTTTTGCTCTCTATCTAAATGACGCTGAAGAAAACGCCAGGGGGGGGGGGGGGAGGCTAGAAACTATTTGATTGCTTGGCCCAGGCAACTAGCAACCATCATCGTCTTCATCATTCCATAAGTGCTTCAAAATGCCTCCATGAGAAAATGCTTAGCTGGATGTGCCAGTGTTAACTCCTTTAAGCATTAGCGTTCGGTACATTCCTTTTGTGTGTTGAAATAAATAATAAGAAGAAAAAATGAAGGAGGCAAGAAGAAAAAAACGAAGAGCGGTAAAAGAAATACATTCTTTATTCAATGTGAAAATTAGGAGGAGCTGTTTTACAAACGAATGCAAATAAAAATTTTTCTTGGCATCAATAAATATTTGAAAAATGCATTAAATGAGCATTTTATAGAAATAAGGAAAAAATCGAAAAGTTATAAAAGAAAATCCGATAACAAGCAAGAATACCAAACGTTCAAGCATAGGAAATCGAATGAAGTTTAAGGTGCTGAATTAATTTTTTGTCAGTTGCCAACAGTTAAAAAATCTAGTTTTAGTGAAATTTGAGGCAACCAAATGAATTACAAGAAAGAAAACCCAATAATTGTACTAAATGTGATTGTAATTTGCTTTATTCTTCTTTTTAATTATTGTAGAAATGTGAAAACATTTCAAGTTTTAAAGTTTTTCCAATATGAACGGCCATAAAATGGAATTCTTAAGAAAAACAGTTTTTCAAAGAGACGAAAATGAGTAAAAATAATTTTTTTTGAGGCTCGTTCACATATTAATACGAAAGTCATCTTGCTATACATTTATTACGAGCCCCGGGGAGCAGGTTAAGCCTTGGCGTTTATCGAACCGGTGCATTCTGCTTTTTGTGGTCTCTCGGTTGGCACGGCAACCAAAACTTCAGGAACTTCATGTATGACTTTGCTTATGAAGATTATTCTAAAACCTTCACCAAAGTAAGTCGCCAGGATGCCTTTGGGCATTTGGATTTGGGAAAAAGATTTGGTAGATAATGGAGTAGAAAGCTGCCTTGGTGATCCAACTCCCCGAGGTGCTGTACACTTACAACAGACTCTGTTCTGCGCAAGGAACTAGATAGTGGGTAGTGTACAGATTAGGCCTTAAAGACGGACGCTAATGCAAATCAACTGCATGACCTATACAAAATACACGGAATAATTGTTAAAATTTTGTATCGGAAATTATCATGAGCACGGAAAATCTGCGTATAACACGCGATGAGTTGTTACACCGGCTGGAAGTTTGCGCAGAAGTGTTCATCGACTACTGTGAGCAGCACCAGATATAACAAGATGCTCACCGGCTTTATGTCACCCAACTAGCCAGATTCGAAGTGGACAATATGTGCTTCCAACTGGGCACGAGCCAAAGACGAAAATCTCAGGATTGAGTTTCCAGGTCACCTAATTTTTTTGCGTATCGGAGCAGGTTTGGCGTTGGCGTATTTAAAACTGGGACACTCTGCTTTCTATGGTATAGAGAGCAACAGGTTTCTCGGTGGTAGAAAACGATGTTGGAGTTACTTATTTGGATGAGGAATCTATGCTCGACTCAAACGTACTAAGAAGCTTGTCCTCAAAGGTGCTGTTATTTTACAACCGAATCCTGTTTTCGTAAGGGACGTTTCTGGTCAGGTGTGATGTTCCGTAGCATTTCGGACTAACCACTAACTTCCTCAAGTGTTCAGGGATTTGCAGACAGGAGGAACTAGAAAGCTTGTGCTGTCAAACCAAAAGTTCGTGATACGTGCTGATTTTTCACCTGTTTATCTGTGGGAACTTCGCAGTTCAGGCCGTCATGGCAAGTGCTGATGTAAATCAATTTCATAGTTTTTTTTTATAAATTTCAAATATATAAAATGCCAGGCATCGAACTTTTAACCTATTGGCAAATTGTATTAAATTCTATATGACAAACAATTTTTGTTAAAAGAGTTTAAAAACTGATTAATAATTAAGAAAAAGTATATATCTGATATCGGTTCTCATTTACTGAAAACATTTTTTCTGGTCTAGTCTAAGTACAATATTTTTCAAAACATATAAAATACAAACGTATAATAATATTCCACTCTTATAGAACACTTGCCAACACAAATTTTGTAATACTTTATAATTGGACGATAATAAATACAACAACAATAAGTAAGTCCTTAAAATCTCTTCACATTTTCGAGATAGAATTTACATTGGAGTAGTTATTTGCACAATGCAAACACTCGTGATGTCACGCGGAACGCTGGTGAGCAATCAAATAATTATTTCCATTGGAAATTTCCCAGCAATATTTTTGTTAATTAATTTGATTGTTTTATTGTCTGCCGCTGTTTAAAGTCGGCAGTTTGAGTAGTTTAAGAAAAGTTTAGTGGGAGGAGCTTTAACTTTAGCAGTCCACGATAAGCCTCTGCCTAGTATTTCTGTTGTAGACACAATATTGTGGACGCCACATTATACAGTCGTACTCTATGTGTCCCACAAGAGAACCAGTAAGTAAGTTTATTGTGGAGGGATGCGTGGAGCTTTTAGTTCATGTCTTC
This sequence comes from Epicampocera succincta, assembly GCA_932526305.1. NCBI lineage: Eukaryota > Metazoa > Arthropoda > Insecta > Diptera > Tachinidae > Epicampocera > Epicampocera succincta. Next base: position 65,722,604 of record OW052034.1, read on the forward strand.
GTGAACCTAAATGCATCAATGGTCTTGTTAAAAGCGATACTGTCATACAATCTCATCGTTAAGAGTTTTCCGCCAACGTGAATGATATTTTTTTCCAAAAGTGTCTTTTTATTCCAAATTAAAATTTAATTGTTCAACAGCAGATGGGAGAATTTTGAGTCCAAATAATTTTCAATTGACTATATTTTTTGAGTTTCCATTTAGGTCGATTTTTTTTTGCTGCAAATATTATAGTAATAATTTATTTATAATTAATTTATATAAAAGAAAAATAAATTATAATATTTTATTGTATATTTTCAAGTTCGGCTCTAGATCAAATAATTACAAATACAAAGATTTTTCTTAGTTTTTTGCCCAACTTAATTTGACATTCCTTTACTTCAGTGTTTAGCAAATTCAACAATTGAGCAGCGCGTTAAGACTGTTGAAAGCTTTCACGAAAATGGCCGTTCAACTCAAAATGCATTTCGTAACTTTTTTTAAGCATAATCGACCAAATGTGCCCCAAATCGGGAGAATTGTGAGCCAAATTTCAGCAAACCGGGTCTGTAGGAAATGTTAAAACACCTGTGCCTGCTCTTCCAGTTCGTTCTCCGGAAAACACTGTTATCGCGAGATAATAACGCACCTCTTTATGTGGTTCCAACTGGATAGTGCCACTTGCCACACAGCCAACGAAACAATGGCTTTTTGCGCGACAAATACTATACCCGTGTTATCACACGTCGTGGCCGCCACGATCATGGAACAATTCAAGAGCTAAACGATGAGATATTTTGGCACATTAACGACTTTGAAACTCAATTATGTCTCAGAGTTATTGAAAGTGTGGACAGAAGAATGCCACAGAAGCCATGGTGGGTATTCGTTTTAGTTATTGTCATAGATACTTCTGCCACAATAAAATATATTAAGATAATTCTGTGAAAAGTTTTATATAAATAAGTAAATAAAAAAAACACCATTAAAATGTGGGACATGGGAAATCTGAATTCATCAAAAATCGTCATTGAGTCCAAAAAAGATTATCGTTTCTTTGTTTTGCACATACGGGATGGGGACTTAAACAGCTTCAAACTTCAAACAACTTGTAAGTTCTTTATCAATTTTATCGTGTGTTTTCTCCGTACTTTTTTTTATAAGTTTAAAGTATTAATATCGAAAATTTCATATTCCAGATATTTGTTTTCAACGAAGCATAAACAATTCTTCCCCATAAAAAATGTCTTTGCTTAAAAGGTGTAGCGCAAGCCATCAGCCATGATTATATTTATCATCTTTTCTTGTCATATGAACATTTCTGTTGGTATATCGTTGTTTCTAAATCCTTTTAACAAAATACATACCTACAAACATACATACATACATACATACATACATACATACATACCTATAATGCATAAAAAATTTCATACAAAATATATGTATTTGTGTTCGATAAAAGCATTTGTGTGTTAAGAAATTATTTTTTCATGTCATTTTATTGAATTCTACCCTAAACATTGTTTTTATAGTTATTGTTGTTGCTATTGTAAAATTCGTTTATTGCTGTTGTTTTTGAACGTGTATTGTTTATGCGAAACAAATCACTTAACAACAACATGTTACAAAAAAACCAAAAAAAAACAAAAAAAAAAAAAAAATGGAATGAATGTATAAGGATCCGTCCTTATTGTAAAAATAAAATAAAAAACCTGCACAAGGTATACAAACGCTTTTATTCGTGCTGAAATAAACAGCTTTGGTTGTCACTCAATCTTTCACTCATACGAATAATTTTTTGTTAGGAAGATGCTGGAGGCAGTTTGGAATATGTGATGGGCCTTGTCCAGCATAAGGCAATCCTTTAAGGTGAAAATGACTTCTTAGCGCGGAATTTGTTTTCTCTCTTTTATACTCTGACGAAAGACCGAATAACTTTTGTAAAGACGAGTCCTTGTACGAGTATAAACAATGTTTATACAAGAACTTTATAATTTTCATTTGAATTACAAGGGTAGTACTAGAGGCCCAGATCCTGCGACACTGTATACACTAAAAACTTGCTTATTAGGTGTATTATTCCAGCAGGCTGTTGTCCATTCTCTATAATTTATATACTTACAATTGTCCCCAATTAGATTATTGTACAAAACCTTTTCAGTTTTTGCTGTTGACACGGCTGTTATCTGTTCCGACTGATATAATAGCCAATCTTGAGAGAGTCTTAACTGAACGTCAATATTATTTCAATACATGGAAAATAAATTTGAATTCAGGTAAAACTCAGTCCATTGTCTGACCTCGAAGCACTGTCTCATTTAATAATGACCCTAGACAGTGGGAACAAAAAGTAAGATGCCTATGAGCTATTTTAGAGCCTAAAATGAAAATTAAACCAACATATATCCTATATAGTATCGTATTACAAGAACTCTATCCAGTTTTTAATAGAAATTCCTTCCTCAGCTAAGCCCATAAACAATTAATCAATTTTTCTTCCTATAATTTATTAGGCAGCCTCTGTGTGGTCGACCAGTGCAAACTGACATTTAACAATCTTCTTAAATATTAATATAGCAAAAAACAAGTTGTTAAAACTTCTATGGTTTTATTGAAATAGGAGACTCCATTTGCTGGCTGATATAGAATTAGTTGCAGATAAAATTGTCAAATTTAATGAAAATTTTAGTATCAGATGTCAAATCTCTAGGTGTGAACGTATCAGTGAGCTGACTTATGTTACGTAGTGTAGTAGTTTTCTAGGTAAAGCTATTTCATATGACACTAAAGCGTTCAAATAGGTTTTTGAAGAATGTTTAACTCCAAAATAAATGAAAATTGTTGTATAATTATTATTAAAATTGAAACACAATTAAACTCAAAATTAATAACTAAGAAAGCAAAGATGCTGACCTTGAACTGTTTATTGTGAACTAATTATATGAAAGTGTAATATTGTGCAAATAAAGTGAACGAAAAAATTATGTTTAATAGACATAATAAACTATTGCCCTCAAGTATTCAACGCTGACATTGTCATCAGTGCCACTGACTTACTGTATCTCGTGGAATGTTTTATGCTAATTAGAATGCTGGGTTAGGATAATCCACTGGTGTACATATGTAGCCATGGGAACCAGATATTTTCCATAGACACTATCTGGGGCTACATAAGGACTATGCAACCAAACAGGAACTACTGGCCTACTGCACCCTTTACCATTTTATGTGCTATATAAATTTAACACATTCGTGTTAGTGACCAGCATTAGCCTTAAGTCTTGCGTGGTCGCCCTGCACTAACGTATATATATATGAAAGGATTTATGTAGTAGTCGATGTATACAGGAGAGCCTATTTTATGACGACTTCCCTAGAAGTTGTTAAAAAGAGGAGAGAGAAGAAAATGTTAAGCACTTCCTCCGCTGCTGTTCACATATATTAATTATATAAACATTAGGCAGTGCACAAGTTGTAAGATACATCAGAGTACAATGTACGTCACCAAAGGCAACATAAGGGGACTAAAAGAACCTAAATGTGCTGGCAGCCGGTTGAAACTATGCGAATGCCTTTAGGGTTATATTATTACCAAACTCTTCGGGACTAATACAATGTAGAGGTTTGATTTAATGACAAAAATGCAATTCTTTCTTATGTGACAAAGTCAGATTTTCTCAAAAATAAAAATAGCCACAAGAAGTAATCAGTACCTCCTACCTTAGAAATTGCTGCATTGTCAGGTGATATATTAGTACTTGGTGAAGAAACGAGCTTCACATAATATTTAAAAAATTTACTTGTAAGAAAGGCCCTTAAAGTAGTGGCCTTTACATCTTCACTATTGAAAGCAAATACAACTATGAAGAATATATCAAAACTGTACTCAGTTTCACTTCAATTCCTAAAAATGTTTTCGCAAATTTAGCCCCATGATTATGTCTGTGTTAAAGAACATATTTTCGTAGTTTTCAATTCATTCGAAACTTTGCACTATTTTCTGCTTTAATTTGCGCTGCTGGGCAAGTTTTTATATTGAAGAGACTTTGAAAGCTTTAATTCATTGATACAGATATTGATGATTTGTCAACAATAATCCGAAATTGTTAAACACGTTTAAGGAGATATTACAAACTTCATGGTTTATTTGTGCGATATGGTCTTAGAATTGCTTTCGAACCGACATTTCATTTCATTCGATCCCATCATCCCATTTCCCTAAATATTATTACACTTCAGCAAAAAGAAAAATGACATGTGTGTATATGTGTATGTGTGTGTGTGTGTGTGTGTATTCGTATGTTGTTAAGAATTTCAAAATAAAAAAATACAATCAAATCCCTTACATTTGTTTTTATGTACATACATACATACATATATATATATATATATATATATATATATGTGTGTGTGTGTGTGTGTGTAAGACTATGTCTATATGGCCCTGTGTCCTTCCATACCCATTTTTTATAGTGAATAAAAGGACAGTTGTTTTGTGGCGTTGTTTAAAACTCTTAGTTCTACTATTTTGTCAATTCGAATCTTTTGTATTATTATCTGCTTTTGGTTGTCGAAAAACAAGGACAAATGGTCATCGATATTTCTGGGCAAATTATTTGATATGTTACACTTGAACACTTCTTTATTAAGGACAATGGATCAATTCATTCAATTTTATAAGCTTAATTTTTTTCCTTTACTTCCTTTCTTCATTTCGTCCTTGTTTATTGCCTCCATAAGGGTGTCATATCCAAGACAATAAGTTTGATTTGGCTGTAATTTCGTATCGATGTATCCTGTTTTCTTGAATTACAGATAATTTATGATTCAGTGGTTTTAGTTTTAGATGAATATTTTATAAAAGGTACAGACCGGCAACGCTGTAGCAACAAAATGTTGTGAAAAACATCTTTGCAAAAATTGTTCTACAAGAGACGTGTAATTGTTTTATAAATTATTTATTGGCAGTGCCTTTTCATTTGTTTCAGGAGATATTTAAACTCGAGTTTAAGATCAATTTAAATAATATTTTTATAGTTATTCAAAAGTTTTGTCTTTTTAGTCCATAACTTTATATATTGTATTGTACTTTGAAAAATTAACACTTTTAAAATCTTAATTAAAGTATGAAAACTCCAAAATGTTTAAATCAGTTGTCGTCCGTTATCTGGAGTGGAGTATTCTGCCTGGCGATGGAATCGGTGTTTGCTCGCCGTTAAACTGTCTGCAGAAGTGATCTTTCCAGCTTCTCAGCATCGATTGCGACTCTACTACGATTTGTCCCTCTTCGTCACGACAGGCTTCTGTCCGAAGCTTATATCCATTGGATAGTTGCCTTACCCGTTGGTAAAACTTTCGGATATTATTCCTGCCGTAACACCTCTCCAGTTCCTCGATCGCGCGCTTCTCATGCTCTTTCTTCTTCCTTTTGAGAAGCCGGTGTTCTTCCCTTCTCTTACGTTCGTAGAGCTCACGAGCTGCTGTCGTCCTTCTCTCCAACGTCGCCTTATACGCTTCTAGCTTCGCTGAATGTGCCTGCCTGCACTCCTCGTCAAACCATGGGTTTTTTCCGGGTGGCATTTTAAAACCCAATACATCAGAGGCAGCATCTCTGATGGCGTCTTGGCAACGGTTCCATTCCTCACGAATTCAATACGAAAGTATAACGAAAGTGTACACAGTTTTCAGTTCGCAACGCCTGTGTTTTGTTTCTCTATCGTTTTTACATTTTCAGATAGAAGAACACAGAAGAAATGTTAAAATGATTGCAGAAGTTTTGAAAAGTAAAAACAAATAATAAAATGGTTTCAAATCAAAATTTTTAAATTTAAATTGCTCACAATTTTTTTTTTATTGATTTTATCTGTTTTTAAAACAGAACTTGGAGAATAAAAGAACTCGCTACAATTTGAAATAAATCCTACACGTTTCCTTTATGTAGAACCCATCGTGTTATCAATTACACTTCACGTTTTTTAAGTGCAGCAAAAACAAAACATATCCGCGTAATGCGTTTTCATTGTCACTTTAGTACGAATGCAAGTCTGGTAACTATAACACAGAGACCATTTCTCTGAAACATTGGGGGTGTACAAAGTTGTGTAAATCTGAATGAAAGAAATGAATGGCCATAAGACTAGATCGCTGTGATTTAATAAATTAAATTTTATAATTATTAAAAAATAGTCTCATGCACTGGATCATAATCTAAAAAAAAAACCAGCTGAATGTAAAATACACTATAACACTTATTTTATATACCATAAAGTATAAAAGATAATGTTGTCCCAGTGTACACCATTGGCACGAAACCGATTGGTTCAATTTTGAAGAACTTTGCCGCACAGAACTGTCTGAATTTGAGCCACGGCCTCGGTTATATTTATTTTAAGGTAATCGATCGACTCAGTGAACAGGGTAAGGAAAATTACAGTTAATGCAAATTTCATGATCTTGGTAACTAAATCCTGTCACCTCAGCCAGAGATTATGCCCATATTGTCAAATTTAGGTTCAATGAAGTATGTTATCATCTTTCTGCAGCGCTCCTCCCTTTGGCAACCTAGTGTTGGCCATGCATATCTTGAGGTGCCTACCTTGGCTCAGACGTTCTGGCTGCTGTTTGAAGCTAAGAACGCAGATAGAGGCATGGTAGATGGTGATTCAAATACCTTAGAGGTGTTGAAGTCTTGCAACAGGTGGTAGGAAATGTACGGGGGAGCTTGTTAAGGCCTAATGTTCCCAGAGTATTTCAGGCCACCAACTAAGGTGTCTAGTCTTCCTTTAAGTGTCCAAAACTGTTGGCCGAAGGGAATAGAGCAAGTGTTTGTATTATGTGGCATTCCCCCATAGCACAAAAAGATCCGCCACATGGCGGTGGTGGTCAGCCGTTGTCTACGTATACCAAGTGAACAGGGTCCACCGTCAGATTATACCACATTGCTGATTGCCTCACTATTATAGTTGGCAACAAATGATAGGCCAACGATGACAGTAACTTCTTAAGTATGTGTTGCCAACTTCCACTTTGGGAAGCTCATGTGGTGGGCGTCTTGCCATTTGAGGCAATTATGCCCGTTGGGGCACCACACGGGCGTTCGGGTAATAAACTGTTGTCATTTGCAGGTGCTGCATAATTGTAAAATCGTTCATGTTGTTTTGGCAGCAGTAACTGAGTAAGAAACTATAAATTACAATAGTAAAACGCTATCAAAACAATATGGCGGTCGCAGGCCACATTGAAAACTCTCCTTTTAATGAAAGGAAACCGAAATTATACATATACGAAAAAGGTCATAATTATCGCTGATCACTCTTCACTTGCCAGATTAACTTTCGTTTACATTGTAAATTACCTGTATTTTTAGAAGACTATTCCTAACACTTGGTACTAGATTAAACAATTATCAGAGGCATTTTAGTTCTCAACAAATAGTCGATTTTCAATTTTTATACGAAATTAAAACATGAAATTAGTGAAATTAATTCAGCCTTTTTTGTTTAACAGAACTTATTAGCAGAAAGTTGTATATTTTGTGAAAAATTAGCTCAAAGGAGTTCAAAAGCTTTACAAAATACGTTAATGGAACTGTTGAATGTATCGCCTACACCATTTATGGACGGCTTAATATAAGAACGAGCGTATCTCAAGTTTTCATTATTTCACTGGCAGCAAACTAGTGTTTTTATAATAATGCAATAAATTTAATTGAGACGGGAATGTCACGCAATTTTTCAGCAAATTTATATTTTGTTACGCACTTTCAGGAAATGTTAAAAGTGAAAGAAAATCGACTTATGTCGTTTCTATATTATGGCAATCACAGGTATGTGTGTATATATATGTAAGCTTGTTTACAAAAAAGGGTTTAAAAAACTTCCTTAGACAAAATGTAGTGTTTGCTTCCTTCAACATCATGAAAATAAAATGCCAAACACGTTTTCGTTTCCATAAAATACAGAATAAATAAATATATTTGTAGTTTTTTTGAAGTGCAAACAAACAGAAAAACTCAACAATAATACAAAGACAGTAACGAAGTTGTTGCCTGGTTTCTTTAAAAGTCGAATTGAGAGCACATAAAAATAAAAACCAATTCACTTCTGTTATTTTTCCAACTTTAAAGCCAAACAAAAGGAAGTTTCCTTTCGAAAATGTGTGTCACGTCTAGACATAATTTCTCCAATCATTTATTACTTAATTAAGTGGATGAGTGAGGAAAAGATGCAGAAGCGTTAAGCACAAAATTTAAATCAATAGAACAGTGTTGCGCCGGCCAAATCTTGATCGAAACTTTACCCTACATAATTTATTTATTTTATTGAAGGCACTTGAACAGAGTTTTATTTATAAATTTCTTTTTTATTGAAATAAAATAAATAGAAAAACGAGTAGAGCGAAGCAGAAGCAAAATAAGACCAAAGCTAAATTTTTTTATAGGCGTTTTGTTCGACACGATACGCACAAATTAATGGCCGAAATAGTGATTATTTAAATTCCTCTCCTCTCCCGTTGCATCCGAGAACTCAAAAGTTGTGCAACAACGTCATTTCTTTTTAAAATGTGGACGGCGAATTGCCAGCCGCCTCTTTCCTACGGCATCACAAAACTCAAAAGTTACGCCGCAAAAGTTTGCTAGTGTGGACGGGGAATTGCCGACCGTTTATACATTTTATTAATATCATCCAATAAAATAAAGTTTATATTTTTATGTTGAACAATAATATGAATATAATAACTGATTTCGCAAATAGTTTGACTAAAAAAATTGCTAAACTCGCAACTTTTGAGTTTGTAACAATTTGTTTTCAAAGTCTGGACGGGGACTTGTAGTCCTTTGATATATCTTATTAATATCATCCAATAACTGAAGTTTCTATTTTTATGTTGAACAATAATATGAATTTAATAGTTTGATTAAAAAAACTTCTGAATTCAGGAGTGCCATGACTTTGGTAAGACAGTTTTCATCGAATCACTCATTTTGTCTTCAATCTACAAGATATCTAGGAAAAACCGAACAGGTGCGCTCGGTTCAAAATGGTAAAATTAATAAAAAAATGCGAATGTGCATCACACTTCGCTAGATTTGTTTTCTGGCGCAATATAATACCCATTCATTCTGCAAGGGATCTTAACTATTTTCCATGTGTATCGATTGTAAAATTTAAAACTGCTTTTCTATGGAACAGAATTTTCTACCTCTCGTACGTTGCAGTTGTCTTGCCGCCAACATTTCGCCCTTTAAATTTCAATTTCTTTAAGCTGGGATCCTTTTAATGCAGCCAACAGTTTCTGTTTTACTTGCTGTTATTTTCAAAGTCTTTATTTTAAACATGTTCAAGAAAGTTCATGCCAATAGTTGTCGTTTAGACTGACAAAAATGAAGGGGGAAATAACGTCTATTGTTTAGGACTTAATGTGTGGGTGTGTGTTATACATTTTATTCATTAAATATTCTGGCAGGCCTTTGTTCCGGTTTTTTTCTTTTCAACTTTTCCAACTAATTTGCCAACATAATAGTCGACAAGTCAGCCAGCCATCTCCTTCACTTAATGTCTGTCTGTTCTGTTCTTCTCTTTTTGCCCTTTTTTTTGCAATTTACTCAAGTGCAAACTGCAAGTATGTTGTTCGTATGAGAGAGTGTTATTTTTGGCAGTGTATTTAATATTGAACGCTTTAGTAAGAAAACCAAGAAGGAAAAAAGAAATTATCAGAACTACTTGAACAATATTGTTGTAAACCACTTGTCACTGGCTTTTGTTGTCAATATAAACGTTTTACTTTGTATTCTTTCTGTAACGAAGTTTATATTTTTGTTCTTTTTTGCCATCGTACCCACTGAATTGTTATTCTTTTGGGTGAAACTTAAAAAAATCTTGTCCTAGTATGCCGGCCAACTGTGTTGGCTTTAATATGTTGGCTGTTGTGAAGAAATTGTTTAAGAGTTTTCAACTAAAAAATCTTAACGATTTTTTCATGTCTAAACGAATATTTTTTGCAACATAATTTCACGTATAAAAGAGCAGCAAAAGTGATTATTAAAATTAAGAAACAAGCATTGATAACACTGGTCTGACAAAATATTTTTAATTTTTACTGACGCGGTCTTCTGCATCTAATTGCAAAGGGATGACAATTAAGGAAATTAAAAACTATAAGTGTTCTTAGTAAGTTTTTTGGCAAAAAAAACTTTTAGTTCATAAAGAAAGCATTCACTTGTCATCATTTCATGTATGAAGGCCGTCGCCAGTGATGTCAATTGCTTCCTTGTCGTGGTAGATTTTGTGTGAAACTAAACTTATTGGCGATCTCAATTTGCTAGACTTAGACCTAAACTAAAAAACGTTTAAATTTGGCCCGTTTGGCAATGACTCTTTTATATTACAGGTGTTGTTGGCGAAGTCAATTTAGTATTTCACGGGTTGGTGCGAAAATGAAAAGCGCTAAAGCCCGTTTTAAAATTATAATTTAGCCCTGTTAACGGCTTTTTGCGATGCCAATTCTGTTCTTCTCCAACTGGATTTAGCCCTAAACTAAAAAACGCTTAAGTTTAGCCCTCTTTACAATTATCATTTAGCCCTTTTTATTGCTTCTTGGCTTTTCGTTCGATATGGTTGAATTTTTTCTCTTTTTTTCTGGCAAAAAGTTTTTGCTAAATTTTTTAAATGTCTTTTCTAAAGGAAAGAAGAAGACTGAATAAAATACCTTTAGTTTTATAAAAATGCAGAAAGACCTCAAGAAAATTGTTAATAATCTGTTAAAAAAAGCTGGATATGTTGCCTTCAAGATGGTTTAACGAAAGCAGCGAAAGCTTAAGATGAACGAATTTAATTTCATTGTCAGTTCTAAAGTCACGTTGTTGCCCTCAGAAAAATGTCGATTGAAAATATCAAGAGTAAAACAAAAATATGGGCACAATAGAACTGAAATTATATTGACAAGTTATTGAAGAATTTTTGAGGTTAATAATAATTTCTAAATGTGATGACATCAAATGTTTCGAAACACACAATATATGACTCGAAAAATGGTTCAATTATAACAAATTTTCTTCTGACTTATCAGAGAACCTAAAAAGATAAGACTTCAGTAAAGTTTAACCAAAAGCAAGTGCTGTTCTTGCAAATAATTATTAAGAAGTTTTATTTTTTTGGCCTATTACTTTTTTTGACGGATATGAAAATTCACACTAGTTTAAATTCACAATGTTTTGTTTTTGCCGATTATCACATTCGTGATGCACCCCAATATCGGTTTTAATCCAGTGGCATTTAAGTTTTTAACTTTTAACAATTCTTTAACTTTGGATTTCTAGTTTTTATTAACAGTCGTCGGCCTCCATTTTGGAAACAAATTGTATTTTTTGTGCGGCCTTTTTCTTTGTATAAATTTAGATATAAATATTTTTTCCATTTGGGCTGACACTTTACGGTTTTCAAATAGTTCAATATCTTTTATTCATGTTGCTTCACATGCACTATAAATCGTATGTAATTCAAGTCTCTAGTTTGTTAAACCCCAAAACTCCTTGCGACTCATAAGGCCCACAACAAAGTTAAAAGTTCTAAATAATTGTTATTATCAAGTTCATAAACTTTTAATGCTTATTTAATTTTAAATTTAAATTTTATTGTACGTTAGACTACAGGCCTGGTGCATGGAATAATAAATGAATGAAAAATTAAAAAGCAAAAACAAAAATACTATAAAAATAACAACAACATTTTGTTTTTCAATAATACAGGATGAAATATTTGTTTTCCCATCAAAAGCAGGTGGACAGAAGTTTAATGTTTTAAAATCAGAAATTTCTTAATTCAATCTTAGTTAAGCTTCGAAGGATTTGAGAAATTTAAAATATATTAAGTTCTTAAAAGAATGCAATAAACAGCATACAAAATGGTTACAGCAGTCTGAAACCGATTTGCATATACATATACATATATGTGGTATATGGACACTGTTAACTTGTGAATAGTCCATATGGAATGTTGCAGGTAAGGAAACTTATTAAAATGGAATGATGTGGGGGTTCCAGTTACTTCATGATTTTCTACTATGGTTTTATTTAAGTTTACACGCCGTCCGTGCTTTGGAAATGCAAACTGGGATATTTGGAACACTTGTGGTATTGTGGATGTGTACTTGTAACATGTATTTCTTAACAGCTGTTATGTTCTGACAGCTCTAACTGGAGCGACCAAAAGAATTTGCTTAAACTGAGATAAACTACAGGGTGGGCCAAATGTCACCTTTGGGTTTGAAAATTTAATAACTTTTATTTAATTTTTTATTTTATTTCATTATTTTAGTTTTCCCTCTCAACTTATATGAATTATATTTGAAGAATAGATAATGCGGAGATTCAGAAGAGCACAAATAACCAAAATAATAAATTTGTATTATTTAAATCCGTTATTTTGAGTCAAACTTTTGGAGAACGAATAGTCTTAAGATATTGATGATATTTGTAGCAGCCGGAATATGTGAACAAGCTTGAGACAATCCATGCCCCGCATTTCGACTTTGAATGCGGGGATCATTTAACTGGCAACAGTTAAACTCCGACATACTCATCCCTGCAATATAGAATCAAAACAAACAAATAGCGAGACCCTACTCGTTCTGTCCTCCCCCCCAAACACAGTTCTGGAACAATACATTGCATGTGTAGGGGCTGGTTGACCCCTGAGTACTGGTCCCAAAAAAAAAATTATTACAAACATATAATAAATATTTTAGCACCCAAAAAGCGTTTAAGTTATAAAAAATAGTTGAGCGTCATACGAGGAACAGGTACCAAGGGCGTTTCCTGCCATCGAACACAATCAAACAAATCGGAGTTTGATGAGAAAGTCAATTGAAAACTTACCCCAATAGAAATCAAATCAAAATCAAATAAAATCAAAGACGGCTTTAGTTTCATTGTAAAATAATTTTTATTTAAATTGACCATCAGCATTGTTTTTATTTATATTTATTTTCTCTTAATCGAAGTTCTTTTTTTTAAACTCTTTCAATTGTATTTTTTATTTCTCTGCCAGTGTTTTGTATTGTTACAACTATTATTTTAGTAGTTTTGGGTTTTTATTCATGTTATACCTGTTAACAATATAAATTTTTGTTATAAAGCCATTTGAAAAACATAATAATTGTGTGTATAGTTTATTTATTTTTTTAAATTTAGTTATAATAAATATATTTTTATAAATAATAGAATGAAAACTTACTACGGTTATATTTTTTCTTTTTCTTGATTTTAGTCTATTGAAACATCAAGTTTTAAGCACTAATCGAATTTTTATCTATTTTATTTTCAAAGAGGGGAATTCCGAATGGTATCGAAAACGTGATCGTGTATTAAACAAGACATTTACATATGACTTTTGGCGTTTGCTTTTTCTGTTTTTAATAATTTTTTAACGATAACGGGTGCATTTAGCATCGATTTGTTTTTAGGTTTCGTTCATAACAAAGATTTCGAAACTATTCTTGAGCTGGCCTTAGGAAATCAATCAAATAACTTTTATAAATTGTTTCTCAATTAATCAAAAGTTCCACAGCAGAATTACGAATTAAAAAGGTTATGCCTTCTATTCCAGGAGACGTCTGTGACGCTAAAACTTTGCGACAACATTCTGATATTTTTTGAAAAATCTTATCAAGGTATTTAATGTGGAATGAATATTTCAGTGTAAATTTGTCATGATATCTTCATGTGATAACGATGACGATTCTTGAAATCCGGTTCTCTATAGACGCTTCATGTGGCAACGATGGCGACTCTTGGAAACGGTTTTGTAAATTAATGGCATTTTATAGTGATATATGAAAGTAATCCAAATTAATTTTCAGCATTTGAATAATAATTTATTACAAGACGTCAGCTGAAATGCAAAGCTATTTAACTAACATTTTAACTACTTATAAAATGTCAAATTATTACTATATCTATGAGATTAAGAATTGTTCAAGCGGAAAATCGATTTCACATTTTTACGGAATTTATTTTCACATTTCAGCTTCAGAGCTTTGGCTCTATTGAAGTAAAAATTTTGGAATATTTTTATTAGTTTAAAATATTGTATTGCCAATCTTTTCAAAAGCCGCTCATAATCCACCGTTTTCTTATTCAACCAAATTACCGACATTTGCAAGTCAAACGCAATAGCAAAATGTACGCAAGTCACAAAACTTACCTGTGTTCAGATAATTCGAAATTTTCACTTATTAAAAAGTGACCAAATGCGTGTTTTCCAGTTAGTTATTTGCAACAATTCTTCCTGGACCATAAGATAATTTTCTTAAATCTTAATGTCAGCATCAAAGACAGACAAATTAGTCATATAATTGTATTGCATATACGAATGTATAATTTACGCTAGACGACAAAATTATACAAAGAAAACAAGAACCACTAACTAGTCCATCCACTAACACAATGTTTTTTAATCAATTAAGATGACGTTTCTGAAAAAAGTTTGAATGCCTTGTCATGAATGATGTGCGGTTTTGCCTTTTTGGGGTTTTTTTTACCAGCACAACCTAATAAATACAGTTCAGCGCAGTGTTGCTTAAGCTGGTATTTAGCAGTGTTGCAAATACTACTCGTAGTACTTTAACCACATCTAACTGCAACAACACGGTCTAAAAGGGTATTTATAACGAACATGGAAAAATGCTATTATGAGCATTAATCCTAAGTGATGACAAAGGCAAGTGTATTTGTCATGTAGATCAAAAAATATGTGCAAAACTTTCGAGAAACAAATTTAAACGCGACCAATGTACACAAACAGTGAAAGGTAAAATTTGCAAATTCAAATCGATCGAACTGGCAATAAAATACCAGGCAACAAACTTATCACCCATTTAAATCATTCTGATATATTTTTGTTTTTTGTTCTAAAGTCTATTATAACTTCTTGTATTTATTGTTATCTGAGTGACAAATTCCTTGACCGAATTTAAACAATATAAAAATAAAAGACAGTTATATTTTATTAGTTCTTCATAAAGGCTAAATGAAATGCGAACAAACATCGTGTGCGTTTGTTTGTGGAACCTCAAAAGGACCTGAGAATTGTTTTCACAAAAAGAACGTCAGTAGCCAAATAGCCATATAGACACAATTTTCGATGGTTTTTATTATTTTTACTGCAATTATATTACAATAAGAAAAACAAAAACAAAATAATTGAATTCATATTAAATTGTTCAAAAAAGCAAAAAACTTTTAATTAAAATGGTTTGAAATTAGCTTTTTTTGTAGTCCTAGTTTGGAACCGCAGGATGATGCCATTATGGCCATTATAAAAATAAATATTCGTGAAAAAGGCAATATTTTTCCTTGTCTGGAGATGAGTAAGTTGTGTCTTCTGAAGTGATTGATTTTAAAGAAATCTGGAAAGTGACAGGTTTCGGGGAACAGCTGAGCGAAAGTATCACTTTTGTTGGCATTTTTCAACTAGTTGGTCATTTGCTAAAATATTGCCCCAATGATCTGTTTGGGCTGATGCCAACAGCTCCTTCCATGCACTTGTCTTATGAGGGTCATTTGGGGATTTTGCCTGGAAAATTAAATTTTTTATATGAAAAATACACATGAATACGATGTGAGTTATGAATTGATACAGGTAATCGATAAAACAAGTTGGAATAACCAGCACTGGGCAACTAATAAAAATACTAGCTTTTAAAATCCGATAGCACTTTAAACGGTTTAAATAGATATTTGAATAATATTATCAAAAACAAAATTCGTTTTTACACCGAAAAGTAAAATAACACGAACCGGCGTTTTTGCTTCTTCTAGTCAAGATTTCTATATTTTAGTTTTAAATTCTGAACAAATTAAACGAAATTAAGCGAATAAATCCACCGTCAATTAAATCTGTCTGTCAATTAAAAATTGACACAAGTCAACGAATTAAGTTTTTCTTCCTCGACACAAATATTAAAGTGGCAATAATTTGGTTGGTTTGTTGAATTAAGGGGAAAAAAAAGTAAATAAATGTTTGTTTATACCAATAAAAATATTTGTTTATTTATTCTCTTTTCAAGCAAGTAAGTAATCAACAGTAGAGTATTTTTGTTTTGTTTTTTTTATAGTGGACTGCGCTATACATAATTTACTTAATTGTTAAGCTTTTGCTCATGTCTATCTTTTTTAAAGATTTAGTTTTTTGGTTTGAATTCCTTTAAAATTTTCTAAGCTGTTTTTATTTTGGTTTCTGCTTCTGTTTCTGTTTCCGTTTTTAATTATATTTTCGGTGAACTAAATTATTTTTCTAACAATGCCTACTTTAAGCTAAATTTGTTTATTTCGTAATATTGGTTTTAACTTATTAAATACATATGATAACTTTTTCTCAGTGTATTTATATATTTACTATACTACTTGCTAGAATAATGACAATAAATTTATTTTCAAGCTTTTTCCATCCCATAAATTCGTCTAATGTTTTCATTACCTTTTACTGCTTAAAACTATTTACAATTTGCTATATTTACGGTAGAGTTAAATATTAAAGCATTTGTTTAGTTTCCTTTTATATAATTTTATCTAACAATTTATTTAATAACTAGGTTTTTTATGTATAGAACATAGGCATTTTAAAAATATATGTATATGGTAATGTATAATATTTTCAATATAATTAATATAATAACAATTTTCATTTGCTTTTTTTGTTTGTTTGTTTTTTTTTTTTTTTTTTTTTTTTCAATGTTTCAAGAGCTTGATAATTAAATAACTTCAATTAAGCTTATGAGTTTGCTTGTCCCTTATGTTTTGGTTAATAATATGTTTATATGACAAGTTTTTTATTTTATTGATTTTCTAATTATAGACAATATGTTTGTTGTTTAGGAAGACTTTTTTATGATTGTGACCACTTTTTTCGTGTATTTAAATTAATAAAATAAAAGCAATAAATCATACAAGATATGAATCAGTTTGAGTAGCTGTCATTATATTATATGTCATGACAAAACAAATTGAACTTTTTTTCAATAAACACACAAATAAGCTTTCTGTGTTTTCCAGCTGTCTAATGTCTACAGCGCCCCGGGGACAGATTTGGTATTGACGATTTACACCCCGTCAGGGCAGTTTGCTTTCCGGTGAATAGAGAGGAAGGGGTCCCTCGGTTGGCACGACAACCACAACTGTAAGAAATTCAAGTGTGACTTCGGTTACACATGGTTTTTACCAAAATTCAATGGGCAGAACGGGGACTGATACGCTCCTCCGAATGCCTTTTCCATTCGGACACTTTCTGGCTGTGGCTTAAACCTAAAAACGCAGGAAGAGGCTTGCGAAAATTCTATGACAGCAACAGGCTCTCTTTACGTAATTAACTAAGATGGTGGGATGAGGCCTGATGTTCCCACAGGATATCGGCCTACCAACTCAGGAGCCTTGTACTTCCTTATCTTTCTGGCGAATTACAAAACAGAAGGGAATAGATACCCCAAGTTCTCGTGCAAGGTTATAAGAAGTTGACACGTGAATGAGCTTTGCAAGCCATATGGTGAACCGTCGCTCTATCTCTGGCCAAATGTGTCTAATATCGACATTTCGTAGGTGTCACACTACGTACCACAAACTTGAAAGTCTTACGAATGCGTATTCAAACCCTTAACTTTATTTTAATCAAAATATGAATAATTAAGTAAAATATTCTCTTGAAAAAAGAAAACAAAGATTTTTATTCACTTTATTTTTCTGAGTCACTTAATTTGAGTGTGAAGGCTTCACTTCACACAAAAAATTGTCCAATCTGAAACTAAATTAAATTTGAAAATGTAAAAAAAAGCAAACGTCTTGCTAGAGAATACAATTTTTGTGAAAAAAGATTAAAATTGAAAGTATCTATTGTAACAGTTAATAGTTGTTGAAAAAAATAAAAATCGAGAGTAACTGTTATATTATTGGGACAAAATAAAAGTTATAAAATAACCGTCATGTCTGTTACGAATATCGAATAAGCATTATCAGCACAATTTTCTTTATCTTTCACAATATCAATCGCAATAGCAGTCGTATAAGTCCCAGATATTAAAAATATGTTCAAAATTTATTTAAACAGGATTATTGTTCTCCGACTGTAGGATATTGAAATAATTGTCAGTTTTAACATTTTCCATTGTAACTGTATTGCCTATAAGCTTTTGGTGAGGCTCTATCGTTCTTTAGGGACCGTGTCGAGGAATATAATTATCTTATAGACAGCTGGGAAAATGCACAAAGCACAGTTTTAAATGAAACAATAAAATATATAAATAAATAATAAAATTGCAATAAATGAAATTGTTCGGGGTAAAGCTGAGCTTAAACTGTTTTGTGTGTGTCATATTGTAGTCTGTTCAGAAGTTTGATTAACCGCAAAAGACGAATAACAGGGAAGTATAAATGTTTTTATTTATATCGATTTCATTTTTTGTTCCTTTTTGTATCGGTTAATCGTTATTTTTGTATTGTTGATTGAGCAGTTAAATGCAATTTGGTTATGATGCATACGGTGATTTAAAAGCGTATAATAACTTGTCTGTGGACCAAGATTTTTATGGTAAATATAACAAGTTAATGCGCTTCTTCTGCTCTAAGCTCCGTCTCTCTAAGACGTTGAAAGGCAATACAAGCCATTGACTAATCGACGTCTTTCAGATTTTTTCGCAATTGCAACTTGACAAACCTACTTCCTTCAGGGAATTGAAAGTGAAACCAAACAGTTCTAGCACGTTTTGATGCATTCCGTTTGGAGAGCTTCTCTGGAAAGAAGTCGCAAAGCTTGAAAAACTTACCACTTGTCTCGTCTTAAGCGACGGCGATCATTTTCTAATTTAATCCGAACAATTTTCACAAAACGACTTCTGTGATAAAAGTTATTCAATTCAATTAAAATCCAGTTTTAAGGAAGTTCATTAAATATTTGTGTATAATATCCAAGTCTAAGATTTCCTTGATTTTCTGAACAATAACTTTTGTTGGTCGCTTTTTCGCTCTACTGAAAAGTTGTTGATTAAGAAAGAAGGTGTGTTAAAATTAATTTAATTTGTAAGTAAAAATTAATAACGGAATTAAAAAGTACTCAAAGTTGTTACTTCTTTATACGGTAAAAATGGAGTAACCGGAACGAAACCGGTCCGTACCATTACGGATAATCAAGGTCTCACTGTATCAAAATCATAAACTCTCTTTCAATCGGGCGAAATAAACTTGGAAATAATAGTTTGTTTTCCAGCATGTTTCAGTAGAAATAAAACAGCAAAACCGAATAGCAATAATTTTAAAATGGTCAGTAAGTTTCACTTCATATTTTTTCTTTTCTCTATATCAATTTGTTTTTTCTCTTACTTAAAAGCTTTCCTCTAGAATAGTATTTGTATATACAGCATCTTTTTTCTTTTTTTTTTGTTACTAAACATTTTACACTTCTATTATCTTCACATCCGTATTGACCTTAAAATTAAGCATTTCTGTGAGATTTTTGTTGTTTATTTTTAATATATTGTATTTAATTTCATATATGTATTTACATTTCTCTTTTGTTATCTATCATTTGTTTAGTTATTAAAGTGTAAATTGTTTTATTGTATAGTTTTATTTTCATTTATTAGGTGTTCAGTTTTGATATGTTTATGTTAAAGTATTTTTCATTATATTTTTGTATTTTTAAATCTCTTCACTTCATTCATACGAGTACGAGTACATACATATATTTTATTTGTTGTTCTTCTTATAACTTATAACGTAAATTATACATGTATTTATAAAAATATCGTTTTGTCAATGAAACCTTGGATTCGAAAAGTAAAATCAAATTGTGTGAAATTGTTCAAACTAAACAACAATTGAAGGGGAAAAAAAAATATTGTTATTCCTTTAATGAAACATGATTTTTAATGTTTATTTGCTGAAAATACGAGCATAAATAAACGAATTTGGCATTTGCTGGATGCTGCCAACATAAACAGTAAGTCTAGATTTGAAAAATCTCGAAAATGCTAATTTCACGTACAAAAAATTGAGATCAGCAAAAACAGAGGAGCATTAAAATGCTGTTGACTTACAGATTTTTAAGAAAAACAGTTTTATGTTGGAAAATGTTAAAAAATATAAGATCAGCAAGCAGCCTGAAGCCTTTTTTCATAATGATAGACATTTCCATCATTCGACAATTATACAAATAGAAAGCAATAGTTTAAAGGCAATGAAATGCAACCGTTGTTGCAAAAATGTTGAAGTTCTGTGAAAAGATCGCCTTTTAGCTTTTAGGGGGAAGTAGATCAAAAGGAACAAAATTTGGCAACATTTTTTTCTCTTCTCAACTTCAAGTCTTTACACGCTGTCAAAATTTGAGTTTATAACTGCAAAACGTGAGAGCCGCACCGTGTGCCTTTCACGAGATCTGTTCGAATTTATGGTAAATTGTAAATTTACTTATTCATCAGTTTGGATTTATTTATTCATCAATACCAGTCTGATATAATACAATTGTGTTTTTTCTAATCTGCGAAGCAGTTTCGGTTTGTATCTCTTTTGGTCTTTCGAATCTTAGGAATAGAAAAAGTCACAGGGTGCCACATTACGGCTCTGCTGCCGTACGTTACGGTGTCTATTTCGGAATGAACTCCCACACGCCCCGTGCCAAAAACACCAAAAACGAAAAATGCACGGCATGATCCAGCCGATTTGCCGATATTCTGACAAACTTCTTCCCTCTCTCAACTATCGCTTTTTCATGTGCTCGTCATTTTTCTTACTCAGAGTACAATCGCCGTTAACGCTGCTATCATTTCTAGTGCTTTTGAACACTGAATACCATATTTTTACCAAAAATGTTGTGCAAATTCTTTAATCCATTGCCGGACACTTATAAGTTTTATGCCTCTCACATTCAAACTAAACATCCAAAACTGTGAACATATGTTCGAGACAAATGTAAAGTCACATTAGTTTTTGAAAAGACCTCGTACATCTTGCAAGGACATGCAAATTTTCAATAGATAAACAAGGCTTTACGCCGTAACTTAGAATGGTCCTGAACGTACGTGATTTATTTTTGAAAGCGAATACTCGTCGTTTGTCCCAGTTGTGTTTCTAGCATAAGAATATATTCGAAAACTTTTCAAAATCTTCAGATCCAAAATCCAAACTAATGCTGCCGGATGAGACATAAATCATGGGGATTTTGGAAGTCGCCTTAAATAACTTTGATTTTAAATGAACGTCATATTCGAGACTTAAATATAAGTACAATAATTTTAAGTGAAGAATAGCCTAATCCAACTGCCAGATTTCAAAAACAACAAAAATGTTTACTGAAGATATTAATTTCGACTCAGGAAAAACTGTTTGTTTGCAGTCCTGTCGACGTCTATGACGTTGCCGTTAGATGTTGTTATAAAATAAGCAGGGCCTTGTGCTGTTTGCACGAATCTAGTTTGAACAACGTAGTGTTAAGCGAGCGTGAGTGATTTTTTTACTGCTTTAGAGAAACAACAACATTTTAATCGTAACACCACCTACCATCGGTTTTAATCGACTGGAGGAAAGTTGGCAATGTTGTCTTCTTCTCAACCCTTAATTATTTCTGACACCACCCACGCACATTTTGATAAAACCACATACTTTTGTTTGTTTGTGCCTGCGAGTACGACTGCTTGTCTACTGTATATCCTTAAACACACACTTAATGTTCATCTGAATTATTTCGCATCCTGTGTTTCCTGTTTCGTGCACTTTTTTATTTTCATTTTTTATGCATTTAAACTCTCGTATAATTTTATATCTTGTGTCGTATGGTGACAATTAATAAAAAAAAGCTGCAACATTTCCTTTTTAATGTTATTTTCATGTGCAACTTTTTTTACGCTGTTCTTCTATATTTAAAGCTGCCGTATAATACATGTAAAACAAACATGTTGTAAGTGTGTGTTTGTTGTTGCTTTTTCTCCTCTTTTTTTCATTTTTTCATTAAATATGTTGTGGTTGTCATTAAACTTTGTTAAATGGAAAATATGTGGTTTTTCCTACATATTTATTTAAAAATAATTTGCTGTATAGGGATTCTGTTTTAATTGTGTGTATAAATTTTCTTTTATTTTATACTACATTAAATACATACCTACAAGTATTTTAAAGCAAAACAAACAAAAAATGGGAAATATTAAAGCAGTGTGAACAAGTTTGTAGCGATAAAATTACACAAATTGTGCAGCGGGGGGGAAAAACAATGAAAAATTAAAATCATCGACAGAAAAAAAAAGGAAGCATAAACATATTAAATATGACACTCGAAAAATATGTGTTTTTTTTGTGCAGGTCGCAAACAAGTTGCTGTTTTTTCCGCACTTTTATTGAAATCAATATTTAATAACTCATTTAAAAGTTTGGTTTGCTGCATTTAATCAGGATTTTATAAATCGTTTAGGGTTGCTGGGTTGGCTGTAATGCATTTCATGTTCTCTTTCAGTTAATATTGGTTTGTTATAACTGCATATTTATTGTTTTTAATTAATTAAATTAAACAATATTAGTGGGTTACAAAAAACAAATGCCCTTAAAATGGAATTAATAATAGGCTTGAAATGCTCTGCTCTGTGGGATGCTAAATAATTTGGTTACTTATAAAAATATTTTGTGAAAATCTAGCCTTTTAGTTAGAGTGTTGCTTGACAAGAGAAGAAACGTTTCGTTACACAATCAGGTTTTTCTTTAAAAAATTCACAAAAATTAGAAGCTGCAACGCAAGTTGCACCCAATTTTAAAGCAATTTGTATTCAATATGTTGTCAAGCGAAAACATTAATGCACATTCATTCATTCATTTAATACGACAAAATATTATATACTTCTAATTCCAGGTATCGTCATCGTCATCAAAACAAGTCAAAGTCAAAACTACGCTTTTATACTTGTTAGTCATCTTCTAGGCATAAGGAAAATATAGCGACTGTCAATCACATTAAATGGTTTTGGGCAATGAATAGACAAGTGCCACGCATTTTAGGTCGTCCTTAAGTGGCTACGACGACGAATTTTGGCATAAGGGTGACTATTTCCAATAATAGAAACAATACAGCACGAAAACTTATACCGGTGAGAAACATTTTGCCATCAGCTGTTTTCTAGTCGCTGTTTTCAAACACGCAATTGCAAACATAAATTGAAAGCAAGTTCGTTTCAGCGTCGAAAAGTGTAAGTGCAATAAAACTTAAATGGCACAACTTGATCAAATAACCCACAAGTTACGACATTTGATTTCAAGAGCTCTTCTAAAACACAACTTTTTTCAAAACCGATACGATTCAATTGTGTAATAAAAGCAATTTTTTCTGCACGATTATACAAAGAATGTAGTGAATTGGTGTAATGTTTTGTAACAGCTTTTTCTGGCGAACTGCTCATTATAACCTGATAAAATTTTGCAATATTTTTAACAACAAC
Organism: Epicampocera succincta; assembly: GCA_932526305.1. Taxonomy (NCBI): domain Eukaryota; kingdom Metazoa; phylum Arthropoda; class Insecta; order Diptera; family Tachinidae; genus Epicampocera; species Epicampocera succincta. The sequence continues at coordinate 65,746,046 of OW052034.1, forward strand.
AGACAACCACATAAAAATTGTTTCTTAAAAATTTACATAAAAACAAATATATTCTGCGGCCAGCACGACTGAAAAATATACACGTACTAAAAGCCTCCTCATGTTCTTTCAAAATTAAAAATTACGAATTCAATGAAAAATATTTCATTTCCTACAACGTCACTTTGATACCATTTTTTGTTATTTCTTCTTTAAAGACCAGTTTTTAAAGTAAATTGATTGCTTTAAAGTTCAGCAAAATAGTAGAGAAAAAACTGTTGCAAAAGCTTTTTGTATAAAAGACTTGAACTTCTTCAATAAATGTGTCTGCTGGTTAAACGAAAACCTTTTCTTTGTTTGAAATTAAATTGCAATTAGAAAAAAATTTTCTTTCGCATAAGATTTTCTTTGTTGGAAAAAATTTGCTCTTTTGGCTTAACAATTTTTTTTTCGAAACTTGTTGCTTGAATGCCTTAATTTATTTATATATGTATATATCGTATTCAAGCAATTTATTCTTTAAATCAGCGAACATCATTATTGAATATGCAAAACGAGTTTCTGCACATTATTTTGAAATATGTTGGAAATTTTCTTTCAATTCAATTTCGATAAAAAAAATCTTCCAACGCAGCATAAGTTTAGGTTACAAAATTTCTTTGTAAATAACTTTGCAGTTTTGCTTTAAAACAATTGGAAGAAAAACTCCAGCTAAGAAATCAGAAACCACTCATTTCTGAAGGTGATCAGTGCAATTTGCAAGAAAAATATTTTTAATTCAAAAACGCACCAACACTTTGCTGTGCAGGAACTCTGAACTGCGAAAGCTTGGAATTGTGTTAAAAAAAACTGAACAATTTAATTTTATATTTAAAAAAAAAAAAATTATTTCCGAGAAAATAGTATTTGTGGCAGCCGTATTTATGACAACACACATGTATTAACATATAAAAGCATTAACTGCCGTTACAACAAAATTAAAAATGATAATAATCAAAATGAAAACAACATGATGATGAGCAGAAACACAAGAAGGAACAATTTCAATTCAAGTGCATCATTTGTAGTTAAGAGCGAGCACTCAATTAATTGCTTTAAAGTTGCACAAAAGTTTGTTAAATCGAAAAGTTGTAAACAAAGTGATCTGTATAAAGTTGTTGGAGGGAGAAAACGAGAAAAACCTATTCCAACCGTTTGAAAACAAGTTGCGTTTGGATTTGTGTGTTTGCATGTATGTATGTATGTAAATAGTAGTTTTTATCTTCAATTTAAACAACTTTCACATGATTATTAACACTGTGTACAGATACAAAAAGCTTTTCATAATATTTGTTCATTATTAGCTGTTCCTAAGAGCTCTTTTAGCTGGTTCTTAGTTTAAATGTGGTTGTAATGCATTTGATGTATTGCATGTATGTATGTATGTATGTACGTATTTAATGCTGCTTATATGTATGTATGCATTTTATATTAACTTTGGTAAATATTATAGTTACGCGTGTGTATGATACCGATGCGATGATTGGATGCTTTCAGCTTAAGTATGTACGAGTATGTATAAGTGTTATAATAATATGTTTATTTATATGTATTTAGTATATTTTCAACTTATTTCAGTTATATAAACATATACATACGTAACTTCTTTTACTTTAGTTATTTGTAAAGATTATTTTATATTTTTTAAATATATGTATATAATTAATAATTATTTTATGTCCTAAACACATAATATTTGCTGTAATTTTTAATGTCATGTCATGTTTTCAATTGTTGGCCTTCTACTCACTTGTTGTAGGGACTTTAGTTTTGCCGTTTTTAACATGTTAGCGCCGGCATTGCGTTGTACTGGCGATGATGACGATGCCGATGACGATGATGATGATGATGTCGACACCAACAGCAGCAGCAGTGTCAACAGACTGACGATTAATAAACTTGAGCTGCAGTTATTATTGTGTGTTAGACTCGTAGCTGCACTATTTTCTGGCCAAACAACTTCGACTTCAGCCATTTTAAAAATGCTTAATAGTCGGTGGGATTGCAGTTCATGGTGTTCGGCATTGATGTGATGACTAATAGTTTTAAGAACCGAAGTACATTTATTCTGAGAAGTAAAAGAAGAAGAGAACATTTCATTTAAAAAGTGTCAGGTTGTAAAGCAAAACTAAAGAAAGAGTTTCTAACGTTAGCATTCGCAGGCAGTTGGAGGCGACTTTTAAACTTAAGCCCAAGATATTGTAAGAAATCTAACAAAAGCTCCCAATCTTCAAAATACGAATGGCATAGAAAATTTTTACTTACTTTTTCTTCCCTTAGCAACTGAATGGCCTTTACTTTTGCATCGTGTGGCAAACGGGCGGCAATTATAATATTCTCCTCCGTCATATTAAACAGCGTCAGAGTGCACTGGGTCTACGGGCAGAAAGGCAAATAAAATTAGCAATTAATAATATGCTGAAATAAATCGGTTGTTCAATCGGTTATGATTTGAACTTAAAAGATATATTTCGCATTTGATAAGGAAAACCCCCCGACTTCGTGGACGGATCACCTTAAGTTATATGATGCGACTGATCGGTGTTTATAAAGTGAACTGGTAAAATTATGAATTGTTTTTGATGCTTAGAAGTCTAAATTTATGCACTATGGCCAATATTTTTATAGAAGCTTTGAAATATCTACAACAACATGGTCAAGTATTATATTATGTTTGTTAATAACAATTGATCTTATCACTGCAAATAGTTACCATGAACTTGTTCCTCACAAAAAAAATTTAAAATATCTGAAACATGATTGGACACACACAGCGTTAACAAAGAATTTCTTTCTCTGCTTCGGATAAATTGAGAGTAATTGCTTGTGAAATTTTCAGAGTTTTTTCAAACTTGAATTTCAAAATGCACTAAAATGAAGAAAAACGCGTCTTAAAAAAACGCACCAAGTCTAAGATTTCTTGACGAAATGTTGCACACCAAAAATTTTGAAACGCACCGAAAATGGTGACGCTGCAAGTTTTAGGTGGAGTGAAAAGTGAGACTAAAAGAGATGTTAGTCACAAAAAAACATTTAGCTTAGAAAAAAAATACAAAACCAGTTTCTGTGGTCCACTTTCCAGTGCTATCCTTTTTATTTATGATTCCGTATTTAGCAGAGTTTTTCATGTGAATATTTGTGGGTTACAACCGATTTAGAAGTTTCCAACTTCTTTGAAAAACAAAATGCAATATATTTGAATATTTTTATTTTAAATGATCGTTTTTGTTGATGCTTGTATACTTTTTTGGACATGAATGTGACGATGATTGCACTGGACGCGAAGAAAATTGTTATGGAGAGTCGGCGGATCGCTATTAGCGAGGATGCTGGGGCTCAGGGTGTCCGCATATCGATTGGCTACTGCCTTGCAGAAAACATTCGTAATTGTGCAAAAGCAATACATGGCGCTGGCGTAAAGTATCCGCTCGATTGTTCACAATTGCCAGATTTAGAACCGTGACACTTTTTTGTTGCCAACATTGAAGAGAACCACGAAGGAATGCCGCTTTTCGGCAATTACGTTGATAATAATCGAATCGCTGAGGGAGCTCAAGCACACGCCAAAAACTGCATATCAGAACTGCTTCGAGGATTCTCGTAAACGCTGGCACAAGTGCATAAATCAAAATCTTTTCAGAAAAATTAAAGGTCGCCTTATTTTTCGAACAGAGCTGGCATATTGTGATGAAAGAATTAACTACAATGTGCTATATAAGGAAAAATAACAATTTTATGCTACGCTGTTTACATATAGAACCGGGCGTAAAATGAGTTCCAGATGTTAACGTTTAAAACACCGAACATTGTCATATTGCAGAAAAATTCATTTTGTTGTATTGTACATAAAAATCAACGTTACCTGGTTGTTGATATATGTCGTAACATATTGCTGCAGTGCCCTGACAGCATCCTGCACACCCAGATTTGTGTGTGGCCTTAATAAAGCTTCGTCCGCTGAACTATAACCCAGCATCAGAAAAACACCACCTGTACAAAATAAACGTAAATTTAAAAAAAGAAGACTAAAAAACTAATCATTGCATTTGTTTCTTTACAAAAAATTAAAAAAAAAACTTCTAAAAACACGCACAATTTCAATCATTTAAAAATTATACAACTTAAGCATAAATTGCATACAAACAAAACACTCTTCAAATCCTTTCATAGAATAGCGAGAAGGAAGTAAATATTACCGCTTCCTCTCGCTACGTTTTCATTCCCAATAGTTCGTATCTTAAGGGCTGGTTTGAAGTTTTTGTTTAGCGAATAGAGTATTTAATCATCATCGTTTATCATAAAAAGAAATCATTATCCAAGGTGTAATATAATATGCCAAAGTTTATGCTCTAGCACAGTTTTATTTTATTATTACGTTTTTTTTTTTTTTCCTACAAAATTGTTTTTGTTCTCTGCTCAGCTGTCGGTTTCTGACAGCAACTCTGCTGTTTCATTATAATTCATAGCGTTTGGTGTTACATGCTGATGCTGAAAGGTATGATTTCTTTTATAACAAACAAATTGTTGTTATTTTTTTATTGTTTGTTATATTTTTAAGAAATTACATTAGTATTAGTTTTTCTTAAAATAAGGATTGTTTTTTGTTCCTATTTGAATCTGGTGCAAACTGTTTGATGTAGAAATTTAATTACTTTCCTTAAAGATTCGCATTTAAGTAAAAATATTGCTGGTCCAGCGGGCAACAATCAAATAGTTGCAACATGTGAAAACAATTGGGCTAATTTAGGCCTTAAATGCACAACTTTTTACTAATCCATTTACATTTTTCTCACTAGCAGTTACACTCGCAACACAAAATTGCATGCGAGTGGATTTTTGCCACTTTCGTGTCCATAAACTTTAAAGAAATAGTATTGCCGGGTAAATAATGGTTGGCTTGTTTTATACTACAATAAAATAAGAGTTGATTTTTTAAGACTAGTATGAAAAAATTAAATGTTGGTAGCCCTGGAACCTTTAAGCAACGTCAGGCCTTAACAACACCCTGTTGCAAGACAGCAGCACATTGAAAGAATTTTGATCACTGAACATAGATCGCTGCTTCAGTATCAACAAAGACGCTTTCCTGCGTTTTTAGGTTTAAACCTCAACCTTTGACGAATACTAGAAACTTTTAGGGCATCGCAGGGACCAATTGATCTTTGATGAAGGTTCCATAAGAACCTTTGCTATGCACCTCGAAAAGCAGAGTCTAGTGCACTCCGATTGATTTTTTGTATTAAAAACATACAACTTTAACAACTTTAGATCTAATTCTTGGCTGTTTTAGAAACAACTTTAAAAAAGCCCCTGATAATCGATTCCTTTAGATCTTTTCATGTACAAAAATTGCTTCACGTTGCAATTGCTTAATGCATTAAATACATTGAACGACTGAATGATGCGGAATAATACAGCTGCATCAAACATCATATTTAATAGCATAAAACACAACTGACAGAAAGACGACTGCAGAAAACAAAGAGGAGGAAACCGAAACTATAAAACAACCGACAATTATACTTAACTCATGCCCCTCCGGGAACAGTAAAAACCAAAAACGAAATCAAAAACGAAACCAAAACAAAAACAAAAGACATACAAAACATAAGAAATCCGAATAAAAAATTTCCTTAATAATGGCTGTTGCAAAGTAGCAACTCAAGACGAGCACTTACCTGGCAAAGAATAGTCACCTAATGGTGGTTTCATGCATATAAAACGTCCCGAATAGCAAAGACAACGGCCACGGAATGCTTGATACGCGGGTGAAGCATGACTATAAAATGCCAAAGCTGTACGACATGGTGCAAATGGTACGCAAAGGGCATGACAGGTTAATGTTAGTGATTCACCACAGCTGCATAATTCACTGCATTCAGCATCGTCCAAAGAGTAAATCTGTTAAGTAATCGCAAAAAAAAAGACACAAAACAGAGTAGAAACATTAAATGCAAAAGTTGGGGAAAAAATATTAACGATTAACGTGTAAGAAAGAGCATAAAGAAAACTTGGGGTTGCAAGAAAATTAAGTACAAAACTAAAAGAAATTTTTTTTTTTTTACCTTAAATCTAAAGAATTTTAAGCAAAATATTTCTTTTTAAATGGTTGTGCTGCAAATACTTTGAGTAACTGCAGCAATTTTTCAAGCTCTGGGATATTTCAAAATCTTTTCTGCCATCCACATGTTTTTTTCGTTGCATCGTTTTTAATCGTGTAAGAAACTCTGCTCGTAGTTTTAGTTGGTTTTTGATAATTTATTTGTTAGACTTTGATGGTATAAAAATAATACGTTCAAGATATTTAAGTTTAAAACAAGAATCTTTTCAAGAAAGGAGTTTTGAAATCATGCTTTTGCATCAAACGAATACAAATCAAGTTAATGCATTCACGTCTGTGTGATTGTGGGTATAATTGACAAAAACCGGTTTCCACACCATTCGAGAAATTGATTTTCCTTCGTTTTTGGGTTGTGTAAAAAACTGCTTTTTGAATTATTCGACAAGCCGGGGGCTTACCCTCAAATTGCTCATTGAACTTAAGATGCCTCGGTGCAAGAGTTAGTGGGCGGCTGTTCGATCAACAGTCCAGAGTGTGTTTCTGGACACAAGCAAAAGTTTTGCAGTTGCGTGTTTATGTACGTTCGTATGTACGCAATAAAATGCCTTAAGTACAAACTTTTTAGTCATAAACAAAAACTGTAAAGAGCGGAATTCAACAATGTTGAAGGAGTAGAAAAGCATAAGATTGGCAAGTTTGTCATATGATTTCATAAAAGCCCTAAGTTATCTAGGAAAATTAATTCAGACGAAGCAAAAAACCCTAATAGAAAGAACTACGTAAATCAAAATATTTTTCAGCATAAACTTAAGTGTTAATTAAAGAATTAAAGTTTGAAAGAAATCTAGTTATTTTGTTAGTTGCAGAAAAGCCCACAAGTAAAATTACAAGATCGTTTTCCTAATCATATTTATTTTTTTAGGAATATATCTTTTGATGCGGTGCATCATCATCAACCAAAAAATAGATTTCCAATATTATGTAACCAATCTTTCTTTAAAATCCTGAGTACTCGTGTAATAAGTACTTTAAGTAATAAGTACTTTATTAAAAATAAATTTAGAACTGAATTCACAATATAAGCAAAATTCCTAAATGTTATCAAAAACACAAGAATTTTGATTTTGAATTTTATTAAAAAATACTCATATATTAAGTTTTTTCTCAATAAAATCTGTAAGACAACATTGTATAATATATAGTTTATTATAATTATGAAATGAATCATTAAACTTCTTGACATTTTCAATATGCAAAAAACCGGTTATTCGAAACGGGTTCTTAAAGAAATTTTTGAAACCCGGTTTTTACAAAAACATCTGTTTTGCTAAATATGCAAAACCAAATTTACTAAATTTAGCGGGCTTCAGATAACTCCATTTGTGCGCGAGATTTATTAATAGCAATTCGCTCAAAAAAAACATGGCAATTTGAAAGTTTGCATTGAAAACAATAATAATTTTAAAATTTATTGTAAATAAATAATATAAATTAAAAACCGCAAGTTATTTTTTGATAAATGCACTCGAGACATCATACAGGAAAAAGGAAATTAAAAAAAATTAAAACAAAAAATTCGCTGTAAAATTATATAAAAATGTTCTTCGCGTCCCTTTTTCTTTTGATTAACTGATCTATTGATTTATTTTTGCTTTTTTTTGATCAATTAAACAAAATTGTTGTGAACTTCATTTGAATAGACTTACCCTTTTGCTTGTTCCTTCTCTAATCAACTGATCTGATTGATGGGGCCTTTGCACAACACAATTTCCTTAAAATAAAAGGAATACATTAAATTATAATTAAATGTGTATTAAACTTATTGGTTACGAAAAGGTTAAAAAAGTCCTAAGGAAGAAAGTAATCTCGTTGCTTTCTGAAATAGTTTTTTTTTTAAAGGTAGATTGAAGTTTATTCGATTTTTTTAACATCTCCTACAGTTTCCAGCAAAAACGATTGCAAAGCAATACATAAATATAAAACTTTTTTTCACTTTTGGGGGTTCCCAAAGAACATCCGTGTAGGATCTTTATAAAATGTAAAACCAGTTTGAAATTTATTTTATATCTGGTTAAAATACTACCACCATTTATAAAATTTTAAATCAGCTTGAAATGCAAAACGAAAATTGGAAGAATATAAACAAATCAGTTGATTTGATCATTTGCAATATGTTAAACAGTCACTGGCGCTTTGTGGTAAACAACATAGTAAAATGACCAGAATTGTATATATAACTTAAAAGAGCCTAAATAAATATTTAAAAAATGCTCTAATTTATTAATTCGCAATAATAAATAAATAAATATTGCTTTTTTAAGGGTTCGCTTAAATTTAAACAGACAAATATTTTCACGTGCACAAGCGAGCGACTGACATCGAATTTAACGCCGTCAAACTCTTATGTTGAACTTTTTCATTTCGTACTATTTGCTAAAAACACAAGTGAGCATAATAAAAGATTATTATTCCACATAATCCTTTGCAATTTGTTTGTATGTTTATGTTGTTGTTTATTTTGAGGTTGAATCATCTTGTATTATTATTTGTCACAAACTTTTCTTGCTTTTTTTTGTCTACACAGCAGATTTAGATGTGTGACCATTATAAATGATGCTAAAACGCTTATTGGAACGTCTGCTAATAGTTGCGCACTGTAGTTTCTAGGGATGTTGTTATATGAAAAACTAAATATATATCTTATACATATGTATATATTTTTAGCATTTGGGGTTCGACGCGACGAAATTTTCTCTGACTAGAGCGGCGGCGGAAGTTGCCCTAAAGTTCTGAAGTTATATTAATATAAAATAACAGATATTGCAAAATAAATAGGTTTTTTGATGGGAAGCAGAACTATATCTAACTATAAAGCAAAAGGTTGTGGTGTTCGTCCAGTCAATTATACTCTTAATATAACTTCCATTAGAACCCCTGAATCGTTGATATATTTCGATGAAACTTTTTTAAGGTTTTCTTTTTTACGCTCAATAAGATTTTGGTGTTTCGCAAATTATTTAACTACATTTATGATTCTGTATTATCGGCGCATTAGACAGATTTTTGTGGCATTTCATCTGCTGCTGGTATAAACGCTAACAACTTTTTAAAATTCGAGCAAACTGAACATTTTGGGCTGAGAAAAGTCTTGTAAAATATGCACAGACTTTTGTAACCCATTTGGGCACCGATAAATGGCAGGATAAAACGAATGATTGAACAAATTAGCTCTAAAAATCTACTTTTTTAATCCTAATTGTAGCAAAACTACATTTTTAAATCTATAACTCATCTATACTTAATTATGTGCTGGTATACATACTGATAATATACTGGTTTTGCCATCCCTGTTGGGGGATATCCTGTTTGCCACAAACAGTTATAAAAAATATGCGCTATACAGTAAAATTTAATTATTTTTATTTCTATACTTACATATATATTACAATATATAAAATTTTTAGGAAACATAAACCGAATGTTAATAAGGAAAGCTTTTCGAAATTCTTGATCGTTCAATGGTTTTCCTGATTTGATTTGCTCAATATATGTAGCACGATAGTGGGACCACATTGTGCTCATTATTGTTGCAACAGAGTTTCGTCTCTAAGAAACGTAAAACAGGCCAGCTTTGATGGGACATCAGCAATGTTTTCACATTTGAGCCAATATAGCGTCTCAGATTGTGCTTTTTGTACCGTTTCAACCTGTCCCACTGTGTTTGAATTAATTTGTTTCTGTGCAAAAACTTAATGTTGTTATTTAAGGTCCTAAAAGCAAATTATTGCCCTGTTCTTCGTCGGCTATAAACCTTCCTATATAATTTATTTACTTCCTTTTATTATTTTTATTAATTTTAAGCAGTTCCAGTGTGAAATTTATAAGTATTTGTAGGGGAAAAAAAGAAATATAAAAATGAAATCCTTTGGTGTTTTCTGAACATGGTGCCAACATTGACAACAACAACAATGTTTAACAACGCCAAAACGGATGTCCGCTATTCATGTTAAAGCATTCATCATGCCATCATTGATGTCGCTGAAGCTGTTCTTACTGCTGGTTCTACAATTTGCTTTACTACCCATTAATACCAGCACACACACACACATGCAACTCATTTATTTCGAGCTCAAGCTCCAACAAGCGCGCACACGTATGGTCTGTTTACAAATGTGTTAGCACATTTACTGGAATTCACTTTATGTGATGTCGGTTGGTTATCGTTGGTCATGGTCATTCATGTCAAAATGATGCTGTTGTTGTCGTTGTTTTATTTGTTTTTGTTAGTTTATATGAGATTGTAAGCTGTAATTTACACAAGTGTTTTTGTAAGTTTGTTTCAGTTTTTATTTATTTCCCTTTTTGTGTTTTCACTTGACTGGGAAGGAGTTTATTTGTTTGATGACATGGATTTGTTATTACAAAAAGCATTCCAACATTCACACTGTTAAACGAATCCAGTAGTTTTTTATTTTAAACACAACCGCTTGTTTTTTTGCAAGAGTTTTAGTTTAAACAAAACTTTTAGATGGTATAACATTTTTCCATTTAACAGCCCCACGGTATGAATTAATATCACTTTTGGTGAGCAATTTTTCAGAACTAATGGGCTTTTCGCCAGTAATCGTATAGAAAAACAAATGGTCCACAATTATTTTACTACTCGTTGTCATTATGCTGCGCTTCAAATCGTATTCGCATGTACAACTTGACAGACCAAATGTGCGTGCTCTTCTTAATAGTCTACATAATGTGTGAATAATAGTGCATAAATGTGTGTCCTAACGTAATGGCATAGGCGTAGATAGTCCTGAATGGGGTGGGGTGCTGTGTAGTGGGATTGGCCAGCAGCCACAACAATTTTATTTTATGCCATCGCTCGGCCTTTTGTCATGTATTCTACAGCCGAACACAATTTTAGCCCACCCTAAGAAAATGTTCTAGACACGCTTGTGGGCTGGGGTACAAGAGTGAAAGTAATATTTGTTTTGCATGCTTCGGGTTTGTGGAAATGTATATTTTATCCCTGTGAGTGCATTTATGTGATGAAAACCAAAATGCAGTTTGTTGATTTTATAGTGAAACTTTATTCGTTTGAGTGTTTCTGTCTGTGAGAGCACTCGTTTGAATTGGAGCAAAGCGATGTCAATAAACACAATTTATTTTCAATGATGTCTTGCACAGTTTATCTTTTATGACCATAAAAGTCATAAAATGCTAACGCAACAATAATGTTTTTCTTATTGCACTGAAAACTATTAAAGTTTTTTGGTTTTTAGGGAAGTAAAAGTGTTCGGCAGTTTGTCGAAACTTCTCAAAATAAGCCAAAATTTTAAATGTATTTTATTATTGTTATTCATTTAACGGATGTTGTTAAGTCTAGCTAAAGATATATATGAATTAAGCGTAGCTTAGCCTGGACATAATTAAGACAGTATCTGCTATCACTTAGTATTATGATTCTGCACACTAGACATTGTTACAGAAAATAAAGAGAGAAAGAGAATAACATGTTTGTTTTGCTTTAACCGATAATAACAAGTTTTGATCGTTATACTAGAGGTGAGCCGGGTCGTTGGTTTTAGTGATCGATGATTTTAATTTAATTACACTGCGGTCACTTGATTAAGTTTTGCTTTCAAATTCACAAAAATTGAAAGCTGTGACGCAGGCTGTGCGCAATTTTAAAGCAATTTGTTTTCAAGATGTTGCGCAGAAAAAACAACTCAAAATTATTGGTTCACTGAAAGTTTAAAAATAAATAAATATAATAGTAGAAAAAGAAAAAAAAACACAGACATTTGGGCTTTGGCGGCATTAGAATCATAGGCCTTCATTTTTAAATTACTTCGTTCGTATGAGACGGAAGATTCGTGCTCCACAGACGTTCATAACTCTTATTTTATACACAAACATATTTATTCTATACTTTTTTCAATTTATAATAAAAGAAACAATACAACACAAACAGAATATGGCGTCAAAAATTTGCTCATTAAATTGTAATCAGCTGTTTTATTTGCTGGAAATTGAAACACAAAAGAGAAATTGCATAGAAGTTCGTTTCAATTTTTAAAAGTGAAAAAGTGTGAATGTATTAAAACTTGAAAGCCAAATCTTGATCGTGTAAACCCCAAGTTACAAAATACCGTCCGTTCGTTAATAATGTTTAACCGTATATTTTTAACGCACAACATGGCAACACTTTTCATTGGTTGTTCAAATTCATTGGTTGTTTCATTTTGATCAAAACAGCTGTTTAAGACAAACAAAAACCGCATGAGACAAAAAAAAAAAATTCAAAAAAGAATAGTGAAAACTGTGATATAAAAATTTCAATTAATTTCATTATATACAATTTTAATCAATTTCACTTGGACTATATCTGTAGCCCAGTTTTTCTGGAAAATGTAGCATCAGCATCTCTAATAAACAAAAAATCTGTGAAGTATCTATGATGCAACGATTATTTTGCAAATATTTATTGTACACCAATTGTTTGAGAATAAAGGACCAATTCACTATATAAAATATAGTGAAAATACAAAAACATACAATATTGGTTACACTCTGTCGGTCCTTTCTATCAATTGTAACAGATATGTACATGGTACATCGTTTTTGGAAAGCTCTTTCACGTCCTTAGTACACATATAATATTTTGTATTAAAACTTGTCGTCACTTCAAGTAATATGTGCAAGTGGGAGAGTGTGAAGGCAGAAAATGAAATACGTTAAGAAATTTAGCATCTCATAGGACTTTGCCATTCGTAGGAATATTTTTAATCGATAAGATGTTTCGTTTGATCAGGTTTATTTACTGTTCACAAAATGCAAGTTGTTACTTTGAAGTGCCCAAAGATTGTAACGTGTTTACACTATACAAATGTATTTCCTGCACGTCATGCCAATAATTCAATTACGTTCTCTTGTGTATACGAATATATCGATTTTTTAAATTACTATACATTTTCAAAGGCTTAAGCGACGCCGAACTTTGTTGCATCCAGCTGTTCATTTTCTAACTATATCTCTTATTCCACTTCGAACTGTAATCGTGCGACAGTAGAATTTAATAATATGTAAAAATTGTGCCAATCGCAACAAAACTTGTACGATATCATTCCCATAAAATCCAACGAAAATTTAAAGTTTAAAAAGAATTAAGGGGGAGGTCTGGGTTAAAAAGGCCATTCACACTGTGAGACCTTCCTCTTAAGGCCTTAGCACAGCAATGCGCCAGACCAGCTCCTTCAATGGGTTTGTTAGCATGGCTTGACGCAGGCTGTAACGCCTGTGTCCCAGTGCACGCAGTTGGTAATCAAGTCTTCCATTGACTCCTCCCCTTTACTGCAGAATCTTCAAATGTCCATCTCAGATATTTCCATTAAGTAGAAGTGCTTGTAAGTGGCATTAAAACTGAGACATTTTTTGGAATGTACAATACAAGTCCATCAGTATCGTTCCAATAACTCGCCACAGTGATTAAGAATGCGGAACGATTCACATTTTGCTATTAAAAAATCATAAACGTTGCATGAAATATTATTAAATTTATTCTTAAACGGAGTTTAAGCATAAATTTGGCATTTAAAATCTGAAATTCATTTCGCGAAAAAAAGCCACCAACTGAATGAAATACATTGTCCTGTTGCCCTTAACAATAATATAATTTACTAATTGAATAATTGCGTGGGTGGCGCTGACGCAAATTAGAGGAAAAAACCGACGTGCATTCAGCCAAAAGACTGACTTAAACGTTTCGAACGAATTATGAATTTATGTTTCATGTACGTGCATGAATTTAAATACTTATGTATGAATATGAACACATGATATTTCGGCTTGAATATGAATTCATCCAAATCTGTAAAATTTCAGTTAAATATGATTCGGTTTTACTGCACTATTTCTAATTTTTGAACTGTTTTATGTTAATAGCTTCACTTTAGAGCATACGGGAATGTAACGTCATTAATAAAGTGAAAATTCTGTTCGTTTGAAATCACTCACACTTTTGCCGCTTCGTAATCGACAGCTGCACAAAATAAAAAAAGAAGAGGAAAAGGAGAAAGCAGAACTTTGTTGTTCGACATTTACAAACATCATTAAAAATGCAAATAATTTTAGATTTTGTGTTTATGTCTGATAATATTTGCTTGCGTATCGTATATCCTTGCCATCCTTTAAAATTCATAATTATTGGTGTAATTTATTTTGTTGTTTTTATTTATTTTCGGGTAAATTTATCTGCTTCCAAATGAATTGTGTATTTTTAATGTTGTTCTGATAATTGCAAATTGTACCTGTGTGCGTTTACACTTTGTATATGGATACACATGTATAAACATGTGCATGCACATGCCTGCCTGCAAATAATGATAAATAAGGTTGAGGCTAAATAAGAAGTAGATATTTTTTGTAGAGCGCCACAGAATGAAGCTTCGCTTCAAAATAATTTTGGAGAAAAGTTTTTCACTTATCAATTTGTTGGCGTTAATGAAAGATTGTCAAATTGAGGAGCTGAACTTTAAAATACTTCTAAAATACATAAATGTTGTTAGAATTTTTACTTCCCGGTCTGCTTGGAAAATCACATTTTATAAATGTGATTTGATATCACAGAAATGTGTTCGGTGCATAAAAGTTTGTGGTTTAAAAACGTTCTACTACGTCAACAATTTTTTAAAGTCAATTCCTTGTTTTTTTCCACTTTCCTATGGCAAATTTCATAATAAATTCGTTAAATAAATTTCTTCAATTTGTTGTTTACTAATTTTTTTTTGTGCAGTTGGTTGTTTTATTGAAAACATAATTTTTATATTTAAGAAAATGTTAAGACTGCCTGCAATAATGTTATTTGGTTTTGTGATTTTTGTGGTGATGAAAATAAATAAAACAGCTGTTTGCTGTCGCCAATTAAAAGTCGTACCCAAAACCTAAAAAGTTTGGCGATTATTACATAAATTTGAATTCAAATGCGTTTGAACGTGACTGCAAGGCAATCAGGATCTGTTTGACTCAATTTCTTGAGAACTTTAAAAGTGCTGATATTCGATTCGTATCAGCCGGATCCAGCTTCATTTTGTTGGCTGGGACATTTACAAATACTAGTGTGTTTGTGTGCGTGTGTTGGCATAGTATTTATATATGTATGTATATCAAATATTTTTTAAGTAAATGTTTTTATATTGTTTTCATGATTTATTAATGAAATTTGCTAATTATCGTTCACCCAACTAGAGTCTTGTATGTATTTCACTTTTAAATGATTTTCAGAATCATGTAATTAGGTCGTTCGAACGTTTTTTTGGCGCCCTGTAGTAAATAACGGTAAATAGGAAATTCATTGGAGTATTTTCTGAAACAACAACCAATACAAATACTCTTTGCTCCTATTGCTGTTGTTGAGGAAATATATAAATAAACACGGCCAGTGAAGGCAACAACAAAAAGTATTGAAAACAATTGCGCAACAAAGTTCAGTGGTTTGATTGATGGATGTTGTCCTTGAAAAACTGTAAAATTTATATTCTATAGTATGACTTTCAATTAAGATTTACATATTTTGTTATGAAAAATTAAAAGTTCAATTAAAAGCAAGTTTCGTTATTCAGTGGCATTAAGCCAAAAATGAGAGTTCAACAGTTCAGTTTTGCAAACCGAATTATTTTCGAAGTAATTTTATTTTTTTTAACATGGCTAAAGAAGAAACTCTAGCTATTAAACATATTTAAAAAGTTTTCGATTTAGATAAAAATATTTGCAATAAGTAAAAATTTTCTTCAAGGAAAGTGCATTCAGTATTAAATATTTTCAGTGCCCTTAATATTTCTATATCAAAAGAAGCGATAAGACTTTGAGTTGCTTTCCCATAGCAGACACTAACAACACTAATTATATATGTACAAATATCTAATACAGTTGCAGAAACCTCGGTTTTAATTACATTAATAACAGTTGTGGCTATTTAAAAATTTGATCATTTCTACCTTGAAGTGACATTTGGAAAAAAATTTTGTTTTAACGCAGTACTTGTTTTTATGAATCTTAAATTGCATTTAATTTTAATAGGATGTGCTGTACTTTCAAAGGCAAAAGCGTATTAATTCAACAATAATTCTATGTGGACTTTGGTCATGATTACAAATAATAAGATAAGATAAGACTGTATAACTTTCGGAAAGCAAGACCCTTTCAAACATTAAAACTATGAGCTGTCATTAGCAATAGCATTAAAAATTGACATCCTTTAACCTCTTTGCGCCTCTGCACAAAAACCTTTAGCATTTTTACTCCTTTTCGTATATTTACATTTGTTTTATATAATATGGTTAAAACTCTATTACTTACTTGGCGCTTGCGTTGTTGTGGCTATTGTTGTTGTGGTTGTAGTGGTTGTTGTGTCTATAACCACAAATTCAGTTGTTTCCATTGGTTCAACATAAATTGTTTGATCACCAAAATCGACAATTACAGCACGACCATTACCATTGGCATGACTACTGCTAATACTGCTGCCACCATCGCTGCCCTTATTATGACCACCGTTGCCACCGTTTTCGGTTTCAGACATAGCAGATGCTTTATTGCCACCGTTTGTGAATGTGTGCTTGCCGTTGCGTCCACCATTTTTAATATGTCTACCTCTGCCGTTGCCGTTGCCGTTGCCGTTGCCGTTGCCATTGCCGTGATTGCTTTTTCCATTACTGTTGCCATTACCATTTAAATTGGTATTAGTATTGTCATTGTTACCAGCATTGCTGATGCTGCTATGATAATCGTCATTTTCCCCATTTCCGTTTTCATCATTTCCGTCATGCACGCGATACGGTTGTTCAATAACATTTTCTTCTACGGATGACGTTTCAATATTTTCTTTTGGCTAATATTTTTTTTTTCGATATTGTAGAAATTTTTTTATTCAATAATCAAATTGGTTTTTTTTCAAAATATTGTTTGTTGTTGTTATGTTATTAGAAAAATGGGTAAATGACAGAAGAGAAGGGTTCAAAAGTAAAACATTAATAATTATACTCGTGTGTGTGTTCATATATAAAGTGGAATAAAAAATAAATCCACTTCTACAAATTAGTTTCCATATAACTGCAATACATACATACATTTACATACACATATATACGAGTACTTCGGTTATTTTTGTCTCATAAAGAACCGATTTTTATATAATTTCGTTTGGTGAAACCAGAAACTTTTGTTTCTCATCACTTATATTAAGAATGTACTCGTATATAGTATTGATCGAAACCTAATCAATTCTCTTGCTTAATATTCTTAGCAGAATGTATTATTAGTGATTAGATATGTTTTTTATTTATTAATAATTCGTTTTTAAAATATAATAATTTACTTGATTGTGTCTTACATGCAGCCAGCAGAAGACCTGCACAAAATAAAACAAATAAACTGAACCTTTCGTGACTTCTTATGATTTTTTTTATTATTCTATTAAATTTTTGAATTTCGTTATTAAAATCTTAGTAGTCTAGTTATTTTCTAAGTGAACACATTATTTAAATTTGAATTATTGCTTCGTTTTTAAAAATTCGAAAAACTGTCATTCCTTTTTTTGTTTTCGGAATTGAATGCTCGTGGTTTTAGTTTCCGCTTTCGTCTTTCACCACGAAACCTGTCACTTTTTTGCCGAACCGAAAAGAAAATATTCTTCTACCGACTAGACTTAATTGAACCGAAAAAATTTCCCATAATATTAAGAAGTAATTTACATTAGCACCTGCCATAACTGGCGTATCTGATGGTGGACAAATTCCAAGCGTGAACTTTGACCACGACTTACTACCGACGCCATATAGTTTGCTAGGCCCACCTAGATGACAACTTTTTCTGATATCCTGAGACTGTAAAGATCAAAGACCTCAGGCCATCTGATCTCTCCTTTCAGCAATTCCTCGTTAAATTCAGGAAATCCAAGCAATCAAGCTGGTAGCTCCCAACTCCAAAGGAACATCAGGCCTTATCCAGACTCTACCGAATATTCTTCCACATCTAAATCCTTACGAAAACAAGTATTTAGTTGTTGCAAGGCAACTGCATCACGAAAGGCGTTTCGGCCAAGGACAGGTTCCTCAAAGAAATCACTAATGCCAGAATACCTATTTTAAGGCATCCCGGGTGCGTGTTGATCCTCCTTCTGTCAACTAAGCTTTGATGGAGGCCCCGAGGCCTCTTATACAACCAAAGCTAGAGTTTTTGATGCCGCTTCAACCGAGGAACTATTTTTTCTCTATACTTGGAAAAATAGAGTGCTCCGGAGGTAATATCAAGGCCCAATTAAACTGTAAATAATATTTTGACATGGACAACATATCAAATGAGCACGCTGATTGCTTGGGTTATGGAATCATTTTAATCAGTCTCTTTTATTAACTATTTAGTAGAATGAGATCTTAATCTTGGGGCTAAATGTTGGTTTTATATTTTTCCCAAATATTTAGTTGGCACTAAAGCCTAAAGACTGTTTCATACAATTTATTAAAATAAGCGGAACTATATACAAAGTTTCTAAGTCTACCCTAAAATCACGACAAGTCAGGGACGGAAACTTCAACTCCCTCTGAAATAAAATTCCGATATTTTCTTTCAAAAATAAATAAATGCTGCACTTATCAAACAAACAAATCTCAGCAAAGTGATATTTTCCCCCTTTTTTCATTTTATATTTTTATTATTCTCATATTAATTCAAAAAACAGCAATAAATTTAAAAAAAATCAGAGAGACAAGTAATTACTATTGAATAATATGTTCGCTTGAAATCTTTTGGTGATTTCTATATCTTTTTTAAAAATTTCATTTTTGTGGAAGTTAATAAATAACTGTAGTTATTATTATATGAGTTAAAAAAATCTACAAATTTTAATTCATGGATTCTTTCCAAATTTTCATTCCCTTCATATAACACGCAATTCATCAATTATTGTTTTATATATTTAGGTAAAAGAGAAGCTAATTCTAACCTTCTAAATTGTAACAATTAACATTTTTTTTTAATTATATATTTAGTTTTCCCATATAATAATAAATGTGTGATAAATTTCTAAAAATAAAATAAAATTCAAAATAAAGCTTAAAACGATAATAAGGCTTTTTTTAGACGAATATCTTTAAACATGAACAATTTCTTGGGTTTCGATTATATATATAAATATGTATGTACGCATGTATGTGCGTTGCGCAACTTACCGGCAACACGGCAGGTTTGCGGGGTGTTTTTGGCGGCATGGCTGCTGGTGGCATTCTGTGGGTGGTTGTAGTCGTTGTTGTTGTCGGCGCTGGAGGTGGTGGCGGAGGTGGTTTTGTTGTAGTTGTTGTTGTTGTAGTAGTTGTTGTAGTCGTAGTTGTAGTGGTCAGAAAGCCCAGTTCGGCTAAACGTTTCATGTGAAAATCTTTCTGTGCTTCAACTGAAAAATTTACATAAAATTGCAAACACATTAAATACCATAAAGGGCAGAAAACGAAATGAAACTTAATTATAATTTATTTTCAAAACTTACCCACACACGGATTCATCCATAATAATCTACGCCAGCCAACACATTGATACAAATACTGGGCATCGCTGCCATGACAGCCACATGTTGTACGTAAAATTGTTCCCAAGATACCAATCATGGCTGTACGACATCCACTGGGACGTCCGGCGCATTTTTTGGTTACACTATCCACAGCACATGCTTGTTCATAATACTCTAATTTCAATCTGAAAATAATAATTACAAAATTATATACCATATGGATACTATATTTAAAATATCACTGCTTGAACACTTGTATTTCTTCTTCTTTTTATTTCTTATAGTTTTGAATCTTAATGGAAACCCTAAAACAATTTAGCCAAAATATTAGATGTCTTCTTTAAACACTTACTTGTACTTCACAACCTAAAAAATTTTTGAAACTATTGAAACTATTTTTGAAGTATTCTTTGTACTCGCAACATGTTCGTGTCTTTGTTGGAATTTGTAAACAGGACCTAGAGGAAGTTTTACATGACTAAATATTATGGAAAGTTTTTAATTGACTTCAAAAACTCACAGTTAATTAATTTAAATGAACACATTAGTACAAATATGTAGTTGAGAAAAACAAGCAGAAGCCTCAAAGTTCACTTTGAAGCACCGTTTTCTCTAATATTCAATCAAATAAGGCCATTTGTGTGCCATTCCTAATCAGCCCTGCACGGAGTCAGCTGTACCTTGAACTAAAAGATCTTCTGCTAAGCTGGAGACACTTAAGTCAGAATCTCAAATGATTAAGATTAAAAGTTTTTCCATTTCAGAAAATTGAACCAGCGTTATTTTATAAAACAATTACAACAACGCAGGCTTTTGCCACTCGCTCTTCAGTTAATAGTCCATTTTAAATGAAGAGCAGCTGCAAATTGTTGATGTTTTTGCGAATTTGTTTTCAATTGAAGATTTCACTGTTTAATGCATATTTTCAGAATACCCCTTTATAAACTTTTACCAATAGATTCTGCATCTGATATATGTAGTATATAAGTGCATGTGTTCCTGTACCGGATCTTAGGGCCCACTTTTATTACTTGCTATAATATGAACTATTTAAAACCCAGTCAGTTTATACTTATGGAATTATTCGCGTTTGCGAATGACAATGAAATGTTGGCACACAAATCATGTATTTAAAACCGCGAATTGATTTCTCTATAAACGGAAATTTGAAAATTGACTTAATTTTATAAGAAAATGGAATAACGATGAAAATCACTTATTATTTAAAATATTCCAAAAAGTAGTCAAATGTCATAAAATATATCTACACAATCTATGGCCTAAAGCTAAAGAAGTTTCTAAGATATTTCAATATTCAGAGACAAATTACAGAACTATAATTTTATTTGCATAATTTTGAACAGGATTTTAAAGCAAATTATTTCAATTCAATTTACTTGACAGCAAATAGCCAATTTTTGTACATATATTTAAATTATCGTTAGTTTTGCCACTGACTTAAAGGGTTGTCGATCAGTTGAATCTTCCCTTGATTTTCGCTGGTGGATTTAGAAAGTTTTTAGTCATTTAATACTTTTAGATATTTTACACATTTTTTTTACAGGTTTCTCGGACCTAAAATTCAGCTTATGAACTTGCTCAGCAATTTCTACCTGCTCCACATTTTTGATCTGATTTAGATTGTTGATTTAGTTCATTCATTAATTTTTGCGTTCTTATGCGATTTGTGTCTGCGATTTCTAGCCAATTCCTTGTACTTATTTATCAAACACTTGACAACTATTGCAATTACTTGTTTATGTGTTCACAATCTTATATCGTTAGTCTGTTCAACAATGGAACAACTCGCACCAATACAATAAGGCAACTGATAGTATAGAAGGCACTTTTTCCCCACCTCATACGATATTTCGATTTCTTATCTTTCCGCAAAACTGGGCGGTTTTTTTTTAATTATCCTCCTTTTTTTAGAAACAATTTTTTTTTTTTAATTTCTTAGTTTTAAGCTTTTTCTGTCTGATACGCATGATCCATAAACCGTTTTGAAAATTGCCTAAAATATAGGAAACCAAAATTTAATCACATTTTAAATTAGCAAATGGGAGGCATGAAAAAAATTCATACAAGACTTTTTGTACAGTGCATAGGACACCTTGTATACGAGTATAGCCCTATTACATTTAAATTACATGGCAAAACTTAATCAAGAAAACTATATTCTATAAACTTGCAATGACCGAAAGCAACCAAACCAAAAAAGGCAAGTTTTTGCATGCCTTATCAAATAGGAATCTTTTTACTATTTCTATATTTTGAGTGTTAAGAAAATAAATCCTTTCGCCCACACATACGAGTGCAGGCATTTTAAATGCCAATCACGTTTTCATAGCAATATAATGACCAAAAAAATGCAATCAAGCAAATCCTGCATAACAAAAATTCAACAACAAAATTTTCATCACAAACACACATGCGTACATTCAGATGCAGGATTGCTGTGTCATACAGACGCACACACATGCACACACATCCACATATATACTCTCAAATAGTTACAAAAACAACAAAGTTAAATGCATACCAGAATAACCACAACTACTACTGCAATAACTCGTTACTGCAAAACCACAATATATCATGTGTTTGTGGGCGGTTGTGTGTGTGTGTGCGTGCGTGTGTTTGTGCGCTTTTAAATTGTATGAAAAGTTTACGTCTTTTATGAATATTAAAGTTTGCCAAAACGCAAACATATGTTTATACACACAAGCACCCACACACACACACACACACACACTATATGTGTATGTATGTCTGCAAGGAAGTGCATGTTTTAGTAAATGTTTGTTTAAATAGGTATTTGTCTTTGGAAATCAACATCTAAGAATCCCTGTCCCAGTACACATTATAATATTATGAAATACGAGTATATTAACTCCGCTTCAAGCCTCATCTTAGATCTTATTTCAGTCAATGCTTTCGCGGAAACAAGCCTCGAACTTTGCAACTCACACCAAAAGAGGTCTCTGGTGACCCCACTAAAAGCCTCAATGAAAGCCGCATATAACGATATTCTAAATATCTACATACGTATTATTTTGACTGTATTAAATGCAAGAACAACTTTCCCGCAATCTGAATAAATTGCTGGGGCCAGTGTGCGGAAAAGCATTATTTTGTTTAGAATGTTCTGTCACGTTGCTCAGTGAGGACAAACAAAATATAGTTCGTTTATTATTTATCAAAAATCCAGTCTTGCCATCAACACCGTTCAAGGTTTGTCCCAGATCCGGCAGCATTTGAGGAGTGGCTTCGCTTATGTTCACTTTTTGGGCATCAATCGATTGTGGCTTATTGCCACAGACCTGGGAGTTCAGAAAATCCCAACAAGAAGTTTAATGGATTCAAATCACCGGATCGTGGTAGCCAATTCATATCAGCTGTAAAAAAAAACGCACCACAAAATCGTTTATGCAGAATATGCGTAGGCTGGGTAGGGGGTAGTGCTATACTAATGCAACCATAAGTCGCATATGACATTTGGACTAAAAGAAATTGGTTACCATCATTCTGTAGCGTCAGCATGACCAACTGTGCAGCAAAGACGTCTCCGACGCAAACTCTGCACTTCACTAAACTAAAAATTATTATTATAAATATATTTACTAAATGATAAATAGAACTATTAAATTAATTAATTGCGCAATAATTTAATATAAAAGATCTTTAAGTAAATAAAAATAATAAAATAATTTATATTATTAATTATTGATTATTCAAAGATAAATGTTGAATTACAATTCATTTTGGGAAAAATCCTATAAAAGGAGGAAATCCTTCTAATAATATAATAATATAAATATAATGAAAAATTTTATAGTTTTTGAATAAAACACTAATGAAAATAATTAATTAATATAAGAAATTGTAAATGTTGTATATTTAATAAAATAATTACATTGTTGCTAATATACAACCAAAATGGGTATTCGTCTTAATTTGATCATAAATTTTAATCATTTGGAAATGCTGGTCAATCGTGTAACTTGTCAGGGTGTCTGGGCATCAGTAGCTGAATAGATTAAACTGGCACCACCAACATAATAAGGCGGTCACAACATTCTTTTACGAAACTATTATTCTTCGTAAATCATTTATCTGTCTTAACTATTTCTCTCTTTGGCCTCTTTTGGCTTAAAAGATGAATTATAAACACCGCTGTTCAGTAATAATATAAGTTTTTTTTTAAAAAATATTCGATATAAATTCTTTAAAAAATGACCATTATTTTTAATTACTTTGGAAACATTTTCATAAACAGTTTGGGGTCTCCCTTGAGCGCTGAATAGATTCTGGGATGGTAAAATCATCGATTTTAGCAAATCTAAAGCTGGAGAATCATCGTAAATGGCGGATAATAAAGAAAAGAAGCCCAAAGACCGCTGGTAAAATTTTCTTCCTTAATATGCCTACAATACAATAAAGCGTTTAATTCACAAATTAAATTAATTTTCTTTCAAATTGTTTCATTAAATGCTTAATTTTTCTAAAGAAAAACAATTATGGCCAATTAGTTCACTGGGTTAGTACATGTCTTGTATTTAAGGGCTTACAAGCATTTGAGGAGCACATGTTTTCGTATAACTAGTTAACATATTTGTAACAAGCTGTTATCATAAGACGTATATGCGCGTACACAAACACACATGCATGTACATGTGTGTGTGTGTGTGTACGTGTATTTATTTTCAACACACATCCAACTCCAACGAAGAGTGTGTTTGTGGGTGTGTTTGTTATGAGGAAAGGTTATTTTCTCGTTACTGTCGGTTTCTTAATAAAGATTGGATGTACAATATTTGCAGCTTTAAAGTTAGTGACACTTTCAGGCAAAAGCCATTGCAAATTTTGCAAAACTTTTGATCTTTACACACAGACAAGTTTGTGCCAGCTCTGGCTGATAAATATAAATATTTAACAAATTTGTCAAAGGTGTTATTTTCAAGCAGACACAAACTTACACACTCGTTGGCTGCTTTCATATTTCACTTAAACAAGTTCAAAAGTCATGTAAAACATTTTACAACTTCATTAGCATTAATTTTTGTTTGACTTTTTTTTGTTGTTGTTGTTTCTGTTGGCAATAAAAAACAGTTTTAAATTTATTAAAAAAGTTTTGTTTACAAAGGATTTTATATTTTATATATTGATATTATATGCATACAATATAAATTACAAAAGTATCTTTGTTTCTTGTTTCTGTTTGCCTGTTTTAGATGTCAGCAATTTATTTATTTGTTATCAAAGCAGTTAAAGGAAATCAGGAAAGCCTTTGCAGCATTTTTGCTTCTTAACAAGTGCTATTTATCTTTTGGAAACACCTTTTAAGCCCATTTGTTGTTACAGAAAAATTAGACTTTAATTGCTGGTGACAAATTGACTATAAATTTCTGGCTATATGGAAAGTAACAATCAATGCCTTATTCCTATTGCGACCGGCAGCGTTTTTTGTAACTCATAAGCAGTCCACACGAATTAGACTGAACTGAAGATCTGCAGTCGAAGGAACAGGTTACATTGGAACAACTCGAGAACCAGCTTTTTGATTAGGTCGGTTTCTAAAAGTCTGTTGCATGTTTTTTTCCATGTTTACACGGATGCTATAAGTCAAATCATGGTTCAGTTCTGCAGTACTTACAAGAACAACATAAAAAATTTTTGCATTGAACTTGGTTGTTTGCTTGGTTATTGCTGGCACTTTCAATACCTTCTATTGGTGCTGCTGCTGGTTTTTTGCTGTAAAATACACCTCTGGTATGATGAAAATGCATACACACGTTTCTTTTTATTCTATTATATTTTATTTGCAATCTGTTGACGATAAAACAACCACCAAATCTATTAACTTCACTTAAAATTATGTAACAGCAGCGTTAAATTCCATTAAAAGTGTTTTAGTCAAAATTTGTACCACTTAAGAACTAAACGGCAGCTCAAGTATGTGCAGTCGTTTTAATCATCTTACATCATCACCGACATCGACTTATGGCAAGACAAAAGTTTCTAAAATGGTTTAGGAAACAAACATTTACCGACCACTTTTTAAATAAATTTTGTTTCCGTATTCTCTCCCACTCAATACATTTGGCTTTTACACGCGAAGACTTATTAAATTTTGTGACATGTCCTAATATTTACATGGATTACCGTGAAAGCACACCTTTAGTAATAAATAATTTATTTACAATAAACTAAAAGTGCCCAGAGATATAGTCCTTTTTGTGAACAGGTCAACGTTAATGGCGTTGATATTAAAAATATATAACTTTGTCTTTTACACCAGTGACTCTAAAGAAGAAATCATATGAGAATGAAAACTCTTGCGCACAACAAACAAAGTAAAATTTTACCAAATTGCAGATTTACTTAAAATAATAATTCTGTATTCATTTTTCGAATTTCTATAATACACCAAAAACAGAAATCTAATCTAATATTGTAGTCGTTGGATATTGTAAAACAAACTAATAGGGGCTAAATTTTTCGATGTTTAATTAAAAGAAAACTTATTTGCACTTTTTTGCTTAAAGAATCTTATTGTAATTTTTAATTATAAATGAATTCAATAAAAGAAAAACTATTATATACTCGTATGCATGTGGATATGTGCTTGAGTTTAATGGTTGGTTAAATGCACCCTTATCTTGTTTCGTTTCATTTCAGCCTTGGAACCACCTCCCCCAACAGCTGCATTCATTTAAAAGAAACCCTAATTTCAACATCTTTCACTCAAAACTGCTTGATTTGTTTCCCAGTACTTTTAAGCTTTCCGCAGCAAAACCAACACCAGCTTGTAGTAGAAGGAGGCTCGTGAGTTTTTGTTTAAATAGCCCGAAAGTCGCGCTCGAAAGGTTGTTCTTCACTCAACTAACAAGATATATATGTCTATTATAAGCGTTTTTGTATAATGCCGATACATTTTTTTTTGTTTTGTGGCAATGAAATAATTTAAGATACACATTTACGCTAAAATATTTAACACATTAAAAATTAATTTTTGGTTTGCTGTTGCTTTTGCCATAATTTCACAAAATACCAACAATTAAACGATTTATTTAAGTGACTTTCAATTAAGGTATGTGAATATGTCATATATCCATGTATGTACATATATATTTTTTGTTCTTGTGCATTTGTAAAATGTTAACCTGAAATGGCTTGACAAGCAGCCTTTTACCAGCCCACAGTCATGTGTTTGTATGTGCGCATGTGCACTTGTACGAGGTTTTAGAAAAGTTAATTTTATGTTAAATTAAAATTGATTGATGATATTATTTTGGCATTTTGTGGTTTCTGTGGTTTTTTTATTATTGCATACAAGAAATACAATTAACATCTGCATAGAATGTAATTTTAAGTATTTGCCTATTGCAATAAAATGCGCATAGAAGATGGAAAATTCAAATTATTTAATTTAGAAGTCCTTTATGCCTTGAAATTATATTGGAAAAGGGAAAGTGCTTTACTGGCATTTAAGTATTTAATTGCCTTTTCCCTCTTTTCTTTTTCGCAAACCACTTTAAAGATACCACGAGTTCAAGCTTGAAAAGTATAAAATTAAATAACATATTGGACAAGTAAGAGATTGATTTTTTTTCCTAAAGAACTTGTAATTTATTTTTTCTTTGCAACCAGGGACAGCAAGATTTATTTTCTCACCTTCGAACGGCTATAAGTGAGTCTGTTTGTCCGAGGTTTGTTAGTTTATATATTTGTGCAGGCAAAATCTCTCAGGCAGCAGATTTTTCATTGGCGTATATTAAAATGGGCACTCCGATTTTTTGAGTACAGCGGGGAAGAAGACCCCCTTACGACACAGCAACTAAAACTCTATGAAATTCATGTATAATTTTGGATTTGCAGGCTTTTCTGAACCCATCACTTAATACCAACTGACAGAACGGGGCTTGTCTTTCTGCATCTTGGTGGTGGTCATAACATGAGGTGCCCATTTAGACTGAAACGTTCTGGCTCCGGCTTAAACTGAAAAACACAGGAATGAGTTTTGGGAAATACCGAAACAATGGTGTACGCTCGGTGATCCAATTGCTGTTGAGGTGCTGTTGTCTTGCAACAGATTTCTATACTTCATAAGGAAGTAGATGGTGGGCAGATGGTTAAGGCCAATTCAGGTGCCCCATCTTTTTGGTATTGCCTAGCAGAAGAAATTAGATAGCCCTCGAGAAAGAGTTTTGTGTAATGTGCCATTCCCACATGACACAAGAAGTAGTCACCTTTGTGTGCCTGGTAAACTAAAAGGGGGCGATAGTGAGCCGTTGACCAGCTCACCAAGTGAAGTAGGCCCACCATTAGAATACCCCATAATGGCAGTTACTAATTTAAATCAATTTCTCAGTCTGTTCAGGTAACAGATAGAGCAAATATATTAAAGACTGTTTTATGGAAGAAGATTGGGACAACAAACATTTAGTTCAGGGCGATTCCGTATCGATTGACATTTCTTCGCTACGAGGCGATGAATTTGGCCACAAAAAAAAATATATGTGACGAAAGCTACTACGGGATAAAAATAGTGCACAAGGCGTTGAGTATCAATTATGTTTTGGATTTTGCATTTATGACACATCGAAATAAACTGCCAGCCTTTTACAGCGAACGGGTTGAAACAAAAATAAATGTTTAGAAAAAACTCCACAATTATATATAACGTCTAAATTGAAATTAAAATTCGACCTTTTTGAGGGCGTTTTTTTAAGGAATGTTAAACACTGAAAAAGACACGAAAAAGGGGAATCACCAAACTGCAGCACATACGAGTACAGATGAACGAACACCTGTACGTATTTATTTTAAATTTGAAACGCGTGCACTATTCGAATCAGTCTGTATGGAAGGGTGAGCAAAATGGTATACAAATTTAATAAGAGTGGATCAGCCTAACATCATTTCGAACAGACTAAATCGAAGAGCTTTTATTTTACGACTCCAGTGATGACCACGAAGAAGACACAGAAAATGTCTTATTTTTTTAAAATTACGCTTTCCGAAATGCAATATGAATAGTTCATACAAGTTTTCATACTGGGTACTAGCACGTCGGCCATAAGCCAACAGCATATGAAAAATCCAATAAAAACAGAGTTGTTCATACTACAAGTAGATGAGCCAATTGCATCGAATTTATATGTTCGGCAAGACAAACTCTGACTTATAATAATCCCATTTGTACCGGATTGAGAAGGATTTGGCGTACAAACACTTTTAAGGTTTAAAGCCTGTTGTACGTGCGCACGAAGAAGTTCCACCAGCATACGGTGTGTTCAACAGCCTTTATGCCTTTGAAGGTTATTTGGTGTGAATTTCTGTACTGCTCTGTTGATCCAAAAGAACAACAATTTTAGTTTGCTCTGACCTTTTTGGGAGAATTACATATAAAAGTTAATGTTGCTGGTAGTCATGAAATATTGGCATCTAGATTTGATTTTGCATCAATTTGTTGATTGATTGGTGTAGGAAGCCCGGTGGGGATATTGTCCACGAGGGGTCTACATTTTGATATTTGTATTTTATGAATAGAGAAATTGTTATTAAAAACAAATAGCAGATAAAAATATTGCCAAGTTATCGGTGGCAGCAACGGAATGATAATGCCAAAAATAAAGACTGCAATCACTGGTAGCTCTCTCGGTTTAATGTCTACACTTAGTCCCAAAAAATCTACCCACTCAATAGTTCTAAACTGTTAATTATTTACAGTAAATTGCATTGTCTGGCCTATCACTACAACTGACATCTTTACAAAACAGAGAAATTTCATGAAACTAAAAGCTTCCTTGAGTTTACACCACATTTTCTTTATTAATCTGTAACTTAATTAATTAAATGTATAAGACCAGATGCGATAAATTACACAAAGTTCTCATTAACTTGTGTTAAACTTTATCGAAAAAAGTTTTCGTCAATCTACATCTCCTCATTTTAGACTTCTGCACATGATTGACAACTTCAAACTTCATATGAATTTGTCAGTTTTCATGTCATGTTGAACATGTTTCAGAGAAGGCTGCTCAACAACAAACAATCTCTTACAACGAACAACACTGGTTAATACAGAGTTTTATAACAGAAAACATATTGATGTCGTCTACACTGATTTTAGGAAGGCTTTTGATGAAGTTCGCCCTTTTTTGCTTTTATTCAAGCTTCGTTGTATTGCAAAGACTTTAGGCGGGATAAGGTCAGATATAACAGGTGGGAAACAGTGAGCTATTTCCCACAATCTCACCTCTAAAAATATTATAGTGAAATCCGGTGTACCACAAGGTGCAATAATTTCATTATTTTCTGTTGTCATAAACGATTTGCCGACGGGAATAATATTTTACAACGTTTTAATGTATGCGGAACCTGTGAAGATTTCTCTAAGTTATAATAATACAACGCGGAGGGCAATTATTTAGGATTGGCGCAATATCAGCTTGATGGCATAGTTGTTATGATGATGGTCTTTCCTGTTTGGTGACAATAAAGTAAAAATTAAATAAAAAAAAAAATAAAATAAAAAAAAAATAACGTTTGTCTGCATTTCGTAGTTTTTCGAAGCATTGAGCAGCTGCGAAGTTTTTTTTGTTTTAAAAATCATGTTTTATGAAAATTGTGTCCATAGGCTTTGGAATAAATTCTCTACTTTCAACTTTTTTATTTGTGACGTCTTAATTTTATCCCATTACAGTAATTTTCGGTTAATTATTCCCGACTAATTGATTTACCCGCTTATATGCACTCAACAACTTCAAATGCATAAATTCAACAAAAACAAATGGAAAAAGCCGGATTAATTGAGTCCTGCTTAATTGCGGTATCCCGTTAATTGACTTTCAGTTTCATTTGCAAATTCCCAAAAATAGAACATAATTTCACACCCAAATAAAACTTTCAAAGCCACGTATTCTTATATATTTTGTAATGTTTGTTCGTTGCTCAATTGAAGCAGGTTTTTTTAATTGAGTCAATGGATGAATTAAACGAGCATTGGGTAAATGAATTTCCGCTTAATAGCTTAATAAAAACCGTTCATTTGTGGAAGCTCAATTACCTCAATTTGGGAAAGTTGATTGATTTGAGGTAATGTTTTTATTAAATCCTTTTTTCCAACACTAATTAAATGCAAAGAGTTGTGTTTTTCTACATTGAGTCGAAAATATGAATCTTAAAATACTGTCCTTTTAAGCCTTCGAACAGCTGTTTCTTGCTTCGTTTACTTATATAAATATATGTACACATTTTTATGTATAAAGCAAAATTTAGCTTTAACTAAGCTTTAGTTATGTGCAGTGTTTTCAATTGAAAAGCACATTTTTCATTCAAAATTTGCAGATTTAGAAAAAAAAATTATGGCAACGTCGTTACTATAAGTTTCTGTTGAACAGTTTCGCTGGCACAAAGAAAATTATTTAATTGAAACTTTTGTTTAATTCGATTTTTCTTTCATCAACAAATTTTATATATAATACATACACACAAACATACATCATTAAAAAACCTTGATAATCAGACAAAATAATGACTGATTCACTGAATTTCTTTGTTAACTATATAATTTTTCTGTGTTTAAACGTTAATAGCATGACGAGAAATATGTGCTTATTGTACAATTTCAAAAGAACTCAATTCTGAGGCCTACTTGTTATAAACTCACATTCACACTCCCTTTCTCTCTCTCAGTCACTCACTCACTCACTCACTCACTATTTAATATTTCAATGCTTGCGGCATTCGAAAAAAAGTTTGAGTTCAAACCCTCTGTCATGCTTTCGAAAGAGAATCTCCAAAGAAAAGCATAGAACCTGTGTTAAGTTTTCATCTTGCCTTCAGTTTGCTTTTGTAGATGCAACAAACTTACAATAACTGAATTTTCTAATATGACGTGCCAGTTTTGCTGCACACACGTTATTGCTAAGAGTACATGTGAGTTTAGCGTCCTTTCACAGGATTCATTATAATTTTCGTTTTTGCCATCTTCAATTCAAGTAATTCAATAAAAATGTCATTAACTGTGTGACATACATTTAGTGCAAATGTTTGCGTGTGGGTGTTTTCTATGGCAGAAAAGAAAATGAATTTAATTTTCTTAAAATTTAAATCACATCCTTTATTTTTAATACAAATATAAACTCATTTAAGCACTTTACTGCATGAAGTGGCAAATTTGTACGTTGTTTTTTCACCTATAAGGATGTTGCTGTTGCCGTTGCCGTTGCTATTGCTGTTGCTGACAGTGACACTTCTGCATGTGAGCGTGTTCGAGTGAGGATAAAAAAATGGAAAAGCAAACTATTTATTTGTAGTATACAAGTGTGTTATTTAGCTAATTTAGCGTAATTTCTTGTTTGCTATGGGAAATATCTCTTCCTCCGTCTACTCCGACTAACAAGTGTGATTCACTTAAAAGACAATTAATTTTACAGCCACGTAGTTTGCGGTCGTTTAGTTTAGTTAAATACATAATGACACAATAATGCCGTAAACAACAGCTCTTTACACACACACACACACACACACACACACACACACACACACACACACACACACTTACACCGAAGCACAAAGTTATTGAGTAGGTGTGTGATTGTAATTTAACATTTTGCTATTTTTATGCCGGTGAATTTTGCAAACAGGCGTAGAATAAGGGGCGCACATTTACAGAGGCGTCATTCTTGCAAAAGCAAAACTGGAAGAAAGATTCCACAAACAAACGCCACATGGGAAAGAAATTTTTGGTGACGTTAAATTAAAAAAAAAATTAGACCAGAAATTAACAAAATCCCAAAATGCGGCAAAACTAAACGCCTTAAGCTGGGCTATTCACATAAATGAACATTAACTATTATATAAATTTAAGAGAAAATTTAATAGGAAGCATAAACTTTTGATCCATAACGGCTTGATTCAACTTTTAATAACTACAATGTTTCCCTTAGATCTTTACAACGTCTTCAGAATAAGGCTCTGAAAATTGTATATAACTTATCCAGAACACATCCATCATTATCGCTTTATAAGGAAGCTGGATCTGGTTTACACATCTAAATATTAGACTTTTGAGTTTATTTTTAACCCTTGTCGAACTGATAAAGTACAATTGTACCTTTTTCATTCTGAAACTGTAATAATTTTTTTCTCATATCAAACACACACTTGAAATTTTCTGACATCTTAAAACTTTTAATTGTAGCCACTTATATTTTGGAAAATTCAAATCAAAAACTCAACTCCTTCCGCTTGATATAGAGCCGAATCTGTTTTTACATCTTTTGAAGACAAAAGTTAATGTTTTGCGTACTTTATTGCAACTTTGTCCTTTTTATAGAAAAATCCGTACATTTATGACGTTTTTGCAGTCTGTACTGAGTGTTCACCACAAATAGGTTTTTCGAAGCTTATGGATGATTTTCGTGTCTTATCTTGCGACTCATGTAACCGCTTTCAAGCACTCGGAATGCTCTTCGTTTTCCAAAGGCAAATTATTTAGAAGCTGCTACTTGATTTAATTCTACTGCGGTTATAAATATGCAATTAAATTTCATTAATGAAAAAGTTATATATGTAGAATTACATACATATCGCACCCTAAATACAAAAGGGGCACAACTCAAAATACTAAAATTTTCAGGAGAGACAAAAAACTGTTTATGTTTAGTTCATCGTGCAGAAGCAACACACTTAACAAAACTGTATTTTTCCAGTTAAAGAAGATCGTGATGTGAAAGAAATTTTTGCAGTAGTTAGAGATGTGTATTCTGAATTAATTTATGGAAAAAAGTCAGTTTTGGGAAATTTTGAGTTGTGCCCCTTTTGTATTTAGGGTGCGATATATGTATGAAGGTACAATTAGACCTACTCCGTCTTTTGGCGTTGTAAAATTCTTCAGGTCGTCGACAGTTAAAAACATTGATATTATTACTGAGCACTAAAATCCGTTTTTACAAAACCAGATATTTTCCAATACAAAACAGGTATCAAATCTTAGATAATCGAGGTGTAGATTTTAAAGAAAGAACTAAGCAACGTATTGATTCCTTTGCTGGTAATAATGGGTTTTCCAACAGGGATGATATGATTTTGAAGTGACGTTTCGGGCTTTTGTAATATTTCATGATCTGTCATTTGTTTTTCATTGTATTCAGTGGTGTTTACAATTTTATCATGCAGAGATATACGCCAGAGCAACGTTTACAAATTATTCAGTTTTGTTATCAAAATAATCGTTCTGCAATTGCAACATTTCGTGCGCTTTTGCCATTTTATGGTCGTAATAATCGTCCAAGTGTGCTCGAATGGTTGAAAAGTTTGGAGATTCGATTTTTTCAAGAAATTGTGTTATTGAATGGCCTCCAAGAAGTTGTAATTAACACCATTAGACTATTTCTTGTGGGGTTATTTGAAGTCATCGGTCTTTCGCAATAAACTAGGCTCTCTTCAAGCTTTACAAGTCAACATGGAACGTGCCATTTATGACATACGACTTGATTTAGTGGAAAAAGTGCTCGAAAATTGGGTTCGTCGATTTCGTTCCTGCAGAAGAATTCGTGGAGGCCATTTGAATGACGTTTTATTTAGAACTTAATTATATCGATTTTACTTCACACTAAATAAAAAACTTTTGAATTTCCTTAACAATAAGTGTTTTTTTTTAAGGAAATCACATCACTCGTATTGGAAACCCCTTTATGTGTAATAATTTACCTCCCTTCTTACGACTGTTAGATCTTGAACTTTTGTCAGTGAAATATGCCTAAAAAGAACTTTCGATTTTGTGAACTGCCAGCTTTTGTCTTACCACGTTATCAACGCAAGTCTAGTCAAATTCGACAGCTGAATGTCGCGGGCGCACTATAACTTCCTATTGTCAGATAATTTCTAGATCTTGTAAATTAATTTTAAGAACAACATACAACATTGGCAACACTGAGCAAATACAAATACTTTTAAGGCTTCCGGTAATGCCTCACAGCAAGTCTGGTACCTTTTGCTATACAAAAAACTGACCACAATATAGCAAATAAATTGATTGCCAGACAACTGTCTGGCAAGTTGTTAAATTTATGTGAAGAATTCAATCTTGTGGCGGTTCAATTTTTGTTTTTTTTTGTTTATATCAAGTTTTTATAATTTTTAGACACTGTAAGGCTACGAAATTTAAAAACTAGTCAACAACTGAAGGGGGAACACATTTTTCTACGAGAGTTTTTCCTATTTTTCTTGCTTTTCCTGTCGAAGCTTTTATCAATAAACTCTTTCAATAAAGAATAACTTCTCAAATTCGTTTAGGGTTGTTTTTGATTTTCTGTGAGAGGTAAATTTAATCAATAACTCTGTTAATCACAAAAAAATAAGATCTCATATTAATTTATCATTTAATATCTGCATAGTAACGACAGTGTAAGAACTGTTTTTGAAACACCCGGTCCCGGTCTGAATACACTTAAGAAAAATGAGAAGTTGTTTTATTCGAAATAGTTTTGAAACTTTTCTACACACTCTGAAACTCAATTTCTTTTTTCAAATGGATATTTCAAAAATCAACTTACCGACATTCACGATCCTCTTTGCATGCCTCTGCCACAGCGTGACATGATGGTGGTGGCGTGTAGCTTTGTTGATTGTTATTGTCGGGTGGCCTTTGAGCACAAACAGGATGTAGTTTTTCCTGAGCAATCATACAACTATCATGACGATTTGCTGTTTTTCTGCACCAAAGTGAGCCGAAATTGAAAAGAAATGGAAAACAAAGCCAAACGTTAGAGAGATAAACAGACTGCCAGTCATCACAAGCACAGCCACAAAGAAAATAACTAAAAAAATTATCATTTCCATAAAAGGCAAGCAAACAAACAACAAAAACAAAAAAATAAAAAAATAAAACTGAAAAAACTTATTTCGAAACACAGCAGAAAATGGAAAACGAAACCAAAAGAACCACAAGCAATTATCTAAAAAAGAGTTGTTTTGATGAAAAATATTTTCTCTTTTTTTAATTTTTATTTCTTGGTTTTGCTTTTTTGCTTCAGTTTCTGTTATTTGAGGTTTTTTCCATCCCCGATCCAATGCAGTTAAAGGTAAATCAACACAATATTTAAGTGTTCATTTGCTTGTGACTTGAAAACCCACTTTATCGAAATAAAACTTTGCAGAACTGTTTATTTATGTATGTGTCTGTGCTTGTGCTTGTCAGAGCACAGGATTACTTACTTGCATAAACAAAAGGCCACATCTAAGTTTAAGTCCTCATGTGGACCTTTATAAAATGCCTGCAATGATGTCATGCATGCATTGCGATTACATCGGTGCATTTCACAATGTTGTAGCATTGGCTGTAGAGACGATAAACAGGACGGATCTTCACGACATGTATCCAATGCTGTATGACAGGTACTCTAATGAGAGTTGCAAACAGAAAACCAAAATAAAAGGAGCAAAAAAATAACTTTGTTAAGCCAACAATACAAAACAGAGATTAAATAAGACACTATGATTGCCCAAAACAAAGGACTTTCTAAATGAATGACTTCAATTAGTTCGACGAACAAAATTATTTTTGGTTTTTGGTACTTCGATAAAGAATTGTTTTTTTTTTCTTTTTGCACCATAATTGTTCAGCTTAAATTTTGTAGTAACTTTTACTTTTCAATCAGTTTTGTGATTAGTGTTTTTTCTTTGTTCCTGTTTGTTTGTTTTACATTTGATTGCAGTGGCAGGCAGGACCTCAAAAAAAAATACACTACAAATTTGAGTTCTCTCCTTGAATACTGTTTCATAATTACCTATTTTTGCGTTTGATTAAGGGGGAAATGTATATGTACATAATAATCCAAAAGGGCATAATAAACTCTAATAGAAAATGGCAGTTTTGCAGTCGTGTGATAACATTAAAATAATGTTCAGAAGCCTGTCGCCTGCAACTCTCTTTTACCCCTGGGCTATCGCTTATTTTGTGTTCATGCCTCACTAATACTTTTTTCCGCATTTATAACAAATCTTATTTTTCTAGTGTTCTCTTGCTTGAGTCCTAAACATTTTAGACGGATTCAATCCAAGTAAGCAACTCTGGGGTCTAACCGATAACATTTCCTTTTAAGTCCTATAATTTATAAGAAAATTTCTAACATTGCACATAATTGGTGATAGGAAAATGGAATATTAAACAAATTTACACTAAACTATATTCCAGTCCAATTAAGGCCTAAAAGTCCTTTCAACGGTTCTGCGAAATCAAATCAAAATAAGCCTTTTTCGTTGCCGGCAGTCGGCTAAAATAAATAAGTTTCTCCTTCTCTAGTCTATCTAGTGAGTATGTGACAATTCCAAGACAGACAAACAGGTATTCTATTATGCTGTACATCAAATAAACTTTATTGCCGTGACTCTTTGACATAGCGTGATAGTTGACTATTGGGCCCAGGTTGGGGCACAACCCTCAGGTTCCAAATTTCATCAAATTTATCCAAAATTTATATGGCAGGAATAGACAGATATATTGCATATTATATGGGTTTTTGAAAAGTTCTACAACAAGGTATTATAGTCTGAACGTTATTTTAGCAAAATCTTTAAAATGGTGGCACGAATGGTGTGTTGCAAGTATTGAGAACAATTAGAGTTTTTGAGAAATAAATAGAAAACATGCCGCCTGCTATTTCTGGAAGGAAATTGAACTACTAGAGTCAGACGTTACAAAAGTTGTCTCAAATAAAACTTTATTTTTAAATTGCTGGGAGAGTAGAATTATACTCATATATAAATAATCCTATATCTGAAACCGTGTAGTTAAATTTTAGCTCACATGATATATTGATGGGATCTATTCCTTTAAAAATTGCATTATTTATGCGTCATAGAAATATTTATGTGGCGTCGTGATTGGCCTCATTCAAGGACAGCAGGATTTTCAAGTGTCAGAACGTAAATATATACTGACAGGATACTCGTACAAATAACAGAAAAATTGTAAAAATAAATGAAAGAATTTGTTAATTCCCTCCAATTGTTTAATCTTTAAATCTTTAAAATGATTCCAAGTCTTGCTGAATGGCTAAATGTTTTGCATGTTCTTACACTAGAGAATTGATTGTCAACATATATTTATTCGTTAACTGAGAGCTTTAAATATGAGAGCTTTTCAGCTGGTAGCAAGAGGGCAGCAATCAGCTGATCAGTCATTACCAGGGATGGCATTGAAAATTTTGAAATTGTACCAATTAGATTGAGAGATGGTACTTTTCTGACCTTAATTGTACTAAGACTTATGTTTTTAATTTAATTGTTATTAAGAACATAAAGAGGTACATTAGATTTCCTTTCCACTATAATATAACAAAAATCAATTCAGTATTGAATATGTGTAAACGATTAATATATAAAGAAAGTTAAGCTACTCACCGGCTTTTGTGTCGTTTTCGAGATAACAATTACAATTTTGGTAATTACTTACTTGATACATATATTTATATAATAACAAATGAAATTTTGTTAATTCGGTTAATGTTTTGTGGCTGTATTAAGCCGCAAAGAGTCACAGTTTGTAGTCTATTTCTCTCTTTGTTTTTACTTTTATGTTGGCAAGAAAAGATTCTTTGCACATTTGCTGATCAATATGGAACTAATAATATTCCTCTGACAATTTTTGAACGCTCTTGAAACATGAATCTATTTGCCTCGTTTTTTGTTTTAGAAACTCTATAATATATTCTTGTCCACACAGCAAAATAACTGCAGTGATGAGTTGCCACCTAAAATTACTAAAACTGTTGAGATTCCTTAATTGTACTAAATAAGAAATTGCTGTACCAATGTTTTTTCCGAGTTTGAATAGTACAATTGTACTAATTTTGCCATCCCTGATCATTATAATAACATACTAATACGAGAGAGATTGTTAGTAACTTGTATACGCATTTTTATAAATTGAAACTTCTATTAAAAATCTATCACATTTCATATATTATATGCAGACATTTTATATGTTTATTTTCTGTATACAAAAATAAGTCACGGTAATACATTTTATAATGAAAATGTTCGTCAATGCTGCCATATTTCTTAGTCAAAAAACTGCAAATTTCTAAATGAAATCTGTTTTTTAAGAAAAAATCTACTTTTTCAAAACAAAATCAATATTATTAACTCATTCTAATAAGAAAGAAAAACATAAAAATGTTTATACTATAAAAAAGAAAAAATATTTAAAATTAAAAGTGAAAACAAAACCTACAATATTACATTTAATTCATCACATAGAAAAATAATAGATATCACTAACCATTATTTTATGAAACATGTTAATTGTTTAATTGCACACACTTTTATTAAATTTAATTTCAAATTCTTTTGTTTGTAGGAAAATTATGCAATTGAAATTATTTTCCTTTAAAAAGCGTTTGCTTCGTAAAATTATTTAATTATTTCTTGTTTTAGTTTCACTTAAATTATATTGAGAGAATATTATCTCGAAATTGGCTGTCGACACTATTATTTTTATATTGAGAAATGCGTTCGGAACCATCGCAACATTTTCACAAACTTTAACATTTTGGCATTGGATAAAAGTTCGTTAGACAGAAGCAACAATACTTTATTCGAATAAAATTTAAAAACTGCATTTATGTAAAGAACGGGTTTTTGGACTCACAGTCTGCAAGTCTGTTTTGAATGTAAAAAAAAAAAAAACTGCAAGAAATAGATAAATTTGCACATTTGGCAACGCTGCATACATGTGTAATGAACCTGTTCGATTAATCACTTCGATTAATTACGACAATTCTATAATCGTGTCTCCATAAGCATATGTGTATGTATGGAGACATACATGTACTTTAGCGTATCTATATGAATATTTTACGTTTATTCTGACAGCATGAGGCAAATCTCAAGCAATTCCATCCATCCATTGGCATTTTAAGAGCTTCAAGTGTCCATATTTGCTATTTTTCTCATTTCTCTTATTAGGAGCAAAGAATTTTTGAACTTTTATAATTTTCATTCTCAACGAAAGATCTGCATAAAGAAAGTGTCGAAAGAGAAAATGTCGGGATGATGAGTTTTTGTAATGGTGACTTTTATGCTGTCCTTATTAGTTGTTACTTTATGTGTTTCAAGAACATAGAAGATATTATAAAATTTTTCATTAATGAAAGTTTTGAACATGAAACATGGAGGACGTACCAGTTTACTTAATCTTTATTACAATTACATTTTAGCAAACTGGCAACTAATATTCAAATCTCACAGGAAAAAAATTCATGCAAATCGTTTCGGCCGTTTTCAATAAAATACATAAAGTTGCGAAGAGAAATTGCTGTGTAAACTATTCCCTAATAAACTATTATTATCTCTGCAAAAAAAAAAATAACTAAATTTCTAAATTTTATAATAGTATTCGACTTATTTATACATTTATTTATATACATGTGTACCAGCAAATAATGTTTTTGGTCCTGCAGCTCATGCAGCCAGACTTAAAGCTGTTCTCTTTTATTTTTCTTGCCTGCCACCTGCGTCCAATCAATGCAATGCCTTTTTAACGCTTAATGTTAAATATAAAAAGTATTAAACAAATTGAGAAGATATCAAAATGTTTTCTGTAAAATACTTGTGATAAACAAGATTCTATGAAATTGGAATTGGTTTCTGGAACTGGAACGGTTTTTTTTCGTTTATAATCGGATATCTTTTAATTTCGCATCAATAAAACTTGCCGGCTTATGGCAGATATCGGGATATAGGAGATGTTTGGTGGTTGTACCAAAAATACCAGATTTTGTCAAATTTACCGTTTCTAGCCATAAGGAATAATTTTTTTTTTTATGAAAAACAGCAAAAGTTTCAAGTTGAAAATAAAATAAAAATTTAAATGCAGAAAATATACAAAACGCGGCTTCGATTAGAAAGAAAGCAGTTGAGAAACAATTCAAATCTAATTGTTGGTTGGTTGTTATTTTAACCAGTTTCAACTTTAAAAACAATAAATAATTAATTTCTTCTTTTTAAGGGTAAATTAACATTTAATGAGTTTTTTGACTGCTACTAAGTTTGATTTAAAAACCCACGCTGTAAACAAAAACTCTCGGTTGCCAAATACTTTTCTGGCAACTGGCAACGCTACTGAAGTTCCGTTGCTATCGATAATCTAGCCCTTAGTGTTCTCAATAAATCATTTTTATCCAGCTAAAAATCTACTCAATAGATATAGAAAATGTATGACTTAAACTCACAGTCATAAAGGCAAAATGACGAACAAGTAAAAGAAAATTTCGAATGACTTGTCTAAAGAAATTTCTTAAGGCGAAGGTTCAGCTCTATTTAACTTAACTTTTAACTGATGATAATTAACAGCTAAAATCTGTCAATGCCAAAGAGTTTCAAGATCCGACCAAAATAAAGCCAATAATTGGCTTACGAGTATTCTCAGGTGGGTCTAAATTATTGGACAAACAGATTTGTACAATATTTTTCTTAGCAAAAACAATTTAGAAAGCTGGACTTGTTTTCAACCCAAATTAAATTTATTTCTCTATTTTTTCCAGCCACTTGCAGTTTCGTGTTAAAATTTTTCTGAAATGAAACCTCATTTTTGTTGTAAAATAACTTTTGCGCTTCACTTTCGACTTATTTTTTCAATATTCGTTTAAATGCCAGTTTCTCCTTAAGTTGACATTCTCTTAGTGTCTGCTACTTAGAGAGGCAACTTGTAAAACTAGAACATTTGTTTTAGTATATTAAGAGTTTTACCTATTCTGCCTGTTTACGTACCTGAAAGTGTTGCTTGATTATATCCGTTGAGGTGTTTTCTTCAACATCCGGACCACCTGTAATAGTCGAGTTACAACACAAACCAGTCGCAGCGAGCATTTCATTGAAGTTCATAAGTATTAAGAGGCCACATGAAGCCCAGAAGAGAGAAAGAAAAAAGTACAAAAAAATCCAAAAGAAAAGAAAACAAAAAAAAAAAAAAATACACTCCCAAGTTGTAAGTGTTTAAAGGGACAAACACACATTTTGCATTTATTGCACAGTTGTTGTATAATTGCATACATATTATCACCAACATCGACAGCATCATCGTCACAACCGATGTCATCGTTTTATGTTGCAAACCATGCAATTTTGTTTGTTTTGTTTTTGTTGTTTCAAACATGTAAGAAATTGCGAAAAGAAGTGTTGGTTAGAGAAGTTTTACGTCCATTTTGTTTCCGATTTTCGTTTAATTTTTTTTTTTTTTTTTTGGTTTGTTCAAGTAAGAAAAAGTGGTTGATAA
This sequence comes from Epicampocera succincta, assembly GCA_932526305.1. Taxonomy (NCBI): domain Eukaryota; kingdom Metazoa; phylum Arthropoda; class Insecta; order Diptera; family Tachinidae; genus Epicampocera; species Epicampocera succincta. The sequence goes on from OW052034.1 coordinate 65,787,971, forward strand.
AGAAACGTGTTCAAGTGAACATTTTTTAGATGTTGTTTTAAAGTATTAATGTTATTTTAGGTGGTGGGTTGTTCGGCCAAGTTGTTGGATAAATGATTGTATTCATGTTTCGTTTGGAGATGATGTCAAAAAAAAAAAATTAAAATATTTTTGCAGTTTTTGTTCAGAGTTTATTAGAGTTTTAGATTTTATTTTTATACGTTGAAATCGTATGCAAATTTTCATATAAGCAAAGGTAATAATATTTTTTGTTTTTTTTTTCAATCCGATTTGCATACACGTTATTTCAGAATTTTTTGCATAATCAAATACGTTTGTAATAGGAGAAACATTTTTTAGTATTTATTTTTTGCACATGAACAAGATCCAAAAAAAAAAATGAAAAAGAAAGAGAAGATAGAAAATATTTTTTAATTAATTTTTGTTGAAAATAAGTTTAAGCATTTTGTATGATAATCATGAAAGGAAAATATAGATTGGAGATATAAAATAAATAAGTAGTTTTATAGTCTTACATTCATACATATGAATAGTAGTTGAATAGTATAATGGAAAATCGTCATTGATTTGTTTTTTCTTACATGGCACAAAATGTCCTCGCACCATGTACTTACACATACATATATCTACATGTAATGGAAAGAAGAAAAATATTACTCATACGCTGCCATTTCATTTAACAATATGAATCAGTTTTAATGCTAAAATATTTAAATTAAACAAACTTCTGATATATTGGTTATTATTATGATCAGACTCAGCACAATGCTGAAAGTGTATTTTCATGAATACGATTAAAAATTTAATATGCATATTGCCAAAAGTTAGGATGAATTTGCCATGAGCTTCACAGCCAAAAGTCCCCGAATATATTCTAATTATTCCCGAAATTAAACTGTAAAACACATAAACACGAGCACAATATTTGGCACTTGTGTATTGTTTTCATTTGGGTCATATCAATTAATATGAGTTCAAAACATTATTTTTAACTACTATAAATAAAAATCAAATACAAAAAACTAAAGAGTTTAATATGGATTGAACAGAAACCACGAAATGTAAGTTAATACATGAAGCTTGAAAGCACATTATGAATATATCAGGTTACATAGAGAAAAGTGTGCCTGTTTTTCGCCGATTCAATTGCCACCTTTATTGAATATGTGCCAGTAAAAGTACTTCTGTCATTCAACAAAACTTTTGTCTTATATATATATTTTTTTTTTTTTATCTTTACTGTAAAAAAAATGGTACAATTGTAACGATGTTACTAACCACAGCTTTTAGTAAGAGTTTAACTTAATAAATAATAAATTGATCGAATACTCTACCAACTCATCCATCAAGGCTTAATGTTTTTATTAATCTGAAAAAACACGTTTGCGACAGTTTTGCATATTAAAAAAAATTTTTCTGAAAAATATACTGATTTTGCTGGAACTAAATGTAGTTGCCGTTTGGCTGATTCATTTTTTAAAACAAATCGCCATACATTTCGTTAGAAAGGAGCTGATCGTAAAATGTAAGAACTTCACGGAAGAATTTTATTGTCTTCGAACTAAATTTCTATAATTTTGTAGCGTTGTTCGGCTTTTATACATACGATTCCTGATGACTGACTGAACAGAAATGTCACAACAAATTGATGATCTCAGCTGTCTAGCTATAGTTATCGAAATCGATAGTTCCCAATAGCTGTGTGTGGCCACCTCAGTCGGTTAATTATTTACCATATAGATGCCATCTTATTTATCCACTTGATATTGTCATAAAAACTTTACTTAAATACCAGGTAGTCGCAGTAACCAATTATTGGCAGAAAAAATTAAGAAGTTTGTAGAGGAAAAGAGCACACACTTTCTTTCGTTCTTAGTAAAGTTTAACCCTGATCATGGCCCTCAGCAACAATTATATAACTTTCTTAGTATGAAAACTGATGTATAATTTAGAAAATTTTAACATTCAAATGTAGAAAGGAATTCCTTTAATTAAGGCCTTTTAGTGTTTAGAATCGGCTGAAAACTGGGCGCCCGTCCCTGTTGCCGTCACGCTGGGCTTAAATGTTATGCGTTTTAAAGTGGAATTGGAAACTCATAGAAAGATGTACATATCGTTATACATATCGCACAAGAAAGCTGGTGCCTGGAAATTTGCTTTTGGCCTTTGGAAATGGACACTAACTTTTGGTGCTAATTAAGAGAAAATATATATAAGCGATTTGTAAAATAGAAGGTCTTAAGTTTTATTTCACATACAAAAGAAATATAAAGGGGTTTAACTTTTAGATTGTGAAATGTACAAATAAAGCTGATCAATGAAATGTGTAGAATTCAAAAACAAAGAGCACAAGTGAATAGATTAAGGGTTGATATTTAAGATTTAGGATTTTTGTTATCTGATTTGATTGATTTGATATAATATCGGAAATATTATTATTCACATTTTAAACGGTTGTATTCAATAATTCATTCACAATAGAATATTGCTTTTTAAATTGCGTATTAAGTTTACAGATCAAGATAAAAATACTGAATTATAAATATTTAATCAAATAGCGAATAAATGTTCTTGTTATTGTTTATATTGAAATGAGTATTGTTTTATAATTGTTGGTATAAAATCAACGATTTTATGCACATTTAATAGCTGCTAAAAACCTGTGTTGCCAAAATTCTAGTGCGTATGATAAATTTTGTTCGTTTCATATTTCTGTGTGACGAGCGTGTCGCGTATGAGTAATATTTAATATTTTGATTTTATTATGTATTATAGCGGGTCTCTTAAAGTTAGTTGTAAATGAATAATACATAAAGAAAATCAAAAAAATATCTTTAAAACAATGAAATAAATACAAAACCCCTTAAAAATAATTATATGGTTTTTTTTTTTTAGAATAAAAATTAAAAACATTAATTGACTGCACTTGTTCAGGGGATTTAATATTTATAAGAAACTATTTGAGAAGGTCGTCCTACAGGTTTGGGGATGAACTTATAAGCTGTATACAGGTATTTTTGAGAGAATCGTTTTGTATTAAGAAATATATAAAAACTATCTATTAATTTAAGAAAAAACAGGGCCAGCACATTTGGTTTTTTTATTAAAATCAATAAAAAACTTACGCCTGTAAAAATCAAAAACTATATTTTTCTCTTTTGCTCTGTACATATGTATAAATATAATTTCATAAGTGCAAAATTGCCTGGAATGTTCTTTATTTAGCTACTAAATTGATTGAAAGATAAATAAAAAAAATTAGTTTTTTCCACTAAAAACATCTACTGCGCAACATAAATTTAAATAAAACTAAAACGTAATAATAACAAAACATACTTTGCCAAAAGCCCAAATTTTGAAATAAAAAATGAATTGGATTTTCTTTAGTTTCTAGCATTTGGTTGATAGCATTTTTTTAAGCAACTGAAATAGACGTTAAAGTAAAAGTAAAATAAAATTAATTAATTTATGTAGTTTTGATGTGCGATTTGCTTTTGAATTTTGTTTTCAGTTTGAAATTGAAAATATCGTTAAAAATTGCGATGATTAATTATGGGCGAAAATCAATTTTGGGCATTTGCTTCATTATTAATCGTTAATATCAAATTGCACAATTTTGTTTGTTGTTGGAATTTTGATGTCAGTATTCATCAATTTGGTGTTTCATAAGAAATTAATAGAGAAAGTGTAAAGTTGTATTTTTAGTTTTTGATTTTATTTTTATTGTTTCGATTTTTTTGTTTTTTAAGAAAATGGGATTTAAAAAAGATTTTTGTTGTATTAGTTGTTTTTAGATAAAACTTCATTTACATACAATATGAAAAAAAAAGTATTATATTTTTGCCTTGAGTTTTTAAATGTTTGAGTTTTTCTTTTAATTTTTAACAAAGAAAAGATTTAAGTGCTTTTGATTGAAAAAAGAAAACTTGAATTAGCGTGCTTTGAAAAACTTTTTTATTTAACATTTTTTCTCGTTTTTTTTTTTTTTTTTTTTGAAATAAGGTTTTCAAAAATTGTAAAATACAATGTAAAGAAAACAGTATTGAATATATAAAATTTTTATTTGTAAGAATTCAAAAAAACTTGAAACTAAGCAAAATTCAGAAGAAAAATTATAAAATAGCAAACTACTAAAAACCAAAAGAAAAAAAAAATTACAAAAAGAAATGTATAATTTTGTTTCGTTTAAATTCAACCAACATTTTTAAAACAACATTTAGATTTGTAAAACTTTTTTGAAAGTGTTTTGTTTCTTATATTAGCATAAGACTTATGTTTAATGAAAAACTAAACATGGAAATATAAAACAAAACCTAAAGCTCCTGGAGATCTTCAGAACAGAAAATAAAAAAAAAAAATCGCCAAATACGTTATTTGCCAAAGAAATCAAAAGTATTTGACAAGAAAATAATTCTCGTTTTTTTTCTTGTAGTTGATTTATTTGCTCTAAGGGAGTTTTTGATTTTTTTTCTGTTTGTTTTTTGACTCTGTTATCAGTTTTATTTTATTTTTTGTTAATTTTTTTAAGTAAGAAATGAAACATACTTGAATAACCGATACCAGTATCTATGACATCTGGTATTATAGTTACTTCTTGCGCCATATTATGTCGATGATAGAATTCGGTCAAATTGATGGGATACGGATACGGTAGTATATCCTTGTGACTATGCGAGGAACCAGCACCGGGATGGTATATTGTATTTGTTGTTGTCGCTATCAATGGTGTATCGATTAATGCTAAATTATCTTCGAAGATCTTTTGATGCAATTTCTCGTCCATGCCCATAATTCTAACTGCAAATTGGCGGAAAAGTATGGAAAACAACAACAAAAAGATATTGTTTGTTTGATACAATGATCTATGATTTAATTTTGTTTTTTTTTTGTCTTATTTAACAGTAAGTAAAATTAAGCAATTAAAATGATTTCTAAATAAATACATAATAATTAATCTATGCCCTGAAATAATTTACTGTTGTTTCCTTTTTGAGATTTATTATTTAAAATTAATGAAATAAATGTAATTGAAAAAAATTATATTAATATTGTTTCATAAAATAAATAGTAATTATATAAAAGGAAATAAAATTTTATACAAAACTAAAGAAAATATTGTAACAAAAATAGTTTTAAACAATCTGTATTTAAAAGTGCATAGAGTTTTATATTCATGAAAAAAATGTGCGTTTCCGAACGGTGCCTAAAAATGTATAATATAATAACAACTTGCATATAAAATATTTAAAATATATATATATATATTTTTAACTCACCTTTGCAACTCTAATAGAAAATATGTAGGTTATGGTGAAAAATATTATATAAATGTTACAACTTCATAAAAATTTTTTTCAGCTGGAAAACATTTTTGCCGGTTTTTGACCCAACCAGCAAAATTTCTTATATACGAAAATAATATCTATTTATTTTATTAACGGATATGTTATTTCTTTTTAGACACTGTGCGGAGTCGCAATTCAATCAAAATAAGCTGGAAGAATAAGCAACTGTGATATTGTTGGCTGTCTGTCTCTCATTTATACAACAACATAAAGTACACCGATATTGAAAATAACGAAAATCTTAAAATATGGACTTTATACTAATTAGCCCACTGTGCACTAAACAAATTAATTGCAGGTTAAGCACTTGTCATTGTTAAAAAACAAAATCCCTCTTTTTCACATCTACTTTGGCATAAATGCTAAACAAATGTTTTTTCTTCGATAAACGCACAGCAAAGAAAAGTCATAAAGTTGTAAAACAATACAATCAACAAGCCGGTTGTTCTTCCGCTTACGCAAAGGACTGGGGGCTATTAAAAGTAAAGCAGCAAGTACAAGTGAAAGAAAGGAATGCCGATAAAGGGAATTGAAATGTTTAGAGTTTTAATTAAAACAAAGATTGAATTTGTTAATTAATCGTCTGTTTAAAACAGGGGAAAAGGTGATTTCAATCAAGGCAGTGATTTCTTTACACTTGTTAAAGCCAAAAGGTGAACAAAAAGAACTTATTTACAAATAAGTTGTATTTTGTTGGAGAGTTAAACAAACGTTTTGCTTAGTCTGAGGCTGGTTTTTACAGCTGCTGGTTTGCAAATAACGAAACTGAAAGAAATAAAAGTAAAATGTGAAAAAGACAAAGTGATAGGGCCCCTTTTTACTAATTTTGCTGTAATGGAAAAATGACAGCTTCTAGTATTAAAAAACGATACAAAACCAGGTCACCGCTTTTACATTTTTCAACAGAAGATAAAATTAGTAAATTATGCGAAACTGTCTGTTAGACAAAATAACCGCCCATCATTTGTGGTAGAACTCTCATTTTCTTGGCAATTGACGCTGTCTCGAAAACTCTGCCAGGACATGTAGTTTTAAGGCCCCCACAAAGAATGTAAAGCAAAGTTTGTTTACTTTTTGGCCTAGATGGGAACGCCCCTAATCCTTCTACTCTGGCTGATCAATATATAGCCCTGAACAAATTAAGGACAAAGTCAATTTATAGTTTCATGTAGACCACTACAAAAATAACTCTCCACTGCCAGTATTAAGTTTAAGAAAATTAAATACATCAACATATATTTTTTTTTGAACCAATTAGTCGAAATCAGCTTAAACATGTTGTGGGAATAAAAAAGGACAATCAATAAGTTTAGCAACTGAACAACAATCCTGCGAAATAAACACCGGATTTTTTACACAAATAGACGAGTTTTTAGTAGTTTTAGATTTTGGCAAAAATTTTAATATTTTGATAAACCCTGAGGATGATTCGCGACGTCGATCGAAATATTGGTGGTAAATAAATAAAATGTAAGGAAAAAATTATAGCATTTTTTTAACTATTTGGATATTAAAAAACTTGTTTTGGTGTCTTCTCCAAAGAACAGTTTTTTTTAACTTACAACAAACAAACAAAAAATAAAACTAGAACATGTACGTGGTATATTTTAATACTTTGTTATAGCAAGTTTTTGTGTTGTCATGGTTGCAAAAATCGAATTTAGGAGCTGCCCTAATGGTAGTGCTTAGTCGTCCACAGCTTCTCTTTGAAAATTTCCTTCAAAGAGTTGTTCACTACAAACAACTTCGTAGTTGCAAAGTCGAAATCATGCCAACCATTGACCAAGATTAATGCTTAACTTTAATGTTTTAAAATAATTTCTTTGCTAAAGGGATGAAATAGAGTAAAATTTAAATTTTTTTTTCGACACAAAAAATTAACGTTTGTATCTCCAAAAAAAGATCTCATCAGTTTTGACGGCTGAACATGATTTAATTTACATTTTTAAGCAAGCGATTACTTTTAAAATTCCAGTTTTATCTTATTGACAATCATTTGTCAATTCCAGAGACAAACCGTCTTAAATATTCTCTAATTTCACAAAGGCCCTTCTTAGACACTTGACGAGCTTAAATGTTATCTCTTCTTCCTCAACAAAATGCCATTTTTCTTCGCTTGTTAATGACAATAATAAAAAATCAAACAATATCCATCCCCATGTACGATATTAAAATTAAGATTACTTTGGTTTTAAACACTATTCACAAGATCTAAACACTTAAACTGTTTATTGGCAAACAAGTAAAGACCCTCTCTGATACTTGGCTGCCATAATGTTGGCAGAGTAAATCCTTAAGATACGCAAAAAGTTGTGCGGCCGGATGGAAGGGGGGAAAAAACAAATAAGAAAATCACAAAACGTTTTTTCTTTTATCACCAACATCTTATTTCCACTTAAACTCTTCCAACAATACTATTCCCCGGCACTTACTGGTGTGCTTCTATTGATTAGATGATAAATTCAGAATTAAATGTACTTGGTAGGGCACAGCCTACAGACGCCGGCAACGACGAGCACAGCTCGGCACAAGAGTTCGTTTGTAGGCTGAAAAGAGAAGTGTGCTGCGACAAATGACAATGGCTCCAGCGACAATGGAATCGTTGAAACGGCACTTGCTATTTTTCCCCAGCCCTTAATTTGATTAAAAAACAACAATTTAATTTTGTCATTACTGAACGCAAGAGTTATAATGAGCCCTTAAACAGAAATAGTAAAATGTGTGTGTGTGTGTGTGTAATATGATTATATTATCATTTAAACATACGACCGTATGGCATGAAAGCAACGATTGAGATATGAAAAGCATAAGCTGTCAAGAGTACAGTAGGATAAAATTTGTAGAAATGATTTTTAAGTTTTGCTTTTAATTTTACTCGAACTGGCAACACTTCTTAAAATACTCTCCAGCCGGTCTATGAAGCTTTGGCTATGAAATTTTTGATTTTCATGTGAAAAAGTAAGAAGAAGGAGGGCTAACAAAAATATATTGGATATTTTTTGTTTTGAGGCTCACAACTTTGAGTTGGCAGCACTGATCTACTACTTCCCACCTCATTTAGCAGCGGACTTGCAATGCCTGCAAATATTTTAACTTTTTAATAATATAATGGTTTCTGATCGTCCATTGACATTGAAATTGAATTTCCATTCAAAATTTTGTGCTCCGATAAAGGCAGTTTTTGGTTGAGCCGATTTATTGCGCTTGAAGTGAGGATAGTCCACAAGCCTTAGTCGAAGCACGATTACATATGCAGAAAATTTATGTTTGGTGCATTTTGTGAGGCAGGGGAGTCATTGGGGCATGATGGTCAGAATGTTACTGCCGCTGGTGCAAGGCGAAAATCGGTGTTCCAAATTAGGGCTAAAATCATATTTAACATTTTCTCTCCGGTAAAGTCCGTTTCATTGATATTCAAAATATAATGGCTTTGTATTATTATGACTTAAGCTCGTGTAGCGGCCTATATGAACGCAACTTGTAATACGAAGACCACACAGGGAATGTGAACGCGAACACAGTTTCAAAAGAGAATTTCAAAAAGCTTTTTTATCTGAGAATGCGAAGACAATTTTGAAAATTTTGTAGACCAAATTCTTGCCGATTTGGACAAGGGCTTCAATTAATAGGATTGTGTCAATGTCAAAAATTTTATGAAATGTTCTCTACACTTATACCGAAAACTGCGTGGATTACAAAAAAAAGTTTGTTGTAAAGGGCGATTCACTCAGATACTCGTGCCGTGCGGAAAAAATTCTTTTCCAGCTTAACTTTCAAAATACATTTTTATATGATTATAAGTGACTTAAAGTGGGAACCATTCATTCTTTCGCAGAAGTGAAAGCTTTTGGATATAAGCAGTTTTCGTTTAAAATTCATTTTCTAAACTTTAAGCTTGGAGTTCGAACTGAAGTTCATCATAGATGCTTCAAGTATTTAAAGCAGCATTACCAGCATTCTAATGATAAGAGGGACAATAATTGTTTCTCCTGCTCTCTTCTGAATACCACTCTCATAAAATTCTTAGGACCTGTTCTACGATATTGAACATTTCCAATTAATTCATTGTGCGATTGATGTTTTAACTGGGCTACAAAAAGATCAACACTGTTTTCCGAGCAGTTTATATATATATTTTTGCCGTCAAACGGAAACGATGAATGCGTGAGATAGAAGATTAATCCACTTTTTAATTCACTTGCAGGTTGATGAAAATTTCAAAATTCATTGAAGCCAGTTGGGATTTTCAAACATAAAAATAATTTCCATTTTCTGCAAAACTGATAAAATACGAATATGTTCTCCATCAATTAATTACTAAGATAAATATAAATCTTTCAATATTCATTATAGGACATCTACAACTTTAAAGTAAAATTAAAGTTAAAATAAATAAATAATTTTGTTAATTTTATAAAAATTAATATGTTACATTTGCCGAATACGTTCAGCGCATGTCAAGACATATTTTGTTAAAACTTGTTAATTTTAATCAACAGACTAATATTTTAATTTTTAAAGGTTTTTATCATCATTCTCTGAGATTAATTTACAACGTAATTGTTTGATTATAGCGCAATATGGTGTCGTTAAGATCCTAACAGAATTTTCAACACAGAAAAAAATAAATTTGTAGTGGAAGTACAAGAAAAAAACTGTCATATATAATTTGAAATGCTGTTTCACGATCTCGAACGTTTACATTCGTGCTTGCATTCCAGATAATAAATAAACTCATATTATGTCTAAAATGAAACTGTCTTATAACAAAATGTTATATTATTTACGAGTACGTAATTTTCATTTGCAATTAAGCCCCACATCAGTTTTCTTGGACATGAATTATATATATATATATACAAAAATATTAACAATTGCAGTCGTGAAATAGCCGACAAGTATTCTCAGCTTTTGAGAAAACGAAAATGAACTTCGGGATAGAACTACAGAAACTGAAATTTCTTAGCGGAAATCGCATATCAACAAATAATATAAATAATTTCCCAAAAAGTACGACATGGCCAGAAATGTTTTTTTAACGGTTTGCCCCGTTATTTTTGATCCAAGCTTTTGGAGGTCTAGCAAAACTCTGACATTTGAAGAGTGATGATTAATATTATATTTTTCTTTGAAATGTTATTATAGATATTTTAAACTTTTTTGGAAAACAACTTGCCAAAGAATTGATTTTGCAATTAACTTTACGAACCGATTTTAAACTCATTTTATATATGTTTATAGGTAGTTGTATACTTGTACAATATAGTGTAACAAATATGTAAATATTTTTTTTAAATTTGCTGAAAAAAACTTATATCATGGCCTTTCAAAAATGTGCGTCCAATGTTTGTTTTGCTAAAATTGTTGTCAACACTTTAAGGACACTACAGCCCAATTGTTCTCTTCTGGTGATTTTCATTTTATAAAAATATATCGCAGCCGTATCTTTAAGTTTTATATGAAGTACTTTAAAGACAAACCAATTTTCTTTATGACATCTTAGGCTTTAAGCCGCTATGCAGCAATTTGTTACAGTAAATCTTCCGTTTATTTCCATTTCGTTCCACTGTCTCAATTCAAAAGTCAAACACTGTTCTCCATACAAACACACTTAATCATTTTATTATCGTTTCACCCATCCACATCGAACATAAGAACGAGGAGGCAAAAAACGAGACTTAAGCCAAAAGGATATGAGAAACATTCAACTAATACTCTTAAGTTATTTTCTATTGTTGTTATTGTTATACTGTTTGCTTTGTTGTTCTATTTGGTTGTTGTGCTTTTCTTTATTTTGTTTTTGTTATTAAGCTTATGATGTTTTTTTTTTTGTTGTTGTTCATATTGAAATGTAAACATTACTTAATAAGTTTCACGGCAAGTAAAGAAATAAGAAGTATTGAAATGTAGTGAAAACGATGTTCTTGTTATTGTTTTGCTGTTGCTGTTGCTGATATTGTTGACTTTGTTGTTGTTTTGACGATGATAAGACTTTGTAACTGCCGTACAGAAATGAACTTGTAATACGGTCGGTTTATTATCGCGTAATTGACTGCTTATTGTTAATGTCATTTCAATTGTTGTTATTGTCCTTTGTTATAATCATGACGTTTTTTTATCTCTTTCTCTCTCTCTCTCTCTCTCTCACACACACAAATTGAAGGCAGTAGTAGGAGTAAATAAATATAATAATTTAAATAGATCATGAATCTATTGTTATTTTGTTCTTTTCATTCATTCATAATGTTGTGTCAACAGAGGAAGTCATTGCTGTTCTCATTAAGGCTTTATTTAAATTGACAAGATATTTATATATTGCCTTGTGGTACTTGTTGTGCTCATTTTGTATATTAATTGTGTTAGACTTAGCCAAGAGATTTTATGTGCTACAAATTATTTATAATAAAAAAGTATACATTTTTTTTATTTTAAATATTCATATAAACTACTACTAAATATAAATATAAATAAGTCTAGGGAAAAAAAGTTTGGAAAATTATAGTGCAGACATTTAATTATTCAAAACTCTAAAGCGTTGATGTATACCGAGTCATTTGAGATTCATTAAATGTTTGAAAGGACACGTTAAACTGTTACAGTATGATTTTTCAATAGATAATATTTATGTATGTAGGTCAAATATCAAATAACTATAATAAATTTCGTCAGTTATTTGTAAAATAAAATTTCTAAATATCTTCTATGAAGAATATATGTATCTAAATTTCCACTTATTTTTTTACTCGTCTTTTCTATTTTCTATAGAATAAAAATTGCTTCCATACAAACTCCGAAGAAAACCTGACAACAAATGTGTCCACGTTAGCAATTTCTTTCAGTATTTTGGTCTAATCTATTTACTCTGCCGCAATTGCCCTTTACAACGTCATTATGAGCACGTCTAAGCATGTTTTGGTGAATCTTAGGGTCCAATACAGTAGCAATTATTGTTAAATGTCTACAGCTCAAAACATTATAGAACAATTCTATAAGTCAGCAGTTCCAAACTAGTTCCATTGCTGACATATGAATATCCCCCAAAAGAACTACCCCGTAAATATAACCAGTTTTTATCGTAAATATCTGAGTGCACTGTGTTTAGACAAATTCAGTAGTGCTCCACTTTTGATTCGGGAACTTTCCCTAATTTTTTTTCTGTAAAGTGATATGTGATATATATACGAACGTGTCTTAACGTTATGAAAACATTTTTGTTTTAATTTTACTTTAAAAAATTATTTATACACAAGTTAACAGATTTATTTAATGCCAATTTATGTCAAGTGGACAATTTATGAAGTTTTTAAAATAGAAAAATAATTTAGAAAGAGGAGTTAGTAAGAAGTGCATTTTAAATTAGCCGTCGATTAGAAATATTTGAAAACTAATAGCAATTTATGAAAATATAATGAGATACTCCCGCAGTTCATTACTTATAAATTAGTAGAATGCCTTAAAAATTGCAATAAGAAAATAATCAAAAATATGTTTTGTTTTTATTTTAGTTTGATTTTTATAACTTTTACAAAAACAGGGGAACATTTTTGGGTTTTATTATATTAATTGTGTAAAATTTTCTTAAAGGTTTTAGACTAAAGATTAACCAAAGTTGTTGAGTATTCCGGGTCTTGCACATAACAAAAAGTTCCATTACGGCCTGTTGTTGGACGTGGTAATAGCGTATTACTTGGCTTTCTTAGAAATTTGTAAGCCACAGCATCGTAAGCTTTTGTAGTTCTTGTCACAAAACGCTGTGATTTTAAGTTAAATAAATTTTTCTTATTTTAAATAAAATTTATATAATCAGTTTGCTTTTCTGTGCTTGTAAATTTCCTAGCAAATTTTGTTTACTTTTATTTATATTTTACTGGATGGTTTCTTCTTAGCAACACTTATAAAGCTTTAAGTTGGCAACACTGCTTTTTTGACAATCCATTTCACAGCTCATAGTTGCATTTTGTTTACTTTATGATACTATAAGGATTTTTCGCATGTGGACTTCTTGTTAGGCCGTTAAGAACTTTTCACGACGGACCGACTTACATCAAAGCAATACTTTTACCTTTTTTAAAAATAATGTTTCTGTTCGTCGTATTGCTATTGAATTTCCACTACAAACTTTATTCTCCGATAAAGCGTATGTTTGGTCGTAAATGGGCAGAATTATCGCACTTGTAGTGAGAATAATTCACCCGTTTATGTCGAAACAGAAAATTACCGCTTGCTGCCCTTTATGGGCTGGCGAAGTCATAGGTCAACTAAAATAAAACGTATGCAATAAAAACAAAAGGATTTCGCGAGATAATATGGTAGCACAACAATTCACAATTTCCTTAAAAGTCAGTATGAAGAGGGATCCTTGAAATACCTTCTATTTCCTTCTAATAACTGCCTGTTTTCCTTCAACATACATGAAATTTCTATCTCGAATGAATATTGAAATTGTCCTGTTTTGTTATTGTTTTTAATATAAACTCAAGTTTTTTGTACAATATATTTTTTGAAAACGAGCAGCTTAAATTCTGAGAATTTTATTTAAATCATCTGGCCATATTGTATTCATAATTATATGCTAATGCATATATTTTGAAGTTTTTATCTCTAAAGTCGCAGTAAGAAGTTTAACTTTTTTTAAATTTATTTGATAAGCTGCAGAAAAACCAGTTGACATAAGAAGTTTGAATTGTTTTCCTGGTTTTAAAGGGCGATATTTGCACCTGTCAGAACTTCAGCAATATCCGGCAAGCAGATCTAAACTTGTTGTACGTGTTGCCAGACAAAAGTTTAATTCCTTTTGTGTCTACTCCGACTGCTACTACTTGGTTATTTAGTTTAAAAGAATGTAAATAAAATATTTAAATATCGAAATTAAAGTTAATTTCACAACTAATAATGGAAAGTGCAATAATAAGCATGTAAATATGCATAATTTAATAAAAATAATTTTTTACTTAAAGTGGCAAACAAAAACATGTGCTTGCAAAAAATTACACATGTAAATACTTAAAACATAAAATAAGCAAATAACAAATAGTACTAAACATTTAAATAAATACATATTCATAAATATTTTTATTGTATAAACAATCAACACAAATTCCAGTAATTTACATAAATGTGCAGAAAACAAGAATGTCTGGAAAGTGTGAACAATCGAATGTACAAGTATGAAGCAAATAAAATGGCAATGCCCAAGAGAAAGTGTTTTGCTGCTTAGCAATAATTAATAATAAAGCTATAAACGATATAATTGTTTATATTTTAAATTTATGTATGTTTTATGCTCACATATGTACACATAACGGGTAATATATTTAGATCTTATCTTTATCTGTTGTCGTGACTCACACAAGAACAACCTATAAAAACTGCTCTATAAACATCAGCTTTCCGTAAAAAATATGAAGTTCGAGCAGCGTAACCAACAGCATTCTAAAAAGTTAAAAGTTACTAAATGACACACAAATAATTGGATCATATCCTGACGATATGGCGGAGGAAGTGGTGAAGTGGAGCGCGCAGATGGAGACAAAAACCAATCAAGTGGGAAACATGCACAGAATTTTGAACGCACGAATGAAATCTGTAGCACTTTTTAGTTGTGAAAAGAATAGAATCTCCAACCAAAAAATTGGAAAAATATATGTTTTTATATTAATGAGTTGTTTATCCAAATTAAAAGTAGCAAGTCTGAATTATGTTCAATTTCCTGGAAATCTGTTTTGCAACTCGGGGATCAGGTGTATTCCTAATTTTGGCAGCCAGCTTTCTGGGCTGTAGAGGGTTGCAAAACTAAAACTCTTGGAAATAAATGCATGTCTTTGGTTGTACAAGAATAACAGAGGCCTTCACCAAGAGTTAATTGCTAGAACGGGAACCGATAAATTCCCAGAAGAGCGCTTAACGTTTCATGGCCGAAACGTTCTGATTATGGTTTAAGGCTAAAGTGTTGGCAATTCCCGATGACAGTGAGGTGCGTGACCGGTTTTTCGAAATCAACATTTTCCTGAAGAGCTGTTCACTTGCAATAGGTGCTTATTTTAGTAAAGCAGTGGAAGGAGGGGAACACTGCGCAAGTCTAGTTAATGCCAAGTTTACTACTCTAGGGACTTTTAGGCTAACGTCTCAGGTGCCTTGATGCCCTCAAAAGTCCAGGCAATTTCTTCACGCAGCTTTTTACAATATTTCAAATAGGGCTACTCTGTTTCTTATGATATAGAGAGGAGGCGGCTTCTCAATTGGCACGGCAATTAAAGTTCTACGACAGGTTCTTCCGAAACCACCAACGAAGAATAATTGACAAGAGTGCGGACTAGCTTGTGTCTCAGGTACCTCGAAAGCAAGCTCACGGTCGAGCCAACGACTCAGGTGCTTTAGTTTCCTCGACTGTCTAGAAAATTGCTCACTGGAGACATTAGATAGCCCGAGTTCTTGATTACTTTGTAGGCCTCATGGTGCCATGGAGAAGTTTGAGCTGGACAATTAGTTCTATTTTTTCAGCCGTACATTCAAATTATATGAAACTTTACTAAACTAAATTTTCTCATTATGAAAAAAAAAATGAACAAAAGTTTTCTGAAAAATACCCTTCTCTGATTTAGTAGATTCTTTCGAAAGTTAAATTTAAACGATATTTTTATTATCTCTGAGAACTAAAATATGTCGAATTTTCAAAAGTTTATTTTCACTTATTTATTAAATTGGTTCATCAAATATTATCGCAATTATATAAAATCGTATTTATTCACTTTTGTCTTTTATATCAATTTTTATTTAATTAAGGCATATGAAATTCATAAAACAAAAATGTATGTAAGTATTTATCTGTGTGTGTGTGTGTGTGAATATGTGCATGTAGTTTATATTTATTTTTAGATTTTCAAGTTGTTTATTGTACTGTCAAAACTGGAATTGAATTTTTCAATTAACTCTCTTGCTGTGGAAGTGAATTTCTTAATATTTTGTTTTATTTTTTTTAATACGACATTAATAAATCATGACACCCTACAACAGGCACAGCATGTATAGGGAGTTCGTTTGCTACATTTGCCTTCAAAGTTATGCTTTAACCTTTTTTGTAATGTCCTGTTAATTACGATTACGTGGACATGAAAGGGGTTAAATGTTTTTATTTTATTTGATTTGATTCCCTGCGATATGTTTATTTATCTTCTTACTTTAGAGAAGTAAGGAGCAAATTCACTTTGATATGCTTGTTCTAAATGTTATTCTTAATAAACCTGCAGAGGGAGCAGATTGAAGTGTCGACTATTTTAATAAAAATTTACAAAATTATTGCCAAATTCCAAATCAATTTGTTTGTGGTAGTAAGAGACACATGAGATACCCTCATTATTCTCTCTTGCTGCTATTTCCTCATTGATGTGTAAACTAAGTTCTCTTTCCGATAAAAATCGTTGGATTCTAATCGACAATATCTGACAGAACTGCACTCGGTTAATCCAAAGAAATGTACAAATTGCCTCCAGGACGATGTCATACCAAGTGAAATTTAGTACGCAGCTGTCCACCTTTTTATGTTTTATTGCCGCTTGAAGGTCAACCCTTCCAGAGTAAAATTTTTCCTTTTGACATATGCAAGTTCTTTTGAATTTTTTTTTTGTAATTTACTGGCGGTTTAACATTTTATACCCATAAAAATGTATGAAACCAACTCAAATAGCGTGACGCTTTGACTTTGGAATTCGAAAATCCAGTTTTGACAGCGCGTAAAGCAGTGAAGTTGGGTGCAAAACTACTGCAGTGTTTTTCTTATGCGGTATTAAGTGTTTAGATTTCATTTTGCTTTCAAGCAAATTTAGCGCTCTCATTTCTCTTTACGAGTATGTCAAAATGCCGATTCTTGACACAACGTTGGCGCTTTTATTTAAGTTAATCAATTAAAAAAAACAGTTAAGCCCTAAATTGCGTCTCGTCTTATGCCCTAATTTCGATTGGCCTGTTACAGGCTATAGTTTTAGAAAAAAGGAATATAAAAATCTGTGGGTAAAGTATTTTTGTGGCTTTTAGAAACATCATGAAAATATACATCAGTTTGTGGGCTGACTATTTCTATTACAAAGCAGGGAGCATTCGGCATTCAATAAAATCATACATCTGCAGCCGGTTTTTATTTACTTTTTTATTACTTTTAGTTTTAATTATAATTTATTTTCTTCGGTTGTAAGCGCTAAAGTGTAAACATGGTAATATTTAGTGGTTTTGTTTGTTTTCGTGTCATGTTATTGCATTCCTGCCTGCCTTTCGCCACTTACATGCATATGTCAAAGCACAGTGGGTACGAGAGCTGCATTTTGTACTCGTAACATAAAAAAGAATTAATTAAAAAATATCTATAAATTTTTTGTTTTATTTTTAGTTTTTAAAAAATATGGAAATAACTTTACAAACTAGTTTTAATCACAACTTCTTAAGAATTAGACAATACAAAATTTAGTGAATTTTGTTAATAAACTCACATTGAAATTTCTCAATAAAAAACATTGACAGATAGAAAAGAAAAGAACAAGAAAAATATATTGAGCTGCCAAATTTTCATTTATACGAGGCGGGTTCAAAAAATATGGGTCACTTTAAAATTTCGCCGACTACGTACGTTCTGGTTTTCTATGTTCGCACACTCGTCTCGAATATACTCTTACATACATACGTTCACAGTTTCAGCATGTTTAGATGGTTTGTGAGAATAATTAAATATAGAAGAATTCTGCCTGAAATTTTCCTGCTGTTGAACAAAATGGATCCAAAAATTTTGCATAAAATTATGTGTAAAAAATGGAATGAAGTGTCCAAAAGCAGTTGAAGTTTTAGTTTCATGATTATACTCTGAGTCAGAAAAATGTTTGCCAAATTGTTACGGAGAATCGTCAAATCACTATTAGAGAAGTTGCTGAGCATGTTGACATAATGGTGGGCTGGGTGACAGCAAAGCTCGTTCGTTCGTAAATTTTGGGTCAAAACCAACACAATAATTCACTAGATTTTCCATAGAACTACTTCGAGGATTGGAAAAGACCCTGACATAAAGGGAACAAACTACAAATTAATTAATAAATAAATATTATTTTAGAAAAGAGTTAAAATTCGCCTCATTTTTTGCAACAGACGTCGCATATGCCCGTATGTACTCGGTATGTGGAATGAAAATAAACACCACATGTAGTTTGAAAAAAATTTATGTTACATATAAATAAAAAATTATATAAAAAAAAATATTACATAATGAAAGTAAAACAAAATATATTGAGACAAGAAACTAAAACATAAGAAACAAATTCAGTTTTAAATAAATTATAATTATTTTACGCGGCAAATGAAAGTAAACAGAAGTATAAATATTAGACAAAAGTTTAATAAAATATTTTAACTGCCGTCCTCTTGGTTTTACACCATTCATCCTCCAATGCAGCTTTGGGATCATCCTTGCAAGAAATATGTCTTTCTCTCAATTTTCTTGCCACATGTTCCCACAGATGCTCGATGGGGTTAAAGTGCGGTGATTCCGATGAATGTTCATTATTTTGCAATTCATTGTTTTAAATAATTTAAACCTACTTTTATTATTAATTAGTTATGATTATGTTTTTATAATTTAATAATGTGTTATGCACAAATAAACGACAGAATTTTAAATTAATATGTGGTGTTTACTTTTCTTTGACGCTGACAGTATATGCGGCATCCTGCTACAATTATTAATGTGTGTGTGTGTACATCCTTAAAACTGATATTATACGAAGGCTTTTGAATAAACTAGACTGAAGCACATACATTTTTATACTTTACTTTCAATAGCGCAAAATTTGTGACTCAAACCTTTAAACTGATTAACATATTTTGATACAATTTATGGCCCAAGTAGTTTTATTACTTTACTATTTAGAAAATTTTAAAGAAATATTTCAAAAAAAAAAACCGGCGCAATTTTAAACGTTTACTATAACAAATTCCAAAGTTATAACCAAAGTTTATTTATTAATTTTGTATTTTATAACTTGCAAGGTAAATTTACAAGTTATAACTGCACAGAATGGGTGGTATAACGAGGACCATATGCCCAAGATGGCGTTCACAGACTTTTACAAGTGTCTCTGCGTCTAACATAATATGACTTCACATGGGACGTAGCAGCGTGGCCGACATGAAATTCCTCAAATCAACCGTAAGACAATACAGTTATCCGAGGCAAATCAGTCAACCAGTGCGAGTGAGAAGCAAAACTATCGTAGGCTAAACAACAACAAGCCTGACCGCCGTTAAAAAAAAAAAATTATTATGACTCGAAAGCTGTTTTTCAGCCCAGAACTGCTTTACGACGGCAAACATTTAAAATATATATTTTTATTTATTTAAGCGTTCGATTTTTCATAAAGCTGAAGAAGTTGATGATACTTTATTTTGCTTCAGAAAACAACAATTCAAAATAACTTAAGATAAGACACAGGATTTTGAAAAGCGTATAATTTTTATCCAAAATAAATTTCTTTAATTTAATTTAAACCAAGATTTAACATGTTTTGATCCGTATCTCTTCTGTTCGCTTCTCCTGCAGGCTTACGAAAAGAGATGTTACGTTATTTTACATTTTAGGTGACGATAAGTGGCCTAATGTTTCATCGCAACACGCCTATTATCAAAAACTATCCTTGAATCATTGAAATTCGTTTTGCTAATTATTTAACTATTTTTTCTCTGAGTCTCTAATGAGATTTTTCACCAGTTATTATTTTAACGGCGATATACATTTTGTTGAGTTTTTTCACCAATTTATCACACAGTGGCTTTGTGAATTTTTTTGTTTATTTTTTGTTTGTTTAAATTTATTCACATACGATTTCAAGTATTTGTTTCATTTTAAAGAAAGAAAAAAATGTAGGTTTAAAAAAAATGTGCACAACATAAATAAAGGGCTTGAGTTAGTTCACATCGATATGTATGTACATTGTACTCGTATTTGAATTTAAACCTATTGGTCCCAAGCTCTGAAATGTTTAAACTCAAAAAAAAGGAAAATTTAATCGTATGAAAAATATTATTTTAAGCGAATAGAACGGACGTATACAAGTGTTTGGCACTTTCACAGAAATAAAAATTGTTTTTTGATTAGCTTTTTTAAACAACATAACTTTTCATTCAAACCGATTATTTTAAATTTATTTTCTTTGTTTTGTTCATATTTCTTTAAAGCATCATTTAAGGGAGGATATTTTATATAAAAACACCAACAACAGAGAATTGCTTCTATAATAGGTATTGAAAAAGAAAGTGGATGTGCTTTAAGGAAGCGCTGAGCTTTTATAACTAAAATCTTAAAATTCATTAAGCAAAATTGAAGAGTCATATTAGAGCCATCGGCAAAACTGTACGGCAAATCTGCTTTGCTGCATCTAAACATGTATGTAAGTATGTAAATGGCCACCCAAGGGCCACTTAAATCTGAATTTCAGTTCTCGTTTCATTTATTTGTGAAAGCAGTTAGAAGAAAATTACGTTTACACAAATCAAATGCTACTTGTTTATTTTCCAGCTGACTTCATCTCATTACCATATCTTTTATGGCTCCACATGTCTTGGATAACTGTTTGAAAATCTAAAAAAAATAAATAGGTCTACCTGAGAACTCAAACGAAATTTGTCTTCTAAAGTAGATATCAGCCGCTTTTTAGCCAAATTTTTTGCCAGCTATAATAATCAGTTTTTTGTTACTATTTAAATACTCTTCTTCGCCATAGTGCAGGGCTGTTTTTTATTTAGCCAGGATTTTTGGCGAGCTAATACTTAATATATTTTTAATTATAAAAATATAAGAATCATTTTTTTAACAATTTAAATACTCTTCTTCGCCATAGTGCAGGGCTGTGTTTTATTTAGCCAGGATTTTTTCCGAGCTAATACTTAATATGTTTTTAAATATAAAAATATAAGAATCTTTTTTTAAAATTATTTAAATACTCTTCTTCGCCATAGTGCAGGGCTGTTTTTTATTTAGCCGGATTTTTTCCGTTAATCCTTAATATATTTTTATTTATAAAAATATAAGAATAATTTTTTTTAACAATTTAAATACTCTTCTTCGCCATAGTGCAGGGCTGTCTTTTATTTGGGCAGGATTTTTGACGAGCTAATACTTAATATATTTTGAATTATAAAAATATAAGAATAATTTTTTAACAATTTAAATACTCTTCTTTGCCATAGTGCAGGGCTGTGTTTTATTTAGCCGAGATTTTTTCCGTTAATCCTTAATATATTTTTATTTATAAAAATATAAGAATAATTTTTTTAACAATTTAAATACTCTTCTTTGCCATAGTGCAGGGCTGTGTTTTATTTAGCCGGGATTTTTTCCGTTAATCCTTAATATATTTTTATTTATAACAATATAAGAACAAGTTTTTAAGTACATATTTAAATACTCTTCTTGGCCATAATGCAGGGGTGTTTTTTTATTTATTTACTTGCCTTGAAAGAACAAAATATATTATTCAATTTAAGCGGCAGCTTTTGTTTAATGTTTTTTATTGAAATATAAAAATCAGTTTTGTTTTTAAATAAATACTCATTTTCGCCGTCATGCAGGGGCTGTTTTTTATTTATTTAATTCTCTTGTCAAAATAAAACAAAATGTTTAACTTTAGCCGGGCCTTTACACAAAAATAAAGAGAGCAAAACTTAAGCTCAGAATATGAATTCATTTAATTACATTATATTGATTCGGAGTCGTTAATCTGAAA
The DNA here is from genome assembly GCA_932526305.1 of Epicampocera succincta. Classification (NCBI taxonomy): domain Eukaryota; kingdom Metazoa; phylum Arthropoda; class Insecta; order Diptera; family Tachinidae; genus Epicampocera; species Epicampocera succincta. The sequence continues at coordinate 65,810,070 of OW052034.1, forward strand.
ATATCTCTTACCTTAATTTTTCAACATTTTGAATGATTCAGTCACTTTCCGAAAAAGCTGGTTTTAGTGTAAAAAAGTCTTGTCGAAAACCGTGCAATTTCGATCATTGCAAGTGAAAAAGGATTTAAATGTTGTATTCATGCATACTCGTACATATGTAAATATGTAGTTTGTACTAAATTCAAAAGCTGATCATTATTTATGATTTGTTTTTTTTTTGTTTTTCTTTACTATTTGTCACTGCAGTATATTATATGTGTGCAAAAACATATGAATTATGTCATTGCTATTATTGATGGCTCCCCACGGCCAAAAACACATACACATGTATGTACAATATGTACTTATAAACAGATACAGATGCATATATGTTTACTTATGCACACACATACGCACTTAGTGTAAAGCATGTTAACACACTCAAGCATTTTCTGGAGCAAACCAGTACCTATTTACTGTCTGTCATGCATACCCAGCAAACAAATGTTATATCTATCATACAACTTGGAAATTACATATTTAAAACATTCAATGAGTTGCCAAATAAGCATAAATAGAATATCAATAATTTACTTCAACAGAAACATTCTTCCAAGCGATTGAAGTATTTCTCTATATTTTGTTCTTCTTATCTGATTACTTTAACACTTCTTTGGCTTTCGCTTATCACAATGCCATATTTATATATGTATTTAGATATTTATTCACTCCCATGAAAGTTTACGATAGCATATCTATGTATTAGATTAAATTTTGTTCATACCATGCATATATATAAGATATGGCAAAGGTGCCTTAGGCTGGAATAATATTTCAGTTAAGACATGTAGAAGGTGAGAAATATAATTTTATAATTATAGTTTTTGGTGTGTTTTTAATCGAGAGTGATGGAATAATAGGAAAACAGGATCAATTTCCTTAAAAATTTGCCTTTTGTGAAGCTCAAATTTATTAACTTCTGAAAGGAGGTGTTTGATGAAATATTATCGCTCCTGCACGAATAGGCGGGGCTACTTTTTATATTATTACTAAATGCTAGTTTCGTGTGTCCCAGTGTCTGAGTCTTAAGAATTTGTCACATCTTTGGCCAGATATTTTTTTAGGAAACGAGCGCAGATTTATTTGCGCTGTAAACTCGTTGCATGCCTGATGTTGCGCTTTTTTTTATTTCAATTTTTATCAGTGCTCTTGCTCTTATATAATTCATCATATTCTCATTATTAACACTTCTTGTAAACGGATGAGGAAGTCCCTGGTATTTTCGAGAGAATAGTTCTGCGTTCAATCTTCGGACCTGTTTGCGTTGATGGTTTCTGGAGAAGAAGATTCAATCACGAACTGTACGGGTTGTACAGCGACATTAGCCTAACCAGGCGCCTACGGATCCAACGGCTAAGGTGTTTGGGCCATGTAGAGCGCATGGAAAATATTGCTCCGACCCGGAGAATCTTCGATTCCGAACCTGTGGGACAACGCATTAGAGGACGCCCACGGAACCGATGGCGTACACAAGTGGAGAGGGACCTCAGCCAACTTGATGTGCAAAATTGGAGGATGCTGGCTAAAGACCGTGGCAGCTGGAAAAGCTTGTTGGTTGAGTCCACCCCGGACTGTAGCACGAAAAGAAGAAGAAGAACTTGTATCACAATTTACATTTTTCTCTTTTTAGGTTTTCGCTTTTGTTTACTCTACCAAGAAACTAAAATCGGTCTGCCAATCAGTTGATTTGATTGCTATATAAATCAGACATACCCGATAAATACAAAAACCGAACTTGATTTTCTCTTACTTGCAGAATATCTATTTTGAAAGTTACAATAGTGTGTGTGTGTAGTGTGAGGTGTTCTTATGGCGTAAAGAGATATTTTAAGAGATATTTGGCTCGCCAATATGCCATAATGACAACATTTTCATTCATACGGAAAGATTTTTGGCATTTAGAAAGATAAAAGAATGGATAGAATCTTAATTAATTTAACCTTTTCAACTGACACATTTCAAACGAGTGAATAGCACAATATACCAAAAACTAACAAAGCACAAATCAGCTGTCTGCGTACATATAATGGCACAAACAACAACAACTCTTGCAACATCGAATATATTTTGGTACAATACATTTTAAAAATAGACCTAAAGAATATTCATACGTTATTAAATAATGTTACTTAAAAATTCAAAAGTTCATTAAAATGCGGCCAAGAAGTTATTAAATGTTTTTGAGGCTGCGAAATTTTTCGGAAGACTTCATTCAACACATGCTTGACACAATATCTGTCTTAAGCAAAAGTTCAATTAAATTTCAGTGCTATTGAAAGAGTCCAAGTACAGCATAAGTTATGCAGTAATAAAGTCATAATCTTAAATCATCATTTGATTCACTGGGTTGCCTTTGGCATAATCGACAGTTCTGTGGCATAATTTAACATGTTAAATATTAAAACCCTTCTATATACGACTACATACATCATACACATATATTGTAGCATATGAATTACAAAGTTCAATCATCCTTACAACAACTGTTGTGCACTTGAAGCGCATACTTATGTTGTATGTTTATGGAGGCATAAATGCAAATGTTCTACTAAAGCGTAATATCTATGGCAGACAAGCAGGAAGAAGTAAAAAATACAGGTTCAATATTTTGCCCACACGAATTGCTTTTCAGCCGCAACAAAGCTTTGTTCAAAACTATTTATGCTGGTCTTGAAAAATTTAATGTACATATATTAAAAAAAATGGGAAATCTTACACGATTACAACTAAATCTGAAGAACAAGAAAAAAGAATTTAAACGCCACAAATAGCGATATTGTTACCACATTCGATATCGCATAAAGTGTTTCCTTTTTACTTATTGTGAATGAATTGAGTTTACTTTAAGCAGCGTTGCCGAACAAGAACCTGTGAATTGCGTAGCACCACCTCTCAATTGCAAACGTATGTTAAGAGAGAATCATAATACATTTTTGTTTATCCTTTACATGCACGTACTAGTAAAATTCTAGATAAATCAACTCGTTGGTGATTGAAATTCATCATCATGTACGAATAGTGTCAAATTATTGTTACTTTTAAAGCCCAAAAATTGCAAACTATTAAGAACTGGTTGTTTGACAATATTAAATTTTTTTTTTGATATAATCAATTTAAGCATAAACTCATTTAATTAATTTAATATCTCTGTTGAAATTATGTGCTTTCGTTAATGTCTGGTATGCAAAAACTGCGCTCAGTCTCATGCCATTAAAACCAAATCCAAGTGCATATTCGTTTCATATTTTCCTTTTACTTATAATTATAATATCCATTTTCGACCTGTAGACATTAATTTGTTTAAAAATTTTAATCATTATGCTAATAATGTCACCTTCGAAATGTCACATATGGACCCATATTACGAACTAAAAACAAATGCATACACAATATTTTTCAATTAAGCCCAAGATATTTGAAAGTAAAATTTTAAGTAAAATTGCAAAATGAATGGCACCTAAATTTGGGTTTTTATAGGACTACGGACTGCTGGAAATGCCACTTCTACATTTTTTGCCATTTCGAGCTCCCCCGGTTTTTACCTTTAATAAAGATTACAATGAACTACATTTTAAATTAAAAATGGGCCGGAAAATATACATTAAGTTCTTAAGTTGTTCCTCATTCAATGCATACGAGCGCCACGTTTAAAATGATGATTTAAAATGTAAAGAAATTCCAGTTGATTGCTTTTTTTGTAATTCTTCGTTGGATGAATTCCAAGTTTCCGGAACAAGGTAACTTTATATGAGATGAAATTAGGAACGCAAAGGATTATTTTCTTTTCAGTCTACCTTTAGAAAATGCTTATTTTTCACATTTCAGGCACATTTAACAAAAGCAAAACACATATTTGTGGACTTTGCGGCATTTTGCTGTCGTACTAGCAAATTTAACTGCTTTGAATTGCCCCTATTCAGGAAATTATTAAGGTATAAAAGGCGTATTTATAATAACACAACTTCTTGAAAAGTAAGTTCAAAATTTGACCGGGACTATCACATAAAAAGTCACCATTTCGTTCGTTAGAAACCAAAATTCGGTTTGACAGGCACTTTGATCGAAAGTGGAGCCGCGTGTCTAGAAAAAAAGGTCCAAAAAAATATTCTTGTTAAAAAGTGGTATAAAATTTGATGTGTTCTAGGGCAATAAAATAAAAGTCAAATTAACCGGAGTTATAAGAGTCAGAAAATTGGAATCTTGTTGAGCGGTCTTTATAATAATACTTAAAACTAAGAGCTGACCCCCCCAATAAATGTATTATTGTAGAAAGATAATTTTTATAGATTATGAAGTTTGTAGTTGCTTCAGATTGACGATGGGTCATCTGAGACTGTTTCTAAAAATCTCAACAATTTCATTAAACAATTTCGTTGACAATTTTTTTGGTATTTGTACGACGGGCGGAGTTGAAAACTAAAACGATGTAGTTCTATCGACGCCAATTCTATTGGCATCCTCCTATAAATTGGGTTTGCAATCAAATTCCTTTACTTGAAAATTTGTTTAACAGAGTTCCCACGTTTGCAAAGATCCACTACGTTAAATGAGTACACAATTGATACAGCTTTAGCTTTTCATAAACAAAAATTCATCGGCTTGGGAAATTCTCGCCATGACTGCGTTTTCGGCTGGGAATTGTGTTCATAAAACCATAAATTATTTAGATTTTCTGTGGCGCTTTTGCAATAAAAACTTTCATATTTGCAGTCAATATTTACAATAGGCCTTATTGTTTTACAAACAACAACCTTATCGATGCAAATACACACACACACACACACACACACATACACACACACGCGCATACATGTGTACACATGTATGTATGTAGGCAAGTGTTTTCAAATATTTTATTGTTTACAGTTTTTGGATAAACTAGTATTATTTACACAACATACAAATTCCCAGAACAATTCACATGTGTATGTAAAAACAATGGATTATTATTGTGAAAAGTTTTGTTCTGTTGTAAAATAATATTAATGTAAGTGTTTAATATAAATTAGTTGGAAATTTAGGCAGGATAATGCACTGCATGTAATGGGTGATGTAAGTAAGTTTAGGAAATATATGACAACATTTGATCAAATTAATGAAGATTTGTTATAAACATATTATATTTTTTTTTACCAGAATTCAAAGTTTCCCTAAAGTAAACGAAGTTTTCTGGGCTGCATTTTAATAATTTTTCTATATAAGTATTATTAATTTTTTCGCATATAATAATATCTCTTCTTATTTTTTTTTATTTTTCTCAACTTAAAACTTCACTTATTGTTAATAAGATATTTTGTGGCATTAGTGATTTCTTTCAAAATGTTGCAAATGTTTATTTCAAAACCATACTTCAACTCATACTATAAAAAATAAGATATTTAGTAAACACCAAACTTGGCATTAGGCATAAATTCAAGAATAATTTTCTAACACATTCTCCAACATGTCCTACGTGGATATATAATATTTTCGCGAATGTTTTGAAAGCGAAATCTCAAGTATACGAATTTTTACATCAGTTTTTTCATGCTGATCTTAAAAAAATTATAGAAACTCTGATGTTCATCTATAGCCATCATTTGATACATCAAATGACCATCATTGTGGAGAATTAACGAATCCTCGCCAAGAACAGAGCAAATTTATGTTGAATAACCTGTGAATCTAAAAGTCACGGCTTCGCACCCGGTTCAAGGTCTAGAACTACTTCATGGGAAAATAAGCAAATGGGTGGGCTAAGAATGCTATAGAACTTAAAACAATCCAACTTTGTTGGGGCAATTAATTGGCCGAAGCGATTTGTTTTGTTGTAGTAATTAAAAATACTTGCGGAATTTTAGTGAAACTCAACTTATATTTGTTGTTTAAAAAGTTTATAAAACTAGAAATTAAGAGATATTGAAACAATTAGAATAAATAAAATAAAAGCACAACTACAAAATGACAAGATATTTGACAATTATGAAAGTGTCATTATCAAAAAAAAAAAGAAGAAAATATACTTCTTAATGACTACTGTTATGCCCCATTATAAATTTTAAAAGTCATGTGCCAGGTCTTACCCGGTACGCACTCTCTTTGGTTCATTGACTTGATTTAGAAAAAATATCAGTGTGACTTACGGTTTTAAGTTTAATACTAATAGATATGGGGTATTCAAACGCGAGTCATATTGTCATAATATCTTAATATTGTATAATAATGCTTTAATCAAAAAAATCGTATATCCTGCAACTCATTGGTCGAGCGAGAGACAATATTTGCAAGCTGCCGCTACTTATAAATGATAATGACAGACATACACACTTAAGAGTAAAAAATTTTCTTATTAAATATATATTGAGGCTTTTCCCTTTTTTTACGAAATTTGAAACACGACACCAAATTATGGCACATGACTTTACGACCACCATTTGCATACCCCAGAATAATTTCCTCAAAGAGTGTCCCTTCTATTTTGCATGTATAGCATATAGTTTCTATATAAATCTGTTCTGTTTCGAAATACAAGTAAAGAGCAAATCGTTTATCTATAAAATAAAAGTTTTCATACTTATTTTACAAGCCCTTAAAGTACACAATAATTATTATTATATGTCTGATGAATGCTTATTTGTTAAAGGCAAATAATTAATATATGCACTCACCTCTGTCATCCATTGTGTCGGCCTCGTAAGTGCGGTGGGTATAGACATCGGCTCCGGTGGTAAATTCATCTTTAAAAGGATATTTGTGCAGATTTGTGCTAGAACTACTTCAAGTTTGCAATTGTGAATTTTTACAGCAATCAACACATAAATTTAAGTGACATTAAAGTGCAGAAAGAAAAAGAAGTGAGTGATTATTTTCCTTTTTATGTGACGCATTTAAGTAATACATGTTAATTAAACTGAAGTGCTTAAGATTTATAGTTAAACTAAAGTGGATACAAGAACGCTTTTATCGCATAAACGAACCAAATACACTAATAGTTATACTTTTAAGTGCTCGTACATAAATTCATACATACGTATGTATGTATGTGTGTTTGTCGTATGATTATTTCATAATATAATAAATTTCATGAAAAAATGATTTTAAAATCTCTCTAAGTGGTTCTATTTGTTTCGAGTAGTCACGACTGCTTTGTTATATATGTACATATTATATTGGTTAAAAATTCTGAGAAATCCACCATTAGTTTTTAATTTATTATTTAATTGCTGGTGCTTTTGTTCCAAGAAGTCTTTATGTCGATAGCCTAATTTTTATATAAGAAAACTGTCAGCAAATAGATATAACCGGAGCAAGTAATTCCTCCTTAGTTGGCTTTCGAAAAGCGTCTTGTCAAAAACTCTTGTTTTATTCTTATGGATATTTAAAACGTTAACAATATTATTTCCCACTTTGGAAACGAAATAGGGTGCAGACTTATTAGAAATATACACATATAAATAAATTTTGACATACAGACCAGATCAATATTCAAGCTGCAGTAAATATCTAAGTAAAGTGAACTGGCCACTTAACTAATCGCTTTCGTCCGCCCGAGGAGCAGCCATTAGGCGTAAGGATCCCTCGGTTGGCACGTTAATGAACACATTAGGAAGTTCAGGTACGACTTCGGGTGGGCAAGTTCTTTCGACACTTTCACTAAAGACCAGTTGGCAAAACGTGCAAGCGGGATGCCTTAAAAGAGGGATCTTTTTCGTAGTCGTAGATAGTGGGGTAGTGGTCTACGCTTGGTAATTGAAATGTCCTAGAGGTACTGTTGCCTCGCAACTGATTTTAGTTTTTCGTTAGAAACTAAATGGTGGGGAATGTACAGGCGAATCCGATGCAGGCCTGATGTTACTTAGGTATTTCTGACTACCATCTCAGATACCTCGTATTGGTTTTACTATCTAAGGAATTGCAGGCAAAAAGTATGAAATAGCCCAAACTCTCGACCAAGGGGTTCGTTATATCTGTCATCCTCTTAGATCGCTAGAAGTTCATTCCCATCAAATTTGCTTTCGTTCTTATTATGTCATGTTCTTGTGTTTAAATACATTTTTTATGTATTAGGAAGACTTGATTTAAGGAAATTTTTCTCAAAAACGGGATTACATACTGGCTGGGAACACGGAAATATTCGCTGTATAAATTCGTCGTGTGGAGCACAATGACGACGTACGAGTATAAACCACAAAAATTAAAGAATGAATAAAAGGAAAGTTAAAGTTGGCGGTGTCGTCTGTGTTCGTAAATTTGTTAAAGGTGGTGGTAGACGAGGCGGAATCAAAAACATGTGTATGTCGATAACTTCAATTGTTCCATTGTAATAAAAATAAATACATACACACTTATATATGTATATTAATAACAAGGTGACTGTATTAAAAGTAAAACAATATTAAACCAAAAAATAACGCCCGAAAGATGGATTTTTAACAAATTATTTAGTTCAGTTGGTGCCTGTATTTTGAGAACGTCCTTATAAATTTCTTACTACATAGAATGACATTGTGCAATAATAAAAAGCGTCATTGGCCGGCGAACCAATTAGAAATTAATGTATTTCAACTTTTGCCGAGTAGGACGAATTTCATATAGTTTTTATATTTGATGACAAATATACGCGACCAAAGATTCGTCGTTCGTCGCAATTGTGTTCCTAGCATTAAGGCTACAAATGCAAATTATGTTCTTCACCTAAATATGAACCTTATTTTTGAAAGTAAAAAAATAAACTTTATCTAAATTATTAGCGACAAAGACTTCTTGGCGAATACAAGTGAAAGCCAGAGCAAAAAACTAGTTTTACGCTTCGTGACCTTAATTAAATATTTCAGCATTACAGTTTTTCCAGTAGCACAGAAAATAATGTCGTTTTTATCGTCTTGTAGAGCAGAGATTTTGTGATCCTTTTTCTTTAAAAAGGCCTGTGCGTGTTGGTGCATTTTATAGCAACTAACTAACGGTCTTGTGACAGCACAAGCTCTCTTCCTCTCTATGTATGCTTAATTATAAATAAACCGTTAAGCATATAAAACATATAAGTACATACATATGTGTCTACATATATGCATACATATATGTATGTACATATGTAAGTATAATGCTCATATAGTCAAACACATGTTAATGTAAAACATACATAATATTTTTTGTTTGATGTCTATTTATATCATTTGTGTACGATGTGGACGAGGGTGTTGTGCCGGCAACATTTGCAGGGCTATTAAGCTTGTGTTGCTGCTGTTGCTGTTGCTGGTGCTGGTGCTGGTGCTGCTGATGTTTATAAAGAATATCTTCACGATGGGTGTAATACGTTTGTCGATGCATATCGTGAATGTCATTAGTGCCAAGACCTGTCGTTTGAACGGTGCCAATGCCAACACTAATGCCACCAGTATTTTTATGCGAACGTGAGCCTGTATCGACAACGACAACAACATCATCAACATTTTGCTCTAAATCATCCAAGTGCATTGTTGAAACTGGTGAAATTTGTTGCACTTGCTTTATCACACTTACGGTCGTGGATGTCGGCTTGTGTTCTTCCATTTCAATAACAACATCATCGTCATAAGTGTGAGGACTGTGGGAGGCTAAAACTAAAGGATTATTTAGACCCCACGAAGGTGGATGCAAATAATGGGGATAATTAGAATAAATTTCGGCACGTATTAGATCATCGTAATCATTCTCTTCATAATCATCCTCGTTGTCATCGTCATAGTCATCATAATTGTCCACAGCATCACCTCCAGCAACAATATTTTCATTGTCATTTGTGTAATGGCTTTTTGGGAACTTTACTTTTGACACATCACCTATTTCCATATAGTCGTTACGATTTTCATTATAATGAAAATCACCATTGAAGTCTTCAATATTGTTGTTGTTGTTGTTGTTGTTATTATTGTTATTAAGATTTTCACTTTCAACACCAGTGCCAGTGCCAGTGACACTGCCACCGCCACCGCCGGCATAAGTGTATTGAATATGATGCTCCTGTTGCGGATGTTGTATGTGCTTGTGTTGCTGGCTCATATTATAACGCTGCTGTTGATGGTGTTGACGGTGCAATTGTTGTCGTTGTTTTAATGATGTTGTTTTCGCTGTCGCCGTTTGTTGGTTTTGTTTTCTTCTTTGTTGTCGCTGCTGTTTCTTTTTAAGTTTTTCCTGCTTAAACTGTTGTTTCAACTTTGGCGTTAAGCCATTGGGAAAAAATATTAATCTGTCTGTAATTAAACATTTTGGTTGTGTTTTTGTTTTTCGTACGACGAGACAAAAAGCAAAACATACACAAAAGTGAAGAAGAAAGAGAGAAAGAAAAAAAAGACAAAAAGTGCATAAGGTGTTCTTTAAGGTACAGCGAGTGCATTTAAACTAAGTGAGTTTCATATACGAGTAACAATTTCTTGTTCGTTTCAAGTTTTTGCTTGAGTAAATAAATAGAGTGCTTTTTAAATTGGTGAATGGTGTTAAGAGTGTAGAGTGCACAATTATTTATGTGAAGATGGTGCCAATTAGTATAATCTCTTCGTTCTCAACTAAAAAAAAATGTAATTTGATTAAATAACAACACAACGAAAATAGTAATTTAAATCAAGTTTTTAAAGTGAACAAATAATTTGTAAATGCATTTCACAAACTTACATACACACATTCAACTCACAAAGGATTTTGAATGCTAGTTTTTACATTAATTTTGTTATATTTTTTACACAATTTCCGCTTTTCAGAATTCATAGTGAAAGCCTCTTTTTCCGAAAACGATCGAAGTTAGATTACAGCACAAATTTGCTATATATTTGATAAGTCGGTGTATTTATAAAATGCTATTGCCTAAAGTTTGTATATCTTTTCAGTATTTTGGTTTTTGCCAAATGTCTCTGGGGAGTAGGTTTTACCTGAAGCACTCTGGTTTGCAAGGCATAGAGAAGAAAGGGTTTTTCAGTTAACACGGCAGCCAAAATTCCAGGAAGTTCATGTCTGACTTCGGTTATACATGTGCTTCGCAGAACGATGACCAACCCGCCCTTAGGGATGCAATAAAAGAGTGCTCCTGGTGTCGTTCATAGGTTGAGATGCTTAACTTTGCTGAAACGTTCTGGCTGTAGCTTAAGTCCAAAAACGCAAGAAGAGGATATAGGAATTGAAAACTATTTTGGTGATCCAAATATAATCGAGGTGCTGCTTGCTGTCTTGCAACAGATTTCTGTATTTCGTAAGGAACTACAATGGATGGTGCGGTAGGTATGGGCCTGATGTTTCTTGACGATTTCGAGCTAGTCTTTTTTTAATTGTCTGATAGATTGTCAGCATTATATGAGAATGTTATATGGTTTTGAAGATAACTAGTGTATTTCCAAGGCCAGTAGTTTTTTGTCGCCAGCAGAGGGCGCTGAAACCCATTACTTAACCACAATTTTTGAGAAGAGAGTTGTATTCCCAACAACAAATCTTTTAATGGTTTTTAATTCTCTTTATTTTATTTTAATTAAGCAAAAATTATAGTACATAAAACTAGTTTTATTACATAATTACAATTGATTTAACTGTTTTTTTATTCTAGAAACTCTAGAAAAATTGTACTCGTATTTTGGATAGATCAAATGTAACGATATTTGTATCCATTTCTGATTTTGGTGATTTTAGTATATAGAAGATATTAAACTCCATACATGGGGTCCTAACCAGGATGACTAATGTCTTAAAAATAAACTTTTTCACAGATTTTAGTGAGTTTTAGCATCATCAATTGCAGTTTCGTAAACTGTTTGTTTTTTCAGATCGCCCCGTTTAAAAAAAAAAAAACAGAAATAAGGAGAGCAGCTCAACCCTAAGGCTGGCCTTTAATTTCAGCTTTTTCTCTAGACAATCGCTGATATAAAACAGACACATGTGTATACATTTGTCCTTTTGAAAGGTAGAATTTTTTTAATATTTAATAACAGAAATATAGTGCATTTTTTACATAAAGTGCCTTTGTGCTGGAATTTTTCTTAAATAAAATTATATTTTATAAAATTATACAATATATAAAAAAAAATCGATAGAACTGCAGAGGTGTTGTTAGCCTATTCAAAGCAGTGCAAACTGAAGTCGATTGTCCATGAAAGGCCTGTTCGAATGCGTAAAATTTAGTAAAATTGTATTATCTTCTGATTCCTTTAAGATTATTTAATATGTGAAAATCATTAATTTCATTCAAGTTTGTACATTAAACAGCCGCCATTCGTTGCACAATCGACTGCGTTGAGCGGTACAAAAATAAAAGCTGTGCGCAAAATGTCAAAATATTTATGTAGTTGTGCATTAAAAAGACAATTAATTGACTTTACGTTAAAGCAGCCCCGTTAGTTTATTACATTTTTTATATTTATGTACATTTAAATATTTATTTGAAATACAACTGAAGCAAATGCTTAAATAGTTCTGAATATTTATACCAAAAATGTTTGATATATGGAAAATCGTGGCAAATAGTTTATAGTGATTAGAGAGCGAGATGATGGTTTTAAAAAGGTTTATTGTCGTTCAAAAGAAGAAGGTGTTAAATAGGAACGCACACACACTACTTTAGGTTATTTGTTTAAAGGATTAAATGAATATCAATAATAATTTTGTATCACACTTTTTTAATTTAGTTTCGTATTAGGCTAATAAGTACAAGGATTTTGTTGTAAAAATTTAGTAGTTTTTAGGCTTTAAATCAAATATACACATTTTCTTAAGAGTTTAATACTTTAGTTTTTAATGCAGAAGCGTGCGTAAGTTTGAAGGTAGTTACTTTACTTTTTTTTTTTTATTGGTTAAAGGCGAGTGATTTAAATAAAAATTTAACTCAACCGAAGTCAAACTAATAAGAAGAAAAAAATAAAAACTAAAAAACCAAAAAGAAATTCAAAATTAGTTAAATTAATCCAGAAAATGAAAAGAACAAACCTAAAAAATTAACTTTAGTTTTTGTTTTTTTTTTTTTTTTGTTTACAAAATATGTTTTTGAGTTCCTGTGTTTTTTCTTTCTTATTGTAAAAAAGTTTTTATTCGAAATTTTGGTTTCTTTGAGTGTAATCTTGTTATTTTCTCTGTTGTTTTGGTTTTTATTCTTAAATACAATATATTGGCTCTAATCGTTTAAACAGCTCTTTCTAGGAACAACTTACCAACACACGGATTGTGATTAACAATATTGAATATTCGATCACAGCGTTTTTTCATGTGATTATTGGGACATATACAACCAAACATGGGCGATAGCCTTAAATTTGTCCAAGAATCGTGGCATGCATCTCTGAAAATAAAGAGAAAAAAAACAGTAAAGACCACAATAAGTTATAAGCAATCCATTGAACTGGAAATGAATTTGTGTTTGTGCTGATCGATCTTGTTAAATTTTTTTCGAATTTAATCTTGTTGCGTGTAAAAGTAACAAGAATCTATATAATCTGGGTGTATATAAAAACTCGAAGAATTCTCTGTGTCGGTACTTTGGCTGATAACGGCCAATATAAAACAGCTAGAAAGTGGCCAAAGCCCAATTTTGAAAACTTATGACCTCCATCAAATGCAATCCTGGTATGGCTACCGTGTAACTAGTCGATTTTCAATAATGTGGCAATAAAAATGTTCTAATTGCACCAATATTTAGTGGTTTCTTAATCGGCAAACTATTAATTATTATTTATCTGTAGTTTAAATATGGAGTTTTATGACTGTCACAAACCTTTGCCCAAAAGGAAAAAAACCCAAATGTAAGCCAATCTTGGGCCTGCAATACAATAAATGATTTTATATTATATTATTTGTAAAACAACAGCCATGTGTTTGGGACTACTCTTGCTTAGACTACAAAGGCCGATACTAATGAGCACGCAGTGAAGGATTGCAGTTCTAAAGCGGGCGAATGCAAAAACTATTATTCAAAATGTGGAAAAGAAAATTAGAATTAAATGCGGCCAGAGTGCAGAAAACATCCCACCACATTGGCATATAAAACAGTTTTGTAAGAAATTCTGCACTATATCAACTCTGGATATACAAGACGCTAATCCAGACACTAGTTCTCTTTGAGATTTTTACAACAGAGCAGTGAAGCGTTTAGAGACGGGACGAGAACAGACAACTAGCATTAGTTTAACTTCCATAACTAATTTCTTTTGGCTTACAGATTTATAAAGACAAATTTTGCAGTTAAACACAACAGCTGTTTTTCACTGTTTTCATACATCGTAACAGTCGTGTAACTGGAAGTCGAAAATTATTGTCCCTTAATCGTTGTGCGCCATTTTACGGCAATCAAATTTATAAAATTTGTGGCAATCATGTGACTGAAGAGAATTCGATGTTGACAGTCATTTTATTGTCCTGCAAATTAGCACTGCTTTGCGGCAGTCGTGTAGTCCTAGTTTTATGTTAAAATTGTCACTTATTTTAATACCCTCTGAGTATTCTATCTTCTTATAACAGTTATATTAGCCAGACGTGGTAATTTCTTGAACATATTAACATTAAACCCTTCAATGAAAAAAAAACATATAAATTCAATCATAAATCCCACTCACTCATCTAAACTTGAATGCTTCTTTATGTAACCAATTTGAAAATTAAACATAATTTCTTCTTGTTATTACAAATGTAATTATCTTTGACATAATTTCAATACGAGTACGAGAAAACAAACAACTTTTCAAAACAAAGTAATAAAAATAAAAAACACAAACTGATAGTTAGAAACTTTTCTAGTTAATATTTTATAGAAACCAGAATATAATTACTGTTGCTTTTTACTTTTTGTCGAACATGTACTTCAGGTGTACGAAAGAAATCTAGAGGGGCTTTTAATGAAATTTAAAAACTTTTCTATTCAATTGTTTTAAATAAATAAATAAACAAGTTTTTGTAACGCGTGTGTTTGGTACATGCCATTTGTTCAGGTGCGGCGGTACAAAAACATTTTGGAATTTTGATAAATTTTATTTTTTTTTTTAACTATTTAGCAAAATAAATTGTAAAATATATATGAAAAATTTGTTGGTACAAGGTGAAGCAAAAGTGCTACTAAGATGTGATTTTTGCAAATGGCGGCATGAATTGCTTTATTCCTCAAGAACTTGGAACACGAACGCGTGAATTAAGACGTAGATTTCTCAGTCATCCGACAGGAATACGGCGTACACAACGGCGTTTATTGGCTCGCATAGAAGAGGATGCAGCAGCAGGAGGAAAGCCAAGTTCAGACAGAACCAGAGCAGCCATTCTGAGAATAACCCGTATGTGGTGGTAGATAATGCCTCTGCACATCCCACAGTATCGACCAGCAGATGTGCCACGTAACTTCGGATAAAAAAATAGCAGACATTTTCTTAGAAAGTGCAGGTAGTGCACCAGTGCTAGCTTTTCAGCACCAACTTCATAAAATCATCTTGAATCTCTACGACGAGGAATATACACTTCAACTGTAAAGTCTGTTTTTTGTAGAGGTATAAAACTTTAAGTTGGCAACACGTTTTTAACTGGCGTCCATTTTGCCAGCTATCAAATGATTTAGGTTTGGTTTGGTTTGTCAATTCTACATGACTAGACTGACGCCTGAACAACGTTTCCAAATTGTACAAATTTATTTTGAAAGTCATGGTTTTGTTCAAAGTACGTATCGCGCCCTACGTCCATTTCACAGTCAACATAATAGTCCACCAGAACAATTAAATTTAACACTAAACTTTTTTTGTGGGGATATGTGAAGTCGCTAGTCTACACCGACAAGCCCGAAAAGATTGGCCACGTGGAGGACAAGATTCGCCGCGTTATTGCCGATATACGGCCACAAATGTGGGAAAAAGTAATCGAAAATTGGACCTCCAGATTAGATTACGTCTGAGCCAGCAGTGGCGGTCACATGCTAGAAGACATATTTAAATTATGATGCCAGAAGAATATCTTTCGAATAAAGTAAATTTCATGTCAGTTTAAAAAATGCGTCTTTGTTTTATTCCATTTCAAAGCTCTATACCTCTATAAAGAACTACAGATCCCGAGACAACTTCCGCTCGTTAAATACAAAAATTGCTGGTAGTGTTGGTTCCAGACGTATACTAGTACCAGTACCAGTACCAGTGCTGTACAACCAGTGTAGTACTTTGGTATTGAAATAAAAATGGCTACAAAATTGATTTCATTTACTAAGAAACAAGGAAATTCTAATATCAAACATTTTACTTTCCTTCCCATAAATGGCCAAATTACCAAATTAAGAAGTCTATATAAAATAATTTTATCTGCATCGTTGCGCCACTACAAGAAAAAAAAACAACTTCAAGTAATGGCCCCGAACCACTTAAAATACTACTACTAGTAGTCTGGTATAAACACTATAGCAACTGTTTGAGGAACTGTGCAATAAACTCTAAGACAGTTGACGTGAAATCCTCAACAAACGGAGGGTGAGTGAAATCAACAATTAACATTTTTCCGACAAGGATGTCTTTTGGCATCATTCGTTCTGACGGATTGCACAACAGAAGGGATTAGATAGCCCGAGCTCTTCTCCAAGGGGTTTATGATTTGTGCCGTGAGGCATATTATAAGAATTGGCCACCTGTGTGAGCCTTGAGAAGTTCATTCAAGTGAAGTTGGCCCACTGCCAGATAAGGCCGTCATGGCAGGTGCTGTCATAAATCAATTCTGTCCATAACACTATTACGAACAGCTGATTTCTGCGCTTATGGCTATGGTGCGTCTAATTGAACTTACGCTGTCAACTATCAACATTTGTGAAACCCTCTATATTTTAGACCTCGAGTATTTAATTCATATTATGTACCCACTAGAATACAACCATTACAATATGTTTTCTTCATATGTAAATACATATATATATATATATATATATATATATATATATATATATATATTTATTTATATATATATTCGTATGCAAGTTTGCAATAAAAACTATTGAGCTGTTAGTTGCACTGAAGTACCTGGGAGACGGTAAAGTTCAGCAACTTATGGAGAACAATTTTTATTCATATGAAAGTTATAAACTTATACATGTGTGTATGTATGTATGTATGTATGTATGCTGATGTGTGCTGGGTCATATAGGAGTAAATTGTTAGCTTGTGTGGCAGCATAAGAAGTTTTAACAACTTTCATGCAAAATAAATGAGTTTGACTAGAGAGTGAGTAGAGTTTTCCAGAACTGGTGATTGTTCTAAATTACGTTGTTTTTTTTTATTGCTATTCTTTTATATAAAATCTGCACGCAACAGCACTTGAAGTTCTGCTTGTGGCTATAATAATTATTGTTGTTATAGAATCATCGCCAGAGCAGTTTTTAATTATCAATGATAGTTACATTAATTGAAAATAGCGAAGACGGAAACGTTAAGGACACTAAGGACAGAAAGTGCAAGTACATTTGTGTAGCTTGAAACATTCGTACCAACATTTGAAAAGTTTTCAAATTAAACGTAAAACACTACGATGCCTTTAAGTTCTCAAGCTGTTTTTCTACAGTGTTTTCAACACTTGTTGCCACCTCAGGGTCAAATTGTGCATGACTCCCAATTTTCCATGCAGAGCAGCACTAGTTGCCTTTTTATCAAAATAAAATTGATAGTTATTGTAATTACCTGTTTTCCATTTTACATTTATTGTCTCGAACTTTACAATGTGCCTTAAAATCTTCGAAAAGTTTCAGGCACTTTTTCTCTTGTTGACACACTGATAAGGCATGGTTGCAAGTTGGCAATGCATCTATAGGATATGGATCTCTTTCGGCTGAAATAAAATAATAAAGTATTTTAAAATCATAGATATTGTAGGCTGATTGCAGTCAACAGTTTTAAACAAGTTTTCTTTTTGGAATTAATTAATTATATTAAAATAAATATATGTACGTATCAGCAACGCTAGATTGTTTAACCCAAAAGAAATATATTGGGTGTTTTTTATTGAGGTATAGAACTTTAAGTTGGCATCACTTTTTTAACTGGCGGCCATTTTGTCAGCTGTCAAGTGATTAATATTTAGTTTGGTTTGCCATTTCATCATGAACAGGTTGACAAAAGAACAACGCTTGCAAATCGTGCAAATTTATTTCGAAAATAATGGTTCAGTTCGGGAAGTTTACCGCAAGCTCCGTCCATTTTATGGTCGACATAATCGTCCATCAGAGCAATTAATTCGGTTAACCATGGATCGTTTTCGCACTACGTTTACTCTATGTGATAATACGCATCCGCAGAGACGTCGAACAGTGCGCACCGAAGAAACAATTGCCGCTGTAGAGCAAAGTGTTGAAGAGGACCCGAATGAATCGATTCGCCACCATGCACAGCAATTGGAGCTTTGTCCATCCACCGAATTGTCCGAATTTGTCCGAATTGGATGGCATGAATGTGGATGAGTTGTGGTTCCAACAAGACGGCGCTACATGCCACACAGCGCACGTCACAATCGATTTATTGAAGGAAACATTCGATGAGCGCATAATTTCGCAGAATGGACCTGTCAATTGGCCACCAAGATCGTGTGATTTGACACCATTGGATTATTTTCTTTGGGGATATGTGAAGTCGCTCGTCTACGCCAACAAACCAGAAACGTTAGGGGACTTTGAAGCCAACATTCGTGGCGTTATTGCCAACATACGGCCCCATATGCTCGAAAAAGTGGTTGAAAATTGGACCTGTAGAATTGGCTTTATTCGAGCCAGCCGCGGCGGCCACATGCCCGAAATCATATTTAAACATTAATGGCATAAAATGATCCTTCCAATAAAGCCAAATTGATGGACATTAAAACGATTTTCTTGTGTTTTATTTCAATTCGAAGTTCTATACCTCTAAAAAAAACACCTGTGTGTGACCTGCATAAGAAAACTCACCTTGAGCTTATGTTGTTTTTTTGTATTTAACTTAAATATTCATATGAAACCGTTATCAAGTCTCGAAACCAACGAAAAGTAATGAAACATGCAATTACGAAATGAGAACTCACACAGTACGAAAATACAACACAGAGGAGGAAACTTAAATTGCGTTTTACTCAAAAACTTGTGTTGACACACTAGTTGGGTATAAATATACAGGGTGCCATATAATAATTGTGTAAATGTACTTATTTCCATTCATATAAAAATCTAGGCGGCCTTAATCAGATATAAATACTTATATGTATATATAGAAAGGGTGTTTTTTATAGAGTGACACAAGTTTAAATCGTAATAAAACAAGTATATATATTATTGATATCAATGAAACGGACTTTAGTGGAAAGAAAATTTTATGAAATTAATGTTTAAATGTGGGCGCCACAGCTGGCGCGCAGAAAGCGCAATCTGGAAAACCGATTTTCAACAACTTTTTGCAGCATTTGCACCCGTATTTCGCCGATAACTCTTCGAATGTGTGGTTCATCGACGTAGACTTAAAATAACCTCAAAGTAAATAATCCAATGTGGTTAAATCACACGATTTTGGTGGTCAATTAATTGGGCCATTACGTGAAATTATTTAAATTAAATCAATTTCAATTTGTGCTTCAGCCCATTCGTGGAATTGGTGGTGCATACGGTGGTCGTTGGGGTTTAATTCCTGCACAAGTTGAATCTTGAAAGCTTTTAAGTTAAAATCGTTTCGTAAAATCTTCCATAAACTGGAAGGACACAACAACCCCAGTTGCTGAGAACGGCAACGAATTGATTGATAAGGATCATTTTTAATGCGTTCCTGTACAGCGGCTACAGCTTCTTCAGTGCGCACTTTAGCGCGTCTCACGGTATGCACATTATCAGTAACAGTAAATGTGGTCCGAAAACGATCTACAGTTCTTCGAATTAGCCACTCTGAAGGACGATTATGTACGCTATAAAATGGAAGAAATGCACGATGAGTTTGACGAGTAGAACAATTATTTTGATCAAAAATTTCAACAGTTGATTTGCACCAGAAGTCGATTCAAAATGAAATTTCAAAGCAAACTAAACGAAAAGCAACTATCAGCTGTTAAATAGGTGCTCAACTAAAGCAGTGATGCCAACTCAAAGTTGTGACACTCTAAAAAAATACGCTTTATATATTAATTCTACAAGAGGATTATCTTAATTCAAGTGGATTTGTAATTCGAACTGCATTGTTTAAGGCAAGTACAAGATGTTTTAAGAGTTATACTTCTTGAAATATATTTTTCAGTAATCCGATAGTCTTTAGTTACTAGTGCTGTAATTATTAAGATTTATTATAATTTTAGTTATAGTAAATTATAAATACTTTTTATATCAATGAAATGGGCCTTATTGGTGCCTTGTACGCGCCACCCGTGCAATCTGGAACAGAAATTTTGCCCGTTCACCATTGACAGTAATATTCAGACCATCATCGTTTTTAAAGATACACAGACGTATCCAATCGCCCAAAATGGACTTCATCGGAGAACCAAATTTTGAGTGGAAAATTAATATGAAAAGTCAAATTTCAACAATTTGCAATCGTTTTTGTTGTGTTATCATTAACATGTAAAGTTAATTTTACATGGTCTCAATTGATTTTACCACAATTCTTTTGCACTCTTACTTTTTATTGTAAAGGGTGGTTAAATTGTATGGGCCGATGTTGAATGTGATCCACACCTAAACGCCAAGTTTTTTTCCGAATTTTATTTGACATTTCTCTATTTCAGACTTACTCAATTTGAACCATGGAGAGATACACAATCCAACAACGTGTTAAAGTTATCCAGACTTATTATGAAAATGGGAGTTCAAATCAAAATGCATATCGTGCACTTCGTAATTTTTTTGGTCAATTTCATCGTCCAAATGTGCGTACAATCGCAAAAATCGTGGAAAAATTCGAGCAAACCGGGTCTGTAGAAGATGTGAGAACACCAGTGCATGCTCGTACAGCTCGTACTGCAGAAAATATTGCTGCTGTTCGCGATAGTGTGGCTGAAGAGCCGTCCACCTCAACTCGTCGTCGTTTCCAACAATTGCACCTCTCACGCTCGTCGTTGATGAACATTGATGATGCATAAAGACTTGCATTTACACGCTTACAAGGTGCAATTGGCTCAAGAACTAAAGCCTCTTGACCATTCCAAACGTCGTGAATGGGCAGAATGGTGGCAAGAAATGGCAACAGTGGATGATCAATTTTCGAAGAAAATCATCTTCAGTGATGAGGCACATTTTCACCTCAGTGGATTCGTCAATAAACAGAATTGCCGCATTTGGGCGAATGAGAATCCAAGAGTGATTGTCGAAAAACCAATGCACCCACAAAGAGTGACTGTTTGGTGCGGTTTATGGGCTGGCGGCATCATCGGGCCGTACTTTTTTCCAAAATGAGGCCGGTCAGGCAGTTACTGTGAATGGTGTTCGCTATCGTGAGATGATAACGAACTTTTTATGGTCCGAATTGGAAGATATGGATGTGGACGATATGTGGTTTCAGCAGGACGGTGCCACTTGCCACACAGCTAACGAAACAATGGCTCTTTTGCGCAACAAATTCAATGGCCGTGTTATCTCACGTAATGGCGATGTCAATTGGCCGCCAAGATCATGTGATTTGACACCGTTGGACTTTTTTCTTTGGGGTTATTTGAAAGAAAAGGTGTACGTCGATAAGCCAGCAACAATTCAAGACCTAAAGGATCAGATAATTCGGCACATTAACGGCATAGAACCTCCATTATGCCTCAGCGTCATCGAAAATTTGGACCATCGGATGGAGGTGTGCCGCCGAGGTCGCGGCGCCCATTTGGCCGATATTTTGTTCCATACATAATTGAGTAATACCAATACATCATAATAAATTAAAATTACAATAATTTCCTAAATAGTTTGTGTTTTATTCAAAATCAACATCGGCCCTTGAAATTTAACCACCCATATCTCTCATTTATTATGTTCATTAGTCTTTAGAGCAAAATACAATATTTTCATTACAAAAATATTATTGGAAAAAACCAGATCAATGACAAGAAAACTTACCCTTTTTAAGCACAAATCCACAAGGATGATCAAAGAGAAAATCTCTAAAGTGATTACAATCTGGATCCATTCCAGGCTCTTTGCACAGGCATGTGGGACGAAAGAACTGAAAGGCTTGTAGCGTTCGTAAAGCCGCTTGGCATTTTGTAACAGTCACTGTACTGCAGGAAACTAGAAGGAAAGATTAGAAAGCCAAGAAAATAAGTAAATGCAAGACTTAAAATGGAAGAAAGTAAACAGTTTATTTAAATATATGTATATGTTAGCATCCATATATATGTATAGTACTATATATTATTATTTTACTATCAATAGATTTTTTTAGACTCCTGCCGAGGATCTTAACCAAACAATCGATGAAAAGTTTAAAACGAACAATTACCTTGTAGAAGAGAATATCCTGACATAAAAGAAATACTGGTAGGACCAAAAGTCACCGTGGCGCTTAAAAACGTAATAACTTTCATTTACATATTTAATTTCGAGAGGATAATATATATAAAATGATTTTGTTTTTACTTTTTGTATTGAAAAGAATGTCAATAAATTAATAGGTTCTTAAGTTTTTAAGCCCCGTGGTGACTTTAGGCCACTTTGTACTGAGCAAATGGTTCCTAAAGCAGCTCTAAGACTTAAGAAAATATATAGTATACGACTGCTATAGAAATCTGATGAATAAATTTTGAAAGATATACAAAAAAAATATTCAAAAAAGTTTGCAAATCATACAAAACACAACTTCTATCAGAAGTTATATTTTTATTATATAAATATAAATATTTTATAAACCAAAACTGTACAATGAAAAATCAAAATATATCAACAAATTTATTTTCAATTTGAAATTTGTCTTGTTTAGTGGAGCAAAAGTATTAAAATCATAAAATAAAATTATACAGAAAAAACCGTTTTTTGGACAGTATCTCAAATGTTATTGCACAAAAATGACTTGCAAGAATTTTTACTTTTGGCTCTTTGGTTTTTGATTAGCAGTAAACGAATTTTCCGGTTTGTTTTTTGTCTATATAATCGGGAATTTCATAAAGGAAAATCGCTAGATTTAAGAAAATTGAAGCCACAGTTCCTTACAAACCGGCTCAATTTAGGAAAGAAAAAACGTTAAAAGAAAACACATTTTGATAACTATTCATATTAAAGAAATTTTTGTTTGCTTTATATACGAGGTGGGTTCCAAAATTAAGGTGCATTTTAATTTTCGTCAATTTCTATTCTGTTCCCATCAAAAGTAGCCCCAAAAATAAAACATTTTGGCCATCGTTTTGTCCCATTCTCGAAGCAGATATATGATATAATAATTTTGGTATGTCCTTGAGTTCTCTCAGCGACTCACCTTCATTTTCGAAAAAGCCTAGTGAATTTCCATAACAACAACAAACATTTTTAACAAATCGCAAAGAGAGAAATCTCTTACGTACTTCTAGACTTAAAACTAGTAACTTCTATGAGAACGTTCTTATGATAAATCTCAGCGAAACAATCTTTTAATATGAACAGTCAAACTAATATGATTTTTAATACATGTACATACATTTATATTAACGACAAATATTGAATCACTTTTTTCCAAAAATTTTATTAAAAATCAAAGCCAATTATATGACATTAAAGAAAAGCAAGTGTTTTCTCAAAGGATGTCAATGCATTCTTATAAGATTGTCAAGTAGTAACACAAAATTAAAGGAAAGAAATTCTGCCAACGTTTTTTCTGATATTATATCAAAATTAGTTGCAGTGGTGAAATCTGAGTTACATACGTATAGCTTAAATGACAATGAACACTTTCAGAGTCATTGATGGCAAATAGAAAAAAACTTAAATGTTTTCATGAACTTGAAAATCTTTCAATAGCCGTATATGGGCAAGTTTGCCCGAAATAGATACGAAGCAAATAGGCTCCTTCACATTTACAAAAATCTTCTTTTTCAAATCCGATGTGTTACTGAACAAATTTACAGATTCTGTACTATTTTTGGCGTACGGAACCACTGTGCAGCGCCAGAAACATTTGGAATTGTATATGGAATTGTCAGCTGAAAACTTGCTTATAAAAATAAAAATTAATTAAACAAAAGAATACTAAAAGTTTTAAATTTAATAACTGTTTCTAATGACTTTGGCGCCATTTGTTGCTTTCAAGATTAATAATCGTTATCACCACCGTGCAGCCCATTGTGGACCGGTTTTGTTAAGCCAATGATTTTTCCCTATTTGTCTTTAAAATTTCATTTCATCAACATCGTGCAAAATTTATCACTTGCCATTAAATGAGAAAGAGAAGCAAATAAAATTTATGATAAAAACAAAATTTATTTTTTTTTCAAGCACATTTTTGTTGTATGCTGCTGCAACAGCACTCTTTTTAAATGTGTGTGTTGGTTTTTTTTTAAAGAAGTCATAATGTCATACATAAATCTTTTATTTTTTATTTTTTTGCTTGTGACCGCTTCTGTTGTCTCTTTACACTATTTTTAATGTGAAAAGCAGTTAAATTCATAAATACGGACAGTTGGTAGCAGAAATGAGCCCAAAATGTGAAACAAACAAACAAAATATTATGAAATTTAATTTCCCACACTCGACACATTAAGAAGACGGACTCAAGTGTTGGGTTTTATTTTTATCAACTATAGGACGGACCACTATTTAAGTCAGCTTAAAATTAAATTACATATGTTTAAGTCTTGACAAATAACTGTTTACAAGTAGAACAATGAGTGGCTTTGCTGGAAGTGGTGGAAAAAGTGGAAAAAGAATATTTTCTTGTTTATGTTCTGGTTTATTATCACGGAGAAATTAAAGCTTAAGAATCATTGCTGTCTGAGACAGCAATATTCTTAAAATTCTTACTTATATATTGCTCTGCGGCTATCAGCCTTCCTATAAGAATCTATGGCTGAGCGGAAAAATAACAAAATCCTGTGAAACGTGGCGAGGATACATTTCTAATTAATAAATATTTCGGGGAATAGAGGGGAAGGTTTCCCTCAAATGGCATGGCAGCCCAACCGCTAGAAAATGCATGTGTTACTTCGATTATGCAGGCTCTTCTAAAACCATCACTAAATATCAATTAGCAGAACGGAGGACAACAGGCTCCTGGAAAGCTTTGAAAGAGATATCCTTCTATTAAACACCGGTTAAAGTGCCTGCCTTGGCTAAAACTTTCTGGCTGTAGCTTAAGCACAAAAACGCAGAAAGAGCAGTTGGCAGATACCGGGCTAGAAAACTACCCGGGTAATCCAAATGTCTTCGAGGTGCTGCTGCTTTGTAACAGATGTCTGTTCTTCATAACTTCGGCCTACAAATTTAGGTGCCTCGTCTACCTTTCAGTATCTAGGGAACTACAGGCATAAGTATTAGAAAGCTCGAGCTCTCAACGAAGCGATTTTTTTATGTGGCGACATCATACATCGCAAGAAATTACCACCTATTTGGGCGGTTCTAGCGAGTAGTTGGTAAGCTTTTAAGTGGAGTTGGTCCACCATCAGATAAGGCCCTGTTGCCAGGAGCTGATGCGAATTAAATTCACCATTATTTTTCTTACAAAACCCGGCCATAACATATTAAGACCCAAAAATATTTTTCATAAATCTCCACCTTCCATTTTCTGTCAATGGACGCAACAACAGCATTAATAGCAACAACAATAGATGGTTAAGACCGCAAACATATTTTTGTTGTAAGTAAATGTGTTCAATGTGCACAGGGTTATGAACAACAGTTTGTTATTGTCTTTTGTAAACACCATTATTGTAGATAAAAAGTTGTCATAAATATTATGATTGCATTCCGCCATATTTCAACATTCGTGCGAAATAACACTGGAAATTTGCAAGAGCATACAAAAGCGTATTTTTGCTGACTAAAACAATAGTATGTTTGAAATGACAATACAATGTTGACTTATTGTTATATTATTGATAGAAGAAAGTATTATTTATATATGAATTTAATGTTGCTTTGTCGTAGGAGAGGGATTTTACAGCCTAAACTTGGGACATCATTCAGGCACATTTAAGTTTCCAAACACAGAAAAATTCGCCTAAAAGTGTTCCTGTTACAATGAAGCTCTAAATATTTCAAACATTTGATTCAATTATCCCATAAGAGAATGTGATAAAGAAATGCTTGAACTTAATTCCAGCTGCGTATCCTCGTTGCAACACACACACACACATATATCGCATGTACATATACATATATTCTTAATTCGTTTTTTCTGGACATTAATAAGCTTTCACGGCCACCAAACCCACTTACATACATAAACAAGCACAAAGAAGAAAAAATTTGCAACCAAAAAGTACGAGTGAGTGTCGAAAATGAAATGTTGAATTTGTTGCATACATTTGAGTGTTTAACCTTGCGTTGGGAAAAGGTGAAAGTTTGAAAGTAAATGGGCCTTTAAAGTGGCCACTTTTTTGGAGAAAACAAACTACATCGGAGGGAATCTATTTCATGAATTTGTCTTTCAATTTTGCTTTCATGTGGCTTGGGCGTAAATTATTTGTCTTCAATGTCATTCCGTCTGCTAAGATCCAAATATATTCAAGGAAAATTAAGACTGAAGGTCTTAATGACTCATTCCTTTTTCGAGTTTTGATATATTTCCATTGCACTGCAAGGAAGTCAAATACAGTATTAAAAGTGGCAATCATTAAAAAAAAACCTTAACAATATTGGCTTAAAAATTACATTCGGCGCTTAAAATGCTACAGTGCTGTTGACTTTTCAGTTTTATAACCGGATGTATGTTTTTTTGTTCAAAATATGATGATGCTGTCATAAAAAAGATAAACCAACCGCGTTTCTTATAGATATTTCTTTCTAGATTTGACTATTTCGCTCTTCTCTTAATCTCTGATTAAAAAAAGTTGAAAAAAGTAAGTGTCATTGTGACTTAAGGGCTTGTTTCACGATCTCGAATGTTAGCGTTTGCCAGCATTTTAAAAGACGAGAGCCGCTTTTTACCAGTTGTAAAAACCAGCAGGAAATAATATACCAATTCATTATTAACCTCAGTTTTTAAGCCACAAATCCGGTTTTTGGTGCTTGAAACTTTTACAAACGTTAATGTTCGAGATCATTAAAACATGCCCTACACCTTAAACTCAGAGAAGGACAGAGAGGTACAGCAGCAGCCGCAATTTATTCATGTCCTAAAACCGGCCAACCCATTTTGATGGAAACAAAATTCATACTTAGTTCATGTTCACATGCTCCAACTTTATTGACCAACTTTTAAGTTTGTTGGAGGGAGGGGTGAGAAAAGTGGTAATTGATACGGAGTGGCTCTCTCGAATTAGGTGCCTGAAATTAGCTGCTGGTTAAGTCTTGTCATCATTTCTTTTTATTCCGGGCTTCACTGTATTTACATGAGGCTGAATTTTGTGATAAAATTCCACATAATTTAAAGAATCATAAAGAAATAAATTTTGTCATACATACAAAATACATACATATGTATGTACAATACATTAAATGCACAATACATTAAAAAAAAACAGTAAACACAAAAATAAGTACACAAATAAAATGAACTGTCACACAATTCAGAATTTGGTGAGCAAAACAAAACAAAGATTATTGAAACAGATTTTATTTGTGTGAACATTAAGGAATTAGAAAGAAATTAATCAACAAAAGTTGAAGGCCATGAGTTGAGCCGCGACTTGTTCCTAAATATTATGGAATCATCTGTCACTTCGCATTTATAATTTTATTTTATTCTCTTTCACGGCACACTTTTGGCATTTCTGTCTAAAAAAAATATGTTATTCTAGAAGTGCCTGGACATCTGATTAAAGGCGAACGGACAATGGCAGGGGACAGTTTACAAAAAATGAGGACAATATAGTTTTAAATAGAAATGTCTTACTTTATTGGTTACTCACATACAGAAGTCACCGGAAATACGGTGACGGATGACCAGGGGCCAGTTTACAACAAAGGGACACTGATCACATGGTAGCGTTCCTACTTACTGGCTACAAATTGCGTGTTGCAGTCAGCAGGACAAACAAAAAACGGTCCTTAAAGACGTCATGATGCGCCGCGGCCTTCCGTATTTAACAGTCGTGGTTTGTGCGCAAAAAATAAAACAGCTTGACACATATCCTTATGTGAGCATGTTTAACTATTGTTTGCGTTGTTATTATGTGGCCAGCCAAACAAAAGAGGACTTTTATGGGCCACATGTTGTGCTAATGTGACGACATTCTTACACTTGCAATTAAGTGATGAATATTCATACCAACCTGCACACGCACGAATATGTGCATGCCTCTAGTATTAGTGCTTGAATTCATGAACACGAATAGCGTAAAACAATAACATGTTGCAAAAGCACGCCAAATAAATTTCTAAAAGACTATAAGTGTGCGTCACGTACTGGATTTCGTTTTGTGCGACAAAAAAGTTTATACATATGAGTACTTTAAATGACAAAGTCTACAACTAGCAAGGAAATTCAAAATTTGTAAATTTTGCGGGCAGAAGTACTTTATTCCATGAAAATGACATCTTTAAACTTTTGCCAGTTACAGTTTTTGGAAGTTTACCTGAGGACATGGTGTACAAAAGCACCCTACACTTTTGATTTTTTTTCATACTAAAAGGAAGCGAACTGACTCACAATTTAATGCGTTTTGTTCTTGTTGTTGTTGTAGTGAAGGCTGGTTCAAGGCTTAACACTTTTTAATGCCTGTGTAACATTAGAAATAAATTGATACTTCCTTCAAAATTTTACAGCTAAACTGACTTAGAAATACTAGTTAAGAATTATGCCGAAAATATTTAGGGGTAATTACGGCAACCGTTGTTGAAACCGTTGCAAGTACTTGAGATGGAAGAAACTGCCACAAAAATTAGTAATTTATGACTCATTTCGTGGTAGAAGCGAAGCTCAAATTCTTACACACAACAGGTATATTTCTTTGCCTTTTGCGCAAGTTCGCTAAAATGAGGGTCAACAATAATTTATCTGAGTAATGGATAAAAATGTACAAAAGTACTTTAGGCCCAAACCCCAAGGACTATTTTACCGCAAAACAAAACACATGTTTATATGTATGTAAATGAAATAAAAATCAGAAAAGCAAAAATTTATCAATAATTCGAATATGTATTTATTTATGGTTAAATATTTGTTTAATTTAAACACCTAATTTTAGTTTTTGTCATCACTTTTTTTGGCCCTTGTGATTGTTTATTTGTGAAACAGCTGATTGTTTAACTATTTGCGCAAACTATGCCCACAAATAATTCAAATTCAAAATGGCTCAATTTTCGAATACGGAGTCCACCAGAATCGCAAAGCAACATAAAGAAATACGACTTTTGACTTTTTTTATTACTTTAGGAATTTAATGGAAGGTGCTGATTAGCGCCGTAAATGTGGTGAATTACCTGCTTGGTTTTGTGCAGTTCTTTTAATTAATTTAAATGAAATAATTTACATACCTATTTTGGTGCATCCACATGGCATTTCCAGAGCTTAACTCTGTCAAAAAGTTTTGTGTAGATTGAAGGAAATCTTACCGCTTAAAAGCAAATTCAGTAGAACAGAAATACGAATGCAAAACTTTTACAAGCGGGGTGGTAATACTTTATGTTCTAAGAATGAAGTGATCCCACCACAACAGAGCTGCATTTTAAAGTAAGCAGTATCAGCATTATCGGTATATGTAACAGGTTACAATTTTATATATTAGCTACAAATACTCAACTCAGCATTTTTATAGAGATGTAACAATCAGCTGTTTATTTATTATTTTTGATTTTTATTCAGCTCTTTAATTACTTACGTAATCTAACCGGGTAAACCTTAGAGATAACTAACACCGACTTTTGTTTTTAATTTTTAAATACGATAACAATTCCGTCCCACAAAATCTAAACACTGTGTAACGAAACTTTATTAATTTGTATAGGCGAAATTTTTGGCAAATTCAAACTGTTCAGATTGGAGATTTTCGCCACGATGTTCATGGCCTTCCGATTAAAATTTAAGTATTAGAAAACCAATAACTTTCAATTATTTTTAAATAATAACTGCTTATTTTTTCTTTCTATTGAGATGAGTTCACAGCAGATGAAGTTGACAGCCCAGCTGACGGTTGCTTTTTGGGTTTTCGTCATTCCACAGTTGGTAATTCGGTGCATGGCAGAGTTGTATTGGCGAGTTTAACGTTTTAATACTTTTCGCTTTTCATTTTGGGTTCTAATTCAAAATTACATTCAGTCTTCTGCACTTAACTTTGACTTTAACCGAGAATTCAGAAGCTGAGAGTTGAGAGTTGAGGGGAGAAATTGTCAGTAATTTTCAGCTCGCATTTCTTTGAACATTTTCAAGGAAATAAACAATTCCATAAAATATTTTCATAACTATGAATACAAAAGCCAAAAGTTCGTATCTATTTGCTTCGAATTTTCTGTCAGTTTAAGTAGGAATAATTTTAAAGTAATAAAAAATACTTATACACACATTCGCATATAAATAAATAAGAATGTGACCCTTTCATCATATTCACTCAACAAAATTACACCACAAATATTTTGACATCTAATGTCAGCTGAAATGCAAAAAGGACATAACTAAATTTTTTTACTATACTGCAGTGGAATAATAACATCTGGTATTAGTTATTGAAGAATATATATTGATTATTATATACATACACACATATTTGTATGTAAAATGTGTCATTTTTGGTTTAATAAGAGTAAAACTTGGAGCGGACTCGGATGTTGTTGAGATGCACCACAAGCAGTCAAAACCTCAATTTCGAATTTTTTCTTGGTTACGTAATGCCGCATTTCAGTTAGCGATAAACACTTTTGTGTTAAATGTAAAATATGTTTTTCTTTCTTTTTTCTTTGCTTTTTTGGAATGCCTGTTAACATTCTTGAATTTTTTATTGTAAAGGACAAAAACGGTTTGTTTTTGTGGTGGTTGGTGTTGTTGTTGTTGCATCTCGAATAAGTGCAATGTTAAGTGATGGGTTTGAGGCTCTTGATTAAATTAAGTGTGTGGTGTTGCATATAAATATTTTTCAGTGGTTTTCTTTTTCTTTTTGTTCTTTGAAATTTCCATTTTCTCTTGTTGTGCGGTAAACTTAAAAATTCTTTTAGCATTTGATAATACGAGGGTCGGCTATAAATTTGCCAGTAAACTAGACAATAATAAACGTGAAAAATTAAAATTAAACTTAAAAATTCTTTGAGTTTTAGCATTTGATAATACGAGGGTCGGCTATAAATTTGCCATTAAACTAGACAATAATAAACGTGAAAAATTAAAATTTAACTTAAAAATTTTTTGAGTTTTAGCATTTGATAATACGAGGGTCGGCTATAAATTCGAAATCAAACTAGATAAGAATAAAGAAAAAATAGACATTTAAAAAATAACTTTTATTAAAATCATATAACTGCAATTACTTGTAAAACTCCTGATAAACTCTTTTATGACTATATATTGTACATACAGATATATTAAAGGGGTTCACT
Organism: Epicampocera succincta; assembly: GCA_932526305.1. Taxonomy (NCBI): domain Eukaryota; kingdom Metazoa; phylum Arthropoda; class Insecta; order Diptera; family Tachinidae; genus Epicampocera; species Epicampocera succincta. The sequence continues at coordinate 65,841,613 of OW052034.1, forward strand.
TGAGATTGCATCAGGGGACAATAGAGTACGATCTCGTACTAAAATTCTGATTTCAGACACTAAGAGATAAACTTTGGAATATAAATTTTCGTAAAAATTATTTTTGTATTATTTTATAAGTAGCAAAGTAGTAGATTTATAAACTATAACTGCACAGAATAGGCGGAGTAACTAAGTCCATGTGCCCATGATGGCGTTACCAGACTCTTATAGTTGTCGGTGTGACATGCCTTCAAATAAGATGATGCGACAGCTGTTCTTCAACCCAGAGATGTTTTACGAGTTTCGTATAAGTTCAGGACTCTTCCCAGTGCAGTTTAGAGGCGCAAAATATGCATCGATGTTTTCCTTTTTTATGCAATGCGTGATGAGTTCACATCGATGCTTTCAGATATGTACATGTATCATTTAAAACTATCGATGTTATCTCGATGCATCGTATTGATTTCATTTGCAACTAAAAACAGAAAATATTTAATGAAAGTCAACTATATTTTTAAAACAACAAGGTGTGGTAAACTTATTATACATTCCAATTTGGCCTGGTAATAATACTTGTTATTCAAACTTTTGCAAAAGTAGTATTTTATTGCGCTTAAAAAAATTAAGCCTTTCAGATGATACGGAGGTGGTAGTCAATGCCTAATATTTATGTGATATGTTGTAGAATCTGGGAAACTACATTTTGTAGTCGTACTTCCACAGGATTCCAGTAAATTCATTTACCGGATTGAGCAGATAAGAAGGAGAAGTCATCCCATCAATTTTCTTCACTCTTATTTGCTCTCCAATTTCGATGAACTAATTTATGTGGGATCAACCCAGAGACTGAAATTGTTGCCTGCCGGATGCTTAAATCTTAAAATTGTAGATTGGGGATATATCGTACTATTCCAAACATCGACATTTAAGCGACGTATCGTATTCAAAACAATGATGTTGACGGTGCATTGGCGCACACTGTACGTTACCACACAATTACTTGAGATCTGAAAGGTTTTTTGAGATAGAAATGAAACACATTTCTCTTTCCTTTTTCATTCGGGTGGAGTCTTTTTAATGTGCATTTACACAAATATGCACAATTACACACATATATAATATGTTTACATATATTTCCAGTTATTTAATTTTGAGTGTTTAATGTGTTTGCGGCCAGTTGTCGCCATTTCAATATAATTGAGATGAATACGTTGAGAAATTCTCCAGCATATGTTTGCGGTGATTAATAAACATCAATAAATTCCACCGGCATACATTTTCCAGCGCGACATTGAAATTTATATAGCCCCACCCTGATGACAATCCGCCCAGCAAAGAAAATGTTTGTCTTACGAGGTCTGTTCAAAAAAACTCAAGTTATTCCCAAAAAGTTAAGAAGATGTGTGACACGTTGGTCCTGGATGGCCCAGTACGTCAACAGTGGCTAAATATGTTGAAGAAATGAAGAAACGTGTTATAGAGAATCGTGGAATCACTCTTAGAGAAATTGAGGAGGATGTCGGCTCATGCCATCCACATTTTGTTTATTTTTGGGCTCAAATGTTTGTTCCAAAATTGTTGAATTTTTACCAAAAACAAGACCAATAACGAAATCCTGCCTCAGCCACCGTATTATTTACATTTGGCACCCAACGACTTTTTTCTGCTCTGAGATGATACTTTGCCGTGAACAATATAGAAATTGATGAATAAGACTCTTTTTATATACTTACATGTGTGTGGCGTTGAACCATAATAGCTTAAGTCGAGGTAAGACGAAAGTAGAAATTTTCAAAGGTAAAAACTGCATTTAAGAATATTTGTTAATCAACAAAATTGGCAACAAAAACTCATGAATAACACAAAAAAGAATTTTGCCAAACAAAAAATTTAATATTTCCTCAAATGTATAAAATTAGATGCACTTTTTGCAATTTTAAACTCCCATTTAAGTTGTTATGATAAATTGCCACAGATATTTTATTTAATCACGGTCTATGGACTAATATCCATCTCTACAGACCAATAACACCAATTTAATGATTTAATATTTCATAATATAAATATTTACAGGGTAATCAATAAAGTGAAAGAAATCATTAAAATGTTTCTCCAAAAGGATTCGCAGTTTGTGTAATTCGTTTGAAGTCAGTCGAGATCAAGTGGTGTAAAATTCCGGGAATTTTAAAGTTGATTCTCATTAGCAGAAATTCGGAACAAGCGGAGCCAATTATCAGGTTTAATATAAAAATTTGCTAGATAAGAATTATTCGTCTATTTTCAAAAGTCGGCGAATTAACAAGAGTTTTGTAGAATATGGGGAAAGATTTACTTTGCAGACAGATATGCAGGATATGACTCTAAGCAATATATATGTATTCCAGAATCCACCTTTCCAATGATGTGTACAATTGTTTGGTTATTATAGGACGAGTAAAATCCTTAGCCCAACGCGAACACACCACGAGCTGTATTTATCATCATGATAATATTTGTTTGCTTGTTAAACCTTGAAGAACGCCTTGATTGGCAACCAAATCAATCATGCCAATTAATTAAATTAAGGGTCATCAAGTTGATAATGCGCCAATCATAACATCTATCCAAGATCACGTTTTAAATAATTGCCCTCCGCAATATATTATTATAGGTTAGAAAAATCTTCACATCTTCCGCATACAGCAAAACATTACAAAATGTTATTACCGTCGGCAAATCGCTTATGAAAACGGAAAATAATACCGGACCCAAGTGGTTCCCTTGAGAAACTCCAGATTTCACAATAATATTATTAGAGGTGACATCTGACAAATTAACTAATTATTTATGACTAATAATTGCAGATATTATAAAACTGACTAATTTTAAATTTACTTCAAAACCTCTTAAAACAAAGCAGCCAAATTGCCAGCAATTTCGGTCATAATCGGCCATCGAAATCTTAAAAATGTACACATTTTATGTTGACTGGGTATTATTTTTCGATAAGGCAAACTGTCCAGCAGTTCCAGGAAGAAGCTACAAATAAATTCCCTGTTAATTAACCTCTCTCTCTCTCTCTGTCTCATCTTATGAGCCGTCGTTTAACTTAAAGTTGAGCAATAATTAAACGTTACTTTTAATTCATTCATCTTCATTAACATTCAGATCAAAACAACTTAAATAGGTTTCCCTTTTCTTGACCATAAATATTTTAATAGAACAACAGGGCAGGTAAAAGTATAATCTGCAATAAGTCATAGCTGGAATATGTTTATTGTCTTTAAATAGGCAACAAGTATATTCGCATATTCGCCTCTATTCTTACACAAACTTTTCTTTTCCAGCACTTTTAATGACTGTTTTGTGTGCACGTTTGTGCGCTTTGGCTCACGAACAATCTCGACGGCTGTATTTGTTTAGTACCAACTTGTTGTGGTCATATTTATAGTTATTTTTCTTGTTGCTGTGGCTGTTGTTCTTAATATTATTTAGTCCTTTGAGTCGCTGGTGTCCTTTAATGATATTCTTACTATAATATTTTTCTGCTGTAAGTTGTTTGTACAAAAAAAAATAAAGTTCAGGTCTGTTGGTATTTAATTTTTCGAGCATGTTCCAGGGTCATAAAATAATAAACTTTATGTTCTTAATAACCTTTGCGGCAGAAGAAGTAATGCTGGCTTAACTTATGAAGTGCTTACGAGTAAGTCTTGTATACAAATTGTGGTGATAAAATTTGCTAAAGCATTGAATTAGACAGCTGCACTGAACGTTATCAGAACAGATTATGAACAGATGTTACAAAATAAAAGAACATACCTGAGGCGTTTTATGATTTTTTAACCCTAGAAAATTTCAAACTAAAGCTCGTCTGTCAGGCAACTTTTGAAAAAATAGAATTTTCTTTTTAGTTTTTCATAAAAATGTTTGTTATTTAGCTATAAAACAAAAAAAACATTTCATTAAAACGATTTTATAAGACAATAACACTTCAATATATATTTTTTTGCAAAAAAAGAAAAGAAAATGTTATATATTTTTTAAATTTAAAATAAAAAACTTGAATTAAAATTTTTTCAGAAAAATTTAGTATTTTCAGTCTATTAGTGATATTTTGGTTTGGGCATAAAAATAAGTTCAGAGCTTTTTTCTTACGTCACATTGATAGCAATTTGGAGATCTATGTTCCAGGCCGTATGTTTTATTCATTTTGCATAATAATCAGCACTCATACGCTTCCTGTTTGTCAGCCAGTAATTGCTTACTGTTGATCTTTCCCTTTTCAGAGTTTTCTTGTCCTTGGAAGTATGAATAAAGATGCCAATTGCTTTTTTGTGAAAAAAATTTCAAAGCATTGCCAAAGCTTTGTTAAGCCCCTAAATTATTTTTTTATTGCAAAACAATATGTACAATGTTCTCGCTGGACTTCTGCTCGAACTTCGTTTTCCAGAAGACGGTTCAGTCGACCAAATATAATCCTACCTCTCACCATAGTTTTGTAAGACTTAATTATTAAAGAATCAATAATTTGATCAATACTTTGTGATGTATCCATTGACCAAACTGTAATGGAAATTCTTTATGGCCTACGATTATATTTTTCACTTCATCCTCAGACTCAACTTCAAAAGTAGGAACAACTAAACTATCGTCTGAATCGAAATCCACTTCTGTTTCGCTTTCATTTTACGGCAGTTCTTCTTCTAAAACTTTTTTCTATATCTAAAGCAAACAAAAAAAACCATCAAGATTCCCTTCAAAGCCGCAACATATTTTTAAAATTTAATAATAACACTAAATTTAACACTTAAATTTAACACTAAAGCTCGCCTCTCAGGCAACACTAAGTAATAAATGTCCGTAAGAAAAAAACTTTGTGCAATGAATGTCCGCTCACAAGCTGCCACAAAAGAATACTGTGTTGGTTTGAAAGCTCGTGTTGTTCCTTGCACTCGATCGTATCGATCGATCACAGCCGGTGCTTAGGTTTTTAGGGTTAAGAAAGAGGTACTCGTATTTACGAACAAAATTGTCCTTAAAACGGCAATAAGATTTTGCCAAACAAAACTGTAATATTTCTTTAAATTTTGCAAATTTAAAACTCGACCTAAGCTGTTAGGATACTCGTAAAACGTCACAGATTCGCATACAGTGGGCCCTCAATAGCGCGCACTTTCGTTTCCACGAATTTCGACTGGTATGAAAGGGTAATTGTTTGCATTGGCTATTCTACAGCACGCATTTCAAACTGCTTTGCAATTCCCTAATACAATTGAGAAGAATTTGTTTAAATTAAACTAATTGTAGTTTTCTGCTGCCATCTACCGAGTAATAATGAGTATGAATTTCTTTTATAAAAAGTGTCTTGTGTCACGTGCTCTAAATTTGGTACATGCAGTATTTTTAAAGCCAAACCAAGAGACGAAAAACGCCAATTGAATGAAAATTTATTTTCAAACCAAATTAAAAATGATCTAAATCATCCTTTTGTTCTATAAGAAAATAGAAGGAACAAGTTTTGGTTGCTGCAGGTGCGGCGAAATCCCCTACGCTATGGGAACTTGAATATTTCAAAAGAAATTATTGGCTACCAGAGTCTTTTTATGGCAAAGACTCTCTTATATTTCACATGGAAATAATTCGTGCTAATGGACGTCTACTGTATGCCGTTAACTGATATGCCAAATCGATTATGTCAATAACATCCATGTCCTCTCCAATTTTTACTCACTTATTGTACAATAAAAATCAGACATTTTATAAGCGAAAGTCAAAAGTATGTAACGGCCAGCGAGAGCAAACGAACGTTTTGAAATCGCCAAGTGGTTTGAAAAACGCTCATTTGATCGCATGTTTTACCTGCTGTCTGTAATTTTAATAAATCAGTTGTTTAAATGAGATCGTCCGTCCAATAATTGTCAGGCAATGAAATTGTAAGATTGTCTTACAATCGTCTTAACGGACAATTTATTACCGGGTGCCAATTTTGCCTTATCAGTAAATTGTCAGCAAGTAGTCAAATCTAAGAATATTTTAAGATCTGACAACCGTCTGTACAAAAGTAACTTAAGTGTATATATGTATTCCGTTTATTATTATTAATGAGCGTGTAAAATGAGTGCCTACCGCGTAAAACGGAGAGTAGGTGTATTACAAATTTAATAAACATTTTTGCTATAAAGAAGAAGTCTCAACATAAAATGTTTAAAAGACAATTTTATTACCTGGTATTGGACCACAAACTCTGGGTATTATTTCTAGTATTGCTGAACATGATGGATCTTCGAAGCATAATTGACGTGCTAATATACAATTTAAAATTGCCGAAGCAACTTTGATGTTCGACCCTGAAAGAAAAAAAAGAACATTAAGGTAAATAAAATTTAATGTAAGTATGAATATAGCAAATCAAATGTAATTTAATGATCATATTATGCTCGTAGACTTTTAATACTGCACCTTAAGATATGCTATAAAAACTCATCACTTAAAGTTTTCTTACAACGTACAGCATTGCCAGCATGAGTATTTTTCCATATGCGATATTACAATAAATATATAAATATAGTGTTAACCTCATACGTGACTAATCAGACCCCAAAGGACCTCAATTAAGCATTAATTTGTTGAGAATAACCACCTGAATATGACAATAAAACCGGCTCCACAATGCAAAATATTGCTTATTGCTTTGCTTAAATTAAGGTTATGAGAACACGTACTTACATATATCAATGCGCATTTAATAAAAATATGGCAAAAACGATGGCCGAAACCAATTACAGAATTTTCTCAGAAACATTTATATTTTATCGCATAAGCAACCAACTTTAATAAAAAAAAATTATTCTTGGAAAAGTAATCGATTTTGACGTTTTTATGTTTGCAATAGTTATCACATGATTTTGTAGGCAGCCTACAATAAAGATTAGCTAAATTTGACGTTGTACACAATTTAGGTATTTTACGTTTATATTACAAATCTATTTTATATGACAAGTCCAGACAGAGTGTGAAGGTTGTAGGGAAAGGAAAGCAATAAATATGATAACATTAATTGTTAGCAACTTTTTGCGTTATAAAGAGATTATAAATAAAAATAGTTGTGTATTTTATAAATTCAGCAGTTGATTTTCTGTTCAAAGCTTCTGGCAACCCTCCTGGCACGATCAGTTTCTCAGCATCTCTGTGTTTTCCATAAAAAAAATCAACAGCTGGTTGTTTTATTTACACAGAACACAAGTTTGGCGTCTCTGAAAAGTTTTTATAATATAAAAGTGAAAATATTGACTTTAATTGGAAAAGAATCGTATTCGAAATAATGGAATTAGATCCAGATATTGTTAAGGAATTCGAAGAATTAGAAGTTTGCACGAAAAAACCTTCGTTAGAAGAACTGAATGAATTCAACGCCAATGAGCCGCTAAAAGTTCTTAACAGTGTCGACAATAACAAATTGTTAGCAAAACATCATGCAACGTTTACGACCATTCCCAAGTTTTTCCATGCTCCACCGTCGCCAAACGACACTTTAAAGCAGAATTTACGCAAAGAAGCCCACTCATTGTTCCTACAAAAACGCTCGCAAGAGCTTTTGGACAACGAAGAACTAAACACGTTATGGTCGATCTTGGAAAAACATTGTACGCAAGTGACACCGTTGGGTCAGCAACTAATTGGCTACGATGACTATTTGAAGGTCATGCAAACAGTGAGTGAAAAATGTCGCAAATATTTAACCGCCCGTTTGTTTGCCAAACTTCAATGCCACTCCGGTTATGCGGGTAAGGTGGAAATTGTTTCCGTTTTCAACTATACCATGCGTAAAGTATGGTTGACACAGGGCCGCATTGGCCTATCTTTTTATGACGATGTTGGTCAGGGGTATCTAAGAGAAATCGATATGGAAAACTATATAATCGATATTATACCAACCTTGGCCCAAATAAGCGGCTGTGTCCAACCTTCATTTCAAAGCTTCTATGTCTGTACTGTGGTCAAAAAGTTCTTCTTCTTTTTGGATCCGCTGCATACGGGCCGCATACGCATACGGGACATTTTAGCTTCAGGCCTGCTAACAGAACTGTTGGAATTAAGAGATGAAGATACATCAAAAGAGTCCCAGGAACACAATTGGTTCTCTATGCCAGCGGTTTTGACGGTGTATGGCAACTATTTGAATCTCGACAAAGACCACAACGGCATGTTGAGCAAACAAGAATTGGCAGATTATGGCTCCGGTACACTCACCTCGGTGTTTTTAGATCGCGTTTTCGATGAGTGTCGTACTTTCGATGGCGAAATGGACTACAAAACATTTTTGGACTTTGTTTTGGCGCTCGACAACCGCCATGAACCGCAATCACTACACTATCTGTTTCGTATTTTAGATGTGCAACATAAGGGATATTTGACCGCTCAGACTTTGCACTATTTTTTCAAGGGCATACAAGAGCAAATTCGGGCGGTTAATGCAGAATCTGTTAACTTTGAAGATTTAAAAGATGAAATTTTTGATATGGTAAAAGCGAAGGATCCGTACAAAATAACTCTACAGGATTTGATAAATTGGTAAGTAGGATGTCAGTAGAAATTACCAGACATATACAAAATTCGTTTTTCATTGTTGTTGTTTTGTTTGTTTAACACTTCGTTAGTTTTCTTGCCATAATTATGTGTTTTATTCACTGGCTTTTATGGTTCTTAAAGTTATTAATTTCTCTGCTTGTAAACCTGTAGCTTTACGCAATACATTTACGTGGATACATTTAGTGACTTGGTTTGTGTACTAATATGTTTCAGGTTAAAACAAAAGTCAAAGTTTTGTAAACTTTGGCTATTCTAAAATCTTCCTGGTTCAGTCGAAATTTTCAATAAAACAAGTTAATTTCGAAATTTAAAATTGATTAAATTAAATATGATATGATTGGAGCGTTTCGTTTCCAAAAACTTTTTTATAACATTTATTATTAGTTCAAAGTTAAATCTTTGATGGTTACATTTTTCATTTCGAACTATCGCAAAATAATCGTATTTGAATGATGAAAATTATGTACTGAATTTCATTGAAATTTTGTTCTAATTATATTAAAAAGTCACAAATAAAGGCAGCTTAATCCCTTTATATAGCGTATCAAAAATGTATTTCTATTTGCATTAATATCTTCTTAATTTTTATTTAATTAAAAAGAATTGTATTTAAACCAACACTTTTCATTTCATTAACATGTCAAATTAGTATTTAAAATAAATATTTTGCCAATTCTTTATTTAATCATAGCAGCAATAATTAAATTGATTAATATTTAATAATTTTATGTGTGTGTTTTCTGGTTAAAAAGTCAACATTTCATTGTAAATTTACTACCAGTATTAAATACTTTTAATATGCATCTTCAATAAGAAAATATTAACCCAATTTATGTTTTCGTAATTTAAAGCTGACGGCCTGTGTATTTGTGTGATATAACTTTTAATTTTGTATATTCAATTCGCTTTATTCTCAATATTCATGCTTCTACAAGTATTGCCTGTATGAAACGTTTGTATACAAATAATTTTTAACATAAGTATTCGCTATTTTATATATTTATGTACATATGTATGTACGCGGTTTCCATACACTAACATAATGCTGGTTACATTGGCATTAAAACGTATCACGATTTTTTCGAGTATGGCATACAACGAAACAGTTGAATTCTTTGGCTGTAACTTTTGCCACTGCTGAAGTTGGCTTCTGTTCTATATACAATTCATGTACATTTGTATGTGTATGTACCTACATATTTACTATTGTACATAAAAGTTATTTATACGAGCATACTTAAAAAATCATGAACTAAAAACGAAACCTCAACAATATTTCTATAAATACAAAACTGTGCTTTCATATACTACATTTATGAAAACACGAAAAGGAGTCATGTTGCAATTTATACCTTCACTTGGCACACCCACGTCGCAGGAATTTATAAAGTGAATGTTTGCTTTTGTTGGTCAGGAGAAAATCTTATTTTCTTATTTAGCTCAATTAAATGTGGATGGGAGCAAAATGTATTTGAAATTCCTTACAAAATGATTAGCTCGGAGCGTCCTGTATTTAATTAATTTTGCGACTGTTGTTAAAAGTTTTCTCAAAGGAATTATTTATTTTTACATCCTGATTGGTAGATTCTTTAATTTGTCATCAATTATTTAACGAGTTTTGTTAAAAAAAAAAATAATTTCTATAAGTTCGGAAGTAAATTATTGTATTGATAGCAGAGTAACCTGGTTGATCTTTTAATGTAGTAAATCCGGCCAAAGTTCTAGCATTTACTATACAATACAACGGCAACCAAATGTTAAAAAAACAGTACCAAAAGCTGTGGTAAACAAACATGTTAAATGTACCAGAATAAACAGTCAAGCGCTTTGTCGGCAAAACTATTGCATTTAACTTTGTTTCATATACGATACATTTATAGAAACCTGCGGTCACAAGCAAGAAGAGCTTAAACCGAAATACATGCATTTGAGATAATTCAATTTTAATATGCGAAAAGTTTTTTCACAAATATATATAAGTAACGACACATTACAGTGCAACATTTTGACCAAAATTAACTAAAACCAGTTAACGACATATTTAATAAAATAACATCTCTCTCTATTGCAAAATAAAAAAGTTTATAACAACTTTGATTTTCTTTTGCATTAAAGAATTTATTGCATTAAAGATTTTCTTTTGCATTAAAGAATTTATTGTACTTGAGTTTATATGGCCCTAAACGATTATTGCGAATTAAAATTGGCTGAGGAATGGATAATTCGTTTATGTCAATATGTCTTTGCTCTTATTTGCGTGAACAACCCAAGTCCTTATAGTGTTTGTTAAATAAAACAAAATATTGCGAGAAAGTAATTCTGGATATTTTGATGCCTCTTGATAATGTTAAGGAAATTCCAAGCGACTAAAGTCAATGCGTTTTTTTTTTTTAATCTAGAAAAATTAGTTTAGGGAAATGAAACTTGGGGGAAAAACCAAAGCCATTTTTTGGTATTTTTTTTTTTGGAATTATGCTACGAGTACATAAAACTCGTTGCTTTCTTAAGTTGAGTCAGAATCCATGCCTCGAGACCAGACAAATAAAATTCAAATTGACAAATCATAAACAAAAGTCTGGCTGTTATTTAACAACTTTCAATGCATAAAAACGTTACTGGGGCTTTGTGTGGTAAAATCATAGTAAATATAACAGAGTTGGGAGCCAGAAACTGGCTTTTAAAAGTATTTGTTACGTCTTATGAAATTAAGCTTAATTCTTGTTTTACTTGCTTTAGAAAAGTTGCTTGTATTGGCATAATCGAACAAAACTTCAGTTTATGTTTTTAATTTATAGTTCCGTTACTAAAATATGTAGATGAAATGCTTGTTCAAGTACTGAAAAATATTACTGCTTTTTAGTGCTTTGTTACTATTTTCAAAAACAGTTAATCAATCTGCTTAAATTATTATTATTTTACTTATTTTATTTTGCTTATATTTATCAATAGGTTTTTCTTACTTTTTGCCTAAACCTTTATTTTATTTTGATTAATCATATATGTAAATATAATAAAATATTTCTTATTGTAAATTTTATCGTTTTCTTTAGCTGTTTATAATATCACTCTAAACACACATATTTATGTGAAACTTTAATAAATATTGTAAATAAATAACAAAAACACCTAATCTGCTTGGCTTAGTAACTATAATTTTTTAATATGTACCACGAATTTTGTACCGAAATTTTTCTTAATAAGTCTTAGTAAACTAAAAAAAAAAAAGGTAACAATTACAAACAAAGCTGTTGTTAATTTTTATTAACTTTATGCGCTCTACTTTGCCATTCTACTAACAAAACTAAAACTCTTTTTACGGCTGCACTTAAGACGAGTTCTTTAATTAGCACTAATAATAGGCCGCCTGGTTTGTTTAATTGTTTTACGAAATAACCTACTCATATCACCAATTTCAGTTCATGTACATACATAACTTTAGTTTACCCGCTAATAATTAAAATTTTTGTATTAAATCTGCTGTATTATGTGCAAAATCATCTATCCATATTCCATATCGTTACTTGATACCGCTTTTTTTCTGTTTGCATCGTCAACATTTGAACTAAAAATTGTAATAAAAAAATAATGCATTAACAAACATATGCAATATAATTTATATATTTCTTCAAACTTGTTCTTTTTTTTTCCTATACAGCGGCCAAGCGGAAACGGTTGTATCCATATTAATTGAATTTCATAAATTCTGGGCTTATGAAAATCGTGAAGAAGGTTCTCATAATGTTTAATGTTATATTTTACGCTTCGCTCTTAAGCTTACAAACTATTATTAATTTCTTTTTAATTTAACAGGATATTGAAATATGAGTGTATTGAAAGAAAAACTATAGTTGAATTTCTATAGAAAGAGAGAAGAAAGAACACTTCAAAAGTTTGCCTGAATGTACGTTGTACGAATGTGCTAATTTAAATACCATATTCTGGTATATATTTAACACATGTATGTATGTATGTACGTCAGCTTGTATTGTCGCCTGCGAACTATGAATTTGTGGCGTAAAATACACTCGAGTTGTTAAATTTATTTAAACAATATTTGTAAAATATGTATATGATACCTGTAAGTTTTATTTAATTTATATTCTTTTCTATTAACATTTGATTTAGCTTAGAAAATATTGTTTTTAATTAAGTATTATATTATTTTAAGTGTTCTAGTAAATTTTTTTAACACATGTTTTTTGTTTGAAAATAAAACTACAAAAACGAAATTGACGCACTTTATTCTCGGCTGGAAGTGTGGCCGCATCACATTATGCTTTTCGGAACTGAATTTACATTTACACTTTCTGTCCTGCTGGACACAAAAATGATGTGTTATGAAAAAAATATATATCAAATATCTGGTATATTGTGGAATCGTTTTAAAATCTGTGTTATAAGATGTTGCTGTCATATGCCAAGAATTGTTTAATTGTTTAATATTTTACATACAGCAAAAAGTAATAATACCATTTGAAGTCTCTGAAAACTTTGGGAAAACTGTTCGTTTTGTTCAGTTTGTTTATGCTTTAATATTAAATTAAGGGCTTAAAATGTTGTTTTAAGACTATTTGTACTTGATATGTCTGTCACTGGTTTATTTTGAGATTATAATAATGATTTTGCTTCGTTGGAGTTGCATGTGGAATTACAATAACGTGATTTGGTTTCACTGGAAAGTGAATGATGGGGTTATATAAAATACTCTTAAAATTGCATAAACATTTTTAGTATTCGATTAAATATGTAAAACTCAACAAAACAAAATTTTTTCCAAATCTTTACTAGTATTTAAAATCAGGCTAATTATTCAATTACAGTTTTTTTCCATGTGTATGTATTAGAGGTCTGCATCGAACAAGTTTCTACTGTGTCTCTTTTCGTGCACGAATAACACATACATACATACTTTGAAGTCTTCAATGAAGAGAACAACATGTTTATTTTTTAAGCTCATTTCTTTTATTTAGTTGTAGCGAATTATTTATGCTCCCTAAATATTTAAATGTGACGATCGATCTTGTTGTCATGTTTGAATTTGGCGGCCATTTATTCGAAAATTGTTCCACCGATTTGTTTGGTTTTTAGTCAACAGATCCTCCACGCTTTAACATTGTCGTGCTCATGTCTTGCGAGATGTCTCAAAGACAAGGCCAACCAGGACGTTTGCGGCGCTCGTTACGGTGAAGTAATCGTTAACACTTTATTGAAGTGAACGACGTCCTATCGTATTTCGAGAAGCTGTAAAACATGTACATGTTTATATTCCTTGTAGAAGGTGTTATTCTACCCATGTCCCATATTGCGTCATTGTTAGATAGAAGCTCTGGAAATGCAAGTTGTTCATTCAAGGCCTGTGTCCTTTGTATTCTATCCAGCAAACTGGTATTTCATGCAGTCCTAAATATTGACAATGGACATATATATAAAGAGTCAAAGCGATAGTACAAAACTTAAATAAAGAACAGCACAAAACTTGAAATAACAGGTAATTAACATCTTAGAATCCTTTCTGGTCTCTGCGAGCGGCTTAACTCTTCCGTACACTTAACTTTTGCGCATCTTGTTTTTCACAAATTCACATTTTTAAAATCATAAAACAATAAAAACGTGAAGTTTTATATGTTTTTCACTTGCAATTTATACAGGGTGTCCGCCGGGAAGGTGTTCTACTTTGTTTGTTTGTTCGTTTATAATTTTTGATTAAATGAAAGAATTGATAAATGTTTTATTTAATGTCGGCAATTATGTACGGAATACAATATCAGATAAATGTTAGCCTCGCAAATGCCAGCCCTTTGAGCACATTTTTCATTACATTCTCACACATTTCACGCGGTATATCAGTAATTGCGTCGAATTGAGGTTGATGGATTGTTTTGAACACTTTCTTGAGCGGCACTAATGTTTTCAGCCGATCTTGCAGTACGTTGTGGTCCATACTTGGTCCTATCACCTACAGACCGTCTTTCTTCGAAATCATTCACTACACGATAAATAGTGCGTTTGGTGACACGTTGTTTCTCACAAAAATGTCACGTAACTTTCTCATCGTGCCAGTAATCGATGATTGATTTTGATAAAATGTTTTAACAACTAAAACACGTTGGTTTATCGAATATTTTTCCATAATAAATTTGTCACGTGTCTACTTCACGACTGCCAAATATGAACTATCAGAACTAATGTTTACCAAAATGGTGGCAAAACAAAGTAGTATACCTTCCCGGCGGACACCCTGTACATACGAAGTTATCAACATAATCTCCTTTGACTTCTATACACTAAGACCAACGTTTCTCCAACTTTTTTATCCCTACCGAAAAAAAAAAATGATTTGTCTAACGAAAGTCATCAAAACAGGCATTTGTTTGTGAGATGATTTCGTCGTTGCAGTCAACAAGAAATCTGGCGAATAGGGCGGATGAGGGAACAATTCGTAGCCAAATATATGGATTTTTGCCATGGAAACTGCGCATGTCACACGCTTGCGTTTGCGGTCGATTGCGGAAAGCTTTCTCATACCCAAGTAATGATTCAAAATTGAAACCACTGAGCCCTGTGCGATGCCTTCCACAATGTCTCTCTCGGCTAAAACCGTATCATGAATTTTTTCAACTGTTTTGGATGTAGAGACCTCAACTGGGCGTCCAGAACATTCGGCATCTTCCGTACTTGTACGGGCACATCAAAATTCAGTAAACCACTTCTTTACCATGGAAATGAATGGCTCCCCATATTAGCCTTGGAGTGAGTGTTGGGTTTTTACGCAAAAATTAATGCTCAATGAGCACAAAAAATTCACTTAGACAGGAGTCTGACTGAACTGACAGTTGCCTGTTGACAGGAGCAGTGCTGCCATTTTAATTAATAAGCGGGAAATTAGTAAAGTCACTGATTTATGGATCCACCCCCGTAAATAAACCAAGTTCGCTTTACCCTAGTGTCTAAACACAATGTGCAGTTTGGTCGTCGCGACGTGAACACAATAGAACAAATAGATCAGCCGGTATTCGGCAAGTAGCAGCAACATCAAACAGTAATAGGAAGGGCAAGTAGTTTTACTGCAAACATTTTTGTACTAGAAATGTGTAAATTTTCGTAGTTCGGATAAGGCGATGATGCGTTCATGCTTTACCACTACACTTGCACTTTACGCATACAAACACATATAGGGGCTTGTGATAGAAACCAATCGTTTTGGAAATTATTGCTTCCAGAAGTTGTGACGGAAAACAATCGATTTTGAAAATATATATTGTGGAAATATATTTCGCTGAAGGCATTTTAAAAGCCTTGATATTATATAAAATGCTATACGAAGAAGGTTATGGACGAAAAGCATTTGATAAACTTTGTTTTCTGTTTAAAGGAATCATTTTCCAGATTGTGCAGACCTGTAGTAAGTACATGCATACATAGATTTGCATATAACTATTATCATTGCATTTTATTGTTTGCAATCTTATTTCAGTGCAATGTCTTTATTTTTCTTCATCACATTTCCGTAGACTGGATGGACGGTTCACTGTTTCGTTTCGTTTCCATGGCCATAATTTTCAATGATTGCCAATTGATTTTAATGGTTATTAAAATTTCAAGAAAGTGATAGTTAAAGTGGTTCGTTTCTCTTAACTTATTTTATGGAGGCGAGCATTTGATTGTAATGAATTTAAAAGGTTTTTGATGCAAATTGGAATGCAGAAAAAGAAAATCGTTTCGGAGTGGATTGTTTGCCTGGAGAAAGTTGCAAGACGATGGAAATCAGGATGCTCACCATCCGTACAAGTGTGTAACTTGTTTTTTTTTTAAAGAAAGGACATTAATATGAATGTGATAGAGCAGCGAAAATAAAAAAAAAACGATTTTCTTGTTGATTGTTTAGTATGAACATATTCTCTGTATTAAGAGAGTCAGTGTTCTTATGCTACCGACCGAATAGATTTCCTCATTTTGTCTTCCAATACATACAACAAGAAAAATGTTTCCCTTTACAAAATATATGAATCCATTATTAGAATAACGTTGGTGCACAGATGACATCAGGAGTCAAGGATTGAAGTTTCCACTTCCTTGTTATAGATTTTTATTAGATTACAAATATTCACATAGAAACGAAATTAATGCGAAATTGAAAATGAAAATGTTTTTACTTTCTACAGAAAATGCAAAACGCTAAAAATTTTCAAACTTCAATTCAGTTCAAAATGTAATTGGTGTTCAAAATTTATATGAAGAATGGCAAAGCACCCTGTTATAACCGATAAAGTATTGGCTGAAAAAGTAAAAATAATTTTGTTAACTAGTTTTAAATATTTTTTATACAATTTTCATTTTAAGCCCTACAGTTTAACAAATAAAATATGGATATACCTGTTTTTTGGTGGTGTCTTTTCCAGCTGTCTATATGCCGCAATTACGTATGTATTAAGTGTAACGTAGAAAGAAGACTATTCGTGTTTTATTTATTTATTATTATTAAAAAGTTTTTTTTTTGTTAAATTCTCAATGTCGACTATAAAGTTGAACATTTTCATAGAGTTTCAAGTTCACTGACGAGTAGAGCAGCACCTACGAACTGTCGGCATATAGACAGCTGGCAAACACAGCAAAAAACAGGTTTAAATATT
Source organism: Epicampocera succincta (assembly GCA_932526305.1). Taxonomy (NCBI): domain Eukaryota; kingdom Metazoa; phylum Arthropoda; class Insecta; order Diptera; family Tachinidae; genus Epicampocera; species Epicampocera succincta. Next base: position 65,858,793 of record OW052034.1, read on the forward strand.
CTGTTTTTTTTAGTAATTAAGTATCAATTTTAATATTTAACTTTACACAAGTATTTCATCTATTTTTAATAGTTAATGTTTCCACAACTATTAAGTTTCAATAACTCGTTTTGTTATAAAATTTCTGGAAGCGTTAGAAACCTGCAAAATTGAAAAATGTATAAATTCTTTTGTTGTATAAATTTCGTGACACAAGTGAATAATAGTTTTAGGCCTAAAAAGGTTCACCGATTTATGTTATTGGTAAAAATAAAATTGTTTTTCTATATAACCGATTTTAATGAAATATGAGAAAGAATTAGGCTCGTAACCAAAAATCGAATATCCGGGTCTATTCTATCAACGGGTGTTTATTAATCGGTCCTGTTCTGTAAACCGAATACGAGTAAATTTGTAGTTTTCAAAACGAATTTTTATTGTTAAATTTTCTGTGACCTGAACCCCATTACGTTTCAAGGTATTTTCGTTTGTGCTAAGAAATGTTGCCTTATAAAAGTGTATTCGTTTTTGCACATCGCACATTCGCACTATGACGCCTTTATTAAAATTAAATCGACTGCAAATAATTTTGTATTTAACTTTAATATAAAGTGATTCTCATTAAACCCTTATATAGGGTGTTTTTTTTAGAGGTATAGAACTTCGAATTGAAATAAAACACAAGAAAATCGTTTTAATGTCCATCAATTTGGCTTTATTGGAAGGATAATTTTACGCCATTAATGTTTAAATATGATTTCGGGCATGTGGCCGCCGCGGCTGGCTCGAATAAAGCCAATTCTACAGGTCCAATTTTTGACGGACAAAAGTTGATGGACAAAGCTCCAATTGCTGTGCACGGTGGCGAATCGATTCATTCGGGTCCTCTTCAACACTTTGCTCTACAGCGGCAATTGTTTCTTCGGTGCGCACTGTTCGACGTCTCTGCGGATGCGTATTATCACATAGAGTAAACGTAGTGCGAAAACGATCCATGGTTAACCGAATTAATTGCTCTGATGGACGATTATGTCGACTTGCGGTAAACTTGCTTGCGGTAAACTTCGCGAACTGAACCATTATTTTCGAAATAAATTTGCACGATTTGCAAGCGTTGTTCTTTTGTCAACCTGTTCATGATGAAATGGCAAACCAAACTAAATATTAATCACTTGACAGCTGACAAAATGGCCGCCAGTTAAAAAAGTGATGCCAACTTAAAGTTGTATACCTCAATAAAAAACACCCTGTACAAGGTGCCGCAAAAATAACCTTCCGATGTTTTTTGGCTGTAATTTAAAAAAAAAATGAAAAACTTTGATTCTTCTTGTGGATTATTTTTATTTGGTCTTTTAATTTTTTTTACATCAAGTCGAGAATATGATGTCATGTAAATGGCAGTTTCCATCACTTTGTCCAAAACTTCCAACGATAGGTCCTCACATTCTTGACGGATATTGTCTTTAAGAGCTGCAAGAGTCTGAGGCTTGTTGACATAAACCACAAAAAGAAGTCTGGAGCGGTCAAATCAGGCGATCTTGCTGGCCAGTGCAAATCGCCAAAACGGAAGATTAGGCGCCCGGGAAATGCATCCTTCAGCATATCGGTTGTGGCACGTGCAGTGTGTGCCGTTGCACCGTTGCCTGTTGGAACCACATGTTTTCCAATCCCAATTCATCAAGTGGTGGCAAAAAGAACTCGTTGATCATTGCTTTGTAGCGCTCACCATTCACAGTAACCGTTTGGCCCGCAACGTTTTCGAAGAAAAAAGGTCCGATGACTCCTCCAGCGGGTGTAATGGCTCTTCGTGGGTTACACGCAGATTTTCAGTGCCCCAGAAGCGTAAATTTTGCTTATTTACGTACCCGCTAAGATGGAAATGGGCCTCATCACTCATGATTATTTTTGATGAAAAATCATCTTCCTCTTGGTGGTGATTAAGGATGGCTTGGGCGTATGTTAGACGCGATTGGCGGTCAGCAGCTAACAGCTGATGCACCGTCTGGACTTTGTTTTCGCTGTAAAGACCGTCGACTGACACCCATTTGCGTGGCACGTCGTCTGGTCGATGTCGACGGCGCTTCCATGACATCCTCAGACTCGTTATCAACATTGGGAATTCCCAATAATAATGAAAAAAATAAATAGCCTGAATGAACGTATAGTGCCGATTAATTCTATATTTCAACTTGGCCGATATGAACCGCGAATAATACGAATACTCGAAAATAAGTTGTCCTAAGTTGTAAAATGTGTGCCGCTTCAGCACGATGAAAACTGTTTCACAATGTGGTACTAGTGTTTGCGCCGTTGGTGGGATCCTACCTTTACAATCAAACACAAACATTTTTCAGGGACAAAATATATTTAACATTTTTTATTACAAAAAAAAAAAAACATTCCAATATGTTAATTTTCTTTTTGCATTCAAATATGAATATATACGTTGGAGACTCGATTATTCGTGATTCGATTAAGCGCCAACGTCGTTTAAGGGCGAAAAAATCAATATATGTACATTTATTCTTTAAATGGATTTAATTTGTTGTCTTTTTTGTATCGGTTGTTCGTGACTACCTCTATTATTCGGAACTACAGTCTCGTATCTTTTTATTCTTGATTGAACTCGAATACGTGTGTTGGGCCAGAATCGTATAATCACATGGGTTAAATTTATGTTAATTTTGAAACTTATAATGTGAAAACTAATAAAGAACATTAAAAAACTACTCAAAATTGTTACTCTATTATGCGGTACAATCGATTCTACGGAGTGCTTGTAGTGCCTACTATTACATATAATCGAGGCATCACTGTACTCAACTGTAATATATAATGCTTTTTACTATAACTGTAACCTTAGACATTCTAAATGATTATTGCTTTAATTTAAAATATAAATATTTAATGAAAATTTTCTTCGAACTTAAAATTTGTATTCCAAGTTTTCGTTATTTCGTTTGTTGTCGAAAGTCCAATAACTTGTAAAGTTTTCGCGTTGTAGAAAATATGTAATTTGGTTTACAGAACAGATCTGAATATTTTATTTTCGGTTTTAGTTATTTTAGGTTTTTTGTTTTCTTCGACTCTGCTCCCATCTTAATAGTTGTGTTCAAATATATTTTCTTCTTTTTACAGCTCCTATTTAAAAGTACCTGCTTTTTTACTTAACAATTTTATAAGATTAACAACCCGAATTATACAAGTGAAACAGTTCAAATGTTCATTATTTATTTTGCCGACTCGAAACCTCCATTGAAGCAATAACGAATTATGGAGTGGTTTTCGACCCCACCTGAACTTAAATATTTTAACAAATGAAATTTGCTCAACCACAACTTAAGAATAAAACAAAATAAAATGCTAATTCTTAAGAGGGTCGTCATCAGACAGAAAGACAGACAGGGTGTATAAAAATCGTAGCAAAAAATATTTCCAATTCTAGACCTAAACGTCAAACGACGCTCACACCAGAAACCAGAATATTGCACAAAAAGTTGAGTAAAACTTATAGATACGAGCACGTCTGTGCATTTAGTTGCAAGTTGATAAGGCAGCCAAGGTTTCCGCCGGAAACAACAACCAACATGAGTGGCCAAAAATTAAAAAAAAAAAAAACCAAAAACGAAAAAGACACACCAAACGTTCTTTTTGGTTGTTTTTGACAATGCCCAGCAAACATTGAGACAAGCCGCTACCAATTCCACTACCTCCACCACTTCGGAGCTTGACATTTTGCCTTTGCGCTTCACTTAACTGACGGAAAATTGTGTTCATTCCTTTTTAATCTCTTCTCCTGACTGCTACTATCTTGTTTCATTCCGCTGCTTATTATAACTAGTAATGACCGTTTTTATATTATGCTGTGCCCGTCGCCCTGCACCGCTGTCATCATTACAGATCGTTCATTATTTTCTGTCTTTTTTTTTTGTTCGCAAATGCCTACAAAAACTGGGTTCGTAACAAATGGGCACAAGTGAAAAATTCCAAATGTTGAACTACAAAAGAAGGAAAAAAATCCCCTGAATATTCCACAACGTTAAGACAGAAGTATATATATATATATATGTATATATATAGAGATATATCTACATATGCATGTATGTATGTCGATTGCAAATGCAAAATACGTGCTAGTATAGAATGTAAATTTCTGCTCAAACTGTTACTTGAAAGAGTGTTTTCTTTGTGCAAAATTCTTTTATTTTGAAATTCATCCCCAAAACTCTGTAATTGCTTTCTAAAATGTCTCCATAAGCAAAACCTTATAATAACTTTTTACTCTTTTAGTTTTCTGCTGTCAAAATGGCAGAGACAAACAATATAAAACAAGCTGCACCATTATAATGCAGTACAAGAGCAAAAACGTACAAAAGCTCCATATGATGATGGCTGCAGTTCTGTGTTCGCTTTGTATGTACGAGTAGATGATGGTAGATTTTCCATTCTTAAGCAGAAAACTGAAATGTGGTCATTTGCACAACCTACTGATGAACACCGGAACGAATGACTGACCGACTGACTGACTGACTGACTGGCTGGCTGTAGGACTGCATGACTGCCCGCCTGGCTGAGTGAGCAAGTAAAGTGACTTTGCTATGCATTGGCACACCAACCAGCACCGCCTGCCTGTACGCCTTAACTCAACATGTTGGATTTTGTTGACTTTTTTCTATTATTTTTGTTTTTTTTTTTTTTTTTTTTTTGCCCTGCTGTTTCATGAACACACAGAGGGCACTCTCAGCTGTGTGGTCACACAAATATATTCATAGTCACCGCTTGACCGTTCCTGTTTACTTCGCAATTCTCTTCCTCTTCTGCAAGGGGTTTTCTTGTTGTCTTTTTTTTTTTTTTTTGCCCCTCTTGCAAATAAGAAGGCGGAAATGAAAATGCAACAAATATATTGTTATGAAGTGGTAGTGCATTTGTTGTGCCTTTTTTTAATTTTTATTTAATTTTTTATTTCATTATCGTTCGTTTTGAAACACATTGGGCAAGATTTGCACAGGATATACAGAATTCAAGACGAAACGTTTAAATCTCTGTTCGCCAGCCTTCCAGTTTCTAAGCAAAATGTGATTTAATCGGAAAATTCCACAGGCACACTGAGTTTTGTTGTTTCTCTGTTAAATTTTCGTACTTCTACAACTTTCTTTAAGTGTACAGCCTTCACCAGGATAGGTTGGTTGTAGGCTTCCTGAAACAAACCAACTAGAGTTCATTTGGTTCCGTTGTATGGTGGACTTAGATCTGGCAACTCGTGAAGTTTCGTACTGCCCAGATGTTTTGCTGGTATTCTTACAACTTCCACGGAAATCATGTTACGGAAGATTTAACCCACTTCTATGTGGCTTTATAGGGCAGTGGTCCGGCGGCAGAACAGATATTCTGTTTTACTACAAATTTTAACAAACTTTGGCAAAAAAAAAAAAAAAGAATGGGAAAATAACTTGTGATTATCGTATTATTTAACGTTCAAATTTGAAGTGCCGACGTTATTTCAAACGCAGCTAATTCGCGTAATTTGTAGAACATGAAATGGCGATTTTTCATTTAAGAAATTTGTAAACATAAATGAATAAATAATAGGTGGGAGGTTATAGACCAGAACTGGCCTTCTCCCCGCCACCATCGTCATCTAATGTGTTTCCCATTCCGCTTAAGGGCTTAATACGTCAAGCAGTCGGAACAGCTGCTTCAATGGCAGTGTTAGCAAGTCTTGTTCGACCAGGGTAGTGAAAAAGCCCTTATCTCCTGCGCACCAGTTGGTAATACAGTGTCCCATTGACTCCTCTTCACCGCAGAATCGTGTGCATTCAATGTAGGCTCTTATTGCAAAACATAACGTCCTATGAGTCCCATCGATAGTGTTTTTAGGTTATTCCTATCCAATTTTAACGCCAGCTGTAGATCCAATCAAACGCTTTCGGAATGTACAAAACCATCAGAGTCGTTGCAATATTTCCCAAAGATTTTTTTGTTTCTCTCCTTTAAGGAGACTCCTGTTAAAGCCCCCGAATAGAGGGGGCCCGGTAAATATCCTGCCAGCTGGTATTTTGGCATATATGTCTGCATTTCGTTACAAGTATTATATCCCTGTGGAACCCAGATCAACGATTCCAAGCCGCTAGACTGTTTAGCGTCCGTTCTGGCACTTCAATACAATCTTAGACGTGGCAGTGGAAGTACCTACAGCCCTAAGTACTGATTGTGTAACCGAGATGGTTTTAGTTCTCACTACAATTTTGTGCCCATTCGGATACGACCCGCACAGTTGCCATTATCGTGTATAGTTCCGCCTGAAATACTGTGGCGTCGCTACTTACAGTTATTGGCCTGCATGCTTAAGGTCCCCCAATCTTTGGTGCGTTCTGAATCCATCTGCGTAGCATTTTTGCGGGCTATCTTCTTAAGTTAAGTTGTATATGATTTGCTGTGAAGTTTTAAGCTTAAGCGAAATAAATAGGAAAAAAAGAATTGCTGAAAATTTAAAAAATTATTCCAATGAAATATAGTTTTTGCTTTGCGGCCTGAAAATCTGGCCAACTTTAAGGTTTGAGCTTGTAAAATAGACGCAACATTTTTGTAACGATTTTGACATACTATTTAAATGAATAAGACCCATAGTGCAACTATCAGCCACTCGATTATATCTGTCTCTCTTTCTATTCGTCTGAAAACTTATTTATGTTTGTTTTCCTGAAACCGTTAATACTTTTATTGTTGTTATTATTATTATTACTTTATTTGCTGCTGTTCCATACCATTCACGAGTCCACACATATTCTTATACACACACACACATACATATAAGTGTGTATGGGCCAGTATGTACGGACGGACATTTTTGTGTTTTTATGGATTTTTATAATACCGTTTTACATACACAGACTACACCACAAATTGTTTGTGGCTACATAACTTTTTATTACTGTGGTTAAGTTTACCGAGTTAAAATTAGCTGGGCTCTATGGACATCCTTTCTTTCCTTTCCCGCAGTTATTTTTGCATCAACAATTAAAGTACATACATAACGCCAATAGCAAGCAGCAGCACTATTAGTGGGTTACTGCTTTATAGAATGAAAAAAAAAAACGGCAACGTCGATGGTGGTGGAGGTGGAGGTGATAAAGTTACCAGGAAACGACTTCAAAAAGATTTCTATCGTTTTATTTTGTTGCCACAGATATTTCAGTTTATACACATTTTAATTTTTTGTTTTATTTTGGCAACAGGAAATTTGTTTCTTTGGATATTTGCTTCATAATAGGCTTATAAATAATAAATTATCTACTCTTATCATCAAAACATGATTTTTAGCGCTAAGCCCGCCAAAAAGGATAACAACTTTTTATTGTTCGCTTGTTGTTTTTGGTTTGAATTGAGGCTGCTAATGTATGTATGTATGTGTGTGTGTGTGTGTGTACATACAAACATGTGCATGTTAATATTTATTATATTAATAAAATAATAAATTGTATAATACGACCATCAAAAAGGTTCTCATTTGTTTTATTACAGATTTGCTTTCAAACTCCACAACCGAAATATACGAGTCCACATCAATACCGTTGCACACAAGTTGTACGAAACAACGGCATTTCACAAGTTCCAACAAAAATCAGTCCAAAGTGCAAGATTCTTAATACACGTCTGCGAGTTTTAAACCAGCGTCGGGTCGGTTGCGGTTATTAAAATTGTTACGGGCAATTATTGTTTAGTCAGCGATACTAATATAGGGCAGAAAAAGCCGTGTTGTTCGCGTAACGTTTAGACAGATACGAGTACTGCCTATTCGCCAGTACTCCATTTGTTTCGCAAGTTCTAATGCGCATATGGCTACAGTGTAAAAATCTGCAGATTTTTAGAGCGCTACGTAATCGGACGTGACGTGACGTGACGTGCTCGTAAACAATGCATTTATTCAAAGCAATTTCGCAGTGTTTCGGTTCTTATAATCGTTATTATCAGCAATACAGCTACAAGGTTGTTACGGTCGAGTGCTTAAATTTTAAATATATTATTAACAGTAAAAGTGTTTTAATTAAGAATGTATCGTATAAACAGTCAAAAGTGCGTTGTGTTTCGGATACTAAAATTGTTATCGGTGATCGGCTTTTTGATATCTCTAAGACAAATGTTTCGGATACTAAAATTGTTATTGGTGATCGGCTTTTTGATATCTCTAAGACAAATGTTTCGGATACTAAAATTGTTATCGGTGATCGGCTTTTTGATATCTCTAAGACACATGTTTCGGATACTAAAATTGTTATCGGTGATCGGCTTTTTGATATCTCTAAGACAAATGTTTCGGATACTAAAATTGTTATCGGTGATCGGCTTTTTCATATCTCTAAGACAGATGTATCGGATACTAAAATTGTTATCGGTGATCGTTTGATCAATACGAGCGCTCGAATATTCGCTTTAGCAAATTTGTTTCGCAACATCCAATGAAAAGACTACAGTGCAAAATGTTTAGACATGTTTCCGCAGATTTTTAAGAAATGGAAATCACGTGATCTCAAAGCATAAATTTCGCAGTGTTCCGGTTCTTATAATCGTTATTATCAGCAATACAGCTACAAGGTTGTTACGGTCGAGTGCTTAAATTTTAAATATATTATTAACAGTAAAAGTGTTTTAATTAAGAATGTATCGTATAAAGAGTCAAAAGTGCGTTGTGTTTCGGATACTAAAATTGTTATCGGTGATCGGCTTTTTGATATCTCTAAGACAAATGTTTCGGATACTAAAATTGTTATCGGTGACCCGGTTTTTGATATCTCTAAGACAGATGTTTCGGATACTAAAATTGTTATCGGTGATCGTTTGACCAATACGAGCGCTCGAATATTCGCTTTAGCAAATTTGTTTCGCAACATCCAATGAAAAGACTACAGTGCAAAATGTTTAGACATGTTTCCGCAGATTTTTAAGAAATGGAAATCACGTGATCTCAAAGCATAAATTTCGCAGTGTTCCGGTTCTTATAATCGTTATTATCAGCAATACAGCTACAAGGTTGTTACGGTCGAGTGCTTAAATTTTAAATATATTATTAACAGTAAAAGTGTTTTAATTAAGAATGTATCGTATAAAGAGTCAAAAGTGCGTTGTGTTTCGGATACTAAAATTGTTATCGGTGATCGGCTTTTTGATATCTCTAAGACAGATGTTTCGGATACTAAAATTGTTATCGGTGATCGTTTGATCAATACGAGCGCTCGAATATTCGCTTTAGCAAATTTGTTTCGCAACATCCAATGAAAAGACTACAGTGCAAAATGTTTAGACATGTTTCCGCAGATTTTTAAGAAATGGAAATCACGTGATCTCAAAGCATAAATTTCGCAGTGTTTCGGTTCTTATAATCGTTATTATCAGCAATACAGCTACAAGGTTGTTACGGTCGAGTGCTTAAATTTTAAATATATTATTAACAGTAAAAGTGTTTTAATTAAGAATGTATCGTATAAAGAGTCAAAAGTGCGTTGTGTTTCGGATACTAAAATTGTTATCGGTGATCGGCTTTTTGATATCTCTAAGACAGATGTTTCGGATACTAAAATTGTTATCGGTGATCGTTTGATCAATACGAGCGCTCGAATATTCGCTTTAGCAAATTTGTTTCGCAACATCCAATGAAAAGACTACAGTGCAAAATGTTTAGACATGTTTCCGCAGATTTTTAAGAAATGGAAATCACGTGATCTCAAAGCATAAATTTCGCAGTGTTTCGGTTCTTATAATCGTTATTATCAGCAATACAGCTACAAGGTTGTTACGGTCGAGTGCTTAAATTTTAAATATATTATTAACAGTAAAAGTGTTTTAATTAAGAATGTATCGTATAAAGAGTCAAAAGTGCGTTGTGTTTCGGATACTAAAATTGTTATCGGTGATCGGCTTTTTGATATCTCTAAGACAGATGTTTCGGATACTAAAATTGTTATCGGTGATCGTTTGATCAATACGAGCGCTCGAATATTCGCTTTAGCAAATTTGTTTCGCAACATCCAATGAAAAGACTACAGTGCAAAATGTTTAGACATGTTTCCGCAGATTTTTAAGAAATGGAAATCACGTGATCTCAAAGCATAAATTTCGCAGTGTTTCGGTTCTTATAATCGTTATTATCAGCAATACAGCTACAAGGTTGTTACGGTCGAGTGCTTAAATTTTAAATATATTATTAACAGTAAAAGTGTTTTAATTAAGAATGTATCGTATAAAGAGTCAAAAGTGCGTTGTGTTTCGGATACTAAAATTGTTATCGGTGATCGGCTTTTTGATATCTCTAAGACAAATGTTTCGGATACTAAAATTGTTATCGGTGATCGGCTTTTTGATATCTCTAAGACAAATGTTTCGGATACTAAAATTGTTATCGGTGATCGGCTTTTTGATATCTCTAAGACAAATGTTTCGGATACTAAAATTGTTATCGGTGATCGGCTTTTTGATATCTCTAAGACAAATGTTTCGGATACTAAAATTGTTATCGGTGATCGGCTTTTTCATATCTCTAAGACAGATGTATCGGATACTAAAATTGTTATCGGTGATCGTTTGATCAATACGAGCGCTCGAATATTCGCTTTAGCAAATTTGTTTCGCAACATCCAATGAAAAGACTACAGTGCAAAATGTTTAGACATGTTTCCGCAGATTTTTAAGAAATGGAAATCACGTGATCTCAAAGCATAAATTTCGCAGTGTTCCGGTTCTTATAATCGTTATTATCAGCAATACAGCTCTTGAAGTTGTTACGGTCGGTCGAGTGATTACATATTAAGAAGTGTTTTTATTTAAAATATATATTAAATATATATGTGTGTATTCAGTGGCAAAGCAGCTCTGGGCTGAAGAACAGCTCTCGTGTCATCGTAATTATTTTTTAAGTGCGGTCAGGTGGTGGTGTTGTTGTTTGGCCTAAGAGAGTTTTGCGCCTCACTCGCACTGGTTGACTGATTTGTCTTGGATAACTGTATTGTTTTACGTTTGATTTGAGGCAGACCATGTCAGCCACGCTGCTACTTCCCATGTGAAGGCATGGGCCATATTATGTTAGACACAGATATTTATAAAAGTCTGTTAACATCATGTTGGGCATATGGTCCTTGTTATCCCGCCCATTCTGTGCAAAGCAAACTTACAAGTTATAAAATGATAAATAAATAAATACATAAATAAATAAATAAATATAAATGCATCGATTAAAAGGCGCTACCCAAAAGTATTAACCGTGGATTTGGTAAGTAAGTTCTTTACAGCTTTAACTCATTCAAAATTAATATTTATCTAAATTATTAATATATGATTCTTTAGTGCGTTTTCTGTAGTCGTGATATTATGTTTTAAATAATTATCAGATAAGTTTTACAATTAATTAAGTGGATGAAAAAGATGTTGTATTTAACAACTTTGTGTAGATCAAAGTTCAAAACAATTAGATAAGGATTAGGTTAGGATTAGTTGTGCTGAAGCAGGTACCTCAACACATACACCCAAAATATAGTTTAATATAAGAAAAGCTTAAAAACAAAAAAAGAAAAGAGCAAAAAGCATTGAAAGCTCAATAGCGGGCAGTCACTCTTATTGTCATTCTTAAAGCTTTCCTCTTCATGTTGCGAAGTAGGACGGGGTTTTCCCAAAATGTCCCACCGAACCTTAAGAAATGAGCAGAAAAGTCTGTTTTTTAAACGCTACATTAATATTTCCAAAGATTTCTTTTTTAAGGATTGTTTAATACGAAATCTTGGTCCTATTTCTGTTCTCAATATTGCCTACTTTACAAATTGAAATATCTGCTACCATGTCCATCAAACCTTCGGGACTTACTTGCTGCCTATTACAAGTTAGTATTTAGGAAATTGTTGGCATTGTAAAAAGTTATGCCGCCTCCGATAAAGAAACTGGTATACGATCCCGAAAACTGCCAGAACTGGAAACAAATTTATTCCCGATGTGATGATTGTGCGTTGCATTATTATTATAGTTACCGGTACCTTAAACGCTCTTTAATAACTGTAATTGCCAGCACTAGTGCCTTTGGGATTGATATTGCAGTGATTAGCGTTATTGCGCATCCTACTCTGAGGTCATAATAATTGATAAAATTCGGATTCATATTATTTCAGTATTCTGAAAAGTTCCTACTAAAACTTCTACTTCTTCTTCTACTTTCATTTGCTCGTCTGTGTAAATCCGGAAATTATTACAACCGCCTCGTTAGGCGTCTTCGGACCACTTGCCGTCACTAAGTTTTGATACTCTTTTTATTAACTCCTCACATACATACATATCGTCACCATAACTGCAAACGAACCTGATTACACAAGAGTTCAAAATGAAGTTTTGAATTGATTATGATCCCTGCGATCAAAAATTAAAGAAATTTAAACGGATGTAACTAAGAATGTATTTATGTGGTAGGAAAAAAAAAGGTTGAAAAGAAATAAAATGATTAAAAAATAATAAAATTTAGAAAAAAACGCTTTTGCTTGTCTTGTAAAAAAATAAAAGTTTTGACGATATTTTGTATTGTGGTGTTAAACATTATGATCAACTAGATGTGTAGTGTTGGGCCATCTCAGCATCTATGCCATCAATTTGAGACTGCACTTTGCCAGGACGGTGGAGGGTCTGCCTTCAAAACAGCTCTTAACGCAGCCAGGTGCCCGCGCATTTGCACCGTTTTAACACTTTGGTTGTGTCACAGCTTGCGAGTTGCTGGAATTTTGGTGACTTTTTCCCCCTCCCTTTTGCGTTTGTCGAAGGAGTGTTTGCAGCTGCAATTTTATACTCCTTAATAGGAAATTTGTAAGTTCCATAATTGAAGGAGGATGGCCGTGTAAGGCTTTGTGCTAAACTGCCTTGCCGATACAGTGCCGGCGCTAACTAACGCCACTGGAAGGAACTTCTTTTGAGACAGTTTTGAATGCGCACGTTGCTCTGCGTAATTATTGATTCGCTTATCTCTGATTTATACGTATGTATAAAAAAAGAGGCAGTCCTAAGATTAAGAACTCCAATTAACAGCAACTAGTGTTGTAATTATAAATTTTAGTTGGTTTTTATAAACTAAAATAGTTTATATATGTATGCATGTATGTACATATATCGCACCCTAAATACAAAAGGGGCACAACTCAAAATACTAAAATTTTCAGGAGAGACAAAAAACTGTTTATGTTTAGTTCGTCGTGCAGAAGCAACACATTAGACATGACTGTATTTTTCCAGTTAAAGAAAATAGTGATGTGAAAGAAATTTTTGCCGTAGTTAGAGATGTGTATTCTGAATTAATTTATGGAAAAAAGTCAGTTTTGGAAAATTTTGAGTTGTGCCCCTTTTGTATTTAGGGTGCGATATATTTAGTTGATAGAATACAGAATGTGCTTCAACATAAATGTATCCATAATTCCAACTCTGAACATATCTTGATAATTGCGTTTCAATGGCTTAAACACTTGACTTTTACAATTTCTTTATTATTTCCGACCGCAAACAACATAATAGAACATTGAAATTAGTAAAAACGGCACAAATCTCCAGCAGGACAATAAACAACGTTCTCACATAATTGATCATAATGCCGGCAGCTTAAACATGAAATAAATTTACAAAGCGGCAAGTGGCAGGAGCACTGGCCAAATGGTTGGTAAGTAGGTTAAACAAGTAAATCCATAACAACCTTGTAATTTCTTCATTTTGATGATGGTGTTATTATGATTTTTAGTGCTGAAACTGGTGTACTTGTACTTGTTATAAACCACTTGAACTTATCCATAAGTATTTGCCCACAAGCAATGAAATTATTTGCGTTATTTTTAAAGTGTCTCCGTTTCAATGATTTCGCTGCTGTTACTGCTACTGCTACTGCTACAACAACTACAACTCTTGTTCCAACATATTTTCACATAAAATTCCTCTCAAACTGCTGCTGATGAGTATCGCCGTTCGTTGGTTTGGTACAGGATTTTGCAGCCAGACGGACGGACGGCCGGCCGGCAGTGGATACCAACATTTCTGTTGGAGTATTAACGTTGATGTCATTCTTATGTATGGTTGGATTTAAAAAAATGTCAATACAGTTTTGTTTTTTCTTCTCCTGTCGTACCTTCTCCATCTCCGTTCATTCATTTAAGTGGCGAAGAAGCTTTGCAGGGTGGATTCAATGGAATGGATGGAGCTAAAAAAGAAAACAATCGACATGCCAGCCAGCAGCGCTAAATAAGTCACATTTTTATTTTGGCCCTCAAATTCCTCATTGGTGGTTGTGGCTTTCGTTTTTTTCTTTGTTTTGTTTTGTTTTGTTCTTTTAAGTGTTTATGGAGTGAAAGGATCTTTATTTTATTATAGAAATATTAATTGCACTTGTAGGTTGCCATGACGATGTAAATGGCCAACCAATGAATGAATCATTAGTAATCCATTATATTTAATTTTTGAGTATCTTAATTTAATCAATTGAACGCTTTTTCAATGAATTATATTTTGCTTTTGAGTTTAAGGGGTCGCTGGTCTTCATGAAAAATTACGCTAAAATTATGGCGATTTATTTTGCAATAAGTAAGAATTACCAGGCATTAACCAATTCCTTCAAATCTGAGAGATAGAGAAATATAGCGCGTATACACGTTTGTGAACTTTTGGGTTAGCAGACGACGGCTTCGTTTTATAAACAGGTTTTCTGCTTAGTATAGCATTGAGCTTTTTAAGCTAATCTTTTCATATAAATAATTTGGATACTTGAATAATTTGCTACTGATAGCAGAGCGATTTGGAAACGACTAAAGGGGAGTACATTCAGACTAAAAAAAAAAGAGTACAAACGATTAGGTTTTTTGTTCAAACAAACGACGAATGATTAATTGTTTATTTTAAGTATCCCATTAAATATCATTAATTTGCTTACTTTGGCCGGGATTTTCATTTCCGAGTCTAACATATCTATGGCAGTACTACCAGGTAGTTCTGTTGCGCCCATCTAAAGAACTAATTAAAAATTTATCACGTCCGGCGCAAGAAATATCTAGTGAAGAGTTTAAGTGAAATTATAATATTTAGTATTATGTAGTTGGTCCTGTACAGTTAGTCACAGACACAACTGGAGCAATAAAATTAATACCATCTTGGACACAGGGTGGGACTTCGTTACCCCGTCCATGCCCTGCAGCTTTAGTTAGCAAATTTATTTTGCCACATATAAAAAAATTATTTAATAATTTAACAAAGAAAAGGAGCGTAAAGTTGTTGCAAATACTAATATAAAAGGTCGAACTTTGTATTAGTGTGTAAAAGTGTGAATAGCACATTGTAACTGCGTCTTCTATTAAACTATTTAAACCACTTAGACGGTTATTGTTTGTGAGCAAAGAAATATTTAACATACAAATAGTTGTACTTTCAATTGTTTTAACTTCGTAGTTAACAATTTGTCTTGTCTTTAAACTTAAACTTATTTGATGACGTTGGCTGGTTTTTAGCAGTTTTCTGTTCCACTGTTTTCCACTTTTATTGTTTTAATTTAGCAGTTATTTTTGCTTGCGGTTGTTGTATTTAAAGTCAAACTCATCCAAATAGACAAAAAAAAAAAAATAGAAAAAAAAACAACAACAACTAATATTTATTGTTCACCACATACAATTTACATTTTCCGGTCACTTTTTTCCTTTTTGGTCGATTTTTCGGTTGGTTAAATGCCAACGATGTTGTAATTTTTATTTACGTGTTTCTTCTATAAATCTATTTATTTACCTCGTATGTCCGTTGAACTTTTCTGGTTGGAAAATTTGTGTGGATTAATGTTGAATAAGCATGAAGAGTTCAGCAAAAAGATTTAACATTTCGATGTTGTAATAAATATCTAGTATGTAGTGGATTTTTGTAAGTTGTATTCTGTGATTAGGTATATTTTTTGGTATATTTCTTGTTTGAGGTATTCCATAACAGCGAGAAAAATAGTTCGAATTTATATAAATTACTCTAGATTCCGTTATAGTATAATTTTCAATAGATATTTGAAAATATGTAGTAGTTCTTGGAAAAGAAATGCAATAAATGGAGCTGTGACTGATAGAGTTTTCACTACTTAAAAGACATATTCAATTTTTAAATTTTACTAACGTGAGACGTCGATTGCAACAGATTGTGAAGTTGATATACTTCGGTGCTTGTCGGTTGGTGGGCCAGGTGCAATTGGTCCGCTCAGATGTGGTCGCTTAGACACACAAAATTAGCAACTTCTTGCGATACTTAATACACAAGACTTGCTTGAGAGCTGGGATTACTTAATCCCTCCTGCCCGTAATCCATTGAAGGAAATCGTGGCACCTGAGTCGGTATACCGAAATCTCCCACGGAAGACAACGGTACTGCCCGGACATTTGTATCACCGAACATGGACCAATATATCAGTATGTGTCAACGTCGTCGCTTACTGTGTCCTTAGGCTCAAACTACAACAAGAACTTTTCAACCAAAGAAGGTTGAATGACCAACATCAGAATTCGTCCATCAAGGCAGCCCATTCGGCCAATTAACATTTGGTAAAGTTTTCAGAATAACCTACACAACTGAATTTGTAGCGGCACTTCTTAAAGCTTTGGTTTAAGATGCAAAACGCAGCCAAAATTATTTAATCGTCACTTTGATTACAAGACAAAATTTCAAAACCAACACCAAAATTAATGAAAAAATGTACTATTTTATTTCGAATTTCATACTTATTGCAATTTAGCCAGTGAGAGAAGTGAAATATAAATATTTATCATAAACTTTTACCATTCAAAATATGTAGATGTATGTACAGAGCCGTTTCTTTTATGATTCTTAGTTGGCGTTTCGTAAGTGCTGCGCTGCCCTACTACTAGACAGAAACCATCTACATACATACCTATAAGTTCAAAGGACTTTCGTAGAAATTGTATTAGTATCATAAATTATATATATATTTTTTTAAATCATGTTATTAATCAATAAAAGGATTTAAGGGCAAACGCTTGGCCATCGTTCGATTTTACATTGATTGTGACATATTTTTCTAGTTGTTAGAAAATGAAAATAATAGGCCGAATTAAAATTAATCGTCTAAGGATTTACTATTTTCTTTTAGGTTTATATTCATATCTTAAAGCAAATACAACTCCTGTGAACAATTTTTATAGAAAAAAACCAAATTCATTATTGAGGTCGCTAATAAACATTCAGGCATGTTCTGAAAACCATGTGCTTTCAAACCACGAAATTTTTAAAAACCAAAATAGTATTAATACAATTTTGTTTTAAATTATGTGCCCAGCCTAATTTTGAAAGTCTTAATGTTAGAAAAATCATGAAAGAAGTTTCGCGATTTTAAATAAAGTGATTTTCACAACAGACCTGATTATCTTTCACACCGCATTGTGCCGCTTGTTTAACAACGTTACACACATTTTACTTATCTTCTGCACCGGCCTGTGTCTCTAAAATTTTATCACATTTCTGTGTAATGACAAGCAACGAAAAGAGAAAAACAATAAACATTAATATGATAAGAACGGAAAAAAAGCTACATAAATAAATAAATAAATAAAATTTGAAACACAATAAAACAATTACCAGCCATTTAAAAATTGTTATGGGATACGATAAATTTGCATACCAACAACAGAAAAAAAATGCCTGCTTCAAAATTCTTGCTGTCCTTCTTCTTGTTTTCTTCTTTTGGGCAAACCCAACTTGATTTTTCGTATTCCTTGTTTAAAATAATAAAATAAGGAAAAAGTAGTAATATTTAAATATGTACAAGCATATCCAAGTACATACAGTATATCTCTCTGTGTGTGTGTGTGTGTGTGTGCACTTTATACAAAAGAAAATTGGCTTTGCTTGGAAAGTAACTGAAAAAAAGAACGGAAAAGAAAATTCAACGACAGGGCAACAAATTTATTTGTGTCACATTCAGATACGCCAAGAAATTTTCTGAACAATTCTTCATGAATTATTTGCTACAGTACTGCACATACAATAGCTAAGACTAAGGCGAGTACACCCTCGAACACATACACTCATCCACCCATCCACCCATCCACCCATCCATTCATACATACATACATACAGTCTTCTTTGCACTTTCTTACTTAAACATTTTATTTCTTAACGGTTTTCTTGTTCTTTTTGTAGAATAAAATTGTCTGTCCTGTCCTGTCCTGTCCTGTTCAGTTTCCACCCAGTTTTACTTTTTGTTCTCACTGTTTTGGAACAGTGTAACTGTTAAAAATTGTTCTTTGCATACTTCGAGGGTTGCATGAGAGTGTAGCTGTGCGTGCGTGTGTGTGAGTGTGTGTGTGTGTTGGCTAGAGTTTATTTGGGCTGAGAGCATTATATCAAATGTTGTATTGCACAATATTCAATTTTAGCTAAATAAAAAGGAAACAGTGAAACTTGCAAAAAACAAAAAATTATATAAGAATTGTATGTATTTTGCAGACTTTAATAAATTATTGCTTTTGATAGTTAAGGAATGAATGCATGACGACTGGTCGAAAATTTAACGCTTGAATTTTTTATAATGCAATTTTTCTTTTGTTTTTCTTAAAAATATTGCATATTAAATGTGCAGCTAAAACAAACTCAATGCGAAAGTTTTATGTAAGTGAAAGCAACTATTTGACTCAAAATTTTCTTTAATTTTTTCTATGCCTTATTCAACGCAATTAAGCACTACATGTTAAAACAAAGAAGAACTTTGTTAAATACCCACTTATTGTGGTTTACATAAAATAATTTTTGTTACAAACTAAACTATTTGATATTGAGATAAGAGTGAGAATGAAATATTCCAAGTCACACTAAAGAAATTCTTATACAAATAATATTATTTTCTAGCAAATGGGTTTTCGTAATTATAAGAGAAAGATATTTAGCACTTCAATATCAAATAGATTTAGTTATTTGTTTGGCCCGAAATTCATTAATGCAAATCAATCTGTCTGTTCCATTGTAGAATTATTATTCATCTATAACAATAAATGTCTTTAGGACACATATATAAACAAATAAATTATTTAAATAATAATTTAAATTTGAGGTCATTTACGCTTTTTCTAGAAGTTCAGAACTTTGAGCTGGCAGCACTGCTTTTTTTGATAAACCATTTAACAGCTGATAGTTTGACATTTCAGCGCTGGGAAATTGTTGGATTTTTTTTTTAACAAAATAGGGGTTCTGAAACGATGAGGCTGATTTTTGGTTCAAGGGACACCTTGAATAAAATCGGATTTCGAGTGAATAAAATGCACAAGCTTTTGTCAAAACACCATTACATCCACAGAAAATTACTGTGTGGTGCCCTTTATGGGCTGGCGGAGTCATTGGTCCATATGTCTTTAAGAACTATGATGGTCAGACTGAAAATTGGTGGTTCAGGTTGCGCTTTGCACGCGCTAATTGTGTCGGTCCACATTGACCACAATTATATTCAAACATTAATATCATAAAATTGTCCTTCCCGTTTTATTAATATTAAAAATAAAATTCTTTGTTTTGTGTAACGCCTGCACAAGTTGAATCCTGACAGTTTTCAAGCCAAGGCGCTTTCGCAAAATCTTTCATAAAGTAGAAGGACACAACCACATTTGCTGAGACTGGCAAGGCATTGATTTATTTGCATCTTCTCCGGTGCGTGGTCCGAAATTATTTGAATTAACCGCATCATCAAATGAACAAAGTGCACGATAAGATGAAAAAATTTGCCAGCGTTGTTCTACCCACAATGAAATGTCAAACTCAACTAAATAGGTTGTCAAATGGGTGATCAAATAAAGCAGTGTTGCCAACTGAAAGCTGCGAAACCTCTAAAAAACCATCCAATATTAACCTTTAGGAAGGAAAATTAAATTTCGGGTATTAGTTATCATTTAATGAACAGATTTTTGCAAGCAAATAACACATTTTCAGCCACGGTGGAAATACAACGGTTTCCGAAACGTATGAAATTCATCGCGTGATCAGAACACACATTCATGTGAAAATTGCCAAACAACCGAAGTTCAATAGGATACGAGTATAATTTGAGTATAATGCAGCACATACATAAGTATGACGTTAATGCGAGGTTGTGTGAAACGAATAAATTTGTTCAATCCTTTGTAAGGATAATAAAGTATTTGTAAAGTTTCTTTAGAAAAAATTCTGATTTCATTCTTTATTTGTGGCATGAATAAAAAATGTTGTACTATTCTTATACTTTTATGCAGACTATACATGTTCATATACGTACATATGTATGTATGTAAGTATGTAAAATAATAAAAATATTAGAAATAGAAAAGCGAACTATTTTTTATTCATATATTTTTTATTTATAAACTTTGTATGTTTGTTTGTATGTGTGAGTACGAAATTTTTCTTTGGTACTCATAAATACAATTGGAAAAATTCGTACATGAAAAAAAAGCGTAGAAAAAAGTTTTCATTTTGTAAATATTTCATTCAGCCTTTTTAATTCACATATTTCTGCTCTTAACGTTTCTCTTTTCGTTTTGTATTTTGAAGCCCTTCTCCCTGCTGCCCGTTAACACATGATTTATTCATAAATTTATTTTCGCCTTGTTTTCTGCTTTCCCAACAAACATTCTTCAAATCTTTTTTTTTTTACTTATTTTTTTGTTTGTTTGTTTCGGTCGCTGGCAATCTAAACAAATTGTTGCTGAAGTGTTTTATGAGTTGTCGACATGTTTGTGTGTTTTTGTGCACAAAATTGGTGATTTAGGTGTTGGGAATACTTTTTCTGCGTATCTTGCGTATCTTTCTACAGATTACGTTGTTGTGTTTTACATCTGATTTCAATTAAAGGCGTTTAATTAATTGATTGCAAATTTAATTATGAACTTGATTGTTTGAAACGATGTAAATACAGTGGAACATGATGCTAAAATAAATGATAACAGAAGCAGTTCGTTGGTGATTGTCAAATATCAATTAATTTAATCAGATGATGTTTATTCCCAAATAATTTTCTTAAGAAAATCTCGAAAAGATGTTCGACTTTCTTGCAGATGGCATCTGGGTTTTGTACGTGCCCCTGAAGAAACCATAATTTTATTTCTAAGGGCAATAAATGTTGTTGGAAGTTTTACTATAATTTGTAAGGTTATGGCATTTGTGGACTTATAAAGAATATATATTTATATGAAATTTGTTTCTAAATAATTTCAAAAGGTTTAAATAGAGCAACAACATAATATTAAAATCAAATTAATCCCCATAAAACTCGTTATAAGGCAACACTGTTATTACGACTATCATATGGGTTTCAGTTGGTGTTAACAAAAGCACTGCCTTCAGCAATTTGTTGTCTCTTCACTTGAAGTTGGCTGCAACTGCAGTACATGTGATTGGGTTAGTAAAAATGTCATGAGTTTATGTTTAAGCGAAGGGTTAGCGAAACAGTTCAAATTTGATATACTTTTCTGTTTCTTAAGCAATTTGTCCTTTCACATTCTCACATAGACGTCCAATACATATGTATGTATGTACATTGTCTAATCGTCCAATTATAAGGTTTTGCATTTTGGTTGTTGGTAGTTTTCAGAATTTCGCAGAAGTCTGTTCTTAACGTGGTTAACGTGGATCATGTCGAGCTTTATCGAAACCTGTCTACTTGAAGTTGCACTCGATTCTTATCTCTACTATCGACAACAAACAAACACTAGACTCTGGTATTTCGTTTGCTACTTTTTTTTCACAATTTTGTACATATTTGCGTTGTTAGTTGGTGGGCGATGCGATTTTTTCAATTTTGGTGCGTTTTTTAATCTTTGGTGGCACCAAATCAAATTTAACACAACATTTTGTTTCAGTGTGAGAAAAAATCTTTTTACTACAATAAAAAATGCACCTGTTTTAATACCATTTCATTCAAAAGTGCAACATTTTTATAATCAATTTTATAGATCACAATAAGAACAATAAGTAAAACCGTCTCAGAGGTGTCAAATCATACGAGTACCCACAAAGATGTATATTTGTATTGTGTAAAGAAAGAGAAACATATCTTTATATTATTATATGAAGCAACAGCAACCTTTTAAATTCTCATAGCAGTTGTTTTTTTTTTTTTTTGTAAAAATTGCTGTCAGGACTGTTAAGCAGTTTATTCTTGTATTTTAAATACAAAATTATTATTATACTTTTTATAAAAAATTAATTCAATAAACATTTTAAATTAAGAAAAAATTCTACAATCGATGCATTTTTTATAAATGACGCGTCTCTTTCTCTAACGCCGATGATCAGAAGAACCTATTTCGGGTACAAAATAGAACTGTAAAACGTCGTTTAAATTTATGGTGGAAAATTTATTTAAATTTATTCACTTTAAAACACACAACTTCAATTCCATGCAATGAAAAAATATTGCCTTTGTCACGTGTATTTATTCTTATAATGGCAAACTTCGACACATTCTCTGATTCCGATGATGAGAAATACCAAAGTAAAAATATAGTTAAAACCATTTTAATTCAAACTTTTCTGATTTTATTTGTTCAACAATTTTAGTTATTTTGTTTTCCTATTTTTATTTTGCTTACAGCCGGCTAAAAACAAATGAATAGTAATAGGCAACATAAATTACGATCAAATTTCAGCCCTCGAAAGTTTTCCTTATGCGAACTCGATTTCGAACGCCGTGCCTTGCTACCAGGTCTAGAAATGTTTTGCTCTTTCGGTAAATTCGTAAAAATATTTTTAACAAGTGAGAACTTATATGTATTAGAAATTTAGTTCTTCTAAATAATTAATATGTATTTAGTTCATTTTCCCTAAAATTACTCATTATAAAAAGCATTTTGCATTAAATAAAAACTGCCATATCTGACTTATTCCATTTTTGACATTTAAAAATATACTAAAATAACCCAGGCGAACTCATAACAGGTGAACTCAACCGAACAGCAGAAAAACTCGATGAACTCCCAAGTGAGTATTTTGTTAAACAGTCGTGAGATGTCAAAAACCAAAAAAAAATTTACTTTTAAACTGTTGACGTCCAGGGGTACTAAAACACGAGGTCGCCTTGAAAATAACTACGTACATACATATATACAAAATTTGTCTGTTCACTAACCTATAAATATAAATTGTACTTTTCCCAACGATAAACCATACGACTGAGCTTCTGAATAAAAAAAAAATATTTCGTAAAAGAACAACAATTTGCCAGGAATAGCCGAACACTAAATTTGAGTTTGACTTGTGGTTGGCTAAATATTTGCACATAAATGCATCTTTTAACAAAGTCTTGGTTTTTGCTTAGAGGCGCCGCACCCGTTATATTATAAATTAAAATATTAGATTTGCTTAAGCCAAACACTCATTTATAAAGTTGTTAGGAAAAAAGTTTTAGAGATATTCTTTTTTTTTTATTAAAAATTAAAATTAAAACACAGAATTAAAATTCTGTGATCTATTTCTTGCGCATACAAAAAAATAAAATTGAGGCCATTTGTAAAAATAAGCGCATCTTAAATGCTTGTTTGTACTCGTACTTGGTTTTTCCTCGAAACTCATATAACACTCGCATGTATATAGTTTTCAGTATCATCTTATCTTTGCATACGGATTTGGATTTTTATATTTTCCATTTTATTTTTGGGCGATGCCAAAGCCAACAGCATTAGCACGTCTTACAATCTCTTGACATATGTGACACACCTTTTGACCTATTTCTTTTTTTGTTAAAATAAAAAAGTAAAACTTTCTTAAAAGCCTAAAAGGTTTATACAAGAGCAAATTTTATATAAAAAGCATGAACGTAACGAGACTTAAAACAGAAAATACTCTAACGTACATACATACATTCGTATATACATACATACATATACACATCCCCACTTACATACATCATATGTACATGTTAAGAAGGGAGATGAAAAAACATGTTACCCAAAAGCCATTTTAAGTTGAGAAAATCCTTCTAAGCAGAATTGCCAACAAACAAAAACAATAAAATATTAGCAGCAAAATCTTAAGCTAAAAATATGAAATTTCGAATTCTCAAGTAATTTGCAGGTAAAAGTGTTAAATCACAAACTGTCACTGATTTTTATTGCTTCGTTTGCTTTTGATTTAAGGAACAGTAAAGTTTTAGTTTTGATTTATTCAACATTTTTGTTTGTTTGTTTGTTTTTGCACAAAATATTTTCCCAACTAAAAGAAAAGGCTTCGGAAAAAGAATTTGCCGGTGTCACAATATTTTATGTATTTATGTATGTATTCGCAACATTAAATATATTCTTCTCAATTATCAGAGTATTTGTTAATGCAGTTGATTTCTTTTTGAAAAAAGATCAATGCCTCTAAAGTTGACTGGAATTTCAATAATAGTACAAAACATTTTGATTTATTACGTGTTCTCGTTATAAGTATTTATTTCCTTGATCAAATTTTTATGATGGATCAGATCTTGAAATCTGTAACCAGAGTATACTCCCAAGGATATTATTAATAATATCTAATACCTGACATTTACGTAATTTAAATAGAATAAAAGCACTCTGGCTTCTCTTCAGTTGTCGAATAAATTTAAATATGTATTTATTTTATTTAGTAAAATATTATTAGCATTGCGCGTCAAGTTGCCATACCTGACGTATAAAATTTTAGATATTTGAAAGTGTTATAAAGTAGCCAAGGGAAGTCATAGTTCGAACGAGAAGCAGCAAAATCCGGCGAATTCCCAACTATGATAAAGTCTTACTTCTGTACATTTACCGTCCTGGGGCCTTAAAATATAAGAAAATATTCAGCTGTTATGAAGTCGACCTGAAAATAGCGATATGGATATTGAAAAGTCTGTTCTAATGGATCAGTACTTTCCTCTTTCCTCTTTCAAAAGCCTTTTACTAATTTTCGCTTTTCAAGATAATCTTTTTTGGCGGTTTGTGATGCATCCATATTTGCTCAAGGTTACTACAAAATGCAGCTGTAACTCTTTGAAATAGCTATTCGATTACGATGATGGCGGCCACTCAACACTTATTCGACTCAAACTATTTATGAAAATGATATATGACCGTTTGATTGTGCCACACCACGCACTTTTGTTCTCTGCTCGTCGTTCTGGCGTGACAGACGACTTCTTTTAGACGAAACTTACCGAACAGCTTTTTAGGCTATTCAGTTTTTTTTTTTTTTTTTGGTTTTCGTAATGTGGTCTTAAGTACAAAATAATATTTTAAATTGCGTTGCTTTTAGTGTTAAAATGAACGAGATTTTGAAGTTTCAGGGGCTGTTAAACGCCAGACCAATAATAAATTAAATTAAATTATTATTATTATTATTACCCCAATAATAAATTTATTTAGAAATAAAAATGATAACGAAATTATCAACCATACCCGTAGGTAAAAGCAGGTCAGGTCAAATAATACGGACAACCCTGAGGGGGTATATATTAAATATTAAGTAATACTTTAACAGATTTGGTACCCCATAAGAATTTTTCATTTTTGAATGTTTTTGTTTTTAATGATAAGATTTTTAATTTTATTACGGCTGAATTTTTACCAAACTAAATTTAATAGTCGATCGTTTAGCAGCCGCTGGCCCACTACAGTTGATGCTTTGTTTCTCCGTCAAATAGATATAGATGGACCTTAAGTTTGGAATGTGTTTACCATAAAGAAATGTATTTCTTTCACGCCATGACAAGAATTTAATCTATCATTTTATGCAATATCGTTCGTTGTCTTGCGACAACTTTAATTCAGGAATATTTTCTAAAGTCGGCAGGTTCGCTGTTTACATGGAACTTCTTCCCAGCCGCAGCTGATCGAAGTTTTATCCAGCTGTGTATGATGTGATTATGAAACGTAATGGTACGAGTAAATTATCTATTCTGACACGTGCAGCAAATCTCATTAAATGTCATTAACACAAAATACAATAAAAATTTTAAAACTTGTTTTAAAGTCGCACCGGTCTTTTAAGTTTTTCTGTGTGTCTAGTTTGTCTTTGAAAATACTTGTACATGAGATATATTAATACAATTAGTTCGGATGTGCTTTTCAATATATGAATTTTCAAAATATTTGCTTTTTGTTTGTTATTTTTCCTTGATATACTAAAATCCTTTTTTTTTATAGATTAAGAGACAATCGTTTAACTTGTTTAAGGGACCACAACATGTTCTGACATTTATTATATTTATAATATTATTGTATATTTACATACACTTGCGTTCTAGTTTCTTATTGAATTTGGTTTTTTTTAGCAAATGAACACAAACGAACCCAGCGAAAACTTGTATTGAAAAGCAAAGACTTAGATGTCGGCATTTTAAGTAATTTTTTGAAAATTGCGGTGCCATTGGATGCAAGTACTTATTACTCTCTCTCTCTCTCTTACGCAGAACTAATTCAAAATCTCTCTGCAAAGCAGACATTAGCAGCTCTTAAAACAAACAAAGAAAAAACATATGTATTGTAAATTGTAAAATTGCATAATTAATTAAATTTTTGAAATTAAATTTAAACCTCGTTGGGATGAAGTTTTTTTTTTAATAAATCAATTTTTATTAAAAGGATAATAAATGTATTTTTGCCAAGAACAACTTTTTATATCTCAAATATTAATCAATCATTCTCTCTTATTTTTATAATAATGCAGACAATAGATAGTGAATATGACATTGGAAAGTATGGAAAACTACTGACATATATATTTCTAAGATAGCAATGAAGTTATTATTTCATTTCTTCTCAGTAATGTCGGCAGTAGGCAGTAGAATTTGAAATTTTATTGTTGGATAAGTGCAAGTGTATGTAGATGTTAAAATTGTATGTATGTAGATGTTAAAAAAAAAACAGAATCCAATTTTGAGAACGCTTGCGTACGAGTTCTTACCTAACCAAAGAGTTTATTAGGAAACATCATTGAACCAGAGAGAATCTTACCTGAAAATATACAAAATATATAAAAGTTTAAAATTTAATTTAAATTTTTTTCGAAAAAAGAATAATAAAAACGGCAAATTGTTAACAAAAGTGTAGCTGATATTTCTTTTATTGCTAGTTTGTGCTTTCCAGCTGTCTATAATCTATTTTTCAATATATATATCAATCTATTATGCAATATTATTGTTTTGTACATTTTTACAAGTTATTTTTGCATTTTTTTGGATTAACAGTCAGTTTTTATTGAAAAAGTAATTTTGTAGGCAAAAAGTTTGCCAATTTTTTCCAATTATTTTTTTTTTTTTTGTAATGTAATGGCGAGCGGATTTCAATTTCAGCTGCCCAGATCTTAGCGATTTTGACAATAAGCTGTTAAAGGGAAATATTGACCTTAAACTGAAACATTAAGGTTTCATGTTTTCCTATTTGGTTCTGCTTATGCTTTAAGGCCATGCATTCTCCGGCGCCTGTTTCAACTGACAACTCAGTTAAAACACAGGGTTTGTCACATACATAGATTAAAGTTGGGCAACTTTCAGCGTACTTTGACAATTAACCGTTAACAATTCTTTGTTTTGATTTAGATTTTCGTTCAAAAAAAAAAAAAAACATATATGTATGTGTTAACAAAGTACTTTTTGTGCCAACCTAATTGGTCGTTGCGTTAACGTCAGCGGATTCTGTGCCCCGGCCTTTATTCGAAAATGCATTGAGCATAAATACCAAAATAACCGATAATTTGTAATCTTTAAAGCAAACCTTATAACCGTAATATTTCTTGGTGCAAAACTTATTGGTTTCGGCTTCTGAGCTGCTCAACTAAAAGAATGAATGAGAATTACTATTCTTGTTTTTTCATTAAAGAGCCGTTCTATGAAAAACCCTGAAGTTTCTTTAAATAAAAGACCTGATTTAAAGTTAAAGAACAGTTCAGCTGCAACTACTGCTTTGCGACTGTTGTGTTGTTTTCCTTGTTGTAAAAGTAAACATTTTGCACTTTTAGCCAAATTATTTTTACTTTACATTATATTGCTTTGGCTTAAGTAAACTTTTTACAGCTAAACTTTTCCATTGTGCGTTCTCTTTGTAAGAAGGTACTGTATTGTAAAATAAAATAAAATCTAACAAATTTTTAGTACTACTTTCTTTTTTTTTCATTTCCAATGTAAAATGTATAGTATGTGTCTTAAGGTTCTGTTGTACAGTTCTATTCTTTTCGTCAGGTAAGAGTGGAAAGAGTTTTGTTGTTCGTTTTTGGATTTGTTGCTGCTTTTAGTTTTCTTTATGCACTTTAGAAACGAAATAATCACCAAAGCAACAGTAAATTATCCAAGTGTAAAAAAAAACGAAGTTTTCAAATGCAAAGGTAAATTTTTTCCAGTAGGAAAATAACAAGAATTATAACTACAGCAATAAGGATTTAAAAGGAGCAATAATGAAAGCAACAATTTATTATGGAAGTTTTTCATAGATGTTTTTAGTTTCGAAATACGCACATATACAAAATTGTTGTTACACTATACAATTGTGTTAAATTATGTATAACAAATTTATAATGAGATGTCGCGCAACAAAAAACGCCAATACGAAGTCTACGATGGGACAATTATTTCAGCTAAATGGTCAGCATTTTTTTTACAAATAAAAATACAAAACAAAAACATGTTGTTGTTATTGTGGTTTAGCAACATTTTATTTACTTTCAAAGACATAATTTTCTGCCTGAAATCCAGAAGTCGCCAAAAGCAGTTAATAAATTGTTTTAAAAGAAGTGCTCGGATTCAAACAACTCTTTTGGAAAACAAGTTTTTGAATCGATCTTCGGAATCGAAGATCTTATGAATCAGCAAACTTATTTACTGGCAATTTTTTTGGTAAAACGCTTATTGAGTTTGATTTCAATAATTTCTTCTGTGCACCAGCATAGAAGTACGTAAAACTTTGCACGTTTGCTGACGTCACATCAGTCAAGAACTGCCCTGAAAGACTGTTACATACGCAGAGCAGAATTTACGAAAAAAAAGAATTAGTTTTTGAAACAAAACATTTAGTTTTATTCTGAGATAACAAAGTTATCGTGCTTATTTTCAAATATCTATAAGTATAATCATGTTTTGAGCCCAACTGAAAGGTCAGGCAAATTTTTATTATTTGAAATTCTCAGTGATGAAAACGATTACATATTTAAAACGCTATAAATGTTGAATGAAAATCGCTTAAATGCGCTTTAATATCGCCAATGTGTGTACAAAATTTATTATTTATTTTGTTTCTGAAACGTTAATCATACATTGAAGATGGACATGTGTTCCATTTAAGTCGTAATAAAAAAGAACCATATGTAGTAGTAGGAGTTTATTTTGGTGCCACAATATTACAATAACAAACCAATATATAGACCATTTTATGATGTTTTAGCCATATCATAATATTGAGACTCAGATTTTTGTGTGACTCATAATGTCACAACTCTAATATAAATGTCGCAATTACACGACAGTATTATTATTATTAGCAACTATTTTATTGTTTCGATTGCTTAAAAAATTGTAATAACCAGCCCTACGAGTAACACGTTCAGCCATATTTTTGTTATGCTCCACTCTACTGTAGTCCTGATCACAACACAGTCAGTTGACAACAGGCGTAAAATCTTTAAGTGCATTCCCACGTTCAATTAATTAAAACTCTTACCCGCAATTTTGGATCTTATTCCTACTGAAAGCTTAAGATTATTTTTTGTCACTAACTTTCAAACAAAACATTCTTTGCTTTTGAATAAAAAGTAAACGTAAATACACAGTTATATGTATAATTGAAATAAAAACATTGTTAATAATTGCAATAGTTGGGTTATTATTTTAACATATATAAACAACTGAGCTAAAGCTTTACAATTTAAAAATAATATAGAAAGCTGTTTTTTTTTTAAATATTATTAGCAAGTTTGTTATTACAAAGTTTCCCATTTCATGAATTATAGGCTACTTTTTTACTACCGCCACTTTTACACCCAATTTCCACTTCGTTTTTAATAGATTTTATAACAAAAACGAGCATAAATTTGCCGGCTGTGGACCAATTTTCAAAGTTCTTTTTGCATATGAAAAAGATCCATTAAATTATTTTTAAATTGGTTTGGTGGGAGAGAGGGAAGGAGAGTGAAATCTAGATCATCAGTCTGTTGTTTCTGGACTAATTGACTAATTTAAAAATTGTTTCTTTTTATTTCATCTGATGACGCACAGCGCACCGGTTTCAGCCAGTAACATTTAAATCTGTTTTTTTTTTGTGGAAAATATTAGAAAATTTATTATTTGAGACAATTGCATATAAAATTGAATGTTATAAGATAATTTTCAAAGGTTTTCAAGTCATAGATCAACAAAATATACAGGCAATAGTTATTAACGCGTGCAAATGTTTATAATAAATTGTTTAATATTGTCTGTGGTAGACTTTTTTGTACTCAAACAATTTTTTTATGTTATTATTGCATCCCACCAAGTTTTAAAATTAATAGATGGCCGCAGTAAAGTCTTAAATATCTGAACAATAACCTGTTTATGTTAATTAAATCAATATTAAAAATTGTATATTTATATTAATTTATATACGAAAGCAGAAAATCATCTAATGCTGACCTCTTCATCATTCATATATAAATAAATAAACGAGTTAGAAATTAGAAAAATCTTGGTTTTTTTTTTTTGCAATCGCTTCATAAATTTTATGGAAATAGCCATAAGAAGTAATAAAAGTTTACCATTTCCTTCTTCGCTTTATGGATGATCATTTTATTTCCAGCAACAA
Organism: Epicampocera succincta; assembly: GCA_932526305.1. Lineage (NCBI taxonomy): Eukaryota > Metazoa > Arthropoda > Insecta > Diptera > Tachinidae > Epicampocera > Epicampocera succincta. The sequence goes on from OW052034.1 coordinate 65,889,536, forward strand.
AAGCTTTTCTGTTTTCTAACCCTTTTGAATTTCACAAACAAAATGATTGCAAAAAGTATGTTGCCTTTCTTGCATTATTTATTTATTTTTTCTATTTTAAATAACATAAACAGGTGTTAGTTTAAAAAATGAACAACTTCAAAAAGAAGTTACAATATTACTCATATAAAAGGAGCTGAAGCTTTGAAAACTTTATAGTTTTTTATTTGCATCCCTGAAAAAAGGAAATGTTCATTCGTCTCTAAGCAGAGCAAATGTTTTTACTTATCTTTATTTTGAGACTGTTTTATGTTATATTTTTCTGTATTAAATATGAATGCAATATGTGTATGGTTTCTTAGTGAGGATTTCTTGTGTGTTACATTTTTAATAGAAAATATTATACCTATTGGCTCTGTAAGGAAACATGATTGTTTTCATATGTTTCTTTATAGGAGTTTTTGTGATTCATATCATTTCATGTTTAAAAACTGTATGCCATTCTGACAGCTGTAAGTTATTTGTGTGCAATTTTTCCACTTTTTCAGGAATCGGTTGACTACCTGAACAAAATTTATCGTACACTTTCACACATTTCCAGTCCATTAAAGACGTAAATTTGGGTGATAACTTATCATTATTGTTTGTCAATTCAGGGAAGTAGTATGGAATATTCAAATTGCGACAAAAAATGTCGTTGACTCAGGCAACTGATTGACTGAAATAATTGAAATTTTCTATAACTTATTATGGCATTTAAGCCCGCCCAACCATAACCATAACGCCAAGGTAATGCTGTCTGTATTTGGTGGGATCAGAAGGCTGTTTTGTATTGTGAGCTGTTGAAATCGGTTCAAACGATCACCAAGACAATTGATTCCTTTGAAGAAAGCAATCAACGAAAAACGACCAGAATATTCGACCAGACACGAGGCCATAATCTTCTATCACGACAACGCCCGGCCATATGTTGCAAGACCGGTCAAAACCCAGACCTTGCCCCTTCTGACTACAAATTGTCTCTATCGATGCAGAACGCACTGAGAGGAATACGCTTCACTTCAGGACGGGGTATCAGAAATTGGCTTGATTCATTCTTTACCTCAAAAGCGGAGCAGTTCTTTTGGCGCGGAATCCATATGTTGCCAGAAAGATGGAAAAAAAGTAGTGGCTAACGATGGCCAATATGTTGAATAATGTATGAACTCATTTTGTTATTCCAATTAATGAATTTTTCAAGCAAAAAAAATTGGCAGTATTAACTTGAAATGTTAACGGTGGCACACGGAGATTGTACTCGGGATCAAAAAATGTTCGCAAGTACTACAAGCTTTGAAACGCTTGTAGTTAATTTGGGCACCGTAACATTACGTTGGTTCATCCCAAACACCAGTGGCCCACTGATGAGAGGGTTGTGAAGATGTGAATGTCGACGCCCGCCCTGGATGTCCCAGTACGAAACTTGTTATAAGGAATCATCGATCACTTCATGTGGATCGCATGGCAGTGAACTTCATTCCACAATTACTCAATATTTACGGTAATTTGTTTGATCAAAAACAACATTGTAATCATTGCTCAGCCACCGTATTCACCCTATTTGGCCTCTCCGACTTCTTCTTGTTTCCGAGACTATCAATGATTGAGGACATGAAAGACAAATCGCTGAGAGGTCATGCCAAAAACTGCTTCTAAGAGGTACTACTCTGAAGGGGACAAACTAGAAATCGATCAATAAAAAAGTATTTTGTGAAAAATTAAAACTATTAAAACACTTCTCGTGTTGGTCAAATTTATAAAAATTAAAATGAATTTATAGTGCGCTAAAAAAATTTAAATAATCCCTTTAAAATCTTATTAAAACTCATTTAATTTTTTCTTTACGAATACACTCGTTAGTAAATATTTTCTACACTCTATTTAAACACTCTTTTCACTAGACAACTAAACAAATAAGTGTTGCACTTAAATAAAAGACATAAAAGTACGAGCAAAATCTGTTCTTGCAACTAAATCAAATAAATATTGTCGCTTGAATTCAAGGATTTCCTGAAGACAGACTTTAAGGGAACGAACATTGAAATAATTATTTAATACAATTTTAACTATCTAATTTATACTCGTACATGGAAATGCGAAGTAACAGTTTTCCATTTCCTATAATTGAATAGGAGTTTGGAAAAGTTTATAAATATAAACTTAAAATTCATTTGCAATTAATTTTATTACTAAGTTCATTTGCTTGTCTTTTTGTGTACAACACAAACAAACATTTTTGAACTTTTGACTTTTGCTATCAGATGTCATGACTCAAAAATCAATTATTGCAAATGGATTTGACACTGCCAAGGACTGCAACCAACTTGAGAATGGAATGAAATTTTATATGTATGTATGTGTGGATGTGTGAATGTATATGAAAGTATAGATTGCAACTTATTAATTTTCAATTTGTAAAAGTTGTTGGGAATAAAAAAAAAAAATTTAATTCAATTTGTTTGCAAATTTGAATGGCACTACTTTTGATGAGAATAAAATTGTATTGTAGAATTATGAAGAATAATTCAAATCATTACAAAACTTTTAATTTTGTCAAGGGTAGTGGCAAAACATATTGGCAACATGAAAGTGCACAAAGTGACCGCCTGCTTCGAGCAGAGGCCCGTTGAGGCCCAGTAAATGAATTGCTCCAATATTTATTATGCTACACAGCAAGAAAAAATTAAGTTGCGAACATATTCTGCCATTTTATAGAAGTTTTAAAAACTATTTTGGCTGAAACGACAGCATTTAGCTGTGTTGTAGCAAATGTGCCTTGCGCCAAATGCAGCAAACTTCTACTTACAATTCACTTTATTTGGCCTGCAAGTCCCAGTTAATGTTTTAAAGTTTGTATTTAGTGTTTTCTTTTCTTGGCTTAACTTTAAGACTTTCTACTTACCAAATGTGGAAGTTTGGATACGTCTTAAAGCCATTAAACTTTATTGTTGTGCTGCATTTGAGTAACCCACAGCAACCTTTTACTTAATTATTTAATAGCGGACGTGTGCACAGCAGAACAACAGACACGTTCGGACCCACCAACACAAACGAATGCTTGTTACTTTATTTGAGCACAACCATAAAAATTTTTATTAAAATTACCAACGAAAAGCTATAATAATTCTATTAAACAAAGTTTGTAAAACTTTAATGCAATCATTGCAATTTTTCGTCGTACTCCTGCCAAAATAACACTAAAACATGATTTTTATGTATTTCATATTTATTAACAAATCTTTAAATTTCTTAGAACTCTGTACAAAAGGCTTTTATTTGTTCTTTTTTTTGGTTAATATAACCTAAAACCCAGGAAGCCAAGTTTAAGCTGACTTTAAGAAGGAAAACTTTGGCAAAGGAAATGCCTGAGTGCCTGAGTGTGCACCGGCTCTTTTAAAGTCTGTTGTGGTATGAATGTGTGAATGTGTGCATGTGTGCATGTGTAACACACACTTGCATGCACTTCCGTTATTGTTTCAAATGGCAACACATGTGTTTCTGTCACGTCACAGGGTTACGCTTCAATTGTCTGAACATACCTTGGCGTTTCTATCGCTTCGTCTATGGATCATTCCAGTTTCCTTCTGTACAATCAACCAACCAACCAACCAACCAACCATCAAGCCATTCATTTATCCAACAATTTTGAACTTCTTGTTTGTGTTTTGCACGTTGAGCAAAAGAAAAATGTAACTTTATTATTCTGCAGAATATTTTTTCTTCTTCTTTATTTTCAGTTTACTTTTATTTTGTTAAATAGAATTCTGTTTTATCGCTAGATTGAGCTCGTAGCGGTTTAACTGCGAGTACAATCACTTGAAAATTACTTCACTAAAACGTGGATTTCTTGTAAGTTTATAAGATCGTTACAACTTTAATTGAATTGCAACAACTTGCTTAAATACCTCAAATGTGTTATCCGACGAAATGTGTAGTTCACCAATTCCAAGACTTTTACACACAAATTATACGGCCTAGTTTATAAAATTTATATTCTTATTTACCATTTCATTTATTCGAATCTTTAATTGCAATAAATAAAGACCAGTTTAATCATGATTTAAGAGTTGAACATTATTTTCCTTTGCTACTTGATGATACATGTAATAAGAACATTTTTGTCCTGTGTCCTTTTTGTTATTTTTGCAAAAAACTTTCTGGAGAATTTTATTTAAAATAAAAGATTCAGGTCAGGAGGATAAAATGACATTGAGTCCAGCTTATTAATATAGTTAAACTCAAAGTCACGACATCTGTCTTTTAAATATGCAGTGATGCTGTGGATCAGCTCTGGATCCTCTTAACTGGGATGTGTGGCCAGGGCAGGTTATGTATTACTTTTAAGAGCTTGTTTTCGGCTGCCTGTGTCTGTGGCTTTTCAAAATAAGAAGTGCAACACCAGACCACAAGGCAGCAGCGTAAGACATGATGGCGTGAAGTACTGATTTCAATACAAGAGACTTATTTCCAACACTGAGGTTAGAACTTCTGTATATTGAAGGCCGTTTGGCAGTCTGATTATTTTAGTTTTTTAACTAAACCATCTTATTTAGTTATTTTAACACAAAATACAATGTGGGAGCAGCGTCTGAGGCAGCACATTGTTTGGGTCTTCTAACTATAACATTCCATATTGTAAAATAGTCAAGGGCAGCTGCTAAAGCGTTTCGAGGATTGATGAGGACATCAGCCGATAGGGCTCCTTAGCTAAAAATCGCCGTATCATCAGCATGCACACGCATGTAATTTATAAAATAGCTTTTAATAAACTTAAACTGAAGAAGTAATTCTTAAAAGAAAATATCATCACAGCGAACGAATTATTCGATTGGTTCACGGAAATGAGCGTTATTTGAGAAACATCGGCCTTCTGAGCCGGCTTTCTTCAACAACCATCATTACAGGCTGCAGTGCCCGTTATTGAATATGATATTCGTGTCATTAGACCAAAATCCCGTCTATAGTAAATGGAATTTTCCGATTGTAGAGCGTGAAGACTAGAGAAAATCGATTTAACGCCTCTCGCATATATGTATTTTGGTTCGTAGTTTATAAAATCCAACGGATCAACGAAGATGCCCTCTTTTTATGATCGGCTTCGTCCAGTGGTGGCATGCATTTATGATTTGAGGATTAAGTAAAGAAAGAAAATTGTCGCATGTGGGCTGATGAACAACCACTCTTTGGCGTGGCATCCACAAATTATTTGTCACTAGCACATTGAACCAGCAGCTGATGTAAACTTTTTATTCGAACGAAAATCAGATCGAGAATTTGTTTAAATTCTTTCAACGTCGTTCGGTTTTGTTTTGCGTTTTTTCGTTCCTCAACTCAACTCAACTTCCTATAATTTAAACACATATCGCTGTCTGTATTGAATCTGTTTGTGCTGCTCTAGTGTGTCTGACTTGGATAGAAAAAAAGAACTCTCCAAGGATTATTGCAATGTTTTTCTTGGCTCTAAAACTTGTTTTTTCATCGGTTTTTTTTTCATCTTCGTAAGTAAGTGAAAATAGTGCAAAACACAAAAATGCATTGACATGAACATTGAAAAGTTTTTCTTTTTACGCTGTTACTTGTCCGCCTTGACTTTACCACCTCCTTTCAGCCATGCAGCGCATTTCTAAGGGACCTATTTTTTTATCGAATTTCTTTACTTTTATTATTTAATACTCTTCTTTTTGTACGTACCCGCTTATTGTCACTGTAATTTTTTCGTTTTTTTTTACAAAAATGTCTTTTTGTTACTACATTTTAAAAATTTCTCTTTTCCGTTGTTCAGATTCTTTCGTTGTGAGCTGTTGAAAAAAGTGTATGGAATTTTTTTTGTTGATTTTTTTTAATGGTTGGTTGTTTGTAACGTTTGTTCTTTTTGGAATACATACAAACAGGAAAAAAGCATGGAACGTTGTGCGAGTCTGATTGTGTAGCGTAGAGGAGGTTACATGCCTGAAAATTTGTTTCTGCAAGAAGAAAATTTCGCCTTAGCTTGTAGCAGGAACATGCGAGGTTTGAAGCTTTTTTCAGATTTGCTAAAAATCCACTTGCGAGCTGATATAGAAGCAGATCAAAGGCATATAGACCTGCCGGGGCAGTGGCAACTAGACGCGTTAATTATACTAATTCTGTTTTTACGCGAAAGCTCGCGTAAAAAAGATCGTATCCAATGTGGCAATGAGGTAATTAGTTGCACGTTTAAAACAACTTGTAGAATAAGATAAATAATTCAAATTCATGGTGCGTGATTTGTATAAATACATTTTCTAATTTAAACAAAAAACACTGGACGATTTAAATTCCAAAGAAATAACATTTCTTTCAGATTATTCTAAAGAAAAAAAAAATTTTATTAATTACCATTCATTAAATACAGAAATATTTATGTACTTATGCGAATATTTTTTATATTATTAATGTTTTAAACTTTTCGCTTTTAGCATTTAAATTTTTCTGAATTCTTACACTCTTAATTTCCGCTAAATATATTTGAAAGAAACAGTGGAAATTCCTGTTTTGATTGTATCGCTTGTCGCACCACACGATTTATAGTGCTGCCAGCTTTTTGTTTAATTTAACTTCCTGTAAATCATTGCAAACCAGGTTTTTTAGATCGCGACAAATCAAATCAAGTCGCTTAAAAACAGAATAACATGTTTATTTGGAAGGGCGTTAAATCGAGTTCGCGACAACAGAATAAGAAAATAAATCGAATTATATGCATATAATGTGAGTCTGCAATCTTTATTGCAGACAATCCAAAAGAAAATTTATACTCCCGATCAAATTAATTTTGATGTCTCTATTTCAATGAACAAATCATTAAATCCAAAAATAGAGTAGAGCTTAAATTATCAATATGCATAGATCTTCACAAATGATATAAAAGAGACATTCAACAAATCATATTTATTTGTAATATATAAATAGAGCAAAAGAGAATTGTTTTGTAGAGCGCTGTATGCATGCATGTGCATGCATATTGTTTACGCTTGTATGTTAGTAATTTTGTACGCTGTACAATTTGATTTTCAAGGCAAAGCAATACAATTTAACGCAAATTTAAATATGTAGGTATTTACATATATTCATCTGTATGTGCACATAACTAAGAAGTGCATAACTAATTTAAATAGTGCAGGGGCGCATCTAGCGTTTCGCAATATGTGTTTATCTTATTCTATTTCTGTTCTAATAAAGGTTTGAAATTGTAGAAAAATTTTGTTCATTATAATAAATCAATACAAAATTTTATGTATCAGACACAATTTAAGTGAAAGTTGTTTCTGTTTTTGTAATTTTCGTGTTAAGAAAAATTATTGCAAAATATTGTTCGCTATCCTAATATTTGATAATTCGTAAATAGCTTTTGTATCAATATTCAAAAATTATTTCCTTTGTTAAAAATGTCTTGGCTGCATAATACATTTATTGAAAAAGGTATTTTGCTTATAACAACTTATTTGTGTTTAAATATTCAGGGGATAGATATTTGAATCTCGCCGTCACGCCAATAGGAGAGCAGGCTGGTTCATGAGTGGCGGTTGTCTGTTAACGAAACAACAAAACCTGCAAATTTTCTGTGCATCCGGGAGAGAATAAAATGTTAAAACGGATGAACTGGCCAAGTGGACATAGATGAGATCATAGATGTCCTGCTTACAATCTGTTAACAACCAGACCAGCATTCACTATTATATATCGCATAGTTCAGATGAACTAATAAGTTTATCTGTCGCATATCAAGGCCAACAACGTCCGTTTATAACCATTCTAGGTCTGGCGCATATTTCCCGGCAAAGGCGGCATACTTTAGTCGCCGCTGTAAAGGGAGTTTTTGAGGAGGTAGAAATCGTTAGACGCTTCCTTATATCAGAATGAAATATCAGATATTGGTATTGGCAGACATACCGGAACGAGGCTCAAAACTTTCCTCAGAGTTTTTGTTTGGTTCAGATTTAAAGCGGGCTGTTAGATGTCGGATATTTTATGTTGCTGGCCTGCCACAGCCAACACAACAACAGTAATAATTCTGAATGCAGCTGGACTTATCAAGAGTATTGAAAGAGCAAAAACAATGTTTTGTAGACAAAATGGCTTTCATCAGAGACGCGCAATTTTTTGATTTTGTGGTCTTTCAAAATCTGGTTTTGCTTCTGATCTCCTTTTCTTTTGAATATTTGTTTATATCTGTTCACTATTGTTGCGTAGTTTTTCGCTTATTACGCCGTTCTTTATGGCCAAAACAAAAGATTTAAGAAATATGTGCATTTCGTATTGAAAGCAATTAAAAGTTTATTTTTTTTGCACCCGTTTAATATCTAATGATTGCAACATACATATTTTAATTTCTTTAATGGCAAACTTAGAACCAATTTTTATGGAGCCAAAACTTGAATTTCTGCACAACAAAATTTACTCTTTTGATTCAAACAACTACTTGTTGTAAATATGATATACATATTTAGCTTTAGTTGTATAGTAACTAGAAACATGGAATGTTCATTTAAAACTTGTCCTTATTATCCCAGCAATCATTTTGGGCTTAAGTTGTGTTTACTGGTATCGTATGTTTGCTGCCGCTTTGAATGCAATTGCTAAGGTTGGCTTTCGAACATGATGATATTAGTTTTAACGTGTTACATTTTAATTTATTTATGTATGTGTATGCACACATACATGTACGTACATACTTTCTTTTTCGCACTTTTCTCTTTTCATGCTGTCATAATATTTACACAATGAATAATAAATATACTGATAATATGCAATTTTATCAAAATATATTTGAAATTATGTCATCAAATGCACTTTAATATCAATAAATATATGTACATGTATGTGTATGTGTATGTATTTGTTTGTATGTATATATGTATGTATGTATTTACTCATACCAGTCACAATTCAATGCCATTCATTTCAATTCAGACACAGATATTCTTGCGACTTTTTTTTTTGCGAAATCAGTTTGTTAAGAGATTACGACGTTGACTCTTGGCTTTTTTTTTGCAACGATTTTAATATAAGTGCATGTTTTGTGTGTATGTGTGTGTGTATGTGTGTGTGTGGAAGTGCATGTAATTACGGTTGGCGAATCTGAAATGAATTTTGTTTTAACCTGTTTTAGATCAGCGCACACAAGCCTAAACCTTAATTTGCCGAGTTATTCTACAAATTAAAATCTTACGCAAGTGATATGCACTTTTATATTCACATAAATAGAAATGAATTTTTATTTATACACGAATGTGAATTCGTTATCTAACGTGCACTTTAAGCGATAATAAGCACTTGACCTTTTGAGAGCTGGCAATATTTTCGCACCATTATTTTTAGTTAATGGCCAAGATATTCATATCGTAATGAAAATTTATGGCAGCTTCATTAGATTTGTATTTTGTTGATCAACATACATTTTTGAAAACAACCAAAAAAAAAAAAAAGTCCTAGACAGGTTCTTATCTGATTTATAGGTCTCTCACAAAAGCAAAAAAAAAGAACGAAATTTAAACTGAAACTCGAAAGTAAATTTGGATAAGAAATAGATTCTTAAGTTGTTTAAAAGTTCCGACAGAAAACTATACAGCGAATGGACTGGCATAACGGTGATCTGATTACCAATTTTGTACTCATTTAATTTGCCGATTTTAAATGAAAGTTGCCATTCAGAATCATGGCAGTATTATATTTTCAAGGTTCCAAATTATACCATTTTACTGCAGATGATTTGGAAGAAGTTGCGCTTCTATCGGGTGTTTTTTTTTATAGAGTAACACAAGTTTAAATTATAATAAAACAAGGAAATATATTTTTAATATCAATGAAACGGGCTTTATTGGAAAGAACATTTTATGAAATTAAGGTTTAAGTATGATTTTTGCAATTTGGCCGCCACGGGTGGCGCGCAGAAAGTGCAATCCGGAACAACAACTTTTCGCAGCATTTGCGGCTGTATTTCGCCGATAACTTTTCGAATGTTGATAAGAAAATAATCCAATGGTGGTAAATCACACGATCTTGCTGGCCAATTAATTGGGCCATTACGTGAAATTATTTGTTCATCAAAATTTTCTTTGAGTAAATCAATTGTAGCGCCCGCTGTGTGGCATGTGGCAAGGTAATTTCGAATAATGTTCCTATGCCGTTCACCATTGACAGTGACATGCTAACCATAATCGTTTTTGAAGACATATGCGGCAATGACTCCGCCAGCCCATAAAGCGCACCAAACAGTAATTTTCTGTGGCTGTAATAGTGTTTCGACAAAAGCTTGTGGATCCTCCTCACTCCAAATGCGACAATTCTGCTTATTTACGTACCCATTCAACCAGAAATGGGCTTCATCAGAAAATAAAATTTTGAATAAAAATGAATTTCATGAGTTTGGCGAATAGAACAATTATTTTGATTAAAAATTTCAACAATTTGAAAAAATGAAATTTCAAACCAAACTAAACAAAAAGCAACTATCAAAGCAGTGATGCCAACTCAAAGTTGTGACACTGTAAAAAAAACACTCATTCCAAGTGTTATGAATTTATTCCGAAAAGGAAAATTGATCACAAAGTAAAAATTGTTTGTGAGAATTTGAGAGACTGTCCCATGATACGAAAAACAGAAAATCAAATAAAAAGCATGACATGACGGAATTTAGAAAAATCAATTTCAATTTCAATCAAACGTAGTTTCCAAATCAGTTCTGGGCCTTTTATTGTGCTGGCACACGATTATTGGACATTATTTTCAACTTTAAATAGAGCGACAAAACGTGTTAGTTCAAGCCCGAGAAAACACATAAAGTACCAAGTTTTTTCCAGAGATATCCTTGAGACCATATGGATAAATTTGTTGTTGATTTAATGCGATTTACGAAAATTGGAACAATTTCCAAGAAAATATAATTCTATCAGAAAACCTTTTACTGTTCTGTGCAGGAATAAATAAGTTTTAGCTAAACTATGCTGACAATAAACGTCAATTTCGTCCTTTTGTGTCATTTGCTTTGGCAACCAATTCACGTGCCGTTCACCTGCGTATAGTTTATCGTGATTGCACGCCAATTGCTTGTTCAAGAGAAAGCACCTTCTTGTGTTTGGCCACAAGCCTAAAAAAAATTAGATTTAAGCTCGATACAAGTTGTTAAATTTTTTTTGCGTTTGAGTTATTATTAATAGTTCTTGCTATGAAATTATTTATTAGGTATTTAATTGAGACAGTGCTATTATTTTAAATGTCTCTGTATGTTGTAAGACTTTAATATGTGCGCCAGTTTGTTTAACATTGTTTTTGTTTGACATTTTATACTGATTGATATTAAAGATAACAGTATTAATTTAGTTATTCATTTTGTATAACAGTTGCCTGACAAACACGCATCAATAAAATAATGTGGCAACAGAAAACATACATAAGTAAGTACCTACATGCGTGATAATTAAAAGAAGAAAAAACCAAGCGATCCCTTCGGTATTTAGAGTACCAGGAATGAAATTATCCTGTCAGAAATTGAGTTCTTTTCGAAACTTGTAAATCGACACAATTAAATTGTTACACATTTTCGTTTGTGCTAAGCAGCTATTTTCTGCAGTATCAACAGGTGAATGGGCTCAAAGATTGCCTCTTCCCAGGCCTGGCTAAGAGCGACTGTGTTTCGGACAGCTTTCAATTTGATTAGGCTGCGTTTGCAGGTATTCGATAACGTATTTGGTTCAGTTTGGTTCAGTGTCATCTGTGTGGCATATGATCCAAAAAGAAAATTTTAAAAGGTACTGAAAAGCAACAGAAATTCCTTATATACGCTCCGTACTTAAACTGGGTTTGGGTACTTTCTGCGGTCGGGACAATTAACGGAACTTGCACATCGACGGCGAGTAATGCAATTTCTCGTTTGCACACACGGAACGCTTGAAATGCTTTCAAAATATTTTGTAATGTACTTTTAGAATACATTATTATTGCACTTGCAGCACACGAATCATACATGTGTGGCATTTAATATGGCTTTTGTGCCGCTATAACAATCGCAATTACTTTTTAAGGACTGGCTTCTATGAACTCTTGGAAATGAATAAATGACTACAAACGATGAGTGCGATAAAACATAAACGTTCATAAAAGTGAACGACTTTGTTTTGCGTTTCAATGGTGTCTGTTAAAACTGAGGCCAACAAAAATGTTTAATTAACAAAATAAATATTTCTGATCTAATTTAATTAATTTTGTTATTTGTATATGAATTTATCATACATGAAATGATTAAGTTATGAATTTACAATAATTAATTTACAATAATTAATTAACGATTTGGACAGAAATTTTTCTTTACTTTTAGATGAAAATAAAAAAATTTACCCTTTTTTTTTGATAGCAAATGCACAGAAATTAAACGAATTTAATATTTTTAGCTCTTATGTTCAAGTATTTGCAAAAGTTTTTCCTTTCTCCCCTTCAATTTGTCATTCAACAACGAAAAACAAAAGCTGCAGGTAACTGCCGAAGAAAATAATTCCCTTTTTTACTGTCTTTTACAAAAGAGAATTAAATCAGAAAAAAACAAAAGAAGTTCAAGTGGTTTCATTTCCGGTTCATGTTATTAACAACAGGCGACCTGTACAACCTGCTTCTCAACAAGGCTTCCTACACCATCTTGTGAAAATAGACACAGTCTAAGAAAAAAACACTTATTGTTGCTTTTTTCCTCTTATTTTTCCTACAAGAACAAGTGTTAAATTCAATACTTGAATTAAATTGAAACAGATTTAGTTAAAGCACATCCACTCGCCTGAATATCAGTTTGCTCAGGTGAGTGGTCTATTTAACGTTTTTTTCCGCGACAAATTTATGTTGAAAGTTAAATATAATTTAGTTATAGGCTAAATTCCAGAAGGCCTTGTCAGGCATCAGAAATTGGTTGGTTCTATGTGGCCCTGCAGATGCCATGAACTTGTAGGAAATAACTTATTAAAGTTATTTGGCGTTTCTACGTAAATGTACCTCGAACGACCATGACTGAAATTTATATACGTGCAGCCATCACTGTTTTCCATAATCTAATTTTTAATATAAAATTATGGTCATATATAAAATCTAATCGATTTGAAACTTAATTTTCTTGGCTCAAAAATAATTCTAACGAAAGAATCGAATTCATTAATCAAATAAAAGTGCCACAATTGTGCTTGAATATTGGTTGTTACACAAGACAAACAAATTAAGTGCTTGCAAACCTCGTTCGCCACAAAAAAGGAACGTGCAGAAGAAATTTATCGAAATGGATAGCAAGTATCATGTAAAACATCCGTGATGCTGTCCTTGAGCTCTCTGAGCAATTCGGTGTTTATCGCATCAATCGTAGCAAAACAGCGTCTTTCATGGGTGTCTTCCAGTGTTGTCAAGTTGTGCATTTCGCATCAGTTTCGGCGTGTTTTTACATTCTCAGTGCGAAAAATTCCTTAATGCTTTTTAATTTTTGGTGCTACCAAAGCAAATTAATTCAATACAAATTTTTGTTTCAGCGTGAGAAACAAATCTCTGTACAATAAAATACCATTTCAAACAAAAGAGCAAAATTTTCAACAATTAATTTGATATACTTTTGATATAAAACATACGGGTACGTGCATCCCCAAATCCAGACTTCAGGGATAAAATACTGCAATTTATATCATCGCATATTTGTCTGGTTTGGCCATAAACTTCCTCATCAAGCAAAGAACATGTATTTTATACACCAAGAACAACAATAAGAAATGATGTTTAAAACGTACAAAGTAAAACGGTCTTGTTGTTGTATATAAGTCGTATTATGTACAAAAAAGAAACATTTGATTATATGAAATTTGTTGTCCTTTTTGGCTCTTCATAGTTCTTCATTTTATACTAAAAACTGCTGCCGATCATCGGTCGCTTTTCATAAAATGCGCTGCAAATAAATATTTTCAATAAAAAGAAATTTTAAACTTGTTGGGTTTTTTTTGAATGGGGCGTTTTTCTTTATTTTGGTGGGTTTTCAAATTTTAAAGTTAACAACGCTGGTCTGTTCAATCTTGCGAACAAGAAGTAGTCGTGGGCACCCAAACGGTGCTCAAATTCGAGTTATATTCTTAAAGATTTCAGACAAAATTTCATGGAATGAGCCAGTCATCTTCTCTAATAGTGAGCTGGCGCTTATCCATAATATTTCTTTTTACTCTCAACATTATTCATGGAGCGCCGTTATTCACATATTCTCCATTTGCTTGGAAAAGCCTGTACCACTTGTAAACATTTTTCTATCTCAGACTACAATCACCCTATGCCACTATGCCGCTGTTCCACTGCTTTTGAGCCTTGATTTTTTTTTGTGGTACCAGTACCCAGGACTGGGTTATTGCGAGGGGAAAGTAGAAGTAATTTTTGGCTATTTTTGCTTTTATTTCGTCGTATATTGCAGGGAACATGTCAGAATTTAAATGATGTTGTTGTGACTATTCAGTGCCCCGTGTACACAACTTCAACAATGCACAGACAAACATCAATTAACCCTACATCCGCAAGCTTGCGTTTTATGTTGCATTCATGTGGATTTGATTGATGGGTTATTGAGTGTTTCTACAATATTTAAGTACGTGTGAAAGAATTTATCTATTGCTTTTCTCCATAGTCCTTCTTAATAGGCAGCGAACCTACGACCTCTGGACTCTTGATCGAATGCTCTACCAACTCATCCATCGAATTGTTAGAGTATTTGATGCAAATTATTTGATAAATTTATTTCGATGGCAAAAAATCGCCGAGCACGCAAAACACTTCAAGCATTTATGCCTCTGACAAACAAGCAAAACATACAAAGTAGCTGAGACAAGTTCATGATAAGATCGTATATAGATTTTCGTTAAAACTTATAGAAATTTACAAAAATATAGACGTCTTCTGTTTTATACCGTTTTGCCACTTGCTTCATATATACAATAACTTTGAACAGAGACGAGGCTACAGCCATGAGAAAATTTCTTTGAAAAATATTAATGATGCCAGAAAATGTTAATTCGAAGTATGAACGAAAAATTCGAACGTGTTTTGAAATTCAGCTGTTTAGAAAATGAGCATCGCTGTACAACATCGGGACAAACTTAGTACTGCACTTAATGATTCGCTTATGGAAAATTCTCGATATTTCACTCCACATTCTTAGGAACGTATGAAACTAGTTACTCATCTCATTGTACGATTTGTATTGCAACTCCGCATTGCATGAGTTTTCTCTAAACAACTCAAGAGTTACGGGTGTGCATCGTGTCGCGGCAATGTCAGAGACCTTTAAGAATAATAATGGTGTTATTTAACTCGTGTGTGTGAAGCATGAGTTAAACTTAAAGTTGTTAGGCAACCGACTGAAGGAAATAAAAAATTCAAATAACGTTGTTGGCGACCATCAGATTGCCATAGCAACCGGTTGGGTTTGTTTAAGAAATTTTAATTTAAAATAGTAGGCCTAGCGAAGTTGTCGAATAAGGAAGGGTGAGTTTAGCTGTTTAAAAACACGATTTACGCATTTGATGTGGAAAATCGTGCAGAGCTTTGCGTGTGAATAAGTTTTTGTGTTTGTATTTTCTGAGGTTTTTAATTAAGATACGAGTACATATGAAAGCCTAAAGTTTGCCAGCTCTTGAAGAATCATATGTATGTATATTTTTCTACGTCAATCATTTTGCTTTTCATTAATAAATTATAGACCTCCACATGTGTGTATAAACGAATGTGTATACGTTTATAGGTTAACTGTAATATAATTTGCTTTACAGCCTGACACGTTTAACACTCATCGTGTACAAACAGTTAATGGCATTAACACCGGTCATTATGGAATTAAGCGCATATAAATAAAAACTTCATTCACTCACACGCTTAAATCAAAAAGTCCCCAATTTAACTTTCTCTATGAGTATTACGTTTATTAAAGCGTTGCATCCCTCTTTCGCTGTTACACACACGACAAATGAAAATGGGGTTTGTACACTCATACACAGGCGACCATGTTGCTATTCATCTCTGGCTGTGAGGATTTCCCCCGCCTCCAAAAAAAAAAAGATCAGCGAACAGGTGAAAAAGTAAGTGATGAAGACATGTTATTTTTTTTGCCATTCAAAATATACCCAAGTCCTTAATACTATCCGAGTTTGTGCGCTTTAGAGGTATGTTTGTTTACGTGTGCCGGGTAAAACTTTGATGGTAACGCATTGTGGCATTTTGGTTGCCAGCAGGTAGACATAGCGCGAAAGTAAAAAAAGAAATTAAAATTGAGGAGTGAGATCGTAACAAAATCGGAAACAAGTTTTTCTCATTGACTAAAGGCCGCTTTAGGCGACCGTTGATGTAAGTTGTAAGAGTGCTTGTCAAAAGCAACTCCTTATTTGAAAAAAACTAAAAGTTTAAGAGACAAGTTGTACGAGTGCTTGTCAAAAGCACCTGGCCCCACGTTGGGCGCCAGTTGTACGAGTGCTTGTCAAAAGCGACTCTTTATTTAAAGAAGACTAAAAATTAAGTGACAAAAACATTTTTCTTTTCTTAAAAGTAAAGCTTAAAATTATTACAAAGTTTTTTTTGCTTACTTCAACTAAACTTAAAATTATTGGGAAATTCATTTCCCCAAGTCAGACGTCGTGTGAAAATGATGTGTTTGCATTTATCAATGCAAGCACAATATTAAAATTATTTCGCAATTTAACAAGAAAAAAAGGAACAGAACACAAAAAAAGTAATAGCAAAATGCCCTTTAGGTCACCAACCTGTATCGTGTTAATTTACTGAAATATTTCGTTGGAAAAATATCAAAAATGATGTGTTTGCATTTATCAATGCAAACACAATATTAAAATAATTTTGCAATTAAGAAGAAAAAGAAAAGAACAAAAAAAAATTAATGACAGATTGGTTACCAACTTGAATCGTGTTAACTCTTCCCCCTTTAAAAACGATTGTCCTCAATCGTTAAAAGTAGGGTAGGTCGTCAATTTTTTGTGGCTTAGATTCATGCCATTTGTATTGGGCAATCGATTCTTGTGTTGTCTTTATGTTCGGGGTTACTGTCTGAACGACTAACTTTTCGCCTTTTTTTGCAAAAAAATTTATTAGCGCCAGGCATATGAGCAATATGGTGAATAAAGAGAATGTAGTATATTTTGTGATTGCAGAGTCTGACTTGAGTTCATGTATACTTTTAGTGTTATTAATATGCAAGTGGTTAAGCATTTCCAAAGATAACAGGTTTACGAATTCGTCTTCAACTGGTGTCTGTTGGATTAACGGCGGCGAAACTTCCAGACGGGGAGCTTCCAAATTTCTGTACAATTTGTCATTTATTTTGAGCGTTAGGTTATGGAATTTGATCAAATATGTTCCGTTAATTGTTTCATTATTTATTTTTCCGTGAAAATCGTTAAGTAGGATTACACCAGGAGAAATTGTCTCCACGTGGGGTACATGATACCCGTGGGAAATTGGACAGGACGAACTCGTTCCACTAAGAAGCGGTGGGATGCAAGTATCATTGGATATGTCAACCAGTTGGTTGATTTTACAAATTTTAATATTATTTACTTTAGAACATTCGTCTGAAATACCAAATGTCTTATGATTATTTTTCATTATTTCTTTAAATTTAATGTTTACAATTCTTTCAATTCTTTTTACCGGTTTTATAATAATATTGACATAATCTTCATTATTAGTGAGGGGGATTACAATAATATAAAGGAGTTTTCCCTGATTGTACAGGACTTTAATATTTGAGAATTTGAGTGCTTCTTCTATGGATGAAAACAGGAGTTTATCTTCTGCTAATTTATTCAATGATATTTTTATTTCTTCTTTACTCAAAAGGACTGAATTTATGACATTTAGTTTTGCCCATTGTATGGCATATTTTATATTGGTTAATTCCTCTTTCATAAATCTTAACTTTATTTGCATGCTGATTGCAGCCTCATTTACAAAATTACTGTCTTTCTTGATTACGTTATTTATTTGATTTGTTATCTGTGTGAGATTTTGCAATCTTTCTGTAAAAATTTCGTTTATAATTACTTGCTGATTATTATTTTCTAGAGTTTTATTTAACAATCCTGTTACTAACTCAAAATCGTCGTGATCCGGGGATCCGGCGATATATTTCCAAGCGGTTCCTATTATGTTAATAGCTCTCTTATTTCTAAGTTGCTCTTTTGGTTCTATGAGCTCGAGAATATCATAAATTTGGGATAACTCGTGGTTGAGGAGTGGAAAGAATGGATTGGATTTAGGGATAATACGCCTGATCTGCGATTGCACGCCGTCTATGAAACTTTTGTATTTGTCCAATTCTACGGTGTGTATCATTTTGAAAGTACCGTTCTGAACTTTTCCAGATCCATTATTAATTGTCACGAGATGAGATAAGGTGTAATTAAAAATTTGCAGCTCGTTGGCAGAGAAGGAATGAAGGGTTAAGAAGGTTAGTAATATTAAAAATGTTGGTCTCCTTTCGGTCTTCCAGGGTAGAACTGGATTTGTTGATGTGCAGAATTTTCCAAGGATGTTGGCGGTTTTAGTTGCTTGGAGATTATTCTTAAATTCTCCTTTTAAAGACGTTGGCGGTTGTTGTCACTTTAAATAGTTCTTAGATCCTTTTTCTAATCGAAAACTTGTTGTTTTAAAAGTCACTTGTTGATTTTTGCTTTGTAATATTAGCTTTTTTTCGGCTTAGTAGATTTTAAAAAAAAAAATTATTTATGATATTTTTGAATATTTTTTCTTGTAGATTTAACTTTTTATTATCCAAAGTTAGTTTATTTCACTTTAAAGTTTTATTTTTATAATGTTTTTTTTTGTATTTTCTCCGCAGGTGTAACTTTTTATTTGATGCAAGAGTTCACTTTAAAGATTAAATATTTTTGCGAACTTTTTTGTAGGCATAACTTCTTATCTGATGAGGGAGTTTATTTATTTTTAAAAATTAAAGATTAAATATTTTTTTTCAATGTTTTTATAACTTTTTACTTCATGAAAGAGTAAATTTATTTAACTTTCCTTAAATTTAAACTTTGGGACTTTATAGTCGTTATTCGCGGGTAAAGCGGCTTGCGTTCTACGCGTCCTTTTTTCCGAACAGGATACTAAGGGGCCTCTTTCTCTACACGTATTCGCGATATGCACGGATAACTTTTAAATACTTCGCTCGGGCGCCAGTTGTAAGAGTGCTTGTCAAAAGCAACTCCTTATTTGAAAAAAACTAAAAGTTTAAGAGACAAGTTGTACGAGTGCTTGTCAAAAGCACCTGGCCCCACGTTGGGCGCCAGTTGTACGAGTGCTTGTCAAAAGCGACTCTTTATTTAAAGAAGACTAAAAATTAAGTGACAAAAACATTTTTCTTTTCTTAAAAGTAAAGCTTAAAATTATTACAAAGTTTTTTTTGCTTACTTCAACTAAACTTAAAATTATTGGGAAATTCATTTCCCCAAGTCAGACGTCGTGTGAAAATGATGTGTTTGCATTTATCCATGCAAGCACAATATTAAAATTATTTCGCAATTTAACAAGAAAAAAAGGAACAGAACACAAAAAAAGTAATAGCAAAATGCCCTTTAGGTCACCAACCTGTATCGTGTTAATTTACTGAAATATTTCGTTGGAAAAATATCAAAAATGATGTGTTTGCATTTATCAATGCAAACACAATATTAAAATAATTTTGCAATTAAGAAGAAAAAGAAAAGAACAAAAAAAAATTAATGACAGATTGGTTACCAACTTGAATCGTGTTAACTTGTACAATGGAATCAGCATATGTAGTCACATGAATTGATGGTTTTTAAGGTAAGAAATACCCGAATAAAATGTCACTTAATCGTAACGTTCGAAGCTGCAGAAACAAACTAGCCTGTCGCAACGTTAACATTCGTCAATGTCTTGAAGGCAACGAACTGATTTAGAAACTATTTATGAATTTTATTTAGCCAAGTTCATGTCTAGCTCACATTAATTACTTCCAACATGTCGAAATTGGGTCACTTAGTTGGTTTTAAATCTGTTTTCTGTAGAGCAAAATGTTGGCGAACGTTAATGTTCTACATCTACTTTTTCACAAATAATGCGAATGTACTGTGAACGCCCATAATGTTGTTTGTTTAAGTTGCATATTTACTATGTGTTAAGAAACTCGTGACACAATTTTAAGCATCAAAATCATTTGCTTTTACGAGACACTTACAATAAGTTTACGATGTTTGGGGTCGGCTAAAGTGTCCTTTAGATCTGCAAAAGATTTCTTTTACTTTTCCATTGCTAATACCTAAACTTCAATAGATTTCGAGAAACCGAAACTATATATTTCATGTGAATGTGTGTGTAGGTGTAAAATTTATATGTATGCGGAATTTTGCATTGTAAGATCTGACAATGTGTTGGCAATCTACTGACACTGGCCACTTGTCACTGGAATATAAAGTGCTGGGTCAAATGATTGCAAGAAAACTTCATTATTTTAACACAAATAGCCAGTTCACATGACTGTCAGATTATTACAAAGCACGAATTTCCAGATCTGTTGTAAGACTTTGTCAAAGCATCCTTATGTTTGGGTAGTGCTGCTAATAAAAATATTTCTATAACAATGGCTTCATTGTAGGGTGCACATCTGCCAATAAAAAGTCAACTTATAATGTCTATTCGCTGATATCTGATTGTTTCCACGACTGTCAGATGTCTGACAACGTTGTCGTGTTACAATGGACTGACAATGATTTGTCTGCATATGTTTAAAAACAAAAATTATATATTCGCGCATGTTGTATATTTTGCCAGCAATATTGTACAGAGTTGAGAAAAAGTGGAATTATGCTAATTTCGGTATTAAAATTTTTGTTTTTGAATAATTTTCCAAGAATGAAGAAGAAGAAGTATTTAATTTATAATTTTTTAAATAAAATTGGACGAGGTAACGTCAGTGAACCTTTTCTTCAACATTCTAAGACATCAACACTTTTTTATTGTTACTATCTATCCTAAAACATGATTGACGAGACGAAGCTCTGTAGCCTCAGCACCAAATGAAGCGGAACTTTGTCTTTAGTAACATATATAAATAAATTTGATAAAAATAAAATTGACAGTAATTCGCTTGCAATTTGGGGGTTCCCCTAAGTAGTATGTAGTACATTAATGCAGACACTTATAATGCTCTTCTGTTTTCTTTTTCTTTCCAGTTCTCTTATTGTTTAATTTTAATTTATGATCTTAAATTTTGTACATTCATAAACGTCAATTATCTTACAATACACGTCAAACCCCACGGTTCAAGTTGGTTCCCATTATTCCAACGGCTCTGTATAATTATTTAAAAAAAATCAATACCACATTTTTGACATTCGAATAACTTGAAAGCCGACCTTTGTTAAAAATTTTGTTTGCTGATAACCCTACAGCTTCTATTTAATATAGTACAAGTTAGATGCCAATAAGTTTATTGTTATTAAAATTCTCAACATTTTACTTCGACTTTCAATATAACACAGAAAGAAATTAATTTTCTTATTCATGATACAAATTTTGACTGTAAGTAAAAAGAATTCCTGCAACTATGTATGTATGTATGTATGTATGTATGTATGTATACATGTGTATTTGTCTATGTACAATATATGTATGTAGTTATTTTTTTGGTTGTACTGCTTTCAGAAAGAAAGAAAGAAACGTGAATGTAGTTGGACATGTACAAACATTTACAGATATTCGTGCAATTTTTTCTGCTGGCAGTTTTGCTTTGTGATGTATAAATTAAAAATCAATGAAAACTGTTGCAAAAATAAAAAAAAAAAATTCTTAAAAAGAAAGGGAACGGAAAAACAATTCTACTAATTTTATTAACTACTTCAGTTAATGTATTCACACACCCACACACATATATAAATAAACAAATATTCATCTGGGCCATATAGAAATTATATGTATAAGGATTTTACAAAGAGGGGAATTATTAAATTTAACTGAATAATTTAACTTTTTTAAAGTCATTTATTGCTGTTTGTTGTCGGGTCTAGTACTCGTACATTTGAATATATTTTGACGGTACTTGCATCACACTGTCTATAGGTTTCTTCTAATGATTGAAACTTTCATATGAACCATTTTATAACTAATTGATAATTACAATGAGCATGAAAAAATTATACAATGGAATTTTTCATTTTAAAGCATTTGACCAAATAATATGAATTATAGAAGCCGAATATATATTTATTTTTATTTATTTAGTAATTTATAACTTGCTAAGCAAATTTACAAATTCCTCAAATGAACCACCAAACAGTAGTTATAGGAGGCAAATCAGTCAGCGACAACAGCGAGTAAAACGAAAAGGTATCGAAGTCCAAACAACAACAACAAGTCTGACGGCACTCAAAAAATAATTAGAATGACGCGAGATTTGTGCTTCAGCCCAGAAATGCTTTACGACTGATTTAAGCTGAATGTATACATTTCTTTGCAATGAAATCTATTATTGATAATAAAATCAATTTCAGTGAAAAAAAATTTATGCTCAACCTTTTTTGGTCCTAGAAAGGGGATACAATTTTTATTTTACCGTACGTGCAATCTACATTTCAAAAGACGCTACATTTTTTTCGTTCTGCCTGAGGATCTTTCTACACTCAAATCTCATAAGTAGCATTTAAGCCATTTAGTTGAGAAAACAATGAAATTAATGATTTATATTTTGAAGGGCAGCTTGTCCTTTTTTTAAGTCTCTTACATTTGTACGCATCTTAAAAGTGGCTTTAGATGCTACCAAGGGAGACTATTATCGAACTATAGTTAAAACTGCGAGAAAATTAAAAAAAACGAATGTTTATTGAATCGGCACAACCTTTAGGTTTCACCATTTTGCTTGGTTTTAGCACCTTTATTTTGTAGCGGCATGTTTTGCTAAGAATTTTATAGGCTTTAAGTTGCGCCTCAATGCATTCGTTTACAATTTTTAAACTGCAGAGTCTCAAAAGGCTGAATATTTTGTGTTTTTAAATAAAATATCTTCACACCGAAAATTAAAGTTTTGTTACCGATTTTTAACTTCACATGGTCAGGACTTGGCGAAAATATGATTCAAATATTGCAGGCAGACGTTATAACCCATATAACCAAAAATGAATAATAATCTTTAGCAAAAACCGTGAAAGTTGCTCTAAAACATGGCCCTATTTTATTTTCCAGGCAATCTGAGTAGCTTTAGTTAAATTTGTAGTAAAAATTAAAAAAAAAAAACTTTTTTACGTGTCTTTACTATTTTTTCTAAGACTGTATAAATCCTCTCTGCTATATATTATAAAGTTATAACTATTTGGAAAATGTAAGAAGCCTGTATGCATTTCCAAAAGTAGCTCTTCAAATTCCTCAGAACAATTTCGGTAAAATTTACTTCAATTTATTTGAAAATCAATTCTTTGTAATCGGGGTTCATTAATATTATTTTTAATGATGCTAAAAAGTCTAAAAAGTGTACAGTTAAGGTTAAAGCTTCGGCAAAAAGCGCAAAGTCTTCGGTGATAACAAGGAATTTCAAAAATTTATTTGCTGCAAGTAATAAATATATGTTCTAGTCATTTTTTTTTACCGCAACAATATTATGATAATCCACTTCTTGCGATAAACTCCCAAATCAAAAGTGTTCCAGTGTTTGCCTTAACTTTTTAGAAGTTAATTTCAAGTTGTTTTTAAAAATAAAAGTAATTTATTACAATAATTTAACAAATACATTTGGAACTACAGAAGCAAATTAAAAAAAAAAAAATAACAAATGAAGTCTCATTTTTATTTGCATGTTAAAAAAAAGTGTTTAAGCCCTCTCAACTTATTATTTACAATTCCTTTTATTTCTGTGATGGTTAAATGTTGGCAATTTAAATATACTTTCATTTTTTTCTCGTTTTGATAAACTGGAAAAACACTTTCCTTTCTTTCGATTTTCCTTATTTTTTGTTGTTAGATGTAAACAAAAAATTAAGTAAATAAATAAAGCAGAACCAGAACCAAATGCACCAGAAAATCAAAAGCAGTGGCATCAACTTCAGCCAAACCAAACAACTGAAAAACTGAAAACAATTCCGACAAACCTCTAAAGATTTTCATTAAAAGAATAATTGTTAATTTTTTTTATTTCATTGTAGCTGGTTTTTGCTCCTGTTTGTTTTTTGTTTGTTCTCTTTTCGTAAAATACTATTTAAATTATATGTACGAGTACTCTGGTCAGTTTTAACTCGTCTTCTGCGGGAAATACAGTGACTTGCAAGCATTAAGAAGAAACAGAAATAGATTGAGTGGGTTTTCAAATTATATTATATAAATAAGTTACTACGAAACAACTTGTTAATTATTCAATATGGGCAATTGGCGCAAAAAACTGCTAGTTTTAAATATAATATAAGAATACAAGAAATTTCAAGAATTTCCGCCCACAAAACATCACGTTCTGGGTAAAATCTAAAACTGCAAACATTTCGCTTTAATTTTTAAATTTAATGACGTATTTGTTTTTAATAACTTATTGAGTGCCTGGATGGATGAGTTGGTAGAGTGTTTCATACATCAGCCGGTCCAGAGGGTCGCTGGTACGATTCCTACAAAACACTCCGAGTGTTTCAAGTGAAACTTATGAAACAAAATTGAAAAGAGAACAAGAGTATCCAATCATTTGGCATTCAAGTCTCTAATGTTCAAAGGAAAAAAAGTCATTCTGTCACTTTATTCCCATTTTAGTGATTTCGTTTCTGCAAAAAAATGTGTTGCATAAGTGTTAAAAGGGGATTTAGACGATAATACAAGTCGTACGTAAAACCAAGGAGAAAATCATCTGAAATTATCTCTGTACACTACGCCTGTAAAATTTTCATCCGTATTTTCTCTCTATGTCGTATGGTTTCATTACATATTAAGTTTTGACGACACCATCCGTGCTCTTCTGCTCAAAAATTCGACTTATCGTACGACTTGTATTACCGTCTAAATCCCCTTTAAACGTGAGTGGGCAACATATTTTAAATGGTAACTTGACTTTTGAAAGTCTTTCACATTTTACATATACATTATGTAACCTGGGCCCTATTCCACAAAAGAACTTATCAACTTTTCGCTTTGCACTTGTCAAATTGCATTTTTTGGCAAAGTGAAAAGTGTTTCTCTTCCACAATATTCTTTGTAAATCTCACTTTGAATTTAGCAAATTTTTGTAAATACTTTGCAAAGAGAGCCAAAGTCTTTGCGCTCTTCTGCAAAGTAAGTGTGCAAAGTGTTCCACAAAGCATTTAACCATCTTTGCATTTCTGTCTTATCACTTTTTACTTTGATAAGTGCAAAGTGAAAAGTTGATAAGTTCTTTTGTGGAATAGGTCCCTGGTCTATGCAAATACACTAATTTAATTTTTATTTAAATTCTAGACCTTACGAACGGGTGGTGTGTGTTTCTACCATTTTAGTTTGAAGATCGCAAAAGCCATTTCGATCAACAAAAACATATATATGTTCTGTCGTAATAAATCATGATAAAATAAATTTTAAGTTAATAAAATTGTCATAACAAAACTTTAAATTAAAATATTTACATTGCTCTGGCTCAAAAACAAAACACTTCTCGATTCCTCCAAAGCAAATTTTTTTAAACCAAATTTTTCATTAAAAACATGAAGAAATTTTAGAAACTTCTCTGCAAATAGAAAGAAAACATATATAATTTTAACTGTATGTAGAACATTTAGTTTTCTCTTCAATGTACTGTTTGGTTAAAATAACACCAGATTGATTCCCAAATTTCCAGAACTTTCATTTGTCCCAACCACTGATAGACGTTTTCAAATCGAAAATGCTAACAACAACAATCTACGTTTCCTACGAACGTGCACAATTATCGATAAATAACGAAAATAAGAACAAGAACGTTTTGCATGAAAAATGTTAAAAAAACAGCTTGTTAAATAATATATAGTGTAGTAAAAAGGGGCAATATCTTGCCGAGGTGTTCAACTTTAAGAACACCAAAACAGTGCTACATATATTTGCCGTTTTCATACAGTAAATTCAGAAAATTGGCGAAAGCCAAAGTAATTGTTACATTTCTGTTAGAAAAAAAATGCCACAATAAAGTATTTTAGTCTGCTTCGACAAGGATGAACTTGTGCTATCAAAGTGTCATATGGGGAACGTTTTGTTTTACTCTTTTACTTAAAAGAAAAAGCGCACCAATTGATCGGCGAAGCTTATGGTTTTCATTAGTTTGTGCGGCTCAGAAGTGGTGATTTTGATGCGTAAGCCAAGTCAAAAAAGTTTGAGGAACAAGAACTGACGCCAATTTTGAAACTTTCACGGGTATTAGGATTCATAAAAAAAAAAATTCTTTGATATTCCAAAATTTGCTAACAACTTGAGTTAGAATTGGTAAATTTACAAAAAAAAAAAAAACCAACTTACTTCCTGTTGCAAGATAACGAACGTTAACTTTAGACAACATTTTGAACCACAGAAAACTAAACGAAAGCAAAATAACTGAAATAATGGCTACAATCATTAATGTGAACTTGACTAAATAATCAATTCTTTCTCTCTCCTAATACGAACATTGTTCGAGACATCGTGGGACAGAAAATTGTACGAAAGAGAATATTTTCTCTTAATCAAAATATGTATTTATAATGCCCACTGTGCCTTGTTATAACCGGCAACTATAAAATGTCTTAACAAAAGAAAATTGAGATTTTCCCTTTTTGTTCTAAATATTTGTTACTTCTTTCATATTATACTTTTCCGTTTTTAAGCCAATATACAAATACTTAATTTTTTCTGTAAATACAAATTTTCGCTAAGAGAAAAATAATTTTAAATAAAACAACAGTTTCACTTTTTTCTATTTGTTTGCTTTCAACGGCCACAGATCCGGCTCAAACCTTTACAGGTTTTCCCCCATTCTTTGTTTAATTTTATATTTATTTTCATTTACTTTCGGCGCATAAAAAGTGGAATAAAGAAACATTAAAAACATTTGCTGCCTTTGAAATTTTATAATACGAGCAAAAGGTGGTAGAAAAAATCTCTTTGGTTGTGATTCAAACATATTTACGCACTTTTAAAGCGTTGAAGTCTCAAGTTTGCGTTGCGTTGATGCAAATAAGGTCTTTTATAGAATATTTTCAGTTTCAAATATAAAACAAATATATGCATGAGTTTTTTTTTGTT
Source organism: Epicampocera succincta (assembly GCA_932526305.1). Lineage (NCBI taxonomy): Eukaryota > Metazoa > Arthropoda > Insecta > Diptera > Tachinidae > Epicampocera > Epicampocera succincta. The sequence goes on from OW052034.1 coordinate 65,916,785, forward strand.
TATATATATTTTTTTTTGTATAAATTATATTAAAACGATTTTATAATCAAAGTGGTATTAGAAAATGTTAAGATATGTATGTATGTATGTACTATATTATTCATATGCTTTTGAACGTTTAGGAAAGCGATTTGCACACGTACATACGTTGAAATTGAGATATGAAAGGGCAGAGTATTTATTTATCTAATATATCGTGTAGGGCTAAGGATTCATAAAAATGTCAGCTTGTCATAGACAGCAAATTCTCACTTAACGCAAAGTGACATATTTTCATAAATCCCTTTTTTTGATTCTATTTCAACGGATTTACTTATAGCAACAAGAAGGGATCCACTCTTAATAGATTTGCTTCAGTACTTTTTGGTACCGGATTGTGGAATAAATTTTTCCTAATATCTACACAACATCAGTTTAAGCCGTAATGAAACTTATTTTTTTCCTTTTTTTCAATTTTTGGAAACAGGGCAGATATATTTTAAGAGTAAACCTGAGAAAAGCTGTAAAATACATGTCCTCGATAAAAAGTTGAAAGCGTCAAAAATAAAATCTGGAAAAAATTTGTTAGCTGAAAACGCTGCAGTGCTGTTAACTCTTCAGTTTTAGAACCGATATTGTTGTTTTATTTTTAACTTAGCGATTTTGTTCATAATATGACGCATCACTGAAAAGGTATACAAACTTTTTGCCATTCTTATACACATCTCTTTCCAGCGTAGACTATTTTAATCTCAGATTAAAAAAAATTGAAAAAAGTAGGGGCCGTCATCGCAGAAAAACGTTTAAAAAATATGAAAAATCAAACCAAAGCAAACAGAAACTATAATTAAAAATGCTGAAGATATAAAAATAAGTAAGAAAGTGGCCGTATTCATATAACAAACTGTACTGAACCAGCGAAACGGAATAGAAGTGTGTCTTTCAATACGAATTGACACCAACAGAATCATTAAAGTATAACAAGGGCTCAATTTGATGAATATAATGAAGATCATAGAGGCCAAATACATAGAAAAAAGTATATGATTGAAGTGACAATAGTCTAAGAACAACAAAATATTAATGAGTTATATGATTGTTAGGAATCGTATAATATGTTTGCAGACAACTATAAAGTTTGATTGCTGTTGAGGCAACCAAAGTTGTAGTGGTATAGTTGCGAAAAAACTATTTTTCACTTCGAGTTTATGATTTTTATTTTTTTTTTCAAATATAAGGGCTATATCGCTAATTTTCCTAAACGCAACTGCTACATTTTGCTAATAAACTTCAGCACTAACGTAGTGTTTTGAAAAGGAAATAACTTTAGAACGAACGTTAATTTATCACCGCACATTTGGGCACTATTTTTTAAGAAAAAATGCTGCTCATAATAAATTGGAATGTTGTAATTACTTGTGTCGACCTGAGCGTGTAAATAAATGTAGAATAATTTGAATACTGATAGTGCAGCTTCAAGCAACAATTCTTTTTAATTTTGTACATGTGCTGTTATTAATGAAAACACCGATATTTGGTCAAATTTAATATAAATTTAACATTCATGGACTTGCAACGTTGTGAATACGCCTCAAAACCGCAAGAAATGGAAAAAAAAGTTCAAATTTTAACAACAACTTCTTTAAACACTTTTTTTTATCGATTCCATATATGTTGATATTCAATCAGAAAATCCATTCTAAGCTGGTGTATATGTTCAATATTGTTACTTAGGCCCTTCTTTGCTGGCTCGTCGAACAGACTGACTTTCATTTTTATTTGCTTGTTTATATGTAAATGTGTTTTTATTTTCAGTTTTTCATAAAAGTATTTTTCCAGTATTCTGTCATGTTCCGTCTTTCAATTGCTTGTGGTTTGCATTAAATTGCAGAGAACAACTGAAAAGTTTTAAAACCAGCCAAAGAAAAATACAAAAATTAAAAATAAAAATCTACATGTATGTTCACGTTTAAGTTCGTATTGTTAAATTTACATAATAACCAGTAAAAGCGTTTTGTAAAACATTAAAGTACTCTCGCCTGTATGAGTGCTTGTGTGTGCACTTTTGTTTGCACAAGTATAAGATATAAAAATTACACATTTAAATAAATGTTTACATTTGCGAACAGAAAAAAAACACACACGCACACAAACTCATGTTACAAAAAATAAATGTATGTAAAATTTAAAAGACAAAGAAAAACAGGCAAAATATGTAGCAAATAAAAATGCAAAAGCAGAAAAACAGGCCCGAAGAACAAGCACGTTACTTGTAATCAATGCCTGGGAAGGCTGTGGGTTTTGGCTTTGTAGTTGTGGCTGTGGTTTGTGTGCTGATAAGAGTGTAATTTTGAGTGTCTGCTTGCAAAATTGCTGCAAATAATTCTAAATTAAAAAAAACAATTGTGAAAGCAAAGTAATAGATAACATTAAATTTATCCTTGTTTAACTGTTTCTCAAGCAGATTGATGATAAGGCGGTGACGCCTTAACAACAATTGTAAGACTTTAGAAATGTCTATTGAAGAGATCCACATTTAAGCATGGACAAAGTGTCGGAAGGATAACTAATAAAATTGCTGACGTTACTTTATTTAATTTGGCTGTTCATGCGCGCAATCTAAAAAGTGGCTCACGATGTCCTGCTCAAGAATATTTTTATATTTTATGTTGTTGTAATCTATCGCTAAGTGGCAAATGTGAATTTTCCGGTTACCACTTGTGCCAGTTGTACAGAAATTTGCATCCATTCCTTGTCGATAGGAAGCGAAAATAGCTGATACTTTAAAGTCTAAATCATCGTCATCAGCCGCTTAGACGAAAGTATTGTTGGACTTTGCCAGCAGAAGACTTAAGTAAACTAAACTTTAATGGGCAAAACCAAGATTTGGACTGAACAGGAGGTCTTAAATAATGTTCGAATGTCAGCTAAACTTTAATGGGCAAAACCTGCAGTCTAGTACAAAACTAGTAGCCACACTTTTGCTTTTGTCCCATAATATCTCTAGAACAGAATGTGTAAGGACTATTCGGGTCGGGTTGGGTCAAAGAAGTATAAGAAATTCTTAAGGTACATTTAGCCGCACGTACACTTAAGCTAAAGTACGTACGTTCGTTTTTAAGTATAGCAAAACAATGTAAAGGCTTATCGAAATGAACTGTCACGTTGCCTCAACGTTGCAACCCGTATAAAATAGATTTGTACGGCGCCGTTAAGTGACATTCGTAGGCCAGTGCTGACATTCGTATGTATTAAATACAAATGGGGGACATATGCCCATTTTCGGTACTTTTGAATTGGTATCATTTTGATTCAAAAGTAATAATCGACTAATTAGAATACTAGTTGTAATAATAAAAATGATAATAATAAAAATAATGGTATAATAATAATAATTTTAATAATAATAATGATAATGTATAAATTACAATATAAAAACTTTATATCTCTCGAAGCCAATTTAGTACTTTTCTCAATTTCCCAAGCACGACAATAACTTAATATTGTTCATCACTATGCCAAAAAGCTAAAAAAAAAAAAATAACGCACGAATAAATTATGTTAGAAAATATTTTGTTTATTTTATTAACGCCTGTTACATTTGTAAAGTTCTTATATCTACACATACGTTAAGTTTTTCGTAAATCAACGTGCGCATAACCAGGCCTTTAACATTATTAATTTTTTTGTCGCTTTTCATACGATAAACTCTAGATTCGTATCGAATGGCTAATCGAATTCGATATCGAACACTATCATCTCAAATTAAGAAGTTACATTTTATTCGGCATTCGATGCGACCCTGATACCAAAATGTTATAAGAAGTTATTAGGGCCACAAAAAATGCGTCTGCCCTCATCTCTTCTGATTTGCCAGCTTAACACTATAAGTAATTCCTTTTGCTTATAAATAAAAAGAAAACTGAGATCATATTGGTTTTGCGTGTGTCCATTTATTCACTTTCGTTCGAGCAATATGAAATTTTTCATTAGACCAGATAAATCTGTAAATTGAGCGAGAAAAAAATATGTACGCAGCACTTGAAAAGTTGATTTTCATGTCTACTAGGGCCAGTTTCACGATTTACTTTATGAATGTGTAAGAATTACGTGCATTTTTGACAGCAGACGCATATTTTTGTACAGGATACCCAACAAACATAAAGATACGGGTGGTGTATCCGTTAATTTCAGCATGTTTGAATTTAATCCAATAAAATTGATAAACTTTTGTGCAAGGATGGCGAAAACCTAAAAAAAGACATACTTAGGCATGTCAAGGCACATATCTATGTATATATTTTAAGCATTACATCGTTTGAGCTGAAGTTTTATGCATTTAGGTTTTTTTTTTGTGTGATTTTCAGCAAACTAATTTTAATTAATTACATTATACCTTTTGTATTGTTAAAATGTCAACAAAGTTAAAGTTTCACAATTATTTGGAATGAACATTTTGTGGTATTTTGTTCTCAGAATATCTTAACAACAATACAAATGGAAATACCAAGAAAAATGCTGGTGTATGACTGAGAATATGAAATCTGTTGAGAAGATTATTTAAAGGTTCTGTGAAAAGTAGCAACTCAATGATTATCTATAAAAAGTTGATTAAATAAATCCGGTCGATGAGAGCTTCGTTGCAAATTGTCCAGGTACAGTGGTCTTATGGAACTGGCGCACACCAGCGTTTTGTCTACAATTTACTCTTCTCTTTTAAGCTTTGACTTAAGGCAACTTTCATTTATCTGTTCATGTCCATGTGCTTTTGTTGACTAAATCCTCTTCCTAATTGTTCACTTCCCTGTTTCCTTAATATGTGCCTCAAATTAGTTCAACAATTTGATGTCGTTATTGAGAAACAAAACAAAAAAATTTTTATTTATTTTGTGGATATTTCATAAAATTAGAAGAAAAAAAAAGTAATTTGAAGCAAGAAGACTTTTGCCACAAAGTATCAAAAATTTCACGTTGATTAGACATCTACAGGCGGCAATATTCTGTTTACCTTTGGTATAAATTCCATAATATTCTGTGCAGTACTGTGTAATAGCTTAACATTTCTTAATTTTTGCCCCACAGTGTGGGCATTCCGTTTTGCCTTGTTGCAAGCGTCATGAATTTCAACATGTACGAGTACAAACAATGTGATTTTATGATGTTTGCACATTTCTTATTTGTTCGTGTAAGTGTTTTTCTTTCCGACTTCCCTCTCATTCGCTCGAGTCCGTTAGTCTTATCTGGGTTGAGTGTTTCTGAACATCTTTTTCCAGTGATTTTTTCGTGCTAAAGATTTTGCTATATTTCCGCTGTGTTCAGCAGGGGAACTACAGCACATTGATAGCTTTGGCATTTGTAGGTCATTAAAGGATGGAATGATGAAGGTTACCATACGGCGAGGATGTTGCTACAACAAATAAAAATAGGTGAAAGTCAAAATATACAAAAAAAAAAAAAAAAAAAAAAACAACAACTTGGATAAGGAAACAAAGCAAATCAGCCAAGCAAACTGATACAATTCTAACGCTTCAATTGCGCCAAATTATTGACGCTTAGTGAGCAACACAATATGCCTCACTTGAGTTTTGTTTTATCCAGACCTGGTATGGTCATAGCGAACTGGGGAGCACATGCACGCAACGCAGTGACTTCAAGATGGGCGAGCAAATACTTATTTCTTTTGTATAATAAAAATGGTTTCATTACCTACTTTTCTGCGTATATTTATTTGAGGATTTTTTTTATATGACAAATGTTCAGGTTTATAGTATTTGTAAGACATACATATATACAAACAAATAAGTATTTGTATAACAGTTGGTATGTCTGTGTTGGTGTTTGAACAGAATAAGAAAGTTTGTGGGTTCGATTGCCTTTAATGCCGTACAGCTTTAAGGCATAAGAAATGAAAACATTTTCACTTATTTGCTCCGAAATTGGATAACAATCGTAATAAAATTGGATATCGCTCATTTTCGATTTCCTTCTTTGTATATTTTTGGTATTGGCTTATAAGTTGCCGCCACCGTTTGTTTTTCTTGCTTGTTTCAATGAAAAAAGATGCTTTTCGTATGAAACAATTTCACTTAATTTTGGTTTATTTGTGTTACACTGAAAAATATATTTATTTTTTTTTATCTCATTGAAGATTATGTTTTTGCTTTACTAAAACAATAAAAAGCAAAGTTAAAAATATCGTTTATTCCTCTCCTCGCTGTTCTTAGCTGCTTATCTGCTTATCTATAGTTGCCGTTTTCACAGCGCGGAATGGTGAATTCGAAAATTTAATCTTGTGTTCTGGTAAATTTCTCTCTGTGTGTCTGTCTGAGCAAAAGTTTTATTGTCTTATTTATATTATTTCTTTACTTCGAGGATTATTTGTGCCTTTTGTGTGCATTGAATGTATTCAGCAATATTGGCCGAAAAAATGTTTTCCGGTCGCTTAGTTTGTCTTAAGGACTGCCGCCGGCACATTGACTAACTTACTTACATTGCCGTAATACAATTTGTTAAATTGAGGTTGAAATTTGAAGGAAAAGAAAAACTCAGCAAACATGAACAAATGAAGGGAATGTTGGCAAGTACGAGTGCTTACAAAGTGAAATAATACTAAACTGCTATTGTTATTTTATAACATCGTTTATTATTTACCGTCAAGGCTATCATGGATGGCATCATGCCTTCCATTTTACAAGCACTCAATAGACATATGCACATACATACATACGTACAACAAACAAACATTCCCATACAAAAAGGGGAAGTTCATAGATAGGATTGTTTAATTGCATATTTACACACACTCACAGACACAAACTCAGATATCAATTGCGTTTTTTCGGGTAATATATCTTGGGTATTTTGTTGTTTTTGTATTGAGTTTAAGGCTTTACCTGTGCCTATCTTCTTCTATCTGCCTGGTTGCCTGTCTGTCTGTCTGTCTCTCAATTGGCCTGTTTAAGAGATGATTTCCTTGCCTCTAGTGTTTATTTCTGTTTGATTTTCGTTTCAAGGTATTTTCTTGGGAGTTCGTTGAGTTCATGTTTTGCTTTTATTCATCGATTTATTTCATAAAATTGTTGTACCTCAAATATTTTTCTATATGTAGTTTTATTAATTTATCTAAAGTATATTAAGCGTATAGTGACGTATCATTGTAAAGGAGAAAAAAAGCCAGTGTTTGATATTTATGTGAGATTTTTTTGTACACCATTGCCAGAAAATCGACACAGTTGAATGGGCTGTTAAAGAGTCTCATTGATTTCCCAACGATTTAGAATCTATGTACCAATAATGAATAATGAAATACCACCCATTGACAAAAATAAATTTAAAATACTGGATTGATGGGAATGAAGCTGCGCTTTAAGTGAAATTGGCTGCTGCAACGTACAGTATGATTGATTTTGAGACGGTCAGTGGATAAAACTGCACGTGAGAGAAAAGCCGGTTTTTGGCATATCTAGTACAGAGGAAATGTGCTGGAAATTATCGAGCAAAGTTTTTTTTGGCACACGGATTACAATTTAGAATTTTGTCAGAGTTGTAGATGACTAAATGAAGTCTTACTTTCTATTAAAGCGCCAAGTTACTAAAGATAAGTGGAACAAATCTGTACGGCCTTTTGAGTGCCTCATTTTTAAAATTCTAAAGTTGTCACATCATGGCATTCAAGGGTGACAAGTGTTCCACATATATTTCTTCTTAATTTGTATGTTAACATATTTATTAAAAGTTGTTTCTGCAGTTCTTTTTATTTAACAAAATTAAACTGTAAGGCTGCCTTAGGAGTACATTAAAAGCAAATTTCCCACAAAGGGTCTTTTTTGCGTGTACTGCTGGTCACGCTTTCATCACGACTTGAGAAAATTAAAATATTGCTTTGGTTCTGGTAAACGGTGTGTTTTCTGTATTTCCTGTTCTATTTTGCGTGTTTTACGGTTGCTTTTATTGTTTTTAATGATTTGTCTGTCGGCGACGTTCATCTGTTTTTACACTCTATTCAGACAAATTTATGTACGTCTCTGCCAATTTCTTGGGGGGAATTTATGTTTGTTTTATTATTTGACCTCAGTTATTTAATTGCTTGATCTTAGGTCATTGGTAATAGCTATTATGATGTTTTATTTTATATACTTTTCTGCTTATTGTTTCTTATGCTCTGGGGATTTGAAGATTGCGAGATAATTTACTTTGTATTAAGTAACAATAAAGAGGGCATCAACGTATAAGTATATTAAGCAACGATGGTCTCTTAAGGCACAGTTCGATTTTTATTAGTCCGAAAAACCAATAACATAATAATTTTTAGTTAATTTTATTTGAGAAAAATGTTAATGCGGCCAGAGGAAAACCAGAAATACATTTATATATAGTAATTTTGCGTACAGAATATATGTATTTAGACTTCATTTGTTGAACTAATGAACTTTTTGGTAACAAGTTATAGTAAGACATTTCACTTCGCTAACTAAATTGTAACACTATGTGTTAGTTTTAATTAAGATAATGTACCTGGAAATTAGATAATTCAAATACATATATTAGAGCTCCGACATACTCCAAGATGGGGTCACTTTTTTAATATCTATCAACCGATTTGATTAATTTTCCATCAAGACACATATATTTTTTTTTGGCAAATTCAGAAAAATTCGGTCCTATTAAAAGAGGATGAAATTGTTTCTGTTAAAAACAATTGGCATTAATTTAATTCATTGCAATAACCGTATCGACGACAATCGAATTGGTTGGTTGCAGCAACTGCATTCTGATTCGATTGCCAATACTGAATTATGAAAAATTTTCCAATTTTGGTTTAATTTTATTGGTTGAAAAGCGATAAAACAAATCATGTTTAGGTCTCGTACAAGACAATTATAATATATCATTTCCAGTACAAAACTGAAATTGGATTTCAAAGTGAAAGATATTTTTCAATCAAAATAAATTGATCAACAAGAATAGTCCCATTGCGATGTTTTAAGGTGAAGTTCTGAGGCAGTATAAGTTTGTTCAAGGATTGTTGTTAATTTCTCTCTCTCTCTCTCTCTCTCTCTCTCTCTCTCTCTCTCTCTGTATAATGTGCGTTTCTATGTTGTTGGCTTTTTTGTGAACTACTTGAAGGTGAGGCTTGAATGAAAGAATGAAGTTTCATTTCTATGTAGAAAATAATAATATCATTGTTCTTTCTAACCACAGTGCACTGCTTTTTGATTCTGCTGCTAATGTTTTGTAGGTGTATTTGAGAAGGCATTCCATGAAGTCTAGAAAGAAGCGTTTAGTTGCTGCATAATCATAATTATAGAATGTGAAATTTTGCTTGTTTTTTCTAATAATATTTATAGTTCACAATCCATCATTTTATAATTCGCTTGTTTATTTGTTTTAAGCTTTTGAATGCCAGATTCTTATACACTAGGAGACCAAGTCCGGAGGGTTTTTAAGATTCTATTGCAGGCCACGGAAATAAAATAGCAATATTTTGATGTGGATCCCAAATTATTGAACCGTACCTAAGAATAGATCTGACAAGGGACAAAAACTGTTATTTACTAACATCGGTATAATTGAACTGCTTTGTCTAGCGTTTGATAAGCCCTAAAACAACACCAGCTTTGTTGACTATTGATGACATATGGGTAAAAAGATTAAGATGTTCATCTAGGAATACCAAGACCAGAAATCGAACTCATTTTCTCTAGAAATTTGTCATCCATGAACTGAAGTTTTTTTTAGATATTTCGGCAAAACTTTAGGGAATTTAACATCCTGCTTATAGTCGCATATTAAAATGTTTCAGTATTTAATAAAGATTAGTAGACCGTTGACAAAAGAAGTGAAGTCTAGAGCATGCCAAGATGGCAACCCTACATCGTACATCGGCAAACTCAATTGGTTGGTAAATGCCAAACAAACTTTGCACATTTATATTGTTCCCAAAAATAAAACAATTTTATATTTATAATTCTGTTCAACATGTAATATTTATTGTTAAGGACGGGATTACTAGGATTTGAAAAATTTTAAATGATGAATGAAACGAAACAATTCATTTTTAAGTTGAACTTTGATTCGACATTCTCTTAAATGTCGATGCAAAAATATTTGAAATATTTTATAGACTTAATTAAGTCTTTCTTAGGTTCGGTTAATAAAAGATTTTATAGCTCTTTTTATTGATTTTATTGTAAATTTTTCTTTGCATATAAATATGAATAAAAACAGGCCTCTACATTATTAATGTTTCAGTGCGGAGAAGCTTACAAGGCCTTTTGAGATGATACCTTTTAGAAAATCTTTGACAACTGCTACAAAATCCGATACGAAATTTAACAGCCTTTAATTACTCACTGACTGCTTAATCATTTTAAGAACTCCCATAACACAAGACTTTGCCACGCCTTCTCAAGAGGAAATCGTGCAAGGCTTTGCTTACCTGGCATATGATGCGTACAGCATGAGACCTTATATCTACCGAAAAAGGCCTCCTTCTTTAAGGCCCACTTCACTCCATATTTTTACCGGTAGAACGTTAACTGAGCATACAAACAAAGTTTATTTCGCTTAATTGCTTAATATGTGGCAAAATTTCAATTGGCATTTAAAGTGCTAAATAACAAATACAAAAAGCAAAACTAAAAAAATAATTTCTGCCATGAAAGCGTTTGATGGCTAATGAGTTTGCAACCATGACCACACAAATACACACATAAAAACTTAAATGCTGAATGCAATCAAAATGTTTCATTTAAAAGTTTGTTGTTTTAACACTAACTAAGCAGACATCCCTCATTTGCTGCAATGCCGTCATAAATCAAAAAACCCGCGTTCGAGAAAGTTGTTACGTGAATATTTGTTGAAAAAAAAACAACTTGCCAACTTTCCTGGACATTTTTTTATGAATGTCTGCATTTAAGAATGGTCTGTACCAATGAATAAGATGTGCAAATTTGAAAAAACCAAGATATTCGTTTGTTAAATAAAGCCACGAATATAAAAATAACTGCCTATGAGAAAGGCGGACAAATTTTGTTCACAAAACCTAGAGAAATGGTACTAAATATGAGCTTTTTATAAATTTTTTTCCATTGAGAAACTAAGTTGTTTCTTGTTGGTTTAACGTGTATACATGTAAAGCTGTCAAGTAATTGATTCTTCTTTTTAGACGCCTTTATACGAGGAGCAGGTATTTCATTTGTATGCTTTATATAATTGTAATTCCTTAAGAAAATTCGAAAAAATGTATCCATTATATTACTGTGATTAGAGCACAAACAAAGTTGGCCTTATACGATATATATCAGGACACGGAATACGAGTATGTTTATAAGTCATTTGTTTAAGGTATAAAAGTTTACATACATTTCTCATCATTTTAAAGCGTTTTACATTGATTTTTTACACAGCCAAGTTGTAACAAGAAATTTACAAAAGCATTTCTTAAATTATTGTTTAACATCCTGAATTAAATTTTCATTCAAGTAGTAAATTATACTTGGACATTAAATAATTTAGATATATGAAAACTGACACAAACCCCTTTTTGTTCATTAATAAAATTTGCTAGCCCATTTCAGGCAAATGATACCTACAGTAATTTTTTATATATTTTTGAGCTTCAATTATTTTTAAGAAGGTCATATTCTATGAAATATTTAACCCAGATTAGAAACGATTAAACACTCCATCGCATTAACTTCAAGAGAAGAGAAAAGAATTTTCCATCAACACCATGTTAAGAAATAATATATTACGCATATAAAATATATAACAAGAAAATGTTTTGTGTCAAAAAACATTGAAATCCTTTTCTTTAAAAGCTATTAGACTTATTTTATTTGACATTATACTGGCGTTATAACCGAATTTTTAAACATTAGAAGTGAGCGGTTGTGCCAACTATATCACGATTCGATAACAAGTACCGAATTATCTTTGCATTAAAACCGGGATTTCGAGTTTTGTTCTCTTTCATTACAATAGTTTCAAGCCGATTTAATATCTCATACAAAACACTTATAATATTCTATCACTTGAAGTACAAAATCGTGGTAATTTCGCTTTAAATGTCTTTAGTTTTAGTAGTTTTTCGAATCAAAGTTTTTGTACTCTTTTTTTTGCTGGAATTATAATCGGTATCATGACTCGCAGTGTTTATATCAACAAAAAGGACATATGACTTTCGTAGTACTCTCCGTTTCATGTTTGCAACTTTTCGAGGCACGACACACGTACGTAAATCTTTCAAATTACCATTTAAAACAATTTACCATCCCCATTTCCCAGCAACGTAATTTCAGCTTATTTACGTGCCATACATGTGAGCATTAAGCTGTTTAGTTTTAAAACAAATAAATGTCAGTCACTTGACTCGTTCAATTGACCTGCCATATGATCTGCAAATAAACAACTGCATTGGTAATTGTGGCAAAAATGGTTGGCTGTGTAAATATACTATATGATGGTAAACATACTCGTACTTGCACACATACGCTAGTAGGGCATGTGTGTATGCACATGTCCGCATACGTAAATGTTTTTCTTTTCAAAACTATTAAATTGACTATGAAACAAAGCAATTTTATTTGGCTTTCGAGCCGACGCTAAAGTGCTTTCAGAACATCAAACAAATTTTAACGAACTTTTGTTGTTAGTTTTCTTAATTTTTATGAACCAAAAAAAAAAAAAAAAAATATTGGAACAAAAAAAATATAACTGGCCTTTTTGTGATAACTTTAAAATAGTGGAGTAAATTTTTCTGCATTTAAAGATATTTTTTCCTTGTATTTTAGTTTTGGATTGAAGATTGAAGAAGATGTTGTTTAAACTCAAGTTTAACAATTTTAATTTTCTTCTATAAGAACGACTCTCATATTCATTAGAGAAAATTTGATAGATTTTAAAAAGGTGTTTGAACACTTGCATGCGGGCAGACAAAATATTACTGATGTACTATTTTTAAGGCGATCACACACTTTAACGACACGAGTAAAACTGTGGATGTGCGGCAAAAATCGGCTCGAGGTCAAATACATCTGTTTCGATTTTTAGTTTTCAAATGTCTTCACTAATATTTTGTTGCTTTGCAGAGTTTTATTCGTGTCCAAATAACCCATATTTTTTTCGAATCGCATTCCCAATATGAGCATCAAGAATTCCATGAAAAAAATAATACCATCTCAGTTTCAAGTAATTTGAACAACAAATCAGGAATATCTTACTTGCATAGTAGTTTATTTCATTTGTATATATATCCTGATAATATAAAATAAATGATATAAATCCTGTTTATGTTGTCAGAAGAACTCTTGTTGTCGTTCTAAGAACGTAAATCGAAAATAACTAGTGGTAAAAAGCTTTGAAATCACAAACATAAACCTTTTACAATTTTTCTGAAATTATGAGAAAATTAAAGACACTTTCTATATAATATATATAAATGTATATATATTATATACTTTTGTGATTTTGGATCTACTTTTTAATCCTCAACTGTTTTAGTTCTCCGAAAATACATCAATGCTTTCCAGAGTGTCAAAATATTTTTATTAACGAAAATACATTTGCTTTTTTATTTAATCAACGAACTATTTGCAATAAAATGTAATTATTTCTGTCTATTTGAATAGTTATTAAATTAAATGGCAATTGTTTGCCTAATTTTTAAAGTAATTACGCATAAAATAATAGCTAATGGCAACGATTGATAACTGCGGACAATTGTGATCTTTCTAAATATATTACTGCAAAGAATAAAACTTCAGATATTTCAAATAGCTTTTAACATTTTAGTTTATTTTCATCTATAAACTCAAATCTATTGATTTTGATAACATACAAATTGTGATCAAAACAAAAAAAACAGCTGTTTTCTTGGGGTTTCGAAGAGGTAAACTACGATGTAAAATAACACCGAAAAGTTAAACAAATTATTGAACACACAGAACATCGTTAAATCTCCATTGTGATTTTAAAATCGAAAAGTGGTTTGAAATCTAGCGATTTTCCAAACATGCCTGCCTGCTTCTTTTTTTAGAAGGGGGTGACAATTTTTGATGTTTTCTAAACCAATTCAGAAGGTTCCATCTGCGGATATAGATATATATAAAATCATGAGTAAATTTGTTGAAGAGGGAAAAAAAGTTTGCTTAAAAAGCAAGAGAAACGCCTTAATATTTTTTGTTGAATTTTGTGACCGCGATTTACAAAAAGGGTTCCTGCTTTTTCGAATTTGTGCATTCGTTTATATGAATGTACAATATATATACATATATTTTTCTAAGGAGTTTTAACTTCCATCAGTGGAAATTGTGGGATTTTATAGAACAAATTAAAAATTTATTTAGGACTCCGCTTCTAGTCGATTTCTTTCACATTAAAGAGGTGTACGTTCATATTCTCCTAAACCTGTTTTGTTTCCGGTTACGAGTATAACTACTCCAACATCATTCACCTTTTATGACATCTACTGCTATATTTTCCTAAAGTTATTGAAAAATAAGCAAATAAAAAGCAGCCTTTATTCACATCCACACGAAGTTTCCTTTATATTCCATAATTTGACATCCAATGGCTTTTGTAGTTGATTCATTTTTATTAAACGGCAATATCGCTTTATCCAGCTCATTTCATTTATCTTATAATATATATTTGTGTGGAAATGCAGACATTTGAATGTATGTATGTATGTGTGCATGTTTTGTGTCATTGAAAATTGTGCTGTTATTATTTTATTTTAATATTTAATTTAATATCTTTTATGGCTTTCCAATGACCTATAAAATTTATATAAACAATAAAGTATTTTTTTTTTATAGAGATTCACTTTCTTCATAGTTTTGCCTTGGTGCTTCACATGTGTATAGTTCACTGCACAATATGAAAAATATTTTGTGCAACTTGGAAAAAAAAGCGAAAAACGAGAAAAAAAGCTGAACAATTTTTAAATACAAGTTTATATTGCGAGAAACAAGAAAAACTTTATACTCTACTACTACATCTCTTTATGTTTCAGCTCGTGTTGATACACTAAAAAGGCTATTTTATGGCCATTAAAATGAGAAAAATGAAAAAAACAAAGTGAAATGCAACGTTTTTGTTTTGTTATTGTGTATATGTTGGTTTTCATTTTATTTTTCCGTTCTGATGACGAGGAATAACGTGAGCGTTATTGATGGCATTTCGATGGCAACAGCAACAGAAATACGTGCGTGTGTTGAAGGTGATAACCCGTTTATATATCATGGTGAACTTGAAACCAAATAAGCGTAAATAATTTTTTCAAAGCTGGTGTGTTAAAGGTGGCGGAAGTATTAGGCTGGTGCCCTGTTCCCCCCACTTAGTGTCATTTAATTCTTTTTTTCTCTTTTCTCTACAATTTCAAGACAATTTTAACTCGTTTTTCAGTGCTGAGAAAAGAAGCAACAAAATCAAAAAAAACTTTTTTTTTTTTATAAAATGGCAACTTTTCATTTACATTATTTTAAATTTAAAATTATTTATATAATGATGGGATATACAAGTTTGTGATGAGGATCCGTGCATTGTTACATTCTATGTCATAATACAATTAATATAGAATGGATCGAAATGTATATGTACGTATATAAAATTGGTGAATTCCGATATTTATGTACGTTATATAAGCGAAACGCTCGCATTTTATAAGCCAAAGAAGGAGGAGATATAAGTCAGTCTTCGTGTAGGATTTATGAAAGTGAAAGACCACTCAAAACTTGCGGCCAATTAACGAGAGGTGAACAAGAGCACTGAAGTGGAAATCAAAGGCACCGTTGTGCTATGAGTCACTCTCAACTTGTATGAGTAAACAAATGCGGCGATAACCCAAAATCACTTTTCAAAACTCAACATGAATATAAAAGATAAACTGTGCTTATATACGAGTACTACGTATATGTATTCCCGTATATATGCACATGTATACATAAGTCAAGTTGATTCATTTATATACATACATATAATTATTTATATATTTTTTTTTTTTGTTTTCGTACAGTTTGTACTTAATTTGCAACACTTACAGCCTGTGCCACAATAACGCCCGTTAACATTTGTCAGTGTTTTGATAGGCAACCAGCTGATTTGGACACAACAACATCAAACTATATTTTGGTCTTGTTCCATAAACCCAATCCGAGTAAATTTTTCAGTTTCAAACTGAATTCTTATTTTTTGTGTTTTATAAGCCACAATTTTATTCGGTTTTAAATCGAAAGAATATACAAGGTCGGAAATAAATTAAATGCATTAATTTTGTAATTGTTGCTGCTGTTTGATAACTCCTTGGCTATTTGAATAAAACATTTCGGTTCGCAGAATAAACGTTTTGTTTTTCAGCACAATCTTTTTTACGACTAAATCGATACATTTAGCTCAGCATTTTCTTAAAATTTTTTTATTCCTAGCAAATAGTAAGTTGTTTCAAGACCCTCAAAATAGGCATTTTTTTAGGCTAAGACCTCTGCACTCCAACCCAAATATCTTACAATTTATGGATTTTTGCCATAGTGGCTACACACGTGTGCAATCGTGTCCTGATGCGACATAAATTTGTTTCATCAAATGTGATCGTCTGTCTTAAATCAATATCGAATCGGTCTAAAAACTCTGAATAATGCCCACGACATTAGCTATCACGTTTTATTTGTCCAGTGAAACGCAATGTTTTGATTGTTCCTCCAGGTACTATGAACCATCACTGTTTCGTTTACATCTTTACAACTGCATAAAAACTCGCCCGGATAGCAGTTGAACATCGTCAAGGGACTGAGTTAGTCATACGGTTACGCTTATGGTCGAGTGTGAACAAGCGCAGAAGCCACCTCGCTTTTCATTTCCAAATATTCATACAAAATGTGATGTATTCGAACATTTGGGATGCCCACAGCTTCAGCCACCTCTTGCACTTTTATTCCCAGATCGTTCAATATTATTGCATCAATTTTATCGACAACTCTTGGCGAGATGACCTATTCTGGGTGACCTTAACGTACAGCTTCACTTGTGCTGGTGCCACCACAGCGGAACTGAGTAAATTAAAGAAATTTAGGGCGCAAAGTTCCCATAATATTTATTTTATTTATTGTTCTTTATCAAGTCTTTTATTGGTTCCAGCGATGGTATTTTACGCAAAAGATTTTGTTTAATCAACAATAACTTTTTCTATATTTGTTAAAATTTATGATTCCAATTTCCTGTATACTCTTATCTGAAATACACTGGAAACAAAAATTTATAAAATATGTAAAATTTTGTGTCTAGAATTCCCAAACCAAATGACGAGAATATTAACAGGATATTTAGGTGGTTGGTGGAAATAATCACAAAAATCCAAATAAACTTGAAATGATTTTTAATTGAAATATTCGCAAAAAAATTTTTTTAAATTGATTTCAAATATATCTTAAATTTTTGCTTTAATAATTTGTTGCTATTGTGGGTTCTAGATTTTATTGCCTTTTTTCAAATAAATACTTGTCTAAATTGTATTATCTTCTGAATTATAAATAAGATAAACATGAAAACAATAAAACGTCTTTGAAAAACATATATTTTAAGAAAATTGTGTACATTTCAAATTCGTATGAAATGAGTGGAGTTTTTTTAAAATGGATTCATGTACCTGTCTTTCGTCTACATTTTTAAACAATTAATTCAATCTTTTGCAGGATCGAAAAAAGGCTTTCCATCATACATACCTGAAAAGAAATAGTTAAACAAACAAAATTTAAATTAGATTTCTTCATTAGTTGTAGAGAAAGTAGAATTTCATACAAAAAAAATCGATGTTCCAAATATTTATGTAATATTTTTTTTACAGGATTTATATAAGAAATTGTAAGAAATTTCTTAGCTTTAATGATTTTTTTCTTTGCATTAAGGAAAAAGCTTAACTTTATTACCATAAAGATAATATTTCTTTCATATCAGTAGTATCTTTATTAAAGGCTGGTTAACTCTTCTGCAGTACATACAGCATTTCTAGACTGAACACAAACATTGGAGAATATTTTTTCCTGCTTAATCTCTGAAATATTGCTTTTAGAACAGTTTTATACTCCTTTATTTCAAATCTTTATTTTTAAGCACTGATTTTCTTCATCAAAGCTGATTTAATGTTAAACATTTTATTTTCGTTGAAATAAAATGTTGTTTTCTTTAAGCAAGTATCGATTTCTTAATGCCACTTAAGAACACTGGAAAAGGCAACTTGAGTAAAACCCAGCATAAAAAAAAACCAACATATGCGTGCATATATTTCGGGATATTAAAAAAAAAAAACATAATAAAACAAGTCTCGCACCCTCTCTTGCAAGATTTTTGTTTCTTTTTTTTTTTTTTTTAACATACAAATTGAGCTTTAATGTGTGGCTGTTGTGTAATAAACGAAATTTCGTTCTGGAATTATTTTAGCTACGAAATTACAATACTGTAAGTTTTGTAGTTGTTTGTACTTGTGTGTACTTTTGTTGTTGGTGTGTGTTTGCTGAACATTTCGTTAATGTTGAGTACTCAAACACATATCAAATCATTACGATCTAAATGACATTTTGACAGGAGATGACAAAGTCTAACAACGACGAATTTTGCCACGATTACGAGTATTCTCCCTTTTTCTTCTTTATACATATATATGTATGTATGTATGTATTAGCATACACACAGATATTTACATATACTTATGTACATACCTACATATGTATACATACCTACATATGTAAATATGTATGTACATATGTATGAATTTTATTTGTTTCATTTTCTTTTTGGGCTTTTCTTCTGTTATATGTATGTTTTTGCTTTGACAGCACAATTCTACTTGTATATTTTTCCATTTTGAAAGTTTAAATAGTTGATTATAACAACGAACAATTTTGATATCGTGCAATAGAAAAATAATTTTCCTCTAATAAGAGCATTTTTTTACGCACATAAATGCCGTTCGGGTATTCCCATTGCCACAGATTTGTCTAAAATAGTCTGGTTGACTTTCTCAAGCAGCTCTTTTGCGCCATGATTTTATGCTAAATTTATCTGTAAAAATTTGGCCCTAATTTTGTAATTCACAACGTAAAACAAGAATTTAGATGAAAAACTTGAAGTTATTTAAACAAATTGCTTTCGTTTGGTACACAAATTTTATATTTTTCCACACCATCAGCTTAATTTTCTGTAACACAATATCGAATATTAAAGTTTGCCAGCATTTTGAAGTAGAAAAAACTGATTTATGGATTTTTTTTTATCATTCACGATAATGATTTTCAACATGTGGCGATTGGGTTAGATAGTCTGCGCCTTGCTAGTTATCTGTTGTCCAAAATGTTGATGAACGTCAGCAGTCGACATCGCGAAAGGGCTCTCAGTGTTACATTTGTGTAGAAAACAAATATAAATATTTTTAAAGTTATTTTTACATTAAAATTTGGGCACTACAAAGAATCAAAGTTTTATATTTGAACATTTTTAATTTCATTTTATTTTAGAAATGTTAATGCACTGAAGTAGTTAAGTTCCTTAATATCCCTCTTTTGGCACTACATCTGGTTAAAGTACTAATATTTATAATACTATAATAAAAAGCATCAACAAATCTGTAGCGAACACTTGCGTTTAAAGTATCAGAATTAGAGTCAGAGTCCATCATTTTGCCGGCAAAACACATGATGCTCAAATATAGAAATAAAATTACAGAAATTCCCTCTTTAGGAAACGGTATAAAATGTATAACAAAAGTAGGACCAGAAAGAAATTCAGAGAGAAACTTATATATGCGAATATTTGAAGAAATTCAAAGGCTGATATCTCCACAGGTTCTATGCCATCGATTGCATTTTCATTATAAGGCATGAATATTTCCTTTCTCCACTAATTTTTGTCTTTTCTACTCATATTGATTTCGCTTTGCTAATAAAACGCAGTGAACACGTAATAAATCCCTCAAGTTTTGTGATCAAAATTCTTTGAAAATGTGTCTAACAGAGTGGTAGTAATAATATTTAAAGGAAAAAGCTTCTAATGTTTGTAGTATTGAATTAGCGTAGATAAAGAGTTTCAGCACAAAATTCCAATCTATCAAAAACGTATTTTCAGTTAGAGTTACAAATCTGTGCATCGAAAAGTCTGCCTTGGAACGAAACAAATACTGTAATTTTATCCGTGAGTAAAAGTCCTCATGTGAAATGATTGAACTTATTTAATTCTTTGTCGCACAAAATACTTTTGTTCTTGCAACAAATGCTATAAACAGTTATTTTGCATCTAACTAAATTGATTTGTTTTTAACAATGTCCTGCAGGTTCCTTTACAAATTAAACTCAGTTTAGGTTATTGAAGCTTGTAATACCACAAGTAAATAATTTTGTGAGTATTTATTTTAATAATATGTTTATAGAACTGTAAGATTTCAACTAATTTGTGTGATAAATTACGTGGGAAAAATTGAAGCTGTCCAGTTCTTCTTCGTTTCCTTCGGCCCTTTGCTATACTTCTGCAAGTGACCAAATACTGATACTTTTTCATTCTAAACTATGTTCAGTTTTAAAAAGTTTGTAAGGTTTGTTTTTATTTTTAGTTTGATTCTCAATTTCAGGAGAGCGGGGAATAAGTTTAAGTCATGAAGATTTAATTTCTTATGATATTTTGGATGTCAACACTCCCAAAAACGGTTTGTAAGAATATATTTCGTATAGAGTATTTAACAGCCGGCCGGAGTCAGTCAGAAATAACTGATATTTGATAACCATAAGAAAATAGCAACATATATTTATTGTTGCTGTAAATTGCTCGAAGTTAAACACAATACGACAACTACTCGTTTAAAAGCCATGCCTCATGAAAACTTCTGTAACTCAGCGAGCGGCTTTCAACTGTAAGCGGCCATATATGAAATATAATATTGATGCTGTAGATCAATTACTAAAATTTTTATTGCAAGAGTTTCTTATTAAACCTTTTTCATAAAATTTAGATGCAAATTAATGACTACACAGAGTTGGAAATGACTCGTCACCCTCAAAAAATTATTGAATATTATTTTATTATATCTTATTCACAAAGAAATTATTGTCTTAAAGCGTTTGTTAGCCCCACGCTTTTCTACCAGTCTGTTTAAGCTTTAAAATCAACCGAAAGTCGTTAAAGGTTTGTATCAAAATTATTTGAAAATAAAATAAAATACGAGCCCACGACAGAATTTTAGTGTTAAATTGAAACACCAAAAAAAAAACAACAACATTCACATAAAACCAGAAAGCTGAGAAATAGCAATAGGAATACATTAAAAATTTCCATAAAAGAACTACAAAAACTAAAAAAAAAATGTGTATGCACATATATAAACAAATAACACATTCGGTTTTATTAAATACGTTTTAGAATAAAACGCCATTAAAGCCGCCTTTTCCCTTCATTTTGCACTGTTTTTTTTTCTACTTAAGCACCAGTTGAAATAGTCATTTGTGTGTGTACGCGCGCGCGTGTGTGTGACTGTGTGTGTGTGTGTGCATGGGAGGAGATAAAGAAATAAATGTAAATGCAATGAAAATGTTAAAATAATTTTTAAGACACTTAAGAAGATAAGAAAAAGAATAAACATAAACATACTAAAGCATGTATTCTTTTGTATACAAGTACACGCTAAAAACTCGCAAGTATCTGGAAGCAGCAAAAACAAATTCACCGGAAGCGGAAAGATTTTCACTTAAAAGGATGTTCAGGGTATAAACAGCATGCACCAAATGTTATCTCAGCTGCAGGAGCAGAAAAGTTTGGTCTCTGCTGTTAATGTGTGTAGTGCCTCTTGCACTTGCCGCTTCTGTAAGCTGACAATGAAAAACAGTTTTTTTCTTTTCCTCCATTTTAGTTGTTTTTGTTGTTTTCTTACGCTGGATATATGTATGTATGTGTGTGGGCATATATGTATGTACATACGTATGTTTTATTCTCAATTTTTTTTTTGATAAAATAATAACGAGATATCAACTCGTGGCCCAGCTATAACTCCACTAAGACCATTCCAAAATTAAGTTTCAGCATTTCGTCAGAGTGTGAAGCTTTTGCCAGTATTTGTTCCCTGCATCCTCCTTTTGCATATTAAGGAATTTCTTTTTCATGATTTTATTGATAAAATCTTTACAAAAATTTCATTTATTTGCATTTTTTTTATTTACGTTAATGGATTTTTAAGTCCTTACTGAGTAAGTTTGTTGTTTCGAAACAGGATACCATTTACAAATTGGGTAATTCAGTATTAGAGTTTATTTGGCCCAGCCGGAACTCTAAAGCAACACCGTCACGTCTTAAACCCATAACAAATAATACGTTCGGCATCGATCGTCGACACATTAGTGTTGGCAATTTAATCAAACCAAATAAGACGGCAGTATCTAAGTGTTACACGAGTTACTCTTGAGACCGTGAAGGCATAACGAAATTCAATACTTTTGATTTGATGATTTGAAAGGAATTATAAGGATCCCATATGATAGACCCATACTCGAATACATGTAGATCGAACAACTGCCATAAGAAAAGTTTTGCAATATCTAGATCTATTATTATTTAGACCAGCGTTTCATGAGTCCAAACATCGCGTTCCTTTTATGAATGTCAGTACTCAGTGAATTACGTTTAGTCATATCATTAAAAGTTTTAAACATTTGAACATCATCATCTTAGAGCGCACCTTAGAGCGCAAACCGACATTAGAAAGATTGGTGATAAGCAAAGCGAACAAAATTGGTACCAAGTAACTGCCTTCAGGAACACCTGAATGTAACATAATACATAAGTTTTCGTCCTTTATTAGGACACCATGGCTAGGAAACATCTGTGTGGTCTTTCCATCCAGACACAGGGCAGGTGTCCATCTTCCGTTCAAATTTTAGTTCCATCCATGTCTGTATGTATGTGCGTAATACTTTTTGTAAAAGTGATTTGGAACTACAAAAGAAGTGTCTTGCCGCTATAAAATCATTTTCTTAGTATTGGACTCCTCTCGTTTTAATATCCCAGCAATAACTTGATATGTTTTTTGTTTCTTTAAATACTAAAATTGAAATACTATACAAACAAAGTTATAAAATATACAAAAAAGAAACGGAAACACTTTCGATTAAACAAATATTGTTCTGTATGTGCTTTTGTGATTTGCTTGTCAGAGTAGCAAAATATTTCCATCAACTGGAATTATATTTAGTTCTTAAAATAAGATTTATTAATCTTTGTTTAGTAGTATTGGAAATTGTTTTTAATCACATATTGTTTGCCTAATTTGTAAGTTAATAACTTGCAAAATACTATCAAATGGCAACAACAAGTAATTACAACATTCTTCATTTATATCCATTGATTTTCATATGCATCGTAAATACTTCTTTTTAATGTGTTCACATCTTAATTGTTTTCCTTTTCAATCAATCAATCGACAACAACCGAGCCCCAGGTATTTTAATGTTTTTAATTTTAATTTTAAATTTTTCATGAATTTTTAATGTATTAAAAATGCCGCCACATCAAAACAAAACTCGGCTATTTACTGGTGTTTGCAAAAATCTAAAAATACAGCGAAAAGTAAAAATCATTGTGATTTTTAGGACATCACGCAATAGCAATTGTGATTTAGAGATCACAAAGTGCTCCAAAATATTCTGATTTGCAGAACAGGCGCAGTACATTCGTTCTTTTATACATGTTGTGAAGCAACTCGCAGAAGCTTAATTTTTTTTTAATTAAAGTTTTTTTGTGATCTTCTTTTCCAGCAAAAGCCTTGCATTCCTTTCATCTTACTTTCATTTTTAAAACAAAAATGTTACTTGTATGCGAGCGTTTTTATTCACTTTCTGCAGAAAATAAGGTTTTATTGGCAAACCGGTTTTTTGAACAATGCCTTTTAATCGATCTCGGCATTTCACCATAAATGTTTGATGTTTCTGCCGGCGTATGAGTAATATTGTCATTTATTCAGTTACTCATACATTTATTTCGCCCTCATTTTACTCTTGTGTTTGTTTAATTGTTAAATCGCACGAAAGTCTTCGTTTGCTATTTGGTTGTTTAAAGCTCCTGCCATTATGCAAATGGACAAAAATATTGCGATTATGCTTTTCACTCACATCAAATGTTATGAAAAAAAATCATTCACAAAATTTCTTTAAATCTTATGAAAAATTAAACAAACATATAAAATTGGAATTTCTGTGCTGTGCGGAAAAAGATTTAATTTTAAAAGCATAAGCGTGTTGTATTGATTTTGCTATTTTTTTGCTCGGATGATTTCAGTTTTACTTTATTTACAGGTTTGAAAAATTTGAGCAGGATGTTTTGTCGTTTTTTTTTTTATCTTTTTAGCAAATATAAAATTTTCAAATATTTTTTACTGTTCAGCGCAATTGTGCTAAGCGCTACCGGTTGCTAGAGGTAAAGAATCGGCAGCACATTAATATAGGAACTCAAATTTCAAATATTTTGAGATTTATATTAAAAAATTTTAACATGATGTCTTTTAGAAGTATTTATTTCGGAATAAAGGGGCACATGTATATATTTCGGAATTCAATACAAATTTAATGTTGTCTTGTTCTATCTTCGTTTTTGTTTTATGAAAAAAAGGCGTACGTTGACTGGGCAGCCGTTACAATGGCTTTTTAAACGTCCATAGTAAAATTTTTTTAACAAAAACAAAATACATACTCAGGAATGACGAGAGCTTTAACTGATGAGCTGAAAAGTTTTCTAATTGCTCTGTGTTTTCGATGGAAATGTTACATTGTCAGGCTATATATTATATTTGTAAAAATTTAGCAACATTTTTCATAAAGCGCTGCGCAGATAAAGTACAAAATTTAATATAAGACTCAAGGATTTCTCGCCTATATTCCTTTAACGGCGTCTTACAATACCTATTCCATATTTATTTTCCTAAAATCATTAACAATAAGAATAAGATGATTCTCCTTCAGGGTCGTTTTATATGACCTGAAGGAGGGAAAACATTATGTACACTGCGATACCACTATTGAGCACCACTTTTATTTAGTCTTATTGGACTTTTCGAAATGAGTGAAATTTTAAATAGTTTTTATATTAATACTTAAAATTTTAAGCAGTTATACGAACATTAGTTGCTTTTAATTTTTTTGGACCAGTTCACACTGTGCAAGCCCTACATAAGCAGAGCATTGCACCAGCTCTGCTTTACGGGGAAAGGGAAAGAGATAGTAGTTTTTTTCTTATTATTATGCGCTCTTTTATTTTCATCCATTTCAATTTTATTCAGTTGTATCGCAGACTTGAACAGATATGGCAACATTGGCTTACATTTGTATGCCAAATCGTACAATCATATGTAATATATTTATCCACCATAAACAGTACAGAAAATTGTGGAGGAGAAAAACTATTTAACTATTTAGAACAAAGAGTGATACAAATATAATACAAAGTCCTAGTGATTATTAAACAAAGCAAACAACAAATTAAGTACAAAATATCAAATTTTCTTTGCTGGTAACACTGTTTTGTTAGCTTGTAAAATTGTTTTATTTGTGTTATAAATCACTGATATCATTCGTAAGTTAAAAAAAATTCTGTGGAATGCGAACAGCAAAACAATATGCAGTTGTCAACATATTCTGCCCTTCCCTCGAATGGGTGGCATTAATCCAATCCAATTTTCGGATATTCGTTGCCATTGTCAAAAAAAGGAGCACCACTAGTGTTGAAACTGTCGGAAAAATGCAGCATTCTCTGTGTATTACACAGCGACAATTTACTGTGACGTACTTCTTTTTTTGGAATATGAATAGAATTACTATAAATTATTATGTGAGAGTACGAAGGTAATGAAATGGAGAAGGGAAGAAAAGTTTTGGAAAAATCTTTCTCCAAAGAAATACGGAGAGCCACTGAAGTCTTTGTGCTGCAATTATTTTTTCTGTTGTCCACGATTTATATTTATGAATCAGACTTGTCAGTAGTATCGGTAATAAGAAGTAACTATTGAGCCTTTTCAACTGACCACCATTTAGAAACTAGATTGAAAATAAAATACTATGGCAAAGAAAGAAAAGTTGAAATTAGACGGCACCACTGCAGGAACGACGACATTCGCTGTATAACTTCGTCGATAAAGTTTAACATTTTTATAATCTTTTAATTCCAGATTCTACAGCCATTAATTCAGCTTTACATTTTCAATTATCACTACTATTCATTTTCTTTTAGCAGATTGCAATTTGTAATTATTTTCACAACAAATTCTTTTCTTAAATAAATTTTCCGTTTAATTAAACAGCTGATAGGGTGACCATATGAAAAAATGTGGATAAGGGGAACATATTATTAATAAGGCGGCCATATCGAAAGTAGTAACTGAAAAATAAACAAAACACACATCCGAAAATTAGATTTTTGAATACATGTTTTGGGGTGGTGGTGAGTGTAACTTGAGAAGGTCCATATAATGAACGGTATTAGGCCACAAAATAGACTTGTTTCTATATAAGAAATCTGGTCACTTGATACTGTTTTCTTCTTCGTTTGCGGACGAAGAAATTAGAAATAAATCTGTTTCAACTTTCGCTGATTGTGTACATTTTATTCTCAATTGAAAACTCGTCGTTCGTTACAGTTGTGTTTCTATCATTCCGCTAAAACCATGGATACTTGCACCAGAAAGTAGATTGAAAGTATATATTAATATTATTATTAAAATCAGAAATAGGATACTGAACAAGTTTTTTTCTTCGTCAGTTACACTTTCAAACTTGCAAACACTATTAACACTTCAATGTTCACTGCAGCCAGCACTGATTATAGGACGTTTATTGCCTGCATAGTGGTTTCGGTCTCTGCTGATTTCTGATATAAGTTTTGTTTCTAAATTTATGGGTACCCGATTTACTTCAAATACGTTTCTGGGTTTTTTTTTTATCATTTATACTCGTTTATTTAATATATTATAAAGTAGACACAAATACAAGAACTGAAAAAATCTGAACTTGAATATAATTTTGTTAACTCTTCATTTGAGTTTTGGGCGAATTTTTGTGGAGCCACAATATGATTGATTTAGTTTATTGGTTTTTTCAGTCATAAGCCATAAAGGCCTAACTGGGTCAATTTTGCTTTAAGTGCAGCAAATATCAATGCCACACAATTATCAATTAGGTTTCTGATGCATCATTGTGGTGATGGGTCTTCATAATGTTTGAGGCTAAAGGTTAATGTGTTTGTAGCAGACATCAAGATTTGCTTATTATTGCTATAAATAGCAAATGCAAAATTTGCATGATGTGAATGATTTTTCTCCCAATAATTTTTCAATAATACGATTTGCTCGCAATCAAAAATATTCTTTTGTAATTAGAAAAACAAATGAATGAATGAATGTATTGATGTATTTATGGCTGATTCTAACTTCGCCAACAGCTGATAATATAATTATCCTATAATAATAATTTCCTTTTTCAAACTGAATGTAAAGGGGGAAAGAAGACAAAACATAGACTTTTTATAAAGTTGGAGCAGTTAATAATTTGGTATTCAGACAATTTTTAAATTTGTAGTGTGGATGCGTATACATTTAATTTCTTTGTGTAAACGCATCGTGATTGTAAAGAAATTCATGGTTGAAAAAATGGTAGTATTCCGTAACAAAACAGCGTTGTTTATTGTAGTTTGAATTAATTTCAATAAAACTAATACTAATTTACTTCAATTGGATTTGATGTCGTCTGAAATCGCAAATTAACGGCCTTATATAATATGGATTTACGAATTATAATTTATTTATAATTGTTTTATTTAAAATGTATTGCAAAATGAAAATTCAAAGTTTGTTGAAGTTGTTGAAGTTTGGTAATTGGTTGGTTGTTGTTGAAGTTTGGTAATATGGCAATTTTATTACATACATACATATTTATTTGTGTTGTTTGCTGGTGGCTTTTTTGTAGTGGAGTTTGGAGTTGCTTCCAATGACATCGCCGTCTTAAAGTAATTACTTAAACTGCCACACTAGTAATAGGAGCACAATCTTCCTTGTTTCTAGCGTAACCTCTCTCATTTCCACTGAGTCACTCCACTGTCTTCTTGAACTTTAACAAATGAAAAATATTTCTTATAAATCAATCCTCCAGACATTTAAAACAAATTTGCTTTTAATATATAAAGACTCAATTAATTTTTTCACTGATTATATTGGAAAAGTTGTTCAATATTTGTTATGCCACTATTGATTTATGTTTTTATTTTTGCTTAAGGGTTAATAAATTTGATTCGTTGAATTTTTTCCTACTAAAAGAGAACAGCAACTGAAGTGCAGAAAATTATAAGCAGGAAATATAAAGAATAGATAAAAATAAACTGGAAATTTTTTAAAGAAATACTTTCAATACTTTCATTTCACCCCTTTAAATTACTTGTGCATTAAGAGCAGTTAATTAAAAGGTTAAAGTAAATACACAATAAACATTGAAATTGTTGTTAACATTTAAATAGTGCTGAGGTCTTGCCTGGCCTTGGTACTTTCAGAATTTCTTTTAAAATATATATTTTTCTTTTGCTGTGTTTTAAGCTTGAAATGAACTTCCATTCATTCAACGTACTGCCTAAATTTGTTCATTTTGCCAAAAACCTACTTTTCTTTTGTTTAAATTAGTATAAATTAATTAAACATTAATGCTTCTCTAGAATTGTTTGACCTAAAAATTTGAAATTTTCTACTCCCACCTTTTTGTGAATGAGAATATTTTTTTTTTGAAACATTCAAAAGGAGAGTAAAAATTAATAAAATTGCTAATTTTTTCTTGAGTAAATTTTTCCATTTTTTGCATTTTTTGCATTTTTTATTTGTTCCTTCGTTTTATCCACTTAATAAAATAAAGACGTCTCCATCATCGTCTTCATCATGGCTGGTGTTGGTGGTAATAGTGATGAATTAGTTGGCTCTTTGCACGAGTACCTACTTCGTTAGTTATTCATAACCCATTTTGTTTGAAAAACATTTATTTCTTTTTTCCGTTTTCCTAATTTTTTTTTCCGCTTATTTTTCCAACTAACTTTCATTACCTGGACAAGAATATTTATAAAGTTTTTTATGCTCTTTCTTTTCCGTTTTCATTTTACCTTAAACTGCAGAAGAAAATGAAAGTGCAATCGTTGCCCAAACCCTTTGGATAAATTGAGTAGAACTTTGTTTAGAAAAGTGTAGCAACATTTAAGTTCCCATATCATTTTGTTTTTTTTTCGTATTGATACAGTAAAAGCTCTCAATATGAATACTTCTATAAGGCATTAATAATGTAATGTGGTTTAAGGTACAATAATTAAAAGTAAGTAAATGGGCATAGCACCGCTACCTTCGCTGATCTTTTCCATCGTGAATTTAAGTTATCAAGGAACCGGAACAGCTGCTTCAATGGGAGTGTTAGCAAGGCAGGACTTGAAGGAACAGGCTGCTTCAATAAAAATATAAGCATGAACTAGTCCGGTTTTCCTGCGTTGCACCAGTGATCATGTGTTCTACTGACTCTTCTCCCTTCATCACAGAATCTGCCGGTGTCAGTGTTGTAATCTATGAGTGGCCGCTTCAGTGTGCTTGGGCATTTCCTATCCAATCTTAGAGTGAACTCCCTTCTCTTAGTATGGAAACTTATTGGAAAGTTCGGGACAATTAATGTCGTTTCAATTGTTGCCCAAATGTCTTTCAATTTGTTATCTCGCCTTTGAGAAAACTCTTGTTGCAGTCAGAAAACAATAACCCAATTCCGACTCACGACACTGTTAAACCTCCGCTCGGCAATAATATTAACATAAAAATCAAAAATATATTTAATTATTTTTGTGCTGAAAACTCAAGTGCACTCACTACTACAACAATAAAAAAAATCGGTAAAATCCTGTGCAATATATAATATATTTTGTTTTATATCAAAACCAAATTTTAACTCGTGAAAACTTATTCTTGAATGACATCCAAGGGAAAAATGTCATCACATGTCTCACCAATTTCCCTTAATAAAAACTCTGCAAAAAAAGTGCTGAAATTGTATTAATTTGTGGATTTCAGTAATAATTCATTAAGTTGAACAGAATGCAAAAGTATAGAAATATCAATCTTCAATGTAAAGAATAAGTGATTATATTTTTTACAATTATAGCACTTATTTTTCATACTGACTTTAAAGTTTTGAAATCCTGGCATATTTGCAATTGAATAATGAAAATCCTATTATAATTTGTTCATTCCAAACAAAAAAACGTAGTCGAAGGTATTCGTATCCAAAACAACATAAACACTAATGGATTTAAATAGGCAAAATTCTCAATAAATACAGCCAAGTTTTTTCGTATAATACACCAAAACAGGAAACAGTATCAAAATTGTGTCGTGCTATTCTACTTTTTATACAACTTCAAACAACAGACGACACAAGATTTCGAAAATAAACCTTCTTGAAATAGCCGCGGTATAACATCGTCCACATTGTTTCTAACATAAATAAGTCAACAGCAAAAGAAATATTGAGAAGAAAGCGCACTTTGTATTCAGCTCAAGTTTAGTAATGTTTTGTAAAATGGGTTCATTTTGTATGCAAAACAACAACAATTGCACACACCAATACAGATACAATGACATACATTGAGTAAAGGACATAGAAACGACGAATAGAATAAAAGAATTACTCAACAAACCTTTGAAAATGCATTAAGGAGAAGGCATAAAAGTACGAGTAGATGACGAAAAAGTATGATGAAAAAAGAGCACAGTTTAGCATTTAATTTTTAGCAAATATTGATGTTACATTTCACAATTCTATACAATCCAACTCACCAGAAGACACGCCGTTCTTGTTACTTGCAACCACTACAAACTTTCAATGCTAAACATTTGGCCTTCAAAAGTTCAACCAAAATAAATCTATAATATTTAGTATAAGCAAAACCGTAAGAGTTTCCTTGAAAAGCTCTGAAAACAGTTTCTTAAGAAAATGTTACAACAACCCTGAATGTGACGCATGGTAACGTGCAGGTTTTAGTTTGCGTGCAAAATAAAATCTTACTCAAACAGTGCTCAGACAAGGCAAGTAAATATCTCAATCAAATAAATGAAATGAATACCGAATTCAATAAATCCTAATTTCAGATATAAGTCGAAGCCTTATTTGATATTGAGAACCGCATTCCAGTGCCGCACTAGACATGCAAAAACTCAGTAGGACAAAATCGACTCATGTTACACATTTTTTTTTTCAACTTTATTTTAATATGGTTCCCAGACCTGAATGAGCATAATATATACTTAATAGTGATTGAGCAACGAGTAGATTTTTTTGCCTGCACTGCAAAAGACTCTAAATAAATATATATATATATATTGATATTGAAACTGGTGTTCAATTATGGTACTATAGTCGCTGTAACCAGTCACGCGATAAGTTATAAATATTGACTTGCAGCGGCTCGCATTTTTTTTAACCCTTTTCAAATCCATATATCAAGCTTGTAGTGCTTTTAGCACTACAAATAAAAATGTTTTCCTTACCTGACCTCAACAATATTTCCAGTTAAAAATACGTGTAAGTGCACTGTTTTCATTTTGTTTACCACGTGCAACGTTGTACGTAGCATTTTCATGAAATATTTAGTCTGGTTGCTTTTAAGTAATGTCAAGTATATTTTTCGTTTAAAATTTTACCTCTTGTTGTTTATTTCAATTTATCTTCATACTTTTTGACAGTTAATGCACTCACGTACTCAACCGAAAACGTGCAGGTACTTTTTGTTTCGTTTCTTGGTTTTTATTTCTTGCCAAATTTCTAGTGGTTACTACACACAGCGAGGATGTATGATTATCAGTTTGTTTTCTACTCCCTTTTTTTTTGCAGCAATACCAAATTTCATCATTAATATTTCTATATTTATCATTTCTGAGTATAAGTTTTTACTTGAAAAACGTTAGAAGAGGAAAAGTAATGATAAAATTTGCTTAAAGTGAATGGAAGCTGAGTGGAATTTGGAATACATTCTCAATAACTTAAAGCTAAACTATCTCGGGGCACGTTGGCTGTTTTCTTTAATAAAACTTAATTTTTCGAAAATATACGGTCTAGATTTGAAGCCTAATTGCGAATTTTATTAAATGCAAAAATTGCGGACAAATTGCGGATTTTCCACATTCAAAACAGTTTTTGTTTTGTATCATGACATGAGTAATTTCATTTAAGAAACATTTCTTTCATTTCAGCCTCAATTTTTATATATATAACACAAATTATGACCTAAACTAAAGAAAATTTTTGACTGGAAAGCAAATCACAGCAATCCTAATTAGGCCAAAAACGATTTTGTTTTCTTCCAGAACAAAAACTTTTATTGAAATAATTTCAATGAAATAAAGCGCTAAACCAGCGAAAGTTTTGTTTGAATACGGAACTACATCTTTCAACTTACATGGCATATATGTACATATGTATATAAATTCGGTTATTAGAATTTTTTAAATTTTCTGTTGAGGTGATATTAAAGACGTTCTGATTTTATAACGCGGTGAGTTCAAGGCCTACTTTAGTAGGGCCATCGTTGAAGCTCAGCATCATACATCTTTTTTTGGTGGCCACTGAAAGCCACTTTTCTATATTTAAACCACTAATCTAATACTTGAAAAGTTTTTGTAATAGTTTGGAGTGTATCACCACCAAAGCCATTTAAAGCAAATCATATTATAATTCGTTAATGAACCATAAAAAAACCTTTGGCCAGCAGTACCAAAATAGTCAGTCTTATAAATAAATTAGAGTTTTATAAATAAATTAGAGTTGGTAGTTGGCTCCATTCAAAGTGTCGAAAAGGGGATAAGTGCCGGCTTGAAACATGTTTAAAATGTATTTGTTTGTCTGAAGAGAAGGTACTAAACGGCTGCCAACAGAAGAACCATAACAGCTGTGATATTATTATGATTATTTGAATAATTTAAATAAAAAAATCTAAAAACTAAATATTTTCCTGCCGTGTCTATATATGGATATTTAGTATAAATTAACATAAATTGTAGAGTCTTTGAGCGCATTCGAAGCTCAATTAATTATTTAATAAACTTTTAATTTGTTAAATTAAATCAAAATTCAAAATAAACTCGGTTGGGTTAATCTCTTTCCGTAAGATCTTTGTCAAAATCTATTAAATATTTAGAATTTATTACAAAAATATTTATAAATCCATAAAAGTATGCTCACGTCTATAAATAAATTTGTTAAAACTGCCGCTTGTGTTGTATGTAAAATCATGCTTGACATACTGTATGTACGTTCTACTTTTTTCGATTATAATTTAGAAAAATATTATTAAATTGCATTTTCTTGTCAAATTAGTTACTTATTAATAATGTCAATTGTGAAGGTATGACTGGCTGTTGGCTGGTATGAGAGTCGCAGTCACATTCACAGTCACAGTCGGTCGTCCTTTATTTTATTTTTGTTTGAATTATTGTCTGGTTTACTTTTTGCAATCAACAAAAATATTACGGAACTTTAAGTACATTAACCTTTTTGTGGAATATAAAATGAAACGTTTTATCCATTTTTTTTTTTTGAAAGGACTATTGAAAAAGAATACAAAAATAAGGACGTTTAGAAAATTTTGCTTAAATGTACGTACATATGTATGTATGTATGTATGTATGTTAACTGTCATACACTATGGAGCATAAGTTAACAAGTCCAAAAAGAAAAATAAAAATAAATGATTTTCATTCACTTTGTTTTTCTCGCACAAAGATGATGGCTGTTGTATTCAATGACATGCTGTGACGAATTGCAGAAGATAAATTACAGAATTCTTACAATTCCATTACATACTTATAAAACCATAATGGAAATTTAAAAATCAAAAACACTTTTGTTGTACTTTTTATGCTCGCAACTGCTTATATGAACGAACGTACTTCAGGCATAATTGAAATAGCTGGAAAAATATCGATTGAATTTCTATGAGTTGTTCGGTAAAAAAAAAAACTACAAAAGAAAAGAATTATTGTTGCTTTTGTTAAATCAAGTAACCAAAGCGCAAACTTCAAATAGCTGAATTAAAAAAAAAATAGAAAGTTAAAAGTCGTACTAAGAAATAATAACAAAATGCATTTTACTGCAATGAAACGAAATGTTTGCGTTTGCAATAGTTTCTTGTTTGTTTTTATTTATTAATATACTCGGCTTAATTTCGAATGTGGAAGGCAAAAAAAGAAAGTTTTCGTCGATTCCTTTGAGCCAGTAAATATGACAACTGCATAACTATTAATTTACATAAAAAAGCCAAGTCTATTTTTTATTTGGAGACCTGGAATCCTTTGATTGGACAAGGCAATAATCAGCTGTTTTACATATTTGATTTGATTTGATTCGTGGGATTTTCATGTTACCAGCTAAATAATGAATCTAGCTGGTAGAAAATTATAGGATTGAGGTTTCAATACATTGTTAGATTTGATATGGTTGAAAACAATCATGTAACATGGCTGCCGCCCATATTTATATTCATATATATTTACATATAAAATATGACGTCAATTTTGGAAAACGTTTCAATAATGTGAGTATAATCATGACAAACTGTGTTGTGCTGGGAAAACTAAAATGTTAAGGTCATCTTTAACATTATCGCTATCTCACCATATAGTATTATCGCTAAGAGCCTACTTCACTATTATCACGATCAATCATACTAATGTTGTAAGTACCATACTATATTTTAATATATATAAATGCAGATATTTCGCATATATATTTACATAAACTTTGCTAAACAAACTATGAATAATTTACTGTTGGAATGTTTATAAAAAAAAGCTCAATTCTAATCAATTTAACATCAAAGTAAAAAATCAATTGGATTGGAAACATTTTTTAAATATGGTAAAAATGTTTGTTCTGATCCGCAGATCCGTCGAAATAAGCATAATTCAAGTACCTTAAAATATTATTAATACAGAACAAATATAGAATGGCAGTAGCTTGAACGAAAACAACAACAATAGTAGGTTTATTCTTTAAGAATCTATAGGTTGCAGGTGAATGCTTCGAACGTTTATATGCTGAAAACAAACAGTTTATTATTTACTCATAATTTTTTAAATAATAGAAATGTTGAAGTCGAGATATGAAAGTTTTAATATTAATGTATTTACTGTGACTTGAAACTGTTGGTGTTTCCGTTTCTGACAAAAGTTTTGTATATTTTTTGCCCTCCAAGAGTGCTGCTCGATTATAAAACACCTGCAATAGCTTCTAGAATCAAATTTATTTCGGTTGCCGGTACTGTATATAGAAAGTATTGCAATATTTGTTTGTATGTTCAATATTTGTATATTGAAAAAGCCATTTGTTGAAAATTTTCTATTTTGCAGCAACAATATAAATTATTATAGAGTGCAGATCAGTGCAGCTACAACAATATTTTAAAATCCTTTTTTTCCTTGTGCCCTTATTTATCTCGATTTCTTAGTAAAAGTATATAACGGTATTTTTTTCAAATCACTGACTTACTTAAGGCATCACATGGAAAGTGAAACGAACTGTACTTTAATTTAAAGTCTCACTTTAGAAAAGATCATCCTAAGACAATGTTGAATGACGAGTGGGGTGCAGATTAGTTTGAAATGCGTTCTCGGAAGGGATTGTGGCATCAAATTAAAAACTAACTGAACAGAATTTTGAAGGAAACTTGCAGACTCAGACTCAGGTTAATATTTCCAACTATACAGAGAACACATGTGGAGGAGTTCTGTTTTTCACTTTTTGCACATAAAGAAAAAACAATTTGAAAAAGCATTTCTGCAAACTGTTTGTTGTACAGTTAAACACAAAAGTTTTCCGTTTTCTTTCGAGTGTATTGGTAAAATAAAACATTTTGTTTTAATGTGTTTGTTTTATGACGTCAGGCGTGCTTGCGCCTGCCATATGGTGTATGTAGTCACCAAGTTGTTTGTGTCATAAAATTATAAAAATGTAAAAATGATTACGTGCTCGAGTTAAAATATTTCTTAATTTTTTTTACCTTTTTTCAATGCCACTTACTCACAATCATATACATACATACATTTGCTGACAACTGTGCAGTTCTTGGAGCAATTGCGCAAATGCATTTTGTACTGAAACTAAAGTAAATTTATACATACGTTAAAAATTTTGTTCAGGACCATTTCGAAGTTAATTTTTTGTTTGTTGCTTGTGGGTTTCTTGGTAAATGTGTCTGTTTGCTATAAAACTGATATATATATATATATGAATTTGCTTTTATAAAACGGTAAGAAATGTCTTTAAGCACATAAATACCAATAATAAATTTTTTATTTTTATTTAAACAAATTTCTTAGATTAAAAACTAAAATACCAATTCTTGTCAAGTGCTCTTGGTTATCGTATAGGATATTTTACCTTAACACACAAGTCTTAAGGTTTTCGTTGAATTTTGTGAGAAAAGACTGTCATAAGATGTGTTGCGAGTGTAAAAATCTTTAATAAAACATTTCATTTTCACACTATAACACCTCCAATATTTATTGATTGTGTTTTTCTTTTTAATACATACGAGTACGTACATTGGAAAGGAAATTTTCAAAATATGATTTCACCAGGGTAACGAAGACCATATGCCCAAGGTTGGCTTTGTGACTAAATGTGACCCAGGACCTATTCTATATATACCTGGACAGTACAATGCGGTAGACAGACACAAAGTACCGCAAAAACTATCAGGGTCAACTACAAACACAAGCCTGACTGTGCCTAAAGGCCGCATTACACTATAACACAGAGTGCAATTGCAGGAAAATCTGATAGAAATCTATCAGGCTTTCAAAGATCGCTTCTTATGTTTTTCACTTTGTCAACAAAAAAAATTATATCTCAAAGTCTGTTAAAAAAAAAGAGAACTGATTTTGCTGTCGGGAGTGAGTGGTTGAAATTGTTAAGATCCAGCTGCTTTACAAAAGTTTTAAGCCTGAACCCAACTAATTTACCACTTTATAAACATTTTCATAAAGGAATGCAAGTCGTACAGACTTGTCAAAGAAATCTGTCAGACAAGTGTTTCAGACTATCATACTTTTTGAACAAACACCAGTTTTTTTTGACAGATTGCACGATCAATTAGAATAGGGAAACACGGACTTGAGGAGTGAATACGATGAGACGAAAGCTGCTTTTGTGCTCAGCTGGTTTATGGCTACACATTTCACATAAAATGAGCGGAAAAATAAGCAGTTAACAAAACCTTGATTAGCGGCGGCCAAAGAGTTTCGCACGTGTCGTCTTTTAAAAAATCCTACAATTAAGGAGACCGTCACATACTAGAGTGGTTAATTACATAAAACAATATTGGTAACGCATGTCGCTCGTAACACCATTTTATACGCTAATCATAAATCCAAATATACGTGAAATATAACGTCAACGACGGCACGTTTTCGTCTGCGGAACGGCCGATTAGTCAACTTGAATATTGTAAAAATGCCAATCTTGATTAAATGCAAAATCTGTTCCCACTATTTTCCTTCAGTTTTCGCCTACAACGATTTACAAAGAATTAGAATATCACAGAATTTTCAACACCGAAATAGTTTGACTATAAATTTCTTTTACTTGTGACAGAGCTCTGTTTTTCTTGGCGAACTAAACTGCTAGACTTATTAGTTATTGGTTTTTATTTATTTTAATTATTGCAATCAATACCCAGTTGTTTTTAATGCAGTTTCGTGTTAAATTGCTTCTAGAACTGCCAACTTTTCTATTAGAATTTTGTCAATTCAACCACAATCCCTCTGGCTTTGGAACTACTTTTCTTTTTTTACAATTCACTGTTTTCTTGGAATATCTGTTTTCCGAGTTCATCGTCAACATTTTGTTTCTGATATTTTTATCTGTTTTCACTTTTTTTTTGTACACAGAATTAATAGCTGCTATTTTTTGTGGATTCAATTAAGATTTGTATTGAATGCCAACCCGTATACAGATTTCTTCCGTCTAATATTACAGTATTTGTTTTTTATTGAAAAAGATTTCAGAAATAGCTTTAATCCTTCAATAGGAAAATATTTGCTGGAATATAAACTTTTTGAAGAAATCCACGAAACCGAATTTGTTGGTTTTCTTCGTGAATGAAGATTCAATAAAACTTTTCGTTAAGTCAGCGAAATTTTTGCTTGAATACCGGCCTACAGATGGCTTTCTCTGACTCATCAAACACATTTGTGGTAGACAAGATGTCATTTTTGCTTTTGTTTTAAACAATGTTTGTTGGAAAGTAGATATTTTTACTACAGTTTTATGAAAGATTGTCTAGGAAATCTTTGTGATTATTTTTTCGGTGCATTTGATTTGGAAAATAATATACTATATATTATATACAGGTTTAAATTATTTGTTGTTTGAAAATATGTCTGAATTTATACTTTATATCTGTTATAGCTGGCATTATTGCAATAAATGTTGATTGAAATTAATCTTGCAATAATAATCAATAATATTGCAAAAGCTTTTATTTTGCCTTATTTTTTTCAACCAATTGTTAAAAAATTATTTCATTTATAATTGAAATAAAAAACTTTCACTGGTGTTGCTAATTACAACAATATTACTAATTGATTGCAAAAATTAACCAAACTGCAATCATCAAGAGATTGTATCCGAATGCTTGTGCTCAAATTGAAAATTGCGATTTTATTTAATATAATTTTATTATTTATTTTTTTATCTCAATATCAATAATGGTTTTTTCTGCTTGCAAATTTTATAATCATCACTTAAAGTAAAATAAATGATTGGCACTATCCCGGTGCATGATTTCCGTAAAGGCATCTTTAATATTGTATGATCCAATCAAAAAACAGGTCCTAAAGTTTAATTTTTTTATGCTTTTGTTTTGGTTCGAAGTTTAATGTTTAAATGAAGACAATATTTAAAAAAAAAAGTTAGTAAAAATGATAAGATTCTTTAAAACAATAGGATAATTTTGTAAGAGTTGAGGAATGTTGAAAGTCCGAACGGACGTTACTACTTACAGGATCAACTGTAAAAGATATACAGAACATACCGCTCCGGCCGTTTAAATGGATCTAATCTTGTTGTGTAGGACTTAAGAGTCACACGACGTCTACAAACATTTTCAAATTGTTTTAATATTTATATTACAGTTCAGTTCGCTTTTTAACAAAATTCTACGTGTAAACAGTAGATAATACTCTTATATGAAGCCCTTTCATCTGCGTGACATTTGATGTCATTGCAAAAAATTCTTTGGCAGACTTTTCGTGTGGAATGAGTTCATCTTTGAAAAGAACTATAAATTATGAGTGTTTTTCTTTTCCAAACTTTAGAGTATTTTTTTTGAGCTGGGCTTTGTGGTGACTTAAATTAATTTGCTTAAAAAGGGTGTTGAATATTTTTTATAAAACGAAACTAACCCAAATGTCAATTTTTACTATTCAGATTTCCTAAGCTGGGCTTCTTAGTTCATTCGACCTCTTAATTCAGGTCCTCTAAAATAACTATCAATGACTCTTCGTAGTGTGACTTTCAATTTTTTTTCTGCTCAAACTAGTCCAAATACTAATTTTTACTATTTAGATCTTTTAAAGTTCATCGCACTTTTTATCAGAATATAATTTGCTTAAAAAATCTATCGGTAGCTTTTGGTGAAATCAGTTAATTTTTTTGTTTTATTGTTTAAAAAAATTTAATAGTGTGTTCCTATTTTTATTTATTTATTTTTTTATAGTTGGGTTTAAGAGTTCATTGATTATTGATTGTAATTTTTACTCATTATTATTCTTGTTTTATGTGAAAAATCATTTAAAAAATGGAATTTCTCTTAAAAACCAATCGCTTATCAGAAAAATTTTGTAGCGAATAATATTATTGCGTTAATCGCTCTATTCAAAAAACAAACGTTTTGGACTTGTATCGGCACTCAAACATCTGAATTAATTGTAAAACCCGTATTAAGAAGTATAGCTTTCACTTCTTTAAATAGCTTACGAATACACTGAAAAAAAGGAAAGTAATATTGACTCGGAGTCCGTTGGGTGGATATATAAAATTAAGAGTAAGATTTTGCCCTTAAAAAACCAACTTCCTGCTAGAATATGGAGAACAATTACTCTCGCATAATTGTTTTATTCCCCATTAACTTTGTTTTGGAATCACTTGTCATGTTTGTCCTTTTCGGTGTTTATTTAACACTCTTTGAAAGCAAACAATTCTACAAAAATGGTGCCTTTTAATTGCGGATATTGTTGAAAGCAAAATTCTTCACTTACCTGATCTGCCCGTTGGTATTGTTTGTACGGCTGTTGTGGCTGACAACGTCTTATCCGTTGGTAGGACTACCGGCGGTACTGGCAAGGGACTTACTGTTGAAGTTGTTGTTAAATCACAACATTCTCTTTCAGGAAACTCACTGCAACGTACCAATTGCAAGGCGCCAAATATGGCGAACCAAAGAGTCAGGCAACAAGAAGATAGAATTTTTAAGTTTTTTATTTTAAAGCGGGTCATGATGACGATAATGCCACCACCAACGATGATGATGACGACGTCGACGTCAACAACACAACACACACCAAAAACGACAACAACTTAAATTTGTTTATTATTTTGGCAGACGTTGCTTTTGCTGTGCCGGTCGTTGTTTCTGTTGTTATTTTTGTTTTTGTAACTATTGCTGATATTGCTGTTGCAAGTGCTGTAATTGTTACAGTGATTATATTGTTGTTATAAAGTTTATGTTGTTGTTGATGTGCTTTTCACTCTTCTCTTTGCGAATGATTTTTTTCCCAATTTTTACTTTAATGTTCATATACAGACAGGCTGGTAATACAAAATACAAAGCTGAGTTGGTTCTGTGTGTTGTTGCACCATCTGATTTATTTTTTCTTTCTGAAATTTTTGTTTCCTTTTCAAAATGTGAAAACTCTCTTTGGTTGTTTGTTTGTTTATTTCTGTTGCTACTGACTTCGTTGTTGCTGTTGCTGTTGCTTTCTTCACTCTCAGATTTTGCTGCTGATATCAGTATACAGCACTTCGGTCTTTAAAACATTTTTTGTGCCGTTGCTGCTGTTTCTGATTTTGTTCATTTTTTAGTTTTTTATTTTGCTTGTAGATTTTATATATTTTATAAAGAGTTAAAAAAGGATATTTTTCTGCTTGCCAAAGAGATTGAAGTATAAAATAGTTTTATGGGCTTTTTTATGTTGGCATATTTTCTCTTTTTTTTTTTAATCTCAAAATAAGATTCTAAAAGGACAAAAGGTTTTTTATTTCATTTATGTTTTGTTTATTTGTGACAAAAAAAAATTGCTAGTAAAGCCGTTTGTTTATATATGTAGTTAATATAGAATATAATTTGAAGAAATCTTTTTTAAATATTCAATTTTTACTTTTTCCTTTGAAATTTCATCAATTACTGCAATTTAAATTTTTGCTTTAAAAAGTTTTCTGCTTACAACCAGGATATATTGTCGACATACATGTGAAAATCAAGGGGAAAAAATCAACAAAATGAGGTGCTTCGCAGTCTGTTCACATATAAAATTAGATAATGTCATTGTTACCGCCACTCATAAATCGCTAATATGACATTACTGTTATCGATATGTAGAGAGATGAGCATGTCAAAATGTTAAATTATTCCTTTTAATTTTCCACGCGGTATAAGTATGAGGCCATATTTAATCGAGACCACATACATATGTATATAAACACACCTACATAGATTTAAGATATTCATTCGTTCAGGTCATAAGGATTACGAAGCTTCGCTTGGAGTAGCCATACATAAAAGTTAGTATATCAGCAGTTTAGTATGTAAGTTTGTATAATGAATTTATTTATAATTTTAGGAATTTTAACATATTAAAGCGTAAGAATAAAGAATTAAAGTTTTCTAAAATTCTTACACTTGTGTTTAAAATCCACATTGGCTTTCTTGAGCTTGGGCCGCTTTACCCGCAACAGTCATACTTTATAAAAGGATTAAAGGACTGCTATGCGAAATTCTGCCTCAAAAATAATCATAGACATCTTGAATATCTGCTCGGCAGAGTTGTTTTTTTATTAGACTGCAGTTTGTTACATGTTTCATTACATATATTTTCACGTGGAAATCCTGTAAAAAGACCAGGAATTTGGAGTCCGAAACCTTTAATATTTTGTGCCAACACAAATCAAAGAACCAACACAAAGTTAATCAACCAAATCACCGAGTGGTGGAAAAAAGGGGTTTCATGGAACCCACTTACCGTTTTGGTTTCCATTTATCTCAACAAATAGAATAATATTTTGTTAACAATTTGAAATTCCATAATTGCTTAGCAGTACAGTCTCTTAAATGTTGTGGATCAAATAACTACTTCACTTTTCCTCAGGCTACACCAGTTGTCGATAATTTGCCGGTATGGTTAAGGTGGCTGCACTGCTCATACTCCAATTCCGTTGCGGTTATTGCAGGTACTTTTATTTCTTTTTTTTTTCAAATAAGTGTAAGACTAAATACGTAGAACTGTTTAGGATAGAATTGAGTTCATATATACAAGGTGGCGAACGTGACAGTCACATACATTTAAAATGAGTAATGAACGTTTAAATGAAAAATATATATCTAATTTAGTTTAAAGTTCGCGGGAAACTTTTTCATCAGTATTCATGTTTCTAGATTACAGAATTCGGCATCTAATAAAATGGAACTTATGTTAAGTTGTGGTTCGAATGTGACAGACAATAGAAGTAGCTTGTTATGCTTCGGGGATGGAGTTTAAATGCACTTTTGTAGTGCAACTAATTTAAAAATTTAACGTAATAATGTTACTTTCTAATGTTTTGACTTTAATTAAAAAATCTTGTGCATGCTGTTTGAAGGCATAATATGAGTTGACATGTGACACCTGGAACGTGACAGTATTTTCGTTATCGTTAATATTGTGATGTAAAATATATTTTAAAATCGTAAAATATATAGTTTTTAAAAGTGGTAATTATTAAAAACGTTCGTCACGACAGTTTCCTTATATGAATATTTAAGTCAAATTTTAATATTGTAAAAAGTGTGTATAATGTATTAATTTTAGAAATAATTACAGTGCGGTTTCTTATTATTTTGTTATTTTTCTTATTTTTCTTATTATTATTATTATTATTATTATTATTATTATTATTATTATTATTATTATTATTATTATTATTATTATTATTATTATTATTATTATTATTATTATTATTATTATTATTATTATTATTATTATTATTATTATTATTATTATTATTATTATTATTATTATTATTATTATTATTATTATTATTATTATTATTATTATTATTATTATTATTATTATTATTATTATTATTATTATTATTATTATTATTATTATTATTATTATTATTATTATTATTATTAATATTATTATTATTATTATTATTATTATTATTATTATTATTATTATTATTATTATTATTATTATTATTATTATTATTATTATTATTATTATTATTATTATTATTATTATTATTATTATTATTATTATTATTATTATTATTATTATTATTATTATTATTATTATTATTATTATTATTATTATTATTATTATTATGGCCTAGACGTAGGCAATATGGGCGAAGTGTGGACAAGGGCACACTCTTAGGGGATCCACCTGGAAGTAATGCGAGAGCGGTTCCCAGGTGGACTACACATCCCAAGCGCACTTAAGGTGGGTTTTTAGCCGGTGACCTATCAAGGCAGTCCGGCATACGACATAGACGACGGTCCATGTTAGATGCGAAGAGCATTTTCCCATCTTATTCCCAAAAAAAAAAAAAAAAAATTATTATTATTATTA
This sequence comes from Epicampocera succincta, assembly GCA_932526305.1. Lineage (NCBI taxonomy): Eukaryota > Metazoa > Arthropoda > Insecta > Diptera > Tachinidae > Epicampocera > Epicampocera succincta. The sequence goes on from OW052034.1 coordinate 65,960,667, forward strand.
TTATTATTATTATTATTATTATTATTATTATTATTATTATTATTATTATTATTATTATTATTATTATTATTATTATTATTATTATTATTATTATTATTATTATTATTATTATTATTATTATTATTATTATTATTATTATTATTATTATTATTATTATTATTATTATTATTATTATTATTATATTATTATTATTATTATTATTATTATTATTATTATTATTATTATTATTATTATTATTATTATTATTATTATTAACGAAACATTTTTTGTAAGTTTAAACGATTTCCATTTGATCTTTTCATCTAAATAAACTTATTCTCGTCTTAAGTTGTTATAGTGACACATCACAGATATGTAAATATTTGTTTCAAAAACCGCATAAGTCATTACATTTTAATTTTAGGCTGTAGCAAATTTAATTTATTTTGTATAATAAATGTAATTTTTTTTTGTAAGAATTAAATATTAATGCAGAAATTTCACTGAATAACAGTTTTTACCATTAAAACAGGTAATATGAAACAAAATATTGTCAGCATGTTTTTCGGCTCCAGAATCTTTGCTAAAGTTACCAACTAAATTCCAGCCAAATAATTATACGTTTTAAGTTGATAAAACAACAAAACTGTAATAATATTCTTATGCTGGATGTATTCCAATGAAAATCTTTAAAAAATTGTATGTATGTATGAAAACTAATTTCTAAAACCTAAATATGAATGTCATAAACTGTCCGCTGAAAAGAAATCTGACAGTTTATTAATGAAAATACCAATTTTATGCTACATATTTTTTATCTTTCCATCTTACAAAACACATACATACATAAATACATATACATACATATACAAACGTATACCTAGATTTACATGTCATAATAGAAACATAATATGTATGTACGTACATATCTACATACTACATAAAAAAAAACAAGCTGTGATATGTTCTATTTATACATACAAGTATGTATGTATGTATGTATGTATGTATGTATGTATGTATGTATGTGTATGTTTGTACATACAAACAAAATTGCCATACAAATGCGCTCAGAACTGTAAAGCTGTTGGCATTCCTATAAAGCACTTATAACCACAAATATTGTATTGGTCTTAACTAATATACATACGAACATTTGTACACAGATACAGATGGCTGTGTGTAGCTAGAACTGTGACCATGAATTTTAAGCCACTGTCACAAAGATAAAATAAACAAGATATGAATAATAATGAAATTCATAGTAGATGCTGGCAACAACGAGGAGAGCAAATTGGAAAACAAGCATATCTCCTCTTAAGCATATAGCAAGAAAGATGAGATGAGTTTTAATGCAACATGTCACTGAATTACTGCTTAGTGAAATAGGAAATAACATAACACAAGACATACACACTCATGTACTTGCAGACGGCTAAACCTAAAAAAATTAAATATCTATTGGTCAAATCATTGATGATTTTATGTATGGATTTTTTTATTTAATATTCTACATTAACATATTATTCATACTGTTAGACTACATTAAAATTATGGTTTCAGGAATAGATGGTTTCAGGAATAGAACTTCAAAAAAAAATAAGAGAAATTTGGTTTGTGTTGCGCAAAAAGAAGGTTTAATATCTGACCGTCTATGAATGTGTATTCCCTGTCAAATTCTTATGCTATCGTAAGACAATCCACGTGAGTGTCTGATTCGAATTTGTGAATGTATGTATGTTGGAGGCAGAAGTTATCTTAATATGGAATATGCTTTTTTAATACCTGTCCTTCGTGATTTACTTATCTCACTCTTTCGTAGCGCTTCATTGCAATGGAGAACAAACAAAAATTAAGATAATTTTTCAAAGAAATTGTTTAGAATAATTCTGGATCATTTAATGTGATTATAAATATACCAGGTATCTGTTATAGGTTTTAAATTTTAGCATAAAAAATAAAATACACACATAGAATCTTAACTCTCAATGTGACAGTCCCAAAAATGATCAATCGCAATTCCTTCTTTTTAACCATGAAAATTTATTTAAACTTAAATGCTATATATAAATAAAACGGTTTTGTGTTAATTCTAATACACAATAAACTAAAAATATATCGACAGGCCTGCACTTTACTGAAAACTTTCACGAATTTGTTTAAACTGTCTCCCCACAACAGACGGAGTTCTATATTTTCTGTGGCAAAAGTTAGTGATATGTTTTTAATTATTTACTTTAGCTTTAATTTATTTCAAGTCGATCAGGCAGCAAATCTTTTCAAGAAGAAAACATAAAATTTCTTATGATCATATTCATCCCTCATTTTTATCTGCATGGCATCATGGATCGTGATCGGCCGTTGCCATCATGGCTTATTTTGATCATGGACTAACCTACGGATGAACTTGTCTTCGCCATTATGTGGCTTACTAGGACACACAAGTTGAATATTTGTTGTAATATGATGATCCAAGACCATAAAATAATTGAAAATTAAGGAAGTAAAACCTTAAACAAAAGCGCCGTTTTGTTTTAACTATACAGTTGGTCCGCAAAGCAGATATACACAAGCGGTATATACGGCAAATCCTTTCGCTCAAGACCTCAAGCTACTCTATTTTTCCTGCTTTGACAGTAGTACAAGTCAAAAAACCTTGAAGCCCAAAATTCCAAGGCACTTTAGGCGAACCCCATGTTCTATATCGTACGTTGCTAGACAGCAATACGGGGGAGGAGACATTTGTGTAATTTCTATCATCAGAAACGAACAAATACCCTATGCTGCCACATTAGGTTTAAGTGACGACCAGAACGTTGCAGCCGAGTACAATCTGCGCAAACAAATGACCAGTTGCAGGGTTCCTCTTCAAAGGCAGAGGGAAAACATGCTTAACCGAAGCAAAAACTGATGTCCTCGTGGAAACCTCGAAGAACATTTGGACTGGATTTGAACTGGAAGGACATTTGACACCTCAACGCTGATTCTTGTTCTGCCAATCAAGCTGTATTAAAGGGTTCGGGAGTTCCTGCAGAACTGTAACCAATCGAATGCCCACAATTCCCCAAATTACATTTTTTTATTTTGTATTCTTTTAAAAATTTATGCCAGAGCTGATGAAACCTTTCGAAGCAAAAATGTTCTGTCAGAAAACAGCGAATATGAAAACAATAATGTGCGCGCCAAGGTAGTGCCAGCGAAGACAATCACTTTGAGTTTCCTTATTATTTAAAAAAAAAAAATGTTCTTCTATTTTTTGATTAGAATTAATGAATAGATGATCTACTTAAAAGTAGTACATTGCCATTTTCTCTTTATTTCAGTTTTACTGTTTGTAGTTGTTTTTTCCGCTGTGCAGAAGCTTTAATCTGAAAAAATACCACATCATGGTGTATATAATTTTTATCGTATATGTATGTATGTATGTGCACACAATACCAAGTGGAAAGAACAAAAAATAAACTATGTCAGATTGAAAATTAACAGCGGCAGCAACATAAACAACAACAACAAAAAAAAACAACAACATTTAAATGCAAGTATGGCAGACATTGTAATTAAAAATATACGAAAAAATGAAATAAAACCAAAAATAAAAAATGCTTTAAACAACAAACATATGTAATTTGTAGAATAAATATAAATAATTTGCAAAAGTTTTTGCTTTCACACATCCACGACTTTATAAATACGAATGTGAGCATTCACATACATACATGTACAATCTACCACATGCCCTCATGCAGCTTTTTATGTACAAACTAAACCATCATGATAATTTAAGACAAGATTACACACAAAGAAGCGAACAACAACAATACAAAATAACATGTGGAATAAAAATGCATGAAATAAATTAAACAAAACAGTTTTATAGGCGAAACAAACAAAAAACTTGCATTCTCAAAAAAATAGTTAATAAAACAAAAGTTTTTTTTATTTTTTAACGTTCGAAATATTATTTTTAAGGCCATTAGTGCTCGTAGTTTAAAGTTTTCATTGCCCTTCTTTTTGGTTATATTTAATTTTAGTTACTCGATTATTATTGGTGCATGTGAGTAAAAAAGCAGTGGCAGTTGTTAAAATTCTGGCATATGCGAAGCTGCAAAAATGCCAACTTTTCAAACGTTAAAAAACTTACCACTTAATGAGAATTTTTCAAGCGGACGATTTTAACACTTAACTTGTCTCGTCAGAAATATATTTATATCTATTAGGCGTTCCTACAAAACATAAACAGTGCAAATTTCCTTCGAATTGTTGCAAGAGACCAGTTAAGAACTGGTGTCGTAGGGGGTTAAACTGGGCCCCCACGACCGCATCGCATTTTTACAACATTCATTTTACCTATGGTTTTTCGTTGCTAGAAGCAGAGAGTTATAACCAGAGTAGGGTCCCAAAGGACATCGATACCAAACATCAATATTTTCTTAAATTTGTTTTTACTTCAAATTTTCTATTCAATTGGGAAGCAGAATGGGCAACTTCTTAGAATACACAAACGTTTTTGAAAACCCCAAATTCGACCAGCCTTGAACCGTATGTGGCAGCCGCTGGAGTCTTTGGACCCGAAAAAGGGCGCTGCTTTGGTGCATCAAAACAATATCTATAAGAATATGAAAATATCAACACCAGTTAAATATAAAATAAAAGTCGGCCAGAATTGCAGATATAGATGACAATAATTGACAAAGCAAATAGCTTATGAAAGGCTTTAAGCTTTACATAACTTAAGTCAGAAGCAAACAGCTTCGCTTTTCCTTTTTTTCTGGTTGGCATCTTTCGCTAACTTGTAAACTATCAAAAACAGCAACTAAGGGCCAGCTTACGGATGTCGAAGCTGATCGTTTGTTTACATAATAACCGGGAATACAATTTTGTAATATTGTTTTAAATGGAATTATGCAAACGGACGCACAGGCTTGACATCCGTAAACTGGCACTTAGTTGCCGCCAGTTAACACACCATCGTAAACACGTGAAGCTTGTGTTTTGAGTGTGGGATTCGTAATGAAGTATGACATACTGGGTATAATAGTGTAATAGCAAAATTATCTCCCTCTCTCTCTCTCTCTCTCTCTCTTGACATACCAAATAAACACTTTTAATAGACCTTTGAAATGCTCCTAAAATATAAAATTAGAAAAGAAATTTTGACGCCTGCCAATTGTTTAACAAAAAATATACAGCTTCTCTGTAGAGGGAAGCCACTGCCACCTCTGTTTGTTTTGATCATTTATTTGTCTTCGGACAAAAGGCTTCAAAATGAGTCACAAATTGAAGAATTCAGTATTAATTTATTGCACAGCAATATTTTGTTTTAAAAACACAAAAATTAGACAATAAACTTTAATGTAAGAAATACATTATAATTTGGAGTTCTGAATTACACAAATAGTTGCTTCTGGGAGAAAGTTTTCGCAAACCTCTAACACCGTTTAATATATAAATAGTATTTTTATTCAATGGTTTAACACAACAAGTATATTAAAATAGGTGGATACCTCGTCTGCAAAAAGGCAAATAACACTCCAATATATTAGACTATATAATTTGTAATAAATCTTTATTTAAATACAAGTTTGACTTGTTCACTTTATCTGATGTGCTAAGAAACGAAAGCAAATGACAGGAATCATGAAATACTTTAGCGAAATTCATGCTTTAACCGGGTTTGCAGTATTTCTTTCCACATTCTTAGGCCTAATAATAAAAACATGATTTCATTTAAATTAATCAAGATACGATTGGATTCTTTGTCATCACTTTCATACATTTTTTTTAGGTAATTTTTTTTCATTAGTTTTTCGATATACAAGATTTTTAATTATAAAATAAGGCTGGCGAAGAAAAGTGAAATTACATTTTGCTAAAACTTCAAAATTTTCCGATCACTTCAATTTTCATTACTTCAAAAAAGGTGCTACTTAAAATTTGTTTTTCCTAAGCACTTGAACAACTTGTTGGCCAGATATTGCTGTTAAATAGTTGTTCTTGTTAAATTTTAATCAAAACGAACCATTAAACAACTTCAAAACTCAGGTTGTACCCACATACATACATATTTCTGTAATTAACTTAAAGTTGAAGCAACTGGTAGGTACACAGTGGCAGGTTATTCTTTTTTTTTTATCAAGTTTCGAGAAATTCGTTGCTTAATAAAATTTCAATCAAGTGGCCTTTAAATTGAAAACAAGTTGTCTCAGTTTTTATACATTTTATTTAAATTCCTCTCAAAATTTGTGCGAAAATGTATCTCTCAGAAAATCAATATCTAAAGTTGTTTGCCTGAACTAATGAGTTTAACATTAAGTTGTACACAATGCATTTGTTCAGTCTTTTGTTGCGATGAGTAGGATCTGTAACTGCAACTGTCTTCTCGACGGTTCGTCTTGTGGCCGCTGGCAGGAAACTACTTAGGAAACTAAGCAAAAAGCCAAACACTTCAACTCCTTTCTACACTCGGAGCAAATTGATTCGGTTTTCTTTGGTACCTTCACGACTTCATCTTAGGTTTAGCAGTTTTTATATATCCTTTTCTTGGTTTATGCCGTTCGCATTGAAAACGTACTATGCATTTATGTATGTATGTATGTTGCCGTTTACGTGATTGACTGCATCTGATGATGACTTTAAAATTGTTTATACATCAGTCAAAGTGTGTACGACTGACTGACTGACTGACTGAGTGTCAGTCAGCCAACCTCTGGCTGCCTTTGCTTGTCTTACTGAGTGAACTTATTTGCTTTTTTGTTTTAGCAAACAATTTATTTTTTATTTACACAAAACAAGTAGTTTTTTGCCGGAGACTACATACATACATACATACATATGGGTTCCAACATGCAGTCGTCGTTTGCACAGCAGACGTATGTATGTTTGTATGTGTGTACGTTTGTTTATCAGTTTCGTACTCTGCTTATGTCTTATTTCACCCCATGATTCGATTTTTTCTTCGTCTTTGATTTCTTTGTTTTGCAGTCTGAATCATTTCTGTCTTTGTCATCGTGTCATTTTACAAGGATTTACACACAATTTAAATTGGCGTTTGAAACGTACTTATACTCGTACGCAAAGTGTACGAGCGGGCGCACACATCTGAAAACTTGCTCGAGTGTTCAGTGAAACTCAGTTGAGGATAAAATCGTTATTAGAAGTTTGTTTGCTTTTCTACATAAATTAAGAATTGTTAGTGTTAAAGAGTTTTTCGTATCTGTGCTGTGTTACATGTACGAGTATGTTTTGTTCTCATGTGAGCATTTGTTGTGTTGTGTTGTGTTTGCTTTCAATTAAGTTAAAATGAAAATCAATAGAGTTTTATTTATTTGTTGCATTTCTATTTCGCATAAATTTGCAGAGCACCAGGCACCACAAACAGCCATTATACGAATATTGTATATCCTTTAAGCAACATTATCTTGAGTTAAAGGAAATGTTACAGCTTGGCAGTGGTAAAAACCTTTTTGTTTTCCTATTTAATCACTTCTAATTATCCTCTTAAATGCCCATTTAAAAATAAGGAATAAAATGTATTTGGGGTCTATTTTAAGAAAATTCTAAATGAAATATATATCAAACTTGTTTTAATTATTTATTAATAAGGAAACGGTAATTTGTTGTGGTTGTCAAAATCGTGTCAACTGTGCTGGGGATTTCTTGTGGCAGAATTAGTAAAACGGTATCGTGTTGAAGTAGAAAGTATTATGCGAATGTGTCAACTTCTTGTTGTTAATTTTTATAAAGGATGCTGTTTATAGAGGTCTACAACTTTAAATTGCCAAAACATTTTTAACTGGCGACCAGTTTGTCAGCTGTCGAATGATTTGTATTTAGTTTGGTTTAACGTTTCAACATGAATATAGACTGGGGCCTGAACAACGCTTCCGATAGACCCAAAACAAGATTGCCTTTGATCTCGATTTTCAGAAGCGGATTTTTTTTAACGATGAACCTCACTTTTGTTCGAAGGGATACGCCATTAAACAAAACTGCCGTATTTGGAGGGATGATAATCCTCAAGTGTACGTTGAAACACGTTTAATTACCAAAACAATTCTAAGAGCCGATTTTATATTCTTGCCAAATTACAAAAACATATTCGAAAAAGTCTGAAAACGGCAACAAATCACGGCATTAAACCCGGAATTATTTGGTTTCTTTTTTTTTTGGTTGTAGCAAGAAAAATAAAAAAGTTGTTGTTGTCATGTCTAACTGAAAAAGCGGAAAAAAATTCAATTACAATTTATATGACTATAAGTACGAAAACGTTAACTTTCTTGATCGTTGATTGGACAAAGGAGCACAAGAAACTACAGCGCAGTATCTTCAGGCAAGTATCTGACGGCAAGATAAAAATAAATTTGAATTTACTCTCATTTCTCCATCTTTATTGCACATTTTTATAGCCCATGTTGCCACCTTGTTTCACATTGGTTCAAAATTTTAGCTGTAGAAAAATCGAAGATAATGTTTTTTTAAGCTAAAGATAATAAAAATTAATTTTTTGTGTTTCCCCATCTCATTTACACATTTTCTGGAAGCTGGAAAATCATTGTTTCGTCCTTGTTGAAAATGTGTTTCAATTTAGTTCTTAAATTGCGCTGAAATTTTAATATATCTAACATTTTGTATCTGTAGGCTTTATTTTCTGCAAAGTTTTTGTTGAAACAAAAATATACAGCAAAAAATAAAAAAAGTAATGGGCAAATTTTTGTTGTAAATTAGTTTTTACCCCGAGATAATTTTAACTTAAACACCTGAAGTTTATCTGCCTTGTGTGTTTTTTCGTCTCCTTATGCAAATCAAACACATTTAGAAACTTTCTGTTAAGTTTTTACTTTTTTTGTTGTTGTTGTAAGTAAAAACAACAAAATCAAATTAATATCTATGTTGGATTTTTTATGTAAGTTTCTCTTAATAAATATGAAAAGTTTTTTAACAACTTTTTACTTTAAAGTATCTGTTAAAGCAGAAAAAAGTTCAAATATTAAATGAGATTTTCAAGAAGAACGTTTATTTCTGAAGCCAGAAATAATCAATATATTTTTTAGTTTCGTAGTTTTAAAGTTAAAAAATAAACAAAGAATAAAAATTGCTTCGTACCACAGACAGTCGTTAGGCAATTTCTTATTTAATTTTCCAAAAACAAACTTAAAGAGTTTCTCTTGTACTGAAAAAGAAATGATCTGATACTCTAACAAATTTATATTCTACGACGACAAGCCCTTTTTGGGACTAACAAAAAGAATTTATCTTAATAAAATAGATTTAAATTTGAAAAAAAATTGCCTAAAATTCTGTTCAAAATAATACAGAAATTGTAAAAATTTCTTTTTCTTGAGTGCAGTGTCTTTTAAAATAAGCAGCTCAAAACCAAAAAAAGTGCTTCTGAACTACAGGCTCTCCATCAGACCGTAGATGTTTCTTTTTCTTAAAGTATTACTTTTTTTTTTTTTTCTTTTCTGTTTTTTTTTTTTTTTTTTGGTATTCTACCAATTTATTAGCAATAAAAGTATCTTAAACCAGTTTTATGTCTTAGTTAAGCTTGAGTTTTAGTTAGAAAAATTTCTCTCACAAAAATGAAATAGTAGTCAGTCCGCTGTCCCTTATAAATTGCTGTAACTATAACTAAGCAAAGAGCTGGTTGCGTGGTAAACAGAAACCAATTCCATTGATTTTAAAATTTCAAACTTCCAGAATTTGCTGCCTGCATTTTATTACTTTCACAATGTTCATTATTCATATTCGGTTACATCGTCAATCTCAATACTAGGGCAAATGTGCTTCTTATCTGTTGTTAGGTATTAAATAATGGATGTGGAAAATCCATTTTAAAAATTGATAATTTATCAATATTCTCAGCAAATTGGTAGTGATATTTTTGCAAAAAAGAAACAAAAATCTAAAAGAATTATGCACTTGAATTTGCAAATTTTGTAGAGGGCACATCTCGCATATTTTGACAGATACCATTTCTTTATATGAACAAGTTCTAAATGATTTTTTTCACCTAATATAAAAGAATGAATTCACTCGACTCTCGAAGTCATGGCATGTGAACCAACACAATCAAAAGTTATTTTCAAAAATGTTATATTTGTGCGTATGATATTTTCCAAATATGAAACGCGAAATTGTACGTTTCTAAAAGTTTCAATAACTTTTCTCACAGCGCTTCTGAAAGTAACAGAGAGTAACTTGACATATCCGTTCATGAACACCAGAACAACGTTTGCAAAATATGCAAACTTTTATGAAACAATTGCTGCTTTAATAAAAAAATTGCCGTGTTTGGAACGAAGACAATCTTCAAGTCGTTAACAAATTATTATTACGTCCATTTACGGCAACATCGGTCTTTATTCCTTTCGAAATTAGCAACGAGCTGGCGTTACGGTGAATGGTGAGCGCTATGGACCCGTGCTGATGGATTTTTTGTTTCAAAAGTAAATCAGCTAAACGTCAAGCATATTTTATTTCAGGAAGGCAGGAAGTCGTTTAACAATCGATGCCATTACAAAATCAATTTCTTGCCAGAACTGGTCCTCTTCACTGGCTCTCTCGTTCGTGAGACATAACGCGCCTATGGATTATTTTTTATTATTTTATTTAATACTTTTATTTAAACATAGATCTGAAATCCATTGTATGACTTTTAGCATTTCTGTGCCCATTTGTGTTTTCTCCAAAATCAACAAAAAATTCGACATATTAAATTTTTTAAGATCTTTGGCAGCAACATGTTTATCAAAAACTGATCCAGTGTAATACAAATAAAGACATAAAACAATCTAAACAAATAATCAGTTAATAAACAAATTATCAAAAAATTTGATTAGCTTGATAACTGTTTGAAGCCGGCAGTGAGAGAAAGAAGGACAAGAAAGAAAATTTGCAGGACAGTAATTTTATTATAAAAAGAAAAATTAGAGAAAATTAATTTGCGAATTTGCAAATTTCGAATAAAAAAATCTGATTTTCAAGTGAAAAAACTGCACATTAATAAAACCTAATTAAAGCTAAATCTTGTTTTATACATATACATATAAATATGTACACATATAGGCAAAGAACAGCTGCACGAAGGATTAAATGGGAATGATTTATTTTTCAAACCATAAAATTACACTAAATAACTCTTTTCATTTAATAAGTGTTGCAAAAAAAGATTTAATAAAAACAAACAACTGTTTGAGAAATTCAGTTTCTAAAAATGCTTGGTTTGTAGACCTTTTAAGCGGAAACTCATTTACCCGAAACTCTTTTAATTGACTAATTGACTCAATTAAAGAAAAACTCCTTTAATTGAGCAGAGAAATCAATAAAACGTACAAATATTGCAAAATATATATAAGAATAAGTGCCTTTGAAAGTTCACATATTCTTTTATTTAGTGGTGAAAATTATGTTCTAATTTTGGGAATTTGCAAAAATCAGCGCCATTTTTGTATGTGATTTGTTAAAACTTGTGTAAATTTTAACGTCGATTAAAGGCACTGAATTAAGCGCGGCTTTTGGCATTTGTTTTTGTTAAATTTATGCATTTGAATTTTGTGGGAGCCTTTGAGGGGAACGTAGAGAATTTAATAAAAAAAAACTATGGCTCAAAAACTGCAAAATCTGCACAATTTTCGTAAAACTGATTTTTAAACACGAAAAAACTTAAAAACTGCAAAATTCAGATAAATCTGTACACTTGGCAACGCTGTTTTACGCACAGATTTTATTGAATACGTGTATGGAAAAGCTTTTATTTAACAATATAAAATAAAAAATATCTTTATCTTGACCACGGCATAAACTTTTAAAATCATTTATTTTTCTTAACGACACTAATTTAATGCGAATTTATCACATTTCCTTTCTGTCACTAAAAGCTGTTCGGATCTTTGTGCCCCTGTAACAATGTGGAAGTTTTACTTTCTGATTTTGAAAACACCTCTTGTTCAGATTATAAAAAAAATATTGGCAAAAGCAGAGAAAAAATCAAAAACTTTTCAACAAATTATATTGATTCAGTTAATGTATTGCGTTAAAATGGAGTTTTCAAACCGGCAGCAACAGTTGTTTAAATAACAAAATGTTAGCTGATGTACTTATACTAAAAAAAAAGTCAAACGACCAACAGCGATAAAAAACATTTGTCTTTCAAAATGGTGAGATACTCTTGGAGAAAATAAGTTAATGCAGGTATAAAGCTGCTAATATTTATGAGTCTACCGGGGCAAAAGCCAATTGTTTTTATTTATAAACAAGAGGTTGAACTCACTTGTATTTATTATCTTTAATGGCTCCTTCTTTCAACTAAGATATAAATAAGAAGAAGAAACTGTTAAAAACTGTTGTTAAAAAATGTACTAAAAAAATTTATAAATACATCAAAATAAGAATTTATGGGCATTTATAAAGATTGGCCCAAACAATTAATCGTAAAAACCAGCTTCTGAAAGTGTAGTTTTATTTTGGGACCCGTATATCGGCAGAATACAACATAAATAATTAAGATTTCATTGCTTTCTCTCTCTGTATAAATATATATATATATATAAGGCCAATATACGAAACAAATTATGAAATTGCCTCCACTTTGTTGAGGTCCATATTTATCTATTCGGGTATCGGGGGAATACCCGAATAGGTTTTGCCCTAGTGCAGTCAAACTGGAACACTCTGGTTTGCGGAGCATACGCGAATGGGCGTACCTCTGTACGAAGTTCACATATAATTTCAGTTGTGCAGGTTCTTTCGAAACCTTCACCAGAGTTCAATTGGCTGAAAGTGAACCAATTGGGCTGTCTGCAAGGAAGGCTCTTGATGTTGGTCATAGGTTGAAGTGCCAACCTTGCTACTGAGTGATCCACATGTCCATAATTCCTGTTGTTCTAAGAACTGGGTTGAAATTTTTTTTTCCTGGAAAGCTGATATTTGTTCTGAATTTTGCTTCTAATTCCTCTGCTGTCTGGCGATTTGCTAGTAGAAGGGAAGAGACAGTCCGATCTTTCGAGTTGTGCTGACATTCTTCTGCCCAGCCAAACTTGGGAGCTCATAATGCCAATTACTGATGTAAAATCAATTTCCTAATCTGTCTGTTCTGAGTTGCAAAAAATTATGATCATCTTGATCTTCAAACAGCAATAATTTAGTTGTAAATTGCAAACGAATTTGTTAGAGATCTGATTCCAAGAAGTGAAGATTTTACAAAGAGTGATGAACGTTTTAACGCAGCACGAATGGTGCACCTAAAATAGATATAGCGAACACACAAGAAAATACAACATACACTTTGGCATGTGATATCCCAAAATAAGATAAATTTGAATCTGAAAAATTCCTTAGTAAAGAAAGGCTTCTTATGAGTTTCCTTATTTTTATTTTAAATTTTATTTGTGGTTTTAAATCTTTCCGCCAGCCATTTGAGTCAGATATATTGTTACTTTGACATGACAGTTCTGATTCCTGCGTTTTGTCTGGCCTTCACTTGCTAAACTGAAAATTGCAAAAAATTAGCAATTACGAGATAAAATGCAGCGAAAACTAAATTTCTGTCTTAGAGGACAACTTGGAAAAAAGTGGTTCAACACATGTAAACAAAAGCAACGTAAACAGAACAATGACAGCCAGAGAGTATAAACAAATTTTAGCAGTCACATGTTCACATGTAAAAGTGTATATGGGCGAGTGCAATCTACGCCAAAAGATATTTTCAAACGTATAAACCATGTACTATACAAATGCCCATGTATACCAAGGACATGGTACCTAAAGCAACGCAAACATAAAGAGTATAATGTGAGAACATGTCGTTTATAAAAACTATAAGAAAAAATAAAACAAAAATTAATTAGGGCGGCCCTAAGCAGAAAGAGATTTTTTTAATCAAAACAAATTTCAGACAAAGAGTGGGCAAGGATACCCTGTTCAAAATGTATGAAAGTCCGAAATTCTTAAATCATGAATTAGCTCTGAGCAGGTCGTTTAAACATTCGTAAATGCTGACTTAATATTACCAATAACTTTCACTGCAAACTTTGTTTGCCAAGACCATTGCAAGCGTGAGGCCAATAACGCTCTTGCTTTCGCTGAAAGTTCCAGTAGAAATAAATTTTAAATTATGTCTGCAAACCGAGAATTTTTATAAAGCATCAAAATCGTTAACGAACTTCATTGATTCTAAGACGTCCCTAATGGCAGCCGGCAAAAAAAATAGCAAAAATGTGTTTGACAAGAAAAATACGTTATTTTAGGATGAATAGAGAATACAATAATATAAGCTGGGATTCCATTTCTTGTGCATTGTTTTTTTTTTTTTTTTTGCTTTACAGGCCATGACAATTATTTAACAATAGAAATAAAAAAATGAAAAAAAAGTTTTAAGTGGGCACTTGACATTTTTAGTTAAGAATTTGGTGGGGCTAAATACAAATTTTACGCTTGTTTACAACTTTAAAATATACGAGATATATTTCAAATTAGACATAAACAACTTGTCTTAACCTGGAATTTTTTTGTGGGAAAGCAGTCATTACCGCATCGTAATTTATCACCATCGCCATTCAAAAGTCCCAGGAAGATGTTTCTTGCTTATCTTTAGCCTACGCTTAAAGCTTAAGTCACGCTATCGACCGCCGTTAGTGTGAATGTACGTAATTTTCAAGAAGACAAAAAAGAGGACTTAATGAGCGCTTTTTAAGGCAGCGAATAATTTGTCTGAAAAATTAGAGCTATCCTATAATATATATGAGTACACGACGTATTTGTTTGAGCAGACATATTTAGTTGCTTAAATATGTATTGTAGTAACGTTAACAGTAAACTATAATTTTTTATGGAACGAAAATTACCTCAAAATATATTATATTTTTAATAATTATATGACAAATATTTACTACAAATATACGCCGTCTTATAATATACATACAATGTATGTAAAATGATGTCTCTGTTCCGTTCAACTGAAAAATTAAAGCACTTGGCAGCTGAGTTCAATTTTATCCAATAAAAAATAAAAATTAAATGAATTTAAACAGAAAATGTTCCGAATTAAACTTTTTTCTCCTATTCTTATTTTTTCCGGGAGTGACGGATTAGAGGAGATACTCTATGAAATTGGAATGGCTTTAAATTCATACACAAGTGGCAACTTCTTGTAATATGTGACGGCGACAACACAACGCAAACCTATTCCACGAAAGATGGGGCTATCTAATTCCTCCAGTGGAACTGGAAGCATCCGACATCCGGGTAGCTCGAAATATCATTCCTTAACGAAAGTTACAGTCATTGGGAATATATGTGACCCTATTTAAAAATCCCTCCTCTATGTTTCCCCTCTGTGTTGCATTTAAATAGTGAGCACGTTCTCATTTGATGATTAAATTTTAGTTTCCGATGTTTTTTAAGCCTTGCGAACGGTTTTTTATACACAAATACAAAAAAAAAGTGAGTTCATAAATTTGACACACTAGGTGGGTTTTAATATGCAGGGTCACAAAATGGTCAAACTTCCAAAGTTGTCTCCAAATTTAAGTTTTTAAAGCTGCAAACAAATTAATTCTCAACACTTTTACAAGATGTAACTTTTTCCAGATTCTAATGTTTCGGATTTAAAACACAGAAATATTTTAAAAAGTGCTCCGCACTTCCAAAAAAATGTGAGATAGTCCCTTAACCTGTCCGCTTGTCTTATATTGAACCATTATGTATAAAAGTTAATGTTAAAAGCAACAAAAAGTGTGGCATAAAAATTATGTGGCCAAAAACAGGAAATATTAAATTTTTATGAATACGGCCGAAAATGTAAAAAAAAAGACTTTACGAATACCAAAACTGTTATATCAACATCAAGTTCCTGATCTGAAAATAGTTGGGTATTAACACTGTAAGTTGCGTTCCTAAATTTCTACAGCAAACACAGCATGTCGCCGTGAAACACAGATACTTAAATACACGAGTTCTTATACTATCACAAATGAAATTTATTGCAAAAACTATTAATTAAAAGGTTTATATTTGACATGAATAAACATAGATTGTGTCAGTCGTATAACATTTCATATACCAGTATGTATGTAAATGTATTCGTATTATTTAATTGTATATATATATATATTTATATACATTCTGACTGTACATGTTATAGGAAACGCCATGTAAAGTGCAACAACTAAAGCTACAAAAATACATGCACACTCACATGTACACTTCCATACAAACGAATATATTGTAAAAAGGGATACTAGAAATGAGAAAAAAACGGAACTAAAATCGTAAGCTGATAAACCTTAAGGATACGTTTTTGTTTTCGGGTTTCTTTTACGTTGATAATACGCAAGTGCTCGAGCACAAACACATGTGTGTATGAACAACTCTTGTGCATTTTGTCCCCTTTTTTTTTGGCTGTTTAACATGATTTTAAGCTATTTTGGGAGCTTACAACAATTATTCCGAAACGCACATACTTATTTACCAGCGCTAGAAATACGTTCATGTATGCAAAGATTTTATTTAAGATAGATTTATAAGAAGAGGAAACATCATCTATTCATTCATTTACATACAGTGACATGTCTTTGCAGTCACATTACCATAATGGATGAACTTCGGGTGCACACACGCATGTAAAATACATTATAAATGCAGGGACAGACATCGAAATACGCACATACAATGATAGAAAGTCATTTATTTATACAGATATGTGAATTAAATACAAAGAAAGGATAAAGTTAATTTGGAAGAGTCCTTCAGTTGGGAATGTTTATTTGCAAGTTGCTCTTTTTGGAAGTTGTCGTTTTGACTGAGACGAAAAGTCTCAGATATTTGCTAAGAAATCGAAAATTTTCTCTATACTCTCAGTGATGCCAACATTTGGTTTAATAATCACGTAAACATTGAATCAATTTATATAGTTGTTTTTTTTTCTTTCAGCCAGCAAAAATGTTTTCCAATGATTGATTGAATATTAAATATTTTAAATAGCTAAATATTTAATAATGAAAAGGGAAGATTATTCAGAACAAATTGTTGGTTTAGGATGAACTGTAAAATAAAAAGACAAACAAAATTTTTATGTTGTAAATTCATGCAAAGAAAACCTGTTTGCAAGTTTGAAGTATTTACATATGTTACAGTTTTGTGAATTATTTTTTATTGAAAGGATAAAATAAAGGATATTTTATGTTTTAAAGGATACAAATAAAATTAATTCAAATGGTTTTACACTTTTTTTTTTCTTTGTATAAGTTCAGATCAAGTTAAAGTTTTTAGTCTAATTTTAACGTTTTGAAATTCAAGTTTCCAAAAATTTCTTCTTCTACATACAGACTGTCAAGACGTTCGTAAAATTATGGAAATTTTCAAAAGTTTAATATTGGGAAAAGTTTTTTTATGTAAAAATTGCAAAAGCAACTTCCAAACTGCACCGATATAGAACTAATGTTGTGGCTTTAGTGTACAAAAATCATCTTGATAAAAATGCATTTATAACAAAACCGGTTTGGTGCACATCAGTTAAATGGTTTTAGAGTTTCTAACGGAAAGACATCGGTAGAACCTTTTATTCGGCTAAAATAAATGACTTCACTGTGTCGTAACCAGAGTGTGTGAATCGGTGTAAAGTTAATTACGTTTTGCAAATACGTTTGTTCACTTGTCGTTGGTCGCCAATAATTGACTGTTCAGCAGCCAAATTTGACGTATTGAGCCCCGAAGTAAAGGGAATCAGAAAAGAGCAACCATGGACGCAATGCAAAAGTCTTTTTTGGGCCACACCCACTATCTTCCATTCCTTCATCTTGAATACTGCATTCACTTTGATATGTCTGATTTGATTTTTAACAATTAATTTACACATTTTTAAACACATTGATTGAACTAGTTAAACAATTAATTGAAAAAAGCCCGTTTTCTGATTTAGCGATCGCCATAATGCTTTGCTCTTACATTATAGTATTAAAATCTTAACGTTGTTTCTTGGCCACCGCAGTAGTGCTACAGGGTTGGTCAGGAATGTTTCTTGATTATCGAAAATGCAGATTTATGCTCCCAGCCAGCTTAAAGGTAAAATTATCCCAATAACATACTTACACAGACACGTGCGCCTTGTACAAATATTTGCTGTTCACTTCTACTTGCTCGACACATGTAGTGTCGATGTACATATATTGAAACAACATACACATACTGTGTCCTCACACACACTTTTGTTGGCCAACACCCCTACAAATGTTGCTTTACACTACACTCACGATACACGCACACATTTTACTGCTTGAATGTGTTATGGATTTAGGTGTCTAAGTATCAGTAACATTAAATGCAATTAATTACAACACGTTTCAAACTCATTTAACGCGTACCGAGCCAACAGCAAATCAAGCTATTCCTCTAACAAAGTGATAATAGAAACAAACGAAAAAAAGGGAAATACTCGTATAATAAAAATCTCGTATTTACTCAGACCTCACACTTTCGTTTGTTCACTGAAATACAGCCAGATAGACAGACAGCAGAACTGACATCAGTATTTCAAAACATATTTTGTTTGTTTCCGAGGCATTTAAGAGAGTGGAAAAAAATAGGCTGCCACATCCTCATGCAGAAATGTATGTATGTACGTACATACATAAATAATTTAGCGTGATTTTTATTGTTCATGACGTCGACACCATGCGGTACTAGAACATGATTCTGCTAAGAAATGCCACGAACGAAATATTTAGCAAAACTTTCTCTCCTTGCGCTGGAAGTGCTGCGTTTGTCTTTATACAATTTATAATATTCATACGATTACAACATAACGAACTCAACTTCATGATGTTGATTTTCCTTTCTTTTTTATTCTTGTTTATATATTTTTCGTTTGTTCACAAAACAGTGTCTGAGAAGATTTTGCGAACGTTTTTTACCCTGTGCTTGTGAACATTTTGAGAAAACTTTTAAGCAGAGTTGACAGAATTTGACTCTGGGAATCATTCTATTGCTGAATTACATATTTGTTAAACTAAATGATTGTGATTAAACATAATATAGTTGTGCTCGAGATATACATACATCCAATGAAAGGTGCTTTTCAGATTTTCTTTTTGTGTACGTATTTAAAAAAATAGAACCATAATTTTTTGTAAGTATTTTTGACAGTTACACTAATGGATTAAGTAAAATAGTAACACAATTTCCAAACAGCTGGCCAAGAATTAAAAACAAAAGCAAATAAAATAGCTAATGACTACAATTCTACAATATGTGCAAAAGAAACCTGAACATTTTCTGTGATGAGTTGTTGTGATTATCTTGTGCAACCAACTTCAATCTATATTGTTAATGGTGCCACTTTTACTTTTAAATACAGCTCTGGTGTGATGAGAAGACATCGTTTTCTAACATAGGCTAGAAAATAAAGGAGTGGCGGCCGGCCGCTTGTCAGATTCTGCTTCCGCATTACCCTTCTACTGATAATCGTACACCTTGAACCAATATGAAGCTGAATTTATACGATATGCTAAATGAATGCTGATATTTAACAGCAAACTGGCTTTATCACCGATGTAGGACTTGAACCAAATAATACTTCAAAATGTTTCGAGCTGATACAAAAATACACAAATACGAAAGATGGAACTCTGTTAATTATTTAAAGCTTTTAATTATATAGAGAAACAAGGCAGAACTCAGTAAAAACAAAACAACCAACAAAAATATGAAATTTTGCAGCAAAATAGTTAAATAAAATTTAACTTTAAAGAACAGGTATCCGGATTATAAAATTATAATCAATCGGGTTTAAGGAGTAAACAAGATAATGAAGAATGATGTCCGCATTACCACATAATCCGGATTAGTGAGGTCCGTATTATGAACGTGAGCAACGATTAATGGGACTAAAAGTCACACAAAAGCTGGACAATCACTACGTACCAACATTTTTTTTTGTTCCACATCAATTTTTGTACGTTTCAGCTGGAACTTGGGACCGGTTAAAATCACTAATTATATATGTTAATGCAGGGTGACTCAAAAGTTGTCACCCGGTGTTCTGGAACAATTATTTCTATTTTTTTCTCATGGACTGGAACAGCTGCTTCGTTCCGCTCTTCAGTACCGATTCGTCCAGATGAAGCGGAAGCAAGGTTTTGTAGCGCTGGCAGTAATCATTGGACTCGCGGCAGTTTTGATGCCGGCTGTAGCACAAGTGCAGCACCATACAGTAACCTTTAACCCTTGTAATGCCTCTTTATATATTATACATATATTTTATCTATCTCAAAGAAGGTAATTTTCCACGTATTGAAGAAAGATGAAATTTTCAATGGCACGAGGTCTGCGTACAATTATTCCGCTTTCTTGAGAATTAAAGAGATTTAGATCTTGCCGGAACCTTTCTTTGTATCTGATTCCTTCACAGGTGTCAAGTTAAAACGGACATTCAGACCATCATTTGCGAGACTTATATCATCTTTCGATAGGGCGGTGAATTTTCCACCAACTTGTGATTTTTTAGAAACTTTGTAATTTTATTACAATCTTGGTCGTACTTATTTTTATTCCGAAGCCTGAACGACTTTGAATTAATCAAACTAAAATCCTTTGGCCACTTGTGATGAACTGGTTTTACGCTCTTTTACTTATTTGAATTGTTTGATGTTTTTAGGCGCAGTTTTTTCTTATTGTCAATCCGTCATATTATACTAGATCATTTTTCAAAACGATAACAAAAGTAAAGGAGATCAATTTATAAACAAAATAAAAATGTAAACCTACTTTTACATGTTGAATATAAAAGTTAGCAAACAATTTTTTCACATACTGTACTTTAACAGATTTGTGTACGAGCACATTTTTCGCCTGCTCATTCATACTTTCCGACAAGATTTGTAAGTGTTTCTGGAATGTTATATTCTAATTATTTTATATTTCATTCACTTCTTTATGTTCATGTTGAGCAAAAAATTGTATAAAGAAATAGCAGGATTACTTTTTTATTTTTATTGTGTTAATTGTGTGTATTTTAACTGCCTTTATGAAACGTCTGTAAAAGAAACAAATTTGACATACACATACTTTTGTTTCATTAAGAACAAATTTAACTAACTTGCATAAGAGATTTCTATTTAAACAGAAGGCATGAAAAATTCAAAGAGGTTCGGGAAAATCTGGTACAAATTTCGAATTGAATTTTCATGCTTTAAATATTGAAAAGATTTAATGCGTAAGAAAATGCTTAAATAAATAAATTTATTTCTTTTTGCTATTTAACAAATCGTTTGAAAATCAAATTTCTTTAGGTTTCTTTTTTGTAAGACCACAATTAACGAGAACGCCAGCCACTGAGCTGGTTAAAAAATGTAACAAACAGGGGTCCCATTTCGTAGGTACTCGCAACTACTCGCATCAATTTCAGTCGGAAATGCTTTTGAAAACTAGATTCAATGTACTCGCCTTAGTTTTACTCACTAGTTGCCCCGCTTGTTAGACTCTTTTCGATTCGAATACAATAACTGTTTTATGCCGCACAAGACTAAAAACGCATGCCACCAATAAAACGATATTTAGGTTATTTTTAGGCTTATTTTTAAAACTAAACTTTGTTCCACAGTATAAAAATTAAAAATATTTTGCTCAATTAAACCACAGACAGACCTGGTTCATGTGTAGATATATATTGCTATCATTTACTAATTTAAAAGTTTCGGGCATCATTACTGAACTAAAAGAAAACTGAAGGTGTTTGCAAAGCCTTCGTCTAAGAAAGTGAAATAGTCCAAATAAAACAACTTCAATTGCAAATATCATGGTGCAAATCACTGTCGAGATCAATAAAATCCTGTAGGTGTAGTGACGCTTAAAACCATTTCGTAAAAGGAGAATCATCGCCATTTAGGTTGTATGTTTGTTCCGTTCTTCCGTAATTATACAAAGTACTGATAAAATTTAAAACTAATATATCAAAAGTTATCTAAAATCCAAAGTAAAAGCAAACTTGGACACATTCTGTTTTACCAAAAGTTCATCTATTTTCTATGTAAAACAACTATTTGCAACTAAAAATTAAAAAAATGGTTCGAAAGAGTCAAATTAACGAGAGAACACTGTAAATAAATAATTTTTATAACACCACACAAATATGAATGTTTCTGAATTAAAACTGGACACATTCTGTTTTACAAAAATTCATCTATTTTCTATGTAAAACAACTATTTGCAACTAAATATTAAGAAAATGGCTCGAAAGAATCAAATTAACGAGAGACCACTGTAAATAAATAATTTTTATAACACCACGCAAATATTAATGTTTCTGAATTAGCCACAGTGGTGGCTAAGAAGTTAGAACTCTCAGTAAGTAGATTTTTAGAAATTTCAATCTCTGAAAGGCTCTGGAATTAAAAATAAATATTCAAATTTTCTTGCTGTAAACTTTGAAATTCGCTCGGTTGCTTTGGTTTGATGACATGTAGTAGGTAGGAAGAAAAAGGGGGAATTCCCTAATAGTGGATGTTGGCATTTTTGCTATTTAGTCGTGATGTTTGATAAACGTATGCGAAAGTCTCTGCTGAAGTACGCAACTGATTTATGAAAATTGCGAAACAATGTAAAATAAATTTTGGAGTGGATTTCAAAGGCGTCCAGGGAAAGCTTTAGGCTTCAAAGTAACTAGTTAATTATAAATATATATTTTGCTTTTATTTTTAAACTTAATAAAATGAAAGTGCTTTCTATATTCTATTATACAAAATCACACTCACTAAAATTTCTATATTAAGAACAGAAATCGAAAAACCGGAAATTCGTATTTTCTTAATTATTATTTTATTAATTATGTTTGGAAATGCGACAAAGAACTAGTTAGTGAAAATAATACTGTCAACGGCGCTTAATAACAAATAAAAATGTTTAGCCTTTATGCTAAAAAGCTAAATTTATGTTCGTTCTTTCATTCGACTATTCCGTTTGTTAAGTGTATATGAATTTACGAGTTAACCAAATTTCGCTGTTAACACATATTGCACCATAAAATTTGTTTACATACAAATAAACATGATCATAAATTCTTAAACGAATTATACTACTTCAGAATTAAATTACAGAAGAATATAAACGGCCGCCTGTGAAAGTTGAAGTAAAGTGCTGAACTCTTCTTTAATACGATTATAAAGTAAATTTACCTCCGACTGGTTTTTATGTAAAATGTCATTATAAGATTAAAAGAAATGCGGCCTCCCCGAATCAAATTTCAAATTATAAACATTATACGCGAATGACATTGGAACATTGTTGTAATTTATCTCTTGTAATTTTCTGCCAGACATCCGGAAAGTGAGTAGCTTGTATGGGCCTGTAGTGACCGCCTCTAAAATTTGTATTAACAAATTTCAGATTGCACAAAGAGGCTCCAAATTTTTCATTTTGTGTTAAAACACACAAAGGCCATTTCAAATTTAGCCTACCAAACATTAATATTTAATTTAAAATAAAGTTTTTGTGATAACATTAATATTTAACATGAGAATGTGCTTCTTTTTTTTAAAAAAATAGTGAAAGTATTTGTGCTTTTTTTTGGGTTTTTTTTGGGTATTTGTACAAGAAAGTTTTTGCTGCGAGTCTGAAAACTAGAATTTATTGTTGTTTGCCAAGAACTAGACACGAACATCAAATTCAAACATTTTCTTTTGCATGACAATACAATAAGCGTAAGTGGACACACATACACACATATGTATGTGTATGCACATACACACTGGCTTGATAAATTTACAAGCCATTCTTATGTATAATACATACATTTATTACATGTATTAAGTTAATATTTGCTTCCATTCATACATACAGACGTATTTGTTGATAGGAAACAGAGTCATACAATTTGCTTTCAAATATGTACATACATATTAGCAATAATAAAATGAATATGTTGGCAGTTGTATTTGTTTCGGAACATGACTTAATATCTAAATCTTGTTGACACTTCAAAAGTGAAAGTACGACGTGTCAAATTTTAATTTAAATACACAAATTTGTTGAACAAAGTCATTGTGTACTTAGCATCTCATTTGGACATTGTTTGCTGTTAAATTACCTATAAATTTCTTATGTACACCAACTTACATATATATCAACATACACAATCATGAAATATTAATCTCATTTGTTATGGACACATAGAAAAGCACAAATAACACTTTAATTTGTTTGATTGTACTCGCAGTTAATTTGGATAGAAAGCCGGATATTGAGGCTTGGCAGGTGAATCACTGCACTGGTATTTCCTACGAATTTGAACAGTTTTATTTTGCATAAATGAGTTTTCATAAGATTTCTTACATCAAACCTGATTGTTTACTTTGTAGACTGTAAATTTATAGTAACTTCAAGCTCCAGTGTTTGAGAGAAAATAACTTAAATTTAGGTAAAATGCAATGTAAGAAAATTCTACTAAAACGTGTGTATATCAAACAGGTTCTCTCTTTTACAAAAAAATATATAAACAAAATTTAAAAACTACTCTGTTTTTATTTTTTTTGAACTATTATTAGCATTTTTTTTTTCTTTTAATACTTATTGCCTTTTGTAAGATAATAAAGTGCAAAGTTGAATGTTTGAATATATGTTTTTCAAATGTCGGAATATAGACAGCTAGAAAATGTACAAGAAAAAGCTACTCGTATATACATATAAATAGTGAAAGAGTTTTCAATAAGGGCTGGCAAATGTGAAAGTGAAATAAGTCAATCTCGGTGTCAGGCGTTGCAAAGATTCTTTGTATACTTTGTAGCGCAACCTTTTACCTGGGCCCTGATCCCAGCGTTCAAATCTTGAATTGAACTGTGAACTTTATGTTCTTCTCTTCTTCTCTAGCGAGAAGAAACAGACAAAGTATGCAAAAATAAAATGTGTCCAGAACACTCAAAGCTCAGGCTGAAAGCAATTAACAAAACTAACTCTGACAGCACTCAGCAACAGCTGATTTGCGTCCAGTCGAATCAAAGTTGTTTGAGTTTGTTTGTCGCTAAAAATCATAATGACTCCATTATTCTTTCAGTTTAATTAATACCACAAAACTGCATCACCACCTTATTTTCCATACAAATTGGAATATAAATTTGCCGTAGGATCTGTTTTTATATTAGGCAATGGAATAGGGAATTCTTATAATAAGTTTTCCAGTTGAAGCGTGGAGATATTAAAAGGTATAAAAAAAAGTCGTTTTTACTTTGAAAAGACATGTTCACTGCCCCATCGTACGGTAGAACGAATCGGAGCAGTCTAATTTTCAATTACTTTTGCGCCTCAGTTAAGATGACTCCAACGGCATCGGTCGATTGTGTCTTACTGGCATAGAGCTAAAACTTCAGGAAGCCTCACAAGAATAGCGTCTAGTAGGGTCAAATTGCACAGTTTTGGTGGCCAAATGGGAGATAGTCATGCGCTCAATGTGCATCATGGTGTCCGACATCTGACACGTATCGCCATCTTGCTGGAACCAAATGTCACCAAAAATCCATACCGTTCAATTTGAGTTAAAAGAAATCGGTTCTTGTGCCTGATGAAGAAACAACTGAATTGGGTTTCCCGCACAATTTCAGGCGAAGTCTCAAGTTTGGCCAGCTGCAACTAGATGGAACTCGCCAGTAATTTGCACTAAGGAATACTCGTTTTGCTCATAAAGATTTGTCAGTGTTAGATGTTTTGGCTGTCAAAAACTCAGTAATTAACATCGAATGAAACAGGCTCCACCGAACCAACATGGCGGTGAAAGGATGCCAATATGTTACCGCAGTAATAGAAGCCCTCTTTATAAAAATTAGTTCTGAAATATATGTTTCACATGCATAAGAATAACATCAATGTAGTTTCCGTAACACAAACTACCAGCAACGATTCTTAAAAATGTTTCTAATAAATTAAAAAAAAAATCTTAGAAAAGCATTCGATTCAGAGCCGTGAGGGAAACAATTGGATTTTTAGCAGGCGAAAATTTCCCCTTTAGGAAAATATTGTTGAAAATAAGTTGTTTGCTATATCCAAGATTCTGGATGTTATTTAATGAAGTCATGAATTGTGACTGAAAATGTATTAATTATTCATAAAGTTGTTTGAGCTAAATTAACTTTATTTTCAGCATTTATGCTCTTTTTAGTGGTTATTGAACGCACATTAAAAAAAAAATGAAAATAAATGTTTATCGACGGCTTAATATAAAAGCGTGTATCTCTACTTTTTTAATGAAAAAAACAACAAAATAATACAAAAATTTCAGGCTTAAGTGAGTGCTGGTTTCCTTTTTTTTTAGAAACTTATTTTGGATAGGAGAGGGTTTCTAAAATTAATATATAATTAAATAGATATTTTTTTTGTCATCAACTATCGAAATTTGTTTTAATCCAGGAAAACTTCAAAAACAAATTTTATGCAAAAGTCGAGATACAACTTTTCTACATTAAACCAACTTTGTTTAACTTTTAATCATTTTACATTTAATAAAATTGCTGTATTTAGTAATTTTAATTATTTTAAATATTTAAGATATAATAATTTATGTATAAAAACAACTGAACAAAAAAAAAATTAAAATACCAAAGTCTAATTAGATTTTTAAAATTTTCATAAAAAATGCATGTGATGTATCAAAAATAATAAATTGTTTAAAATTATCTGAATATTAAGTGAAGAAAAAAATTGATCATATACAGTAGAGAGAAAAACAAAATACAACTCTGAATGTCATGCAAGATTCGAAACAACTCATAATAATATTTGTATTGTCAGATCGTATTCCTTTCTTTTAAATCTATTGGCTGCCAACAGCCTCAAGGGACAAATACTTTAAACGACGAAAGGCCAGAACGACAAAGTGGAGATATTGTAATTTACGCAAAGAAGATTTTAAGTTTTTGTTTTTTCTTTGTTTGGTTTGGTTTGGACCGGGACCATTGCCGCTAGAAACTGCTGTATAGTAAAGTTCAAACAAACAAACAACTTAAGTTTGCAAGAGGGTGAAATCGCCAATTGGCCAAAATCCAAATTTTATTCTATTCGTCTCTGATGGCATGAAATGCATGCCCCGACCGGCAAAAAGAAAATATATATATAGATATCAGCTGCTAATTCGTAAAAATGGGTTAAACGCAAGTAGGAATGCGTTTCCATATTAGTCAGGCGTCATATGGCACAAAGTTACCATTTTTTCTCACTGCTGTATATATATTTACGTTTGTATGTCATAATATAAAATTTAAGTTAAAAAACCTTTTGAATATCAATATGTTAACCCTTAAATTAACTTGTAAATATTCCAAACGAGTTTTCACTGTGTAACGTTTAAAAAAGAAATGCGGCGCCAAAATATTTTTGTTATATTCTCTAGATACCCGATTTAGAACTGAGTAGAATCTTTGGAAAAATTCTCAATTTATTGCAACAAAATTTGACTTTTTTAACTGTTTTATATTTGGGCTATTCAAAGTGTTTCCTGCAGTCGTAAAACTAAAAGGAAAATTGAAGCAGCGCTAAAAGTCTAGGGCTGCCAAGAAATCGATACTATTTTGCTGGGAAAATACAACAGCCGTAAAAAAGCAATTGTATAAAAATATTAACGTTTCGTAGTCTGTGCTGAACAATCAGTAACTTTTCTACAGCAAAAGCAAATTTATTATGTGAACAAAATTTCGAAAGCCTAAAAGCTAAAACTGTTTTCAAAGCAACTTACGCGGTAGATACAGTTTTCGTAGATATTTTAAAGTTTTTTTTTCTAATGTTCAGCACAATAAAAGCAGTAATATTTTTAATTTTTTCACAGCACTTATTTTGTGTCGTTTTTAGCAGATTTTGAAGTAGTAAAAATTATAATAAGACGTTATTAAAAATAATTTTTTTCCCACTAAAACTGCAATAGAATTTTATGAATCACAAACCGTCCAATATGTGAAACGCGTATTACACATGACATGTCATTGTTACTGGCACTTGTATCATTTAAGTCAAAATATAGTTTTATATTTATATTGGTCTTAAGAGATTTTAACAAAAATAATGTTTGAGCAGAAAACAAACTGTTTCCAGTGAGGAAAGAATTTGACTTGTGCTTTTATACAAAAATGTTTCAACAAAATTACAAGTACAATTAGAACTGGCTATTTTTAATAGTTGCAGTGCTAAGAAATTTTTGCCTTTGACTTCCCCTCTTGTGCATATTTTTTAAATCGTCTTTATGATTAACATAGAATTGCAAACGCTGATGTTGGCGGTGGTAATTCGATTGGCAAATTTTCGAATTTTGGAAATTCCACATTTTTTCCTCTTTGAAATAAATTATAAAAAGTTTTTAGCATGCAATTTCTTATTATTTTAACATAATAACCTGTTAAATGTACTTAAATATTTTAAATATATTATTTTAAGGTTTTTTAGATCTACGACAGAGAGAAACATGACTGCGTTAACGCAATATTTTGGCAATAAATCTAAGAATGTCAAGAAGTATTTTTTTATTTTTTTAAATTTTATAAAACTAACTTTAGATAATAAAATCTGGTGCTGGAAAGTCGTCCTGCAGCAAGTTGCTAAAAATTTTAAACCAAAAAAATCATAATTGTAACTAAAAAAAACGTGTTAAGCTGGTAATTAACTTATATCGTAGCATTTTAACGCATTGATGTACACCACATAAAAATATCAACTTATTTAAAGTAGACACCCGTTTCGATATATTTTAGAATTTGTGATATTCCTAAAAATTTAAATGGTTACGAAATGTGTTTTAGTGCAAGTATGTTTTAAGTTTTCCCTTAAGGTTCAACACCGCAACAGCTAAAAAAAACAAATTAACACCAACCAAAATTAACAAAACAACAGAAACCAACCAAGCAAACAAGATATTTCAAGTTATAGAATTTAAATTACGCAGTTTCAGGTACGGAAGGAGAAATGTATGATAATTAATATTTTCCAAACTGCACCTTGAAAGTCGAAGATTTTGTATGTTTCTGGTATTCGAAACTCTGTAGTGCAGGACATTCATTCATTACATTTCACTACATATTGGTTTGGAAAGGGACGATTTCGGAAAAACTGTATTATAATTATCCTTATAAAATAATATTGTTGTCTATGTTCTTTAGGGCTCAATTCTGCTACCAATTGTAGAAGATTCTTATTACAAGTACGCGACATTAAACATCATAATCGTTTAATTTTTGCTTAAATATTTATAATATTCGCGTATCTGCGTTTTATTATATATTTTCTATTCGTAAGATCAAATTTGCTTTTTAACGCTATTTCCAAATATTTAACAATATGACTACAAAAATCATAAAAGTCTCCTCAAGATATACGGAAAAATAATTGTTCACGCCGGCTGAATGTGTGAAGTTTTGCAAATTGCAAAAAATTTTCGAAACAGCCAGAATAATATTAATTTCAATTAAGAACCATAGCGACCGTAGGGTGAAATGAAAATGAAAAACTGTATGTGAACCTTCCCAAGAAACACCCAGTTTTTGCGTAAAACGCAATTTGAGTTTCCCCCCTGGGTTGCATTATCATACTGTGGGCGCTTTCATTTCTCTGTTCAAACACTCTAAGTGAGTTTTATGTAATTGCAGTGCTACACTTTTACTGTTCGACGTCTTTGGGACTTGCGAACGGCTTCATATGAAAATTGAAGGTACTCGTATTTTACGTACAAATCCAAAAAAAAAATGAATTCATGAAATCTTACGAAGGATCACACATGTGTCCCAAGAGAGCTGAACTTAAAACGATCAACAGCGTATGAGCAATTTTCTGAGATCGATCAATTTATCATTCGCACTTAGCGATAAAAGTTTAAATAAAAATCTTTGCAAAAACAAATATTTGTCATTAGTTTAAGTAGATTCAGAATGGATGTGTTTGTAATTTGTTCATCTTTCCTGCATCTTTCCATCTGCAAAGCATCCATTTGCATGTCATAAAACCTGTTACAAAATCGAACTTTTGAAACAGCGATTCTTATCAATTAACACAAACACACGATTCTGGCTCGTTGCTTTTTTAAAATAAAAAACCAAATTATTCACAATATCAAACAAGCAAAAACAAAAAAACTTAATCAAGAAGCGATACAAATCAGAATGATTGAGTTTTAATTCATCCTTTTTTTAATTTCTATATGTGTGCGTATGTATTTGTTTAGGTGTATGAGAGTATTTTTATTTTTCTGTATTATGAGTGAAATTAAAAACCGTAAAATTTTTAAAATGTTTATTAAATTTGATTGGTCTTGTGCGTATTTTTGAAAAAAGAGAGCAATAGAGAATGTGTTTAATTTTAATTGTTTAATAATGTTTGTTTTAAAATTAATTCCAATACGCATCATTTATTTATTTAAATAAATAATAGAATACATTAACCATTTAAATACATACAGTCATACACACATACAAGATATTGTATGACAAAAAATTATATAATTGTTAAATATAAATTATACAATTTTAAATTATTTGTCAGTGATTGACATTAAGGCAGAACTTTTGACAGAAATGTTTTAATAGATAGAAACGAGAATTTCATTTTGAAAAAACTTTTGCTTTGGCTTTAAGTTTTAAAATTTACCATTCGTTTTGCGAAAGAATACAGTAATATTTATTCTAGATTGCTTGAACTTAGATAGATTTAAGACAGCGCTAAATGTTGTTTACAACAAAACTTAAAGAATGAAAATATTTGTGCGTCTTCCAATAATTTATTTAAGCTAAATTTTGTTTTAATATTATTGATATTGATATTGTGTATCACACATATTAAAAAAAATACCTAAAAATTACATCATGTTTAAAAATGATTTCTTCTTCTTCTTCTTTTGGCGCTACAGTCCGTGGTGAACCTGGGCCTCAACCAACAAAGTTTTCCAGCTGGCACGGTCTTTAGCCAGCGTCCTCCAATTTTGCACACCAAGTTGGTTGAGGTTCCTCTCCACTTGTGTGCGCCATGGGTTCTGTGGACGTTCTCTAATGCGTTGTCCCACAGGTTCGGAATTCAGAAATTAAAAATGATTTGCTTTCTCCCAAAATTATTTTTGTAGAAAAGTAATAGATAATAAATTGTTCACTTTCAATATTTACTTGAACAAACAAAAGCTTAAAATAAATATTTATAATGCTTTTCGTATTTCCTATAACAAGATTTTCAACAGCGGTTTTTCCTTCCGTTAAGCAGCAGATAGTCCAGATTTAAGATTTGTTTACACTGAACGGCTTTTGGGCCTCAACATCCGATTTGATTACGGCGTATGAGGGAGAAGGAATTGTTCTATTGACATTTTAAGACAAACTGTATAAATTTCCTACGTGACTTCAGCTATACAGGTTCTGCGAAACCTTCATCCAAGTTTAAATGACAGAACAGGGACCAGCGTACTCCTGGAAAGCCGTAAAATATGGATTCTAGTGTTGACCATGGATTGAGGTAACACCTTGACTCAAATATCCTGTCTGTGGTTTCAACCTAAAAACGCTGGCGTATACCGTTGACAGACCGAAATGCTTCCGAACCCTGTAATTTTGAAGAACTGAATGTTGAGGAATTTTCAGGCGGGTCTGGTTAAGGCCTGCTTTTATTTTAGCATTTAGAAATGCTAAGGGAATTATAAGCAGAAGCGATTCGATATATTGAACAAGGGTTTCTGCTATGCTGCAATCGCCACATATTGCAAGGAAAGGTGTGATGCTGACAAATTCACTAGTGAAGTTGGCAAACCATCTGACTAGGCCATCATATAAAATAATTTTACACTCAATCCTAATTCTTTAACATGTGCAGGTGAATTGAATGATTTCCATATTTAAGAAAATCGTTCATTTAAATTTAGAAGGTTTTGATATCCACTTTTAGTTCTTTTATTGCTAAAGCTAAATAAAATATTAACTGCGATTCAATTAAATTAATTGAAATATTCTTAAGACATTATTTTAGCTGCTTTTTGGAAAAAATCGCCAAAATAAAAAGCAATATGGCAACTTAAATTTTCGCAACGAAATTAATTAAGCGAAAAATCACTATGAAATGATAAATTGTATGATTTGACATTAATTTTTATTCGAAGATTTCACATAAGCGTGAAAGTATTAATGTTTAATGTGCGTTTTTTTTTTTAAATCGAGCACTAAAGTTTTAACATTTTAACTGGCTTCATTGCCTGCTTTTTGTTTTTATATTTTAAAGTTTAACATAAATTGATTCTATTATTTATGCGCAGATTTTGACGACTTATTTTCCAAATCCGACTAATTCGTTGACAGGCATTAAAACCGATCAATATTTGCAGAATTTTTTAATAACGCAGATTTTTAAATGTTTCTCAATATTGTTTAATGTTGCCAATTACAAAATATTTAATTCATTGCGTTCATGTTAATTAATATAAATAATCGTTTAGCAATCAATTCATTTGTGCAGCTTAATTGTTTTCTATTGTTATTGTTGAATTCATGTTTGATTTGTTTTAGTTTATGTGTTTATTTCTTACTTACTTCAATATTAATTTCACGTCTGCTTTCTTATTCCAATAAATGTGGCAAATTTGTACATATTTCTGTTAATACTTTCGTACATAAACGTCAAACTTAAATGACTGATTGATGGGTGGAAAAATCAAGTTTTTTTTTTTACTGCGAAAATATCAACTACTTAAATACGAATAGAAGCACATGGAATATGACAAAATATTATAAGATGACAGAGAAAAAATTTTTTTCCTTCTGGACATAACATTTTCAATACATACAATATGTGGCAGCTCTGCACAACAGAGATTTTTTTAGAACAATGACAAAAAAAAACAGAAAAATTGTCAACACTGATCTCTTTCTGTCTTACACATTTACACATTTAGATTGAAAAATGCGTGCATTAAGCATATTTTTAACTACTATTTTGTAAAATTTCTCTCTAAGTTTCTTAACAAATTATTTATTAAAAAAAAAATAGCGAATCGAATGCTGATCTTCAATTTTAATAAAGATTTTTGAACGTATGACATTTTCGTCTTTTCGTTATCTAGATGTCAGGTAGTAATTTTTTCATGGAAAAAAAGTACAGACAAAATTTATTGTTAATGCAAAATAAAATATTTTTTTTTATTATAAAATCGAAAGATAATAAGTTTTGATTGAATAAAAACAAAATTTCTACGAAAGTGAATATGGAATCGTTTTTAAATTCTATGTTAAATTTAAGACGCTAAAATTTTGCCTTTAAATTCGCTTCCAAAACGTATAGTGTAATTTTAAGCTCGAGGGTAATTATGTAAATAAAAGAAACTTCCGAAGCTTGTCTTCAAAAAATACAGAATACTATTATTTGGCAAAAACAATTTGTGTGGTAAATCTTCTTCGCTTTTTACAATTTACAAAATCAAAGGGAAGGAAATAGGAAACTACTTTCTGCTACAGCTTTAATTTCTGAAGAAGCTGCCATATTCAGGATATTAAAACTTGGTTTTTCTAATGACTTTCGAAAATTTCCACAATTACTATTAATTAAAGAATATGTAATTTCTAACTTCAATCTTCGGCCCTGTTTGCGTTGATGGTTTCTGGTGAAGAAGATTCATCATTGTACAACGACATGAGCCTAACCAGGCGCCTACGGATCCAACGGCTAAGATGGTTGGGCCATGTAGAGCGCATGGAGAATACTGCTCCGACCCGTAGAATCTTCGATTCCAAACCTGTGGGACAACGCATTAGAGGACGCCCACGGAACCGATGGCGCACACAATTGGAGAGGGACCTCAACTAACTTGGTGTGCACAATTGGAGAACGCTGGCTAAAGACCGTGCCAGCTGGAAAACTTTGGTGGTTGAGGCCCAGGTTCACCACGGACTGTAGCGCCAAAAGAAGAAGAAGAAGAATTTCTAACTTGTATACAAATTTCGTGACACAGCGGAATATTTATTTCTTATGGGACCAAGAAAAACAAAACATTATTTTCAAATCAAATTTTGGCAAAAGAAATTTAAAAATTTAAAATTTTAAAAATTCCCGTTCATGTTCATGTACAATCTTTCTTGACAGAAAATGAATTAATTTTAATAAATTTGTTATTTATTTGGTTGGCAAAAATAATGTAGTTTAAACAATATATATGTATGTATGTGTGTATGTATGTATGTGTTTTCATATGTTTATATGTTTGTTTGTACGCATGTACTTTCCCCTGAAGGGACTCACTACTGACATTGTCACCACGACCACTGACTTACTATAACCTTTGCATTCTTTTGTCCTATAGACATTTGACCGCATGCGTGACATGTAATAATTTTTATAAATTTGCTTATTTAGTTAAAACTTTAAATATGCTGAAGTAAAAACGATGTCCCGGGAAGGGGTCATCTGGTATTTTTACTAACAAATTCACTTGTTTTTGTTGCGGCATTTTTTTATATTACAGATTAACGTGCGTGCCAGTGAGACTGCACTTATACTATAAGTTGAGACACTGGGAGCAGAGTTCAACTAGTCCATTTTTATAAGTTTTTCCAACACTTTTCTCTGTGTGTAGTAGTTAAAGTGTTCGTAGGGATGATGGAAAGTTTTAAGGGAAAATCACATCAAAGTACATATTGTAGACGCTTTTGTTGTTGGCAAAATGAGGGCTTGGAAACACCTCTCTCTAGGTTTCCTTCAGAATTATAAGGCTTTTTTAAATTCAATTACTGGTCTAATCGCAGTGGTAAAGAATGTTTTATAGAAAACTGACCTTATATATATATATATATTATAACAGATAAGATGCGCGTTCTACATTTTCTCCCATGGGACGAAAAAAAAAGCGGAAATAAACAATTATTGTTTGGGTTTTTTTTTATAAAAACCGAATCAAATATAAAAATGCACACATATTTGTAATCCAAAAACAATTTGTTTAATCATTCCATTTGAGATCTGTACAAAGGAACGAATATTATTTGACATAATATTCTTTGGATAATAATTTATCTTTTATATCAATTGAATATTATTTTTACTGTCAGAGCTTTTCAGCAACCATTATGCGTCCTTCAGAATGTCTGGCGGATATAGCGAGAGCGGCAGGTCTAACAGGTCAATGCCAACGTGTCTAAAAAACATTAATATTCAAGAGTACAATACGCTTATAAAAAATCACTTCGTATATTTCTTGTCATGTATTGAATATAAGTTGAGTATTAAAATTTAAATCTCTCTTTTATTATTATATTTTCTGGGCAGGTCGCTTTGCTGGCTCATTTGTCATGTAATACTTTTTGCTTTAATTATTCCATGTAAGTCATTTTTGTTCGCATATGCAGCGCATTGTACCAGAACTGGGTTGGGGGAGGAGGAAGGAAGGAGTAGTGTTTCCCCCTTTTAATTGTTGTTTGTCTTAATTCTGTATTGCAGGGATGAGTATGCCAGAATTTAAGTGATGCTGTTTTGACTGCTCAGTGCTCAGTCAAACATCAATTAACCCAACATTCTCACGCAATGTTGAGTTGTGGGTTTTGTATTGTATTTATAGGGATTTAATGTTTTTCGGGTTATTGAGTGTTTCTATTGCCTACAAACTTTGGACTGCTGGTCGCATAGTCTATCAACTCCTCCCTCAAGCCGGCTTTTACGAAGCTGGCTTGAGTTGTTTTAGTTTGAATAATTGTTCGCTATCGCTGTTTTGCTATTGCTTAACGCTGTATCCGGCCATTGTTTGCTGGGAAATTTAAACAGCTTCTTTATTCTTCATATATTTTCATTATATCCAGTTATGGCCTTTTTTTATGTAACATTTTCCTACAGTTTCGAATTAATAGGTTTATCATATCGATTATTTTTGTACTTTAAACTTATAAACATAAAAGCTCGTTGAAATAACAATTTCAAGTCAAAAACTCGGGATAATAAAAAAAATCCTTAGTTTGAAATTCCCGCTTTGTGTAAATTTTTCTTTTATTTATTTGCCTCTTTTGAAAATAATGAATTCATTGTTAAAGAGGAATATTTTTGCGGCTTCCTCTTTCCCTTTTTTTTAAATTTTTGTATCCATAAATACAAACCGCTTCATAGTCTATCTACTTTAATGAAGTGGAATCTATAGTTGATTTTCTCTTACATTCTGCAATTCATATTTGGTTGCCAGTAAAATAGAAAAAAAGATGCAATAATAACAAAAACTTTGTTTGCTCTATTTTCTTTTACGATTTTTTTTTTTTTTTTTTTTGAGAGCATGAATTATTAAAACAACTGCAATTACTTTAACATCCTACTACTACAAGCAAACCTGAAATTCATATGAAACCATCATTAAATACACTTACGTTAGTTGCCAGACTTTAGCAAAATATTAATGTGGTGGCTGCAGGGAGAATTGTTTTCAAAATCTCAATTTATGATTTAGGCTTTAAACGTTTAAAAGTTCATCTGCAGTCTGTCATAAAACCAATTTGTAGCGTTTTTCTTTTCTTTTGTTTGTATTGAAGTTATGGATAAATTTTGTTGCTCACAAACTACTTCGAATATATTTGTATTCGGATTGAAGGTGTTGCAAAGTATTGTCCTTGTTACTCGCACATACAAACCTGCAACACTTTTGTAACGAAAAAAGGTCACATAAAGAAAACGAAATATTTGTCGTAGTTATTAACAGATTCAAAATTTAAAACCTTCCGCCGGCCAAAAGTTGGAATTGAAACAAAATATATATATAGTTTTATCATTAAAGAAATGCCGTTTTACTAATCCACCTTCTTCATATGAGATACCAGAGTGTAAAGAAAATGTTGCTGCCCTGCTTTAAGGCAATAATTTATTACCTTAATCTGCTCTTCAATATACAAACATGTGCATTTCTGTTAATAAAAATAATACTTGTAGTTCATTAAGAAAATTAAATTCTGCTAAAGTTACAATACAAAAAATTGTAAAAGAGGTCAATAACATCTTCTCCTATTGCAATTGTAAGAGTATTTTAAATCCAAGAAATATCAAGGAAAGCTTTCATTCAGGGAAAGCCAATTTTTTCAACAACGAAATTTTGAATGAAGAATCAAAATTGTTGCTGTATCTGTAGAAATATATAGATGCATACGCAAGCCAGCAACTAGTAAAGATCGGGATAGTGGCACCTGGTAAATAATAATAAATAAAAATAAAATTATAAACACAATATCCAACTACAGGCGACACTGACGACTGAAGAAGTTTTGTACGACAGGAGAGTGAGCATTAAAATACACTTTCATAGACGGTGGGTACTCGAGTCTACGTCCAGAGCTGTACTGAAATACGACAACTTCTCGTAATGAGATTACTCTGATCTCAATGCCAGAATATGAGCATAATAGATATATAGAGAGATGGCAGATATTTACGTCAAAAGGGGGCCGAAGGGATTTTTACTGCACCCACTCCTTTCCAATAGAAGTCTACTGAAATAAAGATAGAAACACGAATAACTATCAAGATGGGGAAATGTTGGAACGATATTGGTGATCAGTGCAAAAACTGTCTGAAAATTGAGGGCAGGAGGACATGTCACAGGCCACTTTAGCTGTACAGAATTGCTATACTTGGCACGGACTCTTGCAGGCTCTGCGGTGAAAAGGAGGACCAAAAAAACACTGTTAGATGTATATCTCCTACTTCATGGCTATATGTTGGGTGAACAAGACTTGCACACACTTCTATTGAAAGAGCTGGTCTGTTTTTTTTTTTTTTTTTGATATATTAAACGCTTGAGGAAAAGAGGAAGTACAATAAATCAAAGATGGTCGCCTTGGGGCACTTCGCACTTTATTTTACATTCTAAATGTGTCTTTAAAAATACATACTTTTGTAGTTTAAAGGGGGAAAATATGCGTACATGCAAATGTAAAGAAGCTTTCCAGCAATGCTGAAGGAAAAAAGCCGACTGACACCTCTGTTGCAGAGCGCAAGCCTTGAGAAATCTCTAAATGTTTTGCTGCAAAATGCTGTCTTTATATAAATCCAATGCTAAAGCAAAGCTCAACAACAGCGTTGGCATATACATACGTACATATGTGTGGGATACCATTTGTTTGCTCAAAATACGCATTGTATTTATCTCTATTATTAGTTATGTTTATTTAATAGATATTGATTTTTATTTTAAACAAAAAAGAGAAGAAAAAAAGAACACAGCAGAGGGAATAATGCCAAGTCTATGTTGAACGCCATAAATAATTCACAGCCCCACATCTCACCAACCCAACCACATGTAATGAACGTACCTGGAATTATAACCCACTTCATGTGCCACTTACGTACTTTGTAAACAATGCTCACAGTTGAATTGTTTTATATACCTGTGTAGTGGTAATTGCTCTAATCGTGCTACCTGTAAGTATAGTACTTTGGCATAGTTAGCGACCAACTTGGCTTATGAATATTTATTGTACTTTATTAGACAAACCCCAAGTACAACCTCATATAAAGTTGTTGCCGGTGGCTTAGGCAGGCAGTAATCCAGCACTTCCATGAAGTTAGATGCGTCTGTCTGCCTCTCTCCTGTTGACGCGAACCACCACAACTGTAAACTGCTTGACATGGTGGTAACTTGCTATTCATTTATTAACTCCTGGTGTAGTTATGGCCCCTTACGGCGTCATTTCCACTATTGTGATATACCACTAAGTATAAGAACCCTACTTTGTTATTCTGCTAATAATAATTATTATATCCTTTATTAACCATCTGTCTACATATGCATGCCTCCAAAATCAATTCACCACCGACACCAGAATCTTAGACATTGTCAATTTTACTGCCTCAGCCTGTATTGTTTGCATAGTCTGGCTGGCTTCAGCCACTTACCTGCTTCTCATGTAAAATACTGACTGATAAAACTCATTCAAAAACGTTGAACATTGAAAACCAAGATTTTTTCCTTGTCTGTAGTCGCAATACACAAATACAAAATGTTTTTGTTTCATCAATTGTATTGTATTGTACTTTATTATTACTGTTTGCTTTGCTCCAGTTAATTTCAAATATAAAGCATTTTCATATTGATTTGTGATGTGGGGGAAAATTCATTTGAAATATTAAAAATAATTGGTAATTAAAACTTATGGCCGATGGCTGGCATGGGTCAATTGTGGCGAGCTGCACTCCACTGCTTATCGGACTTTTAATGCTCTAACGCCTAAAAAAACGTCACGTGACCCTCAAAACCTTAATGAGAACTGTTATTAAAGGAACTTTATGAAGTCATAGGAGTATCTATGTACAAAATGACTTCAGCTGCAGGTGAAATTGATGGGGTTGGTGATTTCTTGTTTTATATTTTCGTCAGCCTTGGCTGTCCACAATTCATGAGTAAAATTTTCGTTGTTGTTGACATTTCGCAAGTATTTTACC
Organism: Epicampocera succincta; assembly: GCA_932526305.1. Lineage (NCBI taxonomy): Eukaryota > Metazoa > Arthropoda > Insecta > Diptera > Tachinidae > Epicampocera > Epicampocera succincta. The sequence continues at coordinate 66,000,021 of OW052034.1, forward strand.
CTAATCAAGTCGGAAAAAAACATGTAACAAATCCCCTCAAAAAATTTATATTATAATTTTGTCAAATTGTTTCTTAATTTGTTTTGCAATTTATTTTCGCACTTTATTAAACAAACCAAATGAACAACGCTTGTTGCAAGTATGTTTGTGGCAAATACTACAAGACTGCTTACACATTCGTTCATGCTTTAGCAAGGGGTTTATGATTTGTGCCTTGCAACATATTATGGGAAAATGCCACATGTGTGAGCCACATGGGGACGCTAGTGAACCGTCATCCAGTTCACTCAAGTGGATTTGGTGCACTGCCATATAAGGCCATCAATGCAGGTGCTGGCATAAAATCAACTCCAAATCTGTTCTTAATAGTTTTCCCCGGGGAAGCAGACTTTGCTGTGGCGTATATGAAACTGGGGTACTCTTCTTTTCGGGGAAGAGCCGGAGAAAGCGTTACTCGGTTGGCACGTTAAGAAACAAGGAAGAATATTCCTTATAGCGGAACTTCAGAAAGTAGGCAATTTTTGTTTAACTAAATACAAACTTGATCAGGTTACATCGGAATATATCTTTTGTAATATATTTTGCTTTACAAAATTATAAATATATATTTTTGTACCACACAATAAGCAACACAAAAACCAAACAGCCCAAAAATTAGTAAAATTTGCAACAAATCTGTTATTAAAACAAAAATCACACTAAAATGTGTTTAACAAATTTAGAATTAAAAATTAGAAAAATAGAAGCCACCCACACAGTTGCACAGATTCACACGTGCACTCACACTTAGAAATAGATTTCTTCAAAAAAAAAAAGAGAGAGAGAGAGAAATAGACGGAAATGCAAAATACAAGACCAAACTAAGCAAAAATTGTTGTGGAAAGGAAAAATGGAATTTCTTGTACAATGTAAAAAAAATATTTAAGAATGAAAAATATTTAAATAAAATAGACTACAAAGTGGATACTTATAATACGTTCAAACGAATACCGCAATAAAAACGGCACAACAACAACGAAAACCAGAGTTGCAACAAATCAAGCATGACAGCAAACCATTTCTAAACTTTAACGACCGTAACTAAAAATAGTCAGACCAAAAAAGCCACAACAACAATAACAAATAGAATTGAAACAAAAACCAAACAGACAGACACTCAACTAAAGAACAATAATAAAAATGCAAAATAAATATAACAAAAATCAAGACCAAATAAATAAAAATTCGTTGAATAAAAACAAATTCGTAGGGGGGGAAAAAAAACAAATGGAACAATCAAATAAAAGACAGCAGTGATTCCAACAACATATATAGACAATTCCGATTTGCTCTTCATATTCACAAGTTATATGTTTTTTTTTTGTTTTTGTAAATGTATGAGTTTGCAGAAAAAAAAACTACACAGTATCGGTCTTGGGCCTGGCTCCCCAAGCACACGTAGATAAAAAGTAAAACACAATACATTTTATTCGACATTATTATACCGGAGTACGAGTGTTTCTGTTTTAAGTTCTTTAAACAAATGCGCCAGCCAAGTCGACAGTTCAAGTGCACCGTAGCCAATAATTAGTCTGGAATTGACAGAAATTACAGTTTGCAAAACAGATGTTCAATTTTTTCGGTTTCAAAATAAAACGCTATTTCATTTTAAACCGGGTAAACAGTTAAGGTTGGGGTAATGATGAAATGATGAAATGCTTAATAAGAAACGCACAATATACTCCATAAACAGTGTAACCAGGTACCACAAATGCTACAAATAATTACAGCTTCCTTTTAAGCAAATAAGCGTGAATCTAAGTAATTTTTAGTCACTACTTTGAAAATGATTTGAAAAGAGAGGTATTGTAGAAGAATATGTAATTGGCGCAATAATTTCATGTAGCTCCTCTACATCTTTATAATATAAAAAAGTTTCAAAAACTTTAGATATAATGAATTCGCTGGCCAGCCATGAATTAGTTGATAATCAAGCTTTCCATTGACTCTATAAGTATTTATAATAGGCATAATGTCCTGTGAGTACTGACCACAATATCTTTATATTGATTTTTGTTGTGTCAAACGTTTTAGGATAAAGTGAAATATTAAATAAAATATGGCTAAAGAAAAATTTAAAAAAAATTATTTATAAAAAGACTTTGATTACGAAAAAGATTTCTTTAAAAGTTTGTTTTCAATTAAAAGCTTGTTTGAAAATACGACAAGTTTTGTTTCTATTTACTTTTATAGTATAAGCATTTAATCAGGAATTGCTAAACCGACTAAAATACTCAAACTCTTGACTTTCGCAAAGGCTGGCCAACTGTCACCAGCCTCTTGCAGTTCACAACTTCAGTTTTTGTTAATAAAAAAATAAAATAAGTTTATATAGATGTCACCAAGGTCAAACATAAACTAGTTATGAGGAAGCTTCACGATCTGGAATTTACGCTAAACTTACGCTTAAACTGACGAAAGAAAATTTGTTATTTAAAAATGCGATATTTAAGTCCATGCCAGTTAAAACTGCAGTCCCTTAAACCATCTTGGACCTCTTCCATTTTCATAATCTTCTACCTACAATGAATATGATAAGCATAAGCGTTTACAAACCGATTTCAATTCCTCCAGCTGTGATTTGAATTTAATGAAATTGAATTTTAAAATCATTTAAGTACTTCTAGGCTATTCATTGGCTAGAAAATATTGGGCTCCTGACAGATCTTGGAATTTTACTGGGTCCAAACCAATTTTATACAGCATATTTCTCAACTTTGTCGTGTCGTTTGGGATATGGTTCAATAATATGACGTCCAACCTACATGATTTAAGATTAAAGTAATTAAATCTGTACATCAATATTTTATAATATTATTATAAAATTATAAATTGTTATGGAGAACTGCAATAGAATCCACTTGCGTTTCCTTCACTCAAAATTAGGCTTTCTCTTACTACTGTCCTGTGTTGGATTAAGTTGCCATCTTTGAGCACTTGAAGATCTATGTTAAGGGTTACATTCAATATAATTAATGATACAACTTGGTCACACTTTCTAATTGAAAATATATCTTTTTGTGTTCAACTCTGAACTTTTTATTAAGAGTTCTTAAGAATTTCACAAGCTGCATTCTAACATGGATTCCTCTTTAAATGGAAATGTAAAAAAAGTTATATTCAGTCTTGGTCAAACATCGGTCGATATATATATTATAATTTGTATATAAATATGTACATATTTATGTGTTAATAGTCTACAAGAATTCATTGATTCAGAGACTTAAAATAATTGTAAACAAATTTCAAAAGAAAAACCAAACTTCCGGCTCTTTAGCATGAGAAATAAGTTGCAAAAGCTTTAAATAGTTTTAAAAACTTTCATAAAAATAAATTTGTATAGTTTTTCCCCACTTTTCCACACACACACACACAATATTCCTATTTTGTTGAATTTATCCCGAAAATTATTTAAAATTAATTTAATTATATTCCGAAATCTAACTAACAAAAAAAAAAAAACAAACAACAATTTAAAAATTATCCCCAAAAACAAGGAATAATATTTTTATTTATTTTTTTTTAAATTTTTACTTATCTACGATAATATAGTGGAACTAAAAATAATATTAATACCAAAATTTTTTAATTTAATTATTGGTTTAAAATATAATTCAATAGCGGGTCGTGCAGCTGCAAAAGGCTGATTGGCTTTGATTGTATTAATTTTTGTTGTTAGATGAAAACTGGTTAATAAAAATGTAAAAAAAAAACCTTTTCATATGAGTATGAATGCAAAATATATCAAGTTCAAAATATGTGGATGCATAAAGAAATTTATAAAAATTTTAAGCTCTTAAAGTTATTTTAAAATAGTAAATGTCACAAGGTACGAAAAACTAGCTGAGGCAAAATATTTTCTCAAAAAAATATTTAAATTAGAGCGTCAACGTGAGTGTTTAAATTTAAGAGGAAGATATTAAAGGTTTTATAACTTAAAAAGTTTTTATTGCTCATAAATTAAAAAAAGCACAAAAAACCCAAAAAATTAACAAACAATGGAAAAGCACAATTCGTAGCTGAATTTCTATTCTATATACACATGCGGGGAACCCCCATATTCGCAACCAATTACACTCAATAAGTGCACATGGTTTAATAAATATAAATATACACATATATATATATATATATATAAATATTTGTTATTAAAGACTTGTGTCGCTTTATTTGGACTTGATAACAATTGGTTTGATTGAGGTTTCAGAATACAAAATGTCATTAAAAAAAAGCTGGCGTTTTGAATGTTGACGTAATAAATTATTGACGTTATCTCAATTGCAATGTATGCGATTGCGAGTGCGGTTAAATTGAAGCCAAGGAGATAATTCTGCTCGAAATATTGGCAATAGCCTCTAGCCGGGTGGTCCTTATGCATTGTTTTAAAATGGAAAGAACGAGCACAAAAGTACTTTTTGCTTGTCTGCAGCAACATCCGAATGTTTGATAAGATTCGAAACTACGACCTCTAGACTCTGGCCTGTTGGTCGTGCACTCTACCACTCACCCATTGAGGCGTAAAAAAAATAAATGCTTTGAAATCACTTAAGAAGCTGCACTTCAACACTATGTTTCTGAGGATGGCTAAAATTAAAAATCCCTGACAATTAGTTAGTACCTTCTAGTTGTATTTAATGAACACATCCGATCGGTCAATTAGACAAATACTGATTTGTCACATAAATACTGTTAGCAACTGTAGCAAAATTGTACATACAATTAAGTCATGTTGAAGGGGAAAACGTAATTAGTATTTTCTTTTCAACTACGGGAATCTATTTTCGCAACTTCATTTCAGAGCTTCGTGGACAGGGGTCCAGTTTTTCTCACTGTCTATCAATCTCTGGCTATACTACTAAAATTATTTATGTCCTACGTTGCCTAATTTGGGTAGGAATGAGTTAAGCTTTTCATTTTTTTTGCCTATTTTATGTTTTTGTTTGAAAATTTGAATTCATGCTTCAGAAGAGAGATATTTTTGGTTGGTGTGAATTTGAAAGTTCTTATTATAAAGGGGGGAATTTTGTAAAGACTGGCAGTAGCAAACAGGATAACACATCTTAAACTTCTGTTAAAAAATAAACACACATTAATTTTCCTTTTTGTTATTTTTAACACACGAATAATATTAATACTCTAAAGCTATTTTGAAAAAAAAAACATATTTTTGTACATAGACTTTATGTTGAGTTTTCGTAAACGTTTTGGGTCCGTGACTAAAAAGAAAATGCTATTATTAAACTGTAAGCCTTAGTTTTGAGTATGAAAACCATAACGACAAAACAAACATATAAGACTTATGTTTTATATATTTATATTTATAATTATTCCAAAATTATTTCTGTTAAGACTTAAAGTCAATTTTTTAAGTCAAAATTTTAATTTTAATTTATAACAATTTTAAAAATATGAAAACAACCTTCTGGGGCTCAAAGGTGTAATCATTAGACCTGTTCAGGCCTTAAGAAATACACACAAGGACATGAGTGAAATATAAACACTGCAACTAAGAGCAGGCTTGAAGTTCAAATTATATAACATTTTCAACACAATAACGTTTATGTGATACTAAAGGTTAATCTTGTCATTATCACGTGTATTTGTAACATTAACATCAAAATAATAATAAAATAAAATAAGAAAATGGAAAAAATTGAATATAATTAAAATAAAATTTCACTTTATCACTCCACAACTCTCTTCATAAAGCAGAAAAAAAAACAAGTGAAAAGAAGGCATAAAAGTAGCTGAAAACGAAATATTCTTACGAAAATGTCCTTGTGGACATATAAAATAACAGGTAAATATTTAGCTTACGGCCAGAAAACACTCGTTTCAAACAGCCAGTGAATTAACGTATAAAAGTCTATTTCAATTCTGGTTAGTTAAACTTATTTCACATTAAATTTACACACTTGCATGAGTTGGGCAAAAACAAAATAAAGCAAAAGGTTACAAAAATACTTATTCTTGTAGTTTTATAGTGTAAAAAACTTCCTCCAAACTCTTATACATACAATTAGCGGAAGCGGAAATGCCTTTTACTTTGGGTTTTATACGAGCAACTGAGTTTGTAGTTGTGTGCGTTCCACATGAGGTAAATATGCACAAATACACATAAATAAATATGTTTAATTTTGCTTTAACGAAATCCCCTACAAGGCCTTACTAATTTCTTTTTTTCTTCCCTTTTGAAAAAGCAGCAGGTACAGGACCTGTGCAGCAAATTGAGCTGAAAACACTTTAATTTTAAATGTTTGTTTGTTTATACGCTGCTCTTTATACTCCAACTTAACCAAAATATGTATGTTGGAGTTTTGTGTATCGGCTTAAACTTAACTTTTGTTTTCTTTTCCTGCCACAGTGTTTAGCATGCAAAAAATGTAACGAATAATGTAAATAATTTGTTGAACTAAAACTTAAAAAAAGAACATGTGAAGAAGAAATGTATTTGGCTTAAACAAACAGAGATAAGTAGAACATTTTCGAAACATAACTAAATGCTACGGGGAAACTCTTATCGGTGAACTTGTTTGCATGAAAAATTATTTCAAGTTTTGCTTTAATGATAAGAGCGTTAACAGCTTATAAGCCAAAATTGTTAAGCTTTAAATCGTTTGCTTCGTATAGCAAATTTTACTACAGTGTTGAACTCTGTTGGAACGAAAAACTCCCTACAACGAATAAAGTCTTTGACTATCTGGATTTACTGAATAATTAAATTTTGATATTGCCGTTATTAACGATATACAGTTCTTGTGTTCTTGTGATATTTTTGTTAAAAACTGTGCATCAAGTTTGAAGAGGGGAGGTAAACAAACGACTCAGAATCTAATACTTTAAAAACTGTTGAAAGAAGGAATGTGAAAGAATGAAATAACTTAATAAAATCAGAAGTTTTGGAGTTTAACGCAGCTTCAAACGAATTTATTATTATTTACGAAATATCGATGTATGTTATTTCTATGTAGACACGGGGTAAAACATACGAAATGTTTTGAATTAATCGTAATATTTTTAATGTTTTAAAGGCGACAAAAGTAACTATTTGCGAAGAACTTCATAATTTGTTAAACTTCATTCGAAAAGATGTTGCATTTTTTTTACCTCGATTCGAAAAGATAAAAGCAAAGAAAATTGTCAAATATGTTTTGGCGAATTGATTTCCAGGCAAATCAAAAAAAAAAACTTTTAATTAGTTAAATTTGCCAGTCAACCACGATTGTTCATTAAGCCAAAATTATATTTGTTTGATTCAGTATAATTTTTGTTTTCAGTTTTTAAGTTGCTTTTGTCGTACGTGTTTTCTTCTCGAGATTGGTTAAGATCTTTTAAGTTGCAAAAAACACTTAATAATAACACTGAGACAATTTTTTAACACTCGCCCGAAGCAATAATTTATTTCATTTGCTGCTCAGAACACAACCCAAACCAGAATTAAATAGAAACTGAACACTAAAAAGATTTGTTCATCGCCAGCTAGAACAAATTTTCAATCCTAACCCTTAACGGATCAATTACAATGGCAGCGAAATCTGCCCTATCGTTTACATTGAAATTGGTTTTGCTTCAACTTCTGAAAATAATTGTCTTCATATAAAATATTGTAGGTTTATTAAGGGATTGTTAAGGCTTTATTAAGCGTAAGCCCTTAAGGAAGCCTTTAATATACCTAAACCACTTTTCATAAAACTTCTCCTACATATATACGATAAACGTTAAGAATATTTTCATGTCACAGAAAAAAGTTTGTTGTATTTTACACCTAAAAGCCAAAAGATATTAAATTTTTTCTCCGAAATCATTCGATCGGCTTTGTCGCCACCAATAATAGCAAAGCACTACCATAAATTTATTTCTTATAGTGATATTTTGAATACAATTTTCAACTAAAAATTCTACTTTATTACCCGCTAACGATGCAAAATTATTAAACAAAGTTAAGGCAGTTTTGCGGGAAACCCGCGTATTCAAGACTAACAGTCCACCCCTCTTACATTTGCGCTTAAAAAATAGCTGGTGAAAATATTCTTTAACACGAACAATTTAAAACTAGAATACTTAGAGATTAGAAATTTAAAAAATTCTTATATTTTCCCAAACGAATTTTCTATACTGATTTTATTTTATAGAGTTTCATAATAATAATTGATAACTGGATTCCTTCAATCTGCAAATTCTTATTAGTTTCTCTAACAAGTCTCCAACCCTGTTTAACCCTCAGATATTATGCATTTCGCACATATAATGATGTGGTTGCAGCTAAACCCAAATCAATTATTTAACAAAAACATTAATTACTTTCTCACAAGATCGTTTATTAAGCAAAATGGCTCCTTTTGGTGACGACGGCGATCCTTGCGTTAAAGTGATATATTTGAATATGTCTTGTTATTGCCTTGAAATAACTACTCGTATGTTTAGTCTGGCAGGGAAATTAAATTTTCATTCATATTCAAATAACAGCGTGTGAACATGAATTGCACTATAAAATGCATATAAAGAACTTTTCCATACATTTTTCTCTGCTACAAATCTTTGCATTTTTCCCAAAGTTTAGGTAGTGCACTTTTTTGTTATATTAAGGGGAAAAAAAAGGTAAAGGAAAAACACCAGCCATTGTTATGCATTTGTTTGTGCTTCTAGTGTTGTAGTTGCATTCTTGCCAGTTCTTGCTCACCATAAAAGACATATGAAATTTTTCCTAACACCGACATAAGAAAAGAAAAAACGAAAGAACATTTTTTTCCATAATTTAAACTCTTTTTGTTGTAAGTTTTTCTTTATTCTTACTCATACAACAGTCTTGAATTTTCAGCTCAACTTAAGTTTTTGTTTGAAGTTTTGTGTGAGTGTGTTGCTTTCTTTTTGTTGCTCGTAAAGGAATCCCAGTAGTTTGCAAACAGAATGGCGTTGCAAGAAAACACCAAATTGCACCTGGTTTTTGTGATCATTTTGGTGGGTTTACAAACAATTGCTTTTAAGAAAGTGTAAAACTAAATTTTAAATTGAACATGGAAACCAACTTGGCTTGGCTTTACTTTCGTATTTTATATATGTATTTGCACTTTTTTTTGCACACATTTTTCGGCACCTTTAAGTTTAAAAGACGTCACTTCAACTACATGCAAGATTAATTTATTATCCTTAAGAAACTATAACAAAAAATAACTTCAACCAAAAACACCAACACTAGCACTAACACTAGCACTAACACATCCGGACTATAATCTCCATATATATTATTGTAAAACGGCTTTGCTGGCAATATTTTGTAGTGGGTATTCGTACCAGTTGAGGACTCTACCCAATTAACAATAAAATGTCTCTCTTACTTTTTACACTTGTTTTGTTGGCTTCATGACGTTGGATATTTCAATTTCTTTTTTTTAATAAAATTTATATTTAAGAGAAAAAAAATATTTTTTATATTAAAGCGAAATTTTTGTCTTATGCACTTCTTCTAAGCAGGAATATTTTCAAAACAAACGTTTCTTATCGTTATTGAAAATCACGCTTTACACCCGTTGCTATTATTAAACCGCTCGTTTCAATGGTTCGTTACAAACTGGTTTCGTTAAAATACTTTCATAGTAGTAGTTTCATTCTTATTCGTCCTTTTTAGTCGTTACGCTTTCAGCTTTTATGTTATATTTTCATACAATTTGTTGTGATTTCGTTTACGTTTTATTATTGTTATTGTCTACGGCAAGCATGTCGTGTCATGTCTAAGTGTTTGTGCGTGCGTCTGTTAATGTGCTAACGTGTGTCCTTATTTTACGAAACTTTACGATTGCGGGAGTATATTTACTGTATTATGAGCTCAACAATAACGTATCGTTATTTTTCAACACTGAGCCAACACTTTATTTTATTACATTATGCTGGTTTCTCCCTCTCTTTGTATTAACAAAATTATCAAATACACAAATACCGGAAGAGAGCAAAAGTGTTATACATGTGGGCTTTTTTTGTTGGCGCCAAAATGTACTAGAAAAATTAGCTGGATTTGTGCAAATGCAGTGCCTTTAAAACTGTAGTTATAACAAAAACTGACTGTTATAATTGCGGAAAAAATGCACTGTGTTCTGTAAATGGTTCAACATGAAATTTCACACAGTTATTGGTGCAACTTCTCTCAATTGATGATGATGATGATGATGATGTTATTGAAAGAAAAATCTCAAGATTACAATATATTTATGAACTAAATGTTTTCAAATGTTACTTTATAGTGTGTTACGGAACATTGGCATATAGACAGCTGGAAAATACTCAAAAGGAGGCTACTCGTACATATTTGTTTTTTAGTATATCCTCAGTTTCTGTCTACTTTTATTGTTTCCTGGTTTTTGGTTGAAAATTTAGTAAAAAATATTTTTGTATGCGTTTAGCTTTCAACTCGGTTTTGAGAGACAATATCTTAATGTATGTTTCAAATTTGTCACAAGTTTTTGTTCAAATTAGACTGCCGAAGTGTTCAAATTTGTAATTTCATTATGATATTTAAAATTTTAAATAATACAGTTTACAGTGAACCACAAACTGAATTATTTACAATCCTGTACATCGTTTAAAACTTTTTTCAGCCCAACGGATATGTGAAAAAAAAAACTCTCTGAAAGTTTGGTAACATAAACAGCAGAAGCATTTTTTAAGCGTTAGATTCGTTAGAATTTAACTGATATTGTTCTGCTGTTCACTGCTAAATATACCCAACATTGCGTCTTTTGTTCTATGTTGTATTAATACGAATTGTTTGCTGGGTTATTGATTACTTGTGTAATACAATATGTATGCATCACTCGCTATTGTGTGTTTTTTATGTTATTGTTTTAATTGGGAGAAAATGTTGGTTATTGTTTCTTTCATCTGAGTCTTTGGTAGGAATCGAATGTCCGACCTCTGCACTGTTGGTCGAATACTCTACCAACGTGACCAACGAGCTATAACTATCCTGCCCGTCTGTGCACAAATTTTAATTTCAAATATCCTGAATTTCGATTACCGCAAAATATATCAATAAACTTATTAAAATTATAAGTCATATATTAGATCTTTGAAATTTTTATGTTATTTTAAATATGTAATTTTTTTTTTTGAAACATAAACTATTATTTGCGCAATTCATTGCAAATAATCGCAAGTAAAAACTTCAACCATTCACATTCTTTAATTAAGAATTTGATTATCTTCTGACTTCATTGTTTTTATTTAATTGCAACAAACATTTAGGAAAATAGGGTTAAAGTCAGTAAAAACTACTAAAAGATAAACATTTATAAAGACTAATTTTATTTAATCTGCCTGCGCAAATATTTGGCGGAAGCTTTAATTTCGCTGCAGTATTTTGGAAAGATATATAGTTTAGAATGATTTTGAGTCTACGCAATAAAAATAATATAATTATTTGTATTTTTGTGGTAAAAAAAATGTTTAACTGCTCATTTTTAATGGTGAACGTGATATAGAAAGAGCTGACTTGAGTGTTAGTTTGTGGCTCTCTAGTTCACTATGATTGAATAACTTCTTTAATACTATGTTTGCAATATCCTTCGAGCTTCATATATTTACGACTTTTTATAAAAAGTTGGATAATTTTGTTTAATATCTGGTTTTTTTCTAGAGCACTTCCTTAGGAACAAGGAAAAAAAAAGATTTATTGAAACAAAATCGTTTAATTTGTAACAAAAAATTACAATGACTTAATTTATTACCATTGTTTAGAGATCTTACTTTAAAAATTCGATTCTAAAATAAAAGAAATAAATATTAAAAGTGCTTAAATCTTTTGTTCATAATTTCGGGATTTTAGTAACTGAAATTCAACCTTGAATGCCAGTTAAGCGTTACCCTCTCTTTAAAAATAAAGCGAATCCAAATTTCACCCATTTAGTAACAATTTCGTAACAAAAAGTCCGCAGACAAGGCAGAAAAATTGGCAAAAATATTAGATAATATGTAGTACAAAAATTATGCTTCTTTGTTTTACTGGAGCTAAAAAATACACAAATTATTTTTTACCATTTTTTTTCTATTTTCGAAATAAGTGAAGGCCTTGGTCACTAGTGCTGTTAAAATTTATTATAATTTAAATAAAATACTGCTGCGTAAGTATGTTTTCATGTTAATTTATCTCCGATTTCGTATTTAATAAACTCTTTGTTTTATCTCACATATTTAAGTTGCTGATTCAAAAAGACCCATTAATTCAATCTAAACTGGGTTGTTAGTCCAAATCAGCGTTGCCAAATGGGCAGATTTGTGTGCATTTTGCAGTGTTTAAAAGTAATTAGCGGTTTTGGCGCTTTTTGTTTTGAAAATTAGATTTTACGAAAGTTGTACAGATTTTGCTATTTTTTGATCCATACTTTTTAAAATAAGTTCTCTACTTTCAACTTTTTTATTTGTGTGGTCTTAATTTTATCCTATTACAGTCATTTTCGGTTAATTATTCCCGGATAACTGATTTGCCCGCTTAATTGAGTCATGTTTAACTGCGGTATCTCTTTAATTGACTCTTAAAATTGCACAAGTTTGAACAAATCACATACAAAAGTTTCATTTGCAAGTTCCCAAAAACTGAAAATAGTTTTCACAGCCAAATAAAAGTATATGTGAACTTTCAAAATCATTTGTTCTTATATATTTTGTAATGTTTGTTCGTTTTATTGATTGTGCTGCTCAATTAAAGAAGTTTTTTTTAATTGTGTCAATTCATTGATCATTTCCGCTTAATAGCTCCAAAAACCATATATTTTTAGAAACTCAATTAACTCAATTTGTGAAACAGTGGTGAAATAAGGTTTTATTAAATCCTTTTGTTGCAACACTAATTAAATGCAAACAGTTGTGTTTTTCTACATGGAGTCTAATTTTATGGTTTAAAATATAAATCATAAAATACTCTCCTTTTAAGCCTTCGTTCAGCTTTAAACTTCGTACAAAATTTCGCTTTAATTAGGCTTTATTTATGTACAGATTTTTTATTAAAAATTATTAAAAATTAAATCGAACAAAATTATTTTACAAATAATTGAATTTTAGTAAAATATCTACAATTAATTTTATACAAAAAAATAATGAATGACTTTTTTTTAATTTCGATTCTGTTTTTGCCACAAATAAAATGGAGTTCAATAATATACAAAAATGTACAATATTTTGTTAAACAGATTCATATAAAAATTATTGGTGTGGTTTGATAATGCGAGACATCACGTTTCAAACGCTACATTTATAATATATATGTAAATATATATGTACACTTCTGCTTATAGTTAATCCTCGAAAGTCAAAATTATTTCAAATGAATCCCATACACTTGTTTTTCAAGCACACGGCTAGAAACGTCTATGAGTTGACTTTGAGTCTGGTAAATGTATTATACAATGTGAGGTGGCCTGTTGTTTTTATATAACATTTGTTTTGGTTTCACTATTCGTAGAGTCTCTAAGTTTACGAGTGTGTGGTGAGAGTGCAAGAAATGAGCGCACTCTCTTTGGCGGAAAGCTTTTTTTCTCTTTTCTAGTTTGTTTGCTTGTTGTTTGATGAGACTGCTGGTGAAATACATACTTTTCAGTTATAAATTTTTGTGTCCTAGGACAACAATATTTTGTGCTGTTTTCCAGAATATATTACTCTGTTTGAAAGCTTTTTTTGACCAATATTTCAACAGTACAAAAACAAAAAGTGAAACAACTAAAAGTGTTTACTACGAAATTATACTATGGTTGCGTTCAATGTACTCTACATACCTACACATGTATGTATGTATGTATGTATGTGTGCACATGCCTATACAAAAGGAACCGCCGAAAACAAAATCTATAATACAACTAACGCAACTCTTTTTGCAGCCAACGTACACTCATAAATATCTACATGTGTCCGTGTACGTGTTTCTTTCTGGCCCAACTTTATGTGTATTTAACCCATATTTTGAATTAACATTTACAAACACTAACTGTATTATTCTCTTTTCTTGCCACCTCTTAAAACTATTGCTTACCTTTGGGTTTTATTGAAAACTCTTTATTTAAGAAATGTTCATCGTGCCGTCTCCACAACACTCATGCATTTACAAAGTACGTGCAAAGGTGCAAGTAAGTCCCAACAAACAAATTCTTTGTAGAGCCCAGTATCATCTACTTTCTGTGCCTCTAGCATCGAACAACTTTTCTTATAAACTGTGAAAGAAAAACTTTTATCGTTTCTTGATTGGCAGGCATAAAGTGTGTCTGTATTTTAATGCGTAAACAGGCACAAGTAGTTTTTATCGGAATGCGAGTGTTTCCATTGATCTAGTGTCAAATAAAAGGAAACGTCAAAACAAAAATAAGTTGTCAGTAAAAACAAAGCATGAATGAATTGTGACAATTTGATATAAAACTGAATCTTATTGAATATTTATTTGAATGCATGAATTAATTTCCACAATCCAAACTCGAACTCTGGATATTTGCTTTTCTTTAGTACAGTAGACATCCAATAGTACGCACCTGCGTTTTAACGAATTTTCACTAGTGCAAATGCAAATTTTTCGCATAGGATATGCGGCGGCGTACTTTTGGTGTGCGGTGAACTACGTAATAGTGCTCAGTTGGTATGAGTTTTTGTGACAACAAGTGTCTGGTGTGTCGTGTTCTAAATTTGTAGTATATTTGCAGTAAGAAAAGCTGGAAGCTTAAAATTTATTTACCAGATAAATTATATAAACTAACCATTCGCACTATAACAAAACAGAAAGTTGCGTAATATGCCCCGAAGTCATACTACAGTTTGTGGGGTTGACAAGTCCGAAAAATTTAATAGATACTAGAGAAATTTTTATGACAAGAATCTCACTTAATAACGAAGTAGACAATTTAAAAGGAGAACAATTTTGTAGTCCTATAATAGCAATTTTCAGTTCAAACACACTAAAGGACTATCCACTGTACTCACTTTTTAGCCGGCATGAGCTACATACGGAAAAATTTTGTATTTAGAAATAGTGCGCGCTAATAATAATTATCATTTCTATGTTAAGAAATTAAAATAAAATAGATTTAGTATTTTGTATTTTTCCTTTCCTATCGCTTTGAAATGCCAATTATTTTGACAATTCTTGCAGAAAACTTTTCACTAACTTCAACGGCTGATAGTTCTCCTATGGCCACTTTTGGTTTTGATTAACATCGTGTTTCTGTCATGTGAAATGTTTCGCGATGCAAGAAACACAAAAACCAGGTACAGGATTTACAGAGGCATGTAAAAACGATATTGATCTTATAAAATATTACGTTTTGTTGAAATTGTTGTGCTGTTGAAGTTTTATTGTAAACAATTTTTATAAACATATTAGCAAAAATCAGATGTGCCTGGTGTGCAGTGTCCTGTTTAATCCAATGTTTTATTAGGGAACAAAAGGTAAAAATTTTGTCCGTTTTTACTTGCTTTAATAGAAATCTCAGCCTCTTTTATAGCCCATTATATTTTTTATACTACAGTTCATCTGTTTTCCATTAGCAATAATTGTTATTTAAGTTTTAGCACAAAAGCTATAAAGGTTTTATCCGTTTTTCGCTATTTTTAGCTCCTGCCAGTTCGAGTCCCAAGTTTTAATGTGGCCATACCGAAAGATGCGCCTAAAATTTGAGCCAAATCAATGCAGTCGTGTATAAATACACAAATAAGTTTTAGCCAACTTTAACAATTCCCTTACCCCCGAAAAATATCCAATAGTAATTTAAATCAAACGAAATGACTGGCGATAAATTAAACAATTTATTAAATATTTATTGTCATTTAATTCATAAGAATTTAAGTCAATCTAAATGACTGACGATAAATTAAACAAAGTTTCATTTATTTCATAAGAAATAAAACGCAAATAATTGTTTATAACTGCCTGTTAAAAGAGAAAATTTTTAACTAGAGTTAAGCTGGAGAATTAAATATTAAATAATAAATTGGAGTTCAATTCCTGCATCTTTATAAATAGGTGTAGTCGTATATAGATATAATTTCAATATGTTATTAATTTAGGTCGACTCTGCGTGTTTGTTGGGCTTTTGTGTGCTGGGTTGTTCGTCTATATGCAAACGTGTGGTCTAGAATGTTTGCAAGTGCCGGTGCGTGTTTATTATATTGAGTATTTTTGGCCTATTGTAAAGACTTTAAGGGGGTTTGTGTTTGCTTTCCTTTTGTTTCTTTGCACTCTGCATTGTTTTAATAATTTGAGCATTTTCCATTTTGTTTTTATTTGTTATTTCAAAACAAGTCTCCAGCGATTTGTGTTCAAGTGATTGTCAAACTCTATGACAAATAGCAGAGTAGGTACGATAATATTTTGAAACAAAAAGATTTATTTTTTTAAGAAACAAAAAGTATAAATATACTAGACTAGTGTACACAAATAGTAAAACAGTGCGCTATAGTACAATAACATTATTCGGAAATATTAAGGTTAAATAAGAATTAATTTTAATTCAAAATTTCTATAATTCAAGCAAAGCAAAAGGCAGAAATAAGTTAAAGCTGAACAATGACACACTAGCGATTTAAAGTTGACCGATAAATACTATTTTCAGCTATAAATCTGTTCAAATTACACTTTAGTTCAAATCTTAAACGAATAGCTAAGAGCAACATGTCAATCAATTGTAGTACCAATGTCCCCTCCCCATGTGTTCATGTCTAATAATTCTTTTAGCATCTTATGTGATGGCAAAGAGTGCGGAATAATTATTGTCCGCTTAAAAAAAAAAATCGAAACGAAACGAAAGAAAATGAGCTGAAAGAAATATTCATATTTTGGACGTGTCGTTTGATCGGCAAAGAAGATGGTGCACCAAAATGTTTCCTTTCTATGTCGGCACATACATACAAAACGGAAATTATATACTAGATATTTTGTTTTTAAAGTTATATGTACAATACATTTTTGTAAAAAAGATGCGAACGCTTTATTTTTAATGTTTGAAAACTTTAAACGCGTGGTGTGAACAAATGATCAAACAGAACTGTCGGCATATAGACTGATATAAAACTCGCCGAATATTTAATGTTTGTTTTTGAAACTTCTTTTTTATAAAATAGTCCGATAGTTTAGTTTTAATGTTTGAAAACTTTAAACGCGTGGTGTGAACAAATGATCAAACAGCACTGCGCCATGACCACTGACCACATATGCGATAGGAAGACATGATGTCATCGATACTTTTGTGGGGGTTGTTAATATGACAACGATGTTTACTGAACTTGCAGATTTGTAATTTTAATGGTGCATGAGGATCACAATGAAACTTTATCAGCTAAATCGGACAATATAAACAACAAACTTTTACATTTTAGAAAAATTTACAACAAGGGGGCTCAAATATGTTATTTATATACAAAAGAGTTACTTTGAGTCCCTTAAAGTTGTATATTCCAGAGTCCAATACTTTAAAATCCTCAATGTTAAAACCTTTTGTATACGGTTGTTTGCTAGAAAATTTTTGCCAAATAAAAAAGTCACGCGGAACCAGTATTTCATAATAGTTGCAGTACACGATACTAAAAAGCTTTAAATTTCCAAGGGCTTTGAAAAAGTACTAGTATTATTTATTTATTTAAATTATAATAAATCATTAAATTAAATTTTAGTAAATTTTTTAACAAAAAAATCATTAGCTTAAAAGTCTTAATGAAAGTACTTAATTATGAGTCATCTGGAAATCCCACAATTAATTTGGAATGCTTAAAAAGCAGCCAAATGATTTTCCATACTCAAGAATGCAACGTTTAAATACACAATGTCTGCTGGGACAGGTGTAAATGTTTTCTTTGAATCACATAAAAACATACGTAGTCGCATATCTGAACTTTGGACTGTGGCCCACCTTTGCCATCCTGACTTCAAGTAATTATGCACGTACATCTCAATTAAAATTACACACTAGATCACACACCGATGCACACACACACACACGTATGCCACATTATACATATGACTCGTTACAGCAACCTGTTCATTTCTATCAGGTATTCATTCAATTCAATCTGGTCATAATAGTAAAAGCTTTGATGACATTTAGTGCACCAATTGGTGACTTTTTCCTCTACTTTAGTCAGTTGGAGAAGTGGAACTTTTTAATTGTTTTGTGATTTCTGTGCTGTTTTGGCTTTTACTCAGTAAAAAAAGACATTACGTGTAATTTGTATTCGCACAATTCAAAATTAAGAAGTTGGCATGGGATTAGGTGGAGTTTTGAATAAAGGATTTACGGTATTCAATTCAAATAAATAATACATACAGTAGAAATTACAGTTATTACTAGAGGCCTAACTGCAAAAATAACATATCTAACCAACATGAGTATATTTTTGGAACCGAGTTTTTGATGCAAAATTGTTCTAAATATAACAACACCTCATTTTGGAAAATATAGAAGCGCTTAGCTAAATGTTGAAAGGATTATAATTTCTTCCATTTAAAAAAAAAAACAACCTTGGGACAGGCTGCCAAATAATTATTTCCCTCTACATGGGTTTTTGTTTGTAGCTTATAGTAGACCAGATCTCTACACCCATCTTCCTGAAATTATCAAATTATTTAACTTGGACTCTTGAATGAATTCTAGGCTACTTTTTTTCAAAATCTTTTTAGCGTTTGAAGAGGCCCAAAAATAATGAGGCGCCAAAATGTGCCCCACAAAAAATGGACCATTAAAATCACTTTATAAATTTTCAAAATTGTTTTTGCATATGGAAAGCAAAGCACTCCGACCTCAACTAGTCATACAAAAAGACTAAAGTTTTTAAGGCGATATAAAGGCATATTCCTGTAGTAGATCAGAGAAAAGCAATTCGGGATTGTTGCAAGGGACGCAATCCCAACAAAGCCATGCTGGCTACCAGTTCATTTTTTATTCCCACGTTAAAACTATCAACAATATTTATTAATTACCTGAAAAGGTCTGTAGATCCAGGGGCTTCTATTCACCGCACTATAGAATCATTTATTCGTAAGCGAACAATAGGAGTTTCTAGTGCACCGGCCAGAACAAACCCTTATGGTATTTCATTCAAATTTTTTGTATTAGAAGATATTAACAAAAAAACTTGTTTATAAAAATATGTTTCCCTGTGCTTTAGAAAATAATTGAACTTGTATTAAATGAGGCTACTGGATTAATAACGAAATTTAGATTATTTATGGTGCATTTGATCTAAGACCTTTTGTTGGGTTCTCTAAAAAAGTTCATCACCGAATTTTAAATATATTAATCTGTGTTCGATAAAAACTGATTTGTTGACCCTTTTAAGTTTCTTATTATTTTTATTTGTGCACAATTTCCGTTCGGCTTGAGGTCAAGTTATATATTAATGTATGATAAACTGGTATTCTTCTAGTCTTCATTATAAATATTATTATGAATATCTTCATAAACATTCAAATACTACAATATTAATAATAAATTAAATAATTTGTGCACAGTAGAAATACACCCCTATTCTGCGTTTCTAGTACGTTCCCGCATTCACCTTCAACCTAATCGAAAGAAAACGAAGAAGGGAAGAGTATGTTTAACCAGCTGCTTTGCTATGAAACGTATGAAATAGAAACAGGTAAAAATTTGGCATTTTAATTGTTAAACGGTAAAAAGTTAAATTTATTAAATTTAGGGAAAAAAACCGCGATTAATTAATTAAATAAATGCATCGGTTAAGTGCGGAAAGAGGAAAAAAGACAGAAGCAGTGTTTGTGGCCAAACTATTGCATTGTGAAGAATCCTGTTGCGCCTCAGGTGATGTTTTTTTAGATTTAAGCTTGATTTGGTTAAACTTCGAAAAGAAATGGAAGCGGTGGCTGTGGCGTTGTCACTGGAAGAGGAGAACAATGAGCTTTCATATTGGATTTTTCGATAGATTAAATAAAACTTTTAAAAACAGCTAAAAAAAACTATAACACAATAAATTTATATGTAGCCTTTTACACTTAAATTTTATTTAATTGGAGATTTTTTGACCAAAACCGAAAATCGAAAAACATTCCGTCAATAAATAGATGAACTGCAAAAACGTAGCCACGATCGTAGCACAGACTACATACGATCCGAAAAGAAATCGAAATGAAGCGGGGAACGGAACACCGAGTACCAAATTTGCCGAACGGAAAAAATTTCGATTCGAGTCGTAACGCATAATAGGGGTGCATGCATATAATATATAACATTATGAAAATCGTTTCAGATTATGCTATTTGAGGTGATACTGGGTACAGCTACTGCCGTCTTAAAGCGCTAATTTCTTAGATGCATTTTTATTTATAGATGTTTAAAATATTGATTGAATCTGTGATTGATTATTTTAACTATCAAAATATTGTCACATGCGCCTACAAAACAGAATCTTGTGCTAAATTAGCCACAAAAGCTGTATTAACTAGATATGCAAAACGAAAAGCTTTTTCTTAATGTTATTAAAAATCAACGTTGACATATTGATCTGATAATGAACTCCCATGTGACACACTTTCATTATTTTATTTCTACTAGAGGTGTTGTGTCATAAATCCTTAAACTGTCATCACTTTCGAACTGCGCCCATCATAATTTTGATCAGATTTGATAAATAACCTTTTTTTTTTTGATTCGTTTTGAAATTTTCTTCTTACTTTTTTGCTTTAAAGTATCTGAAAACACCTTTAAACAAAACTGTAAACAAAAACACTTGAGTTCAATTTTCATCACTACAGGTATTCGTTGCCATGTTGTTGTTTTTCTTTTCTCTATTTTGTTGTTGTTTGTTCGCAGAAAATTCATAAAAACACAAAATATAATTATCGCATGAAATCATAACAATACAATTTTTTTTTAAGAAGAACAAAAAAATAACTTCCCATTAAATAGAACAACAATAGAAGCAATAAAAATGATTGTATATGAAAATAATAACAACTCGCGTAAGAAGTTTTTATAACTACTTGAAAAATTAAAGGAGAACGATGGAAAAAAAAACCAAACAACGACGGGTTAAAAAATCTTGTGGAAGCAGAACGTGAGGTCTGGAAATGAGTTACGCAAATAATAATTTTAAGCGAATTAAAAGTGTTTAGCAATTTTGCATCTGCATTAAGCTGATTTGAGTTTTAATAATTTTTGTTACACAACAACAAGCCAGAAGGATGTAGATGTAGTAATATCTGCTCGGTGAAGAGATGTTACAAAATTTCTGGCAGTAGGTTTTAGTTGGTTCATATTTTATTGGGAAATTTCCACGGAATAGTTAGACATGCTACCGAGATGGAGCTCTCGTCAGCCGGTGAGATGGTCATATTGCTTTAGTTTTCTAACCTAAAATTTTTTACAGAATGTGAGGATCAAACGCATTCACACAACAATCTTTGCCGACGCGCCATGAACGTTTGAAATAGTTCGTAAGCAGGGCAAATAACTACTACATATTTTATTAACGACCACTAACACTGGTAGTGGATACAGGCCATTTTATTAGTATTTTCAACCGAAATTCGCCAATTTCATTCAAAACATGTTTCCTTTGATTGTAGTGGCCAAAACCCAGAAGTGTAAACAATCATCGTCAATGTAGTCAAAACTAATATATAAGACAAAAATTAATTGATTCAATTACTTTGTCTTTTAGAAATAGCAAAATTGTTGCGGGAAATTTTCAATTTGTTTCTGTGTAGGCTGGCCTTAGTGCCGTATAATAAATGCAGCGCAAGCTACAGCAATGATCATATATTTAATTACGCCAAGTTTTGTACTTCTTAAATTCTTAATCGATTAATCGAATAAACGGATTTTTATAATCGATTAAAGTAGAAAAAAAATCCTCTCATAAAAGTAGTTTGTCTAGTTTTTTATCATGAATATTACTGATATATAAAAATGATATAAGATTGGATTTAAAGATGTCAAAGTTCAGCCAAAATTTAATAAAGTTATACGTTTCCATTGAAAAAACTGCTTAAGTTTCTTAGTAGATCGGACTAAAGAAAGTTAGTACAACATTTCGACCGCCAGAAACAGTTTTTCCTGCTTGCCAAACTGTGCACTCAGGGGTAAAGGTAAAAAAGCAGTTCCTCGGTTTCCGCGGCAATCAAAACTCTAGGAAGTTCCTGGCAGCAAGGTAAACAAAATGTCACTAGAATGCTTTGAAAGCGGGGAAATGTTATGGTTGTGGCCTAAACCACTATTAAGGTCTATTTTTTATGATCCAAATGTCCTGAAAGTGCTGTTATCTTAAAATGGATTCCTGCTATTCGTAAGAACTGGATTAGAAATTTTTCAGGAAACAGTCTATTTAAGACCAACTCAGGTGTCCTGACTTCAGCCAATGTCTAGGTACTTACAGGCAGGCCTGAGCTCCTGAGAAAAGGATTAGAGTTATCTTGTCACTCCACATATCACAAAAAAATTACCCAACATATATATTTGCCCTAATTTCGGTACTGAACCGTTGACAAGCTCTCAAAACACTATTTGTGTTTTTTAAAGCAGTTGAATATAAACTTGGAGGTTTTAACGTATCTTGCCAATGTTTCCCAAATTACTGATGGAGCGTCTATGCCGTGCCATTTTATAGACAGCTGGAAAACCAACAAAAAACTGTTATATATTTTGATTCTCTATAAACTTTAAATAGCTTTAAATCCACAGGTCAAAAGCTCAACTTTCATTGAAGTATGACAAGAAAAAAACCTGACAATTGACTTGTTACAGACTTAAAGAAATGTAGTAAGTGGCAACATAATGCTGTAACTTGTGTAATTCGGAGAGGAGTATTACAAAATATCTAACCGTATTGACTTGAAATCAAAAGAAAAAATCACCATGTTGCCAAAGCAGAAATTTGGCGCAAAATGGCCACATCTGACAGCTCTACAAGTCATTGTGGTGAGTCCGTTTTATTAGCGCAATTTTTGCTGTAAAACGATTTAGGCAAAACATCGTTTCCAGCACGCACTTTTTGTATGGGCTCTGTCGAAAACAGCCCTAAATATTCCATGTCAATTAAGAAACAGTGAATTTTCATATTCAAATTGTTTCACAGCACAACAACATTTAACACTGTGATTTGGCAATTTATTTAGTTTGGAAAATATTATTTAATTTTCACTCTTAGGAGCAGTTGCTTAAATAATGGCACAAGTTACAAGTTGTGTTTAGGGGGTTGGTTGGTTGGTTGGTTGGTTGGTTGGTTGGTTGGTTGGTTATTTCTACCTGTTTCACATTGTTTGTAATTTGCTTAATTTAAGTTTTCCAAATTAGGGTTGTTGGAAAATTTTTCACATTTTTGCTGTTTTCTTGAACAAACTTTTTTGACTTTTGATTTTTATCATAATGTTAATTATGATGACTTTATTTTCTTAACTTTTTGTTTTCGTAGCAAACAAATACACGTACTCAGAACAAAAACTTTATCGATTTACCTTTTTCGCTTTGTGTCTCCTTCTTCTAGATTCCACTTGACTGTTTTTATTGCTGTTGCGTAAAAAGAACTTCCAAAAAGGGGTTTAACAGAGGAGTTTCCATCGCATTATTTAATTGCTTTGCTTGTATATGTATTGAGCTGAAGTGGTGGTCGTGTTAATTACAAACATATAAAATTAGATTTTTGCTCTGCTTGTTTTTACACAAACAAACGAAAATAAAAATAAATTGACTAAAAAGCTTTTATTAAGCATTTAAACAGATCTTGATTTTGGTTTTAGACTGTTTTTAGTTGAGTGCTTGAATAAGGTCAACTCATACAAATAATAAGAACTTGAATTATAACACGGGAAGTTATCGGTCCCCTTACAAACAAACAAAAAAATGAAAGAATATGTTAATTTTACCATAAAACATAAAAAGTGCGTAAAATTTGGAAAAGTCAATATTTAATGGCATTTTAATTAACCTTTTGAGATCAATTACGCATGTTAAGAAAAATAAACTACAAATTGTTAAATAGGAGAACAAATATTAATATGCCGATATCACAAACACTAGAACGTAAATAAGAACTTCACAGAAACCCGAACGAAGACTGCAAAATAATTTGATAATTTATAGTTGGAGTTGAAGAAGGAATTAAATTACGAATATAATTGGTTGATAATAGCTTTTGTTAATACGTTAACTTTTAGTCAAGATTTTGTTAGAATATTTCACCTGAATTTGTTGCTTTGATACGTAATAAAGCATCAAGCCTGGTCTGTGTCCTCAATGGTCTCAGCTTTTACAACTTAAAGCTGTTGTCTGACGTGTTCGAGCAAGCTCGTGCATGTTTGACAAACGGCAGAATGACTAACAAATTAAGGTAATCACAAGTAACAAGTACTAGAAAAATATAATTTTAGTGAATAAAACAAGTTACTAAATACCAAAGAAACTATCGATATCGGTATAAATATTTAGAAATTAAACAAATCCCACTTATGTATTTCATTTTAAGATTTTCAGTTTAACTTTAGCTGCAACTTTTTCTCTGAGTGTCTCTTTCGTAAGCAATCAATTAATCTCTAAGCCACTGAACTGATTTCTTTTTATATAAAAGGAATGACTCGAATGTTTATGTTCACATTTTGTCTTTCAAGTTTTTAAGAAAAGCATCCATAAGCTCGTAATACATTGAAAATAGGCGAGGGCCAAAACTGGTGAATGCGGTAGCTGAGGCATAATAACGGTGTTGTGTATGGCCAAACAACGGCGGCAGGAAATCTTCCAACTTTTGTGCCTCTCACAAACTTGCTGAATGGGTAAAACTGTTCAAGACGAGTGTACCAATTAGAAAAAAAAAGAGAACAAACCTCGTATACTGAAAAATCTAAGAAAACTAAGAAGTATTGCGGATTGTTTGGCTTCAACTTCATTCAATCATTCTGAACAACAGAATTCGTTGAATCAGTTAATGAATTTTTTGAATACAAAATACTAAAGGAATTTCCGGTTTCAAACAACAGTTTTGCAAAATCAGTTGATGAACAAAACCAGCAAATATTACCAACAAAAAACTATGTCCGAGTAGTTTTGCTCATCTCAGTATCTTTTGAAACAAAAAGTAATTCTTTTGCAACGAGCATCATCATCCTAGAAAAGAAAAACAGCTTGTATTTTCAAAGTTTTTAAACAAAATATTAATTAATATTCTTTGAATAATGTTTTGTATGCGTATGTGACAATCTTTTTTGGAAATTATCTGTCAATCGATGAAACTGATATTTATTTTCTTAAATAGTAACTCGAGTTATTAATCATGTTTGTATTTTACTTGTATTCAAAATTTATAGGAAAGTGATTGTCTTTTTGTATTTTCTTAGTTAATTGAACAAAGATTGTATTAGTAGTATTATTAATTATAATCACTACGATCGAATTTCCAATTGTTTGTACACAAACATTTCAAAACCAAGAGTCGAATATTCACTCATTTTTAATTTGGAAATTCTTATTAAATTGAATAGAAATGAAAATTTGTATAACATATAACATTTAACAAATATCTAACTGCAAAAGAATGAAGTTTAACCGAAAACGTTTAATACTCATACTACGATGACCTTAAAATCTTCAAAACAAATCTCTTGATTAGAACTCTTGAACGTTTCGATTTCTTGGCCAAGCGATTAGTCCACGTCTTCGCTTGAGTGTAATTTTGTTTTGCCTCATCACTTTTATATATTTTCATTGATTCGTCCTGGCTTCAGTTCAAAACTATAGAGACTTTTAAGGCGCATTCATAATTATTAAGTCATAGTATTAACAACAATTAAAGATCAGAATACTTTTTTTTTTAAATTTTATAATTCCTATTTTATTTATAACGAACAATTTCGCATTAAGACGAAAACACATCATCGAAGCAGGAGATTTTTTTTTCCTGTGCTATTTTCTGAAGTATTTTTATAAGAGTCTGCTATAAGAAAGGAGTTGATTTTCATGCCTTCTTATTGAATATGAAAGACAACTGCATTCCAGTTGTACACAAACTGGCAACATGTTTATGCAACCACTCATGTTTCTTTGTTGATTGTGTGAGTGTGTAGTCATGGTTTCATTTCGTGTTGCATTCGAGGTTTCAAAAATATCAAAATGTTTTGATATTTTCTATTTGCATTTTCTGTATGTAGATCGCCATCGAGTTCTGTTGCTTTTATAAAACATCAATTAGTTGAATGAAGTTTAGAAAAAAGTTAATGCATTTAATTCTGCTACGGTTGCTCTTCGTCGAATCGACGAAGCTCGTCTAGTCTTGCTCAGCCAACTTTTTTGTGTGTTCTCAAATTACGTTCTATTTGCTAAAGCCTTTATTAGTTGATGACTTTGCTGAGTTGAATTTTGTGCTTCATCCGCAAAAAGGTCTAAAAACTGTTTTTTTTTTGCATTATTAGACTTATAATCTTTAAGAAATGTGTATGAAATAGTTAATTCTTAATTTTTAAATTTTTTATTTTTAAAGTTTATGTTTCTGAAAAAACAAAAAAAAACTATTAAACTTTTTATCGAATATTATGAGAAAGAAATAATTTTTATATTATTTCTCTTCATTTGTTAATAAAATGTTTGTTAATGTTTGTCACATAAATCTGGAAAATAACCTGAAACTTTATAAAGCTTTTTTAAAGCCAATATGAAGTTATTGAGTTCAGCTTTGGGGAACAGTAAGTGCCTCAAATACAGAAATATTGCAAAGATACCAGTCAAAAACTATAAGGCTTATTGTTCAATCTCCTTGGTATATTTCCAACGATGCCATACATAACGATCTAAATATACAAACTGTTAAAGAACTAATAAATTCATACAGCGAAAAAGATTTAAAAAGACTAAATAATCATGTAAATCCTGCGGCTATTGTGTTATTACACGATACTGATGAAATTCGTGTTAGATCTTCCAATTTTTTCCTTGTATTTTAATCAATGTTTTAATTATTATATAATTTGTTTCCTTTTTTTATTGTTTTCTTTTAACTTAAAAATTATTAATTACTAAAACTTAAGTTGTTTTTTATTGTAAATATAAGAAAGACTAAGTTTTTTCTTTCAAATTTCATGATATTGTGTTTCTATAGTTATACCCGTTTTTATATGTGTAACTCTAAATGTCTCTTAATTTTGCTTATTTTAATATAAAAAGATAGCTGGAAAAAAATAACATAAAAAAAAAGATTTACCTTAAAAATTTTCGTTTTTTAGTTCTTCAATTTGCTGAATGAAAGAGTAACCGTTCAGGGCCAACATAATTAATTCTTATTAAAAATGTTTCATAAATTATCCCTAATTAATTTGTATAGACGATTGTTGTGCAAAAACATTTGAGACGGCAAGAATCTTAATTTTATTCAAGAGCATTAAATTTTTATTTAATTAAAATTCTTAAGATTTTAATTTTCTTTATTTATAAAAGATAAATTTCAAGTGTCGTTTCGTATTTCTGTAATATTCAAATATTAAATTTTAATTAGGAAATTCTTTTACGACATTTAAATAAAAGAAAGGGAACCAAACTTGAACAAATTACACCTTTCACGATTGATGTTTACAAGTTCATGAGGTAGAACCGAAACCAAATAAAATGCTTTCACACAAGTATCTAATAAAGCCCCCCTCGTTCAAACATTTAAATAAAAACACTTGATACGAAACGTTGAAAAACTTTAAATAAGAGCATTAAGAATAGATTTATATGCGATGACGAATAATGGATTTACTTATTAAACTGCTTCTGCCATTTATATAGAAATTATCCATAATTTTTTTTTTGAAGCCAGTAGTCAAAACACACATAAATAAAGTTGTTCTTAAATGCAATTAACTTCTTCAAATGAACTTCATTTCATCATATGACACTGTGTTTCCAGCGAACTGTTGTAATATTTCGGTTATTTCTTAGTGTTTGAAAAATCTGGGCATTCGAGGAAGTTTTTATAGACAAGTTTTAGGGGTTTTTCTGGAGCCAAATAATTTGTCATTTGTCTGAGGTCTTCGTTTGGCTTTTTTTTTTCAATAAGTATTTTGCCAATAAAAGTAAACTTCTATGGATAAACTAGTACTGATCTCGGTGATTTTTGCAATCAAAAACATTCTTTCGCAAGGACTTAAAGAAAGTTTTAAAACAGCTTTTTTGCGAAAAACCTGCGTTATGGGGTTCCCCCAGATACCTAAAATGCATCCTAAACTTCCAAATACCTTTAAATTTGAAACAAAAATCCTCAACTTACTGGCCGAAATACGGACAAACACAATAATATCCGTTAATTTGAATACATTATTGTTTCAGCCGATTAAAACTGCGATATTGAGAGTTTAGAAAGCAAGAAAAAAAGTTATTGGTCGTGTATAAAAAGGAACTCGTATCCGTTAAAAAATTTAATTTGCTTTAAAATAGTTTAAGACTTTTGTTTTTATTCTTTTTAGGGAACAGATAAAACATTTGAATAATTTACCTTCGTAAATAACAAAGTGAAAACTTACAAATAAATGCTTCTGATATAATAGTACGATTTTTATCTGTGAGACAAAATAGTTGTTGGAGTTAAAGTTTGGTCATTCCAATAACAGCAAAAGATTTGGTGTTTATTAATTAAGAGTTTTTAATTATCTTTTTTTTAAGGATTTCAATATATTTTTTTTGTAATTTTTCAAAATATTATATGCAAAAGTCTTTGCTAAAGTGAGTGGACTATTTTTCCAAGTATTTTTTGTTTTGTGGGCCAAGAACGAAATTTTTTTTCTATAGAATTAAAAAAAATATGTTAAAATAAAAGTTTTTGTCATCCAAAAATAATCTATTTTAGTCTTATCCGCCGCAAAAACTTCTTCAAAACTATCAAGAATTTATTATTATTCTTATTCTGAACAGAGAAATATATTTATTTGATTTAATTTATGGAGCCAAGTTAATAGACCCACTTGACTTTTGGCTGCATGTGGCTTTTCCTTTCCTGAGCAGAAGTATTATTGTCTTTAACACAATGAACATTTTCATAGGAAATAGTAATAATTTCTATATAGAAGGTGTCAGAAAAATTATTACCCTTTTGGAAGATGCTTTCATTTGATCAATTATTCAATAGTAGTTCATATCTTGACGTGAGTTTTGCATCTGTTTGTTTGCCAAAGCAGAACTGACACTGACTCAAATACTGTGGAAATGCTCGATAAGGCGGACAACTTTTGTGGCAAAGAAAAATAATGTATTTTTTTCGGTAACTAAATCTATTTATAAATTAACCTGTGATCAATTTTTTAAGCTTGATAATTTAGTTGCTTCAAAATTGCTAAATTTTGATTTCACTGTTTTGAATAGCTCGACTGGTTGGTTTAGAGAAATTCCACTGGGCTCTTTAAATACTATTCACATCGTATTGTTTATTATCCTGGTATTACGTTCAGCCTGTAGCCTTAAGATATTTTATTGAGTCCACACTCCGACAGCTCTACAAGACTGCAGCTTATGTGAATGCCCAAGAATGTGCTGCTCTTGACAGGCCAGCCTGGCCATTCTCCGAGTAGGTGGACGGCCGTTTGTGCCTTCTTCCTGGAATTGCCATCTTGAATAACTATTCCTTTGAATAGTAAAAGGACTTGTATATTTACAACACGTACGTCGATAACCACTTGTTATTTATAGTTTATAGAAGTTTTTATTACTCCTGTTGCCGCATAACTTTTACTTGTACTCGTATTTGTCTAAGCGAAACTCCTTTTATGATACGCAAAGTGTATAAAAATTTGTATGTAAATTAAAATATTTTGTTCTCATAGATTCTGTTTTCCTTCCTTGTGCATATTATTCGTATTTTGTGCTTTGTCAATGGCTTGCATCTTTTTCCTGCTTCTTTTCTGTTTTTCTATAGTCTGCTCCTTATTAGTTTAATACATTTAAAGTTATTCATATGTTTTTCTTGGTTTTTATATTCATTGAGTCGAGCACATCCTTTGACGTTCAATGTTCTATTGTTTATCTAAGTTTTATAGGACTTTTTGGAACTTCTTTTATTTGACTTGTTTTTATCTCTATATCGCACGTATTTTGAAATTTATAATGGAAAAGATTCTGACATGAGTTGGAGTTCAAAGTCAAATACAATATTCGTTCGGTTGTTTTTCAAACAATAGTAAAATTAAAATTCCTTTGATGATAATAATTGAATATCGTAATTTGAAAAAGTATACATATGTATGTATGTACATATTTTAGTTAATGATGAAACTAAAATTGTAAAATTAATTTTCGTGTGTCGCTGTCAGCACTTTAAAAAAAGAAGTCATGTCAACAAATGACACGAGTGGGCATGTAAGAAACCAGATGGCAAATATCTACGGCTTTCATGGGACCCACTACATCTTTGTAACAATCAAGGGGGAGGCTGGGGGGTTATATTTGATTGAAAATATCAAAATGTTTCTGAGCTGGAACCAGAATAGCTGAAGTCGCTGTTTGGAAAAGCCCAAAACACTGTTGGAGCCTCTCACAGCACTCTGCCTGTTATACGCACGTATACGGAAAGTGCATATCCAGGGCACACACTTGCAGATTCAGAATCAACGTCGTAGCAATGGGACAGTATAAGTTATGCGTGTACGTAGTGTGAACAATACTTTGCTCGCGCGGCACTCGCGGATGGCTGTTTTACCTCCAAATATTCATCTAGAATGTGTGACCACCTCACGTGCCTTCATTCTCCAATCGTCCAATATTAATCCATGAATTTTTTTTTATCGACGATTGTAGCGACACTCAGTAAACAACTTTGTAGCCCTTGAAATTGATGGCACTGATGAGTTCCCGTAGTATTTAGCAAGTCTTTCCTTGGCTTCAGTGATAGTTTTATACGCAAAAAACAATTTTTAAACAACGCACAAAATACACTTTTTCATTATTGTTAAAACTTATGAGGATGTGGGCCTTCGATGTCCGCTGTCAAACAGAAACTTAGTAACGCAGTTTACTCAAAACTTGACAGTAGCCTGTCAACAGCTGGTGGTACTTAAAGTCATATTTAAAGTTGCTGTTCGGGAAATGAGAAACGTCACTGAGTTATCAAGCCACCCTTGCGGTGCATGTATTTTGTCAAATTATTTATATATATTTAAATTAAAGTTTAATTACACAATTCTATTGAAATTTAATAATTAATATTTTATTTATCAGACTTTCGATTTTTAATTTCTTTTTAATATAAAAGCATGTACAATGAATGTGCTTTACATTTTTAATTTACCCGACGCACACACTTTTAACAACCAGCTCCAAATATGTAAGTTAATTAAAACATACACGGGACCTACAATTTCTGAGTACCCGTATAAAAAATAAAGAAATCGAAACAGTTTTTAAAAAGTCATTTGCCCTGTCATCACAATTCCAGGAAATCACGCTCGCACTAGAAGCAGAAGTATATGAGGGCGGTCCATAGTTGTCTTGCCGACTATATTTTTCCAATTTGCTTGAACCATCGCGCTCAGGAGTGAAAGTAGTTCATTGTCAACCCCCAGCAGCCTGATTTTCAGAGTTCAAAACATAAAAAGCATAAATTTGGAAAAAAAAATACAATATTTTAATTTAAGCTTTAAGCTTGTGACACTTTCTTTCTCGGCAAAAATTTCCTTGTTGCTGATATTTAATGGAATAAATCAAATTGTGGTTGGTATATTGTTTATTAATCCCGTAGTATCTAATAATTTGATTCTAAAGGCCTGGAATGATCTGGAAAGAAACATATTTATTACAATAAATGCTGCAGCGACACCTGAAAACTGTCTGACCTCAAAAAACCAGGTTGCGAATGTGATCTGAAGCTGCTAAGCCCCAATTTTAACCGCTGACGAAGCTGTCTTATAGTACAGTGTGCGGTTATCTTAAAAACTAGACAATATAAATGAATATATAACTCTATATGTATGTCCTTTTTTCCATTTTACTCTTCTCTCTTATTCTCTGTTATATTCAAAACATAGAAACAAATTTTATTCCAAAACATTTTTGTTAACAAGTGAATCTTAAACAAGGAAATTTAATTGTCAAATTATTCTCAATTAAACTGTAAATTTGTTTTTGGCTCAAGGTCGTGGCCTCCATATACAGCACCTTACACTTGAACTAGGAAAATGGGTTTATGGGCGTTTTTTTTTTTTGTGAACTTTTTTGATGCAATTTTTATTTATTCCATTGGCAAAATGACAAAATAGCGCTTTAACATATTTGAAGATTTTATCAATTGCAAGTTAAGAATTTTTGCATGAAAAATATACATTCTTATATTAGGAGACAGGAAGTCAAAGTGGTCTTAAGTGACGATGCTTTTCTAACTGGGGAAGCACAGTGAGATATCTGAAGCCTCCTCTTATGTTTTGTAATATCGAAAGTTTTCCATCTGGTGCGTGAGACGGAAGAAATCCTTTTATTAATAGCGGCCGCCCTAATGTCTATTTAACATTATGCCTTCATTTGAATTTCTATGTGTCTTATAAATTTTGTATAAATAAATTTTATTTAAAGCAGTCCAAAAATTATCTTTAATTACTGCGCCATTTAAGGGATGAAAAAAATTTGTTTTCAAATGCTTCAATTTAGTTTAAATTAAAAATAATTTATTGTTATGAAATTAAAAAATTTTCATATCAACCAGATTGCGAAGCGATTTAATAATTACAGCTTTGAATATGTGCTGTAAAGCAACGCGCCGGCTTCATGATACGCCAAATTAGTTGCGCAGCAGTGCCCTTATGGCACTTTTGCTTACTAACTATTTCAGTGTTGTTTTCTAGGTTTCCATTCATCTATTTTAATTTTTGCATTTTTAGTTTCATCGGACATAACCTACAATAGTTCACAACAGCTGTTTTTGTGCTGATTTCACGGTGGGTTAAAAAAGTGAAATAATTGCAACAGAAACACTTTGTTCTTGGCGCCATAAAAAATTTACTTGCAAAACAGCTGATGTCAGCCGATATAATTTAAAATTAAAGCACTGCCAATGCAGCTCGACATTTACAAATGTATGTTCATGTATCTTGACAACACTTTTTTATTGGGCGTTGCATATTTTGATCAATTCTGCAGTCAAGCATTTTATATTTAGTTCTATTGAACGATTCTGAAGAAACCCCCTTTCTAATAACTTGTAAGTCTAACCTCTTTACCTGACTTTCATGAGACTTAAACAGTCCTTAAAAGAAATTTAAAAATGAAAAATGCACACTTTCACAACATCACATTTAAAACGCAAAACATTTATTTTATAAAGGAAATAGCACACAGAACATTCATAATTTATCAGCTCTCGTCTCCACTTCAAAACTTTCACACGAAAATATTGTGAAGAAGTGAAAATAAGTAAGACGTGAAGTTTTTTTTTTTTTTTTGCACATCCAACTCTTTCTTAATGTTTAATAAATGGTTGATAAATCCAGAAATGCGAGCCTGAGAGCAATAATGGTGTAAGTCACATTTTACGAAATTATTAGCGGGCGCTTAATCATTCTGTCGTTTTCGCAGTTAAAGGCTTGATATTAAAAGTTTGGCTTTTTCCATAAAAAAATATATATTTCAGTAGCGGCTCAGTTAAAATAAATCGATAAAAATCATTGCAATTGCTGATAAGTGAATGAAAAAAGATAAGTTCATACTTCAAAAACTTTCTTAACAGTGTTTTGATGTTTTGCAGCCTTTATTGGTGGATGTCCTCTAAAGTTTATAACACTTTAAATGTCAAAGATATGCTTCGTTGGTTGCATTCCGACCATTGAATTTAATTATAACAAATTTCTGATTTTGTGACTTAGATGCAAATTGCACCAAAGCGTTTAAAGACAGAGTTTCGTAACGCTTGCAGGAGTTAAAAATTATGACAAAACAACTTGACAGATTGCACATTCATACGTTACGTTGTATCACTCTCACACACTTAAGGCAGACACAATCTGGTGTCAAAAGAATAACAATATTATTAACAGGAGTAGAAAGTAAAAAAGCACTGCATTATTTCACAAAACAATGCACACACAGTTAAAACCACAGAGTTAAAACCAGGCGCAAACACCAGAACAACACACACCTCCAACAATTTCTGACAGCTGGCTGGCTGTCTGCTACTTGTTTGGCAAATAACACATCGCAAACACTCAAGAGCTGAGAACTTCATTCAGTTATTTAAAACAATGTTATCGCGGTTAATTACACAAGGAAGTCGTCACGTAAGATATTCAATTTTAGCACGGCAGGGAAACAAGTTGTAAGAAATGTTCTTGAACACTTATTTATAGCTTCTTGGTATCTTCTGCTATGATCCTGCAAGTGAAGTTGACAATAAATTTTGAATAAAAGTTTTGGGTACTTTTTTTATTTCTGAATACACTGCGAATACACTTGGGGCAACTTTCACATTTTGGCATGTTTTACCATAAACATTTGATGCTCATACTTTTAGTGTTTTTAGAGGATTCTGTGCCTCAGTGTGACCGACCATTCCCAAAAAAAAAAAATATGATTTTTCATTAAAGAAAACTATATCAAGAAGTGTTTCCAAAAATTACAAAACTGGCCGAATAAAACTAAATTCAATAACAAAACCCATCTTAAGGGCAATTTAAATTTTAGTACCGACAACACGTTCAGTTTTGATGGTGTAAAAGCAAATATCGTGGCAAGAGAATTGACATTTCACAAAACTTTATAATTTTTAGAAATGTTGTTAAAAGACAAAATTCTTTATTTCGTCAAGGTTGAATTTCTACAAAATGTCGATTGTCTTGCAGGCGATAGTGCGCCATCGTAGCTCGACCTTGCAAATCTGATCAACGTGGAGAAGACCTCATGTCATGCCAAAAAGTTAAAGCAAATTTGTGTTATATAATTTCTTTATCTTTAACTTTCACTGCTGCATAATTTCAACTTTTTGTCTGTGTGTGTGTATTTTCTGCTCATATATGAGTTGAGATTCGATGGTGTGAAAACGAAATAGACGGGTGAATTGGATTTTCAACACTCGTCACAAATCTCATTTGATATCCTCAATTCACAAGTTGTTGCCGTCTAACCACACTTTAAGTCACGTCGTTAGCTCAGAATAGTTAATTCTTGACATATCGGAAAACTTATGTGCTTCAGCCGACTTTTCACGAAACGAAACAAAACTATTTTTAATATAAAAATCTGTTCTTGTCTTGATACATTCGAATTCCATTAATAAACTTTTCTACTAATTTAAGTCTTCTGAAATATAAAATGAGGAATTATTTTAACACTCAGTTCTATTTATATTTGTTGCAGTTATTGCCTGAATTGTCTCTTTCTTTATGAATGGTGCAATTTATCAATCTAGAAAACATTGTGGGTACATAAACACTGGTAAGGGGTAAGCCTGACCTGTGCAATTTGTAGAAATTTTCGCTTCTACATTGAAGAATTATTTTTTAAACAAACACAAATTTTAGCATGACTTAAATCACTTACACAATTCTAGAAAAATTTGTTGGCCACAAAAAAATAGATCATTATTATGGGGTTTAAACTTTTAAATGAAACAAGTTTTTTCTTTGTGCCGTCCAACTGAAGAATTTATTAAAGGTTTTTGTGCAGGTTTTCCTTCTTCTCGCTTTATAATATTATTAGTGCTCTTTGGAATTAATATAAAATGTAATATCATAGATGTGAAGTTTAAGTGTTCTTTTGGCACACAATCATACATTGCATGTAAATAATAACTATTGTTTCATTAATATGATCGTACTTACATATATTTTGCAGAAAAAAATAGTGGTCTTACCTGAAAAAATAGCAAAAAAAAGAACTTTATTTGAAAATTGTTTTAAAAAGTGTGCCAAAAATATAATATATTTATAAAACGAACTGTTTTTCAAACAACAAAATTTTGCCAACTGTTTCTAAAAGAGGGGACTAAAAAGATATATAGTGGTTGTTTTTTTTAGTTACATGAAAACTATTGATATGGATAACTATTGCTTGACAGCTGAGAATGCCAAACTACCTTGACATTTCTGTTTGCAAACTACACGGAACACTTTGATCAAAGAACTGTGTTTAGTGATGACGTTCATTTCTGGTTAAATGGCTGCATCAATAAGCAGAATTGCCTTTTTATCCATTAAACTTTACTGGTTAGTGTGGCCTACACGGCATCATCGGTCCCTATTCCTTTCGAAATGACCAAGATAGTTTGCTTAAAAGGGTCACGTGACGAATCATGGGTACATGACTGCGACATCGACAGTAGAAAATCGCAAGCCAACTAAACAAGCGAAGTCGCTGGAAATGTGAACTATAAAACATCATTAAGAAAAACCATAATGGAGTGTACGTAGGCTGTGAAATTTTCAAGTTCACCTTCTAAATAGGTGTGTTCAAAACCTCGTATATGTAAACTAAGTTGCCAGTAAGCAAATATGTTTGGCATTTATATCGTCAAAGTTTAATTTGTGTCGCAAAGGTGGGAAATGGGCACAGAGTGCAAAGTGGATCCTACATATTCCATTAAATTGTGACTTCTTACTTTCATGCAGAAGTGCCTGCAGTGTTTTTTATACGCTGAAAAGCGGCATTTTAGGTTTTAAAATGTAACAAGATAGAATGTATTATTCGCATAAATGTACATGATTTTTTTAATTTTGTGTAAAAAGTATCAAAACTGAACATTATATATTTGCTTTACTTTTTTCTTTGTTTTCAATTAAACTTAATTATTTATTTAATGGTTCTGTCAATATGTAACAAATATTTATAACAAATAAAAGAATAAGTGACAAATAACAAGAGAAATACCTTTATTGGTACTAATGATGAAGAAACAGCTATTTGTGTGGCGTGTAAACTCGTTTGTGACATACTGTATATACAAGTAGTTATTATAAAATGCATTGCCTTAATGTAAGACTAATTTTGCGAGCTATGACAACGTGGAGAGGTTTGTTTCATGTAAACTGGATATGGCGCTATTTTTACAAACTATTTTATTTCAGGCCACTGTGCCTTGCAGCAAACGGGTATTAGGCAACAAAATATTTACTTAAAATTGTTTTCATACTTTAATAAAATAAAAGATTTACTGCTGTGCGCTATTCAATTTCAGAAAAATTTTTCTCTTACTGGATCTAATAAATAGCACTATTAACGCAAATAAAAAAGCAGCAAACATTTCCTGACTTCAACATGAAAATTTTTTGTTTGGGTTATAATTTAAAGCTAAAAGTTAATACCCCGAATAAATCTCATAGAAATTTGTTTTTTTACATATTCTTTAAATATTAAAATAAATAAACCACACAGTTCAGTTTCTTGGCTCCTTTTTTCTTACCCTGCAATATTTTAATATTCCTTCAGCTGAGACTTATGGGTGTAAACGTATGCAAATCTTGTTGCATTTCTCTGACAAGAAAAGACTTACTACCGGATAAACTGCATTACAAATTTGACAAATCTTAAAATAGTTGTACGGAAAAAATAAAACGGAATCAAATTTTTTTCTCATGCAGTTGCTATAGTTGCCTTTGTCTTGATATTTGCATCTTAAATAAAAAAAAAAAAAAAATCTCATCGCTACTTAACATAGAAAATGAACACAGAAAAGGAATTGTAGAAAAAAGCCATGAGTCGCAGCTTTATCTTGCAGTATGTTAACCTAAAACCTCAAGCTAAATGCAAAAGTATCTATCAGTAAACTTGTTTGTCGTATGCAGTATGTTGGAATTGCTAAAAACGAATACATGAATGCATGAATATAATTTAGGCAACCATTTCGCATTACTTATACTATCCGAAAGCCGAAATCTTAGGAAAGATAAGAAAAAATAACAAAACGTCTACTGTCATACATTTTGAAAAAAAAAAACGAAATAAGCAAAAGACAGCGAAACCGTTTTTAATAATGACGCATTTGGCTCGTAAGAATGAGAATGGAAACGGTGAAATGGCACTATCAGGCTTGTTGATATTGTCAATTACTCCTCAGGTAAAGCGTAAAGGGAAAGTAAAATGCCACCAGGTAACTACAGTCTCTTTTGATGGGGATAAGCACTGGAAATGCACTATCGTCAATGAAACGATGTATTTGCGTTAAATTATAATCGAACAAACAAACAAACACATCCACAGGCTCATGTGTACATGTTTTTTAGTGTTGGTGTAAATATTCTATATACTAGATCGGATCAGAAAAGATTGAATTTTCAGATTTGTGCAAACATTTTTATTTATTCATCAATTTCTATTTTGCCCTCTTTGAACTAATATCCCCTAAATATAATGCAATTTTGCCAGCCCTCTCAGCCACTCGATTTTTATATACTTATGCCTTGCAAAACGCCGTCCTTCCATGGATCTCCTCAAACTTAGGAACAGGAAAAAGCTTAGGGGCCATGTTTGTTAAATATGGGGGCCAAATATTCCGAACAAGCCATAACGAGGAGGAGGAGGAGGAGTCGCGATGCAAAAGCCCTTTCCCTTGTTTTCCTCAATTTTAAAAATTCTTTCTGGTAAGCGACGCATAACTTCAATATATGGCTACTTATTAAACATACGACCGTGTAGCAAGAATTCTGGAACCACTACGCTGCGGTAATCATCAGTCTCTCTAGTTTTTGGCACAGGAAAAACTCGCAGAGAGTCAAGTCTGGCTCGGTTTTTTTTTTACCAAAGAATTAGGATTGTTTTTCATTCATTGCCACCGCCACACCCAACATGTGCACAATTTCCAAAATCATGGCGTGGCAAGAGAAAACCCATATACACACATCCTCAGCAATTTGTCTAATAGTGATTCGTCAATTCTCAATAAGAATTCTCTTCGCTATCTCAACACTTTTCTCGGTGGTTGATGTAACGGGACGTCACACTCGAGCTTCATCATGCACATCTTTTTGACCGTCTTTGAAAAGCTTGTTAACCTCTTGTAAACAGTTTATCACTCAGAGTTCAACCACCCTGTACCACTATTAACATATCAGCTGCTTTTATACCCTTAATTCCATAATTTGATGCAAGTTTTTGCATCCGTTTTGCTTGACAGCATGAAATTCCCAAAAACGCAAACCATTTGCAACTTTTAGGGAACTGTGAACCTGCTCAAATATTCGAGACGAATATCTAGGCCAGAGAATTTTAAAATGCACTTAATTTATTGATCAGACCTCGTATTCTTCTTACTACAATTCTGATTTTGTTGTGTATTAAAATCGAACAAATCTTTTGCTTTAAAAGTTTATCGCACTTTATATTGTACTTGAATGAGCGTAAGAAACATGTAGAAACATGTTTTTCTGAAGACTCACTTAGTTAAATGTTCTTAATTTTAGCAACTAAACGGTGGACTTATAGTAATCGCAAGTCCATTTATATGTAGGTTTTTTTAAAACAATACTCATCATCCTTCCAAAATATGATGATTCACATTTACTTTTCGATTTTCATCATACGAAACTTGCACATAAGAACCGAAACTATTGTTGGCTGAGTCCTGTTGACAGCAAAGGATTCCATCACATGGAACCGCTTCTGCTGCTTGTGTTATCTTTTAAGTACTTTTAGTTTTTTTGCCGTGCATGTGCTTTGGATGTGTTGTTGGTTGTTGCATGCCTTCAAAAACTGAAAGGCACGAATTTATATAGTTACAAGAAGTTTTAAGCCACGCATTAGGGACAAAACGCAGATTTTTTTTCTTCTTTTACTATCTATTAAAATCCATTTGGTTTTTGGTCTGGCAACGAAATGACAAATGAGGTACGGGGTTAAAATGAATAATAAAAAAGAGATTTAGGTTGTGCACGAGGGCGCACAGTTCATCTATAAAGACAAGCACCAGATTAATGTAGGCTTATTTACAATTTTTGTGTCTGAAGATGGTGGGATTACGAAATTTTTTTATTTGCTTCTATACGTTGTTTTCTAATGCAGTAAGTTTTTATGAAAAGGGTTATTACAGTCAGTAGCTGGATGATTCCCTTTCGAATTAGAAACTTTTGTTTTACACTTGAATATTAGCGATTAAAAACCTGTAATGAATTCGGCCAAAGCAAATTCACATCACGATTTATAACAAACTGAGCAAAACCATCAGTCGTTGTGCTTTCGATTGATGTTGCTTATCATCACAAGTAAGAGCATAAGCAGTCAGTCTCTTTGATTTTACAGAAGTTAAATTATTTGCATTCGAAGGTCCAAAAAGTAACTGTTGGTGGAACTTCTAGAAAATTGCAGCTTAGTTTTGTTTTCGTTTCTTGCAGCAAGTAATCGGTTTCCTTCTATTTAATAGCATAAGAACACATTTGCTGAGAAAAAAAAATATATATGATTGAGATGACCATATTCTAAGAGCAAAATACAATACTATTGTTAAAAGAAATGGTTGCAGACAAATATATAATATGATTGCATTTATAGTTGTCCAAATAATACTTTATTATGTAAAAATAAAACTATTGTTTTATAAAAAAAATTGTATAAAAAAAATAAAACTATTGTATTATTGCCATGACTAACCATAATATTTTAAAAATTAGAATATTACTCTTACATCCAAACATATAGTATTTTCAATTCCAATCATATTATACAGAGTTAAAGTTTAGGTCACCATGTTATATTCTAACACTTTTATTTACACATTTAATGACTTTTTAAATCGCTCAGCTAATTTGATATACGAGTATAGCAACAAATCACTACGACAATACGAGTATGCAATTTCTTGTCTTAACAGTATTTGTAATAAATTTTTGTATGCAGACAATTCTTAGGCTCACAGTTTCTTAACGTGACTTGAATTCACAAAAATGTTGTTCTGTGTATAAAATTTTGTGATTTTAAAACCTCCAGCTAAGCCAACAACTTTTTGAAATCACTCTATTTTTTTTTTAATTTTATAGTAAAATACTAAATGCGTCAAGTGGTTTTTTTTATTAAAAAAAAAAAAATGCTTAAAACTAAGAAAATTCCAATACACTTTTATAAAGAAACGAAAAAAAAAATAAAACATTCTCCCATAAATTGACAATTATCTTTATTTTACCCACAACAATGGCAGGAATAAATGCAAAACATATTGTTTGATATCTTCAATTTGATTGCAAAAAAATCGTTCAATTTATGCACACAAAGTAGAAAAGAAATTTTCAATGGACTAGAGCATTAAAAAAATATATCTTGTATTTCTTAAACTTAACAAAAACATATGTTCAACTGACATAGAAAATATGTATGTCTTATAGTATAAGACGCA
Organism: Epicampocera succincta; assembly: GCA_932526305.1. Classification (NCBI taxonomy): domain Eukaryota; kingdom Metazoa; phylum Arthropoda; class Insecta; order Diptera; family Tachinidae; genus Epicampocera; species Epicampocera succincta. Next base: position 66,041,274 of record OW052034.1, read on the forward strand.
ATTTATGTTAATAGTGTCCGACCGACCGTTGAGATTCGGCCCTTAGCGATGTTTTAATGAATTTGGTATTCGGTTCTTATGCAGTTCAACACGAATATCAAGTTCTTGATTAAAGCACCCATATTTTTCTGCTTTGAAATCTAAAACATTTTGGCCCCAAAAAAGCCGAAAAAAGAATATCGACACATGTTTCCTGTTTCGGCAAATCATAAAAATGCCAGCGGAATATTCGGCTTGGGATTCACCTTCCGTCGAAGACAAACAACGTATTCGGTCAAAATCTGATGACTTGTAACCACATTTTAGTACATATGTATATAATATTAAAAGATAAATGTTTTTCTACTGGTACCAAGCGGTAAAAGCCAAAGTCAAACGTTCACTTCGTTGTGCTTTCAGACAAAGAAGCCAATTGTTGCTTCTGGTCAACATTTAAAGAATCACTTTTAAAATCTTGGAAAAAAAATATAATATAAATATATAATAATAAATAAAATCCACAAAATCCTGCCAAGCCTATTTCAGGAGCAAATGGTAAATGCAAAAATAATCTTCAATTCGCATCTCTTCGCAGAAAATATTTTATAAATGAGCGAAAAGAATCTGAAGCTTTTACGAACGCCACAATATTTATAAAAAGAAGCAATTCAGTAATTCCACTTTACTACAATAACGAATTATTAACTAGAAATGAATCAGGGGAAGCCCTTGCCAATTGTTGCCGGTCTGTGGCCATCATTTTGTTTTATTATTGTCTGTTGTTTATTATACAATTACTGCTGTCACAGCATCGTGACATGGTGAGCAGCTTGTCCCTGCGATGACAAAACTTAATTACCAAATTGAGTGCAGCACCAATTTAATGGCAAATGCATTGTTGCATCTTAGTCGACCCCCAACCAAAACGAGTTTTATCAGGTATCCCTTAGTGCGGATTTTACGCTGGCGTCATTATCGATTCGTACTTCTTCACAAATGGAACGATATGGAAGTAGATGACAAGTGATTCCGACAAGCTGGTGCTGCGTGATGCACAGTGGATTCCGCAGATCACATTCTACATTAGCGGGATGAGTTTATGCACATACAGGTGACATAATTTAGTCGCCCATGGCATGCAGCCCTGCACCGTTTTTCTTATATGCCATAAAGCCGCCGAATCGACCGTTGTCTTCAAAGTGGACATAATCAAAGCCATTCCTAAAATTCATTTACAGTGATATGAAATCGCTTGTTTCTCTTTACTCACAGCAAATTGATTAATAGAATAACTTAAAACATTTCTTATTTGATTTTTATATTGTAGTAAAAAAACTTAATGATATCGAACCAGTCATTGCGAAGAGGGCATGAAGTCTTACTTCTCAAATATACATTTTTGGACGCCATATCATTATGTATTCCCTCGCAAATATATGATAAAATTAATGAAGATATTAGCAGCATTAACGAAATATCAGTCTTGCAACATGTGAGTCCCTAGATTGTTCGTTCAATCAGTTTTAAGTTTCAGCTGTAAGAAAAAAAGGTTTTCATACCACCTTCACCATCTCATCATATTCCTTTTTTAAGGTTTAAGCAATAACTGCGTAACTTAAAAAAAAAATACATTGAGGCAATTGCTAAAAGAGGAAATGTTACTCGGATTCAACTCGGTTTAAAAATTCCTTAGTTGGTGCCCAATAATTTCTAAAAAAAAACATCAGAAATCCTAAACATGCTGCTGTTTTTTAAAGGCACGTTTCCATTTTGGTGCGTTTTGTAATTTCTAAGTTGACAACGCTGTTCGTATTCTACACTTACAATATATTCACACATTGTAACTACAAATATATTTATTTAATTAGTCTTTGTGTTTAATAAAATCAATAACACTTTATTTTTAATGAAACTTTCTATTCGTGTTTCAAATTTTAACATTAAAACTCATAGTAAATAGCAATTGACAATAATAATTAATTACGATTTTCTTCTTTTTACAGGTTCTGTTTTCATATTCAAATTTTTCATAATGTTTGTAAGTACTTTTAATTGAAAATTATTGTAAAAAGAATATATTATATAATTTATTAAGTCTAGGCTGACAAATAGTTCTATTTTCTATAATATTTATACAGCATCGTTAACTCTTTGCAGGAGATTTTGTAAAAGCTGACAAAATGTATCTACTGTGGGAGGGGTTTTCACCTCAAACCCTCAAATTATCTTTGATATTTATAAAAAAAGAGTTAATTCCGCTGAATTCCATATAATATTTTGCCTAGAACATTAATTAATTAATATCATGAAATCAAAAAAGTGATCTCTACGTCATAAATGTGATTTCAAAACCACAAATGTGATTTCAAAATCACAAATGTGATTTCTAAGTCACATAGTGTAATTTCAAATTCACAAATATGATTTCAAAATCACCCAGCAAGTAATTTTAAATTTGGTGATGTTCAGAATTCAATATTTTTAAGCAGATATTTTCACATATCAAAACCTTTACTATTTCACCACTGGGTATTTATCCGTGTTTTTACTCTTCGTGCATATAAATGTGAATGATACTGTTCTATTTTTCTTTAATAAAAATGCAGAACTGATTTCTGTTTGCAAGATTATTGCTTATAACAATATTGTTTGAGTTGTATGAGCAGTCATTATTATACCTACAAAATTCTTCGATTCCAATCAACAAAACCCTTCCATAAGGAGCCACATTTACTATCCTAAGAATGGAGCAATAATCTCATACGTAATTTTTTGTTAACTTTTAATTTTTTAAGTTTCAGTGTGATACCAACTATTACTTGGCAAACTCGTAGAAGTGACTATCATTAAAGACTTTTATTGCTTGTTGAAGTGTTTTAGAACCGATTGCAAAATATTTAATTTATTTTGTATTAAAGTGTTTTGTGATAAGCTGTAGCTCTATAACCAACTCCTTTTATCTGCCACTATCAAAAAAATAAACAAAAAAAAAACTAAAAAACAAAAGTGTACTGGTTGGTATTGGATATCAACATGAATGAATTAAAGGAAATTGCAATAAGTATTTCATGAATTGAAAATGAATTTCACATTAAAATAATCTGTAAATGTATGAACATTCTTACATATAGATAGATGGATGGATGTCTGTATGTTTGTTTGCTTTCATCAAAACGTGTGTTTGTACATCAGTGTTGCAATGAATATCAATTTGTTGGCAAGTCGAATATCGAATATCTGAAGCAATATTTGCGAATATCGAATACAAGCATTCATGTACTAGCTAAATATTCGAGTCCTGGTTACATCGATCTCCTTTAGGATAGTACTACATATTCAGAAAAATCGGAAATAATTGTTTAGCCACCTATAAACATAATTTGTTAATTTAATTTACTTAAATACATATTGGACGCTTACTTAAGACCTTAAGACGTTAATATAATACAGTAATAATGTTGGAATGAAATTTTTTTTATAATTCAAGTAGGTAATTTTATAGCATTTTCGTCATAGATCCGCCGCGGCATCGAATTACTTTTTCGAATAAATTTGGCCGGAGTTGCTGGCTTGTCTGCATAAGCCAAACATTTAACAAAGCCCCATAAAAAACAATACAGAGGCAGAAACGAGGGGCCAGCGAACAGGATCACTTCTGGAAAGAATGTTGTCATCAAATTGATTTTGCAATAAATCGATTGTTAAGCGCGCTGTACGGCAAGTTGCTACGTTTTGTAGCAACCAAATATCGTTGATGTTTAGCTGATTTATTTTTGGAAACAAATTTCGAGAGAAATGCGATATAGCCGCAATATTATCCTTAGCACACATTTCTTTGCCTTGTTGTCATTTTGGAAAGAAGGAAGCAGATTAAATGAAAGCGACAACGATCAACAATTGCACGATTGCAATTGACCGTAAATGGGACAAAAAACTCCATGATTAATTTTTTTTTTCAAAGTAAATTTCCACAATTTGAAAGCTTTGTTCTAGCGTTAAGCGATGACACCCCAAAGCCTACGGATGGGTAATGTCAGCAGAGTTTTACATTCGCAGCTGTCGATAGTTATCGATGTCGATATATTTCATGGGGCTATTACGCAATATTTTGTACATTAATTTTGATAGCAAATTATTCAAATTCATTTAGAATTTAGAATACTTTTTTAAAATATCTAGTTGACTTTCATTAAAATGTTCAAATCTATCAGATGTATACGTTAAGTATAGGACCGCAGCAGATAAAATGAAAAGTTGTTTCTCTAAAATCTGAGTTACAAACTGTGCAAAGACACACTGACCTGCTGATGAACGGTTTCGAAGTTGATGTCGAGCAACTGATTCCACTGACAGCGTTGCTAAGCATCGGGTGGAAGTCATGAAATTGGGAAATTACTAAAAGTAACTGGAATCATTAATAATAATAATAAAACGAATACGTGCACTAAGTTTTGCTTATCGGTAGTTAATTCATTTGCTCAGTAGGTAAAAAAAGGATATACGTTCTTGTCGAAAGTCTTTTAGTAACTGGGAAAATATTTTTTCTGACTTTAAGACAGGAAAAACAAACTATTAATTTATAAATACATGAGTAGTTGTTGAAAATTTAAAAAAAAAATCGTTTTTTAAGATTTCATGCCACTTACGGCATTCTGGCACACGCTGGACGGAAGGATTGTCTTTCTCTACGGTATATCGCATATAAATATATCCAGCATATAGCACCGCTTGCAAGATGACATTCCGCAACTTGAGAAACATATATGACAGCAATTTCGTTTGTTTTCATTTTTAATAAAAAAAATTCATTGAATCAGTTAATAAATTTCTTGAATACAGACCTATAAAGCAATTGACAAAATTTTTGCAAAATTAAATATTGAACGAAAAAACCCAATTTTTAAGCAAAAAAAAAACCATTAAACACACGTAAGATTATTATTTTATATGCAGCTTCAATCTATTTTTAACCAAAACATTTGCTAAACCAAAAAAACATATATATTATCTTAATTTTAAAAAAGGACCAGACATAAAGAACTGCGAATTTTTGCTGAACCAATAAAAATATTTATTCTAAACAAATAATTTTTTAGACAAAAAGTTTATTGATTTTTCTAAAAATAATTTTTTCTAATTAAAACAAATTTATTTTGACACAATATTAAAAAATTCTGATTTCTAGATGCCCATAAAGCAAATTCTATATTTTCTAGTAGAATGAATGTTTTAACAAGTTCATCTGTAAGTCCCGTTAGTGTCAACAGAAGAAAGACATTTCATGGTTAAATTGGATATATTTTGATGAAAAGTTGATTTATGTATTTCAATGTAAAAATAATAATGAAATTTTCTGTATTAACTCAAGCTGCGATATCCATTCAATTTCTGTTGAAAAACTGATTTTTCATTTTTAAATTAAATATTCGATTTATTTCATAATTTTTTATGTTTTTTCCGCCAGTTTCTTCAGGAAATATTTGCCCAAATTTTGCGCTGCAAATCGCTTTTACCAATCGAAATGTTCGTGACATCACTACTTTGCATTATTATATAGTTTCAGCAGTGAAATGGAAGATATAGAAGGCCTTTTAGATTGCATGTTCGCCATTTTTTGTTCGGACACTTTTACTGGTTAATAGTCTTTAAAATCCAAAGGGGCACAAAAACGGAGCTAAAACTTTATTTGCAACTTTGCACATCTTTTATACTAGTATTGTTCATAGTCCTATACAAGTTTTGTCAGTTGGCTTATAGGTGACGCCAGGCGCATGCCAGAAAATTAAAGCAAGTTGCTCTTAAATTCAGGAAACGACTTAACGAAGGCACGACATTTCAAGGCCTGCAAGGGTTGACAGTTTTATTATGTATTTCAATACTTTTCTTATTTTTTTCGGTTTTTTTATTAAAGATCAATGGCAAAACCATCAGAGAAAACATTTTTTTAATGTTCAGTGTTTTATTTAAAAAATAAAACATGAGTCCTTAACAAATAGCTGGTAAGCAATATCCAATAAAATAAGCAAACTGTTAAGCATTGAAGTAAAAAGGAAAAATACTAAATAATGTAAATGAAAGGAAGAAAAAACAAAACAAACAAAAAGATAAATAAAATCATCATGAGAGTTGTTTATTTTAAATTAAAAGGATATTGTAAAAAGATTTAATGTTTTTCTTTTCATACTTGTAGTTTATAGCGAAATAAAAATAGAAATTGTATTCGCAGGAATGCATTGCAACATGTTGGTAGAGAGTTCGAATTAAAAAGGATACAAAGAAAATGCAACCAGCTTGCCATGAATTGACTTTACAACTTAGAAACCATATGGGTATTTGTAGGTCTTGAGTTTTCAATTTTAAGTTTGAGTTCATGATTTGTTGGCTTGAACAGTTGCCACACGTTAAAGTTAATGCTAGAAGCATTAGTTAAGAAACAAGCCGGCAAGAAGTACTTTTGAACAATAAACTAAGACAACAATTTGTTCTCGGTGAAGCTGAGAAGCATCTCACTATCATGGCGCAATGTACCAAAATTTTTTTTGCATTGTATGAGCCAACAGATTTGGAATTGATTTATATCAGCACCTGCCTTAAGGTGGGCCAACTTTACAGCTCACTAGTTCCACCCTGTGACTTGCTAGCCTCAAACAGGTGGCAACTTCGTATAACATTTAGCACAACACAAGTCATGAAGCCCTTGCTCGCTACGTTGGGTTATCTAATCCGTTCTGTTTTGCAATTCGCCAGAAAGGTATGGAAGGACAAGGCTCCTGAATTGATAGCCGGAAAACTTCCAGAAATAGCAGACTTTAAACAAACTCGCATGTACATTCCTTTCTATCTTAGGTAATTACATAACCAGCGCCTGTTGCAAGACAACAGCACTTCGAAGACAACGTTCACCAGGAGCTTTGCTACCATAGAATTTTCCCAAACCTCTTTCTGCGTTTTCAGGTTTAAGCCACAGCCAGAAGGTGTCAGGCAAGGAATCCCCATTGTTGATTCAAGTTCTGCCAATTGAACTTTGGTTTACGCTTCAGAAGAACATGCTTGATACCTGAAATAATTAGACTTTTGGTTGCTGGGCCAACCGTGGGACCCATTCCCTTCTACAATCCGAAAAGCAGAGTCTCCTGACACCACTTTTGCCTGTGCCGAACGTGTATTGATTGCGCACAATACAAAATGAGCCTTAAGATGACGATAAGGTGAACACCGATTTCTAATTTGAACGCTAATCATATTTCTCAATCGGCGCCAGTATTCGTAATGGCTGCACGAATGTTTCAAATTGCGTAATTGAGCTTTGCACGAAATGAAAATAAATAGGTGATGAAGATGATGGGACTACCCAAATATAAATTGTACAATGCGTTCAAATGTAGGCCCGTATAGCCGTATGAGAATCGTCGCAGACTGTTCTATTTGATGTGATACGAATTTGATGACAAAATCTATAATTATTTTTTCGTTTTCAAAAAAAACAAAACGCAGAAAAAACATTAAACAAACAAGCGGCTTCTTTGAAAATGTTTTGGGGGATTTGATTTAAAACCCCCGGACCAAATTCATGCTTATACTGCCAAAAGACCTTATAATTAGTTTCGACAACTGCCGGAAATGAAGCCGAAAGTCTAAACGTTAGAGATAAGGATATCGACCTTTGAAAAGTGGTTCCAAAATCACACAATAAATTAGAAAATTTTCTATAGCGAAGCCAAATTTCGTAGGTTCTAAAAGTTAAAATATCTTTCGTGCTTGCCAATAAGCAACACTATCAGAATCGAAGCTGGTATCCAACTTTTAATGAAAGATTGCCTTAATGAAAGCTGGGAATATAGAATTTTAGAAGAGCCGCGTCTGTTCGTCTTGTACAAAATTAACGTCAACAAATCAACGATTTTGCGTGACTGCAATCTTTGCTTTCGCGTGGTTTTCAATTCGCTTTTGTACAGACAGGTTGTATTTTCTTTTTAAATATGTATATGTGTACATACGTACGTACTATTCTAGATGGATGCCAAATTTCTATTTCTATTTATTAATATTACAGCAACGCCATAACAAGAACACCTCAGGTCACGGTCTCATCATATCAAATGTCAAATTAATTGACTTTTTGCATCTGATGTTTATGTTTTTTTCATATAAAATAATAATAATATTTACATTTACACTAATTATTTTGACAGCTGACGCTGACAGGACGACAAAGAAAAAATGTTTCATTATGCTATAAAATCATCAACATGGATAAGGATTTGAAATAGACATTCCCTTTGTCATCAATATTAGAGATATTAATTTTTACTTCCATCAAATATCTAATTTTGGTTTGGCACTCAACGATTTTTCCCATAACCGCCTTCCAGCCTACCACAAAGTGTTTGCCAGACATTCAAGACTTTTAAAAGTTTTAAAACTTTAATATTAATAAGTTATTCAACAATTGACAAAATCAACGCTTCATTTAAAATACCACAAATATTTTTGTTAACAAAGCAGAAAGTTGATATTTTAAGGGGAAAACACGAAATATTTTTATTGTTAATTTATTTCGAATGCGGATTTGTATTTCAGTAAATTTTAAACGCATATTCATAAGTAATTAAAATGTATTAAAGTTATAGAAAAGTTGTAATTTTATTCTCGACCACAACATTTATATTTTTTCTTATAGACGCAACTAATTACTTTTATATATAAAACTTTCAAAATTTAAACAATAAAACAAAGTGCTGTGTCTGAAAAAGACAATCTTGATTTTCTATTAACATGTTTATAGTCCTTTCGTTGTTCCTGTGCTTTTGCTGTTTAATAAATTGCCTATAAAACCGGTGATTTTATTGTCATCAAGACTATTTGTCAAAAAACAACACTTGTTTGACGATGACAATTTATATCACACAATCGCGCACCTCTTTTTTTTTCCTTATAAAGGAAAAAAGGTGCCTGTCTCTCTTTGTTTTGAATTTGTGCAACTTCAACGACAATAAATTACACAATAACAATAATTTTACAGCATAACCCGTGCGAATTGTTGATCGATTACTTAACACTTTTGATGAGGACATGACAGCAAAAAAAAAGGGTATATATATTTCTCTCTTATTTTTCATATTTATGGGATTTTCTTCTTCTTCTTCTTCTTCTTCTTTAGTTTTCATAGAAAAGGTTGTCATTTTCATTCTCTGCTGTTGCGAAGTGAGAAATAAAACAAAGTATGAAGATTGTTTGCGGCTTGTTCGAAGTTTATTTACCCTATAGATTTTTTCATATAAATTCATATGACAGGAAATCTTACAGTGAAGATCACAATCGATCGATGGATGGGCCCAAAGTGTAGTAAAATATTGTAACAAAAACTACAGCATTCTGTTTCCCAAAACTCGCCTTAACCTGCCTCGCTGTGCTGGTAATGGAAGGCTAATAAAAAACCCTGCTGATGTTGCTTTGCCTTCGTTTCCGGAGCAGACCGCTGTGTCTTTATTATGGATTGAAATCTTGTTTTGGTCAAACATGCATTTTGTGGGGTGTAGGAAGCAAAATGATCGTTTAATCGGACAAATTTGGGATGACCTTTAATTGGCTCAGTCGTCTGTTTGTAGTTGTATCGCATTTCTAAATGTCAAATAAGTAAAATGTCAGGCATGGAAGTTTTAATTTGGTGCGCAAAACCAAGGAGCTTTTCATTATGTGTAGTTTTAATTGAAATGTGTTAAAAATTTATACCTCTAACCAGTTAATATTTACTTTAAAAAAATTAAAGATTAAATGAAAAAATAAAACATTTGCCTAAATCTGGAAATGATTAAAAAAATTAGAACATATTTTTATATATACAAAGTACCAACAACAAAAATACAATATTCTATAATTTGACGATTATAAAACACTTAAGAATTTAATGCGGTCTTGTTAGTTGAGTTATTGTATCTTGTTATATATGTTAAGATTTAAAAATATTAATGTTTTGGCCAATCATATTATAATCGTATCCAAGCATTATGTTATTATAAGTAACAATATTCGTGCTGTAGGCGACCGTAAATCTGAGTAGACAATTTTAATTTTTAGTAGTGATTATTAGACGATCACAACGAACAATTCCTGCGAAAAGGAACTTTAATTCTTGTTATTGGAAAATGCAAACAATGTATTGAACGCTTATTAGGGTCAGCATAATTTTATTTGCTACGAAAAACTTGTTTAACGATTGTTAGTAGATTGTTGATCAGTTTATTTCATTTAGGAATATATTGATTTAATAATTTTAATCCATTTGTATGTACATTTCAAACATATACAGATTAAAACTAAAAAGTTTTAAATGTGAAAAAAAGCAAATCTGAAAGGCTTTTTATTTTAGAAAATTATTAATAAAATTACGTTTTAGAATGTTGTTTTAATAAGAGATTTGTTTTGATATCAGCATGAAATTTCATTGACATGCTTTTGGAAAACTGTTAATCGCACACAAAAATTTTGCTACTCACTAAATTATTTAAATTATTAATTTGACATGAAAGCGAAATATTTAGGCCAACGTATTGATAGAAAATACCCCGTAGAAATGGCTTTAGTTGATTTTCACAAGTTGAAAATATGTACATCGCTGGTGGATAAGCAAAACTTCTGGATTTCCGAAAATACAAACATTCGTGTTGTATATTAGGTTTTTTGTACTTAAAATAAAATTGTTGAATAAAATTATCATGAAAGAAATTGGACTTGTGTCGTTCAGCTCCCAGCTGGCTTAATTAAAGTGGCAATTTTAACTCAATAGTAAGCATTTTTGTTTCAATGTTGAGGAAGTTGTTATTAGAAAATAAATTCTGTTAAAAAATATAATAATTGCAATATATTTCAAATACATGGGCAGACGTCATCGGCGATTGTTATTGATAAGTATTGTAATATATTAAAATATAATTTACAAGATATTTTTCCTTAAAACTGAAGTAAAAGTAAATTTCATTTCAAAACAATAACTCTTATTTCGCATTTTATTTACATCTTATATATAATTTAATGAAAATAGGCGTTAGAATCTGTCAATCAATGTGAGTAACATTATTCACTGAGCTACTGAACGAACTAGGTCTGTTATGGGAGCTGTGAGCTGTTAAGAGCGGCCAGTTCATTCAGCCAAACAATACAAGATTGAAACTAACAAAACGATGAACTTATATATTTCATTGGCTGGAGCTTTCGTTTCGGCTACCGATGACGACAAAAGTAAAAGTCAAACAATAACAACGACAACAACAAAAACTTTAGCAAAGACACAAAACAAGTGTGTGACAGATGGGGCAATCATTGTAACGCCATTAATGAGTAATAAGCATATTGCGTGTAGCCTTACAACAAACAATAGCACCAAATCCTGTAGTAGTAAAAAGTCACAACTATAGGAACTGCAAAAGAAATACATATATGTAAATATGAAATGCTGTGATGGGTAGAGAAGAAGAAAATAAAGGCAGGAAAAGGTGGTACATATATAGTTTCGTGAAGTGGGTAGGACGCAACAAAAACGACAAAAGAAAAAAGCAGACAAGAAAAATGAATTTATAATAGTAAAGAAAAAAAACTCAAAAAGCGAACGGTTGAATGAACGAATGACTGATTAAGTGAAAAAGTAAATAAAAACATACAAATTTACAAACATACGCACATGGTGTTTGGCATTGTAATTCTAGATGACGTTTGATAGACAAGAGTTGTGTGTCCAGATTTATGTATGTATGTACCTGTAAAATGAATCGCCGACGAGGCATAATGTGTGCAGGTTGCGAGCTTAAACTTTTAAAAGAAACGAAAACTTCAGTAAAACATATGTAAATATTTGTATACAAATTAAACAAACATTTCATAAACGCTACGGCTTCTTGATAATTAGATCATCACAAGTCATAAAAGTGGGGACGTGCGGACGGGTACGTGCATCACAAGTTCTATAATTTGCTATTTTATTCTATTTTATTGCTTTAATATAAAAAGAATTTAAATAAAATATATCATGGCACTAAATAAAATTAAATATTTCCTGGCACAGACTTGCTTCACGATGGTATTAGAATCAAAATGGACTCGCGAAAGCGATGAAGTTAAATACTCGTAATTTGGTGTTTTGTCAGCCCTTAAATTATACGAATTCTTAACATTTACATGATATGAAATATGACGGCGATTATGCGTGTATTTGAACACTGCGCGTAACCATCTTTGTCGATTACAGAACCCTTTAAGATCTAACCGAAAAGTTGATCACTGGCTGGGTGAAGGAAAAACTACTCTACTCCTCATTCATGTTGTCATTTACATGATCATTAATGAAAAGACACATTAAGGAATTCTTAGGGTCGAGTAAAAACTAAACAAACACGTCTGTCATGTTTGAACTGGGCGGTCAAGTAGGAGGACAACAGCTCCTCCACGCTTTAGCTTTGTAGTGCATCTGTCTTGCCAGGTGTCTGAAAAATACGGCGGTAACTTTATTACGGTCAACCCCTGTATATCCTAATGCGGTTTTACGATGTCCTATCGTATTTCGAGAACCTGTGATATAAGTTCGTTGGAGAACTTCGCATTGTCCACATTTAATGCGTCATCGTAAAATGCAATCTCTGGAAATAGTATCATTAAAATAAATTGGTATTTCATGCAATACAGAATAGCGACAATGATTTGAATTAAAAACATTAAATGAAAACAAACTTAACTTTTCCGAATTCCTTCTGATAGCTGTTTAACTTTTCCATATATTCATTAATCTCATTTAGATCGTGTCCCTGAATGTGACTTTTGTTCACTTGACAAAATTAATTTCCTGTGATCAGTTAACAAATTCGAAATATGAAACTAAAGAATACATCTATTTTATAGTTTTTTACATTTTGCCAGCCTTTTTCTTTGTGAATAGTTCTGAATGTATTTAAAATATTTATATATATTAATAGGACATCTAGATTTTATTGCATGTCAAAATATTTAGTTTCGGAAATACTAATGCCGTAGTAGGTTCTGTGTAATAGTTATTTTAACATGATTTCACATCAATATGTTTTTGTGAATTTCGGTGCTTTAATAAGAGTCCTGTCAAACTTATTTTCCTCAGTCTTTCTTGAAGTCATGTAAAATTTAAAGTAATAAAAATAGCAGGTTGCACAAAAGGATAGAAATATCAAACCTAAAATATTGGTGGCTTATCAAATAATTATTATTTTCAAATTTTCTATAATCATATAATTTATTATATCAATTTAAAATGAGGAAGAAAAAACTATATGTGTTGACATGAGCTGTGTACTTTATTTAAAGTACTTGAGGTCCCCCTATGGGACAGTGTATTTCTTTAAATTGTTGTTATTATTTGTTTATTGCAGTAAAATTTATATATACCATGAATAATTAAACAACACAAAAAAAAACCTTTATTGGTATCGATTATAACTATTTATGCATTAATACATATACGTACATACGTACATACATACATAAATATGTTATGAATATAAAACTGCAGTTAAACTCAAATAAAGCAAGTCGTCACACGCGTGATCGAGTAAACGTTCGCATCGCAGCAAACTTCGTAACGGATAGACTCACCGGATAGCCGTATTCAAAATTAAACGAAAAGAAATTTGTTTAACAGTATTCGAATAAAAACATACGCTTAGAAAATATAAGCAAAGATCTAGGAACGATGTACAAAAGTAAATGTAAAAATTTTAAATTTGCTAAATTATTTATTTATTTAAATAGATGTTATTATAATTAATATTATACTTCTTACTATTAAAAAAACTCTCCAGCGACAAAGACTGTCGTCTCCGAAATAACAGGTTTCAGTTAAAAATATGAGACTGAATCTAAATTCCAGAATTTAGATTTTGTGCCAATAATTTAGGAAAATATTGATGTCGTTTATCGTGTATTCAGAAGTAGTTCTTTGGGGGTTAAATGATGTCATTAGAACCGAACAGTGTTAAAAGAATTGTGCTTAAGGAACGGCATGTTGTTAAAAGGTAAATCAAAGTTGTTGCAGAATGAACACTGGAGATCTTGTCCATAGTGGATATTGGCGAGAAAGTTTTGTATGAGTACAGATGAAGCCCGGTAATGTTTTTGTTGTTTGCTTTTAAGACGGCTCGTTGTGATTAAAAGTTCCCGTGTTAAAGAATCTTTTGCGTTTTTAATAGTCCTATTAGCAAAATGATCCTAAGACTGAGTTCGCGCTCACAGATAAACATTTTATTTCATAAATTTTTACCTATATTTATACCTATTTATACCTAAAAAAAACAAGAAACAAATTGAAATTAAGGGTACGGTGAGGTCTGTATCCCTTGCACCTAAAAACTCAAAAATTCACATCTTAAACTGGCACTAACAACGGGCATAGTTCAGAAATCAAATCATTTCATTGCTCCGCATTTATTTCTTTCGTCTTGGCATTTCTTATATATTATATTTATAATATATATATTATAACTGTTGAGCCTTAATTCTGGTTGGCACTAGTTTCTTTTGAACTTTTGGATGTGCCAAATGCCTCGACGCTGGCGACAGCTTCCGCTTAGAGTTCCTTTCCTTTGCTACATTTGTCATAGAGAAAAAAATATGTTGTGCTGGTCATTCTGCAGGAAACGTTTTAGTACTTAAGTTTTGAATGTAATCACTCTGCAAAAAGTCACGAGCGTGAGTCTTTGAGTCCTAATTTTCAACAATGTAAGATCTATATTGTTCAATATAGGCGGTTTTATACCAAGATCGAGATTCCACTAAAAAGAAGATGGACTGTTTTTGTGTTTCTTAGCCAGTTCTTGTCCGATTACCTTAATGTTTTGCAATGTTAGTTTAACTATGTTATGCTTTGATTTGACGTGATTAACATGTAAATTGAACATAAAATAATAATAATAACAATTTTGAAATGATAAACATACTGCGGCAATGTAATTAAATGTGATGTGAAAAACTGTATTTCCAATATGAATAAAGTTAAATGTACTATTCTTAGAAAATTTAATAATAAGTAAATATCAAAGTCGAACTTTGAGAGTGTTTTTGAAGCAATTGATGGAGTTTTAAAATCAACATTGTGTGTATATGCGGCACAGAAATTCGCAATATTAATGAAATCAATCATATGCTTTTAAATATGTAG
Organism: Epicampocera succincta; assembly: GCA_932526305.1. Taxonomy (NCBI): domain Eukaryota; kingdom Metazoa; phylum Arthropoda; class Insecta; order Diptera; family Tachinidae; genus Epicampocera; species Epicampocera succincta. The sequence goes on from OW052034.1 coordinate 66,056,425, forward strand.
ACTTATAAAGGTTAAGGTTATAATTCGTCCCCATGACCGGATGCCATTGTGTCAGTGTATCAGATTAGTTGAAAAAGTCAATTTATTGTGCTTATTTATTATAGTTAATTTCTAGTTACATAAATATGTATGTATGTATGTATGTATGTATGTATGTGCGTACGTATGTATATAGTAATTAATCAAATTTATATTTACATACGAAAAAGGTCCTGTTACCCTTAATTTTAAAGGACTTGTTGACAGAAGGGTAAACATACATGTTTATTAAAGCATTAAGTACAGTTTTTGTTTATCAATTGTTTGCTAATAAATATTTAATAATATGAATATGCCACAATTAACTTTTCACTTTCGAAAGAAAACTTTGTTTTTGTATGTTCAAATCCTACAATTTTCGTTGAAATTGCCCCTTTGTTGGTAATTCCGTTTTTGACACCATTCTTGGGTGTGTGTGTGTGCGTGTGTGTGTGTGTGTGTGGCTGTAGGTCTCTTCTTATCTGCTTATGAAAATATGTTAAAATGCTTGATATCCACGTTCGTTATTCGAACGTGTGTTTTTCTCACACTCAACTACTTGGACGAAAGTATGCACATACACATTCGTAGGTATGTAAATTTAAAGGGTTTTTCAATTAAGGTGGCCAGATGTTGGAATAGAATAAATTAGGCTATACATGTGTAGATAATATGGCACAAATATCCGTCATGGTTTCTTACAGTGGCTCAATTTTTAATCACTCTGCCGGACAGATCCTGCTGAATTCGAACAATGGCTTCAAATGTAGTGATTTTAAGGTCTCTGATTTCAGGAATATTCACAAGAAAAAGTTAGTTCACGTTACCTCTGCGTGAAATAAACTAGCCCTCAAATCGTTCATGCCGAATGTACATCGTGGCGGCCGCTTTACGGTGCAATACGTAGCGATATTATGCTGGCACCATTCAGCGTCTAAGTCCATATCATTTGGAAATCAGATGCCATCTGAGTTTTTACGATCTGGTGCTCCTTTCGCGAACGAGTGTTGGCTTATTGTTTGCCGAACCGGCCACCAAAAGTTGAAGAGCCGACTTTGAAGCACAACGAACATCCAATTTGATCGCAAAGTCCTATCATTTGGATGTGCTGCCACATCGTGCTTTGGCAGCAGTAACTGAACTATAATCAACAGATTAGAGAGATGCCACACCAAAACAACAGGCCGTCAATATCTAAACGCGCCAATTTAAAAACCCTTTTCCTATGTAAGTTTTCACATTATCATGTGTGTATGTGTTAATAAATAAAAGGGCGTTAAGGAACAACGTTTTTCCCCTTTCTGTATTTTTAAGTATCCATTTCGCAGATAGGAAAAAAATTTGCATTTGTTTTGTTTGCATAAGAACGCAAGACTGCGTTCAATTCCGCAATACAGCCGACCGTACAAGTAAAAATATATACTCGTATGTATGTATGTACTCGTATATTTTATTGTTTAGCGGTTGGATTTATAGGGATTTGTTCATTCACTTTCGTTGTACGGTATCTGTTCTGTATGTATGTATGTAGGTATGTTCTTTTTTTCTATCCTCTTTCCCATAATTGAATTGTTTTGTTATCATTAAATTGAAATTGTAATCTCAAGTGTAACATTTAAAAGCGAAATAATCGATTTGTATAAATAATTTATTTATATTTGTTGTTTTTGTTGTTTTTCTTTTGCTCTGCTGTATTATAGTTTAATACTGTTTTTAGTTTTTATTAATTCCCATTTAGCGGTTAATAAATAACAAATTCTTTTATTGAATCAACTTCTAATGAAATTTTATTCTAAAACATAATATTTATTTATTCGTAATGAAACTGAAATGCTTTTTATTTAAACATTTTGCTAGTGCTCAAAAACGAAAAAAAATTCAATTTAAATTTTAGCATTATGGGTAAGAAATTAAGCTGTTCCGTAAATTAAAATTATATATTGCGTTAAAACTGTTCGGTGTGTTCAAAAACTAAAGTGAATTTAAAAATTTCGCGCCCTACATACTCGTTTAACCGCCTCGAACGTGTGTTTACAGTTTCAGCTGTTTAGTTTGTTTTGCAAGTTACAAGCGTTTTGCTTGTTGGCGTTTTTCAGCTGTTTCTACCGGTCAATTATTCCGATAGAAACGCAAACCCTCCTGTTATGAAGGCGGCTAAATGTTCCGGCAGTAACTCAAGGGATGGTTTTGTGGTGTAGTTATATTTGCCAAGCAAATTTTCTTCAACTATTTATTAACTTATACAGTTCTGTAACAAATCAAATTCTACGAGTGTATAAGTTTCACACAAACGGCGGTCCATTGCAATCGCTGCTGGATCGGGTGTACGTCAGTTCATTATTTAAAAAAAAACAATATATACCAGATAAGTTTGAACAATGTTGACAATATACGAACATGCACACAAATGAGCGTTTCATAAATTCAAAAATTAAACGTTTTTAAAAGATAAGTAGACGCGATTACATAAAATTGAAAATAAATTCCAATATAAACGTTCGTCACACCTTCCTCGTTCCAGTTCCCTACAAAAAACAAACGTACGAATTGGCATCACTGCTGCATTGCTGCCTGAAATATTCGTTCAAAATTGCTCATACATAGAGGGAAACAGAAACAAATTAATTTATTTGCTTTTTTTCCTTTTGTCCACGATAAATCTTATAACAAAAATGCAACTTATTTCATTCGAAATGGAATAGCGTTCTTCTTTTATAAGATTTATTAAGAAAAATTCTTAGGCGCGCACACACAAATTAAACATCGAAAGACATTATTGGAACCTTTTTAATACACATTCGAATATCTATTAACGAATATCATGAATTCATTCATATTCATGAATATATTTTGTTCCTACGCACATGTTTTCTTTAAAATATTTTAATGTTTTCATTATCACATTTCTGCTGACGAAAACCGTTTAAAAATAATCCTATTCCTCCTGGCAAAAGTTAATAGCATTGACAATGACTTCTTGTTTATGGCCACATCATAAAAAAGGAGCACAACCCCTCATCAATAAACCCCACCCTTAATTGGCTGGATTTTTAGCGTATGGGTTTTATTCGAAACAGATATTTGAAAGTATGCAAAGGAAAAAAAGGAAATTTTATACATATGAGGAGTTTTACTATCTCGAACGTTAACTTTCGTTTGTATTCTGAACAACATGAATATAATTTGAGGTGAAATATAGCTGCTTCTTTCGATTACATATTAAATTAACCTTTTGATTTGCTGCCTTGGAGCTGAAAATTTTTTTTGCAAATAAGTTTTTTCAGTATTCGAAATCGTGATGCAGGCAGGGCCCTACTTTTTTATGAACTAAAAGTCATTTCAACTACTTTGTCAACTTTGGTTTGGAGTTGTAATAAAAATTAACAAAATTTAGAATTTTGGATTTTTGATTTTTGTTCTTTTAATTTTTACAGTATTTTGTTTTATATATGAAGCCAAAAACATTAAAGTTGCTTAAAAGCGCCGTTAAAAATTAATTTGTACAACATGGTACCCCCTTTGCCCGTCACTGCTGCACTGTAAAAATTAATTTCATTTCAACAAACGAATGGCTTAACTTGTGCTTCATTTGGCTTTTTTTTTAACAAGCCCGTTCATTTCTCTAACTAAATCCTAAACATTGCAACAACAACAAAGAACGCCTATTTACAGGAGAGCAGGTATTTTTGCTTGTTCCTCTAAGGCATGTAAAAAGTGTGATAATCTTCATTGTAGCGACCCTTGAATTTAAGGCAATTTGTGCCTGTGCAAATTGAATGTACAATATAATTGTAAATTATTTACATCCAACACTTCAATTTGTAGAAATTGTAAAAAAATATGTCAGTGTAAAGCCATTAACTTTTACGCAAAAAAAAAATGCGAATTAATAAAAGGGTAAAATTTTGTGTTTGGGGAGATACAAAAATAAATAGTATGAGATGGTAGATCTTTTGAAACTCTTTATTGAAAATATTTTAATTTAAATAAAATATTAAATATATATTTTTCACATACTTCTTAAAGTCAAACGTTTCATTCCTAAACTAGGGTGTGATTATTCATCTAAAGATCGTACAAGATACTCGTACAGTAATCGGCTTAAACGTTCGTAAATGCATGAAAACTGGGTCCTGTTCGTAGATGAGTGATTGTGCTGCATATTATGATTATCAGGGCAAGAATTCTTATGTTGTATAAAACTCAAAATATGCGCATGCAACAAGGACTAAAAAAGCTTGAAATATGCACTTTAAACTTTGTAAAAGTAAAATAAAAGTTATACTAGATTTTTATTTCATGAAATTTATTTAATGGAATAAGTCACGTTTATACTTTAAATTTCAGTTAAGAGATACATTTTGAACGTTTGAAAACAAAAGGCAGATATTTGGAATTGTGCGAAAATCGAATATAAATATTTATTAATCAATTCAACGAAGTTATTAATAGACATACTCACATATTAATGTATGTATGAGGGTATAAACATATTTACACTTAATTACAATAAAAGAAACATTCACTATTTACACTTTTGTGTCTTAATTCTATATTAGAGTAAAATTCAATTTCTGTAGATAAACAATTTTTTATTATTATAAGACAAAAACCGCCTTTTAAACATCGAAAATGTGCACTCAACATTTACAAATTTAGTTTGATGAGCAGATTGATCGTGTGTGTGTAAAAGATCACTGAATTGAAGCAAATTCTTATGATTTGGATGCTAAACTTGTATATTGGCTGTTTTGAGGGTCTTTGTACACATTTCTTGTCCATGTAGTTGTGAAAAGTTTTTGAAGGAAAAAAAATGCAATAAAACAAAGTATTTATTATAAAATATGCATTTGTTGCAAAATATGCGGATCTATGAATTTATTGAAAAATATCCAAACATATTTACTAACACATCGATAGCATTTTTGTGCAAAATCCTTTGATACGAAAAACCCTTTAAGCATAAATCAATTTGAGTCATCTAGTGCAAACAGGCATTTGCACATTAATACGACTACTTGCCCTGAAAATTATCATGGAATGCTCTTTATGATGCTTTATTTTGCTCATTTGTTTATTTGCATTTGCCCAACGCTCAGACTAACAAGTTACAGATATAGATAATAAATTTATTTCGTGAATTAGTAAAGATTTTAAACAATTTATTATCATTATCCTTCCCGATATGAAATCCCTTTTCATACCCAGCCTAATAGCCATTAAAAGCTTGCACTCTTCCGATTTAAAATATGTGTAGGAAATTTTTAAAGAAAATTTAAAAATAGTAATAAAATCTTATTCGTCCATTGCAGCTCACAATTTTGTGAGCCACTTTTTGCATTTACGGACGTACTACGAATCATATACAGCATTTACAAGGCGGTGCGTGCCAAATTTTGTTACACGATCAGCTGTTGCAGCGGCGATGCTGATGCTTTTCTACTGTTGCGAAAAGGGCGGATTGTTGAACAATTTTATAGTCCAACATAAATATTAATCAAAATGATGAATCAAAGTGACAGTTATATTGTAAAGTACAGGCAGAAAAGAAGACTAGTCCCCCAAATTAAGAATTATTTTGAAACCAAAAAAAGTAAAGTATCGAACTTCATGGCCATTTTCGGACGTTGTAGTCTACTTTTATGGTAAAATGCTTGAATTGATAAAAAAAGGTTCTGTTAATAAATCGAAGGAATTTAGGTGCCACATTTTCCTGGAGAAATACTTTTAACAACTTCTGTAGGACTACGCTTCTAATGTGATGTGGAGACGTAAAAACATTGGTGCTCCTATAACGAGGTCTGTTACAAAATTAAAGTGAATTTGCAAACTTCCCCGGATACGCATATTCGATAAGCATTTTTTACTGATACATTCTTCTCGGACTCGAAACATTAATATTGGCATAAGTCGAATATACTCTCAGTCAGAAAAATGTTTATAGCTGGCACAAGGTTCTTAAAAAAGACCGAGAATATGTGAATGACAACGATTGACCTGGATGGCCCAGCACATCAACTGAAAATGAAAATGTTCAGAAAGTGAAGAGAATTGTTATGGAGAGAAGGGTTTGAGGTGGTCGGCTATCAGTTGGCTCATGCCGTGTAATTTTTTCGGAAAACTTGGACATAGAGATTGTGACAGCGAAGTTCAATTCAAAGTTACTGATTTTTGCCCAAAAAAAAATTTGCGTTAATTGTAATTGTTGGGTCAAGAACAAAACCTCAGCCACCGTATTCACCAGTTTTGCCCCTTTTGACTTTTTCCGCTCCCCAAGACTGAGTAAAGCCATGAAAAGAAGCCGTTTTGCAAGGCATGAGGAGAAAACATCAGGATTGTAAAAAATGCTGGCACAGGCTTATCATATCTAAGGGAAATTACCTCGAAGTGCACAAAACAGATATTAATATGTTTTGACAAAAAAGAAAATTCACTTTATTTTTTAAGAGACCTCGTACTAATACTGTTCTGCTTGGCGCGAATGGAAAATTTACCACCCCTATTGCATAGTTCTTACAAAAAGGATATATTTGTAAATATTTACGCATTGGATTTAAACAAATTAAATGAAAAATGGTCACGCACTGCACTGGAAAAGTCAACTCAGCAGAACTTCGAAATTTTTAGAACGCAAATTTAAGCAACACCTTTGTTTGATTTTGCTGCTACATAGAAATTGTTCCCGACCCCAAAGTATTTGCAAGCAAAAATTTCATAAACTGTTATAACACGCGAACAATCTTTTTAATTACTATTTGAATTTACATGAAAAATTAACGAGATCTAATCGAAGTAAGAAAATCTTTGAGTCTAATTAAAGCGTCGCAATGTTTTTCTATTGCGCCAATAGTAAAACACTTGATGACATCTCAAAAGCAGGTTGCCGCTGCTTAATGGTGGGGGGGAGGGGGCACCTCCTATACTTTTCTCAATTTACTTTTTACATACAATCTTGAATTTTATACTTTTATTGATATTTTGTGTTTCGACAAGCAAAATTTTTTTATGCACACGAAATACAATTAAGCGGGTAAAACGGACAAATAAAAACTGTTAAAACGATTGTATGAAATTCATATTTTATGGCAACGGTAGCACTAAATAAGAAGGAAAGCACGCAAACCGAACGAACTCTGGGGGGCAAAATACTTGGCCGAATGAAGAATTCCTGGCCAAGGCTAAATGCTAAGAAGGGTACCGTGTTCAGCTACAATAAACATTTCTGCAGATCTCTGCCAATATAACTGCCAGTTGTTTTGTTCCAACTAAAATCTTATTTATATCAGTTAAGAGTTGAAAATAAATTAAATAAAGAAGTTTGGCGTTTAAAGCTTTAAATATTAAAACGCTTGCGAAGCAGAAAAAAAAACCATTAGAAAAAAAGTGAGTGCCGAAAAAAACTAACGCCCCAACTAACAACTACAATCCGTTGCATTTTGCTTTTTTTTTTTTTGGTTTAAATTTTTAATATACCAAGTCCGTCCAGAAAAATATGTTGAATTTTCATACTTCTTCAAATATATATATTTAAGCATCAATTTATCTTTTGTCGCCGTCGAAGAAATCCTTCTCAGTTATAATACGCCTGTGGCAGGGTTTTTCTTACTTACGCAGCAGTTCTGAAAGCTCCCTAAGCGATTTGTGATGTAAACCCTCAATCGGCCCAAATTGGTTCCCTTCAATATTGGGAACAGGAAAATGTAGCAGGGAACCAAATCCAGTAAATATGGTGGCTGTGGTATAATTACGTTGCTGTTTTTGGCTAAATAAATAACGAATATGAGACGGGTTTTAATAGTCAAGACTCAGCAATTTTGGAACGAAATGAATGGAAATTGCTGGCTCTTGCTTCATGCACAAAAAAAAATTGGAAAATTGCTTGGGATGAACCAACTGTTAAGCCGGCATCCTCAACAACTTCTCCAATAATGAGTTGAGATCTATATTTGCACCACTTGTTAACATTTTTATGACTCATTGTACAGTCTTCGCCACTTCCACTGTCAATATTTCTAGAGCTTTTGACTTAATTCCACTGTTTACACCAGATTTGAAGCAAAAACTTATGTCCATATTTTTTGACAGGCGAAAATTTCCAAACACGCAAAACGCTTCCAGCTAAACATGCTAAAGACCTGAAACTTTGATCAGGTGTTCGAGATACAAGCTTAAAAATTCACCTCATTTTTGACCTCGTAAATATTTTTTTTAAGGACTCATATTGGCCTGTTATGTTATGAGCAACAGCTCTTAGTGCACTTGCTCGAACTGCACTTAGCATGTGTATTCCAGCAACGTAATGAGCAATAAAACAAGTTCAAAGTTGTTGATATTTTAATTCGCTTTTAGTTTAAACGGATTTCCTGCCAAAATAGAAGCTATTCTCCTGCACACGCAAATATAAGCAATAATCGCATACCTGTTTTGTTATACTCTTTCCATTGCTGAATGTGTTGTTGTTTGAAAATCACTAATAAAACAGGGAAAATCGCCACGAATGATTTAATAATTTTTGTTTTATTGCTTCGGTTTTGTGGCGAAATAGGAAACTTAAGAGAAACTACGATAATAAACCGAAATTAGTTGTTTCTATAGTTCGCTCGCTATAAGTTTATAGGTAGTAAAATTGTTTGTGTTGCCCGCCCCTCTTGTTCTTATTAATACTTACCAAAAGCAATAAAGATCCACCTCAAATTATAAGTGATTTGAAATCGTTTCTTTATGTCAACAACATATTTGTGCGTATGTTTTTTCCATATTTCCGTGTGTAAAACTTGTTTTCAAACAGTTGTTTGATATACCAATCAGTATATCAGTTTCGATTACAAAACTTTACACGTGTAAAGAGCAACTTTAAAAAGTTCAATACACAAAATTAAAAACTTGGGGTCACATGATGCAGGTTTCTTTCAAATTTTAAGCTCTCTCTCTCTTTCTCTCTCTCTCTCTCTCTCTCTCTCGAACACCTGTACAGGTTTCAAATTTGATGAGAAAATGCTAACAAAATATTCATTCCATTGAGAGTTTCAATTCAATATGTTCCAGAAATCAGCTGATTACAAATTTTAATGAACAACTTTCAGCTCAACTGACAAGATTTTGTGACAGACTTTATGGTATTTAATGAGATGTTCCCTAAAAAGTTTTGTAGACAGATTTTGAATAATTTGCTAAACAATTTTCATAGGCACTGATGAGCGAAGCTATTGACGGAAGAAGCTCATTGGACCTAAAGATTGTAGATATATAAAAATAAAGTCTTATACCAGACAGAATAATGGACTACCACAGAATGAATCTAACCCAATTAGTTTCAAAAATCTTATAATAATAATAAAGTATAAAAAGAACTTGATTTCAATGAACCCAGTTGTTAACACACATCGTTGAAGGGCAAGGAAATGTTTAATTTAAAAAAAAAAAAACATTGCAAAATTTAATACGTAGTTGCAAGTCTCGAGAAAAAGTCCATCAACTTTTTTGTTAAAACTGCGCCAATATTTTTCCATTATTTAACTAGGACCTGCCTGGGCTCGTGTTATTTTCTAATTGATCGATTTTTCACTCGGTGTGGAGGATGTGGTAGAACATGCGAAACACTATATGCCAGCCAGGCCGAATGTTTCGGCCCATGACAAGTTGAAAAGTAAATTTATTTTAAGAACAGAGTTGTCTCACAACTCCTATTTTCCTTCTAAATAGTCAAATCACACTGTAATTAAAAATTAATTCAAAAACCTCTAACAACATTTAATGTTCTTTGTTTCTTTTAGACATGAAATTATGATTCTTTGGTGGTAACGCTACGACAAGTGAAGGTTTAAGTTGATTTGTTTTCACTAACATTTTTAGGATGAAATGTCACGTTACAAACACTAAAACGACTTGCAAGAAAGTCTAGTAGTTTTCCGACATTTACGTTGATAATATGAACATAGAAGTTGCTTGCAAGCACTTGCATGTCCAAAGGCGGGCTTGCATTATGGAATATATGTACATATCATACGCATTGATAGTGACTTGGGAGTGACTCGGCTTAATTATATCTTGAAAAACATAACGGTTTCTTACTTTTGCTGGACAAATATATAAATAATTCGAAATGTTTTTCTAAAATATGAGAGCGTATTGCGTAACAATGTAATCAGTTGTTTAAAAAAATGAACAGATTGGAGTATAAAACATTATTTGACATGTGTTTGAAAAGTAATTTTAATACAAAAACAAACTTTTTGGTTTTTTTTTTTTTGACAAAACACATAATTTGGTAATCCTGATTAGGTCTATCGAGTTTTGACTGTATTTCAACGATTCTTAAATCTTGTCACATTTATATACGTTTTTAATAAATATTGTTGTTTTACAAGAGAATTTATTTGTTAAAGGGAATATGTTGAAGTTAATGGATGTTTGGATGTTCGAGTTTTTATTTTTTAAAATTGGCTCCTGAATTTCTATTTTAATTGTAGAAAAGATGAAACTTTAAATGGCTTAAATGGGTTAAGTTACGCGTTTTCAACGGTAATACAATAGAAGCCCTATAAATGTTCATCTAAAGAACGCAGCCATTTTCACAAACAACAAAAGTTTTCGTTTGACTTATTAAAATCAATCAAATAATACAAAAAATATTGTTGTTATTTTATAACTCTGTAAATACAACAAATTGTCTACGAGTACAGATTTATTTCAATTCGAATGTAAAAATTCAAAATTTTAATCATTTAAATTATAATTTTAAGTGGTTTTGAATTTTCTTACTGTTTGCCAACGACAATAACCAGCCCGTCCTTGTTTGCTCAACTTTCCCCAAACGCCCTTTAGAATAAATATAAAATCTTTAAAAATAAACACAATCAATCACATGTCATTATTTTCATGTAGTCGGTCAAATGCTTTCAACCAAAACACGACAGCAATTTCTATTTGTTCGGTTTTGGAAAGTGTTTCCACGTATTTATTATATTGTTTGTACTCACATGAATAAAAAGCGACGCATTAGAATATTTATGTTATAAAAATAAAAATAAATAAAATGTGCCCTTCTTTATTAAAATTGATTTTCAAGTTGGTAAAAGTGGCCTGTTTTATTCAATGATATACGTTTTTGATGTTGTATTCGTTCTTATAATTAATTGCGGCAGCTTAAAATTTTTTTATACGTTTTTAACAAAACTTTACAAAAATGTGTGCAACATTTCTCTAACATCAGATTGCGACACTGCTTCATATCAACACCTAAACCAACGGCTCACCACCACTACTACTTACGCGGTTGAATAGGGCCGCACAGGTGGCAACCTCTCCAGTTATTTAGGAATGGCATACAAACCTTTTTCTAGAGATATCGAACCATCTAATCCCTTTTAATTGCCTAGACAGTAAAAGTAAGACGAAGAATCTGAATTGGTGGCCAGAAATCCTCCAGGAATGTTTGGCCTTAAGCAGATCGGTTTGTTCATTGGCCAACCTCTACTTCCTTATGAAAAACTGAAATCTATTGCAAACTACAGCACCTCGACAACACTTTGATCACCGGAATTAGACCACTATTATCAGCAACAGCAGCCAGAAATTTTCAGCTAAGTTTGACATATCCACCTAATGCCAGGATCTTATTATCAAGGGTCCCATTCTGCCATTTGAGCTTTGGTGGAGGTATTAGAAGAACCTGAGCAACCGAAGCCATACAAGACTTTCTACGGGCTTAGTCGCCGTGCCTATCGAGTGAAACCTTTACTCCCTATAAAACGGCACAGTTTGGAGTAGTTCATTAGTAGAATCCGTTTCTATTTACAATAAATAATTAAGAAATTCAGAAACATAAAAAATTTCAGGCAGCTGAATCTCATTAGCGTCGTCCAAGAAAACATGAACAACGAACGTTTTAAATTCTTTATTGTGGACTATTATATTTGACACTACTTGTAAGGAAGGCCATGTAAGTGCCAATTTTGACAACTTCGGTATAACTTAGGCCTCATTAAAGGAAAACAAAACATAAAGGCAGTAGTAATAAGGAACTTGCCAAGTAAGAAGAGTGCAGCGTTCGCTATGAGATGGAAGTCTTTTATTAGTACACAATACAAACGTGAGTTGCGAATGACTCTGTTTAAATGAAAGGAAGGAGACTAAGACTTTCCTGGAAAAATTAAAAGACATGTTTCCTTGCAACAGGATAATTGCTGGATGTTTACGCACATCTTTCCAGCGAAAACATCTTCCCAGCGAAAAAAAGTTATTGGTTAAATGTTAATAAACATCATCATCACCACTTCCACTTTTTATTATGGCAATGCCAGTGGAGCCAACTACGTATTACGCTCGCCTTTACGCTCGCCTTTAATTAACAAAATTTAAAACAACACAAACATTGAGTTTTCATTTTGTAAAAATTTTTAACTTCATTGCGAAACAGACCCACTAAACCGGAAAAATATCTGTGAAACCCAACTTCAATCTGTCTATGGGTGGACTTTAGTATCTAATGTTAAAATATAAGATATCGTTAGTTATTGTTATTGAAGAAGATTCCATAAGAAAAAAAATCGCCCAGTTTTTCTTTTTTATTAACAAATCTACATATAGAAGAATTCCGCAAATTTTTTTGCATTAAAGAAATAATAAATGCATTTTTGCCAACGACAACTACTTATGTATTATATATGTCAGATAATAAACAAGCTATTACTTGATCAGTTCTATGTAATGTAGACAGTAATTAGTGTGATATTAAAAGTATGTTGTTAGGCAAGTTAACAAGTTTTCGCTCGCTTAGTTTTAGTTTCTCCTTACATTTTTTAAAATTATGATGAGAAAAAGCAGTAAATTTTTAATTTTTAAATTAATTAATTTAAAGCTATAAAGCTTTGCGGGTCTCAGATCTTACCAGAGTTCTGTGCCGGCAATGTGCTGACACTGAAAGGTGGTCTATGGCAAATGTTCAGTTCAGAAAATTGTAAGAAAATATTACAATATCCTTAACTGACTGAATTGTCCCACTGTGAATTTATCGGTCAACAAACATTTTCAGTTCATAAGTTTGTCCGATGGAAAACTTAGACTAACGCATTCTGTAACAATGCCGCCATTTCCAGGTGCATTGATTTAAGCACATCTGCCAACAAAATGTGAGCGTACCAGGTCGGGCAATTATCTGACAACGGCATCGAAGATCACATCTCAAGATAAAAGTTCAGTAAGATCTGACAAAAGTCTGTCCATAGTTTAACTTCTTCCATTGGCGGGTTAAATATTTTCTGAAGGCATTTTAATCATTACAACCAGACTAGGCCCGTATGTAACAGCATTTGATTGGCAAAGTAAGAGCTGCTGTACGCCAAGTGTTTTTAAAATGCAAACATGAAAAAATCTCTAATTCCAGTCAGCGGCTAAATAACCTTTTATTTGCAAAGTTATTAGTCAAAATACTACAAAAATGGGTTTACCTTACATCAGGTAAAACATATTAAAATCGCTTTTTGTTTTATTGAAAGCCTTAAATAACTGACTTTTAGTTAAGCGTAAAAGAAAAATATTAAATAATAATTTTTTAAAGTAAAATTCCGTATTTTGTGATTTGTAGGAAATTTTTTAAATTGGTCTTAACATGTCCTGAAAAGTCTTGAAGCCTTGCAGACATGTAATTCTCTTGCTAAGCGAATGTTTTCATTTTAGCATTTAAGTTTTAATTTTACTTTTGTAGCTGCGGCTCATGCATCTAACGTGTACATTTTATTTAACATGCAACCTCATACCCACCTAATGTCTAAAATTTATGTACATATGTATGTACATGCATGTTTCCTTATACAAGTGCTTTAATATCACAAGAAACTGCATTATATGCTTTTGTTTCGCATTCAAATCGCCTTTATGAAAGCTCATAACTACCAGTATGTTTATGATCAGACGAAAGATTTAGAACACACTTACAAAAATCAGCGGGCAATTTCCTGCCACATCCTACTCGTCTGACCTCATTAATAGTTATGAGGATTTTGGAAATCTTTTAAAATATTTTCTTCAGAACTTTTAAGCTTTTCCATGAATAGTTTGTTATCTGGACACAAGCGGTACTTTTTATGCACTAAATACTCGTATGTGTATGGTTTAGTCTACAGCTACTTTAATTCATTCGGGGCCCACTTTAATAACTAGTCGGCCATGAAACCGTATTGTGTCCTCTAGACGTTTGTACTTTATTTGGTCGTCGGCCTCCATTTGTACCAATGATTGCTTTATAAGCGCTGGTATCTAACTAAGACTTATGATCCGGATGGATACTCCTATAAAATATAAAAGAATTTCATACTCAATCTTAAACTTCTTTTAAGCAAAATCTAAACACATCCATTAATGATTAATGATTAAAATCACTACCGGCCATTTAGGTCTAAATTATAGTATTCAAAAGCACTGGTGAAATACGATCACAAAAAAAGACGTTCATAGAAGCAGTGTCTTGTACATCTTGTGTATCTAATCAGTCTTGCTGCAAATTCCCCAGGCAGCTCAAACAGCATATGAGATGGGCCAAAGTTCTTTAAAAATATCAAATATGTACTTAAGCCAACAGGCCCCAGTACAGTTTTTAAACTGCCGATGTCGGAGGCTCTAACGGTTCTACCAACATTTTGTTCCAGCTGTTAAAAGTTTAATCCACAGCCAGAATAATTCAACAATTATCAGACCAAAATATTTTGTAAATGCAACATGTCAGTGGCGTAATATTTTCTGGTCTGGTTTTGGAAGTCATGCATTCATCCGTACAGGTTTGAGTGCCGAATCGATATGCCTCTCTTTCTCGCCGGGGGCTTGATCTGAGGTACTAGAGTTTGCCTAAAATTTTGTTTCAAACAATTGAACAGTAGAATCTTCAAAAGAGAACTGTCGAGAAGCTCTTTCAGATCCCGTCGATCCTGCCTGTTTGCTGCACAGGATATTTCTAAATAAATGTATCTATTAATATCAATAAAATTGCTTTTAATGAATGGAAAATTTTATGTCATTAATGTTTAATTATGATTTGGATCATATGACTGCCCCGTCTGGCGCGTACAAGGCGTGATCTGGAACAGCAATTCTCATTAATCAACATTGACAGTAACGTTCTGACAGCATCGTTTTTGAAGACATGTGGACCAATGACTCTACCATAGAATTTTTACTTAAATAACTGGATGCAAAATATATTTTGCTCTATTTGTTTGTTTTTGTTAACCACTTACACCAGCTTTTTCATAAAAATTCGTCCAGTGCACTCAAGCAAAATATATTCATTGCTTCATGAGTAATAAGTTCAAGTGCTTTCCCTTTTCCCCCTTAACTTTACCCCCCCCCCCCCCACCACACCCCCTGTTAAACCATACCTACACCTGTACAAGTATTTTCCGGATTAAAATGACCTCTTTTGACCACATGCCAACCATAGACGCCACTTTTCCTAAAATAAAACAAAAAAAAAACCAACAAGAACAAAAATAAAAGTTAAGAATTAAAAAACCAGCGACATTACCAGGTTTAAGCTTTTTGGGGCTTGGGATCCCTTGAGATGTTGGCTGGCGTGTTGTTGACATTTACTTTCGTAACCATAACCAAACACGTACAACAGTCACATGATGTTTTAATGTTTTGTTAAAGTCTTTTGACTTTGTACTGGGTCCGTGCATGTGTGTGTTGTTGAGACTTTTTTTCTCTGCTTGTATTGGTGAAAATTTAAAAGTGTTTTTGCAACACGTATCATTAAATTGCTATAATTTAGATGCAAACTACAACCTCAACATTTGAAAAACTTATGCAACTCAGCAGCGCCTTTTTGTGTTTGTTTATTGTTTTGCAATTAATTCCGACTGCCCCAAGTTTTGTGTTCAAAATTATAAATTGTTTTATAACAAAAAAAAATGTATTTTATTATTTTATTAAATACTCGTGTAGCTGTGCAGTTATCAGAAGTATTTCATGCATGTCAGAAGGTCATAACTTCTTAATAGTCGCAAGTCATATCACAAGAAAGTTGATAAAAATGAGTACCATGTTTAGAAAAGTTTTACTGTGCGTTTCCTTAATTATATTATTATATATGTGTAATCATTGGATTTTTCCTTGTGTTTTTGGGCAAATTTAAGTTTGAATAATTTCAGCATTTTGCGATCAATGTGATTTCGTTTTCCTTTACGAATAAACGAATAAAAGCGATTGTTTGAGAGGAAATGCTTGTTCGCACACACATTATGGTATTGACTTAAGCCAACAGCTGCTATTATGGCTTAAATTGCGGAATCACAAACACATCGGTGAACTTAAACAAGGGCTTAGTACCGGCCCCCTGTGACTGTGACAGTCACTGAATAATGAATTGATTTGTGTCAGCATCTGCCTTGTGGTTTTATCTGACAGACTCTGACCGACTCCACATAAGTGAACTAGTGGGGATACGGCACAAATTATAAAACCCTTTCTTGAGAGCTCGAACTATTTAATCCCTTCTGTTTTGTAATTCGTGCGAAAAGTCAGGGAGGACAAGGCACCAGAGTTGGTGGCCCGAAATCCTCAGAGAGCGTCAATCAACTCGCCTGTACTTTCCCGTCTATGCAGTTCATTAACGAAACCGATCCTGTTGCCAGACAACAACAACACCTCGAAGACAAGGATCACCAGGAGCTTTGCTACCAAAGTATTTTTCCAAGCTTCTTCCTATGCTTTTAGGTTCAAACCACAACCGAAATGTTTAAGATTGGTATAGGCTTGAGAAAAACATGTAAACGCAATCATACATGAACTTCAAAGAGTTTTGGTTGCAGTGCCAACCGAGTGTCTCCAATCCTTCTATACACCGAAAAGCAGGCTTAAGAAAATACGATAACACAAAACCTGCTAATTTTACTCCATAGCCAGAAGTCAACTGTAAAAGTTTGGCTTGAAGTTTTGACCAACAGTAAGAAATATATAAAGTCTGTATCTAACGCCCACATTAATCTTTTTCCAAAACTACCGCTAATTAATTTTATAGAAATAAATTTGTCGATTTTAAGTGAAGGTTTAAGTCGCGCCAAACTTTCATGCTGAAACGCAAAAATTGCCATTTTGTGTAATTTTATTACAGGTTAATAAGAAAAAATATCTAGTGATTTGATAATTGTTACGTATTTGTTTCTCAATTGGAAAGTTAACCATTTAACAAGAACTAGAGAACCTGCACCACAATATCGAATATTGACTTTCCCTTATATTTCGAGCAACAGAAAGTAGATGAAAAGCGAACTAACTGGTCCACTTGTGACATGTTGAAAAACGTTAATGTGAGCGAGAGATTATTTTCACTTCTCAAATCTTTTTGTGTCTGTCCAAATACTGGCAAACGTTAACGTGCGATATCGTGAGACAAGAGTTAAACAAATTTAGGGATGTAAATCAAAAATAAAGTCACTTAATTTTAGCATCTTGTAAATCGAATATTTTGGCAGGCCAAACTTTTACCTGCATTCAGTATCATAATCGGATGATTAAAAACAACTGAGCATTAACTCACTTGATCTCCTGAAACAAACTTAATTAAGAGCCTGTTCTGCTTTTATTTTTCTAAATACCATCCAGTATTTTTAATAATTGTAGACCCTTAATGTCATACTAATTATTATTGATATCTGAGATTTCGTGATTTAAAAACACATGGTTTGTTGATAATGGTCACATATAAATAAAAGTGATTTGGGGTATTCTTATTGGTTTACACACTTTCGGAAAACCATGTTTTGAAACGTGCAAGTGCCCTTTTTCTACAACATCTTCTGTTTGTATTTTAAATCGCCCAAAATACGAATCGTGCAACTGCGAGTGTATGCGACGTTTAAAGTAGAAATTAGTGAAAAATGCACTTAATTTTTAAGTAACGGCGAAATTATTGCAAATGTCGAATATTACAGATGCCATAAAATTTTATGTTATACCCGAAATTTAATTACTTAAACGTAAAACTGGTGTCCTTGTTTGGATACTTTTTTTACGCTTACGGTTTTTTGAGAACTAAAATATCAGAAATTTTTCTTCCAGAATGCAACAAAAAAGAGTGAATAAAAGCAATAAAAAAGTTAGTTTGTGCGCACATACGAGAACTGTTCAAAATAGTTTTTGCTCGTCCACTGGATCAGCAACCACATGTTCTACGATCCTAGATCCTGACAATAGTTAATCTGTGCTATTTAAAACATTGTTGATACACTAGATGTTTGTTCGCTTACATTTTGTTTTATATTTGTCTGTTAGTTGGTTTGTTTCTAGTGTTGGCTGGTCAATTATTTCCTATTATATGATAGGCAAGTATTTTTCCAGTAGAAAATTAGTTTTGTTGTACTTGATTCTGTTTAAGTATGACAAAACTCTTACATAAATAATTAAGCTTTCTAGGCATTGCCAACACATTATTCACAAAAGCCAACTTATGGCAAAGTATTGAAAAGTACTGAAGGAAAACATGTCCTGGAAAAATTAAACGGAGTTGGAAGTACAAGTTTAGAAAGCTGAGAACAAGTGTTACCCTGTATTGTAACAAAGTTTTATAACAGAAAGCTGAAAAGCTTCTGAAGTAATTTAAGCTCTTTGTTAAATGTGTTTCATAGTTTCCATAGCATTTATCTAAAGCTCTAAACACACTCATTCGCGACAGCACTAAACTGACGGCCACACCACCACAAATGCTGTTGGCTACGAAAACCGCCCTGTAGTCGGCTACCTATTTGTGTTGCAGACGACGGCTGCATAATAAGCAGCTGATCCCGAAACAATTTATTCACATTACAGTGGAGTGACGTGTGAGGGTTTTACTAGTCAAAAAAAATATTTTTCAAAAATTGGTCCTTAAAAGAATTTGATAACTAATTTTTTCAATTTATTGGAAATATTGCGAAAAATAATGTGCATAAAGTTATTCATTAATTACACGAAATATATTAATTTCTTTATTTAAAAAGCCTTGATGGAAATGCACAGATGTAAATTTTGTAGTTTTACTTTTTATTTTAACATAAAAGTATTTCTAAGCACTAATTTACTCTATAGACTTGATTATATTGCCAACACTGTTTTTGTTTTGCAGCCACCAAAAATAGAAACTAGTTCAATAAATATGACGACAATGACAACATTAGCGTGGACAACAACCTGCCGCCGGGTTGACTTCATGTCGTCAAAATAATCTCTCTTTCATACATAAATGTGTATATTTTACTGTTGACATATTAAAGTCGATGGCCTTCTGTGGCGATGTGTTTAATGCTTAACAGTTTTGATGTATTTGTCTCGCTAAAAACAAACTGAAACATTGAAGTCTTCTGATTGTAGGCAAAAAAAATCCCAACAATTTATTGAACTTCAGCTTTCAAAGAGAAACAAGGAATCTCTAGTTTCACAGCCACTGCCGTTAACAAAAGGAATAAAAAAATGCACAAAAAAATATACACTCTGGGTGATTTCTTAACTTATTTACCGAAAATTTACAGAATTTGTGAAAAATAAATGTCTGCACTAAGAAACAACGTTGGGAAAATCTTTAATACAATTCAATTGAAAAAAATTCTCCAAAAAAAAAAAAGAAATTGGAATAAAACTATTGCACTAGGGAATGAGTTTATTGAACTATTTGTTGGGAAGCTTTTCTTAGTTTGCGTTTAAATTGGATGAAGAGAGAGTCAGCAAAAAAAAAAAAGCACCTTCACTGTTCTTTTATTATGTTATTTGGCAAAATTTCTTTAAAAATATATCTTCCTACTTGAGTCTAAATCTATTACAATTTTGAAAAAGTTTAGCAAATTCACAGATTGCAAATAAACTTTTTAACACAAAAATTACGCTTTAATATTGTTTTATATTAAAAAGCTTTAGACTTTTTGAATCCTGAACCTTTTTCTCCCAAAAGTCGAAGATTAATTTAAAAAGCCAAAGGACATTTTAACATTAAAGCTCTGCTCTGCTAAAAGTTGAACTCTTCCTGGGTTTAACGAAAAGAAAGTTTTCTGTCAAACTTGTATAACGATGTATTCAACTGCTTAATCGACTCCTGTCATTTTAGCATCAGTTGCTTCTTCTGTTAAAGGAAGCATAACATTTACTTTACCAGTGGAGTTGCCAAATTCAAAATCAGGAGAGTTCAGCAATTGGCTGTCTATATGCCAAGCAAGAATTGGTCTCTTAAATCATATTATAGTACAATAAATTGGCAATTAATTCAAATGAAAAAATTAGTTTGTCAAACTATATTTTTATATTTCTTAATTCCTCAAATATCTGCTGTTACTTGATTAAGTTTATTTATTTTTTTCCATTACCGTGTTAATTTTTAATATAATAAATTATTATTCATTTATACCTTCAACTTAATCGCTACTAAAAATAATAGAAATTCATTAAATTGAAAATGATAACAAATTTATTTGGTGTATTGGACTCTTGTTGAATTCGATGTGGAAAAGTTTTTTTGGGAAAATATCTAATGAAAAGAGATTTTTTAAAAATTAATATAAATAAAATAATAATAAAAACTTAATAGAATTATAAAATTTTACGTGCCAAATAAGTACATTCGTGTTTTTAGAGTTGGCGCACTCGCCTCGAGTTTTTTAGTTTGTCTGTTAGAGGGATAAAAGTTGGAAATGTTATGCCACTTGAGCGATTTTCTGCTGTCGAACAAATGAATCAAAGAACTTGCATTGAATTTTTTTGGTGAAAAATGGAATTAAATCCTCCAGAGTAACAGTAGAATACGTTGGTTGTACTCTGAGTTAGGAAAATGTTTACAAGTGATAGAAGCTTTCCAAAGAAGGTCGAGAAAACGTGAATGATGACGATCGACCTGGTTGCCCCGAAAATGATCGGAAAATGCAAAAAATGTTATAGACATATGTTGAGCATCTGTTAGAGGAGTTTGAATAAAGTCAAGGGCGATCTAGATTTGCTTAACTGATGACAAATCATGAGTATGTGGTTATGATATCGAACCCCAATGGAAGAGCAGAAGGGCCAAGGACAAAAAAAAGCACGAAAAGTTCGATCAAATGTCAAGGTTTTGCTCACTGTTTTCTTCTTCGATCTTGGCAAAATAATTGCTGTCTTTTGTATTACTTGTCACTCCTGTTCGTAATTTGTTTGGCGAAAACAAAAGTCTAGTCTCAGCCAACCAGTTTCGGCCAAAGTCAATTTTTTTCTGTTCCCAGGATTGAAGGACATAAAAGACTCCTTCGATGATTGGAAAAACGCTGTCTTGCACTTAAACGTACTTAGAAGGCGACAGAATATAAAATGATGAATATCTATGAAAAAGAAATTTCACTTAATTTTTTTGATTAACAAACAGGTATAATTTAAAAAAAAAAATTTAAAGGAGGTCTTTAAAAAATACCGCAAATTTATTTAGTTCTATACGTTTAGGCTCAAAAAAATACAAAAAAAGTGTAGACCCAAAAACACGCTGAGTTTTTTTCTTGTGCCGTAAAAGTAATTAAAATCTAAAATATTTTTAAGTACTGGAAACCCCGTTTATATCCTCCGCACATTTTCTTGGAGTGTATAATAACTACTTTTGCAGAGTATTATTGCAACATAAATTATTTACGTTATTTACTTTACATCCAATACGAAAAAAATGGTATATAATAATTTCAGTGATCTAATAAGTGAAATTATTGTTGCACACCATGAGCTCTGCAACATGATTTAGTTTTGTTTTGTTCTCTTAAGCCCATTTCAATTTATAGTTAGATTTTCATAATAGTTTTGGCATGAAATAAACAATTGAGAAATATGTTCATTACGTACATGGACACACATTATTATTTATCAATGATTTTATTAAATATTAATTAAGTAATAAATAAAATGTAGCACTTACCTAAAACAAAAAATCCGAAAATTCCAAAATAGTGGCTGAGCATTTTTGACACTTGTGCGAGTTCAGTCAACTTTTATTTCAATTGAACAACTCTATTGTAAACGCAGCTGAAATTACAACAAAATACCATTCGACATGAATTCCAATAACAATAATAGTAAATTGTTCGAAATGTTCTCAATAAAAATAGTTAAAATATTTAGTAAAATTAATTATAAACGATAACAGGACATGCATGCAATATATTATATAGTATTTATACTAATAATGTGTGTGTGTAAAAATTGATGTACATGTATTTAAACACATGTACCTTCATACATACTTGCGTGTGAATAGGCAAATATTGTGTACTCGTATATTAGGTGGACTTCAATTGTAGGGAGAAAACGTAAGCCTCGATTTTAGACATGTAGATTGAAAATTCTGTTTCAACTGCAGATGCTAGAAGGTTAGTAATAGTGTATCCTTGAATAGTTCAAAAAAACTTTTTGAATTTAATCATCATAAGATTTTCAATGGACTTGGTGTCACAGAAATATAATAAGATTTGTTGCGAGTGTCAAAAAAAAATATATCACTACATTTCTTAGTCACACCATTCAGATTTCATTACAATAAATACTTGTGCCTAATTTCTTACTTAATCGACGAAGCGACGCGGTTAAGCTATTATGGAAGTTCATAGTTTCCAGATAGTTCGCAGGGATATGAATCTCAACCCGAATGCTGCACTAAAAAGTAGCTTCAAGCCCATGCAAACTGGTTGTACGAGTATTAAATGTAAATTGGCAGGTTGTGCTCCTTATGGCCTACAATATTTGACTGTGAGCGTTCAGTTACTCGATATATTAATTGACGGTCAATTAATAATCAATTAAATAATCGATGATAATCGATTACTCGATATATTAATTGACAATCAATTAGCTTTTTCTCTCAGCCCTAACAAATATTTTTTTACTCTTGTTTTTTTTGTTTGATTTCAAATGATAATTGAGACGATGATGATAATACAATAAAAACAAATTGTGTGGCTCGAATGTCAGGTAGCCCAAGCAAATAAAGCATTTGTGATATTTGCTTGAGATTAATCAATAAAAAATATTATTATATATATGCAAAGTATTTCTGCAGCATTTACAGTACAATATAATAATAAAATTCACTACAACAAAGTAAAATAAACTTTTTGGCAAGGCGTGATGTGACATCCATACTGAAATGACCTTCTCGTCTACAACAAATTGCTCTCTTAAGCGGAGACTTATTTAAACTTATTCATTTCTTCTTAACAATTTTTTTATTTGAATAGCAGTTCTTTTACTTAAAGTGTTTGTAACACGATTCAGCTTCGAGTATATCCTTCGATTGCTCTGGAAAATCGAAGTTACCAGCTGAAATACATACATGTATACGCGAGACGTAATAATTTTACAAGATGGCAGCATAGCGGCCATTCCTGGTGCCAGTCACACATATTTAGGTAATATTTTAAACAAATTGTAAAAGCAAAATTAAGTATTTTTACGTTATTGAAAAATGTGCCAAAATTACACTTAAATTTTGTCTGAACAAATAAGAAAGTTAACAGAAATCAAGCTGATCATGCTGAGAACAGGTTGTATTTATTTCTAGAAGGTGGCAGCACCTTCAGTGGGTATAAAAATATATAATGAAAGGTTCCATAAACGGCAACGCGGAATTTCTTTACTCTATTCTTTACTCAGAATCGGACAAAAATACTTTTTGAAATTTGACAACTGGCAAAGAAGTTTTTTCACTATTGCTTGATCCATGACATTAGATACTCGCGTCCATAAGAATTTTGCAGATGTACTTGCGCGAAACAAAAATATCTGCTCGTTTCTCTCACTCTCTCAAGATGAGAAACGTAATAACAAAAATTTAATTGAAAAAAAAACTGTATGGGAAATAAATTTGGCGATTTCAGCTTTGAGATTTCAGCAAAAAGTTGCCGGCTACGTTTGACTGTTATATTCTTTTTTTTTTTTTGGGACCAGTACTCATTGGTAAACCCACTACATTGTTCGAGAACTGGGTTGGGGAGGAGAAAAGAAGGATTAGTGTTCCGCTATTGGATTTCTTTTTTTATTCTATATTGCAGGGATCAGTATGTAACATCATCGGAGTGGTGGTCAGCACTTGACAATTTCGCCAAGTGTAATACAGGCGCCATTTGATAGGACCTTATTTATAGCTTGTCTGTGCTTTCGGCTTGTAACAATCAGAAAAGAAAAACTTTGGTGAAATCTAAATTTTAATCTTTTCGAAAATTACAGATTACCTATTTTTTTTTATTAAAACTGTCAAATCAGTTTTTCGCTTGGGAGAATGTCAGAAAATATTTAATTCTTTTTAAAAGTATTTTTATTTTCGATATTTGTTTGCATTAAATTTTTTAATATTCGATATTCTGCCAAACATTTATCTTAAGTTTTGGATTTTGTAACTGTAATAGTAACATGAGCCCTCCTAATGAATAATATTTTCTTTTCGACCATTTGTTGCCACACACGCACAAACTTGTTTGCGTTAGTGTTGAGTGTCAACTGTGTGCATATAAAATATAAATGGAAAAGAATTGCACTAATATTTATCATAAAAATGTCCACAATTGCGACAAAGAATTCATGATGTGATATTCCAACGCAAGAGCACATGAACCAGTGCATTCATTTGCAACCATATTTATTGTTATTGTTATTTTTTTATGGAAACCTTTTGCAAATATTTGTATGCCCTGTGCAGCAGAGTTACAGAGAACACGGAAAGTATCGGCATTTGTTGTGTGCATTCAACTGACCGTTCATAATTGTAGTGCAATAATAAAATCTTAACTTGGTGAATTAATGAAATTTCTTTAAAGAAAACTAAAAAAAAAATACTGAAACAGTTCTCTTAAGGTTTTTTTAGAAGATTTCTTTTAATACGTGAGATTTTTGCATCAATTTTTGACTGCATAAGTTTTGATATATGAGTTTTTAATGTTTGAGTAAATGGTTGGTTGTAGCAAATTGCTTGTTTGTGGCCTGAATAAATTTGTTTGGCTAGAAATGCCGAAAATGTTCTTACATATATGCAACTAAGAAGAAAAAAATGCAACTCTGTGGCATTGCATCAAGACAGGAGATTTATGACAACACATTTCAATTTTATTTATAGGTAGATAATGTTTACAGTGTTTCTTTAATGTTATATAAATAAACCAAGAGTTCAAGATTTCTATCTTTTTCTTCTTAATAATTTGTCTTAATTTATGAAATTTATATACATATTTACATATATACAAAGTTTGGAGGACAAAACTATATAAAAAACCTATTTAGGAGATTTATGACGATTCTATTATTTCTTTGGTTATTTTTATTCCTTGTACTTTGTAATAATTATTAATGAAGTTTTCTTTGCTGCAAAGCCAAAAATTGTTTCCAATTATCTGCTTTAATCCTTTGTTTTGTTCTCTTTTAATCTAATTTCGTATTTTTGTATTTGTGGACTTTTCATGCCATTTAGTTTAAAATACTCGTACAAACTATATATTTTTAGTCTTACATTTTGGCTTTTTCTGGATTGTTTTTATTGTGTCTGGCAGCATTGTTGGAAATAATTAATTATATTCCAGAGATTTGGCGAGAATGGAGAGAAATCACCTAGAAATTTTAGGGTCATTTATTTATTATGATAAGCGGTGGTTTGTGCTTTGGCATAAAATAGAAAATTAATGAAGTTATCCCTGAATTTGTAATAAAAAAAATTAACAGTTTGCCGCATACTTCGATATAACACCAAAGAATAGTATATTCGGAAGTGGTTGGCAGTATTAATTTACCATCCAACAAGACTGTCAAATGAGAAAAATTGTAAAACTCGAGACACGAACGGCAGCACTAAACATTTAAAGTTACGCAAACGTGTAGATGAGAGTTCCTGATGGCGTTCACACGGTCAGAAATCCACTAAGAGAGCCAAATCTGTTGCCTAGCAGACCAGTGAGGAAATCATTAATAAACAAGATTAAAAAGAGAGAACAGTTTGACGAAACATATCTTCGTTAGAAAGCAAATGGACCGACGCTGGGAAGCAACTAGTTCAGATCTAGTTGATATGGATCTGAGGGGCAAATCATCGCATGCAAAATCGAGTTGTTATAGAGAAAATTTGCGATGACTGACATTTTTTGGATCATGATATTCGATAGTAACAACTATTACTTTTTACTTTGGTGCTGGCGTATGGCAATAAATTGTGAAATCGTTAAAGAAAACTATAAAACTTTTATTTAAAATCGATCCATATATTGGATCGAATATTTTTCATTGCCTAAAGCTAAATAAGTTGAGCCTCTGGTAGAACATGATGTTAGACCTAAAAACGTTTTCGATTGTCGAAGAAAGCTTTAAAGTATATTCTATCCGAAATAAGTATTTTTGGTGATGTGTCGCGTCTATACCAACCATATTGCAGCTTGCTGCAGCATTGACTCTTTTGGCCAGTGGCAGCTTCCAGTCCAATGCCGGATATAGTTGTTCTTAGTTGGATTAGCGCAAAACTCTATGTGTAAGGCTGTGAAAAATACAACAAACGAAAATGTGTTTCGAAACGACAAAAAACCTATTGTTTGTTTGTTTGTTTGTTTTAGATAAGAGATTGATAATCGTATGCAATTTCGAATGATACGCTTCGATAACGGTTTCCGTAGTTTAATTTAGCAACATTTCGTTTATAAAGTATTCGATTTCGAATGCAGTTGCTCTCCAAAACCAAGTTATTTGCCCAAATATTGGTTAGCAACGGTTAAATCTGATGAGGGCTCATTTATGATGATGCACAAAGTGAACTTTTTTTCTCGTTATTTTATGTCCAATTTTTCTCAATATAAAAACTTTAACTATTTTATAAATAAAAAAGGAGTTCATTATTCGTTCACTTTTAAAAGTAATAAAATTAGTTTTAATTAAAAAAATGGCGGAGTTTTTGTATTTTTCCAGCTGTATCTTTGCCGTAAATGCAGATGTAGAAACGGTCTAATTCAAAACTTAATTGTTTTTATAGAAAGAGAGAGAGTTGATACAGTGTTCCGGGCTTGTAAGATCGTTTTCTACCACAGATTCTGGGTGCATTTTTAATATTAAAGCAAAAAGCTTTTCCGTTTTGTGTTCATTGCAAACTCTTGTACTCCTGTGTGACAGTAAAACATTTTTTTTGTATCTTCTATACGACGATAGTCCTCTGGTGATTTTGATTTCAATTATTAAGGTATCAAAAACTAAATACCAGGTACTTAAACAAATGGGTTTATTATTTGAGGCTTGTGAGGAGTAACGTGACACTTATACGCAACGTGACACTATTACACAATTGTGATAAAAGAGGCAATAAATTACCTTCCCCAAATGTTAAGAAAAGCCTCACTTTATAAATTGTTTTAGAAACCTAATTAAATCTATATTGTGTACCGAGCTTAAGGTTCCAAAATGCCAGAAATGTTGAGTGCAGAGATATCACTTTTACTAAAATATTAAATTCTATCCTTAAATTACGCACAACACCATAAGGCAAGCAAAAATATTGTCTTACCACAACATTCATAAATATTTCGAAGCCAAATTTTGCATTGCTGGTTTCTTGCTACATATTTGTCATGAGAATTTTGACAATCTGCACACATCGACCAAGCACGCACACACACATGCAAACGTTCATAAACTGCTGGTATGCATTTATTACTAGACATTTTACTTATACGAAGCTCTTGAGCATTTATGTGCCATTTATGGTATATTTTAATAAAAATTCCTACTAAACAGTTTAATTTCATAAAATTAAAAATACTGTAAATGACATTTTGTGGACGAGAGTTCTGCCATGGTTTGCCAATTTGCTTGGGGGGAAGACATGGTTGAGCCACTCGGACTGGGAGCTCGTTTAGATAAAACAAAATGATTTCAATGTTTGATTGTGATTGTGCCAGCAAACTGGTATCGTTTGTTTATTAAACCTCGCTGCCCTTTTTTTTATAAAATAAGAAATTATTTGATATTTTTTGTAATTTTAAAACCAATTCTGTCAAAAATAATGATGAAATTTTAAGCAAATCCCATCATAACATGCCTTTCTTAAGTTTGAGTTCAAACTCTAGAAATACCAGGTTGTGTTGCTTCTTCAGGCTGCTTTTTTATAGAGTTACACAATTTAAAATCCTAATAAAACAAACAAAAAATATAATTTTGACAGAAAATTTCATGACAATAATATTTAAATAATAATTTAGCCATATGGAAAACCAATTTTTTTTGTGAAGGTATTTTGAAAATAACTCCTCGAATGTGGATTTCTAGGTATTCAACTGTGTCTGGCTTATAAACTGTCTGTCGACAAGTAACTTCACCTATAAAACCAAAGAAAATAATAATAATGAGTTTGTCACGCCATCTTGGTGGCCAATTATTGGACAATTGGACATTTACGTGCAATTATTCTTTCATCAAAAGTTTCTTTGAGTAACTCAATTGTAGCGCGCACTGTCTGGCACTTGGCTCCGCTACTAATTGATGCACCCAAAATGACTTATCCGGTCATTCCGATCATCATCGTTTTTGAAGACATTTGGACCAATGACACCGTCAGTCCCTAAAGCGAACCAAACAGTAATTTTCTGTGGATGTAATATGACAATTTTGTATATCTATGTACTCCTTGAACCAGAAATAGGCTTCATCGGAGAACAAAATTTTGAATGGATATTCCACATTAAAATCTAACTTTTGACAGCCCATTCGCAAGAGTTAATTTATAACTCGCAAATACACGGAATGCGGACTTTTTGTTCTTATTTCCTAAGAAGCACTAATGACATGTTCGCTGGGCGGTGCAGTAGCAACCGACTAAACGCATTTGCAAGAATAGCATTTACAACTAACAATATGAACATGTGTCCTTCATCTTCATCTTCATCTTTAACCTTAAATATAAAATATCTGTACGTATAAATGTCG
Organism: Epicampocera succincta; assembly: GCA_932526305.1. Lineage (NCBI taxonomy): Eukaryota > Metazoa > Arthropoda > Insecta > Diptera > Tachinidae > Epicampocera > Epicampocera succincta. The sequence continues at coordinate 66,085,342 of OW052034.1, forward strand.
GAATTTAAATTGCTCTTCTATGCACAAGATTTTAAACAAATTTCACACAACTGCTTCGTACAGATACCAATAAGCTGTTAAGTATATCTTAAAAACATGCATGTGCAAGCACCTACACAACCAAATTAAACCATAACATGAGTACAAGTGACCAACTACAGCTGCCCCAAATAAAGATTTGTTGAAAAATAATAATATTCATATTTTTATGTTTTTAATTACAAAATGTGCAAAACAGAAAAACACATGTTACGTTTTTTTTTCCACTTTTTCTAAAACTCCTTTGTTTGCTTTAATTTTAAAGCCATTTTATTTCAACTTTATTGTTAATAAACTACAAGATTGTTTAATTGGATAATGTAGCGTTTGAAACATAGTAATTCATTTAATGTAATTTCAAAATCATGTTAATTTAACATTATCATGTTGTTATTGAGACAATTGCAATGACATGTTGGCTAAGATTCATGTTGATTTAACGTGATTTATTATTAAATCAAAATATTTGAAAACATTTCCAAACCAATATTTTTTTATCACAATAGAACAGTTTATTCAATATGAACAACAACATTTTTTTTTAATTAAGACAACGCTTCAATGGATGAGCTGGCGGAGTTCGTAAGTTGTAGGCTCGTTTCCTACCAAAAACTGAACCTATGGCTTCTCCCGTTAAAAAAAAAGAAAAACGAAAAATAAACTTTTACGTTTTATTAAGTAACTTGGTGATGGTGTCTTATTTTGCACTAATGTTTTGGTATGTCTGGCAGTGCACACTTTGAGAAAAGAATGTTTAGCAATTGCACTAAAAAGGCCGAGATGTTTTGTTTTTCTTATTTGACTCAAGATTTTTTTTGTTTTGCTCTCTTACGATTTATTGATGTGGAAGAAAATTGGGTGGAAACAGAATCAGGTCAAATTTTTTTCTTGTTTTCATAATCAAACTGAAAAAAGAAAACAAAAAAATATGAACAAAAGAAACAGCTATTCCTTTTTTTTTTTAACAAATATATAACATGAAATTGCGCACATAGAATAGCAACAGTAGTTCAAAAGCTTGCCAAGCGTTGCACAAAAAAATGTTATTATCTAGTAAGAATGACAAAGAAACTCCCCGGCTTAATTAAAGCAATTTTGTTTATTTATACGAGTAAAGTTCTGAAGCGGAGAATCTTCATTGAGCTTTTCTAGAGCCCAGGAAGAACGTTCAAGTATTGGAAGAAAATCTTAATGTTCTTTTGCACTAAAGATCAATTTATTACGCCATTTGTCATGGTCCTGTTCATGGACATTGATAATTAACTTTGTAATATTGTGCGAACTAATGGCTAGAAGTGGTTTCATTCAGTCTTGATCCAATTTACATCAGTGGCCAGTTCTGTGTCCTACTCCAAAAGTTGTAAAAAGCCTTTCACGAAAAAACTATTACAATGTAAACATTTCATGCTGAATTGTCATACAATATCGTACAAAAGGAAGAAGATAATGCGTTACTTGTTGTTGGTGCTCTTACAACCCAAAAAAAAAAAAAAAAATAAATAGAAAATATAAGATTTTTTTCTTAATGAATTATATTGATTCTATATAGAATCTCTTAATTATATTGTTTCTAAATTGTTTATCTCCTTAAGAAATCATATATTTTAAGTCTTCTTTTCTTTTTTACGGCCTTTTAGGTTGAACAAAAATTAAAATTATAAAATTGCAATGTTTGGTTTTCATAATAAATATATAAATTAATTCGTTAATTTTTTTTCGATCGTTTTATTTATAAATACAAGTCAAGAGTTTATCTTGTTTGATTTAACTAAGATTTTGTATTATTTATACTTCGCTCTAAATTTGAGAAGAAAGTAATTGCAGACTGAGGAGAACTATTTGTCGCTACGCTACAGACGAAGATACAAATGGATCATGATAAACATTCATCGCTTCTGCACTAATATTTTAAAAAATTCACTTTTAATATAAATAACACATGAGGTCAAGCTCACAGAAACAGAGTTCCGGATTTGTGTTCACAAATTAAGAAACATTAAGCCCCAAGGCAATCTATTTATCGGATTTATTGGATTTATTAACATCTCTCTTAATTAATAAATGTGAATGGATTTTATCAAGATGGCTGGACTATCTTTTGTTCCTCATTCAATTATTTATATTTTACACCCGTTCTGTGAATTGCCTTAAGAATATCCATTTATTATTCCTGCAACAACCTCTTAATAAATTGATCAATACTTTTCACAGAAAGTGCTGGAATACCATCCGGTATTAAGTGTATGAAAATACTCATGGTTTCTATAAAACAAAATTAAAGGAGAGAGAAACCTTTTAAACGTTATTCTCAGCCAAGACAAAAAAAAAATTTTTAATTAAAAAAGAATTCTCTTTGTATCTAAGAGAAATGAAAAATTAGAATAAAAATATATTTTATCAAACGAATTATTTGCCTGTGATCGAAAAATAGTTGGTCAACGTTTTTAAAGGCTTGAAATTTTTCACATCTATTTCTTTAATTTTTTTTTCTGGCTCTTAGTCAAAAATAACAAATTTGTTCTCAGCCAACTTAAAAAGCACATCTTGTTTCCGACACTTAAGTTTATTCCGAACTCTTATAACACTTTATATTAAAACTAAAAATAAAAGCCTTCCGGCTGCTAATGCCCAATTGTGTTCAACATCCAGTTGAGCACAATAACAATCATTAAAATATTTCAGTTACAATATCTATGCCGACATGTGTATTCTCGTCTCAATTTGTATGGATTTGTAATGCAACATTTGAGAACATGTAGTCGTGTGAAACGGAACTATATTTGACGTGTATGAAAAAATGTTTGGTTAATAAACCAAACGTACATATAATATGTAAAGCAACTGTGGCAGCAATAGAAGAATCTCAACTACATATTTGGCAGTTCTTTGGGTAGTCAATGTTTTTATTAGAAGGCATCAATGATGGCAACACCCTCAACTGGTCTTCATAACAACTTGCTTCAATTAATAAAGCCCTTGTAAGACTCAGTCTGAGTTCATCATCATCAATGTGAATGAAAGATATTATGACACAAGCGACCTCTATTGTGGTCAACCACCACCCACTACACCCTTTCAGATTTATGTGTATATGAACACAACTACATATACATACAATACACACACATGTTTGTATGTATGTGTTCGTGGTATACGAAATGAAAGCCAAACACATATTCAGCAAAACATTTGTCAGCCATACACGTCTCTCTCTATTCATGCATTAATAAATTCACATACTTCCGTACAAATGTGGAGACATGACTTTTGCTGTGGGTTAAAAGCCTTTATAAAGCCATATACACAGACTTACTTATACAGTTACACACATAAAAAAAACTTTAAAATGTGTGTGAGAGAGAGAGGGGGGAACCACTACAGGATGTCGCATGATTGAAACTGGTTAAAATATGGAATTAATTCCATACATTTTACAAACGATTTGTTTACTTTGGAGTTACATACAGATACATTTCTAAGCACACGAATGCCTCAAATAGAATAACTCATTACCAAGTATGCGGTCAATTGAAGGTATTGCTGATTTATTTGAAAAGAGACATGTTCCTCTGATAATATTATGACATATTTGTTAAATGAAATATTTTTCAAATGCAATATTTTTATAAAGAAATAATATTTTTATTTTATGCCATTTGAAGTATTCGTTTGTTGTCAGTATTTTTTGATATGATGGTGAAAAAACGGTCTGATATTTTAGCCTATTCGACAATTGAACGAATGAGTATTTCAGAAAACGAAACTGGGAATAGCATTACGTGTCCCAAAGCCTCAATTTAATCATAGAGGCAACGAGGTTTTTCCTCTACTTTCCAGAGCATGCAACCGACTATTAGAAGGATTAATTGTAAAAGGTGGGACAACATTAGTCACTCTATCGCTACATAATATAATTTTTACAAATGTCAGCTCTGACTGAACATTTGGGATTTAAACAGATACAAAAAACACGTTGACAAGCTTTGAATTTCTACGCCCATTTGTAAATATTATAGGATCTTTCAACTGCCAGCTCGGAATTAAATTACTCTGATCTGTGTGTCCCACCACATGGAGGAAAGGATATATCAGACATCTACGCCAAAAAGTGGCTGATGGGCTTTTCACTCTACTCACTGCATCCTTTGGTTCCACCAGAACTGTCCTCAATGCAGAGAGATAGACAAATGGCAAGCACCAATTATGGACTTGCAAAATCCACAAAGTTTTTGAAATTTGAAGCCCGAAGGGTGGAACCTGCGATAAATTTGGATAGAGAAAGCCGAAAATATTATAAGTCCAACACAGACACTTGCTGATTCGGTGGTGCAGAGAAGGAGTCAATGGACCGCTTCTTTGCCATTAGCCTGGCACTGGGACACATAAGATACGGGTTATTGTATTCTCATAGGCGGGCTAAATGAGAGGGCTAAATCTTCCGTTGAACGAGCTGCTTTGGTTCCTTGAGCTATTAAGCCCTTAAAGGTTAGATTAAACATGACATGATAGTGCGAAGAGTCGTTTTGGCCCACATCACCACTATTATTTATTCATTGATTCATAGGATCTTCCCACAGGGTGATTAATCTTAAAAACCACTGCCAGCTGTCAGAAACGACTCTTTATTAAAAGCTGAAACTTTTATATTATATTTTTATATATTTAATATCAGTTTATAGAGATCACTTAAGAAAGAGAGACTGTTGTTTTCACCTTTCGGGCAATGCGAAAATACCACAATAAGTCTACTCTGTTATTGCGTCCTTAAACATTAGCCCCTCAATTATTTATGCACGTGGCAATTACGTATATTGGTCTTAGAAGGGCTGAACCGAAAGTATAACGGGCTCAATTTGTCATTAGAAAAGTGTCTGTCATTTGTAATGGCTGACATCACCTCTGTGAGAATAATTCTCTTGCCATCTGTACAAAATTCCTTGAGCCACATGTATACGAGTATAGTTCAACCGAGATGTGCACATTTCAGTTAATATAATTTGATGTTGGGAGATAAAAATAAAAGAAAATAGAAAACTGGGAAACTGGGAAAACGAGTTGTTGCTCGACTTTTGAGGCTACATTACCTTCAGGAAGCAACAAATACACTTTGCGAAAATAGACTTGCTGTAAAAAGCTGTTTGTATGTGTGTACTTTTTTCTCTGTCAACGAATGGATGGATGTGTGTGCTGGAAAAACATTTTGCGCCCTATGACTGCATGTAGTTTGTAGATCTTTCGGATCCTCCTTTGCCGCACATCCATAAGAATAAAGTGGCTGTACAAACCTGCAAACATATTTGCGCATATAGTTATGTATGTATGTATGTATGTACGTATATAGTTTGTTTATATTTTGGTTGCATTCGTATAAATTCATACATTCCGATTAAATAAAAACACACCCACACACACACACACACAAACATATAAATATATATATATGTGTGTGTATATCCCAGTTGTGTCAGTTATATTGCTGGAACCTATTCATGTCACTGTTTCATGGCAACGACCTACGTAAGTGGTTACGCTCGGTTACATTTTTCCGCCTTTTTGCCTTTTTATTGCGTGCTCTCGTACAATCAAAATGAAAATGAACACTTTTTATAATTTTTTTTTTTCTCCTGAAATCAAAGTATTGGAAAATTGACTTTAAATTAGCAGCCATATGAAGTGAGTATCGCAAAAGTTGGTTTTGCAAAGTTTAAATGGAAGAAAAAGTGTAAAGCAAATCTGCAGTTTTTCGTTATTAAAAAAAAAAAAAAAAGTGAAAAGTTTTAAAATAAATATTAAACAGCTCTCATTAGTAGTTTCACTATTGGGCCTGTTCGCAAAGTAGGCCAAATTTAACTGACAACTAATAAAAGCTGGTTGCGTGTGTGTCGGGAACTTTTTAGACGACGGCGAATGCTTAACACTTCAATATCACCCACAAAAGGGCTGATAATATTATTTATATTAACTTAAGAAAATTAAGGGAATCAAAGAGAACAAAAAGTTTAAAATGCATTAAAAATTAAAGTGAGCAGTTGTATATCTTTCAAACATATTTTATAAATTATTACCGGCAATCACAACACCTCCTATTAAGTACCAGTAATATTTCTGCGACATCAGAGACGACTATACTGTTTAAAACTGGCATCTTCTCACCGATTCACCGACGGATCTAAACCAAGCTTTTTCACAACATTTGAGTCGAACGAAGACGCAATTGACGCCATCAATTATTGATCTCACTGCACCGTCGAGGCTTCAGGTGTATTTTATGCAGTTTAATTTACTTCCAAATCTGAACAACAGATCATTACATTTGTTCATAGCAGGACTACAAAACCCTAACATTGGCTCTCCTGTAAGAAATCAAATTGACAATTGATTTGTATATTAAATTCTGGCAAAAGCAAAATGATGTAGGTTCCCCCCTTGCTGGAATTCCTGGCAACAGACACACGAAGAAGCTGCTACCGAAGCCACACACCACCTATTACTGGCCGTGAATGCTGCATCAAATCATCTAAAAATATAAAAATATTGACCCGGCAGGAATTAGACTCATCTTCCCAAGGATTGCTTCCAGGAAAACAACATACGCCATAGTGCGGCTCAGAATTGGGCACTACAAAATCCTCCTTAAACATTTATTATGGACAAAAAATCCTGCTTCTAGATGCTCCAACTGCAACACACCGCTTAGTGTTTTGCGCATCCTTGATGAATGTCTCGCATATAAAAACTACAAGGAAATATTTTTGCATCCCAGGTTTCCCAAATGGTCTCCTTGAAAACACTTGCAATAACAACACAAAACTTATTATTAAATTTATGGCTGAAATTGATATTATACAAGTTTATTCAAAAATCGTAGTCGAAAGCCACAGCTCGTAGTCCACTTCTTCACAAATTAGTTGAAATAATTTTTTTTTTATTAGTCCTAAATAAATATAAAAATTGTACTCATTAGAAATATTAAATATTATATTTTTAGTTAATTCGTTACAAAAAAATCATACGACTTTTTTTGAATTTTATTTCTCCAGAACTGTTAAAAACGAGAAATGTATTCCATGGGGATGTAAGTAAAACGACTATATGTGCAGACTATATAGTTTCATTTGGAAATAAAAACAGGAATTATAATTGTAAACTGGATATAACAAGAGCAAAGTACAGAATATAAATATATTAAAGATATAACGATAATAGAAATTAATGCCGCTGTTATGGCGTGAAACTCAAATCATTCTCAGCTGAAATTCCGCAATTTCACATTATCGATAGCAACTGAAACTGTAAAATAATTTTGGTTGAAATAACTTCGATTACACATTCTTTTGTGGCATTACCGATTACAGCCAGATATTCGTGCAGTTGACAAAAACACCAAAACTTTAGAACTGATCAAGAGCAGTTGATTTAGTTAAACCACCAGTAAAACTAGATATTAGAATTACAGCAACAATTTAGCAGTCAAGTGAGTTTGAATAAATTTTATACACAGAAATTTTGCCAACAAACGCAATAATTTTCTGGCAGCTTCTTTTCAAAACTTCAAGTTTTTGATATACTTTCCATAAATAAGTTGCCGAATTGTATCGTAATATTAAATCTTTTATTTGCAGTTACTCTGCTTTTTCGGATTAAAGAGACGAGACAGGACACTACCCAATTAACCTAAGAGTTGTGTTTTAAATGATTAATAAAACGCACTGTATATGTGCATGACATTTAATTTAAAATGAAATAGCGCAAAGACTTTCCAAACATGTATTTCATTTTGGGAACACAAACACCAAATCAAAGGCATATTTATTCAAACTTTTGCTTGTTTTTCTCTAATACTTTCTGTAACACTGTGAAGTGCAAATTAGCGCAAAAGTAAGATATACAAAAACAAGTACAAACTACTAATATAATGTGGGCTTTTACCATATTATATACATACATCTTCATCAGCAGGGACCCAGAGCATTGTTCCAAATTGCAATATAATAAGCGGGTGTAGCTCGCATGGCTTTACGAAAATATTCCTTGACTTTCATCAGCGTACAGTTAAATGTTTCTTTATTAAAGTGAAGGAAAACTAAATAAGTACAAAAAAATCTTAACAGCCATTCATTCTAATAACTACTATTATATTTCTTTGCAAAATAAAATAATAAAAAATAAATCCAGCCTCAATTTTCATTTCATTATCAGCCAGAATCATTTAGATTGTTTTTGATTTTCAATGAAGTTGCTGTGTCCATATATTCTATGCATTTATAATCCAATTAAAAGGCAGAATTTAAGATTTCAAGCTCTTAAAAATCAGAATCCCATATTACCACATCTAATCCCTGTAAAACAACAAACTTTAAATAGCTTGAGGTTTTTTTTTCTTGCCTTAAACTATATTGAGCTCAAAGATTACAATGAAAAAAGTTTATAAAAAAAGAAATAAAATTTCGGATAAAATATTTAAGATTATAACTTATCACAAACATGTAATTAATACAATAGTTTTTAAGATTTGAAACGTTCCTTTCTTCATTATTAATATCAAAAAAAAGGAAAAAAATAAATACAGTGGACGTCCAATACTGCTAATTATTTAATGCCAGGTGTTTTCGTATTGTCGGAAAATTTCTATTAAGGGATTACAAATTTGTTTTGCCTTTAATTGACCACTTCCCAGTAAAATAAGAAGTTCTCTTATCCCTTAATTTTTCTGACTTGTCCAGTCTACATTCTGTAGCGGGATTTCAGTGCACCTGCAGCAGCTAGAAGATGTGCCTTCAGCTTTATGTTGACTTCGATAATTTCTCTGGTAAATAAATTTTATTTTTTGACATTTTTTCTACTGCAAAGATAAGTAGATATTACAGGTACGAAATTTTCAACACGATACACAAGAAACTTGTGCCAAAAATTCCATACCAATTGATGACAATTATGCAGTTCACCGCAGAACAAAAACTATTTTGTACTAAAAATCCAGCCATCTTTAATATGGAATAGGAAAAAATAATTAACTCGGTATAAAAGCCAATGAAAATGAACATGACTTTGCATTAATGGCAGTGCATAGAAACAGAGGTGGGTGTCCACTGTACTTATCATACTGATGAAATCATTTTACTTGCCATGAAGTGCTGATTATAACTGCAACTGCACTGCACTGCAGTTAAAAATCACAAACTCTAATGCACTAAATGCAAGGGAAGATTTGGGTGAATTGATGAAAAATTTACGCTGCTGAAATACGGATAATGTTTATGGGTCTAAAACAGAAACTACATTTCCAAATGTGATCGACAACTCCACGTAAACGGTTGCATTTAACTGCCTGTAACATATAAAAAATAAACTATTTTCCTAAAATTATGTAACTTTGGGCGAAGATCCTGTCCTAAATATATATAATTTTCTTTGTAGCAAGACGAAAGCTTAAGCAACTAAATTTAATGCTCAAACTGCGCAAATTGTTGCAGAATTTTAATTACAATTCTCGTTGTGATGTTGTTCTAATATTCTTTCTCATCACACATTTTCGTTTGACTCGTTACTTTAGCCCCGTCTTTTCGCTACACTTGAATATCGTAGTCAGCAAAAACACTAACTTGTTATGCTAAGTGTCATAAAAATCATCACAAGTGCCTACAACCTTCAACAACACGTTCGAGGGCAACTTTTATTTAATGTTAAGGAATAATCTGTCTGCTAAAACTTTCTTCGCTGAAAGGAGATACAAAAACAATTTAGCTGAGCAAAAACGGAAAAAACATAATAATGTGTAATAAAACAAAGTCTCAAAAGCAGCATTAATATGTACACTAGTGTGAGCACGTCACTCCAGTGGCTGTCTGTCTGGTGTGGACACAAAGTAACTTTTCATGCATGCCGTACCTTCTAAGGGTTGTTGATGCTTTCAAATGACTGAAACATGTGCACAGGGTGTGCTTGTTGCAGATATAAATATGGGTAATTTGACGAATCGTGACTTATGAATATCTTGTGGTAAATTGAGAAAATAAAAAAAGAAATGTTCAAAGAACCGCTTATCCCGTTGACCGGCTAATCCCCAACTTTTAATATGGTTCCAGCAACAATACTCAAGTTTCTACAACACTGTGAACGAGTGCAAACATGTTGAAACATATGTCGATGCTGTAATAATACACTTGCAAATTCTGAGAATAGAGGAAACAGGCCCTCGTTCAGTTCATTGTTTCTAAAATGTTAGTAGATGCCACTGTGTGCAGGCATTAAAATCCCAAGATAACCCTGATATGACTTAAACTGGTTCAACGAAATTTATATGTATGTACGTACATTTATTTCGTGTGTTCTGAATATCCAACTATGGCCGTACATGCGCTATCACTCCTGTCTCTATATTTTTGTATATTTGCGAGCAAAAATTAAAAGTAACGAAAAAATAATATTATATTATGCCTTTGGGAAATACACAAATTTTACACACATATGAACTTGTATAAGAACCCATACAAATTGAATAGTAAAAACATGTTCGACTGAACAGATGTTCAATATTTTGTAAATAAAATTATAGAGTTTTTATTTATGCGCTGTGATTGTTTTTATTGCTGTAATTAGCACAAGATTTGTCAGTTCGCATTAACGAAGTTCATGTTAACACGCATTTTACATTGTTACACTGTCAAGGGAAACATTAACAGCTTAAGGGTTTTATGTTAATTGGAAGTCAAGCAAATAAACAGAAATACAAATTCACATAAAATACGACGTGATCTGTCGAAACCAAAAACAAAAATGAAGTTGAAATCTTTTCCACATACGCAATTTTTGTCTTTTTTTTCATCACTTATGTACGAGGTCTGTTCAAAGAATATGATGATTTTCAAATTTCACGGACTATAGTTTTTTGTGGGCGGCATACAAGTCAGAGGTGCGACGATTAGAAAGTGGATCAAAGAATCAAAGAAACAATGTTGCGTAAAAAATGGAATTAAGTACTTGAGTCAGCAAGATATTTATAAGTGATGCAGACTTTTCAAAGAAGGTGCAGAAGATGTGAATGACGACGTTCCTCCTGGACGCGTTAACACAGCAAAACCAGATGAAAATTTTGAGAATGTAAAATTAATTATCATCGAATCACTATAAGAAAAGCTGGAGAGGATGTCGGTCTGTAGATTAGCAATACGAAGAAAACGTTCACAGGCTTTTGCATCACTATAAAACACCTGCTACAAACCACACTGCAATCACGGCTCAAGCACTGTATTCACTAGATTTGATCCGTTAACTTTTTCCACTTTTTAAAATTGAAAATACACATGAAATACGACAAAGGAGATAGAAATCGAATGGCTGACACAGCTCAAGAATATACCCAAAATGCATATCGATAATTAAAAAATCACTGGCATAAATATATATTATATCACAATTGATGAGTAAATAAATATTTTTAGAGAAATTTAAATTCATCTTATTTTTTTGCAAAGACTTCACACGGAAATTTAGATCACGGCGAGCAAAACAAAGAATTTTGAAATGAATGCCCTTAAGATGTTTGAACAAAGTGACGAAACGTTGATAATAAAATAATGATACGTATTTGCATCACTGCTGCAGTGATGCCAATTGTTTTATTGTTGATGTGTGATCAGCTGTTGTTTAATGCCTTATATTGGACAACAACTGCAATTAATGTAATTTGCAATAATTTAGAATACTAATAAAATAGAAATAAAAATTTGATTGAAAATATTTAATAAATTTTTAATTGAAAGTGCCGGAAAAATTTAAAGTTCTAATTGTTAGCGATAAAACTGCTGTTCTCTCTGCTTGCTGATAGAAGCCTAATACAATCAGCTGCAAAAATTACATACAATAAGGCCAAGTAAACAGACGTAAGAGCCAAGAATAACTTGATAAAATTACGGGTTAATAAAGAAAATAAAATGATAAGTAAATTTTCGTCTTGTTTTTTTTTTTCTTAAAAAGTTGTTTTAGAGAAACTTATGAAAAATCGGCGGCCTTCGGCCAAGCTGACAGAGTTTGTCTTTAACGACTTCATACTTCTCTTACGATTTCGGACTAGATGGCCTTGGCCAAGCGCAAGTAGTTTTTACTTCACAGTTTGCTCAGTTATTTCTACCCTTTCCATTGTTTCTCATATAATGAAATAGATTTTATTCGACACTATGAGTGGCCACCGAATGGCAAGACTGTTTTACTCTACGATATTTCTAACTCCAGCTGCTTCGACCGCAGTTTTAAATGACAAATGAGTTAATCTCTTCAAGATTTCCACAAATTCAAAATGTATAAAACATTTCTGCAATATTTCATTTGGATATTGTTTTGTAATCAAGTGAAATGATATCCAATAAAATGAAATAATTGTACTCGTCCTGCTTCCTTTCTCTACTGGGGCCTTATTTTAGGTTGCCCAATGCTCATAAAGAAATTATTTCTATTTAATTCACTTAAAGTATATTAATGAATTTTCCTGCTTGTTTGTCTATATTTTGTTCATTACTAATTATACAAATAGTTATATTTTGATTCTTTCTGAGATTCACATAAACACACACATCTTTATATATAACTTTATCAATTTAAGTTGATTAAATTGGTACAAGAAGAAAATGGATGATAATAGTGCAAAATCAATTCTAGCCGTTTCACAAATAAACAACTTTCATAAACATTTGCCATTAAATAACACGCAGTCAAACTCATGTTTGTTGCCAAACAAACCTTTTAGCAGTCCAACTGCAGTCAAATTTGAGGCTGAAACTGCTCCATTAAGGGAGGGCATTCTGAAAATCATATTTAATAAAAGTAGGTTGGGTTCCCTAGAATGGTGTTATGGGCATAAAATTTTCTGATTTTAAAACGTTCAGCTGGAACAACAACGTTTTCATCTCACTTTGATATTTTTTCGACTTTTCTATGGCAAACGTCATAATAAATTAATTAAATAAACTAATCAATGTACTGTTTTTTCCATTTTTTATGCAATTATTGATTTTGTTCAATAATAAGAAAATACTTTAAAATTAAGAATTATGCGACAAAAGTTTTATTTGTTTTTACGATTTCTGCGGCGATTTCAAAACAATGCAAATAACGCAAACAGCTGCTTGCTGGTGTTTTCATCAATTGAAAACCATTCCGAAAAATATAAAAAAATGTGATTTACAGAAGAAAAGAAAATCACATGTGTGTTTTGAAAAGCACATATTATTCGAAATTAAGCGTTTTTCAGAACACGCCTGGTAAATAGGGTTTCTATTTCTTTGCTTTTTTCCCTAAATCATGTCATGTTACATTTTTCCAGCGAAATTAATTACTGAAAAAATCATTTAAAATGTGCAATAAATGTAAGAAAATTGTAATGTACAAATAAATCAAATCTGTGTACTGGAAAAGTAATTAAAGGAATAAAACCGAGTGGATTTTAAGCGAAACGAAAGCTGAGTAAAAAATTTTGAAATAAAAAGTTAATACAAAAACCTTCTTTTATAGCAAATTGCCATGACTAAGACTCAAGATAAACGCAAATACAATATTTCCACGAAAATTCCATTTTAATGTTCTAATAATCGTTACGGCTGCATTTGTTAACATGGTACGCTGAATTTTACCCAAGTCTTTTGGTTTGTTGGGTTACCTTGTCAATACAATGTTCAGCATTTATACACGCAAACAAAACCATTTCCATAAGCAGACATACGGCTACATGTTACAAAGAATATCCATCCAATCAATTAATCGTGGCTAAATAAATCGAAAAGCCCTTTTATATTTAATTACAATTAACTCAAACGCGCAGGAAAATACTCGTACCATTAATATTGAACAACATTTTATTCACATTTTCAGTCATGTAATTCGTTGGTAAAATAATATGCATTTAAGAATATTTAATTTTGCTTTGGAACACATTTAATTCATAGAAAATCATAATATGATTTTACTTAATGTCATGTTGGTTTAACATGATTTTATATTAAACTGAAATATGTTTTATTGATATATTATTTACAAAATTTATTCCAATTTACCATGGACGGGTTTTTAAAATTGAATTATTTATAAGTCTGAACAAAAAACTGTGCTTGAAATTGAATATAAATGCAACATCTTGTGCTCAGTAAATTGTGGGTTTTTTTTTTGTAAATCTACCGATTAACATGATTTTCATGTCAAAATTTTATATTAAGACTACAAACTTTAGTGCCAAAATATTTTTTAAAACAAAGATAAGCAGCGGTATTTTTTATTCCGAGCCATAGATGTTCAATGAAAAAAATAAATACACATTCCCACCACTTTTACTTGAGTTTAAATAAAACTAAGTTTTGGTTTTAATGGTAGAAACTGCCTTAAATCCACGATATGTCAAATGCTAAAAATAACGCTTTTGTAGTGTGTCTTCCAGCTGTCTGTGCATGCCCATTACTTAAGTAGACTGGAAAACCTTTGAAAAATACGTTCATTGCGTTCAAACATTTGATCTCACAATATATGTATATAATTTTCTTCCAATTTTCTAATAATATTTTTCTAAACGAAAAACAGATGTTTTACAACGATTTTTATTCTACTACATCGGCGTGCATTTGAAAATATTGCTGAATTTAATTCTGGCTGATCGCATTATTTTGGCATGTTGTGACAATTTTTAACGCACTGTAGTTTGATTGCGACAATAATCAGTAATCAATTGTGGTCACATTGTCCTCGGCTATTGGATAAATTAAGTTGTACGTTTTTGTTCAGAGTTTTTGACAGAGTTTTATTGTCGTATTGCCATCAAAGTCTAAACAAAGTGATAAATGTTTTATAATTGTTTTGATAAAATCGTCTGGTTTCTTTTACTCAACAGATCATGTTCGAATGATAGATTTGAACAATTATTTCTGCAACAGTTAAAGAAAAAAACTTTTAGTTGCCATCCCAAATATCTTGAAAGTAATTCTGCGGTCGATACATACAGTTTCACCGTTCAGACAATTGACGCAATAAGATTCCTTTTGTTTGTCTACAAGCAGCGCAAGTTGGAACAGATTATGGCATTTGAACAAATTGTGAGCGTAAATTTGTATTTAAAAGTTTCCAAAATAAATTCAGTTTATTATTCGCTTTAAAGCTATAAAAATATACATAAAAGAAATTACTGGATGTAACATCAATTAAAGCGAATAATTGCCTTAAACGCAAAAGTAAGGTAAATTTTTTAAAACTGAATTGTTGATGTAAAATTGTTCTAAAAATAAAGCACGTCGACCTGTAGAATATACAATAGTAGCGATAAGCCAAATATTAAGAGAAATGTAAGACCTTCGGTGTTAACTTAAACCACATACAACTACTTTAATGAGGGCATAATAAAATAAGTTACAACGGCTGTCAAATAATTAGTCAATTATAAAGCCCAAAATAGAAATTTAAAATAGTAGTTTCAGTGCAGAACACAACAGTGGCTGCCACTACAAATACTACTACTAATAGTACTATTACTACTACCACTAATATTATTACTACTACTTTGACACTAAAACTCAATTATTAATATCGACTGAGTGCTACTACTCAGCGACCCTTTTGTTGCACAGTTTAGAGAATTAAAAATTTCGTCACTGAATCTTAAAGATATCAAAAGTAATTGTGATAAAAATTCTATTAACTTTTCATGATGTAAAAGATGTTTTAAATTTTATTGATGATAAGGATGAATAATGTACCATTTGTAAATTGAATTAATTAACATTTAACTTAAGTAAATAAATTATTTACTAAATTTATATATATTTATCTAAATCTAGCAAAACTTTGTGGAAATAATTCCAAATAAATAGGAAAACACGAAAAAAAACTTTTTCTTGTATAACATTTTTTGTTGGTTACGTTATTTGGGCGGTGAGGCTACAATGTTTTAAATATCTGATCATGACAATTATGAGTTTTACAAAATATGCATTCCAAAATTTTAAATCAGCGAAGTGCTGTGATGGTGGGAGAAGGGCTCATGAAAATTTAATTCTATTTTGGTTTTTGCTATTATTTTTCGTTTAATAAAAATTAATTGCTGGCTCTTGATGTCAAACCGGAATATCTTATATGTGTTTTGGAAAGTCTATATTTGTTTCATCATTTTCCTTAGCTTTACAAACTGCCAGTAAAAGTTGATTTTTTGTCGAGTTGACGCGAATCAATATATCTGGATTATGGCTATTATTCGACTATTCCCGAGACATTTAAATCATAAAATCAAACAATAAATTCATAAAAAAAAAAACAACACGAACACCAAATATTTGAATGTTCTGGTAATAAACGTAAAAAACATAAATATTTATAAAAAAAATTACAAAAAACAACAACAATAAATTCAAAGTGCTTGATTTGAATAAAGAAGTACACGAAGTTGTGCAAAACAAACCATATGAATGCATAACGAGCGAACTTTTTTATGGGGTTTTGCTTTCGTCTTATCAATTGTGTTCTGTCTGTTACGAAATCATGCCAACATTTTATTATTATTTTTGCTTTATAGATACAATCATGTGTACGAGTATTATCTACGAGTATCTGCATGTGAATGTGCCTGGAAAAGTTGTTTTGACAAAATTAAAGACATTATTAGCTTGTGTTGTTTTATAACATGCAATTTCATTTCCCTTCTTTTATGTCGAAATTTTTACATATTTGTATTAAAAAAAAAACAAGACACACGAAAACAAAAACTAATATATCTCTGTACATATTTATGTCTGTACTCGTATGTGAATGTCTATTTTTTCTGAAAAATGGTAGGGGAATGAACTTGAGGAATTTCTTGTTTATGGCTCTGTTGACACGAGAATTTCTTTGCCACTTTTTCACTTTGTAGTAAAATTTATATGTGACATTTCGGCATTTATATTAATTGTGAAACATTTGGCAGTGTACTGGCCATTATCTATTTGTGCAAATGTTTTATGTTTAAGGCAAAACGTGACAAGGATTTTCAAGTTCTTGCTTCTAGTAGATATTAGAATAGGGATTTTCTGGAACTTGTTTGTCATTGGTCGCTAGACTTTATTGAAAATAGCCGGAATTTTGTTTTTATTCATATCAACAGACTTGTACATTTTTACCGGCTAAATAAGAGTTTCAACAGCGAATACGGTTCACAAAATGGGTTACTCAACTATTAAGATGTGCTCTTTAATAGTGCATTACTTTCAGGCAAGATGAAGAGATGCGTTTCAAGATATCTAAATCGTTAGTTCTTGCATCCAAGAACTTTAAAAGTACTGCTGTGTCTAATAGTACAGGGTGTTTTTTTAGAGGTATAGAACTTCGAATTGAAATAAAACACAAGAAAATCGTTTTAATTTCCATCAATTTGGCTTTATTGGAAGGATAATTTTATGCCATTAATGTTTAAATATGATTTCGGGCATGTGGCCGCCGCGGCTGGCTCGAATAAAGCCAATTCTACAGGTCCAATTTTCAATCACTTTTTCGAGCATATGGGGCCGTATGTTGGCAATAACACGAATGTTGGCTTCCAAGTCCCCTAACGTTTCTGGTTTGTTGGCGTAGACGAGCGACTTCACATATCCCCAAAGAAAATAATCCAATGGTGTCAAATCACACGATCTTGGTGGCCAATTGACAGGTCCATTCCGCGAAATTATGCGCTCATCGAATGTTTCCTTCAATAAATCGATTCGAACTTCGCGAACTGAACCATTATTTTCGAAATAAATTTGCACAATTTGCAAGCGTTGTTCTTTTGTCAACCTGTTCATGATTAAATGGCAAACCAAACTAAATTATAATCACTTGACAGCTGACAAAATGGCCGCCAGTTAAAAAAGTGATGCCAACTTAAAGTTCTATATCTCAATAAAAAACACCCTATATAGTATTGAAGTTACATTGCATAAGCAGGAACTCTGATTCAACATCACCGCGCATGAAGCCAATAACAAATAATGCGCTCAACTTCGATCGTCGACTTTTTGAAGTTAGCAATTGAATCAAAGCAAATCTTCTATTATACGAAGAAAAGATATAAGAGCGCTACGCCAGTGGTGGAATTTTCCATATTTTAATTCTAGTTTTTTGAGCAGAAATAACAATTATTTTGTTATAATGTTTTTGATCCTTTTCAACTATAATCGTAGAAGATTTGACAAATGTTTGAAATTGTGTCTCTCAAGTGATGCAGTATTTCAAAATGGCAATCATTGTTACTCGAATAGTGATAGAACCCCACTGATATCAATTTTAATATCTCTTAAACAATCGCACTATAACTGCTTTTTATAATGTTGAACTTAGCGTTAATAAATTACATGCCATTAATAAAATATAATAATTATATATATTTATATATTGTATAAATTATTTCAAATTATGTAAAGGAAAATCTGTGGGGAACATGTGCAGGATGGTGTCAAAAAATAAAACGTATGTGAAACCTATATATAAAATTAATCGTGTATGACTATTGCAAATGCTGTAGGAAACAAATGGGAACTAATCTTCTTGATAACCGGCAATATTTCACCATCTTAATAAATCGTTCTCACTCATTATGCAATTATATATATATATATATATATATATATATATATATATATATACATATACCATTGTAATAAGAATAATTCATCAATTTCCAGCAGCTGCTTCTTGTACAGAATGCACATAAAATTTATAATTTTCTATTTGTCTTGTATTTGAGTATTACAAATAAGTTAATGAATGCAATATATGTATACAACGGACATTCTGCGCAAGATGGTTCCCCACCTCATATATAATTAGGGCCACCCTTTCCACTTTATTACCACCATCACTACAATCCGACGGCACAACATCTTCAGATAGACGTCATGAACAATAGATTTGACAAAAATTACAGGGATCAGGTTGAATGCGAATAAAAAGTACGAAGGAAAATGCATCAAACAAAGTTTTCACGTTACATTGCAATCGTTTAAAAAAAAAACTAAAGCGCATCATGCACAAATTATCATAAAATAAATTTAAAAGAAATTTAAGCTGTACCGACATTGGCTAAATGTCTCTGTGACTAACTGTACAGCACCTATGATTTATTATAACTCATATATAAATAGCAGGTTACTATTACCACAATCTGCAAAAAATGAGCTGAACTCTTCTTCTAATAAAATAAATTTTCATTTCAAAATCTGAATGAAAAAAAACATTCATAAATGTTAATTCCTTTTGCGTTGACGCAAAATCGTTTTTATGATTAAAATTTTGTATTTTTTCATTTCCCATTAACTTTAAATTAAGTGATAAAACTAGATACCATCTGTTGACGTTTTCAACATTTAATACGTTCTTTTTTTTATTAATTGTAATAAAAAAGTAATAGCAAATACACGTATAAATAAATACGTGCCTGTGTATAAACGAACGAAACGAAACGAATATTAAACTCCGAAGTTTTTTTGTTGGCTGAGAGGAGACTATAAAAGTTACCTAAATTTCCAAACTATTTGGGAAACGAACTCGATTTCGTAAGATTTATTTGTTGTTTGAAAGAAAAAAAGAAACGTTTTATAACTCCATGCGTTCTAAAACTCAACTCAATTTTTTAAAATAAATTTTTGGAATTAAAGAAGCTGTTTTTCTGACTTTATTCAAAAAAAGGATTTAAATTTATTGAAGGCTTCATAAAATTTATTTGTGTGGGTATTGGATTTATTAGGCTTTAATAAACGAAATACATATTTTATGAATGCAGCTTCTACTTTCAGCCGCAGGAAAAGTCCCAAAAGAAATTTCAAAGATTTGGTTTTACGATAGCAGCTATTTGTTTTGTTTTAAATTTAGAAACAAATGTAAAAAATTACTATTAAAAATTATTATTTTCCTCGCACCTGAAAAATGCCAAATTTATATCATAATGAAAATACAGTGTGTGCGGACACCATTTATTAATATTATAGCAGCGTCATTATATCGAAACATCGAAGGTCACAACCTGATATATTTATCTACATATTAAATTGTAAATTCCAACTCTATTTTTTAGTATTACAGGTTGCGAGCCATTTTCCCCAACAATTTGCTGCATCAGTATAGCCACTCATTTAGGGTATGTTTTCACGGTAAGACATGTATTACGACATGTCAAAAAATTAAATAAGTCTTACCGCGTAAAAGCAAAATGTATTGAGTGAGAGAGAGATTTTCATTTTCTGAATCATTTTAGACACTTGTGTATTCTCATCACACCAGAGCTGTATTTTACAGTAAACATTGGCAGCACCAACAGAGTGTATTTAAGGTTCAAACAAGAACAACCAAATTCCATGCAAAAAATGTTCATGCTGTGTTTGTAAATATTGTCGAACTTAATTCGCACCACCAGCCTTTTTGCTTTTGTTCCCTTTTTTTAAATTATGGCAAGTGTTTCATAATATCTTGATTCTACAAAGTGGTAATACTTTGTATTAATCTGCAAACATACCTTTTCAAAACCCATTTATGGCGTGAAATTGCATCTTACTCAAAAACTGGTTTTGACACATCACATGTTTGACATGTTCGTATATACGCACGTTTCTTGTCCAAATTATGACATACCACAGAGTTCAATTCCATTTGGCAACGGAAGGAAATCCTTATATTGATTGTTCAGAATACGAAATTTTTGTTCACAAGGAAAGCCTTTTTAATAGAAAATGTTAATGCCGTTCGATGCACTGCAAAACGAGGTAAATAGCACTTTTTCAAGTGTATTACAAATCTGTCACTCTTCTTATATGAGAATACAACTTTGTGTGATCTTATCAAAAACTCGATTTCATAGTTATTACTACTTACTTGTTTTTGCATTTCAGCTAACGATATGTACTTGTTTAAATAAAAACTGTTGAATTGTGTATGAAAGATTTTCTTATATGAAATTGTTTTACTCTCTCCATGTTTCTTTTGTTTGGTTCTATTTTTTAAGATTTCAAACTCCTTTTTGACGATTTTTACAAGCTGTTCTAAGCTTTGGCGATTTTAGGAAAGAGTTTTCTAACATCGCAGTCTCTTTTGTGATGTGATGTGATGAGCTTAAAGTGTTGGCTAATTATAGATATAAATAAATTGTCTTTGGAAAAAATTGTCACCGAAAACACAGTCCGTTTAGAGCAAAAGTAATATAAAGGTTTATAAAGCGTGTTTTTGTTGGAGTGTTAGAACTTTGAGTTGGCATCACTGCTTTAGTTGAGCACCTATTTAACAGCTGATACATGCTTTTTGTTTAGTTTGTTTTAAAGTTTCATTATGAATCGACTTACACCACAGCAACGCGTGCAAATTGTTGAAATTTTTAATCAAAATAATTGTTCTATTCGTCAAAATCATCGTGCATTTTCTCCATTCAAAATTTTATTTAACGATGAAGCCCACTTCTGGTTGAGTGGGTGCGTAAATAAGCAGAATTGTCGCTTTTGGAGTGAAGAGAATTCACAAGCTTTTGTCGAAATACTATTAAATCCACAGAAAATTAGTGTTTGGTGCACTTTATGGCCCACATTTCTTCAAAAACGCTGATTATCAGAGTGTTACTGTCAATGGTGAACGGTATAGGAACATGATTCGAAATTTTTTTCGTACCTCAATTACGTGGCACTAATCTTGCTGATATGTGGCTCCAACAGGACAGAGCCACATGCCACTCAGCGCGCGTTACAACTGATTTACTCAAAGAAACTTTTGAGGAAAAAATAATGTCATCAAGATCGTGTGATTTAACCCCATTGGATTATTTTCTTTGGGGTTATGTTAAGTCACTTGCCACAAACAATTGAACAACTGGAAAACAACATTCGCAGAGTTATCGACGAAATACGGCCACAAATGCTGCGAAAAGTTGTTGAAAATTGGTGTTCTAGATTGCGCCTTCCGGAAATCATAGTAAAACATTTATTTCATACAATTTTCTAACCAATAAACCCCTTTTCATTGATATTAAAAATATACGAGTACTTCCTTGTTTTCTTATGATTTAAACTTGTGTCTTCTAACAGTCTAGATGTCCTACATTCGATTTCAATTTCTTTAGACAAGCAAAAAAGAAAACTTCACAGTTTTGTGTTCGCTGTTAAAAACAAATCTTAAGCTCCTCGCAACCCTAATGGAATTACTATTTCATAGATTAAAATAAATTTGAAAATTACTTTTAGACGACAATTTCCGATACTATTTTAATAAAAGTATGTATGTGGGATACCCCCAACTGGCCTTTGGCCCATTCTGCCGAAAGCGTTTCTTTTCTTATTCCTTTTTTTTTTCTTTGCCATTTACATAAGGGCTAAGAATGTTATTTAATTTGTAAAACTGCTTATCGTAGTGGTGTTTATTTATCAAGAAGCACTCATAAGTATTCTTAGAATGGAAAACTTAAAAAAAGAAAACGCTTTGTCAGCAACATATTGTTTATAACTCTTTAGCTAAGAGTGTATGATTACGAATACGTAAGCACATTAGAGGATAAATGTTTAAAACTTGTCTAGCATGTGTAACATGGTGAACGGTACACTTGAATAAGTCAAGTATTCACACCATCACCAGCAGCAAAATTTAATGCGATATTTTCATCTGTTTCTTCCTTTAGAATTTATTTTTTCTTTATGTTGTTGGCGTGCTTTTTTTCCTCTACGGTGTAAAATATTTTGTATACTTTAATACTTATGGCATTGTATGGCTGGTGTAGGTACACGTGTACATATTCACAAATAATGCTTTCTGTAACACATACATAAATATCTTTGAACTCTGCGTGGTTTGCTTTCATCGTCGACAATACATAAATCCATTAAAACCATTAACAAATTTCTAAATAGAAACAAGAATTCTTAAATTTAAGAAAAAAGTTAATGTATCTGAATAAGGTAGAACTGACTGGCACGAATGTACACCGGGAAGGTACACGGAGAAGGGGGAGACAAAAATGTCGAACGAATTTTAAATAAATTAGACATAAATTTAAACAAACAAAAAAAAACTAAAATTTAAATAATACAAAAATCTGTAATAAAATAATGATGAATAAATAAGCGTGAGGGTTCGGTCCACGGCAGAGTCTTGCACTGCCTCTATCGTTAATCTGTAGGGCTTCTTCCGCCCCTTATATGATTAATACATCAAGGAACCAAACCACCTGCTACAAGGGGAGTGCTAGCAAGTCCCGTTCTTGCTGCATAATGGCATGGCCCAGCGCTAGACACTTAGTAATCAAGTGTTCCATTGATTTCTCTTCTTCGACGCATAATCCACAAGTGTTTGTGTTGGATATGCTCATGCATAATATACTGTGAGTGCCCTTGACACTGTTCCTCCTTGGCATCAAAGCCCACAAACTTTTAGAAATGCAGAAGGCAACAGCAAAGCTCCTATACTTTTTCACAATGATGGTTACTCATTTCTCAGGCTGTCCTTTAAGAAGGCCTCTGTTGAGGCCAAAAGTTTAGTGGGGCCAGTGAAAATCGCTTCAGCCTACGGTTGGCATAGTTGTCTGCCATATGCCGTTCGGGTACTGGCACCCGGGTCAGAGTAATTTGATTCTGAACCGCTGGTCTGTTCAGCCGGTTGTGACATTCCAATACCGGCCTGCATGGGAAAGTGCCACAGACTAGGAGCTTGAGTACGGTTTGGCTATCAAAAAGTATTTAAGCTCCCACTGCCATATATCTTTTTTGGATAGTATTCCTAAAATGTCCAGTATCGCGTATAACTAGAAGTATTGTCCGTTCAAAGTTCAGGGTATTCATGCGTGTTG
Organism: Epicampocera succincta; assembly: GCA_932526305.1. Lineage (NCBI taxonomy): Eukaryota > Metazoa > Arthropoda > Insecta > Diptera > Tachinidae > Epicampocera > Epicampocera succincta. Next base: position 66,109,172 of record OW052034.1, read on the forward strand.
AAAGCCCAACTATTGCTGCCCACGCTCCTTGGAGCGTATTGGATCTGTCGGTATACCATCTCTGCGAGTCATCGTGTAAGGAACACATCTTCTTCCCTTGTTGGAAAGACAATTCTACACTTCTTGTGAACGGATCATATAGTCTATGTAGTCGCTCGCTTCAGACATATCAAGAATGTCCACGATTTCCTTTAGGATTTCAAGATGGCTAACAAGTTACCCTTCTGCAGCTTCTCTCTTCTGTAAGTGGAGATTGCCAGATTCAGAAGAGCTGCCAGGTCCACCCTGGGGTGGACAACAACATATTGGATAAATCGGTTATCATAACATATACTCGTATATGTCTGTTGGAAGGATACAACACAAGCTGCCAAATAATAAGTTATGTTCTCTTCTCTTCACTACAGCTTAAATTGTTCTGGCTCTAACAATTGTTATGAGGGAAATTTCCATCACTACGCAAGGAATGCTGAAAAATTCCAAGTGAACAGACGCTGTACGAATTAAAAGAATTATTTTTGTTATTGCTTTTTTTATATCTCGGTGTATGTGTTTGTCGATATTTTCGTGTAAAAATGTATTACTTTAGAGTCAAAGAAATACATTAGCTGTTTAGAATGTCAGTTGTGCTGCTTGATAAACACACAATGGAATGCGGAGAAAACCCGTCCAGTTGTAAAGCTTTTAAAATCACACTATTAGACAAAATGTATTTCCGCAAAAGAACGATTATATAAAAAAGACAACATTTTATTGCAAAACAATACTAAAATACACAAAAAGTGCGAAGTTTTATGTAACCCAACAAACAATTCAAAAAGAATATGAAACCTATTCATGGTTTTTAAAATTGTAACAAGTGGTTTCGAATCGGTTGGTGTTCAGAATTTATTGTATTAAAACACTCATATTTTAATTTCTTGTAAAGAAACCTATTAGTTTTCTTGAAGGATAGAAATTGTATTATTTAGGTATAATAGAGATGTTTGCACTTTGACAGCTGACAGCGGACCTATTCTTGAAGATGCATCTATTGGATTGTGTCATTTCCTCAGTCGGTTTTTATAAATCAATATTGATCGCTCCGGCATTGTTTATAGAATCTTGGCTTTTTCCAAAGTGAGAATTCTGCGATTTTTCTGTCCTGGTTTTTAGGCAACCATAACAAATTGACAGCCACAGCAACAGCAATTTTGTGGCTACTTTAATCTTATTCATAAAATATCAGATTTAAAAAAATGGAACACAGTTACGATTTTCCGAACTTAAGAAGAGTTGTAACATGTTTTAACCAGCGAAAATTGCTTTCATTTTCATTCCAAGTGACTCTCTTTGAGGGGTTCTCCTGGTACTCAAAACTTTTCCTTGATGTGATATCGACTTCATATGATCAAGTTTTCAAAGATCTAAAGAATTCATTTAAAAGAAAATATATTCATATGGGTATTGGTGCCATTTTTAAGTTAAAAAATAATTTAAAATTTGCATTTAAAATTAGAAATAAAATTTCATGTTATTCGACATTAAAATCATCGTAGAAACTGCAGATGTTATAAAGATGTTAAAGGGTTTAACTTTTTTAGTTTTTCTTTTGCAAAAAACCACCAATAAAGTTGTTAAATAATTTGTTATAATAATAATCATAATTTAAGAAAAAAAACCTGTATTTATTTGCAAAAAATACTGCTCAGGAAAAAGTAAATATGTTATTAAAATGAATTTTAAAAATATTTGTTTACGTTATATTTGAATCAAAATTGATTTCAATTTCAATAATTTTTTTTAATAAAATTTTTTTTGGAGCATTTTCATGGTGTCAAACGTGACCTTCTTTTACGTATAAATAAGAAAAAAAAAAAGAAGGAAGTTTATTTTGAACTTTTATTCTAGCTTTTTATAAGCTGTTCTGTTCTTTGCAGTAAAGCTAATGGGCAGTGCAATTCCCGATCATAGAAAATTCGACAGTTTCAAATGTGACCGCAAATGAAAGTATAGAAAGGTGACATGCTATTAAACATGGGACTATATAACATAAAAATGTTAATTCGGTTTAATTAAAGAATCTTGTATTTATATAATATATATTTTTTTAATATCATAATCTGGTTCGGTTGATGGTATTTCGAACGTGACAGTTGTTACATAACGATTCAACTGGGCAAGTATTGGTAATTTTGCAACAATTCGAATTTGTTGAGTGAAAATGCAGCCCCCATGGCTTTTATGCGATTGTCATCGCATCAAAATGAAAACAGTTTTTGATACTAGATTTTATAGAAACACTATTAGAAATAAGAAATTAAATTCAATCTAATAGACAACGCGTATAATTTTATAATTAAATTGATGTAGTAAAATTCTAAGTACTTCTCTGTGATAATTTTGTAAAATCAAAATGAAAACAGTTTTTGATACCAGATTTTATAGAAATACTATTAGAAATAAGAAATTACATTCAATCTAATAGACAACGCGTATAATTTTATAATTAAATTGAGGTAGTAAAATTCTAAGTACTTCTCTGTAATAATTTTGTAAAATCATGTTGCATCGTCGGATGGAAATACCCATATATGGATATTTATACATACACATGCAGCTGCTATTTTTTATATTTACAAGAAGCAAAACAAACCGGGTGTCACATTGTTTAGAGCAACAAAAAAAAAAAAGAAATGTTAAAATCGAGTTGTTTTTGTTGCGGTTTTTGTGGTTGCTCATGCTTTAACACCCTTATAATAGAACTTTGATTGATAGTAAGTGCCTCGGTTCACGTTAGTTTCTATCTAGTCGACAACGTTTTATTTTATTTAAAATTACTTCTTCATTCCTCATGGCTGTGCAGTTTTCTTTTATCTTTTGTTCATTTCCTGTTCTTACTTTATCTGCTGTTTTTCGTGCAAAAACGAAATGATAAATGTGTTGTAATGACTACACATTACATTTCTCATTTCAGGGGTTTTTTTTTTAAATCGCAATTGATATTTAATTGTATTTTAACCACATATGTATTTAGGGAATTTGTTGCTGCGTAGTTTTTGTTTTTCCAATGTTCAAATGTTAAGTGAGTTCAAAACCAAATAGCAATTTTTTGGTGGACATTTTTTCTTTGTTCGCATACCGCATATTTTGTTGGCAGTTGATGTGAACTAAATTAAGTCTGTGTTGAAATCAAAATGAATGTTAATAGGTAAGCGAGCAGTTTTTAATGTCACCATAATTAAATTAAGGGCTTAACTATGTTATTATGTGGATTTTGTTTGTGAAATATTCAAACTGGTAATAAAATAAGGGCGAAAACCGAAACGAAAAAAGCCAACATTGTCGTATAAAATAATTAATTCCAATTAGTTGTTAACTTATGCCTACAATAAACAAAAGTTACTAATGTAATTATTTCTCATCACAGAAGTAGCAAACAGGGCTGGGAAACGTTTAGTGTGGTTGTTTGTTTCAGTGTGGAAATTAGAATTATTCGACACACGTCAATGGCCAAATCCATCAACAGAAGAAATTGATTAATTATTGTAGTTTTGTCCAATTAATTTTCTTGTTGCACGAAATATATTTTCAATTCAGCCAGTTTAATTATAAAACATATCGAGCCTGTTCTGTTATCCAAACCCGGTTTCTTCTTTTTTAGCGGATTCGCAGATTTTGGTGTTTTAATAGGAAAAATTAAAAAAAAAAGTCAGCAAATCCTTGAAATATAATAAATAAATTTAAAATTAACAATTAACAAAGAACTAGACAGTAACAAGTGGTGGCTATTTTTTACGAATTCAATTACAATTATTGCTAAAATTTTTTTTTTCTTTGAAGAAAAGTTCCAATAAAACTTTCAAATAGTTTTGAAAAACTAAAATTTATATTTCTTACTTTGAAGAAAGTGTTCAGCTCCATTTCATTTTTGATACACAAATTTGATTTTATTGAAAAATCTTTCACCAACTACTTTTATATATTCAATTAAAATTGTTTACTGAAACCACGCAAATATTTGCTGGGACAAAAAATCACAAAACAATCGATAGGTTTAATTCTTTTTTAAATATTTTCTATTAAATATTTTATGGTCATACATGACACTGGTCATAGATATAAAGCATTATTTTTTCGGTGCAGAACTGGCGAATATTTATAATGAGAAAGAAAAATATGCGAACAATTCTATTAACAGAAAAACGAGGTTTTTGTACAAAAGTTGACAAAAAATATGATGATGATAATCATTAAATCGGTGAATTTTTTAATATTTTTGCGGCAGCAGACGTCTTCATTTCTTTATATTTCCTGTTCTGTTTGCATTTTTGTTATTAGAAAAGCTTGTGTGCATATTTCGATGCTTGATGCTTCAATTCGCTGGAGATACCAGAACAGTCCCTGTAGTTTTCTTCTCTTACCTCTTGAGTTATTGCTGATGAACTGACTGTAAATGAAATAAACACAAAAAGGAAGAAATAATAATTTGTATCCTATTTTTGAGTGGCAGCCATCTCAAAATTAATTGCTGAATCTAAATAAAGCTTTAAGAGAATATATATAAACATGTTTCAATTTCGTAAAAATTTCAAATCGTACAGAAATTCCGCCTTCAATTGATATACAACAGGGATGGATAAGACCAGATCATAAATTCAATTTAATATGTTTGTGTCTGAATGTTGCTGCTTATCTCCTTCAAGCTTCTGGCAATAAAATTTATTACCTTAAATCAACTTTAATTCGCACGTACTTTAAATATGAATTTTATACGTTTGCACAGCCACAAAAAGTCATGCTGATATTTTCTTTATTCGTACGACTGTTTAACCGCAGCTTTATTCCCGGCCATTACAACTACTTACTATCTTTTTTGTTCAGCGTACGTGTGTGCATTTGTAGACTTTTGCTTAAGCGAAATAAAAAACAAGCTGTAAAATAGCAGGTAGTAACAACTACACCAGCAAAATACTCGTTTTCTTTGGAAAAGAAGCAAAAGTCTGTAAGCGCATAATATGCCGCATTGCGGCTTTTTTCCAGACATTTCATACGGAATCACTAAAATGAACGAACGAACGAAAATAAAAATGCTGAAAAAGGGCATTTACGGGAATTTTAAATGGGAAGTGAATAGAAAAGTTCATATGAATTTGCTGTTTTGTATTGCGAATGAATGACTGACTGTTGGTGTATCTGCTAAAGTTTGCCGTCTTTTGTGTGAGTGTTTGAATATTTATGTTTGTCTGTTTACGTTCGGCTTTTTATTGAAATAGAAAGAAAAGCAAATATCTACAAATACAAGACGTTGTGCCACTAAGCGAACGAAAGACTGACAAAAGAAGTAAATACTAGTAGACAAAAAAATAGTGGTATATAAAACGTATAAACGAAAAAGAACACTGCAAATACGTTAGCAAAATGCATTTGGATTAAAAAAAAAGTAAAATATTTAACAATTCATGATCGCCCGGACTGAGATCAAACAAGTCGGGGAAACAAAAGACGAACCACATAAAATAAGTTTACTTTTGCCCAGAATACTTTTAACACGATTTATATAACATAGAAGAGGACTATGAACTGAATAGCAGATTTAGTTTTGATTTGAAAAAAACTGATTCTTGAGTACTGCGAAAAATGTTCGCGGCAACAATTATTATTTAACATTTATTACAATTAAATAATAATAATAAACTAAGTTAAAAGGCAATAACAACTAATGGCTATTGGTTTGAATCATGAAATGGTCCTAAATATTGTTGAAAAGTTTTAGATCTTGATATATATTAAGAGTAATAGATTGAGTTGGCTGTTTCAATGAAGACTAAAAATATTTGATGTTTAACAGTATTTAGTCCGAGATTGACTTATTGCGTGACAATGTTTGAGAATACGATAGATTTTTAGGCTCTGGACGTCTTGAAATTAAATGTTCTTGTCTGTGTTAGTCTTAGTGTTAAAAGACATTTTTATTCATATGCCAGTTGATTGTAGAAGGTAGACTGGTCGGCGATTATCCCCCCTTAATTTCTTTATATGGCAGCACTAAAAATGAGGTTTTTTTTTAGTGTGGAGCTCCAAAGTTATCAGTGAATGTTTCTGATGAGTGATGCCACAAGAGTGCAGCTGGCACTAAGACTCGTTATTATGCCTATAACAAGCACAAGAATGAACATATCCGACACAGACACTTGCAGATTCTGAGGCATAAAACAGTTCGTTCTTTTAAGTTGAAGACAAGCAAATGCAGCCTAGATTAGGAAAGCGCTTTTGTGGGCCATAACTAAAGACCTTTCTAATGGTTTAAATTAAAAGTTGTTACTTGCGAGGAATAGCAGAAACTAAATTTCATTATTATAAATCAAAAATATAAGACTATTTCGTGTCTTCAAGTATCAAATATTTTGTACTTTTATTGCAGCCAAAGTAGGCGTGACGAACGATCCAAAGTGTGTTTTTTTTTCTCATATTCCGACTGTTGCAGTATTTAACTTCTAATTTAACATATTTGAATTTAGATGCAATACCCCAGCAAACAATGTGAAGTGACAAGCTGGTTAGAGAACTATCGCCTGTTATATCTTAATATTTTGCAGCCCTTGAACTACCAATGAACTGTAAATTGATACAAATCCACAGCTACTCTGCATCAAAGATGTCGTAAGTTGTGTATATGCCCAATTACGCTTTTACCCACAAGATGATGTAAATATTTTCGAAAGAGAGCGGATAAAACACGCAGAATTTCGGTTACTTTCACTTAACAACACAAATAGGAAAATTCATTTGATATAACTTTTTACTTCAATTTAGTTTTTCGCAAATAGTTAAAGCATGACTACTTATAATGTTTAGGGTTAGAGTTCTGCTCAATTGATGTAATAGAGTGACGATATCTGGAATGTTTCTCTACAATCGTTGTGAAACACCTTTGCCCACATTATAGAATTTTTCAAAATGGGGAGCAGTACCCATATTCCAAGAGTCGTTCTCACTCTCACATCAAGTTAATATCCAAAAATTGTCACTTTCAATTATATAATTTTTTGTACGTCTAAACCACTAGATATAACCCGCCAGCAACATTGAATTCCTGTCGACAACAATTAAATTAGAGAAATTTCTTTGGTTTTTCTTATCACTACGATGACGTTTCTAAGAATAAGACAGAGTGTAAAAAAACTATTTTTTTAAAAATCCAAAAATTACATAATATTTGTTTGCTATTAAGCGAATAACTGGTTTTATGTTTGTGATTTGGAGCGAAAACTTTCTTTTGGTACCCCCCGTTTTTATTGTTGACACAGAAAATTTCGAATTTAAGCCAAAACAACCTTTTAGGGGCTTCATACTTGCAATTATAAGATTTTTGTAAAACCTTGAATTGCAATTGTCTCAAGTATCAAGTGAGTATTTTTTCACTGGCCCTTTTACTACCCAGACACATCTTTATTTCTAATGTTCTTTTTAACTTTTTGAAATTTTTTTTTAATAATTCTCAAACATTCTTTGATAATTTGCTTCATCACATGCCTTACCCACATATAAATATGTTTTCATCACTTCTTGGATTTTGCTGTGTTTAAGACACACATGACAGAAGGCATAAGTCTTAAATGTAACTTCAACTTTATTTACACAAAAATGCCTCTGGGATGCATGTTTTTTTATTTTAGCTTAAGAGGCTGCAGTGCCTCTTTGGGATGTTCGACACATGTACATAAACACATATAGTCAATGTTAGTTTAACCTCTGGTATTTACCAACTGAAGAAGACTTAAATTATCAATTCGGTTAAACAAATTTTGTGTGGAAAGAAATTCTTCTAATAAATTGAGTTTTTTTTAGTATTTACTCACTCAATAGCAGTGGCAAATGCTTAATTGGAGCTTTGGAACTCAGACTCATAACTTATGTGGTCTTAATTCTTGTTTTGCTCTTCCTCTGGAATTTCTATTAAAAGGAAAAATAATAAAATCAAAACTCAAATAATTTGGGCAGATCTTGGTCAGGAAATTCACTTTTCAGTTGCAAATTAATGGCGTCTTACGAGTTGCCACCAAAATTTATTTTTTATTTATGGTTCAATATTGTAAAAAAAGTAAAAGTGTTATACACATTTTATAACTCTTTCCACATACTCCTAAGCTCAAAAACTGACCAAGGAAAGTGATGCTCATTTCAAGCTTCCACCACAATAAAGGAGTTGTTCATTATTTCTGGGAAGTAACGAAGCCGTACCAAGATATGAGTATTTAATCCGATAAAGTGAAAGACTGCTTGTTTTACCTGATTGGTTTAGAGGCGAAAGTTGCTGGCCTGCGAAGCATAACATCCGCAACTCTTGTACGTTCAGGAATCCAAATACTCTTGCAAAACAAACTTAAAATAAAATAAAATTAAAATATACAAGAACTGGTCATAAAATAAGATGAATTGTAATTTTTCTCAAAAAATATTTATTCCACAAATATCATTTAGTCCCTTTAATAGTAGACCCCTTCAGATATAATACTTGTACACTTGTGCCACCGTTTTTTCCAAACTTCCAATTAGTTCTGGCATGCAACTTTTGGTACAACCTTGAGCACTTTCGGGGATATTTTATGTAAATTCTTTAATCCATCTTTCACGCAAAACACAAAATTTTATGACTCTGGAGCTGTGATCAGATGTTTAAGGCGGGTTGATGTGGCCCTCTAAATTTGAAAATGGCCCTTGTTTAGTGAACTGTTCTTGTATTAAGTACAGACGGAAGACAAAGAACTGACTTCGTTTTATACATGAACAATCAAAAAAGGACAAGTCATACAAAATTTCTAAAACTAAAGGAAATTTTGAAAGTAATCCTGTCAATTTTATCTTTGCAATTTATGTTATTGTTAATAAATAAACCTACAATATCATGTTATGAGATAAATTCAACAAGTTGACGATGATAACTTTTACAGTTAAAAACTAAATGAGACCAAATCGCAGTCCGACGACGAATATAATTGAAGACATGAGGGTTGACATGGCAACCAATTGGCACAACCGGGACCAACAGCCCCCAAGACTCCTTTTGGGATACTGGCGTTGGTCATAGGTTGAGCAGCCTTCCTTGGCTGAGCAGCCTTCTGGCCAAGCCTAAAAATACAGGAAGAGGTCTGGAAAGATACTGGGATAGCTCCCTCGTGACCCTGGTCTTCGAGGTGCTGTGGTCCTGCAATAGGGTCTAATTATGTAATGAACTAGACAGAGTAGAATGCACAGGCGAGTTGGTCAAAGTCTGAGGTTCCGCGAAGATTTTGGGCTACCAAATTAGTAGTTTAGCATTCCTTTATTTGTCTGGGTAACTACTGACTGAAACAGGGGATTCTGTGTTATGCGCCGTATCCATACGATGGCTGTTAAGCCACTTATTGTGGTGGTGGTGGGCCGTTGAAAAGTTCACTCCAGTGAGGTGCTGACAGGTGCTAGCAAAAATAGTCAAAGAAGAATAGTTGCAAGGAATTTGATGTAACTAAAACTGTAAAATATATTAATTAATATTTGAATATTTTTTCCATTTAATTTCATATCACAGACAGCTGACGTTATATATTTTAAAGTTTTCGAACAATTGTTGCCAGACATCATGGCATTTTACCTGGTGTTTTAATTTTTTGGGCACTTCACCATATTTTTTTAAGAGTTACACATTTTTAAATCATAATAAGACAAAGAAATATATTTTTAAATATATATTGTTCAGAAGATTTTTTAACATTCATATTTTAATATGATGTTGGCCAATCTGGAGCAACAGTTTTCGCCGTTCACCATTGACAGTAACACTCTGACTGTTATAATTTTGGGAGACAAATGCACTCTGCCAGCCCTTAAAGCGCACAAAACAGTAATTTTCTGTTCACTCCAAATTGCGAAAATTCTACTTATTTATATACCCATTCAAGCAAAAATGAGCTTCAGCGGAGAACAAAATTTTTAATGGCAATTCAATATCGCTCTGTTGTAAATCTATCCATGGTTTGACAAACAGAGCCAACGCAATGTTTTCAGTGTGTGAGTGTTCTTAATTACCCTTTAACTATTGAAAATAGCAAAGATATAGACATGATGTATCATGCATGGGGTAGTTCTAATTACTGTACACAAGGATTTTTCGTATGCAAACAATATGCATATGGAGGACATTGAGTTCGTCGTCTGTTAAAAGAAAATTTTTATATTTAACCTGGCGCCACCTGTCATTCGTCGCTTTCTTGCTTTTAATTTATATATTTTATATCTAGCAATTAGAAAATAATTATTCAATACCAGCTGTCGCATGATTCTGTTTTCAATTACTGCTTGGTGGTGTATGAAGGTTTTAGTGAACGCACGGCGGATGCTATTTCCATACAAATGCGTCACAGTAATTGTGGAACTACTGGATTCCGCTTGCCTGCTGCTTCAAGGGCATTTATTAATTCAACAAATATTTATTTATTTCCTAGTTCTAAATTTACAGACAGACTTTTTATGAAAATTATTTTTACATAAGAAATGAAAATCCACACAAAATGAGATATACATAAATTTTTATTTCTTAATGACATTTATTTCCCAGGAGAATGAACTTAAAGGAAACCAGATTAATTTATTGTCACATGTACGAGTTTCAAGTTATTTAACGGTACGTATGAGCGATATTTTCATTTGTTCTAAATATAACACTTCAAATTTTGCCCTCTTGTAACAACGTGGATGCGTATGATTAATGTGTTTTTAATTAAATAAATTATACACTATTAAAAAGGTGGTGTAAGTATGAACTACGTACTTATTTATTGTTGCTGCAGAAACAATTTACTTCATTGATTTTCTCTGCAACGATTGCAATTAAGTAATAAGATTTATTATGCTGGTGTTATCGTACATGCTATTTGCCTTGCACTATGGTCTTAAAAGCTTAAAATGCATAAAACTTTTAATAAATATTTTTTTATGAACTCATGTTATCACTCCTACATCATTTTGGATGAAGTCTGAAGTCGTGTTTACGTGCCGTTGCAAAAACAGAAATATAATATATTCTTAGAATAATTTAATCATTTCGTACGTAGAAAGTTTTTGTTTTATTTTTAACCGAAAACGATTGAAGTGGACTGTCGTGTGTAACGGGGGAATGGATCAATTGGTAAAGTGTTCTGTGCACACTCTTGATCTTTGATTTAATCAAAGACTCTGACTGCTACGGCAGACAAGCAAAACGCTTTGAAGTTTTTTTTTTATAAAAACCATCGTACAATTAAATTAGCGGTGATTTAAAGATACTGAAGTGGTTTTAGAAAAACAGAAACCATTTTAAAATGTGGGCCAAAAAAAAAACCAACCAAAAACACACATAATTTCTATTCTTTGGCCAAATTGTTGAGTCTTATATCGTAGTTTTTTGCGATTTATTTAATTATTGAATTTTTTCAGTGGACTTAAAAGAAAGTGTTTTTCATAAACTTATTTACATGCCAATCTACTGAATTTTTTTTCAATTAATAGAATTCGTTTTGTTCGCACATTCAGCTCAATTGTAATTTTTGTTGAGGTTTCAGAACTTTTAAGCGACTCTAAATGGAGATACTTGGTGGTTTTTTGTTTCTCAGTTTTGCAGAACTTTTCTACAAACTTGGTGATATTGCAGATGTTTTCTTGATTTTAGCATTTTGTAGCAGTTATATTTGACTGCATGTAGAGATGAATAAAACCAAAAAACAAAAAGTCCCACCAACATTTAGACAAATTTTTAAAACATAAATTTCGAATTCAATCGAAAATATGTCAGAAAATTCAACTTTTTTTTAAATTTTATAAGTGGTCCGAGTGCAAAAATGTACTCAAATAAAACTAAATAAAGTTTTCAAAAAATTGTTTTTAAACACAATTTCGAGTTTTATACAAATTCTTTTGCTGTTTAACCCTTGGCGAACGGATACATTACAATTGTACCTCTTACATTTCGAAATTGCTTTATTTTTTTCTCATATAAAACACATATTTCAAGTTTTCTGACCTATAACAAGTTTTAGTGGTACTTGCTTTTATTTTTGAAATCTCAAAGCAAAAACTCAACTGATTTCTCTTGATATAGAGCCTTTACAGACTGTACAGGTACAAAATGGCACCTTCAAAGACTTTGTATAAAATGAAGAAAAGCAAAATAAAGTTAATTTTCTAAGTATATTATTAAAGCCCCAACTTTTTCATACAAAACTGCGTATATTTATTGGATTTTTTATACTTTTCAAGAACTACATGTTTCGGTCTGTATTGAGTGTTTGCAGTTTAGGCAAGACTTGCCTGTCTGACGACTCACGTAACAGCTTCCAACTACCGACCAGTAATGAATGTATGAAGGTACAATTTAGCTTTGCAGAAAGTTCTTCAGTTCGACGAGGGTTAAATACATATTTTTTGTATTATATGTATTGTATTTTAAAACTTAATAAACATATTTGTAAAATAATATTATTTTTATAACTCTTAACTATCACTCCATACTCATGTCAAGTGTTTTAATTAAAATCCCCATATAGTCCCATTGTGCAGTTTGAAGAACAACATTCAAGCTTTAAGTTTCTTTCTTTTATTTACTATTTTCCTTTCGGCCATGATGTATTATTCAAAGCCCTGATAGACGAACGACTTTGTTTTCAAAATAAAACTTGCCAACGTTTTACTTTTTTTCTTTTGCCATACGCTGGATTCATTATACTGCTTCTTACTTTACAGATTAGAACTACGGCAGAAACCAAAGCAAGCACAAACAATTATTCAACTTTTCGTCAAACTTTAATTATAGACCAATTAGTGTGAAAAAGAAGTTTTTTGTTTTTTAGTGTTTGGTTTTTTTTTTTCGTGTTCGCTAAGAGCCGGCAAAAAGAAAATCGAGAGAAAATTCAACGCACCATCAGTTCTTCTTTCTAAGTAGATGGTGGTGTTGGGGGGTTAAAGTGTCGGAAAGGTGGCACGGATAACGCCAGCAAACTGCTATAACATAATTGAATTTCTCGTTTTTCAAATTAATTTTTGCTGCTGAGTTTTGGTTTGCGGTTCTTTTCTCTTTTCAACATTTGATGAAGACATGAATGGGCTGCTAAGCATAAAGAAGTAGATAAATACCGATCGAAAAAAATCGAATATATAGCCAGAGGCACTAGTAGCCAAAGAAAGCACCCACTGGCTTGATAACGAGCTAAACACTGTGGTTTTCTAAAAATGCTGGCGACACACAGACTGCAAGCGATGGATGGATTTTTTAATTAATCTTCTGGCTTGGCTGGAACTAATGGCCGCATTTCTGATGCAAGTTTTATGGTTGAAGGGGCATTGAAAATGCCTTTAAATAGTTTTAACATAATAAACTTACGAGCACATGCAAGTACTTTTAAAAATATATCCATTTAAAAAGATTTTTATATTGAGAGATTCCCGTGAGAAGCTTTAATTTTCAATTCACTATTGCTTTTTTGATTTTTATTGCAGACAAATTTCTACTGATACTGCAACTTATGCGCAAAAGTTTTTGGGCAATTTATAAATGATTATTGACAATAAATATTAAAAAAAACAACCAATCCATTCAGGTTAGTAAATGTTGTGCTGGGTAGGGGTATATTGACCGCGAAATACAATAATTAGCTGCCCAGATTCCCTTTTACAATACATTTTCTTAGTCTTCTTTATATAAATAATAACTAATATGATAAAATTTTCTTTTTTGATCCTTTTTTGGGCCGTAAGACATGAGGGCAGTAAAAGCATTTTTCGTTTTAAAACAAATTTTATTATATTTGTTTTTTTTTTTACTTCAGTTATTTTATATGGGATCCTAAGACTTCTTTAGGGAAATTCCATTTTATTCTGTCATTTTGTAATATAATATAATATCTTTACATGACTCGTTAAAATGTCTTGTTGTCTCTAGATAAACATTTTTGCTGCATATTGTTTCTAGGAGGACTGGCCGTCTGGTGTCCGTTCTAGGATAATTTTGACGATGCTTTCAGGACCTTTACTCTTTGCAAAAGATATCCTTTTTAAAGCAAGTGTTTCCTTAGGCTCTAAAAGATCTTCGTTTATTGTAGTTTCGAGTGGGAAGTTATTTCGGCTAAAATATAAGGCAGATGATGTGAAAATATTTCTGTATAAACACTCGTAGTGAGTTTGAAATGTATAAATTTTCACTTCCGTATTGTAATATTTTCGTAATACATGAGATAAATATTCCGGGAATGGAATGTGTAGTTCTGGCTGAAAAAGAGTAGTAAATGGTGCTGCACTTGGTGAGCAACTGCGTTCCACCGGGATAGCCGAGATACAGGTTATTTCGTTCTATATTCGGGGGCCTATTAGCCTTTCTTATATTCTCATTGAAGGAGCTGCTCCGGTTCCTACAACAATATAAGCCTTGAAGGAAATGGAAAGCACAACATATGGTGGCAGTTCGAAGGGCTGTTCTGGTCTAGAACGCTGCGTTATTCATCCATACATTCAGTCTTGGTTCTGGCTGTGCACCTTTAACATAAGTTAATTGGTCCCTTGGCCATGTGACTTAATCCTGGCTAAAACTTTCTGGCTGCGGCAGGAAGGGGGCTTTAGTTATTTCTGATGATAAACACGCTGTTTTCAAGGAATCAGCATTTGCTTCTGTTTTCTTCCAACAAATAACTGTCAAGTACGAAACTGAAGGTTGGCGAACTTCAGGCGAGTCTGGTTCAGGTTATTTTGGAATTTCTGGCTCAGGTTCTTTTACTTCCTCGTTTTTATGGGTAATTGCCGATAGGAAAGTTCCGACAGTCCAAGCTCCCGAGCAAGGGACTAGTAACATGTGGCGTCTTTCCCATATGACAAGATGATTCCACCTGCGTGGGTCGTGCAAGCCATATGACAGCGGTAATGAGCCTTCCGTTGAATTAGTCCACTTGAATCAGTTTCTCAATCTCTATAGTTGTATTGTACAATAAAAATATTTGTTATATAATATAACATTGAATTAAACAAATTGCCAGTTCGATAGCACATAAATCCTATAATTATAAGATTGTATATCTTGTAGTGAATTAAAAATATAAGCGATAAAGGTGAACAATTACTAGTACACGGAAATTAAACGAACATATATTAATATTTCGTACTTGACCAGTAGGTTGACTCATATTTTATTGTCGGATTCTTTGTTTAATAGCTTTAAAAACAAATAATAGTCTCAGTTGATTAAAAAAATATTTCATAGTTTTATGCTGAATAAAAGCAGGTTGGAAATTTCGAACAGTCTTATGCAACCCTCTTCCAACTTATTGATAAACTCTCTGGCGACGAAATCAACTCTCTTGTCCTCTATATCTTGTCTTTAGTGTATGTAAATCATAAGTGCTATTGTCTTATTCATTATACTCGTATGCACTTAGTGAATCAATGTATAATATCCAATGCCTTGTGCTCTACATCCACATTGTCGATGTGGATTAAAGCAAAAATAAAAAGATATAAAAAATAATGTAATCAATTCGCTTCCGCTTCAGTTTTTGTTAAATGCTCGCTGGTGTATTAATTGAGTTAACAGTTGTATGAATGTATGTGTTGGAAATATAAGTTCTTTTATTAGGGTGGAGGAACATTTTTCGCCACTATTTTCTTTGTAGTTGTGTAAAAGACCAGGTATATGTTAACAAGCCCCAGACACAATCATTGATTGCAAGACCAACCATGTTGCAGGAATGCCAACGCCAAAACCACAAATTTTTAAGGATGTTATGAAAAATGCTCTACAACAAGCCCATTATTGCGAAGCCACTTATTTTCCATGTTTAGTACATAAAAGGTTACCATTTCGCATATTTTATAATCTAAACAAAAACCAAAAAATAAATCCCAGAAAAAGTTGTTACACTCTTAAACTCTATGATGACTTTGGTAATATTTTTTTTTTTTTTGCTTATATGCAGAAATACCCAGAGTTTTTGGTAGGAATCGAACCTATGTCCTGTGGTCCTGTTGGTCGAACACTCCACCAACTCCACCAACTCATCTAGCGCATTTTGTCATTATGTCTGAATACTTAATTATTGCAGCAAAAAAATTTAAATTTAATGTGGAAAAATACAGGGAAATCCTAAAAACCAACATGACATTGAAAAACGCAAAAAAGTGAAGACATGACCTGCCCTAATGAAAGTACATTCATGTATATGGATAAGATTACTTCAGGACACTTTGTCAGTAGAGAGAACAACAGAACATATCGCACCCTAAATACACAAGGGTCACAACTCAAAATTCTAAAATTTTCAGGAGAGACAAAAAACTGTTTATGTTGAGTTCATCGTGCAGAAGAAACACATTTAACATAAATGTATTTGTCCAGTTAAAGAAGATAGTGACGTGAAAGAAATTTTTGCAGTAGTTAGAGATGTGTATTCTGAATTAATTTATGGAAAAAAGTCAGTTTTGGGAAATTTTGAGTTGTGCCCCTTTTGTATTTAGGGTGCGATATGGGTATGTTTATTATTAACGGGATTGCGGTTGTGTACTGGCAAAGGAATTTTATGCTCCTAAAGGGCATGTATTGTTATATGATGCTCGTATGTTGTTAGACTAAATTTATGTATCGAAAAATCTGAATGTATACAATTATAAAGTATATGAACAGAAATGGGCTGCCTTTTCTAAATTGGAAAAGTGTGGAGGAAGAGACAAAATAATATTTAATATAAAACAGAAAACATTCCTCAAGATTCAGTAATTTCTTAAACACTTATTGAACAATAAGTATGTGGTTAGTAAATGATGAATTGAAACATGTGAAAAGAAAAAAAAGTAAAGAAAATAATGTTTATAATTTAAGTTATAACCAATTAATTTGAAGGTAAATTATGATTTTTTTTTTCTCCTTATTTAATTTAATCTTAACGAAGGGGACAATAGTCAACAGTTAATTGCTCTTTTTCTGTTCAAAACAAGGAATTACCTTGAACTGTTAATGTTTGAAAGCAGCTGTAGTTTTAATATTCTACTTCGAATCAATTTCTCTGGATCCATGTTAATTTAAAGCTTTAATATATTCGGAGAAGATTGGATGTGGGTTATTCACTCTTGAATGCTCTTGAGTGAGTGTCAATTGTTCGTAATATTTCTTAAAAGATTTAGGGCCTGATTGGATTTTTGTCAGTCAAATTTTTGCTTTCTTTACATTAACAATTGGCCAAAAAGAACGTTGAGGTGTTCTCTCCAATTTGTATGCTATTTCGTCTCAGAAAATTGTTTATAGACTTCCAGTCTCTGATGAAAACTTTAAAGAACTATTTTTTTTTTGCGAATACGTCGTTTCAGTTCTTTTTCCTCCGTGATTGTTAGAAACGGCTTTCCGTACACCCAAATTCATTCATTCATTCATTCAGTTTTATTTTCTATCATCATACAATACAAATATTTTAAAATATTTTATATATATATACAATTTTTGAGATATTACTAAATAGTTTTGCACCAAGCATTAAACTTTTATAAGGAAATAGGATTTAAGGAGAAAAAAGATAGCTAAAAACCTTATATCTACATACAGTATCGTATTTTATAAAAAAAATGTTTGCATTGAATCTTACGCCATCTTCCTGACTGGAGTTGGCGAAGGTTTGAAAATCTGGTGCGATGTTCAAATCTTTGTGTTAATTTACAAGTTACAGTTTCAAATAGTCATAATCGGTCGAATACACATTCGATAAAGCAATAACTAATTTTTCTGGTTAAGGGATGATTTTCGCTTTAGCAGAGGAGAGAGGGCTCTCCCACATCTTACGGCTTTAGTACATGTTTGAAAAATGTGCTCTCTGAAACTCAATTTGTTATCCCTGGTAATTCCTAAATATTTTACTGAGTCCTGTATTTATATGCCCTGGATAGCGATTTATTAAAGGGGAATATAATTGCTTGTGTTTGTAAATCGTTCATTTTAATTTTCCATTTTTCGAAATAGTTTTTAGTTTTTAGGAGAGATTTGTCAAGCTTTTTAATAATTGCATTCGAGACTTTGCCAGTTGTTAATAAAGCAGTGTCAGCCGCATATAGTGCAGTAGTTTGATCTGTTAATGTTTTGAAATATATATGGAATATAAGACAGGGGATAAAACTGAACCTTGGGGTACACCAGCAGGAATTTTGCGTACACTAGAGTACTCATTATCTATTTTTACTACAAATATTCTATCAGACAAAAAGCTGTTTATAATCTTTTGCATGTAGACAGGATATCCAAAAGTTTCTAGTTTATAAATTAAACCATTATGCCATATGGAATCAAAGGCTTTTTCAATGTCTAGCAGTACTACTCCCGTGCTCCTTCTATTGTTTTTGTTGCTTGGGATACGGTTTACTATTCTTTTAACTTGATGAAGAGCAATTCGAAATAAATGATATCGTAACTGGAGAAGATCATCGCTTTGTGTGCATCTTGGTCCACACAAGATTGATAATCGCTCATATGAACCAAATTTGCAGCTGGCCACCTTTTGTCAAAATCATGCATTTCAGTTTTATGTAACAATAAAAAAAAAACACACTGACACATAACATCGAGCAAAAGCCATTTGAATGCCCTGAGTTTTGCGCTATTCGCCAATTTGTTTAGTTCGGATGAGTACCACGCACAAGTTATTCGTAAATAAAACGATGGCTGGATTTCTGAAAATACTCCCAATTTTCACCCATCTGGTTGTGGATTTCATATGGAATGATTTCATATATGAATGAATTTCAGCACAGCCTTTTGGATGGTTTTTTATTTTTAAAACTTTTCTAATGGACAATATTCTTAGAAAAATGTGCAGAAGCCGGAAAAAACTAATGGTTTGTCTAGATGTCTAGATTGTGTACTTTTTCAATCTTCAGTTTATCAGCTGTAATAGTCAAGTGCAATAATTTGTTTACCACTGGGCTATATCTTAATGTAATCGCCCGTATTTACTGTGGCGGCATAACAACTCAAAGTATTTGCTAAAGAGCCTAAAAATGATTGCTTTCATGCCACACTTCATGCTGCAAACAAGCGTCTATATAAATTTCTTTTACACCTTTGATCAATTAAGCAAGTCGTTTACTGGCCTATTTTTCATTTTCATTCTCCAAACATACATGTGCATGGATGTATGTATGTATGTATTTAATCCAGAGCAAAACCAAAAATATTCTTTATTTTATAGGAAACAAAAAAAAAAACACATCCAAACTTCCACACTCTCACATCGTTATACCTACTTATGAACACATGTATGTATCTCTAACACACACAAATAATTAACAGGCTGATACTGATGAATGGGTTTCAAGCTCTCGTGTCTTCCCCCGTATACAAAAATAGATTGTATTTTTATAGCCTTTGGCAAAATTATTGATTTTTATGGGGAGTGTGTCATCACCATGATGAATAGAAAGGATAAATATAGTCACACAAGAAGAAGTTTCAAGCTAAAGTAAAAAAAGGATATCATACTTTTCGTTCTAAACAAACAGTAGTTTTTAGTATTCAAATTTATTGTTTTTGTTATAGATTGGAA
Organism: Epicampocera succincta; assembly: GCA_932526305.1. Taxonomy (NCBI): domain Eukaryota; kingdom Metazoa; phylum Arthropoda; class Insecta; order Diptera; family Tachinidae; genus Epicampocera; species Epicampocera succincta. Next base: position 66,128,725 of record OW052034.1, read on the forward strand.
AAAACAATTTTAAAGAAATGAAATTAATTTTTCAAAAAATATCCTTGAGTTATTCAAAGCATGTTTTTGAAAGCTTTCAAGTCAAGGAGACATGAAGCGTTTATATTTCTTTAAAAAACAAGTTTGAAGTTAAATTTCTATTAAAACTAAAAGTAAAATTTTTAAATATTGGACATACGCAGCAGTCATCAAAAAGTTACTTTTGATGACTCAAAACTAATTCATCACTTGAGTGACTGAAAAAAGATGCAAATATGATACAAAAAATCAATAATAATACTTTGAATACTTCAATTTCTACAAAGTTTTTATAATTATCGCCAAAACGTTTCCTACTGGCAACAACAGTTTCCTTTATTTCAAAAATTTTCTAATCACCTCGTAAATGATTATTTAGCTATTTCGGTTGACTTGATTTTAATATATACTTCTTTCTACAGCACCTTGTTTACATCGACACTCTGTATTCTTAGAAATGGAACAGGTTCTCTGAATTTTTTCAGATATGAATATCTATGGTTGTACTAAAAACAAGTTTTTTTTGTTTTTTGATTCTAAACAAAAACTTCTTCAAAAGCCAGAAAACTTTGGAGCATTAAACGATCACCTTTTCTTCCCCAGCACTTGCCGAAATTCGGGTAAATTATTATATATGTGAAGTTTTTTTTTTTTAACGCAAACAGAATGTTAAAAAGAAAGATATAAAAATATTATTAATATTTTTTAAATTTTTAGAAAAATTATCCGTCTTGAAATGTCTTCATTACCTTCAAGAAACCGAATTAAAATCAGAAAATTGTTAAAAAATCTGGATTAAATTTTCTTCCAAAATTAAAGGAACTGACTGTGTTAAGTCACAGATCTGTTTTTAAAATATTTTTAAGTTATACCTGAATACAAAATTTCTGAACTCTGGGTATATAAATAAGAATTTAAGATTTACTTTTTTCAAAGTACATTCGACCATGATTAACTGATTTCAGGGTCTGAAGACTAATTCCTGTTTTCATTAACGAACCCTTCCCTCTTTCCATCCGTTTAAAAAAAAAACACTTCAGATGGAGGAGATTAATTTCCCAAAGGGGTAAAGCTACATTCGCCATATTTCACATATTGATCTATTGATATTTTTAAGTTAAAGGGTTGGATTGTCTTGGCCAATTCTAGAATAGAATTACTGAGAAAATGTTTCTGTTGTTTTTGTAAACATTGAAATTCGAACCACGAACCAGCAAACAAAGAATTAACAATTTCTATTTTGGGCTAAAATGAATTCAAAATAGTAAGAAATTATAAAAAATCTTCTTCTTCTTCTTTTGGCGCTAAAAATCACTAATTTTTATAATTTATAAATTTTAAGAATGGATTTTTAATTAGTTTAAAATATTTAGAGTGGGGAATAATTATTCCAATTAATAAATGCAAAGATAGTGAGCAACTGACTGCAGCTCACCGAACTGCTGGGAAATCAAGTCACTATAGGGCCTTCAATAGCTCAATATGGCAGTGACACTTTTTTTTTTAATAAACATGAGAGTTTTTATTAGAATTTTATTTTAATTTGCGATTATTAAAACTTAAAGTAAAAGTCTGATATAAAAGAAAAATCCCAATCGAACGAACAGTTTTGCTCTGCTTAAGCTTTTGTTAAGAGTAGTACAAATAATTCACATTGGCAGAGTTGGGACTAATTAACTGCTGGCAAACCAGAGAAAGGTTTGACTGCATAATTTTATGTTTTTGAACAAATCCACATGAACAAGTCATCAACTTACATCGTTATAGGAAAGCTGCACATGATACCATTCACAAAAAAGGTAAGTATGAGGACAACCCTGCAGTGTCTTCTGTTAATTTTGCTTAACACTCACCAAAGCAACGAATGGACAACAAACAATTGGTACGAATGCTGCGGAAAAATAATCTTTTTTTACATTTTTGTCTTAGTTAAACATTCATAAAACATTCAATAAACAAAGTAGCAAAAGTAAGACAATGTTTCATATATTATATATTCGGTTTTTTTTCAATTTTTCAAAACTCCGCCGACTCCATTATTTTAAATCTGCATGTACCCAGTCAACGATGGTGTAATTGTTTTGATTTTTTTCTAATTTGTGTCATCATATCATCTTGTTGTTTGACATTTAAAGAATGTGGAAAATATAATCAACAAAAATAATGTGGTCGTAACATGGTCACATCACTAGTTCATTCTGTCGAATAGCGGCGAATAAAAGCCGCTGAAAATACGCACCGATTTACATATTTCCCTAATTGGAGTTCGTACAAAATATCTACTTTTAAGCACTTACTTAGCAGACATTTAGGGGGAAAGTGAATGCAGATTTCAACTTTGAAAATAAATTTACTTAAAAATGCTTAAATAAAGCAACAATTTTTAATGCCAATTTCAACAGTTGTCCGGACCATAGAGAATAGCAACTTTAAACTACCCCTGTAGGTATGTAACCCCCCTTTATAGATATGTACCATATAAGACGTTTTGTGATTAAGTAGATCAAGTAAATATTGTTCTGAAAAGCTGAAATCTTTGTTCACAATTCACCAAGGCAACGCAAACTTATTAACGCAACTATAAATGCCACCCACCCCCCGCCCCCTTACATATGAATTGTATGCGTTGTCGAGTTTGCTGGGGCTGGTGCTTTTGAAAAACATTTAATTTTCCTTTTAAAAAAATATTTGTTTGCATATTTTTTAACCCAAATTTTTCATTCAGTTCAACATATTGTACATACAGACATCAAAACATTTTTGTGTTAATAGTTTTCACTCCATTTTCCCATTTTATTTCAATTTTATTTTCTTTCAGCAGAAACATAATGCCAATGTTGACATTTGCCTTAAAACAGCTTTAGGCAGTTGTTTGTACACATTTACTGCAACAGCAAAATTTCATTGAAAATTTCCGTCGTTGGCTGGCTGGCGCAACTGCGACAACATACATTCGTTGCAAACTACCCGTCACAGTAGCGAACAAAACTTGTGCAGCTATTCACAACTGCCAAATGGAATACAGCGAGCAATTTTATACTGATTCTAAATAATGGCCAGCAACTCTTTTGCCACTCACTTTTGCTGCACACCGCATTACATTTAATGTTTTAGTGTGGCGTACGATAATGGGGTGTACGAGCAGTTGGCGCAACATTATCTAAATGGTTTTGCAAAAGCGCACTTTCCTTTGCTACCCTGGCGCTGTTATTATTGTAATTTTTATGTTATTTACAACTGCTTTTAATTGAATTCTTTGTCCCTGAGTTAATATTTGCTTCAGTTGTTAGTTAAATATTGGTATTTATGTATGTTTTACTAAAAGACTTTTAATTTTTTGCTTTCGTAACTTCGGAATCCATTATTTTAGCATTGGAATTTATGTTTGCTTGTTATAATTGAAGGCAACTGCTGCCATTTCAAAAGCGAAAAAACTTTCTTGAACACAACACGAAATGGCCAACTATAAACATAATTCAAATTACATACATACATATATGCGGCCATATACGAATAAAAAGCAGAAAAACGGAAAAGTTTTCACAAAACGGAAAAGACACGAATAAGTTTTGGAATGAAACACCAAAGTTTCTAAACATTCTGATTGAAACATTTGTCTTTATTAGAGATTGTAGCTTCGTCTTTTTGCATATTTTATCAAATACCAATAACGACTTAAATTTGTTCAACTACTTTCCGGGAGATGGAATTTTTTTTTTCAAAAGGAACTAAACAGAGTTTCTCAGTAAGAGCAAATAGATGTTGAAGTACGATAAAACCGGGCTTGTGTGAAATAGAAGCAAAGTTCTACTTTTATTAGAGAAATCCTTACACGCCAGTCAGCCACGGCTTTTGAGTGTGTCACGGATCCAAGTGATTGAATTTTCAATCACTCGGTCGAACAGATGTGTTGACTGAATTTGAACACTGACAATCAGAGCATCAATTGATTGTGGCACAAGTCTCAGGAAATCGCACACGATCAATTGTCGTTACCTCTGCGAAGGATAACCAAGCCCTCCATCGTGCATGCAGAATATCGCTGTGTGGACTACAAAAAAAATCAGTTATCATTGTTCTGTATCGCTTGTCGCTGACAGCCATGGCAGTTTTCAAAAAAGTACGGATGCATTGCACATTGATGAAGCTTGTAAAGCTTGACATCGTCCTATATACAGCAATTACTTTGTCACCAAAATTGGAAACCCCTTCTCTGTTATCATCTAGTTACTAATATTTTATTCTCTAGAAGCGTTATGCGATAATGCAACTTCCTAAGGAAGTTTATCATCATTAGCTGAATAATAAACCGTAAATTAGACAGATGCTGTCAAAGCAACAGAGTGATCACAGGCCGCCAGTTACTAACCGCACCCATTGAAAAATCCTTTACATTTTTGGCAACACATTCATATTGTTTTTTCTGGAATAATTTGCTGTCATCCAGAAAACAAATGCAGCCCAAAGCACTTATGACCAAGTGTTCGTAGATGAAATTCGTATGGTTTTTTTTTAATTGATTGTTATATTTTCCAATTAACATTTTCAAAGCTTTCAAATCAGCTTTAGCTTCCTTTAGGCTTCTGCTATGCCATTATACATTAGTAATACATACAGGGATACTACAATAATTTAATGCCAGCTACGGATGACTTTCAAAGCAAACCCATTAGAGAATGTGATATGGTGTGATACGGTAAAAGGGCCAGTACACATTAATATCGACATAAACAGAAACAAAACAAAAAACTGTCACTTTGTCTAGTGCCTGAGTTTGTGTCCAACACGACATGAGTATGAATACAAGAGGCAGCAGAGCCAACAGGGATGTGAATAGTATGAAACTTATACTTATATACATAATTTGATACCAGCCATTAAAATGATATCATATTTACAGGGATATACGAGTACATATAGAAAAATGTTACAACAACTCTCTGATGGCACATTCATGGTTTTCTCATATTATGTTTCAATGCCAAAATGAGAAAGTTCTTATTAAATTGCTGGCAATTATTGTACAAAAAACAATAAATAGCAAAGGACATATAATTGAAATAAACAAACAAAAGGCTTGTCCCACTAAGTAGACCGTTTACGTTTGCCAAGGTTTTGTTCAACAGAAAGCTCATATGAACTTTGAGAAATAAAGTTTATAAATAGTGGCCAAGTCCGGTTTTCCCTTCAAATTGCCGCCGAACGTTAACTTTCGACATTACGGGATAGGTGTAATATTTCTATAAAAAATTCATTTCTGTTGCTTTAATTGTGACTGTCGTCTTAGTTGAAACCTTAAGTTTGCAGTATTTCCCCAAAAGTTTACTGTGCTGAGAGCGGGTTTGGAATTTTCCAAAACAGGAAACTTGAGCGCAGTTGGCGTTTTTGTAGGTTTTAATTAAAACTCTTGGGGTTTGTTTTATTTTAGTACTTCATTGCATCGCACTTATGTTGTTGTTGTGGGTTTTGTGCTACAAAAACTTGACAATATTTTATTTCGCTTTTATCACTTGATTGTTAGAACTTCACCAATTTCATTTCGAAAAAGATGTCTGCGAATTGAGTGCATCATGACCCTGTCATTTGACGGATGTTGTGTGCTACGGGGTCCTACAAAAATAAATTAAGTCCAATGGTCGGTCATACGCAAATGCTTACATCTTTTTTTTTTTTTGGGTCTATATTCATTTCTTGCTGTCTCTCGAAAGGTCATGACATCATGTTCTTGATTCAATGATTTTATGTCATATAACAAAAATATTAGTTTGTTCTTAAGCCAGACATTAAAATTGTAAAATTTCTAAGTATCTTCGTATTTATGAATGTGACTTTTGGGCTGTTTTTAGGTTACATTCAAGAGAACACCTCTTATAACCGGACACACCTGACAGGCGGACAAAGTTTTGGTGTTCATTTCAAATATATCTCATAAAGATACATTTTTGTAGAAACAGGTACCCAACGATTAGGAAATGTTACACTTGTTTTGTTTAACCATTTGCCTTACGGAGCCATCGCATGTTTATTTTTTTACAAATATAAAAAGAGAGGACACTGTGAGTGCGATTTGTGCTTTGTGAACTTTTACATTACACTTGGTGCGACCTTATGCAAGAAAAATTGTCTGCATGAGTCCAACTTTTTTTTTTGGTTTTATTACATTTAAAGAAATCTTTTCCTTGAATTTATTTTCTCAGAATCGTAGTTTAGACAGGACTTAAGGTTTTAGTAAGAACCCATTCTAAAAATTTTCTCCACATGTCTTTTTTTATTTATTTTAATCTTTATAAATACAGTAATTTATATCCCACTATCGGCACAAGGCACTGATTTTCTGCAAAATTCATATTCCGATAGTATGAACGTACAACATTTTTAAGTTCCCAGCAACAAACGCAGTGATTACGTTGGGTTTCGGCTCATCAAAATGTGTTGTGAAACGCCAATAAACGTTTGAAAATCTGGCGATTTTTATCGGCAACTAAAGCACCGATCTGCTGACATAATACCTTGCAAGCATCTGTCTTCAAAGGGAAGAAAAATATACAAAAAGAAAATTATGCTTAAAGTAAAATAGAAACCAATATATTTTAATAGCTTAGAAATGGACTGTGAGGAGAATATAACTTTCTTTAATGTTCAGTAAGTGAAGAGAGAGAGAGAGTGAGAGAGAGAGAGAGAAATGAGAATTTGACATGACTTAACCGTGGACCAACAGTGTGAACATATACAGCCGATTATTTGAAAATTTTAATTTTTGCGCGATGTGAACCGAAAAATATTAATACAACCTGTTACAATAATGTGAATGCTCGAAAGCAAATTGTTTGAAATTTTTAAATTTGCGCACTCAGCGATACTTTTGAGGCTGAATGCACAAAATTTCTTGATCATAATAATTAAAATTCTTTTTGTTGTTAATAGAGTCATCAATAAAATTTACCTCAGTTGAACTCGTCCTGCGGCATATTTTGCTAGGAATTTTGATAACAGCTGGCTGTTCGTCCAACACGAAGTATTTGTTGTTAAGATAAAGTATTTCACTGTCGCGCGCCTTAATAATTTAATCGTAAATTTATTTGCTCACTGCGTTGAATGTAGTTTTTTAAATTTTTTCACTTTTTGATTTTGTTTTAATGAAAGTCAGCCTTAAAGGACTATAATGTATTCTTTAATTCTGTATTATATTTTAGTTTATGTTATAAAATAAAAAGGAAGAGTTGGAGAGGAACTGGTTGTTCAAGCGAAAATGGGTTTTTTTTTCAATTTGTAGAATCAACTACAATAATATTATTTTTCTCTTATTTATGTTTAATGGTTTTTCTTACACTTACTTTGCGCAACTCATATTTTGTAAATATTGCTTCAATTATATTGTAGCTTGATATTTTTCATTAATTCTTTTGGCATGGTTTTTGTATTCATTTAATAAATTGATTTATTGATTAAAAAAATATTAATTGGAATAAAAGTGCACTAAAATCTAATGTTTATTCATAAACATTTATTTTAAAATCAGACTAAAATTGATATGTATCTTTACATTTTGATTGATATTTGCCCTAGGACTTAGTTTTGTCTATCATATTTTTTTTTGCATATCTATTTGAGTACAAACACACTGGTAGTTAAAATTAAATTAAATATTTTACACTAAATAATTTAATATTTTAAAACTGCTGCCTTAGCACAGCTTTGGTAAAGAATTTTCAGTTATCGTGTGTTATTAACAGATTTATCAGTTTTTTATTTCGTTTTAATTTTATTATTATGCATTTATTTTATATATATATATATATATATATATTTGTTTAAATTTATTTATGTGTATATTTTAGTTTTTTGTTATTTGCTGTTGTTGAAATCGTGGTTTTTGTGCTGCCGCTGTTGCTGCTGTTGTCGCCGTCTAGTGGTTTCCACCTGAAAAGATAGAAACAATTTTAGTATAAAATTGTTGCATATTTGTGTTGCAGCTAAACTTTTTTATTTTCATTTGTCATATATGTCGGCAGCTGAATTGCAAAACCACATGGCTAATATTTTAATCATTTTAGACTAGATATGAAACAATAATATTTTTTGTTATATATTAAAACGGAATAAAAGGTGAATTGTGCTTTTTAAACTAGTCCCCTTCAGATATAATACTCGTACACTTGTGAGAGAGTTCTTCCCAATCCTCAAAGCAGCTCCGATTTGCACGGCTTTCTAGAGGTTTCTCCAATCTTTGTAACAGAAAAAAGGTGCAGGTGGTGAATTCGGTGTTGTTTTTCTTTTGCCCAAAATTTACAAACAAGCGCCGAATTTTTTTCAACAAAAATTCACCAGTTTTGGAATGAACTTAACTGGCACATGGGCACTCCATGACCAAATTTTCCGCAAAAATTGCATTGGATTGAGACAACCGATATGTCGCCCTCCTTAGCATTTTCTATAAAAGTAATTTGACGACGCTTCATAACCAGCGCCACTGTTAACATTCCCAGTGCTTTTAAGCACTTAACTTGAATTTTTACACAAAGCATGAGGCAAATTCTCTGCTCCATCTTTTTCGGTAGCAGAAAATCGTCGAACACACAAAAGTCTTGTAAGTTTTATGTCTCTCTTAAACAAAACGAAAAGCGTTAATTAGCTGTGAACTGTGCAAAATTGAAAATTCACTTTATATTTTTGAACATCGATTTCAAATTTTGTATTCCAGTTAAGCTTGTTTTGCGTTTCAGCTAACGATATACTGCACACTGAAAACAAACAAATACAGTAGAACAGGTCGAAAGTTTGAAACACGTTATTGTTTATTTATTCACTCAGGCCTGGTTGCGATAAGCAATAATCATATGACTTCCTTTTACTATATATATCTCTCCACATACATATGGATGAGCTCGTACATACGATATGACCATCAAAAAAATCCAGAAAAGAAAGAAATTAAAATTTGCGTATGACATAGTCAGGCAAAGCCAAAATGATGGTATACAGGTGGCAGTTAAATGTCAAAATTATAATTGTAAATAGTCCTTTAAGGCACCAAATTCAAATAATTAAATGTAATTAGTTGAAAAAACTTTCCACACACAAGAAATGGTGAAAGATCAATGTTATTTAATATTTTACTTAAAGTCAAAAAGCGTCAAGTAATTTGTATAAGTCAAGTTCAGGCAGCATATGGTCCATAGCAGAAAAGTCTTACCAGTCTTGGGAAAATTTGCGTGTATGTCTACGCGGCCAAAGCAGTTTTGGGGCAAAAAAAATCGAACGTGAGTTCGAGTCTTAGTGCCCAAAGTTCATTTCAGTTGTTATACCATCAATTCAATAGGATTTATAAAGTTATTTAATATTAAATTAAAGAATTTATTTTGTTTATTCTGCTGGCACATAAACAAATTGGTAACATCATCATGGCTTACATTTATCAAACATTCGGGTCTGTTTTGTGAATCGAATCGTTAACGTGTGTGTAAATCTCTTATTCGTGTTCTACAAAAAAAACTCGATTTGGCAGCACAAGAAATTAAGTTCAAATCAAAATACTGTGTTTTGTTTACTCTGTAGAGTTGCCAAGCAACTGTAAAATTTCATTATATATATATTAGCAGTGGAAAGCAATAAGAGCTATCCTAAGCTAAATTTACAGATCTATAGTTTTTCTTTGTATTTATTTCTGATATTATTATTTTCTTAGTTGTAATATTCAAATACTCCACTTAAATGAGAAAAAGTTGGAAAAGTCCTCAGACAGTGTTGAAGATAAAAAGGTTGTCATCGCCACATTAAAAATTTTTACTAATTAACTTTTTTTAATTAAATTTACACCCAATTTTAATGTAATTATACAAAAAGTTGGTGTCTATTGTCAGGAAATATATAAAAATGATTTTTCCTATAATGACCTTAAAACTTTGATGAAACATGAGTTGCTATTAATTGGTATCATTTTCCTTTTTTATGTTTCTCAAAAGATTTTTTAGAATAATAGCACAATTGATTTACTTTCGACCAGGTGTGTCAACTCTATTGAAGTCTGAGTTAAGTGAATTCGTTTTGAAAACGAGACATTTAAGCGGATCCGGTTTATCGAAAAAACCCGATTTTCTTTATACATGTGCATTTATTGAAGCAATCTAAATCATACACTTGCATTTTTGCAAGTTTTCCAGCTGTCTATATAAAAAACCCCACCACTTTGGTTTTCTGCATTTTTGAGATATACTTTAGGGGTTTCTTTCTGAATACAGTGGAATATAAATTTGATGGTTGGAACATATTTTTCAAAGGTTTACAAATATTCTGAGGAGTATGGGAGCACATAGGAAATGGCGCCATATAGACAACTGGATACCCAACAAAAACAACTATATATTGGGCTCTTTCCTTATCTGAATACATTTATACATATGTTTTGTTCTTAAACAAGAAAAGAAAATAATTCTAAACATATTTTTAAGTTGTAGAATAACCAGTTGGGTCGTAGTCGTTACAAATCTTGAGCTCGCATTTGGATATAAGCCCGAATCAAGTCAAAAATTCTTTATTTTTATTTCGATCACTCTCTTTTTTTCTGTTTCATGTTTAATTTGAATATATTAAACTGTTCAAACTTCTTTTTAGCTTCAGGTCATATCGAAATACAATAAAATTATTTTGTTTTTAAAATTATTTCGTTTCATAAATGAATTAAAATTTGGGCTGTGTGTGGGAAGGCATAAAATCCTTCTATTTCAAGCCTCTTATTCTAATCCTTATTTAATGTGATTTTAAAAATTTTGAATAAACGAACTTCGTAAATCCATATGTGTATTTTCATCTGTAATATGAATTGAGAAAAATATGTTCAGTTAACTTGTATTAATTCCCTGTTCGAAGTGGTTATTTTCGCAAAAATGTCTTGCAAACCTTTCATAGATCCACGACTACCCCAAAACTCATGGAGACACCTGGACAGTGTCGTAATCTTAACGTAATTGAGTATTTTTGGTAAGAATTAGCAAATCCAGTGCGGAAAAAAAGTATATCCCCTCAGCCTAATTAAAATGGTGTTTTACTAGGAGCGTGGAACTCCAGGAGTTTTAAACTCGATTATGAACATTTTATTTTAACTTTTTCCATTTGTCCTACGGTGCGTCGAGCTCGAAAATTTCAGAAATGTTTATTTCTCTCCAGGATTTAAAAGATATAATTTAAAATATTTTAGTTTTTTTTGTTTTTTCTTGATTGATTTAATAGGAACGTTACTACAACCTGCAAACAGAACAGAATATATGTGTTTTTTAATTTAAGAGGCATTTCCATTCAACAAAATCGTGCCATTATTTATAAAAAATTGTTATTATGCTTCGAAGTTTTTATTAATTTTTTCCATTGCCACAATTTTTTTATTTAAATATTATCATATGAAAACTTTTTAATTTCATTTCTGAATTTGTAAACAAACATTTATAAAAAATTTTACTTGAAGATTTCTTTCAAAAGAAAACGAATTTAAAAGCAAAAATGCCAAAACAGCCTCCAACTTGAAAAAAGTTCTACATAAAATCCATTAAATATTAATTTTATTCCTCATATTCACTTATACCCGGACACCAGTGACACGATTTTGAAGACTATTAATTTTTTCATGAAATAAAAACAAACAAATAATGAGAAAAGTCAAAGTAAAACAAACATATTTATACATACACACACACACACATATATATATATATATATAAATGTATATATATATTTCATTTGTTGTGGTTAAAAACACAACCCCTTAGAACTTTTGTGTACAAACAATTTTAAATTTACATGACTTTTATGCAAGGAACAACTTTGCAGACCGGCTGGTTAAAATTTTTTGTATTCATATTTGGCACGTAAAGAGTTTACAGAACATTTGGGAATCAACATTTCCTTTCTAATTAAATTTTTCCCGAAATTTAGCAGATTTCTTATCTACTTTTTAATATATATTATTTTTGTTTGTTTTCCCGTTGTTATATTGTAGATGCTGCCCTACGCCTCAGGTAAACGCCTCTGAAAAATGTGTTCAAATATTCTACTTTATATTCGATTGTCTTTGAACAGACAATAAGAATTTAAATACAAACCTGGTAATAATATTTTACAAAAAACACAGACAATTAGAAAATATGGAAAAAGTTTTCAAACTGTACAATTTTATAATTTGTTTATAACTAAAAATATATAAATGATTTTTTTCACTGCACACCTAATTTAATTTATGTAACTTAAATATACTAATTTTTTAAAACATGATATATAAGTTTTTTTTTATTTGCATAAAAACACACTCTGGTATTGGCTATTTTTCTTCCAGGCATTTAACACAGTTTGTGGAAGGCAAAAAATACATAATTTGTGTAATTTTGCCGTTAATTGCCAAATATGTTGCTCTGAAGATGGTTTGCCTTATTGGGCGCCCAAGTGAAACGTAGAAAAACTTAAATGTTCGAGTAATCTCTTACATCTCTGGGTTGTGTATTTGCATAATTTGCTTGTATTTGAACACCTTTTTCATCTTCCTGCTTAGAACACAAAAAACAATTAGCCAGCAAATGTTTCCTTCTTTTTCACCGCAATTATGCTTAATTTCTTCACCAGAAAATAATAAAGCCCCAGAGTCTTAATCGCCATACCAGAACTAAAATTCTTAGTGAATAAAATAAATTTTGAAGAAAATGAATACAATAATATTTATTTGCTTTAATTTATAGTAAATTGTAAGAGGAGGAGGATTGCGAGGAAACTCGAAAAACTGAAATAAGGGAAAAATTTAAACATGATAACAACATCTCCACACATACATACATACATCATATAATTATTTAATAAGGAAGAGAAAGGAACTTAGTTTTATGTCAAATTTAATTTTTCAAAAGGCACCAGAACTGATACCACATATTCCAAAACGAACCAACTACGCATAATATTCCCTACTAAACAGTGCCTTACCAAGTCAAGTATTTGTTGACAGGTAATACTTTGAAACATTTGAACCCCAAACTTTGACCGCTATGGCCGAATATCAGGAGTTACCAACGCAGTTCTACACTTCAGTCAGAGCTACAAAAGTTTTAGCAGGGCTAGACAACGTAACCTGCTCGTACCACCAACAATAAAATCCCTCTTACAAATAATCCAGCGGCATCCCATTCCATTAATTTACTTTTTAGTTACAGAGGTTGCTTTGCTATCATAAATTCCATTCCGAGAATTTGGATTGCCGAGTACAACTTAGAAATAGCTTTCCCTCTAGGCAACCCAAAGCAGTGTGACCAGGTTAGGAGTAGTTTTACAAATGATTTGACAAAGTTTCATAAATGTACTAAAAAAGCTTTTAATGCTTCGAAACAAAATTCTAAGTTTTTCCGCCGGGGTTCCTTGGCTGTAAAAGAAATCTTCGCTGCCAACATAAGGAAAAAATCGCATTTCTCATTTCGTACAATATATCTGATAAAGTAATTAACTGACCAACTCAGTCTATAACTGATAGTTTTTTTTTGTTTAGCCACGAAAATTTGCATCGTTTACTAATTTTCCAAAACGTTTTCCTTGCCACACCTTTAGCATCTCACACTGAATATTTATACAATTGCTGTTGTTACCGGTATTTGGGTTTAAGATATAAAAATTAATTAGTTTTGCTCAAATGAATTTTGAATAAACCTGTTACAGTTCATTAATATTAAGTTTTTTGTTTTATATTTCCCGCATATATAGAATGATTTTTTATTATTCTATTTTCATTTCCATAATTTCATTTAATGCGAACTCAAATCCAATAAGCCTCTGCACGCGATACTCGCATTGATGATAACCTACTTTGCAAAACAAGTTGTTTTGTGTTCTAAGGTATAAATTTCATTATCCATTAAAATTGAAAATATGTACATACAAAAGTGTTCACTTTTAAACTTGTTTTTTTTTTTTGGTACAAATATACAAAACCTTTGGTTTAAGGGAGACGTACTATTCTGAAGGCTTGAAATGAATTTAAATATAAAAGTTTTATTACAACAATTTTGTTGAACAATGATGTTTGCAAACCTTTAAAAAAAACTGCTGAAAATTGTACAATAAGAAGTTCTTATTTTAGTTTAAATTGAATTGAATTATTTTTAAATCAAACTACTATTTGTTTATTGTGATTCAATCATGTCTCTACGAGTCTCATTAGTGCTTTTATTAAAGCGTTAGAAGATTTTCTTGAAATATTTCTTTAAAAGTTTGAGCCGTTTTCTTTTCCAATAAATAATTTAACATCGCAAATCTGCACTCGGTTTGGCTGTCATCTAGAACCAACCAGCATTCTTGCCGGCAGATTTGACTATTTAGAATGAGGTCTGGTAAGAGCGCAATAAATATCGTTCTTATTTTAATAGATACATAAATAAATAATATTTTCGCAATTAAATCTGATGAAGGATATTATTAAATTACGGCTAAAGTTGAAAAAAGCTGTAGCTTTTTTTATTCTTGAACCAGTACACCTTCAAATGAGCGGTACAGTACACCGGAACTGAGAACATTATTTATAGGGCTGACGGTACTTTTAAACAAATGCCTTAAATTCTCTAAATTTGAACGTAACAGAAAATATCTCCGTAGGCAATTTTTCGACAGAATGCATTGAATTAACACGCCGTCACTCAAATAAAATGGATTTTCGTAACGATGGAATAGAGTAATAATAATAACTCTAAAATACAGTTTGAGGCGTCCCGTCCCGCCTGTACACGGAACTTGTATTCCATTTTCGGTCGTGTAAGACGGATGCCAAATATATCTTACTAACCAATTCCAGTGAAATCTTCTATTGAAACACTTTAAATGTAATCACTGCGGCGACCATCACAGTGAACTGTAATTCCAACAACGTCAATAGCCCCAGATTTCTCATTATTTTTAAAATCCATAAATGTAAATTAAACAACACCGGGTTTGCTGCGTCTATGTATTACTAAACGCCACAAGTGTCAAGATCCTGGAAATATATTCCCTTTATTCAACCCCATTGAGAGTTTATAATAAGATCGTTATATTGCCTCTGGGCCCCTTTCCCTGGTACGATGAGAATGGTACATTTCGTACAAAGAACATTAAGAAGAGAGGTAGACTTATCGATAGAATAATCGAGATTAATGTTTTTCCAAATAAAGCAGGTTGCCAGAAATGCAAGCTTCCGCACTGATGCAAAATATAGACTAAAAAAAACTTTTAATACATACACACATACAAATGAGTTTTAATTCAAACATTCCATAAAAAAAATTGTTAAACTCATTTCGAACATATATTTATTTGTTTAATATAGTCCAATTTTCCAGTGCAAAAATTTTCTTTGCCAGGCGATTTTGTCGATCTGATAAGATTCATCTGTTTGCGAGTGTCAGCAATACGTTGGAAAAGATGAGCCAGAAAACTGCGAACCTCAGAACATAAAACATAACAAAAACTTGCTCCATTTTGTCGTAGTGTGATATATGATATTACAAAGAGAATAATAAAAATTACGCTCATTGGGTCTTTAAGAAGTATTTGTCTCAGATCTCAACACAAAACACCAATAGTAATTACTATTTTCTATTTGTACCAACACAAAAAACAATGTCAATACTTATATCATTATTTGATAATTTAATATCATAATAAATAATCGCAAAGCGCAAAATAACGCATGAAAGAAATCGCCGAAAGAAGTCTAAGTGCTTCACAATTTATGTAAAAAAAAAACCACTGGAGTTATAAACATTTTTTTAATAAGTAACACAGAATTTGAAGAAGTATTTGAATCCACAATTGTTAAAAAAAAAAAAATGGGAAAGCGATCTGTTACAAGAACAAGGTAAATTTTCTAATTTCTCCGCCATACCCATTCGATTTTCTTTTCTTGTTTCTGGTATTGGTAGACCCGACTCGAACATGCGTTCAAAGTTTCAGCTATTTAACACATTCAGTTTGTACTCGTATATGAGAAGTATAAAGTTTAGATGTGTTTTGCGTGTTCGGCCATTTTCTGTTGATGAAAAAAATTTGAATTTGATTTCGATGTCATGCCCATATAATTCATAACTGGATAAGCACATCTGTTTTTTGCCGAAATTTCCGAAAGAATCGTGTCATGAGTCATGCACGTAGGCCGTGAAATTTGAAAATTTACAAACCTCGTACGTACAATGCGAATTCATAACAAATGGACTCACTACTACAACAACAACAAACTTGTTTTCTAATATGTATGTATGTATGTGTTTAAATGTTAAAAAAAAAATTTAATTTTACTGCTGAGCTGCTGACATGCCAGGGAGGCAGGCAGTTGAAATTGACAGCACACCTGTTATGCCGTCAGTCACCTCGCTGATGTTACCGTATCCATCCCACCTAAATTTTCGTATAAATAAAACATTTCTAAGAATAAGTGAATTAGAAGAAAATGTAAATTAAGTTTTCCATCAAAAATATAAAATCAAGATTCAGCATTCAACTTTAATTTGTTGGCAACTTCTTCAATAAGGATAGCAAAATGTTTCCCATTCTATTCATTTTCAGCTGTCTTTTTAATATTTGCCTGCCATAACTCTCAAATTGGAAAGAAGTGCTGACAAAAAAACAAAAAAAAAAAAAAAAACAAAACATCAAAGTTGAAGGAACTTCTTGCAGTTCATCAGCTTTCTATCGCATGCCCACTGGCGAATCATATGTTAACCTAATTTTCTCTAATCAAAAATTGCTTTTTAACTTGAAAATTATTCTGCTTTTACGATATTCTTTAGCAGGTTCTTCTTTTCCAGTAAAATATAATACATTAAAAACAAGTTTTTGCATCTCGAGAGCAAACAATGTTCACTGTTTTTACTGGCTTTTATCTTTTCAACTTGTGCTTTATAATAAACTCATGTCCTTTATAAGTATTATATGTACATATGTATGTATGTATTACACATGTGTATATGTATATACGTACATACATATATATTATCGTACAATATTTTATAATAAATTTTATAATATCCTGTGGCGTACATTATATGTATGTTCAAAATTGTGTGCCAGTAAGTTCCTTTTTTTCTATTTTGGTTCACCTAATAAATGTGTGTTGTATGTGCTCCACTTAAGTGTTTATGGAACAAAAAGTTTGTTTTTCAATCTTCTAAAAAATAAAACAGTTTCGAACAAAACAAAGCCACACACATACAAATATGTACATAAATATATATACAATTGCTCACCATATACATAAAAGGCAATGAAAAAAGGAAATTCTAAAGAATCTCAAATAGAGATGTAGGAAAAAACGTATGCTTTTTTGTACCCAGACATATGTGGGTATATTTATGTACCAGGGCAGATTATAAAATTACTTAAATCCAGCCACATGAATGATGAAATGTTAAAGGACTAGCAGGTTTTGAGATCAAAGTGGATGCAAGTTGACATATTCTTTAGTTCTAAAAATAAGTATTTCAAGGAAGCTAAACCAGTGTGAAATGAATAAATTTCAATAAAAATAGGTTCTTGCTACTAAGTTTAAGCAATTTCCAAAGGATCTGTGTATCCTGAGAATAAAACTTGGGTAGGGGTTTTCAATTCGTGCGGGTAGATGGTGGTGGACTAGGACTCAACGGCATCTGTCTAATCTGCTGTTTATTATTCAGTGGCTGATGACAAACCACCATGACAAGTTACACGTTTGAGCAGCACGTTCAAATAATAAAACAGAAGAGCAACCTAATTTTGGGTGATTTGTGATTTGAAACCACTAATCCTTTTGCTGCAGGATTTCCCAAAAGTCACAGTTCTATGACAATGGACAGATGCGTCGTATCAAAATCAGCCGGCAGACTCGCAGGCATTCCAGTGCTGCGGCGAACAATTGAATGATCTTATATTTCACACATATTCAAGCCAAACGTGGATTCAACATTTAAAAGCACCAATTGAAAAACTCAGTATTAAAATTTCCGGTTTTTGTGATAAAAATTCACATCCTGCAGCAAATTTTGTATGTTATTTTTTTTTTTTTTTTTTGGAGAATATGATCGTCATGCGGTTTTATTGGATCGCTTAAGCTGACTGAATAATACCAGTCATAATCCTTTTTTTTATATTGGGACAGTTCCCAACCAACTTCCAACTGCTCGCACAGCCGCTTCTGTTGCGTGTTTTAAGATCGACTTTAGTGGTTTGTTTTTTCGCTCAGTGCACAATTTTTGTCTATACTTTATCTAAGTTTTCTGCCTAGAGTTGGACACTTAACGCAGAAAAAAGCTGATATATTACATGTTTTTTTTTTAACTTTCGTGTGGCCGCCATCAGAGTTCTAAGAACTGTATAGTGCTGTTTTGTTTTTAGCTGAGAGATTAGTAAAGTGCTTTGAATCACAGTAAATCTGCAATAAATTAGTATTGAGATCGGCTGTACATTCGATGTTATAGTGGAGCCCAAACTAAAAACATACCTTTGCCAATTTTTTAAGTAATACTTGTGACTTGGAAAACTTGCAAGTTAATTCAGTAAATGCATATCACTGGCCTCGCCAGTTTTGTTAATGTTAATTCAGTCATAAGTTGTTAGTGCTTTTATTCTATCGCTTGTTACAATTTTAATTATAAAAGATTTTTGAAATACATAAATAAAATTAATTTTTTTTACCATCATTCAAAACGAACGAATATAAAGACTTTGTCTGAAGCTGCCACAATTTGGGGGAAAAATATTGAATTAAATAAAAAAAAAATAAGCAAATTTTTCGATTGCCTCTTATTAAGCCAAAACATAAATTTAACAACTTTTCTGTTTGTATTTTCATTAAAAACAACAACCAAAAGTTAAAAAGAAAATTTTTAAACTATCACACAAAAAGATAAGCTAACTTTTTTGTTTCGTTGTGTTTGTTGTTTTGTTTTTGTTGGTTTTTGTTGGTTTTTGTTTTGATGTGACATCATTTTTGCAAGAAAAATTTAAAATGTATGAAACGAGCACAAACAAAAGCACAAAGCCCAATAAACTTAACAACTTTTGGGTGTGTGTGTTTGTTGGCATGTGTGTGTCTGTTTGTTAACAACAAAGAGAGAGAGAGTGAGAGGGAGATCTAGAGTTTGTGCAAGTGCGTGTGTTTGGTTTTTGTTAATTTCTGTCTGTTTGATTGTGGTTTGTTGTCTCCAGACTACCCTTTATGACCTCTAAGTGTGTGTGTGTGTGTGTGTATGTGTGTGCATGTTTTGTCAATAGCAAGACACAAGTATTACTATTGATCTATGAATGTGTGAGCAAATTTTAAAACAATTGCTCCCTTGTCAATAAAAAATTCATTTAAGAATTGAAATTGAAAAAAGAACCCAAATGACTACGGGGTTAATATAAATAGAATATAAAAGACGATTGAAAACTGAATTGAATCTTACAAAGATGTCAGTCATTGCACAAAATTTTGCCATAAAAATATGCTAAGACTACCGACACAATATAAAGTTTTATTGTTGTTGTGCAACGCAATACATATTTATGTAGATATGTAAATATATGTACATACATACATACATATGTTACGCATAACCCTGTGTACAATATGCCGAAAAAACTCCCTTTTCACACCAAGAACTATAACAAAACTTAACTGTATTTCTGTCTACATGATGTTAAGCGTAATAACTCAATGCCTAGTCATAATTCCACGAGATATGATGAATTAAACACTCATCAATATCAAACAACAAACATTTTGGTTTAGATATTCTGCTAATAAGTCGTTGGGACAATATACTGAAAGTTAGATTAATTTTTATACCCTCTCTACAGAATTCAGAAGTCCAAAATATAGTCTAATTATTCTTTAAGTTTCAAATCTAAATGTGTTTGAATTTTTGCCACAATACGTTGAATGAGTTGAAACAGCAAACAACGAAGACACGTAAACATTTTTGCCCTAATGAAAAAACAAAACCAGACATACTTTTCGCAATTTTAAAGTTCAACTTGAAGATGTGAAGGGTTATATTAGTCTTAATCCTCCTACTAATCGAATATCTTGAGTATTATTTGTGTTACAAATCTAAATCATAACGCTTTGAGTTCTTCAATGAGTAAAATTTGACACCAGAAATATTAGCTATACCGTATATCCGATATATATATAAATAATAATAATAATAATATAAATATATTTTTATTATAAGTTTTTTTTCCACTTACAAATGACTCAAATGTGTTTGAGTGTTAAAGAAAAATAAGTTAAAGGTAATACTTTTGCGCAAACATTCAAGTCATTATATTCTGCTATATATGATTTAGTTCTATAAAAATTAATTAAACATATAAAATACTTCTACTTTTTATTATAAAGTAAAGAAAACATTAAAGTTGCTTTTAAGGTTTGTGAATTAAAATTTCAATAATATTTGCATTAATTTTCGAATTTATAAAAAACGCAACTACATTTTAAAAAGCCCACGTTCTCATACGGATGTCATTTTAAAGCAGTGCCATTTAAATGAATATAAAATTATGCATCCTTAAGAGGCAAAAGCAAATGCACCTATTGATTTGATGGTATTGGGTATATATTAGAGATTTGATGGTATTGGGTATATATTAGAGGTCCAAAATGTTGAGCTGGCAACACTGCTTTGTTTTACAAAACCTTTATCAGCTGATAAGGGATTTTTGCTCAGTTTGGTTTGACATTTCATCGTGAATAGACTGAGACTAAAGCAACGCTTGCCTGTTCTTCGTTGTAGCCCCTTTTTGGTTGAATGGGTACGTGTGTAAATAAACAGATTTGTTGGCCTTGCAGTGCGGATAATCCACAACTTTTGCCGCAACACCATTACGGTCCCAGAAAATTACTGTTTGCTGGGCTTTATCAGCTGGCGGAGTCATCGGTTCATATGTCTTCAAAGACGATCAATTACAATAGCAGGACAGAGCTGATGCAAGGATAATTTCACGCAACGGTCCAATTAATTGGCCACCAAGATCGTGTGATTAAACTCCATTGTATTATTTCCTTTGCAGTTATATAAAGCCACTTTACTACTTCGATGAGCCGGAGACAACTGAATAACTGGAAATCAACGAACGAACAGTTATTGGCTAAATGCTGGGAACATTTTGTGAACATTTATGCCAGCATCATATTTATAGTTTAATGTCATAAAATTATCTATACAATAATGTCCGCTTCTTTGATATTAAAAATATGTTTCTTTGTCTTATTATTATTTAAAATTGTGTGACTCAAAACAAAACACCCTGTATAAATTAGTACATTGCTTAAAAGCTTAAAGTTTTATTGATAAAACTTTTTCGATTTATCAAAGTTTAATAAGTAAAATTTTCATAAAAAAATCTTTTAATAAAAATTTTTTTGTAAAAGCCTCCATTAATCTTTAT
Organism: Epicampocera succincta; assembly: GCA_932526305.1. Classification (NCBI taxonomy): domain Eukaryota; kingdom Metazoa; phylum Arthropoda; class Insecta; order Diptera; family Tachinidae; genus Epicampocera; species Epicampocera succincta. The sequence continues at coordinate 66,150,139 of OW052034.1, forward strand.
ACCTAAAACTGAGCGTGTGTTTGTTTGTTTGTACCTTATAGGAGACCAGACCGCTGTACCGAATTGCCCGCCCCAATAATTTTTTAGCAAATAACTTCGACAGTTGAGTTAAAATTTTAAAAATTCTGTTTGCATATTGAATAGTTCAACCAAATTTTTTTCAAAAGGGTGGGAAGGAGAGGGATTAGCAATATCGAGTATTTTGTACAATATAAAACAAGCCAGTCCTGTATAAAATCATAAATTCTGCCGAAATTTGAAAGCCCATCAGCATCACCTGAGAACTATCACTTAAAGGCATTTTTCTCCCTGCCATCATCTTTTTATGTTTGGATTCAACCATCAATCATGCACTTCCGAGACTTATTAGCCGATTAACAAAACGACTGACAACGGCTCAATCAATTGGTTTTTTTTGTGCTGTGGCTGAATTTAACTGTGAAGAATAATATTTCATACTGCAGCATTCACTTACTTTTACTTATACATTCTGTTTGCTGTTGTTTCATTCTTTCATTTTAATTTCTTTTCTTTGTTATTTTATGTAAACTGTTGTCTTGTTGTTGAATATTTAATAAAAGCCAAAACTCTTATTCGCTGGCTAAAGAAAATACACAAGGTTTTTTTTTTTGATGTTAAGCTTTTTTGTACAGGAACACAACGATATTGACTGATGGTTCATGGCATTTCAGCACTTAATGTAAACAAACACTTAAAACACTCTCACACACAGCGCACGTACTTGGGCTGTACCAGTAACATTTCTCCTCACTTGGTCGCAAACACAATTTAGCATTAAACTACACCAAAAAACGTTGTTAGGACACAAGCAAATAAATTTTCTCACTTTCCTGAAACCGTGGTGCACTCTGGCTGGTCTACTTTAAGCTGTTGAGACAAAAAAAAAAGAAGAAAAACTGAGAAAAACACGCGAATTAAATATGATTTACAAATTGTTTTTTTTTCCTTTATTATTACAATATTATTTCCTTTTTATTTGTTGTTATTTCATGCTCGATCAAACACTGATATAAATAATAATTGACAGCAAGAGGATGTCAAAATAAATGCAATTTACTGGTCAATATACGTTTCATGCGTTACAATGCGTCGCCACTAACGACCACTACCCAGTCACCGAAGTACACACACACAGGCGCACGTTGACATTTATGTTGAACTACTGGAGGAAATGTAATGTAAAATACAACTATCGCTGTGGTTTAACGTAAAATTACTCGACACATGTTTTATCGCCCTACTCGTGCACAACACAACACAACACACACGCACATGCACTGATTTGAAGGATAATGTGAGGCAGCAGTGATGCCAAAAATAAGAGTTTTTTCCTTTTTGTTTTCTTGATTTGGGGTGAAATTATCTCGTTTATGGCTATTCAATTTTTAAACTCGCAAGTGATACACATACATACATATGTGCATATTTATGTAGGCAATTTCGAAACAAGCACAAGGCTTTTGTACAACTTTTCTTTCAAAATGTTTCACTTAAATTTCTTTATTATTATTTTTGAGATGCTCACAAACATTTATACACCATATCGTATGTGTGTAGGTGCAAGTGTATCATCAACTTTTGGGAGGATTCAGATGTGTGTGCTTAGATTTTCCATTCTTGAATTTCTTACACTTTTCTTTTCACTTAGAATACGTATTCCAGCGTACCCGAGCTAAATTTTTATTTACTTTTTTGCATAAAACTTTTTCACTATTCAACTATTCCTCAATTCCTGTGTAAACATTTACAATTTTGTTATAAACTTGTATTTCTTCAATAACTATTTATCTTTCATTCATTTGCGTTTGTCTGTTACACGTACCTTGTGCTGCGGTAAACTAAAGTTATGTTTACCATGTTGCAGGCAATTCACCGAGGTTAGTGTTGGCTGCGCAGAAAACATTATGCTGCGGATAAAACTTGGTTCTCTTCCTTGTGAGCGGATAATATTCCATTCTCTTGCGAGACTTGTAGCGAAGAGTAGATTTTGTTAAATGTTTAACATTTTGTTTTCGTTAATGCCTATTATCCTTCGATTAATTACACCATTGAACACTCAACTACGCACTAAAACTTAACGTTTCAGCAATATAGTAATTAGTTTTAAATAGGGTTTCTCTTTGAGTTACCGGGAAATGGCATAAACGAAATTCAAACTCCTCTTTTACTCAAACTAAATAGGATACAAAATAAATGCTAAAACTAAGAATAGAGCTCAAGCTTAAATAGTTTCTTTAAAGGAAAAGTAAACGAACAGATTTAAAACATATCGTCAGCTAAAGTGCAAAGCAACGTAACTACATTAGTACAATTTTACTTTGGAAACAAAATAATAACATATTATGTTGTTTATTGAAGAAAATAAGAAAATAAAATGCCTAATTTTTTTTTACGTGAGAGCAAAAATTGGAGGGGCCGTGAATGTCGTTGAAATGCATTATAATCAATCCAAACATTAATTTCGGTTGTTTTTTTTTTGTCAGTTACGTGGCTTTGCATTTTACCTGCCCATATATAGATACATTAGGAAATCTTTTATTGGTCGCATCTTCTAGTTTAAAAAATTTGTAGGGCATAAAAACAACTAAGAGCAATAATTTCACGTTTTAACGATGGTTTACGAATCAGATACAACGATGCTTTGCATTTCATATATTGGGTGATTTTTTCTAGAAAGTTATATATATATATATATATATATAGAAAGAAAAACAAAAAACTTAAGAGACAACATTTTGGCTTTATTGGCTTTCAAATTGCATGGCAATTGATGCTCGAAAATAATTTCTGGCAAATGATACCCACAAATGTGCAATTTTTGGTTTCTAAATTATCAATCGTAGCTGGTTGATCAACATAGACCAGAGGATTGTCGTACCCCTACAAACAGTAGTCGAAATCACACTTGGACTTAGCCAGTTCTCAGGGTCATTTCTTGAGATTGAGATTGAGTTCGATCACCAAACGTGTGGAACAACAAAGTCATTGTTTAACACACTCTAGCACAAGTTGGGCAATTTAGTTGGCATCATCTCTTGAAATTATTTATAACGATATAAAAAGTAATCAAAAATCACGAATCATTTGCCTGCAGCGGCACTAATGGCACCGTTTTTAGGTTTAAGGACAAATGGGCGCATTTGGCGTGTTAGCCGCACCAAACAATCATTTATTTTTCCTCTCAATTGTAGTCTTAAAAATCTGATGAGGACAAAAGTTATAGCTGCTTGTTAACATGTACGTTAAGCCAGATGATCTGACGATAAAAATCTGATTCAACTTTCAGTTCATGCCCAACTCATGCAACGGACACATGACACAATTGATATTATATGGATATAGGCCAAAATGTTTGCTCAAAATTTTCCCAGTAGCGGACGAGCCGAGATCTGTCACATTCACGTCTATTGCGGTTCAGGTATTGAAAAATATTTTTAAAGAAAAAAATTATTATATAGATTATTGAATTGATGATTTGCCATCTGAATGCCTGGTACGACAAAATGGGGGCAGTGGTCCAAGTTCACCAAGTGGGCTTAGATTATACCATAATAATAGTTGCGGACGCAAAATTAGTTTCAAGATCTTCTTCTTCTTCTTCTGGTTGTATCAAAACTAGTGTGTTTTTACACGGTAGGGAAGTTACCCCCACGCACAACCCCCGAAACCTGGAGGACCGGGTCCTGGTTTAGACCCCTGGACAGAGGGGATTCGCTGCACACTTTGGTTCACCTCTAAGCGGGTGCTGTAGGGGCTATCCAGGGGCACCACGAGGAGGCAGTATGTCAGCTTGACCAGTCCATTTTCAGGGATCGTTGCTGGCTTCTCACCAGGTTGAGAGCAGTCAACAACTTTGCCCTGAGTGCACTGGCCCACTTCCCCCAGTTTCACGATCACTGTCAACCAGTTAATTCGAAAAGCAATCATTTATTGAAATCTTATATATATGTGTAATATATGTTGTAGCCAAAGTCTATGTATTTTGAACATTTCGCATACCAACAAAATAAACATACATACATACATATATCCCGGTATTATTTAATCTTATTTGAATTAAAGTCACCTTGACCAATTAACTTTTGTTTGTACATGTACTCGAGTTAAACTGTGCGTGATTGTGTTTTCTCACAGATGTACAAATACACATGCAAGTATGTAAAGAAACGTTTTCACAGAACTACTTATGCAAACATTTATAAACTTAGAAATATATGCCAGTCACGTCATTGGTCTGTGTCAAAGTTTTACCACAACATCTACGAACAATTTTCCGCCCATCACCTAATGAGAAACATATCGACATATCTCCTTCGAGCATTGCCTTGTTTGTCATCACTCATTAGAAGTAACGTAGCGGCTCCTTCCAAGATTCTTTAGAGTGTATTTTAATTAAATAAAACAAAATAAACTTAAGTACTCAATTAAAGAAATTACATGAACTTTGAATTCTAACATTTTCGTTCGTAAGTAATTTTTTCATTTCGCTTTAGTGCACTCTTGTGTCATTGTCTTGTCATTGGCTGTGGCCTTTATTGAGGCTTAAAAATGTTGTAACTTATTTTCTTGAGTTACAAGAAGAAAACAAAATTAAAGTCATTCCTTCAAGATCTGGCAAACAAACACTTTTTCTGCCAAACGTTATTTTCCCTCGAGTATTTAGAATAATTTAAATTCTGGCTATTTAAGTCATGAGCAGCTTTGGGCATTTTTGTTTTATTTTATTTCTGATTTTCATTAAATTTATTAGAAGCCTAATTTTCGTTCTTTCAGGTTCTTTTAACCTGAAAAGTGATAAAACTTGTATACGGAAACAGTTTTTATTTGATTCACTTAGATTTTCTTACCAATGAATGTATCAGGTAATTTTGCTATTTGTCGTTTCCAAAATATTCATAATTTTAATTTAGACTCAAACTTTGCTAAAGATGATTTATTAGTGCTGGGCCAGTGAAAATAGTGTTCAAGCTTTAAGGGCAGCATCCCATTATTGGCCCAATGCGTAACGTTTTTTATCCTGCTAAATCGGCTCATATTTTCAGATTTAGGACGATTTGTTTGCGAATGTTCCCATTATCGCTGCACATTCTGGCAATATTTTTCGGCTCATCTGGGCCAACTTAAAATTATCGACGCTATGCGTTCACACAATCGGTTCATGATAAAGTGATGTGTGGCTTTTTCTCTTATTTTCGAGCTCTATCTCTCTATCTCTCTCTCTCCCTGTCTCTGATTTTACTTACAAACTTTTCTTTGTATACAACCATTTGGTCTTCACTTTGCAAAGAGTTTTTTCAAGAAGTTGTGTGAGCATATCGATACTAATCTGTAACTTTAAGAGGCGCTTTAGTTGCCGATAAAAATCGGCATATTTGTCAAATGTTTATTGTTCAGCATTGTCCAAAAAAGTGTTCACTTTATCGGCGCTTCAAAAAAGATTTTGATCGATCAAAGCGAGCACGATTTATGCTCTTGTCAGTGGCAAATTAAAAGCGTTGCGCGTCATCGCTACACGAAAGTTACAGCAAATCGGTGCATTGTGCCGATAGTGGGATCTTAGACTAATGGAAAGTGCTTAACCGAAGACCTGGAGATAATGGGAACTCATGCGCATATGGCTATGGGATATGTTTACAAAACGACTCAGTCCTCTTTTAACAGCACAATTTATTTGTTAAACTTTCCTTCAAAACAATTTCAGTATTTTATGTATTTTATCAGAAAAAAACAAGTAAATCTGATCCCATTTAAGACAATTAAGTTTTTTTTTTTGGTTTTAAATATTTGGATATTAAATTCAACTTAATGGGTTATACAAATGATTTGTTTTTATCTGACAAACTGGCATATAATTTCCAAAATTAACCAGCATGACAAAAATCTTCATATGATTGAAATTTAAAAAAAGTTTCTAATCGCTTTTTGATTTCGATAATAAAATGTTGGACAATAATTTTCTATAATAATTGTTTTACATATAATTTTCAATAAATGTTAACAAACAAAAATTAAGCATTTGGCTAAATATAAACTTTATAAGAATTCCTAAATATTGCAGGAAAATTTTATAAAAAAATGTTCTTGTCTTATTTAGCCTTAAAAAATATTTTTATTCATTTAGACACTTTCCTTTCAAATTTAGGTTAACAGCAAGTAGAAGGGAATTTCTGCCAGAATTCTTTTAGAAAAATATAAAATATACGAAACGAAGGCAAACGGAAAGCAACAAAATTTACCAAAAACCACAGTTTTTCAGTTGTAAAATACAATGAAATGGGCATGAAGACCGCATTCAGAGCCAGCCATTTTAATTTTTGCTTGCGAATGAAATAGCCCGGCAAGTATATGAAAATATTTAAAAAAAAACCTTCTATTGTCATCGGCAAAATATTAAATACTTTATTGTGCGGTGTCACAAATTAACAGCGATGCTAATGGAGACCATTTCCAATCGAAAACTTTTATTTCTTTACTTGTTGACATATTTTATTTCTTTACTTGTTGACATGTCCGAAACAATATCTATATGTAATATTTTTTAACTAGAATTTAGCCTTATTAAACTAAACAAGCAGTTTCAATAGCTTTGGTTACCTAAAATACATCTGTAATACAGCAGTCACAGGAATGCGAACAATTACAGAGGCCTCAGAAAAAGAATATAATTTTTTAAATGCGAGTGAACGTCAGGGACAGGTTTTGAAGTCGATATACATTAGCAACTATTGTGATGGCTTTATATGACCGTAGACAAATTCCAAGACTTAACTGGCTAAACAACGGTTCTTTACAGCCTCATATGTCTTGATGGAGTGTCAACTTCTTGTGATATGTAAAACGCGTCAAATATCATAAAATCCTTACTCGACCATCTAGTTCTTCCTTGCGGAAATTGCATGGAGAATTGCGAAAATCAAGAAACACGAGTCGCTAGTATCTAATTCCATGGAACATCAGACTTTTACCCTACACTTAGGATGATCCCACTGTCCACTTAGAAAGAAAAGACCTTTACCTTAAGAAAATAGATATCTATTATAAGACAACAGCCCCCAGCTGCTGTTGTCTGGGTACTCGAAAATATGGCCACGCACAACACCTACATACAAACATAAATCTCCAAGAATTACCAAAACCTCTACCTGTCACTTTGAATTTAGGCCACAGTAAGAAAGTTTCAGCCAAGTAAAGCTTCCTTAACAAAGTTCCTTTATCGAGGCATGTCGACGGCAGGCTACTGCCTGTTCTGTCAATTAATGGTGATAGTTTCAGAAGAATGTACGGAGAGATATGAAGGAATTGCCTAACGTTTTGGTTGACGCGGCAATCAAGAAACCCTTTCGCCCATATAACTCAGAAAGTAGAATGCCGCTGAGATAAAATCTGCTCCACAGAGATGTGTTGGAGAAACGTTTGACAAATATCTATGTCAATTCAGTTGCCAAAGTAAAAAACCGCCGTTCTGTTTAGAATTTTCTGCTGATCTAGCGTGTACGAAGAAGCCCTATGGAGCTTCCACTCTAGGGACCAAAGAGTCAAAACTCCAAAATTTATGGCCCTCAGGCCAATCGACTGTAGCAGATTTTGAATCTATTTTTTAAACTGACAGGAGAAACATAGAAGTTTTTAATTGTTAGGAAAAAAAAATAAAGAAATTCTTCACTAATTCCATTTCGACATTTTATGCTGTTATTTTAACATGTGCGATGTCATTGCAGGCACTTACTTGTCACTCTTGCTCCAACACAAAAGGAAACCTTATTACTATAAAGTCCTTAAAACACACCAACAGCACAAGTTAAAATTGACTTTTTATTTTGTAAACATTTTCTTTTTTCAAAAATTTTACATAAATATTATTATAGAAATTGTTTAGTTGCATTAAAGAGATAATAAATGCATTTTTTTTACCAGGAACAACTATTTGTGTATCAGACAATAATTATCATTAGTTTTCAATAATGCAGATGATTATAATCTAGCCATTACCCGATTACTTCTAAGTAATGTAGAGAGTAAATAGTATGAAAGATATGTTGTTAAATGAGTGCAACGCAGTTATCGAGTTTTTGCTGTGTAGTCTATTGGCTTCTAAATTTGTTAAACATTTGCTAACAAAATATGTTTTTCAGAATATTGAACTGTAAGCCAAATACTTGGGCGTTACCGGAATAGTTTTTAAATGATGATCTAGAATGCAAAAGTAAATGAGAATACTTTTTCTCTATTTGTTTTTTTTATTGTTCCACTACTGAAATTCCTTAATTGGCTTGACATTTTTTGTGTACTTCTCTTTTGAACTTTATAATTTGTTTAAAATTTTAAATAACTACTGCAGTACAGCATTTCACTGTGAAAAGGCAAAGTTAAGTTTTAATTTAATGGTTCGTTTGTTTAAAGAAATATATTATTCAGCCCTCAAACTACTACTATTTCTGCTGTTTGTTTTTTTTTTTTTTTTGACTGACAACTAAACCTGGGAAAACGAGTGCATATTTCTAAAAAGAAAAGAAAAAACAGAATAGGGTGTAACGCAGGACGAAAGAAAAAATATTCAAAAGGGTTTTTGTTTTGATTATAGTTCAGACAAAAAGCGATAAGAGTTCAGTTCTGTCAGAAATTTATTTATTTTCTTAAGGATAGAAACTTGTGACGAGAAAAACAATGATGGCGAAAGATGATCTTTCGTGCGTCTTACGATATCGATATCGGTTGCGTGTATCTTGAGGCTTAGAAAACTGTTTTGGAGGCCATTTATGAGCTTCACTTTGCCAAGTTCATTTATAGCTGACAATAATGATTGCCGATATCTCGCGAACATAAACATGGCCAGCGTGCAACAGGCTTTTGAAAACGTTTTATAACCGACATATGCATAAAAATATTAATATTTTTTACTGAATATAAATTGTAAGTTTTACAGCGAATAATAACATAAATTGTCTTATTAAATATCAATTTTTAATTCAGGTAAAAAAAGTTGTTATCCTGTAATACTTTATTCTGAGTTGTTTTAATTAATTTCGAAAAAGGTGTCCACTTGAATTTCATTAAAATGTTTTTTTTAATATATTTGTGTCTTTAACTTGTTTGTAGAACATGACGTTATTAATTTTTTTTTTTAATTTTTTCCAAAATTAAGGCCTGTTGCACGATGTTGAACCTTAACGCTAATCAATGTTTTGAATCAAAATAAACCAACTGGGATATCATTAATAAATAGTCTCGAAATCAGTTTATTACACTTCGGAGTGCTTGCGAAAGTTAACGTTCGATATTGTGGGACAGCTAATCAATATTTTTATTATATGTTATAGATATGATAATAATAACTATTCTGCACTAGATCTAGACTTTATTTCGAAAAGACTCATCCAGTCCTAAATCATTAATAGTGTTCGCAAATAAATCTGTTCTGTTTCGCAGTCGCTTCACTACTCAACAACTTCAATTGATTCCCGAAAACTAATCCTGCTAAATTGCAATAATTTTGCAAGAAGAAAATATTATAATCAAATAACTATTAGTAATTTTTCGTATAAAAGCGGTTTCATTTAAATTTTTGTGTTTATGAATGTTGTATTCAAGTACTGCACAATAACGACACTGTCAGAACCCTGTCACTATAATTCTTCAAAGTTTTTATTTTGCTTTTTATTAACTGAGCCAGAATATTGCCAGCAAACAGCAGAAACTTTCGTTTAAGAATTACATACGAGGCAGATTCTAAATTCACTATAATAACTTGTATCCTTGTTAATGTAACATCCTTCCATAAATGTAGTGGTTAAAAGGTAAATAATATAGGGTGTTTTTTATTGAGGTATAGAACTTTAAGTTGGCATCACTTTTTTAACTGGCGGCCATTTGTCAGCTGTCAAGTGATTAATATTTAGTTTGGTTTGCCATTTCATCATGAACAGGTTGACAAAAGAACAACGCTTGCAAATCGTGCAAATTTATTTCGAAAATAATGGTTCAGTTCGCGAAGTTTACCGCAAGCAAGTTTACCGCAAGGACATAATCGTCCATCAGAGCAATTAATTCGGTTAACCATGGATCGTTTTCGCACTACGTTTACTCTATGTGATAATACGCATCCGCAGAGACGTCGAACAGTGCGCACCGAAGAAACAATTGCCGCTGTAGAGCAAAGTGTTGAAGAGGACCCGAATGAATCGATTCGCCACCGTGCACAGCAATTGGAGCTTTGTCCATCAACTTTTGTCCATCAAAAATTGGACCTGTAGAATTGGCTTTATTCGAGCCAGCCGCGGCGGCCACATGCCCGAAATCATATTTAAACATTAATGGCATAAAATTATCCTTCCAATAAAGCCAAATTGATGGACATTAAAACGATTTTCTTGTGTTTTATTTCAATTCGAAGTACTATGCCTTTAAAAAAAACACCCTGTATAAAGCTGCATATGTATGTATGTACAAATGATTGTCACTTCAAACAGTACAGTAAAATAGGGCTGCTAATCTCCTACAACTGGCTACAGTGTCAGCCTTTGTTTGGCAACGCGCATAAACAAGAGTCTTGTGAGTTCATTTTAATGATGTGTTTAATTTAATGATGTGTTTAATTTAATGACGCAATTGCCTGAGAAACATTTCTATTGGAAACTCTGCCCATATACATATATTAAGGCTTTGAACCTTCTGGCAGTGTCTAACAACTGATATGACAACTTTATCCGTACAATAATCAGACAACCGTGTGAACTGCCAATTTTTGTTGGCAAATTGTGGTGCAATAAAACTGTAACGTTTTCTTTACAATCGCTGAACTGGAAATTAGCCTTCAGGTGCGAATTTGTCATTGTCATAATAGTCAGATCTAGAAATAATGTCCGATTTGACAACTGTCAGTGTATTGTAAAATACATATAAAGTTCTTAAGTAAATCTGTAAACTCTTGAAAAAAATCGGGCTTACAACAGCATAAAGTGACCTAATTAATTTCCTAAGTGTACAAATTTAAGTTCATTGTTGCATCTTATTGAATTCACTTTAATGATTTTCTTGTGTGCGTTTGATGAATGCTTTATTGCCTTGTTTAACTCCAGACGTAATATTGACATATTTAACAAAGACTGTGTATGTGACAATAATACTCATTGCATGTTACCAAATTGAATTTGGTTCCGCCCATTCAATCCGTTCAAGTATTAATTTGAATAACTGTTTGCAGGTCAAACGTTATTTAAAGTCCATTTCGTTCAATATAATTGCTTATGACTTCTGTCCGAATTATAAACAGTAGAATGTGGCTTAATATAAAGTGGACTGTCAAAAATATTTGGCTCCATTATTCAAAAAAAAAATTATCATTTCTGTATGTATATATATATATATTAAAATGATTAAATATCAGCTATATTTCTCCATGTTAAATAAATATTTTCTTTTACAAAATTGTCTTACAATAGCAGGCACCACTTTAGAGCAGCCACTTGTGGAATAATTCATGAAATTCTGTCTCTTACTTATAAGTAACTTCAATTATTTAAAGATTGTTGATGTTTACCAGTTGATTTTGAAATGCCAAAATGCCGATATGTTCTGTGTAATCACTTACAATTTGCTTATTGCATTTGAGACAAAGATGACTTCAGATTTAATAGAAATTTTGTTTGTTTTTTGTTGTTTTTGATTAGTAAACGGTTATAAATACGTGAGTAAAAGATTTTAAATAAATAACAGGTTTTAAATCAGCAACAGAAAGAAAAGTATTTGTGGGATACGCAGAAATCAATAGCCAAAGAAATGTCATTTGTGTCTAATCAAAATAGCAATAAAGAAAATGTATTCAAATATTGAAAAGAAATGTCCTAAAATTTTAATAAAATACTCTTCACTGCTGCTACTGCGGCATTTTAAACCCTTATTTTAACATGGGGATGGCAATTATGTCTCGCTTGCGGATAACTGTTTCAAAGTGTCAATACAACATAAATATGCAATTAAATTGACAAAAATTTTAAAAATCAAACGTTGAATTTTAATTTTGTTAATTTTCTTTTTTTTATAATTATATATAATTCTTTAATAAATGTTTCTTTTTAATGAAATAATTAAATGGATTTTTGCCAAGAACAACTAGTTATGTTTAAGGTAATAATAAAGTCATTACTTGAGTACTTCTAAGTAAGGTAGATGGTAATAGTACGATATTGAGAAGTTTGTTGTTAGCAATACAAAAGGTAAGAAAAGAAAATGCAAAAATACCACAAATACTGTTCGACAGCTTAAAAAGCAGAGTTGCATTATCAGTCAGTAAATTGAACCATCTTCGGCATTATATTTATTGGATGATAAATTTCATTACACTATTTCGTTTTTCTCGTATTTTATATCTGAGTTCTGCCTGCGTGTTATTTTATTTGCGCATTTGCTGAAATAAATATTTTTCATTTTTGTTTTTGTATTTTTATGTTTAATATACCCGCAAGTTTGAAATGATGTTGCGTGAGTTAAACGCATTTGACATTTAAAACCATTTCAACCCAAAACTATTCTACCTGGTAAATGCAACTGTCATTTGGTCTGTTCCAATTTCAATTTTTTGTTTGTTTCTTGCACAATATTTTTCATCACATACAAACGCACATGGTCACGTTATAAATATGTGTAGCTTAGACGGTTTTGGGGATGCAATTCTCAAAAAATAAACATCCGGATGGTTAATAACCGCAATAGGAAAAAGTATGTATAAAAAAACTCCAGTAAAACAATCATTTCCTACTGCCATTCTATATGTGACTGTGATGCTAAGAAATTCTTACCACCTTTTTGTTTCTGTTTTGTAAAAATTTAAAAAAAATTGGATATATAATATATTTATTAAAGCAAAATTTTGAAACATTTATCGTTTCTAATTTTTAAAACACGATAACAATTATATTTAATAATTGTATTTAGATTGAGTTAAAAGGCAGCTTTAAAGGAATTTGTATAAGTTTTTCGTTAGTTTTAAGGTGATAAGTAAAATTTTAGTATAAAAGAAACAATACGCTCACACATATGTATGAAAACCATAAATACAGTCGAGTTCAGATGATCGCTAAGAAAAACCAGTTTAAATAAATAAAAAAAATTAAAACAATTTTGTTTGCTGTTTAAGTGAAAATCCGCTTAATTAATCCTCGATGGACGATCGATAATAGAAATTTTTCCCAATAAAAACAATAACAAAAAACACACAATGATACATACATATTGTAAATAAAACCGCTCAATAGCCCAGCAATCAAATCCATATAAATACAACATAGAACAGAATGTTAGGGATGTTGGGGATGTTGGGGATTTTGGGTTAATTTTTGTTTTACTGTGCATTGTCGACTCAGCATCACATAACAAATAAACGTTCAACTCTTAATTTAGCTAAAAAAAAAAAAAGTCGAATTTTTAAGAATGTGATATGACCAACTCAAGCTCAAGGACATATTAAAAAGGATTACTTCGGGGATGAAAAAAAAAAACGCTGGCACAAATATATTATACACGAGAGCGACTACTATGAAGGAGACAAAATAGAAATTGTTGCAAAAGTAAATGTAAATATTTGTAGAAAAACTCTAAAATAAAAATATAAACTAAACGAGATTTATCTCCGCTGCACAAATAATAAAACGCGATTTTGTGCTCTTTTTGTTTTCGTAATATCCAAACATACATCTGCTCTCAATGACTATTTGTTGACTTTATTTTAAAACAATATAATTTGCCAAATTTTCTTTAGCATTTTGCCTCGAACGAACAAAGACCATCAGTAAAACTGTTCAGTTGTTTGAATAAATTCTGAAAAAATGCCAAAAATTAAAAACAAAACAAACCAAATTGTGCAAATATTATGCAACAAATTTAAATACCTTTCAGCTGCTGAATGTCTCTATTGTTTTGCAACTCCTTAAGTTAAGAATAAATTAAGTTTTAAAATATCGGTTTTGCTTCTGCTGGTATTTTTGTTTTCTGTACTATTTGCTTTGGCAACTTTTCTGATTGTTCAAGTTGTACTTTAAGAACATTAAATATATAAATAGTTGTTGTTCTTTTCTTTGAGTAAAAAAATGCACTTGTATATTTTTTTTGCCTTTAGTTTTGTGAAAATTGATACAATAAAAAATTTGAAAAATAAAATTTGATGAATATATAAATGCACATTTCGTTTATGTGTATAAAACATTTTTATGAACATTTTTAAGAAATATTATTTTATTTATTATCAATTTAAGTGTTTTGTTGTGTATTTTATCTCTTTTAGAAGCACTTAACAACAAAAAACATATTTATTTTTGTTTTGTGTGCTTTCGTAGTTGCTACTCTACTAGTCACAGACTTGGACGCCTTTCGAAAACATATTCAATTTTTTTCTTTAAAAGACAATGAGAATAACAAGAAAAAGTTCTAATAATGTTTTACCCAAAACGGAAACGTTTCCTAGCATTTTTCATACAAGTATCGGTTACTAAAATTTGTATATTAAGATTTTTAAAGAGCAAAAAATCCAAATTTAAACAACTGAATTTATTTAGTTTCTTCAAAGCTATAGAATTTAATAATATATATATATATATATATATATATAAAGTTGTCTATATGACGGATCATAGTCCTTGTATAGCAGTTGCTTAGAAAAGTAAAACCTAGACAAAAGATTATTCTGTTTCTGGTGTTTTTACTAAAACATTATTTCGAAGGTTTTTAATTTAGTTTTGCGTTTTGGATTATCGTGTCGATAAACAGCCAGAAAATATACAAAAGAAGTCTGGCTTCAGGGCGATTAAATAAAATCAATTAATGGCAAAAGCACTTGACTTAAAAAATGTTACACTCAAGCGATTTGTATGACGTGCAGGGTTCTACAGGCTTGCGGAGAGAGAAAACTCCGTCTTTTGGTTGACTTTAAATTCGGTCTGTTTTTAAAGATTTCCTCAAACTTTCTCACGAAATCAGTCAATCGCTCCGTTGCGATAGACGCCTATAAAGTGCATTAAAGCCTGCTTTATATATGTATCACAAACAAAGAGTAATTAGTATTAAGTTTATGCAGACACAACAGCTCACAGCATGCCACACTTATCAAATTTAAGTCGAACGCTTCGTTCGGATATTTTTTGGAGCAGACTTGACAAAATCTATGTACCTTCAACGTCATCATGAACCCAAACAAAACTAATGTTTTGGACTGTAATTGATTGTGCACGTTTCAGATGTTTTCATCAAATTAAACTTAATTGCAAAATGTTCTTATAATTGACAGAAACACTGGCAACTTGCCGAGCAAAATCAAAACTTTGCCCTCAGTCATATGGGCATAAGATTTGGAGAAAAAAACTTTATCGCTTAAAATTTTATCATTTATTTGTTGCATAAATTTGTTCGGTTTTAAACTAATTTTTCATTTGTTTGGCGTCACGTTCTCTTTTATGTTGCGACAAATATTGTTGCGAGTATTAGGCCGGCGAAGGTCCTTATGTTATCCTTAACACTTGCATACAGTGTCGGCCTTTTAACTTTATTTATATTAATTTAGCAGCCAATTTCATATTTAGTTTTTAACTTTTCTTTTTTAGCATATTTTTTTTTAATCTTTTTAGCATTTTTCTTGTCTTATACTTTTGCTATTCCTGCAACTAAATGTAAATCTCTGTGATTGTAAAGATGCAAAATTAGATAACACGTACATATGTAGTACATAATGCATTGGCGTCAGACACGTTTGATTTTAAAAGAGATGAAAATACTTGTTTGTGCTTAACAACATTTTTAATGTGCTGGTAACACAGTGTAATAAAATTTTATTACCTGCCCTAGAAATATGCAAATATTTCACAAGAATTAATTTCTTTATCAAGTAAACATTCGTCAGGTTTTTGGAAAAAATTTAATAAACCATTTGTTAAGCTTGCTGCATAAAAGGAGCGTCTAAGCCGAGAGACCTGGTCCTACTTTTTAATTTTTAATTTATATTTCATATTTCAGTCATTTGCTTAACAAACTTGATGAAATTAAAAATAAATTTTAAATTCTGTAGAGTCTACAAGGTATTTATGTATTCCTATTTCAACCACAGCTGGGGGCTATTTCCTTAAATTATACACATCCTCTCAACACATACAAACAAATGAACAAATACCCACAACAGCACATAAAGTTGTTTATGTTTTGCTGAAATGGGATATTTAATATTGTTGTTTAGCGCTTCACTGCCAGTGAAAAATTTAAGAACCTTAAAGCGGGATTTTTAGTCATTTGGTTATTGCGCAGCATTTATTGTTAACAAAAATTAAAGGAAATTGAAAAATTCATTGCGGAGTTTTGCAAAAACTTGAAAAAAGTTCATACAGGTTTTTTGGTTCGACCCAGAACAAAAATTCCCAATGACTCGCTTTTTCTCTCCACGATCGTCGTAAAATGTGCGCCTGCAATCGTGGGAACAAGACAAAGTCTCAGGGTACCAAATCTGCTTAATTAAGCAAATCTGGATCGCTGTTGACAGCATTCCACAATTCCTGTGCGATGCTCCTGCAACAGTTTTATAGATCGAAATTCAGCAATTTTATAACGAACTTCGCTGCCACACGTTTCCTGCCTAAAACTTCTCAAAACATTGCAGGACATGTGCCAAAAAACCTTAATCGAATATACTTAACGAATAAAGTTTGAAACTTCACTTGGTGTCTTTTTAAATTTCGTACATACGTGTTTGGTAAAAACCTTATAATGATAATGAGCAAATCAGGGCATACAATATTACACAGTTTTGATTTCAATTTTAACAGAAAATCATGTCAGATTAACAAGAAATGCTGCCAATGAATCAAAATTGCTAACACTATCATTTTGATACTTTGGGCATGTCATGTTAATTTAACATGATTTCATATTTAAATCAATTATGACAGCAAAACTTTATATTTACAATACACTGTTTAAGCGTCCGAGTTTATTTAAACACTTTAAAGCTAAACGATCTGAAAACAAAATATATAATTGGTTTTTGTGTGTTTTCTAGCTGTCGATACTCATCAGTAGACTTTCAACCATTTAAAAATGTTGTTCAAACTTTCGACTTTATATTCGATTGTCTTTAAAAAGATAATGACAAAAAACCGAGGGGTCTGCTTTTTATGTTTTACTTTTCTTAGCAACTTACAAGCATGTATATATATAGATGAATCTTCACGGCACTGAACTCACAATGTGTAGACGTTGCTATAAGTTCTGATCGGTTGAACCTGCTGAACCTGATGCCACTAGCATCTCATCTATTGTAAGCATTTTGTATTCGCTTGGAAGAAATACGAGTCTAGTCTGTAACTAAATAAATAAATGAGTAAATAGTAACCAGTTAATTTTTTGTAAATAGTATTTTGAATTTTTTGTATACACAAGAAAAAAAAAAACAAATGATTCTGAATTCAACACACACCCAAATGACTTTAATCTTCCGCATTCATATATTGTCTTGTGTTTTGAGATCCAATTGGGTAATAATTGTCTTTTGATTCTAAGTCTTATTGGGTCTTAAATTAATATTGTATTCAATTTTAATGATGTATTTTAAACGCTCTGCAACAAATGAATATTTATTTAAATGGAATAGCTAATTTTCATAATCAAAACTTTGAACTGTGGATGTTTGCTTTTGAAGTGTTGCTAACTTTCTATTTTACTCACTGTTTCAGCTGATTTGGCACTTCATATGAAAGACTGTGCACTTTGAAATAGTTTTTGTTAATAATTATTACTATGTTTAACCCAAGAAACGCATTTACACAAATTAAATTAAATTAAAAATAAAATAAACTTTGTTAACTTTTTCTTTTCGCATCATTTTCAAATTATTTTGACAGTCCTTGCGGAAATTTTCCTTCTCTTATGTTAAAAGTTTATGGAGGCGAGAACTGAACTACAGAAACGAGATACTCAACTACAAGAACTACAATAGTTTTTATTTTAGAAAAACCTTTCTGAATGTTTTTGCTTTAAATAAGAGATTTAGGTTAAACGCAGAGTCACGACCATTGCTGCCAGATAATAGCGAAATAAAGCATCAAATTTTGGAGGTAAAGTTGTCAAAAGCGTTAAAGTAAGAAAAAGATTTTTTTTAAATCCATTTATAGTTTAAAAATCCACATTTATAGTAAAAAAAAATTAATATTTATAACTACAGAGATCAGTTTAAATAATTTTATATAATAATTAACAATTATTATATAATGTTGAACTCTCTGATCACGCGACTTTCAATATTTTGTACATTATGAAATAAAAGAAACAATTTCAGATATATATGTACGTATGAGATGAGATGAGATGTTATAAATATGTATATTGCTGTTAAGAATTTTTAATTAATTCAGGTAGAACTTTTAGGTTATAACAGTTACAGTTATTTAGTCTTGAAAAATCTTTTGTATGTAATGAAAATACTTTCCAAAGCGAATTTCTTCTTTCTTACTTTAGTTTTATATATTCACATTTGCTGAAGAATGTGTCGAAACTAGGACTTCCGTGATAAATTTAGTGAAGGTGGAAACAAAACTCTAGAATCTCGAGTTTGCACTTCTAAAACCCTTTTCCAAAAATATTACAAATTATTCTTCAAGAAACATATTTTAACCGTGTAAAAATGGCTGATATTGTGGCTAATAATAGGCTAAAAAATAACATAAAATATGAAAATCATCACAGCAAATTTATAAGACATTTCTGTCGTTTTACCTCTTAATATTATTCACTGCAATGATCAATCTTTTTTATTTAGTTCAATTGTAGTTTTAACTCTGATTAAAGAGGTCACAAAATCGTACTCTTGAAAGTCGTCAATATTCGGACATAAATCGTCAACATGTTGTATTTGGCACCTAAAATCGTCAAAATGACAATAAATCGTCCATCACGACATCTGTCATTGCAATTCGTAGTGATCCTTTGGATACGGCTGTGGGCGCATGGAACACAACACGTGTAACGCCTTTGAGTACAATAATCCCAAGGCAGGTTAGATGTTCATTTTAACAGCTTGTTTTCAGCTATTCGTTGTTTTTAATATGACACTGAGCCGTACAGGGGTAGCGCAAAACATGATTGCCTGAAATAAGGATTTAAATACAATAAAAGAGATTAACTCTAAGTTTCGAATTTCTGTTCATTAGTCTTTAGTTTTTATTATTTTATTGCGTTTCTCTGTAATGAGAGGAACATGATATTAAAATTTTAATTTTAATTTAATTGATATTAAACATTTAAACAAAATGGTTTTTCTAATATTTATATGAACACTTTTGGGTTAACTAGAAGACGAAGAAGAAGAAGCAACCCCACTTCTAAAAGTTAATTTTAAGGTAAAAACATAATGAAATAAAATTAAAAGCAAAATGGAGTTCAAAAGCAGAAAAAAAATTCCACAAATAACTATAAAAAACACTGCTGTGCCTTTGGGAGTGACAAAACAAAGAGCCAGGACTCGAAAACAACTCTGAACTATTTTCGGCTCGAAAACGCCAGCATTAATGACAATTTTTATCAAGTCTGAGCTGTCTGACGCCGACCTGGTACTGACTGATATACACACATCCATAAACCCATGCACGCTTATGTATATGTGAATATGTACTTGAATTGTTTGTTACATAGAGGTGGCGCACGAACAAGGAACTGTTCATTTCACTTGGTTTCCATATAAATTTCAAGTACTCTCGAGCAATTTTGTATTGTTAAATATGACTTGGTTTTTTATTGTGTGTTCTTGGCGCTTAACATGTTAGAAGCGCAGTAATGCTAAGCATCAGTTTGTTAAGTAATAATGTGAAATGTCATCATGAACGTTAACGCATGTAGAGAGTTTAATGTGCCCCCCTAACAAATGACGTTAAACAGCAAAACACATTAACACACACACGTACAAATGTACATACGCCTGTATGTTTACATATGTTTTATGCTTTTGTTGCTATTCCTGCTTTTGGCGGAGAAAATTAAAATTATACTTAAAATGTAATTTATGTTTTAAGAGCTTTCACTTTTTGCCGTTCTATTTTTCCTACCCACTCTCGCCAAAAAGGGGGAAAAAAAAAGAATTTTTAAATATGATTAAAGTTTTGAAACAAAACTGCGTTATAAGAATATAATATAATATTAATTAATAAACTTAAGTCTAGTAAGTTTTTACTACAATAGTTTTTTTATTCAATAATATTTATTTGTTGCAGCAAAGCCCATTTCATTGTTATTAAAAATACTTATATATCTGTTTTTAATTATAATTCAAACTTGTGCAACACCAAAAAAAATATATAGTGTATAAGATCCCTCGAGTTTGTTTGCGTGTTGGCAATTTAAATTGTCCAGAGGGAATTATAATACTGTAAAACTATAGAACTAAATTTCTCTTCATATTAAAAGTAGGTCAAGTTTCAAATATTACTAAAAACAGTTACACATATATATATATACACTTTTGTTTATTTTTAAAATTGAATTGATTTCTAGCGATTAAAACCAGCAAACCAGTCCTTTCACAAAACTTTTTGTAATACATTTACGCCAAAGCGAAATCTAATATATGTGAGTTGAAAACTAACTTGAAATTCATATCGCTTTCTGACGCCCGAGTATATTAAGACTTCATTTCATATCCAAAGCGCTGACCATAAAAGGAAACTTATTTTCATTATTTCGTACAATTTGTATATATTTTATTCAAAATTTATTAACTTTTCTATTTTTTTATAGATACATTAATCAAATGAATGCAATAAATTATGCACAAACTGAAAGCCCCACTAGTTTGTTGTTATTTTTGTTTGGTTGGTGTTTTATTTATGCAGAGTTGCATTTTTTAGTCGTCCCTGGTGAAGGAAATCACAGTTGAACCACTGTACTGTACTGAATATATTGCGGAGATTTCGCCACTCATGAAGTAGATGTCATTTTGCGTAGGAGATACTTACGTATGACATTTGGCTCGTTATCTCTTAGGAACTAGTTTTTGCTTTGCTGTAAATACACCATAAAATATAAAGTTTTAACTAAAAGTTTGAAATTCACGAAAATTTGTGAAGAACTGCCAGATTAAACCAAGAATAAAATTTTAAATCACAAAAACAGTGCAAAACATGATAGAAATTTTTTTCTTTTTTATATATTATTTATTATAATAATATAATAATAAATAAAAAACTAAATTCTTAAAGTCGGACTCAACTACAAAATTACGCATAACTGTGTCAATTACCAGTTACTGGAATCATTGAAATAAAGTACTGAAGAAAAAATCACATACAAATACCAGAAGTTTCTGAGGACTCGAATTAAGCGAAAATAAGATGCCTTAAATTATAGATATTTCCTTTTTCTTTTTAATTTTTTCCTTCTATTTCCCAATTTAAAACTTCGAAGACAGACGGTATTAGCAGACCTTCGTTCAGCTTAAAAACTATTGAGCTTTAAGAAAAATCTGCGACAACACAAGTGCAGGAAACTTTGCGTTATAGCCCCAAACGTTTAAGTTATAGCATAAGGCAGTGATGGCGCAGTAACACTTTACCGTTTTAGTTTGACCTTGATATTGATTAATTTTTCTCACAAACAACCACTGAGTCTTATTTTGGTTTTGCCAAACACGTTCA
Organism: Epicampocera succincta; assembly: GCA_932526305.1. NCBI lineage: Eukaryota > Metazoa > Arthropoda > Insecta > Diptera > Tachinidae > Epicampocera > Epicampocera succincta. The sequence goes on from OW052034.1 coordinate 66,171,810, forward strand.
CAAAATATTTCATAGAGTTCAAACAACAGCAAAATAATTTCATGTTACAAACTTGTTATTGTGCACAATGATTTTTCAAAACTTTCTGTTTGTGAAAGTAAAACATCTTTTATCTCAAGTACAAAATACATCAAGATTATTTGCTTCAGTTGAAACATTTTAGATTTGTATCACTCATGAATTAGAAATGTAATTTTAACCAGCTCTTACTATTCTTCTTATCTGTTGGTATCATAAATAAAATTTTATTTGCAAAGTTTGCATTTAGAGAGAGTTTTATTTAAGTGCATAAAACTTGAGATTAATTTATCGATTTTAATAAAAGTGGTCAAGTTGTGTCCTTGTGTGTGTGTGTGTGTGTGTGAGAGAAAAGCGAAAAATAAAAATCCCAGCCTGTGCTTGTAGTAGTAGTAGTTTGTAGTATGTGGTTGAAGTGCCTCGTATCAACGTTGTACTAGTAGAATAGGCCAAGGTTAAAACTTTTGCGGTTCAATGGTACAAAGCATGAATAAGTGGAAAGTAAAAAAGGTGAAAAATGAAAGCGCAAAAAGCGATCACAAACAAAAAGAACCATTTATCGTTACATTTGTATCGCTGTGTTCAATTTCTGACAAAAAACATTCATCTTTTACTCAAGGCGGCATCAAAGCTGGCGAAATTGAGTGGACGGCTAATTACATTTTTGACGCTCTAGTCCCCCTTAAAGGCCGCTCTATTTGAGGAAATCACAACATTTGTTATTATACTGGAGACTCTCCCTTTACGAGAGCAGACTTTGCCTCGTTGTATTCCTATTTGGCTCACTGTTTTTCCGGGCACAGAGATATTGATATGACAACCATAATTCTATTTAGGAAGATTCTGTATGACTGCGACTTTGGTTGTGCAGGTTCACCAAAGGTCAATTGGCAGAATGGGGACCTAAGTGCCCTCAAGAATGCATTGAAAGATCGATCCTCGCGTTGGTTTTGGTAACAACCATTCCTTTGAACTACACATTTTTTTAATTTTACGGGAAAGGAAACCAAAAGCTAAACATATCAAATGGTGCACGTGACAACTGGTCCTTTCTTTTTTATTATTGCATAAAGCGATCACTGAAGTCTAGGAAGACGATATTCATTCATATTTACGAAAATCTGCAGAAGTTTTATTTTGTATATAACCAATTGCACAACCAGCTTATAAAATATATAAAATTATATATAAAATTTCTAACGTTTTTTTTCTGATCTGGTAACACTAAACGAGATACCCACATTTATTGGTCAGCTGTTTGCAAATACAACTCTTCTGTTCAACATTTTGAACAAGTTAGAGGTTTTTGGAATATTTTTCTATTAATATTTTATGCGATTCAGTTTAATTGAAGCAAAAATACAAAGAACAGCAGTTTTCAGAATTGTTGATGGACGGTGTTGTGACGATGACAGCGATACCCAACATATGTCATTTTTTTTTTTTTGGCCAGTACTCAGGGATCGACTCCGGCATATGCAGTGCAGAACTGTGTTATGACGCTATTTTTTGGTTTTTCTTCTATATTGCAGGGATGAGTATGTCAGAATTTAAGTGATGCAGTTTTGACAGTGCAGTTGCGCAGGACACTGAACTAATTAAACCGACATCCCCAACATTGCGTTCTATGTTGTATTTATATGGATATGGATTGTTGGGCTATTGAGTGTTTGTGTTTGTGTGTATGTATGTATCACTGTGTATTGTGTGTTTTTGTTATTGCTTTCTTTTCAGTTCAAAGAATTTGGCTATTGTGTTCAAAAGAACACCAAGATGACGATGCTCCAAAAGCTTGTCGTGGAAGAGCCAAATGGGTCAGACAACTCAGATAGAGACTTAAATTGGATTTTCAAAAGGCTTTAACCAGAACAATGTTGAACTCCCTGATCCATAATTAATTCAAGAAACGAATTTTTGTATACAGTAAATGTATGTATGTGAAATAATTTGTTTAAACATCGATAATTTTTGAATGTACAAAACTGAAAAATAAATGAATTAATAGGAAAAAAGTTCTTAGCACTTTTTAGGATAAAAATATCCGCTCGATGGGAGGGTTGTCCGCTGCTGAACAGTTGGCATCTCTGATGAATATCTTGTTAAAATACAAGTATTTTCTGATATTATATTGTTCGTAAAACACTTTCAATCTTAAAGTTGCTCTTTCCTTTTGTATGTTATAGCCCAACAGTAGCACTTGTGTTCCTCATTTATTTAAATATAACCCGTATAGTTTATTTAAAAAGTAACATTTGGAAAAGTCACTGACATAACGTAAGTTAACTAGACATAATATGAACTTTAGCGTGTTGAGACTGCTCTTTTAGTTTTGGTAATAAATTTTAATAAAAAATATAATAGCACAAGTTTCATATTGTATGTATGTATGTATGTATGTATGTATGTATGTATGTATGTAGGTATAAACTTTTTAGAAACATAATTAACAAAGCTATTTTTTGTAATTAAAGTACAATAACAACAAATGCCTTACAGTGGCTTTTACTTTTTTATTGTTAAAGAAAAAGTCGTTCTGGCAACAATGTGTACTTGAAACACACAATGAAAAAGTTTGGCTTTTGCTGTGTTTGTTGTTGTTGTTGTTTTTAGAGGCTTTGGGAAATCTGTTATGTGCACTCCTACAAACAAAAGTCACCCTACAAAAAGTTGAATCATATATTGTGTCATTATGTTGCGCCGTTCCCTCATTATTTCAGTACTTAAAGTATTTCAGTACTTTTTTTCCTTATTTGACTGTTTTCGAGCACAACAAGATGAATCATCTTAGGAATCATTAGAGTGGTAATGATCAGGCAGATCAGCCATTTTAATTAAGAAGTCGAATAATCGAAATTATCAATCCTCAAAAAAAAAAAAAAAAAAAACAAAATTATAAATTTGGTGACATGAAAAATGAAGTGAAAAGAAAATAATTTTATTAATAATACTCAGACAGTATGAATATATCTATTAGCTCATGAGTGAGAAGTAAGATTTAGTGATTTAAAATATTTAAATAACCCCTTTCTAAATAAATTTGCGTTGCCTGTCGTTGGGCAGTATTTGGCAAGGAGTTCCAAAGAAATAGACGAAAAATTGTCAATGGGAAAGAAGACTTTTATATTTTTCCTCAATTATGTTCTTACCATGCTGAGATCTGTTAAAAAGAATTTTGTTGTACAGACGTGGTCGTTGTTTGGATGTACATAATTATTTTATGCAGGCAAATAAGGCAAGAAAATATCCTAAAGGATTCGAAATATGTAACCTGCAATATTGTTATAGACTCCCTTAAGTTTGTGTAGGTCCGTATCGTCGCAGTTGGCTTTAGTCTCGCTGCCGCACAGAAGTGATGGGATGAGGCATGTCTTTGCGAGAAGCGTACATATGTTCAGAGGGGTAGACTCTTTTACTGCCCCTAATCCACGCAGCTTTACTATCAACCTAAACCTAATTTCAAGAAGACGAAAGAATATGTCAGTTCAGCTCAGAATCATACTCGAGTGTTAAAATATGTTCTTTCAGTTCTTCAACTGCAACTTTGGAATATGAATAACTAATTTTATCAGTCAGGAGTTGTTAATTCAGGAATTTTTATTATCTTGCCCGGGATATACCATTGAAATTATTTTTATTTATGGATTATTTTATTTTTTATTTGTCGTGTTTGTGTGTGCAGCCATACATTAATTGAGGGCTGCATTAGACAGACTGCCTTGCCTTAGCAGCTAAATGACATACATACCTAAATAAAAGCGGCAAAAGTTTGTCCAAGACAATAGTACTAATAATAGTGGAGATGGAATCCTACGGTTCGCAAGTCCACGAAATTTATAGTTCATGTATGACTTCATATGGCAGAACAAAGACCAACGTGCTCCTGGGCTGCTTTGTGGCATTCTGGTGTTGCTCATAGGATGAATCAAACGTTATGGCGGTGGACTCAGCCCAAAAATACAGGTGATCTAAAAACTTATGAGGTGCTGCTGTTTTCCAACCGAGTTCTGTTCTGTTCAAGCAACGCTTGAATCTCATCAAATTGTTCCAGGAATTTAATTTTCCTTATTGAGACTGCTTTTTTTATGATAAACCTGAAATGCTTAAAAGTAATACTCATAAAGATCGCGCACCTAGAGCGCAGGCTATGCTCTAGAAAGAACTTTTTTCTTGACTTCAAAAAATCATGCCTAATATTCGAATGGCTTAATTTTAGTTTTTTAAGATTTTGTCCCCGTTTTTGGAAACTTAAATCTACATTTATATTGAATTCTTTTATTATTATTTAAAATTTCTATCCAAATTATACATTAACGGTGTCTTGTTAGTTGTCCATCACATCTAGTGTTGTATTTATTTTACTTTTAATGCCTTCCAGTACTATAGATATAAATATATAAAAATCTATCAGAAGCAAATGAGAATTGCAACAGTAAAACTCTTGTTAAAAAAATATTAAAAATATATTAATTTTGAGAATCTTAAGAACAATAATTATAATAATTGTTCTTGTGAACAAAGATAAATATGGTGAAACAGAAATTGGTAAATCTCATTAGAGTTAAGTTTTTCTTTTTTTTTTAATATGATGACAACTCTGGCATTGATAAACCATCAAATCCTTGTAAGTCGATGAGGAATTAACAACCAGTGTAATGCATTTCTGAAAAGGCGCCTGCTTAAGTATTTTACATTAGTTTTATGTATTTTACGACTTATTTTTGTTGTTGCGCTTTTAAGCTTAAAAAGCATGCAAGCAGTACCCAAAACTAATTTTTACTAGTTGCGAAAAATAAATTAAAATTTTTTAATTGTTTGCGGGTTAGTTTACCCTTTTTGTGTATTGTTCTGCTCTTTAATTTTTTCCCCTTTTCTCGTTTTTTGTTTCGCAGCTTGCAGAAGCATAAAATTACTTAAAAATTTGTTCTAGTCTAGTGATAACATTTTTATGCCTGAATAATAGGAAGGGGCAAAGGATAAGGAAGGCGATTGTTCCTAAAAGCCAGCATTTAGCAAACAATTGCTGTGGTGAATTTAAATATTTAAGCATTCGAGCTAATTGGATTTTTGTAAATATTTTGCATTTGACTACTTTTACAATCTGTTGCCAGCACTTGGCAGGAATATTAAGAAATTGTGTTTGTTTTACGGTTTTTAAATTTGGTCTTTTACGCTATTAAGGTTTCTTATAATATATATATTGTATATTTGTTACGTGGTGGTGTTTTCTTTGAATATTACTTTCTATTTGATTAGAAAACATTTCACGTAATATCCTTTGCTTTCCTGACAAAGCCGGCTCTGCTCTTATGAACAATCACTTAGACTTCTGATGCTTTTTTGTGTCTTTCTGGAAAATCAAATGTAAATAACGAACTATTAATATATTTAGATTTTGCTGCACGATTGGTGGTCTGGTCTGTTTTACGAAAACAAAAGGGAAATTTTTACATTCCATTTACGATGTTTTTTTTTTAGTTTTTACTCCGCATTTTTGCTATTCCATTAGAATAAGTTTAACGCAAACAAATTTTTACGCCCCTGGCCTTTGCTTCACTAAATCTTAGTTCTGTGATGAACGAAAATTAAGCTATAATTTTAGATCACATAAAAGACTTATGTGCTGTTATAATTAATGATTGGAGTACATTTTCTTTGGCATTTGATTTCATGATTAATTACATTTTAAGAAAATTTCAAATCATTTAAGAATAGTTACTTTTTGCATAAAGTTTACATGAGAGTCATGTAGTTTAGAAGTCTTAGAGTCATTTACCCAAGTGTGATTTCCTTTCTATTGCTTTTCCGTGTTTATCAAAATCAAGGGAACGACGGCTTGAACAAAATTTCAAGTATTTCAGAAAACCTTAAGCCTTTGAGAGTTTTAACTGCAAAATGGTAATAAGTAAAAAAGTTAACTTGAGATTAATAAAATCTTTTTATATTAATAATTAAAAATAATAAATTTCTATTTCTAGCCTTCACTCAAAAAATAACTTGTAGAAAGTTAAAAAACAAATGGAACATTTGTAGGCCTGGTCTAAATGCAAGATTTTTCAAAACATATTTGTTCAATTCAGAAGCTCTATCGTGTGGTTTTTTCCCCAAAACTTGTACTATTTTTTTAAGTCCCGATATAATTTTTATAAACGAGAAATGCCAGATATGGATGTTTAAATTTGAAGCGAATTGATAATAAACATTTTATAAAAACATCTTTAAATTAATTTAAAATTTAGATCAATATATATTGAATTTATATTAATTATTAAATAGAATGAAATTTCCTGTCTTAGTAAAAAAATTTACCAAAATAAAAGAACATTTCCTATTACAATATATTTCAAAACATGTAAAACTCAATCGTATAACATGTGCAAATTGCCAACAACAACAAAATACAATATTGTACAATTTTACAATTATATATTGTAGAATGCATACGACGTTAATGCGATCTTGTGAATAGAATAATTGTGTAATTGCATGTAAATTACCAATAACAAAAGCACAATATTTACTTTATAACTGAACAATAAGACTCTAAGGGCAGCCTGTGAATTGAATTATGATGTTTGAAACAAAATAATTTACTGGAAAGCTTTTTGCCAACTGCTGATACATAAATATTAATACTCTTAATAACGATACAATAAATCAAGTTGTATGTAAACAAAGCTTTAAACGTATGTTTGTAAAAAGTCTATTTTCATGTCAGTCATGGGTCGTATAAGTCAGACACGGAGACACATGTAAAAGTCTATTAAAACCCTCGTTAACCGCCCATTTTTTGAAGCTTTAACTTGTGAATTTACTTTGGAAGTTATAAAATAATAAATAAATATAATTAAAAAAAAATAAATATTATTTTTGTCGACAATAGATCTTTAAAAATGACGTTTTAAGATATTTCACTGATTAATAAATTAAAAGATCTTTAAACATATTTTTTAACTAAAAAGGTTCAGCGAGTTTCCAATTGCTCCCGCAATTTTCTCATTTTATTTTTTAATAATTATTAGTTTAAACTTATACTTATTTACTATATGTTGAAATCGCAATTATAATATATATATATTGTATTTGTTAACCAGCCTAATTTTCCGCGCACTGTGTTATTTTTACAAAACCACCTTAAAATTTAATGTTCAAGCAGGTAAAAATTTGGCTCTTGGCTTCTTTATTTTAATGCAAATATTTAGAGATTTTGTGTTTTGCTGTTATTTGCTGTCGGCTTAAGTGGAAAATTGCCACAATAAATCATAGTTTTTTCTACTTAAAGAAATGTACGAACAACGTATAACTAGAAAATAAATCCAAGTAAATACTCATGCCTTCGTAATCTGAAAAGGAAACAAAGTTTAAACAACTTTTAGACGCGGAATGGATGCGGGATTTATTTAATTGGTTTCAAAAATAATCTGATATTTTGTTTTATGTAAAAAAATTAGTTTTACATCTTCAATTTGTTATATTAAATTTAAACATTATTTTCTTAGAAAATTTTAGCGGGGTGGGGTAAGAAAGTAACTGCCGCAAAAATGAGACATTATTTCTTAAGTGAATTTCAATTAAACCTGCAAAGTTTTCAGGTCTAAAGTTTTTGTATAACTCTTATATATAGTACTCGATGTATATATATGCTCGGCACTAGGAATATAATATTTTTAAACAAATTTTGGAAAATATAATGTCAAAAATTCTCCCATTAAGGGGCAACTCGTAATATCTTATGAGCTGAGCAGAAAATTTCAGTGGATACATAATGTTTAATTTCCTACTTCTTTTACCGCCTGGTCCACGATAATAGAACGTTATTGTTCACCAGGACTTTGAAAGTAAAAAAACTGACTTGAAATTGAAATATACGAATTTGTCTTTTGCCAAGTTCATCCAACTCTTGCATGAGTTTTAACGTGCTGTGATTAGATCAGATGGCTTCCAATCAATATGTTTCTTATAGGAAATGTTTGCAAACGTTAGTTTTCGACATTGTGGGACAAAACAAAAATGCGGTAAACTAATTCATTAGTGTGTGGCCCTAGAATTCCATAGATACGATATTTGGGGTATTTATATTGACTTGAATTTAACTTTTTCTAACTGCGAAAGTGGCATTTTCGGCAACTGGTCACATCGGAATATATGAATTCTTAACTTATTTTAAACTAATTTTTTTTTTATGTGATTCCTTATCTCTCTGTCTACTGAAACAAATTTTCGGCACCAGTAACTTTTTGCAGGTAGAATTTTTTCTAAAATAATTATATTATTGGATATTTTTCTACCCATCCTGCATTAAGATATTATTTACATGGCAAAAGACATAACAAAAACAAATTGATTTTATGTAAACGTCGATGAACACAAGTTAAATAAAGATTACAATATTTTATTTTGAAACTTAAACTTAAACTTAAAGGCATATGATCACACATCACCATGGCCCTCCCCCATGTACAAATACACACACACACACACACATGCACCCGTACTGTTCAATGTTTGCATGTAGAGCACAATGCCAAAAAGTAGATAATTACTTGCTGGCAAAAACAAACCATTTCAATTTATTTTAATTAAAAAATTTGTCAGCAAATAATATTTGAACGTGTTATTCACACATACGCCAATACCTACCAAAGTACGTGTCTTTAATGTTTCTTAAGTGACACAAATCCTTATTTCCATGAACAATATGTGTGTGTGTGTGTGTGTGTGTGTGTGTGTGTAAAAAATTGCATTAAATAAATAATAGACTTTGCAAGCATTTTCCATATTACTCAGCATTTTTATTTTGCATGTTTCTTTTTTTTTTTTGCTAAAATAAATGTGGCATTAAATTGAAATTCACACAGTGTTGCATTAAGTTAATAAACTGCACTGCAGATTGTCTACAGTTCATAAAAAAAGGGAAATATTTAAGAGAACTTTATAGAGTTATAGAGCATTTAGACAAAATTATTTCACAAGAAATCAATTAATTTAAAATAGGAGAAAAGTTAAGTTTTCAGCTGAATATTAGGATTTCAAGTCACAAAATTGGGGTGCTGGAAATCGTAATCGCAAAAACTTTTGCTATTTGAATTCGCCAGCTATTCTGTCTACTAAAAGTAAACACTTTATTTCGATTAAATTAAAAACAGTTTTTTGTTTCCTTCCAATAACATTCAAATTTATTTTGTAAAAAGCACTGAATTTGGGTCATTTAAGGTTTTTTCTTGGCTACACTTTCTCACGCAAACTTTGTGCTTCAAATAATTTGGACATGTTTTTGTTCTCACCAAAACTGAAGTTTTTTCCCTAACAATCGTATGAATGATTTTAGTTTTTGCAATAAACTGCCAAGAAATCTTTAATCATTGTTGAAAAGTAAAAAGGGAATATATTTTAAGCAAAGATTTGAAACTGCATTCCAACAACGATTTAAAAATGCATCAAACATTGTCGAACATTCGATAGTTTTACTTGCCGTCAGATATATTATAAAGCAAAAGTTTTAAACCAAATTCTTGTTTAAATGTGTTCATATCTAATATGTTAATTTTCCAAACAATTCAAGGTTAAACGCACATTTGGACGCACATACATTCATACAATTGATGTAAAATACCAGATTGCCTGTTGGATATAAAACAACGAAATTTTTCACATCGCCAAGGTTTGTTTCAGTTTTGTGTCTGCCAAAGTGTAAGTAAAATATATATCTCGTTTTATGTTCAAATGAAATTTTGTTAACCCTTGTGTTCGTGCTGGGATAACTGGGGAACTTTATGTGTTTGAATTGCAGTTTTCTATGTATGCAGACAATCCACAGGGTGTTTTTTTTTTTTGAGTTATATAAGTTTAAATCATAACAAAACGAAAATATATATTTTTAGTAGCAATGGAACGGGTTTTAGTGGACGGAAAATTCCACAACATTAATGTTTGAACATGATGTGAGACAAATGACTGCCACGACTGGCGGATGCAACGCGCAGTCTGGAATACCACTTAATTAACCCTTCACTATTGGCAGTAAGATTCAAACACATGAAGCAATGACTCCGCGCACCCACAAATGGTGTTTCGACAAAAGTTCGGACTATTTACGTACCCCTTCAACCAAAAACGGCCTACACCGGAGAACAAAGTTTTGAATGAAAATTCAATATCCATATAAATTGACAAACGGAACCAATATTTTGATTACAAAATTAGCAATTCGCTAGTCTTGCACTAGTGAAAGTCTATCCAAATGTCAAACCAAGCTAATCGCAAGGCAACTATCAGCTGTTAAATGAGTTGTCAAATAAAGCAGTGTTGCCAAATGAAAGTTGTGAATGGGTAAAAAAAAAACACACTGAACAGATATTTGAAACTCTCTGATAACTCATAACTTTGGTTGATTTCTAGTTCTTGGTGGGCAGACTTTGACTTTAGGGTTCTTTAAAGAACGCGTATCTCACTTCTTATAACTGATAATTTCACTATAAAACGATTTTCAGTTAGATATCAAATAAAACAAGTTCTGCATAATGTATTTATTAATAACGCCATTCCTTCGTTTGAACGAAAGACCTATTGCTTTTTTGTATAAAATACAATATTGATTTAATATCTGTTGCGGCTTTTTGTGCTGGTAGAAATGGGAGTGATCAAGTTTTGCAATGACTGCGCCAACCATCTTTACTTTAATGACATCAATGCATTGAGGCTCACTGGCATAGACCTGCGGCGTAAGGACACCGCACAATAAAAACTGTAGTGCGGTCAAATTGAATTATCTTGTCGGCTGTTTCACGCCGCGTCTTCGATAAATGGCGACATCCTGTGAAGAAGACAGCTGGTACCACATGTCGTCCATATTGTTCAATTTTAACAAACAAAAAATTAGTTATTACCATTCTGTGGCATATGCCAATGGCGTTCATGGTTTCACCCATGTGGGTTTAATAAAGAGGCGAGTTGTGGCGCAACCATCGAAAAATATTCTGAAAAGAGCAATTATTTGAAGATGATTTTTTCGGACCTCGTGTAATTTTGCTTATTAATATGATATTCGTCCAAAAATGCATCTCGTCCTTACAAATGATTTTTCCGCCATAAAGTTCCCTCATAACTCTTTGAGTAACGCGCTGCTTAATTCTGTAGCTCTGCAGAGTTGAGTTTGTCAAACTCTGAAATAAAGAAAATGTCAAATTATGTTGGGCAGAAACTTGACGTTGAGGTGTGGCTCACAATTAACATCGTTCATTATGGTTGGATCACCCTTTATTGATTTTCGGTCATGCCACCAGGGTTAAGTTAATTTAAGTTACTCAGTGAAGTTCCTGTCATGAAAAATAAGCCGTTTCATGTGTATTTAAATTAAACTTAAACTTATTGTGGGTACCCAGATCAAATCTATCAAATCTACATGCGAATTTACTTATTTCAATTAAAGCAATTAGTTAATAGGCAAGAACTTGCAAAATGATTACCAGGATATTAATGTTACGCTATTAAATATCGTTGCGATAGCAGCACATTGTTTAATGGCATTAAGATGTTCTTGTTGACATTTAAACTATTACTTTGGGACTGTCTTTGAAAGTAAATGGAAGGTTTGAGGCAAAATTACAAATGAAACATGTTGTTTGAACACAACAAAACTCTTATTAGCACATTTCTTTAACAAATATACTATAAAATAAATAAACCTTCCTAATGTGATTTATAATCACTTAAAGAAACTTTAGCTTTTCAAGATATGATTCCATATTCAACAACGAAATGGGCTGAATCAGTTAACGAAGTAGTAGAACAGGAACCCATAAAAGAGTTGGCGGCATCAAACAACAATTTTGCAAAAACTCTTATTAAACGAAAACAGACAATTTTTTTTTTTATAAGAAAAATATGATATAAAAGGTTGAAGTAAAAAATTCAATTTATTTTTAAACAAAAAAAATTATTGATTCAAATACATTTTTAACAACATATTTAAAAAGGAAAAACTCTCAAACATAAAAGAAAATTTTTATTGAAAAAATATATTTTTAAACAGAAAATTATTGGATAAAAGAGGCATTTCATAATACGCCAAAGATAATCAATCTGCTCTTATGATAAATTTTTTCGAAGTAATTTACAACTTCGACAAAGTCAAAATGTGCTGATAATAAATGAGATGTTTAATCAAGAATAAAGCTATTTTTTTTTTGTAATTTTCACCTGTTTTCTGTTTGAAGTTAAAATATTTTAATTAGTTGTAGATTGGCACAACTTAGTTTCTGTTTTATATATATTTTTTCTTTGTCTAACAAAATCAGCTGGTGTTCTAACTAATTAGATTGACATCTTAAAAGAACATTAGAGTTTAGCACAAGAACAGAAATTAATAGTGGTCTTAAGGTGCCGCTAATCGTTAACATTAAGAATATAAGCAATTGCCATTATGGCCTAATCTGAAGGAGAGCCAATGCCGTTGGTGAAGTTGCCGTCACGCACGCAAAAATATGACAATTTAATGTGACATTTGAACCACACAACAATAAACATTCGCCCAAGATATCGGGCTATCTAATACCTCACGTCGATAATGTCCTGGGTAGAGTATAAATTCGAGGCACCGGAGTTGGTAATCCAAAGTCCCAAAGAACCATGAGGACAAGACTAGTCTGAAAATTCTTTAGTTCTTATGAACAATAACAATCTACTGCAAGAAAAAAGAGTCCCTCAGACATTCAGATCACCGAAAATAGGTCACTGTTATCAGCATCTTTCCTACTGTTTTAGGTTTGAAACACAACCAGAATGTTTTAGCCAAAGTAGACACTTAAAGCATCGAACAAACTCATTATCTCTTTTTTCCAGGCGCCTCAGGAGCCCTTTGATCTCTTTACTCTTTACTTTGTCAAAGGTTTTGAAAAAATAGGCACAGCCCCAGTCATATAAGAAATTCCTAGAGGATAAGTGAATGTGTCAAGCGAGCAACCCCAATTCTACTAAGTGCAGAGTGGCCCAGTTTAGCCAAGACCAGTTCCCCTAGGAGCTGAACTTTAAGGAAAGACATCTCACAAAGTGAAGCAGATTATTGCAAATGTCATGCTAATGAAAAACCTGCACTTTTTCGTATTTTCTAAACTCATTATATAAAATGTTTCAATATCTTTTTTTCGAAATCAAAAACAAAAGTTATAATCGTCCCGAAAACTGCAGTTTCTTGAAAAAGAGCAACCTGCCTAATACCTGTAGGATCTCCTGAGAGACCGAATATCTTAAACAAATTAACTTTTCTTATTGCTATCGTTGTGGGAATGTAATGAGAAAAACCTATTTGCCACAAGAAGCTGGGCATTTTTTATTACTGGATCACAGTCTCATGCATAAATAAATACAGTACTAAAACAAAAGGCACAAAACTTTAAGTGGGCTGATGGAACACTTGTCTAACGATGGGTTTTGCAAGACCTATAACAAAAGAAAACAAGAAATAAAACCATTTGTTTTTGTGTTTGCTTTAAGTAAGAAAAGCAAATAACTACTTCCGAAATGTATTCCTATCCCATTCTTGGCTTTTGACAATAAACTAAATTACAGCTGCACAAGCCTTATTAGGGGAGTTCAAATTTAGTTTCAAGTCATATTCAAACCTGAAAAGCACATGATGTTTAAAAGAAGCAGCTACAAATTCAATGGTTTTCGTTCATATATTCAGTACAGACTTCAGAGAAGGAAATAATTTTCATTTAAATTTTATTCGAAATATATTTTTATGCAATTTAATTGCAATTTAATTAGACAATATAAAAGCTGAAGAACAATTTTTTCCAAAAATTTTATATAAAGCGTGGTTAAATTGTATGGGCCGATGTTGAATGTGAACCACACCTAAACGCCAAGTTTTTTTCCGAATTTTATTTGACATTTCTCTATTTCAGACTTACTCAATTTGAACCATGGAAAGATACACAATCCAACAACGTGTTAAAGTTATCCAGACTTATTATGAAAATGGGAGTTCAAATCAAAATGCATATCGTGCACTTCGTAATTTTTTTGGTCAATTTCATCGTCCAAATGTGCGTACAATCGCAAAAATCGTGGAAAAATTCGAGCAAACCAGGTCTGTAGAAGATGTGAGAACACCAGTGCATGCTCGTACAGCTCGTACTGCAGAAAATATTGCTGCTTTTCGCGATAGTGTGGCTGAAGAGCCGTCCACCTCAACTCGTCGTCGTTCCCAACAATTGCACCTCTCACGCTCGTCGTTGATGAACATTATGCATAAAGACTTGCATTTACACGCTTACAAGGTGCAATTGGCTCAAGAACTAAAGCCTCTTGACCATTCCAAACGTCGTGAATGGGCAGAATGGTGGCAAGAAATGGCAACAGTGGATGATCAATTTTCGAAGAAAATCATCTTCAGTGATGAGGCACATTTTCACCTCAGTGGATTCGTCAATAAACAGAATTGCCGCATTTGGGCGAATGAGAATCCAAGAGTGATTGTCGAAAAACCAATGCACCCACAAAGAGTGACTGTTTGGTGCGGTTTATGGGCTGGCGGCATCATCGGGCCGTATTTTTTCCAAAATGAGGCCGGTCAGGCAGTTACTGTGAATGGTGTTCGCTATCGTGAGATGATAACGAACTTTTTATGGCCCGAATTGGAAGATATGGATGTGGACGATATGTGGTTTCAGCAGGACGGTGCCACTTGCCACACAGCTAACGAAACAATGGCTCTTTTGCGCAACAAATTCAATGGCCGTGTTATCTCACGTAATGGCGATGTCAATTGGCCGCCAAGATCATGTGATTTGACACCGTACTTTTTTCTTTGGGGTTATTTGAAAGAAAAGGTGTACGTCGATAAGCCAGCAACAATTCAAGACCTAAAGGATCAGATAATTCGGCACATTAACGGCATAGAACCTCCATTATGCCTCAGCGTCATCGAAAATTTGGACCATCGGTCCATTTGGCCCATATTTTGTTCCATACATAATTGAGTAATACCAATACATCATAATAAAATAAAATTACAATAATTTCCTAAATAGTTTGTGTTTTATTCAAAATCAACATCGGTCCTTGAAATTTAACCTTTATTATATATATTTATATAATACTTTTTCTTTGACCAATGGCCAGGGCATTGTACCAAAACAGTTTATGGGGAGAAGAAAGAAGGAGTTTCGCTATTTCTGTTTGCAGGGATGAGAATGTCAGAATTTAACACATCCCGTACCTTCGACAATGCTCAGTCAACACATAATTAAACCAGCATTTGTTGGAAATTCTATAAGTTATCATTATCATCATTTGAAGAGTTTTACTAATCATAATTATATACATTCTTGATGAGAATTTCAAGTTAATTTTACATGATTTTTGTTGAAAAGGACGGTGTCAAAATGAATGAACTTTTGAAATTCATAAAACTTTTTTAAAACAAAGCAACGCTAAGGCAATAAAACAGGCTTTTTAAAAAAATTGAGAGACCATATATATGCCCATTGGGCAGTACAGTAGAACTTGGCTCAGCGGAAATAGCAACTTTCAATAAATCTATTTCGTTTCAGTTTTCAACAAAATTAATTGACTAATAATTAAAACGCTAATTACTTTGAAGATTTCTCTACTAACTCCACAAGTGGCTTCGTATATTTCCCTATTTATTTCATTTGTTGTAGAAAGAATTTTTTCTTAACAAAAAACGTACGAAATCCACTAAAGAATTCATATTAAGACAAATCAAGTCAGTCACATTATGTCTTTGTGATTATCTTAGCAGGAAATTCGAAATGTAAATGTTTTTACTGGTGATTTCCTTCAGACAAATTTGGCTCTTCCTGACTGAAAAGCAATTTTTAACATAAAGTTTGTTTTCGTGGAATTTCATTCGTGTCTTTATTTCTATTTCTCCAAAATAAATTTGTTTCTTTTTTGTATTTTTTTTGTATTTTTTTGAGCAAAGTGCACCTTAAGCATGCAATCATCTAGCGGATATTAAGAACACGTCTTTCTCTTTTCAATTTTCCTAAAACGAAAGCAAAAAACATTGAAACGGTGAAGAATAGAAAATATAATAGGAATGTGTAAAAAAAAAACTTTGTTGTATTCTATAATTTATCACCAAAAAGGGGATCTTAAAACGCAAACTTTAGTTGCTGTGTTTTGTTTTATTTTTTCTTTGTGATGTGAATGTAACACATTTAACAAACGCTTATATTCTGCTTATTTGGCGATTTCCGCTTAAATATGTCAATTTTAGCAACGTTTTGTTTCAACAACCGTGAAAACAAAACATCTGAAACTTTGTCCAAAACTATTAAAAACATTTGAACTACAACATTATGGGAGTGGTTCCACAGACCGACACACAATTATGAAATATTTGTAATGTATCGTGTTGAATTCTCCCTTTAGCAAAACAAATTTGGTGTGTTAAGATTCGCCTTCTTTCCGTTTGTGGAAGGATTAATTTACGGAATGTTAAGTTTTATCTTTTTATTTAATTGAAGTTGATGCCGTTGAACCAGCAATTTCCACGAGATTTTAAATAAATTAGAAAACGGCTGGATTTATCAGGCAATATAATTATATTAAAATTTCTTTATAATAATTTTCTTTATATATAATTTTTGTAATGGAAACTCCTGAATCACTCTGGCAATCACGTCTGAAGCGCTTCACAATTAAGTTGTTACAAGAAAGATGGCGATAAGATGCTGCTGGTCAATAAAACATATACATGTCATAACTGTTATTACTTATGCTTTCGAAATTGAATTAGTGATGCCAGACTGCGAATAAATCAAGAGGATTAAATGGTAGGAAGAAGAGGGGTCAATAAAATTATAGATTGAATCGAATATTTTTAAGGCTGTTTCCGCCTTGAAACATGTGTTTGAAAATAAAACCAAGTTTTGACTGAAAGACGTAACTATAATATACAAAAGCTGGCTTAAGATTGCGTCAAAGCATATGGAAAAGTCTGCCATATACTTGGGCAACTCTAAAACAACTATTCACTACAACGAAGCGTTTAAGTTGTACGAGTATAAGAAATTTAATAAATATATTACCTAATATTGATATTACTTCGTAATTTAATATAAAAAAAAAACTAAAAATAAAATAAAGTTTTGTACTTTGTGGACAGTTTTATTCGCTTTGATCAAGTAATATTAAGTTTTGCCATTAATTATTTTTTTCTGACACTTTGTCTTAATAGCAAAATAAAAAATGTTTTCCCTTCAAATTATATTTTATTATTTATGTAGGTACAGAAAATATATAAACAGATGATTTCGTCCGGCAAATGCGCTCGTTGTCGTACTGTGCTTAAGCAAACGACATTTGCCGGAAAGTGTCACTAAGTAAATGATGGTTGCTTACATTTGACTGAATATATCCATAGAGTTGCTTAAGACAGCTCAAGCCTAGTCCAGTTGTGTCTTAATTCTAAGAACACGACTGAAATGATGGATGGTCTTTTCTTTATCCAGATATATCCTTTTCTTTTTTGCTACGTACGCAAATTCCTTGGAATCAGTGGATATCGTCACATCTTCGGCCAGGGACTTACACCCATTTTCTTGCGATCATCTATGGTTTTCGTGTGTGACTTCTTATCCAGTGCAATCTTCAATTCTTCATTTCAAGGATATACTCCGCATATTGTGACATCCTTTTTTAATTTTCTATACTATACCATCAGCTTATACGGGTCCAATATCTTCCTCTAATTTCATTTTAAAATTTTCCATAGTGTTCTACATCGTCGATGCTGCCTTCGCCATGTACGAGTACACAACTTGGACTTTCTGCTTTTACTATTTCAAAACGATATTTGAGTTATGCAGTAATTTATCTCTACCTCTCGCTCCCTCTCCTCTACTTGCGTTGACTTGCTTTCGTAGGAGGGATGTCACTGTTGACTATAAAAACAGCCTCTTGTGCAACTATTCGTTATGCTTCGCTTAGCCCTGATGTTCTTTGTATAGAAGCACTGAGTTTGTGGTGTTAATTGTCCGCTTGCGCTGTCTTGGTCTTACTACGCTTTAAACACTTATAAAATCTCTTAGCAGGTCCACTTGGCCAATTCCCAAGTATGTAAATTGTTAAATGTTCTTGAAATGTTAAAAACAAAAGTTTTACTTGCGAAATGGGCAGACATCCAACACAAACCAAAGCCTACAAAATTTCACCTGTTATGAAGTGGCGCAGTGACGATGCCGGCTTAAATTCGGCAAATGCGGCGAAACTTCCAATACATTTATCGGCATCGACAGAATTTAGTCATATTTAGCCAAACTGGCAATAGATCTTTTTAATATATTCTATGTCGGCGAACAAGGAACATATTGACGAGGTGTGACCATGTTTAATTGAGGGTGTTGACAAAAGTTTGCCATATGCGGCGTAACCTGCAATAGATTTAGTACTATTTTCTACACCGGCGAACAAAGAAGTTATTGACGGCGTGTGACCACGTTTAGTATTAGGTCTGGGTTTTAAGTCTGTAAGTGTTTTATGTTTGGGGTATTATTCTCTTAAAATGGTCACACTGCCAGTCAGCTACTATGCATTAATATGCATATTATTTTGTCGCGGATATGGCCATTCATACAATGAATTTATATATAAAATTTTACCATTTGCACACCAAATTGAAATTTGTCGAAAATTGGCAAAGAAAATATATAGTCGGCTGCCATTATTTAACATAATGCTGATAATTCAAGTTTATGGTCAATTTTGTTAAAATCTGTTAATACAAGTGTATCTGCTTAAAAAAGTAATGGCCAAAATGTGGTGGCCAAATTAACATTTAACGTAGAAACTAAAGTTACTTTGGTTCAGGTTTGTTAAAGCCAAATTATCTTATTTAAAAATATATAATTTTTAGTTTTCTTTTCGGTTGAGTTTATTTTGCTTAAAATGCTGCTCATCGATTTTTACTCAATTTTAATTTTTTTCTTCAGTCTTGAGTACATGTTCAACGATTAACCCTTGACTTTAATTTGTTTATTTATCCAGATGGAAAATTTTGTTAACTTTGTGCTCTAACAAAATGCACAAGTAGCACAAGAAAAATGTTGTTTTAATTTCCATGCTGTTGTTATGCCTCCGTTCTATTTCTTTCTTTTGTCTTCTGCATAACATTTATTTTTAAATTTTCTATAAAAAAAGCAGCAGTTTTACGTAAAATTTAGAAAATTACTCAAGTGAATAACTTGTTTTGTTTCTAAAGTTAACAATGCACATATGAAGTCAAAGGAAAAATATATTTTCTTGTTATAAAATTAGATGAATTCAGCTACGAAAAAGTCTTTTTATAGCAAATGAAATGTGAATAGAAGGAAATTAGTTGTAAATAGAACATAAAAGAAAATCATCAAAACCATAAATTGTGAATGTCGGAAAGTGTTTTTCACTTTCGGTATAAAAAAAAAAATGTTTTCGAACGGAAAGTAGGTGCATGAAATATGTGTAAATTTAAAGCTTTATCTGCATTGAGGGGCGATATAAAACCGTCTTGGGGTTAGAGGTGTTTCGGTAATATTATATATAAAAATATATTGGGCTGATATTGTCATCACTTCATAATCTGTCTACTTATCGGTAATTGGTAAACCAAGTTCACATTTAATTGGAAAATCTGCCAGCTGGAAAATCACCGTTGACAGGTTTGGAAACTGGCCATCTGTCACTTTGAAAAAACCAAAATAAACAGTTCTATTTCAGTTTTGGAATCTGTGAAGCAACATTAAGTAGGCATTTTTTCTGTCCAAATACCCTTCTGCCCTTCCAGGCGCAACATCAATTTTTCTAAATCGACCGTCCAAATTTCTGCCTAATTTATTTAATAAAATCACTAAAGATAAAATTGTTGTTTCTTATGTAGCTGAATTGAGTGGGAATATTCACACATGTTTAGTTAAAATTTAGAGTGTGTGTGTGCGTGTGTCTGTTTTATTTTCATGTTGCTCAAAATAAAATAAAAGTAGAAAACCCCAATTTTCTAACGCCGTAAACATGAGTATGATTTTCTTTTTTTTCTGGAACAAAGTTCTTTGTACAGAGACAACAGCAGCAGCAGCAGTAGCAGCAAAAACAAAACCAATTTGTTAAATAACCGCAACACCAGAAAGGTATTTAAAATAAGAAGAAGAAGAAGAACAACAACAAAAAAAGACTGCCGAAGCCAAAGACCAAATAAACAACAAGAAACAAAGACTTTTTAGGCATTAAATTGACTTTTTGGTAAATTTAGCAGTTTAAAAAGACATGAGTTTGTTGAGTATATCGTTGCCAAAATCTACAAAATGTTTTAGCTTTTTGAAAAAATATTTATTTTCTTAACATGGAAATATTTAAATAACAAGTTCATTTCTACAAATACAGTAAAGAGAGCTGGTGTGCAGGGAAAGTGGAATATTAGATCGCAAAGTCAAGTTTGCGACTACGAAATATATACACAGGGTTTACACTTACAAATATATTTGATGGCAATAAAATCAATGTTCTGAATATCTCTTAAGCTGAGATTTTTTTTTTAAACAATTAGAATTTTTGAAATTTAGTTTATTTTCTTAGGAAAGAAACTTTTATATGTTTTACAGCGTTCTATGAAAAAATCGCTTTTTTTTACTTAATTTGATTTCGATTTCTACGAGACTTGAAATATTCCATTAATTTCTGTTTTCAATTTAATTTATAAAGCAATATTTTTCCATTATGTTTCGAAGTCATTTCTGGGTCAATGTAAAGTTTTCAGCTTATCTGTAGTTGCTTCAAGTACCCAACTGTTTTATATTAATTCAATAGTTAAACATTTTAAATATACAAAAACATGCCCTTTGCATAAATCTAAGATGGCTTTTTGAAATAAATTTTAAACTGCCATGTGGTTCCAATCATGTGAGCTAAAAAAATGCAATTTAATTTTGTCGGTTTAATATTTCTATAATCTTACGAAAGGGCCGCTTTCGATAGCTGTCGACGAAAAATGTTTAAAAAGATGCGCCCCACTAAAAACTACCAAAAGCGAAAGGCGAAAGCATTCTCGTGCATATATCGTCTTAGTTTCTTTTGCAAATTATTGCTCGTTTTTCTTACTGAAACACCTTTATTTGAGTACAGAAATGTGGATTTTTAAGTTCCCATATTTCTCTGCAGTTTTGTTCATTAGCGAAGGAAGTTCCTGCTCACTTTTATTTTATCAAACTTAGCCCAAAGAGTTGCGGGAGCACAACTGCTATTCGTATATTAACATGAACTTGGGGCTTAAATCAATATATAAATACAGATACAGTTATTTGTTCTGGCGATGTTTGTTGCTTTGATATTTATTATTCTTAGAAATTGTGTTGTTCTCTTTTAACAATCGGATGTATCCTTATCAAGGCAATTTTCTGCCAAATCGACAAGGGTGAAGAGAAAGAAAATTTTTTAATTAAAAACAATATCTTGCCTAACACCTGAGGCTAAACAAAGAAAGTTTGTTGTTTCTTTCCTGACAATTTAGGCTACAACTTAATGCTCACTTTATGCCTTCTTTACATAAAAAGCTGTCTACAAGCAGGACAGTTAAAGGCAGTGTCAGTCATAGTTGCCACATGAATTTATTATATTAATTCAACTATTTGTGCAAAGAAAATATCCCTTTTCCGGAAAACAGAGACTGTTTTAAAGACGTAAGAGAACTTGCAAATTATCTGGCCGTAGAACACAACGCGTGTTTTTTTTCTTTTGGGAAAACAAAATGGGAGTGAAACATTGATCACAGTTACAAGTTTTCGTTGCCTATTTTTTTTTATAAGAAACACAAATAAAATAATATTCAACGAAGTAATTAAAAAAACCGGAAAACTTTTATTTTAACCCGCTCAGGTGCAGAAATTCTTAAATTGATATATATTGTTTGGTGTACAAGTATCAGACATATTTATATGTGTAGTTAAAATATATATGTACATGATGAAAATATTGTAAGATTTACCTTTTAATATGCCCTAATCTGATGGCGGACCAGCTCCATTACACACATAAATAACAGTGTCGGACTAAGTACAACCTCATGTCATTAATTTTTAATACAGTATAGAGAAAGTTGAGGCACCTGCGTTGGTTGCCCAAAATCCCAAAGAAACACCAGACTCGCTGGCACATTACCCACCATTTAGGACCCACAAATAACGAGAATCGGTCGGGAACACTGGGATCACCAAGAGTGGACGACTGTTTCACTATCTAATAATGCCCTTTCCCCAAGTTTATGCTACAACCAGAACGTTTCTTGCAACAGCACATTGCCCCAGTATGGAATACATCAAGTAAAATGTGGTCGCCGCGTGGATATATAATGAGAACTAAGATGTTTTCACTTTTAGAAATATATTTTTTAGAATCTTATACAGCTTTTCACAAGGTTTGTTTTTCTAAAAATGCTACTGTTCACAGACTCAACAATAAATGTCTACTATTAATTCAAACAATGTACACTGTTAACTGTTTGAACATAATAAAATCACAGTCAATATATTTAAATCGGGGCCTATATTGATATATATAAAATAATAGGCCTGACCTTACAGCCCGTTTGTGGATATCGAAAGTTTTCGTTAGTAAAACGAAATGATGTAATTCGTTCGAATCGGTCCATGAATAGCTATTGTGCTTAATATTGTATGGCTTTAATGATAAT
Source organism: Epicampocera succincta (assembly GCA_932526305.1). Lineage (NCBI taxonomy): Eukaryota > Metazoa > Arthropoda > Insecta > Diptera > Tachinidae > Epicampocera > Epicampocera succincta. The sequence continues at coordinate 66,194,515 of OW052034.1, forward strand.
AATATAGTTAATAATATAGTTAATGATAATAATTTAGTCATGATAACTACTTGGCTTTTTATTACAAAAAAGTAATTTGTCATATTTTTGATGGTGTTGAAAATTATATCTAACTATTTGCAATTATATATTATGGCTACACTTGTGTTATAATATTATTATAAATAATGATATTTTTCTTTGTTTGAAAATTTAACAAGTTATATATTTTAACCGATCTTAAAAATGTTATATTCAAAATGTGATGTTTCCTCTTAATCCGTCCTGTAGGCGATCACTTTAGATTAACAAATCTAATTATTTATTTAGAAAAAAAAACTCCCTTATTGGAAAAACTGCGGTTTTTGCGAAACACACACAACATATTGCTATTTCAGAAGTCCCGTAGCTGTTCCTCCATTTTAGATCCTTAAAGAATCTTTTTTTTTTAATTACGCAACAATTCCGTGGAAATTATTTTTTTATTTAAAATATTATTTTTTGTTTTTAGCGAACGAATGAACACTTCGAAATATTAATTTTTGGACAATAATTATTGAATAAACGGGTCGCGAAATTCAAAATTCTGGTTTTATTTTAATGAAGTCGGCTTTAGTATTTATTCTCCGCTTTTATAAGAAGTAAATTTTTCTATGACTGAACTGTGTTAGAATACACAACCCTAAATGGAAGAAAATACCGATGCAGAAAACACCTTGCAGAGGGCGTTGTTTCTTGGCAACGAAAGATGACAGCCCCATCGTCCTGGAACCGGCTACAGTGGACTAATCATCTGCTTAGCTTGAAAACAACTGATGAACGACAGATGAATATCCTGGCAGCGAAGCAATATCGTTGAATTATATAATTTTTATAAATTTGGAATAAAATATTTTCAATAACCATATGAATTTATAAAAATATAAAACAAGTGTTACTATAATATAATTCAAGCTGACTATATTATAGACAAGGTTACCATATTATAGTCAACTTTACCACATTAAAAGTCAAATCTAATCATAGTTTTGGTAAAAAGAAGGCTTTTCATTAATCAATATTATATATAAGGAAGTTTCGGTGAGTGTATCAGTTCATTCAGCTGTGCCTGTTGCAGACGGTATTTTCTTCTTTGGCATAATTATTGATTGGCATAAGATATTTAAATTGAAAATCTAAAAAAAAGAGCTCTTTAATGTTATTATTTTCAACAGCTGCAAAACGGCGAATAAATTAAAATCCATTTATGTAGTTCTCAAATAATATATTCCTGGTACTTTAAACAACTAAAGATGAAAAATGATGATGGCGGTGGCAGTCAGGCGAACAAAGGCTTTTCACAAGTAACTCAATAAATGCAGGCAAACCTAGAATGCATGAGTGTGAATAAATTTAAGTGCTACCTGCAATATAAACAAAGTTTTTTACTGCAAAATAGTTTTCCTCTGCTTATTTGCCAGTTCTTTTGGCTTAAAATATTTATAAACATTTTGCAGACTGCAGCAAAGTGTGAATTTTAAATCAGTTATCTCTGTGATAGTTTCATTTAGTTTTTATGCGCTTGATGTCAGGCACAAAAGTTTATTCAACTTTTACATTTTGTGCTTTAAAGTTGCATGACATTCTCGAAGAATGCAGACACTAGTTTTAAATATTTGACAACTTTCTCCATTATTGTAATGGAAATCGGTGAAAGAATCTTGCTATAAATATGCCAAAACAAGAAGAAGTAGTGAACGCTGTTTGATTGACGCTTAAAATTCGCTCGGCAAAACCTGGTATTAAGCATTTGCCAGGATGCTAAATCCTATTTAAAGGCTTCATATCGCGGCATTATCCACACACAGTGTTTTTTTTTTTTTTTTAGAGTTATAAAACTTTAAGTTGGCAGTAAGTGTTTAACAGGCCGCCATTTGGTCAGCTGTCAAGTGTTTTAGGCTTAGTTTGGTTTGGCACTGCAACATGAATGGACTGAATAGACGCCTGAACAACGCTGCCAAATTGTGCAAATTTATTTTGAAAATCATGGTTCTGTTCGAAATACGTATCGCACAATACCTGCATTTTACGGCCCATCATAGTTGTTTTCCCACCACTTTTACTGTAAATGATAATACGCATCCACAGAGACGTCGTAATAGTTAGTCGAATTAATTGCCTATTGTAGTGCATCAATATTTGATTTTGTTCGCAAATGTATTGAATGTCTATTCTGGATATAATTGTTAGAATAAATAGCATAAAAAATGTTGTTTAGTGTGTGAAAATAACGTAATATGTTATAAAAACTCGCTGTTGTGGTGTAGAGCTGTAACAAGTTAAAATGTTTGAACTTTGCGCCTCAGTCTTTGTCTCAGCGTCAGGCCTAGATTCACATTGTCTTGCCATAGATTTGCTTACTTTTAACAGAGAAAAGTACACTTCTTGCCGGGCGCCTCAGCCGCACATTGTGTTCCAGCCTTAAAAGAGATTTTATACAAAAATATTCCATCATATTTAATATGATTTTCTTTTAAGCACTTAAATTCATAAAACACATATTTCGGCTCCCTTCACTTAAATAATCTCTTTAATTAAATACTTTTTCAGGGTAAAGCAACGTTTGCTAATTAAATATAGAAAGAAAAAACCCGTTTCACTTACAACCTTTGTAACACGAAAGCACCATTTAACTGAATCCTCGGCGTTTTGTTCAGCAACCTGTAATTCTTGTTTAATTTTGTATTTAAATAACATACATTTGTTTTGCAATTAAATAGATTTATTTGCTGAAAGACAGTACAAGCCATTAAAACAAGCTGCATAAATGCTGAGTGTTTTATTCCGTTTTCAAGCGCTCAGGCAGGCACGAAGGCAGCCTCTTCCATTTGGCCATGGAGTTACTCTGATTGTAATGGCGAAGGGGAAAACGGGGCTTAAGCATAACAAGCTTAGAAGTGTAAGCTTTTGTATAAATATACTAAAAAGATTGTTTGAGGGTTTTTTGTTGTTGTTTTACATCAAATAGAAGTACAGTGGGTTTGTGCTTCAGCTCACAAAATGGAAGTATGTGGTTAAAAATGTAAAAGCGTCAATTGTAGCCATTCGGTTCCTTTGGAGGAGAAACATTTGCTGCAAATTCTGCAAAAGTTTAATTCTAAGGCTGTCGGTATTTCGAAGCTGGAGTTATGATTCTCCTTTACCGAAAAAAGACTGTTTGTATGCGGTTCTACTCGGCTTCGATTTCAGAATTTACAGATCATATTTTGATCTCTGGTGCTGTCTGTTAACCGCATATATTTGTGGAAGGGAAACACAAGGAGACTTTAGGCTACTGTCGTGTGAAAAAAAAACACTCTTACAGTTGGTTTTATTGACCGACATAGTAAATGCGACATGTACAATGAATTGTAGTGGTTTAAGGTCAAACATCGTTTATGTAGTGAAAAAGCGAGTCCGAAATATTTCCAAGTGCTTAAAATCGACAAAAAAATAATACAAATTTTAGAAATGGTGGGTGAAGTTCGGGCTGGATAAAGGGGAAATAAGTGGTACCTCTGCAAAATTATGGTGATGGCGTCTGGAGTACGAGAGTTTCATGTACCAGCTTTGAAAAAGTTTCAATAAGAAAAAACATTTAAGTTTTTTATTCATTAAGAACATTTGAAGTCAATTAAGTTCTCAAGTACTGATTTATGTACATGTAATAGAGTTAAAATAAAATAGCGAATATTTAGCAACAAAAAAACACTTCACCCTTATTCCTCCTCCCCTTAACCTACTTCTGGTATAATGCACTGCATATGTAGGAGCCGACCCCTGAGTGCTGGCCCAGAAAAAAGGAAATAGACGTATAAAATTATACAATTACATGGATTTCTCATATTAACACAATTCTTTTAATTTTATTTCACATTATTTTTATTAAAAAAAAAAAAAAAAAATTTAAACCTGTTAAATATTCAACAAAAATCAGATATTACGAAACTCAGATATAACGAAAATATCTGCTGAGAAATCTTTGAGAACAACAACAACACAACATAGTTTTCAAACGTGTTTTGGGCTTTAGCTTTAGGTTTTTTTTTTTTTTAATATAGTCTATCAAATAATTTGCTGCATTAGCGAAACTTTTGACTGAACACCGATCTGTGCTGAATCAACAAATACTTTTGCTGAATACTTTTTTGTTTTTGTTTCACGTCGATATAAAACTTTGTTGGTTGTTGTCAGAAAAATTGCTATTGACACAAACTGTTTTCTTGAAAAAAAAGAACTAAGCGAAGGCACTATATAAAATTCTAGTACGAGTACCTCAAGACTGAATTTAGTTTTTGTATTTCTGCAAAGCTTTTTCTTCAGCGTATAAAATTTGGATCTTGGGTTGAGTAATTTTTGTTTATTTTTTGGTCGATACCTATAAAATTCATTGCTGTTTTAGCAAAAGTGAAGCTATTGCGGCTTTTTTTTTACTTTTAACTTAATAATGATTGGTGTCGTCTTTATGATTCTATTTAAAGTTTCGAAAAATAAAAACTTTGCCGCTTAGCCTTGATAATTGAGTGATTTCTCTGCATTCATAAATTGCCGTATTACAGCAACTGCTTCAGGCACTCGCTGAAAATTTCATTTTCTACTTTTCCTATATTCTTACTTTTGCAGATGTGTAAATAGCAATCAAACACTTGAAAAAAAAAATAGGTTACAACTTTTATGACCACACAAAAGCGAAACAGGGAAACACACAGAAATAATACGCATATTCCGCATTATCATAATTTTTAACTCAAGTGGATGTTAAAAAGAAAGCCAGATTAAATAACTGAATAAAATATAAACTGTTTTTAAACGGTTCTTATCTTCAACTTGTATTTTTGCATACGAGCACCACAACATCAGACTTCCGCTTTCCATTTCCTTACAACTGGCCCTGCTCGTCGTTGTGGTGCGTAAATTAAGACATTGTTGTCGTTGCTCGTGTGTGTGACGTTGGCAAGAGGTGTGATTTTTAATACTTCGTGTGTATGCGTTCGCCTGTGGAAGCTCAGTTTCCTTAAATAATTTATTGTGGTTTTATGGTGTTCGCGGTACTTGTTGTAGTCAAGCAATCACGTGCTTTTGTAAAAAGTTTGTCAGTGACGCTTAATGAGAAGCTGCTGTAAAAACTAATAGAAAGAACATTCGCTTTGTAGGATAAGAGCAATTTTATCCACGCATGCGTTTTAATAACGAAAGAGTAATATTGTTGGGTGCAAGACAAAAACACACCGTCACGTATGAGTGTTTGTTTGGCATTTTTTTGTTGCGTATACTCGACAATTATCGTTTAATCAAATTAAGCATCTTTATCCGATGTTTTGTGTGCAAAGTCGGTTTGACTAAAAATTTTCGGAAATCTGGCAGAAAACACAGTCAGAAGAAAATATTTATCGTTGAAATAAAAGCAAAGCAAAATTGTTGGTGGATTAATTTTCAGTTGGAAATAAAAATGTTCAAAAAAATTCTTCTATTTAAATATATTATTATCATTAATTGCTTTAGTCTGGGCATGAATTCTTAGACTAAAGATACATTTATATTAGAATTAGCAGCAGGTGCTTTCAGTCCCCCCGTTAAAAATAAGTTAATAAGTAAAAATAGTGTTTGAATCCAAAGTATTTACAGTGATCTAGAGAAAAAATTTAACAGACACATTTTTATTTTGTATGAAAACAAAAATAAAAGCAGGCAATTAATTACCTGATTCTTCGCAGCTAAAAGCAATAGCTTAAAAATTTTCCAAAACTCGGTTACAAACTCGGAGTTGTTGCATCCGGCAAAAAAAAGTTGCGAAAATATTCAATTCACTATATTTATGCACAGAAAGAAAACAACACATTTCAAATTTAGCTGGAACGACTAAAGCAAAAGTACATGACAAATTTCAAAAGTAGTCTCATGTTTATTTTAAGACAAAGTTTTCACATTGAAATAATATTGTTCACTGTAAACTTTCTTAAAGTTTAATGGCTTTAAAACTGCAGTATTTATTGTTCAATCAACACTTAAGTCATGTTAAATTAAACTGAAATATGCTCAAAACAATGAAAAATGCACATTTCTATGGCAGCTCGAGTTTGTTTTAGGCTGGATGATGATTTGTTTGTTTTATGGCTGTACAAAAAATAAAGTTAATTTTAACATTTTTCCGGGTTACTTAATCGCTGAAAGAGCTCAAAGTCCTGCCAAAAAGTCCATACCACAACTACTTCGGAAAAAGAAAAAAAAACTGGCCCAAGGATATTATATCTAGAGGGGGGAAAAATTGAAATTTATGAATAAATATACATTTCTGCGAGAAAAGTTAAAATTCAACTTTGTTCTTATTTTACGCAGTGATAGTGCGTTATTATCCAGTGGGGCTGTGTTCGCACTACTGTCATCGCTCTAATATTAATTTTCAATCACCTTTACTGTCTTTGGCGTTTTTGCGGCGTAAACTAGTCGTTTTTTAAAAATGGTACCGTGATTGGCGAAAAATGCCAATGAATACGACACTTTTCAAATCTATTACAAAAACGACGTTAAAACAGTACCGTGTTTGGCGTATTTGTCTGTCAAAAGTGTAAAAAATTGTCGTTAAACATTTTGATCACGACGTTATTAAAATTATTTGAGAAATAATTTCAATGGAAGGAAATAAAATGTAAGCATGCAAAAAAATTTAATATCATTGAAATATAATTTAATTAAGTGAATAGAATCCTTTTCGGTTTAGATATTTAAAACGATCTACAACGGTGCGTTCCATCGATGCAACCAATAATACCAGGGAATCCTGTTTTGTGATAAAAGTGTACTTCAAATTAAATCCATTTTGGACACAATTCACTGTACATCGCGTCTATGCACTCATTAAAAGACTCGCTTACTGTCTTTTGGCAGAGGTTTACACAATGATCATTCCCAGCACCTTTTTGGTAACTGCCTTCTGCGAGTATTCTCATTGGTGCTGTTCACTTGATTAGCTTTGATACAGGCTATATCGCTTTTTGGGTCTTGCATTTTGTGTGAAATTTTTAAAAGCATCTATTAAGTTATATCCTGAATGCTGAGTGGCTCTTCATCTTCAGGCGATGACGATGAATAAAAACCTACACTTAACATTTTCACAAGTAAAATAACACAAAAATTTAAATATTTTGCTATACGTATTTTTATTGCAAACACGTGTTTGAGAGGTTTTTAACAGGATGTTTCAAAATAATTTAATTAAGCGTATTCTTTTACATTGTGAATCTTTTACGGAATTTTGCTATTCGAACATTTTAGACGGTAACATAAATTTGCAAATACGATTGCAACTACGACAGCTGTCGTTTTTCGACTACGCTAAACACAATAAAGGTGAATAGTTTGTTTGATTTTCTAGCAATTAAAACATTATTTGAGTCAGTCACTGTCTCAACAATGAAATAAATTAGCACAATTGTTTAGGTCTTGTAGTTTGCTTTCACCAAGTCTGAAGGCTCGGAACTACTGTGCACATACACTGTGTGGATGCGTATAATTTTAATACATTTTGCTAAACAAAAAATGGATAAATGCGACTGTCATTAATCTGTGTTTGCATTAATTGCGGCAATTACTTACTGGCTTTCCGGACAACAAAATTTAAATGAGAAGCGAAATACTTTTTTGCTGTAACACCCGTAACATGCTATTAAGATTTACGTCAGACCGAACGAAATCCAGAGATATAAAGTGATACACGGTGGTCATGGATTCGATCATCATTATAATATTAACGTAATGATGCTAATGATCCCCTTGATGGTTTTTGGAATAGACCTTTTCATTTTAATTATGACAATATATTTAACAAATGTTGGTCTTCACTTGGTAATATCATTAACATTGAAACACTTTATTCAACTAGAGTTTTATTTATGCTAAATTATATAAACTTTTTGTAGTGTCATTACAAAATGAGTCTCAATAACTTAATAAATAATTAGCAAATTCAATTAATACTAAAATCACAACCTCTTAGAAAAGCTCATTATCTGCTTTAAGTGATTATTAGTGTTTGATTGGAAAACGAAGTCTGAGTCTATAAAATATATAATAAATATATAATAAATCCAGCTAAAATTATTCATCAATAGTTCTGTTTGATTCTCAAGCAATTTTTTGAATTACTTAAATATTATCTCATTAAATGAAATAAAAATCTAATACTTTTATTAGACGATCTACTGGATTTTTTTTTATAATTTATGAAAAATGTAATGAGAGACATTGTAGCCATGAAATTTCCCTGTACTCGTCGTTGTATGAGTTTAAATACTTTTAAGATGTTCAAAGCTAATTCATATATATTTACCGGACCGAAGGAAACTCGTGCCCAATATTCAATAGAATATTAGAATTACTTTATACTTTATTGAAGACCCCCTTCCTCACTTGACAAAATGGCATTAAGTTTCATTGTGATTTTTTTGGTATTTAAAATTTAAATAAAATTTGCTTTTCCGGTTCCAAAATACACTATTAACTTTATTAGTTGCAAATCAAACCAACAATTTTAGTTAAACGAATTAATTTTTAAGACCTTTTTTTTTTTGTTGTAAGTCTTTCGGATTGCTGCTTCCTCATACCTCAAACTTTAATCTTCAATTTCGTGTATAACTTCGTCTTTTCTTCACCCAACGATTGACGCATCAATCTCATGAGCGCTGTTCTCTCCTTCTTCAACGTTTTATATAGAAACTGGCAGAAACCCTTGTTAAGGCTTCGTCGGTGGCTGGATCGATATTATATTTAATTTTAACTCAGTCAGATCATAGACAAGCACTTATCTGCTTTGAGTCGCTATAATTTGACAGTACTCGACCACACGCAGCGTTCAAGATGAACTGGAAAACTGTTGGAAAAAATAAGACAATTTCTGAAATTATTCAGTTTTAATTTGGTTGTTCCCATTTTTGCATTCCGAATAAGCGCTAAGGACGGGAAAATTTACCTCTCGTTCACTATAATTTCGAATGCCATTAACAAAAACTATTTAACATTAAATTGTATGATTTTTCTACCACGACATCAATCAGCAACTACAACAGGTACGAATGTTGTCAACATGCAACATGAAATTATTGTGATTGCCACATCACTGTCTTCCACTGTATGACAGTATTTCCATTCATACCATTTTTTTTTCTATTTAATGTTGAAGTACCAGTCTGCAGTCGTTGGCATATTTATTGAGGAAAAAAATTTTATTATTATTTGTTTTATGGCGCATATTTTTTTCAATTCTCGTGTACTGAAAGAAAATAACTGCAAATAAAATTTAATAAATATTATAAAATTCAAACTGAAAATCATGATGTTTTTGTTGGGAATGCAGCGTTTCAATTTCATGTTCAAATTACGGTTACACGTTGTCAGGCGGAATGTGATTGTGCGTGTAATTTCCTGTCATAAAAACATCAAAACAGCCCAAAATTCAATGGAAATAAAACAATATTTGTATGTATGTGGCTATACATTAATTAAAATAAGACTTGTTTGAGTTAATTAAAACAAACAAAAAAACAATATAACAAGTGAATATCCTTTGCCGATTCCTGGACGCCTCAGCAACTGGACTCGCCGAACTTGTTAAGAGCGATAGCCTCTTCCCCAAGTCTTGAGAGAATAGAAATCATGAACCTTGAAACCACAAAAGCAGAATAAAAATAGGGGCTATGACTAAAGTTAACGACATTGTGAAGGGGACTAGAACGCTGCTGGCAGGAGCCGCTTTTTTCTGCAAAGACTTAAATGCTATTTATGTAATGAGGTATTTTGCAGTTCATAATGAAAGAAAACCACAGTTGCATCGCTTGGTATCGAGTAGATTTGGGGTGGTATTGCCAAGTCTGGCCAAATGTACCAGATTTGGCACAAAATCTCGTATGAAATAGGTTTGGCTTTTGCACTATAAAACTGTTTTATAATTTTAAGAGATAGAGAAACCATTAGGATATTATAAATACTTTTTTCTCCTCTAATACGACTTATATTATATATTATTTATATATTTACCTAAACGGTTAACCCACGTACTATATATTCGAGCTTGAAGTCCTCCCTACACAAGTTTCTTCCTTTTTCGGGTCATATTTACACCGTGTTTAGTTTTTGAAATTAAATTCAGTTACTGTCATTTAATATGGCAATCATTGAAACATTTGTTTCAGTTGTAGTCATAATTTTTTATCACTGCATCCTGTTCGTGCCTGTAATGTCAGTGTTTTCCGTGAAGTGGTTGTTTGGAGTGGTGGTATTTGCTACTAATGATAAGTTCTCTATTTTATCAAAAGTTTCCTATTATTGTTTGTTGCTGATTTTCCTTTAATTTTTTCATACCAGCAGACTGCATTACACGTTGCACACTCGTGACAGGTGAAAGCACGCGACACATACTTCGAGTTTCGTTTCGTTTTTTCAGTAAAATTAACGAAAATTACTCACAAGTTGTACAAATCTGTTTGGCATTATTTTTTACTTTTTATTTATTTAAAAGTAGTCAAACGAAAACCATCCTATTTAGCAGACTTTGCAGCATTTTAATGAAGACTTTCGCGGGAAATATGAATATTTGACTTGGCATTTTTTTTCGCATGCAGGTAAGCGAATGTTAATTTTCACAACTTTTGTTGATGGCCTTTCGTAAATGTCGCATTATGGTGAATTAAGGGAGTGGTTTTCTTCTTTACGTACATGCGAGTATATTATATGTCGCATGTCTGACATGAAGTGCCGTTTCTAGTTCCAATTGTGTCGTATAAAGTCGCTATGAAACACTATTTCAGGGTAATTCACTTTAAATCAAGAGGAAAGCAATTTATTGAATACTAGTTAAAGAACACCGGGCGCATCTGGGAAGTTCGTTTTCAAACCCCTTTGATCCAAGTTTCAATGCAATGATTTCGTTGGATTTCAAATCATTTTCGCTTTGGTTGCCTCAAAGAAAATAATTACTATAGCTTTAACAAAGAAGGCACAACTTGTTTCCCCTTTTTATCCTCTCTTTCCAATACAAATTTTAAACCATTTAATTCCTTGAAAATCAAGATTTAATATCATACAAAATTTAAGTAAAATGAAAAAAATGTGCCCTTTTCTCTTTGCGAAAATTATTTAAAAACAAGAGCTATAACTTTTAAAATCATATCGAAATAGTCGTAAGTCCATTGAGATATTTAATAAAATATTACAAAATTATGCTAAACTTTTTGTTAAGAGCAACTTTTAAATAAGTTTATTTATGTATATAAAATTTATCTAATGTAATTAAACTTTCGATTATCTTACAAATTATGGTCGAGCAAATTGAAGAAAAACAGGACGTTTCATAGAGGATTTTGTGACTTAAGCCATTTAAGAGTAAATGTATTTAATACGGTGGCTGAGGCATGAAAATTAAAAAAAAGCGACGTTTTTTTATTGGCAAAAATTCAGCAGCCTCAAAAAAAAAAATTGCCCAGTGATAAGCCGTCATCCTCAGCAAACTCCGCTAATAATGATTTGACGATTCTCTTTAACAGTTTTCTTCACTCTCGCATGTGAGGAGCTGTGGTGTCCACAGCGAGAGTCAGTATTTGGATCTTCTAGACCCTCTTTGAAATCCTTTTAGCACTTGGAAACATTTTTCTGGCTCAGAATATAATTCATGATCATGACTGTTAACATTTCACGCATTTTAATCACTTAATTTAATTTTTTTCCTGCAAACCTTTTGATCCTCTTTTTCTGCAGGAAAAAATCGCCAAAGGCGCAAAACACGTCTAATAATAATTGCCATATATCTGAAATTATGAACATAAGGTCGATATGAGAAGAATGTTTGTATCCCACGAGGTATGAAAATTCATTTTATTTTTTGAACAGCCTTCGCCATAATGTTTTCAACACGTGAATTTTAGATAAATAATAGCGCTGCATGCCAGAACCTGATACCTTTTCATGGAATGGGTTAGAGGTGATCAATGAAACCCGGTACAGAGGAATTTAATTAGAGTCAAACAAAGTCACTTACAAAACTTCTATTTATAGAAGACTGGGAAAACCGGCTGAAATAAAAGTCTTATATGTCATGAAAGACAAGCAAAACATATAATTCTTATAAAATCTAATAATGAATGTTCATACAGTTGCGGAACCGTCTTCGAAAACGACTCAAGAAGCTGTTTTTTTGGTTGCCTTGAGTAAAAAAATTATGTTATAGTTTGGCACTAATTTCTATTGTAAATATTTAAATTGTCAAAAGAGCAAATTCTGATTTATTTTTGTATTTTGTATTTTTTTATTAATATATTCTGTAGCTTTTAAGATTCTGAATTTTGAGATTTCACTTAAAAATATAAGCAGCTGCTTTTGAGTTAATTCGTAGATACTGATTGAGTTTGAGCAACAAATTGTTTGGTGTTCCTTTTTGATTTCGTGACATTGAGAGCCAATTCTTTGCCAATCATTACACGGAGGTGTAAAATAGCCGGCCAACCTGGTTCAAAAAAAAAAAGAAATCCTGTTTAAAATTTATACAAAGATTTAAATCATCATTCCCATATTTGGCTTAAGCACAAAATGTTTGTCTATTTCATGTTCGTTTTTGGATTCGCTTTTTCGCTGTTGTCCTTTTCAATATTGTTTGGTCCAATGGACACACGAAAACAATCAAACACGCTGCCCCATGTAAGACTTGCTTGTCAGTATGAGCTTTAAGCAATTTCTGTTAATGTGTCTGCATTTTAGTTTGCTGTGCTTATTTCCATTTGTCACGCAAAACTCTATTCCCCCAGAAATTATAAAATTGTCCATATAACAAATGCGCTTAGAGACAATTGTGAGTTTCAGTGCTTTTTCTAATTTTCTTATAAGAGTTGTTTGGCTCGAAGTGCCATTGAGGGATGAGGGCATTAAAGTGCGATTTTATAGCTTCTTGAGATTTGAGACACGAGTAGAAAAGAAATTTTACAGTGTAAATAAGAATTCAGATATAAAATTACATATTAAAATTTAAGTTTTCGCTACATTTGTCTACTGGATTAAGCGGAGCCTTTTTTATTTGTCATTCCCAAAAAAATAATTAGATCGGTTTTTATGTGTTTATTCACATTAAGCACCTGTTTTAAATAGTGAACTTGTTAGGCAGCTCAAAATTCTAAGGAACCACCCTTCAAGTCAGGCAAAAGCACGTTAAATACTCCTGTCGCGCAGCCTTATTCCCAAATTCTACTGGTGGCGATAGATAATAACATATTTTTATTTGTTTAGTAGGTCAAGAGATTTTTACATCTTTACACACTTAATATGAATTACAAAAACAGTATTAATAAAACTGATTGACTCAACGATTTACCTATAAAGTAAGTTTTTTCTTCAGTACGTCGTTACTCTCAGATACATGAAATATTTAGTGGCATTTACGCAAGTGAAACTCCTAGGCTACATTCCACCATCTGAAAATGCTTACAGTTCTCAAAAACAAATGATTTTGCGGCTTCAAGTCTACCAAATTCCGCCTACTACAAACTTCCACTTAACCCTTAATATTTGCAAGAAAGCCGAATGGCATTTCAGAAAACTTTATTGCAAATAACGGAAATTTTTCTTGTCTAAAGGACATGTTCTGAACAGACAAGGTTCGTAGTTGTTACACACAATGGCAAATAAATCATGGCAGGTTTTATAGCAAATTTCTGCTCAAACTGTACAGCTGAGGCAGCTCTCAATATTTTTAATTTGCTTTGACACTCTGTTGTCCATTCTGGCACTTGGATTCATCCTGTTTGTCCGAAGAACTGTTCCAAAACTGAAACAACCAACTTTCTTTCATTAGAGAAAGGGCACTATAAATTCTTGCACAAATATCTTTTCGACAGATCTTCAACGGACCACACACAGCTCACAACTTAACATGACTCATGGGTTTGACGAGTATCAGGCAGAGAATGCTTCTGGGAACCACAATAGTCCAACAAGTGCGTTATGTGATACTGTTACTAATCAGCTGTCTAGGATGATTTTATCTGCCCATTTGTTTGCTTGTAAAAAACCATTGAGAAGATGACAATATTTTATTTTAATTTAGATGACCAAAACCGAATTGTGTACTATTGCGCAGTTTATGTAAAAGTAAAAATTTTAAGAATAAACAGATAAAATAAAACAGTTTAATATTTATTTGCCTTTTCTTCCCTTGAACGCTACAAACTATAAATAATATTTAAAGAAAAGTTACACAAAAATAAAACTCATTCTCTTATTGCATCATAAATTGATTGTTATTTGTGCTCCCTTCAAATATTCCGCAGAGTTGCTTTTTCGATCAACTGACATTTGCAGTGCTGCCACTTTTTGTGTCTATGACGATACGATGAAGTTTCTAAATCTTATTAAACACATTTTCATCTGTTTACAAACACTAATTTAAAAGTTTCTAAACAAAGAGTCTAAATCCTTATGCGCTTTTTTTGTTCTGTTTAACTGTCAATTATTTATAAAGTTAAAAAATAATAATGCTGCGCCAACAGATTCAAATAGAAGGGGCTAAAAAATGTACAAGTGTAACGGCATTTCAAAAATTTACATTTTGGAAACCGTCAATCACGATGTGTTCAGACGATTTATTTAGAACATTATTGGCAACATTTTGTTATGAAATGCAAGTAGAGGTCTTCGAACCCACTTGGCTTCAAAATTCAACTTCAATACCAGAAACAAGCAAAATCTTAAAATGTACGTTATATTCTACAGGTTGCAAGTTTTTTGTTTAGGTGTTCTACTTTTTGGGAAAAGAAAAAAGTAGTTAAAAACAAGAAAAAGATATTGATTACCAGTTTTTTTAAACCTCCACCCACCCCACTAAATATTAACAATGTCTCGTGATTCACTCTGATTTCGTATTATCAGTGTTGAACTTAAAGGTTCCTATTAAATTAACCAGAATTGAAATAAAACTTAATATACTTGAAGGTGATCTTATCATTTTAATTCTAATTGTAAATTGCAATAACTTAAATTACATGATGTACAGTCAAGGTAAAATTGCTAATGTTGCAATGACATGATAAACGTTTGGGAAAAAAGCATAAAAATGTCAAAAGATCACATTTTAAAATGGTTGCTTTTGGCTTTTAATTGGATCATTATATGGAGAGATGTTTAAAGAAATGGGGGCCAACAAGTCACTCGCACAAATTAATATTTCAATATAAACCAAAATTTCTAAAGTTGTTGTTTTTAGCAAAATTCCAATTGCTTTTACACCACAATTTATAGTTTTTAATTTTTTAACATCCATTTTCCTTACAATTCTAAAAAGCAAAAAAAAAAACACAAACTTTTATTCCAAAAACTTTGTTTTCAATCAACTGCCAAATTGAATAAATGAATTAATAACCTCAGGTGACTTCCATCGAAACGATTCTTTACTATTTCGTTATTGTACGCTATAAAATATAAATAAAGAACGAAACTGTTAGGGAATCTTGTATAAAATAGTTAAACGAAGAATGATTGAAATATAGTAAAACAATGTATGAAATATTTAAAATTTAAGAACATTTTTATTTTAAGGAAATTTGAAATTTTTATTTTAAGGAATTTTGCAATTTTTCGAAGCATCAATTACTGGGAAATTTTTATTCTTATTAACATTTTAGTTGAATGATTGCAAAATACATATTAAATTTATATCCCAAATTGTCAAGAAGAATCGAAACCGATTTCTTTATTGCCTTTTACGGGTACTCGTACCACCACTGCCCGTATTAACGTATTATTCATTGTGAACGAATAATTAAAAATTAGTTGCTACAAAAGCTGAAATGTTTAATTATATATTGAATTGTTTCGATTAATTCAATGCAGTCTAATGATATAAATTTGTAATTAGAATTACATTACATTTAAATACTGAGGACTCATAAAATTAAGCAATAGCGAAAAATCGGGGTTAACATCTTTCGCGTTTCACACTATTCAAAAATAACTATAAACAGATTCACCTGAAAATACCCCAACATCTTGCGGATAAAAGAAACAGCATCGCGTGGACAGATTGTGAAATTTATTTACATCACATGCTGTCAATATGGCATACCCTTATGGTGGACCAACTGCACTTGACGAACTTGTCAATGGCTTGTCATTTTAGTTTGATAGTTTACCAGGCACATAGTTGTAGCAACTTATTACGATATGTGAAAACGCCACATGATAGAAACCCTTTTTTAACGAACTCGAGCTATCTGATCCATTTGTCAGTAATTGCCTAGATAGTTAAAGGAAGACGGGGCACCTGAGTAGGTAGCCCAAGTACCACCAGGCCTTAATCAACTCGCCTAAATATTCGCCACCATTCAGCATTTTTAGCTTTGGACCACATCCAAAGTAACCATCCTATGAACAACATCAGAAGGGCTGTATGAAAACATCTCTGCGGGTACATGTCCAATTGATTTGTGGTGAAATTTGTGGAAGCGCCTGTATAACCGAAGTCATGCATGAACTTCCCAATGTTTTGGTTGCCGTGTCAACCAAGAGACCACGAAAATCCCACGTCTGATACACGCCAAGAGAAAAGCCAGTCCCCAGGGCGCACCGCGGGGATCACCAACAATAGACCACTGTTATCAGTATCTACTAGAGCCTACCATTTCAGGCTTAAGCCACAGCCAGAACGTTTCAGTCTAGGTCCCTCTTTTTTTGACGATTTCATAAATGTTGAAAAATCAAAAAAAAAAATTGATTTGGAATGTGAGCGCGATACGTTTCTTGTTCCAGCTAAAGCCAATTTATACGTCAGTCAGCAATTTCCTATCAAATCGGTTCGGTTTTCAACACCAAATTTTGGAGAAGTTATATACAGGCATACATACATACATAGATATGTACATATGTATGTGCTTATATAAGTAAATGCCAGTATATGACAAACTTCAAATACTTTAATATTGTATTATTTTTTATTTTGTGACTTATGTCTATATTAATGAGTTTTAATACAGGGATTTCCCAGAAAGATTATTATTCTGTCATTCCACCTCAAAATAACGATTTAATTGATATTGTTTGGTGCAGTTTTTGTTTGATTTTTCCATTGAAATAAGAATTACAAACACTAGAGTTTACATTTTTGAATCTTGTGATTTCAAAAACTTTAACTTGACCTTTCTGGTGTGGCTGGATCAAACCATAGAAAAAACGAAAACATCACAAAGAATCAAATGGAAAATGATGAAAAACCATAAATTTAAATTGAAAGAGAAAGAGAAATAAACGAAATGGAATTGTTATTCAATTTGCATTTCGATTTGTTATTTATTATTCAAGCTCAATTTACGATTAAGGCCTGCAGTTAGAAATTTCATTTCATATGTCATCTGAAATAAAATAATAATTTCTTTTTTTCTACTTGTTTTTGTAGTCATTTGTATTCTTATTGTCGAGTTTAAAAGTTCGGGCTAAAAAATTAGCATAACCGCAAAACAAATTGAGAGGTTCTTGTTTGACAATAATCCTTTTGCTCATAAAATACTCATTTCTGTTTTAGTCGAAATGCACAAATAAAACAAAATTTTTTTGCGAAAATCATTTTCTCTTTATTTTGCTTAAAATTTTGTTGTTTCTATTGACACAATATTTGATTCAGTTATAATAAAATTTTATGATATTCAAACAAATCGAACATGCCTGCAATTGTTGTACCAGCTCTTGTTTGTCCATGATAATAATCAAGAAGGATGGTGTTTATTTATCCACACGCACATACATATATACATATGTACGTACATAAGTACATAGATGTGTAAACAGATACATAACCTCACATGTGTATACATGTATGCACTTACAGTTGCGGCGAAAAAAAGGCACATTGAAGGCATTGCTCATATTTGTATGTAAATATAGATGGATATTTGCTTCTTACACTTTCCTAGTGGTTTAAACCAACTTTTATGAATTATTGTTTTAAAAAAACAACAAAATAAACTAAAACCTGTCGAACGGAAAATTTTTAAAAAATGCCCTTTAAAAATTTGAAATTTGTTTATGTCTCTATATTATATATAGAGCTTTGGACTTTCGTTGGTTTTCCATTATTTTCTCCTTGTCTTCTAACCTATAGTGCGAAGTTGTTAAACGGATTACTTCTCAAAGTGACCTCTACGATTCTTTAGTAGCGTGAAGTTTGATGAATGGACTGCTCACTCCATGAACTTAATTTTGTGTGTTCAAGTACCGCTTATAATATAGACTCAAAAAGTGTATTTCTTATTTCTCACAAAGAAACATCAGGTATGTAAATATATTGATAAAAATATTGTATATTGGTCCATTGTTATCTATATCCAAACTTGTAGCCTCATGCTTTTTTATTTGGACGTCAATTGTATATCATATTCTCCAATCGGAAAACGTCTAATAAACAAACAAGAACTTCTTCTACCAACCATAACACAAGTATTTAAATTTGCTTTATGTGCCTGCAGGCCCGTCTTAATATACAAATTTCACAAGTTTAACTGCCTTCTTGGGCTACATACGAAATTTTACATTATTTTATCTCAATTAATTGTGATCTCTGTGTGGGCTAAATAGGACACTTATTATTTTCGCAAATAAATCTGGCTGGCTGAGCGATTGGCGTTTCCTTCTATCCATTTCTGTGCTAAATGTCGTCAAGTATTTGCTTAATTTTTCGTTTTCTTTTTTTCCTCAGTGCATGAAGTTCTACGCTCCACGATTCTAGATATTTTACAAAATATTTTACTCCCTATTGTGTGTTAATTCTCAAGAAACATTTATCTACCACTAGGATTCTCGAAAACCTAAAAACGTTTGACGAGAACAAAGTTGGACAATTTTTGTGCTACCACTTTACTGTGACCTTTAACAGTTCAGTTTTACTTCACTATCGCCTTTAACAGTTACATTGTAGGCGATGGCGCTGCGACAAGCCGCCAAACCTTTAATATTGATTTCCTTTTCTTTTGCACATTTTTTTCTAGAGTTCTTGTCATCTTGTCATCATATAGTATAGCATTGGGATGTGTGACAAGTGTTGCCATTTGGCATATACAGTGAATGGATAATCGTTAGCACTGTAGGCAACAAACAGTTATAGTATAAACAAATTAAAAACAAATAACGCGCTAAAAGTAAAGAAATAAATAAACGGAAGCAGAAGTACGTGGAATAAGATTTAAAAGCTAATTTAAAAAAAAAAACTAGGAACCTGAACACCTGCGAAACATGTACCATCGAATTTTTTCAGATCCTCATTCATTCTCTCTCTTTTGTTTGATTATGAATTATTTTCAAAATTCTCTTATTATCATCCCGCTCAGTTATGGCTTAAATCAGAAGATTTGGGTTTAAAAATTTGTTTTTAAATTTGCGTTCAGTCGTACAGCAGCTGTGGCCTGAAGAACAGCTTTTGCGTCAACGTAAATATTTTTTAAGTGCGTAAAGGCTTATTGTTGCTGTTTGGTTGACCGATTTGCCTCAGCTATGGGGTTTTACACATCATTTGCGGAATTTCATGTCAGCTGCCCTGCTACTTCCCATGTTAAGTCACAGGTTGTATAATTTATACACAAAGCCATTTATAAAAGTCTGTTAAAACCATCATGGTGGACATGTGATCTTCTTTACTCATCCCATTCTGTGCAGGTATAACTCGTAAATTTACTTTGTAAGCCATAAACTAGGGGTAATAATAATAACAATAATAATTTAGCGCTTTAAATTCTTGTCAGCAATATGCATTATTTGTGATAACACTGTTCACACGTGTTCATCAAAAAGTACTCCGAGTTTTGCAACCAAAATTTTTTTGTGAAAACACGCGCGGATTTTCGAAGGGACTTCGAAGGAGAATGTGAATATTATCAAAGCACACATTATCCTCCTTGTAAATCGTTGGTTGCTATATAAGAGTCGAAGTACAGTTTTCAGAGAGGAATCAATAAGAAATGAAATTAGAAATCGAACAAATAATTGATACACAGAAATCATATGAAATTTAAAAGTACTATAATTTTTGACAGCACTGTACGAGCACAAAACCACATATACACAGAAGAGTACGACGAACTTTTGTTGATTTACTGAACACACAAACAAACTTCATGTGTGTACGTAAAAATGTGAGTGTATGCGTTGCTTCCAGTTTATTGAATTGGAAAAACAAAAGATTATTTTAATATTTTTTAAATGCTTAAAACTTTTTTTCGTTTATTGCTTTTAGAAGAGGCATTAGGCTCCAACTCCGATTCATTTAGTATTTTGCTTTTCGCCAGCTAAAAAAAAATATATCGGCAAATTGTATGAAGTCCGGAAGTTGAAGGATTTTTTAAAATATTTATTCTTAAATACTCTAACAAAGAAATGTTTTCTAAGTACCAGTATTTTATACATTTTTATTTTTACAGTTATTTGTCTTTAGGACTTTTTCATTGGAAGTGAAAATTTGCCAGAACTTACAAAAGAGATTTCGAGATTTTTGTCAATTTGTCAAGTATCTTTTAAGGCTATACAATTTAAAAACAAAGTAATGACATATATAGACAGCTGGGATATGCACAAAAATCACTTACAATTATTGATTTTATATAGAAAAGCTTCAAAGCAATTAAATAAACTCAGTTGGTGGAATATTTGATGCGTTTTCAAACTTTTTTCGTCGTAGAAAAGTTACCAAGAAAAGCAAAACGTAAGAGGAAAACTCTTCTGTCTTTTGTGTTTGTGTTTTTTTTTAAATTATATTATTAAAACATTTTTCTTTCAATTATTATGGTTTTTGGAATATAAAATTGCATGTTTGAAGATACATATTTCTCAATGGTTTTCCAGTTCATTGACGAGCCGGCCAGCACCAAAAGTCGGTGTTTGTAGACAGCTACAAAACTCACAAAAAAAAAACAATTTAGTTAATAGAAAATTTTAAATTTACTTTTCTAAAGTTTTACATGAAACTCTTACCTTAGAATGTTTAGAAACAGCAAATGTCCTATTTTTCTTATGCTAAGACCAAAATATATTAATTTCTTAAATCGAAATTTTAAAAATCCGTAACGTTTCAATTTATTTGCACATCTATCTTTATTTCAGCATAATTTTGAAATTTGTAACTAAGATTTTGAAAGCGATTGAATTGCTTCACTTAAAATTTGGCGTCATAAGTGTTTTCTGATCCTCAGTTATGCCCTGATGCATCCATTTTTAAAATAGCTTTTATTATGTTATGAGATTAAGTTGGAGGTTGATATGTAAAATGTGTATAAATTGGACTAGGAAATATCCAACCTTAAACTTAATCAGATTAAATTTGCATCCTGATTTCTTAAGTCCTTTGCTCTGGTATCGAAACAATTCCTTCATCTGGATTTCGTCCTTCGAAATTCTTTCGTCAATTTGCCATCAGGTTTATATGAAAAGTGGCCTAAAAATGAATACCAGAAGTGGGATATGAAGTTTAAAAACTTAACTCCAGAGTTTTTAGTCCGTAATGGGGAGGTGGTTTCAATATATAGTTTTCGAGCATATTTGTTATTTATAGGCCATGGATTAAAACGATGAAGAGATACACCAAAGACGACATTGGTCAGGTATGGAAAAGTCAACGTTACAGTAAAACCAATAGAATTTCTAATGTGCATCTATTAGTGAGTCGGGCAAAAATAAATTGTGCAATACAATTTAAGTTTATAGCCGAAATGACTTTCTCGAAAACCATAATTTATATTTTTATCAATTTATTTATTCTGGCTTTTCCAAATCTCCACCAGCCAACCACCATGGAAATTAATAGCTCTGAAACATTGTAAATAAGCCCACCATTAAAATGTCATGTACAGGCGCTCCCGGCAATTAAAAAGGAAACGCATATAATTTAAAAAAAAAAAAGTACAAACAAAATATAAAGTGAGAACATAAAAATCATAGAAATGTGGCAAAATTTGACTCGCTTTCAATAGAAAACAGAGTTAATTTAAAATAGATTAACGAAACGTGTGAGTAATTTAATTTTTATGGCCACAGAACTTTGTGTCGCGTGCTTTCACCTGACACGCAGACAAAATGTCAGTGCAACAGAAATGATCAAAAACATAATGGTTATAATAAAAACAACAATATCAACAACTGTAAATTAAACGACCAAAAAGTGTTCGTATACCAACACTTGTGACCAGCGTTTGCAACAATACTCGTAAAAGCCGGCACTTAATGATAAATGCAAACTTTGTAAACACGCACAAAATGACCCAGTTCGCTATGTCTGACTGACACTTTCGAGGCTGCTTGCATGAACATGTTATTTTCTGCACGAAATGCATTTGACTGCCATCACAATCCACTAAGCGACATTTTCAAACAAGTGCCGCCAAAGCCATGCACGCATCAAATCGAGTTAGTCCTACGCGAGTACATGCTCGCCGATGTTGTCTAAATTGTCTAAATCGCAGCTTTAGTGCTTTATATGGCAATTGTATTGGTATTTAATTTGGCGACAAATATTATGGCAGGTTTGGTAAATATATGCCAAAATCAGAATAACCGCCAAATCCATTTCGTGTACAAGCCTCACAGTACCGTCTAGTGGGTTCATAACCCATTGAAAACTTTGGCCATTGGCGATTCACGGAACCATTAACGGAATTAGTGTTATATACGAGCACTTCAAAAATAATTCTTTCTCACACCGTCAATTTTATACATATTTTTATTGGCTATTTCTTAAAACATACTTTGCAAATTATTTAGATTTGCCAAAAATGGCCGGATAACGAATTATTATTTTAATTTACTTTATTTTACAATATGTTTATAGTGTAGTGACTTGCCATATTCAGAATCTAAAGGGAACCAGAGACGTGGTTAATATGAAATTTCACAAAAGAATCTCTAAATGGTCAAACAGCAGCATCCAGCCAGACTTAAGCATTAATTAAGTTGTTTTTGTTGGAAAAAAAAGTAGGAAACGGTTAAACTCTAAGTGTCAGTTATTGATCGGTGGGGGTATTGGTAAATAAATTTCATATTTTGGAACCTGCCTGTTTCCATGTCGACACGTTCTTTACTATTTATATATAGAAGAGAAGTGTATTAAAACTGCTAATTAAGATTTTCTTTTCCTAATTTGTTCGATGGAAAATATGACAGGCAAAAGCTAATGTGAAATTGAGGTAAAAAGTAGAATATCAGCATCATGAGCATGCCTCAGCATGCTTCAATAACAGAAGAAGAATCAATTTAGCAAAAAGAAATTTGAATTTTTACCATCTTTTAAAGAAAGAATATAAAATATAATGAATTGTTTGCAAATGAACCAATACATTAAAAATGCTTTTAAGCTGATTCCAAAGGAGAGCCTTTATAAAAAATGGTTGTAATCAAAAATATTAAAGCATCAAACGAAATAATAGAGACATAAACTGTAAGCTTTCTCCGTTTGTTTTAGCAAAACAAGCCACTGTGCAGCAAGCGGCACTCTCTCTCCGTCTCTACCTCTTACCATTTCATTAACTTCTCAATTTTCAACAGGTGCTTTGCATGTTAAAGTTAATTAAGGATTAGTATGTACAATAATAAAATATATACATATATTTTTGTATAAATAGAGCAATGAAAATATTAATTTAAAAAACCCATTGAGTAGCTGCTCTCTATCACAAACAACAGAAAAAATTAACAAAGAAATCAAGAAATGAATTGTTTGTAGAGTATAACATGCTCTGCCCACTGGCTAAAGAAAGTGAAATGCAAATGGCTGAATTCCGTGTTGCACGCTGATGGCTATCGCCATATTTATACTTGTTGTAATTGGTGATTGATGTCGCACCAAATACAAGCATACAATTGAATATTTGATGTATTTATGTTTGTGTCAAAGTGTGTCTTTAAAATGGCCATTTCCTTTTTTTTCATTATTAACCCTTTACAACTGAAAAATATTTGAAAATAAAAACATTAAGGTGGATCACGTTTTCTGGATCAATTTAAATATTGGTGCAGTTGGATCGCTTTACCTAATTTTTTTTGTTCTTGGCATAAAAAAGGGCGATTACAAAACACATTTTATTCTAGGAACATTTTCTACGGTAAATCTGATATTTGAATTTATGAAAAACTTTTAAGTCGATACAGGACGGCAAATTGGGAAAAATTTTACTACTTTTTCCATAGAATGCGTCCTTACAAATTTGAGTTACACCGAATTTTTTTTTGTAAATTACTCAATAATTTTCATTTCTATCTATTTCTTGTTGCTTTAGAAATGGAATTCAATATTTATGAAAACTATATTTTCTAATTTGTCTATAACGAGTTTGACTTAATCGTGAATGTGACAATAGCCAGGCTCTACTGTTTTATTTTATGTTTGTTGCGTTTCCTTCTAAGATATTATATGAAACAGAAGGTTAAATGGTGCTTGTATTGATTCCGTTCACACTTTTCATTAACCACTTTTCATATAAACTTTAATTTTAAATTTTGTTCATCAAAAAGGAGCGTAAGCAAATTTTTTGGGGGGGGGGGGGGGTAAATAGTGCCGGACAGTAGAAGATAAGAGCTTTGGAATACTTCAATGTGCAGAAGATTGACACCGAAAAGACGATGAAAGGCGGCAAAATACTACTTTATTTAACTGCTACCCACGTTTCGCAGCACTTTATATATAAAGAGTGAAATATTTTGGATGATTCATACAATTTATTTTTCTGCCCGCATTGGGCTACTGAAAAAGAAGGTCTGCGAATACAAATAGGTGTATTTACGATGGAAGATAAAGTGGAGAAAATCCCTATAAGTAAATCCAAATGAAAGTCTGAAACGAAATGTGAAGGAATGGATATCTTTTGCAAAGGAAATAAAAATAATTTTTAATCAGTATTCGCAATATGCGCAATCTGTGCAGCTTTTTAATTATAATAAAAATTATATAAAGAAATAAAACAAAGTCTTATAAAATTATCCTCTCACATTATTTTTTAAGCACATGTCGTCAATATCGTCTAAAAGTTTTCATTTTAGCCTTAAATATAAACTTTCTTTTCCATTTTAATGTAAAATAAAAACTTATTATTGTCAAGGAACTGCTATTTGACGAAGCGAGTGAATTTGTGTTATTCACCAGCAGTTGTAGATGTCTGTTAAAAAGTAATAAAACTGTTGGTTTTTAAACGAAACATGCATATAAAAATGTTGTATAGCTTAATGGTATAATAAAAAACGTTTTCTTATGTCCTTAAGAGATTTTGAGGACATTTAGAAAACGCAAAGTCTTACAGAACAACTTCAGTGGCAACAATCCATCAAGTGCGACGGCAGCGTGCACGTTGTAAATCGTGTTTCAATTTAATTTAAAATTTTTTCACTTTTTTCACTCCCAAACAAAATTTTTTAATATATTTCTGAAACGAACAATCTC
Organism: Epicampocera succincta; assembly: GCA_932526305.1. Classification (NCBI taxonomy): domain Eukaryota; kingdom Metazoa; phylum Arthropoda; class Insecta; order Diptera; family Tachinidae; genus Epicampocera; species Epicampocera succincta. Next base: position 66,219,941 of record OW052034.1, read on the forward strand.
ACCATAACCGAATGCGGACATATTTTTGGCTTCACACGGAGTTTCACTTGCCGTTTGACACTGTAGTGCTCTAGTGTTCCCACTTCGGTTGATGTGCCATCATCAGCACTTGCTCGGCTCTGCAATGCCATAAATCGAGCTCTCCGTCAAATTCAAGTTGGAATCGAAGACAATGAAGTCTTTATTAATGATAAAGGCGTGGTAAACATTATTACTAAAATACAAGTCGCTTTCCAAAACATAATGGGCAACTTCCCTGACGATCATCCACAAGTTAAACTTCTCATAAATAGACTTAAAAAACCTAATAAAGCTATTCAATTCCTTATACATGATCAACAACATCTCCAAGATGCAGTTGAGGGAAAAGTTTACTGTCCCTTCTGATCGCTTATAGTCCAATTTGGAAACATTTACTTTGTCTCAAAAATTCCATTTACTTTGTCTCAAGTGAATATGTTGTTGCTGTGTTAAAAAAAAAAAAACTTTTGTAAATGAACACTTTACAAATTACAAGTATTTTTCCACTTTTCAGTCCTTTGGATGTCCTCTTAAGAGAAATTGCCTCATTTCAATCTAAAAATACTTTAAAACATGTTAAAATATTCTACTAAAAGATAATTCCGTTTCCTCCTTAAAAAGTATATTAAAATTCTAATAGAACTGTTGCAACCACAGCAATGAAAGCTAAATGTCACATATAATTTGAAGACACGTTCTGGCTATAACAATTATTTGTAGTTTAAGTTACATTTTACAACAACATGGAACAACACAGAAGTATAAAAATAACGTTTATTGATGATGCAGCAAAAGCTGTTTCGCTCGTCAGCTGGAAAATTTACGGTGATTGCACATTCTGTAGGACATCAGTCTGTAATTACCTAAAATCACTTATAATAAAAGATCTACTACATCCCTTAATCCGTAAAATACTTTAAGTAAAATGTTATTTAACAAAATTGATATCTAATTTCTTCCATTTGTGTTTATTTAGTGCTCACATAAAATATAACTGGGCCTTATTTTCCTATTTTTTATCTGAAACTAATTTAGATTTAATATATAAAAGTTTTGTGAGATGTTCTGCTTTAGTCTCTATTGTTAGACCTCAAAAAGACAAGCATTCATGTTTAATCAGCCAGACTACCATGTACATTGTACAATTACCACGAACAATTTACTTCGACATTCAAACAACTTCAACAAAGAAATATATTTTTAATATCAGTGAAATGGGCTTTATTGGATAACAAATTATATGGCTTTAATGTTTAAATATGGGCATTTGATCGCGACGCAAGGCGCTATCTGGAATACCGGCTTGGACCATTCACCAATGACTGTGAGATTCTGACCATCATCGTTTTTGAAGGCGTATGGATCAACAAAAGATAAAAAACGGACTTCAACGGAAAACAAAATTTTGAATAGAAATTCAATATCAATCACTATTTATGTATTTAATTTCAAATAACTTCAAAGCGTAGCTTTGGTGTAAGTCTATCACGAAATGTCAAACCAAACTAAACACAGTATCAATTATCAGCTGTTAAATGGGTTGACTAATGAAGCAGTTTAGCCAACTCAAAGTTGTGCTCATCGCGACGAATTCGCCGGTAAATATTCGCTGTATAAATTCGTCGTGTGAAGCACAATAACGACGAATAAAGAAATATTATTTGCAATTGGTAAAGTTGGTAATAAATTGGTGCAAAGACAAAACTTAAAAAATTAATACAAGAGTTTTGAATTTGTTTAAAATTATGAAAATAATTAATTTTTCTTAAATAAGTCTTTATTAAACAGCTGATAGGGTGACCATATGAAAGAATATGGATGAGTCGACCATATTAATAATAAGTAAAACTATATTTCAAAGAAAGATGGATTTTTGAACACATTATTTGAGGTGGTGAATGCATTTCGAGAACGTCTTTATAAACTTCTTACTAAATAGAATAATATAATAATAAAAAGTATTGTTCTATAAAATGGCGGCGAACAACTTGCAAATAAATGCAGTTTCACTTTCGCCGAGTGTGATGAATTTCGTCCAACGCCACGATTGTGTCTTTTATTTTTGACGACGAATATTTGCGACCAAAAATTGGTCAGCATAATGCACAAATTGGGAAACCTCTTTACTTTTTTTATCTGTTGTTTGTTATTTTAAATGCATTAATAAATGCAACGGCATATCTTTGCTAAACAATATAAAAACAAACTTTTTTTAAATCTACACATGGTTGACTATATAAAAAGTAAGAAGACATGCAATAACGAAAGTCGCTGAGGCAGTGAATAAATTGTTTGAATACGAGCCTATAGAGTAATTCTAGGATTCAAACAGAAAAAAATACAAAAATTTATTAAAAAGTGTTAAATTGATGCACACGATTATTATTTTTCAAACTTCAGCTCATTTTTAGTTGATTTAATTAATAATGAACCCAACACATAAAGGTAAAACTTTTTCTTAATGATTTTTGGAAGAAAAAAAACTAACAACACAACAATAACAATTAACTGAGAAATGAAGATTAGAAACTTAAAATTATTTAACAAAAATAATTAATTACAGCAATATGCCATTGTTGTAATAATCACAAGATATTATTTAAATTATTTGCAACACCGGCTTTGTCTCCCCCCTTAGAATAGTTCAAAAAACTCGGCAACACCAGCTTCTGTGGAGTAAAACCAATTGGCACTTGATATTCAACACCCAAAATTCTAATATTATCAATTTCTGTGCTGCTGTGTTAAATGAAAAAAAAAATTTCTATATCAAACTTTCTTTCTTAACTGTTCAATCGCAATTTGAAAACTCGTAACTAATTGTATTAGACAAAACGAAAGTCATTAAAAAGTGATTTCCTCAAAAATCGCAACACTTTTTTTTTTATTGCGAGTCAACACAAATCGTTTTACTTTTTACTTTATGGCTTCAATTATTGTTCTATCCGTTGCTCTGATGTTTGATGTGGTGTGAGACACTTATCCAGTTGGAATAACTTATGATTGTTGTTTTGTTACTCGTAAGTCAACAAAACAACATTCAATTTGTCTACAAGCGTTTGAATAGATTGTTGTATGGTTTGTCACAGGACCTGTTTCTTTTTTTTTTTTTTGAAAATGTTTCAGTACATGGACAAACGATTTAGTTCTTATTTATTGAAAACGGAAATTAATACTCCTGTGTTTATTATTATTAGACAATTTTTTTTTTTGTGTTTTGCGATTTTTGATCTTATTTTGTCGAAAACTTGTGTGCAAAACTTATGGAAACATATTACATTTGTTTCTAAATATACTATTTATCTTTTCAAATCATATTAAAATATCAGGCAAATTTTCTTTAATTTTATTAGTAAAATTTTACGGCTGCCAAAAATTACAGGTTGACAGAATTTTTGAGACCTATAATTTATGCACTTGTTAAAAACTCTTACAAAAATTATAGGCCTCTATTTATTTAATTTTTATTCCCTTTCAAGTTATTTACACTCGTATTAAAAAGACTTGTTTTAGTATCATGTTCATATTATTGTACTTGATAAATAAATTGGCCTCAATATTTATACTGATATTGTCTATTCAGGAAAACCTTATTAACTAATAAATGATTTAAGCTATTTTGTAAAAGTGCTTTTTAGGATTCACAAAAATGTGAATTAGATTCTAATGGAGGAAAAAAATAAGTAAAATAAAATAATAATAAATCATTCATTTCCATACAAATCATTTCATTCATCTTTTAATGAAAGGAAGAAAAAAAAGATATTACCAAATCTAAACCTCGATTATCTGCAATAGTCGGGACCGCAACCATTTTGGATAATCAACTTTCCCGGTTTCCTGAATATTCTTTGCTTAAATAGTTAAATTATCTGAGGATTTAATATAAATGTTTAAATAATATTAAAAAAAATTATAGAATAAAGGATTTTATTTTACGTGGTTTCTTAAACAAATCATCTGATATATATTTCTTCTTTTTAAATTCATATCTTCGTCGACAAGCTTTTTATGAATACGATTCGTAGTTATCAAATATGGAAATTAAATCAAACATGCGTCTACACATGCTTCGGGCTCATCTTACTCGGCCAAGTGAGTTCCCTATTTTTCGTTTTGGGCACAATTTGTTCGCTTTTTCAAAATCAATCGCAAAACTTAAGGATTTCTGCTTAATGATGGACAGCAGATGTGTAGCAAGTTTTTTTTAATACGGCTGTTAGAGTTCCCACATGCCTCTAGAATTCAAAAAATTCAACATATTCACACTTTTCTTAATGACAGCTCCAGTGGCAGGATAATTTTCAAGCGAGTAAAAATGTGGCATCTTCCTGCCACTAAAACTCACAACGATAAGCAAAGTTACCCGGTTCAAAGCTTAATTGTAAGATTTAAGTTGTTAAATGTATTATTAGGATTTGAACTTCTAAACTCGCTTTTTTTTTGTTATTAATATAATAATTCAATGAATCAGCAAATTATAGTGGAATTCGTGAACCACTCTTCCCTTGTCGTGCATAAGAGTCGTGCCGTGAGTGCATAAGATTTATATGGTTGCTCGCTTGAGACATATCAAGCATGTCCTCGATACCTTGGGGGATTTCAAGTTGAGCTGCAGGTTAATCCGCCTTTTATTATTATATTATAAATTATATTAAAATAATACAATTAACACAACAATTTATGCTACAGGCCTGGTTACTCTACTTACGCTTCGACGACACGCAGCTATAAGAGGAAGTTATCATAAGCCATTAGAACATTTAGATTCTGCAAGGATGTCAGTCCAAACTATTTCCTTCAATTAAAAGTTGTCGCCAGCAGCGTTTGAAAACAACAAATTTCATAAGGATTTTACAGTCCCAGATACTTTAACCTTCTTGCCTATCAGTCGCATGTTTTTAGCCATCAACTGATTAGACGATAGTAATGAAACCCTCCTTTCACAAAATGGAAAATGGTAAAATTTTGTAATTTTTATTGACCTGTGAAGATTTGTATTTTTAGTTTATCATCTATATTTTTTTATACTTATTATATATTTTTCTTATTATTTTAATTTTGCTAAAATAGACTGCAAAAAAATGTGTGAAGAACCTCTTATCAAACAAACACTAAATCCCACTTCTGTTTTCAGAAATATTTTGTGGCAAAATCCAACGATAAATTATATTTCGTTCATTCTTACACGCACACCAACCAGACTGCGCAATTAAATATCACGTACAGCAAACAAATTTTATATTCGTTATAGTTTATTTTCTGTGTTGTCAAGTAAAATGAAAACTCAGAAGGAGCCGGAAAAGAGAACAACAATTATATTAACAACACAATTCATAGCAAATAAATTAGAAAAGAAACATTTGTTAAATTAAAACAAATAAATATTTCAGCTAATGTACGGACAAAATTGTCCGGCAGTTTTGCAAAAAGAAAAAGGTACTTTTTCTTTAGGCAATTCAACAAAAGGAATATGTCATTAAACGGATCGCTATTGGAGCTTTCTTATATGCGGAATTCGAACAAGCTGGAAAACTCTTATAGTGTTTTCTTCTGTCGGTACTATGCGGCATTTATTTTACCTTTCGTGTGATGGTCCCCTAAAAATGTAAAAAAATGCTACATGTGCAACACGGCTCAAAATTAATACCTCACCAATTAATTAAAATCAGTCAACTGTCAAGAATTAATGAAATATATAAATGTTGCAAATTAAATGAAATATAAATAGTGTTCGAGAAATTTAAGAGCTACAGAAAGTGGAATACCTTCGCCACATGATAGACCAATTGGTTTTCCCTAAGAGGATTGGTGATAAACAGCTGTCGCTCCAGCTTATAGTTCAAAATTTTGTTTCTTGTGCTAATTTTTTTACTAAAAACTTAAAATAACTACAAGCTTGAAGGTCTCATTAAACGAAATACATTTGAACCTCGGTTATGCAGGCCTCTATTAACCGCCTACATCTTTTGCCTCTATTATCCTTCGATTTTGTACTTCTGTTAACCGTTTTTTATCTCTATTGTCGGTGCAAAAATAAACGCTTTTCTCCACCTTTCATATATTATTATTCGATGATTCCCTTTTTCTGTACGCACTTATATTTCTTTTCACTTTTCCTTATAAACAATTGATTGTAACTGTTGTTTTTTGTCATGGCTTGATTAAATAGGAAGCCATTAAAAAAAGCGCGAGAAATTCCTTCTATTAAGGACAAAATTGCTTTAATTTCGGGCTATCGCAAAAACATGCCGCTTAAATTGTGGTCTGAAAAATATGGTGTTCGCGGTTTAATAAAAAAATGGCAAAATTTTGGAATATAATTTCAAAACCGACTCAAGCGATGGTTTAAAACGAAGATATACTCTTAAAGGTCTTAGAAAATTGTAGTCGTTCAGATAAATTTCAAGTCTGTCGCATACAAAAACCATTTAAATAATAACCAATTAAAAACTTTACAAAAATATTTTAAATAAATTAATATTTGTATTACGTACAAATATGTTATACATATGTACTTACTTGAGAGACTTATATAGTTTTTGGGGGTTTTATAACCTCTATTGACCGTGTTTTTCTATTATTCTATATGTTCGAAGCTCCATTCCGTGCGAGCTGCAAAACTGACATTCAGCTGTAATAAAATATATAAAACTTTTATTTAATTGGAAGATGATATATTGGATATATCATATCAAGGACTAGGGAACGTGGACTGTAAAAGATTATAAAACTTTATAACTTCAAGAGCATTATTCTCCTATTTCAAACTTATAAGCAGAAAAGTCTGTAATTAGTGGAATTATAAGATGATCTGTCTAAGATGTGTTCCAACTGCAGGATCCTTTGAGCTGTTAAGTTTGTAAATATTTATTTAATACTGTTTAGAAAACAAAATCTTCTTCCAAAAGCTTTAAACAAAATTTTAAAGTTAAAATTTTAATATATAGGGGTGAAAAACTTTCGGCAAATCTGGAAGTAAAGAGAAATTAATAAGTGGAAATATAAAATAGGTTCAATAAATTACAGTCCTGAGGTATTACTTCGCCTGCTTTATTTGTCCTATTACAAACCGTTCGTAGAAAAATTTGATTTTCTAAGAAGTGGCAGCTTCCAAACAAACGAAAATTTTAGGAAACTCATTTATATGCTCGACGCACAAGAATCACAAAATAAAATGTGCTAAACCTAAAATCTCTGGCTAATGTAGAAAGTCGCACTAAACTGTGAAGATTTGCGTTAAAGTCAGTTATCAATAAATTTTTATTGGTTTTAAATGTAAGAATACATTAAAACTTAATTCAAAGTTTGTGTTTAAAAGATTTGCTAACGCTTTTCATAATGTATGAAACTGCAAGCACTTTTTACGGAACAAAAAAAAAAATAAGAATCTGCATTTTTTAAGCGCTCAGAAACAAAGAAAAACTTTCCAAATAGACTGCAAGGCAATCTTAAGTGCTCGATATTGTACAAAATTGTCTGTGTGTTATAAGATGAATCTCAACAGTTCTATAAATTAAACACACAAAGGAGGAGTACATCTGTACGTGTGCATTGTTCCTGGAAAAGAAGATTTTTGAAATAAGTGCAGTTTTCCTATGAAAACAGATACGAAGGATACGTACGAATGTGGTAGAAGAAATGAAGCGGAAATAAATTGAATAACTGCAGCGTATCACGCAAAAATAACTGAACGAACAAACGAATAGTTGTGTTTGTTTGTGTTTCTTAAATAATCATCAACGAATACAAACAATTCAAAACTGAGCATTTACACAGAGCAACACATTTAAAAATTTGAAATGAAACGGTTGATAACACAAATATATTCGCCATACGAGTAGTAAATTTAAAAGTTATTCTACATATATTGTTTGTTTGGATACCAGACGGCTGGACCGATTTTCCTCCAAATTTTCACAACATTTAACGGGAACTCTCCAGTGAATTATTGGCTGCGTTAAGTTTTTCCGACTGCCTTAAGTTTTAAGCCCTTTTTTATTAATTATGTTCCTCCTTCCACATAATTTTTTTTAAAAGATTTTATAACATAAACGAGAACAGGCCGACTAAAATGTTTTGGTGAACTAGGGAGGGGAAAAGTGTGCCCCAATGTGTGTACCGTTAGTCTGTGTACCGTTAGTCCTGATGGTCTTTAATACTGTTTTTTGTACTAATAGTTTATTTTTAAGCTGAGCTGGATTTTCTGACACATTAGCCAAAGCAATCTTATGGCTTTCAATATTTAGTTGCTGCTTCTTCGCTTTAATGCGTTAATTTTCTGTTCATATATAATATTTTTACATATTGAATGCAATCTTCAGTTACTGAAACCAACCTGACATTCAAGAATGATCGAGTACTGATTGTTGTATTTTACAAAATATTTTCTTTGGCGAATATTACCAGTAACATCTTTTAAATAAAAAGTTTTTCTAAGTTTATCCATTATAGAAGCGGTAACATTTTTATTCTATTCAATGTGAAAGCAAATTAAAATAAATTACATTTTCATTCATTTGGAAAAATTTTCAAAAAATTCACTTAAAATATGCCACATATAATTTTTCATGAAGTACAACGTCCTATTTTCTCTTAAAATAGTGACATTTTATGACTCTACTGCATTTGGCAACTGTGATCAAAATCACTCACAAGAATTCGATCCTTCATACGTCATATGAATAACTAAAATTGTGCTGTCATTCAATTGCTGTTGAATGTTGCGGGAAAAATTAATGTGATGGTGGACTAATTCCACTCGTTGAACTTTTCAATAGCTCATCCGTAACATGCCTGTTTGGCACAGGCTATCTAATAAAATCCTTTACTAATTTCCTAGACAGTAAAAGGAACCTGAGGTGCTGCCTTAAAGTCCTCAAGGAACATCAGGCCCAGACTAGCCTGTACATTCATGGCAATCCAGTTCCTTACAGAGGATAGAAATCTGTTGCAAGAAAATAGCACCTCGAGCACATTCGGATTACCGATCTAAGACCACTAACTTGGTATCTAGCAAAGCCCCCTTTTCGTACTTTTAAGGTTAAACTGCAGGCACCTCAATCTAGAACCAACACTAGGCTCCTTCTTTCGAGGCATCTCCAAAACAAGTTGGTCCCCGTTCTGCCAATTGATCTTTTTTAAAGGTTGCGAAGGAACCCTCATAACTAAATTTCTACAGTTTTCTTACCGCACCAATTAAAGGATCACTTTTCCTCTATACACCCAAAAGGCCAGACCTGCTTCAACGGAGGAAGTGTTGCCAGACAATAACATTTTTGTTTGAGAATACTTATATTGCCTTGAATTGAAGTCTTCTTATAAATAAATGAATCTAGATACTTTGCCAAATTTTAGACTGCATTATACTTGTTTGTGTTAATTTAAAGATCAGCATCTATAGAATGGTCTTCTATCAATAGTCCAGCATAATTAAATAAAAACATTTAGAAGCTATTACTTTTTAGCTATAAAGGATATACACGACTTTGGTAAAATTGGTATTCTTAACTTTTTCATTTCAGTACCGCCTCCATCGTTTTTATATTCCAATATTTTTTGGCTGTTGCATAAATACAAACAAAGAGCGAGAGTATGATTGAACTTTTTCTGATTGGTTTGATATAAAATATTTTATAAATTTTTATTTCGCCTATTACAAGTTTTTGCAGTTGCTCTAATAATACATTCGACCGCAACTTTATCTGTTAACTTTCTATGGTATTAAGTGCGATTTGCGCAGAATTTATGATGAGTGCTTTAGGTTTTCATCTGATAAATACAGTAAATAATAAAGCGTTTTGTTGTGTTACTGTGTGCGGAAAATAAAACTTGAATTGAGTGTTTTATTAGCGGATTGAGTCAGGCAGGCGGAAATGGGCAAAAACTGCAAAATTACATGGAATTATTGCGGTCGATATCCAATCCTTTAAACAACAAAGTTTTTTTTTTTTATTATACAAGCAGGACATTAGTCTGTTCTTTGATTTAAATGTTCAATGCGTAATATTCGCACTTGTTAAGGTATTCAATTTCAAATTTCCTACAATATTTAAATATTAAAAAGCTTTAAATTGAACATTTAATAAAAAAATTAAACGAAATAAGAGGCAAAGTTGAGACTTCTGTTAAACTTCTTTAGACTGTTGTTAGCGGTTGCAAGGACAAACGTCTAATTCGAATTAATATATTTGTCTATTGCAAATATCGGCTTTCATGGAAAGAATAAGTACTCTGCACTTAAGTACTTTCGGGTTTTCAAATATAATATCAATTCAATTCCAAATAAAATTCCAAATAAAAATAATAGCAAAGTACATGGAAAATCTAAATGCTTTTAAAGATTTTTTCGGCCGTAGTTCATAAAAACCATTATTATTTAAATATCGTAATTAAACCCAAATCACGGAAAAAGTTCTATTTCTTTCTTTCTTTTAGACTTAAGCAATTTTTTTTGATATTTGAAACAATTTAAATGATTATGATTTTTATAATGTGAGTATTCTTTTTGATTTTTACTCCCAGATTTTTCTTTTTTTTTTGTCTTAACTGTTTTCAGCAGAAAATTTCATTTTTGCTTACAACCAGATTTGTTCCAACTTTTTTGATTTATCAGAAGTTTTCGTATGAAAATTTTTCCCAAAATTATTTAACATTTATTTTGCCTGAAAACTATGAAACAAGAAGTGAAATATGTTTGCGAAGAAAACTTTTTGAACGCTTTAAAATTAAGATAAAAAAAGAAAATATATAAAAAACTGCGCACATTAATGTGTGTACCTTGTTTTTGCTAATAAAAAGTAAAGCAAAAAAAGTATTTACATAAATCGTTTCCAAAACCAGTGAATCTATGTTTGGAAAGTGTTATTTAAAAAGTTGTCTGTTGTTCATATTGAGGGATTTCTGAAAACTCTGAAAACATTTGTTAGCTGCAATTGTTTTTGAAGTGCGCATTAATTATAATAAGAAAATGAGTTGCTACATTATTCAAAGTATTGTCCATGGGTAGCCACTGCTTTTTTACATCTCTCTGGTAACATATGGATTCTGCTTCGAACGAACTGCTCCGGTTTTGAGGTAAGGACTGAATCAAGCCAATTTCTGATACCCTGGGCTATTAGGCGGGTGAGCCAAAACTTCCGTAAAGACATTACGAATTGTGTTTTAAGAAATAAAAAAAATTGTCAAAAATATTTATAATGCTGGTAATACATAACAATATGTTAAATAAAATTTCGATAAGGATTCGCTTGTTTTTAAATATTAAGAATAATTTAATATGAATTAAAAGAAATGAAATAAGAAAAAAGTATTCGTTGCCAAGTCAAGCGCTCAGCTCTTGCCGCGCTCGCACTCCTGCCAGACGTCCCCAGAAGAAATTTCTCAACTGTTGATAAGAGACAAAAAAAACGAATATGTGTTATTTTTATTCTCAACTTATTAGCCCCTAGACATCCGCTGAGTCTACCCCAGCAATTAGCGAATTTTATCGTTATTGACGCTTTCCTTAAATTTGATCCAAACTTCGTTTAAATAAACTTTAAAAAAAAAAAAAAAATAATTTATATCTTGAGTCGTTATAAACTGTTTATCGTTTTATATATAATGTTTTATCAACATCTCATTAAATTTTACTGTGAAAATTATTTGTTTTATTAATGAGTTTTTCTTCTTTTTCTTTTTTTTTAGCAAAAATTCAATTCTGGCATATTGTATGTAAGTTTTATCCAAACAAAATCAATAACTGCAATTTATTGTAACCTTGTTCTTGAATTTATAGTTTTTATTTAGGATTTTTTTTCTACAACCAGAGAAAACAAAAGCAAAAAATATCACAAATTTGCATAGAAGAAAAAATTTTGCATCGTTCTTGACTTTTTGCAACACATATGGGTCACTTGAAATGCAAATGATTGTGTTTGAGCATCTGATTTGCTTTAACATATTTCTTTCCGTTTGCCTGACTATGAATAAATAAAAAAAAATGAAGAAAAACTTTTCTGTTGAGGAAAAAAGTTAGTGTTGCTGTGCTTTTGGGGCCCGAACCACAACCACTTAAGTCTATTTTAAACATTTAACAAAAAAAAATTATAAACCTTAAATTTTAATTACTAATCAAGTTTTGTCATTGGCATACTTCGGATTATTTAAAAAGGAACACTGATCGCAATTGTCCAGAAAGTAAGATTTTCGTCAAAACTCAAGATAAGCTGTTGTGGTTAAGCCACACAAAAGTTTATTATAGCAATAAATCGTAAAAAAATATGAACAAATAGAAGTATTAAATATGTTGGCTACTTTTGAAATATATTAATTTGAATTTTTATTCGCACCAACAAACAATTCAAATTCAGATCGGGATTTTTGACACCACGATTTTATATTTATGGAGCAAAAAGTTTATGTGAATCAGGGATGGACTGAATTTTCTAAAATATTATTTTATAAAATGAACAACAACAAACAGTGAAATATACATTAATAAGTACATATTTTCTTTATTTATTTTAGATAATTCTTCCTTAAATTTAGGTTTTTTTTTTGGCAATTTTATGTACGAGGTCTGTTCAAAAGTAAAGGTGAATTTTCAAATTTGGTGGAATTTTTACCAAACAAAAAACGCAGCATGAGCATCGGTCAGGAATTGTTGAATGAAAAGGTTCATAATTGGTAACAAATTAGGGTATATAATTATAATATCCATACCAAAGTCCAATCGTCGCAAAGAAAAAATGTCCAGGTTTTTCTCACTGCCTTCTCCGATTAACGTGGCGTCGTGCATCAGAAATTCGTGTCACATGGTCGTTGGTTTCATAAAGAGTATTCGCTTGAAGTTATGCACCGCTGATGAGAAGCAATATGAAGATGACGATAATGCCCACACCAGCAGGGTAGTCATGCCTCAGCACCACATTCAACAGTTTCGTTTCCGCGAGATTTCTTCTGTTTAAAAGTCGGTTCGCTGAGAAAGTTCAACTAGGCCAAAATATGCATATCCGAACTGCTTTAAGGATTGTAAAGAAACGCCGGCTGCCAAAAACTATAAAATAGAAATTAATTAATAAATAAATTGTTTTGCAGAAAAATCAAAATTCACCTTATTTTTTGAACAGATCTTGTATAATTGTTTTGTAAAACTATATATTATTAAATATTAAACAGATTTTTAGAGCCGTACATCATGTACCCTTATTTGAGAAGCACAATTTTCTCTACATGTTGCTCTAGGTTTTGTTTGCCAAGAAACTAAAGAGCACAGTTTTAAGGAACTGCACTTTCTACAAAAACAAACAAATTGCTAACAGTTTAGTCATTGTTAACCCGTATATCTGATCTATAAATAAGGTATCATGTCATGGCCTTATATGGTTCTTTCCGGGGTAGGCTGCCCAAGCATCTTTTATACCACATGACATCTATTTTTCATTTGAATAGAATTTGTTCTCACAAAAATAATAATACAAAAATAATAATAAAACTATAAGTTGTTGTTCTTTGCGCACTTCTGTTCGTGCAACTCTTTTGCCATGAAATTGTAAAGTCTTTGTGACATCACGATTGTGAATCAAATCAAGCCAATTAAATTTAAATGAATTTTCTCTGCATCCTCGAGAAAAAACAAATATTTGTTGCCACTAATAAATTAACACAAAAAGACAATGTTTTCTATTTTGGGGGTTTGTTCTATTTGCATTTGTTTTTGCATTATTTTACATTTACACACGTCTGCACAATGTCTTTGAGTTCTGGGTAAAATGTATGCGAAAACACACATGTTAATTGGCAAAGAGTTGGAACTGAAGCAGAACAATACAAAGTAAGTGTCTGAAATAAAACTCCCTGAGGAACTTCATGTGCAAAGTGTGATCATGGTGAAATAAAAGCAAAAGGGGCATAAAAGGGTTTTTGGCAAATATTGGCCATACCACAAAGACGTTGCACCATGGCAAATATAGCGCCAGAAATCTCGTTATAAAAAACAATGTGCAGATTTGAAGTGCACGACGGGAAAAGTTGAACTCACCAGTAAAACACCGTCTTGTTTTAAATTAAAGTTTTTAAATTAAAATATTTATACGAATTTTGTTGAGAAAGTCTTGATTTGGACAAGACTTTTTGGGTTTTTACCCGCCTTTAAAAGCGGTTTTCATATCTGTGTTTTTGTATTTAACCCGATCGATTTTACGAATACATCTGGCATTTCAATTTGCTTGCAGTTGGCTCCTACAAAGTTATCTTTTGTCGGCCGGTTTCTGAATTTTTCTATTTACAAGACTTTGCTTTCAATTTGATGTTAACAAATTTTTGGAAACTTCAGTAATTGTTTTGTCCGCACGGAAAAATTTATAGAAGTGTTTTTTATAGTTATCCTTGATTATTTCCGCTTGCAGACTTTTAAAGCCATTTCAAGAAATTTCTTGTTGTAAATCATAATTTTATAAAAAGACTGTAGTTTTTTAATAAAATATTTCACTAAATAGAAAAAAAGAAAATATTTCAACTGTTTCCACACCAGCCTGTAAAACGCTGTCGAAATTTTTACACTTCGTTTTTGTTTAGAGCAAAAGTATCTTCGTCTTTGTTGATGCGGTCACCAAATGATTCTACTGGAATATCTTCCAATTGTACAATATAATAAGCAACTTGTCTCAAAAAAAGTTGCTCTTGAGAAAATTTGCTTAAAAAAAATTAAAGTATTTTGTGGCCGTCATTTCTTGAAAAATGTTCTTGCTCTCAAGTGACTTTCCACCAGTTTGAGCTTAAATTTTGTTAGGTTTTCGTATGTTAAAATATTAATTTGCGGAGCAATTTGGAAAAAACCGGTTGGGTTCCGATTTGATATGCTACATTTAGATATATGTATGTTAATTTTTTTCATTGTTTGGATATTAGACGAACTTTGTCTAAGTGTTTATTTGATGGTATTTTATTAAATTTTTAGCATTCGTCAGCTTTGCAGCTTTCCACTGGACTGTTGCCTTTAGTGCTCTAGAAACTACAGAAATAATCCTAAAGAGACTTAAAAAAATCAATTTAATCCTTCTCAAATCACTCCTTTGCATGCACAAGGATGCACTAATATGGGTTCTCAGCCTTCCAGAATTTCAAAACGAGGCTGACGTTTAGCTTTTTGGAAATATTCATGCAGTTGTCTAAAAAGTGTTATGTTGCAACCACGTCAGAACCGTAATAGTAAACTTTAACTACAGCAAGAAATATATGCTTAAACGTAAATTTTCTAAATACACTGAGCTCGGGGTAATATGAGCTTTCACTATGCAAACGCAGAATTCCAACTGTATTAAAAATTAGATTGCAATTTGGGGAATCCCCAGTTTGCCAATTGCAAAAAATTCAAACTCTATAATAGAACGCATTGGAAGCATGACCTGAACACATGTATTTATTTCATGCCTAATATAAAACTGAATTTTAATTACTACGGATTTTAAATTGGCGAATTTAGCACAAACGGTTTTAGTACCATTTATTTGCTTTGGCGCAAGGATACAAAAAGTATAGTTATTAGTTTGAATAAAATGGGTTCAAGGTTTTTATTTAAAAATTTCCCATATTTCGCCACACCATTCGGTGTAGCCTCATCAGGGGAAAGTTAATCTTTAAAAAAAGTTTTTATTTGTAATTCGTCTGATATTATTACGGTCACTTTTGAGACGATGCATCTTTTTATTCACGCCAAAAAAATTCATACCTCTTGGAATATCCGTCATGTAACATGTAACTAAATATAAGCCCTGTAAAGTCTATACATGATTAAAGTATGTACCAAATAAAAATCAAAATCAAACATAAGTGTTCATTGAATTTTCAAACAAAGTTCAAACTGAGACGAACTTAATGCAAACAAACATTTACTTTTATAAATCATAAACCAACACAACTGAGGTTTATAAATAAACCATAATAACTTTAGGTTAAAAACCACACAAAACTTTGCTTTCGGCAACAGATTGAACGAAGGCATTAACAAAGATATTTTACAGGTTTGAAACTTTCGTTCCGGTTGTTCTTCTTGTAGCTGCGGCCAGCAAACCTTAACTTATTTAGATTCTGAATTTCAGAGTGTCTTATGCAAATGCAAAAATATTCATTTAGGGTGGTGTGTCAAACAAACTGCAGAATGCAACATGAAGCCTTATGCTGGCTGGCCAATGGAAAATTTCAAAATAGATGTAAAATTTGCATAAGAAAACAAGACAAAACTTAAATAAATAGTTTAAGTGGTAAATGTTTGGGTCTTAAAGTTAAATTGTTTCACAAAAGTTAAGTAAAATACTTATATAGATTTTTGTTTTCTTTCTCCTTCAGCTCAACATTAGTGTAGATAGACATACATACATACATACATTTGTTAAAGAAAAGGCATGTTGAAGAAACGCCGATGCTTTTGTTTTATTTTAATTTTAATTAAACAGGTCGGCTGTAGGCTGAGAACTCCTGTCATTTACATAAATCTAATCTTAAGTCTATATTAGACCTATTTATTGTTAATTATTGTTATGCACTAATCAATGGAGTGCCCTTAGGACTTATTGCACCACAGGAGTATGTTTTTTTGTAGATATTTACGCTTATTTCATTATTAACTATTAACATTTTGTTTAAATCACGCACGCAACAATCAAATTTTATTCGATTAATACAATTAGTTTGTCGGTGCTTTTCTGAAAATCACATTTTATAAGAGTGATTTGAAATCACAGGAACAGTGTTCGGTTTATAAAATTTTGAAATGTTATTGCCCCGTCTTCTCCATAATCAACGGCATGACAAATTAATAATAATTAAATAAATAAAATAGATGTTGCATGTGAAATAACAATTAGTTATTTCATTTAAAACAGATTATTGAACTCCAAATGTTATTTGATCTTATAATGTGAATTGAAACACAAAAAAGGTGTAATTTATATAGCAACAAAATATCACATGTGTGCTTTTGGAAGCACGTGTGGTTTTCAGTCATGTAATTTTCTGACCATGCCTTTATTTTCTAACTTTGTTCAAACTAATTTGTATCAAAACTTTTTCTGTTTTTTTTTTTTTTGTATTTTTCTGGTGTTTTTAAAAAGGCTGGTTGATTTTCTGGCAGTGGTATTTCTTCAAAAAAATTTACGTTGCCAAATTCACAAAGAGTGAGTGCCATTTTGCACAAACAAAGCTCAGATATTCCCGAATATGCAGCGGGGCCTTGATTATCCGTGATTCGATTAGCAGGCAATACGATTAACCAGGAAGACTTGTATTTTTTTTTTTCATACATGAATAATTTTGTTTAAGTACTGAAAAAATTGTTCTCCATATAAATGTATGAAATGTTTGAAAACATTAATGATTCAAAATCGAACAACAGTTTAAAATAAAATAGACAAAAATAATTTATTAAAAATATAATATAAACATAAAACATTTGTTCTCGAATCTTTGCTTTAAAATAAAATTGATGCTCATGCTAGAACAATATTTAAACTGCTCTCTTTCAGATTTCCTAATTTAAAAGTTTGTAAAAAACCGTGTTTCTCGTTTAGTTTGAAAGATTTTCCTTCCATCCCATTTGTTATACAATTATCCACGAGTAACAGACAAACAGACGCAAGTTCGCAGTTAAAAAGTGTTTTTGCTGCCGTTGTTATTGCCACCACTATTCTATGAATAAAAAATACCATCATTGTATTGTATTTTTCTGAGTTCATGGTGTTTTATATTGTTTATATTGTGCGCCAGTTAAACTTTTATTTGCACACGCTAAAAAATCTGATTCTGTTGACAATATCCTAAGAGCACAATTCAATTGCGTAATAATACTCGTATGATTGGAGAAACATTTTATTTTGCTGGATTTTTTTGTAATATAATTTCGTTTAAAGGGGATTTAGACGGTAATACAAGTCGTACGTAAAACCAAAGAGAAAATCTTATGAAATTATCTGCGTATTTTAAAAATAAGAATAAAGATCTTACGATCAATTTTTTTACGTTTACACGATTGGTAAAAGACCAAAGCAAAGAAAAATGTTTACATGAAAATACATCCCTGATCGAATGATGTGTGAAGGAATTTGAAAAATTTTAAAAAACGATGAGAGCCGTACGACTGTCAAATTTTCATCCGTATTTTCTCTCTATGCCGTATGGTTTCATTACATATTAAGTTTAGACGGTACCGTCCGCGCTCTTCTACTCAAAAACTTGACTTATCGTACGACTTGTGTTACCGTCTAAATCCCCTTTCAATCGTGGTGTCTGTCTAATCAGCTGTTTATGGCTCGGGTACTGATGGTTTAGCGTCATGACAGTTTGCTATAAAATAAAACTTTATTATCAGACTAATGAATGAGTTTTGGCTGAAACGTCATCTCCAAACATTCGAATTCATTAACGAAGACATTCAGTTTCAGGTAGTGAGAAGCTACTTGTGAAGTTAGAACTGTTCATGTCATCGTACCGCTCATTTTATGCAGCATCATTCTAATTGCATCTCCCTGATTAAAAGAAAAAAATTGAATTAGGACCAGGTCTGTAGGGATTTTTCATGTATGTATTTTTGAATGTCAGAATTAATCATTAATAATAATGAAATTTAGATACAATGTTTCGGTACGTGGGTAAATAAATTCTATTTAGTAGGCTTCAATTTTAATGTATACAATCCATTCATGAAAAAAAACTTAAATGTCATTAATAATTTTAAAAAAGATTTATATACACACATACGTGTGTATGTACCATACGTTGTATGTCTATAAAAAATCAGTTTACTTAAAGTCAGAATCAAAGGGGTAACGCAAAGGAAAAAGTATTTGAAATACGATTTTTATATTTATATTTGTATAACGGCCGTTGTAGCGAAATTTGCATTCAGTTCCAATTCATATTAATCCAGACGCGAACGTCTTCAACGTCTGTTTATAGCCCAAGCAGAGTTGGCTTGACTTTACAACAAAGTGTATTTTTTTTACTTTGTTGGCGGTCACCAAGGCGAATAAGTAACAGGTAAAAAATCGCTGTGAATTCTGCCACTTTCTTGTTCTCAGTGTAAACGGCACATAAGACAAATCCGTTGTTCAAGAGCTCGGGCTATCTATACTCTTTTGCCACTAATTTCCCAGAATGTAAAGCAAAGATGAGTCATGTGGTAGCCGGAAATCTCGAAGGATCATCGGCCCTTAACCAACCTAGTTCCCTACCAAGAACAGAAGTTTTTTGCAAGACAACAGCAACGCGAGGACATTTCGATCACAGAGCGTAGATCACATCCACAAAGTCTCTGCCAAGACGGGCTGACCAACAGCCGGATACCTGTTTCAAACCATCCCTGGCATATGTTAGTCCCTGTTCTGCCAATTGACTTTCGGCGGCGGCTTCAGAAGAACCTACATCACTTAAGTCATAGATGAGTTTTCTACAGTTTTGGTTGTAGTGCCAACCGCGGGATAAGTGCTCTTCTATACTACGGAAAGCTGTGCCCCAGTTTGATATACGCCATGGTAGAAGCTCTCCCATGGGATGCTAATATTAACTAAGATATTGAAAAAATCGGATGAGCTCTCGATTTGACTTGACAGCAACTATATTGATATTAAAAACTGTCCCTGGACATGTGCTGGAAGCAAATAAAAATAAATATTCAACGGCCAAAAGTACTCAAAGTGAAATTAGTGCTAAGAAATTTTTATAGAGAAATAATTTTTGTACCGTCGCCAGATTTTAACTTTGATTTTTGGAATTATAACAATTTTTGTTTTTCATTACCTCGCCCACAGTGAATTCGCTACTTTATTTTCTTTGCGTGTAGAACAGCAAATATCTTAATTGTTGAAACAACTCTTTTGTTTAACACCTGCAGCCAAAACAGCACAAAGTACGAGTATCCTCCATTTGTTTCAGTTAAACTCGTAGTTGCTGTATTTTATGGTGCAACTAATTGCTCACTTTATGGCTTGTTTTGCATTAAATGCCTCCCAGGCTAAGAACCAGCAAAGGGCAAAACTGCCAGCTATACTTAAGATGAACGTTTTTTCTTAACGAAATTTCATACATGAATAAAAATAAACGAAAACTATCGAAAGTTGTGCAAGTAATTCTTATGCAAAGCGTATGTTTTATGTAAAAAGTTTTATTTTATTGGTTTTTTAAATATTTATAAATATTTTGCCGACTGCTTGCAAACTGTGCGAATTCGCCAATGGATGTCTTTCGGTGGGGGATTTATTTGTGCTACATTTCAGCGCCGGTTCATTCAACCTCTTTTATATTCTTTATTACTTGATAGTTTTATTTAGCCAACAGTTTGTAAAGGCCAACCCACATAAAGTGTAAATGTCTTAAGACTTCTGCAAAGTAAACCGATGTTGAGCAGAAAATTGATTAGTTTTGTTTAGAATGTTATGAAGGTAATCTTGCTTAGCAAAATCTCATTGAAAATGTATAAATAAATGGCAAAGCATTTATTGACGAAATGAAATATTTTACTGCAGGCAGAGCCACCCCGAGCAAGAATATTGCACAAGAACAAAGTGCTAAAATAAAGTGCAAAATAATAAAATATGTCTAATATATCTGTGGCATTTTATCATGACAGCTTAAGTCGAATTTTAAAATTTGCAAAAAGTGCTCTTAATTTTATTAATAAAGATATATAAGATTGATCTGCAAAGATGGAAATTCTGTTTACATTTCTTAAGTGTTGAGGAAGGTTGTTATATTCTTTTTTGTCTGGCAAATTTCTCTCTCGTATTATGGCTGCATTTTTATTTTGTAATTTTCATTTAATAACATTTATTATTAAATGCAACTTTTCATTGAAATATCGGCCAAAAATTTATTTTTGTCTTATCTTGACTTAAGCTGTTATGATAAGACCCCACAGATAAGTTTTCAAAACCAGAAACTAATAACTAAAAAGTTTAAACAAATGAGTACAAATTTTAATAATTATATAAACACACACACACACGTACAAATGTTTACATCTAAATTTTATTAAAGCACATTTTTCGTAGAGGAAAACATTGTTGCAGGTCGCAAAGCTTTTAATAAGAATATGAGCCAGTGCCCGAAATATCAAAGACGTAAAAATCTTTATGATATGCCACATGAATGAACGAAATACCGTTCGCAGTGTGTCCTTCGTTTGTCTATCGTGTTTCCTTCAATGGTTCGATGCGTTAAGCATAGAAACAGGAAGCTGCCTGTATATCTTGCGTCCCAGTGCCATGCAGTTGGTCATCTCCATTGACTATTCTATAAAGGTTGTAATAGCAACCATAATGTGCTGCGATGGCCCCAGACAATATTCGTAGGAGTTTCCCATTCAGTCTTAGTACAAGTTTCGCCTTCAGAAACTTTTAGAAATCACACAAAAAACATGGCTGATGCTTTTGTACTGTTGCTTTTATGATCGAATTTGTCCATACCAAAGAAACTTTAGCCTTAACTTCCTGAATTTATTTTCAAACTACTGTTTTTCGATTTGAGCAGAATTGGATCCAGAATTAGAAAGGGCTTTTAGAAAGGGAAAAAAAATTTACAAACTGATTTTCAACCTTGAAAACAAACTATTAAATAATAATATTTCACACATTTCTTAGCAATTTACTTTATACGCCAAAAATGCTGTGAACTTTTAATATTGCAATAAGAACCCTTCCCCCCCCCCCCCCCCCCAAAACCATTTAAAAATTTAATATCATATAATTTATGAACGGAATGTTTAGTTTTTATGCAGCGGCTGCGAAGGATATAGAATTAGAAAGGAAAAAAAACTCGTAAAAATATTTCATGCAAGAAGAAATTCTTGTACTAAATACGTGCATGTACACACAAGCATTATGCAGTTTTTCACCCAGCCCGTATTTGGAGGATTAGTTTGGAAGATGTAGTACAATATTATGACTTTACTAGATACGCAAAGCTGATTTAGGGATTTGTTGGGCGTGCAAAAAACGAGGGTTAAAGACTCACGCAATTCATAGAATAAAAATGTTACTGAAGAAGACTAAAAAGGCAAAGATTTGGTTCCAAAATACTATTTTCTTGCCAAATTTTCCTTTTCCTTTTAAAAGGTGAGTTCCAATAGCGTTAAGTTCACAAATAAAACCTGACTGACTTTTCTTACAAAATTTATAGGATGTTGACTGGGAGTTTAAGCACTACCTAAAAATGTTCTTGCATGTGCAATGAAAACGTAGAAGTGTTAGTTAGTTGCACTCACTGACTCGCTCATTCATATTTTTTCTTTTTGCATTAAATAAACCAGCAGAAGTGCATTCAATCATGCATCTGGGTAGAAGTGCATGTTTGTTTGGCTCCAAGTGCGTCTGTGATTGTTTACATAGTACTTCTGCATTCAGCTTAAAATACTTAACAGCAAAAAAAAAACTTCGTTGCTTTGTTTTCTGAAAAGAAAAAAATTAAAAAAAAGAATAAAGAAGGAATCGTAAATTACACGTGAGACGAAAGATGTTTAAGGTATTGCAAAAATTATCGTCAAGAAAATTTAAAATACCCAGGAATGATGCAACTGGTTTTCTTTTGGGACCATAACAACTGGAAGGCTTGTAAAATATAATCATATATTTAAAAAACAAATCTAATATGTAATATTTAGTAAATACTTGAGCAGAAGAAGGAGCTCATGAGCAAGATGGAGTTTGCAGGTTTGGCTCATGAGCCAAGATTAATATGTACTTCTTAAAAAAAACTTAAAAATTAAACTTTTCGGCAGATTTTATGCTATTATATTTTGTTTTAAATTGAAACAACAGTAAAGAAACATTTTCTTTTTAATCTTAAAACAATTTATTTTCAAACAGATTAAGAGAATATAAATTTCAACACTTTCTATATCCAACCTGCTCCTAAAGCTATTTTCACAACTGAAAGTTGTGAGGTACATAAAAACAAAAAGGTGTACGGAACCCTAAACATTTTATAGCAGGAAGAAGCCAAAAAGGAAATATGAAAATTTCTTGTTTTAGTATGTAGTTGATATTAGCGGGACTCACGTTGCGTTTTGCTAGGTAAAGTTTCCATACGTTTTGCTTACAAGACTATAATACAATTTTTTGTCGTGTTGTAAAATAAGCTGTTAAGCCGCTAAATGCTTAGAGGAAAAAATCAATATGTATTTATACAATATAATAGAAATACTTAACTTACAAGTTAACTTAGTTTAACCGCTTGGACGCACTCTTTTGATTACCACAAATTTAAAGGAAGAAAACAGTAAGTTTTTTATTTAACTTTAAATAATCTACATTTTTGCTACTAAGATTGTTGCTCCAACACTTTTTTCAATATATCAAACACTTATTCCAGTTTTGGAGCTTTAGAGAAGCACAATAGGGAAAGCAATAATGAAGGTATTTGCATATACAGATAAGTAATCATGCATGTTTATGCATGCACCCTTTTTAATTTCTAAACTTTTGAGTTCGACTGCTTGAGTGAATTTAGCATGGCGGCCTCGATTAATAGTCGACTGTTAGCCAAAATCGTTTATAAAATAAACCATTCCAAAATATGAAGCGCACTATTTTCATTAGCAGAAACAAAAAAAAAAAATAAAAAAATTTCAGGTCTTTTCATTTTTAGGAAACGACGTAAAGTAGTTTATTTTATCCCTGGCAATAAGCGTTTTTAACATAATTATCAAGCAATTGAATAAGAACAGTACTGCACTTTAACGTCAAAGCTGAAGGCAATAATGAAAAATAGTGTCTGATTCAGGCTTACCACAGAAAACCAAAAAAAAAGGAAAATGCCCAATTAATAGTTCATTCATTATGCTCGTATATAAATCAATCATCTGTTCATATTGTTCCTTAAATTGAACGCAACCTTTCTTCAGTTCAAAACGAATTTGAGAGTAACAACTCGTAACTTAAGTTTAACATGAATTCAATTTAACTTAGGAAAGTAATTAGTTTAAGGCTTTGAGATAGACAGAGAAAGCATGCAAAAAGGTATCATAAAAAAACATCGCTCACAACTTACCTTTGCCATAACAGAATAAGATTTGTGCCGTTATGGAAGGTTCCACTGTTTTGTCATCTTTATAAGACATAACACATAAAATACGCAGTTTTACTTCGTGCCAAAAGCTTCTATCTATATAACAAATGGGAATTAGAATAAAAAGGAAACATGTGGGCCTGCAGATCACGATCTCGCACACAACCAGCATTTTAAAACACCAAAACAAACTCATTTTTAAGCTTTAGCGCAAAAATCTAAAAGAAAACGTTGCTTAAGTCATATAAATTGAAGATAAAAAACAAATTGTTATCAGGTTATTAAGCCCCTTAAAATGTGAGCGAACTTCAAAGTTCGAGATTATAAAAACAAGGCCCTAACGCTTATTAAAAACAGTTTACAGCTGGTAGACGATATAACTCAAGTATTTGCAGTTTTGGATTTTTTATTTCCTTGTTTCTATGCTCTAATTTAAAGCAACCAAATTATCTGGCTTCAGTAGAACTAGTCAACAGAAAACCTAGATTGAACATTTCAACTTTTTCAGAATTTGAAAATTTATTTTGCGAACATTATTCACATGCCTTCAGCACGCACCAATATTATTTTACAATTTCACATGAACTACTTTTACATTTAACATGAAACAGGAAGTTGATGCTTTTACATGTTAAAACGTTGTTTTAACTATGAATGTAGTTAAATTGAATCGATAGGTTGCTATATCAATGTTAAAATTGTTGAATAAAGTTGTTTATAATTAATCAAACATAAAAAGATCAAATATGACTCTGCACGAGGAAACCCATCTGGCGTGTATTTTGGGTTTGTCTCTAAAGAAAACCTTAAATTTTCATATGAAACCGGTCAAAAAGCCTCAAAAGCATCGGAGAGTCATTTAGTTAGTTAATTATAAAAAACCATAAAACCCCCTTTGTGTGTTTCAACAATGAAATGAGAACGGCCACAGTATGAAAATGCAACAGAGAGGGGAAACTTAAATTGCGTTTTACTTGTTTTGACACATGAGAGAATTTTTCCAGATAATTTGCCTTGTTGTAAATCAACATATATAAGATATATATTGTTTTTTTCTCTCTTTTTTTCAGATTAGAATTTAATTTGACTTGCAATTTAATAGAAATATGTGGACTTCATTAAACAACACCCATTTGATTAAGAAAAATAAGTTCAATTATTTAAATTTATATTCGTAAGGGTTCCAGTCTCCTAACGAGCAGGGTGGCACCTACAAAATGTCAACATAGAAGTAAAACAAACTTTTTTATTGTTAGTTGAATTAACATAAGACGCGAACTATAATTATTTTCAGAATGATATCTGTATTTGTACAATGGCAAAAACAAGCCACAATTTATTAAGCATTTGTTTTATTTAACTTAAGCAAAAAGGGTCACGAAGCCCCCTGAAAAATGCCAAACCAAAGGAATTTTTATGTTTTCATGCATCATAACTGCCATTAGAGTAATTATGTTTTTATAATATTAAAAACAAAATTATTTGTTCAGGCATGGCAAACATATTGCTGCGTGTGATTGTGGCAAAATCATCAGTTGTTGTCACTGTTTTGTGGATGTTGGCATTGTTCCATGTGATAAAAAGGAGGAATGGCTTAAGGACGCCCGATTTTTGTCAATAGTATTGTATGATATAAGAGCTCCTACATACACGCACGCGTGGATTGAAACTTTTTATTATACTATTGTAGTGGACATGAAAAATAGAATTGTTTTTCAGAGAACACGTGGCTGTAAATGATAATGATAGTTTCTATGTTGGTTTTAATGACAACGTGATGCAACAAGATGCTTATCGGAATAAAGAGTTAAATTCTGCATTTGTTGTTTTTCCAAGTCCATAAATCTCTTTCCAGAGAGTTAAAACATATTGAGTTTATGTTTTCTTTCCGTTTCTGTTTCTCTAATGCCATCGTTAGGCCTTAGTCTTGCTTAAACTTAAATATAAAATAGGGAACGCTTAATTAAAGATCCGGCTGTTAACAACGCCAGCTTTAAAATTTTGGGACTAGCACACTTTTGTTATTGTTATTTTTCATTTATATTGGATTATAATAATCGTGAAGTACTACAGATGGTTCGTTTTAAGAACCACTTAAGTTTGGATATCTGTTTGTAATCTGTATTTAATTTTTAGTTGAAATAAAAACTTAATTTAATGTTTGGAATATCAATTGACACAAATTGGTTTTTGAACAAAAAGAAAAAGAAAAAAAAAAACAAAAAAACAAACTCATTTTCTTTATATGTAAAAAGTTTATACAATTCAGTTCAGAATTATTTTTTGTTATATTATAGTTCAAATGAAATTTAATTAAGTTTTTATTGTGTTTTTCATAAATCTATTTACCAAAAATAATAAATATAAATTTTAGAAAAATGTTTCTTAGTACAATTAAGGTCGCAAGAGTACAGCCTTTCAAGCTATTTGATAGCATTTTAAAATTTTCAAATGCCATCCCTGGTTCACAATATCGCTCCACGATGAAGTAACGTGTGTTTTTTTCTTTTCGAGCAACCTCTCTTGCTCTCTTCAATTACTGAGATTTCGATGACTTTACAGAAAGTTATATTCCCATAAAAATACATTTACAAAGAAAAAAAAAAGGTTTTCATCTATATAATTTTTATTTTTTATATTTTTTCTTTACTTTGCAAGTAGTTTTGAGATTGGCGCTTTAGCTTGACGTTTATTGTTCGCCGTTATGCGAAAGAGCGTTCACAAGAGGCCGTTCAGAAATTTCATCAAATTTATCAGTCAAAGCCTGCACGATTTTTTGCTCTTGTTGCCATTTTAAAAATGCTATGCCGTATGACTATCGGTACACGCATTTGACAGAAAAGCGGCGCATTGTGGCATCTCTCTACAGACATACATTCTCTGGCCACTCACATATTATATTTTTCTAGCAGCAAAGAAAATTACTGACTCTGTGCTTAGAAGATTCTGAAAGTTATCATACTATAATAGTCGAAGGGGATGGCAATTCTGTGTTTGTTATCAATTATAGAAGGCAACTGACCTTCAATCTAATATCTAAGAAGTCATTCAATTTCAGTTATTAATTAAATTTATAAAAATTACTCCTTAATAATAATGTATGTACGAAGCATAAACATTCTGCCAGAAAGCAGAATTCTTGTATTTAAATCTGACTTCGTCCAACACATTTAAATATTCTAATTAAATATTCTGCCTGCCGTTTTTTGCACAGCGCATTATTTAAAGCAAATAAATTTAAAATCACAGAAAAACCCTAAGTGTTCATATGTTTTATTTATGAACCTAGAATTAATTAAACATTTATGCGAATTGATTATTTCGCATCATTAGACTCGCAAAACACACAAATTATGGAAATTTGTTATAAATAAAATTTTAGAAAAAACAAACTCTTAAAAAGTTTTTCAACAGCAAAATAGCAAACACCGAATTAATCTGTGAAGTATGAACATAAGCACGAAAACAAAAATAGTTTTCCATTTAATCGAAACAAATTGCTGCCGTGTTTGTAGCAGCTTTAATTGATTTAAAATAACAAGAGAAAATGTAGGAGTAGAAATTAAAATGCCTCAGAAAATAATTAGCTCGCTGTTGAACTGCTGCACTTAAATCGTTAACAACAACCGTTGCTGCCAATAATTGGCTTAGAACTAGTGGAAGGCTTTTTCTTCTTGTTTTTCTTTTTTTTTCTTCTTTTTTGTATTTTTGTTAACAAGTCCAGTGAAGTGGATGCCGATTCATTTAGAACGATGTTACGCTGCAAATAAATGCACTCGAAACAAATGTTTGGCATTTTTATTAAAGGAGCCCATCGATATTACCTGGTTTTTACTATTCCTTTATTCGAGCTTGTATATTTTAATTAACTTTAAGCGGTCAGTGCAGCTGTGGCGTGCGATCGCGGTGAGGCCTAAAATCACAAGCAAAAATGCTGCTTTCAGTTACAGTTTTTTCTTGCAGTTCAAATTAGTGGCAGTTAAATAATTGTCTTTAAGTTTCCAACAAATTCTTTCATATCCTAAAATATATCGGATTAGTTAAAAAAAGTAAAAAGTTTAACACAAAGTTTAGAACAAAGTTTAGTGCAAAGTTTATAATAGAAATTTAATTGCAAAAACTGTTTTAATGAGTTTTTTCTTTACACTTGGAAATTCTTAAAGATATTCCAAGTTATCAAAATGCAAAGATCGATGGTGAGATTTGAACAAATTCTTGCGAAATTAGAATTGTTTAACTATTTAATCTTGGATGCGATTTCTGGTGTTCGATGTGAAAGTCTTCAGTTTATCTCAGCAGAGGATCTATTAAGGTTTTAAAAATAAATCTATTTTTTCCTGTGTGATCCCAAACATCAAAACACATTGTAGTGATGCGGTTTTACAAATAAATACAAATCAAACAAAAAGGTTGACGACATTGGAATAAAAACATATATTTTTTATGCTTCGAAACATTTTCCGGTAATCAGTTAATTTGCAAATTATTCTGAATATTTTTATGGGATTGTTGGAAGGGCAGGCATATTTTCTGGAACATCAACATCAACTACAACAACTACATCAAGCACCATTTAATCATTTTACATCAACTCAAGCACCATTTAAAAACTTCCAAGATGGCGCCGACTTCACGAATACGCCGTTTCTTATTTGTCAACTGTTTTATACGTTACCATGAAATTTTTATATTATTCGCATAATTTAGCACCGGCTGAAGTGGTAATTTGAATTTTCGGCAGTACCTTCTCCCACAATGCAATGAGTTTCATGTTTTTTGAAACAACATCAATTTGATTTGTGAAGTCCTGCTGGCAAAAGGAGCTGCTTCCGTTCGAATGTCCTTTTTTTTCATTGAACGTTTTTAGCATTTCGATTTCCTTTGTCACTACTGGCGACTTAAGCATGAAATGTTCAATCCGAAATTGCCAATTTGTTTAGGAATTAAGTATTTAGAAAACACAAAAAGACTAGGACGACTAGTTTTTATCTTTAAAAAATTACATTAAAAGTTTTAGAGTCACAAATAGAGAAAGATTTAAGTAATTTTATTAAAAATAATTTATCTTGAGGACATCATAAACACCTAATAATTAACTTATTAGGGTACAGACCTTCAAGTCCTAAGTTTTGGGCTGACTCGAATTTTCGTTTATTTCATGACAGACGTTACGATATATATTTTAGCAAGTAAATTTTTTAAAATCTACAAATGAACGATTAATTGTACCTTTTCCTATTGATGTCTAGAGATATTTTTAAGTGGAACGCCTAAAGTGTGAATTCAAATATTTATAGGGGTCAAAAACCAGTTTTTATAACTACTGGGCCATATCAAGAGTAATACCAAAAATAAACAACAAAAATGTGAAAATTTTATTCTGAATTAAAAAAACAAGTAAAAGTAAAAGAAAAGTATTCTTTTGATTTAAAGTATCCTTTTCTTATGCCTATTCATTTTATTTTGTTCGCTTAAACTCTTCTTCTTTCTTAAGTCGATCTTACATCAATGTAATCCGATACTCGTGTTCGAATTCGCTTTTTTTCTTTTGTAAGAATTATACTGTGTCACATTGTCCTGAGAAGCAGCATAGAAAACCTTTCTTATTAACTTAAAAATATATGAAATTTGTGTGAAATACTTTCTTATTAACACTCCCTTAAAAGTCTGGTGAAAATATATCGCACTATAAAGGCAAAAGTTGCGGATCATTACAATTGTAAAATAATAGATTGGTTTTTTTTTTCAATTGTAACAAATATTTTATTAACTGCTCTTTAAAATAAATGGCTAAAATTCAAAGTCAAACTGTTGCTACATAATAAGAAGAAATATTTTTCGTTTTAAAATTTTATAACCATTTTGTTGATGCTCGATTGTTTGTCCTCCATGTTGAATGTGGCCGAATGCATTTGACATTTAAAAGCATTTCTACTCAGAAATATTTATAACATCTGGTTAATGCAACTGACACTAGTTCCATAATCAGGATGAAATTTCAAAATCATGAAAGCTGATGACCACAAGAAGTAAAAAACTATACTTTAGCACTTCTAATTCGATTTACGTATGTGTGTGACCAAAAAAGGTAAGACGGAAAAATAATTAGACGAAAACAATAATAATTCAAATACTTTTTGTACATAAATACGTATATTTTTTATAAAAGTTTTGTCCGAAGGAAAAGGTTTTTTATACATATTATTAAAGTTTAAAAAACAAAAATATTAAGGAAAAGGGCCACGATTTTGTACGCAAATATATGTGAAGGCAACTAGAAACATCTGCAATTTGCTTAATCTGATTACACTAAAACTTTATACAGGGTGCGTCCAATAGCATCCATCTTCATTTCCAAATTTGCACTAGTGCGAAAACAAATTTTTGCATTGTCTATTCTATAGCACGAATTAAAAATCCATTGCTATTCCATTCTACAAATGGCGGTATTTTTGGACAGAGTTGTTTTTTTGGTCTTCGATCAACTGCTTAAAATTCGTCATTGGTAGAAATTATTGTGGCAACAAGTGTCGTGTACCTACAAAAATTTTGCAGTAAAAAAGGTCTGAAAATGAAATTTATTTACCTGATAAATCATCTAAATCAACATAAAACTGGAAGGCACTGCTTTTAGCTGCCACAGGTGCACTGAAATGCCGCTACACAATGTGGACTAGACAAGTCGGAAAAAATTTAATGAATACCAGAATGATTTTTAGCATGAATAGAATTATACTCTAAACAGGAGTAGTTGTAATCCAAAAAATAAAAAGTTTCCAACATTACGAAAACATCTGACTTTATATAATTCGCATTAGTCG
Organism: Epicampocera succincta; assembly: GCA_932526305.1. NCBI lineage: Eukaryota > Metazoa > Arthropoda > Insecta > Diptera > Tachinidae > Epicampocera > Epicampocera succincta. The sequence continues at coordinate 66,250,819 of OW052034.1, forward strand.
ACGTCCACAGGCAAACATATATTAGTCAGTGCGATGACATATCCAGTTTATTGCCTGCCCTTAAAAGTGTTGAGAAAAGGGTGGTTTCTCTTAAATTTATATAGTTGAACTATTTCTACATTATCAATATGATAAGCAACTTTGCAAACCAACGTCCCGTCCCATTCAAACTTCTTCATATATAAAAAAATTTTTCTTATTTGTTAGTTTTCGTATTTAAAAAAAATCATATGCCAGTGAAAGCTCTGCTGAAATAGTCATTAGTCCATTCCAATGTGTATTAATCTTAATTGCGGAATCCAGGATTTCATTATGTGGATCTTGAATACATCACCCAATAGACCGAAGCCATTGAATGCCCGTGAAAAATACTAAACAAAATTTTGGTGTGAAAATATTTTTAGTAAAAATCGAAAATGTTCTCAAGCCCAAATCATTTCAAGTCATTAATGCATATTTTTCTGTTTAACACTATCAAACTTTATTTTTTGCCAGCTTTTGGTTCTGATACCAAAATCGAGTTTTTCGCTTTAACAACATCCAGTAATAAGTTAAAATGTAAATAAAGATTCTCTTCACTACTTTTGTATCGGCATTTTAAGTAACTATTTTACCGTGGCAATGTCCTTGGGGGCCATTACGTATCTCACTTGCGCTTAGGAATAACTAATTCCAAATGTCATTAGGGCATTAATAATTAGAAAACAATTATGTTCCGTTCAAATGTTCAATTAAAATACTCTTGCTTTTTAACTTGAAAAATTTACGAAGAAATTGGATCAAAAACTGTTGGTCATGAGTCTGGTTTTTGCACTGGTCGTTTTGCAAATTTTAATTTTATTGATATAAAACATACATACATAAAGGCGTGCCGACTTCTCTACTTAAACTGCATAAACTTCAACTAAACTAGTAAAATAAATTTGAGTTGAATACGTTTTTGAATACTAAAAGTTTAGAGCTTCTCTTTAAATTCGCCACCACCTCAACTGTGCAAGAAAGGCCACGTACATCTAAACAATGCAGCCGCCACCCGACTCTAGTTTCAAATCTGATTTAAGTGAAATCTTTTCTGTCCCAAATACACAAATAAAAAAACAAAGTATTTGTTTGTGAAAAAGAGTTACATAAACTGAAATTGTTATTTGTTCTTTTTTCACATTTTTATTTATTTTATTTATTATCTGGTAAATACAATAGAATTTGCCAATTTGTCTCTAGTTTATAGCCAAGAAGTGGATGAGGCAAAGGTCATCACAGAGAGTTTGATTTACTGAAAACATGCCAAAAAATTTAAAATGAAAAAAGAAATGGAAAAATATTTACAACTTTGTCAAAGTTCTTGCAACTTAAGCTTTCTGTTGTTTTTTGTATTCTCTAACATAATGGCGAAGATGCAACGAAACTTTTTAACTTTTCTCTGCTGAATTCACAAAACCTCTTGTATCCCAGTAACGATTGTATTGTTCAATTAAAATACAGTCTGTGTTTGTTGTTGCTAATTTTCCACACAACTCTGTTATTTTATCACACAAGTTTCTGAAAAGTTGTATTGATAACAGTGTTATCAATGTAGTATGAATGCCATATTATATTGCAAAGAAAAGTATATATGTATGTATGAATGTATGTGTGTATGTATATAAATTTTAATATATGCAAATAGACTTCGTATGATACCAGGTCTGTTCAAAACATAAGAGGAATTTTCAAATTTCGCGGCTCCTATTCATTCGACTATGATTTTGTTATGCAGGTACAGCCCTCTCGAATATACATATATTCGTAATTGCAGCTATTTAGCATATTCGGTTTGTTTGTGAGAACCATAAAAGTTACAAGCGTTCTGCGTGTCCAGCAATGAATCAAAGAATTTGCTTTCAATTTTGTATAGCAAATGGAAAAAATAACAACTTTGAAGGTGATTGTACTCTGAGCCAGAAAAATATATATGTACAAAGAGTACAATAATAAAATATGAATGACGACTCTTGTCCTGGACGCCCCAACACGATGGTGGAAAATCATCGAATCAGTATTAGAGAAAATTTTCGGATATTTTAGGGCTGAAGTGTGCGGCAGCCCAGATCGCCATCAAATTGTTAAATATTAACGTAATTTTGGGCTCAACAAGCTACACCATATTATGTACCAGCCATCATATTCTCTAAACTTGGGCCGCTGCGGCAGGACGTTCCCAAGATTGAAGATGCTCTTGAAAGGACGACGTAAGGACATACCGCCGAGTATAGCACACCTCTTTGAGATTTCTAGAAAACATATAAATTCCATACATCAAACACGATACAGGATTTTGTGATTTAAGTTTTTGTTATAAAAGTCTTTTTTATTAAAATGTTTTATTCTGAGACAACAAGAAAAGTAAATTGTACACTGGGAGAACTAGTTCTTCTAACATGCTAAATATAGGCCAGCTGTCTAATTTACAATGAAATTTAGCAACTTCTCCCACTTCCCAATGAATTCTTTTAAGACTGAAAGGTCAACACTAAATAGATTCAAAAATAAGACAATTCAAGTTTGAGGTCGTCCATTTTGAATTTATTCATAATAAACTTTTTTTAAGTTAATTGTAGCGACGAGCTAGAAATAAGAAAACTTCAAATTTAGCACAAAGTGAGAACTAGCACTTCTAGTATCGTCTGTCCAATGATAGTTTTAGTTGATGCAAAATCACTCTGACTATGAATAAGTGCTGGAAATGTTTTTGAAGAGAACGCTACAACAAAAAATCCAATGTGTTTTACAAGTTGCTTAAAGCATTTGTCCCGACAACTTCCACTAAACTTTTTAAAGTAAAATTTTTTAAAAACAAAATAAGTTCCCTCAAAATTAAATTAATTTATAAATATAATTTAAGCATCTCCAGAAAGTGCCTTTCGCGAATAAACGTTCCATACGAAATTGCACAACTTTCAATGCTTTTCTCGCTTAATCATGTCTTTCTTGTGATTGCAAGTGCATGTGCAAAAATATTTTCGTCAAATTTAACTTAATTGCAAAATTGTTTGCTGTCATTGACAAACACTTTGGCAAGTTGTGGAATGAAATGAAACAAAATCAAATCAAAACTTTGCCTTCAGTCAACATCAACATTTGCCGACAAACTTAACAGAGTTAAAATGAAAAGTACGCAACTATTAACAGAGTTATTGGGCTCTGCCCGAATTTCGGCACACGAAAAGCTGAAGAAATAAAATTTCATTGTTTACTTTTGACAGGAGCCACATATTTCACAGGAATAAATTACTTTGTCATATTTTTTTCTATTTTGTGGTTTATTTTTCTTTCTACTAATTACAAAGAAAAATTTTAATTATGTTGTTTGTTTCAAAGTTTAATTTAGGAATTGAGAGACGAAAAGAAATAGACTACAAATGGAGTGAAACTTTCAGGCAATTGAAGGGAGTTAAATATATTGCAGTTTTTACTTAAAATTGTTTAAAATGTAAGAATTTTTTGCAACTCACCTTTATTATAAATATAAATTTTGAAAGTTTTCTTAATAAAATGTTGAACGAAATCGAACCAAATATGTCAATATGACCAAAAAAAAAAAAAAAATCCGAGAATGGCTAATTAGGACTTCAAGTCGTGATTTAAATATTTATTACATTCTCATCGCCGCAATAGTTCCTAAAAAAATTTAACTTTTAATTTTGCAGCCGACATAAAACTATAATTTTCAATAAACTATAGTTAGAAACATAGAAAATTAATAGTGTACAGCATATGTAAACGGATGCCACCAAATCTATGGTCGGTGTCATGTATTGCACCGTGACAGAGTGTCGATTACCAAACCGAACATTCCGTGATCATTCGTATTCATAAGTGCCGCGTTCTTTTCGTAGATCAAGCTTCGTAGAAACGAAATAAGTAGTAACAGTCCACTAATAATCCCACAACGAAGACGAGATTATTTTACACGAAATAGTTGCCACACTGTTCTAAGTGTTGCCATGGTGTAATCTGGAGGTGAAGTAAAACTATATGTCTTTCCTTTTGAGTCTATTAACCACAAGCACCAAAGTCAATAGATCAATGATGTTTGCAGTGAAAAGGACCACTTTGGGTTAGTTATTGTCTAAATGGCGGATGGTTTTTATATAATTGATCAATATTAAATAGAAAATGCGTACAAACTGACAGATGTGTAAAGATGACACAAGCCCTTCTTCGACTAAAGTAGCAACTTGCCCTCTTTTTAGCCATCCGTGACTTTTTGTCAGATGTATTGAACTCAGTTTCGCAACAGAGAGGGGAAAAGTTGCCTCGATTGGCATGGCAACCAAAACATTAGAAAGCTCATGTATGACTTCGGGTGCTGACGTAAACCAATTTCCCGATCTGCCAAAAACCAGATTTCCTATTAAAAGTAAACTAGAAGAAAAAACTAGTGATATGTGATTAAATTCAGGGGAAACCCCTGAATCCGAGTCGGAATACGGTAATAGCACTACATTTTCTCCTCAAAAACGAAATATTAGGCTGCGTAATTGGGAAAGCAAGACAAAAGACGAAGCGGCCATTTTTGCATAACTTGCAAACAGCTCTTAACTTTTGTAACGAATGCTGCTTAGTTTAATGATTCTTACTTTCGTCCCTTAATTCCTCAGCTTTATAGTTTTTATTTTCCTTGCAATAGAATGTATTTCCCGCTAATGGATGCGCTTTCTAATGGCATCTCTAACGAAATACTGCTGCATCTTATTTCGTATAATGACTTCTGTAGAATATTCCAAACGAAGAGCAGGAAACTCACCTTATCTATCAGATATATGTGAATATGATGCGATGTAATCAATCGCGCAAAAGTATTCACCTGAGACATCGTCAGCAGCCTGTACAACAAAACGTACTCCCTTGTATTGTTGGGCTTTCTCGATTATTAAATGAACTTTCCAGGCAAGAACACAGACTCAGCAAATAAGGATATGCCATCATTTGCGTTCATTTCCATAGTTGCAACAAATTTATTCATCAGAGTTTTTGCAATAGTTGGTAGATGCACTCATTGCTAAGGTACACATTTGCCGTTATTAAAGTACCTAGACAACAATGTTAACCCACAAATAAACAGTTACTAGTAACAAGAACTCATTTGCATTTATTTTAATTAAAAATTTTGTTAGTAAACAAAATTTGCAAACACTTTTCGCACAGCCACACAAACATGTCTACCCGCTTTTACTTTTGCTAAAGTAATAAAAAAATTAAATTAAATAAGTGTTATTGCAATTCGGTATGTTTAATACGAAATAATGTGACATTGAATTAAAATTCACACAGAGAGGCATTAGCAAATAAACTGCATTGCAGGACCTCACCAAAAATGTTGCACAAAATTGTTTCTATTTTAATGGGAATCATTTAAGACAATTAAAATTTGAAAACGTACTAATATTAATACAACTATAGAATATGCCTTCGACAGTTGTTTCGTTTTCGATAATTACTTTACAATTATTATATATTTTTGTGATGACACCTGCTTTTTTCCGACTTTTTATGTTTTTGGCGAAGAGTGGAGTTATTTATAGGACAATTGAAAATATTGTATTGCTAAAAGTGATTTTCAAAAAGGCGAAGGACTACCCATGACCGGCCGCCCTTAACTTATATTTATAAATAACTGTGACAAGAAGATGATTTATATTTCATTCCTATAAGTTCCAATTACTTTTTATTACAATGCCAATGAAATGATTCGCCGAGTTGCAGCGCCTGAAAGCTTGAGGAGGTTCATTGTGAACTCTCTTCGTGTAAATTATAAAGTTTTAATTATGGAATTACAATTATAATTGTCAAAAAGGTTGGCGTGAATCCGCAAAATATGTGTAATGGGCGAAAATCTTGGGGTTTGCCCTCTAACATTTGAGATTCATATTACGGAGCCGCTGGTCAGTTATATTGCCCTCATATATCGATAAAAATTGTTTAAAATCCCGGGTAAAATGAATTTTCCCACAACCGAGAATCCTAAATAGATACTGAAATGAAACATCGACGAACGAATTTAGCACATAATAAATTTAATTGATTACACGACAATAGAGGCAGACTATTTTTACTTAAAAAGATCACAACAGCGCGGATTTGAGCGCTCAACAAAGTCAAATCAGAGCAATTGTGCGGCCTGTTTAATTTCATTAACGTCTATTATTTAAACAAACACCAAATCAATAGATATATTTTTAAAATATAATTTTAATGAGTGCAGAGTATAATTATTACTAAATTTAATTCAATACTCGCTGACAACTAAAATAACAAAAAAAAAATTAAAAAAAAAATACGAAGCTGTTTTTCTTTTGTTTTTTTTTCAAATGTCTGTAGGCCAACATTTTGTCGGTGCTGCCCTACTCACCAGTACACTTGTAGGACCCAAAAAAACAGCTTTACTCTTATATATTGTTTTGTTTTAATTGTAGAGACATAAATCGATCATATAAACTCAGTTATTCAGGTATATAATGAAAAACGATAAAGACCGAAAATAAATTGGAAAACGACAAAAGGTATAATGTAATTGATAACACTGTTTTGAATTATTGACTTCAAGCTCCCTTTCGTTTCGAGCAAAAAGTAATCGCTTTGATTGTACGAAGCGTATTTTTTCATTTTAATTGGAATATGTGTAAATTTTTAAGAAAATACAAGCAAATTTAAATTCTGTAAAAGCATTTTGTTTGAAATAGAAACCAGAAGGACGCATTAATGGATTTTATGCAAATTAACACCGATGTGGCTTAAGGATTTACTAAAGCCGACAGGTAGGATTGATTTAAAATATCTGGAGAATTATTATTATTATTTTTATTATCTCAGTTCTTTTTCGCATTATTTCCAACTGATCTTTGAAATCTTACTCCTGCAAATAGTCTTGATTATCTAGTTCTTCTTTGCATTATTCCCCACTGATCTTTGTAATCCTTCTTCTGCGAATAATCTAAATGCAGCTGCCAACTGCAATTTCATTGAAATTGAAGAACATGGCTGTCTGTGTCTAATTATATTTATATAAAATTATAAGACCTTTATAAAATTTATAAATCTATGTTAACCCAAACATTTAAAAGTTGTTCATGTCAGCTGACAAGTGAAACGGATTTGATTTATCCCCCAACTACTTTTTTTCATCTTCCCACAAAAGTGACGTTGCTGTCACAATGAATGACATATTTGTTTGATGACTTTTAATTACTTTAAATGCAAAAGTTTAGTTTTCAATAGTACAAAAAATGTTCCCAATACTTCTTGGTTTTCTGACGTTTGAATATTAAAAAAAAAACAGCGGTGCGGAATAGAACACAAAAGGAATATGAAATCGATCGACATTCATCACATGTAAATCGTTTTTCAAATTGGTTTCACCGTTCATTTTTTTTTTTATTATTATGATTATAATTAAAATTAAAATACTAAGATATTTGCCTTATAACTATAAAAAGGAAAGTTTTTTCTTGGTAACAATTTTTTTCTTTCTGAAACTATTCGTTTGTCTAAAATCTTACTTTCTTATACTTTTTATTTAGTTAATTTTTTTTTAGTGTGAATGTAGGAAGAAGAATACTGATATCGTTGTTGCACCGAAGTTTATGCAATGAGAAAGCCCTTCATTAAAGCTTCTTTCTAAGCTCTCAAACAGGAGTTGACAGGTCATATAAAATAAGTGAGATCAAGAAAGCGACTTGCTCGGTTCATCGAAATTTCGCACTAAAAAAACCCGCACGTATTTATAATGCATGTTTTTCCTAAAGAAAATCTAAAACGCTTAAGAAACTATTTTAACCTTGAACTTCAGTATGACTGCGCCCAATTTTCGTATTTAAAAGAGAATTGTTGTAGCAACTTTCATACTTCATGCTACAAATGTGGCACGCAAATTACATATTAAAATGACACTGAATATGGGTCACTTGAGATACAAATGATTGTATCTTTTATTCGTGCTACATTCTCATACCGACTACTTGTGACTTTTGTTAGAAAAGTTAGCAAATCCAAAAAGACAACTCACAAAACTAAGATTTATTGTTGTGTGTTTGTTGGTTTTAGTTTTGGTAAAAACTCTCAAGAGACCTTGAAGCATTGTTTGAGTGAAAGCAACACAAGACCCAACAATGGAAACGTTATTCGAAAAATCTTACTGGCATAAAACAAATTTAAATATTGGTTGGCCATGGTCAGTGAGTAAAAGTTCCAAAAAGTTGTAAAGACAATACAAATAAATCAAATTGTAACTCAATGCTCTGGTTTGGACATACATACACTTAAAACAAATAAAACATTTGTTGCAAAAATAGTTTTTATGTCACTTAATTTCTTTATAATATTTTATCTGGATTTATATAAGTCACAGAACTTATGATTACACTGCAATCTAATAAAAACTTTGTTAATAACACAAAACACGCAAATATGCGAAGTGTAACTGAACACCGGGCACATCACGAACAAAATTTGTTCTGGTCAAATTTCCAAAAATTTCCCAATTCAACGACCAACACTTTCTTCATACATACATTATACTTAAACGAAAACTTAAAGTTTTTTCCAAAATTTATTTGTGGGTTCTCCCCCTCTTCAAACGAAAAGTATTGCAGATATGAAAATACTTGAAAAAGAGAAAAAAAAAATCACAGCAGACTTATTCAGGTGTGTCACAGATACCAAATTCCTGCGAAAATGAAACTGAAAACATTTTTACCTTCTGTAAGAAACATAAAACTCATAAAATTTGCGTTTTCAATTCGCTTCAAAAAACTTTAGGTTGCTTAAATAAAAGAATTATTATAGTCAAAAAGCATTTCTATTGATAAAGAATCACGTTGTTTCTGAGGCTACATCTTCACAAACAAGCAAAATCAATTGGGATGGGGAATCTTTATACCTACGAAATATTTTGTACCATAAGTGTAGCAACGGCCATATTGACAGATTATATTTGACAGATTTATTTCTATTTATATATTTTCCAAATTTCTAAAATTATTTCACAATTTCTCCTGTCTTCTAATTGCTGAAAACGTGAAAAACACTAAGAATTAAAATATCACACAAACTACGTGACACATCGTACTATAAATAAATGAGTCTAGTATTTGAAATTTCGACAAAAAAAAAAACTTTTAATAGCGATTTAATAAAACTTGATTACACTACGAGTAGTTTAATAGAATTTTTGGCAAACAACAAAAATTGATTTCAGATCAATGCTGATTTTTTTTGCACAGAGTTATTTAAAAATCTTAACCGCCGAGTATTTTATATTAAAATCACTTCACAGAGTTCGCCCGCCGTTTTAGGTCTATATACGTAAAACTATCTGAGTTACATAAAAACTGTCCGGAATCGATAAGACAATTTGCTGCTGCAGTTAAATAATTCTATTTTTTAAGCTGCAATTCTGTAAAGTTTGTTTTTTAATTATTAAGAAAACAACATTATGAAGCCCAAAAAAGTCTAAATCAGGCGGAATTGAGAGCGTAACTGAATTTTTGTTAAACACTGATGCCAAAAAACTAAAATCATCAGATTTGTGGTGTCTTAATTATCCGTGTGCAGGAGACCGAAAAATGCTGTGATGAACAACGACTGCATTTTCCCGTCTCCTGCAACACAAAACTTTTAAACAAATTTTAACTATTAAAGGAAGAGAATTCTTTACTACTGGCACACAAACTTTCTGCAACAACTGCATCTGCAATATTAGAGGAAATGAGACATAAATTCACGTGAGCGGAATAGTTAAACATCTACATACATATATATCAGAGTATAGCTGATTATATGTGTAATTTTTTGCAAGAATATAAATAAAAACTAATTAAATTAAAACAAACAAATATAATTTGTTTGTTTTTTGTTTATTTTTTGTGTCTTCCACAATAAACACTATAACAGATGTGCAGTAATTACGAGGCTGGCTTCCAATTTGTTCCAACAAATTGCAATGAAATGTTTTTGCGTGAGTAATACTTTATTTAATTAAAGTTGTCACGCAATCCATTCCATTTTCCAACCACTGACTTTCTGCACAACAAAATCAAATTTTCGGACTCTGGGACATTTTGACGATAAAGTGGTGATCAAAATTTTTGACTATAAAGTGGTGAAAAAATTCATGATTTATGCTTTTGTACTGTACTTTTATGTATATCGGATGCTGTCTTTAGAAGGTTAAGCGACATTATCCATAATATTTTATTGCACATGAGTGAAAGTGTTTCGATTAGTTTTCCTGATGGCTAAAGATGCCCACATACTTGAAATTTGTTCAGTGTTCGACTGGGTATAAGTTAATGGAGCTGGGCGCGCACAGATCACAAGAACTTCTACATTTTCAATTTATTTCTGTTTTTGTATATGAGTGCATCGCTTTTAAGCCAATAACGAGTTAATACTTGCAAGCCGAATGAAAACAAATAATTGGCAGATAGACTGATACCAAACAAACTCCTTTTATATTTTTATTTACAAGTCAAAAGGCGTCTCAACGTCTTCGGTCTTATTTCTACTTCAAAATGCTCAATATTAGCATATATTTTAAACGTATTCCCACTGCGAAAACATTTCATTTAGCTATTCTATTTCTCACTAGTCTTTGTATATGTTTTTCTTTTTGCTTATAAAGTTCCGAAACAGTGGCTTATGAGTAATTTTTAAGTGACGAGCCAGTCTAATAGAAACAACTTTGAAAATCAATATGTCTTAATGCTTGTGCTGCAACAGGCTGCTCGTTTTTGGTTTTTGTAGTCATTCCTTTTTATTTGTTCTTTTTTCAGTTATACACAATTTATGCCTTTAATTAAAACCAACATACAAGCGAATCAATATTATTTGCTGTGTTTTTCCACAACTATTTTCATTGCATATTTTCAAAAATATGTACATGTTTTACCTGATGCTTAAAAAGACTATTTCCTTTTAATAAACTAATTTAAAATAAAAACTAAGCACATCTCTGAGAATAAAACTTTTTAGAGTTTTCGGTAGAAAAAGAAATTTTTAGTGTTTCAGTTGAATTCTGACATCGTCATCTGTGCAAATGGACTGAAATAAAATGGAGGCAGTTCGCATCACAAAACCTTCACAAGACACTACTCCCGCTTTCCTTCATCCCAACACCTATTTTCCAACTACTGCTACAATGCGCTGCATCTGTCGGAGTCATCATGTAAAAAACAGTTGGCAATTTTGTTTATTGAAATGTTGTTAAACTCAATAAAACTGGATTCACACATCGGAGCGTCAATATTTAATTCAATGAAAGTCATTATCAGTTCTAAACAGTCTCCGCTAAAAGAGGTACACCCTTTTTTTTAAATATTTTATTTTATAATGCTACATTTTATTAAAACAATGTAATGAATTGATTCAGATGTGATTGCTTTAATTTAGACCGGTTCCCGTTTGCAACGAATGGCTTCTTTAGTTTTATTGATCTCTGCAACAATTTCACGTACCGAAATCTTTTCTTTGCAAAACTCATTTATAATTTCCATATTGTCATTAATTGATAACATATTTTTTTATATAGCATTTGGTAGCTCTAAAGAAGTCAACACGAGCGAAGCAAACAACCTCTTCAAATAAACAGCAATTTCTTAATTTACTTGCAATCCTATAAATTGTTCTTAGCAGGGGAATCATAAATTTCAGCATTTGGCATTAACAGAAATATGAAACAGAGTTAAAATAATTAAGTTAAAAATATAGCAATTAAATACAACTCTTGTTGGTAAGTTTCAACCAAGTTGAATTTATTTTCAAAACAAGTTCGTCTTGATTTCAACGCTTCCGTCCGCTTATGAGGGATACTTAGATCATTATATTTTAAAATTTTGTGTCCGCATCCGGTTATTGGAGAATGGAAATGCAGGAATACATTTTGTACAAAGTTTGTCCAAAACAAACTAAAATAAAAGCTATTCCTTTGGAGAATAAAATCCAAATCTTAGATCGTCTATACATAAAGTGCCACGATTTTTAATTATTTATGTTATTCTGCCTGATATTTTATATGTGGAACCAGTTCCCTCATGTCTAATTCTAAATTCTGTTTAGTATTTCTTTGTTCGAAACATAATATTTCCATATATTTGGGTTACTGCATCTCATACTGAGTGTGTGGAGTACTTTTAAAATTAGTTTGTCTTATAACATTTTTAACTTTTAAAATGTTTTCTCAAAATTCATTATGATTTTTTTTATGATGATTAAAGAACAATAATAATTTTCTTTTTGTTTTTTGGTATTTAGAAAGACCTGAAAAAATATCTGGATAAGAGCAAATATTTGTCATGAATGTCGAAAGAACGAGTACATTCGCACTTATACACGATAATTTATCGATTCCTTGTTTAATTTTTCTTTATTCAATTGTGTAAATAATTGTATTTTCCTTTTAATTAATAATCACCATTTCTTTGCTCTTCATATAATTGAATTCGTTGTAGTATTCCCTGAATTTAATGAATTCGTTGGACGTCCAGTTTTAGTTTCTACCTTTTACTTGTTTGTTTGCTTGCAGTTGCGCAAGTTAATAGAGTTTTCCTTGAAATAATATTTTCATGACCACGAGTAAAATAAAAATTAATTTTGTTTACTGACTGGCAAACAGACAGACAGACACCACCGAAATTCACCTGAAAATAAAATGGAGAGAAAGAATTTCATCGTTGTTCCTGGAAGAGCACCGTCAACAACGTCGAAATAGAATAAGACTTCTGATGCGGATAAAGCTCTGAAGGTACATATATATATATATGTATGTGAAGCGAAATTTTCTTTTAACATTTGGATCAGCGTTTTCTTGGTTGGCTTTATATACATATATTTGTTGAAAATCTGTCCTTCAGCGTTTGATTTTCTTAATTATGATTTCAACAAGAACTAAATATGTTCATACTCTTCTTTTTTCTCTACTTTTGTGGAATAAGAAAATGTTCAAAAGTATTCCTATGGGAAATACGTCAGTTGTTAATGTGACAATTATGAAATAAGCCAAAAACCATTAATCACCTCAAATTGAGTTTCAATTTTTCTTTAGCCAAACTCAACCACGTTTGCACACAAATATTTATGTAGCATAAAGACTTGCGGCAAGAGAATGAATGGCAACAACAACATCTTTCTTAAGTATATCAATATGATAACCCGGAAACCGCTTTGCTGGGTCTCATAACTCAAAAATCCTCCCAACACACAAATAAAAAGTGTTTGATTTATTATTGGAGACGGATGATTTGTATATTCATTCTTAAATATAACGAACAAGAATTTTACAAAGTTAAAAGTGCTTCAGCTTATTTCAACATAATGTAAAATTATGACAATTTAAAGAACTTTATTTCGCCTATTATGCGAGGGCTGTTTGTTAACTGCATGACTTTTCAGTTTATATATTTAGATATATATATGTGTACCGTCCCTTGACGCGTTTCAACGTATATAGGCGCCTATGACCAAAACCAAAGTCCCTCTCTCAAGTCATAGCTGAGGCGCATTAATGGCCGTTGTGCCAATTGACGTTTATTGAAGACTTCAGAAGAGCCTGTTCATCCAAATTCGTAAAGGGATATTCCAGGATTTTGGTTGCCGTGTTAACCCTTCTCCTCCATGCCGTGCAAAACGAAATCCTACAGTTTGGAACATGCAGAAGCAAAACTTGTTTCTCAATAGGAAATATTAACTGCAACTTAATTGGAATGCAGCTAAAAAAAAAACTCTTCTCAACATAAACAAATCAAAAGCCTCAATGTACTCGTAAGAGGCTAAAAATCTTATAACCAGAACACAAAAATTATATTTTATCATTATTTTAGCCTTAATTGAAGAGTTCTTACTACAGCCTTTGTTTTATAAAGCACGAAGTTTTTATACATTTACACGACACGAATTTCATGCACGCAGCGTTTCTGCTTTTTCCCCTCTGCATCATCAAATAAATATTGTGCACAGCAAAAGTAACGTTTTGTGGTTTGTTTTAAATCAAAGTGTCTTCAGTAAAAGTGTAAATTTTTATCAATTAAATTCTCAAAAAAGAATTGTATTCTCGCGAAAAATTCTCTTCAAACCGCGCTGAATGGTCGTGTCCTGTAAAGCAGCTTTTCGTTTATATCAATTTGCTTCTTTGCTCTTAATCATAATAATATGCTCTGATCTACATGTACATACAGTGTAACGATTAGCTTTTTACTTCAATTTAAATATTAATTGAAGTGGAAATTTTTCCCCTCTTTAGGTTTTAACAAAAACGTTCCAGGGGCTCATTGGAATGCCATTTTAAAAACCATACTATTTGTAATCCTTCTTTAATCTCCTTTTTTGTTGTTGTTGGTTTTTGTGATGTTTATTTTTAAAGGTTGGAATCTTTTAAATTTAGAAAGTTATTCAAGTGAGATTTTAAATTCACTGCATGTTTTGTTAAAATAATTTCATTCTGATTACTCACACAAATGCGGAGTTTTATATATTTCAATTCACTTTCCCCCCTCCCTTTTTTTTAATTCGTAGTTTATACATATCAGTTTGCACACCAAATCCCCTTCCCCCACCACCCGCCACCCATTTTTTTACTTGTCTGCTCTAGTACTGAAATCATACATTGCTGGAAAGGGAAGTGTAGTCAAAAAAATAATAAAATAAAGTTTAATCCAAGTTTGTCTGGTAACTTTAAAAATTGTATAAATTTTCAATTTTTCCATAATACTATAATTTTCGTTAAGACTGAGTCAAACTTTCTGCAATCAAAAATTAGAATAGTTTCAATTCGCTCTAGAAATGAGGAAAACTTTTATTTTCTTCAGTTAAATAGAAACGCATAGAAATATCTTAAAGTTTTTATCCACAATTTGCCCATTTGATGAGGAGCCTAGTCTTAAAGTGGACGGTCGCCGTAAAGATATCTAATTTTTGCAAAATTTAGACCAATATTTTTTATAAATACTACGTTAATAATTTATTTATTTATTTATTAATACATATTTAGCGAAGGGAAATTTATACAGAATGTGTGGGGTAACGACTACCACGTGCACAATATAATATTAACAGTACATTCCCAGTTGTCTCTGTGAATAGCTGTCGAGGACCTGTCCCCTCACATGGAAGCAGTGAACTGCCATAAAAGAAATCGCAAAACAAAAAACACAATGAAGCTGAAATTGTCATGATTTATATCGTAATCCAGCTTTTGATAGTTTTTATTTTTTAAATAGCTAAACAAAAACATAAATAAAAAGGATTGATTATGCATTAAAATTTAGTTTTAATTAATATTTTTCTAAAAAAGTTTTCCAATAGAAAACGAAATATTGAAACAAAAATCTCTATATCAGAATGTGTGTTTGTTTGTACCTCACAAAAGGCAAGACTGCAAGATCTTTTTGAAATTTTCACAAAACTTAACTCGTAGTCTCGAATGAATTGTAGGGTACTTTTTCACGCCCAATTTTACGGCCATTTTTTTTTTAATTACATAGATTTCAACAGATTTTAATATATAATATAAACGAGCATGACTTCGCCGTTTGTGGACCAACTTTCAGAATTCTTTTGGCATATGGAAGAGGGTCACTAAATTTTTAGAATCAATCATTTACGAAAATATGTAAAAAGTCTACTAATTTTCTGTTTTAAAATACGGTGGAATAAGGGAGGGTGTCGCAAATTGCTTACCCCAATAATTGATTATCAAATAACTTGATCAATTGTGAACCAAGATTAGTTTTGCATGTTTAAGGGGATCAGAACAAAATTCAAACTTGCAGAAAATTGTTAGTTTTGTAAGTAATCAATGCCAAATATAAGGCAACATTATGGAGTTGTGCTGCCAGAACTAAGACTATATAGTGTGTGTCCAAACACTATTTGGAGGACCATGTCATTACAATTATTTAAAAAAGTTTGCCAACTATATGATTAGCTGATTAATGATTGAAATTATGATATATGTGTTTGAAATTGTGATATATCCATGTCCATAAAGCAATCATATTGCTTAGTTGCTTAACCGCACAATGGGATAATATATCTAGATAACAAATATGTACATATATCTTGCCTCTCCTCAAAACTTTGTCACCTCAACTCGATAGTATATTATTTTCGAAGTGCACTTATGTTCTTACATATACACATGCATATGTATTTATTTCCATACATACGAGCATTTGTAGTGATTTCGATTTGAATTGTAATTTCTACACAAACTTAAATAACATAAAACTTTTAAATCCCAGCCAATTTAACATTTAAAATTGTTTTCTTTACCAAGGAAAACATTACCATAAATATGTAGAGCGCAGAAATTATTAAAACTGTTTCACTGAAGCATGTGGCAGTCGAAGCACGCACATGGGGTCAAGGTTACTACGAGACTTTTATGTGAAAATCTCTTACGAGAAGAGACGGTTATTACACATAAAAAGAGGAATGTGTTTGTGGCAAAGTTTGCTTTAATTTATTTTGTGCGGAATACAAAAATTGTCGTTTTGTGCGACAGGCATTATTTTCTTTTAGCGGTTTTTAACTATTTCCGCAGCTTAAAAATGTATTTTGCATAAAAGCTCTTACATAAATATATGTCAGCTTGTGACGCCAGAAAGTTAATTTAATGGTAGCAACTGAACAGTTTGAATTAAACGATTTTAATCTTTTTCTAAAGAAATAACTTTTTAAACACTAAAATTATGTTGATAAATAGTAAAAACTAAAAAAAAAAATACTTTAGGACTATATATTAATTCAAAGTGAGGACAGAGGAAAAACCTCTTTGTAACTTCACCACCGATGTAAGTTAATTTAGTTGATAAATAGTGTAATTTCTTAGTAAATAAATAATTTTCTTTTTTTGTGCGCGAAATAAACACTTTGCGATAATTAATTGACACAACCAGTAATTAGAACAGGCAACAATATTTCCGGCTGTAAAAATCGATCACACACTCGTGAAAATATTTCTTGTGGCAGTTGGAAAATTTGGTGTGCCCGTTGAATGTAACATTTAAAATATTATTTAAAACAATTTTCTTGCATTTGAGACTCTTATATTCACTACTGATTGTGACAGAGGTCTTAAAATAGTTGATTGGACTGACTACTGTAAAACCCCAGTCCTTGAACAGTTATAAATTAGAAAGGAAAAAACGGTGGCAGAATAATTATTGATTGCTGTTAGGAATTTTTGGTACACACCAGCAAACGTTAATTGGCGTCATAATTTTCGCCATTGAATTTCAATACTATTTTCCTAATTTAATGGATAACAGTTTTCCCTCACTGGCAACTTTTGGCGTCTTTGTCATTTAGCCAAGATTTTCGTATTTAAAATCGAAATTATATGTAGGCAAAATAAAATTGAAATAAAATAGACAAATTTTTAGCACATAGACAACTTCAATTGTCGTGATAACCATTCAGGACTAATCAGCTTCGAGCTGTTGATTGGGTTGCTTGGCAGGCCGCCTGATTGCGGACACGCTGATATTGCTCACACGAGGCCCTATAGCACACGAAACCCTTTATTCGAAGCAAATGTATGTTAGCAATTTTATTGGCAGAGGTAATTAATATCACATGCTACCTTTATTTTTTGTTGGAATCACGCTGTTTACGTGTTTGAACAAAGATTAATGAATTTACAGATGAGATCATGTTGATGGAAGAAACGAAATGTGAAGAAGAGAAATAAAAAGGAAGTGAAAAGATTTATATCAAAGGAAGGAGCTGTGGCTAACAAATAAGTTTCTGTGACAAGTATGAAGATAAATTAAATTGTACGAAAATCACATTAATAAAAACCAATTTAGCTTAAGCGAAAGCGATAGTCAAGTTATACGATTTGCCTTACAGTAGATTTTCCTTAGCTTATTTTATACCATAAAAATATACATATAATTAATATTTAAAAATATATTTTAAACTAAAAAACCTTTTGCAAATACTTTTTTTCTTTTAAATTAAATTAACTTCTTCTACTTTTAATGTATAAAAAAGGTGAAAAATTCCATTTCTATTATGAGAAATTATTAACTATTTATGTTATATTTATTAATCTTATAATTAAGTTCTAAGACTAAAGTGCTACAGAGTAGGCCATAACTACCAAGTTGTATCGGCTTTAATACGATGTATATATATATATATATACATATGGGTTTTCAAATTGTCCCCTATTTTTCCCATGCTCGGAGCAGTTCGTGAATTCCTTCAATCTTGGGAACAGGAAAAAGTTACAGGATGAATTGGGTGATGCGTTGGTTGATTGATTGATTGCGGCCAAAAAATTATGGTTTTTCAATTATTCAGTTATTTTCACGCTTCATGTCCAACATTTCCGAAAAATTTAATGAGACGATCCAACCGATATGCCGATAACTTCAGAAATTTCTCATCACTTTCTCAACATTTTCGTGGGTCGGCGGTCGAGCCGATTTTACTAAAATAAAGAATCTACATGGCCCCCGAAATTTCAATATTCAACTTATTTTTCCAACAGATTTCGTACATACAAACACCCAGTCGGTTTCATACGAGTACCGTCTTTTTATAATAGCACAACAAATTTAATCTTTTGAGAAAAAAGTATCTGAGAATTGGTGGCCTGCTGCCAGCTTGAGCTTTCGCTCAAGATTTCCTCTGGAATTATGTAGTTGTTCTGAAACAAACTATAGTGTCATCCCTCTCCAACCCATAAAATATGCAAGATTTCTCTATTATGGCTTTAATCTGTAGAATGCTACGATCTACATCTTACAAGTTCTCAACTTTAATCTGATGGAATAATCTGTGTGTAGAACAAGTATATAAAGAACCAAAGACATTCTTACATCTATCTAATTTATATAGGAGCATTTAGTGCTAAAAACTGGCTATTTTTTCTTCAGCGCGAATCTTATTTAATTGATGGATTAAAGTTATTTTTACTTCTCTTGTTTATTTCGCAGTTACAATTTTTTTTTTCTACAATTTCGTTTATTTTTTTATATTGTAGGGCTGCTGAAAGCAGCTGTCAACGCAGTGAAAGAACCTCATATAAGCATTTTGCTATTTTTATACCGGCACGTTCTTATTCGCGCGATATTAATTTGTTTTAAATTTTACATATTAAGTATTTGCAACATTTTCCAAAAAATACTAAACGTTAACAAGTGGCATTTGAAAAAAAGAACATACAAAAATATCGAAAAATAATAAACAAAATTTCGCATGTATTTGAGAGAGTTAAAATTCAAAATTGATATTCAAGAAAACATGAAATTTGCTTAGAACTAATTGTAAAGATTATCAAAAAATATGATGTAGTGCTGGAAATACTTAAATACAATCATAAGGTTGGCGAAATTCGCCATATGCAGCAGCGAACGACGCACAAGGCAATACCAAGTGACCATCATTGATTTCAGTTTTAGTTTTCAGCGTTCTAGTAAATTTATTTTTACATTAATATTAACTTTGTTTTATAGCATTGAAAATAAATGTACAAAACAGTGAACAATAATTCCTCTTAATTGTTTTGTTTTGCAACATGGTCACTCTAACGGTAAAGAATTTTATTTTGTGTAGAAAGTGTTTTTTTTTTTTTGCTTCTTTTTCCTTATTTGACTTCACAGGACGAATTTTGTGTACGAAACTGTATCGATGAGTTCGTCGTTCGGCCGTGTCGAGTCCCTGATTAATAAGCAAAGGGAAACAAAAATATGTTGTTGTCAAATTAATTTTTTCTGAAATACTGACAGTTGCAAAAAAACTTGCCACAACATGACAAATTATCAGATTTAATCATTGTTAAACATTTTGGGCTTAACCTCATTTTACTACCAGAATATGTCTATTTATTTATGCATACATACATACATACATACATACATAAACTTTTCATATGAATTTAGTTTTGAATTTTTTATGTTTTTTAAATTCACAGTTGATTAAAGTCTTAAAGCTAAATAAGCAGTTTATTTATTTTATTTTACTTAACTAAATAAACTAGACCCAGCTTATTTTATTTACTTTAATTTTCAGTGATGCTAAATAAAAGTTGACTGTTGAATCGGTTGGCTACTGCATATTTTTATTCTTTTAACCACTTGCATTTCGAATTTGGGTCAGAGCAAAGTAGCATGGAATTTCTGCTAGAATTAATTTAGAAATGAAATGAATATGAAGTAGAATAAACTCAAACGAGAAACAGGCAAACAAACAAAAAAAAAACACAACTATAACCAAAAAACCCACAGTTTATTAGTTTCATACAACAACGAGTGCACACAAATATTGGAAGAGCTTCGCTATAAAATATGCCAACAATATAAACCACAAATATATTTTTACACACCGGCGCGTGGAGTAAAGAAACATAAATACGAATAGTATCATGTTATTAAGAATATTTCTTACATACAACATACATACATACATACATATGTACAACTGCATGGCTTTTATATAAAGAGTAAGTTTGAAAAACAAGTATTTGTTTACCATTTTTAATAGTTAAATATTTATACACATGTATGTAAGTGACATACACGCTACCACCCGCGACTCACATGTGCACACGTGTGACACCCACATACCCTAAAGCCAACCACCAGTTCTTTTAAGCGATATCTGAAACTAACATAAGATAAGAAAAACATTTTCGTTAAGAAACTAAACAAATAGCATCCTAAATAAATATAGAGATAAGAAATATATTTTAGTTTGGAATATTAAACAAACACACTAATGATAAGAACGAATCTTGATAGTCCTAGACTAGTTTAAGATATTCATGTTTAGCACTCAAGGTGAATATTTAAAAAATAAAAATCAGTTTATGAAGAAAACTCAACCACAATTAACGTTGTATTTCACTTGTATGTATGTATGTATGTATGTACGTGAAGAGTGAAGTTAAAATTTATAACGTGGGCAGACATAATGTAATTATAGCGTTTCACAATAATTACAAAATCCTGTTAACTAAAACTCCTGTGACCCGAGTGGTTATTGTGGACATTTTGATTGCTGGCGGTATTGCCAGAGTCTGAAAACCAATACCAAATACCAGTCATCATTTTGAATTGTAGTTGGGATTTAAAAATTTTCTACTCCTACTGCTTAAGCTGTCAAGCTGCTGTCAAGTCATATCGACTGCTTGTCTTCGCCAACATTTTGAATAAAGGTAGAATCCCACTATCGTGCTAATCGGCATACATTTTAAAACTTAACACGATCTGTTTTGGAATAATCTCATTCTTGTTGCAAATTATTATATTGGTTCATATCGGGCAAGTTGAAAATGTTAAAATAATCGGTTCACACTATTGGTTTACGATAAAATGGCTTTTTTCTCTTATTTTCGAGATCTCTGTGTCTCGCGCTCTCTTCACTTGGTGGCATTTCGAGAGCACTTAAGCAAGTTATATTCCTTTCAGAGTCCATTTCTAATATATGGAAATGTATATTTTTCATTTTAAGTATAAACTCTATTTTTTTGTATAATTTTTGCTTTACTTTGAAAATAGAAGTTTGCATGCAACTGTGTCAGTATATCGGGGCTAATTGGTAACTTTGATTGGCGCTTTAGTTGACGATGTAAATTTGGGCTTGATAAAAATCGGTGCATTTTTCCAATGCATTATTGGTTGGTTTTGTGCCGACGAACGTTCACATTATTGACTCTCGAAAAAACATGTCAAAGGCATCCCGATGTCTGCGCTTGTCGCTGGGAATTGGACATTATCAGTAGATGTGGCAACAAATCGGGGTATTATGCCGAAAGTGTGACTCAACTTCTTAGAAATCTAATTAAATGCAAACTAACCGATCCCATTGTGACATATCAGAAATTAAAAAGTTAATAAGTTTTATAGCTGTTTAATAAAGAAAAAATTGTTATTTAAATAATTTAACGTTTGAAAAAGAAAAGAAAATTTCGCTGGGAAGAACATCTTCATTACTATGAAGACTTGAATTAACAAATGAAATGATCCAATTTGAATAATTTAGGCTTCAAAATGAGAAACTACATTTTTTACCATTTACGACCTTAAACGACGTTTTTTAAAGGAACGTGCAGATATGAAACCACAAATTTAGAAACTGCTTTTGTCACAAAAATGATCTGCTTGCCCCAAGATACCTGACCCCAGAGGCAGATTGTTTTTTTTTTTAATTTGCCAAATAATTTATATACTTAGTGAAATTGTATTGTACTAAACCTCTGCTTTCTTTTATTAAAATTATTAAAGATGCTAAAAAACAAAGTATTGTGACAATTTCCTTTACGCAAAAAAAATCACAAAACAATTTCTTTAAACACAACAATAATGAATGCCTGCAACTGAATTAAGTTTAACCATAAATTGTATTGCATTTAACATAATTGAATGTTTGTCGCTTCCATTCAAAGTCTAAACATTTCCTGAATTATTTATACATGTAGACATATCGAGCCTTTGGTGCAATATCGTACTAATTCAAAAAAACGCGAACTGAGAAAAATGCATTTCATTTCATTATTGCAAATAAATATTGTTGGAAATCGCTAGAGGCAATTAAGACATATTTAGCTGTAGAATATGAACAGTTAGAGATGGAACCATAATCTTTTTTTCTCTAGGTAGATATTTCTCCAAAGATCATTTCTGCATGCCCAGCTCAAAAAATTCAAATTTTGAGTTACTACGGTATTGCACCAAAGGCTCGATATTTACATATGTGCACACGAAACAACACATCAATTGTTAATTGACAATCTGTCTCTAATTAAATTGAGAAAACGTACTAGTACAAGACATCAAATGTCGACTGGTTTTTAGTTTAAAGTGGACTCTGGCAGCATTTGTCTCCGCCTTTTTGGAAATATAGATATTATTCGGAAAAACAAAAACTAAAACATACTATAAATATTAACTCATTGTCACTTGAACTTTTCCAAATTCACTCAACAAAAAAACATCCTTTTTACAAAAAAAAAATCTTACCACAAGTCATCAGACTGTAGCATCAAATGGGTATTGTGTGCCTTTTGAAATGTTATTCGATACTTGAAACAACTTGATTCTAAAATGACAGAGTGCTATTGTTTTCTCTGTAAATACTGAATACTTCTTTATGGCATTTAAGGCAAAGATTTGGAAATAATTCTTTTGTCACAAAATGCAATTGCTCCAGTAGAAATATTCTTAAGGAATTCTTTAATCAACAAAGTGATGCTCCTTTAAGTTATTTTTGCATTTGTTTTTCTTTTGGTACAAGCAAAAAATTTTAATGAAAATGTTTAACAAATACTGCTTTATTTCTATCGAAAGGGTGCTTTTTCATAGGTGCATAACTTCCGATAGGGATAACTGCCGAATATTAGATTACAAATGAAGTGTGTTTGACTATTTTCACAAATCCCGGAAATATGTACTCTTTTCCCCGAACTTGTAGAGCTCTTTGCCAAGATTACTGAGTGCATAATTGTACAGCTGAGCAACTAATACTCAATACTATGGATGGTTTAATGACCACACCCGCAACGTGCTGGTAGAAGCAGCCATCGCCTCTGTAGACGTGAGTGTGACAATTTTGGATGTCGCATCTTTTGTGTAAATTTTAAAAGCGAAACATTAAGTCAAAGAAACGAATTCGTTCTTCCACTGTCGCATTTTCTAAAGTGAGACTTTATGTCTTATCTTTTCAAGGGATCTCTTTCGCTCTATTTTGACAACATCAATTCTAAGTTGGAATTTTTGTCATAATATTTACAGTTTCTTTTAATTGATTCCAACTCGCTTTAATAACTTTTTCGGTTATTTCAATATATTTTTTTCCTTTTTTACAAGAGATTCCTGTTCTTCCTAAAACAAATATAAAAGTGAGTCTGATTTAGGCCTGATATTTCTTTGATAGAAGGGATTAAATAGCCCGAGCTTTCGATGGGGGGACTTATATTGGGTGCCCCAATTACATATCTGAAGATGTTGCCACCTCCTGTGGGCCTGGTAAGTCGCATGAAACCGGTATTAAGCGGTTGGCAACTTCATTTTGCAAAGTTTGGGCTCCACATTCAGATTAGGCAAATCAATTTCACCATCTATTGCTATTAGTTGAGGCGCAACCGATTCATTAATTATTGATTGAGAAATATGTTCATTCTTTCACTACATTCATAGTTAGGAAATCTCCACTCGGTATAATAAAAAAATATATATTAAGGCGCAACCACAGCGCCGAATTAACTATAA
Source organism: Epicampocera succincta (assembly GCA_932526305.1). Taxonomy (NCBI): domain Eukaryota; kingdom Metazoa; phylum Arthropoda; class Insecta; order Diptera; family Tachinidae; genus Epicampocera; species Epicampocera succincta. The sequence goes on from OW052034.1 coordinate 66,275,067, forward strand.
AAAATAACTAAGACAATTAATTGTATTTAGATAATTTTATTACTTATTTTAACAAAACTTTATATATAAGTATTGCTGGAGTAATTAAATAAAAATCAACTGAACCGATTGAACGCGCTACCAAGACTGCTGATTTCTTGTCGTCCCATTTGGTTGTTGACTGGACTGGTCGTGTTACATCGATATTTGCAAACATACAGACGCTGATCCAGCAAAACTGTTTCCCACAAGCCAAGTCCAAGTTGAAATTAGACCTGATGGCGTGTTGAAGTTGTTTTTAGTTAAGTGCTGGTCAAGCCGAATTTATTTGCTTGGCAGTGTTGCCGGTGTTGTCAACTTCATATACTAAGATTAATTAAGTGTTTAGAAATAACTTTTTTTTTATTGGCCACATTCAAATAATTCTTTATTTAATTCCTTTTGTAAAATTCATCATAACGGAAAGCGTATTATAGTGTTTATGAAATCACATTAAATATTTTTATATAAGAGGGCTAAATTTACATCGTTATTGTATTTGGACTAAGAAAAAATTGGGCTAATTCGCTGTAAGTTAATTTAATCCTTGTCTTGAACAAATGACACAAAATTTACTGTTGCGTTCTATATACATACAAATATGTATATATAAAGATATTTCCCAAATGTTTCTCAGAATGCTCCATCGTGCTAAATGTACAAACGTAGTTTACGTTATATGATTTTCTTCAGCCTTCGTTTTATGTTACTAAAATAATATAAATTTTTATCTTATTTATATGTGTTTTTATTCATGCACGTTCGTAGTACCAAAAAATATAATCATTAAAAAAAATATAAAAGCGGCTTATTTTTAAGGACTATATAAAAGCCTATATGTATGTAGATGCGTACCTACGATGTGATACGAATGGCAATACTCTAAGTGTTGTGTTATAATATTGTCAGCTGAATTTATTATTAAAGATATTTTTCTCTCTCATATTGAACATTTCGCAAATATCACACAAAAGTTTCTTAAAGGCGCAAAAATAAAAACCCACCTAAAAACCCCACTAAACTATAAAATAAATTATGCCATAAACTTTACATTTTCTTTTTTCAACACAACAACAAATAAAATTAGTTAATGTTGCGCACAAAGTTGGCAAACATTAAGATTTGTACACGCAAAAACTTTTTAATTAAATTTAGTTAAAATCGTGTTAATTTTATATTTTTATGTGAAATAAATACGTGTCCTTTACAAACAACTTCAAATCATTTGGAACTCAAATTTGTACAATAGGCGTAAATATATAATAAAATTATGCGCTCATCACGACTTTAGTCAATTAGGTTTGCCTCCGCTTAAAACTATCCTGTTGGAAAGTTTATAGCAGGAAAACTTACAGACGATATTTAGACATGGCGACTAGCTTTTACACTGTAATAAGTTTGTATACCCATCGCCAATGTAGTAAAATAATAAAAACGAAATACCAAAGAAAAATATCCGAATTCACTACAATACGCGCTGTTCAAATTGGATATTCCCACGGCAAAGTATTAGCGCCACGCTCCTTGGGTTGGCCTCATACATTTTGTATGGACATAAGGATTTTTATCAGATAGACAATGAGTTTCTTTCTCAGCTCTAAAATGGGAATTCAGCTTAAATCGAATTAAGTAATTAATAATAATAAATTGTCATGTAGTAACGGGTCTCAACTATAAATTGATAATAAAATCAAACCATAAAAAGGTTGAATCAAATAACACCATATTTAAAAACTGCGAGTGTAAAATCTCTTTCCAACTCCCACTCTCTCGCCCCTTGTCTGGTTAATCAGTTTCCACTAAGTCTACCTTTGATTTGTACACAAGTACAGCTCATTGAATGATTAAATTAATGCATAGAAACGTTGAATCAAATAACATTATATTTAAAAATGACGAATATAAAATCTCTTTCCACCTCTCTCGCTCTCCTCCTAAATTGTTTTCAGTTTTGCTTTGACCAGGAGAACAATATCGATCAATTGCTTTATTATATTAATGCATTATTTCAATCAAACTAATTCCAAGGAAAATCTATCGATTAATCAAAAATGATGTTATGAATTATTTTTTTCTTGTGCTCCTTAAAGCCAATAAAACATTCATTTATGTATGTAAAAGAGAATATCAGTTTTCATATACACATCCTAAAAGCATTCTAAATAAAAAAATATCTCATAAAAATCCTTCTTTTTTTTCTTGTCACATTAATGAATCTACAAAGACTTTGTTCTTTATAATTATAAGAGTATATATTTAAAGGCATTTAAAAGCGGTGCAAGTATGTATTTCGTTCAAAAGAAAATTGCGGTTGTTTAAAAAGATTTGTATCAATTTTCTTTTTGAAATTTACACAAAAGAAAAACTTTTTATCTTTATAACTCGTAAAAATGTTTACAACTATTTCTTTTAGGCTGGAGTACATAAAATCTGTTTTTATCATGACTTAAAAGTGTAATTTAAGGATACTTAAGCGAAAACTTTTTGTGGCCAATTCTTCGCAAAGGTCATGTTGAAATTGATTTTGATAAAGTGAATAAAACTTGAAATTCATTTTTTTATGTAAAAATGTGGTTAAAATGTGTTTTACAGTGTTCTCAAGCATCTTGAACAAATGTTGGACTTGAGAAAAAGGACCAACAGAAGAAGAACATACATTTTTAAGCAGCGAACAAAAGGTCAAGGTTTAAACTTTTTGCGAATCAATGTTGCAAAAGATGGAGAAGGATGAAGCTGTGCGAACAAATAAAACAGAAAATGTTAAACAAAACCATTAGGATTCATATTTTTATTGGGTTGAATTCATTAAAAAAAAAAATCATTAAATTGACTTTTAACATATTTCGAATACGTTTAGTTTTAAGAGCGCATAATTTCACTTACTTGTGTATAATTTTGTTCACTGTTATAAAATAATGTGTTCATTTCCAGAACAACATTTTAACAGACTAAAATATTTCACTTTTAAAAACACTATGACAGGTGTGTTCAAAAAAGGAGTCGAATTTTAATTCGTGTCTACTTCTATTTTGGCCCCCTTCAAAATAGTCCCGATAAATTACTCCTGTGCTAACATTTTCCCTCATCCTCGAACCAGTTCTGATATGCATTTTTATATAGTCTATTGTCACAAAACGCCGAAGTCATGGGTCTCTTTAATATTGGTAACAAAAAAATGTCCAAACCCAAAAATTGTTGTTTTTTCTGACAAAACTCAGCAGTTTTGGAACAAACTTCATGCCCAGAATTTCCGAAGAAAATTACATGTCAAGAACCAACCGATACGCCGACATATTAATAATGATTTGTAGATTTTCCACAATAATTTTCTTTTGTTTTTATTGATTTGAGGAAATATTGCATGTTTTGTTTGGCAACATGGTTTTTCGTACTATTGATGAAGTATTTTTTTTTTTAAATTTCGGTTTAATAACATTTATTATTAAATGCAGTTTTTCATTAAAATATCTGCCAAAAATTAATTTTCTTCTGCACAAATATAATGTATTTTTATGCACTCATAATTAAAGTTCCATAACAAGTGAAAAGTTTTTTAAAGTTGGTTAGATTTTGCAAAGTGCTGATCTGATCATAAAAATTGGTTCTTTCTTTCCAAAACCCCTTTTCTAATTCAATACGTTTCCGAATTATTAAAAGAACCGAAACTATTTAGGAAAAAGTGCGAAGCTTCCGCTTAAAAGTTTATCGCTTCCTTGAGTGGTTATTCTCTTTGCAGCGGCTCAAGCGATCTATTAACTATAATTTATTTTTGAAGCATTTTCGTTTTTGTACTTTTCAGATTTTCTATCCTATTTTTATTCACAGGAAATAGTTTATTTATGTTTGATTTACGTCACATAATGTTGTTCATAATGGATCCCATTTTAAGCTTTAAACATTGGAAATACCTAGAAAAATTGAACATCCATATTTTTATTGATTATGACGTTTACCAACAATATCCAAGTCCAAAAATGAGTCATTTCATTACCAAAATTGTATTTATTCTTTCATACATCAAATAATGTGTTATTTTTCCGTTTCTACTGTAAAATAATTTCAGCTGCAGAAATGCAAACTTTAATGACTTTATTTTTCTCGAAGTGTTACGGTTAGAAACGTAACACCGTAAGAGAAAAATTTCGTTTCGAAAAAAAATTTTTTTTCAAACCGCTCTAATTTTTCACACCGTGTCATTTTCATACAACAACCATATAGTCCATTTTTAGAGCAGGTTAAATGCCGATTCTTTGCAATGTGAACATTTTTTTTTCATTCTTACTGTTATTGTTTCCTGTCGACACAACTGGAAAATCGCTATAATAAATCAAATTTCCTAATGCTTAAATAAATCTTTTTTGTTGTCTGCAAAATACCAGCAAAGAGAAAGCATTGCAGGGAATTTCGAAAAAATGAGGGTAGTTTAACAATTTTGCTAAATCGGATATTTTGCGCGCAGTTACTGTTAATCCAAAACAGGATCCGCAGCCGCTTAAAAATAGACTACCTCGTTAGTTTTGACGAAAGTGATGAAAGTAAATCTCAGCTGCCTAATTTTGGACGCAAAACAAACAATTAAAAGAATATATGATATTGATTTACATCAGCACATGCCATTTTGGCATTATGGCCTAATCTGATGGTGGACCAATTCCACTTGGCGAACTTGCCAACGGTTCCCCGCCCTCATGTGGTCTACAAGGCACAAATAGGCGGCTACTTCTTGTGATATTTGAAGGTGACACTTAACACAAACACCTTGCCCCAAAGCTCTTCCAGTAATTTTCTAGACAGTCAACAGACAGACGAGGCTCCTAAGTTGGAAGCTCAAGAACCCTCCGTCCTCAATCAACTTGCTTGTATTTTCCGCACGATCCAGTTCCTTACGATGAACAGAAACCTGTTGCAAAACAACAGCATCTGGAGACATTTACATCGCCGAATGTGATTTTAAGGTTTAAACCATAGCCGGAGCGTTTCAACCTATGGCCAACAATATAATTCCTCTTTCAAAGCATCCCAGGGGCATGTTAGTTTGCGTTCCGCCAATTGACTTTTGGTAAGCTTTCAGGAGCACCTGCATAACTGACGTCTTCATGTATGACTTCCTACAGTTTTGGTTGCGTAAGTTTTTAACTTGAAACTTTATTACATACGCAAAATTGCGTGGAAGGTACAGCTTATCCACTGCTGCTTATGGCTAATTGTTGTTTCTGTCTTAGCCAAAAAAAAAAAAACGCACGACTAGATGAAAAACGGCTACTTGAAGAAAACTATATTTAAGAGGGAAGAAATGTTTCTTACTTTTAGACCACAAAACTTTTGCCGTAGTGTTGAAATCGCAAGGTGTACTTTCATTTTGGATTTACCGACTTTATGAAGTGATATTAATGCTATTATCTTATTGCTAAATTTTCTACAACAACCGGTGCACAGTGGGAAATTTGTTTGCTTCCAGACACACCAAAAGCTTTTGATAGGAGTTAAATCTAAAAACTATAGACGGCTGAACACTCTGCCAAAATAAACAAAAATACTTCGCCGACTGATAATTATTTTTCTCTGAGTGTGATCTTGCACAGAAAATTAAGTGCTTATTTTCTCTTTAGTGTAGAATTGATATATTGTTCTTTGAATCAGCAAATATTTTTTTGTCAAAAATTTGAAAAGTTCTACCATTAACAGATATTGTAGTTTTACTAGTGTCGAATAGTAACAAGCAAAGAAATTATAAGGCGAATAGTTTTTGTAAAAATTATATCAAGATCAGCATAAATAATTCATCATTATTGAAACATAATAGAGTCTAAAAATATATGTTATTAAAACAACTGAAGATTTTCTATATCAGTAAAAAAAAAGACGCCCCCAATACGCTGAAATAAGAATGAGATGCAATTTTTGCAAATTTTTTGGTGACGCAACTATTTATTTAAACTAATAAAAATATTAATTGCAAAAACGTTGCAAATTTTAACAATCATTTTGTGGCATAGAATACATATGTATATATTAGAGTTGCCAACTGTTCGCCTTTGAAGTTTGTTTGAATAATTCAATTATTTGGGTTTGTTCTTCGATGAGAATAACGAAGAAGAGAATAAAAATATATACACAGAAAATAAACAATTCATAGAAAAAACTTAGAGATAAAATAATTAATAGTTATTAAAAAAATCACTTAAAAATAGAATACCTAAATTTTTATTACCATAAAAAAACTCACTTTCAACTCATACATTTAAGTGTAATACAATAACAACACTTTCTACTTACAGGATTTATATCTGTGGAACTTTATCATAACACCTTAAGTCAAGATAAGGCGAAAATAAAATTTTGTCAGTTATACCAATGCAAAACTGCATATAATATTAAATGTTATTAAACAAAAATTGTTAAAAAATCATGAATAATACGGAAATGAATTTTTCCAAACAAAGACAAATTTGTAACATAACCTCAAATTAATAAAATAAGATACAAAATTTCACAATTTCAAAATTCGACTTAAAATGCCACAGACATAAATAAATCAATTGCTATTTTTGTAGCTTTTTGCTCATTTCTGAAAAATCCCATTTCTTGAAAATAGTTTAACATTCGATTAAAAAGAGAACAGCCCATTTGCTTGTCAAGAATGCGTTTAATACGAACATAAATTCCATTTCTGAAATACTATGAGTACCCAACAACGTTTTTGCCTACTTCGAGTAAATATGGAGATTAATTGCAATTAAGTCTATGGCTGCAATAGTTTTTAACTTTCCTAAATTTTTTTTGACAAAATCATTAAAAACGTATGAGGATAAATTATTTATTTACTTTTTAGCTTTAAAAAAATAGTTCGATTAATTACCATTAATTAACCAATTTATTCATTATTCGAAAATCGCGAACTTAAAATTATTTGTTTGTTTGATTAATTGAATTGTTCTATATAAACATATATATTTATATATAAATATACTTAAGGGAATGGTAACAACTTTGGCGTTTGGTTAGCAACTAGGTAATATATATTAAAATCGTTGTCAAGATTATACTATATATTGAAGAAAAAACAGTTTTGTTGATGCCGTTTGCGTAAACGCTTCGAATTTTAGCTAATTAATAAACACAGCACAAACTTGTTGGAAATAAAAGTGCTCATGGGATGCTCCAAATTTCCACAGCTTCAACCAAAACGCATGTAAGCCTATCCCATGCTGAGGGACATGAGTATGTACATGTATGTATGTGTGTTCACTGAAGTCCTCACTAAGTAGCAGCAGGCTAATTTGTACAAAAGCAAAGTTCGCAGTTTCCAAGAAAACAAATTTTATTTAATGAATAATAAATAATATTTGTCTGAAAAATATACTTTAAAGAATTACATACATTTACCACACACACACCTACAAACACATTTCCTCAACATGGTAGAATGACAAAAATGCTTCAATTGAAATGAATAATCTGGCACAGCACGTACATATTATAAGGTACGCAATTTAATGAAAATACGCAAATGACAATGTTAAAAAGAAGATAAATAATTACCAGCAAAAGCAAACCATTTTAATTTATTTTAATTAAAATTTTTGTCAGCCACCAAAATTTGAACGTGTAATTTTTACAAACGAGCACACGTTTACATGTGCCTGAAGGTCCTTTTAGTTCTGATCAAGTTATTCTACATAAAAAAATATTCAGCAAATATGTGATATACAACGTACATATACGAGTATTATGAAAATTACATAAATGTTTGTGCTGCTTCACATTTATTTTGACAGAAATAAGTGTGTCATGATATTGAAAAACGGCATAATGTTGATTAACACAAAAGCAATCTTAAGCCTTAATAGTTTAAAAAAAGGAAATACATGAATTTCAAGCAAAAATAAATGTTTTTCAATAAAATAAAATAAAGTTTTGAAAGCACTCCAAAGAAAACATTATGTTAAGTTTTTTTTTTTTTAATCATTTTAAATAATTAAATCAATCTCGCGGTAAATTGTGCCTCTAGCTCGTGACATACAAAATTCTTGTTGTATGATTTTACGCCTGAGATTTAAAGAGGGTTTTCAATTGGCACTGTTAAATGTTGGCATCTAGTGAGAGCCACGGTGTTCTGATGACGTAGTAGTGATGACGATGTAGTTTTTTCAGCTATTGACGCCAAAGCAATAAGTTTAGCATTGAAATAAGTGTTGGTTAGTGTAAACGCATAATTTTGGCGGGAATACCATAAATCATGAAAACAAATAACTTTTATAAGGAGTGAAATTGTGGCACGTGCAACGAAGCCAACCTAAACAAGGTTTCCTAAGTTACGGTGTGGTGGTGTTTCTTGCAGGATTTTGTTCCGGTAGCGTCAATGTTATCTACTCTGTGGAAAACCGTTTTGGTCAGGCCGTTAGCATCAACGGCGAGCCCTACAGAATGATAATAATCGATATGGACGTAGATATCATGTGGGTGCCAAGCAACGGACGCCACGAAATGATTTGAGGGAACGATTCTCTATTGCTGGGGTAATCTTGGATTAGATCATGCCATCTGACCTCAGTAGGGTTTCCTGAAGTCCTAGGTCAATGTCATTAATACGCAATCCGTTCATTGCTTCAGTTCAGCCGGATCTGCGTGCCGAAGTTTTTAAAAGTTGGATTTACGTGCCGTCGTATGAAGATAGAGGTTTTTATTTTTGCCGCCGGAGTTTCCTTAATGCCATTAATATCCCATCGGTCGTTGCTTTTGAAGTCAACATAACCGCCACCATCGCTCGAATTCAGCCATAACAATTACATTTTGCTCACGACTCAATGAAAGTTTTATAAAGAATATAATAGAATACGAGGAATACTTTCGATTTCAATTTCTTAATAAGCCTGTATTATAACAATAATAAATTTAGAGATAAGTTTTATATTATTATTACAAATGTTTTGAAGCAGATCAGCAGTTATCTGGGATTGTCTCCTTATGACTTGTGTATGCGAGGCATTCATCAGGGAGGTGTGAAACACTAAACATTGTGTTGCAGCCGGAGCATCTAGGGGCAGAATATTTTTTCTCCAAAAAATGCTTACGGCAGAATTTGTAGTGCCCATTTCTGAGTCACACTATTGCGGATGTTGTTTCCTTAGAACACGTCTTTGGGAAAATAGTGTTGGTTCCTGTCGGGTTGATATTTTCGTAACTGTGGTCGAAAGATGATCTGATACAGCATTCAGTATGTCGCGCTGTTCAGAGATTGAGAATCCATTAATGGTCGGTGTGTGGGTTTGGTAGCAGATTCGTCGTTCCACTTGGGAAGAACCCACATTATACTGATTTTGGCAGAATTTAATATACAAGTATTAATTATTTGAGTTATTATTAGAGGAGAGTTGTGGTTAGGCTGGTGTGGTTCTTTGGTGGATGAAACTCTGTCAATATAAATGATAAATTTATGTTCGGACTAGACGCCATCTCAACTGCACAAAATATCGCCTGGGCAGTTTAGCTGAAGCAATAATTTTCAATTTGGCCAGAGTTATTTATGTTTCCGTTTGATAGTTAGTTTCAATAAAGGCAAAGGAAAATTCAAAATTTACTTCAAAAATATATTTTTAATTCATTTTAATTTCTTCCTATCCTTCAAAAGAAAATAAATTTTCCATTTAACATTAAACTTTCCAATGCTTGTGCGTTTGTGTCGGTTTTTGCAGGATTTATATTTTCACTATTTATACTTAAATCTGTTAATACAAATTATACATTCACATGTTTGATACGTTTAAAATTGTATTGAAAATGGGCCACTTGATGTAACATTTTCTCTTTTTTTGCCACATCTTTATGCAAACTGCATTTTACTTGTATAAATAAGTTGGAAAATATATCTCTTTCATTCGAAAAAATTGCATTTTTGTACAGATATTTAGCGTAGAAAAATAAGATTTATTGCTGAGTGGCTGCTTGGTTTTGTTTTTGTAAAAACTCCTATAGAACCTTGAACCAGCAGTTGAATAAAACACAGTTAGTACGTTTTTCTTTTAAACAAAAGAGATGGAAGTGTAAATGTGGAACGGAAAACTGCACATTATAGTGGTTGGCCATGGTGTAAAGCTTAAATCAGATAAATATATAAATAAAAAGTGAAACTCAACTCTCTTGGCGAGGGACATACGAGTGTGTACGTAAATTTTTTTAGTTAAGGGTTTCGGGAAAGTTTTGGCATAATATAGCGGCCAGCAGATTTCGGTAAAGATGTTGTAAAAGAACGATATGTTGTTGTTTTGCAACAGACTCTGTCTTGCGTAAATTCCTGGAGGATTTTGGTCTACAAAACTTAAGAGCTTAGTCGTCCTTTGACTGTTTGCTGAATTACTGGCAGAATTTGCCACTGGTGGGGGCCCTCTACTGCTTCACACCAGCGGAATTGGTCCACCGTCAGATATATCCATAAGACAGATGCTGACGGACATCTATTCTGCGATCTGGCCATTTGACGGGCTGCAGCCTTTGGTTTGGCATGCATCATATTAGGGCACTGTGATTTTGTTACTATAGAGGGTAAGTGGTCCCTTGTGGTTGGCACCGCAACCAAAACTCTAGGAAGTTCAGGCCTGACTTCCGTTGTGCAGCTTCTAACGAAACCTTTACCAAACTTCAATTGGCAGGCCGAGGACCAAAGTGCTTCCACGAGTTCTTAAAAGAGGAATATTGGTGATGGTCCTAAGTTGAGGTGCCTAAGGTTCTGGCTGGGGCTTAACCTAACGCTGGTGTGGGTTACTGATAAGAGTTTACGCTGATTCATAAGGATTTAAGGGTCCAAACCCAGATGCATCAACTTTCTTTACTGTCTAGGGAAGTATTAGATAGTCCGGGCTCTCGAGCAGAGGATTTGTGTTATGTGACGTTTTTACAAATCACATACAGTTGCTCACCATGTCTGTTGGTCTACCATCAGATTAGGCCCTAATGACAGACACTGATGAGAATCAATTTCACAGTCTGTTAAGGAAACAGCGTTAAGACAACATAGATGGGAATCGGAGAATCCACATCATTCGGCTCTACAGCACATAAATACCCGCGCGATGCCAATGGCTTAGATCAACTACATATGGAAACACGTGGCAACTGTAATTTTGTTGTTTCTAACTTTTTTTTCGAATATTGGTGATGGTCCTAAGTTGAGGTGCCTACCATGGCCTTAAGGTTCTCATGGCTGGGGCTTAACCTAACGCTGGTGTAGGTTACTGATAATAGTCGTATATTTACGCTGATTCATAAGGATTTAAGGGTCCAAACCCAGATGCATCAACTTTCTTTACTGTCTAGCGAATTATTAGATAGTCCAGGCTCTCGAGCAGAGGATTTGTGTTATGTGACGTTTTTACAAATCACATACAGTTGCTCACCATGTCTATTGGTCTACCATCAGATTAGGCCATAATGACAGACACTGATGTGAATCCTGAGGAGAATCCACATCATTCGGCTCTACAGCACATAAATATCCGCCCGATGCCAATGGGTTATGGAAACACGTGGCAACTGTAATTTTGTTGTTTCTAACTTTTTTTTTCTAAATTTAAATCTAAATCTAATTTTCTAACTTCACAATGCGAAGGGTGTAAAAGAACTGGCTCCGCCGACTGCAACTGTGTTTCCCCCAAAGCAGAGCATTTTAAAAGATTTATACCATTTCGTTGTTTTAGCAAAAGCAAAACGAATATTTCTAAACCAAACTCTGATTTGTGTAGAGTTATTCGATATATATATGTACATATAATGTATATGTAGCTGTGTTCCTTCAACTGTTTTGCACATCTTTATCATCCCCAGCGATGATAAAGATATTTCCCTAAAATAATACCATATATTTTGTAAACAAACAATAATACAAGCAAATATTTATGCATAAGCCAAACAAAACTATGCAAAAACTTTTAATGTAAAGCAAAATAACGAAACAAAAAACCGGATATATTATACAGAATGTCGTCAACTGTGCGAAAAGTATTTCGGAGAGCACAACTGGCAAGAATAAGTGTATGATAAAGTTTTGTTTTAAGTTTTTTACACAATTTTTTGTTTTGTTTTCCCAAAAGTTGCACTTTTTGCTTGGCTGTATCAAATTACAAACACCTTGTGTTTAAAGAAAATAAGATTAAAGAGCATTATACAAAAAAAAAAGGAACTTATAAAACTGATAACGTCTAATGGAATAACAATAGAAAACTTGAATATTTTCTTATTTTTACACTTTAGTTATAAGTTAGTAAAAATCTTAAAATCGAAAACTTTTCCAAAACTAAACAGCTTTAATGTTGCTGAAATATCTTACATATCCTCAAGTCTTTGTGTGCTGTTGATCGTTATTGTATTTTGCTTTTACGTTTAAGATTTTTACTGCAAGCAAATATTTAATGTTCACACAAAAACAACAGAATTTGCAAAATTGGTTTGGAAAGTTTCTCACTCAGTATTTTTCTTACACTTTTTGCAACTACAGCAGCTTCGATTAAGGTCTTACAATTTATGTCACACGACGCTTTCATTATTGTCAAAATTTCAAAGCTAATTCGAAACTTTAAGAATAGGATTTGAAAATAAAGAATATGATTTTAAAATTGAGATAACAGGCATCAAATCACATGTGCTTTTAAAAGCACACATGTGATTTTCTCCTGTTCTGTAAATCACACCGTTTTTGAGCTGTTTTTTATTTTGACTGTTTTAAAATCACCACATGAAATAAGATTTCCTTGGAGTTTTCTGAATTTTAAAGTAATAGTTTAAAAAAAAAACAAACAAATGCATAAAGAAATTAATAAATAACTCATTATTTAGTTAATTTATTATGACATTTATTAAAAAAAAGTCAAACGAATAACAGATTGATTGGAAGAGATTGTTGACGCAGCTGCCCGTTTTAAAATCACAAAATTTTATACTTGGAACACCTTTTTTGTAATTTCAAATCGCTTTTATAAAATATGGTTTTCAGATTAGCCCAAACTTTTTGTTTGCAATGTAATGCGAATTTATGCTTAAAATGTATTATAGAATGTATGTAACTCTTACTCTTGAAATAGGAAAAGTTCTGCAATCTATAGTCTAGATTTTTTTTTTAAATTTAGATTGTCGTATTTCATTTAAGGGCCCAATAAACTGCACAAACACTTAAGCCAACAACTGGAAATTTCACGTTTGTACAAACCTTTTGCGTTGTTTCTGGTGGCGAGGGGCTTTGATTTGATTGTATAAAAGTTTGAAACATGTTTGAACAAACATAAAAAAAAATTGGTTTTTGGCAGACATGTTGAATGTTTGACAAACTGTTTGTCTTGTCTAGTGCCAAATTTTACCATTTTAATAAAAAAATTTGAAGCGCAAAGAAGTAGAGGAAAGGGAAACTCATAAATGGAATGGACGTTTAAAAGGGTGCAAAAGAAATTCAAATAATAATTCGAAGTACTCGTGTTACAAACAATCAGTTTTGTAGCCAAAAGATGAGACAAGAAATCTTAATTCTACTCTTGCACGTTATTTTTGTAATAAAATTTTTTTTTTAATTTAAAATTAAAAGATATTAAATTGCAAAAGACTCGATTACTTCATAGAGAAATTTTCTTCGTTTTTTTCTGTTCGAGTGTCCAATTTTTTGATGCTTAAGAATAAATTATAATATATATATAAATTTATATTAGCTGTTTTATATCAATAACTTACACCAATGCGATTTTTGTAGACTTCAATAAAAGTCCACCTGTTTTCTGGCATTATCAGACTTCACTTCATAGCGAAAGCAGCTGACTAAAAACGCAAAGTTATAGTCGTTATTGTATGACTTTTTTTTTACTTCTAAATTTTTTGTAAATTTGCATCCATTTCCCCTCTTTTCTTTATTTTTCTAATTTACTAACAAAAAAAAATGTACAATAATAAATTTTACATCACATAATTTTTATTTGTGCAAAAACTGCCAGGGTTGTATTTTTTTTAGTCCCTAACGAAGACAATCATAGTTGCATCGCTTGATGCCGAGTAGATTCGAGGAGACTTTGTCAAGTCGACTTCATTTTGATGCGGCAGTGTTGTCGAAATGTACTAGATTTAGCTCGAAGTGTTGTCTGAACTAGACTTTGCGTTTGTTTCCAGTTATAATGTGCCATCAGTCCAATGTCAAGGCATCAACTCGATGCTCAAGTTCAGCTATGGCCAATCTTTGTTTTATAATTTACACACTGTGCGCTGCTTTAATTAAAATGTGGAATCTTTTCCTTTGCCTCTCAGCATTTTGAATTGTGCTTAAATTCTAGTTTTTTTTTTTGCTATTTAATTCCTTTCCTTGCGTGGTACTTGTGCAGGGTAAAAAGGAATTCGCTGAAGAAATATTTTCATAATGACTCGTGAACTTAAAAAGTATTTTACTTCACCAAAGGTGCACTTGAAATAAAGGAAATGAAGCATTTCATCGTTCCCTTTTTGAGTAGTTGTTATACTTATTTACGGAAAAAATTTAAAAACTTTCAAACTTTGTTTGTAAAGGAATAAGATTGAACAGGAATTTTGAGGTGGAAAGAAAAGAAACAGAAAAAACTGGAAGAGTGAACCGAAAAGAATGCAAATTGTTGTTAATAAGCTGGCACTAATTTTTTATTTAATTTTTCCCCATCCTGAGCTTCAGTAAAACTATTAATAAGAATCCAAAGCGAAAAGAATGTGGCAAAAGATAAACCACATAAATTATATTTTTTCAAGTTGGTTTGTTTCAACATCTGTCTTGAAAGTGAAAATAGAAAAGTTTGCAAATTGTATAAGAGGTGATAACAGATTTACGGTGTGCGAAGTGAATTCGTTCATATCAGAAGGGATCCATTTTATTGCTTTAAAAACGAAGTTGACGTTGTATTTCATTGCTCCATATTTTTAAAAAACTCGTGTCGCACTCGAGATTTGGCGATGATCCAAATTGTATATAAAGCAGTTGCTTCAATTCATGAGAAAGACCAGTATATATTAATCGGTCTTACTAACTTTGTTAGATTCAGCGGTAGCTGCATCGATACTTAACCTATAATTTACTTTTGTTCTCTTTAATAACTTTTTATCTACAATCTATATATTCAAGGGTAATAAGTAAATTGAGAGTAACACATATTCAAAACCAATTTTTTTGCTATAATGAAAAGAAAAATAACAACAACAATACAATAAATTTAAAATTTTTAAACAAAATTAATTTCTGACTAGCAAATCTAGAAAAGGGTGCATTTTCAGTTTTCTGGTCTATGATGCATCAGGAAGTAAACTATTAGGTATTGGGTTGGGCTGCTGACTTTGCCCTTTCAAATAAGTTTTGCGTGAACTTACGAGTTACATCTTTAACATTTGGTGTATTTAGACCCTGTTGTATTGTGTTGTTTGATACGTACCACGGAGCGTTAGCAATTGGCCGGAGAGTCTTTGACTGGTACTAATTTCTCAGTTTAAGTTCCTGGCTGTACTCCTATTAATTAATAAAATATGTTTTTATTCCAAATTTTGTCAAATTTCACAGACTTCAAGAAAAATGTTTTAATAAGAATTCGGTTTTTTGTTTCGTTAAATTTGCTGACTGGTTATTGTGAATGATCCCAATTGTTAAGAAAGTCTGGCAATTGACTAGATTTGAGTCTTTTACAAAACTCACAGTTGCAATTTTTAACAAAAAAGACACGTCTTGACGATACAAAATTGTAGTCAAATTCTATCAATCGATTTGAAGTACTCGATTATATTCTTCAAAAATTGCATTGCGCCCACATGCAGTATGACTTTGACGTTAAAGCGAACTCTACAGAAATAAAAGGCTTCAGCCAGTGAGATAATGAAAACAAATATCTATAAAATGGTTTTATTGTTCATACGATAAATTTTGTCTAGTGAATAAATATGCCGCTCAGAAATTCCAGCTCAAAAATAGGTGGAAAAAATTATGCCCTTTATTCATAAATAGATTCACTAACGATTTTTGTCGAATGCGTTGTCAATGATATTTGTTTTTTTGCTTTTATTTCATAATAATTTTATTTAAACAAAAATTGTTTACTGAAACAACAAAAATATTTGCTGGCAAACAAATTTTTGAGAAAAATACTGCGGAAACTTGTTTTATTTACTTCTTCAACAAAAAAGGTTTATTTTTAAAGTTTTTAATAAATACAAAATCGTTGAATGGGCGAAACTTTTATCTGAACTCGAACATTGAAAAAAAGAAATGTTACGGTGAGTCAACAAACACTTTTGTTGCAAAAAATAATAAAACATGGACATAAAACCACTGTTCTTGGGATCAGCAAATGTTTTAGCTAAAAATTTCAAATTCTATTTATTTTCTTTGTTTTCGTTTAATAATTTAATTAAGATCTGGTGTAAAATACTATTGTAATAACTTTTTCTGTACTTAATCCAAATAAATTGTTCATTACTTTACACTTGTATTTAAGGAAGTCATTTAATGGATTCCTCATTGAATCAAAATATTTTTCTCTTACTTTTTGTAAAACCACTGCAACAGTTTTGTCATTATTGTAAGACAGAAGCATAAGACAGCCGAAATCTGCTTGTCTTTCGGCAAAACAGATGCTATAAGCACTATTAATTTTTTATTATTGGCCAAAATGAACACACAAACAAAGGAAAACCCAAACACACCATTCAAACTTTCTCTATTATTGTTCACAAAGAAAACAAAACTCAACTAAAATTCACAGGAATGCAGTGAATTGAAAAAAAATCGTAATACATGTTTTGTTTTTGCGCAATAAAACAGCATGAAAACAAAGTTCAAAGAGCTTGAAGAACTATTATAATAAAACTAAACTTAATAAATGAACAACTCAAACAGCTTTCAGCCTATAAAAATACGACATTTTTATTTATGTTTAACACTTAAACAAAGATATTTCTTCGCAGCTGGATACAATCAATAAATTGCTAAAGTAAAATCTATTAGAAGGGAAAAATGTCAAATAAAACTCAGTTCCTCTCATTTTCAAAACATAATGTTATGAAAACGTTACACTCATTTTTATATATGTGTAAGTATTTTTTATTTGCTTGTCAACCTGCTAAAACCTTTTTTAGCATCCTGCAGATACAGTTTGTTTATTTCTCTATTCCTGTTTTTTAAAGGAATATAAAAATGTGTTTCCGGCGTTTTTATTTTCATATTGTTACTTTTTGCAATATAAAAACTGTGGCAGCCATTTCAGCGGTAACCGTTTTATTGAACCCAGAAAATATCTGTTAAAACGGGTTGCCATTTGTTGTTCGTTTAAAATATTACATCAATCATATGACTGAAAGAAGTTGCGACCTGAAAATTGCTTTAAATCAAAAACACATTCACAATCATTTTTGTTTTGGAAATAACCTTCTAGGGCAAAATAATAGCACATGCGGTTAGTTTAAAATTACGACTTTTTTTTACCACTAAATATTCTTTTGCTATAGTAAATGCGACTAGTAAAAGACAAGATTCAATGACATTGAAGAAGAGAATTTATTTGTGTAGTTTTACCGGTTCTAAATTAGTGAAAACTTTTTATTATTATTAATAATAACGCAGCTCTGTAGGAAAAATATTTCAATTATTATTTTGACAAATTATGAAAATCTCTTTCATATTCAAAGCAGAAGAACAAATATGAAAAAACAAACATTTGCATTTTTTTGATGCCCGTTAGACCATTTCTGAAATTTCTATGGATTGGCTCTAGAGCTATAAAGTTTTCATTTTACCAGTGCATAAGACGCACTTGCAGTTTTCTTCAAACACTTCATGTGAAAAATAAACTTAATATTTGCTTGGATCGCAAGGAATGTGGGAGCATTCAAACCCTTTTGTGTTACAGGCGAAAAAGTTGCTTTAATGACAGGAGCTAGAAATGATCGTTATATGTCGCTACCAGATGAGAATGCCACCTTCTTCGTTTGTGCTCTCAACTGCTACGAATTTCACCTACTAATTTTCTTTTTGAAAAAAAGCCTCATTTGTTTTTAAGCCGAAACTCCAACTGACGATTATGAACTTGACTGAAAATTTATATAAAATTTATTAAAAAATCTGACAGCTTTTCAAAAAATCAAATTCCAAAGCAAATAGTACGACAGAAAATAACTGAAATATGTAGAGACGTATGTGCTGTTTACGTAAAACAAATGAATGCATTTTGTATAAATTTTCCCGACATCGGTGTCGATCATTCGTTTTCCGTAAATAGCATATTCGCCTGGTGTGCGTACATATAACACAGAAGTCGACCTGCATGAGCTCAAATCCCTAATGGTCTTTAAAGAACTTTCAAAAGCTTAACAAATCTTGAGCTTCAGAAACAAACATTTTTATTACACGCTAGACAAATTTTGTTCCGAACTTAACCGACTCTTAAAAACGTGTTTGTTTGATATAAATACAGAAGACTTGTAAGTGCAAATGTATGACCTGTTTGAAAGCTCGTCATCCGTCATGTTGGTTAATCTTTTATTTGAATTAAGGAATTATTTTTAAATCTAAGAAATCCTTCAAATTTCAAAAATAAGTCCTTTACCCGCTGTCCCTCGGCTGCACTTAAATTAGTGTATGGATGTATTTTTTAACCCCATAATTCATCAACATTTCGTCATAACTATTTTGTATGTATATCAAATATTTACGTATGTATGTACGTGTAGTTTTTTGTTTGTATTACATAAAACAGAAAAGTAATTGTAAGAGTGTTTTTCATCTGGGTCACAACCAGCTGATTAGCAGCTGGGTTCGAACCCAGGATCATGTACGCAGCGAATTTTTTTTGCACCAACACCTTCTTCTTATATATTTCTACTTGAGCGGCTATTCTTTCAGTTTTTTTGTGGGGTTTCACTTAGCGTTTACATCTGCCAACATACTTTATGCTACAAAGATACTTTAAGTTACAAAAAGAAAAAAAAAATGGAAATAAAAGAACGTTTTCTTTGCTGTTTGATATCAGAACTATTTTTTTTTAAGTTGTGACCACAAACTGTGCTGTTAATTGTTTTAAAGAAATAATTAACCTTTAATTCTAAAACTCAATTGATGAAAGTGAAAAAGTTCTAAGTATTTGGCTTAAATTTTGTGTTTCATCTTCAAAAACAGAAAAGAAATATAAATACTTTCATGTAACTGAATCTCGTAATCACGACTATGGCTCTGGGTACACCAAAGTTCTTTGAAGCATCTGAAAGTTATTTACAAGGCAATAACAATATAAAAAGGAAAACCCAATTTGCTAAATAGCCATTCGTAAGAAATGAAGACTCCAGGAAAAGGCAAAACGAGCAAACGGCAAATAAATATTTAAATGAACAGCAAAAGCATGTTTAAAGCATTACATTGACTTTTGGCAAAATTTACAACTTTGACACATGAATTTGTTGAAAAGGCAAATAATTTGGACCAAAAAGTTAAATGTTTGCTGCAAAATACTGACACATGTCTGAGTATGTATTATCGTTATGTTTCCGAGAGGCGATATTGTCTTGCTGAAGGTTAATAACTTAGAAAAATACACGTAATCTGAATGTGTCAAGGCAATAGTTACGGATATTGTGAGAATATTTATCAAACCAAAGTATTTGTCATTCTAATAGTCGAGTATGAGTCGACTTATAGTGATCTTTTTTTTTTACGAAAAGGAAAAGTTGCACTCAAAATAAAATTCCAAGACTAACAGCAAAGTATTTTTCCAAAATATACTCGTACGTGTTTATTGATAATTGGTTTTGCTTGGAACAAGTGTCTATTTAAGACCTACTCTACAGTTAATGCTATTATGATATCCAGCTTTTAGAATTAATTGCGAAAGCTGGCCTGTTGATAGATATATGTTTTTGAGCAGTGCAGGTGCAGTTTTAATTATACGATTAGTGTTAAATAAAATAATACTATTCAAAATTAAGCACAAGTGACACTTTTTTATTTATATTAAATGTGTGACATATGCCATAAGAATGATCGAATCCCTATGAGTGATTTTGAAGCAGAGGCAGTAGAGTAGTGCCACTATACTATTATATTTTCTGTCAGAAAGTAATAAGCCGGATATTCAAATGAGTTTTCGGAAATTTCTTAAATGTAAACGTAAGTACAACTTCTTCGATTCCGAACCTGTGGGACAACGCAGTAGAGGACGCCCACGGAACCGATGGCGCACACAAGTGGAGAGGGACCTCAACCAACTTGGTGTGCAAAATTGGAGAACGCTGGCTAAAGACCGTGCCAGCTGGAAAACTTTGTTGGTTGAGGCCCAGGTTCACCACGGACTGTAGCGCCAAAAAAAGAAGAAGAAGAAGAAGTACAACTTTGGATCCGTCACAACTCAATGTCTCATACGTTATGTATAGGCAACAGATAGGCAGGTCTTACGTTGTTAGGAACTTTCTGGCATGAAAAACAAATTTAAGCCTGATTAAATAATTAATAGTTAAGTAGCAACATGAAAAAAAAACTCGATTGTTGTGTTAGTTAGTGACAGGTTCGCAAAAAAAAATGGTGGTTTCACTATAATTTGATGGTTGAATTAATTAATGTTTCAAAGAAGACTAAAAAATCATAAATCGTTATGCCTTTCTCTCCATCTCGCGCTAATCAGCTGCCGCTTTGTGTACCTTTACCTGTTATAGAAGTACCGGTCATTGAATACCAATCAACTGGTTCGTTCTAATAATGGATAAATGTTGACGCCTTCTCCCACTATTCAAAATGCATATAACTTTATTAAATATTTGCGAAAGGCACAAATCTGTTGATTTGTTTTCGAAGGCAGCAACACTGTAATGAAAATAAATTATTCTTTCTTGCATGATGTACCCTCAGTCAGTAGCTTCGGCTGCCAATCGTTAACTCAGATTTGCGAAAGTGCGCATCTTACCAAAATCTATAAAAAGCCGAATACTCAAATTCAGATATTGAAAATATCTACAAATGATAGAAGTGATCAAATCCTTGTAAGTGATTTGGCCAGCGTGATCAGATGGAGTAGAGGCATGTATTGTCTTTACATGCGTAGTAAAGACTACAGCGAATTCTACTTAAAAACACACGATTTCAAAGTAAAGTAAATCGATTGCTTTGCCCATCCCTGCAGTGAATATAAAAGTATATAACTGTGTATATTATGAAATTACCAATTTCACTAAATAAAGTTTTACATTTGAATGAATTGTTAAAATATTTTACAAATATGGCATTCAGATGTGTGAGGAAAAACATTATATACCGCAAAGCAATTTGGAAGCGACAAAAATTGTAATTGGTAACATTGTTTTCTATTATTGATTTCAAATTCCATTTCGGTTTGAGTACGAGACGTCTTTTTGGGTTTTAATTCGTATAAATTTAACAAAATATATAAATAGTTTTTAATTCTGTAAAAAAATGTTGTTCGATATATTTTTGTATTTAAAGGCAAAGCTCAAGAATTCAAGCCGGTAGGATGCATTAATGGACTTGATGCAAAATCACACCGATATGGCTTAAGGGCTTATTAGTCAGAGGATTGATTTAAAAAATCTGGAGAAGAATTTTTTTTCGACTATCTCAGTTCCTCTTCGTAACATTTCCATTGACGCCAGGTGCAATATCAATAGAATTGAAGAATGTGAATGGCTGTGTGCAATTACATATGTACATACATACATATATTTGATCAAATTATAGGAGAGCGGAAAATTTAGGAGCTGTTCCTGTTAGCTGACAGGTCCAAAGAATTTGTTTTATATGCGACAACTTCTGTCATATAAAATTTTTCTATTGCCGTTCCATCTACCAACAAAAGTGACTGCTCCAACAATGAATGACATTTTTCTCAATGACTTAATTACTTCAAATGCAAAATTTTACATTTTAGGAGTAAAAATAATGTTTACAATATATGTACATATTTCTTTTAAATAAAGGTAGAGTTCCTTATTTTTTTTGATTTTGGAAAAGAAAAAAAAAGATCAAAATTCATCACATGTAAATCGTTTTGCAGATTGATTGCATTTCTCAAAACGATCATTTTGCATCATACAAATTTTTTGGACTTTGAATTTATTTTATTGCCAAAAATGTAATGGATACTTCACAATAATATTAATATACAAGACATGTGAATGTACCTAAAGAGTTTAGCTTAATATGACTCTTCAGCTTAAATATAACGTACCGAGATAATATAAGTGTTCTTAAAATATACAGGATATAAATAAGTGTTGTAAGGAAAACACCTTGTGAGTGATTAGTACATCTATTAGAAAAGGATTGATTTTATGCTTGACTAGTTGGACATTAGATAATGAGGATGAGACGTGATGTCGAGAAATGAGGTGGTAGTTTATCGATCACTTTTAAGAATTTGAATTTGACAAACCGGCACACGTTTTATATGACAACTGCAGGAGAAAAAAGGAAACTAGAAATTTAAAATTTCAAAATCGACACCATTCAATATTGGCGACTTGTTGACGGTTTGTCTTTGTGTCTTGTGGAGGAAGCACTAGCGACTCATAAAAGTATTCGCAATACCAAAAATATTATTGTTTTGAAACTGATGTCAGGAAAATCGCTGTATCAATGCAATAAAACGAACGAAAAACAGAAAAGTAAGTTTTCCGGCTGCAGGCAAAACAACAGAAAGTTTGTTAGTATTTTTTTTTTGCCTTTATCGTTTTTCTTTTATAGCAGTACCAATTGTTCACTTTATGGGTTTTTTTTTGTATAAAATGCCTTTCAAGAGTGAATTGCTAATAACAAAAAAAAAAAAAAAAAGCCAGTCTTACCGGATAAAGTCGATATTTAAATAAAATTAAATTTAAAAATTTTGCCAATAAATTAAGAAGCATTTATGACATTTGAGAAAATTTCTAAGAAAACTGCATTTTAAATTATTTCCAGAAGAGTTAAGAACCAGTATGATATGCAGTATTGTGCTTCAAACATGTGGTAACCTTGCCAACAATTATAAAGATAGTACTGAGAGTGACAACAAAAAAAAAAACACAGCGCCTGCATTTTTAAGTTCGTTTTTATTCAAATGAATACAAAAGACAATTGAAGATGTAAAAAGATTATACAGACGCAATCGAGCAAATAATAAATGCTGTCAAATTTAGTATTCATACATAAATTAAACTGTTACATGTAATAAGTAGTTTCACTTTACGGTTCTTTTTTGTCTTCCTTTTTGTCTCGACACTACGGGGCGTAGAGGAATATGAATTTCAAAGCAGTCGTCAGCAACAGCTCGCAATAGGTTTTATTTGCTCCCTATCAACTACAAATTTTTATTCTACTTATTTTTTTTTTTATAAAGCAGACAGTTGGCTTTCAGATTTTTTGCAGCATTTTTATTCAGTTTGGTTTCAGCGACGATGGATGTTTGGTCTAAAGCATTTTTCTAGTTTTAATGCTCAAAAGCTTTTTCATAAATAATGACATTTTTAATCAATCAACTAAGAGACCAAATCTGTGGCTGTTGTTGATGTGTTTTTTGTTTTAAACTCTATTCTTCCCACTCTAGCCGGCGGCACTTTCAACGCACTTTTCTAGATTTTATTTAACAGAAATAAGAACCCTATTTGCAAGACTTTTTACTACTGTAAACAGTTAAGTATGAAATCCTTTTAAATTTTAAAAGAAAGGTCGCAAGTTCGGTGTAATGAGGGCTGGACAGTGATCGTGGCAAGTCCCTGCTTATCACGCTAAACAAGGTGTTGCACGTATAAGATGAGCTGAGCGGTTTTTGTGTTTTCCAAAGTACCGAAAACAGCCAACATATATGCAGCCACTTAACGCATTTTTATGTCTTAGGTTTGACACGAAACAGCGTAGAGCCCAAGAAAAAACACAACTTTTATTTTTAATATTTAAAACGAAAAGAACGTTTCAATGTTTCTCGTATCGAAAGTTAGAAGACAGTGAAAAAAACGCTATTTGTATTAAGACCAGCGTCGAAAGAAAATTTCCGTTTACAGTTTAAAACGAGTTCATTTAAGGGAAAAAAATTTATAACTTCTAGGCAATATCCTCGTACAAAAGTGAATGCAGTTTGCTCGGAAACATTCCTTCATTCGAAGGAATTCATTTAAAAAATGAACTCGTACTCGTTGCTAAAACTAAATTTTTAGCTACTTTTTGCTAATTATATAAACAAAAAAATGTTTATTTAACGTTTTTCCAACGTTTGTGCAGCTGTTCGTAAATCTTTGTTTAATTTTTGTATTTAAATGTCATATTTTTTCGCAATTAAACAGATTTATTTGCTTCAGCAGCCATTAAAACGACGAACATAAATGATGAATGTTGATTTACATTTAAGGACAAGCAGGCACTTGTATTTGGCCATGGAATTACTCCGATTGTAATGAGAAATGCAACGGCTTTTTCCCAAAGTATTAAAACGTATTAAAAGCAAAATATAATCAGCTTTTTAATGCACACAAAAAGAAGCTGAATTTCTTTCACTTCAGCACAAGTGCAGAAGCATATTCTTACGGAACCAAATCTTTGTATAACTACAAAAAAAAAAATCATCCTTTTCTAGCAGTGAAAATTAGGTTTAATATGCAGAAGGTTAAAGTAAAATGAGGGAAAATTCAAAAGAAATCCCTTCTTTTAAAAAAAAAATCTGTTAAAAAAATAAAATAAATAAATGTGACTATTTTAAAGCTTGAAATAGCAAAATCTTCGTCCTTTCTAAAGTTGTAGTTGTAGGTAAAGCTAAAATTTAGTTCTTCTTCTTCTTTTGGCGCTACAGTCCGGGGTGAATCTGGGCCTCAACCAACAAACTTTTCCAGCTGGCACGGTCTTTAGCCAGCGTTCTCCAATTGTGCACACCAAGTTGGTTGAGGTCCCTCTCCACTTGTGTGCGCCATCGGTTCCGTGGGCGTCCTCTAATGCGTTGTCCCACAGGTTCGGAATCGAAGATTCTACGGGTCGGAGCAGTATTCTCCATGCGCTCTACATGGCCCAACCATCTGTACAACCCGTACAGTTCATGATTGAATCTTCTTCTCCAGAAACCATCAATGCAAAGAGGGCCGAAGATTGAACGCAGAACTTTTAGTTACTGGGTTTTTTTTTGCCGGAGGCATAGAACTTCCGATAGGGACTACTGTCATGCAAGTGAAGTGCGTTTGATTTCTATTATCAGTCTACTTTGACCAGTCAAAAATCAAATAAAATAAAAAGCAAAACCACTTTTAAAGTTGGAAACAATGATGAGAGTTCAAACTGTAAAATTTCCGAAGGAAAGACCCCACAGACTTTGTATACACATACCACCTTGTCATTATTGTGACAAACAAAATGATGGAGAGAAACGCTCGTACTTCAATTTTTTTTTTCTATATAATTTTACATAAAAAAATCAAAACTAAAATGCCGTCGTTCTTAACATATGCCTTGACATAACTGAGTTAACTGTATAAAATTAGTATCTGTACGGAGTGTAAACAGGTTTTGAGTAATTTCATAGAAAAGTGGAAAAGTCCCTACTCGTTGCTTCTGGTTGTCGACTGTTAATTTAAAAAAATATTAAATAACACCTGACACCTGACACCTGACACCTGGTGGTACAATTTGTCTTTATCTTTTTCACATAATTTTATTCCGTTTCGAAAAAGACATGGTATAAAGATAAAATAATAAAAGGTTTCAGGCCAAGTAGTCGTTGCACTTAAAATTTAAGCTCAAACTTTCCCTTTCGCAGAAACACCATCTATTCTCCTTGTCATCTAACAATCTAAAGTATAATATACACATTCCACATGAAAGGGGGAAAAAAAAGGCAAATTAAAGAATTTTTACGACCTTTTTTTCCTTCCACCGTTTTTGTGACTAGAAACCAAATCATCAGATATTCACTTTCCGTTGCCTGCCACTTGTTCTGCTGACTGCTGAACATGAAATAAAATTTGCACTCGTTTCCTGTATTTTTGAAGTTTATCAGTTTCTCAACTCGAGTTGATAAATCTGCATGTTAGTTAAATTTTTTTTAAACATATTTTGCGGTTTTAAAATAAATACAGCTCTTCTTCTAGTCAAATAATCACGTGCTTTTCTGCAAAGCAGACAAGTCAACATATTCGTTTGAACAAATAATACAGAGCAGTTTAGCGGATAAAAGAACAATCAAACATTGAGAGAACACAACATTTAATTAAGTTTATCCGAGTCTGCGCAAAAACTACGGAAGAGTAAATGTGTTTTATTCTTGTTTGTTTGTTTTTCAGTTCTGTCTTTTAATGCATGCGGGTGCAACTGAATTAAGAGCACAAACACCCGGACGTATAATTAATTTTTATTTAAAATCAATTTTTGCGTATACGCGGAGTTTGGCATACAACAGCTACAATAGGTTTTACCCTCTGAATCCAGCAATATTTCGCTTGCCCAGAAATTCAGGTTTAAAAAAAAAGAAAAAATTAATGGCCGTCGCCATGAGATTAATAATTTGAAATAATTAATAATAATAATCATAAAAGCAAATTGTCTAAAAGAATGGAAAGGAATTAATTAAAAAAATATAGTGTATCGGCACGATCAACATGACGCTGTAAGAGATTTGCCTCGAACCAGTAGATCACGTTATTTGAAGCAGCAAGTATGTGTGCACAAGTCCGAGAGAATCCCTGAATACAAGGCCCACATTGTTGCAGCGGCTCGAGCGTTACAGGCACAAATTTTGTAAAATGTTATGGAAAATGCTGTCAAACGGAGCTGAACTCCCAGTAAATGACCCCATACATATAAATTACCAGTTTTTAGTTTTATAATGTAGCAAAACTATTTAAACGAAAAAGCTACTAAATTTTTAAAAGCCACGTTTGACCCACCCCGCATATCCTTTTGATGAAAATTCTTTTTACTCAAGGCAATAACAATCAAATAAATAACGGAATTTGAATAAATGTAGCAACACTTCTTAGTGAAGTTCCTACGGGAGAATATTCTTGCCGAAAAAAAATGTTTCAATGGTTCGGTCATATTTCAGATATCTTTTCCATTACTCTAGTTACAATCTCACAAATTGGCTTTCAAATATGGGTCTGCTGTGGTTCAATAGTTTTTTTTTTATCAAGTGCAAATTGAACTTAACTTTTTTGAAGTGCTAATTTTGGAAGAAATTTTTAATAAATCTTTCAACACAAGAAGAATCTTCCAACGGATTCTAAATCCAGTAAAAGCTGGAATATAGCAACGCTTGAAATATGTTGAAATTTTTTATCCAAATAGTGGTTTTGTTTCGCGAAACTTGTCGTGCACTTCCTTCATTTTGGTGGCTTAGATAATCGTCCTTCAGAGCGGCAATTCGAATAACAATAGATCGTTTTCAGATCACATTTCATCTCAATGATAACTTGCATCCTGAAGTTTTAGCCGCTGTACGTGGATTACGTCCTTCCAACATTTAAAGAAAGGAGCTTTTAAGTCTCAATTTGTGCAGGCATTAAAGCCAAACGGCCATCGTATGCGCTGCCAATTCGGCGAATAGACTGAAGCTCAAATTGATATTAAAATTCCATTCAAAATGTTGTTCTGCTACGTAAATAAATAGAATTGTCGCAATTGGAGTGCAGATAATTCTGTACTGCTTGTAGCGCTTTAATGGATAACCAAAGTGTTACTGTTACTGGTGAACGTCGACGTGGTGTTGCAGATTGTGCTCTGCAGCCTCTAGCCATAGCGGTCGGCATCACATTTAAATATTAATGTCATTCAATTTGATATCCATTAAAGCCTGTTTCTTTATTATGATTTAAACTTATGTAAGACCAACAAAAAAAAACAACCTTTAGTTCCTAAACTTACTATAAACACAATATTTTTCAGTGACTTAAACTTATTTTGTGCATCTAATTGAAGAAGGGGGAAAAGTTAGGACAGTTCCAAAATTCTCTTTCATATACTTATAGAATAGTACGAGTACATCTATCAACAGCTTCGAACCAAATTCCACAATTTATAGGAAAATCGTCATTCGAAAATATGAAGTACAATAAAAATGCCAACAACTGTCTGTGCGAAAGGCAGACCGGCGAAGCAAAAGGATGACGATTGTATCACGGCAATTTCATATTGCATGTCGATGACAATTTACGTGTTTGTACTTGCGGTGACTGTTGATTGACGTTGTTGTAGAAACATACAATTAAATACTAAACAAGTTTTGTTCCATTTTCCTTCATGTGTCAAAACTGCTTTTAAAGTACTAAACATTAGAAATAATTTGCTTTTTTCTCAAACACTTACATGTAATGAAACGAAAAAGTTTAAAAACTTTTTGCGAGCAATTTTGCATTAAGTGGTAAAAACTGTTTTAATGCAAAAAAAAAGACATTAAAGAGTAACTTTGAGCGATTTTGGATTTCTTTTTAAAAGTGCAGCCATTTAATCAAAAATACAATATTAATAAATTTTAAATGAATGATAATCACAGAAGCCAAATACGTACGAAAGTGAAAACACAACATTTTTTCGTTTTCAATCCGCTTCATAAGCGTAAATGTTAAATCGAACTTAAAACAAACTTTCAACTTTCGGTTATTTCTTAAAAGAGATCTCAAAAATTAAGTACCACCAAATCCGATCATTGATTTAATATATTTCTTCCAGCTTATGAAAACGACTAGAAAATCCCCAGGCACATCAATAGTTTACAATCAAAAACAAACAACCTGCCTCACAATATCGAACATTAGGCAACGTCAGTATTGTAAAAGGCTCAACACTGATTTGGGCACAAATTATAGATTTTATTTGGTCAAATTTATCTATCGCCTACATTAAGGATTTCCGAAATGTCACAACTGGGTCTGAGTTTTTCCTATTGCTTAAAATGGTAGTTATCGTTAACGTTCGACATTGTGGGACGGCGTGCAATAGTTAATTTCAAACAGATTTTTTTTTTATTATTTTCACAAATTTCCACAATTGTTTCCGTATCCTTTTCTGGTTTTTAATTTCGGGAAACGACGTAAAGAAAAAGTTTACAAATTAAAAATATATAAATTTTTACGCGGCCACTAATAACACCCCGCTAATTTTCAAAGCGTTTAAAAAGTCTAAGTAAATATATCGGTTTAGTTTGCAGACTTGTTTGCGTTTTGCTGATTTTACAGTCGACGGTTTCGAGTAGTAAATGTTTAGAAACGAAGCAATTGATTAATCACAACCAGGGACGTAAAAACAGATTTTAAGAATTGTATTACAACAAAAGAAAAATTTTACTTTTTTCCATATCAACCTCTTTTTAAATGGGTTTTTAATACTTTTTTACTACATGAAATTTACAACGTACAAAAAATCTTTTAAAATGTCATCCAACTCGCCACGTTTGTTTTATTTCTCCTTATTTTAATATTTTTCCTTATTTTATTGCTCTTCCTGATTCATGTGCAAACTTTGTAAACTAAATACTTGAAACAACAAAAGAAATTGCTAAGGAGACAGGTAAAAGGTTAATGCAGCAGCAGCAAATGCGAGGGAGTTAAGCTTTAAACAACAGAAATATGTACACACGTACATACACAAGTTGTTTATATACTGCAAGACTAATTACAATTTTAATAGCGAGAAAAAGTTTTGTTTACGAACAAAAAGCTTTATGTCTTGCAAGACAAGCTGTGTTTTATTAATTAGTGTTTCTCTAAAACAGGTACGCTACTGGCAGGCGTATGCGAATAGAGAGACACAGTCTTTAAAATCGATTCATAAAACCAGTCAGGTACTTTATTTTTCCGACTAACAGAGCAACATGTTTAAACACTCCATCTTTTTAAAATACAAAGTTTTCTAAATCACGGCATCAATACACCGAGTGTCCATTCTTTTTGCCCAATTCCTAGACAGACTTGACCCAGGTAAAATTATTTTTAAAGTTTACAAATAAGTAGAAAACTGGAATCGAATTCAAATTTGTCACAAATAAAAAAATTATGCTGGCACAAACTTAGATACACAGGAGATGTATTCAATTCAAATTGAAGAGCTTTTTTGGCATATAAAATTTTGCGACGCCAAATAATAATCAAAATACGAAGAAACGTATATTAAAAAATACTAAAGATCTCTGTGGTCCAACCAGGTTGTTGGGAGAGTTTAAAACAAAAGACGATTTCGACGAAACGAAGGCATTACGGCGCTACGGACATCTAAAGGATTTTTAAGCAGCAACGATGTTTCTTTCATTTTCTTTCTTTCTCAATTGAGTACAATATCGTGAATATCTACACTGCAGCTTCTTATGGCGGCAGGATCTGGCCGGAGCGCAGCGATGGCTACGATTGTGTTGATCTTAAAACAGCGATCAATTTACGGCTCATTGCCATAGACCTATAAATTCATTTAATCTACAATATCTTGGTGGCCAATTGACGTCAACTCTGTGAGAGTTATCATGCCCTAAGAAATCGATTGCTATCATCATATAACACACACCGTTGAAGGTGGTGGCCTCACCAATGTCGCTTACAGAAAAGTACGCATCAAGAACGTAAAATTCACCCAATAAAGGACCTTTTTGTCCATACATTTCGTGTGGATAATTATTGTACCATTCATATGAAAGTGGGCCCTCTTAAACATGGTTTCGCGCTGAAATTTGGCATCTTTTCATGATAATCGTATGACTTGTCTTGTTGCTTTGACATCAGTCAACTGAGTAATTATATAGATGGCAGAAAACAACACAGGACAGCGCCATCGAAAAACCCCTTTAATATACGGTCCAGACTCAGCTACTTGCGACTATTTCGGGTTTTTGAAATTTGGAAAAATTAATGTACGTTTAAAGTTTTACATCAGACGATGGGGCTATCAGTGAAACAAACGCCTATTTTGAGAGTATTGAGAACTATTACAATTTGGAGATAATAGAAATATAAATAAGAAGTTTTAACGCATCCTTGTGTTCAAAAATTTTCTTTTAATCAGAAAGCCAAGAATACAACAACCTACACTCATATGTCAATATTAACTGAATATTTTGGCAAATTTTTATTACTCCGAATTGTGTTTTGAGCTGCAGACTGTTTTAAATTAAATATTCTCTTTCAACAGCCTCTGAATTTTGTATCTTCTGACCTTTTCAACTCATTTCGCTGTTGATTTTGACTTAAAGTTTTTCTTTTGAAATATGAACCCAACTATACAGTCAAATGTTTCACAATTTTAAATGAAATTATTCTTAAAAGTTCCAAAAAAAAAAATACAGTTTTTCTATTTCTATTTAATTTTTCAGTACTCGTATTAAATTTGCTTGCAGTTCACATGTTACAAACCAATTTTTCGTTTTACAAGTTACATACATACATTTAAAACAATGACAAAAATCTCGAAATTTTTTTTTTTTTTGTTTTCCATACGAATTTCCAAACAGATATTATTTCTTTCAATTCGGGTACGGGGGCAATACTATTTTTTTTGTATTAAGACATTTGTTTTATCACGAGGAACTAAATAGAGTTAAAATTTAAACAAATTTTATTTATATTAAACAATTATACTGTTTTGCACTTGCGAAAGTTGTAATCAATTCATGTCTGTGAATCTGTATTTCATTCATTCCTCTCATATTTCCATTACAAAATGATTTCCCTCAAAGGAATTTCTTTAAATTGATAAGTACGTACAGACGGACCCGTTTCCAAAAATCACATCAAGCATTTGTTATGTAGAGTAGATTATATTTTAGTTTATGTTCATACACACATACATGTGTATGTGTCTACATACATACATATATATAAATATATAGATACATGTAAAGTTTGTTTTTGTTATTCTTTAAATAGGTTGACATTAATACAAGTATCTTTTTAAATAGTACAACATTTGCCATTGCGAGATCGTTTTCTGAAATATTCACCGACAGTCAGTTGCACACACCAGCAAACTTTTGGTTGAACAACTTTGAGGATTTTAGAAAATAATTGGTGACAGAAAACTGGCACTGCACTGTCGGGAATTGAAGGAAATGTAATTTTAGTGCACGGACACTGGCTCCAGAGAGTCAAAACTTACAGAACTTGTACAACTTAAGCTGGAAAGCAAAATAGCAATATATCACACAAACTTTTCAATATCTTAAAAATAAGTAAAAATTAGACTGTTATTATCGCCCCAGGCAAATACAAGTAGGAGGTTTGAACACTAGTGTCAAAGCAGGGAGGAATTATTTATGCGAACCATTTTTGAATTGAATAGTTGTATTCGGAAAACAAGAACAATTATTGAAGTCATGGATATTCAATTAAACTGCAGCCTCTACTGGATTATGAAAACATTAAAAATGTGTGCTGCCAGATAATAGAGATACTAAATCGCCGAATTTTTGGGGCAAACCGTTTGCTAAAATCGCCAAAAAAGAAAGTCAAAATAAAAAACTTTCTTTTAAACAAAACATTTTTTATTTAAAGTATGAAGTAACAAAATTTAAAAATCCATATTTCTGGTTAAACAAAAACAAATTTAAATAAGTTGAAATTATGTTGGAATTAGCAATAAAATCGCAGAAGTTTCAATATTTTACGCATTTTGAAATAAAATTACACATAAATGAACAATTTCGGTTGTAAAGGGTGTTTTTTTAGAGGTATAGAACTTCGAATTGAAATAAAACACAAGAAAATCGTTTTAATGTCCATCAATTTGGCTTTATTGGAAGGATAATTTTATGCCATTAATGTTTAAATATGATTTCGGGCATGTGGCCGCCGCGGCTGGCTCGAATAAAGCCAATTCTACAGGTCCAATTTTTGATGGACAAAAGTTGATGGACAAAGCTCCAATTGCTGTGCACGGTGGCGAATTGATTCATTCGGGTCCTCTTCAACACTTTGCTCTACAGCGGCAATTGTTTCTTCGGTGCGCACTGTTCGACGTCCCTGCGGATGCGTATTATCACATAGAGTAAACGTAGTGCGAAAACGATCCATGGTTAACCGAATTAATTGCTCTGATGGACGATTATGTCGACCATAAAATGGACGGAGCTTGCGGTAAACTTCGCGAACTGAACCATTATTTTCGAAATAAATTTGCACGATTTGCAAGCGTTGTTCTTTTGTCAACCTGTTCATGATGAAATGGCAAACCAAACTAAATATTAATCACTTGACAGCTGACAAAATGGCCGCCAGTTAAAAAAGTGATGCCAACTTAAAGTTCTATACCTCAATAAAAAAACACCCTATATATATATGTATAAATATATATGAACATATTTACAAGTATATTTTATATTGTTTTAAACATCTTTAATTGTTTGCTGCTTTTAGGTCACAACAGTTACACTTGTTTAGCTTCAAATAATTTTCTTTTTTATAATATAGCTTCGGAAGTAAATATTTAAGCGAACTTTTGACTTTAGTTCTATTGAAAATATGGCAAAATAGGGATTTTCGTAATAAATTTAGTCAAGTTGGAAAACAAAATATTGAAGCTTTTCGCTGGCATTTCTAAAACTCTTTCAGAAATCTAAAAGTTTAATATATTTCTCAGGAAACATATCTTTAGGGTCAATAGTATTCTAAAAACGCATACAGTACGCATTTTATCAACGCAAATTTTGTAAGAAAGTATGAACACTTAATATTATTATTTCAGGGTTGCTTTAAAACAAAAGTTAAAGATGTTGCCTTAGCAATTCTTAGAAATCTTTAATATTCCGGAATAAATCGCCAAATCATCCAAATGACAATAAATCGGCAAATATGGCAGCTGCAGTGTGTCGCTTAATGTTGGCATTACTCTAAATAGGACAAAGCGAAAAGCTTTTATTTTATGCCGAAAACTTTTTTTATTTTTAGTCGACTGTCAAATAAAATGAATGAATATTCTCAGATGACTTCCACTGAAATGATATCAAACTTTTACATCATTTTGTAATATTTTCTGCAAACAAAGATTTGCTTTTCTGTTTTAAACTAAAAATAAACTTAAATTGTATCATTTTAAATTTTATTATTGTAAAATTGAGAAACAAAATTAAAACAAATTTTTTAAATTTCAAACTAATTTTTGTTACAAGGAATTCGTAAAATAATTCCATAATCGAATTTTGCACGTTATTTCGATATGTGAGGGCGGTTTACACAGGACAGTTTTTACCTACATATTTCTTCTTCTTCTTCCTTTGGCGTTACAGTAACGGGTGAAACTGGGCCTCAACCAACAAGCTTTTCTAGGAATGTCAAAACTAGACATGGCTTCGTATAGCTCGTCCCTATACACACTGTCATATGCGGCCTTAAAATCGACGAATAGGTGGTGGGTGTCGATTTGCATCTCTTGGTTATTTTCCAGGATCTGCAGTAGTGTGAAAATTTGGTCAATGGTGGACGTCCCCGGCCTGAAACCGCACTGATAAGGACCTATCAAACTGTTCACGAATGGTTTCAGGCGCTCTTACAAAACGGCAGAGGTTAGAAGATCTTATAGGCGGAAGATCTTATAGGCGATGTTTAGGAGTCTTATTCCTCGGTAGTTGGCGCAGTTGGAGGGGTCTCCTTTTTTGTGGATCGGGCAAACGATGCTGAGATTCCACTCGTCGGGCATGCTTTCCTCCGACCATATCTTACAGATGAGCTGGTGCATGGGCCCAACCAGGTCATCTCCGGCTGCCTTAAATAGTTCCGCGGAGAGCCCGTCCGCTCCTGCAGCTTTGTTTGATTTCAATCTCGATATTGCTATCTTGACTTCACTCAGGTCGGGGGGACGGAATTCTCTACCATCATCGTCCGTTATCTGGAGTGGAATATTCTGCCTAGCAATGGAATTGCTGTTTTTCTTCCCGTTACACAGTCTGCGGAAGTGATCCTTACAGATTCCCAGCATCGATTGCGACTGCTACGATTTGTCCCTCTTCGGCACGACAAGCTTCTGTGCGAAGCTTATATCCATGGGATAGTTGTTTTACTCGTTGGTAAAACTTTCGGATATTATTCCTGCCGTAACACCTCTCCAGTTCCTCGATCACGCGCTTCTCATGCTCTTTCTTCTTCCTTTTGAGAAGTCGGTGTTCTTCCCCTCTTTTACGTTCGTAGAACTCACCCATTTCTAATGGCCACATTGGCTTGTACGCATCACACATCAAGTTTGCACCCAGCAAGACACCTTACAGAAAATTTCGGGGCCTACGTGTTCGATTATCTCCTTTTTCGTTTCGAATATGCATTTGCAAAGTCACAGGTGTTGTATGTGTTCGGAGAAGATGCAAATGACGAGGATCGCCCTGGACGAGCAAAAAATTTCGTACAATCACTATTAGAGCAGTTGCTTAGTATCGCATGTCAAAAGTTTTGTTGGCTCATGCCATGCAATGCTTTTGGAACTTTTGTCCGTGAATATCGTGTGGTAGCGAAGTTTTTTCCAAAATTACTGAATTTTTGGACAAAAAAACCGACGCATGAGTATCATTCATGAATGACGTTAATTGCGATCCAGATTTAAAAGCTTTACTCTTATGTCTAGAAATTAGTCATTTACAGTTTAGAGATTCTTTTTTTTGCTTCAGTTCTGATCCACTTCATTTCTTAGCAAACAACTTAATTTGACATATAAATCAAACTTTTCATCAATGTTACGTATTACACTGAAATTAGATAATTGCCAAAGGCTTGGCAACTTCTGTTTTGTCTGAAAGATTAATTTGCACACTTTGGGAACATTTTATTTATAAAATCCAAGAAAAAATTAATAATATATCTATTACAACGAAGCAAGGGAAAATATGTGAGGTTTTTCTTAAATTGTTTCTAAAACTTTTCAGAATTCCCCTTTTAAATAAAAATTTAATTTAAATAAAAACTTAAGCTCAAATTTCCTATTCGCCAGTATATTGCCAAGTTTTGGATAAAAAATAAACAAAATATCTTTCCAGCACCACTGGAGCAAAATTGTTTATTGCAAAATGACCGCAAATAAAACATTTAAGTATGTGCAAAACTTTTACCACTAGTAGACTCGTATTCAGCCTTAAAATTTAAAAAAATGTTCCTTTACATTTATTGGCGAAAGTAGTAAACAAATCTATAACTTATCATGAATGGATTATATAACTTGTAGCCGCAACGGATATATATACCGGAAATCATATATAAAAAAGAAAAGACTACGAGTATAATAAAAATCTCCGCTGCACTACTCGTCAGCACTCCATAGGATTTGAGCTTGGGATCTATCGAGTTATTGGTTTTGGTCTTATGTCTTTTTTAATTTACTTGCTGTTTTATTATTTATAAATTAATGTTTTAATATTTTTCAAAATTTATATGTTTCATGGGAGCTTGCGGTGCTTTGTAAGTTTAATTTTAATTTGTAAGTATTTTATTAGTCTTAGAGTAGCCAATAATGGAACCACTAAAGTATTTTTAAAGTAACACAAGAAAGGAGAAGCGGTTTTTACGTTCTTTTCTACTACTCGAGTAAATCAAGTGTTTTCTTTCTGCTCAATTGCAAATGGGTGCAAGTGCTGCGTTTTTACTTCTTCGTTTTGTTCTACTGCTGACAAACCTTTAGAATCCAACGATAAGTGACAGCCAAACATCTTACTTTTTATGTAAAAATAACGGAAAATGTATG
Organism: Epicampocera succincta; assembly: GCA_932526305.1. Classification (NCBI taxonomy): domain Eukaryota; kingdom Metazoa; phylum Arthropoda; class Insecta; order Diptera; family Tachinidae; genus Epicampocera; species Epicampocera succincta. The sequence continues at coordinate 66,311,698 of OW052034.1, forward strand.
ATTTACAGGAGCTTTTTAAAAAGCAAGTTTATTTTTCTGAAATTTCTTTTTCAATGAAAAAATTTTCGATGAAAAATTTCATACTATTTGAAGAAAATAGTGCGACGAAATAAATAATTAGAAAATATGCTATTCAAGTTAAAGTTCAAAGAAATTTTAAAAGAAGAAATAATTTCAAAATATTTGATATCGAGACCTATTGAGTGCTTAAATGGTTTTTAAAACGATATCCATCCACCACTCACACGCTGTGGTGAAGAGGTTACTCGATTGTGGCGGCAGCTACTCACCAATTTGGGTTGGCTACACTGCATTTATTTCACTACCCATTTAACAGCTGATACCTGCTTTGTGTTTAGTTTGGTTTGATATTTCATTATATATAGACGTTTACAAATTGTTGAATTTTTTTATCAAAATAATGATGAAAATGAATGAATAATGGTTCTGTTCGTCAATTGATATTGATATCAATGCGATAATGTTAATGATATTAAAATCCATTTCTTTGTTGTATTATGATTTAAACTTGTGTAACTCTAAAAGAAACACCGCGTAACATACATACATTCTTGTAAGTGACTTTTCCCAAATTGCACAGCGATATGAAGTTAAAATATAAAAATTTTATGAAAATTTATGTGGCTTTAAATTGAAACATGTTTAATCCTGTTTTAGAATTTCCGCCTATTCTTTACTTCGTTTTTACTTTCACCACTTCAATGAAGTTTTGTTATTGTTTTCATCAAAGCTTTTAGGCAACGGAATAAGCTGACATGCGATGAGAATATTTAAGGAGGCCTTAACATTGATGAGTTCATCACCGACAAAGATGATGTCAATGGCAATGAGTGAAAAACATGTACACACTTACACTGATTGACAAAGCAGACAAGAGTATATGTTAATGGAGGGAGAAAGTCTTAATCACCTTCGATATGTGAGGATTAATCAATCCAATTAAAAACATTGATTGTTGTTGTAGTTGTGGAAATTAAGATAAATAAATGAAAGAGACAATGTCAAGAGGAGTTGAAAACAACCGTCTTACATACATTCATTCACACGTAACGAACAAATCTTCTATCACTATTTGTTTATTGAGGAGGGAAATACATACGTGTTGTTTGGCGCATATTTAAGCAAGTTGATAGTTATTTACTTGGGGGAAAAGAGAATTGTTGAATTTGAAAACATCACATTCATTCCACTGGAGGTTAGAGGTCATGTTTAGGTGAGACAAAAATGAACTGAAATTTTTAGAAAGTAGAAATTGAGAAAAGTTGTTAAAAGACTTAAACACAGGCAGCGGCCAAGACGCTATTGTCGTTAACGTTTCAGGCGTGGCAAAAAGTTTACAAATAGAGGGCATATATATATATATATATATATATATATATATATATATATATATATATATATATATATATATATATATATATATATATATATATATATATATATATATATATATATATATATCAGAGAACTGAAGAATTAAATGACAACAATTCTTTTCCATTTCACAGCCATATTTTAGGGGTTTCAGTTAATAGCACTGTTTGAGAATCAATACTTTTGCTGAAAAGACGAATCATAATGCTGTCCCAATAAAGTTATTGTTAAAACGAACGTTTTATACTTTTACCTACAAGAATAGTACTTATTACAAATAATTATACAATTTTCATTATAAACCTGCTCATGTTAAGATAATTCATTACCCACAAGTTAATGTTTACGTAATAAATTAACTACTGTCGCTATTGAAAATGTTTTTGTTCTCGTAATTATAATGACTGCCAATGATTAACCGATTCTTTTTGGTTTTGTTTCCATTACGAATACATATTGCTGCATGATTTCGCAAAAAAATAAATAATATATGTAAAATACATGAAACGTATGAAAGGAATGGGTTACAAAAAAAAGTAAATTAACACTTAATAAATGTAATAAAATTAAATCTAATAGCAAAAACGCGTTTGCAATAAATAATTATTACTTTTGATTTCGATTTTAATAAAATTACAAAGTGGGCCACCATATTAGCATGGTGACGTTCCGCCCCATTAAAATGGTGTGGTTAGATATACATAAGTACAACTTGGTTATGTTGTGAGCATGTATGGTTAGACATAACCATAATATCGTTACTTTTTACACCAGCATATCAATTTTTGTATTAAAGAAAATTTCAAATGTTTTATTGTAAAACATTTGCTTGAAGGAAACATTTCCCTTTATGAACATAATACTTGCGTCAAGAAGCGTCTTGACAATACAAATATCTTACTAGCAAGAAGGAGCTTGAAAAAATATAGAAGAATAACTTTTTTTTAGCTTTTTCCAAATTAATATAAGAATAACCCAAATATATATTTTCGGCATGAGAAATGAAAGATTTTGCTGGTATCAAAAAGTCAGGAATTAAGTGGAAGGTTTATATTTATTGGTGCTACATTAAGAGTTTTCAGCCGTCAACACGCCTTGTAGACATCGGCAATGTGCAGTTTGTTCTGCTTAATTTTGTTTTATTTAAATAAACACACACACACACACACATACATACATACATACAAAGATTAAAAGTGAAGCAAAATTATTTAAACACTCCCTCGAAAAGAAAATGGTGTAACAAAATATAGACATAGACGTTCTGTGTCTGGTCAATGCGACAAAACTTAAACAAATTTCAGTTGAGTTTGATCATTTTCAGTACATAAATAATCTAAATACTCGTAAGTAAAACAAGTTATAAATATAATTTGTAGCGTATTCTGGACTCCTGTGACACGCTTTAACATTTCAATTATGTTTTAAGGTTTTTGCACCGATAAACTTTCGTTGTGTCTTCCTACACTTTGTAAAAGGGATTTTAATTTTTTTTTTCTTGAAGAAAATTAATATAAGAGATGATTTGACAAATTATGCACCTATTTTTGTTCTCTTTTGCTTTCCATTAATATTTGGGTTAGTTGAATGGATGGAGTTTTGTGAGGAATGTGGTCGTTTTTAAAATACACCAGTTCCAACGGTTTTCCTCAACTGTTTTTGAATGAGACTATGTCGCTTTATGTCTTTAAATACTTTAATTTAAATTCAAAAAGGATAGTATGAATTGCGCTGAGTTGTTCTGTCGGACATCTATGATAGTAGTTGGAAACGCAAGAACACGATTTGGGAATAAATGAAACTATTTTCCAGGGCCACAAACTAATCAATTTTAATATCAAGGAAAGAAGTGGAATTTGGCTATTATATAAACGCAACGAAACGAAAGAGTGTCTTGTCTTATTTGAGTAAAACAATTAGTTAAGTTTCTTTGTGAAAAGAGAAGAATTTAAATTTCAGCTATCACAGAAGATAAGAAAAGTTTATTATAAAATTTGCCTCCAATGTTCTAATTAGGGTTCAGAAAGCCCGTTTGTTTTTCATCCCAACTGCTAATAACAATAAGCTGCGGATTTTTATAGTAATTCAAATTACATACGTTTAGCTGACAAATTGCTTTTTCTGTTTCTATATTATTTTCAAAATAATCCCATAAAACAATATTTGTCTTATTTTTATTCGGAGCCATCATCTACTTCTTAAAACATCAGGGTACAGCAACTTGCTGGTTTATTGAGTTCCACCTTCATCGTTATGGCTGCTGTCTTAATAGGAGCCGATTAACAGCTCAGTCGTAGCCAAAACCTCAAAGGCTGAGCTGTGGCTGAGATGCTAAAATTCTTGACAGCTCAGCCAAAAGCTATTTTCTGGTACTGTGGCTGTTTGCCCGAAAGCTTTTTAAGCCCTGATTCTAATGGCGTTAGTCCTGCTGCTGAGAAAATTCCAAAACTGCAAATTAGATTTTTGCTTTCGAGAATTTTATAAAACATAATCAAGATCGATGTGCAATATTGACATTTTTATTCTATCATACTTTTCTTCTTACTTTCTATCGGTTGCTATTCACAATCTCTGCGTGCAATGGTGAATGATAAGTGTAAAGTCATTTGGTTAATTGCTTTGGAATGAATGTTTGCAAACACACAAACAAGGACATTTAACTCTAGAGCAGGTGTTTTTAATTATCTTGAAGCCATATTTCCAAAAGAGCAAAGAAATATTCTCAAACACTTTGTTTAATTTTCAACTTGAATTTGCTCATTTCTTTTCGCTTTTGGGTGTCAAGAACAACAAATGTTGCTAAAATAAGCAACAAAGAAGAAAAACTAATACAAAGTTCTATACAAGCCTTCAGCATAAGAATGTTGCAACAACTCAAGCTGTTCAATTAAGTTTTTCTTCCTATTTAAAAAAAAAGAAGGAAAATATCGAATTTAATCTGAAATAAATTTTTAGCAAAGAAATGATGATAATAGTGAAAGAAATTTCTCGTTCTAAGTCGTTTAGTTGGTGGAATGATAGAAAACAAATTCAAAGGGGAAATAATTATATAAGTTTCCTTTTAAAATTTTTGAAATTTGCTAAGAATTAAAAGCTTTAAGCAAAACTTTGTATAAAGCAATAAAATTATGCGTTTTTCTGCAGAAGATATATGTAGTTTTATAGTTTATGCCACGTAATTAAAATGTTCAATGCCTTTTCCGCATGCGGATATATAAAAAGTGTTAGAAAATATAAAAAGTACCAAAAAAAGGAACTAAAATTTGCGGGTTAGGCCGAGCAATAATTGAAATGTGTTGGTATTATTTACATCAAACAAAATCTTTCCACTCTCTCTAAGGCCCCATTTATATGAAGTATTTTAAGACATGTATTTTTTATTATTATTATTATTTTTGTTATTGTATTTTTTACATTCACATGCTGACATCTGATAAATTTCTTTTTATATTGTTTCTATAAAAACTAAATTATTGTACAAAAATTAAAAAGGAGCAAAAACATGAATGAGAAACAAAAACAAATACCATGTCCCTTTTTTCTAAACTACTTTCTGTCCAAGTCGATTACAATTAAAGAGATATGGCTCAAATACATGCCTAAAGAGCGGCCCTCTTGCTAGCGCTGTAAGTCTTTCTAAGCCCATAAAATATTCATGCAATTACAATTCAAATTTTTGGCTATTAGGGCTTTCCCAGATTCAAGTTCACAACTCTTATATCAAATTCATCAAATCATCATGGTGTAGTTATTTTGTGATAACTTGATGTTATTTTATTGTAATATCTTATAACATATTTACCAGTTTTCAGTCAAAAAGTTGTGTATTCGGTTTTGCACAATAGCATCAGTACGATGACTTAATAATTCGGTCGTAAGACCAACTTGATTTCTATTTTCAACTTTCTGCTGTTTTTTTTTCTTTTTGGTAATCGAATTTTGCAATTCGGTTTCCATATATTTATGCAAAGCCCTAATATGGGCACACGCGGCGTATGCTCAATATTTTTTTAATTTTTATTTAATTTTTTTTTATTTATAATTACATGAATTAATGAATTTTTAGCTAAATTTCTCTCGCAAGGTTTTGACAGACAGAATCTGGCATATTGGATTACTTTCAAATATAATATCTCCCCATTTTTATGTCTCCCCTGTTTTATATAAGTTTCCACATAGAATTTTACTCTGTTAAACTAAAGGACGAAAGCTAGTAAATTTTTAGAACCTAGTCATGAGTCCCTCAAGGCAGTGTATTAGCACAGTTCTATCTCTTTCTCAAATGAAATGTCTATCGTGGCGAATGCTGGGAATATTAAAACTCATTTGAACTTACGGAGTTCAGATATCGATCTGAAGTCTTAAGCCTAATTACAAACGCATCAGGATTCATAAAAAACGAGGCGATTCACAAAGATCTCAATACAGTAGAAAATGTGAAGGACACTATATAAACTTTTAGGGAAAAATACTGAATGTGAACACTCTGGCCATTGGCTTATTAGATGACACAAACGAATTGGCTAAATTCCATAATCAACGACTACGTAAATATGTCTGAAAATCTTTATGGTTTACACTACTTTCAATTTTAACGAAAATATCCAGTGTGAACTATAATTGAATTTACTTTTTAGAAATCTTACAGTATGAATAGTTTCGACATTGGCTGAGCTAAACTTCATCATAATATTCAGCTGGTCTTCAAACCGTCGAACCCGTAACCTGTTCTATCGTTTCGGCAATTTAATCACCAGTTAAGTGTCAATAATTAAACTGCAATACAGCTATTTTACTTAATTTTGCTACTTAAATTAAAGAATTAACAAACGCTGGAATTATAAATCTTATACTCTTTCATCACTCGTCCTCACACACGAACACAATCACCGGCACTCATCTAATACTGCGCTAGAGGAGTTAGTAATTTGCAAGCCAACTCCCAGCGATGTAGACAGTTCAGTCTTATTACATAAATTTATATATTCCTAGACATTAACTACACTTCTTCACCAGATACAACTCTATACGTGCAATGAAAAGCACGTGACTTAACAGATACTGTGTAGTATAGAAAGTGACAAATCTAATTAGAAACTAATATTGAGTTTTATTTATTTAAAATTTTTAGAGCAACTTTACAAGTTCTAATTTAGCAAATTTGCCCATATTAATATTTTTTGAATAAATTGTCACGCGAAATGTTGTTTAATCAAGTTGCTTAACATTTATTTCGCTATAAAATATTTATGAATGAAATATATCATCAAAACCAAAAAACACTTTCAAATCAAAAGAATACTTTCTCCTAAAACCGCAGTTATAATTTTGATTTAAAGCCACAATTTCTTGGTGAAATATATTTTCTGCTGCCGTTTAACTCCCAAAATGTTCAATCGTGAACTAGTGTCTTCATACAGGACAAGCTGCGACCATCCATATATTAAATTTATTGACTCATGAGAACTGTCTTTAGAATTTTATACATGTGTTTTTACCACATATTTTATAATTAAAAAGTGGAATATACATTAAAAGTTTAATAAAAACACATATTTGTATCTAAATATGTACATTAATTTAGTTCTCAAAAGTATGTTAAAGGTTTTTTTTTAAGGTATAGCAAGTGTTGCCAGAATCAAGAGAAGAATCGTATAAAAGTGCTAGAAAATGCTATACGACAAAAAGTAAACTTGATTAATATACAATATCTTTTGGATCACAATATGAAAAAACAACTTTTAATGTGGAAGTTAATCAACAATTAGTTCAATTTAGCCAATGATAAAAATTCCAATACACAGTAAATACTGAAAAGAATCATGTTATTTTTCAAACTTATCATACTTTGTTCGCGATCGTATCATAGTTTTAAACACAGAAATATGCTCAGTTCTACTTTACTGAAATATTATGAAGCCATATTTTTGTTATAACTGTTCAACTCATTATAGCAGACAACTAAATTATTATCATATTATTATTAATCATATTAATGTCGGAACATATTCATATATTAGTATAATTCATATACTAGCAACAATATTAATGTCACGACCAGCCATAGCAGCAAAAAATTGGGCCTGTATAAAAACTGCGAACATAGTGGTGAAGAAAAAAAACCTAAACCTCAAATGGCAACACATGTTATTGCTTTATTTATGAATAAACATTTTAATTTGATATAACAAGCGAAAGTAATAGTTTTTTTCCATTTAGTCAAATTAAATAGAAAACCTACTACACTTTTACGACCGCTGCGCCTAAGTTCACTGTGACACACACTAGAAGGAAGACATATTGTTTATTAAAAAAAAAAAAGTACACATCACTTAAGGTTTTTGCTTTGAACACTAGCAGCAAATTACAAAGACATAAAAATAATTTCCCCATGGACTACAAGTACAACAGGAAAAAAAACCAGTTAACACACAAATTTACGCTTTGCTACGACCACAAATTCTATTATGAAATGGGAGTTTTGTACAACCACATGATTTTTATATTCAATGGAAAAATGGCTGCAAATGAATTAAAATAAAATATTAGATGCTCGTAGCAATGAACTCGTAACGAAATAACTGTCAGGCATAAACTTAAAACTTTGCTGAAAATTAACTATTCAAAACTGCTTGAAGCAATTAACGTTTATTGGTGCTTGATAAAAACTAAAAATAAAATACATCATATGAGAATTATAAAATATATATATATATATTTACATTTTCTGTGTCTAGCCATTTATAAGCCGTCACTTCATTGGTGAATTTATTTAGTTTTATTCTTTTCTCAAAAAGTGTTGCCTAACTAGGCTCCTGTAAAGGAGTTTTTTTAATTACTCTCTAAGGATGTTTCAATAAAAACTATATTGATGTCAAAATTTGTTCAACCGTAAACTGTCAGCACTGCTACCGAGGGCCTAGATGTGAGTATCTCTGGTCAAACTAAGTATGTTAATGGCGAGGCATTTCTGCTTTTATAAAAATAGGATCATCTATGAGTTTCATTTTCATTTCATTTTTTATATTTTAAATACCTGAAGTTTTAAATATTTTTGTTACTGAAGCCTCACTTCTTTGTAAGATATAGATACATGTTTAAAAGCTATTATCTCACTAGTGTTAAATGTTTCATTAACATATTAAAGGACCTTTAGGAAGCCCAGGGTAGACTTAATTAAGGGCACAACATTTGCAATCTTGTGCGATCTGTATTAACAAAGTTCATTTCAGTGTCATTCTGTAATGTCACACGTGACATTTCAAATAGAAAAATATATTCATTCAGTCCATTAGCTGAACTAAAAACCTTTTTAGAGCCATTATATTCTATATAAAATTTGACTTCCGAGTCAAAGAAAACATCAAAAAAAATGTAGCAAAAGAAGTAGAATGTGACAAAAACAGAAAAATGGCGTCTTATAAAAAGTGTAAAATCCACCAATTTTGTTTAAAAATGTTTTTGATTTGATTTAGCAATCTTTTGCTTCTATTTTTTAAACTTTAACCTTGGATCGTTATGTGGCATTTCGAGTACTAGTCCCAAAAAAAAAACTGCACCGGTATCAACAAAGTAATAGTGAGAACTAAGATTTATATTTAAGCTGAGCTGCTTATATGTAAATTATATTACAAAAGCTTTGCAAGCAGTTAATTCTTAGTTGAGTGTTAAGAATAAAGAAAAACCATTAGCCTTGACTTTGGAACTTTGGATATTAGCAATTATTGACAGAAAGAGAGAAAGTTTAAGGACTATAAAATATTTTAGGTAACAGCGACAGCATAAATACAAAAAACTGTGCTTTTGTCTGCTCGGGCTTCTTAGTACAACAGTTTGCTATATCAATATATATATTTTTCTATATTGATATCGCAAGATTTTTTAAGGAACTGCCAATTTATTGCATCGGAGTCAGATCAGTAGTTTAATCGTTGTCTTAGGTCCAAAATATATCAAGTGTCAAGAACGAGTGCAAGACTGTTTCGCTTTTTCTAACAATAAATAATCGTCCAATGCCAACACCAATTTTGCATTTTGTTATTAAATTTTAGATTTTACAACATAATCCTTTTATGTTCTTAAAATTAAACATAATCCAACTCAAACAAGTTAAATAAAATCTAAGAAAAGCGGCAATAACACAATTAACTGCTCTTTAAGTCAGCTGTTTTCAATCCAATAGGATCTTATTATATTATAATTTTTGTTTTTAACACTTTAAACAATTTCTAAATATCCTTAAACATAAATACATTTGTCTGTGGTCAACATTAAACTGGCAATTGGTTGCTTAAAATTACTTCAAATATTCAAAGAAGATGGAAATAGTAGATGGAGTAGTTGCTCCAAAAACTTGTTACTTTGGAAAAAAATCTGTGTCTAAACTATTAGAATTATTTCTGAAATAATTTTATTTAATCTAATTAATATCTTTTGCTTACAATTTAAATTTCTCAGTAAAAACTACTGGAAAAATTTTATAGAAATGTGATTGTTAGTCAGATCGATCGCATGTCTGTTTCCTCCTCCTCCTCCTCTTGTTGTTGTGTCGAAACTAGTGTGTTTTTACACGGTAGGGAAGTTACCCCCACGCACAACCCCCGAAACCTGGAGGACCGGGTCCTGGTTTAGACCCCTGGACAGAGGGGATTCGCTGCACACTTTGGTTCACCTCTAAGCGGGTGCTGTAGGGGCTATCCAGGGGCGCCACGAGGAGGCAGTATGTCAGCTTGACCAGTCCATTTTCAGGGATCACTGCTGGCTTCTCGCCAGGTTGAGAACAATCAACAACTTTGCCCTGAGTGCACTGGCCCGCATGTCTGTTTCATATTCCTTTAATATCAAGTTGCAATTGAAACTTAAATTTTAAACAAAATATACTTATTATATGATAATTTTTTATATTTTAAATCTTTCTGTAGCATCGATTTGAATTTTCCGCTATCAGTTCTTTTCAATCGTCAATATGTAAAAGAATATTCGCAGAAGAATATCATGTGTTGCGTCTTGCTGAAAAGAAGACAAAGGGCGAAAATAAACGTTTGCATTAGAGCATTATAGCATTTTTATAGGTTTTCAATATAAAATAAGCTTAACATTTCTAAATTTGTTTATTTACAGGGGTTGGACAAACCCCTTTTTTTGTATTAGCTAAATAAAGAAAGGATTTTTTTCTTGCATTTTCGTTAATTAAACATTTAAAGGAATAAAATTTTCTTTGCACAAAAAAGCAACATAAAACAACACATAAATTTTATTTAAAACCAAGCCCGTACCGGTGAGTTGTGAACTGTTTTATGCTGAAAACAAATACATATCGAACCTTTGGGACAATACCGTAGTAATTCCAGAAATCGCGAACTGAGAAAATGCATTTGAAGTTTTGATACTAGAGGCAATAAAGACATTTTTAGCTGTAGAATCTGAACAGTCAGAGATGGAACCATAATCTTTTTTTCTCTAGATAGATATTTCCCCAAAGATAATTTCTGCATACCCAGCTCAAAAAATTCAAATTTTGAGTTACTACGGTATTGCACCAAAGGCTCGATATATAGATATCGTTCAGTCAGTGGTTACCCAAGGATACTATTGCAATAGAAGGTATTCTTAAGAGCAGAAAAATTTAACTTAGTAGGTGGGTGGCAGGGTTTGTGAAACGGGAATTCCCAGCCACTGCTATTTTTTTATTTAGGAAGTTGATAAATGAAAAAGTAATAAAACTCACAAATAATTTTTCTCAGTGTCTTTAAACATTATTAAAGGAAGTTGGTCCAACTTTCTCCACAAAATATTTATAACTGACTGGGAAAATATCCCAATTTGAGTTCCTCAAGGAATGAATTGGTAGAGTATTCGACCAGCAGGCCCAAAGTCCTGGGTTCCATTCCTACTGCGGATAATAGTAGTACCATCCAAGCAGTAACAAACAATAAACAAAAGTTCTATAATAGTTAAATGTAACAATAACAATAATACTCTATGGTACATATTTAAACACAAATATTCAATAACCCAACAAACAAATCCATGAAAATACAATGTATAATAACAAAAAATGGCACACTGGGCAATGAACAACAAGAGCAACATCAGTTAAACTTCACTTCTAGCAACATAAAACTGGTCCAGAGTAAATAATCTGAACTAATCGTGGCTTAATGAGTTGGCAGAAGCGTATTTCAACTTTTCCAACTTCAAATAACTGGGAAACTTTAACGATTACCTGGTACAAGCAAAACTACTTTATATTATGTTAAAAATATTACATGTTTTAACAAGTTTGTCTTCGTTTGTTTGACTACAGCCTGTCGATATGTGCAGAAGAGTTCTTATGCGAATTAGAAGAATAAAATACAATAAAAGGGAACATTTGCTTGAATCACAACAAATATTTAGCAAACAAAAGACCAGGTGCTTAGAAAAAGAAGGAGTTGAAAAACCAAACAAATATTATTGTAAGACTTTAGTTTTTGAAAGTAGTTTATTCTGTTGTAGTTCATCTCCCTGTTATAGTTCTCTGCCCTCTGTAAGGACAAGTTAAGGATTATTCACTTGAGTTTAAAAAAAATATTATTTAGGGGGCAAACAACAGGGCGGATTAGGAACGAACCATTTTTATTTTTAATACAAACTTTTTTATTTACTGTTTATTTTGCACTCAAAGTTTAACTTATAAGTTTTAAATTCAATATAAACGATAGAAGGCGCAACCAAAACTGACTTTAATTTTCATAATTAATTAACATTTCTTATCCATCCAAATTCTGATTGGTCAAAATGTCTAAAATTGTATTAACACAAAAAAGTTGAAAGCAATTATTTGGTTACGCCTGTGCATCGAACTTTATGCTGACTCTGCCGAACGCAAAAATGTTTTTCACTGGCATAGTTTAAATCCAAATGGGGCAGATAAACAGCTGTTGTTCTATGATGATACGTAAGTTGTTCATGTGACCGAAATCGGTCAGAAGTCGGGTTGTAAACCCGTTCATTCATTTTGCAATTTTGGTAACCGTTTTCTAATCCTAATTTGTAAAGTATCTCAGATATGAACTTATTGAGCACGCAAGTCATGGTAATAATAATATAATCCTGGTATTTATGGTTAATAAAGTCGTAATCTGAAATAGTTTGCAAGGGTACATAAAAAAGGTCCTAATAATAGTTTGTATATCTTTCTGATGTCAACCACGAAACTGCGTATTCTTTCCATGACCCAAATCTCCTTTACTGCTGCAAATTTTAACCCTATTACGAATGGGGTTTTGTTTGATTTAGGATATCTTTTGGTTACCGAGTTTGTACAGTATTCACAATTTTCTGTAACGAATTTGTTGGTATTGAATGAATTTCAACTGTCAGATTCTAGTGAAATGAGTGGACATAATTCATGCTTTCCACTATTAAAAAAAAATATACTTTCCATGTATTTCGTACGAAAAATTACATTCCCGGAATCACTGTGCAACTGGAAACGGCGGCCGATAATAAACATGTGGACTTGAAACCACTGACAAATGAAAACTTTTTAAAAGAATGCAATTAAAATAGATATTTTAAAGTAATAGTTTTTGCCAGTAAGATAAAAAACATCACCAAAGAAAGTATTACTTATTTCAATGTATGTTTTTTTTTTGTGGTAGGAAATCGCCAGCTCTTGCATGAAACAGCACTGAAGCATTTTCATCAGATACTATTTTGATTTCTTTTTTGTTTTCGAGTAAACATTCATGTCGGAATGTGCCAAATCTTCAGCTACTGTTTTGATTGCAGACAGAAAAGAACACTTTACTTTAATGCTCTTGCCTTGCGTTCACATCATGCCAACTACTCAAGTCGTGGCTTTATTTGCTTTTCGTATTCAATCCCATTATTGGATGCTTGATTGGCAAACTTTTACAACTTTATTTCCGTAAAGGAAAACTACTTCAGCTGTTCTTTGACTACAAAATTTTGTCACACATCATCAGAAAGTATTTTTAAAATGTACAATAAAGCAAAGATCACGAATGTCTTATGCCCAGTTTTTAGATTCGTATTTAAATGCAAAATTAGTTGCTTTTCATTTAAATTGAACTTGTATTCATATATGTAAATATTTTTTAAATTACAATTATGAAAATTCAGTGTTTTTTCGGAATGATACTTTGCTGTCGCATAATTCATATCTAAAAACTCGGAAAGAAAGGACGTGAGCCTCTCTATATATAGTAATTTCACGATTCTTCAGACAAATTATACTCATTTTCCAAACAGTGTGAGCGTCATCATTCACATCTCGAACTTCTTTCAAAAGCCTGCAAACATTTTTCTGACCGAGAGTACAATCGCCGTATTCTACGGTTAAGATTTCAATTGCTCTGGAGCACAAAACTTTATGCCAATTCTTGGACCCATTTTTCCGCGAGCCGAAAATTGCCAAACACTTCTAACTTTTCTGCCTCTCGCAAAGAAACTAAACATTCTGAATAGCAGAAATTGTGTTCAAGGCCCAGTCCGTGAAATTTTAAAATTCATCTTATTTTATTAAATATATAAATTCTGAAAAAAACTTTAAAGTGCGATTTAACCCAAAGTTTGTTGTGAAAACAATTGCTTGTGAAAAGGATGGACGACCTAGAGACTGATTTGGTTTTGGTTAGCAAATTTTATTTAAATATCGTGCTCTAACTTCCAAAATAAAATGAGTAACAAATTTTTTAAAACTGAGCTTCTGATGCAAAATTGTTCTAAAAACAAAGATAAAAAGATGAGGTAAATATCTACTTAAAATAAGAAATTGAAAATGGCAATATCAAGGCAGAACACAAAAGTTAGTGCCACTACTACTAAAACAACAACAAGTACTATTACCGCTATTGCTAACACTACTACTACTATTAGCACTAGTACTAACATTACAACTACTGCTAACACTACTACTACTAACACTGGTACTACTACTACTAACACTGGTACTACTACTACTAACAATAGTACTTCTACTACTACTAACTACTAATTATACAGATTGGATAATAATGAAACTAAAATGATTAATTTGTTATGACGTTACATTATGTAATATCCTTTATGTTGGAAACTGAATAATTCTTAATATGGAAATTCTTTTTGATTTTCTTATATATGGGCGTAAATTCTTGAACTCACAACTATCCGTGTATTCTATTCTTTGTTCTGTTGTTTCTAGTCGACATCGGGCTGCTGTTAAATTCATATTGTTGCTTAAAAAATCTAGTCTGTGCTGACGAATACTTTGCAGATATTTAAAATCTTAAATTGATAATCTCAATTTGAGAGTTCCATGAACAGGTAGAATAGTTTTAAAAACAATACTACACAATAATGACATGGGGAAGTTAAATATAACTTTTACGATTTTATTTCGCAATCTCTAATAAAAATAATAATAATTCAGTAGGCAACACTTCCACTAAATAAAGTTTAATATAATTCACAATAAAAGTTGTGGTTTTGTTACAACAAAATTGTGTTTGAACAACAAAATGTTTTTTTTTTAGATATGGACGACTCAGTATTTTAACATAAATCTTACCTTAATACAGCAAATTAATTTAGGATTTTATACAACAAAGTAATCAGCTCTAAAGCAAACAGTACATGAGGATTTCTTAACTTCACATACAAATTCCCTACACAATGATAAACGCACCATGAGATACGAAAAGTATTAAAAAAAACATACAATTAAAAAAAATGTTATCGCATGCCATGATACCATTCAAATATTTTATATGAGAATTTATTATTCCTGTTCGAAATCTGGTTGTTTTTATTTGCAATTTGTTTGCCTACATTTTAAACTCTTCACTTTCTACTCCTGTGCAACTAAATGCCATTTATTTAGAATTTATGATGACTCTCAAAACTGGTTTGGCTTTTCACTAGACTAGAGATAGTAGACATGGTTTTTGCTCTTGTGTATTGAATATTCGAGCCCTGATGTGGTGCGCGAAAAAATAAAGAAGAATAAGAGGCTGGTGTAAAGTGAAACAGATTAGAATTGAAAAATGACGTGAATGTTGAATCTATTGCGGTAAAATTTTAATTGACCACTTTTTTATGTGGATGCAAATTTTGCTTTCATTTTTTTTAACTTTAAAGCTTAAATGAAAATGGAATCAATAAAATGTTTATTCAAATGAAAAATATATTTAGTTTATGACTGCAATTGATCTTAGGAGTACATGGTTAGCAATAAACCAGCGAAAACTTCTATTGAAAAATGATGAGTTGAAATATTAATCAACAAACTCGTCACTACTTCCATTTCAGGATTTTAAGTAATTGCTTTAACGTGGCGGTATTAAATGTAAATATAAAGAAAGTAACATATCAGGGAAATACGTTTCTTCAAAAGATGAGTTAACCGGGTCAATATTTGGACAAGTAGATGAACGATTTTTTAGATTCCAGCAGTGAAATCTAAAAATAATACAACCAAAGTTCGGAGTAATTCGGCGCAGAATAAGTGTTGCTAAAGTAACATAGATTGATCGAAAATCGTCTTTCCGCTGCCTGTTAGCGGCCAAGGGATACCGAAGAGGAATGACAATAAAAAAACAACACAAAATTTAAAAAAACAAACGTTGATTTTTCGCTATATAATCAGTTTTTCTTTTCTTAACAAATCTGCACTAGTATTACTCCAACTGTTTAACAAATTTTCATAAAACAGATTTGGGCGCCTTCATTATGACAAAAATGTTCCTGCTGTTGGTTCCCAATAAAGAAAACTAATTTTAAAGTTAAAAGATTCCTGTTTATTTTTTTTTTTTTTTTAATAAAAACTTAAAATTATTGTGTGGGTTTGTTTGGTTGGCGTGTTGAACGGTACGAAGGATAAAATGAATTAATGCTGTAACAATTTCCCAGTCACGATGAGTGGTACCAGGTAAAAACTAGCGTGCAATTGGTATGTGGTACCGCTGACAACACAAGGCAGCGCAGGCTGCCACACAGATATTAAATACAGAAGCTAAATATTGAAGTAATTTGCATGAGGGAAGCTCTTAATTAACCTCGGAATCAGTTCTTTGCTTTCGCAAATGATAGAGAACATTCATTTTGGCTGGACTCATTTGCCTCAAAGTTTTAGCACATCCTACTGTATGGAAAGAAATATGAGTTATATCAAAAGTACAATTTACGGAATCTTTAATGGTAATTTTTTTATACATATATTTATTTTGTTACTGCATCGGATAACATGTCAAAGATCTAAAATCTCTAAACTAGAAGTTGTTTCTAAGCCACTGTTATAAAACTGCAATATCTCGAATTTCATAAGACTATTCCAACATCTTGCTTTTCAATACGAACAGTTAAAGATTTACACAGTTTAAAACAATGTCCTTTATTAGGAAACAATTGCCGGCAGCAGAAGCAGAAGCCAAGTGAGCCCACAAAGAAATACACAAATAAAACAATAATTTTGTTTGCGCAGCAAAATGTAAGAAACAAAAACACAAGCAAAAAAAAATATACTCGTGTTGTCAACTTTACGCAAAGTGTTTTGTAACTAGAAAACAACAGCCTAAACTAAGAGTTTGATCAAGTTTTGCAAAAGTTTTTTAAAGTTCTCTCGAAAAGTTTTACTTGTTATGCTCAGTTTAGATGCATTATGTTATGTTTGTGCTTGTAAAGAAAAAAATTAAAAATTGCTTTAAAACAATTTAAAAACCATTTAACAAATTAATTGAAAGCTTGAGCAAAGCGATGAAGTAACTTTAAGCAAGAGGATATAAAGATAAAAGAAAATAAATAATAAAATTATAAATTCCGGCTAAATGTCAAACTAGAAATTAAAGACCGGAATAAACTCGTTTCGAACTGTAAGAAAACCAATTTTGAGGTACTTCGAAAGTACTTGTCGCATTCGTCTTCATGTTGCTTGCAGTGTCAGATATGACTCGTAACAAAATAATAAAAAAAATTGTCGAAACAATTAATATGTAACGGCGGGGTGGAAAAGTAAAAACTTGGTAGTGTGTTGCACGTACCTAACAACATACTTTTCAATATATTACTTAGAAGCAATCAAGTAACGACTTCATTATTGTCTTATACATACGTAAGTAATTAATTAATTCATTAATATTTCGTTAATAAAAATTAGTAAAAATGAAAAATCAGCGTTTGTTTTTTTTTTTTTTGCGTTCTTTGTCTAATGACTATCTTGTAATGACATTTTGAATTAGTTACCCAAGAGAGAGAGAGAGAGAGAGAGAGAGAAATAAGTATTTACTTGCTTATACTTACTTGACATCGCCATTTTAAAATAATTACTTAATCTGCCGAATTAGGAGTAGTGAAGAGTATGTTTAATTGCATCTTAACCTATTATTTTTCACTGGAATGGTCCAGTCACACGGTGAGTGTATTGACGCTTCTCAACAACATCTCTTGGCCTTACCGATCCCGAAGTGCAACATCTCTGTTTATTAATAAAGACTATGAAGTGAAAATAAACCTTTCTAGACTATATTTTTATATATTATAAAATTTCGTATCAATTTTATGCATTTCAAAAATCAAATTAGCAAAATCAAAACATTGTCGATTGGCGTGAGTTCTTGCATTAAATAAACTTTAAAAGTCTTACGCTTTAAATCTTTATGCAAAATACGTAGTAATCTTTTTTGGGGAAGTCCAATTTCTAACCGGGGATGCCCATGTCCTCTACTTTACGCATCATTAAGACGTCTAAGGTTGTGTCTTCTATCGCTGCAGAGTCACGTTTTAAATTCATCAGCCTTTGCGTTTGATTTGATATTGATAACAGGACCTGATTACTGTCTGGCTAAAATCAGCCTCTATGATAAACAATTATTTCGTATGAACCTCCACACCCGAATGAGACCAAAACTAAACATTTGAACATATGATCTACGTTCTTGGCTGCCAATTTAAACTGCTCATTCCTAAAGGTTTTCTACGATTGGCAGATCGTTGTACTAGAAACTAAATAAGTATTCTTGAAAACCAAACAACTTTCATTAGTTTCATTAAAAGATATATCGCCAACGTGTCTTGAACGCATTAAAGTAGTAGGCATTACTATTAAAGTTCCTCATGGGGAGTGTTACTGGAGCTGATTCATCCAAAATTTCATCATTTACAACAAATATATCTTCATAGCGATTGTACCAAATGCTGATTGAGCCCAAACAAAATTCCGAAATTCAATTTGACAATTTACAACCCAACAAAATTAAGAAAAAATCTGATATTTTGATATAATCATGTAATATATTCTATGTAATTTATTATATATACGTATGTATTTATGTATAAGAACTATTTTCAATGCAGGAAAAGAAATTAAACTGAAAAATAAATCAAAGCCCAACCTGGTCACATGCTAACAATTTGTGCCTTTTTCGTCCCCGTAAAAAATATAAATAATAATATTAATCGTATATTTTGTCAACGTCATGATTTTTTGGTTTTTCTCGTACACCAAAAAAATTTAATTCTTTAATTTGACAAGGAATATTCACGACCAAAAATCCGTAATGCTCCTACCATAAACATTCACGTCACGTCATCTCACCGTCGCCGAGTACAGTCACTCAAATCTACATTACATTTTGCATAAATACATACATACATATCCGAAAGTAGACTGCTCACAATCGACCAGAAGCGATTTCTTGTGGCCACTTGAAAGGAGTGTTTGCTGATGTTCAGGTTACACCTCATTTTGTATGACGGTTATGCAAGCAGAATTAATTTGCATAAACGAAGCCTTTGGGTTACATTAATGCTAATTTGAAACTACGCCATTAAACTAATACACGAGTAATAAGAAGAAGAAAAACGGAAAATGACACACATTTTCATTAACTCTTTTTTTTTTTAATAGTAAGAAAAGCGGAATAGATTAAAATGCGTAAAAATTTTAATAAAGTGAAACCACCAGTCACAAGAAATATTTAAAAGTATTTCAAAGTTTATATGGGCATCTCCACAGAATATCACAAAACTTTTAGCTTTAATAAATTAATTAACTTTCAGGGTAGTTTGTATGATCCAAGAAAAACTAAGTATGTTATGAAATCGGACAGAGTTTTTGAAAGGCTTATACTCACTCGTATATCAATTTCAAGTTTAGGGAGTATTTGTTGCCCATGACTATATTAAATTGTTCTATGGTCTCGAAAGCCTGCTGAAAATGTCTGCATAATTGCATTTCTTGTCTCTTATTAGTAACGGAGCTAATTAACTTTACTTGCATACACAGGGTGTGCCCTAAGGAGCTAAAAAATTATTACCTGTTTTCTATAAGTTTATTTCCAGGCTATAAAAAATACATAATGAAAATTTGTGTACACTAACCCCCGCTTTCAACTTCGCACTAATGACCTCGTTTTAGAGCATTTTCCAGAGCATCTTTGAAAATTTGTGGTTTGTTGTTGACGAGCTGAAATTTCTGATCAATGTTGGCCTTGAGTTCAAGCCCTGTCTCTGACTTGTCTTGCTCTTTCATATAAAGCTAAAAAAAAAAGTTTGATGCTGACAAATCTGGTCAAATAACTTTGGAATTTCTGAAAATTATTCATTTTCCAAAAATATGACTGAAAACACAGCTCAGATCAGGTTCTTTGTCCAGTTGTGATTCTTTTCGATATTTAATAGAAATATATACAAACGAAAAAGTTATTAAATTTGTAATGCCCATGGGGTCTTTTGGGCCCACCCTGTATTCTTGAACTCTTTACTGTGCCAGCTATGCAGGAAGTCACATTTTAAAAGCATTTCTTTTTTTAGTTGGGCTGTCCTCTTAGATTAAGCAACTTTATGCTGGAAACACGACTGCAACAAACGGCCCTTTTTTGGCCATGATTCATATGTATTTTTATTTATTATGCTTTTATATTGTACGAGTAAATTACCAAATTATATATGTAATACATATAAACTAAAAGAAATTGGTCGACAAAACCTAAATGAAATCAAAATAGGAACTATACGGGGTTTCCACTTTAAATGTTAATATAAAGAAAATAAACTTAAATAATGATCTGAATTTTAATTATTTAATTCATTTTCGTATTGCGTATGACCATAAACTTTAATTTATTTTGAGCCATGGGGCAAAATGAGCTGCATGTACATACATACAACTTTGTTTTTGTTGTAATTGCGCAGTAACAGTAGCAAGTACAAAGGATTGCTTATCTAAAATCAAACGTATGCAAAATTTATTTATTTTAAAAAATTCAATAAAAAAGAAAACTTTGACTACAATTTCGACAATGGTTGTTGTCAAATAACGCTCTTAAGGTCAAGGTTTTGTGTGCCTCGTGCACGAATGCACACTTTATACACACATACATACATCTGTGCACAATCGTATTGCCGTACAAGGTTTTCAGGACCATTTTTAGCACTTACACACATGCATACACCGAATGTTTGGGTGCATTCAGTTTTAAATTTATGCATCAAGGAATTTAAATTAAGTCATTGCACGATAGTACTACAAAACTGTTGTTTTTCAATGTTGCACTATGGTCTAAAAGCTCCCATGTTGCGCGGCCAATAGTCGATTATTTTGATAGCAGACCATCGAAAATGTATAAACGACTTGAGTGCTGGCAAGCAGATGTATAAATTAAAAACGAAATATTTAGAAGCAAACGTGGATTTTGGAATCACCTGCGATTCTAGGATTGGTCCAGAGGTCGTAGGTTCAATTCGCACCAAAGATACGATTAAAAAAACAATAGCCAAAAATTTGTTCACATAAAAAAGGAATGTTGAGGTAAGTGATGTTTAACTGGGCACTGAACAGTCAGAACAGCATCAGTTAAATTCTGACATACTCATCCCTGCAATATAGAATAAAAACAAACAAATAGCGAAACACTAGTCCTTCTTTCCTTCATCCCAACCCAGTGCTGGTACGGGGGTCAACCCCTCAGTACTGGTCCGAAAAAAATATAAATAAAGATGCTTAATGGCTTATTTGATCGTTTCCAGGACACTTTATTACATACTTTGTACGCAATCAACTTTTAACGCATCATAGAAAATTTCCTTAGCTGACTTTGTAGTTGCACATGAGTAATGAAATTTTAATAAGCGAAAATACTACTTATGAAAGAAAAAAGTAAACGTAACTTTTAAAATGTTTAAATTTTATAGCAAATATTTAAAAAATTTCTAAAATAAAAAATAATGGACAGCTACAGAAAAATACACTTAACTTTATAAAACTTTATAGAAAACATCGCAGACAAATTGAAAATTACGGGAAACCATTTTCAAATATTTTACGACACCAATATTTTGTTTTTTTTTTTTGAAATATCATTTTCTTCCTTATAATTCTATACACAAAATTTTAGTGGCTCAAACAAAAGTCCTTAAAACACATATTAAGTATGAACTAAAACTGATTATTTCTACCTGTCATTTCAATTACTCCACCAATTTGAAAAGCATTTTATAACAAAAAGCCTTTCCATTTTATCACCTGTCCACACCGGATGGATTTATGCCGTCAAAAACGTCAAATTGATATCATCGTAGAAATTCATCAGGTCTAGACTGCTGTTATTAATACGTTGTCAGCGTAGTGATATAATCACTATCAATTATCAATTATACGCGTATCATGATATGAAATGTCACCCTTGTGTCATATCCCATTTAGCTTTCATTTATTATTTGTAAATTTTTTATTAAAAAGGCGACACGAGTATTGTTTGTGAGAAAAAGGGAAAGTTTTATATTTTTGAGCAAAAAATTCATCAGGTTGAGAAAACAGGTTCCCAAATGCCAGAGTGCCAAAAATGTTGATTTCAAATGGAAATAGAATCTGACCAATTGGTTGTTATTCGAAATTATTTGGAACGGAACTCATTTGTATAATAACTTTATTATTATTTTAAAAGCTTTTTGATTGCGTTAAAATTGATTTAGATCGTCAAGCCTGTTTTGAAAATCACGTGACTCCAAATCACATGTTTTCTTTATTTTGATTATTTCGAAATCAGAGCAGAAATAACAAAACCAACACCAATTTGGTAGCAGAAAAAGACTTTTGAAATTTTTCCTTAATTTTAAAGTATTTGTTTCAAATAAAAAAGGCCATTTGAATTAAACGATTAAACAACACCTTGAGTAATTTATTTCATTAATTTATGCCATTTATTATGGAAAAGTAACAAAGTGATTTAAAAAAGTGGTTGACGTATCTAAATCTCTTAAAATTCGAAATTTTTACACACACAAACAACTTTCGTGTGATTCAAATCACTTTTATAAACGGAGTTTTCTAAAACTAATGAAATATTTTCCCTGAAAAATCTTTAAACTTAAAATTGAAAACAAAAATTATATCAATTTATTTGTTAACAATTTGGCAACTTTTTGGCGAGATTGTCAATATTTGTTTTTACTGCCGTAAATAGAGTGAACGTCGGCTTTACCTAGTGGTTAAAATAATGTATTTGGTTTTATTTTCCTTTAAGGTCTTATTAAAAATTATAAAAAGATACTAGTCAATTTCTAGTATAATCTAGTGGGCCTTATTAGTAAGCCCTGAATGACACCCACCTATTAAATGTCAATAGAACAGATCATTATCAAGGATATACAGACTCAGCATTCCCGATGTGAGGCTATTGTCTATGTATGTCTCCAAAACAACTATAGAGTCAATCAGTAGTACCAGTATCTGGAGTAAACATCTGGTTCCAATATCTTTGCACATATGTCACGCTGATAGGAGTACTTACAGTACTCGTATTAAAACAGCTGTACTGGTGACAATGTCATTAGTGAGCCAGTACTGTTTCACTGTTAACACTTCCCTCAGGTTATGCTCTATATGCAAGTACACATTTTGTATGTCCACTTATTATAAGTATTAAGGATTTTTTTTAGTTTTCCTTAAATTTCATAACTTCTCATTTTCAATTAGTTGTTTTCGTACTTTTGGCGGTCCTATCTCAGACGTAATATTATAGCGCATATTATGAAAAGTTGCAAATGTTTATTCCAAATTCTATGTTCCTGGGTATTTTTGTTTTCTCTGCTCTTAAGCCATCACGTACTAAAAGCATACAAATACTTAGTTGGTTGCCAACTAACCATTTATGTAGCAATTTATTTGTTCGTTCGCCCAAAAACAATAACCAGGAATCATGCTGCATATTGCAAAGTACATAAAAATTGCGGACATGACTGGAATTGGAAAGCAAAACAAGAATTACAAAAACTTAAAAAATCATACACTTTTATCGACTGTCAAACTGCGGCTCATAAAATTTGGATTATTATGGGAAAACAAAACTGAATAAATTTGGAAAATTTTAAAAAAAAAAAAGGTTAAAAAGGCTTTACTTTAATTTAATTTGTGGATATTTTTTGAAAGAGAGATTATTGATGATATTTCACAAAAACAAAAAAAAAACAAACAAGACATTACAGTTGAATAAACAATAGGACTGTACAGTGGACGTCCGATAGTGCGGACTATATATGAGCAGTAGTGAAAGTAGTGAATGCACCTTTTGATCTTGAAATAAAAAGTAAATTGGTTTTTATTGCAGATAAAAACATGTACAGAATTATTTATTTGTAAGGAAAAATGCACTTGAGAAAAGTTTTTATTTTCAAGCGACAACGTAACCTTTTATAGAAGGAAGTATTAATGGAAAGTTCTTTTAGTTTTAATAAGTAGTTATTATACATATAAAACTATATTTAATTCCTAATACACATGATGTCTGCTAGGGTTTTCTTTTTAATTTACTGTCAATTATTTGAAAAATATTTTTTACTTTATTTAGAAAATTTCCCAACAATAACAAATATTGTGGAATGTTATTCTTAATTACAGGTATTTCTTATATTTTTTAATAGCAAAATATCAAAAAGCTAATTTCGTCATTAATACCCGTTTTCTTTTTTTTTCAACTTCGCAACAGAATATACAGTGGATGTCTGATAGTGCGAACTATATGTCAGACGTTTTTTTAATTTGGCGAATTCATATTATTGGACTGAATGAAATTTATTCTGTTCACATCTCACTAAAGTATGAAGTTCTCTATATCATAAAAATCACTCTGATATCCATTAGGTTTTCTGTCTTGTCCAATCCACATTCTGTAATGATCAGTGTACCTGCAATTTCTATTTTCTCACAGAGCAGGTTGATGGACGAAAAACAGGTAATTTAAAAAACTACAATGAATATTGTTCTCATATGAAACAACTTTAAATCAATATACATATTTGTTGAAAAACTAGTGTAAAAATTCTACTATCGCATTTGCTAATACATTTTTCCAACAATGCAAAGAGTTGTACCGTAAAACGAAGGTAGATTGAGAACAGCTCACTTTGGGCCTCGTGACTTATACTGTTATACCAAATTCTCGGAATGTAGTGCTGAAAAATAAAACAGTTTGAAGTTAATTGCGTTATTTGACCAAACATATTCAGTATCCTGTTGCCAAATGCTGCATAGAACGGATTCTGTACTTATGTAAAGACAGACAGCCAGAAAATACGCTTAAAAAATCTTGCAACTATGTGAACTACCAATTTTTTCCTTACAGCATTGTCAGAAATATCGCTGTCAGCCCATTCTAGTACAACAATATTATCAGACAGCTGACAACCGTGAGAATCCTTTTCGTTTCGTCAGCTGTTTTCCAGGCATTTCCAGATCATTTTTCAATGGCATGTTTTTAAATTAATGCCTCTGTCACCGACGCTATTATAAAGGAATTATATCTATTGGCTGCACTGACCATAGATATGAATGCTCAAAACTTCTGGTGATGTGTAACGATGGATCCTATCATATCTGCACGCGCAATAATCTGACGACTGCACTGACAGTTTTTTTGGCACATAAATTTATTGTCAGACAATCGTCAGGCATTAAATTTGTGACAGTTTCTTACAATCGTTTAAGCTGACAATTTGCCTTCTGGTGACAATTTTTCATAGTCAGTACATTACCAATATATTGCCAAATCTTCCAATATTGTAAGATCTGACAACCATCTGTACAAATGCACTTTAGGATAAATAATTAAAACCCGTTCAGTATAAGAAAAAAAATAATTGTTGTATGGCAACATCCTTTAAAATTTTAACCTTTCCTATACCTCAAAACTGTAGCTAATTAGTTTTAGCGGTTTATAATGTGCGTGAATTAATAATTACGGAACCCAAGTGCTTCGCCAGAAATTAAAAAAAAAATTACAACTAAAAAAACTTTTTTTTTACAAATATATATCCTTTTCTTCTGTTTGCGTTATTTCTTTAATCAATTGAAATGTTATTTTAACATTCGGTGGGCAGGTGCGAAAATGCTCACACATGAGTGTTTATATTTTATATGTCATCCATAAATTAAATAAAATACGTCAACTCTTTCACCTGGCTGTGGACACACTAACGTTTTCAGACATTTAACCGTTTTTTACCTAAAAGACACAGCAAAAAATTCAAATTTGTTGTAAACCACTTCAAAACACCACAAAAAAAACAGAATAAATGGAAGCAAAGCCTGCATGAACGGAAGGGAAAAATCCGGTTAAGGCACCGAATTCGCTTTGAGGAAAATTAACCAATTACAACCACAAGTTGGTTAAGTTAATGCAGTTCAGTGGGCCAACAGAACACTAAACAAATTCTTTTATAGAGAAATATATTTTTAAATGTCAGCGTAAAAAAGGAACAGAATTTCATCATAATCAATTAGTTTGAATGTATGTATGTCTGTACATTTTTAGGTTAAACTTGAATTATTGTTGCTAAAACTAGTGCAAGGTTGACAAGAACTGAGAAATAGGGGACTCAAGAGCTAACTAATTTTCCAAGCTAAGTTCTATTCAGTTCGTACATGCAATGTCCTACGAATGAGCCAGTTTCTCACTGCCTCCGCATAAGTTTCCGCTAACCACAAACCAGATCATTTTCAATTAGTTTAGGGCACATATAATTTTTATTTAACATTAATGTAGCAAAAGGCCACGACAACTAGTTGAACTCGGCATCAGATTTTAGTTAGTTTAGCAGTCAGTCGTAATTAAGTTGGAAAAATACTAACTTTATTATGAGTCAGAAATAAGACGTTGCAACATGTGGCAAAAAGATCGAAGGTAATAACATCATTAATTTTGCTCGAGAAAATTTCTCCTCAAAGAATTTTAATTTGGCTTTAAAATTCAATTTGTTTTATAAATTCGTTCGAAGTAAAACAAATTTCTCGGAGCACTACTTTTTTGCTATTTTCTTATAATAAATATTTAGCAAACTGTACAACAGCTGTTTCTTTTACTACGGACAAATAGTTCAGTTAAAACGAAGCGCAAACCAGTTCTTAGGAGATTTTTAGCTAAATCTAGGACATGTTGAGAAGATTTCTCATATAAAATGAAATGTACGCCAAGTCTAGCCGCGTTTAGCTAGAAAACCCGCACAAAATGAAATCTACTGCAGACCACGAAATTTCTTATACACACTGAAACCTACTGCGTGAGTAAAATTTTACAAAATCTTTTATATCTATTGTATTTACAAAGCAACCGTGATTTTCTTCATTACAAAGACGGCACCGAACAAATAAAACGTGACAGTTTCACAGCAAAAAATTACAAGTGCCAGAGTTTATGCAAAATTTATTATATATATTTTTTTAATTTATGTACAAAAAATCAAAGTGGAGAAATTATTACAAAATTTATTTTTTAATTTTTAGAAAACATTTGGGGTTTTAAAAAAAGTTATATAAAAAACATTTAAGTGACTTGGAACTTTCTTGCTCGTTTTGTGTATTTGTGGCAGTTTATCAGCTGACAATAAAAAAGAATGAATTAAACGAATTTGAATGAAGGCGGAAAATCGTATCGAAGTTATTACAAAACATGCAGTATAGTGTAAAACAGAAAGCCAAACAATGCACAATACAACTAAAAAAACAGCTGATTTTTCATGCGCCTAAATTTTTGAAACTACTAGATTTTAAAAACTGGCTTAACTTACCAACATTTTTGTATTAGTCCGTCTTTCGGGATTTCCTTGTCTTCCTTTTTTTAAAAGCCGTGTTTATTTTATACAATTTTGTTTGCAATTGTGCCAATTAAGTTTTGTTCCATTTTGCTGTGATGTTTTTACATAAAGAGTTAAGACTTGTTGTTGCCATTGTTATTTTAACGATTATTTTATAAAACAAACTAAAGGCAAACAGGTTCACACCAGCAAATTGTTAACATTGTATAACTATTTTGTTTCCATCTGTAACAAACAGCAAAAAAAAAAGAAGAATCTTAGTTGTTCAAAAAATTCTTTTATACCAGCAACCAAAACGGCGTAAAATTTGTTGTTTTACCTCTAGTTACTATAAAAGTTTTTGTTTAACTTTAAGGCTGTGACTAACTGCTTGCTTGCCTTATGGTCTTTCTTTCGCAACAGTTGCCTGTAATTTCTAAAATGTAAAAAAGGACTGTAGCGAATCCTTAAATGAGGATAAACAATTTTGCTGGTGTAGATTTTTAGACAAAAATTCTAGCATAAATAAATTTGTATAGTCAAACGGAAAACATTAGAAATCAGTGAAGTATTGAAAGTCTATTAATATAAACCCAAGAAACGTTCACTTTAAATTCAAATTTAATTCCAAATGTTTTATATTAATATGATTATGAAAAATTCAACCTGTGGCAGACTTCAAACAGACTGTGAAAATTTGCATCCATAAATGTTTGATTCAACTCTTATTTGGAGTTTAACGGCTTTCGTATACTTTCCAATCATAAATATTTCATTTCTCTACAAAAAACATTCCTCGAATTCTAAATTCCGTGAGAACAAAACCCCCAATAGGGTGTGTTTTCTTGTTTTTTTTTTCTTTTTTGGGTAATATTTTGTTTTTTACTTTCTCTATAAAAGAAATTAAAAAAAAATATGTGTAAAACGGGCAGCTGTACGGGTATATTAATTAATTTTAAAATTTCAAATTTAATGCCATACGAAGCAAAAGTTAGTGCTATAAAACGATAAAATTGGAGTCTAAAAAACTTTTAGAGTTTTTTTGGTTTCCTTTAAGTAAAATTTCAATGTTTAATAGCCCTCGCAAAATGTTGAGCAGAACAATTTGTTGGGTAATAGAGAGACATGATATTATTTTTTTAACCTGTTTAAAATTCGAAATAATTAAACTTATTTAACAAAAGAAACGAAACATCATTTTCTTTCATTAAAATTGTCAACTATGGCCTGCAAATTAAATCAACGATTTGTTTCGAACTAAATTTTGAAAATACACACATAAATTTTATAAACACAATTATAAAATATTCTTCAGCCCCCCAAGCAGTTGATAAATTTGTTTTTGACAATTAAACCTTTTAAATTGCCGATTTATTTGTTTATATTTTATTGAAATCTATTTTCAATCCAACAATTAGTTTTTAATTAAAGTATTTGTTTTTTGGAAAGAACCCAGTAAATGTTTGCAATCAAAATTTATTTATGTGGCACGTGTACAATCGATTGTCATATAGAGACTCATAACATTATGATAAATAAATTAAATGTGCTGGTTGGATGTGCACAACAAACAAAGTGATTTAAGTCAAGTTTTACTATTGCATATTTTTCGCTAAGTGCTGATTTGTTGTTTATACTCTAAAACATTGATCTTCAAAATTAATTTATTATTAATTTCTTTTAATATGTATCTTAATTTCATTTTGTTTGTTTGCACTTTCTTTCAATTGTTATTTTTCTTTTTTTTTTTATTGCATAAAAATTTTACACATTTTTTTTATAAAAAAAATTGTTTTCGTGTGAAAGTTTTCGAAAAAGTAATGAAATATTAAGTAAAATACTTAAACATTTTAAAAAATTGAAGAATCTTGCTTATAGAATACAGTTGGCAGGCCCAAAACATAGGGCGGGCATAGAGCTCTGACTCCGCTTGACAAAGCTGTGCAAAAGGAGGCAGCGGTGTAGGCAATTTCCATTTACAGAAAAGAAAATAGGAAGAGAAAAGGGTTACCTTACAGGTCTTCCTGAAATGCTCTAGGAAATCGGAGATAAACTTGATATGCCTCTAACAAACAGCCACATAAATCGTATACAATCCTTTTCTCTGATAACGCTCTTCTAGGTCGCTCTGGCGCTGGTTTTCTTTGAAAGAATTGTCATAGCTTTAGTTTTGGAGTCATAACTGTGAGTAACCTTTTTTTAAAAATACACTGAAACGATACTTTTTCACGGTTTTCAAAATCAAATTGTCAAAATAATCATCTGAAATCAAATATTTTCATAATTTTTTTTTATAGATAAAATCAAATCAAGAGGAAATTTTCCTGAAGTTAAATTAAAAATAAAATTATGACTGTGCATTTGAAAGAAGTTCGTAATAAATTGTTTTTCAAAAATCTAATATATTAGAAACACCAGTCACTTGACATTTTGCTGGCTTTCTTGGCACAAAAGACATTAATCAAGATGTATGTATGTATGTATATGTATGTGTATGTGTAACAACTGCTGGAGCCATTTAAAAATAAATGTTCTTCCTCATTCCGTTAAGCTCATAATAAACAAATAACACGTTTTCGTAAGAACTTATTCACTTCCCTGCTGCAAGGCGTTCGCATATTTTTATACGACAAAAATCTACCGTTCTGCGAAACGTAAGTCTGGTTAACAGTTTAAGGTGAACTTAAATTGGATTTTTTCATTATTTGCTTTAAATGCTTGTTTATGGGGTTGTGTGTGTGTGTGTGCGTGTGTGTGTGTGTGTGTGTTTAATCGGCAGCGGTTTTATAATGTGTGCAACTTTTACTTTGGTCAAACAATCACGTGCTCTCGACAAAACCAGATAAATATTTCCATGTACGTAAATGTAAATAATAAAAAATGCTTCACACAAGTTTATGCAAAAAGAAAGAACAATATAGAAATCTACCAGCAAGAGAACTCATGTTGCACAATTTAAATTTATCCGCACATGCGGCTTAATCGAAAAAGAGTACAAATGTCTACTCTTTAGCGTAAAAGAGATTTTGTTCACAATGCAACATAATTCGCTTATATTCGCACATCTACTTTAGTTGCAGTGGCATTTTTTGCTACATCGCCAAATTGATAAAGTACTGATATAAATTCAAAAAAAAAAAAACATTCGAGCTTCTGAGAAGACGAATTGTTAACGAACATTACAGATTTTATTTATTTTACTTACATGATTTCTTAAATAACATAAAGTTTTGATTAATTGTCAAATGTCCAGCCATTAAAGAAAGAATTTTTTTTACTCGTCATTTCCCATTTCGATGCCGGAAACCATCCACACGCAACACATACATTTTTAAAACTTTTATGAGTTGTGGAAAACTGCAAAATTTTGTATTTTCATAAATTTATTAAATTGTATTATGCCGCATATATTTATATATTGTATTTGGAATCGTTTTGCTGCATGTCCCATTTAAAGTTGTTGCTTAAAACAGTTTGATTAAAGCAATTCAGCCTCAAATAGACACTGAGTGAACAAGAAAAGATTATTGATATTTTTTGTTGTTGTGACAGCGATAAGAAATATCGAAGAAAATTAATCGAAAGTTTTAATTTTGAAACAAAGCACTCGTTATCGAGTGATTGTATCACAATTTCAGATGACAACAATCGACATCGAGTAGTCAGAGAAATCGATTCGTGAGTTTCAAAAATAATTTATTTAAGTGTAGAATAAAATAAACTTAAATTTAACGGTTTGTTGCTATTTCATTCGGGGATTTATATTGAAAACAACAGTGAGCTCGATTTTTTTTAGTTTACCTGAATATTTCATTATGGCAAATTGTTGAATCAAAATTGTTGTTTATCAAAATAGACGGACGGGTTGTTACTTTTTATACTTTAATTTTACTGAAATATTATTTAGCACAAATTTCTTTAATTAAAAATCTATTACATTTGCTTAAAACTTGCAATACGTTACATATCGTATGCGATTATTTGGTTCTACAATTCGTATCGATACACTCCGAATACGAATACATGTATAAATATTAAATATTGTGCATGCGGCTCTTTCAATGAATTCCATCTTATTTAAACACAAAAAGTTTATATAAAATTTTAATTAAACTAAAAACTTTAATTAAACAAAATAGAGATCGATTGGCTGGTACTTTCCGTACAAAAATAAGGGGTTGAAGTCAATTCTTCACTATAATCAAGATCAATGAAAAAGCTAGAAGTTTTTTTTTGATAAGAACTCTGAAAAATTTTAAAACATTAACACATTCACCTTAATATCTTATACACCAATAATAGAAATGAGCACAACATGATTTTCATGTCATTGGACAACAAGAGTATGACAAATGTCCCACATTAAAACTCAACTTAGTGTAAACCTTAGAGGCGATGGAAGTAAGTTATTTTTATCTTAAGCAACATAATTATGAAATTTATCATCTAACAATTTTTTTAGGGTTAGTAGACACGATCAAAATGCCTGCTGTCAAATCGTGTGCGTGTGTTTTTTTTTTCTTCTTTTGAAATTTTCAGGCTTGGTGATGTATCAAGCATTAAATCTAGGTTTAATTTTGTGCGATTTGTACGGCAGAAAAAAAAATATCTAAACTGACAACTGTTCAAAAATTGGATTAATAATATACACACATCCACGTGTCACAGTAAGTATGCAGCACACATTTGATGCTTCATCAAGTATCATCGGTGTCACACTACTCACAATTTTTACTATAAATATGCTTGATTAGCAGTTTGATCGTGTTTTTTCTGTTTAAAAATGCTTCAATGTTTTCGTTTTATTTGAAAAAAAGCAAGGAAGAAAGTTCTTCACTCTTCTACGAATGTTTAAAGTTTTAGCATAAATATTTAAACGTTTAAAGAAATGTTTCGTCATATATTTATTTTATACATTATAACTTGTTGTAAATATAACTATATACATACATGTACCATATATATACAAATGTGTATGTATGTCAATGCAATGAAGCTAAACCCGAAACAAATTTTTGCTCGTTTTGTACAGATGTGAAAACTTTTTAATACAAAATTTATCGATTTCTTATAGAATGTGTATCTACTTCTACGTCAAAGTAAAAAAAGTATTTGCTCTTAAAAGGCTCTTTAATTAAACACAACACATCAAAAGTATGTAAATGTGTGTGTGTGTGTGAGGGTGTGTGTTTGTGTTTGTGTGTATAATTTTTTTTCCTTTGCTTAAACTTATTTATTACAAGACATTTAATATTCAAAATTTTCACAGCCATTATAAAGACATTAAATAAATTGATTGAAGAAGGATTTTGGCTAAAGCGAAAAGTTTGTTACTTATTAAAAAGTTTAATATTTCTTTATAGAAAATTGTTTTAATAGCAACCACAGAAATTTTATTGTGTATCAGGACCTTCTTTGCCATAGAATTTAGCACAACAGCTTTCTTAGACTTTTTTTATTGACTCTGTTTTTTCTGTGTAAATCATACGACAATTAAAATTTTTCCTTTTTATTACACAATTAATAAAGTTGATGAATTCAATGATCTACACCCTCTGTTTATTAGTTTATATTCCGGATCTTTCGTTTTATTAGTCGGTCTCTTCCATCTGTTCGGCCCGTTGTTCGCTTTGAACAGCAATACCTTTTTGTACCAAAACATTTGTTAAAAACATAATAAAAAACTAAATAAAATTGCAAAGAATTCCATTCGGCTTATGTTTGGGGGAGCCTGCTTTTGGGAAAAATTTAACTTATCAATGAACAAAATATCCACTGAAATGAAATAACAGAACTTGAAAAGAATATTACATAAAAAATAACGAAAGATTATTTCACATAAGGATTTTGAATGCAGGCAAAACCAAATCACACAGCACACTATTGAATGAAAAGCATTTCGTTAAATGACCCGCTCACTTCTCTTCAATTTAACCCGCTCATTCATAAACGACAGACTTCTAATAACGAATAAAGCCTACACCAAGGGCTTGTTTTTATTAAACGATGGGCTAAAGAATTTAAGGAATTTGAAATAATTATAAAAATTTACACTTCCTTCCATAGACCGGGTGGCATATTACCGCAATCAAATACTTCGTTATAGTAACCTGGATCACGGCCATCGTTATCGAAACACATCTATTCGAATTTATACTCGATTTGTGATCTTTTAGATTCTTGTATCATTTGGCTTTGTGTTTCTTTTATTACAATTTTCACATTTTTGTAGGTTGCACTTTGTTCTAACTCAAGTTAAAAAAATCATTGCCAGCATTATTCTGAGAGAAAGCGTCAATGTAGCGGCAAGTTACAATATGGGTTGAATGGATTCGATGACTAGAAATATTTTTTTTAATTCTGTGGATTTTAAATCACTGACTACAAAATGCTCAACTTACATACTTATTGTTGCTTTTGTCACAAATATATCTCCTTCGGACTAACGCTCCAATTCTCAAGATAATACATACAAAAAACAAACATTTGAGTCCACTTTAAGCAAAAGTTTTAATTTTTTTTTTGTTACAATTTATTTGCGAATTTATTTATTTTGTTTTCCTTTTGTTTTTTTTTTCTTTGCCATGTACTTAGAGGAAAGTAAAAACATCTAGTAACCACTATAAATTATGATCAAATATCGTGCTCTATAGTATAAACTTACCACCACTTTATATAGACATATACATATATATATATATATATATATATATACATATATATATATATATAGGTTACAGCAAATCTAATTATTTTGCAGAGCCGACTAATTTTTGATTTTCTACACACTCAATACTTTCGTTAAACAGTCGCTAATGCTGCCCGTTTTCGAGGAATATGTTGTAATTCTATTGATGTGTCTCTCCTGTAAAATGTTTGAAAACGTAATATAATACATCATTTAAATACACATATTGTTTTATTTTTAACATAATTTTTTTTTTTTGTGTAAGAATATGTCTATAGACAAAAATTAATAAATAAAAAACTTATTCTTATATAATTTTAAAAATAACCTACCAGTTTGCACAGGATTTTTATATGAATATTGTAGCAGCAACAATATTATCTTTAATATAACAATGTGTAGACAAGCAAAGCGTTATTGATTTAAACATAAATTTATTCACCAGTAATAATAAATTATTGTATTCAAATTTGTATAATTATATTAGTTAACTGATAAGGATGAGATAAGAGAATACAGATTTTAATCTGTAATCATGAAATTTTCATTGGAATTTTCTATGGATTCTGAAAACGCTTGTTGGTGAAATAAACATTAAAATATATAATATCTAATAATAAAAGAAAATTAGAAACCTTCATGAGGGACAATAAAAATCTTTTAAATTTAAACTAATTATTTCAAAAAAATAAACTGCTTCTATTATTTTCATACCATCAAGCTGATGTAACACACGATGAAACAGGGCGTTGTTTTTGCAATAACCAATTAATCATTAATTATGAATTCCAATAAATTTGCCGGCGATGAAGAACAAAATCGAAGACTTAACAAAACTCCGCAATCAATTCATGCTTCTATTTACATTCATTTGTTGTTGTGTCGGTTTGTCGTTGACGAACTGTAACGCGAGTGTAATAAGACTAAACAAAACATGAAGGGCAAACAACAAAGGTTTCAGTCGCGTATGCGATATGGAGCAAAATTCGAAACGGCATACTGCGGTGGTCGTATCATTTTTTGTCACTCATTGCAATTGAGTTTATTATATTTTGAGAAGGGTTAAGGTTTGTGTTTACCAGACAAATATGTACCTTTGAAAACTCCTCGTATGTACGTTTGTGTTTTGGAAATAAAAATAAATTGAAATTAAATATTTATTATCAACTCATGGCGTTGCTAAATGATATGTATTCTTTTAATAAAGTATTTGGACGGAAGGGAGCCCATCGCAGTTTACGATAACAATATTTTTTTCGTTTCATTATGTCGCATTCTTCATATATCTGATTTATTTAGTTACTATATATAAAATATAATATTAATTAAGGCATAAATAGAATGCAAATTAAAATTAGCTGCTCTGAAATAGATACGCCGCAAAAAGTGAATAGAAACAAAATAGTGAAAAATTGGATTTTTTAAATTTAGCGCCCGTTCAGAGCCTTCAACTTTTAAGGTTGTGGCAGTGACGGAAAAATTGACACGGAATTGCAAGAAAACACGCTTGATTGATATACATGAAGTTAGCTGTAGATTAATATATTTATCATTTCTTTTCATTCTATGATTCACTTTATAAAACACTAAATTTTAAAACTAAATAGAAAAGTTGTTTTGAAATATACGTATTTAAATTTACATTAGGAGGGAAGGATCCCAGATATCATAAATGACCTTTTTAACTTGACGTTAGATTAAAAAGTCACCCGGGGCAAAAATGAAGCCATAAACCACGATATGCGATATGATGAGATCGGACTTTAAATGGCGGACAAAAAGTGCTGTATTTTGGGACGTGTTTTAGAAACTACATTGGCATATCTTTACTTCGGGGGGTGACAACTTTTTTTTTTTATGGAGGGCGACCCGCCTTAATTTCAAAATAGTTAATCAAACCAATAAAAACAAAAATAAATACGAAAATTAAATGAACTGAAAAACGTGAAGAATCTGATTAGCAAAATAAGATGAATTTCTTTATGTGAAGGCGAAGGCAACTTTAAAAGAAAACTATAAAGTCTGAGCAGGGATTTACTCGAATTTGATCATATCGCTACATGATAAAATTTTAAACTAAACATAAACTTAAGTTTACAATTTTTACATCCCTGCACAACAACAAAATTTAAGGATAACTTCTTGAGTTTAAAACTTTTTTGTACAATATATCGATGTATCAGAAATCGCAATAAAAATCAAATATTTATAGCCATCAAATAAATTTAAATTCTGTTGTTATGCGTAAAGAGAATTCAATATGTAATTTGAAGCACCAAATAAACTTAACCGCAAATAAGACAATGTCTACACAGCAGAACACCAGTTTCGTGCCCCGTGTCGTATAAATAATGGAAAGTTCAACGTCTTAATAAATAACACTTACACGCCCAAAAGGCCATTAAGCCCAAAGAACGATCTGAGCAAATAACTTGATGCTCTTATGCCCACTAAACAACTAAATTACAAAGTTAATTATATGCTCGTTAAATAACCAGTCCAATGAGTCAATAAATGCTACTTTGTTATTCTATAATTCTCTTTGCTATTCACATAAAAAGGCCAGAACTCTCCTTAAATATTCACAACACGACGGGTGGGAAATTTAAAAAATATACATAAAATGTGATTTAATTAAAACAAGGGCTAATTTGACATTCTTACATTGAAATTTAGATAAAAATGTTCATTTGCGCGCCACTAAACAAAAACTAATTAAGGTTTTCATGGTCCACATTTGTAAGTGCGTTGATTTTGGGTAATTAGGAAAAAAAACATTAATTGTCATAAGAGGACAACGACGTCAAAACTAATTCTGAGTTCATTTTCAATAGTTCTTATTTTTAAAACTTAATTTATATTAGTTCAACAACATGATTGTTAAAGGTCACGAAATGACAACGAACCTAAGCAAATACAAGCAAGTCAAAACGAGCCTTTAATTAAAATTGTCAATTAATTATTATTTCCATTCTTCTTAAATAAAATAGTATCGCAACTACATACATACACGTATTATTTAAGTACTGACAGTGACAAGTGCTTTTGTTTTGGCCTCAAAATAATTGGTTTTTGGTTCTTAGCACGACATGCGTAAAACTTTGTGAAATGCGTATAATTGTGATAGATAAGTTCGTTTTCGAACACCACTAATTGCGCTATTCGCTTTTAACACAAGGCCTGATTAAATGGTATTGTTGATAGAAGCCCATGTTTTTTGCCTAATAACTGAATTGTTGCTGACGACATTGTGGTCAAATGGTGTCAGTTTTAAAAAAAATTTATTTTATTTTTCCTAACATTTTGGTTTTTTAACAAATAGAACAACAACAACAACAGGAGTCTTATTGTCATCAAAAACGCTTATGATGGCGGACGTAACACGGAAATTGCATCACAATTTTCTACGGTAAAAATATTTGCTGATACAATAAATATGGGATATAAGTCCTGGTGTACATGTAGGCTAAGGAAAAATGTTTATCTTCAACCGTACACCGGCTTCCGCTCACATAACAAAAATACGGCCAAAAATCCTAGGAAAATGTTCGATGCTAGAAAAGCAAAAGGAAGGATAAGTTAGATAAACTCCTTGCACTGTAACTGGTAAAATGGTTGGCATCGAATAGTTTAAATAAAAGCCTTTACAATTGACTTATTCGATTTTCCTACTTTGTAAAAACGCATGTGTTACAGTTGATCTGTATTAACATGTATTTGCAGTTATTTTAGTTGGCAACACTGCTTCATATGACAAACCACTTAACAGCTGATCGTTGCCTTTTATTTAGTTTAAACTGACATTTCATTATGAATAAACTTACATCAGAGAAATGCTTGCAAATTATTAAAATGTTTTTATTAAAATAATGATTCTGTTCGTCAATTGATATTGATATTGAATTTCCATTTAAAATTTTATTTTCCGATGAAGCCTATATCTGGTTGAATGGGTGCGTAAATAAGCAGAATTGTCGCATATGGAGTGAGGAGAATCCACAAGATTTTGTCGGAACATCATTACATCCGCAGAAAATTAGGTCTTCAAAAACGCTGATTATGTCAGAGTGTTACTGTCAATGGTGAACGGTATGATTCAACATTTTTTCGTACTTCAATTACGTGGCATTAATCTTGCCTATGCCATTGCTAGCCACATGCCACACAGCGGGCGCTGCAATTGATTTACTGAAAGAAACGCTTAATGAAAATATAATTTCTCGTAATGGCCCAATTAATTGGCCAGCAAGATCGTGTGATTTAACCCCATTGGATTATTTTCTTTGTGGTTATGTTAAGTCACTTGTCTACGTCGCTAAGCCACAAACAATTGAACACCTGGAAATCAACATCCGAAGAGTTATCGGCGAAATACGACCGCAAATGCTGCAAAAAGTTGTTGCAAATCGGTTTTCCAGATTGCGCTTTCTGCGCGCCGGCTGCGGCGGCCACATTTAAACATTAAAAATAAAATTTTCTTTCCACTAAAGCCCGTTTCATTGATATCAATAATATATATCCTTGTTTTATTATGATTTAAACTTGTGTCACTCTATTAAACACACACTTTACATTTGATAAGAAATTTTGAAGATATCAATAAAACAATCAATTTTTGAGTTTTGCCTTCAAATGTAGAAAATCCGTTTAATTCTCTAGGAATCTTGTAACCCCTTAACTTCTTAAAATAAAAGTTTTCTTTTATTTTTTTGGCCGTGGGCTCTTTCCTTACTAATAAAATAAACAATTTAAGGGCAAATCAGTGGGCAGAACTCGAGTACGCATATATTTTACTATTAAAATCAGAAATTTGTTAGTGTGTTAATTAGTGTAGGGTTATTTAAGTCGATTTTTAAAAAACATGGAACACAGACAAAACTTTAAGCGAAAGGAGAGGACAGCAGCGACCTCTCTGCAGCGATGTGAATAAAAATCTAACAAATTTAGATGGATTAAGGCATTAAATTATATAGTTTTCTTAAAATTCGCCTACAATGACTCAGGTAGGCTTTAACAAAAGTTCTAATAGACCTAAAAAAGATTTTCTTAGCCTCTGGCGCTAAAGTTTTAGTAATTCACATGTAATATTATTTTCCAATGTTTTGTTTTGTGCAAATTAATTTGTTATTCTATTGGCAAAAAAATCACACGCATCACTCACAATAACACCCAGAAGTGCAAAAAACTAAGTGTTTATACACTCAGAATTCATTAAAAATTAATTACACCAATTATTTCGCATCATTAGTTTCATATTATACACATATTATAGAAAATTGTGTTTAAATTAAATTTGAACACAAGCCCCCCCCCCCCCCCCTAAAGTTTAATCAAACACAAAATACTCGCATGAACGTCACTTCAATTTTAGAAGTATGAATGCAAAAGTGAACACTTTGCCATTTCACTGGGTGCCAGTTATTGTGGTTACTGGTGCAACCATAATTTGTTTTTAGACTAACAGCGAGAGGCAGTATCAAATAATTTCGGCAGCCATTTTTATACTTTAGCCATTTAAAAAGCAGGCGTCTTGTTTACACACTCGACAGGAGTTAAATTTTAAAGTGTGGGTCATATTTAAGGCTGCCGTAGTTTTATTTGTGCTACCCGATTTAATTCTTTTAAAAGGCTTATTTTTATATTATTGCTATTTCTTCATTTAGGTCGTGTTTCATGAGGTCGAACGTTTACGTTTGTACAACACATTTCAAGCGGCAAAAAAACTGAAAACTAAACACCGATAAGAACTATTTCATTATCAATATCTGAAAAATTATTATCTTACGATTTTTGTCCACTTAAAAATGGACTGAGGTTTTCCGCTTTTGCGAACGTTCGAGCTCGTGAAACAGGCGTTTAAATGTTCTAGATTCATTGTGACTGTATCAAACATTGAGATGCGCCGGGATTTTAATATCCAGAAAGTTAAAGATGATATTAGAAGCATTTTAATCCAATAGCAATTTCACTTTTGTAGGAAAGCGACGAGATCGGGAGACTGAAATAATAATATATTTTAGATCTGCCGTTCAGGAATTGACACAGAGCATATAATTAATTAACCATTAAATTTACTTTTGTGAATATGTTTGTATTATAAACCTTTTTACGTTGTCAGGAAAAGCATTGTCAGTTCAATGTGAGACAAAAATATTGTCAGACATGTGAATATCGTGGGACCACTTGAAATTGCCGTGTCAAACATTGTAAGCTCCTTTATCAGTGGCAGGTGTGTTTAAATTAATGTCCTATTGCGGAAATATGTTCCTATTGGCAACAGTTTTTGATTCTTTTGACGATGTCTAATAACAAATGAAGCAATTTTTGCCGTATTAAATGAAACTTGGTAATGGCATGTATTTAGGAAATGGCAACATCGTAAGATAACGATTGCCAGAACTGACAACGTGGCAAGGTCTTAAATATATGGGGATTGAAATCCGTTTTTTTAAGATATAATCGCTGGAAAAAATTATGTTTTTTTTTTAAATTAAACGTGTTTAAATTTTTCAAAAGATTGTGTGAAATTTAGGCACTCAGCTCCCACCATCTGATCAATGAGATAATCCACGCTGTTCTTTCTATTCTGTTCGGTCTTATGCCCGAAAAATTCATCCTTCATAAAAACAACCTTCTACTTAATTTAAATGAATTCATAACAGCAATTTCTTGCTTTGATTTGTAAAAGATAAAATTCTATGTTTTGAATTGTGTCATATTTTCAAGCTTTCTGTTTCGGTAGATTAGTTTTTTCTAGAGGTATTAAAACTCACTCTTCTGACAGTTATGAATACATTATAATGGACTTAAATGCCAAAAGTGGTAAAGATTAGACTGATATTTAAATTACACAAAAAAGAAGGAGGTTTATTCGCTTGACTTTTCTTAGCCGGCACCGTCTGACAAGAGCCAGGATTGTGTTAACAGAAAAAAAATTAACACTATAGATAATATGGCAATTTCTTTTAATAATTACACGTTTAGCAGTAGATTTCTCCATTTAATTGGGAACCAACTTCAAAAATTCTTATTACAAATCATAATGTCTTGATTTTATGTAAAAAGTTAAACCGAAATTTAAAAAATAAATATTTTTCGGACACACGAATAATTAATTCAACGAACTTAATTGTTCCCATAAAAATACAAATCTTTTCCAAACATTAACACCAGCTGGGGCATGCAACACTGTATTAAAACCTTATAGGCATGATGTGACATTTACCAGAGCTGGTGAATGGAATGACTATTGTTTTAAATGTTGCTGTTGTGTTCGGTTGGTTGCCTACTTAAAGGCATAGTGTTGTTGACGGCAAAAAAGGCTGCAACACAAGAACTACGTGCATTGCATGGCAGTGCAACGTCAAACGAGGCAATTTTATTGGTAGATGTAATTGATATTACTTGTTCTTTTCTTTTATCTCGGAATATTTTATGCAACAAAAAACTGTTTGAGTGCGTCTCATGCATTTATTTATAGAAAGGTTGATGAATTGTTAGCTGAGATCCTGCTGATACAAGAAACCAAAATGAAACACATACGAGTACCTAGAATCAATACGCAGGAAGAAACACAACAGCATTGAGTCGATACCAAACTTTGAGAAGTAACGAGAATAAAATAAATGCTTGCCTCAAAATAAATAATGGCACGTAAATGTAAAATAAAATGCTAAAAAAAAAGTAGCATTAAAAGATGGCTTCATATACATACATACACAAAAATGTATGTACATGAGGCCTCTTTGAACCAAAAAGAATACAAAGGGTGGATGGAGAAATGAACAACATTTATCGTGGCAAGATATTAAAATGACTGGCTTCGATGCTAAGAGGCCGAAATTTAATGTATGACGCGATAGGAACAGATTAAGATCATTGTTGTGGCACTCACAGATCGCCATGACTGGTGTTGGCTGTCAGTAACACATGCAGATTCTGTGATGAAGAAGAGGGGTCAGTTCAGCATTTGACGGACACAGAAACTTATTAACACACCCATTGAAAAAGCGGTCTCGATTTCCTGATTTATGATCGCGTTACAAAGGATCTCATTATTATATTTGAATAAAAATATTAAAATTTTTGTATTACTTTGGAAGATATGAACTGGACAGGACATAAGTCCAATTATAAAATGGTTTTGATAGTCTTAAAACCTTTGGAATTTTATTGGATAAAAAATTATGCTTAACTACAGTGTTGTAAAATATTTCGGGAACGTGCTCACAATCATTCAAAAAGAAATTGTTCTGATTTATTTGTAATTTGGGGCTTTTTTATAACCAAATCTGAAC
Organism: Epicampocera succincta; assembly: GCA_932526305.1. Taxonomy (NCBI): domain Eukaryota; kingdom Metazoa; phylum Arthropoda; class Insecta; order Diptera; family Tachinidae; genus Epicampocera; species Epicampocera succincta. The sequence goes on from OW052034.1 coordinate 66,354,127, forward strand.
TCCATTCAAAAGTACGTAAACATTGTATTTAAATAAAAAGCGATATTTCAAAAGATGATACGAGTAATAAGTTATAGGATTTTTTAGCCGGGAGGATAAAATTTCCTTACCCCATCACAGCAATTTCGTGGTCAGCTTTAGTTCAACAGAAAATGCAACCAATATTTTTCTTAATAGTTCTTAGATTCTTAAATGCTAGAGTTTTCTGGAAAAAAAACCTCCTTGCATTAAATATTACGGACAAACATTAAAACAATTCACTTTTTTCACTAAAATAGAGAACGCAAAATCTTATTCTAGATTTAGTCTCTCGAGTTTTGAATTTTTGTCTACTATACGAGCACATACACAAATATTATGAAAACGCAGGTTTTGTTTGTTCTGGTACTTCCCCCTAAAAATGCTTCAATTCATACAATATTTTCTGTGCATTTTTTACGAGCATGGAGTTATGCCAACCTTGGGGTTAAGAATAAAATGTATATTGAATAAAATTGACAAGGGACTTTCAAAATGCTCGCTACTCATAAGCAAATACACAAAACTTTTATTTTAATAAATTTAATTAATTCAGAGGCAATATTATTGTGAATGGAAAAACCAAAGCTGTGATGGCAACTCTTGCTGCTTAAAAAATTAATTTTATTTACCAAAATAGTCCTAGAACTGAACAAACGGGCTAATTTCCTTGAATTTCCTAATTGAAAACCGAATAAAATCTGTTCGCCATTAGTTTTTATCGGATTGTGTGGAGAAACTATTTAAGAAATACAAGATTTTTTCTGTTACAAAAGCTGTGAGTGCAGCTCCGAGCTGAGTAATCTTATCCTAAGGCATCTTTGTAAGTGAATCCACCAAAATCACAAAAATTCTCTTCATATTTTGTTAATATATTTATATATATGTATTTTAAAATACATATAATAAAAAAAAATTGTCTACTGATCAATCGATAGAAAAACAGAAATAAATTAAATCGATGTAACTTATCTTTTGTTCCCGGTTAATCGACTTTGCTGATTACACGAATTACGAATAGTCGAAATGTAGCGTATTATTTTCAGTAGCATATGATATAATCTTTACCAGGCATTGCATGCCTCTACTCCATTTGGCCACTCAAACCAAAGTTGCTTACAAGACTTTCACATGCCATATGAATGATGAATTATTTTTGTAGGATTATTGTCCATCAGCCACAATGAATCCTATAAAAGACAATGTTCACCAGTATTACTCGTACTATTAGCACTGCGTGCGTCATTAGTCCAATTTGGATTGTTTATGTTCTGCAAAACATCTAAAACAGAAAGAATTGTCGTCTAATTTCAAGATGTACCATCTTTCCTGAAACATGTATACATCTATCTCCACTTTACGCCGGCACATTTTCCGAAATGGCTTTTTTTTTTTGTTTTTAAATTAAAATGAATAAATAAACAAGAACGAATGAAAGGGGAAACCCAGCTTTGTGCACATTCAGCCAAGCGTGTTATAATTGTTTTGTTTGTTCTTCTCTTTTAAAGTTCAACGCAATGAAAAAAAAAAACTTCACAACTTGAAATTTAAAAAAGTTAAAAGTTTCCTTTTTGTGCATTTTTGTAGTTTGTGTTGCATTTGTCCTTGTCGGCGCCAAAATTATAAACTTTTGCGAGTATTTTGTTAAAGAAGCTGAGAAGTCCGGAATTTTTGTTAATACTTTTTTTCTATGCTTAAAATTTTGCAAAACGATGCGTTTTATTGAACATCAAAAAAAAAGAAATATTTAAAATCAATGAATTTATTTACATACATACAAAATACTCAGTATGAATGTGTGTCCTTTGTGGTGGACTCATTAGGCCCCTCGGTGAAAATTTATATTTGTAAAGGAGTTCCAAGAATACGGAGAATTGTTTATGTATTTTATAAAAATGTTTTTACTGAAAACAAACAAAAACACAAAGAACACCGGCGACTCTTTTCACACTTTCAATAAAAAATGTTTACGACAACGAAAATATTATTATTCTACAAAAAAAATGGAGGCATTCCTTGTTTAAAAAAAAAGTAAAAGAAAAAACAGAATACTGTGAACATCGAAATTGTTTTCGGACAAAACAAGTCATGTCTGCTTTCTTTTTTAAAGCTGATTTCTTATATCTATACAAATATTTGCCGTAAAATTTGGTAAAAAATTATGAAATGACCATTAAAAAACATTTTCCTCAATCCTAGAGAAATAATCTCTGGGATGAAGTTTCAATATAAATAGGTGTGTTTTTTAATTGTTTTAGTTTTTTCTTCTGTTCAATTTAATGTCGTGTTAAATTACAAATTAATGGTAAATTGTGTGATATTGTGTTTTTTTTTTTTGTATTGTAGAACGCCTCAAGATGATCAACGACGTTGATTGAAATCTTGGATAATAAAAAAGAACTAAACAAAATCATTGCGTATTAATAATTTGAAACCAACCCGAATTTAAAACTAAAAAAAATAATAACAAATATAATAATATTAGATTAAATCACTGAGCTTTACTACCCACCCCCTTCCCCGCTCCGCGCTAAAACAAAAATTTAAGTCAACATTTTCATTATGCTGAAAGCATTTTGAAAATTGGACCACAAAAGTTGATGATCAGTTATTGGGTCGAGCAATTTGCAACGATTCAAAAAAAAATTAGGGAACCTTTTTCATATGGAAAACAAATTTGGAAATTGGTCCCAAGGGTCGAAGTTATGCTCGTTTATACTTTAAAATCTGTTAAAAACTATGTGGAAGCAGTAACATAAACTTAAAAATATGGGGTTAGAAAACAATAGCCTATAATTAATTCGAGAGTCCCAGATGATTGTTGTGAAAATTTTGAGGAAGATCGTTCGAGAGCTCTGGTCTTCTACACGGTACAAGCAAACAAACACAATTTCTATATATATAAAAATAGTAAATATAGTAAAAAGGAACCTAAATGAATTTAAAGCCTTCTCATAATGTTTTCAGCAACTGTTTTCCAAACGAAAATTTTTTATTAAAACAACAAAAATATTTGCTGGAAAACTAACATTTTGCGCAAAATTACAGCATAAAAATTATTTGTATATCCTTCCCGAACAAAAACTTTTATCCTATATTTTCAGTCAAATAATTTGCAGAATCAGCAACATTTTTGTCAGAATAGGAAATTATAAAAGCACGACGTAGTTTGGAAAAAATATGTGATAATGTTTTCAGTGATGGGTATTTTTAAATAAAATAATCATACTTTTTTTTTAGAATAATTGGTTTATGTGCTTTTATTCACCACTCCAAAAATTTCTTATCACCCGGGTAAAATCTGTTACATGGAGAAATTTAAAATATTTTTTATTAATTCAATTTTCTTATCCTGTATGAGCGAATTATCAGAATCAGAAAAACTTCTACTTGCGGAACGTTCAAGTTCACAAAACACTTATTTTAAGGCACACACGCTAAAGTTACTCTTATTTATCCAACAAAGTTTTCAACAAAGCAAAATAAGACATCGATGAACTGAGGAGCTGCAATAAGAGAACAACAAATACATATTAGACGCAAAATTCGTTGATAATTTATGCAAATTAAAACTAGTTTTGCTAAATGAAAGTTTACCTTTGAAAAACCCTGTAACGAAAGTATCGTAAATTTCATGCCATTCAATTCAACGGGACGATGGCAGCGCATAATCATGAAACGCAATTTATTACGAAAGTCCTTATCAGCTGGATAGTATTTAATGAACTTCCATGACGGCAACTTAGTATTCAGTGATGCAGCATCCATATCCTCAGGTTTCAGAAGCAAAGGTGAGTCTTCCGACAGTTGTCCACCCTCCCAATTACACCAATATAAATAGAAGGCGGTTTCCGTAGACTAAAATCAACATTTTACTTTTCTTTTGTTTTTTTTTAGACCGTCATGCAAAAACGTGCTGACTGAGTTCGTATCAAAATGTGCAGAAAGTCTTTTGGTTTGGCTAAGCAGACAATTAACAAATGCAGTTTGACCATTTTGTTAAAAAAATTAATAGGCAACAAACATGACACTTTACAACTAAGCACATGTATATTTACTTAAGTATATACAGTATAAGTATTTGTTTTGCATTCACGTGCTACTTACATAAGATATGAGCAAAGTCCCACAATTAGAAATAACAAAGAGTTGTAGCACTACTGCCATAAAAAATGACGAGAACAGTGTAAAATCCCTCCAAGAAGTGGTTCCAGTCTGCGAAAACATACGGAATGAAAGGAAACAAAAAAAAAGGAAATGAAACTTTAAAGTGAACAATAGCAAAGTACCACGACACTAATAGGGACTTAATTTTTCAAATCCAAGTTGGACTTTACATACACATGTATGTACCTGGTGTTATGTTTGGACAACACAAGTTAGAATAAAAAGACAGCTTGTCATTTAGTCAATTATTACGTCATTAACGATTTGAAATCATTCAGATATATGATAGAAATAAATTTAGCATCAATTCGTTTTAAAAAACAAAAAAAATGGATTGATAAATTTTAAGTGTTTTGTAAATGTTCAAAAATTCTTTGTAAATGATTTTTCGCCAGTTTTTGATGAATGCATTTCATAAATAACTTTATTATAATTTCACTCAAACCGCACATTTTCCATCCCATCTTCTGATACCGCAGTATTTCAAAACCATTGATTTCTGTCACTAAAAATATGTTTTCCACGTCTTTTTGTCGTGTATTATATTAAAACAAATTAATTGTGCTGCAACCTGAATCTCAAGACAGTTGCGAAAATTTTTAGTTTATAATTTTCATGGCGTAGATAGTCGAACAAAAGCGTATCTATGTACTTGTGTAGGGTATTTTTGTTTCATACAGAATGACGATCTTAACGATATTAACTCCGGGAACCTGCTATTTTACGCAGGTGACTTTATTTGTTCTCATCTAAGCTGATTGAAAAATCGAATATTATTTGGGGCTTTTCAATTCACACGGCCGATGTTGTCGGTCTGTGGCTGCGTTGGCGCCTGTTTATTGTTCAGTTGATTTTGGTAAAGCACCATGACATATTACAAAATTGCGGAGCAGGCTTATATGATAAAATTTTATTATCAAAACGAATGTTTATTAGCGCAAAAGTAAGCACGAGCGTTGCACCCATTTTACAACCAAACCTTCTCTATATGAAACAATTTAAACGAGATTCGCCATAAAAGACCGTCCAAAATACTGAAATTAGGACATCCCATTATGTTTATTTCCGTTTTTGTGGATAAAACTTGTTCATATTGGAGTTTTCTGCTTCCCCCAAAACCCAAAAAAGTTTGTAAATGCATCTTAGGGCTTTCATCAAATCATATGACGATATATAGTTTTTTCAATCCAGCTTTTGACCTATTTTGATGGCAGTGAAAGGTAAGGCAATGACCTATAAACTGGCAAGTGGTACCAGCTGGCGTGAGTGATAAAAGCCTTATTGACATAACTTTGGTTATACTTACAATAAGAAACTGAAAGCCGCAAAAGCATATTAAAAATGTTGAATTAACAACATTCACTAAGATAGGAAACGATATTAAGTCGTTTAACTGCACACAAAACCTGAAAGTAGAACAAAAACAATCAAATGTTCGATTAAAGCTTTTTCTTTCAAGTGTCTTCTGCAAACATTTACTCGTATTTCGAACACACACAAACATACTACTCGTATTTTCAGAAGACAACGTATAAAACTGCACTAAATTTATACAATAGCAATAACAAAAGATATGGTTTATACCACGTCGAATACACAGTATATACTTACAACTTAATCTTAGATTTTACCTAATTAAATCACTGTGGCGTGCGGCTAATTCGTGCAATCGCTTCGTATACATGTCCTGTAATAGCTGGACACTGCCAACATACGGCTGTACATCATAATCAATACGCACGCTCTTATTTTGGCCAAAACGTTTGTGCCACTCAGCGTGACACTCTGGTATTAGACGGACAATGTCACCATGCAGGATTTCAAATTGGCCACACAAGTAACTCACAAAAAACAGCAAAAGTGCATCGTGGGCGTAGAAGTGTGAAATGATTACCCAACCGGCGTATACGGCGCAAACATAAGTGACAATATACGGTAAATACTTTTGAGCATCGTAAGGGAACATCATGGAATACGGAAATCTTTTGTCAGTGGCGTCCATACTTTGATTTGTATTGCGGAAGAAGAAGATCGGAATAACAGCGTACAAACACAAAACAAGGAACATCAAGATGAAGTACACAAAAACTGGTCGCATATTGCGACTACATTTTTTTACTCTACGAGGAAATCTTTCACTATTTGGAAAAAATACATATTTATAAAAACTATTAATATTTTTTTTTGTAAATGTCTGATTTTTTACATCTATTTCAGTTTGTGCTTTCAAATAAAAGGGTGATTAATAAGTACAAAAATTATGAGTATATATTAAAAATCATCTTAAGAGATCTAATCGGTATATCGTATTAAAAGTTGTGCAGGCTGACAACAATCTTGAGCAAAATTATCTGTATGATTAAACGAAATACATTAATATTTCAAAACCCGTATGTGTCTGCTTACAAATTACGAACGTGTAACACGTCTAGAACATTTGTGTGGAATGCACTCAATAAAATGAGAATTTTTCATAAAAATTTTGTAGAAATGTAGTTCATTGGTGTTCTGTGAAAAGCACATTTCTTACAAATTTATAAAAAAAAAACTTAAGCAAGTTTGATGCTTAATTGACTCTGTCTTAAAAAATACTGGTGGCGAAAGACTCAAAATGTAAATCGTTTTTAATGTCACTGGGGCAATTTAATTTTGCCCCTTAAAAATAATGTCTGTCTTTGTTGTATTTTTATTGCCTCTTCGCTCTGTTATGATCTTTTTTTAATGTTTTATGCTTGTTTTTTTGTTTTGTCTAATTAAACTTAATATGCAAAAATAACCTAAAAGCGAGTTAAAAAAATTACAAAATTTGCCAGTAGTTGGCCTTGTACAGCCATAAAGCCGGAAAAAATTTTGAAAATGTAGTTTTGAACTTGTCAGCTGTTAAATTTAAATTATAACTTTTGAATTAAAATGATCACATTTCATATGTGTTTTGCAGAACTAAGTTCAAAAAAACTTTCATTCTTAATAAAAAAAGCTACCCAAAAGCCTAAATTATAAATATATTGCACATTATATTGAACGATTTCATTTTCGCCGCACCAAGAAAAATCGTGTTGTTTTCTACTCAACGAATTCATGTTTTTCAAAATTTTGTTTCCCATGTATCGCTTGCGATAGACTCAATTGCATTTTAAATCGAAAAATAGCGTATAACACGCTTCAACACATACGCAAATTCATACCCGACTAAAATAGATATGAAGGCAATTTTAGAGAGATATTTCAAAAATTTGCAAACTTAAGATTTAAAACTAATATTGGAAAACTGTTAAAACAATATTATCAAATTGGCAACCGAGGCGACTATATTTCTACTACATGAAACTGAAATTACTACAAATAGTATAATATTGTTTTTATTCTTTATGTTTGTGTTGAATCACGTTCAAAAAATTTTACTTTGTTTATTGAAGGAATCTTTACACTGCACATATGCATATAGTGGCATTGCATGCCTCTGCCTGATTTGGCCACCGTAACGAAAATCACTCACAGGAGCTTAGTCACTCATATGTCATATGATGGGCCAAAATTGCACTTTTCTGCATCAATTTGGATATCCGGCTTATTATTTTTCGTAAAAAATATAATAGTCTCGACTTTTTCGGTAACATTGTCAACAAAGTGTCTACACTATTCAACTTGCCATCATTTTCTTGTACCTTACGAGCGCTTTTAGCCAATCGGCAAAAAACGATAACAACATAGTAGTAAAGGTCTGGTTCCAATGCATCCAAGGGAAATATATAATCAGTAGTACTTATAATTAGTACTATATATGTAAATATATTCTCAGCCACGCTCACGTATCAAATATCAAGCACAAAACATTGTTAAGGGTATAGAAAGTCAGCCGTGAGCCTGGCGTGAATAAAACCTAAACAACTTTTGACACATGACACACTTCTCAAACTACAAGAGAGAGTAGAGTGGACAGCAGAACTTAGTTCACACTTGCTTATGTAATATAATACAAACCCATCGATCCAGATTTCTTCTGCAAATATAATTAGAAGTTTCTGAAGTTTTTTCATATATAAAAGAAAATGGAAACTTCGAATCACAACAAATAGACCAATCATTGAAGTGCAAAAGCTTTCTACAGCTTTCAGTATATCCATCATGTTTGCCATCAAATAAGCCAACTCACAGAAGTCGATAAAGGCCATGTTCATGAATACTATCCATCCGTATAAAACATATAATTTTGATTTAAGTTGAACCCAAAAGTCAGCAGTATCTTCGGCTGTGGGCCAGGCTCCGTTTACTATGAGAACTTCTTGAAACAGTTGTGGAAATGTGATTAAATTGCGATTTTTTGACTTCGGTTTATAAAGAAATGACATGTTGTAAGCAGCTTGAAGGAATGATGACAACTGTGTTCTTTACAAATTAATACAACAGTTTTAATGTAAAACCTGATTTGTTTCTTAAATATTTAAAACAAATAAAGTGTTTTAATATATTAATGAGCACGCATATGCTTTAAGCACATGTGGGTCTACATTTATGTATATGTATGAGTAAACATATCCATTTTTAATTATTTTATTTAAATTTTTTTCACTTAAATACTCCAATTGACCAAATTGTTGCACGCTTTGTTACGGTCTAGGCCTTTAAGAACGCAAAAGTCTCTGCTTCCCGCACATTGCGGCGAATAATAATTATACGAATCGATTAAATCGAGAAGGAAATACTCGTATGTAAAGAAAAGTTATCTAATAAGAAAATATAAAATACAAAATTATTTGTAAAAGCCGTAAATTTTTATAACAACTTTTCATTCCACGCTGACAGCGCTGATATTTCGATTACGGAAAGTTCATGTAAATATATGAACATATTAATTGCATTTTTCATATAACGAAGATGCTCAAGTTTTTCATGCCGACAACAAAAGCAAGAAATTATCAGACTTGTCGAGTGCCACAGAAAACTGTTTTATTTGTAAAGGGTGGTTAAATTGTATGGGCCGATGTTGAATGTGAACCACACCTAAACGCCAAGTTTTTTTCCGAATTTTATTTGACATTTCTCTATTTCAGACTTACTCAATTTGAACCATGGAGAGATACACAATCCAACAACGTGGTAAAGTTATCCAGACTTATTATGAAAATGGGAGTTCAAATCAAAATGCATATCGTGCACTCCGTAATTTTTTTGCTCAATTTCATCGTCCAAATGTGCGTACAATCGCAAAAATCGTGGAAAAATTCGAGCAAACCGGGTCTGTAGAAGATGTGAGAACACCAGTGCATTCTCGTACAGCTCGTACTGCAGAAAATATTGCTGCTGTTCGCGATAGTGAGCTGAAGAGCCGTCCACCTCAACTCGTCGTCGTTCCCAACAATTGCACCTCTCACGCTCGTCGTTGATGAACATTATGCATAAAGACTTGCATTTACACGCTGACAAGGTGCAATTGGCTCAATAACTAAAGCCTCTTGACCATTCCAAACGTCGTGAATGGGCAGAATGGTGGCAAGAAATGGCAACAGTGGATGATCAATTTTCGAAGAAAATCATCTTCAGTGATGAGGCACATTTTCACCTCAGTGGATTCGTTAATAAACAGAATTGCCGCATTTGGGCGAATGAGAATCCAAGAGTGATTGTCGAAAAACCAATGCACCCACAAAGAGTGACTGTTTGGTGCGGTTTATGGGCTGGCGGCATCATCGGGCCGTATTTTTTCGAAAATGAGGCCGGTCAGGCAGTTACTGTGAATGGTGTTCGCTATCGTGAGATGATAACGAACTTTTTATGGCCCGAATTGGAAGATATGGATGTGGACGATATGTGGTTTCAGCAGGACGGTGCCACTTGCCACACGGCTAACGAAACAATGGCTCTTTTGCGCAACAAATTCAATGGCCGTGTTATCACACGTAATGGCGATGTCAATTGGCCGCCAAGATCATGTGATTTGACACCGTTGGACTTTTTTCTTTGGGGTTATTTGAAAGAAAAGGTGTACGTCGATAAGCCAGCAACAATTCAAGACCTAAAGGATCAGATAATTCGGCACATTAACGGCATAGAACCTCCATTATGCCTCAGCGTCATCGAAAATTTGGACCATCGGTCCATTTGGCCCATATTTTGTTCCATACATAATTGAGTAATACCAATACATCATAATAAAATAAAATTACAATAATTTCCTAAATAGTTTGTGTTTTATTCAAAATCAACATCGGCCCTTGAATTTAACCACCCTTTACTAACTCGAGAATATATATGGGTATTCCATGGAACTCCAATTTTAGGGATTTACCGTTTGTATGTACAAAAATTTTACTATGCTGTTGTATAAAAGTAGTTTTATTCAAAAAAAAATATTCCTTTACCATAAACTAAACGATTGTAAACAGATTGTGACATTGATGTATATCAAAATCTGAGTTTATCAACAAATAGGTGAAGCAACTGTGAACGCAGCACACAGCACAAACTACTTCCTCACTCCGAGAGACTGTCTCATCCCTTGTGCCAATAAATCATTAGGCTGTGGATGAAGTCAGAGAACCTGAGCTCTTAGCCCAAAATACCAAAGCAATATCAGGCCTCAACCATACTCGCCTGAAAATGCCTTATCATCTAGTTCTTAATAATAGCAGGAACCTGTTGCAAGAAACTTTAAGATCACTGAAAATAGATTATTTCAAAAAATTCAAATAAAAACTGTCCACGAAAGTTTGTGGGTGCAAATAATTATTTATTTATGTACGAGTATGTACGTTATGACGGCGATGTCATTTATACAACAAGTTATTTATAATTTAACTTTTGTGCTAATTAAGAAGTAAAACGGCGAAAGTGTAACTCGACTTTGAATTTTTACAAATTGTGATTAAAAAAATACCATCTTAAAAAAATACCATCTCATTATTATTTTGTCTAATACAAGGAACAAAGAGAGCAGTTTAAAAAGATACATATATATTGCTTTTATTTTATTCGATTCATATTTATTTATTACAATTAAAATGATAATAAACTAAGAGAAAGAAACGCACTAGCAGGTAATGGCTATCGGCTAAAATATGCCAATAAAATATATAATACAACAGGTTAATTGGGTTATTTGTTTGAGTTAATATTTACAAATGTATTCAAATTTAATACATATTAAATTTTTTTATTAATTGTGCATCCATATCGAAGTGTAATTATAAATTTACACATGTATTTACAATAAATAAACTCATTTCGAATTAACACATGCACTTAAAAGGGCTTAAATTATAGATTAATGCGATAAACGTTCAAAAGACAAAGAAATTGAACTGGGGTAATTTTATTTGAAATGTTTCAGCATTTTTCAAAATAAACAGTCGAATTAAGTCTCCCTTTTTTTTTGGTGATGATGGTTCTTTTTGTGTTTGTATATTTATTTATGTATGTTAAGCAGTACCGGCATCAATTTCAAATGATTCCCTAATCTTTTTATATCGAGTTATTCTCTGAATGATTTAATATGGTTGGTTGTGTGGGTCAAAGCTTAAAATCATTTATACGTGTATATATATTAAAGCAAAGAGTTTTGTTTGGGGTGCATAACTTGGCTGAAACGTTCTAGCTGTGGCTTAAAACTAAAAGCGCAAGAAGAAGTTTTGGTAGATACCGGTAGATCGACGCGCTGTTGGCCTTGCAACATGGAGACAGCGGTGAGCCGTTGTCTAAATTCACCAAGCAAGGTTAGTCCACCCTCAGATTAGGCAGGTGGTGACATAAATCAATTGTACAATCTATTCTCTTGCCTCTGAATCCCGAAGAAAATAAACCACATGCCAGCCAGCCAGATTAAAGGTAAGCAAAAGCTTCTAATCAAACCCCTTGCCAGTGAAATTCTGAACACTCCGCCAGCCTATAAAACGCACCAAATAGTATTTTTCTGTGAATGTAATGCGATTTGATCAAAAGCTGCTGTATTATTCTCTACTTCATCGGAGAACAACATTTTTAATGCAACAGAACCATTATTTTGATCAAAATAAATATATTCAAAAAAGTTATGATATTATACTTTTTGGAATATAATCCTGATTTTTTACCTTTTATTAAATTTATTCTTATAACAATCAGCCAGCTCGGAATCTTTTGTGGTTTTTGTAACAAAATTTGTTTGTTTTCGTTATTCCGTTTTCTTTGAGTTGTAGAACTGATCTGGTGTCTGGCAACTGTTTTAATATCCACTGTCTAAGAGTTAATATCATATTCATACAAACGTTTAATATTTAATAAAACAAAATACTTGTATTAAAGAAATCCAATGACTTTTCTTTTAGTGTAAAATAAGAAGAAATTAACATGTCAGCATTTCTTTTAAAGTAGTCTATTTGCCAAACATCCTGCGCTAATTTAATGAAAATATACGATAAGAAAATTTCTTAATATATGGAATATATATTTTTCCAATTTCAAATCAAAAGTTTATCTCCTTGATGTCCTTTCCTTTCCATCCTTGATTTCATATGATTTAAAAAAGTGTACTGAGCTGGGAAAAACTCAAATTCGATTTGTTTAATGATTATTATGCATTTTTCTGCAAATTTTACCCTCCTACAGTTAAAGATAACGTGTTTTTTCATCAACAAGATTTTCAGAGGTCTAATACTATCAAAAGTATTTCCTTAATTTAATATATGGCCTCTGCGGCTGACATCTCTGCAACTAATAGTCATATAAGTATTACGAGTATTTTACTTCTCCTGCGAAATTTTTTCAAAGGAATTTACGACTTTTATGAAATCATATAACGTTATGCATATATACATACTTACATGCTCAAGAAAGCCTATTTTCTTAAGTTTCTTTCCATTGCCAAAAAACGAGCTGATGGGATCACGAAACTTCGAACAATTTCCATCATCATATTCTTCAAATCTATTTTACACAGAAATGAATAACACTGTTTCAAGAAAGCACATCTAAATGGCTATTTATTTATGTATCTTATATGCTGTAAGGATTTTATGAAAGAGGAACATTTTCATTACACTATGCTACAAAAAAGGTGGAAGTTATGAAAAAATGTGCTTTGCCTCTGGTCCGAACCAAGTTTTTATAGCTACTAATTACATGTTCTTTTTTTTAATTAATTTCCTAAATTAATATTTGTGCTTAAAAGTTATCATATATTTATATAAACTTTTAGGTTTCTTCTTCTAAAAAGTTTTTCAATAAAGCAAAATATGACATCGATGAACTGAGAATCTAGAGCGGCAAAAACAAAACCAAATGATTATCACAAAATATTTTTTCTTTAAATTACTTGAGCAAAAACCGTTTACCGTGGCGAAAGTTTCCAATGATATTATTCCAAAATTCATAGCATTCAGCTCCAGAGGACGTTGGCTGCGCATAATCATAAAACGTAGTTTATTGCGAAAGTCGTTGTCAGTTGGATAGTATTTAATGGACTTCCATAGCGGTAATTTGGAACTCAATAAGTCTACTTCCATGTCTGTTGAGAGCAGTACTAAAGGTGAACCTTCCGATAACTTGCCACCCTCCCAATTGCACAGATACAAAAAGGAGGCGGTTTCTAAGGACTAAAAGGAAAAAAAATAGTTTTCTTAAATTTTCGAGCTTTGTTCAAAAAATAAGGTGAATTTTAATTTTATTTATTCATCAATTTCTACAGAATTTGGACCATTCAAAGTAGTTCATAGAGCTTTAATACACGGTGTTCTTTTTTCCAATCCTCCAAGTGCTTCTGATAAGCATTTTAGTTACGCCCTTGAGCTTCTTCTGCGTTCCGCTAGTACTTGTATTATAAGAAAAACATTTTAATGGCTGCTTTAGTGTATCTTAGTGTATGTGTAGCCCTATATAGTTTTTCAGTGATACAATATTTTTCTTAATCAAGTATTAATTTGCGGTATTCTTTTTGCGATTATTTTCATTGCTGTGTAGATATAGGAGACATCGCTGCAAATACTCTTACAGTTTAGTTTTTTATAAAAAATGTATGGAAAAATAACCTTAAATTTGCACAACGTAAACCACGACTGATCGTGCTTGAATGATCATGCATAGCCTTAATTTATTGTTATTTGATATAAGTGAGTTATTTCTCTATACGTAAGTCATATACTTTTGATTGTATTTCACGTTTCTTATAATGTTTACCAAAATTAGACAGGCTTAGGAAACAATTTGTACTGCAAATAAGCGGAATAAGCTTTAAATGAATTTGTTTATAATCTTTTGTAATTGTTTTCTAATACCTAATAAAACTCCTCCTTTTTATATTAAAACTTCAAATCGAAAATTATCTAATGTAATGTACTATATTGCCTTTAATACTTACAGTGGTTATCAGCAACGAGCCACAGGTACAGATAACATATAATTGTAGCATTACCGACAAAAAAAATGACGAAAACATTATAAAATCTCCAAAAGAACTTGTTCCGCTCTATTCGATCAGAAGAATTTATTTAATTTTTAATTTAATTTTTTTTTTTTATTAGATTTAGACATCAAGTGAGCCGTACTTACAGTTAGAAACTGAAAACCACAAAAACAGACCAAAAATGTCGAAATTATAGCATTTAGCAGGAGCGGAAACGATATCAAATCATTCAATTGGACGCAGAAGCTGAAATTGAAAAAAACAAATTATTTGTGCGGTCATAAGGACTAATTTTTTCGCTGGTTTTAGTTATGGCAATAAGTTAGTTTATTGTAAATATAGGATAGACTATATCTGGATCTTTTTCTGTTAAATATGGGATATTTCTATAGTTATATATTTTTGTATATGTATAACTCTAAATGTCAAAATTAGTGTTATTAATTTTGCTTATTATCTTGACATGAAAAGATAGATTGCAAATAAATAATATAATAAAAAAATTGCTATTGTTTTCAAATTAAATTCAGTGGAAAATATACATAAATACCGCTTTTAAAAGGCGCCTGTTTTCTAAGTGTGTAGCCATTTTTCAACGGAACACAACAATATGTAACCAGTTAATTTTATATTTGATTTACTTTATCAGTTGAGTGTGGCGTGCAGCTAATTGATGCAATCGCTTCGTATACATATTCTGCAGTAACTTAATACGTCCAGTTTCCCAGTGTCCCTCATAATCTGTATCGACATTTTTCGTTTTGCCACAACGGTTCTGCCATTCCAGATGACACTCGGGTATAAGACGAACTATATCGCCGTGGAGAATCTGCAGCTGGCCACATAAATAGCTCACAAATAGCAATAGAATAGCATCGTGAGCATAAAAATGCGAAATAATTAGCCAACCGGCATGTAGGGCAAAAATGTAAGTGATAATATAATTTGTGCCCTTTTGAACATCGTAGGGGAACACCATTTCATATGGCAATCTTTTATCCTGTGAGTCCAAAGTTTGATTTGTACTGTAGAAAACGATGAATGGCAGAAAGATGTATGATATGAAACTACAAAATATTAAGATGAAGTACACAAATACTGGCCGCATAACCTGATGACATTTTTGCACACTGCGAGGATATTTATCTCTGTAAGAAAATTAAATTCCGGGATTCTATTTTACTGTTATACAATATTTTAAAAATATAAATAAGATTTCTTGCAATTTAACAAGAAAAGTTTATTTAAAGCTAATGATAATGGCGTTGCTTATAGGTAATTATAATACTTATGATAATAACTAAATATGTATGTGCCTGAAAAGCGTTTTCTTCTTCTCATTATTCTTGTAACAATTTCACCGAAATTTTAAAATAATCCTAATTTTTACTAAAAATGAAACAAATATGATTCCTAGGAGAATCATGTGTTCATCCAAGATTTGTTTATTTATTTTTATTATTTTATTATTTACTCCAAAGTGAAATCTAATTTATACAAGTTTTCGAACCAAATTTTGACGACATTTGCCAAACAAAATGAATTCTGCTTCGGGAGTAGATTTCGCCAAAATCTCCTCAAACCTAGATTGTGGACTAAAAAATATAATGCTGCACAAATAAAACTTCAAAGTTTGGCAGAAAAAAATTCAAATTACTGAACCTTGAGTTTGTGTAAAATTTAGACAGCTGTTTTCTTTAAAAAATTAATTTTTCAAAAATGACCGCAAACGGTGTTCTAATCGATGCAGATTTTGATATAGATTTTAATTGAAATCTGCCAGCTATCGCTTTTGTTTAAATGCCACCATTCATAAAATTCTTCATACAAAACCAAATTTTATATGGAAAACTAACGAGAAAAAGTTGTTGTTGAATTATAAATTTTGAAATTTTCATGGTCGTCTTCTAGTTTTTTTGTTTGAAATTCTTTCTTCGCCATAAAGGCAAAAAGAAAAATCTTTAAGGGCAGCGTTGGCAACTTAGCATTTTTGTAGATTCCAAATAAGAAGCTCTCTCTGCGATTCAGTTTGGGTGCCACTAAAAGGGGATTTAGACGGTAATACAAGTCGTACGTAAATCCAAAAAAAAAATCTTATGAAATCATCTCCGTATTTTAAAAATTAGAATAAAAATCTTACGACAAATTTTTTTACATTTACACCATTGGTAAAAGACCGAAACAAAGTAAAATGTTTACACGAAAATACATCCCTGATATAATGATGTGTGAAGGAATTTGAAAAATTTTTAAAAACGATGAGAGCCGTACGACTGCAGAATTTTCATCCGTATTTTCTCTCTATGTCGTCTGGTTTCATTACATATTAAGTTTAGACGATACCATCCGTGGTCTTCTACTCCAAAACTTGACTTATCGTACGACTTGTGTTACCGTCTAAATCCCCTTTAAAACTCAAAGCCATAAAAAATACATACCCATCGATCCAGATTTCCCGCGAAAACGTACTCAAAAGCATCGTAAATTTTTTGGAAAATATCCGAAAATATAGAGTTCTTAGCACGACAAAAAGGCCAGTTATTGCTGTGCAAAAGCTTCGAGCAGCTCTCACAACATCAGTCACGTTTGCAATAAAACTGGCAAGTTCACAGAAATTTATTAGGGTCATATTTACAAATGCAATCCAGCCAAACACGTCGTACAATTTGGACTTATAGTCATCGGCATCATCTTTTATAGGCCAGGCACCATTAATTGTGAGAATTTTTTGGAATACTTGTGGAAACTTGATCAATTCACCGGATTTTGTTTTGGGTTTATAGAGGAATGCCATCCCGCTGCTAAAAAAAAATAAGTCAACATATCAAAAGTTCGATATAAATATATATATATATATGTGTATTATCACGGATACAAAATTTTATTTTCTGCACCATTTTAGAAACTCGTGTATTCTCATCACACCAGAAGTGTATTTGACAGCAAACATGGGCAGCACCAACACAGTGTACTGAAGGTGCTAACAAGAGCAACCAAATTTAACGCTACACATTTTCATGCTGTTCTTGTAAATATTGTAAAATTGAACCATCAGCTATTTAAATACTTTGCATCACCAGATTTGTGCCTTTTTTACTTACACCAAACATTAAAAATACCTACAACAGACTTTTGTTCTCGCTTTTTTTAATACGGATAGAATTTCATAGCATTTGTGTGACCTTTTCTCGAATTTAAGCCAAAAATAGCCGTTGCACCGTTGATATTGAATCGTTGACAGCGGGTGGCAGTTCAACGATATCAACAAATAAATGCTTTTTGCGATTTAAAAACATTCACTCAAGATGGTGCCATTTGGTTTAAAATAACACAATTTATTTGCTCACAAGTGCTGACACAAACCTCTTGACAGGGCCAGCGAAAAAGGTCTGCACATCTCAATTTTTTTTTTAATTCGTGGCACACTATAAAATAAATAAAGTTTAAAAACCTTTGTGTAAACTGGCTTGGATCCAAAACTTGTCAGCTTTCAATTTATTTAATGAATGAGTATTGTACACCTTAAACATTTAGTTTCATCACTTTGTCAAGCAGAGGTTTTGTTATATTTTTATGTTTTCCAGCCTTTTGTTACCCAAATTTTAAATTTTTGCCAACTATATTTTTATTTATCCTGCCATTTATTAACAGCAATTTGTTAATATTCTGAACTAGACAACGTTGGTAAATTCTGGCCAAAACTCTAAAGCCGATTTTGACCTGCGCATTTTAAAATGTCAAGCACTTTCTAACTCTATAATAATAATGTCGTGTGTTAAGACTATATAAAAAAAAAACTATATTGAAGAATTTCTTCTGTTACTAGAAATGATATTAAAATAAAAATTGGAGGATTAATATGACGTATTTTTTGTGCTGTTTTTACCCAAATAACGCAAAATTTTTCATTTTCGTTCTCTAATAGTTAAAACTAAAATATTATCTTTTCATCTTATTTTACAGAACCACGGCTCACAAAAAAAAACATTTTCTTATCCAAGGCCCCGTTTTATGTCTATATGCTACAAAAACAAAAAATTATTATTTCCTGCAACAAAAGTGTTTGTTTACTTCATGTTCGCACAAAACTTTGGCTGATTCAATGAATTATTTGATTGAAAATATTTGAAAAAACCTTTTCTGCAGGAAGTGATTTGGTTCAAAAGTTAGCTTTGCAGCAAATATTTTTTTTGTTTCTGTAAACAATTTTTGTTGAATATGTTAAAGCTGTTGCTGAAGTTTTACCAATCGAAATCTTACGAGGCAACATTGTACGAAAAAATTTCCTTGAGTGCGGCAAGACCGTTTACAAGTCGGCATTAAACAAAACGTCTATCGTGATTTGTATTTTTAACTGGTCTATGTTGCCGTCTCTGTGTTGTTTCCCAATTAGATTGAGAAAACAGGGCAATTTCAAAATTATCGTTCCAAAAAAAATTTCAATGTCTTGGATAGGAATTGAGTCTGCAACCTCTGGGCTAACAGCCAACAGAAAGTCAATTTAAGAAAAAAGTTTGTGTTTTCCCCGCTTTTTTCAAAATTTAAAATATTTTAATACTTAGGAAATTCTTACGACTATACCAAAGTTCTTTGTGTTGTCTCAAAAGACTTGTTCGATTTTAACAAGACACTGAACACTATAATTTAGTCACACTCAGATTGATGTAAAAATGAGGAGTGGCCGTCAGATTTTACAAGCCAAACAATTAATGTCCTTTTATACTTCGGGGCTTACAGTGGCCTCTTGTTGTGCGCTATTTGCATATTAATTAATAAATAAGTATTCTTGAACAAAAAAGATGGTTTGTAATACGGCTACATCCGCACTTAATATATATGTATATATTTGTTTTTCCACAAGAGCTGCAATCCTAATTAAGTGTCATTGCACAATAACTTAAAATAGTAAAAGAATTGTTACCGAGCCTCTTGACAATTCTCTTACACGGTGAAATTAAAATAAGATATTTTCATTTAAAAAAAACTATAAAAAATAGAGGAATTTTTTGAAGCTAGTTCACAATATTCATCCTTTCTTAAGAATATCGAGATATATATATGTATTTAGTCTTTAGTATAATGAATATCGAGATATATATATGTATGTATACACATGTCGAAAACCACCTGCTTAACATTGCCCCGCATTCTGAGTAGCGTTCCTGTAGCGCTTTAAAAAGAAAAAAGTGCATTAATATGGCCATACGTACGCATATATAAAGCAACTTCATTTTACATATTCTTTAAAAAACTGGGATACTATAATATTAATGACTTTATGGCAACACAAAGCTGACCCATACGAACCATCTTCCGCGCATAGCCATCGGTGTCTCTCGAATTTCATCATTTTCTCATGTACATACGTTTCAAAGAATTGAATAACAGATCACTATCAACCAAGAAGAAAATCCAAAGGAACGATCAGCGCGACGTCATAACAGCTAAAAGTAAAAACACAGGTGTTTATTTTTCTAAATTTTTGTCTCCTTTAGATATCAACAGCGCAGGAGTAAAATTTTTATATTTAACATTTCACGCACATTTAAGAAATACAGAATACATTCTTGCGATTTCACCGAGCTGTTGAACCGGCGAGTCTACCTGCTATGAATTCGCTTTGGCAGCGACATTACACAAACTAGACGCTGAGATGACAAGTTTCAATAAATTCGCAGTAAAGTCATTGTTTCTTGCGAAGGAGCATAAACCGTGTACGTGCTTGGCCTTCATAGTAGTACATGTAGCCTAATTAAAAACACTCCTTCTCCCCGCACAAAAATCAAAATTAATGCACGGAACATTGGAAGAAATTAAAGCATAAAACCTTTCGACTTAAATTCTTGAATATAATCAATTTTATGAAACCTTGAACTAAGATCTGGACGATGAATTTGTCATGAGATACGTTTACCTCTTCTAGTAAAGAAAATTCTTTCAAGAGAATCCGTTTTTTCAATAAAAAAAACCAACTATCCCACAGGAAGAATGCCTGAAAGATGTCCTTCACATTCTATACATAAGATCCAAAATTTCCAACTTCTTAAGGCTTGCCAATATTTCATTTTTCTACTTTACTTTGTTGTTTTCCATATTATCCTTATTGCTTTGCAGTAAGGACTCTTTACATAAATGCTTTCCAATGTTTTTAAAGATAAATTTGCCCAATTACACAATTGCTAGAGCAAGCAACACAATTAGTTGACAGCCCTACTAGAAAAAGCCTAAGCAAACTACTCGTAAAACGAAACAGTCTGAACTTGCACAAAGTTAGCCAAAGGCTACCAGATATTTCCTGAGCAAAAATGCACGAATTTTTTCTCTGTGTAAGTTCGGACAGGAATGAAATAATTCGCACATTTCACTAAAAAGGTAATCAGAAATCAGTTTGCAAATAAAAAAAAATTGATTTTTGTTTAAAAATGAACCAATACCAGGAATACATGCAATAGTCATCTGGCCTTCCATTTCAAAAACATTATAATTATCAAATGTTATAAACATCTTTAAAAAACTTACTTTACTTTTATTTTTAACAGCTGCTGCCAGTGATGCAAATCTTTTGTTTTTATAATGTTATTTGTTTCAAGTGTCTAAAATCACTGCAACAAATTTTAATTGGCAAAGAACGCAGCATTAGCATTTAAAAAAGCATTCCAAAAATGTTATGGAATGCACACGAAAGTTGACATTAGTTTTTTTTTAATATTGCCATAAATACAATGATTGCAACTCTGGTGTATACGTCAATGACACATCAAAATGCTCTTGCTGGGAATTTGACAAATTTCTTTACTGTTTTACATCAAATCTTTAAAATTATTTTCAAACTTTTTTTTATTTGCCATTAATAGTTCATGAAATTGAGGTTAAGCTGTTAAAGTAAATTTGAAACCATCGATAAGTGTGACTGCATTAAAAAATTATAATAAATTAATATGAAATGAATGTTAACGCTAATGAGTTTAAAGTTAACAATTTCAGTATGACTGTGGGAAAAAATACAAATTTCCTACAAAATTAAAATGAAATTAATATTTTCCTAAGCCCAAGACTTTAAAAAATAATGTTTTACTAAAAGTTTTTAATCATTTGTTTTATTTAAATATAAGCAGTTTATGTTGAGGAATTTTGGGCTTGTCGCACACTGTCAAACATTGAGGTCCGCCAACGTTTTTAACAACAGAAAGTTCACTAAAAATAAACTCAATAGCGCTAATTGCGTCATGTCGGAAATAATTAATATGAACGATAGATGAACTTTAATTCTAAAAAATCATGTGGATGTGAAATGCAGAACACCAAAAATGTTGAAGTAATCCACTTTCGAGTAGATTCGGATTCTACAGCATACCCGAATATTTCCTTACAATTAAACTGCGATTACAAATGTCCGGGTGTTTAACTAAATTGCATTCAAATCTTAAACGTTGATAAACAGTAGAATAGGACTGGGCTGCGCAATCTGCGATTATGGGAGTCGAAGATGTATTTACGCCTTCAAGTTGTCAGCGCTAGAGCAAAAGAACAACAATTATTTTGCTTGTCAGATATATGTAGGTACATACACATTTACATAAATAGCCATTGTATTGAGGGTATATGTACATGCTGACATTCTGTATGTCAGGTTTGTCTTTCCAAGAAGGTGTTCAATAAGGCAAAATAAGACATCGATGAACTGAGAATCTGAAATGTAAAAAATATAAATACATACATATATGTATGTACATATATACTTATATATGTATATTTAACTTGTTTAAAGTCTACCTTGGTAAAACCTTCCAATGATAGAACCGTAAATTTCATTGCATTTAACTCAACGGCTCGTTGACTGCGCATTATCATAAAACGCAGCTTTTTGCAGAAGTCCTTATTGGCGGGAAAATAATTTATGGTCTTCCACGAAGGCAGCTTAGCATTCAGTGAAGCTACTTCCATGTCTGCAGGTCTTAAAAGCAAGGGCGAAAATTTCGATAATGCACCACCTTCCCAGTTGCATTGATATAAATAGTGGGCGGTGTCAGTAGACTAAAAATAAATATCAACTTTTAAAAACATTCTGTCGACATTAAAATTCTTCTACAGTGATATCACTTTTTGGTTTTTTCCAAAAAGCTATAAATATCAAACATTAAATACTATAGAGTTCTTGGTAGTCAGTTTTCAGAACAACTCCCGTAGATTGGTTGTGTATTCAAATAAGGCTTTAACGACAACGGCATGTATAGAATATTTTAACACGTTGTGAATTTGTTTCTTTTTTCCGGTAGCAGTTTTCAAAGCGTGTCAAAATATTCAACAATAGCCATTATCATGATATATTAATATACAGATACGACAGCAACTAAATTCGGAAATTCAGCTCTTAGCGTCTACAAGGTGGCAACACTACAGCAGCTGACAATTTTTTTCTGCTCTCATTGTGTTGCGCTATTAACGTCAACATTTTCCAACCGTTAAGTTCCACAAATACATTTTCATATAATAATAAGGGCCGTAGCTTTAAATTGTAAATTAACAAGGTCAGAAGCACAATGTACTAAAAGGCTGTTTTTGTTGTACTGCCGTAATTGTGCCCCAGCGCTGCCACCTTGTAGACATAAATACACCTTGAGGAGTAATTAAATGTTGCTGTTGAAGGTAAATTATTTAGAAACTAAAAGGGTGACTTTTTATGCATTAAAACAAATAAGTTTGTTTTCTCAAAAATGCGTTCGTGCACGGCTTTGAGCAAACAAATTCACGTTTATTTAGGGCTCTACGACATTCTATTTTTCTTTCATTAATTGATGAATTAATTGATAGAAAGAAACAATAAATGTTAAAAAGAGCAAGCGATAAAAAATGTAGACAAAACATTTTTTCTTTGTTAATTAATTCTATTAAGTGCTGTCAACTTTTCGCTTACAAGAAGCCGCAAGACCGAACAGGAATATCGATCGCTTAATTTGCTTATAAATGACATATTAATCAAAACTTTTAGTGCTCCCAGCTGGGAATGTCAGTTTGTATTAGAAAAATTGTACATTTTAGTTTTACACAACTTAATTTCTTAACGATAACTAAAGTTTGGACAGTTTGGTATTTTACTTACATGGGGACCACACGAGCAATCTGTTTGGCAATTATTGCCGTGGCAACTGTCAACTTTGATTGCCGACACAAGATCTTCACGTGTGCACCGCCCAAATATGTGCTTGAACACATATTCAGCAATTATTGCCAGAAGATATTGCCGAGCAATTATGTTGAAACACAAGCGGTCGTCAAACAGTGTTGGGAATTATTTGGCATTCAATTTGATTGCGATAAAAGTGAAAATAATTTCAAATCATAAACAAATATATCAAATAAAACTGAGTACATATTTTATTAAGAAATAAACTTTAATATTAACTTAAAGCAGTCATGTATGTATTTCGCACAAAAGAAAAGTATGAAAGTTTGAAACCGATAAACAAAACACAACCTTCTCTATCGAAAACTATCATTTTATGTTCTGAGATATGTACGTGTTCACCACCTGCAAATACAAACATACGTATATATATATATATATATGTATGTATTTGAAGACTAGCATCCTGATGACGTAGTTCTGCTGGCGTTATTGCTTGTATCAAGACTGAACAGATTGGCCGTGTGATCGCTATGTTGGTTGCTATATCTGAACTCTTTGCATTTGATAAAATTTCCTATTACAGTATATTTGCAATGTTCTACAGAAATTTAGCAATGAAGAGAAAATGTAGTGTCATGAGGGCGTTAAAAAGAAAACGGAACAAATTATATACGTAACACAACTACAAAATTTAACTTACGTAGTCGATAACTTTGGCGCCGCAATTACAAATAACAAACAATTGTATCGTCACTGACATAAAATATGATAAAAATAGAATGAAATCCTTTGGTGAGGAGGTTCCAGTCTTGTTCAATGCAAAATTAGAAAGAAAATACAAATATACATACATACATATGTATAGATATGTTAAAGAACTTGTTAAGAAAAAAACTGAGCTCATTTCTATGTGCTGAAATAGGTTTGCGAGTTAATTCATACTTACAAGAAGGAATTGAAATCCGTTACAGCAGATAAGAAGTGTTGAATTCAAAATATTAAGTAGAAGTGGCAAAGAAATCAAATCACTCAACTGCTTACAGAAGCTTCAAACAGAATAAAAATTTAGTTTTATTGATTTTTAAAATTGATTGGAACTTTTTAAAAGTCATTAGGATAATTGACAACTTGTGTCCTACGAGTACAAGCATTTAAATATTTACCTTATTAAATTACTGTGACGTACAGACAATTCATCCAAACGCCTGCTATACATATCCTGCAAGTGCTTAAGCCGTCCAGCATCCGGCTGGTCATTACAATTTGCACTTACAACGTCAACCAGACCACTACTCCCTCCATTCGAATGTTGCCAGTCAGCATGACACTCTGGTATTAGACGAACTATGTCGCCGTGCAAAATTTCAAATTGGCCGCACAAAAAGCTAACAAACAACAGCACAAGGGCATCGTGAGCATAGTAACTGGAAACGATTATGTAGCCGGCAGTAACGGCCACAATGTAGGTGACAACATAATTTAGACCCTTTTGAGCATCATAGGGAAATATCATTTTGTAAGGCATGCCCTTGTCGGGGGATTCCATCGTTTGATTGGTGCTGTATAACACAAAAAGTGGCATAACGCAGTATATCGTCAGTGAAATCATGGTCAGGATGAAGTAGACAAAAACTGGCAGCATAACGCGATGGCACTGGCTCACTTTGCGCGGGTATTGGTTGCTGTGTGGGAATTTGTATTATTATAACCTCAATTAAATATTTATGTATTCTAGAATAGAATATTATTTGTCGATCATGTTCTGCCTGTTCTTCTGAATGAATTGTGTTCGCTTTAACTACATAAATTAACGAATTTCAAATTCGCTCGATGGTGCAAATATGGTTGTATGTACATTGTATGTAAATAGATTGTAGGAAGGAATCGGTTGCTTCCAGCACATGTTTATCTTGTATGTATCGAAATTCGCAAATTTCATATACACTCGTTAGCGGAAATGTGATCAATAGTGAATATGTTGCTTTGATGAATTCAAAACTTTCAAATTCACTCGATAGTGAAAATGTCGTCGTTTTCATACATACAAGGTCTGTACGCAAAATAAAGTGAACATAAAGTTTTCCCCAAAAATATTTACTTATTCATCAATTTTTACTTCTAGTAGGGCCCTTTACATGAGATAAATGCACTTGTGCCAGCGTATTTTTCCAACCTTCGAAGCACTTTTTGGTATGTCCGCTGCATTCAATTATTGTTTCTGTTACAGAAAACGATCGTGATGGAATTTTCTGAAAATATGGCCTAACATGAGCGCACCATGAAGCCGACATCCTAAGCAACTTCTCTAATAGTGATATGACACTTCTCCGTAACAGTTTTTTTCACTTTCTCAACATTTTCATCGGCTAATGATACTTAGGGGAGTCGAGGATAAGCCTTGTCATGCACACCTTCTCGGCCTTCTTCGAAAACCTTATACTACTTGTAAACATTTTTCTGACCCAGAGCATAATCACCCTTCAACCCTGTTAGCATTTCAAGTACTTTTGAGCACTTAATTCCGCTTTTTTCACCAACTGTTGATGCAAGTCCTTTAGACATTTTTTTCAGCAGCAAAAAATCGCCAAACACTTTTAACTTTCATGCCTCCCACAAACAAACTGATCACGCTAAATAACCAAATCTGCGAACACTTTAAAAAGGAAAAAAAACGATAATTATTCGATTCGACGTAGTGCTCGAAATTTGAAAATTCACCTTTTTTAAACAGACCTCGTACATACATGTGTTATTTTCAGTTACCATGGATTACTTGTTGCAAGTATCTGCCTCAGAAGGAGGCTTGTGGATAAAAAGCTATTTAAATTATTAAGTATTATGCGTTGAGCCTTTCGTCGTTAAAAACGTGTTTTTTTTTGCAATGAAGGCGCTCAGTAAATTTGATCAGTACTTTTCGAAGTAAAAATTTTACCAGCATTCTGTTTCAGAAAAGCCGAAAATTATAAATTTTTATTTTTTGTTTTCGGTCATTAAGTATTTACAGTGGACATTTAATAGTACGCACTTTCGTTGCCACATATTTGCATTAGTGTGAAAGGTAAATATTTTGCATTGGCTATTCCACAGGATGAGTTGAAAATTCTGCGCCATTCCATAATACAAATGAAGTTTTTTTAGGGCAGAATATTTTTTACCTGCGCAGTTCATCGTACAAGTCATCATTTGGTATGAGTTTGTGTGACCACAAGTGTCTTGTGCCTCGCACAACTTTTAGCTGCTACAGGTGCACTGAAACCCCATAACAGAACTTGGACTGAACAAGTCAGAAAAATTAATGGATACTAGAATGGTTTTTACGGCGAACAGAAAAAATG
Organism: Epicampocera succincta; assembly: GCA_932526305.1. Lineage (NCBI taxonomy): Eukaryota > Metazoa > Arthropoda > Insecta > Diptera > Tachinidae > Epicampocera > Epicampocera succincta. Next base: position 66,381,146 of record OW052034.1, read on the forward strand.
TTAATCCAATGATACGGATTTTCCAACATTACGAAAACACCTGATATTACATATATATGCAATTGGAGATATTGGGCATCCACTGCATAACAGTTCAAAGCTTGTGACGGTATCCTTTTTGCTAACTTGTGCTCGCATCTGCTAGTGACGGATAAACTACTCATATGGTAACAAAATAAACTTTTTTAGACGGATATGCCAGCTATAATGAAATTTCAATTGGAAAAGAGTCCTAGAGGTACATATATGAATTTCTAGATTAGAGCTGACACCAACCCTGGAAAAGTCCCTACAAGCACGAAAATTGGTACAGGAGTGATCTCAAGATTATATACAATACAATTAAAACATTGTTGGCACACAACAATAACATGATAGAAATAGAACTGTTTGATTTTTTGATATACGGTTTCACACATACATATACATGTCTATATTTGCATCGTGATACCAACCTGTCAATCCAAATTTCTTCGGCGAATAAAATAATTAGCTTCTTAAGCTTTCTAGCCTTCACTTGATAGTGAAAAGTTCGCAGAGCAATAAACAAGCCAATCATTCCAGTGCACAGACTGTCAACAGCTTCCACTACATCCGTCAAGTTTGCAATAAAATAAGCCATTTCACAAAACGAAGTGAACGTCATACACAAAAGTGAAGCCCAGCCGTATATTTCGTATGATCGGACCTTGAATTTCGGCCAAAAACTATTCGCAACATCTGCTGTAGGCCAGAAGCCATTGCTAATAAGAACTTTATCGAAAACTTGTGGCAACTTAATTATCCTTCCAGATTTTGTCTTTAATGTGTACAGAAAAGACATTTTAATTCGTTACCGTTGCTGCTGTTGTTGTTCGTTCCATATAAGACAAGTTGTGAATATATATTTTCGATATAACAGTCTCCGCAGTCTGAAATAATTTGGATATGGGTCATTTTGAATTCAAGTTTAAAACACATTGACTTAACAGTGTTTAAAATTTGCAGGCTTTAATATTTCGGCCTAAACATCTCTTGAGGGTTATATTCGCAATTCCACACGAAAGGCACAACTCGAAATATTTTGGAAATAAATCAGTCGCGTTTTAAATAAACTTCTAATTCAGAAGTTTAGCCTCGCAAATATGTATGTAATTAACACAACTCTTTGAAAAGTTTGTCTTTTGGATCCAATTCCAGAGTAAACCAAAAGTATTCCCGATTTATTAAGGAGTCTTAAATTCAAGCACGTAAAATGTTAAAATTACTATATAACTCCAGAGTTATAGCGTTTATTAAAACGTATTAAAAACGCTTTTGATTGTAGTGTTAATAAGTTATAGTCACTTTCCAAATTTTTATTTATTTCAATAACGATTTCAGTCGAGTTTAGCGAATTTTATGCTCAAACATTTAAAATAAATATTAGGAATTTATACTGTCCGTCTTTAGGAGAAGTCAAATTCCAGTTGGAAATTAAAAATAGTATAGAAACAATTATTGATTTTTATTCCACAGTTATAGAGCCGAACATAAACGATTTATTAGTCCACTAGAAAAGGCTTTTACAGCTTCAGGAAATAAATGTTAAAAGATAAACTTTTCTTAAATTTGAAATCCTTTTAACGATATGCTGACGAAGTTCGTAACGTCTAACAGACTGTGAATGTCACACTAACTTCCTCGACTATTTCCCATTAGGAAGTCGGCCGTTTCGCGATGCGTTGCCAAAAGCTGTACATAGCGTCACCTAAAATACAAAATGACGTAACCTCACTTCTCATAAATTTACAGGAGAAGCAAAAAACTATATAAAATAGAAACTATTTGCGATATTGTTTAAAAATTTTTAAAGCGTGGTTTAAATGAAACAAAAAAATTAATTTTGTATAACAATAATACGTTTTTCAAACTACGCTTAATGTATCTTACGTTATTGAATTGGTCTTGACGATACGTTATTTTTTATAGTAGACGCACGCATATGGAATTTGATGTAACGAACCGCAATCGGTAAGAATTTTCGATAAGGAAGTACATGATATTGGTAGAGCCCTTTCGGTAAATGAAGTAAAATAGTCGAGGTATTTAGTAAAGTTGTGTGTTCTCCAACGAAAACATTACAAAAAGTTTTGTAGCTTAAAATTTATGCTCTTTAAATAGCAAATTTCAATTCCCCATAATATGAATAAAGTTCTCGAAAATGAGTCGATATTGAGTTTTTAGTTTTAGTTGCAGATGACTATAACTAATTTGTTAACTCAAGATGATATTGTATTAACAAACAAATACAATTTCAGAAGGGGATTTAGACAAGGCGACGCACTGTCATGTGACTTTTTTAACATAATTCTTGAGAAGATCGTGCAAAACTCACACGCCAACAACAGAGGCACGATCTTCCAAAAGTCCGTGCAACTGCCAGCATACGCTGACGACATTGACGTGATTGGTCGAACACAGCGAGCCGTCACTGAAGCGTTTGCTGGTATTTCAACGGAGGCGGCCAAAATGGGTCTAGCGGTGAACGAGGGCAAAACGAAGTATATGCTGTCATCAAAAAAGGACACGCAACACCGACGACTGGGCCCGAACATCACCATAGGCAGCTATAACTTCGAGGTAGTGAAGGACTTCGTCTACCTTGGCTCCCAAGTCAACAGTATGAACAACATCAGTACCGAGATCAAACGCAGAATAACTCTTGCCAATCGCTGTTTCTTTGGGCTCAAGAGGCAATTGAGTAGTAGTAGTAAGGCCCTTTCTCGAAAAACCAAGACACTATATACCACTTTGATAATCCCTGTACTTCTTTATGGCGCAGAAGCATGGACGGTGTCGAAGGCGGATGAGGAAGTCCTTGGTATTTTCGAGAGAAAAGTTCTGCGTTCAATCTTCGGCCCTGTTTGCGTTGATGGTTTCTGGAGAAGAAGATTCAATCATGAACTGTACGGGTTGTACAGCGACATGAGCCTAACCAGGCGCCTACGGATCCAACGGCTAAGATGGTTGGGCCATGTAGAGCGCATGGAGAATACTGCTCCGACCCGTAGAATCTTCGATTCCGAACCTGTGGGACAACGCAGTAGAGGACGCCCACGGAACCGATGGCGCACACAAGTGGAGAGGGACCTCATCCAACTTGGTGTGCAAAATTGGAGAACGCTGGCTAAAGACCGTGCCAGCTGGAAAACTTTGTTGGTTGAGGCCCAGGTTCACCACGGACTGTAGCGCCAAAAGAAGAAGAAGAAGAAATACAATTTCATCTGGGCCATATACGCTTTTTTCTTTTTCAATAATATTAAGTTTCAATTAGTTGTCAAATAATCACACACACACACACAAAATGAATATTTTGTTACATTTTTGATTCCATTTGTAGCTTCTAACTAGACATGAAAATCATTTAATAATTTCCGAAAATCATTAAATGTGACCCGAAACTTGATAAAACGCGAAAAATTCTTTACGCTTTATAATGGAAAAATCACTGTTTTCTTCAATTCTTGAATATATTTTCGTCTTGAATCTATCGAGAAATATAGTTTAATGTTCGTGTTGTAAGGAATTCCATTATTTTTATACTCACGTTTATTATTCTTTATTAAAAGGCGGCAGCGTGAAACTAAAACTTATTATTAATTTTGTTTATTTATGGTCTTATCCTTAAACATATTTTAAATATATGAAAGACGTGTTAAACGATGTTGATACGGAAAGTTCACTTATCAATGTATTATAAATAAAAAATGTTTGTTAGGAACAAGGCCATTAGTATTTAATAATTAATTAGACATAAAAATTCTTTATCATTAAATATGACCCGAAATTACTTAGACTTTATAATGGAAAAATCACTGTTTTCTTCAATTCTTGAGTATATTTTCGTCTTGAATCTATCGAGAAATATAGTTTAATGTTCGTGGTGTAAGGAATTCCATTATTTTTATACTCAAGTTTATTATTCTTTATTAAAAGGCGGCAACGTGAAACTAAGACTTATTATTAATTTTGTTTATTTTTGGTCTTATCCTTAACCATATTTTAAATATATGAAAGACGTGTTAAACGATATTAATACGGAAATGTCACTTATCCATCTGTTATAAACAAAAAAATATTTGTTATGAACGAGGTCATTAGTGTTAACAATTACAATGATTAAATAAATATTTGCCAAATGAACTTTAACGCAAAAGCGACAATTACAGTAAAAGCTCTAAAATGTAATCAATTTAGCAAAGACGAAAGAGTTCTATGACAAATGTTTTGTACTTCTTCAGTGATTAACTTCCCACCAAGTATTTTATTTATCTAGCACGCCAACTTTTCCGTGTTCACTCGTTTGAAAAAAAAGCGCAATCTTCATTTCATCGCTTATGAGATTAGTGATTTTAAGCTCAAAGTATGCTAAAATTGTTAGGGGTCTGGAATTTTTTTTTTTTTTACAACACGATCATTTAAACTGAAACATCCTAATTTTCAAATTTAAAGCGGTTTTTAAGCAATTATGAATAGTAAAATTTTTATTAAAAAAATAAAGCAAGTGACATAAAAATTGTTTATACATTCCTGGATTAAGTTGATAAATGGATCGCCTATTTAATTCATGTATGTATTTTTATCTATCGTCAGCTGCAAATGCAAACAAAACGACGTAACTGATATTTTTACTATATTACAGTAGAAAAAAATGAGAATATGTCACAGGACTTGCTCTTGCAGTTACACGCTTTCGACTTCCACTTATAAAATGTCCTAATTTTTATTATATCAGTATAAAAGTTGGAAGCAGACATCATGGATATTTATTTGTTAATATCAAAAAACCGATTTCGCATTTTTTGTTAGTTATGACGTTTTGTACATGAGCTGACGATATATACTTATCTATTCTTAAAAATTCAATTGTTTAAATAAACCTAAGAATAAAAATATGTGAATCAATACAAAAGCATGTTAAAATCTCAAGTAAAATGAAATGAGAGTTCTTATTATAAAGTCAACAAAACGAAAACGTAAATAAGTTTAAGATTAAAGCGAAAGCCTAAGGAATAAGAATTAGTTTATTGTTCTAAGTTTTTGCGGTGTTGCATTTGCAATTCAAAACGACGATTTGATCTAACACCTTTTAGAATGACTTCATTTCTGCGAGTAGCTAAACCGGTTCTTGTTGATGGAGCACGACCCTTAAATAGTTCCATGTGACGTTGCAAACGCGATTCCATCTTATTGTCGTTGTGAAGGCGTGTTGTGTTGGCCTTGTCAGCAAGAGTGGATGCAGGAGCTGTAGGTTTTACAACCAGCGATGTTGACAGATTAAATACCGGCCTTTTCGGTATCGCTAATTTTTTATTTAAATCAGACTTTTCGATTTTTTGTGGATTCGGATTTAAATCAATCTTCTTCAGAGCCATTGGTTTTTCTGCAACTTTATTCTTGATGATCTTATTTAATGAAATATTTTTCTGAGCTGATGCTGGAAAAAATAAAATAAAATGAAATATATTACTATTATAAGAAATTGAGAGATAAAGTGCCTCTGATTTTAAAACAAAGACCTACTTTAATAAATATGTATGTATAATTTTTTAATACAAATATACATTTATTTTTTAATTCGGTGCTATTAGTTTGAAAAAGGCGTTATTTCTAAAAAATTTGTTTTTATACACATATAAACGTAGATAAATACGTACGAAGAAACAAGACTTCAAAACATGGTGTTCACCCTATTTTACCTTCTGTTGGTTAAGAATCTATCTCTATTTAAAACTTAATACAGATGCAAATCTGCCCAAGTCAAACACGAATTCTCTTCACCTCGCTTGTATCATCGAAATCGCTACGGTGAGAAAAGCTAACCCGTAAATTCGTAAGTTACGAACTACTTTTAAGGATGAAAAAACCATAGACATTCTTGTGTTCTATTTTAGATGTAGAAAAACAAAAAAGTCTGACATTTGTTCTTCTGTGTGAAACTGGCTCCAGTTCACTTGTTTTTCAAGTGTTTTCAAACACGAGAAATTTTTAAAAACATTGAAATGGCTATTTGGTATTAAAAAAATTAATCATTTCGCAAAATTCGCAATAAAACTTCGAATAAATAGTAAAATTAATAGAAGATATTAGCACAACATAATAACATCTAAACTAAAACATTAATGATTTAGAATGATACTACGTAAAATACGGCAGTTCCAATATTCATACCAGGCAGCGAAAATATGAGCAAATTTGAGAATTTTTTAAGAAATATTTTTTTAGCTCAAATGAATGTATTAACTTAAATTTATTAAAATGAATAAAAACATTTAGTTTTTTTATCATATTTAAATTATGTCCCATGGCCCATTTTCTTGCCTTTAGGTAAGTTTTCTCGATTTAAAACCGTGTAACATCTTGTCAAAACCAATTCTGCAAATCACTTTTTGTGGAAGTGATATGAAATCACAAAAAAGGTGTACTGCAGACAAAAAATATACTATTTTTGTAATTTCAAACCTGCAATCAATTTGAAATCACATTCCTGTTTTTCCAGTTATGAACTTGATGTTTATTGCATTAATAAATAACTTAATGTGCTTTTTATTAATTATTTAACTAATCATTTTTAGGAAATAATGCACTAAATTAAAAACTTTGACACTTTTTTTTTTTTTGCACGAGTTATTTTCTCTTGCAGTTACTTATTGTTATCAGCCTGCTAAATCTAAGGACACCTGCCAGCTGAATTCTTGCGGGTATAGAACCTTTTTTTAGCTGTGATGCAAGATCGTAAAATGTAAATTTGAATGACCTCTTGTTCTGCTTAAAAGGTTAGTTATAACTAAATCCATTTTTATTGAAATCCCTACATCTGTGTGTGACGCTACTTCTAACTTACAGTTTCGTTGATATCCGCGGAATGTGATAAATCTCGAACATGCCTCTTCTTTATGATTATTTTTTACTTGATTTTTTCTCAAATCTGTTAACGATATCAACTCAACGTAGTTCCAGGCATATTTTGTACTTTTATTTGTTATAAATAATTAAAATTAACTTTATATTGCACCCTCAATATAAAAATACCTGTAAATGAAAACAAAAAATAGTATTTAAAATGTGATATGTAAAAACCTTAAGCTCATCTTATTTGCTATTGGAATACTTTGGATATTCATTTATTTGTGATATATATAATACTATCTAACAAAACATGAACACATTAACAGAGAAACTTCTCGAGTCTTCTGTTTTTCTACAGCACAGTCATGTTCTAAAAATTCCTTAACGCTTTAAAACCTTTATAATTTACTCAATTTAAATTCTTTGCTTCTTTTTTCGTTGGTTTTTGAGATGTTTTTGTGCTGAAAATTAGAAAAAAATGGTTTATACATTACCTGATATTAATTTTGATGCAGAATTTACTAAGTTCCTTGACCTTTCTTGCTTACGGTTCACGTGATCGACTAAGCTTTCCATTTTGTTGAAATTTTTCTCATGTATGGCAGAAAAATTTGGTAACTTTGTGCGTTTTAATGTTTTAGATGAAGTGGTGCTTTTTGTTATGTTTGACACATTTTGAACCAGAACTAAAAAATAATAGTTAATAGAAATAAATTTATATAAACGTTTAAAAAAAAACAAACCAGGACGAGGAAGTTTTGAAGCAATTGATGAAGACATAAAAGATTCGTCAAGGGATATGGATCTCTTTCGACGTGTTGTAACAACTGAAAAAACAAAACTTGATTTATGAACACAAAATCGCTTTAAGTTATAATTACATTTCTTTGAAGACTCTTTTTCCTGAAGTTTCTGTTTCTTTAAGCTTTTTGCTATTATCGTATCCAAATCATCGATTACTGTAGTTTGATTGGCCGGACTATAAAAACTTACTACGCGATTTTGCTTTTGATCACGAAGGAAATCCTGACGCTGTTGTACATTGATACAAACAGATAAGGATCGTTTACGTATTCCGCGTAAAACAACTTCTTTTGGCTCCAAAGTTGTCAAAGAGATCAGAGAAGAATTTGAACACACCTTATTAGGAATCTTCTGGATATTTTCTTTTACTTCATCGTCGAATTTAAATTTCCTATTTCTGTAAGGAGTTGGGAACCGATACAATTTTTTTGATTGTTGTGGTGTGCCCTGATATTTAGGTGTTTTAGGAGTTGAAGGCATTTTTGCTTTGATGGCTGACCCGCTTATCGTTTGTTTGGACGTAATCGGCAACTTGTGTGCATAGGTTTTTGACATTGAAGGAGTTGTGGCTCCAACAGCTGAATCCTCTCTAATGTTGGACAGCAGGGTGCGATTTTGTGCACTGGTATCAGTTAACATTATACTTGGATATTTTTTAGGAGTTTCATACCCATCATCTGACAACTGTAATATTTCCATGGTTTCATCGTTTTCTTTTTGACGGTTTTCAGTCTTTACATTTTCCTCTGCTTCAAATGTTACATTTAACGTTTCCGTCGGTTTGGAATCTACTTCTTCATCATCGTCGCAGATTATAAGTGAAGGCATTTCTTCAACCTCTTTTGCTGCTGTCTTAAAATTTGGGACATCCTTATCTTCTTCATGACTGATAGGATTAAGACCTAGATCCGATAAATTTATTTGTCTAGATTTCAAATAGCCTCCAAACGAATCTCCTGTATCTACTGTCATACTTGTAGGACTTTCGGATTGAATATCATTTTTATTGCTTATATTTTTCTCGTATATTATACAAATTTTTTCTGGTTCAGACTTTTTAATTGGCACGCTATCGTCTTCAGAATCTTCTTGTATTAACTGTATGGACTGATTATGGATTTTAATGTTTGCATCGCTGTTCAGAATATAGTTCCGATGTTCTTCCACTTCTTTTTTGTTTAAGTGTTCTTGATTAACGTTCAAACATTGGAAGTTGCATAAAGTTTGATCCATTAGCTTTTCCCTCTGCATTATTTGGGTAGTTTGTTCCAAATTGTCGTCTAAAGGATTCAATATTTCGATAACGTTTTCAACCGTTCCTAATATGTATTCCCCCTCTCCACTCTCTTCTTTTTTAATACCGTGTACATCTTCCATTTGCTCCGTATTTTTTTTATCATTACGACTCTTTCCTTTTTCCGAACGTTTTGATTTACGACCTCGCTTTTGAGAAACTCTTCCCACTTTAGCGGATGTCCACCTAGGATGCGCATTTGCTACATCATCGTTTTCACAACTTTCCACATCATCCGACAGAGCTTTCTTTCCAGACTGCGTGCAAGAACGCAGAGACCTTTTCACAATATCATCATAGTCCTGAGCAGGTTTAACACTCTTACGAGAACTTCTACGGGGTGTTTGCATCATATCCTGCAGCACAGAGGGACGTTCTCGTTTTGGTGTAGTAACTTCTAAAATATTTTCAGCTGTAATGTGTTTAGCTATCTTTTGATTTCCAGACAATACGGCTTTACAATCTCCATCACTTTCATTTTGTGAGAAAACGGATTCTACCTCCTCCTCAAGATTTTTCACTCTTTTTGACCGTTTTGTTGACATGTTTACTCTCAAATAAAATTTAACTACTTCTTTTAACAATTTTTGACAATTGACAATTATATATTTATCGGGAAATTTGTAATAGTTTTGCTACAAAGTAGTTTTTGATTTTCTTAATAAAGCGTCCTGTTGGTTGTCATACAAAATAGAAAACTGTGTCGTTATTTTCAAAAATGGCAGAGGATCAAACAAACTTTCCTTAAAACAGCTTGTGAGCACTTTCTTGGAAGTGTTTAGAAGAAAGAAACCAATATTATACTTGTGACTGGCAGCACTACTATTTAAAATCATGTAGATTGATAGTAATAGCAACTTTTTAAAAGCAACATTTTAAAAAACACCAGATAAATTTTAGATCTTTTAAAAATAGCAGGTCAAATTAATAACTCACGGCTTTTTAATTTTTTAAAGCAGAGCATAATAAATTGAGAAAGCCAAATTAGTGAACTACCAACACACTTCCAAAAAAAAGAATTATATGTACAACAGAAAAAAGCTAAAGGGGGTACGAAGAAGAAAGTTAGATACATTTTTCATATTCAGAAAGATATATTTGAAAGCTTTTATATGATACCAGTTTTGAATATAAACATTCAGATATGTAATCGAAAATGGGATATACATACATGTACACGTACAATATAAAAACTTTAGAAGCCGATATGTACTGTATATTTTATTCGTAATTTTCTATTATCCATGAATTTTTTATTTGGATTTTCGATGGTAAGGCAGGCGATCACTCTGTGATGATTTGGCTTGCCCTAAATCACTTAGTTTCCCGCTAAATCGCTAGATATATTCATAAAAGCGCTAGAGCATCAACACTAACTGTTAATAATGAAAAATTAGAAGGGGCACCTCTGAGGTATATAATTGTTAATAAATTTTATAGTTATATACATATAAGATTTTAAAAAGGAAGAGGCTAATATTACGTTTTAATGCAAACATTTTCCTTACTTAATTAGTAACGTCATTCTTTGCATAAGTACAAAGTTTGGCTCTAATGTATATCACTGGAGAGAAAGACCTTGAATCTGTGTGGGTTGTGTAAACAAAAAATCTGGTTAGTGTAAATACAACATCAACAAATGTGAATAATAAAGCATTCTTTATTTTCTGAACTTTATATTTGCTAAAAAATTTAGGTTTTGTGTAAGTGCAAGCTATGAGCACGCAGCGCGGAAACAGCTGACTATAGAATGCGGATGATCCAATTTATTTAGTGCTGACTTCATTCAAAATTTATATTCAGTACAGAATATACTGCATTAATAAAAAAAAAGTAAATGTTAATTCAAAATGGGAAAGTGCCAAGACCTTTTGGAAGCTGCTAGATGTGGTAATACGTCAGCAGTAAGTAAAATTCTTCAGCATAAGGGTGGCCCTTTGTCGAGGTAAGATCATTGAAAGACGTCACTAGTGTTAGTCTTTTATTGCAGAAATATTAGAAATAAATTTTAAAAAGTAATGAGATACATGAAAACACCTACTTGAATTAGATTTCCATTTGATGATATTGTCTTAAATCATGATCATATGTATTTAAGTACATATTTACTTAAAATTTTATTTCAATTAAAAAGTTATGGCAATTTTTATAATTTTATGCGGTTAAACAGTTCGAAATTCACTTTAAATTTTATTTGTAAAGTGGAAGCAGATTGAAAACATACACAAACATTCATTTTAGCTTTAGAAGAAGTCCCAGCATCAACTGGCAAGATGTTAACGGTTATACAGCTCTTCATCATGCATGTCTGAATGGACACTATGAAACTGTCAAAGTTCTACTTACTCATCACGCTGCTCACGATATTCAAGATATTAGAGGATCTACCCCATTATATTTAGCAGCTTGGGCTGGTAATGAGCATATTATTAATTTAATACTAATGTTGCGCGGTAACGGTAGCCTTAATGCGCAAAATGTTGAAAACGAGACTGCCCTACACTGTGCATCCCAACACGGCCACAATTTGGTCGTTTCAGCCCTTTTAGCCCGGGGTGCTAATCCCGCAATCCGTAACAATAGCTTTCAAACCCCATTAGATTTAGCAGCTCAATTTGGCCGTTTAGATGTTGTGCAGACGCTGATACATAAATACCCCGAACTTATTGAACCATATCGTATGTACGATGAATCCGAATCTTCAGAAATTGGTTACTCACCTCGGTACAAAAAAACGCCAAACAAACATATTTTTACGCAATCAGCTCTGCATTTAGCTGCTCGAAATGGCCACAACGAAGTGGTGAAAGCTTTATTGGCTGCTGGGGTGAACGTGAACACTTTGACAAATGCCGGTTCCGCATTGCATGAAGCGGCATTGTGCGGCAAAAAGAATGTTGTGTGCGCATTACTAAGCGCTGGTGTGGATCTATACGCTGTAGATGGAAATAGCCGTACCGCTTTGGATATTTTGCAAGATTATCCAACAAATGTAACATTTGAAATTCTTACCATCATTAACGGTACATTAATCACCTTAATTTCTTTGAGAAAAATACTATATGATACATTTCTTTCTTTAAGATTTTCGGAAAACGACTAGCAGCGAGAAAACTAAAAATTGTTTTCGGCCAATAACAGACGAAAATGATAATCTCCAAGCGTACCATCCGTCTAATTCCATTGTAAATAGCACTACCGATCAGGACCAGCAACATCAACGCTCGTTAACGATAAAGTAAGCTTTTATATTTACCTAAAATTGAACGAACTATTTTTGCTATGCACCTCACAACCTGCATTCACATTTATCATAAAATTAAAATTATGAGCCTATACGATCATATTACTTATATAATGAAATGTGATTATTGTGTTAAAAGTGCAAATTCATCCTTTTCATTAAGCAAAAATTAATTTAATAATCTTCTAAGCCGTTTGAAAGGGGAAATCTTACAATTTTATTTTTCTAAAAGTTGTTAATGAAAATAAACTAAATATAGCCTAAACAGTTCCTTTTTACTTCGCTTTAGAAGAAAATTGGCGATGTGTATTATTTACCTCTGATAATCAACATGTGATAATATATGTGTTCCTTATATTTAGTACCATTCAAATTTATTTTGTTTAACATTCAAGTTCATATCATCTTTGTAATAAACTTAATATGTGCTGTGATTACTTTAGCCTGTTCTATTTACAATTTATAACGATCTCAATAAACAGAAATACTAACTCATTTTGCATTTACACACATACATGTATACATTATCCTTACTATTTATGTACATACTCATAATTTATTTACTCAGAAAAAACATTAAACTCTATTATCTATTAAACTACCAAAAACATTTTGCATTTTATTTGGAATAATTGATCTGTATGTGTACATCGAATGTGTTGTGCGTTTAATACATTATTTTCATAATTCATTGTTCTTTTTCCGTAGATTCGCATTGATTTAAATTGTAAATAACTAAAAAGCAAAAGATATTATTCGTGTATGCTTGACTATTTTTAAGTGTTCACTCCGAAAAACGAATTAAGGAAAAAGAAAGCATGAAAACTTGTTTAAAGTTCTAGTGAAATTTAAAGAAAAACTTATAGCAAAATCGACTACTTAAGGGTTAACTTAAATATGTTTGTGCTAATTTAAGCAAAATGTGTATAGCTACAATGTACATAGAGACTTTTCGTCATATGTCATTTGTTTAAGCAAGCAGCGAAGCTAGTTATACTTTGTTTAAGGTAAAAGTTGCTTCTCTACTTCTTGAAAACTATTAGATTAAAAAAGAAGGCAAAAACAAATTTAAAGTATGTTCGGTAAGTAGAATATAGCAACCCAAAGGCATGTCTTAAGCATTTTAAAGTCGTTTCGTTGAGTTTTTACAGTGTTTTAGGTTAGCGTAAGTACATTTGTAGTTAGAACTTTAGAATCAAAACAAATCGTGCATTCGTCTTTTTAGTCTTATTTTTATAATTGGCAAGTAGAAAGATAAATGGAGGATTATTGAACTGTTTTCTTCAGCTAAAGTGGGTGAAAAAGTCCTGTTACACTTCTCTTGTATTAAATGAATACTTTTATTTTTTAACAGTTCTTTGTTAAAAATGAAAGAGAAATTAAAGTTAAATTTTCTGGTAAAAATTACAAGGTATGTGCAAAATCGTTCTTTTGTCTTCGTTTTAAAACATTTATCTTTAAAAAAATATTCATATGCGATTAAATATCGATTTATTTATATAGTGTAATAGTACGTTAACAATTTATTACCTTTGATCGGGGTTTTAATGTAAAAGAAGAGTTTTATTATTTGTTGCTTTCATATTCAATCGTCTTAAAAAAATAACTGCCTTATTTTCCTGCTGTTTATGTATTTTGCCTTAAAAAAAAAAAACTTTTATGAAAAGCTCTTTAGACCGTGGTAATAATGCGAGAGAACGCTATACGCCTATGGAGCCAATTAAGTGGACAAAGTCGAACAATGACTTAAGTATACGGCCCAAACAATTACCAGAATACAAGTCAAATTTACTTCTCAGACGGTTAGAAGGCACTGATAGACAGTTTCCTAAGTTTTTCACCGTTAACGAAAGTATGTAACTTTTTAAAGTAAAAACAAAATTTATTGTGAGTTGATGAGAATTTTATTTTAACTCTGTAACAGTACAAAATCAAACTCCTCTTAAGTCTACATTATATCAATGCGTAGATGAATATGTGGAAATGACAATGCCAAATTCAGTTCCAAGCTCTTCTCCACAAACTCCTTGTACGCGGGTAGCAATTCAACAATCATTTCGTAATCCTAGAAAATGTATGGAAGATGGTGACTATGCAAATATTAATACAATTAATGCACATAACAAGCATGATTGTCATGAGTAAGTTTTGTTTTCACAAGCACTGATAGATACGAACCATAAATCAATTTCAGTATTTATTATTCAATATCTATTTTTCAGTAAGATTTCTTTAAGATCCGATAGTTTTGATAGCAATAACAATAATCGAAAAAATCAGAACGGGCATTCTCCCACACCGGATTGCCCGCCACCATCAGCCTCTGAAGCTGAGACAACTATATTCGAATTTGTAAAACCTGATGAAAGATCCTTGAAGAGAAAGTCTTTGCTTTTGCAGCAACAGGATTCTCAGTTTTATAATGGTCTCAAATCTTTCATATGGGAGGATCATTTGGATCCTCAAGACGACCAATTAGATTCCCTTAGCAGCTCTCGAGTATCAGAATGTGTAGAAGAATATGTTGGCGATGAGCCTTTTGCTGGTCTATTTAAAGGTTCTTCTCTTAATCTTGCGAATGCTTCAACATCAGACTTAAGGTCGTCCTCAGTAATTGAAGAAGTTCCCAGCGGCTTAAGGTCACCCAGCTTGGTAAGGTCTGTCAAAACCATAGCCAGCAAACAAAATGTTAATATCGAGACACAAACATCAGAGCTGAATTATGAATTTGATGCTCAAAAAGCTTGGGAAGAAATCAACACAATATTTGAAAGTATTGGTAATGAGGTGGCAGCAAAAGAGGCTAAATTGGAGGATCTTAGCGAACAAAACGATCCTACGACTACATTTCGTAAAAACTCATTGAATATAAGAAAACCGGCCGAGTTGTTGCTGGGATCGGTGACTCAAGATCAAACTTCAAATTGGTGCCATTCAGCAAACACATTAATCTATGGCTATGTGATCTACAATGTTTTTGTAAGTTAAATTTTATTATATATGTATGCGCATATGTGTATCAAAGCAGAATAAGTCAAACATCTGGAGGGTCGGCTACTTAAATACTAGAGAATATTAATGAAAACAGACTTTCATTTACTTTTCATTGAACGTTAAATTTGTCTACTCTACAAGTAATTTGTGGAAGGCTGAAAATTATGTAATTTATGGGATAAATATAATTATAATTTGCTAGTTTCCTTAATATAATAATCTTAAATGAAAAAACAATTGTTTTTATGCAACAGTAAAGGTTGATAGATGCAAATTCAAAAAGCTGTGGAGTAACTTTGGTCTTTGGAACTACATACATACATACATATGTATATGTCGTTCAAACCCAAAAACACTAAACGTACAGTTCTTCAGATCGTCTACAAATGTGTAATTACACAAGTATGTATGTATGTATTTTTTATAAAATATAAAGAATAAACTGCTTTTGTGTTTTCCGCCTGAGAAAAATAATATTACAACATTTATGTACGAAGTGTCGACATGCATACTAGTAGACAGCTGGAAAACAAACAAAATGCATACTCGTCTATTTTTGACACAAGTATACATACATATATGTATAGTTTTAAAGTTCGCATATATGTATTCATATGTACATACATACATACTTACTTACCTTCCTGCTTGTTATTTTTCCGAATCGTGTAAGTTTTTTTTATCAGGATAACAACACCGGCGGGTACATATAGTATATATTTTTGTTAATTTAACAACATTTTTCAGTATTTGGGCTCTACTGTGATCAGGGAACTATATGGTACAGCATCGACCAGAAAGTCTATACAAAAATTGAAACGTGAAGAGACGCCTGCTTTGCAAGAAGATAATGAAGAAAACGGTTTAATTAAGGATATTAACAGTTCGACACGCATTTTAAAGGAAACAAATGAACAAACGCGCTTAGAAGTGGGCATAGCATTGTCACACGCTGGAGTACGATTTATAGATGTCGATAATAAGGTAGCGTAAACTTTTGTGAGTTGTTTACAAAATTTAACTCTAAACTCTTTAGCATACAATTTGCCTGCATGACATTGAGAATATTAACTGTGTTAGCCAAGATACTGAAGATTTGCGGTATTTCGCTTACATAACGCGGGAAAATGGCATACACTATTGTCATGTCTTTATGGTGGATGATTTGGTAAATATTTACTATTATTTGTAGATACTTTAATACATACATAGATACATGTATACATACATACATATGTACATGTGTTCATATCTATGTACTTATGTATAAAGAAAAGATTATTTCTTTTTTGTTTCTTTATTACTATTATTTTCTCTTATAGAGTTTGGCCACTGAAATAATTTTAACATTGGGTCAAGCATTCGAAGTGGCTTATCAGCTGTCAAAAATTAGCCAAGAAGATTCTAGACCAACATCTCAATCGAGCCAGGGAAAGCGTCTAAGTTGCGTTGATACTGTACACAGTGTCTAACAAAAAACATTATTGACTGGCTCAATTGCTATTGCGCTTGATTACATACTATATACATAAATAATAATTTTTACTCACA
The DNA here is from genome assembly GCA_932526305.1 of Epicampocera succincta. Classification (NCBI taxonomy): domain Eukaryota; kingdom Metazoa; phylum Arthropoda; class Insecta; order Diptera; family Tachinidae; genus Epicampocera; species Epicampocera succincta. The sequence continues at coordinate 66,397,903 of OW052034.1, forward strand.
ACACCCGTTTGCTGCAAAGGAATTGAAACTAATATCTAATTCATATAAGAACTACAAACATATAGTACACATATACAAATATTTATTGTAACCTCAAATTCCCATATTTATTTTAACTTTGTTTTTAATAATACTAGTCTTGATGCCATTTATCTGAAGTCAACTGCTATACATATAGTCTCCTCTTATATGCTACTAACAGGTATTATCATAATAACGAATTATAGCGTACAGCGTCAGTGATTTTGAAAATTCCTTGCGATAAGAGACATCACAAAGTATAACTGCGTATTGGACTTCTGTTGTATTGTTATTGTATTGTTTTTTGTGTCAAAATTAATTAAATGTAAACACAATTTTTAATAAAAAGTGCCTTATTGCAAACTTTATACCAAATATAATCTTCCTAATTGTCTACTTACATACATATATAATTATACTATTGAAACTATTTTGTCATTTTTGTCATCAAAAACTTTAACATTTTTTTAAATGCATGAAATGAAAAATTAATTTTCGGCAATAATTATTGTTGACACACTGTTTATCAGAATTTAGATATTTTTATTACAATTAGTCAAAACCAAATTCATTCTGAACTTATTGTTTGTGTCTGTTTTCCAAAAAACTGTGAGTCCTATGACTGACAACTGATTAAAGACTAGGCCAAGCTAGATGACTTAAGTTTCAATTTTCGGAAACTGTTAATAAATTTAACAAAATAATGTTCATAAATAGTTTTCAAATCAATTTTTTCCCTAACTAGCTTTCGATGTCGTGGGACATGCACACTGTGATATTGCAAAGTACGAGTACTTTCCCCGTTTTCCTTTGTAATTAAAAAAAAAATCGTAACTCGGCCAAATAAATACATATGTATGTATATATGTAGATAAATATGAACATATGTATGTACTATATAATAAATGTTTGTTTTTTTAGTAATTATAATTTTACAAGCCCTATTGGTTTTGAATTATTTGTACAATTTTATAAAAAAATTAATTCAGCTTCGTTCAAAAGTCGGAAATTAAAGAAATATTTAGTTTTACCACAAACTTGTAATGTTGTTACTACTTACATATGGATATCTATTGAAACGATTTCGCATATTTCGATTAATTAAAGTATATTATACTAAAAGATGTAAGTTTTAAATGGTTGTTAGGCCTTTCTATACTATGGGCAAATAATTTTTTATTTTCTCACAATTAACCAATATTTTTGAACATACATATGTATATAGTGATCTTTTTGTGATTATATTTTAACCCCTCTTTAATGCAAACAAATTTTGAAAAATAGTCCACAAATGACGAGGTTATTTGATAAGCAGTTATTGTGGCGGGCAATATGCGAACTCTCACCTCCCAGTTTCAAAAACAAAAATAATTAGTGGACCTTTTTTATATGCAAAAATAATTTCAAAAATTGGACCACCAATGGCGAAATCTGTTACAAACTAACATAATTTAAAAAAGTGGGAACAGAAGCTGTTGTAGCTGAAAAAAATTAGCCTACAATTCATTCCGCAGTTCCTGTTAAATGTTGTGAAAATTTCAAGATCGGTATTCCATAAGATACAAACAAACAAATAAACGAACACACACTACGTTCTATATACATATGTATGTATATAAGATATAGTTTAAAAACTCCTTTATATTATGTAACAGTTTTTTAGGCTGCGTGTTAGGGATGGCAAGTTTGGTATTTATTTTGCACCAGCAATAACGGAAAAAACGGAATTTGTGTAACAAATTTGTCAATAACAAGAGACTACAGATGAAGTGATAACAGAAAAAGTCACCACATTTTCACTAGGTGGAAAGGTAAATGTGTAAACACCAAATAGCACTGTGCGAAACGCTGTCAGCAAAGAACTTGGTAGCACTATTTTAAATTAACACCAACGTTGCCGCTTGTACTATTCGTTATTTATATATCTGATATGTATTTGCGTACATTGATATATATATTTTTAACGCTTTATCGGCAATGCAATTTCATATGAGAAATTTCAATGAATAGCTATAGTCAAGAATGCATAAGAACAAACAAGCATTATTGCAAAGTTTCGTTAACACAAGAAAAATTTTTGTTAAGTAAACTCTATACTGCAAGAAATTAAATATGTGGGCCGATAGACCTGTCGGCTAGTGTTCAGCTTATTTATTTTAGACATAGGATTTATTGGTAAATCTAAATATATATTCAACTTTATACATATATGCTATGTATAAGGACCATTACATAATTTGTATGTAATGGTCTTGAGGTCTGATTTTGTAAAAGTAGAAATAAGTATGGATACAGCTTTGTAAACTTGTCGTGGCAACACTGACTGCTATATTCGACTTTTTATGCAAATGAAAAAATAACTACATACATTGCACATTGTTTTTTTTAAAGATAAATGAATATAATTAAGTACAGATAATAAAATTTAGAAAATAGAAAGATAAGTTAAAAATGAGTTCATTAAAAAATGAAGAAAAGGCTGAACTCAAAAAAGAAGATGTAAAAGAAGGTAAGTGAAGTAAATCTACTGCATACATACATACCTACATATGTACATAAGAGAGTAAAATGTATTTGAAAAGATATAAAGAAGAAAAGGTTCTACTTATAAGGAAGTGTGACACCTAAATATCTGATTCCTAAAATATTCTGACTTGTCGATTCGATGGCGTGCTACATATTACATACTTTGTATGTAAATGGCGATGCATACACAAGTATTAAATTTTTATAAAAAGGGTTTGTGGAAAAAAAATTAAAATAGGAAAAGAAGAAAATACTAGCAAACATTCTCCTTAGTGTGTATGTTTTAAAATAAGGTATGCGTATGAATATTTATTGTTATTAAATCAAAATTCATTACTATTTTCTTTGCAGATATCGCCAGCACAAACGGATACTTGAACCGCCAGAAGGAGTCAGATGAAGAGGAACCAAAAACCAAAGCTGCCAGACTAGAATCGGATATGGAACACAAGACCATAGATTTGACATTAAAAAAGATGTTTTCATTATATGAGTTTGCAAGCAAATTGCAACAGCAATGGTTTGATGAATCAAAGAGAGATTTTGAAGACACTGAGACACAGGCTAAAATATTTAAGGATCCATTTCAAATTTGCCTCTTACCCGAGTTATTGGAAAACAAACAGAGCTGCAAATTGCTTGTCAAAGAAATGGTGCAAAAAGTGCACTGGTCCCGCAAACAAATGGATTTGTATGAATTCTATCAAAGCACCGACCTATCTAATATGATTGAATGCAAATATTTGGCAAGTTTTTTGCAAATGTTAAGGCGTTCAGTTCGACCGTGGTTGGAAAAAGTCACAAATTTGAAATTGGATTACGTATCCGCATCCTGTTCCATGTACACTTGTGGTGACTATTTGCTGGTTCATGATGATTTACTTAAAGATCGACAAATTGCTTTTATTTATTACCTATCACCGTGGGATAGCAATGAGGAATGGTCGGAGGAACAGGGAGGATTTCTCGAAATATTTTCCAGTGATGAAAAATCTTTGCCTCAGTTTCCGGTAAAAAGGAAAATTTCTCCCAAAAATAACCAATTTGCATTTTTTAAGGTTGGCTCCAAATCCTTTCATCAAGTAGGAGAGGTGAAAACGTTCGATTACCCGCGTTTGACAATAAATGGATGGTTCCATGGAGCTTCCAATGATGATTTATTAGCCGATGCGTTGCGGCCATTTAATAAACTCCAATTTAGAGCACCGCTAGAACCAACCGCAGAGTCAATAGATAATCTTTTGAATGAAGTTTATCTGAAACCCACCACAAAACGCAGTATTCAAAAACGTATAGAAGATAATTCAGAAATATGTTTATATGAATTTTTTCGACGAGAATTATTTGAAGAAGCATTAAAGCAACTTCTAACTGACAGTTCTTTAAAATGGTCACGGCAGGGTCCAGCTAATGCGCAAAACTATGAAGTTTTAGATTTGAACAGCTGCTCAAAAGTTATACACAAAATTGTACAAACTTTTTCAAACAAGCAAATGTTTTCATTGCTGCAAGACTTCACAGACTTGGATTTATATGGCCCAAATAGTTCCAAACCTACTTTTAGTTTGGAAGTACAAAGATGGTCACATGGAGACTATACTGTTTTAGGAGATGGTGCCATATGCGAAGATAATACACTAGATTTGATTTATTATTTAAATGCTTCTGACGGTGCAGCTGTTATCACGTACTTATCACCGGACACTGATCAAGCTCACTCTTCTCAAAAGCAATCATCTAGTCAAAGTGATACTGATTCTCTGGAAGGTGAAGGCTTTGATGATGATGACGAATCTGTTTTGTTGACAATTACACCGGTGGACAATGCTCTAAATATTGTTTATCGTTGTGAGGGTACAACGAAATTCACAAAATATGTTTCCCTCAACACTCCATTGGAAAAAGGGCCAGTTTTTGTTATTTCCTGCAGTTATAAGGAATAATTATTTTTCGCAGAGAGAAATGTTTTTATATATGTATTTTATTTACAAAATTATTAATTAAAAGAAAGCAAAAAACATCTCATTACAACGTCAGCATAAATTTTAATTTCTTGTTTTTCTTTATTTTCGTAGTTGTTAAGCTTGAAAAAGTGAATCAAAAAAGTTTGTATAAAAGTTAGTAAATTTTAGACGCATACTCGTATAAATTAGTTTTTAATATTTAAACTAACTAAAAAATTTTAGTTCACTTCTAACGCGAGTTTGAGAGGCATGAATGAGCCTGTCTGAACTGAGTAAACAAATTGAACATTAACCGATATCTATACATACATATGTATATATGTACATATGTATATATAGATTGTCAAAAAATGGTTTCTTTTAAAAGTTTAAAGCCCTGTCTATAAGGTATAAGCTACAAAATGCTTCAATTTCAAATCCCTTGTTTTCTATGAAGAGAGTATATTAAAAATTTCTTTTATTAGTCCTTTATTATTATACATAAATATTTTTATTTGTTTTACTTGAACTAAGTTAAGAATGCAATTATTTATTTTTCACAATCCTTCAATTTCAAATCGATGCATTTTGCGCAGCATTATTTTATATATTTAACGATATATGTATATCGATACCTTCATATAGCAAGGCCCTAAGTAACGTTTTCCTAACATTTTTAATAAAAATTAAAGTTCTGTAGTTACTTTTCTTACTGCTTATATTTTTGTTATTTTTAGTCGGATCACGTCAATTTTTTTACCAATCATGTGTTGGTAGATCATTTGAAATTTACAAAAAACTCGATTTGAAAAAAAAAAAACAGTTAGGGCCTTTCTATATTAAGGTAACGATATGTATGTACATACATTTGTATACATAATAATTATGCAAATTAAAAAAAAAATTTGCAAAAATTCAGCATTTAAAGACGCAGAAAAGTTTTTATATTCTTCAACTGGTAGATGCAGGTTATAGCAAAAGCTTTTAGTTTTTTTGAGAAACTACTTTGTGTGTCCACTTTATAGAACATTTTAATAGAATTTCTTTTTGGCTCTTTTTTAAATTTCTGGTAATGCTGGCCACAACCACTTTCAATCCAAGTTTACAAAACAAGCGCGAATATAACGCTGTTTTTTTTTAATTAAAGCAAATATGTATGTACGAGTATGTAGTGATATTGAATAAAGTGTATTTGTTACATAAAGATAAAATTTGTATTTTATTAATTATTTGAATGAAAAATCAACAGAAATATGTGAGGATTTCAGAGAATGTGATGGCAAGTAATCCTTTAAACACATGGTTTCTTTTTGTGCAAAATTCGGATGAGAGTAAACTATGATTTATCTTAATAAAATGCAGAAAAGCTAATATGGGAAAAGAAAACATACTTATAAAACTTTATGCGAACACAACATACATACCTGTATATCACATCAGCATATGCACATACATACATACAGTTACAACAAAACCTGTGTCTTCACTAATAGCCTTAATTTTGAAATTAATTTTTTAATTAAAATTTTGATATTTTCTGAATTCTATATATGTACACATATATTTTATTTGCTATAGAATATAGTTTATTATTATGTATGTACTTAAAAATGTTAAGAGATTTTCAGAATTCTGAACATTAATCCAAAAACAAAATCTTAGTAATATTTTTGCTCTAAAAAGTGAATGCTCGTTTGTTTTTATTTTTTTGTTTTGTTATTTATTTGCAAAAGTAACTGTACTTTTAGGTAATCAAAGCGAAGTAAGTTGGGAGAATGAATTTTTTAGAAATTATTAATAATATTTTCGTGACACACGTTGGTTAAAAATCAACTTTTTTATATAAAATCGTGGACATGCCTCCTAAACGAAAAGAAACTGCTAATTCAAAACTCTATCAGATCAGAGAAATAGTTAAAAGACCACATTCAACTGACAAATACAAAAATTAAAAAAAAAAATTGACAAACGAGCCAATCTGTGGGCGACCATCTTTGTTATCTGAAGCACAAAAACGATTTAGAGTTCGGGAAATCAAAACGGATTAAAAATTATCGGCTACAAAAATTACCGACCGATTACCATTTATAAACAAAGTCAATAAGAAAAATTGTTTTGATAAGTCCATAGAATTTTGGAATTGCGTAATTTTTACGGATGAAAGTAAATTTAATTAATATGGAAATGATGGTAGTGTGGAGGAAGCCTAACTAAGAACTCAATGATGCAAATCTATGCCCCACGGCTCAGTCTTGGTTGGGGGGTGTACATACATACATACATACATTATGGATGATAAAAAGTATATTGAAATTGGGAAAAGACATTTGGCCTGCAGCGTACGAATAATGAGTGTGCCGCCAAATTATATATTTACTGAAGACAACGAACCCAAACATACCGCTAAGCTTCTATGTATATAATGGCCAAAATGGATGGAAACATCACCGCAGTCGCCTGATGTGAACCCAATAGGAAATCTCTGGGAAATTCGCAGCCGACATGATTTGGCTCAGCTATTACAAGAGGAATGGCCGAATATGTGGTGGTGGTGACACAAAATTTGGTCACTTCTATTCCTAGATTACAAGCCATAATTAAACATAAGGGACGACAAACCAAATATTAAAAATTGTTTGTATGTCATAACATGCATTTTCTTGCGTTTTTAAATAAGTAATTTCAAAATATAACAAATGATGAGTTTTGGAATAATATGTATATTTTTTTAAAATAAAAGTAGCAGCTTAGAATATGAAATTGGCACTGCGAGCAATCACTTTTTGGAGTAACTGCACCTACATATGTATGTATGTGTATTTATTTGTGAATATAAATTGACTAAACAAACAGTTTTTTATGCGGAAATGTTTATAAACGTTTTTTAATACAAATTTCAGATTTTACTCTTAATTATTCCAGACTTATTTCCTTTATTTATATACATACATACATACATACATATGTATATTTTTCCAACCGCTGGTCGCTTTAATATATTTTTCGAACATGCAGTTTGATAAAAAATTGAACCAGGAAATTATTACGTTCTTTTGCCCAGTTCATCTAAAGTTCGCATTAATGAGCTCCTGATTAGGATTTTGTTGTTCAAAATGTTATCGTTATATTATATAGACATTCTTTGTCTCTTGTCAAGGTCAACTTGTAACAACATAGTTTTATAAGCATATACTTATATGCTTTGAATATAAGTATTTGTGAAGTTGGAAATAACATTTCAACTAAAAAATTTGCACTTCACGTCCTAATAAGATCATAAAACACTTCTCCGAAAATGAAAGTAAAAAGCCCGATTTATTTTTTAGATAAATATCGTTTATATGCTACTATAGCATTCATGACGGTGGTCATTGTAATTGGTGTGCCCATGTGGTGGAAGACAACTGAGGTTTTTAGGTAAGAAATATAAATTAAAAAAATCAACATTTTGCAACAGCATTCAAAATACATATTTATTTCAACAGAGTAAGTTTGCCATCGGCGGATATAATGAACATCAACAACACACCCTTAAAAATTGAGGTTCAAATTGGCATTTTTACTTTCAAGCCAGAAAGAACAACTTTACTAATCGAAGAACTTAAAAATGCATACGAAAATGAAGGTGAATTTAAATATGTCGTAACAATTTTTAAGCGCTTTTAACATTAAAAGAATTATTTCAGGCATGTGGCTGTTGACTTTTAAGCCTATTCCTTGTTTTGAAACGGCTGCTAGTGTTAAAACGCCAGCCGGCTTGGAGAATTTAATATTCAGGGAACACCATGTAAAAGAAGGCGATTTTGTGTTTATCGAATGGCCAAAGTTGCAGGAAGAAGTATTACTAACAAACGAACGAACAGCTTTAATACGCAGTAACACAAGTCAGTTTTGTTAAATCAAAGTAAAGGAGCACAAAACAATATTTTAATTGCTGAATTGCATTTTTTTCTAGGCTACAATAAAATCAAACAGGTTTTGAATACTTATATCTTACAAACACATCGTGTTAAACAGATTTTAACAAAAGATCAGAGAAATGCTGTTAAAACTGAAGCCCCTCAAGCTGAATATGATGTCATTGTATCGGTTTTAAATCCAAGGCCTGACATTATGGATGCCAAATGGCATGTACAAATGGCTGTTGAAAGTATAGTAAATTTTATTCGTTGGCCAAAGGTGTAAAATAGTAAATTTACTCTCTTCCAGCATATTTAAAGCCTTATTTGGACCAAGTTTCACATATATCCAATTATACCTTGAAAACACAATGGAAATACCAGTTGCCTTTTGAGGCAAATTTGCGGCAAGTTCGGGACGACTCTCCATTATCGCGCCATTATGCCCTGTCTGAATCATCTTTACCGCATATAATCACTGCCATAGAAAAAAATTTGGGTGCTGGGATCACAGATAAAACTCCAATTAATTTGGTGGTGTATATTACGCCTTGCGATATTGCACCAGTTTATATTTACAACAAACAGGGCCAGAAGGCCAATTTGAATAATATAAATGCTTTTATATCACCGAAATGGGGTGGCATTATAATTGCCAATCCTGCGATGGAGACATGTCTGGAATACAATGAAAAGCCTCACGAAAAGGTTTTATTTTTCGTCCAGACAAATGATGTTATGCAAGTAATGTTGTACCAATTGCAAAAGCTGTTGGACATAAGTGTTGACGTAAGTTTTTTGGCTTTGCAAAAATCAAAGCATCGTCCTTCCTTAGGGCGGATTAATTAATTCATTTGAATTTTTTAAGGTTACGGCTGAAGGAGTTAAAACTGTCGCTATGGAGCAATTAGCCCCACGTCGCTGGGAGTACGAAGCCTTTTTGAGGCGCAGTGCAATTACACACATCACAACCACAACGAATACTCTTCAGAGTCTCATTAAACTTTTAGGTGAGTAAACAAATTGTGTGAATCAAAAACCTTTGATTTCTCTGTTAAATTAATCATTTTTAGACAACATCAGTTACATTGTTATCAATGAGGATGTCGGCAGAGCTATAAACTCTGCTTATGAGCTGACCATCAAAGCTAAGGAATCCCTAGCAAATCATGAACTAATGAAAGCTTCCGAATTGGCACAAAAAGCATTTTTAGCTTCTGAACAGGCTTTCTTCGACGCCAGTTTGTTGGCTCAGTTATACTTTCCAGATGAACAGAAATATGCCATATATATACCACTATTTTTGCCTATTATGGTACCGGTCATAACATCATTTTCCATGATGATAAAACTCTTGAAAAAGCAGCGCGAAGCCGAACGGAAATTAAAGGCAGCATAAATATTTATACAGCATTTTTTTTAATTTCTTTTAACAATTCCAAATATATTCATAATTAAGATACTGAAAACTGTTTCAAAACAAAATCTTTCACATACCAGTACAATAAATACATATGTATTTATTTCATTTTATCAATCTTTGATTCTTTTTGTTACGTGAGCATTTGAAGCATTAATTAACCAGACATCCCCAACCTCGGGGTTTTCTTTTGTTCTATGTTGTATTAAAATGGATTTGTTTGTTTGGTTATTTAGCCTTTGTATTATGTATGTATGTATGTAGTTGAATGTAAAGAATTTTTGGCTATTGTTTTTTCATCAGAGTCTTTGGCAGGAATCGTACCTTCACATTTGGTCAAATACCCTACCAAATCATCTATCGAGACAACGAGGAATCTTCAGCCTTTAAATTTGAATTTTAGTGTTGCGTGAAATAATAAATTCTCTTTGCTGTCAGCATCATCGAAACTTTCCAAATTGTTTAGATGCGGTTTTTATACTATTTTGCTGGGCTTAACTCATAGTTTGTTATCGCGTAGTTCTTGGTTAAAATTGTTCGGTAAAATAAATTATTTACGTAAGCGATCATAAAACATTTGAAACATGTAAAGCAGCCATCAAAAGTGGTTAACAATATACATTTGTATGATCTGGACCAAGTACATAACACCTAATTCAACCCTGCGTTACATCAAGTCTTCCTTAAACATACAACTCAATTGCGGCTAGATTGAAACCAAGAAATTTTTAATCGAAAACTTCCCTGTCCAATATCTCACTTTGCAATAAGTGCATGGGTGACCTGTAACTCATTTCGCTACACTAGCAAAGTGGTCTCTTTCATTGCGTAGGATGGTGGTATTCTTGTGAGCTATATGTGACCGTACAATAACAACAAAAACGAACAACGAATACTAAAATGCTTGCTTTAGTTTTCAATATAAATATTGATGTGAATTGTTAAAAGAAAAAGATTTTCTGAATTTGACTTAAAAATTAATTCGATTTCAAGAAATCACAATGCAATACAAGGAATAATTCGAACTTAAGGAGTATTCACGTGTAGATGAGAATAAAAAAAGCAAAAACTCTAATATGTTGGTGGTTTTGAATTAAATAAATTGCCACGAACTCTAAAACATTTCATATATTATCTTCCGCGAAATCTTGTACTGCTTTTAATATGATTTATGAATGTATATAATTCTATTAATTCATTCTATTTGTTATAGATTTCATTTTATATTTATACATTTTTTTTCTTTATCTAATAACATTTCAACGAAAATTGTTAACTATTTAAGGGGAAACAGCCTCAAATATGTCCTTAGGACGCTGAGGCTTTATTTTTGAATTTTGTAAAGAAATAATGTCATTTACATGGTATGAAGATATATGAAATTAAAAAAGGGTACAGAAAATTTATGGACATATGTAGGTCAGAACTACAGGCAATTAACTCTCACCGATTGACTGATTTGTCTAGGATAACGGTTGATTTGGGGAATTTCATGTCCACCACGTGACTATCTCCTATGTGAAGACATTCATATGTAGGTCGTATTAAGTTGGCCACAGAAACAATTATAAGAGCCTGTTAGCACCATCATGGACATATGATCTTTACTCCATCCATTCTGTGCAGTTATACCTTGTAAATCTACTTTGCATCTAATAAAATAACTATAAAAAAGTAAATAAAAACTAGTAAAGCTAATTTTTTGTAAAGGATACAAAATAAGGAACAAGTTAATTTAAAAAAAAGTATTTATTAGTTATTAATAATTATATTTATTATATATTTTATTTAATAATAATTATTATATTATTATCATATTTTGTATTTATTAGCAGCAGAAAGTTCAAAGCTTTTTGAAAGAAATATTGGTAAAAATCTCTCAACAAGATGGCGTGAGTACAAGTGAAATGTATTGAATATTAAAGAACAAAGGGTATTTAATTAGTGGCTTTAAAAAATGTGACTTATTGCTTTGTAGACAGGTCCAATATGCCAGTATCGCTTCTGTGTAAATTTCTTATTCCAGATTTAGACTTACAGTTAGATTCAATAAGTTTTAACGAAAAAGTTTTATTCACAAATTGACTATTTAGAAACTATTAAAAAGCCATATAACATACATACATACACACATACATACATACATATATTCATATGTACTTATTTAATACGCCTTATTAATCGTGTAATTATAAATATAAGTAACATAAGAAGTTTTAATAAAAAGAGAAATCTAAGTCGGAGTTAAATATTCATCTCCCACCCAACATTTACAAAATTGTTTTAAATTAACAATTAAAAATTTAATTACATATAAGAAAAATTGTAGATGTTAAGGTTATTTTACGGTGAATAAAATAACGAAAATTCAGCCAAACTGCCAATACAGAGACTTCTATGATCTTTAATAAGAAAAACAAGCGTGAGAATATGTTTTCATAGATCAGGTTCACGTAGATTGTCTTTTTATTTTTCCTTTTGATGAGCACAATGATGAAATTTTATTGACACGAAATCAGCTGCCAATAGAATTCTTAACTGCGCCCTTTTTGTTTCTCGTCAAAAGTGACGACTGTAAAGAACTCTGTAAAGTATAATTGAAATAAACAACAAGAAAATTGAGCAAAGAGTTGCTTAATTTTAACATTGTCGAGAAGCGCGATAAAGCTGAAAGATTATTGCACAAAGTAACCGGGACTGTTTGTCGCAAAGGTCGTCATAAGCAGCAAGTATTTTAAGTTCTGGCAAATCTTTGAATTTTTGAGTTGGTCAGTTGTTCTTTGAAAATCTGTTATTGGAAACGATATACTTTTAGTCTCAACAGGTGGAAGGCAAACACTTGCCGATTCTGCAATGAAGAGGAGCAGTCAATGGAGCACTTGACTATTCATTGCGAGGGACTGGGGCGCTACTTCATGTCTATATGCTGGGTAAATAGAACTGACGTAACACACCCATTGAAGTAGCTGGTCCGGTTACTTAGCGTATCAAGACCCCGAAGGGAAAGGAAGAAAGCACACTAAATCAGCGATGGACGCAGCTAAAAGACCTCCACTATTATTCACTCATTCATTCAATAGATAGAATCGCAAATTGCTTATCTCACAAAACCGGAATTTTAGTTTATAATTTGATTCGTTTAGTCCGGATTGTCATATATGTTGTATTTATCTATTTGAAAGAAACCAAAATTCACTAATTTTGTCTCATGATTTTTAATTAAATTAATACTATTAGTAGCGAATTTTCTATTTGACCAGATCACAGAAATTTTTGGCGCAACACAGAGCTCCTGTCTTAATATTAGATTCCATCATTGCGAATTGCAATCGACAGTTTAGCGCAGGCTCCAGACTATTTGTGTTGCAACAGAATTGCTACTTAGAACATTTTTGAATTTGTGTTTTGTGAGGGTACAAATTTGTATATTTCGCGATTAAATTGTTTTCTTTAAAATATATGTAAGTGTTATATACGATAAGAAAAGTGAAATCTTCTGGCATAAAAAACGCGGCTTACGAGTCATCAGTACATCACCAGGGAGATATTTTATCATCCATTGCAAAAGCACAAAAGCATTTCAACTAATTTTTATAACACAAAGCAAAGGCAAATTCCCGAGTACTTGCTGTCCATTACTGTTGGTACTCTAGGAAGGGAATGCATGACTTTGGTTGGGCCGGGACTTCCGAAAATTTCACTAAGGTTTAATTGGTAGAACTCCTTGTTTATCGTGTCTGAAATGTTCCGGTTGTGGTTTAAACCTTAAGTCGAAGAAAGTTGCGTTTGTAATTCTTGATGATAGTATAGCAAATATTGTATGTACATACATAGTAGATGTTGGGGCAAGTTTGGTTAAGGGTTGATGTTCTTTGCGGATGCCTTGACGTCCACCTCTATCTAGGGAATAGCCGGTAGAAGTTATTAGAGAGCTCGAACTCTGAAGTTTTTCATTTTAGCATATTACAAGAAATTGCCACCTGTGCGTGGCTTTGACAAGTCCAACCCGTGGAATTGATCCACCTTCAGATTAGGTGTTGCCATATGTTGCCAGTAGTTGTACTTTTTAATTACCACCTTCTTCATAAAAAGATCCTCTGTTTAATGTCTATGCCAGTGTAACCTCGATTATCCGTAATGGTTAAGACCGAGAACATTCCAGATAATCGATTTTCCCACAGTTTTTTTTCTTTTGTATATTCTTTATACGTTTACACTTCTTAAGCTGTAAGAGTCATTTCAAAATTACATTTCATGGTGCCATCATCAATAAAAAATTTAACCGATTCAAATACAAAATTGATGTTAAGAAAAAAACTTATATTCTTCCCGGTTAATCGACATTGCCGGTTAATTTAATTACGGATAATCGAGGCCCGACCGTACTTTAATAACCAAGAGTTGAAGCTGACTTTTTGGCCACAAGCATTTAGTTTTCTTAGGAAGAAGTTAAAGAAAGATATCGAAAACATAAACGGTCTGGACAATGTGTCTGGCGCGTCAATGCGTTTTCTTTTTTATTGTTTTTATTGAAGAGTACTTAATTTTGAGACGAAAAACTAACCTAGATTTAATAAAACAAATGTTGATACACATCAACCTCCAAAATAATAAAAACACTCAAATGCAATTAACAAAAAAGAAATAAACGAAAGAAAATCTATTGAAATATATGTGCATGTGTGTATGTATGTATGTATGTATTTTCAGCTCTATGGTGCTCATATTGTAACACCTGTAATCGTACTGAAGCATTCACCTGCCAAGGTCTTGTGATACATTTAATATTGCTTTGATTTTGTTTAAACAAAAAGTCGTATGAGGAACAGCATGCTGAGAACTTACAAGACACACATATATTCGCTAATTAATGGTTTCTTAAATAAAATAAAAATATTTTTGTTGCAGCAATAAAATTTGATATATGATTTTGACAAGTTGTTAAAGATTTTCTAGTATTTCTGTAAAAACTTCATGATAGCGGGAGCTTCTTCAACGCTTTAAGCCATCAAAATGATTTCAAATCTAGCAAAGTTAAAAATGCTGCCGTTAATGGCAGCCTTAAACGTGATGTTGTAGTAAATGTTTGTTTCACACCATGAACGGCCGAATGAAATAAACTTGAATGAGTAAATATGTATGTATGTGTGTATATGTAAACGATTTATTTGCTAAAATAAAGATGACCTTCATTCAATTTTGGTATTACAGACATATATGTATGTACATACATACGTACGTACGTAAATAATTCTTAAGACTCTTTTAAGTTTAAAAATTCATACATGTCAGTATATACAGGCGAATCTCGATAATGTGAAGTTTAAGGGACGAGAGAAAAATTTCAAATAATCGAAATTTCATATTAGCGAGAGTTCAAATTATCAAGAGGGATGTAGAAAAATCTCCGACTCCGAACCAGTGGGACAACGTATTACAGGACGCCCACAGAACCGATGGCGCACACAAGTGGAGAGGGACCTCAACCAACGTGGTGTGCAAAATTGGAGGATGCTGGCTAAAGAACGTGCCAGCTGGAAAAGCTTGTTGGTTGAGCCCCAGGCTCAGCCCGGACTGTAGCGCCAAAGGAAGAAGAAGATGCAGAAAAATAATTCAGATTCATTATATAAAATTTCAGATTTTTTATTGTGAAACACAAGTCCGTAATTTGCTTTTGAGTGAACGACTTCTATCTGTGTCTGTCCAATTGATTTTCAATTGCGATTGGAGCTGAACAGGAGTCATCACTTGTATCCGTTCAAATGATTTTAATTTTTGTCTGTTTCCAAAACAGAGATAAAATCAAATTACGAATTTAAATTATAGAATATAGAGAAAAGAAACTTCAAAGATGTCATTTGTATAGCGCAACGCATATAAACTAAAATAAATTATTGTTTTATTTATTTTATATTTTGCATAAAACACAGCATATTAAAATAATTCAAATTATAGAGCGCAGAGCCAAACAAAAATCAAATTATAGCGCGTCGGCGATCAATATGCCATTCAATTACGGCGGAAGCCGAATTATATAAATTTTTCTGAAATTATTGAATGTTTTTCAAGCGACCTGGAAAACCGTTCAAATTATCGTGAGATTCAATTTAACGACTTTCAAACTATCAAGAGTCGACTGTATGTAGATACAAACACACCAGATGAGAGATGAGAACTTGGATGGCTATCAAAATTTAAAACAGACAAGCTGATAGCCATCATTTTGATATACACACGTATGTATGTATGTATGTGATGTGTCCATATGAATGTATGTATGTGAGATGAGCTTTAGGCCTAACTTGTTGGAACAATGTCTGCAGGCAGTGTGTGCATGTATGTACAGTCGATGCCGAAAAAGTTAAGTATGTAGTTGGTTTTGGCACCGCTTAACTTTTCCGAAGTCTTAATTTTTCTGTGATATGAAAAACGTATGCGGTTCTCTATGAATTTAATACATTATACTAGAAGGTGGCTCAAAACTAATCATCCCAACGGCAGGTGTTATGACTTTTGCAATCATATTTGGCTGGAAGCACAAACGATTTTACAGGGCGTGTTACCCGCAAATATTGCGGCTGCGATCATCAAGCATAAGACGTGACATCAAATTGGGAACTACCAGGCGAAACCTACAGCGAACTTTAGTAAAATCTGACACATGTTCCCGTACAAAGTGCATCAGTTAATGCCTGCTGATCGTCAGTGGCGTGTGAATGACTGTAGAGCCATCCTTAATCTCAAGAACGATTTTGTAACGAAAATCATCATGAGCGATGAGGTGCATTTGCCTTTAAGTTTTATCAATAAAAAAATCTGCATTTCTGAGGCACTGAAAATCCACGTGTCATACACGAAGAGCCGTTACATCCATTCAGGCGGAAGGAATGAGTTAGAACGCCATCGGCAACACGGTCACTGTTACTGACGAATCCCGCAATTGATATTGTGAAGGAAGCTTTTCCTGGTCGCGTAATTTCCCACTATGACTATTTGGCATCACCAGCAAGATTTAAATATCCCAGACAATTACAGCTCTTGAAACAGGGCGGAATATTTGAAACTTAAAATTACATTCCATCATACAAAAACTATACAGATATACAAACAAGTATTTATAGTATATTCTTTAGAAAACCCTATTGAATTGTAAAAGTTATGCAACTTAGCCGTGTATTTATATCTGATCTCATAAATGCTACAGAAACATCTTCCGAACATGTTGAATACTAAATTTTATTTCAAGTCGTGAACGACAAGCCAAAACTCAGAAGAAAAAAGTTAATTTACATGACAAGCTTTATACTTTTGGCCTTAGTCAGTCAAAAGATCGTGGATGATTTCTTTTGTGAGGAGAATACAAATTAAACAAAAACCATAATACATATGTACCATAATGGGTACACACAGAGAAAAAAATCGAATGAGATGTTAACATGAACACGCCCATAGCTAATTAAAAAACAAAAACAACTCGACATTGAATCATGTTTATTCAATTATAAAGACGATTAATTAAATAGTATTTTCCGTATAAAATTTGAACATTTTGCAGACTAAAAAAACGATTCGGTCTGCAATATCGGTCAATCAAAGTGAAATGTGTTTAAATTAAAATTATATAAAATTGAAATATCACGATATGATATGATGAAAAACAAAAAATGGAATGAATGTAAAGGGCCAGAAAACTACGCAAACGGTTGGGCAACGTAGTGCAAATTTAAGATTTATATATTGTACATATATCTTTTGTGTTTTGGGGGGGACTGTTTGATTATTTGTGTATAAGTTTGAAGCCTGTTTGTATGAAAATCTAAAGGTTTTGGTTTTTGGCACATTTTGAGTGCTTGACAATCTGATTGTCTGGTCTGGTGCCGAATTTGATAATTTTAATAAAATATTAGAAGCGCGAGAAACAAGTAGAAACCGAAAAACACAAAAGAAATGCGCGAATCCTGCATTGTGTGCATTTTATTGTGTTTTAGAGAAATAACGAGGGGCTAGAACAGAATAAACCGGGCACTTGGGAAATATTAACGGAACTATTTTTTTATGCATGTTATTGTGTACGAAATATGACACCGTTCAAATGACCGCCGCGGCTTCTTAGGGGATGGCACAGATTCAAGCGGTCCAATTTGCAGTGACTTTGCCGCACAAATCCTGCCAGGGTTATGATAATTTTAAGGATATTGGTCGCCGCCAACATTCATTTTGACAATAAAGTTCTATTGTTTGCACGTGCTGCTCAATCGTGTAACTTGCCACAGCGCTTTGTCATCGGTAACTGATTAAAACGGATTAGCCAATCGCAAGCACAACAAAATGGTGCCCACAAGCCACCAACATCTCGCGTGTACATTGGACACCGCCTTTTATCTATAATGCGGCTTAAGTAAAAAGAGACTTCAAATTATTCACGTTTTATTCTCAATATAAAATTAGATTTTTTCACTGTTTTCAGTCTACACGAAATTTCATGTTAATTTGATATGTTTTTTTTACATGTTCTTTTGAGTCTTCATAATTTTAATTCTAGTCCAAATCAATTTCTTTGCAATGCATGTAAAATCATCGTCATTAAATATGAGAAACGAATGAAGCAAATTAAAACTTTATTCTCAGTTGATTTTACTCCGATATTTTTCTGCATGTATGTACGTACGATACTGTCCAATATATATGTATGTATGAATGATTTTATAATAGAATGCATTAAGTACAACATCGTCGTTCGGCAAGAAAATTGATGAAATAAATTTTCTTATATTTTGGCCAAATTGAATTTATGTTTAAGTTGTGAAAAAATTCTGAAATAAAATAAATTTTCAGTCACTGGTTTTATTCATAGTTTGAAAATTTGGAATCAAATGGCTACAAATAGTAAATTTGCCGAACTGTCAATTGTTTATCTATTTCCAATAAATCTAATAAATAACTTAAATATTGTTTGTTTGTTACGTTAACAAATTGATTTCATGTGTCATATGAAATAATGTACAAAAGTGTTCGCATAAACAAAAATGGCGTTTTTAAGTAATAAAATTTACGGACGTTTTGTGAACTGCTTAATTAATAATGAATGAGTTTATTTTAAATTTACTAGTTTTCAACTTTATAAGGAAATTTGAAATTGGCGAAAAGAAATCATTTTCCATTTTTATTGATTTAGCTGAATATACAGTATATACAGTGAACTCGTGATAATATGAGCTGGTGAAGCTCATGATTGGGGATTGGTCACATCAGTTTTTTTAGAGGTTCACAACTTTGAGTTGGCAACACTGTTTTCCACTTTTCATCCAATTTGGTTGAACATATCATTATGGCTAGACTTGTACCAGAGCAACGTTTGCAAATTGTTGACATTTTTTATCAAAATAATGGTTCTGTTCGTCAATTGATATTGAATTTCTTTCAAAAATTTTTTCTCCGTTGAACTGCATTTTTGGTTAAATGGGTACGCAAATAACCAAAGTAGTCGCATGTCATGGATAATCCACCAGCTTTGGCCGAAACACTATTACATTCCCAAAAACTTAATGTTTGGTTTGGTCTATGGAATGGCAGACTCATTGGCCCATAAGTCTTTAAAAACGATACTGGTCAGAAAGTTGCTGTCAATGGTGAACGGAAAGGTTTGGTGTGTCAGACTGCGCCTTGTACGCGCCAACTGTGGCAGCCACATGGCCGTAGTCATATTTAATAATTGATGTCATAACATTTTCTATCCAATAAAGCCCGTTTTATTGATATTAAAAAAATATATTTCTTCGTTTTATTATGATTTAAAATTTTGTATCTCTGGAAAACTCGTTTACATTAAATTCTTTTCTGTACTAATGAAAATAAAAATGTGCATTTTTCAATAACGAAATCTTTGTGTCTCTCTTACTAAAATTTTTGATATTTCAAAGGACGTATAGTTTTTCCCTTACCGGGTCCGGAACATGTGTTGTTGACCCATTTGGAAATATCATTCTTATATTTTTTAATCTGCACACTGATTGCACTGATTACACCACATTTCCTGGCTAAATTAGTAATACTTGCACCTTTTCAAGTCAATCTGCCAAAGTCCACTTTAAAAGCCCACGGACACATTATTTTTTCATAAATTTAGTTAATTATGTGGTAATTTGTGCTACAAGTAAAACAAAAGGTTCCGTAATTCTTGAACAAAACTGTGTGAAAGAGACTTTTAGTAAATCAATAGTAAGAAATTTAAGTTTGTACTATATAATTCAAGAACTAGTTTTAGTATTCTAAGAACTGTACCAGGTTCCTCTGCCTGCCTTTAAATGTGGTAGAATTATTTAAAACATCTTGTGGTATGAAGTTTTAAATACTCTTATATGCATATTCGCAATTAATTAAACTGCTGTAACATCAATGGAATATAAAGTTCAATGTTTGAGTCTACTGCTGTGTGAGTTGGCCTTTACGAAGTATGAGAATATAGACAGTGAAATAAAAATACACAACTATCAGTAGGTTTTGCATTTTTTTCCATATATCTAAAAAGCTGAAAAGTGAAGCTTGTTTGAAAGATTTTATAAAAATCTACGGAATAGCTTAAAGTAACTCACATTTGTTTTATTTAAATCTTTAATTATATTTTTCCCCTCAGGATGCCAATTCTTATAATTTCCAGTTCGGTTTGCTGCCTTTTCTTTTGTTTTTCATTGCACACAAATAAGTTTGGTTTTTAATTCGTATATTTTTCTTAAATGGCTAAAATATCACCAACTGTCTTCCAACGTTTGTGCAATGACTAAGAACAATTTTAAAAGAAGTTTGAAATCTTAGGCTTGAGTTCAGTTGGCATTTGATTTTGTGTAGAATAAACTTTTTAAGACTTGTGCCGAACAAACAATGATGTCCTACAATAAAATGGTGCGCCTTGATACACACAGTTTTCAATATAGGAAAACGAAAGACTTAAGACACGAGCTCCCTAAAAATACATGCGAAATAGGAAGAGATATTTTTAATATGCAGGTGTGCTTACAAAATAAATCACTGCATGCTTTGAGTCAATAAAAGGCAAACAAATGCAAAAGCTTTTTTATAAACAAAAGAAAGAGAAAAAAACAAATTACAATATGAAGCTATAAAACTGTAAATTAATAATAAATGATTATGCTATGGAAAGCACAATCATATGTGATCATTTGTAAAGGCGCTGAAAAAATTTGTTAGTCATGGAATTGCAATCGAAGTAATAAAGAAATCCCACATACCAATAATGTAAACCGGCATAACTGCTTGAGTTGTAAAGAAGTAAATATTATATTTTTTATTTAATTCATTAAATTTGCTGCGCCAGCTAGAAATCTCTTACAAATTAAACACAAACGCAAAACTTCAATTGTAAATTACTTTAGACAAAAGAAATCATGAAGAATAATTTATTAAAAACATACTTAACAAAACTGATGATGAGTTTAAGGTTTTTTACGAGCATTTCTGTGGTTTTTGTTTTCATTGTTTCACAGCGAAATGTCAGTTGTGGCTTTTGGTAACAAACATGATTAAATTGATTTGCAGTGATATTGGGAAACTTCTGCTCAAAAACAGAAAAGAAAACTGAAAAATAGAAAAAATATATTCACATCCATATACACTTGCACACATACAATATATATTTCTTAATTGGTTTTGAAAAATTATTGATAAATATGTCTAACGTAAAGTTAAGTGAAATCTACATGCAACAAATGAGCGAAAAGCATGAACAAACAGGTTGGACCAATAAGAGATAAGAAAACTTAATAAGTTATGTAAACCTTGACATACGAGCATAAAGATCATCATGACGATGAAGTTTTATTTTGTTAAACATAACAACAACAACAACAACAACAAAATACAATTAACATACAATTACAGACACTTATGAACGCAAATTAAAAACGATTGACACTTGCTGACGATAATTTATTATGTTTAGTTGCGGGTGTACGAAGCACGATTATTTAAAAATCCGCCAAATAACACACAAACGTATGTAGTTATTTAATTGCAGAACAAAAGAACGGAAAGTGCAAAAATTATTTGGCATTTAATTAAACCTGTTTACAACTACACACTTCTATGCACCAGTGTAGACAGTAGAGGACGTTTCACGTTGAACAATTTTGTTTGGTTTTGCCATTTTTGTATTTTTAATAATTGAAAAAATATTAAATTTTAACCTGAAATCATGTTAATTTAACATGAAACATGAAAGGTTCTTCAATGTGAGCTTTTAATGATAATTTGAATCGATTTAGTATTACAATAATATCAAATAACTTTTTTAAGGAATAATAATTATATAAATGTTAATAAATTAATTAATTTATATAATTATATAAATTATAATAAATCTTAATAATAAAAACATTATCAACTACAGATTATCGGCTTAATAGAGGATAATCATTACAAACTAAATATGTATGTATTTTTAAAATTTAATGAACTGTTTGAAACGAAATGACGAAAAGTTGCAGTGGGGCAAATCTGGAGAATACGTTGGCTGAGTCATGCTTACGTTGATGTTTTTGGCCAAAAAACAATGTTTTTGTGCCAAAATTTAGCATTTAGCCCAAGATTTCAGAATAATTGCATGGCATGAGCCATCCGACGTGTCGACATCTTCAAACCCTTCTCTAACAGTAACTTGATTCTTCTCCATAGCAATTTCTTTCACTTTCGGTGGTTGTTGATGTGCTGGGACGTTCAAAGTCCTCATTCACAGCTTGTCCACCTTCATCAAAACCGTACAATCATCGTATGCCACTGTTAATATTTCAAGAGCTTTAATTCCAATTTTTACAGAAATTCTTTCCCCGATATGTGAGAGTTCCCTTGTTTGTGAGCAGACTTTTTATATTATAAATAACAGTGTGCAAATAAAGATGCTTGTACGAATGAATGAACACTTTTTAAGCGAATCACATGTTCCTAGTCGAAGCCACTAACGACGCAACTTCGAAACGATGCAAACCGAGGTATTGGTGTATTTATACATTTTTCTTTTTTCCATAAGCCTTGAAGATCATTAAAAGGTTTGAATTTTTTATACCGGAATAATGCTCTTTGTAATAACGCCCTGGTTTTCTAGTCAAATGAGTAGACAAAAATACATGATAATTAAAATATAAAATACACAAGTTAACAAATATTGCTGACTGCTTAAATTTGTTACAGTAATCATTAAAAATTTATCCGTAATGGATATTATTGTATTGTTTTTCATGAAAATATTCGTTCAAGATAAAAAATTATATCATTCACTCTTCCGATCCAATCGCATTATTATTAATAACTGATTGAATTTAATCTGTAATAAGATGCTGGGGTTTCTTCTTTTCTTTTTATTTTCGGCATTGAGGAAAAAGTTATTAGTAGTGCAAACTAAACTTCATGATTAGTCTATTTCTAGACTTATTTCTACTGCAACTTTTATATCAGGTTAAAGCGGACAAAGCAATGCGGCTTCCGTGGAAAGATCGGGTAGTTCCCGTCTAGACTATGAAATTCTCTCAAGCTGGTAGATGCCAGAGGAAAGAGGAGTGGAAAATGCTACTTTTTCTCATTTACATGTACTTCGTAGTCAAGTGTCCAAATATTTATGACCAGAAGAAGAATAAACAGTTCCAAATTGTGAGGTTTCTTTGTGAGGATACGAATACAGTTTTAAAAGAGAATTCTGAAAAGTTTGGCGTCGAAAGTTTTCTAATGTGGACAAGGACTGTATAGACACCAAACCTCAGAAGAGTTGCTGGTTGTTAAAATTTACTTTATGGATTAACTGCTGGCCATTTCACTTGCTTAAAGTTTTCTGATTCCCAAACTGCAATGCCAGCTGAGATCTTTGATCTCCATTATCCAGTTACACAAATTTGTTCCTAATTTTTTTGTGTCGCAATAATAATCGTGGTGAAATATTATAACGAGCTTTAATGCTTGGAGGGTGGAAGTCACGCTAAAAGTGCTTAGGAAATATAAAGACTTGCAAATTTTGCAACGAAGAGATGTAGTTAATTGAACACTTGACACTGAAGATACCAGGTAATTGATGCCTATATGCTGGGTCATTTACTGAACCTATAATAGTCCAGCGGTTGTAGACGTGATTGTGTTCTGTGTGCGAAAAAGAATACGGAATCCAAATGAAAATCTTCCTTCGCATTTTACAATTGTTTAATGGCCGTTTTTGGAAAGTGGACGAATTTTGATTCACGTAGCTCTTTTCAGGAGACTTGATGAAGGGTTCAGTTTGTTCAGAATGCCCTCAACTTTAACATTCCTCGAGATTTACTCGGAATTTTTCTCCACTCGATCTTGAATGCCTTCAAACGACTTATGCAACCGCTGGCCCCTTTAGGAGATTGTGCAAACATTTCAATGATTTCTTTAATTTTATTTATTCTCTGTAAATGTTAATATTATAAAACATAACCTCATTTTGTTCTTAAATGTAAATCATTGCCAGCTCCGATTCTGGCTAAATTCATGTTCTTCCACGTGAAGATATTTAACATTGAACAATACTTTTTTCTTCATTGGCCCTTTCATTTTGCGATACAAAAACTTCATTGAAAAGAAAATACATAAATCTCTCGCCAATCGAGTTATTAATTGCAACATCTGATTAAGGCACATGCAAATTTGGTAATTCAATTAATGGCTTTAACAAATCTAAAGTACAAACGCCGCAAAAGACATTAAAAATATTTGCGATTTGAAATATTTTTAACTGCAAAAGCATTATAAATGCGGCTGCAATTGAAACATAAAAATTTGTGTGTGTGTGTGTGTGTGTAACTTTTTTATACGAACACGAATTTTTTATTTTAAGTTTATAAGACAAACTTCCAACTGCAAATAAAAAAATTAAATACAAGAGAAAAAAGCATCAAAATAAAAATACTTGTGCGGATGAATAAAAAGATAAATCAGAAAAAAATGCATTTAAAAAAGACTTTTCGTAACAATTCGCTTGGCTGTGTGCATCTGTGTAAATCAAATGGGAATTTTCCTTTGAAAAAAATACACAGGTAAATATATAATAATTTTGCATGTAATAGTCTGTGTCTGGTGGTATTCAGACATCATTTGCTAATTCACATGTAATGCTCAGGCATTATTACAATAATTAATGCTAATGAGCGAAACTGCAGCAATCATTTTGATGAGAATTTTTATTTCTTAAGAGGCGGTGGTGGTACGAGTAATAATTGCAAAATGTTTATACACAGTTTTAATTGTATTCTTGCATATGAACACAATAACGTTAATAGGTTTTTAAACTGCGTACGTATGGCCTTTTAGTCTACCTGGTTTTTGAAACTGTTGGAACTGACGTGTTGAATTGGAAATGTTAAATTTAAAAGTCTTGATTCAAACTTGTAAGATAAAGTAATCAATTAAATTATTTTCTTTGCAAATCTGATAAAGAAAATGTACCTGACTATTCCCGAATTGTCCAAAACACAAGATTATAAAGTGGTTACTTATTTTCTTTTAAAAAAAGGGACATGATTTGGAATTAATTAGATGTCTAAAGTTGTGCAAAAACTCAAGGACTTTTTTAAAACAAATTTCCCAATAAGAACATAAGAGCGAGTATCAAGCGACCTTAAAGACTTCGAGCAGGAAGTTCTGTTTTAGAATAAAACGCTCTAAAATTATGGTAAATTACTTAAGTGAAATAATCCATTCAGTTCCATTTGCTTTTCTAGCTCTAATATCAAACTGTCAATTAGTTTTGATTTTATGTTATTTATTCGATTTGTGTGAAAAGAAATAGCATCTCCAAATCATTAATTTGTTTAGGAAAGTTTCCGGTTCATAAGAAAGGATTTTTGTACACTTCGGGCAACTCAGGGTTGGCATCATTCACCTTCCAAACAGCGTTGCCAATTTAGAGCACTTAATAAAAAATTACGCTTTTTGAGGGTTACAAGTCGAGCGAAATGGTCTAAATGAAAATAATTTTATACAAGTAATTTTAACTCATCTCTCGTAACTTGTTTTTGTGATACTAAATAAAAACTTTGTTATTAATATTTTTCATCAGTTACAATAATAAAAGTTTAATATAATATATTTAAAAAAAAACTAAGCTTTAATTTAAGGATTGGCGAAGGATACACTAAATTACTATACGAGTGCCGATCAGCAGACATTAACTGATGCATGTTGCAGTGCGACATCGGCACAGACACAGCCATGCCATTCTTTATCAAACTTCCAGTCTTTGTAGGGTCTTTTGTGGATACTGTCTTTTCTAATCAAGCTAAATGTTTGAGCTGTTGGTGCAACACGATTAGGAAGTCAAAGCCAAAACTCATTTATGGCGCTCCATTGCTTGCCTTTTTCTGTAATGCAGCTGTCTATTTCACATATACATATGTTAAAGTATAATTCCATTTGCAAAAATTACAAGAGCTCTCGATAGGGTGATTAATTTTACGCGGAAATTATTTACTCAATCGGTAGATGCCATAATCTTTGCAAATGTCGCTAAATGTCAGTTTGGGTTTGACATTTGTAAAGTAAACAAATAAAAAAAGTGTGTCAACAACACATAAGTCGCTATACTAATCAGAAGTCCACAATATTTGTTGCCAACTAACATTTTGGCATTTTCCGATAGGCTGATTAATTTAGAGTCGCCCATACTATTTACTTGAGAATGGAGAGCCCTAAGTTGGCAGAGCTTTTACTTTTGAGCTGATTCTTCACAAAAAATAGACTTAATTTGGAAATTAATCGCATGTCTTTGTATGGCAGTGGACCATCTATTTATAAAGAGCTACTGGACACTGACAGTTGGGTAGACAACAGGAACCATATCGTAGATTGATATTAGTCTAGAAATTAAGTTACATAATGATTTTTTGCAAATATTTATTGCTCATCCATTCAAAATGTTCAAATTCCTTCTAAGTTCAAAAGTGATTCAAGTGCTGAGAAACTAATTTGTATTGCAAATAACAAGAGTGATTATCTTTTCAAAATCTTTCTCTCTAAAGAGCATATTTTTAAAAATACTAGTTTTTTAAATGACTTGCTTAAAATAACAATTATTTTCTTTTTCTGCATTTGTTTTTGGATTATGCCATAGCGGCACTTGTTAACCTTTAAGGTTTTTTTTCATTGCTTCGCTCATTAAATATCGTTGAGTACAACGAACGATTGCAATTTAAGCAACCTTCATAATCAACATAATGTCTGCTAAACTTAAACTGAAACCAGGATGTGGTCGGTGCTCGTGTTAAGATCCTCTTTAAGATTTGGAAAACTTATGTTTCTTATTTGTGTTTTGGTTTTTGTTATGGAAAATATTAAAATTTATGCGCATTTTATGTGCAACTCAACAATGACTGCATAAAACTGTGAGAACGTATGTTTAAGTTATAAAAATTAAGTATTATGTATGTATTGTATATGCTGTAGATACGAAGTAGTGTTTGTATAATGTTTATGTAACATTAATTTGCGTTTTTATTTTGTCTAGTATCTGATGTCACGTTAACATTATTTTTTAAAGCCTCTTTTCTGAGCTGTTAACTTTGTATGCCTGCAGCATGACAGTCAGCTTGAGATCACAGGGGTCATTTAACATTTTCTTATTAACGTTTTTGTGAAATTGAATTTTATGGTGTTTTAATCGTTTCCAAAATACTCACTCTGCAGTGTCTTCTTCAATTTTCCTTTAGGATATTTTTGGTTGGTGCTTGCACAAAAGTTGTTATTTTATGTTTTAATTACCAGCTTTTCTACAACTTCTTTTTTTAAATTTTGCCAGTTTCTTAATAGTGTTGCTTAACAAGTTGGATTGTTTAAGGAGTGGCTTCATAATTACATTAACCACTTTTGCGAAAACGATTTGGCTCAGTGTTTGTCATAACGATGCAATTGTAAGTGGTGATCAATCTGTATAAGAATTCGAGAATTTCAATTTTTTGTATGTCGCAATTTATTGCTGAAATGTTTGTTTGTTTGTTCTGCCTTTTGATGAAACTTTTTTTCCGTTTTCTTTTTGGCCCTGGGTGTTGAATAATTTAATGCTTTTTTATTGCCAAAAGTATTCATAAAGTGTTAAGAAATATTAATAACAATTTAAAGACTTTAATTTCGCAAATTGAGAGGAATTTTTCTAACAAAAATCAAAAGACTGAAGACACGAACGTTAAGAGAATATCAAACAGCAAACAGTGTTCGAGGGTGTCAAAAATGTAGTGACATTTAAGGTGTTGGTAAACATTAACTTCTTGCTGGCTTTAACATTTTGTTTATGATTTTATATTTTTAACTCACAAATATAAACTCTAATTAATTTATGCTGTCCGTCCGTCCATTTAAAGCCAACAACTATAAATGGAATTCGGGTTCGAACAAGAGTGCGAGTAACAGATCATATATAGTTCATTAAATTCCTGTTCCTATAAGGAGCATAGAAACCCATTTGCTTTCATTTCAATGACCAGTTCGTTTAAGATAAGTCGCTGATTAGGCTTCTGCACCCCATTGAGCCATCACAATGGACCACATTGGACATTAAGCTTCAAATTATATGCGAGAAGTTAGTGCGACGCCAAACTCTCAAATGTCAAACAACAACGACAAGCCTGACCGCACTTAAGATGCAATTGCGATGACGCGAATGTTGTGCTTCAGCCCAGAACTGATCTACAATTCTTTTGCCTGCCACTGTTTGTCAACTTACTGCGTGAATGTTGAAACTTATTCGAAAACGTGTTGGAGGTGCACAGATGTTTTAGGCAGAACATTTTTTAGGCTCTTTTTAATAGCAATTTTGCATCGTTAGTTCGGAATATACAAAACTGAACATAAGCTGTTATTCATGAAAGCCACACTAATTTTTTTCTCTATTATTGTGAACAAATTTCAACATATCTTCCGATACTTAGAGATTTCTGTGGCCAATCTACTACAAACACTGGGTTGCTTCAGGACTAAGAACAAGTTTTCAAACAAGTTAAATATCAAATTAGTAACAAAAGAGGCTTTTATGAAAAACCATTGTCACTTCATTGCAAAGATGGTAGACCACCATATTCGACAACGGATCATGTAAATTCCGTTAAGTTAAATATTTTTTGTAAGTCCATCTGATTTATAAAGTAAATATAGTCAAAAAGCCTTTAGTTTTGTAAAATTTTCCATTTCTATTTTGAGATGTGAAGGCAAAAACCTTATTTCATACCCGAGTTTGTTCTACTCCCTCAAAGTCTTCTTTTTTGTGAAAACCACAAGTAACAAAGTAAGCACTTACAATTTTTTGTTGCCTTAGAAAAAGTTTAAATTTGTTGCCCTGTGTTTTCCAGCTATCAAACTGGGTAACAAGAATGCGCCCAAATGTACAACTTTTTCAGAAAGAAAGACACAAGTATCATCTGCTTTAAAAGATGACTGCGTTGTTAACGAAGCTCGTGATATTTCTTGAATTCAGTGCAGCATTCCAATTGCTTATCCTCGGCGGCAACCTGACATTATTGCCGGCGCAAGTATTAGGTGTTGCAATTAATTCGTTGTCGTTGGATAGACCTGGTGTTGTATTTTGTTTGCATATGATGCGAGTTTTATTTACGCTTATTTAATTATAAATATTATGTGACTTAATAGTGCTATCTAGCCCTCTTACTATTTTCCCTTGAATATTTAACTAAGTTCTTAGTTAAAAGGACGCATCAACCTTGCGAAATAGCAGTTGGTAGAAAATCGTGTTAAATCAAAGTAACGAATCGTCCAAAAGCCCGTTTGGCTTTACTACTTTCGAATAGTAAAATGGAATTCCTATTGTGTGTATTCTCCTGTGTTATCATAGTTATTACTAACTTTACTGTGATTTGAGTAATAATTACTTATTAGGGTAATCTCTGATTTCGGTTTATCTCTGATTCCAATCGGTGGCTTAAGCTTGTACTACTGAGGAAAATTGTTAAAATGTTCACGATTCGTAATATATTCGTAATATATTTCAATTAATGCTAATTAAACTGTTGATTTTTTTAAAAAGAACTTTGTTTTGGATTAACATTAAGTGTGGACCTGCATATTAGTAATGAAAGCTCTCGTTATTCTTACAATACATTAAATTTTGCTAAAAAATGTGCGTTATATGTAAAAACTATGGATTGGTCAATGTATGGGGCTTCTGAGAAAGCGTCTAACAATTTGGCGAGTCTACAGTCGTATATGCTTAATGTGTTTCTGAACTTGTCAAAGGCTTACTACGGCCCTCTCGTCACTAACCAGGCCACTGTTTTATGTAAGGACCGCTCATGACACAAGCCCTTTGGTTGGGCTTCTGCCAGTAATTACCTACTCAGCTAAAGGAAGTCTAAGCACCTGAGTTTGTGGCCCACAATCCTCAAGGAACACGAAGCCTTAACGAACTCGCCTGTGCATTCCACTGTTGCAAGACGACAGTATTTCGAGGGCATTTGGATCACCAAAGCCACACTACAAAAGTTTCAGCCAAATAGGCACCTCAACCTATGGCCAATATCATAATGTCTAAAGCCATTCTGGGGTCATATTGGTCCCCATTCTGCCAACTGAAGTTGTTATATCTGAACTAACTAGAGTCTTGCCTGCCATTCCAACCAAAGAACGTCTCCCCTCTACCTACCCTTTCTACAGTTGAGGCTGTCCACAACAACTTATAACAAATCGCCCCGTCCACTCTCTGAACTCAGGTGGGAAAGTTGAAAAACAAAGTTCCAACGAGAACCCAATACAGGGTTATTTGTCATTATTACCAGGTCTCAGATTAATTTCAACATCCAGTATCGTAGAGTTTATATATTGTATTTATATGTATATACATATACATACATACATACAACTGTATAAATGTTCGGAAAAAATATATCTTGTTGAACATTTTATTGTATGGGTTGATTTTTTGTTTATTAAATAAAAAAAGTTATAAAAATGCTTGTCTTCTTTAAGTTGTCGTGCAATATTTTTTTCATTTTATACAATTTTTATTTAATTTTCCTTATGTATACAAATTAAAGAAAAAAATAACAAAAAATTTCAAGTCTTTTTGTTGAAAACTTTTACGAATTCCTGCATCTTTTTGCTTCATCTTTTAATTTGCCTCATGATTGAGTGAATGTTGTTTATTTTTATTTTGACTTGTTGGTTTTATGAGTGTCTGAAATTTCTTGTTTACAGTATTTTTTTGTTTCAAATAAACATTAAATAGGAAGCAATTTGTTTGTATGATTTCCATTTTTTTTGTTGGTAAACAGTCTTCATCTGAGACACGCTGTATGGCTGAATAAAAATTTTCATAAACTTATATTTTAATTGTATTAATTATGTTGTAATAAGCAGCCATAAACGTTAAAATGTTATAACTGTATGTCGTAGCATTGATTAAATGTAGTTAAATGCAATTAGAATTTGTTCGAATTCGTACAGCACTCGAATATGCAAAACAAAAATGACGACCAACACTGCAAAACATTTTGATTTTTCTCTGTGTATTTGGAAAAAGACGCAATATTAGGCAATTTAAAGTGCACCTGTACTAAAGATATAAAATATCTACAGTAATTATTTTATTTACAACAAAAAATATTGAAAAGTTCTGTTTGACTTGCAAGTTGAACCCAAAATACCAACAACAAAGTGAAGAAAAAACGAATTAAAAGAAATATGAGGAACTGTCTGTCTGCGGTTTTAATGAATAATATGTTCAATTTGGCTGACTTCGAGTTTATGTTGTCAAATTTTTATACTTGATATGTTTTTTTAAAAGATCTAAACATTTATTGAACAATTTGGACCTATATTATAATTTTTCCGATAAAACCACACGGTATGTTGAGAAACGTTGACTGGCAAATGTATTATTTTATATCAAAGAAACACAAAACTTATGTTGTTTTGTCCGAAAATGTAAATTATGTTTCTGATATTTATTAAGTTAATAACAAATCAAAATCACTACATTTGTTCTTTCTTGGCTTGGAGGACTTACTGCCATTCGTATTCCGCGACAATAACTTATATTAAAATAAGTTGTTTTGTTCGACCACAATTTCCATGTTTATAATATTTATATCTACAAAACATACATGACAAAAGAAGTTGAAATTGTGGGCTGGTGATTTATAGTTTTAAATGCTGAGAAAACCAAATTATTAAGGTTTAGACCTCATGCCTGCCTACTGGACAGCAATTTTAGCATTTTATTGAGGTTAAGAACATTTTTGAAACTCAGGCAGTAAAATATTTGGGCATTACACGACAGCATAGTCTTTATTGGGACTTGCACATACATATTAAAGACTAAGAAAAGAAAATAGCTCCAGCGCCAGGTGTACTATACAAAATGAAGTACCAGCTCAATAAGAAGTCGCAGCTTTTGCTGTATTAATCGTTAATTGAAAGTCATATCAATTATATGGCATGTAACATGTAATAAATAGATTTAAGCGATAAGGACACCAAAATATCCTGAACTAACAGATTTAAACGATAAAAACACCAACATATTTTCCTGAATAGCAAAGATTGTTTTACTGTTTATTACAAAATAATGCATTTAGCAAAAGAAGCCTAGACAGACAAGATCATTCTAGACTAGTTTTAAGATATCCACGTTTAATACATAAGATGAAGAGTTTTCAATTAAATGGTAGTTTATGCAGAAAACTCAAGAAGCAAAACACACGTCGTATCTTATTTGCATAT
Organism: Epicampocera succincta; assembly: GCA_932526305.1. Classification (NCBI taxonomy): domain Eukaryota; kingdom Metazoa; phylum Arthropoda; class Insecta; order Diptera; family Tachinidae; genus Epicampocera; species Epicampocera succincta. The sequence goes on from OW052034.1 coordinate 66,430,449, forward strand.
AAAAACCACAAAAGGGTAGCAATTTTTAGATTTAATCTTATCAAATTTTTATACCATATACATATATTATTTATAATATCATTTTTATACTACAATATTTTTAGTATGAGTTTTATTTATTTTGTTAACGTAATATGGAATTTTTTTCTTACATATGTATGTATATAGATATATATAAATATATATATGATTCATATTGAAATGCAAATGTTATAGCCAGCCAGTCGCAATAATAATAGGACACTGAAAATTTTGATAAGTAATGTTTTTGTTTTAAATACAATATAAATCCATACATAAAAAAAGTCTAGTGGCAGCTGAATAGCACGATCTTGGGGATCTATAACTATACTTTCACAACACTATCCCACTGCATTCACATGTTGTCTACGTCTTTATAGTCCAAAAAGAAATCTATTATCATCATTCTGCAGTGCACGCCGTTGATAATCAATGTCGTTTGCAAAAAAGTACGGACCAATGATGCCACCGGTCTAATGGACGGATTGTAGACTAGTGCACAGACGTGGTCGCTAAAGACAATTTTTCAGTCTCAATTCGCGTCCCCTTCCAGCACTCTTTTTGATAATAAACTTTTAGCTACTAATTCGTGTAACTTGCTCAGGTGAATAATAATAAACAATAGAAGAAACATGGCGGTCAAAGGCCGCCAACATCTAACGGCGCCAATTCAAAAAACGACCCTTTAGATGCATCCACGCACAGTTTTTTTTGTTTTGGCGTTCTTTTTTTCCATTCCTTCTGCTGTGGAGCACAATCTTCGATTCAAGAAATTTTCCTTCATTGGCATGTGTACATGTTTTTAGTCTTGAGATTTATGAAATTTTGTGGACTCTGCATCGTTGCATTTGCTTCTTTTTATTGTATTTGTCGTAATGTTGCATCATCGGCAGCGGCGGCAACATACATAAACATCCTCGTTGGTTTTATTGTTATTGCAGCCACTTTGGTATTTAATTGAGCTTCTTAAAAAATTTATATTTTGAAAGATTTTTTTTTCTATTTAGTCGTCACTTTTTAGATTGCAAAAACTTGCGGCTTTTTATTTATTTATTTAATTTACGCAGACTTAAAGAAGATAAATACTTTGTTTTTGATGATTTTGAAATGTTTGATTGTTTTTGGAGAAGGAATAATTTTGAAAGTAAAAAAGAATATGAAAACAAGCGAATGGAAGTTTTGTGTGTTTTATTTTTTACATAATGCAATTTATATTTTCATCTGCGGATAAAAATCAATTTTCTGTTTTGATATTTTCTATTGGATTGTAACTGACTTGTAGGAGAGGAAAATTAGTGACGGTTGTCCGTGTAGTATTCAGTACTTATCCAAGTTGAATTGCATTCGTGCAATAATTTAAGTATTTCAGTTCTTTTATTCGTTTAACATTGATTTGTTAGTTAAATAAGGACTCAACGCTAAAGTAAATTATTCAATTTATTACTTCAATTACACAATCCTTTCAAGTTTTTTGTGGCTTACAAAAATAAAAATGATTTTGTGGTCTCTCTATGAAATTTCAATATATAAAAATTTCGCTTTTAATAAACAAAGGAATAAAAAATAGCAAAACAAGAAATACAAACGTTTTACTTTTAGATAATAGCTTAACATTAAGCAATAAATCAATATTCAGCTGTTAAATAAACCACTAATAAAACCACCACCTCTAACAAAACAGCAACGTTAATGATCATCACCGACTTATTTACATCTAGCCAGTACCAGGTTGTAAAGTTTGGAAGAAAAACTGAAAATTTTTCACAAATTAAACAATTGGTAGTGTTCCCACGCAAGCAGGCCTTTTCCATCTTCCGTAAACACATCTCTGCTGGCTGGCAAGGAAAAGTTCACAGTACGGCAAGTTAAAAACCTTTTCCAATCTTTCGTTCATAAAAGAAATTTAATAAGCTTTTGCCAGAAAAAAAGAAGACATTTTAAAATTTATACGAAGCCTAAAAACCCATTAACCCAAGCGCGTTAAAATGTTTTTTCTTGTCAAGTCTGTAGCATTTAAAAAACTATCTACTAAAATCTTCCCTGGCACAAGCTTGATATGTAATACAGGCATGTTTTTTTCTTTTTTATATTTTTGCAGACTTAAAAAAAGGAAAGGAAAAAAATTGAACTTCGGCAGCGACTTCACGACAATTACTTTATTCGATGGCAGTGTTACATTTACGCTGCCTTGGCAACAGAAAAACAGGCAACATATTAGGGTCACTTTGAACTGTTGTGTGGAAAAATATTTTCTTAAAATTGAAATTATCGTATAGGACTAATTTGTAATGATCATTTTGCCCAAAGAGTTAAAGAGCAATGAAATTTATATTAGTTTTCTTTAAAATATACTACCCTAATGTCGTGCTACATCCCATCCAACTCCAAGTCCTATGGCGTTAGTTCAAATTTAAAGAAGAAGTAGCAGTAGTGCAAAAGTACTACTACTAATACTATTACTATTACTGCTACTACTACTATAAGTATTTGGAAAATAAGTCTGGAGCTGCTAGAAGCACAAAATATCTGATAATCGAAATTTTTCTAAATTAAATTTATTTTATTTTTAAATTTTATTGAATTAAATTTTATTGAATTCGATTCAATTGTCCAATTTTTAATTAGATTGCGGTAAAGTTATCAGCAACTTTTCCGTACGACATTTTAATTTCACTCGGCATTACGTAAGTTGGTACATTTGTACTTTTGTTTTAGCCCTATTCGAATATCAAAAAGTACAATAGCACTCTTCCAGTGACTTATGTAGCGTTATTTTAAAATTCTATTGCAATTGTTGATCTTAATAAATAAAGGAACTTTTTTTGCAAATCTAAATTTTTACACACATTTACAAGGACATTCATTTTTATTTAATTTTTAGATTAAATGTTTACATATGCAACTGGTCTAACGAAGAGCAATGCACCGTTGAATATATATAATCATGTATTTATAGTACTTTTCACTTTGGCGTTACGTGACATTTATACGTCAAAATGTTGAAAAAAGATTTAAAAATCAAATATGAATAAAGTTTTTTCTTATACTTGAGAATTGATTAAATATCTCTATTTTCAGTGACAAAATGCTAACAGTCGAATTTAAGGCTTTAAAAATGTACAGAAAAATATTTTTACGCAGAACTTAATTTTTTTTAGGATTTGGTTTGACATAAATGCATTTTCCAAGTCATCAAATTAAGAAATCGTGTTTTCTGTTTTATTTTCTTGAATCTCACGTTACGTTACTTAAATTTCAAGTTGATATATTTTTTATTTATAAAATAAGAAAATAAATATTATTATTATATTATTATTTTATAATAGTTTTATTTGAATCATATATGAAATTTTCGACAAGAAACAGTAGAACGTAAAGAAAGTTTGCCGACAAAATTATAATTTTTTAAATCAGAAAATCAGATTTTAGGACGAGGATGTTTTGATTACAATAGGACGAAGCATCTATAAATAATTGTGCCACCGAAAATAACAGACATATTTCATTATTTAAAAGTCGGATTCTATCAACATCAGACTTAGTCAAGTCTAATTTTAATTAAAATTTTAATAATGGAAGTAAGTAAGTCATAGCGGTACATGACGTGTCCTTATGCCGAAAATTATTTCCATGTGATGATGATGACAGCCATGAATGCCCTGTATAGACTTTTTTTTTTTTTTAAAAATTAGTTTTTTAAAAAAGTTTGCAGTGAATTCCAAAGAAAAAACTATATGAAATGCTGGCAAGAAATTGGTCATCACTGCGAAAATAACTACAAAAGTCGCAAAGTTTGGACTGATAGAATGTTTTATTTGAAATCTGGCTTATCATTTGCATGTTGTCATAACTTCCTTCAAAACAGAATAATAATTTCATTTAGTTAATTAATTTTTTTTATTGTTATATGTCATTAAAGTAAAGTACAGTAAATACCAACAGTAAAGTTCGGCATTTTTTATAAAACACCCTCTCTGAGATTTTGCAACTCTGCAAATTGTTGTTGTTATGATTTTAAAGGTGTTGTTTCTTACCTAAAACTAAACGATGTTGACATTTTTTGAGATTTCTATTAAAACCTTGTCACTTCTTGTGTCACACAAAAATGTATCAAAGTTGAACATTTCCGACAGAAGCAATAACATTTTACATTAAATGTCAACACAAAGTGGCTGCACAATTTGCAAACACAGTAGCGGACAAAATTGAAAATTTACTGAAAACAATAAATCGTGATTTTTTTAATACAGAAAATATTGAATATTTCAAACTGTTCAGGTTTCAGTTCTTAAAAAATTTACGCGTTTTCATTTTTCCCTCTTTTTCAATTTGAAACAAAAAACATTCTTTTATATTTAAATGAAAGACTATCAAAACTCAAAATGTTTGTGATTTTAAACCATTTAACTAAGTCACTACTGATTTCGAATCACTTGGTTATTGCTGTAACTGTTTTGTTGTGAGTTTCATTAAAATTACTGCAATAAATTGGCTTAATGGGACGCACGACAAGTTTCGGCCAGTACAATGAATTCGTCGGTAAAATTGGCTATATACAATAAATTTGCGCTCTGAAGCACAATAACGAGGAAAAATAACAGCTGTAGCTATAGTTTGTAATAATTAAAAGCGAATTTATATATTTATATATATTTAATAACTTTCACCAATTTCCTAATAACAATTTCAATTGGATTTTTTTGCTTTCATGATTTTTATCTGTTTATTTGCTTAATCAAATCCTTGTCGGTTAATAATTTCGAAGAATGAGACCTCTTTCAAAGCTCATACAAATCATGTTTTCTCAAATATTTTTGAACTTGAACTTTAATTATTTAAAAACTAGTAAATTACATAAGAAGAGAAATAAACCCTTCAATATATTTGTATTGTACAAAGAAAACTGGGCAACAATATATTTCCGGTCATCAGTATAATAAAATATCGATTTACATAGAAAGTATAATTTTTAATATATTTACATATGTATGTATGTATGAATGTATATCAAATTGCTTATACAAGATTTGCCAATGACTGTATTTTGAAATAGTATTCCAGTATTTGCTTTTTAACGATGTGTTTATATTAATGTCGGATCAATTGACAATTAAAGGGAATGTATTTTTATTTGCTTCCAAAATAAATGCCTGGAGAACGAGAAAATGACAAGAAGGTCAGTTGTTGTTATATTTCGAACAAACATTTCCAAGATTTGAAACAACTGATTCCCTTTTGTGTATAATATTGTATAACATGAATATTCACGCCACAACATGTATGTACGTGTGTTGCTTTAAAATCTTTGTTCAATCACGTTTTTAAATCCTTTTTTAATCCTTTAACGTAACATTTGAAATAAATAAAAAAGAACCAAAAATCATGTCATTAAAATATGTCATGTTTCTGCACACATTTAGAAAATGTTTTATAACCAGACTCATACATTCATACATATTTCGTGATGTGAAATCCGTCACGCTGATACTTACTTAAGCAAAAATCTGGTAAATCTATTCATACAATCCTCTTAAAAAAAATAAACTCAATTTACACAAGTTCTCATAAATAATTTTTGGCTTTAAAACAACAACAAAATCTTGAAATGAAAACTTCAGGTTTGTCTTGTCACTGTTTGCTGGGAGTTCGTTTGCGGAGCAAAACACAGACAGCCAGCAAAACAGCCTCTCAACCCAGTAACATTATAACTTAAAGCTCATCTTCAGCACTTTTTTTTTATAAATTTCAATTTTTATTTATTTAAACACGTCAGTACACACATTTGTTTTGCTTTTTTTGTTTTTCTCTTTGGAAAACTTTTGCAAGCCGATTTTCTATACGTTTTATAATGACTAAAAAGTTTACTTGGGGAATTCATCATGGCACGTTTAAATTACAAAATCATTAAAATTAATGCGATTTGGTGCTTTTTGGAGATAAACTTTTCGCACGCTTTTAGTGGAAATTTTATGTTATTTTATTTTTGCAACGCAATACAAGTAACGTGCGGAGTTGTTTGGGTTTTAATTGACAGAAAAAAATTGTGGACTAAAAATCTCTTATATTTCGAACATCATTGTATATTTTATTTAGCTTTTTCTCCTTTTGGTTACATATTTAGATTATAATCTTCATTTCTTTCGATTTGTTGTAATTTTTCAAGCTATATTTCTTTTGTTTCGCTTTATAAATTTTTTCCCTTTTCTTAAAGTTAATTCTATTTAATTTAATGTTTTATTTAACTTAACTTAATTTTATTTTCTTTTATTTGTATTATATTATTTAGATTCAATTAATTTTTTTCAGTTTTATTTTTGTTTTTTTTAATTTATTTTCGTTTTATTTAATTTAATCTGGTTTATTTTATCATTTTGAATATTATTTTCATATATTATTTAATATTAGTTAATCAATTTTATTTTGTTTTTGTATATATTTGTTTTCTTTTGCTTTTATTTATTTTGTTTTCTACCGTTTTTTGTTTGTTTTGCTTTATTATATTTTAATTTATTGTAATATCGTTTTATTTCAAGCCAAACTAAACTGAGCTAAATTTTATTTTATATTAAAACATTATTCTATTACTTTTATTTGTATTTTAATTAAATTTAATTTGTTATGTTTTACTTGATATATCTTGTAAGATTTAATTTAATTTTAATTTGTTTTAATTTTCTTAATTTTTGTTTGTTTTGTTTTATTTATATTTTATCCTAAATTATTTTATTTAAATTATATTATTTTATTTTGCTTACTTCTTCTATATACAGCATAGTTTCAACCATCCGATTTCTGGGGGCGGCCTTAAGAAGATTTAATTAATTTTCATTTAGTTTATTTTTGTTACATAATATTATTTTTATTGTTTAGTCTTATTTTAATTATTTTGATTTGTTATATTTTAATTTATTTTATTTTTTTTGTATTTTATTTCATTTTTATTTTATTCTGCAATAAAACAATTTAATTTTTTAAATTCCTTCCGTTTTTGTTTATTTTATTCTTTTTTTATTTTAGTTTGTTTTATTTTATTTCACAAATAACCATTGAAGAATATTTTAATTTTTGATTTCATACGAGTGTGTGTGTGTGGGTTGCCTATAAAACTGAACATCTGAAAATTCGAGACAATATAAAAGATCTATATGAATAACCCGTGCGAAATTTATTAACTCATAATTTCCACGAAATTTTTCTTTAAAAATTGAATGAAATATTCGCACTGTTGTGAAAGTAACATCAAAATAAAAATGTTATTAAATTAACACCCACTATTAAAAAACTCAAATAAGAAAAAAATTAAAAAAAAAGTAAAACTCTTAATTGTAAATAATTTACAATTAAATTTTATGCAAACATTAAGCTTCCACTCACACGAAAGATACCTTCGGAATGTGTTTTGTATGTTCTAACAAACTGTACGTGTTTTATATATGTACACATACACATGTATGTATGTATGTAGATACAAATACCTCCATAAGTATGTAAGTAGTATGTTCTGCAAATGCATGCTCACCCTTGGCAAAATAAGTACAAAGACGATGAGTGAGTGCTTATTGCGTTTGCTGCACGATCTCAGATCAATAGTTCGAGTTGTATTTTGTCTTGAACCGTTCGCTTGCAATTGCCAAAAAGGGAATGTGTGGTATTTCAGTGGTTAGAATGTTGCATTCTATACAATGGAATATTTGGAGACATGCAAAGTTCTTGCTTGCAAAATATGTAAAATAATCTTGTGACATTTAACTCTTCATTGGTCTATTTAGTGACATAAACATACAGACATACTTACATACAAACATGTGTATGTTATTTTTAACACAACCACCAAAGGTAGTAAATTCTTGTAAATGGCAGAAATTCCTTGTTCATACAGCAGGCCAATTCCCTAGACAGCTCAGCAACACTGTCTGTGAGGTTATTTCTTGTGCCCAGAACTTCGCCATGCAGTTTTTAACTAAACCAGTTGTCTGTTGCAGGGCAACAGCTCCTTCTTTTAAGCGATTTAGGTTTTTAATTGCAAGCAAAACTTTCCAACCAGGATTACGTTAAACATGTTGATTTGAAAAAAATAGCAAATCGTATGTCTAATGTTTGTTAAAAAAAATGGCAAATATATTTATGAATGTATAGTTAGATGTTTTGTTCAGCAGTTTATTTTTTTGCTTGAGAATGTCATAACACATATTTTCATATTAAGAGCATAAGAAAAATTAATCACACTTATGTATTTTGACATTTAGAGTTACTCTTATAAAAATATATATGTATAACTATAGAAATATACCATATTTAAAAAAAAATATCAAGATTTAATCTACCCTATATTTACAATAAAAGAACTTAAGGCTTCTGATTATTAATTTTAAAGTTTTAGCATTAAGTTAAAAGAAAACAATAAAATAAAATAAAAACTATACAATTTGAAGTCAAAATGTGAACACATTCATACATACATACAAATAAAGATTTGTGTGTTTGCAGGCAAAACGTAACGTAACACTATTGTTTTTTGTGTTTCTTGAAAAATGTTTTTCTTTAATTCTCTTTTGAAGAATATATGAATGTTTTAACATACATACATAGTATGGGCATACATACATATTTTCCAAAGATATTCAAGTCTACTGACGTACCCTACTCGTCACCACATACGAAATGTTGGCATATAGACAGCTGCAAACACACACACACACACGAGAGCTGTATAGGTGCATACATACATACATACATATGTATTTATATGTATGTACATACATTTAGTTTTTAAAGCAAACTTTCCTTTATTATTTATATAAGTACATACTCCGCCTCTTATGAGTTTCCTTAAAATATTATTTTAAGGCATGAAAGCCTGAATAAGTGTATTGGTAAAAATGGCATCCAGCTAATTGGACTTCATTGCTTTTAACAAACTGATGAGGAAAATACTTACATACGGGTATTTAGGAAAAGACGCGAAAGTAGGAAACTGTTACAATAGTGAGCATAAGTATAATGCCTCGTTTGCAATTTTAAACTTTTTGTCTTACACTTGCTACAATTAAACAACGCCATTTGTCTGCATCCATCAATCAATCGGTGACTTTTAAAATACTTACACTTTTTGTCGCCTACGAGTGGACTCTAATAATGCAACAATAACTCGGAAATGTTTAAGGCAAAACAAGGCTGTTTGGAAAATATTTGTGCAGCAAGTAGGTGTTTGTAAAGAAAATCATAGGAAAATAAAATAAAATAAAAAACCAGATCATCTGCAGGTACCGCCATTCATACATCATTGCATGTAAGTATGTAGCGGGGAAAAGTAACTAGCAAAAATTATATCAACCAAAGTACAAAAGCAACTTAAATTAAATGTTAAAAAATAAATGCGAACATGAACTGCTGGCGATATGGGTTGTTGTTGTTTAATGACTCTTTTAGCAGCCAAAACCTTTCGCAGTTGTACCAAAAAAAGTATGAGAAAAAAATACATTTCAACAATTCTCATCTGTCATCTCACAGGAATAAGCGACAAACAGCCCAAGTAATCATTTTTAAGTTAACAAACGGACCAGTTAATCCAACAATCAAACCGGTCAAACACCAGCCGATCTCACATACACCGAAATTTATCCAATAAAAAATAATCAAACAAAAAACTTTAAAAGAAAATAAACAACTAAAGCCAAGAATTTTAAAAATAAACAAATTTGCCAAAAGCATAGTGGCAGTTAATAAGCGACAAATGCGGGTGTGTTTCGTGTTCCCACACTGGCAATACGTTACTGCCACTCACAGCCAGGCGGTCGTACTTGCAGTGCAGCCAGCCGCAGTGCCTTGCAACAACTCCAGCTGCAGTTCATACACACACACACACACACACATACATACATATGTACATATTTCGACTTCTGCAGCAGGCAACGTAATATACGAGTATGAACAACATTTTCATAACAAATTGGCAAAACGGCAAAATATTTTAAATTCCCATCGTCTAAGGTTGGTTGTTGGTCTCCGTGGTGGTAGACAGATGGGGAGGTGATGATGTTACATCGTCTTTTGTTTGTTTTTATTTTGTTTGTTATAAAAATAAACAACACACTTACCTATATTTGCCACAATTTTACGACAACAACAACTACAACAACGATATTCAGCATTTAGAGTCAAGCCTTTTACTTTTGCAGCCACGATGACTAGTGACATAGTGCCTCGTAAAAATAGTAGAGTTTATTGCACTATGGGTTGTTTGCGAATAAAATTTAAAAATAAAATAATTTTTCAATCGATATAAATTTTACTTAAAAAAATATTGCAAAATGAAGGATATGATTTTAGGCAGAAATAATAGGATATTTTTCTAAAAAGAAAAAAAACACACACTTACCTTGAACCAAATACCCATAAGTAAAAATTTTTATGATTAAGCTTCCTTTCAGTTATATATAATTTTTTTTATCAGTCGGACTGCTGTGCAAATCTATGTTGTAGACTTCATATGTACAACACCGTAATCCCTTTTAAATAAACTTCTGTTGTTCATGTACATCTTTAATAATGAAACATTTTTACAGAAAATATTAAAAAAAAGGTGAAGAATATCACATTTTTGCGTGCTCGGCGATTTTCGGCTGTCGACAAATTGGATCAAATGACTTGCATAAAATTTGATGTTAAAATTGGAATTAAGTGCTTAAGAACAATAGAAATGTTATCAGCGGCGAAATTTGCTACTCTGAGTCAGAAAAATTGTTACGACGGTGGCGAATCGCCGAATCATTATTAGATAAGTATCTGGGATGTCGGCATATCGATTAACTCATGCTATGCCTTTTTTTTTTACGGCAATTTGAAGCATGAAGCCTGTTACAGCGAAATTCGTTCCGAAATTGCTGAATTTTGCTGCTTCAGTTTAGCTTGAACTACGAAGATCACTTCTAGGCGACTCACAAGAGAAGTGTAGATATAACTTTTGATTATATAAACAGTAAGACATTATTATAAAGAAAAAAATATTTAGAAGAAATAAAAGAAATAATTTTTGTAGTTAAATTTAAGCAGACTTTGGCTGTAACAAATAAATGATTTCAGCTAAAAGATTTAAAGTTTTCACGCGACCCATATTGCAACGAAAAGAGCAAACAAACCTTAAACCAAAAAATACCTTTTTCTAACCATTCGTGCATGTATGATGACGTAAAACAATTTTGGCATTAAATTTTGAAGATGATTTTTCTTCCCATTTGCTGCATGTACATCAATCTAGGAAAGCAAATCTGTTTCGTTCACCAATTGTGCATCCATCCGCTTTTCTAGGCATTTGCTTTTTTCCAAAACATATTTAACATATTCCCATCATCCATCTTCGTTCGTAAACGAAAGGCAGAGAGTGTGGACCGGTACCCACTTAACTTTTTCAAATACAAAACATCGCTGGCAAGCAAATAACATGCGCCAAGCACAGCAACAAAAAAACAATTTCAAAGACATTTTCTATGGCGGCCTCCAGCTTGTACGTTATTTAGTCGCACTCATCGTTCAACATAAATGTTTTTAGTTGTTGCTGTGCTGCGTCTTTTTTCAGCATCAGCATCTTCGCTGTGGAGCGTTTACAGCGACCGGCGGAAAAAACAAGACAATTGTAAAAACTATAGAAGTGCATTGCAACAAAGTACTGGAAAAACAGGCAAGTACTTATAAAAGACTCCCAGTCAGTCACTATGTCGGTATGTGTGTAAGAAAAACTGTCTGTTGGCTTTAGCCGCACTCAGCTCATGATGGCATAACCAGCCTCTGATTCCGAGATGATGTAAGTCTTACTATTTTTAACATAAGCATATTTCCAAAATCTTCATTCAACCGCCGCTGAGAGAGAAGCTGAGCGACTTGAAATAGGCTTGTGTGCTTAAACATGAAATTGCAATTCCTCTGTTTCTTTGCACGTTGGTGGATTTTTATGTTCGTGAGTTGCTTTGCTTGAGGCTTCCATATGATGAGTTTCGCTAAAGTGTTGAGTTTTTCTAGAAGCTTTTTTAAGGCATTTAAAATACCAACTTAATAATGTTCTTCTTCCTACAGTGGGGCATTGAGATTTAATTTCACAAACAACTTGCGTTGCTAAAATTATAAAAACAAAAGAAATGTGTCTTAAGTTTTTCTTACAGGTTAAAACAGTTGACAGCTCCCAAACACAGTAAAATATGCCCAAAAAGTCCAACAACTACATGAACTATAAGTTTTTGCATTACAAGGCTGTCCGAAATATCATTGTAAGATTGCAACATGGACAGGCAGCTGACAATGATATCATTGTAAGAGAAATCTTTCTATTGGCAAAAACTGACCATATTCATATGTATGTATGAATGTTTTAACATTTCGGGCGATGTGTGACATCAGATCTGGCTATTTTTGCCATACATTAATCTGACAACTGTATGAATAAATTTATTGTCACGCATTAAAATTGTCATATTATAGTAAATTAAAAAAACATGAATTGTAGAATAATTTATGCACCTTTTTTTATTAGTCTGCCTCCGCCATACAATGGTCTTATTAAGCCGAAAGACGGTGTTGAACGTTAGTACATGGTGAACATTTTCCATTTTTTTTAATATTACTAATCAGCCATCAAGGAATTTGGTCCTGCTCTCAATTCAATACTTCAGATCATATTATGCAAACGCCGATCCTTTTAGAAGGATGTGCTGCCCATATTATTTTCAGGTTTATTTATACATACATATGTATAAGCCGTAATGACACGTGTAACAGTATAGATATACATACATATGTACATACGTATTACAGTATTTATCCACATATGTATTTATTATTTGAAACCAATAGTTTTCCTCAAACAAAATCTTGTAAGTTCCAACCACGTCCTCCCAACAAACTCTAGAAATTCACCACAAAAACGAGCAGACTGTTCGAGATTAAGCGATAATTTGTCTGCGAATAATTGCAAACACAATTAAATACAAGACAAGAATTAATAATAATCATCGTTTTAAGTCGTCTAAGATTTAGCGAAGAAGATGTGCAACATCAAGATCGTCTACATGCGCGGTCTGAGTTGGAACGTTCGAACTCATGTACCTCATGTATACAATACAATGATGCACATCCAAACGTACATACACACGTACTCACAGGCATAAATTGGCGAACATTTGTACGTATGTATGTAGATGTGTGTAAGTGTGTGTCTGTGGGTAAATGATCATTCGAAGTACGAATGCATCTATGAAATGTTAGAGCAAAGATCGGTCTTCTTGTTGTGTTGCCGTTGATATTTATGGTGCTGTGTTGGTGTTTGTTATCGATGTTGCTGGCGATGGTGATGGTGATGGTGGTGATGATGATGATATTGACGATGGGCCTTAGTGGTTTTCCTCTTGATTTTTAAAGTTCATTTCGCTTTGAAAACGTTAACTATTAAGTTGTGCCTCGCGCTTAGTTCTTGCGCTTCTTGCAGCCGGGTAAATTTTAAATACCTATTTTTTCTTTTTTTATTCTGTTTGGAAACTTTAACTACTTTGCATTGATGTTGAACTTAAAAACTATTAAGAAAACACTTAAACGTTTCGCTAAACATTCTGAATGTATGAAAAAAACAACAAAAAAAGCAAACAACATTGTGTTAAGATTTTTCTGCAAAAAGTGTTGAAAAGCAAAAAAACGTAACAAAACATAAACGATTTTTTTTTGCTGTTTCAGTGTGTTATTTCCGCCTGAGTGCGTGCGCAAGAAAACGTTAAAAGGTGTTTCAAAATTGTAATAAAAATTTATCTAAATAGAGAAAAACTAATTTCAGCTATTTTTTTAATCATAAGTGACAATAAAAGAAAAATAATTGCTTTTACATACTCATGCTACTTCATGACATGAAACAAGATATTATGCATCCAGAAAGCAAACAATCTTAAATCAATATTGGGTCAATTTTAAAATTATTATAATCGGAAAATGTTAAAGGATGCCCTTTCCTTAAAAAAAAAAATTAAACAAATAATATTTTAAAGTGTTCATTTATTTGTCTTTTAATTTACAGTGTCGTTTTGAAAACTATTTCCTCACAGAATTTTGGATCAAATATTTTTTTCTTAAACAAAAATCTATTGCAAATTGTGGATTATTATAGTTTCTCTTTTTCATCATGCTGTGGATAAGTTTTTATTTAAGCACGTTCGTTTGTGGTAAGTCGATTGCAAAATAATCTTAAAATTAAATTAGCTAATAAGTGACGTCCCATCCCAAATATATCTTCTTACTTTGAAAACTTTGCGGCCAAAAGCGAACATTTCAATTCAGATTTTCTTTTAATTTGATATTCTTATACATATATCAACCAGACAAATCGTTAAATGTCGACAAATAAGTTAACACAAGTAAATGGCAATGGGAAAATGAAAGCAGAGTATTGACTTTTGCGTAATTTTATTAAAGCCCGTGATTTACGAGAAAATCTGATAAAATATAAAAGTTTCCAACTCATTATAATATATGATCGCATTTTTCTTTCAGATAAACAATAATAAAAACATATATTCAGTACAAGATCGTTTTTGTCACCATTTTGAAAATTCAGATTCTGATCGCTTAGAAATAATTATTATATATTTTTTCCAAAAGACTATGAAATCGCTCAAAAATAGAAAATTGTTTTATCATACTCATACACTCCTAGAAATTGAGGACGTTTTTGATACAGTCAATAATTTATAATGATGTGGGCTTAAGTCCTTTTGTAAATCAAAAAGGGTTCGAAATCGTTATCAAAAATTTTAAATGCCAGAAATAACCTAAAAAAAGGCCTATCACTGAAACTTATTATTTCGACAGTCATATACAAAAAAATGTTCTTTCAACTAAAAATTTCGTACTCAACTAAGATTTCAGTTAAAGTTAAAAGACGACATATTTTCACAAGGTTTTCAGTTTGCAAAAGCTTATAAATAAAAAATTTTAATTTGCCCCAAAAAGTGTTTTTGATATAATTCCATTACAGTTCCCGACTTGCAACAGAAGATTTGAAGTTTTGACCGCAAATGTTTTTTGCGGCACTATTGAGCTGCTTCAGTAGTCGGCTTGTGATATTTTTTCGTTCCCTGATTTTATATATCGTAAATTATCTTGAGATTACATCAATTATTACCTTTTTGTGCGACTGTTTTTTAGGACTTTTGTATGATTTTTTTTGAAAATTCGGACGGCAACCCCGATCAAACAAGAAAATATTGCAAAAGTAGCGATCGATTGAAAGTGGTTCTTGCCACCACCAAATCAGTTATAACATTGAATTTTCCAAATAAGGATAACAATATCTATGAATTTTCTTTTAAATACCGCTTTTCCACAAAAGTTGTTTTACAAAACGCGGTTGTATTTATATGTATATGATGCTGCAGCGTGTGTGTATGTGATTCTCTTAAATTGCAATAATACAAGTAAAAATCTCCATTGAGAAAAATTCGCCATTCAACTTCAAGCACACAAAATTTTTGCAACCAAATTTTTGTTTGGGGAAAAAACAAATGCAGAAAAATGAAATAAAAAGTAAAATTTATTTAATCAGCGTATGTAGTCTGTTTACATATGTATTGGTATCATATGGAAATTAAACAAAAAAAAAATTGTATTTAAAATCATTCATCAATCAAATTTGTTTCATCCAACGATCAATTTTATAAATAAAATTTGCATTTCTAATCAAAAGTTATTCTTGAATCTCAACTAGACGATGGAATTCTTTATTCCACCCCAATTTCTTATATTATGTTAAAGCTCTTCCTAAACATATATACGAGTATATATATAGGGTGTTTTTTATTGAGGTATATAACTTTAAGTTGGCATCACTTTTTTAACTGGCGGCCATTTTGTCAGCTGTCAAGTGATTAATATTTAGTTTGGTTTGCCATTTCATCATGAACAGGTTGACAAAAGAACAAATGCAAATTTATTTCGAAAATAATGGTTCAGCTCGCGAAGTTTACCGCAAGCTCCGTCCATTTTATGGTCATCAGAGCAATTAATTCGGTTAACCATGGATCGTTTTCGCACTACGTTTACTCTATGTGATAATACGCATCCGCAGAGACGTCGAACAGTGCGCACCGAAGAAACAATTGCCGCTGTAAAGCAAAGTGTTGAAGAGGACCCGAATGAATCGATTCGCCACCGTGCACAGCAATTGGAGCTTTGTCCATCAACTTTTGTCCATCAAAAATTGGACCTGTAGAATTGGCTTTATTCGAGCCAGCCGCGGCGGCCACATGCCCGAAATCATATTTAAACATTAATGGCATAAAATTATCCTTCCAATAAAGCCAAATTGACGGACATTAAAACGATTTTCTTGTGTTTTATTTCAATTCGAAGTTCTATACCTCTAAAAAAACACCCTGTATATATATATTTTGTTATGATAAAAATCTTAATTTGCTTTTGCTGAGATATTTCATTGCAATGCAGTTATTCTCGCTTAATTGCTAAGCACTGTAATGAGCAAGATTTGCTGGCGTTAGTAATAAAAAATTGTATAAAAAAATTCATTGAAAGGATGGAATACAATGTGCAGCTGAGACTCAAGATGAAGGCGTAGGTTGAAGTACGAAATATAGGCAGACACACTGTGAGGCGTAATTTCCAATTGAACGCAAGTTTGTATGAATGACAAAAATTAATGGCATCTCTGGTATAACATAATATGCCAACACAAACTGTTAACAATCGCTGTTAACTGAATAAGCGAAGTAAATAACATTTTATTATTGCTTGTGTCGCAATAAAAATATTCGCAAAAAATTAATTTTAAAAATTGAAAGGAATACAAAAATGTATTGCAGAGTGAAAAAGTTATCTGTCGTGGCAAATGTTATTATTTTGTTTAATATGTTTAAAAGCCTTTTCCGTTTAAGTGCCTCTGCTTTTTGCAAAAGTTTTGTAAAAGCTGAGAAATATTATAAGTTTTATGTAAATAAAATTAACTAGAGCTTAAGCATAAGGAAAATACGTTCTTATCAATAAAATTCTACACGGGATAGGATTGCCTACACTGTTATTTAATTGGACCTGTGCCCTTTTCGGTTCCTGTTTTTGAAAGTAATACAGAAAAATTGGATATTTGCTTAAAAATATTAATTCTCGAAGAAAAATGACTCTAAAATTAAAAAAAGAAACATTTACATTATTTTTTGTTTTTCCTGAAAAATTGTGTCAATGTAACGGCTTTTCTAAAGCGTATGACGATAAGAGGATTTTTGTACATAAATATCGTCACCTAAAATCCAAAAGGTCGGAGCAACCAAAAAATTTGAAACAGATTTTTTTCGATTCTATATATATAGCATGTATAAGTAAATTTCGCTGGAACTGGTGTAAAATTAATTTTTAGGCTCAACAACGGAGAGAAGATAGTGATTTGGCCACTAAATTACACTTTCGTCTGGTTCGAAAAGTCATTAGAATTTCGAAACCATGAATTTCGTTAACCACAAACAAATAGACAAGTTAACTGATGCTACGATACACATATATTTTTTTACCCGTAAATACAAATTAGCAACATATTTCATTCGAAATAAACTCATTTTCAAAATAACTATTTTTGATGTCTTCATTTAAGGTGGCTGGGTACTGGGTGGACACATTGAGCGTATGTATTTAATCCGAATAACATTCGTAGTATCATCAAAAACAAAACCCAAACCGCATAAATTAATCAATGGAGAAAATATCCAAAAATTTTATAATTATCCAGCCATGATCATCAAATCTAACAATTTTTCAAACGCTAACAACAATAGACGCATCATTAAAATCACAAATATTCACACGGTTCAAGAAATGTTGCCAATACCCTGCAGGTACTTTTGTTATTTTAACTGCACTTTGGCGTGAATGTAACAGGTGTGTGTGTGTGTGTGTGAGTGTGTGTTTGCGTGTACGAGTATCATCACTCATCATTAATCACCCGTCAATGAAGCAATCTGCATGGCAAACAAGCTTTGTGGCTACTCTTTCACTCGCCAGCCACCCAATTATGTAGGTTCGTATGCGGTCATCGTTTCTGTTTGGTAAAATCATAATGTTTGTTTGGGAAACATTGTTTTGTCACTGGCGGGTGGGAGTATTTCCTAATAGTTGTTGTTTTATCATTTTTTTTTTTTTTTTGATGATGATTTGTTTTTTTAATTTTCTTTTAATGTTCAGCTCTTCAAACGCTTCAAAGACGTTTGGTTTGGCTGCTTGCCTCAGTGTTATCAAAGGCTGGCGATTATATTATAATGATTTTTTAAACGACATCAAAGACGAAGATTGTTGATTCGTTTTCAATGGTTTTTATGCTTGAAGATACAAATCTTCGTCATTTGTAAAACAAATTTCCATTTTTTCGGGCTTATAAGGCCGTTCTGGCAGACAGTTTTTAAATAAAACAAGAATCGAATACACGGAATAAAAATAAAATTTTCTTAATTTTCAACATAAACAAGTTTGACTTTGAAGTTTTTGTTGTTGTTTTTTACTTCACATGATATTAAAGTCAATAGCCCCAAGTCACACGGGACGGAAAGGTAATATATTTTTATTTCAATTTTAAAATATTATTGTGTATCTATATGATTTATCATTATCTAAATCATGTTGGTTTTAAATAATGTCTTATTTAAGGGCAATAGATCATAACTATAGGGCTGCTGTAAGAAACGTTTAGTCACTTTTAAATAAAAATGCACTTTTAGTCTGCTATCAACAAGAAAAATAATACTTTAGCCGCAAAAGTCTGCTCTAAACCTAAAACCAGCAGAAGTTGCTTTTAATTAATTTAACAACAGATTTGATCAAGCAGGTCACATGTAAGAACAAATGGGCCTTTTCTCAAAACGCAAAATAGGTGTTCTGATAAACACATATCGTAAAATCTTTAGTTTTGCGTTTAGAGGTCACAAAATAGGTGTTTTGACAAACGCAAATCGCTTAAAATTTGCTTTTAGCATTTGATTGACTTTGACTTTCAAGAAAAACTAAAATGAAATGAAATTAATTTTTCACGTTTTGAGTTCACCGATTTAAAAATTGTTCGGTTAGTTGTTCCCTTAAACTGACGATTTGAACAAACAGCTGAAATGTGTTGCCGTCTCTTCAGAAAGTATCCGAAATGCACTTTTACTCAAGCTATGAAATTTAGCGCAAAAATCTTGAAAGTTTTTATACTTCCGTAAATGTAATGGTTAGGAAATTTCCCTTAGAAATCGCTTCTTAATTAATTCTTTTTGGATTGATGCTTAATATAAGGACTGTTGGCATTTTTCTCTTTTGTTCGTTTTAAATTTCTTATAATTTTTATTTGTTTCATTTTGATAAAAAATATGTTTAAAAATTTAGGAGCTTTGAATTCGCCTATATCTAGTAAAAAATTCGAAACTTGTGAATGAAAGTGTTTCGTTAACATGTTTAGTTAGTTAGAAATGACCCTTTACATAGGTCCTATCCCACAATGACGAACGTTGATGTTCGCCAATACTTTGCACAAAAGAAAACATATTAAAGGCGAACTAAGTGAGGATATAATTGTGATATTTTGGAAATCATGAATATTGAAGAGCGTGGAAAAATAAATTTAAATCAGGGTTTTGCCTCACAAAAAGCTGCCGAAATTTAACGTTCGATATCAAATTGTAAATATGTTGTATGAAAAATTTCATAAAGCTGGTGCAATTAAGACACGGGATTAATTATGTACAAAGTACAATGACGATATTACTCAGCTGCATTTATAATTTATATATATTTTTTAAATTGAAATATTTTGAAATTCAATTCTGACTCTCTTTAAAGTTTATTTTTGCATTTTAATTGTGTTTCGTAAGCATTAAAATTTGAATATAGACTGCGGGTGTAGTCTTCGTCAGCGTTAAACCCAACAAAAATCATCCTGTTTAGAAATTGTATTTTATTTTCACCATCAAATATATTTTTTTAAATTCAATAAAACGATTTTTCACATATGACTCTTATGCAAGAAAAAACAACAATTTATTTGAAAATATGGATTTCATTTCACAGCGGTCAAGCATACGACGAAGTCTGTTCCAAAAGTGGGGGGAATTTTACAATTTCGCGGCGTGCGTGCATTTGATCATTACTTCTTTGCTTCTTAGCCTGTTTAGTTTGTTTGCGAGAGGGATACGATTTTATGTTGTGAAAGGAATTTGCATTTGTTGCATAAAAGTTGGAATTATGTCCTAAGAAGCACTTGAAATTTTAATAGTTTGTGCTTCTAATGTACTAATAAACACTCTGAGTGAGAAAACTGCTTATAAACTCTCAGTGTTTGGTGCACTTGATATTGCAATTATATTATCCTTGACACTGTGGGCTTTCTCTGACCAAAATTGCAAATACTAGTCCCGGAAATTGTCCTACAAATGCAATACAGGTAAGAGGAAAAGCAATGCGTATCAGCGGTGCATAAACGTACTGTTTTTGGACTGCAAAGCAAAATCGAAAATGTTTTGCAGTTGCACTCTTGCAAGACATTTGCACCACTGAAGGAACTGCACTGTTGGCCTTTCGCTTGCGTGCCATATAAACTTGCTCTGTTTACTGTTTTTAATCTCTTTAATGCGTTTCTTTGTTGTTTTTGTTATACAAAGTCAAATGTTAATGAGATAAATCAAATTTGCATAACTCATTAAAGTTTCTGAGAACTTATTGAGCAACTGGGCAGATACGAGTATGTGTGTGTGTGTTTAGCAAAAAAATGTTGTACTAACCGAAATCCGAATTCATTAAGATCTTTTGAAATCGAAACAATTGTGATTTAAAGATGAAATCTTGTTTTGTCTTCAACTATTTGCTTTTTTTTAGTAAAAACTATTCGCCAGCAAAATTCTAAAATTACAAAAAAACAAAATTAAATATTTAAATAACGAGTTTGTAGACGGTACTTGCATTTTTATAAAAACCGCTGCAGAATTTTGACTCGCAAATAGAAGAAGAACAAAGTTTGTGTGTGAGATTGTGTTTTTTCATGCTGGATGAATGAGTTGATGAAATTGCGAGTTTTTATAGTTTTTTTTCTTGCAATTAACGTTTTCGAAATTAGTTTTATCAGCAGTTTGTTAATATAAAATTGCTAAAAATATTCAAGCAGCAACCAAAAGGAAGCATTACACTGTAAACACAATTGTAATTTAGAATATGAAATGAGATTTTTCATTGTATGAGGGTTTTCAGTCGTGCTTCCTATTTTCGTGTAATTAATAAATGAGTAAACACTGATTTCTCAACTTCATATTATAACAACTGAATATTGGGTGATAATAACTTTGCAATTAAAATATTGGTATTATGGAGATGGGGTTGTGACCCAACATGATATGAATAACTGTCAAAATTCAAGTGAGGGGGGCTAAAACAGATATTTTCATTTCCAAAACCGTCGGAGTGCCTTTAATTTGAGCTTCAGGGTAATGCACATTTGGTTGTTGTTGTAAGCTGAAGGTTTTTATAGGAGGTGTATTTGAAGTTTTGATTTTACAAAAAGAAGACGAGGTAAAACACTAAAAAACATTATTAATGCTAATGATTTTACTCATAAAAAATAGTTTTAAAGAGTAACAAACAATATTTTTATAACCAGAAAAAAAAATTAATATTGGTTTAACGATCTTGTTCATTAAACAAATTTTTTTTTGTTTATTAAGGGTTTGTTTATTGTAAAAATTTTGGTACAAAATAAAACACATAAACCTGTAATAAAAAAATATGTATGTAGCCTTCATGAGAGAGAGATTTTACCTATTGACTTAAATTTATATATTGTGATATTTGTTTGAAAAATAGTTTAAAATTAAAATAGTCATAAAACAAAATGTGAATTTTTTTTTCACATGCGGCATCTTTGATTTTCCATACAATTGTTTCGAAATGAGTGAATTATTGTGAAAAACACAATCAGTAGAAAACATTTTGTTCGGGATCGAACTTAATTAAGTATTTATTTCGTTAAACGAGCATATAAAAATGTTTCTTTTAAAATCCTATTCCTTTGAGAACGATATAAAATTAAATTGAACGACGTGGTTATCAGGGACATGTGGTTTCAAGAACACGAGAAATCACAATTGACAAATTATACCAGCGATTTGAAAAAATGTTAAGCATCCGCATAGATCGCGCAATTTGACTCCGTTAGTCGTTTTTTGTGGAGGTTTCTCAAGTCGCAGGTCATTTCGAATAAACTATAAAGCACACTGGCCACCACCGATATTAAGAACGCCATCGGTCAATTTCAGAGAAAAAATGGTGAAAAGTTGGATATTTCATACACATGCTACTGAGTTTTGCTGCGGTGCTTTTTTGTACGATTTTATATTGCGCTCTGTAAGATATCTTCTAATCTATTAAAATTCAACGCCAGGAAATACTTCATGAAATAGCCTAATTAATTTGGCTTAGGAATGATTTTTATTATTCGCCAACCAGCACGTTCCAGTAAAGTTGCGTAAAAAATAATGATTTCTTATCCACCCCAAATACACTTTCTAGCTGCGCAAGAATGTATGTAAATTGTATTTAAACCAAAGTTGGCCAACAGAAGATGATCTTCCACTATCATTATTTGTGCGGTTTTCCAATCTTGTTGATCGAGTTTACAACTAAAACCGAAGCCTTCAATAATGATGAAGATGTGGAAAATATGTTTTTGTCACTTAATGTTTTACTTAATTTTTTTTTTAAATAAAACAGCCGGTGTAGACACATAAAACCAGAAAGATGTTTTTTTGGTCTCTATTTACGAGTACATATTTATTTTTGACACAAATATAGTTTTGCGAACACTTTATGGCATAAAGTTGATTAATTTTTGATATTTTTTTATTGATTTCTTTCATGTCAGTCGTATTCTTATGAGAAAATTTACTTAGTATGTATTTGAGTGCATATCTGTATGTTGTTCATACATTCACAAATAGATAAAATATATAAAAGTTGTTTTCAAATACTCGAATTTTAGTTTCATATACGAGCACGCGATCATATCGACCGAAGAAAAAACAAAACATAACCTACAAATTTATACATGTAATACTTAATATATATAATACATAAAGTAATAAATATGGTTTTTAAATATTGATATAACATTTTTTAGTTACATAAAAAAATATCACTTTCTTGATCGTCTTTTGCAGCAATTATTTTAACTATAACAAACACGATAGTGGGACAAGAGTCGTCATTCTTTAGAAAACCATGGCCAACATACAGTCTACAAAATATGCCACAAACACGATTCACATGTCATGACAAAATACTTGGCGGCTATTATGCAGATCCGGAGGCTCAATGTCAGATGTTTCATGTCTGTGTTAAAGTAGCTGGAGTGGGGGTAAGTCAAATGAAACCACATTAAGAGTATAATTATCAATAAACATTTTCTTCTTCAAAACTTTATTGTATTTCCATAAAAAGGTTATGGGCAGCTACAAAAGTGAATATTAAATGGCTTTTTTTTTTAGAATATAGAAAGGATGTACGTATTAAAGCCTTATAGGAACTTTAAAAAGTACTCAATATCGCTTAAGTTTTCTTGACTCTGTCAGTGAACTTCAAACGTTCGCGGGTAACGTTCATTCAATTGTGTTGGTACATTTGTCTGGAACATGTTTTCACTGTTTCAGCTATTTAGCAATTTTAATATGTTTGTGTGAAGCATAAAAGGTGGAAGGAAGTATTACGTCTGTTTGGCGATTTTCTGCTGTCAAAAAAAAAAATATTCCAACAATTTTCAACTAATTTTGTGGAAAGAATGGTTCAAAAGCACTTGAAACAGTGACAAAAGGACACCCTGGTTCGTTTCAAAGCTGTTTAAATTTTATCAAAATTCTCGTAATTTTTTTAACAAAAATAATATTTTAATCATGGGACGACCTAATGGGACTTTTCCCTGATCCCAAGATTGAAGAACCCCATGAAAGGATGGAGATGATAAAAACCGTTTCGGTGAAATGGCTCAGCGACGAGAAGTGCTTATCAGAAGTACTTTGAGGATGGGAAAAAACGTTGATATTATTTCTAAGGGCGACTATTTTGAAGGGGATCAAATGTATGAATAAATAAATGTTAATAATAAAATAATTATAATATAAATAAATTATTAATTAATATAAATAAAGTGCTGTTTAGCAGAGTTTTACCGGCAATCAGCACAATTCATCAAAAAAGATATATACAATTATTTGTATTTCTGTGCTTGTACCAACTTGCGAATTATATATTTTTTTTGATTTCAAAGATTAATTTTTGGGATTGGGTTCAACTAATTGGGGGGGGGGGGGGGGGGAGGGGAACCTAAAACAAAGTAATCAGCGGCGGCGCTTTCAATTTCACCTGTTATGGAATACTGTTGGGAATAATAGTACGTACTCTGGCTTTTTACTGATAAAATTACCCACCTAAAACCAACCTCCTCCATTCATGAAATACATTCACTTGTGTGTGTATGTGTGTGTGTTTGTGTGCGGCTGTTTTTACATAAACGTTTAAAGCGATGCAAGAAAATTATCTGTGACGGCGGCTAAAATGTCTTAAGTAAATAACTTAAAATTTAGAATGTTCACAGACTTAGAGTGTTTTCGATCAATGTCTTCAGAGATTCAATGCTCTAGTAAATGCAATGCACATTGTAATGCAATCCTGAGGCACACAACTAAGCAATTGTTGTTACAAAAACAAAACGTACTGGATGTTGTTGTTGTTAAGTTTGCTTTTTTTTCAACACGCGTAAATGTTAAAGTGTAAATTCAAATGTATGGATGTACTCGTATGTATGTATGTATCAATGGATGTGGATAGATGGCTGAGTGACTCCGGTGCACCGGTTAGTTTGTCTCCGAGACTGTTTGCACTTCAGTTGGCAAATGTCTTACAAACAAATAAATAATCTTGGCTACATTTGCAGTCAATAAAATTTTATCTTACTAAATGTACATTTAAATTAAAAACACACATTTTGCAAAACTTATTGCTGTTGGTTGGTGTGTGCACAGAATTGCATTGATTCGAGTGTTTTTAATAATATTTCTTCTTCTTTTTTTGTTTGTTCCATTTTGTGTGTTAGTTGGTTTTTGAATGTCGCCTCGCACCGTTAAAGCCGAAACCATGGGGCATTTTATATTCTCCATTTTAAATGTTAAAGTGTGTTGAAAAACAGATGCTCCCAGCCAAAAGGAAAACCGAGAAAAAAAAACAACAACGACTACGACAATGGATTGTTAGTTGGTGGTTGTTGAATGTTTTATGTTGCTGTTGCTGTTGCTGTTGCTGTTGTTGTCTTTTTTCGACAGTTTTTGTTTGGTGACTAAAATGTTGAAAACGACTTTTTCTGGTGTCGTGACTGGCAACGTCTTCTGTAATATTTGCGTGTATAAGTTTTGGTTTGTTCGTTTCTGTGGAAATTGATATTTCTAGTAGTCATGTAGTTTATTTTCTGCTTTATTAAACAGGCTACGAGTCAGATATTTGCCTCAAGTGACCTTTAACTAAAACGAAAAGTCTTCAACAGCTGAATTAATATATTTTAATTTTGTGTCGGTGCTTTTTTCTTATACAATACAAGGTTAATAGTATTTTTATGTTGTAGGAACCGTCCAGAAAATTATATATTTTTTTTAGGAAACGCACGTGTATGTGCATATGTCGGTCATGTTACTTGGCCTAAAAGTTTATCAAAAATAAACAACAAGCCGTGTGTAGTATACACTTGTCAGTGTCATATTAGAAATTAAAATCCTATCAGTCAGTTGGTCACCCTATAACTTCAGCTTTGAAGCTGATATTGTTGCTCAGGTGTTTGCTGGTGCATTCCACCGTAGGCTGAAGCTCGAAATTTTGTGAATGGGCATAGTGTTGTCCTTCCAGCGCTGGCAAAATTTAAAACCGCCTTCTTGTCTTCTACATATTAAGACAACAATATTCATGTGTTTTAGATCCCTAGAGAGTCGTATTAATTGCATTAAATTCTATATAATTTTTTTCTAAAGCCTCACTTCATGTCATTATTGATATACATCTATATAGTGGATTCCCAATAGTACGCACCTCCGTTTTCACGAGATTCCACTTGGGAGGCCAATTTTTGCATAGATTACTTTGGGACTGCGTAGTAGTCAGCAGTTGGTATGAATTTTTGTGCCAACAAGTTCTTTTTTAAGCTCCACCCGCGGGGAAACACGATAAGCCAATAAAATTATTTCCCGGCCGGAGAGGGGAGGGGAGTCCCTCTGTTTAAACGGCAACCAACACTCTGGAAAGTTCATGTATGACTTCGGTTGGTAGGTTCTTCTGCAAACCTCACCAAAGTTCAATTAGCAGAACTGGTACCAGCATTCCCCTAAGATTGCATTTTGGCACTGTGGCTCTAGGCTGAAATGTTCTGGCTGTGGCTTAAACTTAAAAATACAGGAAGAAGCTTTAGTAGACATCGGGTTAGAACACTACACTCGGTGATGCAAATGTCCTCGAAGTGCTGTTGTCCTGTAACAGATTATGTTCTTCATAAGGAACTAGATGATGGAGAATGTACAGGCGAGTCTGCTTAAGGTCTATTGTTCCTTGAGGATTTCGGGCTACCAACTCGGGTGATTACAGTGTCTAGGGAATTACTGGCAGAAGGGATTAGAGAGCCTCAGCTCTCGAACAAGTGCCTTGTGTTATCTGCCTTCCCCACATAATACAAGATGTAGCCAGCAATGCATGCCTGGGAAGCTATTGTTCATGTGGGCAATAATGAAGCGTTGACAAGTTCATTTTGTGCGATTGGACCAACGTCACATTAGGCAAGTCGAAAAAATAAAAGGATACCAGACTGGTTTTTTAGGACAAACAGAACCGCATATTGCCGTTAAGAGTAGGCGGTTAAAGAAAGAAAGAATTGTAACCAAATTGGACGTCCATTGTACAGTGAAACTTTGATATAACGAATCTGTTGCAGCTCTTGATTCGTAATACATACTAGTTCGTATAACTTGTTTTACTATAGACGTATTACAGCAAAATACAAATAAAAATTAAAATTTTTACAGGTAAATAAATAATAAATAAAGGGTTTCGAATGGGTACTTCGTTGTTCACATTCACGTGCAAACACATTTAGACTTCGCTGTTTTTAGAATGGGACCTCACCAGCTGGGCTTGCTTCTGATTTCATTTCATATTTCGCTATATATAGAGGCCTTACGGTTCTTCATTACAGCCGCAATGAATATATTTTGTATGGAAAACTTTGCGTTAAAGCGAATTTTTCCTAGGAGCATTGCGAAACATTCGTTGTGTTCAGTTTCTAATTCGTTATGCCAAAGTTTCACAGTTTAAAAATGAATGTGTGTTTTAAAATTCCGCAAGAAATGATTAAAAGCTTGGAAAAACGGAAAAGTGGATGTATCAATTATTTGGCCCAAAATAGTAGCACCTTGAACAAATCAATACCAGTGTTACCAGGTCGGTGCATACACAATTTTAATAAGCAAACAAAGTAGTTTTTTATTTGTTCTCTATGCGCCCAGACATTTATCTCAAGTGATATATGTCATAATTGCATTTAGGACAAGTGATGAGTGACTTTGACCAATTTGTTTTAAAAAATTGGTCATGGCATGACCGATAACACGTTTTCCTTGAATGCTAATACGTACATACATACGAACTCATGAGAAAATATTAAGAATACTGATAATAGTATATTTTTCCAACTATCGGTGAGAAATGCTTTATATTGGTAATCACAGTAAAAAAATTCTTTCCTTCTAAACTGAAAATAAACCAGATTTGTTTGAAATGATTTCAAATAATTATTTTAAATTTATTTTAGCTGCTGTTTAATGTAACTTTTGTGACTTCTGAATGTCATTCGTCGCTTAGAATTGCCTTCAGCTTGTTTTTCTCTTCCATCATTAGTTTTCAAACAACATTGTCTACTGGCGGCTGGTTGACAGTTGAAATGTTGTTGTGGCATCTACGGAACGGTGCTGGGAGTCCAATCGACTTTGAAGCCATTTATCTGCTTTGTTCGCTTCGAACAGGGAAAATATCAAAGTTGAATGCTAAATAAATAAATTAATAAATAGCGTTTATTTTATTGCATTGACTGTTTGTTCCGGTTGAATGTGGTACGACTATTTGCCAGCGCACAGACGTATCGATTCTTTTGCTGCAAATAATCAAATTAATTTAAATTTACAAGTACTAAATAACAAAGAGGAGAATAATAATATTAAATATAAAAATACAAGAACAGGTTAATTTATTGTGCTGTTTGTTATGAATTGTTGAAATAAATCTGTACAGGGTTTCATAAATAAAGAGGAGTTGCTGAAAGTTAAAGCAAAACAACGTCTATAACCTTTGAAATTTAATCAAATTGTAGAGGTTGTGTTCGCAACAAAATTCAAAAAATTCACTTGTCAAAACGTGGGAATTTTATTTTATTTGATTATTTTTTGCTATTTGCAGGTACAAGATTTTCGCTTCTTATGTCCAAATGGTACAGCATTTGATCAAGAAGCCCAAATTTGTGCTGACTGGGGCGATGTGGACTGTGAACAATCGGTTCTGTATTACGGTAGCGACAATTTTGATCTCTATCGTTTGGGGTCTGGTTTCGAAAGTAAACGTGCTCCATTGGCCGAAGAAGATGAGTCTACATTCCACCTACAAAGAGCCGAAAGTGGTAAAGTTTCACTTTTTTTTTTACCATCAAAATACATTGTGCTGGTATTTCCGAATATATGTAAAATTTATCTGTTTTCTCCAATACACTCCGTTTTTAGGTGATGTAAGACGTTTTAAAGAAACTCGTGTTGATCAAAAGTCACGCCCTGATCAACCGCCTAATTACACCAAACACTTTGAGACTGTAACGCGCGGTACCTTCAACAGCTTCAACAACAATATTGCGAATACACAACAGCAGCAGCAAAATCTTAAAACAAAGAAGCAAAAACCTCCGCAAACGGAAGCAACGAAGAAACCAATTGTCAGTTATTACACACCGACCTCAACAACGACAACTACAGAACGCAACTATAATGATGATTCAAAACGTAAGTTTTATTTCAATTTAGCTATTTTGTTGTTAACAAAACACACGTCGTTTGTTAAAGTGTTTCCGCTGCTGGCCTAAAATGTCAATTTATTTATTTAATTATTGTATTAATGAAGGAATGCGTTGAATTGTTACCACAGGGGTTTTTGAGTACTGGAAACTCCAAGGACTATCTGTTCGGTTCGAAAAAGAATAAGAATATTTTTAAACATGAATGTAGTTTATAAATTTACATTTATATAATAAATATGTAAATGCCGAAGTTTTGCTTCAATTACACTTCGCACGAACAAAATGTCAGCGCCGTCATTAAAGTCGACTTGATGAAGTCACTTTTTATTTTAAATGTTGCGCTCAGAATATAATTGGTCCAGCCTGTGAGTGTACCCGTTTAAGTCCCATATCTGAGCTAATGCTATCGTTCCATTGGAACACAGGGCTACTACTTTTTAATTCTAATTTAATTCAACTCTATGAAAAGCTCTTGCTGCTCCAATAGCATAAATTTTCGTTTACAATTTTTTCAAGTTCCCTTAAATTTTGCTCAGAAATTGGGACACAGAAACATTTGCAAAGACTGTTGACAAAACGAGGCGAACTTTAATTTTTCTCAAAATGATATTTATTTATTCCTCAATTTCGATTTTCGATTTTGTCCCCTTCAAAGTATTCTCCCTTAAATATAATCCACTTATGCCAGCGGCATATTCTGATGTGGACTTTCTCGGCGATTTGGTTTTACTTCTTCAATCGTCATGGATCTCTACAATCTTGGGATTAGGCACAGACTTGAACAGATATAGTACATCGGTAGAGAGAGGAATATGGCGTTTTAGACAGTATGTTCCTTTGTATTAAACAAATGTTAATGGCTAAGCATTTAGGCAACCCGTAATTTAAGTAGATTATGAAAATAAAACCGTATTCCATATAAAAGTGGCGAGGAGATCAGTATTAGTCTTGTTTTATAGGGAACGCTAGAGAAAGTTTATTTAAAACCGAAACTACGAATGATATTGTGTTACACTCATTAATGTATTGTAATAATTCCAAAGTTAAATTTGTATCTTTGCAGAAGACTTGGATGACATTTTCAAAGGCTCTCATAGTTCTAACTTCTTCTCCAATCGCAATGGCGGCCGCGAAGATGACTTTTTAGATCACCCTGTTAAACCGTCACTGAAACCGAATGATTTTTCAGATTTCAGCAGAAAATCACAAGTTTCGACTATAGGAAAATCTCGTGTAACACCCACCAGACCCAAACGACCCCTGCAAACTTCAACCACGCTAGTAAGTTCACCAACAACTTCAACTGCGGCCCCCAAGGCAGCTAAGAAAGTTACACAACATTCTTATTACAATACCGATTTCTATGACTACACGCAACACAAGTCCACTTCTCCGGCCAGTCAATTGCTTTCCAGCACCACTGTTACGACACCCAGACCCGTTCCGAGTCAAAGTAATGCCAACCGTTTTTACATTGGCTTAAGCGACTTCCAAACCCAAATTAAAATACAACCCACAACCTACAATCCGAATCGCTATAAGGCCACAACTACGAAATACACAGAATTTAAACGCGACAAAAGTGATGCAATTTCCTACAATAAACATTCGGGACCAATTAAGAAGGCACAGAAATTTGATCAAACGCAACAAAAACAAGGCACGCAAAACTCAACGTTCGGAAAGTTAAATGAATTTAATGAATTTGCAAAAATTAAGCCCCAACCACCACAGCCATTTCAACCTCAACCACCGGCCAAAACATTTGAAGCCCCTGCCAGAACCAGTATAGAGCCACAATATTATCGCTCTCGTGGTCACGCACAAGCGCGTGTTAACAACCAGCAACCAGAACCTTTTAGAGCTCCGCAAAGACAATCTATTAAGACCACAGAAAAAGTTAAAGAGAAGCCTACCGTGGCGGCAAAAACCGAGTCAAAACCGAGAGGGTTTGTTAGTCGAGGAAGCATTAACTACAAGGCCACTACTCAAAGAGACAGCGAGACTTATCCCACAACTACTAGTAACAACCACAAAAAATTCTCCACTTTAGTTCCAAAAGACAAATATTCCCCCACCACCTTTAAGCCCTCGACTTACAAAAAGGCCTACGAAAATAGTTTTTATCAAACTCAACAAACCGTTCGCCCGTCAAATCAGCCTCAGAAGCCCTCTTCAACCCTCAGCTCCACCACAGTGTATACTACCCCCAATCCGTACTATAATGCCGACGAAGACGATGGTCAATATCATCCGGAATTATATGAAATCGATTATTCAAGAAGTAACTTTAACCGGCAGAGACAAACTGGCAGCCCGCCTGCCTCAACCACCAGTCCTTCCACTACCACCACTCACAAGCCCTTCAAGCAAAACTTCAACAGCCCTGTAAATCACTTAAAAACCCAGCAGCAAACGGCCCTATTGAAAGAACAAACTGCTGCAGCGGACTTAAGCGACGAAGATGAACTGTTTAAAACCGCCCAATCGCTTAACTTTGGCGCTGCCAGCATCAACAAATTACGCGCAGATATTTTCAAAGCTGAAAAAACTTCTCAACAATACAATTCGCAATACAATCCACATAATTCGGTAACTAGTGCAAAGACAACAACCCCTTCGACACCGTTCACAACAGCCACCGCATATTTCACTCATCCCTCATACTCCGCCTCAACGCAAACCACATCACGCCCCACAACGTTCACAGTTCCGCCATCAACCACTGCAACACCAACCACTGCAACACCAACCACTGCAACACCAACCACTGCAACACCAACCACCACAACCACAAGACGCCCCCCAACAACAAAAACAACACCAGCAACTAAACACACAACTGCTTATCCATACAATGTTACCAAAAGTGGAAAACATGCGTCAGATAAACTGGAGAAAAAGTCGAAGAAGACGGATAACAAAGGCAAAAAAAAGACCTCGAAAAGACCGCCGCATGCCGACGAGGACACAAGTTACGACTATGCCTATTACGATTCCGATACTTTAAGCGAAACGCCTCAAGAATATCCAGAGTATGAAATACAAGAATTCACTAAGACCCGAAGAAATTAGAAAACCAATTCCAAGCTCAGCTGTTGACAACAAGACACATTCGAACACTGAAAACTTTTCCAGTGATTTTTCCGTAGTTCGCGAATAAATCATCAATGGCCTTAAAATAGAAGATTCTTGTATCGAAATATGCAAAAGTTTTATCCAGTAACAAATTGATACCAGCGAAATTTTAATGAATCCCCATCCCAACTTGCCGGCTTTGTCTATGATTTTCCCCTTGTCAATCATTCAGCGATTAACTGAGTATTAAGGCTATAAAAACGAATATTTTTCTTGACTGCAGAACAGAATGTAGGGATGTGAATGATGTGGTCGTCTTTTTTTCGGTCAACTATTTTACAGCTGCAACAAATGCCTGACCACGGGA
Organism: Epicampocera succincta; assembly: GCA_932526305.1. Lineage (NCBI taxonomy): Eukaryota > Metazoa > Arthropoda > Insecta > Diptera > Tachinidae > Epicampocera > Epicampocera succincta. Next base: position 66,463,037 of record OW052034.1, read on the forward strand.
TAAAAACTCGCATGTCATTCACTGTTTTCAATGATATTTTAATACACTTTTGAAAAATTAGAAAATTGAATATGAAAAAATTAAATGATGAAAAATTCTTTTATTTCAATCACATGCCTAAGTGTTTGCTGGGCTCAGGTGATCTATACGTCGAATCCCCATCACAAATAATCAAACCACTTTCCATTTAGTAAAGACATCATATTTTCTTTTGTGGATTGCAAATCTCGGTCTTACCTGCGCCACTACATCGAATTTCTTTACATCATTGAAATAATTACATGTCTTCTCTACTCTTATAATATGTGAAACGAAAACTAAAAAAAAATGTATTTCTAGTTATTTAAATTGAGGGAAAAGTTATTCGTAACTCTTTAGACAAATATAGATTTTTTTTTAAGAAAAATAGTTATTTAAAACACAGGATACAACTTTAATGTAGAGATGGATTTTATACTCTTATTTTCTGTATTTAGATGGATGAAGTCCTTCTAGAGTTGTTGCAACAACAATTTTTGAAAAATAGTTATTACCGAAACATGATTTTAATACAACAAAATTTGTTATTTTTATTATTTGGAATTAAAAATTTTATATATTAAGCATTTTTGTATTTTGTAAATATAAATTATATGTAAGATATAAGTTTTGAAAATAAAAAAGATTTATATGTGTGTGTGTGTGTATGTCAATGCGGTTGCGTGTGTTTATTGGGGGATCGGTAAATATGCCATCAGTCCGAAATGGATGCGCTTGAAAACCGTTAAGGCCGTCTTACACGATCATACAGAGTCGTACGATTTATTCATAGGAAAATCTGCTAGAAATCGGTCCGACTTTGAAAATCGCATCAAAATGGCTTCTAAAACGTAAAACCAAAGAGAAAATCAAATTTCATGTGATCACTTCTACTTTTGTTCTTGTTATTTGTGTATTGAAACAAAAGCTACTTAGTTCCTGTTCAAAGCTTAAAATTTCCTGGAAAAGATCTTAAAAATACTGCCAAGTTCTGGTTCTCAAAAATCGTCAAATTTAGTATAAAATAGTCCCAAATCAGCTCTGAGCTGAAGAACAACTCCCGCGTATCGTATCGTAATTATTTGATAAGTGCAGTTGGGGCTTGGATTTTTGGAGTTTTGTGTCTATCTCGCACTGGTTGGCTGATTGTCCTCAGACAACTGTGGTGTTTTATGTTTAATTTGAGAAATATTCTGTCAACCAGGTTGCCAGTTTCTATGTGAAGGCATGGGATGCACGAGTATTATTGTCTTCGTTACTCAGCACATGCTGTGCAGTTATAACTTGTAAATTGACTTTTCAAGTTATAAACTAATAAATAAATATATAATAGTACAAAACTACTCCCATTGTGAAAATAACATTCTTGGCACTAAAAATCGTGAAAATGATGATGAATCGTTAAGTCTGGCAGTCGAGATCTCGAGAGCTCTTGTGATATTAAACTAATATTAAATATTTGTGTTGACAGCTTTTGGCATATACGACAACACTATTAATTAATTATTAAATAAATAAATTGTCATGTTTTACATTTTAAAATAAATATGAGCTGTTATCATTATAAAATAATCATTGGCACGATATAATTTCAATATTACACACAATTTAAGTTACACAAATTTTTACTTTGTGTTTTACCCATTTGATAGTCTGGCTTGTCGCCATTTTGTTAAGAGCCCCTTATTGTGAAGGCTAAATTACTAGTATTTTGATGTTTTCAAACAAATAGATCTAATTTTTATGTTTTATAATCTGGCCACAGAATCCAGACACAATGTTTTCATAAAATATCTTATTTTGTGGTCAACATCGCCAAAGTTTTGTCATACTTTAAGGCGCTAAAGTAGTTATTAAATATTTCCTGAAGCGCCACTCTTGTTTTATGTTATGTTTCAAACAAAACAAAAACTTGCATGTCGTTATTTTATTGCAAAATTGGAAAATGTCACGTATGGAATGTTTTTATTTGCTACGAAATGTTTTATATTTCACAGGATAAGCAATTTTAGTTAAAATATTTTGAAAACTGTAATAAACTATATTAAATACAGTACAACAATTATTAAGTTATTGGCAAAATACGGCCGCAAATGTTGCGAAAAGTTTGTGGAAATTGGTGTTGCAGATAGCACGTGACCAAAATCATATATAAACATTAATGTCGTGACATTTTCCATCCAATAAAGGCCGTCTAATTAATATTACGAACACATACATATCTTTGTTTTATTACCATTTATATGTAGCTCTAAAAATAACCAGCCTGTGCAATAGTGCGTAATTGCACGATCATGCAACGTGTGTAACATCGTTAATACGGGTTTGTGAATGGGCTAAATATTTATGAACTTTGTGAGAATTGCGTGTTTTAGATTATTAATGGGTTTAAACTACTAAGTGAAAATTGAAAACGGAAATATTTATATTACATACATACATACATACATATATGTATGTATCGTCGTCGAAAATCCAAAAGTACGTATCATCAAAAAACCAAAATTGAGTTTTTGATTGATTATGATATGATATGATATGTTTCTACCAATTTTTAGATTTTTGCTACCAAAAATAACGCTTTTATTTTCACAAGTCAAATGAACGAACGTATCATTAAATTTGAGGTAAGAAATCAAAATAAAATATTTGAATTTTTTCCGTTGTTTTTAAGCGTTGATGACGGTTAATCTGGTCCGTGCTTTAGCTTATGGTCCATCGGCAATCCTTTGTTTAAAAACTGATATTAAAGAAGATTACAAGATTCTTCCACAACGAGCAGACAAAAATCCGAATTCAGCCATTTTAACCTCTTGCATCCTGACAGTATAAAAATTTCCAAAAAGAAATGGCAGCATTTACAGGACCTTAAATTATTGCTTCCTTCGGACTGTCACTATTTTTATGATATTCCATTTGAACAGTGAATTGTTTGGCTTTCTGTATTTTTTTTTTGCTATTTATGAACTTGAATTTCATACATATTTGTGTTTTGTATTATTTAAATTATAAAAGTAGTATTTATTTTAGTGAAGCATAATTCCTCTTATCAAATGATAATAATAAAAAAAAACAGAATTTATTCTTTCATTAAACTTAAAGCTAAAACTTTTTAACTATTTTACTTTTGTTTAAAAAATATATTTATGATGATGGTCCTTTGGTTTCAGAAAACACAAATACAAAAGAACTTAACAACTACAATATAACTTAAGAAATATTTCGAAAAATATAGTGTTTTCCCTTGAATTAGTTCAGTTATTTGAGGGTTTCAATTGTCTCTATATCTGAAGTTTTTTTTATTTTATAACGTTTTTTGCTTCTCCTGTAAAATTAGAAAAAGTGATGCCACGTACTTTTGGATCTTTGACGACGATATATACATTTACTTTTTCTTAATTTTGGAATCAGAATCGTGAACGAATATATGCCAAGTTAATAGTGACAATAACTTAATGGTGCTGCTCAAAAACACAATAAATCCCCAAAATATATCTCGAGAAATTAGTAGCAAGGGGCCAGACAGCTTTCTTTAATATTTTACTTATGGCAAAGTTTTTTTACCTTTTGCTTTTTTGTCGTTGCCTTAATATAGAAAGGCCCTAAACTGTTTTTTCCTCAAATCGAGTTTTTTTGTTATAAATTTCGAAAGATGATCTTCCAACACATCTTTGATAAAAAAAAAATGACGTGATCCGACTAAAAATAATAAAAATACAAACAGTTGAAAAAAGTTTCGCAACTACAAAACTTTCATTTTATTGTTTTTTTTGTTAGTTTTTTCTCTCTCCTGAAAAGTTAGGAAAACGTTACTCAGGGCCTTTCTATATTAAGGTATCGGTATGTAAATTTGTTTTGTTTTGTTGGCAGTCGCCTGTTCGTGATAAAAGTAAAATATTTCACACAAATGAAATACTTCTTGTTTTTGTATTATTAGATTTATTTTATACATACATTTACTTTGGAAATCACAAATTATTTATGAATTTCGTTTATCTGAAAGCGATTTCCGTCTCAGCGTTAAGTTCAAACTCAAAAATATGCGAAATGTTCAGTAAAAAAGGAATAAAATCGGTTTTTGGAAAATCACTCCATTTTAGTGATCAGTCTCGAAATTTTTGACGCACGCATCTCGGCATGGGAAACATGTAGAGCAACATATTGAAAGCTGCTAGGCCCACAGCGAAAGCACAAGAAGCTACCACATCGATTGTCTCCTGTGAAGATAAATACAGGCATATACGTTTGTTATTTGGTTGCAGGTAAGAAGAATAAAACTTACGTCCGGATCGGCCAAGCCGAGACGTTCGTGCAGAAAATCGGCTGGCTTTGGGCATATAACGGATGCGGTGGGTGTACAATTCATTTTACGTGTCTGGAAGGCAATGCTGTGCAGCAAAGATGATGCGTAGCGTGTATGGGTACCTTTTGTGTTGTCTTGCAGCCATGGCTGGAGACCTTTGAAGGAGCTGGATGGATGAGAAATAATTTGCTTTCAATTTGCGTTTATAATTTTCTCTGAAGAAATTTTGCTTACCGCACAGTGCCGCTGGCCAAAGCAACTGATATAACCAAGATGTAAGACACAGCAATGGCTGCATTAAAAGGAACTTTCACCAACAACAGAAACGAAATACTCAACTGTTCGGCTAAAACAAAACTAGACCACAAGGCCACCATAAGATAGGAAAAAATTGTGCCATTAGGAAATTTGGGATCCAATAACAAACTAAAAAAATCCTTAGCAATATTAAAAGGAAAGAGATAACACAAACATTTAACTAAGACCTACGGGTAAATGACACAACTGGCCATGCCAGCAGAAATCAAAGAAAAGGGTATTGAAACCGAATTGTAGGCTATCAGCAAAGTAGCTCCGGAGTACAAGCCCTCTGGGGTGTCCTGGCAGAACCTTTTGCGCCATATGGGAACTACAATTGAACATTAAGACTTTAGCGCTACTATAGTGCTTATATTTTACAACTTACAAAGTGATATAGTTGTTAATATGCCGCAGCCATAGGACAAACCTATTATGTTCAGTATCATGCCATTCTTGCTAAAGAATCCATGGGCATCGCCCTTGAAAATAAAAACGTTTTATTAACTATTTTGCAATTGTTAGTTTTTGTTAAACATTAAATATCTACTCACGCCCACTGTTGTATAGAACAGCCACATTAAAGCCATGGCTAAAGGCAAAATAAATAAACGCAAAAACAATGATTTCATGCCCGCCAGGCCACACGAAAATGTTGAAGCCAAAAGTTTTCTTCGAAAGAAATTCAAAATAATTGTTTTTTTTTATTAATAAAGCGAAAGAGGAAAATAATCGCTTCACTCACAAATATAACATGATCCAGACTTTTAGTTCTCCGGGCTTGCCATAAGCCAGAGGTACCTTACCACTGCCCATGTTATTGAGAGGACCGTCCGACATGCTGGTCTCTCTAGAGAAGCGCTCCACTAAGGCCTCAATTTGTTGACTTGATTCGAGAAATCGATCCCTACTTCGTCTGTCAACAGTGGAAAGACATAAGTAATACATTAAAGGATTTTCCAATTGGGGACAGGGAAACCCGATTCCATGAAAGTATTCCAACATTGCACGAGTGCCACCCGAATAGACAACGCCACCCAGACACAAGAAAAGAGCACGGTCCAAAAATGGAAACACATCTGAGCGTGGTTTCTCGAGAGAAAGTAAAATTCCACAACCCGTTTTCTTGGCCGTGTTCGACAGTATTGAAATGAGCAAATAGGCACTTAAAGGATCCAAACCCTGAGTCGGCTCGTCGAGAAGCAACATCACTGTAATGAAATTTAATTGCAAAGCAAAATTAATGGCTCCCTTTCGGCGGTTTCGACAAGCATTTTTCAGTTTTCACTTAGATGTATTTGTTTGTTGTCTGAAAATGGATCTTTTTTTATTTTTCAGGAAACGAATAAACAATTTTTAGAAAACTTTTCACTGTGGGTGGTATTATTGACCTAATTTTGTCACTGAAGGACGACTATAATATTGTATGGGTTCGGAGAGCATCGATGAGATGAGACTTTAGCTTTGCCGCGTAGTCGTAATCGAATTTTTATAAAGAATCCCCACCAGCTCTACGGTTCTTGTCATTCAATTATGCACGCGGCGACGCCGTGATAATCTATTTTTTATGACGGTTTTGATTTATGAAAGTTTTGCTTAACAAAGTCCCCTACGGGAAAGTAGTCTTTAAGCAACTCGCTTTGGCACTCCCACTTCCAGTGCAAGAAATCATCTAAGGAAATTCTTTTGTTGAATTAAGGGCAGAGTCAAGAGATAATAATAATAACTTTAAGTGTCCAGGGTAATGGGTTATATTTTAGGTACCGCAATCACATCTAGTTCTGGGCAAAGATAGGGATATAAACAGGCCGTTGAGCAATAGGGTTCTGATCAAGTGATGGGACAAATTGGTACATATGAACCACGAGGGAACTATTGGGTGTAACTTACAACGTTTTACAGATTGTGAAAGTTATATACCCCAGTACCTGCCATGACGGTGGATTAACTACGGGGGCTAAACATGGCCCGATGTAGGTTGTATATTCCCTATAATATATAAAAGCGTAATACATCGCAAGCATCTTGAAGGAAAGGTCGTGCAATTTAAGCCTTCCTGTCAGCAATTCCCTGGGCAGTAGAGGAAGTAAAACCATCTGAGCTACCAGTCGAAATCCCTAAAGAAAATCAAGAACATTTCGATGCCCAAAAAAATTAAGCTCCTCAGCCGGCATCGCTGGGGCAAGTTGCCTTGTTCCTGCACCACCAAAGTCATGCATTCACTTCTTAGATTGTCACATCTACCGAGGAACGCTCTTACTCCTTTATTTATAATGAATTCGATTGGGTTGTTTCGCAACCAACACCTCATAGCCTGGGGAAAATTAAATTTCGGAATTAACTAAAGAACTGCAGTTTTGAAGAAAAGAATGATTTTGTAAGAAATTCGAACTTTTCATGCGGAAAAGAGCCGAAGTTATGCCTTTACAAGAAGTACTAACTTAATTCTTTGGAAATTCCTTAAAAGAGCGTCTTTCAATTTAGGGTTAATTGCATTTGCACACAGTGCACTAAATTCGGAATGAAAAGTGAGGCTACAAATCATATCACCTAAAATTTGTTCTCACCTGGATCTCTCACTAGTTGTATGCCAATAGCTAAACGTCTAGCTTCACTTATATTCAAATATTCTACTCGCTTATGAGCAACTTGCGATAGGGCTAAGTCGGCCAACACCTGGCGTACTTTTGAGCTTTTTAAGTAACCTGAAAGCTACAAACCTTGTATTAATTGCCGAAGCTTATTTCGAACACAAATTTCTCTTACTATTGTGGGAGTATAATGTAAAGTTTGAGCAACTGTCAGTCCTGGTATAAAGGTGCACGATTGCGTAACATAGCCGCAACGTTGTTGAAATAAGGCCTTAGTCAATGGAGAGCCATTAAGCAACACTTGACCCCTGGTAGAGCCTTCCGCACGACGTGAGATGACATCTAGTAGAGCGCGTTTGCCGCTACCTAAGATTTTAAATATACAAAATTATAACTTTTATATTCGATATACAAGTACAGGTATGGACAGTACAAGAGTTACCTTTAGAGCCTAAAATAGCCATAACTTCGCCGCTGTGCACAGTAAGGTTAACACCCTTCAACACTAACGCTGAGCTGCCAGCGCCATTAAAACAACCGCCGCCATCAACCTTGAGGAGTACAAGAGAATTTTCAGTTTTAAATTTCTTCTCCGAATACTGTTCTTTACTGACATTTACTGAATACTAATTATTTTTTAAGGCAGAAATTTATCAGAAAAAAGGTTCTAATAACATTTTCGTGGGCAAAATATTTTGAATCGATGACGATTTTGAGGGTTAACTTAAAAATCGGACAAAGTCTTGTCTAAATGGGAAAACTCGTCATCTCCAGTTAAGTGCAAAGTTTTCTAAAATTTTAGTATTTTAGTGCCTTTTTTGTCGAAAAAATAGCGAAGTTTCACAAGACCTTTTTAAAATGCATGCCAAGGAATGTTTTCTTCTATCCAATGGCCAAACAAAACAGTAAAAGAAAAACATTAAAAATGAAGAATTTCTGATAAGGATTTTTAGACCGCGCGTTCCTGCTAACCAAAATAATTTTGCGACTTAAAGTATTTTCTTTGGAACATTAACACAGCAAGTTTTGGTAGCCGTTTCTTCCAGGTGGTCAATATGTTCAATTAAAAATCAACAAGAAATCAAGGGAAGGAAAACTAAAATAAAATTATCATGGCAAAAACCATCATATTCTTTTGATTAGAATCGCTCAGTTACTAAAAGTCAAGCAATCGAAACAAGTTGAAAAAAAATGGTAAAATGTTTCAACAAAAAGCGGGATTTGGCAAACGAATGGAGTATTTTTGATGAAGAAACAAATTTCCTTAGGAAAGAATACACCAGCAATTTTAAATCAGCGCATAAATTTGTGAAGTTAAAAGATTGTTTTAATTGGTGGTCAGGCGGGCTTTGCTCTCTGAACCTTTGACTTAACAACAAACGTGACAGCCACATCTTTGGCATTCCTTGCACGCTGTTATTGTTCCAAACTGAACAGTTTGGAACAGTGAAAGCGGCGCTTAAGGCCAACTCTCATTTTGTGTATTTGTAAATGTTAGACAACTGATATAGAATCAATTGTTTTTCTCAATTCTTATCCTTTATTGAAACTTGAAGTTGGTGCAAGAAATTTGTTTCTTGCAAATAATTTTTGGAGAAGACAAGAGACGACCGTTAAAGCCTTTAAACTTATAGATGATTGCAGTTTTATATAACTATATAAGACCAATACTTATGTAAGAGTACTTTTTGACTAATCTGCGTCTTATAGATAATTCCCGAAATGCTGCATAGACTGCACCAGATCAATTCTTATTTTATAGTACGTTTTGACTGTTCCGTTTATGCCGGCTGTAAAAACTGCACTTGTTTATCGACTTTTAGAGCTCTAGATATCCAACACAAACGCAAGTTTAAATTTCTCTGGATTAAAGGGAAAACAAATCGCACATTAAAAAGGAACATTTACTTTGAGTTTTGCCTTCACACATATTTCATTGTTTATTTTCTTTCCAAATGGTAGCATTTCTGGGGTATTTCTGCTTTTCAAAATGTCATATTTTTTGTGCTATCCTCTGATATGAGTAGTAATTCAAAGTTGTTTCCCGCTTTTACATATTTTTTTTTTTTTTTTGAAAATTCATAAAATTATTGATAATTTTTAAATATTTTCTCCAAGTCGTGTTCACACACATTTCTAACTATCAAGCAAAAATCGAAATCAAAATGTTTTTCAACATAAGGCATAATGGTGCTTTATACAAAATAAACAAAAAAATATATCAAATATAAGAAGAGTTACGGACCTTAGAACTAAAGAAAAGTGTACTTTTTTTAAATCGAAGCTCTAGCACAGCGTTGAGATTTTAGACAAATTTTCAGCAAATTGCAAAAAAGAATACAAAACTTGTTCGTTTCATGAAAATATTTTGAAATCCTAATAAAAATCAAAAACCGTTTTTTATAATCCAAAAAAAAGAAAGAAAGAAAATTTATAAACATATTAAATCGTGAATAAAAAAATATTAAAATGCTCTAGTTTTGTCTATAACTTTCAAATACATACATACATCCATGTTTGCGTATTTATGCACATTTTATGTAAAAGACTTAAGTAAAAAACTTTGCTTCATAGAGCCAAAGACTTAAGAAACATACTCAAATCTTAAAGACTATAATTCCGCATCATAATAACAAGAATGTATGAGCAGAAACTTAAAACAAAACAGATTTTTTCCGCTGCATGAAATAGTCGACGTTTAAAGTCTTTTTCGTTTCTTTTTTTTTTAGTTTTGAGTTTTCATTATTTTCTATCAGTTTTCAATAAACTTTTTCACTACGAATAACTTTTCTTTTAACCTCTGTTGTGTGATAGATGTTATGAGCCTCCAAGACATAATCGCTACCAATCATTTTCATGTCAAATTTCTACCGTGACTCTCCAATTATGTTTTTGCAGCCGTTGCTGAAGTCTCTTTTTTGTGGTGGCTGTATTATTATTTTTCTGTTTTTACTCAAACGGTTTGACTACGTTTTTACGCAAATATTGCTTTTCCTTTGTATGCTTTTCGCACCACATTTACACAGGTGTACATAAGAGCTCACAGTAAAGAACAATTTAAATGATGCTTCAGATACTGAACAGTTCTGAAGTTTTCTCAGAACAGCTATTCTGCTCTCTTGATTTATTTTTTTAAAATATTTTATACTGCTTTTTTGTGTGTTAGTGTTAAAAAGAGGAGTGTTGACACAAACTAATTTAATACACTTTTCCCCGTCATGCAAAATAATACGTCCAAACACCTTTAGCACTCAGTAAAAACTGAATTGAATATTGGAAGTGTTAGCAAGTCTGGCCTTAAGCCAGTCAGTCATCCATCCACTTAGAATTTCCGTACTTCCAATTGACAAAAGAGATATATTTTAGGCAGAGAAAGATCTCAGTATTTCTCTTATAGTACAAAAGATAGAGAAAGAGAGACAGAGAGAGAGAGATTGAGTTGAAACAGCATATCACAGCGATGCCAACTTCACCAACTTATACTTATTTGTAATGTCATTTAATCTCTTAATGTAAGACCAACCCAATAAGTCAATAATTAATATTAATTAATTACATATGTATGGAAGCACAAAGTCAATGGCATTAAAGTCTCTGGAACAAATGGATGACAAACAATAGCCATCAATTTAAGGAATAGAAATATTATAAATAAAATTTACAGAAAGGAAATAATTTGTAAGGAAATATGACAAACAAATTGATATTGTAAACTGAAATTGTAGAAAACAATATTTGATTATATGGTAAATTGTCATATCGGAATATTAATAACGTGACATTTTAGATTATGATGCACCCGCTGGACTTTGTTGAACACATCAAGTCAGCACAAGCCAATAGAGCCGAATCTGAATTGCATGTGATACAGAGAAATTAACAAAAATTATATATGATGCTGCCAGTTTATTTGTATTAATCCCGAATGGAACAAGTGTTCGTCCAAAATATTAACTATTGCATTAAAGCAATTCCGCTTTGGAGCAGTAGTGCCAGAAATTTTCATTATAAAATCTTTATTTGTTAAAAAATCTTATTTAAAAAAGAAAAAATTCAAAATATATATATTATTTTCTTAATTTTTTATTATTAGTATATAATATTTTAATATTATTAGTAATATATATATATGTAATATTTATTAAGTACAAAACAACAAAAAAAACTCATTAAAACAGAGTTTCTGATAACAATATATTGTACTTTACCAACATATATGAAAATCAAATACACATCCGGCCTACAATCAGCAGGTAAAAATCTATTTAAGCCCTTGCAAAATTTTAGCATCAGATATTAAAATTCTGGTTTTTGAACACATCAAAGTTCAAATAGGTGTCTGAAAACTTTAAATCAAAATTATAATGTATAATTATGTGTCTATTAATATTGAAAAACAATTAACCGAACAACTAAGAAGACCAAGATTCAAGTTATATTCAAGTCTTTACTGTCAATTAATTATATGGAAATGTACAATAATATTGTGCAAATAAATGCCATTTAATCTAAAATAGGCTTCATGGGAAAAAAATTTGAAGTCATAACTTATTGTTTTAAAGTACAATAAGTAAAAGTTAATCAACTTAATTCGTAGACGTTTATTGATTACAATAATGAGTGGGTTTGCAAATACTTTAAAACAGAATCCATTTTTAAATTGTAACATGAATCAACTAACGCTGAGTATGTAAATTCAATGTGGTATTATCTAATGGTGATGTCTTAAAATTTTATTCCCATTAAAATATGTTCAACATTAAAGTAAAATCTTCATTCTGGCATCGCAGCTGTAGAGTGTTACTTTTCAAAAGTTTAAAGCGTAAAACCGTGGCTTAGGCCGTTATAAATAGTTTTCAACAAAACAAAAACTCAATTTATTTATTTGACTTTTGCGAATATTTTCCTATACGCACTATTTTTGCTTATAGTTCTTTTTTTTAGTTTTTTAATACAGCAACTATTTTATAATTATATACTTTTGATCTCTTTAAAAATTGGAATTTTCTCTTCCTCTCTCTCTCTCTCTCTGTCACGCTCTCTCTCTGACGCTACTTATCGCTGTCGTTTGTAAACAGAAAAATATTTGGTTTTAAGTGGGAAATGTTGGCTGGAATGTTTTGCTTCATTTTAGCCGAGACTTTATGGTTAAGATGGCGTCAGAGGCCAAGTTCAGTATGCGGAGAGAGTTGAAGCACGTTGGTCACTTCAATACACTTGGAAAAAAGTGCGCACGGTGCGCAGTGCTTTCAGTTGAACACAATGAAATAAGTGAAAAAGAAGTTGAACGCAAAAAGAATTTATAGATTCAAATAAGAGCAAGAGAAAAACAGTTCATATGAAAATAGTGCAGGCAAAATGAATTGCTTGCAAAATATTGTGAAATTGATAATAATGATGTGCATTAGAATGCAGAAAATATCGCCAGCAACTATTGTCGTTTCCAACTAACGGCTTCTACAAAGAGTTCATCCTATTTGGTTTGTTTGTTTGTTTGTTTTTTAGCCAGCCAATAATAAGCAACAAGCAAATTAAAAAGAACACAGAAAATAGAAAATATAGTAAGAAAAACGCATGTTTTAGCCAAGTTTTGTTGTTTCCACTATTCTGTATCTACACTAGTGTTTTAATAATTCTTTTTAGCCTTTTTGCTTATGTTTTTTTTTTTTTGTTTGTAACCCACGTTGAATTCGCAGTGAGTTGAATTTTTACTCTTGCTGGTCTATTATTACATGTAGTTTTTAATGAAAATTCAACAAATAGCATGATTTTTAAATAACAAAAAAATAAAGTGCATCAAATGAATTAAAATAATTTTATTCTTCAGTTTGGCTTTGAGTGCAAAATAAAATGTGTATGTGTATTTCATAACAAAAAAAAAAAAAACTACAATTAAATTTAATAACTTCATCGGCAACAACAAAGTAAATTTATGGTTCAATTCTATTAATTATGAAATAAATAAATCTGCATAAGTGCAACAACGAATTCTTTTGTCGTCTTAAAAAGGAAACAGAAATCTCTAAATTATTTTTAATTAATTTATTTTAAGGTGAGTTCTGTGATTAATGTGTATAACATTTTTAAAAATAGCAAGAAATAAATTGTATTGTATTATGAAGAAATTAGGGGAAAAGAAGAAACATGTTTATATGAAAACCTGTGGACGGACATCACCAGATGCGACCACCAAAACCAGCACCGGCTTACACAGGCTGCTTTAGCCGAAGTTTAGGCCCCATCGAACATATTTTAATTTAAACACTTACCATTTCAGTACAGACTTTTAAATGAGTTCTCTGACTAAATGAACCAAAGTTGTTTGCTAGAGAGCAGGCGCTGCAGTGTCAATCCTAAGTAAAAACTTAATAAAGTTGTGAATATTAATATTTTCAAAACCAATTTATTTACATATTTATGTACGTGTGTACATGTGTGTACATGTGTATATTTAAACACAAATTTATTTTATGTGCAGCTCACAAGTTTTAAGATTTTCACACTCTTCTGTCATTTCTTTGTTGTTTAGTTTTTCTTCTTCGAGTCTGGTCCCCCCCGGGAGGAAAATAACCCAGTTACGAATAAAAAGCTAATTGAAGTTTTAAAAAGAACAAAAAAAAAGGGATCGAATTATACTCGAGAAAAGATTAAAGAAAAGTATGCGGCAAAGAAAAGGTCAATTTGAGACAATGTTCTGAAACACAAAATATTAGTTCAGCTTTGAGAACATTTAATTCTTTATGAATATTCGTTATGATGTGAATTTATTCGGTCCAATATGCACAATTTGATATTCTTTATAAACAATAATATACGAAAATCGTTTGCATCCCTCAGCAAAACATATTCCAATTTATCGGTACAATATATAATCCTAGGGCTTTTCTTTCAAAAGCAATATATACCAGGAAAAACCAGGAAAAAGGCGAAAAACTAAAAATAAAATGCATATAAAAATGCTGGCCACCAGCCAGTTTTATAAATTAATAGTTTAGCAACCAAAAATATAGATGTAAATTTCGCAGATTCTATCCTATTTGTTAGAAAACTTGAAAATCTGTGTGTTCAAATGTTCAGCATATAGACAGCTGGAAAGCACATACGAAAAAACTTTGTTTTTTCTTTTTAAATTGCGATGAAATGAAATGAGTTGTCCACTTGTGACCCAGTCCGCTCACATGTGACCTACCAGGCCCACCTAAGTGGCAATATATGTAAGCGGCACATAACAGAAGGCCTTGCACGGTAGGTCAAGCTGTCTAATCTCCCCGGCCACTCAGGCAGACAAGGCAGCTGAGTTGGTAACACGAAATCCCAGACTTGCCTGTAGATTCCCCAAGACGCAAGTCCTTAAGAAAAACAGGAATCTGTGTCAGGACAATAGTACCTCTACCGGCTGTAGACTACTATTTTCAGTTTCCGCCCCTATTTGCCAGAATGGGTCAGCCAGGCATCTAAGGGACACGTTGGTGCCCGTTCTGTCAATTAACTTTTAGAGAAGGTATTAGAAATCATACACAAACTTTCCAGACTTTTGGTTGCCCTCTCAACCCAAGGACACTTTTTTCCTCTATTTTTTCCCCCGGAAAGCAGAGTGTTCCAGTTTGTAATTGAGCAACGCGAACTCTGCAACCCGCATACAGTAAAAGTTGGGAAAAGTAAATGCTTTAAAGTTTCCAAGAATTGTTGTTTTTTTTTCGTTGTAACAACCCAGTTTAGTGTTTGTTTTCAAAAGTCCAATCCCCGAAATATGAACAAACTGAAGTTGGAATTGCCGACCAAGTGTGCAAATTTTATCTATCATACTTTTGCAAAGTTATCGCTTTTAAAGTGCAGATTTGTAACTTTTCAGCACAAGTCTCAGAAAAAGTCTGCAAAGAACTCCGACTTTCTTTCGTTTGTTTTTTAAAATCTTTATATAATTCATATTTACTTTAAATAATATATTCTTATGCTGTATTCTAAGTTCCAGCAACTGATTACTATATCTAGAAATATAATGCATTATTTACATATAATTTTTTACTTGTCACAAAAGCCACGCAACATCGTTTCGCCTGTTCGCATCAGTTCATTTTTATTCTTTAAAGTAATAGCCAGAGGAATAAATATAAACCCATTTAAATAATGATAATAACAAATACACAAAACGAAGAGAAAAGCACCTGTTGCCAACAAGGATCTCTGCCAAATATATACAAATTTAAAGAACTGCCGAGAAACGAAACATGCAATTAAAAGATTTATGCAAAATAATGATAAATCATCGTCATTGGGGAGCTTCTCATTTCAACAGTTAAAAATTCTGAACAAATCCAAAACGTAGCAGCAGACAATTGAAAATTTTTATTTTGTGAAAAACACAACAAGCCCTCAAAAACACCAAAACACCTGTTCAAAGAAACGCCACTTTGAATCGAGACAAAGAAGGTAGAAAAAAAAAAATAAGGAAACAAAAAAATACGAGTACGTTTAAAAATAAATAATGAAATCTCATAAAAATTCTTTATCTCTCCAACATCTGTACGAAAAGAGAGATGAACAAATAAATACAATTGAAAAGAAAACTTTTGTCAGAAAACTAAAACCTCATTCTCACACATTTTTTGTTGGTTGTTGTTTTTTCGTTGATAACAGATTCTTTTATTTATCACGAAATTTTTTTTAAATTTCTATTATTCTATTTCACACTTTGCTGAAAAATTAGAAAAAGCCTTAAGACTATTTGATGGCTTTTTTGTTCCTTTTGATATTAACATTCTTGCAAACACTTTCATTTGGAGATGTCATGCAGGCGAGTAAATTGATTTTTTAAGGATTTTGAATTAAATAGACAATTTGAATGTTAGCGATTTATCAGCAGACTAGTTTAATTTTTGTATAAAATATATGTATACAATTTGTAAGACGTTTAATTTTATTTGGTTGTAACATATTTTGTCTGTTGTGTGTTCCTCAACGCAGCCATAACAGAGTTTTGTGCCTCTTTTCTTTGGAGAAAAGCACTTATTTGAACACAAATCAGTCATTAAATAATCGTCAAAGCGGAGCTGAGATTTCATTGATATTAGTGCAGATTTTGGAGAATACTGAATTGTGGCATTTTTGCGCAACAGCTGAAGTCGAATTTTAAAACTGAAAAAAGTGCATCTAATTTTATTAAGTTGAGGAAATTTCACATGTTTTGGTCTTTTCAAAATTCTTTTTCGTACAATATTATTGATGAAGTTTCAATTTTCATTGAAATATCTGCCAAACATTTATTTTCGGCTTATCTTGACTCAAGCTATTATGATGAAACTCCACATGTTTGCATATACGAGTACATGCATCCTTAAGGATGTCAACATGCTTTTTAATTGCCATATACTGTCACTAAATATGCCCTTTACTACTAGACTGGCCACAGTCATTTTTAAGGTACCTATTTGGGGGCGGCACATGTTCAGTGTAGCAGAGAGTGCTGACACCCGCTCATTGCCGGGTCTCTCCTTATTTAAGTCAACGTCCTTTGTTCGCAGCTAACCTTTATATCTAATTGTCATTCATTCGGTGGGCTTCAGGTCGGCCCACGCGAAAGTTTGTTCCGCAATTAATTTGTTTTTGATTCGTGTTAATGGAGCAAAACTATTGTACTGCAACATCTATATCCCACTGACTTTAATTGGTATGATTCGTTTATCCAAGAAATTGTTATAGTGGAGTTGTTGCGTTTTGTTATGGACGTCTTTATATACTCGTAATACAAAAAGATTAATAACAAAATCAGTTGCACTGTGTACAACTTTAAAAGTTCTACTTGAAATTTAAAATTTGCCATGTTAGTTTGAACTGGATTTTACTGTTAAGTTTTATTTTAGTTACGCATATTTATGTGCGTATATGTGTGCGTTTGTGTTTGTATTTATGTTTGAGCCATTCACCAACATTTAACTGTTGATTTTCTGTTTCAACTTTATGTGTCAATATAAATATATATATAGAAATGTGTTGATGGAAAACATTAGCTCTTTTTGTAAATTTATACTAATAAGAATTTATGAAAATGTAACTACTGAGCACCGTTTTGTTTATGGGTTTCACGTTTGTGGCATTCAGCAGCAGTACAAGAAAACGCCAATTAAAAGAGGCAAGAAAGCTAAATAAAGCCAGAAACCGCATTTACGCAACTCTCTTCGTAACTGATGTTATAATGATCGTAAATTACTAAACACGATAATTACACTTGTCTAGAGCTTCATTATTATGATTTCAATTTTACTATAATATAATTTCCAGCCACTTTTTGCCTGAATGTTTCATTTAAATCATTCGCTCTTCGTCTCAATTTTAGTTGCTCTACTGTTTGGGTCAAAGATCTTCTACGATATTTTTCACAAATTTTCTTTTGTACTTCTTTTGCTCACTTTTCCTTAATACTCGTACAACATGGGCATTTTGTTTGTATAAAGGTTTAATTAATCATTGGCGGGGGGGGGGGGGGGGGGCTTCTTTAGGGTCTGTTGTGAGCTCTCTTGAGTTTTGGTCAAAAGAACTGGTCAGTGAGTTTCGAGCCAGACACTTACATATACGAGTATACACGCCAAATAATGCAAGAGGCAACACCGATACAGACGGACTCGTAGAGAAAAGCCAAATAAGACGTCTTCTAAAATAGATTCACCAACTCTCTGGCTGATGTTGTTCCGTTTCATATTTTCCTTCATTTTGAGTGCGAGCTGTTTCTTGTTCTGTATGTAAGAACACGTTTGAAAGTATGTGCGCAATCTTGTCTATAAAATTCTTAAAATAAATACAAAAGCATAAAGAAATCTTTTTTCTTCGCCTTATTTGCCAACAAGTTTTTAACCCGTTTCCTCGGTAAGTTTGAGTGTTTTTTTTTTTTAAGTATTGAGAAAATCGTTACAATAATTGTATCGATGTGTGTGTTTTTTTTTCATATTATTACAACTTAAGACCAGTATTTTTGTAAAATAATTATGTTTTATTTAGAGAGTTTCACTTTTAAACGAGATCTCAGTTCTTTTCTAACGACCATTTTGTTTAAGATTTGAATAGAAGGAATTCTGCTACTAAAGTATTATTTACAGTCAAGTGCTTCGCCGAATTTTTACTTCTTAAGCTGGGATAACGATTCTGAGATCATTAACCTTTTAAAGATTTCATTTCATATGTACACTCATGCTGGTGGAATGAATGCCATAAAGTTTATTTATTTAATGTTTTTTTTATTTTGTTTTGTTTTGTTTTTTGCTGTCAGCGAATTGTGGTGTTTGTTGGGCTTTGTTTAACTTCTCATAATTTGCTGAATCAATATCGCTGAGCACAATTCCTAAAAACAAAAGCAAAAACAGTTGAAAATTATTTAGAATTTCTCTACAAGTGCATGAGCGATGAAGTCCCGGCCAACAAAAAAGCTTTAAGTCGGACAGTGCAGCATTTTTCTTTAGTAGCACAAAAGATTTTTAGCACATGTTTTATCGGTTTCTGACAACTTTCGTACACACATTTCTGAAACATTTTAATGCTCACAATATCCATTTTGATCAATTCCTTTTCTTTTGGGGTTTTCCGTATTAACAATCATAACGGCACTGTGAGTATGTGTGTGTTTGGTCTATGGGTCTCATGTTCAACTCGCAGCAACAATAATTGAAAGTAAATAAATTATTAAAACTAAAGACTAACGAATGATAAACAGCGTGTCTATCCATCATTTATCATTCATTAGTTCATTATTAGCGAATAAAAAATTAAAAAAAAAGTTTTAAAAAAACATTGTATTATATAATAAATGAGAAGAAACAAATAATCAATTGAAAATCTTATAACAAAATAATGTATTACATTTCTTTTATAAGATTCATAAAACTACTTGTCTGACTGATTTCTGAAAATTTGCTAATGAAAGTCAAGGACAGTTGGAAACAATTGTTCTGTCTCTACCTGAAGACTATAGCAATTATTGACAGTGCCTTGTACTTCACACTGACAATTTCCGCCACTTGCAATTATTATGGCATATTCCAAACGGCTGAAAACTGTTTTAATAATTGTCCAAACTTTTTGTGTACGATTTTTTTGCAGATTCCTGTGTGACGTTTATTTGCACTTGTCTGCACAAACTCCCTTTTGTGTACAACAAACATTTCTCATAAAAATCTGGTCAGAAACGTTGATTCCATCAGACAGCCAAAAGCTGTCTGGTAATTTTGCTGGCGGGGTTGTTCTCATTCAAACTCGCAGTAGATATAAACAAAAGACTTTAGACACGAACCCGTTCTGTTAAATATTTTCAAGCAAAAGTTCATTTCAATTTAACTTCTCTATAACGAATTAGATAAATTGTGATTTTAATTTGAATAAATAAAATTTTCATTCAACTCGATTGTTTTATGTTCAATTTTCTTACAGATCAGAAAAGCTGTTGCGGTTTATGCTGCGTCGTTTTATACATAATTGAGATCCGATTATATTGTTTTGCTTTTAAAACTAGTTTCGACTTTCATATAAAAATCACCATTTAAAAATGCTAAATGTGACTAAGTTTTAATTTAATGAACGTTAAACTTGAAAACATGTTTTTTATTACAAAAGCATTTAATAATTTTTTAATGGGGATTTATAAATTACTGAGATAATAAAAATCGTTCAGTAACAAGTAGTGACTGAAAAATGTTCACTTATATATAAACACTCAAAGAAATAAGAAATGCAAATCATGACACCGTCAAACAAAATAAGTTTTTCTGCAATTATTTGTGTCAAAAAATTGTAATCCAATTCAGTTGCATTATAAAGTTCTTTTCTTATTTGAGCAAAAGACGTTGAAGCCAGAAATTGTTTCTTGATTAATTCTAATGCATTCACATATTTAGGGACCTCATCGTGACTTAGAAGGAATCCAAAGCGTTAAAATGTATTCTAAGCCGCAGTCTTTCACCTGACAAAATCTCAGAACAAAATGTGTTGTTTTTCTATGTGTGCGTTTATGTTTTGATGAAATACTCTTAGACAAAATATTTCCTTACGGGGACAGTCCAGATTCCAAAACAACACGAAATGTATTTTAGTAAAAATTAAAAAAAAAACCGGTCAGATCATAATAGATACGATCATTTCACGGCACTAAGAAAACTTCAATACTACGAATATTACAAAGTTTATTACAAGTGACACAGACTTCTGATATTTAGCCGTGTTAAGATTTAAGATTTTATAATCCAACATTATTGTATTTTACAGAAGAAGAAAGAATGTTTTAACAAACCTTTGGATTTTACGCTACCAACAAACACAAAAGCGCTTAAACTCATTTTTATTTGCAATACAAATTCACGTTCATAAAGACATTTTTAAAACATGACGACATAAGAATAAAATTTTGCTAAAATTTCTAATCTTTATACAATAAAATTTACGCATTTCTAATGAACCTAAATATTTGTGATTGAACAAATCGTGTTACGTATGAAAATCATAGGCAAGCCTTAAGGCGGATTTGAAAGCAGATGAAGTCGATGGTATAAGTACGTGATATTTTTGTGAAACATCAAAATTAAAACTTTTACCATTCAACTGTTGGCATCCAAAAGGGACTAAAATCACCTGCGTTCCCTATTTCACCTAAAAGTCCAGAAATTAAAAAGAAATATCTATGAACTCTCCAGGGAGGCAACACAACGTGATGAAACCAACATCAACAAAAACTTATTTGTTTTTCCAAAATTAATCGATAAAATTTTTAAAAGCCATTATAAAATAAATATCAAAGACGCTATAATTATGGCATTAATGGCCAAGAATTTCATAATCAAATAAGTCCGTATTTAGATAGTAGAAAAATACATACAGATGGGTCACTAATCGAAAGTTGTCATATTAATGTAAAATCAAGGAAAATGTATGTAGTGTCGAGTTCATTAATGAATTACATTTTTGCATACCCTGTAGTTAGGCCGGATCTGCAATAAATGCTTCAATGCCATCAAATTTTCTGTAACAACAATTGTGACAAATTTTTGCTCAGCAGTGAATCTTACATCCGAAGTCAGTAGCGCCATTTTGTTAATTGAAAATACCTCTGACAGATCCATCAACTTGATGATGGCATTTTAAAGGGAACTAAAATTTATTGTGACAATTGCAAATGCTTTTACCACTTAAATTAACAAAATTTCATGTAACTCCTTGTGGAGGACATTCCCACATATACGACTTTTTAATACCTATTCGAATTTTTATCTATCTAAAGACAAGGCAAAAATATAATCGTTAATAAATCATTAAATTTAAATATTAAAATGTTCTGCCTCAAGTTTTGCAATTACTGTCTTGTTTCCTTCGCATCCATTTAGTGTACAATGATTTCTCTTTCAACCGCTAAACATTTTTCCAAAATAATATTAAATTATACAAATTATATTAAAACTACAATTAAAGTATAAAAATTATATTAATTAGAGATATTTCGTCTGCCTAAAACCATAACATTTGTTTCGCCGACAACCTTTTGAAATCATACAAGTATGAAAACTTATGCAATTGCTTGTGAAAGTGATAAAGAAATGATTTTAATACCTTCTTAGTGTAAAAGCTATTAAAAAGTGTTAACGCAAACGAAGCTGTTGTGAAATGCCATAAAAATTCACTTAAAACTTACAATTTCTGGCTACATTAACCTTTGCTTTAATTCTTCGAATGAACTATATATGCAACATACGCACGTACAGTGGGGCATGTTGTTCATGCCCATGAACTCAAGCGTTTATTCATGTGGAAACGTTCAGTTTTCTGCAGTCGCTGTAGCACAAACAAACAAAAACATTTTAAATTAAATAAAAAAAAAACAGAAATCTCTAAAATGTTCAACATTCTCTCTCCATAAGGCCGAGTATTGCTCAGGGCACTTTTTTTGGTCGAGAGAGGCAGCGAAAATTCCTGACACATTGCAGAAACCATCATCACCGTCCTGGTGTGTAGGCCTTCTTTTTAAATGTTTTATGTGCACAAGAAAAAGGACTTTCGGCAGTGAAAACTGTTGAACTTTCATTGTAATTTTATCATTTTTCAACACATGATTTCAATGCATAAATAAGTTTTAAAAATATTTCATTCGGCTTTAGTTACAAATAAACATATAGTAAATCCAGCAAGAGTGAGTATTGATTGAAATCATGTTAAGCTAACAGGAAAAAACAATGAAACCAAATCATAAACACATTATCTTTGATTTTACTCACTTTTATTTTAAGAAAGTTTCGCATGGAAATCAAATATTTCTTTAGCAACAATTTTGTTCAAACATAAACACTATAAAATCAAATACTCTTAAAGTCTTTTTTAATAAATTAAAATGAAACACTAATACAACAGGCAATTTTAAAACATGTAAATTCAACATGGTTTTTCACAGTTATTTCTGAGGGTTCATACCGGCTGCTTTTTTTCATATGATGCAATCGACTAATAACAAAAGATTTATTCGTGGATGAGCAAAACTTTCAGACATAATAAAAGTCCCTGTTGTTGATCACTTGTGACAACTGACAGAGGATTCAACTCAGGGACGAGAAACGCAACGTTCGAAATCAGCTGTCTCTCAACTTTATATCTTTTGGAGCATTATAAATTGTTCGCTAATCAAAGAATTTCCTGATACTTTGACAATTCCTCAGTTTCGCTTAGTTGTGCCCACTGTGCATCGGGTTTGTTTTAACTACTCCCAGACATCTTTTAGTTCATTTACAATTTTTATGAATAAACTTTATTATATTTAGCAATTCTATTAGTTAAATGACTTACAAACTTAAATTTGCATAAAAGCGTCATTAAAGTGTTTGTTTCAGCCGCTGATTTCAGGAAGGAAGTTCGTTTGTATTTCAAACTTTAACAGCTTGTTTGTAAAATATCTAAAGTGGTAATATTCAAAACGCACCTATTGGAAGTTGCAAGAGTACAGCTTACAAATTAAAAAGATAGTTTATTGTATATGAAGGGGAGGGGGAACTGTTACCCCTTCTCTTTCTGTGACCAACTTTTTATGGAAACGTGTGGCATAAGTCGTGAAATTAGTTTGTTTTCTTAATTCAAAAAAAAAAACCAAAGAAATAATAAATTTATTAGACCTAATTTTGGCTGCTTCATCAAAAGAGATAAGAAGCGGCATGTCTGCTCTTTTGAACACATCTTAGTTTTTCAATTAAAAATAAATATAATTTGAAATTCTTAAATATTTTGTCTGAACAACTGCAGAAAAAAACAATTACTTTCCAATAACTGGATCTTTTAAAAAAGTTCGGTTATTCTTTTCCAAATATACCGGGTGCTTTTTTAGAGTTACAAAAGTTTATATATAAAGGAAACGGGCTTTACTGAATATAAATGGCCGCCACAGTTGGCACTTACAAAATTTTGAATTAAAATTCAATAAAAAAATTGTATTTCTGCACAATTTCGCAACGCAGAGAATGCACATTGTTATTACGACAAAACGTGGTCCGAAAGGATCAGTTTTATTCGAATTAGCCACTCTGAAGGCCGATTGCGTAAACCTTAAAAGTGCACGAACAGAATCAATATTTGGATAAAAAATTTGCAAAAGTCTATCCATAATGAAAGGCCAATGCCAAACAAAATAAAATGCAACTATCAGCTGTCAAATAAGTTGTCAAATAAATCAGTATTGCCAACTCAAAGTTGGGCATCTCTAAAAAACAGCCAATATGAAGTAAGAGCAGGTATTTCTTTTTCGCTGTGGTTTCAACAAGACGGCGCAACATGTGACACAGCTCGTGCCGCAATTGCTTTATGGAAATAAAGAAGTTTGGAAACCGCTTCGTTTCATGTTTCGGACCCACGAATTGTGCGTTTTAGCGCCGCTAGACTATTCTATGGGTATGTGTGAAATCGCTAGTCTACGCCGATATGCCCGAAACGATTGGCCACTTGGAGGAAACATTCGCCGTGTTATTGTCGATATAGGGCCACAGAAGATTATATTTTGGATAAAGTAAATTTCATATCAATTTTTAAAAAAATCATCTTTGTTTTATGCCATTTCAAATTTCTGTGTCTATACACATATATAAAAAACATCCTTTACTAGAGCATAAAATGGGGCCGCAAATAGGTCTTTATGTCGTTCAAAATTGAGATCGTGAAATACACCTTATATCTATATTCTTACTTTAAATATGATATAGATACGAAATAAACTAAGATTGTTTGACAAGTTACTCATGGGAGTTTCCACTTAAGTGAAGTAATTTATCATCTTCGAATTTTCGAAATTTATCTGACAAAAAACTCTAGTTTTGGTCAAAATTTCATAAACTGGAAGACTATTTTGTTTCATCTACTTTTATAAAATAGTCAGTTTATTTTATTACTTTTTATGTAATTATTTTATTTTTATTTTTATTTTTAAAATTTTATTGCAATAAAAATTAGCTACAAAAACAAATTGTTTAAATATCTGCACATAAATATTTTATAAGCGCAATAAATTTGTGACAGGGAAACCAAATTGATTAACGGAAAATAGTGACAGTTTCACGTGAGCATTTTTTAATGATTGATGAACTAGTTTTCAAAATTTTACGAATTTTTATGGCTTAAGATTTTAGCCATTGATTTTTAGTCAGTTATAAAGAATCAATATAAAGAAAGATATTTTGTGACAAACAAATTTCTTAAGTTGGGATCACACGAATGGCATAAACACTCGTACACCACTTTGACAAAATTTTTACTGGTAGACATTAAGTAAAATGTCCCCAATTTGATTGCGGCAAAATTGTTCTAACTTGTGGCAACATTAAGAATCAGCTGTTTTAATTTTGGTTTATTTTGTTTCTTAGCGATCCCAAATGGTTTCTTAAAAAAAGAAATCGGCATTTGGCCAATATATTTTAAAACGAAATCAAACAAAGAAACACCAAATAAAACACGTGGAAATTGATGCATTGCGGCAATCGCGTAATCCTATCTTTGCTGCGCCAATGCAGGTGTAAACGAAAAACTTGATACGAAAAATTTTTTTATTGAAAAAATAAACAAATATTTCGTTCTTACAAAACATGAATACATACTCTTATATTGTCAGCTGGAATTTGACGACACGTAACTGCCAAAGTATATTAAATAAGTTTTTTTTATCGATTCTGACGCGTATTATATGTTGTCCTGTTTACTTGATGTAAATCAAGATTTTTTTTAAATTAAAGCTTAATTTTTATTAAAGAATTAATATTTGAAAAAATTTCCAGTTCTTTGTACTACTTGCAGAGATGTGAACCGAAAACGGCATAATTTAAGTTTAAAATTTTTTAAAATCTTGTTGAACGTTATTTTAAATTTTGATAATCATAAAAAAACCATATTTATATTTTTGTAACTTGAGGCTTTTTCAAAACCATATGACGATATGTAAGTTTTAGTGTAGGCACATAAATACTTACAGCCCTGTATGACACACTTATTAACGAATTAATTTGCTTTCGTTAATCGCAAGTAATTTTTTCGAATCTCATTTTGTTTTTGTTTTTTTGCAAAGTGAAAGAATGAAAGTCTGACGCTGATGCTTTATAATTATATTTCGCTTTCTGCTATTTTTGTGCTTTTGTCCGACGAATGTCAGCTCACACCAGCTTTTGTTGTCCATCATCACAGGCAATCCACCAAATGCCAGAGCTATACTCGCATGTGAAAGTGTTTCAACTCTTTCATGCAAGTTTATAAGTTTAAATTTTAGTTGCAGTTTCCAGTTTTTGGCTTAAAACATAAACAAGTCTGCGAATGTACAAAATTCTGATAAAATGAAAATTACAGAAAAAATTCAACTCAATAACTCATTTCAGAGGCAGTGAAACCTCTACAGAAATGAGCAACATAAATTTTTTTTTGTTATTTAAAGAAATTTAGAGCAGTTTAAATGAGGCGGGGGTATACTTTTGCTATTGGCAGAAACTAAAATACATTTTTTCCAAATGAAATTCTAATGAGTTATAAAATAATTGTAAATAACGATTTTCAGCACAAGAAATATGTTTTTTCCAATCTGTTGTTTCGATTTGATCACTCTTCTTTCAGTGCAGTGTAAGGCAGTACTTACCCCCACTTCTGGCTGATTGTTCATTAACAACTACTACTATAAGTTGTTCTGCAAATGCTTACAACAGTCATTCTGTATTGCTAAATGTCAGCTTTTCGAAAAATGCAGATCATTTTAAACGGGTTGCCTGCGGTACGTCGTTGTCATGTACCAATAATCACGTATTATTCTCAATTACTATTTTTAAATGAAACGAAAATGAAATAGTACTAAAAATTGGCCAAAATATAATTATTTAGTTCTTTCGAGTGCAGTATGGCAGCAAAATGCGCAATGTGTGGTCTGGAATATAAAGTCTGGAATAATGCGCTTGGAATACAAATGACGATTAATTTAAACAAATTTGGCGATATTCGTTCGAAAACAATTTAGCGGATGGCACAACGACAGAATAGAATAAATTGCTTTTGGTTTTATTAGCGATGAGTAACATTTTTCTGTGAATTATTGACATATTTTCAATTTAAAAACTCGGTAAATCCGAAGCCATATTAAATAGGAGGATCTCGCTTAAATTTGAGAGTTAGTTCGTAGGCATCAAGGGTTGTTAATTTGGTCCAATTTCAAAACGTTGGTTTTATGCAATAATAATATTTTAAATTAAATTATTTAAAAAACAAACCACATGCATTTTAGCTATAATGCGTTCTTTTCGAAGGTGTTTTTATATTATGCAGGCATTTTAGACGTCTCATCCTAATCATCAGTGAAAGGTTTTTTTTTAATTCCCCTTTATTTGCGATCTATTTTCTACAGAAGTATGAAGCAAATTGTTAGAATTGTGCCACTAATTTAGTTTATTGGAGCCGAGTCAGCTGAGTTAAAATAACAAGAGCATTTGTTTTTTGTAAATTTACTTAAATGCGAAAATATCTAAGTTAAATAATATTTATTTTCTAAAGGGAAGATCGATATCTTTTCAGTCTTTTTTCTCTCTTCCTCATCGTCCTTCAGATATTTAATGGCGAAAACCTTTTGGGTGGGTTGCTCCGTCCTTGTAAAGATCTAAAGCAAAATTTGTTAACTTCTTCTTTAGTCATGGGTATATTAAGAGCACAATGAACCAGTAAAAAGTGAACGAAAAAGTCTCATAGTTTTTGACTTTATGTTTCTTTTAAACGTCCGTAAGAGTATATACATTTTTTCAGATCCCAAGACATTTCGATAAATGCCACACTGTTGGCATAGACTCATATACACGTACCAAACTTTCGTTCAGCTCTTTGAAAGATCCTTGATTAGCTTAGAAAACCTAAGCACTTTAAATTGTGGTTGTTTGTGCAAACTGCAATTTGTTTTCCTGTAATTTTGAACCAAGTTGAACAAATTGCCTGTCTCAATATATCGAACGTTAACGCTCGCCAATATTCTGAAGGTTGCAAATCTCATGTTGACATCAACTTTATTTTTCCAAGTTCGTTTTCTTCAAGTCGCGGCTGCTTGCGATCTCTCTGCCATCACTGTTGTTATCAAACTCTGATCGTAATACATATAAGTTTAAATATAAATTATATCTTATTTTGACACTTACAGATTTTTCTTGCCATAAACATTGAGAGTCAGGCACTTCCATCACTTCCCGTACCCAAATGGCAACAACCGCATTGTTAAGTATTGCAATCTTATTGCCAGAGTCAGTATGGAAGCATTTGAGCGAAGCATTTTCTCTACCAAAATTAAACCCATCTATAAAGAGTGACAATTTTATTGTAATATCCCTGTGGGGATAAAAATCCTGCCGGAAACACCTGCTCACTCCACTGGCAGCGCTACAAAACCCATATTAACGAACTCTATCTGACCTTCAGCGCAAAGTAGGAACTTAGATAATTGTTGAAAATTATATATTGGTGCTGCCAATGGGTCTGGTGTGTCATGTGACTTCTTAATACTCCCTTTTGTGCGTTGCAGCGTAGGGACTGTAATATAAATTTTAGCAAAAAAAACTTGCACTGGCAGCTCTAGTAGTAAAAGGATTTGACATAGTTGAAATTTTGTGTTTATTCATAAAAGATACTATTATTTGAACCACCCGTTATTACAGTTGAAAAAGGGGGAAATATAAAAAATGATGACAGCACCAACTTAAAACTCATGACCTCAAAATGCCAATATCTTTCAGTGTATTTGTTTGTATGTTCTCATTTAACGGTTCTGAAAAAAGGCCACTGAAGCGTTTTACGCTACATTAAAAACCGACACACCAACTTAGATTTGCTGAGTAGGAATATTTTTTTCAAATTTTTGAACTTTTTATTCATTAATGACAAATTTTAATACTGACCTTGACAATTTTGCTTTTTTAATGCCACAATTTTAAAATAACTATAATTATAAGCGATGTAAAAAGATTTACAAGTAGGTGAAATAGTTGCCATAAACTTGTTTACAGTAATACGAGTATTAATTTCATGTGCTTTTAACGTTTCTTAGGTTTTGATGCGACAAAACATGAAGATAATGAATACTCGTACATTGTCATGCCGTTCTCATACCCTACAGTAGGCAGATAATGGCAATGAAGACGGTGTTGCCGCACTTGGAAAATATTTGTTTTTATTCTCGTCTAAAAATTTAAATGGAAGAGATGAAAAGGAATGTGTTTTTTTTGCGGGTGGATAATAGAGCAAATGTTTCAAAATAAAATAGCCAGTAGCATTATAAATTTTACCACAACTGCAGTTCGTAAGCACTTTAGCACTAATATTAATAATTAACTAATAATTCAGTTGCTGCATGAAATTTCACAAACTTACAGCTCCAGACTTTTTTCATTGAAGTACAAATAGTTATTGATTTGCAAAACGGGCTGGAGAAAAAGTCTGTCAAAACGCCACTAATGATAATCAGCCTAATCAATTGTATCCACAAAGAATTTATCTACCAGGCAAAACACTTTCTCTAATTATAAACTCCGTGAGACAAAAAATACAATAGTTGGCCGCTCTGATCGCAGCTGTTTTGATTTATTTTTGTGTTCTAGCATTTGTTAGAAAACTCAAACAAAACTGGTCTTAATTTGTTTTAGAAAAATGCCGGTTCAACAGAATTTCCTTTGTCTTTATAATTTTTACATATACATGTATATATTTACGCCTGTATATATTTACAGTCCGAAAGAGCCAAGCCCAAAAACGGCAGAAGAAACTACGAAAATACTTTTTCTACCGGATAATTTTTGCGCAAGCCAGTTTTTATTCATAATAGAAGAAGAATAATTTCAATTAAAAAAATTATTAAATCCTTAGTATGGTAGACGCTTCTTCTTCTTCTTCTTCTTTTGGCGCTACAGTCCGTGGTGAACCTGGGCCTCAACCAACAAAGTTTTCCAGCTGGCGCTGGTAGACGCTTCCTTAGAGATATTCTTGTTCTAGTTTTTGCAGTGTGATAAGGGTAATTTATACAGAGTAAATACCTGCTTCATGATTTCGAACCTTAAAGTTCGCCAACACACAAATCTATAGACCAAAACCAATTCTTTGTTAATGAGTTGTTATATCCTTTTGCTCTGACGCTTAAATGTGGACTGCGAATAGATGGCTTCGTTGTTTAAAGTGCTTGCCGACGTTAACGGTTAAGCTCGTGAAATAGGCCTTAAGATTTATAAAATATATTGAGAATACTTTAGATTCAACCAAGTTGTGTAATAGCAAAACGTATTAAACAACAAAATATCTATATGCCGATATTTCATTACTTAAAAAAATCAGATCTAATTTTTACTAAAAATTGTTCTCTTTTTTATTACTTTTATTAATATTATTATTTTTATTATTAAAATAAAGCGGCCTGAAGGCGTAAACAAATTTGAAATGAAGTTATAGTTTTTTAAGGAAACTCTAAATATAACAAAAAGAAGGCTAAACAAAATTATTTTTGGTGGAATGTTCAATCGCAACAAGTTACAGACTAAATGAGGATTTTCCTTTCTCAAAGCGAACAGGCCTTGAAAAAACTAACAAAATGTAACGCTACGTACTCTCATGGTTCCAGTTTCATTTTCCGATTAGCATTTTTACATAAACTTCTTTTATGTTTCATATTTCCTTAAAGTTTTTTATATAGTTTAAAACATTGAAATCTCTTTGATTTTTCGCATCAAAAAGATATTCATTCTAAGATCAACACAGATATTTTTAATAATATTTGTTTTGTTAAATAGGATTTTATTAACAACGAAAGCAGACAAAAACTGCATTAGTAATTTTTTCTGCAGGCGACAGTACGAGTCTTTTGGCACCATTCATTACTCGTTTCAAGCAAAACTTAAGAAGGTGAAGTCTCGATTATTCGTGATTCGATTAACCGGCAACGTCGATTATCCGGCAATGAAAATTTGTAATTGTTTTCTATTTTCCATTCATATAATTTTGTTTCTTGCATTGCATTAACCGTGATAACGTCTACTATCCGCAATTCTAAACATAATATTTATCGGTTGATTTTGGACAATCAAAAAGAGAATGCGAATAAAACGAAAAATGGGGAACTCACCCGTTTGAATGAGATGACTCAGAACCATGTGTTAGACTCTTGTTTAATTTAATTTACACATTTCATAAATACGAATCGTATTCATATGAATATGAAAATAGGAATTTAAAATGAAGAAACTCGTATTGCATGATTTTTTGAAGAACGTAAAATAAATCCTTATCAGTCGAGTCCAGTTTATTTCAAACTTATACTTTTTGCTTATTTTGTTTAAACATTTATATTAAGTCCTTGAATAATTGGATGATCTGAACCAAGAATGTTCAAAAATACTACTCAAATTGTTGCTCGACTAAGCGGGAAAATTGACTATCCACCAACCGACCAACCATTGCGGATAATCGAGCTCTCAGTGTATACGCTCCACATTTATTTGAAAGCAGTGCTGCCGTGAACAAATTATTACAACTATATTAAGTACAAAACTTGTTTTATTATTGGCAAAATTAATTTTGTAAACGGTCTGCAAAACTATGGCTCTGCAACAACTGAGGTGCTCGAGTCAGAAGAGTCCTGTGACTAACGACTTATAGTTTTAGGATCTTTAGGAAGACTCACAGTACAAGCAAAATCAGCAAACATGAAAGGCGGTGTCCATGCATTAAGCTGTTTGTTTCTCTTGCAAGGGAACAGCCTTGGGGGTTTTGGTTGATTCCAACAGCACTACACTTTCTGTTAAAGTTTCAGCCGTCTAGCTGTTAGGGCTATTAGGAAAAAGCCTTAAAAACTTGAAAACACAAGAAACGGCAGTTAAATTAAAGCAAAAGAATATGTACAAAAATTCAAAATTTTGTCTGAAACGAGTTGCTTTCGTGGAGTTGATTGACAGCTGGATTTCTGGCAACTTTCGCCCTAACAGGCGGTGCCTCCAGAAGATATACAAATTGCTATTCACTGCTCGCAGTCAAATGCCAGTTTTATCCGTCAATGTCTGGGCAAAACAATGTAAAGGAATGCATGTACTCGTATTTATGTCTGTCTGTATGTACATACACACACATAAATCACTTCAATCTCGAAATGTATCTCGCTTCAGTTATAATTTTAAGATTCATTACATTTTGTTTTCCCGAAACATGCGTGTCTTGTGCTTCGTATCATTTCTTATCGCAGTCTTTTCTCTACGGCAGTTTAATTTAACCCAGTTTACCATGAGATTTTTCTGGTTAATACTTATAATTTGTAATTATTTTTTTTTTCTGTAACTTTTATTTTTAAATGTGAGCCACACATTCATTATACGTCGAAACCAGCTTTGTTGGTTTTTGGAATTACTAACTTTTGGAGGCTATTAAATAATCACATTAACTATAAATAATTCAGGTATTTTATAATCATTTTTGTTTTAGCGCTTTTTCAATATTATTGTTGAAGTGGCAGGAAAATGCAATTATTTATTACTTGGGCAGGCGGGCGTGGTATGGTATAACTGTGGGTATGCTCATATGACTTTAACTCTGCACTTGCAAAAATGATGACGTATTCCGATATTGTAATTAATAATATGGAAAAAAAACCACTACTTGAACATGAAATCACAAAACAACGAAACAATTTTTTAATATTACCGCCTTTTTATGACCAATTTTAGTTATTTATAAACATTCGTAAATTGTTTGTGTCAAAATATGTTATTTCTTCAGTGTAATTTCAATTATTTTAAAACTGATGATACCATGTTTTAGTGGCTTGGCTGAGGTGTGGCGTGGTGTCTTATTTCATAATCAATTATTTTTTATTTTATTGTAATAGAGGAAGTTAAAAATATAAGAAAATTGAACAAGAAAAAAATTTTAATTATACATCTCTGAAGGGGGGAAAAATTAAATAAATTAAAAAAAAGGCTTTAAATATTTTAAATAAAATAACAAGAAACTTCCAGTATAATATTATTGTAGATACAAGAGCTTGCCAATTATGGAGAAGTATAAGTGAAGGATATTTTTGCTTATTTTTTATTTTAAAAATTATCATTCAGCAGGACACACCTTTTTTCTTTAAAAAAAAGTTACAAAATAAGATTTTGATCCAAATACTTATATTCACTATATCTGAACTAACCAGCGTGTGAACAAATTTAGAACTGGTATTCCATTTTCCATTTTTGCGCTTTAGCTAAACGGAAAATTTTGAATGTTTATAGAATATACTAATATTTCTTCCATTTTGACGAAAACTGAACAGATCTTTTTAATATTTTCAATATTTTGCTAACAATTTACTAGCATCCTCAAGATGTTAAGTCTAATATATTACTGATTATGCCATAACGAGATCGGGAAATATAGGAACATATATACGAGTATTTAATAAAAAGGGGCTGTCCCACTATATCGAATGTTAACGTTCACTAGCGCTTCGAACAGCAGAAAACTACTTAAAACCAAAATGGCTGACTTAATCGCGACATCTTGGTAGCCATTATTAATTGTCCCCCAGAATGCCTTAATCTTCGATAAAGTGAGACAGGCGATAATAATTTGAAAATTTCGAATCAACACAACAATGAAAAACGAACATTTGCTAAAAGTAAATTTCACAAAGCGCTCACGCCGGTGTTATCTTTGATTTTTCTGTTTGAAGATATAAACTACAATAACTGAATGTTTATTTGGTTTCATATTCTGCTTTTCAACAGAAGAGATTTTTGTGATAAGTTCAAAAGTAAATTGATTTGTACCATAATGCATTAATGAAAGAAAGATTTGTTCGATGCTACATCAGTCGAGAACACGTTTTAGGTTGCAAGAAATATTATTTACAACTGCATCTGGCAAAAATAGTAGACACTTTTACAAATTTAAAAAAAAGAAAAATAGTCTGCAAATAAAAAGTTTTTGCAAGAATGTGAATCGTCAGCATTTGACAGACTGTTGATAGAAAGCGCAGACAGGAGGCATAGGCCTGTTACGGAGCCTCGGAAAACTGCAGACAGATTTTACGACGTGTAATACAACAATTCGAACTATTCATTAAGTAAGAAAATAATAAGAAAATAAATTTAGTTCGTCATCTTCGGCCTTATTCCGTGTTAAGATGCTTTCACCTGCAAAATAAGTTCGACAAACATTTCGTTTACTTCACACTATCACATACAAATTTTAATGAATTTTTATTTTACTTGTAAAGGATGTTGACACGCATGGACTTTGTCACAACACTAACGTTTCCACAAAAACTTTTCTAATAAATAAACACAAACGAATAAATTTTTAAAGGAAATAATTTGTTAAAACTACATTCCTACGGTTATATGTATGTATCTAAATGTGGGCATATGTGTGTTCATAGCCTAGACACAAGATCACATGACGTTATTAAGAATTTTTATGAACACAAGTCCGAGAAATTCACAATTAATACACAAACCTTCGTACACACACGATGGCAACCCAGCCACTTGCTGGCCGAATAAACCAGTTCTTTAAGGCGAAAATTTGTCGGATGAATTAAAAATTCTTCAGAAAATAAATTTATGCATTCATTCATAACTAATAAATTTTAATTTATACCCAACATGTGTATGTAGGAGTGCTTTTCACTTCAAACTGTTTCACTCGAAAGTAGTAGGAAATACAATTTCAATGCAAATTAAAACAACAACACGTCAGAAAATAGAAAAGACAGTGAAATAGAGGAAAAAACGACAGTAGAATCTGTTGACACAAATACATACTCATCTGGCAAACACTGAAAAACAACAAACATCATGATAAATTTTTTTAAGTTTTTGCTTGTAAACAAAAGAATGAAAGAAACGAAATGGAAAAAATGCCACAAAACTGCAAAATTTTAAATTATAAATAAAAAAAAAAGTAGTTTAGAAATTTATTTTTCACAGACAGACATGACGTTATAAATAAATTGGGTTAGTGAAGAATGAAAAAAAAATACTATATTAAAGAGAGAGAAAAAACAACAACAACAAATAATGTGGTAACCAACTGCTTAAATACGTGAATAAGGCAATAACCTACTGGCTGGTTGAGCTCTAACAGGCAAAATTTATTGTGTGAGAGCTGCTTCTAGTGTTCAGTTTTGGCTATATCTGCCAAAAGTTTATGCAAAACAAAAAAGCACACACAGATATTAAACGCGAATGAACCGGAATGTGCTTGTAAGTACAGTTCACTCGGAATAACGTCAACTAGTAAGAAACCGTCAGTGGTGACGTTTATGAATGTGCAAATATCGGATGCAAATATTATTGATACTGTATTTTACAGAGTTCTTCAGATTCATGAGTTGAAACCAAACCAAATTGAAGAGCATATATGTAGCTGCATTTCTACATTAAATACATACATATGTACATACATATGCTTATAACGGGAACTCACAAAATTTGCAACATCTGCAATTAATAAAATCATAATTATTGTATCTATTTTGTTGTGGCTTGATTGAAAATAAAACCACAGCATGTAACTGAATTTCTATACTATATACACATTTGCAAGGGGAATTCCAAATTTGTAACTACAGTACAACTTCACTGATTCGGACACTGGCTAATCCGGACATTTTAATTTTTCGGACAGTTTAGACATTTTTCCTCTATTAGTAACCGCACAAGCGTTTTTGTTTTGCAGTAAAATTTTATCATTATTTTACCGCTGGACAAAAAATGTATTTGTGTGCCAGCAAGAGTAAGACCTCTTGTTCTTTACTTTACATATTTCCGGTAATAAAAATAAATTATATATTTAGGTATTTGTATATATGCATCGCCTTTAAAATTTTATATTAACTGTAGTCTGAGCGATCCACCAATCCGGACAATAGCTGAAACTATAGCTGTACGGACTAGAGAGGTTATAGTGTAATAACACATCTAAACGACAGTGTCAATAAAAAAATTGATATGTTGACGAAGTAGGGTATTGACATTATCCCAAGCCCACTGTACATGTACGCAATGATACCATATTTGCATACCAACATACACATACCTGCATACCTACATCCTACATACAAGTGTATGTATGTGTGCACATTCTCGAAAGTGAGATAAACGTCAGCCTTGTTATTCGAGTACATACTTACCTGCTGCAAATACATTTATTTTCTTTTTTTTTTTGCATTAATGTTAAAAAAATTGAATGTACATTTTTGCTGACGCTGAATATTAATTTTAAGAAAACTATCACCACTTGTAGTTGTACGTTTCAATATATAATACGAAAACTAATTGTTTTCTTCGATGTTTGTTTTGAAATTTTTTGCGTGCTTGCTGTGGACATCGAAATATGTAGTTTTGAAAGTTGCAACAAAATAAAAATATTTTGCAAAACTGAATTTTTTTTTTTCAAAATTCAAATCAAGTTATCCTCGTATTTATGTCTGTCTAGAAAAAAAATTACAACACCGCGACAAAAACCGGCTATGACAGATTCTTCTTCTGCTGCCCAAAAGCTTTCCACGCAAAATCTAATTCTCTCCCCTTGATTTTTATTAAAATTTATAAATTCTGGAAGTTGCTATTGAGGTTTAAATGTTGGAAAAGAACTTTTTACACAAATGGAAGCAGCAAGAGTGTTGGACATTAGACAGCCATGAGAATTTAGCTGCCAGACGGCTGCCCCTGGACGTAATCCTAAAATTGGATTCCCTTTTCTATGTTTTTTTTTTAAATTCACTGTCATTTCTATTATCTTCTTTTGATATGCAACTCTCAGGCCTGTTAGTTGGCCATTAGCCAGTTTTTTGCTGTTAAAAATTTGTTCGTCATTAACGTTCGGCCAAAGACTATAAATATATATGTACATA
Organism: Epicampocera succincta; assembly: GCA_932526305.1. NCBI lineage: Eukaryota > Metazoa > Arthropoda > Insecta > Diptera > Tachinidae > Epicampocera > Epicampocera succincta. The sequence continues at coordinate 66,499,623 of OW052034.1, forward strand.
TATATATATATATAGTCATAGACTATATGTCATAGACATAGACAAAGACTATAAATACATATATATATATATAGTCATAAATATATAGTCATATATATATATAGTCATATATATATTTATAGTGTTTAATCCATTTTTACGCTATTTACATAAGACTTCACGAAACTCTCAACTTTTCAATTTTTCCATTTTTTCTGATTTTCATATATTCGCACACCTTTTGAATGCAAAGAGTTGACGCCTCTGGATAGCTGTACATCGTTATCAGTGAAAAACCGAGCAAGCACATGAACACTGATAAGGAGAACTTATTACATATTAACAAATCTGAAATTGTTTGCTCTTTGCAAGCAATCACATACTTAGTGAATTCGCCAATAAATATTAGCTTTTGGATTAGGCCACTTCACGTAAACAGTAAACGTTCACACAGGATATGTATGTCCAAGCATTTGTAGAGAGTACTTTTTCATCCATAGCATTTTGTTTATTTGGAATTCTTCAAAATTGTGTAAATGTACCTTTAAAACCAGTTCATTAACTTCACCCACACACACACACACACACTTGTGTTTGCCAACAGCAGCGCCACTCATTCCTTAAGACTTTCAGCTGTTCAAATCGACAACAATCTGGTTCGAGTGTTGCAGCATTTTGTTTCATTTAATATAGTTCGCATTTTTTATGCATTCATATATATTTACTAACGTTTTTGTTTTGCATAAAATTCGTTATAAATTACAGCGTGTAGGAAAAACACAAAACAGCAATTTAAATATATTTTGTACAATTTAACGTCAAGCACGAGTGCATTAATTTGCATCCAATTCGGCATGCAGCAAAAAATTAGCCATTTCATTTTGTCTTAAAATACGAGCACCAAATGTCTTATTTCTGAATAAAGTAAAAATAGTTACCAGAAAAGTACATACACCTAAAAAAATAGAAAATTAAAGTTAAAGCTAAAAATATGTTGCCCTGAAAAATGCAATTCTTGTTTCATAACGGAACAATTTCTTTTAGAAAGTGTTTTTTGCAAGATTTATATCAATTTAAAGTGACAATTTAATAGAATTGACTGCCTCGGAATTCCATCATGTTCTCCAAGAAAAACATACTCGTACCATTTTTATTTCTTGAGTGTAAACACAGACTCGTAAGCTTCTTCGAAACATTAAAAAGGCTACAAACAAAAATATGAAATGTGCACTAAAAAATTTCACTTTCTCATTCATTAAGTTGAAATGGAAAAAAATAAAGCTTTGTTAAATTGCAATTGATTGCTGTACTTTAATATACATACATACATATATGAATGTATGTATGAATGTATGTATGTATGTATGTATATGCTGTGTCGACTTACAACAATAAGAAAAGAGTGACAGCAAAATCAAGAAAACATAATTCATATGCATCTGTGTACATACTCGTACATACATACATACATATGCCGATATAGCCACAAATGTTTGAACTCAAATATAGAAATTGTACATTTAAATTTTTTAACTTTTACAACTTTAAACATTTTTATCGCTGCTCAAGTGTTGTTGGTCATATGTTTAAATTTTACATTTTTTATCTCCTCCCGCTGCTGTTTTTGCAGTATCCGACAGGCATGCAATTGAAAATATGTATAATATTTGTTACAATTACATATTCCCGGATAAAACACTGTTTGTTTTAAAAATACACTGCGTTACAGAAAACTCAACAATATGAATAACGCGAATAGTTCTTAAAAATGAGAGCCCTTCTGAATTCCACCCCACCGTATGATATTTTTAACTTTTAAGAAATAGAAATGTTGCTTCACTGTCAGTTTTTTTATGCAAAATTAAGTTTTTAACTATATTCATGTACATACATACATATATGTGAAATTTTATGAAAGTACAAGAAAGAATAAATGACAAATTCTGACCTCGCGGTACACCAAAATTAAGTGAAAGATCACACCTTATTATTATCGGGAAAGCAAATCTGTGCAGGTTCTATCAGACGTCGTAAAGGCTGACACATTCTTAACCGATTTTCATTGCTTAAGTTAACAAATAGTTCAGGCCGTCACTACACATCTTACATAAGAAAACTTTCTTTTAAACATACACACACATACATACATACACCAGCTAAGCCAGACTTTAGCTGTAACCGTGTGAAATTCCGATACATTTTGTCAAAGAAACTTCACTTTCTTACAAAAATATTTATCAGCAAAACTTTTTTGGCACTGAATTTTTGCAGAAAACATGAACAAAATAAACAATAACAAAATAAGTGATAATTTGTTAGTACTTTTCATAATCTTACCTTCAACCAATTTGACCAACGCAGCATTTTTCTCTCTTCAGTCCGGCACTTTATACGAAAAGCAACGACAAACTGTTGATGCTCTTTAGATTTCTTTTTTTGCTTTAAACTTTCTGCTCGTATTTCAGAATAGCCACTAATTGGGTACTACAAATACTTGTGTTCGAAGTAACTTGCCGAAATTTGCCATAAGCCAAAAAGCCTTTGTTTAAAAACATCATTTACGACAAAATGATACGAGTTGCCTTCCTTTTTGGCAGAACCGTTTCTAGTGCTACCGCAACAAAAGAAATGCATAAATTTCTACTGACACCCAAATTCTATTTTCCCTTTGTCACGTGTCCTATGTCCCCCTCTCAGCTTACTTTTTACTAAATTTCTTTTTTGAACTGCTCTATAAGAATTTGTTTATTTATGATTTATGATTTTTTATAGTTTTAAGTTCGGCTTTAGGTCAAACAATTAAAAATGCAATGAGTTTTCTTAGGTTTTATTTATTTTTGAATATTGGAATCAACGTCGTTGAGGGTTTCCACAATAAAAAAAACAAAATGGCACAGGTTGCCTTTGATATATACTAATATTTTTTTTTTTTTTTTTTTTTTTTTTTTTTGTAATCTGTTTTATTTGCAATCTATTCACTGAATAGAATACTAAACTAACTGAATATTTTTTTATGTTATAGCATGTCTCGGGTTTTAAGAGCTCAGGAGTAGAATTTAATTTTATAACATTTAACAAAATATATACCTTGACGATCCCTGCGATATGTTATAGCATTAACGAATTCACCAGGTACGAAATTGCTCTAAAATATATTTTAATCAATAATGAACTTATCGACAGGTCATTTTATTTACATGTATATTTATGTATTTCTATGCTTATTAGTTTTATTAATATTAAATTTAACTGACTATACAGGGATGGAAAAATTTTGTGCACTTACTCTGCTCATTAATAAATAACAACATACCATAAAAATGGAGGGACATATTTTGTTGTTGAACCATCTGAACAGGGACAAAGTCTTTCAATGAACTGGTTGAGTTAAACTTAAGCCTGTACTTGCAATTTGTTTTGCTCTCATATACGTAATTCTAAAATGTATACATTCATAGAAAATTAAGAACAATTTAAGCACAAGACTTGTGCCGAAGTGTATAAATTTATATATACATATATATGTATATATAAATATATATATTTATATATTTATAGTTTTTGGTTGTGCTGTTTGAACGCCAACAAAAATTCAAAAAAGAAAGAAAAAACTTGTGAACTTCATTTGCGGAGAATTTGCGAAAACAACTGTTCTGATCTCTGCTTAAATAGCAGATTCTTTCTTCGAAGCAGGAATATTATTTAATATTCCTTTTTTCTTTAATTTCCTCCTTTGTAAATATATTTTTTGTTGAAAACAAAACTACAGAAACCTCTTTGAATCTGCAAAACAAGTTTCGATTTGTGACTTGAGTCATGGCTATAGACGACAATTGATTGGTCCCAACTTACAACTCTCGTTAGACACAGTTTTTATTTTATTTTTTTTAAGCTGGTCACATTTATATGAGTGAGGAGCATATGCGTCTCTTTCAGTAATTATGTCATTCAACAGTTTGCTTGAGTGCTGCAAGTTGTCCGTCTGAGTGTTCCAGTTTGAAATCAATAATTAATTGATTAACTGTCTGTAAAAGTAGCCGGTATTAACAAGTACAATATATACATACAAACTCGTACATACATACATAATTATAAAATTTTAGCTCATGATTTATAAAAAGACAAATAACACGAGTTATATGAGTTTTATTGTCAAGCAATCAAAATCTTCAATAACTAGTACATGGAGCAGAGGAAAATGGGAAAGGTTCGAATTGTCTTAGAAGATCGTTTCCCCAGCGCCTTGATTAGACTTAAGACAGGCTTTTTGGCAACCTGCTTCAAGTTATTTTCATGTAAAATGTTTCTGAATTATTATTTAACAACAACAACAAGAACATTTTGGGTTAAATAAGCATTTACCGAATTTTTAAACTTTGTCAGAACTGGACTATTTTTGATTAAATTTGGCAATTGTTTAAATTCTTACGGTCCTGCAAACGTAATGCGCTGCTTTGTCAACTGCAATCGGCATCTTGAAGACATACATAAGGTTTTCTGACTGTCCGCTGTTTGTGTAAGTAAAAGATATATTTTCGGAAAACTGATCCTTTAATTGTTTTGAAATCATATACTGAGAGTTTCTGCCTGTGCAGATGTCGAACTGGCAAAATACTTTTGGCATATGTTTCATAAAGTTGCACGGCAGAAAACCAATAATTATACAATGAATATTCAAGAAAGTTGTTAAATAATAACAACATATCAAAATAAGATTAACGAATGACAAATTAAACGCGAGTTTTAACATTTTATTCTGGCCCAAATTGAAGTGGTTTTAATAGTTGATTTTTCTTGAATCCATACATCATTGACAGATATTTATGTCAAGTGAGAATGTTTAAGTGATTGGTACATAGATGAGCATTTTGATATCTCGAACGAATTTACTTCTAAGTTTATAGAGAATTGCAATTGCTGATGAACTTTTTGCCTTGATATTGTTGATATATATATCCATATCTCATAAAAGATTTCTACTGATGTGTATTCCAAACCTATTGAACTTCATATGATTGTACCATCATTGTTGATTGTGCCATCAATACGAACAACCGTTCTACGGTTTATATATTACAGAATTATCTTTTTTTCAGTTCAGAACTAACTTACTGAGCCTTGAAATCTCTAATATTATTATAGATTAATTAGATATAATAGACTCTTTAAAATTTGGCTGTGATTGTATCTGTAAAAGAACCATATACTGGTCCTCAGAATAAATATGCTGAAATGAATATATTGAACAAAAGAGGTAACAAAATACTGCTTTGCAGAATTCCATATTTAACAGGTAATTTAGTACTCATATTATTTTTTTGGGACCAGTACACAGCGGTCAACCCCACGACATGTGTCGTGCATTGTACCTGAACTGGGTTTGGGGAGGAGGCAAGAAGCAGCAGTGTTCCGCTATTTGGTTGTTTTTCATTCTCTATTGCAGGGATGAGTATGCCAGAATTTAACTGCTGCTATATTATTAACCAACTGAAGTAACTGCATTCTATTTAGTAAATATGCCTTTAGCTTTATCAGTACAATGTTCTGATCAATTACATGTATCGAAGGCTTTGAAGTGATGGCAAAACGCTTCAGCTGCACTATAAAAACCCGCATCCAGTTCACCGCAAATGTACATTTCGATATAAAATGTCGAGATTTTTTGTCTTTTCGTGGCCACTTCTCATTTTTATAGTGTTTTTTTCTTTTGTTCATATGTCGTTTGAATTCAATGAATTGAGGTGTTACGCTAACGCGAAGCACATAAACGCATGCGTGACAAGCTACGCATGTAGCAAAAGTTTATTATCTTTTAATTGAAAAGTAACGATTTAATAGTATTTCTCCAATAATTTATAGCTCGAAATGAACATTTTCAAGTTTTACTTTAATGTATTTTAATAGCATTCATGCATTAAAATTAAAGCTTTTGTGTTTCTTTTTTTGCTTTTAACTACAAACGCATTTCAATGCCTTTTAAGTACGTATTAAATTAATCAATTGCTTTGTTTTTCTTGGCTTTTTTTGTATTTAATATAATATTTTATTATTAAAAAAAAAAACACACACACAAAACAAATCTGAGTGTATAATTGAACAAGTTAGTAGACCGCATATACAGTCAACTGTACAACTTTGTCATTGTAAGACATGTGCATACGTTTATTTTATTGCACTAAATAGGAAGCATTATTTACTCAATCATCATGCCTTATTGCTTTTATTTAGCTGGTTTGTGCTTATGCAGCGATCAGGCTGTCTGCTTTAACAGTTGGACAGTTTTCGTATTTGTATTAAGTTTCCGTTAATTCGGTTTCATATTGACGGAAAATGTTATGAAGAAGAATTGAAACATGAGAATACGGTTAAATTTAATGCTTCAACGATAGATGGGGGGTTTCCAAGTTTTCCAAAAACCTAATTTTAAAATCCAAATATTATTTACTGTTGCTTTAAGGCAAAAACTTGCCATCAAGAAGAGTTGGAACTCGCCAGTACGATTGAACCGCAATAGTAGGCAGTTCGGGCAAACAGTGCACAAATTGTTCTTATCTGATTTGACTTTAAGAGTTCTCGTATCGCAAATTTTCACTTAATAAATTAATCAATTAATCTGGTATAAAGAACGAAAAAGAAAATTACTAACAAACTGCAATAACTAATATAAATTTAATTAAACCATTTCTACATACGAGTATGAAATCTGTTCTATTAACGTTTGAAGAAAAAAATTACATTAATACAATTAAATATTATTCTCTGAGGTCTGTTTTTGAAAAAAAATTGAGTTTTAAAATTTTGGGTGCTTCGAGTATCATTTCTCTCGTGTTGGTGTTCCGCTCATATCTTGACAGCTTCAGCTATTTAGCGCGTTTGGCGATTATCTGCTGTCGTAATAAATGGATTTGAATAAATTTGCATAGAATTTTGTGTAAAAAATGGAATCAAGGATTAAGGCATACGGTGATTGTACTCTGTGCCAGAATAATCAAAATATTTACAAAAGTTACAGGCTTTTCAAAGAAGTTCGAGCAGATGTCGACAGATGTGAATGACGATAGATTGTTTGGGGAGAATTGTCGCATCACTGTTAGAGACATGCAATTTTTTTTCGTAAATTTTTGGGGCGTTGCCGTAGCAGCGTAGTTTGTTACAAAACTTTTAAAATGTTACCAAAAAAAAATTATCTTGAAAAGCATCGCTAAGGACTTGTTGAACGATGTCAACGGCTTTCCAGATTTGCTTAAAAGGATCACAACTGACTCCTGCGAATTCTTCCGGGCTCCCAAGATTAAAGAAACTCATGAAAGGATAACGTTTTGCGAAGGTTGAGGCGCTAAATCCTAATCGCTGAGAGAGCTAAAGACATGCCAAAAAGTGCATATCAGAACTTGTTGGAGGACTAAAAAAATCATAAGCACAATTTTATTATATTTTAGGGTCACTGCCTTGAAGGCGACAAAAGAGCATTTAAATAAGTACATACAACATTCAAGAGCCATCTGCGTACATGTGATTCCCGTCCTTTTTTGCCGTTTACTTAAATATATTCGCTTCCATCTTTATAGGGGCAATATACTCGTATTATAATTTTTTATTTTGCTCTTATTATATTTATATAATAGTCGGCCGACTAATACCGATAAACGATAATATTAATGATTATAGAAAAAATATGTTTGAACTTGCCAATAATATGGTGCAAGATGGTAATAATATTTGTTGTTTGAAACAATACCACGGAGACTTGTGCAAATAGTATTGCTGTTTCTGACAAAAATATGGTTGGTTATTTCTATAAAGTTGTGGTGAGTCACAGGATATTTTTAAATGTAGGCATATTATTTGTCAAAAAGTATGTTTCTCTAGAATATTACGAATAAACTGATGCTGACGCTACCGTTTTAATATCATCATTTTAACAGGATTTAATGTGCTTAAAGTATTGGGGTTATATCACCCATATTTGGCTGCCAGAGCCTTGTTAGTGCCAACAAAAAACAAGTCCAGTTGGAATCAGTTCGGGTGAAGTTCGTAATTGGCAAGGAATGACTATGAATAACATTAGTAGTAACTTTTCCAACGCTCTACAATGTTCAGTGCCGTTTATTTTACATATGTATGTTAAATGCGTCACCACATGAGTATTATATCCAGTAGAACCGTTGTTTTAGCTGTAATAACAACAATGCATTTACCGCTATTACTGCATTGCACCATTTCAAAAACTTCACCACCATGTTCAGATTGTTGTATACACTTACATTCATACTATCTAATAGTTACATATGTACATATGTATATTACTGGTCATAGTTTATTTTCTATTCTGTGCAAACCTATTCGAAAGAAGTGACCCACTTCTGCTAAAACTTCAGTTCGCTAAAAGCGAAACGCACAGGTGTAGGCAACAGGTTATTCTGTTTGTCGTTTTAATGCAAGAAATAAACGTGTGTGCATCGTATGTTTCACATTCCGTTTAGCCGTGTTAATTGTTTACTGCTTTAAATAAAATATTAAGATACTCGTTAAAAAGAAAGCAAAAACAAACAAACAAAAAAAACAAACAAGATGAACTTTCTTTTGCAACAATATGCTTTTTCTTTTGCAATATGATGTATTAAAATTTGTATGTTTTTTTCTGCTGCTACAGCACGATCTTTACACTCAAAACATTAATTTAGTTTGAGAAATCGTTTTGAACTGTCAGTTATGCAAGTAGTTTTGTGTATGTATGTGTGAATAAAAGTTAACAGTACAAAAAAAAAGATTTTTTGTGGTCATGTAAATTATAAAAACGAACACAAGATTTTAACTTTAAAAATATGTGCAAAATGGTGCTACTCATGTGTTTGTTGCACTTTAAAAAACTATACAACTGCCCAAATGAATTTTTTCTATTTTGGTTTTTTTATAAATTAAACGAAAGAAACGCTCTTGTTTATGAAACAAAATATAAAACTGGAATGAATTCAAGTCACAGTACAATATTAAAGAAATAAGTTTGAAATGGCAAATTCTCAAATATTTGAATTGGAGAAAATCAGGAAATAAATACAAATTGGAAACATTTAACGGAGAATAAGTTTTCCAATGAAGTGACTTTTAATATTCGATTTTATAGAAACTGTGTCAAATGAGAAACAAGTCTCAACAACAACAAGAAAAAACTGAACTACAGACTTTTATATTAGGGAAACGATATACATATGTAAATATATTCATATTCAATACCAATAAATAAATAATATAAAGCGCCCAGAAAAATCTGCCACCTGTCAGCTGATTAAAATGTTTCTGTTAAAAACCGACACAGACAGATTTTATGACAACAGTTCTGATGCGCAGTCGCTGATTTCAATTCCTATTGCGGTGATAAGCAGATTTCATAACAAACCCTAAACACGATTAGATCATACCATTATGGGGCAAAAATTGGTAGTTCACACAGAACGGGCTATTTTCTGCCAGAAGAAGAAGAAGCACACTCTACTATCTATTATAATTTTTTATTGCTATTCTATAGTTCTCAAACAGCTGATTGTTGACACTAACCCGAAGAGGAAGAAGCACCATCTACCAAAATCGCTTACATTTGCCCAACTTCCGCGTACGAAAACGCTTTTCGTGCAAATCGGAACACCGCCTGATCCCAAAGTAGAGTAAAGATACACATTTACTGATATATTACTGCTGGTCACATGAGAAAGGATTTGTTTCAAGCCAAAGACGCAAACAGTAAAACGAAAATTTTTATTATTGCAAAACTTTGTAAAAAAAAAAATACTTTCGCTATTAAAATTAGAAAGAAAAATACAGTTATTTATTTTAGTTGGTATGTGTTTTTTGTTATTGCTTTTGAGCATATTTTGCACGTAAATGACCGAAGTCAAAGTAATTTGTTTTCAAGGAAAATTAGTTTCGTATAACAACAAATTGAATATGGACGTATTAAACAAATAAAATATGAACAAAAGCATAAAAGAACATGAAAATTGCTCATGAATGATAAAAATTTGTAGTTGAAAACTTTTACTTTAAACGCAGCAACAACAAAAACGTATATGAAAATCATATCGTCACCTTAAACTCCAAACTCTCTAACTGACAAAAACTCAAGAAATACTCTTTGACAAAAATGAAATACGATTTCATATCCTTCAACAGCAGAAGAAACTGTAGAAGAAGAATCAAGAAATTCACAAAAAAAAATTGTTCCTGCATTTCAAAATTAATTACCTGCTTGAATTAAAAACTCAAAAACAACTTGTAAATTATGCAATTTTAGCACATTAAGCACTTTTGCTAATTAAACTTAATAATTAGTGGTTGAAAGCTGCAACTGCCGAATAAAGTGACCTTAAGTGTCTACTTTAACAAATGTTTTAAATATTCTTTTAAAGTTGCAATTCAAAACGGAAATAACATTTGATCGTTACGTTCTTGTGATTTGCTTATCTAAGTACTATTAAGGAAGTTCACAATAAAATGCAAGCAATAATGGATATTATTCAATTTACAAGCTTGCATTCAGGTCGCATGCGTGGAATATAATGCACTTCTGCCAACGTTTCTCCAATCCTTGAAGTAGTTCTGTCATGCATTTTGAGCTTCATCAGCGACGCCATCGCAAATGGCTGTCATTTACAAGTCGCAAAACTGTTGAATGCCGTTGCCATTCTTGGTCAAAATGAATTTTTTCTCTACAATGTCGGATGTTTTATTCGTACTGATTCTGGTAAGCGGCGACAAGAGCTCCTGGTGCAATACAGGGGGCAATCGAAGAAACCAGTTAGCAAGCTTGGCGTGCTTTTGTTGACCTTGTCTCTTACCGGGGATCTTCCATTTAGACGATTGGACTTTGTTTCCAATGTTATAACGATATACTTATGGTTCGTCATCATTCCTAAATGATGTTTCTTGGCCAAAATTCAGCAATTTTGAAACGAACTTATATGTCGACATCCTCTGCAACTTCTCTAACAGTGATTCAACGATTCTTCACAACAATTTCTGCACCTGCTCAAAATTTTCATCGTCATGCACATCTTCTCGAATTTCTTCGGAAAGCTTCTAACACCTATAAAAAATTTTCGGACTCAGAGTAGAGCCAACGTATACCATTGTTAACAAGTACTTCATTACATTACAATCACAAGCTTTGATCCATTTATGTGGACAGCAGAAAAGCGCCGAACACGCAAGACACTTTCAACTTTTGTGCCTCTCATAAGCGAACTTGATTTGTTAAATAGCCGAGACTACGAGCACTTGTTCGAGACGTAAACGAAACTATAATCGAATATATCTAGCAGGCGAATTTCACCTAATTTTCTGCACAGATTTCTTAAATATGATTTTTACATAAAAATTAGATAAATAAATAAAATTATTTTAATATTAAATAATTTTCTCTACAAAACTTACAATTTTATAGTTCAAAGACTATTATTAAAATTCGAACATAAAAACGTTTGCATTTAATCAGCAGTTTTAGTAGTTGAATTGCTTACAAAAGGTGAATACACTTAATGGAATTTAATTTTTCTTCCAAACAATGCTTTGCATTGTTAAATGTTGTTAAACATTTTATGCATTTTAATTGTTAATAACAACAAATAGCAAAGAATTAACTTTATTGTTTTGCTCTAAGATGCATCGTGTTTGTTGATTCGGATACGCCACTGACTTAAATGATCAAACAAGATTTCAACAGCGCTGCTTTTTTCCGACTTAAATTTCAAAATAAAAGCAATGTTTTTTCTAGCGCTGGCAGCTCTTAATCTTGTTTCAAATAGGAAATTAGGCAAGAGTTGGAAAAACTTAATTTAATTATAACAGCTTGCAAGAAAAAAATGTAGGTACGAGTACTAAAGAGACGAAAAAAGTATGCAACTCTAGTTACATCTTTTGTTAAATAAAATGAGTCATTAATGACAATTGATATAAACAGGAAAAAAGTTAGAACAACAAATGCACACGAGCAACGAGCAACAATCATGCATTGAAATTATTTAAACAGCTAAAAATTGAAAATATGTTAAACAATATAAATAACAACATTTTAATCAAACCGCATTAAGTCAAAGTAATAACCCCGTTTTTTTACTGAAGATTTCGGGTTGTCTTACCGACACAATCGATATTCTCTACTCGTACAATATCAAATGATTATATATTATCAATTTTTAAAATCATTGATTTGAAAATAATACTTTGCTAATTCGTTGCACATTGGGAACGTTGTTGTTTTCTTGTCTCCTTAGCGCCAACCCTTGCCAATACTTTACCGCTAAATATGAGTATAACAGTAAAAATTTACGCATTGCACTAAGCAAACAATCTATTACCAAGTCAAAGCAGTAACATGCCATGCGCGCTGTCCAGTCAACACAGTAATAAATCATTTTGTGTGCCATTCAGTTGAAAGTTGCCAGCATTGTTGGATCACACAGGCTGGTGGTATTGTAAAATATTGGCCAAAGCAGCAGCATATAACTGGCATAATTTGTAGTTTGCGTCTTTTGTTTTTTTTTTAATAATAGCCGCTTTTATTAACAAGTTTTTTTGCTCAAACTGGGTCAAGAATGCAAACCAAGGAAACGACAATAGCAACAACAGCAACAACAAATTATCAAAAACAGCTCAGAAATAAAGCCAATTGTTGTCTATAAACAGAACAAGAAGTCAAATTGGTTCACATGGTTTGTTACTACACAGAGAGAAAAAAAAAACAATATTAAAACTAAATGGTGGTTTGACTTAAAAATAGAATAAGTTTTTCGGCGGATGTTTTAATGGGTTTAGAAAATCTAAGTCTAGTTATAACAAGTGGTTCTATATACGTATAAAACTAATTTGGATATAAATTAAATTCAGTTTAACCATCCAATTAATTATACCATCACTCGCTTCACTCTGCAAAAGAAAAACTGAAATTAATGGGGGGTGGTCGTGTTCAGATACTTTGACACGAGAAACAGCAACAAAAATATTGATAATTTGTTGATACTTTGAATTCATCAGGTCTCGACTGGCCGTGAACCGGAAAGATATATAAATTTTGTTTCTTCGCATTGATTTCATTTCCCCCATGTAAAATCGGTTAATTCTGATTATTTTTATTATTCGCTACTTTAAACTTACTTTTTGCTTGTTGGTTGAATAATTAGATAGAATTCAAACCGTGAGTCAGTAGCGTATGATCACAGGTGTTATATTTAGTTTAATTTTGAAACTTAAGAAGTGAAAATGTATAAAGAATATACAAAAACTTCCTCAAAATTATTACTCTATTATTCGGGAAAAGCGATTGTCCGTAATGCTGACAGTTGCAAACGTTGCGAATAATCGAGATCTCACTGTAAATGTCACTCTAGCCCCTGTTTCCACTTAAAATATAGCTCACTTTGACGTTTAAATTCTTTATTCGATGTTTGTTACGAGTGTTGCCAAATCGAGTAATTTGTAGAAAGACAAGAACTTATTTGTTCGCTTTTAAAATTTATATCGCTGTGTGGAAAACTGCACAATATGTCTGGTAGGCGTTTTTTTTTTGGTTTTTTCATCCACTTATCTTCGTAATCAAAATGGATTTCACTGTCAGATATAAAATCAACATATTTTCTTGCCGTGTACTCCGTGTATTCTTTGATATGTCGAAACTTTCTGAAAAGATTTTCACACGTAATCGCATAAAACGCGAAAAGTACTTTGTTCATATTGTGCTTTTCTCTGTTTTAAATTAACGTGAAAATAACTGTTTTATTAAATATCTTTCCAAAATATGCATTTTACCTTCAGATAACCTCGTAACTCTAATAAGCATTACCGTCAAATTATCAAATTCAATTTTCCCCCCCAAGACTATCAAATTAATGAAAATATATTCACAGCAAAAAATATCGTAATGAAATTTAAGAAAAACCGCTTATTTAAATAATGATGCAGTAAGCCCCGTTAGTAAAGACCTATTTTGCCCACGGCCTAAAAAAAAAGAAGAAAAAAAAACACAACAAAACTGTAAACAAAAGAGTTATTTGTAAATGGTTGCGATCGAGATGATGACGACGACGATGATGATGATGATGATGATGATCAAGACGTAGCACAGACATGATTATAGCACCCATCATGATCTTCAGTACAACGTAATAGTTGTTGCTGCTGCTCGCATCACAGACAACTCACTGCACTTAATCATCATCTGAAAACATTTAGTCATCGTCTAATGTCATTTAAGTCTACTTGTCGATAGTAGCATACCGGCTGCCGATCTCCGTAGCCGCTTTAGTACCTACTCGAATTGTATGTATGTATGTAGTCAAATAGAATCGTAAATATTCACATATATTTTTTAATTCACAAAAGTTGTGGTGGTAATTGCGGTGTCTGTTGCCGTTTATTTCCCATAACACTTTATTTATTTTTCTTAACAAAAGAAGTACGTATGTATGTATGTATGTATGTAGTTAGATATAAATAAGTACATATATTTTTTTTCCGCTCAATAACAATGACTTTGGCTTAAGTATAGCATGAAATTTACCAAAAACAAAAAACAACAACAACAACAACAATATGAATGAAAATTGCCGTAGCATGATTTCTTATTTATGGCTTGTGTTTTTCTTCTCCTTCTTATTGTCTTTGCAGAAAAAATGGAATTGAGTAATTTTGGTGCAACGAAAAAAATGTCACGCGAAGAAAGACGATACTCCGTACCGCACGGTCCGAATTCTCCTCTACCGCCAGCGGCCTCCGAAGACTTGCACGCATGGTCAATATATAGGTAAAGATAATTAAGTTAATTAATTAATTAATTATTAAGTTTGCAAAACTGTGTTAGAAAATATGTATGACAAGTTTTTTCTCAGACAGATTGAACATAATTTTGGTAATAGTTGCAAAAACAACAAATTCTTTGAAAGTATTTTTGTGAAATTTTACAATATTTTTGCCAATTTTTTGTTTTTAAAAAAAAATTAGCAATAAGGAACACGTAACATGCCAAATTACTGGTATGTATATATTTGGTTAATTACAGTAGACATCCAATAATGTGAATTATATGATGTCAGTTGTTTTCGTAAAATTGGAATATTCGCATTATTGTTTTTTTTTTACTTCACAGTGTGACGTTATATACATACATATATAATATATTCGTTCATTTCAGTCAATAGTTCAATGTGATCAAAACAGCTGTTTAAACGAAAACAATTAGATCGAATAACGAATTCCGTTCTGTTTATTCTAATGCTGGCATATAACCCAGCTTCGGCGTAAAATTTAATTAAAACAACTCTTACTAATCAACAGACAACAACTCAACTGAAAGGCAAGACTGTGATATGAAACGAACGAAAGCAATTGAACTCGTTCGCTACACTATTGAACGAACAGTGCTCAGTTAAATGACCGGCTGCATTTCGTTCACTTGACTGATCCGCTCAATATAAGCCGACACAGTTCTATATAGAACACAAAATATGGAACTGAATGCTAAACTCAATATCCATGTAATAGTTGACAAAAATAACAAAATTAAACCAGTGGTGCCGAAATGAAATGGCAGCTTAAAAATCGTTCCACAAAGATTTTCAAATGGAAAACAGGATTTCTAAAATCCATGTACAGAGTTATGCGAATATCAAATTAATTTCTCAGTTTGTTCAAGCCAACTGCAATCAAATGCGTTGCAACACTAACAGAATTTTGAAATCGTTTCGCAATTCGCACATTTTGTTGGCATAAACGGACATAAAAAACCCCAAATTAATAACCCGCCTTCTCCTTTTTTTTTAAAGCAGCTATAAAAGCAAAACTGGAATTTTTTCCAGTATGAACGCCCAAATATATACAAATATATATATATATATATACGTGTGTGTGTGTGTGTGTGTAGGTACTCTTATGTAAGTATGTAAGTCGTAAAAGTCTCTGAACACTTACAAACATGTCCAACAATTCTTTTTTCATATTGACCTCCAAAAAAGGTGCAGCTTGAAAGAAGACAAAAAACAAAAGCAAAACTTCCTGCCTGCACTTGATGCAGTCATTTCAAATATGCGATTGTTAAATTTTCAGTGGCCAACTTATGACAAAACGCAACCACTATAATTTGTGTACTTTTAATGTTACATAAAACAATTGTTGTTGTTGTTCTGTTTGCTACCAAAAAACACCCAACACGCTTGATTAGATTCTGATGGACGGAAATAATCATGAAATTACATTGATTGATAGATGAATGATTTTTGTGTTTCTTCTCAGTGTTGGAAAAGCCAAATTAAAAATTCTAACCAAAAAAGAGAAAAAGAAAAAAACATAAAAATTTGTAAAACAAAAAAAAAAATACACCGAAGTTTAATGAACAGCTACAAACACACCCGTTGTTTAAGCCATATTTGCTTTGCGTTTGCAGTTTAATCAACCAAACCGCATCCGTTTATTAACTTAATTAACGAAAAACAAACAAAAAGAACGAAGTGAAAGATTATTCAGTGGTATTTCTCTTTGTTGCAGACAAAACTTAAATTCTGATTTTACTGACTCAGCTCTGGGCTCTTCTGACAAATCACCGTTGCCATATGGAAACTTTCAACTTCGCGATACAACTGTGCAGTCAATACTCAATCATCCGCGCTATGGTCCCAAGTAAGTTGTATGCGGCGGCGGCTGCTCATTGTGCTGCAAAAGTTTGTATTTAAATTTATTTTGTTCAAAGGTCGCCGCTGGGATCAAACATGTATACGTATTTGAAGTTTGGATTGCCTCGAGTTTTCCCCCCCAACGCTGGCTCTCAGCGGTCACATCGACCGGGACCAGGGCCAGGTATGCGTGGCAATGGCGGCAGCGGCGTCAACGGTCGCATAAATCGTGGGTTTCGCGACAGCTCAGCGGGTCCGGCTGCCGGCTCTTCGGGTTACGACAGCAGTGATAACGAAACCACTCGTAGTCGAGGACCACCCAATTTAAGGTAAGTTCATGTTAAAATCTGTTTACAGTATCTTACAGTATCAGTATTTTTCCTATAGGAAATATCGCAGCGAATCGGACTTTCGTGCCATAGGTGGTATACCGCCATCACGGCCCGAATCTAGAACTCAAGGCATACCAATGTCAGCCTTACGGCAGGCGAATAGTCGAGCGAGTATAGCAGGTAAGGTGGCTGCTCGATTTCCCATCAAACATATATAGATGAACTAATTGTTAGATATAAGGAAACTTTCCGTTTTGATGCCGAATACTGATTTTCTTACTTACTTTGCTCTTCTAAGGTCATACGCAAAGTATTCGATTAAAGGACCGGCTGAGAACATGTTCAACATGCGTTCTCATTCTGCACCGTGAATTTTACAACTCATGACAATTTATGTCGAGAAACCTGTTCTAAATAGAAGTGCGTGCACTCAGGAAAATCTTAAGCATTTGCACTTAATCTAAGTCATAGTGGGGTCAGAAGGTCATGGTTTTTTGCAACCAATTTACAAAACAATTAATTTGAAAACATAGTGCATTATTCTTTTTCTTGTCCTATTGAACACATCCGAGAGATGCGTTCTCTTTTTTTAAACCAGCTCCAGCCTTGTCAACGCGGTGCGCTTCTTGGTGCGAAAAACATTTTCTTTGGGTTTGTGTACCCATTAATTATAATAACAAAATGAGCCGATACGTTGTTCAAAGTATTGTCCATCTACTCTTGCAATCTTTCTGGTAGCAGTTAGATTCGGCGCCAAAAGAACTGCTCCGGTTTTGAGGTAAAGAATGAATCAAGCCAATTTCTGATATTCTGTTCTGAAGTGAAGCGTATTCCAGTGAGGGCGTTCTGGATCGATCGAAACAACTACTGACTACTAGTCAGAAGGGGCAAGGTCTGACCTATAAGGCTCTTGCAACAAGTTAATTTTATGGAGCACAATAAGAACAACCCCAATAACTACCGACTCAAATGGACAGAGTAAAACGGAATTATTGTTGTTGTAGATTATTTGTGTTATGTTCCTTTAGTTACCAGAGAATACTGACCCAGAGCCTACAACGTAGACCAAAAGTCACCATGAGGTTTAAAAATTTACTAATTTCTTCGCTTATATAGTATTTTATTTTTTCGGATTATAAAATATTGGACACGAATATCATTTAAATGATCGCGGTTTCAGCTTCACACGTGAAATCTAATATCTTTCAAAATGTTTGTCTTGAGTACAAGGACTGTCTCGGTTTTATTCACATATACTCGCTCCTAATGTGGCTCCGGGCGAATCCCTTACAGTGCCAAGTTGGCGGTTACAATGAACCATAAGCCACGAATAACTCTAACATTAAAATGTCGGCGATAGGCTCTTTGTGTTATAATAAGTGATCGCTGGTTTAAATAATAAAACTCTTTATTCTGGTCCTGGGTTCAGTTGGGAATTGCTGCATTTATATAATTGAAAAATATATACATATTTATATCGTA
The DNA here is from genome assembly GCA_932526305.1 of Epicampocera succincta. Classification (NCBI taxonomy): domain Eukaryota; kingdom Metazoa; phylum Arthropoda; class Insecta; order Diptera; family Tachinidae; genus Epicampocera; species Epicampocera succincta. The sequence goes on from OW052034.1 coordinate 66,518,068, forward strand.
CGAATACGATAACGAAAACGTTATTGAATTTGTGCACCCCCTGATGACTTTCGGCTCACCTTATCCTTACACACTGTCCTCTCTCATATTTATGTAGCGTTTCTAGCGTTACTTTGGCTTTAGATTTCTTGGGTGGCCAGTTTTCCTTGCCAGCACATTCACGAACGTGCGACATTACACCCCCGGCCCTAAATTAATGCGTAACAAATAAGATCAAAACGTTGAAATTTATCTATAGCAGATATGCAGACATACAAACCGTTACCTTAATATAGAAAGGCCATAATTTGTTTTTTCTCAAATCGAGTTTTTTGTAAATTTCAAAAGATGATCTCCCAACACATCTTTGATAAAAAAATAATTGACGTGATCCCACTAAAAACACCAAAAATACTAGCAGTTGAAAAAAGTTTCGGTACTACAAAACTTTAATTTTTATTAAGTTTTTCTCTCTCTGCTGAAAAGTTAGGAAAACGTTACTTAGGGCCTTTCTATATTAAGGTATCGATATATAGTTTAAATGTCACCACTTTCAAATTTTACATATTGAAATAATAAAAAAAGAAAATCGCACAAATTATTTTAGTTGGCACCCACATAAATGCCCATCAGCAGTATGTGCCCAATGGAAAACATTACGGTCATCGTTCGCACAGCGAAGCCGATTTACTAGCCAGCGGCAATGATGTGTACGATTATGGCGGTCGGGGGGAATCGCGACTGTATGCGTCATCACGTCACCGCCAACACCAAATGGAACAACAAGCCAATGGTCACATGATCAATTACGGCATGACACATCGCAAACGTTCCGAAATCGGTTTAGTCTATCCCAATATACAGGTACATTGCTTGGATGTGAATCCTTGCCTGAGAGGAGTCTCTTTGCAAGCCAAAGCCGGAGATTTATTCGCCATAATGGCAACATCACAAAAAGAAGGCACAGCCTTGACAGAGTGTTTGGCGGGCTTGAGAGAACGTTTGGGTGGTGAAATTTTAATAAATGGCCAACAAATAAACCGTCGTGGTCTAAGAGAACTGTGTAGCTACGTGCCAGCCTTAAATGCATCTTCATTAGACCCCAGGATGAGCGTACAATGTACCTTGAATTTCCATGCCGCTTTAAGGGGGCCCATGGATCGCACTGACTTGAAGGAGCGGGTGAGTAAGACACGACTTATGAATTATAGCGTAAAGTAAAGCGGCTCACTTTCTTCCAGATGGACGTTTTAATCGAAGACTTGGGCTTGACAACAGTGCGTGCTTCGAATGTCTCCTCCTTAACACACTCGGAAAAGCAGCGTCTTAGTGTAGCCTGCCAGCTACTGGCTCAATCTTCCATATTAATATTGGATCAGGTTACTTCAAACATGGACATATTTGATACCTTCTTTTTGGTCGAATATTTGCGGCAGTGGTGCAGTGGTGGGCGTATTGTCATAATGACTCTGCAACCACCCACCTTTGAGATTTTGTCAATGTGTTCGGGTGTCCTTTTGCTGTCTGGCGGCAGAACTGTATTTTCGGGTAGCCGTTCGGACCTACCACGTCACATGGGTGAATTGGGTTACCCATGTCCGCCCTTTAAAAATCCAGCTGATTACTATTGTAAGTACATATATTTTGTGCATGATGAGATCTTTAATATCGCCAGCTGAAATGCAACTTTAGCAAAATAAAATGTCATGCGACATAAAACTGCAGCGACTTTTTTGACTTTCGCTTATAAAATGTGTAAATTGTTATTGCTTGAGAGTAAAGTAAAGAGTAATTGAAGTGTTTCATAATCAATCAACACATAAACTTCTAATTTTTTTGTCAGTTACGTGGTTTTGCATTTCGGCTAACGGTATATGTACGTGTGCCTCGATGGCTGAGTTGTTAGATCAACATTTCAGAAGTCGTAGATTTAAACTCCCACCAAACACTCTGGGTGTTACTGCAGATAAGCAAAAGCTTTGCGCTTTCGAGCTCTTTTAAAATAAAACAAGTCTTGATTCTTTCAAGCTTCTGCAATTTTTTCAGCTTCGAAAGGTTGAAAAATTAGACAAAATGGCACATGAAGGGTGTTTTATGTCTTTTAAGAACTTGGATTTTGTAATTTCTTAAATTAATACAACTTTGCTCCTGCAAAACGACTTCAGGGCTTATAAGCGAACACACCTGGTCTTTGTTTAGCGAGCATGTTACGACAAGTATTATTGATTCTGCTAAACAAAAGCAAAAAGTCTAATAAAATAGAACAGAAACTGGTATCTTTTCATAATGTACATCAGTACTGTTGGCGCAAGGAACATGTGTTGTGCCCTGTAAACTATGTGCGCTTATATACAAAGTTGTAACTCGTATATAGCCACAATAATAAAAAATTGTTACAAAATGTTTAATGTTCGTAGTTCGTATTTCTTGGTCACTGTTAATTTAATCATATGATTTGTGTCTTTTCAATTGTTCTAGTGGATTTGGTTACTTTGGATGACCTATCTGCGGCAGCCCTCCTCGAATCATCTGCACGCATAGAATCTTTAGCAAATTCATGGGATCAGATCAATTCCGAGCCACCGCTGGCGGCGCCACCAGCATCGATGCCTAATTTTGTACGCAAAGCGGGTTTCTGTGGGCAATTTAAGGCGTTAATCAAACGTTTTGCAGCCTACAAACAGCCTGGTTCGCTGCTCACTTGGATCAGTAAATTAATATCCGCCGCAGTGCTATCACTCTGCATAGGTTGCATATTTTGGGATGTTCCCGCATCAGATCCTCAACTTACCTATAACGACCGTCTCGGTTACCACCACTGTGTCATGGCTTTAATGTTTTGGCCACTACTTATGTTGACCATAAGGGATACGCAAGAGGATCGCAGACATGCCGAACGAGACATACGTTTGGGCTTATACTCCAGATCTTTATACATCATAGTGCAGGTAAGGAAAAAATTGTATTCTGGAAATCGCTTTTGTGGAGCGTTTTATTTGCTGTAGTTGCTTGCTTTTTAACCGCAACTCCATGTGATTCGTAAGACGGCAACAAATAACTCGTACACTCGCAATTTAAGAACGACTGGGGTTTCAAATAAAGTGATTTTCAGAACAAGTTATACGCAAACTTCTGTCACCTTTCGTAGTCACGAAAATGTTTTCCCTTTAAAAAACGAATTTAGTGTGAAATTGTTCTCTTAAACGTGTTAACGAATTCCATTATTGTTGTTTCAGAGCTTGCTAGGCCTTTTCCCCAGTCTGTGCATATGGCTGGCCTACTTGTTGCCCGCCCACAGTATGGCCGGTCTATACACCTACACCACCAGCAGTGACACGGGCATTTACCTCTATATGGGTGAGTTGTCAAAATGAACGTTCGCAAGAAGGGAAGTCCGTAATTTTATTAATTTACTGCAGGTTATATGCTGCTCTATCTAACGCTGATCCAAACTTTGGCGCTCTTCTGTGCCCATTTGATGCCTTGCAAGGTATCGGCAATGCTTGTCAACAGTTTGATTACTCTGGGTTTGACGGCAGTGGGTGGCTATTCTGTGCATCCAAAATATCTTTCAAAAATATGGTCGTGGTCAGAATTGATATCGCCAGAAAAATGGCTTCTACCAGTTTTAGTGCAGGACGAATACAGTGTGGAAACGTTGGCCAATTCCGCTGGCCTGCAATTGTGTCGCAATAAACAAGTAAGTGAAATAAATAAAGCTCGTGTTAAAATCAAACACCCACTCTACTTTCTTTCAAGGTGCAGCATCAAGAGATAATTGTGCAGCAACCCTGCCCACCACCGAACGGTACCCAAGTGCTAGTCGATTATCAGTTGCTGCCGCAAGATCATAAGTTGGATCCATCGTCCACCTATGACCAAACGACAACGATCGCCTTGGTTGTAGCTTCTGTAGTCATATTTTTTGCTACTTTCCTTGTGTTCGTCTGCAACTGTCGCAATATATTTTGTAAAAAGCAAAAAAAGACATTCAAAGATCGCTTTTAATACTGTCCGCGGAATGCAATTCGCCTAGAAAATCTTAACAAACTGACAAATTACTTCTCCTAGCAATACATACATACATACATATTTATGTGTGACTTAAAGTAACTTAATTAGTGCTGCAATATTTTAATATAATTTAAAAACTAAAGTTTAAGCGATTTTCATAGTTTAAAGGAAGCTTTATTTCTTAAATCGAAAATGATGATAAATTACATAAATAATTAAGTTGCACATTTTGATTTTGCATTTATTATTATGTAACACAGATTTGTTTTAAGTAAATTTAAAAGAAAAACATTATTAACCAATTATTGTTGCAATTTAAGTGTTAGAAACAGCAAAAATTTACTTAATAAATACATTAAATGATTTTAAGTATTTGGTTTATAAATAATGGACTTAAAATTATATTTAAGTGAATTAAATGTAAAATACTAATAAAATATGTTTTTAACTAAAAAGAAGATAAAAATTCATATTTGCTATTTTCGCAATCGCAATCGCAACCAAGTTCGAAAAAATTAGAGGAACCAATAATTATCTCACTTGAGAGCACAAAAAAAGTTTAAACGTAGACGGGAAATTCGAAAAAAAATTATTTATACGTGCAAGGACTAAGCTGCCATTTCTCAAAGGGAAGTTCAATTGCAAGGCACATAGCCACAGCAGAGGCGTAGGTGGGTTTAAGTCATGAACTTGGATCTAATGATGCACCAATTCACGTGGCCCAGTTAAGTCGCAACTCGGGTATATGAAACATTCAAAACGAGAATCGAGTTTCTTACACAGTAACCATTTTTAAAGATATGTTTATGCGTCATCGAGACCCAACAAAAACTACCCCGTAGATGGGAGTTATCTCTGGCAGTTTTCGAGATGTTCCACTTTAAAAAATAAAATGTTTAAGTACTGACGTTAAGATAAACTTTCAGATTTTTTATATGCATAATAATTTGTTAGCACTCTGACGGTTAATAATTAAAAATTAACAACAACAACAAATTCCTATTTAACAGAAGAAACCAATTGTAGCAACACAGTATAGATGTAGCCCTTTTAGTTACGTACTGCGATATTTATTATATGAGAGTAAAGATTGGAAAACATGGGCAGCATCATCCTTCAAACCCTGCATTTCATATTTTTTTTTTAGTTTTTGAATGCAAAATATTTTTCAGTGCTTGTAAATTAAATATAATAAAATGATCCCTTAAAATGCGAGTTTCATTCTTGCAAATATTTAATAATATTTAGAAGGAACGAAAGGAAGTAGAATAAAGTTTATGTGTTTGATAAAGTTTCAGTAATTCTTGTAACCAGTGTAACGTATACAAAAAACTTTTTAATTCATTTTTTAATCTATTAAAAACATGTACTTCCAGAATCGAGAAATGAAACACAAAACTTATAAAATATAATCAAGAAGATAAAGTTTTAATAAAATTATAGTGCAAAATACAAGCATACAGAGATGTTTGTTAATTTTACTACTGATAAAATGACACACTTTTGTAAACTTAAATCTAAAAGACAGAATTTAATATGAGAAGAATGTATTAATGTACAAATAATATATCGATTTCTAGTGATGGAATAAACGTAAGTTGGTGTGAGCCAGGGCAATGCCGTGTTCGTTACAAGCAGCAACTATACCGGCATCATTTGTCGATCCCGCTGGGCTACCAATATAGGACACACCGCTCTAAGGAAAGAAAAAAAGTGGTAAGTTTTTCGCTTTTCATATGTTTGAAATTTTTTCTATTCGAAAAATTTCTTTTAATGACACTCCAAAGTAAAGTTAATACAAATAACTTACCAGACGAGCGCGATCAATATTGTCTCTGAAGGGGAAGAAGGCATCTGAACCCAACGCAACACCATTCAATGTCTTGAGCCATTCTGCTTTTTCTTCTGGGGTGAACTGAGTAGGTACTTCTTCGTACATGGCTTCGAACTGACTAAGTGGCATGTCTTTGCCCACAGTTCCGTTAACAAAATTGTCGATGGCATTTGAGATTTCAGCACGTTTTATGCCGGCTTTGAACTTCATATTAGCCACACGGGGATGCTGTCTCAACCACCAATTGTCAGCCTTGTCACCGGCCAAACGAGTGCAGTGAATGCGAGATTGTTGTCCAGCACCAATACCAATTACTTGGCCATCGCGGGCATAACAAACCGAGTTACTCTGGGTGAACTTTAAGGCAATAGTGGCCACTATCAAATCACGTATAGCCGATTCGGGTAGTTCTTTGTTCTCAGTCACAACATTTGCAAAGAGGGAAGGATCAATAACGACATCATTGCGCTTTTGTTCCAAAGTCAAACCAAAGATAGTTTTATGTTCTAAGGCTAAAGGTTCATAATTTGGATCCATCTATACCACCACACAACAATATTAATTTATTAATTAATAAAAAAATTAAATATTAATTTTCTGAGATACACACCTCTAAAATGCAGTAGTTGCCATTCTTCTTTTTCTTCAAAATTTCTAAAGCAGCTGGTTCATAACCTGGTGCAATAATACCATCGGAGACCTCGCGTGAAATTATTTTCGCAGTAACCGCATCACACACATCAGAAAGAGCAACGAAATCACCGAATGATGACATACGGTCAGCACCTCTAGCTCTGGCGTACGCAGTAGCAAGTGGAGTCAAAGAATCGTACAGATCATCTACCATACAAAGTTTAGCTTGATCCTTGGTCAAAGCATTGCCAACTGCTGCCCCAGCTGGGGAAACATGTTTAAAACTGGTGGCAGCTGGCAAACCTAAAGCTTTTTTCAACTCTCTTACCAATTGCCAGCCATTCAGAGCATCACACAAATTAATAAAACCTGGAGAAGCATTCACCACGCGCAAGGGCAACTTTTCCAATTGCGTGAAAATTTGTGCAGGCTTCTGATGTGGATTCATTCCGTACCTTAAATTGAGTTGAGAAACGTTGTTCGAGAACTGCTTACGGAAATAATCGGAGATCGCATCGTCATATGTGGCAGTGTGGGTGAAAGCCTTTAAGGCCAAATGCTGACGTGTTTCCAAAGAGGTATCGCCATTTTGCTGGATTTCTGCTAGAACTTTTTCGTAATCATTGGCCTCGCAAATAACTGTGACACGATCATGGTTCTTAGCGGCAGCCCTCAATAAAGTAACCCCCCCAATATCGATATTCTCAACAGCATCAGCAACCGTTACATCGGTCTTGGCAACGGTCTCGACGAAAGGATACAAATTGCACACCACCACACTAATATAATCAAAATTTTGGTTTTGCATATCAGCTTGGTCAGAGGGCGACAGACGAGCTAAGATACCACCATGCACGGCAGGATGCAGAGTCTTAACACGACCACCCAACATTTCAGGAGCCCCAGTTATATCAGAGACATCTTTTACAGAAAGACCAGCATTGCGTAGAGCTGTAGCGGTACCACCACTTGCAACCAGTTCATAGCCCAAAACAGATAAAGTTTTGCCGAATTCAACCAGACCCGTCTTATTCGAAACACTTAGCAAAGCTTAAAAAATTATTTTTAATATTATTTTTCGGCATTTTCAAGCAGTACCACACAAGTGCAACATACCAATGCGTTTAGAAGCCATTTTATACTCAAAGTATTGATTTGAAGGAAGTATTTCTTTACGCTAAGACAAGTCTTTTAACCGCAACTGCAACTATAAGAATATTTAAATGTTAAAAATATGTTTTCCAAGTAAATTTGCATCTTTCCATTCCGTTATACTTTTGACTTTTCCAATTTAATTGACCTTTTGATATTTTTTTCGAGAGAGATAAGAACTAATAATGGTCTAAAAAAGTAGGCAAAGAATTGTTTGTTGTCGCTAATCCCCAGCTATGAATTATCAGTTAATCGCAGCAATATGCCTGCATACATATGTATGTATGTATGTATGTACGTAATACTAAAATCTTTTTGAAAACAATATCTACCAAAAAGCACTACTACCGAAAATGTTATATTAATTTCAAACTCTCTATGTACATACATACATACATACATACATACATCGTTTAGCGATTATATAGATATTCATAAAGTAAAAATTAAAATGAAATGATTAGAAATTTGTATTTCTTTAATATCAAAAATATGTTGCAAACTATGCATTTTGCTGCCTGGCTCTATGGCACAATAGATATTAAGAAAACTTGAAAATTTAACGTTTAGCTGTTTTTAATTATGAATTAAATAGGCACTACAATCAATTCTGAGACAATTTTGATGGGTAGCATAGGGATAGTTTTTCGCATTATGGAACTATAAATATATGTATGTATGTATATCGGGTTGACTATAAATTGAATTGGGTCTAGTATAAGCCAATAAAGTGCGCAGTCGCCCCACTTACATACATTCCAGGTAACAAAAGTCAGATAGTTTCATGTATGTATGTACATACATATGTATTTCTCTGAGTTATCTTTCATTAGGTTATTAACTAGCCATTTTATGTCATAGATATTTACTTATGTACATACATACATACATACGTACTAATTCAAGTGTGCCTTGCAATAAAATTTAAGAACAAGAAAATAAAACGCGTGAGATGAGATACGACTGCATTTTACCGAGCACCGCCTGTATGCGTACGATTATGATACGAACTTTATACTCGTATCTTAAAACCTGTTGCTCTCAATTAATAATATTATTATTATTTACATATGCTCGTACATACATACATATATAAATACGTATTACAGTGAGCAAATAAAGTTTAGTTACATAAGAGATTTTTACATTGAAAACTTGAAAAAACGGGGAATCAACAAAAATTACACTTAAAAAAAACATTTGCCACAAAAAAAGCATAAACAAAAGCTTTTAACGTCATCATAGTGTTGCTCAACAACACTATCTTTCGAATCGCTCGTGGACTCCTCGACAAATGCTTCAAATTCATTCGCTTTATAAACGTGTGTACAATTAAAAACATGGTACATTATTTTTTTAAATATGAAATTGCAGACAATTTGTCAGTTTTTGCTACAATTGGGATGTCCAGTGGGATCAAAATTAATATTAAAATAAAATAACCAAGTTTCTTTGCATCAAATACATATGTATGTATTGTATGTATGTATGTACATATGTATGTATTTTTGTAGTGTGTTTAAACTTTAGTCTCCGACTGTATATCTATGTATTTGTATAGTGTGTATGCTGAAAACCCACGTGCAAAACAATTTAACACATCGATGTACATACTCGTATGTATGGATGTTTGAATGTGTTTGCAAGCATCAATTTTTTGGAGAAAATCAAACTGGAACTTCAAACATACATACTTTTAGTAAAATCTAGTATTAAGTTTATACCCATATACATACATATCTATGTACATCCATACATACATATGTATGTATATACATGTACATACATATAAACTTAGATCAAAATACGTACTAATACAAGTCCTATCACCGGCTGTTATTTTTTATATTGCATGTATGAAAACATCGAATTACTTACGGACACAAGTTTTTATTTAATTAAACACTTACTCTGTTTAATCGAAACTGATTAGAAGATATTTAATTTAATTCAATCTAATATTTCTGTCTTCAAATCAACTGATCACCTATTAATACACTACTAACAATTTTAGTGCGAACGGCGTTGTCGAGTTCATAAACTTTACAAGTCGCCAAATAAAAAAAAACGCTTAATTTAATCTAAAATTTTAAATCTTCAAAATCTTACATTTTACCTTGTCAGGACAAGATACATACATACATATGTACATATGTATGTATATGATTGATTAGTGGCTTGACGCACTAATCAACCTTTAATTTGTTAACTCTTGTCGTCTCTATTTACGCTGCCTTTAGCAACCTTGTAAATTAACTTCAATTTTAATCTAAAAATTGATCTCATGTAAAAACAAGTGGGCCGAACAAAAACCGCAATTAATGTTGCGCTTATGTTTTATAATTGACAGACATTCATGAGCCGGTTTTAAACAATATTTTTGCGTTTGAATCAGTTAACTTGTCCAGTTGAAGAAAAAAAAAACTTTTGCAGTTGCCTCTATGCTTTTTTCAACACTTAAAAATGTGCTAAAATTTAATTACAAGAAGGTAACGGATCTTACAGCCATGTTATTCCATATTTTATTATAAATAGTTTGACTATTTTCAAGTAGGTAAGGCAGTGCGCTTGTTTGAATAAATGTAAAAAAGTAAAATTATGACTATTGCTTTTCAAATTTCTATCAGCTGTGGTTGAGCAACATGGTTGCAAAAACTGGTATTAGTCAAGCACTTAGTAGTAGAAAAGGGTATTTAAAATACTCAAAACATCATCTTATTAGTAACAGCGGCTATTGGTGATGTGGTTAAAAGAATTTTTACATTATTCCTAATAAAGAAAATATTTTTTTTATAAATTAAACAGCTTGAAATAAAATAAGACACTGTAAAGCCAGATCGTAAAATCTTGCAATGTATAATAACCCGAATGTCGGCATTAGGAATCGTAAGTTGGAAAATTGTAAGGAAAAACAAGGCAGAATACGCAAGTACCACCACCCTCAAAAAAATTGCTTAAAACCTTTGTAGTAGACCATGTCACTAAAAGAAATATTCTTCTAGTCGTTAATCGTTAAATTTGATTTAACTTTTTTTTTTAGTTTTGTCTATTCCGCTGGAACGTACCACTAACAAACAAATATACATAAATGTGTTATGTCTATGCCACTAATTAGAGTTCCAATAAAATTGTTAAAATAACGTCTGTAGCCTGAAATATTCCTTTGTTTATTTGCCTTGTGTTAAATTTCTAATCGTTAATATATTTTACTAATAATTTAATGCTTTGTTGGAATGTTTATTAAAGCTGCCGGTCCTGGTCGTAAACTCAAACACGTTGGTGATGTCGCTGCGATGGGATCTTCCGCTCCTATGCCGAATGTTTCAACATATATGCAGCCAGCAACGGGCCCCGCTGTACTAGATCCCATGTTGCAAAACTATCACAATATAGATGCTGGCTCATATGCTGCACCATTGCAACCAATGCCAGCCCCACAAGGCAGTGCATTTAATAATGGTGGTATGTCTGTGCCTAATCAAAATTATGGATATGCATTACCCTCTCCTCAGCCTCAACAACCTCCACAATACAGTTCTTTAGCCGGAATTCCGCCAGTTGAGGGCACCCAATTTGGTACTCAACCTCAACAACCGGGCGTTGCTGGTCAGTTTCCCCCACAGTTTGCAATGTTTCAGCAGCCCATAGTCCAAGACATGGCTATGCAGTATGGTCAGCACTTAGCCGATCAAGGCAAACAACTAGTAGAGAATCAATTTACGAAATGGGTGCCCGTGTCAAAGCTGAAATATTATTTCGCTGTCGACAACAATTACGTTATTCATAAACTTCGTTTATTGTTTTTTCCGTTTACACACAGGGTGAGATTTTGTATAATTTAAGATTGTAATAGTACGTACATCGAACGCAGTTTGAATTTTATTTGTTATTTTTATATTTTAAATATTTTCATTTCATAAAATATGTCCGAACAACCACGCAAATGCTTCTCTCAAAAAATTTGTTGTTCAACTATTATCTTGGATTTTTGAATAAACTTTGTTAATAGGTCTTTTAAACTGTGAATTTTTTTCAGGAATGGTCTCTCAAATTCGATCAAGAACAGCCTGTACAGCCACGTTATGACATAAATGCTCCCGATTTGTATATACCTACGATGGCCTTCATTACGTATGTCGTTGTGGCAGGGCTAATGTTGGGATTACAAAAACGTTTTACTCCAGAAAAACTTAGCATCGAAGCATCGAGTGCATTGGCTTCAAGTATTTTTGAATTAATTGTTTATTCGATTACGTTGTATGTTGTCAATATTAAAACAAATCTTAAAACTTTGGACTTGTTGGCATTTTCGGGCTATAAATTTGTTACAATCGTGGCTTGTTTGCTAGTGAGCACTCTGTTTCACGGGTTTGGTTACTACATAGCTTTGACTTATTGCAGTCTCTCGTTGGGATTTTTTCTGGTTAGTGGTATTACCTAAAAGTTATAAACACTTTAATTAATAATTTCGTTTATTTTCAGTTACGTACTTTGAAAACTAAAGTTTTACACGAATCTTCACCTACTAATCCCACTGGAGCTATTAATTATGATCCCTATGGCAATCCGCAACAGTTGGACTACACCGGTGGACGCAAGAGAAAATTATACTTTCTATTTTTGGTCGTGGGCGGCCAAGCATTCATATCTTTCTTACTTTCGAAACATTTATATTTCCCAGATGTCACACCACTAGAAGCTAAAAACTTAGAATTCTAATTTCACCACTCATATTTTAAACTGTATGTATGTTTAGTTGAAACGATTTGCGTTTTAATTTTGCCACTCTATACATATTTATTTCCAGTTTATATTATTGATTAATCAGTAAATCATGTAAACTATTTGAAGTATATTTAGAATTAAAGAATAAATTTTCCAAATTGGTGTTTTGTGGTCTACTGCGTTTGAGAGAAAAAAAGTGCAGGTTTTAGAGGCCTAAATATGCTATTGTTAACTGTAAACTAATTCTCTTTCCCATTTTCCATTTGTGTTTGTTTCTGTGTTAAATAAATAGATGCGAATTTCTAACATACTTTTAGTTATATATATACATACATATATTCAAAATAAAACATATTTTTAAATATTAGAATCGGTCTTTGTGCAATGATGCCAGCCATCTAAAAATGGCGTAAATGCTACACAAACGGTAAAAGAATCAACGTTGTTCCTTCTTCAGGATCTGGGAAATTTCTACATATCAAATACGGCATGTATATGGGTAGAGTTATTGAAATCTGGCTATTGTAGGATATTGTCACAGAGAAGTATTTCGATTTTACGAATTTACACCACAGGATTTACCAATTAAACCAAAGATATTTTAAATTAATATTATTACACAAAATTCTGAAGTTAAATCCAAATTTAAATAACGCCCCAGAAATTACTTCGATGCGATTTTTTAAATTTATTTTTATTTGATTGAAATAAAATGAAGGAAAAGTATAGAGCAATCCTAATACGAACAAGGTCATTAACAAATCAATATGTAGACATTGACACATTTCAGTAGTCTTAGCCCACACTTTTTTTACTTTGCCCAGAGGCAACAGAATTGGTGACTTAGAGGCACATACATGGCCGCAATGCATTTTTTTACAGATAAAATATGATCATGCAAATTTTTTCCATGTTCAATTTTATCTTTATTGTGCTGTGGAGAACTTAAAAAAAAAACGCTTACCACAATTTTTTAATAAATTCATAAAAATGTAAGCTCGTTCTTAATATATTACACAACTGTCGTAGCCGTTTGCTTAGTTAAGGACCCAATACCTTTCAAGTTTAGTTTTTATTTTAAGTTAAATTAAAAGAGATTGGTTCCCAAGCAGGAATTGCGCTGTCACTCATACAAAAAGCATATCCAGTGCAGGGAGATCTATACGATCAGGACTTGCGTTTGTTAAATAAAAGTATAATAAATTTTAACCCATTTCCTCCTCTAGACTTTATTTTAGACAAACAAAATCAAATTAATAAGAATTTGTAAGAAAAATATATTCTGTGCCTGTGCTGCTGTAAACACTAGTACTTTAACCACATTTACTATATTCACCAGGTCTGCAAAGGTAGTTTACGGCCAAGAGTAAAGGCCGCTACTATTTGTCATAACAGACAAAGGTTTTTGGCCTCACCTGTTTCTAGCTTTCATTCTTGTGAATTGAATAAAAAATCAGTGTTTTTCTATTTTATTAATTTTTTTATAATGTTTATTTCAATTTTTAGTCTCTTCAGTTGTTTTTGTTGCTATTTTTCTCTTATTTTTAATTTTGCAGATTTATTCCTGTGCAAATGTTGCTGCATTCGCTATTAATATTTGTGTTTTTTGTTTTGTTTTTGTTTTCTTATTTACACACACAGTTGTTCAACTTGCAATATTTATATTTATATTTTATTTTATTTTTCTTGTTAAACTAGATGCCTGTATATTATATCAATTTTAACACTGCGGTTTTAAATTAAATATTTCTGTTTTTTGTATTTTTCGTCTACGAATTTTATTATAAAATATATTTTAGTTTCAAATAGATGATCAACACATTTTTCTTATTGTTTACTTTTTGTAGTAGTATAATTGTATTTTTAAAGAAAGTTTTATAATTAAATAGTAAAGAGTTAGTAAAGGATAGAGAGAGATTTCCATGAATTATATTTACGATCAACCAGTTTGTTTATTTCCTTTATACTCTATAACTAATAAGCATTTTAAATATTTCTTTATATCTTTGCTGTTGTTTTGCTTCTTGTTCATAGTAGAATATTTATTTTACATTAAATGTAAAGTTAGTATATTTTTAAAAAATTACTTTAAATATTTCAGTATAATAGTTGGATACTTCGTTTATATAAAAGCAAACTTTTCCATTGAATAGGGTTCTTGATGAGTTTTTATACTTATGTGGGTATATATTTTTTCTATTTTAATAACTTACGGAATAATAAATAATAAAAGCAATTACATATGATTCTTAAATTAAATTTTTCAGAAAATAACTTTATATACATTTAAACAGCGAGGAGGGAAGAAGTTTTATATAAAAACCATTTATTTTATCTTAAATACTTATACAAAACTAAAAACAACATTTAACGTATATAAACATATACATATATACATACATACATATATGATGAAAACAAATTTTGTGTTCAATATTAATTTGCCAATCGTACAGAAAAGAAGGAAACATTTTTACGAAATGATATTAAAATACGAATTTTTGGTTTGCTTATCTGCAAACCCAGGAAGCTTTTAGTTTCAAAAATTTCTCAGTATATTGTAGTAAAGTACGTATGTATATTCAGAATTCTTTTATTTGGCAAATAGGTCTTCGAGGAGCATCGAATCTGGCGAAGGTCGTTTAATATAACAGCTACAACAATTGAAATATATATTCAAATCAAGTCAAATGGTTATGACTGCCAGCAATTGAAAAGAATTTAAAAGCCAGACTAACTGGCGTTCAAATAACAAACTTTTTTTGTTGCGAAATTTTATTATGTTAACACGTGATTTCCAGAACATGCCTGTTATTTCTTGATTGAACAATTAAATGCAATTCGAATATATGTGCATGTGATGCATCATGTGTTAAATTTACTTAAATTTTAAAACTTAAGATGTGAAAACGAATAGAGAATACATTTCACATTGCGGATGATTGAGGCCTCTGTCTGTCACTGTCTCTGTTTTGAGAAAAATTTTCAACAGTGTTTATAGTAGACCCAGCGAATTATGTTAATTTTAATATAACGCCCTGTCTAAATAATATAGTGAATACCAAAGCGATGCCTTCTTGTTTTTACACACTTTTATTTTTCCGTACGTGCACCGTAATTGCGCCCTTAACGGTTTCCCACAAAAAATCACCCACATTCTTTTAATTTGTTTTATAGATTGAGATGAAAAACTAACGACTCAGATGATATTCAGAGAGAGCAGCTGATTACATTCTTATGTTTCAGTCTTTTTATATATATATATATATATATATATATATATATATATATATATATATATATATATATATATATATATATATATATACATATATATATTTATACTACCCTGAAGACTTTTTTACATCTGATAATGTTTGTAACATAAATGTAATAAAAAATCAATGTCACGTAAAACAAAATTAGTTCTGTTTCTTCACACAAAATATATAGTATTGATATATTTTAATATTTCTTTGAATTGCTGCACAACACAAAAATAAAGCCGAATATTTTCAAATATGTTGTCGAATACTCGAAGTTCATCATATTTATTTGTATTTTAATTTCTTTATATTGCAGTAAAAAAAGAAGATTAAATATCTACATACGAGTACATGTGTATACACACATACATACATACATGTGCATAAACCACAATTAACCATCAACAATTAATTTGTTTTTTATTCAAAAACATAAAAATAAATGCAAAATCAATATATGTATGTATGTATGTATGTATGTATGTGCCCACATATGCATTTATACATATATTTTGAAAAAGGTGATAAAATCGAAAGTTTGTTCCTGGATTCCTGCGTTCAAATAAAGCTACACAAGTCCAAATTCATATTTTTTATATACATACATACATATATACAAATGTGGTATATGTTTTGTTTTTTCTAAAAAATATTGCTTTCCGTTTGCTTTCTTTTCATTATTTTTTTTTAGATACTTAAAATTTTTATGGGCAATAAATTTTTTTTATTTTTATTTTATGTATTTTTTTTGTTGGAACTTTTAATTACTTTTGTTTTATTTTATGTTATAAAGATTGTTAATTATTTTCTTTTTCTTTAAAAGGATTGTTTACTTTAAAACAATAAATTAACTATAAGGCAAAATTATCAAGGAAGTAAAGACATACATACATTACATTATTCATTTCTTGATTTATAACATATATATATATTACATTATAAGGTAAAAGGAGGGTAATTTTTTAACGTATATAATTTCTTTCATTTTATCTTTGGTATTTTCCAAAACATTTCTATTTTTTAATTAAAGAAAATTTTGAAACATTTTGTTTTTGCAGAGATTCAAATTATTCTGGTTTTGTGTGGGTTTCCAAACGAATTTCATTTAATTGGATAGTGAAGTTGTTTGCAAAAGTTCCATTAGAAGGCTTTAGGAATTGGCAGTTCTACAAATCAAAATCCGAGTTTAGACTTTCTTATTGGTTGCCTGATACCAATCAAAAGCGGAAAGTTCTTTTAAAATTAAACCTGTTACAAACACCGAAAAACACAAAAATTAATTAATGCTTAATAATGAAAAAGTAAACGGAACTCAAACAACAAATTAATTAGAACTGCAAAATGTTAAAGGTTTTAATTGTCGATAAATTTTCCAGGTTTTAATTCCTTTTTACAGTTTTAGCCAGCCCGTTCTTAAGGTCACAAATAACATTTTCAAAACGAATATTTAACTTAATTTGTAAATTCCAAGCAGCCTTAACTGAAACGAAAGTATTGTTTGGAAACCACTTTCTGAAATATTTAACATACGAATTTCAAATTCGATCATGATTCGAACAATTAAATTTTATTTAAATTAAAGAATAAACGAGTTCCCAGGTGTTTCACCCAGAAAAAAATAACATATTAATACAATTCAAACAGATCACATTTCAAAATCATGTTCCTTAACAATTTTCACTTCTTATTTTAAATTTGTTTACTTATTTCATAATTGTTCATATTGAAGAAACTAGTCTGAACTTTATACACACTTTTTGTTTCCTAAAAACAAAAACTTATCAGTACCTCTGTTTTTTCGTTTGTAAATTATCGAACAACTAAAGAGTTTTTGTAGAATCCTGGGGTTAATTTTAGTTTTTATATATAAATATACTTATAAATTTTTATAAAAAATTGATTGATTGTATTGTTTCTCAAAATAAAAAATAAGAAATTAAAGAGACAATGGACAAAAGTGGGACAATGGTATTTATTTACTTAATATTGATAACTTTATTTAAAGTCTAATATTTAACATTATTACTTTTATAATAAACTTTTCTTATTTTCTTCAAAATATATCAAAAATAAGAAAACTGTGTTTTTTTATATAAAAAATAGTTTTTTATAAAAACAGTTTTTTATAAAAACAGTTTTTTTTTTCTATTTTACACTTTTTTCTCACCTGTGGTTTGAAATAGATTTGTTGCCGTTAAAGATGTTGCCGTACTTGTTGAAGAAAAGGAGGAAGGAGAAGTTGGAGCAGTAGTAGTAGTAGTAGTAGTTGTTGTTGTTGTTGTTGTTGTCGTGTTAGTAGCATTAAAATTAAATTTTTCTAAATTCTTATGATATTGTTGAATATTTATTTTATCGAACTATATTACCGTACCGCCAGGTGGCGCTGTTTGTGTTGGCGATAAATGTTGGGGAACATTCTAAAAAATCACAAGAAAATTAACACTTCTCATTATTTATTCATGTTATAAGTTTTCTGTTTGTAAATTATTCCGTCATGAATAAGAAATACATGGATTATATTTTCCAGCTGAATACCAATCATGAAGCTTTGAATTGGATTGAGGACTTATTTTTATACATATATATTTATGTTTTGCATGGCAAAATAATCGATATAAAACAATAAAACTTCATGATGAAGAACTTGTGTAACTTCTAAATTTATTCAATAACGGAATGTGGCCAATACGGTGAACGTCCGCTAGTGAGAAAGGCAATTTGTTTTAATTGGCTATTAATAACAATTGTTTGCTATTCCATAATACAAATGGCGGTGTTTTTGAAAAGAATATTTTTGGTCTGCGGTGAACTGCAACAGTCATCAGTTGGTATGAAATTTCGGGACAAGTTTGTTGTGAGTCGTGCATTGGGAGCTACGAAATGCGCCTACAGAATGTGGATTGGACAAGTCAGAATAGTTAAGGGCACCAGAGGATTTTTATGATCAAGAAAACTTTGTACTTCAAGTAAGAAATACAAAATTTCTAGCGTTGAAGAAAAAGTCAAATGAAGGAGAAAGAAAACATATAAAATATTTCCTTTCATACTGATATCTGGATAATTTGTTTAAAAAGCTATTTATTTTTCTAAAAATGTCAGTTTACTAAATTAATTTGTATAACTTTCGTACTTAATGCCGCTTAAAATGAAAATATGTATCAATTACTTACCGTAGTATAACCCGGTCTTGCCCATGTATAAATAAAACCGTCCTGACACGCCGTTAGAAAACAATCCTCCCGAAATATTAAAGCACTTAAACGTTCATGAGCTATTTTTTTACACACCAAAGGCTCAAGTAACGGACATTCATCGAAACGTGGACACGCTGATGTGCCTATAAGTTTCAAGGGATCATACGAAGGTATGACCGAATTTGAAGTAGATGCGGATGAACAATTCGTTATATTATTTAATAATGATGGTTGATGTTGCGTTGATTTGCCCAACTTTAAGGAGCCGAAGCTATGCGATGAGTTTGACGCGTTGGCATTTGTTTCGATTTGTGTTGAATTGGCCATCTGTTGGTGACTCAATGTGGAGTTATGGTTATTGTAGGACTTTAGTAGGCTTAAAGTTCGACGATTTTGCCGGGTGCTGCCACCTTTCAGATTAAGAGTCTTTTTGTCCGATGGATTTAGGAATGAAAAATTGCTTAGTCTTTGTGCTAAAGAATTAAACGCAGATAAGCCAGAATCCGAGGACTTGCTTCCATTAGATGTTTTACTATTGTAGCCTGATGACGTTGAAAACTTGTTTACATGATTAGAGATGTTGTTGCCATCAACCGAATCAGACTTTGTGGCGGTTATACAATTGGGAAATTTGATTGTGCCTCCTGTGCCGCCACAATTTCCAGGTGTTTTTGTATTAGCTTTATTGGCATTCGTTGCGCTCGTTGCCACGTTGTCGTCTGGTGGCGTATTGGCATTTGATGATTGCGAAGATATTGTACAATTGGCTGTTGAAAACTTACTAGAACTACTATTGCTATTTTGCTCTCCCGATGTCTGGGGTGTTGTGGTCGCTGTTGTCATTTCTTTGGTTGGGCTGATGAAATTTTGGGAGAAATTACTAGCGTTAGAATGGCCTATGGCCACCGGCCTTATAACTTTCACACCATCTAAATCGATGCCACCATTCATAAAGCTCGTATCATTCATATTACAGCTATTAACACGTTGCCTCAAGGTTAAAGGATGCCTCAATATGTCCTCGGTTATGTCCCACAAACATATTTGTGTATCCTGACTTACAGAGCCTAAACGATAACTAATGGCGAGTTTGTCAGGAGCTAAAGATGAAGCTTCTGACCTAAATGAGGCTGATTGTGGTCGCTGTCTCGAATGTATGGGCGTAGAGTTTTTATCGTGTCCTGATATACCAGTATACGAATCAATACCATTCGCTGCAGAAGCTTCACCGCCATAACGAGATGCATTATATTCCATTATTTGATTTTCATCGTCTGAAAAATCGCCACCATCCCACGTTGTATATGACGTTGTATAGGGATCAAAAGCTACAACTGAAACCCAAGATCTATGGCCTTGACCTCGGGCTACCACCCGTCTTTCGTGAAAAGACCACACCGTTACCAAATCATCTTCACCACCCACCACAATGTATTTGCCATCCGGAGACCAGCACACACATAAAAAACCACCAAAATAGGAACGCGCTATACCCAACAATTCCATAGTGTCATAGTGAAACACCCGTAAGAAGCCATCCTGCGATACTATCGCCAAGTTTGAACCACATGGTGAGAAACAAAATTCGTTAATGCAACAATTTTCGGTATTGAAAACCCATTTATATAGAGGATTTCGACTTGATTTTGACTTGCAGGTTAATATTGAGTAACCGTCGCCCATTTTAAACGGTTGGTAGTTAGGTGCAGTTGGTGGACATTGTATATTCTCGTTGTACAGATAAAGATGTCCCGAAGCATGAGAAGCCAAAAATAGATTCGGTGAATTTGGCAGCCATTTTAAGCAGGTCACTTTGGTTTTATCAATAAGACGCTAAAATTTGCCAATAGAAGAAAGAAAAACAATTTAGTAAATACATATATTTTTATTATGTCCGTTGTTGCTTAACTCACATCTTCGTTATATAGTTTACGATATTCCCGGGGTCCTGGCTGTGGTGAAACCAACTGTATTTGGCCTGTGGTAAACCCCACCAGCAGAGGTGCACCCGTTGGTGTTGCTGTTGTAGCATTGAAATCATGACAACTGGGATTGGTTCCTTTGTAGAATTTTTTATCAATGGGCTTACTCAGTTCCGCACCCTGTTTGGAAGAGTCAATAAAAGTTTTTGATTTTTTTCATAATTCAACGAAAACAAAATACACAAAAGAAGGCAATCAGTTGCAAATCTTAAAGCTGGACCCAATTTTTTTTTTAAATAAATACATACATACATATTTTATGCCTAGTTGAGTAACGTGAATAATTCCTCAAACAAACTTAAATTATCAACAACTTCCTCCGACAAACTTTGTTTGGCAGAATATTTTGTATGAAAAAGCTTCTTCCATTCAGAAGTTTGAGCATTTCTGTTTAAATTTTTCATTTGTCGCGATAAGAAAACAATTGAATAATTTAACAAAAACGACACCAAAGGAAAACAAAGCAAGAATAACAATAAAAGAGAGATGACCTTCACCTAAGATAATGCTCTGTTCAAATTATCTAACGAATAGTGTTATTGTGTCCCATTAATTTATTCACAATTTTGCAAAAAAAAAAAATTATGCCTTTCGCACAGGCAAATGAAAACTTCAAGACTAACCGAAACACTGAAATATTTATTATATGCATTTATGTTTATGCCGCGTTAGTAGCTGGCTTGAAGAACAAACAATTATAAACTTTGAAATGAGTGCAACCTATTAACTGCTCATTTCAGCTTAGACGAGTACCAATACTGTTTATAAAAACTTAAAAGTTTTCGCCAATTGGTGTAGTTTTATTTATGAGCTATTTCCATTTTTATTTCTTATTTCAAGTTGAACGTTTAAAAAATTTAATGCACTCAAATTAAGATTGTAACAATCATGTATTGGTTATCACAACCAACACATTAGTACGAGTAGCTGGAAATAAAAGTAAATTTTGAGTTATGACTACTAAATGTTTTGGTGACTCAACACCATATACGGTCTCTTGTGTTGAGTTGCAACTGTATACAATATAATAGCGGTTCTCACGGTCCGCATTAAAGTACTACTGTAGAGCTTGTACATATTGTAGATTTAGTAAATCTTGATAAATTTGAATCTTGACAAACTGAACAACCTCTACAATACCGCAAACAGTAGTAGATTTCGTAAACGTAGTGAGTTCATTTATTTACAAGATGAAACAGCTGTTTCGGTTTGTTTACAATACCAAAGAAAAAGTCGCTCGCACTTAGAAGTTTAAAAAAGTGTTATATTTAAAAGTATTTTAAATATACAATAATACAAAGAGTGAGAACCGCTATTACAATATAATATAATATAACATTCTCATATTTTAATGTTCAGCATTTAAAAGCTTGATTTTTGCCGCACTCGTTCGTTACCAAAAAAAACAGTTTTTGGGGGAAAAAAGTCTTATGCAGGAAGGATTAAACTAATGGCTCGAATATGGGTAGCAACTACACTACAGTTGCAAAAAAAAAGGTTGTATTATGAACGGCAACTTTTCAACTGTCAGTTGTCAAAAAGCTTTCGAAAATGGTATTTTGACACGTTGGCAACTATAAGTAAATGCTTTGATCAAATGAAGACGAAGAAGAAAATATACAAAACGTAGCATCGATTCGAAAGCAGTTAAGAGACAATTCTCTTGGTTGTTATTTTAACCATTTTCAAATCTGAAAACAATAAATAATCAATTTCCCCTGCTTAAAAGTAAATTAACTTTCTCCACCGTTTTATCTAACACCAAATTTGCTTTAAAAACTCACACGTTAACCAAAATTTTTCGCTTGTCAAAATTACTTAACAAAAGCAACTGAGATTGTAAAACCTTTGTGGCAACTGGCAGCGCCACTGAACACTCGGTTGCTATCGATAATCGAGCCAATAATGCCCCTGAACAACTCGTAACGGCCTTAGCTCATTATAGTCAGGTCAAAGTGCATTTTAAAAGAACAAACTTGAAATGAACTATTTTCAGGCACCACTGAAAGTTGCAGAAAAATCTTTCTTTCTCCTTAATTCTAATTTTCAAATACTATGAAAATGCTAATAAATGTTGCGACAGTATAACAAGACTAAATGGAAAACACACGACAACAACAAAGTTCAACTGAATGGAGGAGGGAGGTATGATGGAAAGCTGAATGAAGACAAGAGTTCAATGTGACACATTATCGTATTGTTGTTACAGTTTACAACTTACAGCATTGTTGTCGTCATTTTGTGGCAAGTAAAAAGAAATATGATGTTAATAATTTTCACAGTTTGAAGGTGCAAATTTTGTTTACACATACAAATAGTTTTGATTTACACGAATGTTGACAACACCATGTATGTATGTATGAAAAGGGAAAATAGGCGTGAAAAGTTAATCAAAACAGACACCAGAAGGCCCACATTATGATCAGCGGATGGCACTCAAAAAGAAAAAAAATTATGTTCTACTAAATACATGACAATTTTTTTTTAAAGTTACATAAATGTTGTTTTGTTAGTGTCTTCTTTAATGTTGCTGTAAAATTTGCTTTGGGCAAGCGGCATTTTTTTTTTTTGGCATTTGAAGTCAGTGGCAATAATAGCCAAGTTTAGCCAAAAGTTGTCGTTAATCTGTTTTGCAGATTATGGTAAGTAAATGTAGTCGAATAGGAACAGGACACAATGCTGATTGCAAATCATGTTTAAATTATAGAATACATTAAGTTTAATTTTATCACAAGCTGAAATCTTGTACTTTATTGTAAAAATATTATTAGTTTTAAAATTACCATATTGAGTCAGCATGACACGTCGTATGAGCTCACTTTAATGCACGTGATTGGGTTTGATTTAACTTAAACTAGATATTATTTGAGTAATTTTTTTTTGAAATATATGCATATGTAATTATATTAACTTTTGTTGCACTAAAGGGCAGTTTACACTGTTATACAAATCCTTAAGGCAGAAAGTCCACAACTCGCGTTGTGAGATTCAGTGCAACTGTATGCGGCACCCTACACAGCATAACGCATAAAACCCTTAGCGTGAAAGATTTCTAATTAAAAGTATTGTAAATATTAAAAAATTTAACGTAGCAATAAACTTCGTAGTCACATCCTCACACTTCAGATTCAACTTAACGAAACCTCTTTTAACGGTGGTTGAACATTTTCGTGTTGGCGGCAGACGTGCTGAGACTTGAAAATATTGAACGCTTAAACAAATTAAATTTAAATAAGACAAAATTATATTAACCTTTTGACATTCCCTCAGCAACATATTGTATTTAAAATTTTTAGCCTGTTTAGGACGAAGAAACATACAATTCACGATGGTCAATTTGAATATTGTAAAAAACAACCCTGGTCAAATAAAAAATGTTAAATATTATGCATTGAGCAATTAAACAAATTGCTACAAAATTTCGTTATTTTCTTGGCATATCGTGAACGAAATGCGGTACGGAAATTTTAAAATTTTTAGTTTATATGGAACGCAGAAACGTAACATCAATGAAGGCACGATATTGATGGCGAAATCGTCGTCTGGTCAATTTGAATATTATAAAAATACAACCCTAATCAAAGAAAATATCTCATCGTATTATTTGCCATTTACTTAAGGACCATTCGGACATTTTATTTATACAAGTATTAAGACTTTCATCACAGACATTCGTTGCGACTGTCAAAAATTCTAACTTAAAAGGACATTTTGTGTTCACATCATCACACCTCAAATAGAATGAAAATACAAAAATGTAAAACATACAGATGTTCGGAATCAACATGTCCATATTAATCGTTGACTAGGGGCGGCAGAGCGGTTTTATGTAGACGGCAAATATGACCGCTCTTGAAAGTGTTCAGCAGTTAAAGTTATATAAAGGAAATAAATCAAATAAATCGTATTAAACTTTGAAAAGGAAATATATGTATTTCTATGCGATATATGTTGTACATCTTGAAAATTTTAAGCCTGTAGGTGAAGAACTTTGATCAGATGAAAAGTATTATCGTTTAGAAAAATTTCAAAAATATTACGATGTATTATGGGATGTCATTTTCATAACGTTCTACATTCACACTATCACATTTGCACGTATTATTAGAATTTTTGACAAGTATTAATACAAAGTATAATAGTCTAAATGGCCCCTAACAAGCACAAGCCTTAGTGATAGTTACTTTTCAAACATCAAACGTTTAAAGCGACTCAATTGATTTTTAATGTAAAGAAGTCCTTTAAACATTCTTACAATTGAAATGCAAACGATTGTGGTCTGTGTTTTCAAAAAGTGTTTCTTTGTATCATCACGAATGTTATAAAGAGTAATAAGAAAAGCAACAAAATTGCGGGATCCGCACTTGAAATCGTGTGTCTGGAAATATATGTAATTGAAATATGTATGTACGAGTACATGTGTGTGTGTACGTACGTTCTGTTCGCAAGGTGAAAAGGAAATGAGCGTGATCAGTTCGTGCTCTTTTTCGGTTATTAGTTGGCGTACTGCTGACATTTTCCGTCATACAATTCTAATTGTTTTTTTTTTTTGTTTTGCTAGTTTATGAAAATTCTATAGGCTTCTATTTATGAAAAGGAAAAAAAAAGAAAGAAACCTTTTCTGACAGAATAAGGCTGGAGCTGACAATTTGCTTATTATTTCTTAAATTCCATTTTCCATCAAATTAAGGAACACATTAAACAAAAAGTCAATTGAAATAAAATCGGTCACCTAAGGAGGCTTCACTGTAAATAGATACATACATATGTATGTATGTATGAATATAAAAAATTATTGTGATTAGAAAGTTTATGAGTTTCGGTTTTACATTTTAGACTTCTCTGCAGCTGCGGAAAATTGTAAAATATCCCAACATTCTTGATAACTGTTTAGCTCAAAACTCAACTCGTTGCCAGAAATCAATAAAAAAAAAGCATTTAAGGATTGAAACTGTAATAATACACAATGAAATCATATTATCCATAACTAAGAAGGAAATCAGATGAGATTTGGTGAAGCCGTTTGTGCTAATGATTTTGATTAGTTGAAATTTCATATTAATTTAACATGATTTCATGTAAAAATCCATTCAGTCGAAATGAATTATTTCACTCTAATGAAAACATAATGTTGGCATAAATATATGTACATTTTACCATGACAAAACTATTATTTGAAAACTCATAAATTTCGCAATGATTGCATTTCTGTTTGTAGGCCCACTGTGCTTGGGTTTCTTTAAAGAGTTCCTCATTGACTACACTTTTCTATTATATTATTTATGCCTTATATTTTGAAGATATGATTTTGTTCGATTAGGGGGTTTCCCGTTGTGTTTCAGACACCCCCGGACAGTGGGTTTTGCCTTGGCATATTCGAAACTTGTACCTCGTTTGACAGGGCAACGAATACCACAGCGAGCCACCAGTATGTATTGTAAGAGGAATCGATTCCGGCTTTGGTGATTGGTTGATGTGTCTATCTCGCTGGAAACGTTCTCGTTGTGGTTTATAATTTAAATCGCGGAAAGAAGCGTTGGTCACTCCTGATTATAGTGGTGTAATGCCCGGTGGTCTACATGTCATCGAGATGCTGTTGTGTCAACAGATCTGTTTTATTAAGAAATTAGATAGTGGAGAAAGTTGGAGTAATGCCTGATGATATTTTTTGTTGAGGTTAGAACCAAAAGCAGGTACGCGTGCAAATCAATTTCTCATCTGTGCAACGGACAAATAAACTGATGGAAAATATATGTTCATACATGCATACATGCATATATTTATGGCCAGATTTTTTCAATGATTAATTAAACATATGTATGTAAGTAAATGTTTTTCAGCTGCGATGCTTTAAGTCAAGCTTGTTTGCATTATAGAAGGGGACAAAAAAGCGTGTTTCTGTGAATTTGACTTGCGTCACTTCATCGAAACAGTTATAGACGTATTCAAAGCAAATAAAAAAAATCAACTTTGCTACTTTTCAGGTTAAAACATACACATACATACATATTTATTTTTAATATCAATTTATTTGTTTGTTTTATTATTTTCTGCAACAACATCAGTTATTATACAACGATCAATTTTTAGCGATGGGCATTTTTAAAGCAGCACAAAAGATTTCAGAAAAAGTAGTTGAGTCAGCCAGTGTGACACCATTTCATACATTTATTATAAAAAACCAAGAAATTATTTTATTAAAAATAAATATGTATGTACTCATGTGTGTGTTACAAGCCAATCTTTTACTGTTAAGTAAAATACAGGATAAATGTTCTGCCATTTAAGAATTTTAATTTTGGCTTTTAACAACAATCTAATAAATATGAAGGGAAATAGTGTTGTTGATGGATGGTTATAGTTTTGTTTTAAATCTTGTTTATCAAATAATTGGACTGCGGACCGGATTTTTATCATGTAAGTCAATACCACTAATTGTTTATAAAAATATGAATTTACGTGCGTAAAAATTTTATATACATACATATAATTTCATTGAATGTTTCATGTTGTTGCAGGAAAATAACATTTAATCTGGCAAATGCAGTGATCTAAACAGCAAATCAGCAGATATAATAATAATTACTCTGTACATTTCAAACTTGTATTTTATAAATGTACAAAACTGTAAAAGTCTAGTCAAAGCAGACTTTTTGGTATAAAATAATTCACAGAGCTGAAAACTAAAAATATTGTAATAAAATCTTTTATGTATAACTGCAAACTCCGTTGGTTGAGAGTATCTTTTAAGAATTCCGATTTTTGTACGAAGTTTTCAATATAAAATTTGTTCAATTTTGGACCATTTAAAATTAATTTTAAATTAAAAACCTTTCAAATTGCCTTTTTTTGCTAGACATAAAACATTTAATCAATTTCATTTTCGATTCGAATTCGTGTAACGTGAGCGCTCAAAGTAGCAGACATTATCTTCAATTCGCATAATCGAACCTTATTTTGTATGCTCTAATCTTGGATCATATAACAAACTCGGGATATCTAGTGCCGCCAAAAACTTCCTATCAATTTCACAAATCAAACAAAGACTCGATCAAATCGAACCATATTTTGTATGTGATGATCTTGAATCATCTAGTTCGTCCAAATTCCCTACACATTCTAGAAATCAAAGCATGTAAGCACTGTGGTCTGAGGTTCCTTAAGGATATCAGCTTTCACTCAACTCAACGCAGCTCTTCATTTTTCACTTTCTCATTAAGGAAAACATCTGTTGTAAGTTATTCAGACCACGAACTGCATTACAAAGCATGCATACCCATTTTAAGAGATAAACCCACACAATTAATAGTGTTTCTATATCTGAAAATTGGGCCACAATAAAAGATACTTTTATATTAAATTTTAAATAACTATTTTTATTTTCGACCACGACCAGTATTTGAATTCAAGGCGTGCGACTACTTGAACAGTCGGCAGCGCACTACGCTTATCTGGCAGTAATGTTGCTTTGTCATATAAGTAGCGAAATGATTTATTAAATATTTTTAAAATATTTAAAGTTTATAGTGACAGTTCGAACAGAATATTCAAAAATAGATGATTTTGATGAGAAGCAATATTGTCCTGGAAAATTTTACTACCAGAGCTGGAACAAAGAAGGAAGAATACGTTCAGTCCAGAAAATACATCTATATGATCACGCCTAGATCCAAAGATAATAAGATTGCCATATAAAAAATTTTAAAAGCTGATCGGGCGAGGTTGGGAAAACAACTTATTATTCTTCTGTGCATTGCAGCTTCTGTATACCAGAATTTTCGGCACATAACTATCGTCGACGGAATTAAGGGCGTTGGATTTTCTTATTAGAAACAGCCGGGACCTGAGTTGAAGTAATGCGTGAATACCTGTCATTTCTCTCTCTCCTTTCTATCTTTTGCTAGATTTAGCTATACCTACTTTTTTACCAGAAACCAGCTCTTTTCCTCTTTTCATGCTTTCTTATTTGTTTCTTTTACATACATACGCGCATGTATATACATTTTATACGGCTTTTAGCTGCCAAAGTTCATAGAGAAGAATCTATTGCAATGAATAAATAAATGTTCGTATGTACATTAATTAAACGCTGAAATCTGCTAGCCTTTGGAGAAGTTGTTATTTGTTTTGTTAGTTTATTAGTTTTTTGTACGTAACGATAAAGATAAGATAAATTTACTTATTTACATCAGTTAAATATTTTAGATAAATATACAACAGTGCGAGTGCTAACCAGAAAGAGTGATTACGATTACGTATTATAATTTAAAGGTTTGAAGCCATTAAAAAATTCAATGCGATTTTCTTATATAACAAACATTAGGAAAAGAAACGGTACTATTCCTAAACGTAGCAATAATCGGCTTGAGAGAATCCTCCATAACACAAAATGAACAAATATTCAAAAAAGTTTAGATGATTATTTATCAGCTTTGGACGATTTTGAAACGAGTGAAACATGTTGGGCGTAAGAGCATAAGGAATGTGTGACAAAACTGGTTCGATCCCATTTGATGTGTAGGAAATGGCATGTTTCCAAAAGACTTGCCAAAAACTCGTTCCTTCTATTATTCTTCTAACTCACAGTTAATTTAAATTAAAAATGCATCTCAGTAGCCATTTATTTGTTTGCATGCAATAATATACACATACTAATACATATGTATGTATGCTGCTTCTTCTATACTCAAGCCTGGCAGCGGTATTGATGAATTGGAATCTCTTGATGTTCTTAAAATGAAAATTGAGTGTGATGTACGCTGGACCGAACAAATTTAACATGTCACAAATGTCTAGGTTTTTTGATATGACATAATTCACTCCTTCCGATCTCCTTACTATTTATACCATCTACATATGTATGTTGGACCGAATATCACTCTCAATTTTGGAACGGTGCTTTAAAATTCATTTTATGGTTACTGGACCATGTGCAGAGGAGGGCGAAGGAGCTCATTGTTAATAGTATGTTATCAGACACACTGGATCATCGACGAAGTGTGCAGAGAATTCGTTACGTTGGATTTCGTTCTGAGGAAATCAAGGATCTTGAATTGCACAGCGCATTATCGGACGAATTCACTGTTCTGTCGCACGCTTCGTCAACGTATTTCCAATCTCTTACAACGTAGCAAGTTTTAAGTCAAACGTTCGTAAACAACACCGCCTCTTTCCCCTCGCCACAAACCTATTTGACCGCAATGCTGCTAGTTTTTTGTATAATATTAAAAAGATATGTTCACTTTTTCATGTTTTATAAAGAAGTAATATCGTTGTTAGTGATTCTTATACCCACATTTGGCCTCCTTTATGTGCAAAAAATTTATTAAATATTATTTGCAATGTAAAGAGAACTTTTGATATCGTTTTACCCAAATTCGTTTACATTGTTTGGATACGGTCGATATTTTCAAGGATACACACACGTATTACTGAGATTGGCATTTTAAATTTTTTCTTTAAAATAAGGCAATTCTTCATTTCAGAAGCTCAGTCGTACGGTTTAAAAAAAATTTCTTGTTGATGCCCTTGTAAACAGACTAATTTGTTGTATTATTTTATCGCATTTTTAAAAATTAACAGTGGAATTAAACCAGATATGGGAGTTATAAATTGAGGCGAAATGGCAAAAAATTTGTCATGGCAATCATTAGCTCAAAATTTAGACTGAAATGAATTAAATACGTAGGTACTAATCATTCGGATGTATGGAATTTCAAATTTCAAAAGCATAAAAGAAACACAATTTTATGTAAAAATCAACAAAAATACAATATCTTATAAATAGACTTTAATGCGAACTTATGAATTGAATTAATATATATGTTTAATTATAATTTTCTCATAATTTCCTTCATGTGTTAAGATAAATTTCGTATTTGTATCCATAGAAATGAATTTGAAAACATGTTTTTACCAATCCGTGACATTCCTTTCTTTAGTTTATTGCAGATATTCCAAAACATGATTTAAAATTCTTCTACAAAAAATCTTATTTCTCAGCGGCCACACACTGCTGACATTGGTAGAAAGTAGTTGATGAGTTAATGACTAGGAACCCTAATATGTCTAATTTGAATGTTACATAAGAAACGTTCTTATTTACATATGAACATTCATGCATACATACATTCTTAGCGAAAGCTTATATTGAAAAGCAATGAGTTAATAAAACACACTCATCGTTACTTCTACTTCGGCAGTATTAGTAATTATTGTTACAAGGCGATGCCATTGGAGGCTTACCGATAACTAATACTAATAAAAAAAACAATCATTAGAGAAGCTACTAGTTACTTGAAAGCTCCTGAAACAAGCAACATAAATATTTAGTAAAATTGCCCATTTAACACAAGTATGAGTCAAATGGTTTAATCAGTTTTTTAGTAAAGGGATAATAAAGCAATTTTACCAAAAATAAATACTTATATATACATTCATATGTATAACGTAATAAGAATCAAGTTGTTACTTGATTTCTTCGAGGTAATGTACATATGTATGTATATAGACATACATATTTGTTTTCACTGACAGTCATTGAGTTATATCTAATTTTTGCAACAAGAAACTTTCAAATATTTGTTCATTATTAAAGAACCAAACAATTGACTAGAAACATTTTTATTTTGATTTGATTTTAAAATAATATTGTATTAAATTCAAACTATACTTCATATTCAATAGCTTCGAACTGATTTTGAAAAACGTTAAATATTTTAATGTGTTAAAAGTGTCTGAAAAGCATAAACCCTACGTTTGAAAACAATATTGGAGAAATAAAATAAGATTTTCAGTCGTAAAACAACTCTGGGCTGAAGAACAGATCTCGCGTCATCGTAATTTGTTTTTAAGGGCGGTCGGGTCTGTTTTTGTTGTTTGGTTTTCGGGAGTTTTGCCTCTCACTCACACTGGTTGAATGATTTATTTTCATGTGGGTGGAGGCATGAGTCTTACAGACACAGAGACGCTTAGAAAACCATCATGGATAATGCTATGGTCTTAGTTACCCGCTTAATTATAACTTGTAAATTTTCTTTGCATGTTCTAAAAAAATAAATAAATGAAATAAGATCATTGTTACTAGTTGTCAGCTTCACCATACCATAAAGTCCCCTCCTGCTTTTTGCGGCTTTATAAGAATAATCTATTCACTTGCATAATTTTTATCAAAAACTGCTAAACAATTTGGAAACATACTTTTTCGGGAAACGTGTATTCCCATTTTCTATTCATTTAATTAAATAAATTTTTGTATTTTTATGAATATTGAGGACATCAAGATTGGCAATCTAACCTTTATATGTACATAAAACATTGCATTGCAATTTGTTATATATTGCATTGTATTGATAAATCGGTTCCAAACATAGTCAAACAAAACGTAATATTATTTAGTAAAAAAAGTTGCAAATTTCATCACAAATAATTTAGTTCATAACAGATAAAACTTTGTTATATTTAAATGTAATCTAATGTAGTTTTTCAAAATACCACTTAACAACAATAATAATCTATTTACCAAAGAAAAATATTTAGTTTTTTATGCAGACAGCAATAACTAAATATATTTTTATAATAATGAACAGGTTGTTGTTTCTCATACTGAGCAGTAGCAATAATACACATTTATTATACAATATTTTCATTTAAAATTTTATGAATTCAAAATAATTCTTACCTTCTTTACGCCTCTGAATGCGTACACATACAGTTCCCGGCCAAAATTAAAACATATGCGATCTCCTCCCAGTACTTGGCTGGCAGATAGACCGTTTTGGTCTAAGCCTCCGACACCAGAGCCGTTCATCATTGTATGCATGGACATGCCAGCACCTAAACGTGCATCCATCGATGAGGGAACAACATATTGTGATTGTTGGCCATTCAGGGAAGATGAAGATTGCATATCGTAGCTATCACCACACGCCCCGTTGATCGGATTTTGTGAATTATTGCCATTAGTGAGAGGCCGATTGTGGCTGCTTCCTGCACCATTCGAAGCATTTGCTACGGACGAGTTACATGCACCAGAGTTGGAATTTGCCGTAGACGGCGGGTTTGGCAGAGTAACGATGGAGACTCGAACCTGTGGAGAGCTTTGATTGTTCGTGTAGCCCACTCGATTGGGTCGGGAGTACTCGGAGAGTGTAAGCAGTCGGTAGGTACCCTCGCGAGTTACAAATTGTGTCTTAAGGTCATCCTTGACATGGGGATCTAGTTGCGTTGCCATAACGGCAACTTTAATTTAATAATATTGACGTAGTGGTTAATTATATTTTTTTAATTTTTAGAATTATTGCAGTCTTTTCAAAACTGATTTGGCGATTTAGTTTCTTGGTTCTATGTTTTACCATTAAAGTTACATACATACAAATACACACATATGTATATTATTATTGTTACCGTTGTTATTAACGTTGTTGTTGTCCGTTGCTCGTTATAGATGTTTTGTTTGTACGGCTTTCGTTTCAGTTTTGTTTTATATATTTTTCTTAAAGGGAGTTGGCCTTTTTTCTTTAAGGTAATGATGATACTTTATTTTTATACATAACAGGGGTTAACTGTGACATTTATGATTTATTACAGAATACAAAATCTTTAATTATTGCATTGAAAAACAAATTAGACGTTTTTATTGTGTCAAAATAAAGTATAATTTGTAGAAATTGCACATTCTTGCATACACGCAGGCAAACATAAAAAACCGTAAGCACACACGTACAAACTAATGTTTACACAATCTCTATGATGTTTGTTGGATGGAGATGGTTATTGGTTGCCCGGAGTGAAAAGAGATATTGTATGTTCACACATGACCAAAGGAATATTGTAGTGTTTTTCCTACAATTCGCAAAGTGGGTGTGGAAATCCTAATCTTTGCATAATTGCATTTATTTTTAACAAAATGTATTTCAGATGCAAAAGATTAGGTTTTTTTTTTAAATTCCTTTACTTAGAGATAAACTTCTTTTGCAAAATTTCAATACAACTTTTCTGCATTTTGCTTTTGATTTTTTTCTATTTTTACATATTTTTTCTTAATTTTTGATTCGTTCGGCAGCCAAGAAAATATGGTTTAACTAAAAACACACTTAATTTTGATTTATTGACATTGCTTTTTAGTTTTCTGGATTTAATAGATTTGTTGTTTTATAATATCGGCCAATATTATTTAATTTATATATTTGCTTTTCCCACTTTAGTTATCTTACTAATTTGCGTATTCCTTCAAATATCTCAGCACTTTTTTCTATCAAATAAAAAATTTTCTATTATTTCTTTTAGTTTTTACTTTCATTCTAATTTTTCTTTATTATCAGCTGTCAACAAAGAGGTAAGAAGAAAACAAAAATTAACCACAAATTTTCAGGGCTGTATTTAAAAGTCGCAATATGCTGCCACATCAAAGTGCTTATTCAAAATGTGCTTGAAAAGACGTTACATTTATTAAATTTTGTTTGAAAAAAAGAAAATTTATCATTTAAAGTTTTTAATCAAAATACTTCATTTACACTTCTTACTTAAAAAGATTAGAGAAAAGTAAAAACGCACGTTTTTATACGTCTTAATTGAGATTATAATTAACATCTTATCGTCCATATAAGTTTCTCAAATGAACCGTAAAACAGCGCAGTGCACATCCATAAATGTCAACGTTACGTTTTCAACTAATTTAAGTAGTTTGTGATGCACTTTAGCTGTATTTTAATTTTTTTTCATTAAATTTAGAAGCAACTTTTACTCCCATTAGTACCATTTAAAATATATGTACTTTTTTGTTAATTGTGAAAACTGTTTATCGGAACAAAAATTATCATGTACACAAAAATATTGCAGACACATTATTGTGGTAGGTTTTGGCCTCGGGTAAATAGCGTACACCTGGAGATGCCAGACTGCAGTTTTGCGTTTCATATTCCGTATGTGCGTTAATTTTTATTTAGGCGACTGTTATTTATATTTTCTTTGTTTTTGTAAAAACGAAATATCCCGTTAGTGTTTTTTCGTAACTCATTATTATTAAAGTTTTGGCTTCAGCAGCAATTTCACTTAGAAATGAATTATAAGGAAGTAGAATTATATAAAACCGCGGCGGAGAACTTGTCATGAAGATGTTAAGATTTAAGTCGATGATGCTATTATCTATTAGAGCGATTAACATACGAGTTTGTATGTATACAGTGGGCCTTAGTGGGCCTTATTTTAAAAAAATAATTTGCCAAAAAAGAAACTGAAATGTTATAACTTTTTTACAATTAATTATAATGTAAATTGATTAGAAATACATAAAAAATAAGAATAAAAATATGAATGTATGTATGTACATATGTATATGAATAATACACAGTTAAAAGTCAAACATACAATAATTATCAATTATTAACGAAAAATGGAAAAATTTCAATTACTTTCGTTGTGTTGAAATTTATAAGCTTCAATTTTAATTTTACATTCTATAAACTGATTCGAAATATAAACATTTAAAAATATTTTATTAAATTCTGAATAGTTTTGTTTAGCTTCTAGGGGGAGATTTAAAGCTGCCCGAGAACAATCGATATCGATGACTACAATTCGACAGCTGAGAATGTCAAATTGTGTTGAAATGTCTGTTCAGTAAAGTCATTATGAATCGTTTTACGCTTCCAAACTTTGTCCTTTTTGCGATCAATATTATTGTGCAGAGTTATTAGTCGTTTTCGCACTAATTTTACTCATCTCGATTCAAAACCCTTCAACAAGACTACGAAGAGAATATTGGTGGTGTAGCGCGAAGTATCGAAAACGACTCTGAAATGTCGATTCGTTATCGGCGCTATCCAGACTTGATCAGATAAACATCAGTGCCATCAATTGATTAAAACAAGACGGCACAACTTGTCATAATTTGCGATAAACAATCGATTTCTGGAAAAATCAATTTCCAGAACTGGTCCTGTTCACGGGCATCCGCGTTCCTGCGTTTGCCGGTGAACATTACTGTGCATTACTTTTTATTTTAACACATTAGGAACTCTTAAGACATTATTTATTACAAAAGTAGTTATAAAATTATAACAAGAAAGGTTCATACAGATGTCTCCGCCTGCTCGTTTAATCCCGACTCTGAGCCACTCCACCGTTCTTATAAGGTTTCTTTCGCACCTATTTTACTCATACCATTTACAGACTTTGTTTCTTGCTTGTAGAATTATTTTTATACTTAAAAGGCGTTAAGAAGACCTTAAATCCCTGAAGTAAAGTGACAAAAACTTTCTGACATTGTACAAATTTATATCTAATCTTTGGAAAGGCACACGAACACGTACCATCATCTCAAAGTACGTAACTAGATTAGAAAGTTTTGTAGAACACGTACGTATGTTTTTAACCCCTAAAATTATAAAATAATTTATTTGCGAGAATTCTGTCGTTGACCGTTCTTTAGCTGGATACTTCTCATCTTATGTACCAGGACATGTATACAAATGTAGGTCACACTTTAAAAAATCTTAAAATATGATTGAAACTGGAAAAAAACATTAAATCAACGAATTTTCGTTTTTGCATGACCACATGATCAAGAATACGGCTTAATGAGAGCTAAATGATGATGCAAGCGCAACTGGGGCCGAAGGCCGAATTTATGGCCGCGAATATACGTTGGCAAAAATAAAACATAATTGTTGATATTAAAATACGAGTACTTGGCAAAATTGAAGAATGTAAAAAAAAAAATTTATAAAAAAAGAGAAATGGTTTTTGTGTCGGGATTGGTCACTTCGTGTAATAAAAAAAGTAGGTTTGAATTTTGTTGTACTCTTTTGACTCAGCTGCTTTACAAAAGTTGCTGCCCTGATCGCACTGAATCTATCACTTTCTAAAAATGTTCATAAAAGTTTACAAATCGGACAGACTTGTCAAAGAAATCTGTCACACAATTTTGAACACACGCGAGTTTTTTAGCACATCGTACGACTAGTTTGGATAGCGAAACACGGCCTTAAGTAAGGAACCGGACCCAGACCTTCTATAAGAGTATCTTTTGTACTCCAATATCATGCATTTGATAATCAAGTGCTCCATTAGGTCCTTCTCTTCACGGTAGAATCCTCAAGTGTCTTTGTTCACTCAGTGGTTATAACAGCCATAATGTGTTTTGAGTGCCTCCTATAGCGTTCTTAAGCCTTCTGGCATCAAAGGTCTGCAATGGGATGGATCCAGTAAAATCCCTCAGCTCTCTTTTTGGCGTAGATGTCTGCCATGTTTTTGATGATCTATATACCCCTGGTATACTCGATCCCAGATCAGAGTAATCTGGTTCCGAGCCCGTTGTGACACTGCAATACTCAAAAATGCGACTACCTAAGGGCTTGAATACTGAGTGGCCACACGAGCGTATTTTAATTCTCACTCTCGCATATAGTTCCGCTTGGACTTTTGTGTTATCCCTGCTCAAAGTTACTTTCTGCCTCCACTCCTTTCCGTGAACCATCTTGTAACCACCTTTAGTTTGCCGATCACTCTTAACTTGTCAGAAAGGCAATCAATTAGCAAGTTGTTTATATATATTAAATGATGTGGCTTGACTTCTTCTAGACGTGATATTTGGTTCGTTAAATATTGCGCTGCTTGTCCTCGTTTAGTTTTATGTACAAATTCAATGTGTTGGATTCAATCCTCTGTCGATTTGTTTTAGCCTCTCAGCGATGCTGACGTGCAGTTGTTGTTGTTAATATTTTTATAAATAGATTTTAGTTCTGTATCAATAAATATTTTGTCAACATTTTCTGTCACTTGATTTGAAATCCGATTTAACTTTTTTTAATATGGTCACACCTTCCGTAAAATATTGTATCAATTAGAACAGCTGCTATTTCAAAAACGAATTTATATTCACGAATTCATGGTGTTGGGTGAAATTCGTTGTTCGTCCCAAATGTGTTCCTAGCATTAAGAATTATAAACGCTTTTAATTTCAATATATATCTGTTTCTGAACTGTGAAAAACGTGGTGGATTTAAAAAACATGGTTTTATTTAATTAATTTGATAAGTTTTGTTTTTTTAAGTCAGTTTTAATGAGTTTGTAATAAATTAGCTTAAGCACCAATTGGTTTGGCCACACATTCTTGCTCAAAATCTGGACAACTGGGTGGCATCACCGGTTCTTCCCACTGCCAAATTGAATATGGCACACAAGTTCTGCTGTTCGCCTGAAAGCCATATTGATTAGGACAGCGTTCCATTACGGGCTGGCTATTCATTGCGTAACAATGCCAATAGCGCGAGGAGTCAAAAAAGTTGGCATATTTCATGCCAACTTCAGCCAAAGTCTTGCAACCGGGTCTGCCGTTAAAGCTCGTATTTTCTACATCCGCTTTTGCAACCCCCAAAAACACGACAACAATTACTGTGAAAAAGTTTAAAATTATGCAAATAAAAATATAATTTATTAATGCAATTCTTACGTAAATTTCTCATTTTGACTGTAGAACGACTGTAAGTATCTGCACAACTTTTGTAGCTCTTATGATGCCTTTAATAATTTTCAAAACTGCTTTATATACAATTTTTATGGTTGCACTTAATAACGAATCAATATTTTTCAATATGTGGGAAAAGCCATTTCTTATCTACTTTCTATTATCTGTTTAACTTTATAATGAACTTGAAAAATGTTAAAGAACTTTTGGGATTTCATTTTAATTTTTTATAATTTTCTTTTAAACTCTTTCTTTATAATTGGAGTGGCATCATCTGACCAGAACGCGCTCTTGTACAAATAACTGGCTGAAGATTGTTAAGTATTCTTTAACAACTTTAAATGGCCAATTTGCTGATAAGGGAAATTATTCTTTTTTCTTTTACTAGTTGCACTTGAATCTTGTTGCAGTTAAAAGAAAATCGTTATATCCTCTCTGCACTCTTTTTTACTTTTTTTTTATTTCTTGTTCAGTTTTTTTTTTTTTATTTAAGTAAAAGGTTTCATAAGTTCAACAACTGTTTGGTAACATTAAATGTAATACGAGCATGAAGGTGCTACGAGTGAAAGTCTCAGCTTGGCTTGAGACTTTAAGAAAGAAATATGCAGAAATGATTCCTTTTGCTACTTTTGTTTAAAGGAAATAAAAGAGATTCCTGAAAAATTAAACAAATATTTAATATAGAGCTTCAAAATCCTAAATAAAATTTTAAGACTTCCACTTTGAGATTTGAAAGTTCAAATAGAGAATAAATCAAAATTGTAAATTTTTGGGGGATGCCCAATTCTACAATTAAACAAATTTTGTTTAATTTTTAGCTTTTATAAAAATTATTTTTATAACTAAGAATCGCTTTAATTATTAGAACTTTTGCACTAATTTTGTTGAACTGGTTCATTGAACTATAAAAATCCCCAATTTACTGAGTTTCCAGAATTGTTTTACTTTTACTAACAAATTAGAGTAGTTCTGAAAAGGGGTTTTGCGAAAATTGAATAAGAAACTCAGTGTAGGGCACACACGTTGTACAACACACCGTTACATTTCTCGCGGTATCCGAAGCCTCAAATATTCAATGAAATAAATTATTTGCCATTCTGTAAGAAAAAACGATATCTTGAGAGAAATAAACTGATAGAAAAAGTTTCATTTTCCGTTTTTGTTAAACTAAGAAACGAACGTAATCAAAAGGATGGTTAAAGACTGAAACCGGAAGTCAATTATAAAAGAAAAAACTCTTTGCTGGATAAACCTTTTTTCTTGTCTGGCTGTGCCAGGGTAAAGAACAGAGTCGTTTTAGTGCGTTTTTTATTATATTTTTTTGCATCAGACATTGGCAATCGCTTGAGTAAATATTTGCAAATTCTAAATGAACACGATTCGATTAGTTCATATCATTTCGTTTTAATTTTTTATTGTTTTTGTCTGCCTTTAAGAGTTAATCTGAAAAGATACAAGAAATCAACAAACAAATTTCATTGGAAATTGTTAAAGATAAGAAATCATTGAATGCAGATAATTTTTAAATTGCAGCAGAATTCGTAAGAAACAAAGAACGAAGTTGGTACAAAAACAAAGTAAAATTTTCTAAAAACTAAATTTTCAAAAAAAAAAATCAAAGTTCAAAAGAAGTCCGTAACACTCGTTAATTCGTTAAAAATTATCACGCGTTTCAAAATGAAATGCGCATGAAAAAACGCACATCTAGCGTTAAAAATACTTTTTGCATCTGCTGAAGGCTGAGAAATATAAGAGCAAAGTTTTGTTCTTCAGATTCAGGGGAGGGTTTTTAGAGCAGGATCACCATGGATCCGAATATAATTCCAAAGGAATAACTTTCCTTCTGTGACAAAAAATTGTAGATTTATCATTGATACTGTTTTGGCAGTTTTTTTTTGTGTATAAATAATTTTAAATTTGATTGTGTTTTAAATATTTAATTATTTTTATATGTAAATTAAAACGTGTCAAAGCAAACGTTTGCTTAAACATTAGCGGTGGGTTAGCGCATCACTTTTCGCTTTCGACGAGGCTAGAACCCCTTATTTTGACATGGATCAAGAAATCATGAAAGGTGTTAACGAAAACATTTGCCTCTACGTCACTTCCCTAAGAATAAAATACAAGATCAGGCATCGATCATATATTTTCCAACATTTTCTCTGAGTACTCGTATACGAGTATGTGCCGCATATCTGCGCTGCTTTAATTTCACATAAAAATAAATCTTTCTTTTTTAAATTTGCCCTCAGCCGCAGGATATTCTAAAACGAAACTTATATTTCAATACTTCTCGCCAACATTTCTTCTCTGGCTGTTATCGTCCCGACTAGTTCCTGGGTGAACCTATAAAACCTGTCATGTTCATATTTTTAAAAATTATATTCAACTTGAAATGAGTTTTATTTAATTTAAATATTCTTTTGTTTTGTATTTTTTTTGTATATTATTTATTTTTTTTTACAATAAATTTTGAAACAAATTTTATTTCTTTTTGAATATATTTCCCAGTTTCCAACTGTTATCCTCACGCACACTTTTCCAAAAATTTTCATCCAAAACTTATTGAAATATGGATGGATAAGGACAGTTAGAAAAGATATCCTTAAGGAAATAACTCATATTTTAATATAGACACACGTGCGCACAGGAAAAGTTGTGACCTTATATCTGACAAATGTACTAATTGAAAATCGCATATTTTACTTACAAGCCCTTAACAAGCAACTCTAAATGGCAATAAAATTCCCCAAAAACTTTATGCAACCAATTTTATTTTAAAACTCATCAACTATATCCGGAATTGTTTATTAATATATCTGGTAAGTTTAGGCCTTGGCAGGAGATTCTGGTGCAGGTACACTTGGCGGGGCCACAGTTGGTGTCCAGTACCACAGCGAGAAGTGAACACACTGCTTTGCCGGATCTAAGAAGCCCTGGGCAATGGGGCAGGACTGCAACACAGCTGGCTGACCCAAAGCAACACATTCCCAGTAAGCAGTCTTAGCTTGAAAATGCCGATAATATTTAACAGTTATTTCTTCTTCGGTTTGGCAACCAGGTTCGCCATTTCCAACGGCTTGTCCATTGGCCCAGCCCAAGCTCAAATTTAGGGCTAGCAGAACAAGCATCACCTTAACTGGTTTGGACTTCATTATTTTGAATATTTTTCGTGTCACTCTATAAACTATAAATGCAATATTCTGAAAGTATCTGATCTCAGTGCTCCAGTTGTGGGCTATTTATAAGAGATTTTGTCTGCTCATCGTTAATTAACGGAAGTTAAACACTGTCAGCTGGCGTCATAATAGTTGTTTTGTTAAGGAAACTGTGTGCCCAAGACAAAACAGCTTAAGTCTGATTTTATTATTGTATTGTTTGTATGTAGTAGCAGAACAGTTTAATTAAAGGTAAGTTAATTTTGAAAAACTTAGTATTCTTGTCTAGAGGTTTTGTGCTGCATTAAATTAAGAGGATTTTAATCAACTTTCAGTGTTTAGCTGTTGCTTTCTGAAAAGTAATCCAATGAATGACGGTTGTGGGAAATATATTTCTTAGTTGAAAAAATATTCATTTCATTATTTAAGTCCACTTAAGCATTTATTTCCTTTTAGCACAGAAATTTTAGCAGTGATTTATAAACCTGTGCTAATATTTTCTGCTTATCAGCGCTT
Organism: Epicampocera succincta; assembly: GCA_932526305.1. Lineage (NCBI taxonomy): Eukaryota > Metazoa > Arthropoda > Insecta > Diptera > Tachinidae > Epicampocera > Epicampocera succincta. The sequence goes on from OW052034.1 coordinate 66,559,988, forward strand.
ATTAACCAGTTCCTTGATTTTTACTAGATGTTTTTTTGAATTAACTTATTTTTATCTTAATAACACAAGTTGTTTGCATGGAAACTTTTTTTAAAGTGTAAATATTTGGTTTTTGTTTACAAACATTGCAAAGTTCTTTGCTGCAGATTTCTGCTATTATTTATTTAAATTTATAGTCATGTTTACAGGCACATTTTAGTTGATTTAATTAATTTACAATATTTGCAGAAATAAAACAAAAAGATGTGTTTTTAGTATTTATTGACATATTAATAGACCCATTCATTATTTTGTTTTTAATCCATCATTTTGTCTAATTCGAAAAGTTAATAAATAAAAGCTATAACAAAATATTATTGACTGAGTTTGAACTCGTCACACGCCATTAAGCCCGACTTGTTATTTAAGAGCAGTTTACAGTATTTTATAAGTCTTCATTTATTCATAGCATTTTGTGGAAAAGAAATCGAATTAGATATTTATTGCCAATATCAAACAAATATTTAACGCATGAAACAGCTGGATGGAAATCCTCGATCAGCGGCGGCTGAAAAGTTTCGTTTCGTATAGACCTCGGACTTTGCCAGCTTTGAAAATATTCAGCAGTGAAAGAAACTACTATCTGTAAGACAACAAAGCTGCGATCGACTGCCGTCGACTGGTCTATCTTAATTTGGTGAAAATATAAACGTGATGAAATAAAATATCTTACTGTTTCAAAAAATTTCTAAGAATTTAAGAAATCGTATGATATGTTAAATCGCTTAAGGTGTATTTTCACGGTAATACAAAATACAAAGACTTTGTAGAATCAAAATGTTATGAAATTGTGTTCGCATTTAAAACAAAAGTCTGCTGTAAGTAAAATCAGAGCAAAAATATTGGTGCTGCCGTTTAAACGGCTGGTATAAGTAAAATTGGAGCAAAAATATAGGTGCTGCAAATTAAGCAGCTGATGACTCAGTTGTACAATATTTACAAAAATAAAAAACAATAAAAATCTTCAAAATTCCGCTACCAACTATTGAAACCTTTCATTGGGAGACAAATTAGAAAATGGATCAATTCCACTGGGTGAATTTGTACCCGGCGTCCATGGTTGGACACTTCTTGTTTTACGTGGGAACAGCACATAACTCAAACCCCCTGCTCGAGACCTCGGGCTATCTAATCCCGTCTGTCAGTAACTCCCCAGACAGTAAAAGGAAGACACGCCACCCGAGTTGGTAGCCCAAAATCTTTAAGGGAGAATAGAGCTTAACTAACTCCCCTGTAAAATCCCCTGCATCTAGTTTCTTACGAAGAACAGGCAACTCAAGGACATTTGCATCACCGAGTGTAGCTTTCTAAACCGCTATCTATGAAAGTCTCTTCTCATGTTTTTAGGTTTAAATCACAGCCAGCACGTTTCAGACTGATACCGGGACGCCTGAAGACATCCCAGGGACACTTTGGTCCCTGTTCTGCCAATAGAATTTTGATGAAGGTCCTAAAAGAAGCTGTAAAAACTAAATTGTAGATGAATTTCCTAGAGTTTGGTTGCTTTTTCCCCTCTACACCCTGTGCCCAAAATATCTTGCCTGATCATAAGGAGATAGTTTGACAGTCTCAAATCGCGTCTCATTTCCAATCTTTCAACCTTTCCGAAACACTGTTTTGCAATGGTCCCCAGACGCCGTCCTGTATCATCATTTCCGATTTAACCCTCCCCCTAGAACCGACTCTGTCAAAGTTTTAAATAAAGTTAAGCGGAAACAAAGAACTTAATTGTGATAGAAAAACTTTCGACCATCTATAAATAAGCAACCCTGCAGAAGGCCAAGAATTATTTCTTTGTTATATTTTCAACAGATTCCCAGTGCTTATGAAAACAGCAACTCAACCGTTGTAATTTAAACGTACTTCTAACGCTACTGCCACAAAAATATCCTTCTTGAACATCTTTTAACAAGTGCTTTATGAAGGCAATAATTTTATGGGCAGAATAAATATTAAAAAATTCTGACTGGCAACTCAAGCACAATTTTGTTCAAGTGCGATTAAAACTTCCTTTCTTCACTCCTTTAACAATTTTCCAGCTCTTAACTGTTACTTCAATTGGTGCACCAAGTTATTTTGTCTTCTGCAGGGCCTCTTTAAAGCGCAAAGTGAAACAAATTATTTTTTATGAAAAATATTTTTTTTTTATAAAAGGAACACTTTATATTTTAAGGCAATTACCTTTATTATTTGTTGGTTGAATGGAACCGCGCCACAAACAACTTTTCCTGTGTTTTTTTTTTATCCCTTTCAAACTGTTGAAGCTGTTCAACTGTGTGTTGTAGTTTCATTTATTTGCAAGAATTGGTTATGGCAACCAACATCATAAAATCTTAAACGAATGATGTGAATTTTTTACTCACGGAAAAACACAAAACCACCTGCAGTTGACAGTCATGACAATTATGAAAAAAGTTTATTTATTTTTGTGCATGGGGCAATCTAAGCCAAAGTCGAACACTTTGAAAAATTCAGGGCATACAAATATAAAGTTAAAAAAAAGTCACAGAGACGTGAGGCAAACAGATAATTATTTTTATTATAAAAAAAAAAAATATATATATATATACATGTATGTACATGTATATGTCGTTGTTTTCTTAGAGGACACCCTACTTGTCAGCAGACTTCAAAATTGAATCGTTTGCAAAAGGCCAATGAGAATTATGAAGCAAAATATTTTAATAATTTTGTTTCTTTCTTAACCACAATTTGTTAGTGTTTTAAAAAATACATATATATTATCTCCTATTATGAAGGCTCTGTGGAATGCTTTCAGTAACACCGATAAATGCTGTTTGCATTGGCTGGGTTTTCCAAGGGTCACAAACTTGAATTGGCAACACTGCTTTTTTGATCCATTTAACAGCTGGTAGTTGCTTTTTGCTTAGTTCAGTTTGATATTTTATTATGAAAAGACTTGCACCGGAGCATCGCTTGCAAATTGATGAATTTTTTTTTAAATCTTGTTCTCCAATGAAGCCCATTTTTGGTTGAATAATAGGTGAGTCCTAAGTAAACACAATTGTCGTGCTTTATGGGCTGGTAGAGTCATCGATCCGCTCCATATGCCTTTCAAGACTAGAATGTTACTGTCAATGTTGAAAATTGGTGTTGCAGATTGCGTCTTTTACGTCCCAGTCGTGGCGTCCAATTGTCCGAAATCATATTTAAATATTAATGTCATAACATTTTCTGTCCAATAAAATCCTCTTCAGTGATAATAAAAATATATTTCTTTATTTTGTTATGACTTAAACTTGTGGAACTCTGAACAGGAAATTACATTCTTAGTTTTTTAAAATTACTTTCAAAATGATTGTTGTATTCAATTGGCCTTAAATATTTTTTAGAAAATTTTGACATCTTTAAGGTAAGTTCTAAGATTTAGATATTTATTTATTTTTCAATACTTTAAAATTCTATGGTTTTCAATAAGACCCAACTAGTCTGGTTTTGGGCAAAACGCAATTTAAGTTTCACACTCCGTGTTGCATTTTCATACAGTGCCTATTCTCATTTCTTTGTTAAAACACACTAAGTGGCATTTTATTGTTTTATATAATTGCATTTTTACATTAATTTCCGATGTTTTTGAGACTTCCAAACGGGTGTGTGATGAATTCAAGAAATTTGCCACACTAGGTGGGTTTTCGCTTACAGGGTCACGTATAGTATTTTTACACTTAAAGCTAAAACCTGGTTATCATATTAAAACCATAATCAGCTGATTATCCGTTCATACAATTAATTTAATCAATCCGGCGCATTTAACGCACTCTTTCTCTAATTAATTTGCTCAGGATAAAACCAACTTATAATAGAAGTAATTGTATTTGTTTTTTATTTTTTTATTATTTTTTCTACCTGTTCAAACATCTATTTGACATACTGTACAGCAGCTGCTTTTGGTTTGGATAAAAAACGAAGAGGTTTTGCCAATTAAAATTATTTTAAGTATTTATTGTAAAATAATATTTTAAAGTTAATACAAATTGAATAAGTGTTTGGAAATCGTGAAATGAATTTTACGATGATGGTTAGAAGATACTCAAAGAAATATAAACTTGTATTAAAATGAACTGTTTTACAACTTATTGTACATTTATTGATCACCATTTAAAATATCACCTGTTTCTAACGTATGCAACTTGGTAGCACCGAAAAGTTCATAAAAACTACTTTTAATGCATTTACACCGAAGCGAAATTTTGCACATTACAAAATCTATATCGTTTCCATTTCATAACGATCGACTGCTTCCTTTATGAGCAGCAGACTTCAGTTTGCTGGCATTTCTTCTCTTTTCCATAAATAAGCTTTTTAAAATAATATACATACAATAAAGGTGTACTCTAAGTCCGCCACTTTTATCTATTTTCTATCTATCAAACTGTCAAGTTTTATTGGTGCAGTGTTGTATTTTTTTAACCCATAATGAAGAAAATCACAGTAGCATGGCTTGGCACTGAGTAGATTTGAGAGTATTTTACCAAAAGCTACTAATGCAGAAGATTTCATTTTGTAGGGGAAATCTTCTCAAAATGCACTAGATTTGGCTCAAAATCTCGTATGAATTCGAATGCGCTTTGAAGTAAATTGCACTATTAAAACCAATTAAAAAATATTTTAAAATGGACTTTTGCATGGTAAGAGAAATCAGTGTAAATAATTATATTTCAAAGACTGTGAAAGCAAACAAATATAGAAAGATTACATTAAATAATAGTTTATGATTTGAAAGTTACTGCACTTGCCCTAATTTCGATTTTAAATTGTTTTTTAACGCAACTATTAGTCGCCGTAATATAGACTTATGCTGGCCCTGAATCCTATATCATCTAAACTATATTTTGTCGAAGCCATATCTTCTAGGTTCAAAAAATGCTTGAAATGGATAGACATTTTTTTGGAAAAGATAGCATTTGAAGTCTGTAATATGTTTGATATTTTTACGCTTTTTGAGGGCAAAAGTTTGATTTAATTGAACACCCTGTGGTTTCCAAGAAATGTCTTTTGACGACCACAAAGAAATCATGCCAGAGTGTTTGGGTTGGCTTGTATTGCCCGCTCCTACAGTGCGCTAACAAAAAGTAAGCATTATTAGTTCAATTAAGTTTTCTGGAAAAGGATTTTCGATTATCAATAAATACTTTTTATGAAACATAAAAGTTCCTAAACCAAAAATGCTTTATACAAGTGACTTTAAAAGGAAGCCGCTATAGCTTTTAAAAATTTATTTAAAAGGGCAACTTATGTTCGCATTGAATGTACAAATCTAAGCCATTTATTTAAAGAATGAAACGTAATGTAATAAATAACTACATGGTCGTACTTTTTCGTTTCTGTAAAGTAAGCGAAAGAAATGAGAAGAAATGTTTTACAGGTTAATTGTAGGTGAAAATTGTATTCCATACTTTTACCTCAATTTTATGCTTTTGTACTCTTGACAGCACTTTAATGTGGCTGCGAATGTATAGACAGACTTAATTTATTTGACCGTTTTAGGAAAATTTAATTAAACTAACACTACGGTCTTTCCTTAGCTCTGAAGCCAATTCGTAGGAGAGAAATATTTAATTGTACAGCTGAGGCAGGATGTGCTTAAGGAGCACACAAATTCATTTGTGGCTCATTGTAATATAATAAAAGTTAATTTAACTACATGATACAAGTTCGGCCGTCAAGTAAAACAATTCCTATAGCTTTATTTCTTATAACTTTCAGGTTCGAATGGACGAATTAGATGGAAACAACATTTTTAATACAAGTCTACGAATAACCGGTCATGTGGCTGGTCCAAGTTTGATATTTGTAGTTCATATGGACATATGTATGTACGTATGTATGTACTTAAGATTTCGCCACTTTTGCAACCAAGTACCAGCGAGCTTATGTCGGCAATGAATTCGCCTTGATCTTAAATATTGGTACCGATTTACATATTTTTTTACATGTATTTGTGTGAGAAGTAATTATCTCCATTCTACACATCATAGAAGAACTTGAAATAAGAAAGTGCGTAAATAGTTTCCATTTCATGTTTTTGGCCCTTTGAAATACTGGCGCACGTAAACGTTCGATATAGTGGACCAGCCGAAATGTTTTCTTTTAATTTTTCTTATTATTTTTCGATACTTCCAAAAAGTAACACAATACATTTGTGGCATTTCTCGTCATCAGTTTCAGGGCTTTCTTACATTTCGGCAAATGGATGAACATTTAGTTTGAAATGTAGAACGATAAGCGAGTTCATTAAACTGAAATCGCTACGTTGCATATTACAATAGATACTTTAGTCCACAGCCCGGTACAAAATCGATTGTGGCCTGCGTACCTGTAACATTCTCAAAAGTTGTAGTGAAAATCTCTAATAATCAGAAAAAAAATAACAAAGTCGTTAAGGCGAAAGCAACTGTAGTTGTTGGCTTACGGACAACTCGAAATTTGTAGGGGACAAAAAACTCCTCTCTATATGTAGTTGTGAAATTAAGATCTTGCTCAGGTTGACCGCTTGCAGCATTATAGTCGTTATTTCTGCTTTCACGGACCTTGCGAATTTGTATAGGTTCGATATTGCGGCACTTCTTTTCTTTTTTATTATTAGAAATCAAACGAAATATAAAAAAAATATCTCCATTAAAAGTTAAACGTTAAATAACAAACATAAGACCACACGTTAACGTTTGTGTTCCTATCACTTTTATATCCTGAAAGCTTTCAGCTTTTACATTTTTAAAAGTACAATATGTTATACAATTAAATTAATCCCGTGTGTATATTATCGGATGCCTCCCCTCAAAGCTTTTTGCCAAAAATAAAACAGATTTTTTTTTTTGTATTAAAGATGGAATTATTCTTCTTCGTTTCATGCATAACTTTTTTAAACACTTTTTATATTCCTGAATTTCTGTATTTCCTGCTGTTCTTAATTGTGGACGTACAAAGTTAATTGCACATACAAAGTTACGCCATATTTTTCAATTTCACTAGAAATATTTGCACCAGCATCACCACCGTTTGTGTCACTGCCGACAGTTGTTAAGTCTACGATGTGCATTCAACCTTTACCTGTGTCGCTACTCAATATTGTTGGCTTAATGGGGTCTCCTTTGGGTAAACGTGCAATTTATTTGTATCCTTGTATTTTAATGGCTGGTGCATAGATATCTTACGTACATATCCTTTTTGCTTACTGTGAAATATCGCGTGTGTTGTGTGACGGCCCTTCCACTTGGAATGCATGTGGATCATTACTCAAATGGTGTAGAGCCTGAAAAGCTCAGACTAAGAGACAAAAAAACATTTTATAGGGGAAATTTACTTGAACGAGGTATTTAAAAAAATACATACGACAATAATAAAGCGATACCTTAAAGCGAAACGATCGTAAGGGAGTAGAAATAGATTTTACAGGAACAGATTTTTATGTAAAAGGTTTCTCTATTTAAATTCGATTTATTGCAAAAATATATTCTTATTTGTATATCGTTAGTTTAGGCTTAAAAATGAACTTAAGCAGGTGACAAGTTATTCTCTATCATAAACCTGACCTGATCTGTTCCTTTTTGCACTGATTTGCAGTTTTCATTAAACGACAAACTAACAGGTCACTCTACGTTCGTTTAATTTGAAATAATCCAAGTGCCATCCGAATTTCCCTACAATAGAATAACTAACATCTTGTCACTGCCACAAATATTTTGTTTTTTGGTTCACTTTTGGATCCCCGTTGGACCTTCCTCAATGACACTGTAGAATAAAAGCTTCGTCACTACACAGTCTTATTCTAATTTTCAAGAGAGAGATGACAGTCAACCGCAAAGCCAAATGATGGGAGAGGACATTTTCATACGTTTAGTGCAACCCTACTTAAGATAATGGAATAAATATGACTATTCGATAATTTTCTTACCGCAGTATCATTTTCAATCAACGTCACATTTCAGTGAATTTAGAATAAAAGATCCTTTATTACGCAATGGTATCGTTATTTCCCAATGGCATGGGAATTTCTCTATTTGGAAAGAAATTCGGTTTATTAGCCTGAGAATTTCCTCATTTGGGTAGAGATGATAGTTGTCCACAAAAGCTGACGATGGGAGAGGACACTGTAACTCATACGTTTAGTCGAATCTTACACAAATGAAGAAGGACATGTGACTACTGACAATCGTTTTGAACCCGCTTCACATCATTGTAGAATCAATCTGGAGTCTTATCGTTATTTCCCAATGGCGTGAGTATTCCTGTATTTGGTAAGAGAAACCACGCGCTTCTTATTTATTTTAGGCTTTAAAAAGGCTTTATTTTTCCCTACAAATCCCATTTCCTAACCTAATTTTTTTTTTCTAGATATTTGATGTGTCTTAAAATTATCACAAAAATATAATTAATTATTTTTTTTCACAATATTTTGTTTTATTTAAAAACAAAATAAATTAATGCAACTAGGAGAGATCACATAAACATATTATCCATTCCTCAGCCAATTTTAATTTGCAATAGTCCTTTAAGTCCACATTAACACAAGAATAATAAATTATTGAATTCAAACATAATAAAGGGCATACCTTTTCCATCTAAAAAAAACAATTGTTTTCTTTGAAAAATATTGCAGTCTTACAATTGGTAAAGGGTTAAAAACAATACAGGGTGCTACCGTACAAGAAACAGTTTTCCCCTTTAAAATAAAAATGCAACTTTTGAGGTTTTGGTGAATTTTTTAAATTGGGAGGGGATAATTGACAGTAAATAATTGATTAGGAAATAACTTCGTCATCTGTGGACCAATTCTGAAATAATTTTTGCATATGCGAGAGGTGCACGTAAATTTATTTTAAATGTCATGGGGAGTGGTGGTCCAGAAGTTGGGTTGCGATATGCCGAATTTTCACATTACTAAATTGCATTAAACATCAAAATGTGTCTCACAGAGACATGCTGGCAAGATTTGGGTTAAAATGCGCATTTATTTACGTATGTATTTTTTAAGCTCACAAAAACCTTGTCAAACGAGTAGCATATAAAACGGAGGATTCCATTTATATATTGATGCGCATCCAAAGACTGATCCGAAATATCTGTACAAAACATCATGTATTTAATGACAACAATTCATCTCCAGTAAAACTACTCATCTTGAACGCCTTATCTTTAGAGTTGCCGTTTCATAAAATTCGACTCTTGAAACAAATGATCTGTTTAATTTATTCAAATTTAGTTCAGCAATAACCATATAGCTGGACAATATTCCATTAGTTTTTTATTGTGTGTTACATTATTATTGTCACCGCAACTATATCTTGTTTGTGCCTGAAATCTGCTCATCAGTTTTAAGGGTTTAGCCGACGTCAGTTCGGTTTAATTTGGCACAAGGTGAAAACTTCAGCTGTCCCAATGCTTGGCTGTGTCACAGTGTCTTTCGTTGCGGTCCGCATACAAGAAGGGCTTCGTTCTATTGAATTTGTTTTTAATTATATTTCAGTTGATGAATGCGGTGTCGCTGCTACATTTTTGTTGTAATTTTTGGGGACTGTTGTGCTATAGAAGGTTTTTTCTTATGGCTTTGAACATTTTTATATCCGGGTTGTTGCGCTGTTGTTATTTCCGTATCCGGCCGCACACAACTGCATGTTTTTGCTCTGTTAACGGAAGCTACGACTTTTATAAAAATCATGATGGCTGCTGTTGTTGTTATTACTGCTGCTGGTTTGGTGGCCTTGATTGCGTAAAAAAAACCATTTTGTTGCCGATAAGTACATGTTGTTTCTGTGGTTTTCTATAAAATTATTAATGCAAGATTTCCATAACGTATTGTTGAAATTTATTTAATTTTTTGTTACTGTTTAAAAATATAAAAAAATATTATTAAACATTTTATATAATTTTTTTTGTTATTATTTTTTTTTAATTTCTCATGTGTATTTAAAATTTGTATAGATTCAATTTCATTTAAAATGTATTTTATTTATTCAACTGGTATCAATGAATAAATTGTATATGTTTTTGGGAATCCTGTTCTGGACAAAAAAAAACGGCTAAAAGATGAGCATATTTTTTAATACTCATACTTCGTACCAGCGCAACATGTCTTGACTATGACGGCATGTTTGGTACGCAAGTCTTTGATGGTTCGCGGCTGTCATTCATTCATTTACACTAGAACGTGTTTTATGGAGTTTTGCCAGTCGATAAAGTGAATGTTTTGGTGCTTCAAATTTTAAAGCGCATCTTAAAGTTGGATGCACTCGTAGTTTGCAACGAAGAATATACATGAAATATATTTAAAATGCATTAAGCAAAATAGTTTAACCGATCGATTCAAATTATAACATATATACTTATTGTATATATTGTCAGCAACTCACAAGGTCTGTTCGAAAACTAAAGGGAATTTTCATATTTTTAAAAACTATTTATTTAATCATCAGTTTTTATTTTGTCGTCTTCAAAGTAGTACCCCCTCAGATATAAGCATTTGTGCCAGGTTCCAATCCTCAAAGCACTTCTGATAGGCACTTTTTCACATGTCCTTGGGATCTCTTAGCAATTCGGTTTTTATCTCCTCAAACGTCAGAGTGTGCAAATTGGTGAATGCAGTGGTTGAGACGTGATTGTGCTTTTGATTGTGGCAAACAAATTACGGTTCTTTTCATGCCCAAAATTGGCCAAAAATTGCCTGGCATTAGCCAATAAAAAAATACCAACATCCCCCAACAACTGCTCTAATAGCGATTTGACAGTTCTTCTTAACAATTTTCCTTACTTTTCCCAATTTCAAGTTTTTTTTATGTAGTGGAGAGCTTAGGCGGAGCGTTATCACTTACATCTTCTCGACCTTCTCTGAAACATTCTACTGACCACTTTTAACATTTTAAGTGGCAACTTCTTTGATCCATTGTTTTCTTGAGATTAAACAACCGCTTCTAACTAAACATTTGAAATAGCTTGAGCTGTTCCAGAGCTGTGTACCGACATGAAAGAAGACAATAATTAAATGATATATGACATGATATCGTGCCCATTAAAGTTAAATTAAAATGCATAAATTTGTTGTTGATTTTGGTGTTAGCACTTTTAAAAAAATGTAATTGTTGTTATTTTCATTGTATTACAGTGAAACTTTCATGTAACGAGGGGCACATCTATTGATTTGCTGTACAAACGTATCAGTAAAACCTCTATAAAAGCTCTATTTTGTATCAGAACTAGATTAACTCGGTGTGCCTTGAAATTTTGAAATTGGTCCACAATTGATGAAGTTATTTGTTAATCAATTATTTGGTCAGGCAACTTGGGACAGCCCTCCCGTCCTCCCCTTTAGTGACCAAAAAAAAAACTTAGTGGACCTTTTCCATATGCAACAGATTTTTTCAAATTGATCTACAAATGGTAATTTGAGATGCCATTTTTGAAGAGCAAATTTCGCCCCCACCCCTCACTTTTTAAACATTTTTTTAGTAGTCCTCTTATATATACACAAATCGCTTTGAAAATTGGTCTACAAATGCCGATATTATGCTCGTTTATATTCTAAAAATCGCCTAAAAACTATGTGCAAGGAGTAATATAGTTAAAAAAAGTGGGCGTAATGGTGGGCGTGATGGAAACAAAAGTAGAATACAACTTATTGTAGAGACCGAGTTAAGTGTTGTGAAATTTTCAGTAAGATCGTTCCAGCGTCCTCCTCTCCTATACAGTACAGACACACAAACACACATTCTGCTGTCTATATGTATATATTTAGATGCCGATAAAAATTTACATTTTGGATATTTATATCAAGTTTTTTTATGCTACAAAATAAGTTCCGCACGCAAACATACAACCATGTGTGCACGCTTTAAATGAGAGTCCCTTTTTTATGAGTTCGATTCATTTGTAATGAAATTGAAAAGCAAGATGCGGAATTAATTCCCTTCTTTTTATGTGATGAGATGTGACTTAAAAAGGTGAGGCCGAGGTCCTCATAACTATAAAGTGGCAAATTATCTTTTAAAAAAATGTGATAAAAACATTGGGATAATAATTTCGATAACTATTCAGAATCAGATAACACACATAATAATTAACATTTCAATACATGAAATGCTTACAAAATTCTCTAACCTGCAGCTGGTGTAAGTCACCGGTGTTTTTGTCAGCTACCAGTCGAAAGTATTGAGAAGTATAATTGAATTTTCAACATCTCAAAATCACTGAACTAAATGAAAAGTTGTTAATATAAATATATTTTACAATATCCTAAAATAATAACCAAATAGAGCATTTGTAAATAATCATTCAAGGATCTCTATTATGACCAACATGTTTGCCTGGCAACACTTAACGTTTGTTAGTATTTTGCCGCAATCAGGCATCGTGTGCGAACACAACAAACTTGAGAAGATGTGGTTTTGGTCGGCGTACAACCAGCATTTCAAATACAAGCAAAGGTCTAGGGCAAAGTTTTAATTGAAACTTTGAAACTTTATCAAAGAATCCAAAGCTCGAGTTATTTCAACTTAAATAATAATGAAATAAACACGAGTATCAGATAAACAGTTTTCTAGAGGAACGCAAGCAGGGAGGTGTATCGGGTCCAAAGGAATTAACCTTTTATAATATTCGCACAAACAGTTTTAAATTATAGTTTACACGTTTTTTTTTTAATTTCAGTTTCTCTAATTTCTGGAGAGTTTTCTCTGACACAAAAATAAATAAATTTTCTAAATCAATTTTTTTGTATTTATTTTCATTTAGCAAAACTAAAACAATGCAGTTTGTTTATCTAACGCCAGACAAAAACATAAAAATTTCCAGTTTACGGCTTAAAAATATAATTCAAAATTATTATGAGTTCTCACTCAATCCTTGTTAAACATGTAGGCTTTAATATTTTATGGTTTTGTTATACTTTGATAGTTCGGACACAACGATATCGTTACGGAACGCGAAAAGACCTACCAATAAAACCGTTTTCATATATTGAAATCAAAATCCTACCGTTGCAAAATCAAAACTCTTTTATAAAAAGCCAATAAGTTCTTTATTAAGTCGTTTTGAGTTTCTTTAAAATATACATGTTTGTATTAAATGCGCAAGAAGAATACAGTACAAAATTAAAACTATGGACTGAGCAAAACTATTTCACTGGGTTTTGCTCAGATCTTCAACGAGCCTCATCACATTTTATATACAGAAAGTCGTTAGGATAATGATTATAAATAGTGTTAGTATTAGAGTGGATAGTATTTGATTCAAACATGTGGCAACCTTAAACAACGTAAGTTATTGAACAAATGCCACAACAGCTGATGATATGATTGGGAATCGAAAAAAGGGCTTCCAGTGACAACTGAATGATAAATTCTCTTTTTTTTTTGATGACAAGTTGGAAATATTTCCAAGTAACAAATTCCAGTTGCACATATTCATTCCTTCACCCAGCAATATTCTATGGGAGCCGGAGGTCCCTTTTAGTACTGCGAATAATTAAATGCTTGTGATAGAGCAAATAGCAACCTAAAGTCTTTTATACTTGTTGTAATATAAGATTTCATTTGTTTTTAGTCGGAAAACTCTTTCGTGACAAATAATTACACAAAATTCTACAGAATTCTTATTAAACTGTGGAATTTTAAAGGTCAGCTGTGGCATACACAGAAAGTGATCATAAATAGCAGCAGTTTTGGATTACAAAGAAAAAATTACAGCATATAGAGTTCAAAAATTTTTTTCGTATTAGTTTTAAGATTTGCAAATCTATTTCAAGTTCATATTTTGAAGATTCAATAAAACATTTTGATACCCAAATAGGCTCTGATGAGGTGTGTTTTTTTGCAGACCCTCATTTACCAAAAAGAGGGTGAAAATATATAAATTAAATTAAATAAAATACAGTAAAATAAGTGATAATTATAAACGCAAGTTGTTTATTTAAACGCTCATATTGTCGCAATAAATATTGTACAATTTATTTTAAAATTTTTTATTCCGGCACCACATTATTACTGTTCTTATTGGAAAGGTATTTTTAAATTTAATCATTCGCTCTTTACTTTTTCCTCAACAAAACACACAAAAAAAAAGGAAAATGGCTGTGAAAATATTGCCTTAAGACTATAAATCATAAATAAATAAAGAAAACCTTGAAAGAAAAATAAAAATAAATTGAAAGAAAATAAACGAACACGAATACGTGTTGCATGATGCTTCATGCTGGGAATACAATTTGAAAAGGATATTCGTTTCTATAAACACCTGATATGGAAGTTTTCCTTCTCAATTGTTTTATTTATTTTTATTTTCAATATGAAATTCTTAAATTTAATACCAACACAATTCGAATGATTGTATATCACAACTAACAATTTTTAAGTACTGAAATCAATACTGAAAGCTTCTTCTTATAAAATTATACTCATAATAGAACAAAAATTATATGATTTGGATTATTAAATTTCAGTTTCTGTAAAAATTGCTTTTGTACTGCAGTTCTAACGTTGACTCAGCCAAATGCACTTAAAGAACTCGATGCAACAACCATTTCTGTTTGTAGATTTTAAAGTTTTCACTTTTTAACGCCTTTCTCAATAAAGGGGCTACAGGCCAGAACTTGTAACGGCATCAATATTTGAAGATTGAACTGCAAAAACTTCATCTCGAGATTTGGCGACCATTTTTCTTTTGTCATTCTCGGACCATTTTTCTTTGTTGTTGCAATTGTGCGGCGAAAGCGAAACCGATAATTGTCCCATTTACCCAAGCAATAATTTCATCCTTACATTCATCTCACAATCATTTCATATGTAGATACATACATACGAGGTCTGGTCAAAAAATAAAGTAAATTTTCAATTTTCGCGGGCTGGTAGACTCATCTCGCATATGCTCGTATGGTCACAGTTTCGGCTATTTAAAATGTTTAATATGTGTGTGAAAAAGACATACAAGTTAGAAAAGATTCTGCTCGCTCCTGAAAGGACTGCGTGTTGCGACGGTTGCGGAGCTACAACCCCAATCTCTAGGAGAGTATTATGATTGGGGGGACAACTTGAAAATTAATGATTAAATAAATATTTTTTGAGAAAAATTTAACATTTTAACGCGACGATCGGCGAATTTTTAGTCGCAAATATTCCTTTGCTTTGCTTTGCTGGTATATATGAAAATGCACACAATCGTTGCGTTTGTCGACTTTCGTCATACTCGGCGAAAGTTTAAATATTTTGTAGATGTATTTATAATTTTTTCGGAAGCGAACGACAAACAAAACCGTGTCAGATAACCAGGTTTCTTATATATTGCAGAAAAAAGTTTATTTTGTGGAATAATACTGTTTATAATTTTATATAATTCCATGTTCTCAAAATACTTTCACCGGACGTGATTTTAATTGTTTGAATATAGTTTCACTTTTAATGTGGTCCCCTTTTTTTTAATATGGTGGCTTCATCCATATTTTTTCATATGTTCACACTATCGGCTGTTTAATAAAAATTTATTTAAGCAAAATTAATAGTTTTCACAATTCTAATAAAATTTATAATATTTATTTATTAATTTTTTAATTATTGTCTTTGCACAAATTAGCAAACAACTTTGCCAATTGCAAACAGGAGTTGTTTATTCGTCGCTATTGTGCTTCACACGAAGAATTTAGGCAGCGAGTATTTGCATCGCGATGAGCGAAACTAGTCGTTCGTCGCAATGGTTGTCCCAGCATATGGCAATTTATTAAAACTTGTTCAAGCTAAAAGTTTCATTTATGGTATGACAGGATCAAATGATTTGAACAAAAACAATCGACATCGCGCTATAAACAATTACCGGCTCACTGCTTTCACTTAAGTAACCCGTTCAATTTAAATCGTTTATTCGCAAACGTTACAGCTCTAATAGCAACAACTTCACTAACTTGTCACATATATGTATGTATAAATATATATATATATATATATATATATGTATGTATGAATGTAGAGAAGAGTAACAGTGCTGCCAGGCCTGGCCAGTCTGAACGGCTGCAGTTATAGACTAGAAAGTTTGTATCTAGTATCTGCTGTTTGAGTAGGATTTTGGAAATAGTCGGTAATCGTATAAATATTTTCTGAACGAATACAGATAAAACCCAAACGCAAACACAAACAAAATATATATACAAAGACATGTGTCTGCTACATTTGTGGCAATCTGGTTCTCGAGGCACAAAAATCATAGCCTCGTTCACTTACCTAGTAGTTTTTGTTTTAAGGACTATTTGGTTTACGATTATAATCGTATTCGTATATGAAACGTCACGCGATAAAAACAGGCTAAAAACTGTATAATCTCTTTGCTTAAGCACAAAAAAAAGTTTCTTATTAGGAAGTTAAAAAAAAAAGAGAGAAAACAATAACATAAAAATTTTTTCATTACACATTCTGTTTCACACCAATGAATGCCGTCACTATCAAAGGTGGGCTTATTAGCCAACTTGAAAGCACAATTGTCAACGTAATTGTGTTTGTTTATGGCACTACGAGTTTTTGTTTAAGTTTTGTTCGCGGTGCGAGGGGGGTAAAGCATTAGGGTTTAAAGTATTTCTTTGTCCCAGTACAGCCGCATTTACACATGCAAATACGTATTCAAATGGGGGCCTTATGCAGTTTGCAAACACAGATGTTTGGCGGCTGCATAATTTACATATAGCGCTATTGGTTGAACAAGCGTTTTTGTTTGCTTTGTGTTGCGATGCAGTAATTCGTTGCAATATGAGTGTCTTAACGCCCCATTTATCTGGAGCAAATATATGTTTTATTTAATGCTATAGTTGTTTTTATCTTCTTTATGTATTTCAAAAAATCAGTTGCATACAACTTTTTTAATGTTATAAAAGGGCTTGGAAATAGAATTTTTTATTTGTTGTTTCCACAGCAGAAACAAGCGATTTGTGTGGAAATTTAGTATAAAAAGCATAAAATTTTTTGAGTAATTTCTTTTATGATAAATTTTTCATGCCTTCGCTTAGTTGCGTTCTGGAAACGTCATTTCGATCGGTTATTCATAAGTTTAGCTGCTGCCGACAAAAGTGCCGGACTTGAATGGACACAACCAATTTAGAGCTTCTCATAAACATTTTCTAGACTAGCGGCTCATTCGTGTCCTGTGGGCAGTACTTTGTTCAACTTGTTCAAAGTTGGCGTTTTGTTCGATTTGGCTGCCATTCTTCAACTTCTTTCTTTTATCGTTAAAATATATTTGCCGAACAAATTATAAGCATTTTTCTTCAAACTTGATTTCTTTTTAAATTTTTATAGAAACATTTTTTTTAATATTTTCTTCAAAAAGTTCTTCAATTTCTTAAGATGCTAATTTTTATCGTTGAAATATAAATTATTAGCATTTTTCTTCTTTAGAGAAAAAATGTTTTTTGAATATTTTCTTAAAAAAGTTTTTTAAGGAAACAAAAAATATTGAATTTTTAAATATATTTAATTTTTTAAGAAGCATCAAAAACACTTAAAGAAAATTGCTAAAGAGAAAATTGCAGAAAAAATAATAATAAAACATTTGACGTCGAATAGAAACTGGCGACTCAATATCCTTCATCACAGTTTTCGCGAAAAAACTGACTCACAAAAGTCATTTTGCGTCACCACCTGTCATTATGGCTCAAGCTGATGGTGGACCAATTACGCAAAGGTGGCAATTTCGTGTAAGGTGTGAAAGCGCCACATCATACAAACACCTTTCTGGCGAGGTTGGACTATTTACTCCCTCCTGCCAGTAGTTCTCTGAACAATAGAGGAAGGTCTGGGCACCTATAGTTCAGACCTTAGCCATACCCGCCCGCCGTTACTGCATCATCCATTCTTTACATGCTTCTTCCTGAATTTTTAGGTTTAAGTCACAAGCAGATCTTCAAAAGCATTTCAGGGGCGCCTTGTTAGCTATTCTGCCAATGAAGCTGCGGCGAAAGTTGTCGAAGAACCTGCAGAAACTTTTGAGAGTTTTGATTGCCGGCCCAGAAAGCCGCTGGGGCAGTTTGGAATACAACCAGCCAAATGGAACATTTTGTCCCAGCAAGATTTTCGAGAGGAATTTATTATACTCGATTTTTTAAATTAGTTTCTTTTTTTTTGGTTAATATTTTAGAAGATAATTTTATCATTAAACACCTTTTCAAATTACGAGCAACCTGAAAGTTTAGCTTAAGATCCTTTTCAACTTTTTTTGCGATTATTTTTGAATCTCCTTCCTCCTTTTCTCTTCATATATTTAATGTATCTTTTACTTATGAGTCAAATGACGAAATCCTGTTTAAGAACTGCATAGGAAATTTGTATTTAGCCGAATACTCAGTTACAATAAAGGTTAAATAAAGAAACAATTAGTTTTCAAAACGAATATTTAAAATTAATTAAAAACAGAAATATGGGTCAACGAATGAATGACTTTAACTGCTAAACAGTTTTTACTTTGTACACTTTCAAGAACCAGAAAATCACGTAGTAAACTCTGTCATGACGGCGTTCAGCAGCCTGTAGGTGACAACGTGAATGAGCACACACTTAGTTGTCAAACACACACACACGCTAAGGAAGAAATTATAATTGCCAGCTTAACATCAAGTGCAAAAATGTAGGGTAAGTAGAGAAGGACAAGTGTTACGTGTATATCCTTTGACTTCGAAGTACAAAAAAAAAAACAAGACTCCGAAAAAATGTTCCTTTTTGGTAAGAAAGTGTGTGTGTGTGTGCACACTCAAAAAAGTAAAATGTGTGAGTGAGAGCAAGTTGGAGCGTTCAGGGGCACGTTTTCAGTCGTAACGGTAGACCATGTTTCTGGTTTGGTGAAACGCCATTTATGCGGCTGAATTGGCGGTTGTTCGCTCAAGTGAAATAAAACTTTATATGAATTTTATACTCTGTTTAAATTTCACGTTCTAATTGACTTTTAAGTGGCAAGTTATTTCTCTACTGTCGCCCTTTTGCCTTGAGTTAAAAAGGGTTAAAATATTTGAAGGAACGTGCAGCAGCATGTAATTTTCGTTTGAGTTGGGACAGAAAAGAGAAAAGTGTTTATAAAAAAAAAATGCACAAATTGAATTAAATTAACGAAACTGAAACATGATGAAATAAAAGTTTTGCGTAAAGGAATCTAAAATTTTCGAAATATTTCTTTTTTATATAATTAATTGTGAAATATCCGATTGAAATTATTTTAAATTTATGAGCCGTTTGCAGGCCGCTATTGAGTTTGTATGAAGCTAAACGGAAGCTACAGTTTTTTTTTATATGTATTAAGAGAGAATTTTTGACCTGTGAACGTCTTCAAGAAATAAGAAAAATTTAAATTTCACTTAATTACCTTGTCAGAATTGATTATGACGTTTTTGGTAGGTCGCCAAACTCACCACTCACAAGTGTTCATGTTTATGCTGTGTTTTACGCCCTAATCAAAAAAAAAAGTTAGCAGCTTTGATTTTCTACAGCTATTAAGTTTTGCAATGTTTATGCTTTTTCTCACTCAATCGATTTATGCCGTTTGGTTGACGTCCGCCTATTTCGTAGCCAATCGCCAAGCAAATCGTGGAATTTGAATTGAATAGTTCTGAGTACATTTTATTATATATTTGTAATCTGTAACATTTCTAGCATATAACGTTTCTTATAGTTATTTTCTGTATCTAAACTATAAATCTGAGAATCTGGATTGTGACTTAGTTCGCAACAATTAGTTTGTAACACTAACATGTGTAATGAATTATTTAACGTATCTGGCCAGACTTATGTGTCCTGTATTTCTAGTTCTTCTTCGTTGATTTATGGAGGATAAACCTCTTTATTTATGGAGGATAAACCTCTTACATCGATCGTCCACTATCATTAACTACTACTAGAGCTTTTATACACTAAGTTCTACTTATCAAACTTATTCAGTCCTTAGTTTTACTAAATAATTCAACTACTGTTTTATAAATCTTGTGGCATTTTATATTTTCTGTTACCACCATATTTCCTAATCAAACATAATAGCATTGGCAGATGATATTATTATATATCACGCAGATGTAACGATTGAAAAAATAAAGGCAAAACTTCAGGGATCTTTTAATATAGTAGAACAGTATAAATTAAAGTTTGAAGATAAATGTGAAACAATTGTATTTCGATCCCCAGTTGATAAATGTAATAGTAAGATTAAAAGACAAACTGGAAGTCCTTTGGCATAAGGTCACATTTAAGCAACATCAATATAAGAAACGAACGAATTGTCAAATACTTGGGAATTCATTTAGACAAGTTCTTGTACTATAATAATCATGTTGATGAGATAATTAGGAAAGCACAGCCATTAATTTACTCAAAATGCGCAAAGTTAACAGTAAAACTAATTATGTATCAATCTCTCATTCGATCAATATTCCCATACGGCTGTCCGATATGGTTTAATATATCACAAACCTGCATGGAAAAAATTCGCGTATTTGAAAGAAAATGCTTAAGGGCTTGTACATCAATATTTAGATCTTCACACAGCAACTATTTGAAAACCGCATTTGACAAAAAAAAAATCTATAATACTTCAAATATCATAAGAAGAGACAACTTTATCATTATACTAATCGGAAACTACGTTTTGAGATGTACTCCATGTCATGAACGGCACCGTATTATACCTGTTTAAATTACATAACAAGGGCCCTGGAAAATGGTGTTGGTCCACCGGAGTCTTTTCTATACTTGGATTTATGAAATATAATGCAAGAAGTTGTTTTCCCTAATTTCAGAAAGTCAAAGCAGTAACGCATGAAATAGGGGCAGTAGATACGATAAAAGCATATTGAACAGAGAAATTTGCAGACAAATTTTGCTGGCTATACGAATAACCAAATTTTTATTTATTTTTTATTCTATTCATATTCATTACATTTAAATAATAAACTAAGTTAAGAAAGAAAGCTATCGGCTGGACCAAATATAAAAACCCCTTTCTTTTAAATTAAGACCTAAAAACAACTTTAATTTATTTACATATAATATATAAAAAATATTTTGATAAAACTGTTCATTACAAATAAAGTATGATGGCCGTATTGACGTAATACAAATATTCAGGGTTGTCATAGAAAAGAATATTATTGGAATTGGGCTGGGAAACGACAAAAAAGAAAATAATTTGGTGTCATGAATTCCAATGTTATCGGTTTTATGTTCAAACTAGAATAAGTGTTATCGGGTTTTCTGCTGAAAAAAACCGGCTGACAGATTTCCTTCTAATTTTATACAACATAAAAATAAAACTCAAAGCTCCATAATAGTGGAGTTTATGGACAAATATCCAGACCTTGCGAGAGGCTTTACAAAAAGGGACAAACCAACCGTAGACTCGCTTTGGGCGCAAGTGTCTGAGTCTTTGAATAGATCAGGCCCATCCCAAAAGGATACAAATTATTTTGTGTTGTTAACTTGTAATTTTTTTTGTTTTCTTTATATATATGGACTGAGTGTAAAAGCAAAGTCAAAAGAAAGCTGGGGCAAAACAAACTTTAGGCCAGGGCAAACGGTGGAGGACCTCTTTCTAAACACAAGTTGACAGACACTGATGCGCCAGTTTTGCGCATATGCAACTTTAAACAGTCTGTAGATCGCCCTGGCACCGCACAAAAAAACCTATACTTACACGGTCATACGGCAGGTCCAGCGAATTGCTATTATTTCGCAATGTTTTTCTTCTTAACTTTTCCGAACGGTCTTCCTCCAATAGCAAATATAAAACAACAGCCTGGCCCATTTTATTTATTTATTATTTTTTTTATTAAAAACACTGTCATTATTGATATTTTCAATAAACACATTTTATATGTCATTCAAAAAATTATAATGGAAATTGTAAACAACAGCTGATTCCAATATTGATTTTATTCGCATTCGAAGATTACGAAACCGATATGGTTTCTTTGACACCCCTGATTGTTTTGCAAATCAAGAGAAATTTTTATGGTACTAGTATTCGAGAGCTCGTTTCTGGGCCTTTCTACCGATGTAATTCTTATTGTATGCGAGTGTTTATTATAGCTTAAGTTCTTAAAGGTTGTGAATAAATAAACTCAAAATACATATGTATTTCCAAATCATCCAGATATCTCAATTGCATAAGCTAATGATTTATATAATATAGTCTAAAAATGTATATATAAATGTACATAAATCAAATATGGCACTTTCACAAATGCCCACAACTAATAATCGCTTGTTAAAGAAGGACAAATATGGGGAAGGGTTTTAGTTACTTTCCTTTTTTCTTATACTTCTGGGAGTTGAGTGTAAAAAAGCATAAAACTTAAATCCGTTTTATAAAATTGGTTGCAACTTTCTTTTTTGGTCTTTTTTGGTCTTTTGTGGGTTTTTTCCAATTCTGGTGTTCTAACACTCGCACGTAAAAACAAGCAAGAAAACTTTTTTATGTTGTCACTTGTTTTTATTTATTTAGTGACAAAGTTGTGAGTAAATCTTTTGACACTCAATTCTGCAGACATCATCTACATATAATTTTAAGAAAAGAAAAAAGTTGTTGTTGTTGAAAAAAATCCAACAAAAACAGTTCAAGTCTCAAAACTCGGTCTTACAGATTCTTAAAGCTTGTAGAATATGTATGTATGTGTGAATGGGTGTACCTAAGTCTAAGAGTTGCTAAAATTTGAGGTGTCTTTTTAAGGTTTCTTATGAAATTTGGTCCTTTTCCTGCGTAAGAACAACTTTTACGCAAATTTTGTTTTCAAAAAATTTGAAAAGGCGATTAAGGGAATGAAATTTAATTCACAACAATTTCTTAGTACGACGAAACGAATAAATGGAATATAAAATAAAACCTTCGCAGTGGACAAGAACTCTTTAGGTAATATGAATGCTAAAAGGAATGACTTTAAAATAATTTAATTTTCGGTATATATTTCTTAAATCCAATTTTTCAGTTAAGCATCGTCGCATTGCCTTGGCGCATATTAATCTGGAGCAGTCTGGTTTTCGGGGTACGAAGGGAAAGCGTTTATACGGTTGTGTGACTTTCGTGAGGCAGGTTATTTCAAACCCTTTGCCAAAGTTGAATTAGCAAAATGGGTACTAACATTCCCTTGAGATGTGTTGAAAGAGGGATCCTGATGTTGGAGGTGCCAATATCTGGCTGAAACTTTCCAGATGTGGTTTAAACCTAAAGTGGCAGAAGTAGATACTGAGTGGTCCACGCTCGGTGATCCAAATGATGTTTGACTGTGCATAGTCGAAGCTACTGATCACTGAACCGTCAAAATACGTCAGTTAAATTCTGACATACTCATCCCTGCAATATAGTAAAACCGAAACTAAGGCCTGATATGACTTTTGAGATTTTGGGCTAACCACTCTTGTGTCTCGACTGTATCCACTGTATGGGATATTATTGGCAGGAGGAATTAAACAGTCAGACCTCTCGAATCGGGGAATTTGTGTTATGTGCTGTCCTCACATATCACAAGTATCTGTCAGCCGTGTGCGCGTTTAGGCGGTGGTGAGCTATTGAAAAGTTTACCGGGTGGGGTTGGCACCAAAACTAAAAAAATGCCGGATTTTTCAAAGGGAGTTACTTGAATACATAAATTTGCACATCACAAAGAATTTCATTTAGTTGGAAAGAATTTTTGTAAAAAAAAGTGTTTCATTTCATTTTTTGTTAATAATTTTAGTTGTAAATGACTGATTTGAATACAGATAAAAGTAAAAAAGTAACTCAAAATTAGTATCATCTGAAATGTTTGCAAATTAGGAACTTAATTTGTTGTCAACATTTTACGTTTACCAGGTTTTTCGCCTGTAGCCAATTTTCTTTGCTGTTAAAATTCTGTATAAAAAAGTTTTCCGAATTTAAAAGTTGAGCTAAAACTTAATTGAAACAACTCCAATATTTCGCAAATACAGTACAAAATATTGGGCTTGTTTTAATAGAGTTTTATTAAAAAATTTAAAAGTTTAATTTATTTTATATCTTAAGCTGCAATCATTAATTAATAGAACACGAAAACATGAGCAAACAAGTTTTCATTACTTTCATGTTTTCTTTTATTGAGGAATTTAAGTGGCCGATTCTACATAGAATCACTTATAAATGAAACAAATAATTTTCACGCTAAAAAAACGATCTACCCGTTAAAGACAAATATTTGATTTGCTTTTAAAAAAAGTTCAACACAAGGTTACAACTGACAGGAATGTTTTGCAACTTTAGAAAGTGTCACGACGTTTTTGGTCGTTTATATCTGATTTACGTCAAACTGTCACGACTTTCAGAAGAAAAAGTTTTAGCCCCGGAAGGAAACCAAAAACTCAAGGTAATTATTAAATGAAAATTGATTGCGTTGCCGTTCTTCCGTCGAAACATTAAAAGTACATTTTTTGTAACAATACTAGTGCAGTATTATATTTTAGAAAACACTGTTCTTAGTCCTTTTTGAATGGAAAATATTGAACCATAAAATACCTAAGACACATCGGCCGAATGGTTTCCTGGGAATCGCTGGCTTATACGCCCTCTTTCGTGGCATATTTTGTTTAGCTTTTCTGCATATTTCTGCTTCAAATTTGTGCGAGAAGTTTCCTGGATCTCTTCTAGTGCATAATTGTTGTTGGATTGCTGGTAGTCTAGGGCTAGATGTCGACTTACAGGCATAGATATTTCATTCCAAATAACCCCATACGTTTTCATGATCTTTCTGCATTATTGTGTTTAGATTTCTTGCAGTGCACGAGTTGTTGTAGACTCGTTACTATAGCCCTCATAAAGTGTTAATTCACATGATTTAAGGCCGGGACACATATAGTGCCTCTTGCGTTGTACTTTGCCTTTTTCAACTGACAAAAAGTTAAAATACAGGGTTTGGTATGAGCCTTGTCACATAAAACACGTCGACTTTAACGCAACGTATCAAAGTTGAGCAACTCTCAACTTTTAACGTACGTTGAGGACATTTAATTTTTATTAAAACTTATCTGTCCGCCAGCGCTATTGTAAACTTTGCTCCTTCTTTTGCATTCTAGGCTTTAATAAGTTTCGAAAAGACAACAAACCTATGCTGGAAACTTTTGCTAAACATCTCCTGTGTACTTGTGTTGCTTGTTTGCCCCATTTTAAGCCGTCATGAATGGAATGTCTTCATAGAATGTAGATTGTTGTTTTCTTGCCAATGTCGCAGTAAATATGTATGTATGTATTCCGTGAAACCAAGCAACTAGAATACACTTGTTGCCAAGTTTGTTGTAAATGTTGCTTTTGTTGGACAGTGTTTTGCTTGAGGTTGTTTGGATTTAATTAATTAGCGGTCGTTTTGATGCTGTTGATGTCGTTCCTCCAGCTTTTTCATTATGTATTTTTATTTTCTCATACTTGACAAATGATTTGGTCGCCTCTGCTGAAGCTGACTTTTAGTCATGCTGCTCTTTTGCTCTTTTTTTTTTGTTAATTTTTTTTCTTGCTTTGTTAATTTTGTTCTTACAGTTTATTTAAGCTCATAGTTTTTTGTTTGTTGTGTTGAAGTTATTGTTGTTGTCGTGCCATTTTGTCTTTTGGTTTTAACGGTTACACAACTTATGTTTAGGTGTGTTGTTGTCATAATTTATTGCATCACAGCAGCTGGCATACAGTGGAGCTTAAAAGCGACGTAAAATAGAAGCCGTACCATAAACATTTAATTTTTTTCTGTTATGAAAAGAATATTGACCAATATTGTTATTTTGGCCTGTTGATGGCACGAAAAAGAATTGGTAAAAGCTATTAGAGTTTGGCTCTAAAACAGCGTAATTATTATTTTTGAAGATTTTTGGAAACAAATATTTTTTGATTAACAAAAAGTCAATGATTTTATTGAATTTATTGTACTTTCAAGAAGTCAAGAGAAGAATTTACTTCGGCTTTGAATGTTTAAAAATAGTTTTAGTATCATTAAGAAAAAGTATGTGATATAAAATGTAGTATTTCGGAATTTGTGAAATTCCTTTGCAGGTTTGTTGATAATAAAATGTTACGGCAGACCCATATTGTTCTCGATTATTAACCAAGAACAAGAAAGTTTATTTCTTTAAATTATTCAGTTATTTTTTCTTTTCAATGCAAAATTAAAAAAAAAAACACATGAAAAGCAGAGATAGTTTATTACGAATATAAAGTTATTAGACATGGGAGTCCCCGGATTCCCACTTTCCTGGAAATAATATTATATTATTTAATATTTAAGTAGAAAAGGTAAAACGGCTTAAACTCTTTATGGAAAATGTTGTAAATTCTTAAGGGCATATAAAATATAAATAAAGAATTGAATTGGAAAAAAATATATGCGGAAATTCGCAGGGCGACCAGCTCCGGTTGGAAGCAAAAAAGTTTCTTTGTTGCTAATAAAAGAAACTCATTATTAAGTTGCTATATCTATTAATGCATTAATTGTTTTGAACAGTAGTTTCGCACAAAGATTATAAAAGTATAAATTGTAAAAAAATACGAAATCTGACGGATTCGATTAAAATTGCGCCAAATGTACGAATCAATCGTATTGTTAATGTTTATGTTTTTTTAACTTGTTATTCAGTAAAACTGAAAATAGGTTTTACTGTTATAAAAAAAAATATTTTTTTTAAGAATATATCCTTTTTTAACTTATTTAATTCATTTTGTTTTTTTTTTAACAAGGAAATATAAATTTTATTATCAATGAAACGGGCTATATAGAAAATGTTATGACATTAATATTTAAATATGATTTCGGCCATGTGGATGGCACGGCCGTAGATGCAATTGTGTTTCTGTTTATTTATTGTACGTGATGCCAGAGAACATAATTTTGAATAGAAACTCAATATCAATTGACTACCAGAACCATTATTTTGAACTAATTTCAACAATTTGCAAGCGTTGCTCTGATATATAATGAAATGTCAAGCCAAACTGAACAAAATGCAGCTATCAGCTGTTAAACGGGTTGTCAAATAACGCAGTGTGGCCAACTCAAAGTTGTGAACCTCTAAAAAAAACCCAACATTTGTTAACTAAAACACAATTTGATATAAAAAGCCAATTAAGGGCTTATTTTAATTAATTATTAAAGAAAATACAAGTTTTTGGTTTGTCATATCTCTGCTTCAACTTCATGGAATTCCTTTGGGACCTTTATGATTTTTCTGTACCTCCTCCTCCGGCAAACAAAAGGGGTGGGTAAAAGAAAAACGTAATAATTAGCAGTGTAAGTGTATTGTGGTTATTTGGCCACCAGCAAACAAATAAAACGTTTCCTGGCCTAAAAGTAAGAATCGGTTCCTCTTACCGATAATGCCGAGTGCAAAAAGTTTGTCTGATGAATAGCGCGTACAACAACTTAATAGTTATATACATATCATGAAATTGAAAACGACCCCCCTCCCCTTTGCTAATAAATAAGACAGATTTGTGTCTATTTGAGTGTCCACTGTGCTTCTGCTTGTCAGGTTGTTGTAGTTATTTGCTGACTTTTCGTCTCCCTTGCGTTGAAGGACTGTAGGGAGAGCAAATAATAAATAATTTTCTTAAAATTATTGTAACTGACAACTTGGAAAATTTATGTTGTTGCTGCATTTGTTGTTTCATTACAAGGAGTTTCGTTTTAATTATGTTTAACTGTAATTAGTTGTAGTGCTGTTTGTTATTTTATTATTTGTAGTTTCTTGTTTGCCTTGGCCATTAATA
Organism: Epicampocera succincta; assembly: GCA_932526305.1. Classification (NCBI taxonomy): domain Eukaryota; kingdom Metazoa; phylum Arthropoda; class Insecta; order Diptera; family Tachinidae; genus Epicampocera; species Epicampocera succincta. The sequence continues at coordinate 66,587,735 of OW052034.1, forward strand.
TTTAATTTCATAATTATGTTTATTTTTATGCAAAAGTAGAATTTATGTCTTTCTTACTCGACAGTTCAAAATCTTTGAAAATACGCGCAAGTTTTATAAAAGTAAAAATCTATATTATTAGCCACATCATGTGAACAGGGATATAGTAGACACGTAACAGTTATTCTGGAACTCAGCTTTTAGTGTTGCTTGAAAAATATTGGGAAATAAAACAGAATAGCTAAAAACAAAGTAAAATATCAAAACGATGATGGAAACCTGGAAATAAAAATAATCATCAATCGCGGGCAAGTATTTTTAATTTTTTGGCGTATATCAAATTGAGGCACTCTATTTTTCGGAGTAGTAGTAGTAGAGTAGTGCTTTGGTTGCTATGACAAAGGAAACGCTAGGAAAGGAAGTTCATGTATGACTTTGCAGGTTCTTCCAAAAGCGTCACCAAAAGTCAATTGGCAGGACGGCACCCAACGTATCGGTTGAGGTGTTTATCTCCTAAAAATGTAAGTGCTATGAGCTTTGGCAGATATGGGGGAGAGAAATCTGTGCTCGGTGGTCCCAATGTCCTCGAGGTGCAATTGTTTTGCAATATATTTCTGTAGATAGCAAGATGGAGAGAGTGCACGGGTGAATTGGTTAAGGTCTGATGTTTCTTGAGGATTTCGGGCTATCAACGCAGGTGCCACATCTTCCTTTTACCATTAATGACCGTTTTACTGTAATAGTCCGTTTGTGTTATCTGTCATCCCTATGACAAGCCAAAGTAGGGGCGTTGCTGAGCCCTTCACAAGTTCGGCAAGAGGAATTGATCCACCATCAGGTTCACAATCTGATACTGAAACACAAAACAGTAATCAGTTGGCCTTTATGAAATTGGCGAACATTTACTTTCGATATCACTATAAACCTTCAGTTTTTCATATGGTTGGAAAAAAGTTAACAAATTGGGCGTAAAAAAGAAGTAACGTTAGTGTTGCACTATGATAATGGCCCAGAGAAGCACAATAATTCAATGATGGCCGCACGCCGTAGGACCGATTTACATCATACCTTTCTATTATTCAAAGTCAAGGACCTATAGTTTACATATTAGAAGGTTTATTATATAATTTACTGCGAGTACATTGGAGGAGCATGAATGACTTACGTTATGCTGGTGTTTTTGTCGGCTTCAAAGGAACATAATGGCCAAAAATACTTATTTACATGACAATTCATTTAATTAAAAACTTTTCTTATCACAAAAAAAGTAATTCTTTTTTTTCGTTTTTCGTTTTGCTTTTTCAATTTTCTATTTTTGGACCACTTTAACGCGCACATGTTTCGATTTTATGCCAGAATTTTTTTGCTATGCGGTGTTCTGTTTTCTTTTGGCCTATTAGTTTTGCTTAATGTGGCCACAATGTCTTAATTGCCAAAAGCCAGCTATAAACATCGGCTTTAAATAGATGTAAAAGAAAAGAAAAAATATTGTATTTACTTAAGATTATTTTTGTTTCCTTCTGCAAACTACAGAATGTGCAGATTTTACAGCAAAAAGGACACAACAAAAACCTTTAAAGAAAACAGTAATGCGCATGCCCGAGGTATCAAGATAAATCAGTGAGATAAAAATTAAAGCGGCAAAACTTTTTAATATGACATGCAAGAGATTTGTGGGTTCTCAAGTTTTTTTTATCTAAACAGACGCACATGCGAGTAATTTCAATATTTATAAACATTTTTTGTTCTCTGTTTTTGCATAACTTTTGTAAATATTTCTATGCGGTGTCTTTAATAGTTACATACTTATATTGCGTGTTTTTTTTACAGGTACACAACATTGAGTTGGCAACACTGCTTTGCTGAACAGTTCATATTGTTCAGGTTGGTTTGACATTTCATTATGGATAAACTTATACATATATCAGAGCAACGCTGAAATTTTTATCAAAATAATGGTGCCGTTCGTCAATTCATATTCCAAATTTGTTCTCTGATGGAGCCATCCAAATAAACAGAACTGCCGCATTTGCAGTGCGGAATAATCAGTGTACAAGCTTCTGTCGAAACACCATTATATGCACAGAAAGTTACTGTCTGGTGCGCTTTATGGACAGTTATTGGTCTATATGTTTTGAAAAACAATGATAATGAAAATGTTACTGTCTTTATTTTATTGTATAACTATAAAAAAACACCCTATACTTACGATTACAAATGTACATAAATATTAAAATCGATGGTACATTCAGCGGTAAAAAAAAGTACTCGTATCCTTTAAGAAATTTTAAGTCATGCTCTTTCATTATTTTAAGGATGCAATTTTTACACACAAATTCCATTTAAGGAAATAAGTCATACGTTTAACTGTTTATCTGTTTGACAACAGATTTAATATCGATTTGATTTCAGTGTCATACGAATAATAATAAAAAACTACTAGTACTCGTATATGATCCCATTCGCTTACGTTGTTCTCCGTACAGGTGCAAAAGTTACTACTTCCTTTCCCTGCTATACTTGTAGTCAACATTGTAACTTTTTGATTTACGAGTACCGCAACAAGTCAGAGGAATATGTGTATCATCAAGCAGATAAAGTTTTGTTTCAAATCCTTGCATCTGTTTCTGAATTGGATAGACTGCGTAAGCAGATGTTTCAAAGGAAGGTGAGGTGAGATTGAAACGCATTCTGTTTTGAACAACATTTTGTTGTTCCAACGTATAAACGGGTACACGTTTCCGTTTAAACCATGAAATTGTTTTGATGTCAATTTGCCACCGCCATTGAAGCTACAAAAGAAAAATTTTAAAGCGTATGTGGCATGGTACTGACATGTTATCATTATAGAAGTTTTATTGAGGCTGTTGGCTGTGTTGTAAGTCGTATAATTCAAAGTAAAGAAAAAACGGGTTTTCGTAATTACGTGGATTTTTTTTAGACCACATGTTAATAAAGTACATATTTCAAAAAACTTCATCGAAAGTATTTGTTCCCTCAACGAACAATGTTTTCTTTCGATATACAGAAGAAACTTTGAGAAAAAGTGTTTATTGGTTTAATAAAATTGTGTTGTAAAGGTTTTTCTATTCAAGTGGGTAGATGTTGCCAGCACGTGACCGCCCTCTTGTTCTTGGTGGCGTCTGTCTAATTTGGGATTGAGCAGCCGGCCAAAATGATCAAACTTTAATATCAAAATAAGTGTTCGTTAGGGCAAACTTTTGTGTGCGTTGCGGCTATTTTTGCAGTCGTTTATTCACGAACAAAGTACATGGAACAATGGCAGCACACACGAGTATCACTCATCCACAAGGAGTATGTCCATGCATAACAATTTACTGTTTGGTAAGGATTTTGCGCCGGCGGCGATATTGGTCCGTACTTATGATGCAAATTCTGTACGAATGATTTCAGGCCACGGTTACCTCTTACAGTGGGGATGTGAATTGCTACCAATTTCCTTTAAAATATATATTAATCATAAAATATATATTAATCTTAAAAGTTTAGACTCAACAACAATATCTTTTTTCCAACAACCAACTTTTATTAAAAAGCTCTCCACCCCCCCGTTCCAATTCTTATAAATATAAACTCCTATTTGGTATCATTGTGTTATCTGACAAACTTCAAACTGGTGACAGTGAGTGCTAAAAAATTTGTTGTAAAAAAAGCTGAACGTAAGAAAACTCTAAAGTTTTCTAACATGCATTCACGACTGTATTGACAAATTTGCTTACAAGTACGAAATCTCTAAAACTTGCAGCGAACAGCGAATAAAGCTAAAAAAATTACGAACAATCAGAGAAAAAGTTTCACAACTTTCACATGCAGAAAGAATCAAGAGTTGATCAATTGTTGAAATCAAAATTGAGAAAAAAGTATTTTTTTTTTAAATTGGTATCAAAAAAAGTTACACTGTGATTAGAGATTTAATTAAAGTTAAAAGAAAAAAGGTCGCATGGGATGTTTTAATTTGTCAAAACGTACGCGGAACTTTGGCAACACATTTTTAAATAATATATGGCAAGATTGTTCTGGAGTTTAGGAATGGAACGTCAAAGCAATATTCAGTTTCGATATTTTTGTAACGATACAGCATACGCCGCACAGAGTCACAATTTCATACAAAGAACGGCCTAAATTCCAATAGAAGGAGCTAAAAAATTTTGCTCCCATATTATACAAATTACAAAATTCATGATCAAAAAGCTAAAGTGTATCACTAAAACTGGGAGTGTTGCAAATGTTTATAAAGCGAAATAAAAATGTAAAATTTTTTACTCACCCAACTTGGTGTGGAAAGCCCCTTATGCTCTCCTGTATGTGCAGCATTTGGACAAATAAAGCACTGAGTTTTCTGCAACAGACATTTGAAGCTAAAATAAAATATCAACAAACTTCTTTCTGCTGGTAGACAAAGTGAAGAACAAATCAGAGGGTCAATTTGCAGATGTTAAAGAGATTTGATAATAAACGACTGCGTTGAAAACGTAAAAAGTCTTGTATGAAAAGAAATATTCTTTTATTATAGAGGAAGATGGACGTATTGAGTTCAGTATACGAGGTCGGTTCAATATATGAGATGAAAACAAGCAAGAGCCAGTCATGTTCTGCAATAGTGGTAAAAGGCGGCATAGTAATAATACCTTTAGGGAAATATGTACACAAATACATCAAAAAGTAATAAATAAAGTTTGTGTAAATGTTTCATATATATAATACGTCTTATGTACGAACGATATACGTTGGAACATATGATAATACAGAAATGTCTCGCGACTCATTTAGCTAAATATCTTTCATAAGTGGAATTGATATTTAATTTTGATTTTTAAGTCTGTGTTTGCAGAGCATATATTAATTTTACACAGTTTTTGATTCTCACGAAAAATTCACTAGATTTTCCACTAATAGGAGGAGAAAGAAGCTGAAATGGCAACAGCGCTTGTCTCTGCTCTTGCTCCAAACCAGTGCTGCCAAAGGTGTCGACTTATCTTTATTTTAAAGTTTCTCCAAGCATTGAACAGTTTTAAAAAGCAGTTTTTACGAAATTTTTACAGATTTTTCAGTTTTTTACCTATATTTTTTGAATAAATTCACTACTTTCAATTTCTTTATTTCTGAGGTCTTCATTTTATCCCATTACTGCCATTTCCGGTTAATTATTCCCGTATTTTTTATTTGATTTGTTCCAATAAAAGTCTAATGAATATTTTCAACAAAAACTAATGGGAAAGCGCCGCTTTATTGATTTAATTGTGGTATCCCTTTAATTGATTCTTAAAATTCAAATAATTTTAACTAATCTAATTCACAAAAATAGAACATAATTTTTACACCCAAATAAAAGCATATGTCAACATTCAAATTTATATAATATATTGGTTTCCATATATTTTGTAACGTTTGTTCGTTTTATTGATTTGGCTGCTCAATTAACGGAGTTTTTTTTAATTGAGTCAATGGATCAATTAAACGAGCATCGGTTAAATGATTTTCCGCTTAATAGCTCCAAAAACCGTGCATTTTTAGAAACTCAATTTGCAAAACAGTGGCGAGCTAATGTTTTGATTGCATCCTTTTCTGCAACACTGTTTAAATGCAAAGAGTTATGTTTTTCTACATTAAGTCTAATATTATGGTTTGATATGTATGTAAATCATAATATACTTTCCTTTCCAGCCGTCGTACAGCTATTCTTTGCTTCATTTACTTATACTATATGTACATATTTGTTTCTATATCTTTCAAACAAAAATTAGCTTTAATTACGTTTTCTTTCAGATTTTGTAAAAAAAAAAAATTATGGCAACGCTGCTCGAAACTTCTTTTTACTTGACTCTCAAAACGAAAAAGTTACACACCAACAAAACACAAACACTACTAAAAGCAATAACAAAGCCTGAGGCGCAGCAACATGACATCAGTCGAAGCAGACGCACTAACTAAAAAAAAAATAAACGCTGCCTGTATACATACACACACGCTGCTTTGCAAAACTTTCGCGTATTTTCATTTATTAAGAATACAAGAAACATTTTCCACAATCATCGAAATTTTCTTATAAAGAATTACTTGTTACACATTTCTTTCGATAAATAAATTACTTATTTTCATTAAATTTCTTCAATTATTTTTCACTAATTTCGACACAATACGGCGGAAGTCAAACGCGCACCACGAAAATTTTCATTGACTGAAGAGGAAACATCCATTAAAGAGCGACGTGTCACGTGTTAAGAACTTATTAGTTAAATGTCAATGTTATTTCAAGATGTTAAGAGGAACATGGGAAGAGTAAATTAATTACATATGTATGAACATTGAAGTCGGTGTGACGTCAACTAATAAAAACTGCAAGAGTTGACGCTTATCAGATTGTTAATGTTTATGAATGTATAAATTTAAGATCAAGATATTATCGATACTGTATTTTAATGTATTTTAATGCTTAAAAATTACAACAACAACGCAATTCATAAGCAAAAGAATTTTCGCCTTCAAAGTAGAATTATTTTTTTTTTTTAGTTTTAAATGAATCTCTTTATCATTTTCATTTAGTGCTAAATAATATATTCGCCAATTCCTTTCTTTCTGCTATTTGGTTCTTCTTGCAATTGATGCACTTTCTGGTGACTTTTTTACGACAATAAAAAAGAGAAGGGAACCCGCCCCAAATTCGATTAAAATTCATATAATGAATGTAGTTTATCTGTTACTAAAGCTAAGATTTCGCTTTATTTAGAGGTGACGCTTGAGGCTCTTGTATTTAGTTTACAATAAAAAGTATTGACGTTTTGAAATGGCGTGTTGACGTTATCCCGGCATATTGACCTCAATATATTCAAAAATGATAAGAAATGTCTGAAATAACTTATTCAGTTATTAGCAAAGTAAAGTTACAAGTTACAACTACACAGAATGGTTGTACTAACGAACACCATGATGGTGTTAACAGACTCTTATAAATGTCTCTGTGGGTAACTTAATACGGCCCTTGCTTTCACACTGGAATGAAATTCCTCAAATGAACCCTAAAACAATATAGATATCCGAGGCAAATCAGTCCAGCATTGCGAATAACACGCAAAACGTGCCAAATAATAATAACAACAAGCCCAACAGGACTTAAAAAATAATGACGATGGCGCGACGACTTTTCCTCAATCTAACACTGCCTTATTTAAAAAAAAAACAAATTTACAACAACAAACAAGTTTTGCATGAAAATTTTATTAATTAAACCTACGAAAAGCTTTCCAAAGAAGATCGAGAAAGTGAAGAAAATTATTATGGATATTCGTCGAATTACTTTTAGAGAAGTTGTTAATGAAGTCGGCGTATCGATTGGCTCATGCCAGGTAATTTTGTTTTGACATTTTGAGCATCAAGATTGTGACAGCGAAGTTCGGTTCAAATTTGCTCAGTTTTTTCCCCAAAGTAACGCCGTTTAAACGGTTTTTTTTTTGCCAACAACAACATGATTACGATGTTGCCACATCGCCACAAAATTCATCAGATTTGAGTAGATCGATTGAGAGAGCTCAAGGGCATTTCAAAAATTGCATTTCAGAACTGCCTCGGGGGTGGGAAAAAACGCTGGCACAAGTGCATCATAAGTGAGAGGGATATTTTGAAGAGGACAAAATAGAAAATGGTGAATAAATAAATATATTTTGAGAAAAGTGGAAATGCAGAGCTTGTTTTGAACAGACCTCGTATAGAAATAAGCAATGTGTTAATTGAGTGTAAACAGTTTCCAACTATTCTATTCTTATTTGTGATCAGATACTCGCATACTCTTGAACTTCCATTGCATGAGCCAAACAACGAGTGTAAAGTATTATACGAGTAGAGAACTGCAGTAGTTCCACCAAAAAGAAAATAAGACACAAAAATAACAACAACAACAAACAAAAGCTTAATAGCTTGAATTTTGTAAACTGCCACATTTGCTTCTCAGATTGCTGATAAAACTGATTACAGTCATTACAACATTATACTTGCGGGCGGAATGGTGGCTGGTTATTAAAGGAAATTTGTGGCCGATGAAGCCAACCAAATCTTTTACAAACCTAAAACAGATTACGATGAGATAGTTTTGCTTCAAAGCAAAGAAAAAGCGGGGGAACAACCATCGTCGCTATTTTAGATTTCTTCTTGAGTTCTTGGCACTTTTTCGCTACTTAATCTTGAATTTATGGTTGAGATTTTTTCCATTTTGGATGAAGCCCATAAAAAGGCAAAACTAATTTCTCAATGACTATTAGTAAGAATCTTATTTTTGGCATGGCCGTTTTAACGGTTTGTTGTCGTTTTATTTACTGTTATTTGTTGTTATCTATGGAATTACTATTTGATCAGAAAAAGAAAATAATTCTTGCAGACGTTTTAAATTTGAGGAAAATATATTGAAAGTGAATTTGCTGGCAAACAATTCACAGTTGTTGCACCACTTTATCCAGCTATTAACGATTTCAGTAGCTGTGGAGCTCGAGACACTTGAGGCACTTTCACTTGTTTTACGTTGGCTTAAAAATCATTCATAAACACAAGTCTAGATCTAAACGATTTTCTGGAACGCCTCTACAGCTTTTAATTTGTCGCTTAAAGACAAGTTGTTCTTTTTACGTTTATTTGGCATATTTATCAAGCCAGTTGCGTATGTATTTCGATAGATTGTGTACATACACATTAAATAGAAGAGAGGAAAACGTATAGCAATAAAATGTGCTGACAACAACAACAGAAATAAAGAATAAAATTCATAACCGGGGATTCCCCTTTGCTTTTGTTTATAGTTTGTATATACGAGTATGTACATATTAGATAAAAGCAACTATAGAAGTTTCAGTATTTAAAGAAAAGAAATCATACATTCGAATTTATATTTCGGTGTATTGAAGCTACTGACTCTAATTTCTGGAAATTAGAATTTCTGATAGTAGCCGCATACTATTTGTAAATTTCTATATTATGTATGCTTGGAGCAAAGTCTGGCTTAAGCCAAACTGCAAACGTCATTACTCGGCGCTACAACAGCAAATTAATGTTTTTTTACAGCTTGGGGCAGAAAACACACCCATCAGCTATGCACAGCTATGCAGCAACCTCTGAGCAGAGCGCAAAATTCAAACTCTACAACACATTTTGCCATTGTGTAAATCATCACAACCCTTAAACTTTAAGCCTATTTCCTGCAACAACTGAAAATGTTTATGTTTTTGAATAAAAGGTTTCACATTTTCTAAAATCGCGAATGCTGAGGAATAATTTTGAGCCTAAATTATCTAAAAAACTAAATAAAAATACTTGTCGCTTTGCAAAGGACAAGTAAAAGTTGCAGGTTGAATTTAAATTAATATTATTAATTTAATACAATTTCGTTGAATCCAACGAAGAACAATATACAACAGATTCGTTTTATTCACGAGATTTCAGCGCTATTTTATCTTCCATAAAACCAAAACAGAGTTGTTAAAGCTTTAAGAAATTGGTACAAATTCGTAGAAACGAGTAAAAACGTTTCCTTGCAAGTTTATGATTTATTTATTTTTTTTTTTGAATTCTTATCATTTATTTTGAAATATTTTTCATAGCAGTTATTGCCACAGCTAAGCCAGGATTTTTCTCTTAAAACTGCAGAACTTTTATTTTTGCATTGACGGTAGCAGTGTTGTGTACAGTAGACACCTAAAAGTGCGTGGTGTGTTACACTTGTCGAATAATATAACTGTCAATATCGTACTATTTACCCTCTACATTACTTGGAAGTAATCAAGTAACGGCTTGAAGTAATCAAGTATTAGCTTATACATATATTGTACATAGAGGCAGTTGTGTATAAAGCGTCTAAATCCCCATTAACAAACTAAAAAAGTGTAAAGTGTAAGTTTTTTTTTTTGAAACGATCGGACAGAATCGTACGGCTGTGTATGATAGTGTAACATGGCCTTAAGGGTAACACCCAATTTTAGAGCCAATAAATGTGCATATATGGATGCTTATATTTTAATTGCTATTAAAGTCAAAATTTTGCTTTATTCAGTGTCGCTTTGTCGTTTGGTTGACTATATAGAAAATACAATGTCTATCAAAAGTGTTTAAAATTGCAGCATTGATGTTTTATCGAGCACACTGTACATTCAAAAACTTAATGCTTTTGCAACAGAAACAGATGTAGAAATGCAAATTATACAACCTCCAAACATCTGATGCATGACTATTTGTATTATACAATATACATACATACATACATACATACATGCTCCTACACACATACAACTGAATGTACGAACGCGTGTGTTCTTATGTCACGTGTTAGTACAGATAACAACGGAGCTCTTGTCATATACACGTACTTGCACTTGTAGAGAGAAACGTTTCGATGCAAACCAGCCATGTTGGTTTTAATACCACCAGACCACTTACAATATCCAAAGCAAGGAAGCAGCCAACGAGCCAAACAATTCCTATAAGTGAACACAATTGCGTTGACATTTGTGCTTTCCGTGTCGTTGATTTACATGCTGCTGATGCTAATGCTTGTTCTGTTTTTTTTTTGTGTGGCTGCCACAGCCAAAACGCTGTAAAATCGTACTGAAAAAAGTTTCATTACTAGTACCCTTTTTTTCATTTAATACTATTGCGTGTTGCTGGTACTATCTGCCGCAGGGAAATAATTTTTGTGTCCCTTAAGACCAGCAGATAAAGCTCTTTTGCTGCAAAACTGGCATAACTCAATATCAATAAGAATAGCGGCAGCTGTTAAGGCAGAGTAGATTAAAAAAACTTAATTTTTTCCTCTTTATTTTGGATTTTATAAAACGAGTTTTTTGATTTATGATAGTAGGCAACAAACGGGGATTAAGCCCAATTGATTTTCGCAGTGTCAGGCAGTGCAGTTTTAAAGACGCTTGTCACTTTGGCACCATTTATTGGCTCATGTTTGGTGACCACATTTTTTATTCCTTTACTTTTTCTCAAATATCTATTTTCCTTGCAGTTTATATCTGCTCACAAGCGTTACTTTATTTCAGATTTAAAAAATCAATACTTTCGCCTCTTGTAGCGAAAATTTAAAAAGCAGTGCGTGTCTATAATCTATAAATTGGTTTTGTCGCACTAGAATGTAAAACCCAGAGTCTTACAAGGCTGATCTGTGTCGTCTATTGAGTTTTTTTACGGTTTTGTAAGCAAAAACCAAGAATCATGTTTTACAGTTCGATGTTGGCCTACCACAGAATACTTCATCAACAACAACAAAGTATCGATTACAAAAGTGTCTAACAAAAAATAACCTTTAAAATAAATATTCCACAATAAAAGCATTTTTTTGGGTTAAACGAGTTTAAGTCATAATAAAACAAAGAAATATATTTTTAATATTAAAAAAACGGGCTTTATTGGAAAGAAAATGTTATGACATTTATATTTACAAATATGATTTTAGCCATGTGGTGCAATCTGGAACAACAACTTTTACCATTCACCAACAGCAACATGTTTCGATAAAAGCTTGTGGATTATCGACACTCTAAACGCGGTCATTCTCCTTATTTACGACGTAGTTCATTCCACTAAAAATGGGGTTCGGGGAACAAAATATTGAATGGAAATTCAGTATAAATTGACGCTCAGTAACGTTATTTTGATAAAAGTTTCAACAATTTGCCAGCGCTGCAGGCCAAACCCAACTTTCAGCTGTTAAATGGGTTGTCAAATAACTCAAAGTTGTGAACCTCTGAAAAAAACACCCAGCACTATAGCTTATGTAAACATTTTGGCAGAAAAATAAATAAATTATAATTAAATTAAGAATTATTTAGCTTTTTAGTTTTAAAAGAAAAGCGGAAAGTATCTATCGAAAATCAAGTGATACATCTCATTGCATATATTTAACCATATATGCCAATAAGATACTTGGAATGCCTTCAGAGATATAAGTTTCGCGTATGTATGTATGTGGGAAGGCTGCTTCATACTTAAAGAATTTCGGGTAGTATCAAACCGAGAAATTTCTGTATTACTAAGCAGCTAAACGGCAACACCCAGTCTTTGATTTTAAAAATCACTTGACATGATTCTTTATATTTAAGGGAAGTTTTCATTAAAAAAGTATTAAATACGATTTCAATATATACAAAATTTATTTCTTAACAACAAGGCGATAAATAAGTTAAAAATAGTTTTATATTTTTTTTAATGTATTGAATGGGCCGTCGGGATAACGTCAACACCTTCTTTCCTCAATATTCCAAACTGTAAACACGTTTTTATTGACTTTGCCCTAAAACATCAACTGAAAACACAAGAGCCTAAAACTTCAACTCTAAATAGAGCGAAATTTTAGCTTTAGTAAAAGTTGAACACATTCATTAACGAATTGGGGGGTTGGGTTCTCTTAAAAGTATGTAGTTTAGAAATGTAGTAGAAGGTTGTGCTTTTCTGTTGAATTACTCTTCCGTTCTGGTAAAAGTCGGGTGTATGAAATGAGCTCAAATAAACCGAAAGTAAATCAAAAAAACTTTGGATTTATTGGCAAAAAGGTGTTAGTGCAACAACTTTAGCGAAAGGGTATGCTTTTACTATATAAAACAGAATAGATTCTTTAGTCACAATTCGCCCTGTTCTATTCTTATTAAACACAGCAATTCTTATTCCTTGTCCTTATCCACCTACAGATTAACACACACTCGTGCTTTTTGCCGAGTAGGAATAAGAAAGTGAAAAGAATTGAAGGTATGAGCAAGTCTGTACTCATCTTCTGTTCCCCTCCCCCGATGTCAAAAAGGTAATCAGCTTAGCTGAAAAAATTGCCTGGTGTTAATGCCCACTTAGCCCTAAAGGAATCAGCTAAAGAGATTCATTTAAAACTAAAAAAAATAATTCTACTTTGAAGGCGAAAATTCTTTTGCTTATGAATTGCGTTGTTGTTGTAATTTTTAAGCATTAAAATACATTAAAAAATACAGTATCGATAATATCTTGTTCTTAAATTTATACATTCATAAACATTAACAATCTGATAAGCGTCAACTCTTGCAGTTTTTATTAGTTGACGTCACACCGACTTCAATGTTCATACATATGTAATTAATTTACTCTTCCCATGTTCCTCTTAACATCTTGAAATAACATTGACATTTAACTAATAAGTTCTTAACACGTGACACGTCGCTCTTTAATGGATGTTTCCTCTTCAGTTAATGAAAATTTTCGTGGTGCGCGTTTGACTTCCGCCGTATTGTGTCGAAATTAGTGAAAAATAATTGAAGAAATTTAATGAAAATAAGTAATTTATCGAAAGAAATGTGTAACAAGTAATTCTTTATAAGAAAATTTAGATGATTGTGGAAAATGTTTCTTGTATTCTTAATAAATGAAAATGCCCGAAAGTTTTGCAAAGCAGCGTGTGTGTATGTATACAGGCAGCGTTTATTTTTTTTTTAGTTAGTGCGTCTGCTTCGACTGGTGTCATGTTGCTGCGCCTCAGGCTTTGTTATTGCTTTTAGTAGTGTTTGTGTTTTGCTTGTGGGTTTTATGAGAAGGAAGTAAAAAAAAAGTTTTGTGCAAGAGCAGAGCAACAAAGTGAGTTATGAGAGAAAATCATATATAAATCTAATCTGATGAGCAGTGCTGCCATTTCAGCTGGTTCCTCTCAAAACTAGCGATTTCTGGACGTATTCTGTAGGCTTCAATGTGATTTAGTTGTTAACGGGAAATTTACTGTTATGAAATATGTAAATAAAAAAGTTTATTCAACTTCCCAAAGCTTTTATGAAGAAATGAATTAGCTTTAGATATTAAGCTGAATGGTTCGTGAACCATTTTTGTATATAATAAATATATTCTTTATTTTTATTCATTTTCTTTGGAGAAATGTGGACTATAGTGATGGTGATTTGAAAAGAAGGTAATATACTCACGTTGACAACTTTTTTGGCAAAAAATATAGCTGAAATACGCGGAAAAATAGTTGGAAAGTACCACAACCTAAAAGATTTTAAAAATTTAGCTTTTAATCGCTATATTATATATACATATAACTGTCAAATTAGCTTGTAGGATTCAAGAGAATAACAATGTATAAATGATAAATAATGAATAAATGATTCAGAAAAGCAATATATATGTATGTATATGAGTAGACACATAAAAGAATTACAATAACGTGATAAAATGCAGAACACAAAATATTTATATATGTATGTAGATACATTTCTTTAAAAGAGGTTTTTAAGTTTGTCTAATAAAAATTTTATTACTTACATACATACATACATACAAATACTTATGGGAAAATATTTAAATATATGTATATGTATATATATTTAAATACATATGTCTGTATATGTACGAGAAATAAGTTAAATTTTAATTTTTCTCCAAAAATAATTATTTATTCATCAATTCAGATATAATAAGTTTTTGCCAAGCGTTATTTTCAATACTTGTTAAATACAAACACGTTTCGTTACTCATTCGGCTCAATATCTGCAGCAAATTTTCTACATTTGTTCTTCCATAAGCAGAATTTTAATTAATCTTAAACAGTTACTGTTCCCATGAAACCCGCTAGATTTCCACTAAAGCTAAACCATATGTTTCATCACAGAAAAACTTGTAAAAATCGCTAGTTTTTACCAGAAAAAAGCTGAATTGTCAACAGTTGATAAGTTTGTTTAAAAGAGAAATGTAAAATAAAGAGAAAAAGTGATTTGTTAACATCTAATTCGAGTTAAATATTAGAATCGGGTAAGTAAAATATATAATATGAGATGAGATGGTTATTTAAGACAACTTATGTATATGTATGTATATAATACTCGTAATTTCCGTTTAGTTGGCTTTGCAAGTATGCACGATTTTTGAATTGATTAACTGATGTAATTAAAGGAAAACTCCCTGTATATTATTAAGGAAAATTGCACATTTTTTGAACCAAGATTCGTTTCGCTCTATGTAAACTTTTCATTTTGTTTTCTTTATATTTCTGAATCTTTTTGCCATTAATTGGGTGAGTTGCAGAACGTCACTTGCACTGCAACACAAGAAAGTCATACATTTCTAAACGCAGCCGTTTAAAAACAAAGACAATGAATGTCTCACATCCAAAAATGAATAATTAAAGTGGTCGATGCGCGTATAAAAAGCAAACTGAACATCACCAATTTTGTGGATGCTTTGGTGGCATTTAGCAAAAATATTGTGCAATTAAAACCGCTTCACTACAATATGTTTTCATGTTTTGGAACTCACCCATTATGTTGACTGAAAACTGTTGCTGTCTGTTGTTGTTAACAATAATGATGTTGTTGAGCTTTTTGCTAGTATTTTCGCTACATCTATTCAACACTTGTTATAGGCCTTAGGGCTGTACTTATACAAACTTTTCTTTTTTACATACATACATACATACATACATACATACATACATACATATAAAAAATAAAACGATAAATGTGGATTTGCAAACGACATGTTTACATTTCGGAAATAGCAACAGTGTTGCTTATTTTATTATTATTATTCTTTTTTGTCATTTCTGAACATTTTGAGTTTTTGACATTGTTGAGTGGGGGAAAAGGTTTTCTTCTGGAAAGTGAAGTAAAAGGAATATAAGAATTATTTTCAAATAATAATAATTTTTCATGTAATCAAGACAAATTATGTATTTTTGTACATTAAAAAGTTCCTAAATAATTAAGATCACAAAAATCGCTGCCAATAGAAACTACAGATCTTTATATGTATCTACTGGTATGTAATTATAGAGGTTATCCTTTTGTCTTCGAGTGTTTAATTTCTGAGACTCCAGCGACTTCTTCTAACTAATAAATAGGCGGCCATTGTATACACCAAATATAGTTGATGTCCACTAGCGCGAATTATATGTCATATCAGGTGTTTTTATAAAAGTGAAAATTCGTATTATTGGACTACAATAACTTTTCCCTTAATTGAAATCTTCTTACTGAGGTATGAGATTCTCCTTGTCATAAAAACGACATTGGTATTTAATAGTTTTTTCTGACTTGTCCAGCCTACATTCTGCAGTGGGATTTCGGTACAACTACAGCTGCTAAAAGTACTGCTTTTCGTTTTCTTATAGGTCAAAAGGTTGAATTAGATAATTTTTACTATAAACATACAGACACAGACATCAAATTTAGAACACTGGACACAAGGCAAAAGCTACTTGTTGCCAGAAAAATTCATATCAACTGATGACATTTGCAGATAAATTTTAGTTCATGCTATAAAATTTGTCTTTCGCAGTATTGAAAATTCGTGAACATAAAGCTGCGTAATTTTTTAATTTAATTTTTTCAACCAACTTCCACTGAGTGATAATAGCAGACTCGCCATTTCGTCTCCGGTGTTATGAGCCATGTTGCTGGTTCCAATGTCGTCCCATACATATCCCTGGCGATGGATTCTAGCTCCCCAGCATATTTGTCGCAAAAACTTGGACTGTAATTCCACTCCGAAATATGTATATGAGAATGATGGCGTTTTTGTGTTTACAAAAATTGACAATTTGCAAAACAAATCAGTTTTTAAGGAAAAATCTGCTGCTTCAAAAGAAAATTAAAAATATTTTTAATTCATTATACCCAAAAAAAAGTTTACAAAAGTAAAAACAAAACATATAATATTTAATTTAATTCATCCATGTAAAAATAATAGAAATCATAAATAATTACTTAATGAAACACATTAATTATACATATAATTCAATGTCGATTTCTTTTGTTTGCACAAAATTTGTGCGATGGGCATTATTGTTCTTTAAAAATTTTTTGGTTCGTAAAATTCCATATGGAATAGGAATATCTTTATTTAATTATATCTGTTTTGCATGTCAAAAAACTGCAAAAACAGATAAATCTGCTCATTTGGCAACGCTGCTGATTAAGCTTCTTATCATGCTTACTCGGGGGCTCTTCAAGTCAATATTACAAGTTAAGAGAAATTAATCGACTTTAAAATTTAATATGGGCAATTCTGGCGGCTGTTTTATTTCGGTTTTTTAGGAGATTGTATTTTGAAATTGGCTTTCCTTGCATTTTGTTCAGATATTTAATTCTATACTATAATAAACAACTTTCTCTCATACCCAACATTCACAAGTTTGCCATTTAAGGCTGCACATTTGAAATAACATTAATGAAAATTTAACTAACAAATATTATCTCTTGCTGCACATTTTTATATGCATCGTATTCGTCATGTTTTGCATTGAGTTTTATTACATTCGACTTTCGCTTTATTTAAATTTTTATTCTGGTTCTCTTCTTCGTTTTTCGACTAAACAAACTTTTAAATTTCAATTAAAACTTTGTCATGGTTCTTATTATAGAATACAGAATAGTTTGTCGCTCAGCCTGCCACAAACTTGTCCGAATGTTTCTTTAAAGATTTGCCATTTCCATTTACATACATAAGTACGTGTGTGTCAGTGCTTGTAAATGCAAATACATATTGCCTGTTTGGCAGGAAACACTAGCAAAACTTTGCCTGTACCGGCTATCAAGTTGATTATGTCATGGCCATAAAAAATTATTTGTTGCAAACAGCTCTTTTGGTTAAAGTTTTATAATTTGGAGATTTCAATCCGGCTCTTTGCTGGCATAAATTAATATTCGCACAATAAATGGAATAAAAAAAGGGAGATATATCAACTGTGAATTAACAAACAACAAGTACATGTTGATGTTCATATATTTTTTTAATTTGTGTCAGTGTATGTTTTTATTTAGCCAAAAGGCAATATGAGCGGCCAAGCTGTCTCCCAGCGTAAAGTCCAAAGTTTTTTTTTCTTTTATTATTAATTAAAGTAAATATGAAAAAATTCCTAAAGAGTGACTTATCTAATAAATTATTGTTATATATTAAAATGCAGCCTTTTTAAGCTCTTGTGTTGTGACCCTATTGCTTTGTTTTTTTTTCTGTTGCATTTCCTGTGGAAAATTATGAAATCCGCAAGTTTTAGGTATGTGGAATGTACACACAACTACCTGTTCGCCGTTTTGTTCCACTTGTCGATATCAAAAGTTTTTTGTGATGGAGGCCAGTGATGTAAATGCCGTCCCTTAAAATCGAGTCAAATTAGTTAGCAATTTTTAATTGACGTCACTTGCCATCAAATGAATGTAAAGCGATTTGAAATGATATCATTCGATATCGAGTAATCAAAGAAACAAGATCACTGAATCTATTATTCTATATGTCAGTGTATATTATATGGAAAGATCTTTTATTTAAACTGAATACACTTTGGCAAAACTTTTGTTAGAATCTCGTGACTGTCATGACTAACAGTTTCGAACAGTTTCTCCCAACAAAATCATACGCTTAGCCAGAGATTTCCACCCAAAGAAAACGAAAACAGAGCTGGCCAGTTGTCAGTAATTGAAATTAACTGAGCAACAGAATTCTTGGGCTACTAAACGAACTACGCCAGTAAAATCAGTTGAGCAATCACTTCAGTAAGCTGAAATATTGAATATAGTTTGTATATATTCTCAAACTTTCCTGATCCATTAAATAGCTACTTTTAATTCTCGGAAATTTATTGTATTGTTAAGGGAAAAATATCAACAAAAAAAAAGTAAAACGTTTCAAGTCAATTAGAGTCCCAATCAGAAAATAGCCTGATAAGACAGTTGTCACAAATGACCCATACAAAATAAAATCAGCTGTTCAATACGCCCTTCAAATACATTAGGGCATAACCAATTTAAAACCACACAACAAAAAATTAGGAAAAAATATCTTATTCCATGTTTTCCTACTTCAATTGGAACTTTTAAAACGATTAGAAATTTGACATCTCGATGGCGGAGTTGGTAGAGTATCCGAGCAAAAGTCAAGAGGTCGTAGGTACGATTCCTACTAAAGACTCTGGTGAAAAAATAATAGCCATATATTTTTTTAAAATAAAAACAATAGGAAAAACACAACAACAACAACAGAAAAACTCCCAATGTTGGGTTAACTGATGTTGGACTGTGCACTGTCGAAGATATGCGCACTGGGCACTGAACAGTCAGCAGAACAGCATTCCTGCAATATAGAATAAAAAAACAAACAAATTGCGAAACACTAATCCCGCCTTCCAGTTCTGGTCCAATGCACTGCCCTGAGAACTGATCCCAAAACAAATGCAATAAGATATTTATTTATTTGGTCAAGGTTGCGTTTTGGCAAAATGGAAATTGACTGTTTCGCGGCCGACAACTTTTCGTCATTGAGGTCTGTTTTCTTTGTCATCCACAGTGTTACAGTGTTAGATGTGACAACAAAAGTGATACATTTTTTAAATTGCAATGTAGACACTTGTTCATGTTTCTAAGTCTTTAGAGTTTTAGGTGTTTTTTTTTTTTTAATTTAATTTATATAAAATAAAACAACTTTCCCCACATCTTTATTCCCAATACGGTCCATTTGCTTTTATTTCTCTTCAACTCTTCTGATATAAAAATGTACTAAAATGTTTTCTAAATTTTTCTACAGGAAATTTAACAAAAAGAAACAATGAAAATGTATGTATGTCCACATACATATTTTTAAAGCACAAAAATATGCAATTTGAGTGTCAAAAAAGACATAAAAATATATGACAAAAAAAAAAAACACTGTTGCACAAAGAGCAGGACTTACGAATATGTGTAGTCGTATGTGTATGTTCGGGAACAATAAAGAGGTCAAGTGATATGAACATTTCGTGCTTGATAAGCACATTGAAACTGAAAACATAAGTCAAAGCAAATGGTTGGGACCGAACACACATAGAAAGAAATAGAAAGAAATGAAATGAAAAAATTTTGTGGAAATTTAGGGTTAAGAGGATTTAAATGTGTTCTGTATTATCGAATTCTTTTCTTCAGTTTTCACAATTTAATGTATTTAACAGAGTTATTGGCCGCAGATGTGGTCCAGCACTATTTAGAATAATTATTCATACAAAAATACAACTATAACATACATTTTAGTTCACGTTGCATTTTACATCTTTAAAGTATGGAGCTGTTAAAGGTATGTTTACCTGGTAATACAAAGTATTACGACTCTGTAGCTTCAAAATATATTGTGAACTTCTCTCCAAAAGTCTGTTGTAAGTATTTGTCATGTTTACAGGTATGCGGCGTTGTCAACTAGTTGCGTTTCCCACGACCCAGTAGAGACAAGAAATTCTAAAATTGGTGCATTTTTTAAAGGCCCGTTTTTTGTTCTGTGTTTTAGTGCATTTTGAAAGTTGACAATGCTGCAGGTATGGTGTAAGTAAAGTCAAAGCAAGAACATTAGGGGGGCAAATTAAATAGCTGAAGGTTCAGTTGTAAAATATTTACAAAAACTACATGAAAATCGGTTCGTTGAATTTGGTTGTTCTTGCAATTATGGCCTACACCTTCAATACATTCTGTTGATGCTGTCCATGTTTAGTGTGAACTACAACTCTGGTGTGACGAGAATACATAAGTTTCTAAAATGGCTTAGCAAATGAACGTTTTCCTACCACTTGTCAAATTTTCTATCCGTATTTTCCCTTTTCCACTCAACACATTATGCTTTTGCGCGATAAAACTTATTTCATTCACCTTAACATTTAAACAACTTTTAGGACACAAGCGTGTATGCATGCATGTGCATGCCAGCTGTATTTCACAGAACAGTTTTTTCTTGCTCTTTCTCATTTTGCTTACTCAAGTTTGTGTGTATGTTGTTATTACCATTGTGTGTATATTACCGAGGTTAATATGTTTGCTGAACGTCTCCAATTATTAATTTTTTAAGGCAAATATGCAAAGTTATGATTATTGCTTTACACTGTAATTTGAACTCTTAATTTGATACTCGGTTACATGCATTGCATTTAACATAAAATCATAATACTTAATATTTAAGTGAAAGTTTTTAATTTCAATATATTGCTTTTCGATTAGCAGACACAACACAGCAAACTGGCTGCCATTGCCACAAAATGCCCGTCAGGTGTCAATTTGGCTTGGAAGGCTGTAAAATAACATTTTTTTTTGTAATACGCCAAAGATTGCTGTTAACGCGAAAAATCCCCCTGATTTATGTCCAGTCCGGCATAAAGTAGTATGTAGATATTTATATACATTTAACGAAACTTTAACTGTTAAAGAAGCGTCCTAGAGCCTTCGCCACTTTTTATGAGAACTTAATGTTAATGGCGAAAAAGTTCAGACGTGATTGAGTCAACTATTGTTTTAAGAATTGTGGTAAGAATACCAGGAATTTCCATACTAAAAATTAGGTTAAATGGAATTTACAAAAGTATTATGAATTCTATATATTTATTTTGTTTATTAAGAAGTCTTCTTAATAAAACTGCCTTCAATGATAAATAAAGCCTTTTACTGCGCTCTGTAGTTAATTAAAAATCCAAAGTGGAAATTGCTGGCTTGTCCAACAGCCCTCTCAACAATTGCAACATTAAGATTCAAATACAATTAGTATTAGTAATTTCGTTACGACAATAATATCGTTAATTAAGAAAGTTGTATGATTAGAGTTAACAGCCATACTATTAATTGGCCACACAAATAATATGGTTCAACGCAACAATTGACGAAAAATGTATGATACACGCCCGCCAAGTGTCATTTTAGCTTCGAGTGCTATAAAATATAAATAATTTTTTTATTAATACGTTAATGCTTGCAATATTAAGAGTCAAATGCAATAACGCATAATAATAATATGGCTAATGGAGACAATTTTATGATTAGATGTGACAACAATAATGTTAGTTGACCGTGAAAATACTCGTAATATGGTTCGCCACAACAATTATGTACATCAAGTGTAAAATAAAAAATATTAGAAAAGAGTGTCAAAAACGAAATGTAAATTGGTCGCTTCGGCGCTGCAATTTGACTACTTTCGTTTTCGCCCACAACGACGTGCTACACTTCAATAGAAACAGTAAGATACAGTAGATCACAAGAAATTGTGCAAGTCCATTTCCCTGAAGTGACTTTAAAAAGAAAATACTTGTACTTCCAGCACCTGGTACACCTGGTAAAACGCCATCCTTTTCTCGTTTTTGTTTATTCTTTTGGTTTTTGCTGTCATTGTTGAGCATTAAAAAAAAAAGTAAAACCAACACGACATCTGTTGTTTGATGTTTATGTGCTTCTATTGTTGGCATACCGCCAATTGTTTTGTCATCTTTTGTTTGCTGGTTGCTGTTTTTTTGCCCTTCCGTCCTGAGGCCCATCTGTGATGCTTTTCAACTGCAGAAAATTGTCGGCGGTCGAGTTAATTTGTGTTTTTATTTCCGTTGTAGCTGCGTCAGCGAAGTGCTAATGAATTTTTTAATTAATTTTTATTGATTTTTCACTGCAGCAAAAACATATAATATACGGAATTCAACATACAAAAGTACGAATATACATTAAAACTTTAATTATGTGAATTATTATAAAATATTGTTTGCAGAGGAACGTGCTAAAACAACAAGTTGTTTTCAGGCATTTCCTAGCTTCAACTTCACGCCTCAAGCCAGGTACCCACTATCGATGCAATGTACCGATTTTCTGGCATTTCATATTCCGATAATTACTAAGCACCGGTTTTCATCGGCTACTTATGCGCCGATCACATTCGGCCTTTAGTCCCAAGCTGGCGTTGCTTGTTTTTAGCATAATTGCAAATCTATTGTTCATTTATGTGTATTTTAATATTCGATTCTATATTTGCACTGTTGAATAAATGAAAGGAAATCGCTTTTGCCAAAACATTGCAGTCCGTCCCTGGTTTCAAAACAGCTGCAAATATAAAAAAATTACACACTTTGCAGTAAATTTGAATATCATTTAATTAATTTTAGTTTCTTAAAAAATTTTAAATAATTTAAAAAATTTTAAATGAAATTTTAAAATTTAAAATAATTTAAAATATTTTAAATGAAGTTTTAAAATTTTAAATAATTTAAAAAATTTTAAATAATTTAAAAAGTTTTAAATAATTTAAAATATTTTAAATGAAGTTTTAAAATTTTAAATAATTTAAAAAATTTTTAACTTTGACTTGTGAGTATTTCATGACGATTCAATCGTTTCAGGGCTCAATAAAGCTGGACAGTGTGATCTATTGATTGATCTATTTTTGTTGAAATTGAGTTTTGAACAATATCAGTTCACGACAGTGGGACAACCTCAATATATGTTGTGCAAGGTTTTCCAAGGTGCGCCGATATGGCAAGAAAAAACTTATGCACGATAAGGCATCGGAACTCAGGGAAAGTATAAATTGCGAATATATACCAAGACTTTACAATCAGATAATGAATAATATACACATACAAATATGCTGATATTGAAAGAGCACATACATACATATATTGTCTCACTTGTCCTACTCGGATTATATTTTCTAAGACATACATATATTCCAAACTTTATTAAAATGAACTGTTTGGCTGTAGGGCGAACTCTTACGAATTAAGAACAATCGACGCATCGACTTTCACATTTATATCGAGAATACTCTATTATATTCTTTCAAATTATTGTATTTCATCTGACAACTCTAAGTTGGCATTATTTAATAATTGCCAGATAATGTAAGATTAATGCTTGATGCATTTTCCAATGACGTCACAGCCAGAATAATGTTTTTGCTGACAACCCTGTTTTAAGCCTTCTGCTAATGTCTGGCAAGATATTTGTAAAAGTTTTGCCGTACAATAATCTGGCAACCGTATGAACTGGCAATTTTTGCTGGCAGGTTAATTTACTGGCAGGGCATGAAATTGTAAGATTCGCCGTCTGGTAACAATTTTTCATTGTCAGTACATGTTACATGCGTCCAAATATGACGTTCGTTTGGGTCGCACTGAATAAAACAATATGCAAGACTCTTATTTTTTTACCTCTTATTTAACACCACAAAATAAGTATTTATGTTAAGGACAAAAATGAATTTTAAACATTTTCCACGTTAATTATGTTGAATTATGTTTGTCACTTCGTGTGTTCATTACCTTTAAAGAATATAAGTACATACATATATATTTATGTACTGTACAAATGTACATTAACATAATTTTCAATCATTTGTTGAATTATAGCTGTCATGACAAAAAACTTTGTGGCGTTAAATCCAAATTACAGTGGAAATAAAATGAAAAACAGAAAACTTACAAAAAAATCCTACGAACTATTAATGGAAAATAATGGCTTTCAAATTATTTGTTAAAGGAGATAATTTCAGGTTGTTCATTTAAATGCAATATATTTTTTTACTCAATGTGCTAATCGAATTATAATTGTGATAAGCCGTGAAAGATTTTGTGATGAGGATATTAAGTTCAAAAAACAGCAGTTTATTAGATCTTTTATAAGAGTTTTCTGTTCTGTCGAAAAATAAAATAAAAATAAAGGGGAATTCACCGATTTGACTTAATAAAATATGATTGTTATTATAGACTTATTTCGGCGGTAGTTATTGCTTTTTATTGTTATTGAGATTTAAGTTGCGGATTGAAGTGCGTTTTTTTTTGGACTTTAGCTGCTGGTGGGAATAATCTATTATTAGGTCTGCTAGAATGTGTCTAAAATCTGGTTTATAGCAAATTAACTTGATGTCAATAACACATGGATTTTTCTTTTTATGTCAGTTTAGATGCAGTTTGTGAAATTGATTTGTATCAGCATCTGTAATTATTTCACTTAGTGAATTTCACCGGCTGACAATTTGTTGTGCGATGGGGGAACCGGACATAATAAAACGCCTTCCTCAAGAGCTGCCAATAATACTGTAGACAGTTAAAAGAAGAGCAAGCAACTGAGCTCTGATCTAGTTGGATTGTCAACCACGTTTTTAGGCTTAAACTACAGCCCAAACGTTTCAGCAACGGTAGGAAACTCAACCATTGACCAACAGTAGGATACAATTCACCGTTGGCAAAAGTTTCAGCAAAATCTGCACTACCAAAGTCATACAGCAACTTCCTAGAGTTATGATTGATGTCCGCATTGCAAATTTCCACTTTGAACACAGTTTTGGTGATTTCGCCACAATAAGTCCCAGAAACCAAAAGAACAGCAGCATATTTGTCATACACCGTCAGTATCTTTGCGTCAACCCCCCTTCCTTATGAAGTGTAACCACGATTGTATTCCACACGAAAATAATTCTCTGACCGCTTTAAAGCAAAGACATTCTCTACCATTAGCTCTTTGCTTATTCCTGAACTCACAGGATTTTACAAATACTTTTCTGGTTATAGACTTTTAATATAAAGTTTTTAATTAGAAGGTGCAGCTTAATCCTTAAAATTCTGAAACTTTGAGTATCTTTTTGCTAGTGATTAGTTATTTATTTATTACTAGATGCTTTGCAAAGTAGGTGGGCTAACGCAAACCATATGCCCAAAATGGTATTGAGAGTATTTTTCCAGGTCTCTCTGTGACTAACTGGACACAATCTATTACTTTACTTTCGCAAGTGGCAGCGTGATTAGCACGAAATTGCGCAAAACAATACAGTCATCTGAGGCGAACTAGTCCAGCAGTGCGACAGAGACGCAAAACTCTCGTAAGTTGAACAACAACAAATAATTACAATGCCGAGAGGCCTGCTTTACGATTCTGATGTTGTTTAATATTATTTCCGGACGATACGAAATTTACTGCGAACTGCTCTAGTGCAGCTCGAATAACGTAACGAATTAAATAATTTTTTCTCAGTTTCAATTTCCCTGCTTTAATGGAAATGAAACTGTTTGGCCGTTACATGATTGCACAAATTTTAATTTAATAAAAAAGTAATAATGATGAATTTTTTTATTAAAGGTCTTTACGGCGTCAAATATAACACTTTTTTCTTCATTTTATATTGCTTTTTGTTCTATTAACAGATTTTTTTTTTAAATTTTTATTAATTGCAATATATTAATTTAGAATTATAATTTAACATGTTTTATATTTACAGATAAACTTTCATAATCAAATTTTAATAAATATATCGTTTTTTTAAAGTAATTTTCAATGCGAGCACAAGTGATACATTTCAAAGTATTTTAAAAATAATTTGTTATTTTATCATTTACAAAATAAACGATTGAGGGAGGAAAAGTGTTAAAATGTAAAAAAACAAAACTTGAGTAAATTTGAGGGCGATGAAATCTATTTAAAAAAAAGTTTTAACTGGTTGACTATGAAATTATTTTGTTATTATAAAATATACATTTTTTCAAATATATTCTTTTTACTTTTCATTTTCACTGAAACTACTTTCACTGCAATATATTTTTATTAAAATTTAGAATTTTCTGTTTTTAATTATTTTATATTTTTCTTTAAGCTTGAGGTCATCTTTTGTGTGTTTCCCAGCTGTCTTACGCTATTGCGCAGATATTTGTTGTTGTACTAATGAGTTTCCCTTGATTTCGAATCCTGGATTTTCCTTTATTAAATTTGTTGTGAAGGATTAGAAAAAAAAACAGAATCGGTTCGAAATCGTTTAAAATTTTCTTTTTTGTATTTTTGGACAAAGTTTTAACTTTGCAATTCTCCTTAACTTGCAAAAAGTTTTGTATAAATTTGACGGTTTTCGGCAAATTTTCTTCTGATGCAAAATACTGATACAAATATACTGAAAAGGTGGCATAAAGCCAACGAAATTTGTAGATATATTTTAATTAAAAATATTTCTAAGAATTTAAAAAAGTCCAAAGTGTTCATTCAACATGTTATCGATAAAAAATTCCCAATGTGAATTCACTGCTCGTATAAGTAAGACACTGGCACATCTATAAAACTCGATTGGCATTCGTTGCCCGCCCATTGTGTGCAGTTTTAGTTTGAAAACTATAAATAAATTTATGTCCTTTTTCTCTCACCGAATACTTAAATACGAAAAAATAATTTAAGTACAACGTTAGTGCGAGTGTGTTGTAACATTTAAGTTTCTTAACTTTACCCTTTTCAAGATCTTGTTTATATAAAAAAAAATTTCTTTAAACTTAAATTATTTATTATTTCGTTGTTCAAAGTTTATTTTAACAGTTTTCTTTCACAACCAACAACAACTTCAAGCAATTACAAGTACCCAAAACAATAAAAACTGTCTGCAAAATAAAGAAATAAAATTTATTTCTTATTTCCTTTGCGCCACTTGTTTTTAATTACGATAATTCAATTACTGGACATACTTAGAAATCGAACAATATGTTCGGCAAAAATGAAATACTCGTTAACAAATTCAAGAACGCAACGACTCGAAAGCAAACAAGTACCGTTTTGGAAAAGAAAAATGTGGAAAAATGTGGAAAACTGTCGACGCTATGACAAATCTTTTATTTGTCTTGAAATAGGCCAACAGGACGTTAAAATAGACACCGAAAACCATTAAATAAAACACAATCACAATGTAAAACTCTACGAAATCAAAACTTATTTTCTCATTTTATTAGTGCTAAATAAAAAAGGAGGAACATTTTTGATTGTTTCTCTAAGATTTTATGGGAAAGATAAATGACGGCTCTTTCAATTAATATCTATTTTATAATTGTGACTCAAATTAAGAGGTATATTTATGGGAATTGTGTTTCAAGTAATTATTAATTTTATGAATGATTTTTATTGTTTAGGAAAGAAGATTATTATATATAAAATATAAATTATATAGTTAGATATTTAGTAAATACGTAAAATAAAATAAATTTTTTTTGTTAATAAAGAAATGAAATTACAGACGAGGTCTGTTCAAAAAATAAGGTAAATTTTAAAATTTTGATTTTTGTCTGTAAAATTACTGCCGTTCAAAAAAAAAAGGAATTAAAGAACTTTGAAATTTTAAGTTAAAATTAACATTGTACTCAGAGGTACAAGGTTTTCAAAAAAGGTCGAAAAGATGTGAATGAAAACGCTTGCCCCAGGACGCCCAAGGCACATCAACAGCTGATGAACACGAGATAGTGAAGAAAACCACCTTATGCGATCGTGATTAAAAAAAGTTTGTAATCAACAGGGATTATTTTAATGATAAAACTCTAAAAGCTGTGTTTGCTTTGGCGTTCCTTCTCCATTGTTAGAAAAAAGTTAAACTTTGAAAAAATCAGTGATGTTTGTGGTCTTAGTGTGAACGGACGCAAGCCTGCAAGTAAGTAAATTCTTCTCTTTGAAAGTTAAAAGTATTGAAGTAGATTAAAAATTTAATCTGTTATAGATGGATTCAGCGTTTTTTGAACTGAACTGTTACTTGCATTAAAGTTTTATGTCTGTTTAATAGAAAAAATGCTGCGAACGCCGCAATATCAATCGGCTTATGCAATGCGAATTTTTGAAAAATTTTGGGTGTAAAGCACGCCCGACTTTTTTCGATTGCAAGGATTCAAAGACCCATGAAATGATGGCTGAGAGAGAACTCAACGTCATACGAAAATGTGCCTCAAGGATTCGCTAAAACCCAGGCACAAGTGTATTACGTCTGAGTGGGACTGCTTCAAACAGGACAAAATAGAAATTGATGAATAAATAAATATTTTTGGAGAAAATGGCAAATTTACCTTATTTTTTGAACAGACCTCATAGTTGTTAAATTTTTGAATAAAATTCTTGACGTCTTTGCAATATTAGCGTCATATTATTAATTGCAGACATTATGCCGCATTGAAACTTTCAATTTGTTTATGGTTTTTTATTTCTCCTGTAACAATTCACAAAAAATTGTCACAATACGAATATTTGAGGGGCAATTCTCAGCGCCATTCATAAGAAATATGTATATTGATTTTTTTCTCTTTACGCCTGAGTACTTAAAGAAAACAAGACTTTTGTAAGTTGGCGTACGGGACAAGGCAGCAGAACGATGTATTTTCTTAAGAAGGTGACGGATTGCTTTAAGTTTTGTGTACAGCGCACTCGGGATAACATCAACTAATCATGAATGTGGCTGATGAATGTGCAAATTTCGGATCAAAATATTATTGATTGTGTATTTTTTAAGAGTTTTTATTTTTAATTAATTAAAAACAAACAAAAAGAGAACAAGATGGTGATCGAACAGACTTTTTTTCTGCCCCTTTTATTTGTCCTGAATGTTGTTTGTGTTTTTGCAGGGGTTTATTCCTACAGGCTCTGCTTTTATATTCCTCGTTTGATATTCCGTACAGCCCACAAGCTGTTGGGTGGTATTTTGTGTAGTTTTTAGCCCCTCCCTCAGGTACATACTTCTCGTACTTTTGAAATATGTTGTCGATATCCTACTTCGAAGGACTGTCTTCCATCTAACTCAGACATACGGTCAGTTAAACAACGACTGGTATAGGATAGGATCGATGACTGGCCATAGTACGTTCTCTTTGTACTATTATTATTTTTATGAGAAGAAACAAAAGTTAAATAAAGTATTTGCAGTTTGTTTCGAAAAAGGCGTCTGGTCACAGCAGTTTGAAGTCACCTGTACACCCTTTGAGGTGCACAGTCAGAATATTGTGAATTGTTAACTTAATAATTTAAATTGATTTTCTTTGTTACAATTTTTAGTATGACTGACATTATTTTTGTGTTCGTCAATTCTTATCAATTATTGCTTAAAATATTTCTCAGCTATTATATTTCTTAAGTTTTGAGCTCTAAAAACTAATAAATTTTACATGTTGAAATATTCACCCCTATTCTGCGTTTCGATTAAGTCTCCGCATTCAGTTCCGTTGCAATCGAAAATTGGTATTCTGCAGAAAAACGGAATCGAAAGAAAAAGAAGAAGAACAGGGTATGTTTAAATTAGCTTCTTTGCTGTGAAACGTGTGAAATAGAAACAGTAAAAATAAACAATTTTGTAAACATTTTAATAAAAAGCCAAATTCAGTCCACTAAAAAGTAATAAATAAAATTAATAAACAAATAAAAACGCTAATTCCGCTGGTATTTGTTACCAGACCCCTCAACTGAATAACTTTTTCCTCAAGTGGGCTAATACGCTGTAAGCGGCATGAAACTCCTCCGGTGCTCATCATTTCTTTTTTGTTTGTTGACAGCTTCCGTTTGATGTAGCTTTTCCAGTCAATCCAAACCTATAAATTTATATTAATTTCTGTAATAATTATACGCAAACCATACCTACTTTTTTCCATGCACTGGCATTTTTTGTTGGAGGACCTAGTGCATTGAGGATTCCTGCCACTTCCTCCCAGAACGCTACTACTTCTTCCTTTGAAAGTTGATGGTAGCCAATTTTTCATACTGCTCTGGTGTTGTTGTTTTTGACCTGTAATACATAAAAAAAACATCAGATTCGGGTACAAAAATTAGAAAAACAAAAAAATTAATTTAATTAAATAAATTAATTAAAAATAATTTTAAGTGTTTTCTAATCGTTTCTGAACATTTTATCTTATTTTCTACTTACATTTTTTCAATTTTAAACTTTTTAACTAAAAAACACAAATAAAGAAAACCCCTCCGTTAACAAAAAAACAACTGAGAAAAACGGAGCTCCGTTCGTAATGCATAATACATACAATCGAAAGAAACTGAGCGGAATCGAAACGCAGAATACCAAAGCTGCCAAACGGAGAAATTTACGATCCGAGTCGAAACGCAGAATAGCCCCCATTGTCTTATTGTCTTTCATGTGATCTGGTTTCAAGTTAATAAGTAATAAGTCTGCCGTACTTTGTCTTAAAGTTTTCAAATTAAAAGAACAAATCATACATTTTTATTTCATTTAATGAATAATTTAATGTTAGTATAGTGCATTATATGATACTTGTAAGGGGAATTCCCAAATTCGAATTATTCGTAATTATGTATCTGCAATTAATGCACATAAATATCTATTTTAATTATTCCTTAAGCTGAAATTTTGCTGGAATTAGTGCTGACGTTAGACGTTTTCGAGTAAATAGCGTCAATAAAAAAAGTGTCGGCGTTTTGGGGCTGTTGACGCAGTAGTACATTGATGATATCCTTAGCGCACTGTATGTATGTACATAAATATATACAATACTTATGTGCGCATAGAGGGGAATACCATGGCACACCATTAATGCATTCGAGTGTATATATTTATGCTCCCCTTTTGACAAATAACAAATGGATTTATATTTGGTATATATTATATTTTTTCCTACTTTTTCTGGTTGTGACAAGCATTATAAACTATAACAGAAGTGTGGCATGTTCGTTTAAATGTGTTTCGCAAATATTTGTACTATTTTATTTTTCTTTTTACTCATCATTTTTCTTTCTTATTTTTTATGTAAAAATTTAAGCTACAAAAGATGAAGAAACCAATTCATACATTAGCACTGAAAGCTGGTAATAAAATTTTGCATGACAACGGCATTTATATTAACATAATTGTCATGATTGTTTTATGACATACGCAGGAAAAAGTCTTACGCTCAAAAAAAGTGTTAGCAAAATGTAAATAAATAGCGCCAAAAATGGGAACTTTAAACAGGCTTTGAAAGCACATTTTTTTTAACTTTAATGCAAAAAGATTTGTCATGTAATTTTATTTTGAGTGTAAAACTTTTGTGTTTTTATACGAATGCCTGAAATAAGTTTCCAACATCGAAACTTATTTCTGTGCAAGACATTACGGTGTCCTTTGTGAATAAGTGGAAATGTTTCTGTCATACGATTCTAAGATGTTGTTAATGTTGTGTGTGCAGACGTGAGTTTCAAAATTTTCTGTGTATGTTCACAAATGCTTCTTTTTACATATAAAATGTTATTAATTCACTTTTGCATCCATTTTGTGCTACATTTGGGACAATTTAGCACATAAAATAACCCTGTAACCCTGTGACGAATGTATTCTTCCTCAGCGAATTAAATATAATAATATTATTAATAGTATCAGCTTGTCAAGGCAGTTGTATATTGATTATCCAAATATCAAGGCTTATGGATCTCTATAGAACAAGACAAATTCATAATAATAATCTTACCTTCATTTAAAACAATCTAAAAAAAAGTGTTATGCCTTTGAACATTTTGTGATAATTACAGTCATGTCTAATAACACATATTTAACGTTGCGCTGGCTGGCGCTTTGCTTTAACTCGCAACTATCACAGCAAAAAAAGAAAAGAAAGAAAGAAAAGAGAAAAAAGAAGGTGTCAAAACTTTTTCAAAGCCCAATAACGCCAACTGAATTATTTCAAAATAAACTTTGAAAATAAATAAAACGGTATTACTTTTCGCAGCCAACTTCACTTTCTAGAGTGCTGCCAAATTTGGATTTCTCTACTTTTAGCAGCCACACAACGCATCATTTGTAAGTGCGACTGTTGGCTCGCACAATATTTACAGCGCACGTGAAATCGTTCCCTATTTAAATCGTGGTACATATTGAGGAAATGTCAGCTCTTCATGTTCTTGGAATGGAAATTCAGTGTGATATTTGCCGAACTGAGCACATTCTTCATATCTAAAAAGAGGCATTCAAGTTCTAAGGTTTTCTTGACGTAATTTTATACCATTTATATTTGACCACTTATATATGACGAATACGGAATACAAGTCTTAAGATTGGACTGGTGCTTTAAATTCTACCCAAGAGTGAAGAAACTTAGTGGTGATTCAACACTGGTGACTCACTGCATTTTGTTCTGACGAATCACGCATCAGTATGTTTTTAAGGCACGGTTCATTCATTTATGGTCTACTGGGTGGTGAATCGTACAAAGCATTAAATTTGTTACTTCAGTCGTATAGTTACTTTTTAAAATAAACTTGTCGTAGACGTTTTTCCTGTGTCTCACAATGTCGAAGACTGAAATCAAATGTCCACAAATATTTCTCCCTCTTACAACCTTGTAAATATATCTGTTAACAGATACTGACTTAGTGGGAAACTAGATGGTGACATTCTGTAACCAGTTCAAGTACTCTGGTTTGCGATCTATCTAGAGAATTGCTGTGGTATAAGGGGGCCATCATCCAGGACAAACGGCCATGTAAAAATATGATCGGCCGGCATGTGAATGGTAATTTACACAGGGACGATAGCAAAACGCTGGTTAGCTTGTCTGTGCTTTTGATCACTATCGCATCAGGCACACAAACGGAGATGTTTTCTGATATGTCTAGAAGCTTCTTGTGATAGAAGGAGAACCGATTTCGTTAACAACGAAATGCAGTAAAGTTGAAATATTTTCCGCTTGTACGTGAATGGTAGGTCGCGTAAGGTCGACTTGAAAGGTGTTGATAAGGATGAAACTTAAAATTTATTAGTCCAGCAACAAAATACTAATTTTGTGTACATGTTTAAATCTTAAATAAATTGCAACGGAGTCATAAGAAGTTTTAATGCCTTTATTCGCCAACCAGAAAATTTAGTTTATTAAAAGGTTGTTATACAATTTTTCTTTAATAAAAATTTTACTTATTAATAATTACGGCATTATCTTTAACAAAAAAGACTTGTGCACTAAATTTTTTAATTAAAACTATCACATGGAATAATCCCACAATGAGAGCAATTCATATGTCGTTTTTTCTACGATTTCGTATTGATATTTTGCATGTTTAATATTGTTTCTTTAAACTTATTGTACTATTTGTAGCACTTCCCCAGAAACCCGCAAAAACTATTGAAATTTCAGCCGTCACAGTTCGCCGTTATTATTTTTATAAATAATATGGTGATTCAATCAATCACAAAGCAAATTTCAAATTGCTGGGAGTGACAAAATAGTGGTTTTTGGGCCGATGCCTCAGCTTGTATTTCAACCAAATAAACTGCAGCCGCCAACTTGTGCTGTTATTGTGTTCTCATCATGTTGCTCTAGAGATGCAATTAACCGCATTAAACCACAAAATAAAACAAACAACAAATCAATTTGTAAAGAGCTGAAAATTTAAAGTGCCTTTAATAAATACGTGACCTGACATGAAAGTTGCAATAAGAGAAGTATTTATTCAAAAATACAGCGGCAAACCGTTTCTAATAGTTTGTTTGGTTTTTTCTGGCAAAATATTTTTAAGGCGGATGTTTTAAAATATTATTTAAATTTTATTTTTGCCTTTTATAAATTTAGATATATTTATTTACATACATACATTTGTATTTGTTGTTGCTGGGCAATGATTAAGTCGATTGTCCCAAATCTATAAGCCAGATTAAATCATGCAGCCTTGGACATATTAAGACTCTTATTGGCTTCCTACGCCTGCAAGTAAAACATGTGGTTCCTACTAATTTTATATCTTGTGCAAGTTAAAGTCATATTCGGCTTTCACTGATCTTTACGTCTTCGAGGAAGTATGAACCGGCCAGTTCTTTGGACAATTTATTGTCACTTATCCCACCATCATATTCCATTAATACTAATTTCATAACAAATGCACATGGGTTCTTTTGCACTGTCACTAGCGCCTAAGTTCTGTTGGACATGCCAAGGTCACTGTTTGGGATACGCTGCCTTCATTCGGCAGCTCATCGGATAACATCTTCTGTGGTTTTCGTTCACATTTTGTGGCCTTTCAGAAAAATTACGCAGTTGTCACGCAGTCTAACAGATTTAATGCATGAAGCCGTAGCTGGGAATCAATTAGAAAAAGTTCAGCAGAAATCAATTTCAGTGAAAATGTAAAAAAAAAGCATTTAAATGCATTCCAAAGACGGTATTTTTGAGAAAAAAAAACTTGAAAAAATTTACCCAAAAAGGCCTTTAAGAAAACTTAAATTTAAAGTCAGAATTTTGTTGTTTTGTTGAATTAAAACCGAGCAAAAACTGTAAAAGAAATCAGCTGAACAGAAAACTACATTGAACGGCATCTTAGAGCTTTGCAGAATGATTGACATTTTAGAGTTGATAGAATTGATGAAATTTGGTACTGACCTTGTACCGAGCGCACTGTCTGTACTTCTGCTGGTTGATTTGCATTATTAGAACTTCTCAGCAGGTTATAAATAATATAGAAACACTCACATTTACACGACAATTACCTTTTCACCGGGCAGATTAATATCTGCCGGACTAATTCTTATTATATTCTATTTTAAGCAAAAGTATTTCTCATTCAATTTTGTAGCTGAATACGTTAAATAAAGTCTAATAAAAAGTTATTAAGAACTTTTGTCATTAACAAGAGAAGAACAACTATTTAAACGAATGCAATTTACACTTAGCGGTATATTAAATGAGTATAAAAATTAAATTAATTAAAATCTGCTTCTGAAAGTTAAGTAACGAATTATTTGTTTTAATGCCGGCAGTTCTATATTATGGCTTAAAGTTAAATAATAAGATAAAATGAACTCAAACATTTCACTAATATTTAAATCTTAAAAAATTTGCCGCAAAATCCTTTAAAGTGTAATTCACAAACATTCAGTAACATAAATTTCGATTTATGGAATGCAAGGTTGCCAGATGTGTGAGGCTTGATCGGCAAATCGATAATGAAAAATTTTTACAAATTTCCACTTACGAACGTGGCCATTATTTAATTCTAACGAAATGAGAATTATTTTAAAAATATATTTTGTTCAATGTATATTTTTTTTCTGACTCAACAACTTTTTTCTTCTTCTTGTATGTTTGATGTTTGTTTAGAGAAGTGTTCAGAAATGTATGTACTTGGGTCAGCAAATAAATTGAAGGTCGAAAAATAATAATCTTGCATATTTTTGTTATTTATATGTAGCAACAATAAACAATTAAATAAAATATTTTCTTTGTGGGTAAAGTTGTCTGTTTTCGTTCAACAACTGTTTTTGCAAAATTATTATTCCTTTAAAGATTAGCAATTTGTTAATTGATTCGGCGAATGATGTTATTGAGTACGAAGAAAACATTCTGTGTACAGATTGTAACCAAATTTCATTGCGAAAAAAACAACTTTTGGAATCTATTTGAAAATTAAGCCACAGGAGTTTTCAAATTATTGCTAATTTTCTTGTCACAAGTGAATATAATTCGTATAAATTAAAGTTGAAGGAAGTCCAGTTTCTACATTCAGTTCCTATTATTTTTTTAACAAACAAATTATTAATAAATAAATAAGTAAAATATAAAACTAATATGAAATAATCTGCAATAGATTTTTTCTCATATTCAATAAAACAAAGTATTTTTGAAAAAGAATTTTTACTCTGGTAATGGCCGCAACATGTTTTTTTAATAGCTAAAAGTTGCTGGCAACTTTTTTTTTCAACTGGGAAATAACGCGACCAGCCCTTATTTTGCAAGGAATTTCAGCCAATAGCTGATCAGTTTTGGTTTGTCATTGTTTTTGTGTTAAATATTGTTTTGTTGAGAAATTAAAAAAAATCAAATTTAATTACACAAAAAAGCGTCGGCTCGTAGTAGCTGTAAAAACTGCTAAATTATTCTTTTCAATCTTAGCGTCAGCAGCTTATAAAGTTGGTTAAATTTATTTTTGCAAATTTTAACAGTGTACTTATGTCGGACAGGCTCGAGCATGTCTGCTGCAGAGGCTTTGATATGGAAAACCTTATAAAAAATTATTTGTTTATGTATTATATGTTTCTTGCACTATAAAAGCGAAATTAAGAATATTGTGGAAAAGCTACAATTCATCCAAATGACAAATAAACACTCAGACATACATCTAAAAAGCTCAGGAAAGTTGACTGAAGTCTACGGCATCTCTCGAATTCGCCATCAAAATAATTCTAAAATACAAAAATTAAGTGTGTGAAATTTGTTTCTGCTTTTGGTCTGCCTTTTCTCTTTATTTTTTGACAATCCACGAACAATTTGGTAACTTTAATTCATTATCTATTTAAGATTCCTAATTGTCCTTAAAAAAACAACAATAATCTGCTGCATATCTGAAAAGTTTTGTTAAAACTAATTGCAATATGTTTGTATGAAACAAACCGGAATAATTCCCTTTCTGTGAAATTATATAGAATGTAAGTAAAATAATAAACATTTTCAGAATTTCAACAACTAAACCAAGTACACAAAGATGTGTAAAACACATCTTGCTGAGGCAATTTGTTGGCACGCTCAAACCTGCCAACAGTTCAGCGAAGTTAAGTTTCTGCGACAGTTTGGTATCGTGTGTCTGCAACTGTAAACGTAATATGCCACTTGTCATACGCATTCCCTGCCGCATCCGCCAACTAAAGTCTGAAGTGTAGTTGTGCCCTTTAGCCGTACTCTACCGTTCAGTTTGGGTAGATTTTGTAAATGTTTAGTTCTATTGCAGCAAAATATTGTTTAAACTTTATTACGACATCATCATATTGATACTCATAAACGTAAAAACCTGGTCTTGTATAAAAAAGCAAAGTATTTTCTTATTCATTATTTTTATTTATTATTATTATTTAACAATTTGATTGAATGCTGGCAGACCTTTAATATTTTCAAATATTTATTGCGTTCAATATTTTCTATATTTTGTTTTAAAATTAAACAAATTTTCTTAACAATTTCTATAAAATTTCTGTAAAAATATCTATTTATTATTATTATTTATTTATGCTTTAATAACAACAAAACCTTCAAAACTTTCAAACAAAAAGTTTGCTGATCCTATAAAATTCCCTGTTTGATTCATATTCCAAAAAAATTGCTTACTAAAAAAACAGACATCTTTCTTTTCTAAACAAAATTAATTACCGAACTACATTTTCGTTGGCTTAGTTTGCAGTACTCGCTGAACTCGTGAAAACTTGTTAC
This sequence comes from Epicampocera succincta, assembly GCA_932526305.1. NCBI lineage: Eukaryota > Metazoa > Arthropoda > Insecta > Diptera > Tachinidae > Epicampocera > Epicampocera succincta. Next base: position 66,625,377 of record OW052034.1, read on the forward strand.
CGGTTTGGAAAAGAAAAAACCGTAACCAGACTTGTTTCTAATGATTTGTATAAAAAAATGGTCTGTAGCGATGTTCAGCTTCATAGTTCGAACAATTTTTTGATATGAGCAATATCCAGTCGGTCGGGAGAAGATATATCGCAATTCCGTAGATTGTGTGAAAAATTGGAGTATATAAGGCACGCCTTGTGCCACATTCAAAGGCTATATCGTAATAGAGCCTAAGCTGCTGTATCATTGATAGACTATACACCACATCGTAGGCTTCATTATGAGAAGAAGTAGACTTGTAGCAGGCAGACTGTGATTTTGATTTACTGATTGATTTACATCAGGACTTACAAATATGGCCTTATCTGCGGGGAGACCAGCTTTCAGTCAAGAATAGTCACCTTAACCTGTGCCCAACACCAGGATGCCTCTTTCAAACCATTCCAAGGGGGCCGTTGGCCTTAGGTGAAGGTTTCGGAAGAACCTGCACAACCGAAGACACACAGGAATTTCCTACAGTTTTGGTTGTCGTTTTAATCGAGGAACCCTCGAAAAGCATAGTGCTCCAGCTTGGAATACCCCAAGGAAAAGCCTGCTCTCCGACGAGCCTTTTAGAAGTAGGCAGAATCTAGACAGGTCTGAAATAGATTTTGCTACATGAGAAATTGTTTGTGTGTGTGCGATTCGCTATTCGGTCCGTACTTGCGGCTAACGCTTATCTGTACTTGTCGGAAAAGTTTTCATCATCATCAAGTATTTCTATCGATTACATTGTACTGCAGTGATTCAGGCTCGTATATGGCATCAGATATTTTCATAACGTAGGCGGCAAGTTTTGCTTATTCAAAAAAAATCAAGTAGTAACGTTTGCAACGTTCAGGCAAATAATTCTTACAACAACTTGAAATAAATAATATGATATTGGATTTTTGATACTCCATTTTTTTTGCGAGTATTATAAAAATTTATTAAAACCTTTAATATTTATAATAATACGACTGCACATTTTTTAGCTTTTATTGCACAAAACTGATTTTAAATATTTGGTATTTGGTTTCAGCCAAAATCGTTAAACCAAATGGAATATTTGTTCAGGAAAACTGTAAAATATTGTTCTTTTAAATCAAACTGTGCACATAAATTGCGCAGAACTGCGCTAATATAAAAATTTACTTAAAACTTTTATGAAAGCATTAAATTTATTTGCAATTTGTTGGTTATTTTTTTTTATATTCTTTTTAACTCAAAAATAAAACCAACAAATATTATTTACGATGATAAAAATGCAAAATATTTATTTAACTATTAAATTCATTCATATGTCTGCGGCCACAAGAGAAAATCTTATAACTCTCACTTAGTTAATAAGTTTTTTATTTAGTTGTGCGTTTATGTTTTTTTTGCAGTTTGATAGACAGATTGTTTAGAAAAACGAATTAAATATCTCACAATAACAATATAAATAAACAAGTGATGGTTGCCGGGAAGGAAAACAATTATGTTTTTTATAAACAATTCTGTATTCAGAAAGGTTTTTCGGAATGCAGAAGATATTGCTGTAGTGATATTCCAAATTAGAGAATTTCTTTTAATTTAAATAAAAAAGAAATAAAAATATTTTGTTGAATGACTAAATTTGGGCTTCAATGAAACGAAGAAATAGTCAACAGCTTTTATGTACATATATTGCGACAACAATAATACAACAAGCCTTGACAATAATATAGTGAATTTGGCTATTGTATTATTTGTTATAAAACAAGAAAGTTGGTCATATCAAAGAATGTTCAGTACTACTATATGGTTGTACAAAATATATTATGGTTGTTTACAACAATAAAATGAATAAGAAAGTGTTTAATGTGAACATGGTAAATCACTTGCAGGTGGAATAGATAATAATATCTATTATACTATAGATAATAATATCAAAGGAAGGAGCTTTGAGCTTCTTTCAAATAATATGGGCCTTCAAATTCCAGAAATCGAGCTTCTTAAAAGAATATATATAGTAATGCAAAAGCTAAATGCTAGTTTATATTATAGGAAAAACGATACGTGTAAGAAAAGTGATTATGGAATTTTCCGATAAACATTCAGAATATTCTTTTGAAAAGTAGTCAGTGTCACAAGTACAGTGAGACTTGATAGATCCGTACGTAACTTTCGGGATCGGACGGATTCGGGGTAATCGAATTTCCCACGGTATAGAGTAATTTTTTATACTTATATTTGGGCCTGTACATATAATCGAATTACATATGACTGTTCAATGAACAACAAAACTTTGTGTAGAGAAAAATGTGGATATGAATATTGCCGGTTAATCGAATGGTGGCCAGTCGAGGCTCAACTGTACTGACTTGCAACTAGTTTGGCCTCGCTCCCAAAACATATTTTTTCAAATATTTTCAGTCAAATAATTTGCTGAATAAGTAATTTTTTTTGTCTGAATATAGACACAATTTAAACATTTTGTTTAATATATAAATTGTTTTATTTTTATTCTGCAGGCTTGTCTGCTAAAATATTGTCTATATTAAAAAGAATTGTTTTCACAAATTGGATACAATTATATAATATATTTATAATATACATTTATTTATTTAATATTTAAAATGTTTTAATTTTATAACAAACATTATTAATATTTTCTAGCGTTCATGGTTGTTTCAAGTGCAGCAACAGCCTTTAAGTTTTATTCCAATTAAAACAACGATTTAGTCAATAGATGTTTGTAGGACTGTGCTGCATATCCCATAATACTCGACAACGTAGTTGCCATATCAAAAAAAGAAGACAGTAATCTCAGTTATTCAAAGCAAACGATTTTGTGTGGCGATCATCGCTTATACAAATCCTGCAGCAGTTATTTTTAGTAATTTTAAGTAACTATTTTATCTAGGCGATAGTGGGAAAGAGGTCAGGAGAAGTAGTGTTTCGCTAAGGCTGCCACAATTTAACTGATGCTGTTCTGCCTCGACAATGCGTAGTCACACATCAATTAACCCAACATTCCCAAACTTGCATTCCAAATTGTATTTACAAGGATTTCAATATTACAGGTTTTTTGTTATTGTTTTTAGTTAAATGTAAAGAATTGTTTTCTTTGCTAGGAGTCGAACCTACGACCTTTCAAAAAAAAAAATCGTACAAAACTCAGTTTAGCGCCAAACCATCAATCTGGTGGCTTTACGCGTCAACAATTGTCTGTGACTTATTGGATGAGTTCTAGTTGCCGTTATAAAATTTATTGTTGATGATGATGTTACAAATTGCTGCCGTTTCTATTGTACGTGCGTACATATTGCTTGTCAAATGCAAAACAGTAATACGATTTTTAACATTTGAATTGCCAACTAACACATCGTCATATATACTAGATATTTGTGTATATTATTTTGAATCAGTAGAGCAACACATTCAGGCGTGAATAACTAGTTTAGAAGTGCGGTTGGTCTAACGTGGTTATGTTTTACCTCAACTATTGATGAATGAAGAAAAAAAAAATAGCACATGAGCAGATAACATTTTTTATTTTGATTGAATACTGCAATCTTGTCACAAGTCATTTTAAATATTGTTGCGAGTTCGTTATTTAACGTTTAAATGATGCAAAAAGTACTAAATACAGTTAAAATGTTATTCAAATTAATGCTCGCTACAGCCAAAAAAGTTGCCAATTAAACAACTACCGTTCATGAATAGGAGGAAACTGTACTGAAGGTGGCGCAGTTAATGGCGCTGCACTTGTGAGGAAACCGAGAATGAGTAGCGAAAAAGCAGTTTTGTTTCTGCATTCAGTGAGCAATAAAAGTGGACATTTTTGTGGATGCGGCAGAGCACTTGTGACTGAAACAAAGCAATCAGAGCTCAGTATAACAAATGATATATAGTCCAGAGCCATTGGTCTGATCGGACAACGTCAACTAACAAAAAATGCTGCAGCTTAGATTTATCAAATGATTGACTTTTATGGCCTGATAAATTTAAGATCTTAGTATTACTGATACTGGAGTTTAAGCGTTTTTATTGTTCACTAGCTCAATGCGGTTTGCTCTGCTACCGCCCGCAACATTTTAGTAGACGTCTGCCAAATGCAAACAGAATTAATTTTATAATCAATTATGGGGGTGAGCCTATAATTCAATGCAGAGTCGCACTTAAATGTTTTGAAAATTTCAGGTTTGGTCTCTTTGTAGACTATTTGTCATTTGTTTTGAAAGTAAAATTTGTGTTATCAGCTTTAGATGAAACTCTTTATCACTTTCGTTCAGTACTAATGAGTCTCTCTGCTTCAAACACCAACGGCGTATCGTTACCCTTAAGTTGTTACACGGGCAGCTTTTTGCATTTAGACGAAATTATTTGCTTTTTCTTGTAATTTATACACCTTCGGTTTCTTGAGCTAATTTTGTAAATATGACAATTTACGACAACAAAAAAGCGATTAACCGGAAGTGGACAATCAATAACATATACATATATATATATTTATACTATTGTATATATTTTTAAAGGGAATCCCCCAATTCCATTATAATTCATATAATGAATTTAGTTCAACTGTTTCTAAAGTTAAAATTTTCGCTTTAATTAGAATTGAAGTTTTATAATGTCAAAAAAATTGTTGACGTTTGAGAAGGTTGATGACATGGCGTGTTGACGTAATCCCGAGCGCACTGTGTAACACAGTTTTTGTTATAAGTAATTTTAATAAATTTCTTTTAATTTAACTGAAAGCATTTTACAAAAAGCGACAATGACAATATAAATATTATTCTAATAGGAAACAGTTCTTAATTGATAATGTTTTTCATGATTTTAGTCCGGTTTTTTAATCTCCGTTTCGGCAGGATCGTAGATTCCTAAAACCATTTCTCCATTTCTTTTTTGTTATCAATTTCAATTTAATCTCCTAAAATTTTTAATTTTTGCACTTAAAGGCAATATATTTCTTTCGAATAAAAACTTAACAAATTTCAGTTCTTACACATGATCACATGAATGTGAATGTAAAAATTTATATATTGTACATGTGGTTACAATATCGGTTTTAACACGAAACTTTTCGTGTCCTTTTTTTACTCACATGTAATCGTTTTTATCATCAATAAGATATTGTTATTCATTATAGCGCGAATTCGTTAAAGTAAGTAGTTGTGACTGTCAGTGTTGCCAACTTTTCAAAGGAAAAAAAATATCACCTAAAAGAAACTGAAAAGTAGCTGGAAAATAGTTAATCTAAAATGTATTAGACAATTTAACGATTAATCGTTATTTGTATTTTTACGTTCAAATTCTTTTGCAAATTTACAACAAAAAAAATTTTGAGAAAAATAAATTAAATTACATCAATTTATTCACTTAAATTCATTTCGTCGAAATTGACTTGAATTTGCCAAAAAAATTCTGTTTTTCTGTGTAAAGCTAATTTTTTCCAACCATGATTTTCCGCATGATACACATGTATATGCGTACACCTAGAGAAGTTACAAACGTTTTTTTATTTGCTATTTTATTGTTAATAGTGTCCAGTTTTTTTAAAAGTAATTGTTTTTCGCATTTTCCAAAATTTAAATTCAATTGCGAAACAACTATTTGCAGCTGCTTCTGAAATGAACTCAAGTGTCTTTTGCACCGGACTGATTGAACTCGTCGGATTTCGGCCGCCACGTCAAGTTGAAATTATACAGTTTCGTGACACTCTGAATGAATATTTTGCAACTTGACTGCAAACTTGTAAATTCGTCCGCTTGGGTTTATATATATTTTTAATATTTGACGAACGTTGATGCAAACTTTAAATTTTGTGTACAAAATATTGAAAATAACACTAAGAACTTTAATTATGATTTTTTTTCAATAATGGAATTTTTCAATGCTGAGGTTTTATTTGCTTTTGTCAATGTGATACGTTCAGATTCAATATTCTTTCATGCTTGTACTGTAAGCGATGTAAGTTTTTATAAATCGTATTTTTTTAATCTCCCACTGGGCCTCTTTTATTATATTGTACAATATATGAAAGTTATTATTCATTTTAATGGCATCTGATAGCAAAAGCGTTCAATATGCCCAGTAACGTGGCTGGACATTTTCCTTGAAGCAGTTTTGTTTGTGCTATTTTCTCCAGAGGTGGTTTTTGTTAGCCAAAATATTCACTGGTGGCCGAAAAGCATGTACTTATCTTTGAGCCAATACACATTATAGATTAGGCTCCTATTTAAAATGCAGCTGTAACATGTCCTCGTAAGGGTGACAGGCGAAAGATTGTAGAATTTAGTTACAGCAAAACCTGCTGTTAAGGCTTAATCTGGTGCTGGAGTAACTTCCGCTGGTGAAATGTTCAACTTCTCATCACCGTCCCCATATGGTTTACCAAGCACTATTAGGTAGGAGCTTTTTATGACATGTGAAGGCCGTACCTAACGCAAACCCCTTGCTGGAGAGCTCGGGAAATCTAACTATATCAGTAATTACTTAGACAATAAAAGGAAAGACGAGGCTTCTGAGTTGCTACCCCGAAATTCTCAAGGAAAAACAGACTTTAAAAAACTCGCCATTATATTCCTCGCAATCTAGTTGCTTAGGAAGAACAGAAATCTATAGCAAGATAACAGCAGCTTGGGGACATTTGGATCAGTAAAAATATACCACTATTATCAGTATCTACCAACGCCTCAGTTCCTCAGTTTTTGGGCTTAGGCCACAGCCAGAAGGTTTGGGACAAATTAAGAAACTCGACTTGTGACCAACACCAGGGTCCCTTTTTAAAGATATCCCAGGTACATGTTGATCAGCGTTGTGCCAGTTTCGAAAGAACCTGCATAGCAAAAGACATACATGAACTTTCTGGAGTTTTGGTTGGGATGTCCATCCAGCAGAACTCCGTACTTCCGAAATCAGAATGCCAAAGTTTGATATACAAACGTTTTTTTTTTTTTCTGTAAATCATTTCTGAATGTATTTCTTTGTTGCTACGCCATCTTGCCAATTATATCTTTTTTATTAAGATATAAATAAATTACATCGTGAAAGAAGAGATTGAGACATTTTCGAAAGCAAAGATTCTGCGGAAATCCTATAGACCCGTACAGACGACGGCGATAGATGAACCATGAAGTATGACGAGTATATGACGTCAACACAGTGAGGCGCTTACAAATTCAAAGATGGCGATAGGAAACAATAACGACGGGAACCATACACGAGGAAGGCGGACGCTTCGTTGGAGAAGCCGGTTGAACGAATGATCGAAACGCATGGCAATTGTTTTCCAAATGGGTTATAGTGTCCTCTAGGTAAGTAAATAAGATTCCTTTAAAGTCAAGCGGTAAGAAAGCCTCTCACGGCAGACGGCTCTGTCCCCAGTACAGGAGGTTTTTTCCTCCCAACAATATTCATAACCTTAAAATAATTTCTGATATTGCTGACTTTAAATAAAATATGAATTGTTGTTTAACCGCAGCCTCAAAATGACGAGAATATATTCATGATTTTTAAGAATAAATACATGCAATTGTTATTTTGTTGCTATTTTCATATGACTCGCCGGCACCCACCAACAGCAGAGAGTGGCGGCTGCTGCCTCAATTGATGCAGGTTTGTAAGATCAATGGAGAGTTTGTATACGAAAAAGAGTTTTTAAATATTTAGTTTAAATTTCTTACACTTAAATAAGTTTTGGTCTCAAATCGGTCATATAAAAATCATTTTAAATCTGCCAAAACTATTATCTGAAGTTACATAATATATTTAAAAATAATATGTTTAACAAAACCATAATGTTTAGTTGATGGTTTTATATAAGACTGATAGTGTTTATATAAAATTATGTACAAGTAATCAAGCATCTATTGTGTTCAGAGGTAAAACTGCTGTCATCCGGATTTTCGTCATCTATTCGTTAAAAAACTGTTTAGCCTAATCCGGCAGTGGATCAACTGGAATTTTGTATTACTCGGACTTCTTATACCCGGCCTATTGTACTGTTCTAAGTTCGCTAATTTTTGTGTGTACAGTAAATAATTTCCCTTGTAGAATATTTATATCTTTCTCTCTGTTCAACCGCAAACACTTTATTTTCAAAATAAGAATTATTTTTTTAAATGCCTCTACTTTATAGCAAATAAAATAATATTAATTTTTTGCAAATCAGTTGCATTTCAGTGTTTCAGCAAATAAATATTAAAAATATTGTACATACACAAGTATTTTTTACATATTTTATAATGGCAAACTATAGAGTTGAATATACAACTGAAGACCTCAAGTGGCCGGTAAAAATGCAACTATTTTCAAATTCAAATACAAATTAATACTATTTTTGTTTTAATATTGTGAATTAAGGCCTACGTTGCCACTGTTGTCTTGGAGGGCGAACGACTCGAGAAGGCAGAGAGAGTTTTAGAAAATGCTCTGGTCACTTTAGAGGCCTACGGGGGTCCCCGACTACTCGTTCACGAAATAAAATCCGCCCGGAGAACGGGCATATATTTGTACGAAATAAGTTGTACACTTATAGATTCCGCCGATGAAATGCAACCCTGTTTTGCAAAGATTTTGAATGAGCCCTGGATGAAGGCCAACAGCGTGGCGGCCGCAAGTTTTGAATTTGCCAGAGACGGCTGCGATGAAAATGTGAAAAAATTGGTAATGAAAAGAAGAAAAACTATTAAGTATTACAAGGACAGTGAAATTACTGAGGATGAAACCCAAGAAGTGGGTGCGGGAAATGAAGCGGCAAAAAGTAGGAGTTTGTTGGGGGTCAAACAGATAACGGATGTGTAATTATGATAAGATAAGATTAATAAACATTTTTATACAGTTTAATGTATTTAATAAAAAATAATGTTATAAAATGATAACAAGATTCTACAGGGGTCCTTAAAAACACTCTTGTGGCTAATCTTGCAGCCGTAATTAACAGTTACATTTTTCATTTTTGTGGAAGTCTGTATATAGCAGCCAGATTGAATATTTGGTTGGATTGGGGGCAAGTTAGTGTACAATATTATAGGCTACGTCTATAGACGAAATGAAAGCAAAACTTAATCTTAAATTTTTTATGTTTTTAGGCGCGTAAGGAAATTGCTTTCCAAGCAATAGACTTTGGTGCATCGAATGACCGATCCAATAACCCTACTTCGATATCGAATGCTATTATCTCAGATTCATTCCATATTCAGCATTCCATATGGCGCCAAAATTCACTATAGCGTATGCGGTGATCACTGAATTTTTTTTAAAACATGTCGTTTTTTTTCAGGACATAAAATTCGGTTAAAAAAAGATATTTTATATATCAGTGGAAAAAGAGTGTCAGTGTAAACTGGTGTTATGTTCGTTATAGAGATGCCCATAATGTCGAGCAAGTTTTATTTATGACAGCTCTGATTGACTTTTTATAATTTGCTATATTTCTGTCAATAGTCAAAAGCTTGGCAAAGCTTTTTCAGTCTGTTTGTTGTCAAAATTAGAAATGTTGCCAAACCTATACAATAATTGTGATATATATATTTTTTTAATACAATTTTATTTACAATCTGTCCAATAGAGGACATTGAATAAATTTAATCTCAAATTAAAACAACTTGTTCTTCAAGTCCAATGAGAACAACAAATTCGAAAGTTAGAGAATTCAGATATTTTTACATAATTAAAAGAGTAAATTTAACAATTTGAAACTCTCTGTGTTAATTCAGAAATGGCAGATATGGCGTATTTTAAGTCCCCTGATTTCGTTGCGTGTTGTCTTTATATAAAATAATATTGTCTATTTTTCTTGCTTTTTTTTATATTTAAGTCCATAGTGCATAAGAACATATCATCATATGATTTGAAAAAAGCCAGACAGCTACAAAAAATTCAAAGTCTTTTTTTTTTGATGATCATAATGCACCGTATGAAAACATCCCGTTTCCGGAAACCTTTTCACGCCTGCAGTTTAAAAATAACAAAATTCTGAAAGCCCCAAAAACATTTTTAAATTTAGTTTATATCTCTGCAAGTTATACACAAAACTATATATTTTTCTTTCTATATTAATTATTACATAAAAAACGAAAATAAATAAGTTGAGGAACTGGACAACAAGCCTGGGGAAATAAACTCCGGGATGAATTTCCTATATTAATAGACAACTTTTAATAGGATGATCAAAAAGGTTGCTCGAAATATTAGTAAATAAATAAAATGTAAGACAAAATCATAGCATTTTTTTTAACTATTCGACTTAAAGCCGAACTGAAAAGTGAATATAAACGAAAAAATATTAATAAAAATTAAGCTTCAAGTCCAAAAAAAAAGTTAAATTTATAAACTTTTTCATATTAGAGTTTTTTTTTTGCTTTTCTTGTAAAAATTTTTCCATACAACTTAGGGCCCATTTAAAGCCATGTGACGATAGGCACTTCTGTATTTGAATAATATTGTTTTCAATACAAGGTTAATGTACTAAAATAGTAACATACGTACAGTAGAGTCACAATAATTCGTACCAAATTGTTGGGTCCTTGAGAAAGTTGCGTTAAATCGCTGTAAATTTAGACACTGAATAGCGGATCACTTCGCTTGTCATTCTGCAATAAATCGATTGTAGGGCAAGTTGATCGATTGTGCACTCGTGCTGCAACAACACTTTTTCTCGCCTAAAGTGGTGGGTTCTGCTTTAAGTCAATATCGAATCTGCCTAAAAGTTGTAAATAACATTTTCATTTCATTTGGGAATCTATGTGAATGGATGCCTGCATCCGAAAAACCTGTAGCCACTGAGATCCGCCTTTGGCCTTTTCGGGTGCACATTCATCCAGTGCAACCCAGTGTTTTGATTGTTGCATAGTCTCTGGCGTATTGTCATGCATCTAAGTTTCGTCTAAGGTTACATAATGGCATAAAAACTCGTTCCGATTGCGGTCTAACAACGCCACATACGAATCTCCCCAATAGCTTTTATTATTATATACTTTTGTGTTTTTTTTTTTTTTTTACCTGATAGAAACTTGTTGTTGTTCTGTATATATTTTATCACATATAAAAGCACATCGCTCATGTGTATTTGGCTTCTTTTAACGCGCCATTACACCTAATTTTGGATTTGAGTTGTAGGATTTGTTAATTTAACCCGCTGTTCTGCTTATACATACATTTCTTTTTATCCAACTACTTATAAATTTGTCTTATTAGTCAATTCATACAATTTCGCCATCACTTTCGTACTCGTAAATAGGAAAGTGCAGGGTGGGTAAACATCGTGCTGGTGGCGACTACATAAGTTATGCTCAGCTACGCCAACTCGTCTACGGCGGTGGGCAATAAGAGTTGTGGCAGTTACGATGCCCAACCACCCAAGAAATTACTACCTCCAGCCAGCTCTTACAGACTGAATGGTATTTCTACTCGTATAACAGAACATGTACAATTGTAGGTCACTTAATCTCTTAAGCAGAGCACGGCTTTTAAGCCCGTCTAATGAATATGAAGTGATTTTAAATTAAATAATTTCAATGCCTCGCTAGACAAAACACCAAAATTTAATTTGTTTAATTGTTTTACTAATCCAACAACAAGCGTATTACAGGCATTTAGATTTTAATTCAATTAGGCACAACAATTTGTCATCACTAATTGACCATAAAAATGCAACATCAATGCGCGCTATTTATAGCTAAATATTTATTGTTTAACGCTGAAATTGCATTCAGTAGATACGATTTATATTGGGCTTGTAGGGAAAAGGATTAAATCAAATATTTCACTTTTACAGCAGTACAGTTTTGAATACAACTCTGGCATTGTTAATTGTTATCGGCTACTAGCACAAGTCTTTCCCCTCTTTTCAACAAGTTTCGTCTACCCTATTTTCTGTTAAAATCATTTCTGTGGGGACTCTGAGCTAATTAGTTCATAGTATATATCCATTGTGGTCATTCTACATCAGTTCATGTTGGTGAGTCTGAATAAATATCTGGACTTGTAACACGATGTGGAACATTAACGTTCGCCAATAATTTGCCCCACAGAAAACTGCCTAAAAGCAAATTAACTGCCATAATGCGGGCATGTCGGAACTCATTAGTGTCAGCGTGAAATGAACTAGACAAAATAAACCTCATAAATAGTTAGCACTGAAATCAGATTTTTTCGGGGGGGGGGGGGGGGGGGGCATTGACTTTCGGAGCGAAACTAAAACTAAATTTATTGATTGATTTGATTTATTTATTTGTTGATTGACTGATTTTTTATCCTTTTTTAAAACATGAAAGAATAAATTCTGGCATAAAGCGAATTTAGTACTTTGGCAAATAAAGGCGTTATAGGGATTATTATTGGGGCCGAAATATTTGTAAATAATATATCGAGCTCTAATTCATTTCATATTGTTTCGTTGCGTAAAATCTTCGAGGCCAGGATTGTCATAATTTGGAAAAACATTTAGTATAAACACAAAAGCGAAAGAATTTCAATTTTTTTTATTACATTCACAATTCATTGCAGAGATGAAAACTTGTTTTTTTTTTGGTTGTGGATGTATTTTTAAACACAACTGATATTTACTTTTGCTGCTGACAATATATAATTTGAGAATTTACTTGGACCCTTAAAAGCACAAATAATATATGAATTAGTCGTGTGACCTTTTTGTGTGTCAGATTCCCTCAAATCACCGTTTTCGGCGACACACGTATTTAGTTCATTATAGTTTTATAATTGGTACCAATTCAATTACCTATAATTACATTTATTGCATATAACTTTCACACAATATACCTCTACGCCTGGACATTATTTAACATTATTTAAGTTACCTTTTACGCATAAACTTTCACGTAAAAGTAAACATTATGACTGTCCATAATAATTATTTATAATTGTTGTTCATTTCGTACATAATTCATGGCTGTAATGAAAACAATAGTTTTAATATTTAATAATGGTTGTTAATTGCATCTGCAGCAGACACTTCAATAAAAGTGTCAAACTTTCATTATTTTTGTTGTTTTGTATGAAATTTATGGTGTAATTGTGAGACACGAAAGATTTTATGCTAAAAGCAGGCTTTTTTTGTGTTAACAAATTACATATACACATGCATATGTGTAATTAAGCATCTCAATACATTTTTAATTGTATTTATAAGGGGGCACAAAAGTAGGCAATTATGGTGCGCTTGGGATCAACACACGGTTTCGTTAACACTCGCAAATATCAACGCTTGTTCTATTCGCACTGTCTGTTCTAAAACATTAACTAAACCATAAGGTCCCAAAACGTTCATTCTAAATAAAGCCAAACATTAACTTAAGTAACCGTTAAACTAAATTTGCTATATGAATTGTTTACGAATTGGGGGGTTCCCCTTAAAACTGTGAAGTATAGAAATGAAGTAGTTAATTTTTGAATTAGTTTTAGGGTCTGGTAAAAGAGGGTAGCCCAAACATAAGGGAAATGAGCCCAAACATAAAATTGTTGAATTGAATTTTTAGTGATTTTGGGGGTTCCCCTTAAAACTAAGAAGTATAGAATTACAGTAGTGGATTTTTAAATTAGTCTTAAGGTCTGGTAAAAGTCGAACGTATGAAATGAGCCCAAACATAAAATTGTTGAATTGAATTTTTAGTGATTTTGGGGGTTCCCCTTAAAACTAAGAAGTATAGAATTGCAGTAGTGGATTTTTGAATTAGTCTTAAGGTCTGGTAAAAGTCGAACGTATGAAATGAGCCCAAATATAAAATTGTTGTATTGAATTTTTAGTGATTTTTGGGGTTCCCCTTAAAACTATGAAGTATAGAATTACGGTAGTTGATTTTTGAATTACACTTAAGGTCTGATAAAAGTCGAACGTATGAAATGAGCCCAAACATAAAATTGTTGAATTGTAAGCAAATTTGGGGGTTCCCCTTAAAACTAAGAAGTATAGAATTATAGTAGTGGATTTTGGAATTAATCTTATGGTGTGTAAAAGTCGGTATCTAAAAATAAACGAAAATAAATCAAATCACGAAAAATCAAATATTTTGGAGTTATTGCAAAAAGCTGCCAATGTGATGGTTAATAAGCAGAGACAAACAAAGTCTTGAGTAGATTTTGGTAAAAGTTTTCAAATCTACGCAGTGCACCGTGATTTTTCTTCATAGAGTACCTGGGATGGCATTGAAAATTTTACAATTACAACAAATAGCTAGAAAGGTTGTACTTTTCTGACGTCAATTTGTGAATTCAGTAAATCTTTTGTTTGCGTTAAGCCGCAAAGAGTTGCCGCTAGTAGTCCGCTTCTCTCTTTGGCTTTAATTGTATTAAAACTTATTCTTATTCTCTAATGGCTTGCAATCACTGACGTACTCGTGATGGTGGCTCATATTTGTAAAACTTGATGCCCCAACAAAACATTAAACGGCAAAAATTATTCCCACCAAACTCATGTTTCACCTAATAAGCAAAATATTTTAGACTATTCGCCGCTGCAACTGGTTAATTGAAACAAATGCTGCGCACATTTTGCAAATAATCAGATTATTTTGCCACCATTTTAATTTAGTTTATTTGTTGTATCCAGGCATTTGAAAAGTGCTGTTTATTTATTTGCTTGAATTTTAATAAAAATCATTTATTTCAACAATTATGCAAACAGTTTGTAAATAACATGCAATTATCTGTTTCGTATTGTTTTGGCTAAATTCGTTTATGCGATTTTTATTTGCAGTTATTGCAATATGAATATATGGACGCACATACATACATACATCCGATTAAATATTTTCTTTCAATTATTAATAATAAAAGTTCATTTACATTGTGCCCACTAATTGAGACTAGTTGTTGCTGCAATGTGGCACTTGCTGCCCGCTTAATTATAAATATGCATGTTTTTGTTGTAAGTCTTATATATTGTATAATCATACATATCTGTTTATGGCATTGAATTTCAGATTGCCATTGATAGACTTCCCTAATTGAACTAAAATAATACCGTTCGTGTAGGAACTATCCTGACTGCGTTCTCGATTTCTATATAGCAGGGATTTTAATAGAACTACTGAAACAAAACTTTGATATTTCAATTTCAATTATACTTCAAAACGACAAAAGTTTGCGGGCACCATATTATTGTTGAATATATGTACATATATGTTTGTGATTGCAGTCGGTCAATCATTTAATATGATTGGTTTAGACAATACTATTTTTAAAATAAAGCGCCTGCTAGAACTGGTTGTTTAGAGTGTAAACATATATTTGTTGAAATTATTAATAAATGTAGCCGTGAAAAATACTATTGTTAGTGCCAATCTTACTGATGGAAATATATCGGCCGTTATATATTATTAATAAAAATAATATATTATAATTAAAATCGATATAGCATCTTTGAAAACTAAATATATACTCGTGTTATATTCCATTCCATAGATCGAAAAATATTGAAAAAATTATTTGGTGGAATTTTTCGTTTTTCGATTTAGATTTTGCTGTAAATTTTTTTCCGACATATTTTTGGCCAATCAGGCCAGGCTTGGACTACTGTGAGCTTTGAAAAGATAAAAATGTAATCGCTGAGAGAGCTCAAGGACATAAAAAAAGTGCCTACTCGAACTGGTTCAAGTATATCAAAAACGCTGGCACAATTGTATTATCTCAGAGAGAGACCATTTTGAAGGATACAAAACAAAAATTAATAAATTTTTGTAAAAATGAAAATTCACTTTATTTTTTGAACATATAATATATATAAAAGTAGCTCTTGTCACAGCAGTCTTACACCGCATGAGTAGTTGATCCATTGTTAAAAAAGTTTTGCTTTATTAATATAGTTTAAAGCAATTATAGGAAAACCTACAATAAAGTTCTAATCTAGTGCATGATACATGGTTGTGCATGCCTGCGCATGCTGGTCCTTTTACTATCATACAATTGGTGTTAATTTTATTGAAAATTTATTGTTGAAATAAAACTAATTAATTACATCTGTTTGCAGCCCTAGGAAAATACACTTGCATGAAGGTAAGCAAATTTTTTTAATTTTTCCTGTCATAATACAATAATTGTTTTGTTTTGTTTTTAACTTGTTGTGTAAACGATTTATGTTAAGGGCAAATAGTTGGGGAAACATGTCATGCCTACATATTTCAAAATTATTCACATTTCCTTGTTTTTGGTTGTTGCTGAAAAATCAAACTCAGGGCGAAACAAAACGTGCTAAAAAGAAGCGGCCATATAACTGATCAATCTGGCCAACTGCATATAACATTTTTTGAACGCGAATAACCAAAAGCGTTTGTTTCAAACCATTTTATAACACAATTAATTCTTTAGCTTTATGCAAATTGAGCGCAGCAATTCTTTTAATGGCTTTATTCCAATATTAGCACGACTGTCAAAAAATTAAGGCCACTAAAGAAATCGCCAGGTTTAGAAATAAATACAAAATTATAGACTCCCTTAAGTAGATGTTTCGAAATCATATTCTCAAAGCTGACCAACCAGCTCTAAAGCCAGGCCGAAGCAAATGTTTTCCCTCATTTTTATTATTGTAACAAAAGCAAAAGTGAAAAAATACCGTCAAGTCTTAAGCGTCCGGGTGCACAAAGTTCAAAACTGTCTCTGCAGGCTTTTGGCGAAAGTCTTTGCTTTGAGCAGTTTCTCTCATTGGCTTTAATTTAATGCCTCATTTATAATTTCTAATTAAAACAATATTAAGCCCAGAATCAGTGCACATTAAACACACAAAAGAAGCTTTTTAATCCCTTCGTTATGTAAATGAGATTGTGCCAAAAAACCGACAAACATTTACATAAATTATTCTGTGTAAGAAACAGGAGGACAGAAGATGAGGAGCAGTTGATAAAAGTAATAAAGAGGTGGAATTACACAACATTTGCATTTAATAGTAAGAAAAAAACCACAGGGGACAATAAGAAAAAACAAGTTAAAGACTGAAGCAGCTAAAATTCTAAAAAATTAACAAATTGATGCCCAAGAAATTCATAGTATTTATAATAAATATGTCTACTTTTGAAATGGTTTTTAATTAAATGACAATTATTGCGCTTATAAATAACGATAAAGTCATATTCCTTAAATCAATTAAGCACTTAATAAGTTCAATGGAAAAAAAATCCACTCTTCTCGACTTTTAATTAATTTTCCCCAGCAAATTTGGCATCACAAATAATAAAGAATCTGGAAAAAAGCAAAAATTAGTAAATAAGATACAACATCATAAAGTCAAAACTCAGCATATAAAACAATTTGGAAAACATTCAATATGAAACACATACACATGCACAAATTTATTAAACTCGACGTGGGTGTATGTATTTATGTATGAATGTATGAATGTTTGCATGCATTTGAAAGAGCATGAAAAGAACTGCTGGCACTGTTTTGCTTCCAGTATGAGTTATTTGGCCAACTTAACCTTTTATTTTCTTGTTATTTTCAAAGTTTTCCATTTCCAAGCTGAATAAATTTCAACCTTTAATAATTCTTTTTGATAGTTGTTTTTATTGCAGCTTTTCCTTTTGTTCTTGATTGTAACATGAAGTTGAACTTTTTGGTAATAAATGTTTATTGTATTTTCTTTATATTTTAAGTATAAAAGACTAATTGAAACGACCATATGATTTTAATGGAAACAAAACTTAGACAATTATTTTTTTTTCAAATCTTAATTAACTAGTTGATGTGTCAAAGATATTGGCTTGAGCTAAAAACCATTCAACGCCACCTCATCTTTACAAATTTTTTAAATTCAAATCTTAATATAATAGCCGCGAAATAACTGCTGTGAATAGAGTTAAGTAGGCAATTTTCTAAGCTACGCTATATTTGATAATCAGTATTTTTTCCATGTTTTAGCTTGAACTGTGACTCGATGTGGCTTTATAAGTCGCACATGCACGCCCCGAGATATTTGAAATATTGTTCAGAAACACCAAAAAGAGCGTCACGTAAAAATTCCGCTTCCCCTGATAATGTCACAATGAAATGTTTTTATTTCGGTGCAGAAAAAACTTAAGAAACTTGTTTTTTACTTTGTAATCCCATTTCTAGACATTTACTTTAAATAAGAAAAATCTGTACATTATTTTACATTTCCTTTATTAACGTTAACGTTAGTAAGAATTAGACGTATTTAAAGTGATTTAACCAAAAAAATTGTTAAAGCCATTGGACTGCAGCTCTCCAAGTAAATCTTAATAAGTTAAAGAGATGCCATTGAAGTCTCAACTAAAGAAACTGATTCTCTTAACATAAATATTATGCAACACGGTGCAAAGACGCATGTGTATATGTTTTGAGTTTGAATTTATTTAGGAAATTCATTTGCTTATACAGATTTAATTCAACATTATAAAGCGGAGACCTTTTAGGGACCACAAACTCCCCAGAAAAATTTCAAATATCCTTAATTAAATTGTCTTAAATTATAAATGTTACATTTTTTCACCACTCCCGCCAGGTTTTCGCAAAGTTTTCGCCATTCAAAGCAATTGGTTGTAATAAATATCAACTACTTTGAACCCCATACGAGTACCGTCACTTTTAAGGAATTGATTTAAAACTTCAGGTCTGCACTGAAGGTACATTTATGCGAACGTACACTTGAGCTAACGCACGTACGTTCGTTATTGAGCGTACCAAAACAATGCAAACACTTACCGCAATTAACTCTCACATTGCCGGAACGTTGCAACCTGTATAAAAGAGATTTCTACGGCGCCGTTAAAAGGGGGCTTAGACGGTAACACAAGTCGTACGATAAGTGAAATTTTTGAGCAGAAGAGCACGGATGGTACCGTCTAAACTTAATATGTAATGAAACCATACGACATAGAGAGAAAATACGGATAAAAATTTGACAGTCGTTCGGCTCTCATCGTTTTTAAAAATTTTTCAAATTCCTTCACACATCATTCGATCAGGGATGTATTTTCATGTAAACATTTTACTTTGTTTTGGTCTTTTACCAATCGTGTAAACGTAAACAAATTGATCGTAAGATCTTTATTCTCATTTTTAAAATACGGATATAATTTCATAAGATTCTCTCTTTTGTTTTACGTACGACTTGTGTTACCGTCTAATCGCCCTTTAACTGACACACGTAAGCCAGTGCTGGCACTCATATGAATTAAATACCAATGCGGTATATTTGGCCAGTTTCGGTACTTTTGAATTGGTATCATTTTGGTTCATAAAAGTAATAATTGATTTATTATAATACTAATTTGAATAATAAAAATAATAATAATAATTTAGCTAATGATAACAACAATAACAATTTTATTAGTAGAAAATAATAATAACAAAAAAAAAATTAAAAATAAAAAAAAATAACAAAGACAACAATTATAATAATTTTAGTAATAAAATTATTAAAAAATATATTAAAAATAATAATTTCAATAATAATAATGATAATATATAAATTATAATATAAAAAACTTTATGTCTCTCGATGCCAATTTAGTACTTTTCTCAATTTCACTTGTACGAAAATAACTTAACATTGCCCATCACTATACCAAAATGTTCGGGAAAAAAGAGAATGAGAGAGTGCGAATGAGAGAATGTTGGTTACGTTTGTAAAGTTTCAATAACTGCACATACGTACGTACGTTAAAGTACGTTACGTTTTTCGCATAACGAGGCCTTAATTCTTCATTAACGTTTCCAGTAAAATTAAAATGAAAAATATCATAAAAATATACACAAAAAAATTGGTGGTTTGCTCTGCTGTTTTGTTTTAATTTCGGTGTGATGGACTCACATTAAGCTCTTTACTTTCACAGTCGAAAAGTAAGAAAGTAATTCACAATTCCATTTGTGGATAAAATAAGTTTAACTCTATCTTCTTAATCTGTGTTTGAACTTCAAGCAGCATTTTTAGCGCATATTTTGCTACGATGAGCAAATCTAACGTTTACGAAACACTGTGTTTTGTTCTATATGTTTTCGTGGCCAACTTTCTTCGTTTTAATTAGTGTGGAGTTGGCATTTACGTTAAAAACAATATATATGTATTTAAATGACCCAGTCGTTGATATTGTTTTTGATTTGTAATTATTTTGCGAAAAAAACGTTTATTTTCATATTATAGTTTAAAGTCCTGGACAGAACTAAAAGTGCTTATTTCTTAAAACCAGCTGTAGTTATTGAGTTCTTATGTATCATCTAATCAAAACATTTTTAGTACAAAATACTTGTATTCACCAAATTAACAAAACTATTGTTCCATCATCTAGTGTTCCAAACTTTATTTGGAGTTGATAATACAACCCCCCCGTCGTAGTTTTAAGTTTTTTTACTTTCTTATTGTTCCACTTGTTTTTATCATGTTTTTCTGGCATTTTTGGTGTTTTATTTTATCCCTGATTTCCGTTTTAATTTGGTTTCAAGAACAACTTTCGTTTCTGCCTAACAAAAGTTTCGATTCTTTTTTGTGAATATGAAAGCATTTATTTATATGTATTTTGTTAGCAGCCTTCTGATATATTTGTTTTTATGCTTTTAAGCAAAAGCTACTTCAGTGCAAGTTGTTGCCTAAAGAAATTGTGTAAATGCGTAGAAAACCTGAAGGTAAATAAATTTTAAATACGAGGGCTACAAAATGTGTAAAACTTGCCTTTAGTTTCTTTGAAAACGTAAGAAAAATGAATGGGCTTGATGTGGTACTTTATTTCTTGAGGCTCAGAAATTATTTGACTTTAAATAAAAATATTTTTAAAGCTGGAAGCTGGCAATCTTTTTTAGTGAATCTTTCTTTTAGACTCAGCAAAAATAGTGAAAGCAAAAAAGAAAACTTTAAAACTTTTGCAAATATATAGATATTGTAGCAGTGACGTTCACGTCAGACCAGAAATGTGCCCGACTAAATCACACATTTTTTATGCTCTTCCATTTAGTCGTCGACCAAACAGCGGCGAAAGCACGTGCGGCGTATGATTAATGTTTATTTATAAGAGGAGTTTTTTTTTTTTATAGAGGTATGGAACTTTGAAAAGGAGTAACAAAAAAATTAATTTCTAAAATTGACATGAAATTTACTTTAGTCGACAGATAATTTTCTGGCATTATAATTTATATATGACTTCTGGCATAGGACCACCACGGCCGGCTCGTACGTAGTCTAATCGGCAGGTCCAATATGCGATGATTTTTTTCAACATTTTTGGCCGTTTATCGGTAATAAGGCGGTGACTTTTGACCTTCAAGCGGTCAATATTTTCGGGCGACTTCACATATCCGCACACAGAAAATAGTCTACAGGCTTTAAATCGCACGATCCTGTAGGCGTTTCAAACATAATCGAATTAAACGCTCTGATGGACGATTATGTTGACCGTAAAATGGACGTAACGCCCCAGAGGTATTTCGAACAAAACCATGATTTTCAAAATAAATTTGTACAATTTGCAAGCGTTGTTCAGCTGTCAGTCTGTTCCTGTCGAAATGCCGAAATCAAACTAAACATAAATCACTGGACAGCTGTCAAAATGGCCGCCAGTTGTAAACGTGTTGCCAACTTAAAGTTTTATACCTCTTTTTACTTTCCTATGAATTCTTAAACAGCAAATATGTGAGTTTAATTCGATTTTTGTTTTGTGAACATTATTTTGCGCTTTCATATAATCGTCACTTAATCGTCTTAACGGCTTGTTTTTTTAAACTAAATTATTGGTAATAGAGGCATTAGCGTATATATATTTGTAATATTGTATGAAACATCAATCAGTCAGATATTGAACATCTGATACATTCTGGTGGAAAACTAGTTCCACCAGATGTTGTTGTATCAGTCTGCTGCAGCCCAACCGTGAAGGAAGTAATAATAATTCGGTGATTGCCAAAAAGGGGAAAAAAAACCATAAGAATGAAAAGCAACAAAGTACCATCTCAAAGAGTTGGCTAATTCATAATTGCTGTATAATGAAGTTTCTATATAGTGAATCGATGCAGACTCATTATAGGAAAGTTCGACGGTAATTCAAAAAAAGCACTTGAGCATAAACTATGCAATATAAAAGAGGTAAAAATATTGCATAAATGAAACATACACCAATAAATTTAAGTGTCAGCAAATAGTACCACGACTGCAGATGCAGACTAAACGTTTAAATGAACACAATTTAAAGCATTTTTCGTTTCGTTTTGCGGTTTTGTATTCACTACTTTTCAACTGACCTAAATTTGCTTTTCTTAATTTATCTTAATATCTCTTCCAAACTACATGTATTTTCCTTTATATTTTTAAATCCTTGTTGTTCACGTCGCGAACAAATCTTTTCACTCACCGCAACAGAAACTAAAAACAAAATAGCACGAGTGCAGTTTCTCATAGAGATTTTATATTCTACCCTTTTCTTTCGCTGAAAATCCAAATTTACCAGTCTTTGGGCCATAAATTTGGCTAAATGTTTTCAGGTCATGTAAATATAACTGTGTATGTGCTGTTGTTGGCGACGCGTGTGTAGTGCACATGAAATATGGACTCCGAAATGAGCGTATTGCATTAAGAGTTATTTGCCGAAGGTGTTCGACTGAACACACACATATAATTTGATTTCAGAATGTAGGAAAACGTTTGTGGCACAAGCATGGAATTGTTGTTGTATTTATAAATATAAATCAAAAGTAATATAGATGTATATAAATA
Organism: Epicampocera succincta; assembly: GCA_932526305.1. Classification (NCBI taxonomy): domain Eukaryota; kingdom Metazoa; phylum Arthropoda; class Insecta; order Diptera; family Tachinidae; genus Epicampocera; species Epicampocera succincta. The sequence continues at coordinate 66,648,028 of OW052034.1, forward strand.
TATACAATATCATCAAAACTTGTTTATAAAACATGTTTCTTAGCATTTGTTTGGCATTTTCTGCAATTTTTCGGCTTAATTTGTAGACTTTTTATCTCATGCAGAGTTTTAATTGAATTCTAGAAATTTCTAAATTTTATGTGAAATCTCTTTACGATTTAGTTTATTTTCGCATTTCTGGGCTGTGGAAAAAAACCTTAATAATAATATTTTGCTTAATATCTGTTTTAACTTTTCCTTTTTCAGGACTCTTAAGTTTTAAGAAACTTTCATATTTTTTACACATTATTCGAAAATTTCAGTTTTTAATAGTTTGAAAGGCTTGCATTTATGCCAATCCCCATCAATTCAATGATTATTAGTTTAATAACAAGCGATTATCGTAAGGAGAAAATAAAATATAACAGAACTATTGAGTTTGAGAACTTTAAACGAAATATTTGCAATTTGATCCATAAAATATTGTTTGGCCGTAAGTCCTTTGGCCATCCAAATTGTGAACAAATTTGACTAAATTTTTATTAGTTTATGTTATCGAGCGTTCACTGTAATATTTATTAAATTACACACATTATCTTGTCTGATGGCTTGTTTTGGTATTGAGTGAAATTTTTGTTTTCTTCCTGCACAAAACTAGTCATTGCTCGGTGCCGTTTTATGGATGCGGAACCAAGAACAAGAACTGCGTTCAACATTTTGTTCTTATTTTCTATACAATATGTATGTAATTGTCCAAACAAACAAAATGATTCCATAAACGTAAACTGGCACTTCATATCCGGTTGTATTCGCTTTGTGAATGGAAAACAATATCAAATTTGTCGTTTTTTGCAACTTTAGAAGAACAAAATTAACCGGGGAGAAGAAAGAAAACACACATATTTTTTTTGACTTAAGCAAATTTTATTTCTTATATTTTTGTTTGTTTATATATTGATATATGTATGAACAAACTAGTCAAACAATGATTTGAGAGTTTTACTTAATCATATAATAACAATATTTTATAATTTATTTGCACTTAAGTTTAATATTGTTTTGAAGGAAAGTATTTTTTTTTTTTTTTTGAGACAGACTTTAAAGAACGTTTTGGTGTAAAAGAAAAGATTTTGGTGAAGAGAATAAAATTACGTTGAGTTAATTTCGTTAATGACATCCGAGTCCTGTTCTTGAAATATATCTTATGGATACAGGTGTTGACGCTTTCAGCGGAAGGATGTGAAGGCGTTTGAGTAAAATAATGCCAAAGCCGGCTCAGTAATAATTTTAACAACGTATTTTGGACTATCTGTATTTTTTTTTTTTTACAAATGAGAGATTAATTCCCTACGCTAAGCCTAGAACTTCTGTATTTTAAAGGCTTTTATCTGTAAAAAACAAACATGATCCTAAAATTTGAATTTAGCGTCTAAAACCACTCATGAATATTTAACTTTTTTCGAACAGTTGTTGTTGCACTAAACGGCCCAAAAATTTCCGAAAAGATATTTATCATAGTTTTAGTTCTCAGCAGTTGTTTACATGCATTTATTTTGGAGCGTCTCTATAAAATATTCAGGGATCCCAGCTTCTGTTCTAACATTAACTTATAGTAGAATGCCACTCAAATACATATTTATGGATATAATTTTCGTTTGTTGTGATTTTCATCATTTATGTTAAATTTAAATGCGAGATTAATTTATGGAACTTTTTTCATACAAAATACGTTTTCAACAGTTGTATGTTCATGGCAGTGAGTGTGTGTTTAAATAGAAAATAAGCATTTTTGTATTAGTATTTATACTTCCGCTCTCTATTTGACTCATTTCTATAATGTTGATATACAGTGGGTTCGTCGTGTAGGCGGAAAAGATTTTGTTGAATGGAAATATTACCTTAAATGAAATATATATTAAATTTTTTTGTGTGTGTAAAATTTTTATTAATACTGCAGATTTCGAATTATTCGCGCAAGAGAAGAAAGCGGAAGTGTTCAACTTCAATATTTCGTTCGTGTTCAATTTAAACATAACACCTCGATCCTAAAATTGCAAATATTGTAGTTCAAATGAGAATGAAAATAATTTAAAAAAAATTATATGTATTTTTTAATTTAGGGCAACATTTTCATGCAATAAAATACAATAGCATTCGATAAAGCGGTGGTGCCACTGTATTAGAAGCATTAACAAAAAATACTAAAAATATTTTTATCTATTATTTTGATAAGCATATAACTTTTTTTTGACAAAAAGGTTTAAATAGTGCTTAAAATACAAACAGCCTGAAAATATTGACAGCGGTGGCTGATAAAATATCAATAAAAAAAGCAATAAAATATTTTACAATAACTTCAGGCAAGAAGTATTTTTATTTATCAGGAAATTTACGGGAAAAAAAATTATTACGAAAATGGTTCAATTACTATTTTAAAGCAGTTTAAACTGTCATACATGTCTAACGTACCATTACATTTTGCAGTCACACCGTCGCACCTCAAAATCAATGAAATAGACACATAAATGAGTAGAAAATACACAATTTGTTATATCGTCTTTTCGTGGCGACTGGACAGGCTGGGATTTTCTGACTTTTGAAAATATTCAGTAGTTGAAGTAATTGTTGTATTCCAGAAATTTTGCGGGTGAAGAAAGAAACGTAATATCCAGGGGACGGCGAGTTGTAGGCTGCGTACCAGTCGACTAGTCGACTTGCAACTCTGATCCAATGAAAAATCTTATCGTTTGAAAATATTTCTAAAAATGACAAAGTCTCTTAACATATCAAATCTCTTAATTCATTTTAATTGGTAATTTTCTCAACATTTTGTATTCACCATATTCACCACATTCACCACATTCACCACTTGTCATCATTACTTGAGTTTCTCTATAGAAGGTGTCATAGTTTGAATTGCCGCTGCGCGTATGATTAATATAAACTGTTGAATGTACATTTTTCTATTACGTATACGGTAAAATGAATGAAACTTCTACATACATTTTTATCACAGTCCCAAAACTACATATAATGCTGCATTGAGCCACGTCACATGGAGTTCACTTCTGTTTAGAAACAGACTCAAATCAGTGTTTTTGATACTTTAGAAAACGAAAAAAAATTAAAAAAGATTTTTTTACTTTAACTGCCCTGGAGTTTTAGATCAGTCGCGTAATGAAGCCTGTCTACCCAAACTGAGTTTAAATGATCTTATTGAAAAAACACTTTCGATTTGTCTAATAATTTCTTGTTTGCCCTCTCCGATAGAAAACATTTTAAAAACAACAAACCTGTTCAACAAACTATACGTTTTTTTCGAATGAAATTTTGTTGGTCTTTACAAAAATTATTTATTTTTATCTTACAGTAAACAAAATTGTAGCTACAATTCTAGTCTACAATTTTTTTTGGTTATTTGACTTAACGAAAACAATAACCCAATTCGAACTAAAAACTGATTCGCAGACCAAAAACAAGTTTCCTAACACGAATTTGTATATCTTAAAGCAACTCTTTATTACGAGTTTTCTTACTGAGAACTAACAATTGTTAGAAAAAGAAACGTTTACGTTCGAGATATGGAAACAAATTCTAAGTATCTTAATTTTTTTGTTTTGTTCCCCAAAGAATTCACATAAAACTTGCTGGAAGCCACAGACTACAAACCAAACTGTAAATAACTCTATTTATTATTCATATATAAAATGACATAATTACAGATAATAAAAGAAAAAAAGATGTCAAACAATTTTTTTGATTTAAAGTTGTTGCAGTTGTCGCCTGCAGCAAAAAATGGTATCAACTAAATCCATTATATTTTTATAGGTATTGAAATGTTAAATAAATTTCCATGACAAATGAAGGTATTTAAAAAATATTTATGGGAAATGTTATGATTGTTTTATGTTTGTTATTTATTATAGGTTTTTCCTTTGGCAGGAAATAAATATACAATTATGGTGAAAATATTTAATTTAATTGGTGAAGTTATTTAGAATAAAAAACAGCTAAATATTAATTTTTCTCATCGCCGGGGAAGGTGGAAAAGAAAATGAAAAATATTAAAAGAGTAATGGACTTTGCTGGGCTAATTGTATGGTCTGTTTAGTTGTGCCCTCGTGTTTCTTCATGAGAAATCTACAGAATTGTGCTCAATTTTAACGTTTTTGCTCTTATGAAAATGGGCAGCTGAGGGATGGCCGGTGGAAGACAGAATTTTTACAAATTTCAGACACTTTTATAATTAGCTCGAAAAGTATTGAAATATCAGATCAATAAATATCATAATAAAGAGTGTTTGACATTAGCATTCACAACTCAATTAAGTGACCGAACACTTACCCCTCGAAACTCACGCCCACATTTGCTGCTCCGTTTTATAGATTTTCAGTTTCATGTTGGCGGGATCTAAATGTTCACTATATAATAAATACGTTTTCTTAACCTTTGACTTAACTTTTATTGCCCCGAAAAACAATAAAGCAGGGATGGGAAAATTGGTGATTTTGAAAAAATTCACTCTTTCATTATAATTCAAAAAATCCAAAAGTTTTAATGAGGAAATTATTAAAGTCTTGTGGAGTAACATTCATAATTCATAATATGCTGTGAATCTGAATTATACAACGACTGATATATTTATTGAATGGCAGTTGTCGCTTTCTGAACTAACTTTGATTGAATTGAATTCAGGAATTACAGGTGGAAAAGTAGACGTAAATAAATACGAAAATCTGTGGTTTTCTTATAAAAAAAGATTGTGTTTATACAGCGGCGTCCTATTTTTGTACTCTATTGCCGAATATGCTTATGAAAAGATATGGGTCCCATAAAGCAAACAAATAAGAATCTTCAAATATTTTTTTTTGTGTAAAATTTATTTTTACATTTTTTATTTCATTCTGAAATCTCGTTCATAAATTCGAAACGTTAAAAACTAGTACCAAAGCGGCAGTAGCACTTCAAGTCAAATTAGCATTAATGCAAATTTGTGTCAACTAAAATATGGCGACAAGGCAAACCAGCCAACCTGAACATCCTTTTGCAAAGTAATATCCTTGACTTTGAGCGGCTATACTCGACTGAGAAGTGGACATAACCTTGCCGTCTTCGGAGCGCAAAACAGATGATTATAACTATACAGCACTGAAAGAAAACATTGCTTTTTGTTTAGTACTGGATGGTTAAGCCCTCCGAGAAAAAGGTTTGGTTTAGTCAGTTCAAAATGGGGTATAGAAAAGAGGGTTTGCCATGGCAAACAAAACTCTAGGAAGTTTCTGTATGACTTTGGCTGCGCACGTTCTTTCGAAACACATAACAAATGGTTATTTGCGCGACCAATGGGCCTTGGCCTGGTATTCATAATAGGCTGAGGATTTTACATTAAATGCAATTTTCTGGTTGTGCTTGAAACCTAAAAACGCAGGAAGATGTTTTGCTGGTGGTCTATTTTCGGCCGTCAATACATTCCTGTTATTCGTAAGAACCAGATGGCTGAGAACTTTCGGGTGGCTGTGATTAAGTTCCGATTTGGCTTTTCGGGATTTTAGGCTACCGATTTAAGTGGCTCGTCTTTGTCCACTGTCACTATCATAAAAAAATGCATAAGAGCGTGAGAGCGAGCCTTTGATAAGGCCCAGGGAAGCCCGTATTGGCAAGCGCAATTTCATAATGTTTGTTTGTTTCTCGTTAGTAAATTTTTTTCAAAATGCCATTTTTTTGCGTGTAGTAATACCAACACAGACAAGATCGTGCATGCTTACATTTATCTCTCATTTTCATCCCATTTCCGCTCTTTAGTTTATTTCACTAAATCAATCGTTAAAAATTCTATTCTCGTTTTTCCAAACTGAAACAAACTTTGCATTGACTTTTATACAATTCAAATTTAGCATTCACTAAACAAAAACAAAAACAAAAAGGGGAAGAACAGAAAATCAAAAGCAAATAAATCTTTTCTTGCCAATTTTCCTACTGAATATTTTGTGGTTGATTGCAGTCCTCGTTATATTCACGCAAAAAAAAAAAAGAAAACGAACAAAGTATTCGCCAAGAATATTTATTTAAATCATTGGCTTACAGTTAAGGAATGAATAAACCTTGTGAAAAATGATGAATTATACTTTATAACGTTTCAGTGCCACACGCAAAGATATCAAAGTTTAGCTCACATTATCTGACGTTGTGAAAGGATAAATGAAAATTTATGTGCAAATTAGTTTCCACCAATAGCAAAGTTTTCCTTCTTTTTCTCAGCAGAAATGTTACTTTTGCGTTGTATTTTCATTTGCTTCTTTTCTTTGTATTTATTTGTTAAGATGTTGGTGGTAGAAGAAGGGTTTGGCTTAAATTTGTTTTTTGGTCTGAAAGCTATAATTTGAAAGTAAGATTTATGTGTGGAAGGGAGGGGAGGTCTTAAAAGATATAGAGCAGTTTAAGTAGGTTTATTATTTTTTTTAGAGAAAACTCACCTTAAACTGGTAATAATAACATATTTTTAGAAATTTAACAAAATAAATTTAGTGAAAGAAAGTGTACGAGCACGTACATATGAACAAGTTGCAAGCGAAACCTGCTTTGGGTTTTTTAATACAAATTAATGAAGGTCTTATTCAGCACATGTTTTTGAACTTATGAACTTATATCTAATATGAACAAATTTCAGTTTATTAACCTAAAATTAGCGCCCAACTTTTAAAAATTAATAATAAAAAATTTTTTTTAGTGAAACGTTTTTAATGGAAGTAAAATAATACGAAAATACAAAAAATTATTAATTTTTTATGAAAATATCGTAAATATAGCCTGTCCTAAATATAGGACACTGGCACTTGGCACTAACACATTTTAATCGTACTATAGGTGAAGTCAAGATGCAGATTATTTTTTGTGGTCAGGAATGAAGCATTCCTTGCAGAGTGTCACATCACATTTGACGCAAAATGAAAGAGGTTTGAATAAACAGTTTTTTCCTTGACATCTTCGCTGTTTATCTCTTTTTCCATAAAATGACCTTGGTTGTCATATCTTACATCGTCGAAAACTTTGCTTGCAGACGTTCTCGGCCTACCGACAAACGCGTTTCGAATAATTTTCATGTATGATACTGCAACAGATCGTCTGTACTCTAGTACACGAGCCATGAGTTTACCATGGCCATATCAATACATCTAATAAATAGAGGCCAGTAGCATTTCTTGGCTCTAATATTTGTTACATACTTGACCATTTCACAATAAGTATTTTTGCATTTGTATCGAATCTGTGATCACAAGAGCCTCGTTCTTCATTTCCAAGAGATTTGGCATCTTTTAAAAGGCAAGAAGATAATCGATTTTCCGATTTTAAAGTTACCGTCGCATGGAATCCCATCTGTTGTAGATGAATGAGTAAATCTCTACTTGTAAACAAGTTGTCAAATTATATCTGATGACTTGCAGGCTCTGATACACATTCTAAAATATCAAGTACTACCCTGGATCCTAAGGCCAAATTTTCACGATCATTGTTTGCACTTGATTTTCCAGTATACAGGTCAAAGTTATAGCAATATCCAGTAACGCCACAAAGAGACCACAATTTATAGCCAATTTAATAGGCTTTCCACGTATAAATTGCTTTAGGCCATGATGTCCACAATATTTGACAATCATTTCGTCGATTGCTAATTCTTTCTCAAATACGGGAAATTTTTTAAAGTTTTTGTTTATCATTTTTAGCAGAGGTCTAACTTTGTATCCTCTATCATCCCTGTCTATTACCAAGTTATCGGCAAAATATATATATTTTTTTATTTTTAAATATTTATTTCTGGTCATACAGGCCTTGACAATATTTATACCAAGATTCTCTTCTTCGCTCCAATAATTTCTTCCAGATGGCAATTGATGATATCCGCTGAACAATAAAATACCTACAAACGATTTTAGTTTGTCTATTGTGACGGTAAAATCTTGATCATTTTTGCTTTTAGCATATTTTTTAGTGTTTCGTTAACAATGTAATCAAAAACGAAGTCAGTAAAATATTCCTCAAATATTTGAATTGGCGATTTTCCCGCTAGATGATTTTTAAGGTTATCCCTATTTGTAGTGGCTGTTTGGAGTGTATTTGGCAATTTTGTGTAAACGGGTTTCACCTTTTCCCAGGAAAATGTTTGTTGAGTAAGACAACGTCTTTTCTCAGGTCTCTGTGCGTTGACATGATTTGATTTGATTCAGCAGATGAACAACCAGGTAAACTGACTTCCTCTTGCTCATATGTTTCTGGAGCCTCAGAACTAAGAGGTAATTTACATTGCAGTACAAGTTCTCCTGGTATATCACTGACTTCCACATTTCCTAAGTTGTTATCATCAACGTCATCTTCATCAGTTAGTTCATGTGGTTCTGGTGGAAGCATGACTATATCGAGATCTTCAGATGTCAATAATGTCGGATCATATACAATATCCTCAAATACAACCATGAAAAGTCTTACAAGTACAAATAGAACATGGTGCTGGTATCCTGGCAAAGTTTGTCAGCTTTAATAAATTAATTCTTCTTCTTCGGATAAAACCAATTTCATAAGTTTTAGACCCTATATAAAATGAAGTGAGGAAGAACTATTTGTTTATATAGATGGATCACGAATATTCGAGTCGAAAGTTGTTAAATATCTGGCTATAGATTTCAGTAATAATCTCCTGCGGGGTATTGCACTGAAACTAATGCCACGCTATTGGCTCTAAAAAGCCTTTAAGGCGCTGGGGCTTTAAATATGAATTTGTATCAACATTTATTTATATGTACAATATATATGTAACATAATTCGAAGAAATTGGCGTGGTTGGCATAGAAAATAGCATATAACTCAATGCGAGGCAGAATTAAATATTGTGAAAATTTCAGACAGATCGCTCCGGTGGTCTGGTCAAATTCTGTCTTATATATCTAGATAAAATATAAAGTTCTGTTAAAATTTTTGCGCCTGAAAATCCGCAAATTACACAACTCGCGTTAAAGTCGCATTTATCGTCAGCTGTTTTTGTTTGTTCGTCTATTCGTACATTGAACAATTTTCAAAACAGTAAAACTTACGAACAAACTGTCGAAAGGACAATAAATAAGTTGAGCAACAGAACAACAATCCTAGAGAAATAAACTCCGCCATGAATTTTTTATACAATATAAATAGACGAGTTTTAATCATTTTAATTTTGACATAAATAAAACCAGACGATCGAAATATTGGTAAATAAACAAAATGTACGAAAAATCATTGCATTTCTTTGAATTCTTTGACATAAAGCCGAACTGAAATATAAAAAGAAAAAAATACTAAAATGTCATATATAAAAACTGTGTTCTAAAATATTTATGGCTGCGAAATTTATATATTTGAAGCCAGCGAATGGAATTTTGTACAGTTTAACTTTCTTTTTCAAGTCACATGTTTTAAGCTCTTGAAGTTTCATCAGGATAGTGTCGAAAACCTTGCAGGTAAGACCAAGAAAAATCCCTAATGTGCATTTAGTGCAAGTATATAAAAAGTTGCGTTATTGGCCGAACACCATTGAAGGCCAGTGTGCGTGAGCGTGTGTGCATAAAGACCATAATTAATATTAATCAAAAATGTATGTTTTTAAACGTTAATATTTTGTAGAATAATGCTTTTGCCAACACGCAAATGTAATTGTCAAACTATATAAAAAAAGGGGGGGGGGGGGGGGGAAAGGGGGGCGCAAAAAAAAATTTGTTTTAATGACTTTATTTTGTGCGGCATAAAAACCGGCAGCTGAAACCTGACATATTCACAGTTGATAGGCAGGCAGCAAAGAAAACTACAACGCTAATGATTTCGATTAGCAGAAAGGCACGAAAGAGGTAATTTAGCTTTTTCAAACTGTAATTTCGAAATTATTTACCCAACAAAATGTCTGAATGAACGTCAACGAAGGCAAAAGTTATAAAAGCGAAACGTTTAAACTAGAAATAAAAAGAGTTTTGAAATAATTTAAACTATTAAAATATACACCTGAATTGGCTAAAATTAATTTTGTAGAAACATGCAAATTTATTACTCTACTGTAAAATATCATCAAAGAAACATGAAAATTTACTAATCCGCTGAAAAATATCTTCAAATGTTGTTGTTCAAAAGCTGACACGGCAAACGTACATCATTCAGTCGTGCATACATAGAATGTTCATCAAAGTCACAAACGAGATACTTATAAAGTCAAGTCATGCTACACAATGTCTGATTGAAGCATTCAAAATAAATTTATTAGTTATAGATTTCAATTCAATGCAAACTGTTCAGTTAGGAAATCAGTTAAGAATCTCTTCTTCATATTCAGAATTTGCGGAGATAATTGCCGGATGTCTGTCATTTATCAAAGCGTTTAGACGAAGACCACATTTTTCAAATACTGATCATCTCAAATTACTTATACCTGCCTTTTACAATGAAAACTTGCAGATTGGAAACATGACTACATTTGTAAGTGTATAGAAATATGTCATCACTGCTGCAGTGCTGCCAAGTTTTGATTCTGATGCATAATCAGCTGTTACGCAGCAGTCACGCTAATGCGTTTGGAATAAAAAATTAGAACATAAATGTTCACCATAATAGTAAAAGCAAATTTTTTTTAAATTATTAAATCAAAAATTTACAGTTTTTTTAATTATGAAAAAAAAGCATCAAAAAAGGAAAAAATTACACGATTCTTTGTGTTACGAAATATAGTGAAGCAAAAAAGAAGACAAATCTGAAAAATTAAGAATTATTTTGGAATCTACAATATAAAAGATATAATCAAATGATGTACTAGTATTTCATTTGAATGCTGTAGTCTATTTTTAGGGTAAAATGCTTGACTTGTTGCTCAATCTTTATTTTTGTATTATTGTTCTTCTTTATTTTGTAATTTCGCCTTTTTTCTTCCACTGCACCAAAATTTCTCTTATATTGTATAAAAAAATTGTTGCAAAAGAAAATTAAAGGACGCAACAATTGCGCACAAATTTCTGCAGAGCTGATGCATCAGCTGAATTAGATAAAAATCGAAAGTGATGCCAAGTATTTTATAGGTGATGCTTTTACGTTTACGTTTAACTGTAATAATGTGGCAGTGCTGGATGGATCACAACAGCATTTACGGGCGTACTCTATCTGGGCAACTACTAATTGAAAAAATAATTTTTTTTTTTGTGATTTGCTTGACATATCATTTTAATTTTAACGTCCTTCATTGCTTTAAATTTTGAAAAAAATTTTGAAAATGGAAATATTCTCCTTATTTTCGTTCTTTATTGCTTTAAATACAAACCTTTTTAAATTTTAGGCTGATTTTAACAAAAAGAGAACGACACATTCAAGATAAAATTTTTAAAAATTAATGGAATATCATGTTGCTTTTTCCGCCTCTGTGGCAAAACAGCTGATTATAGTTTTCAATCTTTAATTCTAACCGCAATTTTCCACACAAACTTAAGCAGATTTTTTGGAACTTTTTGCTCTCACGTGCTTTAATGAATTTAAATAATAAATTACTTATATTTAAATAAATAAAAAATAGAAGCAATGAAAAGCAGTCGTTTGGCCTGTATTATTTCAGGTAGTCATTGCATCGTTAAGGTTTATTGGCGTGTTGAAAATATTATTTCGTATTGGTTGTTGCCTTCAAACAAAGTCAAAAGATTCGATAAAAAGTTTGAATTTTGTGTAAAATCTTATTATATGCCGCCAGTTTTCAAATTCAAAAAATTTCCCTTTAATTCCCACTGTATTCTTAAAGACAATTGAATATAAAGTTGAATGCTTCAACATATTTTTCAAACGTTTTGAAATGATTGTTAGTGTATAGGCAGCTGGAAAACACCCATAAATTACTATAATTATTATTATTTTTTAAATATATTCCAAACTCGATCAAAACTATGAGTTTCTTAAGTTGATTAGAGAGACAGCTGGCAACACACAAAACGCAAATATATATTTTTTTTTATTCCAATAGACATTAACATTTTTCTATATTTTTGAGCAAAGTTATTTTATTATTATTATATTATATAAAAAACAGCTGGGTTGCGTTCAGCTGTCTAAACAAGAAACACAAGTGTGGCTGTAAGCTGTATAAAAATTTATTTAGTTTCTTTTGTAGATATGTTTTCTGCTTTGTAGGTCCTGGTGTGTGTGTGTGTGCGTAACAATCATTACACGCGAAAAAGCGCTTAAACAATCCGTTCTCTCTAAACGCTATTTCATTTAACGCAATTCTACAATAGTGCTGTAATGCACGAGATTCAACAATGGCAACACCTTAAAAAACAACTACATTTGAATTATTAAGCAAATTGGGAATAAAACCTGTTTTTTATTTTGAAACAAATGCTGCTGAAATTGGGCTATTGTGAATTGACAGAACAAAAAATGAGGTTAAGTGATAGATATTTATATTCTTTTTTGATAAAGATTATTTATAATTTTCTCATGGCAATATTTAAAGCCTTAATTCACAAAATTCAGTATCGTGTTTGTGTTTTATATGCTTGTCAATACTAACTTACGAGTATAATTATATCATCGTACGAGTATTTTGCATTTAAGTGTCAAAAATCGAATACGAAGAAGAAGAACCGGGTTTCAAAAAATATTAGTGCAAAAAGTAAACTAATTGTTTTTCTATACGGAAACTGTAGTTTTCAAATTTAAATGATTCACTGAAGTAAGTTATTTAAGAGTTGTTACTTTCTTTTGTGGTATTCACATTCCATTGATGACACTGTCACCAATACAACTTTTTCGTATGTTTAATTTCCATGTGCAAATTGCCAACATACGTGAATACGGCTATTGTTTGTAATAGAGTGCATCAACACACAATTGCTCTTGATATAGCAACTTTGTGCAACTGTGAATTAGTTGTTCTTTAACAGATTGTCCATTGATATAATTACGACTGACATCTATTTTTTTTTTTTTTTTTGTAGGAATTTATTTTCTTAAAATTTTTTTTTTGTAATTTTTTGTGTACAACATAATTTAAAACTAAAAACATATTAAACAAAAAATAAAATTACCAAGTTTCAGCTATAAAAGAATCAAAAAATCAGTCGCTGCAAATATAAAAATTAGATAAAATATTGGCCATTATTTCAGAGGCAAAATGTAAATTGTTGGCTGCAGGATTGTTGTGTGGAAAAACTTTGTTTTTAACAAATATTTATTTACGGATCCAAAAGTTATCCAAATTCAAGTAATTTCAAATAAACTTTAAGATGGATATACCTTTTTTATTTGTAATTTAATTAGATTTCACTTTTCTAAATCGAGTTCTGTTAAAAAAATACACAGTGTAAAAATAATGAATTAAACCTGAAACGAAGCTGGTGTCCCACAAAAAAAAAACAAAAAATTTTGAAGAACTGCAATAAATAATGAAGCAACGAACGGTTGACAATGTAATTTTAATGGCTTCGTAAACGTCTGTCTGTCAATAATGTAAATGAATTAAAATGCCTCCAGTGACAGAACTCACTGACAGCATTTTCACAAAAGTTTGTTTTTAAGCATAAAAAGGGAACTTGTAAAATACTTTACGACTAAAGCAACCACTTAGAGACTTTCAGCTTGTTCTGAGGTGAAAAGCCAAAAAATTATTCTCCGCTTTTTTGCGTTTTGCGTTCGCCCGAACTGACGGGTACAAATAGCGCGTAAATGTTCTTAATGTCACAATGACATTGACTTCCAAAGGAGCATGTTAACACGCTAAGTCCTTTATCCGACTTTATTTATTATCTTGTAGTTTTATATGAATTTTCTTCAGGTACAAAACACTTTGTTTACTGCTAAACTTACAGTGAAACTTCGATATAACTAAAAACTTAATATAACGAATGTTTTATCAAGTCCCCTGAAAATCTACTCTTTTTTGTAAGGAAGAAATTCTGTGCATAATGGAAGCCTCTGTACAGCGCAGTATTCACTCGAAACCCCCTGCACAAGGAAGTAGAGAACAAAATGAAAAGCTTTATTTGTTTTCAATCCCGTGTCACATAGAACTTGACTGAAGAAAACTTATTGCGTCAAAATTCATTATAACACGGCCTTACTGATACATACGAATAAGTACAACGCCTCAGTAGATTTAGCGAAGTTATTTTTTTTTACCAACTCCGAACTCGTTATAGCGAAGTTTTACTGTATAAATACATTTATACATTCTAGCATATTCGTTCTGTTGTGTAATTCTTTTATTGTTCATTTATTATTGCTGGAACAACCTTTTTCTTATACATATTTCTGCATAGTTTCGTAAACTTGACTTGAAATAAATAACAGAAGTGATAAAAATTTGGTCAGTTGCGCCACAAACAGTTAGAAAAAAAAGCAACAACATTTTTTGTTTTTCTCTTTCACTTTTAGCGCAGCGCTGGCCGATAGTAAATTATTGTATGTGTTGTAATATTTATTATGTAAAAACAGATTTCATTTTGCAACACGAACTTTATTCCCTTAATCTGTGGCATCAATTCTAACATTAAGTTTTTCTTAAGGACAAATAGAAAAAAATCTATTCGAGATTAAAGTTTAGATTTTTGTAACAAAAATATTCAAACAGTTTAAGCTGGCAGAATTATTAAATATTTTACAAGTGAATAAAATGTTTGGTTAGAGAATGCGAAAGCAATTTTTTAAGTGATTATGAATTATATCAGTTATTTCCATGTCCTGTTCAGTTTTTCTTTCTCATATTATAAATATTAAATATTTTACAAGTTTAAGTTGGCAGTCCTTAATTGCAAAGTCAGGTCGTAAAAGACATGTTATCGTTTTGTTTCGACTGTAAGAAAATAAAAATGTTAGTTACGTGATTTTGCATTTCAACTGACGTTTTATAATTTTCTTAAAGCAAACTTTTGTTTATTAATTGAAAATATTACATAATTTATAGAATTTTTTTGGTTGATATTTTTTTGATTTTCTTAATATGATTTCCCGGCTTCCTCTGGTGCATTTATTTTTTACATGATCTCAGCTGAATATAGATTTTCGATGCCATCTTTATGAGTTCGGGAGATGTTTAGATACCGATTTTACCTGTTTTTTTGCCAATTTTAACGCCCTCAAAATTAGAACTTTCAAAAAAATCCTTCTTAGTGGATCTATACAACGAAAGAGGTTAAGGAAAATTCGAATTTTGGACCGACTGGACCTATTGTAGTGTTTGAGGTGTCTAAAATCATCGCCACAAAATTGACATTGTAATGAAACTAGTGGTGCAGACATACATTTATGTTAAGTTCTGTATGATGTTCTCATAATGTAAGACAAGCAAACAACTTGCCACTAATAGTTATATGACAACTGGAAACCATCTGCAACATGTTGTTTATAACAGCATAGAATTTTTCGGAACATCTGGAGGGAAGTGTTCATATTGGCATTTTAATTTCATCAGGCTTAAGTCTGAGTTAAAGTTATACGAAAATGCTAAGTGCCGGTACCATCCATCAGCCAATATATATCAAAAATGGCGCTTCACATCCTCCTTTTCCAGGGCATATTATAGATGGACATATTAATAAGACATATTATAAATGGACATATTAATAAGTCAATATCTGAACCCAGAGGAATAACGAAGAAGTCTAGCAGATGTTGCAAGGACTCCCATTATGCAAATAATGTGATGTATCTGTTGGAGCAGACAATGCGACGTTGCAAATAACGCAGCAAAATACGGAATCCAAATAGAAGTATCAAAAACAAAAGCTCTGAAAAAATGTGCCGGATAGATTCCCAAATATTAGCCCACACCAAGCAACAATTGAAGACGTACAATCCTTCCGCCATTTCTGCAGTGTTATAGCAAAATATTGGCGATTTGAGAGAAGATGTGCGAAAATCTGCATTTACAGTAGATGTGCCAAATCAGTATCACCTTAAATCGCGGAATGCAGCATCCTTTGGCCGAACACCACAAGCACCAGGTGGGGAGGAAATGAAATATCAAATATCAGTCGTGCGAGAATTCAAAACCCGAAAAGCAGTGGCTTAGACACGCTTGCGACTTCATCACCAGCAGCGTAAGCAACTAGAAGCAAAAAGGTAAAGAGAGGAGGTATTAACTTGCCGCAGAAGAAACAACGCGTAATAAAACACTCCCTCCCAGTGGACAACACAATGGGCGGATAACCGATGATGGTACGCCATCGTTCAGGCCATATGTTTCTTGTAGGAGCTGACGGAACAGGCAACAATTGTACATTCATGTCTGTGGAGTTTTATCATAACAGCTTAAGTCAAGATAAGAGGGAAATTAATTTTCGGCCGATACTTCCATGAAAAACTGAATTTAATAATAAATGTTGTTAGACAAAAATTACAAAAAAAAAAACATCAATAATACGAAAAAGAATTTTGCCCAACAAATTAATAAATTTGGAGCAACTTTTTGCTATTTTAAAATTCGACTTAAGCTGTTATGACATAAAATAAAGTTGTTAAAGTTCAAAATAGTCTAGAGCGGCATAAATAAAGAAGGAAAACAATATTGCACAGTATTTTATAGACAACTAGAGTTCCCTCCAACAATATCAAATGAACACGTGCCCAAAAAGGTTCCTACACTTTTCTCAATAATTATTTTCCTTTGCTGATTTGATAAATTTAAGGAAGTTTTTCATACCTCAACATGGACAAATTTAACTTGTCGTCATTAAGAAACTCTTATATCATGTGGTTTCCTTTAAAAAAATTTGTGCTTAAACTATTCAGTTTGTCCATCTTGTATAAAAAAGGTCTCGAATCTGCTAAAATATACAAGGATTTCTTTAGGAAAATAAAAGAAAGACTAAATCTTGTGTCCTTGTAAAATGATTTATGACATCAGAACTGTCAGTCTGAGTTCTACTCAAAAAGAGTAAAAAAAAAAACAGATGAAAAAATTTTGTAAAACGATGCCTTCATTAAACGATTTTAAGGCATGTAGATTGTCCAGTTAATGTCTGCATACCCAGTTCACCAGCCACAATTTCACAATTTGTCACCTTTGAAATTACAGGATGCTTTTTGTTGGGTTGATTTTTTGGAAAATGTGATTAATATTTGAATATGATTCGAAGCTGGTGGTTATTATGGCTGGCGCTTATATGCAGCAATTTGGAAGTCTCAGGCCCTAATACGCAACTAAATCCTAGTTTAATAGTTGCCAGGTCTATTCTGTTGTTAAGCCAGCCAAGAGGCAGTTGCATCACTCCATCTTAGAAAAATAACAGTTAATTGAGGTACCAAAAAAAAACTAGTAATCCTTCACGTCGTTCACCCTTCACATCATCTGGTTCGGAAAATAGGACATATCAATTAAGTTAGAAAACAAATTTCAGCTTTTAAATCGTTGTAAAAGAGTTGCAGAGTTGTAAACTGGGCACGACCGCTTTGAGAACAAGAACTCAGGAAGGACATGTTTAAGAACAAGACGTTGTAATTATTGTTTTTTCGGGCTGTTGATGATGAAAAGAAATACAAATTATGCAAAGTTAGAAAACGAAACAGTTTTTTAAACGGCGGCCACACTTGCAATTTTAGCCTTTCCATACTCTTTCAATTTTGCAACTCACTTTTTAACTGACACACTATTATTTTTCTTCTTCTCCCTTTGGCGCTATAGTCCGGGGTGAACCTGGGCCTAAAGTAACAAGATTTTCCAGCTGGCACGATGTTGAGCCAGCAGCTTGCAATTTTGCACACCAAATTGATTGAGGTCTTCTCCACTTGTGTGCGCCGCCATCTTTTCAATGGGCGTCCTCTATTACGTTGTCCCACTAGTTCAGAGTCGAACACACTCACACTTTCCAAATTGACTACTAGATTGATTTCTATTTTACCTTTCCATTCGGTTGGCAACTTTTGGTTCAATTCTAACAGCTGATCGCAGAAAATTTTGAGGGCGTCATTTTAAACCAGTAAATTGTGGCAGTAAAAAAAATTCACCAAAAAAATAAAATAAAATAAATAAACAATAATATTGTGTTTATAAAATGTTTTGTGATTATTTTATATAAAAACTTAATATAAAACTGGAATTTTTAAATCTTTTTTCATGCAACGATATTTGCTATCAATTTCAGAGCAGATTGTGTAACAGCTGCCAATTCCCGTGAGTTTTGACAAGCGGTTTGTGTTATCAGTTTGAAAACAAGAAAGCGAAAGTGTGGCTGCGGTGTTAGAGGTTCATTCCCTTTCGATCCCATTATCTGGTTTATTTTTGCATTGACTCGATGATTGGCCACCGAAAAGCGAACAACATGGTGAAGGGGGTAAATCTCTATGTAGAAATAAGTGAATCTGTTTAGGAAAAGTCCTTGTAATTGCTACTGCCGTAACGTGTCAATCACTTGCTTTACTACAACAACGATTTTCTTGTCTGTAGGAAGTGTTTCAAATAACACTCATTTCTGGCAAACTTTTTTGTCTTTTAAGTTTAAAGAAATTTATTTCGGAATTTTAAAATTTCTTTAAAAGAAAATAACTTTATATTAAATCTTTTTTTAAATTTATTCTTTTGCTGTTTTTTAAATTTATTCTCCAGCTGTCTATATAACAATCTGAAAACAGCTTTATATTTTTAATTTAATACAAGTTGTGTAGCTTTAAAGCGAATCGCCTTAATTTTATTAATGTATAAATATGTAAATCTAGAAAAAAATTTCTAAATAAACAGATGATACTTTTGCAGCCAATTTTTATTTATTATTGGAGTCTAGATTTTGTTGTATAAAAAATACTTTTGATATGTTTATACCTTTTTAATAATCGGGGTTTAGGCTAAAAAAAAATACTAAAGAGGAGAATAGCACAGAATTTGGAGATAGTACAAAAAAAACTGTGTTTTTTTTTGCTTTTGCAAATCGCCTGGTGATATAATTAGTTGTTGAGGAATGAAATCATGAATATAACATAAAACTTTAATTTCAATATGAAACAGGAATTTAGTGTTTTTAAAAATATTGTACCTTAAAAGGAGCGCAGCAGAAATGTTTTTTAAAACGAACTCACTACTTAAAGTTCCCTACTACCATTTACAAACAACCTGGTTGGTTACTGTCGTTTTAGCTGCAAATTTTTTTTTTTTTTTGAGCAGAAAAAACGTCTTAACTTTCCTAAGCGAAGCAAACTTCCTGCCCCATGTCCCAAGTCGCACAGACGAAACAAAGTTTTTTTCCTGCTTTTCATTTTAGCAACAGTTTTGTTTTATATATAAATTATATATAATTTACGTGACTGTAAATGAAAGCGAAACAGAACACTTGCTACGTGATTCAGCAAAGTTTGAGAAATATGAAAACATTCAGGTTGCCTTTAAAGTGACCACGTCACTGCAGACCTATTTAATGGCAAATTCTTGGTATTTTCCTTAAAGGTATCAGTGATAATTTCAACAATCTGCAGCTCACCATCACTTTTCTTGCTGTTCTGATTATGCCGGAGGAATCTCTAATATCAAATTGTTAAAACAATGACGTCGCCGGCTGTGACAAGGGTAAAGCTAATAGTAACTCGCTTTACTTTTTATTTGTATCTTATTGATTTAAATTCTTTAAATTGTGAAAAGTTGAATGAACTTTGTTGTGGAAAAACAAAATGTAAATCGCTGTGGCTGGAAGTGGTCACTCATCCACCGAAATTGCTGAGAAATTAAGAGTGAGTCAATGCAGTTTGAATGTTGCCAGCAAAGTACAAGCTGCTATGCCGACTACTGAAGCTTGTCCTGCACTTTTAAATGGGCCAGATACCAGATGAAAAATAATGTTTCGAAAACACCTTAGGAAGCAGCAACGCACGTGAACGAGCTGCTAAAAGAGGGCTTCAAAGAACAGATTTATTAGAAAAAAACCTGCTCGATCCGATATATATAGAAAAACGCGTATTCTGCTCTACAAATACTATAAACATTAGACTGTAGAGGACGGGAAAAGAGCCATTTGGTTGGAAGAGACTAAACGATTTCAATTTGATTTAGCAGTCCTCACGAAACTATTCGAAAGCATTTTGATTTAATTTGATGTTTTGATTTTGATTACAAAAATGTGTAGTCCTCGTAATTTGCACTTTAAACAAATATTTTACAACAACAATATGTGAATAACGCAATTTTCTTATACGTTAGTCTTCAAATGTCAAAGTTAATGTGTTGTTCGAATTAAAAAAGTCTGCACAAAAACATTTACACAGAAATTATAAAGCGTGTTTTTTTTTAGAGTATCACAACTTTGAGTTGGCATCACTGCTTTATTAAGGCTCCCATTTATCAGCTGATAGTTGCTATTTGTTTAGTTTGCTTTGAAATTTCATTATGAATCGACTTACACCAGAGCGACGCGCCACGCAAATTGTTGAAATTTTTAATCAAAATAATTGTTCTATTCGTCAAATTCGGCGTTCCAATTGATTTCCTCAAAGAAACTTTTGATGACCAAATAATTTCACGTAATGGCCCAATTAATTGGCCAACAAGATCGTGTGATTTCATCCCATTGCATTTTTTTCTTTGGGGTTATGTTCAGTCACTTGTCTACGTCGATAAACCACAAACATTTGAACACCTGGAAATCAACGTTCGTAAAAGTTGTCGGCGAAATACGGCCGCAAATGCTGCGAAAATTTGTTGAAATTTTGTGTTCTAGATTGCGCTTTCCACACGCCAGCCGTGGCGGCCACGTGCCAGAAATCATATCTAAACATTAACTTCATAAAATTTTCTTTACAATAAAGGCCGTTGCATTGATAATAAAAATATATTGCCTTCCTGTAATATGATTTAAACTTGTGTCACTCTATAAACAACACCCTTTGCAACTTTGCATGTCAATCTTAATCATGCAACTGCCAACAAATAAGAAAAACAAAAAAGAAAAATAATAATTCCTTGTTGACGAGCTCCGTTTTCATCATATTTTTCTTTGGTTGTTTCTCTCTTATTTATATTTATGTTAAGCTTTGAAGCGCAAAAATAAATAAGCAAAAGTCTTTTAATCAATGATAATGTTCGTATTTACGAGTACTTTAATTAAGCGACAATAATGCCGTAGCAGATTAAATGACAGAGAAAAGTGTCAAGAAAACTGTCAGCAGCATTACCCATTTAACGTGCATGTGCATGCTCACGAATGCACTTTCGTACTCGTATGTGCTCACGAATATGAAAGTCCGTCCACGCAGTAATCCCAAGATTTAATACTGACGAAGAGTTTTTGCCATAAGTGGGAACCTCTACGCTGACTTAAGGTACTGGGTGCCGAATAGGGCCTTCAGAAGTAAAAGTTGTAGTAGACACTTTTCAGGAGTTTGATGTTACTAATACTGCGTGTCCAAGTGCTAATTTGATATACTCAAACTGACAATTGCATATGAAGCTCTGCTGGGCCACATACTGGGTCCCACCTTATATTTGATATATGCCTCTGAGCGGCTTTAAAATTCAAACTCTGCAATTAGTGCAGCATTCCCCAGTGTCCTCGATAACCATCAATTAGTACCACAAAACTTACAGAATCATATTTCCAAAGTGGAGAAATGGACAGAGCTTTGGAAAATGAACGACAATGTGCCCATGTGACACCCGAATCTACGTTAAGAAACCTGCTCATCGCGTATAATCAACGACCAAATAACTTCGCAACGCCATGAAGTCAAATACTTTGACCGCAGGCAATCATGGAAGCTGGATTCTAAACTGCTGCTGTACAACATTTATTCTAAAGCCAATATGCCGTTTTGGAATCCAATCATTTAGTACCGGCTCAGGTCAAAAATCAAAACACAATTCTTCGTACGATTACAGGAGCTCCGTGGTACTCAAAAACACTCACGAAATTGTGTAGGCCTGAGTGTGTCTTTGGTAAATACTGAATTTTCACAGCACGAGACATTCTATATCAGCAAACTTGAACTGCCGTCAAGCCCTCTTGTAAGCAATAACCTTGACTTGGTGTGACCATAATCGGCTGCAAAGGAGGGATACAATTGGGACAATTCGATTTCCGGGTGCATAGACACAGTAACTAAACCTTTGGGATGGTCCTGCTTCTGGTTGGCAAAACGTAAAAACCACGGACTTTTAGCATGCTTTGAATGAAGGATCCTGTTGATGGCTATAGCCGGAGGTGCCTACATTGGCTGATTTGGTGAGGTCTTTACTAGGTTCTGCTAATAGAGGTTTCGGTAATCCAAATGTGCTGTGATCTTACTATAGATTTCTGTTCTTTGTAAGGACCTAGATGGTGGGGAATTTACAGGCTAGTCTGGGCTTAAGGCTTGATGGGCTTTTGGGGTTTTAGGCTACCAACTCAGATATGCGTTGATTTCCTTCTCTGTTTAAGAGGTTTATGCTATGAGCCGACTTCTTATAAAGCACAAAGTGTGACCTGTGTGTGTTGGGCGAGTAGCCATTGAAAAGTTTACCAATTGCAATCGGTCCACCATCAGATTACGCCATAATGGCAGGTGCTGAAGCAAATTAATTTCAGAATCTGTGGCACTGGCTGGAAAGGTTTAGTATTAATATATTTACATACATACACATGTATTATCGTTACATTCAATTGTCATTTTCGACTTTTGACATTTCCAAATACGATAAACTAAGCAAAATTTATAATAAATACAAAATTTATAATTGGGCGTAGTATTAGAATGACTTATGGGCCGAATGTTGCCGACATGCTGATTATCCACTAGTCTTGAACGGTTTAGCTACGATTACATATTTCTTTACCAACTAACTTTTTGTGACTTCCTTACAAATGAGTTGTTTAATGTCTTTCGTATGCCTTCCCTTGTATGTTTCTGTGAAAAGTTCTTTATCATGCACGACATTAAACAAAAATTTTTGCAAAAAACAAGAACGAAAAACTTAAATGAATTTGAGCAAAAGTTATTACTTGCGAATTACCAGCAGAAATATAGTAAAATGTTGAGAGGAAATCGAACAAAAAAATTCGTTCATGTTCTACGAGCACAACAATAACCAAAATATTTACAATTTATGGTCGAGTGACTTTGATATTGGACTTTATGGCAAATAAAATAAAACATGAACAAACTTTTTTAACTCGAACTTTGTTAGAGTAGCAAAACAAGTGTTTCATTTTCGTTTTGCATTTTGCATTAAATTTTTAAATATTTTTTCTGATTTTGCCTTAAAATGCATTTTCTTCATTTATGATGTAAAGTTTTCCGAACAAGAGAATTCCAGTAAATGTTTTATTTCTGCCATTTATTTGTCAGCACCGTGTTTAAAAGGCAACCGCCAAATGGAAAACTGAGGCACATGTTTGTTATATATTAAAAAGTGTTGCAATTAGTTTTGCATTGGGGCCTCGGTTATCCGTCAATCGATTAATCGTTAATATTAATTAACCGGCAAGAAATATATAGTTTTTGTCTTTTTTGCTACATTTATTTCGCTTCATTTACTTTTTGTATGTGTTAAAGGCGATTACTCGGGATTACAAGCGTGTTTTTATTTTAATTATTTTAAAGAATTAATTCAAATTAGTTGCGAAATTTAAGAAGTGAAAATGAAAAACTATGAAAAAATGTTAGTCTATTATGCGGGAAAATCGATTATCCGGAATGCTCCTGCTAACGACCATTGCAGTTAATCGAGACCATTGCGGTCTAACTGTAGTTGTCTTATTACCGCTTAGTTTTCATTATCAAACATATTAAAATTTTGCTTTAATCCTTGTTTTCTCTAACTGAACTTAAAGGGTTTTCAACAAAAATCAAATATGTAACAACATGTCAAAAGGCTTCACAAAATTACTTTCTCGACTGAAGTGAAAATGTAAAGAAACAGATATTTCCCAGCACGAAAATAATCCTGCTTCATTCTAAAATTAAAGTTGGTTGCTTTTTTTTTTAGTTGGAATTCGAGTAAATGAATACAAGACACAAAATATGTATGTATTTGCACAGGAAAACTCTGCCTCCATACACGGCACAACATCTTACGAAAGTTCTTTTATTGTAGAGTTAATGGAACAATTATTGCACAATTCTGATCTTTTATTGTAGAGTTACAGGACAAATTTCAATTGTGCTGAAAACCGAAAGAAAAACAAGACGAAGAAGATCGAAGGAATTGAAGTGGCGAAAGCTTGTGCTAAAGAAATGGGATCATATAGTTCTATGTACCTCTTCGGCTTAGATTTCCAAGCCATAGAGGGGAGGAAAATAGCTCTTGTATCTGTGGTAGAGATTGCAAAGCAAAATATACACAGAAAATTAACTCTTCTATATAATACCCATCTCTGTTAAAGACTATTAAAAAATCAAAAAGAACTATTTATTTTCTAACTGCAATTTATATTATTACAAAAAAAAGTTGCGAACAGAATTACAGTTTTAAGCATTTTATACAAATTAAAAAATTAGTAAACAATTTTAATGAACCATAAACAATTTATTTTTTGGAAAATAACTTATTGCTTTTTTAATTTTTTTTTCAATCGGTTTAAGTTTTTTAATACAAAAAATAGCCCATTTTAATCATAAAACATAGTGTACCATTTCTTTTGGCGCTAACTGTATATTGTACAATACCATCAAGATAATACACTTAATTATAAAAAAAATGTACAAAACTTTGTGCCTGGCACCTCATACGCGACATATTTACAGACGTACATAAATATATAGATGCTTCAAATCTTTTTTTTTTTGGCTTTTAATAAAAAATATCGCAATTTTCGTTGAACTTGAAAAGAGCCCACAACTTTTCTGTGTGTCTTCCATAAACGTAACGTACATTTTTGCAATGAAAAGCAAAACATAAAATAAAAACATTTAATAAAATATAGCACAATTTGTTGCCTTCTTCCAATTAATACCGAAATTTGTTAGCAGCTCTACAATTCTGTTGAAGTGACGTGATGATGCGTACAGTTTTCAATATTTCACAAGTAAATTAAAGCCGCCTTTTTCGCTCATACACAAAAAAGAAGCTTCAAAAGTTGAAGAGAATTATGGTTATAAACGAATTTTATGTACGTAAATATGTGTGCATTAGGGTGGTAATAAAATTGGCGGTAGAATGACGCAATGTCGCCTGTTGTGTTATAAACGAAAAGAAAAATCGCCTCATTTTCGAATAAAATTCTAAACCAGAAAAATGATTTTCTAAAATCTAAAAAAAAAAAAATTACTTTCTTATAATATTTTATTAATAAAGTAAAATAGTAGAGCGAAACTTGTTAAACTGTTTTATTTTTGATTTGTTTAGGACAAATGTCCTGCACGTCATCTGTTAATGGGCTGTTGTATTGGAATTATTGGAGCTTTTTTATTTAAACCAGAGTCTTTTATGACAAACACGCCTGTTCTTAAATAGTATTAAGGATGGTTCAAAAGCTGCACAATGTTCTTTATAAGAACGATGATTGGCAGCAAACTGAATACATCTGTTTGGTTAAGCTGGGACCTAATCATCTCCCAAGTTTTTCTATTCAATAACTCATCCGTAACATGCTTTAGGATCAGCTCTAAAATATGTTGCTGGCAACCGACTTATTGCATTGCCCGAAGATCAATTGATTTGTAGTCCTTTATAGTTTAATCCTGTTATATTTCAGCAACGCCGTCTATATAAACAGTGTTTATACGTCATTATTTACATAAATTTACACTAATAATATTCTTTGAATGTTAAAAACAAATTTATCAAATGACGTCCCTTCTGTTTTCTAAATATTTACACATATTTTTAATTATATTTGTTTTAATTGTTGGGGGCGGTGAACTTTTATTGTAGCAACCGTGAGAAAATAAAGAATATTCGGTAATTAGAAAGCAAAAGTTACCACCCTATTGTAAATATATCAATGTATGAAGTTTTCGAAAAATTACAAACAAAATCCTGAAAATATGTGAAACGAAACGAAATATTACTGAATGTTTTGAAGCGAAACGTGACGGTGAGTCAATATTCATGGAGTTCGTTAATGTAATAATCAGGGCAATCAGAAATTCTAGCCAAAAAGTCAAGTTCGTGTCAGAATCTTGAAATGTATTAGAAAAGTAAAATCATTATTAGTGAAAATAACATAAATAATATCCAAAAAAAAACCTAGAAAAGTTATTAAAAACGCTGTCTCTTATAAGCGCAAGAAGAAGAGTCCCAATAAATGTAAAACGAAAAATATCCTATTTTACATATTTGGTTGCCTGGTTAAAGTAATCATAATGCACTACAGAGAGAGAATAAAAAATAACTTTACTGAATTCCAAGGAAACTTTTGAAAATTCGTAAGCAAATATTCTCATTTAAGTGCACAATAGTCACTGTTTAAGCAAAGCGTGGTTACCTTCTTTGCCATTAATTCTTTTTAAAGGCAATGCCTTAAGAACATTAATAATCGAGGAAAATTTGAAAAAACTATTATGTTAAATTTAAGGTTAAATCACTGGCGAGGTCCCAGTCTAGAGACAAGCAATTTGTTTCAGCAGCTTTTCAAAATTTTGGGTTTCTAAATTGTTTACACAGTGAAACTTTGTTTTCCCAACCATATTCTTTTTCCACATTCTTTCTTTCTTCTCTTTCTGTTTTTATATTTTGAAAAAAAAAACTCAAACTCTCTTCTAGCCACCTTTCACTTTCCCATAATGCTTTCACTTGTTTTTGCGTCTTCATCGATGGCGTCACATGATTCACGGCTGCTTGTGCTGCAAAGTTTGAATCTATTTCAGTTGCCATTATTGGGTTGTTTCTTCTGTAGCCCAGTTCTTATATTGGTAATAAATTTATATGTCCACCTTTCGATTTCGACGTGATCGCATCGTTACTGCTATTTTGATATCAAGAATTTTCTATTATTTCGTTGAATTTTCTTCCTGGTTCCAATGGATTTATCCAATTACAACCCATTCGATTAGTATTTTTATTTATATCTTTTCCTTCTTGCTGGTATTAACAGGTCTATGGACAATAGGCCTGCCAGCAGGTCGATATGTCTGATATATGAGAGGTGTTTTTTATACCTTCCAAATAATAGGGTTTCTCAAGGCACTGAAAAGAAATATTTGTTTCGATTATGAGTTCTTCATTTGAACCAAATCTCTCACCACCATTTATTCAGCTTCAGAAAAAAAGCAGTTGCAGGGGTCTAATATGCTGAATGGAGTTACAGTTTGCAGTCCAATTTATGGATTTTGGTCACGTGTGCAGTCGTGCATTGTCTTATTGGTGTAGCACTTATTTTTCGCTAAATGTGACCGTTTTTCTTTTAAATGAATATCGAATCTGTCTTAAAACTCTGAATAATATTCGCCGCTGATCGTTCTACCCTCTTCTGGGTTATATATGTGGCCATTACCTTATGGGCTGACAGATCTGCCCCGGTCTTCTTTGGTGCGCGTTCATTCCGTAAAACTCACCCTTTCCTGTCTTTCGGCCAATTCGTAA
This sequence comes from Epicampocera succincta, assembly GCA_932526305.1. Classification (NCBI taxonomy): domain Eukaryota; kingdom Metazoa; phylum Arthropoda; class Insecta; order Diptera; family Tachinidae; genus Epicampocera; species Epicampocera succincta. Next base: position 66,675,467 of record OW052034.1, read on the forward strand.
GCTTCAACTTTTGACATAAAAAGAGGGCTGCAAAAAAGGTGCGAGTTCAGGAATAATCGGAGTGATTAATTTTTACACTAGACTTAGAAATTTAAAACATTTTTCAACAATGATTTAGTGATGCCAGATTGCATAAATCCCTACCTTTCCCATTTTGGAGATAGCGCTAACAGTAATTATCAAGCCTCTTGTTGGTTTCGCTGGTGACTTTTGACACCAAAAATAATGTTTAATCAATACAAGAAACTCACTTTTGCCATTTTTGTTGAAATGGACGAGATTGTCTGCTCTTAAAGGCTGTCAAACCGGAACTAAATGACGCGGCCTGCTCAAAACCTGGCAGTCAGTCTGTTAATAGACGGTGGTTGATGGCAACAGTAAAGTTACTGCGCAGGAAATTGAAAATCTCATAGAGTTTTCAAACAGTCTTTGCGGTTTCTGTTTTTTTTTTTATTGTACAGCAATATTTTTTAAGTTAAGCCAGAAATATGTACATGCGCTTACATGAACCTGTTAAAGTCTAGGTGGTGAAGGGTTCTCTCTCATAATTTAAAGACTTGTGTTCATCTACCATTTTTTTGTTCATGTCCTTTCACAATACACAAGTTGCTAAGACAAGTAAAAAAAAATTGCGATTGTCTGACAGCACAACAAAACAAAAAAAAAAAAAAAAAATAGAAAGCAAAAGATTTAATGTGCAGCTATGAAGTATCCTTTTACTCCGGCCAAACCCATTGTGCGTGCAATGCACAAAAACAGAACAGAACAGAAAAATAAATGCGTCTTCGCCGTAAACAGTTTTATTTTTCATCGGGTTAATATTCATGTTTAAGTGTAACTGGATTCATGACTGCAAACGCAAATACAAACGAATGTGTGTCGATTAACATGAATAAATGGGAGTGCATATAATAAAGGCATTAAATTATTTTCAGTTTGAGCGAGCGCTGGCTGTCAAACACCTTAAAAGTATCCCTACAATAACAAAACTACTCACATACGTTACTGCCACTTGTAGTTTGAATACGAGCAAAATATTGCTGCAGTAGTTCATAATATGAACGCAGTAATCAAGAGTTGGCTGCAAGTGCAGACATGTCCTTAATATCCGTTATTTTGTATTAAACTATTTTTAAAAAAAAAAAAAAACAAAATTATTTATGCTGCAGAAGAGGTTAATAATAAATTTTTGTGTATCGAAAATTCATGTATGAAAAGTCTCGGAAATGTTTCGGCGTTTCCTACTCTTTAAATAATTTTTTTTTTATTACATCTGATGCAGCTGCTGATTACAAAAGTATTTTTATTCTATAGAATATAATAATTGAAAGGAAATGAGATATTCATACGTACATACGAATATATACATACATTTAATAAAAGCTGAAGTATTTGTGACATTGTTGCCAGAGTTTTGTGAGGCAGTTGCCATCATTTAAATTTACTATCCTGGAGGACAGATACCACAGCAGACAATAGAGTAACATTTTTGAAGCGGTTTTTATGTACGAGGGGTACTATATATATTACGGGAACTAGAAACACTAGTCTCAATAACTAAAATCTAGCAACACAACAACAAACTCAACTTTTTAGTTGAGTATGACGAATATTAAGAACAACATTCATGTCCTTTCTAATCTTTACACTCTTCATATGATAAAAGTTAGACATTCAGTAGAAACATGTTGTAGGTATGCAGATACACACATTCCAACATATCCAAAAATATTCAACCGGACTATTTGATGAAACAAAAATTTTATAATTCATGTCATTATTGTCATGATTTCTTGTTTTCCTTCTTTAATCTAATTTATTTTGAATGTATGAAAATAATGCGGTCTATACTCAACTAGATTCTTAATTCGCTTCTTTCGATTCTTGAATATTTTGTGCACGTCCACAAATCATAAATTTTTTTCTTCGAATTCTCTTGTGTTTTATTTTTAACAAGCATCAAGAAATTCTTCTTTCCATCTGAAGTTGATGGTTGGTTTGTGCTGAATATTGAATCTTTTGCTTCAACTTTGCCAAGCAAATATGAAAACATGATGAAATACTCGTATTGTTTGGAACTGTGAGAAAACTCTTTATGATTTCAATATTATTCTGGCCTCCATTCAGATGGATTGATGCCTAAAAGTTACTCCAAATCAAATAATCAGACTTGTCTTCATTAAGATTATCAATCACAATTGGTTGACAAAAAACAAAAAAATGGAAAAAAGCAAGACACTGCGGTGTTGGGCCTGCAACTGTTTTATACGTTTTCTGAAAGCAAATGAAAAATTGAACTTCATGCAGCCTAATTTATTCCAAACGCGTATAAAATTAGAAATACAAATATTTGATTAATTGCCAAAATATCACTTTAATGGAGTTCACAATAGAACAGTGGGTGGCACATGTTCGTACATATTCAAATGCACCTGCATGAGCAGAGAAGTGAAGATAAATTCAAATTAAAATACTCTCGGATAGACAATCAGTACTCAAATCTCTGGGCAGTCCAGGACTGGGCTGAAGACTATAGACTACCAGCCAGACTATAGAAGCAACGAGACGGCAGAATATCTGCTCCCAAAAAGGAACCGTTAGACTCATTTCAATCTTTGGCTCGAACAGAAGTCTTCTTGAAGTCAGTAAATATTCGATCAATACTGATGGTTTCTCTGTTTTATGCCAGTACGGCAGGACTGAAAAGGAAAAGCTTAAGATTACTTTTGTGGCCATTCACAGCACATTATGCCTGTTAAAAACATCTATACAGAATGGGTGTGTATCCAGCACAGATACTTGCAGATCCAGCGATGAAGAGGAGAAGTCAATAGAAAACCATATCATACATATACATATGTGGGACGAACAAGAATTGTTTATGCTTCCATTGAAGCTGCTGGTCCGGTTTCTTAACGGATTAAGCTCTTGAATGAAAGGGCAACCCCAATAACTCCATGTTAGTCGCGTTGCGAAAGACCGTGCGTCCAATTTTGTTCATTCATTCCTTCCATTTAGGGTAAATGTCCCAACGATTACTGCTTTATTTAATATTGTTAAGGTTTAGACCCGAATCCATTATTCGAACTTTGTCCAATTGAGAAAAAGCCAAATTTCTCGTTTTGTTAAATCATTTTGTTGGCAGAACTGACCTGAATATTTAGCTGTTGTTGACACCCGGTATTAAGTAAAAAATTCCAATAAATGTGTGAATGCGAAGGCGAAGTCTTAATCAAATGATAAATCTTGTCTTTTGTTAAGAAATCTATTTAAGCGATAAGATATTTCATTGCATCAGGGTTGCATTTTTACAAGTTCAAATTGATTAGTCGACCGTTTCGTAGCTGATAGCGTACCATACACATCGTCATACACAGACTCAAAATTTTCTTATGTGTTTAACGTTTAGAAATATACTTCACACCAGGCCAAAAAGTTATAGTAATTTTTTTTATTTAATTTCGTTTTCTTGCTGATATATAATAATATTTTTAACTGCTAAATGTTGTCAAGAATTGGAGCAATCGAATCGTATACGAAACAGGTAAACTGCCGAGGTACAGTTTTTAGTTGCATAGTGTGACTCCGGCATGCAATAATATAACGAATTAGATTTTTTCCCACCTGCAGCAAATCTTATTAGATTCAAGATCCAAAGATTTGTGTTATAGTCTGTAACATCATAAATAACTTATTGGTATCTTTCCCTTAGAAAAGTTTAAGGCCGAGGCACTTAGAATCCGTCATGCGTTATTTTTCCTTTGACAGCTAAATTAAAATACAGGGTTGGTTATGAGCTTCGTCACATGACGACGTACATACGTCGACTTCAACACAGGGTATCAAAGTTGAGCAACTTTCAACTTTTAACGTACGTTCAGTACCTTGACAAACTTTCAGTCAACTTTTTCTTTCTGTTGATTTAGAATAATAGAGAAAATATTAATTATTTTTTGTGCAACGTGAAAAATATTAAGAAAAAAAAAAAAACGTTAAAAAAGTAATTTAAGCTGTGAAAGTGTGTGCGCCAATGATTTAACATGCGTGAACAAAGTACTCATTGTGCCAACTTAACTTAAATTAAGTTTAGTTCAGTTTAAAAAGGCACCCAAGTGGCTTAAAAATTAATTAGCTTTTTCGTTTATATTTTTTCTTGTTTTTCTCATATAGAAGCATTGACACTGTGATTCTATACCCAATACTATTAAATTTCTCAAGCGAAGACCTCAGACTGAAGATTCAAACTCTTTTTTACTATTTGATGTGACACTCGTCAAGCATAAAATCTTTCCCAAAAGCAAAATAAAATTGCGAGAAAACCAAATTTTCCTTGCGATCAAACAACCAACCGTCGTCTCACACACAATTTACAACGAAATGCAATTGAATGCCACACAACATGCAAAATATCACATGATTGAAACTTTTAAACAAAAAATCAAACAATAACAAAAAAAAAAAACATCATAACAAAAAAGCCGGTATTTATCTGCCAAAACGTATGTTCTCCTCTCCACTACTAATACTCTGACTAAGTTGTGGCTCTCTTTGCTGCTGTACTGGCCCGCGCAGAGGAAAATTTCCTTTAATCTCTTACATTTTGTGGCAAAAACACCGTTTTATCATTGCGTTTTATTGAAGGGAAATTCCTGCAGAGCGTAGGAATACAACTTTTGGAACAGAGTGTTTAGATGTCTCAGAGAACTCAATTCAGTTCTTCCTGAAGCATAACAGCGGTCGTGCATGGGAGCGCCTGCACTTACTGGCGCAAAGTATTTGTTCATAACCAACAAAAAAAGATAATTAGAAATCTAACGAAAAAATAAATTAGTTATTGTCATTTATTGGGATTCTGCAGCCATTGAAACTGTTTACGAATTGCTGGAAACTATTCAAGAACTTGGCGTTTTGCGCCTGCCGATTTCTTTTTCTCAGGCCATTTTTACGGCTATTTGTTCAAATTAAAATACGTGTTGAAGTAGCCCAAGAATGGTCGTTATATTGAAGTGGCTAAAAACTTGGTCTATGCAAATAAAATCATGCTGTTTTTAGTGCTTAAAATATATTTTATCGTTAGAACATTTCGCTTTGAAATGTTTAATTTTCCACGAAATATTAAATTTAATGTTTAAGCTTTTTTTTTTTAGCAATTTACAAGGCTACTGACAAGAAGTGTCTGCGTATAACGCAGAGCTACACCTGACAATGCTGCTTTAACAATAGCAATACATATAAAATTCTTCACTAATAAATATGTACATACAAACACTAATTCATAGCCGGGCACACACTCGTGTGTAAAATAAGAAAAATTGCCAAAAAAAAAAACCTGCAAAGGATTATTTTGCATGCACGAATACAACAACAGGAAACGGTCCAGCATATTCGCTTTGTGTGCTGCTTGTTCTGTTTCTTTTTGCTTTGTGTTTTAGCTTAAAGCAGCAGACAAACGCGTGCTTCAAACATTCACATTCGACAATTGGGTTCAAGTTTATTTGTCATAATTATTGTCTGGGCTCATAGACCACAAAAAAAGGTATCAGTATATTGAACTACACAAAGAATCAAAATTTTTAAAAAAATATTCGATTTTAAAAAACCTGTACAGAAACAACGTCTCTGCGGAATGGTTTGGGGCAAGAATTTCTTTACTTTACTTTTTACTTTTTCCGTGGCTGTCACAATTGCTTATCCTGTTTTGTGTGCAAACAGCAGACAATTTGAATGTGTAGTTTAATAGCTGGTTCAACAAAAGGATCCAACAAAAGGAAAGGTTGCAAATAAGAAACCTTTTTGCTGCAGGATATCTTTTTGCTGTAGTGTGAACATAAAAGATGTTAAACAAACAGCCCACAAGTGGTACAAATGCAATCACTTTTGCACAGGCCATCTTGGCGTATGTGACATATTCGTTTGAAGCATTTGGGCCAGACAAAGGAAATATCACTTTTGGTTTAAGTTCAAACGTACAGGCGAAAGTACGTAAAACGAGTAAGACATTCAAGAATTCTGAATGAAAAAAAAACTTTCTTATCGGGATACACATTACGATTTACATATATATGAACTTCAATGAAAATAAGAACGAAAGCAGAGGAATGTTAAAGCATTTTTTTCATTTTCCACTATAATATCCTCTTGCTTGAACTTAAAGGAAACTTAAAGGAACCTAAAGGAAAAATGGACCGATCTGCTCGAATAGCCGGTATAGAAACTTTGGCGCAAAATTAGGAAATTCCATTAGCGAGAGAAATATTTAATTAAAATTTCAATCTGATGGTTGGAATTTTTAAAAACGAACGTACTGAAGCTTTCAATTAGATCCGCAGCATTCTCGTCACTGGGGCCTGAATAATTGGAGTAGAAAGATTCTATAAAAGACAACTTAAGAAGTTATTGTATTCAGATTTTGAAAGTTTTTTTTTTTAAACAAAATCTGTAATTCACAATTTTTCTATAGCTAAAAAAAGTTATCGATAAATTTTGTGAGAAAATTGAAGACTCACCAAAAAGTTTTCTGTATAAAAATGAAAGTTTTATGTCATCGATAACTTTCCTATAAAAGTTATCGCTTACTTTCGTACAAGAAAATTAAGTTCATCTTTCATCAAGTTCAACTTTTCCATAATCCGTTTTTTTATACTCGGAGAAGAAAGAAACGTTTCAGTAGAAAATTTAAATTTTCTCATGTTTTTATACAAAAAAAAATTTAACTCTTCTATAGAAGATTAAAAGTTACCGCCTATTTTTTTTTTGAAGCTATCGAAATGCTTTCTATTTATCTTATCGATGCTCTTTCTATTTTTATTTTACTACAGAAAAAAGTTATCGATACTTTTTGTAGATATAGAAAAGAAATCAATAAATTTTTTACAGAAAAATATATCGAGTTTATTTCTAAAGAAAAAAAGTTTTTCTGTACAAACACGCAAGTTATCGATAATTTTCATAGAGAAAAATCTGTCGAAAAAAATTCATCGAAAACTTTTCTATACAACAACAAAAAAATTTGAATGACATTTTTATAAAAATATAAAAAAAAGAAAAAAATTTTATAAAAAATTCTTTAGGAATTTTCGACAGCATTAAGAGTTATCGATAATGGTACAGGTGGCAAAATAAAATTATTATATTTTTGCTTAGAAATGTTAAATTTATCGATATTCCCAAAAGCTGTGACTTATTCTATTGCAGAATATGAAGTTTTAGATAAATTTTCCACCAAAAAATTCATTTTTCAAAACATAATTTTTCTAAGAAGAACAATCAAAAATCGAAAACTTTTTATAAAAAGCAACAAAATTATGTTGGGAGATGAAATTACTTTTATAAGTTGTCATTAGAAATGAAATATTTTTTACAACTTTTCAATAAAAGCCTGAATTAAGGTCAATAATCTCTTACAAAAAAAGTGAAGTAATTAATCATCGTTAAAGTTGGTTTCAAACAGCTTAAGTAATAATTTGATTATAAAAAGTTTTTGTAAAAGGAGTCTTAAGAACGTAGAAAAAAATTGTTTTAAAAATGTTCCAATGAACGTGAATTTTTATAGACACGTTGTGTTTTATGCCACTTTTCTTTAGGCAAACAATAAGCAACCCTTCTGTCGAAAAGGGGAAAAACCTCATAGATTTCTATACACCCACAATAAAATAATGTTTTTTCCTAAAAGTTTTCTTTCCATTCAGCTGCTTGTTGGCATTTCCTGAGCGAAAGTGGGGTGGCACTTAAACAACTGCCGGTGCATAAATTAAATAAATTAACAATAAAGGCCAAAAAGATATTAAAAGAGAAATAAAAATTAAATAAATTTATTAATAATAAGAGGATTTTGTTTCTCAAAGCTAAAATATGCATTTAGAATTATGATTTTGACCGCAGCATTTCGCAGCTGGCAGGAAAAAAAAATCAATTTGCATAATTTGGTTGTGTGTGCGCCGCATTAAGAGATGATTTATAGACCACAAAATAGTTTAAAGTTTAGTCGAAAAAATTCCAAAATAAATTAATTATTTATTTATTTTGGGATAAACTATTTATAACGAAGTCATAAAATATCGTTTTTAGAGCTGTGAAACTATGAAACTATGAAAGTAATAATAATTTTTGAACTCGCTATCAAGCAGAATAATAATTTTATGAATTTAAGTCATTTGGTTTATCATTTTATGGTTATTTAAAATTATACTAGAGTAAAAGTAAAAATATGAACTAAAATGCAGACATTTTCTTGGAAACGTTGTGACAACCCAAACAGGTCACTGGAAGGCAGAGATGGTTGTCCAGCTGCCGTGAGGAGGAACGGAACTCCCATTTTTCATTTATCTGTTACAATGGCCCGAAAAAAGCCAGAAGGTAAAAAGATGTTAAAACTCTCTATGCGAAACAGGAATTAGAATTAGTTTTAAAGAATCGGTAAACTCAGGCGGGAGAGTTGATGACGCCAAGTTCTTGCAGGTAACCCCCTATAAGGAAATAAGGGCAGGAAAAAGAAAGTCAGAAAAGAAGTTGGAGAGAAGAACAGTTAATGCGTAGTGTTGCACTTTAGGTAAGGGCAGGTATTTTCTACTCATCGTCAATATTTCAGGGCAAGTAGCAAAGAAAAATGTTTTTTAAACAAATTTCCCAGCCACTCTGTTCTTAGTTTAAAATTTTTATTCAATTTGTTATTAAACTTATAAACGATGTTCCTTCACTATTTCTGAAGATATCAAGAGTTATAAAAAAATTAGGTTTGTCCAAAAGTCATTTGTTGTATCTTTTTTGAGGGTGTTCTGCCATGAAAAAGAACTTTCTTTTATGTCTTGAGAGGAACTTTTTTTATCTCACTTACGGAAAACACGATGTGGACTGGACATGTGTTTATCTGCCTGAGCTAAAAATATTTGTATTCCTTTAATTAATGCCAAAGAACTCATCTTGTTTTAAATTTAATTAAATGTATCTTTAATCTCCTTTAGTCGCTTAAAAATAGTTCTTTTTTCAACCATTTTCTTATACTTTATCAAATAACTCGACTTAAACGTTTTTGTTCTTAACTTATTCCATGAATAATTTTAACTTTTTTCTCACAAGAACAATTTATTGCAGCACCACCGCTTTCCACTATGAAACAGGCAGAATCGCTCGTACGAAAAGTTCCTCTTTGTATATTTTTAATTTGATAAAAAGTAAAACGATATTGTATGGCAAAACTTTAAGCAAAAAATATATGTATTTAAAAGAAAATCCTTTGCTTTATACTTTAGCTGGGATATGAAGAGAGATAAAATTTCATAAATGGCAGTAAGAAGTTTTTTTTTTAAGTGTTTTTTATTAAAGCTGATGTAGTTGTTTATACATTTCTGTTTTCAATGACAAATTTCATAATTATTTATATATTAAATGAAATCTTTTAGAAATTTCTAGAACAATTTATTTCATTTATTGTTATTTTCAATGTCCCATACGCAAGACTTAAAGACTTTGTCAGTACAGCTACATACAGATATAAATATAAATGGGTTACGATATAAAATATATAAAGTTAAGAAATTTCCAGAGACTTTTTTTAAACGTTGAGAAAAGCGATAATATTTGATGTGCGTTACTAATGACTTGAGAGCTGTGAGCAAGATCGTTCCAGCGACTGATTGCAGGTACAAGAAATTGGTATTTGGATATCTGGCTGCTGTATCTGAAACAAAGTAACCGTTTAGCTCTATTAACAGTTGAGAAGTTTAATAGCGCTAAAACATGGTTTGGCGCTGACACCTGCTTATTATTTTATGCTTCAGTAATAAAATCCTTCACTTGAAATAGTCCTCAAGAAGTCACATGAAGTTGTCGTTTGCTAATACTATCGCAACTAGGATAGAGTTCACACCCGTATAGTAAAGTCGGCATTAAATATGTTTTAAAGAGAAGTGTACGAGCATTAAAAGAAAGGAGTGCAATGATGGCTTTGCCCAAGATTTCTTAACCTAGAAATTACACGTCCACAGCCAAAATTAATATGGTTGGAGCAAGTGAGAGTGCTGTTGATATATATTCCCAGATACTTACAATCTTAATGGTCTTATTATTCCAGATTAATGTGGGCTTATAATCAAGTTGCAGTAACTTTTTTATTTTTTTATTGTATAAAAACTTTTAAGGAAAATTAGCAAATAAGTGATTTTCTGCTTATCCCGTCTTCAAAATGATAATATTTTTGGGCTTGTTTTACTGAAAACCTTGTTGAACAAAGTCTGTTCAAGAAATATGGATTTCAAGGAAGTTGCTTCAAATTTCGCCTTTAGACGGTGAAATACAGGGATTGTGCTCAAAGTCAGATTAAGATTTTACAAATAATAGAAGCTTTTCGAAGAAGTGCGAGAAGATGTGAAAGACGACGTTATTCGTGGATGCCTCAACAACAAACGATGGAAATATTGAGAAATTGAATAAAACTCAGAACTTGTTGAAGATATGCCGTCATATCGGCCATGCAATTCTTTCAGAAATTTTGGGCATGAAGCGTGTGGAAGCGAAGTTTGATCGAAAGAAGGCGTTACATTATATTCAGCAGTCCCAGGTAGCGACTTATCCCTGGGCGCAAGGGTAAAGACAGCCATTTTGTAACTATTGAGGAGTTAAAAAATGAATAACTGAGAGTGAGAAAGAGAGCGGCACAGTTTTCTATATTAAGCGCTTAATATTCGATTTATTGTAAAACCGATTTTCTGGCAACGTTCTTTCCGGAATTTATCCTGTTCATGCGACCTACAACCTCTGGATTATCTTTTATGCTGACAAACCATCAACCACATGGTAGACATCTACTCCCAAAGGAATGGCGAAAGGGATTTTTACTGGACCTACTTCATGCTTTGGCTACTTAAATGAGAGATAGTCAAATGGTTAAGAAGCATCGTGAGGAAATTTTCGATCAATACTGATGGTTTTGTATATTCCAAAAATTTTCACTGCTCTCAAGGACATAGAGATACTTACAGATTCTGCCGGGAAAAGGAGTAGGGAATGGAAAACTAGATTACATTCTACCTGGGACTGCGACAAGGGAGATGCAGGCTTCATGCCAAGTTCCAAATCTTTGAGACGATGGTCGCGGTGTGGAGTCCTTCAATCAGCATTTTATTTCTCTTGTGATGGATTAATGACAACATTTTTTAAGACTTACGCTTTATAGGGCCAGAAACACATTTATTTGGGATTGACAATTCAATTGGAATATCTTTTTAAGTAAAAAAATGTCCATTAGTAATTTTAGATCTGCCGCTTGGTGATGTTTTCTTACTTCCTTTCTTGTCTGAAAATAATTAAAATATTATAAAAAAACCCAAATCATACTTATTTATTCTAATGTCAGTTGTTTGAAAAAAAGAAACCATTCGATTGGAAACGTTGACACTATTTTGAACAATTTATTATATTTTATTTATTAAGTCGTAACTGACAAGTTGACACTTTTGTGATTGCGAGCAAAAGTTACAAGGAAGTTTTTGTTTTTCCAATGGTATGATTTTTTAAATGCAAAGGATTTAATGGCGTAAAAGCCGGTTGGTTTTTATGGTAAAGTAGAGTTTCAATTAAATGTGGACAAAAGGACAGCATACGCTGACAGAAAAATAAGTGTGAGGAAAGCAAAGAAACATTTAAATTTCAAGTTGGAAGACTGAAAAAGCACCAGAAAATTAGGAAAGATTTGAATTTGCTTTATTTATCTGGTTGTTAAGTTCCGAATTGTGTTTTTTTCAGGCTCTTTCAGACTTTAAACATCTGTTCCGGGATGTCGAACTTAAACATTCCAAAGCATTTGAAACGACCTTTAGAAGATTTGAGCTCAAAATCAATTTTTTTACGTTAAACTATTTCATCTCGTTAAGTTTTCCTACGAGTATAGCCACGAATGGGGTTTTAGTCGATCGTAACCCCTGCGAACATCAACGCTTGATATCCTGTTTTATTTCATAATCGATTGAGTTGGATTTTCCATTTCCTTTGCGATATACAAACGCGACACTAAATGAAACTACTCGGTCTGTTCAGGCAACTTATTATATATTTTGTCTGTCTTACGAAGTCATAATCATGCACCGGAACAGCTGATTCAGAAGAGAATATGATCGGTTTTGCTGCACGGCAAAGTCTTCAAAGAGACTTTAGATGTTCTCATCTTTCTAAGCGTAGAATTTTACCAAAGGATCTTGATTTAGCAGGCGCCAAATGATCATCCTACGGCCTCACTGAGCTGAAATACAAATTGGTACGGATTTTGTCTGTCCATACAAAATATTTTTCAGGGATAATTTTAAAAATTATGAAAAATGGCCGCATTCGAAATGCCAGTATGACAATATCCGAAGACTATTACAGTCACTGAAATCTACTCCTTAGGGCGCTTGTAAAAGCTGGCAGAGACATTTATCGGAATATTTTGAAAAATATAATGGCCAGAGTGTTACCATCAACGTGACAGCAGACAGCAAGAACCTGATAGTGCAGGGCTGTGTTGATGATTTGGCTTAAGAACTGATGTTCTAAGTTCACTAAGAGAGCTCCGAATTGTCTAGAAATTTGCTGGCAGGAGCCATTAGATAGTCCAGCGCTGCAGCACAGAGAGGTTGTTAATGTTGCCATTATCAAATATTTTCAAAAAGCTGCCATCTGTGTGTTCCTTATAAGCCGCAATGGCGCGAATTACACGTTCTCTTGTAGATTTGGTCCATGGCTATGCCGTAACGGCAGGTACTCGTTTAAATCATATCTATGCCTGTAGTTCAACTTGTTGCCTCCAGTCTTGCTGAAATGTGGATTCATGAACCGAAACAAGCTTATGATGAACGTATCACTTCACGCACTGAACCCATTCGGGGTCATTGAATTTTTCTCTTCTTGGAATTCTATAAAATATTTATGCCTTTACGTTTTTTTTTCCGTTTATTAAAAATACCTTTTATGCTTTCAAATACACATGTGAAATCTTTATGCCCGGCAATTTGCAAGTGTTGCCTATAGTTTTTATTTTTTTAGTAAAATCTTTTGGTATTTATTGGATCTGATTGTGTTTATTGCCTGAAATTAAAGAAGATTTATTGTTGTTTTAGGGTTTAACAAAAGTTATCTAAAGTGTAAACAGATTTTTTTATTTATATATTTCATTGAAAAGCCCCGCTCACACACACACACAGACGCACACACACACACATACATACATACATACTTCAGTTCATTCGTTGTTGCGCATTAAGATAACAACTTTTTCAAACAGAGAAGCAAAATTCAATTTGAAAATGTTCTCCTCGCCAGCATGTTATTGGTTTTCGTTGTTTGAATTCCCCGGCAATCGAAATTGAAATTTGAGATATTTTATTAAGCGAAATAAAAGCTAAAGGAATTCCCTTTAGATTAGCAAATGGATTTACTTGATGCAAATGATAAGACAGCCGAATTGTGGATTTTATATTATATATTTGTGAAGCAGATATTTATGTTTAATAATTTAAATATGCAGACAATTGTATGTACAGGATGTTGAGATGTTCTATATATACATTTTCATAACCCTTCAAAAATAGTGTCATTTTGTTTATTGAACAGGAGGCAGCGGCTGGAATATAAATAAAATTTATTTCAAATACCAGCCTTTAGCTCTGATTTATAGGAATATACTTTGAACTAATACTTTTGTGCCTGTTGGAGTGCAGATATTTCTAATTGGCCTTAAATCTGGCTATAGATTTTTTATTTAATTTCTAGGCACGAGGAAGTGAAAATTTGCTCCAAAATTGCTAATCCCCTAAAAAAAACACTTTAAATTGTAGTCAAAACGACTAACCAAGCGGAAATCATTTGGATTCCATCTAATGTGATGACGATGACGACTCTTGAAATGGGAGAGCGCGTTATTAAGGCGCAACTAATGTTTACGCTCTTCTCTGTTACGAATCAGCTGTTTTGTGTCTGCTCAATTGAAAGTGTGTACAAGTGGTTGGTTTTGACTTCTTCCTTTTGTTCAGTTGCTGCAGAAAATACAATTCATCATATGGTAACAATCATAAGTATTAGTTTCTTTTGTGTTAAAAGATTTAAAAATTTGTGTGAAATTAAAGATTTTTAAATTTTTATGGAAAATATTTTTATTTACAGATTTAAATTTTCTGGAAAATAAATTTCATGTTCATGATGTTGTTTTGCGGAGAAAATTGTATTTTTCGCAATAAATTTAATAAATTTTATAGGTTGCCAGAAAATAAGCGACTCCATATGCTCAAGAAAATTAATCAAAAAATGTAATTGCAAAATAGTTGTTGTAACCTTAACCCAGTTAACATTTTTTTTACAACATGCTTGCCAAAAAAAAAGTCAATGAAAAATAATACAACTTGTTAAAACAACGATTTGTAAGAGAAAGGAAAAATTAAATTTTTCACTTTTAAAAATATAAAATAATTGAGCCAAATGCAGACGAAAAAATATAAGTTTCGCAACTGAGTTGAGAAGCCGGCCAGATATTGAAACATTTGGTGAGGACAAGTTGGCTCTGAATCTGAAGTTTGATTTATCATCATAGAAGTCTATCAGGCAGCAGCAACGGTAGTGTTGGGAAAGAAATCCTGGTGTTTGAACTTTTTTTGTTTGTTTTTTTTTTGGCAATTGGGTGTTTTTTTTTTATCTAAGAAAAATATTCAAATCATTTCGCCCACAAATTTTGTACACATTTCAACTGTAAGAAGTGCTTAAAATGTTTCCAGCTCAACTTCTACACATCAATAACTTTACAAAAATAGTTTTCTTCATACTTTTCTTTCTCCATGACGAAATTTCAAGTTTATTTTCAGTCACAAATAAATTTATGTATTTCATCGTCGCATTGTGTTTCAATTCATATTCAATTATCAAGGATAATGGAAAAAGTGTTTTCTGTAAATGCAAATTTTTCAATGCATGACAGAGCATGCACAGCACATATACAGTGTGCGTCTACTACACTGTCATGCATAACAGCATAACAAATCATAAGAAGTGATAGGAAATTAAAGCTTTAAATGGCAGCTGCTAGAACAGGTGTTGCCCTGGTCGAGTTTAGACTAAGACACTCTGCTTTCGGAGGTAGAAGTTCCTGTACGACTTTGATTCAAATTTCAACTTGGGAAACTTTCATCAAAAGCTAATTGGCAGAACGTAGCCCAAACTCTCCCTTGTTGCCTTTTAAGGCGGATCCTTGGCTGACACATTGTGGCACGGGACGATGGATTGGCAGATGTTGATATTAGCGGTATGTTTTTCGTTGATCCAAACGTCCTTTAAGTGCTTTTGTTTTGCAATAGAGGCCTGTTTCTCGTAAAGACATTAAATAAAAGATATCAGAAAAAAAGGAAAGAAAAAAAAACTTATGACTTTAAATTTTCTGCATCGAAGTGCAGATTTTAGATTTTCATTGGATTTTGTGCGAACGAAATCTAATGGAATTTGTTACGAGTGTTCAAACTGCATTAGGAAAATAAATTGAAAATATAACAAGACAGCAGAATAATATTGTTTAAATTAATTTAGACATCTTTTAGCACAAAAAAATTGTTTCACAGACCAATTCTCTCTCTTCATGGCTTTTATTTTTGATCTGCTCTACTATTTGTCTAATATAACAAAATACGTGATATCTTGGCAAACGGGGCCGATTTTAAAACCTCCCTTTTTTATTTATTCTTTAAAGTTGAGTAAAATATTTAGATTCCCAACGTAAATATTTAGATTCCCAACGATAAGACCACAAATGGTTTCTGAAGCTCCGATAATGTGCACGCTTTTTCGCACAACGCCGACGTTTTTAAAGGCATTTAAATAGCCGACTGTTCCGATATGCTCACCCAGTTGCTTCCAAACATCTATTTTCTAAGTAGAGAAGAAAATATACAAAAAAAAAAAAAAAAAGATTACCAGCAAATAAAAAGAGAGAGCGAAAAAGGGAGAGAGAGTTTGAAGAGAGGAGAAAATAATCGCTTATTACTTCACAGTGGACCGATAGTGTGATTGTATAGGACCGATTATTTTAAAATTTTGTACTTGACCGATGTAAACCGAATAAAGTACTACCACTAGTTCCACCGACAATGGGAACTTTGGAACATAAACCGTTCTGAGTTTGAAATGTGTGCCGATTTAGCACGATAAAAGTCATTACACATTGTGCCATTTGCGACCCTATCTTGGGTCAAGATCGATATATCGATTGTGTAGAACGTAAAGTATTCGAATCTGTAGTTAAAACAGTACATAGATTTCCATCTCTTCTTCTTTAATTTTTTTCTATCCAATCTAACTTCACTGGCAACACTGATGAGAAAGTCAGCGTTACACCATCTCTGCATCCGTGTTGTTTTAAAGCGAAAAAAGATAATTTGAAAAACATTTTCCCAGCTTCGTTTTCTAGCTAAGCGCCTGCTGCATCTTCCATCTGAACGTTATTCTTAGAAAGTTGTCTGCCTGCTAAAATATTAACAACTTAAAAGTTTATCTTGTATATTAAAAGGAAATGCAACAGCTTAAATTTTGCGCTGTTCTTAATTAAAGTAAACAGAAATATTTGTTTTTGTTATTTCTATGGCATTTATTTTTCAAATTTTAGCTTTTCGTTTCTTGCACTTTGTTAGGAAATATATTTTTGTATAGCGCAGCATTCTCCGGAAGAGAAGTTTTCGTTTAACTCTAATGCTTAAAACAACAACTTTTTAATAACTTAATTCAAAGCTTTGACGGAGGCATTATTCTTGACCTCACTAAAGAATAGTTAAACAGATTTGAAATTAAATTAAACCAAAAAAAAAAATATGCGAAAGAGTTTTAGTTTTTTTATTATTCCGTTGGAAACTGAAAAGTGGATACTAAAACATGTAGAAAAAATTGTTTGTTCTTTTGTAAAACAGTTTTAATTCTTTCGATACCTTCGTTACCTTTTTTATTTATATATGTACATGCAAACATCTGAACTTACATTCTACTGGGGTGCTGCTAATTTTCTGAGCTGGAAAGGGTGTTTTAAGTACCCCGAAAACGATCAAATAAACTCATCCACATTCTGAGTTTCTCAATACAAGATATTATCGTAGTAAGCAAATAACAGAAGATATATCAGTTGTAATATTTTAAAGCTGAAATCGCCAAAACTCTATGCTAAAATCGTCAAAAAATTTTACCAAAAAAACAATTTTTTTTTTCAAACAAAACATTTTTTTTTTTTATTTTTATAAGGAAACAAAATTTAAAAATATTAAAATTAGCAATAAAAACTCACTAGTGTTATGAAATGAAAATATAAATTTTTTTTATATAAACACCGATTGATGAAAATAACAGGTACATCTAGTTTTATAAGTTGTATAACAAATTCGTATTTCACAAAAAAAAAAAAAAAAAAAAAAATCGTTTCCTAAAGTTTCTGTACATGTCAATTGACGACTTATTTATAGTTCACCAGTTGAAGATTTATGCAAAGTGCTGAAATATACTGATCACAAGAAAGATTTATTTTATTTTGTCTCAGCATGTTATTATTTTATATATGTATGTAACTAAATAAAATTCATTAAAAATTAAAAAAAAAAACACTAAAATTTTAAGAATGACTGATATACACATCAGCGAACTAGTCGTGCCTAAATTATAGGATAAATAGACTTAAAGCAAATTTCCAAAAAAGTATGACAAATTTGACTCTTTTACTCTTCAATCAATCTTCAATCTGTCCTTATTTAGTTCAAGGTTGGTTTTAAAAGTAGTAAAATATGTCGTTACTCAAAATCGTCAATATTTTGGCATAAATCGTTAAATCGTCGTTTTTAGCCTCCTCCAAAACCCTCAAATTGAAGATAAATCGTCAAATCTGGCAGCTGGTCAGCCCCTTAGAACGAAACTGTATTGAAGGCACCTGGTTCATTTGAAAAAAAACCCAGAATATGCGACCAGACAAGAAACCATAATATTTCATCATGACAACGCTCGCAACATGCTGTTAAGAACTATTTAAAAAAAATAGGATCATGTCGCTGTACAGTTCCTGATTGAACCTTCTTCTCCAGAAACCATCAGAGCAACTACCAAGGACTTCCTCATCCGCTCTCGATATTGTTCATGCTTCCGCGCCATAGAGAAGGACAGGGATCAAAGTGGTATATAGTGTCATCTTGGTCTGTCGAGAAAGGGCCTTACTACTCAATTGACTCTTGACTCCAAAGAAACAGCGATTGGCACGATTGGCAAAAGTTATTCGGCGTTTAAATTCGGTACTGATGTTGTTCGTACTGTTTGCTTGAGAGCCGAGCTAGACGAAGTCCTTCACTACCTCGAAGTTATAGCTGTCTATGGTGACGTTCTGGCCCAGTCGTCGATGTTGTACGTTCTTTCTCGATGACAGCATATGCTTCGTTTTGCCGCTCTTCTCAATTAAATAAATTAAATTCGTTGAGTTCCATCAAAATAACTTAATTCAAGATAAGATGAAACAAAAAATTTGGGAAATGTTGCAATGAAAAACTGCATTTAATAACAAATTTATTAAACCAAAATTACAAAAAAACATCAATAACACGAAATAGAATTTTGCCTCAAATAACCTAAAATTAAATGCACTTTTTGTAATTTTGTAAAATTCGACTTAAGCTGTTGTGATAAAATGACACAGAATTGTATATATGTATGTATGTATGTATGTATATACGAATGAATGAATGTGGATGAACTGTTCACGTTTAAACAAGAGTTATAAGCGGTTTATAAATAATTCCCAAAAAACAGACTTTCGTTCCAAAAAATACGATTTTTTAATAACGAATAAAGCGCTTAATTAACGTCAATTAATAGAAGCACTTTTTTTATTAAAAAAGAATAGAAATAAATCCATAGAATTTGATTTATTATTAAACGTTTGTAATGATTTCATACAAAATAGAGGAAAGCTAAAAACTTTAGACCCTGATTTGAAATAATCTCAATGTTGGCAGGCAAACAGCATGTTGAGGAGTCAGAGACTTAAAAAAAAACTGTATTTTGTTTTATTATTTAACACAGTCTTAACAAAAAAAATTAAATGAACGCTTAAATTTTAATCAAACGTTAAAAAACTTTCCAGAGAGAGGATTTTTTTTGCTATCGGTTGTATTAGATAAAAATAAACACTTGGTTTATGTTAATCATATGATGAAAGCAGAAAAGGTTGTTATTGGACTATAACTGCAAAATCCTGGTTCTCTATTATGGATCTCATATAAAGCAAACAGCGAAACATATTTATTATTTTTCTTATACTCTATGAAAATTCGTTTATTTGTTGACCTTTTATGATTATTCTGTTTATTTTTTATATATTTTTAAGTTCGGCTGCAAGTCAAACATTTTTATTTATTTCCCAATATTTCAATCAATATCCTTGATCGTCTTCAGGATTTCTACAAAAAGAACACAAACCTCAACAGAAGAAATAAATACATATATCAAAATAATTACATTTATCATGTCAAATTTACACTAAAAAAAAATTAAATTAAAAACACATATTTTTATATATAAAAAAAATTCCTCTCTGAGTTCATTTCCCCAGGGTTGTTGTCCAGCTGCTAAAAACTTATTCAGTGTCTTTTTGGTGTTTGTTTGCTTATTATTAAATCTGGTTTAATCTTGTCCCCTGCGCTACGTAACATTTCCAGAGTAAATCTCTCCTTTTGTAGTTGTTCTCTCTTTGCAATATTTTTCCATGATCAAAATTTAGTTTATGTGCCGCACAATGGGCTGCAAGTGCCGTGGATGATTTTAATATCAGATTTGTGGGACGCCAATTTCGTCTTTAATTTTGTTTGTGTAGTCCGACTTGGACTCCTGTCCATTGCAGCTGATTTGATTAATCAAAATTCCATTCTTCTTCTTTTACCAATTTTAATTTTCTTTTGCTGAACAATTGATAATTTGTGTTTTTTCTTATTCCATATTTTTATATTCTAAATTATGAAAAAATTTTCGAAACTTTGATTTTTGCCTTTAACATCCTGTAGATCTAATCCGAAATAAAGGGTGGTTAAATTGTATGGGCCGATGTTGAATGTGAACCACACCTAAACGCCAAGTTTTTTTCCGAATTTTATTTGACATTTCTCGATTTCAGACTTACTCAATTTGAACCATGGAGAGATACACAATCCAACAACGTGTTAAAGTTATCCAGACTTATTATGAAAATGGGAGTTTAAATCAAAATGCATATCGTGCACTTCGTAATTTTTTTGGTCAATTTAATCGTCCAAATGTGCGTACAATCGCAAAAATCGTGGAAAAATTCGAGCAAACCGGATCTGTAGAAGATGTGAGAACACCCGTGCATGCTCGTACAGCTCGTACTGCAGAAAATATTGCTGCTGTTCGCGATAGTGTGGCTGAAGAGCCGTCCACCTCAACTCGTCGTCGTTCCCAACAATTGCACCTCTCACGCTCGTCGTTGATGAACATTATGCATAAAGACTTGCATTTACACGCTTACAAGGTGCAATTGGCTCAAGAACTAAAGCCTCTTGACCATTCCAAACGTCGTGAATGGGCAGAATGGTGGCAATAAATGGCAACAGTGGATGATCAATTTTCGAAGAAAATCATCTTCAGTGATGAGGCACATTTTCACCTCAGTGGATTCGTCAATAAACAGAATTGCCGCATTTGGGCGAATGAGAATCCAAGAGTGATTGTCGAAAAACCAATGCACCCACAAAGAGTGACTGTTTGGTGCGGTTTATGGGCTGGCGGCATCATCGGGCCGTATTTTTTCCAAAATGAGGCCGGTCAGGCAGTTACTGTGAATGGTGTTCGCTATCGTGAGATGATAACGAACTTTTTATGGCCCGAATTGGAAGATATGGATGTGGACGATATGTGGTTTCAGCAGGACGGTGCCACTTGCCACACAGCTAACGAAACAATGGCTCTTTTGCGCAACAAATTCAATGACATTACGTGTTATCTCACGTAATGGCGATGTCAATTGGCAGCCAAGATCATGTGATTTGACACCGTTGGACTTTTTTCTTTGGGGTTATTTGAAAGAAAAGGTGTACGTCGATAAGCCAGCAACAATTCAAGACCTAAAGGATCAGATAATTCGGCACATTAACGGCATAGAACCTCCATAATGCCTCAGCGTCATCGAAAATTTGGACCATCGGATGGAGGTGTGCCGCCGAGGTCGCGGCGTCCATTTGGCCGATATTTTGTTCCATACATAATTGAGTAATACCAATACATCATAATAAAAAAAATTACAATAATTTCCTAAATAGTTTGTGTTTTATTCAAAATCAACATCGGCCCTTGAAATTTAACCACCCTTTACTTATAATTTTAGTCTGTTTAGGCCAGTTCTATTCATCGCACTCTTTTCATTTCTTTCACTAGAACCTTTAACCACTCTAATTCGTTGCCATCTATTCGCTCTGTGTACGATAAATAAAACAAAATATATATTAAATTTTCAATTCAGGACAGGATAAGTATTCATGGAAGAACAAACAACAAGAATAACAACTAATTTGTTTCTTTGTTTGTTAAACTAATTTGAAACACGAAAACTACCAGAATGTCTGTTGGCTGTTCTGCAGCGAAACTATTAAAACGGGCTGCCTCATAATTTCCAAAAACCAGAACAAAGAACAATGTAAAAAGATAAAATGTATGTAATTTAAAATAATTTTAGCTGCAAAACAACGAAATTAGTTATTATATTAAGTGCTTTTTCTGCATTCTTATATGCAAACTCATATTATTTTAGATACATTTTCTTTTGAAATTGTGAAGCAACGCCGACGACAAATATGAGGAATAGACAGACATCTTTTAATATCCGCTAAAAACAAACTAAAAATCTTATATATATTCAACTGAAGAAACTCTGAAGGCCTTATTTATTTTTGGTTTTTTGCTACATATTTTCTGACGGATGTTTATTCGTCACCTCATTTGTATTTTGATTCTCCAAGGATCACTCCCGAAGTATCGAATTCATGTTGCAGGTATTAATACTTAAAATCTAATGTAGAGTATTAAATTAATTGTCTAGGAGAGTCTCTCATCCAATAATGTGTTTAGGGATATATATAAATATCTAACCACTGATACACATACATACATATCGATACCTGAATCCAGAAAGGCCCTGAGTAACGTTTTCCTAACTTTTCAGCAGAGAGCAAAAACTCAATAAAAATTAAAGTTTTGTAGTCGCGGAACTTTTTCCAACTGTTTATATTTTTGTTATTTTTAGTCGGATCACGTCAATTTTTTTAGCAACGAATTAGGGCCTTTCTATAGTAAGGTAACGATATGTATGTGGACAGCTGAAAAACAGAAGATTGTGAAATTGATTTAGACCAGCACTTGCCAATACATATAATCTAATCTGATGTTGAAGCAATTGGAATAGGTGGCAACTTCTTGTGAAGTCTGAGGGCGGTACCTAACACCAACTCCTTGCATGAAAGCACATGCTATCTAATCCCTTCTACTAGTAATTTCTTAGACATTGAAGGAATTTGAGGTACCTGAGTTGGGAGCAGGAAAATCTCAAGCAATATTAGACCCACCTATACATTTCACACCATTTAGTTTCTTACGAAAAATACAAACAGCAGCTCCAGAGCATTTGGATCTCCAAATATAAACGTCAGTAGATATTACTGGAAACTTTTGCGTTTTTACGTTTAAACTACACTCAAAACGTTTTAACTTAACCAACATCAGGATTAATCTTTCAAGTCATCCCAAGAATACGTGGTTCCTCGTTCTACGAATTGACCTTTGTTGAACGGTTTGGCAGAACCTACATAAACGAAGTCGTACATGAACTTTCTACAGACAATCGAAGAAATCTCTCTATACCGCTTTCAGTACACCAAATCAATCCAACCTTCTATGGACAGGTATTGAAGACAAAAAGTAATAGAAGTCGATGAGTAGAAAATATGGCCGAAGTCTCTATTAAGCAAATTATAAGGTAATGATAAGAGAAGATTGTAGTTAGTAAGTCAACACGGGGTAACACCCTGAACAAAACTATCTCAGGTCTAGGAGTTATGGTTTTCAGCGTCGTGGCCAAACTCACCTTTCCCAGAGGCCCATCATTATACAGCTTGAAAATGAACTGAATGGGATCTGAGTTTAAGTGACCACTAGAATATTTTGTTCCATATATATGTGACCAGATTCAAAAGTAGGAAGGACACAGGAATATAAATAGCCCAAGAGAATTCTGAAGCGCACAAGATGCAGTTCAGCTATTAACGAAGCCCCTTAAAAAGACCTATAATATAGGGCTGCCATTAGCCGAAATATTTAACGGTAAACGCCGGTAGAAAATTAAGACATAATGAAACACAATATATTTCAATATTTCTTATATTAAAATATATATTTTATTGTAAATAGAATGTAATTTGTTTGAACTCCTAGTGCTATACTTATCACATAATATTGTTCATATTTATTAAAAAAATTAAAAAAAAGTAATTTTTAGAAAAAACTATTTTTCATATATGACGTGACTTTGATTTTTGTTACGTTATTATTTCTTAATCATTAATCATTTTAATGTCTTAGTTAAATACTGCGAAGATTTTCTTTTATATTATTCTTTAAGTCTTAAATCTTATTTGCTTTCTGTTCACACTGGGGAAAATTCATTTCAATCAAACAATATAAATTTATTTCTACACACAATATTTTCGGAAATCTAGTCATTTACAATATTCTAGCATTTATTTTTTTTCGTCTATTTTAAACGTACTTATCCCTTGAGGGATGCCAGGTGCATACGTGGACGTACATAAATCAAAGTTTTGTTACTCGTACTAAACTTTTTTCTTTTACAAAACTCAAATAAAAAGCATTCATTAGCAATTGCGTATCCCAGCTTGCAATGTTGCACTTATTGCGGTGACTCACGATAATTTAACAGGGTAATAAATTCGGAGAGAGAAAATTAACGACACTGTCCTGTAAAATATTGCCCCGTGACTACTACAATATATATATATATAAAAATATATATATATATGTTTTTTAAAAATACATGTTAATTTGGTTCTGCATTTTAATTCTACGATTGTTTTATTGTCCTTTCTAGTCTTTGTCTGATATCCAAGTTGAAATGTTTCAACAACATTACCAGCTGGGTTACATCCACATGGTATGCAATCTAATGTTGGTGGACAAATGACATAAACGTCCTTTGATTACACCAGTAATTGCGAGCAAAAAATAGCTTTTACTATTTTCCTTGTCTGCTTTCACAAAATTTTTATACGTTAAATATATATTTGCGGACCGTAATTGTGCACCACTAAAAATTTTTGATATTTCTTCTGCCGTCATCCACTTAAACAAACAAGTGCGAAACTGCGGCCAGTGTAAAGTGAGCCTGTGACAATTGACACAACGTGCTGTCAAATACTTTTGTATAGAAACGTTTAAATATTATTTATAAACAGAAAGACAAAAACTGCTACTGAAGTTGTATGTAAATGGCGAAATAAAATCAGAAATTAAATGGCCCCACTTTGATCTAAAATTTGTTCCTGGTATGAGCACGAAAATCTCAGTGAACCCGCTTTAGTTTGATAGCCTTGTTATAAGTTCCGGATAAGGAAATTTATTATTTCCTCACGGGACAAAAAATACATGCATGGATTTGGCTGTGACATTCAGGGACTGGGGGTTCAATTAGATGGTTAATTGAAAACTTATGTACGTGAAAACAAGTTAAGAAAAACTGTCAATTTCAGTGCAAATATCAAGTTCTAAAATAAAACAAAATACAATTAAGAACGAATAGAAGAAAGAAGATTGAATGATGATAAAGAAAGTCATTTTCGATGTAGGTTTTTTGGGAGTTTAGGAGTCTCTGTCACATGCGTTTTTATGGAATAAGAAAAACTCTAACGACAACAAATCTTTAGCCATTTCTCATACATGCAGAATGTTTCGTATCAGCCATTGCCAGCGTTTCTGAATGTACAAGTATGTTAAATATTGGATTAAACTCATCATGGGGATGTCCTTGCTGAACCCTTTTTGAAAGTTCTGCAAGAAATATTATCTAGTACTCGTACCAACAATGGACAGTGTAAGATTTTGCCAATCCAGCTGGAAAAACATTTATCTCTCTGCAAGTAATTAAGCTGGAGTAAAAAGAAATCGGTTAACTGCCACGCCCTCTGACGCAACAGAATCAGCAAAAACAATTCCAGCATTTTTAATAAAAACAAACATTTATTTATACATTTTATTAAATCAAAAAACAAAACGTGTTCGTATATATAAATATTAATGATTTTAAGTATTTAAGGATTAGATTTGGAATTTCAGGCGCTAGTGCTTCAATGGTGCATGTGAATTTTTCATCTCTGGTACATTTTTGCAGAAGTACTAAATGTCGGTTCATTAAATCTATACCAGTCTCGGCTCTAGTGCGTCTTCGGAAAGTTGTCCAATAGGAAGTCTGCAAGTATCAATGATTTCTGTTGATTGCCATAAGACTTTATGAACTATCGCAGGCAAAACATTTCATGGATATTCCTTTAAATAAATGTTGTACGTATTATCTGTATAGTCTTGCAACACGTTAGCACATCCAGCCAAACAATTTAGTTCTAATTTAAAATCTCCAGCTACGGAAACATCTTACGGTCAACATAAATAACAGGCTTAAAGTATTCAAGCAGATATTAAATAAAACAACAATATCTTTGAGACTAAATGGCGACTGCTTTTCAGTTCTTATATAGAAATAAACAGCAAACGGGTGCGCTCACTGCCACAGCTGTTCCTCCACATTGCCAAGCTCGTTGTCGACGCCGTCATCATTTTTAAGCTGCAATCGAATTTAGTCGACGCCGACAACAAATCGGCATTAATTTGGGATTATGTGTTGATGTCACCCCTTTATAATTATATTTTTCTTCGACTCAAGTGAAAGTAATAATGAATAAAATAAAAGAAATTCCCTACACAAAGATCGTCCACAATGAATTTGACCGGACAGTATCAATTCGGTTTCTTTATACACATTTCAATGAAACCAACCGTTTTAAAGAAAATTGAGCCTTTAATGAAGAGTAAAACTCGCTCAGCATCAATATCCACTGTAAAGTTGGCAACACTGTAACGGTTCTGTGCTCAAGGTTCATACGAATCGAGTGCTGGGAATGCTAGAATTTATGTTTGTGGCTTTTTCCTCCCACTCCTAAACTGGGCTTGTTTTCAAGTCCAGAAATAAGTTTTCCTAAACTGTTACGGCTTTTTGTTTTAATATGTAGATGTGTACAAAAACGTTTTTCAGAAAATTTATTTTACAAACTCACAAAGCACCCAATTCCGGTCAATATCTTGTGCCTTAAGCCGCCTTTATAAATACAAAATCCGGGACAACTATAACCGATTACGATTTAATAGCTGAAGAAATGTGGAAATTGTTCACTTCAATGTTATTTATGAAATATCAGTTTCTGCCGCGCCAAAAAAAATATATATCTAGTAATTCTTCAAGTTTTTGGACAACCCCATTATTTGACCCTTAATTTGTATTTGATTTATTGTATATTAATCAAATGTTACATCAGGCTCTTTTGATCATTTTTAATTATTCGCTCACACCTCAACTGTTTCCTTAAGTATTTTATTTGTTATTTAGTCCTGTTGATGCACTCCTTTAGGTCCTTGGTTTGCACTTAACAAAACCGAAAAAGTTACTTCAAGTATCTGAAAGATGAAAACAAATCGAAGAAAGTTAAATGTGTTAAAAAATAAAAAAGGAAAAAGGAAAAAATTTGCTTAAAACTTACCCAGAAAACACTATAAATTTTGATGAGAACAAAAGCAATAAATTTCAGTTTTAATATTTTCCAAGTCAGTATAAGATTCTTTCATCTTATCAGATTAAGTTGAAACAACAAAATAAATATTGAATAAATTTGAAGCATTTTCTTAAACGACGTGATGCAACAAAGTTTCGAATCGATTGATATAGAAGCCAACGCAGACTAATGCCATATTAAAGTGACT
The DNA here is from genome assembly GCA_932526305.1 of Epicampocera succincta. Lineage (NCBI taxonomy): Eukaryota > Metazoa > Arthropoda > Insecta > Diptera > Tachinidae > Epicampocera > Epicampocera succincta. Next base: position 66,702,536 of record OW052034.1, read on the forward strand.
TGTTGAGAACAGAGGTGTTAGACGGGGGGAAAACACAACTGCAAGGAAACACGTTTAAAACTTTTACTTTAATCCAATTTAAGAATAAGAAGCCAAAATATTTAGCAAAAAAAAAGGTGCACAACCAAAAATAAATATTTGCTTGTGCCTTCGCCGTAAAATGGAAATATTTGGCTCACAAAGTGGAGTCGTACAAATTGTCATATAACTGAGGAAAGCAAGAAAGCCACAACGAAACTTTTCCTAGAGCTCATAATTGACCTTGTGTTCCGTTTACACCGGGAAACTTTTCTCACGAAAAAAAAACGAATTCAAAAATTAACGATGTAAATAGAGAACAAAAATGGGGCACAACTGTTTCCATAAGTTTGGCCAGCAAGAATCATCTGTCATTAAAATTATATCCCAACAATTATGGGAAAAATGCAAGAAAAATTCTGTTTTTGGCCAGAATTCTCAAATTAATTCGCAGTTCAAAAAAAAACGCCAGTCGAACAAGTTTACAAAATTGTTTTTTTTTTTTAATTTTGTGTAAAAGGGTTTTTTGGCTTTTTAGAAAATACATATTCTGGCATATGGAGTCCAAATCAGGTTGAATGCGGCATATTCCGACTGTCATTCTCTCCAGCCATAATTGTTGCCAAAGAATACTTTTTTTATTTGATATTTTTAATCTTAATTTATGTTTAACTTTCGGTTTTGCTAAGAATATTTTTCACAATTAATTTTCACTTTGTTTTGCATGGCAATTTTTTTCTTGTTTGGACGTTTCGTTTTAGTCTGTCATTAAATCGCTGAAAATACTCGCTTTCCACTGAAAACGCAATTAGGGTGGCCCCTATTCATTTGTGTCTCACATATCACGAAACCACTTCTCATTGCGCTAATTTTTGTAACTGTAAATAGGCGAAATTAGGCAGATTTTTAAAAAAATGTCAGCAAACAAAAACAGTTTGTGTATTTTTCAGTATTAGAAAAAGTCTTACTTTATTTATTGCACTCTCCGAGAGAGAGAGAGAGTGGACAATTTATGCAAGAATTTGAATTTTATATCATCTGAAGAAATGGCACAATATATTTTAAGTGTGATTTGATACTCATTTCTATATGTCTTCCAGCTGTCTAAATGTCTACTTGTCAGTAGACTTGAAAGACTTTGAGAAAATAGCCAACTTTATGTTCGAAGAACTTCTTGAAGACACTGGAACTGAAAAGAATAACGTTTTAGTATTATTTTTCCAAAAAAAAAATAAGAAAAACCCGAGTAGTCTTCCTTTTATGTTTTACTTTTTTTTAACAACTTTTATTTAGCAGCCATCCAGCGGCTTCAAAACTTTTAAAAATCAAAACTCAAGTATTCAAACAACTGAGTTTATTTAGCCACTTTAAAGCTTTACAATGAAAAAAGGAAATTCTGGTCTTGTGCATTTTCCAGTTGTCTATATGCCGATATTTTGCAGGTGCTGGTCTAACTTGAAAACCTTTGAAAAATATATTCAATGTTACATTGGAGGCGTTTGTCCAACAGGGCACTGCAAATTACAAGAAAAATGCTCCAGTTATATTTTTCCAAAAAAAACGAGACTATTTTTGTCCATGTCTTACGTCCTTTCTCCTGCTAGGACATTGATAAAACAAAAAGCTTGAAAATAAAAGCATTCTCTTGAAAGCAAACAAAAACTCTCAACTGAAATCAAAACAAACAACCAACAAATTTGACTCACAGTCACATGACTGTTAGTTTTTATTGTTGGTTACTTTTCATTTGGATTTTGGAGTGGAAAAAAACCCTGAAAAACCAACAGAAAGCGAAATAACATTTTCACTTACACCACTTTTAACGACAAAATCAGATGTGGGTTTTTTTTGCGCTGAAAAGCGTTTGATTGTTTTGTGATTTCAGGCTTAAAGTTTCGTTCAGCATCGCTGCCTCTATTGCAAAATCAAGTGTGAATCAGTGAGAACAAGTAAACTGGGAAATGTTGGTGCCGAAGCCAAGCGGATTAAGGCTTGTAGTTTATTTGGCCGAATTTCTGTGGACTGAAGTTAAAGAATTTGCCAACAAAATAAATATATTTAAAGAAAGACATTTTTTCACAAGTCACAAAATCGAAAATTAAAGCCGACATTATTTAAGATCCAAATGCCATAAAGTGACTAAATATTTAACAAATTACTTCGATGGCAGAAGAATAACTGTTGTTTTTGGGGCGCGAGTTATTTTTGGAATAATAAGCTAATTAGGAACTGAAAAAAATATGTTCATAATGAAAGGAAACTAAAGGAAGCGGAACTGAATTAAGCGGCAGACAGAAGCTAATCTTAACGACACTTCAATGGCGACCCTGCTGCTGGTGGCTGCTAATGAAAACCAACAGTAAAAGTTAATATCTTTTAATTTCCTTTTTGCTCGATTCTTCTTATTGAAAAAGAGATTCCGATGCAACCGTAGCCGGTAGGAACACCATTGAAAAGCGCTTTTAAACTTCTTTGTGCTCTTATCTTCTTATACATTTTTTCTTAGAAACATTAACCAGAACAACAAGAAAACCGAACAGAGAAAAACCAAATTTAAGCAGTTTTTTTTTATTGAATATTGTGACTTAAAGAGCACTTCACTTCACTTTTCTAGAGCACTTCATAAGGCGTTTCTTAAGCGCAATAGCCGATATTCTGATATCTGGCAGCAAACATTTGGTTCTTCTCATTATTTCTAAATTTAAATACATCAAAGCCGGTCGTGTTTGAAATAGCAAGAACAAGCAAGAACAGAAACAAGCCTTAATATATAGTTGCGACAATATTATTGTTGCCGCAAATTGTGTTTTGTTATAGTTACTGCAAAAATTGAAGCCGATTTCGGCCAGACATTTGACAGAGTTAATCTTGATCTGTTGCCATTATATTGTTTATTCCCTCTAACCACAACTCGAAATCAGTTGACGTAATTATGGACTTGGAGGTTCTGCTAAATGTGAAATTTAGCTATTTTAATTTCAATACATAACGATGAAAAGCAATAAATCTTTTAGTAGCTGGTCTAAGGAATTCAACTAAAGGATAATTTAGGATCCGCACTATATAATATCCATATTGAACAAACAATGTCTCATTTATAAGTGAGTTTTTCATAGAGTGACACAAGTTTAAATCATAATAAAACAAGGAAATATATTTTTAATATCAACGAAACGGGCTTTATTGGCAGGCAAATTTTATGAAATCACTGTTTAGATATGATTTCTGCAATGTGGGCGCCACGGCTGGCGCGTAGAAGCCGCAACCTGGAATACAAATTTTCAACAACTTTTCTCAGCATTTGCGGCCGTATTTCGCCGACAACTCTTCGAATGTTGATTTCCAGGTGTTCAATTGTTTGTGGTTTATCGACGTAGACAAGTGACTGAACATAACCTTAAAGAAAATAATCCAATGGAATGAAATCACACGATCTTGGTGGCCAATTAATTGGGCCAATACGTGAAATTATTTGGTCAACAAAAGTTTCTTTAAGGAAATCAATTCTAGCGCCGAATTTGACGTATAGAACAATTATTTTGATTAAAAATTTCAACAATTTGCGTGGCGCGTCGCTCTGGTGTAAGTCGATTCATAATGAAATTTCAAAGCCTAAAAACTAAACAAAAAGCAACTATCAGCTGTTGAATGGCTGCTCAACAGTGGTTTGGTTGACGGTGGCAATAGTATTGTATATTGTAGATATTATATGGCGGAATATGATCGCAATGTTTTAATTTTTCCAACCATATGGTTTGCCATAATAATACTAACGAACTTCTCTTCAAATCTGTGATAATTTTACATTTAGTCAGACTACAACCATATGCTATGGTTGTCCACAACCATATGCTATGGTTGTCCACAACCATATAGTCCTGCCATAGTATGTTCATCTCAAAATATTCTCTACTTTTCAATTTTTTCTACATTTTCCAATAATAACTGTTATTAATTATAAAGTATAAATACTAAATTGTTTCTGACTCGGGGGTATAATCTCAAATGTAGCGATACCATGGCATTGGGGACCACTAAGGACTTATGGCTTATTCCCATATACCTGTATCTTAAGAGAAAACATGCGGTCATCGTGAACCACTCACGTACGAAAGTCATGTTCCTGACGCCATCTTGTGGAATGTTCAAAGTGACATGAACTGGGTAACCTATTCGACATGAAGTGAATCAGGGAAACATTTTACCAGTCCCTATAAAGGCAACAAAAAATGATTACCTCAGCGAAGTAGCTGCTTACTGTTCGCTGATTCAAAACTTACAGGCGATAAATAAAGTAGTCTATTCTTTGTATCGTAAATCAGTTGCATCCACTTGACTGATGGCAACTGTGTTGATGTCACGCATTTTGCCTCATGACCCAAAAAAAAACAAAACGGGCTTTTCGATTAAACCGTATTTTAAGTTTCCGTTTTTATAACATCTTTAAGGAAACTACTAAAAAATATCAAATTATTTGCATTGAGACGATGTTGCAGCAAATAAGCGATGGATAAATAATCTGTCAGAGATGCAGGTGTTGGAATTATCACAAATCTCTTGACTATCAAACAATGGACAAGGACATACAATTTATTATCTATTTCCGAAAGAAAAACTAGACAAGAAGATGAACAAATATATATCTATACACATATAGTGGGATGATTGCCAATTCAAATGCGATTTAGAGATTAAAGTCCCCAAGCAGCTAAACACATCAGATTTTTTCATACTTAAACAGCAAGAGAAGGATATAATGCGTCAAGAAACGTGAAGGAAAATCCATAAAAAATATGAAAGCGACAAATTTGTACGTCCAACAAACCGAAACAGAAACAACAACAAAATAATATTGTTCAGGTCGCATGGGAAGGACTTAAAATTTTGTGCATATAAATAATGAAACCACAGCTGGGATGAGATATGGAAGAAGCAGAGGAAAATTGGATTTGTTAAATGCCTGGATACTTATAAGGCTTAAAATACAGTGACTCACAGTTTATTTGCTGCGCACATACAAATTACGTCTGCACCTCCTTCAATAGCAATTCGTTTTGCCATTTTTAATATTTTGATATCTTTTAATTTTCTCCCCAAAACCTGTTTTTTAATGCCTTTAAACAGAAAGAAATTGTTTCATACTCAGAAAAAGTATAAAGCAGCTCGGCCGCACATCAAACCGTTTCATCAAATTTATGTATGTGTTAGTGAAATTTAGTGCGTCGCGGTCCAAAACTCTAAACTAAACTAAACTAAATCTAAACTCTCTTCATAGTTTTTGGTCTCTCTTCAAGCCAAACGTGTGAGTTTTTTCTCACTAACACAATCAAAAACCCCCAGTTTGATATGTGAGCCAACTGCTTAAAATACCACTGAATCCCTCAAGTTGGGATCGCACTTTAATGTGAAAATTTGTTTCACGGATATTTCTTCAATAGGTCTATTTAGTGTTATTGTTTCTACTTAATCACAATCATTAAGTATTAGATTTTTTTGTAAATTCAATTATCATTGACCCACTCCTTGTACATTGGAAAACTTAATTGATCCTAATCTTACCAGAATGTATCTGCTGTGTGACACAGTTTGACGTTTAATTCCGTTTAACTATTTCATTTTTTATAAGTCGAAACAGAAAAAATGTAACATAAACTGTCTACATGTGTCTCATAGACACATTCAAATGAAATTTTAATATTTGTCAAAACAAATAACTTTCATATATATTACAATAACTTTTTATGTTCCACACTTATCATCTTTCAATTGCGGATTATATAGAAATCACACATAAAAACTGGTCGACAAGTCGATTCCTTGTGTTGGGCCAACATCACATTAAAGTCCTTCAACGAGTAGGAAAATAATTTGTAATGGCACATGAATCCTTATCCAAATGATATATATTGATGGCTATCAGTCACAGGCAGTCACTCACTAAACCCAATTTTGGTGAGCTTTAAAAAGTGATGAACTAATTTAACCCATTATTGGCCTCTACTATAATATGTAGGAATTTCGAGACCCCAAATAATGAAAAAATATATATTTTTAATCAAATATTAGCCCAACAAAATGGTCCAAAAGAACACAAACCATAAGAAATTATTAAAGTTTAAAAGAGGACACACACGCAACAGGTTTATGTTCCATGTTGCATACTTTGACACACACTCTGCAACCAACAATTACACCATAAACACAACATCAGCTGTGTGTTTTGTATTCCCATTGAACGTCGCCGGGAAACATAGTTGAAATAATGGGCCGGGAACCGAGTGAAGTAACAGCAGATGAATTGTTGTATGAAGAGGAGGAAGAGGAGTCACTACTAAAGAAAGAAAATAATATGGTCAAAAAATGGTATTTAACAGAAAGTAGGAGTTGCAAATGAGCGACTCTTTGTATAGCTGAAAGAAAATGAATCAAACGATAATCGAAATTATGCGCTAATAGACGAACAAACTCATCTTTTTCCAACGCCACTTACTTCAGCTCATTTAATATTTCCGCGGTTCACATAAACATACACGCCAGAACAGCTTGTTTGTGTTCAATGGACTGAACCAGTAAAACACTAAACAACGGTTCACACTGTGCAACCAGAGAATAACAAAACATTTTTAAGTTTTCGAAACCGCGAATGCAACACGATATTAAACCATAAACACGACTACAGACTATGCCGCAAGAAACTAAACATGTCTGGTTGCATAAACCTGTTGCATAGTCAGTACCTACCCTAAAAGAACAACAAAGTCCGTGACTTTTTGAACGAAACACAGGCTTTTACAAAAAAAGTTATTTTATTTTTCAACACAGTCTACTTTGAGTTCTATATATTCAAGTGCAATATTTCTAAAATTTATTTATCCCTTGTGAAATATGATCTCGTCATCAAAATAGGCATTTGCTTGTGAGATGATTCCGCCGTTGCAGTCGAATTTCGTTGCGTCGAGCCGTTTCTTCAAGTTTGGGAACAATAAATATTTACTCGGTGCTAAAAAGGGGAATTCGTAGCCCAATTCATGGATATTTTCCATGGAAACTGCACATATCACCTTGATGTCATCTTGATTAAATTTTAAAAGTATTGGGCCTATTTCTTTGCATACAAGGATGTCTTAGGTTTATTTTTAGATTAGCTTAGGGCTGGGTTTCCGTTTTCTGTTGTCGAGTTAAAATATTTTCTTCTCCAAGAATTCAAAATCCAAATCACTTAAAGATTTCCCATTTTAACTACCTGGTCACACTGGTCTCATTAATCTGGTTCCTTTAAAAAAGTTTTCGTTCGAAAACTGAAAACTGTCATCTAGACTATAATACAGAGTTTACGGCTGTTCGCTTCAATTTCTGTTTGATTGTTTCTTAATACAAATAAATAAATTAATATAAATAAATCTATTTAATGTTGCCTTAATTTTCGACAGCGCAATTCAAATGCTAAAGAAAATGGAAATATTATAAATATGAACACAGACTTTTACGCATTAAAACTTAAACTTAAGAGTTCTTGCCACACTGAAATCGGAGTGAGGGAGGCTACTTAGTAGGGTGGTACGTTTGTGACACAGACATGCGAACACATGCTTGCATAAGTGAGCCAAAAACAAGCGTTCTTGACAGTTTTCTTAAGTTTTCTCTTGATAATATTATTGTTTTCCAAAGTTTGCAAACAGCAAGACAACAAATTGTTAACTTGGCAAAAAAATAAAACCCAGTAAAGAGATTTTCAAATGGCGCGGATGTGGATGTTGTCGGCCTGTGATCACCATGTCGTTCTGCTGGCATCTGTCTAAACGGTTGTTTGTTATTCAGCTACTGATGCCAAAGTACTATCACGCGCTACATGATTAAACAGCATGTCCTGCGTGATAGTTAAAAAAAATGATAAAAAAGTATTATAAGATTTTTGCCGAGGCACATTTTTAGATAAGATATGCAAACAGGTTATTCTTTTTGTTGGTGATGGTGGGTGGGGCTGGGGGGAGGGGGGTAACAGTATTCAGGGGTCACCCACTACATATGCAGTGCATTGTACCAGAACTGGATTAGGGAGGCGGAAAGAAGGGTAGTGTTTCTCTATTTGTTTATTCTATATTGCAGGGATAAGTAAGTCAGAATTTTGAACTGATGGTGTTTCGACTGTTCAGTGTCCAGTCCCCCCAGGGGGCAGGTTAAACGTTGACTACTTACATCCAGTCAGGGCACTCTGCTTTCCGAGGCATAGAATGGAAGGAGTTTATCGGTTGGCATGGCAACCAAAACTCATGTGTGACTTCGCCTTCTCGGGAATTGTGTGAAACAAAAGGGATTAGATAGCCGGAGCTCTTTAGCAAGAGATTTATGATTTGTACCGTGCAACATATTATGAGAAATTGCCACCTGTGCGAGCCTTGCAAGCTACATGGGGCACCACTTCACTCAAGCGGATTTGATCCACTGCCAGATATAGCCGGTTTTTTGACCCGAGTCTTTGGTAGGAATCGAACCTACGACCTCTAAGCCATTGGTCGAATACTCTGTCAAGTCATCCCGCGAGGTACTCATGGCATAGCAATGCATCCACATAAAACTACCGGCTAGTGCATCTATTGCCCGTACTCTTTCGAAGTTGCAGTTGGTGAGCGATTCAGAAAACACGATAAGAGATTTTTTTGGCCCATATTGATCGGCCTGCCTTTATCACCTACTAAACACATATATACAAATTGTGAACTAGCGGGAATTTTTACAGCATTATTTCTGGATTATTAAAAAAAAAAACTGTTAAATGAGACTAAATGAGAATGTTTTGACCTTCAAATTTCTATCAGTATAAATTACATTGTTTCAACAAATGGATGAAATTCCACAATCCCGAATCCAGTAATTTAGAAAAACTACTCCGGTTCGGCATCCCAAGTTGTGTTATAGAAAATGTCAAGTTAATTTCAACAAGATTTTTTAATTCTATTATTATTCATATAGTGTAAGAAATAGTTTAACGATTGCGAACAGGTTTCAGATATAAAAAGTTAATTTATTGCATAAATTTTATAAGAACGACTTCTCGGTTTGAATGAAGCTGCAGCAAAATAAATTGTTAATTAAAACTCAACCCAATCGAGCTAAAATTTAGTAACATGTGGTACTTAACTAACAACATAATTTTCGGTTCTTACACTACTTACCCTCTACATTACTTAGAAGTAGTTGAGTAAGGACTGGATTATTATCTGATATTTGTATAAGTATGGGAAAAGGCTTTTATTATCTCTTTAAGGAAAATGAAAATCGATTAACCAGTTTTTAGTGAAATTAGTGAAAAGATTTGTTTTGAAAAGAGAAAACTTAATCCAAACGACGTTGAAAATGTTCATAAAATTATATATGAACTTTTTTTTTAATTTTGTTAATTTGTCAATTTTGTCTTAAGGGCTTCTACTCCAATGATTTCACCACACTAAAGTATTTATCTAAAATGCCGAAGTAGAAATTGTAAAGAATATTTTCAATAACATTTAATTGCCCAGGCACTAATTGTTGATATGTGTGTCGTTGTTAGTTCTTAATGAATAATTCTTGGTTGTTTTTTTTTTTTTTTATTTTAATTTTTACCATTTATTTATTGTTTGGAGGTTATCTCAGGTACACGAGAACAGTCAACGCACAAAATTTAATTAAAAACTTGTTAGAGATAAGGAACTTATTTCGTATTTCATGCGATAAAAATGTGCTCAAAAAATTAAATTTATTAACTTCAATTATTGTAAAATTAAGTTCTAAGACTGTTTGGGTTCGTTATTCCATAATATAAGAGTTGAAGTAGACTTTAACTATAATATTCCAACAAAGTATCCTTTCCAAAAAGAAATTATAAAACTTACACCAACAATATCAAGTGTATTGCGGGTCCGTCATGCAGATTTGTATAATTATTTGGTCATGGATGTCCCTCTAATTGGATGGAAAGGACAGAATTTTAGTGTGTTAAAGAAAAGTGTTTGGAACGTTCTTATGTCCTTTGCTTTTAAGAATGTTTTGGGTGCAGTTGTGAAACTTTTTGTGGCATTGTTTTCGTTATTTAACTTTCTATGATTTACTATGACAGCTGCACTCCGTTCATAATCTTATTTTGGGGCTTCAACGGGCATCGCAAACAAATGCCTGTGATCTGGTTTCGGGAAAATCCATATGATTACGATTAAATGAAGAAGACAACAGCCGAACAATCGTTAATGATGTGTTTTGCAGTCTGTTCACGCCTCTTTGAACAATTTTCCAGAACAGACAATAAAACTCTTCTCTGTTTGTTATTTTGCATGGAATTTCATTAGATTATGACTTTGTCTGAGTTTTCTTTGCCTATCATTGAACCGATTAAAGAGCCTCCAGTGATACTCCAATACAAGCGAAATATTGATTTTATATCCTTATAACAAATTTATCAATAATCGGAATAATGGATCGGCGTATTTTAGTTACGATTTGGATAATTAATGCTGTCTCTTAAAGTTGTGTTGCCCACAAACTGACAGAGCAGACGTTTGATTTTTATATTCGCTTGTATGTCTCCTATTTCCAAGTACTTACAGGCGTATATTGTGCTGAATAGCTTCGGCAAAGTCAACTTTAATTGCTTACGTTTTTGTAGCAACTAATGTTTACTGATTGTACATACGAGGTCTGATCAGAATATTAAAATTAACTTGATTTGTTTTTGAAAGAAATATTTTTCCCATACATCAACTTCTATTTAGTCGCCTTCCAAGTCTTCCTCCTCATGCCTAAAATATCGGAAAAATTCTAGAGCATGAAGTAACCGATGTGGCGACACCCGCAACAACATTTCTAATAGTGATTCGACGCTTCTCGATAACAATTTTTTCACTTTTACAAAATTTGTATCGTTTGTTGAAGTATTTTGGGGTGTCCATTTCGCGCGTCATCACTCACATCTTCTCGACCTTTTTTGCAACACCTGTCACTATTGTTCGGACTCGGACTACAATAACCGTTTAATACGATTAACAACTCAATTAATTGCTTTTTTTCCAAACAATTTGAGGCAAATTCTTTGTCGACGCCCGATTGCCGATTATAACTCGTATCCCTTTCACCAACAAACTAACCTAAACAGCTGCAGCTTTGAACCTGTAGTACATATATTCGAGATGACTGTATCGGCTTGGAAAAATAGGACAACCGAATGGACACAGTCCGCGAAATTTAACAATTTATCAAAGTTTTTGAACACATCTCGCATTAATGTTCAATAAGAAATTTATTAAAATTAATGGATGAATAACAACATAAAAATACAAAAAACTTCCGAAACTGAAAATATTTTTTGCTTTTTTCATACCAATCAGAACTTTATTAACGCTAAACATTCTAGCCGTTGTCGTTAGTACGTTAATTGGTTGTTATTGTTGTTCGTTATTCTTTCGTGCTTTAATTATATAAATGGTTCTTTTACTGCGGGAGTATTTTCTGTATTCTGTTTGCAATTTAATTACCACCTGAGGGCTCTTAAGGTGTTATTTTTATACAATTATGTTATTTCACTTATTACAGGTTCGCTTTCGTGGCCGTTTTATACCCCCCAGTCACTTTTTTATACCAGCAAGAAGTGCGAAGTAGCGCACAGTGTCTTGGGTAGTAGATTTTTTGTTTGTTGCGAAGTTTTTCAGTTTGTTTTTGTTAATGTAATGCCAAAAATTTTTTATATAAAAAATCAGCTGTTTTACTTTTTAAACTTGGCAGCACTTTGCGCATAACTACACCTTTTTTATTTGCCATATAAAAATTATTTTGTTGCTATACATTAGTGTAGTTGTGAAAAACCTATTGTTTAGTTCAAAATAAAAGAATCAGCTGTTTTACTGCTTAAACTTGGCAGCACTTTGCGCATAACTACAAATATTTTACTTGCCATTGACCATTAACGCATTCTGAGTACTTACGTCTGCCCCTTAAAACTTATAACCAAAGAGTTTCTGTTAAAACAATTTCATATTTCTTTGTGCTATTTTTATTTTTTACGCTTTTTAGCGCAACCCAAAAAGAGAATTTTAAATCCTTTTAAATGTTCTTAACTTTTGTTTTGTTTTTTTTTTTTTTTTTTTTTTGGTGGCCTGCACTTTTAATAGTAGTCATTGCAATGCATATAGTTACGCCATTTTTCCCAATTAGCACAGCCAACAATTTCACTGGTGGTACTTGCACCAACGCCGCCATCACCGGTGTTGCTGCCACCATCCATGACACTTGTTGGGAATGCGACATGCACGAAGCCTTTGCCTGTTTCGCAATTCAATATTGTTGGTTTAATGGCCTCCTTAAGGCAAACATAAAATTTATTTGGATTTCTGTATTCCCATGGCTGTTGCATGTGTTCTCTATCACAGAAAGGCACCTGTTCGTGATGTCGACTTGCAATGCAAGCAGGCCACTGCTCGAATGGTATGCAGCCTGAAAAGCCCAGGCCGAGGAAAAAACCTTTTCCTTCGGGACAGCGTAATTGAAGGGGTTGTTTTGTTTGTTTATCACAAATGAAGAATACGTTTGGATCAATATCGCCCCATGCAGCAGTCAAGGATTTGCAGTCACCGTTCGCTGAGAACGATGCGGATATTCGTATTTCTGCAGAATTGGTTCTGGGTTGTTTCAGCGTTTTTGGTGTTGTTGTTTGCGACACATGTAAGTGGTTTAATGTTGAGGATGCTTTTAATGCTATTTCGCTTGATGAATATGGTGGCTGCCATGGCTTTTTTGCTGGCATTTTTGGTGATTGTTGTGCTATTAAAAGATTTTTGCTTATGCCGTTTAATGTTTCTGTCCATGTTACTGATGCTTTTGTTATTTCCGTATCCGGCCGTATATGGCTGCTTGTCACTGCTGTGTTAACAGCAACTACGACTTGCATAAAAATCGTAATGGCAGCTGCTGTTATAGCCGCTGGCTTTGCAGACCTGCTTTTATAAAAAACTATTATTGGCAGTAAGCAGTTGCTGTTTCCGTGTTTTACTACGAAATTATTTAGCAAGAACTTCATGATGTATTATTTAATATCTAGTCTTTTTAATATTTAAAAATATGAGCAGCAGAAAGAAAAATTCTTACAACTTTGTTTTGATTCTATTTCCAAGAAATTTTTATTAAACTTTATTCACATGTAAATTTTGTTCGTTTGGTTTTTTTTTTGTATCTGTTGTTCATCGAAAAATTGCACAGTTTTTTCTTTTGTTTTTAAATTTATTTATTTATTTATCTGGATTCACAGAAAATTTTGAAATATTTGCAGACTGTCGGACTGTCGATAACGGCGCGCTTGGTGTTTGGCTTAATGGCGGCTTGTTACTGTCATGCAATTTTATACGTACCAATACGACCTTAAAAGTTAATTTATGGCTTTTTGATTGTCGGTAAAATGAATGTGTCGTTAGTTTATATTTTTCTTACAACTCAGAAATTACAGCAAATTACTCCGAGAGCAGAACAAAAAATGCAATTGGGAGTGTTTGATTGATAAAAGATTTCAAATGGAGGTATGACATCATGAAACTAAAGCTATTGCAAAAATGTCAATATAAAAATGTAAATATTTTAACGAGCCAGTCAAGTGAAAGGTAACAGCGTGACCAGTAAGTAGTCACTACAGGCATTTCGTGATAATTATTGAAAATGAAAATATTCACGAAATAGAATTTTAACTTCACATATACTGAATACTGATACTTGTTAAATACAACACTGTTTTAATTAGTAAGAGGCGCACAACAATAACGTTTAGTCAAACAAGATATGAAAAAAGTAAAAACAGTAAAAACCCCTCCGTTTTCTTCTTTAGGGTTTGAAAAACATATTTTATCACACACAGAAAACCACGTTCAAAAACAGAATTTGCTAAATTAGTGAATAACAGGTTTGAGTACGAACCAGTAAAGGAATTCCTGGAATCAGACAAGAATTTAATCAAAACAGTTGTTTAGCGAAAACAGCTAATTTTTTTTGTTTGGAATTTAAAAGTGAAACATCTTCCACATAAAACCAGAAATTAAAAAATTTTGGGTACTCGAAGTTTAAAACAATCTGTTAATAAGAAATGTGAGTTCATATTATACACCAGGAGGCATGAGTTGGACTTTCCTGTGAGAGAAATTGTTTTACCCACATTCACCAACAGACTTCTTGCCTACAATTTCAAAGTCCCCAGCTGACTCAAAATTTAACAAAACTTCGCAAATAGATGACAATGACTGTGAACTCTTTCCCAGTATTGATGGCAGCAAGAAAAACATTTGTCATTAATCAGTTGCCTTCAATTCCATTTTCGGACGGGTGCCACAGAAACTCACTCTTTTGTAGCTAAAACTGTGGACTTAAATAATATTTTAAAGCAGTTTTGCCAGCAGGAAGAAATTAGTGTAGCTTGGCCAAAGTCAGCAGAAAACGATTTTGGTGAACATTTATGCAGAAAAACCACTACGAGAAAATCATCTTTAAAGCATTAAAGTTTAATACAAAATTTGGCAAAAAATCTCAAACTCCAAGTGCAGTCTTCAGCACCGACCACACGGAGGAAGTTTCATCAGCTGAGATATTTTCTCAGAGTAAAACTCTATAACTCTGGTACATTTTTTAAACGCAAAATAACAGCGAAAAATATATTTTTTCGGCAAAAATTTATATGTATATTTTTTTAAAATAATATTTTTTCTCTGTACAAGTCAACAACTGAACAAACAAGTCCACGGTCTACAATGTTTAAAATCCTTTTAAGAACATACATTTTTTTGCCTCAATCCCAATTCTTTCGATAGTTCCCTAATGAGAGCAGCAACAATTTGTCAAGGTCGCTTTTTACTCTGTGCTTGTCACTAATCAAACCAGATACATACGAGTATCGAATTCATTATTGCCAACATGATTGCCGATAAGCAATAACTTCGCTTAGTTTTTCTTTGCTAGCAGACATCTCATGTGCACATACATTTTTCAGATAAAGAACGTCCAGAAGTGTTACGTTCAGTAGTTCCGTGAAGCCTTACGACAAGCACTTTCATACTGCGAGAACCTACAAGACAAAATTTTAATTGAAATTAAAAACTTTCGTCCATATCAAATGTATTCAAATTTAAAATGTTACATGCGAGTAATAGAGAATACGTATTTACAATATGCACAAAGAGCAAAGTAGCGCAAGTCAAGTGTCAATTTAATTTTGGTACAATAAATAGAGTTTAGAGTTTAAAGTACATATTTCTTAAAGTTAATGTCTAATAACAATTAAACAAGTCAAATAATAAAGCTGTAAATGTCGTCATTGTTGTCAGAGATGTTAAATGGGTATTTTCTTTTTTAACCATTTTCGGGAGTAAAAGAACTTCACATACTCGTATAAAAGTCTCGTTGTGAAGGGATAAAAAAAAATGTTGTTTGTAAAGGCCCAGTTAGTCCAGGCCGTAACCACAGAAAACAGCTGTTCGAACCAACCTAACGAATAGAAACGGAACCGGTTAATGCTGCTACCACAACAGTCGCATGACTTTTGGTTCTCTGCCATAACCGTAAACAGCTGATATGACGATTTGGTGCAATTTTTGGTCAGTAAATATTTTTCAGTGTTGCCATTTAAAGATTTTATCGTTTATGTATATGTAATTTGGCATGAAAATAAAATAAATCGATCACTTACGAATCGATTTTCAAAACTATTTTTGTAGACAAACGTTTCTTAAATGCTGGGAGAAATCGGCTGGCATTATACTGGCACTTATGAACCTACTCAAGCCATTAAAAACAAAATGTTTAAATAAATTTGTTTTATACAATATAAAAAAAAAGTTGTAAAATTTGTAAATCAGGATTATTGCACAATATTTATCATAGGACACAAATAATCGAATGTTTGTGCACCCATCTGCGAACAAAAATAAATGAATGAATAATTTGTGCCGCGCTTTTTTTTTTAATATGGAAATGGGGCGCAGAAAATTTTACAATAATTAAAGCATTAATATGAGATCATATATTTCTATGCCGCATAATATTGAGAACATAGAGAAGCTTTAATAAAACATTCTCCACTGGACAAAAAGTTGTCAAAGGTCGTGTTTTATTTAAACAACATATAGAACTTAAAGATTTATTAATTTTTTTTATATAGTTCATGAATTTTTATTTTTTTAAGCAATTTTAGCAGCACTAATCGATTGCATAAGATTTTTATGGTTATTGTTACGGCTCAAGTCATGTCACGTCATGTCTAACTCGACCTAAATGCTATATACTGTCCACCGTGTTCCGAAGGCCCATGGTGGCTTACTGTGCAGACTACGACTTTGAACCGGTCGCTACATGAGTTTCAGATGTAAATGTTGAAGACATACCGATACCCTCGAATAGCATCAGTTGACGCAGCAGGGTTATATTTTCCTGTGTTGTACAGTGTAATAGCACTCATAATTTACAAATAAAACAACACTAACCACCAACACATTCTTACAAATAGTTTCATTCGTATTTGATTTCTGGCAACTGCTTCAGCTTTATCTATTTCGGTTCTAAACACTCTACACACACACACACAGACACACACAAACACATGTGCATAAACATTCCAACAAAGAATAAAATAAATAATTTATAATTAAATTTTACATGTATTTGAACTTTTGAATTCTCATCAAGCAAAAAAAGTTTTTCTTTTAATTATTTTTATCGCAACTGAACAGAAATTTTATAGCTTGGAAAAATTTGATTCATATATTTTTCCTTTATTTATAGTCTTTGAAGACAAAAATATTTATTCAATGTAAAGATTTTAAGCAAAAAGCTTTTGCGCCTGCACGTGTTAGTAAAATTGTTGCTAAAATGGCAAAACACAATAAAATGAATATTTTTTTAAGGAAATTTAAATGTATCGTTTAAAGAACAAATAGAAAGTGAAATGAATGAAAAAGAAGCTATAAATTTCAAGGAAACTGATTGTTGTACTTGTTTTGTGTGATAAGATAATAAAACATTTATTTTTAATTAACAATAAACCTTTTCAACTGGTTGATAAGCCAACAAGAGGCAGTTTTTTTTTCTAATTAACATCAGTCAGCGCAAGTTATCGTTCAAATACCGTGGCTTTGGTGCCACAGACGTGATGAAGAAGTGAGAAGAAAAGAGCGTTCACTCGCTTCAAACAAAATTGTGGAAAATGGAACCACGAAAAAGTAAATTTTGAAAATAATAATAGTTCAGCGGAGATCACACTAACAGCGCAAATGGCACAATCTGTAGCGGTTTTTATCGTTTCACATCCGCACATATTTGAAAACATTTATTTCCGCGTTATCCGATTAAGACCGCACTTTGAGGCAGCCGCTTTCGATCCATACCGCCCCAAAACTTATTTGCAACTACTTACATGTATTGAACAAAAATGACAAAAAACAGAACTTTTTTATTGTCCAACCCAATGTGCAAAGTAGCACAAACTATCGAACCACGTACTGGTGATTTGGAGGCTTTAAACTTTTATCGATTGTATAATTTTAAGAAACAGAATTGGTTTAATAAAAAGAAAAACAATAGAAATCTTCGACGCAGAAAAAGAATGTTAGCAAGTTCTAATCTTTTTAGCCAAAGCAACAACAACATATATTTCAGATAATTAAATTGGCTACGTTTTCGCTAGAAATTGTTTCCTATAATCACGAGGTGATGTAACAAAAGTGGGAAACAAATAAATTTGTTAATGCCATGTGTCTCAACCGGCACAAATAGGTGGCAACTTCTTTTGGTATGTGAGCCGGCATCTAGTCCCTCGTGCCAGCAAAAGGCGGACGAGACACCTGCGTTGGTAATGGAAAGCTGGCAAGGATTATTAGCCCATAACCAGACTAACCTGCACATTCACCAACATCTAGTTCCTCACGAAGATCAGAAACACGTTGCAAAATATCAGCACCTCGAAAACATTTGGATCACCGAATACAGATGACAACTTCAGCATTTACCAAACCCCTTTCCTGCCCTTGTTGGTTTAGGATATGGCTCCAACGCTTCAGCCAAGTTGACACCTCTACATATGACCCTGTTTCATAGCATACCAGGGGGAAGCTGTACCCCGAAGAGAAGAATGACCCAGTTTGGAATATACCTGGGCAAGACTGGCCTTCCGGAGGATAAATTTACTGCAATCAATTTGAACCAGAAGGTTCATACATTAAGCGCAATAATAATTTCAATTAGTGATGGCAATAGCCGATAAATTGCTAACTTTTTGAAATAGACTTTTGCTTGCCTTTTTTTGTCTTAGACCGGGAAATCTAAGTCCAATTCGGTGTACAATATCTATTATTAACTCTACTAACCCTTTGACGTCAATCGAACATTTTTTTTCTACTAATATATTTTATTTTCATTTAACGATCGATTGGCACTTCAATAAGGTGAAAAAAATGTTATGCATGGGAGAGGAAAGCTACACTCAAACAGGGGAGTCCCCAAAATTTTTCCGCCAAGCAATTTTGTGATTAGTTTTAGGTTGTACTTTTTTCCCCTAAGAGTTATAACTGACCTGAAATCAGCAGACAATAAATATGGTCGTAAAAGTGTTATAGGTTGAGCGAAAAGCAATAGACGAACATAAACACTGGTACGGCGTAGTTTGGCAGACTCTGGTTTTGTTCAAACACTCTACATGCCACAAATTCTCTGAAAAATGTTTACGAAAAAAAAGAAATAATTAAGAACAATAAATTTTTGTCGTATTGTAGCAAAACTTTTATTTTAGTGTTTGAGATCTGGCATCATTCCAAAAGCTGTTAAGCATGAAATTCTCGATAACTGGCACATTCTGGAGTCATTGCAAAATATGCTCATACACGAATTTCTTACAATTGCCTGAACTGTGAAATCTTTGTCTTACAAAGTGGTCAGAAAAAGCATTGTCGGTTCATTATAAGACAACAATATTGTCAGACATCTGACAACTGTGCCAGTGTCAGATAATTTTCGGCTCATTTCTTGTTGGAAGATGTGCCCAGCTGCCTTAAGCCTTCTGGCAATGGCGAACAACAGATCTGGCAACTTTTGTCATACAATAATAAGTTGTCTGCCAACAAAATTGTAAGGTTTTCTGCTTAGAGCCGTCGGACTCTCCCCCGGGCGCCAACTTTTTCATTGTGTCTGTGCATTGTCACATCTAAGAATATTGTAAGATCTGACAACCGTCTGTAAATATCTTCATGCATCCCAAATAAGTCAATCAGAAGTTCAAATAAACTGTAAATTATTCTTACATCTGAGTGATGTAAATTATAACAAATAATATAAAAAATTTAAGGTTCTTAATAATTGATAACGATTATGGCAAGACCAAACGTTATACAAAAACGAAAAGCATTCAAAAGTGCTTTGTTTTCGGTTAAAGGTGATCATTTTATTTCATTTAACGATTAAAGAAAAAACAACGCGTGCAATCGAACAGCCGTGTTAAAATAATTGAAATATGTGAAGAGATAAGTAGGAACGGAAATCATTGATTTGTTTTCGCCTAAACAAAAGAGAATTAATAAAAACGTCTAGCAAACACTTCAACGAAATTAGTTCATATATAAAAGCGTCTATCTCAATACGACGCGGTTAAAAATATGATTAAAGGTGAATTTTTCCTTTTGGATACGAGTAAATTCCCCATTCCCAGTTGTAAACAATTTGTTTCCAATTTTGCAGTGACTCTTTATGCCGGCGCATTTTTAGTGTTGGCCAATGCAGCTGTATTAAACACAGCACTAGATTCCCGTATAAAAGAAGGTTGTGAATCGGAATCGGAGCTGTGGGGCTCAGCAGATGGCAGAAAATTCTATTTCTGTATAGGAAGTAATCAGTCCTACGAAGAAGTTTGTCCGCCAGATACATTCTTTATCAACAACGTCACCGTGACCGGCTGTATTCCGCTTTCTCTAGTCGCTGATAATTGCATCTATCATGGAGAAGCGCCAACGTGCAAGGACATTTGCTTACGTCAGCCTCAACCTCACACAGATCCGACAAAGTTCTATTACTGCATTGAAGAGGATGCAGAGCCGCAAATTGGAGATTGTCCCAGCGAGAAAGCTTTTATTAATCAGAATGGTTGGTTGGGTTGCCTCGAATGGTCAAAATGGCGAATAGTACGCGGTTGCAGTTTTGGGGAATAAACGAACTTTGAGCACAAGCAAAAGGGATTAAGCTTAAAAATATATACATATTTAATTTGATTTAATTTGATTATAGCAATTTCGTATATCAACAGAGAAAATAATTTATACTGTTTAATGCTGAGATTCGATTTTATGTTTTTATGTTTTTCTCTTTCACTACTTCTCGTCCTATTCGATAGATTATTATAACGGCAATATCTGGTCCATAGTGTTTTACAATATAATATAGATTTATTTGTATTGTTTTTTGTGAGCTAGAAAAACACACTTAATAAAGAATGTGACAAGATTTACACACACACGTATGCACACAAGTACAACGGCACTATACATATATATGTATCTGCTTTTCAAATAATATCATCTAAGAAAAACAAAGCGAACGCTCGGGGGACGCAGGCGGCTTCTGAGCAGGTGAATTTCAGGACATCGCTGAATACTTTTTTTTTACTTTTGACTTTCCCCTGAGTTCTGAAGTAAAATGTTTGTTTTTTTCACATTTTACGAGCATTAAACACAAATAAAATACCTGCCTGGATATTCGCCGAGATTTTGTTGTTGTACTGCCGGCGAGTCCGATGAGTCCGCTTTGCAATTTAGCCTTTTTGCTGACGTGATTTGAAATCACGTCAAAGGTGTTCTACACACAAAAAATATTGACATGACGTGAAGAGAGGACAGATGGAGAGGGAGCGAAAAAAAGAGAAAGTAGCCACTTATTACTTCATCGTGAACCGATAGTGGCAACGCATAGTGCCGATTATGTTAACATTTAACAATTCTTATCACAAACTGCAACGACAATTTGAAGGCTCGAAAATAAATCGTTATAAGTTTTCAAATGTGTGGCGATTTAGCTGCAAAAAATCGCTATATATTATGCTATTTTCCTTAAGGTAACTGCTCCTAGCGTACAATTTCATTCCCGAAAATATTATCATGCACTTTCACTTATATCGCCCTTTAACCCTGCTTAAACGATACCGGTAAAGCGTTGGTCTCCATTCTGAAAACGTGGTAAAAGCACCTGCACACCAAACCGCTCTAAGACCTTCTAGAGTTTTGTTGCCATATCGACCGGGGAATCGCCCCCTCCACATAATCTCACATAACCTACCTTAAATTATAGTTACCTTGTCTACCAAGGAATCCCTACCTCTCTATACCCTTGAAAGCAGATTGCCACTCCAATAAACTTAAAAGGTCCATATTGAAAACATCCTACAAGAATAGCAGGCAGTTCTGCTATATACATATATGTTTTTTTTTCGATTAATGAAGAGAAAACTGCAAACCTCTTTGGCTGTCTACCGCAGTGTCTGATGGGAAAGGAACCTACGGCCTCCGGCAAGCTGTTCACACAATCTAGGCGTGTGATCTGCTTTCGCCATTTTGTTGTTTTGCAGGCGTTCAATTATCTGTTTTTTACCAGCGCAAAAAAGTGGGCTTTAAATAACACGATCATGGACAATGACATGAATTAATGACGCGTTAATAGTTTCTTCGAGTAAATTAAGTGTAGCACCATCCGCGCTGTGTGTTAGACAATTTGAGGGCACTTTATTGACGCGCAAAAAACCTGTACCCATTTCTCTGTAATAGATTTGGCTGCTCTTTAAAGGCCTAAATTAATTAGACTTGTAATATTTTCCAAAAAAAAAATTCATTTGTTGTTCTGAATTAAATTATGATTCATGCAGATTTATCAAACATAACCCTGCGGCTGCTAGAAGCGCAATGGATTTTTAGATAGCACATGTGTAAGTATAAACCTGTGAGGTAAATATTGACACATTTTATTTTACATTCGTGTTTACGGCCACAGATGCTGTTGCACGATAAAAATACCAAAATAAAGTTAAAACAACAAGGCATGAGTCAAACTATATTAAGAGTATTCGCTAATATTGTACAAAAACTTATTCTTATTGGATTTGTTTAAAAAGTGCTCTAGATCGAGCAAAGGTAAATGTTTAAGCCTTAAACTTTAAGGTTCATTCATTTCAACACTTTATTATGGATCGCTTGACTCGACATGTGAATACTCTTAATATATATGTACAAACGTTTGGAATTTATTTGCTGTTTGTCTTTTGTATATAATGCCGCAGCTGAAGTGAACATAAATAAATGTTGGGAGAACTTAAAGCCTTCAGGATATTATGCTCGCATGAAATTAGTTTTGGATTTGTGGTGCACGCAGTAGTAGAATCGTTTGGTTTCTTGTGTTTATCTGCTTTTGTGAAAGTCAGCAAATAAAATATATAAAAATATTTCAATATATGAGACTTTCACGCTGCTTTCAGGCGGCGATACCGGAGGTTGAACAGAGTGATTAAAGTGCTTTAGTTTGTCCTCCTTAAAGGTGATGCCTTAAATTTAATGTTGCTTAAAGATATTTCAAAGCCTAAGAATTTAAAAGAAAAGTTCTCAATGCTCTTAACTTTTAAGTAACTGGCCGACAATTAGTTGTGAAAATCGTGAAATTGAAAAACGCGGTAGACCGTTTCGACGATTTTTATTTGTCTACGGCTTCACATGTAAATCAAATATTTGTCAACAACTGGGGAAATCGATTTACAACAGAAATGATTTAAAGAGGATCAATTATGCGGCTGGACTTGTCAGCAGCTCAGCACGGCAAACATGTCGCTTGCAAAGTAGTAATTTCTTGTGATGTGTGAAAAGCGGCGCGCATTTTAATCCCCTAGCTTGAGAGCATATTGCTAGACTGTTGAATCGTTCAATTGTGCCTGAGTAGCCAGACTATCCAGTCCTTAACCAAACCACCGTTACGAAGATACATATTGCAAGTACTTCAGAAATGTTTGAAACGCCAAAAACAGGTCACACATTGAATGCTGGCATCAGGTACTACTCAACGCCTCTTCCTTTGACTTTAGACTCAAACGAAAACCAATAATTTTTGCCAAAACGAGCACCTCAGCAATGACCAATATACCGTGGGGGGCGTACTGAAGTTCCTACTTTCTACACACCGAAAATCATGCATTCCCTTCCCCAGAGTTTAAGTTGCCGCTTCAACCTCAAAAGTCCCAGCTCTTTCAGCGCAGGGAAGGAGAGTGCAAAAGTGGATAAGGCAAAACTTGCTGCCCGGTGGAAAGAGGTTAGAAATACAAAAAAGCTTAAGCAAAGTATATTTCCTAGTACCTGACGGCGGCTCTTGGAGGATCTAATAATTGTTGGCCTTTGCGCCATTTGATTTCTGCTGCTGAACGGAAGATCAAAGCTAACGAACGGAATAATTTTTTATCCAAGTCGAAACCAACAGTTAAAGACCTTTTTTTGTATATATTTCATAATGGGCAAAAAAAAAAGACACACAATCCATAATAATTCCGCAAAATAAAAAAATCTTTTATAGTTTTTTGTAAATCGCTGCACCAAATTCCATCCCGATATGGAATAAATTTTCATTTCAACAGAGAAAACTTAAGCCCCAACTTTGAAGAGTGAAGTAGATAAACTGGCGACCAGATGACATTCATAAAACAGCAGCGGCACATTAAAATAAAAAATATTTTAAATAGTTTAAGAATTTATGAAAACAATTTAAATTAAACAGACATAAATACATAAATTTGTGTGTCCATGTACGTACATACTGTATGCTGGGAAGCTTTTTCTGGTTGTTTGCAATGAAAGGATGCTGCAAGTAAATAAAATTCCACAAATCTTTGTTGTTGCATCGTCCTCAGGAACACATTGGCACACACACACACACACACACACACACACACATTCAGACATGGTTATTTCGTTCATACAATGAACTTCGCACCAAAAAGATGTTCTTTTATTTAATCTTAATTTATTTATTTTCTTCAACAAAGTATAAAAATGAAAAATGGATGCAAAGATAATGCCCTCAGATTATAAATCATAAATAAAAAAACCTGAGCAAAAAATAAATTGAAGGCAAACAAGCGAGTGTGAACACATGCTTTATGCTGAATGTTTCGTGCTGCATGTGAAAACGTTAAATGCAGTTCCTTTCTTTAAATGGCCGCAAAAGGCAGGAATTAAATTTGCTATAATTTTGCTAGAAAAAGAAATACGGCAAATATTTAA
This sequence comes from Epicampocera succincta, assembly GCA_932526305.1. NCBI lineage: Eukaryota > Metazoa > Arthropoda > Insecta > Diptera > Tachinidae > Epicampocera > Epicampocera succincta. The sequence continues at coordinate 66,726,832 of OW052034.1, forward strand.
AATTAGACTTGTTTTTTTAATTCAATTTAAGCATAATTTGAATAGAGTTTTAAATTATAGGGTGTACGCAAACACTACTTTAAAGAGGTACCTAATCTAATGTAAGGTTTTTCATTTCAAGGTCACTAAGTCGAAATGTGGACAAAATGTAGCGCTTTAAAGGTTATATATTATACGAGGTTTGCTAAAAAAAAAAATTTGGAACTGTGGAAGGTCGAGAAGAATGTGATGAACATATTGAGCAGGTGAAAAAAAGTTGTTGTGCAGAATCGTCGAATCATTGTTAGAAAATATTAGAAATGTCATGCGATGTTTTTCGAAAATTTTGGGTTTTAAAATTTGATGCTGTTTAAGCCAATCATGTCGCAGTCACCGGATCTTGCACCCGCGACTTTTCACTGTTCTCAATATATAGAAGAGACTCTTGAAAGGACGATATTTTGCGATGATGGAGATGATAAAAAAAAGGGACTCGCTGAGAGGTCTTAAAGGTATACCAAATAAAATCACATCAGATTTGTTTCGAGGATTGGAAAAAACTCTGCCATAACTGTAATATATTTGAGGGGATTTACTTGAAAGGACGAAATATAATTTGATGAATAGATAAATATGTTTTCAGAGAAATTTGGTTTTTAAACAGACTTCATAAAAACCTGCTAAGACTAGATTCAGAACATGTCACTTTTATTTAATTAGTTTCTTAGTTTTTAACTAAATAAATATTTCTTATATATTATAAAAATATGAAAAACATCGATATTTTCGAAATTTTATTTTAGTTGTAGTGAAAAAAATAATTTTTTAATAAACAAAAAAAAAAAAGATGAAGTAAAAATTAAATCATGCGATCCTAATTATATGTTTGTCTGTTTAATAGCGATTTATAAAAAAATTGCACAAACTCTTCTTCAACAATGTTATATTTATAAATAACAATAATATAAATTGCAACAACACTGTGCTAAACAAACATTCGTCTGTCATAATGATATATATTAATTGAAGTTACCATACCCAAGGATTGGCATTATATTGTCCTAAGAAACCATTCTTCGTTCAAGTAGCAATAAATTTCTTTCGTTTAACTATTATACTATGGCCACAAGCAAACATAATATAGTCATATTGAGCATAGTCTTCTCATACCATCCATACCAACCATTTCATTGCCGTTGGATCCGTAGGCGCCTGGTTAGGCTCATGTCGCTGTACAACCCGTACAGTTCATGATTGAATCTTCTTCTCCAGAAACCATCAACGCAAACAGGGCCGAAGATTGAACGCAGAACTTTTCTCTCGAAAATACCAAGGACTTCCTCATCCGCCTTCGACACCGTCCATGCTTCTGCGCCATAGAGAAGTACAGGGATTATCAAAGTGGTATATAGTGTCAACTTGGTTTTTCGAGAAAGGGCCTTACTACTCAATTGCCTCTTGAGTCCAAAGAAACAGCAATTGGCAAGAGTTATTCTGCGTTCGATCTCGGTACTGATGTTGTTCATACTGTTGACTTGGGAGCCAAGGTAGACGAAGTCCTTCACTACCTCGAAGTTATAGCTGCCTATGGTGATGTTCTGGCCCAGTCGTCGGTGTTGTGCGTCCTTTTTTGATAACAGCATATACTTCGTTTTGCCCTCGATCACCGCTAGACCCATTTTGGCCGCCTCCGTTGAAATACCAGCAAACGCTTCAGTGACGGCTCGCTGTGTTCGATCAATCACGTCAATGTCGTCAGCGTATGCTGGCAGTTGCACGGACTTTTGGAAGATCGTGCCTCTGTTGTTGGCGTGTGAGTTTTGCACGATCTTCTCAAGAATTATGTTAAAAAAGTCACATGACAGTGCGTCGCCTTGTCTAAATCCCCTTCTGACATTGAAGGTCTCGGTGAATTCGTTACCGACCTTGATGGAGCAGCGAGAGTTCTCCATCGTCATCCTACACAGCCTGACGAGTTTAGTAGGAATGTCAAAACTAGACATGGCTTCGTATAGCTCGTCCCTATACACACTGTCATATGCGGCCTTAAAATCGACGAATAGGTGGTGGGTGTCGATTTGCATCTCTTGGGTCTTTTCCAGGATCTGCCGTAGTGTGAAAATTTGGTCGATGGTGGACTTCCCCGGCCTGAAACCACACTGATAAGGACCTATCAAACTGTTCACGAATTTTCAGGTTTCAGGCGCTCACACAAAACGGTTTGTGATGTTGTTGAAAAATGTTTTTATTTACTGGCTTTAAAAAAACATACATTATTTTGAACGATTTTAATAAACAGTTTCCGATCTAATATCACCAGACTCTTAGATTAAATAATAAAGAAACAAAAAGACAGATTTGCGATTTTGAAAAAAAAAATTAATATTAAAATTATGAGTTTTTTAGCATCGTGACTTCAAGTTCGTGACTTGTAGTCGTAATCGATTTTATTTTTTTTTTTGCGAAATGTGACTGCATGTGTTTTTGTAATATTTGTGGTTGCTAAAAGAAACTAACAATTATTTCTGGTGACCTTTCAAGAGGATTGCCAGACTGCATTTGAAAAATATATGACATTATGTTCATTTTTTAAACCCTAATTTTTTGCAGTTCTGTTTTTTCTGTTCTAGTAGCTGAATGTGGGCTCTGCTTCCTTTTTCAGCTAAAGGCCCATCATTTTAAATAGTGTAATTTTCGCTTCCAAGCACTTCTATGGTACCTGGCACCTCCCGTCGCATGTCCGAAGAATAATCATTACCTTCTGTCTCATCCGCCAAAAAAAAACCGATGATGTAGCAACAATAATCGCAAAATCATCTACAGAATCATTGTCACTGTCTTCCAGTAGCGCGTTAAAATATATTTATAAGCCTTTGAAAGCACCAGGAGTTCTAAAATGTTTAGACCTAATTCTTTTCTAAGCTTTACTTTCATCACTTATGAACTTTATTGAAAGCAATCACTCACAACAGAATTGATACTTGTATTTTTGGGGAGTCTTCTTGGTACCAGCGTTGCCAACTTTGATATTTTAAAACACATCAAAATAGCGAAAAAATTTGAATTAACTTTGTGGCGCAAAAACTATAATATTTCTTTCAAATTGCCTTAAATTTTTACACCAAAACTTATTACTATAATTTCATACAATGAAATGTTACATTTTCTTGACTTAATACAAATAATCTACAACAACAACAGCGGTTTACTTTGAACATATGATTTGGTGCGTCTTAAACATTATTGCTGGCTGTTCTTATTGTGGTCTATGAAATTGATTTTAAAAATGTTGCACTGTTGCATAAACTGGTGTTGAATGAAACAGGTGGATTTTATTATGCAACGATTTTTCTTCCACCACAAAAAGCACCGAAGCTTAAAATAAAAACAGCGCAGCTCGCACCATCTACCGCATTTTTCACACAAAAAAATTTGAAAAAGCACTTAAAATGGTGCGAAACAACGCACTGAATTGACAACGCTGCTGGTTACATATATGATATATGAGAGCCTTAAACATTACAGTGTTGCCACAATTTTTATATGAGTGCAGTTCATTTTAAATGTAATAATTTGGTAAAAGAAAATGGCAGATACATTTTTCTTTTACTATATTTTACAAATGGAAATACAAAAAAAAAAACACAGAACAAGAAAAAAGTTGTCGTCTACGTCGCTACAACAATTTTATATCAGTTCGAGAAAGTTGATAGTTTTTTTTTTTAATTATAGTTGAGTACAACGTACAATAATTTAGGCTTAAAATGCGAAAAAAAATTTCACTTAATATTCAGCTGTACTCAATTGAGTACATCGGCGCCAAGTGGCCAGGAGTTATTAAAGCTCAAATTTGATATCTGCAAGTTTAAAATTTCTTGCTTATTATGTCGCAACCGCAGCAAAAGAAACTGAACTTCAACTGAAAAAAAAACAAAATGAAGAAAAAGAAAAGAATATTTATTAAAACAAAGATGTTTCTCTGGTGCTCAACACAGATGCATCATTATCATCGTCAGGTTAGTCAGCGATCTGGAAAGTTCAAATGCCAAAGAAATTGTGTATTTTTATGCCAGCACGTTGCTGCGTTACAGCGTTGTCTGTTGCGTTGCTTGAAGCTCCCCCAGCCTCTTGGCTTCGAACCATCATGAACTTAGACAACTTTTGTCTTACATGCCAGTGCAGGAGTGCATGTCTGCTCCAATGACAGTTTTATGCAGCTGAAATGCACAGAAAATGAGCAGCAGATGTTTGAAGGATTCGTACACTGCGTTTAGCAGCCATGACGTGACAAGTGTTTTAGTTGTTTTCACATAATCATTGGAGGCCAACCAAGCGATTTAACATATCGTGAGGCTACATCAGACCCTAAAGAAGAATTATGCAATCTGAAAAAGTCGAAAACAAGATTATTTTATATTACCTTCAAAATGTATATAAAGTTTTATTTACAACAAAATGCGGCTAAAAATTCAATTTAATAATTTTTAGTTTGAAAACTTCCTGACTTGTCCCATAACTTTGGCTTTACAGTCATCATCATGCGATATTTATCGTAATCGTAATTATCGGATATTTAGCTAATTGTGCAACAACTAAAACTGTATCCTTCTTAGATGCGAAGAGAAAAAGTTTGCTAAAAATTAAATTGGCAACAAAAATAATACCAGTACAAAGTGAAATAACAGAAACTGCAAAAGGGCTAGAACTCTAACAAATAACTGTAAAAAACCAGACACTTTTGTTTGCACTAAACCGAAAAGGACGTGGTAAAATTCAAATTTCCGGTTAGATATAATACAATATTTGGTTGAGTTTTATACGTTTTTCTTGTTCTATTTTTTTTTCTATTTTTTATGTCCTTTAGCTGAACTTGTAAAAATTACACCGGATGTGCTAATAAAAACTGCTGCTTTGTTTGGCTTCCAATTGGCAATTTTGTTGAGTGCTATTTGAACTGGCCAGCAGTTAAATTAAAAGCAATAATGGCGCATAATCTGTATGATTTTAAAGGAGCAAATGTCTTTAGAAATGCCTTGAAGACTTAGTTATCGATCTGTACTATATTTTTACATTGAAAGAATATCTGAGATTGGAGTTGATTGTGTGTATATTTATCGAATCACCATTATCCCAAAAAAATCTTCGACTTACGGGGACTTCGATTTTTTTCTTTTTTTTTTCTTTTTATGTATTTTTGTATAAAATAGCCTTTCATGGAAAACCACATATTTAAGTACATAAACGTTCAGGCATATTTACTTGTATAATTAAAAACATTACAGTTGAGTAAAATATTGTGGAACAAGTGACTGAAAATTTACTTTTTTTTTGTTATTTTTAGCGAAATAAATAACTCCCATGTGATTAAAGTTTTCTAGTGCTCATCAGATGTTGTGTCATTTGTCTGCAAATAATAATTTGCATGTTCGGAAAGAACTTTTATTTCTTGTCGGCCTTTAAAACACATTTAGTTGCCATATTAATAAAAATATATCTATTTTAACAGTTGTCATCATCTTGGGCGAATTATGCATAAAACTGATACTGACGCAAAAAAAAGAAACAAATTTGGTGGTTATTGATGTAGAATTTCGGCTCCATAAAAATAACTCCTGAGAAATTGATATCATTGACATACAAATAATTTCTTAAACACAACCTACTGCGTCATTGAGTTGTTGAAAAAGAAACCTCAATATTGCAGGCTATTCCAATATTGTGGATATAATGTGGTTGCTTGAGGTCCTCTCCAGATTGCCGGCCAGCACAAAACATTTTGATTTCATCAGAATTGTGTTTCGTTTCTGAACGAAATTTACTCGGTGGAGAAAACAACCGAATCTCTTCGAACTTCTGTAGAGGCATTTGTAATGGTAGCACAAATTATTTTTAGCGACTGGGAAAGAGATTCAATATTGAAGGATAGAAAGTTTAAGGAAGAGATTGTGATAGATCTTGAGTGGGAATGTATGAAGCTGTTTAACGGAACAATATGAAAACAAAAATGTATGTCTAGCTGTCTCTTTAAATTATTTATGTGTTTGCAGCCAAAAAAACAGAGTGGCTGGGAGGATTTTTCTTTAGTTTTTACTTAAATAGGAAAAGCAGCAAATGTTTTAGGTCCTGGATGCATGAATTCATGCGCAGCAATTCACTGCCGCCCGGTATGCTGTTCTGACTGCCCGACGGAATGATTTTCTTTACTTTCTAACTATTTGACTAAATGGAAACTATTTTCAAAATAGTCATAAAATATTTGCCTTGTTTAAGTGGTCATTCATAAAAACCTCCTAATTGAAATAAAATAAAAATTAATAATAATTTCGAGTACATTAAATTGATTCTGAAATAAAATATGGGCCAAGCGTGGCTTTAGCTGCCAAAAAATATCTGCCACATTAATGGAAAAAAGAAAACAGCAAACAAAACAACATGACCACGTAAACACGCGGCAGACAACACCAGCAATCAACAGCTTTTAAGTGACAAAATAAAATTCATATTTATTTTTGAACATAAAAAGAGCCGAAGGAAAAATTATAATTTCCAGTGGCGGCAAAACTACGGGGAACAGGGAGGGAAAAGGTAGATTTAGCTTAAAAAATAAGAACAGGTAGTTTTTTAGTTTTTGTGAAAGAAATGTGTACGTTTACGCACACACACACACACACAAAAGCTACGGGAATGGGAGTGAACGTGTGAGCGCAAGTGCGAGTGCGAGCGAGTTTGTTAGTTTGTGTGTGCAAGGACACACTTTTAGTCATAATGGTAAACCATGTTTCTGGTTTGTTGAAACGACATTTATGCGGCTGAATTGGCGGTTGCATGCTGCACTAAGAAAAAAAAAAAAAAGATTTGTATGAATTTTATACGCAACTTAAATTTTACGTTCTAATTGACTTTTGAGTGGTAAGAGCAGGTAAAAAAATGTTCCACTGTCAATCTGTAGTTTAAGTTGAAAAGGCTGTAAAATGTGCAATAAGAGTGGGAGGTGTTTTTTTTTCGGTTGAGTTGGGATGCTGAGGAGGTTTTAATTCATGAAATAGAAAAAACAGACTTTCATTAATGACGAAATTGCCTTTAAATCGGAAAGTACTGAAGGGAAAATAAATATACAAAAAAATTGTTTCTACGGTTTGGTGACTTTTATTAAAATAATTAACTAAAAATATATAAATGAATACTATAAGATAAATATCATAAGTAAATAAATAAGTTAAAATTATATAGAAGTTGCCAGCATGTAGGCAACTTTTATAGCTGTGCACTTTAAATCGTTAGCAACTAATGAAACAATATAACAAAATTACATTAAGTGCTTCCTAATTGAAATTATTTTTCCGTTTTAGAACACAATAATTTTTTTTTTAAGATTTTATATATACACAGGAAGCCATGGCTTTCAGCCTAGACAGATCTGCGATATGATGCGACTATTGGTTGATTGTTACGGACTGCGTTTGTTAATACACAGAAATTCATTTTGCTTAATAGGAAGTCGGAATCAATTTCACCACAAATTCGTCTAGGTTAAAGGGAGGCACTTAGCAGCGTCGAACGCCGAATGTACTAAGATATGTTGGTATCACATACAACGAGTTCCGTCCAAGTGCATATAAACAAAATAGGAAAAATTGCTTCTGTATGGATTCAATACGATCTATTTAAATAGAAAAAAAGTTCAGTTGCTTAAGGGAGGGTTGGAAAATTCTTTACATCATCGTTTCATAATTCCAAAGAACGCCACCATCCGTATTAATATTCAATTGGTGCACCGGATTCATGGAAAACAAGCTTATGGTTTTGGGAGGAGGTTGATCGGGATCGGAAATGCTATGAACATGAAATATAATTCCACTTCAAAACAAACTTTTTAGCATCGGCCTGAAGTAAAATTTGATCACTGGGATGCCTTAAGGGAACGTTTTGAGTATGAAATAGCACAATGTAATTAAGAAGCTTGTTTCCCTTTACTTAGTCAATTAATACGACTGAACATGGATTCGTTTGTTCATGGTGACATATTTACATGTAAATTATAGCCATTAAATAAATTTTGTCAAAAACAAAATTGTTTTTGGAAAAACACAAACAAAACTTAGAAGGTACTTAAGACCAAATTTATATGTATAAAGAAATGCTGAAACGACTTTAATAATCTACACAAGTATTTGATAGGCTTTTGCTAGGGCCTAAGCTAGCGTAAGCACAACATGGCCTAGCCCTTTAGTCTGTTCGAATTTCAGATATTCTATGTGGAAGAACGAGAACGAATCAGTTGCCAAGGACATCAGTTTGACTTTGAGAAAAATAATATTGAGGGAAAATATAGTATATTTATATGTAAGCATTGAAGATATAGGCTCCCCCCATTTTGGAGGTCAGCCGAACGAAGGAAATGACAATGAGTGCCAAAGTTGGCAAATTAGCGTCAAACATTGGATGCAACTAACCTGAATAATAAATGAAAGTAATTTCCTTTATCCTGTATTCAAAATGAGCAAAACAGGCAAACTTTGTAGCAAAAAATCCTTTCACTTGTATGTGTGTGTGTGTGTGTGTGTGTGTTTGTGTGTGTGTGTGGGTACTTTTATTCTGCCAAGACTGATTTCTGCTAATATTATTCGAAGCAATAAATTTTAAAGTGTGCCTTTAGGCGCTGTGCCTGTGCACACGATCAGAAATTGATTTATGTATATTTATATTTTGACTTTTTCGGGTCACGTTTTTTTTCGTATATTGGCTAAATAAACGTCTAAAATTTTTCGAATTTATTTATGGTGCTTCAACTCTTTTCGACCCTTTTCTGTTTGTTGTTTTTTTGCGTGTATTTATTTACTTGCGCCTACGAACTGGTTGAGTAAAATTGAATTTATTTCTTTTGCCATTTTTTAATTTATTTTATTGCTTTCAAGGATACGTTTGGTTTCTTTTTAATTTTTTCAGTAAACAAAATATAAACGGAAAAAATGGTGGCTTTGGAAATAAAGGCAAACATTTATTTTTTTAAAGCGTTTGCAAATTTTCGAGGATTTTTTTTTATAGCGCCATGAATTTTAATTGCTCAGAAAAGGTTATTTATACAGCAGATGGACAATGGGCTGAATTCATAAATATAAAACTGAAAAAGAATTTTAATCAAATTTGAGTTGAAAATTATTTTCATTTTCATCGATTTTTATATTTATAAAAAAACTTTTCCAAGACAGCTGTCAGAAGAACACGTTAAAGGTGTGTTGAATGGCTTTTGAGTTGGGAAAGAAAAGCTGCCATGCACGTGTGCAATAGAGCATCACGTTCAGACTGACTTCTGTGTTGCTCAGACTGTTGGCGTGTTTATTAAGTAATTTGAGTTGCCATTTGCCAGTTGCTTTCTGATTTTAATTTATTAACTATTTGAAGATATAAATAATATTTAATTTGAATTTCTCAACAACCTCTCACGGACATGCTGGCAAACAACTCATTTCATATTTAACAAGTGACAAAATATATTGACCCCTGACAATTGAAAAAAGTAAAACTGAAAAAGATATACATATAGAATGGTGACCGATGATCTAGTCAATAGGTTACTGATCTGATGCAAACATACATTTTGTACAATCGTGTAAATTCACACCGCATATGAAAATCAAAAGAGAAATTAACACTTCGTGGCCATTTGTGTGAATTGTAATTATAATAAAACCTTTTTCATTTTATACGATTTTCTGTTATAAAGATGTTTGAATTTATTTTTTTTGTAATTTTTAAAGAAATATTCCTGAAGAAGTTTTGAACGGCTTCTGCAACTTCAACTCCTTGAGGTATGCAACAGATTTTTAGTCTTTTTACTTCCACGGATATGCTAAATGTTTTGATTCACTTTCTCAAGTTTCTGTACCCTGTTTACACAAAAGAAGTAAATTTTTTTTGACTGTTGTCATCCAGATCTTTTAATATTTTGTCATATGGATGAAAAATATAAATTCTATCAACTCTGTTATTATATTAAGTTTTTTCAGGTTTATAATTCTGATTTCATTTAAATAAATTATATCATATTTTAAGAAGAAACGGAGTGGCTCTGAAAACAATTTGTTTGGTTAATTTTTATCTTAACACATAATTTCTATTAAAAGCCAAATTTTTCAAAATGGGAAACTCCTGTAGATTTTCGTTTTCCTAATTCTGACAATAAAGTTTTTAACAGGAAGTTCTCAAGAGTAAATGTTTTTCCAAGTATTTTTCACTTCCAAGGTCTGGCCATTTAGTCTTAATATTATTTTCATTGCTTAGGAAATGGCAACAAAAATAAGTTCTGAAATAAAAACGAATCAAAAGTGTTAAGAAATATTGTTTTTAAATACATTCATTCAATCAAATATTGCACTGAATCAATGTAATATATGATTGAATATAGGAATTTTAAGGTATAAATGAAATGAAATATATTATAAATATAAGAAAAGACATTTTTTGCATGCAGATGTTTTAAGGTAAGACTCTGCACTTTACGCCAGGCACAATTTTTGATCTTTACATTCCTCGTCTCTAAAATTACTTGTATTATTTAAAGCCAGCAGGAGTCCCATTTGTTTGTTCTTAAAACCTCGTAAAAACTTTTTTGTTATATGGAAATATTTTTCGTATGTAAATCAGACATTTCTTCTCCCTTTTTTTATTTCTTGATAAATTTTCTGAACAAATAAACGCATGTTTTAAAAATTAAGAATTATGATAAGTTTTGCTCGCAGCTTGTTTTATTTTAGTATTATTTTTTGCGTTATTTGTCAAACAAAGAAAGAAACAAGTTGAAAGTCTTTTTTATTTTCTCTTGTTGGTTCTTTCAATTTGCCCTTCAACGACTCGCACGTTTGCGAAGCGTAAAAGCCAGCGCAATTGTTATAACATGTTCCAAAACTTTTTTTGTGTTCCATTCTGTTATTTTAATTTTTCTACTTAGTGACAAAGTTGCAAACAAATCTGCTGGCACTCAATATTACAAACATCATTCATAAATGCCAGCAGCAAAAAGTTTTCTTGTAAGGAAATTTGCATTCAATAAGGAAACGAAATAATAATAATAAATATAAAATAAAAACTCATAGTAAAACGTCAACCGGAGTTTTGTTTTCAAATTCAGTTGAGTTTTTCACGCATTTGTTTTTAGCGTGGCAAGTTCGAAGTTGCCAAGATGTGAGGTGCTGCAAGTTCAGGCTGAAAATCAGACAATAGAAAACTTTGCGCCATTTGGAATAAGACGAAAGAACTGAAATGATGTTATAGAAAAAATTATGAAATTGAAAACTGAATTTTAAGGCACTGCTGGCTATTTAGCATTTAAGTTGTGCAACAAAAGGTGCAGGTAAGTGTTGATTGTAAGCAAATGTATTTATCTATAATATTAACAGTTTTGCAACGAAAAAGACTGACTGTGCTCAACAATTCGCCCGAAAAGATTTACGTGTGAACTGAATCTGCACTCAAAACTCTTTTCTATATCTCATTATTTTTGTAAGAATTATTTGAGTTTTTCTAACATTTAATACAACATTTGGTTTTTGCTTGAGTAAAAGTTGTAACTGAGTATTTCATTCTAGTTGTGCCTCTTTTTGTGCTGTCTGGCAGCTGAAAATAATGTTGCCAGAAATCTTTAGCTGTGGGAAAACATGTTGCCAGATAAACCTTGACAACCATTACCAACATTAATTTGTAATATTTTGTGAACAACAAGGACTTATAAAGGACTATTTTTTCAGTCACTTAATTTTTCCATTTTTAAGTTGATATAGAATTTGAGCCATAAATAAATGTGTCGAAATCACCACGTTTGAATCACGGAAACCATCGTTCACAAGTTTTTTGAATTGGTCGATGTTGACCGTAAATTTCTACCAACAATCGATAACTTTCAGCAGCCGTTGTTTTCTTCAAATGAAAGAAGGTTATCAGACTTCCCAGTAAAACATCCTTTTTAGGCGCAAAATTCGACGATTCGAAAAAAATGTGTGTTTACACTTTGGCGTCTATCGAATAGTGAATTACAATGACAGATGTGTACCCTCTAAGACAATATATATGTTGTGCAAATCGACATTATGAACTTGTATACCCAACAACAAGAACAAACTATATAAAACTTTAGCAAAACATTTTGCCCCAAACAAAATTAACATTTAAAAGCAGCCAAACGAGAAAGCAACGCCAAACATATGCGAGCAAAGCGACTTCATAAGATGTGAAATTGTCCTCCCTGAGATGTCAAGAGTTCAGAAGTAAAATAGTTGTGGCTAATTTTTCACTAGTATTTAACTATTAAAAAAAAAATACATACTAAGGATTTGGCAGCGTTTCTGTTGGCCTAGCGAGCTCGCCTGCTATGAACTGGTCTGCTATGAACTCGCCTTAAAGCTGAGCATTAAAATATAAGTATTTATGTTTTATAATGACATTAATATTTTGTACTAAAGCCACGTTGAAAATAATTTTAGCCACATTTAACTTTTGTTAATCTAATTTTCTTCTATCATTTTGGCAACTTTTTTTATAAGAAAATATAACGAGACAAGAAAAAATTAGAAATGAAACGATCATTTGCTGAAGTTTTCGGGTCGAAATACCCGATCCGAAGTTGCCCGACTTTAATACGTCGCGTTGAAGTCGAGGTACTTTATGTGACAAAGTTTATAACAAACCCTGCGTATTAAATTCGTTGTCAGTTGAAAAAGGCGACGGATAACGCATGACGGATTTTATATATGTCCGACGGACTTTACTTTTCTAATGATTCAAAATTGAAAATTAAATTTTTCTTTATTTTTTTTTCATTATTTATTTACAAATGTGTTGAAATTAAAATTAAAGCAAATGATAAGGGAAAATCTCTAGATCCTCTTCAGTTGTCGAATAAAAAAGTTTAATGAAAAGTTTAGGTTTAGCTTAAGAAATTTAAAAAACGTTGTTTTTGAACGAAAACTTAAGAATTTTACTGGACCAGTTTTTAGCAAAACTTTTCCTTGGCCAAACTCACTCATGACGCTGCTGAAAATAGTGTACATTATAATCCAATTACAGCTGTTTGAATAGTGCAGGGTACCAAAAGCCTTAATTATGAAAATACCTTCTAGGAATATGATAATAGATAATTATTTCGCTAAAAGAATAATGAGGGCTAATTGGGTGGTCGTTTGACAGAAATATCTACCAAAAGTTTGCATTAATTGCACAGCATAACTCATATTTTTTAAATTTCGTTTATGTGGTCCTACATCCCAATACATCCTTCCTTTGAAAAAATAAATAAATAATTTAAGACATCAGTTTCAGTTAAATATTGTTTAAAGAATCTAAAATAACTTATTATTATTTTTGTTTTTGTATTGAAGATTTTTCAGTTTATTTTCAATGTTTTTATTCTCTTGTAAAATCCAAAAAATATATATTTATATTGTAAAGCGTCTTTTTTTAGTGTATCACCACTTTGAGTTGGCATCACTGCTTTATTAAGGCTCCCATTTATCAGCTGATAGCTGCTTTTTGTTTAGTTGGCTTTGAAATTTCATTATGAATCGACTTACACCAGAGCAACGTGCCACGCAAATTGTTGAAACTTGTAATCAAAATAATTGTTCTATTCGTCAAATTCGGCGTTCCACTTGATTTCCTCAAAGAAACTTTTGATGACCAAATAATTTCACGTAATGGCCCAATTAATTGGCCACCAAGATCGTGTGATTTCATCCCATTGGATTATTTTCTTTGGGGTTATGTTCAGTCACTTGTCTACGTCGATAAACCAAAAACATTTGAACACCTGGAAACCAACATTCGAAGAGTTGTCGGCGAAATACGGCCGCAAATGCTGCGAAAATTTGTGGAAAATTTGTGTTCTCCACACGCCAGCCGCGGCGGCCACATGGCAGAAATCATATTTAAACATTAATTTCATAAAATTGTATTAAAATCCCGGCTAGAGACAAGAAATAACTTTCACGAACAAACAAACAAAATAAGAATACTTGGGAATTAATTATTTTCTACATGAAGTTGTTCTTAAGTCTGGGTATTGTAATTGGTGGCGTATTTCAGAAACAGAATTCTTAAATTTTTAAAGTTTTCCATATTAATTCGAAATATTGGATGGAATTACAACTTTCTTATTCAGCTGCTTTGAAATTCATCAACAATTTCATGGATTTTAAATTTACCCTCAATTAAATTGAGTTGAATGAGTCTTTAATAATAAGTATTAAAAACTTTTTGTACAACAAAGCCACGATATCAATCATTAACGTTCGCCAGAATTTTGAAAGTCGAACAGCTGATTTGGCAACTATTTATGAACTTTATTTTACCATTATCAGTAACTTCCGTCAAGTCGTAATTGGGTCAATTTATTCACTCTTAATCATTTAGCGGCTATTCAAAAGCTTAACGACACGTAACGTTCGGCTTCATGGGCTGGCCTTTAATTTGAAATATTCCTTTATTTGTTCAAGCCTTGAACACATTGAATTCATGTTGTTAATTGTCAGGTTCGATTTCGCCATAACCTCAATAAATTTAAGCTCAGATTTTATTACGCCGTTTTGTTCACTGCCTGCTCACAAACTTCACATACTTTTGAATTCATTTTAAGTCCCAAAACTTTTTCCAAGGAACGAAAAGAACACAAAAAATATCCTGCAAGCTTGAGTAAAACATGTACTGAGTTCGTGTGGAAAGTTTTCGTTAAATGTTGTTTGTTTTCTGCTGCCTTTTGCAGCAGTCAGTATTCCCTACGCCCAACCAAAAAGCTTGTTTGCAACTTGTTGGTAAATTCTGCTTTGGTTGGATAGTGTTTTGCTTAAGGCTGTTGACATTAAATTAATTAGCGGTTGTTTTGATGCTGTTGCTGCTGTTTCTTGGTTTGTTTTTTCCCTTCTTTTCACAAATTTGACAAATGAGTTGCCTCCACCAAAACTGACTTTAAGTCACGCTGCTCTTTTATTCTTGGCTGTGGAAACTGTTATGGTTTTTTCAAGTTACTTTGTTGCTGTTATCGCTCCACTTTGTCATTTGGTCTCATCGGTTCTGCCGTTTGTGTTTGTGCAGGTATCCTGGTGAAGTAATAATTTATCATCATTTCCAGGCTCGTTTACACGGCGCGAGAGGGGTGTTTCTTACCACAAATAAAACCATAGAACAAGAATATTTTTGAAGTCACTATTATGTTTATGGATTTTAGCTGTAGTTTTTTGATGCATTTTAGTTTTTCTCTCTCAATTAATTCAATATGTCTTCCAGTAAGTGACAGGTTTTTATTTAGCTGCTGTTGCATATTTTGGTTTTCTTTTCGGATATGGAAAGGCGAATATAATAGAATAGGGTGGGCGGCTTGAACAAATGTTTACGTCAGTTTGATAACTGATTAAGAACAAAAAAATTTATTGTTTTGGCCTATTACAAAACTGTTGAAAGTGGTTTTTAAATTCACTAACCTTAACTAGGGGAAAAATCTCTTTAAATTATTCTTTAAATTATTACTTAAATTATTATATAAATTATTACCAAAATTATTACTTAAATTATTACTTAAATTATTCTTTAAATTATTACTGAAATTACTATATAAATTATTATTTAAATTATTCTTTAAACTATTATTTAAATTATTATATAAATTTTTACTTAAATTATTCTTTAAATTATTACTGAAATTATTATATAAATTATTATTTAAATTATTCTTTAAACTATTATTTAAATTATTATAACGCACAGCCTGGCAAATGTATGTTCGTGTTTTATTTCGTCATATGAATTTAAAAAATTATTTTATTGAGATTTTAATATGTGAAAAAAATTGTTGCTAAAAAAATTAAAAAGATTTTCTGGTTTACTGACGAACTTTGGGCGACTTTGGAAAAAGTAGAAACTAAAAAGAAAAAAATTTACCCAAAGTTTATGTTAATGATGAGAAGCTTAAAATCTTTTTATATCTTCAGACGCTTTTTTCCTATTTTTTTTTTGTTGCTAAATAAATTTCATAAAACTTTTTGAAGCCGCTTTCACAAGCGGGTAAATTGACTTGTGACTCGCGGATTCCTATTGCCTAAAAAAAACAGACTTCCGACTTTGAAGTTTTTCATAAAATTTTGGGAAAAATTAAATTATTTATGAATATTTGCGCTGCATTTCCGGCAGCACATGATCAGGCCCTAAAATATAACAAACATCATATTCAACACGTAGATGGTGCTTCAATTACATACTCGCTTTTTCACTTAAATAAGTTTTTCAAATATGATTTATTATCTAATACGAGTACACAACGTATTCCACCCTAAAACCACTTCAATTTTTACTTTCTTATAGTCGTTACGGGAGAGAAACTACCCCTAAGAAATATATTTCCTGTAAGATTTCTATAAGAATTTTCTCTATGAAATTGTATTCATCTGTAACGAATAATTTGTGTCGTCATCTCCCTTCCATGTACTCGTACTTTAGTCGTAGTCGTCGTTAGTTAAGTTTCGTGTTATAAGTAAATATGGTATTTTCTATCGGTATGTTTCTTAAGGAGACGTGATCTGTATATTTCTGCACAAAGTCACGTTCCTTTTGGCGAACTTGATGTGTGCACAACAGTTGCTTATTTGTAGCGTCAGTTTGCCTCCCCCTTTTCCGTTTTATTTATCGTTATTGCAAACTTATTTCTTATAAAAGAAAATTATCGGCCATAAATAAGAAAAAAACGAGGCAAAATATTATTCGAAAGTATTACCTTCATATAATTATATATGTTGATGTTGTGTGCCAATGCGAATGATAATAGTCTTGAGCGTATTTTATGGGTTTGAAATATTCATGCTTTTAGAGAGCGAATTTAGAAAAAAAAAACGGGTCTGGTATTGAATAAATTGTTCATGATTCAAGACAAAATATATTCAACCGGTAGTCCTGCAAGCTTTGAAGGCTTCATTAACTGACAGGAGTTTTTAATTAAATTCACTGGCAATTATTAGGGCCAGTTCCTGCAATACCTTAAACAAAATACCATTTTACTTCACTTCCACTTCAAGAAAGAAAGAAAGTTGAAATCCTTTTCTGATTCTAGTGTTGATTTGCCGATTTTCAATTATATCGGATGGTTTTTATTAGTGGCAGGAAAACTATCGATATGGGTAAGTCAAAACTGTATTGCCATTTCTGTACAGTCTTCGGCAATCATTTAAGGCCAGACAAACGCTTTTAAATCGTGGAAACTTATCATAAAAAAAAACAAGCAAACAAAAAAAAATCCATTTTGCCTTCATCATACTCGTAATCGGCCTAGTGAGCAACCAATTCGTGTTAATTCTTTTTACTAATCTTGAGCCGAAATCTTCAACAAGAGAAATAAATGTGGTGTGAAGTATTGAAGGAGACGCCGATTCATCGTTGTTCTCAAATCGTCCTCCGGCCACATTGAAAATCTTCCTTAAGGATTTTGGCTTACGTGCCTATGAAATACAACTACTGAAAGACTTGAAGGCAAAAGATTATCGTTTGCGTGGCAGTTTTGCTGATTGAGCCGATTTAAAACTGGCCGAAGATGAGCATTTCTATCAGAGAATTTTGTCTATATTTGAAGCGAAAACAAACCTTAAGCCATTAACGAATCATAAAGACTTCCACTGTTTACACGCTGGCGGCATCATGGATTCATATTTCTTTTGAAAGGAACAAGAAGCTGTCCTGGCGGTGAATGGCGAGCGCTCGCCATTCCAGTCATGTTGATTGAGTTTTTTGTTTCGATCAATTTGGTGACATTTTGCTTCGGAAGTGGTCCCGTTCACTGGCCCACTTGTTCGTGCGGCTTAATGCCTCTTTATTGCTTTTTATAGGGCTGTGTTAAGTAACCGTTTTATTGCGACAAATAATCCTATCTTAAATAAAGGCCTTAAGGCCATCATTGCCGCTTTAAGAATTGACTCATAAATCTGTTTAGGAATGAAGTCATACGGTGGTTCAAGGTAATCAAGCGAAGTTGAACAGCATGTCAAAGTTACTTTGTGTCAATAAGTTCTAGTTGGCGTTCGCACCATTTTTTATGATAAGATACAGAGAGTGGGGTGGCCAATGGAGTTGTTCCCGAATCCATGACTCTACTACTGCGGCGGTGGGAGTAGAAGCGTTGCCATGTTGAAACGTCCATGTAGGAGTTCCGAACAGTTCGTTAAAGTGAGCAAAAGCCTCTTTAGAACAGTTCATTTTTGTAGATAAAAATTGCAGCTCACAAGTCCCCTAATAAGAAACCACAACTCCTCCTTCCCGCCTCTGTACTCTATTCAATTGATGCTCTTCCTGGCGAATATCATGAAAATAATAATCAAATCCATTTATATCAACATAGAAACTGCATTAAATAGGAACCATTCTGTACTATGGAATAATACTATTTATTATTATATTATTCCAAATAGTTAGAAAATGTATTAAGACATTCTCAAAATACACAAATAATTTTTAAAAATATATAATTTTGCACGTGACTTACATTTAACTAATTGTTTTAATACATTAAAATGGTCGCCTCACCAAATAGTTTTAAGCACAATTGAAAAAACCGCTTACCATTAAAAACATGATGTTCACAAATTTTCATAATTTTCACTAAATTTATTGTACAATTTTTTTCATTATTATTTTAAATGTTGTCTTGGCATTAAATGGGAACAACTTTGCCAATTTTAAACAGAAGTTGCCTGTTCGCACTTATTTTGCTTCACACGACGAATTTATGCAGCGGATATCCGCAGCAGTTGCCTTCCCAGCATTACGCAGTGGATATTTTGGGGCACAGCTGCGTATGATTAATAAAATGTATAGGAAATATGAACAACACGTACAGAAAAAGAAGTCATTAAAGTAATAAAATAAAATCGATTTGCTCTCGCTTATTTTAATATATAACAATATGACGGATAAAAACTTTCAAAATTTACAAAAAACTTAACTTTGAAAAGAAACAGTTTCTTTTCTTAAGAACAAGGATAAGCAATAAAATAAAGGAGCTGGCGACCCCACTCAGACTGTCAATTTGTAACCTTAAAATTTGTTCACAACTCTAAATAAATAAATAATAAAATAAAAATGTCTTTTATTAAACACTGTTCTTATATCAGCTGGAACAGAATAGTTAAAAATGCATGAATAAGACCAATAGAGGTCTGAGAGAAATGAAAATTAGTAAATACTTTGGCCCGAGTAAATGTCTTGTAAAATGCTTTTATTATGAACTGTGAAAATAAACGTTAATTCCTTTAACGGCAGTTTATGATGGCAACAGCAACGCCCTTCAGCATTTGAGTTAAAGGTTTCTCTGTTAATTGTCGTTGTAAATATTTATTACATTAAAACGAATGTCGCTCTATGCCAGTGGCGTTTTTATGACATGTTCACGAAAACAATTGTTTTGTACACAACATATAATTTTCAATTGAAATATACGTGTATGTTCACGATTCATTTTGTTTCGGTCAAAAAATTTAAGAATGGTTTTTTTGTAAAAATGGCAATTAAATGTAAAAAAAAGTTATATAAAAATCTAATCTGCATTTCAACGATTATTTAGATATAGTTGTATGAACATATTCCGTTAATTTACAGCTGAAAACTTTCCTACAGCTGGATAACGAAGAAAATTTACGTTTGCCAAAGACTCGACTTGCGGAAGCACTTTCGCTTGTAGCTGTCAGGTTTGGGGTTGTGACAGGACTTTTAGCATTTTGTAAATTCAATATAAATAATATTTTACATCCAAAAATGAATGCCTTGAAAACAAAACCAATTTTGTTTTGCACGCAGACTGGATAACAAAAACTACACGTGCACAAAACTCCAGCAAAATCCAGGGTATGACAGTTTCTTTCATTTCCTACAGGATTTTCTACCTACACACACATACTTTTTATACGTGCAAATAATTGAAGATGAAAGTGAAAAATAATAATAATGGGAAAGGTTTTTGCTTAACTCCTACTGTGACAGATTTAATATTGTTATACTTTTTACACTCACATTCTGTCAAAAGCAGCATAAACACAATTTATTGCCAACGCTGTGATGTAGGGAAGCGCAGATTTATTTTATACATTTTTTTTAATACACGCAAATAGTATGTGTGGATTTGAAGTCACATACAAACTGTGGTAAAATTAAGGCAACACACACAACAAATTTGAAATAAATATGTGTTTGTATTATTAGGGTGGAGCTTTAGGTACCTTCTTAGCATTTGGCACATTCCGGAAATTTGGTAACGATAAAAGGAATTTTAAGATGTTGATGGTTCGTATATCGTGAAGTTGGGGTACTAGTGATATATTTTGACTGCTGGTAAAGTTTGCAAAACCGTCTTACTGAACTTTTCATCTTAAAAATGTCATATATTAAAGAAACCTGTCAAGCACTTAAACAAGTTCAGGTGTTTGTGTTTCTTCTGAAGGCGCCTTTTAACCGTTAAAGACATGAGGTAGAAAATGTTTGCTTTTCACACTAAATTTTACACAATATATTTCTCTCATTCAAAGTAAAGCAAAATTTTAACTTCATTTTAAGTTCCTCGAAGACTGGTCTAAGGAGTTTCAAGATCCTTACATTACTGAACAGCTTTCTACATCACTAGTTGGTGCCACCTACAACATTTATATTAAGGCAACTTCTAATATTTTGTCTTCAAAAACTGCCTTAGAATTCAGTTTGTCTTCCTTCGTATAAAGCTGCCATCTCAGAGCAGTTGCACTCATTTTAAAGGGTAAATCTTGCAAAAAAAAACTTTGTAATTGAAAATAAATATATGTTTGTGTTCCTCAGTGTCCCACCCGCTACTACTCTTCATTTGATATTAATTTTTTTAGTACAATCTGTGCTAATTCCGATCTTTTTATTAGATGCTTTAAAGAATTTAATAATCTTCCTTTTTGTGTGGATTTGTCTTTAAATGGCAATATGGATCAATAATTGTAATACTTCCAGATTTAAATGTGTTCAAATCTGTGAATAGACAGGGAGTTATTAAAAAAAAATTAAAGAAAAGAAAAGATAGGAGAAGAGAAAAGAAGGCAAAAGAAGAAAAGAGTAGAGATGAAAAGTGAGGAGAAAAGAAGAGGAGTAGAAAGTTCAAGCCATGATTGAAAACTCGATGTATAAGTTGTTAAGGGGCTCCATGAACAGAGGTTTTAGGTTCAATTCCTGCCAAATACTCTTGGCGCTTCAGTAGACAAGTAATAAGCCTTCGCAAAAAACAACAGCTTTCGCGAACCTGACAAGTTTCTTTTGGAAATTTTTGATTATGTCCAGATTAAATTTTATTCATAACTTCATTTTAAAGTTTTGCAGCTTTAAATGAAAGATTTTTATTCTTAAATATTGTAAATAAAAATTAGTTTTGATGGATTCTTTGAAGGTTTTCAAAAGTGTCTTCCCACAAATATGATTGAGGGCTGATATCTGAGCAAAGACCTGGAGTCGTCTTTCCTGTTTGACAACAAATCTCAGTTTTGCTTTTACTTATGAACAGTTTTTATGGAAGTTTTTTTTTTCAAACAAAAACATTTTTCAAAAGTGCGAGATCCGTTTACGGAACCGCATTTAACAAATATCAGAATTGAAACCACTGAAATTAATAATAATAATAATTTTTTCTCTGTGTACATTCTGGAATTCAAAGTAATAGTTATAGACAAGCAAAACTGGAGGTTTTATATATAACCAAATCCAAATAAGTGATACAGAACATTTATGGGTGACGCTTTAGTTGATTAATGGATCACAATATTGCGTAGGATTTAAAAAAAAATGTATGTATTATTTTTTCAATATTATTGAAAACTGCTTGACATAAAGAAGTAAAAATGTGGAAACATAATTCTCAGAATATCATAGAATTACATCGATTATCTCTACCAAGAGACATGTATTACAAGATTCCTTTAATACCAGCATCGCAAAAAAAAATCAAAGCTATTTTAAGTGGAATAAAAAACTTGCTTCGCTGGCTTGAAGTTAAAAACAATTAATTCATAGTTGGGGGAAGGATTACAACAAAGGATTCACAAAATGAACGAACAACTCAATTCACATGGAACTAATATCTCCTCATCAGCTTGAAAATAAAAAAAGTCCATCATTTTTATTACAAGTTTCAGAACAAAAATTCATCATCAAGTGGAAGAGTTCCATTCATTCCATTGAATAAGAAATTTTTGAAGCAAATATGTAGGTGTAAAATCAATAGAACTGATTTTATGTGGCTACAAATGAAGTACAAAAGTATTTTAAGCTTTGAAATAATGGACTTACAAAATTAAAAATTTGTTATATTAAATAAAATTTGCTTAAATTATGAGCAGCGAAATAATTAAAATAATACAAGACGCAAATAAATTATAAATTTATTAAAATAAAGGTTTTAATTAGTTGATTACGTTTCATACCAAAATTGGTAAAACTTGACTTTCTTCATTTCATCGCTTCGAATATCTTCAAAGTCGAATGGTTTAAGTTTCATTAAAAAATCGTATTTAACATAATTTTACTACAAACAAACCACGTTTGTGAACTAAACAGACTAACTCCAAATAATATTCTAAAACTTCCATCTTTTTTTTTTTTTTTTGCCACACGAACACTGCCTTTCTTTAGATTGCGCGCTACCCAAACACAACATGGTATTAACTACGTGCCACCAAGTTTTGTTTATCAAATAACATAAAGTAGTCGCTTAAGTGGCTTTATTTTTCGAAATAAGTTTGTTTTATATAAGAGCTGCTGCACTTGTGGTCGTTGGCTCGGTCACATACACAAAATTATATATAAAATATACGCTGTAGCTGCTAAGCGGTGTTTATTAAAAATAATTCACAAAATTTAATTTTACGCTCAATGAATTAGAAATAAAGGCCGTTATTGTGCTTGTTTTTGAACGTCTTTATTATATATAGAATTGAATAGGACACTAAATAATAGATTAAGTCTGTGTAGAGAGAAAAACTTTCAAAATGAAAAAAAAACAACAAATATTATTTCTTATACAGCAAAAAAGAAACTGTTTTTTTCTAATTTTGAATTTTCTTATACAGAAAAAAACAGTTTTTTCTGATTTCGAATTTTCTTACACAGAAAAAACTGATTTCTTTCAATTTTTAAATAGAAATTTTTTTTGTTGCAAGTCGGATTTATTTTGAATTAAAAGTCAAACTAAATAATAGATTAAGTCTGTGTATAGAAAAAAAACTTTCAGAATGAAAAAACAGTCTTATTTCTTAGACAGAAAAAAAAAACAGTTTTTTTCTAATTTTGAATTTTCTTATACAGAAAAAACAGATTTCTTTCCATTTTGAAAAAGACAGTTTTTTCTGTTGAAAGTCTGCTTTATTTTGAATTAAAAGTCAAACTAAATAATAGATTAAGTCTGTGTATAGAAAAAAAAACTTTCAGAATGAAAAAAAAACAACAAAGATTATTTCTTATACAGAAAAAAACAGTTTTTTCCAATTTTGAATTTTCTTATACAGAAAAAACTGATTTTTTCTAATTTTGAATTTTCTTATACAGAAAACAACAAATTTTTTTCCATTTTTAAAACGATAGTTTTTTCTGTTGAAAGTCTGCATTATTTAGAATTAAAAAGTCAAACTAAATAATAGATTAAGTCTGTGTATAGAAAAAAAAACTTTCAGAATGAAAAAACAGTCTTATTTCTTATACAGAAAAAAGAAACAGTTTTTTTCTAATTTTGAATTTTCTTATACAGAAAAAACAGATTTTTTTCCATTTTTAGAAAGACAGTTTTTTCTGTTGAAAGTCTGCATTATTTAGAATTAAAAGTCAAACTAAATAATAGATTAAGTCTGTGTATAAAAGAAAAATTTTAGAATATAAAAAAGTCGTTTTGCTTAAATAGAATCAAAACAGTTTCTTTCTAATTTTGAGTTTTTTGTTAACTTTGAATTTTCTAATGACCTGCTGTAAACGGATTTCCTGTTTTTAGCGAATTTTTTCTTATATCTCATATCGGATTTTTTTTTTTTTTTTGTTCTTGCAAAGCCTTCCACGATACATTTTAAAAACTGGATCAACGATGTTTTTTATAGGTTTTCAGGTCTATTGAGGAGTGCGATGGCAGCTACGGAATATAGGCATATAGACAGCTAGAAAACATGCAAAAACAACCAGCTTGTCTTACTCCTTTTTTAATAATTGTGGCAACACTTATACTTCTGCTATGCTAAAACTTAAGTTTAAGGAAATTATATATTTAGATTTATTTTTAAGTTGTATAGCCCTACAATATAAACTACTAATATATCGTAGAAAACAGTATTAAAACCCCTTTGGGTAACAGCCAGCAATTCGAATGCGGCGGTGCTCCAAAGATATGAATCCAAAAGTCTTAGATCAATTGTTAATGATTCGTGGTTTTTGTCATGTGACGCGATTTACTGAGACTTTAGTATCCCAAAAGTTAAAGCTGAAATAAAAAGATTTGGCGCAAACTATCTAGAAAGGCTAAGTCACCAGGCTAACCCATAAGCTATTGCAGTCTTAGATGATCAGAAGACTTAAAAGCCACCATATTTTAGATCTGCTCTTTTAATAATGTAAATTATTAATTATTAATGATTTTGTAATTATTTAAATTATCAATTTTTTGTACTTGTTGTTCTCATTGGAGTTCAACAAAAATTGTTACTTTTACTGAATTCGAGATTAAATTTACTCGTTGCCCTCTACTGGACAGATTGTAAATAAAATTGTATTAAAAGATAATATTATTCTTGATTAAAACTATATCAAATATACAAAACCAACGCCATGGAAGGTTTTTAGTCCACAAACATGAAATTTAATAAAGTGTGTTGGCCCTAAAATATGGTCCGTATTCGTACGTGACGAAATGATCTAAATTTTCTGTCATCAATCATATACGAGTACCATTTCCTACGTGATTGAGCGCCTTAAATGTGAATGCTCTTAATTTTATGAGTTCATTTCATAAAATTTTTCTAGATAAGTCGCACATTCGCATTATGGAGACAGCAAATAATCTGTTCGCTGCGAAAAATACAACCTGTTGCTCAATGTTTTTAAATTTTTAAAAAGAATTTGTACCGGAGACATTAAAAAAATTATTTAATATTTTATTTTTTATACAAACTTTTCAAATGCTTTCAAAATTGATCCCAAAGATTCGCCTCGATGTTCGTTATATCGGCAGTTTTACGGCCAGGGCGTATAAGTGCAAGACTGTGGACCGTGAATTGGTCGAAAACGCTGTTAATAAGTTGTATGCCGAGCATGCCAGTGTGCCGGTGGTAATTGGCAACGAACAGATTTTCACCGGAGACGAACAACATTTGCGCATGCCTCACAATCATCATCGCATTGTTACGAAGTGCTATTATGCCACAAAGAATCACATAAATTGCGCCATAGAAAGAGCGGCCAGCGTTCAGGAATGTTGGGGCCGTGTTGATGGTCAAGAGAGGGCTAATATATTTCATAGAGCGGCCGACTTATTAAGTGTTAGGGAAAAGAAAGCAGAGCTGGTGGCGGCTATAATATTGAATCAAGCCAAAACGCGACTTGAGGCCGAAAACGATGTTTGCAAATTGGTTCTGATGATAAGAACATTTGCAGAGGGTTTAGTGAACTTAACCAAGTTTAAGCCGCCCACAGTGACCGAAAACATTAAGAACAGCTACCTTTTAAGGCCGCTGGATGGTTTTGTAGCGGCTTGCGGTCCTTTTTATATGTCCTGGAATGCTTCTTATCTGGCCCTAAGCCCCCTGATAATGGGAAACGCAGTTGTATGGCGACCGCCACCCAATTACGTTCATGCGGCTTTTATTTTATTTAAGGCATTTATGGAAGCTGGGGTGCCGTGTGGGGCCTTTCAGTTTCTGCCCTCCAATTACAAACTGTTTCTAAACACCATTATCGAATCCGATGACTTGGCCGGTGTTAGTTACGCCGGCCGTCTTTCTACCTTGAGAACCTTATGGCATGATCTTTCTATTCAATTGCCCCACTACAGGTGTTTTCCGCGTCTGATTGGTGAATGTGATGGCAAGGGATACCATTTTGTTCACAAGTCTGCTGATCTGGAGTTGGTGGTGCACTGTACAGCAGAGGCTGCCTTCCGTAATTCGGGCCAAAGAAGCCATTCTTGTGGTCGCCTGTATGTGCCGGCCTCACTGTGGCCTGACTTGCGTTGCCAGCTCAAGTTGAGAGTGGAAAACATAAAAATAGGTGATCCAACTGATGAAAAAACGTATGCCTCAGCCCTAATGCATGAAGATGTGTACGATGAAGTTGCCTCACATTTAAAGTACGCCAGAGCAAGTGCAGGTTGCGATATTCTTGTGGGCGGCAACTTTACAAAATCTCATGGATATTTCATTGAGCCGACCATTATTGAGTGCAAATATCTAGATGATCGTACAATGATAGCAGAAATAATGGGTCCAGTCATATGCGTGTATGTCTATGAAGATGACAAACTGCCAGAGGTTTTGGAAGCTCTGCGATCTGCGCAGACATTCGGCAGCAGCGGTTCCATATTCTCTACGGATAACGATATAACTGGAAAAGTTTTGAATAAATTGCGTATGACTGCGAGTAATCTGTATGTAAATGAACAGTGCTCGGGCCATGAGTTAAGCTGTCTGCCTTTGGGTGGTAACCGGTTGTCCGGCACAAACGATAAAAGCTTCCCAGAATTTTACTTGCTGCGCTTTGCATCACCGCAGTTAATAGAAGAACGTTGTGTAAGATCCAAAAACGCAGATGAGCTGGAAGGAGGCAACTGTTCATATTAAAAATGTACAGGACCAGAACGTCGAGAAAAGATTCCTCCAATTCTAAATGCCGTGAGAACAAAGAACACAATGATTGGCAACATTGATGCCAGCTGGTGATTGATTGATTGTTTATATTGAAATTTATTGGGTCTAATTATTCATTCCGTTACGCAAATGAGGAAAGGCTTTATTTTTGGGTTAGCAAAATTTTGCAATTATTCAATTCGTTTCTACAATGACGGAGTAACAACTTTTCTTTTCCAAATGGAAAATTTTCTTTAAATGTTGTTTTTCACCATCAGCTGACACCAAATCAACTCGTAATTAATTAAAACAGGGGTGTTAAATTGACTGTGTGGAAAATTTATAGCGCAGGAATGTAAATGCGTCCATTACGGTTTTCGTGGCACCCACTCCTTTTTTTTCCTGAAATCGAGTTTTTTTGTAAATTTCGAAAGAAGATCCTCCTACAAATCATTGTTAAAGAAATTTACGTAATCCGACTAAAAATAACAAAAACTACAAAATTTTTATTTTTATTAAGTTTTTTCTCTCCTGAAAAGTTAGGAAAGTGTTACTTAGGGCCCTTCTATATTCAGGTATCGATATACAATTTATATTATTCAACGGGTTGCCTTAACAAGATAAAGCCGCTAATCCTCGTCTTTTCTCAACTTTTGAGGGTGGTACCCTGAATTAATTTTATACCTCTTGCTGCACAGTCCTTTACAATTTAAAGATTTTCCACAATATGTTTGGCATTTCTGTAATCTTCCAATTCGGTCCAAGTTTCAGAATCTGATGCTACGAATTTCTTTGCAATATTGAAATACATGTCTAGTGTTTAATGAATATAGTTGTTCCAAAACAATTGCATCACCTCTACTGATAAAGTTGTGCACATCGTTTTGGTTTCATAAACGTTTCTTTGGGACACATACAATTTCTTCTGAAGACCTTTCAGTACCCATTTTCTTCACTAATTTGGCCTCAATTTCTGCACTTATTGTGGGATCAAATAATGGAAATCCAACACATTCTTCGCTTAAATGATTTAAAGGTCACCAAATGCTGAAATAGTTTTTTTCTGCAAAGTTTTTGTTATTTATCCAAAATGAATTTGTTTCTTCATTTAAATGAAGATTTTTGACTCAGTATCTCAAACAGGTTCCATTTTATAGAGATTTTGGCTTCATCAGCAAATATATGAATAGTATTGTTGCATTATTTTGCATTTTAGCTGGCGATATGTAGATTCTTGGATTTTTTTTTAAAAGAAAATAGTTCCTTTTAGCAACATTTTGTGTTTCGTAATTCACTTTTCTTTGTCACCCCTAAGAAAAACTGGAGAAAAAAATAAACGGGAATTCTAAACTTCGTTTTCACTTCATAATAAATTTGTTTCACAGCAATTTTTTGTGCATTCACGAAATTATCCACAATTTCAAACAAACAGTTCATTCATTAAGAAAAAAGAAACAAAGATTTTAAAAATTTAACCACGAAAAATTATTTTCAATTTCAGGCGTAAAATACATTAAACTTTCAAATTTCCACCATCTATCGCAGCGAAACTATTTTGCATCCTACATTGTGTTACACTTTTGATGTGTTATTTTATGATATTTTAATTTTTATCAACATATTTTTGTTTTTGTACACTTTTGGCATTGCACTCAAAAAAAAACCACGCCGCAAAACTAATGAAATTTCAACCATCACAATATCATTATTATATTTCTGATGAGTGCAATGATGATGGCGATGGTGATGATGATGATGATTGAAATACATATCACAAAGCAAATTTTGAATCGTTTGAAGTGCAAAAACTGCGGTTTTAGACCGATGCATTAGCCAGCCAAATAAACAGAAACGGCGACTTATGCTTTTATTGTATTTTGACCACAATTCAGTTGAAATGAAATCAACCATAGAAAACCACAAGCGAAAAAAAAGTAAAAATCAGCATTTAATGTGTTAAAAATTTGGAGATTGCGATTGCAAACAGTTTTCCGTTTTCCTCGTTATAAAAGTTGGCCTAATGTATTCATGTGTATAAAATGTTCGATGCCTGGAAAAATTTTTGGGAAAAATTGCTTAGATTGTGTCTGGCTTGAAGTTCGCGTTAGACAGTGCACCGAATACAAACCGTCGACTATGAAATCAAAACAGAAAGTTGTGAAAAATAATCATTTCTAAATTTTAACAGGCAAAAAATATACAAAATCGTCGTGTTTATACATTGATGAGGCGATAATATGGACTAATTAAACCTTTGGCTCAGATTTTGTGAAAGTTTCTGCAGGGACTTATTTGGCCACTAAACGGGAGCTTTTTGACTGCCATAAACAAAAACTATCGCTGTAATAATATAAGTTTCCAGGTCCGATCAATGTATTTTATTGTTGGCACAATTTGAAAAAGTCTTCCTTTTTCTGTTATTCCATGTATTGTGGACGCTGTCCTTCTCCATTTATTCACATTGTAGTAAAAATTCCAAAAAATTTTCCACAACTTCAAAACTGTTACTCTTTTCTACACAGATATATATTTAAGCAGCTTCCAGTTGCCGTTTTTCAGTAATTTTTGGCTTCCTATAATTCGAGTGCCATTTTTTATATACAAACGTATAGAGTGTCTTAAATGTTCCAAAGATCCTCGGCTTCTGACTTACAATGCGCGAGGTAGAAACTGATCAAGTGGAATGAGCGCAATGCGAAGTTCCTTAGGGTGCCCATTTCACAACTAGTAGTCGAACTTCAATCGGACATGGCAAAATCGCACTCGGATAAGAGAATAAGATTACAAGTCACGTCATCTTACTTAAACAACACCATATAAATATAATGCAAATGAATGTACAAATATCTTCTAGTTATTTTTGCTATATATACACGTGTATATATATTTATATATTAAAAAAGTTCTGGATAAGGTGTAAAATCCGCAATGCGTTCTCTGTCACCTTCTTCAACTGACAACCAACCACAACTTATAATCACTGGAAATTTTTATATCACAGAAAACTTTTCCAACAATTTCAAAAAAACCCACAAAAAATTACTTGACTTTCTCGAGGCTCTACTGTTGCTGTTCGCGTAATTAGTACATATTTAAATAAACCCCCGTGTATTAGTAACATATGACATTAATGGGTCAATTTGGCCCCACACGGAGCATTCATATACTTATTCGTTTTTAATATTTGTTTAGGGCACGATGTGGACTTTGGAATTAGTTTTGCAAATTATCGCTTGAAATAAAAGAATTTTTTGAATAATACAAAATTTAAATCAGAAACCTGCTGAGTTTGTCTTGTTGTTGGATCTGCAAATAGCATGACTGTAACTATTTGCGTTTTCTTTTGCAAAATACTATTCTCAAGCTCATTCCACATGCACACATGGATTTCATTGTATTAGGAAATTTTGACCCAAATCCACCGGATGGGTACTAGTTCTTTTCCCCCACGAATGATTCATGTTTTACAACAATATCTATATAATTCACAAAAAAGTGAATAATGAATAGGGCTGAAGCTTAAAAAAAATTCTAGAGTATTTAAAGAAAAAAAAAAACAAATAGCATTAAAAACTGTTTGGGAAAGTTTTACGCCTTAATCCAGAATAAGATTTATATGCTTCAATTAAAGTACGACGTTTTTGAATATATGTTTTAAAAAATTCATAGAAAACAACTCATATTTGGGGAAGTTCATATTAACATGAGTCCACTGTGGGTATATTTTGTGTGACGATTGCCATTAAATTTTTGGTTTTTTCATAGAGTGAGCATAAAAGTTGCTGCCAGCCGAAACAGTTTTGTAGAAACAAGAAACCGGAATCACAAAGAGAACAGCTGGAAAAAATCTTTTTAAAAAAGTCTTTAAAAAAAATTCATTAAAAAGAAAATACAGTCAAACTGGATGCTGGCAGTCAATCCTCGTACAAATCACCTCATTTTTGGAAAATGTGCAATATTTATTTATTTATATATCTTTTTTTAAATACTTTAACGAAAGTTTTTGTCCTTGAATTACCGCACTCGTTATCGGGTAAGTACTGTCGAAACTTGAGATTACAGCTTACGCTAACGAGTGTGTATTCGAGTATCAGCTGTTTAATGTTATTCCTTAACTCAAATGCAAACGAAAAAAATAATTTTTCCCATTAAATGTACAAAAAATTTGTTTTTAGGACTAAATTATTGCACAAAATTTTGTTTTAGGACTAAATTGTGGGCATCATAAATTACTTGAACTGCAGTCGAGGGACATTTTGTTAATGAAGTCGAAGCAAATAATTTACTTACGCAGCTGTCGGCAATAACCTGCGAACGCACTCATTTTCAGATTCAGAAGACTATAAACATAACAACAATAATGTTGCCATACGATTTGCTTTTTTAAATACATTTTTTTAATGCAAAATTTCAGAAGCGCACAAGTCACGAAAGTTTGATATTTTACGCTGCTTGTTTTTACGTTTTAGGTACAAAAAACCAGAAAATCTTATACTTTCTAAATTAATTTTGAGACGTGAGTTATCGAATGAAGGAATCTGTTCCATTGATGCCTGGCAAAATTGCAGTCGATGTGAATGCTCACCCGGTCACGAGAGCAGTAGTTTGGTCCGAGTTTTAGCTTCTTATTTAAATGGCATTTTTTTAAATTCTATTTATATAAGATTTTCAACATTTGTGCATTCTAAGTTTTTTTTTAAGCCCCCCCAACTCAGCACGGAGTTTCTAATTCACATACAAAACCAATTGGTTAAACCTGCTGACGAACTGTCTCAGACACCAAAGAGTTGCCCTTGACAAAGGGGCAATTAAACAACTTATGTACATGTGTACTTGTGCATTCAATTTATCATTCTTACCCTAAACACTCTTTGCTTTTAATCTATTTTTCTACATATTTCCACACATTTTGTAAATTCTGTTCGCAACTATCATGAAAATCCCATTTTGTGGTTTAAAAATTACACAACTTTAACAACAATGAAAACATCAATTGGAACATAAATAAATTAAATTAAAATGCAATTTTCTAAATAAATGAATAAATACTAAAACCATAATAAAACTGCAAAATTCAACATGTGTTTTGCTTTCATGCAAAACAGCACAAGTGGGGCAAACACCTGACTGCCAACAGTTTGAATTGTTACTGTCCGGGCAAAATATGAATTTGCAACTATTTAATTTCATACAATGTGAGTTTGGTCAATGCGTTTATATCAGATTGAAAAAAAAAATAGTCTATATATATATTTGTGTTCGCCTAATATTTAAATTTAATGTTCATGCTAATAACTAAACGAGTAAAAATACTGTTTAACCTGCCTCTAAATGCATTTTATTTGTGTTTGTGCCAGCTCGCCCAATCATAATTGGTAAACATTTGCTGGCGGACTTGCACAGGCATGTCGTTATGCTTCACCAACTACAAACGAGTTATTATTTTTAAACACATAACAAATATTTTTGTGACTGTAAGACTTTAATTAAAGAGTTTTAAGTAATTTTTTTGGGAACTGGTGGACTACAAAAAAAAAAAACAATTCAGTTAAAATTTTTCCCAAAAACTTAATCAATCTTATTGTTCGCTTTAAAGATTTATAATTTATAATAAATAAAAAATATAATTATTTTTTGTGTGTGTTCTCCAGCTGTCTATATGTCAGCATTTCATAAGTGCCTCCGTATTTATATTAATAACTATGAGAATATTAGTAGAAAACTGTGTACACACAGCTGTCAGATCTTACAGTAGGCAAAATATGACAGTATTATATCTTTTATAATAATGACGAGAATGATAAATTGCCTCCAGAAGAATAAGTTGCTAGAAGATAAATTGTGAGGGCTAAAAATAAACTTATCTTCCAAAAACAATTCCCAGTTTATACGGTTGCCACATTATTGTGTGACAAATATTGCCGGACTCCTATTAATCGGCAATATTACCAATTGAAATATTTCTCTGACAAAGTTATCATTGTATACCAACAAAAACTGGGCTTACAATGTCTAACAACGGCAACGAAGAGTTTTTTTGCGGTTGCCACATGTCTAAGAATATTGTTGTTGGTTGACTACGTTTTTTCCGACAACGTTATAAGACAAAAATTGACAGTTTATACAGTTCTAAGACGTGTGCGGACATGTTCTACTGGCAACATCGGAAGACCTGATACATTATTGAAATTTTGAGAGACCAAACTTTTACACTGTGAGAAAAGCCGCATTCTTCGGTTAATATGATTTGTATTTTAAAAGTTTGCAAAAGATAAGTAACAATTTGCACGGATTATATCTTCTTATACTATATATTATGGATTATATCTGTTTAAAAATACAACTTTAATTACTTTATCATTTTGTCATTTGTATCACAACCCCTTAATTTAATTTATGGGTTTGCTGTTACAATTCCCGGCTTAGTAGAGCAGATTTTTTAATTTCCAAATATATCTGCCCAATAAAATTCTTACAAAATAAAAAGTGTTGACTTTATGCCAGATAAATAAAATGCTTACAAAATTGTTGGACAACCACTTTGTAATTTTACTTAGAAATAGTCCTGTGCATAAAAGCAACACATCAACTTTATATAGATGTAGCGGTCACCCGTTGCCTTTAACGCACAATGAATACCTGTTTTAGAACGAAAGTCTAAAGCAAAATAAAGAAAAAATTTACTGAAAGTTGTCAAAATACTCAAAGTGTTTTAAAAGTTCAAAAGCCCAACTTTGATACGTTGCGTTGAAGTCTACGTACTCTATTTGAACCGTATTTGAACGTAGTTGTTAGTTCGAAAAGGCAAAATATAGCGCATGAAAGGTCTTATCGCCCAGGCTTTTATACGAGTACTTACATTAATATTATATAGATTTTATATATTTTAATTTGGCTTCCACTTTTAAAGAAAATAACTTTTAAGAGTTTCAACGTCTTTAAAATTTTATTTAAAACGATAATATTGGCTGCGTTCGTAAATGTATAAAAACTTTGCATTCCCACTACTGCAGTGATGCCAAATTTTGTTGTTTGGTTCATGATCAGCTGTTGCAGCAGTGATGCCTGTCGACGGCATAACATCTTTCTAAAGGTGACAGTTTTCCTGTAAATTGCAGGAAAAAATATCAAAAACGAAAAGTCCGAAGATTCCCAGTGAAGCAGAAAAGAAGAACAAAAAAATAGGAATTATTTGAAAAATACGAAATACGAATATTTTCGTCGGCATTTTCAGATGCTACATATTTTTTTTATGGAAAAATACTTGATTTGGTGTTTAGTTTCTATTTTTATATTTTTCATTTTTCCTTTTTTTCTTCCTTCGTACCAAAATTTAAACTTTTAAAGCAAAAATTATTGCATTGGGCAATAAATTGGAGCACTAATTGCCAAAAATTGCTGCAGTCCCGTCCTGTTTCACTGTATAAAATTTTTTTTGACGTATGAAAGTGATGCCAAGTATTTTATCGATGCGGAAGTGGTGCACAATATCTGCATTTACGAACGTATACATCGTCTTCATTTCACCGTGCAGCGGCTTTTACATCAACAATAGAGTCCTTGAAAAACTAAGATTAACACAATATACTTTGTTGTTGTTGTAAATATTATTAATTCAACCGCATTTACACGACATTCATGTATTCGAATAGTTTATAGAAAGAAATTAAATTTGCGGAATTTTTTTCCTTTGAATATATTTGGGAAATGCTAAACGAAAAACGCTAATACGTGTAAATCTATATAATTTCAAAGCTTGTGAAATATACAAACCAGACAGGACTTATTTCCAGAGAACAATAACTTCAACTATTATAAATTTATGACGAACAGATCTGCTGCAAAGCACTAACACGCCTCTATAAAAGACAACAACCACACAAACTGTCATTTGTCACAAGTTGAGTTCGTTCGTTATTAAATGCGTTGCAATTTGTTTTCAGTTTTTTCGGTAGACAGAAGGAGACACCCGGACACAAATGGGAGAAATTTCGGTCGTGACTAAATTACGTGCGTGAAATAATGAACAATTTCAGTAAATAAATGAATACTTGAAGAGCCATAAGAACAGTCATCAGAAAAACATTCACTAACACAAACACAATTACAGACACAGACAAATACTTGTATACAAACATTCACACTTTCAGACATGTTTCCTCGTTTCTGACGAGTGCTGAAGTTCGCAAAGGTAAAGTTTCCTGACACTTTAGCGTGGCACATCTAACACGCCACTTATCGTACGCATTTACATCCCCAATCGCTAAATAATGTCTCAAATTTAGTTGTGCATTTTAGCATTTCGTCATCATTCAGTCTGCACAAGCAATTTACGGTACATATGAATATATATGCGCCTGTGTGTTTTGTAAGACATGTTGTTCAAACTCTTTTCAAAAGCATATGACTGTCGACAACGTCAGGACTTCCTCTAATTT
This sequence comes from Epicampocera succincta, assembly GCA_932526305.1. NCBI lineage: Eukaryota > Metazoa > Arthropoda > Insecta > Diptera > Tachinidae > Epicampocera > Epicampocera succincta. The sequence continues at coordinate 66,762,086 of OW052034.1, forward strand.
GAAAGTTTCCTACATTTGTCGTTTTAATTAGAAAAATGGCACAAAGGATCTTATGCCAAATTGATCTTTTAGATATATTTTGGAGTACCACTATCAGGATGACTTCCTTATTTGCTTCAGGTTTTGCGTGGCCTGTGACAATATTGCTTTTAGGCGTATAGGCGTGTGTAGGACCAGGGGTTGGCAGGGCAAACAAAACGCTAGTCTGACAGGTTCTTCCAAAACCTTTACCAATTGGCAATTAACAGAACGGGTACCAACGTGCCTCTGGGTCATTGGGTTGCCCTAAAAGCGGGATAATGGTATTGATCATAGGTTGAGGTGCCTGAAATATTCTGGCTGTGGTTGACACTAAGGTTCTGTTTTCTTTGATCAAAATGTCGTGGATTTCATGTTGTGTTGCAACAGATGTTTTGCACACGGAGTACGATAGTGCAAGTCTGGTTAAGGCCTGATATTCATTGTGAATTTCGGCCTAACAAATCCCGTGCCTCGTCTTCTTTCACTGTCTGTGGAATTACTGACACAAGGGAGTAGATAGCCTGAGCTCTATTGCTCTTATATTCCCTGCCGATATAGCACAAAAAGTTGCCACCTTTGTGAACCTGGTGCCACTTGTGGAAGGTGATCAGCTTTTGTTAAGTTTGTTAAAACTCTTTAACTTAATCAAAAATATGTGTTATTTATATGTTCTAACTTCCCCCCTCAAAGTTTATTTTAGGTCATTGTCCTGACAGTCATAAATTCTTAATGTTCTGCGCGTCCCTATAGTTTTTATCAGTATGATGTGCAAATGAAAATGCACGTCTTTAATGACATTCATAATGACGATGCATATTCCTGACGATGAATCAGCTTGTTAAAGTAAGAAAATAGTTTTTCTTATAAAATATGAAAATAAAGGCGTCACGTCACGTATTCAACTAGTCAACACATTTGACTTCTTGTTACATTTTGTTACAAGTTCAGGACAACACGACTGCCCGAAATATGCTGGATACAGACGGACGATGCCTTAATCGCATAATTGTTTGTGTTCAATAGCTGTTTGGGGAACGAAACGTTAAATTTGTACACAAAATTTGGTTTCTTTTGCAATAAATTAAAAAAAAATACTAAAACTCTTTGAGACGATAATAGCAGAACGACAATTGGGAGAATTTTGCAAATGGAAATAAAATTTGTGGGAGGAATTGTAGCGTTTTTCCTTTTTGCTTCTAGTTGGCATCTCATTTTTTCTTCTCTTATTTTATGTTAAAGCGACTGTGTCACAACGAAAACCCTTCCCTTCACTCAGCGCATGAAACATCCCTCCACATTTCAACACTTTTCTTTCAAAAATTACTTTTCAGACCGTTTCAAGAACATGTATAAATATTTCTCTATATATATTTTTCATAAATGACTCCACACAGAATGACATACTTTACAAAATTCCGAATTACCTATTTTTCATAAACACCTCAATTCTAAATAGCAATTCCCTGGGAGTTTGTTCTATATTCCCAACTCCCCTTTTCTAAACGAAATGACTCCGGGAAGTTTTTTTTTCCTTTTTCCGATTTCCTTAATTTAAATGAATTTCGAAATTTGAAACTCTACCCAGAGAAAAAAAGTAGGTAGTACGAATGTCAAAAGAAAAGACAAGGGAAAATTGGTAAAAATTACACAAAAAAAAAAAAAAAATCAAAAGGGAGCTGTGAATAAAATGTAAGTATTAATATTTTTTCAAAATATTCGATATAAATAAAATTTATTTTACTTGGTCAAAAAACACGAACAGAAAACAAATGGAAATTTTTGTAAGCACAATTTGGATGAATGTGGAATCTTAGCACATCTGACAGATATAGGAAGACCAGTTTGTATACCCGGTAATATTTTTTCAAACCCACGAAAAGCAAAATATTCCGCATTAAAATTAATAAATTTTTCATGTAGATATTTACAAAGTTTGAGGCCACTCAAGTGGGTTGCTGGCATCACGCAACGTTCGTTTTTGTCCTGCTGTTTACAGCTTCATCCACCCTCAGAAAAGCTGCACTAAAATTTTTTTAAATATACTTTTTGTTTATTGTTGAAGTTGTAAATTTTATGTTTCTAAAAGTGTTTTGCAAATTTTTAGTCAAAACAAAACAGCTGAAGCAAAACATGTGACTCCGAATAATCAAAATACTCCCATCCTTGTTATTCCCTGCACCGGCTGTTTAGCAAACAAATTCCTCATTCAATTCTTAAGCATTAGAAGATGTTCTTACATTGATATTTTAAGGCCGTTATATTTCCTCTAGAATGTGATTTAAAAAGCCACATGACCGCTTAGACGATTGACCCATGAGTAACAGTTGCGTCACACTCCTCTACTGAAGGTGGTAGACGCGATTTCCAAATCGTTACCTGAAATGCAAAAGGGCGTAACAACATATTTCAAAATTTTACAGGAGAGACAAAAAACTCCAAAAAATCAAAGATTACGAAGCTGGTGTTGCAATTTCTTCAGTACAGCATTAAATTGCGATGATGCATTTATTTCGTAGAAAAAAAATTTTCTTTAATCGTCATTTTTATTAGATGTGGGTTGCGCCCTTTTGGTTTAAGAAAAAACCAACTTTGTTGTTACGACCTTTTGATTTTCTTTAATAAAATGGTTGTTATTGACAGTAGGGCTGTAAAAATGTAGGAGGACATGTAATTCGATTTGCTCTACAATAATAAATGAAAAAACCCATTTTGAATTTTTTGGTTGTTACGCCCTTTTGCATTTCAGGTAACGAAATGGAATGTGAAACTTTTGCAAAACGACTTTTGCCTAGTGGAACCAAGGCTGCACTACCACTTTATACAGGGCAATTATGCGTTAAAATAAAGGACTGGATTTCCAAATAGAGTTTGTGAAAATTGTGTCAAAAATATAATTTTTATCGTCAATAGGGCATTTGAATGGAGAAACCCACGAGAGAGATTTTGGCCATAGTGGGCAATGCAAGTGCATTGCATTGTCACTATACTTTGATACAACGTATTGTAGGTGTGGAAGGGACTTACAGGACGTGTGGCACATAGTTGTTGTGATGATGTTAAGAATTTAGCAGAAATGGGAATCTATCAAACATGGGAATCTTTAGTCTATTCTGGCTGTGAAAGTCTCACCAGAGGCTTGGTGCCGGATACTCAAGTGAGGCCTTTTAATAAACACAACGCGCATAAAATCTGGTTCTGAGATAGCACAGATTTCATATATAATCTGATAACTGTACAATCCAAAATGGTTCATATTAACATTTAAACTCCAAGTTTATGTTTCTAGTCTGAAATTGCAAGAAGCAACTACTTAAACTCTAATCCAGTCGTAAAACAAATACACTTAAGCTTTCGTATGTTAAAAGTTAAGGCACTGGCTTTAAGACTAATCTCTAGAAAAAGGCAAAAACTTTTAATATCAACCACAAAACTTATTTATGCAATTTATGGCCTTAATTTTTTTTTTTTTTTTTGAACAAACTCTTACTTGTTACTTCATGTTGCGTGTTAAATTACCCCAAATATGTAGTCATCACTGTAATTTTCATACATCTACTCGAAAGGATTTGCGAAAGCAGCAAAACCGAAAAAAAAGGATATTATCAAAAGAGCTTATAACAGATCATTTGGGCAAATTGTAAATCACTTTTGTAATGAACTGTCAGTGACATCAACCAAACAACAGCAAAAATGCAAAGACTACGAAAATATTTCTGCAAAAAACAAACAAAGACAAAAAGTTTTCAGTAAAATAATAGGCACTTGGCAACAATTCCATTTGACAAAAACAAAAAAAAAAAAACCAAAAAAGTAAAACAAGTGGAAAGGAAAGAAAAATCTTAAATAGAAATGAAACTGTAATCAACATGAGGGATGTAATGCCAAACTTTAGGCCAACTAGTGAGACAAATTTCTTCTATTATAATAAACGAAGGAATGAATATGTGCGCCTTCGCACTCTGACCTTCATTCAGCTTTTATGTCATAATACGCCAAAGACCCGGACCGCCTGCTTCAAACGGAGTGTTAGCAGGCCCTGTTTAGCCATCTTCTTTGTCACAGTAACAGGCGGCTGGCAACCAAGACTCCTCCTTCTCACCACATAACCTGCAGATGTCTGTCGTTCTGTTTAGCTTTTTATACCAGGCATAAAGTCCTGAGAGTGCACCCAAGCCGTAATCTTAGCTCTTTCCCATCCAGTTTTAGCTTAAGCTCCGCCGTTCTGGTTGTCAAACCTCAGAAACCTTTCGGAATATACGAATGCCTCAGTATCGTTCCAAAGTTCGCCACTTCATAGTTGCCATCCGTTTGTTTTTCTCTCTTTTAAGGGGATATCTGTTCAAGACAAAGTGAAAGTCCTTCCAGGTCCCCCTTTTGGCGTAGGTGTCTGCCAACTCCAATACACTTCTGAAGTTGATAGTGCAAATATACTGCAGCTCTTTGATAGTAATTTGTGTGCTAAAAGTTTATATATGAAACTTTTTTAAAATTTGAACAAAATAATATCTGAATTTGTGCAAATCTGGTTCCAAGTCCGTTCGCAGTTTTCTTGAAAGATTTGGTATTTTTCTTTTTTAAAAAAAAAAAGGGAAATCCTTCCCTGATATTACCCAACTTTCAAAACATTGAGACGGTTTATTATCATTCTCTATTAGTCTGACTTAAGATGAAAGCAAAAAAATGACAACTGATGTAGAATAGACAACCGGAAAACGGAAAGAAAGTGGTAAGCAAGAAAAACGGAAAATAGAAACAAACATCTTAATGAAATTTGATATAAATGTTTGCTTATTTAAATGTATGTATATTTGTTTGTATATTTCAAGAATGTGATTTGAAACATTTCTACATACATTCATACACATGTCCATATTTATCAAGATGCTTCCTTCTTACAATTCACACACCATCGACAAGCAACAAAAAAGAAGTAAAATCCAACAACTGCGACTTAAAAGGACTTCAAAGGAGAGGGAAACAAATGACATGTCTAATGTATAGTCGTATTGTTTGGCAAATGATTTAGGAGCTGTCAAAGTACAATAACTTAAAGTGGAGAAAGAGTGAAAGAAATCTGGTCATAAATAATATTGTTTATTCCTAAAATAACTTTTGAGTGGCAGAATTCTCTTCATCTGGCATTTGTTACTCGGGGCTATAGAAAAATACAACGAACGAATTTCACGTTCGGACGATTCAGTTAATTCTTCGCCAGTCCTCCCGGATTTCCAATAAGTAGTAAAAGTGTTAGATGTTATTGAACCGTTTCGAGGCTATTGACCTTTACAATTTAAAGCGCCAAAATATGGAAATTGGTCATAATTTCGCTACAAATTTTCAGTCAGAACAGCATTTATTTTATGAAAGATCTCTGAAAGATTCTTGTAGCAATTGATAAAAGAAGAACGGCGGCATTTCTTTCGATACATTTTAAGCTGAAAGTTGAGACAAGACAAACATGGAGAACGATTTCAGTAAAAATGTATAACAACGGCTCAACCTGTATGATAAATTTCTTGCGGGCAGACGTATAAGTTTTGTCACACTAATTTTACTTTACAGTTTCACACATGAATCTAAATTCTACCGACTATAATGGAACGGAATTCCCAGATCTTGTGCCTTACAAAAATAATATAAAGATATAAAAAAGTAGTTAAATAATAGGGAAGTGGTTGGCAGTAGATGGCGTCGCGCCATTTTTTCTAGTTTTGCAAATATTGTAAAAAGTTATATGATAAATGTAAATATTTGATCTAATTAATGGGTTTATATATACTCGTACATATGTAGTATTTATAGAGTTGAATAAAACAAACGGTTCTTTAGTTTTTTTCTAATTGAATCCTTCTATAATATAATCTTTTAACTGTGGCGAAGCTGTTAAATTTTACCCTCTCTTTTAATTCCTTTAAATAACAATTTTCCTTGTCACTTTTGTACAGCAATACTTTAAGCATCTTCTCTTATCATAATCATTGCAATTCAATTCACACCTCCAACTTCAAGTTAGATTTATGCAGAAACATTTTGACCGCTAGTCCATTCTATCGTTGGCAAAATATTAATTAATTAGAAAATCATAGTTTTTATTTTAATAATTAGCACTTAAATAAAAATTATTTTTGCACAGCTCGTCAAATATATAACGAATCTTTGCGGTTTAGTCGAAGTCGACGACGAATTTAGAGATCGTGAATTCTGTATTTTTGGTTGAAACTCCGTAGCCCCATCCCCGGCGGAATCCTTTCCTGCAACACCACTACTATCTGCCGAAAACATATATCGTTACAATGTGCAGAAGCTAAACTTAGACCAGTAAAATCCATCCATCCGAAAAGGTGAACCAAGCGGTTTCCACGTATGATTATCTTTTTTTTTGTGTCTTCTTGGGCGTGAAAAAATTTCAGTTTATTTTTATCAGTTTTTTTTTTCATAAATTTACAATTTTATGTTGCGGTCAAAGTAGCAAAAAAAAGTGCCTATAAAATAATATAACTAATTTCTAAACTAAAACGAAAACGAAAGCAATTTTTCATATTTATTATATTGTTTTTTTTCAAAAAAAAGGTTATAATTAAGAAATAGGTTTTTTCTTATAAAGAATAATAAATATAAACCCAAAATATACGAGTATCTCCCAAATGTTTCTTTCACTTCCATAAATTAAGGTTATTCATATTGAATATGGCCATCTAAAATAGTTAAGACGAGGCTCTGATGAACGCACAGAGCCAAAACTGACTAATAGAATCAAGAAGATTTTCGTCTAAGAGGTATTTAAGTAGAAAAGTAGAAAAGTTTAAAAAGAAGCGAAGATTTCTCAGAAGGGATTCCTTTCATCAAGACGGACATAATTTCTTTTTACTCAATGTAAATAAAGAAAAACTTTTTGATTTAAATATGTTTTTCACTGAATTGTATAAAACGGGGATTTCCCTTTGATTTCATTAGACCTCCTAATTGATTTTTTCCAAAAAGATATTCCTTATTCATTTTATTAGGTTCATCTACGATCATCTACTTAATTTTTTTAAGAAGGATATTTTCTTAATTATATTATATGTAGATACATATATATATATTATATCAATAAAGAGAAAAATAATAAAATGATCAAATAAAATCAAAAAGAAAACCTGTTTACTGATTTGTTCTTTTTGAAGGTTTTCTTTATTAAAATAATAAAACTTCCTTCTATTTCATTAGGTATTTATTAGTTATTTCTGCGCAAACATGCTCTTCTTGATCCCTTAAAACTGCCGGCTTAGAAACTTAAACTATCAAATAAAATCTATTAAAAAGATTCACAAAATTTCTTTGCATGGAATGTCATATCTCAAAAATAATTTTAAACTAAACGACTGAAGGACAATCATATACCACCCAGGTTAGTAGGTCCTTATTACAGCACAATTGCTGAAGCTGAAGTATTATTACACAACTACAGAAAATAATTTCGAATAACAAAATAAATAAATTATTTCCTTTTGCTTGCACATGCACGCATGTTAAGGACTTGTTAATGCAGTTTGTTCGGTTTGCTGATACAATATTCTTAATAAAACTAACATGTCTTGTAGGATAATGGGTTTAACTACTTCTTAACACATGTTAAGTAACTAAGAATATTAATGTTGTTGTGTTAATGTGCGTGTACAATATAATCTGCTACACGTTCGTTCACAAAAAAAAAAAAAAAGTGAAAAAAACCCTGTAGTCGTATGTAGATGCACATCCTTTACAAGCCAAACAAATAGTAAACACACAGATTAAGACAATTTCCAACTTGTTATAAAAATACTCGCATGTACTTACAAATTTATAACATTTTAAGTTTCTCAGTCTTACGAATAAGCAAAGTTGTATGCTGTTGCTGGTGGAAACTGGTTTATTTTTTATTGCTTTATTTAATTCTGGAATATTTGAAAATCCCCTCTACTCTGGCAACTGCTTTTGTAAGAAATTAAAATTCATGAAACATGCAATTCCCTTCTTTAAGGACCATTTGCAGCTGGTCTTAAAATAATTAATTTAGCCTGGCAGCGTAGAGATTTTTCTCAGAGTCTAACTTATAATTTGTGGAGTAATAAGTAATTTAGAAATTAATAAAGACTAATTTGTTTAAAAGTCCGTGAAAATGGATTAAATGCATGACAGGAAATTATAATATGTTAAAACGTTCTCTGCAGCTGGCCCCATAATGTAGTCACTTATTCAGTCCCAAAGTTTTCCTTTCAGTATCAAAATGTTGTGATAAACTATTTGTCATAAGAATAAGATTTTGGAATTGATTTTATGCCAGCACCTGCCATGACGGCGTTATCTGGCGGTGGACCAACTCCACTTGACTGAACTGGTTGATGGTTCTCTAGCGCTCCTGAGTTGGTAGCTCCAAGTCCGTAAGGAACATCAGGCTTTAACCAGACTGGCCTAAACATTCCTTTCAATTTAGTTCCTCGCATAAAATCAGACCTCGAAGATTTGATTAGTCCTTCGTCTTTAGGTTTAAACCACAACCAGAACGTTTCGGTCAAGGATTGGCTACTCAAACAAACCCAAAAGGCATTCTGCAGGCATGTCGCCCCTCGTTCTGCCAATCGACTTTCGGTGAAGGTTCCGGAAGAACATGCATAATCGAAGTTGAGTTTTGGTGGCCGTTCCAACCGAGGGACTCCCTCCCCACTATTCCCAGGAAAGCGGAGTGCCCTGACTGAGTGTAAAATCGGAAAGAAGCATGAAAAAAGAAGGTAAAATAGATTTCTTTTCTGAATATGCGAGTACAGTATGGAATTCAACTAAAAACTAAATCAATCATTCAGCATAATACGTTTCGCCTCTTGTCACATAAGAAAGTCAATTTTCTTCCCTGCGCTTTTTGTCATATTAAAAGTATTTTGATTTAGATTTTGTAGGAAAAACATATAAAGTTGTTAAAAGTTTTGGCAGAAATACAATATTCATTCGCTTTCATTCACAAATATGTTTTTTATTACAAAAAAAAAGTATTAGAAAATACCTGGTATATTCAAAAAATAACGGGAATTTTCGTTCTCAAGCCGATTTTTAAAATTAAAATTAATTTAAGAAAGTTTAGCAAAATTCTTGTTCATGAAGCTATTTTTGTAGTTTCATTCAAATATCTGCCAAAAATTGATTTTACTCTTATCTTGACACAGATATATATTATACTGAACTCCCATATGATCAACATACATATAACAAAAAGGAATTGCAACTAGTATATTTTAACCCACCAACTATTATGAACAACTTGTATGTATGTATGTAAGCAATTTCGAATCATCTGGTCTCCCTTGACTTAGTCCCGCCAGATAAGTTGCACTGAACTTTCGAATTTTTTCTTTAACTTTTAGGTTACTGAGACAGTTTTGGATTGTGTTATTTGGCACGAACTATGGAACGCAGAGTCTCTGATTGTTAGCTGGAAAAATATACCCCAGAGTTGTATGTCATCATTCTTAACAGACTTCAGTATTGTTTTGTAAGTTGTGCGTTCTGTGATTTTGGACCTGCAACTTTTTAGTTCTAATGCTTAAGTCTAGTTTTTCTGGACTCAAAACGACCTCTTGCTGTGTTATTATGATACGACTAATGTTCAAGTGAACACCTGGGTTACGCAAAATTTTATACAAACTCGTTGGTCCGTTGCTTTTAGCAAATGAGATTCGTTGAGCTGATAAAAACACGTGTAACTTTAGCAGCTGCCACCGACCAAGTCAGCACTGGATACAACTAAAATTTGTCTCTTTTCTCAGGGGCATCTACTCGCGTATATCAACCTGATAAAAATAATGCTGTCCCTTATTTTTTTCAGCATATCAGTTTCATGAACAATATCGATATTTACATACATATAAAATTATAATTACCAGTTTTTTTTTTTTTTTTTTGTAAGTAACGACACAAAAATCAAAGTAAATTTGGCATTTGTCATCACTTACGAGTGCCTACAAAAGTACATAAAGTCAGTCAGCCGCAAGTTATTTGGTAAAAGCTTTTTAATGGTTTTTACTGGTTCATATTTTAAACTACAACCTAAACAAAATAACTATAAACATAGTTAAATGTACATAAATATATATTACACTAAGTTGCTGTTACGGACTCAGGTGCAGTTTTAATATGTGAATGTGCTCGTATATTAGAGTGCAGAAAATATGACTACAGTGTGGGCTAAAAGTCAAACGGGTGGAGCTTAAAAATGCAACAACTTTTTTGCTTTATGAATTCTGTTAATATATTTTTAGATGGCGATATAAACAAAATGGAATTTTTTTTACACTAAGCGCGAAAAATAATGGTCCCCCTATTTTTAGCTACCAGAAAATAAAATTAGGTTTGATTACATGTCTATGATTGATTGATTTGTGTATTTGGAATTGAATGTTTTTTATAATGAAATTTACCAATAAGTTGTCACACTTTTGCCTCTCATTTCTGATTGTTTCTTATCACTTTTTAGTCTAATATCGCTAATCACTGTAACTGAGAATAATGAAAGGTTATATGTATGTGATGGGTTCATTATTCAGAAAACTATCTGCTGCGGTTCATCCTGGCCGATTTGAAAATATTTTTATATGTTGAGTTAGTTTGGCTTCCTAAATATCATCCGTAAAGACACAAATAGTCTAATTGAAAGCTGGCCAATAATTAAGTTTCAATCATTAATGTTTAAAAAATTATTATTTGAATTGCATAAATCAGGCCTTAAAATATCGGCACAGATCACTAGTTTTGCTCTCAATTCGCCGTGAATAGGTTTTTTCTGTTTTGTTTTTGAAGACTGTACTTTTGCCTGAGAAAATACTTTAAAAATTTCCCATACGCAGGAAGTTCCCTTGAGAACAATTATTTTAATTAAAAATTTCAACAATTTGAACGCGTTGCTCTGGTGTAAGTCGATTCATAATGAAATTTCAAAGCAAACTAAGCAAATAGCAACTACCAGCTGTTAAATGGGTGCTCAAATAAAGCAGTGATGCCAACCAAAAGTTGTGACTCTCTAAAAACAACACGCTGTATTATAATTTATATACATATGAACCGAACAACGGAACAGTTGTCGGACGCAAATCGTGAATGAGACGCAGGAAGTTTCCTTGAGAAAATTAATTGCGGCGAACCGAACAACGGAACAGTTGTCGGACTCAAATCGTGAATGAGACACAGAATTTTAGAAGACTAAATAACAAAAACAAGGTTCACTAATTTCAATGTTTTGCGTTCTCTGCCCTATGACTTTGATTTAAACTGAGAATTTGTCTTTTATCAATTCAATGTTTGCCAGAACAGCCCTCGCAATAAAATTCTGCATATTTTTCTATCACTATTTTCCCTTGAAATGTTACACCATCATTTACAATGTGTATTTCCGTAATCATTATATTGTAGTAATTAAATGCGATTGTTGTTAATTTGGTTCTAATTTAATACAATAGCCTGTAGTTTCATAATGCCGAAGTTCAAGCGCGTCATGTCTGTATTATAAATGATTATTGTAAATGTCAAAAATGTATTATTATGATTGTTGTTGTAATTCAAATTTATTAATTTTATTGCAAAGTACGAATATTTAGAAAATCTACGAGCAAAATCTACACCATAAATTGTCAAACCAACAAACCAAATAATGTACTTTTATATTCTGGCAAGGAAGTGGGTATGTGCATGTGTGAGCTCCTGGCAATTGTTTAATAATAGCATATCGTTAGCTGAAATGCAGAACCACGTAGGTAAAAAGCTCTGACATATGATAAGTGCAAGTGTAATTTACTTTGTTTCTACTGTTGAATAGTAGAAACTAAACAGGGTGCATAAAAAGGCATCAACAAACATTTACAAAATGTACGAACTGGAAATATTTTAAAACTACTGATGAAAATAATTTATGGCTGCTGGTCTTGAGTTTAAAGATTGTCTCGAACTTGCTGAAATACACAAGCAGCTTGAAATAACCCCAAAGAAAATAATTGGGTAGTAACGAATCTGGCGAACCCGCGCTGCCCCATTAATTTTGATATACTCTTTGCTTTAAAATAATTAATGGCTGATTTAAATAACAAAATTCTATTCTTATGGTTTTCTGTTCCATTATGAATCTCTCTATTATATATTCTTCAGTTGTTATATTGTGCGTTCGTAAAAAAAAGATGCTTTAGGTGTTATTAAAGACCACATTTCTCATTTGAAGATTCCGTCTTTGCTTCAACTTTCAGCATTTTGATTTTTGTTACAGTAAAGAATAGCGAACGCTGTTTGCTGCTTGATTTATTTCCAATAACAAAATCGATAATATGGCATTCCGAAAAAAAACCGATAACATTTGGTTTCAGGACTCCAAAATATCTTTCTTGTCAATTTCAAATCCAATTCCAATAAGACTCGTTTCTCTAACACCAACGATTATCTGAAAAAATAGAAAACATTAACAAAAAAGTTATTAAATTTTTAAACTGCAGTTAAGTCGTTTTGTAGTTTAGCTGACGATATGTTGCGTGTACAACATATTTTCAGTAAGTTCTTTCATTAAGTACAAAAAACGTGTGTTGGTTGGCATGTGTGTGAAAATTTAGTCAGAATTTTGTATTGAGATTTCAGACGTTATGCAAACAGTAGGATCTCGATGTTCATTCTATCTATCTCTAGTCGCTTGCATGCTGTCTTTAACCTCTGACAAAAGTAAAAGTAAAAACTATATGAATTAAGTCGGCGATACCCAGTTGTCTCTTGTCTTGTTTTTGTCAGCTTGTGAGTGAAAACCGCATCCCAAAAATCTTAGTCATATTATTTATCATGTGTTCAGGATTTCTTTTAACCGCTTAAATGCTGTCTAATCAAACTTTATCCTTAAGCAGTCGCACACACTATATGCATTTAATCGGGGATTCCCAGTTGTATATTGTTTTTTGTTTTTAGCTTCTAAGTGAAAAACGATTGTAGAAAAGTGTTTCAATTGAAGATAAAACTCATCTTGTGTTTGTGTTTTAAGCCGGCAAACGAGTTCCAACTGTATATCAAGTCAGTGTAGATACAACAAATGCTGCCCAGAAAGTATCTAGACGTACTGAGTTGAACAGATTGCACTTGAAAATAAAATACTTTTGTCACCAGTCCTTTACATCGAAATTTATTTATTTCGGTTCTTATAATTCGATTATGATTCCAGTATTATATGTATGTATGTGTGAGTGTATGTGTATGTGTGTATAGGCATTTGTCATACGTTAATTAAATATATCAAAAACATTTGAACTGAGACTAAAACAAAAGATTTACAAATCCTTGATTACATTAATGTTTAAAAACTAAAATATACTTACAAAATGTTTGTAAATGTCTAGAATTTTTGATAAAATTAGCAACAAAGAGATTTTTAACCACTCAAGTGGAGTTGGTGCACTGCCAGATAAGGCCGTAAAGCAGAAGCTGACTAAATCAATTCCTATTTCTAGCACTGGCCGGAATATTTATTACAATTTTTAAATATAAAATTTCACTAATTGTTGTTAGTTCAGCTTAAAATTGATAATCTAATAAATAGTATAACTGGGAGGAAAAAAGTCGAATCAAATACGTTAAGCTTTCAAGCAAGAGAGTATTAAAAACCAGGGATGATAAAAACACATTTATAGAACGGAACTAACATCACACCCATGCCCATGCCCATGCGGCAATAGGTTTCATGCTTCTTTAAAACCGAACGTGGTTTTATTACTATCTGGTTGGCAGGCACACATTTTAAAGAAACACCATGTAAATATCTATGTTTAAGTTGTTAGTGAAGAGTGGAAGCAGAAAATTGTCTGAAACTGTCTGAAAATAATTTTATTATCAGCCGACCAATGAATCCTTTGACAGCTTTGCATAAAAATTTCTGCAAATCAGTCAGAAGCCCTACAATCTACAGCGACAATCTGTAGTACTTAGTTTGATTAATTAAACCAATACGATTAAAAACGCTCAAAATATTCTTTTATATCCGTAAATTGGTTATTGAACAGAAGTTTTTTTTACTGTTTATAGTGACGCTCATATGTTGGCTGAGGTGGAATGGCAATACTGCAAAAGGCACTATTCACATCACAAGGATATTTATACGGCAGCAGGTACAAATTTTGTGGGTGTAGTTAAATATCAGGCAAAGTGTGAGGTTGTCAATTGTTGGCTGTCGGCGGAGTAATTTTTCAAATATTGACGACTAGTTACTGAAATATTCGTGTGCACGAGCGCAATACTTTAAAACCACATAAAAGATGTATAAAAATATATTTTATTTCTGTAAGCGGCTTAAGAAAAAACCTTAAAACATTTCCATAAAACTGTAACGAATAATGATTTGTCTGATATATCTGTAAATATATACTTGATAGACAATCAAGTATTTTCTCAAAATCGCGTGATTTGAAATCACCAAAAAACTGTTTCAATTGTAATGTTTTGAAACGCGGTCTGCTGTTTAAGAAAATGCTTCACATTATCAACGTATTTAATGAGAAGACATTAAACTATAAAAAAGACATTGAGAGCTGCTCGCAAACATATGAAATATTGAAGGATAAATAAAAACTATACAAAATCATTACATTTTGTAAAATTTTACTTTAAGCCAAACTTAACAATAAAGAATTATTCAGCAAATATCCTTTGCATAACTTACACGTGCCATATCGGCAACCAGGTACTTCATTATATTTTCAGCAATACTTAGAACTATAATATTTCTTTCCTTTGATCTATTGGATAATTAGTCAATCTCTGTATTATAATTTGTCTTGTGTCAACTGGGCAAAGTAAAATCACACGCATTTGAATGCTTTTTCGTTAAGATAACTAGTTGCTATATTGGATTCATATATATGGTTTTGGTAATTTTGCAGCAATATGGCAATAAAAAGCCAGAACTTGCCACCCGTTTGTGCCTTGCAAGTCTCAAGCAGACGGAGGTTAACAAGTTCGCCAGCGCAATTTCTCCACACTACATAACGGTTATTTAAGTTCACAATCCATCGAGAAAATTCCGATATATACAAACTTGTTTATATATTTCTAGCTCTTGTCTCCCTAACGACAACTTAAAACTTCTATCAATTTTTTTTATGCAATTTTATTTGTAGAAAATTTTAAATGAGCGTTTTGGCTGCTGTATAAATTTTCGTCTTTGTAATTTTCGTCTGAAAAGCGAAAACCTATTTTCTGCATAATAAATGAAATGAAAGTTTTTAACATAAATGCATTAAACACATTGGAGACAGCAGGCGACCGGCGACAGTATGTCAAACTTAAAACACACACATTCTTATAGAAACGACTATTTTAACGACGGCTGTTGCCAAACTAAAATTAATTGCCATTTCTCTCAGCTACAAAACAAAAACAATGTGGACAATATAACAAACCAAATTTAGGAAATTAGTGCTTTGAAGTACTTCGTGAAGTGATCTTGGTGTCAAAATCCTTTTGGTAAAGAAATATTTATAAAAAGCGTATAAGTTATTATTGTATATTTATTTCATTCAAAAGCGACTTTCAAAATTGATTAAATTTTGCTTAGAAAACTAGACAGAACATTTGTGGACCGTAATATGTTACTCCAGGGCTCGCTTACCAAGGTAGATGCATCGCTATAGCATCACAATGTCATGCCGAGTACATACATACAAAATTATGGTTAAGTAGGTGTGATCGAAGAAATAATAATAATATTATTGCCTGTCGCGTAATGGCTGGTCAACTTTACCACAAAATAATTGATAATTTTTCATTTGACATAAAGTAAATGCATCGCTGTAAATGTAGCTGCTGCATACACGGCGACAACTGCAGCTACCTGGATTTGTAGTCGGGTGTTCGTGTAGCCTGTAACACTCTTAATCTCCGTAATTTTATGCTTTATGACATACATAAAAGAATTGATGAAGAGCTTAAACAAAAGCAAAGTGGAAGAAGAAATGAAAACAAATAAATAAATATGTAGGACATTTTATTTAAATAAATTTTATTTTCAGCTTTTCTTCAAATTATGTTGCTTTTTCTGTATATTGTGGTAAGAAAAGTTAACAAAACCATTGGGGACGATATGAATGGCAGTGAAGTAAAAAGTGATGCAATAAAAATGGGTTGAACAAACTAACCCAGAAAACCAAATATTCTTTTATATAAAACAAATGAAAATTCCTCAATAGATAGATTTTATGGGAAAACATTTACATTTAAATTTCTTAAAACTATAACTGAATATTCTAAGGATTTGGTGTTGATACTGACACATCATCAGTACAACTGATGAACAGCTAAATTGATACAAATTATTGCTGTGCTGGACTCAAAAGTTTTTTGATAACTAGTTCAGATATCGGAAGTAAAACCATTGATTAAGTAACAGAAAATCAATTGAAATCAATTTTGTCGCAAAACTAAAACCAGGTTTTTACTTTTATAATTTTATTGTATTAAACAAAAAAAAATTATTTTGCCAACTTTCAATTATTTTACATATAACCAAATTCGATGCGTTGAATGTAAAAAAACTACCACAACTAAGAAAAATATTTGTAACCTCTTTTTAGTACAAAATTGACCCACTTATACAATATGGGTTAAATGAGGAAGTGCAAGCACATTTTTGCATTCATATCATTAAAAAAGATTGACTATTAATATTATATTATTATTAGTGGATAATAAACGAAATTATTATTATTTTTTTTTGTTTAATTTTAATAAAGTGTAAAGCAAAATATATAAAATTAAAAAATGTTTACGAAGCCAGAAAAACTCAGCCACAATTCTCGTTTTTCAATTAATAATTTAGCTAAAAATCTATTGCATTGGCATCATTTCGATTTTAAGTTATTTTTTCATTTTTATTTTATTCATTTCCGAAGCCAACAGGCAGGTCAAGCAGCAGCAGCGAATTGCAAATGAGAAGCCAGCCAGAGCAGTTCATATTCTTTTAAGTTTTCTTCAACGTTGCATCTATTGGAAGATTCCATTGATTTAATTCCCAACCGAATAAAAGTGGCTAAAAGTGAACAAAAATTTGATTTGTTATAAAATTATGTAACTTTGACATGAAGAGGAAACAAGACATGAAAAGGAAAATAACAAAAAAATTTAAATAAATGTAGCCTTAATATTTTTTGTTCAGTGTAAAATGTCGGAGTTTGTTGGTCATATTGAATTGAAATCATCTTAATATTACCTGTCAGCTTAATTTAAAAACGAAATACATAATAGACAATGAAAGCAAAATCCCAAAGATTTGAACAACAACAACTTTATTTAAATTATGGCATCTTTTGTTGTGAAAATAACAACCAAATGTACGTGCCAGGGATACAATGCGTGTAGTCGTCTGTGGCATGACTAATGGCTGGCAATCATCTTTGTTTATGGCAAACTGAACTCAAATGAAAACACAACAAACACACATACACCTATACATATACACGTCTGTGTATGTGTGTGAGTATGCAAAAATGTGCACTTGAAAATGCAAAAAAAAAAAGCGTACATCTGTTTATTTCTGCAATTACAGACTAATCAATATGGATTATTCGACAGTAGTTAGATATTCTAATGCTTTTAACTTCAATTGAATTGGTTTCGGAATTGGCAGACAATAAAGCCATTGCCAGCTTCAAATGCCACTGACAGCGACGAGACTCCCATAGTGACAGCATTGAAAAATCAAACAAAATCAGCAACAACAAAAAATTTTATACCATCAACACTAAAATAATAATGAGCCAAAAGTGGAGATTTGTGTTGAATAACAATTGAGAGTAGTGCGAAGTATTACACACAGCGACTTACACTGAACAAAAAACTGGTGGGTCTTCCAAGTTCTAAGCGCAAACCAAAAACTAAGTCGTCAGGGCTATTGTTTAGGTATAGCCCAAAAAGAACTTAGTCAGGGAGGAAAATATGTTTGACTTTGATTAAATCTAAAACAATTTTCATAAAAACGTTTAAAAAATTCCTTTAAATCAGACAAATTTTTAACAAGTTTTAAGTTATCGTTAAGAACTGGGCCCTGGACTGTAAAACTTATATAGTCTAGCGTGAGGGTGAACTTGTCACCCGTATAATAATCAGGCATTGCCAAAGCCCTTTCCTTTAAGATTAAAAGTACGATCAGAACATTTCAGCCCAGGATGTGCTCGTCAGCTTTTTATAAAGCATCCTGGGGATATGCTGGCCCATGTGCTTCCAATAGAGATGTTTTGCAACCAAAAGTATACCAATGTTGGAATTAAGGATTGCAAGCTGGTGACAATATTGACCAAATAGTTGCTGTTTATCGATGGTGATGGCCAATATTCCCATATCTGCTGGATGCTTTAGTTCTGAATGGTTGGCTACTTATTTGAAAACTGCACCCAATTGCTTGTTACCTGAAAATGTAAAGTGAGGACACAGAATCAAATTCTTATATCTACTGACATACGACATGACAGCCAAAGTCATATAAAAGTATGTTACAAAACTAACAAGAGAAGTCTACTTTTGTGTAAATCAAATGTAATAAAGATTTTAATATAAAAAATGGGTTTAAAAAAATTCATTGTGCGGATCAATAAGTGCCTGACTTTTTGAACAACATAAAGGTTTTTATATAACTTTAAACTTTGAGTTCTATACATTTTTGTCCAACGTTTCTCCAATTTGCTTATCGCCTCTGGAAAATATAATGTGTTGAGGTCATCGAAATAGGCATTTGTTTGTGAGATGTGATGTCGCCGTGTCAGTCAAATCTCTTTCCGCTGAGACATTTCTTCAAATTTGGGAACAAGAAATAGTCACTCGGAGCTAAACCTGGAGAATAAGAGAGCAATTCGTAGCCCAATTCATAAATTGTTGCCGTGGAAAACGCACAAGTGTGCAGCCTCGCATAATGCTGCTTATAAAGGACCCGACCTAAAATGATTAAAAAAAACTAAACAATTTGAATAAATCCCTGAACAATATTTTAATACTAGTTATTAATAACATATTGTATTTAAAAGAAATTTGTTTAAAAGTTCCTGGCGAACCTGATGCCATTATGGATAATCGGTTAAAGAAAATAAGAAAAATAGTTGACAGCACCGCACGTGTTCACTGTCAAGTGTCAAGATTACAATTTTACTTTCAATATTTTCGCAATGACTATAATATTTCTTTAGATTTTTAGCTTCTGAAAACATATAAAAGCCAACGAGAGGCAACAAAAATGTTGCTGATAGAAAAATGTAGGCATTTGTATTTTCCTACAACATTTCGAGACACACCCGGTTTTCCCTTAATTATTTTACATGTTTTATTTTACAGACATGTCAGTAAATTAAAATAGAAAAAAAAAAACAAAAATTTTTTTTAAACCCTCTCAGTCATACAAACTTTAAAAGGCTAATAATAAATATTGTTTATTATTACAGTTTTAAAATGGCGTGTGAAAGGATTTAAGTAAGACTTTTTTTATGAAGGAAATCCTATTAAAAAAATAAAATGCAATTATAAAATATTGTTTTTGTGGTTGTCACCTGCAGCTAACGCTTTGCAGCAAAACTTTTTATTTATGTCTCTGTTGCTCTTTTTGTGCATAAATTATAAAAAAAAAATTACTGGCTTTTTCCTCCCAAAGTAAGCGGTTTATGTAAAATGAAAAAATAATAAAAGATAATGTGATTTTCTACATGTGCCGCACGTTTATTTATAGCTTTTATAAGGACTTATGTTCGAAAAGGTTGAAAGGCTTTTGGACAAGCTGGGCAGCGGGAAAGAATTTATTTCTCTAATTTCTTTTATTTTCAAAGTTGAAGTCTCTTTAAGAACCGGTGTTAATGTTGTGTGTTTTGAAAAGGATATCAATATGACCGCAAAGAAAAGCTTAAGCTCCTTTATTTATAAACTAAAGGTCGAAAAAATAAATTTTTAAAATATCCTTAATGGAAGTATAACATGTACTGGTAAAAACCAAAACTTTCAAGTGACATCACTAGATGTTACCATTAAAATCTGCAGTTGTCATTTAATGTCACCAATGTTGCCATTTATGGCTTTTCAATTAATATATTCTCCCGTATTTTGTTCTCTTAATGACTGTTCTATTTTATTATTTAGCCTGTAGAAATGCAAAATTTATTTCTGAATTATTGATTTTGCCCATTTTTTACAATGTCTGTGTATATTTAAAAAAAAAACTAATACATATATGGAACAATTATTTAGTACTTACCAATTCCTTTACACTTAAATATAAGAACTTTAAAAAACGCCTTTAAAAAAAACTACATGTTTTACAACCAACAAAAAAAAAGTCGACAGCACATCGAAAAACTGTTTTTCACGTGTGGCAGTGGCAGAATGACGTGCAAACCAGCTTTGCCAGGTAATTTTGTTTCTTTCCAAATTAAACAAATTTTAAAAAACTTCAAAATTTAACGTATTTTGAAAGAAATATCAAATAAATTTTTTTGCAGGCAATTTTTAGTCCTTCCCCCAAAAAATTTTAAAATCCCCCAAATATAACGTATTTAAAAAAACCCTGTATGTTAAAGTTTAGCCCACTAAATCTGGGGGAAACCCCCCTAAACAGGCAGTTGTGTTGCAAACATTAACATAAAACATTGCTCTCTTAATTCTCAACTGATTCTAATGGATGTACAATTTGTTTTCCTACTGGCAGCTTCGGTTTGTTCCATCGAACACCGTAGAGTAGCACCTTTAAGGACAAATAATTCGCCATATTCCTCACCTATTTAGTATTTTTCGCATCGTCAATATCGTCGAACATGAATTCATAGACATGATTTCATAAATTTCTTCAGACGCTTGTCGGATTTATTTTCTTCTGTCAATTTGCTCGACTGTTTGATAGGGGGACTACCCGAATCAAATTTGAAAGAAGATGTCTTTATTACTACGCTGTATTAAACATCAAAATGTGCCTCACAGACACATGTTGGGCTCCGAAATTAATGGCACGGCACGATGGATTTGGATAAAATATACGAATATTTTATGTTTTATAAGCACTTTTATTTTTATATCGTCAGCGTGAAGAAACCACTTATTTTTATATATTTCACACTAGAAAAACACTAGTAACGCGTTATAACTCTGACAGTTGCACTTCTTACTTCAATTTTTATTAAAAGAGAGTAAAAATTGGAGAGAACGCGAATGTTTTCCATATGCGGCCTAACCATTCGGTAAATCGATTTCAGTTATTTTTGCTATTTACGGGGTTTTGCATATCATCTAGCGATATATACACGCACACATAATACATTTGTAGGCATTAATTATCGACATGTTGTTTAAGTTTTAATAGACAATATGATGAGTTTTGCCACTTACTTAATATCGGTCGTGCGTGTCAATATTTCATTAACAAAAACGCTTCGATTTTATTTGAGCAAAACGAATTGAGTGCAGACTGATTTCTGCTTTCAAATGACTGCGAAATTTTATCATAAAATTAATGATTTTTATATCGATATTGGTTTTGGTTACAAGCATTTCAAACACGCAACACTAACACTAAGACATGCAACATATTTGGTGGAGTCCTTAAGCAGGAGCCCAAGTTCAAAGGGTGACCCAAACTGCAGCAGTTTAGTCAAGCAAAAACAAAAACAACAGTAAATGAGGAGCAAATTTGTCTTATATTTTGAATCCATTTTACACAAAATAGCTTTTTTATAAGATTTATTTAAATCGGTTTTGAATGGCTTTAAAATTTTTGCAGCATGAAAATCGCATGTAACTTTTATACGATTATGAAAGAAGTCATTTTGTTCTCTTCAAAATATGTTGGGTTGGTTCTACAAAATACAACATCTGGCGGATATAGTTTCAGCGGTAGTTTCTTTGGAATCTCGTTTATTTTTCTGCTCACTTGTGACTTTGGTACAGTGGACATTCAATAGCACGCAACGTCGTTTCCGCGTAGTACAAAAGCCAATATTTTTTACGAACTAAAATTTTTACGAAGAAAAATTTCCAATCCAATAATAAGAATTTTTCAAGATTACAAAAAGGCCTGACATTATATAATTGACGCCACTGGACGGCAACTATAACGACAAGAATTATTTAAATAAAACAAGTTTTAAAGTCTCATTTTATTATCAAATTATTGCAATTTTAAAACGAAACTCTTCTGAAGTTGTTGCAAATACTTTATTGGAGAAATAATGCTTTTAGAAGTTTCTTCTAGATCGCGTCCACATTCCTCTACATTTGGTCAGTTTAAGAATTTCCTGCTGCAGTCCCTTAATACCACTTTTATTCTTTTACTTTTTTTTTTTTGTTTTGCTGCCTTTAGTTGGGCGCATGCATTTTCACTTCTAAGGTAATCCCTGCTCTGAAATAGGTTTTTTTCCCCCACCGTGGCAGACGTGAGAGGAAGAAGAACATTCTTGGGCCTGCTGAAGGGTCACACGCGTGTTGCTGAAGTTTTAAGTTTGCTCGAGGAATTTTTAAGGCCAACTGATTGAAACGATGATGTTAAAAAACGTTTAAGGTGAGCGAGCAAAATAATCTGTTCTATAGGGGCTTAAGTAGGACAGTCACATACAACTGACTATGGAAGCAGGTTTTATCAAATGAACTCACTCGCTCTACTTGAGATATTTTCGCACTTCAGTAATTGCGATTAAAAATTCTTTGTGTTCTTTCCGCAGCGCCCCAGGAGACAAGTTAAGCCTGGGCCATTATGCTTTTAGGTAGAGAAGGTGTCGCGGTTGGCGCGGCCACTGCAATTGTAGAAAGTACATGTTTGACTTCGGCTAGGCAGGCTCTTCTGAAACCTTTGACAACGAAATAACGGGGACTAACAAACAACATTATGCCTTTGGGCGTTCTGTTATTGGGCGTAGGTTGAGTTGGATGTGGAAACAGGATGTGGCAGATACCGGGGTTATCCAAATGTCCTAAATGGGCTAATTTGGCTAAGGCCCGATGTTCGTTGAGGATTTCGTGGTACCAACTCAGGTGCTTAGTCTGTTGCCACTTACATATGTGTACCTGGTAATTCCAAGGGGGACAGGGACAAATTCACCAAGTAGAGTTGGTTCACCATTAAGCCATATTGGCCAGTGCTGACGTAAATCAGTTCCATGATCTGGCCTTTCCCCAAAAATGTAATTTTACTCCTTTTTTTCTGTAAGCGCGTAATATATAATCCACATGCAATGAATATTTTTAGTTTTTTTTATACGTTACACTTTTACGTTGCACACATATTTGCATTTACATGCCATTTTAAAAAGCCTTTTCTCTGCTCATTTATTTTTATATTCCTTTAATATAAAAACACCGAAAACCATTGTAATTGTTTGCAAACGACATTTTACATTTATCGCATTTATTTTATGAATTCATGTTTAAATTAAAAGTCATTGCCAGCACATATTGGCATCAAATGAAGATTAATGTCCTGTTTGTTTTACATGTGTCAACGAATTGCCAAATTTTTGAATGCTTTTGTGGACTGAATTCTGTGTTTTTCGTTTGCGTTCTCGCATTGTTGTACTTGCGGACTGTTGTTTTTATTTGTACTGCATTATTTGTTGACAACCGAAAATTCCAATTTAAATTTCCTTTACCAGTTTTTGTTTTTATACATACGAATACAAGTTATTTGTGCGGGCGTGGTGAACAGTTTTGTGTTCATTCCTGCATAAATATTTGCACAGCCCATGTATTATTTCAAAGTGAAAAATGTTATTGTTATTCATAACAATTTCAAATAAAAATGATCATTGAGGTAATAATCAACCCAAATTACAATTTGTCGTTCAATGTTAAAAACTGCAGCAAAATGTTGTATCTAGAAGATAAAGAACTGCTTGGCTTGCGGGGATCATCGGCTGGACGAAGAATGTAAATTACGAGGAAACCTTCCTGTCCTGCCGCTGTTTTAAATAATCGCTCTTAAGAAGAATTGTTTTGAATCTGATAAATTAACTGGACTCTATTAAATAATCCCGCATAAAAATGAAATTCGAAGAGAGACTTAAGAAAAATCGGCGCCCATAAACTTTGGTGCCTCACTGTGCATCGAGGTTGCATGAAAGTACAATTTTAGTTTCTCAGCCTTAAAATAGATTTTGGAACTTAATCATAATTTTATATTTCATGTGCATTACAAACCACAAGTTTATTTCTGCTGTTGACTAAATGCGTATTATTGATGGCCAATAGAAAATAAATAAATAAAAACTTATTAGAAACACTCATGGGCACAAAAGGAACGAGCAAAACAAAGGAACTTGGCCGCAGACAACTCTCAGCTTGCGAAAGCCGCCACAGGTGGGCTTGAGGCAAAACAAAGCATCAAAAAACTTGAGGGAAAATATGACGGCAAACAATAGATGCAGTTGCAGCAAGCAAAAACAGCGACAGACAAACAAGGGCAGTGAAAGCAAAATTGTTTTGTGAACAAAATTGATAAATTGTTTTACCGAGTTTTGCTTTTCGGCAGAGTTCTCAACATCAGATTAGAACGTAATGGCAGGTGCCGAGGTAAATCAATTTCACAATCTGCAAAGGAATACAAAAAAAAAACAGTTTAAAATGTTGGAATGTATTTGCAAAAAATAAATCATATTTCAGACTCTCTATCGTTGCATTCAGATATTTTTTTTTGAAAGTCGTGTTTTTGTCATATTTCAATTTAAAAGATCTGACTATATAACTTATATTTCGATGTTAAATCTGCGTGTTTAATGTTTTCAAAAATCCATTCATTTGCGTATATTTTATGTTATTTCCTTGAGGAAACCAAAAATGAGGTTAATCTTCCACAATATTCGATTATCGTTGTGTTTTTTTTATATTGTTATACTCGTCTCGATCTGGTATTTATAATCTTTAGTTCGCTTGTCAGGGGCATGACAGTGTTTTGGGTGTTCGGGATGAATTTTCGTCAACTTTTGTGTATAAAATGAAATTAAGTGCTCAAAAGCACTTGAAATGTTAACCGTGACAAACAGTGATTGTACTACGGGGTAGAAAAATGTTTACAATCGGTACAAGCTTTTCCAAGAAAGTCGAGAAGACGCCCCAGCTCGCCCGGAACGTTACCGCAAAATGAAAAAATTTGGTATGAACCATTAGGGGAGTTGCATATCGGTACAATTTGATCGAAAATGTAATCATGAAGGGTGTGGCACTCAAAGTTGTTGCACAACAGCTGAATTTTGACTAAAAAAAACTGAAATTTTTCACCAGATTGTAATACGGCTATTCCCAGGATTGGAAGTGACTCGGGAAAAGCCCGCTCTTTGTGATGATTCAGCAGCAAAAACCCGAAAGGACATACGAAAAGTGCTGTTTCGCGGATTAGAAAAACATTGAAGGGCAAGAAAAAGAAATTGATTAATCAATTTCAATAAACAGTTTTTGAGACAACAGAAGATTTAGACATTTTTGGAACACACCTCGTATACGAGTACATATCATTGTTTACGAGTGTTTTAATTAAATTTTTGTGCCATTAAAAATACTTTTGTGCTTCTAATCTGGTCTCCTGCACAAATATTTCTCTTTTTTTCTATTCAGTAAAGTTTGGTACATCCACACACATACATACATATATATGTATGTACATACTTATGTTCATATACATTTATATGTATACATATATGTACAAATACTTACATACATGTGTGTGTTGTTTCCCAGAATTTTTTAAATGTGAATTTTTATAGTTTTTCAAACAATTCCATTCAATGGCTTTTCTTGTCAATTTCATTGTGTTTATCAAACACAAAATATTCATATCACTTGGCCTACACACATACATACATACATAGATATGTTTACATACACATACATACAATTAAATATATATATATATTTTAATGTATTTTTCCAACAAAAGAGACTCCTATTCGTTGTGCAGGACTGTAATGTGGCTTGCAAGGATTTCTGCCTGTGTACATTTCATATTAATATATTTTTATTTGCTTTTTTTGTCACTGAAATTTTATACTTTAATTTATACTGGTTTTTTGTTGTTGTACTATTTTGACATTTGTCTTCACAGGTATTTGGAAAATGAAGTAGAATAAATCCAAAACCAAAATACATAAAAGTATGTACTCGTATGTATGTTGGCAAATAATTTACAAGTATCCGTAATAAAATGAATTAAATCGAGCACAATTTTTAAATAAAACAATTAAAACACATGAATAAAACAACATTTTAAATCTACGAACGACTTGTGTGCACTTGTCTGTAATTAAATACCACATGTGACGATATATAGTTGCACAATTGTTACAGATCTTATTTAAAAGACAATGAATATTGTAAGAAAATGCTTAAACAACATTTTACGAACACCAACAACTGAGTGGCCCCCAGTTTTTTTCTTATAAAATTTTTCTTTTTGCGTCCGTTTTCAAGGACTCTAACGGTTGGGAATGCATACATATATATGAACATATAGACAACAGCTCGAAAAGATTCGAACAACAAAGAATTTCATAAAATTCAATGAATGCCTGCGAAAAGTTGACAGATTGTGACACTGATTTATATCAGAACTTGCCAATGTGGCCTAATCTGATGGGGGACCAAGTTGTCAACGACTCATCACCGTTCCGCGTCGTCGCACCGTAGCGTTAATAAATGCTTGTTTGTTGGCAACATGTTTATCCTGACACGCTGCGCACACCCACATAAGTGAAAACTTCCTTAAATACGTTAACGAGAAAACCCACGTACATATACAATATATTTTGTCCGTATATATTTATTTAAGGCAGATTGTGTACTCATACACGTTGATGCTTGACTTTAATTTTGGTGCGAACCAAAAAATAAAATTTAATTACATTAAATATCTAAAGCTGTGATATATCTTAAAATGTGGAGTAGTTGGCTTAAGATTGCTTAGAAAGTCAGTGATTCTGCGAGTTGTTATCCTCGTACATCGCCGTTAAGTTTTTAAGTTTTTTTTTCTTATACAAAATTTAATATGACCAAATTTAACAGCCACATTTCTGTGACTATAAAATAGTTTCCTTGTGGATTTTTGTATGAAAGAATAGAACAAACCGTGGTCCAGTTATAATAATACTTACATTTATATATATTATAAAATTTCGCGTAACTTCACTTAAGACTAAAGTGGCTCACAGGCCTTCTACACTTACGTATATAGAGACTTGCCATTTTCGCCTCAAGTTACTTTTGTACGATAAAACATATATAAAACAAATTTAAATATCAAATTGAAATAAAGTTTTTTGTACAGAAAATCTGCCGCCGAAATTAAGTGGCGAGAAGTGGAAGAAAAACTTCGAACTCTAAAATTTTATTTCTCTAATACAATAAAACAAATCTGTTATTTTAAACTTGTTTGGTCAATGTGGACTTTCCCGTGGAAACGCCCATATTTGATGTACATATAACGTGCATATTTAAGTAATCAATAACAGCCACCACTTTTCCGCCATTAAATATTATCATTTGTTCAGTTCTGTTGTATTTTGGTGAAAATTCAACACTTGACTAATTTAGTTGGTTAGTGTTTTGGCGAAAGGCCGTAAGTGAAAGACTTTAGTTTTAATTTTCTGACTTGGAACAAAATTAATCCGCCAAAAAGAAGGTGTCATGTCATAAAACACAGAGGTCTCTTTTTTTCAATTACATTGCAGCAGTGGGCGTTCTCAGGGTCTCCGCACGCAAGCGTCCTTACCCCTGATTTAACTACGAAATCTTTTTAAGTAGAGCTGTTAGAAGATTTAGAATTTTTTATTAAAATATTTGGACACGTTCTTATACGCAGGTATTATGCATGACGCCTATAAAATACTTGGCATCACTTTAATACGTCACAAGTTTTTTTTTTTCAGCAGCTCTGCAACAATTATTGCATTATTTTCTATGTAAAACTTTAAATTTCGGTGCGGTGGTAGAAGAAAAAGAACAAAAAATATAAAGACATAAAAATAAAGATTAAGCACCAAATCAAACGTTTTGCCGTAGAAAAAGAATGCAGCAGGCAAAAATGCCGCCGAAATATTAGCATAATTTTTATTCCAAATTTTGAAGACTAGTCTCCCTCCCTGCTTGCTTCACTATGTTTTGTAATACATGGATAAAGTCCTCTCATTTTTTTGTTTTTATGCTTTTTTCTAACAAAGAAAAAACTGTCACTTTTTCATATAATATTTTCTACAAAATTTATTACTATTATTAAGGTTAACATTTTGATTACTTTTTGTGTTCTGTTATAAAATTAGCTTGTTGCTTAATGCAAATCTTTCACATCTGTTGCGCATCACCGCTGCAACAGCTGATCGAGCTTCAGCAACAAAGTCTGGCATCACTGGCAGCAGTCACGAAAATTCAATTGGCCTTAAATGTAAAATTTATATATTTCTTGCTTGAAAAAAATATTTAACCATTCCACAATATTTTACAAGTTATGCCACGTTCATAAATACACATGAATGTGGATATTCTTGCTTTTCATTTAAACAGTAACTAAGAAAATGTTACAATATTTTAGCAAACAAATTTGTGAAAACAAAACCACCCTACGCTACAAATGTATATATATATATAATATATTTGCTTTTTCATACGTTTTTGTTAATTAAAAAATGTGTTAAGCCACTTGTATTCCATAAAGATAAAGTGTAATCCCAAACGCCAAGCAGCGAACCACGTTTCCTTAACGCTTTATTTTAACCCCAGACTTAACTAATACAAGAATATTTTGTGTGTAATATTTATTTGCAAAAAATTAAAGCGCCATAACGGCATTAAATTCGTCAAGTGCTTTTTCAAAAATATAACTCAAGATATTCGAAACTATTTAAATAAATGGAAAATTGCAATAAATGGCTCCAAACTCCAGCTTTTTTCATCACATGAAGAAGAGAGGAGTCTTACACACCACAACGTTCCATACAATTTCAATCAATGATATTTGATCATTATTGTAGCTAAAACTAAATTTTAAGTAACATATTCTTTGGACCATCCATAAAAGAAGGATTTAGTATCCATTTATTAATAAAAAATCTAAACTAAACTGCGAAAATAAGACAGTAATATAAAGGTTTACGGCCAAAAACCCTTATCAAGGCTTTGCCAGTACCACAAAAGCAGTTACTCAATTTCATATATAACCTGCCATGGCATTTTTTCAAGTACAAGACCAAAGTTTTGACCAAAGATGTCAGTTATCGCAATATCATTATGTCCGAAATATGATACCCGTATTTACTGTAGTATAATTATAGAATTTAATTGATGTTTTCTTGTATTTCTTATTTATTTTCCCTTTATGTTGGGGTTTTTTTAATTCTCTCTACTTATCTAAATTCTATTAGTTTCGCATATTTTTTAGTATTTTGAGTAGAAAAGATTTACATAAATCTTTATTAAGCTCCTCCGTGTGTATTAAGAAGAAGAGGTGTCCCACTAAAACTGAGCAAATGGGAAAAATGGGCAGCAGTCTAGCATGTAGCGTAAAAAAACTTCATCCTCGCAATAGACTAATAAGCAAAACAAAAACGCAAGAGAGAAAACAGCAGTTACCAGTTTAGAGGCATAGAATGGTGGTTTTGGGCAGGACTGGTTTGGCCTAGAACCAGTTTCAATTCCTTAATACAAACGGTAAATGCGGTTTTAAAAAGTAATATATGTAATATATTTTTTTTTTAATTCGTTCCATCGACAGCAGCAAGAAAAGTTGTAGAACTAAAATAAATACTCAATTAAAGTATTTTTTTGCTCCTTGACATAAATTATAATAAATTCGAAACGTTGGGTAAATATTTGACAGAAGGCAAAATTTACGTGTTTATGTCAGGGTTGTAAGAACTTAAGCCATTATTCTTGGGTTAAATGTGCAAATTAAAACAAATAGAAATCCCCAAAAAGACGCAACTTATCGTGCTAAAGAAAAATGTATTTCATTTTTATGCTTGAAAACACAGTTGCTAAAAGCAATTTCCAAAAAAAAAAAACAACAAAAATGCTAAGAGTCAAAAAATTAAAAGAGAAACGTTAAAAATAAAAAAACCTTTTATATCAGAATTAATATTTATAATTAATACATGTATATAAGTCTTTAGTTTTTTGAAATGTACACGGTATCATTGTCATAAGCAAATTATGCAGAGCAGGGCAGAACAATCACGGACAATTGTTCTTCAGAGCTTTTAGGCAGATTTGATATTGATTTAAGGCAAAAAACGAGCGAAAACAAGTGCTGTTCCACTAAGACAATGAACGAGCAATGAACAAACTGAACTAGTTCTTAGTTCTCCATTCAGGGAATTGTAAACCTGATTCCATGGGTTGCCTAATTCAATAGAAAGATTATTGCTTAAGAAACGCGCTTGTTTTTAATTATTACTTTTGCTTCGCAGGAAAATAATAATGTTGGAAAGGTTTTTGTTCCATAACACCAAAAATAAAAATTAAAAGCAAAAAAAAAAAAATATTTAAATGAACAAAATTAAACTGCAGAAATTAAAAGAAGTAAATACTTTATCGGGCTTTCAGAGTGTCGTGCCAAATCGCAATTAAAATAAAATCACTACACCTGTGATGCTTCTTTTGCCAGCATATTTATTTAACAGGACTGTTGAAGGGGTGATTTTTTTTTTTTTTTGAGGATATTGGCCAAAAACAACGCTGTCTGTATCGAAGAGGGCACCATGATGTGTTAAACAGAAGCTGCTTAGCTTGTGGTTGAATAAAAGATTGGATTAAAAGTACAATCATTCATTATTAATTCCTTTTTGATCCTTTTACGGTGTTGGCTTTTTGGATTATGAATACACTTGGAAATACCGGTAATAAAGTGTTGAAGCCCTGCAGCTGCTCCTTTAAATTAGGCAACATTAAGAGTGAATGTTGTCTGTGTCTTACGAGTAATTTCTAAAGGCAAAACCCTCATTGAAATACAAATAAATTTATTTCCGCACAGAACAACCGCAAAAATCGATGCCATTTTATTTATACATGTATATTTTTTTTGCGTTACGGCCAATTTTCTTTAATTATGGTGATGACAATAATGAAGTTCTGATCCTACGCCAGATGCATTAGCAGAGCTGGAAAAGCTGTCTGGTAACTGAAAGAAACAAATATTACTAGACTCTTATTGGCTGACAAACACACACACGCACACAGACAGTTTAATTGCGAGCAAAAATTAAAACAAATTGAGTTAATGACGTTAAATAGTATTAGGGGAAATAGAAATGTAAGAGGCTTGAAGAAAAACTATAAAGTAAAATCAGCAAAGAAATAAAATTGAACAATTGAAACTAATTGTTGGCAATTAAAGATGATTATGCCTCGAGACACGCTTTCAAATGTTACAGAAAACTGTACGAAAGTTTTAGTTATCGTTGTATTTAGACCAAAAATTCATTATTTTCCATAAAGCCAGAAGTTTTTGTATGAAGGAGCAATTAAGTCACTTACCCAATTGGCCAAATAAGTTTAATATTTTGACAATTTTCAAATGAACTTTTGAAAGAAATTGCCGCGCAACCTGCTGCGGTACTGAAGTTGTAAAAGCCCCTGTCACGTGTGACCGTAGTTAAACACTGTTCGTCCTGGCATCATTGCCAACTGGGTATAGGCTCCAGCACATACTTAGCTCTGCCAAAATTTTAAATCTTAAAGCAATAGCAACTGCAGTTCTGTACTTTTAAGTTGACTGAGTTTAATTAAAAGGCAAACAAAACTGAAACTGTCGTTTGTAAATTTTGTAACTTGTTTTTTCTCTAAATAAAACATTTTCTAGCTCATACAAAAACGTTTCCCACTCTTCCATTTCGGAAAGCAGAATTATATAAATATCTCAAAACGGCAAAACGAATTATTTTATTTATTTAGCAGATTATTCGAGAAGCTGGAAATTGCATAATAATTTAAAAACAACATGACAAAATTGATTTTTCAATAAACAGTTTGTGTGTTTTAATTAATTTGTTTGTTCTATGGACTTTTTAAATAAAAGTTTGTTTAATTAAGATATTTTGTTTGCATATAATAATTGTTGTTGTTGTGTTTAATGAATAAATCAAAAAACAACATAGAAATGACAACAGCCGCTACAGCTATTTTGCTATTAAATTTAGTTAAAAAAAAAGGTGAAATAATTAAAACAGAGTGAGGGGCATCTGCGTGAATCGCGCCTGCGGTGGTTTTGTAATAGATTAATGAACAAATGTTTAATTTTACATTAATCTATAACAATATTGTCGGAGGCGTTTTGCCAACGCGCCAACCACAATAGAAATTATTAGTGTTTCTTATGATTTTGCTTTTTCTGCGATTTGGGTTCACATCAAAGTAAATGAAACCACCAAAAGTTTTTAAATTGTTCGAACTTTTCTCGGTTACTTCCAAGTATCGGTGGTCATTTCATTTTATTTCTTTTTAGTTATTTGGTTGATGTTGGAACTTAAGGGAAGTTTGTCCGTTAGTTTTCTGTAGTAGCACCATGAAGGCAGTATAATTTATTTTTATTATTATAATTTGTTCTTATTATTTGTTTGAAAAATTCTGTGAATTACAATTTACACATCTTCAATTTTCAAATGGTTTTGCTGAGCCACCTCCACTGAGTTGATCGACCATCAATATGGACTGTGGCCAATCAAGTTTTCAAAGCCAACGTTGTTTGCACATTCTTTTAAATTTATACCACTAAATGTAATGCCTACAAAATAAATCAAAAATTTCTTTTCATATCATTTAGTACATTTAAATAAGTATTTGTGTATGTTTCTTTTCAGATCGGATGTATCGTCAACTTCAATATTTGCTGCATGAGAGATAATAAGATCGTTGCAACCAAGTAAGTATAACTTAAAACAGAAACTGAACTCTTTTTGAGCAGGAATATCCACAACCAAGTGGCCCTGCATGTCTTATTCAGGCGTTAAGTCAGACCGTATTCGCAATTATATCGAGACTTCAAACCCATATATCGACCCTTCAAAAACAATGTACTTGATAAATTTAGCAGTACAATTTAACAGCATCGTTTAAGTTTTTGAAAAGAAAGTAAATAATTTCGACCCACAACTCTCAGCTTTTTAACCAAATTTGTTTTTTATTATTATTTACTTTTTTGCTGATGTGACGACGTCACACATTAACAGCTGTGTTTTCTGTACAATAAAATACCTGCGCTTTGCGCAATCTGTATTTTTACATTCTTGGGTTGTTAGTAAGTGTAAATGCATAAAAACTTGGTGTCACTACTGTAGCGATGCCAATTTCTTTTTGCTGATGTGCGATCAGCTGCGGCAACGGTGATGCACAACAGCTGTTTGCTGTGTTGAACAAAACCTTTATAATCGAGCATAAAAAGTTTTTTTTATTACTTTTAAACACATTAATAATAACAAAATTTATTTAATATTGATTCAATATTCAATAAATGACATTTTTTTCGTAAATTAAAAACACTAGAAACGAAAACTGAAAAGATTTCTTGTGTTAGAAAACCTATTAAAGCAAAATACAAGACTAATACCCACACTTAGGAATTATTTTGAAACTATAAGCTGTTATATCAGCGCATAAACTACTTTTCAGGGATGAGAGTGATGCCAAGTATTTTATAAATGACACTTTTACAAACGTTCAACTTTAGTACTGCGACAGAGGTGCACAATATCTTTATATACGAACGTATCCTATTTCTGCACAAATAAACATTTTTTACATCAGATATTTTGCATTACATTCGGTGAAACATTTTATTTGTTTAAACCTATACATGTACACATGGACGTATGCCAAATTCTAAACAAAATCTGCCATAAGAATATATTCCTTAAATTTATTATTTATTCTTCCTTTTTTGCTACAGCAAATAACTAATTTTTTAAAGCTTAAAAATTAAACAAACATTTATATATATTGACATTGTTTTCATCTTCTTTCAAATTATATGCCATCATTTGGACAGCAACTTGTTGGGAAACACAAGCAAATTTACATTGAAATGCAATTTTAAATAAATTAATAAATAATTAAAATATAAAAAACTGCATTCATTTGGAAACTGATTTCCTACACAATTTGGGCTGGTATTTTTCTTAAAAAATTTATTTTTTTAAATCTATCGGTTCTTAAATGCACACAAAAAATTCTTATTTTGTTGATTGCACTGTATACAAATAGAAAACCACAATTCATTTATCAATTGATGTCATAAAAATAATACTTTATGAGTTACAAATGGAAAAGGACAACCACAAAATTCAATTTCAATAAAAAAAAACCTGTCACATTTTATTTTTCCTGTGACTGTGAAACAAAAGAAGCAATCGACATAATAATGCAATTCAAATCCAAGTAATATAATCTGGAAAATATTTTTTATCCACAACAGAATTTGTGTTTTGCCAACAGATTCAGATAAAGAAAATAATCATCCAAATATCTATATCGGAGTCGTACAGAAAGAAGTTCTTTTTGTCTTGTGAATCAGCAGTTGGATATTTTGTTTATGTGTGTTTTCATGTGTTTAATGTCTCTTTTGTATTGCATAAACTGTAAGTAATTTAGTTATGAATAATTTGGACTGTCTCTGGTTTGTGTTTCCAAATGAAATTTACGGTCTTGGATAATTATTGCGATTAAAGTGTTCCCTCCTTTATTAAGTTATTAACAGAAAAGTTATCACACAGTAATTAAGTGAATTAAGTTGAAATTAGTTAATAAATCATTCTGAGTTGCCATTATATTGTCCGAAAAGGTTCATCCATTATTGCTCTTCATTTTATATAAAACTACAGCAGCAGGAAGTCTCCGAAACCCTCTTGTAAGAATTGTTAGTAGTTTTATTTTGTTAACGTCATACTTCGTTGAATCGACTACGACGATATTCAAAACAGCAAATGCGCTGCTGGGGAAAACTATTTTAAAATTATATTTTTCAAATACGCCTGATGATGAAAACAAAAATTGAAAATAAATTAAAAAATATAACAATCTGTTTAACAGCGCTACCTTGTTTGCTTTTTTTAAATAAAATATAGCAAAAAAAGTTTTAAAAAACTAAAATCTATTTGAAAAATTTTTCGGGGAGCAGATTTTACAAACTGATAAATATTCCAAATACGGGAATTCTGTTTGGCAGGGTATAAAGAAGAAGGCGTTTACTTGATTTCCAACTTCCGAAAACTTTGCTTGGCAAAATGGGGAGCAACATGCCCCTGGGCTGCCGTCATTGAGGCGTCCTGCTGTTGATCATGGATTAACGTGCCTACTTGGGCTAAAAACTTCTTGCTGGCGTTTAAATCTTAAAACACGAGTCTGCTCGGGTCTGATGTTGTTGGGAATTTGAAACTTATGTGAAAGCACTACACTACATAAGAAAGAAACTTATGTGAAAGAAAGGAGCGGTGTGAGTCGTCGACAAGTTCACCAAGCGGAATTTGTTGAGCTAAATTAAGTTTACAATCATTTTACCTTACGCAGAACAAAATGCGATGACGCATCTTCAGCTTGTCGTTCTCTGCCTGCTGACACATCTGAGGTCCAATATTATTGCCACTTTATTGGGAAAGTATTAACTTTTCAAAATTGGTACCTCAAGTCTGTCGGGCATTTGCTTGTGGACAGCCGAAACGTTCAATTTCTTTGTGGTTGCAGCGGGCCTTAAAAGCTTAAGTTATGCTTGAAGCACGTTGTGAGCATAAATATCATAAGTGTTTATGAAAGCCCCCTCAATATATCATAGAAGTGAGCTTTGCAGTAGCAATTAGCTCATAGTAGAGCTAATTTGGTCAAAAGTATATAAGTTGGCTTTTCCATTTTAGTTGGTCTTAACTTCTAAGAAAGAATTGTTAATACTTCTCCCTTATCCTCTTATATTTTGCTATCCGCTATAATATAAATTTAGATCGCCCTTATCTTCGTCCTGATTTGAGAGAAATGTTTTAATCTCCCCACCAGCGAAACCAGCACCAGTAGTCATTTGCACTGATAAAAATAATTACCATAACAAATAAGTCTAAATTTGTAAAACTTGCACAAACATCATTGTTCGTTAATCCAACATACGAAAACTTACTAAATGCGCAGCACCAAACAAAATTGAAAAAGAACACAAATTTGATGGCGAGAAACAAATTTTAAGTCTGTCATCTTACATCTTATGAAAATTCATTGCGTATGTTGTTTGAGTAAAAACTTCCCATTTCTGAAAAGACAAATAAAAACAGAAGTTAAGCCAAAACATGAAAAAGTTTTTTGGCATCAAAGAATCCCTGCAAAAGACAAATACAACTGCAGAGTACGAGGCCCTTGTAATGGGTCCGTCATTTGTTTTGTGGTCGGATTAAATTTTTATGCGTGCGAAGAAACTCTGCACCCAAACACTTCAATTAGGCACAACAGGACGTGTTCATAAATTTTAGGGGAGACTTATTTCTTGTGGACTTAATTGAACGACATTTGTTGTAAATACACTTTATTTTTATTTATTTCTTTTGCACAAAAAGAAAAGAAGCCACAAATAGTTTCTGGCTTCCTGATGAGATGAAATTGTGTTTTGGTTTCGTGCATTTAAGGACTACTAAGGCAAGACTCAAAGAAGAAAAACCCAGAAGTATAAAGTTGTGGGAGAACAATTTATCTCTCTCTGGCAGGGATAGAATTTCGAACATCGAATTAACGAAATCAAATTAATTATTATTGATTAGACTAAAATTCGGCGTAAAATAATCTTTATTTTGTTCTATATGACATGTTTAGAGATTTAAAAGAAAACTAAAAAGGACAGATTACAAAACTTAGCTACTTCCGCACCTGCAATTATGGCACTGAACTTGACAATGGCTGTTCTGTTGGAATTGCACAGCAACCTGTTGCCCGGAATACCGGGCTATCTAATTTATTCTGGCAGTAATTCCCTAAACAGTAAAATTAATATAAAACACCAGAGTTGTTACCCCGAAGTAATCAAGGATCATCAGACCTTAAGCAACTCGTCTCCTCATTCAACCCTGTCTAGTTCCTTAAGTTAAATTAAACTAAATCTATTTGCATTTTTAAAACCACAGTTAGAAAATTTCGGCCAAGGTGTTCATCTCAACCAATAACCATTACTAGGAGACCTCAAGGCAACCCAGTGGTAGCCCAGCTCGATATACGCTAAGGCAAAAGAAGGACTAAAAAGAAGAGGGTTTTCTTTTCTGACAAGCATTTCGTGGCTTAATACGTTCGTTTCTAAAAGATTTAATACACTTTTGAATGGTATCACGTTCTCACGCTTCTAAATATGTAGAAAACCGAGATACTGCCCTTTTTTACACCTCTGTTTCAGACGGGTTTATGCAAATAAAATGTTGTATATTATTATAAAATGACGTATTTTTGTTCTTTTCTACTAAAAACTAATAAAAAAGGTACAACTATTTAAGGGTCACGTTAATGGCAAAACAAGCTAAACATTCAATAAACAATATTTTTATGTGAGAAAAGAAAATACGATAAATGAGAAATTAGCTCGGATTTTAGAATTCTGGACCTAAACTATTTTAGAATTCTGGACCCAAACTCTTTAGATACTGACGTACTAGAATATTATGGTTTGATTCTGGCCAGCAGAATGTCCTATTTCATTTCTATGCCGGACTGATTGCACCACAGCAGAATATATTTCAGGAAAATTTTGTAAATTACTCTTTTTATATTATTATCTTGTTGTCTTTAATTTATTAAATAAATTAATTATGTCCAAAGTGTTGCATAAAAAAACCTTATTGACAGCATTGAGTGGGAAGGATCCGAGATATCATAAATGACATCTTCAATTTGACTTTAAATTAAAAAGTCACAAAGGGCAAAAATGAAGCCATGAACAACTATATGCGATATGATGAGATCGGACTTCAAATGGCGGCGCTATATATAAAAGTGTTGTATTTTGGGGCGTGACAAGAAAAAATTTCCTGTTTTAGAAACTTTATTGGCATATCTCTGATTCTAGGGGTTGACAGGCACAACTTTTTTTTGTATGGAGCTCGACCCGCCTTAGTGGACACACATACATACATACATATACACACACATACATGTATGTACACCCCAGCATATGTTTCTTCTCACTAATTCTCTTCTCTTTAATATTTCATAACTAATTTCAATTTTTTTGCCCGTCGCTAAGTAAAGCAAGTGTCACAAAGTGCCAAGAAATGTTGTATTTGTTGCTTTTGCCACTTCGTTCTGAGTAATTAAAATTAGTTGTCTTTGACAGGCGGATTGTAAAAATGGAAAAGTTTGAAAAAATAACAGGCACTTCACAGCAGTTGTGGCGATATAAGTTCCTTAGAAGGAAAAACGGAATTGAAATTCACTCTGCAGCCACCAAACATTTTGAAAGCAAACACCAGTCGCTGCAAAATGTCTGTAGTTGTACTTAAAATGTTTCCGAAATGAGAAAAATAAAAAAGATGAAAAAAAAATTAAAAAATAAGTGGATTAAAATTTAATATTCCTGACAGTTTACTTGCAAAGTCGTCCCAAAAGTGACAAATGAACTAAAATGTTGCATAAAATGATGAAATAAAGGAAACAAACCTACAATGTAATGAAAGTAAAATTAAAAAAAAAACAGATTTGAATACTTAAGACAACTGGTTTTAAGGCGTAGAAGATTTTTTCAAGCACACTTTTGCTTTAACATCGTGACTGTAATATCTCATGTATAAAATTTTACGAACATTGTTTATTTTACAATCAAGACATAGAAATTACATAACAAATCATGAAAACAGTGTTGCAAGATATCAAAAGAACATGATTGTGCATGATGGATCTTGCTGTTGTGGGGACAAGCGTTGCCTAGTTAAAGGTTGTACCAATTGTAATAAATTAAATATGAATAAATGAATGAGTAATAGTAGGCATCTGGATCAAAAATTCTTACTCGACCACTGGTCACTGATCTATTGGGCTTTCCCAATATTGATCTGCAAGGACCAGCTTCTTCAATTGAAGTGTTGACAAGTCTTGTTCAGTCATTGTATTAAGCATGCAGTAGCCTATATCTCTTAAGTTGGTGGGTAGTCAAGAGCTTCATTGGCTTCTTCTAAAATATTTAAGAAAATTTTCTAGTTATTCAAATAAAATAATAGAAAATAATTTTGTAAATATTGTACAAATGTCTTAAACTTAGGAAAGTATTTTTTAATTTTTTGTCTGTCCTCAACTTGATAATAAATTTCATAATTGTTTGTGAATTAAAGAAAGGCATTAAAGAAACGGAGCAGCATAAAAACAATTTGAAATCAACTTGCAATTAAAGGTTATTTTAACATATTTTCCACATGTAAGAATTCTAAAGGCCTGTTTAATTTGTATGCCGCTAATTCGACCAGAAAAGTAATTCATCCACAACAAAAATGAAATTATGATAAAACATGTTAATTTAACATGAAAGGCAAATGAGTATGAAATATCTATAACAAATTTATAGTTAACAATGACTGTTATTGATTTAATTATGATTATTTTCATGTGTAGCGAATCACTTTGATTTTAAATAGTTCGTTGTGATGATTAAAATTTTAACACTAAATTCTCTCAGTGTTCAGCCACTTAAAAATTATCTTGATGTACGAGTATTTTTCCGTTCGCACAAGCCAGAAAACTTAGGAACAATTACGTGCTCATTTAAGTTTAAAAAAATATCGTAGAAAATATTTGCAATTAATTCTTTCATTCTATAACAAAAAATATTACAAAAACTTCAATAAAACCGTTTAATTTGTTGAAGGTTTTTGTTTTCATTTAAAAAACTAGTACTTCTTTTGCACGTTTTTTTCCGTTTTTAATTACCAATTACTATCATTAAACGTGTCTGAAAACCGAGAATACGTTTCTTCGTAGCTGAACTTTCGTCATCCGAGACGTTAAAAATTTAAGCACGTTTTTTAGAAACTTTTTCTATTAATAAGAAGCAATGACGACAAGTTATTAAGGAAATTAATATCTATTGTCATAGTTTCATAAAATTAATGCTATAGTTTTTCTTTTCATTTAGAACAAATAAATAAAATATTAACGTTTAAAATAAATATGGTGTTTAGAGTGAAATAGTTTTTTTTTTTTGCAAAACGCAATTAAAAATGAAATTGTTCTGGCGAAAGAGTAATCGAAATGCGGCGGACTTGTTGCAGTTGGCAAATACTTTGTACAATAATATGTGAGAAGGGAAGCAACTAACACGTATCCGCTGGTCCAGGGGAGCCTCCACCAACACCTTCCCGAAAGATTTCTAACCCCAATGTGTTCCAACTGCAGTACACAACATAACGTTGTGCAAATCCTTAGCGAATGCCCCAAAGATCGTTCATTTTCAGAAGAAATATTAGTAGTAAAACTGATCTCCTTAAAAGCGTCAAAGTCTTAATTTTACCTAAAATACTAGATTGACGGGGTATGCTTTGCTACCCCAATTTAGGAGATGTCTTTTGTATGGAAAAAAAATGTTTCCACACCCGACGGAGTTATTTAATAATTAATTATGGGTCTACAAGTGTCACAGTTATAAAATCTGTTGAAAAGTATGCGGAAGGAGTAAAATAATTTAAAGACGTGGGTGTAAAAGTGGGTGTGTTTGGCAAAAAAGTAACCTGTAATTCATTCCAGAGTTCCAGTTCAAGGTTGTGACAAACAAACAAACACACGTACTATTATTGTGCCTCGAGTCGAAGGCCTCAGTTGCTGGTACACTTTCTCTTTTTAATTAATTGTTTTTTTTTTGTGTAATAGTATAATAAATCTTAACTTTAAATAAATAAATGATTTCTAAAAAAGACTTGAGTACTTGAGTCTGCGACTGTCTACGTTGATAATATTGGAGTTAGAAGATAATTATTCATATTCACAAATTCACTTTATTTTTTGAACAGACTTTTTATTTATTAATACTTTTTTTAACTCATTTAACAACAACAAAATCGACCATGTAAATGCTGTTACGCAAAGTTTTTAATCAAATATGGGCAAATTGAAAGCAAATTCACAGAGAACCTCAAAATCGAAAAGGAAAATAGGAAAGTTGTGTGTTTGTTGTTAATTTGTTGTACACACACAGACACACACACACACACACACACACACACAAATTTAAAGCATGAATGACATTTATTGTCTTCAAATTTTTCAGTCTTTATTAAATTAAATTAAATCCACAAATCTTAATTAAACTCCTCTAGTACTCTGATCAGCTCTAGCTAGAGATTTAGACAAAAGCAAATACTTAAATATATTGTAGATAAATATGAAAGAGAGGGAAACTAATCTTGAGTAACTTGTCTTTGCCGGCATAAATATTTTAATAGTACTTAATTTGTTAGGAAAATCAGAACACAAATAACAAAAGCTCGCCACAAGTACATTTTCTTAAGCAAAAAAAATTCAAACAGTGAAGCTTAAAAGTGAAATGGCTGTGACGCCAGTTTGCGTGGCGCACGAGCGATAGGGCCAATGCTTACTGTGACTACCGAGAGTGGTGACCATCCAATCTTTCGTACGAACATGGCCGGGGTATGTTGACTCTGAGAGCCGTTGTACTTTTTGTGTTGTTTGCTTCTGCCTGAGCCGGTCAGCCTCTCCAATGACTCATACAGAATTTGGAATGTTGGTTGAAGGCACATGGCGTTACCGTCTATATCAAGTTAAAAATCCCTACAAACAATGACCTTGGGCAGAACACGTTGAGCGCGCATGAGGATTTGTATCGTGCAAAATTAGATGATTTCGTTTGTTGACCTAGAAGCAAGATGATCTATTAACTGCTTCGGGACCTATTTAGCAAACATATATCATGGTTGATGATTATCCTTGGGATTGAAGTTGGACTTTCTATAGCTGCAGGTCACGGTGCCTGATTACCCAAATAGTTATCTTCATAAGATTGATTCCTCGTGGAGAACCCACTATCAAATAGATATACTGAGTTTCAACGTTGGTGAACTGTGAACCGCTTTCTTGGCAAAACGATTATGACAGCCGCAAGATCGACAAAGTGTATGACAAATAAATTTACATACATGAAGATAAAAGATTTCACTTAAATCTAGTTTTTGCTTAAAAGTTCCCTTTGTTTTTAACAACACTGTAGTTTGTAGTTCGTTGCCAGTATCTGGTACAATGTACATGAATAAGCCCCAACACATCAACCCTTTGTGAAAACATAACCACAATATGGAAAAAGCTTTTTCGAATGTTATTTTACAAATTCATTCAATTTCCTTGTAATCTGTTCACTTGAGTGGGAAATCCTGTAGGTTTTTTTCCCAACAAGTGTAAGGAAACTGAAACCTTAATAGCAATTTGCCTTAAAACTGCTGTTGCATAAAGTTAAGACTTTGTTAAATACAAATAAACGCCAAATTACCTCCAACTGTCTTATGTACGGATGTTTACAATTAAAGAAAGAGAGCAATAATATTTTTTTTAAGTGTATTGCGTAATAAGAGTTTAAACAAAATGTAAGTCCGTTGTACTATTGCTGAGCTTAAGAACTTGCTGCTCTATATTTCAAGAATCAGAAAAATATAATGGTCGATATCTAATATCATATTTCTTATTTTGTTTGTTTTACAGGCAAAATTATCACAAAACTTGTTCACACAATTCATACATGTATTATAATACACATATAAATTTATGTATGAGTGTACAAAATCTTCAACAGCTTCATTTGCTGGTTCAACAAATAGTATTTTATGTTTTTTAATCGGGTACTAGTCCTTACGAACACTAACATCCCTGGCTCTGATTATTTGACTGAAAATAGTTCATAATTATTTCAATCAACTCGTAAATATGCGTAAATATCGTTACCTGGGAACATAAAGGTTCGAATGCCGCTCATAAAAGCGCACAATTTGTAAATAAAAACAGCTGTTTTTTGTGTGTTTTCCAACTGCCTATATGTTAATATTTCTTAGGTCCACTCGACCAGTCAGTTGAAATGTAATATATACAAGTATTCTCCGTAGATATTAAAACAATAATGAGAATTAAAAGAAAACTTAATTACTTTGGTGAAAAGCTAGAAACTTTATTCAGATTGACAAGAAGAAGTATTAATTTTATTATAAATTGTTCTTTTTTCTTTCTTTCTTTCTTTCTTTTGTTTTGTTTGTTAATCGAAGCAAAATATTTTGCACGAAAATGTTTATCTTTTGATTTT
Source organism: Epicampocera succincta (assembly GCA_932526305.1). Classification (NCBI taxonomy): domain Eukaryota; kingdom Metazoa; phylum Arthropoda; class Insecta; order Diptera; family Tachinidae; genus Epicampocera; species Epicampocera succincta. Next base: position 66,805,344 of record OW052034.1, read on the forward strand.
GTTTGACTTTTAACAGCAGCCAATTCCTTTTACCGAAAAAGTAAATACAAAATTAAGCTACAAAAATTGACGATACAAAACGACAGCCAATAGTGAGAACAACTGAAAGTTTTAGAATTAATTTTTACTATTTTCCAGTTATTGGACTCGCGTCTGGTATATATCTGAACTCAACAATTTTACTGCGGCGTCTCGATTTTGCTGAAAAATTTGGTGGGGCGGTAAAGATTTCTTACTAAAGATCTGCTTCTCGATTTCACCCCAAACATTTTTTAAGGTTATAAAGATTTCTTATTGTAACTATTTGTAATAATACAAAATGAAAGTTCTCTTTATGCCTTCCTTATTGCAGCAGGTAATAGGACGCCTCTACGGGCACTTGAAGTAAGAAGAATTGTAGCACATTTGAGAAGAATCCCTGAATGAACTGATTTCAAATCATCAACTCTGATGACTATTTTGGGCGACATCGTCAACATGAGTGTCTATTAGTGTCTGCACTATTAATTTCTCTTTCCACCTACCACCATCCATAATAGCACGTTTACCATACTGTTTTATATATCTCATTACAGTGTTGCCAAATATTATAAATATGTACTAACCAACCTCCGGTTGCAATGTCTCCAAGTGAAGTATCCCATCAGTAGTAATTATATTCTATTTCTGTAACACAAAACGTTGCAAAGGCCATGGCAAGTCAGTAGTACCCTTAACAATACCAATAGTGAGACAGTATTGTATCAATTTTGATATATCTTTCAAGGACTATTTTAATATAGGGATATTAAAAATAATCCTTAAAATAAACATACATCTGTGTGTGTTTGTCTGTATTTACTAATTAATATTGTTTGCATTGAATCTGTACAAACATTTCAAATTTAACATTTCTTTTCACGAACGTGACGTGATATTCCTTCACTTTTGAATCGTATTTCTTTCGTTGCCAAATAAAACCAAGTTAATTATAAAATCGCACTCTTCCCTACCTTTAAGGATTATTTAGTGTAATAAATTTAAGCCATTAAATTGAGAACATATGACTTTTGCTAAACACGTTTTTGAAAATAAAGTCATTATGAGCTGCATTCCTTAAAGCTTGTTTCGTTTATTTTAATACGAAATTGCATGTTGCAATTTAATATGAAGTGTAACAAAAATGCAAAATTATTATTTATGTATGTAGATCTAAAATCAAATTACCTGTGAGCGCACAACATAATCAAGCCATTGTTATGGCAAATGTTTGCACTTTCATATATACAGGGTATTTTTTTTATATCATAACAACAAGAAATATATTTTTAATGTGAATTGGATGGCAAATTTTATGACATTAATGTTTAGATATGACGACTTCTGGCATGTGGCTGGCGCGTAGAAGGCCTAATCGGGAACTCTGACTATTACAAACTTTTCGCAGCTTTTGCGGCCATCTTGGGAGGTTGATTTTTAGGTGTTAAATTATCTCTTGTTTCTTGAGGAAGCCAAATGACTTTACACAACCCCAGAAAAAAGTAATCCAATGATGTTAAATCGCACGATCTTTATTGCCCAGTAATCAGACCATTAGGGAAAATTATTCTTTTGTTATAAATTTCTTTGAGTTAATCAATCGGAAACAAATATCATCAAAACTAATGCCAGCTGATGGAAGGCAAAAAACTTCCTATTCATGTCGCTATATCGTTCACCATCGACAGTTTGTGAAGACATATGGACCAATAACCCCGCCCGCCCATAAAGCGCACTAACCATTAATTTACTGTGGATGTGATGGTGTTGCGACAAAAGTTTGTAGATTATTCCTGGCCTAAAATAGGCTTCATCTGAGATATCATCATTAGTATATCAACATCTATCCATAATGAAGTGTCAAGACAAAATGTCCGCTGGTGAAATGGTGGGTTCGTTCGAGCAGTCTGCTAACCCTTCCACTTCACTTTTAAGACACAATCAGCCAGTCAAACCAGCCAGCAACCAATTCCGCGCTTAAAAGAAGGTGAAAATTCACGTTCGAACCAAATCACCTTATACCACTGGGACTCTTGCCACAAACATATTTATTTATATATGTCTGTATGAAAATGTTATATGTTTGTACTCGTATAATAATTGTTTTCAACTTCTTATCAGGTTTCGTACAATAATTGAAGTTGAGTGGGCAAAATAAAACTAAGTTCATGTTCATGGTACTAGAAAAAAACTCCTATTCTTAGAACTCAACACCGCGGTAGTTGAAGGTATCGTTATGAAAGCAATTTTGCTGCCAATGATATTAGACATGCCAATATCATATTTCACACGAACTGCGAAATGCGAAAAGGCGGTCGTAACTACAAATATAAAGTAGAAGTAGAAATAATCAAGGAAAACTATTTTTCTGAACAATTTTATGAAAAACAAAATACATTTTTGAAAAGAACAAAAAAATTCCAAGTATTAAATACAAAATTAAATTCTTAGAAGAAGTTTTATATAAAACATATTCGTTAGCGTACATTTTCGATCATGGTATATTACAGAAGGAACAGTTTGGGTTCAGAAAAGATCATGCCACAGTTCATCAAGTTAAAAGTATAGTAATTGAAAAAGGCTTTGATTCCATATGGCATAATGGTTTAATTTATAAACTAGAAACTTTTGGATATCCTGTCTACATGCAAAAGATTATAAACAGCTTTTTGTCTGACAGAACATTTGTAGTAAAAATAGATAACGAGTACTCTAGTATTCGGAGTCATGGAATCTTTAATCTATTGCATTGTTTTTTTTCATAAAAAAAGAAGTTCCTCATATTGAAAACAAATTAGAAAAATACTTACATAATTATTATATTCTGAAAACTGTTTGTTCACTTTCGTCGACCAACGAAGGCAAAATGGTGTTCGAGTAACAAAATCTACGCCAATTCATCTATTTGCTCCTCACATCTGTCTCGTGTTGTATTCAAACATGACTCAGCCAGCTATTAGCGGAAAATCTGTTGATTTTTGGATGTATTTGAGGGTACAATTAATTAAAAACTCATTTAAAATTAATTTAATTTAATTTTGCGACAATTACGATGCACCGCAACCAGTTCCAGTTTAGGATTTTAGGCACGAATTCGGCTAATGAAAAAGCTAAACGTGGAGAATTTTAGTCAGATATTCTCATAAATGAGTACCGCTATGTGTTAGTATATAGGCGGCTGAAATGATAAACCACTTAACTAACAATATATGTAGATGAAATCCACTATTGCGTTTAGAACAGCTGGCGCATCATCGCTGATATGTCTTAAGTGCGGTCAGGCTTGTTGTTGTAGTTGTTTGGCTTTCGAGAGCTTGACGTCTTATTCGCACTGGCTGACTGTAGTGTTTTGCCGTTCATTCAAACAGCTTCATACCTGCCACACCGCTGCTTCCTTTGTGAAGGCATTTGTCGTATTAAAATGGTTACGGAGACAATTATAAAAGTCTCTTAACCTCATCCTCAGCTACTGATATTCATTACTTTGCCGATTCTTTGCAGCTTTAAACAAATAAATATATAAAATGTCTACTCTCACATAATAAAAATTTTATATTTTATTATGGAAAGTCGAATGTGTGTAACCGCAGGTGGAGCTGCGGCGATATGTTGTTATTTTCATTCTTCTGCTAAAGAGGAAAAATTTTAGTAAAGTGGGTATTGTGCACTTCAGCTGGCGATATAACATTGACAATATAACAATTTTGATTATATGTGTACATTTTACTGTTTACATCGTCTAGGCGATGATAAGCGGCAAAATTTTTCCAGGTGTTCTGAAACGTTTAACTGAAACACTTAAACAGTTTATTTATTTCGAATTTCGCATAAAATTAACCTCAATTAGAGTAGACGGTAATTATTGAGTTTAATTAACATTTTGCCAAAATCTCATTAAATAAATAAATTCTAAGCCCATTTAACACATTTTTCTATTAATTTACATTTTGTTTATTATTTATCTCACACAATATTTTCTCATCCCGGCCCTAATTCATTAAATAAATTGCTATTTAATTTTTGTATAAATATAAAATTTATTTTATTCAAACAAAAAAAAAGAAAACAATGGTAAAGTGTGAGTGAGAAAACCAAATTTTGCCCGTGGATTGGGGCACTGGATGGATTTGGGTTTTATATGTCAGATTGTTTTTTAGGCTTTAACTACAAAAATTAATTAAAAACCTTTAAATTCATATTGAAAACATGGCCAAATTTTCCATATGTTGTTGCCTGTAAACAATTACAATTGTTTAGATAAAGTAATTAATTGGAGATCAACTTGTAGTGGTAAATTTTTGCATAATAACTTTTCAATTTTGTTATAAAATAATTGAAAAGAAGTTGTACTAAAAGTTTTTAAAAATAAATAAATTGTATAGAAAACACCAAGACACCAATTTGGGGGATTTGATGGATTCCAATAATAAATAAAATGCAGCAGCAATTAATATTAAGGACATAGAGGTCTTACAAGCCAATTGCTTTCGTTTATAGGGTGTTTTTTTTACAGTTACGCAAGTTTAAATCATACTAAATAATAAGAAATATATTTTTAATATCAATGAAAAGGGACCTGGTATGCGCCAGCCGCAGCATCTGGAAAACCAATTTTCGCCGTTCCGCTCTGAAAGTAATATTCTGCACATCACCGTTTTTGAAGTCTAATGACTCTGCTGGCCCTTAAAGCGCACCAACCAGTAATTTTCCGTAGACATGTAGAATGCTGTTTCAACTAAAGCTTTTGGATTATCCTCCCTGCAAATGCGACAATTCTGCTTATTTAGTTATTCATTCAACATTTATTGAAGAAAAAAATCTTTAATGGAAATTCCATATAAATTGATGATCAGAGCCATTATTTTGATGATAAATTTCAACAATTTGCAAGCGTTGCTGTGATATAAGTCCCTCCACAATGAACGTCAAGTGAAAGTAAGCAAAAAGCAGCTTTCAGCTGTTAAATGGGTTGTCAACTAGAGCACACAAATCCCCGCCTTGAAAGCTCGGGCTGTCTATTCCTTTCTAGCAGTAATGCCCTAGAAAGGAAGACTGATCACCCGACTTAGTAGCCTGAAATGTACATTCTCCACTATCTAGTTTCTTACGAAGTACAAACATTTCTTACAAGACAACAGCACCTTGAAGACAACAAGATCAACAAGAATAGATTTCTACTTGCTCGGTATCTACAAAAGTCTGTTCCTGAGTTTTTAATTTTAAAATTTATGACCAACAACCGGATGCCAAAAGGCAACGCAGAGGTACAAATGTACCCGTGTTCTGCCAATAAATCTTTTCAGAAGGGTTTGCCGCATAAACGAGGTCACACATGAACATTCTAGGGTTTTGACCCTTTCACTCTATTCTATAAGCTAACGCCTCGTTTTAAGTTTTAACTACGCGGCTGCACTTTGCCAATACCAATATTCCCAGCTTGGTCACTAAATAAATATTAAGATACACGCTAAATCACTAGTTGTGTAGTGAAAATAAATAGTTATTATTGTTTAGAAAAATAAATCAATTTGTCACAGCCAACTTCACTATCAAATCCCGTTTCTGCAATTGTACGGCTTTGACGCCAGTTTATTATAGATAATCTTTTAAAATTTGTGACCTGACAATTTTTTTACACGCCAATTTAACATATTTTTGTTGTTCTTATCTCAATTTTATTATACATTATATATAGTATATAATATATAAAAGTTGTATTGTTGGCAGCGTTATCACCGTCATGTGAATGCCACAAAACAAAGCAAGAAATCCTTGTATGATTTTAAAATTAGAGTTTTTGCATAAAAATCAATTCATTTTCTCTTTTCAATCCCCGTTTTTATTTTATTTTGTAGAGATTATAAGTAGCGCTTTTCCTCTTCTTATTTGCTTTTTGACATAAAATACAATTGATACAGTAATACACATAAGTATGTAGTTGATATTCACAAGCCTGTAAAAACAACGTGCGTTCAGTACAACATACACGATGTACGATTTTGTGAATTAATCAACTATTTTTCGTTAATACAAAATAAAATGAATATAAATTTTGCAATAGGCGATTGAAAACTATACTTTTTTGATTATATTTTACAAGTTTCCAACAAAAGCCAACTTCTTTCTGAATATTTCTATTTAAAGATTTTCGACTGCTTTAAAAGTTTATTTTCCCCGAAAACAAAAAATCATAGACATAAAGTTTTGTAATATAACAAAATGTTCCCTGTCAACATTAATTTTTAATAACTTAATTTTAATTTTTTTAAAAAATCCCTTTCATTAAAGCACTGGAATAACCAAAAACTCATTATCACAAAATGTGTCAAAATGTCCTTTAAGATTTATATTCTGCTGCTTATTATTTTCCACCACAGTTGTCCAATTTTATGAAGTATCTAATATTTCTTTTTAATTACGACTGCATTGTTAAAACTTATTAGGGGGAAAAAAATGATTATTTTGCAGTGTAATTAAAAAGTTTTTCTACCGCATTTTTTTTTCTTTTCTTTTTTTTTGTCGTTCTCGTTTCATAAAACGAACGGAGGAATATTGTTGTTGTTAACTTTCATTCATCTTCTTATGAATATTGAAAAACGAAAAACGAAAATCAAATAAACAACCAGAAATAAGAGATACAAAATCAGTCGCCATAATCGTAAAATGAAGGAGACAGACAATTCAGTACAAATAATGACCAGATAAATTGATACAAAAAGTTGTTACTGACTATTCAGAATTATTGTTGTGCTAAAATCATAATAAAGTCAAGATTTCATTTTTGAAACCGGATAGAAATCAGAATAAAACTTACTCAGCAAGTTATTTTTTTCTAATGATATTTTCAACTCTATTAAATTTACATTAAATTTTGAATATTGCAAATTTGCAATTTATTATTGATAATTTTCGAGGAAGAAGAAAATAAAACTATTCTTTTAACCCTGGTGTTGTATTCAGGGGCAAGAATTGCACAAATAGTCTTCTTGATTATTATTTACAAAAACAATCAATGTTTTTTTTTTTTAATTTATAAAAAATCATTCTTTTATCACATTATTTTCTTATGTTCTTTTTTATTTATATAAAATATTTGAACCTTTGCCGAATGTTGGTATAGAAAAAGGTACGTGTTTTGCACACATGAGTCAAAACAGCACAACGCTAATAAGTAGCTAAATTAATTTGAATAGAATTGGAACAAAAATGAAATGAAACTCGCTTCTAAGCCGCAACAAAAGCTGGAATTGATATATTAGACTAATCAATAAGGACATACACAACTATAAGCGGCGATCCAAATGTTGCTGTAGGGTACAGTGACTGTATAATATTCTGAATTTATCGGCTTGCATATAAATTGGAATCGATATAATAAGTACAAGCGAAGAATTTTATTGGGAAAAGTTGGGTGTGAGTCGAACAGATGAAGAAACATGTGATCACAAACCAGTCATGCCAAAGAATTTGTCAGAAGCGTTTAGAGCCACTTACCACGATTATTTTTGCGATGGTAAACAGTTTGAAGAGAGAACGTTGTTCCTTTTCCCAGCGTTTCTCAAATAGTACAAAATATTAATTTTTTTACTACAGGCTAAGGGTTAATTCGGTTTCCTGGAAAGTACAATATATTATTCTTTTTTGTATTGAGTGCTATAATTAATTAATTAAGTTTCTTCCTTAGATATAATGGCCATTTGCAGTCTGAATAACGTCAGCCAATTAAAACCGCGAATGCTGACGTTTTTGTTGTGCAAAATTTAAATATTACAATATTTATATTATATGTACTCGTATATAGCTTAACAAATTTCTATTGCTCATAAAATAAAAGCAAACAAAATATGAACAAAAAAGCAATCGAGAACAAACAAGCACAATATGTAACTGAATGTCTATACTAAATATATACTGATAAGGGGAACCCCCAATTTGCTACCAATTGCTCTGAATGCATGTGCTTGTATGTTTGCGTGTATTTGAATTGCAGGTAGAGCTAACATTTTGCTCCATTTAACAATATACATAGAACTTTGAAGCTTAGTCGTCATTTTACAATATCAAGAAAAAAAATATTTGGAATGTTGACGAAATCGGGCATGACATTATCACGAGTGCACTGTATTTTTAGTTTCATGAATGTTGGTAAAAAAATGTTATAAAAGACATAAAATAAAATCTACTTTATCCGAATTCAATAGTCACAATTATTATATGAATTGCTTAACAGAGGGAAAAACCGGATCTGCCGGTAACGAAAGGGGCACCATTGTTGAAATGTCAGCTACGAGGGTGATTCACAACGGAGGCACACCTGCCACGTCACAAATGTTTACATCTTCAGCCTATTGTAATGAAGATACTTGTAAATTTCCAAAAACCTTTTATGTATAATCATATATTTAAAATGACAAAGAAATATTTAAAAATTTACACCAAAAACAAAAAATATGTTGGAGTGGAACGTGCACCAATAAGATATTTGTATTTTATTTACTTATTCTTTCAATTATTCTGCTCTCAAAACCATAAAAAGGTTTTGCATATTAAACTTCTCATTTTAGAAGTACTTTTGATAGAAAGTATGAATTTTCATTATTTCTTTACTTACTTCACTAATTACCAGTCGTAGCGTAATAAGCAACATGTTATAACAATTACAGTTTTCGAGAGGTCTTAAAAGTCTTATAAACATTGACACACACACAAATTTAAGTATTCTGCAAAATGTGTCCAACCAGACAAATGCAACAACGGCTGTTCTAAAGAATATCTTTGAAGAGTGCAGATTTTGTGAAATGACTTCGGTAGAAAATTACTTATACAAGAGAAGTGTTTTTAGAGAAAACTTTACTTCGTAGGCAATTGGAACAAATATCGGATTTAATAAAAGATCTCCAGATCTTGCATTGAATCCCCCAAACTTGCATTTTCCCCGAAAATGTTTTCCCATTTTCTAGAATGTCAGTATCGCCTTTTCAAAACAAAAATCGCTTTATTGTGAATGAGTCGTTCTAAAGTTTTTGTCGTTTTAAATTGCAATTTATTCATTTTATATCTTTTTTAGGAATATGATAAAATTTAAAGAATTTTTTTTTATATTCTATTGACGATTTAAGTTTAGAACAATTAATAAAAAAACAAGCAAAACAACAAACCAATTGCGTGCGGTTTTGAAAAAGGTTCCAAGGATGCGGTGAGCGAGTTTTGAAGTTCTCTTGCGGAAGAAGGTACTTAAAAGGAATTTTTTTAGCTAATTTTTTTTAGTTACGCCACTTCCAGTATATCGTGTAATGGTTTAGAGGCATCTTTACGTGCTAACCCCTGGAACTATGTTTCCTACTCTTACAACACCACAGTGCCACCAATCCTCAACTTCTAAAAGTGTTAAAATTATAGGTTAAAGCACCACAAATTTACTTTTATTAATATTAATGTTTTAGTTTATTTTTTTTTTTTTTGAATTTAATTTTGTTATCCATTTTTAACATTCACTGGGTATTAATAACACGATCAAACGATCGAATGAGATTCACAATAACTAATTTCTCTTATTGGGAAATGAAAATTCGATAGAAACAAAAATCGCACATCTTATTCATAACAGATATCACAAATTCAAACGTTATAATCAAAGTAAATTCAAAGAAAGCATTAAACACATTCCATCCACTTTTATATGACAGCACTTATTTGGACGACAAGGCAACACACGGCTGCAGGTTGTTGTTTATGCAGATTTTGTCGTTTGTAGTCTTATTAAACTTATTGCTATTTTTGTGGGCTTCAAAACAGAAAACCTGCTGACAATATAATAATATATTATTTAAAACAATTTAGTGCTTAGAAATGTTTGTTAATGTTTAATAAAAAAAAATAGAGTGCCAACATTTAAATGTTACAATATATTTAAATATATCCATCATAGATTTTTATAAGTACAATAACTAATATGTTTATAATATTCAGTGAAATTTATGTGCATGCTGTTAAAAAGGCTCCGCTCTATATTCCTGCATGTTGTCTTTCCGTTTAGAATATGTTTCTATTTTACATAAATTGAAAAACTTGGGCACACAATTCATTTACCCCGCCAATAAATTTTCTTTTTCGGATCTGTATAATTCAGAAGATATTTTACTGGATTATAGTGTGAACTTTGCATGCGTGTCCGCTACGAACTGGCAGTAATCGACCACAAAAATGTTCCAACAGTTTTATTTAGGTTTTTATGCTCTTTAAAAGGAAACAATTTTCTGAGAGCTGTGCATAAACAGGACTTCTTCTATAGTACAAAAGGAACCTTCAATTAATGAAATAAAAAATCTAAAGTGGCAACTGACTTTATGGCTGCTCACTTTGCAGCTGTCGCTTTTAAAATAATAATTTGGGTGACTAAAGGCTGGAAGACAGCTGCACAGCTGAGGCGGCAGGCGAAAAGTAAAATGCATTGTTTCAAATGTATGGCAACACAATGTGTGTCTGAGGCCGAAGCTGATGCAAAGGCTGAGGCGCAAAGTTCGAGCATTTTAACTTTTTACAGCGCTATACGATAACAGCGCTTTTTTAAACATATTATGACATATTACGTTAGTTTTATATAGTAAACAAAAGTTTGAGCAAAAGTTACCTCTTTTCAAATTGATATAAAACCAAAAATATAATAAACAAAATTTATAAAAAAAGAAAGATTGACTCCAAATACAAAATATTAAAATATATTTTCCATTGACTTATTATGAGAACAGAAAATTGTTAACAGAATTCTTTGGCAGCCATGAAATCACGCCTCATCATAATGTTTGAACATTTTTCGTACTTCAGCCTCCATTTCAGCCTCAGCCACAAATTGTGTTCCATCCTTAATGCTTCATACATGTAGAAAAGCTTTAAATTATTGTGGGAATTACTGTCCTATTTCCTTTCATCAAATAATTTATGGCAGCCATTCATATAATTAAATAAGTTTATTTGTATTAATGAAAATTTGTGCACATTTTCCTATTGTAATAACAGTTTCGCAGGGTGTTAGTTCCGGATTAAAGAGCAGAAAGTTTTGAAGGCGAAGGTTTTGAAAAAAATTTAGGTATTTTTAAATAAAATTTCTAAGTATTCTCGAAAATAACAATCACATGCGTATTAATGTAGACAAATTACTCGTATTTCCACGCACTACAATTTGGATTGTGAACATTTTTTCTTCATAGTAGTTGTCATAAATTAAGCAAATTAAATACATATTGTACATCATATGTTAATAAAGGGTGGAATAAAACACAAACTATTTAGGAAATTATTGTAATTTTACTTCATTATGATGTATTGGTATTACTCAATTATGTATGGAACAAAATATCGGCCAAATGGGCGCCGCGACCTCGGCGGCACACCTCCATCCGATGGTCCAAATTTTCGATGACGCTGAGGCATAATGGAGGTTCTATGCCGTTAATGTGCCGAATTATCTGATCCTTTAGGTCTTGAATTGTTGCTGGCTTATCGACGTACACCTTTTCTTTCAAATAACCCCAAAGAAAAAAGTTCAACGGTGTCTAATCACATGATCTTGGCGGCCAATTGACATCGCCATTACGTGAGATAACACGGCCATTGAATTTGTTGCGCAAAAGAGCCATTGTTTCGTTAGCTGTGTGGCAAGTGGCACCGTCCTGCTGAAACCACATATTGTCCACATCCATATCTTCCAATTCGGGCCATAAAAAGTTCGTTATCATCTCACGATAGCGAACACCATTCACAGTAACTGCCTGACCGGCCTCATTTTGGAAAAAATACGGCCCGATGATGCCGCCAGCCCATAAACCGCACCAAACAGTCACTCTTTGTGGGTGCATTGGTTTTTCGACAATCACTCTTGGATTCTCATTCGCCCAAATGCGGCAATTCTGTTTATTGACGAATCCACTGAGGTGAAAATGTGCCTCATCACTGAAGATGATTTTCTTCGAAAATTGATCATCCACTGTTGCCATTTCTTGCCACCATTCTGCCCATTCACGACGTTTGGAATGGTCAAGAGGCTTTAGTTCTTGAGCCAATTGCACCTTGTAAGCGTGTAAATGCAAGTCTTTATGCATAATGTTCATCAACGACGAGCGTGAGAGGTGCAATTGTTGGGAACGACGACGAGTTGAGGTGGACGGCTCTTCAGCCACACTATCGCGAACAGCAGCCATATTTTCTGCAGTACGAGCTGTACGAGCATGCACTGGTGTTCTCACATCTTCTACAGACCCGGTTTGCTCGAATTTTTCCACGATTTTTGCGATTGTACGCACATTTGGACGATGAAATTGACCAAAAAAATTACGAAGTGCACGATATGCATTTTGATTTGAACTCTCATTTTCATAATAAGTCTGGATAACTTTAACACGTTGTTGGATTGTGTATCTCTCCATGGTTCAAATTGAGTAAGTCTGAAATCGAGAAATGTCAAATAAAATTCGGAAAAAAATTTGGCGTTTAGGTGTGGTTCACATTCAACATCGGCCCATACAATTTAACCACCCTTTATAATAATATCTGCCTGAGATATATGTATATCTGCACATAGAAAATACTATTAAGGCATTGAACAGAAATGTACATATGAAATGTACAAAGGCCACATTTGTAGTAAAATAGTTTCGAAAATATCTGTATATGTATGTAGTTTCTTATGAAGTTATTAAATTTGATACTATAAATTCCAATACAAAACGATGAAAGAAAACTATCAAACTAAAACTATTTTCTGTGGCAGAGTTATTTATTGGACATTGAATAATGGCTCAAGAAACCATGCAGCTGCTACTGTCTTCCTTAAATGTTTCATAAAATTGATGGAAATTCTTACGCACCCAAGTGTGTAAGAAAAAAGCAAAACGAAATTGCTAAAGGATACTTCAAAGACAAACTCATGTTGTAGTATTACATCAGTGGGGAAAAAGTGCTTGTAAACAAAGACTGCAAAATATGTCATTGTGTCAACTTAAATGCCTTTGGCCTCTGCGATCTCGTGTTATGACCTTTGCAGGAAAAGAAAAAACTGTTGAGTAATTTTATGCGAACTTTTGCCAATAAAGTCCTTTTTCTGACTTTGCTATATTTTTGCAAAGCAAAATGCTGGCAAGAAGGGTGGATTTTTCTCAGCCAGCTAAAAATAAGCCACAATCTTAGGCCAATATTATTTGGTTGTTTTTGTTATCATTATTATTTAGTTTAAATGTTTGTTTTAACACAAAATATATGTATGTACTTTTGCAAGCCAGAGTTGAACTAAAGTTTCGTTTATAGATTCAGTGACAAAATTCCAATGAATATTATAAGTTTTAATAGACACGGCATTTGCTTGTGTTTGGGACCTATCCCACGATGACGAACGTTAACCTGCCCTAATATTTTGATTAACCAAAAACTGATTTATTGCCCTAAAAGTGACGTTTGACGGCAATCTTCAATGTGAGCGATAGATTTAACTTCAGTCTTTTGCCCTCTTAAATACTGGCGAACCAGCCAGGTCTTTTCTTTAAATTAAAAACAATGTTACCAGCACCATTTTATTTAGCTCTGAAATCATAAATATTAAAGAGGACAACGATGTCTTGCCATATAATGTTATCGCTTAGAGAAGAAGACTGTCGACTGTCTGACAGTTACGCTAAACGGAACATTAATACCGGCTGTGAATAGTGTTAAGTACTTGGGGTTATACTTAGACCAACGTGTAACTTTGAAGGAACTCATCAAAACGAGGCGAAAATATCTTAATGTCTTTCGGGTCCGAAATTCGAACAAAGCTTGAAAAATAAGTTAGTTCTGTACAAGGCTTTACCAAAACCTGTGTGGTCGGACGGAGTTCAACTTTGCGGAGCAGCAAAAAACTCATATATAGAACCAGTGCAAAACTCTGCATACTATTACACAAGCACCGTAATGATCCCCAAGTCCTTGCAGCAAAGGAAACAATAAAAAATCTAGTTTCGGATGCGTTGAAAGACTGATCAATCAATCATACAAATCCATTAGCAATTTGCCTATAGGAGAGGCAGAAGAAGAGCGTAGACTAAATAGACTTGCCATTAAGATCCACATATAGCGTGTTTTTTTTTAGAGTGTCACCCATTTAACAGCTGATAGTTGCTTTTTTTTAAATTGCTTTGAAATGTCATTATGGATCGACTTACACCAGAGCGACGCGTGCAAATTGTTGAAATATTTAATCAAAATAATTGTTCTATTCGTCAAATTCGGCGCCACAATTGAGTTCTTCTTTGAGGAACTTTTGTTAACCAAATAATTTCACGTAATGGCCTAATTAACTGGCCAACAAGATCGTGTGATTTAACTCCATTGGATTTTTTTCTTTGTGGTTACATTAAGTCACTTGTCTACGTCGATAAACCACAAACAATTGAACACCTGGAAATCAGCCTTCGAATAGTTATCGCCGAAATACGGAGTTGTTGAAAATTGGTGTTCCAGATTGCGGCTTCTACGCGCCAGCCGTGGCGGCCATATGGCAGAAATCATATTTAAACCTTAATTTCATAAAATTTTCTTTCCAACAAAGTCCGTTTCGTTGATATTAAAAATATATTTCTTTGATTTATTATGATTTAAACATGTGTCACTCTATAAAAAGCACCCTTTACAAGTGTTACCACTGCTTCTTTGTTGTTGCACAATGGGGGCATTAACAACTGTTAATTCTTAGTTATTATTAAGTTCACTTATTGTTGTACAAACAGATTGTAAATAAAGAACATGTAATAAAAATAAAACTTCATACCATTCATTTTGTTACCATCTGCGAAGTTTCATTCGACAACTTTATAAATGACTGTGATTGAATGTTTGTAGCAAGATTTAATGACTGCGGTTAGAACAACCTGAAAAAGACCGATAGTTGGTTGTAAATAGATTTCGTGTCCGCTAAACCCTTTTGTTCTTACTCGCCATTTTGTTGCCATGTCGAAATAAATTATTTATTCAAATCGTTCGACAAATAAGTTTATTTGCTTAGTTTACATTTTTTCAAATTGCAAAGCTGAAAAATGAAGTTTTTACTATTTTTAATCTCAAAGAACTCAATTTAGAATTGCACACCAGCTCTAAGCGGCGTCCTTGCCACAGAAATATGCCTAAGCGGTATCGTTGTACGTACAAGCGCATGTGTGTTCCCCAACCATAGAAAGCAAAACAATGTTTCGTTTCCATGAATATTCATGCGGCCTGAATCATAAAGAAATTTAATTACACCTGGCAACAAATAGTTGGGGTTTAAAATAGATTGCAAAATAGAATGTGGAATTGCTAAGCCGGGTGGTATGAAAACCAGAGTTGTTTAACTTAAAGCCTGTATTGTTTCCGAACATATTTTGTCACATGTAAATTTTCCGTGATATGAAGATAAGAAGATAAAATATAAAATTCATTTGGTTTTAGTGCTCAAAGTAAGATTTTTCCAATTACATATATGTGTGTGAAGCGGTTTCACTAAATATTTATATATGAGGTCTGTTCGCGTATATGCGACTGTCGGTTTGTTTTGCTTCGACTCCAGCACATGTTTCAGCTATTCCGCAGACTTAGTTTAGTTTTGATGGGTATAAAAGTCAGAACTCTTCTGCGTGTTCGGCGATTTTCTGCTGTCAAAAAATATGAAATATACATGGAATTGATAAAATGAATACACACACACAGAATTAGTTTGGCTAAAATACCTATTTCAGGTAATGGCCTCAGCAAATATATACCCAACACCAAATTTCTTATCTTAGTTAGCCAAGCTACTGTTTAGGTACAACATTGTGAGCGGTGCATCCAAGTTAACATGAACAGTTGCTGTAAGCGATTTCATAGCAGGTGAAATTGGCAGCACAGCTGATTCCTTTTCGGTGGTTTTTGTGCCGCTTGGATGTCAATAGGGAAGTTGGTTTTGTTAAATAAGAAATTTGAACGTAAAAATGGACTGTAACTGTTAAGTTTATACGACTAAATAAAAGATTTGCGTTCAAAGTAATTTTTGTGTGATTTATTTAGCGTAGACAGGAATTGAGGGAATTAGAGCCATTCTAGAAGAAATTGATTCCTCGCAAGATTCCGATATGGAAAGTGGCACCATCTTCGACGATAACATTGACATAAATAAAGTGGGATTAAAGATTGCCAGGACGTTGAATCGTGTGCCATGCGGCATGAATTTAAAAAGACTAACCTTGAAATGAAACCAATATTTAAAGACTTTATAATACTCTTTTTCAGTGTTCCCTCTTTTTCCTGAATTGATTTTAGTTTTTGGTTTACACAGTTTTTGGAAATGTTAAAATGAGTCTGGAATACCGAGAAGTATTTTGTAAGCGTTTTGAAAGACCGAGAAATGTAAATGTGTTGCACAAAAATTAAAATAGTCGCAAAGGTTGAGGTAAAAGTGAGAGAGGGAACTGTAATGAGGTGATTTAAAAACCCTTAGCGCACAATTCTTATTGATTGATATTTTAGTTAATGTCATGTCTGCCAAATAAATTGCTCAATATTATTGAGTTAAAAAGAAAGTGGTTAACCAATATCCAATTTTCGCTTAAGGGATTTATGCCATTTGCTCAATGAAAAAATAAATACACTTCGAAATACTATTTAATCACAAATGATTATTACAAACATAATTAGAGAAAATTAAATTTCTGTATAAATTTCACTGTAATACTTTTTTCATCAACAAAAAAATTTATAATTCATTTAACTGCATCTCATGCTGTTTTGTTGCTGCAAAAAGCTGTAAATTAATTTGCAAATAATTAAATTGTAAATGAGTATTATAAGTTAATTTTTTACAATTTGATGTGAGTTTTTATTATTAATTAAAAGGATTTTACTTTTTCCCTAAAGCCGCTATTTAACATACCCACTTACCAGATTTAAATTATTTGTGTGGATGTGTGTGTATGTTTTTTATATCATCTATAATTTAAACAAAAATATTTAAATGAAAGCAAAAATGTATAAACAAAATATTTATGCATAAACAGCTATTGATTTTATTTAATACATAAAAACATTGAACAAAGACATCCGCTTCTTCGTGTGTCGTCTGTTTTATATGAGTCGTCACGTGGTGGCAAAAGACGCTGGCGTTTTTGAAACTGACGCTTGCGGTGGTAAAACTGATGCAAGCGCTATTTTGAAAGTTGACATAGAATCCGTCATGCGTTGCTGTAGTAAACACAGTATTTATTATTGCATCATTTGTGTTGCCGACACATTTACGAGGGTAAACATGTTGTTCTTATATAATTTACAATTAAAAGCGAAGTCATCAATGAATAGATGTTAATTCAACATCGTTTGATTCATCGGAAGACAAATCGGGTAATTTTACCATTTCTAAATCCGACAATAATTAAAAACAGTTTAAAATCTATATTTTAGTCAAAATTTTTTAGGTTACTATTTCTTGCGTATAAATTACAAAACAAATATAAAATAAGTCACAAGTTCTTGCATCGGTGGAGACAGTTCTCAGTTGTAGCAGCCCAATTGCATCGTTAAGGATAAGTTCCAAAACGTCAAAACAGATTGTAGTGCTGCAGTTTTTGTGCTGTATCAATACAAAACCAAGCCAAGGTGTTGGCAACATTGTAATTAATAGAAACTTTGGATACTTTTTACGTTTGGCAACACTTTTTTGCCCCTCAGTTGCTGTTTCCCCTCGAAAATCCATTTTTTCTTTAATATATAAAACTAATTTATATACATTTTATGCAAATATTGACAAAAATAATTAATTTCTGTTCATTCGCCATTTTTATATTTGCACCTTATATTTCCTCAGTGTGAACAAAGCGCCAACGCTGTGCCCTTTACAAATGCATGACTTTTGATATAAGTTGTTGTTTAACTCTAGCGATCAGATTTAAAATCAATAATAATCTTTTAGTTGAATTATTTTTCGACAGGATTCATAGAAAAAACAAATAGTTTAATAACTTCATAAAATTAAATAAATCAATCAATCTTCATCACATTTAACCACAAAATTGTTTTATAAAAAAAAAATATTTCATTTATTTCAAATTTTGATAACATAATTAGGTTTTTTATAACTGCAATAAATTGTTTAATTGAGATTGAAAAATTGGGGTTGGGTTTGGAAAGGGGGGGGGGGGGGGGGGGGGTAATATGAAACTATTTGAAAAACATATTAAAGAAGAATTTAATTTTAAACTTCAAATCGATAGTGGAAAATTGTACATTCCGGTGAAGGAATAAAATATCAATTGTTACTGTGGGCTGTTCTATTAATAAGGAAAACTATTTTCGGAATTTTCAATAAAATTGTATATAGAAAATTTTACAGCATAAACATTTTAAAAATATTTCTATATAAACTACAGTTGAACCTCGATTATCTATGCTAAGCCCTTTGCTCTGCGAACCTGATAATCGAGTTTCAGCTGTTTTTTATTTAGAGATATATTTAAAATTTTGCTATTGTAAAATTTTATATAAACAATTTTATGCAATTGTGTTTTTCAAATGGATTTTACTCGTAAACAAAAATATTAATTTTTCCTAGTTGTTTTGCCAAAATTGTTTTCTTCTTTGGAAAATTTTCTAATCTCGAGAGAAGCCATTTTATTTTGTCAAATGTCCACTGATTGTTAAAACTCCTTAGGAACTTTGTTTTTAGATTTCCAAACAAATTAGTAAATTAAAGTTTCTATTTTGTCGCAAAAATATCTAAATAAAAATATATTTTCAGTCACTAATTTGAAAATATTTTACTTTATTGCAATTTTTTATACTCGTAGTTTTCCGTTAGTGCCTGTTTTAATTAAAAAATAAAAAATATACAAATAAATTTTAACAATTATAACTTTATTGATTTGGTTTTATTTGTTTCAATTTTAGCTTGCAGTAATTTTCCGTTCTGTGTTTTTAATATTTGAACTTATTTCTAATAGGAATTAATTTCAGTACATTATTTTGTTTATTAATTTTTGTCTGTGTTAAATTTTTATATTTCTACTGCGGAGAAATTTTAGCAGATCAAATTTAATTTTTGAAAAATTAATCTAAAGACTTTAGAACTTTAAACTTTTGATTTTCTACTACTTACTTTTCATACTTAATTTATTTTCAAAGTCTTTTAAATTTCTGATTCTAACTTATTATTTTGTTAATTGAAAAAACAAAGGCAAAGTCGTGAAATTTCGATGAAACTTATTAATGAATCAGTAAGTTTTTTTTTTAATGAATTGATCTCACAAACCAGAGCTCCGAATGAAAGACAAAGAATAATAAGAGAAGAGTAAATTAACAATTTAAACCAAAAAAATATTTCACTGCCGTTGCTTCTTTTTATTTTAAAGCAATTGAAAAAAAAAATATTTAATACAAATTAAAGGAATGCCACCGGGTTCGTTAACTGACACACATTTTTGCCACTGGCAGTAATATTTATTAAAACTAATATTGATAGATTTGGGCAACTGCCTACACAAAAATGGATTTCACAAAAATTTTTTCAAGTCAAAATAATTTTAATACATTTTAATTGAAAAGAGCATCGATATCTTAATTAATTTTTTTGCCATTAAATGAATATTTAAAAATTGGTTAAACAAAATGGATTTTTTCCAAAATAATTTTAATACAATTGAAAAGAGCTCTATCGAAACTTTCTTTGAGTTTTTTCAAAATTCGATTCTTTTTGTGTTGAAATCAATATTTTCGGAGACCCATTCACTTTCTTAAAAAAGTTTCATATAGAAGTAATATTCGTACTATTGATGTGAATATCGATAGACTCAAACTTGTCTTATACAAAAATGGATATTTAAAAAAATTCGAAATTTCAAATCATGGATGGAGATTCAATTAATGGAGGTGCTAAAATTAAGTGAAAATGAACACAAACCGCCTATATTCTAAGTCAAATCCATGCTTATTTTTAAATAAAACAAAAACGTTCAGAAATTACAGAATCGCCTTAAAAACCAAGCCTTTCTAATTTGGGAAAGTCCCGAATATCAAAGATAAACTGAATGGTCAATGATTTGCGACCCTGAAAAAGCAGTTTAAAAACCATGTTATGGAGGTGTCTCAAGAGGAATGGAAAAACTGCTACCACAGATGGTTTGAAGGAATGCAAAAGGGGATTGATCATCAAGGGGAATATTTTCAAAAGCAATAAAGCCATTTTCACTCAAAAGTCTTTGTTATTGTTTACTTATTCCGGAAACGTAAATAGTACCCCTCGTATAACCAAATATTTTTGAAAATAAATCCTTAAACTTGTATTATACTGTAAAGAGGCTTTAATGAGAAACAATAAGCGGAAATTTTTACCAACCACTGGCCACATCTATGGCACATTGTGCGCCATTAGGTCTTCTGCTTGTACAGAACTGCTGGCTTAGAAGTCGCAGCAAAAATTCTGTATGTAAAAACCTTTTATTATTTTTACTACTTTTATTTATTATTATATTAACACATTTAGTTTTTTAATGCCCTTTGGAAATCAATTTACACAATTTTGTTAACTTGTCGGCTAAAAACTTAAAAATTCTGCCCAGATTGTTTTTCCTTTGTGAGAGGCCATCACTTTTTACAACAATTTACAACGGAAAAAAAATCTTTTTTCCCAAAGCATATTTATATATTATTTTTTTTTTTTTAAGAACTAACAATAAAAATTGTGAGAAAAAACTATTGTGACCTTTTGCTCGAATAATATTTTTATTAATTTCATAATTAATTACATCAATAAAACTTTAATCGCATGCGGAAAAGTTTTTTACGCGAAAGAGTTTAAAAATTGAACATATCTATTGTTCATATATAATATATTTATATTAATAACAAGAATGAAAAAAAATATATAAAACAACTTCGAAATGTTGTTGAGAAAAAGCCTACCAGATATTTGAGGGAAAAACCCCAACGAATTTATATAATTTTTATGAGTTTTAGATCAGAAAAATGAGAAAAAAATGTGTATCATTCCATACTGTGGCGGCTTTATAATTAGAAATGACGTTGCAGTTTACGTTTATTGTACTTGAAAAATTTGTACTAGAAACAGAAAAAAAAAAACTGTAAAAATAAGTAAAATCGTAGAAAATCATGTCACGTCAGATCAGGAAAATTATTTTCAATTATTTCCAATATAATATAAAATTTTTCTTTTAAAAATTGTTCAATTGTTTCATCTTCAAATACACTAAAAAGACAGGAAATATGTTAAGCATTAACCACCCAAGTAAATCTTCTATGATCACTTTTACAGATTAAACTCATCAGGATTCCATTGAGATTTATTCGTATGATCATTAATCACTTGGCCGATGGGGCAAGGATTCACACCTCAGTCGGTCTTATAACGGAATAACGACTCCTAAATGAAAATTGTTAAAAAATCGTTAAAAGTATTCCTCTGTATGGTGCCAAGTACTTACAACAAGAGTATCATTTATAATCGAAAACTGATCTCATGTATGATCTGATTTCTAAAAGATTCGATATTGATTCAAAGTGCTGGCTGGGTACATAGACACCCACATACATATGTGCCCTTATACCTACACCAACACAAGAATAGAAATATAATGAAAGCACAGCACGGCCCACGGGAAACGGAAGAGGGGTTTGAATAGTCTATAAGTTTTCATTTTTAATATTTCTCGAGTTTCTTCTCAAATATTAAGTCGGGCAATTCGCATTTAATTGGAAATGATTTAATTTTAATCATTTATTCGATTTTCGGCTTTTTATCCCAAAGAAAACGACAAATTGAGTCGATACCTGTATTTTAAAAATTATTAAGCTGCACTTTTGCACAACTTGTTCTTAGTTCATTAAACTGATGTTCCCAATTCATTAAACTGATGTTCCCAATTCATTAAATTAGTGTTCACGAAAAGCCAAATAGCCTTGAATGCGCTCTCGTTAATGTTGTTGGATTATTCTATACAGGCGTCGTTCGTTAGTCAAATATTTTGGTCAATAAGACATTGAAGTTTTTGGAAGTTCATAGCCAGCGTTTTGTTGTCAAATCGGGCGATTAGTCATTTAGTCTGACGGGGCCGTTTTTACATTGTAAACGATGATTTTCAAAATGAAATTCAATTATTTTATTTCATTATTTCATTGTTTTTAAAGCCTGAATTGCAACAATAGGTGTTAAACTATTTTCAGTTAGACCTGAAGTTGGGCGCAGAACGTATAAAAATATTATTATTTTCTCGAAAAGCTATTCGCATTCTATGAATGGAAATGTTGGATGCCACCAGGAGAGAAATCACTCAAAGTTGGCCGCAATCATTACCAGTAGAAAAGAAAAACAACTTATTTAGTTTAAAAGAAAGTTGGTATTACTTGTCACTGTGGGATGGGAAAAATAATTAAGCGCCAAGAATTATTGCATAAGTAGAAATTTGAACGAAAAGAATATATGATATATATGCGATATAGAGTATTTTGTATTATATTCTTTCAAGTTCTGAGTTAAAACTGAAATTAAATGCTTTAAAGTTCATGGAGAAAACGTTTCATCTTTTTTGGCCAACCAGAGAACTCGCTAGAGGCGTAGTGCCTTGAAAACCCCGACTTGATTAATTGTTTGATATTTAACAAATAGAGCAATAAACAAGTTTTATTTAAATGTGTTAAAGCAGCATGAAATATTGATTTTACAGACACAGTGTAACGATATTAGTTCATGGGTACAAAAATTGTTGTATTATTTTGACACGATTTCATGTTTGTAGGCCGATGTTACTATCGCCGATAATAAAACTAAAGTGAGAAAAAAGTATATTTTGGCTTTATAATGAACTTTCATAGACAATTGAAATTGTTCACATCGATTCGCGGGTCCTTGCTTTGCAGGATACTCTGTCTTAGTACTTCACACAACATGTGCTTTTGATGTTGAGTTTTTATTATTGAAAATGTACCGCCTCTTTAATGGAGAAACTTTTTAAATTGGATTTTGTAGTAATTTCTGTGGTAACAGGTGCTGCCGCAATTGCGAAATGTGTTAATGAAAGCTCCGTTTACATTTCAGCTGCAACCAACCCATCAAACAATTTGCAAAAATTTGATTTTTTATCTTATAGATGACCCCTCATTTTCCGTTCTGTTTGTTGACGCACTAAATGTCGGAACAACATCAATTCTGTGAAATTCGAGATCTTGTGTGTTTTATTTCTCAATATTTGTTGGCTTGTAAAACTGCGTCAGCCAACTGGAGTAGCGGCAACTTCAGTGGCAACAGTGTGTACAAAACATAAAGTACATACATACATAAGTGTGGTTGTACGCGTAGAAGGAAATTAAAAAAAAAATAAAATAAAAAACGACAGCTACCACCACAGAAAATTTATAATAATAAAATACAAGCATTTTCTCGCTGCTGCTGATGTATGTATGGAAACGATGAAAACGTGTTTATTCAACGTGACACACTTGAGCTGCTAAAAGAAAAAAAAAAAACATTTCAGCAGTTTTTTTCTTTTGCCACTTCAGGTTGATAAATGCAAATTTTCTGTATAAACGGGGCCAGCAAAAAATGTTAATTTAAAGATTGATGAAAATTTCAAACTAGATTATTATAAAGTTTCTGAACAAAATTCCTCAGTAATCGGCAAATTCTAATACGACGTTTTGTTTCTGTGAAGCCAGAAAATGAAATGCTCCTCTGCATAGAAATTTTGGGCTCACCTGTAATACGAGTACATTTAAATCAATAAAAAAATTTCAAAACAAATGTTATCACTATATTAAAACGCCTTTTTCAATTTTAAGTTAAATAAAAAAATATTAAATTTTCATAGAATTTTGTTTTATTATGAAATTAACAGGCAATTGATGAAAGCCGAAACGGTTTGAATTCAAATCATAAGACGTACCGATTCCATATTCCAAATCTGTTTCATTTTCCATTAAATACAAAGCAAAGAACAATTTTCCCAACTAAAGACGGCAGTGGGTTGCCGAGTATATTTTTGACGTCGCCTAAACGAAATTCGACGAATTGAAGTCTGCTAAGGCAGAAATTGCCACATTATAAATTTTTCTTAGTTCTTATAATATTGAAAATATTTTAATTGTACAATTTGGAATCATTCCGCTATTCACGTTGTATCCTGTTTCTATTCACAACAGAAAACGTCAATCCAAATAAGGAACCGGACTTGCTTCCATTGATAAACAATTTAAACCTTTAATTAAATATTTTAAATGATGCATTTACATGGTTTTTGTTTTGAATTAAATTTAATGGTCCTGCAAGCTGAAGATGACTACAAATTGTATAGGGGCAGCCGTGTACCCGGGTTCTATTTTTGTGTGCTGACGATTAAAATGGCAAGAGGGCTGCAAACTATTTTCGCAAAGAGTTTCTTGAATCTCAAGAAGCAAATAAATTGTTAACAAATTCATTCCACGTCTGTAAACACTGAAATCGGTGCCAAATATTATATAGCAAATTGGTAAAACGTCGAAAAAGGGAAGTAACAATTGATAACTTATGAACGGCTTAA
Organism: Epicampocera succincta; assembly: GCA_932526305.1. Taxonomy (NCBI): domain Eukaryota; kingdom Metazoa; phylum Arthropoda; class Insecta; order Diptera; family Tachinidae; genus Epicampocera; species Epicampocera succincta. The sequence goes on from OW052034.1 coordinate 66,829,913, forward strand.
AAATTCATATAAATAATAATAATAATATAAAATAATAATTACCAAGAATTTTCGTGATTGGTTTGTTTCGAGCATATTTGCTTATTATTTATAAAATTTGTCAACATTTTAAAGTTGTTTTAAAAAGTAAAAAAAAAACAGCTTCAAAGCTTGTTATGCTTTATTTTCATTCACAATAATTTTTCCTACTACACATTTATTTTGATGCTTAAAGCTCGGGGCATATAGAATCCATCATGTGCCATTCGTCGTCTTTTTTAAATGACGTTCGCGCAACGCTGGACTATGTTGGCACAATGACTACTTTGTGAACGCATATAAAATCTTTACTTTTGGACAAAAATTCCAATAAAAATAAAGAAAAAATTAACTAACAGCTGTCAACGTACGTTGGAAGTTGCCCCACTTTGATACGTGGCGTTGAAGTTGATGTACAAAACCTGTATTTTGACTTAGTTGTCAGGTGTTGCGCGGCCTGGAACCGGCAGATTTCACGACAAATTTTTGGTCGCGCATATTTGTGGTCAAGCATCAAAAACTTACATGACGTCGATGAAATTTTCTTAAGCCGGCGAAAGACGAAGAAATCGAAAGCATGTGACCATGTTTTAGTTTTCAAGTGTTTTGGTAACTTAAGTAACTTTTTACCTCAATAATTTTTTTTATTTGTTATATCTAATTTCTTTTTCAATATCAAAAATACCTTTTACACAAATATGTAATTGCATATGTAAAGCTTTCTAGAATAATTTATATTTGACAATAGTTGAAATTTTTTTTATTATATATTATTTATTCTTGGGACCAGGAGTTGACATATGCAGTGCATTGCACCAGAACTGCTTTAGGGAGGAGGAAAAAAGCAGTAGTGTTTAGCTATTTGTTTATTCTACATTGCAGGGATGAGCATGTCAGAATTTTAACTGATGCTTTTTTTCTGGCTGTTCACTGCCCAGCGTAAATACCTTCGACAATGCACAATCAAACATCAGTGTTTTTTGTGTTGGTCTTGGCAAAAAATTTCTTTGCTATTTAGGTAGGAACCGAACCTACAACCTCTGGACTGTTGGGCGAATACTCTACCAACTCATCCATTGAGGCAATCCCGTTTACAACAAATTTTTACAAATAAAATTTTTTTTGTTGCTTTGACGATATAGTTTGATTTCTGCTATATATGATATTTGTTTCGTTGAATATGCCGGTGCTGCCCCCGTTTAGTTGTTTGTATAAAATTTAAAGTTTCGATTCCAACCCTCTGTCGACATGTTCAATCAATTTAACGATTCTGGCATAAAGATGAATGATACAATTCAAATCAAAATCAATTGATTTGTAGTAGAGTTCGCATGGCTTCATATTGAAGTCTCTGTAATCGCTCCATTTGTTGTACTTTTCTTAGTCTCCATTAAAATAAAATTTTTCGCCGATTTTTATTTTATTGCGATTTCCAAATTTTAGTTCTTCGTTTACAATCAACTTTCAACTTTTTCTATTACTGGGTTTTAAAGTCTTTAAAATAATAACTTAAGGCCGGTTTCACTATCTCGAACATTAATCTTCGCCTACATTTGGAGCGGCAAAAACCCTGATACGCAAGTTTTTTTTGTTGCCAACTGAAACAGTAAATTCTAAGGTTTCGTATTATTTATATAATATGGTCACTCTGTCACTCAACAACCGGTGATTTCCCTTAAAACAGCTGTCATTTTCCATCTTTATCACGAAGTTGCCTTGCATACTTATACCAGGAAAATTCTATTGCATGAGAATTGTGTTCCCAGCGCAATCCTGTTACTTTGCTAGAGGAAAAATATCACACGAAAAGATCTGAAAATGTTGCTTTGAATTTAAAAATAATATTTTCTAACCGGGTGCCCTCAAATCCAAATGGTGGTGATATATTGGCTATAGCTAAAGTCTATTTCTCGTTTTCTAAAAAATATTTTAAAACCAACCTCATATGTTGTTCCCAGTTAATGCTACAGAGCATTTTTTCCAATGTTTATGTCTAAATGTATGAGAGGTTAATGTTATGCATGAATGCTTTTTATTTTAGATGGAGCAGACTCTTGGGTTCACTCATTCGTACATAGAAATAAACACTTTCCCACAAACGTACACACCCACTGAAAGCAACGTTCTAAATTATGCTTATAACACACATTTGTTTGTCCTATTACATGTTTTTGCTTACAAGTACGACTACGACTATATGCACATCCTTTTAAATTCATCCTTTGCACTTTCTCCCTCTTGCTCTCGCTCTCTCTCTCTCGCTAAGCATTTGTTTATTTTGGTGGAAAACAGGCATCAAATAAAATTCGCATATGCTTAAGGACTTTCGCAAAACGTGAGTTTGTTTTGCAAAATTTTTAAATGGCATATGAACTTAACGGATGCGAGTAGCTCAGGACAGAAAAAACTTGTGCAGCTCCATCAGGTGTGACGAAACGCATTAAGGGGAAAAAATGTGTCAAAAAAAGGTATTTTTTTTCCCCCCAACAACTGAATGATGCTTATGCTGATATGAAACAGAATTTTTGAATTCGTCAGTAGGTGGAGATTTGTTTAATATTTACATACACGGGTAAGTCGTTGTTCGAAAATGTTTAAATTTACAATCTTTATTTAACTGCTTGGTTTTGAAAAACTTCAACTTTCGAGTAACTTTAATATGGGCTCCAATGATGGCCAAATATTTTTGATTTTGTGTAGCGACGAGAGCAAATTTTCTCAATTTCGCTTCCATCATCATCATCATCGAACCTATTTTTCTATATTTCAGTTAAATAGGGCGGATAACCGATTATGGTGTGGGATGAGAAACGAGATGTTTATAATCAAGTCATTGAAAATATAATATTAAATAGATATATCCAGGCGTACTTTCCCGTAATTTGTCGGTCCATTAATTGCAATTGAAGGGATTATGCACACAAATAAACACTGTGTTACCACTTGCATCACAAATGCTATCCCACCTGCGTGAGGAAAATGATGCGTGATAGCATAGTTCACTGCGATAACGAACCCCAGCCATCAAGTCACCTGGCTCGAAACTTTCTAAGCGATAAAGATGTAAATATTTTGATTTGTCCACTACAATAAGGCGTTCTAAAGCCCATAGATAGATTGTAAATTGGGAAACTAAAAACAAAAATCCAATAGAATTGCATTTAATTATAAAGAGACGAGGGAAATAAGATACCTCGCAATATCACTACTCGACTCTATGTCTTCCAGATTATAGAAAATAGCGGCTACGTCATCAAATATTAGATTTAAGTTGAGTTTTGCCAGAAAAAGTCCTTTAACTTAAATTATAATCTATGGAATTAAGAAAACATGATTTTCTTTTTCATTAAACTTATAAAGATATAGTAACGCCAGGCAGTCTATAAATTGGTTCAGCTGCTTGTTATGCTGCTATAATTTAATGAAACTTAATATAAATAAATGCAGTTTCATGTTTTCCCAATAACTGTCAATTAGAGTCAGTGAATACATTTTTTAATCTGAGGATTTTGTTGGATGCGAATTTAAACTTTTTTAACTTTACTTCGGCTGTAAACCTGTGTTGGAATATGGATTGATTGTGTGGAAGCCGCATTGACCACATAGAATCTGTTCAAAAGTAATTTCTTCTATTCTGTGTGAAGAATGTCCAGCGTTCTTATGTTGGTCTTTGCCAACCCTTAAAAGTAAGAGCTGAACCGGATTAATGGTATGCTGGAACATTTTGTTATACTTCAACTTTCCTCAATACTCTTTATGTTCTAGCGATCCACTCTCTGTAAGAACTCAAAGAACAAACTTAGCAATGCCTGATCCTTTTTGAAGATTATATGGCTGTTTCAGCCAATCATCCAATTCAATAATTCATATAAATTGTTTGTTATTGAAAAGTTTTTTATATTCTCATCTTGCAATAATTTTTCTGTAAAGAAATATTCATAGACTTTTATATTAATATATAAAAAAATAAATGATTTAAGCATTTTTTTATGGTCGCTGATGTGATTTGAAAAAATAGTTCTTAAAGCCTTATGGAAGCTTGGAGGAAATTTTACAAATTCACGTGCAGGACTGACTAATTAAACAATAAAACCTATTTTAAAATTGGGGGTTTGCCCCACGAAGTCGAAAATTGGCCTTCGATTAAGAGGCATCTAACTGACTTGTCGGAAATCATTAATGTGAGGGGTAAATGGAACTATTTAAGGGGCGGTACTTTAATTTTATCACGATGTTGAATTTTAGCGTTCGCCAACAAGTTGATCAGTTGGTACCTGATAAAAAGCAAATTTAACTATTAATGTGAGCGGTAGACGAACGACGGACGGGCAAAGAAAAAAAAGCAACCAACCACAAATAAGAACCGTTCGAAAATTCTCACATCATTTTATTTTCACATTGTTGATGCCTCTGCGCTTTTTTACAAGCCCTTTTACTCAAATTAAGTAGTAAAAATGAAGCTCTTAAGTTTTTAATTATAATAATTAAGTATTTTAGTAAATCATTAAGCTAAACCGCTAATCCTTTATTGTGCATCTGCTATTTTTGTTGTTGTTTAAAATAATAAACTTGAGGAATATTAAAATATGCAACTTAATCTCCACGCGGTATGATTAAAAAAAATATGTTAGAGCGCAACCACAGCGCCGAATCAACTATGAAAAATTACTAACACACTTGATTGCATTTAGATAACTTTATTATTTATTTTAACAAAATTTTATATATGAGTATATTCTGGAGTATTTTCTTTCACGCTACCAACACTACTGATTTCTTGTCTTCCCGTTTGGTTGTTGACTGGACTGGTCACGTTGCATCGACATGTGGAACACATACAGACGCAAAGAAAACACTAGTTACGTTTTTATTGGAATATTTCCGCAGTTCTTCTTCTTCTTCTTCTTCTTCTTCTTTTGGCGCTACAGTCCGTGGTGAACCTGGGCCTCAACCAACAAAGTTTTCCAGCTGGCACGGTCTTTAGCCAGCGTTCTCCAATTTTGCACACCAAGTTGGTTGAGGTCCCTCTCCACTTGTGTGCGCCATCGGTTCCGTGGGCGTCCTCTACTGCGTTGTCCCACAGGTTCGGAATCGAAGATTCTACGGGTCGGAGCAGTATTCTCCATGCGCTCTACATGGCCCGCAGTTCTACTGTCAAATAAATAACTACGAAACAGCAAGACGAGAAATAAATTGTCAAATAAGACAAAGTAAAAATTAATTATGAAAAATTCTCTAAATAAACCGGAAAGTTGAAAATCAATTAATAGGGGAAATATCAACTAACCAGAATATTGAGGTATAGAGTTTTGAAGTCGAATAAAATAAAGATTAATTTTTTAAATTGACAAGAAATTTATACTTTACTCGAAAGGTAATCTTCTGGCATTATAATTTAAATATGATCGCCACGGCTGGCTCGGACATAGTCTAATCGGGAGGTACAATTTTCGGCGACTTTTTCCAACATTTGGACGTAGTTCGAACCGAACCATGATTTTCGAAATAAATTTGCACAATTTGGAGTCTTTGTTCCGGCCTCAGTCTATTCATGTTGAAATGCCAAACCAAACTAAACATAAATCACTTGACAGCTGATACCTCTTTAAAAAAAACACCCTTTATATGCACTCTTTGGATACAATTGGATCCGCCATATGTGTACAGTTTTGTAAATTTTTTTTGCAGATTTGTTAATAATAATTTTTTTTATTTTTCCCCCCACGAAAAGTTCTAATGAACAATAAAAAGTTAAAATGCTAATAAACATACTCTTCACCTCTACCTCAGCTTCGGCACTTGAAGTAATTACTTTAACTTGGCAAGTGCTCGTCACTCTCGCTTACGTTTAACTAATTGAAAATATCACAACAAAAGAGTCGTTACAGAAGCCAATTACTTAACAGCCCTTAAAACAAACAACTCAAATATGTGTTCAAGTGGCCAAATTAATAAAATTTGAAAAAGCAAAAATTCGATGAAGTTGTCTTAATTTTTCAAAAAACAAATAGATATTAATTAATCAAGTCTTTTAATAAATTTTCGTTTCAAATATAATAAATGCATTTTTGCCAAAGACAATTAATTACATATCGTACAAAAATCAAGTCATTACTCGACTACGTCTAAGTAATATAGACCGTAAGTAGTGCGACATTGGCAGGTATGTTGTTGTTTTTAGGTAAATGCTGTGTTTCTTTTTAATTCCCTCATTTTACTTGGCAGGTTTCTCAATATTTTGCTAAATATATCAAAATCAATTTTATAATATGAAAACATTTGTTTTTTGTGTTATTTTACTACAACGACTTCCATGCGAGCTTGTGAAGTGAATTAGTAAAATTATTTAACAAAGTTAATTGTATAGAGGCAACATGAACAGGAAACATTGTGCCACGTTTGAAAATTACAATTCAACCATAATGCCGCAAATATTCTTGTGAAATTGTGAAATGCAATAGAATAAAGAAAGTTTTTGTAGCTTTTGCCTTTACAACTGAACGTATGAATTGAGCGAAAATATACTTGTATTAATTTTTTCTAAAGTACAATTTAAATGTCAAAAGACCTTTTTCTGCTCTTTCAACAGTTTCCCAGCACTTTTGCTTCTACCGCTATAGCAGGTCTGTCTGCTGCTTTCGTGGCAGCTGTGGCTCTAATAAAGACGAAAGTGGAATAAATAAGTTTATGTACAAATAAACATTTATTTTCTTTTTATTAAGGCAACGTTTTTATTTAAAGGTAATTACCTTTTAAACTTGTTAGTTGAGCTGTACTGACTGTTTAGCAACCACTTGTTTACCTTCTCCAAGAATCTTTCGTTTTGTTGAAGTTGTTAATGTATATTTTGCAGCTTCACTCGTTCGAAAATTATGGTTTTGACATCGAATTTCATGCTGAAAGAAAAGAGAAGCAAATGTACATTTAATATTATTTTATTTTTTTGCCAGAAATACTAAACGAAGTGTTGCACTTGACATTGATATTTGAAACTGGCGGCAGGGAAAGAGAAATCCAAAGAGAAAAGAACACATCACTCTGGAAGAAGTAAAAGTGCATATTAAAAATATTTTTGTACTTCAGACTTCATTTTTTAAGCCAAGAAAATATAAAGTAAACATTTTCTAATGCCTCCTTAAAAACTTAAAAAAAATTATGGCGAATTCACTTCAACTGAATGCGAATTAAAAACAAAATTGTCATTAATAGTTGTAATAATTATTACAAGATTAATTGAAGAGTTTCGATAAATTTCAAAGAAATATATGAAATCTTTAGATCCATATTCAGGCAAAAATTATTTTTATTGAGTGAATTATTCAGCTGGAAATACTCGTATCGTCAAATAAAATTTTATTTAAATAGAAAAATGAGCAAAGAATCGTTAAAGAAAGCAAATGTTTTTAGTTTCAGTTAACACGAATTTAAGTTGCAATATTAATTTTTTATGCTGCTGTAGGGAGACCTCGTCACCTGCTGCGGTACGTATACCCGCTAAAAACCTCCTTGTTTCCTTTGTGAAAGATATCCACAGCGGAACTGCCAGGCATTACGTTGAGGCACTCAGTGCTTCATTAACTCGTTATTCCACCTTGTCCACAGCATATTCGAGGTCTCTTTTTTGTTTCTTAGAAAAATGAGATCGCAATATTTTATTACTGATGTCTATTTATTTTCGAATTCAAAAATTTTTTCAAGCTGGTAACACTGATAGCTTTGAGACCTTAACCTTTCTCTTTCTTCTGCCCAATGACAACGTTCAGCTCCTGCAACAACTTTCTTGTTTTTTCAACTTTTCTACACGACATTTCCTAGTAAATTAATCAAACAAATGGTTTCTTGTAATTGGTTAAAATTATAATAAAATATAAAATTATAATAAAATTAAGAAAATTCCAAAGGATCTTTTCAGCCATAAAAAAATATTATTCGCTTTTGTGATTTATATTATGATTTGAAAACAATCGAAATAAAGAAAACAGCTGCGTTTCTGTACAAAACACATACAAATATCAGATAATGGCACATGTGGTTTTAAAATCGCATATGTTTTGAAACCATGTGGTATTCAAGATAGTCCTGTATATACGTTTTTTTTTTTAAATTTATATGTAGATATTGCTGAATTTTTGTTGTTGCCATTGTTACATTTTTGAGTTATTGAGTTTTCCTTGTGAATTTTTTTTATCAGAATTAATCGTATTCCTTTTGTAATGATTTTTATTTTCGCTCAATAAATAGTGACAGCAATAGTGACACAAAAAGGAAATCGCTATTTCACCAAATATATATTAACATGCTCCCCTTTTTATTCTATGAAATATGTCCAACAACAACTGGAGCTCTGACTTCGGGCCACTGAAGAGTTGCTTCAAATTCTCTGGCAATAACTCAACCGCAGGGGTTTTTCTAAGGTTTTATGTTGCTGAGGTAAAAGAAAACTTTATACTATTTGTTTTTTGCTTGTTTGAAATCAAACAGAAAATTTAATTTGTTTGCACTCTATTATTGGCCAAATGCAATTTTCTTTCGCAAAAAACAATTTATGTCAATTAAAAGCAAACCATGTTAATTTATTTATTACCTTACAAATTGTTCAAAGAGAATTCGAATGAAAATGTTTTATAAAAAGACAACAACAGCAACAACAACAGAGAGAGAATTGTTTATCAACTGGTCGTTTGTCAAAACACAAACTATAATTAAGAAACATTCATTTTCAGACCGAAATAACTTTTGCATGAAATTAAAGAGATAAACAAAAGTCTTCGCTTCGACAGCACAAGTGGGTGTTTGCGAAGAAGCCAAAGTTTTGCAGAAACTTGAAGTGCACGCAAGAACATTTGAGCAAAGCCAAAGGAATGTAAATATATATATATATATGTGTGTGTTTGTATGTGTATATAGATACATACGTATGTGTGGGTGTGTTGTTAGTTTGCCTTGTGGGTGCAAGGAATATATTTTTAAACTATGAACAAAAATAATTGCCTCAGAACAATTAAAGCAGGTGAAAATTGCTCGGCAACCAATTTGAATTTCACCGACATATTTAAATACTTGAACTTCTTATTTATTAGAGGACGATGTCAAGATGGACGTCATACACGTATAAGTTTTATTTTTTGTTTGCTAAATTGCAGATTGATTCCTTTCGAATCTAATAGTTGCAGCAAAAATTATCGAGGTATATCGTGAGCATCGTCACAGTTTGAGGGTGCGTTACACTGTTCTATGGATATTACAATGGATTTTGCTCCGATGAGATCAAGAAACTTGTTTCGTAAGACCACACATTCTTATGCCCAACGCGATTTTCATTGAGGGCGCCTCATTCACATGTGATGGAGAACCCAGTGAATCGCATTACAGGAAAAATACTTTCCCACTTATAGGATAAACTCTCAATGTGGGCAAGTTCATATCGAATGTATCTAAACAGAACTCCCTCTTTTTCGCTCTGCCTATACCAGATTTTTCAGTTCCGACACAGTGTGTCACACGTCACATGAATAGGAGTCATCCCCTGAGTACTGATCCTAAATAATAAATGAAAAATTATACCAATTGTCCAATTAATTTTTCTACATTTTCGGTTCGATGGGATATTCTAAATACCTCTTTTTTTATAAGTAATTTTAAGAAAATATATTTTTCCAAAAATGTGAAAGAGACAGATATAGTTTCTTTTAGTTAAACTTAAGCGCCATTAGACAGAAGCCGAAAGTATTTCCCGTCAATTGCCTCTTCCATTTTAAAATACCTGCGTTAGTGAAAAACATATAGCGAAAAACTGACGAACACGGAAGAATAAAAATGTATCTATGGCAAAAATAAGAGAAGAGATTGCATCAGACACCGATTCAACTGTGGATGACATTGAGCAGCTGCAAAATTATAGCCATATCCAGGAACTCTTCAATCACATCAAGGCGGTTAACAATGACTACATCGAGCACAGGTTAAGCTGGTAGAAACAGTTCGGGAGAGCGACCTCATCAATTTATTGGAAGCAAAACTCAAATGCAATTATTGACACGAAAATGAGACTTACTGAAGAATATTATTAAAAATATGACGATTTTGAAAATTTTTAATCAAATTATAACAAAAGAAGCATCCTCAGACGTAGGGTCAGAGCTCCGTGGAGATGTTCTTATTCAAAGATCCGCTTTACTTAAGGAAAACGAAACCCCACTTCATCGAGTTGTGTAAATAATGCTATAGCACCAGCGTACTGATATAAATATACCACATCCTTGAGCGGAATCTTTGAGGGATTTGCTCATATTATTTTTATAAATAAAGCAAATAAAATTCCGGTTTATTAAAGTGTCCCGGCAAATATAAGAAACATCAAGCTGAAATCATTTCTCTTTCACAGAAGAGAACACAACAAAATTCTATTAAGTTTTCTCTCGAACCAAATAGAGATTGTCAACACAAACGCTGTTTTTCAAGAAAATTTAAAGTTTTGTTGAATTACAAAATTTGTCCACATTTCGTTCAAAAGGATGTTTGAATATTTTTTTTTGTTTACGTTAAACTAATGAAGTGACTAGTGAAGGACATTCGGCTGCAAATCCGTTATCCTTTAAGGGAGCGGCGTTTGTTCTCGCCAGTTGGAGAAACATCTCTGACTAAATTTTTTAACTTCCTTTTTTTTTAAACCTCTAAAAAACCCCCAATATTTGCAATTTTCTTTAATTAATTTAAATTAATACTATTCCAGAAGAGGTTTTTTAAAGAAAAAAAAATTGACTGAATAATAATTGCCCATTATTTTATAAAAAAATGAAGGAGATCTCAGGCTTGACGAAAACTGTAAAAACAATTATGCAAAAAGATCAACAATTTAAAAGAAAAAAAATGTTTTTTTTTGTAGTTTTTAAAGAACTTTTTGAATTTTTCAATGATTAAAATAAGAAACAAGATGCCGGCAACTTTAATTTGAATTTGTATTCAATTTCAATGCGAATTTTGTTAAAGTCGGTTCGGCGGGCTTAAAGTTCTCGTTTGTTTTATCTCTAATTGCTGCTGTGCTCTTTTAAGTTGAACTAATTAAAAGCAGAATTCGTTTGGCGGGCATTTAATAGAAGCACTTTAAATTAAGTCTCTATTCGTTTTTACCCCCTTCATAGAAGGAGTTGTTCCAAACTACTGCTGCATTTGGTTGTGTGTCAGCAACTAAAATATCCCTGTGTAAGTTTTTCGAACAAAAGTAATTTATATTGTAACGAAAATAACTTGCTCCACTTCAAAGTAAAACTTCAGCATACTAAATTTTATTGTTTTGTGCCTTTAAACGGAGCCTCTGTGGAAAAGCTTATTTTAGCCTGCCTCTTCCGTCCAACATTGTTCATTCGTTCTTTTAATATTTTACACAGAGAACAAAGAAGCAGTTGAATGTAAAACCATAGCATTTAAACTGTTTTCGAAAAGTCCCTTTCAAAAATAAGGGGAACTTTCTTTTTTATTTTATAAAAATTTTAATATTTAATATTTATCAATTTCTATTTTGTTTCTTTCAAAACAAAGCACTTTTTCAATATCCTTGACCGCTCTCCGCTATAAGTTTTTTCTGTCCGTTTTCAATCTTGGAAACAGACAAAAGTCGCAGGGCTCTAGAGTCTGCAGTTTCTTGTCAAAACTTTTTTGGTCGAAATTGAACAATTTTGGAACGAACTTCGCTGCCACAGCCTTTAAAACATGCACGACATCAGCCATCCATATACCGACCTCCTCAGCCACTACTAATTCGATGATTGTTCGCAATAATTTTCTTGACTTTCTCAACATTTTCATCGGCTGTTAAAGGGCTGCAGCATCCAGGCCGAGCATCGTCATTCACATCTACTCGATCTTGTTTTGAAAATTTTGTACCTCGTGTAAACCTTTCTCTGTCCCAGAGCCCTTAATTCCTTTGTCGATAGAAACAAAATTAGGCAAATTCATTCAAATCCATTTTCCCAAAAGCAGCAGAAAATCGGCGAAACCACTAGATACTTCTAAGTTTCTTGCCTCTCAAAAACCAACTAAACATTCGAAATAGCTGAAACTGTGAACACATCTTCAAGACGAGTGTAGCAACTAAAAACCCAATAATCGACTGTACGCAGCTACCGAAATATGAAAATTCGCCTAACTTTTGGAACAGACCTCGTACTTGTATTATTAAACAAAACGCCATTTTTTAATGCTATTCGTGTGGAAATTAAAATTATTCGTTTAAAACTAGATTCAATTTATAAATTTATTTAATTGCAGTAAAATCAATCATTTTAATCGATTGTCGATTTCATTAGTTTATAATTTTTTCTTTTTTCTTATTTAAATTCGTTTTGCATAATATGAATTATAAATAATATCCCAATATTTGCTTCGATCTCTTTCGCTTTTTCCCGTTGAGGTGCTTTTTTCTGTGTGTAGCAGTCGACACAACCGGCCCCGGCAGACACACAACAAATAAACTACGAACACACTGATTTGCCTTCTTTTTGTTATATGTTTTTTGGCTCACTAAAGTATTTTATTTTGTTGACTTTATATGCTCTAATAGTCAAACTCGTACATTACATGTGTAATTCTTATAAATTCAGACGGCAACGCACAACCCGTCATGATGGATGTCCTCCATTGACTTGAATCGTTGTTGTACGATTGTCATGCATCGATACTTTGCCTGAAATTGTTTAATTTTATTGCTTTGGCAATTTATGTTTATTGCTTTTTAATTTTGATTTTTAAAGTTGATGCACATATTGGAGGAATAAATTTAGTGAATTATAAATTCTTAATAACTACGACAAAGCAAATACAAAACGCTGTGATTCTCATACTTATTTAGCGGGAGTCTATTATAAAGTTTAAGACTGATAAATTGATTACAGCTTCTGACAAATTACAAGACATCACATTTATTCAGTAAATGAAATTGTTTCAGTTGAACGATTCCATCGGAATTTTCTCAATTTGAAATTTAGATCGTCGATTTCAATGGAAATTGTTCGGTTTAAAATTACAATTTTCAGTTTAATTTGGTGTTTTCTTACTGTCAAGTTCAAATTCTCAAGTAGTTTTGAAATTTTCTCAATTCCAAATTGAGTTTCTTGATTTCAATCGAAATTTTCTCATTTTAAAATCGATTTATAAAGCTGTCTTAAACCTATACAAACATTGGCCCAGAGATCTGGTCTTAATGTAATTGAGTAAATTTGGGCAGAATTAGTAACACTTTCGACCAGTTAAACGATGATTTACTAGAAGAATGGAACCAGAAGTTGGCAAAAACTTCCGTAGAATTTTGTTTTTATAAACATTTTATTATTACTATTTTGTTTTGTCCAATTATTGTCCAATTTAGGGAATATTTCCGTTCAACAAAATCATGCACGATTATGCGATGGAGCCACTGTACATATTATGTTAAAGTCGTGTGTTAATTGCTAAGATTTTCCTTTTAATATTTTGGTTTTAATTTGTAACTAAATATTAATATGTTACTCATGGCTTTTGCATGGCTCTTTGACTACAGACTGAGGTAGAATTTTAACCAAAACGCAATAAGAAAATTTTAATACATTCTTTTTCACATCAATGTATTCATTTTTGCAAAGTCTGTACTTTGAAATTTGTTGGGAATTGCCGAGTTCCTGCAATCTGATATATAATTTATTTGGCTTTTTTTTATCAAAACTCAGCTGCCTACTATTTAACGCTTCTGGCTCAATCATTAAACAAGATGTTCGATGTATTATTCTTGTATCTAAAGGCTATTAAGGGCCCATTTGTTTTATGTTAATTTTAGCTGTTTGCCTACTATTTTCAAAAATAGTTTATATTTCTTTATATATCGCCCATTTTTCATTTAGTGTGGACTCACAGGACACCATGTTTCCAGGATAAGGTATTTCAGATCCAGGAAAAATCAGGAAAAGAAATTTATTTGTGAGTAAATAAAGTTCGAAATTCAAAATGTTCAAAATTTATTCGTTTGATTTCTATTACGCCAACTCCGCTCTTTCTTTTGCCTTTTTTTCATTTACTTGAAAGCAATTTAGAACTTCCTATGAAAATTCTCAATTATAAAAAAAGTCATGCGCAATTGCTCAGTTTGGGACATACGGGACATCAATTTATTTTACTAAATGCTTCAGCTTGAGAAAAATGATTAAAATAAAATTATTTGTGAGCAAAAGAGGTTTCAGCTTCAAAATGCTTAAAATCCGTTTTATTCGGTTGATTCCTATTTCGTGAACCGCCTGTTTTCTCTTACCGTTTTGCATTTTCTTGAAAGTAGTTTAGAATTTCTTTTAATAATTCTTATAAATAATATTGAGTGGCTTTATTTCCAAATTTAAAAAAATTATGCCCAATTGTTCACTTTGGTATTTAGTTGGGATTTAGTGTGTGGCTTTATTTCCAATTATAAAAAAATTATGCCCAATTGTTCACTTTGGGATTTAGTGTGGACATACGGGACATTGGCTTATTTTATTAAACGCTGCAGCTTAAGAAAAATCATCGAAAGAAAATAATTTTTAATCAGATTTTTAATATAACTAAAAAAATGAGGTTTCATTTATCTACTTGAAAATAATGTAGACCTTCTTCGAAGCATTCTGTTAAACATTTCTTTGTATCGAATTAAAAATCGAGCCCAAGCACCCTCCTTGAGTTCAGTGTAGACATACGGAACACCAGTTTATTTTACAGCAAATTGGTTGTACTCGTTTGGCTTTCTTTACTTTTTCATTTTCTTATCAAATCAAAACGTCTACAATGTTTCTGTTCTCTTCGATTTCTAAGACAATAGGTTTGGACGGACTGCCATTTCTTTACTTTTACACCCCACAAGAACAATATAATTCCTATAATTAGCGCTATTACAATAGAAATTTTGTTAAAAAATGCGGTTTCTTATTTGTTTTTCTTCTCAACTTGCGGTTGCTGCAGCATTTAAAATTATCTCCCCCAAAAATTTTTTTCTGTTCTAAAGTCTTTGGCTCAGCATTTCGCAAGGACCGTAATACAACCACAAAATACAGGAATGTTCAACATCACTAAACACTAAATTAACTCACTGCAAAGATACAGTGAAATGAGGGTATTTGTCTGACGGCTTAATATGACATCCTTCTCCCACCCCAAGCACCCTCCAATATTCGTTTTTTACGTTCTTCGTCTGCTGGCGAAATACTTTTTGTTTCTCTTATCGTTTATTATCAAATCACTTTAACATCTGCAAAGTGACCCTCTGAATCGTTTTTCATTTGTCGACCAGCAGTCTTTTGTCGATATTTTATGTTCTAATGTCTGCTGTGGACATCATCGTTTTTCACTTCGCCAGCAAAATGCCAGCCAAATTTATAAAAAATTTATTTTACATGTGAAACATTCCATGCCGCACTAGATACGTTGGTATGTTTTATTCTGTTGTGCTTTAAGTTTTATTTAATATCAGAAAATTGGTCGAAAAACCAGTTAATGGGAACTTCATGAATTTGCCTAATTAATCATACGAGAAATATGAACAAAAAATAGTAATTCTTCAAGCTGTATAAAACGGCTGAGAAGTAGATAAAACTCGCCAGGGGAAGATTTCATAACTTAGACACTTAATCTTTTAAAATAGAAATTTACTAAAATATGCAATAATATTAACACTTGTTAGTTAATACTGGAGAAATTTAAATTAGTAATGAGAAATTCAAACTGTTTCTGGGAGTTAATGAGTAAATATTAAGAAGAAGTCTAAAAATGCCGTTTGACAGATTGTGAATTAATTGACAAGTCTATTTCGGTGAACGACTTAACAGGCACAAATAGGTGGAAACTTATTGTACTTGTACTTGTGGACGGCACAGAACATAAGTTCCTTGCAAAAGATCTCAGGCTAACTAGTTCCATCTGC
Source organism: Epicampocera succincta (assembly GCA_932526305.1). Lineage (NCBI taxonomy): Eukaryota > Metazoa > Arthropoda > Insecta > Diptera > Tachinidae > Epicampocera > Epicampocera succincta. The sequence continues at coordinate 66,845,844 of OW052034.1, forward strand.
GAGTAAGTCCCTAGACAGGCGAGGAATAAGCAGCAGCTGAGCTGGTAGCCACACCAGGCCGCCTCAACCTGTACTGTACTCATCTGTACATTTCCCACGAACTAGTTCCTTACGAAGAACAGAAATCTCTTGTAAGACAACGGCACCGGGAAGACATTTACACAACTACGCCGGTATCTATCCGTTCCTTCTTGCCACCATGTTTCAGCCCAAGTAGGCACTAGAAGCTATGACGAACTCCAGTGTTCCTCAAGACAATGCATTACCATTCAGTCAATTGATCATTGGTGTAAGTTTCATCAGAACCTGTTCCAGTTTAATATGCACCAAGGGAAAACTAGCACCCCGGGCTAAAATGGGATTCGAAATTGGTGATCAGAGTTCATTTCTTACTTTCTCGCCAAAACCTGTTTTGCTTCTAATGCAAAATAATTACAAAAATACAAAAAATAAATACTTTTGATTTTGAACTAATTTTCCTCCCATTTTTTATATGTATTTACGTATGTATGTACCAGGAAAGCAGCGAAACGCAATCATTTGACGCTGTGCTGCCACCTTGTTGTATTAAGGGCATTTCATATGGTAGCTTTGCAATTTGATATGAAATATTCGAAATCGGTGACTCCTATGAATAAACTATGAATAAAAAATATTCTCCTGATAGTTTTTTTTCCACTTCACTCTACTTTGGGATGTCACACAATCCCCATTATGACGGAAGCTGATCTCTTACCTTAAAATTGTGTAAACGTGAGCCAACTGCAGAGATTAAAATTCTTTTTCTTGGTGCAGGGAACACTTAGCAGAACTGGGAGCAACATGAGATACACTGAAGGAAGAAACCCGGCGTTGGTGAAAGGTTGAGGTCTCTAGCTAAGTTGAAACGTTCTGACTGTAGCTTAACCTAAAAGGGCAGGAAGGGGCGTCGGTAGATACTAATAATAGTAGTTTATGTTCTGTGATCCCTGGGAAACTGTTGTCTGACAACAGATCCACCCTTTTTTGGTAAGGAAGTAGATTGAGGAGAGTGTATAGGCGAGCCTGGCTCAGGTCTGCTTTTCCTTGGGCATTTGGGTTATCAGATCAAGTGCTTCGTCTGGTGAATTGATGGCAGAAAGGATTAGATAGTACAAACTCTTGATTAAAGGGTTTGTGGCATGTGTCGCTTCCACATATCTCAAGAAGTTGCCATTAATTTTTAGGGGGGCGGTAGTGCACCGATGATAAGATAATAATGTTAATCAATTTTGCAATCTCATACAAGTTTTTTTATTTCCTATATTTTGCCGTATTCAGTTAAATCCAATTGTTTTTAAAGAACATCTTTTTGCTGCTGGTATTTGAATGAAATGAAACAATCTTATTATTAATATTTGTTGTAAAATTGTAAATAACATTTTTATTTACATTATCAGTTCCATTTTGTGTAGCTTCAGTTGTACGCAAAAGCGAGTAGTCGCTAAAATTAGGGAATTAAAAATCAATGCGACTGCAGTTGTGTTCGTTTTGGCATGCAACGCTCCCCACACAGCCATAAATGATTTGGCCAAGTCACTTGGAAAAACCGTTGATAAGCGCTTTAAGCGTTTGCCTTTTTAACTTACTAGTACGACTGGTTATTGAAATGTATAAATGCTGCCCCCCAGTTGCACTTCAAGTGCTGCCCTCTCTATTATTTCAAGTTTATTGCTCAAGAGCAATTCTTAGTATGTCCTTCGAAAAATCCTTAAACAACGCACGAAACTGAAGAAGAAGTAAAGCAAAGTTCTGTACTATAAGCCTTCGCTGAATAAGCACTTTGCTAAATGGCAAGTACCAGATGTGCAACGTTGTATTGAAGTCATTGTACAAAAATTACTTTATTGTTTAAATTGATTATTTCTTATTTTTCTTATTATTCTCTTTTTTATTTCTATCCAGCAGCTAAAGATCTCCTCCACAACAAGAGCGGGTTTATGTATGTGAAGACATTAGCGCTGTTATTAGTCATAAAGTTAAGGACAAATATGTACTCGTAATTTTAAAAAACCAATGACAAGAATAATTGTAGTATGAGTTATAACTAAATTGAGTCGTAATAATAATTTATTATTGTGCAAACTTTTGTGGATGCATTAACAACCATTTAATGATGAATAATGAAACATTTTAGATGCCCTGTTTCTACGGTAAAATATAACATCTGTCTAAAACAGATTTATATGAGGCTTGTGCATATTGAAAGCCATCGACTATTCGTTTACGATTCGCATAAGTCTCTTGAAACAGCGTTACATACCGAAAATATGGCCTTATGGCTCCATTTGCCGTTAAAGTCCGAAACCGGTGACTGACCGTAAGTGATTTGTGATTTTTTGTGACATTTTTCTCCAGTCTCAAATTTACTCTAGACTTAAATAAAAATAAACTTTTTCCAGAAACGAGTATAACATAACCTCAAAATTTTACCAGAAAATATGAATAATTTTCAGAATGTTCTTCTTTTCGGTCGTTTTTCCTATCACACAACTAGTAGCGCTCTCTTTTGCCCATTCACGCGTCAACATTTATTTAAAGTTCGGGGCGAAAAGAGTTAAACAAATTCCACAAGCACAATTCCAAAAATCACAAATTTTAAATGTTAAAGTGACTTGGAAATTCTACTTCAGAGCGAGACTTAAGCCCAAGTTAAATGTGGCTGCTTTTTGATGCATTTTTTCCACAATAACAAAACAGAATTATTCAAAAATCCTAATACTTTTAAAAGTCTTCGCTCTGAACGTCACATGATGATGATGTAAAATTATTAAATATTGCAGGCAATTTTATACTGATTTACACTATAAAGGAATTGGGTAATAGTGTGCGAGTACTGTAGTGGCGTTTCATCTTGATGTTTTGCTGAAGAACATGAGCTTTGCTGAAGGATATGTGGCAATCCCATACATTTTTTGTATAGAATGACAAGTTTCGAAGCAACACACAAGCCTGTTTCGAAGCAACACATTTTGAAAGTGTTGCACACAACATATGCGACTCCTAATTGTGCAGCTTCCTGAAATGAAGTCAGATTTTGGTGATTTATTAATAAAAAAGCTCACAATGCCACACACGATACCATCTTTAACCAAATTTGCTTTTTTATTTTCTTATAGAATAAATTAGAAATGTTTTAATTCTCCCGTTCGCTAAAACTTGCACGAAATGAACACACAGAATTGTTCAATTATTACCCGAAACTTGTAGAACTTTATTTGCAATTGTTTGTTTGCATGTTGTCTAAGTTTCTTTTGTCTCTTCAGTAACAGATGTACGTATTCTCCGTTTGCAGGCAAAGTTTTGGTGGCAACACAATCGCGAAAGTATGTTGCACACTTTGAATGTTTTCTAAGTTGGTACATCCTTTTTTTCTCACTTCGGGAAATCTTTTCAAACTCGTTGTTGCCGCATACAACATTTTCCATCGCGATAATAATGTAAAGCTCTTAACTTATGTGATGTTAACACACTCCATGAACACGAAGCAAACTCAAAGTTGGAAATAAAAGAAGTTTAGATAAATGTGTTATATGTTGTATTCAATTTATTTGGCTTGTGGCTTTTACTAATTTTCTTATTTAATTTAAGCTTTTACGATACATATATAAAATGCACATATTTACAGAGTTTGCGAATGTTTCCTTTTTCTACTTATTTAAGTACAACATTTGTTCTGGGTCGTATGATTGTGTTTCAACGCTCCGTGTGACAAATGGAGAAAATTTACAAAAACCTTTATAAAAATTTAATTTGAAACTTAAAATTACTTCACATATATACTGCGTTAAGGAGGGGTCAATGTATGTAATAATTCCAAAAGGAATAATTTCTCTGTTTCTATTAAATATTGTACGAATCAACGTCCGAGACTTTTACTTGCTGGGGAATAGAGTCTGTAGTCTTTTCGGGTGGCAGTTTAATATAATATAATATAATATAGTTTGAATATTGTTTTAAATATTAGAATTTTATTTTGATTGCGAGATAAAGAGGTTCTTATAGGAACGTTATACGTCAGACGACTTGTGCATATGTATTATACTAGAACTGGGAAAATAGGTTCTGGGGAGTATAAAAAGGGAGTAGTCTTTGATTTGTTTCTTCTCAAATTGTAAGACACAGGAAATACATGCACGATTAAAGAACGAATTCTCTCTATAGTGCGTTATATGATTTATAGGCCACTCGACTACAATTGGATAAGAACTACACGTTAAACGTGTTTCCCTGATCTTGTGCGAGCAAAATCTATTGTAGTAGCGATAAAACAGTATAATGTAACCCACACTGCGATACTGCTCCACTGAGTCCATAGAGTTGGATCCCCTACTGTCACCGATAAACTTCTTCTCACTGTCTACCAAAGTAGACTTTCAAGCACCAGTCCAAATTTGAGAGTGTTAGTCCATTTTTGGGCCTATAAATATTAAGGACATCGGATGGAGTGATCGAGTCTTGCAGCATTTCAAAAATCTGGGATTGTGAATACATCTGCTGCGGCATGAAAAATGTTTTCAGTTCTATGAACATCACACTAATTTTTTTCATACCAACAACACCAAGACAATCCTATTCACCATCCATAAATGCAGATGAAAAATAATTTTTTGTTTGTCGTGCTTGTAAAACAACACTTAAGCTGGCCATACACGACATGTTTGACACACTATAAATGTAAAATTTTACGTGTGTGGCTTCAAAAACATGGCTTCTGTAAAAAGCATCAGCAATGTCATGTGATGAAATTTCAATTAAAGGATTTCTGTGTTTGAAACATCTGACACCAAATGTCCATGTAACTCGTACAGGTTCGTCGGCGTTTGATTTTGTGCCGTTCATTAGCCGCTTGAAACAAGTATTTTACCCGATCTTTTAATTATTATTTTTTTTTTTTGGCTGATTTTATATTTAATTCATAAATTGTGATTTTGGATAAAAGTTCAGGATGTTGTGGTTAAAAGAAAGAATTTCATAAAAGCAAATTATGTCAATAGTACTCCAGCGACGCCATCGCCATGGTTGCAGCGGCAAGTAATTTTTTAGAGGAAGAGAAAGAGAAGTGGACGGTCATGTACATTGTAAAAAAGAAGGAGCTTAAATTGAAATTTAATTATATTAGTTTTGTTTGGACTTTGTTAACTATTAATAATTAGAATGGAAAAAGATTAATTATATACATATGTGGATCAGCTGTTGTAATGAAGATGGCTGATGTCAGATGTAAATAAGCTTGAACGTTTGTAACCTAAAATTAATAGCCTCATGTAAATTAATCAACTTTGACAGACATGAGGAGAAACATGTGATCTATAAACTTAAAAAACCTTAAGCAAAACCATGTCGTACAACGACCCCATTCGGTGCTTGTGACAATATCGTTGTTTGGTATGTCGTTTATATTTTGCCGCAGGCAACAATCTAGTAAAATAGATTGTCGGTATTTCATTACTATTCGATGATATTTTTCCACGAAAAATGTATGACTTGGGGATAAACAAGATCCTTGAGAATAATGTGTGATTGCTTGGAAAACATCGGAATCCGCAGCGCGTATGTGAACTCTTAAAGATCTGAAATATTTTATTTTAGAATGTGTTTTGATTTAGTTTAACGAATTAGTGCACAAAGTTCAGTTAACTGATTCATATTACTGTCAGGAAGCAAAAATATTGAATGCTTTTTAAAGGTTCTCAACTTTGAGTTGGCCACACTGGATTATTTTATAAATCAATGTGTAACAGCTGATAGTTGTGTGTTGATCGGTTTGGTTTGGCATTTCATTGCGGCGCTTGCAAAATGTTTAAATGTTTTTATCAAAATAATAGTTTTGTTCTGTTCGTGCACTTCGTCCATTTTGTTGGAGCATTTTTGGTCCACGTTTATTCTTGATGATAATGTTCATGCCATGGGATGGCGCAAACGCTGCGCACTGTAGTAGCTGTTGCCGCTAGACCGGAAAACATTATAGAAACTCCAATCTAGTCAATATGTCGCCACTCCCGAAAACTGGGCCTGTGTCCTTCCACTTAATGGACGATTTGGCGAAAAGATCTTAGTTTCAAAGCTTTTAGTATTCAACTTGTGCAGGAATTAAAGTCAAACGATGCTGGAACACAAATTGATATTGAATATTAAGTGAAAATTTTGTTCTCTGATCAAGCCCATTTTTGTTCCGAAAATAAGCAGAATTGTCGCTTTTGAAGTGAAAATAATCCAAAAGCTTTCGTCGCCACATTTCATTCCATCCGTAGAAAATTACAGTTCGCTGCGCTGTATGGGTTCGCAAAGTCATTGTTTTATATACCTTCAAAGATGATTATGGCCAGAATGTTGCTGTCAGTGGTGAACGGTGGAAATTTGTGTTCCAGATAGCGCCTTATTCGCACGAAATCATATTTAAAAAAATGTTCTATCCAATAAAGCCCGTTTCATTGTTATAAAAAATACATTTATTTGTTTCTGTTATGATCTAAAATCTCTGTGTTTCATTCAATTTCCAATCAAATTTAATTCAAAATTCGGGTGTTTCTTACGATCCAATCAGAGCTTTAAAAGTGCTGTAAATTTAAAAATGCTTGTAATTCAATCTTGTGGTTTTCTTTTTTATTGTTTTTGTATCTCAAGCAAGAATATTTCAAAATCATAAAAAATTAGTTATTTTTGGATACTTTTTACCTTTAGCTGTACATTTTCGCCCCCTTCAAAACATGTTGTTGTCTCTTTTTAATTGTACGAGTAGTTGCACTAAATGTTTTCCTTTCATTTGGCTTGTTCTCTTATCCACAACCGCTTGATGTTTTAATTGTGGTTTTTGCTTGCAGCCGTTTCGGTTTAATTAATACGCGGTCGCTTTGACGTTACCTACACACCTTCAAACTTCTGGCAAATTAATTTGCTTTTCTATGTTTGTATATATTTTTTTTTAATTTTTACCTTCATGCTGCACTTATTTAATTGATTGGATTTATAAGTAGAAATTTATAAAAATTTGCAATATATTTTTCTATTTTTTTCCTCTCTTACTTACACATATATAAATCCAGAAGTTAATAAGTTAAACGTAAATGCTTTTTATCGAATGCGAAGAAGCAACGAGGAAAAAAATAGAAATTCTTTTGTAAAATAAAGCGATAATGGTGGCTTTATTTTGGCCCGCAATACTCTGGAAGAAAGTAGTCACCAAATTGATTGATTGCAACAAATCAATTGTTTAGCGTATAGTATGACATTGATTTTTAGCTGTTTTTAGAAATAGAAATTCTGTCAGAACGATTCGATAGCGCTCGCCATTCATCGTAACGGCAGCTCCTTGCTCATTTCCAAAGAAATAAGGACTAATGATACCATTTCGCAGGAAAAGCTCGTTTTTTGCCAAGTCAATTTCCATTCCCACAACTTGCCACAATCTACTGATATCGATATTTCCCATGAAACTAAAAAAGAAAACATTTGGGGTCTACCATAGTGGCCAGACTGTTCTTCATAAAAGTAACTAATGGAACCTTCTACTTTTACTAGGAGCTTCTGATCACTGAACATGTTCTTAACAAAAAACATTTTTATCACAAACAAATTTATCATCAAAATCTACGAATTGTGGCAAAAACGACAATGTCCATTGGAGATTGTACTTTTTCTCACTGATCACAGTTTGTTTAAGAAAAATCCAAAATTCCAAACACTTTAATAATAAAATTATTCAACAGCACAATATTTGACAATAATTTCACAAAGTCTTGCATAATAATATTGTATTATATAACATTAGGGGGGATGGGCCAGTGCACTCAGGGCAAAGTTGTTGATTGCTCTCAACCTGGCGAGATGCACAAGTGGAGCGGGACCTCAACCAACTTGGTGTGCAAAATTGGAGGATTCTGGCTAAAGATCGTGCCAGCTGGAAAAGTTTGTTGGTTGAGGGCCAGGCTCACCACGGACTCTAGCGCCAAAAGGAGAAGAAGATATAACATTAGGTTTTCGTACATTTCCATTTTTTTTTTACCACAATCACATTTCAAACACGTGTCGAAAGAGGTTTGCGAAGTGTAGACGCCAATTTCTTGTGGACTCCCTTTTGACAATTTACCTACATCGTTTTTGTTATAGTTTCTTGTGATCAAATTAAAGTATTTAATTTTTACTTAAGTCCTACATGCAGTGAATTATGGTGACCTCAAAACACTTTTATCTCTATTTCAATTATTTGATCTTACATCGCCTTGGAAGAGAACTGATGGGGATATGGAAATAGAAAACCACAAATAATTTTCCAATTGAAGTCACGAAATGTTGTACTTTATGATTGACATATAAAAAGAGCAACCACAACAGATTTCCAATGCAATAAAAAATCGGTCAGTGTTGCCTAAAACTGAAGAGAATTGAAAATCTTTTTGTACATTATGAAATTATATTCAATATATATATACATGTGTTTGTTTCTATGTGTTTATTTACTGAATGCATTTTCATTTGAGTACAATTTTGCTGATACACATCTTTTTCGGGCCACTTTGAAAGTTCCTTAACAAGAGTTAAGAGAAGAGCTTTCAGCATTACTTTTTATCGTGCATATAGACTTTAAATAGCGGTATATTCGCTTAAGAACTACAACCTTGTCACGTCACGTCATGTGCTTCTAACGCTTACTTCTACATTTCGTAATTATGTTTAAACATTTGATGTAAAACTTCAAATATGTATGTGTGTATGTATGTGTATCAGAAAAAATCACTGTTACCCCAAATTCTCGTGCACTAATTTATTGCAATTGTGTCACGTTGCGCCATTTTTTTGTTGCTTAGTGTTACGCTTCAAAGTAATTTTTATCCGTACACTGCCAAACGCCCAAAATACAAGAACAAAATCAATATTCTCTCAATTCCTTTTACAATCAGTTAAGGATGATTTGGTCCAATTGCGAACTTGTATGTTAGATAAGTTTTATCACATTTGTGTTTTTACGTATATCCTTTTTTAAACTTAAAATGGCAAAAAAAAAAAATTAAAAAAAAAGATGAACATGACAAGTTGCTGTCTCCCTCTTCTGCTCGTTTTTAGCACAAGAAACATAAGTGCAGGATTCTTTTAAGACTGATCCTAAATCTCTTATTTATTTATGAATGTCCAAACAATATGTCATTCCCATGAAATTACATCGAAATAAACATAAACAAAAAAAGAAAACGGAAACGAAAAAGTCAATAACAATAAACTGAACATAAAAAATGGGAAAAGTCAATCAGGGATAAAGCAAAACTCAACTTCTACATTAAAGGACCCTTCAACGTACTCGCATGTATTGAGTATTTGTTTTGTGGTCGGCAATATTGTGTTCTTGTAAGTAAATAGCAAGAAAAAAATATGATTTCTGCTTTCTAAGCCCAGAGGCTTTGTTTTTTCACATTGATATTTGTTTGCAAATGAAACAACATTTTGCTGCTACAAGGAGTAGGACAATTTTAGGTATCACAAGAAGTGTTGCTAAAAGAAATGACATTTTGTACAAACAAACGAATAAAAACCCCATTCATCTTGTTTCACAATTTGAATAATTCCACTAAGAAACGTATTTATTTGGTTTGGAAATCAAAACTGACCAAAGAAGTATTAAAACAATGTCTTCCAACCGAGTCGTACGACGGAATTGGGTAACATATAAGTACACTGTGCCAATAAGTTGGTACAACTCATAGTTTTTCTTTTGAAATATTTAGTTAAATCACCTCAAAAACCTATGGACACTATTTTAAATTAAATGAATTACAGGCGCCTAAAGAAGAAGAGGACTCGTAATTACTCCTACTTTTAATTCTCATTGTCTTTTTAACCCATTAGCGCCTGAAGTTTGTTCAAAAGTTCTCCAGGATCTATAAATTTAAAATTTGAACACATTTTGTAGAAGGAGTCCCTGAATGAATTTTTTGAAAAACTCTTACACGGACTGGTCTTTGTAACTTTTGATGTACATAAAATTGGCCTTTGAGTGCAGTGTACACATTTCTGGTTTGTTTTGGAATAGTCTGTCGCATATGAGCACTCAAATTTGATGTTGTGGAACCTATTACTATTTTGTCTCCGGAATTGTAACGTAACGTGAAAAACCCTGGAGCTCTTGGATGCAGAAATAGTTCTGGTTGGGCTATTTTGGAATGAGTCCAATGGAACTTTAGATTCGTAATGCAGCTCAACATACGTTGCAAGTGGTTTTTCATCACTTTTCCCAGCATTCATTTTCACTAGAGCTTTCAAACGATTAAGAATAATTCGATTAATCTTTCAAACAACACCAAACTGTTGTTGGAATAATTTTAAAGTGACGATTTTCGTGTAACGAATAAAGTCAAGTAATCGAACAATTGTTTTTATTTAAAAAACTATATTTAAAAAACCTTTAGAATACATGGTTTTAGACAAAAAATATTATAGCCCCAGCCCTGATTGCAATTACCGTCTATATTCAAAATTATATATTTTATGTTCTTATGAAACACACATTTGACAGACAATTAAAAGAAGTGTTTTCTGTTTAAATAGACTTTAACAAATTTCAAGAAGGGGGAATAAGTTGGACACAAACAAAGGAAAAATTCTTTGTTAACAACAATATCAACTATTTTATTTTTAAGTTTTTGTTTTTGTGCGATGTTTATTTTTTGTTGACATATTTTTTTATGAGTTATTTTTTTCGATTATCGAATTGGTTTTTTACATTTAAGCGTTTCATCGAACTAACAAAAACAATTACTTGAAATATTCGAGCAATATTTAATGGCGAATAATTGACAAATCTAATCCCGGTTATTAACACCTTGAACTTCGCCCTCTACATGTAACAATGTTGGATCCAGCTGATTTAAATAGATTTTCTTGAATTTCGATTCAAAAAATGTATTGCAAAAATATAGAGATATTTTGCAGAGTATCATCAAAGTCTTATAATTATTTTAATAGATCAGCAACTGTTAGTCTGTATGATAAAGCGATGAAAAGTATCTAGTGTTCCTTGGAAGGGATATTCATCTCCCTTTCAAGTGTCTAGTATCTAGTGTTCCTTGGACTCCAAACTCCTATTGCTAACAGTTTTACACTCATTTATATTTAAAAACTGGAAAAGTATTTTAATAATATTTTAATGAACAGAAATACAATGAAAAAGTATAAATATAGCGGCAGGCATTTAATCTTTTTATCACTCCTACTTACCCTCCACGTGTGTTGCGAATTTTTTTATATATATGAACATACATTTTTTACTAAATAATAATATTAATTTGAAATAAATACTTGTTGTTACGACAGAGACACTTACGACGCCGATATGTTAAATAAATGTAACGTTTTTATTCTTCACTTCACCCTAAAGCGGAATAATAAGAATGTCGCTTTTCAAGGGATCTTATGCACTAATGGGTTAAAGGCAATTGAGTATAAGCTGGAATATATCAGCTACGAAATGTCAGCAAATAGACAGCTGGAAGGAAGACACATACATTTTGTTTATTAAATTTTTTATTTAAATTTCATTATAATTTTTTTTTACAAATGAATGAAAGCAGCAAAAAGAAAAAACAAATTTATTGCAAAGGTCTGTTAATTTTCACATTGCATTATGTTATTTTAATTTGCTTAAAAAACAGTTTCGTTAATTGAAAATTATTTATGCAGAATAGTATAATAATTTTGATGCCTTTCGTCATAATCAATCTGTCCAATACACGTGCAAATAAATGCGTATTTCACATGTAGTTTGACTGCTGGCCTGATGGGAAAAAGGCGTTGTAAATCTTATTACAAAAGTTGTTACATTTTACAGTGGACGAAAGAAAATTTATAATGGGAAAGCGAACGTGTCAGATTTGTAACAAAAAGCGAATTTTTGTTGGAAATTATAGTTCTTGCGTAAAGCTGCTATTGCTCTTCCTAAATCAATGGATAAGCGACTTTGGCAGGCGTCATTCCATGAACTTCTTTTGCTTTTATCGTTTTGGGTTATTCAAGTTATTCTCATATTAATCCTTTTGCGCGATTATTACTCTTGCAAGGACGTTCATCGCTAAAATTAAACAATTGCTCACGTTCTCACAAACTCAAGTCAAATAAACTTCTGCTATTGCACAAATTACAAAATTAACTTAAATGTTTGGTATTAAAGTACTTTTGCTTCATCAGACCAATAGTTAATAAACGTACATATTTATGTACATACGATGTAGCCATGTCACAGAGTCCAATTCTGTGTGGCAACGGAATTCAATTCGTATTTTTGCGGTTGAGAAAACGAAAACTATTTTCGGAATGAAATCATTCTTAATTTAATTAAAGTTTAGCTGGAAATAGCATCAACGCTCTTGTTAAAGAAATAATATTTAAAAATATTACATTTGCACAACTAATTTTATTTGGTTTAAATAAAATTTTATTTGAATTTTATGTTGATAAATTAAGCATTGAAAAGAATAAGCTCGACATTGTTCCTATTAGGATAAGATAATAAGTTTTTAATACAAATAAACCAAGACGTTTAACATGAAATACTAAGAATGTGATCGATCTAAATTTGATGTTAATTAAACCGGATTCGACATTAAAGCCCAATAGTTTTGTTAAAAAGAAACATATCTATTTACTTACATATATAAATGTAATGCTATAAAAATGTTCCTCTAACATTGAGGTCGATTTTCATATTTTATAAAAAATGAACAATATCTATTTTTGATATGAAATCCAGATGTTATGGAAAAAATGTTAAATCAACATGATGCGTAGTAGTTTTTGTTTCCATTAAGCAACTATTACGCAACACAAACAAGACTAATTTTGTTACATCGTTGGTAAAATTGTTATGAGTCTTATTTAAATTACACAGAAAAAAGTATTTAAAATATTAAATTTGATCTTTTCAACAATTAATTTCTTTACATTTCAAAAAAATATATTAAATTGCAACATAAAGTAATTTTGCCTAATAAATATCAAGTTGGTGGCTACCAAATAAATAAAACTGTTGACCTGATTACTTGCCACAGCATTACGCAACGATAACGTAACGAAACGCTATACAAAACGCTGTAAAACTACTGAACATTATAACATTGTTAATGCCTATAGCGAAGTGGTACGCTACAACTTTACGAAACGCTACAAAACTACGTAATGGTGTAACATTACAAAACGTTAAAGCAATACAAAACGCTATAAAATTAAGCAGCGCTATAATGCTTCGAAACGCTACAACGTTACGAAACGCTAAAACGTTATGAAGTACTATAATGTTGCAAACCGCCATTTTTTTTATTTCGTTAATTTTTAAACATTTCTATGAAGAAGTTTTCAAAATAGAAGAGGAAAAAAGCAACATCGAACTTGAACTGTTTTACAGCTGTTGTCATTTAATAGTTTTCAATACATATGAATACATGTAGATTAAATTCTAAATACAAAATAGTTTTTTCTCTGTTAATTGGCTTAAGTCATATGACTTTTTGTTTGCAATTTCAGTGCTCTTTCCTATGTTGATGCGAAATGTTCAATTAGGCCCACAGTGCTGCATTTTAGTGCTCTGCATAAATAAAAGTTAACGTTATCCAGAAGCTGACATTTTCTTTTCAAGCACTTACTCGTTTACTTTAATTATGACGGCAAAAATATATTCTGAGAGATTTGAAAAAATATTTAACTTTACGCGACAACTGTCTGACTTGTGTGGGCTGGATGTGACACAAAAACACTATAAGCCCAATTGGAAAACCGTTTTTATATTTTGTCTCATCAATTTTGGGCTCATTTGCTCATTCTATACCGTCTACATTGAGACGATTCTCACAGGAGATCTTACTAAATTGTTTAAAACAATTTCTATTTTAGGAACTGCTTTTCAGGTATTTTTGAATTTAAAGGCATAAAAATTAAACTAAAAGAATAAAATGCAGGGTTACGCCAAAGCTATTACGATTCTCAAACAGAAAAAGAAATTTCGATTTCTTTACTTGGAAATCGTTGGCATGTACGAAACATATGAACTGCGATCAACCTCTTACCAAACGGCACTAAAAAACAACATTTCTTTGGTGAAGAAGCTGCTTCTGACAATATTCGGAATTGTGATGGTCACCAGTGCTATTATTGTCGGATTTCCCGTCGTCATGCTGATTGTTTTCGACATACGTATTGAAATCCTACCATATCAGATCCCCTTTATCGATATTCAGACCAAATTTGGTTATTACATTACATCGGGCACTCACATTGTGGTTGTATTTTTTGCCGGATTTGGAAATTTCTTATGTGATTCGTGGCTATTTACGTTCACGGCTCATGTTCCACTACTGAAAAATATACTCAAATGTAAGTTGGACGATCTGGATGAACTTTCGAATGAAAGTCCTAGAGATGTAAAGAAATCAATTCATCCGCTGCACGATATACTTAAGTGGCATCAGAAGTACATTATGTAAGTAGATCACTTTGTTTCCAATTTGAGTCCAACTTCCGCAAATAAGTCTCATAAAGCACTTACACGAAAGCAAAATTAAGTTCCGATAACATTTCGAGACAAATCAAGTGGATTTTGACAAGATGTCACAACACCTGCGAAATTAACTATGACACATTTGAATTAAAAGCATTAAGGCCTTAAAAATGGCGGATCAATTAATAAATTGTTGCAAATAATAGGAAAAAAAAGGCATAGGGTAAAAAAACTGTAAACCGCAATTTGTTAAGAAAGTATGAAATATTTATCTCCTTTATTTCTTAATATTATTAATTCTAACAACAACAGTTCAAGGTTGGTTTTCAGAGAAGTCAGAAGCTCGTCTTTTTAAAAATCCTTAATATTGCAACATAAATCGTCAACATATCGTTTTTACCAGCGAAGATCGTCAAATAACAGATTGAATTAAATAATTGAAATATACAAAATTTTATAAATATTCATTTTAAATATGTAAACAATTTTCATTTATTTTGTTTATTGGTACAGTGAAACCTCTTCTAACGGACACCTTCCATAACCGGACAAACTTTGTAGAGCTGTGATTTTCAAAAAATTTTCGATTACAAAATGTTGTCCCAAAGCCGGACACTCTAATAACCAGACGCGGACACAAAATTTTTCTGTCAATAGCTTTGAAATCAAGACGAATTTGTTTTAAAAATAAATTCACCTTCGATGAAACTTACCAACCAGAGTTGTATTGAATGAAACACATCACCAAGAGTTGTATTTAATTGTTATATTCTTTTCAACTCTGTTTCATGTTTGTGTTTGTGATTCCCCCGGCTAAGAAAAATTTATACGCTGGCAAAGAATTTAAGAAATTGTTGTTTATTTGAAGAAGTTGTTTGCGTACCTCGTGTTGGCTGCTTTAGAGCCACAAATTGCCGTATAAAAAATATGTTATCAATTAGAGAAAAAATGGAAACTTTGAATGAGTTTTACAAAGAAGAGATTTCGGCGCGTTAAATTGCGAAAAGGTGAAGCTTTTTGTGTTTTTAGCAAAACATTTTGTGGCATTTCTTTTATGTTTTAAGATTAAATATTGGCAAAACAAAAATGCGTCGCCGGTGAGTGTCCGGTTATGAGAGTTTTCACTGTAAGTAACTTATTCATATCATTAAAGGCTGGGGCACATAGAATCCGTCATGCGTTATCCGGTTAAAGCAAAATTTAAACAATAGATACTATTTCAATTATAGAGAAATTTTTTCATGAGAAACGTTTTCTGCAGTTCTAATTTGGCGTTCTCCTAAAATCGGGTAAAATCCGCGCAGATTGTTCGCAGCAAGATATTAGAACTTAAAGCTTTTATGCCAACTTAAAGTTTAGCTTTTGGTATAAAGCCACAAATTAAAAAAAAAAAAATATTATATAATTCGTTGGTTGGCTTAATTTGATAAAACAAGAAACTCATGCTTTGCGTATTTTATGAATTAAACAACTATTTAATTATTTTGCTTTTGAATTGTTTTATTGTTAATATTTTTCAGCTTTTGTAACACAATTAAAAGTACATTTTTTTGGGTTATATTCGTGCAAGTGGGCACCGAATTCATAAGTATCGCCTGCACCATCGTCTGCATGTTTCTGGGTATTTGGCCACCAGCTGCAATGTTTGCATTTTATTTATTTGTCATGATTTATACGTTTTGCTCCTTGGGAAATTTAGTCGAGGCGGCGGTAAAGCAAAATCCAACAAAAACATACATATTTCATACGTTTCATGTAGATACAATAACGAAATTTTATTCCAGAATCATGACATAACGGTGCTGATTTATGACTCCTGCTGGTATAATTTGACTATTGCCGAGCAGAAAATGATTTTATTTATGCTGAGAGAATCACAACATGCCACAGGCATTACGATCGGCGGTATTGCACCTTTAAGCTTGAACACCGCCTTGCAATTGACGAAAACTATTTATACCTTCTCAATGATGCTTAAAGAGTTTTTACTGAACTAGAGGGATGTGACTTTCTTAATGTACCAGGAATGGTCATAGAAAAGGAGCTGTTGCAGCACGAATAATATAAATACTGCACATGTTAAATATAGTAGTTTCAGATTAAAGTAACTTAACATTTGTGCAGTTTTGCAGCCATGAAATATTAAAGAACACTTTAGATATTAAATACTAGTAATACCTTCTTATCTAAAGCAATCAATTAATCACAGTCTCATTTAATTAATAAATCAGTTGATAATTGTTTTTGTATTGAGCGGGAACCGGAACCATTTTATAAAATCATTCTATTCACATCTCGACGGCAAACACTAACATTTAGCTAAATTTTTGTTTACTTGAGTTTCTGAACACGTTTTACAAACTTTAGTTTTATTTAAACGCCACGATACCGATTGTTTTTCCAAAAATTACTTTGGCTCTATACAAACGATTTCTGGTAATAAGTCTAAGGAACAAAAGCTGTGAAAGTTTTATTTATTTCTGGCATTCCTTTCGAAAAGTTACTTAACACTGTAATTATTTAAACAAAGGAAAAGATTTCGATTTCCTTTCTATTGATAGACGTAACAATGGGGCAAGTTGGGTTGGCTGTGAACTTTGAAATTGTCTGATAAGCGAAATTAAAACATTGCAATGAAACGTGTTTTGGCAGTTTAATCAGAACGTCGAACGAATGTGAGGTGAAGTTTTTAAATAATAATAAGGAAGTTTTAAAGTCATTAACTTTAAGCTACACACTTCAGGATATTGAAAAGTATTTCTGCAGAAAGTTTCAGAATTTATATTGCTTTATTTAATTAAAAGCAAATGAACATAGAAAAGTTTTTTTTCCCCATTTCCAGTCAATCAATCAAAATCAAAACTCAGTTAATGCGGTGTTTGATTGTGGATCTGTAAAGGACAATAATTTTGCAAAACAAGGAAAATATGATACGAAACACATTGTTTTTCAAAAGGTTCAACTTATCCAAATACAGAAAACATAAAAGCGAGAAAACTTTTATTAAATCAGCAAAAATATTTATTGAAATAAAAGTTTACAAAATATTTATTAATAATTTCCTTGTCTTTAGAACTTCTTTGCGAGGTTGGAAGATACTGTTCAAAGTTTTAAGCAAATATATGATTAGATATTGTAATTTTTGTAGAATCAGCTAAAGACTAAACTGAGAAGTTAGGATTTTCGCTGATGAAAGTCGGAAAATTCCAATTTTAGATTATGACTTTGCAAATTAACAAAAATTGGTTCAACCACAATTTGGCGCCACAGTCCCTTCCGTCATTCTGATTATGCTCTTTAAGAAATCCATATTTGAAAGAAAAATTGCAAGCAAACAGTCATTTCAAGACATTGCCCAATTATTCCTCTATTTCGAGTTAATGTAATACTAAAATTCTCATTTAGTCATTGAAACCAGACCTAGTATTTTCATTAAGGTATTGCAAATTGCTTATAACTATAAAACTTCATATTGTTGGCTGTGAAAATGTTCAGATATTAAAACAGATACATGTATACTTTTTATGTCTATACAAAATATTGCTATTTTGTTATTAAAACTGCTTTCAGCCTCCACCGATGCTTTAACAAACTCCTTAATGAACTGATTCAACACATATGTAAATATTTAAGTTATTAAAATTTTTCAGTAGGCCAAAAAGAAGTATTCCGGCAGATATAGATAATTATAATATTCCCATTAATTAAAAGGAAATATAAAAAGTAAAAATAAAAAAAAAAACAAATTATTATGACCATCGAAATTGTGAGGTGATGACAGGGCAGCTCCCAGAACAAGAAACCCCCAACACGCAGGTGATCATATTAACTTGATATGTGTACAAAATTCGTACATGAGTTCAGCTGAAAACAAAGTAAGTGGCTCTCTTTTGGAGATGTAACTAGACGCTGGACACACACATTAGAATGACTGGCTTATCTGTCATATGACACAACTACCACTGACTAAAGGCTCTACTTGGAGGCGCTGCCACTACTGACTGGGCGGTTCCTTTGGAGATGTAACTAGACGAAGGAGACACATTGGCAGAACTGACTTACCATATCGCTTACAAATGCACCATTTACCGTGTACTAGATACTTCTTGGACCTGGAGACAGATTGTGAAATTTATTTACTTCAGGACGTGCCATTTTGGCCTAATCAGACCCGCTTGCTGAACTTGAATAACGGTTCGCCGTCACCAGGCACGTACATATAAATGTGGTAACTGCTGGTGTTTGTGTGGTGTAGGCAAATAATACAAAACCCTTACCCGAGAGCTCGGACTATTTAATCCTGTATCTGTCTGCCAGTAACGGCCTAGACAGTAAAAGTGACACAAATCACCTAAATCGGTGGCCGGAAATCCTCAAGGAATATCAGGCTTTAATTAACCCGCCTTTACATTCCCCTCCAAGCTATTTCTTTAAGAAGAACAAAGTCTGTTGTAAGACAGCGGCACTGCCAGGACATTTGGATCACCAAGCATAAACTTCTAGTCTGGTGTCCAACAAAGCCTGCCTTTTTAAGTTTAAGCCACATCCAGAAGGTTTCAGCGAAGTTGGTATGATCAACAAAAGAATGATAATTGGCATCCTGGAGGCCTTTTGGTTTCCCGTTCTGCCAATTAACCGTTGGCGAAGGTTTCAGAAGAACCTGCATGACATCAAGTTTCTGGAGTTTTGGTGGCCACGCCAACCAAAAGAGTAACTTCCCCCTCACTTTGTTGACACTGTCGTAAAAAAGATAGCAAGACCCGAGTTCCCTTCAGAGTTGTTTGAAAAAAGTCTCTGTGTAATTTTATTGTATAAAATAAAATTATATAATCAAGTCTAGTTTTGTCAAAAAAAAGGCTTTAATTTATAACAATTAAGCACCAAAAATTGCAAACACACAAAATTAAATATACACTGTTTTTTGTGAAAGCCCCAGATATACTCCCATTTTACTTTACTTCGGTTCGCATCAGTATCCAGTTGTTGATGTTGCAGGACGTAATTTCATATTTCCTTCATGCCTCTGAACCAGCGCTTATCTACAATCACACAATCTTATATGTATAATCGTATGTGCAGTGCAAGATCAACCATCCAACTGTTGTAAAAATTATGTACAACACGTAAATAATTTTAACATTCTCTCGTTTTACCAGTGAATTGTGCGGTTTTTTGTTCTTTTCTTTTGCGTATGAGCACGTTGAAGCATAAAAGTATGTTATTTCAGCAGCCCGCATGACCAACTGAATCTTTTTACTTCTTCGAAATGCCGGGTTTTGTACGAATTGTACGTTTAAAACAGAAATTATTATCCAACACATACATATTTTGTCTGAGAGTTCAGTCCGTAAGACTTACACCCACATTATTGCCCCACAGCCGCAACAGCGACCAGCAAAAAACATGATGATAACAGCAGCCCGTGCACATTGGGGGTAGGGAGTAGGTCTCCTGCAAGCATTTTGTTTTCATTTTGTAATGTTGTTTTTGTAGTTGCTGATTTATATTGCTGCATGCTTTTATCAAAAAACGAAACGTGACCTGCACGTTTTCGCGCAAAAGTCACGTTCTTTCGGGGTAATTTACGTTTGTAGAACAGTTGTTGATTTTGTGCCCCCTTTCTTACAGTTTCCCCCCGCCAACAAGCTGGTCTTAATACGTTTGCCACCCAGCATTTGAAGTAACAATAAAACAAAAATTAATGTTTTCAAACGAGATGATCAAAAGCACTGAAAAACAAATATTTTTGAGTTTTTAAATCAACAACGAATTTGCAATAACGAATACAAGTGAAACGAAAAATTGCTGCAACGTACATTTATAGATCAATAAAACATGCCTGAAATAAATGAGGAGATTTCAGTATGAGCCAGGACTTTATTAATGGAAAAATCGAACGTGGAAAAAATTAGTTTAGTGGACGAGCATTTGCTAAATTTAAAAAGATTGCCGGCTGAGGATAAAGTTAGGACGGAGAAGTTGTATCAGATTTCACATCTGAATATTTCTGCAGTCAAAGGAGGCGGGCAACAAAATCCAACTACACTTCCGTATCTGTCTTTTAAAAAATTGGCTGGTTAAAGCAGGTGGTGTTTGTTAATTAAGTTTTTGAGTCCATGACTTTTTGAATGAAACCCAGTTTTTTATATAAAAAGTTATTTTATATTTCAGCAAAATCTCATTTGAGTGCTACAAATTTAGTTAATTTTAGTTTCATCGATTTGTTTATTCCTTTCGAAAAATGTAATTTGTCAAGTCGTCAAAATAGTAAATTGTTTGTGGGATGATTTCAAATCTCTTTCTGCCGCCTCCTTCTTCAAGTTGTGGAACAGGAAACTTGCAGCATTTTTGCCATAGAAACTGCACATGTGTGCACCCTTGTGAGCGGTCAATTGTGTGCAAACGCGGCACCCATCTTGCGGATAGCCTTCTCATATTCAAGTTATCCTTAAAAATTGAAGCCTGCGAAATGGTTATGGCTTTCACAATCTTTCTCACTATCAATCTCCGATCGCCTAAAACCATATCGTAAATTTTTAAAACTTTACGGATGTAGAGACCTCAACTGGGTGTGCAGAACGTTCGGCTTCTTCCGCGCTTGTACGGCCGCCACATCGAAGTTCAGTAAACCACTTCTCTACCGTGGAAATGGAGGGTGCACAGTCCCCATAATAGTTGTCAAGCTTAGCCTTGATTTGAGTGACGGTCTTATGCACAAAAAAATATGCTTAAAGAGCACACGAAATCCCCTTTTCCATTGAATCCATTTCCTTTTCATAACACGCGGTCGTCTGCTATCAAGGGCTGCCGAACACAAACTAAATGACGCAGCTGGTACAAAATTTAGACAGCAGGTAAGTGACAGTTGACTGTTGACAGGAGCAGTTTTGCCATTTCAATTAAGAGGCAGGAAGTTCATTGGAATTGTGATTTTTATCAAGACTTTTATTTAACCCTAAAACCGCGTAAAGTGGCATTTTTGATCTTTAGAAATACTTTTTGTATGTTACAACATTTCCATTGGCAGAATATTGTACAGAAAATTATAGCACTTTAACAAAATGTTCAAAAAGGCAAATTTGGAGGGGAAAAGTCTTTCAATAGTTCTGCAAAATCCAAAGGCTGGAACCGAAATCAGAATTGGAAGTTCAGAGCTGTTGTTTGGACATTCAGACAACTCCTTGCTCCAGCCTCTTGTGATTCTCTAGGCGTAAAAACTACTAAAGAAAGGAAAAAAAAATTGTTATGAAATAACGCTTAATTCTTAAAAGAATTCTGAATATATAGATAAATATAAGTGTATGAATATAAAAACTATATGTGTAGGAATATAAATTTTTTTTCAATTTTGATTAAGAGTGATATATTTTTGAGCCATTATTGCAATTGCAGTGGGATCTCGATTATCCGTGATGTGATTAACCGACGACGACTGTTTCTTTACATCGATCTAATTTGTTTATTTTGTATTACCTCTTTATTACTGAGTAAAAGCTTTTTTTTATTGTTAATTGAACGAATAAATGTGTTGAATTTAGCTTCAATTAAATTTAAGAAGTGAAAATTTATATAAATTATACAATATTTGTAATATATTTTGCGATAAAAACGATTAGGAATGCCACCGGTTGAAAGCATTACGAACAATCGAGACCTCACTGTATATATTTTGTAGATATGCAACCTGCAGCCCTTTCGCAGTTTTACAACGATTAATTTTTTTTCGAATTCGAAAACCAAATTTTTTCTTTGTTCCTCACCAACATTTTTACACAATTTGTTGAATATGCAAATAATTATTTAAATATATGTACGTGTGTGTGTGTCTGCCAATATAATAACTCTGCAAACATTTAAAAGGATTGCATGTGTTGTTATCGGTTGTATTTCTAGTATTATCTGACATCATTAATATTTCTTCTTTAAAAAGAAAAAACTTATTTGTTTGGATGCCAGTTTTACGAATTTTAAGTCGGAAATTTTTTGTATGAAAAAACTGGAATAGTTTATGTTGGCGTTTTATTAATAATAAATATTGTGCAATAAAAGCAAAAGATGGTTGGATGGTTTAATTTGCAATTTTGTGTACTTCAGAAAATTATACTAAGAAATTTTCAGCATCGTGATTGAAAAGTTTTTCTTTTAATATGGAAAATTTGTAAGCTAAAGAAATATTTTTTTAAGAAAAAATACAGCGAACAAACTCAAATCGAACGATTTTTTTCAGCAAACAAAATGCTGAGTTATAGTATAAACATTTCATGATTATGTACGAGGTCTGTTCAGAAAAAAAGTGAATTTTTAAATTTCATGGGGTGGGTACATACATTCGTACGTAGCGAACATTTGTTCTCAATTTCAGCTTTTGCATGAAATTTTTTTGGAAGTACTCAAAAACACTTTATGCCAGGCATAAGGTAATAGCACTCGGAGTGAGACGGTCGAGATGATGTGAACGATTACGCTTGTCTTGGGCGCCCTAGAACATCAACAACCGATGAAAATATCGATAAAGTGAGGAAAATTTGTGTGGACCATCGACAAATCACTATTCTGGAAGCTGTTTGAGATGTCTGCATACCGCAAATTGTTTGGTAATTTTGCACATGAAGCGAGTGGAAGCGAAGTTCATTCCAAAATTGCTTCAATTCGACCAAAAACCTGTTCTACAACTTTTGTACTTTTCTACAAAACTTGGGACTTTTCCTGTCCCAAGATTGAAGAGATCCATGTAAGGATGGCGTTTTGCGGCTCAGAACTCAAGGATATACCAAAAAGTGCATATCACTGTATCAATGTATTAAAAAGGAAGAAAATTTAAATTTATGAAATTTCAAAATAGTTTTTGGCAAAATTCTTCTTATTTTTCCATAGAACTCGTATATTGGCTTCCTTACCAAAATATAGTTTTTGCTTATAGACTTTTAACAAGATTCGAAAGCCAGTAACTTTTACAGCCTTCTAAATACCTGTCGGGGTTGTAATACGCTGTGAAGTAATTATTATAGTTTAAGGGCAGTTTTACATAAAAAGTATTCAGAAAAAAGTTTAGCATCTCCCGATATGAAATGAGTGTTGTCTTATTTTGACCTACACAAAAAGGATCTTTGCAGGTGCTGCATGGCTACATTTTGCACATTTTCGTGATGTGGATATATAAATTTAACCGGTGCACCCCAGCGGCAAAACTTCGTAGTTAACGATCAACGAAGGCTTTAAAAAATATAATTATATAACAATTTGTCAATAAATATCGTAAAAACATGTTTTAAATACTCAAAAAGGTCAACTTAAAAAAGTTTTGGGAAAAGTATTGTTGCGGGTGAAGCGGCCCAAGCTCAAGATAGCCAATGTAGATTATAAACACAAGTGTAAGAATTTTAGAAAACTTTAATTCTTTATTCTTACTCTTTAATATGTTAAAATTCCTAAAATTATAAATAAATTTACAATTTATATACAAACTTATACAAACTTACATACTAAACTGCTGATATACTAACTTTTATGTATGGCTACTCCAAGCGAAGCTTCGTAATCCTTATGACCTGAACGAATGAATATCTTCAATCTATGTAGGTGTTTTATATACCTATGTATGTGGTCTCGATTAAATATGGCCTCATAATTATACCGCGTGGAAAATTAAAAGGAATAATTGAACATTTTGCCATGCTCATCTCTCTACATATCGATAACAGTAATGTCATATTAGCGATTTATGAGTGGCGGTAACAGTAATGTCATATTAGCTATTTATGAGTGGCGGTAACAGTAGTGTCATATTAGCGATTTATGAGTGGCGGTAACAAGTATATTAAAAGGACTTGCACAGATTTGTGCTCAAAACGGCTTTACTTGGAGGACTTTTGGGGAAGGCTTTTTTAAAAGACCTTCAACTGAATAGTTCTTAGCAGTTCTTTTAGCGTTATTTAAATTGACAAAACAACAACAAGGTCTTGCATTTCCGCCCTCCGATAGAAGCAAATATTGAATGTGTAGTTTAAGATTAGCTTTTTATACGGTTGTCTTTGCCGTTGAAATAGAAATAATAACTGAATTAAACGAAAGACAATCTGAAATAGGGCTTGAAAAAGGCCTAAAGTAAGTGGCGTCTTCAGAGTTTTCTTGCTGGCCATTTGCTGTTCCTTCATTAAACCTCAATTTAAATACAATTTTATTTAGGACACATAAAACAGTTCATCAGCGAACAAAATTTATGGCCGAAAAATATATTATTTCGTCGGCTAAAACAACAACGGCAAAAGTAAGTGCAAGTTTGAAAAATATATATATTTCCTAGCGACTTCCTCGGGGATTTTGAATAAAATACACACTTTTCCATTTCATAAGATTTGTATTGATTTAAAATTCCTAAATAATTTAAAGTTGTAATAAACAAGATAGCAAGTAAATCATTTAATTACACCAATAATACATATTTTTTATTTAGTTTTGTATTATATTTATTTTGCAATCTATCTGATATTGATAGATAATAAGCAAATTAATCACATTAATGTGAAAACTATAGAAATATTCCAAATTTAACAGAAAAAAAATCCAGATTTAGTCTATCTTATATTTACAATAAAGACAATTTCAGTTTTAGTAATTATTAAATTTAAAGTTTTAGCCTTGAGTTAAAAGAAAACAATAAAAAAATAACAAAAGATAATAGTAAGAAAAAGTTTGATTTAAATAAAACTAAAAAAAAATTAATTTCTGAAAGATAGATCTAACACATGGTATCCTTTAAGTCTTCGAATTTCATCAGTATCGTCTAATAATACAAAAGCCAGAGGATTTACATGATTGTTTAGGCTTTTTAAATTTTTTTCGCTGTAATACATAATACATATGGAAACACTTTTCGAGGGGGAAGTTGCAAGTTGCTTACGTTACTTAACAAAGTTTATATGTACGTACATGCAATAATTAAAAAATTGAAATTAAAAAACTACTAGTCCCACACGTCCTGATGCCAGATTGGCACAACACTCCTTATAACGCAAATTCATTAAAGTGAGTAGTTGTTGTACCGTGCTGTGACTGTATATTTTTGCTTAACACTTACGGCTGTTTCGTTGGGCTTTTGTTAATAATGCAAGCACTGTAATTTAAGAAGTTTGCTGCAAGTCAAACATAATTTATTGTTTTGTTTAAGTTCATTTTTAATTATAATCAAATATATTTTGCTATTGTTACAAAAACTTAAACAGTAGACAATTAATTTTACACTTTATGTAATGAACACAAAAGACTTGCTACAGCAGTTCTTGCATCACAAATGTGACTACACCCACACACACACATGTATTTATGTGTGTATGTATATGAACGTACGGTAATGGGCAAAACTTACAGTAATGGGCAAAATTTTTGTTTGAAAAGTTCGTCGTATCAAAATATTTAGTTTAAAACTAATAAAGGATGTACAATTAATTCAGTTTTAAAGGGCAGCTCAGACTATTATAATTTGTATTAAGCAAAAATTATAAATAATTAGAACGTGCAGAAGTTCGTCTGTGTATCAGTTGGCAGAGCCTTAGACCAAAAGTCTGTAGCTTGTATGTTCCATTCCTATCAGAAACTGTAATCGTTTTCTGCAGACAAGCAAAATGCTTAGCAGTTTTGTATTTGTTTGAAAAAAAAGTGCAATAGTTGGAAATAAAACTGTTACTAAACTCGATGAGTGCCTGGATGGATGAGTTGGTAGAGTTTTCGAAGTACAACCAAAGGCTGTAGGTTCGATTCCTACCAAAGACTCTGGTGAAAAGCCATAGCCGAAATTCTTCATATTCAACTAAACTATAACATAAAAAACCCACAATACATACAATGTATGTACTCGTATATACACAATATAAATGCAAGCAGTCAATAACCCATCAAACAAATCCATTCTAATACTAATATAGAACGCAATGTTGGGGATGTTGGATTAATTGATGTTTGACTGTGCATTGTCGAAGGTATACATACACATAAGTCTCTGTGTTGCACGTTTTTGTCCGCCACTGTGTTTGTTAATTGCCGTCTGCCTACGTCAGCGTTTTGCATATTATAAAATAATAGTGCATGTTTTTAGGCGTCCTTCACTTAAGAAGCTTTGTTGTTTCTTTTTATATGCATTGTGCTTCTAAACAAAAGTTTATTTCATTTAATGCTTGACTAATTTCGTATACGAGTAATAGCAAAATAAGTTTTCAAACAAACATTCAGAATTATGTATGAGTACCGGAGTTAAATTTTTAAGTGTAGATAATATATATTTAATTCTGGGAAGAACCCCTCAAAATTCATAAAAGGAGGTGAAAAGTCTTATAAGTGTGAAGCCTTTTGAGCTCGTTAGGCGCCTCGACAACTGGTTTTGGTACCTATGGAAAATTCGTTAAGGTTGAACGACTGCGCTCAATATTTTTTACCACTCTGAATTTGAAATGCTTCGTTTTTTTAATGTTGTTTAATTATGCAAAATTAAAACGTAGTATTTTTAATTCATGAACATGTTTCTGTTCACATTCTTATCATTCTTAAAATTGTATAGCTACAAGAACAGCGTATAAAACATGCAATAATGTAATATTTGTGGCAATCATACTTATGATTAAATGTGTTATATATATATTTTTGAAGAACCATTTTATTACCATCGTTATTTACAATATTTTTATTCCACCTTTCGAAATAGCTGTCAATATATTGACCGGAAAAATTTTTTTTCTTCAGTCGTTTTTTTTTTAATTCAAAGCTTTTTTTATAAGTTATAGTTGGCGATAACCATAACAAGTTCAAACGAGATAATAGTGTTGTTAAGAAAATATTACAAAAGCGTGTCCTGATGGTGCAATGAAATGCTGTATTCAAAATCGCATTTTGTTAGTTTTACGCCACATAACACTGGCAAAGCCAATCATATGGTTCACCAAAAGTATGTTGCTCTCAAAATATTGCAACCTCCGACCTATGTATATTTTCTCTAATCATATTGATATGTAATCAACAAGAATGTGAATCTTTGTGAAAAATGAGACGAGGACCAAGAAGTGGTTAAGTGCAATAACTAGATAAAACCAATTTGAAGTCCTTCTTTGAATAGTTTAAATTTTAGCAAGTAACTCGTGATTGAATGACCAAAGTGAAACAACAAGTTAATTATTGATTAAGGAGCTGAAGAGTAGGTTCGTTTATAAAAATGCAAGAAGCAACATACGCTACTTATTGGAATGTTCGAAATTATAACTCAGTATGTCACATACATAGATTCAAATATAGTTCACACTAAATATTTTTTTTTTCGGACACATTAATCGCTTAAACTAATGTTGTGCGAATTTTCGGTGGAGATATTCGCCGTCAGAAAAGAAACACCATTTGGTGTATATTAAAATGCACTCAATCGTGGCATTGGTCAAAATTCGTCACAGGTGGCGAAAGGCGAATTTCGCTCATAGTGATGAATTCACCGTGTGAAACACAGTAACGGCGAATAAACAGCTTCTGTTTACAATTGATAAAGTTGTTCACATTTTGTACAAAGACAGCCGATACTGTTTCATTCGTCGTTCGCCGGCGAAAAAATCCTAAATAAATCTATTCAAACTTTCGCCGAGTATCACGAACAACGATCAATCTCACGATTTCTGTGCATTTTCATATGCGTCGTTCGTCGCAGTTGTGGTTTTATCATTACGCAGCAGTTTAGGCAGTCGTTTATTAGCTTGTCAGCTGGCATGACATGAAGCAACAGTTCGTTGGATAAATCTTCTTACAAAAAGGTGTAGAAAAAACTTTTTAATTCCAGAGTCAAAGAATGCCGTACAGGTCCCGCAAAATATTTTTAAAAGACAAATTTTATTCCTAAAATTTTGCCATTTTCCATAACTTTACAAGCCGCATGCCCAAAAACCCATTTGGCTTCTGCAAACTGATAAACTTTGTAGTAGCTGTTAAGAAAATACGTCTCTAATGTCCCATTAAGCTTTGAAGACTTTCGGGGCAGGAAAAAAGTGCAATTAAAACGTACACAGCTCCTGCATCCCTGGTGTATTGCACTTGAACTCAGCTGGAGCAATAAAAAAAAAACATATTGACACACTAACTTGTTAAACATACTGATACGGAAAAGTACTTATGAAGCTCTGGTTCAAAAAATTTATTTTGCCTTTTTTCTTGTTTATAATTGTTGCCAGCAACAGAAGTCCCATTTTTCTGTTTATTTCTATCCTTCCGTTCAAATAGTCTGTTCATTATAATGAAGACTTCACTTTTTTTCCATTCTGTCTTCGTTTGTTATTCAGTTATGAGATTGGACTTCTCTTGTCTTGTGCAAATAGTTTTGTGCTTTAGCAATTTTGAATTGCTGATTGTAAAACGGAGTGTATTTTTCATTTATTTTGTATTTTTTTTTTTTTATTTTCGATGCCAGTAAAGAATACAAGTGCCTGCAATTGTGTTCTCTTTCCTTTGCCTTGTGTTCCTTTTTTGTTCTTCTGAATCAAGTGACATAATGTGCACCATTTCGTCTATTTTGTTGCAGTATTGTATGCCTGTGACAGGGCATGATGTTTTTATGAAAACTTGTTTTTAATTTTCTACTTCTGCAACGGAATTTAATAAGTCCGTATAATACCATAAGGAGTTAAAATAATTTCTTCTTTAATATTTTGGCATTTTTATGATGGCTGCATCAACATACTCAAATAATTTATGGAGAGTGGAACAACTGACAGACTGTGTTACAAAATTAAAAATAAAAATGCTTTGAAATTGTTCAACAAATTGTTAATATGTTGCTCAATGGGCCTGGAAAGAACAATGAAAACCTGCCATCAAAATGCTTTCTTATTCTCAAAAAACGGCAAACACTCTTTGAAACCAGTCTACAAATGGCGAAGTTTTACAATTGTAATTAAAATTTTACCTGCGACATGTTCAGAAAAATTCTGATTGTTGAAAACGTCAAAGTATTTGTTTACAAAACAAGTTCTAAAAATCAGTCTAAAAGGGGCAAATTTAGATCAGAATAAACATAGAAAATAATTCTTGCAAAAACAAAACAAAGTTTATGTCTAAAAAATAATTAACCATTAAAGGAAATAGTTCAAGAAAAAGTTAATTTAAGAATCATTAATAAAATGAAATAATAAGGGCAAAGTATTCTTTATTGCTTCCGATTTATTGCAAACAGTTGCTGGTTGCTGTGACAAGACAAGTAGTTAAATAATTTTAAAAAATATATAAATCGCAACAATAACTTACCAAAAACGTTTCTTCTTACTCTAAGACTCTGTTTACAGAAAACGGACGTGAGACGCGTCTAGACAATTTCTATTAAATGCAATCAAAAAAATAGATGCTCTTCACACAAATTTTCTAAGCGTGTAAATCGCATCGTATAATTATTGTATAAAAAAAAATTCGTTCAAAAAACAATCAATAGACATTTGTATTATATTATATTATATTATATTATATTATATTATATTATATTATATTATATTATATTATATTATATTATATTATATTATATTATATTATATTATATTATATTATATTATATTATATTATATTATATTATATTATATTATATTATATTATATTATATTATATTATATTATATTATATTATATTATATTATATTATATTATATTATATTATATTATATTATATTATATTATATTATATTATATTATATTATATTATATTATATTATATTATATTATATTATATTATATTATATTATATTATATTATATTATATTATATTATATTATATTATATTATATTATATTATATTATATTATATTATATTATATTATATTATATTATATTATATTATATTATATTATATTATATTATATTATATTATATTATATTATATTATATTATATTATATTATATTATATTATATTATATTATATTATATTATATTATATTATATTATATTATATTATATTATATTATATTATATTATATTATATTATATTATATTATATTATATTATATTATATTATATTATATTATATTATATTATATTATATTATATTATATTATATTATATTATATTATATTATATTATATTATATTATATTATACTATATTATATTATATTATATTATATTATATTATATTATATTATATTATATTATATTATATTATATTATATTATATTATATTATATTATATTATATTATATTATATTATATTATATTATATTATATTATATTATATTTTATTATATAGTCAGCATTAATTTAAAAAAAATGCGATAGTTTTGTTTCACCACCTTCTTTTCCCAAAAACAAGTACGAAGTCAAACTCTTATCATAAAAACATTACATTTTGGACCGGAATTTTTCCGTTGGATTTATAAAAGAATTTAGAAAAAACAATCTGTTAATGTGTTGGCAATGTTCGAAATAACTGATATGGAGAAAGTTTAAATAGAACAATTTAAATTGATGTCTGCGTCATAAAACTTTCAGTTAGTGGAATTTATTTACATGGACCTCAACAATTTTTTGTACACCGCATTTGGAATCGATTCAAACCTGTTGTAAAATAGATAAAGCAGTGATTAATGCTCGCGTTAGCAACATCCTGCTGTAACTTTCTCCCGCCAACGGCGGCTTTTATATATTTCCAGAATTTTTTCTCTTCTGCTAAAGCGCAATGGGTAAAACTCCAGGCTATAAGTGGATTTTTTTTTCAAAATATTAAAATTTCTTCTTTTTTTGCAGTTGCTTGTACATTTATCTCTTTTACTTGTGTAAAAATGTGTTTTTAAAAAATAACAAAAACTGAACTGTTATATTTTTTAATGTTTTAATTTTTTTTTTCGTTTTGAATTTCTTCTCTTTTCTTTATAAAATTTAAAATTAAAAAAAGTATCTGCGTAATCCATACTGTGGGTATGATTCCGCAGCAACGGACTGAATAATTGCAAAATTTTGCTTCTTCACAAAAAAAAAAATTTTTCCGCAATTGCGGAACAGCATGAATAGTTATAATTAGACCAACATTAAGTGAAAACCTGATGAAGAAGTAACAAGCAAACCCAAAGGCAGTGCCGATGTAAAACTTTGTTTAAATAAGTCCTTAATATATTCTTCAAATCAGAAGCAGTTGTTCGTTATATGGGGGACAGACATTTTACATTCATAGAATTTTTCCCACTTACATATAAAATGTAAGATATCAACTATTATTCGAAAAAGAAATATGATTTGAACTTATGCGTGTCGAAGTCATCATATTCTCCTCAACATCTGCTCAAACAGTTTAACTTTGTGTTACATAAAAGGATGTTAGAATGTGGAATGAAACTTTTTCGTCTTGTGATATGATATGAATTTGCTTTTTCTGTTTTCTGTGGTAAATAATCGTAATATGTTCAAAGTTCAAAGAAACTTCTTTAGGAATACAAAAAGTTGCCAAGTGTAACATTTGCATCTGTTGCGCAAAAAGAAGGGAATGTATCACCAAACATGTCTGACGACTACAATGACATGACATTAGAAACTGAAAGTCTTGTATATTTTGATTTTAAAAAGCTTCTTGCTTGGCTTGCAGCAACCACAAGCGCCATTACAGCAATTTCAAGATTGTTGCCACAACAATATTTCAAAAGGAGCTAAAGTTTCAAAATGTTCAAAGGGCCGCAAACAAATGCAGAAGAGACTTGTGTTGTTCTTTTTTTTTACACAATGAAATGAAAGGAGTAAATAGTTTATAATTTTATTGGTGGGTCCTTATATCCGGTTCTTTCTCTGAGAGAATGCTGTTTGTCTGAGAATTGAATTACGTCTTAAGAGTTCAAACAAGAGAGCACTAAATTCAAACTAAAAGGGGCTATGAAGGCATTTATATATCGTGTCATCAAGTCCTATGTTCGGACTTAATATACAATCTCTGCTGTAGCGCCATCAATTCAGACTAATTCAAGCGCTTCAAATTGAATCTTGTCGGCGCAAGTTACTTACAGCAAACAATCATTACTAACCTTGTTTTTGTATAGGGTTCAAATTACAGGCTAGTTAAACTGCCAAAATTTGGAATTTGCCAAAAAATTACTGCAATAGCCGAAGAACACAACAACTTTATAAATTACTTGTGTCTACATCTGATGAGGCACATTTTGATCTAAAAGGTAATATAAAGAAACAAAATTACGGTACATAGAGTGAATCTATTCCAGTCACTGAGTGATAAGCAGTTCCATTCAGGTGCCTTGTAGGATCACACTCCTTTGAAGTAGGGACTATTGTTTGAACATGTTGCAGACGTTTTTTGTACCCACAACTAACTGTATTGAAACAGTCCATTGAAACAGTATGTGAGGCGACCCGACTTCAAATCCTTCACGACGCAATAGTTCATTGATTTCAGGTATCAATTAACATATTGTTATATAAAATTATATAAAATTTTCCCTATAATTAGAAAAAAAATTGAATTAATGGAATTTCTTATTGTGGCACAACTGGTGTGCCACCCTGCAACTCAAATTTTGAGAGAGAGTTGAGATATATATAAAAAAAGTAGAGTGAGGCAACGAGAAAAGTATTAAAAACCTGATTTTTTTTTAAACTTTACATTTTAGCCAAAGCTGAAAACTTTTCCATGCCACACACACAGGCGACATGAAAGATCACAAAAGCCACAATTATATGTACTTAAATATTCAGAATACATCTGCAAGTACATAATTCTGAATGCAAACAAAATTGGTAACATTCTGCCATTAAACTTATGTGCATATTTTAGTAACGAAACGTATCCTTCGTCACAGCCAAACGAACACATCAAAGCTGTGCACTTTAATGAGCACACAAACACACATACTAAATAAAGGCATACAAAATACTAACCACAGCCAACATACACAAGCACACACAGACCCACACACACACACACGTACATACACACTCAAGTACAGGCACACACATGCCTTCAACGAGGTCACATTTGGTATTAATTGGTTCGAAGAGAGGAGACTGCAAAGAATTTATTTAAATTGACTCCAGCTGTAATGTTCCTCTCTGTCCCCATATAGTGTTTTCAACAGCATTTTCATAAGAACTCTAAAACCGATATCGTATTTATTGTGCTGCAAAGCACATTGAGTTCAAATAAATTTATGGCCACTTGTGTTCCCTCTGTTCTTTATGTCGTTCCCTTGTTTAATTAACTTAATTAATATAATAAACTAATTTGCATAAATTGTGGGTACTTAAAGTAACTGTCAATGGATAAGCAACAAAAAAATTGTACACATTGTGTTTTGCCAGAAGAATATCCATTGCAGGTCAATGGAGTTCTTAAGACTTTTAGTTAAAATTTATATCAAGAAATAAATAGAAATTTTGTATAAAAATTAGTTTGTAAACAGGAGGGCAGGCCTATAAATTATGCTATTAAGGCAAAAGATAGAAATTGCGACAAGAGGTCGGTTAGCGCTGAATCGAATAAGCGCTGAATGTTTCATATGATCCCGAGTTCAGGTCCTAGTCAGTGGTGACGAGCAGTAAAGCTACAGCGTGCGCCTAAAGAAACTGTATGACGTAAAAAAATTGTATATTACTTTTTTTCCATGTCATTTGGGAGAATATAAATAAATATAACACTGGAATGCAGTACAATTGCGCAAAGAACTCAGATTGCTTTTGCATGCCTTGAAAATAATCGTTCGATAATTAACACTCAACGGGCATATGGAAGACTTGAGCTGGCCACCACGATCGCTCGATTTGACTGCACCAGATTTTTTCAAAGTTTATATGAAAAAGCCTCAAATCCTGGAGCAACTAAAGGGCAACCTTCCAGAAGAAATTGGTTGTGGAAATTGCTTTAAAAAGAGCACAGTTTTTCATGAGAGAAAACGGTTCTCTCTGACATTATTTTTCATAATTAATATAAAAATATAACGTAAAATCAACTTTATTTTTTATCCTTCAATTCCTGTTTATTTATTTTGTTTTTTAACTTCCTTATTTGAAATCTATTTTACAGGAAGTATTAAGCAAATTTTATGAAAATGGACAATTTCTTAAACTATTAAGTTCCAATGAACTCAAAACAAAAAAAGATACATTATTATATGTCACTTAATTATTATATATATTATTATATATAATATGATTTACATACTTATGTCTGTATATAAATGATTAGTTTCGACAAGGCAAGTCCTGCAGATGCAGTCTTTTAAGCCTTCGAACCTCGTCACTATCAGCCGGTAGTGAAATAGCCAACAATTGGACTGATACTGATGTATCCTTCACTGAATCTATTTATGTATCTCATCTTTTATTGTTGATAAGTGCTGCAAAGCACTCGAAATGTTAACAGTGGCCTACGATGATTGTAGTCTTTAACAGAAAAATGCTTCCACAGTGTCAACAGATTTTGGAAGAAGTTTGATAAGATGTGAATAACGATGATGGCTCTGCATGCACCAGTACATCAACAACCGATAAAAAAATTTGAGAGAGTAGAGAAAATTGTTATGGAGAGCCTTCAAATGATTATTAGGGCGTTGCTGCATTGGTACTAAAAAAACCGTCTCATTTTTATATATAATCTTTAAACAGACATCGCATTTTTATTGAGCTTTTTCAGCAAAATATTTGTAATGTCCAATCTAAAAATATACTTACCAATATCATACTGTTTACCGTCCACATTACTTGGAAGTAATCAAGTAAGGACTTGAATATTGTCAGATATTGTTTGTATATTTGTTGACATTTTATGTTTCTTAATATTTTTTTATATTTTACAATTCAGCTTAAGGGCAAATAATTGCAAAAAAAAAATGCCATGAGTTTTCTAACATTTTGTTTTTATATCAATATTTCGTCGTCAGGGCTTAGCAAAATATTTACATTTATTTCAAAATTAAAATGATTAAAAGTCGTCTATTTATTTCAAACGAAATTCATGCCGGAGTTAATTTCCCCCGGTATTATTGTCCGATTGCCAAACTTATTTATTGTGCTTTAGATTTTTTTTGCTTATTAAATGTCAGCTCTCAATGTCTTTTTTGTAAATAAAACAAAATGAAAGAAATATCAGTGCTTTTTTTTAATTATTTGACCTAAAGCCGAACTGAAAAATATAAAAACTAAACTTGATTGAAACAAAGTTAAAATTTAAAATGTTTACCAAATGAAAAATCAGTGTTTGCCCTTCTAAATTTGATTAATTTAGCAATTTTAAGACATATTTTTGCTTGAGAAACTCTGAGTTTGCCTCCAGCGATGCCACCACGTTAAAGTGAATTACTTAAAATGCCGAAGTTGGGCTAGAAGTGAAGTGTGTATTTATTTATAATTATGACTCGTTACTTTTCATATAAGTTTTTGCTGCAATCATTAACAAGGTTTAAGGATGTTGGTGTACTCGCATGTTGAAAACATTTTGGAATCACAATACAAATTATATTTTTAGCACATTCTTACTTATGGATCCGAAAGTGCTGACATGAGAAATCGAAATTGAAATATCAATTTTTGAAACAACAGCAGTTTGGTTGCGGTGACAATAGTATTCTAAATTAATATTGTCGTATATTCTAAATTTTAGTCTAGTATTAGTGATCATCACCCGGTTAATATAATTTCTCCAAGAACTGTAGTTAAAGGTTTCATAAGAAACTTTTTTAAATAATAATATTAAGAATAACTATTTACTCAAGCCGATAGTCCTTTTTGCTTAACTTCGTTTATTGTAATTTTAATTTTAATAAATATGAATAAAATAAATAAAATAACTGTTAACGCGACTCCCAAAATCCCCATGATTTATTTGCCATCTGGTAGCAGTAATTTAATTTCGAAAGAATAACGAATAATAATTCTGACATGTATATTTATTTAACGAATTTACTGTCTAGAAGCGTCTTACCGCCTTCGCCATTTTGTAGGAGCTTAACTGTGAAGCGGTTCAGACGTGATTGTCTTTAAATTCTATAATAGAATTTTCCAGCAATTTCCATACCAAAAAGTGTGTAAAATACTTTAAGCTAATATTGAATATTTGAATTTTTATATATTATTTTATTATAAAGGAATTTTAATAAAGTTGTATTGCGTAATAAATCCAGCCTTTTATTACCTATTTATAATTTATTCAAAATCCCGTGGAAATTGCTGGCTCGGCCGATAGCCTTCCCAACAATAACATTTTAATTAAAAAATAGTATGTATCCATACATTTTCGCCTGATTACAGACTGATTACAGTTTTTTACTAAAACTTCTGGGACTATAACCTGGCAAAATCGAAGAATTTATTGCCTTAACATGTTATTTTGATCTTGAAATTTGCTACAAGTTAAGAACTGCGAGTATTCGATAACTTGGGAAACTTGTACTTGCGAAAAAACAAAATTAACTTAAATGAGATGCTGAAATTGTAAAAGGGTTTCGGACGATGTGAGAAAGTTTAGAAAAGCTCTTAGCGGCAATACCTCAAATAAGCCAAACAGTTTTAAACGAGAAAGTGGTAAAAAGGAAAGCAAATCACTGTATTGTAAAACCAACAGCTGCCTAAAACCAAATTTATAGTCGCACATTTTTGTAATTAGCATTCATTTCCACAACTACAAAAATGTCAAATTTGTATTCCCGTGTAATCGAGTTATTCTGCCAGCATTTAAAATTTGTACAACTTTATTATGCCCAAGTATCAGAAAATAAATAAACAGAAAAAAAACATTGATTATTATTCATGAATTTTAATTTTAGCAATTTGTTTCAAAAATTATGCAACCAATTTGAAACTGAAATTGAATTATACTTATATTTGCCATATTGTTTTGGCTTAATTTGTTTATGAGAATATTATTTGCAGTTAATTTTAATATAGTTTTTTTTTTCAATTATATTTAATAAAGGAAACATTTATATTGTGAATACTGATTAAGATTGATTGGAGAACAGGCTACACCATTCACTTAAAGAATATTTAATGTCCTTTTGAGGAATATTTGCGTAACGGTTCTCTTTTGCAAGTCCTTGACAGTTTTTATTCTTATACATTATTATTTTTGGACACTGTGCAGAAATTTGTGAAGCAAATACTGGGACATTCAATGAGATTAGTACGACTAAATTCCAAAGTCACATTAAAACGCCTTAAATCGAATGAAGAATAGGTTTGTGAAAATAATCAGCTTGATGAAACCCCAATTAACGGTTCATTATGGGCGGAGGAAGTACCGTTGCTCGAAAATATTTAGCGGCTCGAATAATTGATAATCCACGACTCTAAAACTGAATAACCCAAAACTACTTAAAGTTTCTATCATGTCTATGCGATAATCACATGCTAAATTTCGAGCCTGTGTATGACAAAAAAATGAACCATCAACGGCGTCAGGCCAGCGTCAACACAACAGTCGGCTAATCAACTTTATATATCTTACAAATTCATACCTGGCAAAATGAAATCTTAACGTTGCAACAAATTTCTAACAAAGATAAAGTCTTGTTACACCATATTATTTATATTATATTTGTCAGTCATACCATGGCCTTTAAAAAGTATTGGGAGGTTTCCTAAACATTTTTTGTTTTACGCCACCTACTTAAACTTTCAAAAATTTGCCATTTCTGGCAATACTTGCAATGTTTAAAAATGCCGATGAGAAGTACAACAATTTTAGGTTCCAGCTGATTCAGCCCGCTAGTACTCTTATCATTGAAGTTGTGCGCCTCTGAAGCAAGCGACTAGAGTCAGAAACGTGTCATTCCAATCAGTTGTTAAAATTACACCCACAACATGAAGAAATTAGCTGCTCTGCTTTCAATCCGTCAGAAGAAAAGGCGATATAGGAGCAGCTGATTAAAAATGTTACAAAACGCATTTTAACAAAAGTAGTCTTTAACACTTCCTTAAATCTCGTTCATCACTTGCGGCTCACTGGCATTACGCTTCCTGGTCTATTCCAATAAATTATACCAGCAACGCGGATTATGCACTTAATATTTATTATCGACAGATTTTGTAAATGGTTCTTTCGAAGTGCTGTTTGGTATAAAATTACTTTGTAACACGTCAATAAGAAAAAATGCCGCATTTGCGAGGATAGTCCTCAAGCCGTTAACTAATCGCTATTGACTGTTTCGAAATGAACAAGACCGTGTCTGGCGATCACTATCGAGTCATATTGACTCAATTTCGGTTCCAAAACTATTCAGCTAAAAATTCAACGATATTTGGTTCCAACAAGACGGCGGACTTGTCATACAGCCCTCTAAGCAATCGGTCTTCTCTTCACTCGTCCACTCGTTCGTGCGATTAAAAGCTATTGGATAACTTTTTATTGCGGCGGCGTTAAGTCATTGGCTAATGCCGATAAGCCAACAACTCTTGCAACATTGGAAGCCAATATTTAGGCAACTATTACTGACAAAAGTAGTCCTAAATTGGAGAGATCGAATGAGCCATGTAGTTGAAGGCCATGGCGCATTAATGCCGGAACTCACGTTCAATAAATAAATGCCATGAAATTATCTGGCAAATAAAAAATATTTCAATGCAACAATATTTTTATCTTGTTTTATGATTTTAAATTCTGAGGGTCTTAAAAAACCTCAATTATGGCATAAAATCTTATGATCGAAACTTAAATTTTAAATTTAGATTTAACCAGTCAACCCTAAGCCGATTTCGTATATTATCTTTTCTCTACTCTTGTCAAAACTTCGCTAACGCTGACTCCTTTCGAGGAATGTTTTATAATTGCAAGGACATGTACAACTTTATTGAGAAAATTCTCCATTCAAATGTCTTACAATGTAAAACATTACTTCGTTGAACTAATTGGCATTATTTTACCTGTAACTATTGTTTTAGTTGTTGTATAGAATTATTCTGTAAAAATTTATGAATAGATAAAAACTTATATATAATGAATTTAAAAATATGTATATTATTCCAAAAACACAAAATTATCTTCAGGTAAATGTAACAGAAGACTGAAGCATTCAAAATCTGCCTTTACGTTAAGGAATTTCAGTAAACAATTGCCTGAAAAACAAATCCTAAGCATTTCACAAGAATTCAAATGATTTGGTATTTGTGCTTTTTGGGGGTTGTACGAAGAGTGCATGCATGTGCATGCCTTGGCATTGTAACTGGTCGTAACGATTTCATACAAATGATGTTAATTCTGTTTTAAATGTATCATTCTAATAAAAACTTATTTCGGCATATTTAATAGTAATCAATTGTGGGACCCAATGGACACAGATCCTTCAAGGAGCCAAACAATATTATTTGTAATTATAATTTTTCTATTGTTTTAAATTTTGTTGTATAAACAAGTATTCATCATTATGTAGAAAAAATACATACATACATATAAAAAAAACGCACATGTAAAGATATTTGGTGTAGTTGCCAATAAAATTTTATTTCAATGAATCCGGCATTGGATCATGTGTATTCAAAAATATATTAACTGTTCGAAGTAATTTTGAAATGAGTGCCCAACTAAGCCGGAAAATTATCTAGGAAATTGTTGGGAGATCTGTCGAATATAAAATGATTATTGCGGCTGCAAGTTTTTAAAGTGGGTCTATGAACAAAAAGGTTCAAATTATATTATGAATTCTATTAAAGGCACAATAACTTCATACTTCGAGTGAGAAACTTATGTGTTGATATTTGTAACTCATTGAAAGAAGCTGATAGAATTGCTCCTTTCGTTTACAAAACAAAAGGGATTAACATTGTAGATAAGAAATGAATAGAACGTCCCTTTGTACTGCGGCCATTGTTGATCTATTGTGCTGAAAGATAGAGACACAATTAAGTCTTTAAAGTTTTTTGCGAGAAGAGGATATTAATTTATTTCTAGATCAGGGGTTTTTAAGCCTAATCAATTTTATATTTTATTAAATATGAATCTAGGAAACATATTAACTATATAAATGTTTTCTTTCATAAGATTTTAGAAGAAAAAATTGAGTTCATATAAAAATGATTTTATTTAAACTCAGATTTTTAAACAAGTTTTTGTTATAACTAATATTTCCTTTATAACAGCCTTGACAGAACATACGCCTTTACTGACCAAAACTGACCTGAGCTGAATAAAAAATATTTGCATGTAAAAAAATATATATAGAGGAGAAAACAGTGTTCTAATAAATTATTTAAAATACTATAAATTAATACAATATAAAAAGGTTTGAAAAATATGTTGTTTGCCGCAACAAAATGTATTATTAACGCAAAAATGTTCAGCAATAGTTAAAAATGTTTTAACACCACATGCACTTAATATTAAATACAACCGACATAAATAAATTTATTAATCGTCTTAAAAGCTTTAAAATCATATTAAATTAATTATGGAAAAATTATGGTTTTAAATCAGAATTAAATAATTTGTCAATTCAATTCAAACTTTTCCACATTTAATATTCTTGTTCAATTTAGGCGATAAAAAATCAAATATTTAACGAAAAAAAACAAAATGAAAAGATCTTTGTGCTTCTCATTTCTTTTAATGTAAAAAATAATATGTGTTTCCATTTCATAACTTTAATGGGTTTTTGTGGCGAAATGATGACGATATTTTTTTTAACGAAGCAAAAGAAAACATCTTTTAAGTCCTAAAAAAACTAAGTTTATGATATTTTCATTGTTTTCGCGTATAATTTTTATTTTTTGTTCCATTTATGTACATATTCGTATTGTTGAACCTGAAAAAGCCCAGCAAACATTGTGCCCCCAAATAGGCAAAAAAGCAACCGAATGATTTTGCCTTTTATATATATATTTGTTTAAAGATGGCTTTTCGGGGCTTAGGAGGTCTTTTATTGTTTATCTTTAAACCTCATCCCTGCTGCTTTATCTGTTGCGACCGACCGTGAACGTGCCCGTACATGCAACATGGTGCTCATTTTGTGGAAGTCTTACAGCCAAAATTTTAATATTTCTTTGGTTTTTAATTGAGACATTCGCTGGATGAGCTGTATGGCCACCTATAGAGCTCTTTTTATATATTTTTTTTAAAGAATTAAATTAGAAGTCAGAAATGTGCTGAACTGCCGTTCGCCAGAAACCCTTTTTAAGCCGCTTCTTATTACAAAATATTGACTTTCATAAGCCAAAAAGTAAGATTCGGATTTAGATACTTTTACGAAAATTAAGTTTGTGAAACAACCAGGTATTTAATAATATGGCAACGATGTTAAAAATTCACTCAAAAATATGAGTTTATTGGTACAGTGGACATCCAATAGTGCGAACTATATAATGTCAGGAGTTTTCGTAGCGTTTGAAAATATTTATTATTGGATAATCATATTTTGTACTTCTTACTGAAGTATGAACTTCACTTTGTTCTAAAAATTACTTTGGCCTGCTTTCTGACTTGTCAAGTAAACATTCTGCAGCTAAAGCAGCTAAATGTTGCGCCTTCTGATCTGTTGATTTAGATCGATTATCTGGTAAACAAAATTTGATTGTCCAGGCCTATTTTTACTGCAAACCTATTGCTGGTATCAATTTAGAACACAAGATACTGGTGGGCACAAAAAATCACACCAACTGATCACTATTATGCAGCTCGCCGTAAACCAACAATACTCGGTCCAAACTTACCACCCTGCTTTAGAAAAGCCTATGAAATTTTTTTTTTATATTCCAGCTGTCTGTAGGCAGACGTTTTCTCTATATATTTGTCAGCAGACAATCGATGAAATAATTTAACTTTTGATCAATTGGTTTTTGGAAAGGCAGACGCCATTTACATGATTACCTGCCATGACGGCCTAAGCTCAGGGTAGATCAAGCCCACAGGGTGAACTAGTCATGACCAGTCACTCATGTGTTTCAAAAGATTCAGCACCTTCTCCCGTTTGGAAATTAAGGTTAAGCTGTTGTCCCTAAACTCTTTGATATTGTCTTTATTCACTTCGTGCTTCATTTAAGTGCCCCTCGTATTTTACCAGCTGCGTGTTACTCCCCGTCATAAGCAAACGATTGCATTCTTCTCTCATTCAACAAAGTTCCTTATTCCTTTATCATATAAATACATACATATTTTCTAAACTGAATTTTGGTTCTTCATTACGAAATTCGATGTCTTTCTAGAAAATTGTAATTTTAAACTTGAGTGTTCGTTTCGTCCAAGCGGATATCTTGGAAAATTGCCATGTAGTCTTTCGTCATTCGCTTTCTCAAAAACCAACTTAACTGATTTGTGCTTATGGGCAATATTTTAAAGTTTCTTTGCTATTTCTTAGTTTAGAAAATCATTTATCATTTGCCATTAAGGGCCGAACAACTTTATTATCTTTGCAGAAGCACTTTAATTTAGCGATATGTAGCTGCTGCTAGACCACTTGCACGGAGATAAATGGTCGCTTATTTGTTGCAGCTTTCCAAATGCAACAGCCACTTTGTACCCGTTTGAATTGCAAAAGCAATTTCCTAAGAAACACATAAAATACAAGGACAATGACTTCATTGACGTATTAGTCGCATTTAGCTTAAGTTTATAAAAATTGTCTTTTTGTAAAGTAAAAACACATACGAGCATATATTTAACAGGGAACCGAAATAAAAGCAATAGATATTGTCTATACGGAGAATGAGAATATCCTTTTTTGTAAGCGGAGTTCAGTGAAGTGAATTCGAAAATACTTTTTGTTGTTCTTTTGTACCGTGTGAATGAATTGTAATACGGCTCTTTACTCACAATATACGAGGCCTGATCAAAAAATATGTATTTAATCATGAATTTCTATGTTCTCTCTTCTCTCAAACTGCAGCCTCTTAAAAAAAATGGGCCGGCGTTTTTTTCAATCCTCGGAACAGTTCTGTTAAATGTTATGTCCTTAAGCGGTTTCAGCAGCAAAACGCCGTCCTTTCATGAGTGTTTTGAATCTTACGAACGGTGGTTGAGGCCTGAAAATCGGCAACTTTGGAAAAATACACATTAATCTATGCCCAAATTTTCTGAAAAAATTGCATGACATGCGGCCTGCGATATGCCGCCATCTTCAGCAACTTCGCCAACAGTAATTTGAAGATTCTTCATAACGATTTATTTCACATTCTCCACATTTTCAGCGCTTAATGATGTGCTGGGTCGTCACATCTTCGCGATCTTCT
The DNA here is from genome assembly GCA_932526305.1 of Epicampocera succincta. Lineage (NCBI taxonomy): Eukaryota > Metazoa > Arthropoda > Insecta > Diptera > Tachinidae > Epicampocera > Epicampocera succincta. Next base: position 66,889,478 of record OW052034.1, read on the forward strand.
TTGAAAACCTGGCATCACTTGTTGTAAACATTTTTTGAATTAAAATTTTAAGATTCGCCGTCGTTTTCGAACAGACCTCTTATACTGAAATTAATATAATTAGACACACCTTGACAAACACCACAGAATTTTAACAACAACAAACAACAAAGCAAATGTGTTCAGCATCGAGCGCACACAACGAAATGAACTCTGTAAAATGACAGTGAGCCTTTGTCACACATTCGCCGTATACGAGTATGTTTCAAGATGTGTAAGAGGTTAATGTTTCCATAATCTGCTTTTTCCTGAATGTTTGGCTTGAAGATTTCAGCATCTTTTGCTTGTTTGGTCTTCTACCATTTTATGCAAATCTTGCGTAATACCACCTCCTGATTATATACATAAATCGGCTTCGCATCATCGTTTATTCTCCCTCCTTTTCTGCCAGAAAAACTGTTTAATTTATGCAAAAGATATTAGAGTTTTTCCGGCATTATTTCATTTTGGTAAGGAACGGCTTAGAAACATTTTTTTCTACTTTATATGCAGTATTTCTTTGTATAATATGGTTTTAATTAAAATTTTTAAATGAGCCATTTAATTGAAGCCAATCAGGAGAGAAATCTAAAGTAGAGGAGGGTGTGACTCAAGTGTTCAAGAATTCGAGAAAAGTTTTCTAGCCAACAAAATACGTACTTTAATAATTTACGTTTGTGTTTTTAGGGTAAAAACTCAAAAATAAAAGTTCATAAGTTAAATTCTTGTCGTTCAGCCTTAATAGTTTGAGAGTCCGTTGCCTTTTATTATGCACTAAGACTGAGTGAGGGAGGAGAAATGTAAACTTTTAGGCGATTTGGATTGATTTTTCACTGGGAAACGCCCAACACCCGCAACAAATTTAAAAAAAATTCATTGAAATCTCCACAATTGCCTAAAGTTCTAAAATGACAGATGACTCAAATTCTTACATAAAATCAACTCTGCTGCCATATTTGACTGACTTTGTTTTTATGACTTATTTTTCATCTCTTAAGTCTGGATATGTTTTCATTTTCAGTTTTCCGGATTTCTGATTATGGATTAATGTGTTGGGTGTTTTACTAAGAGGTTCAAAGCTTTGAAATGGCAACACTGCTTTTATGAACAATCCCTTTAACAGCTGATAGTTGCTTTTTGTTTGTTTTGGTTTATGGCACGACTTACACGAAATCAACGTTTGCAAAATGTTCAAATGTTGTATCAAAATAATAATTCTGTGCGTCCATAAATATAGATGTTGGATGTTCGAAACACTATTACAACCAATAAGTGTACGCGAAGCTAAAAGAAAATTACTACCAGCCTGGCCAAGGGCAGCGTTTTAAATTACGGCCATAATTGAATTTGCTTTTGCCAACAAGACAAATTGGACAAGAGAAATTTATTGGCAATTCGTTTTCACTTCACTTTTGTTCCTAAACTTTTTCACCTTGACGGGGTAAATTTTTTCTTAATACTTTTTATCAAAAAATTAAACAAAACAAAATGTAATTAAAGTGGACGTAATCGATTTTTTTACAGTGTGCTGTATTGCTTTATTTATGTGAATATCAGAAGCAACTCCAAGTCCATAAAGTAAGAAATTGAAAAAATATTTAACAAAAGAACATGCGAAAGTAAAACTTAACTCATTATATACACTGAGCAGATAACGCCTTCTGTGTCCTCCATCCGTTTCTTTTCTGATGTGGCAGAAAATATTTGTAAGTTTTTCTTCCGCTTTGCGTTTTTCCTGAAATTGCTAATTAAATGTACGCGTAATTGTTGAAGTTTAAGTTTTTAGCCCTTCTTATTAAAAAACAAAAAAAAAACTTATGTTAAGAAATAGAAAAAAGTGCAGCATAAAAGCTGTTCACTTTGAAATCTAGAAAAAAAACGCTGACGTCAAAATATTTTACGAGCCAATAAATTTATATTGAATTAAATAGAAAATTAAATAAAAAACACAGCGTTATTTCTTCTTCTTCTTCTTCTTTTGGCGCTACAGTCCGTGATGAACCTGGGCCTCAACCAACAAAGTTTTCCAGCTGGCACGGTCTTTAGCCAGCGTTCTCCAATTTTGCACACCAAGTTGGTTGAGGTCCCTCTCCACTTGTGTGCGCCATCGGTTCCGTGGGCGTCCTCTAATGCGTTGTCCCACAGGTTCGGAAACCAAGACCTGCACAATTGCCTATTGAAAAGCCAAATGTTTTTTCATGATTTGCTGAAGAAATTATTTTGTGAAATAGCGTCCACAGCATCGAGCTTTATTTTGTTAGTCAAGCTCTAACGTGATATTTCAATTCTTACTTGCTGACACAAAATACCGACGTAGTTCTGGTACCAATTATTGTACCGAATCACACAAATATCCCACTGCCAGACTGATGGAGCAGCAACTATTCAGCGATTAATTTAGGTGGCATCCAAATCGTTTTTATGTTTATTAATGCAGGAACGTTGTCTTGTTAGGACTTATGAAAACGCATTTACTGAGAAAACACGTCAATATTAAATACAAATAAATTACACTTTTTCTTTGAACTGGATTTGATGTATAAATAAGATTTTATAATTCCGTTATCACGCTACAACACTGTGTTCTACACACTAACAAATATTTTCATTTATTATGGCCAAGAGAAGTGCAATTGGGAACATATTTTGGCTGGGAGTGGCACTACGCGTTTTAGTTGCTATTTAAACATAAACTAAGCAAACAGACAAGCTTGAGTCCTTTATATTAATGCACTTTGATACAATGTTTTTTCTCGTTAGTTTTCTTGCTGAGATGTACATGTATTTCAATAACTACCCGAACGCATAATTGCCAAGTCTAAAAATATTTATTATAATATCGCTGATGATTTTCGATGTGTTGCAATTAGTTTAATTAGTTGGCTATTGCTCAAAATGTTGGCGAGCTTTAAAGTTCGACATTGTGGGGCAGATCCTTAAACACCTATTTTTTTAATTTTAGTACTCAATAATTTTACTGAAAAATATTGATATAATAAAAATTGAAACTACCTAGAAAAAAAGTCTAGTAAATAAAATAAAATGAAGCCTTCACCAAAAGTCAATTGACAGGTCGAGTACCGCCAGCCCCAGAATGTTGTTTGGCATTCTGGCGTTGGTCATTGGTTGAGGAGCCTGTCCTGGGCTGCAACATTGGTCTTCGAGGTGCTGTTGTCTTGCAACCGGCTCTGTTTATGTAAGGAAATAAGATCGAGGAGAATGTACAGGTGAGTTTGGTTAAGACGATGTCCTCCCTTACCATTCTGGGGAATCGCTAATACAGACGAGATTAGCAAGCCCGAGCTCTCATGCAAGTGGCTTTTGGATTATGCCATATCCGCATTTTATAAGAATTTGCCGCATAGAAGCGATTAGTGCACTCTTATGGAGTTGGTCCACTGCCCGATAAGGCTGTAACACAGTTGCTACCACAAATCAATTCAAAATCTGTAGTCTAAATTGACATCAGGCTTCCTTCCGTACAGATACTTTTAATACTTTAATAATTATATAGGTTTTCGCCCAACGGCTTCTCTTTCAGTTGTTTCGCATTCGGTTTTTAACACTTAATGTTTATCGGTAATAACTGATAGTGTTTCAGGGTTGTTTGACTGTGAGAAAAAAAGCAACAACAACATAATAGGGGTAAAAATCCTATCTCGATAGAAGTCCTGTATTTTTAACTCATCCGATGGCAAATAAGTAATATTAATTATTCCATACGAAGATTTTCTTGTGGGCCCTCTCTTTTTAATTTTCACTTCGTTTTTACTACCAGTTTTTAGAAAACGAACAAAACTATGGTGTCTTGATTAGCGTATTTGATACAGTGATGGAGTATGTTTTTGTTTTCTATACAAGTTCAAAAAGGACATTTTTGTGGGCTGGTCAAAACCAAGCAGTTAATACATCTAAGTTTAAGTTGAATGCAACATAATACCAAAAATGTTGACAACATTAATGTAAAATGTGCTTGTAGAACACCAAACCTGGGCTGACTGTAATCCAAAAATGGTCACATTGACTACCAGAGATAAAACATGAGGTTGGCTTGTCTGCCCTTGACGACGGCAAGTCGAAATAGAAAAATTACTTAGCCCAAGTAATTGGTTTTTGTTTCCCTAAATTTATCCAAAACGTTGAATTTCTTTTGACGAAACCATCACTTACTTAATATATTTCCGCGCGTTATATTTCTATTGTACCGGCAGCTGCACAACACCTTGCAGCCGAGAAATTCCATTATAATAAATCAAAGCTAAAAACGTTTCTACTGGCGTTGCTCAATTTGAAATTAGCTCTTTCATAATAAAACCTTATTTGTTCTACTTATTCACATTTCCTTTCTGTTCCTTCGGTGACACACATATTCAATCAGGTGTTCTATGAAAATTCATGCATGACGATAGACCTTCATTGCATGAGCGTGTGTTCATGCGTGTGTGTGCGTGGGAGCGATTTGTTCTTATGAGCTTGATAAATTTTAAGTAGAATTTTTCATTAGTCCCACACCAAAGATGTCTTCTATGTTACATTAGGCGGGAATAACTTTATCAAAAAAAAAAAGATATTTGTAAAAGAAAGAATTTTCTCTACTTCCATTTATATTTTCTTTTTTTGTCTTTTCGTAGAGTGGAAATGTTCGCTTATTGTCCCTTTCCCTTTATCATCCATTTTGGCGTCATTGTCTTGATGGGTTTTTCTTATGGGAATTCATGTTTCATCATAACTTGTAATGAAGTGTAAAAATGAAAAGTCTCCTGACATCATATGTCCTCTATATTTTCCATTTCTTTTATTTTTTCTCCTTGTGCACTTTGTGAAACGCTTTTTCATTTATTACAAGATGTGAGTGTGAATTCTTCTGTTAGGCAAAATTATTCGTGTTTAAGTAGAATGTGTAACAAAATATGATGTGAAATATTTTCAAACATCATGGTTTGCTTTTAGGGCCATATATGAACATTTTTCATTTATTAAAATAACATCGTTACTGTTGATTCGACAACGGTGACTTGCAGGTTTTCCTATTGCCCAACGCCTTAATTTGCCTAAACTCAAATGGCGTGTGTTGAGCTTTAAATGTTAAAGATATTTTCCTTTGCTGTTTTGTGTTTTATAGTAATTTTTTTGGTTTTGGTTTTTTCCTTATCACTCGCAATTCATAGTCAAGTTCTTACGACTTACGACTTACGACTTATCAACTTTAGTTATACATATTGCTTATTTATTTTAATACTGTCATAACTCAAAAACTACCATACTTAAGCACAGTGGGCAGAAATGTGTAAGAAATCAATATTGTGTACAAAACTGTTTCCAATTCAGTAAAGAATGAGCGCTTCGACTAAAAAAGCGCCGTCATTAAAAGTTGCTTCATTCATTGTCTCTCTCTCTCTCTCTCTCTCTCTCACACACATTTTTTACGAGCAACTCTCAGCCTGAACTGGCTGAAATTTATATTTGCTGGAGGCAATCTTAAGCTGTGATGCCAGTAGACTAAATTTTTTCTCACAAAGTTGAATTGAGTTGCCGGTCAGATGAAATTTGAATAGTCATTTTGTGTTCGCGTAATTAAGTTGTGACATTTGTTTGAAAAATAACTCCAAAATCTAAGACAGCAGAAGTAAAATCAAGTTTTTCGAAATGAATGAATTGTGCAAAAAATGTTGTTCAGACAAAATAGTAGCATCACATTATTTTCTAACCAGTACAACAGGATATCTTAGTTGGGCAGGAGTCGTTAGTGGGTAAAAGACGTTGGGGTTAAAAAAAAAAACTACACAAATTGTGCTACAACGGAGTTTGTGAAAAGTTAATTATGTTCTAGTCCATGTTGCCAAATTTGATAAAAAAAAAATCTATTGTTTGGATTGTGACTCTATTGAAATATATTTCTTGAGTAAAAATTGTGTAATACAAGATATGACGTTTATGTGGCAAAAATAAAAGTTTGCAAATTAACTATTTTGTGGTATTAGATCGCCTTCCACCAAATACGGGCTGTGTAAAATGAACAATTTCGCATTTAAAGGAAATGTGTCATTATTATTATGAGTATTAACAGTTCAATAGTTTTTCACAATAATTTATGATTTTGTGATTGTGAATGCCTTTATGGGCAAATATAATTTTGTTGTGATTTTGAATTTGTGAAGTGAAAAAAATTCTATAGAAATTTGTTTATTTGCTGGCCTTTTATGTTTCTTAATTTTTCTTTTATAATTTTCAGTTCCGCTTTAGGTCAAATAATTAAATACTTTTTCTTTATTTACTAATATTACGATCAACGTCGTCGATCATCCTCAGGGTTTCTACAAAAAGAACAAAAATGACACAAATTACCCTGAATACGTCGTTGATCGAAATATTGGTTAATAAAGAAAATGTAGGAAAATTCATTGTAAATCTTTTAATTAATTGACCTAAAGCCGAACTTAAAAGAAATTAAAAAAAAAATATTAAGTGAAAAAAATTATTCATATAGTTCAAGAGAGAAGTCAAAAAAAAAAAATAACAGTGATAAATTTAATGTGACAACGACTGACCACAGAACTCTCAAACTACATTTGTGATGCCAACGTCACTGGACTACTATCCTGATTTATGGACTTCCCTGAACTGTATTCCAGTTAAAACTTGTAAAGCATTTCATCAGGGTGGGTGGTTTTGGTCAATATTTTGCATACATCCTCCTTTTTACAATTAACGATATTTGGGGCTGTTCAGCACCTCTCATTCATTATCTAATTCATTCATTATCTTCACACAAATTCCATTTATTTAAAGAATGTTTCTTTGTATTTGTCTTGTTTTCTTTTACATCGAGCAACAATATGGCTGGCATCTTCTGATGCTCAACTACTCATGTTCTTCAATTTGAATCTATTTCAATAAATATTAACACATTCATGGCTTGTCAACGTTTCGGTTAGGAAATATTTGTCTTACAATCAAGGAGTTGCAGACACTCTACCCTACGCTGATGTAGAGTGTGGCAGGTTCTTGCTCGTTGTGATTCTTGTAATTCCCGAATGCTGTGCACCACTCTCAAAAGCCTGCGTTAAAGTTGAGGTGGCACAGAGTAGTTCAACATATACGACGCTGTTTATGAGTTTTCTTGTGTCTGGTTTGGACCACCAGAATTTGCTATTATTCTGTTTGTATTTCGCATGATTTAATCTCTAATGTTTAGTGCGTATAGTTTAAATTTTAGTCTGTCACCTGATTGTACATCTTGATATGAGTATCGTGAATGGCATTCAGTTGATTGGAGTCTAATTTGTGCAGCTTAAAAAGCTCATCGATCCATCTCTACTGCAGTTAATGTTTTTGGTGTAGCCAATTTTGAGTGTGTGTATGTGTAAATGTGTGTATGTAAGAATGCGTGTATGTATTTCTGAATTTAAGACGTATGTGTGAATAAGTATGTGTATCAGGGACGGCAAAATTTGTACAATTGCACTTTTTGCGCTACTATTCAAACTCGTAACATGCAATGGTACACCAATATTTAGTACAATTAAGGAGTCCCCCGGTTTTTATATGGCAACTCATGATTGCAGTCATTCTATTGTGGATACATGCACTCTTCTTATTTGCTCTTACATCGCAATCTTTAAGGAACAAGTCATAATTAGTTGCATTTTAATATTTAGTTACTAGTTTGAGAGATGTACACAATTTACATCATAGAATGCAGGTCCACCTGCTTAAACGTGCACGTGTCATTTCTTCGTTTTTTTTTAGTAACAAATTTTAGACATTTTAAATATTAAACTGTTTTTTTTTCATATTATGGTACAAATGGAATTTCATTTTGTTACATTCGTAATAAATCTATGTAATTAAAATAAAATACATATATTAAAAAATGCGTCGTAGTACAATTAAGGTAATCTTTCAAGCTATTCGGCATTGAAGCCATCCCTGACGCGTATATACATACATACATACATGCACACGTAATTAAGTAAATGTATAATGAATGTATGTACACATGTGAATTTTTTGTCTTTTTCCACTTTTTAACGACTTCAACTGCTTACCTGCCTTTTTTGCGGATATTTACGTGTAAGTAATTTTTGGTTCAATTAATATTGTTCATACGCCGGAGTAGGTATAAAAATATTTTTCTTTTATTTATTAGGCTTGAGCACAAGTACAAACTACAAATACCATAAGACACTCTCTTTCGTACGTCAACTTGCTTTATGGTACCTGCGCCTAAAAAACACAATAAAATCTTCTCCTCTCAAATAAATTGAGCAAATTTGAGAGTCTCCAAGAAATAAGCAGAGCAAATGTCAAGACATATTTTTATTAGGAAACAAATAGAAATTCTTTGAAACATTTGGTATCTATACTCGAGTTTTTGCGATTATATATATATATATATATATATATATACATGAATGTGTTAATACAAAATTATTTAAGAGAAAATAACTGAAAATTAAAAGATATGTATGTGTGTATGTAGAGCCTATAATAAAAGTTATAATTAAACATTTTCACAGGATTTGAAAATGACAACTAGACATCGGCTTCTTGATTCAAATTAATTACTATTTTAAAGGAAAACATAATAAATAATGAATTCAATTTAAAATAACCAATAAATTCAATTTGTTTAAAATTAATTATAACAAAGGAAAACATAACCACTAAATTTAGTTAAAGGGTTAAAGAAAATAATAGTTGGAAGAAAGTGTAAATAATGTGCAAATAAAAGATTCAAATACTTTCGATAAATGTATTTGGAATAATCCAGCAACAACTTATTTGTTTTGGTGTGATCATATGCAACAAGTCCGAGTAAATACAAAAACTCTGCGCATACAGAGAGAATAAGATTTGAATTTGTGTCTTTTGTTTACATTGATTTTTCTTGCTTTGATCGTCCTTTGCTGCGAATGTTTAAAAGGAAATATATTTGAAGTCAAATGCATTTATGCCAAGCCCTACTACACAGCGCTCTGATATAAAATATATGTTAAATAATAAATAATTGCTAAAGTATTGGAATATGCCCAAAATTATGGAAAACATTTCAAGGCTGGGATTCATTTATTCCTGCACTGATTTTAGGCCAAAGAAACTTTTTTTTACTATTTCTGGTTTATAAAATGAGAAGAAAATTCAATAAATAAATACTTTAGGCGCCAGCATGCCGTAAGAAAATTAAAAATTAAAAATTGTTTTTGTACTCTTATATTTACAAAAAATATTAAGGAAGTAGGGAAAAAAGTTTTGTTAATAAAACTTCGCTTTTGTAGTGGGAATAATTTGATGATGTAAAACTCTCATGTGTTGCACGACCAAATAATTTAACCCCAGAAAACAAAATCGTTTTACCACAAATGAATGCATTTGTTTGTAATGCAAATATGCACGATTTTACAAGCACGCTGCTAACAACACACACACACACACACGCACAAACACAAACAAACACACACACGCACACACAATCATAGTCGTTGTACTTAAATCTGTGTGTATTCATGCATTTCGACAAGCATGAACTGGTGGAATTGTTTTGTTCTCAACGTAAACTATTCAACACACTTGATGGTTGTGTAAACTGAGCAAAGCATTTCTCGTTTATCTCTTTTATTACGAGGAGACCAAAGTTTTTATATTTGCAGGCTCTGCAGGGGCTAAAAAATGTATGATGACCAACAACAGTTTTTTATATTATAAATTTTGTTTACAGTGATAAGAAAAAAAAGAAAAATTTTCGAATTATATTTTTCTTTTACTAAAATAGAATTAATTTAATGTGTGTGAAAAGCAAAAGGATACTTTCGGTCAAAAGAATCATAATATCACCAAAAACTCTTTAAAAGTTTTAACAGTAAAAAAAAAATTTAATCTGGGAGTTATAGACACAAGTAAAGGGTGGTTAAATTGTATGGGCCGATGTTGAATGTGAACCACACCTAAACGCCAAGTTTTTTTCCGAATTTTATTTGACATTTCTCGATTTCAGACTTACTCAATTTGAACCATGGAGAGATACACAATCCAACAACGTGTTAAAGTTATCCAGACTTATTATGAAAATGGGAGTTCAAATCAAAATGCATATCGTGCACTTCGTAATTTTTTTGGTCAATTTCATCGTCCAAATGTGCGTACAATCGCAAAAATCGTGGAAAAATTCGAGCAAACCGGGTCTGTAGAAGATGTGAGAACACCAGTGCATGCTCGTACAGCTCGTACTGCAGAAAATATGGCTGCTGTTCGCGATAGTGTGGCTGAAGAGCCGTCCACCTCAACTCGTCGTCGTTCCCAACAATTGCACCTCTCACGCTCGTCGTTGATGAACATTATGCATAAAGACTTGCATTTACACGCTTACAAGGTGCAATTGGCTTAAGAACTAAAGCCTCTTGACCATTCCAAACGTCGTGAATGGGCAGAATGGTGGCAAGAAATGGCAACAGTGGATGATCAATTTTCGAAGAAAATCATCTTCAGTGATGAGGCACATTTTCACCTCAGTGGATTCGTCAATAAACAGAATTGCCGCATTTGGGCGAATGAGAATCCAAGAGTGATTGTCGAAAAACCAATGCACCCACAAAGAGTGACTGTTTGGTGCGGTTTATGGGCTGGCGGCATCATCGGGCCGTATTTTTTCCAAAATGAGGCCGGTCAGGCAGTTACTGTGAATGGTGTTCGCTATCGTGAGATGATAACGAACTTTTTATGGCCCGAATTGGAAGATATGGATGTGTACGATATGTGGTATCAGCAGGACGGTGCCACTTGCCACACAGCTGACGAAACAATGGCTCTTTTGCGCAACAAATTCAATGGCCGTGTTATCTCACGTAATGGCGATGTCAATTGGCCGCCAAGATCATGTGATTTGACACCGTTGGACTTTTTTCTTTGGGGTTATTTGAAAAAAAAGGTGTACGTCGATAAGCCAGCAACAATTCAAGACCTAAAGGATCAGATAATTCGGCACATTAACGGAATAGAACCTCCATTATGCCTCAGCGTCATCGAAAATTTGGACCATCGGATGGAGGTGTGCCGCCGAGGTCGCGGCGCCCATTTGGCCGATATTTAGTTCCATACATAATTGAGTAATACCAATACATCATAATAAAATAAAATTACAATAATTTCTTAAATAGTTTGTGTTTTATTCAAAATCAACATCGGCCCTTGAAATTTAACCACCCTTTAGTATAGCCCTGAGGTCAGGGCAGTTATATGTGAGATGAATCTCAACTCTTCGGTTACTTATACTTTGCTGTTTAAAAATGCCTTCAAAGTTCTGTACAATGTTGCTCTGGTAAAAGTGCTGCACGGCTACCACATTGTCTTCTTTGCCAACATTTCGATAAACATGTCTTCCAAAACGTTCAGGAACTTAGTTCGCAAAATGCCCAACTTAAGTTTTTACAATGAAAACTACCAGAATAGATTTCAAATAAGTGATTTTGCTACATCCCAACAATTGATTGTTGGCACTAATAGAATAATTCGATCGGTTTTAACGAGCAATTTTATAACGTTTGCATTTCTTATACTCTACTGTGAACGTATTATAACCGCCACTTAGAAAGGAGTAACATTTATCACAAAAAAGAGTTAAAGTCTAATTACATTGCCACGAAGTCGAGTAGTTGCGAAGTTTCAAGGGAAATTTTGACTGAATTTCTCATAAAAAACTTAATTTTCGGTACTAGATTCTAAGGAAATCTATTTTTTTATTAGAAGTATGTACTAGAAGTTGGTAGTGTGGTTTTGTTCATATTGTACTAAAAACTTCCACCTTGCATTAATATAATATCAGATTTAAATTAACAAAGAAAAGTCAACTAAATTTATTTCAATACTTCTGATGGAATAACTTTAACTTTGCATGGACAAAACTCTAATGAATAATTGTTCTATATATAACCCTTAATATTTGCTATCGATGGTTTTGCCATGAAGTAGAGATCCCAATAACGTCCAAGTAAACGAGTTATATTTTGAGCAAGATTTAAAGTCTTATCTACTACAGGTACAGCCAATGTTAACGTTCATTTATGTGCTAAAAAATTGATCCTACTTGTCCCGTCGTTTACAGAAGTGCTGCAGTTTTTACTGTAATGATTTGAGTTACATGTTATAATTTCTATTGTACTTTGGCTTTTTTAACTTTTTGTTTTATAGTTTTATAATTAATTTGAATACTACAATATGTATTTAATAATAACTTTGTAAATTAATGAATTTTTGAAATCTTAAACATATAAAGCCGTAGCTCTTTCCAGTAAAGTCCCATACACTTATTTAGCACTTATCTACACTACTTTTTCACTCTTATTTCAGCATCCTTCCTGATAGTGTAGTGCGTTTCACTAGTCACCGTTTAGGTACCTTCTGTATGCAACACACTTTGTATGAGTTGTTTGTCCACAAGATCATCTGGCCAATGGGAATGTGCGTAATAAGCACTAGTGCCAAAAAAAAATAAAAAATATATGTTTCGAATTCTGTGTGGGAACTGTTCGTAATCTTTGGCTTTATTTCTTTAGAAGCAAATGAAGCCACTTGGCTCCTATAAGTTGAATTTGCGTCCTTATTAACCAAAAGGATATACTACTAAAAACGAAAAACATGCATTTATAAGTCGTCAAACAATTTTCAAAGAAAACCATTCCATTATATTTTGTTGGAAAAAAATGTGTAAATAACGTCGTTTGTCATTTATCAAATAAATGAAAATTTTGTCCTGACATGTAGTTTAATGGCATTCATAATAAATAATGAAAAACTCAATTATGAATTTTTTTTTAGTCACGCCGTTTTGCATTTTAGCTAAGGACGGATATATAATTAACCCTTAAAGTCACAATTTTTTTTTTTCGTAATTTCACAACATCTTCCGAAACGTGTCACGATTTAGAGGGGATGCGTGTTAATTGTTATCAAAATCCGTGCTGTAGTTTCTGAGGTTGGCACTTTAATGAAAATATGTATCTTTTTTATGAATATACGGGTACATAGATTGCAATTAAAGAATGTTTCAGGGTTTTCAAAAGCTGATTCATTTTTATGCAAACTTTTGCATATAACATAATATAATTGTTTATCCATTTAAATATATAAATAAAACCTTAACTCATAAAAATTTCATGTGAAAGCGATCACAATTTCATTGCTTTCAAGCCGGTATTAACCATAGGAAAAAAAAACAGAAAACGTAAGTGAATCGAGAACACAGAACCATGCCAACATGAAAAAAGTTAAAAGAAAACGCGTTGTTGACACTCGCTCCATTGCATTTGTGCATAAATACTACTTAATAGTAACCATGAACTCTCCTCTCCTACCAACAGTTTGAATAAACGTCATCATGGCCATCACCATTCGCGGCGCTGGCAGATCCGGTTGCCTCTGTCCACAAGCGACAAAATCGACTACAGAAAAATAAACATCCTCTTGAATGAAAAATTTAAAAATTTCATTGCAATCATATTTGTTTTGCCTAAATAAACTGCAGTTATTTTTAAATTTGTTGCCAGTTTGTCTTATATTTATTGACATAATGACAGGCCACGAGCTGCCGCCACAGCCGTGAATATCATGTGACTTTTGAAAGTGGCATAAGAATAAAATATGGTCTTCAAATATTTGCTAATTTTTGGTTTTTTTCAATTGCAAAATTATTTATGACAACTTTTAATAACAAAAATAGTTATTTTGCTGTGAACATAGACTTCGTTCAGTTCAGCTTAATGAGTTCAACCTACTTATGGTTGTGACAAACAACTTGTTTTTCGTAAACGGTTGTTGTTCGTGAACACTTTCAGAGTCAATATTATGGTTTCACAACTCTTCAGTAGCAAAAATATAATTATGAGAATGTAGAGAAGCGCTTTCACAATGCCTCATACTATATTACCATCAATAATACACAGTTTGTAGTAACACTGTGCCTTTTTGTAGAAAACATTGTATTATTGCCACTACCAGCAACTCATATTGCAGTGTTGGGCCGTTTCAGCATAACGTCATAAGTCTCGATAGCAGCAAAAAAAGTTTGGGAGAACAATTTAGCAAAAACTTACAAAAAATGAAAAAAAAATCGTCAATAACACAAAAAGGAAAAAATTTTAAAAATTTAATATTTATTCAACAATTTTATGCACAATTTTTGAAATATGCAAAGTTCGACTAAAGTTGTTGTTCTGAAGAATTATTGATGATATTAGGGAAAGTCCTTAAGCTACTAACGTCTCTGTCAAGGATTTCTCTTCTTGCTTTATTTTATGTTGCAACAAATATAAAACGTGACGTAAGAACATTTTCAGCCAATTTCGATGCTTTTAAAATGTGCAACAAAAACTTTTCAATCAATAATTTTTATCACTGAGAGATCAACACTTCGTGCGTGGCTTTAATTGATGCACATACACACGTACATACAGGAGGAGGCACTCCAGCTGGATCTAGTGTATTTGAAATAAGCAGCAGCTTCTTGTGGGAACAAGATTATGCTGGTTTTGATTGCCGATTACCAACTAAAGGAACACTGGACCTTAAGCAACTCTTCTGTACATTCTGTACCATTTCCATGCGAAGAACAGAAATCTGTTGCGAGACAACAGCCCCTTAACGGCATTTGGATCGCCGAGCCAAAGCTACTAGTCTGGTATATACTAAAGCCTCTCTCTATATTTTTAGGTTTAAATCACAGCCAGATTAATTTTAAGCCAAGGTACGCACCTTAACGTAAGACCAACACTAGATTGTCCAAAGGTATCCTGGGCGCTTATTTTTGACGTTTGGTCAAGCTTTCTGAACAACTCGCAAAGCTAAAGTCATGCATCAGCTCCCTATAGTTTTGCTTGCCGGTGCTTACCGAACGACCCTTTTTCTCTATATCCCAGAAAGCAGAATGCCCCAGCATTTGATACACTCCATGGTTGAACCTGCTCGCCAGAGGGCGAGAATCAATTTATTGAAAAAAAAAAACATAAAATAAAAATAAGAACTAAAAATTTTAAAATAAAAAGAAATGATTTATAAAAATGTTTGAGCCTTGAGGAACATCGATGAACCTGATTTACTTCTAAGATGTTCATGTCTAGAACTTAAGGGTAATATTGAAAACGTGTACCAGTTTATGCAGAAAACGCAAATACAACTTGTGTTGTATTTCACTTATTTATAAAGGGTGTTTTTATAGCGGTATAGAACTTGGAAATGAAATAAAAGAGAAATTTTTTAAATTTACATTTACTTTATTCGAAAGATAATCTTCTGGCATTATAATTCAAATATGACCTGACATTTACTTTATTCGAAAATTTTATTCGAATCTCCTGGCATTATAATTTAAAACTTCTGGCTTATGACCGCCACGGCCGACTCGCACGTAGTCTAATCTGGAGGTCCAATTTTCGATGCTTTTTGCAAAATTTGTGGCCGTATATGGACAATAACGCGGCGAATGTTGTCCTCCAAGTGGTCAATCGTTTCGGGCTTATCGGCGTAGACCAGCGACTTGACATGCTTGTACAGAAAATAGTCTAGCGGCGTCAAATCGCATGAACTTGGAGGCCAATTCAAGAGTCCGAAACGTGAAACTATGCGGTTACCAAACGTTTTATTGCCATACAATTAATTGTGGCACGAGCTGTTGAAACCACGGAACCTGCACATCAGGGTTGTTCAATTGATGAACGAAAAAGTCAGTTAGCACGGCTCTATAGCGGTCACCATTGACTGTAACGTTCTGACCAGCATCGTTTTTAAAGAAGTACGGGCCAATGATGCCACCAGCCCATAAAGCACACCAAACAGTTAATTTTTCTAGATGTAACGGTGTCTCAACATACACATACATTGAGGATTATCATCAGCCTCATCGCTAAACAAAATTCGCTTATAAAAATCGGGATCAACGGCGACATGGTTTCAAAATAAATTTGCACCATTTGGAAGCCAAACCAAAACTAAACACGAATCGCTTGACAGCTGACAAAATGGCCGCCTGCTTAAGACGTTGCTGACCACAAAGCTTTATACCTCTATAAAAATCACCTTTTATACGTACATATATAGACTTTTATTTCACCTTTTTCGCTTCTTTTTGAAAATATTTTTCTGTTGAATATGAGACTTGAAACAAATGAAATTAAATTTCAATATTCCTCGGAAAAAATTTTATTAGAAATGTTAAAATACTCGTATGGCAAATATAGGAGAGTTCAAATAAATATTTTCCCGTTGCTTGCAAAATGTCCGCCACTAACTTCTTTTCTATAATTTAAACTTTGCTAATAATTTGCTCTCAATAATAATAATTTTATATTTTTTTCGGTATTTTGTTTAGCTGGAAACAAACAATTTGTTCTGCATCAAAAACATTCCAAATTAAAAAAAAAGAAAATACTTTTTAGCTGTAAGCACCAATAAACAGAACTCGAATTTTATTAATTTGACGGCAATAAATAAATAAAAAGTGTCCTTAAAAACAAAATGGAACTGTTTCTAGTTGTTTTGAATTTTATTTTGTTTATATAAAAAATCAAATCGTACTTGACGGTTTATAGGGAAACTTGCTTTAACCCTTGTACGAGGATATCATACAAAACAAATCGACACGAGTAAAAAATCATTTTTATATTTCAAGTGGAATAAGTATAAAAACTTTTCTTCAATAAAAATGCATCTCCATTTTGTTTGTTTGTTTGTACAACTTCGAAAAAAAAATTGTTGAAAACACTCAGGGTGTAGGAGGGTTAAGAATCATGTTTTGCGTTGATGACTAGAAAATATAAATTATTTAACAGACTATTTCCGGTTTGTTAAGCAATTTATATATCGCTGGCCTTGTGTTTAGAATGATCACTGATTTATTTTTGTTGTTTTGTTTATTTTTGGAAACTTGGGACACCGCACACTCACACATACAAATATTCATTGGATTTGTCATTGAGCCGCAGACGACAGCAAAGTTGAAATTGTTTTATTACAGTCTTGTGCAAGTGCATTAAAATTTAGTTTCAGGGAGATTGAGAGTATTTTTACTGGGCACCCTCCATCGTTTGGCTTCAACATAACAAGTGGGTAAAAACCATAGTGCGGATATATTAAATATTGGAGCGACGTGATACTGAACTTTCATGCCAGTAGGTAGGAGCTCACGCTAAAAGTGCATTGGAAAAGTTGAAGAACACTGTTGGACGCACTCACACGACATTATGCCAATTATAAGCAAATACATAGAATGGGCGTGTCCAGCGTAGCCACTGGCAGATTCTGTGGTGAAGAGGAGGAGTTAATGGCAAATTTGACTACCAACTGTGTGGCTTTGGGAGCTATAAGCAAAATGATAAGGACTTGCTAGCGCTCCTGTTGAATGAGCTGGCACGATTCCTGGTCCTTTGAGGGAGACATGCCATAAGACTTCATCATTTTCTGAAATTTTAAGATATTTCTATCTCTCGTTGTTTTTTTACAAAAATGCAAGTTGATTAGTCGAACGTTTTCTAAAAGTGCCTTCACTGTTAATATGTTTCCTCATTATAGGTTCAAAATTTAGAATGTGAATGTCATACAGAAATGTAGTTTGTTCCGAAAGTTAATACAGTTTTTTGTTATATAATTACGCTTCCTTGTAGACAGCAATTGTTTCAGCTGCTGAATATTTTTAAAGGACAACATTAAACTGTTTGGCCATCCCTGATAGCGGTTTTATCAAGCTGTTTGTTTTCTGCCCATATATTTCACTGCGATTGAGGTGGAATGGTGTGACCGCGGAATATATTGATACGTCAGACTAAAAACAAATCTCACAAAAATTCAATGAAAATCTTAAAACGTAAAAGTATAAACTGCCCTCTGGACATAAGTCTGATGAAAAGTGTTCTCTATTAATTAAACTCAATTATGACGTAAAACTTTACTTTTGTGCAAAGTAAGACTCAACCTTCGTGTTTTTTACAGCAACCATTTGATCAAAAATACTTGCAATATATTCTTTTAAATTCACTTCTAATGTCTTTAACAATTTCCCTTGTTTTTGTAGATATAAATATTTTGTAGAAATTCATATTTCAGGGAAAAAGAAAAAATAACTGATGTGTCATCATTAAAGTTATTTTCCAGTATGTAGGAAAAACCATATGCTTGCCTTCTATTACAGAAGCATCTTGTGTCATATGCAAATATGCAAACTCATTCGAATGAATTCCAAAAGGACAGTTTTCCATACACATGAGCATTTGGTATTCAAACAACCCGGCCAACATTTGGGTGAATATTTGATCACAACATTTTTAGTGCTTAAAGACTGATTTATCACCCGACTGATTCTCATCATTATGCTCAAATAATGACTTCTTGAAATTGGAGCCACGAAATTTATTAAATGCAATATTTTAAGTACTTTAGTCTTCTTGTTTTTTTTTTTTAGAGAAAAGGAATATTCAGCGAATGATGAAATGCAAAACCATGTGGCTGAAAAATATTCGCAATCGAAGTTTTGATTGATTATCAACATCCAATTAAATCTCTTATTAAATAAATAAGAGACATTTAATTACAATTAGACTGTAGTTATTTTACAATAGACAACATAATGTGTTTGTTATATCTGTTCTACTGTAAAATAGTCATAATATTACCAGGTTACATGGTTTTCCATTTCCTCGCTTCTGGAAAGACCCCCAAGGAAACAGAAAACGAGTGCATAGTCATCCAAGACTGGTTTATACGCGAAGCGGGTCGAAAAAACTTCGAAATATAGTGCGCTCGGGATAACGTTAACACGCCATTTCGTTAACTTCCCAAAAGGGCAACACATTTTGCGGTCATTGTCTACTCCAAAACGTCAGCCAATCCGTCAACTGTAAATAAAGCAACATTTTGGTCTTACCAACAATTACAATACATATATAAATATTCGGGGTTTCCCCTTACTAGTACGTAGTTTAGAAATATATAGTTAGATAGTGTTTCTCTTACATGTATGTTTGGCTTTTAATCAAAATGATTTAAGTTACAGAATCAGTAAAATTTTTAAATTGATTTGTATATTCTGAAACCTGAACACACTCACGATTTTAATTAGTTGACGTTAGCCGGCACCCACTGTATACTCAAAACTTAAAAAAAAACAAAACAGACTCCAAAATTTGTAAATATTATTCCCTGAAAAAGTTTTTCAAAGAAATCCGAATTATTTATTTAATGACAATTTGGGATATTTTTCATAAAAAACCAAAAAGAACCCCCGACTTACGGAAACATACGAATAATAATTAATAAAAGCAGGAAACAAAATGTAGAATCGAAGAAGATTCCCCACTGATTATAAATAGATACTATAAGAAAACTGTTCAAACATGAATCCCAAAATCGTATCATAAATAACGCTCTGAAGTGCTGCATTGGCAGGTTACCAGGAAGATCTGTGATTGCTACAAAATGTTTGCTGGGATCTTATAGAGTTTGTATGGCTTAGTGTTGCTTTTTTATAAAACACTGTCGGAATGATATAAAATGTTCATACAAATGTCATAAAATTATCATGGCAATTACAAATGTTAAAATAATGCCGCTGTCGTAAAAAACGGTTTTATTGCCACATTTAAATGTTGAAGCTCGTTTTCCACAACTTTTCTTTGCTACTCTGTATTCCTTGAAGGGTTTTATGGTAATTTTTTTCTTCTTAATTTCTATAAAAATATTACGTAAAACCCACCGTTAAGTTTGGAAATAGTGAAAGAAAATTTAGTGGAGCAATAAAATTGGTAAATAGTTTTCCTGCAAAAAAAGGAAAGAAAGGAAGACAACGGAAAACTAGGGAAGTAGTCAGGATAATATAAACATTATAGCCAGTGTTTTCAGAAGAGTTTGAGAACTTAAAACAATTCCATAAGACAGAAATATTGTTAGAACAAATTATTTTTATTATAATTAAACAATTTCCTAACATTCACTTTTTGTGTATGACAGCCGGCTTATGTCTGCCCTGGTGAACTAGAGGAACGTCTTACCACCGCCCGCATGTGGCTTACCAGGTACATTTAGGTGGCAACGCATCGTGTTAACCCAAAACCCTTGGTCCAAAGCTCGAGCTATCTAATATCTTCTGCCCGTAATTCCTTAGACAGTTAATGCAAGACGAGTCACCGGAGTTGGTAGCCCAAAATCTTGTGGGAACACCAGGTCCTAAGCAACTCGCCTATACGTTCTCCACCGTCTAGTTCCTTACAAAGAACAAGAACATTTGGATCGCACAGGGTAGATTTTTACCCTGCTATCTACCACAGCTGCTTCCTGCGTTGTCACCTTAAGAGAAAGGAAGGAAGGAAGAACGCACGTTATTCCCATATTTCCCTTCAAAACTTGTGGCGGATGATTTCTTATATCAGAGCAACCAATTTAGCGTTGAGCTGTTTTCGCTCCTTGAGAGTCCAAAAAAAACTCTTTAAAGTATAACGATATCATTAAAACTTTATTTAAATTATTTGATCAAAAAGTCTCTAAATAAGATGATTGAATATTCGTTCGTATCGCAACAACAGCAGGAAAGGCAACTGGAAATTGCGTGCGATGTGTTGCTATAAGTCGCCTTGAGCTGAGATTAAATTTGCTAATTTCCTTCCCAATACATAATTTTTATGAAAAATCTCAGAAAATTTCAAACGAATAGATGTTAATAAAACAAAACATACTACAAACTTGTTCTAATTTCCTTTAACAAATTTAAAATAAAAATGATTTACACAAAAGTGTCTGCAAGCCAATAACCGCAAAAACATCATACACTCGCAGCCACAGCTTTTCATTCCAGTAACAGTTCAGTTTTGCTTTGTCTTGATACGAGAATTTGTAAAAAAAATAATAATAAATGTTTGTCGTAAATTTATCTAAATTATTTTATTCCTACATTCAATGTCGCAAACCCAGGAAAATCAACATTTCGTTTGAGTCTCATAAGGCAAAAATTTCAAGTGGTAAATGATGGCTTTCAACTTCTTTCTTTCGTCCTTTTCTCCTTTTTTTTTTTGAAAGAGATAAATTGTTTAAAAGAAAAACTGACTGCCATATAATTAATATTGGACACAGCGTTAGTGGGGAATTTAAAATCAACTGAAGAAGATTTCCAAAAACAAACAAATCAATTTTGAAATCGAAATACTTGATATAGATGAAGCAAAAACTATCGTCAGATAACGAACATTTTAAAGGAAATTTTTATTCTTAAGGATTGAAAAATTTCTGTTGAAATATACTCAAATTATTTCAAATTATTGCATAATTTTATGTACTTGTTGTTGCTAAGAAACTGACTTTTTAAATGGCTCTCGTAATTGGGTAGCACACAAAAATGTTTGGCATTTATTTAATTTAACATTCAAGCCCACAACTATTTCATGAATGTTTGTTTTATTATTGCCAGCTTTTCATTGCAAAAATATTAAAAATACCACTTGAATACTTTCATTTATTTTAAATACTCGTACAAACACACAAACGCACATATTTTTATACATCAACAATAACATTAGCAAAGTAAAATAGTTTTAATAAAAACATAAATATTTTCTCTTCGTGCTCAGTCTGTGGTTAAACAATACAAACAAAAAAGGAATAAAAAAATTGTTTCTTTTTTTTTTAAACCAGCACCAAAATTCAGCAAATTTATTTTTGTAGCCTGAACATTTGGATATGAGTCAGAGAGCGGCAATAAACCACGAATTGATTGCCTCCAGATACGAAACATGTCCATGAGAATATGAGAGAACAGATCCTGTCGATCACAGTCGACAACCAGCGTCGATTCATGGAGTGACAGAACAAACTCCAACTGGCTCTTATATTTATATACAAAATATATAGACAAACAACATTTTTCAAGCCCCTTGTCAATGCATATTAAAACATTAAAAAAGGATATTTGAGCTTGCCATCCCTGGTTTGGCATCTTTTAACAAACCAACAATTATGAAAAGTAGGCGTTATGTGGTAAGTTTTAATAACATATAGTAAGATATTACATAGGATTTGGGGAATCATAATGGCATTGATGGCCAGACGAGGCGATTTACACGTGTTTGTGATTTAGTTTAGCAGGACAGTGTGACCATAATATACCACATATATTCGCAATTGTGCTCCGGGTGATATGATAGTGTAAGGCCATAATGGAATGAAATGAAAATAAATGTGACCTACGATCAAAATCGCTGCTTATGTGCAGGTAGTGAAATCAATCACTTTGTATTTACATACATTTATATGTATATATTTTCTTTACTACTTCTGGCTGTTCTCTGTGGTCTGTGAGGCATCTTGTTTTTTAGCAAACAAAAATATTTTCCTTTAAATATTTTCGTTTTTGCTTTAAAACATTAAAAAAAAATTTGTATTAGAATACTTAATAGCAAAATTTTTTACAATTAGTGGGGCTCACTGCCCCAATTAGAACCATACCAAGAAATTTTTACGAACGGCCATCAAAATTCTGAATTAAATATTATATAAAAATAAATGTTTACATAAATCGTTTTTATAAAATAAATAGAGAAATAAATATTCGGAATCTTTGTTTTCATCCACACATTCGTCCCTGGAGCTTAAAAGGTCGCTAATCTTCACAGTTAAGACTCGGCTTTGACTTACAGTGTTTTAGTTTTTTACTTTTTAATTCACTAAATAAAAAAAGTCTTTTTGAAAACTTTTATATTGTTGAGTATCAATTTTCTGGCATTCCTGTTATTTCATCCATATCAGTTATGGAATAAATCGGTACTAATACACTTTTTAATATTCGGTCTCCGTGGTCTTGGTTGTGGAGCCTATTCATATTAATAGTATTGTATAAAAAACCAAACAAAGTTTTAATATTCTACCTCCGTGGTCTTGGTTGAACTTATGCTTTGGCGCCATATTAGAGCAGACTTGCTTTGATAAAATTTACCAACTCCAGAAAAGTCAACGATTGATGCTGAGCGGTTTATTTGTTCTGGGCCTGATTCGTGGTCATGTTGATGAACTACAAAGTTGCTGTATGATAAAACCCGCAACTTTGAACTCCTGTTGTTATAATGCTACCGTTTTTTATACGCTAACAATGATTCCTTCAGTCGCGCATGCGCTAACTTCAACAAATGCTACCACTTTCTTGACATATCCGACAGTAATGACATACTAGAGACAAATCTTACTTTATATTTAAATGGTTGAATGAATTAATTGTTTGAAATACTGTTTTTGTCATTCGGATTTATGTTAAAAGCTATTGACGTAATAAATAAAAAAAATATATGAATTGCAACGTAACTTTTACGTCCTTTAAATCTTTTAGCATCCGTATTCATATTCTAAACGCAGTTGGACGATTAAACATGTTTTCTTTATTCTACTGTAAAGACCACTTGTGGAATTTGGTCCCGTTATGCAACTGAACGTTTATGTTGCAACAGTAACAAACAAAAAATACCACATATAAAATGTACATACGTCCAGTAGTATTTTTTTTTGGTACTAGTATTCGGGGGTAATCTCCTTTATATACACAGTGCACTGTCGGGTTAAGGAAGAGGAGAGCAGGAGGATTTCCTTCTTCGCTATTTTTGATATTATACTGTATATTGCAGGGATGAGAATATCAGAATTTAACTGATTCCGTTCTGACTGTTCAGTGCCCCGTGTACATACCTTCGACAATGGACATTTAAACATCGATTAGCGCAATAACCCCAGCATAGTGTTGCATCTTGCATTTATATGGATGTTGATTGTTGGGGTATGGAATATTTGTATTATTGTTATTGTTTTTTGGCTATTGCTTTTTCACCAGATTCTTTGGTGGGAATCGAACCTACATCCTCTGGACAGTCAGTCGAATACCAACCCAACTTATCGCTCGAGGGCTAAAGAAAAAAAGTCATGATGTTATTATAGGGTTTAATGATGATATGATTGTTTTCCACCCTAATGTTCCTCATAAGCATAATATGGTTGTTTCTATAAAGTCTCTCTCATCATGTTTTTTCCTGTTGTCTTGTTTCCTTTTCTTCTTCTTTTTTTGCACTAACGCGTTTTACCCTTTAATGTGAATCCATTGTATTCTTGAAATTCGTTTTAATCAAAATTAAACGATAACAAAACTTAATACACACCAACTGCAAAAACTTGTTAAATATAACATCGGTTTTTATAGTTGTTTGTTCGCGGTGGACACACACAGCAGCCAACATCAAACAAGAAAAACAAAAAATGGGGACGTTTCAAGAAAATTTTCAAATGCAACGCACTTTTTGTGCAATGCAAACGGGTTGCGAAAAAGGACCACCACCAAGTTGTTTTCTGTTTTGCAGAAGCACATTAATCAGCGAAGAGAAAATTGTAATATTTTTTTTAATTTCAGTTTGTCTGTATTCTGGCTTTTGCTTCCGGTGCTTTCTTTTATCATTCATTTTCGCCCAGATTTCAGTTTTAATTCATTTTCATGTACGAATTTATTTTCCCCAAACTAAAGTTCTTTTTTTAAGTGCAAACTTTTGTAAACCCAAAAGCCAGCGCACACACACACACACACACACACACACACACAGAATCCATTATTGTATATTTTTTAATTGCTATTGGGAATGAAGCGTTGCAGTACAAGTCGGTGCCTCAAGGAATTGTGTAAATGCGAGCAGGGCTTAACATTTATACATTTTGTAATGGAAGTTGTACTCGTACATGCATATGGATACTTTTATTTAACTTGTTTTCCATTCCGATTTAATAGTTGTAGCCCAACGAATTTATCAATTATTGTCTTGCTCTGTATTTCTTAACACTTTTTTTGTGTGAATGAAATGCTATTAATACGAACCTGTGCCAGAATTAAGTGAAGATATAAAATAGTCTGTCGGAAGTAATTTGCCGGCAAGACCCAGTGTGAGACTAAACAAAAACAGGTTAAATTCGAAGTATTTCTTTTGATGAAATAAATAGTTCGTTCGTGCGTAGAAAATTATAATTGTTATAGAAGGACATCAAAAAGAGTTTAAATTCAAAGTATTTCTTTTGATGAAATAAATAGTTCGTGCTATAATTATTATCGAAAGACATTGAAATGTAACTTTTTGTATAAGACATTGAGAACCGGTTAAAGTAAAACCGATCTAATAATTTATTATTGTATATAAAATAATTTATGATATGAAACAAAAGCAATAGTAAACTTGTTGCTGTAAATTTTGATTCTCTGATTGAATTCAGTTTCATATTTTTGATTATTAAATTCAAAAATAAATACAATTTAATTTAGCATCTTAACAAATACAATTCAATAAATTTACATACTTTGTGTGAAAACAAGCGCATTAAATAAAAGACCTGGAATTAATTTTCTTTGTAAAATATTCAAGATGTTTCATTAATTAATCAATTTGTGAAATATTATTATTATTTATTAAGAGATTTTTCAACAACTATTATTATACATATTTCATTACAAAATTCTTATATGTGTGTCAAAAATCGAAATATGTCTTAGTCCAGTAAAGGGTGTTTTTTATAGAGGTATAAAACCTTAAGTTGGCTACACATTTTTAAATGGGGGCCATTTTCTTCAGCTGTCAAGCTGCCTGAACAACGCTGCCAAATTGTGCAAATTGATTTTGAAAATCATGGTTCTGTTCGAAATACGTATCGCGCACTACGTCCATTTCACGGCCAGCATAATCGTCCATCAGAGAATTGTTGTGAATTGACCCCTAGACTATCGCCTGTGTGAATATGTGAAGCCGGTGGTCTACGCCGATAGGCCCGAAACCATTGACAACTTGAAGGACAACATTTGACGGATTATTTATACAATTGGACCTGCAGATTAGACTACATGTGAGCCAGCCGTGGAGGTCATGTGCCAGAAGTCAGTAGATTTCATGTTAATTGAAGAAATTCATCTTTGTTTTATTCCATTACAAAGTTCTATACCTCTATAAAAAACAACCTTGAGTTGTCGGTCAGATTGGCAAAATATTATAAAATTTTGTGCACAAATTGACCTTTTTTACAATAGCCGGGAAATACAAAACTTGTTTGTTCCTAATAAATAATAGTTATTTATGTCATACCCGTTCAATTAGTGCCTTTTAAAATGAAAATAACTTTTCTTAAATTGAGGTTTCTTGTGTAGGTATTGTTTTCTAATATCCTTCTATACAAAATCGCACAAACGTCAATAAAATGGTAAATATGTTCATTTTGGTTTAAATTACATATTATGTATGTGTGTGTTGTATTATTAATAAATATATTTTATAAAATTTTAAAACTGTTGAGTATCATGAACAGGAGTCTTTATTGTAGAAACCTGGTGATAAAATTATGAGCCTTTTTTCGCTAGAAACTGCCTCCTTTTTTCTTCGAATAATTAATTACTTAAAGTTTCGCAATTAGAAAACAGCCAGAGAACATTTCAGTCAAGGCAGCCACCTCAACCAGGGGTTTTCTTTCAAGGCATCCTGTTCTACCAATCGTTCTTAATACAACCGAAGTCATGCCGCTAATACCCAGAGTTTTAAATGCCGTGTCAATTGGGAAACCCTTCTAATCCATACCCCCGTAAAGCAGAGTGCGCTTTTGAAGTACATCAAGGCAAAATCTGCACCTTTTGCACGAATCGGTTACAGAAACCAGCACCTATGAAGTTGGTAAAGAACATCATCCCTAGAACAAGCGCGGCATAGCAATTTGCCATCCAGCGGTTCAATAAAACAAGTATCTGTTACCAGCCAACATATTGACTTCCCAAGAACGAGGACTCATACTATTGTAACACATCATAAATCTTCAACGTTTTATTCCTGCGATTTCAGTTTTGAACTAAAATCAGAACTTTAATGCATATTAGGCAGCTGCAACAATGATTAGACCAGCCAAAGGTCTTAGGAATGCTCTCCTGTTTTTAATACAAAGTTTATTGTTCGTACTGAAACAAAATTTCTAACAGATTTTCTTTCTTAAACTTATTTCTTATTTTGGTCTATTGGTGACATAAAACTGCACATCTTAATCTTATAAAATTTTCCAGAGTTTTCTTTACTCCTCAATGTATTTTCGAATGACATGTGTCATACATCTGGACAAAAGTCCACCCCGCCTCGTAATACTCATACCCGCCGTAGAGGAGATAAAACTGATGTCTTAATTTACACAAAGCAAAATATTACGGGCATTTTTTGTTTCTTTTTATTCACCCATCTTTACGAGATGTTCGTTACGACGTATGTATGTAAATATGTATTCAGTCGTATGCATAAATTCTTCGATTAAATGTATTACCTGAGCACTATCTGCTTGAACTATTACCTAAATATGTGAGTAAATAATTTGATCCTTGAACATATTCACAAGTTTGTAGATATTTTATTTAATTAACAAGCCAACTCATATTATAAATATAGATCGAAAAAGTAACCGTAAGAAATTTTGCGCTAACCAAAATTAAAACCGTGAGAAATAGGTTGAGAGCAGCAGTTAAACTGATTGTAAATCCAATATGTACATAATCTGCGAGCTAAAGCACACTTTTTATTGTTTAAAGTAGACACAAAGTGCCCCTTTGATTGAAAGTGTAAACATTTTTAAAGTATACTTTGCAAATGACTTTAACTTACGGTCCAATATCTGCATTAAGTGATATCTTTTAGGTTTTGTCTGTTAATTATGGCAGAGCTTATCTTGTTAATATTTTTCCCTTTTGTCACTTAAACAGTTGAATGGAATAAAACAAACACTGTATTCATATATTTCATGTAACTCAAGTAAATTAGTTTATTTTGCTACAAAAAAAAAAAGTGCTTGTACGTAAAAAGCATTTGCACAAGTGTTTTGCTTAGTTTATCTACGTACATCTGTTGAGGTGCATTAGGGTGGCCCACAAAACAAAAAATCACAAATGTTCCGATTTATTCATACCAACCGTATGAAATATTTAACAAATCTAGAACTTACGGCTCTGAAAAGTGATTGAAAAAAATTTCAATGCCGCTAACAGCGTCAAAGTAATAAAACTGGGAATTCTTCAAGAAAAATAAATTAAGAAATAATAATTTTGCAGCCAAAATATTTCTTTTAGAACTGCCCACATAAAACGAATGGGAAAAAGAAATGCCGGAAAAGTTTTTAATTAAAAATCCATATTATTTTAAAGTAAATTTTTGTGGCATAAAAAATTAAATCTCGTTTGTTATTTCTCAGGCAAGTTTGTAAAAACTTGTCAGAAAACTCGTTCTAAATTTCTTCCCATATAGAAACTTCAACTTTGACGGTATTTTATTAAGTCTTTGTAAAATTCTGCAGTCATTTCTCATCTTTTAAACTTATTTGAACAATTTACCTTTTTTGAGCCTCTGCGCTGGCAACCGAACACTTTTCAGATTTGATTTTAAACAATCACTATTATGATCTAAATTAAACAGACTAGAAATAGGAATGAAAAATAAAAAGTGGTCCGATTTGTAAACTTTCCCACTTATTTCCTAGTTACTGTTCTCTCTCTCTCTCTCTCTCTCTCTCTATCTCTTTCTCTTTCCTTATCGAGCTCTTCCAATCTCTTTCAAGCTTTTTCAACTTATTTATGTAAAACCAAATATTTACAAAAGAAGACATATTAAAAGAAAGGGCATATTTTTCAAAAAGCTTTTTATTAGCCAAACAGTTAGAAAAGAGAGTTTGTGCTAAATTTAACTATAACTGTTCTACAGCTGGAGAAAAAAACGATAAGAGGAAGTCCAATAACAAAAACTAATGATTCAGAAAAATTTAGGGGATTAAACATTTCTCAAATAAATTATATCACTAAATTTCTATAAAAAAACTAAAACTTCACAATTTTTGGAGTCAAACTCCGCACATCAAATGAAAGGCGAAAAGATGTTGGATTTCACGCTTTTTTCGGTCCACTTTATCCGGCTGGCTTTCGCCAACGATTTCTGAATCAGTTGCTGGCACTTCAGGCTGCAAAAAATTATCAACCAAATCCGCAACCGCATCCAAAACGCTGAGTTCTGCATTTTGTAATTCTTGTATCCGAAAGATCTCAATGATATTAATTCCAGATGCCAGTTTTACTAAAACAGGATGCTTAGAAAATAAATATCCTTTCATTAAAAACTAGTTACCTGAACGCATCTGGACACCCAAAAGAAGCTCCTATGCTCGAACAAGAGTGAGTTTGATCACCTGCGTCACCGACTATCACCGACGTGATGTTGTGGATAACGATCGATTAGTACTCATGACGTGCAGGCGCCTGTGAGTCTGAATTGTTCCCAGAAAGTAATTAAGAGTTGCTGTTCATTTAATCACAAAGTTGCTTAATTAGCAGTAGTTCCCGGTAAAGTAAAGGAAATCGTTAAAGTGACACTTCAGATAAATGCATAATTTTAACTTATTCATTTGTAGTCTTCTAAAAACTACTTACGTAAAATTGTAGTTCACAATTAAGTGTGTGATTTTCTCAATAATTTTTGTTTAAAGCTGCAAAAGTTTAAATCACAATAAAATAAAGACATTATGTTTTTCTAAATAACAATTAAAAGCGCTTGATTGGATAGTAGTTTATGACATTCATGCTTAAATATGATTTCGGTACTGGCTCGTACAAGGCGGAATCTGGAACACCAAATTTGATCTGCAACATTCAACCATCAAGGTTTCTGAAGTCATATGGACCAATGACTCCTGACCTGCCCAGCGCACCAAACAGTATTTTTCTATGAATGTAATGAAATGTTGCCAAGAAAGCTTGTAGATTATCCTCATTTCAAATACGACAATTCTGGCCTTCATCGGAGAACAAAATCTTGAATCGAAATTCAATATCAATTTGGCTTCACTCCATTCGCCATTATATTGATAAAAAATTTCAACAATTTGCAGGCATCACTCTGGTGTAAGTCTATCCGTAATGAAATGTCAAACCGAACTGAACAAAAAGCCACTATCAGCTGTTAAGTAAATTGTCAAATAAAGCAGCGTTGCCAAACTCAAATTTGTGAACCTTTTAAAACAAGACAACCAATAGAAGTCATTTAAAGGGTGTGGGACATTCATATCACTTTTTCACACATTAGGATTCGATATTACTAATACTATACAAATTTTGCACTTTAATTTGGGGAATCATTAAAGCAGGCAGCATTTAGATTTAGAGAATTATTATACATGATGAATGAATAACAATATCTCTTGTTAAAAATTTCGCCAGCGAAGCAATTTCCCGAACACTTTTGTATGCGAGGCTGGTGGGCCAAAGTCCAGTTCTCAACTTTGTCATCTACTTCTTCGCCCAGACAGGCATCTGGTGCCAGACATTTGCACTCCACATAACTGGGATATTATCACCTGCTCTGCTCTTTAAGTCTACGTATGTTTTAGATCGTAACACACTTCTGCGTTTTTATGGACCCCCTAATGTATACAAAAGTATGTATTTAAATGGGTCTGTGTGTGTGTGTGTGTGTGTGTGTGTATGTGTGCAACTGTATAATTGCGTAAATGGCTGAATGATGTTGTACTTACGTATGTATGTAGATGTAGGCTGCTTAAATAAATTAGAAACACTAAAGAATTGCAAACAAAAGGATGCAAATGAAATAAAAAAAGTGTGTTTTAAGTCTAATTTATGATTAACAAGCATTAAACACAAAAAGGAGAAAGGATTTAGCAGCAACCCACCATCTCAGAATACTTGTATAATTAATGCATGGCTGGCTAGAAAAGATGACTGGCTGGCTGATATGTTTGTGTTTGTGTTTTTGTGTTTGTGTTTGTGACATGCTGATTATTATGACTATAAAAGGGTTCAAAACTCTAACACAACGCTTTCACACATTTGCTGTAATCAGCTTTACTATGCTGTTGGATAAAATAAACAGAAGCGGCACTACAACTTTTACAGTCAAGTCAAAAAAATGAAAAAGTCTCTATTTATTTTGAATACTTTGCCTCGGGTTCATTATCCGTAAACAGATTCTAAATCTAATCTGATGTTTCGTTTATTTTATTGGTTCGTTAAACGCAAATTAAAGTATTTATGAATCTTTACAGGGTGCATCGAAAATCAACAGGGGGCCTAAATAAGTAGTAACATAAATAAATTTATAATCAGACATAAATAAATACATACATATTTGTTATTTTATTTTAGTAAAACTAACAGGGACCAAATAAACTTTTATTACTCTTTCTCAATACAATTTACAATAAGAAAAAAAATTCTACAGAGCATTTTCTTCATAGAAACACATAAATACACCTGGATATCTTTTCGAACAGTTGAGGGTGCGGGCAGGAAGTGGGCATGTTACGCCTTTCTAAGGTTATGAATTTTGTCAAAGCTGTGAAAATTAATAAAATACTAAAAGTTAGGAGATCTCAAGAAGTATCCAGTACAATGGTTTTCAACTTTCAGCTAAAAAAAAACAGAATTTTAAAACACAAAAGGTACCTTGTCAGTCACATAAGAGTGAAACCTGGTCTACAGGTCGGAGCTAAACCGCTTACCGTACATTATTACTGGTAACGATGAATTGAGCAACGAATCATTCCTTTAGAGGGCGCAATTTTGGGCATTAAAATGTGCTTTTTTTTGCGTCGAAATACCGATTGATGATAAAATTCCACTTTTCTGATACTATTTTTTAGCTGTGAATCTCTTCCAGTATTTATTCTGCAGGTGTTGTTTACATATTCCGAATAAAAATTAAAAAAAAAAATGAATTGGCTTTTGCAAGCCACTCATATACCTGGTGCCCTGTCGCAGCAAATATCCTTAATTAAATCAGTTTTAGCCTCCACTGTATGCTTTACTTATTAATATTCATGCTGGTTTTTTTTTCTCATGATGCACCACATTATGTAAGAAAAAACCACTGAAAAGGATTTTTATTTATAATTTTATATACGTCCTGAAAATTCAAGTAGTGGTGCCATGAAAAAAAAAGAAACTCATTATGCAGATTAGTGTCATAGCACGATGTTGTCGGCTGCACTTCTAGTGCACATAATACTCTTATCTATTTTAAGCGGTGACTGGAGGTTGCCCGGTACCCGCAGTTAATTAAATGCGCATTATATTTTGTTTTGTTATTAAACTCAAAGCTAATCAGCGGCAAACCGCATACTCGGCTGCAGGCTAAAAACCTCTTCACAACAAATAGACAGAAATTACAAAAAAAAAAAAAAAACAAAAAAAACATATTGATTCGACATGACGCGGCAATAACTCAGAACCATTCAAATGCCTGCAATAGCAGATTGTGTTGTTTTAAATCAACAGTTCGAAGTGCCTGTTAAATGTGTGTGTATGTGGATTAAGATTTATTCCAAGAAAGCTATTGTCGAGCTGTGGTCTGAGGGAATTCAAATATAATGGAAATGCCTATAAAGTAGAGGCAGAGCAAAGGGACCAATTTCATATCTCGCATTTTAAACATTTTCCCGTGCAAGATGCCCAATTCGCACCCAAAACATTTTCCTAGGATTGTTTAGCTTGAAAGATGTTATGCAGAAAAATGAGCTCTTGCTTTTCCCTAAATTA
This sequence comes from Epicampocera succincta, assembly GCA_932526305.1. NCBI lineage: Eukaryota > Metazoa > Arthropoda > Insecta > Diptera > Tachinidae > Epicampocera > Epicampocera succincta. The sequence goes on from OW052034.1 coordinate 66,922,080, forward strand.
AATGTAATAAATTGGTAAAAAAAAAAAAAAATGTTGTCAGTGTTTTAGTGCGACGATGAAGTTTGAAATCTAAAGGGTGGTTAAATTTCAAGGGCCGATGTTGATTTTGAATAAAACACAAACTATTTAGGAAATTATTGTAATTTTATTTTATTATGATGTATTGGTATTACTCAATTATGTATGGAACAAAATATCGGCCAAATGGGCGCCGCGACCTCGGCGGCACACCTCCATCCGATGGTCCAAATTTTCGATGACGCTGAGGCATAATGGAGGTTCTATGCCGTTAATGTGCCGAATTATCTGATCCTTTAGGTCTTGAATTGTTGCTGGCTTATCGACGTACACCTTTTCTTTCAAATAACCCCAAAGAAAAAAGTCCAACGGTGTCAAATCACATGATCTTGGCGGCCAATTGCCATCGCCATTACGTGAGATAACACGGCCATTGAATTTGTTGCGCAAAAGAGCCATTGTTTCGTTAGCTGTGTGGCAAGTGGCACCGTCCTGCTGAAACCACATATCGTCCACATTCATATCTTCCAATTCGGGCCATAAAAAGTTCGTTATCATCTCACGATAGCGAACACCATTCACAGTAACTGCCTGACCGGCCTCATTTTGGAAAAAATACGGCCCGATGATGCCGCCAGCCCATAAACCGCACCAAACAGTCACTCTTTGTGGGTGCATTGGTTTTTCGGCAATCACTCTTGGATTCTCATTCGCCCAAATGCGGCAATTCTGTTTATTGACGAATCCACTGAGGTGAAAATGTGCCTCATCACTGAAGATGATTTTCTTCGAAAATTTATCATCCACTGTTGCCATTTCTTGCCACCATTCTGCCCATTCACGACGTTTGGAATGGTCAAGAGGCTTTAGTTCTTGAGCCAATTGCACCTTGTAAGCGTTTAAATGCAAGTCTTTATGCATAATGTTCATCAACGACGAGCGTGAGAGGTGCAATTGTTGGGAACGACGACGAGTTGAGGTGGACGGCTCTTCAGCCACACTATCGCGAACAGCAGCAATATTTTCGGCAGTACGAGCTGTACGAGCATGCACTGGTGTTCTCACATCTTCTACAGACCCGGTTTGCTCGAATTTTTCCACGATTTTTGCGATTGTACGCACATTTGGACGATGAAATTGACAAAAAAAATTACGAAGTGCACGATATGCATTTTGATTTGAACTCCCATTTTCATAATAAGTCTGGATAACTTTAACACGTTGTTGGATTGTGTATCTCTCCATGGTTCAAATTGAGTAAGTCTGAAATAGAGAAATGTCAAATAAAATTCGGAAAAAAACTTGGCGTTTAGGTGCGGTTCACATTCAACATCGGCCCATACAATTTAACCACCCTTTACAACCCCTTGACACAAAACGTGAACTAAAATACAAAATATTTAAATTGAAAACTTGAATTACTTGTGATTGACTCTTTCCAAATTACCTAAATTATAATTTGTTTACTTTTTTTATTTACATGAAAAAAAACCAAAAAAAAAACTTACACTTGAAGAAAATTGATAATATTATTCTACTTCTTCTAAAAATTTGAATAAAAAGTAGATCGTAAAATACAAATTTTTCTTTAAACAAAAAAATCTGTTTATTGTGTTTTGCATTTAAAAGTTGTTTTATTATAATCCAAAAGCTGAATTGAATTCATATTAATAATTTTTGCCGTCGCTTTATCGTAATTCCCTTGTAAAGTTGCTGCAAAAATTATTTGCAGTGCAGTTTAAAAACTAGTCTTAAATAGTAACACAATGGCGGTGAGATCTAGACTTCTGTCGAAAAAGTTAAACTAGTCTATTTGCGTAGAACAAGTTACATAAAAAACATTTTTAAAGTTTGTCACCTTTAACTTGTATTTTTGACAAATTATCAGCGACGATGAAATAGAAAAAACTAAAGGAATTAGAGTCAGGGGAAACAACATATTGAAGGGGCTTGAAAACATACTGTGTTGTGGAAAAAACGAAACCAAGTCGATTTATGAATGTAGTAATAGGAAAACGGGGGAAAAAAACAGCTGACGGGAAGATAAAAGTGTCATTAGATCCAAAATAAACAGTCAGACAAGTTATTTATTATATAAAAAAATTTAATAACTGGTTCTAACCCCTGGGATGTCTTGGTGTATGTTGTAGGTGAAGCTGCCTGAAACATTTGGCTGTGGGTTAAACCTAAAAGCGCAGAAAACAAAGAATTTGTCTGCTTATCAATTTTCGGTTTGCAGCAGCCTAAAATACAGAACCTGGTTCACCTACTCCACATCAGCGAACGTTAACTTTCGCCAGTATTTTGGAGGTCAACAAACTGATTTGAATACCATTTTTGAACTTTCTTTTTCTAAATCCATTTATTGTCCGCATGATTTCCGTAATGTGACGCTTGGACCGTTGGCTTTGCTTTTAATTACTTTTCTGCTCTTTAAGATGTGAAAATTTCTTTCTGTTTTACCTTGTTTTAAGTTTTTCCATACAAAAATATCATCGATTTTCAAACTAGTTGTATGCGGAGGTGATTCTTGCCGCAAAACATGTTTGTATTTTATGTACCATCCTATCAAATTAATTATCGCATAACGTCGTCCTTAAGAGATCGGTTCATATTTGCAATGCGGGTGTACGAAGTCCCTTAATAATTCCAGCACTTCCCTTGCACTTGTGGTGAGATTCTGGGCAGTTTTTTGTTTAAATGTATTCGGTTCGCTTTGTTAGATTTGCTTAGGAATCTGGTGGACTGTGAATAAAACTTTCATTTGAATTATTTTCCAGCTCTGCTCTTTATAAGATTTAAGTTGTTTTTATCATCTTAAAAATTTCTCTCAAATTTTAACCCCTTTTTATTTAATACCAATCCCCCCTTAAGGTAAAATTTTGCAAGTCAAAATAATATTTTATTGATATGAATTCACGTTGCTTTAACGTGTAACCCTATTGAAATAAAATCGTTGAATATATTGCTGGTTGAGGGGAATTTAAGGCTTTTAAAAAGGTCATAGGGTCTTTGACTTATAAACACATAAATAGGCAATTAATTAAGGAAGTTCTTTTTGTTTTTAACAACAATGAAATCATGTTGAAGTAACATAAGAATTCATTGAAATCAATATTTCACTTATTGAATTAACATTAAGAATGTTTAAAAATGCCTTCACATCCATGAATTTTAATTCTACGTTGAATTAATATAAAAACCCATTGAAATAAAATCACTCAATATTTCGCTAGTTGAGGGAAATTTAGAACCTTTAAAAAGGTTTTATCGTTAATTGTATATAATAAATAAGCAATTTATTAAATATGTTTTTCTTTTTGTTTTTATTAAAATATGAAGTTACGCTGAATTAAAGCAGTGAAAAAGGCCTGCACGTGCCTGAATTTTAGCCATATAATTAAACAATTTCTTAAATACTTAAAGCGATTTTGGTGAATGGAAAACTTTACACACAGCAACTGTTTTAATTAAAACGAACTAAACAAAAGCAACAACAACAAAAAAACGAGCAGTAGAACAAACTAAATTATGACAAGTTTTTGTTGGGCAATCAAAATAGAAACGATAGACAGATGGACGGTGTAACCATTGTTTATTTATTCCCTGTATTCATGTTGCTTCGTATATGTTTGCAACTGCTTAGCATATGTTTTTGTGGTAAAATGGACACATGCTCTTCAAACACACTGACATTTGCTTCCCTTTTCATTAGGGTGTTCAGGCAAAGCCCATATCTATATTGCGAAGAAATATATATATTTTATTATTAGAAATTTTAATTGGAATCAACACAATCCCAGCCGGGACAGTACTGGAAACGACTTATTTTTAGCCGCACATCTTTTGTTTGCCTGTGACAGTCATCTGAACGGTTTCATTTAGTTCATGTTGCGCCAGACTGCAGTACGCCCGACTTATGCAGATAAGGTTCTGCTTATTGGAATCCCTAATATTCGTGTACACGATGTTAAATCATGCATGAATGCATTCGAAAATTTCTTCTATTTCAAACTAATACACATTGATTATGCGTTAGTTAGCAATTCAAATGTTACAAATTGCATTCGAAATTGTTTTGAAGTTAACAAGCAGCGGCGTGCAGTGGCAACAACATTAATTTCAATCGACAACGACAATAACTCTAATAGCGACAACAATAACAACAACAACAACAAAAACGGCAGCAGCGCCAGCAAGAACAAACCCCAACTGAGCGAAGCACATTAAATTGCGAGCCAACAACATACAATCAACAGCAACACAACAATTGTCAAAAATGTTGATTTCCGTCGAATGAGAATTGCACATTGTTGAAATTTTATCAGCCAACGTTAGAGAGTGTGCAAAGTAATTTATAAACTAATATATGTATGTATGTATGTATGTATGTATGTACACATGTATGTACTCGTATATAGACGATTGGAGAATGAAACATTCAGCAGCTGCAACATTTTTAATTTTTACTGACACTAAAAAAGAAGGAATTTTCAATAGATACAACAAATATTGTATTTCAGACATGTGAAATGGTCATTTTTTTTTTTTTTTGTTCATCATATAAACAGAGAATTTAACAAATCAGTTAATTATTTTGAATAAAAACTTCAAAATGCAGTCACTCTATCAAGTGTAGTGAAAGGAATTTCAGTTGCAATTATTTGGTAGAGGATAAAGGCATTCATGAGCATTTTATATTCTTTTTTAACTAAAATTTAAATAGCGAAATGGAACATAAATATCAATGGATTCTTATTATGTGAATGGCGGTCCAACCATAATGCACGATGTGAATAATGCGTCACGCCCAAGTTAATTTGACATTTATTTGCTTCAGTGTTTGACAAATTCAGCCAGGGAGAGGTTCAGAATGACACTTTCACTACAGTGGATTCGTGAACAAGCAGAATTGCCGCATTTGGGCAAATGACAGTCCACGAGAGGTTGTTGAAAAGCGGATGCACCTACACAGAAAGACTTATGGGCTGGCGGCATTATCAGACCGTACTTTTTCGAAAATGAGGTCGGTTACCGGACTTCTTGTCGGCAGAAATTGAGGACATGAACCTGCACCATATGCGCCTTCACTTGCCACACAGCCAACGATTTTATACATATTTTAATTTTTAATATGTGATTTGACATCGTAGGACTTCTTTCATAAGGGATATTTAAAATCAAAGGAGTACCTCATAAGCCAATAACAATTCAAAAGCTAAAGGATGAAATAATTCGCAAATTAACGACATTGAACCTCAATTATGTCGCCGGATCATTGAAAATACACATAATTTCCAAAGATCCTTTTATCATAATAAAAACTGTTAAAATAATTCACTTTGTTTTATTTACCATTAACATCGTGCGTTTTTGCTGGACCGCCCTTTTTATGTATCTTAAGTTTTCTCAAAAAATATTTACTTATTCATCGATTTCTATTTTTTCTGTTGGAAGGGAGTTCCCTTTCGATGGAAGACATGTGTGGCAGCGTCTTTTTCCAATGGCAGCATTTATTTTTTTAGCTGCTTTATCGTCACAAAACTCTTCAGTATTGGAAACAAGAAACAGCCGCAGGAAGCCAAATCTGGTGAATCATCACGATCTTGTTTTTCCTTCCTACCAACCGTGCACTCCTTATGACAATGTGTCAAGAATGAAAGAACTCGGCAAGCAAAACCTTGATATTAAATTGAATGTACCAGGCGTGGTTTGTTTCAGCTTCTTTTTAATTTTTTCCTGATGTTGCTGATAAACTGTCGAGTCTGTTTTAATTTGTAAGAGGAACTCCTTGATATTTTCGCGAGAAAAGTTCTGCGTTCAATCTTTGGCCCTGTTTGCGTAGATGGTTTCTGGAGAAGAAGATTCAATCACGAACTCTACGGGCTGTACTTGAGTCTAACCGGGCGTCTATGGATCCAGCGGCTAAGGTGGTTAGGCCATGTAGAGCGCATGGAAAATACTACTCCGGGCTGTAGGACCCTTGACTCTGAACCTCAATCAACTTGGTGTGCAAAAATAGAGGCTGCTGGTAAAACATCGTACCAGTACTGGAAAATCTTGTTGATTGAGGGCTCAGGATCACCGCCGACTTTAGTACCAAGGGAAGAAGAAGAAGATAATTATTAAAAAATAATACGTGATCTCCTATAAAAATAAGGTAATAATTATGTTCGACACTCGTCTCCGCTTACAGTTTCAGTTTGTGAGAGGCGCAAAAGTTAGAAATATTTTGCGTGTTTGGCGATTTTCTGCTGTCGAAAAAATGGGGTAAAAAGTTTGCAAAACATTTTGTTTAAAAATTGGAGGACACAAAATGTTAACAGTGGCATATGGTGATTCAACGCAGAAAACTGGCCTATGGAAAGCCAGAAAACTTGCAACCAACAGTTGAGACCTTTGGAATGTTACTCACAGCCCAGCTGAACTCAGTTTCGATACAAAATAAATAAAATCCATATCTAGTTGTTTTCGATGAAATGCGGTGTCTTATGATCTTCGAATTTTCTAATTTTACATTAAGTTGAGAGGTATTGTTTATAGAAAAATGTCACATCTCCCAGGTTAAGTTATTGCATTATTTTTAAGCGATTTGAAACGACCACAAATAGCCAATTTTATTGGAAGAATTTAAAAACAAAAGTAATTGAACGCAGTAAAGGAGTTGCGCTCGAGCAACGCCACCACTTTTAAATAACCATCCACGTTGTTTTTAAAATGGCTTTTTAATTTGTCCCTCGAAAAAACGCATTCCTTAGAAAATACTCAAACTTTGTATTGAAAATGACAGTTTTTGGTTTTATTATTGTCATTTTTTTCACGTTTTCATTAAACTAAATTTTCTTTTTAACTCGCTGATAGAAGAAGGGAAGCAAAAGAGCAACTTGAACAAATTTTAAGATTTGTAGTTCCAATTCGTTGTCATACTGGGCACGTTTTTCCAAAAGCATGATGATGACACGCCACAGATTTCAACAAAAACCAGAAAAGAAAAACTAAAAAAATTGATCCAGTAATAAGTGAAGCAAAAATTTCACTACTCAATTTTTACGATTAAGCGACACTTGTTTCGTATTACTCCTTATTTTATACTTTTCCATAGGAAATTGATGTTAAACATTTTTTCGGTCTCGTCAGACTGCATGTCCGAAAGTGTGATTTAATGGCCAGCAAGATGAATATTCTGGGCACGTAAAATTAAATTAATTTCTTGTTACAAAATCTGCTGGAGAAAACTTAGAGGACTTTTTTGTTTCAGTTTAGAGAAAAGGCTACACTTTCAATCTGGTTTTATAATCGTGCTGTGGAAGAAAACTGGAAATTTAAATTCTTTACACAGCCGGATATCAAAAATTTATTGAAAATGTAATTCCCCAGCTTAATTTAGTTAGTTTGAGTTGAGAGAAAGTGGATCTTTGTTTGCACAAAAGAATTAGTTGATGCATCAAATACAAATCTTACATGTCCCATTAGAAGCCTACAAGGACACAACACACAATTTTTTTTGAAGCCGCTCACGTTGTGTTTTTTATTCACCTGTTCCTGTTTATTCTGTGGAAAGTTCAAAGATATTTAAGTAAAATTAACTCCTGTTTTATACAACTTTGGTTAAACTAAAGTTTAGCTTTCGGTTTCGACTACTTTCGGGCGTAAGAAGGAAAACTTGCCATCACTACAGCCGTGATGGCAAGTTTGTATGCACTTTCGAATTTTTGTAAAAAATAATTAAAACACTTATTTCTTGAGATGGTTTTAGAGGAGAGCGACCTATTGTAAGCCAATTTATTCAATCTTTTATTAGTATCCAACACATGTTTAAAAATGAAGTGGAAATATTAAAATGAACATAATTTGTAAAGAAAACTGTACATTTTTTTTTATTTTTCACAGAAACTAAATTTACGAAAATATAATAACAAATGGATTGTGTTTTGAAGTTAGAGTTTGATCGTAAAAATTAAAATTTAGGCATTAAAATAGAGGCTAAAGGCTTTGCCTAACCAGCAAACTGCACATGTGCCATTCCTTCCGAGGTTAAAACTCAAGAATTTATTCATACAACCATCTTTTATATAAATGCAAATCAACTAATAATGAAAGAAAAATATTACAAACAAGGAATGTGTTTTTATAAGTGACGCTGTTCAATATTATTTATAATAGTACAATCATTGGCATAAAAAACCGATTTATTTGTGCATTTGTTGCTTGGCAAAACGAGAATTGAATATGTTTTCAACAATTGTCTATTTTTGTGTTTTTTCTTATCAGAAATGAAAGATAAACATTTTTATTAATATTTATATTTGCATTTTATTTACTCTATTGCTATTTTTTGCTGATATGTTTTCTTCAAAAAAAAAAATTTAAATACATAAATTTAATTTTTCAATTTTTATTTATATAAATCATTCACATGCAACTGTCCCACATGACGAAAATATTGAACTTGGATTTGCAGAGGACGTTACCTTTCTGTACTATATTAAAAATTGGGACTTGTTTTTCTCCCATATGTATATATCGCACCCTAAATACAAAAGGGTCACAACTCAAAATTTTCCAAAACTGTCTTTTTTCCCATAATTTAATTCAGGGTACACATCTCTAACTACGGCAAAAATTTCCTTCACATCACTGTCTTCTTTAACTGGAAAAATACAGTTATGTCTAATGTGTTGCTTCTGCACGATGAACTAAACATAAACAGTTTTTTGTCTCTCCTGAAAATTTTAGTATTTTGAGTTGTGACCCTTTTGTATTTAGGGTGCGATATATGTATGTGCATATAAATAATATAATGCGGGGGTATACGTTATAGTTTACATGCGAATATTATTCATACGCAGCCGGTATGTCATCAGCTATCAGACGTTAAACGGCGATATGACACACAATTTGGGGAAAGAAGGTGGGCGGCAAAGTGGTGATCCGGATTTTAGCAGTTAATTTTCTAAGCTCCCATTGACAAGAGCGGTTGGTGCGAAAATCGTATTTATGCTTGAGCTGAGAGACTGCGAAAAAGCGAATAACTCTGGAATTATTTTATTTTCTGTAAGAAGAATATAACAACCGGTTTGACAAGTCCAAGATATGCTATTTCTACGAAACAAAAGATCTTGAGGTAACTTGTTTTTTTTTATTCGTTCACGAATTTTTAACCTTTCAAGACTGTAAGTTTTTTCTTTACTGATCACGAGTCATTCATAATCAATAGAGTTAAAATGAAATTATTTTTCTCAACGGCTGCCCTCCACCGCTCCAAAATACATCAATCTCACTGCCAAATATTGCTGCTCGTGTTCTCAGACATTTTATGTCGTGATTAAATGAAGGCTTTCATTTTTTTTTTTAAACGCACCAAATAAAATTGTGATAACTGTGGACAATCAAAATTCACCAATAATGTGAACACTTTTGTTCACAGTTTCAAACAATCAAACTGTAAAACAGGCACTGATTCTTATCGACCATTTAAGAGTTTACAAATTGCACGAAATCGCTACTAAACTTTTATTTCTTTGAGCTCAAATTTGGCGAAACTACATTCCTCCAATCTTTTATCCATTTACATGCATTATTATTAGCACATAATAACATTAAGTTAGAGTATACGTACATTAACCCATTAAGTAGGAAAATTGTATGTTTCAATAAAAGAAAACAAAACGCTTTTAACCAAATATTGCAGTTGTATAAATTTTGCCATTCCTGGTTTAAGGACATCCGCTTAGAAAGTAACGATTGTAAAACATTTATTATATCCTCTCATACATTGACACCACATTTGATGCGTTAAGAGTCTCCGTCTGCCAGCAACTAAATAAATCAAGCTGTTGTCGCAACTGAATTCCTGTTAGCATGAATGAATGAAAAAAGGCCATGATTACATCCCTCCAATATAAAATGTGCTTTCCAGAGCCACACGGCTGACAAAGGTTGCATCTAAGTCGCTTTCCAGCAGAAAACAGAATCATTTAATTTCTATAAAAAGCAAATTAATGTAACAAAACAGCCATAAAATGCGCAACATGAAAAATTCTCTTCTTAAATGTGAAATACAATCGTAAAACTCACGTCCTATAGAGCCAATTTTTAACACTTAAATAAACTATAATTTTAAAAATATTATTTTTATGTAAAAATTTGGTGTTCACCCATTTTCGTGGTCGAACACAATGCAACTTGACAGCACATGTCTCGCAGTTTTTGCTTATTTTTCCGATGTTTTTTTTTTTTTGGTTTGTTATTGAGCACAAAAACCATAAACAAAATTTTTTGCCGACCATAAATTAAACTGCAAACGGCCAATAATAAATAATTATATTTATCATGTCCGTATTAAATGATAAATTTAAGAACTTTTAATAAAATAAATGGAGATAAAATTATGCTGATATTCCGTTGTACCGGTTGTCATCTGCAGCAAATGGTTTCTGCCGAATCCTTTATTTATTTTTTCACCAGTTTTCAACATGTTAAATGAATTTATACGTATAAAATGTTGTTTTTAGGAATATTTTTCAATATAACGCATATTCATGAACTATTTAGGTGTTATGTTTATGCTAAAAAAAAATTTTATATTATTTTTAAGGATACAAATGAACAAATTTGGGTAAATGTTACGCCAAATAGTGCAGACGGAAGAAGCGATGCGATTTAACAGAAAAAGTGCTGAAAAAAAATTTGCTTATAATTTTCATGCCAAAAACAAAGAAGAGAAATTAAAAAATGATAACTAAAGGGTTCTTCAATAAGGACTGACAGACGTTGAAATGGCACAACTCCGATTATGTATGAGTTGTAAATGAAATTCTTTTTTATGTGAACGGTCCATTTATAAGAAATGTGGCATCTTGTAAATATCCGCAGAAGGTTCTTTAGGCGACAAGGATCCAAGAGCTTTCATTTTCAATAGCTCTGGCGCACAGATATGGCTGAATTTGATCAATGGCGAATTTGTTATGGCCACCTTAGCACTTATGGGTAGTTAAGGGTTAAAAAAAAGTATGGACTGATAACACCGCTGACCCAAACTCGGCACTGTACTGCAACTTTGTCTGGAGTCGTCCCATTTACGCCATGCATTTGAACCGCCATTAGAATTATATCACCTGAACATGCTGCTTAATGGTGACACTAGTCATATTGATTTGATATCACTAATCGAACAAACAACAAGCCGGTCACAGGCCGGCAACATCCATTGCGTTTGTTGTCGATTAATTAAGTCCCACGAGCAAAAACTTCAGGCAATATAGTTTTGGACAATTTAAATTGTTTTTTTTTGTTTGTGTGTGTTTTGTAAACCCTCAACACTAAAATGCAAATTCCTCGTAAAATATTTATATTTTACTTTTACAGGGTTACTTTAAAACTTGAGCCAACCAAGAGTGTCTGGAAAGCAATTTTGCTGGTCTGATAAATGTTGTTGCTATTATTTATTTATATCCCTAAAATTGCTCAATTTTCATTCCTTTAACTGCTTTTGAGGCACTTCCTTTATGTTTCAATTGCCTTTGCAGCACATTAAAGGGGGTTTCCCTTTGCTATATATATATATATAAATTTTACTTAATGGTATTCTTAAATGCAAAACAATTAAGTTGTTAGTTCTTGTAATTTTTATTGACGTTGTTTTCTTCTTGGTTTTCTTTGTTTTCTCCTTTCTTTTGTTTCGTTTGTTTTGCAACTTCTGTTATTATCAGTATTTTGTTTATTCCACTCATGTTGAGTTCGTACTCACAAAAAATTTATGGCCACAAAACAATTTATTTTAAATTGCCTACTTCTGTTTTAATTTTTGCTCTATTTGTCGAAAAGTTTGTTCATTTGAAATTTATTTGCTTCCAAATGCAAATATGAATAAACACTCACCCAGAGACCAATTATGAATTTAGGATAATACCTTGCAAAAGGATATAGGAATAGGTGGAAGTAATGGAAAATAAAAATCACCAGAAATGTGGTTATTTGTTGAAAGACAGTGGGTTTCTTGTAATTTTGTTGCTTCAAAACAAACCGAAAAACAATCACAGTACCGGAGACACTCTTGCACTTTCTTATAAATGTAGTGAAGCTTTAATGTTGCGAGGAAGTTTTGAGTGGGCGCATATCAATCACTGAAACATTCTGTTTTTAGGTCTATAGAGGGGAACGGGTGAAATGCCTTGTAGGAGGTGTTCTGGTGTTGGTCTTGTCTTGGCTGAGAGCTTTTGCCTGTGGCTTTAACCTAAATACGAAGAAAGAGGCTTTTGGTGCATACGAGTGTAGTGGTTTATATATCCTTAAGGTGTTGCAAATTTCTCCTCTTCGTAGGCAACTAGATGGTGGGGAATATATAGACGAGTTGTGTAAGTTATGGTGCTCCTTGAGGAACTACCAACTCAGCTGCCAATTCAGGTGTTTCGTTTTGTTTTTGCTATATAGAGAATTACTGGCAAAAAAATAGTAGTAGATAGTCCAAACTGTGGAATAAGTGGTTTGTGGTATGTGCCAGGTAAATCAAAGGAGCGCATTAGTCAGTCGTTGTTCAAGGTCAGCACCAGTATCGAAACTCATGACAGTTCAGCTGTAGAATTTTCTTTAAAGCAGTAGAAATATGCCACTTGGTGTAAAGGACAGTTTTGTTTTCTTTAACAAAACTATTTTGCTGACTCAACAAAAAGTCTGCGTTGGCGTCTACAAGACATATTTTGTGGACCACAAGAGCTTATTTCAAAAGACTGCCCTTTGGGGCCAACAAACGTTTCAGCAATAAACAGTTTATTCTCAAAGGAAAGGGGATATTGTGTTGCAGTGTTTCCACACCCAACGTTATAATCCAGATTTTCCGTTTGCTCGGAAGGCACATTATGTCTAACTAGTTTGAAATGAATCTATCGTAGAAAAAATGATCTCCTTAGGTATGTATGTACGAGTGTGTATGTTTTACAAAGGTTTTTTGAAAATGTTCAATTTCAATTTTTACAATAAATTAAAAAAATCACCTGTAATAGAAAATAAAAATTTATATATAAGTAGAACAAGGAAATGTCCTTAAACTCTTTGTTAAAATTTGTATGTGTTATTATAAGCAAATTTGTAAATATCATGAATGGAAAGAAACAAGTAGGTATTTCGCAGTACATTTTTCTACTTGTTGTTACAATTATTTGACACACTGTACAACAGCTGGCTTGTTTTTTTTTAATTTTAGTATAAGAAACTAAGAAATTTTGTTAATGCGCTCTAAGTTTGAAACTATTTTACATTCTAGAAAAGGATACAAAGTTCATAAATGTTTGGAAATCAAGTAGTTGCATATAAATATACATGTGGATATAAGAAACGTAAAAAAAGATTAATTTAGAAATATGTGCTTCGGCTTAAATCATTTGTTAGTATTTTCTTATATTTTGGTGGCACCAAATTTGTTACCCGAAAACCAGGTGAGATCTCACTAAATCGATTTGAAAGTTATTAAGAAAATGTTTAAGATGGTCTTAGCAAAATAATAGTGTATAATAAAACCATATTTTAACGACGGCTTTTTTGGAAGTGGAACGTTAAAGTCAAAATTTGTGTTGAACCTTTAGTGAAAAGATTACTAAATATTTTCTTAGGTGCGTCAATCTGTGATTTTAATTAACAGAAACGTTATTGTCAATATGTGCAAAATATATTCAAATGTGTGTTTTTCTAGCTATTATTAGAAAAGTATTTGGCACTTCCCTTTTGATTATTTGTTCGCCCCGCCATCAGAATATATAATTCATTGTCTTAATGGAATTCAAGTTTTTGTTTTTCCTTTCAAACTGTTTAAATTTGAATTTATTTAAACGGACTTTTCTTTTGCATATTTTATGGTTGATTGCAGTTCCATATTAAACGCAGCATGAAATGGAAAAATGATGAATTATATTTTATAACGTTTCAGTGTTAAATGCAAAGATATCAGAGTTCTACTGACATCATTTGACTGTGTGAAAGGATAAATGATAATTTGTGTGCAAATTACCTCCACCAATAGAAAGAAGTTCTTGAACACGAATGTTTTTCTTTTTTTGCTTTGAACGAGTATTTCCTGTCTATGAAAATGGTAAGATGTTTGTTTTCCATGGACTTGGATTGCTGTTTGTTGTCTATGGCTGGAAACCTATAATTTTGAAATAAAATTTATGTGTAAGAAAGTTCAAGAGGAGCAGTTGAACAGGATAAAGTTAAACATATTGTAATATATTTTTTCAATACATCATTGTGTGGCCGAAAGATTTATTTTGACGAAGACTTAAAATGAAAACTCAACATAAAAGTTATTGAAAAGAAAGTATTTTTCAATATTAGTTTTTAAACGCAGTAAAAAATGAGTATGAAAGGCCGGATAAGGTTTTATTCTGGTTCAGTTTTTTACTCGCTTCACAGTTAATGCCGGCCAACAGATTTTAAGGAAAATTTACATATTCGTTTTAAGTTTCGAAAAAAAAAGATACTGACGAAAACGAAGTTTTAACTTATTTAAATTTCAGTACCTCGGCAAAATGCTCAACGAATAGTCCGTAGCTTGAAGGTTCGATTCCTAGCAAAGGCTCTGGACTTTCCAGGCTTGTGTTCTATTTGAAGATATACAATATATTTATTAGAGATGTATTAAAATACTTTAACAAAATTTTATTAGCATTATGAAATGCCAGAATGCTTTAGGAGATAAAGCTGGCCAGAAAAAACTGTTGATGTTCCGGGAAAGTCGGAAGAGAAATCTTAAGAGCCAACTAAATCTAAAGGAAAATGTTTCTTAAGTGAAGTGAAGGCTGAAATTGCCGAAAAGGGACAATTTTTTTAATTTTTTTTATTCGCAACATTTTGATTCATATAATCAGGATACCGGCTACAGTTAAATCGCAACTGAGACAGTTATTAATGTATTTCATATAGAATTTTCATTTCAATTTAAATTTTATTTTTAAGCTCTTATTGTGATAATGATTAAAACATTAACAAACAACATTAAATTGCTGTAAAATCGTGCAGCAGTTAGAAAACGCCTGGCAAAAGCCGAACGGGATCAAAATTGTGCCTACAGTTTGCCGCAAGCTGGATATGACGGCCGTCAGCAGACAATATCCAAGGCAAAGACTGAACAAATTATATAGTTTTGCAATAAATGAGCTCTTGGTAGATATAGAAGATGGCGGTACCATTTTGACATTGTTTTGTTTTTTTTTTTGTTTTTGTTGTTTTCAAATAGCGCCCATTAAGTTCTATAATTTATTGCTTATGTTTAAAAATTGCGAAATTGAAAGGAATTCAATGGAAAAATTAACTTACAGTTTGTATTATTTTTTCTCTAGTGACAAAGAATTGCTTAAGGTTGTCCCAGTTTCAATTTGAGCCACTCTGTGTTTACGCTTGCAATACAACAACAGCAAAAACTTTTCAGTTCATGTATACAGGTATAATAAACGATTTCATCAAACTTTCAGCTGCTGAAGTGCTGCCTTTTTTGAGGACTAAAACGCGCCTTTGAAATAACTTTTAGCCTGTCGCAAGCTTTTTATGACTTTAATTACAATTATTATTGGATAACTGTTAGACACAATCTGCGAGTTCGGTCCGCCGAGATAAATATGGTCAGAATATATCAACAAAATGTAATACAATTTATTTCGATATTTGCTCTGCCTTTTGAAAACATTTTTAGATAAAGAAAACAATTTAAAAAATTTTGAAAAAAGTTTTCAAAGTTTTCCAAGTCTATTGACGAGTTTATAGACAGCTAGAAAACACTGAAAGAAAAAGGATGTACATTGTTTATTTTCAATTAATAAATCTTTTATTACTTCCTTATTTTTCTTATGGAATATTAAATTCCATATAAATTAAACATATTAATTAACGTTAATAACAATTTAATTTATTCATTTATTAGAAAATCTCAAAGAATAAAATTCCAAGCGAATAGGAAATAACGAAAAAAGACGTTTTGCTGTAAAATTTGTTTTTTAGTGGTTACGTTATTTTGGCATTGAGCCTACAGTTACTCGTGTATTTATCATTTCGTTTATAAGATGGCTAAACAGGCTGAACTGAATGCAATAGGGAGCAGACTTCAGTTGGCATCATAAATTCGATCAAAAAAATGTTCCCTCAGCGAGAAAGTTTTATAAATTAGATTGTGCTAAAAAATTAAGTTTTGTGACAAAATCTATATTGTTTTTGCAGTTCAAGATCATGTAGACCAAAGAGGTCATATTCAGAACTTTCTTACACGACAGTTTCTTAAACAAAATTCATATTATACAATAATAAAAACAAATGACAGCAGTTTCACAACGAGTCTCAAAGCAATTATTTTTGTTGGCTTTTTGTAAACTTCTAAAACATGTACATGAAACACTATTAAACAGGCCTCCGTGTGACGAGTAGACACTCAAACACACACACACACACACACACACACACACACACAGAGGGGACATCCTAAACTTTTTCGCCGTTCGAATGTTTCTCGCTCTTGATGTATTTTGGGAATAACAAGACCCGCATAAAATATTTAACAGCCAGCAGAAATATAGTCATTTCTGTACAAAACATACAACACAAAAGTTTGTAAATTGTAAATTATAAAAACACTCTTTTTTTTAAAGCATAAATATTTATAAGAAAAAGTAATTCGTGTCCTACTCGGTAAGTGAATTTTTACTTTGATTTATGCCAGAAGTCTTCTTTAGTAGACTCAAAGGTTCCCAATGATTTGCTTGGTGTTGATTAATAGTATAAAACAACATTAGAACTGGCTTTGGTTTTCCAAACATTCTACCGCTTAAAATACTGATGTAACGAACGGAAAAAAAGCAATAATTAGAATTTCTTCCAGGAATTATAAAATAAATGATTGTAAAATCTTTTGACTGGAGTACGTTTTTAACGCTCTCTGCATTTTACATACAAAACTTTGTGTATCCTGATTTTACCCTTAAGGCCACCAAACCACATGCTAAACTTTCAACAAAATAAAGAAAATCGATTCATGAAAGTTTTCCGGCATCTTTAAAGTCAGAGTAATTAAAAACTGAAATTAGTACAACTTTGTTTAGGATTAATATTAAAATTGGAAAAAAGTTTCGTCTCGTAAAACACACTTGTCAGACGAAACATTCTTGAGGTTTATTCATATTCGCTAAATCTTTGTTGTTGTAATTTGCCCTTATAACTTTCTCACTCGATTCTTCATCTCTTAAAGTAGTCTTCTGTCAAGGTTTTGCCGAATTTGCGATTGAATTGTTGTCTAGAGAAAGAAATGTTTTCCACAACATCAGCCAAACTTTTGCCAGATATAAGATGTTGAAATATTTTAGCTTTAACTGCTGTTGTTGTTGTTTGCAAAACTTTTCTTCAAGCCATACATTTTATGTTTTATGGGCGTCTTCAGGACAGCACATGCAACACTTTGACACATAAAAAGTAAATTATTTTACGGCAAAATTCTTGCTTTGAATTATGTTCAGGTGGAATGCGATGGCACTAGAATGTCTGGGATTGCCGTTGCAGGTGTGATAAATTTGGCGAAAGTTATTGATTATTTACATGCACAGTTTTTCTAATTATGAATATTCATAAAATGTATGCTTTCGTACCTGGAGCCATCATGCTATTCGTTTAAAGACTTTATTTTAATTTAAAATTCATATTTGTCTTTTCCACGTTTTATGCGGACGTTGTGTCTGCTAAATAATTTTCTTATTTTTGAATTGTAATATTTTTAAGCGGCCGTTTTGGACTTTGACAACGTGGCTGCATTCTTTACTACAAATCCAACGATAAAATTATGCTTCTTGCTAATTAAGAGATTCAACTTTAAGATAAGAGAAGTTAGGATTAATGGCTCGAAACAGCCGGACATGGACCAGCCCAAAAAGCGGCTCTCTGGATGGCTTGTAATTAAGAATAAAATTAAATAAAAATAAGAAATATGTTTTTTTTTTAACTAAAAAACAAACAAAAAATAAATTATATAAATAAATATATATCACACAAATGACTAATGAAACAATTATATATAGATATATTGCGTCTTTTTGTGATCTAAAACTATAAAGACATTGTGCACCAAAATAAGTCAAATTTTTAATAGAACCCCTAAAATAGGCGAAGATGAAAGAATAAACACAAGCGGGTATCAGGCCCAAAACGGCCTTTGCACTGCGATATACATTGTGCAGCCCCTTGAAGGGCTTAATACTTAAAGGAACCAGCCCAGCTTCTGCAGTGGGAGTGTCAGCAAGTCCTGTTCATTCAGCCTATAATTATAAAGTAGCCTTTATCTTTTGTATTCCTAAGCCAAGCCCGTGGTAATCAAGCGTTCCAATAACTCTGCGATTAGGAGGAAATGCGCCCATTCTTTTCAGATGCTTATAACATTGTAACATCCTGTGAGCGCAGCCGACAGAAAGTTCTTAAGCTGTTCTATACAGTTTCAGCAAAAGCTAAAAGTGGAGCAGGTGTCCAGTAACAAGTTATTTTCGGAAAACTTGCTATTCGCTGAGGAGCAGTCGTAACTTCTGCAAGTCGACTTCTAACACATGTTTACACGGCAAAAACTTCTGAAAATCACTTCTCGAAGCAACTCACGCCATAAAACTTGCTAGTGGACACAAGGCTTAAGAAATTTGTTTTTTGTGCATCTCTAGTGATTCATATAAATATATAAAACAGAAATATATGCTCCACCGGCAATGCCCAATATATTTTACAGCCCATTTGTTACATCAGATATTACAGGCCCAAAAATTCCTGCGTCCACCTAAATAACAGTTAAAACGAGGGTGTTTGGAAGCATTTATATTCCCCCCAGCCTCATCATATAAACAGTGTTGAAAATGAGGCCACGTTTTGCGCTCTCTAATACCAGCTTGTTTAGGAAATTATAAGCTTTGCTTTTGAATTCAGGCAAATGCCTTTAGAGACCCGCATTCCTTCAAAAATTTCACTGATTCGCCGTATAACATCTTATTTCATAAAAGCCGAATTTCACATTATTTTAATACTCATTTGAGCCAAAAATTTCTGGGCTTAACTTCTAACTAGAAATTGCAATTAGTGCTTTAATTACAAACATCTTAAACGGTTCGTCGCAGCCCAACACTGTCAATAAATCTAAAAGTCATGGACGAATAAGGATGCCTCAATGCAGATATTTTGCATGCCTTAAAGGAATTTCCTTAGATTTATTCAATTGGGTTAATGTACAAACAGGCACATTAATTTGCATAACATTGCAAATTTGTGCATTCATTACTCAGGTGGACGAAATCTGTCTGCTTTAAGAGAGTGCGCTTCGCTACTCGTATGTCTCAAAGATATGCAAATGATTGCTTACGTTTGAATTAATTAGAGCAGCGATTCCCTACAACCACTACGAAACTTTTGTTAGCCAAACAATAAATATTATGAGTTCTTACGAATTAATTTGCATTTTGCACATTTTGTTTTAACAGTATTACAGTTTAATTTAACATGATACACATGTTGACAGCGTATGAAAGAAGACAATACAGTTTTTATTGTGCGATTGTATGTGTTTTAATTTAATGTGATAAATGTCATTCAATTGTACATTTACAATCAGATTAACATGAAACAATGTTGAGATTAAAACACCCCAGTGTATTGGATAAAATGGTCCGAGACATGTAAGTGTAAGTGTAAGTGTGTGTGTGTGTGTGTGCTGTACATGAGTGCGGCACAATAACAGCAATTATAATATGAATGATACTGCTGCAAATATCGTAATAAAATCATATATATATATATATAATATCATATGGGTATAAGTTGGGCTAAAGTATATGTTTGCTTATTAATTTATATGCAAATATTTTGGATATTGTATATTTTATTAATTATGCATATTTCTGGCCTTATTGTGTAGCATGACTCCTTTGCCTTGTGCAGCCAAACACCAGCAGCAGCACAAACAAAACTTGCTTCGAAGCCAACACAATTTTACTAAAGTTTGTTTTTGTTTCTACACAATATTTAATTTGTTTGTCCATTCTCAGTATCATCATGTGTTCATTTTAGGGAAATTTTGGTCTTTTTGTGCTGCCGGAAATGTTTTAGACGACGCCCAAACATTTGCCTAAATTAGAACGACTCATAAAAAAAAAAAGTTCAATTACGAGAATACGAGAAAGTTTTGGAAGCCAACGCATAAGATTAGGCGAGTAGTTCTCACATTGTTTAACTGCGACATGAATAAAAGACTCATACGCGACCAAACGTGTTATTGCATATATTTTCCATTTTCCTTTTTTTTCTCCGATTTCCTCTTTTTCATAAATTTATGAAATGCATTGTGCAAGATGCACAGGCTGGTTCCCTAAATATGTAAATATGAGAAGTTGTGAAATAAATGAAAATATAATTCAACATTTAGGCGGCAGAAACATTTTTTTTCAGATTTTCAAGGCCATTAAATTTAAATGAAAGATATTTAAGGAATTCAGACTTTTTAGATATTGGAAGCCGTTTGAGGAGGAATTTTCTGAAAACGTCAAATGAAAACAAACCTTATAATTATTGTACCTCTTATATATATTTTTCAAGACTCTTAAATTTTTGCTGGCATATATTTATATGTATTTATGTATAATAAGTATGATAATGATTGCAACTATTTTTGTTTGTTTTGCCCTTCACATTTTAGACATTTTGATAGGGTTGTTCCCGTCGTGCATCGATTTTTGTATAACCCAAAACTAAGCGCCGACCCCCGCCATATATCATCGAATTCGCTGGATCATAATTAATTTTTCGGTGCAAGCAGACAACGCCACAAAGCGAACTTCCTCTTGTTCAAAAATATTTCGATTAGGCGGTCCTCTTTGCTTTCACACTAGAGACGACGGTGCAGCACTTAGCAACTCAGTTGCTGTGGCCATTCGAAATTTAGTCAATGGCTGATGCTTTGCATGCGACTTCACCATTTTGAGCTGTTTGCGGTATGAAAGCCACGAATTGGTTACTGCTGGTCCCAAAGTCTAGTTCTAGTTCTATATTGGCACTTAAAAGTGGGGAAATACTTTTACTAGACCATCTTCGCCACAAAACTTAATTAAGTCCACACAACTGCATAGGATTTTACAACCGCTGTTGGTGAGAACCGACAAAAGAAGGGTAAATAAGACATAGAATAAATTTTTTAAATTATTTTCAGCTCCACAGCAGATGAGTTGCTCTAATATACACATAGATACAGATAATGTCTATGTATGTGTTTAACTAGTCTGAATGGTGCTTTTAAGAAAAAATTTACTTAGACACACACATTTATAAGCCTGTTTTCTTAATAAAACAAATGGAATGTTAATGAAATAACATTCAGATATCAGATTTTATTTTATTAAATCAAGACAAGGAATTCTATGCCATGAAATAAAAGGCATTTCAAAAGGAATTCTATTAAAACTTTAAACCAAATTTGTTTGATACTTTTCCAGACACTAATTGTGGATTTATTTCCAGTGCAGAGCGTGAGGACTCGTTTCTGTATTAACCCTTAAATACATAAAGGATAAAACGAAATGGTCTATTTAAAATGTTTTTTTTTTTATAATGTTCCTTTTACATTTAGCATGAATTTGGAAAACGCTACAAATCTTGCTCCCTATTTGCAATAAAAGCCTTCAGAATCAGATATGACTTAATCAACCTTTAAAACGGCAAGTATGAGAACCTGAATTTAGGTTTCATTATGGACATGTTCTCTTGGTCAAGCTGAACTACGAGGTAAAATATTTGTTGTGTACAAGCCGAAGACGTCATTTGTTTCTAAATCCGAAAACAGTAACAAAAACACCGTGAAAGGCGTGCGCTACAGTCAAATGATTAATGATTTTTACTACTCATGTCATTTGGAGAAAAAATAGTCTCAACGGGGCGGCGCAACGTGCCACATCACTTGTGAAATCATCACTTTGTTGATATCAACGTTTGATGACCGAATAGTCTGAACAAGTGATTGATCATTCACAGTCCTCTGGGGAGCAAGTTTGTCCTTAACGTATATCAAACTGTTTCACTCTGGTGTTCGTCGTATAGAGGGGCAGGGGTCCCTCGGTTGCCTTGGCCATCAAAACTCTAGGAAGTTGTTATATGACTTCCATTATACAGGATCTTCTGAAACCTTAGCCAAAAGTAAATTGTCACAACGGGGAACAACATGCCCCGGAGTAGCTTGAAATAGGGTTCTTGGTTGCTTGTCATAGGTTAAGGGCCTTGAGTAGAGACCGTACTAGTAGTCTAGCCTGGGTGATCCTAATGTACTCGAAATGCTGTTGTCTTGCAACAGACTTCTGGTTTTCGTAAGGAACTAGAAGGCGGTGAAGGCCTTATATTTCTGGAAGATTTCGATGACACCTCAAGTGCATCACCTTCCGTTTCGAGTTTGGGTAAAAACTGGCCTCTTGGAGTAGACAGTCCGATTTCTGGAGCAAGAGGCTTGTGTTATGTGTCGTTCCCACAGAACCCAACAAGTTGCCAGCTTTTTATGCCTAGAGAGTCGGCGGTTCGGTCCACGGTCACACTAGGCCATAATAACAGCTAGTCAACATTCAGCGCATTAATGATGCAAAAAAAATGGTGCAAAGTAGGGCCATTATGGTTTCCATATGTCGGAATATCATCAAAATGGTGAGCTAATAATGCCAAAGTATTTGTCATTTCATTCTATGTATGGCCTGAAAAAACGGCCGATAGAAATTTCTCGGATCGCCATCGGCATGAAATATATTCAGTATTATGAGCAAAACAATCTTAAGTTTTTGCTGGAAAACCTGAAGTTTCTTCAAAAACAAGAACGTCAGCCTCGATTCATTAAAATAAAAATCTTTATTGAAATTATGGTTCTATAACGTAAAACCAAACTGCTTGTTTCCTCTACTAAAAATACATACTTTGCACTCCTTTCGACACAAATAATGTCACCTCACCTTTTGTAACTCAAATTTGTCTTAAATAGGACTTTAAATTGTTTTGTATAGAATTTATCCCATCACTTTTTTTTCTGTTTTTCCCGTTTGGTGTGATTTTATTTTTTCACGCTTGTTGTGTTTGGCAATAAAAATAAATTCTCATTCAAATCATTGCATCTCATAATTTCACAATAAAATCACACTTTCATGCACATGCAGGAAAAACGAGGATGTGGAAAAACTAATGCATAATTGCGTTGGTGTGTTTGGGCGAAAACTTCACAGAAAAAACAAACGAAAACACTTCCATAAAAAACAAATATTCCATAAATCGAATTGTTAAGCAGAAATAGCAAAACATGACATAAAAAAACAGAGTATATTTTGCATTTTTATAAATTTTTACACTCATAAATAAATAAATTTTATTTCATAAAAATACACAAACAAACAACAGAAAACAGCAAAAAAGTTTGAACATCAACAGTGGCAAAAAAAAATGCATAAATCATTTCATTAGAGAAAAGAAAATTATTTAATAACAAATTTTAAAATTTTGTTGAACATGAGACGAAAAGAGTGTGTTCGTCACACGAGGGAACTGGAGACCAGGTCTCTCTCCATCAGGCTGCCGTTCAAAAGTTTGCATTTAACCCAAAACTTGTGTTCAGGTCTAATTAATAACCATAAGTTTTTAAGCTGAATAAAACATATTTAGGACTAAAAGTTCTGGTTTGTTTCGCACTATAGATTAACAGTTGTGGCCTAAATACCCAATTCCTGCGAAGGTGAAAACGAAAAACTTTGCATTTTAAATTCTCTGCAGAAATGTCCTTGTTAACTAGAGGAGGCTTGTAAAAGGTTTTTCAATGAAACGACTCCGTTGTGGTGATTTTACAGGCATTAGTCACATAATCTTTAACGCCCTCAATATTAACAACAAAGAATATAGTGCGATCGAACCTTAAGATTTTGGTAACCAATTGACGCCCTTTTTGTTTGAGGTAACCTTATGCTCATCGTGCCATCAGCTGTGTGCTACGTAGCGACTTTGTGCATATCATTCAATGTGTGTGGAACAACAGATATTGGTTATTATCATTTGTTGGCGCATCTTCAGGAAATTACCCATCTCGGGTACTTTTACACACTTCCATGGCGATGTTTCCAGAGGATGTGGCGCTTTATTGTTGGCTTATCGACTACCCCGAAGTTTACCATCCCACGTCAAGGAGACGATTGTGAAGTCACTAAATAATATAGTTTTAATAAGTTTTTACACGACCAAGAAGGCGGACCGCCTCCGCCCTGAACCACTTGAACAACATTTTATAAAGGAAACATTAGGAATCCTTTTATTTCTTAATTTATATCGCAAAAAAATAAACAAAATCAATGTCGATAACAAATTTAATTTATTTTTCAAAGTTTATAAAATGTATAAGAAAAAATTTTAATAATATTCTCTATCACAGTTGCGACAACTGAAGCACGTGACATAAAGCGGTCAGTGGAGTATTTAAAACAGAAACCCAATATCTAACAATTTCTTTTCATTAATTTTAAAAATTTTAATCCATTTTCCAAATTCTGGAAACGTAGAATGCCAAGGAAACTTATAAATTCTAGATTTCAAACTGATTTCCTGATGGTTGTTTTCCTTGTGTTTAGGAAAACCTATAAAAAAAAAGAAAGTTAAAGAAAAACTAATACAAAAGAAATCAAATTCTGCTGAAATCTGGTGTATTCTCAGTTGCGATTCGGGACGAAAAGACGAAATTGTTTGAAACCACATTATTCATAATGTGGTGTTCTGAAATCCACATGTTTTAGTGTAATCCAATTTAATGTTCGAACTAAAAATCTATATGTGAAAAAAAAACAAAAAGTTATTAAAAAAAACTGATTAAAATTGAATAAAATTTTATTTGCAAATTTTTATTTAAATGCAAAATCAATAATCCAGGGGACCCGGATTCTACAACACTAATTCAAATTCATACTAATTATATAGAAAAAAAGACTATATATTTTATATTTTCAAATAAACACGCAATGAAATGAAAAACCAAATATGCACATATAGCAAACTTTAGTTGGAAGGCTTTGATTTTGTGTCTGAGAGAATTCGTGTTCAGTGTACGAAGAGTGAAAATAAAGGCAGAGCGTGCAGTTGTGCGTCCCTGTGCTTTCCAGCAACACCCCTAAATTTACATCTGCAATGATAGTTTGAACGTTCAAACGATAATTCTAAACTTTTTTCGGTTTTTTACAAGTTGGGTGAAAGTTAAATGGGTATGCAATTTTGTTGTAGTTTTTAAAGTTCAGATACTTAAAGCGTTACTGGTTGAACAAATAAAATTCAACCTTCGAACATGAAAACTAAAGGCGAAACGAAACGCTTAGTTCACGATTGTGTTGCTTGTTTCTATTTTTACAAAATTTTCTTATGGCAATTTCAAGCATGTAAAAATTCAATAGATTTTCTCCTAAGGGAAGTAACAAATTTTATATACATATATATTTTTAAAGGTTATTTACCTTTTGGCTACCAAAAAAGGCATTCAATTTGACTTCAGAATTCAGACACAAATTCCACAAAAGTAGCAAAATCCTTTTCAAGTTTTTTTTTTTTTTTTTTTGAAAAGTCTTCAACTCAGTTGAAGTCTTAAGTCTGTGCTTATATCTCTTAAAGCAAAATTTCATAAGAAGGAAGTACTAAAACTCAGCTTTTGTCCATTCGCTCTCGCCTTAAACTTGCAAAAATCTAAACGGATCAGCGCCGGCTTGTCCATTTCTTGCATGACTTCGGATTTATTTGTTCATATGGAAATTAAATTTTTACACATTAAATTAACATGATTTTATTTGTAGAATTAATTGGTTTTTATCACTAATACATCCCCTTCTTTCTGCTTATGTATTTCCGAACGCTTAAGTCTGAATTAGAACTAAATAAGTTCTAAGGGATTTATATTTCAATGAAAACCCACGTTTAAGAACAAATGAAAATAAAAATTATGAAAAGAAAAATGGCGGAAAAGGAAACACTTTTACGGAAACTAATAAATTACAAGATAATAAAATTAGAAACACATTTAGCTGATTTAGAATATGTTTTTGCCTAAATAATTTCAAAGCTGATATAAAAGGAGAATTTGTTGAGAAATAAAACTAATTTTCCGAAAAAAAAATTTGTTTAAATAGTTACGGAATTATCAAATAACCCTCGCAGTAGTCTTTCTTAAGGCGTTTATGCCTTCCGTGCCGATGACCACCAACAAACAGCGAATCTGAAGCCAAACTCCCTGTTCTAGTCTCTGATTGAAAGTTTTCTCAGTCCCCTAATCAGTGGCCAAACCGCAACCTGTTCAGCTGGACCAACGCGGACAATTTCGTTAATTGAGGCCGTCAAATATCGACTTAAATACAAAATATTCCTCAATTAATTGCTGTGCCAAAGTGTAGTGTGAATATGAAAGTCTGCTTTAACATGAGTATTTTCTTTCATTCGGTTTAAAGCATTAATTTCTTAGTTTATTTGTAATATTTCGTACCATGTCTTGCCAAAGTACCATTTTGATAAATCTTCCAAAATCTTGCCACTCGATATCATATTTGAAGGGAGAAACACATCGAAATAAAGAAATACACATTCATCATCTCTTGAGAAATCTCAATGTCAGAAACTGCAGACAATCAAGTTGACAAATGCAGGCAACTCTAGGAGGCAGCAACGGCAAATGTTTATAGCAAATAAGAAAATTAATAAGAAAACAAAAACAGCAAAAAAATCCTTACACAAGCGCCAAACTCTTTAGCAAGTGACAGTGTTGAATGGCGTTTGTTTGTAATGAGGCTTAAAGCCGTCAAAATTATATTAAATCACTGTCTTACAGTGAATTAATCAAAATAGTGGCGTTTACACGCACACAAAATTTATTTAAAATAATGAAGTTGTAATTTCTCAAGAGTTGTACAGAAACGAAAGAAAAAATTGCAAGTAAATAAGAAGAAATAAAACAAAAATATGTGTTTCCTTCTTAATAATTTTGAAGGAATTGTAATCGTTGTTCTGCTGTGACTCCTTACAGGGTAATTTGTTAAAGCAAGTTAAATAATGGAAGCCTTCTTAATTATTACGACAGCTAATTTTACAGTTAACACTATCGGCAGTTCTACAGGGTACTTTTTTAGAGTTACGCTACTTTAAAGTATAATAAAGCAACGGAATACATATATTTTTAATATCAATGAAACGGTATTTACTGGATAGAAAATTAGATGACTTTGGCCATGTGGCCGCCACGGCTGGCGTTTCCAAGCCAATAACTCTTCAGATGTCGATTTCCAGGTGTTCAATTGTTTGTGGTTTTTCGACGTAAACAAGCGACTTTACAGAATCGCATAGAAAACAATCAAGTGGAGTTAAGTCACACGATGCTGGTGGCCAGTACGTAAAATTATTGTTTCACCAGAATTTCTTGGAGTTAATCGACTTTATGGTCGTCATCGGGGGACAAAATTTTGAATGGAAATTCAATATTAATATCAGTTGATGTTCTGTTCGTCATTATATTGATCAAGAAGTGGGCTGTCAAATAAAGCAGTGTTGCCAACTCAAAGGTATGAACCTCTAAAAAACACCTCTGGAAGGAAACACTTTTTATGTGTGAATGTGTGCGACACCAAGAATATGCCATAAAAACATGTTATCTGGCGCTGAGCCGTCACTTTATAAAATTAATAGATGAAGCGTAAATCGACAATATCCGCATTTCGGATGCATTTTTTTTTTTAAATCATTTCTTTATGTTCAATCTGTCAGAGGGATATTTTTTTTGTCCAATATCCAAAATTCGTTTCGTTTAAAATTTTAAGCAAAAACATCTTGAAAATACGAATAAAAAAGATAATGATTGAATTGAGAGCAGAAAACGCGCTGGCTTCATGGATTAGAGTGTTCGACCATCAGTCCAACGAGTGTAGATGTTTCCTAAGATACGCGAAATGACATTCGGTTAATAAAGAGTATTATCTTAAAGTTATGCGCCACTTGCAAGAAGCAGTCTGGAATTGTGGCAAAATAATTCATTACTTGCTTGTAATTGTTTTTGATCAAAATCAAGAATCCAATCTGGACCATAAGAGGCCAGCTGGCATCAATCATTTTTAGCAACCGCTTTTTCCTTGCCTGGAATTTGAAACTATATTCTTTTTCGGCTGATCTGCAAACAGTTTGTGCCATAAGTTCCTTTTGCTTGCCCTTTATTTTATTATTCTTTATTAAAAAAGAATTAATTATTGTCGGCCATTATAAACAAAGTAAATATTAATTGCATTTCTAAAACCAAATCCAAAATCGAATGACACGATACCAAAAAGTAAGATTTCACTCGGATTAAATCGATCTTCATCATTTTGCAACATCATGCAACAAATCCAATTGATGGTCATTGAGTTGGATTTAAACAGGTTGAGTAGCAGAAGATCCCACGTTTTGCAAAAATGCAACCTACTTTTTTCTTTCAAAACACTCTTAGTTTAACAAATCACTGTCCTGCCACTGCGATGCCGGATTGCGCCTCTTCGTCGTTATGTGTAAATGTAACGACACGTGACATTTTTCCGCCAGTTGCAAGCATTGATGAAAAAAATTTTAATTATAGAAAAGAAATCCAGCACCAAAAAAAATGGTTTCGCTTAAATTTATTTAAATGCACAAATTAATTTCACTAAATCCTTAAAAACGATTTTGTTAAAAAGGGGGGAAAAAAATAAAACCCAAAATCATCCATAAATGAGTTTGTAAAATTAAAGCCAAAAAAAAAGCTGAGTCTACCACAAAAACAAATTTAAATAAAAATATTCCCAAATAAATAAATATGAACATGTGTATGTATGTGCGTGTGTATAAAGCCAGTTTCATAAAAATATATTAAAAGTTTTGCAAAAAGAAATGAAAACAAATTTAAAATTTTTTCTATTGTATAAAAAAAATAATTCAATTATTTTCACTTCAAAATGATGTGCTGCAAATTGAACACTATTTGTGCGTTTGAGCTACTTTCTGATGGATGTCAGTTTTGTTCATTGTCACATATAATTGTTTGTCATGAAATTTATAAAAAAAAAAATACCCAAAAATGCTGCCGTAGGAGGTTTTCCACACCCTTGAAAAATATTCCACTTAAAACAGCGACAGGGAAAACACTACGGGATATCTTTGCGTGATAGTTTATTAAAAAATCGAAGTCATTAGGCCGTTTAACTGTCTCGAAAGTTATCGTTCGCAAATATTTATTTCGAACAACACAAACCCCTATTTGTGGACAGGGTTTTGGAATGGTTTTTAGCTTAATTTTTAAATTTGCAAAAGCGCCTCTTCTTTGCAATAAGAAAAATCTTCTTTTGGGCTTACGAATCAGTTTTCTTGCCGCTTCTGGGCGAACGTGGCGTTCAAAATCGTAAATCAAGAACTTCATTACAGTAATTTTATTATCTAAATAATATTAAATAAATAATAATCTAACTGTTATCGGCTTGTGAATGCGTGTGTTTCAAATTCGGTTCAACAGATGCCAGATTTTGCGGTTGTTATTGACTGCTATCGCCGAACTCGCTGTCACTCCCAAATTCAGCGTCACTTTTGTGTGTGTTTCTCCTTCTCTCTGATTTTTGTTTCAAACTAGTTTCGCTCTAATTGCATTTATACTACAAACTTTATTTTATAGTCTTGTTGGTTTGTTTCTGTGAACACAGAAACAAATTTCTAAATAATCATTTGTAACTGTAACTCTTTTCACATGTTGTTTTAAAAGAAAATAACTTTAAAGTATTTTCCTCAAAGGCTCACATCGCAGCCATATATTGAAATTATTCAGTTGCATTAGAAAAACTTGTGCTATAAGAGAAAAGCTGCCCATGTGCCTTTAGCAAATGTCTTAGACAAAATATTATCATCACAGGCGAGATTTAACACACCATCCCAAAGGGTTATGCCTCGATTGTTCACCACAAACAGAGCACGAGACAATGGCCTAGTCGAGGAATCGTTTCGTGGATTTCGCAGTTGAGAACTTAAAAGTGGCTAATTCGTGTCTTATCTTATCTTATCGAGATATTTTTTCTTTGATTCGCAGAAAGTCGACGTTGCTGGCATAATTCCAGAGATACAGTTCAACACATTGATTGGATGTTATAATTTTTGGAATCATAATAAAAATCCCAGCTGGTTTCGATGTTTAAAAATTTTAAATTTAAACAGTTGAAAACGTTTTTGTTGAGGTGTCTGGAAACTCTGCAGTCAAATGGGTCACAATCATTTATTTAGCTGCGACCAATTTCGAAGACAAAGACTAGAATCTCGCAATAGAACCTCATCCAATTCTCTTAGGACTACAGATTTCTGCTTATGTGATAATTACTTTTTATTCAGACGCTTTTGAAACGAGTTTAAGTTTAATATAAACTGGCTTTCTTTAAAAAAGCAATAGCAGATAATGGCGTTACACTTTGCATTTGTTTCTAGATTTCAGTTTCTAGATATTGGCAGAATAACTTATAATTAGAACTATTTAATAAGAACTCCCTGGTCAGGCAGTATAAATAGATT
Organism: Epicampocera succincta; assembly: GCA_932526305.1. Lineage (NCBI taxonomy): Eukaryota > Metazoa > Arthropoda > Insecta > Diptera > Tachinidae > Epicampocera > Epicampocera succincta. The sequence continues at coordinate 66,952,668 of OW052034.1, forward strand.
GAAAGGGAAAAAGGTACTAAATTTTGCGTTTCAGGCATATTATGAAAATAATACTGGAAAAAACTATTCATGGGAAAAATATATGGTAACAAATTTAAAACGAAATCAAACCCAGAAAAAGAGGACGTCGCATTCGGAATTTTTAGTTTTATATATGGAAAAGTTTTGCGTAAGACAAGTGGGCTCTTGTGAGATGGATTTGCTATTGTTCGAGCAACGCAGCATTCTTTTAGTTCCACTCCGCTTAACAAAAAGATCGGTTTTCAAAATGTAAATGGATACTTAGTGGATGGCTACTCAGTTCAGCCTGACGGCATTCCACTCAAGTCTCTCAGACAAGAACAAAAATCGCCTAATAAAAGTTACTCTTAGAAAGAACATTTCTGGAGGCATCCTCAACAAACCCTTCTCCACTTTATAAAGTTAATTGTTCTTCAAATATACATCCACCATAAATTACATAAATTAAATCTTCTTTGGCTTTCGCAAATTGTACATTGATTTTTGCCAGTGTATAGATATTGTGAGTTGGTAGGTAACTCGTTTTTTCCGTATTTTAATATCAAAAGTGTTGTCGTGTATTGTTTTATTTAAATTTTTTGCTTTTGGTAAAAGTATCAGGTTCCTGTATGCGTTTCTCTTCTAAAATAATTACATGCATTGAAATACATACACAGACACCACAAAACTAATGAAATTGCAGCCATCACATCCTGTACGTCATAGGATAGAACAGCCCGCCATTACAGAGCAAAAACCAAATACTTTTTTCTGACATGACATACAAATATTTTTGTTTTCTTTTTTGAAGTGCAAATCGCGGTCAAAGATTCGTACATCGATACATCGCAGAGCGACCAAACCAACAACAACTATACTTGTTCGTTTATTATACCCTGGCCGCAATTCAGTTGAAATGTAATCAGCCATGTCAAACCACAAACTAAAGGAAGAAGAATTAAACACCCGGTTACGAAATGGGTGGCGCATTTAAAATAGAATTTTGAAGTAAAAATCGTTCATGTGTTTTTTGTTTTTTGCAAAACAGACACTCATAATTAAAAACGGATGGGCGGACGACAAAATGCGTTATTTTGTTTTTAGATTGGCAAATAGTATTGAAAATCAAGATAAATTTGGAAATAACACGTTGCTAGAGTTGAAAAACCGAAAACATAAATAAAAGCTTCAATTAATAAAATTAGAATATAAAAAATTACACACATGTTTTATATTTTTGTTACTCCTGTCCAGGAAACAATGGAATTTTGCAAGGGAGAATAACAGGGACCGTAAATAACAGTCGACCAGAGAATTGAAGTGCTTTTTCGGACTCTGAGTTGACGATATCCAGAGTTAAGACGAATGTTTAACAAAGAAATCCAGGCCCAGATTAAATAAAAAATTTTTTTCGCTTTCAGGAAATAATACCCATTGACGTGCCCCAATCTGGGATAAAAAGTCAGTTTAATTTTAAAAATAGTTTAATTTTCTCTAGGGAAAAGTAAAACTTCTCAAATTGAGTTGTATTTGCTTTGAAAAAATATAAAAATCTTCAGCAGAGTTTTATTTTCGGACAGTCAAATAAAAATCTTCACATGAGTTTTTTTTTCGAACAGAAAAATAAAAATCCCCACATGAGTTTTATTTTCGAACAGAAAAATAAAAATCCTCACATCAGTTTTAGTTTAATAAAACTCCTTAAATAAGTTTAAATGAGTTTTATTTTAGTACCCCGAATTAATAGATTTTTTTTAATAATTTCAGCCGACTTTTTGATAAATATTCTTTTCTAATGGATTTTTATGAAGTCGCAAAATCATATCACTTGTGACTGTTACAATAATAAAATTTTTCCGTCTTTAATATTATATCGATTATTAGTTACTTTTTTGCAAAATTTTAGTCATATAAATTAAGAAAAGGAAAATATCCTGCACTGAAAATATCTAATTAAACTGATTTTTTAATACTACGAAAAACTGCACATTTGGCAAAAATTATTTTTTCTTTCGCATTTCTAGTCAAATGAGTCTTTTAAAACGTTTCGTTGCTTAAAATAATTTTTTTCCACGTTACAACCCATCATTTAGGCTTCACTTATATAATCCGTTCTCAGTCTTGTTTTCTAATTGATATTCTAGTATCGGGTCGAAAGATTTTAAGATTTTCTATGCAAAAATAAAAGCGATGAAAACAAAATCTGATATAAATATATCGTTTGTTCCTTGCAAACTCGCGGTTTTATTTTTCACATGTTTTCTACAGCCTAAAATGAAAAATTGCATTATTTTCCATAAGCCCCACCTGGAAAGCCCCTGCAACCGTCTAATTTAAACACATCTGGTATTATATTGTGTTATTGGCAAAATATATAAAAATATATTTTACTTTAATTTTAACTATTTTTTTTTTTCAATCAGGTTAAAAAATGTAAATCTTATGGCTTCATAACATGCAATTCGTAGTACTTTTTGGTTATTATATAAAAAAAAAAAAAAACAAAACCAACGTATTTTGTTCATGTGAACGATTCTTTTGTTATTTCAACTCCTGTGGTTTTGACAATTCAATGTGTTTTTGGCTGAAATAAATGAGTGAGAGTGTGTGAGTACGTCGGTGTCCTTTAGATTGGTGTCGCGGTTTAAATGGTTTCGTTGGTTGTGCGACGGTTTTCAATACTTTATTAAGTAGATTATTTTTTCAACATCTCTTTTACAAATCGGTGTTAGTTCAATTGTTTTAAAAAGATTTATTGAACAATTTCAATGATTCACACGGTGTTTTAGTTTATTTTATTGTGCTACGAGGGCAGCTTGATAATGCAGAGATTTTACGAATAAAATAATATGTAATAAAAAGGCCGTTTGCTTGCAGCTGAATGTAAGAAATTCTTCAAGACTTGTTTCGCTGGAACCAAATCTTTGACTTATTCAAATTTGAAAACTGGAAATAGTCATAAAGTTTTAAATCTATAGGACAGTATGGAAAGGCGTTGCAAATCCTGGCCTTAGTCGTGGTACCTAAACAAGTGAGCACCCGTGTATTAGATAAATAAAACAGAATAAATTTTTCAGCGCCAGATGAGATCGTTTATACCACCAAGAACGCTAAGTGCTATTCAACAGCATTCATTTCACCCCCTTCATCGTTGTAAATATCACTGTATACAGCCAAAAACACTATAGCCGTAGCCTTGTGGGCAGCTAAGGGGACCACACCGTTTGTTATTTTCTCTTGGGCTCTACAACAGATCCAGGTATCACTCGTAGTTACAGAATGGAGCATTAAGGGATTCGGATTATGTTTGAACATTGTCAAACACTCTGTGACACGCTTGCTTTTACAACCCACAGTGCAGATAAGTCTTTCATATCTAAATATTGCTCAGTAGAATTTTCTAAATATTAAGCCATTGCACGCAATTTCATTCTCTGGTGGCCAATGCCTTTAATTAATTTTATCAACTATACCCGGTGTAACGTCCCTTTTTAAATAAGCGAATTTTTAAGCACTTAAAGTCTCCCACAACCTTCACCACATCTTCGTTTAGTCTCGATGAAGTCTTTTCAAGGAATAATATGAAAGTTAAGAGGACCAACTTTGAACTTAAAGTTGCTGTTCTGAAACATATCACGCAATTATCAAAGTATCCTCGTACAATCGTGAAAAGGACATGTTTACTGTGTTTTGGTTAGAAGGAAAAGTTTCAAGCTACATTTTAGTTCAGAAAATTGTGGTTTTGATTTTCTAATTCACCCTAAAGGGGCTTTAACCAACAATTCTTAAGGTATTTTAAGACTTAAAACAGGAGTTACGATACCGAAATAAAGTGTAAAATACAACAAGCTAATCCCAATACCGATTTAAAAAATAAACTATAAACTAAATTAAGCTGCCGCCACTTAAACCCACGCAGGTTAATAGATTTCATAAAATTATCAATTCTAATACCGAGAATTGGAAAAGAAAACATTTTTCTTTTCTAACGTGACTTTGACAAATATTTTTGACATGTTCGGTGTCAGTTTTGGAGTGACACCAAATGTTAAATTAAGCGAACACATTTCATTTGTTCTATGTATGTATGTATGTACATATTTATTTAATGATAAAATACTTTTTGCATGTTTTTGGAAACTTCAATAATTGAAATAATCAATAAACTGTGACTTCTGACTTAAAGCAAATATGCAGGATATTAGACTTGTAAATTTGCCTTAAACTGCACATGGAAAAGTCATCGTAAAGATTAATGTGGGCACGTTCATATACACATACATACACACATATCGTTCTCTTAAATGCAAACGGACGCAACTACACTTTTAATTTGCATACAGTAGAAGCAAAAAATTTAAAAAAAAAATCAATAATAATAAAAAAGTATTATTGGCAATTTTAATTCCTTTAACAAAGTTGTCATTTTGTATCGCATATTCCTCAACATTTTCATGGTTCCATGTAGTTTCACACAAAGAACCACAATCAATCAAAAACTCGATTTCAAGTTCAATCGACCACAAATTATTCGCAAAATGCTGCATTTATGCAGTTATAATGTGTCTTGTCGTCTTGTGTTTTTATTTCAAAGAAGATTGTGTTGAATTATCGCATAAACGAATAAATATTTGTTGCGGTCCATTATACTGCAATATTGTCATAAGCAGCCACAAAACTGTCTGATCAATTATTTTTACAATAAAATTATTGTTCTATACTAATAGAATGGCAAACCGTAATATGAGTTCTATACGAGGTCGGGTCAAAAAAATAACTGTAATTTTCAAATTTCACAGTTCATGTACGCTTCGCTCTTTTATGTTGGTATGCTCGTTTCGAACATGCGTTCATTCTCGTCTCAGCTATTCAGCTGAATAAGTTTGTTTGTGAGACGCAAAAAAAAATGAGAAATATCTTGAGTATTTGGCGATCTTCTGCGGTCGAAAAAAATGAATTTAAATGAACTTCAATTAAATTTCGTGTGAAAAAAGGAATTAAGGGCTCAAAAGCGAATCAAAAGAACATTTACAAAACCCATGAAAAGAAGATGAAGATGTTAGTGAGGCCGCAGCCCATCAACAAACGACGAAAATGTTGACAAAGTGAAAAAATCATTATAGCAAACCGTTGAATCACTGTATTAAGCAGTTATTGAGAATGTTGGATCAGGCAATGAAATTTTTTTTTGCGAAGTTTTGGACATGAATCGTGAAGAATTTTTATTGCTTCTTGTTCGTGTGTTTTGGTCAAAAACAACAACGTAATAGTACCTCAGACACCGTATTCATCAGATTGGACGTTCTAAGAGTTTTTCCTGATCCCAAGACAGAAGGGATCCATTGAAAAGACGGCGTTTTGCAACAATTGAGGAAATAAGAATCAAAGCGCTGGCCGAGCATAAGGATATAGCGAAAAATTTATATCGGATCTGTTGCAAGAATTGCAGCAAACGTTGACGCAATTGTATTTTATTTGAGTTGGTCTACTGTGACGTGTAAATAAATATGTTTGGAGATAAGTTGTAGTTCAACTCATTTTCTCAAACATATTAATATTCACAGCCAACAAGTTGTTATCGATGCCGCACTGTTCTGCCTTACAACCATAATACTAATGAAAAGATCATTAACTTTGTTGTCCTTGCGTTTTTAATACTCTCCTAATATTGTAAACAAATCGGATTTTTAGTCGCATGATAATGTAACTTTATATACATATTTATGTATTTATGCTTAAAAACAGTGCAGCTCTAATCAATTTAACCAGAGTGTACTTAACAAATAGCATGAGTATCATTAATTTTGTAAAACATTTCATTTATTTCTGCTCTTTAAAAAACCAATCATCAAATTGCATGTTAAACACTGTTTATTTATTAAACAAAATCAGAAGAGTTTTTGCGCTCAAAACGAAAACAGTCGGCGGGCAAGTCATGAAATAAAATACATATACAGACACAGGCGTGTAGTTATATCTCGGAAGCAACGCCTTCCTTGTGCACAGAACTGGGACGAAGTAAACGGACGGAGTAAAGCGTTTGTGTTTTTGTGTACGAGCACATTCAGTTTTCCGCCTTTAACTGATTGACTGTGCAAATATTCTCACATTGACTGTAAACACATAACGGGAACACGCACGCACACACACGCACACACAGATGATCAGACGCAATTATAAATTGGCTATAAACATAAAGCAACTACATAAAAAGGGTTTTGAAAAGGAAGGGACATCATTTCCTTCGAAAGGCCCTTTTTTAATGACTCCTCTGGCAAATATCTGCTAATAAATATCTTGATTTTAAAAAAATATATTGATTATATTTTGTTGGCGAAAGTTTCCTCTCAAGCATAATCACACAAAAACTTATATTTGATCTAATTCTTGATTTGCCGCAACACGTTCGTCACACAAAATTTTGACGGACTCATTTTATCTTATTCGCTTTTGTTTATTGGGCAGAAACGTTTATATCATGAATGTTTAAATGTGATTTCGGTCATGTGAACGCCACGGCTGGCGCGTACAAGGCCCAATCTGGAACACAAATAATCACCGTTCACCACTGACAGTTCAAATGCAATAACTCTGTTTATTTACGTACCCACAAATGGGCTTCATGGGAGAACAAAATTCGTTAATGGACAATTAAAATGAAAAACAACTTGTGCTTCAGCCTATTCGCCGAATTGGCGGGCCTCATACGATGATCGTTTTTCTTTAATTCCTGCACAAGTTGAATTTTCAAAGCTTTCAAGGCAAGATCCTTTTGTAAAATCTGTCATAGAGTGGCTGACAGTGGTGACTAATTGATTGATTTGGATCTTCTTCAATGCACATTATCATTAGGAGTTAAAGTGATCCGAAAACGTTCCACTGTTGTTCGAATTTGCCATTCGAAAGTTGAGTGTTGCTTGTGTAAGTTTTTTTTTTTTTTTTGAAAAAAGAAAACTTGATCGAAACGAGGTTTAAAATGGGGAATAATTTCAATCATTTCTAAACCTTTTATCAACAGCGGCAACGTCATTATATTCAACTTATTTATTAAGGGCTTTTAAGCAATTATCTTCTCTAATGACTCCTTTTTGTGTAGCATTTTGAATTCGTTATCCGAGAGAGAAACGTACCGGCCTTTAGATGCCGAAGTAGAAGTAACATTTTGACTTATTACTGTTCAGTAGAAGTTTTTGCTCGGATGCAATTATTTGTTCAACGAAGCGCAAGTGTCCTCCACAGACAGTGATTATATGCAGTTTTTTATTTTAAGCCTAAACAATTGAGATGTCTTATGTCCGACTGGCCCATCAATCTTGTAATGTGAAACCTAGAATCAAAACATCGCCATACACAATGATACAGTAACACCCCCTCAAGCGCAACGATTAGGAAACCATTGCAATGCAAAGAATAACTCACGTGGTCCTGCATTTCGGCCACGAAACCGCAAGAGCGTGTATTCCTTCGCTAAAAAGGCATGACGTTAAAAGGCCTGAGTAGTTTTTACGCTGGCGATTACTTCGTAATGGCTGCTTTATGACGGCCATAATGTGCAGTTTTGCTGTTAAGGACTGTGTGCGTAAATGGCGAAAATTTGCATTTGTTTCAGTATCTGAATGTGGGTGTAAAGCTTTAATTTATATCGATCAATGTGTGAGTTTGTCAATATTGATTTAAAGACTTATGTTGGGTAATTATTTTTACATTTATTTATTAAAGTATTTATAAGCGTATGAAAATGCTTCGGTTAGTGGCTGTTTAATATTATTGCTGCACATGAATTAATTCAATCTCTTAATGAAAATGTGTTTAATTAATTTAATACAAAAAAATAAGTGACTTCTAGTGGCATCTGATATATTTTTGGCCTGTTCAGTTGAACGGGTTTGATTTAATTAAAGTATTTAAGCCGTTTTTTTTTTTGTTTTTGTTATCAAAGAACTTTTAAATAATTTAAAATTGTTTCTAAAATTGTTGACAATGTACAATATATATTTTTTTTTATATTTAAATTAAGGCGACAAGTAAAATTATTGCTTTTGTTGGTCTCAATTAAGATTGTTGTTGAATGCATTTCCTACATTTAAAGAATTCGTTGCTTTATATCATAATTTTAAACGCTGAACAAAACTTTAGCAACAGCTTTGTTTAGGCGGCAGATACGTTTCAAAAAAACCTGCATTAATAAAAAAAAACCTATTAAAAAAACTATTTCCATTCAAAAATTGTACATACATTCCGTTTTAAAACAAACCCTTATAACCTCAAATCACACAGTTAAAACGTATCCAAACCCGTATAAAAATATTTATCATATAGAAAACGAATAATTATTCAGAAGAAGCTTTAAATAATCAAGAAAGAACCCATGAACTTAAATGGTACTAGAACTTGAAGGAAATGTATAAATGCTGATGCGTCACGTCACAAAATACGAAATTAGTTAATAATTTTTGAACTGATTTCCTTGATTGATTGTATTGATCGCGATAACATGGCATAAGATCTTCCAGCTTCCTGTTAAGTGTTAATGCTCTTTCGGCGTAACGTAACGTGGATAACGTTTTAAGAATTTCTATAGTTGATTCTATTGCTAAAGTGTTATTGATTTCTTCGTGGGATTCGCCTTCATCGCCTCCAATTTCTTCCTCACTTCAAGGATCGCCAGCAATTACCTTCGTACTAAATTCAAAAACGCTCATAAACACAAAGTTGGAAACACGGTGCAAAGTAAATGTATATGTAGACAAAAAAGTTATGAATATAAAAAAATCGTTTTGAAAACCGCATAACTGCAACCACAAAAACTGTTAACTGAAACAACGAAACTACAATAATTTCGGGAAAGCGAAATTTCCCGAAATTTGTTAAGAAAATCGCAATTCGGAATGAATGAATAACAGTGCAGGTGTGGCCCATAACGGCTCTCCTCAATGCGACCGTCGTTGATCGTATATGTCTGCTCTTCCCTTCAAGGGTTCAATACGTCAAGGAACCGGACCAACTCCTGCAACGGCATAGTCAGCAAGTCCTGGCCATCCAGCGTCTAAGCATGATGTATCCTGTATCTTATGTCACAGTCACAACTTAGTTTAAAACGCAGTATTTGTTTAAATATTTTCAATCAACTAATTCGCTAAATCAGCGAAATTTTTTACTGATAACTCAAAGCGACTTCACTGATTCAACAAAGGTTTTTGTTTAAGAAATCTATAATTTCTTGTTTTTGTTTCACATAGACAGTATTCGTTGGATCAGCAAATATTTTGAGAGAATTTTGTAATTGTAATTCTGTAACAAATTGTTTGTTTGCAAAGAAACTGTGTGATATTTTTTTCTGTGTATGGCACAAATTGTTAAAAAAATAAATAAATGAAGATTTGGGTATAACGATGTATGAAAGGCCTGCGAATTATTTTATATTTTTTCTTTTGAAAAAATTCTTGAAATTCTTTTATTATCCATTTAGCACGAAACCCCTCCTAAAGGACTATTTCAGCGACATTCTCGTAAATATTAAGGACACAATTTATAAGCAAATAGCTTCGTACGAATACTGCGCTTTCGCATAAACACGACTTTATTAAAGCAGTACCTTTTGGTCTCAGACCCTTCTTATGATTTTTGGCGAAACGTATAAAAAGTGTGTTGCTCATGAGGGGGGACTTAGAAAAATGTTGCAATGCTTTTTGGTGTGTAGCTGGTAGTAGTTTGTTCGTTGCGTTTCTTGTTGCACTCGATTTATTACTTTGAGAAATTAATGTTGCCCAGCCGGGCAGGCTTTGACTATTTCAGCTAAATGCCTCGCCTTTCGTAATAACCTGAAGGCAAAGAATCATAATGAAAATACGAGTATTTGTTGGCAAATGATCTATTTCAATTCTTATAAACGAATTATTTTTCTAACAACTAGTCGTATGTTCATTTAATCGCTTTAAAGCCTTCGTAGGGCAGCTCCCGTTAAATGTCAGCATGGAGAGACAGCTGGAAAAACAAACAATAAACCGCTTTATAATGTGAATTCTTTTTCTTTTTGCTTGACTAAATTTGCAAGTTTATGTTGACCAAAATTGTTTCCTTAAGAACTTATTCCAGTATCTTTGGGACAAACCAAACCAAAAACAAACTTATAATTTGTTTGCCTTCAATTAAATACAATATTTGGTCTTGCAACAAATATATTTTATCGTAAGCAAATTGTTGCAACATATTACAACTACTGGCCAAACTTTTTCGTTATTATAATTAAAGTTTTAATTGTTTAAAGGAAACTCTATGTAATTAATAGATTAATATTAAAAAAAAACCAATTTAATATTAAAGTCATATTAAAAAAATCCGCTTAACGATATTAATTCACTATTAAGTAGTTTTAAAACGATCAAGAACTGTTTTATTCGCTTAAATTCCATTCATCTTGTGCACAAAAGGTAATAGTGATTTTTCACGTGTTTCCTGCTCGCAAAAACATAAATTATATCCTAAAATACCACAAATGTAATTGCCTCTCCAGCGGCAGAATTTAAGTTACATTTCACTCTTGTGTAATGTTGGAAAAATTCCTTGTGCAAATTTTTCTACTCACAAAAACTATTTGTATTATGTTGTAATTTTAATATCCTTCTATTATAGAACAATACCAAAAAAAAATTCCTGGTGCTCACGGGCATTTAAAACCCAGTAGATGAAAAGTTATAAAAAAAAAGTAGTTCGAAAAATATTGGTTCAGGTTGTACTCCGGGCCACAAATCAGTTGTTGATTATTGCAGAAGTGTTTTTATATTTTGCCACGCCCCTGTATATCCCTCTTTTTGGTTTTTCATTTTGTATATTATTGTTCATGGCTGCACTATGGCTTTGATTTGTAGTCATTTGTTTTCCACTATAAGCTGCTGCCATCACGGTGCCATATATTTAGGTTAAATGCCACAGGCCCCCAACTTTAGCACTTTTGGTCCCCTTGTGTGCTGCTTAACAAGACAGAGACCCGGATAAAAGAAGCCAACCCGTTTAAATCAGATTTCAATATATCTGCCAAAAGATAGAACTCAACAACGACAGAGGAAGTCCTTATTACTTTCTTCCTCCTCTTCCTAATTTTTACAACTTCTAAAAACAAAATTTTATAGAATTTGACTGTGTGGACTCAATTATGATTCTTGTTGAATACGGACCTATAAACGAACTTATCACATTCAACACATTATTTTCTTTTATATTATATTTTAATTTAAAAACCTTCAGGAGCGGCTTTTATGTATTCAACAAAAATTGTTTCCTGAAACAACGAAATTATTTGCTGCAGAACTAAAAAAATTATTTTCAAATATTTCCAATCAAATAGTTTCCTGAATGAGGGAGATTTCTTTCGGAATACATAAAAAAAATGTTGTATAACCAAGTTTCGCTGAATCAACAAACATTTTTTTAGCAATAACTTTCATAGTTTGTTTCACTTAGAAATTAATCATTCGTTGTTGAATCAGCAAATACTTTAATTACATTTTTTTTTTAATTTTTCTTGCCCCAAACAATTTTGTGCTACTTTTTGCCAGTGTATGTTTCGCAATAGAAGGAACTTAAAGATAAAATAAGACAAATCGTATAGGATCTGGCAAAAGTACAATAAAAAAGATTAAACATTCTTAAATATCAAGAGAAATGGAAAATTTAGTTAAATCTCATTGGAACTTTTAGCCTATTTAAGTTTTTTATGTGACTTCTGCTACTCCTCGTTCGACTTAATCTTCGACATTTGAAATCCTAGAGTGATTCCATAATAGACATTAAAACGAAACTTCTATTTAAAAATTAAGATTTTTTTCGAATATTAGGGGAAAGAAATATTTATCAAACATCTTGTAGAACGTCTCGAGCTGGAGTATTTGATATACAAACGTCTGGTCTTCTAAGTTGCAATTTCCCAAATATTGATGTTTGTACTTGTACAGAGTTTTCAACTGTTTGGCTGCACGAACTAGCGGGGACGTAAGAAGCATAACCCGCCTCGAGTGAAATGTGTTCGCTTCGAAATGCACACGTTTGCATGTTAAATCATTTATGGGGCTTGATGGAAAGTTTGTTTCTTCTGTGCTGGCCTTTTTATGAGTTTGCCACTGTTATAAAACGCTTTGTACTTGTCTAATGTCTGCAACATCAACACACGTAAGTGCGCATACAGGTTCATTTTTCATACGTATGTAGATGGTAAAACATTTATCAATGGTGGAAAATCTTTTTGCTACTTTGTTTCTTTTTTCCCTTATTTTGTTTTGCATTCAACAAAAAGTTGCACAAACAAAACTTAAAAAAAAAATAATAATAAAGAGAAAAAAATAACAACTGAAAGTTGGTCACTCGCATTGTTGTTCCACGGCAAAGTTTTGCTTGGCTGGTTGCACAAAGTAAGCGAACACAAGCTGCACACGAGCATGATGATTACGAGGTTGGTTGGCGGCTGTTGATAATGTTGTTGCATAAGGCATTAGAACAACCGACAAACAACATTTAAAAAATGTGCAACAAAGAATGAAAAAGACATTCAACAGAGGATTTTGTTTCGCCTTTTATTTTTCGCTTTCACATTCTGCCACGTAATAAATTACCATACAGAGGTATAAATGGGCTGTAATATTTTGCTTTTCACTCCTGTGTTTTTTTTTTTCCTTTGCTTTAAAGCTTTCGGTACATATTTTGCGGTTAAGCTTTGACTTTTTTTCAGCAACAAAATCTTGCTTTAAGGATCTCTGAATTTTCCGGGTAAATCCGTTAAAGTTTTCTCCATCAAACTGACAGTAAAATCAAAAAATTGTTGGTTACGCATTTTCCAGCTGTCTATGTGGCGGAATTTGATAGCTGCCACCCTTTTTGTCAAGATGATTAGAGACTTATGAAAGAGTTCTTAAGCAGTCGACTATGAGTTTTTTTTCATTTTTTTATAAATTCCTAAAGTTGAGGTATTTTATTTGTTTGTGTTGGAAACAAAATTAATACAATTTTTGCAAACACTAAAAGCAATTAAACTGTTAAACTGAAATGCAGAGTTGCATGAAGGGGAAGTTGGACACAAGCCAATTGTGGTTGTAAGTTGCATAAATATTTTGGATTTGTTCCAGTCATGGCCGCTGTTTAGCGAAGAATGTGAATTAATTCAAGGAGACAAAAAAGTTCCTACAAGTGGCTTGATGTTGCACAGCACTGGACTACCATTTCACTTCCCAACTGAACTCCTTAAGGTTTGTGTATCTGCATCCAAATTTAGATCACAATAAAATAAAGATACACATTTCTAATATTATTGGAAAGTGCCCGCAAAGCGCCTTCTAGAAAAACAATTTTCGCCTGACCCTCACGGACATGTCCTATAACCGTACAGCTCCCAAAACCGACCAAGTTTTGTAGATCCAAAATTGAAACAAAATAATGTGTTTGATAATTCTGGGTTCCACTTTACGTCTGTATGCGTTTTCGAAATTTTTACATTTCGGTAGGATTTCTACATCGGCCAAATCAGTCGTTGCGCAGACCATGCGAGAGACATACGCGCTTTATTGCGATTATAACAGCTTTGAAATAAAATGATTATATGAGTCACATTTCAGGTGACTTTTAAGGGCTTAACTGATCAAAATATTTGTAGATCTTTTAGGCATCTGTTACATGAGTACAGTGAGACGTCGATTATCTGTCATAGACGGGACCGGAAGATTTTCCCGACTAATAGAGCAACAAGTTCAAGTATTTATTTTACATTCTATCTTCATTTTCCGTTCTCAAGTTGTAAAATTTAACTGACTTTATCGCTCATATGATTATATATCTCTGATTAACCGATACAAAAAGGGAATTCAATGAAATCGTTGTTAAGAAAAGATGTTTTATATTGTATTTATTTCATCTCAGTTAAGGGAATCAGGGCCCTACTGTTTATATATATAAAACTTCTTGAGGGTAACTAAAATGTTTTTGAAGCCTCAGGCAAAGAAAGTTGGATCCAGACAAATGAGATTCGTAATATGTTTAATTTCCTGTTTTTATTCTGGGACGCAAGATAAAGAATGCGCCTAAAGCTGTGCTGTGATAATGTTCGCCCTTTATTTGCCAGCAGCAAAGAAACTGCAAGTATGAGCTGCATCACGACTGCTCTGCTTAGCTCTACTGTAGGATATAGAAACCTTAAGAAATGTGCCACGGCATCCTGCCAAACGGAATCTAGAAATATTGTAGGACACAGATACATCTTATATTTTCGTATAATATCTTTCATGCAGATCTTTAGTCATAATTTTAGCTCGCCTGTCAGCAGTTATAAAATAAGAGCAAAAAGCTGAACCTTAAAATATTTTAAATTAAAAGCTTAAGTTCCAATATGTTTTTACAAAACAGCAATTGGCAATATTTAAGGATATAAAATATTGCTAAAGTAGTCTTGAAGATACAGTGAAACACTTTTTGCTATAGTATTTCCAAAAAGATATCGCCACCGTTTCTTGTTTTCTTGTACGCTAATTTAAATCAATGCCCACTTCCTGGCCAGTGTTGCATACTTCACTTCTCTGGGGTCAACCTAAAGCATGACTGCATAAGAAGCGTATGTCAGACCGCCAGTCAGACACTCCGACTCGCGCATACATGTCCATATATATATATATATATCGGCTTGTTAATATTTCAAGCAACGATATGTATGTACAGACATATAAACAGAAGGCTTGAAGCAAACGGAAAAATCAATTATCGTAGCGGTTGGTTTGTTTATAGCGCCCACTACCAAAAGTTGATGTTAGTTAGTAAAAGAAAGATATCTCCAAGAAAGTTGTTTTAACTTCTAAGCTTTAGGTGGCTTCTACGCTAAAACAATTAAATTAAAAAATTTTTATTTTAAGGTCTTCATCAAAATAAACACACACACACACACATTCTTTTGGCAACTCTGCTGCAGGAAATTAAATCGTACAAGTTCACTGGAATTGATTTCTTGCAAAAAAAAAATGATTTTCCCCACTAAAAGCAAAAAGAAACTCATCAATCTTTACCTTAAGGTATCCAAAAAGCTGTAAAAACGAGCAACTGTGTATGTGCCAGAGATGTTTGAAACGCTGTCTGCAATTTTTAGAGAATGATTTATGACGCCAAAACTATCAATCTCAGCACAAAAAGAAAAGAATTACATATATTCAAGGTTCGGCTTGACACACTTCGAAAAGCACACACATGCTTCCAAGTCGGAGGGACTTTGTGACTACAAAAAGTTTATTAAATTACTGGCAAACAATTTGCTTGAACGGAAAAACATTTGGCATTGGATTTGTATAAAGATATAAGAAATATACTCACGATTCTGTACAAAAGATTGCGCATGTTTTTCATGAATAAATTGCGGCTCTGATTTGAAGTGAAGAAAACGTTCTGCGAAAAAACGAAGACTGAATGTGATTTGTGTTCAGTGTATAAATATGTGTTCTTCACATTTGCATACAAGTCAGATTTTCATGAACGGTGTATGTAGTAGGGTATCCCTTAAATTGATTTCTTATCCGGTTCCTGTTTGACTACAGCACTATGGCTTAGAACATCTTGCAACCGAAACTACTAAACAGCGGATTTTTTTCAAATATGGCTGGGAGAAAATAATGGATCCTAAAAGGGCGATCGCAGTGGAAAGAATATTCTTTATCAAGTGATATACATACATGTATGTACCATATAATAAATAAATATATCGTTACCGGCAACATAAAACACCTTAACAAACAAAATATTAAAAGAGGAATATGTTATTAAGCCGGTGGCATATAAATATGATATTTTATAAGTTACAGCTACAAACCGGGTCCGATGATATAAAACGTACGATTTTGTTCTAAATCTGTTTTGCAAAATTTATCTTTTATTTTCATTTATATTTACTTGTAATTACTTCCATATTTCATCTGATTCCAAGATATATGATCAGTATTTTAAATCATGCCTATAACCTCATTAGAGTCCGAGCTGTAATTCGCGTTTTCCGAAGCCAACCTTGCAGTTGATTTACCGTAATTGTGAAATGGTACATCAAGTTGCAACGGCAACTTTTGTTTCTTAATATTTCGAAACCGATAAAGCAACTCTAAACTGGATATAAAAGCAAACATTATAAACAAATATTATGAATTTTCTTTTTTAGGACTCTCATAGCATTATCGCTCATAACTTTCTTTCTTTCTTTCTTTCAAAACAGCATTTCTATTCTTACCGCATTTCATAGATATATAGAGGGGCAAATATGAGCAGGTGATTTAAATACGAATTTAACCAACAAAAAGCGCAAATAGTGCAACCGCATGGACTCGCATAGATTATATTCAAACACGCTTATAAAAAAAGTAACTGGCCTACATTATTTTACCTTAAAATTCCAAGATTGACTTTTGCCCGCAAAAAGCTTAATAAATTAGTTAAGTCCGATTTTAATTATCAAATAATTGAGAACCCCAAATCGTTGGATTAACCGAGGAACGATTAATGGGATACCCTAATAGGTTAATGTATGCATCAATCTGAGTTGAAGAACGTGCATGTACGAACGTTTGATTCTCCCGATAACAGTGAATCCTGTAATTGCTTCAATTGTTAAGTGTCAATCACTCATGTTTTTACAGTATTGATTTCTTCTTAAACTAAAATTTACAAAATCACAGTTTCAAATTTAAACAAAGTTTTAAAACCGTAGGGAACAATTAGAACAATCTGAAAACGATGACTTGAAACTACATGATTGAAGAGGTGGTATAACGGGGTGATGGCAATTTTTTTTTTTAAGGAAAATGTAATTTGAAAATGACTTATTATTGATGTAAAGGAGAATGGGAGGAATATACGAAAGTACTGAACATTATAAAGATATAATTTCTGGCACCAGTTGTTTATTTGAGAGACATTTAAAAGTGTCTTGCATTTAAATTGAACGACAAAAAAGATTAATTACTACAATTAGTGTTAATTGCGGGTAAATTTAAAAATTTCATACAAGTGAAAAATCTTACAGTCATGCAAAAGCGAAGCTATAAAATTGAACTTTAATATAAATAAAAATATCAATAAATAAATTAATTAATTTAAACTTAGTTTTTTAAAGTGCCAGTTTAACCAGTGAAAGGAATTTGAAACCAATTAATGGCAAATACATCTGCACAAAATCTCCATTAACTTGTAGTTCAGTTTGACTCTCGTTTATTTTGCGATGAAATCTTACAATTTTGACATCTATTTTGTAGCCCTCAATTCACACGATGGTATTTGTGATATCACTTATTCGACTTCTTACAGTATTGGAAGATTTTTTAATGTGTGGAGCATGAAAAATATCCACCAAAACTAAACCGCCAGCTCAAGAAGAAGACTTTACATTCTTAATGACAGTAATTTGAAGTGGCAACAAAAATTGTCAGTTCAAACTGTCATCAGACTAGTTCATACTTACATATATGACAAAGATTAGCAGATCTACTGCTCAACATCGTCAGAAGATGTAAATTATTTCATATACGATATATAGGGTCAGTGTTGCCAATAGAAATGTATCTCAGAGAATGGCGTCAGAGTCGGGTGCATTAATTTAATCACATGGCAATGAACTAAGACTCTCGGGAAATTATGTGACAATGGCAACGAAGAGCGCTCTCACGATTGTCGCCTGTTTAACAGTTCACACAGTTCTTAGCCTTCTTAGGCATATTTTACTGCAAATATTGTAAGATGTGACATCTGTCTATACGTATTTAGTTTTAGTTTGGTGGCAACTTTTCCAGCGAAGTACCAGGGGTAAGGAAAAACTCTGTTTCGGCAAATAGTTTTTTAAATTTCTTTTTGCACTCACTTCTATTCTTCTGGTTACGTTTTATTCATGTTGTGGCTTTGAAGTGGCATCATAAAATGAAATTAAGTCAAATTTAATTGAATACCGTAAAAAAAAGGGCCGTAAAATCTCGGTATAACGTATATTATTCGTTATGTCAGGCACATTTGCTGTAACGAAAAATTACCTATGAATATATTATAAATTTAGTTAAGTTGCATTGATTTTGAACAAAAAGATTTTATATGCTGTCAGCGCCACAATAAATTTTATAATTTGTTCAAAAATTGTTCATCTCTTATTTAATTTAATTGCTGCTTTGGCAGTTTATTCAAAAATAAAAATAAAACTCCAATAACAACAAAGTATATGGCCAAAAATTGGAAAAAAAAATGCCCGCTTCAAACAACACTGTACAACTCTTGTGCTTAAAGTGCCGTAAAGAAGTTTATGTTAAAAAATATTATTATTTTTTGTGATTTGTTTTACTATGATTTTCTATATTGTTGAGCAGTTAGTTGTGAACATTACCGAAAGCCTTGACTTTGTCACCAGCAGTTCAAACAGGAAAGTTTCAGTATAAATATTTTGAAAATGGGCAAACAAACTTTTTGACATCACGAGGATCTGAAGATTATGAAGGAAAAAAAATCTTTGCAAAATATTCAATCCTCGATTTAGCATGAAGCTTTTCAGATTAACAAAATGATATTAACGGGAAACCCGATCAAATTAAGTATCAACAAACGTAAAAGCCTACAGTTCCCAGAAGAAGCCCGTACATAAGAATATATAAGATGTTAATGCTGTTGTCATAAACAACTGGATGTTGTTAGAGTCTTCTTGGTGACATGAATGAAGAAAGAAATACATATAAACGTATATTAAATAAAACTATATAAAATATTTAATAAAAGTATAAAAAAGTTAATAACTAAAAAGTTGGAAGCTGGAAAAGTCAAGTACAGGTTATTTTGATACTCAAGTTGCATATTGACGTTTGGACCGTCCATGGCCAGTAACAGGCTATTAATTTCACTGCAATATTCTTACGTTTCGCTGGCTTTTTTCCGACTTTTCCAAGGACTTAGTCTACGATATACAAAACACAAATTTAAGATAGAATTATTGTACATACGAGTAACACGATGTCGGCGTTAGAAACTCTGCGCGCAATACGCGTTTCAAATGCATTTTCCCTCAACTGTTTTTTATTTGTTTTCCTATTTATTCATTAAAAATAAAGTCGACTTCCTTTTTTACATACTGGTTTTAAGCCCCTTCAATAAGTTTGTTCTCCATGATTCTAATTCATTTATGTTATTCTGTTTCATGGTCAGCTGATAATTTGTCTGTCAAAATGTTTTCTATGTAACTTTTTTTCTATGCAAGTCCTCTAGTTTAACTTTTGTTTTGACAGAAGTCTGGAGCTCATACGCAGACTAATGGGTGATGTGTAGTTCTTCCTTTAGTGTCTGTCTTAAAATATGTAAAGAACAAACAAACAAAATTCACTGATTAGCTGCTCACTGCCCGTGTTGTCGCCATTTAACTGAAACAATTTACTATTTAAGTTGTAATTATATGAGAAAAATGTTATTTTAGTCCTGCAGAACGTGTTCCCGCCAACAAATACTTAATGTTAAGATAAAACTGTTCGAAATTTGTTTACATAATATCTACCGATTTTTCTGTAATTGAGCAAAAAGTTTGCAAAGCAAGTTTGATGCATTTAAAACAGCACTTGTTCCTTGATATTGTTGTTCATTCACTTAGTCCTCGTAAAAGAGGAAAAAGACTAGAACCATAAACTGTTTAAAGAAGATGCAGAAGCAGTTGTTTATGTTCACAACCACTTAAAACTAAGACGTCCCCCCCAAGTGTCTTATTATAAATTCCAAATTGTTTATAAACGGGTAAATAATTAAAGCAATTTCAAATATTTTCTTATCACTAAGAACTACAAACATAATTACTTCTTGGTGGTGAAACTTTCGCCTCTTAATTCATAAAATATATTGAAATGTACGAGTGTTTAATACAGATTGTAGAAAAAATTTAAATTAATTTATTGAAATGGGTTTTAGTTTTTCCGAAAACTGGTCTTTAAGTTGATACTTTATTCTATGAAATGTTGGGAAGTTCAAATGGAATATTTCTGTGGTTTAAAAGTTTTCCTCGTAAAAGTAAAAGACGACTTTGCAATATACTATTCCCGTGTGTTTTAAACGTAAGACTAATTATTGCCTGGTGTATTGAAAACATTAGACGATTTTCCGATTATTTATTCAGAATTTTCCATTCTATCCTCTTTAAAAAAGCCGTCGTTAAGCAAAATATATTTGGGCCAGATTTTTTCCCCAACCTCAATGTTACTCTGATTCTGACTTTTTATTATATCCTTCGGTTTTATCTTCTGTGTTTTAACCTAAAATGAAACGAGTTTTGCCGCCATACGTCTTAGGCCCAAAATTTCCGAAGAAATTATATAGCATGAGCCAACTGATATATCGACATCCTCGGCAGCTTTTCTTTTTTTTTCATAACAAAGTTCTGCACTTTCTCAACATTTTTATCGGTTGTCAATGTGCTGGGCCATAAAGGACGAGCGCCGTCATTTACAATTTCTTGTTCGTCTTCGAAAAGATTGTACCACTTTGAAAAATTTTTCTGCCTCAAAGTTCAATCACCGTTCGCACGCCTTTATTAACATTTCAACAGCTTTTGAGCCATTTTTATATAAACCATTATATTGCAAGAAAGACTGGCCAGGTCTAAACGCTTAATCTAGATCTAGATTTCAACACAAAAACCCCTGGATACGGATTTTCATCAAAGTCTTTGTTTTCACTTGCAATTTCAAAACTGAAATAATCCAATTTTATGTTTTTTCTACAATATATTTTTATTTTATATGTTTAAATTTTCGCTGATCTGAATTATTTAAATTTAGAGAAAATCCTTAAATTCACATTAAAGAGGAGCGCACACTAAAATCTTCCAGACGAAAATAACTCTTCAAAACTTTATATATATGTCAGAAATATGCGTGTCATATATACACACGATGCACACAATAACTTTCTCATCTGGATTCAAGCAATTTGCTTTCTTGTTGCCCGAAATGTGTTCATGAGTTTGAAAAGCAAAACATTGTTCTTACAACACCATGAAAATTGCTCAACTTTGTAGTCAAAACATGTTGCAACCAGGTATACAAGAAATGTTATTCCTGGCCGTATCCTAGAGCAACGTTTTTGCTTTTTTTTTAAGTTTGTGTCGCCTTGTAAGTTTACGCAGCACCTGTAACAGCACATGCCGCACTGTTGATATGTTGTACAAGTTGTAAGAAGTTTTTACACTGAAAAAAAATATACTCGTATTAAAAAAAAATATACCATAGATTGCTTTGCCCACCTAAAATAACAAGATATTTCATGTTCATTGAATGTATGTATTTATAGTAGCAAAAAAAAAACACAAATACAGAGCGTTTGCACAAAAGAATAATGTTTTTTTTTAATTACACGATAATACAAATATTAAGATCTGTCAAAAACTAAAATATGTTCAGTTGAGCAGAAATGCGGAAGGAGAAAAAATCGGACTAAGGGACAGTAACATTTTGTTAAAAAAAAAACCATGCATTCACATGTCAGTCACAGCAGAGTTGTATTTTTAGTTAAGCAATATAAGTATTTTTAAAGCTGGTAATATTTTTATACAATGATTACAAAACTAAGCAAAACCAACTAACAAAGCAAATTTTCAAGTTACTTTTTTAAATGATTACATTTGCAATATCCTTTAAAGGGGATTTAGACGGTAATACAAGTCGTACGTAAAACCAAAGCGAAAATCATATGAAATTATCTGCGTCTTTTAAAGATGAGAATAAAAATCTCACGCTAGATTTGTTTACGTTCACACCATAACAAAGTAAAATGTTTGCATAAAAATACATCCCTGATCTAATGATGTGTGAAGGAATTTGAAAAATTTTTAAAAACGACTGTACAATTCTTATCCGTATTTTCTCTCTATGTCGTCTGGTTTCATTACATATTAAGTTTAGACGATACCATCCGTGCTTGGACTTATCGTACGACTTGTAGTACCGTCTAAATCCCCTTTTAACCATCAGGCATTTTATTCGCTTATTTTTGCTTGTTTGTTTAATGCTTTTTCCTTTGATTCGTTCGACTGCAAAAGACATTTACTTAAAAAATCTTAGAACATTTATTATCCTTTTTTTAAACACGGGCAACATTTCTTTGTATATTGATTCTAAAATGTCCTAATACTTTTTGTATTATAGTGGAAACGTCTCTAATGTAGCCAATTATTGCAATTAAAATGGATCTTTTAAGGCCAGTGGCCAGTGGCCAGTGCACCACCTGAATTTAAGAAATAGCTCAGAGCATATTACGGTTAATCTTATCAGTCTTAAGTCCTTTATTCCCACTTACCGTTAGTTAAGAATTGGATTTGAAAAGTCGGAAAATGCTCATAGTTTCAACAAAGAAATATTTAATCCTTTGCACCGAAACATTTGAAATTTTGCGCTTAAGATAATTATTTGATGAAACTGCGAGTATTTTCCTTACTTGAAAATCCTACTTTTAACTGACTGTAAGTTGTAATAATGGGCCTTATGATTAGTTTTATTAAGGCTAGAGAAATATACGAGTACATTTCCCTAGAACTGGATTGTTAAAGAACCCTGCTTAATGTTTATTGCCGAAACGATAACTTCCATTGAAAAGTAACGCTTTAAAATGTTAAACCTACTTGTGAGTCTAAATGATGACTTATTTTGAAATGTTAATTATTTTGAAATGGTGATGTCATTGGAGGCAAGTTGTTATCAGTCTCCTTTACGGATAACTAATTCAAAAGAGGCATTAGAGAAGCCGGCTACTTAAAAGCCCCTAATAAACAAGTTGAATGTAATTAAAGTCGTTGTTGATTAAAGCTTTAGAAGTGATTGAAATTGTTCTCCATTCCAAACCTCGTTTCCATCAAGTCTACCTTTTTATTAAAAAAATCTACATACAATTATTACAAATTTTCATTTAACAGGTAATGAGGACATATTTACCAAACACAACTACTTATATTCGAGATAAAAATCAATTGGTTATTTGATTACTTCTAAGGAATGTAGACGGTAAGCACTCGTAATATGATATTGAAAAGTTGGCGCTGGGACACAATTAACAATGTCATGCATCTGACGAAACTAGTTCTTACAAACAGCAGATCATTTGAATTTTCAAAATAATTAATACATCTAGAATACAATTTACAAATCACAAGTTGCGTATTAATCATTTATGACAAATATTTATGTTATATGTATGTATGTGTGCATGTATTTATGTACAACGTAAATCTTATGTGAGAATGATGTTCAATTTTATTCATATAGACAAATACACACATATGCTGGCATGAAAATAAGATTAAGACATAGAGATACGAGTAGAATTTGTACTCGAAATTTATAGCTGATTAAACAGTTTTGATTAAGAAATGTATACAATTAAGTATGTATGTATGTACAGTTGAACCTCAGTTATGCGGCTTGACTGTTTTGTTTTATAACTTCTATAGAGGTGATTTATTTTCATACTTCACGGATCCGTGCAAAAATCAAAATTCTTTTTTTTTTTTTTTTTGTTCAAATTTGATTATTCCCATATTTGGTTACGTCTCGTGTCTTCTTATTTTTCCTTTTTCTTTCTTTTTTTGATTATACAAATAAAATATCATTTTATAGCTCTTGATGAAATAGTAACCATTCAAAAGAGCAACACAAGTTCTTTCTATTGAGCACAAAATTGTGCTTAATTTAAGACTATCGCCCCAACATTTATTATATAATAATTTATTTTATTTGAAATGAATTTGGCGCCATAAAATAATAATATGCCGAGAATCTTAAAAAAGTGGTAATCTTTTACAATAACTACAGAATATTTATTAGTCAAAGTTCATATTTTCCATGGCAAACACAGATAATAAAACCCAAGATCAGCCAGATGGCAACGAAAACAGTAGCGGCTGTTCATTTGGCAGTTGGAAAATCTAGTTTTTTTATGGAAAATCTTGATACATGAATAAAAAGAAAGCAGAAGAGCGTAGCAGCGTGATTTATTGCAAAATTTGTTATCTGAAGTTAATACTCGTACTGTCTGGGCCTGGGAAGTCTGATCTAAAAGCTCTACATCTACAATCGAAAAAAGCTGATGCTGCAAAATGCAAAAACAATCCAACAAATTATTTACTAATTTCATTTCCGTCGCCGTAAAAATAAAATGTGTTTCTTTTAATAAGAAAAGTGAATTTCTAACTTTTGTTACTTTCATACTTTCAACAACAAAATGTTTTGTTTAAAGAAAAAAACGGTTTTTATATTGAAATTTTTTGACGATTTTAGCAAACGGTTTTGGCGATTTTCAAGATTTCACCTCCAAACATTTGACCATTTACTCGCTGTACTATCGGCCAAACTGTGCTCACCACTACAACAACAAAACTCTTTGCAATTCCAAACATATATCGAGCCTTTGGTGCAATACCGTAGTAACTCAAAATTTGAATTTTTTGTGCTGGGTATGCAGAAATGATCTTTGGGAAAATATCTATCTAGAGAAAAGAAAGATTGTGGTTCCATCTCTAACTGTTCAGATTCTACAGCTAAAAATGTTTTTATTGCCTCTCGTATCAAAAAGATGGCTCAAAACTTCAAATGCATTTTTCTCAGTTCGCGATTTTTTGAACTACTGCGGTATTGCACCAAAGGCTCGATATGTACTCGTATGTATTTTGTTCTTGTTAAACATTCGTGAAGTGTCAACAACAAACCTTTTACTATTCAACTGTTGACAATCAAACAGAAATCAGCAGCGCTTTAAGTTTTACTTGCTACGAGGTCCTTTTGATGTGCAAGTTTTACTTTGGGTGCCACGTAAAATACAACAAAAATACAGTCACATTTCACACACGTGTAAACTTATTCACAATAAACATTTCCAAGTGGGTGAAACAAAATACGGAGAAGGATTGTAAGAAGCCGTATTACGCAACGTCTAAACTATTTCATGCTGGCACCTTTTTTTAAGGAATTTGGTTTTTCCGTCTACATATGTATGTATATTGGCTGAAGGATGTGAACGAAAACTTTTGAGAAGAATGCAAACAGCAGCCAAAACAACTTTAATTTGTGTAAATTTATTAGAGATGGAAAGTGTCTAGTGTTCCAAAATCTATTGTCCTGCATTTGTGGTAGAGCCATGAAACAGCAAAACAAAAATCTAATTAGTTTTAGAAGATGGATGGACCGAACCATAAATAATTTTGCATGCAAAATAAGCACTCAAGTCTTAAAGTGAAGCGTTAAAATACCAGTAATTCGCCTTAAATGTTTGCCAACTAATTAATATTCTTGCTAAATCCATGACACACATAAAATTATAAAGTTTGTCTTGGCCAGCAAAGGGGGGATTGTCGGTGTGAAGACGAATTTCTTAGAAAGTGGGACGAGAAGGCCTGTAATCCCATTATGGCGGAAAAAATTAAACCGCATGAAATATGAGACCATTTGGGTGATTAAACGTCTGCAACATTGAATGTTTAACTTTTGTTGCTTTTGTTTCACTTGTTTCAGAATAATAAAGGGTTAGTTGGCAACAATAAATTCTGTGGAGTTCTCTCAGATGGAATTAATTTTTTTCTTGGCAGATATTTCAATGAAAATAAATAAATGTTGTTTAACTAAAATTACAAAAAAAAATTCCGAATTTCGAAAAATTTCCGAATTTTACATTCTAAAGTTCGACTCGTTCGTACATTTCAAAAATTATGCTAAATGCTGCATATTTTTTATTCGTTCATTAAATAAAACTTCAATTTCTTCTTTATGAAAATTTCATTGGTTTTATTTATTGTATGTATTTAATTTTAATAATAAACTGAAAATATCAAGAGATTTCCAGAGATACTTTCTAGGATTATTTAAATACAATGACAGAAAATTCAGAGCCTGGAAGCATAATTGGTTTTCTATTCACAATTTGGAAGGATAATTGAAGCAGATTGGTATAGAATCAAGTTTTTTACCCTCGAGCCTTTATTTGCGGGAAAGCATATAATTTGCAGTTTTCAAACCCGTCTTCAATTGTAGAGGTGTTTGTATCTACATTTGAAGACCCATTTAATATAAATAAAATTGTTTCCTTGAAACAATCCAGCCCGCAGTATTGTTGCTTAAGTTACAGCAACAGTTTGGTTTTTAATATATATTACAAACAATTTACGTGACTATAAATTAAAGCGGTACAAGTCACGTTCTAAGTGAATTAGCAAAGTTTGTGTTTGTGGTTAAACAAAATGAAAATAACAACAAAATTTAAGGTTAGTTGCAAAATGACCACGCTCCGCAGCTGTAAGCACATACCTAAATGTGTACATCTTAGTCGATTTTATGGCACATCCCTGGAACGGTTTCCCAATGGCATGACAAAATACTAACAACAATCTATCGCACCCATGGAATATTTCACATTTTATCTGTGTGTGTATGTGTGTGTGTGTGTGTGTGTGTATAGTGATTGTGTCGGGGGAATATCTAAAGCCACATCGTAGCAGCTCTGACGTCTACGACGCTGACAAGGGTGTAAATAGTAATGACTTGACTTTTATGTGACTTCTTTAATAAAATATATGGTCAACAGTATTAAGTTAAGTAAAAACAGGTTCAACAAACTGTATGGTTCAAGAAAGAACACATACGCATACAAACACACATTCGCTCATAAGGGCATTAGGGTGGCTTTATAACTTTCTGATTTTCATACATTCTTATTCCCCCCGCCAGACACCGTTTTTTTTCTAATCTACTATTGGGGCATAATACACGTGTATCATCGTAAATTTTAAACACGCCAGCGTTTGATAAAGTTAAATTCAAAAAGAAAGGCAAAATTTCAAATGGTGGTTCACACGTCGTGACAGTTTCAGCTATTCAGCATATTTAGTTCGTTTGTGAAAGGCCAAAAAATTAGATGTGTTTTGTGTGTTTGACGATTTTGAGCGCACGAAAAAAATTACTTATAAGTTTTGTGTCGAAAGTGGCATTAATTACGCAAAAGCAGTTGAATTGTCAACAGCAACGAACAGTGATTGAACTCTGAGACGGAAATATGCGCGCAAGGGCTACAAGTTGGTCAAAGGAGGTCGGAAAATGTGGGCAATGGACAACACAGCGCATTAAAAATCGATATAAAAACAGTTGAAAAAATTAGGAGAATTGTTGTAGAGAATTTTATCGTCAAAAACAACACAGTCATCATGCCTCAGTCTAGACTCGTACACACCAGACAGTAAAGCTGTCCTTTGATTCTAAGATATCAGTGATAGAAAACGGTGATAACTCTGAACATTTTCGCCCTAATGTGCTCACGGGCAAAGATACACATATTAACACCTGTAACAAATCCACAAACTTTTGCAATCGTCAAGTTATCAGGCATCCAATTTGCTATAAGGAAACTACAGGGCAAACACTATAACCCATTTTAAGCTTAACTGAATATATCTTGTATACGAGTAGGTCTGTATACATATATAATAGGTATATAAATCTCAGTTATGCAACAAAATATTGAAAAAAAAAATTACTTTTCATATATATAGATATATATAGTGTCAAATCGCACCCCTTTCATTTAGGGCATAACTTTTACCGCAGAAAACCCGAAATGAGATAAAACATCTCCGACTTTCTCAAACACTTATTATAAATGTCAAAATTAATGCATTATTCCATCTGACAAAGACTGCTTAAGAATATTTACAAAAGAACAACAGCTTTGAAGTCAAATCCAACTGTAATGATGATGAAAAATTATGCAGCTGCCAACAGTCACGCCACAAACATGACAAACAGGAAGAAACGAAAATACACTCTCTGAGCGATGCTGCCACAACGAGTGCAAGTACTTGAACTTGACATTTTTTATCTTGATGAGCTGAGCGAACTGCATGAATACTTATTTCCATTTCGTTTTTATTCATTTCTTGCTTTTTTGTCTTCTATTTCTCCCTTAATTTTCAGTCTTGTAATGCAAACAAATTAAAATCTTTTAATCACAAAATAATCTCTTGACTCCTGTTCGGTGATAATGATGACGCGTCAAATGAAATTACATTAAGTAAAAATGAAATAAAAAACATCTTACAATTATGCACTTCGGTAGGTGCTTATACATACATACATATATGTATATATATATCTTAAAAATAACTTTTGAAGTGTTTATACATTTGCTTAAACACTGTCAGTGGCAAGAAATCAGAACACAATTTGACGAGTAACATTTGTTCGTTTGAATGAACAATATTTTCTGCTCATAATGTTGCATAACGTTTCTCAGTTTGACGTTTTCACCCTCCCCATACACTTAACAGTTCACAGAAAATATATTTAGAAACAGGCAGGTAATAGTTTGTCATATACGATTAACTTTCACCCAAGCTGGCGTATATAGAACCAGTCGCCGTCTCCCACACGCCAATATAATACGAATGGATACAATCGACTGACGCCTTAAAATATAACATATTTGCGTTCTCCATATTTGAAAAATGTGATCGATAAATATATTTCCGAACTGGGCCTTCTCTCAACAACTTGCACTCTGTGTCCAAGGGCCGAAATTGCGACGAGAATTGACATAATAAAAAATGGTGCAAACAACAACAGCAGCCCGGAGACATTTGGATGCAAGAAAATAGTTCCTATATCACCGGGATGTACTAAAACAGCTTCTTTCGATTTGAGGTTTAAGCCACAGGCAGAACGTTTCAGACAAATCAGCCTCCAAAATTCGATATGGACATTGAGGTGGCGGCTATCATATCACGCAGTGGGGTTGTATTTCACTCAGTTTTATTATATATCAGTTTTTTTTTTTTTTGAAAACTTTTTTTTTATTTCCACAGAAAAAGCAAAGTCAAAAGCGTTTAGAGCAAATTTAAAAATCTGGATCATTTTTATTCGCCATTGGCCAGATAGAAAAATTAATTTTAAAAGTTTGGAAAAGTCAATGTAATCAAGAAAAATCGGAAAACTCACAAAAAAAATAAGAAATGTAAAAAATAAATTTTTACGGTCTTACTAAATGACGGAAAAATTTCGCTAAAACTTTGTTTAGATTAGCCCAAAAATAATTAAAACTTGCTCTAGTAGGTCTTAGATTATGCTTTAAAGTTTTGGGTTTTTTCGTTGATTTCATTATTATTGCATTATTTAACAAAATCAAGCAAATATTGCCATATGGAAGATCCAGTCTTTACACCTTCAACGCTTTAATGTCTTCGAGATCATTTGCCGATTCGCTTAACAACGTCAACCTTTAATCGCCGGTTTCGCTATATTTTGAAAGTCAAAAAAACTGATTTTGAAACTATTTCTGAACTTTTGAGTTATCAATGTCACACTAATAACATCTGACGATGCTACTTTTAATCAGTGTTTTCTTATTCACGATGTTTACGGACATTGGCGTTCGACATCTTGGGACAGACCCTAAATAATGAGGTTGGACTTTGAAAAAATACATGTTTTTGTCACGGCCAATTGTGTTGGATATAGGCTTTATCGGCTTAATTTATTTTTGCCGTTTGTGACAGCATTTGCAGTCCACTTTTAAATACGAATAATAAAATTCTAAGTAAAACACAAACCACTTCGTTTTCACAGATTCGTTTAATGTCTTTTTGGAATGAAAATCTCTGTTGTTATTTTAAATTTGTCTTTCTTTCATGTTCGCCCTAAAAAGTGTGCCAGTAAAAACAGCCTTAATGGGCATATTTATTACAAATAATTGTCACATTTCATTAAGACAAATGCAACAGACTCAAAGAAAGACACAAACAATTGTGCAAAATAAAACACGATTTCTGTGAAAGTCAACATCAATCATAAAAATAATTCTGTGGGTTTTTCATCAGCAAGTTTTCAAGCACAACAAAAGTAACAAAAACAAGACTAAAATGTTAAGCCAGAAACGGCTTTTATGAAAATATGAAACGACAAGTTTTTGACAGAGCGACGGTGTCGGCGGTTTAGCGTGTCCTCATGTGGTTTTTCCATTGAAAAATTTTTTCCAAGGAAACAAGAAACTTTAGTTTGAAAAACTTTATAAATCGGAATAATTTTTAAATTTAAGCTTAATTTTGATAAAAGAGTTAATAAAATGGAAAGGAAAATACCCAGTGTTTGTATTACCAGCGAAAATATGAACCGATTTCGAGTCGTTCTTAACATGATGTCCACACTTTCAATTTGCATTACACTCACATTCGCACTTTTTAAACTGACTTATATTTCCAATTTTCCGTTCCCTTCGATTGGCAATTTTTGGTTCAACGTCGCTTTGAACAATAAATTGTGGTAGTAAAAAACTTATGATAATTCACTATAAAAAAGATATGTTGTGCCTTATTCGATCAAATTGGGTTTATAACAATTCTTGTGATTATTTTATATGAAAAATATTAATAAAATTAATAAAAATATGGATATTTCTCCATCGAGGGCATTTTTTGTAATGAAATTGACTAACAAGCCTCTGTCACAGCTGTCAATTCAAATGAGTTGTGTTATAGTGTAAGTTAGGGCTTTTTTAAGATCATACGGCGATATGCTATTTGCCAGCATATTTTTTCATGCCCTAATATTTAAGCGGCATAAAAAATTTGGTAAACCTTGGCAATAAAAATAATTGTATAAAAATTTAAGCTTAAATATGTTTGCCGTAACCATAAATATGTTCAAAACATAATACAGAGTTTTTTACTATAATATGCATATATTTTATTATGTAATATCGTGTTTTGCAGTCACAAATTGTGTACGTTATCCATTTGAACATAGTTATGTTTACCACAAACATATTTCCACTTCTATACAGCTATTGCAACTATTAACATGGTTGGATTCAAACTTCATGGAAATCGTTTAAGTACAAGAATGGTTGTTCCATTATTGTATTTCCACGATGCCGAATGTTAACGTTGATATTAATTTTAAGGCTGGCAACATTTTATATATAATTATTCGGCAACGACACATAAATTTTTATCTTTTCGACTTTTTCTTCCGCATTTGGAATAACGCAACAATTGTTTGTTTTCCAACATTTTGAACAACAGAAAACTGGTCAAAAGCGAAATAACGTTCATAAATAGTCTCTTTATCAGTTCATTCAAAGTGCAGGCGACCGTTGATGTCCGATATTGATATGAAGCAGTAAAAAACCGTTTATAAAGAAGCCTACAGCTGATGAGCCCATTGGCGTAACACAAATCCATGTTTTTAGAACAAATATACTATTGCTGTTTTTAATAAAGGCTTTTTCCTGGCGTTGTCATATACGAGTAAATATGTTTATGTGAAATCTCAACTGCTGTTACTTTTCAGAACAAAGAACAGGAAAATTCCCAACTTAGAAATCTAAGACAATGAGAGTTATTCATAAAATTAGCATGACCAACCATGTTACATTCATAAGTAATCATATTATTACCATAATCAACCACGTTATCGTAGTATTCAATTATGTTATTGGAAAATCACAGCAATTTACCGACTACATAAATAAGAAAGATTTTGCTTAAAATGCCCATAGAAAAAACAAATTAGTGCGATTCAGAGCTGTGAAATAATGATTTTGATTTTAACCAACATTTGAAGCTTTACAGTAAAACCCTAATTAATTAGTTAAAGAAGTTTGAGATTATTTTTATTTTCTAAAAAAATACTCGCATTTACAAATTAGTTTCGTATTAGTTTTGGTATCAGAAAACAGTTTGTCTTTTTGATTTTTCATACAAATTCTAAAGAACTATTGACAACTAAAAAAACAGAAACCGTGGCAGGCGTCATGTGACAATTATGACTGTAGTAGTTTTGTTTTGCGTGTCCGAATTGTTGTTTTGTTTAAGAATGGTCACCTTAATGTACATAAATGTAAATGTGATCGTTTGGTTTTAGTTGTTGTCTTGTTGTTGTTTGGTTTTTATAGTTGCCCATCTAATGCATATTTCATTAAAGCCAATTGTTTTGTTTTTTCGCTCTACAAGAATTTTAGCAGCCAATTCCAAATCTCACGAATCTCTTAGACATTAAAAAAAAAAAGAACAAAAACAATAAAGCAAAATGACAAACAACATTTCTTTAATGAAATTCCTAATAATTAATTTGTGAAAACTAAAACTTTTTCCGAAAAGAAAAAGTTTTTGTTTCGTTGGTCATTAAAACAAATGAACCAAAGTTGTGCTTTGTTTACACTGCGTCTGCACCCACTTCCGTTTCCGCTGTTCTCATTGCATCGTACTCATTTCAAGTCAATCATTAGCCCAGATAAGCTGCCAAGAAAACAATTTTATATGTGTGTATGTATGTATGTGTGCATGTATGTATTTGTAAAACGGTGGTAGAAACAACAAACTATTTGGAATTTATAATTACAAAAACGTTGCCGAAGAAAATAACAGTTGACAAAAGTTATATGACGAAGTTTCTTACAATAAACATTTAGATCAAAATGAAAAACAAGCAAAACTAAGTGACAATGGAAGAATCTCTTAAAACGAATCTTTCTTCGTTAAAGGTTTTACGGGAAATGGAGAAAATTTTAGCAAATACAAACTTCGTTTCGGCGTCCAACTGAGAAATATCTATATATATGTTTGTTTTCTAGTTTTCAACTATATCCGCAAGCGAGAGTTGTAAGCACTTGCCTGCAATGACATCGCAATGATGTTGCAATAATTACTTAAAATGCCGAAGTAGTGCAGAGAATGTTTATCAACATTTTAACTGACTACTTTTCAGTGAAAGTTTAGCCGGAACCATAACAAGTTTGGCCTTCGACTAATGGCAACTCAATTATAGGTTTTTAGTTTACAAATACATATTATACGCTATAGATTCATATGCCAGCTTTCAATATTGGCAGCCAAAAGCTCAAGTTTCAGCAGCAATAGCCAAATAAGTGACTGTGGCAGTCATTGAAAATTAAAACGATGTCCTTGGGCTTTTCAAACCCCACAAAAAAAAAACAACTCTGCTAATGTTTTACTCGTGGCTTGTTGTATTCCATTGCAACATCTGCTCGTCCTTGTGGAAAATCCCTTAATACACGCCCCATTGTACCATTACGAATTAATGGCCTCGCTGTGGGCACCCAAAGCTTGAGAATTCAAACTCATTCAGAAATTAAAGTGGACTTTTGTTGGCAAATACTTTAACCAGCCTAAGAAGTGTTTAAAACATCCATATGACCCATTCCTCAGATATCCAATTCACCTTCTCCTATAAAGAGCGCCGTAAAATTTAAGGAAAAAAAAACTGCACTGCGTTGTATGGCGCCGCGCACATTTTTTAAAGGCTCAAAGTGATATTTTCTTAATAAGGAGAGAAAATAATTAACATTAAGGGAATTTGCTGTTGAATGCTGTTCAAAATAACATAAGTCTAACACAAAATCAAACAACATTCCTGACGCCATTGTAGGAAAATTGTGACAAACTTTTTACAATTAAGTAAATATTTCTCACAGTAAACGAACGAACACTCGTTTCACTTTGTATCTATTGTGGCCAAAATACATATAAACACTTTTTATCGTTTCCTAGCGCCATTACAGATTAAAGTTTTCGAAGCTTTACTTTCAATGACTTCTTAGCAAATAAGTTTTACAGGACTTTGTTTTTTTTTTTTTTGTTTCTCGCTTCCTTCATACAACTCAAAAATTACACTGTTGAAGTGAGTTTTTTGCTTTGCTGAAGCAAGAAACTATTTCAAACAAATTTGAAACAAAAAATATTTAATTTCTTTTTGGACAAAAACTTTTGTAGCTAAAGTTAAGAATTACTTGTTAAAAGCAAGACATTGGAAAATACTTATAGATGAATTGAAAAAAATAACTTTGACGACAGCAAAAACGAATATAGAAATTTATAATTTATGCTTCAACGACTTGGATTTTGGACTTTGGCAAAAAATGAACAATGTGAAAAAACTACTTTTTCCTATCTTAAGTTTTGTTCCAGTAAGATAAGACTTACTTTTCTGTGGCAAGTTTTGCTTAATTGCAAAAATATATACGAAGTTTGTATGAAAATTTTAGCTTGAGTTCCCTCAGCTCTCATAACGCAAATCTGTGAAGCTCATGAGCATGTGGATGTCAATTTAACAACAAAAACTTTTCATTAAATAAAGAAACTTAAAGTTTTTTTATTTTTTATAATTTTGCCTGTCTTTTAAATTTTCAATTTGTTTCCTTGAAACATTTCTAAAACGAGTTTCTACAATTTTAATTATTACTTAGATATTTTCATTAAGGGATTATTTTTTAATGCCTGCCTTTTCTCTGCGGTGCATTTGCGGCAACAAAAAACACAAGCCAAAATCCACAAATTGCTGTCCAAAAGTTGACAGTTGAGTTGAAATTATTAATTTTTCCAACCACAGGGATGGTGAGGAAATGGCAGCCCACTGATAAGCCAAACTTCTCTTTAGCCTGCTTTCTCAGAAGTTGTCTTCGAAAAGGTTATCAAATTTGTACACTTTAGCGCACAATTCACCGATTTTCTGGCTAATTCGAGTACCGATAGTGTGATGGCATTGAAAGGTTCAAAATTGTGCCAAATAGCTTGAAGGATTGTACTTTTCTGACCTTAATTGTACCAACACACATTTCTTTTCAACTTCTAATATTATGTATTAGGAATAGAAGAGGTACATCAAATTTAGTTTGTACTGAAACACAATTCAGTATTCAAAATGTATAAACTAGTTACATATGAAGAAAATTAAGGTACAACAACAACAATTTTGACAATAACTTGTTTCATATATTTATATCATAACAATTGCGATTTTTTGAATTCAGTAAAACTTTTGTTTGGATTGTAGTAGTTATGCCATTGGTGTGCTATTGTACTTTGCGAGTTTGAATAGTGTCAAAAGCAGTAAAATTGTACCAAGTTTGCCATCCCTGGTGTGAAAGAAATCGTGTTGGCTTTGACCGATCAAAATGTTTTCTGATGCATCGATACTGTCAGCGCTTTTTTCCCCAACGTCGACCAATAAACGTTAGAAAACTGTGACGGTTTTTATTCGCGCCAATCGAAGTTCCCGATTAGCACCGATATGCTGGCACAGTTGCTTGCAAACATCTCTTTTCAAAGTAGTAATACTGCGAACACAACTGCGACAAAATACCAACTTTGGTGCGCAAATATTCCCCGCCAAAAATAACACATCTTGGTGTATGTATCTGAAAACGTATGTACATGCGAAAGTTAAAATAATTTTTCCGCTGGCGAACAACAAACGAAACAATATCAGGTGTCTCTGCACAATATCTAAACAAATTTACCAATTGTAAACGAAAGTTGTTTATTCGTTGTAATTGTGAATCATTCGACGAATTTATATAGCGAAATTTAAGGGCGAGCTCGTCGCAATAGGCGAAATTCGTCCGTGTTGTGTTTCTAGCATAAAGAAAAGAATATACAGAAAAGAGTTTGCCCGTTAGTAAAGAGAGGGAGAGAGAAAGAGAGAACTTGTTTACGATGCTTTATTATCGTGAGAAATTAATAATGAATTTGATTCAAAATTAACTAAAAAGTTTAGATGGGAATTAATTGAAGATTTGTTTAAAACGGAAAATAAACAAAACATGCTGCTGCAACAATGAATCTACATCGTAAATGTATCAAAACACTACATTGGAGGTGCAACATATTTGTAAATGCAAAAGAGGGCCAACACTGCAGCTGCCAGATGGCGGAAACTGTTGTACAGTTCGCATAAACGAGCACGAATACAAATCATAAAATGGAAAATGGAATACAGCTTTAACGCTTGCCATTTTTTTAAGGCCAAACACTGTTTTGGAGACTATTTATGCATTTTATTTTCTCAAGTGGATTTATCATTTACATTCATGATTCCCGATATGTCGCGATTTGGTGAGTTATCAGCTTTCTTTTGTTCACTAAGTTGGTGAACTCTAACGTTCGAATTTCTAAGAGTTTCGACTAGTGCGACAGGTAAATCGTATTATATTGCCTATTCTATCGCACCATTTAAAAATTGCTTGCTATTCCATAATAAGAACGTCTGACAGAGTATTTTTGGTATACCTTGAGCTGCGTAATAGTCTTCAATTGGCATGAATTTTTGTCACAACAGGTATCTTATGCCTCGTGTTCTAAGTTTGACACTTGCAATATGTTTGCAGTAAAAAAAAATGCCAGAAGAATCAAATTTACTTACCAGATAAAATATGTAAATCAACAATTTTCCCTATGAGAAAACTGCTGTAGGAGCTCTGAAATCCTACCACGGAATGTGGAAATTCGAAAAAAAAAACTGCTGGGCACCTGAGTAGTTTTAATGACATGTAGAAGCTCATACTTCAGTAAGAAGCAGGCTTTTTTAATACTTTCAAAAATTAATACTATAATAAAAATTAAAAAAAATCTAATTTTATTTATTTACTTCGCCTGAAAAATGTTTTTGAATGTAATTTAGGGCTTGTATGAAATCATATGACGATATATTATTTTAAAGTTTGAATTAAAGTTATAGATGAGATCCAGCGCACTGGATACTCACAATGATTTCATATCTGGTAGCAAATTGATCTAGTGCTTCCAGCACCAGCGGATATCAAAGAAATACAAGTGGACATCTAAGATTCGATCAGTCAAAAGAGCAAATTTCTGTTTTCTAAACTTTTTTGCTTATGTTTTTCTTATATATATTTAATTGGATCTTTAATTTACAATTGAACTGGCAATAATTATTCAAGTCTAAAATTTGAAATTATTAATAAATAGTTCGGCCAATGCTGGATAAAACTATTAGCATCAACAGTCTCTTCCTTGGCTGTCTTATGTCTCGCGTGTTTGGCTGAGAGCAAGAGTGTCTCTACTTCTCAGCCGATTGTGGCCTCTAAGGTTTAAGATATGACGGCCTAGATTAGGTGCAGATTAGGGTACAACTCAAGTGTTTTTATACATCTTTCCACATGTTGTCAAAACACAGTCGTGACAGACCAGTGTAGGATTTTATTTTGTCATCTTTGAATTTTGTCCACATTCGATACAGAGCCCGCGCTCCATAATTGAATGTCATGGGACAATATTGGTTGTAGAAGCGAGTTGTGTAATAGCAGCTTACAATCTGGGTTCATTGCAGAATTTCTGTCGATAGGCCAATTGATTTGAGTAGCTTTCAATCTCATTTGTATCAGCTTTGCGTCTATGTGGCACTTTCATGTATTATTTTCATCGTCATCTCTTACAGTCAGTCTGCTGAAGAGTAAGACCATCACAAAAGTGTCATTATTATGCAACGCAGGGATGCATTTACAGGTCAGACCCAATCTTTGGCTACGCCTTATGTATTTATTTGCGTGTTACCAGTTAATGTTTTGTATGATGGAAGCACTTGCTGAAACACAACAAATAAATTTCAATTTAGTTCCATTCAAATTCTACACAAAACAAGACAAAACTTGACTACCCCCCTTTTTCCACACATAGAACAATAAAATTTAAAAAAACAACAACAATTGCTTTAATCTCTCTTTGTAATTTATGATACACTTAAAATTTTCCATACAGGCAGGCTGCACTCCGGCTTAATGCATTTTCAATAAAAAAAACAAACAGCAGCATTTTTAAAACCTTTTGACTCTTTGGTAAAATGCAGTTAAAATAGAACACACGGGGTCTGGCAGTCTTTAATGGGAAGGCAAACAAAAACGAGTAGAGTATTTCAGAGCACGTTTCATCATAAAATTAAAGCTGTGCTGTTTATTTTATCTTTTAATTTTAATAAATAAATATTTTACTTAAGCCACATGCACACGAGTGACTACCCTGCCACCATATGTTGTACAAATATGTGCTCGTATGTACATATGTATGTATATGCTTTCAGCCAAAGGTAAAAAGTATACCGCGGTTTTTTCATTCGTCAAATTAAAACAGAATTTATAGACAGCACACAACGCCTCCGTTCAAACTCACACTTCGCCACAGCCGCGGTGTGATGATGCGCAAGTATTGCATTCACAATTTTCAGGAGTAAATTAAAGCCATATATATATTTTTTGTGCTGGCACACAAATTAAAAACCTAAAAGTGCAAAGAAATATGGTGGAAAAAATTATTTATGTATAAAGTTTAACTGAAGTTCGACAAAAAGTAAAAAAGAGACCAAACAAATAAAATGGAATATGTTCTTATGTTTTGACGGCGTGCGGGTGTGGGTTTGGGGCGTGAGTGTGAGTGTGAGTGTTCGCAGAGTTTTAATAAAAGTGATAATAAAAATATTTCACAGACGCATGGCAACAGATAGAAAAAACTTAACTGACTTCCTAGGAAAGCACTGAAATTATATTATGCCAGCAAATAATTATCATTTCATTGCACTATAGTCCACAGACTGTTGTGGCAAAAACGACTGCTGGAAAACAAAATGAGTTTGGCAGATACGCGATTAGCCCACAACTCCACTCGAAATATGTATTTTGAAAATTATCATTAAAATGTAATTCTTTCTTTGAACCATCAAACACAGGTACTTTCGGTTTCTAAGCAACGTGAGGAGCTTTAACAGTTTCATATGTCATACAATGGACAAGATTCGGCATGTCTTAAAACGTACTAATTCCTTCTCTTACTTACAAATAACACTTCTAAGTGTGGCCGCCAAATCTGCCAGCTGTTTCATACTGGTACTTGAATCGACTGCTGTTTTGGGCATTGTACAGGTTGTTCATTTAGTAAATTAAAAATGTATTCTTTTTGCTGTTTTCAAGTTTTAAATTTACCAACATCTACTACTAAATCTGCAATGTGTACCAGCTTTACAGTAGTACTTTAACACGAAGCGTGACCACCCCTATTGTGGTTTTTCGAAAGAAATCTTCTTCTTCTTCTTCTTTTGGCGCTACAGTCCGTGGTGAACCTGGGCCTCAACCAACAAAGTTTTCCAGCTGGCACGGTTTTTAGCCAGCGTTCTCCAATTGTGCACACCAAGTTGGTTGAGGTCCCTCTCCACTTGTGTGCGCCATCGGTTCCGTGGGAGTCCTCTACTGCGTTGTCCCACAGGTTCGGAATCGAAGATTCTACGGGTCGGAGCAGTATTCTCCATGCGCTCTACATGGCCCAACCATCTTAGCCGTTGGATCCGTAGGCGCCTGGTTAGGCTCATGTCGCTGTACAACCCGTACAGTTCATGATTGAATCTTCTTCTCCAGAAACCATCAACGCAAACAGGGCCGAAGATTGAACGCAGAACTTTTCTCTCGAAAATACCAAGGACTTCCTCATCCGCCTTCGACACCGTCCATGCTTCTGCGCCATAAAGAAGTACAGGGATTATCAAAGTGGTATATAGTGTCAACTTGGTTTTTCGAGAAAGGGCCTTACTACTCAATTGCCTCTTGAGCCCAAAGAAACAGCGATTGGCAAGAGCTATTCTGCGTTTGATCTCGGTACTGATGTTGTTCATACTGTTGATGTAACGATACGAAAGAAATCTATATAAGAATTTAATCAATTTGCATTTAAGACACAATATATGCATTTTTGCCAAGAATAACTACTTATATGTCAGTTAATAATCAAGCCATTACTTGTTCCCTTCTAAGTAATGTAGACGGTAAATAGTATAATATTGACAGGTATGTTGCTGGGTAAGATTTCGCTCAGATTTTACACGGCTACAGTTCGTTAAGCTATTCGCGTTTGGTGTGTTTCAGTGTTTCAAAATTGCAAAAGCTTGGAAACGCCGAAAGGGATTTTGTGTCACTTCCGACTCACGCGTACTATCAGATCCAAATGTTAAGGTTATAAGAAAATAGTTGGAAGCAAAATTTTGCGTCCGAAACAGAAAGAAAGAGAATTTTAAATTCCTAAAGCCATTGTGCAATTCAAACAAATGTGTCTTCGTTATGAATAATTTTGTTCTTCCCGTCAAGTTAATATGTATTCATGTAAAAGTGTAGGTGCATTTATGAATACAAATGCAAATAGTACATACAAATGTATGTTTATTAACATGCCTGAATTTGAGTGCACCCACACACACACACACACACACACACGCATACAAACGAGTGCTATAAAGATATAAAATTATTTTGAACAAGTGTTTGTGCTCGTAGTTAAGCACCTTTAAAATGCTGGCTGGCATCATATTAAAATAATAAAAGTATGGAAGCCCACAAAATGAAGAAATGCCACTTGAAAATTTAATATGTTAAAGAAAATATTGCTGAAGAACTTAAAAATGTGCATGCAACTGCATGATTCCTATAGACACTTACACACACACACACACACACACATCTCATTTCCTACTTCTTGTGTTTTAATGTGAAAAAGTGTAATAAATGCATTTTATTTATACAGTTAAAGAGGTTAATTATTTTATTAAATGTTGCATGTTTTAGTGAAGGCTGAGTTGCATCTGTATTTCTTTATCTTGGAAACGTTCGTTTTCTTTTTTTTTTCTTCATTCTTTTGATTTTATTTTATTATGCTGAGTGCTGCTCACGTTTTATTAAAATTATATTTTTCTATGAAATATGTTAATTTAACGGAAACAAGAAAGACGCGTATGTTTAATTTTTTGTTTGTTTTTTTTATTGGATTTTGTGAAAGAAGAACGTAAAGTGCTTAAACAAGTAGAACGAACGTTCAATGAACCTGAACATTAAACAAAACAAATTACATAAAACTTTTTTTTTTATCAAATTAATTGCTAAAATAAAGAGATAAATTAGAGACACGACTGCAATTGAGTTTTTAATTTGTTTCGAAAAGGGACTGGTAATGAAGTATAAAAACTAGGGTGAGCATTTTTCATACAACTGCATACGTTTTTATAAAGACAATTTTTCACCAAAGAAAAATATTTGAGAGGAAAATTATTAACATATTTAAGTGGCGCTGAGGCGTAATCGTAATAAAGAGCCAATGATTCTTATAATAAAATTTTCCATTATTTTTTCCAAATAATATTGAGGGCCTGTCCCATGATTTCGAATGTTAACGTTTGCAAGTAATTTAGACAAGAAAATAACTGACTTACAGTAAACCATTCCACCATTAATAGATGTATGGGACTGGTAAACAGGGTCCCGAGCAATATTTTGTATTAAAACTTACAGCGAGCCTTAACGTTGGCAGGCCGTGAAATTGCAAATTTCCTTAGAAATTGCCGTTAAGGCCTAATCTGATGTAGGACCAACTCCAGTTGGCGAAATTCTACAGCGGCTTAACACTGTCCTCATGTGACTTATCGCGTTACCTGGGGACAAGCCCCATGCTCGAAACTTTGGGATATCTAATCTCTTACGCCAGAAATTCCCTAGCCAGTAAAAACAAAGAGAGGCCGAGCGTAGATCTACTCCGATACTTAACAAAGCGTTTTTAAGCTTAAACCGCAGCCAGAGTAGGCACCAAGATGCCCAAAGACAAGCCAGGAGCATATTGGTCCCCGTTTGGCCAATTGACTTTCGGTGGCGGCTTCAGTAGAACCTGAATTCTTACATAAACTTTCTTTTGATTGCCCTGCCAACCGAGGTGCCCCTTTCCTTGAAAAACGAATGCTTCAGTCTAAAATACGCCAAGGTGAATCCTGTTTTCAAGGATGCAAAGATGGAACTTCTTGTGATAGGTGAAAGTGACACACAACACAACGAACCTGGGCTACCTAATCCCTAATGCCCCTATTTCTCTAGACAGAAGGCGAGGCACCTGACTGGTTAGTTCGAAATCCTCAACAATTATCTGGCCTCAAGCAGACCCACCTGTACATTCACCACCCTCTACTTCCTGACTGTTTCTTTTTTTTTTTTTTTGTAAAACACTCCAAAAACATCAATAATGATGGATGTATTGAATTTTCCGAAGAGAAACGATTTAAAGCTATAGGGCAAAGTTGTTTTAAATTGAAGCAAATGCTTTGATTTTAAGGAAAAAACAACCTGGCAAATATCATTAATCTAGTACAAAATAAATTTCAGTCCAAAATTATTCTGCATGATTTAATATAATAAAAAACAGATGTCGCTCATATGTCTGCATGTGTAAAAAATAACATCAACTGCAAAAACAACTTCTGCTTATAATAAACAACACAAAAATATAACTGAAAATCCCACAAATGCAACCACTTAAAATTAAGAAAAATATTAAATTTCTATTCGGGCACGAAAGTATAAAAATATATTTTTCCAAAACGTTGTTGCACCTAAAAATAATATACACTATAAAATGAAATGCGTCATTAAAGTAGACAAAACGTGTTCATTTTCCCTAAATAAAATTAGGATTTTCATTGAAATTCAATAGCATTGAGAAAATCAAATCTGCAGGGAAAAAAAATAAAACAGACTCGCACACACACACACGCACACACCGAGTTCAAAGGAAAACCAATTTTAAATGTGTGACAAAAGAAAATTCTATTTGTTGCCAGCACGAAAACTGCAACAAAACAAATTGAGAAAAGAGACAATCTACCTGTTGTAGTGCGCAACTGATGCAACTTAAATGTATGCAATCATCCGAACAAAAATAATGTTTTCATGTCTGCCACATGAACTGGCGATGATTTATTTATTTTTAACTAATAAGTTTCTTTGTCGTTATATATTTTTTTTTCTTGAGTATCAAAAAGTGGGCAACAAATTTATCATTGTTCATTTCTTTTTAAGAACAAGCACAAAATTACGAGACTATAATGACGCATTTTGCCTGCCTGCCTGAACTTCAACCGAACTATTAGCCGCACTCTCTACTAACTCAGTCATTGCGACATTCAGGATGAAATTCTTTTTAGAAATTTTCCCTAACGTTAAGATTTTAATAACTATTTATTCTAGATGAACTTTTTTTCCAGTTTGTTTTCTATTCTTTTTTAATGGAATATTTGTGTTACAATATAAAAAATATTCCGTAAGAAGACAGTTAAGGGTCAGAACCAGCTGTTTTATAATTGCTACACTGCTCATCACTATTGCATTCCTCCACGCCTCGTCTTCAGATCAGGCTAAAGGTTTTCCCTTTTGTTGAAGCCAAGTTTTTTCCAACCAAAATTGCAAAAATTTAAATAAAAAATAATATAAAATAATACTTTAGTTTTACATTCAGCTCTTATCGAAAGCAAGCAAAAAATTATTATAATTTTATTTCTAAACGAACGAACACATTTATAGGTCTGCTAAGTCGCAGCAGGTGGCGGTAGCAGTAGCAGCGGATTTTTTCTCTTTCTTTTCACTACAGATTATGTTTCTGGAAACTTTACTTTTCTGCTTATTAATATTATTTCTAAAAACATATTTGAAGCACATTTTGATTTTCTTGCGCTGTTGAACCCTCCAGAAAAGAAAATGAATTTTTTTCCGATAAAAATTAAATATTTTGACCCAATAATAACTTTAATAATTCTGTTAAAATAAAAATTGTAGTTAATCTGAAAGGTAAGTGGGTAAATCTACATAAATCCTAAAGCACTTGTTTACCCGTTATGTTGGATACTTTCAGCTTTATTAGGATTTCTAGTATCAGCTGTTTCAGTTCCAGAGATATAGTATTAGCAATTTTAACCCCTATTACCCCCCTTAAAATTCGAATTTCCAAAATGGAATTTTTTTTCCCCTTATTAATCACTTTTAAGAGTGATTTAGAATTCGAGTTGGTATTTGACATTTCTCAAAGCGTTTGTACAGCAAAGAACGATAATCGGCTTCATGAACGGATCGAATGCACCAAATGAATAGTTTGAGTTTTCAAAACACATCTTGGATTTAACAGCTTCTTAATGAAACCGAGTGGATCCTCATCACTAGTTCTTGAGCAGTTAAATTAAACAAAATTTTACAGACAAAACAATATCTCTTTCTTGTGTGTTTTCTAGCTGTCTATATGCTGACATTCCGCAAGTGCTGATCTAATCGTCAGAAGAACTTGAAAACCTTTCAAAAATATGTTCAAAACATTCGATTGTGTTTTCTAAAAAGACAATGAGGATTAAAACAAAAACCAAGTCAATGCCAGCTTCTGTTAAATGTCTCCACATAGAGACAGCCAGAAAACACCCAAAAAAGAATTATACGTATTATACTTTGTTTTTTTTTAATTGTATGGCTTGAAAGTAATTAAATTAATTCAGTTGTTTAAATGAAAGCTCTACTATAAGACTGAACATGTTACTTTTCTTCATTTCTTTCCCCTGTTGATTTTCAAAGGAAATAACATCCTCTAAAACATCCCCCACAAAAACATGCATTTTGATGACATCTAGTAATTTTGAGCAG
Source organism: Epicampocera succincta (assembly GCA_932526305.1). Lineage (NCBI taxonomy): Eukaryota > Metazoa > Arthropoda > Insecta > Diptera > Tachinidae > Epicampocera > Epicampocera succincta. Next base: position 66,996,933 of record OW052034.1, read on the forward strand.
GTAAAACGTTCGAAAATTCTCACGGCCTTGCTGTAAAATAAAGGGTATAAGCAGGAACAACGAACAGATCGGCGTAGCAGGTACGAATGTTCCCCTCTGACGCACAAAGACTGGACAACAATGAAATGCATTAAATATAAGAAATGTGTTTAACACGTTGTTAAATTTAACATTTGGTAGTTAATTAAGAAATGATTGTCAAACTGTGAATGAAAGTAGGAAAAACACCGAAGACAGTGAGAGGAAAACGTTCTTCTGAAGTCTGTCTTATGATCCTGAACAAACGGTTTAATGATAGAGAAAATACCGCCGAAAATACAAACAGTTTTAACAATTTCTTTAAATATTTAATATGAATTTTAGTGAACGTTTGAAGGTCTTTTAATGAAAATTCATGTTTCTTATTTGAGGAGAAAAAACACGCGTACTTGGGCCCGGGTCACCTCGCAAAAATTTTATGTTTGAACTAAATGTTCAAAAATTCTTTTAATTAAATTCTTTAAAATTAAATCAAAAAATGTATCGCTTTGAAATCTGGAAATTCAACGGGAAAAAAATTATACCTTCTATAGTTGGTTAAATTGTGTATTAATAGTGTGACCATATTAAATAACAAAAACAATTTTACACCATAAATGGCTGCAGCTTCTGATCTTGTTTCTTCATCAAAAACTTGAGCAAATTTATTTAGTATTTTCGAAATTTCACTGACAATTTGTAGGCATCCTGGGAACTGATTAATTAATGAATAAATCGAAAGAAGATTATTTTACGCGATCATAAACAACAAAAACAAAGTAATAAAATATGTCGGGTGTATCAGTTTCTTAAGAAACTTGAAAACTTAAAACCATAATAAATCACAGTAATTTTGTTGGAATGAACATGTTTTCATTACAGTCTAATATATAATTGCAGGCTATTTAGTTTTTAAATATGATTTCCAGTACATGTCCGTCATGGCTACGAGTTACATGGTCTCCATTCGATGAGTGCAATATTTGACTACTTCTTGCCGTCAATTAGGGCTTGGCTTCCACTGCTTCAAGAGTTGATGGGTTGTCGTCACAAAGCAATGACACGTCCCCATAAAAAGCAATCGAACCATTGGGCCAGAGAACAGGAACGCTTCTGAAAAGAAAGTTGTCACAATAAATCGAATTTCGTTGATTATCTTCTGGAGGGAAAAATTCACTCAGTATGACTCACGCTTTTTCAAATGAGCCCAACTGCAACGCAACCTATGATCGGTGGGCTTAAAGTTTTGCATGAGCTGTACATCATAGGCCTGTTAGGCATCGAAAAATAAGCGCCCGCAATTTGGAACCAATGACAAGTCGACATTTCGGCGTCTCCCACTTTGGGCTACAAACAATAATTTTCTCTTCGATACGTCTATTTCTTTGTCCTGTTGATGGGTTTGGTTCGGTTGCTCTGGCGTTAAACGATTCATGATGAAACGCCACGACTTGTTGAACAGAAATGTCAACACAGTTTGACGTTCTCACAGCTGCCACAGTCACAGTTATCGATAGTTCTCATACAGTTAAAAAAAATAGACTCAGCCGATATATGGGATACAAAGTTGTTTCTTGTTATATGGCCACCAGTGTTTTTCAAGTATGTATTTGTATATGTATGTATATAAGTATGTATTTACATACAATTGTATGTGTGTGAATAGAATTAACAATTAATGATGGCAGCACATCAAATTTATCATTCACTAATTGACAGTCTTAGATAATTTAAATTACTCATATTCTCATTTCAAGGGCTTCTTTTATCATTAAATTTTTCAAAAAAAAAATTGGTTTTGCTGCTTGTTTGTGTGTATGTTGTTTCACATTTAATACTTCAAAGATATACATGTGTATGTGTGTGTGTATGTATGTATCCTTTGCGTTCTTTTCAATGTTAGTTCATTTCTGTAGTATTTTAGGCACGTACTCAATCCATTTTTTTTATTCTGTAGCGTTTTTGCTTAAAACAAACAGCACAAAATTGTCTTTTCTTTTGGATTGTCATTTTTCATAACTTTTCATCAATCCTGCTAAGCAAATATGGAAACGGAAAAGTAAAGCTAAAAAGGATTCGATAAACCTGCATCAAAAGTATTTATGAACTCAATATCTTTTGATTGACGCTCAGAGACACTGGCCGAAATTAAAGCAAGTTCTTAATAGAGAAGATCTTCTTTCAGGTTGGCTGAATGTGGAAATTTATACACTTAAGCTTGAGGAGACAATATTTTTGCCACATAATTATTGTTATTGTTGATTTATATGGTGGTGGACTAATAAATTTGGCGTGATTGTCATATCAAAAAAAAAATTGTATTTTTGTCAATGGAAGAGTGTTTTTGTTGTGTGAATAAATAAATATTACAATTCATTGAAAGTAACAAACAATTTACTACTAAAATTTGCTGATAAAGATGATTGTACAAAGAATGATAGAAAAGTCGTGTTTGGAAAAACATATATTATAAATTCCATGGACCTGGAGTGGTTGTAGTTTTAGCTACTGGCTTGTGAAAAATATATTTATTTTAGACATCTGCTAAAAATTCTATTCAATATTAATACATTTCGGGTAATTGATGTTATTTCCAACGTCTACATATCGAAAATACTGCAAGATGGATTTATTCCACCTGGAGTGGTTTTAGTTTTAGCTACAGGACTTTGTAAAATATATTTATTTTAGACATCTGATAAAAATCCTATCGTATATTCAATATTAATACATTTCGGTTAATTGATGTTATTTCCAACGTCTACATATCGAAAATACAGCAAGATGGATTTATTCCACCTGGAGTGGTTTTAGTTTTAGCTACAGGACTGTGAAAAATATATTTATTTTAGACATCTGATAAAAATTCTATTCAATATTAATACATTTCGGGTAATTGATGTTATTTCCAACGTCTACATATCGAAAATACAGCAAGATGGATTTATTCCACCTGGAGTGGTTTTAGTTTTAGCTACAGGACTTTGTAAAATATATTTATTTTAGACATCTGATAAAAATCCTATCGTATATTCAATATTAATACATTTCGGGTAATTGATGTTATTTCCAACGTCTACATATCGAAAATACTGCAAGATGGATTTATTCCACCTGGAGTGGTTTTAGTTTTAGCTACTGGCTTGTGAAAAATATATTTATTTTAGACATCTGATAAAAATCCTATCGTATATTCAATATTAATACGTTTCGGGTAACTGAAGTTATTTCCAACGGCTACATATCGAAAATACTGCAAGATGGATTTATTCCAGCAGAGAAACTTTCTCGATAACCATCGTTGTACACAAAACGATGATGATATTCCTACTATTTAGGACATTTACAGGCGGACCCATAACAAAAATAAAAACTGCAAAATAGTTACACCCGCCATTTTCGTTTTGACACAAATATCTAGATAAGATATAGGAAAACTAAACCAAATTGAAGTCCTCGGATATACTGTTGGACCACCTAAGTAATTTCCTTTATGTTACTCCTTGACTCTTTCTTTTAACTTTCCCAAGTTATTTTCCTCACTTTTTTCGTACAAACTATTTAATAATACCAAATGTATGACATAGAGTTTTGTTTAAAAATAAATTCCAACAAATTCCATGGAATGGCCAAAGTTTTAAACTTTATGACTTTTAATGCTTAAGAATAATTTGTAGCACATGACTTTCATGACAGCCACTAGTACATTGAATATTTTTCCCTAATGGTTCAATTATCCAAAGATTTTATAGTCGTAGTGGAAAAACTGGGCACAGGCAGGTAATGCCTCTTTATCGTAAAGTCATTTTCAATCAAAAAAATATATTGAAGGGCATTTAAAAATTGAGTTTGTGAAAGTGTAGTTTTGGTCATTCGCATCACAAATGAAGTATCAGCTCCCTGCCTGCAATTCCACTACATCCAAAATAAATATAACATCGTTGTTTACGAAACTTGTAAACGGTGTTCTGATATGCATGTGTTTGCATGGTAATTTGATGACAATTCCTTAGTTATACTTATTAGAAGTTCTATACCTCTAAAAACATTCTTTATTTTCTTTGTGTGTAAAGAAAATTCCCGTATTTCCAACGACTATATTTCCGACAACTCACGATATATTGAAAAACAGAAACAATTAGTTTAGAAAACTTTACTGCGTATGCAAATAAATTCTAGCAGAAGCTTTGTTTTCTTAAGGGTGTATAGGAATACCTTAAGAGTACTGGGAAATAAATTTAACATTACGGATGTGAACGAGCTTTACTTCGTTCAATATACTTCGGTCTTCGGTCTAGTTCTTCGAAGACCGCTTTTAGGAATTTTTGGCAATATACCGAACTCTCATATGGACTAAGAATTTGATCATGGATCCTTACACGTTGGAACTGGAACATGAAGCCGCCCGCTTCAATACTAAACCCTATCCGAATTAATGAACTCAGATTTTCTCTAAGATGAATTTCGCTTATTGCCCCGAAACCAAAATATAAGAGTTTCACTGACTTTGGTTTAATATCATTTAGGTTTTAAACACACAAATTTTTCAAGTGTCGAGCGGTGTGTGTTTGTTGTAGATTGTTGTATGACAATAAGTTGAGAACAAACAATCACACTTGTGCCCATTAAGTTTGTCAATCACACTTGTTTACTCATTAAAAAGATGGAATGAATCTGTTTGAACTTGTGTGTATGTGCGTTTTTCAACTGGAAATGAAATATAGAATTTCGTGCAGATTAATTTTGGGGCATGAAATTCGGTTTTAAAACAACTCATGAATACGAGTACTTACATTTGATTTATTGTCGCAGAGACGTTTGAACTTCTTAAACAGACTTAGAAGAGAAACACGTTGTTTGATTGGCGCGCACAATTGGATACACATTTGTGAGGTGACAAACATTCATATCGTTCACCGAAATGCCAAATTATGTAACTAATAACAAAACAACGAAATCGTTATTTGTATTCATTATCACATCCATGTCCAGTTTAATTTTTACAGCCTGTTTATTGAACCCAGTGTGTTTAAGAAATGCGAAAAAAAATCTTGACGTTTTTTCATACAACGCAATTTTTATACAAAAAGCGTTACAACTGACTTTTGCTGTGTGACGCGCTTTTAAATTTTCAACCAGTTTGATAGTGCGCGAATGAACTGTTTCACTTGCTGAGAAGAAAACTCTAAATAAAAATTAAAAAAAATAGCAAACAACAAAATATTGGAAATTACAGCAAAAAAATAATAGTAAGTTCATAAATACAATGTATGTAAGTACATAAATATCTACATACATCCATACATACATCCATACATATGTACATATATAACCCATAATTTTTAAACTACTGGTTTTGTTTCTTTTACATATATTTTAATATATGTATATATTTTTCCTGTTTTGCATCAAAGTGGACTTACCATCGTTCACAGTGAAAATATTTAGTTTTGCCACAAAAAAAAGTTAACAAGATAAAAATATTAAGATACGGGCAATACCGACATTTCACAAAGTGTTGATTTATACGCATACAACGTATGTAAGTGACCACGCACGTTATATACACGCAATATCTCACGTAGTCCCAGATCTGTCGCTAAATTTCGCTACTCTTCTATAATACAAATAACACATATTATAAGTGAAAATCGAAAGAAACGACATTTGGCAAAACAAAACATAATATGCTGCTATTTTGTTCCATCGCTAAAGCCTCCCAAATGTTTGTTAAGTGATTTTACATTTCAGCTGACGCTAAAATAAACAAGCTAACACATGACTTCATGCATTTCTTCGTATATTCTTTAATATGTGCACACATCATTTTAAATGTATGTATGTATGTATGTATGTACGGACTATCAATGTTACAACTTAAATGTTTTAAATAAATATTATATTTCCTTACATATGTATGTACATATTTAGGAGATTCACAGCAGATGTCTTAAAGTTTTAAGATGACAGTATTGTGAAATGCGTATGAAAAGCAGCACGTCTCTATTAAATACATCAGTTCTTGTAACAATTATTTGGTCTTATAAATTACAAGAAAAGCATCTTTATATAAAATTAAAAATAATATATGTACATACATAAAAAAATAAATTATACACTATTGCAAAAGTTATGCTTGAAATATACATACATACATATACAGTAGAATTGTTACTGTTGAATAAATTTAACGTATTGAATTAGAATTGATGAAATAATAGAATAATGAATTTTTTTTTTAAATTTAGTACATAATATTTCTGCGCCTTTGAAAAAACCTATTTACTTGGATGTTATAATTACTAATTTTCGTTTTCTTCGTATGATTTATGAAAAACATTAATTTATTTTACAAAAAAATTACAGTAAAACCCAAAAATGTCCAGTTCATATACACATGTCTAGTTTGACACAAACACAAAGATCCTTAATTGCATTCAATTCAATATCAATAATAGAGGTTTTTTTGCAGACAATGACCTTTGCAACTTGTGCAAAAGCCAACTTGTTTCTGTCTTCCTTTTTTCCTATGACACGAAAAGAGACTTTAATCCTTATCAATAACAAAAAAAAAACAAAAAAAAAAACAAACAGAAAAGTGAACGAAAACACCAAATTTCCCAAACAAAAGCCACACGACACACGAATAACCAGACCAATTATCACAGAAACAACAACAAAACACCTACATTCACATGTGTAAATGTAGCACAGCCGAAAATATATCACATGCTTTAAATTTAAATTGTTTTTAACATAAAAACTCATAACAAAAAAGCCGGTATTCATCCACAAACGTACTCTCTTTCATTCATTCAAGTGAGCAAGTCGTCAGGAGCTGCTCGCAACGAATTACCCAGCTCTCTTTTTAGTTGAACTTAAACTCAGAGAGAAGAATTTCCTCTAATCTATTACATTTCAGTTTAACATACCGTTTTGTTGTTGCATTTGGTGTATGGGAATTTTTCTTTAATGTTGCTTTAGTAAAATGTTGGCACGGTACTAAAAATCGGAGTGGCTGTGGCTTAAACATATGATTTTCAAACTGAGTTCAGTTATCTATGAGTCGTCAAAGCGGTCGTACGTCGGAGCGGTAACACTTGTTGGTGCACACTTCTTTTCTCGTAAAAAAAATTATTTTTGATAAAAAAAAGCAGTAAATAAGAAATAAGCTTAAAACAAAATACAAGAAAATAAAATAAAGCGCGAGTGGTTTTTAAGAAAGAAAGAAAAAGATTTGTGTTAAATAGAAAAAGTTCGGTAAATTAAGAAAAACGTGTTGAAAATTTTTAATTGCTGAAACTAAATACATACATATGTATGTATGTATATAATAGCAGGGTGTCGAAAACTTAAGATTGAGATAGAAAAATACATACCTGGTTATGCTTCCATATGAATGCACTACATAAATACAATGTCGCTACGGATGTGTGCAAGTTTAAGTGAGTGTTTATGGTTTGTGTGCAAAGTATTTAGTTGAACTGAACGCAGAAAAGTTTAAAATATTCTAAAGGAAAGTGTAATAATTTGTTTCTAAGAAACAAAAATAATAAGAAGAAATTCTCGATAAGAAAAAAAAAGTTTTTAAGAATTAACAAATACCTACATAAGTGGATGTATGTATATGAAAAACATATTGATACATTTGTACACACATGCAAAAATAACGGCATCTCAAATCTCCAAAAATTATTAGCATCGTGTTGAAAAAAGTAACAACAAAGCGCGCTTGTTATTAAATACGGTAATTTTGTTTTTTGCTTTCGTTATCACTTGTTTTCAAAGCATGCAGAGAGCTGTCACATCAATATATATGTTTGTATGTAAATATATGTATGTATATACGTATAGGTATCCATGCATACATACATACATATATATTTACACTTATTATAACATCAGTAAATGTTTTTGTTTAGAGTAAAATAATGGTGGCCTCCCCACCTCTCTCTGTGCTTTTTCTGTTTTTGCTTGTTTTGTTTTCTTCATCTTTTGTTCGTATTCTAAGCTCCCGTTGAAATTGTAAAAATAATAAAATGATGTTGTTGTTGTTATTGTTGTGCTCATGTGCTTTGGGGTTTTTGTTTAAATTGAAGAAAACAAGTTTTCGTGTTTTTTTCTTACAAGTTTTTGTGTGTCTCGTTTTTTTCTACTGTGCAATTTATTTTTATGTTTGTTTCTATTCTGCTTATGCCGTTTTGTTTTGTTTAATCTAAGTTTCGTAGAAAAACCGCGGTTTTCATTTTAACACAATGTACATACATCCATGCATCCATACAAGCATAGAAAGCTACACATATAATAATAATAATGTGTGTGTGTGTGTGTGCATACGTACCTGTATTTCTTTTTTATTTGCTTATTGTTGTTGTGATGTTTGACTAGCTGTAGTTTAATATTTCTTTTTACTGGGTTTCACTGCTTTTTTTTTGCATTTCGTTTTACCTTTTGTTTTCGCTGTTATATTAACAAGTGTTAATTATTTTCTTATTAATATTTTTTATTAATAGAAATGTAAATAATCTGTTTTTTTGCTTTGAGTTTTAAAGTAACTGACTTAGTATTTCTTTTTAAAAATGCCACTTAATTGCTTGTCTACCCAGAGGGAGTTATAGATTGTTGTGCAGTTTTCTATAAAATGATTTCATATATTAGATTTTGTTTGTTATTAAAAGGAAATGTTTCGAAATTCAAGCGGGAAAAGTACCTGTCAGTAAAGTGGGTCTGTGGCACAAATATACGAGGTCTGTTCAGAAAATAAAGTGAATTTAAAAATTTCCTGTACTACGTACTTATGTATGTACGTACTTACATATGTATGTATGTATGTACATTTGTGTCGAGGTTGTGTTCACAGTTTCCGCTCTTTAGCATGTTTCGTTTGTTTATGAGAGGCGTAAAAGTTTGCAGTGTTTGGCGTGTTTGGCGTGTTCGGCGGTTTTCAAAGAATTTGGACTTGCGGTAATTGAGCTGTGAATCAGAAAAATTTTTACAAGTGGTGCTAACAAGCTATTCATAGAAGGTCGAGTAAGGATGTCCACTTATCGGTTGGCTCATGCCATTAACTTTTTCCCTCAATTTCGGGCATGCAAATTGTAACCAAGTTCCTTGCAAAATCATGCTAAAGCTGCTGCTCACTCACTCCTTATGGCTAAAATACATACATACATACATATGTATGTACATAAATATGGTTTGAGAATAATGAAGGCTCACCGTTTTTACGTTTTGTAATAAACCTCCTACAGAAGAAACAAAAAAAAAGCTTTTCATGACTTGTTGCTGTGGTTGGTATTAAAAAAAGAAAAAGACAAGAACAGCCTTTTGTAGACAGTTTTGCAGACGCTGCACTGGCTGTCCATCAGCACTCATTCGTCTACCAACTGTATTTGCCAAGATGCTTAAGCCATTCAAGTACTTTTAAAAGCTCTAGCTTGCATTCAGCTTACGTTCATACATACATACATACATATGTATGTAGTTTTGTACCTACTTACATACATATGTATGTATGTATGTATGTATGTACATCTATTCATTTCATTGAACGCTTTAAAATTTGTTTACTGTTGCTTTAGCTGTTCGGACAGTTTGTCTGGGCGATTTCTTATTTCTGTACTTTGGATGGTAACGAGTTATTGCGAATATGATTTTTTATTTTATTTTAAACTATTTTATTCCGCTTCTCACATTTGAAAGCGTTATAAGTTATTAAATATTTTTAACTACATATTTTTTTGAAAACAACTAGGTTTTTGAAATAAGAAAATTAACCCTAGAATAATAACAATATTTCAAACTATGTATGTTAATACTACTTATATGAAATATTTATATGTATGTATATACATATATAAAATATATAGGTTTTTTGTAAAATTTTTGTTTATTTTATTGATTTTTATGCAATCAAAATTAAAATTTAAAATTAAATAAAAATTCATGTAGGAAAATAAATAACTATAAAAAAACTCCTACGACCGCTTTGTAAAAGAATAATGGTTATTAAATGCTTTTCTAAACTGTTGTAACCGCGATAAGGCCCAAAATATAATCGCATGTGTATACTTAGTTTGGGGTATCAGTGATCAGTCGTTGCATACTTTATTTGGTGTTCCTCACATTTTGAGGCTTTTGGCTTCCAGATGTTTCTTTGTGTAATGGCCAAACTATAACGCATGTATTCTAGTGTCCTTATTTTGTGGAGGTTCTTTACAGAAAAAAATTATCAATGTTTGAATCAGATCTTTGCTGAATGCCGACCTGAACACGGTATTCCCCGCTCTCAACGAAGTTTTTTTTTGTCTTATAATATTTTTACTGAATATAATATTTTACTAGAAAACAAAATTTTCGAGACCAAACAATAAACATTTTTTTGTTTTCTTCCTCATTAAAAGTTTTGTGATCAAATATTTTCAATCAAATAATTTGCTGAACCAGTGCAACTTTTGCTTAAATACAGGCGTACAAAAAGAGATTTCACATAAGAATTTTTTTTTTGTTTCTTTTGGAATTGATTTTTGAGTTATCAAGATTTTTTTCTGAATTACAATAAAGGTATATATTTTGTGTTGTATGTAGTTGAATAATACTGCCTATATACAAGAACTGACGTCCAGCATGTTTATCACAGGTTTCAGTTCAGTTTTGCGCATTAAAGTAATCTTAGTGCCAAAGCTGGAAATATCGGACACTTTCAGTTACATGTTCAGTTATATGTATTTGAATGTTTCACAAGAAAAAGACAGAAAGGAATCGTAAGAAAAGTTATCTATTTAAAATTAAAAATTAAAATTTCTAATTTCATGGCCCAACAAAAAAAAAATATCAAAAGGAGTTCTTTGTTCGGGGTATGTTGTTATAAATGATTAGTGAAATGATTTTTATCAGATTATACTCCACTAATTTTTCAAGAATAACACAATTATTTTTATAGAATTCATTTTTGTGGGCGTTTTTATTCGTCACTGTATGTGTGTGTAAAAAAATTTGCGAAGCCCCACACACTGATTTGACACGGTGTACTCGTATGCATTTCTTATTTAAATTGAATGCGAAATTCAATTTTCTTATTTTAATGAAAAGAAATTGTGAACGTCAATCATATAAATTAGATTTAATTGTTGGGTTTTACAATTTATTGTTAAAAAAACCATTTTACAGATATGATAAAAACAAATCACCAATTGCAAATGTTTGCACTGTTCTGTTGTTAACAAAATGTGTGGCAGTTAATTAAAGTTTTATACTTTTTATTTATTTTCACAGCCAATTTATATTTTATTAAAAATGCCCTGAAATTGTTGTTAATGATAAAAATATTCCCAATTTTTATAAAAACTATAAACAGTGAATATTGTACTTAATAGATATTTTTGAGTGTAAGTTGGTACATCTCAACTTTTAAATGCGAGGCACAAAATTGCGTAATACTAAGACCATTTAAAATGCGTCTATCGCAACAACTTGCATACATTTTTGCTTTATCAACATTGGCGTTGCCACCATCATGTTGTGATTGAAATAAGCGTAACATTTTTCTCAGTAACATGTTTATGTTGTGCGTTTGTTATTGTTAGAATAAAAAAAGAAAATTAAAAACAAGCAGTTAGAATAAATTGACTGATTGCAGATTAATAAAGTAATAAGAAAATGTGTCCTCTGCTACCAGAAAAAATTATTCTAAAAAAATTTAATGATGTTTTTATGCACAAAACATTTTTTTTAAATAAATAATTTTTGTTGTTTTAACCAAAAAAAAAAAAAAAAAATTTTTTTAAAGAAATGTTAAAAAGTGTATTTTGTTTATTGTTTTTATATTTGAAATTTTTTTATATGTATGTATTTCATACACAAATTTTAGTTAGTAAAAAGAGAATCCTGCATGTCATATTTTCTTTGAAGAAAAAATTGGTTGGTTAGGAAACAGCGAATTTCTTAACAGGTGCGTTTTCAAACAACTTATTAACTGGTTTAAAGAATTCCGTTGTTGAATATTACAAGAATTTTTTTCTCCTACAACATAGACGAATTTTCTGGTAAATTTATACAATTTTACTTAATGTATGTATAAAATTTTTACAATATACATATAAAAGAATCTCACGTTCATTGTGATTTGTAGAAGTATTTGAAATTATTTTTGTTTTATTCTGGCAAAGTTAGACTTTACTGGCAAGTTATTTAAGTTTTAGCTAAATCATAAGAACGACTGTTACCAAAAAACAATAAAAGCCATATGATGAAATTTAAGGCCCTCCAAGAAGGCGTGCTTTATTTACTATTTCAGGTCAAATAAACTAGATTCAAAGGCCGCTACTATTATGACCACCTCTTTTAAGCAAAAAAAAAACTGATTGTAATATCGCATTAGCATAACGTCCAGTTGGGCAAATGTCTTGAAAAGTTAAAGATCATAAAGACGGTAAATTATTCGCTTTTCAAACTTGTAACCCATAAAGAAAACAGCAGAAAAAAACACAAGATTTATTCAAATTTCAGTCAAGTGTAGCAAAGTGTTAAATTACTTGAATAAGTTTTTTTTTTCTTTATTTTATTTTAAGCCACTTTGCAAATAACGTTTACAGCCCACACACACACACACACACATGTACGTGTTATGCTGAGGTAAGGCAAAGACTTAGAAAAATCATTATTGCCATCTTCACTACCGTGAATTACAAACTGTATAAAATCAGTGTTCATGAGAGAAAAAGAAACATGAAATTCGTTACAAGAGTTTTTGGTTCGAAAAAGCCATTGAGTCAATCTTGTGAATGGGAATTTTTATTTCAACGAAAACAATGATGGTTCAAAAAAACAAGAAAATTATTGCATGACCTTAATGAATCTGAAAAATTTTATGACAAGATTTTGAGCGTTTATTTGAACAATTCTTAATTATAAAATAAACTTCACATTTCGCTTTTATTTCCGTACAAATACACACACACATTGCTTTTGACGATTTATTTATCAAGTTTTATTTGAGGTTTTTGCTTTCAAATCATAGCGTTTTTTCTCTGTAATCAAGTTTTAGATATGACGAAACCAAAGTATAAGATTTAGAAACATCTATTCCAAAAAATGTGAATTCTTATTTTTCCGAAAAATTATTTCTTTAGTCATCAATTTGTATTTTGTTCCCTTCAAAGTAGTCCGACAGATAATAAGATCTGATATGTACTTTTCTGCATGTCCTTGAGTTCTTTCAGCAATTCAGTTTGTATCTATTAAATCGCTGCGTCACACGGTCCTTTTGTAGGTCTCTATATGTGGCTGGAGCATAATTGCTTTTGGCCAAAAGGATACGAATATTGAACGGTTTTTTGGACAAAATTCAGCAAACTTTGGAAAGAACTTCGCTGCCATACGCTTCATAACCAAAAGTTCTGAAAAACTTGCATTGCCAGCCGATAGGCCGATATTCTATGATTCGACGATTCTCTATAACAATTGATGATGATGTGCTGGGGCGTCCAGGACGAGCGTCGTCTTTTACCTTCTTTGAAAAGCCTGTACAATTTGTAAACATTTTTCTGACGCACATGCCACTGTTTCACCACTATTTCAAGGAAAGTTGATACAAATGCATTTTTTGTCCACAACATACAATCACTCACATGCTGTAAGCGTATGTATGTTCGAGATTCATCTTTTTCTTGTACAAACCTCGTAGGTATGTATGTAAAATGAATTTGTTTTAGAACCGCATAAAAAAACTAAAATAAAAAAATGTATTTATAAATTTTGCAAAACGTGTGTTTCATGAAGAATGACTTTTGTATTTGAATCGAAGAGAAAGTTAAAATCATTCTCAGTTTTCTTGAAGCTGCAAATCATAAAAAATATCTTACTTTCAGAGTATAAATGGATTTCTTTTTGGAAAACCTCTCACATTCTGACATCTAAATCAAGGCTGTAGTAATTGACTTTTGATATCGCAAATTTATTAGAAATGTTTTCGTTATTAGAATATATCAAGGTAACTTGCATGAATAAGTCATCTAAACTAATAAGTATTCGTATATCTATTGTCTACCCTGGCTGAACAAATTCTGACTAATACGGAGGAAATTTCTGCGAAACCAAATAGTTAATTTAACACAAATGATCGTGTATCCAAAGCAGTTGCCCACAAAGCAACGAACTAATCGTAAATCCGCCGATAGAATGTCGGTCGAACTAAAGATCAATGGCTTAACAGGAATTCATTTCAAAAATTTAGGATACAATTTTGCAAATTGCCGTGTGATTTAATAATATCATATATATTTACATGAAAAAATAACAAATTGTTTAAAAGTTACTAAAAATCAGTGCTAAGCACAAAAAAAATATACAGGACTTATCGCTTATTAAGCTTGCCCGACTTTTTGTGCTTATAAGTGAGAAATGTATTTAGATGCGTGTATGTGCGCCTTCTCAGTCGCAATAACAGATCTCGCATATGTGCACTTTGCAATATGTCCTTTAAAACACACATTTGAGTTTATGCATACCTTGGGAGCAATTAGTATTTACGTATGTAAATATTAATTCGATCTCTTTCTGAAATCACAAACATTTGTCAAAAAGTAAAATATCACAACGTATTGAAAATAAAACTCAAAATTAAATTTCAACTTTTTATTTCCGCTTAAAAATTATGGCATAAAATTTTAGTTTTCGAAGTATTTCCTCATACATTTAAAGAAAAATACATCTCCTTACGGCTCATAACATTTGCCTATTTTATTGGATATAGAAAATTCATATTATCATGGCTTTCCGCTATATAGACCCTTATGATTATTAATATTCATTCCGAAAATTAAATTAAGTTTTAGAAAATATTTAATTGTATTAAGATAACAGCTTCTATTTCAAAGAGAAAACAGAGATATTAAAGGCGAAGCTGAATTGTTAAATGCAAATAAACGAAGTGCGTATAAGCGATTAATAAGTGCCGCTGTTCAGCACAAGTTTTAAGAGGGGAAATCGAACGCACTTCACTGCATAAAAATTAATCAGGTTAAAACCAAAACTATAAATATAAAACTTAACTTACGATACCTATTCTTTGGACACGGACTGTCGGAATGAAACCGCCATTTGAATATTATTTTAATGCAATTGTAATTAAAAGACCTTAATACATAAATGACAAATACTTGTTATATATCGCTATGCATCACTTTTTTATAGTGAATTCAAATACATAATCATTTTGAGCGAAGGTGAGAGTTTTAAATATTAGTCACACGTATCAGTGCGTGATTAGAAATACTTTGTACGAAAGGCCGTGTGTAATCGTGAGGGCCAAAAGATTCGTTATGCCTGAGCATGAGTGAGTAGTGGCATCTTTTTATTGCGCTCGTTCATAAGCGTGAGCTGGAAACCAATCACGCGACCGCATTTAGTAAGTGCTATTATGCTATTATGTTTTTCAAAATTGATCAAATCGTTTTCCCTCTTTTCTTTTTACATATTTAATACGTTTTTTATTAGACCACTGTCTTAATTTCTTTAATATTATTGGTTTCGACAAGAAAAAGAAACTCAAACAAACAACCCAATTAGGAGTATTGCTGCGCACGCTTTAGCCGCAGACCAAAATTAGAAATATTAATTTTCTTTGGCCCGAAAAATAAAATTTATGATTCTTAAGCTGCGATCCGTTAAAGCATCATTCGAACAAAAATTCATCTTTTGTTGTTGTTGTGTTTTTGCTAAATCCAAACCCCATGGAAGCGTAAATGAAGTTTATGGTATTTTACCTTCTACTTTGTTTTTCTTTTCGGCATAATAAAAAACTGTTTTCTCCCTTCGTTTATAAAAAAAAGGTGTTGGCTATAAAATGTATAAAAGGTTTTTGCCTGAACGAAATAAACAAAACTGTTAAAAACAAATTTTAAAGGTCATCGATTCGTTGGAGTTCTTGTTAAAGCGTTGAACCTTTTTTCCTCCTTTTCTTCTGCGTTTCAACAACAAGAGCTTGACCCATTTAAATATGCTGGATTAATTTTAGTTTGCATGTTTTGTTCTTAACTTTCTCTCTGGTTTCGAGTGTTTGTTTTTGGACAGTTGAATCCAGATATAAACATCCGTGGGTGTAGTTATTTATTAACATAAATACATTTTGCATCAGAAACTAATTAAGAAAAGTTATAATAGTTATTAATGACTCTTTCGTCGTTTCAACGTATTTACAGTGTGTTGGTGTGCAGCTACGACCGACTATTAAGAAAAAGACTTTCTATTTGTCACTAAAAAATTTGTTTCCTCCTAAAATATTTTTCACAAATAGTTTTAACACAATTCCCTGAATTCCAAACTACCAAATGACATTTTTAATAAAACTGTACAATACAACATAAATTACGGATGTGAAGGTAGATTTTAAACCCTGGACACGTACCTGTGATATTAACTTGCCTCTGCTAATATATTAATAGGGTTCTGCTAAACCTAAACATTTTAGGTTATGCCCTAAAAATGAAATTAATATTGTACTAAAAATTTTATAAAAACTATATAAAAATGTATATTTGAAACAACATTTTGTGAAATAAAGTCATACAGGCCTAAAATGAAAACACTCATAAAAGAAGATTATGGAAACTTCCTGTGAAAAAATGCATAAAAATTCTTAGAAATAAAATATTGGAGAACGCCACTCCTTAGACTGTCTTCACACAAATCTCCAATAGTCAAAAGTCATAACAGTTTGTTGGTTTTTGTTTAGGAACTAAGAAGAGTTTTTCCAAATGTCAAGTTTTGGTGACTGAAAAAGGACTGCAAAAAGATGAGCCAAAACAATTATTGGAGGACACTCCTTATGTCTTTGAAGTTTTTTGAACTAAATAGGAAAGAGAAAAACAATTTTTTTATTATTCTAAATTTTGCAAATTGAATTTTATTAAGCTCTAAAGAAACAATATGTTCAGTAAATACTTGTGTCCGTAAGTCTTTTTTTTTAATAGTAAATCGATGTTTCTTTTCTCACAACCTAAATACTGTGATATCTATTTCAATATTGGAGCCGTTGATAGTACTTATTAATTTGATTTTTCACATCTGATTCCAAGGGCTTTGAACTATATTTGGTCTTCTTCACTTTTGCTGCTAAGCCAAGGAACCTTTTTTCTATTCTTTGGTTGAAAACGTTTTCAGCCACACTGTGAAGGTCTCTACCCGATTGATTGGGATCATCATTCATTTTTTTCAGATATCCTTGAACATCCCAATTCTGATGCCGAAACTCTGTACAAACTAAAATACTGTTTTCGCCCGTTGTTTAGGACTCTTTGAGAAGTTCATAGCGCTGTTTTTGCAGCAAATTATTGAATATGTCTTTTGTTTTGAGGGTAAATTAATATTAATGAGGGTATTCCTTGTCTGCCAGAAACTTTTGATAGACAATATAAAATTTGATGTCATCTATTTGCATGAAACCGAGGCGGTAAATATGATGTTGAGGATCAGGCTCGATAATTAAATTTTACAGACCTTCTTTTAAAGACAAACCAGCGATAGATATGACGGTATATGAGTATTTGGTAATTTGATTATAATGATGTTCATCAGGAACTTCATTTCATCTACACTAAACTTATTGAAAAGCAGACTAACCAGATCACTAACGAAAAGTTTGTAGGCTGTGACATATTTTAAATTCTCTTATTTATAGGTGATATTCTCAACCATTTTCCATGGGGCGTATTGGTCTTCTTACTTTATATAGGTCAGCATAGAGTACTTCGTGATTCAAACTGCTAGAAAAGCTGGAATAAAGTGCGTTATCTAATAACTGAGCTCGGGCGCGTGACTGAATTTGTTCAATTAAAGTTCGTCGAATAAGTTTTTTGTTTTCTACAGATAAAAATACGCTGACAATTCAATCATTTAAGGGCAGCTGAGCATCAAACTTCATTTCATTCAAATTAGACAGACAGAGTGAAGCTTTTGTATCACGGAAGTCAGCATTGGAAGCAACAGCAAAATTTATTGGAATATACCAGATTTTGCGCTCCTTAAATGTTCTGTTCTCTATAAAGTTTTTTGTTTAAGGGTCCTTGTAGTTACCTGTGACTGTCAGTATTGAATAGCCATCATGATGGATCGATGTTTTCAACATTTTGTAATGGACACAGGAAGCTGCTTTATGTTGTATGCCTGAGCTGACTTTTCCAATTCTGTGAAGAGATCCTCTTCTTCGTCTGGGCCGCACTGGTTCAAAGTTGACATTTTTTGTTTAATTCTCAGTGTTTATGAAATATTTTACAGTTTTAAACAATTTTAGAGAGAAATTACGAAAGTCTGAATCTTAAGCTCTTCACTAGTTTATTAGTGACAGAAACATAAGCGGCCGTGAGGTTAGATCCAATTTGTTGTTTTAGGCAATATCTATAGGTTCTTATGTAAAACAACAGCTTCTGGTAATTTTTGGAAAAAGTGTAACTTTTGCATAGAAAATTTAATGTGCAGTTTTTCTAGAGGATAAAATACAGGTGACGCCAGCTGGATGGGCGATTAAAAATTAATTGAATTTGTATTTTTAGAGTCTTCAGAGAAGAACAAATGGCCAGAGCCCTTAACAGCGAATGCAAAAATGTCAAACTTTACTTTCTAAATATTAAGTATGTTTAGACGATGATTTCCAGAACAGCCAAGGAGAATGGGCTGACAAAACATTTTTGGAAATCCTTTTTAGATCAATTGAAGAAGTTGGGATTTTACGAAAATATAAAACTTTTCTTTGGAGGACGAATTCCAGGACAAAAGAAACAATGAATAAATGGATTAAGAAATGGATTGGATTCTTTTCTTAGAAACTCTATTATAGAACACAAAAAAATTTGTTCAACATTTGTCCGTCTGGCGCTCACTCCGATTAGATTATATTTCGCTTATTTTTCATCTACTGCGTTTGAAAATGTACTCAAAATTTGCTGCCAAACGACAGGGTCGTGTCAGGGGTTGTAAATTTTAAAATTGTAATATAATACGTATGTAAACTACTGCTTTCTCAGCCGCAGATTCAATGATCAGCAATTGTAAATTTTCAACTACTGCCGGGATATCAGTTTCCTTGCAGTTGCGCAATCGAACTTATCAAAACAGTTTTCCAATGTTTTCTCACAACTCATTTTTCTCCACTACTGGCATCCATAAATACGTGCCTTCGTATGTAGATACATAATGATAAGTTTCTTACTCTCAGTCCGTTTCTGTCAGAAACAATTCATTGTGCTTGAAAACGAAGATGGGGTTTTTTCTGCTGCTTCTTGTTTTCTGCAAATAATATTTTATTTTGTTTATTTATTATATTTTGAGGGCCATTCGTTTAGTCATCCACAATGTTTTTATGTTTGTTTTGTTTTTCAATTTAATTATCACTTATTGCTTTTGCTCTTTATCAGTATTTTTGCATATTTCTTATTGCGTTTGTTGCTTCAAAGCTGTTTTCACCAAAGTTGGTTTCGAGGTCTTTGCGCTCTTGAACGAACCAAAATCTGGTTTAAGCTTTAAATTTGTTTCTCTTTCTTTATCAGGGTCTGCAACGTGCAGCTTAAAACTCAAAACTGGGGAATTAACGATACTAATTTAAGAATGTCAACATTAAGGACACGATATTTTTTTAAAGTATTTTTTAATACAAGTTTTATTCTGTTTTAAATTAAGAGCGTAATGACAAACAAACTCTACCAAATT
This sequence comes from Epicampocera succincta, assembly GCA_932526305.1. Lineage (NCBI taxonomy): Eukaryota > Metazoa > Arthropoda > Insecta > Diptera > Tachinidae > Epicampocera > Epicampocera succincta. Next base: position 67,016,652 of record OW052034.1, read on the forward strand.
AATGGACGGCTTGTTAGATTATACGTCCTGTCAAAACTTTTCAGTTTTTCTGCAGGCAAGTCAAGAACTTCGTAGTTTTCTGTTTCTAAAAATGTTTGAATATATGTCATTCTGTTTGGCTTAGAGTTTTGAATTTAATTTGGGAGAAAGAATTTTAATTAATTATAAATAAATGGAAAAAAGAACCGAGAAAAACTTTGGAACAATTTTCCAAAAAAATAATGATTTTTGTGTATTTACTATCACCGAATTGTTTTAAGATTTGCTTAACAAAACATTCATTCAACGTTCTACATAAATATTGCAACAAATAAAATCTTATATGACAGAATTTACTATTTAATTTAAAAGATATTACAGTTGCAAAGAATCTTTAATTTGTCCTTTGTCGTAGCTTCATCGTAAAGTTGGGTAAAGTCTAAAAATTTCGTAATTACCCAAAACTAGAAGATCTATATTTGTCTTCAAGTCTCACTGCTATTTTACATTGAGCAGTATTTGTAGACAATTGCTGCAAACTATATGATACAATTTAGAGATATAGACATTTTTTAACACAACAAGTTCAATGGAATGTCTAAAATTTGGTTTTTACTAGCCCACAAGCTTTACGGCAATATCTGCGCCTTATGAACGCCATCTAGTCGTTTGAACTTGCACAATTTCTTCGATTAAACAAGTACTTATTTCTCCAATAGACTTCTAAGTGATCAATCGTTGCTGGCTTATCAGCATCGACAAGAAATTTGATGTACACTTATGAGCACTGGCTCTAGTTCTTGAGCTAATCCGGCCACCAAACAAAGTGAGGGCTCCAGACGCTACCCGGCATGTGGCGCCGCCTACGAGTCATTTGCCGACTGGCCGATGACATCTTCAACGGCGATAATTTTGCTGGTTGACTTGACGATAAAAATCTGGTTCAATTGCCAGTCGATTCTACTTTTTACATTTCCTTCTTCGTGCTTCTCTTGAATTTGTTTATTTTAAGATTGTGTCGGGGTGGGGATATTGTGAATAGTCATAGGAAAATGAAACGATTACAAAAACCTTTTCTTAGAACTCATAACGTATATATGTATGTGCATGCATACAATATATATGTATATTAAATTCAATAGAAAAATTATTTTATGATTAACATTTAATAAAATAAAAAAAACAAACAAGTTTGCTGATATTCGTGGCACAATAAATTAAATCTGTAGCTATTTAATTTAATTCTTAATCCAAACCAGTGGAAATGCGTCTACTGCACGTTAAAAGATTCACTGCAAATGAAATGTTTTTATTGCGCTTTTATTATATTGTAGTCTGTGTGCACGTGTATGTAAACAATTAATTTAAGTTGGTTTATTGTGTATTTTTCAGTTTTGCTCTGTCCAAGTTACTAAAGCACTGATTATTTAAGATACATCTCATATAAAGTACATATATGTACAAAACATACGTATAAAGTTTTCGTTTTCGAAACAGTTAAAGCGATATATCCAACTTGCTACATAATGAACAGGCAATTGTTGCCGTAGCGGACGCCCAAGTTATTATGGCGTCACATCGCTGCACAAATGGAATTTTCCATCTGCCATTCTTCAACACTTTGTTCCTTACGAAAGCAGAAATACTCAAAGGCAACAGTACTGCGATGACAACTGGATCCGCGAAAACACGGCCATGCACCTCATTTATGTCATCGGGGACTACCAAACCTCAGTCAGACCTTTTCAGCCAAGGGTAGGCTCCTCAACAAAATTACCAATGCCAAGATCCCTCCTTTCAAGGTGAAGCTTTCAAAAAAATCTACTCAACCGAGCTTCTGAGAAGAAGAATCCCTTCTCCTCTATACCCTAGAAAGCAGAGAGCTCCAGGTGCAATTCGACAGTTTGCCATACATGACAGCGATTCGTATATAATAGAACCGGGTCTATGCTGGCCGTCGCGTTGATGCCCATTTCTTTTACAGTGCCATATTGTACGGATTTCCCATAAATGTTTGGTAAAACCAAATAGTTGGTAATAAAAGTTAGAAAACAGCTTTAAGGCTCTCTCCGATTTATGGTTTAATTATATTTTTTATAATATTTTCTTATACTTTTGAATTTCAAGTCCGTTCAGGCTCTTTTGTTTAAAATATGGTTCTTATTTTCTATTGCTATTTTATTGGTTTTTTCTGCCGCCTCCCACTATTTAAAACTTTTTATTTTTGCAGTTAAGAGTATTTAAACTTTTGTTTGATTATGCTTTAATACTCTCATACACCATTCGTATGCTATTCAATCGAACTTTTGTTTTACGAGTGTTTCTCTTTCTCTTTCCTTTTCCTTTTACAGCGCTTAACAGTGCGGCGGTGGGAAAAATATTTTCGTACTTGTTATTTTTCACTTAAGGAAAGGGATTATCTTTTGAATGGCGTTCGCAATTGAAAGTTCAGGGTTATGCGGCAATAATTGAACGTATTATCTGATATGAAACGTTATTGTTTAAATTTCAGCCAAAAGATAACGACGCATGTGTGAATAAACAACAACTCTAAAATATTAATTAATTTATTATTTAAGGTAAGTTGACATTGAATTGGGCTGGAATGGAGCTGTTTTTGAATGCTTAAATTATTAATGATATGAAAGTTCTATATTGTTATTGTATCTGGTTGCTTAACCAGATGTTTAATTTATTAAAAGTTTTTAGTGACTTGCCGTTGTGAAAAATCGAAATTTCGAAATAATAGTCTATGGGAGCGATAAATATGCTGCTGTACAATAATATAAATATAATTGTTGGGGCTTCAGTTTTATTTTTATCCTGGTGGTCAATTATGTGAGATGTTTTCAATTGAAAGCATTATCTCTACTCGGAAATTTCTAGCAGAAAACTAAACAAAATAATATTTAATTCATACGTTTAAGTATTTAGTTTCCACTGCCTTTGTATTTATTTATTTATTTTTTTAATATAAATTCCTTCAACATCCTTGCCATTTGTTTCGCATTCAAAATCTTCCCTATACAGTTGTAAAAAGGAGTGAAGACAATAAGTCGTATTTAGTTTCGCTTAAAGCACACAATAAATCGACAGGCACGAAATTATAATTCAAAAAGATAAGTGAACTGTACAAAAGACTAATAGTTTGCATAATCGCAAAACATTATTCGAACCCACTTCAGTACGCCAGGAGACATTCAAAATGGCCGGCATGTTATTTAATTTACGTTTTGGCGATAGGCTTTTCAATCCAGGTAACATTTAAAACTGGAATTCATTCTGTGTTGCTCTGAATCAAAACTTTCTTACCTGCTGCAACAAAGAAAAACAAGGACAATAGATTCTTGAAGACTTTGGGTTTCTGCAAACTTATTATTAAGCACAATAAACGTCATTGTAATAGGCACAGAACAAAAGAATTTGTTGTGACAATTGAACTTTTTGTCATTCGAACTTTCTTTGTAAATTGATGGCTAAGTCTAAAAACTTCGCTTCGAAGTGCTGAATTCACAATTGAAATTACGGAATGTTTTTTGCAGATGAAACTGATTCTCTTACATACATCTTAATACATACTTTACGGCCCTCAAAAACTCTGGGTTGAGGTTTCATATCTTTGGTTATAAAAAAGAAAAAGAAAAGTAGACGTGTGCAGAAAAAACTTTAGCAGCAACCGCAGATCTTCGTACAGCCTTTGTGTCTTTTCAGGTTTCAAAAAAGCGTTTCTTAAAAAGTTTTGTTCACTTCGATTTTAAGATGCCAAAATATAACACATATTTTAAGTGCTCGTTTGGCAATAGAGGCTTTACAGAGGACGCCACAATGGTCACTTTGCAAGCGCGATTGAGCTTTATGGTTACCTGCTGCAGATGTGACGCAAATATATCAACAGGATTGTGCCATTTGGCATACTTTTTCTCTTGGAGACTTCTAAAGTCGTGTGCTTCTGTCTTATAGCTAATTTAGACTATAATATTTTTCAACTTAGACGTGCGAGTGCTGTAGTGTAAATTCTGAATGTTAAGTAAGTGACAAATAATACGATAAGACGACTTTTTAATTTCCAGAATTTATTTTAACTATAAGATATTTCATTACATTTTTACAAAATTACAACTTGACCAGTCGATCGAAGGCGTGCCGACGTTGATTGCGTGTTTCGGCATCATACATCGAGGAGATACAATTTTGCTGAATAGCACTTCGTTATCTAGTAGAGAACAATTACTTTGACTGCTAAATATTTTCAAAGGCCAGATTTAGACAACTGAAACGAGTGTGATTTAGACGACTTATTCAGTAACTTGGAATTTTATGAAAAAAACTCGATAGTTATAGACAGGCTTTAAATTGTATGCTTGCGGAGAACGATTGCGTAAGCAAGTGGATTTTTGTTTTTGAACAAAACCCATCGGATCATAAAAATCAGAGCAAATGATTTTGTATATCCCAAAATTTAGCACTGGCAGCAGTTGGCTGGTCGGTTGTCGTTATGAAACTGCTCAGCCGCCGCTGATCGAAACTTTTCAAACGGTGTATTTTCTACTCATGTTTTTTATAACATTTTCGATGTGATGATGTGACTGATACGTTCGATTTTATGACACTCTATTACATGAAAACATATAAACCGCTTTTACGCCTCATTCGGTCAATATCCTTAAAGTCAGCATTGCGGAGAACATGGCTCAAATTCTGCCGGATTGGTACGCGAGTCATTGCAAATTGAACTAATCGAAGCTGTGCTCTTATTATGGTAAGAAGTCGTGGCCGATGTTATTATTTTATTTTTTAATGGCATCCACCTCATTAGACTTTTAACTAAAAACTGAATTGCTTTATGCCCTTTATGCTCAGCCCACTTAAGACTGGGAATTTTAGTCTTTCTTTCAATTTTAAACAAAAAAATTAACGAATTGTAAATAAAATGGATTTGAAACCGGGCGAACTCTCCTACAACTTTGTCTACGGCAGAATGGCCAAATGTCACCTGCTGTCCAGTTTCCCATTCCATTATTTATTATTTTTATAAGACAAATCCAAAACTGAACAAAAGGTCAATGCAAAATGAAATGGGAGAGTAATAATGGTCATTAAAAAGCAGTCTGCAAACAAAATGTATAAAAGTAAACAAAACTTTTCTCAATACTTACATATCTTGTACATATTGGTATTGTCCACCTATTCATAAGGGTAGTCATATACCCACATGTATATATTCATGCATATATTGATATTCTGAAAATTGTGTACGAAGGTATTACCACAATACGTGCATGTCCGTACTGTTTGGACGGCCGACTGTACAGGTCTTGTAAAGCTGTAAGAAATTCTTAAGCACAACACAAATTATCAGTTCACTTCACTGAGAAGACATTTTAAGCTAAAAAAAAAAACTCGTTTGATACATCAAATGCCCTTTTGTTGCCATTAACTGTATATGTGTTTGTTTCGTTTTACCTTTTTATTTCTTATTTTAAATGATTCTACATATAAATTGTACCCTCATAAAAATTTGTTAAATTATAGATTCAACCTGTGTCTTTGTCTCCCCCGCATGTTGATAATAGCAGCAGATAATAAATTTGAACTCAGATTTATCTTCAACAATTTATATGGCCTATGGACATACTTCGAATTTTATGCGTCTCTAAATTAATCTAAGGCCAACCTACATACTAAAGGTGAGGTAGTAGGTGGAACGGTTCATTTACCTTTGTTATTCTAATCATTATTGTTATTAGGATCCCAAGAAATACAAAATCTAAAACTTAATACAACACGACAAAAGAATAACTTGCTGGTATGCAGACAGATTTGTATCTTATTCGATCCTACCTTTGAATAGATTAGTGTCGGTGTGTGGCATTCTTATACGAGTATCTCTGCTAAATGAACGGCCAAGTTAATTGACATGTTGGCCTGTCTGATGTTTATATTTCGTAGTTGTTTTTATTTAAATCTGTTCTTGTTTTCAACGTTTTTGTACAAACGTAACCTACTCATCAACACACCCAGACCAGGTCATCGGCAACATTGAATAAATCAAAGCATAGATACAATTTTTGTTTTTATTGTCTTTCTTAAGGTTTAGAACATTTTCCAAGTTGTAATTTAAACATTTTGTAATACTGAAACTGGACGAGATACTTCAGTGGCAGTGTTAGCAAGTCCAGCGTATAGGCATGACGCAGCCTGTATAACCCAAATGCCAAGCTGGCATCAAAGTGCAGAAACGTTTCGGAATGTGCAAGACCATCAGTATCGCTACAATATCTCGCCCACGATGCTTGTTACCCATTTGCCTATTTGTCTCTTCAGAAGACTTTCGTTGAAGCCAAAGTATATAAATAGTACATCAAAACCATGATATAATAAGTTACCGTCATGCTTTATTTATTTGCCATCTCTGTGCCTTCGGACAATCAGAAATTGAAAAACTTCACTTCCATGTCTGTGTTTCATGCGTTTTTGTTTTTTTCTCTCCTTTTAAAAATTTGCTGCTTTATTTTGTTAAGCTGCTGTTTTGCTCATGCTCAGTATCATAGAAGAAATGTCAGACAAGCGACAATGTTCAGAATTAAAAGCAACTTTCAGAAAGTCAACATATCGCAAGACAATCTGAACAACTAATTGTTTGAGCCAATGCCAATTTCTGTAATATTTAAAAAAAAATATATAACTTGAAAGCTAAAATCAATTAACACTCAGTGTAAAGTGATGACTACAGACAAAATCATATAGATTTGGTTTAAGTTTTTTATATTGTCCTCTTGTTCTTACAAAATAATATTACGATTAATAGATTCAGACGGCGTCACATAAAAATAGTATTAAACCAAACAATTCTGCTATAGAAATAGTGAAAGAAATTCTTAAAAAGTGAATTTGTTTTCTCATTTGCAACATGTTTTTTTAGTTTGTCCCAACGATTTTTCTGAACTTTGTGTTGCAAAATTTCATCAGGCCTCAATAAATTCAGCCTTTTCATCATCCTGCTTCAATAAATGCGGCATATTTTGCCCCTGACCCAACCAAATAAAGCGCTACGCGGAGTTACTGGCAAAAAGTATTATACAGTCCTGCCCTCCTGACCACATCACTCTAGTAGCTGCCACCTACATATGACTGGCTGGCAAAGCACGTGAAAACAACAAGTTCACCCAACGGAATTGGTCTTCCGTCAGATTAGGTCATAATGGCAGTTGCTGACATAAATCAAAACTCTGTTAAGTTTAATTCCCTAATACTTTGATAAATAAAATTATTCGAGATGCCCACGCAATTAGCCGATTATTCAATAAGTGTTAGAAACCAAGTGGACCAGAAATACCTTATATTAATATTCGAATAAAACATTCTGAGAAAATGCACCCTGGTTAATTATATTCTAAGCATTCAAAAACTATTTTCAATTTTCGATTTTAACTGACGATATACAAATATTTCGAAACCCGAATAAATGGCTGGATATCAGCAAAATTAGTTTTTTTCTGCCAACCGGTTTTTAGGTTTAACGGCTGATTTAGCGTTACACCCTTGAATTGAAAATCGATGCTTTTAGAATTTTATGCAGAACTAAGATATACATTTTGGGCGGTGTGGACTAATCTTCTACCTCTTAGAGAAATCTAAAACTACCCTTAAAAGAGAGGAATGTATTCAGTGGAAACATTCTGCAAAAAAATTGTTATAAAATTCTATTATAAGTATCCGAACACAAGTAAGTTGAAAATGCATCTTTGCAAATGTATCGTACAGAAAGCGGACTACCTTGTATCTACAAATTATATATATACAATATAAAAGTGAAATGTGAGTACCGAAGCATTTGTTGAAGACATTTTGCTGAAAGCTGTGGGCAATTGTACACGATTAACAAACAATATCCAAAAAAAAAAATGCAGTATTAAAAACTTTATCTTAAAATTAAACTTAAACTTTATCTTAAAAACTAAAACGAAAATTTTAAGTGGCCAATGTCCACAACCACTATAGCTTGGGAAAATAGAACGCCAGCCTCACCTCAAATTTGATTACAATTTATGAATGTATTTCTGTGCACGTATTCCTGCAACTTTCTTGAAATGGACTTTTTGTATCTCTATTAGTAACAAAGTTTTACTTCTTTTGTTATTTGTGGTCTTCATTACAATGGAGTGGTTGTTTGTGCTGGCCACATGTTGGCTGTCACATGTGAGGCATGTGTCAGTTGTCGTGTTTTCATTATCTTGCTTGTGCCCAACTCTGCCTATCAATTGATTTATTTCTGATACACACACACTTACATACATGTGTGGACGATAATACCTGTTTCATTGATTTTAATTATTAGGTTTAAATGATACCAAAATTACCTGTTTGCTTGGCGCGACTGCATAATTTTGTATATACGAAGCTGTTAAATAGTGTTGTTAGTTGTTATTTACTTGTTTATTGTTAATAATTTTCATTTGTGTTACATTTTCTGTGCCCTACAAGAACTATATGTATGTATTATTGATATTTCCAATTAAAAGAAATTTATATTTAGATATTAGCAAATGTTGTAAAGGGGCGAGTTTTACATTAACTATAAGAATCGTATCGAATAAGAAGCGTTCAAAAACCCCATCAGCAGTGTTCTTGTGTAAACATTGCTGATGTGATGCTATTTAAATATACTTTGAGAAATTCGGAAGGAGAAAATTGTTGTAATTTGTTTGCCTTTTTTTTTGCATTTCTTACAATGATTGCGATAATTCAGTTTTACTTGCTTAAATTTTAGTTCATAATCTTTGCCCCGACATTTACATGCCATAATTTTTCTCTGTGTACATACGTTTGTTCATATATTATTGCCTTGTGTGGAACAGGCAGCAAAAACAGCCAAGAAAACAAGATTCTTAAATTAATAATAAAAAGTTCCATTTTGAAGAGCTAAACATAAAACGTCTGGTGGTTAATACTCGCATTTGCCGCAAAACACTTTAAATAAACTTGGTTACGAATCAATTTTATATGATTAAAGGCTGGCTGTTTAAATCAAAATTTCTAGCGTTTTCCAGATGCTATACCAGTATTTAGTGGCTTTTATTTCACATTTTTAGGGATTGTGTGAGTTGATCTATCTGAAGCAAAACTTAAAAATATGCTCGTAAAAATAAAAAAATACACACGAAAATCATAAAAAACTTCAATTGCGTTGTGGAGGAAAATTTTAGGCGATAATCTAAATCAAAAAGTTTTAAATGTTTCAGAGAAAACAAAAACCCAAAATAACGAAAAGTTCAAAGTATTTAAGTTTAAAAACAGGTAAGGATTTGCATGACCTGAAAATTTGCCTGACCGAAAAAGCTTTTTAGCAACTGTCGCATAAAAAGCGCCTCTAAATGATTTCTTAATAATTGCATTTTCAATTAAAGAAAATGTATCCCCCCTCGCGGCCTTTCCTGCTTGTGTTCTATCAAATCGATCATTTTCTGGTTGGAAGAGATAGATTCATTCTTTTTTTCAAACGTCTGAAACTTGATTTACTGGCAACGAGCTAAGCAAAAAAAAGTGTATGATTAATGGCTAAACTTTTGGTAAGAAGAGAAGAACAAGAACAAACTATGAAAACTTAAGCAGAGTTGGAAGAATTTTTAAACTACATTCATATTTGTGTAGTTTCTGAGACCTCTAGTGTGTAAATAATATTTTCCAAAAGTCTTTAATCATATTTCAAAAAAAGGAAAGATTTAAAAGACGCAGCATGTTTTTGTTGTTGTTGTTGTAACACCTCTTCAGGGCTTAATGTTCCATTAAGCATGAAGGTGTAAAGTTTTGATTTGAATTGTTTAGGGTGTTCTGGGCTTTCTCATTTTTTTTGACAAGAATTTAGTGTTAAATGAATTCCCTTGTTAGAGAAAGAAATTATTTTAAAACGCAAATACGCTGGAAGATAAAAAATGCGTACAAAATGAGTTGAAGAAGAATGTGTAGGCTGCGGGCAACGTTCAAAAGCAAACAACCATTTTTAATTGTTTATTTTAGAATGAATTTTGGAATATCAAATATCCGGCATTAATAACTAATAAAACGTTGTAACATAAATTTAAGTCATTAGAAAAGTTTGTTTTACCGCCTACGCTTTCAGTGCGCTATTTTCCCAAAAATTTACTTTCACTTCCTGCTAAAGATTGTACGTAATAACATTGAGTTAATCCACCGCACTTCAGCTGCAGTTCTCACTAGGATTATGAATCTAAGAGATAAATTTCATTACATGTTTTTTTTTTCTTTTTTTCGTCTATATGAAGCAGAAGTTAATAATTTTGTTCATGTGATATTTTTCATTAGTTACGTGTTCATATCTGGGTGAACGTGAACGTGGTGAACAGGGATGTGAAAAAACTCTGTGTTTTGGGGCTTCTAGATTCTGGATGCCAAAGTAACAAAACATGTACCCGGAATGGAAGCTGAAATTTCTTTTTGCTTCCCTTTTTTTTATTAAACACTTCTCCCTCGTTAGACACAAAACATTGCAACTTTAATTTTAAACGGCAAACTATCAGAAATGCTAAAAATTACAGGGTTTTCCGAAATTATCAGCACAAATTGATGTTTCAACAGAAGTATTTACGAATAGGTTTATAATGGCCATTTTTTGTGCCGAAAATTCGTTTATATCCAAGGAACTAAAGTTTTGCTGAACATTATTTACCACAGCAAAGTGATGTATGAAAAATCAAAATCAGTTAATCGATAGTGGTTTTGTATAGTCAAGCCATTGCGTTACATGTCTGGGGAAAGCAAAGTAATCGGTAACTTTTCTATAGAAAAACTGATTTATCAGAAACGCTTTTAAAGAAAAGTTTATGCAATTCATTCAATTTAAAGAATTTTCTATGAAACAAGAATAATACTTAGCAGCAGAGAATAAAGTTATCGATATATTTTAGAGAAAAACGGAAGTAATCGATGCTTTTCATACAGTCCAAATAATATATCAATTAATTTTTTTCTAAAATAAAAATTTATAAAATATTTTTCGGAAAAAATCTATAATAAGCAAATTATCTTATAGTAAACAAATTAGATTAAAGACAGCCCTGGGGCAGAAATCTTGAATTCAACAAAATGCTTTTATAAAGTTATCGAACTATTTGGAAGAACAGTTAATACTACTGTCCCACCATTCCATAGAAGAGTAAATTTATTTACATAAATAGCGCAATTGCTTCGAAATCGACAGAAATTCAGAGAACTTATACTTGTATGCAATAAATCTGCATCTGTATTCGATAATATGTCTGAAGTTATCGATATTAGTTAAAATAAAGCATAAAATAAAAGTATAGTCAATCTTTTCTTGGACAATATGTAACTGTATTTACAATAATCTCTATATATGTATATTGAAAATAAATATAAGTTGACTGTATTTCTATTAATTAAAATAAAAGCCATAAACAAATTTTTCTTAACTACCTGGATCGTCTGTCAGGTCTTTTTTAGTTTTACAAAATCGATTAAACTAAATCTAAAAACGATTCCCTCCGTTCGAATTAATAAAATGTTGAGTTTCAGCCGTTTATAAAAGGCTCTGAGGTTCAATAATTCTAACGGTTTTGTTAGCGTTACGCTTCTGCATCTGCCGAACCAACTCTATAGTAGTTTTAACCGTATCACAATGTTAGGAATTGCCTGGCATGCAGCACAATTTCATGAGTTTTTTTAATAATCCTCTTTTTCAATGCAACCACAGCCAGTGGCAAACACTTCCACCGCGAAAGCATGAGTTTAATAAAATATCTACCAGCACATACATAAATATTTATAACATACTTGATTGCAAGGAAAAACAAAGGAGATGCAAAACAAAAATCTAATAAATTTATTAATAATGAGAGCAAGTTTTTTATTGATATTTTTTTTTTTTTGTACATTAAACATTACGATTTTCACCGCAACGTCAACGCAGTTTGTAAAAAAACAACAACAATAACAATTTGCATAATTTGTTTAAACATGATTTATAAATACATACGAAACCGCAATAAAGTTTTTGCTTTATACATCAAAATATTTCACTATTTATTATTTATTTATACATATTTGGTTGGATTAAAAAGCAAACAATTATCAAAATGGGTATATAAGATATATATTAATATACAATATTTATTATTTTGGCTGATTAATGTGCTATGCGGCACTAAGACAGTGTAAACAACCGCTCGGCGTGTTTTGCTAAAACAAACACCACCTGTTCTAATCCAAAATGTAAATATTCCATAGAAGTATTTGCAAAAAATCGTAGGCGAAGTCAAGTACTATATTTTGAAAAGCCGGAAAACTGCTTTGGAGTCTATTTATTAGTTTAACTTGGCCAACTTCATCTATCGCTCATTTTAATGACTTCCAATCTGTCGCGATTGAATCAATTAATTTGCTTTTAATTTTTTTTCAGTTGGCGAATGTTGACGTTTGACTTCCTGGCACAGTCCCGAAGTGCAGTAATTTATTTATTTTTTTTTTTATTAAAAATAAAATCTATTCGCAAATAAAGAAAAAGCTTTGCATTTCTTTGTAAAAATATTTGGAGCTAGAAAGAAGAAGAATGCTGTCGGTTTTTTGGACAGCATTTCTTGAAAAGTTTATGTGAATAAATAAGATAATTTTAAAAATGTTTAATGGATCAAATGACTAAATATGCACTTTGTGTGGCTCTTCGCATGATGTTGCGATGTAGGCGAAAATGGTTTGGTTTCAAACTTTCTATCAAAAAGAACAAATATTAATATGTGAACTTAAAGAATTCAATCGAATTTTAATACATATTTTTAGGGAGTAGAAAACAATACTGAAGCAAAAATTTACACTAAATAGAAATCAATATTGTATCATTTTAATTCAAAAGTACTTACTCGCACCAAGCTTAAAAATCTTAAATTGGTTAAATATTTTAAATTATCTTTCTAGCCTTTATGAAACAATTTCGTAACCTGAGTTCCTGCAGCGGATTTTTCAGTTCACACAGCAGTATGTTGCTAAAATAACTTATCTCAAAACACCTTCTGTAACCACGAGTCAAATTTCTGGCATTCCTTTTTTATTACCGCCAAAATGAAGTCAATTCTACTTTATTTGAAAACAGCTTTTAATACCATAACATTATTATAATTACATTCCATTTTTCTGCTACGTCTCAAAAAAAAGTTCGCCCTGATACTTTTTTCATAAAGCATTTTTCTAAAACCAAAAAATTCTTGCAACTAAAATCCTAAAAAGCGTACAACACAATACAACAGGGACCAATTACAAGACTAACACCACATTAATGGTCTACCTCATTAAACGAACGCTTACTGCAGACAAACGTACCCAAATAGACCGAAAATTATCAAAAACCGAGAAAAAAGAAATATTTTTGTTCTTAATCCTAATAAATGTGGACCTTAAACCTTAACAACAGCAGAGAACAAGGTGACGCAACATTTTCGAATGAAGCAACAACGATTTTTTTTTAAGGAAAAGCGAAGAAAAACACATGCAATAAAAAGCAAAACTCAAACACTTGTTCAACAAAATTAAGTTCAAAGATAAAGACTCAAAGGCAACATCCAAACTTGAAAAAACGAAACTACACAAAAAACAAACTTTGGAACGAAGCAATAGGAAACTACTGCAACAAACATGAGACTCATGTTTATCAAAGGGAACCTAATGAAACTGTCTGTGGGTTGTGCTGTAGGCCTTTCATTAAATTTCTTAGAAAAACAAAACAACAACAAAAAATATAAACAGAAAATCTTAAGCTTATGGGAAAAACTTTAATGGTTTCCGTAATTTAGCTCAAATCCGCATCTGTCAAGGTAGTTAAAGGAACGACTTCTTTTACAGATTGTAGAAAAATAAGAGAATTTCAGAAACATAAAAATTGTGACAAATTAGTAAAAGTTTATTATAAAGAAGTTTTATTTGCTGAAAGCAATTAATGAAAACTATGAGGCCTCACAAGACAAAATTCTTGTTCGTAACGCTTCAACGTTGCGTTATCGATTACTTTTCTAAATAAATATTTTATAAAAAAAAAAAACAACATCATTAAATTGTCTTAAGAAAACAAAGCCGTAATTGAAAAATTCTCGGCCATAATAAAGGTTTTTCTTATTTTCTTAATTCATAAAAAGTTATTCAAACATTCAATAGGAACGTGAAGTTTTTCTACAGAGAAGAAAATTGTGAAAAAATAAATTTATTAACATTATATAGAAAAATTATCGTATAGGAATTTTCCATATAGGAAATTGCAGCCACCGATGCATTTTCGGTAAAAAATTAAAACTATCAATAACTTTTCAACATAAAAGTAAAGTTATCGATAACATTTCTATAAATAAGTAGACGACTCTCGACTCGTTAGTTAAGTTTTCATGATACAATTAAAAATTTACGGACCTACAACAAATTTTCTTATGGTTTTAATCATACGATGATTATTGGTAGAGTTTCCCCTTTTCTCTCACATGAATGAACATTTGCAAAAATTCTTTCAAAAATTCCAAATAATTTTAATAAAATTAAAAGGAACACTCGATATCGATATTAATTAAGTTTTTTTCAAAATTCTCTTATATGCGCTATAAATAAAAAATGTTTTTATAAAAAACTAAAATTATCGGTAACTTGTCAATATAAAAGTAAAGTTATCGATCACTTTTCTGTATAAAAGTATAAGTATCAACAACTTTTTTATACAAAAGTTAAATTTTTGATAATTTTGATAGGAAAAGTTGTCGATAGCTTTTGTATATAAAAATTCTTTTCTACAAAAGATTAAATTTAGACACAATTTGTCTATATAAAAGAAAAAAATAAATTTAAAGACGACTTCTCTCTGTACAAGAAAAGTTAACTTTTCATATTAAAACTAAAGTTATCGGTAACTTTTCTGTATAACAGCAAAGTAATCGATAACTGTTCTTTAGGAAAGTTAAGCTATCAATAACTTTTCTACAAAAAACAAAACTTTTCTATAAGAAATTAAAATTACCGACAATTTTCCTACAGAAAATTCAACTTATTGATGTTCTTTCCCATTGAAAAAAATAAAGCTATTGGTAACTTCTTTATAAAAAAGTAAAGTTTTTGATAACTTTTCTACAGAAAAGTTATGCCAAAGATACATATATGGGATAGAAGAATTATTGATTATTGATTATTCTCTGCGGAAAAGTAATGTTGAAGTTGTAAATAGACTTTCTATAAGAAAGTAAATTAAACTTACCGATAACTTTTCTATATAAAAATAAATTTCTATAGGCAAGTAAACTTATCGATAACTTTTCTGATATATATAAAAGTAAAACTATCGAAAACTTTGCCATAGAAATACAAATTTTACATACAAATACTATAAAGATAAAAGTAAATGAATTATATGCACATTAAATTAATAAGATGGCTTAAATATTATTAAAATTTAAGCAAAATAGTTTAAAAAAAAGCTGAAAAGCTGGCCGAAATCCTGTACAGCTTCAATACACATATAAAGCAAAACCTTTTTGAATCAAAGTATCACTTTTCTTCTGCATGTCTGGCAGGAGTTGGATCTTAACGTTTATTTGAAAATTAAAGAGAGGTTCTTCGTTGCTGTAATTCATTTAAGAATATAATTCCTAAAGTTAAATTGGTTTTCTTATAATATGTTCGTAAGTGTTGATTATATTAATCAGCTAAAACTAAATACGCATGAACAAACTTTCGAAGTCTTCAGCAGTGTTTTTAATCAATCTGAACATATTTTAGACAATATTTTCTACAAAAACATTTCTTTGTCGGTGCTTGTTCAGCGACCGGAGCTCTTCTGTGTTCTGTAAAGATTTAAAAACTTACACGAATACCCTTCAATACACACAAATGTAATCATCGATAGGTCTGCTTTGAACAAACACAAGTTAAGACAAAGTACATAAGTTGTTCTTTGATTTTTAATTACACTCAAACGCCTACATTTTTCCATGTGTTTGCACAAAGGAAAACAATACTTTGTTAATTATAAGACGAAACCTTTAAAATTGTGTGAAACAATGGGAAAAGTGAATAAAAATACTGAAAGTACATATTCCCTTGAAATGAAAGGCAAACAACCACGCGATGCGGAATTTTGATAACCAAAACTTATAATTAAATAAACTTGATTATCAACCAAATGAACAACAGTTGAAAGTAGATCAAAGAGAACAGAAGAGAACAGGACAGGAAGGTTATCGTGTCACCCAACCGTTTAAACTCAGATAAGTGTATTTCTGTCACTTGTTCCAGCGCCGAATGTTTGAAAAATTATATTTCTTATTTACGTTTTATTTCAAAGTTTCAAGTGCATTTATGACTTTTTGATTTGTTTGTACTGATAAAGTTTGTTTTCTTTGCACTCACTCGGGGTTTTAATTTTTTTGCTTTTGTTTTTCTTTTTCTTGAGTTGGAAATAAACTCAACATTTTTGCTTTTTTTTCACAATATCCCTTCATGAATGATGTTTATGAATAAACTTGAATTAAATTCTTATTTGCTTGTACTCGTATTACTCACTCACACCCCCCCATTAATGTTTTGGCTGTTAATGGTGGTGGCAGCTCAATACATATTTATGTCGGTGAACATAAAAACTCTCCAGTAAATTATCGCATGCGACATTTACATGTGTATTTACATGTGTATGTACATGTGTATTTCGGGTCATTTAGTAGAAATAATACCGTCGCTAAAATGTCATTCCTCACGAAGTATTAGAGAAATGGGTTTCTTAGTGAACTAAACCTGCTTGCAGGTAAATAGTGCAACCTCAGGTTTAATTTTAGTTGCGCCCTACACGGCTTTGAATATATTGTGTGCATATAACGATGGAATAAAAGAAATATAAACCTGTACACTGTGTAAAAATCGTATTTTCCCCACTTTCTACATAAGAACACATAAAATCATATACTCGTAATTAAGAACACCGTTTACCCCTAATGCTAGTAATTTTTGTAGCAATTTTTAATAAGAATGAAGTCAGGTAACAAGGTCCTGCCATATATCCTTTATCGTGATACCGTCGCAACGTGATTATTTGCCCTATATGCGCCATTTCAGCACAACATACATGCCAACATTAAACTAAACTTCACCCAAATTTGTTCCACTTGTTTTATTGGTTCATATTCCACTTGCAACCTATTGTAATTATTTTGTCAGACTATGCTGGTTTGGATTTTCCTTTCTATTCCTTTGTCATCAAATGTTCGAACTTTGTAATCGTAATTACACAAAATTCTGATTAATGGGTACTGATAAGAAGGGTTTTTCTTTAATTATTAGTTTTAAATAAAATACAGCTTAATGTCAAAGATTGTATATAACAACATATTTTAAATTTATAATTTATTCAATAATTTGCTTTATTACAAAATATTAAGGCGGTTCGTTCCTTTCAACCACTATTTAAACGAAAATCAGTAAGAAGGCAAATATTTTAAATGCTTGAGAAAGGATTTTGCTGAATGATTTGTTAAAGCTGGAAATTGCCGTAAGCAATTAAGTTTTTTATTAAGTGATTCCCTAAAACTAACAGATGTACTACATATTACTGGAGGAGTTGGCTGTAAAAGTATAAAATTTGTTCACCATTCAGTGCCGCAAAATTAGTTGTTCATCATTGCAATATATTCACGTTTTATAAAACAACACGATAGCTGCTCATGCAGGCAAGTTTCTGCTGATAGCCCCAGCTTGCTATTATATACTGCTATTATATTATCGGCGAGAGTCGACTTTTATGACAACATTGCTACAGTACTATTCATTAGTCATTACACAATAATAATATATCTTTCCTTTTGTATAGAAATATTCCAAGTTTTTCTTTCTACGTCAATACCATATTCTTTATATGATCAAAATATGCAGCAAAACTCAACTCTGAAAGTAAATTCAACTCTGAAAGAAAGGTACATAGGAATAATTATACATATGTTTTCCTACTGTCAGGATGTCTCATTTAAATTTATTTTATGGCAAATTGCGCGATTAGGAGCTAAAAAAAAATTACAATACCAGCTCTCCAAATACCGGGAAAGAGTTCATATACATTTGTTTTTGCTCTTATTATTCGGCA
Source organism: Epicampocera succincta (assembly GCA_932526305.1). NCBI lineage: Eukaryota > Metazoa > Arthropoda > Insecta > Diptera > Tachinidae > Epicampocera > Epicampocera succincta. The sequence goes on from OW052034.1 coordinate 67,034,758, forward strand.
CTTTGTTGAGCTCAGCACAAAGAATTATAAGTTTAATATGGAAATTATTCTCTAAAACAATATTTAAAAAATAACTTATTATGGCCCTGATAGAAGCAGGCAAATAGGTAACTCTGAAACTACCAGAAACCCGAACAAAGCCCAACTTTTCGTCTTTTCGACTAAATTTAAGGAAAATCGGTTATAAATCAATAAGTTTTATAAGGTGACAGACTTCTTTTTCATAGTACTTAAACGTGTACGAACTTGGATATTGAAGAATTTGAAAAAGGTACAAAATCCCAGCCTGGCATTAGAATTAGGGAAAAGATAAAGGTAAAAACCACTTACTTTGTTTCTCATTCATCACTGTAATGTTTGATGTTATAAAATGCTTTAGCAGGCATTCTTTTGAGTACCCGCTGGCTGGCGTCAGAAAAAAGCGAGAATTTCAAATGAATTTCTGTCCATAATGCACGCAAAATTGCAAAAAAAAAAAAAACTAAAATTATCATTAGAATTAATGTTGTTTTTTCTTTTTACATTTTTCAGGTTAGTCTCTCTGTTTTTGTACTGCTGGCATCAGCAGTCTTTTCTGCTTTTGTAAGTAATTTTTTACCACTTCCAAGTCTTTTACTGATATATCTAAGAATTTATTTATCTTACTTAAAGAACTTTTCTTGCCCATATTTATATCTTCATACACACAAATGTTCTCAAATAGTTCATTGTCTCTGGTGCTTTGATGATGCTTCAAAGTCTAAAGGACAACTTCAAAAATACATCATTTTTTACCTGTTTCCTGTGAATATATCTTGAAAAGAGCCTTTTGATTGTTGTTTTTAGATGTTGTCATAAAGGATTGTTTTTATTCAGATGGCTTTTTTTTTCCTTCAAAGCATGTCTGCATTATTTTCATTGCTTTTGTAATATTTTTTTCACAGATCTTTTTTTGGAATTTAATAAAATAGCATTACTGGCATAAAAAAATCAAGTATCGCCCAGCTCACAGCAAGATTATTATTTTTATATGTGAACAGTCCGTTTTTGGCTTAAAATTTGATGAAAAAAAAAATGCTCGAAAACGTGGTCGCAAGGGGTCCAGACGACAGCTTTTTGTCGGCCAGCAGCAGTTTGTGTTTCTTCTTTTTTGTAGCTTTTGCGCCTGGACAATTGAGTACTGGGTGCTGCGTACAGTGTCAATCAAAAAATATTGAATACCAAGCGCTGTTATCTTCCTTTAAAGTGCTTTAAAATTTGTATTATCAACTGCCGTTTACATCGTGTTCTTCGCATTTAATCAGTCTTTCTATATAAAATTTGTTGCAATTGTAAGTGCTGACTTGTTTGACATAATCCTCCCGTTGGAAGAACTCCCTTAAATTCTCTACTATGTGCACAAGCTGGGACGTGTTGAACGACTTCATGCCTCACAGTAACTCTTCTACAATCAGTTATACATATAAAATGGCGGTTCAATATCATGGATACAGTAAATCTTAGTCCCATTTGAATCCTTATTCAAAGGCGCGAATCCAATATTACAGGTTGGTGTTCTTATACGGATTCCCAGAGGTTTGGCTGGAAAGAAACGTTGTGTTGGCAAAGTGGAAGAGCAATTAAGGCGCTGGAATAAATAAATTATCTAGTAACTTTTGTGAACACATTATAAAAAAAAGAGGTTTTAACTGAAAACAAAGGACATAAATTTAATAAAATGGTCAATCAGAAAGACATCTGGAGAGATCCACAGGACACATTGAGTGCAGACCTTTTTTTTGTATCAGTTACACTGACAACAATAAACAATTTCAAATAATTAAGGCTTTAAGCAGGCAGATGATACTGTTCTATTTCTCATTTGCTTAGAACATTTTTCCACTCCTCTTTTCTATTGAATTTTATATTTGGGCTTTCCTCAAGTTTATACAAAGCACATACTTCTTTGTTAAACTTCCCATTACTTTCATTAGCTGGGTTGTTAGTTAAGCTGGATGCAGTCAAATGTTGTCTAAATATGAAATATTTTTAAGACAAGAATTAAAATTACGATATTTTTAGTATTAGATCATGCCCTAAGACATATAGATGGAATAGTTTTTTTTATTTCTAGTTTTCTGTAATTCCTGGTATTCAAATTCTCCTCTCATTTTCATGTGATGGTGATCAAATAATACCCGTTCAGTCTCAACACAAATTCTTGAAATTTTGTTAATAATAACCATTTTTTATTGTTTAGAATAAATTTGCTTAAAATTTACTAAACGTTGCCCAATTTAATTATTAAAAAAATAATGTCAGCTTCCAAATCTCACATATCGGTGCAGATTATAGTTTTAAACAAACTGGCATATTTATATATATGTATATTTGAACGTTACGTGCAACTGCCAAACTGTGTTAAGCTGTTTGTTTTTTTTTTTTAAATATATAACGCCTTGAAAACTAACTTCACTTTTTGTCAAATTCGAACCTCTGGTATTTTCTTCTTTTTTTATTTGATCCGGATTTCTGCTATTTTTATATAGATTCCAGTGCTTCTTATAAAATATATCTTAAATTCAAAATGGACCTGGATATATTTTATTTATCTTCTTTTTTTCAAATATATGCGATCGCCACGTTCGGCACCATAAAAGTACCTATTTGGAGCTTGCCCTTAAATTTTGACATGCTGAGAATTTCCTTATGCCACCACCTTCATTGAATACGACTTGACTTTTATCATCAAGTTTTAGGGCTGAAGCCAGCTGATGTGTAGCGTAACGTTAGTTATTAGGCATAGGAATTACTTGGCTTTGTAATCAATTCGAATTTACATATTTATGTAAGAATGTATTTTAATAACTACTTCGTAAAATAGTGAATATACTTACAGACTATTTTCGATAAAAGCAAGTTAAAGAATTTATTTAAATTAAAAATTTTAACACCCTGTTATTCACAATATTTAATTAAAGATTGTCAATCTCATATGCAAAAATATGTCTGTATGTGAAAACATTTTTATGTAGAAGAACTAAACGTTGGCTTTAATATCCACATGTATGTACCTACAAACATTCATGTATACATACACATGTATGTATTTATGTACATACATACATATGTATGTATGTAGGTATGTTTGTATATATGGATAAATTTCCTTTTGCAAATGAAGATGCCAGCAAAGAGATAATAATTCATTCAAACGTTTTCCTAACAAAGATATTGTACCTAAAACGAAACCTGGGAAAATCTGTCAAAAGAGATTTACATAAAATGATAAAACGAAATTGAATATTAAAAAAAAGAAGTGGAAAAGTAAAACAGAGCGGGCAATATGACATTTAATGAAAAGGCATATAATTCTTTACCTCTGCAAAAGGTTCTGAATAATAAATAAAGAGTTATGACAAAATAAACAACATCATTTTATGTCATGTGCTAAAATAAATATTAAATACTGTGATTTTTTTTTTCTATTATTTGAAAAGATACCATAAATATGAAATGAAACTGAAATCTAGATCAAATCTGGATTAAAAGGCTATTTTTTCTTTTCAAATGTAAACAAGTTGAATAAATAAAAATAAAACGACATTACGGCACTGATTGCAAGTCAGTAATTTTTTTTTTAATTTTTTTTTTTTTATCTATGCACGTACATACATACAAAATTTAGCAGAGGGATGCACAAAATTTAACTAACTGCTAAAAGAAAAGAATGTTATTTATACAAACTCGTTTGATTGGTAGCGTGAAAAGTATTAATGTTGAATCAACATGACACTCTGTTGATGTCAAGTCATCGTAAATTCATGTCCACTTCGCAGCCATTGAGGGGAAAAAATCACACAAACATTTTAGCGTTTTGAGGCCGACTGAAATAAATAATACAGTATCATCATTGCCACAATTTTGAGGGGGGGAAAAACTAATTTTGGAACTGGGGACGAGATTTCCGTTCGTTTAGTTCTGTCTTTATAGTTCGCTTTAACAATTGAGACTTGTTGCGATCGTCAGTCAGGCCACTCTTAATCAGTGTTTTGTTGTTAAAAATGCATACGAACTTTAACGTTCGACAAGAGATGCAGAACATCTTTTGAACTTCTCAAAAACGGTTTCTAAATTAAATGGAAAGGGGTGGATCACCAAATGAGCGAAGTGAGTCGATCATTAGACTGAGCGCTTTTTTGCAGTTCGATTTCGAACTGTCGTCCAGATGATTCGCATCAAACTTCTGGACGTTTTTTTATGCCATTTTCATTTGTTTCTGTTCGTTTGTTGTGCTGTTTGTTCAAAATGACCGAAATTGTAATTGAACGAAAATGGTCGGCCACTAAAACGAACAACCCTGCACAGCCCTCTATGATGCAACCAGTCGAATGACGACTTTTTCCATTTTCTTTTTTTGGACTTGAACAATATTAGTTGCTTAGTTGTTGTTGCTCTTACCGGCTTGAAAAATGAAAGCATCACAATTCCAATAATACCAGCTGCATCACGTCCCCTACGAAAAGTCCTTCCCCAATTCATAACATGTCATATTTGCCCTTTAAACAATTCGCAGAATAAAACTACAACGTTTGAAATAAAACGCAATCTTCTATGATCCTATACATAAAGGAATTCAAATGTGTGGGTACATGGCAACTTTTAATGAACCACTATTTATTTATTCAGCTTAAAGGAGTTGATTTAAGATTGTGTGAAAAAGATATGCACGTATTTCAAATTAGTTTCTCTAGTCAATTGCATTTGTTTCTTTTATGAGTTGAAAACTTTTTTTTAGTCTTTTATATTCCCACGTTTGTTGCAACAAGATAAACAACTACTCGTATCTTTATTCTCAGAAATTCATTTCATGCCCTTTCGAAGTGATACCAACACACTTATATTTTGCTGTTTTATGTTTCGGCAGTATTTCTAAACTTGGGATTTTGGTTTCTGTCGGATGCTGAGACTGCAGGCCATACACACTGTGTACCAGTCGATATTCGAAGTAGGAAATTTACATTTATGGCTGAATAAAATTTGCAACTATTCTCATCCAACTACGAACGTCGTATGTACATACTTAGATATTAAAATAGTTTGAGAGTATTGCTTGTATTACATTCACATGGCAGCATTCATGATTAAACATGACTAAAATAATTAGTTTTGTGAGGAATGCAAACGTATATTTCACATATCGATAACTCTACGGTTGTGATGATGTTTTCTTCAAGCCGCTTATTGATTAAATGTGACTTTTTGTACACATTCGTTAAATGAACACACAATTTTTAAAAAGATCCCAACTGTGTTAAGACTTTTGTTTTGATATGATTCCATATGTAGTTTTCGACCATTATAAATGTGACGATATAAAATTCAATTTTAAATTAATGAAAGTGGTCAAATCTGGCATTAACCAAAACCAAAATAAAATAGGGATTATGAGGTACTATTTGGTGGCCAATTACTACTTTTGTGGTGGTATCAATATAAACTCCGCCCAAAATCTCCAAAAGATTAGTAACCCTCATGTTTGAACAACCGCTAAAGTGTTTTCTATGGACTTAATTGATTGCCTTTTGTGTTAATTGAAGTTCCTGTTCCGGAGTATGCCTGATTAATTTTTATTATCTGGTTTCATGTATAAGTTTGTTTTAAAAAGAAATTAATAAGCGCAGCTTGTCCACAGTTCTGGGTACCGGTGCCTAACCGCCTAAGAAACAATCTCATCAATGTGTTAGAATGTATCAATCCGAACTTTTCATATAATTTTTCTTATAGTTTTATAGTCTATCACTACTCGTATTATTAACGAATCTGTCTCATATTTGACCGAAATACATATCAACACTGAATTGTTCACGGTTTTGTTTTGTTCTTTTATTTCTGGAAATACATATGATTTAAAAATATGCCTGTAGCCATTGTTGCTAATGCGTATTTAAGACACTTTCGATATTTCTGTTATAAGTCAAGGTGTACGAATAAATTAACGAATGAATAACAGTGGGATCTAGCCCAAAAAGACCCTTGGCCCCATAATTATATTCGAACTTCCCTTTCTCTCAAAGACCTAATAGGTCAAGCAGTACAAAAACCATGAAATAGCTCTATCCTCCGTGTCCCAATGCCACGCAGTTCTTAATCAAGTGTTTTATTGACTATTGTTTTTCAGCGCTGAAACTTCAAAGCTCCTTGTGCAGGTGTTTACAGCTGGCCTAGCGTCCCCGGTGTGAGTGTCCCCGGTAGTGTTTTTATTCTTTTCTTAACTAGTTTTAAAGCTTAGCATCGAAACACAAAACCTTTTCTATATAACGCCATTAGTATCGTTCTAATATTTCCTTCAGATGGCAAGAAGACAAGTGGGTAACAACTTGTGTATCGCTCCTTTTAGGAGACTCTTTTGTTAAAGACGACAAATGGAATCGGTTGTATAAAAATCTCCCCGCCGTTCTTTTAGCGTAGACTGTGCGCTAACAACTACTTGTACTAGCCCATACCTTCCTTGGGGAAGTATGTACAGAATTAGGTGTAAGAATGTTTGCACCTACACACAGTAGCGGTCATATACTTAAGCACCCATATTAAGTATGTGCGTGAATGCAGAGTTTATTTAAATAACAAGCCAGAACTTGTAAACACTTGTGGTGCAAGCAGTTCTTTCTCAGAAACTAACGAACAAACGTGCCACTGTCATTGGTTTAATGAACGGAGAGAGAGTGCTGGTAAGAAGCAACACTGTACAACATCTTCTCCTGCACGACGTTACAGCTGTTGTCCTGTTATGCGATTGCACGTCTTTAATGTACACATCATCAGTTTTTGCAACGAACAAATTTTAGGACTTTTTCTTATAAACTAAAGGATTGAATTTTTATTAAAACCAAAACTTGCCAATTGTGTTTTTCTCTCTCTCTCTCTCTCTCTCTCTCTCTCTCTCTCTATTTTGGTGTGCATAGAAAACTTTCTTGTATAGTATTCACAGCACGTTTTTGATTTGATTTCAATAAATAAAATCATAAATCTATGATTGGGTTTTCGATTTTTATTACCATGGCAATCTGTGTGTGGTTTTTCCTAAAATTTCTTTCGATAACTGTTGTGCAGAAGGATATTCTATTTTATGAGCTACAAACATTTAGGTTTATAGTTATTGAATGTTATTAAAATTCACAGCCAATTTGTACAAAAAGTAATCAAAAATGAATTTGCTCAAAACGAAAACAGATTTGTTGGCATTACACTGATACACATTAGACTATGGCTTTAATATGAGTCAATGATGGATTTTGTTTTTTCTGGCAACCGAAAAGTTTTTAATGCAGTCCAATTGCATAAGTATAAACACAAGTATAACTAAACTTGGCAGAAGATTGAACAGTTTCTTATTAAACTGATTTATTTTTGCATGTAAATAACCTTCTGTTCTATCAGAACTATAGTTGTAAAGTGTTTTAATCCATTAATTTATATGTATTTGGCAATGAAATTTCGTTCAGCCTGTTTCACCATTTCGCACGTGAACGTTCGCAAGAATTTTAATCGACAACAGACCCTACTTTTAAACAAGAAAATTACAAGAGAACAAAGCAAAAGTTATCATAAATCGATGTAAAATATTGTAAGACAAATATTCTCTTTGTTAACGTTCGATTTTAGCATTTGTTTTATTCGTACTTAAAGTAAATTGTTTATTTTTTGTTTTTCAATTTGAAAATTATGTCTGCTTTTGTTATCCTAAAGTCAATTATTCATTTGAATTTCAGTTCACCCAGTTTTCGAAACAATCTCAAATCTATTCATTCCTCTTATTTCAAGGCACAAACATTCACTGAAATAACAATAAACCAGCAACAAGAAAAAAAATATCAATTTATTCAACATTTCTTCGCAGCGGGACCAAAAGTTTTATAATCAAAAAGGCGGCAAAAACAAGAACAAACAAAAAAATAAAATGCGAATGATTATTTTAAACGGACTCAACACATTTCAAGTACATGGCTAAAAAAAAAAGCTGTCCTTATCTCAAGATGTTTGCGTTAAATGGCGGGTTCGATTTTATGGCCAGTTCTTAAAGGCATGTTTTGTCAACAAATGCTGTCACCAATTTTGACATGATAATGAAATGAAAATAAGACGAAACAATAAGAAACTTTTCGACTATAATTTTGTGTTACATATTTTTTAAATTAAACTCGTAAATAGAGCAAAATGTATTTGTTTAATTTAATAACAGATTTTTATACGTACATACAAATGTGTATCGTAAGCTTTTTTGTCATATTTATTTTTGTAGCAAATGTATGTATTTACATGTAAATGTAAGCAATAAACAGTGTTAAGTACAAACAGGATGCATTGAAGAAAGAGCACATCGTTTCGGATATCAGAGAAATTGGTCTAGCATCTGCTTTACGCTCAGATCTGACAAACTCTGCACTATCGCCGCTATGTGCCTAGGAAGTCTCAGTTGACTTATAAATCTTGTTTCGGAGATGTCGGACACGCACAAACTAGCCTCTTCTTGCAAAGCTGGGCCTAGAGCACCCCACAGAGCTCAGTCATCAGCCGATTCGCCTTGGTGCGGCTCCAGAAAAGTGGTAGTTTACGCACCTTCTTTCTTTCACGGTCATAGAAAAGTAAAATTCGTGTTGTTGTGTTACAGGACTGGGGCACTCTGCTTGTCGGGGTATAGATAGGAGAGAGTCCCACGGCTTGTACGGCAACCAAAACTTCAGGCAGTTCGGTCATGCAGGTTCATGCAGGCATTCGCCAAAGGTTAATTGGCAGAAGGGGCACCAACTGGCTCCAACCTAAAAACATATCCTCTAGGTGTAGTTGTCTTGCGAGAGATTTTTATTCTTTGTAAGGAATTAGATTGTCGAGAATGTACAGGCGTGCTGGTTAAGGTATAAGATTATCTGAGGTTTTCTGGCTAAGAACTCAGGTGCTTAATCCTCTTTTCACTGTGTAGTGAATCGTTGGCAAAAAGGACTAAATAGCCCGACATTTTGAGCAATTAATTGGTGGTATGTACCGGCTACACATAACAAATGACGTTGTCAGCCACATGGAGGCGGTGGAGAACCATTGACAAGGTCACCAAATAGAGTCCGTCCACTATCAAAATATACCGTAATGCCAGATGCTGACGTAAATCCCTTTTAACATTTTTGAAGTGGAGTTTGCATATTTACAAAAAATGCAAAAAGTTATCCCTTAATGTTGCCCCTAACCTGCAGTTTCCACAGCTGAGAAGACTGTCTGAAAATATTTTTTATTGAACTTTATTTAATTTTATTACTTGTCACAAAATTATTTTTTCACCTTTCTGCCAATAATATCAACAATAAACAATAAGTTGAGTATGAAATTTTTCTTCCTATTTTGCTTTGCATTTATTTCGTCTTCTTGTTGTCAGATTCTGTTTTTGCCTTAAGGACAAAAATGTTGTAAAATTAAAAAAATATAATAACATCCAAAAAAATCCAAAAAACAAACAAATATGTATGTATGTATGTAAGAATGTAAGAATGTAGTCTACAACAACGTTTAGAACTGAAATTCTATAGAAAAAAGTTCGTTACTCGCCAGCCCTGGCAAATTATGACAATAACAAAGTTAAATAAAAACAGTCCCCTTAAGAATTTCGTTTCACATTCCTTTGTATGTGTGTATGTATGTAAGTATATTCTCAACAATCCTATTATTTCTATACATAAATATTTTCTTTAAGAAAAGTATACAATACGAATACACACACTTGCAGGCTGAAGTCCCTTAAGAACGACGCACAGTGTTCCTAAAGGCAAAAATTCAATTAAGCTTCACATACAGATATATAAATGTAATATTATTTTTATTATCAACAAATTGAAGCAAAAATTTATCATAATCAAAATATAGATGGGAAGTGTTTAAGGCAAGCAGAAAAAAAATAACATTTATTTTTTATTGTTGTTGTTATTTCTCTGACAACGAAGACAAATCTTGAAAGCCTTTCGCTTGCCTGCAGAAACACCTAGAGAGCCACGATCTTCTCTGAAGGATTTATCGAACACTCTACCAACTCATCCAATGAGGCACTTAATCATCAAAATTTGGCTACAGAGACTACACGCTTAAGCCACCACAACCAGTTTTTTTATTTTTTTAAAATAACTTTCAAGGCTATTTTCTTTTAACAACATAGAACCAGCTAAAGCTTTTTTCATGTTGTAATATTCAAAACCAAAGAAACTCAGGTAACTTAACACACCATCCATAGCTGTCAAAATACATACAAACTTATAAATTTAACATCACTTGTACAAACTTTCAATCCTCAAAAACAAAACAAGCAAACAAACCCTTCCAATAAAAATGTTTAGAAAAAAACGGTGCGGGGACGAAAGCAAAGAAGAAATTTCGCGGCAAAACAAGATGTCGAACAGCAGTACAATAAAAAACAATACATTCAAATATTGAAACAACTTTGTTTAGTAGTCGTAACTCCACACAGTTCTTGCTTTTGGCACTGAAAATATTATAATCACGTAAAAGTTTAACTTTGTTGACAGGAAAATGTTTGTAAATTTGTTACGTTTTTGTTTAGCTGAAATTGTTTATGTTTCTGGGAACGTGTAGCCGAACAATGAAACATTTGAACGACTTTGTTGGCATGTCTGTATACATACATGTACATCCATACTTACATATATCACCAACTACATACACAGATACACTCGCATTTCGTATAGAACAAAATAAACCAAAAGTTCAATATAATAAAATGAAGCATACAAAAACTTCCCAGAATGTAAAAGCGTTGCTGGAACCGCCCAGTATATGCATATGTATGTACATACATATATATAACATGTAATATAAAACTTTAATAAGCTGGAGCAGCAATATTTGGTAACAGCAATAACAACTTGTACAGAAAAGTTTTGTTATTTGGTTAATAATACTAAACTTTTTTCGAAAGCAGTTTTTACGCAGTCAAAAGCAAATAAGTCATTAACATATTGTATTACTGGAGGAATTTAATAATAATACATAATGATTGGCTCAAATCAAGCGGGTTTTATTAAAGACAGGAATTTTACTCTCATAGCATGATAGAACGATGACTTACATATTTACGTTCGCGATTCTCGGGCTCCAAGTTTATAATTTCTTATGTTTGTTGAAGATATTTTTTCACCAATAAAATTTTAAAGCAAATCGAAAAGAGAGAGAAAAACGCACCGAGTAGACAACGCTGGTGATTCTCTAATTTTAAAAGTGAACCATTTTACTCTATTTGGAGCCTCGTGGCAAACGCTGAAGAATTTGCTCTCATCTCTGATTTTGATAATCGATTATCGCTGGAAATATAAACTTCAAAATGAGGCAAAAAAAAAAAATAATTAGAACAGCTGAGTAATATTTGGTAAATATGTCTATAGTGAAAAATCGTAATAATATACCACGTTCGTGTTTAATTTTTTTCTGGCAGACAGAATTATAAACACCAAATATTTTCGTCTCTTAAAGAAGGTTTTAAATCCAGCCAAAAATACTTACGATTTAGTATGGAAAACATTTTTGTAATCCTGCTCTTTTACATAAAGGACCTTCGAAACTGCTTTTTTTTGGGTCAGTACTCAAGGGTCGGCCCCTACATATGCAGTGTATTGTACCAGAACTGGTGTGGTGAGGAGGAAAGAAAAGAGTTGTGTATCGCTATGTGTTTGTTTTTATTCTGTCTTGCAGGGATGCGTATGTCAGAATTTATCTGATGCTGTTTTGACCGTTCTGTGAACAGTGGACACACCTTTGACAATGCACAGTCAAACATCAGTTAACTCAAGATTGTCTACTTTTCTGCTGTATTTTGGTTTTTTGTTATTGTTTTTTTTTTGAAAATTTTTTTGGCTATTGTTTTTTTTAGCCGAATACTACCAACTCATCCCTCGAAGCAACCGATACAAATTTGAAAAAGAGTTTAAGAACATCCATTAAATCGGACACAGCACCAAAACTATATATGAGTGCTGGACGTTTCTTTACACTTAAAAAGCCGACAAAAAAATGGCGGCAATATATTTTCAAATGTTAAATTCATACCAATTTGTATAGAAGTCGAAGAAATTTGGTTTTTATAGTTATTTCCAATAAGAGAATTTTTTGTGGGAAATCAAAACACCAAAATTAAAAGAGAAATGAAAAATATAATTTCTAATCCTTAAGGGGCCAATTAGTTGTTACGCCTGGTAAGCTGAAAGTTTGGGCAGCCGAAATCCAAAAGGACTGTAATTCAGTGTCAGGTCTGGATTTGTTTTCATTATCTGTGAACAAGTTTTTAATTTCATGTAAATTGACAATCCAGGTTTACAAAGTGCCGGTCCAAGTGTGCAAATGGTATGTAGTTCGTTTCCATTTTTAGTTTTTCCGTTTTTTCGAATGAACATTCCGTCTTTCTTATAATATTGCTACCTATTTATTAGTCCTTTCTCCATAATATTTTGTTACAAAACTACTTAATTAACTGGAATTAATTCCAGTAACACCAAAATTTTTCCGTTTTATATATAAAAACAAAACCTTTAACCTGCACACAATATACATACATGCACACATGCATCCTGCAGCTCTATAATCTTCATTTTATAAATTCTTGCCATATTAAATATCGGGAAAAAGCTCTAAACCCCAACTATTCCCTGCCTCAATGACACAATACAATTATTGCATATTGAATTATGGTTAAATATGTCTATACAGCTGATACTGCCTGACTTTGATGTATTTTGCATACCAAAAAAAAAAACCAAAAAGAAAAAAACATTAAACTCAACAGAATTTCACATACGAGTACATATTAAAAACATGCAACTGAAAATTCCCATAGAATATTTTAAAAGACTCTCTCGTGTAGCCCGTTTTAATACGCACACATTCACAAAATTTGTAATATCTTATCTTTGGCAAGGAAAAAATATGCTTCCCAATGTGTGCATGTGTGCGAAGAGAAAAAAATCGTATTAGCAAAAGTGCTACATATGTCAGAATGTCAACTCGAACGCCTTTTTGGCTGACTTTGCTTTTAGCTTAACGTTCGTTCCTACTGTCTGTCACACATACTGTACACACTATTGCTTCTATATATCACCTAAAGATCTTTCTTTGGTCGGAAAAATAAATAAATGGTTTCTTTAAAAGTGGAAAAAATTTTTCGGTTGATAGAACCACATTTTGTTCCATGTATGTAACTGATAACGTAATTATTTCGCTAAAAGCTTTATTGCAGCGTTGGGACTGTAATTTTGTAAATTTTACAAAAGTTTTATATCTCAGCCGAAGAAAATTGTTCGTAATTAATTTGCTTGTGCTAAAATATAGAAACTTATCGTCCTGTTACATTCACTACAAATAATTTTGTGTGATTTTCTAATGGATTGTAGCAATTTGAACTTGATTTATAAAAATATTTTTCGACAACTTTTGATTCTCGTAATCACTTTACAGCTTGCAAACTGTCACGTTATATTCTTAGAACTATTCTCATGGGTGCAAAAATTACATATTAAACCCAAGACAAATAATACAATTCGCTCTGTCAAAATGTATGTACATTGAAGTGAAATTTTGGAAAAGTTATAAAAATTAGACTCAAACTTCTTGTCTGGCGATGAAGTAGGAATACAAGAGTGTTTAAGGGGTGCTTAAATCAAATGATTCAGATTGATCTGAATCAATTACTCGTAATATTATGCCGCATGCCAGCTAATAAATATATTTTCCAAGTATTTCTGAAGTGTTACTGATTTCAAATTAATTGACCTAAAGGGAAATTCCGTGTTGTTCTGAACTATTTTAGAATAAATCAATAATCTATAAAAATTTGTTTAATAAGCAAACAAAAATCGAAAAGACAATGAATAAGTTTTTAATTAATTATTAATTTTTTTATAGTAAATGTAAATATTTTGATAAACCCTGCAGATGATCAACGATTTTGCTCGAAGTATTGGTAAATAAATGAAAACTAAGAACAATCATTGTATATTTTTTATTAGTTGACCTAAAGCGGTACTTGAAAATATATAAAAAATAAATCATAAATATTTCCGGCGATTTCACTTAATCATTTTTTCTTCCCCAAAAGGCTTGCAAACGTTAGCGTTCGTCATCGTGGGACAGACGTGTAAAATTCTTTGCTTTAGTTTTTCAAAAACAATAAAACAAAGATTTTAAGCAACGAAAGAAATGCTACGGCATTCTTCCTTCACCGCTCTGGTTAAATTTAAGTCTTGCGCCATGAAAGCCCCCCAGCTGCTTCCTAAGTTTTATTTTCACACCTCAAAATAAAAAGGAATACTAGTTAATGCTATTGGAAAACTAAAAGTTAATGATTTTCCTTTTTTAAATACTTTATTTATTACATTTTTTTGTTTTCTATTTTATTTTATGTGTAAAAAAATCAAGTACGAGATCTCACTAGCAAAATAAAAGTGACAGTCGTTATATTTTCAGTAACTGATTGAAGGGAATGGGAGATACACTGCCTATTTTTTCAGACAATTACCACTATAGAGACGACTATCAGAGTACAATTCTTCCACTAAACCCGTCCTAATTGTGTGACGTGATTATGAAAGTCACCTCCTTGCACTTAAATTTGGTCACAAAAAAGTACACTTACAGCCAAGAATTTCCGTATTTGGCTTTCAATTCACATACATATATCCAAATTATTGTTTTTAATTTGGCTGTGCTAATTCGATGAAAGCATTCCTTTAAAACCAGTTCTTGCTCTTCTTCATGCCAACATAAAAGAATAGATTAGAAGAAAAAAAGAACACATCATAGACAAATCTAACGCTGGGCTGCCAGCCATATTTCCAGTGTTTTTCTTTTTTTAATGTTCGAATAATGTCAACTACTGCGACTGTGTCTATGATGATGACAACATCTATTCATTTAACATATTCCCAGCACATATTTCCTCTGCACGGGCACAGCGACACATTTGCAACTAACATGCATATTTACATACACACATACATATATGTATGTATGTACGCACATCTACTCGTATTCACCATCTCACATTTAACTTTGTAAAACTACACATTTTATGTTCAACTTCATTTAAGTCTCGCCTCTTTAGATTTCCCAAATGTCAACATGTTGGAATTTTCAAAAGAAGAAAAAATATTAAGCACGCTTGTGCTCATACATAGATATTTTCTCGCTTCCTTTTTTGCTTGCATTTATAACCCATAAGTTGTCGTTTTTCTCATGCCCTAATCCTAAAAGAATTCTTACTTACATTCCAACAGCGATAAGTGCTGCTGTTCGATTTTTTTTTTATTTTTTAGCTATAAAGCCAGCAGATTGTTGTTATTAAATTTTTTGCAAAATTATGTTCGTTTTTTATTGAAAAAAATTTTCAGTTATTGGCGAACGTCTTTTGCACAGTTATTTTAAAAAATTAATAACAAATGAATTTACAAACAGGCATTCAGCGTGAAATATATATAATCAGGTACTTACTACTCACATGTATGAAAATTATATTGGATGTTAGACGAAAAAACGGAAAGTTTCATATTTATTTTATTTGAATAAATAAGATTTATAAAAAAATCTGTACATTAACGGTTTATAAAGGAAACAATTTAAAGTTGAATCTTATGGTTGAAATTTTGTAAATTTTGTGTAAGAAAATCAATATTCCGTTTCAAAGAAAAAATTATTGCAAAAAAAAAAAGAGAAATTTCAATATATATTTTTGCTGATTAAAAAAAAAATTATTTTGTTTTTGTACAATAACTGCTTTTGCAAAAGTGTTTCAGAATCTAAGAATTGCCATACAGATCCGTATTCAAACAATTTATTAACTGTTACAGAGAATTCAAATATTAAACATCTAAAGATTCGCTCATCTAATGATTCGCTTTATATTATGTTTTCCTAAATCAGAGACAAATCTCCATAATAGCCATAATAGAATAGCCAACCAGACAGTGACAGTGACCTGGCATCTGATACCATTAAGCAGAAACAAAATCATGTGACACCTATAGACCGGAGTACTCGAAGGACAGTAGCTACACTGGACACGGCAGCATTCAGCTTGTCACTAAGACAGTTATCTGATATAAGATAACATTACCCCGAAAAGTAGATATTGGTGTGCCCAAACCAGGGCAACTATATTTTTATTAAACTAACATTTTCTTCGGGCAGATTAAGTAGCTAGAACGTGTTGAAAATAGTATAATGGCTAAACACTCCATTCGGGGTATTTCTTAAGGCTCCAGTAGTAGAGGCAGGACTTAAAACTTTTTGAATTTGCTGCCTTTCGTTTTATGCACCAAAACTAAGAGTCGTTAATCCCTTATACACCCAGAGCCATCATTCAGTTCATGCCAGAGCAAACCGTCCGTCCTGCAAACACGCTGGGAGAAACAAACTATGACATAAGAAATATAGTTTTAGTGCCGGTACACATTCTGTGTAATATCAATTCAAGAAAGAAGATTTTTGTGCGCTTTAAAAATCAGGCTTTTGGCATTTTCTTATCAAATAAATTTTATGCAATTATTATTATATTCTAGAAATCATTATATTGATGTATTTATGTACATGAATACATTCACTTTTTCAATAGGTTTTGTTGTGGTTCCAATCCCTTACAGATTGCTCTCTGCCAGTGAAACAGTTCTAGATAATTACTGGATTAAATTTTTCCGAGAAAGCAGACCGAAACAAATTCATGGCCTTAGTGTTAATGATTTTACATCGTACAATTTTAAATTGACATGATTTCATTTGAAAGTCAATATTTTTGTAGGCATAACTGTATCCCAGTTAAAAGCCAATGTCGTGCTGGATATGTATTTAACATAAAATGGCAGCGAAATAGTCTTTTTTCCAAAAATAAAAATCAACATATTGTCTGCTACACAGAAAACCAAACTTTAACCAAAAATTACATGCAGAAGTCAGGGAATCTATTGTAATATGAAGAAAATTTAACGTAGAGTTCTTGCAGAGCATTTTGAGGCTTTCGTAATTGAAATTAGACTCTTATAAAATGAATAAATTTTCCTCCCAGTGTATGTGCAAGAATTCAAGAGATTATTCCCAAGTGAATGAATGCCACACACAAAAAATGGAATTTATATAAAATTCTGCACAACTTTATACACATTTTCATATATATGTACGTGTGTTCATATGTACGAGTATAGTACGTGTACTGCCAACTCTCGGGCACAGGTTGCCGGTGTTGGCATCACCAGCAACACCACCACAATTACTTTCATCTTGTTATTTCATACTTAAAGTTGTGTGAACATATGTTTACAACGATTCTCTTATTGTCCTTACTTAAAAAGGGCAATTCTGCTGGTCATTGTCTATTAAACGATTTCCTTTACACATTCACTTAAATATCTCTTGTCCTTTAAGTCCTTTGGTTATCAGTAAGTTTAGTAAGTGTGTGATGTGTGCAAGTGTAAGTGTGTGCGTTATGGTCTCGATATTGGCCAACCACTTATGGACTGTAACAGTTCTGTTTTTTTTTTTTTTTTTTTTGCATCCAAACTTCAATAATACAACATGTTTTGTTTTGTACAATTTATGTTGTTATATATTCTATTTTCATAAAAAAATAACTTTGCCTTAACCTTCTGACCCTTTACTGATAAAACAAGTTCTTTCAGTTACAAGATGTGCGACAGAAATGGTAAGGGCCTGAAATTATATGTAAATCAAACCAGTAATGAGGCTGTATGGAGTCCTTTTTCAATAACTATTAAATATGTTAAATATATTCTAGGATATCAAGTGATCTATACACTATCTATGTATGTACGTATATATGTATGTATGTGTAGGTAACAATTTTTCCTTAGGCTTGTTGGGCAAGTTTTTACGCTCGACGCTCAACTCACTTTAAAATTTTAGCCAACATAAACAA
This sequence comes from Epicampocera succincta, assembly GCA_932526305.1. Taxonomy (NCBI): domain Eukaryota; kingdom Metazoa; phylum Arthropoda; class Insecta; order Diptera; family Tachinidae; genus Epicampocera; species Epicampocera succincta. The sequence continues at coordinate 67,052,681 of OW052034.1, forward strand.
AAATACCAAAACATACATTTCGTTTCCTGCAAATATCGCCCAAACAAATATTGTTGTTTGTACGAAATACATACAATACATACATACATACATTCATACATTCTTGCATTCGTACATACATGAGCATGACCATGTACAAAACAATACTTGTACATGTGTAAACACTAAATAATATTGTGTTTGCTAAAGTATAAAAAAACATACAAATATGTAAATATGTATGTATGTATGTATGAATATTTACTTGCGTACTCTCCTTTTACAGTATTGATTTCAGTTTCATATTTTTATTTTTACAAAATTTTTATTTTGAAGTCTCTTTTTGAATTCCTTGTCACCGCCTTATTTATACTCGTAAATATGATACATATCTAACTAGGCATGTATGTGCGTGTGTGTGAACATATACTGCATTGAAAACGTATGTCGGTGTGCTGCTCACATGGCCCCCACCCACACATGTGCACACACACACACACTCCTACATACCTACATTTATTTAAGGGGAATTGCATAACGGCTACAAATAACTCCCAATAGTCGTTGCCGCTATTGCTGTTGATGTTGTTGTAAACTTTTATTTGAAAAGTTTATTTAACCTGAAAAATTTATTTATAATACTATCACTGTACAAAGTATCCATTTTACTGACGTGACACTCTGACTGATTCAAACTGGCTCTATATTTTCTATCTCGCGTGTGTGTGTAAAGTATGTACACACACAAACATACATACATATGTATGTATGTAACATACATATGTATGTATGTGTGTGTGTTTGCGTCACTGTCTATTTGTCTTTCTGTGATTTGCTTCCTATAATGTATATTTAATGTCTTTCTTGTTTTTATGTGTACTTCTGATATACGATATCATCAAAACAATGTTACGCAAGGCGTACACACGTGCAAACACACACGCGTGTAAACACACTCACATATATTCACTGTTAACATATTTATTTATGACGCCCAGTTCCAAATCTACAACAATTACGTGTGTTTGTATTGACTTCATTGATTTTGTTAAGGAAAATTCTTAAAAATATACACTTGCATTATATATGAACATACATACAGGTATTGGGTATTTTTTTTTTTAGATGTTTACAACTTTGAGTTGGCAACACTGCTTTGTTTGGCAACCCATTTATCAGCTGATTGTTGATTTGTGTTTGGTTAGAGAACGCTTGCAAATTGTTGAATTTTTGTTTCATCAACACACTAATCCTTTTCGTCAAACTTATCATGCATTTCGTCAATTCTATGGTTGGCGTAATCGCACTACGCAATGAGTAATTCGAATATCAGTAGATCGTTTTCGGACCACGTTTACTGTTAATGACAATGTACATGCCTGGGAGCACAAATCACTGCCCACTAAAGAAGATGTAGTCACTGTACAGGAAAGCATTGAAGAAGATCTAAATCAATCAATTCGTTGCCATCCGTATATTGTAGTTTATGAAAGATTTTGCGAAAGGATCTTGGCTTAAAAGCCTTTAAGATTCAACTTGTACAAGAATTTAAGACAAAAGATCATCGTAGGCGCCCCGCCTATTCGGCTATTAGGCTGAAGCTCAAATTAATATTGATACTGAATTTCCAGAAAGCCCATTTTTTTTAATGGCTCCGTAAATAGGCGAAATTGTGGCATTTAGAGTGAAGATAATTCACAAGCTTTTGTCAAAACATCCTTACATCCCCAGAAAATTACTGTTTGGTGCGCTTTATGGGGGCTGGCGGAGTCATTGGCCCATATGCCCTCAAAAACAATAATGTTTAGAATGTTACCGTCAATGGTGAACGGTGAAAATCAGTGTTCAAGATTGCACCAGCCGTGCCGATCTCATGGCCAAATTAATATTTATTTATCGAATAACAAATCCCTTAATACTAAAAATACATTTCTTGGTTTTACTATGATTTAAAGTTGCGTAATTCTAAAAAACACACTATATATAAATGTATATAAAAGAAATGTGTATAAAAGTTATTTTTCCGTGTGAATTTCAAAGCTAAATTATCTTTAGCAGTACAAACAAATGCGATAAAGAAAACTGTTTTCTTTGATTTTAATAAAAAAAAGGATTACTTGATTCTATATTTAGAAAGATTGTTAAACTCTGTCAATTGAAATCGTCATGAAAAACATTTCAGTAGAATGAAAAAATCTCTAATATCATGTAAATATTTTTTTTTTGTTTAAATTCAAGCTCAAAGCAAAATGTATGTACTTTAGTAAAGTTTTGTGTGGAAAATTTTTCATTGAAACTCATTTCATATCCATTTCGAATTTTTATGAATGTACGCATTAATATTGGAAGAAAAATATTTTAATATTTTTTGTATTTCATGCAGAGAAATGAACCGAAAAAGGGAATGAATAGAGCAGATTAAAAACTGCTTTTGCGTATCTTACAGCATTCAGAATTGTGTTGCTAAGAACTTTATTTTTAACTCTAGGAGTGTAAATCTTTCCATAACCACGTATTTATTTTGACAGAGTACGATATTGATTTTCTTATCATATGGCGATCTACATAAGTTTTAAAAAATCCAGAAAGTAATTAAAAACATTGCGAGATTGGGATGTAAAAATATTTACATATTAAAATTAAAATACCCTGACATCACTTTTCGAATGGTAAATTCAAACTAGAATAAAGTTTTACTTAAAACTCCTCTTTTGTACGATAAACGTGTGTACGTAGGATATGATTATGAGTTCTTTGATTCATTTTCGTTTTTATATATAAGTTATTTATGAGGGTTTCATACGCAACATATCCGCAGCATAAACGGATATTTTAATATCCACAAATGAAAAATGAAAGCCAAACCTGCACTCTTCAATCGCAAAATTATTGCAGCATTCTGCTACATGTTGCAGAAACCATTATGGTAATTAAACCACTGTTGTTGTAATTTCATTAATATTATGCTTCTAACCATTATTATGTTTAATTTCAATATTTATTATAAATTTGCATAAATGCTAGATTAGTCTCAGTTTCAATCAATATGTATGCATGTGTTTTAAGGAGGTGATTCATTAATGTTTGCGCCACATACACACACACACATACTCACACATATATATTATCATAAATGTATGTATGTTTGCAAGACATTTATTATATGTGGAAACAACCGGGCACGGATTTTTATGAGCTAAAAACAACTGAACATTTGTATATGTTTAAATATAAAAAGATTTCAACTGTACACTTAAACAATTATAACACAATAGTCCTGTTTATTGTATAAAAAATGTTTTGGTAAAAAATATTTGTTTCATGCCTTTCAGTTAAAAGCCTGGCTTCTATTTAGAAATCGGAAGAAATATTTTCTATTTTTGAATCGAATATGCATCTGAAATGAAGGCCGTTAAAGGCAAACATGCGTTATTCATCAAATGCACTGAGAGAAAGTAATAGTAGCTTTATATATCAGAGGAAGTCAAATATACTCTATAAGACCAAATTATGTGAAATACATTTGATCTTTAAGTTGTTGAGCCATTGAATAAACAACTAAAATCTGAAACCATATATAACCAATAAATCTAATCGCCTGTTAAATTGACCTGTTCGATTTTTTTCTTTCTCATGTGTTTAACATAAATTCAAAATTTTGTGACCACCAATATGTTGAATGTTGTTGTTGGGTCAGTATGAGAAAAGCTGGCGTAGGCGTCGACAGCTGAAGAATACAGAAACAATTTTAATTTTTAAACAAAATCATTCGACTATTTCAAAAGTCAACAAATATGTAAAAACAAACAGTTTGAAAAGTAGTCGTAAAATTCAAAACATGGCAAAAAAAAAACTAAAAAACTATGCGCTTCTAACTTTAAAGAAACTTGTGGCCGGCAGAAATAGTGGGAGAAATCTCAATATATTTACCAACTGCTACAAAATAGTTTCCTAAATTGCAACAAAATTGTAGTTTGGCGCTATTAACGATAACTTTCATAATTCTTAGCATTTACATTTTTGCTAGTTTTTGTTTCCAAAACAAGCATTTCTTTTTATACGATTACAATAATTAAAAAAAAATAGTTTGTCATTTACTATGACCAAGTTATTGTATTTTAAAAGCAATTCTAATTGATTGGATGTAGCGGCCGAGCCGGTATAAAAATAGTTGCCACACGAGACTCCTAAAAGTACAATATAAAAATATAATTAGCGGCGGTAGTGACGGCTGTTCTAAATTGACGTTGGAACTTGTCATCGTTGGGTTGAGATTATAGGTTGCAAGTACAACAGGTTTTTACGATTAATTGCCAAATATTAAAAAATTATTTAAAGGACTAGGAGAAACTGTTAAAGTCCTTAAGTGATTTAGTATCAAGAAAGCAACACTATTATTTTACATACGTGAGACCTTAACGACATCAATATCTCTGAAGGCGGCTAATGTACCTGTCTGAAAAGAAAATATAAAATTGGGGGAATGTTTGACATATTAATATTTGTTAGTTTTTAACATCCATAAAATTGAACGAGCAGAAAATACGTTTTGCTAAAACGCACTGACTGGGGTTACGGTTGAAAAAACCTGCCCTGGAAATAACCATAAAATATTTGTTGGTTAAACAACATTTTACATGTTTTATGATACAATCTTGTGATAGAATTTAAAATGCATATTTATTATTGTTGCAAATTCTACTGCAAATTGTCTGCCCGCAATTTTTGCCAGTGTTTGGAATTTTGATAAAGATTTTTTTTTTTTCTTTTTTGCTCAGTATCCTTTAGTACACATTTTCCGGTTTCATTTTAAGTTTATTTTTTTACTCTCAGCTTTTTTCGTTTTGGTTGTGTAGTATATTTCCGTTGTGTGTTTTATTTATTTTGTGTTTTTTTTCGTGTTTTGTTCATTAACCAAAAAGCATTTTGTTTTGGTAACTATGACCGACTACGGACTACGAGTTCTTCATTGAAGCTTTAGTTTACAATTGATTTTGAAACTTTATTGTGTTGTTTGCTCTGCTCTGCTCTGCTGTAATATTTCTCTGTTGGTGCTTTTGAAACCCTAAAACAAAACCACTTAACTATTGTTTACGTTTTCTGCATTATAAAAATAAAAATAAAAATAAAAAAACATTATACTATATATAAAAATATTAGCATTTATTTACTAAGCTTCCATTTAGAGCATAAACTTGTTTATTTTTTCTTTTATATTTTTGTTTGTTTTTATAAAAACAAAATGTAGCAAAGAGTTTGTTCGAAGCAGAAAAGGAACTAGACCAGAAAAAATTTATGCAGATTTAACAAATTAACGAAGATATTAAATATTTTTAATGATAAAGTTATTGTTTTAAACCAGTTTTAGTTGGTATGACGAAAAGGAAAATTTACAAAAATCTTATAAAGATTCAGAAACAAGTTTTTTATTGCCAACATGTCAAAATATATTTTCATTGTCGTCAAAATAAAAAAAGTTTTTTTAAAATTCCTTAATGCCAATTTGGCGTTTCAATAGAATTGTGAACTTAATCGTCTATTGCACGATATGGCCAAAAAACTGAATTGGAGTCTATTTATGAACTTGATTTTGCTAATTTTGTTCTTTCTGTTGTGGCTTTAGTCTGTTTTCTGTTGTTCAAAATGTTGGCGAGCGTCAACGTTCGGCTTCGTGGTACAGGCTCCGAAAATTACATAACTTGGGAATTCAAACCGGTTTGTTGTGAGTCATATTACCATAATGTCGCAATATTTGATCATAATTTAAAAGAGTTGTATTTGTACTTCAACCAGACTTTTTGAGCTAAATAGGTTTATTGTTTTGATAATTTATCGGCATAAATCTTAATCGAACGGCTGAAACTTTTAAGTCGAGCCAAGATGGAATAGGTTGTCTACAGCCGTCATAACTGTTCGTGTTATTATTATAAAGCATATAACTTTATCACTACCATTTGAATCTCTAATATGTTTCAATAGAAATGTTAAAAATTGGAAACTGTATTTCATAATGTGTAATAATTATTTATATTCGGAATTTAACAAAAAAAATTTTGGAAAGTAGAAAAATAAAACCTTTTTTAAAATTTGTTTTCTTGCAGGATTTATTTAGAATCTCTCTGCTAATTAAGTTTTGGATAATCTTAGTGTATTCAAAAGGTAAGAACAATTTTATATTTTTGTTAGTTTATTCAACAAATATTTATACGTACAGTGCGAGCTCAGTTTTTGCGACTGAGCAAAAACCAAACCTGACGCAGAGCCTGAATTTTCGCCATAAACCGAAAGTATTCTTTAAGATAATGGCTGAATCTCGCAGCTCATACAGTTCGGTTGTGAACATTTCAGTTCCGGCAGCCATATTTATATGTTCTATAAAAATTAAATAAATTACGAAGCAAAACATGAAAATATAAAAAAATTCATATACGAAAACACTATTATTTCTTCTTATGCTGAGACAGAAAATGAAAGTCGCGAAAATAGGTGGTCCCGAAAACTCAGCTTGCACTGTATTTATATGTGCTTATTTATATAATAAACAGAATTTTAAATTATATTTTGACATAGAAAAAGTATTAGTGTTTTTAACCATTTTAAAAGTATTTTAGTCAAATGATTATATCGAATTTGTCAGTAATTAAAAACGACTTTAACAACCGTATCAAAGCAAATTACAAATTGCGTATTATTATGCAAAAACATCTGTTCTTTGTTAAAATCCCTAAATTCCGTTTCTGTATTTAATATTAATTTCCAAATGCGTTCAAACAAAAGGCCAGACTTTATGCGTTTAAAAAATTTATTCAATTTTAATATTAAAACACAATTTCCAATACCATTTTAATACGAACAATTTGTTTGTAATTATACTTATTTATCTGCTGGTAGTTTAAATAATATATTAACTGGCTTTTAAAAACTTTTTATTTACATGCTTGCGATATACAGCCAGATACCATCGTCATCACATATTCATAATGAGTGAAGGTTTCGGCTTTTGTGTTCATGTACAAGTATTGATAAATGGAGGTAATTTGTTGGACAAGGTTATCAGGCAGGACTTTAAAACTACTTTTTATTCCGCTTCTATTTCAAAGTTAAAAAAAATTAAATAGATAAATATTTATTGGTAGGGCAATCAAATACATGCGAATTATGTACTCCCCTTCCGCGTTTCACATAGAAAAAAAAAATTAATTCTAAATAGGAATTAGTAAAAATTTATTTAAATTTGTGCCCCCGAATACTTTCACTTGGAATGACTTAAATTTTAATTATATTCATCATACACTTAATTTATTGTTTTAAAAAATTTAAGTCGGCCTATCTTTTCTTTCAAAACTTGTGAGGATATCAGTAGAGAGAAAAAGACACGAATGGTCAAGTTTCGTTAAATCTACAAAAAACTCGAGCGGGACTTCTCGAAGTAATTTATTTGAATATGTATAATATTATATAAACGATTATGTAAAAATCCATAACTGCTCCTTAAACTAAGTTGAAATGTGGCTATAAACAGAACATCAAGAATGGGAAATTTAAACTATTCGAAAGACCGAAAGTGTTAAAAAAGATTTATTGAAAAAAAACGCGATAAAACTACAAACAAAGATGGATTAATGCGGAACTTAATTGTAAAATTTTGCTGTAATATTTACAGGTCTTGGAACCTGGTCAGCTGTTTCGTTCACAAATAATATCTCTACTTTCACATGTTATTATTTAAGCAACTGGCATTTGGCCAATTGCGGTTTTTAATTTTTTCTCGGCTTCTTCAGCATTTTTTTAATGCCTCTAATACTTTTCAATATTTTACGAAGCATCGTAGCGAATAAAACATCCTTGTCTTCAACAATGAAACTTTTAGGTATCGCACAAGGCAGGTAGTCGAGTGCCTACAGTCCTTAAAGGGCTTCCCCAACAAGGTGGTTAAGTCTTTCATATAAGGACTTTTGTAGAATTAGTGAAGCAGGAAAAATTCGCTACAGTTTTCCAGCTTTTTCAAGTATAAGAGATAAACACCCGTTAGCGCGTTAACTGGCGGACATTTTCTCTTTACCGGCTAGAATTATTTTACCCCAGCATCTGCAAACACTATCAGGTGAACCACTTGGGTTCTCAGTAGGCTGGTTTTACTATATACATAATTGTTAGCCCATATCAAAGAAACTAAAACAATATTTTATGCTTTAAAAATATCTAAGCAAAATACAACTGTTTCGGTTTCTTTGCAATATAGCGGAAACGATCACTCACATTTGGATGTTTAAAATCATAGTATATTTAAAAGATTTGTATATACATATAATATGAACTGAGAATTACTTCATTGTAAAATGAAACCCGTAATTTGTCTCTACTTTCTTATTAAAATAATCATCAATATATTTATGTACTAAATTTTGAATTTTTCCTTTTATTTAAAGACACTTCCTTTTATTTGTAAGATTTATTTTTTTGCAATTGCAAATTGATCTATTTCGAAGACTTTATTTTCATCCGCTTGCCCTTTCGAATTGCAAAATACAACGTACGTGTTAAATATCTTCAATGAAATCCCATTAAAGTTCTGTTGTGTTGACGTCCTCAAAAAATTATTTATGCAGATCTGCATCCACCTTAAGTTCATATACAGAAATTCATTCCTTTATGAGCACGTTTGCGGCACTCGTAATTCCCTGCACATTTTACTTCAGGGAATAATTAAAAATTGTTTTATATTTATGAAATAAGTTCATAACATTTTGCCAATTACTTCATAGCACTTAACAAGGGAATGTTTTTGTGGTAAGCACGTTAATTTCAATATAAAGCAACATTTTTGTAAAATATTCCTGCGTAAATATTTATTTTAATAAATATTCTATGTTGCAAATTTTTGTTGGTTAATCTACTGGAACAGAAATCATTGAAAAAATCAACCAAAACTGGGTTTTGTTCTTCTTTATTCGTAAAAAATATTGTTTTAATTTCAATTTCCACGATTTGATATTTTTCCAGAATTTAAACTTTTCACCGCTGAACAGAACGCAGGCCCTAAAAGAATGATTTTGCTACATCGCAGGTCTTAAGATTTTCCCACCATTTTATGAAAAAGAAATCTAATAACTTGTTTGTCGCCGTCGAAACGTAAAGAAACCGCGTTCAGCGTCGGCTCAGCATTTTATATATGAAGGATGGCCGAGCCGATCTTTGCAAAAAATATTTGGCAGTTAAAGTAATTGCGATCTATTAGAGAACAAAATCAGTGCTGCATTTTTGTAAAATTTAAATTGACAAGTTGACCCTGATCTAATGCGGACGTGTCTGCTTGATGGCATAGACGAAATTGTTAATATCCAATACGGATTTCGCTGATTCAATTAACAAATTGTTTGAACAGTTTTTTTACAGTTTTGTAAAATTGATATCTGCAGAGTGTTTATTTTACTGGAAAAGTTAGATCGAGTGAAATAAGTTTTATAAGGCCAAGCTTTTCTCGCTATATTTCATACCCGTATCGAAAAACATTGTGATACAAGTTTTATATTGAATCTTAAGACGTGTTCAAATTAAGAATCAAACTTTTAGTTGCTAGAAATAAACTTTAACTATTTTTTTATTTATTATTGTACATTTTTCTAGTTAAAGCTACAATGTAATATCTTTTTCAGCTGTTATACGAACTATAGTACGAGTACATTGTCTATTTTAATACCTCGCGAGTACTCTCATGTCAAAACAAATTCTTCGTTGAGTTTCTTGATTTTTTTTTCGTTTTTGAGAGAGAAAAATACCGCTTCCACTATCAAACGTAACATATTTGTAATTACAAATTTAATTTTAACTGTTAAAAAATTCCTGCAGAATGTCTTCGAAAAAGGGTGCAAAGAAAGTGAATGAACTTTTTATAGTTTTCTCCCTGGCCAGGAAAATTCTTTTGCAGTTTTATGATATCACTTTTGTAGAACATAAAACATCATTTAAATAATAAAACAAAACAAAAACAATAAAAATACAATAATAACTTAAAAGTGCAAGGAACCTGCAAAAGGCTGCAATATGATGAATACCCTACGGCGAGAAGGCAAAACTAATCATACAATTTTGTTTCCGTATAACTTTTTCACGAGTTTTAATTAATTTTTAATTTATTCTGGTAAGTGGAAAAGATGATTTCCGCCCACTGGCTGCTCCATTCGTGACCATTTTATCGCATTGTCTATCACTTTTAACAAGCTTCCCGGTATTAAATGTAATAAACATTCCTGTCGAACAGTCTCCTTAAGGGCTACGACCAAATCTGGCGGTGGACCAACTCCACAACGGCTCACCACAGCCCCCATGTGGCTTGCCCGGCACACATAAGTGGCAACTTCCCGCGTTATGTGGGGACGGCACATAACACAATCCGCTTGCTCGGGCTACCTAATCCGTAATCCCTCTTCCTAAATAACAATTCAATATGATCGTAACGATTTTTTACCAGAATATCTTCTTTGCCCCGTTTTAGAGGCAAACAAAACAAGTAGACCTGCTAGGAAACTGTAGCTCAGTTTATGAAACTATTTACATAGCCAAAGACTACAACAAAACAATTTGTAAAAAATAATAACTGCAGAAAGCAATAAAAACAACCATATCCCACAAAAAGCCCCTACAGCAGACACAGCCCCAACAAACACAACGTTTTACCCACAAACACTCTTTTAAAAACGCAAACAGGAAACGGAAATTTAATGCAGTGTTGTTTTGTTTACAAACAATACAATAAATAATTTTTTGTTTATTTAAATATTTGTTTGTTGGTATTTGTGTATAAAATTATTACTTTACAATAGGGAAAAAATAATGGGGTGGTCAACAGTTTGCAATTTGTGCAAATAAATGACATGACAGCTCGGCAAATAAATAATAAATAAATATTTGTTTTACAGTTTCATCATTTTATATTATAATAGATTACAAACAAGATCAGTTATGAAATTGTGGAAGCAAAATTCTTAAGTTCTCCCATCGTCCACTTAAGATTTTCATCATTTTGTCTAGCTGTTGTAATTCCTGCTTTAGAGGGCTAAAGGCAGTCAACTCTAAGCAAGAAAAATTAAAGTATTACCCGATTTTCACACAAGCTTTCTTTTTTATTTTGCATTCAGTCCACTAAATGTATTAAACTTTTTTTCTTCCTTGAATTTTGCAGAAAATAATGCTTTTCCAGCCGCGTATGCTGGCGAAATATTGAAAATGGATTTTTCAATATTTCTGGGACAACAATAAATTGTTGTGTGGAACAAGTTGTATGAATAATTGAATGATATTGAGAGTCTCTCTTAAAATGGCCCCTTGCACTGTGACTATCCTCGATCTATTCTGCTTTCCCTTCCTCACAAGGATTTAATACGTCACCCATCTTAAAGGCATAAAGTAGCCTGCATTTCCGGTGTCCCAATGACTCCTCTTCACCGCGGAATCTGACAGCGTCCATGTTGAATAGCCCTCTTCTGTATAGGCGCTTATAGCAAGCGATGCTCTCAGGCTTTTTCTGTTCTCTTTTAGGGTGAGTTTTATCCTGCTGGCATCAGAACAAGGTATACACCTGGTGCAAAGTGTGTAGTATCGTTTTGAGTGCACATGTTTTTTTTTTATATTATCGCTTACGATTGCTGAAATATGGTTTCCTTTTACTAGAGCATAATTAGTTTATCATGACAAGACAAATGTTGAAATCATTCGCATGTCTAAGGCAATTAAAGAACTAGTGTTGTAAAATATTTCTTGTTCCAGGCATTGACAGAATCTCTCATCCAGCTGCCTTATTTAATGTGTGTTGGCACATTTAAACATGTTCTTACTGTTACTATTAGGATTAGAATTCTTCTTTAAACCTTTAAAATGACAACTGATTCCCCTGGACTAACAAAACTTGTAACTTTTTGAATATAACACAAGTGCAACATTTCATCACATCATCACAAGTGCAAATCATGTTGCTTTCGGTTTCTGATGGTATATATGGAAACTAGTCAGAACTCATCTGCAGTGGTCTGTCTTTGTTCGAACGCAGCTGATAATTTTTGGAAATTTTTCTTATTGTACACCTTAAACTTTGGTGAAGAAACGGAAAAAGAGTTCTAGTCGGCTGACGAGATATGGTCAAGCGAAATATTATGTTTTTTTTAATAAATATTTATCAAAATTATTAATCTTAAAATATTAAATGCGAGCAAACATGCATTTTTTCTAGCACCTTCAGACTCGGAGGTGAAAATGGAATATACAGGGTGGCCCAGAAAGACCGAAGTGGTGTGAATTGCTTATAACTTTTTATTTAAGAGATATTTTTTTAATATTTTTTTTTTAAATACATTAAATTTATGGGGAATATTTTTGGATTAGTTATTAAAAATGATATCCCGCAAGTGGTGGCCATATTCTGCTTCGCACAAATGTGCTCTTTCCAACACATTTTCCATGACCTTTCGCAAAACTTCCGGTGGTATGTTGTTAATTTCTTCTCGAATATTGGTTTTTAACTCCTCAATAGTCCTAGGCTTATTAACATAAACTTTTCCTTTTAAATAGCCCCAAAGAAAACAGTCTGGAGCGGTTAAATCCGGGGAACGCGGAGGCCAATTAAAATTGCTGTTACGAGAAATTATTCTTTCACCAAAGATGTCGCGTAAAAGAGTCATTGTGGCCCTCGCAGTGTGCGCTGTGGCTTCATCCTGTTGGAACCATATTTGCGGATGGTTTTCCACGGCTGGCCTTACAAAATTTTGCAACATGGCCCGATATCGATCACCATTGACGGAAATGGCGACACCTTGTTCATTTTCAAAAAAAAAATGGGCCAATGATCCTTTCTGAAGAAACACCGCACCAAACGGTACACTTAACTGGGTGCAATTGTCGTTGATGAAGTACTCTCGGGTTTTCCGTAGCCCATATCCTACAGTTTTGCTTGTTAACGAACCCATTTAATTGAAAATGGGCTTCGTCACTCATTATTAAGTTATGAATAAAATTTGGATTCTCTTGTGCTTTTTGCTGGAAATAAATTGCATAGTCAAGTCGTTGCTGGTAATCTGTTGGTTTCAATTCTTGGACAAGTTGAATTTTGTATGGAAACAATCCTATGGTGTGCAAAATTCGCTGCAGCGACGTTCTTGAGAGGCCCAGTTGTGACGAACGTCTCCTGGTTGATGTTTCTGGATCCTCCCGAATTATCTGGATCCTCCCAATGCCCGTGTGGACAGTTCGGTGTCTGCCGGGACCAGGAAGGTTCCTTACTGCTCCTTGTTCTCGAAAATTTGCAACCAGACGGTTTATTGTTGACTGAGAGGGTGCAACCCGCACATTAAAGTGACGACGGTATGCACGCTGAGTCAACACAATGGACCGTTGATTTGAAAAGTAAATTTCAACAATTTGGGCACGTTGTTCAATTGTGTATTGCTCCATTATAAATTATCCAAGTCTTCTTTACAAAATACTGAAAAGAAAAGAAAAAAAAAAATTATAATAAAAAAGTTATAAGGAATTCACACCACTTCGGTCTTTCTGGGCCACCCTGTACATTTTATGTGTTGCACTGTGTAATTTATTTTCCTATCATAAAAATAAAATTTTTATTAAAAGAATAACAATTTTAAAAAGATTTAATAATGAGTTTGCCACTTTTAAAAGCACTGTTTAATTTCAACATTTATATAATAGACCGTAACAATAATATTGTAATAAGAGAATTATATTCTACTTTTCGCCAAATTCATCTCAAAATTATCTTAATATCTCTAAATGTTGCTGTTTAACCCCAACCATATAATTTATTTGCAAAATTTATGATTCACCAAAATTTTCCTTGTTTCCACATATTTCACTTAAGGTCTTAGTTTCAAACCAGAACTCGTAATCATGTTCTATAGTTGTGTGTGTGTGTCTGGTCGAAAGTTGGTCAAATTTATTCACTTATACTGTTTTTGTGAATCCTCTTACAATTTGTACTTATGTGTGCTTTTAACATCATTAATATTTTCATACACTCAGAAGAAAGTAAATGGCCCCAAAGCATAACGACTGAGATACGTGTATAAGTTAAAGATTAAAGTTGTTAAATTTGTTAAATTTCTTCAATTTGAGTAAAATTTCATAAATTATAGCTATTTTTACTTTTTTTGAATTTTGTCCCTGTAATTCTATTTAATGCGCTATTGGCGCCGGTAGATGACCGCATTTATTTCTGTTTTTCTTCATTGACTTACTTATTAATTTCTCTTTGCGTTCTTTTTATTTTTACACAAACCGTTTGTGTGATTTTATCTGATTTTTGCCCAAAAAGTTATCTAAATGATGACAAGAAGGAAAACAAGAAAACTTATGTAAAAATGTATAGTGGAGAAGAAACTGTATGTAATTTTTTTTGCCAGGTTTAAATGCTTAAAGTTGTTTGAAATAAAAATGTAAAAATTTTGCTTTCAAGTATCTCAGAAGCATTAAAAATAAATAATTAACATATTTGTGCATATGAAAGTTTCTGCCTTTTACAAGATTGTGTCTGTTTTTAAGAAGAGAAGAACAATTTTTTGCAATTTTTTTTTTAAATTATCGGCTTCTAAATTTTTACTATAAATTTTCGGTTTTTGTAGTTTATTTTGAAATTTTACACATACCAAAAAATATTGTTCGAGAAATGCATATAAATAGTAAATGAAAATAAACGAATAATCGTGTGATTTCACACACATTTCAACCTTTTTTTAATTTCATAATCGAAAAGTCGCCATATCAAGTCGACATCATAAAGTTCCCTCGTTTACAATCATTACTAGAAAAATTATAAAATTTTAATTACTACAAAACTGTCAATAAAATACAATTTGGATTGTTTGTAGTCAAAGCAAAATCAAAATAAATATTTACCTTTAAACTGACAAACCGCTGACTTGCTTTGACGTACCATTTCAATTGTATGATCGATCGGAAACAAAACAAAAGGAGGAACCTATTAAATTGAAGGATTGATTTAGTTGTGGGCTGATTTTCACAGTAGACACACAAGAACGAAATCTACAATGTGTTTTGCAGTTAAAATAAGCAGCAAATAAATGCAAAATATCGTAAAAGCTGGCTCTGATATATTATCTGCAATAATGAGCAAATCAAGCAGCAAACCTTTACGAAACGTTTTTCTTTAAAATGTGGCAATCTTGTCACCATTCTTTTCTGTTCAACACAATCAAAAGTTGCATAAAATACAAAGTATGAAATCTAGTCACATGAAATTTTAATTGCCGCTGGTTTGCGTTGGCATAGAAACTAGTGCTGCCAGTTTTGTTATTTGAATACCAACAGCTGACAGATATAACTTATGGGCTTTTACTTTAATTTATTATGTAAAAATGTAAATAAATTTAAAAATATATTTACTCCTTTATATGTAAAAAAAATGTGCACATTTCTGTGGTTAAAGTTAAATTTTCATTCAAAATTAATTTTTTTTAAATGTAATAAGAAAAAAGGGGAAAACACAAAAATTAGGAATAAAACTTCATTATCCTGGAGGTTATTGAAAAATAATAGGACCCATAGGACGGTGTAATCCAATGTTGTATTCAACCTGCAAGTACGCAGAAATATGGTGCACATTTCACATAACTTTGAACTAAACAAGTACCCTTCAGCGGTGCCACAAACAACCACACAAAAAATCGCTTTGCTTAAGCGATGATAGGCAGGCAGAAATCAGAATACACGTTGTGTAAAAATATATACAGTGTCCGGCATTTCAGTTGTGCATTCCATTAAAATGTTTCCTACCCCTGAGTGCTCCACTTTCAAATGCCACAACGGACGAGGCCATTTTAATTAATTAGTTATGGATTTGTCACTTATTAATTTCTTAACATGTGTACACACATACATACATACACGTAAAAATACATTCTCAAGCATTGATTTTATTACACGCTTTAAAGCGGCCGGCCTCACATATTGTAAAAGAAAACCACTCCGTTTTCTGTGAGTGTGTGTGTTTCTCCTTTAAAATCTTATTGGACTGTCTATACTATTAAAATTGAATAAAAAATCTAAAGTTAAATGTTTCAATGTATGTATTTTTCATGGACTTTCAAGTCTATTGACGAGTGTGTTGGCACCTACGAAATGTCCACATGTAAAAAGCTTTTTTTCCCTGCGCACAGTACCATTAAATGCAACGCAGCAAGATACGTCATTTAGTATGTGTTTGACAGGCGTTGAAAACAAACAACCTCATAAATTGTGATAAAATTGGAAAACAAAAGTGTATTTCGTGTGTTGATTAAAATTTTTTTGCGTAAAAAAGTCATCACGCAAACCCAGAAAAGACTTGATAAAATTACGTGAACTCTGCACCATTCACTTCAATCGTTAAGAACTGATTTACTGAGTTCCGATGTGGTCGTAGCAGCACGTAAGTAGATCATCACGCCAGAAAACCCCGATAAAATTTGTGGACTACCTCAAAAAAGTGTTCGACCGTAACTCGAACGAGTATTTACGCAATCATACGACCAAAGGCGAAGGATCCATCACAATAAGCAGAAAACCAAGGAACAAAATCAAAACAGTGGGTTGCACCAGGTGAACGTGTTCCAAAGAAAGCCAACAAGGTTGCCCGCGGTGCCACTCACATACATTACCTAGAGAAGGTTACAACAATCACCGACGAACATTATTCAAAGCTTTTAGACATTCGATATTGATTTAAAACAAAAACGACAACATTTGGTGAACAACAAGTGCTCTTCCAACAAGACACCGGCGCAATGTGTAGTCACCCTCCACAAATTGGGCTACGAACTGCTACGCCATCCAGCGTATTCTCCAGGTTTAGCATTCTGCTACTATTTTATATTTCCAAACCTGAAGCAATATCTCGGTGGCAAGAGATTTGAGTCGAATCAAGAGATCATAAGCGAAACAAACGCTTACTCAAGGGCTGTGAGAAAGCCTATTATTTGAGAAAAACGCTAAATGGACTAAATGTATAGATCTAAAAGGAGATAATGTAATAAAACGCCTCTTTGCAAAAAAAATAATCATAGAGTTATTAAACAGCCCTGGTATATTTTTAGATTTATGATAACAAAAGCAAATATCAAAACCGATTTGATTTCAGGACACCAAATGACATAAATATTGTTGGTCAAGTCCTAGTTACTGTTTCACATTCGAAACTAAAAATTTGTCTTGGTTTGCGATATGGCGTTGCCATAATTTCTCCTTCAGAACTTTAGTTTTTCCTTCTTCTCGGCACTAGAACAACTGCCACAACAAAAGATAGAATTTTAAATTTTTCATTTACTTGAAACACGTATGAACAATATAAAATTTTCCGTATATTAATATGAGCCATTTTGCCTTAAACCACAAAAAATGGAGTGTTAAGAGAAAGCAATTTAAGAGTAAAACATGTAGGATAAGATAAGCTGCGATAGTAAATTGGATTTAGTGCCTTCAAGATTTATAAATTACTACATTTTCAATTAACTGGCAAATGATGGATGATTGACAGAAAGTTCAGCGGAAATACAAAACTTCATGCAGATGAAGGAGAGTATGTGAATGTGTTTTGAGTTCTGTACATGGGTTTGTGTGTATATAAATAGTATATATTGGTAAAGATATTCAAAAGCAGAATGTCTGTTTTTTCCAACATTACAACTGAATCAACTACAATCAAAACTAATCAAATACGTGCAAATTTTCGGGGGCGCAATAAATTTGTTTTCTAATTGTAATTTTTATTTTAGTGACTTTATTTTATAACGCAAGATTTTAAACGCAAGATTTTAAACAGTTTAATTAACAATTTAACAAACAATCTGTTATCCGTATCGAAACGAAAGAAAATACGGTTTTTAGGATTTTTATATCCATATTTAGGATTTTTATTATTATGGATTTTATTTCTTAGCAATAAATACCCTTTTATGTCATATTTTATGCAAAACTTAATCACTGTCTTCTTTCGTTGTTTTTTTATGTGAAATAAATAATAATCGTTCGTCATTTCCGGCCTTTTAATGGATGTGTGTGTAAGTATGCGCTGCATACTTTATTTTATGTACAAGAAATACGTACAACAATAGAAACATAAAGAATATGACCAACCTAATTTCAGAACCACATTAATATTATATTAGCAGATATTAGACACAAGAAAGAAACTAAGAGGATTAATTTGGAATCATACCTTTTATTGTTTGTGTGATTTTGTGCCGAAACTTTAAAGGTAAATTTAATAAAACAATTTTAGGCCTAAAATTTATAAAACATAAATTCTGCTTTAAAACTTAAACAATTTGAAAGTAATAATAGAAAATTTAATTAATTTACATAAATGAGTTTATGGTTGAAACATTTTTCTAATAAAAGTAACAAATGATTACAATGGCCTGCCCGAAATTAGTTCTTTAGAAATTTCATGTTAGTTTTTTTTAGTGTGTTTTTTGAAACAAAAAGAAAAAATCAAGAAAATCATATTTGGATTTTGAGTTTCTAACTTGCAACTTCATTTTCTACTTCCTCCTTTTATATGTTTTTCTCTCTGGAACTCACCAGATTATCCTTTGAAACATGCAACCAACAATAAACAGCATTTCATGAATTCATTCAATCATTATTAATCTATTTACTAGCAAAGCAGCAAATACGTGCCTACTTAAGTCGGCTTGACACGCACGCAAAATAGATGATTTTAAAAGAAAAGTTTTCGCCTCGAAAACTTCTTACTGCTCAACAATCATTCGCATTGTGCCTTTCAACTTTTGAAACGGAAGTTCCTTTATATTTTTTATACGGTTAATAAGCTTTCGCAAAGGTTTCGCATTGTTTAACTTTTTATACACATTAAGGGGAGAAAATATTCCTTTCCTGAAACATTCACCACTTCATATCGCACACACTTTAATGCTATATCTACATTCAGGTATGTGCGTAATTATACACTGTAAAAAAAATAATGCAATAACCAAAAATTGTTTGCGCTAGAGTCAATATCAATGAAGTGAATGATTTAATTATTCAAAATCTTACATATAAAAACGACATTTAATTTTTGTTGAACACTTTTAAGTTTCTTATTGTTCTATCAGTTCTGATATGCAACCTTGGTTATGCCCTTAAGCTGCTGTCTCAGTGATTCGATTTTTATCTCGTCGCAAAACGTCGTCATTCATTCCTGGGAATAGTAAAAGTTGGGTGGAGTCCGATCAACACCCTGCATGTCGCACGATTTCCGCATTGTGTTTACCCAAAAAATAATGGTCAAAATTCAGCAATTTCAGAACTAAATTCTTCATTAGCGATTCAACAATTATAGATAACAATTCTCTTCACTTTCTCAACATTTTCATCCGTTGTTGAAGTGCTCGGGCAAGCATCATCATCACGCACATGTTCTGTAAAAATTTTTCTGACTCGAACTACAATCTCTTTACAATTTTATGCAAATTCTTTGATCTACATGTTTTTGAACAGCAGCAAGTTGCCGAAAATTTTTTATAAAAGCTAAATAGCTGCAACTGTGAACAGGCCTCGTATAATTGGCTCAAAAGTGTTAAAAACGCATTTTAAATTTGATAAGATCTTACGCTCTGTTACAATTAGTTGTGGACACACTTCCAAAATACTGTTAATAACATTTTAAGCCGTTTTTTGCAAAGCATGTATTAACCAGTAAATAATTAAGTAAAATTTGTTTTTTTTTTAATGAAAATCTTAAACAAATTGTTTTCTATACGTATTCAAAAAAGTTTAGTTTTGCTGGCCTGTCGTTTTAGAAAATGCTTTCTCGCACCACAGCTTATTGTTCCTATTCCTAATTTAACAATGTGAACAATATGAGAGCTTCCCTTTACAGCTTTATGCTGATTTGCATTCTACTCGTACAATAACAACCTCAAACACACTGTACACAGCGACTTGTCTGTCTATAGATGGAAATGAACGGCTTGTCATTTGGTGTTTTTTCGCATACTGTTGGCAAAATGCCTGCTCTTAATCAGAAGAAAAGCAGATAAACTGCAGAACTGCAGCAGCATTAACCATCATTGCCAACATCGCCGCCGTGTTAATGATGATGCTTTATGGTCGTCATTATCTACATAAATGCAGATAGAGAATGTTGGTTGTTGTTATAGCTGTTTTAATTTGAGCCTCGTTTCCAATTAAGAAGTGATACAGAGATGATAAGTAGATTTTAACAAAACTTAATGTTTTCTTGTTTTTTAATGTTAATTAATGTATTTATTATCTCTTTTAAAGGAACAAAAATTGTCCTCTGGACTCGCACAACTTGTAATAGAAGGAAAAGATAAAACACTCTTTTTTTATACATATGTACGTATTTCACTTTCCTTTACAAAAAATGGTTTGAAGAGGTAAAAAAAATAACGGGTCACGGAAGCGCGAACAAACTAAAGCTTTTAAAAACGTCAGCCTAGTAGCATCAGCGCAGCTTAGGTGTCGATTCCGTTGCACAGTAAATCTGCTACCACCGCTTTTGGTCCGCCGCGAATGACCCTCAGTTCTCACATAAACATCCACATTTGATTATGTTTTACAATTTAATTATTGCAATTGCAATTGTGAAACTCGACCTCTTATATTTTTTACAACGTGAGTATTTGCGCAAATATTTCAAGCAAACAGTTTTAAAGCCGCCCAGCCCCATTTACAGCTGGTACTATTTCTCTTTAAGTGCAAAGAGTTTATGACATGCCATCAGTTGTTTCGCTTTCAACTGTTATTGATGGATTGTAAAATTAATTGCTACTGGACATTTATCTTCTTTTAGACGAGTTCTAAAAATCGAAAGAGAAACAATTTGTATGACTCAACACATGAAGGCACGTACATACACACACACACACACACACACACACACAAATACGTATCCCATACTATAGCAACTTTTATTGCTGTATGTTTGTACGAATAGAAGAACGTCAACGTCACAATTAAGATTTTATGGTCGTAGGCTGCTGTTATTTACAACAACCATTTAACCTCCCTCCCCCACCAACGGCTGACATCAGGATTTGTTTGTCCGCTTGATGGTCTATGCTGTATTTTTCGTTTACTTCTTTTCTGTTTTTATGGGTTCTCTTCCGACACAATGTTTGTTATTGTTGTTGTTCTTGTCAGTGTGACAAAAGTGGATTGTCATTTTCAGTTACTCTCTTCAACAGTTCAACTGAATATTTGTTGTTGTTATTGTTGCGGGTTATTTTTGCTTAGGGAGTAATAAAGCTTTATAACAATTTCTGTTTTTTTTTTTATTGTTCATGAAGAAATAAATAAAAATATGGCGCACAAAAAAAAAGAAGTACAATTTCATTTAGTTTTTTAGTCACAATAAAAAATAACTATTTTATTATATTTTTATTTTTCCCAAGGATATACATACAAATATTAATACAGCTTGGATGTTGTTGTTTGTCCTTGGCTCGCTGTTAAGATCGTAAAAAATTATTGATAAATTTTATTTCATTAAAATAGAAAACTTATGACTGAAGTTTTCCATATGTTGAAAAATTAGCTCAACAACAAGTAAGAATATTGATTCAAAACACGTTCAAAGTTTAAACTTTATCCATATTTTACCAAAAAAAAAAAACAGAGGGATTATAGACTTTTTGAACAGTATGAGTAGTAAAACTAAATGGCAGAATGACATGGAAAGTCGTTGAACTGAAACAAAAGAATTAATGTAATAATGTACATGTGTATGTATGTACTCGTATGTTATAACACTTTTAAAATTGTCTCCAAAAGTTTTCTGCCATATAATTTTTTGTTTATTGTTTAATTGACATTTTCGTTTTATTATTTATTTATGACCAAATAAAAACATGACGTTAGTTACGTTGGATTCAAATCATGGTGAATTATAAAAGCTAAAACCTTAATAATTGATTCAAAATTGATCACGTTGAAATAAAATTTTCTTTTTTAAAGTAAAATGTTGTTTATTGTTTTGCTGTTTTTTTTTTTTTTTTGTACATGTGAAAACACAACAACTCGCATTAGTGATTTCTTGTTGCCACCAGCAAGTTGTACTTTGTCGTGTTCCAAGCCAAACAGTTTTACTTGCTAAACATAAAAGAGTTACTGCATCTTAATTAACCTGTAGTAAAAACTATATCCATACATTCCGGCTTTGCTAAAAAACCTAAAATCCCTGATAGGAAACTTTAGCAGCCACTGCCGATACAAAACAAATACCTGAACAAATACCTATAACTTGTATCTTATATGGCTTGGTTTCTGAGCAGTATAAGAAATTGCTGGTAATAAGGGCCACATTACACGATACAACATGACCCCATGCAAAGAAATGGGTAAGACCTGCAAGTTAGCCGTGGAATTGACCACCATCAGATTAAGCCAATAAGGCGGATACTAGTGTTCACTATTTGTGTTCCGCCTTAAACACATATGATTGCTAACTTTTTGGCTCTGGGATACAGGAGACAAAGGCTACTAAATCGCTATACGCTGGGTAAACGTAATTTGCTAACAGTTCCATTTGAGAAGCTATTCTAGGTTCATGACGCATTAAGCCCTATAAGCAAAAAGTGAAGGTACAACAGATCAATGATGATCGCAATGTAAGGAAACATTTTTTGGCAGGACACCACTCTTATTACATTACATTATATCTGGCTTGAACTTAGGTCCGCGTTAGTATTGCATGTTTTCAGGCCTAATTTATAGTGAGCATCTTCATCCTTCCCAGTATGTTTATAACTCCCGTATCCATAACTAACGCATTTAACAAACTTAGTTTTCAGCTGAACTTTCCCGGCTTTCATTCGGAGTCCTTTGAGCCAGTTTGTAAATTGCTACTTTCCACAAACTCTTGCTTCGGTACATACATACATATATGTTTTTTAGTATTGTGTGAACTGCCAATCGTTTGCGGGACTTAACACTGGCACCGAAATTACTTTCTTATCTTATTTCTTTCCTAAGAAAAATATTCCTGCTAAAATAGTATTTCACATTTTGATCGGGTCATTTCATTTTTGCATTCAGTCATTCTAAATGGATTTTTCGCGTTGCCACAAACATTTTTATTTAAGACAAGAACACTGAGAGCATCTGTATTAATATATATGTATATGTATATGTATGTATTTGTTTCAAAAAGGCTTAGACTTCCTTATTTTCCTTATTTGCAACTTGTTAAACTTAAGGGAAAGCAAAAATTAAGCTTCTTCTTAAACCAACGAATATATTTAAAGATTCTTTTAAAACAGGTTCTGAACAAAATAAAATCGAAGTAATTTTTTTCTGTGTAAAAATAGTTGTATAAATTTAAGCTTAAAGGAAAATTATTGTTTTCAATTTGGCTCATTTTCTTCAAGTTGGTGTAGCTACAATATTTTCGTGTAAACACGTTGTAGTTTGAGCCAAATTTAAACAACCTTGAAAACAATTCATACTCGCCAGTACAGGTTGCGTTCTGCATGGTCAAAATTTGTGAAATAAAATTGCGATCCTTTAGATTTGCGTGTTAAATAAAAGGTGATATATTCTTCTTACTCATCTATTTTTTGCTGTTCTAGAACTATAAAGTTTATTGCAAACAATAAAGCACCTGCACGTGTGAGCATGATTCTTTGTGTATCGCTGCTCCTGACTTGTAGTCATAAAAAAGTTAATGTTAGATTGTTATCAAGTTGGAAAAATGGCAACTTAACATTGAATGCAGGCAAATGGTACTCTATTGCTGCTAGAACTAAAAAATCACAGCGTCTGGTATTTTAAATGTAAATTGTTTAATACAAGTATTCGTACCTTAAATTTCGCACACGTGAAACAATTTGATTAAAACTTTTGCTTGTTTTGCAAACAACGAAAAGAAAAAATAGAACAAATTAAGTTTTACAAACTAATACAAAATTTGCACTACATACATACACACGTATATATATATAAGTTAATAACTGAAAAGAAGTATTTGTAATGCAGAAATTAGAGAAATATGTATGTCGTGAGGCTTCGAAACTTGTTCGTTGTTCCGTCACAAAACATCAGAATTGGAGGGAAAAATTCATGATGGTCATAATCTAAAAGGAAAACATGATTATCTCAATTTGTTTCAAGGTAATAAATTATAACCATAATCTCTTACATTAACTTGTGTCTGAGTGAATAGTGTCTCAGCCATTATTGGATATCTTGTCTTGCTTTTTCAAAATTTATCATTTCAGATGTTAAAAGGAAAGCAAATCCCAAAAAATACTGATTTGTAAAATTAAACTGACTAAATAAAAAACTTGCAGGAAAATAGATTCATTCCTTTCATGGAAATGTTGCGTGGACTATAAGGAAACAATAGTTTTTTAATTCGGGAAGTGGCTGTTACTAGAACAAGTCCTTCAGTTGTTTTAGTTTTTGTCAGATAAAATAAACTCAGTTATGCCACATTTAATGTGAAATTGTGTTTGTAGGCCTGCGATATGCACAGTGGCACAAAGCCCAAAGTTTTTGTGTCATGCCGCCATTAGAAATTAATTAATTTTTATAGAATTCAAAGCAAGTTTTCGCTCAAATATACCCATTACCCAAGAGATTGCAATTCTTGTAAATTTAGAACTTCATTTCTGTCACATATAAAACTAATGCTAAAGTTTTGTTACCCTAAATATTCGGAAAGTTGAGAAACAACAACAAAACAAAACAAGTAAATAAAAGCGAGAACATATTTTACAAAGTCTAAGCGTGTTTAACAACAATAACGAAAAGCACTTCCGGTGTCGAACAGAGTTGAACATTTCTCTTTTTCTGCCAGCAATTGTGTGTATTCAGTCAATCATTTGTTTATTCACGCAGACTTATAATCGTAAAGCACTCAAAGTGATTGATTGATAGTTAAGGAAAAGTAATTTAAATAAAAAGCAAGAAAAATAAGCCAAAGTATATGAACTAAAAACTTTTCTTGTATAGACATGTTACTTAGAAAACGGTCACTGGAGTTGCTAAATGAGCATCTAAAATAATTGAATTATTTACTTGTTTTTTTTGGTATTGTTGATAGATTTTCGTTTATTGAAACTTGTGCGTCTATATGTGCAGTCCGCACAAACATCGCTATTTGGGCAAGTGTCAGCTCAATAAACAGGAGATTCCATCTAGATAAACACTTCATAAGCATAAAATTCATTTAAATATATATTTGACGCACAGTAAATACGACATTCAATAATATAGGCACAGAACACACACTCTGTGGCAACTCAGTTGTCAGAAACCTAAATCAGCTGTCAACATAACTTACACACTCATGTTTTTCTATGTACGCCAGAATGTACATACGCATGTATGAATACAGAACCGAATTGGATGCCTAAATGCTTAGTTCATTATAAACAGCGAGCCCTTAGTAATATTACAGTGCACTCACGATAATATGAGCTAATTAAAGCCTGACCAGTTCACTTTGGCAAGATTGTTCATATTTGCGAATGGCATCAAATTCCCATCTACAAACGTTTCTTATGTTTAATTTTTAATTTATTGGATTTAAAAAAAACATATATTTAAAAAAAAAAAAAGAAAAACGCAATTTTCTTTAGTATTATTATGAAGGTCTTTCTTTTGCCTTTTCTTTTAACCGGGATTTTGTTCTGTCTCTCATATTCACAAACCGTTTTCTATTCTTGGCTACTCAGAAGTCCGCACAGTTTTTCTTCTTTCAGGTCCAATAAACGTTTATTTATTCGCCACATATTATACATATTCGCTAAATTAGTATTACGTGCAGCTGTTCCTAATTGTTCTACAATAAAATTTCCGATTTTTCTTTTAAAGTTAAAAACGTATGTTTCTTCGTATCCATTTTAAGAACTTTTCACGTTTAATTTATGTTTGAAAATTGAATATGGAATATGAATATAGTGTGTGCGTTCACTAACTGAAACGTATGTACTATATGTTAGAAATTTTTATTGACAGCTGAAGACAATTTAAAAGCAAACAGTTAGGGAAATCCCCAAAATATTATGCAGTTGAATTAGAATTTGATTTCAACTGTATGTAGAGAAATAAAATCTGTTAAAAAACATAAAGCTCTTTTAGGAGTGTATACTATCGCGAGTGTACTGTATATGTAGATTTGAAATTTAAAAATATTCCAAAAAATTTATTACACAACCTTATATTTACATACATACGTATATTGCACAAACAAAAAAAAATATATTCCTTTGGGAAGTGTTTTTTTAGCGTTTTTTAAGCGCCACGAACTTTACAAACATTTCTTTCATACTTCAGACTCTTTTTAACTTTTATGGTCAGTCTTCTTCTTCAAATCATTCGAAAAGCGATACAACACAGGAATTCAGTTATAAAAATATTTTAAATATCTGAGTTTTAAAAATTTCTTTAGAAGATGAATTTCAGGATATGCAAAAAAAATTCGTGTAAAATTGAATGGAATATGTAGTTTAGGGGTCACTTAAAGGAATGCCCAGCAGTAAAGAATTGTTTGAAAATTGTTGACTTTTGGTCAGTGTAAAACAACAAACAGCTCGAACTTACGACAGCGCGAAATATGGATAAACTAAATTAGTTTTGGAAAATTCGTAGACTATAACAAATATAGACAATTGTAAATATTTGTCTGTCTAAAAGAAATGGAGATTGGGATCTTTTTTCCAATAAGATTTTGGAATTTTGCTAGACGATGAACTCCATTAGGAAATAAAAAAGGTGTTGATTTAATATCCAGAGCCTGTAACAGTTTTCAAGAAAATAAAAAAAAAGGGTTTCGCTCGAAAATACTTAATTTCATATAAAAAACGACGATAGAGAACCAATATCTGAGCATAGTTTTTGAGACATATTACGAAACTTGAATTTATGAATTTCACCCTCAAAACTTGCTTACGAAATGTTTGGTGGTGCGTTTTCTTCAAAATTTAACTGAACTATAAATACATTTTTGTTATCTATCCTGGCACTAAATTATTTCAGATAAAAAAAGCCGAGACAAGTAATTCTCATTAATGCTGTATGTAAGTATGTACATTTTGGGTATAAATTCTACATATGTACATTAGCCTCTGTTTAGTGGCTGATAATTATGTTCGTTATCATCCTGAAATATTTTGTGCGAAGCCACCTGCAAAGAAATTAGTACAATTATTTTCTAAATGATAATATTAATTAAAAAGAAGGTATCATTAATAATTAAATAATTTTTCCAGTGGTAGAATTAGTAAAGTTGTATCATAACGTCACGCATCGATGGATGCTGGTATTAGTACATAACGTTGTAAATATCAAGAAATATGTGGGCGTGGAAAAAATATCAATTGAAATGTTTGCTGGTCATATTGTATTACGATCAGGCCAAATGCTGAACGGAATAATATTTTCTACTAGTAAATTTCTATCATTAGTTATTACTTTTGGTTGCCACTCATGTTATTCTTTTCCTTGGCCTTTTTCTTACCTTTTCCGCTAAAGGGATCAGCTGTTTGTTTTAGTAAATTGGTAACTAAGGGTATAATATTGAATTAGGAACATAAACTTTGCATAAAAATCCTGGAAGAAGCAAAAAAAATTATTAAAATTAATACATAATAATAAAATCTATAATTTCTTAAAATATCCTTAAGTAAAACAACAGATTCCTCTTGTGTTTCACAACGATTTGATACCCACTTGTGGCCAAATCACTTATACGAATTTTCCATTGAACAGAACACAAAACAACTGATTTACAACAAACAAACAAAACCGAGCGAACTATATCTGCCTTAAGTCTCTTCCTGCATGACATTTGGAAAGTTCCACTTTTTCCGCAAAAATGATAACACTTAAGTTTTAACTTTTAATTTAAACAGTTCCTACTAAGAAATTTGCTAGATTTGTTTAACAATCATTTTCTCTGTGTGAACTAAATACAGGGAAAACGCAATTTATTATTACAAACACTCCTGCAAATGGCATAGAATTTGTCGGTGTGTGCCATATCGCATGAACTCCCATTCAGGTAATATGAGATAGTTGAAATAAAAACGGATTTAAATACACAGAGTAAAACTTTCTACCAAAGTTAACGTGCAACAATGAATCACCCAGAAGTATTATTATATAAAAACCCAAGACAAATTTGCATAAATTTTCCGTCTATAGCGGTTCCTAAAACACATATTAAAAAAAAAAATGAAAAGAAAAACTTTGAATAAAGTATTAAGTAGCAGCAGTTAGCACTTTAAATACAATGGTCCTGCACGAGCAACGTTTGAAAGGATAAATGTTGGCGATATTCAAAAACTTTATTTCATAAAAAAATGTTATATGCAATTATTAAAGGTGTTTCAGTTTCAAAAATTGTTATTAGTGAGGGAAACAAATTTCATTTCATTTAAATAAAGACATTCACGGTTTGTTAGAACTGGACATTTCTGCCAGAAAGTTCAACAAAAATATATTGTATAAAATTAACTCTTAACCGTCATTGTTTAACGGAAAAATGAGTTCTACACATATCAGTTCGTTCCTGGGATTGAGACTATACAAATTTAACACTGACTTTAAAAGGCTAATTTTCGGTCGCTTATCGATGCTCGATGCGATCTTCCTACTATATACCCTGATAGAGCAAATAATTCCTTAAAGTCGCCTTAATCTGCCCAAAATAAAGAGTTGAAACAAGTACTTACTCTGAGGTTTTCAACGATAAGCTAAAATTCCACTATCGCCATAATGTACCTATTTCCTGAAAAGTTCTTGTACCGGTAGGGTGAATATACAACGACATTCACGCGAATTCAATTTTTCAGAATTCCCAACGACAAGTGCAGCAATCGTGCTGGTTTTGATCGAATAAAATATTCTCTGATACGCCTCTTTCGCACAACGCCAACTAATAATCGTTCGAAAGATGCGAACATTTTTATCGGCAACTAAAACGCTCATCAAAGTTACCGACTACCGCAATATGCAACGATGATGCTTGAAAATAAATCGTCCTAAGTTTTAAAATGTGTGTCTATTTGGCGCGATTAAAACCGTTCCACATTGTGCTATTGGCAAAACAACACATTGCGTATGTTGGTCCACATGACTACAATTTATTCCCGCACAGAATAGGTAATACTCGTACTAAAACGCTGTTTCAGCCCTTAAACAGAATATTCAGGAATTTTCGTTTCAAAATATGGAAACACTCATAATTTAGAAAATGTTCCTTATTTCTGCTCCTATTTTCTTCAACTATTTAAATTAATTAATGAAATTTATTAAATTTTGAAACTTTATGTTAGATCTATGGCTGCCTATTTGCTATAGATTTTTATATAAGGTCTTCAAGGCGCTGAGACCCTAAGATATTTTTGTGCGATTGCAAGCAGATCACAGGACCAAGAAGGAAAACAAATAAAAACAAACAAATAATAAAATGGACACAACTACAAGTCGACTTCTATATTTGGGCATTATTTTTAATTTTCAAAAGGGCTTAAGCTAGAAAAAGAAATATATTGAAACGATTTTTTCTTTTATATCAAGAAGAATTTAAACAAAGATATAGGAATGTCAAAGTCGGCAAAGTCAAAGTCCTTAAAATCTACATCACATAAAAATTAAGCTGTAAAATATTTTCTTTATTATTTTTTATTGATCCCATTTCTAAAAAGTTACACTATTTTTGAAAAACAAATACACCCTTCTTTTATTATTTTTGGCCATCAAATAACAAAAACTAGCTGAGGTAAGAAATTTACGTAGCAGCAGCTAAAACTAGTAAATTACAAACGTGTAAAGATTGATATCCAATTATAGTCTGAACAAATCAGAAAAAATCTCAACATTATGATTTGTTGGGACCCGTTACCACAGGAAACAGAGCGCTCCAATTTTACCGACAAACTTTTATTATATTCAAAAATGGCTTAGCAGTCATATCCATTTCGAGGGATTTTGTTTATTTTACCTTCTTCAGTCTTTGATCGATTTACTTCATTCCGACAAAATATAACTCTTTAACTTTAACTTTAAGCTAAACGTGGCAACTTTATTATGCCATCCAAACCAAAAATGTCTGTTTATTAAAGAAAAGAACTCAAATATTCTTTATTTAATTAATAATAATAGGATTTTAATCCAATAAACGAAATAGCTGTAATTCCAATTCGTTTTCATTTTTCCACTCCCGAAAATCTTTGCTTGGTAGGCCAAAGGAGTTGAGTTTTTTTGCGCCAAGCGTGACTTTTTTCCGTAAATTCAAGCAAGATTTTTTTTTCCTTTTGGGGACTTTGATGCTTATGCCTACAAATATGATGGTTATGAACACAAACAGATCAGATTTTATTTTGTTTTGATCTCGTTTCGTGATGCCAGCATGTTTAATAACACAAGAGGTGGGTTTGATTAAAAAATAGTGTGGCAGCACATAATTTAAATATTTGTGTTCAACGTCTGTAAGGTGGCAGCACTACAACAAAATTACAATAATACAACATGAAGTATATGGTGCTTGTCAAATAAGTTAAATGTCCACGATAATAAAAATAAAGCAAAAAAGTATATTAGAGATATTTTCTCTCTGTCTGGTTGAATTCTCGTTGGGTTCCAGATTTTATAATTTTACAAATATCTGCAATAGATAACGTGACTCGCAGAGAAAACTACATTTCCTCAACCCAATCATTTATGTTGCCGAGGTGCTTTCAGCAAACATTTGTTAAATGTAAATACGTGTATGTGTACAAATGATTGCGGAATCGTTGTAGTGGTGCGAGTGGTTTAACTTTTTGCATTTTTAAAAGTACCATGAACGTTTCTCTTAAATTATGATTTGAGTGTTTAAAAATAGATAATAATCATATGTTTGCGTGTTCTGTTAACACAATATTAAAAGTGATTTAATGCACTAATAGAGCTTCTCTTTTCAACAATAGCAATAAATCATAAAAGATATATTTAGCCAAAATCCAAAGGATATGAAAAGAAGAATATTTTCTACACATGGCAAAATTATTGACTGGTAAGCGGTTGCAAAAAGGAAATATCTTTAAGAGTCAACTAAATTATATTTCTATGCAACTAAAAATCTATCTCTGTTTTTGAATAGCAGCATCTTTAAACATAATTTTAAATAATTTAGTTTTATTTGTCTCGGAAAATATCTGCGTATGTTAAAATTAATTTTTAATTCGGTATACCCGAATCAAAGAGTTTGTTTTTAGCATAAAAACTGTATTTATAGAAAATTAAATTAAATTAAAGCTTTTGTAAAATTAATTGATCAATTAGCAGCAACTAAAACTGAATATCAATTAATTTGTTAATCGAAACAATTAGGAGTTTTATTATACAATTAAATTATTAAATCAATTAAATAAAATATTTTATTAGACCATTGCATTAATTACAACTTGAAATAAAAGTTGTAATAAAGTGAAATGGGAGAACTGAATTAAAGCCTAAGGAGCTCCTTTATGAAAGATGACAGTCTCCAATAATTTCTTCATTCATCTCATACCATTTTTATTTTTGCAGATTTCAAATCGAAAGATGCAATAGACAACTCTACTTCTCTAGTAATTTCTTTTCACCCATTTCGTTGATTTTACAATTTTCATAATCTTGTTCAAATGAGTTTTCCATACTCTTTTTGTATTACCCCTTCACGACCTTCTTATTTCAAGAAAAATTTTGTAAATGTTTTTATTTAATTTTTTCAGTTTTAGATGTATTTCTTGTGGCAAAATTAAAATTCATATGTGTCCGATGTTACGTATGTTGAAGTTTATCCTCACATAGAATCGTGTGGTTTTAACTTAAATGTAATTATTTGTTAATACATTCTATCCTAAAGATTTAAAATAAGTTTTTACAATAATTTGTGTCTTGTTAACAAACTGCTCAATATATTCAAGACCCAGTATTTAAAGGCTACACTAATTTATACAAATACAAGAATTTATTGTGCACAAGAAGGAACAATACAAGTGAATTGTTGCTTAAGGACTTTCTTCATTCCCAGTATTTTAAACGTATATTTTAGAAAAGTTGAGTTAAAAACATCGTAAGGGCACCAAAAGCAATTCAACGCCGCTTTAGTGCTGCGCTCTCCTTCCTCTCCCTCCATAGCAAGTTTTTAAAGTGGCTTCGCCTGCTGCAAGTAGACTGACATTTATCCCTTGAATTCCAGTTCGTTGGTATAAACGTGTAAATAATGTATATTTTTTAATTTATTTATCATAATTAATCTTTTGGCATAAATTACACAATAATGGCAATAAATTTCAAAAATATGATTAATGTCTTAATTTAAAGTGAAAAGGGAGAAAAAATCAGCAATATGGCGCTGAAAAACAACAGCCGCATTAAATCAAAAATATCAACGCAAATAATGCATTCAAGACCGCTACTTATTCGTTACCGTTACTTTAAAAAAATCGCATAGTTTTTCTGTCGTTGTTGTTTTTGTTTTAAGTGCAAATTACTTTACGTTTGTAACACAAATAAAACTATTATCGTCACTAGCAGCAAATGAGTGCGAGTTTGCAAATGTCTACTCGCATACAGTTGGTGCAGAAACTTTGGAATCGGTTTTAAAATAATAAAGAAAATGTAAGAGAAAAATCTCTAGACATGAAATACATATTTCGAAGTGATTTCAGCAAAATCGGAAATAATTTCTGCAAAAAGTGGGGAGTACTGCTCATCATAAAATTTGCGAAACGTCCCAATATTTTACCAATTTGAGTCATATATTTCCTGAAATCTTGCAATTTCACTGAACGTTAACGTTTTCTTTCCTAATTGACTCTACAGGTGGTCAAAATACTATTAAAACCAATTCTACTGAAACATCCAAAAAAACGGTATTTTTACAAAAAGAATTCAATTCTATTATATAGATCACGATATCTTGAATTTTGTATGGCAATAATTGTTTTTGTTTTAATTCTGAAAAGCAAAATTGAATATTTGATATTAACTTTAACTTTTCTGAAATTCAAATCGTAGAGATTTCACTAGCGAAGTCCATTAAAACTATTGCGTAAATCTCAATCTATGTAAATTTCTCGGACTTAAAACAAATTTTTATTTTTAGTGTTCTGAAAAATTGAATTCGCGTAATTTTATGTATATAAATAATGATATCGTAAATTCCTGGATATCATTTTTGTTTGTTTTAATTCTGAAAAGCGAAATTTTATATCAAATTAATTTCGCCTTATCTTTTCGGCATTTTTAATTCACGGAATCTATTCAAACTACTCTGTAAACCGAATCTATGTAATTTCTCGCTTTTCAAAACGAAATCACATATTTTACCCGTTATCAAATTCGCTTATATACGCTGAAGAAAACTTGAATGCTTTTTTAATATAATTATTTTTGCCGTTTAATACATTTAAGCTATAAAAAATAATAACTCGTTTTTCACTACTCGTATAATTGTAGCTTTTTAAAGTTTTATTCCAATTTTATTTAGAATTTTCATTTCTTACCATTTTCAGAACAGACCTGAATAGTTCTAAACCCGTAGCAAAATTTTTTAATTGCTGTCTTTCCGTTACTAACGGCCAAATGAATAGATAAGTTGAAAGTTTCACTACTTTTAGAACTTTGGCTGCCAAATATGAATGAGTTCTAATACAAGTGGAGGCTCGAAAAAGAATTAATTTTTTTTATGGAAAGAAAAAGTACTTTACGCCGACTTAGGGCCAAAATATTTAGGATAAGAACGGTTTTAAAACAGCAACTTATCATAAATAAGTGATTAAGTAGTGAGACCTTTTTCGCCTAATAGCTGAAATTTTAAGCACACTTTTTTAACAGAATGTACTTTTTCTAGTCACTATTTTGAATTAAATAGTTAAAGGGGGAAACATAATATTGTATAAACAACACTAAAGCCTTTGCTGCATGCAACCGTCGTCCTTCTTTCAACAATGTTCAGAATCAGAAAAAGCACAACCTAGAAGCTTCAACAAAATGTAGCAATAAAGACGATAAAATCACAAAGCAAAAACAGGGAATGTTGTTACAAAATTGTTCAATTACAAACGCAGAAACAAAATACGGCAAAAAAGAAACATTAACAGAATTTAAAGAAAAAAAACTAACCTTGTTTTATAACCATTTGCTTCTATCTTTAGCTGCATTTGTTTTCTATTACTGCTTGAGAATTTGTAAAACTACAAAAAAAAATATTCGGACCTTTAAATGTTACATACAATGTGTCGTTAGCGGAAATGTAAAACCACATAACTAACAAAAATTACGATGCATATCAACAACATCTACGGCCTCCCCAAAATTTACTCAAAATTCGATATCTTGTGAGCGTTCTGTCTTTCCTTTTTAAATCCTTAATATATTGTAAATATATATCTCGATATCTTGAATTCTTTATAACATTATTTTTGTTTGTTTTAATTCTGAAAAATGAAACTTTATATCAAATTAATTTCTCTTTAGTTTTATGGGCTTAAAACCGCAGCGATGAGTCAGACATTTTCTCGTTTTCAAAACGAATTTTTGTATTTGTTGTTCTTTAAAATTGAACTGACGTGTTTTAACTCGGTTTTAAAGCGATATCTGTATGTCTTATGTACGTAGACGTACGATTAATACGTTATTTTTATTTATTTACTGTAAAACAATAAACATGTTAGATACGTGCTTTTGCTTATTAGCTGACGATGTACTGGCACATCTACACACAATAAAATGAGAAAAACAGCGTGCAGGGATGACAAACAGCGCGTACTGAAGGAAGGAAATACTACATTGGAAACGTACAATACTTAATGTTGAAATCGAAATGACATCGAAATGATTAGATTGTTGATATTGTGCAATATGAAAGTCAAAATATCGAGAAAATAAAACGCAATTTTGTGCTCTTTAACGCACATAGTGAACCTCCAGTTGGCAACTATGTAGGGAACATATTATTAGTACAATTAAAAAGAAATAACATGAATTTGCAATGCTTGCTTCACAACACTTTGGCCGATTGCTTCTTTGGCCATTTTGGCAGTAAATTTGCCTCTACTAACAGATTTCTGCTCATGTCAATAGCAATAGGCACTCCCAAGTAATCGTTTGTGTAAGTTGCAATATCCACTGGCGTCTTTTTGCTATATAACGTCTTTAATGGCCGGTAGGTTAACGTGGCTTATCACTTCCTGACTTTCTTTCCACACCGCTGCTTACACTGTACGGTGGGTCCTCGATTCTCAACATCAATATGTTTTCCCTACTTGTTTGCATCGGTTAATGGTGCACATGTATTTTTTATTGCTGATAATTGATAATCTCTGTATCTCGAAGCAATGCATCAATCATTGACTTGTTGCCTACAAATATCGCGAATTAGCAATTAAAGTCGTTTTTATTAAAACTTAAATAACAAGAAAATGACCGTATAAGTTTTTAATTTCTTAACGCTAGTTTATTTACTTTTACCTTTAACTAATTAATTTCTATTATTTAGCATTTTTCTCGAGTAATTAATTCACTTCATTTAATAAAAATAAAATAATTATTAATTATGACATTCCAAGTACAATGAATAAAAAAAGCAAAAGAGCAGTGGAATGGGATAGCGTTGAAAAACTCAAGTCTTGATTGACTTGATATTGCACAGAGTTGCATTTTTCCTCTTCACTGAATTTCTATTTTCAGACAGGTCATAAAACATTGAAAGTGTTTTTGTCGCCAAATAGCAGATAAATTTAATTTCAGCAAAGACGGCAAAAATGGTTCTTTCGGTCCATAAAAATGTTGCTAAATGAATTTTGATGGACGTAAAGGGCCTTGATATACCATTAAAGCTTAAACATCACGCAGAGAAAACAAAAAGAAATGAAATAAAAACTTCATTATCTGTTTCAGATTTTTTAAATTTAAAGCAAAAAGTATTATTTCCTTTTGATATTAAATCTATCTTCTATATATAAAACAGAATGTGTTTTTGTTTGTACCTTATAGGGGACTGGGACTACTTTTTTTCAGACCACGCCCACTTTTAAGACCATTTTTTAAATTCTATTACTCCTTACACATAATTTTTTACCAGATTTTATAATATAAACGAGGCAAGGGGCTAAATGTGCCCCCAAAAAATGAACTATCAGATTACTCTGGTCTTTGTACATCAACTATAAAACTTTTTTTTGCATATGTAAAAGTTATACTTGGAAATAGGGGCTCCCCAATTGACCGATCCAATAATTGATTATAATTGTGAACTAATTTTCAAAATGATTATGTAAATAATATTATGTTTTGGTTCTGTCATGGGTATTCAATTGTGTAGTAAAAGTCTGTTATAGTCTGCATTAAAAAATGTGCTGATTTTATCACACCTGATTCATTTGCTGGCATGACGGGCCCTTTTTTTCTGTCCTGCACACATTTACAAATATGCAATTATTTTGCCTTAAATGTTTTGTTTGAAAACAAAAACAGCACGAATCAAATATTTAACTTCTTAAATTATGATTTAAATTGACGTTTACTTAAGAAACAATATAAAAAAGTAAAAACTCATAATGACTTAAGTGTCGTCATGGGGATGTGTGTATATGTGTGTGTGTGTCTGTTTGTATAAAAAAAATGACTGTTTCAGGACGTAGTAAGTATAAAATTAGTTAAAGTTAAGTAATTGTTTCATATGCATGATGAATGTATGTTTATATACATAGACATCGCAGGATACTTTTAACGTGAATTTTTTATTTTTCTTAATCTTCAAATTACGCAGTTTGTAGAATTCTTGATAAATACTTTGGGAAACGGCTGTAAGCAAATCGGGATAGGAAATTTCAAGAGAATTATCCTACATGGCTTGATGTGGAAATTCTGGAAAATATGTTACTTCGTGTTACTTTGGAAACATAATTTTGCACAATGTTTGCTTTTTAATACGCGTCAATTAAATGTGATTTCATTTAATTCGTCTATATTCAGATTTTTAGAAAGTGTAAGACAAGAATAAATCTTCAAAGATTATGTTAAAGTATTTTTTTTTTGTGGAAATTACACCAACAGCAGAAGTTTTCGGAAGACACCTTCTCACTATTAGAAAAACAAAAAATATATTCGTTATATTCGCAAACTTCAGAGATAAATTTACCAGTTTTAAATTTCGGCTGGTTTTTCTTGCTATGAGACATGTGGCGTTGCTGTATTTTAATAACTTTAAGGTAAAGGGCAGTGAGTTTAAGTGACACGTGTCTTACTTTTATTTGGAAGCCGATTTTGTGTGCCATGAATTACAAAAAGTGTCAACCTGCCACTTTTGTCAGCCAACGGATACCCCCGATGTTTGCCATCAGAGGTTGATTCGTATCTCGCCTGTAAAAACCATTTTTGCCTACAAACATATTTCGGATATATTAAAATATTTGCTCGAAATGCAAAATTGATTTATTTTTTAAATTGCTCTGCAGGTATTCGTTCATCAACTCGAGCGAAAGTTTTCACTGCATTTTTGTTATGTTTTCCTTTTCAAACAATTTCTTTTCTTATTTTCTTTTAATTGTTTTAGTTGTTTCCTTCTGCATGGATTTCTCTTGGTCCGTTTATACTTTTTTCTTTTTCCTTTTGCCAGTCCTAAAAATTCTTTTGCAACGTATTTTTATAAATGACTATTGTAGTCCAGCGCCTGGTTGAGTGACTGGTCAGTTTTAATTTTATGCTTAAGTAAACAAACCAAAAATAAAGTAAATAAAATACATTTTAAAACATAAAAAATATGAAAAAGTAATTATGTAATATTAAAGTTACAAAAGAAAAACAGCAAAACCTGATAAAAAAAAAAGAAAATACTGGTGAACACAATTTTGGAATAAAAACAGAATTAAATGAACAAAGAGTTTTCATTTTACAAAAAGTATTATGTCGTTTTTCGACTTGTTTTTATTATTTATTTTTAGAAAAAGTATTATTCCTCATTCTTAATGACAATGGAAATTTGGTGCCAGCAAATGTACTCTTATAGTACAATAGCAAACATCTAAACAGAAAATTAACTCATATTCAGATTTTCATAATTGTTGCACTTTAAACATGAAATTTGCACTTTGTCTAGATTTTTCTTCGTTAAAAAATTTTATTAACTCCTCTCTTTGTTAGCCAGATACGAGTATTATTTAATGTTTTCTCTTGGTTTCATGATAATTTTCGTGTTCACTGACACATTTCAAATGCAACGAAGCGCAAATCACTACATATCGGTAGGAAACGGCAAACAAACGAAATAAGCAAGACAGCTTACGAGCTGCCAGACATTGTTAAGCGCAGCAGTGTTGCCAGCGTTTGTTTGCAAAGCTATATGCATATATGTAAAAGAGCAAAAATGAAATGATTTTTAATTGCCTTATATTCTATATATAAATTCCATATATATTCCATATAAACTTAGAGCTTCGCCCCTGATGCCGAACATTGATATTTGGCAAAATTTTAAAAAGCAAAAAACTGATTTAGAACAAACTTTCGGAAGCCACTAATGGCAGCCATAGATGCTGACGAATGATAACATTCAATGCCCTGGGATAGCTGGTTAATTTCAGCTTTAGAACTTTTGCAATTACATAAACTTTGAACTTTATTTATGGGCAAGATCTAATTTGTAATCTTCTTAGAGCGAACTACTGCATACATATATTAAGAAATTTGCTATTTTCTTAAATGTATAGAAATGTTTTTAGCAGAAATATCTAATTTGGCGCAATGACGATATTTAGATATTAGCTAAAAAAAAATTCATCATAACATTCCGCATAATCTGGTTCATTAGGAACTCATAAGTAAGTCCGCTCTTGGTTTTTATATAAAAAATATATACCAAATCCAAAAACTATAGAATATTTTAAAAAATTGCTCAGAAACGGATGTAAAAAGTTAATGCCAGAATCAAAAATTGTTGACAATTTTTAATTTATTTTTCAGCTTTGGACAAAAAACTTAACCACAAATACCCACTAAACATATATCGCTTAAAAGCAAATCGCTTTCAAATTCTAGTAAACGGAAACGGCAACTCCGGTTCACAAAGACTAAGCAAAAATTTTGAATTTAACTTCTTTTTTTATTGTTCGTTTAACAACCAGATAATGAAGTTCTTAAACAGAACCCTCTTTTGCAACAATTATTGCTGCTGTGTTTTTGTGTTCTTTGTACTTTTTGTGCCATGAGTCTCTGGCATGTCTGCAATAAAAATGCTCAATGTCTGTCAGTCTGTCAGCAGCAAAGAGTGCATGTTGTCTGCCCACCTTCCTTTGGAAGTTCCTTAAATGCAGTATTGTAACATTATCATTATTGAAGTAATTACAACAATCTTTTGTCTACTTGTTGTTTTATTTTTCGTTTTTACGTTCACTTCTTTTGTAAATATTAAAACATTTACATAGTGAATAATAATGAAAGAATAGGAAAAATATTCATAAGACTTATAAAACGAAAATAAAAATTGTTTTTGATTTTCGAAAGCAGATCTTAAAATAATGCTTTCTGTAATTGGAAAAGCCGATACGAACACGAGAAATGTGTTCCATGGCGGAAAGCCAGTAAACAAAATAAATACTCGCAGTCTTGCTCGATATAAATGTGTACTTGTACTTATAACAACGTTACTGCATTAGCAATTTCACACCTAGTAGAGTAAATGTTTTACTGGCAACAATTAGACTAAAAGGTTCCCGCTTAAATGCTCCCCGCTTTCATGCACACAATTTGCGAGTAAAATTAAAGCGCAATTTATAAAGGAATCGTTTAAGTACAGCCTGTTTAAATACGCTGCCCGTTTATAGCACTATTTCCTTACTAAAAATTGAGCTGAGAAAATCTTCCGCTTAAACGCCTAAAGTCTTTGACAATGACAGCAGTTGAAAAATGTAATAAATCGAAAATAACGAAATTATTTTATAAAAGAATAATTATTTATTCGTAAATGCCAAGACACATTAATATAATTACATGCCTGGAAAAACATTTTTGTACTCATTCGTTTTATTAACTTTGTGCATATACACGAGATTGGTTAATAAAACAGGTAAAGAATATATCCGTTTTGTATTTTTTAGATGTATATTGTTAGATGAAACGCAACATCAAGTAACTAAAAAAAATGGCAAAAGGGATGATCGTGACGTCTCCGAGTGTTATTACAATTTAAATTAGGCGTTTTATAAGCGAAAGTTGAGAGTGATTATTTCGTTTCTACAGTTAATTATTAATAATGTCAGTTATTCGGCTGGCGATATGTAGACGTGTATGCAAATATGAATTATGCCAATAAACAACTAAAATTGGAACTAAAAATATTTATAATTTCAACACTGAAGCATTTAGATGCTTTAAATGCGCAATTACGCATATAACCGAATTTTTGTAAACACATAAGTTACGCATTCATATGGAGTTTTAACGTGTCACCGTTTAAATGCTTTAGATATTTTTCAACTCTTAATTCACTTGGACAAATTTCTAAAACTAATTTTTAAAACTAAAAATGTATATATAGTAAATGTATGTATGTATGTATGTATGTACGTATATCAACTTTTGTTTATCTTTTGCTGATGTAAGAACATAAAGCCTTAATAGTGCTTTTGTTCGAGACAAGAAAATACTGCGCGAATTTAAACAACTGCATTTATCTCTGCGTCCTCACAGAATTAGCATTTTATAGACATAATAACCATTAAACTCTTGCTGCATGTGCCACCCATTTCATTCTCTCTTTCTCTCTCTCTCTCTCTCTCTCTCTTGTGTGAAAGTGTTTTTCATATAAAATTTCCTTTGGTAATTAGCTCGTTAGTTATTTTGCTTTTGCATATTGTGTAAATAAAACCGCGTACTGTCTGCAAAAATTCATTTTCCCTCCGACACACATTCACAGAATATGCATACTAACTGCATGCTAGTGCTAGTTTGAATATTAGAATCCTAAATGTGCAGAATAATTTTTCCTTTTTTGTTGTTGTTTTGAAAACACCAACGGAAGCGTACATATGAACGTATTTCCAGTTGGTTGACTGTGATTAAATTGGGCTTGTGCTCATACATGTTGTCATACAGTCGCGTATATTTAAACCTTTATGAAGTAACTTTAATATGTATGCAAATGGTATCTTGC
The DNA here is from genome assembly GCA_932526305.1 of Epicampocera succincta. NCBI lineage: Eukaryota > Metazoa > Arthropoda > Insecta > Diptera > Tachinidae > Epicampocera > Epicampocera succincta. The sequence goes on from OW052034.1 coordinate 67,093,815, forward strand.
TGGCAGTTGTCTAATAGAAACTGAGAACGGAAGCTTTTATTGAAACAAAATGCCTTTCTGGAAAATAGAGTGATAATTTTAACAATATGCCTACGAATGGTAGTTGTTTAAATCTTTTCCTTTATATAAATACATATTTGCAGCAAAAACAGTACCGATTATTTTGGTCAAAATGCAGCAATTTTGAAACGAATTTTGCAGTCTCGCCGCTCTTCATAGCCAAAATTTTCAAAAGATATATCGTGGCATAAACCAACTAATATGTGGAAATCTTTATAATCTTGAGCAACTTCTGTTAAATTAATGCAATGACTCTCCCTAAGCAGTTTATACACGTTTTCAACAACAACCGTTGAGTTGATGGGCTGGGACGTCTAGGCTGAGCGTCGTCATTCACATTTTCTCAATATTATTTCAAAAGCTTGTGGCACACTCGCAAACATTTTTCTGATTCGGAGTGCAATCACCACATGCCACTGTTAACTTTTCAGGTACTTTTAAGCATATGGTTCTTCCTTAACATAAAACTTACACAGTTTTTCGACAGCAGAAAATCGCCAAACATGCAACAAACTTCTAACTTTTAGCCCTCTCAGAAACAGACTAAAACTGCTAAATAAATTATGAAACTTGTGAACATACGCGTGTTCGAGACGAGTGTTTCATACAAACGATAATCGAAATAAAGATTTATAATTTGTTTGAACGAAGGAGAAAACAGGTTTTAATATTCTAGAAAACGGAATACATTACAGAACAGAAAATAGGCAAAATATTAAATTTGTTATAGTGGTAGATAAAACCACTAGCCGGAATACTTGTATTATTTTAAGTCAATACTAGTCTGCTTGGGCGCTATTTTAAAAGCCCGGTTGATAATTTAACCAGCAAACTTTTCTCTTATTTGATATTATTTTAACATATTTTTGTTAGGTAGAAGTTCATTTATAGCGGCACGGAAATAATTCTTAAACTTTAAGGTCTTAGTAGTCTGTTGTTCATGTAAAGTTTTACAACCCTTTGCTTGCAAATATGTTCATACTATTATGGAAAAGCTGTAAATATTTTATATGTCCTTTTGCTGAGTTAAGTAAATGCCCAAGCCAAAGGCAACACTTATTTATTATTATGCATTAAATCATGTGAACGAGTGCGCAATGAAGAACTTAAAGTTACCTTTAATCTTTCTTTTGTTTTCTTCTAGTAATAGAAAATTAATTCATTATAAATGACTCAATTATCTTTGACAATTTATTTAAATTTGGTAACCTCTTTACACCCCAAATTATTATAGTTTTACCTGGGAGCGAACTTATACACACATGGCATTATTTTTTTTATGAATCGGACAGCTTCTCGTGGAAGCTGTGTTGCTACTTTAGTTTTTTCACTGAAATATGTGTTGATCACAGAAAATTTATATATTCAGCTGTAGGCTTTATACGGCCTTAAAAAGCTGTAACATTTGCACACAGTTTTTGTAGTTCTTTGTTTTGTGGTGGTAACAGCGTATTTCAATATTGTGAAGGGGAATCTTGAAACAAGAAATGTTTATCGGATAGAAAACGAAAACTGGCAATCCGGCCACAAATGATGAATTTATACCGCCCAAATGTCAAAAACTTTTAATTAAACCAAACTTTTTGTTACTGCAGAAACTTTTTATTAAGTCAAACTGCAAACTTTAATAGAAACAAAAGAACGGTTGATTCCCAAATGAACAATTTATGCATTAAGATTAAAAATCGTCCGGTATTCAAAACAACATGAAATCACATCTTTTTAAAAAGACAAAACTTTTCTAATCAATGTACAAAAATTATAGGAAATATAAATGAACAAATTGGAAACCAACTGCAATGAAAAGAAATGAATGGATAAGCGGCTACGTTTTAGCCAAGTAGATTGGAAACCACCGAACAGTGCATAGAATATATGGGTATTTATCCGTAAAATAGACTATCTGCTTGTATAAAAAACATAAATGCAATAGCAATTTTTAAATTGAATCTTAAGAATTTTTTGTGTGAATATATAGAAGCGCTTCTAATATTATATTATACAATATTAAAGTTTTATTTAATATTAACGTAATACTTGATTTTATCTTTATTAATTATATACATGTGACGCCATAAAGGGTTAAAAATAAGACAGGTGGCAGCACCGTGAAGGTTGACAAGTGAAAAAGGAATAACTAAAAGTTGAAACCGAAAGTTGCGATTTAGAAGTAGTTGCCAAAAGTTGATATTTCCTAATAGAGAAATTTTATTTCTTATTGAATTAAATAAAAACTGTTTTAACCATAAAGTACCAAAGAATTTATATATCTATGTATATATATACATGGTATATGTATGTAATTCTCATTAAATTGCGAATGTAATAGTCTCGATAATACTTTTAGGACGCTGAAAGTTTTGAAAAGTAATGTTTTTGTCTTTAATATATATATATATATATCTATATATAAATACAAAAAAAAAGAATTCTTAAATTCACTATATAGATCGATTTATATATAGTTGTTGTATAGCATCTATAATACATACATTTGTAAATATATATATGACTTATACAAGTTCAATGGATGTCATTATTTTCTCTATACGGCATAAAAATAAAGAATGGAACGAAAAGAAATCTTTTCAAAACCAATGAAAACAAATTTACACACTAAATACACATGCAAACAGAAGTTACTTCCAAGCCGGCAACACTGGTCGGTTGAACATGCAGCACGAACATGGTGGTATAAGATATTCGTTAGATGTTCGTTCACTAATCGTAATATAATAATTTTTTTTTCAATTAACAATTCTGTGCACGAAAAAAAAGTTTTCCAAAAAATATGTTTCACTATTTACTATAAGTTTGAAATTTTGTTTGTTGAAGTTGGAGACGTCGTAACGTTTGGCTCTGACCAAAACAAAAACTATGCATATTTACATACATACATAAATACATACTTCATTATTAATCATACAACAACAACGTGCATATATTATTCATACAAATTTATATAAATATTAAAAACAAAACATGTTGAATCAACAAATGCTCACAAATAACTATTTTTCTTTTTTTTATATATTTTCAGTCAACCTCATCATCAGCACACTGTATTTATTTATATATAAATATTTTATTAATTTGAATACATAATTTAAGGTGAGTTAAAATTGGATTATACACTTTGAAAAACAAACTCACACTCTTCAACTCATCAGTAACCAGCAAATATGTACATACATGTATGTATGTATTTATTTCATAATTATTTACTCAAATTTATTTCACAATTACTTATTCAATTGTGCTTTAAGTAACTGTGCGAAAATTATAATTCATATTACTGCATCGAATATTATATAGTTTTTTAAAACAATTCCACAAAAAATAATTAAACTGCATTTAATAATAGATCGTGTTTGTAAAGAGGGGTGTAATGAGCCACATTAAATGTGTTTCTTTAGTTCAGTTTGGATTCGTATACGCGAATATTGATGATTTAAGAACGATTTTGGGGGAACAGTGCGCTTCCACTTCCTTCACAAAACAGCTCGTATGTCTTCGTCCGTCTGTCAAACTGTCAGGTGTTGTTGGCATCGCTTGTGCTGCTGAATAGATTCGAGGCGGTTGTGTGTAGAGGCAGGTTTTTTTCTGTATTGAAAATCTCTTGAAAATGTATGAGATTTGGCTTGAAACTAGATTGGCTATGAACTAGATTTCGCGCTTTTAGTTATATCTTTCATTTTTTATATTTCTCTGCACATTCCGTTTTCCATTAATTTTTTAATTCTAGCCAAATCTAGTGTCCTTTGAAGAGACTTTCAATACAGAACTAAATCTTAGTTCAAACTTTAACTTTTTGTCTTAAGAAAAGCGTGTGTGGATCCATATATTTCCTTTTCGATACCAAAATTGCCAAAATTAACTCCTTTAATTTTTCAATTTTTAAAAACTTAAATAGTTTTGAGTGCATTGCACTTAATAACACCAATTAAAGTGAATGAATATTATTCATTCCATGATTCGCTTGTTGAAAAATACGCTATTATAAAAATTTTAAAATAAAATATAAATTGAAGCAAATTACAAGAATAATATGTTGTTATTTTCGCTGGTTCATACACACACACACACACACAATTACTTTAACAGGTTTTTGAAATACCAAGCGTTTTATTTTCAAAATTCAACTTTAGCTAATCCATAAAAAATATTCTCAATAAAATACCAAACCTTTGGCTGTTCTTGAAACCCATATTTTTAGCACTTTGCTGTCAAAATCATATTGGTTTTTTTTTTTGTGAAGGTAACGAAAAATTAATTAAAAATTTTTACAACTTTTACCAACACACATGAAAACATAATAATATTTTTCACCAAAAAATATACAGTTACACACACACAGTCAAAACAAATTGTGGTAAACCGAAGTTAGTTAGCGAAAATATTTAATTATTTTTATGAAAAGAGTGGTAAAAGGTAGAAAAAATTTACACAGAAAAAATGTTGTTATTCATAGACTCAAATTCACTTTTCATACATGATCGTGTAAAGAAATTTAGCAAAAATTTTTACATTTTAATAAAAAAAAATCCAAAAAGGAAATCTAGTTGCGCATAGTTTTCAAAGAGTTGGATCAAACAATTTTTGCATAGAATCAATTAAAAGTTTTAGTAAAAGTTGCTTGGTTTTTTAAATAAATTTTGGATTTTGTTTATTGCAAATGTTGGTGAAGAGAAGCAAATTTGTTGAGCTCCACGAAGACCCCTCAAAATAGAAGTCTCCGAACCCAAAAACTAAAAAGTAATAAAAATGTTAATTGAAATTTGTGTAATATTATTGCTGTGTAAAACACAATTCTTTTTCTGTTATTTCACTCAGCTGTATGTTTTAGATGCGTTCGAACTTTAAAAAAAAGATAAAATAAAATCAAAAAGCCATAAATAAAAATAACGCAAAATTGCTAACCACAATTAAAAAAAATGAATTGATTTAAATATTGATTAATTTATTGTAAATTTGTCAGCGCATTTTAAATTTTATTTCAAACATTTTTTTTTTGTAACATCAACGCGTTGGTATTTGAAATCCTTGTACAGATTAATCAAAACAAATGTAAACTTAAATAAAACAGTTTAAGCTTTAATTTAAATATTGTATAGAATGCAGCACAATATTTATTAATAATATATCCGATTTTGAATGGCTTAAAGCAAAATTTCTGTGAGAACGGCGTTAAGAGATTAAAAAAATTTAGTGTAATATTCCATCATTTATTAACAGGAAAACAATTTGGTTGTTTATTGCATATTAAATAAAAAAGCTGCCCATGAGGTATTAATTAAACCCTTATTTTATTTTAAAGATCCACATATACCGTTATACACGGAATATATTGTAACATTTTTCAAATGTCTGGTGCGTCAGCTGACAGATCCGAGTGTCCCATTTTAAATGGTCCTGACGCACAGAACAGACTTAATTTGAGAGATAATCTCACTTATATTGGCTTGAAGGGCATCTGGGGCTTATTGTCATATATTTACCTGTACATCGTATAAGAACCGAGTTCTGGTACACTGTACGGGTTCCAAAAAAAAAACCACGCTTTGATCAAACTTCACTAGATAAAGTATAATGTGGTCAAATCACATGACCTTGGTGACGAAGTCAGGTCTCCTCTGAGTGTAACTTGTCATGGTGTTTTGGCAAGCAGTTAGTAAATAATAAGCAATAGATGACGTAGACTTCCCCAAAACACAGGCCAACAACAACAGCTACAAGCGCCTTTGGAAAACCCGATTTCGTACAAAACAAACTAAAAACTAAAATTGTTCAAAAAAAGCTTAAGTCTTCAGGGAACAACTAAAATCTTAAACGAGATGAAAGCTATTGTCACATACAATATCTTGTTTTTCATTAAAACAATAAAATTTTAATTATAAATTAAATAAAGGTAGAGAAGCTGAATCTTTAACACCACATGAATAAAACCGGTTCAAATGTATCCGTAAAATTGTTTAATAGGAATCTCAAACAGAAACTTATTTTTACCGAAAATATTCCACTTTTAACTGAATGTGGGCAGTTTTTACACATCTACCATTTTATAGAGTTGTTTTTGCATTACCAGTACATTTCCTGTAAAAACTACACGTTTTTTACAGACCTGCTGTGCAAAATAATGTTTTAAAATAAAGAATGAATCTTGGGACTAGCGCTTAAAGCGGCCAAAACTGAAACAAAAAAAGTAATGCACGTCTTTTTGCTATATCAGAAATATATTTATATAAATAGTTTGAAAAATATAGAATTAAGCCGTCTTTATATATTATAAAATATTTATTAGACAATAAAGGACACGGGATGGTTTTACCAACTACAAGTAGAATACAAAATTCTAAAACTAAAACATGAAATGTTCGCAATTTTTAGGAAATGTTGACGAACAGTTTTTGTGTGATTCCGAAGCAATTTGATGATGTCTTGGAGTTGACCTCAAGCCGCCTTTCGCCAAATTATTTAAACTCTTTGACGAACAAGACAGCATCCGACAAAGTTATTTTATTTAAGGCTGAAAATAAATTTCTCAATTGAACAATAACGCTGTAGTTTAACTTACCAGCTCATTTCCATTTCACGCATTTGCCCAAGATCCGTGGATACAACAGCTGTAGTGTTGCCAGTCAAGTCTTTTTAATTGTGTTGAACTTTCCTCTTAGATTCAAAGGAGTCAATTTGTGCAAACATTTCGCCAAAACCACTCTAACATAAACACATACATAAATATATCGTATGTTGGCAAATGTCTTAAGTGCAAGGCAAACATACAAACCAATTTCATCAGAATATAAATCATAGAAACAAGAATTATCCATCCAAGCGTTGGAATTGGATGGAGAAAGGTATCCGTTCGAGAAACCCCCACATTAAGTTACATCCGCCGCAGCAAACGTATGTAATTTTCTGCTTTACACATTAATAAAATACCTCCACTTGATTTAGCATCCAGACACATTTAAAGCAACATTTGCTAAACAACGTTGCAAAATACTCGCACTTCCTAATAACTGAAAAATACATCACTTTGCTGAAAGAGGAAACTACGAATATAGACGCAGAGGCTTTTTATTCTACGCACACGAAACAGATACATTGTGGCAAACTAACTGGTTGCCAGCATATTAAATGCGATCCGATTGCAGTTGCTGAATTTCCAAGACAGCAGTATCAGTTTTATTTGTTCAATTCACAAGCTCAATCGTACAATATATCGTTAGAAAAATATTGTACAATTTCAAATTATTAATATTCTTATTATTAATTTATTTATTAATTAATATAGTTATTACAATAAATACAATACATATAAAGAATGAAAAGAGTACGAGATGCAACGGCTTTTCACTCGATTTGAACTCAAAAGTTCAGACCAAGTTTTGATATTTCGTTGTTAAATTCAAATTTATTGATTGTACATTGAACTTGACGAAGAATAACATTTCCGGTGCTGGTTATCATATTCTAAAAAAAATATTTTCATAACGTTACCCAAAATTTAGGAAATTTTCTTTCTTTTTTTCCGTTGATCTGAATTACCAAGAAGAAACCGGACAAATAATAATATATTTCGTTTTCTTTGGTTACAAAATTAATGCTATTGGAGTTCTAATTTCACAAATTTTCCATTTGTTTTTCTACACAATAAATATGCCATGAACCTAAATGTTGGACAAAATAGTTGGGCCTAAAATAGTTGGACAAAAAGTTGCTTTATTCCGATATATGTTGTATATATTGTATGTGCTTATAATTGGATTTTGGAATCTTTCTCTTTCATAAAATTTCTTACCTTCCTCATTTTATATATTTTACTTTCCCCACTCCTGCTCTCTTGGGTAGTCAAGCACTTTGCTTTCTGGGCCATATGGGGATAGGGATTCCACGGTTGAAGTAGCAACAAAAACTGTAGGTAGGGAAGGCGCAACTTCGAGTGCTTATGTGCTGCCGAAGGAGAGAAAGCCTCAGGTTAATCATTTGGCTGAGTTGTCCGATTTGGCTGCAACGTTCTGGTCGTATATTAAACCTCAGGTCGCAGGAAGGTTGTTTATGATTCCTACTGGTAATTAATTTTATAAGGATATGAATAATGATGTATCTGAGGCGAGTCTAGTTAAGGCCCAGGCACTCACGCAAAGTGGTTATAACACATTTCGCTTTAGTATATTCAATAAATTGCCACTTAAGTATGTGTACCGCATGGTACATCACTTCGTGCACCTGGTCCACCCTCAGATAATCGCTTAAATTAATTTCACAAACTGCAGAAAACCGAATATTTAAATCGTTTTGCTGAGAACAAAAAATCAGAACATAGAAAATCACTTCATTTATGTTGGTTTATTAATGATTTGATTAGTTTGACATTCCTTTTGAATGGTTATTAATCTCGAAATTATTTTATTTTGTTGTGTGCATAATTTATTTGGGGTTTTCAGACAGCATTACAATTATTTTGCAATAGTATAAAGTAGATGTTTCTTATCTGCTCTGTTAAGGAATTCAAGTTTATATTATTTTTTTCTGTTTTTTTGCCCTGTTAGCATTTTCATTGTGTTTCATATAAAGTATTTTCTTTTGCTTTTAATAAAAATAATTCAAATTTTATTCCTTATTAATAAACTCCAATAAAATCATTATACTTTTGCATACCCACTTTTACGACGTTGTTTTTCCTCTATATTTTTCCACAACAAATTCTCAAGTATTTCCCTTCGTTCCTAATATGAATTCATTAATCTCATCTTAACTTTGTGTTTCAATTTATTTTCAATAAGCAATGACAATTGAAAAAGTTTTTCTTATTGGGCCCTCTGCTTTATATTCAGTACAATACAATGCCGCAATAACAATACTGCTGTATATTTGTGCAGTGCTCACACTAGCACAAACAAAATATTAAATATGCTGCCACCACCACCAACACGAAGAAGCAGTGTGGAAAGTCACAAAAAAAAACTAATAAAGATAATATGCAAATGGGGGCAAATAAAAATACTTAAGAAAATTTATGCCAAATGAAAAAAATACAGGAAAAAAGTAAAACATCCAAGTCAAAGTACTTTGCGTATGAACAACTTCCTAATGGCATAACTTTGGATGAAAAAGTACAAAGAGAGAAAAAGAATCGCAGCAAAGAGAAAAAGTTGCACTGGGTAAAAAGTTTCTCGTTGCCAGCTTGCAAACACTTTGAAAGAAGACAATGCATGACATTTTGCCTTTTCCTTTTATCTCTTTTATTTTTTTTTTTTTGGTTGGAAGGAAATATTCAATTTTTTTCTAGGTTTCTCCTTTCTTGTTTTAAAATAGAAAAATAGACTTTACAACAATAGATGGCACAACAAAAGGAACAAAAACTTTTTATGTAAAATAATCGATTAAGTAGACAGAAATAAAGAGTCAAGTGATAAAGAAAATGTGGTTTGACATTGTTTAGTGTTCAACAACATGGTGTTTTCCATGTCTGTACCATTCGAAAGGCGATGATGAGATTTAGCAGGAGATAAAAAGATGTATGAATTTAAATTATCTGATGGGTGGTTAATGTGGAGATCAAGCAATAAATGGGAAGTGATTAGATTTTGTTAGTTTGAAGAAATGAACAACAAAAGCCTTGTTTATGCTCAATAAAAAAAAAGAGTGAACTTAAGTTTGTGCCTTTAAATTTTGGCCAGATTTAAAGCTTCTTTATAAAGAGGAATTTTAAAGTTTTAACAAACTGAAAAAGAGACAAGAAACACACAAGAACCTAATTAATAGCAGCTCTAAAGGGCGTTTATTTTTTGCTGTTAACATCGGCCAGGAATGATCAGTTTTAAGAAGAAATATCGTTGTAAACGTTTACGATTAGTTCTTTTAACTGGTTTAGAAACGTGCACGCCATGATAAAATGCAAACAAACGAAACACTGATTAGAACTGATTTTCAATTTAAAGCATCTTCTTAGTAGACTTAAATAATTACAATTCATAATCAAAAAAGGAATTAAATTTTACAAGCATTATGTTACATTAAGTTATAAAAAATAACTTTTCGCTTGAGCCTACTTCATGGTCTTCACATAAGCCGGCAGCCATCGTTCGCCCAGTCAGAGGAGAATATTTTTAAAGTATAAAATAGGGATAAGCGTGGCTCACGTTATTTGTGTGCATCACGTGCCTGCAAGTGAACGCAGCGAATAATTGATGTGCGATTAGAATTTTAAGCTGATTTCGGTTTTGTCTTGCAAAATATCTTCTCTAATTCCATTATTTTGTTAATTTTTATATTTTAGTTAATATCAAAAAGCAATCAAATTACACACATACACACACAATTTGTATTTGAAACGAGCCTAAAAAAAATTTGTTATCGAATATTTGAATTAAAACTTGTTAGGAATTTACTTTCATTTCTATAAAAACGCCCCGATGTCCGCAGTTGTATCTGAGCTTCCGCTTATATTGTGCCATATCGGAACACATTTCCAAGCAATGCACAATTTTCTATGGTGCAACTGTTCTCGCACATTGTGAAAATTTATTGCATTCATTTGGACAATAATCCCTACAATGCGTTCACACTATAGCGCTTTATTCGGCAAATGAAATCATATGTTTTTCGATTTCGATTTTTTTTCTTAAAACGGACTACTTTCAAAAACAGAAACTTGCTCCTGCTAAATGCAATAATTGTTGTTCTGTAAACAGATGTTATCGAGCCAGGGATGACTAAATTGGTACTAATGAATGTTTAGGTAAGAACAGTTTCTTTTCGACTTATAATCGGCTTGAAAACTGCAGTTTTAGGAACCAGTTGATGTACTTTTAAAATTCCTTTTACCAGTTCAGGTATCGCCGTTGAATATTGAATAAATTCTTCAATATAAAATGCAATTCCGTAGACAGTATCATCCTAAATCGTTTTACGTTTGAAATAATCGCAACTTTTTTTCCAAGTGCATCAAAACGAAAAATCATTTTTTGTATGATCATTCTCACGCCAACTAATTCATATCTTTAAACCCTGTTTGTGCCACACAAAACTCTTACTAAAGCCCTCACGGATTTTTTGTGGCCGCTGGGTCTATCTTTCGTCAGTTAAAAAAATTAACTCTTGCAGGAGACGTGCGAAAGCACTTTTCTGGTGAGCGTGTCGTGAGTGAACATTTTCTCACCATCCCATCTTCAGCAGGAAACAAACAAAACTTAAACTAAATCGAAAGCAGCAGAAAAAATCTTTAAGAAGTTTATTTATGTTTTAAACCAACTAAAGACTCTACAATGCCACAAAAACCACAGAACAAAAAAAAACATGAACACACGTATAAGAACAATATGAAAAATGATGCTGACGTTGATGACCATATAAAGTTCTCTTTAGTTAAATATTTGCGTTGCTGCTGTTGTTTTCTGTAGAAAACCTTAGGAATTATTTTCCGACTTCAACTTTATACTTTTTAATACACGTATATGCTGGCAGCATTATCAAGATATCTGCTTTCTGTAGCGAAAAAAAACCCCAATAGAATTTCAAATAACAATATACGACAATGATGGCCATAAAACATCAACAACAGCGCTACAAAATGTGTATTTTAAACAAAACAAAAAACAATTTAAACAAACACATTCGCTCTTATCTTACTGCACATTTACAGCAGAATCCGATTTTCTGCTGTACACCAGAAAAATTCTGATAAGGTTAAGAAGTTACACGCATCTCGGCCTTATGCCGTGGAAAGAAATGTTTGTGGGATATTGGCAATAACACCCGTTTTAAGGCCGTCATAAGGTCGTTATTTAGAAACGGTTACAATTAAATCTGGAGGGCGAGTCGAAAACCTCTGTTGTTAGAACTCGTTTTTTCTCTAATATTTATTATTATAATTATATTATTTTAACAAATAAATAAAAAATGGAGGAAAAATTTCTGGTACTTACTCTTAAAAAATAGTTCCACCGACTCATCTCGTTTTTTTTTTCTTTGCATTTCCGATTCCCAAAAACTTAAGCTCAAACAAAACTTGAAATTTTGAATTTTTGGCACAATTTTCCTTAATTTCATCTATCGTTTCTAAACTTAAGGCATCTCAAAATGTTGTGGGCGCGATACGCAGTCAATTTTGTTTAATTTTGGCCATTGATGGTTTCACTTTCAAACAACAACAACAACAACTTTGCTGCCGTGGACTGTTAGCGCTTGCTGTTGGCACTTACATACATATATTTATTCCGGTCTGGTTTCTCAAGAATAAATGACCGATGATGACACTAAATAGTTGAATGATCTCTTTTTGAATTTTTCAGCAGCTCAAATCCGGCATTTCAAATGAAATGTTTACAAATCCATTTAACCAGAAATGCGGCCTCGGGTCTGAACAAACGACGACGCAATTCAATGTCTCCATATATATCCGTGGCCGTGATCCAGCCCTACTATATTTGTATATGCTCCAAATTTGCCAAGCCATCATGCTGCACACGGTGTCAGAGAGAGATTGATCATGCAGCTCGTGGGAACGAAGCAAGTGATTTACAACAGCACCTGCGCCATCCAGAGCTATTCTGGTGTTGGACCAACTCCACTTGGTGAACTAGTCAACGCCTGGTAGATTTTCATATATTGAGACGTTGTCTTTCCACGCCTCTAGTCACGTGCCGTCGCTAAATTAGCAAATATAAAAATCAAATTAGCTCGAAAAACTTCACCCGTTATAAGTAGAAGCTAAAAACAACTTCTGTAAACTATTACACAAAAGCAAACCAAAGTGTTCAGCTGTTGCATTGGATACTTTATGGTATTCGCCAATTGTGGCAAATTCATTTGTTATTGCACTCACTTATAGAGTTCACCATTCGCCTGTTTATTTTGCAATGATCTGTATTAATGGTTTAAGTACAACTTGACGGAATAAATGGTTTCTTGGTTAGCGATACTTATATTTTTTCGTTGTTGTTGCTGCTATTGCGGCCGCTGATGTTGAATTTTTATTACAATTTTATTTAGCTCGTTAAGGGAGGATGTTGGCTTCGTTAATTCTGGTCTTCTTTATCAATGTCTTGAAAACAAGAACCAGAACATGCTGTTGTTTCCTCTTTTTGCGGCGTTACGTTTTTTTATTTTCGCCATTTAAACTTACGACATATATACATACGTACGTACATGAACACATGTCGGTAGGATTGTGCGAGCGAATATATATGTATGTATGTGGGTATAAAAAGGTTTCTGGCCAACTGACTTGTGTGTGCTGGGAGTAAAGTACTTGAACTTTTTTACAGACGTGTTAATTAATTTAGCAAACGTTTCCTTTTAAAATGCCGCACCATAAAACTTTTCAAGTCTGCACATTTTTCTTTAAAGAAATAACTTTATTGAATATGAGTAACCATAAACTTAAAGAAGACGGAAGTAGAAATACCAGAAAAGAATAATTCGAGAACAAAAAACCAACTTTCTAAGGTCACATAATATAACATTGTGGTTGCAATAATGTTATTGTTGGAATAAAAAGGGTGTTTTTCCACCGCGCATTCGGTTGGGCTTTTTCTCGTTGTTTATTATATACAAAAATGGTACGCGGTTTTTTTTCTAAATCGCTTGATTTAGTATATTCAAAATGGGGATGTTAAAAGTATTTAACGCCGGTCCAGTTTCGGCAATTGCTTGTTTTTTAGTTTGTGGCAGTTTAATAAATTATATATTTTGCAAACAATTTTTTATTTTCAAACTGCTAAAGCACTTGGCAAACCTTAAACTTCTTCTTTCCTATTCCTTCCGTCTCCTCTTTGTCCCATTACAATGTAACAAGAGAACTCTAAGCAATTGTCCAATACAAAAAAGATAATTCTTTTGCAGCTTTTCAGAACACTTAACTATTTTATTTAAATCGTCATATGATTGTAGAAAAACCTTAAGTTACATTCAAAAAAATGTTTAAGTAGAAACAAACAACTCTTTTAGTAAAAACTAGGCAAATCAAAAAAAAATTAATTTTAGCTAAATTTTTATTAAAGAATTATGGTTATATTTACAATAAAAAAATTATGTACTTGTGAAATGTATTTAAGTACAATTTATGTGGAATATTTGAATCAAAATACATTTCATATCAAGTTTAATTTTTACAAATATACCCATTAATGTTTAGAGAAAAATATCCAGTTTTTTGTGTTGCTGCGTACAGAAAAGGCTATAGGCCACAGTAGGTTTGTTGATAAGAACGTAACTGCAGGAGTGTAAAATTCACTTTTCAACAAAAATTCTGAATTTTATTAATATTTCTTTTTTTGTAACTTAGGGCTTTTTTCAAATCAGAAAAAGATATGTATGTATGTATCTATGTATGTATGTATGTATATTTTATACGCATGTATGTATGTACGTATATCTTCGCATGCACATAAATTTGAGCACAAACCCACACACACAAAACAACAGATTTTAAAATGATTCCACTTACAAGCGAACTGTATCTTTTGACTTAAATATTTCATTTCAACTCAATCCCTTTGCGTAGATTTTCTACGCCGAGTTCTTTCTGTTGTCCGGTGACTTTGGGCGGTTGGTTGGTTGCATTGCTGAGAACTCGTTTCTAAAAATAATATTTCAAGCATTTTAAAGACTTGCTTTTGTTGTGGCTTTTCTGCGGTGTCCTCTACTTAACAATGTATTATTAATTTTAATGGCAGGCTTGTTTATTACAGCAAGTAACCCAACATCCCTACAACGTGGGCATCGCAAATATATTCAGAGGAAGTTTATACTTTTAAACTATAAATCGTGTACTCTTTCGCCAACTTTTATTATATTCTCTTAGGAGAATAGTATATTATTTTTTTCCAAATAACAAAAAAAAAATCGCAAACGGATTAAATTTTAAAATTACTGTAAAAAATAATAGCCATTTGGCAGGCCTATATTGGATTTGGAAAAGATTTGTAAAATTTTATGACTGACGTACTATTTTATTTTCTTAAGAAGGAGCGTAAAAATCATTCGGGATGTGGTCACAGTCTGTGAGTACTGGGATTATACAAAACCGTGACTTATATCAAAGACCCTACTCTAAGTGGTGAACTCCTATTTGGAAGGCCAATAGCTATCGTACTTTTTGCTATAAAAATTGATTTCGAATTTGCAAGGTTTTTCTTAAAAACTTGAATTATCCTTCAAAAGGAATATGATACAAGTTATTTTGGTAAAGAATACGCAGAGAGCTATTGGAATATGTATTTGAACACACGAGACAGCTGGAAACATTGGATATTTTTAAATTGTATGGTTTTAAAGCAATAAAAAAAACTCAGTTGTATGATTTGCTGTTGAAATAATCGACTAAAAAAGTTTAGTAACTGTCTGATTTATTTTGTATCATACCATGAACATATTTCTTAGAATAATTTGATAAATTTTAACATCTATCTAGAAAATTTCTTTAATTTTGTTATTTATTTTTTGTTTTTTTTTTCGAACAAAAACCACTCTTGTTTTGAAAAAATGTGGTTCTTGGTCGTATGTTGCTTATAAGGGATCTTTTGCCAACCTTCTCCATTTTAAACAAGTGCCAAAATATTCAGATGTAAAGTATTTTATTCATTCATCCGTCTGAAGTTAAAAGTCAAACCGAAATCTTACAAACAATCCCCTAACTTTCGCCTTGAAGCCGAATATTGTGTTGCAGCGTTCTTTCATTTCTCAAGCTCTTCAGGGTTTTCTGCTCCAGTATTGCAAAAAAAATTTGCAATTAAAACTTGTTTGTTTTTAACGTGCCGACGACATTCAGTTCTCTACCAAGTTAATTTAGTACGAGTAGGAAACATTTTAGCAACAGCAATCTATTCCGTTTCGGTTGAGTAGTTTTCGTTGTGTGGTGCAGCACAAATTGTTGTGTTGAAGAGCCATAAATCATAAATGCAACATTTGTGCAACAATGAAGCAGTACTTACAGTCTGCCGTTCAGTTGTTGAGCGCACGCAAAAAGCAATATTTCAAACAAACAACAAACATTTACATACATATATTTATTTATTAATTGATGTTTCAAGACCATGAACGAAAGAAAGAGTCTGCCATTCTGGGTGTTAGTAAAAAAAAAAATTAAATGTGTTTTTCCCCAAAAACATGCTGCATTTATAATAATTTTAAAGCATCTTTAATGTTCTTGCAACAGCATCGTTTGTCAGCCCAGCCACTGGTGGCACAAAAAGCTGCACAGCTGCATTTATAAAATAGTGTAAACTCGAAATTAGTACAAGAAACAAATTCTAAGAAAACATTTACATTTTTAATTAAGATGGCAAAAAAGAGAGATAATGTTTTGTAGTATGCAAAAACCGTATGTGTAACAGAAACCAAAATGCAACATTCAGCATTCAGCAAAAGCGAACTAAAAAATAACGGAAATTTACTTAAAATAATGGATATATCTGAGTTTGAAACGAAGAATAGTACAATATATCCAGTTCCTCTCTGAATTGTGCAAAAATTTCCTCAAAACCGAAAGTCTTTCATTTGCGTTTTTAAATTCGAATTTAGAACGATCTACATACGAATGTATGAATATTTCTCAAACTGCAGTGTTTCAGTCGCATTGAAATTGATTTTTGGAAGGGAGGGACGAGTAATTCCTAGCGACTTGTGCGGATCATCAGAGAGCCAAAACCGAATAGAATAAAATGTTAATGATTTTGTTTCATTTTTGCAAAGGATTCTTATAATAACAGCTCTAAGATTTTCACTGAAAAATTTGTTTTCCAGCAAAAAAAAAAAATTGTTGCTGTTACTGACGTTTTGCTTCATTAAAAAACGATTATGATTAAAGGCTAAAACTCCGTCGAAAGCGGGAAATTCAGCGATTGCCCGAAATCCGTTTAAAGATTTACAAAACCCGCAAAAAAGTCATAATTTTGTTTTTGTAGTTGTCTACTTAAATTAAAAATATTCCAAAATTATTAAAAAATATCTGTTCACAAATTCGCAAGAAACTAGAATCAATTAAGATTAATTGATTTCTCAATTTTTTTAACAAACATTTTTTTAACTTCATCTGCATCTTTAAATACCACTTTCTTAAAGCACCTCAAGATACATCTTTTAAAAGATTCTAATTAAATATTGTTTAAGAACAAATTCCCAAAAACTTGAAAAAGCGAATTCATTGCTCGCTTTGAAGTATTATTAAATATTATTTTATTTATTTTATTACCATGAGGCTTTATTTAATTTCCCACCTTCTTCCATAAAATAGCCAAAAATTGAGGTATGTCCTTTTTATATAATCAGTCATCCATATAAAAACATATACTTGGGCATATCTACACGAAATTAGATTTTTCAATTTCTTTCCATGATTTCAGATCAAAATTTACATCACCGATTTTTATTCGAACAACTTTCATATATAAAACGGATGCAATTGTATTAACTGATAACTTATTTCACGTGTACAGATTTAATCAAGTTCCGTCACGCCACTAGTTGTCTAAGATTTGCGGACAGTGCTGAAAATTTGCGGACGACTTTAAAGGTTGCTTTGCTTTGAGTGCAGGTAAATTTTCTTTTCTTAATAATACGACCAGTTCTGTACTTATTGCATATTTCTGGGTCTCATCTCATCGTTTTGTCTTTCATATGAAAATGCACTTAAAAATTAAGTGTAGGAATTCCAAAACAGTTTTACCATCGTAAGAAAAATTGCCAGAGTCCGAATTGCAATTTTTTCTTCCACTTCTGCTACGTCCGATTTTTTCCACCTGATTCAACAATTTGCGGTGTAGGCAGGGCAGTTTTTTGTTAGTGTCTGCATTTATTGGCGATTTATCACAAAAACCGTTGCCATTGCATTAGGAAATCAAAAGTGGAATGCAGCTGATGAACCGCTTTTTAAAAGTAAAGAAGAAGGAATTATTATTTCTATAAAATTATTTGAAATTTTATTTGAATTTAATATAAATAAAATATTTGCAAATAAAAATGTTGAGGATGCTAATGTTTGGATTAAAAAAATACTTTAATGAAAATTCCATAGAAATTAATTTATTATCTTTTATCCCCCCCATAAGAGGTTCCAAAAAGTTCTGTAAAGCTTTGAACAGACGGTTGTCAGATCGTACCAAATTTTATAATTTTTTTTCTGCCAACAAAAAATGTTACTTCATGGGGCAGATCTGTGTTTAGATACCGCCAGCAGACTCCAATCATTTAATCTGTAAAAGTGTTGCTAATCGAAATATTTTGCTGACAATGTTGTAAATGTCACGTGTGTTACAACAGACAAGCGACAAGTTTCCATTTTATGTTCTTTGTTGAAGATAAAAAAGGAATTATCAAAATTGGCAGACAATTTAAGCACAACTGGCTATAAAAATTAACGTACAGTGTCTAACAATTATCTGACAACGGTAACATAGACTATTCTCTTGACTGTAAGATGTCGGACAATATTGTTGCCTTACAATGTGCTGGATACAAATTGTCTGTTCATACAGTTGTAAGAAATGTTTGAACATATTTTAAGATCTGATTGAAAACCTGACGAAAATTATATAAAAACTGGTCCATTTCTGCCCATCTTATTGAAACCCCCTAATCTGTAAATTACAAAGTTTGGAAAAAAATGTTATTCATAAACACAACTCTTGATTATTTCAAGATTTTGTCAAAGTTGCAATAGGTCTAAAAATTATAGTAACACAAATTGGCGCAATAGGTTTCAAACTATCGGAAGTGATATTTTTTCAAATGGCGATAAATTTCAAGTTGGTACTCAAGCTTTTTAACGGGTATTTGTATGGGTGTGTTTGCTTTACAAATGTCAAAGCAGAACTGACACTTAACGCCGTTTGCTTAAAACTTCAGTATTTTCCTAAAGGATGACAACTTTTTGCATCACTTTTGCTGAGAAAATAACTATAAAAATAATGCAATGAAAACGATTACGAGTACGACAAACGCGACTGAGTGGAGTTTAAACGATAATTCTTTCAAGTTCTAGCCAACTCGCTCATTCACAAGAGCCGAAACATTTCGGGGCACTGCCCTAATCTTCGGGGCACCGCCCTAATCTACAAGTATACGTGTGTATATGACATATTTTATGTCTACAACCGAATTCTTTTATTCTGCTTGAATAACTTTACGTATCATTTTAAATTGTCAAAGTACGCATCCTTTATAATATACATAAATTGAACTTTTCAACAAACTCAAGCACGCACAAACATTTTCCTTAATTTATATGGGTGTGCACGAAAGTAAAATTTCCACTGAACTGCATTTTATGTTGTCATTCTTTTATCATTCATCTCCTTTTTCTGCTGCAAATGTATGTTTTTAATTTTTCCTTCTTAGTTCTGTTGTAACATTTTATCATCTCGTATTTTTAAAGATATTCCTTTTTTTTTTTTTGCCTTTCTGCATTTCTTCTTCTTGTCTGTTGTGTTGGTTTTAAGTATTTTAGCTTCTTAACTTATAAATGACACCATGACAACATTGCATGATTCTACAAGTTGTGTTAACATCATTATACGATAAGTTCTTCTTGAGCTGAATTGAGTTCGGAGGAATATTTATTTGCCAATATTAATTAAAAGCGAAACAGTTCTGTTGTGACAGACTGTTTGCTCCGTTGCCAAGTTTAAGTAATTTGTCATGTTTTTTAAGGAAATCTTACTACTATTTATGCTTATTATATATTTTTTTTTTTCTTTTTAGGTAAATGTTGCGCAGAAATTACGATTTTTGTTTATTTTGTAAGTAGAAAGTAGATTTATTTCAAGTAAGAATTGGCATCAGCAGCAAAGTGGATTAATTTACACGAGAACTGCTGGTGAGAATAAGTTTTTTATTATAAGATTTTGAAACCCCCAAACGGATTTTGAAGCTTAAATTCCGTTGAATTCTATGGCATCCCAAAATCGTCCTTAAATCAAATTTTATTCAACTCTTGAGTGGCTTTGAAATGGATGTTCTACACCATGATACGCATCAGGATATTAGTATTTGAAAGGGCATAGGATTTAATTGCATTTTATAAAACATTCAACCCCTGATTATTGTGGCCTACAAAAACTTATCATCAACTTATTTCTCCATTTTTTGCAGTTTTTTTCAATTTCCTTTCAGTTTCTAAATAAACAGTCCCGTTAGATTTGGCTAAAATTTTCTAACTTAAATATAACTTCTTAATTCAATTACAAAATGTCATAATTGAAGGTAAAAATTTTAAATTGTGGCAAAGTCGAGGCAGACCACAATTTTAACCACATTTTCGCTGCAACTGCGGCCACCTGAACACACAACAACAAACGTTTGTTGTTCTTTTGTAACGCTAAAGATTATTTTCGCAATATCGTGAACATTTTTTCTTTGAACATTTTATAATTTTATTTTTAATCTATTACAAAACTCTCACAGTCGTTTTAAGCAAAATAGACAAAGTTTTGATTAAAAAAGTTTAAATAAAAATTCATACATTTTTTTATTAATTATTATTATTATTTTTAAAGTTTCACCATTTATGGGCCAAGTTGTGTTAAAAACTATGCGTTAGGAAGTTCAAAAAAGTGGACGTGATTGAAAAAAAGTAACCTAGAATTCCTTTCCGACTCCCAGTTAAATGTTGTGTAAATTTCAGGAAGATCGGTCCAGAGATAAGGTACAAACAAACAAACAGACAAACACACATTCCACTTTATATATTCTATATAGATGTCGATAGATAGACAGATAAATAAATATATAATCCTTATATTTGATATATTTCTTCAAGATTGTCGACTTCCTTAATATCGATTTAGCTTCGGCCATATTCGACTGCAGCAAAAACCTGGATGGCAGTAACGACAATGATTTTCATAATAGGACAGAATATTACCAAAAATTCTAGTCGATATTACATCGAACGTAAAAAATACTGGTATGAAAAATTGTTGAATTGAAAACCAACCAGCCAGACAGTCGATTATAAAGTTATGGTTGCCATGATTCTTTGCCTAAAATGTTATTTGAATATGCAATAAGTATTGAAGTAAATATTAAGGCAAACAAATTCAGTCAATTTCAGTTTCAATAGCATGCAATTATCTTGTTTGTAATATCGTGAATATGATTGTGGCAATCAATGTTTGCTTCTGCATAATCATCGTTCAGCAACCATGACCATAGAATCTTAATCTGTTCTTTTTTTCTTGAACTTATTAATTGATAAAAGAAGAAAATCAGTTGCAGCGTGTGAATATATTTTTATTTTGAAAACTACAGTAATTATGAACTTTCTTTTACTAAAATCATCCATCACACGTTAGTAGTTCATTGGAAGTGCTACTAAGCAGATTTTTATTGTTCAATAGTAATTTCCCACAAGCTGTTATAACTTTGTGCTCTATTCCAACTCACAAGTTGTTACTATTTTCCTGGCTGGCTCTGTACCAAAATTCATCTTAATTTATTAGAGAAATGTATCTTAATTTATTTGAGATTTTATTCTTGATAATTCTCTTAATTAAAAAGTTTCCGAAATCGATCTGGTTTTTAAGAAAAACAATTTAAAAACGTCTTTTAATATTATTCACTTTAAGCAATTTTCTTCTTATTTCTGGCGAAACTACAAAAAGACACCTTTCCTTTAAACCATATCAATCAATGGCTAAAAAGAAAAACATATTCCAAGTAAATATTGTTGTAACACTGCAAAAAAGTACTTAGTTGTGTGATTTATTATACAATTTGTATGCCAAGTACATACAACTTGTGTGTTTATTTACTTGTAAGTGTAGAGAGAGCAAAATAAATAACTATTCTGCACACAAACACACACACACACACACACACACACATACACGTACACTTAAGGATTTCTAATCATTTTAAGGAACACAAAAAAACTATAAATAAAATATATCATTTCTTCTTAGAAAATCGTCGGAGGAAGTATCGATGATAACAAATACACACGAATACACACACACTTACATACCACTAAACAAATACACACGCAGGAGCTCAAATTGCTATTTTTTCCAATAAAGGCGAAAACAACAATCTGAAATGGCAAAATAAAATGAAACCCTAGAGCAGTTCCCCCCCCATTGAGTGGCGGCAAACTTAAATACAGTCTTGCTTCCTTTTAATAAATCTGAACCTTGTAAATGCGACTACAAAAATCCCACTGATGTATGTCTAATCCGCCAACACCAATACAATGCGTCCTAGAGCCTTTGCCATGTTTTGTGAGAACTTAATGGCGAAAAAGTTCAGGCGTGATTGAGTCAACCATTGAATTCCAGGAATTTCGATACTAAAAAGTATCTTAAATTTAACTTACAAAAGTTTTATGAATTTTATATTTTTACTTAGTTTGTTAAGGCATTTTAGTAAAACTACCTTCTATGATAAATCAAGCCTTTTGCTACGCTCTGTTGTTTATTAAAAATCCAAAGCGGAAATTACTGGCTCGGCCTTCTTATCAGACCTGAAATGCCGGCTCTTTGCATCACAAATTTACCACGTAGAAATAATTGCTGTTCCCCTGTAAAGCCAAAATCTCTACATGTGAGTTCTCTATGAGGAAAATTGGAAAAAAATTGAACATCTTTATGATGGCAAAGTTCGTAATAGCGAAGTTCAACTGTACATATGTACGTGCGAACCAAATGTAGCAAAGAATAGAGCTATTTTCAAGAATGTTAAGTGGTTCTGTTTCACTTTGGAACTTTTCTTATTTCATGATTCAATCCAAGTCTTGAAATGTACGCAGTGAGCTGTAGTAACTTCTTGAAAGCGTGTGTTTGAGTTTTACCTGCAACCTGCCTTAATGTTTTAAAGTCTTTAACTTTAACTCTTTTTTGATTAGTAATTGCTTAAAGTGCAGTTTAAGGCATCTTAATTTCGTGGACAGAAAAAAAGTACAAACAATAAGAGACAGAATTGTTTCACATCAAATTTTTACCAAATTTATGGTTCTAGTAACTTTTTGTTTTGTTTGTATGGATTGCAAAATGTTTGCATAAACTTTTAATATAAAATATTATTTGCTTTTCATGTTTTTTTTATAACATTATCACAAAATCAAAAACAAGTTATTTAGTTTCCATTATTACTGCTTTCGTCTATAACATCGATGGAAAATTTAGTAAAAATCCAACAAAAGTGGATTTGAAGGGGTTTTGAAAACGAAAGTAATTTCACAGCAGTTCAGCAATTGGAGTTTAAAAATCGCAATTTTTATTTACATTTATAGTGAGATTTTTAAGCTTTTTTCAATCACATCTTCTTTAGAATAACCAGCAACCCTTTTATTTTCGGACCAGCACTGGAAAGCACTTCCTTCTGCTGCAACCATTTTCTGGAAACTCCGATCATTAAAACTAAAGAAATTCTTGCATAATTTTACTGCTTTAAAATAACCACAAACACTTTGTTTTTGGACCGGCACGCGAAAGCAGCCCCTTCCCTGTACTCAATCTTAAGACCCACATACTTATATATTTAATAAAAGCCAATAAAAATGGCAAAACTAAAGGGAGTCCTAAACAACTAATATTTGCAAAAGCCGTAAAACGATAATAAATATAATAATAGTTTCATTCTATAGAAGTTCTGTAAAATTTCTTTAAGAAACTTCCACAATTTTAGCGGTGTAAACCAATCACTCTCTCCGTTCCGCTGACACATCCAATTACAACAACAATGACTGCGTTCACTTTTCAGCTTTACACAACTAAAAACGAACTGAACTGTGCAACTATTCGATACAATTCTTTGCAAGTGGAAGGCTCCTTAAATTATAGGAATACAACTGCGACGACGGACGAATTGTTGGTCGCCAAAAATAAAACACACTTTCGTGTATAACTAAAATGCACACAATCGTTGTTCGTCATACGCGGCGAAAGTTAAAATGGATTTATATCTATTTTTTCGCCGGCGTACGAGGAAAAAAACAGGCGATCAGGTTTCTAATATAAAAAGAAGTCTATTTTATCGAATAATACTGTTTATTATTATATTATTCCATGTAGTAAGAAATTTATGAAAAAGTTCTCAAAATACATCCAGCACTTCAAATAAATTGTTAAAAATTCCACCTTTCGGACCTGTTTTTTGCTTAATTTTAAATAATTGCGACCTCATATGGGAATACCCTTATTTTTAATATGGTCGCCTCTTCCACACCTACCAGCTTCTTACTAAAGTTGTACGCACAACCAAAAACAAAAAAGCTTTTTCCCTAAAACAAAAAACTTGGTGGTCATTATTTTCATAAATTTTTTTTAAGTTTTATTAATTTTTGCTTTTGCGCTTTACCAACTGCAAACAGAAGTTGTTTATTTGTCGTTATTGTGCAGCGAATATTTACCAGCTAATTCGTCGCGATGGGCTAAATTCGTCATTCGTCGCCGTTGTGTTCCTGTCTTTATATTTCAATAAAAACAAACCTACCTTTTGCTGACGCCATTCATGGAAAAAAGTTTTCTTACGTTCGAGGGGACACTGAACCGTTTCTTTAGTTGTAGATAATCGTAAAATGTCAACTAATCGCTCCGGGCAAAACATTTTATTAAAGAAATAATTTACAGTTCAAATTAACACATGACAAATTCTGCTATAAACAAATTCCTGCTCTCTGCCAGTGGAGCCTGTAGTGTGAATTCAAACAAATTTAACTTTTCCAACTAGTATTTAATAGACGGTCTTTCTAGACTAAACATTTCAATATTATACAATTGTTGGCTTAAAAAACCCGGGTTAGGAATAAGTGCTCGTATTGCTCGTATTCTTAGTTTTCTTCGAATTTCATCAGTTTGTTCGCATCGCAGATCAACATAAATTTGCTTGCTAAGAAAAAAATCAAACAATTATAGACTGGCATCTGCCCGCTCAGTAATTAAAAAGTCTTTAAGCCCGGGTTTTTTTTTATAAACTTAAGCGCGAAGTTTGAGAATGTTCGGCTTGATTAGGAACAATCAATTACAGAAACAACTGTCTGGCCCTCGATATCGAATGCTAAGAGTTAGTCATAATTTCGAACGTAAAGAAAAACTTATTCAGACCCTGGCTTTTCACAGGCTTTTACTAACTTTTTGTTTTGCTTGCCTTTGGCCACTTGCAATGTATCCGCTAGTTGGTTCGAAGTCAGTTAGTGGTTGCAGACGTTAACGTTCGAAATCGTGGGACAGGAACGATTTCACGAAGATTTATGACAATTATTTCTGGGATATTTGCTGCTGCTTGCGTTGCAGTATGTCGTCCCTTAGAACCCCTTCAACAATTAGCATGAAGAGGCTTGAGTTATTCCCACTTATGGTGAATGAAAACTGTACAGATTTCTCCACCCGCCCTCAAAGTGCAAGTTCAAGCTGGGCAAACTGTTCAAGCTGTTGTGCTTGGTTTGCACGATAACCCCTCTCATATTTACCCAATCCGGTCCTGATGGCCAGTAGAATCCAACTTATACTGTTATGTGCTGCACCTACTTAAGTGGCAGCTCCAAAACCGATGTTTCTTTCTGCTTTTAGCCGAGCATCTGTGTACTATTTGGGTATTAAAATATGCATTTTGTGTTGGATTTAAGTACTACTCGTATGAGTCTGCTGAGGTTCAGTGGTTGCTGTTTTGCAAAAACTAAAGGGAAAAGAACAAAGGCGACAATGACACGAGAAGCAACAGCAACAGCAGTAGTAGCGGCAGCGGCAGCAGCAGCACCACTTGTATTTTGAGACTGAGTTATTCCGTTGCACAGTAACAACTTGGAAAAACAATGTTGTGCTACAACATGGCACTTTAAATTGAATCCTTGTGGGTTTTCAACTCACCGCCTTTGCCTTTCCACTTCACCATCTACTTATTTATTATTACTGGATTCTTTGTTACAAATTCTGTGTTCAGTTTCTGTTTTTCTGCTGTGTGTTGCATGTTTATGCATGCAACATTGGTTTTATATTACGTATACTTTAAATATTTCACTATTTCATTATTTCTATATTTTCATTTTTTCTCTTACACTTTTTGTTTGTTTTGCGTTTGCCTGCAACGTACCCGTATGTATCTTTACAAAAGAAGAATGTTGGCTGCTAAGTTGGAAGAAATTTATTTGCAAATGCAATAAAGAAATAGTGTTTTTTCTTGAGCGTGCTGCACTGTAAGTTGCTCAAAGCTTTTGTATAAACAAAGAAATGCAAAAAAGATGCAAAAAGCCATAGTTACCACAATACCACACAACATAGAAACAGTAGAAACCCGTACACTTAAGCAACAAACCGAATAGGAAACTCTTCACACACGAACACTTTAGCACGAAAAGACTAGAAGAGAAGAGCTCTTAAACCGCACAGACTTTTGTTCATGTTAAATTGATATTTTTTAAAATCTGAAATAGATGTATTGATTTTGTATCCACCACCTTCTTGTGGAACGCAAAGGCTTCTTTCTTAGTTCTCGAGATAAAATCGAATTCTTACAGATTGAAATTTGTAGCAAAAATTGCGAAGATTTTAACTCTGGCTTTAAAAAAGTTTTTAAACTTAAAATCTAATCAAATCGAGACAAAGTGCAGCAGTTTTTTATGCAAATTGGAGAAAAGAGCAAATGAAACGAAAATCATGTGAAAAAATAAATCGATCAATTTAAGAGGCCTCTGAAATCTCGCAATTATTGAAGCTGAAGGGAACATTTTTGAGCCCAGACGAATGGGAATAGCAGAATGTAACCGCTCGAAAAATATAATAGATCGGTCAGATCTTAAAATACTCTAAAATCTGACCATGTGCCGGCAATGAAAAATCGTCAGTTGAGGCGGTTGTACGAAAAACTTTAAATTTTGTTGCCTGAAAATTAATTTTTGTATGGAAAAATCTGACAGATCAAAGACTTAAAGCACATGCAATGTATGGCCAGTGTTGCTAATTGAAATATTTCTTCGGTTATGGAGTCATTGTCAGGGGCGCTAATTAAGGCACATGTCAATGAAAAATGAGTTTAAAATGTCTGGCAATTATATACGTGACAAATTTAACTTACCGTCTTCTCTCCATTGTCAAATGCATATATGACAATATTGTTGTCTTACGAGGGGTTTGACAATATTCCAAAAAAAAAAAACTGGCAGTTCACAAAGTTGTAAAATATATTTTAGGCATATCTTAACAACAATATTATTGTGAGACCTGACAACGGGCTTTGGCACCCGCTTCGACAATTAAAAATAATTTATTGCTGCTAAAATTTTATGGAACCGGACCAAGAGATATTTTGGACTATAAAGCGGGTGGAGAGCTTCAGTAGCGAATCTTGAACATAAAATTTTGCAAAGATTGTAAAACACAAAAATTTGTACAACAAAACTGAAAGACTGGGGAAGGAATAAACTGCTCTTCTAAGCCTAGTTACGGCCTTTTAACCTTTTTTTTGCATCCTGCCTACCTCTAGTGTGAACCGGAGAAGTCAAAAATATGATAGACATTTCCTGTTTTTGTTCAGAACGTTCCTAAATTCTTAGAATGATTTTTAAAGCATTTTTTATATATTAGAAAAGCAAATCGGGATATAACTTAAAAGAAACACTTTTAATCGGTTTTTTAATTTCACTTCTTAAAAAATAGGGAGTTGAAAAAATCGTTCTTTTTGTGCTGCCGGAAAACAAGAAAATCGAATCACTGCTTATTACTGGCACGAAAGTAAAGCCTGGGTCAAACCCTTGAATCTTTCAATTAGTCTCATCTCACTCTTATGAGAGACAACAAAGTTTTCTGTTTTGGGATTATTAATTTATGGTTTATTTATAATGATAAATTATTAAAAAATTATAGTATATATAAGTACATATCAAGACCATTACAGTTTACAAGTTTAAATTAGAAAAAACTAAACAAAATAATACATTTAAAATAGGACATTAAAAATAAAAACAATTTATAAATAAATACGTTGTTTAATAATACCAAATGAATAAAAGCAATAAAGTATATAGTACATTTGAATTTAATAGTCACACAAGTTGTAAATACAAGTAAAGTCCAGTCCTTATTAGTCTTTTCCTTTTTTTCTTTTCTTTTTTCCATAAATTTACAATCTTTTGTTGAGAGTCAGTTGTTCAACTTAATGGTCGGCTTACAAAAACTTCAAAGACTCAAAGTTTTGTACATTTCCGTTCAAGTATAAGTATTAAAATCGTATGTATATAAAATTTGGAATATTTGAACCTTGATAATCGTAGATTTGTCTTTTTATGTGTCTTTTTTTTTTTTTTTTTTTTTTTTTTTTTTTGTTTTGTTATAAATACATAAATCTTTGGTGTTTAAGAAAACTTTTAAGCTACTTATTTGATTTGTCATAAGAAATATATTATTTATAATGTATTATTTTTGGATTAGATCAAAAACTGCTCTTTAAATACGTACAAATCTAGTGTAGTAATATTTTTTGGCTTAAATATTTTCAATATATTGTAAATTTACACAAGTACATACATACAAACATATGTATGTATGTAATAAGTTGAATAGTTGTAGTTTTCTTACAGCATATTTAAGTACAAAATATGTAATTTGTATAGAGAGATCGTAGACAAGACAAAGAAGGTCGTTTGGCCAGTTCGTATACGATTTCCTCCTACAGCAGCATATCCTCATCGTCTGACTCATTAAAATCGCCACTGGGATTGAGTAACAAGTTGCCTTCGTCGCTATTGGGTACCTTTGGCAAGTAAATAAAACGAACAACAAAAAATACGTTAAATAAAGTTTCACAAGAGTCAGTAGAGCATTTAAAGTAGAGGAAAGACATTTCAAGTTTCTTAAATTCTTAAAGTCTTACACATCAATACAAGCCGTGGATTCAATTACGATTTTTGTTAAATGTGATTTACTGCATTCAAAGAGTTTTTTCATTCCTATATATATTTAATGAAAAAATGTTTCAGCACCACTTTTTATAAATGCAAATTTTTTTATTGCAAATATTTGCTGAAAAGCCGACTTTTTGAGAAACATCACAATTTCTTATTTTGCTTTCTTCTGGAACAACAACTTTTTTTATACTTTCAATCAAATAATTTGCTGAACCACAGAATTTGCTGATTTTACTGAATCAACAAAAGACACTTTTGCGGCGAAAAAACTTTTGTGATAATTTCATGGTTTAAAAACGAAATCTATTTATGTGTTTTATAAATCGAACTAACAAAGTTCCATTCTGTTTTAAGCCGAATAGGTAATAAATTACTGAACGAAGATAAATACGAGTACAGAAATTTTCATTTAAAAATTACAGTCTTTTTTTATTATTGTGATTTAAGAAAACTTACTTTTTAATTTAGTGCATTAATGTTTTCTTGAACAAATTAATTAAGGCAACATTATAAAATTTTTTCAGATTTTTCCTTCAATTAATCGTATGAATATTAAAATTTTATTTATTATTTTCTCTGCAAGATATGGCTGGCTGCTACTTTCTTATAGTAACAGTTGGCTTTAGCCTTAAAACTTTATTATTCCAGTTTTATATCGAATGCCAGCAAATCGAGTAATTTGCACAAAACCATTTCAGATCTTTCGTTTTTGGAAACCATTAATTTTACATAGCAGACGGGATTATCTAAGGCACAAAACCACTTTTGGCAAACCGTTTGCCTCAAAGTATGCAACGTTTTATTACGTTATAATAAAATTACCTGGTCAAATCAAAAAGAAACAACCCGGGTTGTCATTTTAAATGTGGACGTACTCTTCAAAGAAAACTTTTAATATAAAATTTCCTTCAAACTTATTTCATATGAATTATGGTGAAATTGTTTTTCCATGTACATAAATGTGTTGCTTTCTGGCCGGATCACTAAAAGCTTTTTCAAGGAAAGCTGTTCGGTATGATTAACTCGCTTGTTAAAACCAATATAATGCTCAGTCAAATACATATTTTCACTTTTTTCCAAGTAACATTCTCATAACGAAGCATTAAGCCCTGACTTTGTTTACCTCTTGCTTACATTTGCTCGCACTTTAAAATGAAATAAGTACGTAAAAAAAAAATTTTAATTCACTTACCCGCCTGTACAGGGCTGTCATGGCTGTTCTATGACACAAACGTCTTAAGCTATTACGGCGTTCTGGTGAAAATGCAAATATTCCCAGACAGGCCACAAAGAAAGTAACAGTTAAAATTGTGGCCAATATTGCTGTTTGTTGTTGTGTGTGTGTGTGTGTGTGTGTGTGTTGGTGTAAAAAGAAAAATAAACAAATAAATTATTATCGGTTTTTTGTTAAATCTTTTAGAAAAATAAACTCACTTCCTATCGAACCTGTTCTCTCGGCAGCGGCGTTGTTGTCGGTGTCATCATTGTTTGCGTTTGGTTTTCTATTCTGTTCCGTTGCTGGATTCGAAGATGACTCTGTTGTTTTGTTGTTAGTAGTAGAACTTGTCGTTGCTGTTGTTGTCGCAGGTTTGGCTAATCCCAAAAATTCACAAATATCAGGTGTTTTTTGTATGTACAAGAGATTACACTGAAATGAATAACAATAAAATAGTAGCATAAGTGCTTTTAGAATGCACAAAAGAGAGACAAAAGACAAAAAAAATACACTACAATAAAAAAAGAAGATCATGTGTTCAGGCAACATCAAAACGAAGTTTCTATTCTTGGCAGCTGCAAAAGAAGAGACTTTTTTTTTGAGAACGTACATTAAGGTTTTTCTTTAATGTTGTGCTATTGACAGAGGAGCATAAATTGTGCAGGAGGTTTGAAAAAATTACTTACATATAAACAAATCGTCAGTTTCGGATTCAAAACGAAAAAATGTTTTGACCGTACAGTTAAGATTTCATATAAAATACTAGCGAATAGCCGGCATTATCTGTTGGGCCTTTGATCTCGAACATCTTTTTACGAGTAATACAATTGATATTTGACTTGGTCCGGAAAAAAGCCAACTATAATTTAGCTTGTATTTCAATTCAACAGGACACTCATGTTGTATTGTAATATTATTATCGTTTTACTGTTCACAAACTTTTTAAAAATAACACAAAAATTAGGCTAAATTTTAATCCAACAAAAATTATTACACATCTGTACAAAAAGTCCCTTGAAGGTATTCAATTCTTATTGTCTTTTCGTGAGTGTTTCTTGAAAGAATTGTAAGTCAATTAAAAATGGAATATTTCGAGTTATGACAACATTACAGCGGCTTACAACAGACATAATATTCCGTGAGTGCCACAATGTTCTTAGATTTCTCCTATTAGCGTCAGTTCTGCCTTCTTAGCATCAAAGATTTGTGAAACTCTTTGGAATGTATAAGAAAATCAGTAGCGTTCCCCACCATGATTATGAACCAGTTGTCTATCTCTGCTTTAAGAAAGCGAGTGCTGTTGAAGCCAAAGGATGCAAAGGACGCAGTGAGGCAGCCACCTTTTGCGGTAACTATCTACCATCTCGTTTTCTCTGTGTGATTCCGGGCTGCTACAACGTTTAGCCCGTTGCAACACTGCGGTACAGTTTTGAAGATGAAAACGGGACTGTCTATTGCCGCAGAAAACTTTTTTCTTCTCCTTTTTTCTATTCTATTTTCTTCCTCAACTCAGTTAAGTTCATAAAAATCTCATAAATATGTCCTTTTTTTGTTTTCGCACATTAAAAGCTAATTGAGGTATTAATACAATTTTAGGTATGTGCGCCTACATACACATCCGCACATCCACATTCTTATATTTTAAGTTGTTTATACCAAATGACCAGCCAATTTTTTAAGCACTCGAACAACGCAAAGTAATTTTCTTAAGTGAAATTTGAGATATATTTGGATTCTGTTTTTTTTTTTTTTTTTTGCCTTAAGCGCTAAAGCTGAAAATATACAAACGCTCGTTTTTACGTAAAGACGCTACAAACTTCATATGTGTGTGTGTGTGTGTTTGTGGGCGATGACGATCTAGTTTAAGAGCTGCAGAAAAAGTCATGGTCTCATCGTGTCTTGCAAGATATTTTAAAGCAAATCGAAATCACCCATTTGCTGCAAAGGTAAATTGCTATCATCTTCCACACACACAAACACACACACACAAACACACACACACACACACACACACCTGCAAACGTTTATAGCTTCGTCCTGCGTTGTATGCACGAGTACGTTATTAAGTTAAAATTGGCACGACGATGCCAATTTTCATTGTAGCCGTTCCACTCTGAACAGAAACGGCTGATGGCAAAGTTAAGATGTTATCGTTTCTTTCGTTTTCCTTTAATCTTGGAGAATTTGGTTTTCTAAGAAATGAAAAAGGAAAATTTATGCATTGTTTGTTCAAAATGTAGCAAAAAAAATAAAAATTTGCCTGTTTGTTGTTCTCTTGCCTCAATTTAAGACTCAAGCAAGAGTTCAACAACTATCGGATAGGGACTGGCTGCTGCCTGTTGCCGGCTGCCGGCTGCCCCCTTCACCTTTTCTCACAATTGTTTTACAAAGTAGTTTATTGTCTGTTATATAATATTAAAAAGTTATTAGTTTATCTGGAAAATTAAAAGGAAATGCAACAGCTTATTTTCGGCGCTGCTGTAAGTAGAAGCAAACAAAAACTTTTATTATTGTTATTTTAAATGCATTTTTTCTCTCTATCTGTCTCTGTCTCTCTCTCTCTCTATCTCATCTCTATAGTTTTGTACTAAATGCGTTTTGCTACAAAACAAGTTTTAGAGCTATTTGATTCTCCGAAATTCTTTAAAGTGCTGCTGCGCTGCCTCTGGAAGACACTCGTAAGTTTCTGCTAAACTCTGATAATGTCGGAGCACTTAAAAAAATAAGTTTTAAGAACTTCTAACAAAGCCTTAAAGTAGGCAAAGTTTTTCTTCATTTGTGCAGAGATAAAGAAACACAAAACAGAAAAGATTAAAGCCGAAATTAAAAAAGTTAATGAAAGATTTTTATACGAAAAATAAAATGAAGACTTGAAATTGTATGTAAACAATTGCAGATTTGGCGCATTTTTATTTTGGTTAACCAAAAAATATTTTTTTTAAAGTGAAGTCGCGGTAATATGAACTAAAAAATATGACAGCTGCTCATTTGATCAAATTCGTTTAGAATTTCGATTTCAATTTACTTTGTTCGTCATTCCAAACAATTACTTTTAACATTCTCCTTTTTAAGGAACAAAATGTTGATTTTTCTAACTCAAACTATTTATTTTTCCTTTATGGTTAAAACTTATCGCTGTTTATTAAGCCATATGCAGATCTGTCAAGGTTGTCAGCAAAGAATGCCTAGAAATGTTTTGCAAATCTATGTACTGGCAGGTTTTTGCGTTATAGCGCTGTCCGCAAAAGCTTTGCCAGAATTAGTGTTGGCCATTGTGTGTATCTACAAATAGTGTATCTTTCCTACTCCCCAACCCAGTTCCCGCACAATGCACTAAATATGTAGAGATCCTGACCTATAAAATGGCATAAAAATTACTATAATATGGAATAGTACTACACAAAGAAATCGGTTTCAGTATTTAGGCATTTAAATGAATAACAATATTTGTTTCGGTACTATTTCATGATAAAGAAAAATCCATGACTTTGGTATAAATCATTGAAGTTCACATATATTCCACTTCTAGAACCAGCATTTGAATAGTTTTGTCGGGAATCAGGCAAAAACAAACAGAGGTTGACGTTGTCATGATGTTGATAATCAAGATCTAACTTTTGTACGAGCATATTCTGAGTTAAAAGTACTGGAACACGTTATTGCAATTAAAATTTCTGTCTGTCCACACACACATCACAGGATGGTGCACTCTAGAGGAAGTTGACAATATTGCGAGTTCGCTGTAGGTATAAAAATGGGTTTAAACACGTGCAAGAAAATATGATTCGCATAAACTGGAATTCAACTTCTAACATTTGCCTACAGAGATGAATTTTCTTTTTTAGTTGTGGTGTTTCTGTTTCTAATTTTTTTTTTTTTGTTTTTTTTTTTTTGACGGGATTGTAATTCATCTTTTATGTCACTTTTCGTTAGAATAATATATTTCATGAGGCTGAGGACAAGCATTATTTTGTCGTTATCTCTCTTTCTGTCTCGTTACCTGCCAACATATGCTGATATGCTGGGTTGTTCTAACGGTGTGTGAAATGTGAATCATTAAAAAGAACAGCCTAAAGTCATGCTACTAATTTTGTGTTTCAGAAAGTGTGTTGGAGATGTGACAGTTCTTAAAAAGGCTGTAATTTGTTTTACATTTCTGCGTTATTCCTTGTAGGCGTCATGAACTTTTGCGTTTACACACACTTCTTGACAACGTTAATGATTTGCGGGCACAGCAAATCTAAATATGTACGTGCCTTAAAAATAAAATTAAAATCAAAAGAAACGCAATGAAACGAACAAAAAAATTATTGTTTTAAAGACGGCGAACAAGTTTAAATAAAGAACAGAATTTTATCTAAATTATGCAGCTGATATAACAAAAAAATTAGTTTTAATTTATGTAAATTTTGGCTTAATTTTCAAAGAACAAAATGTCTTTTTTTTGCACTTTTACTAAAGATGCTCCATTTGCGTAATTATATATTTGTATGTTTTTATGTATGAAATTTGTTTTTGATTTTTGCTGTAGCATAAATTACAAATGGAAAAAACTAAATATATTGTAGTATTAAAAACACCATAACGAAATTGAATCCTTAAATTTTTCATTTAGTTCAATCGAATGAAAAGTTCATTGAACTGATTTCCTTAAAATATCCAATTTCTCCCTTAAGGGCATTTTATTCGATTGCTGTTGAGATACCAGCTTACACATATTTCTATGCAGAAATTTTCTATATTTACAGTAGTAGTACATATATTTGAGAAAGTCGAGCAAAACTTTTAAGTAAATCACAAAAAAAAAAAATTAAATCACAGCAAAATAAATATAAAAATATCGCAAATTATTTCAGACAAAGAAGCAAAATATAATAATTGTATTCTACTGTTTTGGCAATTAATAAAATCTGGTCTCAAGAGCATCAACAACCAAAACTTAAACTTAATATAAAAATAGGCTGCAAAACGTTTGTGCTTAAGCGCTGGTGCATTAAATTGAAAGTGAAGTAAGAATCATTTTGCAAACTGCTCTCATACTTCTGTGCGATTTTTCATGAAGTTTTTTAAAATGTTTAATTTTAAATATGTTTTTTAACATGTACTCATATTAAATGAACCTGGGATTGGAATTGTTTAAGCTCCGAAAATCTTTGAAAAATAACTTCATTATTTTACAGTGTGCAGGGCACAAAAGAGCGTCGCCTACACTTTTTGACATGTAATCAGATTAAATTAAATTGGAATTCTATATCCCAATGAAAGATGTTTTCATGTTTAAACTAAACATTCATTCAGCGAAACGTTAAAAAAAAAAAACTTGTAATAAAAGATCTGAACATTTTCTATACATTTCGCTCATTCATATTCCGTAAACTGCATTTCGAATTCAATAGAAACTTTATTTTAATATAAAACCACAAAAAAACTGAAGAAACAAAATTAAAAAAAAAATTAATAATTGCTTTTTTCTATAAAATTATTGAGAAAGTTTTACATTTTACAATTTTTATAAAAAACGGGCCTCGGCTTTTTAGATTTTTTCCAAAATTGTCGCGGTCTTAAAGCAACTCTTCTCACTTTCTAATCGATTAAGGATTTGAAACTTAATGGCTTGGATATTTTTTTCCAGTTTAAATTTTTTTGTAAATGACTCAAAATTATAAAATAAAGTGAATCAGAATATCTAAAAGAAAGTTATTCAAAAGTTGTAGCGCATTTTTTTTTCAAAACCTAAAACTTGCTGGAGACATGCGAATATCTTTACTTTTACCCTACAACACAATTTTTAAGAACAAAAGTTTAATTTTTAAGCCACAACAGACAAACAGATGAAAAGTGATATTAATACAAGAAAACTTACGTCGAATACAAAACTTTTACTCAACTACTCAACTAACACCAGTGAACTACTTCAACTGCACCAAAAGAACTACAACTCATTCACATTAGCCCCACAGATTAGAAAAGTAAATCAAATTTTTAGTTTGATTGATTTTCCCAGAGCAGAATATTTTTAATCCGCAGACTTATTGAATTGAAAATTTATATACGAGTAATTTTAATACCATCATTAAACTGAAACTCGAATGCATAAATTTATTTAGCAAACGAACTTCTAATGTTTTATATAAATATTATTTGATTAAAAACATAAACAGAACAAGTTTTATCCTTAAAATAAATGATAATTGACCTAAAACGGCAAAAAGATTCTTATCTCTTGTTTGCTGTTTGCAACACATAAATTTGTGTATGAGTGATAGTTAAATATTGATTAACAATTTAAAGTCAAGAAACAATAATTATATAATAGACAAACCAGAATTTGTTTATTTGCTGCGCAAATATTGAACTATAAAGAATAAAATAATTGTTGCCCACAAAATGAAAGCAGCTTTAAAGAACTTGATGTTAAATGTTCAAGATGTTGATGTTTAAGGAATTTTCACACGCACACACACACACACACACACACACTTATACGTGCACACATACGAACATATTTTTAAAATATCTGGTATCATTTGAAAAACAAAAGAAACTTCGGATTATGTGCGTGAAGTGAGTGAAATTCAATCAATTTCCTTATGCTTAAATAATAATCTATTTATTACATTAGATTAGAAAGCACAAATTTAAGTTTCATCAAAACTCATTAATCATGTATATTTTGCGGCACATGAATTTCAGAAATAACCAACATAAAAAATCAACTAAATGTTCTTTGAATAATTGGCTAAAATTGAGCTTTATTTCAAACTAATAACTTATAGGGCGTTCAGAAGTGGTTGCAGCGTTTTAAATTTGTTAAATATTAAAAATGTTGAACATAAATTTCACAAAATTATGAATTTTTGTTACAGAAATAGAGTTGTATTTCATCGTACCAACACCAAATAATTAAAAAATAGTTTTTAAAATAAATCCAAAGACTTCTGTTCTGTTGCGCAGTGCAATTAGTATTTCCCTTTCGCTACTCCGCCATAAATTCTGTCTTTGGAACTTAAACCAATTGGGAAATAATTTCATTTTACTCTATTAAAACCAACAATTGTAATGAAATCAAAGATTTTTACTTGGGCGCTTTTAATGCGACGCCTTTCGTCTAATACAAACGAGAAAAATGGCAAACAATTTCGACATTTTTTCTTATTTAAATTGTTTCTATAATTTATTTTTTTCTTTGCACTCAAGAACTAGAGAACTCCAATAGTCTGAACTCCCCTTCTTATGATTTTTCAGAAACTTTAATAAGTGAGATGGTGTGATCTTACAGTGGTGAATAACGCGATAAGATGAGACTTCATGGTTCCTAGAAGTTTTTGTTTTTTAACGATAAGATTTTTCACTTGATCTGTGTTGCATTTTGACCAGTCAGCCGATCGCTTCACGCTTCGCGTGGTCTTATTCTTCTTCATAAATGAGCTCCAAACATGGAATGTGGTTATTGTATAGAAATGTGTGTATTTCGTTCACGCCAAGTCAACAATTTTATGCAATTTTTTATTATTTATATTCATTTTCTTGTAAGCAATTACTTTAATTTTCAACGGCCGGCAACCGCGACACTTAACCGAGTCAAGCTGTTTGTCAAGGTGTTTCTCTTCCATACATATTTTTCATTGGGCTTGAGGTGTGATGATGTGATGTGACAGCCAATTATTAGATTTTGTGAAACGTTGGATTTTTAACAATCGCAGTTGTTAATCTCATTACACTTGTGTTGAAGGAGAACCTTCATATAATAATATAAACTGCGCCTTAAACATGGAGACATCTTTCTCATAAACTGCACTGAATATCAAATGATAAACTGCCCTTTTATAATTTCACTTAATACATTTTTACAGCACAATAAAACCACATAAACACTCATTAAATTTAATGAACGGCTATAAAAACAATTACGTTTATTGTTGCATACTTTAGGGCATTTCTAAGGAAAGGCCTATTTCTAGGGCGATGTTATTGCAACAAATTCCCTTTTTACAGGACATTCTTAAATACGAGTTTCCACGCTTAATCTGTTGTTAAACAAAATGTAATCTATTAAGTAATTTTAGCCAAAAGCGGCTCATAAACTTTATTTTCAATATTTTCGGGCAGGAAACTAATGAAAAACAGTGCAATCAAGGAGATATTAGAAAATAACTTTCTGAAATAAAACAGAAACCCTCTCTAATCTTGTGCACTTCATTACTTTCAATGCATTTTTAACACTACATTAGTTTTGTGACCAAAAAGGATATCAAAACAAATTACGAAATATGTACTTGTATGTGGATCTTATGACAACCTAAAGCCAAACACACATACATTTGTATTTATGTATGTGCTTTGCTTTCACACACTCATGAATGTATGTATGCGTGTGTGTGTGTGTGTTTATATGGTTGAACGCTTAAACACTTAACAAATCAGTTTTTATGCCAGACATGCAAGAAAGAAGTATTTAAACAATGCTGTAGTCCTTGCCGTTTTGTCCAGCTGGACAGACACGAACTGTTCATAATAATTGCACTTTTCCACTTCCTTTCTTGTGATTGCATGTGCATAAAAGCATCAAACATTCCATTCAGGTGCAAACAAACTCTTGCCAGCAACACATACATACACATATATTTTTATGTGGATGCCACATAACAGCATAATCATATTAAATTTACGCTTTTAACACTTAAAACTACAAGTTTTTCTTTTCCTAACAGTAACAAAAAGCCAAAAAGAAATTATTTTTACACAGAACCTTCGACGAGACACACTTTAATGCTGGAAAATATGCTCTTAAAATATGAAATTCACTTCCCCTATCGAATGTGTATTTAGTTTAGTGTCTTTCAACTTGTCTAGGAGCTCTGCCAACTGGCTGAAGTCTTGTGTGCAAATAGGGTTTGTTTGCCTGTGTAAAAAAGCAGCACAAAAATGGGAAAAAAAGAAAGTTAAATGCATTTGGCAAATAAAGGCAGCATCATCCTTTGCAGACAGAAAAACAAATAGATATAAATGCCAGTACATAGAACTGAAAGCACAACGACCCAACCAACAACCTCAACCCACTTTTTAGTTAAGATATTGTTGAGAGTCAGGCGTTGTTGAGAGTCTGGTATTGTCACTCCTTGATTTGCAACATAATACTTTATAATTTGTCCAGCTTTAGCAAAATATGAGATTGATATTTAAGCCCAAATTGATGTCCGTTTGAAGTCTTTTCCTCATTTCATTAAAAGCAATTTTCTATTGGTATTGATTTCTTGGCTAAATTTTGGCATGTGGGTTTTTGGGGGCCTACTGAAAATATTGTTGTTGGTGTAAAATACGAAAGCAAATTCATGTTTAAATAGAAACAAAAAACAAATGTTATCGCCTTGTTATTAGGGCATTATGAATTTTCTAAGGAAAGTTATTTTCTTCCATCGAAAGCAAAGAAAACACGAAAATACGCTTCAAGTAGAATTTCAAAATAAAAAATTTTGTTTTAGTTTGTTGAGGTGCCCCATTTTACTAAAAATCCATCCATTGATATCCATCCAATTTTTGTACAAATAAGAACAATTTCCTTCGCGAGTTCCACTTTAATAAACAGAACGTTTTAGAGTCAGAACAGTGACCTCAAAACAAGAACTTGTTAAAAGACGTTAAAAGTTAAATACAATTTTTATTAAGGCTTGAAATGTTGGTTAAAGGAAGGATGGGTGGGTGGTTAAAGAAACATGTCATATCATAGACCAAGAATTATACTTTCATTCATTTCTGATCATTTTCAAAAACTTCTATTCTGTTTATTATTTTCACTGGAATACGATGTGATCTTTACTTCTGATTCTGATCATTTCGTGATTCTATTTGGCCACTAAGGTCATAATCACTTGAAGGGGTTTGTGTCACTCATATGCCAAATTTCATGTCATTCATTTAACAAAATTTTCACAATCAATAAAAAACGTGTTAGTTATAATTTTTAATACAATTAATTAAATTAATGTTTAAAACAAAATTTGCCATATGAATTCAATTTACTTGTTGTTACCTTAATATAGAAAGTGTCATGTTCAGTCAATAGCCTTTGATTTATAAAAATGTCCAACAACAACAAAAACTTGGCTTTGAAAAAAACGATGAGTTAAAACGTTTCTACGGCATATTAAAGTGTCCGTCCCCGGCGTAATGGAAGGAAGAAATTTCATGTCATCAGTTGCGTGATTTTTTTTGTCATAAATTTTTATGATTCTTTTCAATGAATACAAGTATTTTTTTATTTTGTAATTATAATATATGATTTTCTTTTATAATGAATATTTTCAACTGACCATTTTTGTTTCCTTTGTTTTTACTTGCAGGTATGTTGTCGCCCATTTCTTTTTTTAATACAACCAAAACGTGAGTACAGTTGATTTAACTTTGCTTCCTTTTCAATTAATCTTTTTCTCCTCATTTCATTGCAATTACCGCACACCATTATGCACATCGTACTCGTACATATGAAATCCACAAGAGTGGAGACTTGTTTTCGAAAGTAATTTTCATCGTTTTATTTGATTCATTTAATCATGAATTTTATTTCATTTTCTATTCACTAAATACAGCAAAAACCATTTAGAAAAATTCATTAAAATCATAAAATATAATTTTACTTCTAGGCAGACATCCACACACACACACAAACACACACACACAAAAACACACACACACAAACACACATGCAGACGTGTGTGCCTGCATGTGCATGTTTGTATGTATGTAGATATGAACGTGCTCTGTAATTCTATTCATGTGTTCGTATTTTTGCATTTATTTATTTACATACCACAAACATACATACATTCATACATATACATAGAATTTATGTACGCATTCATAGATGTAGGAGTATTAACATGATCTCATAACAATGTGAACACTAAGAA
Organism: Epicampocera succincta; assembly: GCA_932526305.1. Classification (NCBI taxonomy): domain Eukaryota; kingdom Metazoa; phylum Arthropoda; class Insecta; order Diptera; family Tachinidae; genus Epicampocera; species Epicampocera succincta. Next base: position 67,134,838 of record OW052034.1, read on the forward strand.
CTGTGTCGGGAGAGATACCGGTCACAAATGTACATAAATGAAAATTTTCCAAATGAAATAAAATCTCTGCATTCACACAACACAAATTAAAAACAAACATTTACTCGTTTTTCCATACAATACATTCCCGTAAAATACACACATACATACATCCATACACACATAAACAAACACACAAATTACTGAAATCTCAGCCGCTTTTAAGGTGTTTCATTGGACTTACAAATCATACAAGTATAATACAACTGCTATATATTTTAAAAGTTGTGAGAAACTACAGCATTTCATTTGCATACATTGAATTTATTCGCTTAAGAGACAGATCAATCCAGTGTTCAGCTGTCAGCTGTCATCTGTCATCATTTTGCTATTCTCTGCAAGAAGCCCCTTCACATGATAGCCATCTCCTAAGGCTACATAACCAGAATGGTTGTCCTTTCGTAAAACGCCAGTACAGCGCGCAAGTATCAAAAGCATTTAACTTTTGTTTGTGTCGCCCAATAATTCTCATTCGTTTAATAAATTTCCTAAACTTAAATATTGTAGTTCACTAAAAATTTACATATTTTTTTCTCTAACATCCAGTCAAACGAACAACTGCTGGTGAAGGAGTGTTTGCCAGCGCCAAATGTATGTGACAGTGTGCACACCATACTACTTAACACTTAGCTATAATTTTTTTTTCTATTCTCTATGGCTTTTGTTGTGTGAACGTGTATGTGTGTGCGTCTGTATAAACTTTTTTATTTTACGATTGTGTGATAGTCACACATACGCTCAAGCAGTTCCATCTGCCTGCTGCAGCTTTCATTTTATACTTGTAGCATATTTTTTTTGTTTGGCTGCAGCAGCAACTCTTTTCCTCACCTTTTCTGGCATTTTTATCGTTTTCCAACTTTTAATATTTGTCTAAAGACAAAAGCTTTGTTTTTGTTTTATCCTCCAACTTTTTGTTCTTGTTAACACATCCGAATGCGCAACAAACACTTTTAATACATTAAAAATGTTGAAAACGGAATATGTGCTTTGTTTACACACATCAAGATAATTATAGAAGCACCTGGAAATTTTCGGCAGATGTAGAATTTTACATTTTTACCAAACCTTCGTTTCGCGCGCATTTGAAAATCAAAAGACAAAAGTCGAAACTTTGCAAGTCTCAGGTATTTCTTATAATAAATGTTATTATTTGATTGTTATATCTGATATTTTATATTGTATGTATGTATAATAAATGTCGAGCTTTGCAAGTTTCTTTGTTTTCGAACCTGTTTTAAAATAATATTTCATTAAAATTTCTTACTCTACAAAGAATTTTATTATAAGAAATATTCATTAGATTGCAGCGTCAAATCAATGTGGCCTAATTATATTGATTCCATTTTTTTTAGTTTTTCACAATTTTCTTCGGGCTGGAAGTGCTTTTTGTTCTTTTAATGAAACAAATCATCAAACTTCAAGCGATATTTTCAAAGGAAAACGATAAATAGATTAAAGTTTGTTAATATTTTTATGCAGGAACTAAGAAACAAATTTGAAATTTTAAGAAAATTAAGTATAATATTGATTTTATGTTTAATTTTTAAATTAAGTTTTGGAAAATATTTTCATTTATAAATATATGATGTTTCTAGGAAAATGCGCAACAAATGGCCGTTTGTTCTTTAATTGACTAGAAAGGAAATATAAAATGAAACGCCAATGCCAAAAATATGCCAAGAGTGGGAATGTTTTAAGCGAAATTCCATTATTATTATTAGACATTTAACTAATTATATAACTAATACGAATTTACAGAGCACTACCTGCTAGGGTTGTCGGTTCTAAGTGCAATTCTAGTTTCTTATTGTCTATCTATCTATTGTCTCTCTATTCCTCTCTACATGACTCTGTAGCCCTCTCCAGCGAGAGTGCTGGATATTTTGTTATCAAACAGAGAGGGCTCGCTGGTCTCGTTTCTCTTAGTCTGAATATAGAAGGAAAAAAATTCATACACTTTCAAGTGAATATTCCGCAAAATACATATTTTTTGGTGAAATTCAACTACAAGTCCTCGAACACATAAATATACAATTTTATCGCCGCTCCCACGATGTCCAACGTTAACGTTCACCAGTTATTTGCGTTATGAAGGACAAACAACTGAATTGGAGACTTTATTATGAACTTAATGTTTCTAATCAGTTTTTTCTCTTTAAAATTTTTGGCGAATGTCAACGCTCGCTGTCGTGCAATTGAAATATGAATTTTACATGATTTCTGTTTCTGTTGTTAACTCAAAAATTGTACCTCATTCATATTTTTTATTTTATTTCCTTTCTTACTCAATAACTATTAAAAACCGTCTTTGCAAACAAACAAAAAAAAAGACTTACAGGATGAAGTTATTTCGTAATTAAAAACCTTTTCAGGTGTCCCTATATATATTTTCCTTAATTTATATTTAATGTTTTTCTTTTCTTTTTTTTTTTTTTTTTTTGCCTTTATCAAGCATTTAAAACTCTGATTATACTCGTAGTTGTTGTAGAAAGAGGAAACGGAAAAGATTAACGTGCATTTATTTGCCACAATACTTGTGGCTGATGCTTAAAGCAAGTGGTTTAAATGTGGGGGAGGGGGCGCACGAAGGCTGTGCCAGCGAGCTTAATGCAAGTTAACATACATATTTATAAAATAGCGTATTTGCCTCTTTAGTAGAAAGTTTTCAAATGTAGTGGTAAATGGTTTCATGGGGTTTCTGTTAAAGGTTTTTTGTTTGTTCATTCTTTGTTAAAGTTGTGATGCCGCGCAATTACAAAGCAGATTAGAAACAAAATCAAAAATTAAAAATAAAACAATATCAAGCTGAAATTCGTTTTAGTAGTGGAATTAAAGCATATTTCCTATTCAACTCTCCAGACTACTCGTCTGTAATCGAATTTAATATTTAGATATTTTAAGTTCTTCATTCAAGTGTATCGATTGCTTGTCATGTGTGGATGGGGTCCGAATGCCTTTGGGGCAATAGTTTTCTTAGTACAACCTTTTATTTGGCCAACGAAGTGTTTATTAGAGTTGTGTTAAAAACTATTTTCGCCATTATTTGTCGTTGTTATTTTCTTTAATTAGCGTTTTTTGTGTGTCTAATCAGTGTTACAATTTCATGTAAAGACAAAAATAAAGAAATTCTTTATTTTCTCTTTCTTTTAGTTCTAAACGACATTTTTAATTTTCCAACTCTTTTCCGCTAAAATTATGCAATCAGGAAAACTTGTTTTATTTCGCTTCTCTCCTTTATTTTTCCTTTGCCAGCAGTTCTAATGACTGGGGAATATTTTATTAACGGAAGTTATAAACAACAATTCAACAATAAAAACCAATTACAGCAATCCTCCTTCGCTAACAAATAGCTGCTGTGCAGTTTTCTTTCTTCCAAATGTGTATAACTAATTGCAGCAGCTAGAGTTTTCAATGCAAGCGAAAACTGTTGCGCAAAAATTGTACTTTCCTTGTAAAAATTATAGTGTTTTTTTTTTATAAATTAATTTTTATTATTTTAGATTTGCCAAGAAAAAAATTGATCAGTTTCACTCTTAAGGTTGTATTTACAATTCTGTTCTAGTTACTACGATTTCTAAATGTATTGCAAATTAGTAAATCGGCAATAGTTTTGTTTTTGCTGTGTAAATTTGAATTTCCTTGTCTCTCCAGAACTCAATATATTATAAAACGAGATGAAATGAATCAGTTTTGTCCACGTCTGGTACAAATAACACAAATGTGTACTATACCACAGAGTTTTGTGTACTATACCACAGCGTAGTAGAGAAAACATCCGGACATTTTGTTGTCCCCGTATTATAAGCGGCGTTGCCATAATATTTTGTACAAAATCTGCTAATTTGGAATAAAATATCTGTGAAAAAACAACAAATTGGGTTCTAAAAATGCATGATTTTTCCAGCTTTTAAGCGGTAAATCATTTACCCGAAGGTTTCTTAATTGATCCATTGACTCAATTAAAAAAAACTGCAGTAATTTTGTGCTAATTTGCAAATGGCACTTCAGCGCCACTTTTGTTTGCTATTTCTTGAAAACAGTTTAGTTCTAAGAGTCGATTATTATGCAGATAAATACGCACATTTGGCAACGCTGGTTGTAAGTAGTAGTAATTCCAACTAGATCTATTGTACTATAGAGTCTGCAAGGGTGTTTATATAACCCATACAAATAAGTTCATGTATAAGAATAGTTACAAGAAATTGTCAACTTGGTAGACTAATAGATTTCAGTTCTGGCAAAAACATGGTTAGAACTCTAGGAACAGGGCTAAACCAAAAGTTACGTGTCATATTGACATTCTCATTCCTTAATCAAAAGTAATCAGACGTTTAGAATCGTAAATCGCAGCTGCTGTTGTATAGCACCCACTCTTATATAGTATATTATGGGTGAAATTGGATTAAAGTAGCAAATTAAAGTGATGAACCCAGATTCTTATGGAAAAAAACTGTTTCGAGACATTCTGCTTTTTCTAGTTTCTATTACAATAAAACTTCTTTTTGTTATTTTTTCCATAATTAGTTTTGGATGGTGAATCCTTTTTTTTTTTTTTTTTGTTTGTGTTTGTTGCTCCTCATCATCACCGTTGACAATTAATGGTATTGCTGCAACTTGTTAAAATCATTTGCTTGCAAACGCAGGGATAATGGTTTTGTTCAATTTCTTTTCTAGTTCAGTTTCTTTGCTTTTTTAAAAGCAAAGAAAAATGAAGGCAGAAAAACTAAAAGAACTTTTTAGAAAATAAATCCATATTTCGTGTCAAATTTGTTCGAATAGAAAGAAAACAAAAGCAAAACAATATTAATTGTTTTATTCTTATTGCAACTGGCAACAAACAAACCATAAAACTAAATGAACAAATCATGATTGATTGCACATTTTACATCTTTGTTCTTTCTTTCTTCTCTTTTTTAGATTCTGAAATATACACTGCAGAAAAGTTTATTGAAATTACATTTAATTTATTTGGCGCCAAGAACATAATGAACGGGATTTTAGTTAAAAATGCTTTACAAAAAAAAGAGGGTGAAAATTTAAACAGAGTTTTAGTGTAGGAAAATGCTTTAGTAAAAGAAAGAAACTCTTAAACAGGATTTTAGTGAGAAATATAATAGTTTTGTAAAGGAACGAAAAACCTTAAACAGGATTTAGTAAAAAAAATAAGAGATCGGTTTTCAGCCTTTAAAATACAAACGAGTATTTATAACTCTGGTATATTTACTATAGTGTTTACCACAAACAAATCAACTATGACGTACTTTATCGTTTGTCAATTTGATTTTCTTTGTAAGTGCACCTTTGGCCGCACATTTTGTCTTCAAGGGTGGGTTTCTTACTGAGTATATAAAGATTTGAGATATGAGATTTGGGTTTCGCTGTTTTTTTTTTTTTTTTTTTTTATGGTAAAATAGTTTGAATATGAAATATCGCTTTATTGAAAAATAAATCACTAAAAACACATTTTTAATTAAAATTCTGCATCCAGCATTTGTTTAATTTTTATTTTATCTAACAAACAAACAAACAAAAAAAAAGAAACGTGAAACAAAATACAAAATTTGTTATGCTAACCTGGGGCAATCAATGTATGTAAATTTAATTTTAAACAATGAGGCTTATTTGGTAAACTGAGATTGCTAATGACAGTATAACAAGAAAGTAAAATTTTACTTGTATTTTATGTGTAAAATGAAAGCTAAATGTTTACAATGCTTTTCCCTGCTGGCGAAAATGAAATTTGAGAGATTTTTTCAACACCCATTAATTCGATTCTTGTTGTTGTTAAGGAATTGTTAAAAGACTCCGATTTTCATTCACTAAATTTTAGAGAAGTTTTAATTGGAGAATTTTCAAATCATCTTGTATCCTGCTGTTGAGAAATACAATCGGCCCGTCTTTTTTTCTAGTGGTTTCGTATAACCTGATTTCGCTATTCGAAACAAGTTTTTCAAAACATTAATGATAAATTATATAAAAGAGAGAGAGAGAGAGAGAGACAATATGACAACTTCGACATTTTTCCAATTACACATCAGTTTTAATTAATCGTGATAAAAAAAAAATTAAGGAAAGACAAGTTTTAGTTACAAAGAAAAATTCTTTAAATAATTTTTGTTTGCAAAATGTCTAGATATTTAGTTAAAAGAACATAATTTTTTTCACATAATGCAAATCATGTTAACAGCTTCCTTTTCACTTCAAATTTTTCTGTTGATAAAAGACATTTCATTAAGTTCCGCTGTGTTATCACATAAATCACAATTCCCGCCTAAATGGAGAATAAATGAAGTACTTTCGCTGTAGATGTCATAATCATCATTATGCTTCATTTGTTTGAGGACAATAAATGCAAACATTTGAATGAAAGGACATTGTTTCACTCATTCATTTACCACCAGAATATAATTAAAAAGTGCCTGTGTCTATGCATGCGTGTGCATGCCCTGACGTGCTCACAGTCACCCATGAATTTATATACGCACATATCGTGTATTAAATTTCGAAAACGCTGTAATTCGGGATGTTCAAAATTTACATAAAAAAAAATTACTTTAATGTAAAGAATTTTTAAGAGTTACGGACTTTTCAGCAGGCGTCCTGGCTAAATTTTCTTAGTGCTGTAAGCTTTTTTAGTGAGTGAAAAAAAAAGTAAGTAATTTAATACCTCTGGTTCTAGACGAATATTAATATATCAGTTGCCGTCAGATCCTTCTTACTTGCCAAAGATATTAAGAACTAAGACGAAATCTAATCGATTTCATTAAAAGTTTTCAATGGAATTGTTATTTAAAACCAAAAAGATTTCAGCTGTTATGGATTCGCTCTGGGTACAGCTTCTGTCATATACCAGAGCTTAATGCGATGTTTTCTTAAAACTGCCACCACAATTCAAGACATTGTACTTTTTGGCAGGCCTGTATTACATTTAAAATCTTTTCATATTTCAAACTAAATAACCCAGTGTGTTCATGTTCATGTTACTTGAAATCGCGCGATTTCTAAAAATAGATTCCCTAAATAACTGGTTGCTAGGCTTTTCCTAAGACTTAGACGCGCAAAGTGTTGTTTATCACTTAATTTATAAATTGCAATACAATTTTATTTGATTAGATTAAATTTCATTTTTATTGAAATTGGTGCTTTGAAAGCACGTGATTTTCAGAACAAGCCTAAATACTAAAATTTAAAAAACACAGTTAACTTTCGAGATGATGAATGGCCTATAATTTGAGAAACATATCTTTTAAACTGGTATTAGTTTCTGGCTCAGCAATTTTTCTTTTTTTAGTTTAGGTTTTTTATAAAAACATTTTGTAGCTCTAGCCCCTATTTTCAGCGCTAAGTGCTTGATCAATGTCACGCCTACAGTTGTCTTTATTTAATACGGAGAATTTGTAGTCCATTGCCGGCGCAAATGCAATGAGCGTAACGTCGCATGTCACATACATATTTTAAAAATAATAACTCTTTTCCTAGTCACTTTTAAGTTGCAGCTGCGATATGTTTTTCCGTTTATTTGGTAAATCCTGCATTTTGCAACAATAAATATTTTAGTTTTCCACTACTGCATTAAACTTCATGTAAGGACTTTTGTTGTACACACGCGCACACAAACTGTCACTTGTGTAAGAAAGAAGAAAAAAACATGTTTGCATTTAACATGTCCGACAACGAATTTCAACTGATGCTGCTGGTAATAACAGGGACACCGATGATGGGCACAATGCTCTGGCTCTGATGATGATTAAATGTACTTTACAAACCAGTGGATTTTATGGCCTGGACTTTAAATGACTAAATGAGCTGTAAACAAAAAATATTAAGGGCGTTCGTTGTTGTAAATAACTGCACAATAAATATTTCTTTTTTATAGCCGATTTTTATTGTTATTACAGTCAGTCAAATGCAAATTAAAAAAGGAATTAAAAATAATATTTGTTTAATTCCAAAAAAAAAAAAATAAGAAAAATTGCAAAAAACTGCAAACTGCCACACAAGCGAACAGACACACGGAGCCATACACTTGTTCATATCTGCATATTTTTGCGGACATGTGTCGGAAAGACTTTCACTTAAAGTTAAATTTTCTTATGCGAACAAATATGTTTGTATGATTTTCAAATAAATTCAGCAAAAAACTGACAACAGCTGTGCACAAACACCTCCTTAACAAACCTCAATTTCACATCAGTTTTCCCTGACTTCTGCTAAAGATCTTTGACTATGATTATGGGCATTATTGTGCATAAAGACAATCTCGTCAAATTGAAATGGAGGAGCGCGTTTAATGAAATTAATTTTACTGAAATTTAATCACTTTTCCGGGGTCTGCTGAGGTTTTAAAGAAAGACGCTCGAAACGAAACAGCAGCATAAAAACACAAGTTGTTTGTGAAGAAAATTACTTCCTTTTCGTACGAGGTTGTGAATATTTTTTTAAAAATTACAAACATCATAAAAGTAATGATGTATTAATAGAGGGCCCTTTGGCGGGCAACAGTGTATGACAAAGGGCGACATTTTCAAAGTCAGACCAGTTCGTGACAGCATCTCTGTGTTTACTAATCAGCTGCGTATGATGCTTTTATTTGCGAAAGTTAAAAGTAACAGAAAAATAGGGAAACTGATAATACATTTAATTAGTGAACTAGAGGTTGAAACGAAATATGTGCGATTGTGTAGTTCAGTTTCGGATCTAAAGCATGAGAAGTACATAAAAATAAAAGTACTTTAAGTTCAAAAATTAAAACTTTTACACTTTTATATGATTTTTATTTGAGCTTGTTGGCGCCTAATACTGTACAGTGTTGGCTCTCCGATCATCGGACGTTTGCAACGCTCTGTCACTTGTTGCATTTACGAACGTATTGCAAATCATATGCAGTGCAGTGATGCATTTACGAACACGACCGTCATCACATGAGAACTTAATTCTGATTTCGGTTTCTGAATAATATCTATCGGATTGAGCAGCAACCAGTTTGCTGGTCTCTGACTTAAATCGGGGGGAAATTGGCAAAATGTGAAGGAAAAGTTTGCCTTTTTCGAGTCAGTTTGTGTTACACTTTTTTGCACTTATTTCATAGTGTCGGTTTACGAGTTATAAATATGGGAAATATTCCGGAATATAAATCCGAACTGAGACCTTAAATTCGGCGACGGGTTTTGTTACTTTCGATCAGCAGGTTCAGAAACAGAATTAAAAAGTTTTATGAGCTCAACTTGTGGTCTTGCTAAATAAATTTAAAATGCTTGTGTGTTGTGTTTCGGAATTGCAGCGGAAAGTGTGCACATTTTGTGTGTCGCACTGTATTACCGAAGACTTATTGCTATTTCGCAAAGTTTTTCTGCCTTTCTGAAATTGGCTGGGTGTTTGCAATTATTTTTTAATCTCCATGCATGTATCGCATGTATGTATATGAAAGTATGCAATTTTAAAATTGTATTTATGTTCATTTTCTTTCCACGTTTATGTTGTGGGAGAGTGTGGGAAAACGTTTTGCATTGAATGCTTTTCTTTTTTCTTCTTCTTTGTCTTCAAACAATAAAACTTTTACTTCTGTTTATTTTTGTAATTTTTTTTTTTATAATTTGAATAGTCAAAGCAATAGTTTTATTGTTTTATTTTAATGCAAATTAGGAATTATTGTGACATGATCTAATTAAAGTTTTTGTTGTTGGATTTTTTTGTTTCATACTTTCTTTTGCAACAGACATAAAATATCTTAAGGCAACTTGAGTTCACTGTTTGGTAGCGATAAGAGGGACAAGTCTCTGTCAACGGTACATAAATAAGATACTGAAAAGAGAATTTTTCTCAATAGATCAGTTCGTCTTGAACTTGTTTTTGTAATTTGCTATAAATTCGCTTTACTGAACTTCTTGTTTCATGACAAGAGAAATTAACAAAATTCAGTTTCGCTTCAATTCACTTCTTCTTGCTGCGTTTTCAAATAATTTTTTTTAAAAATCATAAATATTTCTAGTTCAATTCAACAAACGTTTTCAATTCTCACGAATTTTAAAGCAAAACTCTGCTTGGAACTTGAGCTACATGAATCCACAATAATTAAGTGTTTTTATATCCAATCGTTCGAAAATGTCGGGTGAATATCCAAAGTTAATGTTCGCTAATATTTTAAACCATAAAAACCCCCCATTAGCAACAACTAAATGATGGGAATTCTTTAAAGCGAGGAAAAATGTGTTTGGCAACAGAATGGCCGTTTTTTTGCCTCCCTAAATTTGGGCGAACTCTAGTTGACGTTCGACATCGTGGAACGGAAAATAATTTCGAATGTATTTTTTTTTTGTCATATTCATTCATTTATCGAAATATGTTGCAAAGCGGCCATTAAAAAGGTTTTAAAATTACATTTTTAAGTCTGTTTTTTTTGCTTTTAATGCTTCACATTAAATTACAACATTATTAACATTATTTTTACAGTAAAAAACAATAAATAAGGTAATTTCAATTTAAATTAAAATAATTAAAAGTCCGCTCAATGAAATTTTTATTTACCCTTTTCATTTGATTAATAATACGCAGCAAGTTAAACGGCATAAGCGACTTTATAATTAAAAAAAATATTTAACTCGCAAAAGTTTGGCATGATTTATATTTATGCTTTAACAAAAATAATAAGTAAGACTGAAAAGCGAAACTTTTCCCTCGGCAAAGCTGCCAGTAATAAATTAATTTAAACGCTGCTCCTAGAAGTAGAACAAAAGGGAATAAAATTCTTATTTAGCGCACTTAATAATTATTTATTGTAAAAAACAGGGTTAAATTAGCGCAAAATGTTGAACAAAAGGGAAATGGTTGAAATGAAATTACAAATGTTTCCTACTGTTTCGGGCTTAATAATGATAAGAGAGCATCTTTCATCCTTTTCCCTAGAAAAAAGGACAATTATATTTTTAACGAGTTATTAAAGTGTTGGGAATTGTCAAGAAGTACAAAAAAAAATTTAAATCAATTACATTAAATTTAGTAAAAAAAAATAAAACGAATTTCTGCAGAAATTTATGAAGTTTGGCTTCGTCAAGGCGTCCTTCTGTCTTCAATTAATACCACAAATTTAGGTCTTTTTCAGCATTTCTTTTTTGCTTTTCATTGCGCTCTAATGGTGTTTGGTAATTCTTTTTACGCTCTTTTTGGGTTCCTTTTTCGTTTTTCGTTTGCTTTTTATCTGTTCCCCAAAATATTTCAAATACAAACAAGAAAAAGGGTCGTACATATTCTTGTATTTTGTATAATTCCAGCAATTTCCTCTACAAAAACTGCACAAAAAATATCTCTTATACCTGCCACATCACAGTGCAAAAATGAAGAATTCCCCCAGGACTCAGCATAAAGCAGGCAGGACACGGCCGCTGAAAACATCTGCATGCCTGTTCTACCTCATCTATTTGACAAGCCTCACACATCTGCCATACTCAGAAGGAAGCTCGTCGGCCAGGCTGCGTGAGGAGTGTATGGAACTGTCGTCCAAGTCACACTGCGAATGCATACCCATTTTGTCGGATGTGCAAATCGAGTGTCCCGTCAACGATCCCAAGCTGACCATAAAGATACGACCTGGAGATCATGTCATGATAGAATGTTTCAACATCAACTACAAGGACTACAAACTTCTGCCAAATATGGCCATAGGCAATACGTCGCAGGTGCAAATACAGGGCTGCCCCTTGCCGGGACATTTGTCCATAGCCAGCATACCGCAGCAGCTGGGCGTTAAGCAGTACACCACCCTGTTGTTCGACAACAACAACGACCTGGGCATAAACATAACCCGAGAGCACCTAAGCAGCTTGCATGGGTTGCGGCGGCTGCGGTTCAGTTCTTCGCGGCTGCTGCACATGCCACCGGATCTCTTCTTTGACGACTCTCTAAAGAATCTCAACTGGTTGGATTTACGTTCCAACAATGTCGACTTGCCCGTCGACATATTTGCCAAATTACATAATTTAGTATTCATCGAATTGGGTTACAATCACTTAAAATCGCTACCTCAAGGAATATTTCGCAATCAACAAAAGCTGCAAGTGCTCAACCTGTGGAGCAACGAATTGCGCAACCTGTCGAAAAATCTGTTCGAAGGCATCACCTCGCTCACAGATTTGGACTTAAGCAACAATGGCATGGAGACTCTGCGCCACGATGTCTTTGAGCTATTGACGAATCTCACCAATATAAGTTTAAATAGCAATCGCTTTCACTCACTGCCGGAAGGTTTGTTTAAGAACAACAAACTGTTGGCGCACATCCGATTGACGAACAACCGTGTGGCCCTGCGAAGTCTGCCAGCAGAATTGTTTGCCCATCTGCCGGAGCTTAGCGAGGTTAGAGTCGCCTGCGGCTTAGAATCTGTACCGAGGGATTTGTTCAGCAACTCCTCTGACATAAAGACGATCTCGATGGCTGGTAACAGACTGAGCAATTTGCCGGCCGAGTTGTTTGCCAGCCAAGAAAATCTCCTCGATCTGGACCTGTCACGCAACTTGATCAGCAGCTTGCCGGAAACATTGTTCAAAAATGCAAAGCAACTAAGCAAATTAAAGCTGCACTACAACGAACTGTCCGAGATTCCCAGGTAAGTTGAACCGGTTGCCATTTCAGTCGATTGAGCCGACCACAATTTTTAACTTGCGAGAGTGCGAGTATTTCTCAAACAGATATACCCTATATTCTCTGGAGAGTATCCCAGAGAGCGAAAGACTGTAATCAGTTGCACACTTTACTCTTCACGAGAATCTTTGTTGCTGTTTTTCTTCCGCGCTTTGTAACTGTTGCACCATAAATATTTGCACAACAATTCCCGCACCATAGATATGACAGGTCCAAGTCTTGTTTGTATAACAGCGATGTCGCTCTCTTGGGTTACTCATACAAGATATGGTTGGTAGAATCGCAATCGCCCTCACAATGACTAAAACTTTCCTAATAATAATTGGGAAGAACAACCTGTTGACATAGTTTTTTTTATTTTTGCAGAGACCTCTTCTCATCTTTGAGGGAGCTTCGAATCCTGGATCTCAGCAATAACAGATTAACCACCATCCACTTGAGCGCCTTCGCCAGCACCCAAAACATTGAGGAAATAAATTTGGAAAACAATCATTTGACATTAAGCGAACCGTACGGTGGGGTCGTCGAGGGTCTCCAAAGGGTGCTCGGCTCACCTTTTCAGTATGTAAATCGTTTGCGAAAACTTAATTTGCGCAACAACTCCATTATGAGCATTTATCAAGACTGGAAATTACAATTGCTGGTATTGGAGGAACTAGATCTAAGTTACAACAACATTACCACGATGGACGACAGTGACTTGCAGTTTTTGACCAGAAACGATTTGAAATTAAATTTGACGCACAACCAGCTAAGAATGGTGAACTTCCACTCGATAGATACGATGGAAATAAGTGGTGAGAACAAGAGAATTATCATGGATTTGAACAACAATCCCATACAGTGTGACTGTGTGCTGCTGCATTTCGTGCAGTTTTTAAGGGGAGAAATGGCTCCCCACATAAAGAAATACATCAAATTGGTCAGCAATAATCTGGAGTGCAATCGACCGGAAAGTTTAAAGGGAGAACTGGTGCAAGGCGTCAATCCCAGGGACTTGTTGTGCCCCTTCGACCACGAGGACACTAACCCGAAACGTTGTCCGCACGGCTGCCACTGCTGGGTGCGTTCTCTAGATAAAATTCTAATAGTAAATTGTTCCAACGGCAACTTGACCAAAATTCCCGCTTTGCCTAAAATTGAGCACAAACTTGTGGGCATAGAGCTGTATTTGGAGAACAATGAACTGTTGCAACTGCCTTCGTTCCGAACGCCTGGCTACGCCGATGTAACTAAACTTTTTCTGTCCGGCAACAACTTGACGACTATAAACAGCACCAATCTGCCCAGACGACTCACAGAGCTGGATATACAAAACAATCATTTGGCCTATTTAAATGCCACTGCCATACAGTTTCTGAACAACAGCAGGTATTTGTACCAATTGCACTTTTCCGGCAATCCCTGGATGTGCGATTGCCAGTCCAAACCCTTTCTGGTCTTCGCTCAGAACAAGTATAAGTTAATACATGATTTTGGCAAAATGACTTGCGCCAATTTTGTGGAAATCAAATATTTCAACGAGCTTTCCACCAGCGACATCTGCTCAGACAATGAGCTGTACATCGCCTTTAGCATAGTCATATCGTTGGTTGGTCTGCTGTTGGGCTCGTTGGCGGCCTTGTATTATAAATACCAGAAGGAAATCAAAATCTGGCTGTACGCTCACAATATGTGCATGTGGTTCGTAACGGAGCAAGAGCTGGACAAAGACAAAAAATACGACGCTTTCATATCATATTCCCATAAGGATGAAAAGTTTATAGCCGACCATTTAGTGCCGCAGCTGGAGAATGGTACACCGCCCTTCAAGCTCTGTGTTCATGTCAGAGATTGGGTGGTGGGCGACTGCATACCAGAGCAAATTATACGTTCTATAGAGGATTCGAAGAGGACCATCGTTATATTGTCACAGAACTTTATCGAATCCGTGTGGGCAAAAATGGAATTTCAAGCCGCCCATCAGTCCTCCCTTAACGAGGGCAGAACCAGAGTTATAGTGATCCTATACGGGGACATTGAAGTTGGCACTTTGGATGCAGATCTTAAGGCCTATTTAAAAATGAACACCTACTTGAAATGGGGCGATCCCTGGTTCTGGGATAAACTTCGCTATGCCATGCCCCACTCAGCCCACGATCTGAAGGGCCTGGTGAGAACCTCCCTAAAGGGTTCAACAGACGACAAGCTAGAACTAATCAAACCATCGCCAGTTACGCCCAGTTTGACAACACCGCCCGGCGAAACAACAAAGAACCCATTGGTGGCTCACCTCAATGGAGTGGGTGCTCCTCAGACAGCCGTCATGTTTGCCACTGGCAAAACTCCCAGCTATTACACGAACGGCAAGACAACACCCAACTGCCACATTAACGGTGCTTTCATTATCAACACAAATGCCAAACAGAGCGATGTATAGAATTGGGAGAAGGCGGAAATGTTTCAGTTCGACGATGTTTTATATCGATGAAACATGGCAACGCTAACAGGACACCCACATCACATTAACATCATGGACCTATAAAACCTAACAGATTCAGCCCGGCAAACAGAAAAACCAAACAATAGCAACAAATATATACATATACGAGTACAATATTATATACGAGGCTGAAGGGACTAAAGTGCAGTGTGAAAGATTTCATATACAATATTTAAGGACGAAAGGATGCCTTCATTTTGCATTCTTCAACCAACACAGGGAAGTTATAAAACTTTCCATTTTTTTCAAAGCTCTTCCTACAGTTCAAACCATCACAGATGAGGAGCTTTCTTATTAATATTTTGTAAAAGCTTTCATTAGTTTTAATATTTAAAAAGCTTCACTTCAAATATTTTTAAATGAAATATAGTAAATTTCCAATTGCCAAGTAATTTTGTTGTTAAAAACGCACTCTCTTTTCCTCCCACCCTCTCACTCTCTCTCTTTCCCTCTCTCTCTCCCACCCTCTGAGTAAATTGAAATTCTTGATTGACAACTAGTTTAGCTTTTCTGCTTTCTTATTGTTTAAAAAATGTTCTAAAAGATTTTCCAATTTTTAAATTTTAAGTATTTTTTTTTCTAATTTTTTTTAAATAAGTTGTTCTAATTTTCAACAAAAACTCGCCTCAAAAACTCAAAGCTCAAATTTAAGTTTTTAGTGTGTAGGATTTAAGTTTTATTAAATACATTCGCAGTCATTGTTTTGCTAATGAATAATGAATTCCGATTTATGGAAAAAACGTTTGAATCGGCCAGCAAAGGGCCGGCGCCAGGTTCGAACTAAAGATCATCATTGACAAAAATATGAAAACATAAAACAAAAATTGCCTTCTATGTGTAAACATAAAATATTTTATATATTGTATAAGTGACAACGTTCATCAATGAAAGTGTAAAAAAATATTATATGTACATAAAGTTGCGCTCATAAGACAAGTCTAAAACTCTTCGATTAGAAACAATTCCTCATTTTACAGCCACTTTTTTCATCTTGTTTCCATAAAAGGAAAAAATTATGATACAGTAAAATAATTATAAAAACAAAATATGTAAAAAGTTAATTAAAAGTCATAAAAAACATTAATACATATACACAAACACACACACATATATAAAGTTTACTTTCCATAGCCAAATGTTAAATATTGCTTTAGAAAATGTGTACTGTAATATATAGTATATAATAAAAATAAAAACGATTCGAATATTTTTATACTCGTAATCTCAATTTAACCTTAAAAAAGAAAAGCATCACATATTAAAGGCAAACATTTACATTTACAAACACTTTTTTCCCTGTGCATCATCATGTGTCTGTATAAATTTTATAGAAATTTATTTTAATTATTTGTATTCCCCTCATCGATCAACCATCTGCATTGAAAACCATTAATAAGAAACCACAATTTACTGGATAATATTTAGAAACAAACAAAAACAAATATTTAAGATATTTCATTATGTCTATTTATGTAAAATTATGACTAAATTTATTGGAAACCAACAAAGCAAACAAATATATAAACATACATACATATATTTAAGTATATTGTATACATTTAAGGAACTATTGCATTAAAATTAAATCTTAAAATAAATAATAAAATAAACAAATACGTATATTTTAAAAATATATTTACTAATATTGCAGTTTTCCTTTAACCACTGCAGAGAAGAAGCACGTCCGTAAGTTATATTGGAATACAGAGAATGACTTCTGTGAACTGATTCGTCTTTTTGTTTTCACAAATTCGATAAAAGCGAATTTTATGCCTAATCGAACAGTTTCGTGAGAAACAAAAGTAGAAGAACTTTAATTATCATCAAAGACCCTTTAATTAATCATTTCACAATTAAACATTCATATTGTTCAATATATATTCAAATCGATCGACTGAGACGA
Source organism: Epicampocera succincta (assembly GCA_932526305.1). Classification (NCBI taxonomy): domain Eukaryota; kingdom Metazoa; phylum Arthropoda; class Insecta; order Diptera; family Tachinidae; genus Epicampocera; species Epicampocera succincta. The sequence continues at coordinate 67,151,895 of OW052034.1, forward strand.
AATGTTTCATAAATCTGGAATCGGAAATATTTTTACAAACAACGCAAAAGTGGTGGTTGTAAGAACATTATCATTCGTATTCGTTAAATCACTTTACAATAAAGTGATTTGAAAGCACGAGAAAAATGTTTTGCGCACAGAAATGTACGAAATTTAGTGATTTAAAAGCGGCCAACCAAAAGTCTGACACCTTCAAATCATTCGACTGGTTTTTGTAAGCAGACGCATAAAACTATTTGTTCTTTAATTATTTTTTTAAAATAATTTACACTGAAAAAATGTATAAAATTTCATATTTTTCTTCCTTGGAAATTTTATGCCAAAGCAAATTTTAGCACTATATCGCTTCACCTACAGAAAAGGCTCAATTCCATTCGTTATATTGCTCTGAAAAACAATGTTTAAGTCACGACTTAATAGTAGATTTACTCTGTCTGAAAGTACTCGTGAATCGTGATTTTTAACAATAAAAATCATTGTTAAAAATTAAAAATCTCATGATTTTCCCAAAAATAGTTTGGTTACGACTTTAATTCTCCAGCATTTTCTACTAATTGGACATTACAGCAGTTACCACCCCCCTCACACAAGAGCAAGAGCCATTTGCACGAGTACTATTCGTTTGTCTCTACTATAGAAAAGCCGCATTCGGGAATCCCCGTCATTGAAAAAATAGTCTTTTCCTATTGCAAATATAGCCATTCCTGTCGCTATGACAGGGGAATCCTCATTTATCCGATACAGTTTAAAAAAGGGTTTCTAAAAAGTTAAAGCCGTTTATACAAAAATTTTTATATCACAGCATAAGAAACGTGGCACTGGGTATCGACGCTTTAGATTTTAATTCTTTTTTATTTTTGAATATTTAAAATGTGGAACGTGTGTTTAAATTTTATTCATTTGTTCCATTACATTTCACGGAAGGCAACAGGACTGCCAACTTGGGCCATTGCACCCCCCATTAAACAAGTAGATGGGTTTTGCTGCGAGTTTAGCTGCAAGTCACGGCCAGGACGTTTCAATCGAAACGAAGCAACTCAACCAATTATCAATAACTGCCGTTCGAAAAGCATATTGCTTTTAGCTTTGCGAATTCACTTCTGGTGAAGGTTTCGGGGGTTCTAGCAGCTCCTAATGTTTTGGTGGCCACGCCAATCAAGCCACCAGCGCATCTCTTTACACCAGAACGTTGGAATTTATTTTTGTCAAAAAAATTCTGTTTGTAAATTGTAATTATTTAATTGTTTTTTAAAACAAAAACTCAACTCGAAATAAATTCAAAACCTCGAATCATCGAAACCAATTTTCATTTCAGGTTGCTTTTAAGGTAATAAAATTATGAAACGCTTTACATCATGTCCATCATCAAGATCGCGCTGTTTATCGCCCAATTAGCAACTTTTTCAAAGTCGCAAAACGATAAGTTGACCAAACCGGAATGGCATTCCGCGAAATTAAATATCATCAACGAATTCGATGTCTGGATCAGAATTGAATGTTACAACATCACGGAGTACGTGGAGTTTGAACAGCTGATTGTTTCTGAGGCGTATTCAGTGACAAATGCGACCGAGACTGTTCAATTACACGACTGCCCACTGCCAGATAATCGCGAGTCCCTGGGCGTAATACTTCACAACATGGGCATTCTTGCGTACAGAAATCTATTCATCAGACATGATAATACGATTACGAGAAATTTGGCGAAAGAGCAATTTAAAAATTTCCCAGAACCACAGAGACTAACACTGCAACTGAGATACTTGGCCCAACTGCCGGGAGATGTTTTTGCCGACCGCGGCTTAAGGAATTTAACAACTTTAGACTTGTATACGAATGCCACAAACCTGCCTGCTGATATATTCGCAGAACTGGAGAATCTTCGCCATTTAAATATCGGCCATAATTTGGAAAGCCTGTGCGATGAACAGTTCCGCCAACAAAATAAATTGTTACATTTAAATTTGTCAAAGAACAAATTAATACGAGTGTCATCTGACATATTCGCTGCAAGCGCTGCCATTCAAATCTTGCAATTGCAGGACAATTCTCTGGCAACGCTGCCAACCAACATCTTCAACAAACTTTCTTCGCTCACTGAAGTCGACTTAAACTTAAACAGCTTTAAGCATTTGCCAGCTGGACTTTTTGCGAATGCCCGTGAATTGCGAGAGTTTGTATTTACGAGAAACCGCCAGAGATTATCCAGACTTCCAGCGAACTTCCTGGCCAGTCTGTGGCAGCTGGCACGAGTTGAAATTAGATGCGGTTTGGAGTCTTTGCCGGCTCAAGTGTTCTTCAATTCCACAAACATTAAGGAAATCGTATTGACCAGCAATAATTTGAAACAAGTACCAAACGACTTGCTGGCCACTCAATCGATGCTGTTCTATTTGGATTTCTCGCATAATCGTCTAGAGGAGATTCCCGCTGGACTATTTCGAAACACAGCGCAGTTAAGGATTTTAAAATTAGCCAACAACCAGTTACGAACGATCGAAAGGTTTGTGCCGATTTCCTCTGATTTAAGAAATAAGACGAAACAGAAAATAATCTTAATCCAAATTTGTGAAAGTTTTTTTTTTATTATTATATTAATTATTTAAGTTTAAGTTTGAAAACTTTTTGATTTATTTTTATTTCGCATTTCCTTTTCGTTTGGAAAACTTTGCGGTAAAAAATTTCCGACACTAAGAAATGGAAAAGGAATAAATTACACAAGAAAAATTTCGAGTTTAACATAAAAAACTGCGAAAATTTAATAAAAACGGAAAAAACTTCTAATTATTGATAAAAACGAGCCCTATTTTAGTTAAATAAATTAAATACCTACAGCTGTGGACTAAATTATGGGAATGCACCTCAAAATTAAGTCTATTTCGTATTGGCACATCTGTTATTTGCAGCATTTGGGGCATATAACGTTGATGGGCTGTGACCGCCATCTTGTTTTGGTGGCCTCTCCGTTCAGTGGCTGATATCACCAAGACATCCAAATGATAAAACCAAAATAAAGAAACCAACCCTTTCGTGTTATGCCGGTAGCCCAAATCTCAAAAAAAAAACATACAACAGACCTTAAATAGATTCGGCTTAAAACTCCAAATCATCTAGTTCTTACGATGAACAGAGATCTGCTGCGAGCCAACAGTTCCTCGGGGTACAAAATTATAATAACCGATTCCTTTTGGCCCAAATTGAACAATATAGACGTAGACGACGGCATGTGGTTCCAGCAGGATGCCGTTATATGTCACGCAACGGAGGCCACGATGCTCAATTAGCATGAACGAATTTAGATTACAGTTGCCTGTCGCACAGTTGACATGAATCGACCTCCAAGATGGTACGTTTTAGCGGCTTTGCTTGTAGTCCAATAACTACCACTTCAGCGATGCTCTTAATATCGAATTAAAGCCGGTCATCGTTGATATTCAGCCGCCTTTGTACGGCCGAGCCATTGAAAGTTGGACCACTCGAATCTGAGCTGCCACAAGAAGTCGCACGCGTGGCTTTATAAAATAAAAAGAAAAATTAGCACCTCCCAAATAACTGGCTGGATTCCCTTGCAACATCTACACCCGCTCCCACCGACCTTCAACACGGTCCTTTTTATTGAAAAAATGTAACTTGAGTTAAAATTAACTAAATTTATCTTCAAATACCGAGTAAAGTTTAAACAATTCATGTTTCCCACCCGCTTTCTCTTTTCAGGAACTCTCTAACGCAATTGAAGCATCTAGAATTACTAGATTTAAGCTGCAACCAGTTAAACTCGCAAGATTTTCGCTTAAAGCTGGAGACCAGCGTCAATCTGAAGTACCTCTACCTGCAGAACAACTCGCTAACGGATTTGTTTGTGTTGTTGGCGCATCTGCCACAAAATCTACGAAGACTAAATTTAAGTTTTAATCAAGTATTTCAATTACTGGGCCACGATCTGCAACAACTATTTACAGACAATCTGGTCTTGAATTTGACCTACAACCAGATACAGACTATACAGTTGCAGGACTTTCACAGGCACAATATCCACGTGGTGGCCGATTTGAACAACAATCCTCTAAAATGCGATTGTAGAATAGAACAGTTCATGGCAGATGTAGAGGGTTTAACTAAACAATTGCAATTTCACACAGAACATTTGACGTGTGAGGAGCCCAGCAAACTTAAGGGGCGACTTCTGAGACAGATCAATAGAATGGAGCTGATTTGTTGGACCAACACGACCCACTTAAGCAGCTACAGGTGTCCGCTGCAGTGTGACTGTTGGTTGCGATCCTACGACAACGTCTTGGTAATAGATTGTTCTCAGAGGAACTTAAGCCAAGTTCCGGTGCTGCAGAGTTTAATGGGGTTCCATCTCAGTGGCATGGAACTCAATGTAAGCCTGAATCAAATAACCCAACTGCCCCGCTCCAATGCGCTGGGCTATTCAAACTGCACGAAACTGTTTCTAGCCAATAACTGGCTGAGCACCATCGATGAAACACAGATGCCGGCAAATTTGACGTTACTGGATATAAAACACAATCAATTAAAATATTTAAATGCCGACACTTTAGCCTTTTTAACGGCCGCCCACTTATTGAACAAGATATTGCTGTCGGGCAACGAATGGCAGTGCGACTGCAGTGACTCAGTCATGCTTTTATATACTTCAATTCAAGTTTACAGCGCAAAATTTCCTGATGCCTCGCAAATGACATGCCATAATTATGGCGGCACAAAATTCCTGTACGAACTGCAAGATTTATGTCATGGGAATAAAATAATCGTGATTGCAGCCAGTTGCCTGAGTCTGGTCCTTGTCCTACTTCTACTGGCTCTAACCCTCATGTACCGGAGTCACATTAAAATCTGGCTGTATGGCCACAACATTTGCCTACGACTGGTTGCCAGACATGACGATGACAGCCACGCAGAAAAGTCATATGATGCTTTCGTTTCCTATTCCCACAAAGATGAGGATTTCATTGCAAACCATTTGCTGCCCGAACTCGAAAACGGTCAGCCGCCCTTTAAACTGTGTGTGCACGCCAGAGACTTTTTGGTGGGCGAATATATACCCGATCAAATTGTCAATGCAATAGCTGATTCCAGACGCGTTATTGTGGTGCTATCCCCGAATTTCATACTCTCGGAGTGGGCGCAGTTGGAATTCAAGGAGGCCTATCGAGCCACCCTGATGGAAAGAAAGCAGAAGCTGATACTCATCATGTACGAAGATATTGGCGGGGAAGCTGAACTGGACAAGGAACTAAAATTATATTTGAAAATGAACACTTATCTGAAATGGGGAGATCCAAAGTTTTGGCAAAAATTACGATTCTCAATGCCTCACAAATAACGAAACAAAGAACGAACTATTATTCCCTCCCCAGGCACAAGGAAATATATACTATGAAGCATAAATATAAGTTAGAATTTATAGCAGAGAATTGATATGGACTTCTCAACACTACGACAGCTAAATTTTCGAATTGACGGAGGCTTTTTAGCAAAATAGCAGAAGCATTTGCGTACAAAGCGCCCAGTATGGAATGCAATTAAAAGAACTCTTACGCCAATATATTTTACATTACAGAAAGTAAAGAATTTTGCTTTCGAAAATCCAAAAGCACATTTTTTATTTATGGTTCCATTGGACCATTCCATGGAACGGATATTTTGCTATTTCAGTTGCTCTCTCCCCTTATTGCGGTTTTTGTGAATAACGTGGAACTTAACAAGAATTAAGACACCAAATAACCTTTTGCCGACTCACCCGACACATGAAAGGTGTCCACAATCTCTAGGGTTGGTGTGACCGAGTCTTAGACGGACGACTAAAGACTAAAGAGTCTATGGACCCATTATTATTCCTTCACATTCCAAAACACACACACACACACACACAGAAGCAATAACTATATGACGAATACTATATGTATATAGTTTAGTTTTAATACAGATTTCAATTTGACGAACTTCGCCTGGAGACTTGATTTTACACCCCCCTCCCCACTAAGATACTACTGCCTGCGGAGTTCAAAGCTGATGACCAGAGTCAACGCCATTTGTTCGCTAGCCGAGAGCTTCGAAGTGTTTGGAAGTGTTTGGAAGAGATCCTTAATTTCGGTCGTTAAAAGCAAAACTGCCGTTTATGGTACGATGGCAAAAGTCCACTTTGTAAGAATACCTGCCCTAAAAGTTACTGTTTCTTACGGATTTCCATTGCATTGCTAGTGGTGCCACCAAGCGGCGGCGGATATTATGTTCTATACTATATATATGAAACGAAATTAATGAATTTCGGTAATATCTCTCACTTAGACTGTTTAATATCAATGCAAGATCTCTGGCTCGATTAACGATAGCAACCGAACTTCAGTGGCGTTGCCAGTTGCCCAAAAAAAAAATTGCCAATTGGTATTTTGGCAACCGAGAATTTTTGGTTGCCGTGTGAGTTTTTAAAGCAAATTTGTTATTAGATAAACAATATTAAGTCAAGTTGAATTTACTTTTCAGCGTAAGAAATTAATTATTTATTGTTTTTAGATTTGCAAATGGTTAAAATAACAACCAGGCAGCAATTTGACCCTCTCGGTTAGGAATCATTAGAATTTTCTCTTAACATCTCATCAAAAAATAATTCATTATTGTCTTTGCAACTTGAAACGTTTGCTGTTGTTCACAGAGGAAACTTGACTCTATATATTATTTATGGGTGGATAATGTGACGGCCAAAATACCACTTTCGATAACTTCTTGGCAACTGAAAAAAGTTGCCGTTGTTATTTGTCAATTGCGTTGCTACTCGGCAGAGCAACTGTGGTTCTTTTGCTATCGATAAACGAGCCACTAAAATCTCTTTTTGTGTGAAAGTAAAAGTGGTTCGTATTCCACTGAAAATCTTTAACACGGATTTAAGAAGCAATAAATTACATTTGGCGGAAATAAATAAAACATACCTGGTGTTTAAGCATAAGTATAATTTTTCTTACCTGAAAAAAAAGAAATATATTTTTGTAATATTTTTTGTACTAAACAAAAACAAAATTAAGTAAATAGGTATTTATATATATAACTGTGGCATTTTATCACAACAGCTTAAGTCGAATTTGAATTTTAAAATTGCAAAAAGTAAAACTAAATTGAGGAAATATTATATATTTTTTGATAAAATTCTTTTTCGTATTATTGATGCATTTCTTTTTTCTTTTTTTTTTTTTGTAAATTTTATTTAATAACAGAAAAAGTAGTTTTGACAAATTGAAATTGGGAAATAAACTGAAATAGATCGATTAGGTCGATTGCATGTCCGGCGTTCTGAGGGTCGTAGAAATACGGAGATTAGAGGAAAAGGAGCGCATTAAAATGTTATATTTACGATAAAAGTCTTGGAGAATTGTCTTATCTCGAGAGCAGCCATTTTGTCAAATGTTCACATATCCGTGGAGTTCTATCAAGACAAGATGAAAAACATTCTTTTTGCAGATATTTCAGCTTCTTAGGAAAGAAGTCGTTTTGTCAAAATTAGTGTTTGAAAAACTTACCATTTGTCTTGACTTAAGGCTGGAACACAATGTGCAGCTGAGCCTGAAGCTGAAGTTGAGTCTGGGGGACGACGGCTGAAGTACGAAAAAATGCTCAAACACAGTGATGAGTCGTCATTTCAGGGCTGCCACTTGTAGCGAATCAAAATTTGTTTTGCAAATGTATCGAATTTGTATGATTGGCAAATAATAATGGCTACTCTGCAGCTAATGGTAACATATCACAAAGAAGAGTGCTGTCAACATTTGGTTTTTTTATAAATTTTGTTTAATAAACTCGCCTTTTTTTTTTTTGTTTTTAGTTCAAAAAAAAATCATTTTTGCTGAAATTATTTTTACTATGCGCTGTTATTGTGTAGCGCTGTAAAAAGTTAAAATGTTTGAATTTTGCGCCTCAGCCTTGGCCTAAGCTTCAATAAGTGTGTGAATAAGATCATTTTCGAATTTAATCAAAACAATTTTGACAAAATGACTTGTTGGGATGGAAGAGTTTAACTTTTTTTTTAAATCCACTTGACAAATAATCTTAATTTTTAAAAACAAAAATAGATGGCAAATAATAATATAATAAATGTTCATTAAGTATTTGTGTACAATATCCAACTATAAGATTTCTTTCATTTTCTAAACTAACTTTTGTTAGATCCTTTAGCAGATTCTTCCCTCTGCTGAAAAATTGTTGGTTTACAATTAAAATGTCAATTGTCCACAGATTTATATATATTTATGTGTACAGATCGTCATATGTTTTTTAATTGCTAAATTACCGAAAGTTGGAGGTTGTTCACAATCATAATTAAGCGGGAAGCTAAAAAAAAAAAATTATTTTTATTTACTGAAAAATGTTTTCAATGTAATTCAGAGCTTTTTCGAACTCATGTGGCGATGTGTATCTTCAAAAATTATACAATTTGTTAAAAAACTTGTATCGACATTAAGTTTAAAAATTAAAAATCTCAATTATCCAAATATTGAGGACGAACAACCAACCATTATTTTCTAACTTTAACATTTACAGCAATTTTAAAAATTTGTTTAATTCATGCGAAAACTCTTCACCGAAACACCAGTGCAACAAAATCAGAAAGGAGAAAAAAGGAGGTTTTTAATTTGGTTTTATTTGCCCCAGATATTTTACTCTAAGAGAATGTGCTGTACAAATGTTAAAAATAAAGTTTTTTTTGTTTTCGTTTTTCGGTTCTAAATGTATGAAACTAATTATCATTACAGTTGTTGAAAATTACATGCATTTTGAAAACATTTTACGTGACAATTAACATTGTTTTTAATGCTGAAAACTTTAAATTACCCATCATGAACATTAAACATTTTATTAAATTAGTAGCTGTGAGAATCAGCCAACCCACAGCGAACTTGAACAAATTGAGGTTGAATTGCACTGAAATAAAAATAAACTGTCTAACAGATTGTGGGAGAAACTCCCATCGGAATTGGAGTGAAGTTTTGCAAATAAAGACACAGTCGACAAAATAAATGAAGCATGAGAAACACGAAAGGAAAAACAAATTGTTCAGTTTGGGGAAGAATCATTCTGCCAGTGGAATAATAAATTAATGCCAAATGCGAATACTTTTCGCAGGTGCCAACAAGACTTGCAAGAATACTGCGCAACAACTTAATAAGCAAATTGCTGCAAAAGCTTTTCCGGTGTAAAATGGGCTTTCTCCGCCAAAATCAAATCAGATCACATGTGTCTGTGTGTTATGAAGTGTTTCCATCATTTGCTTTAAATGTTAAATCAACATGATTTAACTATAAAGAACAAAATGCTTTACAAGACAAATTGAGCTCGTTTTGAATCAACACATTTAATTTAAAAGTTCACGCAGAACTATACAAATTTAAACCTGCTCAAGCTGACGAATTTTACAGCGCTATATGATGGGCCCAGGTATAGCTGTACCTTCATATATTTATTATTATATATACAACCTTCTGATTCCAAAATTATTGAAATTAGCTTTTAAGTACATATTTCCATTTATTAATAGAACTTAATCAAGAAGCTGGTTCTAAATTACCTTAAGAAAAACGTGGAGCATTGCGTGTAGTTGGAAGCTGTTACATGAGTCGCATTGAGCTGCATTAACAACGTAAGACAAGAATGTCCTGCATAAACTGGATGAAAACAATTTGCGATGAACACTCAATACCGACTATAACATGTATTTTTCGCAAACAAATGCAGCAAAAAGGCTGATAATAATATACTTAAAAAATTAACTTTCTTTGTCTGTGAAGTGTGTAAAATAGTTTAGGGAAAGGAATTGCAGTTTTGCTTTGTAATTTCAAAAATATAGCAAAAAGTTTTAAGATGTCAGAAACTTTCAAGTATATCTTGTATATGAGAAAGAAGTTATTGCAATTTCAAAATGAAAAGGTTAAAATTGTATCTTGTCAGTTCGACGAGGGTTAAGCAACAATTGACATTAGAGTGCCATAGTAAATGCGCATGTGAACATATTTAATTAATATGATAGTTAAAACTATAAAATAATTGTTCAGTTCAGAAACTTTTGTCGATTGAAAATTTAATACAATTAATGCTTTTTTATTATTATTTTATCATATTTGTAAATTTCAAAAATGTAAATTGCCAGTTTTAATTTAATGCGAGATGGTAATAAATTTTTATACATTAACCATTTCAGTTCAAATAGTTTAAAAATTACATTAAAATAAACTACATACATGTTAATCATTTAGAAGAATTAATTATCATTATTACAAACCATTTTTCCAGCCCTGGTATAAGTACAAAGATTTTCAAAACGTATAAAATTCAATCATAAAACAACCGAAAAGTATACAAGACCGTGTAATTATAATGTATTATTATACGACTCTAAGACGGGCTGGTGAATTAAATAAATATTTTCAAAATATATTTGAAGTCTTTTTTTATCTTTTATTGCCGAAATAAAAGATAAAAGTTATTTATTGTATAATAAAAATATCAAACATTTTTGAAAACTAGTTCTTAAGTGCAATCGATACATCCGGTTACATTGTACACATTTTTCTAAAAATCCGAAACTTTAATCTCCGATTAATGAAGACTCTATTACAAAGTACAGGATTTTCAGAGTCATCAAATCTGCACTTCATTTGGATGTCTAATTCCGACAGCAAAAATTGTGTTCGTTAAAAAATTTGCAAATATAAATTAGTTTGCTAAACACTTTCACGCACTCATTTCATAGCCACAATAAAGCTGGAGACAGCAAAACTAAAGACTAATTGGTTTACGAGATATAGCCCTAGGAAGTATTCGCCTTTAGTCGAAGAGCCGCCTTTTGTAGTCACACAAAGTCGCTATAAGAAATCCATCTATTTCTTAGATCTAAAACATGTCTAATATTTATTAGGAACCGGTAATTGTTGGCAGAAACGAGTGGACAAACGACAGTTTTTTTTCGTTGACTTTGAAGTCACAACGATGACGAGTTTTGGAATAGCAGAGTTCATGTTTCCTTTGAAACGAAAAATGGCCAAATCTTAATGATGCCAAAGAGTTTAAGTCCGTCTTATCTAGAGAGTTCTCAGCAGGTCTTTGCTAGTTGCTATTACAGCCCTCAGAAAGTTAAGATGCAAATGGCGGGCAAATTGCGCGCGTTGCAGTGCCTCATTTAATTCTCCTGCTGCATCTTAGTTGATTTTACTTAGAAGATTTTGATTTCTTAGCAACGATATACGCTTACAACTACTGTCAACGCTGTCGCATTAACTCAACTAAACACGAAACTGCTAATTAAAACGTTGCGTAACAAGCCAAAGTAACGCCAACTGAAACCTCAATTGAATAGACAGGTTTGTGCTACACTTCAGCTTTTCCAAATGAAGGGGAGAGAATACATTTTATTCTATTTTTGGTTTCTCCTTTTTTGCAATGCAAATGCATTTATTTGCTTAATAAAAGAATTCGGTTAATCGGAAACTTTTGTTTACAATCTGCATTTTTAAAAGTTTGGGAAGGTAAAATGTTTTTAAAGTTTTGCATTGAATTCGAAATTCTTTTTTGTGAATTCGAAAGCTGCGATTAAGGAATAATTAACTATTAAATAAATGCAAACAAAATATTACACAAAAAAATTTAGCTAATTGTCGAAATGAGGGCTTAAGTATATGTGTTTTGTTGTTCCTGCATGTCATCGCTTTTCCAAATTACATAATTTGTTTACTCTCACTAATAAATCTTTAACAGATTTTTCTTAACTACCAAATCTAATTGTGTTAAAAATGGTGCTCATCAGACTTGATCATAAACCTACGAGATGCGTACAAAAAATGAGGTGAATTCTTCTCAACGAATATTTATTTGTTCAACAAAAAGCGAAATTTATTACAATTTTATTAAAAAAAAGGAAAGGATACGTATCCTTCCAGGCATTCCCGTTTTGTTTAACTGATCACATCTGGACATCCTACATACGAGTTTGTCCAGTATAGGCGGCGGCACATATATTCAAAATATCGCCAAAGGAAAGTTACCACCCTAATGCACACACATTTACTTTAGCTAAAAGTCCATTTACTGTATTTTCGGTTTCTTTTTCTTTCCAAGTGTGTAATTGCCAGCACTTTAATTACACCAGCAACTTCAAACGTTATACAAGGAAAACTATCATTCGTTGGTCTAGTATTAAATTTTTAACGTTGTAAACTCGCAAATAATATTTCACGAATGAATATTTCTTATTGAAAAGAAAAATAAAAAAGGTACATACTCGTATATTCGTGTTGTAAAGAAAGAACTTTTTCACAAAATTTTAAAACTTGTCTCATATTTATTAAGTTTGTTTTTAGTTTATGGCTGAAGTTGACATCGACATGCCACCTTTTGTTCGTTCGAAATAAAGAATATCTCTTTATATTTTACTTACAACACATCGAAACAAAAGATACAATTTTGTTAAGTTAAAAACAAAGTTTGGCTGCATGCAGCGTTAAGTGGAAAAGTTTTCAAGTTGCATTTTTGCTATTGATTTTTGTTGTCGAAAATTATATTGTATATTGAAAATATAGAAAAAGTTGGCAAGTTTAAACTTTTCTCGTGCAATTTATTATTGTTTTTGGGTACAAATAGCAGCGAAACGAAGAAATATTTATGCGAGTGCAGTTAAGCCAGTTGAGGCACGTACGCCTGAGTGATTTTAAGCTGCTGGAAAATTTCAAGCGTGAGTGATGCAGCAAACGTGTGTAGTGATGTTTTTTATAATTAATCACTCCGAAAAACTGAAGTGGGCAGAGATGCGGCGGTAGCCTGCCATTGTTCTTATATGAATTAGGGAAGGAAAACAAAACTCATGGCGCTTAAAAACAAAGGAATTTTTGTCCAATCAACAGAACGTTTCTTACAACAACGGCTTGATAAATTATACAATCCTGCTGCTAAAATTAATGAAAATTTTAGCTGAAAGGGAGGAAGTAATTTGTTTGATGTGCTTAAGTTAAGCGTCAAACTAAGCTGGTTAACGGTATGTGTTGAAGCAGCATCGATTCTCAAGCGTTGCTGGTCAGCACTATACTTGGAGCTGTATTGGTGACAGGGAAATCAGTGTGACCTCTGAACTATTCAAAAGCGAAAACTTCAAAATGTCGTGGTATCGCTACTTAAATATTAAATTGTATTCAGGTACTGTGATCGAAATCAATTTTGAAAGTGATTCGTTTAAAAAAAAAGTGTGATGAAAAAATCTACTAAAATTTTATAAATAATAACTTTTGAACAGTTTTGAATACTAATTTAAACAAAAGTCGATCATTATTCCAAAGTCGATTGTTTTCCATTCCACCTTTTGAAAACGCAATTTTTCAAAACGATCGATTTCCAGCACATATGTAATTAATTTATTTGAAATCAAATAAGGTTGAAGTTGTTGCATTAAATAAGTCTAATTGTTCGAATAATTTAAATATCATTAATCCAGCCACCCTGAATGAGAAATTCAGAAAAGAGAAAGTCAAACAACAGGTTTTTTTTTTCCTGTATAATCAAAGGGTTAGAATATTATATTTAACAACCGAAAAATCAGTCTGGCGACAACTTTCTTTCCAGAAAAGGTCCTGTTCACTGGGCCCCCCGTTTGTACGATTTAACCGTCATATCGACAGAATTAAAAAAGGAAAGAAAAATTGAATTTGAAAAGGAAGACCGATCGACATCGGACATGTGCCGAAACTATCTACCACTTTATAATAGAAACGATTTCACTTCAACAATATTTAAGTTCTCAAGCTATTAAAAAAAAAAACATCAAAAATACCGACGGGAAGTATTCAGGTCTGTGATGAATTTCGGCCGATTTAAAAAATAAATCGTTTTGCAAAATCGACAAGGGTGTGATGAATTTTTGTCTATTTTATATTCCATGTTTTGTTTCATGCAACACAGTTCAGAAATAAAACACAAGTCCTGCTGGTGTTAAACATTTTTGAAATTAAAGGAGTTTAAAATTTCTTCCAGCCACCTGTGTCCTGCATTGGCGGTTCAGTGCTATACAATCAGTCCATAAATTCTCTACCACTCTGTGTGCTTTGGTAACACCCCTGACAATATCGGCATCATTTTTCATAAACTGATATTGTTCTTCAGTTTTATCCAAGCAAAAAAGAAATTATCCTTTGCAAATACTTACTTACTTACTTACTTACATTTTTAATGTAAAAGCAACAGTTTTCGTTAAAATAAAAAGAACCGGCTTAAAAACGCATTTAAACTGACATGAAACAAAGTGGAATATGAAATCGTTACAACAAATCGTCATCACATCATTTGTTTTGTTGTTCTTAAAAAGTTTTAGCGACGAACACGATTGTCATCATATACCTGATTATTAAGGTTCGGACATTTTGTATAATCAGTCACTTTATTTTGATAAACTTATGGCAGCGAAACAAAACAAAGTGTAAATCTTCAAAGTTACCTCGAGCAAAATGTCGCCGCAGCAACACGACTGATGTTTCGAAATATTTCACCGGTAAAGGTTTAACAAATAAAATCAGACACCCCCAGGTTCTATTTAGCTGAAATCAAACTGCTTTTAATACAAAGATTTCAAATAATTTGGGAATATCGCCTTGTTGGCCAGAGCAGAAAAAGCAAAGATTGCAGCATTCAGATAGTTGGGAATATAATAAATTACGGGAAAGTTAAAAAACCTCTCAAAGAACACTAAATATATAATATTAAAAATACTTCTAATGCCATAAAAATCGAACATAAAATCAGGAGCATTTATACACATGTACAAGTATGTATTTATTTTATATATCCTATAACAAATATTTATCAAACAATTTGCCAACATTTAATCATATTTGTTATAATTGAAATGAATAAAACAATATATTAATGAGTAACTAAATTAAATTACGCGAGCAAAGCCTGCCTAAGTTGGGATGGGATGCTGGGAATTACAAAGTTAAAGTTCTCGGTCTGGTCGCTTTGGTTCATTTTATATGCGCTTTATTTGCTTTATATGCACAAAAGAGTAACATCTTCAGGTATTTATGAGTCAAAACATCGTACAAAAAATTTTCAATATGGCGGAACAGGTTTTAGAAATGTTATTGTAATTGTGCAAAGTCTTGAGCAATTAACATGTTCAACGATTTCGAATGTTAAACTTTTCTTTGGGACACTTTGAGTCTTTCATAAAATCATGGGGCTGTTACTCTTGCGTTCGTAAATCGGAGGGGCATTGTGTGCTGTTTTTTGAACTGCAACTTTACAAGAATTTCTGATACAATTTAATTCTCAATATCATCAATCGCTTTACTTTATACTTATTTTACTTTTTTGCTAGTGAAGTAAAGCAAACTAACGCCCATTTGGTAAATTTTCTCTATTTGGTTAACACTGCTTCAATTATACCAACGATTTACTAAAGTTCACGTGATAATTAGTAAAATGACGCTGTCATTATTGTTGACAATGACAAATCAAACTTAAAACGATTATGGTTTGTTTTCAAAAGGCGATAATGCTTTAATTACACAATGTGCTCATAAGTATACAAAATCATCATTGTCGTTAATGTATCCTATTCACCAGTCGTTTTTCCACCCATTAAGTTGTTGCCATCACACATCATACACGAGCCTTTTCTTACAACCCAGCAAACAGAAGGATATACGTACAAGACCTTGTACATTCCATCAGAATTACTACAAATGGGTAAAGCCATCCGTCAGTAATTTAGGACCTTATGAGCAGTTGAGACAATGTCGGGTTTCAACTTTCTATTACATTTTAGAAGCTAATAAAAATAAAACGAAAAACAAGGGGCCATAACCATAACCACAGAAAAGGTGTACCTTTAATTTGTTTCATATTATAAAATCTGCGTTCGCTTAATTTTGCATATTCCATCTTCTATATTTTTGGCCTGTTTACTTGGTAATACAAAGTATGTATTCCGATTTTGTAGAACCAAAATAAAGTCAAATTCTCTCTGTATTTTAAAATGGAGATCAAAAGGCTATTGTAAGTCTTTTTCCCAAACTGCTGGTGGTGCGATAATTCAGTTCTAAAATATTTGCAAAAAAATCATGCAAATGTATTGCGTTGAATTTGGTTGTTCTTGCTCTTCAAAACATGCTGCTGGTGTTGCCAATATTGCTCTAAAATACATCTCTGGGTTGGTGAGAAGACATAACCTTCTAAAATGGTTTAGGACATCAACTTTTACCGACAGGTTGTCAAGTTTTGTATCTACATTCTCTCCCTAAATTCATTTTGCTTTTACATGAGATAAGACAAAATTCAAAATGTCATAATACATGTATTAGCGGGTAAACACACCTTAAACAAAGAAACGGATATTTGTGTCTGCGTTTAAAATAATTACATATATTCTTTTTGTTAAATTATATTTTCTTATAACAATGAGTAATTGTTAACTAAAAAATAAATGGTTTTATTGAAATAAGTACGACTCCTCAAAGGAAACAGCTGTAGCCATGATCATCCTTGCTGGAAGGGTTGGTAGGGCGGCCCGAAATTGCAGGTTCGATTCCTACTAAATACTCTGGTTTTAGTGTTTAAGAAATAAAATGTACTACATGGAGTTGTGTAGATATATATTCATTGAATATACTATGGCTTTCTGTGTTACGTATTCTCCTCTTAATGTAGTTCAGAGATCCGGCAATATCTTGTGGTCACTAGTGAAGTCCACAAATCAGATATTTATGAGATCGAAACGTATGAAGCAGTAATTGGCACAAATGCAAAATACTCGTTTGGTAATCCGCGTGCTGTTTGGGTTAGTTGCACTTACCACGCAAACATCATTATCATATAAGAAGATTGCTTGTTTGTGGCACAATTGCAGTCCAACAATAAATTATTATTTCTGTCGTACATTTGCGTAAGTGTGCAGCACTAACTCTCAAAGGTTTTGTAAATTATGCCACACGTAAAATTGTAAATAATTAATTTTGATTGTCCAAGATAAACTTGGTATGTCGTAGATGTGATACGTCAAAATGTGGTTAGATGGTGTAACGGGTGTAACAAGTTCCGTTTTCCCCGAAACAAAATTTGAAAAATAAGCATCAGCAGTTGTGTTTTTTTTTTTTTTTTTTTTTTGGATTTCCTCCGACTTGTGCTATTTTTGCCCAACTTTGAATAGCTTGGATAATGCGGATTTGCGGCTGTTTGCTGTGTGTCTGTATTTTCCTATTGGGGAGAGGATTTTGCTTTCAAATAGGTGCTTTGCGGTGTATGGACCTACGGCCAGCAAATCCTTATGGCTTTTATTGTACTCCCAAAACCTTCACCAAATGTTAGTTGGCGGAACGTGTACCAGTGCATATCTGGGATACGTGGTGCTGATCATTGGTTTTGTGTCTATTTCGGCTGAAACATTGTGGTGGCGATTTAAGCTCAAAGTAATAGGAAAAGACAGATGGATGTTGGTGGTGCTGTAGTCTTGCAGCACAAACATTTTGTAGTAAGGAACTAGAAGTGAGCTGGTTAAAGACTGATGGCCAGAATGGACTTTGGTCTAACAAAAATCCATAAACACACTTATGAGCTGTCTAGGGAAGTGCTGGCAGAAGGGTTGGAATATCACAGGCTCAAAAGCGGTGAAGGACCGTTTACAATCTCACCCAGTTGCATTCATCACATCGTGTGTGTTTTTAACTAATTTCATGTTGAAATTAATCACAGATTAATGTTGTTTTTTGAATAAAGGCTAAAGTCTCTTTTAAGTGAATCAATTTAAATTAAGATGGCGACACTTAATTCTTTAATTTGGACTCACTATAGTATGAACACTTGTCGGTAATCCGTGTAAGGCATTTTTTAATAGAAAACAATGAACGATTTGATAGTTCAAATACCAATTTACTTGGTATAAAATTTTGACAAGAAAAAACTTTACAAAACAAAATTCCGCTGGCTTTATATAGAAAGTGCATATATTTACAAATAGTACATTTATAGATAACTAAGAAGTAGCCCTAAATCAAAAATTTCAAAAAATTCATAAATTTACATCTGAAATAAATTTCTAGGGAACTTTGAAAGCACTCGGTCGCTGGGAGCTTAAAATGCAATAACGGGACTAATTACTGATTCCGTTCCGCGATTGCTGAAATTAGTAATAGTAAAATTTGCAAATTCCGTTTCTGCGCCAATGGACAAAAAAAAAACGGTCGTTTACGTTACTTTTGCAAATATAAACTTTTCTTCAATTCACTTTTTGCACCATCAACTGACACAAAATTAACTCGTCATTAAATTAAAACAGGGGTGTTAAATTTACTTTGCGGAATGTCGATCGATATTTTTGCGCAAAAGTTTTCTTTCCGTATGGAACCCAATATTTTCTTTTTTGTACTTTCCAAAATACAAACAAAAACAACTGTTGCCTCCTTTTTATATTAAGCCGTTAATAAGTAACAGCGCCTAAAATACGACATCAGTGCAGCCACTGATTTTTAATTTTATTCTATACAGAACAGAATTATTTAAATGCCTGATGGCTGGACTTGAATTATTTACACAATTTTATGTCTTTTTTCGAATAAGACGGTACCAACAACGAATTCCAGCAGATGGCACCTTTAAAATACACGTTTTGTAAACTTTTCAATTGCTGGCATTTCCACTATCCTTTAGAAATCAGAAAAATAGATCCCCCCTTTTCATTTAAAGAATAAGTTCAGTGGCTCTAAAAAAATAATCACAAAAAACATTTAGTTAAAGCCGTTTAATTCAGTTATTTTTTAATTTAATTTCAATAGATACATTCACCAAATTAAAAAAGAAAAATTAACGCGAACTTCGGAATTAAGCAGGACTTAAAACAGTCCTTGAACTTTAAACGAAAACAAATAAGTTAGTTTGAAATTTTTTAACTAAATATTTATAAAACTTAATACTAAATGTTTTCCAATTACATTTCATTAAAATGTACATTTCATTAAAATGTACATGCGGATCAAATTTTATTTAGAAATACCTGAGTTTAAGACGATTTGCAGTAAATAAAATGCAAACAAAAACACAAAAAGAACTATTTGAACAGTTTCAAAAGGAGTTTACAGAACAGATTTCATAAAGACTTCAAAGAAACTGTTCAATTAAAGTATTAACTATCGTTTATATGAATATTGCCTTCAGTTTGTAGAACTGCGCTAGAAATCATTTATATGGATTAAATTTTTACTCCTAGACCTGACTTTGCCCGAATACGAGCATTAAAATTACCAAACATTCGAAAACAATAACAAAAAGGAAGATATAATTTCGTTATTCATGTACGCATGAAACATTAAAATTAGGGCAGGATTACAATTCGTGATGGAAGACCTATTGAGGACAGTCTTACCAAGTCACTGGATATCTTTTTTGAAGCATAAAACGGATGGCAATCGTTTTGATCCACAAACATCAGTCTACATATGACAATAATTTCCACTTCGTTTCTTAAAAGAAATGATTTTTGAAAGAGTAGAATCTAAGTCACTTATGAAAAAGAACTATAGAAATTTTTATCATGGTAAACAATAATAATCAACCAAGAGACGTGGTTGGTAATATAAAACATCTTGGAATTATTCCTCTTGTAAACCAGTCTTCGGCTGAAAGTGGCCAATTATTACCGAAACTTCTAGTGTCTGGTTTACACCGATGGCGCACAATTACTCACTAAAATGTCAAAGAAAGTTTATTAAACCTGATGGCTGTATATGAGGGGGGGCTTTAAAAATTACACCATCAAGGACAATTGGGGCAATTTCTTCTGCTCAAATATGAAGTAGATACCACATCATTACAGGTGATGGGTGAGTAGATCGAGAAAGCGCACAAATCTTACAAGCTTTAGGATCGACCGACTTTCTAGAAAAATCGTCGCAGAAATCTGCTACATACATTACGTGGATGGATCAATACTAAAACAGAAAATAGGACTTTGAATGATTACAAAAAAATGCAAACTAAGGAAACCCCCTAAATATATTGGGATAATCGATGAAATGAATTTTAATTCATCGTAATATTTCATCAATTCGCCCCTTACATATTTACATAATGTACATTTCACGCATGGCTACAGACCTCCTACTTAGTGTTCATGTGTATGCCCTGAAAATAGGGCTTTAAGTTGACTAATAAAGTCCACTACTTAAAAAAAAGACGAAACAAAAAACAATATGAGAATTATATTTATTTCAATATATGATGATATCTTACTATAAAGTCGCCAGCTCCTGTTGACGATCAGTAGCTGTTTGGTTGCTTCTTCTTATTAATCAAATCAAACTTTTAAGTTTTTGATTATTCGTAATTAAATTTTGTTTTTGCTTGAAAGGAAACGAAATAAACGTTTTCGTTAATAAATTAAAACTTTTAATTGAAATGTAACATTCATTTTCTAACAAACCGGTAAAGCGGGGGATAGTCGTGCTCTGTGAGAGAACCATTTTAAACAAAACTTGTTTAATGGATATTTTAGGTCATTTAATTCATCAATCAATGAGATTAATTCATTGATATATTAGTGAATAGCAAAAACTTCGATATTAAATAGAAATAAATAATATTAAAGGAGAAATTAGATCAACAAGAAAAGTAAATAATATTAAATTTTGCAGAATTGAGGAAATAAAATAATTCAAGTCTTATGAATAAAGATAATTTAATGAATAGTTTGTCTATTGAAGGTTTCTCTTGTTATCAGTGTTCATTCATTTGAACATATTAAATTAAAATCAAACATTAATAAATCACACTAACTAAAAAATGTAAATCTAATTAGTTTAATATATTAACATTTCAAATAAATGATTAACATATTTCTGCCGGCAAATTTGTTTATTTGTTCATTGCGATTTCAATCAAAAATCACAACTGAAGTTATTTGTTCTTTTTGTTGAAGTCATTAGTGTGAATTTGGAAAATGTCCTTCTTTTCCGTCCGTTAATTGTCTGCCTGCCAATAGATGCGATACGATACGATAGATATCCACTATGTTTACGAATGTTCACGAATTTACACACTTTAAAATTCGTTTATTTTGTTATTATAGATTTAGAAGCTTGTTTTTAGCCGAAGCATTGAAATTAAGTCTGTTTTTATTTGGTTAAATAAATGTGCTGAAATAAAAGTCGTGACTACAAGAAATTGATTGCTATAATTGTGCACAAATTGTTGTTTTTTCGAAATAGAAAAACTTATCCAAATAGTAAATGCCCAGTTATTCCCTTGGTGACTGTCAGAAAGAAACTTAAAGTCGTAGAAGTTAAAGCCGTTGCGGAAACAAACTTAAATGCTGTCCCACGTTGTCCAACCGTTAACGTTCAACAACATTTTGAACAGCAGAAAACTGACTGAAAACAAGCTAAATTTGTACACCGATAGTCTCATTTTGGAAATTATTAATACGAGGGAAAAATTAACCTAATAAATGAGTTCCTAATAAATGAGTTCCAAATCAGATTTTGGCTTTTAAAGATACTGGCCCACATTAACATTCCATGTCGTCTTGGGATATGTTTTACTGTACTTTATTAAGGGGGAAAACCTACTTTTCTGATTATGATATAGTAAAGCGATTTAATATAAGTGGAAGTTTGTGTAAACTATATGACAGACCCTGTTGTATAAAAGTTCCAACCAAAATAGGCTGTTCTATTTAAAAACAATGTTTTCAGATAATTGAGAAGCAGAGAACTATCGTGTAGTTGATAGAACTGTTCGGCTCAGTGCAGATCTAGTTTAATTGAACGATTTGCTAAACAGAGCCAAGTGTGCGGCCATTGGAATTTCCCATTTTAGATCAGTAGGAGAGTTCATTTAATCCAGGGGGCGTTTTTATTATCATTTTATATTATTTTAAATATAAAATTTTTTTTGTCATGTTCGGGATGTTGGGCTCTGAATAGTCAGAACAACATTAGTTAAGTTCTGACGTCCTCATCTCTGCAAAATAGAAGAAAAACAGAAATATCGAGTATTGAAAAATAAAACACTACTCCTTCCATCCTTCCTGGTTCTATGACAATGCACCGCATATGTGGCGCTCGAACGCTGAATATTGGTCTTTTAACTTCATAAATTTAATCTTAATTTCAAGTATTATTTATTTTTTATTATAATATATAGGGTGTTTTTTATTGAGGTATAGAACTTTAAGTTGGCATCACTTTTTTAACTGGCGGCCATTTTGTCAGCTGTCAAGTGATTAATATTTAGTTTGGTTTGCCATTTCATCATGAACAGGTTGACAAAAGAACAACGCTTGCAAATCGTGCAAATTTATTTCGAAAATAATGGTTCAGTTCGCGAAGTTTACCGCAAGCTCCGTCCATTTTATGGTCATCAGAGCAATTAATTCGGTTAACCATGGATCGTTTTCACACTACGTTTACTCTATGTGATAATACGCATCCGCAGAGACGTCGAACAGTGCGCACCGAAGAAACAATTGCCGCTTTAGAGCAAAGTGTTGAAGAGGACCCGAATGAATCGATTCGCCACCGTGCACAGCAATTGGAGCTTTGTCCATCAACTTTTGTCCATCAAAAATTGGACCTGTAGAATTGGCTTTATTCGAGCCAGCCGCGGCGGCCACATGCCCGAAATCATATTTAAACATTAATGGCATAAAATTATCCTTCCAATAAAGCCAAATTGATGGACATTAAAACGATTTTCTTGTGTTTTATTTCAATTCGAAGTTCTATACCTCTAAAAAAACACCCTATAGAACTAAACTGGTAATTGTATTATTTGTTTTTGATTTGTTTAAATTCGAAATCATTTGTCAGAGATGATTGTCTGTAATTGAAATCTACAGCGCAATATAAATCAGTGAGCTATTAAGTTACTGAACGAACTAGCTCAGTAATATGGACTGAGTTAATAGGTTAGTGTACTTTCGCACATACATAAAAGGTGACAAAACAAATTATTGACCCTATCGGAAAATGTTGTAATTTTTGTAAATGGCGGTAAATTTCGGTTCTGGTTTGATATCTCACATGAATTGATATACTACTCAGGCACATGGAATAATTTTTGTTCCGAACTGACACTTATGGCAACACTTATAGGATCTGTGGGCAGGGCGATTAACCTTACGCTACCCTATATATGTATGTAATTTTCTAATTTATAAAGTTTTAGTTTCCAATTAAAAGAACAAGCATTTACGATTCCTTTCCCAATACTTTATCCTGGCAAAATGAAATTATTGTCTTTGTGCACTTACCAGATGAATTCCAGATTGGCGCAGACGAGAGGCTGTGGCGAAATCCTTCTTTAAATGCCAAGCACAATGGCAAACCCACTATTTACTTCAATAACAATTGTTTCAATTAAAACAAGGAGAGCGAGAAGAAAAATGTTCTTTACATGCTCCTCGAGTACATACAAACGTAAAGCAATTAAAAGGAATGCTTTTAATTGATTTACCAAAAGCCTGAATGTGTTAATGCGAGGAAAATTTGTATAAATATTTACGTGTAAAAGTGTATAAATAAAAGAAAAGCAAACAAATATTTCTGAACTTGTGGGTACGAGGTTGTTTAATACATGTTTAAGTTTTAATTGAAAACTGTGCAAATGTAAAATATATTAAATTTAACACATTCAGTTTAGATTTTGACAAAAATTTGTCTGTTTTGTTTTGAAAAAGCGATTTCAATAACGGACGATTTAAAAAAGTAATTAAAGAGGACGAGAAATGACGAATGGAAACCAATAATCGCTCTCCCTACAAGAGTGTTCAATGGTTTAGAGTAAAGTTTTAGGTTTACATTTCTCTTATAAGTTGGCGATCCAAAATCAGATAAGAAGGAAACTTCACAATATATGGCTCAAATCGTTGCTCGGGCAAAATCAGGGTTAATCCAATTTTGCCAGTTTTCTATATATAGAATATGAGTATGTTAAGCAAATGATTTTGAAATTCAAACATAAAATAGTTCCTCTGGTATTCATGGAAAGTACCAAAAACAACGATGCGGAAAGTAATGTTTTATATATTAATAACAAGAACTTATTTATTTTTAAATAAAAAAATTTTAAAACCCAATCGCTTTGAAAGGAAAAAAGAAAGAATTGAAAAAGCTCATGAAGTGGTTTTGGTTATGAATAAAACGTATCGATTTCATATTCCAAATCTGTTTCACTTTCAATTAGATTAAAAAAAACAAATTCGTTCTGGTGAAGCCGGCTAGAACCAAATCTAAAATTAAAACGATTGCGACTTAAAGCAAAACGAATACGAAATGAAGATGAAGATGTGGAACTAAGAAACCTGAATGGACCAATTTGGTCATTATTTGAAACAAATTTTGCACAACAACACAAATTGATCATACAGACACTATAATATTAAGTATTTGCCTCTTCTTCAACTTATTATATTTTTTCTATACATAAAAGACATGCTTTTCTTCAAGTGTAGAAAATTCTCACACTTTTTTCTTACAATATTTCTTTCGGTTGTTACAACACCTCAATATTCAATTAATCTGGTAACCAGACGTTTGTTATTTTTGGTAGAGTTTATTGTTTTCTCTCCTCTTTCACCGCTCCCTCTCCATCGAGCTCCTCTCACCGCAAGCATTCAACTATTACATATTTCATGTATGTTTTGCCGTTTTTTTTTTGTCGGGTTTTAACGTTTCACAGATTTACATGAATACAAAAGTGCATTAAGGTGTGAGCTGTGGGTGCACGTTTGCATGAAAATAGCAACAAACAAAAAAATTTGTAACTGAGTTGACAGTGCGATGTGAAAGTGTTCAAATAAAAGTGTTAAGCTGTACAGCATACGCAGATATTTGCAACAGTAAATATTTTCCAATAATATTTGTCATGGTCTTAAGCTTCCTCTACACGGAAATGAAGGTTATAAAACGTTGATATGGTGGAGTCTCCAGCTTTTGTTAGCGGTAATACTATACCCGTAGCCAAGAAAACCTTCCCCGAAATAACGACAACCGAATAGCGATGATTTGCACTTTCAATTTGCAGAAGGATGGCTGGTATAACTTCTCGAGCGTAAATCGTAATTGGACTTATCTTTTTAGGGCAAGTTTCAAATAACTGTTTGTTAAACTAAATAAATTAAGCCCCACATCACACAAAGCTGCATTAAAAATAGATTTCAGGCTGCTGAAAACATTTTCAAATATTGTTGCATTTAAAAATGTTGTATGTTTAAAGTTTTTAAGTGGCCTTTATTTATAGTCCAATGGTTGATCATATAGAAATCATGACATATATTTCGGGCACACATATACATATATATGCACATGTTGTGTGTAACAAGCGCACAAAAACAATTACCCTATAGTGTAGATTCCAATCTCAGGAACATATTTTGAAACTATTCAACCAAAACGATTGAAAAATAATCAAAAATCTTTAGTATATGTTATAATATATTATGTCTGTATGTAGAAGAGAATTGGCATTTTGATTAACGAACATTGACATACACGAACACACACTGAAATAGTAAAATCGTAAGAAAAACAAATTTCATAACCCCACATAAATTTAATAATACCGTGTCATTAGTTTGGAAAATTCAAAACTCATACAGAAAACCATATATAATTTCAGAGAACACCCAACAAACAAGTGGAATCAAGTGGTTTTCTTTACTTAATATAAAATTTTAAGATAACAAAAAACCGCTGAAATTAACTGTTCAATCATTAACTGCTCCCAAGTGATTTTAAGAGTAGTAGTAGTTAGTAGTTTCCCTCATTTCACTATTGGGGGGTTTTGCGTGAAATAAAAATCTGGCTGGTTTTCTTACATTGCCTGTATGAGCTAGAGGTTTGAAATTTTTCCCCCAAAAAAGAAGAAGAACGAAAACAAAGCACTGGCTACAAAAATTCCATAAATATTTGAGCCGTGACAGTTCGTGATTTCAAACTTAATATCTGAAGTTACACAACTGTTGGTAACACGCGAGCAATAAAATTGAACACAATAAAACATAGAAGGTATAGGGGAGCCTCTATTTTTTCTTCTTTTTTTTTTTTTGGACCTGTACCCAGGAGTCGACCCCTACATAGACAGTGCATTTTAGCAGCCAATGGCGAAGGAGAAAATAAGGAATAGTTTTTCGCTATTTTTATTTTATTTTGCAGAGACTACAAGGCTGTAGCAGCTGTAATTAATGCTTTCAAAACCCAACCGATTTATATAAGAATTGAAACGTCAATTAATTGAAAACGAATCCGGATAAACCATATTTTAATGAAATTTCTAATATAGAAAGTTATTCCCGCATTTTTAATTATTTTCCGTCAGCAATTGATATTTCACATTCGCTAGTATTTCTCATGTGTGATAACTATTCGCACCGTAAAAATTGAAACAAAGTATCCTTCTCCAATCCTTGCAAAAGCTTCAATCTGTGCATGGGAACTTATATAAGTTTGCAAAAGAATTGATTATCATTTATTTACTATTGTTTTAAATGCAAACAGAAAACCGAGTTTTATGTAACGTATGTTTTTTAAACAAACAATAATTGGACCTCAAATAAAAGAAGAAGGAACTAAAAATTAATTTTAGAACAACGAGGTAAAATTGTCGTATTTCAAGCGTTCGTGTCTGTGTTTAATAGGCAGCCACTTCCATGGCAACCAAACAGACACCTTCACGCAGACAATACAAGATTATGTGCATGTATTTACACTAAAATAAGCAAATAATACTCGTTCACATGCAGATGGGTCCAGGAAAAGCTGGTGTCGGTAAAAGCTTTAATTTGCGTTCGTTAAACTGAATGCAGCTACAATTTTCATTTAATGTGTTTCAGAAGTTTTTCCTCTTAAACATTTTGAGCATGAAATTATGATTTTAATAACAGATGCGAAATAATAGTATTAAAAACAGTACAGCTTAAAGTAAATTACAAACAAAACAGATTTTCGCCGAATTTTAGGTAAAGTAGTGTAAGTATTTAAATTGTGAAAAAAAAAAATTTTGTTTTCTAGAAATTTCGGGGCATTTATTTAGGGGTATTAAGTTCAACGGTGCCTTTGGATTTATTAGTGTAGGTGTAATCGGATTTATTAGTAACACATAAAGAAATGCGTTATTTGCTTTTATTAATGGCTAAAATTTAGGTATATTGTTTTAATAACATAAATTCAGATTTAGCCAATGAACTTGAAATAAGACAAAGATATAATTTCCTTCCTCAAATTTCTAAGGCAGGTGTTTACATCTAAGTTTTTCGCAACAAAAAAGCAATAAAGCTGCAAATTTAATCAAAATAAAAATAATTATGAAAGAAAAACTCAAAATCAACGTCGAATTAGTGCATCAGTTTATAGCTGAAAAGATTAAGTTAGTTAAGGCGAAATACTTTTCTATGACAGTAACGTGAAATAGACAGATTTTAATAATTTTTAATTTTTGGGCTACTGAAAATTTTTGATGAAAATGCCAACAGTTCACAGTTCATCTTGAAAATGTCAAAGGGTATTTTTTATTATTCTGACCACACACGTACCTACATATAAAAATTATAGCAAATCTTATAAGTTTATAATGTCCAACGTTACTATTTCAATTTATTTAAAACTGCTACTAAAGCTTCTTCCCACTATTCCCCAAACAACCACCTTCTGATATCATCAAACGTTGTGAAATTACAACAATCACACTTCCCTCTTTCCTTCATTTGCACAACCTACACTATCGTGACCTCAATGACGAAAGTCCACCATCACGAACAAACATCCGTACAATCGAACCAACAGCCCGCTGCAATATTCATTGATATCAGAAAAAATTCTTTTCAGCTTCCATTTTCCGCATTTTTATTTTCAGCGTTACTTGTTCAATCTGTTTTCAAAACAAACTTGTTGCTTCTTCACATGTTGGCCAAACGATAATTTCCTATTTGCTTGTCCAAATAGCGTTTATGAATTTAGCAGCGGCACGACTCAACTTGATATTTTAAAGCATATATAGTAATTGCAAATCGAAAAGCACACCCGAATCCAAACCTCCAGACTTAATAAGATAAAATAACTATTTTGTAAAATGTTTGCTAAAGCTAAACGATACTTGATTTGTTGTTGGCTGGTTGCTCAGGCACTGGAAACAAATGTTTCAATACGTTCGCTTGAAATCAAGAAACAGAGAGACCTGCCGGTTGAGTACAAAGTGCTGGTGAGTGCCCAGATTGCACTGTTTTCAGTAGACTTTGAATTGGAGAAACGAAGGAATACGCCAGAGCGTTATGTTGGACGTTTGCGATTGAATGTTAAAGCATTTATTACAGAGCGACATTCGTTAGAGTTTCAGTACGAAAAACGTGTAAATAGCCCATACGAATGTAAATTAGAATTGAGAGAACGCCAATGACTAATCGGAGAAACAGTTTTCATTTCGCTTTGAAAAATGTTGGACAACATTTAACTCTTTCTCTAATATTACAGTTTGTTAATACTTACATAATATATTATATTACTTATTAATTTTTTGATTATGTTTTTTTTTTCGAAAAAGAAGACTGACTCGCTGGTCAGCGTCGACGTTGCCAGGATTTTTTTCCCATTTATAAAATATTATTTGTTTTTTATTCCTTTTATTTAGATGATTTTTTTCCGGGTTTTCCAATAAGAAAAGTTATGCCACTAGTAGTGTAATAAGGAGTCAAATAACCGGCAAAACCTTTGGAGAACTCTGTTTTTTTTTCTTAATTTTGCCACTCAAATTATAAAAACGGCGAATATATTTCCTCTTTAACATCACAAATTTCATAATCGCAATATGGGCCATAAAAAGAGAGTTTGTCTTAAAGAAAAACTCATATGCAAATATAATATTATATACTTATGTAAATATGAGTGAGTGAATTTTAAATTTTATAAAAATTTTATCTACATACATATAAACATACATAATACCTTAATAGAAGATCAGCATAAGAAATATGATTTACTAAAAAATTGCCAATCATTTTATATCGAAGATTTAAAACAAATAAATTTAAAATTCGTATTTACCGATGAAATATTTAATATTACAAATATGTTTAATTCAAAGGAAGCTCAATATTTTAAAGAAAAGAATTTAACTGTTGTATTAACAAAATTTTCGTCTTTGTTAAATTTTATCGACCAGAATGCTTTGCATAAGGAATGGCTTGGGTTAAGCAGTGACATGGCCGCTGATGAGTATTGGGAAAAAGTGTTTAATTTAAAAAATGCCGATGTTTAAAAATTTAAAAAAAGTAGTTTGTTTAACATTTGTACTGCCATTTTCGAATGCATGTGCGGAGAGAATTTTTAGCCAACTAAAACTTATTAAGACTGATCATCGTAACCTCAAAACTCAATACCAATACAATAATAGCAGCTTTATTAATGGTGAAAGAAAACATTAAGAAGTATCAACATACGATCCCACCTAAATCGAGGATTACTAGTAGTGCGAAGTTGTTCTGAGGAAATATGCACATCTTTTTTATTTTCAGAAAATTTATATGAATTTTTTTATATAATCGCTTTAGTATAAACGCCTCAATTCGTCTATTAATTTTTACACAAATGAATTTGTTTTTTGTATAACTCCAAAGATAGTTACATATTATTAATTTTAAAGTTTTCTTATTGTATTTTTAAAAATTACATATTTATGACTTAAATATATATAAAATGAATTTATATGATAACATTTGCTTTACAATATTCATAAAATATAAAATAAAAATTTTACGTTAATAAATGTTAAACGATAGAAATGGATTTTAACATTTTTTGCAAAATGTATCTTTTTGGAAACAAAAATGTATCTTTTTCGAAATTTCGCTGGCAACACTGATTGTGGCGTACAAGCTCCGAAAACATTCAAGAAAAATAATGCAATAATTTAGAGCTGCAGACCTTTAATTTATAACAATAAAATACTAAAAATGTTAGCAGAGATATAGAACATGTTTTTAAAAGTTTCTATTACATTTTTTCTGCTTCAAAATGCTAAAGCGGTAACGTTCGTGACAGTTTTAATTACCCTTACGTTATAACCGTCTGTGTAAGACGTGCACAAACAACAAAAGAACATCAAAGAACTTTTTATTGTTTTTAGTTTTTCAATTGCTTTTTATGAAAGCGTAAAAAAATAAACAAACACGGCTGCATAAAAAGAGGGGCAACATAAAAATTGCTAAGTGAGCGCCAGCAAAACTCCGCTTAAACGCAAAAATATTAAAAAGGGGGATTAAAGAACGAACCTTCCCAAAGAAAACTCGAACTTGAAGCACTTGAAGATATAAAAAAATTGTTCACCACTCTTTGGCCAGTGGAAATGTTTTTGGCATAACTTGACCACAAACTTTATAATATTTAAACGTCCATATATTTTTCTTTTGCCTTTTTCTATTTTAGTTCATTTACAGTTTATGTTGTTTGTGTTACACTATTGAACCTGCAGTTCAGAAGAGAAAAAATAAAAGTACTAGTCGGAGTGTAAGAATACAGGATTTACGGAGTAAACGTCTAACGAATGGAAAATTCTTATAATGTATTCAAAATGAAACGTGAAGGCTTCTGTTCAAAGACTATTATGGCAATTCAGTTGCTACATATTTCTACATAAAAGATGAACTTAAATCGCACAAAACACCAAACCTGCTGGGCTGCCGAAGGTACTAAAGCTTTGAAAATAACGTTGTTGGTTTTTAAGCATAAGCAAAAACCAAAAATGATACATAATTTTTGCATAATTGCATACAACAGCAAACAAACTGCCAGGATTTACAGCAACAACGAAAAAAAATACATGTACAAGCAGAAGCAGAAGCAGCATTACCTGTGTAAAGTCCCGTTCAAGCTGGTTACTGACTGAATGTTTAATGCCAAAAGGGTATTAAGATACAACAAAATAATACAACAAATGCCTTCTTTGTTGCGGGTTATTTAATGTTGCAGTCTTTTTATGCCAACGCAAAAAGAGCGAAAATATAACCAACAATTATGTCACCAGAACAAGGAACCAGGAAGATGTTACAAAAAAGGCAGCGACAAATTTCTAAACTGCTTTCAACAAAAACATTCTTCCGCAAACTTTTTGTTCAGACTTCAGAATAAGCATTAAACGCCGCAGACAAGAAACTATAGAAATATGCTCGGGTGTGTGTGTGTGTGTTTGCTTTAGCATTTCATATTTTCTTGTTGAATAATTTTAGTTGAAGCGAAGCACCGCATTTCAGGCCATAGGAGTGGTTCATTTTCTTATACTATTTGACATCTTAGGTCTAGAATGGCGGCAAGTGATGATATACGAGAGCCGCATTATGCGTGAAATGAACTTAATTTTGTGAAAAAAGTCACATTCTACCCCTGCTTATTGTTTGCTATGAAACACACTGGATTTTGTTTGCAAAATAGCACGCAGGAAAAAAGCACTTTGAAATATTATCGCAACAATGTTTTCCTCAACCATACATTTTTTGATGCAACGAATATATTGCTGATGTAAGCGAAGGATATTTAACATTGAAAATGTTTTTGTTTACATTAATATTATATTTTTAGCGTCAACGAGAGTCTATGAATATGATTGAATGGAACAATATTATTAAAAAAAAAATATGGTTAGAAGAAAACACAATCTGCTGAACAATTTTATTTTTGTCATAATTAACAATATTTATTTGTTTAGCCGATGCGTTGAATAAATGTTTAATTTTAGTTTAAGTTTTCCTTTGCAATATGATTATTTATTGCGAAATTCGTTTGAAAAGTTGTGTTTAATAAGAAAACGCTAGAACCAAAACTGAAAATTCAAGCAGACATAAAAAAAATTACAATAAATATATTTCTGTTTTTCTTTTCAGAATTTTCAATCATCCAAGAACAAATTCTATAAAAAACTTCTATCAAACCATATTTCATTCTTTAATTACATTAGATATCGTAAACTATGAAGAAACCTTTAGCCTGTTTGTTGATTACGTATGAGCTATTTACGGCTGTACAGTAAAGCCTTGCAAGAAATAATTATACGCCACAGGCTTCAGCTTGCGTCCAGCATATTATTTTACAATTGGCAGAATCATTTTTAATTTTTATTTAATTACGGGTTTGGACAAAAAAAAAAAGGATATTGCACTTGCAGCTTTTATTAATATTTATCAGCTCAGTTGGAAGTTTTCCAGCAGGAAACTTCAATGAATCGATCGATGCTGCGTTGTAAATATCTCGTTTCAAAAACGAATTTACTATGCTGTAAGTCTAACTCAAATATCTTTAACCGGTTGCAAATAAACTAAACAGGTTTAGGTTTATGGAAGAGAATTGATTGTAAATTTCGTTTCTCGGATTGAAGTCGACTTAAATATTATGCAACTTTTTTTTACAGTTTTCTAATTTAATTACCGAATGCTAATTTTTGAATCCGGATTTTTCTCCATTTCCCTGGAAAGCGACAAATAACCAAATTTCCAGAAATACATTTGATGGCGGTGGGTTTGTGCAGTCCTTTTATAACTGCAACTTAAAGTATCAGTAATCCTTGGAAAACTTGATTCTATACACAGTAGTTGCACAATTCAGTGCAATGCCTTAAAATTCATCAAACACTCACTAATCGATTTGCAAAAGTCTTACTAAATGAATGTTAATCAATATTCTATAAAATAGTGATTATGTTTTTAGAACATAACAAGCAAAGAGTACATGCGCTGTCCACTAACTTCTTCCAAAACTTTCATTTGGCTTAAGAAAACTTAAACAAATTTTAATCACAATGGCTGAGAGACAAGAAAACAGCAAACAAGAAAAAATACGTGTTTAAAAAAAACTTGTAAGTGTCAAAAGAAAAGCACACAAGAAAAAACCAATGAAAACTTTTTAAATTTTCAAAGACCAGAACAAACTTAAATTTAACATTTTATAAGATTCTCTTTTCTTGGTAGATTAAATCAAAAAAAAAAAAAAAGCACAAACTAAATATTTAAGAAGATTGAAGAGTTTTTTCTTATAAAACGGTTTTATGGAAATATTTTTTTATGATACAAGTGCTAAAAATACAGGACAGAAAGAAAGTTTCAAAACGATTTACTATAAAAGCCAAAAATCAGATAATGCAATAATAAGATTCTTTTTGCGCAGCATAAAGTGAAGAAGAGAATGCTACCAAGCACGTTCTAAGCTTTTATTTATTTTCTTTTAGCAGTTTCAATTTGGCGATAAGACGAGGAAATTTGCGATACAAAAGCATATTCAATAAACAACTGCACTAAGAAATGTTTAATATTTATTTATGCAGTCATGAAAAGTATTCGAAAAGTAAAAAAGCTGAATTATTTTGTTGGCACAGTTTGTGTCTAGGACTTCTTAAACTGGAAGATTGAGAAAATTTGCATTCTATATGGTTATTTGCCAAGCCGGATTCCTGGAATAAATTTGCAAATTATTTCTACTCCTTTACAAAAGATTCACCTCTAATTCATATACATATTACAAAAACTTTTGTTGCGATCGTTAACTCAGTCCCGGTTCACACACTTCAACTACTATTGATCAATTTGCTTTCACTGTTAAAGTGGCCTTAACGTGCACACAAAGACACCTTTTCTTTTAGCAATTTTCTTTCAGTTTTGCTCACCAACTTCTAAATTTTTGTCAGTTTATTCTACTGATGTATGTATTTCGATGTTTATTGCTTTTATTTGTATATCGTCAGCTGAAATGTAAAACCAAGTAACAAACATTTTTGCAATAGAAACAAAATAGTAACATATTATAGGTTTATGCAGTTTTAGTTACGCACTTTAGATTTTCGCTTACATTCTTATTTCATGAAATTAAAGATTGCAGAGGACATATTCAAAAAATTGTTCTGTCACAAAATAGGTCGGTTTTCTTATGTAGGGTCATATGTACAAGTGTAAGCCATAAATATATAAAGCATATAGAAAAGAAATAGGTAAAACAAAACAAGCAAAAGAAAATCTGAACTGGATATTGTCCGAAAAATTTATAGAAAAGAACAAGGAGATATAAGATAAATTTATGTTGCCATGTTTGAAGTCCTTAGAAAAGTTATAAATCCAACCCGAAAACACCCAATTTGATATCATAGTTCTTGATAATTTCCATAGCAAATGTACGTTTGACAAACAAATTTAGTACATATTTAATTTCAATATGAACCATTCAAATGAAGACATTTAAGGATTAAAATTTCAACACACAGAAAAGGAAAAACCCGGAGACAGTGTTGAGCACTTCGAAAGCGGAACTTTTCTGCGCTTTGATACTTGTTTGTGTGAAACATAATATTTGCTATAATCCACTATTATAACTGTTCTTCAGTTCGAAGTGTACCAGCTTTAAATATGTCAGGCTTCAAACGAAAAAAAAAGAATATTGTAAAAATGTAGTATGATTTCAAATTTAGGAAAGTAATAATTACAAAACCTCTCAAATCTGATTACGAATCATACGCCACACTAAAACAGTGTTTACCAGCAGAGTGTCAACAGGCAGGGCCTTTGTATTAGTGCCTTATAGGAGTAATCGAGTAATATTTGAAATGCGGCCAATGAAGAATATTGCATGACTGCCTTAGAAATTATACAATTGAATAAGTGAGTAATTTGTAAATTTTTTTGCAACAAAAATGTCTGTTTTGTGTACTTTTTTAACAAACAACTTTTTTTTTAATTAAGAAATTAATTAGTTAAATGATTATTACCTTCTATCATTTCAAAGTCACATTGTCGACTCCACAGTTTTGAAGAGACGTTTAATTTTAGCCAATGACTTCCATACATTTAATTTTTATCTTAATGTTGTGTTTCTGGCTGTTTTCAGTATATCTTTAACACTGAACATTTGTGTAGTTAAATAGAGGAGCAATACACACAAATCGGCAACACTGATTGTGTCTGTTAATATTTTACTCAGTCAGGTAAAAACTATTGAAGTAGAAATATGCAAACCCGTGCATATTTGATTTTTATACATTTGACAAAAAAAGCTATTAATTCATCTTTAAAAAACATTATTTTCCCAATTATTTATCGAGTTTTATGTAATTTTGTTATAAAAATTTTATATTTATTTCATATATTGTTCCTCTTTTCGAAACTTTTTCAGAAAATTTTTTTATAAATTATAAACAAAATTTCAAGTACTTTATAAAAAAAATCGCAGGACATGAACATTTTTTTAATATAATTACATTTTTCACAAATAGCCACAATAACGAAAATGTATAGAAAACTTTTTGAAAATATTGGTAACTTTTAAAATTTATTTTCATTACCATTAAAATACCAAAATAAAAACTACCGCATGCGCACTCGTCGGTAAACGCCATCGGCCACTAAACAAATCAGCATAAGAGTATCTGTCAGTTGATCTAGTATTCAATAGGAAAATTGGTTCAAATACGAACCAATCTTGGGGTTGTGTTAGTTTGGAACACACAGTTTTAAGACGATAGATGTAGGAGAATATTGCTAAGATGATCTTAATTGAAAATTTTCTACTTTTGACCCAACTTATACACGATTTCATTAAGTCTTGTTTTCTACAAAACTTAAATAATTCTTTTGAAAATGTTTGTGTTTTTAATTGGTCTTAGTGTTTTAAAATTAATACACTGTCCTCTATTTATTCATTTCATATATTTCAGCACTTCCGAATAACTTTTCCTTCAATTCTTCAATACATAACATTCATCCTAAATCGTGTTGTTTATACTTTTTGCTTTGCTTTTCCATTTTTGCATTGAAAATTAAGCTTTTAAATGATTCCATGCAACATACCGAGTTTGTGTCATGACAATACTGTTACAGACGCCGAAATTAGTCAAGTACTCACGTCAAGCACTTACATGAAACTTATTTGAACTTAAAGAGAGCAGAAGCAACAACAACAACAACAAAATGAAAAGAATAGTATGTTCTTCCAAAAAAAAAAAAAAAAAAAAATAATGGCTGCAGAATATATTTTTTCTGAGATTGGACTTATTACACTTTCTTACACAACTACACACCCTTTGCCGTACGTCTTTTTTATCGGGCGGGAGCAGCAAAAACCCGAAAAGAATTCAGTTGGTGAATATATTTTTGCGAGATTGGACTTGTGACATTTTCTTACACATTAGTGTTACGTCGTTTTTACATAACTTTAATTTTGAACTTAAAGAGAACAGACGCAAGAAACGTTTTTGCTAAATAAATAGTTTTGCTGTACAATCAAATTTTTTTCAAAAATGATCTTATTACACTTTCTTATATAACCACTTACACTTTGCTCTTACGTCTTAGGGAACATTATTTAATCTCCTATAGTCGTACAAGTAAAACTTCCTTAAAAAGCTATTAAAGTGTGTGTGTTTTTGTTCCCTTAAATAGCTTTGTGCGCAAAAGTTCACTTGAATTTGTTAGATTTTGTTGAAAAACTCATTTGCCATAAAATTTCATTATTAACTTTAATCCATACGTTCACATGTGCACGTTTTATTAAATAACAATTTAATAGATTAAAACCAGCAACTTTTCTAAAACGAAAGAACACATTTTAGACGATGCAAACTGCATGTAAATGCAGCTTGTCTGCTTCATGTGCAAATATTAAGACAGACATGCAGACAGGCAGGCTGGATGGCTGGCAGGCAGGGAGACAGACGCACATACAGAACAATATCAAAGACGAGAGCTAAACGCATGTACATATGTATGTGGATGGCAACAAAAAAGTTAGAGAAACAATTTTAAGGCCCTAAAGTTACACGAGTGTTAGATAAAGGAGTTAACCCAGTGTTGTTTACATGTCTGGTAAAAATAAGATGAAGAAAAAAACCTCAACTGCAATAAAAACAAAACAAAAAAAGCATCCAAATAACGAGAATGTACACATTTCAACTTCTTGGTTTCGAGAAACTATATAATTTTACGCTGAAACAACTCAAGTTTTAAATCCAGATTATAGACGTATGAACGCATATAGATACTCCCATATGTAAGTATGTATGTGTGTGTGCATATAAGTGATGTGAAAAATATATGTATATCTTTAGGTATTTGCGAATACAAATTCGAATTTCTATTCGATTTAATAAATAGCAAAAGAATAATTGTGATGTTTCGGTATCGCCGTCTTCGTCGTCGGTGAGTTGTGTTAATGTCACATATGAAGCGTTTATGTCACATATGAAGCGTTTTATGTCACATATGAAACAATACCATTTGAAAACAGTCCACCATTACTGTATTGCTTGCATTGAATTCCTATAGGTGAAAACTGTCAGTTGAGCTTTTTTGACGTAAACTAATGGAAGTTTGCGATTAAATGTGTTTCCGTAGTAAAACTTTTTGAGATATTTTACACATAACCTATAAAAGTCTTTCCCAAATTAAAGCGAAATGAAATGACACATTTGAAGGGGAAAAAAATATATCAATATGGATTCCAAATATGCTGAAAATTAAAACGTTTTCCAAGTTTGTATGTATGTATGTATATCTAAAAAGTGCTTATAATTTATTTAGAAAATTTAAATTTTCGCATTAGATAAAAATGTAAACTTTTATGTTCAGGGTTGCTGTGAAATCTGATTGCTGTCAGAATCAGAATTGAAAACAAACAATAAACTGATGTCGATATTATAGAAATCAATATTATCGTTGTCTGGTTTGAATCAAAATTATTGTCGGAACTTGGGGTTTTAGATCCAATGTTATAATTTTGTTTTTGGTGTCAGACATATTCCGAGCAGCTGCTTTTTTTGCTTTATGTTTATTTTTTGTAAATAAATAAAAGTTAAAAAAATCTGTAAAGTTACCATCAAATCTAATATATAAAAGTTAAAATGTTAAAACATACATATACTTTTCGCTACTTTTTATTACAGCGTTGGAGGCCAGTACTTATCTATCATTCTCGCCTGCGGATACCTCATTAATTATGCCACTACAAAAGATTCATTAGAGAAGTAAATCACCTGAAAGCCTCATTCCAATTAAGTTTCCTTTTTTGTTTCATAAATCTGCACAAGTATTGCTCAAATTGTTTAATAAATTTTCATCAAAGAGATAATAAATGCATGTTTGCCAAGAACAACTTCTTATACATCAGATAACGATCAAATCATTGTACTTTAAAAAAAAATATGCAAAACTACTTGTAAATACTTATATAAGATAATAGTTCTTGATAATGTAGACGGTAAACAGTAAGATATTCAATATTATTTTATTCTGCAAGTGCATGTGCATTTAAAATTCATATTTCATGCTCTCATTCACAGTGTACAACTCAATCATGACTGAAACAACATGTTTCCCAATGCAGAGTTGTGAGTCGTTTTAAAGGAAGGAACTTCTTTCTACTGTCATGATTTGAAAGGAAATACAAATTCGAACGGAAACAAAAAGTCTTTTCTGAAAAAATTATTGTACTTTTCTTTTAAACTTTTTCTCGTCTACAATTATTCGGTTATTCGTGTTTTATATGTCTGTTGAGAAAATTTCATAGTCACTTGGGAGGAATAGTAGGAGTAGGAGACACAGTTGCTGACGAGTTTACTTTCCTTAATTAGATACAAGAAATTTAAAACAAAAAGAACACGCTGCGTTAGGAAAGTAATTGGTTGCAGGTTGTGTTCGTGTTGATAGAAATTTATGCAGGGATTTAAATTTTTAAGAATTAGCACAATTTAACACTGCAAAGATATACATTAAAAACAGTGTAGGTTGGGTCAGGAGATCACAAATCAGGAATACTTCTGAATTTGAAAGTAGAGAAACACCAGAAAATTTTTGTAAATATTTCATAAAATGTCGCCTAAAAAATATTGTTTGTCTCTTGATAAATATTTTTGCTGATTCGCCAAAGGTTGTAATTTTTTATATTTGATATTGATTGGTAGTTGAATTCGTTTATTTGAAAAAATTGCTTAATTAAAATTTATTATAGGTAAAACCTGCTTAAGTCAAAAACCACTAAATTAAAATAGTTTTTGCTTCAAAACACAATGTTTTATATGTAAAATCACCGCATAATAAGAATATATTGAATTTAACGGCGATCCGTTTTAATCGTAATATATAGAGCTGATAAAATTGTATTGTTGTATTACTTTTCAAATTTGCTTTTTTGCTTATAAAGGAAAAAAAAACTGCAGAAACGCGCCAACGGGATTATGTTATTTTTAATTAATACTTTCAGAAACTGAAGCTAAAATTAAATACAAATTTGGAGTAAAGCCCGACCACTTTGCTATTTTCTAAACATAATTTTATTTAAGTTGACAAAACAAATACTTAATATTTAAAAGCAAACTGATTGCTGACATGAACTACTCTTCTGTACACAAAGAACCTCTGCTATAGCAGCTCTTTCAGTTTAATACAGATCTTAAAACTTAATGTTCTTTTGAAGGGTTAAATAAAGAGTATTGCAGTTATCACTTACCTCATTAAATTTCGTTGAACTCTCGGTAGAACTGCTGCAAATTAAACGCATTTGTACATTGATGACTCCTGTAAATAGAATAATCGCAATTTTAGAAAACAAATATTTTTTTTTTTTTTGGCAATATTGTCCAGAAATAGATCTATATTTTACAAGGAATAATGTTTGAATAATAAGCAGCTCTCTTGCAAATTTACAGCAGAGAACAGAAACTATAAGCAAACAATTGCACTCCATATTTCTGCTAAAATTGAGAAGAGAATTACAAACATCACAAAAAAAAAATAATCGAATGGTGTTAAAGCAAACAAAAGCATTTCACAACATAACAAGAGGAGAGGGAGAAATTACTGCATTCGATAGATGCTAAAGGGGCATAAGAGCACAAACTGCGCCCCATTTAGTCTGTAACAAATTCTGTGCGAAAAAATCAATATCGCACCCAGAAAGATACTGACTATTGCCGCAGGTACAAACATTCTGCCTGCTACCAAATCACCTTAGTTCGGCATCATCGAGTTCGGTAACAAAACAAGTATCTGTTGCCAGAAAACAACAGCAACTCGCAAAAAATAGGATTCCAGAAAACGTCTCATTTATCTATTAAAAGGACCTACAAGCAGAACGGTTTAGCACTAGAATATCTGGTTACGAAAACAACCGGCAAGAATGCAGATTCCTGTTATACCAATGAATATGAGTTGAAGGTTGTGAGAGTTCGTCCTCACCTCTTATTGTATTGGTTACAAGGCAAACGACGAACCCAAGAAAGGCCTACCCGAGAAATTGGATTGCCTTTAGTCACAGTGGACATACCAAATAGAGTCTGCCCTAGATATTCTTAGCTCCTCAGGTAACCTATTACGTACTGAAACTCTAACGAATGTCGCTCTGTAATAAATGCTTTAACATTCAATCGCAAACGTCCAACATAACGCTCTGGCGTATTCCTTCGTTTCTCCAATTCAAAGTCTACTGAAAACAGTGCAATCTGGGCACTCACCAGCACTTTGTACTCAACCGGCAGATCTCCCTGTTTCTTGATTTCAAGCGAACGTATTGAAATATTTGTTTCCAGTGCCTGAGCAACCAGCCAACAACAAATCAAGTATCGTTTAGCTTTAGCAAACATTTTACAAAATAGTTATTTTATCTTATTAAGTCTGGAAGTTTGGATTCGGGTGTGCTTTTCGATTTGCAATTACTATATATGCTTTAAAATATCAAGTTGAGTCGTGCCGCTGCTAAATTCATAAACGCTATTTGGACAAGCAAATAGGAAATTATCGTTTGGCCAACATGTGAAGAAGCAACAAGTTTATTTTGAAAACAGATTGAACAAGTAACGCTGAAAATAAAAATGCGGAAAATGGAAGCTGAAAAGAATTTTTTCTGATATCAATGAATATTGCAGCGGGCTGTTGGTTCGTTTGTACGGATGTTTGTTCGTGATGGTGGACTTTCGTCATTGAGGTCACGCAAATGGTTGTGCAAATGAAGGAAAGAGGGAAGTGTGATTGTTGAAATTTCACAACGTTTGATGATATCAAAAAATGGTTGGTTGGGGAATAGTGGGAAGAAGCTCTAGTAAATATATTGAAATAGTAACGTTACACATTATAAACTTATAAGATTTGCTAGAATTTATATATGTATGTGCGTGTTTAGTAAGAATAAAAACAATTGACTTTTTACATTTTAAAGATGTTTGTTTCGAACTTTACAATATTTTTATAAATGCTATATACGGAATTAAGGCTTTAATTCTTTAAAAAAAAAATTGATAAAAGGCTATTAAACGATTTTTGTATGAAAAGTATAGATTTTAAGTCATGTGATTTTTAAAACACGCCTGATAAGTAAAGTTGCCATTATTGTCTAAAAAGATAGATAAGACAAAACTAGTTTTGTGACTAGATTGATGTTCTCATCTAGAGTATTGCATACGTGGTTGTAGGCTTTTATCTAACGAATGAATTCATCATGTACGCAGGACGCCAGTATAAAAGTTATAAGAAACAAAGCAATTTTCTTCCCTGTAAAAAATGTATTACCCTCATCTGCCAACAACAATATAATCAGCAGTTTCTGAAATGAAAAAGCTTAAGTGTTGACTAACATGAAATTAAATCCCAAATATATTAAATTTGTCAGTTTAACATTTCAGTTCGTAGCTGTTGAAAAGAAAGATAGAAACGAATTGTTGGGGGCTTAAATATGAATACACTTAAAAAAAAATAAGTATTAAGCCATCATTAGCATTAAAAACTGGTTCAAGGAATAGCAGAACCTGTTCAGATGTCTGCTTGCATCCGGTTTGAAAGATATAGCATTGAGGGTGTAGAATTCCCCACATCCCACCCTCCATCAAAATATAATAAACAAGATCACACACAATTTTTTTGGAAATAACAAGATTCGAAATTGTTGATTTCTGAATTTTCATTTTTAGTTCGCCTGAAAGAAAAAGTTAAATATAATTTTTTGTTGTTGGCCTAAAGTGTTAATACAGCAAATTTTGAACTACTCTTATAAGCTTCTCAGTATTCATTCCCCAAAATATTCCAGAAGATAATGAATCTTTGGCCAACTTCTACAAAAGCTTAACACGTGTATTTCAATTCCGAAAATAAAAGTTTTTTTTTTCAATGAAAACAAATATTTTTCTCTCAGTGTCACAACTGTTGCAAACATTGTCTCGAACACTGTCGCTATTGCCAACCCATTATGCTCAACGGCAACATGAAAATGAATTAAATCTAACAAGAAACATTTTGTTGAGCTCTTATTATTTTATTTTTTAAATTTATATCATTTATTTAGTAACAAAAACGACAAAATCTTAAGCGAACTTAAGGACGAAGAAAAACAAAAAATTATATTAGTTTGGCAGAAAGTATGTCATAATCTTGTCATTGTTTGCATAGATGTTTACATTTGAATTGTAATTTAAAAAAAAAAAGGAAAATAAATTTTCAAATTTATGTATTTCCTCTTATTTGTTCTGGGAAAAGTGTGTTTTCGAGTCGAAAAGATAATGGCAACTGTTGTTTGCTAGAATAATCATTCGAGCGAAACAGAGATAAGATTGGGATTACGGCATGTTTTATTACACAATCATTATTTTTAATTACTGGTTCGTGCTTACAAAAAGGAAGAATGAAATAAACAAATAGGAAAATAATGAAAAAAATAAACAGATAATTATGTTTCGAATAACAATCGAAATTTTGGTTGTAACGAAATAGTTCGGCATGCACGATACACAAAAGCTGCGTTTTACGTCGATGCTATTTGCACCGATTTCAAATAAATACTACGTTTCGGTGATTACGGCTTGTGTTGTTACGATTGCAATTTGCGTAATTTTTAATCTGTAATTTATGTTATTAGACAGCATTCGAATTTTTCACTAAAGTCAAAAACATATGAAACATTTTTCGATTTTCGGAAATTTCCGTTCGATTTCATTAGGCAAGTGAATTTTGTGCATAAATGTGCGTTAGACAGTGAGAATTAAGACATTAAGTAGATAACATGGGTGAAGCAAACTAAGAAGTTCTTTAATGCATTGCAAGCGGGAACAGTGACGGCAAATCGGCACCTCAGCTGATGGATATATACATCAGAGTTTCTGTCATTCAATTGCGTATATTACCGAAAATTTGAAGTAAGCATTCATTAATTTTACTTCAAAAATAGCCGCAAAAATATTGCCATCAACTTGTTTGAGAATGTGTTAGAAAATAACTTTAAGTGGGTTCTATCAACTATTTATTTTAGGGTTATTTTCTTTGCTAAAATTTAAATGACATGTTTTGCTGTGTAGTGATGTTGATATGAGCATATACATATTTCATATACATACATGCAATTTGAAATTATCCTACAAAATTTTGAATTTATCCAAAAAATTGAAATTATCCAAAAAAATATTGTCATGACAATAAAGAATATGTATCAGCTCTCAAAAACGCTTAGAACTTTTTTAGGGTATAGAGGGCCAGACAATAACCATGAGAAATATTTTTTGGACAAAATGTGGAATGTGAAGTTTTCGTTTTGCCCCAGCTTCATATATGTACATACATACACACGAAGCTTTAAGTTACTGGCGGCATACGTCAAACCGTTGTCCCATTTACTGTCATCAAAATTTACATGTATTTGTGAAAAAGTGTGTATGTATAGTATCATGACACCATTAGAAGTTGTCAATCCCGAGTAAAACTATCTTTTTTTTTAAAAAATAACTTTTTTCAATGAACTCTCAATTTTTATCTAGTACTTAAAATCTAAAGAATCTACATACATACATATATAGAAAGAATAATTTAATTTGTGTCGCCCGTTATTATTGGCGATGCAAATTAGTACTCTGGTGTAATTCTTTGTGCAAAGGAAATCAAAACGGACTGAAAAAAGTATATGCCCTCTAATCTGTAAGTCATATTTTTGTTAGGAAATATTTTCTTTTATCTTTTTCAAGCAAAATTGATTTAGTGTCCTTATCAAAGTAAGTGAAAAATTAGTTGGCATTAAAAAAAATCAGCCAACTCATTAAAAGGGGAACAGAGTTTGATTGAACAAATCATTTGTGCATTTTATGTACATTTATAAATTTTAATTTTGCGCTCATTTGCCGCTAACATGATTATGGAAAAAATATTGCACGTTTATTTCTGATAATCGCGTCCAAAATCAAGAACACACGTAAACGAATAGGACGAACATTTAGGAATATTGTTGGGGCAATAAAAGCGTTTGAAGTAGTTGTTAAAAGGTTTATGCTTCTTTGGCTGTCATTAGCGATTTCTAAAGCAATATCATTAATAAAGTTTTTGTCAAATATATTCAATCAAAAAATGCGGTCAATAAGTGAAACTTTTGTCTGTTATTTTGAACAAAAAGAACGTTCAACTCTTTATCTCCTAAACACATTCTTGTTTGCAGCATAAAGTAACTATTGATATTATTATTCAAAGTTTTTTGATATAAATATTATTTTTATTCGGAAGCAAGAAGGAACCATAAATTTTGTCAGTTTTTCGTAGATTCAATTAATATTTTCATTGAACGCAGATATGCAAACAGATTTTCGGTATTCAAAGAGCTTTTTGTGTTAAATCAGAATATTTTAATTGAAAAGAACTTTAGCAGCAACTTGTACTTAGTCAACAGAAATTGTTTATTTAAAAAACGATATTATTTGCTAGAAAAATTTTTTAAAAACTTTTCTCACATATTTCCAATCAAATAATCATCTGAACTAGAAACAATTTTGTTTGAATACGGATTTGAAAAACGCATTTGTTTGAAAAAGAGATACATTTTTTAATTTTATTGATTGTTCGTTCGATCAATAAATATATTCACTGAAATTTTACGAAGTTCTACAGAACATTATTAGTGGGGCTAAACCAGTTAT
Organism: Epicampocera succincta; assembly: GCA_932526305.1. Taxonomy (NCBI): domain Eukaryota; kingdom Metazoa; phylum Arthropoda; class Insecta; order Diptera; family Tachinidae; genus Epicampocera; species Epicampocera succincta. The sequence continues at coordinate 67,196,820 of OW052034.1, forward strand.
AGAAAGAATCGTAATTTTGTTGCAGAATTTTACGATCCAAATATGTATTACAGCTTAACCGACTTCTTCTGAGCCCAGTGCATGTTTTCGACAATGTACACTCAAACTATTACAATTAACTCAAAATCCTGTTTTTTTGTTCTATGTTACATTAACATGGATTTGTTTATTGGGTTATTGAATGCTTGTACTTATGTATGTATAATTGAGTGTATTTTTTATGTTGTTGTTTAGTTCAATGTAATGAATTTTGCCTGTTGGATTTTTCACCAGAGTTTCTGGTAGGAATCGAACCTACGACTTCTGGAATGTTGCTCGAATACTTTGTATACTTATCCATGGATGCACTTTCTCCTTCCGCTGTGTGCCAACCCGCCATGTTGCAACAACTACATATCCTCTACGTGCATATCGGTCAAAGGGTGATAAAATAAAACTGTTCTCATCATTCCGTAGCGCTTGACGTTTACTATGTCACATTCCACCAACATCAATCCACCCCCAAAGCTGCAAAACTTGATGGCATTTTAAATAAAATATTTCTAGAACACGTTTAGAATTGTATTTAGCTAAAATTTAATACCCGAAATCAGCTCTGAAAATCAAAGTATTGCAACTATTTTTTTTTTTGCCCCCCTTAATATCTCCATGAGTTTTATAAATAAATTTTAGTTTGGGCAGATATTAAAATCTAAAACTTAAATTTACTAAATCCAATCAGATTATATTGTTTTTACCGTGATCAAAAAATGTTGCTGCAAAGCACAAGGAGTCTAATCTAAAATTCACCAAATGCACTTTATATTAAAAATTGACGGCAGAAATTTACATAAAAAATGCCGAACAGCTTAATTTTTCTCCGAAAAAATATATAAAAATAGCTGAGCATTTGAAAATTTATCTGACACTGTAATGGTTTGCAAATGAAAATTTGTACATTTCAACGAAACAAAAACATTGAAATTATTTGAGCTTGTATCAATTTGAGCAGAAACGAAAATAAAAATACATTTTTACAAAACAGACTTTTTCGCGTTGCTGAATTTGAAACATCCAATAAGCCTGTATGTTAAACTGCACTTTAAAACAATAAGGCAAAAAGGCGATAGAGGCCGAAAGAGAATGGGAAATAAAAATAAAAAATTCTAAAAACAAATATCAGGGCTGTGTGTGGAACTTGCTAAAATTGCAAATAAAACCATCCCTCTGCATGCGAACAAAAACTATTCAACTGAAGTCAAAATAAACATTCAGTCAGCCAGTCAGTCACAGAATTTGACTGACTGTCATATCACTCACTCGCTGATGGTTTCTTTAATATTGTGTTTTTTTTTTCTGTCGCTTTTCATTTAGATTCGAGAGTGGAATTAAGATGAGGGAAAACCAACAGAACGCACTAAAAATCGTTCACTTACAACCACTCTTAACGACAAATTCAAATGTGACTTTTTTAGGCCCCAAAAAAAAGACAACCGAATGTTTTGTGATTTCAGGATTTAAGTTTTCATCAGCATCATTGACTTTATGCCAGAGAAAAAAAAACAAGCGCATTTTCCGGCCTTTTAGGCTTTTTAGTCTGCGAAACAAAATAAAACAAAAGAAGAGAAATTGAGTTTAAAAAAGATTAAGGTCCGAATTTCAATAACTAAGATTTAAAGAATTTTCAGCACACTCATATCTAACATTTCAAATATGTCACGTAAGTGATAGCTGTATAACTTAAAGTCGCCAGAAGAAAACAAAAATGTTAATTCTTTTCTTCTTATGCACTTTCTTGAGCTTAATTGTTTGAACTTAATTACTTCAACTCAGTATAAAAAAAGCATATGAGACTTTTGGAGAAATGGCATTGTGTGACGAAAGTCTAAATATTCAGAAAATAACATTTCCAATAGCATTAAAAGAGGTAAATATGATATTGTGTTTAATCTACGCGAAATGCTTCAGTTTTGTTCAACAAAAAAACGGAGACGGGTTTTAAATACGGATTTTTAACCCAGATAATACAAATTAAATGAGTATTAGCTTGATTAAAAAGAACAAAATTCTTTTACATCTGTAAATTAAATTAATAAAAAAAAAGTTTTGTCTTAAGTTGGGCCCGACTTTGGAACCGTAATATGGCGAACACTACATTTGTATGGCTATTTTTTGGCAAAATAACTGATCACAGTGTTGTGGCGTACGCTATAAAAACCAGAAATAACTTTGAAAGTTAGTGTTTTTTTTCGAAATTTTTATAGCAAAGCGCACAAAATATGAGCCTAATAGAAAGATAAACTTATTTGCGACCAAAAATTGTTGTTGTTTTTTTATCAAGGGCCCTGGCATCTTTGCAACGCACGCTACGTGACATACGTTACATTTTGTTTAGTAGCATATAAACACTGTTGTAAGTCTAAGATTTTAAGTTTTAATCATCTGCCTAATTATACTTCTCGTGAGAGCCTGCAAAAAAAATCGATTCAGTGCGGTTCCTATAAAATTCTTACTTAAAATGTCAATCATTAGTTCTGTTTTAGTAATTCAGCATCATTTTTAAGTTTTTCTTTGCGTTAATGCATTTAGTGCATATTTATAGAAGTCTTTACAGACAACAAAAATAGTGACAAATTAATTATTTAAATGAAGTACAGTGTACCCTCTTCACTGAAAAGTTTGTCGTGTTAATGAAAGATGTCTGCTTATGAGAGTAGCAAGTACTTAACTCTTATCATATTCATCTTTGAATTTTTATTTTTTTTTTTTTAACTCAACAACATAAAAAGTACAACTTAAAGTAATGGGAGTTTTAAATAACGAGTTTTTCCCTTGATTTCAACGTCAGGCCGATGTATTTGAAATCAGATCAATTAGAAATTGAACAGGTTAAGGTCACTGTGGGATAAAGAAAACGCTTTTAGTTTTTTATTCTTTTTTTATAACTCGTCTTTACATTTTTTTAAACCACTCAAGTCAGCCAAGGCGGAATTCATTTTGTCTGCAGTTTCTTCATTTTTGTTCTTAGCACTCTTGTGCTCGTTAGACGAATAGCTTCACTTCCAACATTCACAAGCCAATCATGGCATAATTTGCCTATACAAAGGCTTTTAAAATTCAACATCAATGACGTCACTATCATATAATTTTAAAATCGGTTTTTTCAACAATGCAAAAGAAATGTAGAATTTTGCTGATCCTACATTTTTTTCTACTAACTCGAGCAACAAGCTGTTAGTCCTATTTATTTAGGACTAACAGCTCAGCCCACTTATCATTGAACAGAAATATTTTTGAGAATATAGGAAAAAGTAATCCAAAAACAGGGCTGTTTTTCATTAATGTAAAAAATTAAAACCTCCTTTGGTATGAAAAAAGTGTCTGCGTTCAAAAGATTGTCCACTCAAGAGGCATTGTAAAAATTTTAAGAATTATTTTGGGACTGAAATAAGTGTCCTTTTGGGTGTCAGCACAAGCAGAAGTTTTGACGAAACTGTCATAAAATTGACGCAGGGGCCATTTAGGGTATATTAAAAGATAATTCGCTTTTTGGAAATTCCAGACAGGTGATGCCACAGATTATGGAATTGATTTATGTTAGCAGTGGACCAAACGCACTGGAGTGAACTGGTCACCAACGTCCCCATGTGGCTTGCAAGGCTCACAAAGGTTACAACTTCTTATAAAATATGTTTACAGCATAAATCTTAAGCCCCTTACTCGAGAGCTTGGGCTATCTAATCCCTTCAGTTGAGTATATCGCCAGAGAGATAAGGGAGGACAGGACTACTGAGTTGGTAGCCCGAAATCATCAGACTTTAACCAACTCGCTGTACATTCACTATCGAAATAGACCCTACAGCAAGACAACAGCACCTCAGGTATGGTGCCTCAGCTACAACAACAAATCTAAATTTTTTAACATATCTTTTTTTATTCAACGTTTAAAAATCAACTTTGAAAATTTGTTTTCACAATTTTTTTCCCCCTTTTTATTTAATAATATTTAAAGTTATTTTGTTGTTTGGATATATAGGACAGATGGATTACTGCTAAAAAAAACAATTTAATATACATATAATAATTTTAAAAACAAATTCCTGGCCAACAATATCCAATGAAAACACAATAACAATATCTTGGCCACATAAAATGCTAAACTGAATATTTTTTCAGAGACAAAAACATGTTTTATTGAGTGACACTGGCAAAAATGTTGTAAAAATTAACCCTTACCTGACACAACCAGTAATCTCTCTCTACTAAATCTACTAGAACCAACTCAATTAAAATTAAACTACAAAGTACTTACTACAGGCAAGAAGGCACAATATTTGTACAATATGTATAAAAAATAATTGAATTTTGTGGGCACACACATGCACAGAAACAAGTGTATGACAGACGATTGCCCACTAAATCTGAACAAACATTTTTGAGCAGTACCGAGTTTATGAAGTAGTACTTAAATTAACAAGAAAAAAGTAGATTTTCTTTATTCTACAAGTTATCAAATGTTTAAATGGTTTAGACGGGGCCAACTTTTGTGTTTAGTGTAAATAAAGTTTAGCCCAAAAATCATCAGCATTAGTGACTAAGCACATATTTTGCTTTGTAGACAGGCAAACATGAAACATGCAAAACCACGAGCATCACCAGCTGGCAATGCATCCACCAACACTTACCAGCGAAAACCTCACAACATACTTTTCACTACCCCACTATTTAACGACTGCATTATTAAAAAAAAAATAATGAAGAAATTATTATTATCTGATGACCGTAAGCGGGGGTGATACGTACTTGCTGCCAATGACAACAACAGTTTAAAATAGTTACTTAAAATGCTGAAGTAGAAGTAGTAGAGAATATGGTTGTTACTCGTTACTTTTCAATAGAATCTGTCGCTGATTTACTGTTTGGTGCAGATTTTGCGCTGGCTAATAATTTATTCGTACAGTTTAGAAAACGCCGTTTTAGAAGCGACCGCTGCAGAGTGAAAGATATGGATATGCGTTACGTGACACACAGCGGACCCCACCATGCTCATTCTGCATGAACAAATTGAGCATATGGTTATCACCAACACTATCGTGCAAAATGATCCATGGACTTTACTAAAATCATAGGTCTAAGCCATTAAGTCGCAATCGACGTCAAAGATAACACAAACGAGACTATTGCATAATTTCAGCCGGATCTATGCGGCGGAGGCCTTGAAAGTTGGACCACTCGAACCAGATGCTGTTTGTTTTAAGAGCAGTTCAGACTATAATACAAGTACTTTTAACTAAGATTTATAAAAATTCAAAGTGAAATCAAAATTTTTCGGAAAATAAATTGCAAAATTGTAAAATAAGAAATCCATAAACTTCAAACTAAAATGGACACATACGTTTTTTGTTCTCCTTGCCTTCGGAATCGGATGATAAATATTCGTGACCAAAGTAAAGTTGAGAAACTTGTGACATTTCTAAACACTGTTTTTAACTTAATACAGTGTTCTTTTAGAGTTACTCTAGGGATAAGTCTATAAAGGCCACTATCAGCTGTTATATAGGCTGTCAAATAAAACAATGCTGCCAACTCAAACTAAAACAATACGCAATATTTCGACATCCATTGATTTAGAAGATGTTACCAACTGTCAAAGAAAGCTTTTAAATATGTTGCATTCGAAATAAATTGACGTCCCTACAATCCATATTGTAGCTTGACGCCACATTAACTCTTTCGGCTAGTGACAGGACTCATCATAACGTCACTTTTTTTACTTTACACACAGTTTTTAAACACGTACAAAAGAAACTGTGCTCCAAAAATTCGTTTTCGAGTGTAGATTATCAATCGAATGCAACTTCGATTCGATGCCTAAGCACTCGATTTGAAATTTTTGGTGTGATTGGTTCCAAGTATTATGGTATGACTACGAAACGTGAAAGTGCTACTCACAATAACTCGCATTATATATCCAATACCTTGAGGCTTGTATAATAGTAAACTGTCCTTAATACTAATTTCTGTATTATATTATTGAAACAAAATTTATCCACTTTTAATTGTTGTGAAATTTGCTGGCTTCAAAATTCTTAACTACTTAAGAGTTAATTACAAATTAAAAGAAATTTCTTTTTAATGAAAAGTGGCAAATTTTAAATTACAGAAAAGTGCAGCAGCAACAAACAACAGCAGCTGCTGAATCTTAACGACACTTTGATGATGACTCTACTGGGTGTTGTTACTGGGAACCTGCACTAAAAGTTTAAAACTTACAATTTCTCATTTTGTTTTGAACATCTTTCTTCCCAGTTTTTCCTTCGTTTTTTTTTCTGGTATCCGTATTAACTATTTGATTTTTCACTTATGTCTGTTTCTCAAAAAAACTCGCCTTTTAAGGAAGGAAACGAAGGAAACAACGATAATCGAAAAGCTTTTTAATTTCGTACTTTTATATTCTTAAAAGCCTTAAAAACCCCAAACAAAAAGTTCTGGAAACTAGCAAAAGTTTGAGAGAATTTTGCTTGACGCTTTGCTTTCAAATTAGCACAAAATTGTTTGCCTCAAATTTAAATTTAATCATAGTAAACAAAAGTTTAATTAAATTTCAAAATTTTCTAGTATAAAACGAGTATGTAGGCGTCATAAATTCGTTGCGTCTGTCTCATAACTATTTTTCCATTTACGATGTTGTCTCCTTCTTTCCTTAAACACAAAATTTTAGTGTAGCGTACGAATAAAACCCAGCGTGATATGGTTTTTTTAAGGATGTGCTTTTGTTTTCTTCTTTCGAACATCATCCTTTTAACGCAAAGGAAGTGAAATTATTTTTATGCTGTTTTTGGATTTCAGTTTTTGTTCATTTAAAGGATCTGTTAATATGCAAAAGTAAACAACAGAAAAAAATGTGTGTGTAAGTAAAAAAGGATGTATCTGTCGCCAATGAAAGGAAATTCACACATTGTAGCATGGAGAAGTGTAACCATGATGACGCCATATTAAATATTCATGCACTGCACAAAACTTGTACAAGGAAAAACTTTCATCTTTAACATGGTGGCATAAGCAGCACCAACAGCAGAAGCAACAAAATCAGCAAAATGCGATTTGTAGATCTGAGTATGTGAAAATAGCACTAACGGAAGGAGTTCACACGTACACACAAACATGCATACAAACGTGCAGGGGGGTGTAAAAAATAAACAGAAATATTTTATCGCAATTCAATCGCCAACACGCAGTAATTTAGTGCAGTCAGCACTTACTGCAATCGAATAAATTTAATCGATTGCAACTAATTTTTTATAACAGATGCTTATAATAATACTACATTCGATTGCGCCGTATATTATTAACGTTCTTCAGTTGTATGTTTAGCCAGTTCTTTCAGACTGCAAATTTTCCTTTGAGTTTTTTCCGCACTCCTTAAAGGGGAAATTGTTCTTTCCTATTTATCGATGATAATTTTAAAATATTAATTTTTTTCAGGCAAATTTACTTCTAAATATGTGATATGGATGGAGGTGGTGTTAGCGAATTAGAAGTACAAAATATACAATAGAAAAGACTTATATATTTTTGCTTTAACTTATGGATTAGTGTCATAAAATTTCGGCTTTCGATCTATCGATAAGTTCATATTCATTTTAAAACATTCACTGTTCTTAACTGACACCAGAAGCAAATTTATTCTTAAATATTTTATAGGTTGGTTTTCCTACAGAATTGGAAGTTTCGAAAAACTGAAACGGGAACACAAGAAAGAGAAAATCGACATGTATTCGATGAAAACAGGGAAAAAAACACACACACATATTTCTTTCGGTTTTTAATATCAAAAATTTTATTTATTTATCAAGGCATGTACCTAAATCATACTTTTGTGGCTTGTGTTTGTTGGTCCAGTGGAATCCAAACAAAATTTTCACTGGCTCAGTGAATTATTTGATTGAACCGTATAATTTGTTTAATCATTAATCTTGCCCTATTCATGACCCAAGCTATCAGAGAACGAATTGCATAGATAACAAGTAAAAACTACGCCGTTATAAATAAAATAACAAGATACACACATCAACAACGTATTGAAATCATTCGCTACAAAAATGGTCCAAATTTCGCGGCCAAAGTTTGCAAAGTAAAAGCATGTTTGGATCGTGAAAAAAAATATTATCAAACTGGCGGAAAAATTTGCAAATATTAATGATTTGAAGATGCGAACATGTACATTTCGTTCAACAACAACTGAAAATATTGCTTTTGTAGACCCATAGTGTTCCGAAAACTCCAGGTTTGTGTACTTTGCAACGATCTTTGAAGTTACGCTTTTAGCATTACACATATTTGCCACAGCGGGATACCGACTTCAATATGCCAAAAAAAATACACAGATTTATAGGAGAGCGATTATTTTAACGACCAGGCAACAGGCCTGCAGGTTGTTGTCCATGCTACTTTAGTCGTTATAGCCGTATATTTGTAGGCTACAAAGTAAAAACAAATTTTCTTTAGTTTCTTAGGCTATTTTTTTGTAAGTTTTTTTCTGAGAGTTGCTCATAAACAGGACTTGTTCTATGAAGAAAGAGCAGCTTTAAATTAGTAAAAACTCTAAAGTGGCATCACTGAAATAGGAATAAATTGTTGAAGCAGCTGTTTATATGTAGCTGCCGTCGCTTCCAAAATAATTAAGTGGCTGTGTAGCCTGCTGTGGCGAATGTGTTGAATGCTTTACTCCGCATATGAAAGGACTTATTTCTTTATGCTTTTAAAGTTCAGTGAAATAAAGAACTAAACTCCTGCCGAGTATATTTACTATTTTTGTCCTTGAAATGTATCAAACTGCCCCGGAAATTCTTGAGTGATTTTCGTCAATTTTAAAGTTCCTTTCTATAAGAAAATTAATTTAATTGTTGAAACGAAAACGTACGATATTCTTCTGTTAGGAGTTGAAGAACTTCTTATTGAATGCATGACGTGTTTTGCATCTCCTTTGGTATTTTAGGTTACGATATGTACATACGAGTTTTAAGTCAAATTAAATAATTAATCTCGATTACTGTTGTATGGTTTACCAAACACAATCGCAGATTACAAATCCGAAATGAACCAATTTTCGTTAAATTCACTCACACTGAAATCTAAAGCTTATAAAATATTTTACGGCTTCTGTTTGCAACTCCCTAAAGAAATGAGTTGAGTTAAATTGGCAGTGTTTTGTGCGAGTCACATCACGCCAAAACAAATAAAAAAACCTAAAAACAGTTGCATGCATCTTCGAAAAAGGAAAAACAGACACCAAAAACATTTTATTATACTGCAAAACAGAATTAAATGTTGGCAGGGAGAAAAGTTCCTATTCAATTTCATTCGAAGAACTGAAGCACAAAAGAGAAAAAACTATTTTACGATCTCAACACTAAGTTTAGATTTAATGTTGTGCAAAGTGTTGAAGATAATAGAGAAATTAAGTGAATAGTAAAAAGTAAAAATAGCGTCTGCGATGATACGCAATTAAATTTAAAACATCCCCTCTACTTTTTGGGTATTCTGGGGGTAAAATGGTATTAAAAATTGCTTTAATATTTTCTCTGATATTGTATGGAGCACATTTTTTTGGAAAATTTTAATGCCTTGGCCCTTTGATGTGTGAGATTTTGTTAGATTTTTCAGAGACTGTAACAAAAAAGATTATATTTTCTATAATAATTAATATTACTTTTCTATTTCAGAAGGACATCTAACAGCTTAAGTTTAACCATTAATTAATTCATTTCCTTCACACAAACATATGACACATATAAGATATCAAATTACATATTTGTATTATATTTGTTGTTATATTTCTCATGATTTCAGTTTCACCAAGTGGAAGTGCAATCGCCTTGATGCAATATTTGGGTATATAGACATTTTTCGCGGAATCAAATTAAAAGCGACCTTAAAAGTGTTTGCCATGAAATTGAGCTGAAAAACTGGCTGTGCGAAATATCGAGCAAAGTATTACATCTCGAATTTGGCCAGAATTATTATTTATTCCTGATTAATTTTTGATCTTTTCAGTTTATTTTCGTTATTAACCTCCTCAACTTGGAGCCATCAGTCACTGCCATGGAGGAAAAAGTGACTTTCAAGTAAACTAAATTTATATGCTTCATTTAAGGGCTGCATGTTGTTTAAATCAAATTAAATGCACACGTAAGTAACTCTCTAGAAAAAACAATATTGTGGAAAAATTAACAGAACTCTGTAACAATTCTCTTGGCAATCAAACTATGAAGTGGACGCAGGAAAATAATACATTTTGTAACGAAGCCATAGAGAACAACTGAAGAAGCTCACAAAAAACAATATCAGCGCACTGGGATGATTGCCAATTCAAATGCGATTTGGAGATTAAAATCCACAAGGAGCTAAAAACAACAGATTGGTGTGTACTAAAGTTTACTGCAAAAGCGTCAGCTACAAATGCAAAATCTGGAAGAGTCACAAAAAATTAAAGCGGCAAACTTCATACGTACAACATACAGTGCAGTAAATGATACTTCATGCGGCAGTAAGAGGCATTAAAAAATGTTACAAGACAGACAAGAAACGAAAACTGTCTGATAAACTGAAAGGATAGAGGAAGCGGAGAGAAAAAAGGAGCTTTTATTACAAGGACAGCAGCATCAAATAAGAAAGAAAAAATTGAAGCGGCGTACAGTGGGACAATTTCCCAAAAAGAAAGAATAAGATTCGAATGCCACAGCAGCGGCGGAGAGGTGGAGTTTGAATTTCGAATTTGTGATTTTATTGGATGCAACGTATCCCACATTGTTTCAAAGGGGATATATGACAAATTACAAACAAAAGAAGTTCCTTAGTTGTTAGGTGATTTAAAAAGGTTTACAAGGTAAAAAAAAACAAAATATATTCGAAGCCAATACGCGCGTTCGCCTCAGACTAGGACACTGCAAGTTCTCCCATAAACACCTTTTTGAACAAAGGGAGGCACCATGTTGTACAACGTGTAACATGCAGCTTAATGTAAAACATATTTTACATGAATGTACCTGTTACAACTAAATCAGATATTCCATCGTTGGGTCCATACTACTATCCGATCTCTTAAAAAATCCATCAACCTCATCTATAAATATATATCGAAAATTAACTTCCAAAAATTAATTTAAAAATAATTTTAATTCCGAGTCGAAAACCTCTGCGGCCAGAACTCTTTTTTCTCTTGAAGATTTATCATTATAATTGTATTATATTAATAAGTAAATAATAATAATGAGTTCATTATTTTGAGTGCATGGATATGAAAGACTCACATGTGTAACAGGTATCTCGTGACGCATTATGTTAATCTTATTTTATTGGTGAGATACAAAGTTTGTGGACATGTCGCGTTGTTCTGTTTTTAAGCCCCCCGGGACTAGATTTTGCCTCAGCATACTGCCAGCTAGGACACAGTGCTTTTCGGACTCTAGAACGGGCGAGGATCCTCGATTGACACGACAACCAAACGTGCAAAAAGCTTTCAACCAACATTAATTGGGGACCAGCATGCTGCCTCAATGCCATTAAAGAGGAATCCTGGCGTTGGTCAGTTGGTAACCACAACCAGAACGTTTCAGCCACCAGAATGTTGGTGGAATGTGGTTAAAACTGAAATCCCAAGAAGGGAGTTTGATAGGGTGCAATCTTCCCAACGCTCTGTTGTTTCTACTTTAATAAGGAATCGGATGGTTGGAAATTATAGGCTGAATTTTTTTGAAGCCTGCTGTTCTTTGGAATTTTGGGCTACCATATCAGGTGCAAGAAATTGCCCTTGTCAGATGCATTAATTTAAATATATTTCTTAGTAATATCTCAGAATAGAATTAGCTTAGATTGGACTAACAATGGTTCTTTTGACAATGTTGTAAGTGACACAAATGGATTGTTCACACTACTGTAAGATATTTATATATAGGATTTACTAAACATATTTCAAGATCTGGCAATTATCTACACTTAGACCAACAAAGATTTCTGGTTAACGATTTTCCACACAGAGGTTTAAAGGTTATTCTACAATATATTATGCAAATAATGTTTAATTAATGTTTTCAGCATTTATTATTCAACAAAAAAATGGGCAAACAATGTGGTTTGTCCCCTATCATTTTTTAGGCGCCCCGCACTCGAACAATTCCTTTAAAAACTTAACAATTTTAAAGTTCGAATGCCGTCACTGTGCGCCACACACAATGAAATAAAAACATTTGTCTTCCAGAAACGAAATTGATTGAATACTCTTTGCTTACAAAAAGAGACAAGTGGAAAAAGGAAATGCTTGTGCCAAAAAGGATGTTTAAAAACAGGAAGAGGAAATTAAATTGAATAAAAAGTCAAAACAAACGTAAAAAAGGGAACACTTTGCATAAAACACGTGCTTAAAATTTTAAGCAAAAAAAAAACACGAAACAAAAATGTATCTAAACGGGCTACAATCTCTTGTATAAATAAAACGAAATATATTAAACATTCCGGGGTAAATAAACCTAAATTGGAGAAAACTCAAATAAATATGTATGTACGTACGACTGAAAAATCTAACCATTATAGAGATGGGAAAATAATTTTTTTAACTGAAAGGCAAGTGAAACTTACCGTATGAATTGCAGGAACCATTAGTAATGAAAAATAGATTTAGCAAACCCTGACTGTAGTCTGTTACTGCTTTGTGTGCAGTTTTTGCATCACAGAAGTTTAGGATGAACTCTTTTTTATCGTTGGAAATCTAAAAGATAAAAGATAAAAAAGAAACATTTTGTTAAAGGCCAAATTATTTGATAATGCAGCAGGCACAAACTATATAAATGAAAACAAATACTTTTTTCAAATTTATGTTGCAGCCAACAAAAGAAAAACTACAAACAAAACAAACAAAAAACTACTACATTTTTGCAATTAGAAATATAACACAAAATATGTATTAGTCGTATATTTGGCTCGAAGTATTGATAAAGTATTAAAAAATATTTGTATAAGAAAAATATACCGAAAAACTATAATAATTTCAATCACTAATAACATATTTCTCTTTAAAACATATAATCATTGCCTTTGCCATTCCTTTTTTTTTTTTTGTTATCCGTTCCAATAAAGCACAGGCCTACAACTTTATATTAATTATATAAGTTTTAATTGCTTTTGAGATAATTAGCAGAACGTCACCAGTGGGATTACGCTTGAAGTATCCTAATGAGCTATAAGCTAGTGACAAGGTACTTATTAAAGCCGCACGACCAACGCTGCTAGAATGAAGATTTTACCTTAATTTTGAAGATTTTTTAATCGGAATAAGATTTTAAGATATATTTTTTTTTGTCAAATATAAGATTTCTTGTTTCGTCTAGGAGAGGAGCTCAATTACAGCCTCCGGCTAAAATGATGCAAAAGAAATGAAATCGAAAACCATTAAAAATTTTCTTTCCCCGATAATCGACGTCATGTATAATCGACTTCCTACTGTACTTCACTAAAACAAACATATTGTTTTCGATGCAAACTAAATCGATTTCAAATTATCCTTAAAAAATTAAATTGCTTTGAATTTGTAGTATTTTTTGCTCCTTTTATAGCAAAAAAAAAAAGTAGTTCCGCTATTTGGAATTGTAGGTGATGATATGAGTAATTTTTGTAACTGGCAAGTTACAGGTCGCATTAAAATTGCAAATTTATTTAACAAACAGTTTCAAATTCAAATTTTTTCATTCCGTATAACAAGTTCGTGATAAGCCACGAACTGCATTTCAACCTCACGCCTCTCTTTCCTGCTGATATTAAAGTTTTTATTTGCATTTATTCGAAATGCAGTCATGAATTTAAACGGTGTATTGATCTGGCGAGTACGTGCAGGTTTGTTTACGTACCTTTATTTTACCTTCATTGGCGAAGACTGCCTTCTTTAAATTGTAACTGACGCCCAGTTCAGAATTTTTAATTTCACAGGATTCTTCATCGAAATCGCACATGTGCGGTGGACAAATAACGTTCGTAGCCCAAGTGAATTCGTAGTGGCAATCTGCGATTTTACGCAATTTTGGTGTACCCTGAAATGACACAAGAGTGATGAATAAATTCAAATGATTAAAAATGCTGTCAGCGGAAGAATTTAAGCATAAACGAAACATAAAAATAAAAGTTAAAGTTAAAGTTTGTAGGTGTTATTATGTCATACGACTTAAAGTTAATAAAATTCATGAGAATTCGTACATATGTTCCTGTTAGGCAAGATGTGAAAGAAATTTAATGTTTAAAGAGAAATTCACAATGTTGCAGTTTTTAGTCTTTGTTGCAGTTGCACTTAAAATGTTTCCCCCTATTCAAAACTAAGGACTTTTTCCAGTTGGCGTATTTTTTAAGGTTTTTTTTTTACTGTTTATTTCAGGGCATCAAAACTTTTCTAAAATTACTTCTAATTGCAACTGTTTACTTTGTATTTTATGCAATGAATTTTTTCAATCTTTGCACCACATCTTCTCAAACTTAACCACAAGATGCTAAAAGATGCGGACAACAATGGAAATTTAATGAACAGAAGTGGCATCACACACCATAAAACATTATGAGAGCCATCAGCGGGACAGGAAAGTAAATGAAATAATAATAAAATGTCAGCAAATTTTTACAACTTTCCATGGTCGCTAGGTGGTAGGTGGTTTGAAAACCACCAAAGTTTTTATTGCCGCCAAGCTTCATGCAAGACTGGTGTCATTGATAGTTCTGCAACAGCTTTTGCAATAATATTAAAAAAAAACACGAAGAACGGCGAAGCAACACAAGCAAAAGCAACTGAAATCGAAAACAATGAACTAATGAGTTCGTAGTGCGTTGAAAATAGCCACAGAGGTCAATCAGTGCAAATAAAATGCAAGGCAATATTATGCAGATGCCCAACAATTGAGCTGATGGCCATAAAGATGATGGCGGTGATGTTAATGACGATGACGATGATGAGAACAAGAACGAGAACAAAAAGAAAGAAACGTCTGTAAAATGGATGACAACAGCAGTACTAAAGATAAATCAAAAAGTAGTTAAAGTTTGCACTTAGAAATTGGTAAAACAGTGGGATAAGAATACGGCACTATTGAATAAAAGACATGTGCGCATGAGCACGAAACTGATGACTTTCATGCTCGTTCATGCACAAAGAACTTTTAGGTTTTCAGGCACCGCCAAATAATGAAAACGTTAATGAAGAAAAATTTCAAATCTTAAAAGGCCAGCGCATTATTTGGTACAAAACAAGGCAAATGCTAAACGATAACACATTTTGAAATAAAATATCCAATTCACTAAGATTTCGTTTGCGGAAAAACATGTAAATGTCAAACATTTAAAAGAGATGGAAACCAAATTTTGCACGCTATTACATGCAATTCTACAATTCGGAGTATATCTGACAACAACAAAGTTTTAAAACTCTTTTCATACATCCCAGTTGTACAGTGTTTGGTGGAAGAAATGTTTGAAAAAAACTTGTCTATCGTGGATGCGACTCAAAAATATTTGCAGGACGATATTTCGTGTAACCTGTTGTAGCATTTAAAGGTGCATTTAGCAAATATCGTTCAGTATATCAGAAACCTATGGCTCTTTAAACCACGTTGACAGCCAAAAAAAAAAATCGATGAGTTCGTGCTCCTGTACAGAACAGTTTAATCATTTTAAATATTCCAACCAATAACTTTTAAAGAAAGAACACTCGAATTGCCTTTAATCTTTTACCAACTCTCGAATATTTCGAGAACCATTAATTTGTTAATTTCAACGAAGTGGAAAAGCATGAATCACATGGACTGATTAGATACAACTTTCATTACGGAAAACACAGACTACAGGGGCACTGCACTATTAATTTCATGGTCGAAAAGTGGTCGTTGTGGTCGTACCAGCTCAAATGATTTCAAGCATTCAGATCACCTACAACAAGCAACAAAATCAAGGGCATGGTAATAGATGATCGGCCAACTCAGTCGAGGAAGTACATCTCGTTGTTTAAAATATACGTTATCCGCGCCATAGGTGTCACAATTCTCCAAAGGAGTGTTCAGGAGCTATCGGAACGAGGTTTTGCCCCATTTTGAAACTGTGAACGACGTATGGATGCATCACAATACCCCAGCTGCTACAGAGCAATCCTTGTGGTCTAAAGTGATATCAATGAAAATATTTATTGCTCAAGTCTTTTGGAAAAATTCACTATTGACTTAAAGCAAAGACGACCTCAATCAGCGAAGAGTAAAATATTATCGCACAATGCACAGCTGCAGACTTGTCTAGTCACTATGAACCTTGAATTGGCCTACAAACTGCATATTGTAAAGTTTCAAGCTCTAACGAAAGGTCCTGTTTCCAAAATTTAAGAAATTACCGCTTTGTACGAAATTTACAGCAAATGGAAACCTAATCCCCATTTTGAGAGTCTAAAGCAAAATGAAGAAAATAAAAAATCTAGTAAGAGAGTGCACCAAATGTAACAATCTTAAAGGGCGACTAAGTTAAGTAATAACACGATTTGCAGAAAAAAAAAACTTTTATTTTGTCCAGATAAATTACGGAAATGTCAAAACCTAATTAAATTTTTCTGGAGAAAATATTTTTTTTGCAGTTTATCAGTTTTTTTTCAATAAACTGCAATGATTGATGAAATTACTTCAAACATACGAAAAAGTAGTACCGTAGTAATCGCGTATTTTGCTGTTATATTTTACCCCAATTTCACACGGATTCTTAACGAGATCTATTTCCTTTATTTGCAAAAATACTTTTGCAACAACTTCCTTTTTTCGACACTTCGACCATTTTCTTTCGCCTACAACACAGTGCAGCTATAAGAGATTTGAATGAAAACAAACGTTTAGCATTGTGTTTCAAACAGCGGGATGTAAAAGGCAACAAACAATGGCGAAACAAGGATTGACAAGACAACAACAACAAAAATTATAATAGATGAAAATATGCAGATAAAATGGCCGCTGACAACTGCATATGAAAAGCACCACAGGTGGGTTAAGAGTGAAAAAGGGAGCAAACAAGTAGGAAACAAATGAATGGGACAACAACAATGGATAGAGCGGGCGCCAACAACAGACAAACACAGACACATACCAAAAAACCAACAAACTGTAACAAACGCGTGCACTAATTGTGAGCACTGCTGCTCCCTCAAAATAATATTGTCTTGTTGGTTTCAAGCATGACTGCACACAAACATCCGAAGGTTGCAGGTCCACTGTAGAGAAAGAACAATTTTGAAAAGCGCAACGCTTTAAGCATTTTTCCACTGTCGTTGAAATAAAAATTTCAATACGAAAACTCCAACAGCAGAAAGACAGCAAAACCTGAAACATCTATTGCTTTTTAATACTCGTAAAATAAGAAGCCTTTAATGTTGGCTGTAAAGTCGCAGGAACAACAATTTTAGTTGCAGTACGTCAATATTTTACGTAGAATACAAGAAAAATGTATGGCGGTACAGATTCAATTACAACTTTTGTAAATGCGGACTTGCAAACGGGTTTCGCGCATTCAACGAATTTTGTGTCTTATATCATAATTCTTTTATTGGAAAAAATTCTTCAGCTATAATTTGGACAGAAGTTGCTCGATGAAACAACAAAAATATTTGCTGCCAAGTCAACTTTTTAAACTGATGGCACATTTTTAACTGGCGACCATTCTGTCCGCTGTCAAGTGATTTTTCTTTAACCTGATTTGGCATTTCAACATGACTAGACTGACGCCTGAACAACGTTTCCAAATTGCGCAAATTTATTTTGAAACAAGATTGCCGTTGCTACCGATTTTCATAAGCGAACTTTGTTTAGCGATTAAGCTGATGATAATTCTCAAGTGTATGTTGAGTCTGCGTGATGGGCTGGTGGCATCATTGAACGTTACAGTCAATGGTGACCGCTACCGAGCCATGGTTACGGACTTTGTCGTTCATCAATTGAACAAGCCTGATATGCAGGATCCGTGGTTCAACAAGACGGCGCAACATGTCACACAGCTCGTGGCATAATTGATTTTATTGAAGGAAACGTTTGGTAGCCGCATAGTTTCACGTTTCGGACCCGTGAATTGGCGTACGATTTAACGCCGCTGGACTATTTTCTATGTGAAATTTCTAAGTCTACGCTGATAAGCCCTAAACGATTGACCACTTCGAGGAAACCCGTGTTATTGACGATATACGGCCGCAAATGTGGGAAAAAATAATTGACAATTTACCTCCTGATTAGATTATCTTTCGAATAAAATAAATTAAAAAAATTATTAGAATTGGAGAATCTCTGGTAAATTACCGCTTCGCGAGAAAGTTTCAGTTGTAATTCGAGGACTTAAAGGAAATATTTTCACACACCGTGTACTGAAAATTTGATATCAATATAAAAATAAAACACAAAACTAATTTGTTCAACAAAAGGCAAAATGATGCACTAAACAATCTATTTGCATTTGTACAATAAAACTTCCAAAAAATTATAATTAGTCCTCTCTTCAATGCAATTAACATTTCAATGATAATAAAGAATTTTTCGTAATTACAGTCTGTCATCAAGGCAAATTTAGTCGTAACAATATGAAAATATCGTTGCTAATTATTTAGAAATTAACTTTAGTTTCATATTATAATTATCAACTTACCTTTCCAGCTCGCATATCGCAAAAGAAATCAATTCCTGACGACAGTTCAGTTTGACTATGACCGGGACAGGGATCACCCATGAAATAACGCAGTTGGACATTTGTGCGATTAATAGCTACCAAAGAGGCTACAGGATAACCAAGACTCTGAAAATGAAATAAATGAAAATGTAAAAATTACAAATAATTTTAAGACAGAAATTCTTCACTATATTATTGTATATTTTTCCTGAATAAGATTTTTTCCAAGGAAAGCAAAATATTGAAAAAAACTGTTTTTTTTTTAATTTTCTATAAAAAATTGGAAACAACTCAAGCTTCAAGAAAATTAGAAATTCATAATCATATTCTACGTGGACTTAATGTGACTACGATGACGGCTCTTGGAATATGTCCGAGTTATGCAAAAACGCCAACAAATTAGGATCAAGATAATTTAAGTTTTTTTCTGTATTGTTAAAATTGAACTATAAAATGTCTAATTACAAAATGAAATTGAATTTAATACTGATTTCAAACAATCGAATTAAAAAAAATAAGATTTATTTTTTAACATAAATTGTGTGATTCCATATAATTTCGGTCATAAAATATGTCTCCTTTTTTACGTCATTTGTCAAACAACATTTGAAAAATTAAGCGGAATTAAGCTTGAAGCAGTATTTTTCGTACATAAAAATGAATTCGACTTATTTTTAATCTCCGGTGGAATTATAGGTACAAAACCAGTTATTTAAATGGAAACTTTTCAAATTTTCTTTTTTAGTTTTTGTTAAACGGTTGGAAAATTTTCACACTTTATTTAAAACGAGATTGCGGTTTCCAAGGTCACCCTTATTTTTGTACATATTTAAAGCATTTATTTTTTAATTTTGATTTATTTGCAATCTGCCCTATTTAAGCCATTAAGCACATGCGATGTGCAGGTGCAATGACAAATTTAGGACTAAGGAAATATTGCAGTTATATCCAACACATGTGAGCGTTTAAGCCTTCTTGTCGTAGCGCTGTCATCTAATAATCGCTTTGCTAGAGAGTTTTTTGGAGAAAGCTTTTACTTAATCTTTTGATATTTTTTTAACGATAACAAACCAAGGGGCCATCTTATTAAAGTTAAAGTTATCGGCCGGTATATTTCCCAAATACCGATGTTCGATTTACTGGCAGTTCCTTAAAGTATAATACTTTAATGTCTACACCGACTTAATAATTGCCTTTTGTACATCTGTATTTCATTGCATTGGTTAGACACCGACATGGCCCTTAGTAATCAGTATAGCTTTCATAACTTTAGATTTAAGCGCTTCTTCTACTTCAGACCACTCTTAGACATTTAACAAAACCTCTGTTTGGTATTTGACAACCACAATCTTCACTACGCAGAACAAATTTGATATGTTTGGATATCTCCGAATTTACTTCTCCATCTGGGAACGCATTTTCCAACAGGGAAGTCAAGTGATTTTGTATATAATATGTCTGTATATTGATACTTCACTTGATGTTTGAAGTAAAAAATCGTCTAGAACACTGGACCCAGTAGCCGTCCTTTTGATATGATTTCACATATTCCTGACCTTTCATCACTACTTATTAACACAAAAATATCTTATATCATAAATAGATCATTTTTGAACATTAAATATAAAGTAAACATTAATAAAAGTACGAGTAACATCATTATCGAATGGATAATGTATGCTGACAAATACAGCGTTTATTTTCAAACACGTCATTTTATAAAATTCAGAATGCCGATTAAAAATTTATCAGATTTCACATTCAGTGTTTTTTTTTGTTGCTTAATTTCTTTGAAAAATTTGATATATATTTATAGTGTAAAAGTAATTTTTTACGATCACTGCAATTGGGGCAATAAATCCCACATTGTACAATAGTAAATGTGGCAAAGAGACCATAAACAAATTGAATTTCGTGAGGAGATATTAAATGAATTCGAACTTATATCCATATGTATGTATGTATGTACATATGTTTGTGTGTGTGTGTTTATTTAATCTGCAAAAAAATCCAACTTGGAAATTTATTATAAACCAAGAAAGAAAACATCTTTAAAATCATTTTGATATTTTTCTTCTTCTTTCGTCGAGATTTTTATTCGTCTTGCAGTTTTGTTTCGTTTTAATGGGAGATGAAAACCAGGCGAAGAGAAGAAATGAAAAATGCATTAAAAATTGTTTTTATAGAAACAAACGTGTTTTTACTTATTTTTGGCAATTCATCTTTGTCTTTGCTGAAATGTGCAGAATACACAAACATACATGCGAATTTTCTCATAACTTTTCATATGCCATGAAAAAAACATATACACAGTCTCGAATCTCGTAGAACTGAAACATATAAATTGATAAAGATTTATAAGAGCAAACTGTTAAAATGCCTTTGTAGAGGAGTACAAAAATCAGATTAAGAAAGTAAATGCAATCTCTTGGAAACACTGAAATTATAAATGGAATTCACATCTGCACGTGCATGTGCAGCGAGTGGTGAATCTGTAAGGGCCACAGGCCCTTTAAAATGCCTGAAAATCATTCTGTTGAATTCAATTCTTATAATTATATCTGTGGCATTTTATCGTAATAGCTTAAGTCGAATTTTAAAATAGCAAAAAGTGCATTTAATTGCATTAATTTGAAATACTTTTTCTTTGTCATTTTTTTTTTAATATTCTTTTTATATTTTTCAGTACGACTTTAGGTCAAATAATTAAGAAAATGCAATGATTTTTTCCTTACATTTGACCTAAAGCCGGACTGGAAAATATAAAAAAATATTAAGAAACATAAACGGTCAACAAATAAACAAATTTCTATAAATTCTATAAAAAATTTCTTTTTCGTATTATTGAGGATTTTTTTTGGAAAATTTTTATATAACAATTTTTATTATTAAATGCAATTTTTCACTGAAATATTTGCTAAAAATTTATTTGCGTCTTATCTTGACTTAAGCTGTTATGATTAAAATCCACCGATATTTTCGTTTTTGTTTTTCTTGAGTTAAAATCAAACTATTTGGCATAATGCACCGATTTTCTGAGAAATTCGTGTACCGCTATGAACGCACAGAGTTTTTTTTCCACAACAACAAACACAGAAATGTTTGCCGAGGCTCAAATAATGTCAATGCGCTTGCGCAGAATGCCTACCAATATATGATATTTTTACGTCACTGACATGATGACGGACGGCCTTTTCTACCTGGGTGGAAATCAACTTGAATTAGTTACGGAGTTTTTGGATTAGGCGTTTTTTTTTTTTTTTTGGCTGTAAATTAAGTTCTAACGAGCGTGTTATCACGATGATAAATAAAGCTGGTGGTGTGTTCTCGTGTGCATCAAACGTTGGTCAAAGGAATCAACTGACCCTTCTGTCTACGTAGCACAACGCTGAACACAAATGCAAGTCTTCCCCGATATTCTACAAGATTCTCTATTGTTAATCTGCCGACTTTCTAAAAGTAGCTTTTTTTTAGTAAATTTGATGAAAATCAACTTTGAAACTCTTCTTAGATCTACTCGGAAGTTTAAA
This sequence comes from Epicampocera succincta, assembly GCA_932526305.1. Taxonomy (NCBI): domain Eukaryota; kingdom Metazoa; phylum Arthropoda; class Insecta; order Diptera; family Tachinidae; genus Epicampocera; species Epicampocera succincta. The sequence goes on from OW052034.1 coordinate 67,219,037, forward strand.
CCACTTCACCTTGAGTGCCTTGAAACGAATTATGCAAAAGCCGACCCCCCTTTAGAAAATTGTGCAAACATTTTAAAGATTTGTATAACTTGATTGGTTACTCTGTAAATGTTGCTGCTGTTTGCAAACATCTGTTTTGGAAGTAAACTAAAAAAATGTAAAAAGAAATGTTTGCTTAAGATATAAAAAAGCAAATATTTTTAAAATAATGTGACGATTTAGCACGTTAAAAATCGTTGCACATATTGTGGTGGGATCTTAACTTTAGAAAGCCTTCCCATGGTTTTATTACTGCAACTTAAGTACTTCAAATAGGTAAGTAGTTTTTTAATGCTCTTCCAAACTCAGATCTTACAATATTGTCAGCAAAATATTTTAATACGCACAAAAAGCGATTTTTTTTTTTGTTGGCTAAGAGTTCAAAAAGACAATACTTTTTCGATACAATTGAGCACCGGCCTTGGTGCTGAGCCAGTAGTTTTTTATTGAATATATTTTCCCCACTTAAAAAATGTTAAAATAAAACTCATGTAAAATAGGAATCATGCAAAATATGTGCACACTTCTAGGCTCAAACAAGCCATCTACTGAAAGAAAAACTATTCGATTAAAATTCCTATTAGCATTTCTGAACAACGTAAAATACGTAAATCTATTGCAAAGAAAATATTTGGTTCACGGGCCTCCTCGTTGCTTTCTTGTTACCGCTCGCATTCTCTTACAAACATATTTGTGTGTCAAAAACATTAAAATAAATTCTTATAAAATAAGTTTGAAGAATATTAATGTATACTTTATGGCACAGTGGAACAGAATAATATAACAACTGCAGCTTTTAATTTTTAATTTATTGCGAAAAAAAAATCCCAAATAAAATTCTTAAAGGAAGCGGAAGTGACACAAAAAATTACTCTTTCCTGGCAAAGAATTGATTTGTTAAATTTTAGTGACGTTGTCAGGGGAATACGAAAATAACAGTTTTTATATTGTTTAATTTATATATTACAAAAGAACTAATAAAAAAAATAAAAATAAATACATGTTTTTGCTTTTTTTTTGACATTTTGTTTTCTTTTAAATAAATGGAAGTACTTCACAATTTAATCAATAATATGTATTTTATTCAATCATCTATTGTAACCACGGCATCGAAGCGTTCTTATCACTTATCATTAAAGGTTGATTTATTTATACAATCGTACTTAAAACAATCGTACGTAAAAAAAATTCCATTAAAATATTCGCGTTAATTAAATTAAATCTTGAATTGTGATGTCAACTTAAACAAAAACACTAAATAGCGTAGTAACAAGATTAGTCTTTTCGTCTCCAGGTAAAAGTCTTAACTTGCTCAATATCGTGAAGAAAACAAACAATCAGCTGGCTGTGTAACGGTGTATTACACGACAGCTGATGACTCGATATAAATTTATTATTGTAAGAATTATTTTTCAAATTTTTATAATTTCCTTGTCAAACGTGTAATTTCAACCATCTAAGAAATAGCAATAAGACAAGAGTGGCATTGTTTGATAAACATTTCTTAGGCACTCGGCGCTGTTCTGAAAATCATATTTTTTTAAAGTGTGTTCAAATCACAAGAAAGGTGTTCTACATATAACAATTTATGAGATAAAAACGTTCAGCTGCATCAATAATTTTGTTATTTTTTCGACTTTTCTATAATAATCGTTATAATAAGTTAAATAAACAAATTACTCAATTTGTTGCTTATTAATTTTTTATACAATTGGTTATTATTTGAAACAAATAAAATTTGTCTGCTACAAAAATGCTATTTGTTGTTGTGTTTTCAAAACAATCAAAATAAAGAAAACAGCTGATTTCTGAGCAACTGAAAATCATATTGAGAAACATAAAAAGGGTGTGATTTACACAACACCAGAAAATCATATTCGTACTTTAAAAAGCACATGTGATTTCCAGAACAGGAATGAAATGGCCAAATATAATTTATTTTCTTTGTATGTTTGGGATGCTCATGCTTCGCCCTTGTAACACAGTTACAGTTTCATGTATTGCACTAATTATTGATTAAGCGGAACTAGGCCGTGCGAATCTGTTCGATTTTACAACACAGATCCATATAAACAAACAAGAGAATTTAGTTTGTAGCCACTATTGGATATTGATGTGATGTATCGAGAATGAAGCTCTTTACATCCATCATGAACACAGCAGATTCAGATTTTGTATATGATTAATGTTGAACGCTTCCTTCTGTTCTCAATTTTAAAACTAGATTCCCATTAAAACAGTTCTTTCTAATCACACTCATACAACCGATCACTTGACTAGTTTCATATCAATAAAAATTAATTTCCAGCATTAAAAATAAAGCGGACCTGGTCGAGTAATTTTAACAAACGTGTTGGTTCCGTTTGTATTTATCTTCAGAAGAATCGACAAACAAAACAATGACGTCTCGTGAATTTTAAAAACGACTACGACGCCTTGTTTATTCTTTATTAATGTTTTACGAAAAACTCGTAGCCATTGTTTTTTAAGTCCGACACCCAACAACGGTTGGGTTTTTGAATCTTTAATATACGATTATATTAAAAGTTCTGTTTGTGGGTTTGAAGTTCTTAACAGATTGGAAAAATATTTTTGGTTTTAAGACGCGGCAAAAACATATTGAAAACAACTACTTGATTGCGAAAAATGTTCAAGATTTTCTTTCTGGTTATTTTGTTGCTCCATACCGACTGTGCATCTTAAGATTTTGCTTCACTTTTGTTCTTATATAGATGTACAAATAGTATATATGCGTCTTTAAGTTCAAAGACGACCAGTACAATATCAGCATAAATTGAATCTGGTGTTCGGGCATAAAAAACACCAGTAGCAGCAGCAGTTCAATGTGATTTGTATGTGGAGTTCAGCAGCATCATGTTCTACGTTTTCCGTAATTTTTTTCAGTTTTGTTTGAGGTTTTTAACTTTTTATCGATAAAGTTGTTGACCATGTTGTTTTTCTTTCTTTTCTTCGTTTTTGCTGATGAACTTTTCTACTAAAGAGTTTTTTCCGTTTTATTTTCAAGGATTAAACAATTTTACCTCGTGGTCATGGCTGCCAAAGACACTTGTTATCATCGTTTTTATTCCCACTTTTTCTTCGTCATCATTAAGTTTTTTTAAGCATATACTCGGGCCAGCAGAAGACTTTCTCACATACCCATATATACATATGCACTCTATATACACACATGTATGTATGTATGTATGTATGCATACACATATTTATGTTTGTATGTTTGTTGTAATGCCGACCACAGTAAATACAACAACCGCACATAAACATTGATTGAATGGCCAAACAGTTTGGAATGCTGCAGCACGTTTTAAACATTAAATACTCGTTTGTACACAGGCACATACATACACACTCACACTTGCACTTAGTTGTACAACGAACACATATATGTACATACATACACTTATGCTCCTTGCATGAATTTATACTTGCTTAAGGACGATTTAAGGAATCGAAAACTCTTGGATGGTTTTTTCCCCTTCATTTTGCTTTTTCCATTTGTTTAAGGAAATGTGTTTGTGGGTTTGTCGATCGATTCCATTTGATTTGATTTGATGGTTGTTGACTATAAATTGTTGTTCCTTCTACTTCGTTTTCATCTTGCTTCTCGAAACTTGGCTGGCGTTACTTTCAGTGTATCTTTCTTCTGATGGATTGTATTGTATATTTGAATGTGTGTACGTGTGTGAGTTCGCCTGATGCTGAAGTTCTATTCTAGTGTTTATTGGTGGTTAAATGATGGTTTAGAATATTTTCTTTCTTCAATGTTGCTTTGAATGTTGTTTTTCTTGTGGTGGTTGAAGATTTATTTGAAAATGCAACTGTCGTTCTTGATTAAAAGACTTTTAATTATTGCTTTGAGAAATTCATTTAATGGAACGTATGTGAAACTGCGGATTTTAAGTTAATTGTTCGTTGGAGTTTCTTCGAAAGCTGCATTAACACCCTACCGCCAAAAGCACTTGGGCACACTACAGTGTTATGGTACCTAATCAGGGCTTTCCGTAGAGTAGGTTTTGCCCCGTTCTACTCCAAACTGGTGTACGCTTTGTAAGGTATAAAGAAAAATGGGGTTTCTCACAGCAACCAAAACCCTAGGAAGTTCATGCATGACTTCGGCTATGCAGGTTCTTTCGTAACCGTCGCCAAAGGTACCAACGTGCTCCCTTAAAATTACTGCCTCAACGGATGATTTAGTAGAGTCTAGAGGTTGTGGGTTCTATTCCTAGCAAAGACTTTATAGTTTTGTGTGTGTTTTTTTTTTTTTGTTAAGAAACAGCAGCACAAAAAATGTTCAGTTGAAAAAAAAATGTATGTTTGTACTAAGAGTATGTGTTCATGTATATGTATATATTTCTCTCAAAAATAAAAAAGCTGTAGTTGCCGATTTTACCAATTCTTTATATTTATTAAGTTTAGAAATAACGACTGCTGTTGCCGACGACAGCGAAGTTAATCCAGAGACAACGAGGAACATTGTTGGGGCGAATTCTGGTGAAAGACACGAAAAACCATGATTTAACATCATCGTTGGGTATAATTAATTAATTAATTTACAGTATTGTTTGTGTGCATGTGTACTACAGACACATGTGGACTTAAACTCGGATTTTGTCAAACTTGGAATTGTTAAGTTGTTCAAGAGTTTTTTAAGAGTTATTTGGTTATCGACCTGAATCTTCGATTCCGAACCTGTGGGACAACGCAGTAGAGGACGCCCACGGAACCGATGGCGCACACAAGTGGAGAGGGACCTCAACCAACTTGGTGTGCAAAATTGGAGAACGCTGGCTAAAGACCGTGCCAGCTGGAAAACTTTGTTGTTTGAGGCCCAGGTTCACCACGGACTGTAGCGCCAAAAGAAGAAGAAGAAGATTTGGTTATCGACGAGAAAATCACACCCAATTTTAATTGAAAGATAAGTGTTAATTTTATTTATGGGGAATCTTCTTTAGTTTAAAGAGATGTCATGCCTTGCGAAATAGATATATACGTCAGCACCTGCCATTACGGCGGAGCAACTCCATTTGTTATCAAAAATATTTTCTACAAATCAAAATAACAAAATCTGTTAAGTTTGTTGAAATAAAATTTACACAAAAATATTCGAACCTGCGAATCCGAGAGAAAATGTATTGTTTTCAACTATATATATCTTGTTGCCTACGTATGTATTTCTAATTGCAAATTCAATCAATAGATTTAAATCTGAAATTCATGCAAGTTTTCATTTCTGCTGCAGAACATTTAAATTGAATTGTTCATATTAACAATAGTATTATAAATTCACATCATAATAAGATAGTCAGTTGTGGCACTGTCTTAAAAAACTTTGAATTTATATGAATATTTTAAAGTACAATAATAGTTTTAAATAGTAATTTTAAGGAACATTTTTTAATAATATTTTTAATATATTATTGTTGTCTACAAGCATATTATTCATATACTATGCTGCTCATAAAATTCTGTGTGCAGTAAACAACTTATACATGTAATAATATTAAAAAGAATACAAACATTCGTCACGCGACATATTTAGTTTTCTTCTTAAGACTGCTTAACACATCACATACTTAAAGTGGAAGCAAGAAACCAAAAACGATTCGAAAACAATATGCTGAGCAGAGGCAGAGCTTAAAATACGAGCCAATCGCAAATTATGAGCATATGTTTTTTAAAGCAGCAACAAAAGCAATTTTGGTTGCGACGCTCCTTGTTTTTGTAGCTTGAAATTAAAGTTTTGCCTTCATAAAACTCTTTTTGCTTTTATAATGTCGTTGCAAAAATCCCAACTGAACAACATCCTTTGAAATTGGCAAAATATTGAGAATAAAAACATGAACAGTTTTATTAAACTGCATCATAAGGACACGATAAGAAACTATTTCCTCTTTGCGCTCAACAGGAAATCCTTTGCTGCACACACACCATCACATGGTTCGCAAAGAGTTAACAGATGGATGGGTGAGACAAAGCACTCTCGCTGTATACGGAACATTTTATTGCCAACATTTATTCTTGGAAAATCATAAAAAAAATATGAAATGTAATGACACGGCACATATTGAAGTGATTTTGGAAAATTAACACTTATTCAATGAGGCCAAAATTCCCATTAAAGAAAAATACGGCAGCAAGTGTTTTTAAATGCAGAAAATAAAAATAGAGTTTATAGAAAAATAAGTCATGTTCGTGTGCTAAGAATTGCATCAGTGAAAGCGATTTATTGAAAAATACTCGTAGTTTAGAATCAGAGAAAGAATGGAGAGAAAATTTAACGGCTCCTTGGAAACTCCGGAAACTAAAGGTTGCAGACACACAGCTGGGGTGCGAAAGCAACGCTGTGAAATTTTGTTTAGTGCGAAAAATGAAAGACAGACACACAAGGTTTTTGTTAAGGAGGTACAGTGTGCAGTTCACGATAATTTGTACTAGACATATTTAGACGTTTTTTGTTTCTCTTTTCCGCTCTCCGTTTTATCCATGTTGGTGCTTCATGCCATTTTTCTCACTCCCAAATTCATTGCAGTTGGATTTGATTATATGCCAGCACCTGCCTTGATGGCTATATCTGACAGTGGATCAAATCCATTTGAGTGAACAGGGTGACGATTCACCAGCGCCCCCGTGTGGCTAGTAAGGCCACATAGGTCGCAATTTCTTATATGCTGCACGGCACAAATCATAAACACTTGCTTAAGAGCTCGGGCTATGTAATCCCCTCTGCTTTATACATTTCCCCAGAAGGAGAGAAATGACTAGGCTCCTGAGTTGGTGGCCCGAAATACACAAGAAACATCAGGCTTTAAATCAGCTCGCCTGACATACCCCTCAATCTAGTTCCTTGCGTAAAACAGACCTATCGCAAGGCAACAGTACCCAGAAGGTTTTCTTCTTCCTGCGTCTTTAGTTTTAGATCACATCAGAGTGCCCTGACTGGGTGTGAAATTGTCAGCGTTTAACATGCACCCGAGGGACCAATTTCATTGCCGTAAAAAATCTAACTGGGAGGTTGTAGCTTCGATTGCTAACAAAGATTCCGGGTGTTTGTGCAGGCAAGCAAAAATAGCTTTCCAGTGTTGTATTCATTCCTAAAGAAATAAAAATATTGTAGGATCTGCAATGCGCTGGCAATGTACTAACTATGCAAATGGCCACCAGGAGATAAATTATCCGTTCGGACGGATGTTACAAAACCGTGTAATTTCAGACCTTATAATTTCATTGCCAGATAATTTATCTGTCAGAAAAAAAATTGCCTTTTCAAAAGATTGTAATTGTACGATTGTGTAGGCAGTGTTGCCAATAGAAATATAACTCTGGCAAAAGCGTAATTATCATGCGTTTTAATTTAAACACATTTTCCAGTAAGAAGTGAACTTACAATATTTGGCAGTTGTCTGACAATGTTGCCACAATGGTTAGATGCCTGACACTATTGTACAACAATATGGTAATAGAAAAAATTACAGTGAGACATTTTTGGAAAAATTTTTACTGACAGTATAGTAAGATCTGCTAACCGTCTGCCAATAGACGAATATCGGTAGGCCAAATGTCAAACGGTGTTTCTGTGCAAATTTGTGTATTCCTTTACGAATTACACTCGTGGTTCTAGTTTATGTAAGGTGAGGTGATGTAACACTGACGACTTCACTCAAAATCATTTAAAATCTTTAAATTCTTATTTGACTCATAACTCAAGGTTGACGATATGTGCAATATGTGTGTAAGTATATGCCTTAATGCATATGTGCTCTTATTCATTTCCGTTACCATTGCGGTAAACAAATGGCACTTGAAATTTAACTTACACTTACGTCGTACGTAAAGCATGCACGGAAAGAATTTCCACACAAGACCACACACTTTATATGGGCACAACAACAAATGCATTTAAGCACTACAAACACTTGAGCAAGAAGAAGCTATTAAAAATCTAAATGTACAGAAATCGACGAGTAGCGTTACAGGTTGGAAGTATTTTTATACACGACTTAACATTATTTAACAAAACTTTTGCACTTAAAAAAAACACCAGTTTTTATGAAAGACATTTTTCAAGCTGAGTCCAAAGTTTGTTGTCTGGAAATTATTTTTAATTGTAAAAAATTTAAATGTAAAAAATTCAAATGTTACACAGGCGTTCGCAATTCGTCGGATTTTTCCTCAAAGAAATTTTCCCACAATTAGAGATGGAACTTTTGTGCTGAGGAAATGAGTTTTAGGGATATAAATTTTTTAATTGTAGTATTTTTTAAACATTTCCTAAACGCAAATAATTTAAAGCAGATTGTTTGCTGTGTGTAAGCGAGTCCCTAGTTCTTAAATCGCTTAGAGCTGATTGCAGGTCTTTTTATATTATTATTAATACAATAAAAATATAATATTCCCAGCTCCGTACAGGCATTATTGGAGCAAATTGGCTGTCTTTATAAGTTTGAATTTTATTTTTTTTTACAATTTTAATTTCAGATAAATATTAAGTTTAAAAATTATGTTAAACTCACAGAAGTGTTGCAGTTTTATTTACCAAATATTCCTTGCAGGACGACTTAAATAATGAAATTTTGTTAACTAACTTCAAGTGACCAGATACGAGTAAATCCCACAAGTTGCTTAGTTTTCTCTAGCCAACATTTTGATTTTGAGGGGTGAGGTAAACAACAAAAAATTGTTTAAGATTACACGTCGGAACTAATTAATAGATAAACTTGTGAAAAGAAAATTGATTTAACACTTTTTCGACTTCTAAGTGCTGACGAACCTTTAATAATCCTGGCAAAAAAAATTGTATATAAGCGCTCAAATTTTAACTCACCGTGTGATTTGCATGACTTATACGAGTACGTTTGGCAAATAAATAAAGCAATAGGTAAATGAAACGAGTTTCATCAGTCACGTTGTCATTTATTTAATAAAAATTTTTGAATTTTTCTGTCGCTTGCAGGCTTTGCTTTTATACTCATAATGAAGTAAACAAAATGTCTGCAACCTGAAGGAATGGTTGCATTTGTATTCCTCTTGTGCCTCGCCGACGATAGATGGGGTGAAAAGGCAAAACTAGGGTTCTGTTTTATGCAGAACACTTCTTCATATTCGCTGTTTATTTGGTATAAATTGTTTTATGAAAATATTCTTCATTTTTATCAATCTTCATTTGTTCGACGTGGCGCTCTGAAACTTTGCGTTTACAGTTTTGTTTCAGCTAAATGCAATATCAAACAGTTTTCTCATTGAGAACGAAATCACCTTACAACTATATTGTGCGATTTCTCTATTTTAAGTTTACAGTGTTCTAAAATAACACAATTGTAGAAATCAGTTTTATAATTAAGAAAAATACGTAAAATTATTGTTTGAGGAATGCGTTTTCTTTTTATTAATATGTTGCATTGCAATAGTAATATGTTTGAACATATAAATGGTATGGTTGGGCCTGACAACTATGTGATTAAGCATAACTATGATAGGATAGATCATGGCAATGATATAGTTGTGTACAATGATCATATATGTTGGTAAAACAACTCGTTTGTTATTGACAATAATATGGTAAGCCATGACAATAGTATGGTTAGTCATGATTCACGTCATGCTGCGTACAATATGATTGGTTGATATGAAAATATTATAATTGAATATGACAACTATGTGCCTGAGAAGAACTATATGATTGATCTCGAAATTACAGTATTATAATTAGAAAGGAAAAAAACTCACAGCTATGTGATTGAACATAACTGTGATAGGATAGATATAGTTGACTATAATGATCATATGGTAGGAAAAATAAAATTCGTTTGTTGATGACGATAATATGCTAAGCAATAACAATAATATGTCAAGACTTGACAATAGTATCCATGTCAGTAATAGAGGTGAGTGCAGCATGATTGACTGTGGACAATAGAATGGTTGATTTTGAAAATAGTATGCTTAGTTACACCACTTAGATGGTTGCATTAAGCAACTTTATGTTTGCATAATATTAGATTTTGTTAATTTGAGCAATGATTGTGCTGGCAAGAATTCTTTTCAATAACAAAAGTCTTCGTCATCTGAAATTATTGGCAAACTGTAACATGATTTCTTAGAAACATTAAACTTGTAATAAAAGGCACGAAGAGAACGTCATACGCACAAATTTATCATTTTAAGTGCTTAAGATGCATTTCGAAAACTTGAAATTGTTAATTTACACGATTTAATTTTATCCCTTGATGTAACCAAATAAATTTAATTAAAAATATGCTGAAACGACAAAAAACTTTTAATGAAATTGCGAACTAGAAAACGTTTTATTTGCTACGTATTATAGAGAGAATAATTACAATAATGGTCATTATGCGCCTGCATGAAGAAAAAATTAAAAAAAAAAACATTAAATTAAATGAGCAAAAAAGGTTTTTTCAATGTTTTTTGAGCAAAAGCAGATATTTTCCACGATAAATTTTTTCATGTATAAAAAGTATATGTATTTAAACAAACTTTTTTCTACCAAAACAAAAAAAGAACCGAAAACAAAACTTTGAAACTAAATTAAATGCACTGTTAAACATTGGGCACACAATTAACAGTGGAGTAAATTGCAGATTTCATAAAAATCTTTCTGTGATACAGATTATATTTCTTTGATGCAGATTAGAACTCTCCTCAGAGGGGAAATGTTTTACAGATCAAATGACTAGGGGTTATACTCTTATTTGAAAAAATTATTAGCGATGCAAGGAACGGAGTTGAAGCTCTTCAAACAGACATATTTAAAATATACCTGACACTCAAAGTCCATTCAGAACTCAGACAACTCAAAATATGGTGACGCTGCAACTTAAATTAACAGTCACTTTTTCTCAGTTTTTATAGCTTCCAATTTAGAACTTTGGATTTGGATTTTTTTTTTGTACTCGGGGGGTCCAAACCCACATATGCAGTGCATTTGTCCCAGAATTTGGTTATGGTTTTTATTCTATATTGCAGGGATGAGTATATCAGAATTTAACTGATGCTGTTTTGACTGTTTAGTAGACAATAACCGGTCAGACAGCAGTTTACATAACATTGTATATTTTTGTGCTGTATTTGTGTTTTTTGATATTGTTTTTTATTTGAAAAAAAAAATTGTTGGCTACTGTTTTTCCAGGAATCGAACCTACGATGTCTCGACTGTTGGTCTAATACTCTACCAACTCATCCGTCGATTTGATGCAGCGACAAATTTGTTACGCAACATCAGAGATGCCAACAATTTACAATTTCAAATCAATCAAATCGTTTGATCAGCTAGAATCGATTCACTTGGACCAATATTGCGAAATAAAAAGTGCCATTTTTCGGGTTTTTAGGCGATTGCGGTTTTCTGAATAGTTTTTTCAATTACAAGATGTATTTCTTTCTGCAAAGTTCCAATCCAAGACTTCATACGAGTAACAGGTGAGATTGAGAGCGCAGCCAATTACCTTTTTTATAGTTTAGCCCACCGGGGATGTCAGGACTTTGAAGTAAAATTTAATTTTTATACTTTTAACGAACGAATGTAAGAAAAAAAATACATATTTGGGAATTCGCCACTTTTTGTTGTCTACCAGCAATTGTTTTTAATTTTATGAATTCGCTTTGGTTCCTTGTTTGAAACGTCATTTCGCTTGTTTGAAACGTCATAATAAAGCGAATAACTTCATTTAAATTTTGGTGCGCTATAGATCTTATCTGGATTGACATTTTGAATATTTGATAATTTTGTTTTTAAAGGGTGGTTAAATTGTATGGGCCGATGTTGAATGTGAACCACACCTAAACGCCAAGTTTTTTTCCGAATTTTATTTGACATTTCTCTATTTCAGACTTACTCAATTTGAACCATGGAGAGATACACAATCCAACAACGTGTTAAAGTTATCCAGACTTATTATGAAAATGGGAGTTCAAATCAAAATGCATATCGTGCACTTTGTAATTTTTTTGGTCAATTTCATCGTCCAAATGTGCGTACAAGCGCAAAAATCGTGGGAAAATTCGAGCAAACCGGGTCTGTAGAAGATGTGAGAACACCAGTGCATGCTCGTACAGCTCGTACTGCAGAAAATATTGCTGCTGTTCGCGATAGTGTGTCTGAAGAGCCGTCCACCTCAACTCGTCGTCGTTCCCAACAATTGCACCTCTCACGCTCGTCGTTGATGAACATTATGCATAAAGACTTGCATTTACACGCTTACAAGGTGCAATTGGCTCAAGAACTAAAGCCTCTTGACCATTCCAAACGTCGTGAATGGGCAGAATGGTGGCAAGAAATGGCAACAGTGGATGATCAATTTTCGAAGAAAATCATCTTCAGTGATGAGGCACATTTTCACCTCAGTGGATTCGTCAATAAAGAGAATTGCCGCATTTGGGCGAATGAGAATCCAAGAGTGATTGTCGAAAATCCAATGCACCCACAAAGAGTGACTATTTGGTGCGGTTTATGGGCTGGCGGCATCATCGGGCCGTATTTTTTCCAAAATGAGGCCGGTCAGGCAGTTACTGTGAATGGTGTTCGCTATCGTGAGATGATAACGAACTTTTTATGGCCCGAATTGGAAGATATGGATGTGGACGATATGTGGTTTCAGTAGGACGGTGCCACTTGCCACACAGCTAACGAAACAATGGCTCTTTTGCGCAACAAATTCAATGGCCGTGTTATCTCACGTAATGGCGATGTCAATTGGCCGCCAAAATCATGTGATTTGACACCGTTGGACTTTTTTCTTTGGGGTTATTTGAAAGAAAAGGTGTACGTCGATAAGCCAGCAACAATTCAAGACCTAAAGGATCAGATAATTCGGCACATTAACGGCATAGAACCTCCATTATGCCTCAGCGTCATCGAAAATTTGGACCATCGGATGGAGGTGTGCCGCCGAGGTCGCGGCGCCCATTTGGCCGATATTTTGTTCCATACATAATTGAGTAATACCAATACATCATAATAAAATAAAATTACAATAATTTCCTAAATAGTTTGTGTTTTATTCAAAATCAACATCGGCCCTTGAAATTTAACCACCCTTTACAAGAATTGTAATAAAAAGCGGGCGTCAAAAACTAAGACCTCTGAAAGACAAATATATTAAATTTACAGAACATTCTTCTTCCCGATCGTTCACGGTTTATTAAATTTTACATTTTCGATTTGCCAAAAGTTCAGTACTATTTAAATGAGTCACACAAGATATGAGTCCTTGAGAAACCACCAAAAACATATGGGCATTATATAGAAAACCAGAATTACTAAAAATCGCTCATAATTATTGACAGCGTTTGGGCAAGTAAAACCAGATGTGAAGTTTGTTTAGTTTTTCTCCGACTTGTACCACTGTTTTCATATCAAACAATATTAAGGAAACGGAAATATCATACGTATACAAACTCTTATATATCAGAGGAAAACCGTTCGCCACATCTACTTAAATTTAAGTGTTACTGTTACGCTGGCACTGGAGAGTGTCCACATACACTTGTCTCTTATATAACCGAACCGAACCGAAAACAAGGAAAACTTTTTTGACAGTTTTCTTACGTTTCGCTTTTTATGACATTATTGTTTTGCAAAGTTTGCAAAAACCGAGACAAACAAAAAATTTATATAACTATTTTTCCTCCTCGAAGAAGAAGCAAACAACAGCAAAAACAACAATGGCAGCAACTACAATTTATGGTTATAAATTAATACACACATTCAATTTTTAAGGCAAAACAAGTGTCCAAGAAGGAAAAGAAACAGCAATTTATTTTAAAATTATGTAGCAACCGGATGTATTGATAAATAAATAAAAACATCAAATGGGAACATAAAGAGTGTATTTTTGGATTTTAAAAACTTAAATTTATTACGGTATTTTTTATAATAAATGATTGCAATATATCAAAAACTCTACTACGATAATACTGTTTAATATTTTCTTTAACAAAGTATTCAAGTAATAATTATGGCTTGAACTAGATCCTGAACATTATCCTCTTACTAAATGTGAAAGTCTGTAGTTTTAAAGGAAATAAGATACAACATTAATTATTGTTGTACTTTTTTTGCAAAATATGTGCACTAATTTGAATAGGTAGACATCTAAGTAGACTTATTTAGTAGGCATTTTACCCAATCAACAATGTGGCCAATTATTGAGGACCAGAAATCACAGAAATTTCAGAAAGACGCTACTTCGAAACGAATTTTAACTCAAAAACGATTGTATTTTTATGTGCAAAAACACTATAAGAAATTTTGTGTAAAAAAAAGCAAAAAATTACTAAAAACTAACAAAAACTCAAAAATTTTTCCCGTAAAAATTTAAAAAAAAACTAGTTGATTTAGCCATAAGGCTAAAATAATAAAAGCATGTATTTTTTTTAAATATTAAATTAATTTTTAACTTAATTTTATATTTTTTTTTCAATGCGACTAGAGAAGGTTAAAAAATATTTTATAAAAAGAACATGCGTGACGCTGGGAACTGTTTTGAAAATCGCATTACACAAAAATGATTTTAAATCACCAGAAAAGTGTTTTATGTACAAAATTTTGTGATTTTAAAACATTGAGTTGTGAAAATATTTTTTGCAATCACTTTGTTTTTTACTACTTTTCCATAATAAACGTCATAATAAATTATTTAAATATATTACTGAATGTGTTTATTCATTTTGTATGCAATTCGTTGTTTTATTTAAAATTTAAAACAAAGTTAAAGTTAAGAAAATTTCAAGGGACCTCTTGCGCTACAAAAATATTACTTTGTGTTGTGATTTCGGAACATTCAAAATAAAGAAAACAGCTGTTCGCAAGTGTTCTTTGGAATTGAAAGTCACATTCACAATAAGCGTGTGAGTTGCAAGAAACCAGAAAATCACACGCGTGATTTTAAAAGCACGTGTGAGTTGAAATCATGTAATATTCAGAACAGCATGGATAAAAATATGGACCTTAGCTCGTAAAGAGCAACTTGCTAATTTTAAAGTCACATTCACAAACACATAAAACAAATTTCAAATGTTTTTTACATAAAACTTCCAAAGGAGTATTTTTAACAGTTAATTTCGAACTTATTTTACAGCTATCCTCGTATTGAGGAAAATTACCACCAACATTATATGAAATGTTGTTCTTATAATTTTTAAATCCGCAAAAAGCTGGAGTAGGCTTAATAAAATTCCGATTTAGGTCCAGTTTTTCTTTTGCCATTTACTCATTCACTTTGATGTATTAGAAATTATAATAGATGTATGTGTGTATTATACATATGTATGTCCTCGTATGTGCATATGTATGTACATGAGAAACATTCAGTTGGTCCCCTTAAACAAACTAAATGTTCAAGGAAGCCTAAAGCTTTTTTGGTAAACAAATTGAGAATGAAAAATCTTCCACAGTAGAAATTTGAATTCCAGCTCCATAGTAACACACGCACGAACTCATACATGCGAGAGTATCCATACATATGTATGTTTAGCTTTTGCAAAGATAAACGGTTTAAGGTTTTAAAATCAGGAGCAATAAAAAAGTATAAGAGACACCCAATATGTTAAGTGTGCTTATTTATATTCTACATACTCGTACACATTGCAACATATGTACATACATACATACATACATACCTGTTCTTCTTCCGGCTTGCCAGTATTGCTATCAATTTTGCCCATACACACGGCCGAACCACCCGAGCAGCCCAAACCAAATGTAGGCACTAATGGTCGACAAACATTCAGGAAAATCTACAGATAATCAAAAGAAAAAACAAACAAGAAATAGAGAAAGAAAATTTATACAAATTCTTTTATGCTTTAAATTGAAATTTTTAGACATAATTAAAAATGACTACCTGAGACCATACAATATCAGGTAATAACAATGAAGTTTCCAAAAATAACTTTGGGTAAATAATGACTTAAGAATGAGGTTCAAGTTTGAAGTTCATTAAAATTTAATTTCTGATAAAGATATGGGAACAAAGTTTAAGTTGATTAAACTAATATAGAAATTTTCTATGGAATATTTCGGACTGTGTGAAAAGAAATGCTATCGAAAAATTTATTTAGCTGCAAATTTGCGGGTCTAAATAGACAAAATACGAATGTAAAACTGAGATCCCACTATCATTGCAATACATCAATTTTGGGGGGTTTGTTTCAGGTACGGAACGTACATAATTTTCAAAAGCAGCAACGATGCCGGCAGAAGTCGTGATGACTATAAACGATCATAATATATCAAGAGACCATAATTTGAACGCTATTTAGCAAATCAGCGACCAATGAAGTATGAAAAGTGCACTGCTTTTCGTCGGTAACTTAAGTGAAGTTTAGTAGTATTTTTTTATGTGCAAACATATTGTTTTTCATATCAAGGAAGCAACTTCTTATTTCATAGAATTTCAGTATGTTCTGTGGTTGCGTTAACAAGCAAAATGCATGCCCTTAAAGCCTTTAAATCCTCTCAAAGTGAGAGTGTGTTGAAATGTGATTGGGCCTTATATTTTAAAGACGCCGATATAATCGTAACCGAAACTGGTAAGCGTTGCAATTTCCAAGAATTTCCAAGAATTTTCATGAACTTTCTCAAACAAAGTTTCTATAGTCTTCTTTAATGAGTGCGTTGATTTTAGATTTTTATGGCATTATTTTATAGAATATGTTATTAGAAATATATTATTTTATATTTTAATTATTATGTACTAATTTTTTAGTTTTAAATACGTTTTCAGTGCAAAATATAAATTTATAGGCTTAACAGAGCCCTGCTACTTAATTAACAGAGGCATGTTAATATTGCAGGTTTGAGTCTGGGGTTAAAAATGTATCTTCACACACATTGATTTTTTATGGTTTTTGTTATGTTAATGAATTATAAATTATTCACATTTGAACACAGGATTCGTTAACAATAAAATTTGTTTTATATACAATATGTATGTTGTCATATTGAATTAACATGAAACACGTTTCATCTAAGTGTAACATTTTTTCATGTTACAGTAAAGAATTTTGTTTCAATGGAAACAACGACCGAATAAAAATTATTAAACCTATTTTTTTTTTTGATATGTTTTTGGAATGTTTCCCAAAAATGTTAAATCAACATTGTTGAAAGTGTTTTTCGGCTTAAAATACTTTAGATATAAAAATGCGAATTTCAAGTCTAGAAATATTTAATAAAAAAATATGAAGTAATTATTAATATTATAATCCGGTTGTTATTTTTCAGATCCGATATTGTCAATTTCGTGAAAATTGGATTCTGCAAAAACAAATTAGCGTAACAAAAAAGATGCTTAAATTGTTAGATAATAATTTTCTGCTTAATAGTCCCGGTAGCGCATCTTAAAAGATCGACATGGTTTATTGCTTTTGAAGCAAAACATTTTAATACCTGCTTTTATTTAAGAAAATCCTCTCAAGTTATAGAACACATACAGTTCTAGGTTATTAATATGAAATAAGCTTTTGCTTCAAACTTAACTGCTCAAGCTAAATTAAATATGTATTAAATGTTTCTATTCCTAATTAAAAATGAGAATAACTTCCACTTCAGCCTGATGTGTTTGCATTTCACTTTTGAGGTTGAACGACATGGGTTCAGATTGTGGTTGGTGGCAAAAACAAAAAGTGTGTAAAAAATTTATAAAAATATTCCTGTCGTATTTGTTATGTAGCGAAATGTATAAATTAACAAATTGTTGTATTGTTTTCGTTTTGAAACAAGAAATTATCAGTTGATTTCAATTTTTAATTTGTTTGGTGATTTTTTGCGTTTCACACTTTTTATTTAGGCAAATGCATACTAGCCGTCTGCTGTCACGGGGATGTCACAACGGGCTGAACAGCCCAGCGGCTCGGAATGGGATTACTATGATCTGGCTGCCAGAATACGAAGGGTATAGAGCTAACGAGATGGCAGACATCTAGCCAAAAGGTGGGTTGAAGGGAGTTTTATGGGCGCACTCCATCTTTCAGCTACAACACCCCTCTACTTAAAGCAGAGATGGTTAACAAGCATCATGAGGAAATATTGAACGGATTCTGATGGTATTTTATATTGAAAAAAGTTTCTCAGCTGCAATGCAAAGAGGGCATATCTCGTGCTAATACTGAATTGGAAAAGTCTAAGAAGACTTTATGGCACCCAACTATGAGGTACTTATACATAATGGAGATATCATGTGGCGAAAAGAGCAGCTCTTCATTACCAACAACAAAATATTGCACGGCTACATGCCGAATAAACAGGACTTGCTGGTCTTGGTCCTTGACACCCTAAACCAACTATGGTCGCAGTATGAAGAATCGCTGAACCCCCTTTATTATTCCACTCTTAACACCGTCTTCACTGGCTTTAAATAGGAATGTTTCGATTCTTCTATAATCGTATAGAAACAATTTCTAGATTTCACACCTTTTTTTCTTTTATTCGGTGCCTTCCTGGCTCCCCTTTCCAAAGTGCTTAAATTTCTAAATGGTACAATATCAAAAAGAATATGGAAAATAAAACGATATTTCCCATTGTCGTTTTTGCCAATATCTACTATACCCTTTTAATCGCACAACCATACACACATACATATATACATACCTTAGTCGATTTGCTCACTTGTTGTGCAGTAATTGAAGTTGAATCTATTTCAGCTTCATAGTTACCGGTCGTTTTTATCAGTGGTGTTAAGTCGATTACCTCCATATCAGCAACATCTTCAGAGTGTTCCACATAGACTTTGGCTTTGCATTCAATTTGTTCCTGGCAAGCCAACTCAGTTTGATAGTTTATTAGGAGTTGGCAATGGGAATTTTCAATTATTTTTGGACCTTCAACGCTTTTGTTCTTAGTTTTGTCACTGTTATTGTTGGCACAGACGAATTCAATTTTTGTCGACCATTTCGTATTTTCTCCTTCATCGCAAATAACGCCATTTTCGTACAACAAATATGGAGTGCCAGTTTGATTAATACGTAAATTTGCATTTGAAGTGCCCAGACTATTCGATTGGTTATTAAACAGACAGGCTCCTGCAAAGAAAACATACAAAACAAAAATCCGGATTTGTATTAAAGTTGAAAACAAGCACTTTAAAGAAAACACATGATGGCTTTTCTTCCGTCATCATTGTAAAATAATGTCTTTTATATTCTTTTTTACAAAATTATCTGCCATCTTTATTGGTCCTTTTTGTTTTCGCTTATCTTATTCATGGTTTTCAAGTTTCATTCAAATTTAAATTTATTTGTTCATAATCATCATCAATTTGGATAATTTATCTCAACAGAAGCAACAGAAATACTTGAAAAAAAATTTACTGCCACTGATAAAAGCAATCAAGTAGAAAAATTAACTCCATAGTCTTGATGCTGTTTAAAATAAGTATAAAAAATCTTTGCTTTAGACTACGAGTACTTTATCCTTACAACAATAATAATAACAAGGCCAGTTAAAGTGAGATGTCTTAGCAAGAGACTGGAAAGGAAACAAAAGTTAAACTACACATAAACAACTAATTCTAGATATTGAGTTTGGGTCAGTTTCCATAAAAAGTCTGTCAGCTTCGTTTTACTCATATTAGTGCGAGATGAGCTGGAGGAACAGCATCAGAAACTAGAAAATTTCCTATAAAAAAAGAAATTATTTTCCCGAGATTTGCAAACATTGTGCAGAGTAGAGAGTGTCATGTATTAATTGCCTTTTTATTATTAAATTACTTTTTACGAGTAGTTCCTTGACCTTTATTACTTAATTGCCAATTTAAATTAATTGAAAAGTTATAGAAAGTTCGCGCGAAGTATTGAAAACTTATTAAAATTACTTATAAATAAATTAACCTGTAACGAAAGTGAAATTAAATTAAGTGATCGAAATTAATTATTAATTAATAATAAAATTTATATAGAGGAACAACAGATTTAAATTTAACCACAAATATAAGAATTACAAGTATAATTCTTAGCAAAAAATTACCTACTTATTGAAACACAGAAAATTGCTAAAAACATTATCACTTATCCCACGATATCGAACATTGAATTTCGCCGGTATTTTGAGGGGCAAACAACTATATATGAACTTTATATTAAGAAATTTGTCTCATCACTCGAGCTAAAGTTTTCAGACAAAACACGATTAGCTCAGATAGTTTGCTTTTAATCAGTTTCTGTTGTTTAAAGCATTGGCACACGTTAACGTTCGATATAGTGGGACAGCACATTAAAGTACCATTAGAGAAAAAAATAAATGATTAAAAAAGGTGTAGACGGGTTGGCACGAAGTAATAGACATTTAATATACAAAAACCAATCCAAATCTTAAACGTTGTTATTTAATAATGTCTAGTTGTCTCCATAGTTAATCGATTTTGCTATAGAATCCGCACTCACTCGACAGTAGATTACTACGAGTAGTAGATCACACACATGCTTTTACGCGTTTTCACTTAGTGCAGTAAAAGAAACATTATTTTAATTTTCAGTTTGAAATATTTTTTATTCAATTTAATCAAAAAAGATATATATATTTTCCAAAAATTTTAAGTCGTTTTTCTAAAGCAACACATTTAAAGAACATTTGATATTCACTTTTTACGTTTTTCTTTTGTCATAGAGCACAATCACTGTTTAAATGCACTTACAATTTATTAAATGAAAAACTAAACGTAACAAACGAATAAAATAGTTCACAAGAATTTGATTAGAATAAACGAATCAGTTTGGTAGAGAATACTGGATATTGTAGTAGAAACATTTAAAACAAGAAGTCTAATTTCGGAAAAAAATAAAAACACAAGTGGCCAAAAATAGAATAAGTTATACAAAGTCGTGGATAAAAAAATATACATAAACCTAAAATTAAAAATATGAAAAACAGTGCAGACAAACTACATAAACTTATAAAACATTTCTAGTCGTATAATACAATATTCTCTGACTACACATCAAGCCTGAGATACTCTATTAGACCGAAGCCTAAATATTTTTCTTGTATGTCTCTTTTCAAGCTTTCCGATAATGTTCCAATAAAAATTAAAACTACTACTGAAGATACCACTATCAGATAATTGCAGTTTCAGGGCCTAAGTAATCATCAAGTTCCGCGATTGCGGAAAGCATTTGCAATTATTTATAACGTTTGTGCGACAAAGGAACTTTTCCCAACATAAACTTTTCTTCAAGTGTAATTTTTCAGCATCAGCTGGCACAAAATCAACTCATAATTGATTAAAACAGGGGTGTTAAATTTACCGCAGGAATGAATGATTGCAATTTGTATGTCGATTGATTTTTTCCCGCTAAAATTTTATATCCGTACGGAGTCCTCAATAACAACACCCAATATTTTATATTTTAAGTTGTTGTTCAGAATCTACAATTGGTGACCACTTTCACGTCGTGTATTTACAGCATTTGATGCATCACACTATGCCTTAGCATTGCTAACTATTAGATCAATATCTGCCTTAAATTTTCTATGTTTTGAGCTATTTTTTCTGACAAATTTGGACCAGTTAAACTCAATATGTGTTTTCTATAATAATTTGTATCGTCCTTGGCGCCAACTTTAGAAATAATGTTGAGTTTTTAGTTTGATTTTTGCTTTTGTTTTGCAATTAGATACTTTTAATTTCTTATTCACATAATAGAAGTATTCGACCAACAGTCCAGAAGTTGTATATTCGATTCTTACCACAGACTCTGGGAGTTACTGCAGGCAAGCAATTAAGCTTTTTTTTTACAATTACTTTTTCAGCTTCAAATTATAATTTTATATTTGCGACATTTTAAAATTTTTTTTTTTTTGGTCAGTTTTACAAAGCTTTTACTTTAAACTCAAATATTGACCGGGCGATATAATTTAAAAGAAATTTACCCTTTTAGCCAGACTACAAAGTTGCTGAAAATAAATAGTTTTTATTGCTTAACAGATGAGCAATTTTATAACAATCATTTACCACATACCGTCACACTAACAAGCAAAATCTACAACATTAAACGAAATCTACACGCACATGTGGACGAACCGAAATGTCGTTACAAATCATTGTAAATTGCCTAAAATGTTATTGAGAGTGACCAGTTTGTTCGATAGCACTATTCGTTGAGTCAACAATGGAAAACGGACCACGATTAAGACAACGACATGATTTTGTTTTTCGAGGAGATGAATTGAAGGGATTATCAACACAAAACATTATACCGTTGCAGCATCTGAGCACATTCGTATGTATGTTTTCATAAAACGCAGCTACACATATCGCACACACAGCCACGCACACACACACACACACACACACACACAAACGCGCACGAGAACATACCAAATACATATTGTTCTTTTAAAGGACTTCAAGCTGAAAATGATATTAAAATGGAATTTATATGGATGAATTTGCTCTTTGTTTAAATACGTGTTTAAATATTTGCAGAATTTATGTATCTATTTGCAGTTACAATGATTTATAGCTGAAGGTCTAGGCCACACTAGTGTTTTAAAAACGCTTTTTTTTTTTTTGGTATTTAAGAACTATAAAAAAGTAATTAGGCCTCAGCAACTTCTGCGCCTCCTAAATGGTATGTAAAAATATGGCGAGAGAAAATCGATTTTCCATTTTTGGATCGACTTTTTTAATTACGATTTCTGGAATCGATTGAACGAAACTCAAAATCGACTCTTTTTTAGAATCGATCCAAATTTCAAGAAAAATCCGAACATTTTTAGTCGAATGCGAAGGTATAATTTCGTTTGCCTACCAAACATCATTGGTTTTAATAATCAAGGGAAGGATATACAAAAATTTGGAATATAAAAAAACATTACAAATTTGTTAAATAAACTCATTTTATAAAAAAAATATCAGGTCGCGAATAGTAAAAACTTTCAAAAATATTAAGCAACTTAAACTTTTGCAGTACATTTTTGTCATAAGTTAAAAAATAGATCTGAGTTGGCAAACCAATCCATAAGTCTTCCATAAGGTTTTGCAAAAAAACTGATTGATTTATGTGCTCGCTGCTCATCCTGGTGCTTCGCTGAGTAATAATTAGTCCAGCCCTTTGCCGTCTATGGAACATTTTTGCTTTCATTACAGTTTATATATTTTCGATAAGGCGACAGCCACTAGTCGGTAGGGCTTTTTCACTTAGTTTATTATAATTTTATTTTTTTATTATATTTAAAGTATTACCAAATAATTACAAATTAATAAATAATATAATAATAAATGCGAATAAATAAATAATATTTTGGAAAAGTTTTTGACGCGTTTTAATGCAGAAAACTTTGTATAAGGGCTGACTAATCTTTAAAATCATATAAAGTAATACATCGTTTATTCGGTATATGAAAATTGAAAGTATTTTTTTGTTCTTGAAGTAAAATCGATGATCGGATCGATTGCAAAAAAAATATTTATTTTTTGCTAAAAATCGATTTCCGAGTGATATCGCAATCGATTTAATCGAGCTATTGCGATATTTCTGTGGATAGCCCCTGTTTCAGTTTAGTGTGAGACCAAAAAATTATGATTGTAATGTCAACCGTCTTGGACGAGGGTCGAAAACTATAATCAGTAATTCTAATGAGCCTGGATTATTCAGCTCAAAACGATACTTTTTAACCTTACATTTTTTTTTTGGCCTTTAAGAAACCGGGATGGTTTTTTTTAAATCATTTAAATATATATACAAATCAGGCATTTTTGCCATAGAAAATTTAAAAAAAAAAAATTATAAATAAATAAGCAACGAATGATTATTTAAAAACCAGCATTAGACGAGTTATAGACGATAAAAGACCATATGGCAGAAACTTTTTAAATATTAAATCCCATGAAGCTCATGAAGCCAAATTTGTGGTAATTCCCTTGAATTTATTGTGTTTTAATTGAAAAAGTGCTACTAAAGTTTTAAAAAAATAATTAATAAATAAATATTGAACGGAAAGTTCTATAACTCTTAAAAAAACACACTTTACATATACATATACATACATATATAATATATATGTATGTATATTTATATATATATATAAATAAAAAATTATGATTTTAATTTGGCCTTGTCATTAGGAAACATTAAAACTATAGGCAACCATAAAATACAAATGGATTTTATTTAACTTTGCATTGTATTTGCTAAAAGTCTGTGCAAGATGAATAAAAGAATTGCTTATTTCATGGAAGCCAGTTAGAAGTGAAAAAACGCGACGAAAGTCACTGGAACCATCAGCACCAGAGTCGCAAAAACAACAACAATGACTAATATTTTCTGTACAAATGAAAGGTTGTTCGATGTGTTTGCGACGCTGTTATTGTTTACATATTTTGTATAATAACAAGGAAACGTAAAGGATAAGAACAACAAAACAATAGCGATAACTGCAACAATAATAACAACAGCAGCAACTGGAGAAAAAATGCCATAACAATAGCTGGCATTTAGTGGAATTTCAGAATGTTGCAGAAATTGCTATACAGTCGGACTTCGCAACAATCCAACACAAACACACACACACCCAGTCAGTTACAATAGCAATAACAGTTCAAAACACATATTTGCACATTTATTTTAGACAATACGCTGGCAGGCAATGGCTAAAAGGAAATGCGATTGTGTTTCCGTTTCCGTTGTAACGAAGTGCAACAAACTTTTGAATTTTGTTGCACGTTTTAACGAAGCATCTGCATAAAAAATTTATACATGTTTATTTAACAAATTTAATATGAATTTGGTGCAATTTAGTCCCTATTAAAGTTGTAAGCTCTTGATTTGAAAGAAAACAAAGCTGCGATTCCAAGATATTTAAAAATATGTATATATTTAGATGTAGAATATTATAAATAATCCCCCCCCCCACCCCCAACCAGCAGCACGTGCATACACGAAAAATTTCGTTGGAGATTTTCTTCAAAAGATTATGACTACCGGATGTTTTTTGCAACTTAAGGGCAAAATTCCTTCTGTGTTAATAAAATAAAAATTTAAAAATCAATTCATTTAACTGCGACTCCTTTAATTCTTTTCACTTTCTTTTTTTATAATTATAAAACATTAAAAGCTGCTGTAGTTTTATACGTTGTATGTATGTATGTATGTGTAATATTTATGTAATTTAGATCAGAAAAGCAACTTACCATCAGTTTCCAAGCAAGGACTGCCAGCAGGCGAGCACACAGATAATATATAATTCTGATTATCTTGTTGCAGTTTAAATGGTTTATTCATTAACGAACTCATATTAATGCTGTTTTTGACCCCACACAACAACGTATGTATGTATGTATGTGCATGTAAATAAAGAGAAGAGCAAGAATTATTTCACAAGACTTAGTACATACATACATCAAATTAATGAGAAATCAATATTTAACTAAAAGGATACAGGTAAAATAACTCAGCTTACATTTCACTATCATGCTTAATGGTAGTACACGGTGGTAAATCGTTGCAGGCCAATGGAGTAAGAAAAGAAAATTCGTACGAACATTCGTGCAGGCCCATCAACTCCGGATGGGCGTTCTGTGGCAAAAAAAAATAATTTTTATTTAATTAGTAATATAAAAAACTCAATGCGAAAGTATGGAACTATGAAATAAACTTCAATATTTAAAATAGAGCAGAAATAATATTTATAATGGATGCACTGGTTTTCCTTCGTTACTAGTTTCAGACTGTTAAATCCATAAAGTATTGCTAAAAGTTCGTAAGTAGTTTCGGCTTCAGCGAAACCACATCTGTGTGTAGGAAAGAATTATCAAGTTTACTAATAACGAAGATAATCTGGGTGATATGTGATCGATGAGACCATGATACAAGTACTGGGCATTTCGTATGGAACAAATTGTAGACGTTTGTTCCAATAAGTTTTTTTTTTAGACATTAGAAAATCTAAAGGCCGTGTTTCACTATCCAGTCTAGTTGTACGATGTGTCAAAAAAGTCGTGTATCTTCAAAAAGTATGATAGTTTGGCCGGAGAAGTCTGTCCGATTTGCTAACTTTAACGAATACTTTCGTAAAATGTTAGATTACGCGCGATCAGGGTTGTAACTTTGGTAAAGCAGCTGAGTCATAAGAGAAAAACCCAAATTCAAACCATTCTCTTTTTTTCACAAACTTTTTCCAATTTTACCAATGATAGCCTAATAATGTTAAAATTTATATATTCTACTGTTTTGAGAGATTGACTGGAAGAATCTTTTGTTGACAAAGTGAAAAAAACATGTTTTTGCATCTGTTTTGTGTGATCGTGTAACGCACTTAAGAAGCCATTTTGATGCGATTTTTCAGACAGATTTTTATCCGATTTTGCTGTGAATGATTTAAGTTGTGCAGAAAGTGAAGCTACAAGACTTTACGCTTTAATTTACTTATATCAACAGGCTCAGTGAACATCCAATCAATGAAGTTCCCCTGAATAATGAGCAAGCAAAGGATATTATCTAAACATTCGAGCAATTCTTTAAAAATAAGTCCGAACTTTTTGGTAAATGCGTTTTGCAGACTTTTGAGTTTTTCTATTGCCTATAGCTGGAACTAAAGTTTTAATTTATTCATTTTAAAGCAAAACAATGTTGTTTGCGGTTAAAATAAAATCATCTGACGGCGACGTCGTCAATTATAAAATACATATTAAATAAATGTGTTTATTTTCTACGTGCAGATACTATAAAGGGTTTTTCAATAAGAGCGGGTAGTTGTTGAAATGTTACCAAGTAGGAGTTTCATCTGAACGCAACGTCGTCTGCGTAAAACGACAAGTTACGCAGATGCCACCTAAATAAAATGGCGGTCACAGACCGGCAACATCTACCCGCACCAATTGTAAAACACTTTATACAATATAAAAATCAGATGTAACCAGCAGTAGACCTTAAAGATTTTAATACAAACT
Source organism: Epicampocera succincta (assembly GCA_932526305.1). Taxonomy (NCBI): domain Eukaryota; kingdom Metazoa; phylum Arthropoda; class Insecta; order Diptera; family Tachinidae; genus Epicampocera; species Epicampocera succincta. Next base: position 67,245,997 of record OW052034.1, read on the forward strand.
TACCTTTATATCTTTATCACAATAAAAATAGATTGTAGATGAATAATTTGTAGTTGCATTGCAGGATGTTTTTGAGGTATGACGCATTATTAACCTGCCATTTTCTAAAACCGGTTTAGAATGAGCTGTGCCGTAGTTTATAAATCTTTGGAAATCAATATAAATACAAATTACTCATCGATCTTGTCGATTTTAAAGACCAAACTCACTTATCTTTATAGTTTGTTTCTTTAAGTTGCACCAAACACACGCTGCTTTCAGCCGGGCACATGGCATTTTCGCCGTACAACACTGGTTTGCAAATGTTTATGACAAAAACATTTCCCTGCCGGTCAAGAGTTCTATCGTAATACAGATAAAATTTTAAACTATATTCATCTACATTTAAATATGCATTTGTTTTTCAATTTACCTGTAATTGTAATCGCTGAAAGGCATGAGATCGAATGTGTGGCCGGTAGCGGAGTCCCGCACACTGCAAATGTTATCTTTAACGTTCTCCGGTTCGGGCAAGCAGGCCAACGGAGTTTCATATGTTATGTAAAACGAACATGCATCAGGTGCCTAAAAAAATACACAACAGTATCAACACATGTAAATGTAATGAAGGGTTTTTGCAGCATGAAAAAATATTTTTTGATTCGGAATTGAAAAATTTTCAAAATTTAATATAACGCATTAATTAATCCCCTTTTGGGATAGAAAGTTTGTGGTATTTTTCTTAAACGTGGGTGGAAAAAATTTCAAAAATGTGGTTTTTGAGTTGAGACGATTTTGCAACAAATAGTTTATCGTTGGTAAAAATATTGAATATTTTTGGAAATTACTGTGATTAAAATAGATGATAAAATTATATTCATGAATAATTGGTGTGCCTGTATTATGTAATTAAATCTTAAAGTTTATTATTATTATTATTAGTATTATAAAATCTTTCTGGAAATAAAACTTATTGAAATGTACTATAAAGGAAAACTTTATGTCCTTTAGTCTGTAATGCCTTAAATAATAATAACAAATATGGCTATTTCACGGACGGCGATTTCCATCATTGGTCGTACCAATATGGGGCACCGAAATATGTCAATGTCGTTTAGTGCCCAGTAGTAAACTGCTTTTGATTGAATATATGTATGTACTTGTAAAAACTGCTTTAAAACTTATTCTTAGCACTGTCCTGTGGCTGGCCACACCCTTCATAAGCTGACATCATTCACCTGTTTCCTTTTGGCATCGATAAATGTCTGATGCTCTTGGAGAAAGCAAAGATAAAGGAGAGCAGTCTGATTCTTATATTTACCAGGGAATTGATCTAATGTTGTCTTAGATCAATATCAGTTTTATTTTTCAAATTCGATTTTTTTATTCTAAAATTTGATAAATTAACGGATCTTGTATTGAAATATGCAACGAACTCGACTTATGAAGAAACGATATCTCACGGGGTTCAATTCCATGCGACATTGGAAATCAATGCATATTTTGATAGTTCAGAAAAAGGGAAACTAAAATATTTTTCAAAGTAAAATAATGTTGATGCCGTTCATATATTAAGAATTATTTCATTTGAAAAATTTTTCATGTTTTCGTTTTTTCAGCAATCAACTGCCAGATAGAGTTCTGTTTCCGATCGAAAAAGAACACTGTGGCATGAATTCGCGGATAATAGTTTGTTTAACTAAAAAATACAGTATATTTAGCTAAAGACTTGGAATTTCTAAACATATAAACGAAAAAGAAATACTTAAAATGTACACACAAACATACATAAATAACTTAACTTACATAAGACGTGACGCGCGATTGATTTTTGTCCAAAGTATAATCACAGCCCATATAAACATGCAGTTGATAAGTTTCATCCTTATTACTAGAACTTGAACACTTTTCGCCATTAGAAAAACTAAAGTACATTTTACCATTGTAATAGTTCAGTTGATGTTGTGTCCCTAGAAGAAAAACCGTCATGACAATTGTTAATAAGATTGTAGAAAATGCATTCGTCGTTAGACCGAAATACTTTACCTAAAACGTATTCCTTTTTGCTGGACCTCTTGAGGCAAGCGGCAACGTCAGTACGACCATTACAACTGCGCGTAATGTTACCACAAATATTAAATTCGAAAATGTCCCCCAAATCACTGCGTGTGAGATGAGCAAAATCGGACCGTAAGGCACTAAAATCGAATTTGTAACCGTAAATTGGTTCTGTTATTGAGCATCCGTTTGTTGCGAAAATCTGTAAAAGAGACACATATTCGTATATTTTTATTATTGGCTGCAAATTAAAGTTCAAATGGTAAAGTTTAATTTAAAAAAAACAAAAACATCTTTAAGAAGAAACGATTTAGAGCAGAGGCCTACATCCGAAGACGAGCAGTTAATGGATATAAAACTATGTTAAATTTCACTAGTTCTAAGCTAATAATTTACACAAGTTTTTTATTCCAAAATGATGTTTGTCTTTTTAACACTCGCAATAATCATTAAGTTGGAGATCTTCATTTGTTGGCTTTTTATACAAAATAACACAATTTGTTGTCAATATTTTTTTTCAGGAAAAATTCAACAAAATTTTGATTGAATAGGAAATCAAATCATCGAAAAAAATTTTAACGGAATAAAATTTAACATAAATAATTGTCACAATGAAAATTTTTTTAAAAAGCAGAACATATGGCATCCAGCTGTGGGGAACTACAAGTAATTCCAACGTTGAGATACTACAGAGATACCAGTCAAAAACCCTAAGACTTTTAACAAATGCGCATTGGTTTATGAGCAACAAAAACATACACTGAGATCTTCGAATTTTATTGGTCAAAGACGAAATAAATAACTTCAGTGAGAGATACCTAAATAGACTAAGCAATCATTCCAACGTGTTAGCAATCAGTCTTTTAGATGATAGCAAAGAAATCCAACGACTTAAAAGACTTCATGTACTTGACCTTCCCTTCCGAAAATAGAAAAAGTTAAAATTCGTTACTCTGTATTTTAATTAAAAAGTAAATTCTTCTTGTATTTATTTTGTTTTTGGGTTTTAGGAAACTCAATATATGTTATGTTGTTTAAAAGTCCTGAAATTTGCTTATTATTTTAATTGTAAAATAGATCGTAAATAAAACAATATTAAAAAAAACTGACTCTGTTAATATTTTAATTTTGTATTTCATTCTTCTCCTCGTTTTGATTGCCAAGACATGCGAAAGGTCTCTATCAACAGAATTATCTGTAATGCTAGCCCTAGATATTGTGTGTGGTGCTAAGCTAGCAAAACAATGACGTAAACGACGTTTATTTCCAACAAGACGGCGACTCGTCTTTTGTATTAAAAGTTCCCTTACCGGAAGATTGCTTGTGGCCAAGAGCCGACCACAATTGGTCACCAAAATCTTAAGATTTAACAAACAAAGAGATATTTTCTTTGATGCTGCATGAAACATAAGATCTACTACGTCAATGGCCGGCATTCAGAACCACAAATATGGAATTTTTTAAGTTATAGGGGAAATGTAGCCACAATTGTGCGAATTCGTGATGACAAATTTCAGCAAAATGTATGTAGTTCTCTAAACGTATTCCTTCCTGCCGGCCACTTGGCTGCTATTGTTTTCTACTATTATTGAAATACCCTTCTTTTTACATTTCAATAAACATGCGATGATTTCGGTTAAAAATACGTTTTTTCTGCAGAACAAAACGAAACCTTTCTTACTGCAAGACCCAGTATTTACGCAAATAAATTTATGTATTGCCTTTAAATAAACAAAATTAATAAAAAATTAACTTTTATAAATAAAAAAAACGGTTCGCAACCTCGACATTGACTCTGTATTCTTCTTTTTCAAAGGAAAAATAAACAAAATTAATAAGTAATATATATGTATATGTAAGTATGTAAGTGGGCATTCACACTAGGCAGTTCTTTCAGCTAAGCTGATTAGCTTTGTAGCATCGGTGTGAGGGGAACATAAGATGGGTACATACTTGCTTCTACTTTCAATTCGTTCTACTTTCTTATTCGTACTCGGCAAAAAGCATGAGTTTGTGGAAATGTGTGTACACGATAGAAGCAATAGGAATTGATGTGTGGGAACAACAAAGCAATTTCAATGAGAATTTTTCTTATCAATAAGAATTGAACAGTGTAAATTGTGTCTAAGTATTAACCAATTCCAATTTTTAAGAGTAAAGTTAATTTTTTATAATATTTCTCAAAGAGAAATGATGACCGTTTCTCATACAAAGGCTATTAGCCGTCGTGTTCTTAGCGTTCTCTCAATTCTAATTTACATTCGTATGGGTACAGGCACGTTTTTCGTACTGAAACCGAATATCTGTCGGTAATAAATGCTTTAACATTCACTCGCAAACGGTCATCACAACGCTCTGCCGTATTCCTTCGCTTCTCCAATTCAAAGTCTACTGAAAATAGTGCAATCTGGGGACTCTTGATTTCAAGCGAACGTATTGAAACACTTGTTCCCAGTGCCTGAGCAACCAGCCAACAACAAATCAAGTATCGTTTAGCTTTAGCAAACATTTTACAAAATAGTTATTTTATCTTATTAAGTCTGGAGGTTTGGATTCGGTTGTGTTTTTCGATTTGCAATTACTATATGATCTTGTTAAATATATTGGAATAGTAACGTTGGTCGTTATAAACTTATAAGATGTACTATGAATTAAATGTGGGCATTTTCAGTAAAAGGACTTCAAACTTTCACGTCACTGGTAACTTTAATAACTTAATCTATTCAACCATAAACTGATGCACTGAGGCGAATAAGTAAATTGTAAAGTTATGCGAATTTGATTTGTTATATCTAAAAATATTTTATTGCATATTTTCTTTAGTTGCAAGTATACAAAAATTCTACTCATTTTCATCATGAATTGGTAGAGCAGTCGACCAATAGTCCAGAGGTCGTAGGTTCGATTCCTAGCAAAGATGCTGGTGAAAAAACAACAGCCAAAACTCAAAAGCAAAGATTTAAACTATAATATAAAAATTAAAAATATTACATTAATTTGTTGTCAAGAAGTTGTTTTTACATTTTATAAGAACTAAATATATAAAAAATAAGTATGATGTGGTTCCATTAACGCCCATTACGGCTTGCATTCTCTTCTTCATAGAACTTATTAATTTTTGAAGGTCATATTCACTTGGACTTTTGTTCCATTCGTCCAATATTGCACTTTTCAATTCACTACGGGTTTTCGCATGTATTTTTGCAACTTTTTACTTCAGATATTACCATATATTTTCAATAAGGTTCAAGTCTGGATTCTGAGCTGGCGTGTCCATCACTTTTTTACTATTAAACAGTAAACACATTCTCACTGTGTGCTCTTTGTGCTTTGAGTCGTTATCTTGATAAATTTAAATATTGTTGCGCATCCATTGTATTTTCTATAAAACCAAATCTTCAACTCCTTTGTTTGAAAGACAGCACCACACCATAACCAAAATTTTTCCAAATTTTACGGTGGGAATAATATTTTTGTTTTCTAAGGATTTTACAGGCTGCCGCCATACAATGCATGGTCCATCATTATATTGTAATACAGCATTATTTTACTCTCGTCGCAGAATATGACGTCATTCCAGTACTCATCAGGCTTATCTCCATGCTCTACAGCGTTTTTCAACATTTTGTGCAGAAAGGAGTGGCTTCTCTCTAGCAGCTTATGATATACACTGTTTTTATATCGTTTTTTTTTCCTGTTTCTTGCGAAACGGCAACATGAAGTTCCTTCTGAAGTCCTTCTGCAACGCCTCTGGTAAATATTTTTGGATTTTTTTTTTTAACTTTTCTTAATATTAAGCGTTCTACTCTTTCAGATGTTTTACATGAACGACCAGGCGAAGATTTCAGCTAAAATCTCTGCTCGTTCTTAGTCCGACCTAATATAGGGTGTTTTTTATTGAGGTATAGAACTTTAAGTTGGCATCACTTTTTTAACTGGCGGCCATTTTGTCAGCTGTCAAGTGATTAATATTTAGTTTGGTTTGCCATTTCATCATGAACAGGTTGACAAAAGAACAACGCTTGCAAATCGTGCAAATTTATTTCGAAAATAATGGTTCAGTTCGCGAAGTTTACCGCAAGCTCCGTCCATTTTATGGTCGACATAATCGTCCATCAGAGCAATTAATTCGGTTAACCATGGATCGTTTTCGCACTACGTTTACTCTATGTGATAATACGCATCCGCAGAGACGTCGAACAGTGCGCACCGAAGAAACAATTGCCGCTGTAGAGCAAAGTGTTGAAGAGGACCCGAATGAATCGGTTCGCCACCGTGCACAGCAATTGGAGCTTTGTCCATCAACTTTATGGAAGATTTTGCGCAAAGATCTTGGCTTGCAACCTTACAAGATCCAGCTTGTGCAAGAATTAAAGCCGCGAGACCATGCAATGCGTCGTGATTTTGGTGTATGGGCCGAAAATGAGATTGATCTCGATGCTGATTTTCATCGCAAAATTTTGTTCAGTGATGAGGCTCATTTTTGGTTGAATGGCTACGTCAACAAGCAAAATTTCCGCATTTGGAGTGAAGAGAATCCACATGAGACCCTTGAGACGCCATTACATCCACAAAAACTGACTGTTTGGTGTGCTCTATGGGCTGGTGGAGTCATTGGGCCAACATACGGCCCCATATGCTCGAAAAAGTGGTTGAAAATTGGACCTGTAGAATTGGCTTTATTCGAGCCAGCCGCGGCGGCCACATGCCCGAAATCATATTTAAACATTAATGGCATAAAATTATCCTTCCAATAAAGCCAAATTGATACACATTAAAACGATTTTCTTGTGTTTTATTTCAATTCGAAGTTTTATACCTCTAAAAAAACACCCTGTACATTATAAACAGTTTGCCTTTGTAAGCAAAACATATCTGCAATTTCTTGGACACTTTTGCCGATGTGGTGTTTATGTTAAACCAATTGGATCTTTTGCCAGGCATTTTTATCACAAACGTTTGCGTATCTATTCGCGTACTGAAGCATTAAAATTTTAGAAATGTGCTTAAACCCGCACAATGTTTTTAATAACTAACGGTATATATCCATAAACAATTCAAAAAATTTAAAAAAAATTAATTGTAAAAACAATTTTTGCTTTTTTTTTTGCTCAATCACATCCATTAAAATGTTTCTTTTTGCAGCAGCACCTTCGATGTAATGAAATCAAATGGAATTTCATTTGGAAATTATAAAGAATTTGGGATTTTGGAACAATTAGTATAAAGTAAAGTAGAGTTTTTTTTCATTGCCAAAACATTTTCTTGACAAACTGTATATAATATATAATATTCTGCCTTTTTTAATATTTACATAATATTTTTGTGCGTTCGTAATCACATGTTCCACATAAAAACAGCTGGCTTTGAAATACACTTGGTATTCTTCTTCTTTTTTCAATTACCGAGATGTAAGTGAAATGCAAAATAAGGGTGAATACACGATTGCAAGTTTTCTTTAATATATTTTACTTTACGCCTTTAAAATAATAATACAGCATTCAAAGTTAGCAATATTCCAACAACAACTACAATAAATCACTAGTATGGTCTCAACGTAATTTAGAGATCCAATAATAAATGGTGCAATAAATCAGTAATAAGTTCGAAGTGTGATGTTGGTGTTAAGAAATCTAATAAAATTTGTTTTTTTTACTTTAGCTTGTCAATTTATCGCAGTATAAGGTGTCGAATTTTCGTATAATCCAGTAAGTGTAAGTATATCTTCAAAATTGTCATTTCGTATTGTAATTTTTGTGCTCTGGTCACACAGACTACGAGAGGGAAACGAATTCATGCCAAAACAAAGGAAAAAAACTCAAAATAAACAAACAAAAAGCAGAAAAGTCAAAAACAGATGACGAATCAAAACAACAACAAATGCTTATCCTTATAACAAATTATAAAAACAAATAGAATGCAAAAAGAGCCAAATAATTATAAGAATACACACACACATATATGTATGTATGTATGCGTGGATGTGCATTATCTGCAAATGCAATAATACAAACATGTATATATGTATGTAGTAAAAATACTTACCAAAGGATTTTGTTTGCTTACACCATCCGCACATGTGACCTTGAATTGAATGCTCCCTATTAAAAGAAGGCACCAAGTTGGCGAAAAGTCTTTCAACATGACGAGTGCCAAGCAAATAACAGTGCGAAAAATCTAAGTCAGGTGCTACGCTGCTGATGTTAATTTTATTAAACCGTAGCGAAAGGATTGAGGTGGGCTGATTGTGTATCAATTGAATCCAAATAAAATAATTTCAGGTTTTTAAACACAAATGAAATAAACAAAGAAACTTATACATATAATTCACTTATCAGTTGTTATCAAAATACGTATATGTGTACATATGTATAACTGATATTTATTCATTTACACACTTTTATAGGGAAATTTATTATTAATATGGAAAAACAACTCACGAATCGCGCCGGTAACAAAAATTCGATGTTTTAGAAAACCGTATTGTTTAACGCTCGACTTAATTGATTGTTTATTTACTCTAAACATACATACACATATTTTTTGTTACTTTTAGCGTAATTTATGTTTGCAAAAATAACTTCAATCGAACAAAAAACTTCCAAATAGTACAATCCGCGTTATTAGAAAATCACGACGAAACTACAGAGTACAACAAAACTAGCGCAGGTGTAGCAAAACGAAAAGAAATTAATGTCATAAACTGTTGCTTACATTTTCTTTTCGCGTACAGAGTTGTAATAAGTAGTCCTACAGAAAGGAACAGTTTTTTTTAAATAAATGTGTATAAAAGGGGTCTTGGGTATGGAAGCCAAAAACTTATGTATAATTTTCTTTCGTTATAAGCGATATATCAAACATTTCTTGAAAAAAAGAACGCATGATTTTTAATAATATGTATGTGGTCCCGGCAGCTCTGGCCATCAATTTGATATGTTCATAAGAATAAGGTATTTGTTTTTCATTAATTGTACTTTATTTAAAAAATATAACGTTCCATGCCTTCAAAGGCACCTGGTTTTGACATACGAACAATCAATTTGTTCAAAGCGAATTGAGGCCAGTCTATCTGTTGTGACTAGTGAAGTTAATTAATTAACTTTTTTGAAGTTTTTTGCTTAAGAATTTCTTGTATATTTTTTATTTTGAATTTAGTTAAAGGGTTATAAAAAAATCGTAAGCGCATGAAAGTTTTATTATACAGCCAAAACTCGGTATAACGAATGATATAATTACAGACCTTTTCGTTATAATGAAGGAGTCGTTACATAGACAAGTTTTTTTTTACATTTTCTGCATCTAATGCTAATAAAATTGATTTATTTAATTTAATAACTACACAGGTGTGAACAAATTATTTATAGATATTTGTTTTTGAGGGATTTGCAAACCTTTTCGAACAACTTCTTGTATTTCTCGTAATAGAAAAGAACCGTTATTTACTTTTAAATAGCTCTACTAAGTCAACTTAAATCTGCCTAATCGTCCGTCACTTGCGTTAGATCCTCCGGTATACACCTTGATTTAGGAACCATTCATATGTCGTTTTTTCGACTAGTTTTTCAGCTTTAAAATAATTTTTCTTTCAATTTTCTTTAATATACATGTGGAATTTCCTCCTTATTAGCAATTATCGACAAGGGTATACCACTTTTACACTCTTCTAAAATTTGAATTTTGTTCATTAAAAGAAATTCGAATGTATGTATGTATGTATGTATGTATGTATGTATGTATGTATGTATATTTTTGCAGTACTAGACTGAACTAAAGTTCGATAACTTTATTTTTTTTAATATTTATTTTTAATATATAAAATAGTTTTCATTCATGAATGTATTAAGGCGTTATTTATATTGAGCGCCAAAGATAAAGACATTCGCTATATAAGGTAGTTAATATTAATAAAATACATATTCGATATATCGCGAATTCGTTAAACTGAGTATTCGTTTGCTTTGATTGCAATCACTCTTGATACTTTAATTTTAATCACGCTCAAGCGTTTTTGTTAAACAAATTTTTGAATTAAATTTTAATAAATAAAATTTCACAGTTGAAAAATAAAACAATTTCAAAGCAAAACACCACTTAGCCTCAAAATTTTGTTTTTATGAAAAATATACCATTAAAAAATAGTAAACCGTACAATTAATTTGGAATACGAAATATGATTAAGTATTTGGGGGAATATTTATCGAATCGATGCACTTATTTTACATGGTTACTTAATAACAAAACATGCAGAGAAAACACGAAATCTATAGCAAAGTATTATATACATACATATGTATGTACACATACATACATACGTATGTTAGTACGTTCGTAAGCCCAGGCACAAGCTTTAGGCAGGAATATTTTCCCCCGCAAGTTTTTGATGAATTCTTCATTGCGTGCACCGAGTGAAAAGTTTGTAAAATTTTAAGAAAATTTACTTTTTCTGACAAATATGTACATACGTTCACTATTGAATTTCAGTAGTGGCTTAGAATATAAGAAGGAAAACACACAGAAATGTCTGTATATGTATGTACGTATTGTATGTGCATAAGAAAAGAATAAAAGTAAAACTATTCTAATGGCTACTGCTGTAAACCTCAGAAAATTTAGCTCTTCTATTTTTCCATACACTCAAAAATTCAATATCCAAAATTTAAAACGTATGTACATACAGATGTACATATTTTAAGATTTTTATTTATTTGATTTTCTTTTACTGTCGTGATGTTTAGACGATGACTTTGATTTACCGGATGAAGATGAAGAATGTTTTTTGCTAGACGTTGAAGACAAAGATGAATTAATCGAAGATGTTTTACTAGAAGTTATACGTTCATCTCGATGTGTCTTTGAGGAAGATTTTATGTTGACAACAGGAGTCGTTACCTGGACTTGTTCCAATTTATGATAAGGTGAAGATGAATTCGATGACGAAGATGATCTGGAAGAAGTTGCTGACGATTTCGATTTAATAGAAGTAACTGAAGACGTAATAAGAGGCATGGGCTCGTCTGCCATGACAACAAGAGTAGAGGTAAAAACTTCAGCAAGTTTTGCTGTCGGTTTACTTATGCAGCTATTGCACTGCCAATCGTGGCCCTGTTCTTCAGAGGCCTCCTCATCCGTGATTGCAGGTTTGTGGCACTCTTGATGATAAAGAGCACCACACTTTGAACATTCAATTAAGCGATTTGTAGCAGTAAATCTTATTTCGCCGCAAATACAACAATTCAAATCTCCGAACTCCTTCAGATTGGTTTCTTCTTCTGCAGTCGTGGACATTAAGCCTCCTATAGCATTCGGACCACTCACTGCATCGTCTGAGTCTGCTATGGTGTCTGGAGAATCCGAAATGGTTTTAGCAGGGGAACCAACAAGATTTATTACTTCCTCTGTTTCTACTGGTTGCGGCGGTGGCGTTGCAGCTCTTCCTGGGAAATTTGCTTCATCTTCCAATTGTTTTTTCGACAATGTATTTGTTATAGTTTTTTCGCTTCCGTACCGTTTCTTTATTTCCTCGTCTAGAAGTAAACGCAGTTCAGTTGCTGAATTCACGTGTGGAGAATGTAAAAGTGTGACGGCTTTTTTCAGCAAGATTTCAATTTCATTTGTGCTAGACATGTTTCTTTTAATATCAAAAGCAAGCTAAATCTTTTATATAAAAAGTATATTTTGTAACAACTAAAGGACACTATTGAAACCGGCTCCGACTTTGTTCAACCCGCTTCTGAAATTGCATTAGAGTTTATTCCTGCTGTTCTTGTTATTTCACTCCAACATAAGTGTGGCCATTTTAGTTTTTTCTTCAAGTTATCTATTTTTCTTCGCAAATTCATTCATTTGCTTACAATACCCCAAGGCGAATTCATTACCATAATTCGCTTTGATGATATGATGAATAAACTTCATCACTGTAATATTTTCCTTATATGTATGCTGCATACAATGTGCCTAGACAAATTAATTATCATTTATTTAATTCGTGTGGCTTTGTGGCAACGCTATATTGTGCAGCAACCTGTGTACATACCGTTATGCCTTACCCATAGTTTCGTATTAATATTCAGGGCAGACGATTTAAAGATAAGTTATCACGCCAACTGAAGTAAATGTTATGATCGATTAATAAAGCAAATGTATGTACATATATATAAAATTTTGTATAGTGAAATGTGCCGTAGAAGAAATAGTTGATGGAAATTAGCAAACTCACTCTTTTTCTCAAATACGGTTTTCAAAATTTAAATTATTATGGTTTCAAGACAAATTTATTATTATTAACAAGATTAAAGTATTTACATATATGTTGAATAAAAATTAAAAAAAAAATGCTTAAAATCTAACAAACTCGCCAGAGTATTTATATTTTCATAACTCAGTTGAAAAATTTATTATATGAAATAAACTGTATTTTATATGAAATAATCTCTCGTCCAGAAATATCAAACCGTTCAAAAAATACATTCCTCAAAAATCTGCCAAAAACTAATAAGCTTTACTCAACGTAATGGATAAGACTGTAAGGACTCAATACATAATTGACATTGTCCTTTAACAATAATTGGAGTTAGTAATAGATATCAAGATGCTCAAACTCAATTTTAAAAATAAATGACTTGAGCTGAACGTGTTAACTCTGCAGTTTTAACATGTATTTTTTAATCAATAGTAAAAATAAAACAATACAAAAAAAGCAATATCAAAACTTGTTCACAAAAAAGAAAAAATTATTAATGAATTATTACTAATAACTGCTACTCCATTATTTCATCTTCGATAGGGATTGTAGACAAAAAATAATTCTAAGGCGTCTGATGAAATCTGCGCGATTTTTTCACCGTAACTGCAGGCGTTCGAGGACTATCTGCAGAAGCTTCTCCGCTACCAACTTTTCGTACTTTAACTTTTGTAACGGGTGTGGAATTTGAAGTAGAGGAGGAAGGTTTTGTTGATGGAGTATATCTGCTAGATGTACTTTGAACTTCCTGTGAGGGCTCCAAAGGTTTCTTTTTGCGTTTAACGTTAACAATAACATTAGCATCCATACTGACATCAAGCTCAAAATTGAATTCATATGTTTTATTTGGCTTTTTGTTGGGCGTTATGCGATCATTTATTATAGTCTTACCTGACCGCGTTGAGGACAGTGTTACCGCAGGTGACATTCGTATATTAGCTTTAGCATTAAGTGGCGTATGTCTCAATTGTGAAGCGGATGAGTTTGAGGATGTTGTTGTTTTGAGAGGTGACTTTTTTTTTAATGGAGAATTTTTTTTCGAAATGGGTGATTTAGCAGCATTAAGCTTGCTACGTTTTGACGGCGAGGGCGATGAATCTGAAAGCGTTGTATCATTTTTAGTTCTTTTAAGTGAAGTATCTGCCTGTCTTAATTGTTTAATAGTTTTCTTTTTATTTTTTTTATTGTTGCCAAAAACAACATCGCTGTCATCATCATCGCTTGCATTTATTACTTCGTCCTCCGATGTTTTCTCATCTTCTAAGGCAGAATTTTCGCTTTTGATCTTTTTCTTTGTACCCATTTTCGCATATTTGTTGATTAAAGGAGATTTTGTGTTCTTGTTAAAGCTTGAACTTCCCTTAAAATTGAAATCTAGATCACCATTTAAGGGTAATTTTAGAGTTTTCAGTGCAGATATAAACATTTTGCGACATTTTTCATAGTTAGGTGTTTCATTGAAATCCACTTTAGCTACATATTTAAAGTACTCTTTTATAACAGAAGGAACATCTTTTGGAAATATTTTTTTAAGGCTGTTTTCTACATCCGACATGAAATTCTCTTTCGCTTTTTGTACCTTTATTGGCATTGTCAATAGTTTATCTTTCACCCAGGGCAATTCAACGCCAAGCCACTCAATTAAGTTGTAGCCCAAAATCTCTAAATCTGCTCTCATTGTAGGAACGCCAAGATGTGCGTCACGTGAAGTATACTCTATGGTACCGTTGTGCATTTTCTTGGGATCTGGTTTAAAGTCTTTAGTAGTATAGTGTGATGCCAACCCAAAATCTACTAGAAATGCCTGATCTTGTTTGCCATAGCCTAGTAGTATATTAGATGCTTTCAGGTCAGCATGCACATAGCCGCAACTATGTATAAACTCATAAACATCTAACATTTGCAAAGCCAGACGGTAGCAAGTGCCCTCCGGCAATTTGTGGCCATTGGCCAAAAAAAACTTTGCTACATCAGTGCCATATCGTGGCAAAACAATAAAACGATGTTTAATACCATTTACATCTGCAGAACCGTTGCCAATCATATAAGGCATACCTAAATTTTTAATACCACGCTCCTTCTGAAATTTTTTTATATCCTCTAACCTAGCATTGCGCATATAGAAATGCATTTCCACAAATAGCGGCCCATTATCGTGAGGTTCCTACAATATCGAGTTTAAAAAATATTAGAAAAATAAACTTACAGGCAACTTACACATTTAACAACAAAATCATATTTGTTTTCTCCTTTTTTAGAAGCCGAATATATTTCCCCAAAGCCACCAGTTCCTATGGATGGACCAATTTTCCACTCTGTTTTCATGAGATCCTTCAAAATCGTCCCTTCTTTTATTTTCTCTGGCATATTATAGAGCTTTGACTTTTTTGCTGCAGCTGTCTTTTTGGCGCCTCCGGCAACCGGTCCACTTCCATTTCTTTTCGCTGCAATTTTTGGCATTTTGGCTATAAATTCAGAAAACCATACCCCAATAGAGTTTTCTATGTGCACTTAATATTTCACATACACAATTTCGACGATTATAAATTAAAATTTCTTGTGGAAAATGTAGCTTGCCGTTTTTTGTTTTTAAAATTGTTTTGACATTTTTCTGCTTCACGATGACACAGCGGTGTACTAAGCATTCGTTGAGCTTATCGAAGCGAATAAACTTGGCACTACTACTAATATTGCCGGAAAAAAGTTATTTATAAATCCGACACTCTTATTTTCCAATACGGAGTTTAATTTCAGCGTGAATTATTGAAGTTTGCAAGAATTTTATGATGACATGATCTTAATGAGTGGTTCATTTATATACGATTTCAGCTATATGTTATATTATTATTAGTATGGCAGCGTTATTGCATATTCAAATTTTCCCGATAAATTTCCACACAAGAAATGTTTGTTATTAAGAAAAGAAAAATTCTTAAAAATTGTTTACGGAACTATTTTCACACTAATGTTGAAAAAATAAACAGCAAACAACTTTGCCTTAATAATTTTATATATTATTCAAGTGTGCGGTTTTAAAATTTTCCTTCTCTTTAGTCTGGTATAACACAACTGACCGATTGTCAATCTGTGCTACCAAGTTTTGTAATTTTAGGCAGCCATTATTTTTTTTTACTTTATTTGCGTTTTCCGCGTCTCTTCAACGACATTCGTAAAAAGAAATTCGTGCCGTTCGGAAGTGCAAAGTGAGGAATTTTTTTGTGTTTAAAGTTGGGAAAAATCCAAGAATATAAATTTAATATTCATTCCAAGTTTTCATAATTAGAAAAAACATTTTTTTCAATATAATATAATGGTAAAGTTTGTATAAAATTTAAGTTCGCTATTACGGTGAACGATAAAAAGCAAGAGAAGATATTTTGAGTGTGACCAATTTTTTGTTAAAATGTTGGAGTGTGCGTGTAAATTCAAATAAAGAATTTTCAAAGAAATAAATGATATGTTGGCTTTTCATATTCCAACTTTTTGAAAGAAAATTATCTAGAAATTGTTTTAAAAGTATTAAAGCATTTAAGTTCTTTTATAACCTCACTTTTCGTAAGAATAAAATTGACATGGTTCTCAATATTGCTTTTCTTTGCTTCGTTCACTGTTTTTTGTAGTGGTAATTAAAAATATACTTTATTTTTGTTTTGTTGAAGGCTGGTGGTAAAGCTGGTAAAGATTCGGGAAAAGCAAAAGCCAAAGCAGTTTCACGCTCTGCTAGAGCAGGTCTTCAGGTAGGTTAAATAAATGCCCCACAGAAATTGCAGTAAACACAGACAACATCGCAGGCGATTTTCCCGCCTTTTTTGCATTTCTTAAAAACATCGACTTACAGTTGAGGGTGAAATATTTTTTTGAAAACATTTTTGTCTCACTAATATTTATTTTTAGTTTCCTGTAGGTCGTATTCACCGTCATCTGAAAAGTCGTACGACTTCCCATGGACGCGTTGGAGCCACCGCTGCCGTTTATTCTGCTGCTATCTTGGAATATTTAACTGCAGAAGTAAGTCCTTTAACATACAAATATGGTTTTGTTGTTTAGACCTTAGTCATTATTCCTTTAGGCAAATTCACAAGTTCATAATATGCTACTATATGCACACATCTTTACGCGCCAAATATGCTCTATTCTATTGCTTTCTCTTTTGCTCTTGTCAGACAGAAATGTTTATTTTTGAATGTGAATTGTTTTTATGTTGTGTAGTTATTATCGTTGTTGTTTGTTTATTCCTCTGTGTGCTTGTATGTGCTGTACTACTTTTTTAATGTTGATGTTATGTTTAGTTCATTTGTAGTGTTTTCTTCAGTTTGTCTTGTAGCGTCATTTGCCCGCCATTTTTATGTTTTTCTTTAGACTTTTAAAATAAGGGATTCAGATTGCTTTGCATATGCTTGTAATATTAATGTTTTCCTATATCGGGAAGAAAATCGTTGATCAGATCTTAACAGTATGTTGTATTGTATATTATTGTCTGGAAATATTTGTAGGTAGGGTGACTCTTCTAAGTACATATATTCAATGAGGTTTTGAAGAATTTTTAAATTTCGATATAGAATCTAGAGGTTAATCAAAATCGGACTTAAAAAAAAAGACAGAATAGATGGTGAAAGAGAGGAGTTAAAGTTTTTCTTCGCCCTTAATCTTGTGCAAATCCAATTCAAGACATTTTTTTTTCTCAAATAAATTCAATGCATGGGAATTGCTGAATCTTCAAACCATTACAGTTTGAGTTGCCCGACTTTCAAAGTTCTCAAAAATCTGGGAAAAAAAAGTTGCATATCCTAGCAACAGTTGACTTTCAAAATTTTTTAATGTGCACTTTTAAAATACATTTACCTTTTGGTAAAACGTCAACGTCAAATAACGTCAACGAATTAAAACGGTGACTGGCGATACTCAGTAGTTTGTTCAAGGTTAAAATATTGATACTGTAGTTTAAATAATTTTTATTGCTCATAAATTAAAACAAATAGAGAACAGAAGTTACAACATGCAACTATGTACATACATACTTGTAAGGGAGGGAAACCAGGATTGTCGAAATGGGTTTATCCTGAGCGCACAGCCCATTTTTCAAGTCGTTTTAATTTCCCTTTAAATAAATCTAGAAACAGGCAGCAAATACAAACATGTAAAAAACAAGCATTTGTAAATGTATTATTTATAAATAAAGAAATTTCCGCAGAGCTAAACATTGGATTTCCGTTTCTAAAACCATCCGGTTAATGTAGAAATTACTCCTGATTGCGAGTTGGTTTTTTAAATACCTTGACACAATTGTCTTATTTATGTTCTTTTTATTTTGAAATTACTATGTGTGTTTTATTAGGAGTATTTTTTTTTTAATTCAAAGACTGACAGTTGACTTATTAAAACTTACCTTTTTTGATCGCGATGCTCAATGTCGAATTTCATGATTATAGCATAAACAAATATTGATAAATTAAGCAAAACTATCATTGTTCTAAATCCAGAGACAACAAATATTTTTTCTTAACGTTTCTGCAGTACCATTAATCTGTGGTTTAATCAAATTGACGTTTTCGTGTTCTATAAAAATAAACCTGTTTCACCAAAAAGTTACAAAGTTAAAAATTATTTAAAAAATACTTAATTCGTTGTATTTTTTTTAAATTTGCAGGTTCTCGAATTAGCTGGTAATGCTTCTAAAGATTTAAAAGTAAAACGTATCACACCCCGTCATTTACAATTAGCCATCCGTGGCGACGAAGAATTAGACAGTCTTATTAAAGCAACTATTGCTGGTGGTGGTGTCATTCCGCATATTCACAAATCTCTGATTGGCAAGAAAGAAGACAATGTACAAGACCCGCAAAGAAAGAATACTGTTATTCTGTCGCAAGGGTATTAATGCTAATAAATATAATAAACTTTTTTTTTTTTAATTTCTAATAATAATTATATAAATCGTAAACGTAATAAATTTTATTATTTTTTTCATTATATTTAAAAAAGACTACACAACAGAATATATGACCGTTATTACTAAACTTTCGTAAGTTGTTTGTTTCTTTTTTTTTTACAAAACACAATTTATGTACAATTTATGCATTAATAATTTACATGGTTTAATAGCTCATTTTTCTCTCTATATAATGATTTTTACTTTTTATACTTTTCTTTCATAAAACAATCAATTGAAAGTGTTCGCATAGAACAAAATTTAAAACAAGTATATATATATATGAACATGTTTAATATTAATAAAACTGAAAAAATCAATAAATACAAAATTGACAACATTTAGTAAAAACTTTATTTCATGGCTTTTAATTGGAGTTAGATTCCGTGATCTTTAATTTGCAGGGCAAGTTTTTTTCAACAATGTAAAATTGAAAATGTGTTCTATTTTGACTCGATTAGTGAACCAACGTTAGTTCGCCTAACTAATGAAATCTTTATAAAAGCAACCTTGAATTAAGATAGAAGTTCATAAAGATGGAAATAATGGAAAAAGTTAAAAATTAAGAAAAAATGTTCACTTAACCAGCAAAATTAAAGCTAAAAGTTGTACATTGTGCAAACTCTATAAGGACAACATATTCTTGTGCTTGAGTATGTAGTTATATTTTGCTTCCAATTAATATATGTATGTAACTATTCTAAAAATCTCTATGATAAATGTCCACATTATCCATCATAGCAGTCTGCGACTTATTACGGTTCTCGAAGGTCACAGTTTGTAAGTAGATTGTAGAAAACGTACTCGAATTTCTTTGAATCTATTACAAACTCTCATAAGTATTTTGATGGCCGTAACTAGCGCGTATTGGACCTTATTCTGTAAACCGGATCAGAATAAATGTCTCGTTTTTAAACTGAGTTTTCTTGTCAGACGTCTGATTATTAATAAACGCATGTTGATTGAAATGATTGTTTTCGGTTTAAAACGGCCAAACCTTTTACCTGGCAATTGAAAACGCCAGAAATTTGACGTTAGAGTACACTTTCAAAGTTAACAGAAATGAATCCATTTTAATTTAATTTGGTTTATTATGACAAAAGATATCTTACAAATTTATTTACGTTATTTTAAAAAATCAAACAAAAACCAAAATAGCAAAGCTGGCGCATTCATGGTGAAATGTGTTTTACGTTTTCAATATCAGCCATCAAATTAACTTCTTCCATCGTTATTTCTTTACGTATGCGATAGATTAACTTCACCTTCGAGTCTAGACTGTATGACATTTTACGTGTGATCTGCCACATCTACAATAATAAATCAGATTTTTAAGCCAAATCGCCAGTACTCTGATAAATAATTGCCGCAGAAAATTATTAAAAGAAAAGAACAATTTTAAATTGATGTTTTTAAATTTAGTAATTGGAAATTTTTATTATTTTCCGCTAAAAGTAAATGGAAACATGTTTCCAGCTTTATTGTCAGTTTGAAGTTCCTTTTAAGTAAAAAGCGCCAGTTCACCCCTCAGCACATGCCGGCGAGTTGAAGTCAACAAACCTCATGCGATTGTAATCATTCACAACAACAACAACGTCCTTGTCATAAACAATTGAGAAAAGTTTCCATCCATCTTTCATTTCCCATCAATGCACTGTCCACATTTTGTTTTTCAACTGTTGACTGCCAAACCAGACAGACACATTAAAAAGTCATCAGTTGCGCTGTTAATTTAATTTGTTATAAATTCACCTTGGGTAGGTCTTTATGGAAAATTGGATCATATTAATATTGTTGTAACTTAAGCAATTTAGTTTTATTTCGAAGATGTAAATTTTCAGGCAATTATCCGAAAAAGGTATTTAAGCGTGCAGTTTTGTAAGAAAGAAGAAACTGAACTGAAGAAAAACAAGACGGATTGTGGATTAGAGATGAATTATCCGTGTATTGTAATATATTCCCGTGAACTGCAAAGGGTCTCTTGTGGTTTATATCATGGAAAGCGCTTTCCGCCAATATGCTTTTATTTTTTATTCTTAATATCATAGAACTTTGCATTGAATTCGCAGAAGATGCCGTTTCAGTAGAATTTTGCGCTAAATTTATAGCTGGATTATATTTGGCAACTGAACTGCAGTTCAGGTCCCGGAAACTTAACATCATTATGCAGTCGAGTAAAATTATAACGCAGGCAACAAAACAGTATTGCCGCAGCCACTGCAGTAGCAGAAATTTGTGGTTACCTGCTTGGCAATCGAACTGAAATTCATCTCCTTTTCATAATAGATTATATAGTGCAAAGTAATGTTTTTGGTAATTATTTCCCAAGAATAACAGCTACCAAACACACACACAAATCTTCTACAATAAAACATTTTTTTTACTTTTTATTAATGTTCATAAAAAAATATTTATTCAAAAATATTTGGCATTAAAACTTGTGAGTACAATATTTTAGAGTAAAAAGCGTTACTAACGTACGAAATTAATTTATTCTTTCAAGCTTTAGTTTGCAGAATAAAACAAAGGCGAACATGTTTCATGGATTGCAATTGAATAACTTCCGTTGCGATGACGCAATTAGCCCAATAAATGAGGTACAGTTTTCTGTATATCATCACAGCGTTCATTAAGGTCAGACTATGATAAGAAGACAAATATTTAGAAAAATCGTATGTACGTAAATTAAAAAACAGCATGAGAAAAACTTACAGCATCTAATCCCAAACAGGCGCCCCACTCAATCAGCGTGATGCGATGGTCATTATTGGAATCACACGACTCCAAAAAGGGAGCAATGCAGTGTTCCAAACTAACCAAAGGAGCACGAATAGGGAAAAGTTCATGGCGAGAGACGGAGCGATCAGTGTCACCGTCTAAATCGCACCATTTCCAAACGGCAGCATTTGCCCAACGACGTGTCATATTGGTCTCAGCTTCCAATTCCATTTGCATGTAATGTTCGGTCAGTTCATCACGTTCGGCCAAATCACGCATGACGTTGAAAAGCCAGTCACGCATTCGTCTTGGGAAATCTTTCATTTCTTCTTCGCTGCATTCCTTTTGAGCGTGACACTCACCATAGTAGTCAATGTGCAAATGTGTATTGTCCGGATGAAGACAACCTGTGGCTTTAGTGTCGCACAAACAACGCTGTTGGTACACAGAACAGTCCGAGCTCCAAGTTTCGTTTTTGTTGGTACAGACGCGGCGTCGAATGTCAACCTCTTCCGGACATTCGGGAATGCAGACACATTTGGCTTCAATACCTTCTAGCTGGCAAACACGTCCTGCACCGCAGTGCATTTTTTCACAGGGATCAACTAGAAATGGAAAAAATATGTTTTTTAAGCATTTTTCCTCTTACAAGCGAATTAAATCTAATATTATATATAGAATCTGATATATACTAATAAAACGTTTGTAGTAAATCACAAATTTAAAAACTAAAGAGATGAAAATTTAAAATTCAGCGGATGAGTCTAGTGCAGCAATCGCCTTCAAAAAGCTGATATCAATTTAAATTTTTTTTGAATATAGATCTAAATTTTGCAGCTGTCTAAGTTGTCGACTCAATATCGAATAACTTGTGTCGATACTATTATACGGTGCCTTTAAATCCGGTTGTTTTGTTTGCGGTTAAATTCGGCACAGTGGAAGACACAATTTCTGTTTTTCGTGTTGTCTTTCCTAATTTCCCTTTACTCTCGTTTTTAATTTTACTTATATGTTTTTTTATAAAAACAATAAGAAAAGGAATGTTTCAAAAATCATCACGTGAACATGAAATGATTTTGTAGCCAAATTTTAAGAAACATCGTCTAAACGGGGCCTTGCGTTCAAAACATTCCTTTTTTCAATACAAAATGAAAATATCTTGGAAATTTTAAAATAATTTTCGTGTTGAACGAAAATTCTACAAGAAATTTCTGTGGACGATATGACAGGTTTTGGGCATAGTGATCTAAATCACTTCTTAGCGCTTGATCATCAATCATTATACAAGTTTTAAGATTTGCAATGGATTTTGTGTAAATGAAATCCAATGAAATCATATCTAAAATCCACTGAAAAATATGACTAAGAGATGAACAGAAGATAAACGCTTGATCTGAGGCGGTTGGGCAATTCCAAGTCAATTTGGATTTTGTAAATATGCAACCCTGATCCAATGAAAGTTATTGTACATATTTATATAAAAATTGAGAGCTGCGAGGAAACAGACAGACATTTAATAAACAAACAAAAATTAAAAGGACAATGAATAAGTTTTTCGCAACTGGACAACAGTTCAGGGGAAACTAAACTCCGAGATGAATATTGTATATAAAAATATATGTTTAATAATATGTAATTTTTACATACATAATTGTATATATTTATTTTTTCTGTTAATGTTTTCTGTCGCGTTAAATTAGATATTAATGGTCACTTGTGTTATTTTTTTTTTTTTGTAGAAACCCTGAAGATGATCAACGATGTTGATCGACATATAGGAAAATAAGTGAAAACTACGAATGAAAGAAAAATTTTAACTTAAAAATATACAAAAAAAAGAAAATTACTTTGGAAAATCTCTTATCGTATTATATGTCACTTTCTTAACATTTTGCCTTCACACTATTCCACTTGCACGCATCATTTGGGTTTCTGACAAGACTTAATACAAATTATTTTAATCTGAGCTGGGCTTAGGGCAAACAAGATCGCGATTCAAATCATTTCCGAAACAAATTCTCTTTGAAAATGTATCCAACTTTAACTTAATTGTGAAGCGATTACTTATTTAAAATAATATTTTTCTTAAAGTTATAAAACTTGTTTCATCCGTCCACGTGTAAAAACATACATACATACAAGTGGACATATGTATGTGTATGTATGTATGTACAATATGTAAATCTTTCTTTGAAAATGCACTACTTACTTTCAATAACCGGATTCATCAGCTGATTTGTTTCGGCCACCAGTTTTGTCGCAATTTCATTTTCGCGTTCAATATCCTTGTTCTGCCAAAGTGTAAATGAATAAATATTAATAATTTGTTTTATTTTCTACATATTCAGCTACCAACAAGATTTTTTTCCTCCAATTGCCTCAAAAGTTCTTCATCACTTTCATCCAAATCGAATAAATCCAAATCATCCAAATCGCCAATGTCCTCCTCGTCGGCTTTGACATGAGCAATCGCCAACAGAGCTACGAGCACCAGCACAGACCACTTCATTATTCTAAAATTCAAATGGTTTTAAATACTGAAATTACAATTTTTTTTAATTTAGCTACAAAAAAACTAATAAGTGGTTATTTATGTGTGTGTGTGTGTGTGTGTGAGTGTGTGTGTGTGTTAATATGTATTTGAAATAAAACAATGGGATTTTATACGTAAAGATAAGAAAGTAAAGAGACGCTTTGGCTTTGTTCTCGCGAGAGAAATACGGTATAAATAGTGAATCTTATCTTAAAGCCAAGAGCTTTTTATGGCAATACATATGTTTATATATATTAATAGAGTATTTGCTAATTTAATTGATAATTTCAACTCTTCGACATCCTTTTCTTTGTTAACGCATTAGTGCGCTGAAAATCATTCAGTTTCTGGTGAATGAATGGTTTGTTAATGAAATTTTATAGGTTTAAAGCTAAAGTGTTTCCCAAGGGATGTGGATTCCTACATGAAGAAAAGGGACCGTCAGCTACTCAGCAATATAATTTAAAGAAAAAATTCCCAAAAATTTTGTTTGCAAACCAAAAGTTGAGCGTTTTTATATTTATTGCTGAAAATAAATTTTATGTAGTCCAAAGCTGGTATATTTTAACCGGATTTACTTATAGTCCATAAACTGACCTATAAAAAGAATTCGGTCATAGTCCAAATTCGCTAATTTAGTCGACAAAAGTTGGCCGACTATAGTTGTGGGCGGTAAGTGTGAAATTTTGCAAAAACTAGTCAAATCGTAATACAAAAATTGTTATATGACAATTTTTTTCTAATATTTGTTTCGTCAAAACATAATTTTTTCTTTATAGATTTCTACGTGTGAAATGTCGCTTCTTAATGTCGTATAATGTGCACAACGTTGGGTTTACGCAGTAGATGTTATCAGCTGATGCGCAACGCTACGATACGACTTTACTAATTCTACCACTAGAAGAAGCCTTCAACATATTGAGCCACAACCACAGACAAACTATAAGATCGAATTTTTTCAACAACAACTTAACTTTCAACATTTGTTATTAGCATTATTCCAACTATGATCAATATTAGAGCCGTATTTAATTTCAAACCGCTTTTAAAATGTTTTCATGCAACATATTACAAAACTTAAGCAAAGAGCCATCTCTAACCAACTACACGTGCTAAAATACTTACATATAAGATGTGCGTGCTTAGTAAGATATACAAACGGAACTGTTCTGAAAATCACTTTATTTGAAATCACATGGTTTCTAATTACAAATTGCATCAAAAGGCCGTCTTCTTGTTGTTTCGTTATTATTTTTCTAACACAAAGACAATTTATTTTGAGACACCAAGTCTTAATCTAGTTGAAGCAATAATATACTGTTTTTGTTCTCAGAAATTCCTTGATTTGAAAACACTTGGTTTTCAGAATGGCCGGAAAATATCAAGGCGAATTAAGACGAAACTATTCAATTGTTTTGTAAAGTTCTTTAATAATAAAACTATTGTTAAAGACATTAATTTACTTGTTAAATGCAAAAAGTTTTACATTAGTATTGTTTTAATTATTAGAAGTGACTTGTTTGATCACAGATGTTGTGAAATAAATTCCCTCAACTGGTTTTAAGTCTACGAGAATAGTACTTGGCGGTTAAAGTGTGCTTTTTCTTGTTTATAGTAGACACAAGATGAGTTTTTATTAAAAAGTTATATAAAATTCCTTAAAGCGCACTTTTTTGGCCGACTGTAGTTCTGCATGTACAAATTTCCCTTTTAATAGAAATGTTTACACAAACTTTGAATCGATTCTTAATATTTTTATGTGGCAGTTTTTTTTTGTGTAAGAAGTGACCAAATCGTATGTTTATATTTTAATGTTTTATCGAACTTCACTACTTTTTAAATGAAATTTCAGTACAATTTTGTGCCAAGTTCCTCTACTTTATGGGGACTTTTTTGTTTTCGAGCTCTTGTTGTATGAGATCACCACACACTGTGTGCTTCTTCCTCTATTCACATTTTGTACTCGTAGTTGTGACTGTAAGACACAATAATTGGAAAATATCATTCTGCGTTTGCAAAACTGATCAAATGCAGATTTCATATGTCTAATATACTAGATATAATTCGTTTTGTATGACTCACACCTAAAACGGTTTGGAGCCCATTCGACGCGCTTCATTTTCCAGCACTGTGTTAATTTGCAGAAAAACTCATCTGTTGAACATCACTTTCGCAGTTAATGTTTTAAAACAAACATTATACAGATTTCGTTTAAATATTTTTGAAGCCAGAAATCAAATAATAATATAAAGCATCATCTGTATTTTGTATTTCCTTCGTGAAAATAATATAAAAAAAAGAAACACCAAGAATAAATACATATGTATTTACATACATACAGTGGGGACTAGATTATCTGCCAGAAAAAATTCTAATTGTTTTTATTTTGCATCCATTTAATTTGTTTATTTTTGCGAATGCTAAACATAATTTTTTTCAATTGATTTTGATGTATCAAATACGATGTGGGGAAAAACCGGAAAAGGGGAACTCACGCATGAGTCAGAAGGAAGTATGTGCACATGCCTGTTTAGTTTAATTTACGCATTTAATAAATACGAATCGCACTCATTCAAAACTTGCCAACGAAAATATGAATTCAAACAGAACAAACATAAATTACATGATTTTTTGAAAGAAACTATTTACGTAAAATAAAATCCTTATCATGTTTTTTTCTTATATTATTTAAATATTTACAATAAATGCTTGTATTATTGAATTACCTAAACAAAGAATGTTCAAAAAGACTACCCAAATTAAGCGAGAAAATAGATTATCCAGAATATTGCCGGTGCCGACCATTACGGACAATCGACGTCTCACTGTAATTATGTATGTGTGTATGAACAAAAAAAAAAAATGCATAAAAATGCATCATTGCATATAAACAAATTTAAGAAGAAATCTGGCATTTAGTTTTTACGAGATTTTTTTCTTCGTTTTAATTAAGGCAGCAAGAAAAGATTTCTACAGTAAGCATATTCTAAATAAGCGATAATAAACTGAAATATTAGAGGACTGCAGCATACACATATCTGCAAATGCAGTGAATATGTACATACATATGTGCAGAGCAAACCAAGTATTAAAGGCAGTTCAGGCAGAAGTTTTTGATATTGTTTAATTATGACATCAGTATTATTTAATATAATTTTTTTTTCTAACAATCCTGAAATGTGTGCAGACTCTCTATTAGGTTTAAGCCAAAGCCAAATCTTTTCAGTCCAGGTAGGGGTACCACAACCAGTGATCAAGATCATAATACCTCTATCAACACATCCCAGGGGTACAATTGTCACCGTTCTGCCAATTAACCAGTTTAAATAGGTCGATTTCGGAAGAACCTGTACAACCGCATCATACGGCAGCTTTCTAGAGTTTTGACTGCCGTGTCAACCAAGGAAACCCTTTTACATTATGTTCCGGAACACAGCGGGCTCCAGTTTGGTCCAATTCTACGCATGTTTTTAATTGCGGAGAAATGCGGTATTGGTGTTCCAAGAAGGCGTTCTATTTTGCAAGCCCATCACTTTAAAAGTTGTTATATATAAGTAAATCTGTCACTTTTTGACGGATGACGAGCTAAGACTACGCTGCTAATAGTAATATATAAAAATTAAACAGAAAAAGGAAAAGTTCGCGCTTACAGTTCGCAAAAAGAAAGGGAACTAAGGCGGTCTCGTTCAGCAATTGTGAAACTAGTAGAACGAGTACACAACTGAGAATACCGCTGGTGCATTCCATAGTCTTGAGGAAAATCTAGGTTTAAAATTTTTCTTCGACCTTTGGAATTGGGCAGAAGACATTTCACTGTATCCACATCAGTCCTTGAAATGCATCAAACTAATCTCAACGATTTCATCGAAAAATCATCATGAGATATGAACCCATTTTCGCCGCGGAAGGTACCGTAACAAACATAATTGTCGCATTTGCGCTTCGGGAAATTCAACCATTATTTAAAAAAAAAAATCCTTCATTCTCCATGCGTGTGGGATTGGTTCAAGTTGAAGTGTGTATCCTAATGGATTGGTAAAAGAGGCTGTATTGCACTATTGAACCAGATTTATAGATTTTATTTGCAAGATGTCACGCACAATTAATAATCCTATCGTTGTTTTTCCACGAAAAGCTTCGTGATCGCGGAATTTCTCGAAGAGGGATAACAATTGGCCAGCGCCATCTTTGAAATTTAGTACGTTTTTACCTTTTTTCATTGGTGCTAAGGGGAGGCTAATCTCTATGCCAGTAGCTCAAAATCGATTCATGACCTCAAAGATGAATTGAGTGAAGTTAGCGGGGACATAACCACGGCGTATAAAAGTTTGGTGCATGCAACTGAGAAAGTCTAAATTTTTACTCTACTTTTGGATTCAGATTTGCGCGAACAGTTTTCCTGTAGTTGAAAATTGATTGAATGAGAGTAAATTTGAAAGAATAAACGTCGTCCCCTTCTTCTACTCAATTGGAATATTAGAAAAAATAGAATAGAATAGAATAGCACAAAAATATGTGGAAAGGATGTTTTGGAAAAGTTGTTGATTCCGTGTTTTAATTTAACTTAATTTTTTTTCGTAAAAAAAAAAACAAAACTAATTAATTTGTCTTTTCTGTGTAAGCGGTAAAAAAAAAGAATTTTTTTCAAAAAACATCTACATACATTTAAATATACATATTTTAATAATAAAAAAATGACGGAAATAAAATGTTTAATTTGTAGAAAAAAAACGAAAAGATTAGAATTTGTAGATAAGCGACTTCTTTAAATTATAACATTAATAATAAAAATAATGTTTAATATATTTACATAAGTACATATATTTGTACAAAATTTTCGATCTTTTGAATACGAAACTAAAAAAATATATTATAGATTTTGAACACAAAGAGGTCAGTTGTTATCTTTTCATAGTAATTTATATTTTCAGGGACATGACACACATACAAACCCGCGGCTTTGGAAACGTATGTTTTAATGTTTTGTGCGTACTAGGGTGGAACGAAAACATTTTTATTTACGATATAAACAAATACGTTTCCTGGATGGGGGTCTTAAAGTATCTCTAGCCCCTACTCGTGTTGCGTGAGACGCATTGTGGCTCAACAGAAAATAACCTATTTTACAGTTGGGGCGGCTGGGGAAAGAGGGATTGGTGTTTATGTACATTAAATTTGAACCTTCACACATTGAGAGCGTCGGGGAAGACCTCTGCAGGAAGTTTATTCCATAAGCAAACAGAGCCACAGAAGAAAGAATTTTCCCTGTAATGCATTGTGCGTAAAAATGTGTGGGTTTCGAGCCCGAGATACCTGATCTAATCAGAGCTAAATCCATTACAGTATAGAACAGATATAACAGTTTAATGCAACCCACACTGCGACGGTGCTCAAGAGAGTAGATTGACTTGGATATTATATGTCACGGATCGACATTGATCACATCTTTTCAGTGCCTGATTGTGATAAGCGAAGAATTTTAATCATAGAAATATTTTGCAATCGTCGATTTTTGGTTTCCTTCCTTATAGTTCTGTAAGTTATATTTTTCGTTTTCTTCATATGCATTGAATTTACAAGATTTTTATAAATTTCGGCCTTCTATGGAAATACATGTCGAATAAATGAACCTTTTTTACACGCCATAAGTTGAAAAATTATCGGCTAATATTTCTCTCCCTAATGTTTATTCAACGAAGGAAAAAATTATATCATTAAATATGAAAAAGTTTACATTTAAACAATAAATTGTTTTGAATTTACAAACACTCATGCAAACATACAAGTGAACTTGTATGGCTGCCACATGAAAATAATATGTACGAGTACCTGCCACTGAGTGTTGCACACACTTATCAGTTTGAGAAAAAAAAACTCAAGTTTTCAATTAATTTAGATTTTAAGAAACAAATAGTGGAACAAATTGCCGACAGTTTTTATTTTTTTACAAAAAAAAAATGCCGTCCAGATATTAGAAAAAATTCAGGAATTCGAATTGCCTAAAAAGAAAGTAGTGGAGCGTCTACTGTATTTGATAAACCAGCTTCTGCGAAACTTAATAAAGAATGTAATTTGTACCGTTATGCAGGAATATATATATTTCTCGCTACAGCAATACTTTTAAGCCGTAATATGAAAAGAACGAATTCAACGAAAGGCTCAATAAAATTATACGATCGGTTCATGTCGTTCAATTAAGACAGCCGTTCAATTTAACCCTTTCATTAGTAACGGCACAGCTCTAATGTGCTTACAGCCATCGGCACCGGAAATAGAATCAGAAGTCGGATAAAGACGATCGCCAGCCAAAATATCAAACTTGGCTTAAATGCTCCTAGGATTTCAAATAAATAATAATGTAATGAAATTAACTTCTGGTCTTTTTGTCTATCAATTGTAGGCCCAATGACTTTACAGAAGAAAAGTCCACTTTGTCACTAAATTGGTACACATTTTGTTGCCTGGAAAAACAAATATGTATGTAACAGCAAAACGAACAACAGAATATATCTACAAACTCGTATCTACAATAGTCGTACGAAGAAATTGTCGGAATTGTTGTTGTGTATCTTATGGGAAAAATGTTATTATCTTTAAAGCGGCTGTTACAGAAAAAGTTCATTAATGCTTGAATTTGTGTGGTGGTGAAATTATATTTTTGTAAAATTCTTATTACAAAAATATTTCACATCTGCCGTCGCTAAAACCTGTACAAGGGTTGTTTAACATGTTTTAGTTAAATTAAGTTCAACAGCTAAAATCAGACTGGAAACAAAATCTGTACTTGAGTAAAAGTTTGTAATAGTTTATAAAATGAGCTGATCTTGATTTGCCGCGTAAGTTTAAAAATTATTTCCTTAGGGGGCATCACCTGCAATTCAAGCAGATGTAATAAAGCCAGTTAAAAATTAGCAGGGCCTACTTTCAGAGGACAGCAGCTTCTTTTGTGTGTTTAAATACTTTTTGTCACTTCACTTCATATAGCAGAATGTCAGAGAAAATTTTATGAAATTAGTTGTTTTTAAGAAACACTTACATATACAAAATATTCGGGCGAAATTCCAGCAAAACTAATCTCAGATTCCATTTTTCTGTTCATATTTAAATTCTAACTGCTATTTGCACTGGGTTGAAGCCGATTTAACAGATTTAATATACAGAAGATAACTTTTAGGTGGAATTTCAGCTCGATTCATCATTTTCCAATATAAATTCGAAGTCAATCATGAACGTGTAATTGATCAAATAGATTGATTATACATCTGGAAAATATGCATTAAAAGCTTCAATCACAGATTAGAGCAGAGATGAAAAACGTGAGTTTTGAAATAGGTTGAATCAGCCGACAGACAGATACGTTACAAGAGACAGCTTTATTGCACATTCTATACTGCGCGTCATCAGCCCAGCTTAATATCATTTCACTTTCTACTCTATTTTGCTCATGTTGGCATTCACTATCTATGACAAAGAAACTTGCGACTTGATTTCTGCTATTTTCTATAATTTTTGATGGAAAAGCCCATGTAAATTCTTGTTGATTTATCTTCAGCAGTTGAAGACGTATTCCAACCAAACGTTGGTTGCTGGTCAAGTAGTCTATTGGCATTAATATGGGTAAAGCTAAATCGCTATCTGTGTAAGAGATAGCCAAAACTGAAGCTTACGAGGATTCAGGGCTGTCAATGAGTGGAATATCGAAAAAAATCAGCAGTTGTCGTAAAGTTGTATTCGCATTCCTGAGAAATAAGTAAAAAAATGCCAAAATAATAGTGATTTTCGATGCTGATAAGAGCATCGAACTCTCATGACTCGTCCTCAAAGAACAGGGCAAATTTTAATGTTAAAGCGAGCTTATCTACAATTCAGATGGTGATACGGAATGCTCCACATTTAAAGGGTCTAACATTTTCTTTTGCGGTTTCTTTAAAAATTTTTTTAAGATTTTATTTCATTTTCACGAAACACCAACTGAAAAATTCTTTTGTTTGTTTGCGGCGGCAAAAATATCTTAACAAAAGTCAGCTGTTTCGGTGTGTTTACACTGCCAAAGAAAAAGTCGCTCTCACTTAGAAGTCTAAAATATTAATATATTTTAAAATATTTTAAATATAATACAAAGATATACAAGAATGGGTGAGATTTTTAATAATGTAATAGAACGCATTTCTGACTAATAATAATATCAAAAATAAACAAATGAAAGTGTATAATAAGAAGCTTTTAGTTCAATATAAATACGTTGCAAATGTTAACAATAAGTCAAACTTTTCCCCGCTTATAAAATGTTCAACTTGAGCACAAAATAAAGGCATCGTGACCTCGTCATGATCACCAGAGTTAACAAATCATTAGCAGGTTTTAAATAAAAGTAGGTTTTCTAGCTTGAGGCTCTTGGAAACAATATCCTTTTCACATTTTCATCCGTTTAATTGATAAATACACAAATTTAAAAATGCTGGTCTTATACGAATAACCTGTTATTAGAACGAAGCCCCAAACGCATGTTGTGTATTTCATTGGAAAATAGTACGATACTAAAATGAACCCGGTTAATAGAAATTTCAAATTCTTATTTCAAGTTCTTGCTAAACACACTGATTGTGTGAAATGTTGTTCAATTAAATTGCATCTAAATAATACGAGTTCCATTGAGGAAGACACAGAGGCGCGCGCAAACATATTAAAAAAAATTTTAAGAATAGAAATATAAGTTAAGTTTTTACGTCTGGTGTAGTTTTAATTAAAATTGATATGATCGTTGGCCTTGCAAAATTAAAAAAAGCCACATCACACACACTGCGAATAAATGAAAAGTAAAATAAAAAAAAATATTTTAGAAGTAAATTAATACATTTTATATGAATACATTTGTGTTCACAAATTACGAATAGAGCTGGGGTCATTTCATGATAAAAATGAACATCAATCGAGCTTTCGGCGCACTAGAATCGTGATTCAAAATATGCGATTTATAAAAATAAAACCTTTTTTTTATATTTTATGCTGTAAGAAGTCTATACTTTATCTATCGTCTATGTTCCGAAAAACGTACATCGCTTCAAAATTACGTTTTCGATTTGAAAATGACAAACGGGTGTTCTCACAAGCGAAAACGCTCAAAATTTGACGTTTTCAAATCGGTAGTGTGTACTGAAGCGATCTGGGGTCTATTTTACTTAAATTGCACACATTTTTAGGAGAAAATTATATCAAGCACTCTTGAAATTTTATGCATTCTCCTTTTATTTAAAGGAAAAAGGGGATGGTGTTACAAATTTTTTCAAACGCAGACTAAACAACTTTAAAAATACCACGTTGTTACAAAATTTGCTTTTCCTTTCGATTTTAACCAAATTTCAAAGAAAAATGTTTCTTTTTATCTCAGTAATAATAAGATAATTTTACTAAAACTATTTTTTTAATCCTCATCATCTTTGGAACAATTCGTTGCAACAATTGAACCCCTGCACTTATCTCTGAATTCTATTAAGAGAAATTTATATATAATGATGGCTAAACAAAATTATGAACTGCACATAATTTATATGTTTATTCTTAAAATAGTAAAATGATTGTTCTTCAGTGCATAAATTAGGATTTTTTTTTTATAAAAATTCCAAGTGATTATTCTAATAATAAGCGTCTATATACAAGTTTATAGAGAGCACTTAAGATCGGCTTAAAAAAACTGTTCTGAAAAATAGCACCAACAAAAAAATATAAGAAACGGATGCAGATAGAAAATTTTAAAACATCAAATATTGTGCAGGAAGTTGAAATGCACAAAAGAAAATCTTATGGTTGTTTCTGGCATTCAAGGATTTTATTTCTTATATTATAATATTTCTACTGAAAAGAAACAACTTCAGCAACAGCTTTTATACATATATCCGATCAAATTTGTTTACTGAAACAAAATCACAGCACTTTTGATTCCTTAATTAAGAAAAGATTTTTTTTTCACATATTTTTCGCTGCATCAGCAAAGTTTATGTTTGAAATTTGTTTGAACTAATAATTCGTTGGTTTTGTTTCATTAAGACATTTTCTGGAGTTCCACAAGTGACGTGTCTGGAAAAATTTTTGTTATAGGTTCTTCTGCCTAAAGCAATGGGTTAATCAGTGTGGTTTTGGCTCTATTGCTATAATATTTTCAAAAAGAATGAACATATTTTGAAAGCAACTTTAGCTCTTTTTTGGTTAAGATTAAGTATTGTCCTATCTGATTAGCAACAGTTGCCTGTCACTTTAGTTATTCGAAAAATGTTTGTCGGTTACGATGTCGACGACGATTCTTGGAACACTTTATCGATTAGGTCTGTCTCAGCATTTTAGATTAGATATTATCATTTTAAACATTTTGCGCATCAAATTGTACAGCCTGGAATTCAGGTGTAAAATTTGTTAAAAGAATCAAATATTATAAAAGGACGAAATTCCTTGAACCATGTTAATTTATGAACCCCAATTGGGAGAACTTTTTGTTTCTCAAAAATTGTCAAAGGACAATATATACATAAGTCTAATAATTTTTCGTTTCCCCATTATTTGAGATTTCTGTATTTGTATGCAATTTTTTTTACATTCCAAGAAGAGCTACTAGATATATCATTTTGATTTATTCCCACGATTTTATTTGTATGTACAAGTATTCATCTATTATCCTACATTTTATCTAAATATTTACTTTTAATGTATAACAATAAAGTTCAATACACTGCAGTAATTACTGTACAGTTCGCATTAAAGATAAAAATAAATTTCGAAATATTTTTTGCGATTAAACTAACAAACAGATGTTGTTGAAACTAAACGCTTACACCAAGTTGATGAAAAAGGAAATGTATCCAGATTGTACAAATATGAAACTCACAAAAACACACACGCACACACGGAGAAACACTGAAAAGCTTAATAAGAACCAACGAGCGATTTAATGAACCAAACGACCAGACAATCAGTATGAAACTAAATATTGGAATTGGTCACTTGTCGAGATCAAAAGCAAGTGCAAGAAAAACAAAAAAAACCAAGAATTAATGAATGATGTGCACATGTATGTATGTACATACTACATTCATTATAACGGGAATATATGAACAATGTTTCTATATGCTAATGATTTAATTTCCAGTATCACTTGAAGAGAAAAATCTAAAATGGAAGAGAACTAATTTGTCGGGCACTCTTCATGACATAAACAAACAAAATGAATATAAAAAAATGCGATATCAGTTGCTATACCCCATTTTGCTTCACAAATGATTACATTTATACATATGTACATACAAACATACATACATACATATGTATGTATATATAGTGATGAAAAATATATTTGTTTAAATACCTAAATATGTAAGAATTTTCTTCGCACAGAACAAAATAGGGGGGGAAAAGCCATTACAACAGCATGTGGTAACGGTTTATAAAACTTTATGCAGTTTTTTCTGATTTTAATCGCCAAATCAGATTAGACGAGAATTATGTTTACCCGTGATTTGCAAGTATTGAAACATATTTTAATTTACATAAAAATTATGTAAATTTCTTGAATGTAACATATTCATAAGCATAATACAGCTATAACAAGTTTTATGACGGATAACTAAGAAAAAATTCTTGGCAAAGTACAGTGGCATCTCTCTTATGTGGTACAATTTGCTGTGCCCGTAAACAAAGAGGCTGACCCGTCAAAAAGAAAATCAAATTTAAGCCAGTAATTGTTTATTTTTTTTTATTCTACGTTTAAATTACTTTTACTTTTTTTTAGTATTTGAGAATACAATCACGCTGTATGTAAGTGAAATGCGTTGCTAATTGTAACCGAAGCCGGACTTTTCATACATTTGTATGGATTTTCATTTCATTGGTTGGTTGTGAGATTCATAATTTCATTTAATTTTATTTTAATATTTAAGCTGTTCGTCATACATATAATTTTGTACACAATATGTAGGCATCAAGAACGCATAAGTATTGCTAACTGAGCGAGAGAGAGAAATAATATTTGCTATACACCCATTTAATAGATCTGGCAAAAGTAAATATTCTTAAGACTGCAGCAGCAAAAAGTACTGAGTTTCATTTACTACAAAATGGGGACCACTTACGAGGAGTAGTCCTTTCTTGGTCATATGGTTAAGTAGTCTGTCCTCGGCTGAAACGTTCTGATTATGGTTTAAACCTAAAGTCGCAAGAAACGACTTCCTAATTCCTAATGGCTGCTAATAGTGGTTGGCCCTATTTTAGGGGTTCCAAATGTGATCACGGTGCTGTTGTCTCGCAACAGATTACTGTTTGACGTGATTGAATCATCGAGCAAGTCTGATTAAGGTCTGATATTCCTTTGGTATTTCGGACTACCGACTCAGGTGCCTCGACTGTACTGATGCCTGATGGCTAATATTAATGTAAAGCATTGATATTACTATTTATTTTATAAAAGATTTCATATGTCTTCAGTGGAAAAACATTCCACATAAAAAAATTCTAATATTGCGAAACACTACTGGAGGTTAAAATATGAAACAGAAATTGTTTAAACATGTGCAAAAATATATGTATTTGAAATTTAAAACTTATTTAATATTTCAGACTTTTTTTCATGTAGTCAAGGACATTGGCAGGTAAATATGATATGCAATTTGTATCTTACCTGCTTGTTATGCTTAAAATCCTGACCTGTAAACTGTAACGAAATGGATAAAAGTATAGAACAGCGAGGGGAAAAAATAATTTTTAAATACTAAAATCGAAATAAAGCAAGACCGAAAAATATATTTTTGAAGTTCATAAAGAAATAAAGAAGAAAACTGAAAAGTCTAAGAAAAGAAAAGTTTGAAATGAATGGAAAAACGTTTTTAAGTTTGTCGTAATTATCGCTGTTATTTAATATGAAGAAATGGAAACAAAATGTTTACTATGGTATATCTACGATTCAACACTAAAAAATAATTTTAAAAAGTGACGTACATATTTATGAAAACTAACAAGAAATTCCATTGTTGCTGTACAACAACACTTCATATTTGGTTTCGCTGCCACTTCTAGTCTATGCTTTTATATAATATTCTTATTCGCTAAAGCGAATGCACATGAATATTTAATGCGCTCCAATCATGAATTTCCATTCTGAGATAATTTTTTCGCTTTATTAGTTGTATTATTCTGTGGAAAACACTACTCTATATGACGAATTGAAAACAAAACGTTAGCATTTCTTTGCCGGTTTTCCTCCAACTATTTTTACGAAATTGAAAAAAAGAAACATCTCCTGGAATCTGTAATTGGACGAATACATTCTCGTGAAGAATGCTTCCCTGGGAACAAATCTTTTGACTATATTTAGGATTTGGCATCAGTGTTAAAATCTCTTCCCAAACCCAAAAGCAATTTCTCCTCAATTTTAAAGTACATAATAGATACAGTATTTTATGGATAAGGATTAGTTTAAATGGCTGTGGAATGATTGTAAAGTCAATAACTCAGGCTAAAATCACAGCTACAGTGAGAACAGTAAATTGGTTTTGATGCTAGAATATTTACGGGACGAATAACCCAATTTGTACTCGAAGAGAAAGGAAGACGTTTGAACCTGATGCTCTTCTGGCTACCGGGACACAATGTAAGGACCGGAAATCTGCTGTAAATTTGTATAGACCGCATAGGAGGGTCCCTGTCACTTGTAAGTTAGGATTGTTGTAGTGGCTGTCGTGACGGGCTCTGCCACATGGGCAAAAGACGAAGTTTTAAGCATCAGGAAGTGGAAAAAAGTGTTGATTACTTTTTCTGTCGCTGTCCAACTATTTTATGTATTTGTGCAAAATACCTGGGCGGTCCGATATTACACGAGCTGGAAAATATAACTGATTGAATTCTTTCATTAAAACATCTATTTATTGCCCATCTGTACGGTTTGGAATAGACGGATCTTGGAAATTCCCTCACTTCTGATTTTCATGTTAATATATCACCCGTCTCTTTCGACTTGAATTTCATTGCACCAGAAAATTATGATCTTAAAAATCATACTTAAGAACAGCGTTTGAATGAGCAAGAAAATTAAGCCGTTTTAGTTCTTTTATGTCGTGCAAGAAATTGCCCGACTGTTTCCAGGCAACGAGGAAATATCACGTTAAGAGAGACATTAAAAAAAATGAGAAAATCCGGCCAATTGCCACATGTCTGATCACGTTAACCAAGCACCGCCTCATAGACATACAAAAGGCTGCCAGTTTTTAAATATTTTTTTGCTCTATTCAGTCGTAGATATGATAAAAATCGATGTATAATTGACAATAGTCAGCCAAAAGTATAGCCATAAAATGTTTCAAGGGTGTCAGTTTTTTTAATAGTTTACGGGCAAAATCTGTGTATAGTTCAAAGTTAGCAATTGTAGTATCGAAAAATCTGATGCCAGAATTTGAGATTCTTTTTTAAAAAGCTTCAAACTATTTTTCATTACTTGTAGCCGCACTAAAGACCTGTTTAAATTCTTACTTTTCTGTGTTTGATCTGAAGTATTTTCTTCCTTCCTTTGCTAACTAAATATTTGGTTTAGCTGGAACTAAGTAGGTAAGTTTGAAATTCGATTAAAGGAAACACACTAACGTCAACAACTAACTATTTAAAGTAACACCACAGTGGACTTCTAATGAACTACATACAAATTAACTTAAACAATAGTTTAAAAATATATATTGATATTTCGAATCTAATTTTAGTTTGATGCTTAAACAGGCAGACTTAAACGAGTATATAACCCCCAAAACTATAAATTTAAATATTAAGTAAGAAGAACGTAAATAATACTTATGCTCAATATTTTATATATTGAAATTTCTATGAAATTACATATAATTAAAGTAAAACTAAAGCCATGTCCGTCTTATATGTATTTAAGGTAACGATTGTGTGTATAAACTAAAAATTTATTAAAAATTATATATTAATGATATTGTTGTTAGTATTATCTTAAAGATATAACAATAATTATACTTAACTGTTTCTGATGAGTACTTTTATTATTTACACAAAATACATATCGATTTGGTTTTTAAATTTATTTATATTAATTATCATTATTAATATGGATTACAATAAAATTTGCTGTATTTAAACTGTCTCTTGCGAATGCATAAAATATATTATAAAATGTATTGAATAAAATAGAGATAGTTTATTGAATTTTATTTTTATATATTAGCGCCTTAACGTTTGTTATTCATTTCAAAGGTTTCGTTAATAATACATTCATTTCTTCTTCTTTTTTTTATTATATAAGTTCAAACCTGCTTAAGAGAAATTTATAAGAAAAGAAAAAAAAAACTATTTAACGGAGATAAAATAATTCATAGTTTATTAGTTAAAAATATAAAATGAATTGATAACACACTGGCTTGTCTATTTAAGTTCACAAAGTCAAAAAGATTTGAAAGACAAAAGTATTTACTCAAAGGGTTCACTTTTTGGAAACAGGCGCTTTATTTTTTAAGTTTTAAAACTCTTTTTTTACTTTAAAATTTAAAACTCAGCCTGACTTTTGCGGAAATCGTTTCTGTGTGACTTTGTGGTTTTATTAAGTTCTTTTCTTTAAATAATGAATTTGATAACCATAGACAAACTCTATACAATTGCAACAAACTATATAGTCTATAATAGAAAAATTTAAGTCATTTGATACTTAACAGAACATTTCATTAATGTATTTATTTGCTTGTTTAATATAATCGCTTAACTTATAATAAAACAAATGTCAATCCTAAGACTCTTAGTCTTTGTTTTTTTTTTTTAAGGATTTTAGTCGACGAAAGCCTGCAACTATGGGTCAAATTAAACGAGACTTATTAGGATAATATAATTCTAAATTTTGTTATTTAAAACATTTTGGGGGTAAAAACATATTGCTAATTCTGGAGAATGAAAATCGCAAATCATATTCACTAATCTGCGGATAGATTAGAAGATTTTTAATTTGTTTTATATATGTATGTAAATGTGTTTTTTATAATACAGTAAAGTATGGTCTATTTATACATAAGAATGTATCATATATTATTGTTAGAAGAATGTTTTTTTAAATAAATTTAAACATTAGAATTTGTAAATAACCTTATTTTCAAATGTTATCATGAATATGTATGTAAATGTATAGTACGAGTAACAAAATGGTGTTACGTTTTATGCGAAACCTTTTCATGCCTGCATATTTACTTTTACGTTAGATCTTTAGTGTAATAATTAAAATTTTATAATATTTTATAATTGCGATATTTTCATCTTGAACTTCTAACACACATACCTAAATAAATAGAGAAATGCCATAAAATATTCCATATAAACTAGTCAATATTAGGTAAAATAAAACCTTGTCAAAGCTTTTCTTTAAATTTAAGAAATTATATTGTTAATATTGTAAGATTATCCTGTGCCCAAATAGAATTTATGTATATAAAATGGGATACTTTAATTTCAATAAATTCAAAATATACTTCTAAAAATAAAGTTGATTTTTTTATTGTTAATTGTTGTTGTTTTCTGTTTTTTTTTTGTTTGTACCAAACTGCCTTTTTCATTTAATGAAATACATAAAAGAATTTTGAACTTATTACACAGAGACTACACAAACTTATATAATTTTAAATAAGAAAGACACTAACAGGTTTATAGAATTAACAAAGCAAGACTTTTATATTTATAAAATTCAATATGTTTGGCTAAGTTATGCATGCATTTGAATCTATGGGGTTTCTTAGGTTGTTAACTTTTCCAATGTTTTTTCGAATTTTGACAAAAACTAAGAAATGAAAAATTACACTTATGAATGTATGTTTTACACTGATCGCTTTGCCTTTTACGATTGCAAATTTTGTATAACTTATATTTGGTTGAAAATACTTTCCATACTTCTATTATGAAAACTGTTCAGAATCGTCTGTATCTTATTAAACTACAAGATTTATCAAACTACATTGTTTACTTTCTTTTTTTTTGCTTAAGGGGGCTAAACAAATAAAAAAGAATGATGAACTTAATTAACTATCTTCCTAAATCAAAATTAAGCTTCAAGGAAAAAAAAAGAATGTATCATACCTTTTTCATATAAGACTGTTTGAAGATTATTATATAAATTAACGCCTGTATTTGCCACTTGACGAACTTCCGTTGCCGTTGCTCATAGATTTGGGTGCAGGTCCGGAGCCATTGTTATTGACTGCTGGTTTACTGTTTGGTGGACCAGGGTTATATCCTCCATAGCCCGGAGCCGGTGGAATTTGTATATTATCTTTATAAGAAAAAGAATTGTGATATTATTAATTATATAAATTGATATAAATATAAACCTGGTACTTAAAATAATCCCTTTTCTCAGTATTCATCAATAAATAGATTGTAACACATACATTTTTAATAGAAAAAACTTGTACTAACCTATATTATAAACTGTGTTTTAAGTCATATCATACAATACTTTTCATAAAGGGAAATCTATCTCAATAATATATCTGCAATAAAATAAAACCTAGGGTAAGTCATCATGACATTCTACTACAAAAGTCCTTCTTGATGACACTGAAAAAACAAGGCATTCTAAAAGGCTTTATATTCTCGATTTGCCATTTAGGACTTATTTTATTTATTAGGATTTATTTACTATTTAATAATCCATAAAGTTAATTTATGAAATATCTTAAATAGGCGCCGGCTGACGAGACCTTTTGCGCACGAAGAGGAACTTAAAACAATAAAATTATAATAACAATTTAACTAAAACGATAAGACAATTCTTAAAGATTCGGTGTGAGATAGAAAAATGAAAATATGTAAATAAGTAATACAAGCGAAAAGCATGTACTTATCTATATATTATAAATAAATATTATAGTTGGAAAAGTTTATAATACGAATGACGATATAGTAATGTGAGGATAGCCGGGTTTAAACCTTACTGATACCGCGGTATTCCAGTTTAGAATCTCTTCAAGAAGCGAATCGATTTTCGAATTGGGACATTCAGTGAGGATGTGTTGAACCGTAAGTGTCTCGTTTTTGCCATTTTATTTAGTGAAATATTGAAATTAATGTTTGTGTGATTGATGCTGTACTCAATGCAGTGCAACAACTACTGTTATGTTCTTTATCGTATCCAAATTACTTATTGTCCATAAATGGACAATATTGAAAAGCAAGTTCCTAAGTAACAAACGGGCTAGCCTTTCCAAAAATTTAAAAGTATTGTTCGTTTTTAAACATCCTAAAACAAACTATTCCTCTAATCGAAATTATAGAATGTTTTAATACTTACTGTAAGAATTATTTGGATTTGGGGTCACACTATAAGGGTTCATCCGGTTTGAGCTCATGTTATTTTGGTGTTTTGTAGGACCGCCGCTATAACTTTGTTGGTAGCCTGTACCAAAGTTTGGTGGAGGGCCTTGAGTTTGAACTGGCGGTTGCTGATGATGTGGTGGTGGTGGTCCAGTCACTGGTGGCGGTACACCAGGCGGTACTGCTGGAGGCTGTTGCCAGTTTTGTGGTGGTTGAGTGCCGGGTGGAGGCATTTGATTTGGTGGAGGCATTGGTCCAGGTGGACCAGGAGGTCCTGTTGGTGGTGGACATCCCCATTGGTTATTCCATGCCGGTGGGGGAGGCTGAGGTGCCCCCGGAGGCTGGGGCGGTGCACTCCACGTATTGGGAGTAGGCGGATAACTCCAATTGGGCATAGGCTGATGTTGTGCTGGTGGAGGAGGTATTGGGGGTTGTTGATAGCCGCCATAGTTTTGTGGGGGCATAGCTGGTGCTGGTGGTCCCCACTGACCGTAGTTTGGTGGTGGACCTTCATGATATGGCGGCATAGGTTGATGCGGTGGTTGTTGTGGTGGCATATTGTTTCTTAGATTTCCTTTTGGAGGCATTTTGTTATCTTGTTGGCCTATATTGTTTCCACCTCCAGCATGCTGGAGAGCATTTTTCTTCTGCAGCTCTTTGCTATATATGGATTTTTTTACATCCACCACAACATATTTAATGGAATGTGTCTTTTGCACTAAAATATGAACATAAATATAAATTTTAGTTTTTTGAGTATAGAGAATGTGTTATAAAATTAAAATCTTCCTATTTAATTTTTATTTTACATTGTCAAACTATTTAAAATAAATTCAAGCTTTTTAAAAGAATTTTGTAGTTTTAGGATTTTAAAATCTACACACATACACTTTCGGATTATAAAATTTGCAATACTCCTATTTTTTATATCTTACTTTCCTTAGCAACTTTTATACAACGAGTATCCATTCATTGGTTCCTACAAATTATATTTCAAAAGTTCGAAAAAGCAAGATCTAAGTATTTAAGCAACTCCCTATTATTTCGAAAAATATAATTAGACCATTTTCATTTTGATTTTCGTCGCCTTTTTAAAGCCAATTATATAAAAAGTTGAAAGTTTGAACATATTTTTTTCGAAGGTTTTAGGTCTAGTTACGAACAGTGTAGCACCTACGGCATTTCGCCATATAAACAGCTAGAAAACATAACAAACAAATGTTTTAATTGTATTTCTTTTAAACAATTAAATGAACTCAGTTGATTAAATACTTCAGTTTTGCATTCTGAAATACACATAGTAGTAACCAGTGGATGGATACTCCTTGTATATAATTTGCTACTTTGTTGTTAGTGTTTTTTGAAAAATATTATTAATATTTAACTCTTGTTGTCTTTTTAATGACAATTGAATATAAAGTTGAATATTTGAACATATTTGTCAAATGTTTTCAAGACCACTGAAGAATAGGGCATCACCTACGAAATGTCGGCATATAGACAGCTGGTTTTTGTTTTTTTAA
This sequence comes from Epicampocera succincta, assembly GCA_932526305.1. NCBI lineage: Eukaryota > Metazoa > Arthropoda > Insecta > Diptera > Tachinidae > Epicampocera > Epicampocera succincta. The sequence continues at coordinate 67,289,310 of OW052034.1, forward strand.
TTTATGATACATACATATGTACATTATAGGTACTCTATACATACTTTTCTGTAAATGAAAAATCGATAAAAACTTACGTATTGCTTTATCGACTGCATCGTAGTCATCATATTCAATGAAGGCAAACCCACGACGTTTGCCGGTTGTTTTGTCTGTTAGAATTTTGACTGATACGACTTTTCCAAACTGCGAGAAATATTCCTCAAGGCACGGCTCATCGTGATTGTCTTTTAGACCACCAACAAATAGTTTTTTGACAGACGCACTCTTATTTTCTTGTGCTTCACGTTCTGGACGGGGAAGGGCTCGTTTGGCTTCAACAGCTCTTATTTGAGAAAAATTTCGTCAAGTAATGCTTATATGTATCTACATATTTAATATTTTTTACACTTACTTGCCGTCAATAACATGCGGTCGGTTTTCTTGAGCTTTGTCTACCATCGACGATTTTGTATAGGTTATGAATCCAAACCCCCTTGATCTTTTGGTATTTTGATCTTTCATTACTACTACATCTACAACTTTGCCCCATTGGCTGTAGAAATTCCTCAGGCTATCTTCAGTTGTGTATGGGGCTAAGCCACCTATAAAAAGTTTTCGCAAATGTTCCAACTCGCAGATATCCTAAAATATGATTATATATGTAAATACATGTGTGAGAACATTTACCACGCCTTATAAAAATATCCTTCGGGAGGGACAACTTACATCATCTTTTGGATTTTCTATTATTTCCACACTGTCATCATCCCGTTTTTCTAATTTGATTTCAGACATTTTTTTATATATAAATCACTTCTTGCTTTTATTCTTTATATGCAAAATTTAGGAGCAATTCACTTGGTTAAAAATCTGTATCGATTTTCTTCACATCAAAAATAACTATGAATATACATACATATGTATGTATATATTGTACGTATGTTGTTTTGTAACATAAATGGCGACGTTAAGATGTTGCCGCACACAAGAACATTCTAAAAATGTGGCAGCTCTAAGTCGCTTGTTTCAAAAGCATTTTTGAATGAAAAATTTTATGGCGAGCAGTGAAAGTACCAGATGATTACAAATTGTGAACTGAACATTATTGTACGCAGCAATAATTAATTAAGTTTTACAGCCTAAGCGCCGATAATACAGTATTCGGCTAAATCGATCTGGTAACATACATTTGTACATACGTAAATTGAATCAGCTGGATTTATTATGTCGTTACGCGGAAAGTGCAAGGCAATACATAATTGCAAATAAAAAGTGCATAGTCCATAATTTATACAGAATTTTAAAATAATTCAATTACTAAATAGTGGTAAGACCGAACAACTTTCTTTATTTATATAGTTATAGTCCAGTAGGTTTCTTTTAATATGTGTTTTACTATGTACATATATAAATACATATACATATGTATGTACGTCGATATAATTCACTAAACAATATTGCAAATGTCACAGTTGGAAAATATGGTGCTTTATTAACCCCTTGTACTCCCAAGTATTGATTTGCATATAATTCATATCAAGTCAAACTCAGAACATGTAAATTTGATAACATTTTTATTTTTATATATGTACTAAAAATAACGCTGAAAGTAACCCCTCAAACTGTTTCTGAATACTCCTTGGTTCATACTAAACATAATAAAATGTATTTATTTCACGTATAACATTTTGTATCACATCAAGACTTTCCTGTGTCGAATGAAAAAGTGGTAAAATGTATAAGAGAGGTGACGCTGTCTTTATCGTACGCAGTGATTCCATTGCGATCTGAATCAAGTTAGTATTTGAATGAAAATAAAGCTTTCATGGATAGGATATCCAATTCTATACTTATCGTACCATTGTTTTAAAGCTTTGTTCAAGTTTATTGAATCCGTTCCTTTTACAAATTTCTAAAGTAAAAGCATACATTTTTATACTTCTTTGTATAGTTTAAAAAATTAAACTATGCAAACAAATTAATTAATTATTAAAAATAAAAAAAAAATATTTTCTTTTTATTTTTGCACATTTTATTTTGTAATAATTTTTTTTTTTGTAAATTTGCGTACAGAAGTATAATATAATATAAAATGAGAGCAAAGTATAATTTCTGCCAAAAATGCACAAAAGTGCGACAACACGACATACGAAATATTTTATCGCAAAAGAAATAGTACTCGTATGTACATACATACATATGTATGTATAAACATACATACAATAATGTTTTCAAATATTTTTTAGCACAAATTTCTATTGTTTTTAATTTTAAAAACACTGTTCTCACACTCATTTGGTAATAACCGGAACGCTTGTCGTCCAAATTCGGTGGATGTCGCGGGATCTGAAAAAAACGCTTTGAATTAGATGTTTTTAGAATCGTAAAGCAGCTCTGGGCTGAAGAACAGCTTTCGAGTTATCGTATTGGCCTTCGAGAGTTTTGCATCTCATTCGCACTGGTTCACTGATATGCCTCGGATGACTGTAGTATTTTAGGTTTCACTTGAGGAATTTGCTGTCAGCCAAGTTGCTGGATCGTATTAAGTGAGTGAGTACACAGACAATTATAAGAGTCTGTTAACACCATCGTCACGCCGCTCATCCTGTACAATTATTCGTATAATCTGTAAATTTATTTTGCAAATTATTAGCTTCTAAATAAATACATATGCACATACATACATACATACATATGTATATGAAAAAAAAGTTATACATATAATATTTAAAGTGTTTCATTTTCTATTATTTAATTTCAACTTCATATGTACATATGTACATATATCCAAAAACTTTTTATCGATGCGAAATTATTCTTATTTTGCAGTAATTATGTAGTTCATCGTTCGAATGAATTGTGGACTGACTTAGAGCAGTTTATTTGTTATCGTATGAATTTTTGTCCGCATACCCGTGAGGCGGTAGCTTGCAGGAGTTACTGCCAGTGCCCATGATTAATGTCTTTTGTACTTTTTATACATACATACATCTTATGGTATAATTAATATAAGATTTTGTTTTTAATCAGCAGTTCTTTGTCTTGTAGCAATTTGTTTGCAATATTTTTTCAACCATAAAAGATGCAAACAAAGAAACCAACCACTTTTCCGTTTCTTCTTTAGTATTTAAATAATTGGAATAACTCAAAAGTGGCCTTTATTTTTTACTCTAATTTTTCATTACGGCTTTTATTGTGATGTAAACATTTTCTTAAAATTTAGTTTCTATTACAAATAACTAACTTAAGTACGAATTATTAAAGCTAATAATTGGGTCGTCATTTTTGTTAAAATGAGTTGATAAGTTTGTTAAAGTGACAGTTGGAGCCACTGGCACCGTCGTTACCACATAAGATGCTTGATGGCGCAGTACCAGCGAAACTGTTGTCCTCTTTATTAGTACCGATGTAGTGAATGTCACGATTCATCAAGTTGTTTGTATCACTTACTAAAGAGTTGTCCAATTTTTTGGTGGATGCGTTCAGATGACCGAACTGATTGTGATGCATTTGAGATTCTTGTTGTGAATTCGGTGCTGTCAAGGATGTGCTAACCTTTGAATGAATGTGAACATTGTTCGTAGGAGCTGGCATCGTTGTATTTAATTGTTGCGTTTGAGTTTGTTGCTGGTGATAAAAGTTTTGTTGAATCGCTGTTGGTGGGTATGTTGAGGAATGTCCGATAATTGAATTCATGAAGCCATTCGCAACCACGAAATTCCTTTAAAAAAAAACAACAGAACAGCAATAAAGTAATTGGAAAATCATTAAATAATTAATTATAGATTAAAAACACAGATAAGATGACGTTTGTGCATTTTTCAAACATTCTTCTATTATTTATATTTTAACGAGAACTTTGTGCCAGTAAAGGTCATAAAACCTCAAATTCGTGTAAATTTAATTGCTCCAGTTAATCATATTTATGTTATTTTTTGTGACCGTTTTGTAGCGTTTTTTGTTTTACTTCCGTTAGTTTTCTGCTTTACTCATAAAAAAGGGATCAAGTAATAAAAATTAAAGGTAGTTTTGTAAAATAATTATATATTAAATTAATGAAACTGTGCAAGAAAATTATTTTTCTTTCGAAGTAATTTATTGTAGTAAATTTTTTATTTGTGAATGCGGGTAATAACAACTAAGACATAGAATTTGTTGAATTCGCAATACCCCATTAAAAAGTACCCCATATTATATTTTTTTCTATACATACGTACATACATATATCGTTATACTGAAATTGAATTTGTTAACTATTTGTTTTTGAAGGAAGTTAAAGAATTGCGAATCATTTTTAGATGAGATAAGAAAATTTGCAATATCCATGCTTTCACTCTAAAAAGGCTTGTGAATTGTAAGCACCCCTTCCACTTTTTCCGCATAATGTACTTATACCAGAAAAACTATTAGCAGCTATTAAAAGCCTTTAAAACACAAAAGTTCTGTTTTTATGTATAAAAACATAAATTTTTGTAAACTTTTTAAACATTTAAGGAGAAATCCTAGTAAAGCAACGGAGTATGTATCGATATACTGGTTCTCTGCTTTATATAAAACGGTTTTATTGGAACCTAACCCCATTTTTCGTACAAGTTCTGTGTTTCCTTTAACGTGAGTAGTAGTTTTACAACCGAATTGCTGTTTTTGTACTAGTTTTTTTGATTCCTGCAAAATGTCGAATAAAAAACTGTATGTGAAAAACTCGATCTCGAGTTAAGCTAGATTAATCCCCTTGTTATTATACATATTTAAGGGCACTTCATCAGGTATTTCGTTGATTAAAACCCCAAAGATTATCTCTTTCGAAGCTATATTTTTAACATGAATTGAGATGTTGCATTTATTTATGGACTTGTTCTTTCTAATTTTATTTTTCTGAATTTTCTGAATTTCAGCGTCTCCAAAGTAAATAAAATGAACAAAGCAAAATACGCTATAATAATAATGATGGCATTAAGTCCTGAAGTCGAGGAAAAATGTCACACCATTGAACCGAAAGCAAACAAGAGGAACAAAACTAGTAGTGAAAAGAAAAAAAACATGGCCTTTTTAGTTTAGGGATAACAATTTTTTTTCGCATTTTGACCTAATTCTAGCCCGAAAAAGGCTAAATTGGCAACGCTGAATGTGTCAATCCAGCTTTACTTCAGTTTCTATAAGTTTTCCTTTTGTATGTGACTTAAAAATTGCGTTTTACATTCTTTGTATCCTTTTAGTTTTAAAAATAAGTTTAAAGAATGTAAATCATATTTTTTAAGTTACAACCTTTAACCAAATTTTTAACATTAATGTATTTATGAATGTATGTACATACATACATATATTGCAACTACTCCCATAAAGTACTTACCTATACTGTTGATCTATTTGGGCCTTTTCAATTCTTTTGTCTTTTGCTCTGCGATTTTGAAACCATATTTTGATTTGCGTTTCCGAAAGACCCAATGCTTCAGCCAGTTCGAAACGTTTGCTGCGTGATATGTATTCGTTACGATGAAATTCTACCTCCAAACGCAGGGTCTGCTCGTTGCTGAAAGTGGTACGTTGACGACGTTGTCGGCCTTCTTTCCGTCGACGACGGGCCACTTAAAAAAAACAAAATAAAAGTATTTGAAATGCTCACTCTAAAGGGAAAACTTTGACAGTTAATAATTACAAAATAATATGTATTTGTATGTAGTATACATATGTGTCGATATAATTGAAGTTTCACTTTTTTAAACGTGAAACTTAAAAAATGTGAGTTTCTCCATACACATGTAAATGTTTAATACTCTTTAAACACGCATTTAATTGTTTCCTAATTAAGTTGTTAAACCAAAATTAATCTTTCTTTTTTTAATGCCACTAAAAACGCTTGAAAACTGTTTTATTATCGCTTTTGTATAACAACCTTTATAATATTATAAGACATGGCATTATGACGCCCCTGCTGTCTGTGTGTTTTCATAAGGAGTTGCGTGTGAATTAAAAATGGTTAATGATAATTTAAAGACCACAACAAACAAACAAACCCGATAATATTCCAAGTTATTTGTTGATGTTTCAATTACAACAATTCAAAGGTACATACATTCCGTTTAACACTTGTTAACCAAATATGTACATATGTACAGTGGTGGCATCATAATTAGAAACGGTATGCTCAGGAAATAAAATCATGTAAGATTTCGTTTTTATAACCACCAATGTAAATTCTTATTACTGGTATTTATTGTATTTTGGATATTTAATTTTGCGTCCAATTATATTTTTTAAAAATTTTATTTTTGCTTGTCTGGAGGGCTTTTTCTTGGCGTAATGTATTTCAGAAAATACAAGGCAATATGCACGTTCATTACAAATTCCAGCATGACAATTACCCAAAGTTCAGTGTGAAGTGTTAACTTTCTGATCAAAATATTGAAGTCTCAATTCAATTGAGAACGCATGTAAAAGCATAGATGTAGCAATCCTGAATTTTGCCAGTTACTACAGTAAACCTGTTAGAGCATTTCCGTGGGAATATGTTAAAATTTAAAAAAAGACTGCCGAAAAGACTCCCGAATGTTGTTAGAAATAAGGGTTTCCAAGAAAATATTAGTGAATATACACCTATTTTAAAGATATTTTTAATTTTCTTCCTAATTACATTTCAAACCTCGAACAGATGTTTTTTTTTGTATTTAAGTGACATTTTATGCTACGAAGTATTTATATTTAAAGGCTTATGAAATTTTTATAAGTTCTTCCATCTAATCAGTTTTAGTTTTGTAATCAAAGTTTTTTCAAAAATATAATGGCACAAACGTATATTGCAAAGTCGTTACTAATTATAAGGCCACCACTGTATGTATTTAGAAATGAAAACGACTCCCTCATTGTTCTTTTTCCAAATGAAACAATTTGAAATCTTCAACTGATCCGGGAACTTTTACACAATACCAACATCTGTGTGGTTTTATTTTATTCTATTGTTTGTTTAATGTTCAATATGCCTGTCTGGGCAATTCAAATAGCTGTGTATGTTTGTAAGTACATTAGAAGAAGGCATTGTTGTTGCTTTTTTCTTCTCGGCCAAAAATATTGATAAAATTTTCCAAGCGTGAAATATAAATTAAAAAATTGTAATAAGGATTAGAAGTTTTTATTAGTTTTAATCCGCTATTTTTGCATTTATTACGCTATAAAAGTTAAATAGTTAAATCTGTGCTGTTCAATAGTATGAGACACAAGCGTTGAGAATAAAACCACATACCCATATGCTTTGCTAAACCTACCCTGTGCCCTCTATGTATTTTGTACATTTTAACAGTGGAATCAGACGATTGCCACACATATACGAATCTCAACTAACGTAATTATTGTTGCTGCAATCAAAATCTCTGCAGTCCCATGATTGATATATTTCACTGTTACGAAATTATGAAAAACAATTTTGTGGCAATAATTGGAACGATTCTTCTAAATTGCGACATCACCCAGAATTAGCTGCGCTAATATTTGTTCTATTTTGTTTTTTAGTGCTCGAAAGTAAAAAAAGAAAATTAGCGCCTGCTTCATATATTGTAAAATAAAAAAAAACCACTAAACAATAAGTATCTGAGTCAGAGAGTGGTTGAAAAGGAGAGATCACTGATCCATTATCCAACGTGAAATAACAGGCGGTTTTTTTTCTTGGACATAAATATCGAATTTCAAGTTAAAACGGCAACTTCATTGCAAATGAATTGCCACACAAGAATACAGTAAATAATGGCACATTCCGTTGGTCAAGCAAAGATTTTTATTGGCCGCTGTAGCCATTTAATTGTGCTATCGGGGTATAAAAATAGATGAAAATTGATGCGTTGCAGTTATCGGTTGATTTTACCTTATTGTGTTGCAGCTAAAAAGTAAATTTGGTATTTGTCGTTTCCCTTAACTGAGTGAAATTTGTAGAAAGTCGAATAAAACTTCAATAAAATACCCTCAATCATACGTATGTAGTTCCAGCTTAAACTTTTGCTGAACTACTTTTGAACTTCTTGGATAGAGGGTAAACAAGTGTGGCAATTGGTATGGTGTTGCTTACACTGGGAAACACGCCCGAGTATATTTAATATTATTAAAAATAAATAATTATTAAATATTTATAAAACCTACAAACACACTGACATAAATAGAATGACTTTCAAAAAAATTAGATTTTTAAAGCAAAAAATTAAAAATTAAAATTAAAAATTTGCTGAAATAGATTTCTTAGTGTATACTTTATAAGGCAACTTTAGAGGAGAGTTAGAAAGAAAATTGCTCATCAAAATTTGAAGGATCCGCACAGCGAACAGGGTACTAAAATGTAAATGCTTATAACCTGATTTCCGGCCTAAAATCTTTCATCCAATTAGACTGCTTTCCTGATTCACCAGGCGCAGTAAAATGAGTCATAGTGCGGGGCAAGCATTTGTTTAACTATTTTAAAAACAAGGAAAAGAAAACAACGCGTAGAACTGATAGAAAATACGAGTAAATAACTGCGCAAAATATCCGCACTTGGGTTTGGGAAAATTGTGCGTTACACTGTAGCTTGTAAGTTAGATTACAATAGTGAATTATAAGTTGATTTCATTTGTAGTCCGATTAGCAATTTGCCAGCAGGGAGTTTTTTGCACTTATATGGTCACAGTTTGAACTTGAGTTATTTAGCTGAAAAAATATGAGATGTCTGTCTTCGAATTGCCGCAAGTCAATTAAAATATTAAAAAAAAAAACTTTTTTGCCATGTTCGCACCCGAAACAAGGGTTTTCGTTTTTCGAAATACTTGCGAACGCTCACTCGCTCGAGATTCTGAAACAGATCCTAATTTGCAAATATTTCAAGCTTTAGGTTCTTTGTTTTTTATGAAAAATTTTACGATTTTTATTCAATGTTTCGTTTGAATAAACATTTCTAAAGTTTTTATAAAAAAAAACAAAAAGACCTCAAGATTGAAAAAAATTGCAAATATAAAATCATTTTTTTTTATAAAAACAATTACGCCTTTTCATAAATATGTACATTTTTCATAATTCTTTGAGTGCCACATTGTATTGTTACAACTCATCGTGGAGAAAACTGCATTCGCCCTCTTTTTAACTTTATTTTTAGCACTTTGTGGCTAAAATAAAAATAACTAATTAACCCGAACTTGTCTTTGCTGCACCGTTTTATTTGAATTTGAAAAAAATCGTCAGAATTAATCAACTTGCAGTAACTTAATGCCGACTTGCATTTTTTTACTGGTGTAATATTTGCTGGCGTTGACGTTTTTAAATAAATCCCGAGTTAAAGTTTTTTAGGTTTCCTTTTCAGATCAATTACAATGTTAATTTTTTCTGGCTAAGTATTTCATTTTTATAGTCCTTGTGTCTTAAATCCTTTGCAAACGCAAATCTTGCCCGAATAACAGGTTTTACCACACACTTGCTTTTGTTAAGAGTAAATGAAAATACCACGGACACAAAAAGTTTCATACGTGATTAAATTTAAACCACTTTTTAATTCTTCCGATTATGGTTTTTTTGAACACACTTTTTTGTTTTGTAATCTAATACTTTCATGCGAAGAAAATAAAATTTTGTTATAATAATTGTTCTGTTTTTTGCCGGATCTAAGATTTTTTTTACTCAAAATTTCTTACAACTTTTTTTATTTTAGTAGTTTTATTTAAAGTGTTTAACACCTGTGCGTTGTGAGAAATTTTATTAAGTAATTTGTTTTTTATGTTGTTTCGATTTCTTTTCAAGAAATGAATACTTTTTTGACCAAAACTGGTTCGAAAAGAGTGATTTTGCAAACTGGAAAAACTTTTTGCGCACAAATTTACCGTGAGATTGCCAACGAAATTGAGGTAAGTTTTAATATTTGGTATCGTTTTTATTTCGATATATCGTTTCCTTCACTTGTAAATGATTTGAGTTACAAAAATATAATTTTTGTTGTTTTTTTATTTTTAAGTATGTAAGTAAAATACCAAAAATGATTTAACTGAAAAATTTTTAGCAAATTTGTTTTCTTTAGCCGATTGTCTCTTTCGAACTGTATAAGCTGAAGTATATGTATATATTTAGATATGTATATGTAGCATATATTAAAAAAATATATGTATGTATATAAACTAGAAACTTTTATGCAATATGCCATAAAAGTTTTAGAAGGAGCGGGGAATTGTGGAACTCAATTTTCTTCTGTAAATGTTCAAAACATATAATAATTTTTTCGCCGCAGAAATTTTGACTTAATAGCAAAAATGGCAAATTTTCAAAAAATCAGTCCAAAATAATTATTTAAAAAAGAATTTTGGTTGAAACATTATTATAGTTGCAAAGATACATACTTATGTATACATACATACTATGTATATGTATGTATTTTGGATCGGTCACTCATTTGACTTCTGAGGACAGAGGCGTAATGCTCTTAAAAACATTAATCGTATATAACAGTATGGAAGCCCCTTGCGAGATGCGATAGAAGATGAGTATCTTCATAAAACTATATATCCGGCCCCAACATATTCTGAACTTGACTTATGTACATCAGCCAATATGGCCTAATCTGGTGATGATAAACTTGTCAACGGCAATGGGGCTTATCCAGCCTACATACATATGTTGGTGGATACTTTTTATGACAGTTGAGAACAGCACATAAGACAAACCTCTTGCTCCAGAACTCGGGCTTTCAAAAGTAAAGGAATTCGAGGCATCTGAGTTAGTAGAACGTAATCCTCAAGTCTTTGACAGGACTCGGCTATACATTATAAAGTGTACCAGTTTGAAATACACTAATGCAAAATTTGCTGCCAGGACAGTTGTAAAGCTTTTATATAGCAGTTTTTTTTTGAAACCTCACAAATTAATTCGCGAAAGGAAATCGAAAAGCCGTAAACTGTCCCACTGCTAAAATAGAAGCACTTGAATGATATCCTTTTCAGACAGCAGACATTAAATTAGATAGATTGGATATTTACTACAAAATAGTATCTGTTGTTTGAAATTCCACACTGAAAAGTTACTGAAATTTAAAAAAACCGAATACTGTTTAAGTTAAATCATAGCAAAAAGTGTCGACTTTCTTATAAAATTTAATTAACTGAATATAGTTCATTTACTACTGAATGGAACGATATTTTTTTTCTTTTAACTTTTTGTTTATTTAGCTTTAGAATCCTTGTTAAATCGTATTCAGTGCGAATAACTTTTGTTTTAGATATCTTATCTTTGCACATCTTAAAGGCGTTAATAATTGATTGATTCAATTAAAAACAAATTCATCCAGGCTACCTAGATTATACAAAAGGGTCTTATTGCGATTCCCGTCTTTTTGCTGAGTATTTTTGAGTTGGTGCGTTATGATCTGAAATCGAATGCGAATATGCAACTATTTTTTCACACCCGTAAGCGAGTGCTTACGAGTGTTTGTTTTTTTATGTGGAGACTTACTGAGATTTGTCTAGAAATTTAAATTCCCAGCATGACATACACTCCTTTACATTAATCTATAGAGACCGAAAGGGTTTGCAAAGTCGCCAACGTTCTCATTTTCTACTTTGATCTAAAAAGGTTTTCAGGTATATCCAAAATTAGTTTCTGTTCAAGAGTTTTCAATAGTGTGCCGCTTATGGCTTATTTCCTTTCCAAAGATATCGAAAGGTTACAAGTTCACAAATATTTCACTATGTCAGTATAATTAACGTTTCGAAAAATACAACTTTTTGAACAGTTGGCCTTTTTTATTTTAGCTCTGTAGCAAGTTATGGATCAAAATATCGATCAGAGACAGGCCAGCAGGATCTTTAATTTAATCCAAATATGTAGTCTGGATTGTGGAATTACATTTATTGTAGGAAACTGCAATGAAATTTGAACAAGGATTTTGTGTAGTTTTGTAAGTTTTCTTTATTGAAGAGAACGAACAGCTTTTTGAAAACTGTGCATGAAACTTTAGTTGGACTAATCTTTAATATTTTTAGCTGCCTCCCGAACCGACAACTTGTTGCATGTCTGGCTGTACTAACTGTGTGTGGATCGAATATGCTGAGAGGGTGGCCAAATTGATGGATGGAAATTGTGATGAAGCCCGACAAATTATTCTAAACAAGATTAGTGATCCCAATCTAAAAATGTTCTTAGCGATTGAACTGAAGTCGTTGCAATATCACAAAGAACAAACTGAGCACAATCAACCGAAATCGGAGGAAGACGGTATAAAATAGTTTTCTTTTATCTTATAAGTTAAAAGTTCGTTCAGAAGTAATGTATGTATATGCGCATGTATGTACATATACGCATACATATGTGCAGTATGTACAATTGTTCTAAAGTAAAACAAATTTTCCTTGAAGGAAATTAAAAAAAAAACAAAACCTTCAAGTTGTTATCGCATGGCGTTTTCGTTTCTGTTAAAAATGTTAAGCATATTTTTGTATTTAAAAACGTTTGTGTCCTTTTCTGAAAAACTCGCAATATTGTGATGCAACTTCAGTTCAGGACAAGGTGTGTTTACTCCTACAAGGCAGCAGCGCTTGAGCAAAACTGCAACAATCTAACAAAAAATATATTCTGATTGTCAAACAGAGTGGTAAAAAATTGACAGCTGCCTGATAGGCTACCCTATTTGAAAGCTGTCAATATTATATATGAACTATATAAGTAAGTGTTAAATGAACATCACTTACTTATGAGACTTAATATCGCTAATTAGTGCAAGAATTTTACTTTGTTTTTTGAAACGCCAAATATAGATTAAAATTAAGGACGTAATCAAAAACTATTTATTGTTGGATTTAAGTTGTAATAAAGGCATCTTTTGTCGGTTTTTGCGATTATGCAAAAAGTGCTAACCGTTAAGGAGACAATATCTTTTATCTCCCACGAAAACGCCATAAGATTGTAGTTTAAAAAATAAAATCATTGAGTTGAATGAATAAAAAATAAAAACTTGAGTTATAAGATTTGCTAATTAAATTCATTCAAACTATATATTTGCGCAAAGTAATTAGTGGCACCAGCTAAGCGTTAAGTGTTCGTAAAGATCTTCCATTTCTATATATTAGATTGCGTTAATATTTTTCCGGACAGAAAATTAGATAAATTTTCTTCTTATTTTCTTTTTGTTCTAAATTTTTTTCAATTGTGCTTACGATAGTGGCTTAAAAATATTTTTAAAAATTACATACATATGTAGATATTTAAAGCCTTTAAAATTTTGTAAAGATATTTTGCCGCTGAGACAGTTAATGAATTTTGCAAATCAATATATGAAAAATAAAAGAAATAAACGTACAGCTTTGACAGAAGCAGGTCGCTCTATTGCAAAAATCTCCTCAAAATGTTGTTCATACATACACACATACATATTTTAAATAATAGAAGATATTAAAAAAAGTAATATATAAATAACATTTTTCTAACTTTACAAGAAGACCGAAACATCATCACCTATCATTATGGTCTAATCTAATGGTGGACCAATTTCATTTCGTGAAGTTGTCAACGGTTCGCTACCGCCCCATGCGGTTTACTAAGCACATATACTGGGTGACAATTTCAAGTGATAAGTGAATGCCGAACGTTTTGGTTACGGTAGGGACCTGAAGCCGAATCCGTCTCCGTTCTGGCGATTAACGTTTGGTGAAGTTTGACGGAGAGCCTCCACAACCGAAGTCCTACAGGAACTTCCCAGAGTTCTGGTTGTGCTGTGAACCGATGCTCTCCTTCTTCTCTATACTAAGAAAAGCAGTTTGCTTCAGTTTGAAACACAACAAGACAAAACCTGCTCTGCGGGGTAAAAGATGTTGTGGCAAACCAAATTATTAATTGCTTAACATACTCGTATGTCAGCTGCAATTGTTGCTGTGAGAAACCGCGTGTACAACTTGCAATCTTTAAAACGAAAGCTCGATACCTACTAAAAAGCTCGTGTTAGCGAAAAGTGTCGTAATATTTTGCTTTGACGCAGCACATGATTTGAAAAAAAGTTTACTAAATCAGGTTACTAGTGAAATCCCTTAGTTAAGCTTTGTCTACATATCTTTCACGAACTTTAATATTGTTTATATATATGTTTGTTGCTTTTTATATGTAAGTAAATAATCAAAATAGTATATTCTGGTTTAAAGTCGTATATGATTTGAAAATTTACTTACAAAATGCTGTTAAGCCTGCTGAGAATGGAGTCTCACTAGGAAATCCAAATGGTAAACCGATAAATGGAGGAGTCAGCACGCTATTGAAATCCGGTTTGCTGTAATCGTAAGATGTGCTTGAAGCACTGTTGAAGGCTGCGTAACTCTTATCCACTCTAGGAGAAAAATATGTTGTTGAACACTTTAAATATTTTTAAGACACAATGAAACAAATAACTAACACACCTCTCATCACTGATTGAAATATCAGCTGATGACGTGCTGCCGCCGTCGCTCTGACAACTTGCGTCACGTGTTGGAGAGGTTGACAGCGGGAAAGGTGTAAACCGTACATCATTCGATTTTAAATTAGGTGACGGATTAATAACGGGAGTTATATTTTCATTAACACTTCTATTAGTATTGCTGTTATTGTTGTTGCTATTGTTTTCCAGATGACCGTAAATTCGAGCAAAAAATTGACGCGGCGACGAAGGACGTATTTGCGTTTTGCCATTTGGCTCTTTGGAGCTATTTGTGTAACTGCCATTTGTTATTGAACTTTGCGTATTTAAAGGCAACATGTTTTTAATTTACGTTTAAATTTACTTTTTGAAATTAAGTTTTTGTTCGTTTTTTGACTGGTCAGGCGTCTGTTCAGTTTAAGTTACCGACAACGAATGATTTTTAGAAGTTGTTTAGGCTTAAAGGCTTAACATAATAGTGGGATCGAAAAGCAACAAAACATATATTTTTTTTTTGTAAAAGTACTTTTTTTTGTAGTTGTTTTTTTAAACTTCCGTGTAATTAAAATTCTAATGCACTGCTTTAATTTGCGAAATAAACTATTGTGACCAAGGAAGAGTTGTTAACAATTGCGACACCCGTCTTTATTAATGTCTGAAGCAACAATGCGTAAATTATCCTTATTATCCTTGTTGTGAGAATGGTCAACCAATAATTTCAATACAACTATCACCATTGGTGAACATTTTTTGAGTGTTTGTTTTTCATGAATACTCTTTTATTTTTTTCCGGTAAATGTGAAAACAAAAAAAAAACAAACTCAGTGTTTTTTTTATAGCCTTTAAAACAAATGAGTAAAGTTTGTCGATATAAAGGAACTAACTTCAAAATAATATGTATCAAATTTCATGCGTTATAATAATATTCTTTAAAGTAAAAACAAACAAAAAATTACGAGTAGGTAATGAAGGAGTCAATGGGGATTCGATGGCAGCCAGTGGTGCTTATTTTAGGTGTTGGGTGTTGGTATCATCCCGTTTCTTTACCTGTAAGTTTTGACATGAGAGTGAGAATTTGCAAGGATATATTTCACTTTTGTATTTCTAGTGCCCAATGGCACGCTGCAGACGTAAACTACCCCTAATGAATTACACACAGTTTGCATAAAAAAACACGGAGAAAAAGTAAGTGGAGAAATAACGAAAAATTTTTTTTTTTTGCCAAAGAATAAAATAGCTTCATTATGAATATGTATTAATTCGTAAGGAACTAAAAAAATGATGTCGTTTGTCACACAAACAGTGCTGCAGAATTATAAAAATATTTAGTTCTCTATTAAACGAAATTTGTCGTCTCTTGTAGGCTGATTTCCAAACAAAGATGTTACTGATTCAGCGAATTATTTCCTACAAGGTTTTGTTTACCTCTTAGACAAGTTTAAATTAAATTAAATGTTTTTACGCTACGTTGTCTGAAAAGCAAAATCACTTGCTTAATAAGTACAAAATCAACAACATGTCCTTTCTAATTTTTACTGTCATTAAATCAAAATGAGACATTTTATATTCGATTACGGAAAATTGTATTTACTCCTAAAAAATAAATAAATAATATATTATTTTCATTTTATTTAAAAATGTGACGATGTACGATTTTTCACATTTTCATAATTCGTTTGTTGCCGCCTGCGAATGTCGAAACATGTTTGTAATCACGTGTTTAAAAATTGTGGGGCTACAAAAAGTTTTCCCAGCACATAATAATAAATTGGTTGTTACGACCTTCACCTGCTAATAAACAACTATAGTTACTATTTACTATACTATTGTTAGAATCCTTGATAGAAAGTTTTTAAGCCGGTTGTTTATAAACGTTATTCATCAAAAAAAGCTTGTGATAAAAGTGTTGGAAAAAATTTCAGCGAAGATAATGAAATTTACTTATGCATTTATATTAACGTACATATGTGAATGCATTATATTGTATAATTTATTTTTATTTAATATTTTCAATCGTTTTCAATACCCAAATTTTTGAATATCGACAAGCGAAGTTTGCAACAATTCTTGATCTGTAGACTTTGCAATAGTATTTTTTTCAAATACTTTTTTTCAGAGTCGAAACAAAATTTCCTTCAAACCGTATTTGAATCATAATTCTATGTGAATACATTTACTATTCCACAACCGGCAATAAATGTTGTCAATTCAATCATGTATTTTTTTCGTACGCGTAGAATTCGGAAATTTTCATAGAATATACCGAGCGGACAAATAATTTTAAAGAGGCATTATTTGTAATTTTATGAAGCCGTTAAAGGACATTAATTAGATAGTAGCAATTATTTTTAACAGAAATAGGGCTTTTATCTTAATTTATTGATTCATTTAAAAACAAAAACATAACCGAAATGTTTTTCATTAAATGCAAATTTATTATTTTAATATTTTTAGCCTTTTCAATAAGTTTTTCCTCCATTATTTACAAATTTGTTTAATTTATACGTTTTTATCGTCAGCTGATTTGTCAAAAATACACAAATGCATCAAAATGAAACTTGTTTTATGAAAACACACTAGTTTGTCTAATTTTGACAGAAGTTTAGAGAGGACTCGGTCGCTAAAACGTGTTATATACTTTTGCCTTTACGTGTGTTATGATTAGAAGAGAGGATTAGAAATTACATTTAACTGAACAGTTTATAAACAAGAAAGCTAAAAAGTCAACTTAATGTTTTCAGTGTATTTCTCCGCTGCTAACAGTGGTTTATATTAAGTTGTCGTCATTTTAAGGGTTGCAACAATTAATTTCATTATTTATATTAAAGCTCCGCCCCGTTTTAACTCACTTTCTAAATTATTTTATCTGTGGGCATAATAAATGCCATCGTTGATGTTTAATACAGAATATGAATGACATTTTGAAAGATAAGTTATAGTCGTACTTATTTTAAATTTATTTTTGACTTTTATCCTTTGTAACAAAGAAGGAGTGAATCTGCCAACGCTTAAAATACAATTTGCATAACAATTTTCATATTAACAGTGCAAATAGACAGCTGCAAGAGGTGGAAAATATATGTATATATTTTAACAGAACAAATTTTTATAACGGATGATGAATACGAATACAAATTGTTTTAGGAAAAACAACAACGAGCTTAAAGTCGGCGGTGTGTACTAATGAACTATGAAAGTTCCTAATGAAGTCCCCAAATACAAACTAATCGCCTGTCCCAATCGAACGTTAATGTTAACCAGTGTTTTGAAGTGCAAGCAAACTGAGTTGGAAACTATTTATGAAATTTAATTTGATTAATATAAATTTTTTGTTTTTAATAATGTTGGCGAACTTTGAAGTCCGATGTCGTTTGGGGTCAGGCCCTAAATCTATGAATTATTGTAAGACAAAACAGCACCGAAATAAAGCAACACAGTTTGTTTTTTTGCGTTCTTAATACACTGGAAATTTGGGCATTATTTGCTATGAATTGTTTTCAACATATTTTTTTTGGCATTTTCAAATCTGTTGTTGCTTAAATTTTATGAAAATTTTCGAACCCCAGAAGATTTTGCAATAAATTTTAAGACTGCAAAATTAAATTCAATATATTTTGTAACTAAATCTTTATTAGTGATTTCGATACTGAAAAATTAAAGAAACACTTGTCAGGCGTTTTTACGGCTTTATAGATTCGAATGATTTAAATTTTGTTGGAGAGGAGCAACAAAGTTGTTAAAACAATTTGGCAATGAGTAAGCAGACCATACTTCTCTAATGCATTATTATCTTTTTTTTTATTATCCGAATACAGAAACGGGCCTCAGAGTTTTTAAAGTATATTTTTTAGATACTGTACCAGCTCGATTTGAGCAACCGATAGGAATTCAAGGCTGTTTTTTTGCTTAAAAGTTACCTCAATTTTACTTCAATTCATTTCTTTTTATTATTTTAAAATAAAAAACTCATATATTAAATAAAATTATAAGAGCAATACTTTACATACTCGTAGTATACAAATGAAAAGTAAAATTAAAATAGTCTTCATATTTTATACCTAAATGCTAATAAATGAGGTCTATACATGAACACATATAAAAAGGAAAAGAATATTAAACTTTTGTTTTGAGTTTTAGACGTGTGGAAAGCATATTTAAGATAGTTTCGCTGGTGTTTCTGCAGGAAGAGAAAATTTAAAAAAATTACCAGTTGGCTGCGTAAATAAAGTTGGTATTGAATTTTGTTGCAGCAGAGTTTTTTATTGAAATTTCGAAAAAAATAACACATTTTCTTTGTTAGAGAACTATGTTTAGTTATAGGCAAATAGTTCTACGAAAATTCCTATTCTAAAATTTACTTTAACATATCTTTCACATTCCCATTTTGAATATAACGTTTATGAATTGTAAGCGCTTATTTCAGTTTTTGTTAGTTATTTGAGACACCCCGTTGTGACACGTAACATCTTTTCCTCTCTTTATTTTTTTCCGCAGTTCTACTCTCTTTTAACCATCGCCACACTAAGAAATAAATAAAACACAAAAACAATTTAGTAACGTCTTAACATGGCTTTAGTAGCTGCAGTACTTTGGATACGGAACGGTTGAGTGACGGTTGGGCTAAATGATTTCGGATATGAAAGCAAACAAAAAAGTGAAGAAAAAAAGTTCACCATTGTGCAATTCAAAGTAAAGAAAAAATCACACACGTGTAAAATCAAACGAATATTAATTAGTGACAAATATTTATTATGTAGATATAATATTTTATTTAATCTGAAGAAAGGAGTAAATTAATTTTTAGTGAATGAAAACGAAAAAAAGAAGAAACAAATTCTTGCATACCAATTTTTTTTGTTTGTTTTTCAATCAGAAATATCTGAAAGCTAAAGAAATTTTAAAAATGTCAAGTGTTCGAAGAAAAGTACGTGTTTGGCCAAATGATTTCGTGTCATTACGTAGCAGTCAAGAAAATGAACAACAAAACAACGAAGAAAGTGATAACAACAATGCAAACGTAAACGATAGTGGCAGCAGCACTACCACAAGCAGTTTTGACGGCAGTGAAAATAACACCAGCGATTCTATGGCTGCTAACAGTAAAATAGACGTTGTAACAAGCTGTCCTCAGACTGATGATGTTCAGCATGATGACGACAACAAAGACGATGAAGTTTCAAGGTAAGTTTTATTTTGTTTATAAAACATCTACATACATACAATATACAAATGTAATATGCGTGTATGTACATATGTATTTTAGTACACGCACACACACACACACACACACATACACATGTACTATATCTATTGGAACTTAAATAAATGTTTTTTTGTTTTGTTACAATCGCGGAGAAAATTTAATGACAACTCATACTACTCGTATGTATACCTTTGTTTATTTCTTGTGTCACATAAAATATAAAAACTTATATAGATAAAGATAGCCACTTAAGTTTTGCGGTTAAATTGTGTGAAATTATATTAACAATTTACGATGTTGACACATCAGCGTTTTAAAGGCTCCATTAAGTTACTTTTTGTTTGAATGGAATACGTAGTGGTTGGGGATTTGAAGTGAAATTCAGTAAATATAGTCTAGATTGTTGTGAAGTAGTTACCGCGTGTCCGTCCAACAATAAAAACAAACCGATAACTATTTTAGATGGGAAATCCCGCTGAAAGTGTTGTAAAATGAAAAATAAAAATAAGCATCGCCTCAGCGTTACACACTTGAACCTGTTGATCTTTCAACATTTATGTGGACCAACTACAAGAGTGATCCATAAGCAAGTGAACAGCTGACTAATTGCCGTTTGGGTTAGTCTCGTGTGCATATGGGTATGTCCATCAAAAAGTTTACTCTGGGCCAAAAATTTAAAATGTTGTTGTACAGAAGTAATTAGATTTGACCATTTTAATCAGCTGTTATCAGAAGCTCAGCCACTAAGATGAAGAACCAGTTGCACGAATGCCATTTTTTTATTTCTGATAGTTTTTTATTGCGAGTTTTCTTTAATTTCTGGCCTGGAAAAACTGCACTCATTTTCATGGCATGGTGATATAATTATAATAAAAAGGGATCGGATGCATTTAATTTAGATTAATTATATCTATTTTCCACTCTCAAGAATAAATTTATTTAAAAGTTACTATTTATTAGCCAGTTGAATTGTTATGGATATAATATCATGGCTTCGAAAGAACGCAAGAATTTTAATCAAATCAAATATATATTAATATTCCAAAGTTAATTT
Organism: Epicampocera succincta; assembly: GCA_932526305.1. Classification (NCBI taxonomy): domain Eukaryota; kingdom Metazoa; phylum Arthropoda; class Insecta; order Diptera; family Tachinidae; genus Epicampocera; species Epicampocera succincta. Next base: position 67,309,920 of record OW052034.1, read on the forward strand.
CACTAGAAACTGATTTTCGCTGAATTTATCTTTCCATTTCTAGCTCCATATTCGTTACGTTTGAAACGCTATCTTTTTATATGTAGACTACAGTTCCATTTTTTCTTCATCTTAAACGTATGTATATGTTCGACACCATGGCAGACACATATCTGCTGGTAACGCACTATTAGTATTTATTAATTTAAAAAAGAATAATCAAAAATATAAAATCGCATCCTAACAGGACTTTTACCAAACACACAAAGTCTCTTTTACTAAGTTTTATATGTACTCGTAAGATGCGTAAGAAAAAAAATACAATATTAGAACTGGCACTCTTGTCTCATCCAATATATCCATATAAATCAAGTGTTGTGCGGTAATATTCGTCGTGGCTGGTACTTCCGTCAGATATAATCTTACACACGAGTAGCAAAGAGGTTTATGTTGTAAATCGTAATACAAGCAATAATTTTAATTGGTTTTTAGCTACAGTCATGAATACATCAGAGATGGGCCTGACGGCTAAGAAGACTATGGCCATAGTTTCTTTTTGACATGCGCGATAGATACTGATTAAAAATACTAATAAAAACCAAAGAATTATTTTAACTTAATTTATAATCAAGTGTCCCGATTTATCAAAATAAATTTTGAGAACATTTTTAATATATTTACTGTTCAACTACATAGAGATATGAATGGATTCATAATTAAACAGCTCAATTTGTAAATATCAAGTGTTTTATATATCTAAATATCTATTTATTATACCAGCATTTAAATTGTTTCTTCCGCCTTTTTTATGAAAATGAGATATGACATTTTTGTGAATATTTTAGCGCAATTAAGTTCGTGCATTCAAACAGAATCTATTTGTTTCACGGAATGCTCAATGCCTGGTTAATAAATTCTGAATTATAAATATAAAACAAATCTTTTTGCAAATTCTTTTGTGACCTTAAATTGAAAGGTTCCGAAATAGATATCGAATAAAAAAAGAAACAAAAAATGCGCCACTTTACATAAAAACATGCGTACCTCCGAAAAAACGGGCACATACAGTATGTATTTGTTTTTGTATTTGTCAGGGGTATTGTTTATGCTTTGAGAAAAAGCTGTCTATTTCAAATTCATATTATTTTGATCTGTTTTTTTGTGGAAGTTTTTATAGATTCACAATATTTGATTAAGAGGCCTGAAAAACTTGTGTAAGTTCGAAGGAGAATAATACTGTCTTTCTAATTTATGCATATGGGTCTTTCCGTCATTGCGCCCACAATGGCCAAACGCTATGGCTATTTTATGATATTATTGTAGAGAAGTATTTAGATTTTACTAATTTAATATCTGGCACTAAAGTGAACAAGTCGACGAATTCAATTTGCTATTTTCAAAAATGTTTTATTGAATGTTTTCCTTAATTTCTACTATTAAAAAATTTATTTCCCTGCGATTGCTATAAAATAAACCCGTCCATTTTTACTCAAAAAATGCATTTACTCCAGATTAATTATATTTATTTTCTCCTTTTAAGAATAAGTTAGTTTCAGACAAACTAATCTTTACCCAATTCCATCATTAAAATATTGTCAAGTTCTAAGTGCCACGTATGATTATGGCCTTAAAAACCATTTAAGCCCACCAGTTTTCAATCAATCCAACTACAATGTATATATTTATATTTTAAAGTAGCATCGGTGCATAAAATTGTAAAGTTAATGGCATTAGCAGATTGTGTTACCATTCCCTGATTTCTCCATTTTGACACTCTCTCTATTTTCTGTCACGTTCGAAACGGTAATTGTTTTCTATTTTAATTGTAATTGTCTGCTATTTATGGGCCCACAACCTATTAATTAAATTTAATAATAGGCCTGAAAATAATTTGTTTTTTTTGCCATTATAAATTTTAATCGACCGTCACGCCGTGAAGTCCGTGTGCGTTCTTTTCATATACTATAAAAGTACCCATATTTAAATGTTCAACAAATTCATACAATGTTTTCACAATTTCTGTTAGTGGATACATACAGATGTCAAGTTGTGATGAGATAAGAGGCGCGGAGAATTGTAAAGTTAATGCAGGAAAAATTACTTTTACTAGAATGTAAAAAACAAAATATTACAATATATATTGTACATATAAGGAGAATGGACCCAATTAAGAATCCAGTTTAAATATAATAAGTTGATTATTTTTCCGGGCAACAAAACGCCAAACAAGTAAAAAAAAAAACTCTGCGAAGTCAAGTACCGGTTATTCGAAATGCAAACTCACAGTTGGACATGTTTTCGGAGAAATATTAAAATTGTTTCGGAGAAATATTAAAGCAACCTTCAAAAGTCTAAAAAGAAATTGAAAAATATTTCGCAAAAACCGCAAGATTGCCAGCACTTTTCAACAGTAAAGAGAAGCGGAAAAATACACTTTTTCAATTTAAAACGGCTGTGTTCGTTAAATATGTACCTAAAATTTTGTTTTCATTAATTTATCGTTATCTCCCTTTCCATAACAAATTCTTTATACTCGTTATAAATTTTTCTAAAGGGGATTTTCATGCTGTTTTTTCTCGTCAAAAAATTGTTTGTGTGTGTATTCTTAAGGTCAGTAGTAAATTGTTAGTTGCACTTTTGTAGGTGCACATCTTGAAATTATTTAATTACACCTAGATCTCGGCTTACATAAATACCAAATATGGCAGCCTATCGCGTTTTTGCCTTACAGACATATTGTGAAAACCACGAGTTTTCAAATTACGAAATTTTTGAAAACAAAAATTTGTTTTTCTTCCTCCTCAATCTACTTGTCATGAAGAGTGCGTTTTTCCTGTCAAGTACTTAAAGCTTAAAAATATTTCTACATGTTTCTACATGTTTTTAGCTGCACTATCAATATCGCTAACTTTGGCTTGACGGCTGAGAATGTCAAATTGTGTTGACGCTTCTGTTCAGTAAGACTTGGCAAGTCATGATGAATCGTTTAATGCCACCTGTAGCATCATTTTAAGACCTCAAGCTCTTAAAAAACATCCGATATTTTAATCTCTTTATATTCTCATTCCTAGATTCCTATCTTCAAAATAAGGGCTTAAACTTATATATTTATATATATTGTTCATTAAATATGATCATACTCGTTCGTATGTACTATGTATGTATAAAACACTAACATTATTTTTAGTTTTGCTTTTTATATATATAATAATTAACGCTCTATATACATATATTATATATAGTCTTTTTTCTGCTTGAAACTTTTATCCTGTGAAGTTTATGGTACTTTAAAATATTCTTTAAATATTTCCTCAAACCGGTTTCTTTTCACTTTTAAAGCGACTAGAAATTTTAATTTAACGTAAGAATTTTATTCAAAATAAGGTTTCATCAAGTTGAAATAAACTTTATTTAAACACTTTGCTAGAATGACAATCTGAAATGTTTGGTAGTTGTAATTATTGATATTTTTTTAATAGGCACATTTATGTATGTATGTATGTATGTCTATTTATTTACTACGCCCTTGCGCATAATGAATAAATTAAAAACATGTGTAAATGTTGGTACCATACGTTTGTACATATGACTGAGTACATAAATAGTTTCGCATATAAGTACACACAGACATACATGACAGTAATTACTTGTTAAGTGGCGGCTTAAGTTAATAATATGTCTATATATGTGCATATACACACATACATACATATGTATATATAATATGTATGTTGAAGTCTTTACTTTCATTCCCACAATTTCCATATGTTACGAGGTAAGAATTATTCGATATCGGTATTATTCAAAGTTACTCGCTTAAAAATAGGCCAGATCCTTTATCTCTTTAATGGGCATCGATTTTCCCCAATTCCTTCAACCGGGATTAAATACAAATATATTTCTCTACATCGTTTTCATATTTTTCCTTTTTGTAAATTGGGATTATTCGGGGCTACAACCCTATTTTTAATAACAATTCGAATATGTGCACTTACAGTTGAAAATTCAATCATGAATAACTATTACTTTTTTACAATGAATCTTATTTTTATGCGGAAAATCTGAAGAGCTCTCTGTCCAGAATGTCTTTAATAAACAAAAAAAACCTAAATGATCAATAATTTGCGTTGGTAAATAATCCAAATTATACGACTTAAAGTAATTTGTTTTTTTAAATATGAAAAAAACTTTTCTATACTTGATTGTTTAATGTTTTTTTGTTAATGCTTGTTGTTTTGTCTCGGAAAACGTAATGACTAAATATGAAAGTTTTATTGTAAATTATGCTACAATTATCAAATATTCTACACCTTTCATTAAGCTATTTTCCAATAATTCGAAAAACAGGTGCTTTCGAGAAACCGGTTGTCGAATTTTACTACTTATAAGAAGACGGTACGCATAACCGACTTTTTAAGATTACAAAAATTGTTGTATTTTTATTAGCAAAACAAAAAAATAGACATGAATAATACAGTTCTTAGATTATAATTATAATATTGTAAATATGTATGTATGTATGTATGTGTGTATATGTCTGCATATGTCTAATGTTGTATTATAATTTTTATTGAGAAAATAAAAGCACTTCAAACTTAACATATTTTGTGAAAAAATATATCTAAGAATTTGTTGTATTTAAAGTTTTTTTTTTGAAATATTGCCAAACTTGTGAACTGATTACAAAAACTTAAATTTGGCAAAGCAAAGCACCCACATATTTACATATATTGTAGCTGAACTTCCATTATTTTAAAGTTTTTGCTATTATGTAAGAAATTTTTCTTTCTCACATTTTATTGGGGTGTTTTCCAAACTTCTTTTCTTCTTAATCACCATCACAGAGAAATATTAAGAACTACATAAATAGAACAAATGTTGTTTTTTAGAAGAAAAAATTCTTTTGCAGTCACATAAAAAGTCTAAAGAAAAATACAAGATTGCGTCAAATAACTCGATAAAAAAAACCCGATTGGTAAAAAATTAAAAGCCATTCTTTTCAAACCCCCGGAAAAATCAAAGACATCGATTTGTCGAATACTTAATCGTTTTTGTTAACTTCAATTAGCGGCCAACAAAACACAAACCTTGTCAAAACATCAAAAATTTTAATTAAGCTTCAGCAAATTCTGATTTTCGTCAAATCAATGCTTAGCAACGCGATTTCTTAACATGCGAACTTGGTCGCACGTTCCCTTTAGCTGTTACTGACAATTAAATGACAAAAATTCAAATGTAAACTGTTTGGTTTTCACTTTTATTTTCGAATTGTTTAACAAAAACTAAATGCCAATTTGAGGTGTTTGGTTATTTTTGTTGTTGTTGTACTAATGAGTTCACCTGTTATGAATTCGCTTCAATGTTTAATTTTATAACCGCCGCAATATCTGTTGCAATTTATTATATAAAAAATATTAACCCAACTGTGCATTTACAAGTATGATTGCGCAAAATTGTGCATGTGTGAACTTCTGCTGTCACAAGCGGACCCTTTTCGCTTGCTTCCCATATGTTTATCAGGAATGGAGAAAACCGGTATTAGCAATAGAACTTAGTGAGCTTATCTTTTCCTATATCTTTAACAGTAACATTTTTGACTAGTAAGTTTGTGTTTAAATTTTAGTATTATTGCTTTTTGCAATAAAAATTTGGACTCAGGATTGTATGAGTATTTATTTCCAAGACCATTTGCGCAAAAGTCTGAATTGAATTTATGTGTTCTTTAATCTTGTTTTAAGTTAATGACAAAAAGAAGTACAAATTAACCGAATTTGTAATTTTACACAACTGTGAGGCTTTAAGTTATTTTTTTCCAAATCAAATAAAATATTATGCATCTTTTTTTTTTTTTGAAAGAAGTTCAATTTAAAAGTTGTCTGTCAAACTGCATTCCTAAATTGGTTCTGCGTCATCAAGATGTGTGAATAATAATTTTATTAAATTTCAACTTTAACATTTTTAGGTTAACAAAATTTTGTAAATTGCTAAGAAAAAGTGTTTTGGAATATCCACAGCTTGAATTATAAAACTTGTTTGACAGAGTTTCTTTTGTTCGCAAACAATAGACGATTTTTTCTAAATATTTTATTTAAAAAATTGTCATTTTATTCAGTTATTTATTTGTTTGGTTATTTATTTGCAAGAGTCAAAAACTTATTACTACATAAATTCAAGTCCAAAGCTAAGATCACACGATGGCTCACGGCAATTGCAAATCTGATTGATACGCCAGTTTGCTTTTTTTGAACTTATTATCCATTACTCTAAAACAAATATCAGCCCATCTGATTCCTGGTGGTGTCGCAATTTAGATCGTTTTGCATAATCTCACAGTAGTCAAATTTGTATGAAATAGGGCAATCATATGATTGCAGAGTATTTGATTGGGAGCTTTTGTAACTTATAGGAGACCAGACCGTTGGACCAATCTCTTGAAATTTTCACAACATTTAACACGGACTCTCGAGTGAATTATAGGCTACGTGTTCTTCAGTTACACTCGCTTTTATAACCATTTTTTTAAATTGTGTTACTCCTTCCGCGTAACTTCGCTATTTGTGAACCAATTTTCAAAATGCTTTTTGCATGTGGAAAAATAATTGATTAACAAATAACTTCCGCCTACACCATTTAAAAAGTGGCCAGGGATATCAAAGCATACCCGGTTAAGCTGGTATATAATACATAGTATAGTTTTAAATATTTTACAAACGTATCTTCCAACATATATGTATGTATATGGGAATGAATCGTAAAAATGAGCAAACAATCATGTTTATTACGGCTCCCAAAATATACCAAAGTTGGTAATAGATTAAAAGAAATTCGAGTGTTCTTTGTTTAATCTTTTACAAACTCTCGATGATTTCGCGAACTTTATAGCAGCGTTTATAGGACTCTTATGCCATGTTCACACTAATGAAGTTTGACGTGTTTTTTGCGAGTATTAAACAAAGTTGTTAACATTGTAATTATTGTGTTTAGCCATTATTATTATTATTTTTAACATTTCTTGCTGCAGCAATTATTTTTAATTTGTGACATGCCGCCAGTAAAAAACTCGTGTCCAGTAAAATATCAAAAACCACTAAGCGTTTCTGAGGTCGCTGTTCGAACTCTAACTTTAAGTATGTTTATTAAATATATATAATTTTTTTTTGTGTGTTTTCAAAACAGGTCGATGAAGGGGAAAATTTTAAAGATTGAGTTGTGTATCTCCTAAAAGATTTAATGTTGTTTAAAAACGACAGTATGAATATAGTATTAATTAACTTGGAATAATTCTTTCGACAAAAAGTCAACCCTCAAATAAGATGGTCTTTTCATGATCAAGAAATTGAAAGATATGATTTTAAGGGAAGGTAATACTCGCAAAAAGTTTGAAGATTCAAATCCAGCAGCAACAACAAATGATGGTGACTTGTACTTAGCAGTTCCATAGAAAACATTTTGCTATATATATTTTACAAAACTACTAAAAATTTCGATACATCGTCATTCTATATAAGATGACACACAAACCTAAAATGTTATTGAAGCATCAGTCCAGATTTTAAAATGCAATTTTACTATTTGCTTTTCACACTATATAGAACAAAGTGAGTGACCTCTCAAAAGGTGTTTATTTAAATTTAAAAAAAACTCTGCTTTCATTGTCATAAAGTGGTGGTTTTGTCATAAAGTCAGAAAAGGGTGTGAAAGCATATTAATATGTGTTTTTTTTTTTTTTTGCTATAAACGACTTCAATTGTTTGACGAAAGAAAAATATAAAATTAAAGGAAAAATATATACAGCGAACTGAAGCTCCATTTGTTAAGTTTAGATAGATTGACGACAGCATCTGCCATTACGGCTTAATCCGATGGTGGACCAACTCTACTTGGTAAAGTTAGAAAACGCCTCACCAGGTACACACAGGTGGCAACTTCTCCTGTTATGTTGGAACGGCTTTGCTCGCGCTATCTAATCCCTTCCGCCAGCAGTTCGCTAGACAGTAAAAGGAAGACAAAGCCCTGGAGTTGGTAGCCCGTAATCTTCAAAGAAAACCAAATCTCCTGTACATACTAATTCCTTCCCTGGCCAAAAATCCTTCCTGCGTAGATACCTCAACCTATGAATAACTTTCGTATATCGAAAGACGAACCACTGGCCTCTTTTTCCAATTGGCCTTTGGGGAAGGTTTCAAGAGAACTGAGAGACTACAGCCCAATAAGCAGAATGCCCGAGTTTAATATACCTCAAAGCATGACCTGTTACCTTGTGGGATATTAGAAGCATTTAAAATTGAATTGTAAAATAAAATAATAAAACGAACATCTGGAAAAAAGTTTTTAAGTTTTTTTTATCAAATGATATGAAGATGTTATATTGCCAAACTTATCTATCTCATACTAATGATTTCCGAGATTTGGTGATTATGTTAGTTAGTTTGCTTTTGAACAGTTTTGTGTTGTTGTTTCGAATGTTGGGCGGAAGATAACCTTCGATATCGGGCCATAGATCGTTAGAGTTATATACGTATGTACAGCGCTAGTTGAAACAATTGCAAATTGAATTAAAACAAATTTTACGCCTTGTTAGACCTAGAACCTAGTGGTTTAAAGCTAAAATGGCAGTAAAGTATTGTAATTTCTGATGATGGGGCCATATTTTTGATATCGATATGCCGTTTTTGCCCACAGATTCTTATTTCGTAAAAATTCGCGGGGCGAGTCTGGTTAATACCTGCTGTTTCAACTTCAATTTACGAGTGGCCAGCTTCCTCATAAACGTCATTTTGAAGACTGAAATATAAAAAAAGGAGTGTTTGCCAATTCAAACTTCGTGTTTTAATATGTGCATCCTCTCTGCCACAAACAATTAGTACACGATTCACATTCTTTGTGTTTGACAGTTGAATTGCTGAGTAATATGTGTATGTATGTATGTGTAGGCGGGAGAAAGTGAATTTTTTTGGCATAAAAACTCAATTTGTATCTTTTGCCGGCTACGGGTTATCAATACACATACATATGTATGTATGTATGACCGGCCGCCAATGTGTAACTTGTGTGTTTGAGTGGATCTGTGTTCTTAACTTTTGAATTAACAATAGGCGCTAATTCTCGGTGTTTTTATATTTTTAGTTTTTCCAGGAAAAATTTTATACAATACACATCTTTGTTTCATACATAAACTGAACAAACAATGGTCTTCATTATTGGCAAAGAACACTCTTTAAATGTGTAAATGTATGTACGAGTATGTACATGTACATATGTTCATAAGTATATACATATGTATGTACATATGTACGGGTGTATTTTGGTACATAGACCAAAACTGCTGTGACGATTGTGTCATTAGCGTTTTGTTTTAACAATTTGTTTTTGTTTTATAAAATTTGTTATTGTTAATTGTGTTCATTTTCTTTGTATTCAAAATTTGCTAAAATTTTGGTTTAACTCTCTAGACGAAAAGCATAATACAAATATGAATTTCTTATCATGTGTTTAATAAAAAGTGAAATAAAAAGTTTTTACTTTGTTATTGCTTTATCTGTGTTATTTGAGTTAAATTTGCGCACAGAACAGCAAACAGTGGAGCAACAGCAACATATTTTGCAGAGAAACGAATAAGGCAGAATCTAGATTCTTCTTTTTATATAAAGTTTATATTTCTCTGTATAAGATTTTCATATATTTGAATATCAGACATCGTTTATCTTTACCTAAGTTCTTCATACACCAGAGCCAAAATACTATTTACTAAATATAGGTCATCCTCATTAATTGTTAACTGACATCTGGGACATATGACATTCAAGTCAAAACGTATAAATTTGCAAAAACCATGAATGCGGAAAGTTGTTGTATGGAAGAATTATGCGGATCGGTTATATGACATTTTACAAAAACCTATACAGACCCAAAAATGCAGGACCAATAACTGCTAGCGAGCGAAAAACTGCTATATGTTATATTGGACTTCGTTTAACATTATTAAAGAAATATTTTGTGGTAAAGAAATAAATAAAATCGTTCGAATGGCTGATTTTTTTTAGAGGCGGGGGTATGTTTACATCTTCAAAATAAATTAAACTAAGGATCCGTGCTAAACTGAATCGCTAGCGCTAGTGAAAAAGAAATTTTTTAATTAATGTATCATAACTTATTGCTTATTTTTGTAAAATGTGCAAGAATTTTCTTTCCTGAATTTATATTTCAATCAAAAACAAAATATTGTATTTGGCGACAATAATTGTGTGTGGTTGTTACGCTTTCACGCTTAGACCGCTGATTGCATTTAAATACAATTTGGTGTGGAGATACCTTGAGGTACAGGGGAAGACATAGCATAGTTTTTATTCTGGAAATCATTTCATTTGAGGAGTAAAAGCTTGTACGAAAGTATAACATTACTGACGCTAGGAGCATGCAAATTGCTAATATATAAAAGCCATTAATAACAATTAGTTAGACACTTAAATGGTCTAGCCTAGAATAAATGGGACGGCAGAGAATATTTATATTATTGCGTAAACATTTTTAATCTTAATTAGTTTGGAAAAGGAACTACATAGTTATAAATTTTTGTAAATAATATTTACATATGCACATTTCTTTTTATAACAAATGTGAGCGAAAAAATTTAACAAATACCCTTCGAAACGGTGGTTATGTTAAGAGCTTGTTTCACGATACCGAACGTTAACATTCGCAAGTATTTCGAAAGATACATTTTTATGTTGCTTTAAATACACCAGGTCTGTTTAGAAATTTAGTTGAGATTTTAAATTTCGTGTACTACATACAGGGTGTTTTTTTTAGAGGTATAGAACTTCGAATTGAAATAAAACACAAGAAAATCGTTTTAATGTCCATCAATTTGGCTTTATTGGAAGGATAATTTTATGCCATTAATGTTTAAATATGATTTCGGGCATGTGGCCGCCGCTCGAATAAAGCCAATTCTACAGGTCCAATTTTTGATGGACAAAAGTTGATGGACAAAGCTCCAATTGCTGTGCACGGTGGCGAATCGATTCATTCGGGTCCTCTTCAACACTTTGCTCTACAGCGGCAATTGTTTCTTCGGTGCGCACTGTTCGACGTCTCTGCGGATGCGTATTATCACATAGAGTAAACGTAGTGCGAAAACGATCCATGGTTAACCGAATTAATTGCTCTGATGACCATAAAATGGACGGAGCTTGCGGTAAACTTCGCGAACTGAACCATTATTTTCGAAATAAATTTGCACGATTTGCAAGCGTTGCTCTTTTGTCAACCTGTTCATGATGAAATGGCAAACCAAACTAAATATTAATCACTTGACAGCTGACAAAATGGCCGCCAGTTAAAAAAGTGATGCCAACTTAAAGTTATATACCCCAATAAAAAACACCCTATACATTCGATTATCTTGTTTCTTTGTGTAACAACATACACTCGTCTCGAACATACTCATGTGTTCACAGTTTCAGCTGTTTAGCATATGTAGTTCGTTTATGAGCGGCATAAGAGTTAGAAGTGTTTTGCGTGCTCTGCGCTTTTCTGCGGCCGAAAAAAATAGACTTGAATGAATTTGCATGAAAATTTGTGTAAAAAATAGAATTAAATGTTCAGAATCACTTGAAATTTTAACACTGGCTTATTATGGTGATTACACTCAAAGTCAAGACAATGTTTACAAATGGTACAAAACATTCCAGCAAATCAACAACCTTTGAAAATGTTGAAAAGTGAAGCAAATAGGTTCTGCATCAGCGTTTTCAACTTTGAAATTTAAAAACTTCTTATGTTTATTGAAGAAATTTTGCCCACCAACTAAGGAATTTTTCGCAACAAGAGTTGACGACGCTGGTCTGCAAAGCGGTTGGCTTATGCCATGAAATTTTTTCCGAACTTTGGGCAGCGAAAATTGCTGCCACTTTTTCCTGTTCAGAAGATTGAAGAAAGCCACGAAAGGGCCGTGTCCTGCGACGTTTACTGATTTGAAACCTGAATTGCTGAGAGTGCGCAAGGACAAAATAAAAAGTTCCTATCAGAACTGTTTCGAGAATAGGAAAAAAACGCTGACAGAAATTTATTATATTAAAGGGTAGAAAATACAAGTAAACGAATATATATTGAGAAAAATTAAAATTCCATTTTTATGAACATACTTTGTATTTAGTATATTCAGACTGGATTTGTCGAAATCGCCGACTTGAAATAATAATTATATGCGGATAAAGCCATGGGTCGAGGCTAGTTTAATATAAACTCAAAAATCGACGAAATGAAATTCATCAAGCTTGAAATTGTTTAATGATTATAGACGAGTCGTAAAAATATATTGAAGGGCATTTTGTATTCGGTGCCTTCAAACATTTATTCTTAATTCTTAATATTACAGCTCACATTTTCCCTACGCTTCAACGCATCACAACTTAAATGAAAACAAAAACAGAGAATTTAGGAAAATTCTCTTTTTCTCTCGGTCTCCGTCATTATCGCTAATGAAATTTGTTGTATTTGATTCGCTGTTAAAACAAAATGCTCAACAAAATCCAATTTATCTTTTAGTTGTCGGTATAAACTCGTAATATGCGGTACATTGCAATAAAAATTGCTGATACTTGACTTGTGTTGTGTTGTGTTGTCGCGAGCTGGTAGTTTATTAAAAGCAAACTACATTCATTCGCACATATTGTACATATTTGCATATAAAAATTAAAAAAAAAAGACACAATAATAATAAATAATTGAACGAAGACCAAACCCTATTTGAATAGTGTATTTAAAGTGAAATAAATAAAAAATTAAGCAAATATTAAATAACATACATGTTGTATAGTTTTGTATCACGTAAAATACACAAATTATATCTAAAAACAAACAAACGTACATATTTATGTACATACATATGTATATATGTATGTATATATGTATGTATGTATGTACATATAAGTATCCATTTCAATAAAAAGAAGAACAAATTAAATTTGTTTTATAGATTGTATCCATTAACTTTGAATGTGTTTCGTTTTATTAAATTATTTCTAAAAGTCCACAAATTTGTGTGTGTGTGTGTGTGTATGCAGTTCAATAAGGTCTTTGATTTCTTTGTGCTAAATATTTAAATTAAAATAATTTAAATTTACACGGCTATTGCGGTTATTGCGCAAACAATATGTCTGTGAAAACATTCTTTTGTGAACAGCGTAAATGAAGAGTTAAATTAAATACCTGTTGCACGAACACGCAGACATACACATTCAAATATATAAGTCACGGCAAAAAATTAAATCTTTTTAAAAGAATTTATTATGAAACTAATACTCGTAAATTGAAACCAATACTTAAACGACAAACTTTTAATTCTGTTAAGACAACAACACAAAAAACATTTGATTGGCATTATTGTTTACTTGCTTTAACCCATAAAATTTGGCAATTTACGTATATACGAAGTCTGTTCAAAAAATAAGGTGAACATTCATATCCAATCGTTTCATGGGTCTCTTCAATCTTGGGAACCGAAGGCATGGCTGAGGCATGATTAAGGTGTTCTTTTTAAAAAATTACCATAAAAATTCTGCAATTTTTCGGAACGAACTTCGCCGTCACAGACGTCATGCTCAAAATTTAAAAAATACAGCCATGGGGTGAGCCAACGGATATGTCGACATCCTCAGCAAATTCTCTAATGGTCATTCGACGATTCTCTATAACAATTTTCTTCAATTTGTAAGCATTTTCAAAGGGTTCATGTGTTGGGACGTCCAGGGCGGGTTTCAGTATTCAAATCTTCTTGACAATTTTAATTTTTCTGACTCACAGTATATCGCGATAATCCACTGTTAACATTTCAAGTGCTGTTGAGCACTTAATTCCATTTTTTACACAAAGTTTGATTCAAGTCCATTTTGTGCGACAGCAGAAAACCGCACTTCTAACTTTTATGCCTCTCACAACTGTGAGTATGTTTGATACAAGTGTAACAACATAAAAGAAAAAACCATAATCGAATGTATGTACGTAGTTCGCGAAAGTTGAAAGAAATTGTTTGAAAAGACCTCGAATGTGTTTTGTGGTATCTGTTGGTGCTAAATATTTAAAAAGATTTTTAATAGAAAACTTCCAATGAATGTCGGTGCTTTACAGGAATTTTTACGTGTTCTTTTTATTTTACTTGAAAAGTATAGAAAAAAAAAGAAATTTATAAGTGGCTTTTAGATATTAAAAAATGTACTTGAATCACCAAAAAAAAGTTTATCAAAACAGATGTACTTGTACATGTTGAAAATAAATAAATGCATGTATATATGTATATGATTGACATACAACGTTCTAAGAGCAACATACTTTGGATTACAAAATTATATGATCGTGGCCGACATAAATAATGACATTATGGGGCTCTGGAAACTTTTCACCTGAAAGAAAAACAACCTGTAAACTTACCCCCCATTTCGTAAAACTTAAAATGCGCTTGAAATATGTTGTATTTTATTTTGAATATAAACATTATTCTTTAGTTTGCTGTTAAATGTTCTAAAAAATCCGAATGTGGCGAAAGGATATTGCTCGTCACTGGCTGTTATACATACAAAAGCAGATTGTTTCAATTCTCCTGCTTGAAAACTTATTATTTCAATATTTTAATTACAAAAAATGTTGAAAAATTTTAACGACATGTCAGAAGTTAATGAGAATTACTAAACATTCGGGTATGCATTTTTATTAAAAACACAAAAAATAAACTTGATTCCATAGTGAGCGCAGAATATATTTAAAATCTAATAATTTATTTATATATTCAATAATTCTCATTATCTTCGGAGAAGTTTTCAATATTTTGTATAAAGACTAAATAAATAGCGAAGTTTTTTTTTTCTAAACAAAAAAACAAAAATTTGCAAAAACCGTAAATTGTATTGAAATATAAACATCTATATTCCGGTAATTTGTTGATGGTTTAATGGGGAAGTACATGTCTTCAAACTTATGTTAAATCATAAAATCTAATGCCTTTTTCGGTTTTCGTATATGATGAACACTGTTTTAATTGAGTTTTCATCTTAATTACTTTAAAAATCAATTTGTTATAATTTAAAATATGTTTAATGTTTTTAATTATAATATCTTCTCATTAAGCGGTTGCAGATCTTTTCTTTCGTTTTCGATAACGGGCTTCACTGAAAAGGGTTTCATTGAATTAAATTGTTTGAAATGAATTCGTGAATTCAAGTAAAAATTTTCCAAAAACAGCAATTTTTTCCAACTAAGAAATTAAATATACTATATAATATGCAAAATTATTATTCTGATAACAGAAATTTATTTTAAGAGAAAAGTTTGCTGATGCAAATTTATTTTTTAATATTTCTATGAACAAACCTCAAACATAAGAGAAAAAAACTTTATCGAACTGCTAAAAATATTGCTTGAAACAAATTTTTTTCTAATTTTTCGGTTTAGTTAAGGCCAACAAAAAAATGCATTTTAAATTAGTCCCATGTATGACCAATAAAATTGCAACGAATAGCAAATTCAATAAAATTAAAATACACATACATACAGCCATATTTTTGCCATGTTCCGAAGAAAAGTGGTTGTCGAGACATAGTGCAGACCTAGACCACAAAAGAAGTGAATAAGAACAATGGGTTAATTTATGTACATACATATGAGTACGTAAATAAATTTAAATAGATGTGCGCATGTGCTGTGCTTATACATACATAAATATGTATGTTATTTTTTATATGGCTACCAATGTACATATACATATGTACATATTTACATACATATGTATGTATGTATATGTAAGTATGTATGAATATTCTAAGCCCCCAATTTTTTCATGCTTCTATTATTTTAAAGATTCTTCTCCAAAGTCTGTACAGTTCCAACCTTTTACATTTATATATGTATGTACGTGTTGAGATCGGATCTAAAATAAAGATTATTATGATTGTATTGAGAATGAGTTTAAATGTTTAATCTTACACTCGACATATGTACATACATATATATTTACATACATACATATACACATGCATATGTATGTATATATTTATATAGTATATTTTTTAATTTACCGGTCGGCTTGTTTTTATTTAATTTTGTTGTGTTTTTTGCGGTCGTTAACATTTTCTTGTTTTTGTTATTTTCTTTTGTTGTTCTTTTTATAATTTTGCATGATATTTAATAACAAACATTAAACTGAAAAGCGGCGTACATATGTACATACATTCATATAAGTATGTATATACGTACATACATACATATGTATGTATGCATATATACTTACATGCATACATGTGGATGTGGATATATTGTTTGTTGTTGGCCGTTTTTAAGTCTTCGTTGCGAATCTATAAGCGCAACATGTGATCGTGCAGTGAACGTAGTTCCTACATACATACATACATACATGTAAATACTATGTCTACGCGTATAAATATGTGCGCTTAACGCAGTACCAAGTTTGACGTCAGCCCAATCATATGCACCTCTGAGGACGTTTTGGGACGACTGGCCGTGTAGTCATCCAGATTATGTGTGGAAATCTGTTCCGCATCTAATATATGTATCTATATACATATGTACATACATTCATACATATAAGCTTATGTATATACATACATACATACATACATATGTATGTAGTTTATTTGTTCTATGTAGTTTATTTTACTCTTCTTTTTTTTGTGAATAAATAGTCTGAGCAAAGTCTGTATACAAGAGATTATATAGACGGTCACATCACACAAAAATTATGA
The DNA here is from genome assembly GCA_932526305.1 of Epicampocera succincta. NCBI lineage: Eukaryota > Metazoa > Arthropoda > Insecta > Diptera > Tachinidae > Epicampocera > Epicampocera succincta. The sequence continues at coordinate 67,326,653 of OW052034.1, forward strand.
TTTTTTGGTTAAAACTAATTTTATATTTTGCCGTTAAGGTCCTAATGGAAGACCAAAGTGAAAATTGTAGATGGGTTTTCTTCGAAAAAAGAAGAAGCACGACTTGTTAATAATGAAGACCACATTGGGGGTACGAATATGATGCTCTTGCTGACGTCGATGTTGCCGAAGACAAATTTTGAAATCTGATGGTGGACCCAATTCGTGTTAAGTGTCAACTGCTTATGACTGTGCCACATACAAGCGGTATGTGAAAGAAGGTGTTAGCCCTTTCCTGAGACCATGAACTACATAATCCCTTCGGCCAATAATTCCCTACACTATTGAGAAAGCCAAGCTATTTAAGTCCATTATTAAATATTAAATTCCAAAAGCGCATTAGGCACACCTTAGCCAGACTCGCACAATAATTTCCTATAAAACAATTCCATGTATCTGTTGCAAGACACCAATGACTCGGAGACATTTTAATATCCGAAAAATGAGATATGCAGTTCACTACTATCGTTACGAATTACCAAAGCGCCTTCCTACATTTTAGGGTCAGTCCAGAGTCCAGATAATTTCTGACAAATGATCAGCATCAAGATTCCTCTTTGCGTAGCAAGCCAAGAGCATATTGGTACCCGTTTTGCCAATTAACATTTGGTGAAAGAACACAGAGTTTTGCTTGCCCTGCCAGCTGAAGAACAACTTTTCCTCTATACCACGGAAATGTGAGTGTCTCAGTTTTGAATATGCAAATGGCAAAATCTGCTCCCTGGCTGGAGTATCAAAGACACTGAACATTATTTCTGTTGCTGGGAAATTTTTTTATATCGCTTAGAATGCGTTACAGAACATGATCAGTCATGAAAAAGATAGCAACGATTTTGTCCACGGTATATATTTGTTTAATGTGTCGAGGGTATTACCTTTATTAAGATTATTTTTTTTTTATCTCAATTTTAAATAAGGGGAATACCCTAAACATTTCAAAAACACTGACTCATGCTATATAATCACTTTTCTTATATTTTTCTTGCACATTCGAGTTTTTAAATTATATTGTGTGAATGTATGTACACATGTTGTTTAAAAAAACATTAGCTATCTAAAACAACAACTTAAAAATTCAAATGCGCCTCCTTAACAATAATATAATATACATACGCATGAAAGACAAATAAGAAACCAAAGTGGAATCAAGCATTCATTACACAATATTTTATTTCTCACATCAGTTCAATTATTGAAAAACCATTGGCTATTTTCAATTAATTCAGTCAGTTTTACATAAAAAGTAATTTTTACACATAAATATGTATATATTTATAACTGAAAGCTATTATTTTTATGCATATGTATGTAAATATAAGTTAACATTTAGTTTAACATGAACAACATTTCCATCCATGTATAAATAATATAAAATCAACTTTGAATCATATTGATTTTTGAACTCCGAATAAAAACTATTCAAGTACCATTCACTACGTTCCATTATAAATTGCTTGAAAAAATTTGTTCCAAGAAATAAAAAGCAACTAGTTGAATTTAAGGAAATTTGAATAATCAGGGCTCGACTTACACTGACTGGGAACAAACTTGCTGGGATGATCGCGAAAAGTCGGACCTAACTAATGCGAATGATAGATGTACTGGCTTTTTGTATAGATTTAAAACTAAATTTAGGCTAACAAACGGCCGTTTAATATCATAAACTTTCGCGTTCGCAAAGCGGATGTTTCGAGGTTGGTTTGGGACCAAGCACAGTGCTTCGAGTTCCTGGTCTTTGTATAGAAACAGAACAGATAAATAAAATGAGTTGTGTCCCTAAGATATACACTGGCATATCGAATGACAGACAAAGTCATGTTATTTCTTCGATTACTCCAAATCGGAAGCTGTCATATCAAATTAAGTGGATCAATTCCACTTAATTTGGCTTCATTTCTTATGCGGTGATTAGAAGCCATTTCTTATACTTTTGTTGCAAGTAAAATGAATGAATACATATTTTACGAAATTTTTTGAGAATTGTTGGGCATTAATTAACATTTATTGTGAACGTGTTTTACTCTATACACAAACAAAACAAAAAATTCCGAAACCAGACACCAACCCACACACACACACCTCTTTCTTTTGATACATACATACATACATGCATAATAATTTCTTTAAAAAACTATTTATTTTCTTTCGCGTTTCGTTTTGTAAACAGGCATTTTTGGAGGTGAAATTTACGAGTACTTTGTGTACTTTTTTTTTCATATTTTTCCGATATTTGTACTTATTTTTTTTTGCCTAGAAGCTATTAAAAGCAAATAAAACTTTTAATATATGTAATGAATTAGAAAATAAATAATTAATAAACTAAATAAATATTTATAAATAGAACGAAAATTAAGGAGAATATTTTCTACAGTCCTATGAAAAACACTTGGAAATCGGCAATATGAGGCGCAAAAAGTAAGTAGTTTATAAAAACGACAGTTAAATAAGTTTGTATTTTATATTTGAATTTACAATAAGCGGATTTTTTTTTTTATTATTTTTCTAAATAGGAAACACAATTGTATAAAAATTGCAATAGAATATGAACTTTGTTTTCTTTAGTAAAAGAAAAAAAAAACAATTTTTTGCAAAAGGAAGTTTTTAAATTGTTAAAAAAAAAGTTATTAATTGATGGCTAGAAAAAAATTCAAAAACTTTCGTAGAAGGCGGACGTGTTTTAATCAATAAAATAATAGAAAAAAAAAAAAAGAATATAAAAAAATAAAAATTTATAAAACATTTTCGTGTATATCAATATACATATGTACATACATACTCGTACATATATGTATGTATAAATATTTCTTACCTAAAAATAAAAGCAAATTTATTCTTGTGACAAAGAAAAAAACCAATATACATTTATTAGATTCCAAAATCAATTTAGTGCGGGAATGCACACAAAAAGTGCATTCTTAAGTACAATAACAATGGTAAACCTAAGTGATAATATGGATGATGATGATATAAATAAAACTAAAGAAAACACTAACAATAATGAACAAACTTGGCAATGTGTAACAACAAATAAACGCAAATGGATTGAGTCACCGAAAAAAGCTAAAAGAATAAATTCAGATGATATTCCAACTACATCATTCAATAGCAACAAGTTTGCTGTGCTTGATACTCATGACGATGAAGAAAATTGTGATCAAATTGCAACACCAAAACCTCCACCAATTTACATTCCCAATGTAGCAAGTATAAATCTTATGATAAGAAAATTAAGTGAAATTGTACCTAATACTGATTTTAATTATAAGTCTTTAAGGGAAGGTCAAGTAAGATTGATGATAAAGTCCGTTGATTCGTACAGAAAAGTCGTTAAGTATTTAGAGAGTTCAAGCATCTTATTTCATACTTATCAGCTAAAACAAGAAAGAGCGTACAGAGTTGTTGTTAAAGGACTACATCCGTCAATCCCCGCTGAGGATATTAAAGCTGAACTTGTTAGTTTAGGTCACTCCGTTAGATCTGTTACAAATGTGAGAAGTCGTGTAACAAAAGACCCACTTTCAATGTTTTTTGTAGATTTGGAACCAGGACCCAGTAATAAAACAATTTATAATATTAAACACATAAATCATGCTGTCGTCAAAGTTGAACCACCACTGAGAACCAACGAACTGGTACAATGTCATCGATGTCAACAGTTTGGACATACGAAAGCGTACTGCAAAAAACCGTACAGATGTGTTAAGTGCGGGATGGACCACCCTACTTTGGAGTGTAAGAAAACTGCTGATACTCCACCTCGTTGTTTGCATTGTATGCTAAATCATACTGCAAATTACAAAGGCTGTAGAGTTTATCAAGATTTAGTGTCTAGCAGAAGTAATAAGCAAAGCAGCCAAAAAAATCACGTCAATTCTTCGAGTCATATTGATTTCCCTCAGTTAAATAATTATACTGGCACCAATAGTGAAGCAAATAATGGATTGTCATATGCAGATGCTGTTAAAGGGTCTAATATAAATGAAAATAGTCGTTTGGAAAGACTTGAAAGAATGATGGAAAATTTGATGAATATGATGTCAATGTTAATGGCCAAAGTATGCAAATAAATTTAAGGATAGCAATATGGAATGCAAATGGAATATATAGTCACATAAATGAAGTAGAAATTTTCGTTAAAACTAATTATATTGATATATTTTTAATATCAGAAACTCATTTTACGAACAGAACATTTTTCAAAATAAAAGACTACGATTTGGTTATTGCTAACCACCCCGATAATAGAGCTCATGGCGGTGCTGCTATTTTGATTAAATCGAATATTAAATATGAAATGCTTTCTCCAGTTGAAGAAACTTTTTTGCAAGCTGCTGGTGTAAAAATTACATGCGATAATAATGAAATTAGTATATATTCTATTTATTTTCCCCCCAGACATAGCGTTACATGTATGGAATATGAAAACTTTTTTAAACAACTCGGTTCAAGGTTTATTGTTGGAGGCGATTTTAATGCGAAACATCCCTGGTGGGGATCTCGCTTGATAAATCCAAAAGGAAGGGAATTATATAAATGCATTTGCAGAAATAATTATTCTGCACTATCGGCAGGTGGTCCCACATACTGGCCCAGTGATCCACAGAAAATACCCGATCTTCTGGATTTCTTCGTTTTTAAAGGGATAGCAAGGACATCTATGGACATAACAGACTGTGCGGACCTAAGCTCTGATCACAGTCCTGTAGTTTTGACACTTAACTTAGCTATTCAAACCTTAACAAAGAATCGTAAAGTACTTACTTCAAGAACTGATATGCAACAGTTTACATCGTGGATAGAAGAGCATTTAAATCTAAATTTACAAATTAATGATGGGGATCAGTTGGAAGATATCGTTGAAACTTTCACCAATTTGATTCATGAAGCAGCTTTTATAGCTACTCCACAGCAGCAGCAAACAAACGGTTATAATGTTCGTCTATCGGCTGAAATAAGGGGGCTAATTGCAAATAGGAGGAGATTAAGGAGGATATATCAAAACACTAGAAGCATAGTTGATAAAACTAATTTTAACAGAGCATCTCAACAACTAAAAAAGCGTATAAAGGATTATAAAAACGATTTGTTAAGCAATTATTTGCAGAATTTGGATGCGGTAACTATTGATAATGATCATAAGCTGTGGAATGCAACTAAATATTTAAAGCGGCCAATAAAAAGAAACATACCAATAAAAAATTTAAACGGTGTCTGGTGTAGGTCACACGCCAGCAAAGCTAATGCTTTTAAGGAACACTTAGAGTCAACATTCAACCCATTTATTTTAAACAGTCCCATTGTAAGGGCTGATGTTGAGAACTTTTTAGATGTTCCTTGTCAAATGGATCGCCCCATTAAATCGATATCCCCAGGAGAAGTAGAGAAAGCCATTGATAAATTGAATAATACCAAAACTCCTGGCTACGATAATATTGATTCCAAGGTTTTAAAATCTTTGCCAAAAAAAGGAATTGTTTTTCTCACAACAATTTATAATTCTATTTTAAGGCTGAACCATTTTCCGTCGCAGTGGAAATATGCAAAAATAATAATGGTACTAAAACCAAATAAGCCCGAAAATAACGTTGCTTCCTATAGACCAATCAGTTTGTTGTCAAGTTTTTCAAAAATTTTTGAAAGGCTATTTTTAAAGAGATTAACGCCAATCTTAGAAGAGCAAAATATTATACCAGACTACCAATTCGGTTTTAGGCATAAGCATGGCACGCCAGAACAATGTCATAGGATTGTCAATAATATCTCATACGCCTTAGAAAGAAAATTGTATTGTTCTGCGGTGTTTTTAGATGTGCAACAAGCTTTTGACAGAGTCTGGCACAATGGACTTTTATATAAATTGAAAAGCCTTATCCCAGCGCCATTTTATTTGCTTCTTAAAGCATATATACAGGGAAGATCCTTTTTTGTGAGCATAAATGAAAATTATTCAAGTTTCGGCTGCATTAATGCAGGTATTCCGCAAGGCAGTGTTCTGGGTCCAGTATTGTACACAATTTTTACAGCAGATATGCCTACAATTGAAAATATAACTACTGCTACATACGCAGATGATACTGCTTTATTAGCCGCCAATGAATCACCGGTAATAGCTTCCGAGTTGCTGCAAAATCAATTGAATCTTCTTCAAGATTGGCTTCAAAATGGAACATTAAAGTTAATAATTCAAAGTCTGTCCATGTTACATTCACCCTCAGAAAAAATGATTGCTCGCCTGTTTACCTAAATGGTACAATTATACCAAGTTGCATAACTGTAAAATATTTAGGGCTTCATCTCGATCGAAGACTAACTTGGAAGGAGCATGTCAAAAAGAAACGTGAGCAACTTAATTTAAAAACAAGAAAAATGTTTTGGTTATTGGGCCCAAGATCAAGCTTAAGCTTAGAAAACAAGATTCTGCTTTACAAAACAATACTTAAACCGATATGGACATATGGCATCCAGCTGTGGGGAACTACAAGTAATTCTAACGTTGAGATACTACAGAGGTACCAGTCAAAAACCCTACGACTTTTAACAAATGCGCCTTGGTTTATGACCAACAAAAATATACACAAAGATCTTCGAATTTTATTGGTCAAAGACGAAATAAATAACTTCAGCGAGAGATACCTAAATAGACTAAGCAATCATTCCAACGTGTTAGCAATCAGTCTTTTAGATGATAGCAATGAAATCCAAAGACTTAAAAGACTTCATGTACTTGACCTTCCCTTCCGAAAATAGAAAAAGTTAGAATTCGTTACTCTGTATTTTAATTAAAAAGTAAATTCTTCTTGTATTTATTTTGTTTTTGGGTTTTAGGAAACTCAATATATGTTATGTTGTTATTTAAGAGTCATGAAATTTGCTTATTATTTTAATTGTAAAATAGATCGTAAATAAAACAATATTAAAAAAAAAAAAAAAAAAAAAAAAATTGATGGCTAAATGACTCATTATTTCCAAACGGGGACGAAGACCACCGCGGCTAAAGTCTTATAATATTCATTGTAAATTTATATTATAAAATATATAAAATATTTTCAAACTAAGAAAATACTTTCGGATGGCGGTATCTTACTTTTAATTTCAATTGAAATCTGTTGATCAGTTACCTCTTTCCTGCTCTCTATCTCTCTCTCTCTCTCTCTAAACATTGATTTCTCTCCCTCTCTATGTATTTATATATAGCTAATCGTCTATAACCCTTTCCTATATAATCTTGTCATCCTATCAAGAAACGATGAACCCATTCTTCAAAATTTCTTTAAAACAAATTCGTTGAGTTGTTTTAGCGAAGTACAAACTAAATATTTCTCTTCTATGTATTAGAAATTATTAGCCCTCGTCGTCTCTCAGATCAGATTTCATTACAATTGGAGTCCAGTCGTGTAACTGAAAGCTCAAACTCGCTACGACGAGAACAGAGAATACAATGTTTTCCACCAACCAAAGACTTTCTTTAAAAAATATATTGAAAGAAAATCCAGAATAGAGTTTTAGTGAGATATTGGAAAACACCTCTCACTTGTAATGTTTTTAATTCGAAAAAGGAATATTTTAAAGTACGACTATCGGGACAAAATTTTGGGACAAGTTGTTAAATTTAAATACATGTGGATAAGAAATCATTATTTCCCACTATCATTATAAATTTATAAGTCTTTGAAAATGCAACAACGTCAACAAGGAGACATAGAATTCTATGGCAAACAGCAAATAACAATTCAAAGCATCGTTCACAAATTGCGTAGGTTCCCTTATAAAGTGCAGTTTGTGGCAACACTATCTATGTAAATGCCACCGGTTTTCTTTTCGATTCCTTTAATATAAAAATCCAGAGAAAATCTCGATTTTATGCACAATCTGATAATAAGTGGCGAAAAACAATTTAAGTCCAATGGCTGGACTTGAACGCTGCCGATGGTATTTGCACGAACTTTTGCTATCAGAATTGTAAAATAATATTTGGGAAGAAATTCGGGCAATAGCGCTAGAAATCTTCAAATATGTGCAGAGCGCACGAAGCTGGAATGGACGGCACTTAAGCGTCGTCATTAATAAAGTATAAGTTTTGAAAATGATTTGATTTTACACAAATAATAATTCCTTTTGTCAAATTAATTTTATTAAAATTTTTCTTAAGTCTATCGATTTAATGTAATCTTATTATTTGAATATATGAATAAAATACAGGCAAATTAAAATTTTTTTAGATTTTGTTCCCTTCTTTTTGAACTGATACATTTCACTTCAAAATAGGTTACCCGAAATTGGGTTGATTCGTTCAAAAGCAGAGCAGTTCTTTTGTTGCGAAACCCAACAAGATGCGAAAAGTCGAAGTTAATAAACTCAAGTTTATAATTCTTTAACTCGCTGAAAATCATAATAAAATTTTACAATTGTTTTTTTTTTTGTACGCAGAAAAAATTTATGGCTGTATTTCGCGGAAATCGTGATTTTTGTTGAGTGAAAGGATTTCCTGCATTCAAAGAAATTTTTATTTTATATTATAATATTTTTGCTGAAAAAACTTAAGCAATAGCTTTTTTAAATTGTCTGCTAAAACATCGAAAATAATTGCTGGAAAGGAAAGTTTTACGAATTTGTTAATTTTTGTTTACTGAACAAAAACTTTTCATTAAATATGTTCAAAGAAATTATTTATTAAATCAGCAAATTTTTTTGTGTGAATACAGATTTGCAAAAAGATCTCACTGAAAATACTTTTTTTTGAAAAAAAAAATTTTGTTATAAAATTTTTAGGAATTCCGCAAAAATCTGGCAAAAATCTCTGACAATTTTTGCTTTCTATTCAAAGTTGTTAATTTTCTGTACTTTTCTTCTTTTGGTAAATTTTTCGACATTTGCCTGGTAGACGTCACAATAAGTTCATTAAGTAAATTATTCAATGTGTTGCTTATTAACTTTTTTATGCAATTTGATTATTTTAAATAATTAAAACAAGAACTTTAAAATTCAGAAAATTCCAACATACTTTTTCTGCTACAAATATGTATGTAATTTGTTTTTGTGATTTCAAAACAAATCAAAATATTTAAAACAAACAGCTGTTTTGCTGGTTTTTTTGGGTAATTGAAAATCACAGCATCATCATCACACATCAAAAAATATTGAACGCTAAAAAATCACATGAAATCATGTGAGTATCAAACCAAGCCGGTATATTTTTATATGTCTACTTGAGCAAATTTTACTTCGGTTCACATGTATATATGTACATACGAGCATTTACCACACAATGACTTTTGTCAGCCGATTTTCAAATAGAAATTTAGTTTAAACTTTCGCGTTTTTTGTTTTTGTTTATCAAAAATTAATGCAATAATTAGTGACTTAAAAACTTTGCAGGCAACAACGCCCTTGATTACAAAGTTTAGGGGTTTCACAGAGTATGAGAAACTTGTTTTTAAAATTGATAAATTCGACATGACGAAGTAGAAAAATGAATAAGTGTTGGCTCTCTTATTCAAAAAAAAAAAAAAAAAGCTTCAGTCTCCGAACACTTGTCAATTATGTCATTGATATGAGCAAAACTGTAATTTATAACTTCTCCTTGTACGTGTATATCGGTATCGGTTGATAAAATCCTCAACTAATTTATTAGAGCTTCATGTCGAACAATTATACGTTATTTTTCCGCCAATTAAAATACTAATTTGCTTTGGAAAAAACAGATACTAGAAAAATGGAGTGAAAAGTGAATGTGAGTCAACTTTTAATTTGTGCGCTTGTGCTTGCAGTATTTGCCCCTGAGATGAAGTATGTTACTCCCGAGCTGGTAAATTCTTTTAAAGGCACTTTTTTAAGTAAATACTCGTACTATGTTCATATGTTCACAAATACAATTTTAATTTTCTGCCCTCAATATAGAACATTCAACATTTGTAATCTTATCAAAATAAAACAAAATCAACAAGTTACAACGACTCTGAAATTTTGTATCCATTTTGTTTTGTTTGGTTTTAACTTGGACTTCTGTATTATCAATATAAATATTTAATATTCAGCTATTGATTTGATAACATTATTAACCGAAAAATTAACTTATTGACATTTAATTATAAATTATCTGGTTGATTGGCACAACCAGTTGAATGAATGATTTGAAATGTGACAAATATTTTGTAATATATTTATTCGTTGCAAAATTTGATGAACTCATTGCATCAGATTTTTAATTATGCTCCGATTTATTTTATAGTAATATATACATACATACATATATACATAATTACTTATGTACATGTGTATGTATGCTTACATACATACATACATACATACATATGTTTGCATTTAGACACACACTCGTGTATGCAGCGATTGTTTAAAATTTATGATTATTGAATTCATTCCCGAATTTAAGGCACATACATTTTAGTGTTAATAAATATGCCCATTAGGGGCGTAATTTTTTTTTTGGCAACATCCTCTAGTTCCAAAATCGTACGGTCGATTTCACATAAACAATTTTATGTTCCCTCTAAATGATTTATTTCGTGTGGTTTTTTTAAAATTCCTCCTTTTTAAAAATAAGACGAATTTTAATTTTTTTCAAAAAATATTTATTTATTAATCAGTTTGTATTTTGTTCCCTTCAGATATTCAGATACATTTATGCCAGCTTTTATTTTCAATCCTCGAAGCAGTTTTGATATGCACTATTTGGTATGTCCTTGAGCTCTCTCCGGAATGTGGGTTTTAACTCCCCAAAAATAGTTGCAAATCGCCATTCTTTCAATTTTAGGAAGTGGAAAAAGTCCCGGGGTACCAAATCTGGTGAAAATTTACCAACGAACGAACTTCGCTGCCACACCCTTCATGATTAAAGCCTCCGAAAAATTGTATGGCATGAAACAACCGATATCAGACATCCACGATTTTCAACGGTTGTTGGCGTGCTGGTACGTGCAGGGCGAGGATCGTCATTCATGTATTCTCGACCTTCTTAATTTTTCTTACTCAGAGTATAATGACGATTGGATTTTTGGCACAAGTACTTCGGCGTTGAACCTCTGCATATAGGGCAGTTTTGTGCCAGAACTAGATCATGGAGAGGAGGAAAGAGGAGGGAGGTAGCGTCCTTCTTTTTTATACTATTTAGCAGAGATATTGCTGTTCAGTGCCCACTATACATACCTTCGACAATACAGAGTCGAATATCAATTAACCATCATCTTCTACATTGTATTTTTTTGTTCTATGTTGTATTTATCTCAATTTGTTTGTTGGGTTATTCCGTATTTGTATTAAATTGATATAGTATTGTGGTTATTGCTTAGTTAAATTTAAAGAATTTTCGGTTATTGTTTGCTATTGCTTGGATGATAATGCAGATATGTGCAGTTATTTTTTTGCTATTTTGTGATAGGAATCGAACCTACGACCTGTGGACTGGTGGTCGAATACGCTACCAACTCATCCATTGATATGCCACTTTGACTTTGAGCACTTAATTAATTTTTTACACAGAATTTGAAGCAAATTCTGTGATCCATTTTTTTGAGCAGCAGAAAATTTTTCGATCGGAAAGAACTTCAATTGCTGTTGGAACTGGAACTTGCATATTTTGCAAGGCAAAAAGTTATGACGTTAATATAACTGCCGCCGTTATAATTCTTTACTCAAATTAATATTCTTCAAAACGAACTTATAGCTGTTTAACTCGCCAGTAAAATTCGGTGAAATTCCAACCGTACATTTTGTTTTTTAGTACTCGTGAAATGTCAAAAATAATTACATTTACTCTCAAACTGTTGACATATTTAGTCGTTTTAAAAAGCTCTAAGAAAGCGAAAAGTAACACATTATATAACAAATCCGTGCTATTGATTAAGGGCAGTTCAGGCTATAATATAAGTCATAAAATTTTCATTCGATTTTGTGGGAAAGAAATCTTAAAAGATTTGTGGCGAGTGTAAAAAGTTCCAGCGTACCAATTCATGTGGGAGTCACATCACCTTAACTCCAATAAAAAATATGAGTACAAATCTCGTTCGATGGCGGCTCGACAGTGTCATTCATATAGGCGGCGGTCGTGCTGGCCTATGAAAATACCCAGCAGTTAAAGTAATTGATCCACAATTCAAAAAAATAGACGGTTTGGCGTGACCTGAAATACATTTCTATCTGAAATATATTTCTATCACATTTCAAATTTTGACAATTCACCGGTGAATGACAAAGAAAAGTACCATCGACGACGGCACGTGAAACGGTCGACTAGTCAATTTGCATTTTGTAAAAATGCAACCCTGATCAAATGAAAAACCATATCGTTTATCGCACTATCTGTCATTTACTTAGCATTTTGCACGTATTATATGAATTTTTGACAGTTCTTAAAATAAAGTATTATAGCCTGAACTGCACTTCATGGAGGGGTTGGTCAAGTGATTGCCATGCCATTCATTTTACTAGGTTGTCTCGCTAAACCTTGATATTTTATACATTCAGGATATTAAAAAAGATGAGTGTCTTAAAAGATCAAAGTCTTTACCAAGTCCAATTATCAATTATTGTCTTTATTTTTCTCCTCAACTCTTAATGCAAATGTAAAAATTAAGAGATAAATTGTAACAAAAACAACCGTTTCAAGAACGAGAAAAGATTTTACTACTTACGAGTCTGTTGAGCAACAAATACACCAACAACAAACAAAACCATCTAAGTGACAGCACTTCACTATGGCGTTTATTTTTTTTTTTTTTTTTGTTTTACTTTATTTTATTTAAAGTATTTATATATTTATTAGATAATAATAAGTGTGTGTTCAATATATTCTGATATTTTTATTAAAATGACTCATTAAGAAACAAGGATTTTATTGCACAAGTTCATATTTGTTGTTTTTTGTAATTTACTTACAGAGTTGAAATTCGAATAAAACAACAAACCCCCTCAAAATTAATAAATCACCGAAATGCGACAGTGGACGAAGATTTTATGTCTTCTCATCCGGACGATTTGCTGGCGGCGCGTTTCGAAGACTTTGGTACTACGCCACCCAGAACGCGTATGAAAAATAAAACAAGAGACTGGGAAAGGAAACAAAGAGCCCAGGCTGTAGCATCTGTAGGATCGTAAGTTGTTTTATTAGCACATCTTAAAAGAAAAGCTGGTTATTAAAGCAGGTAACTTGATTGTGCACACTTTTCCAGATGTGCTGAATCGCCCGCAGCAGCCAAAAAGGGCATGACACGTATGGCGCGTTGCCGTGTCTTGCGTCGAAATACCATGGACTGTGCTCTTCTTAATGAAATGTTCGTTAACGAAGACAGCGGTGCTGCCAAGCGCACCGATAAGCGAGCCCAAGCTCTTTTGCGTGAGTCCGAAAGAGAGTTAAAAAACTCCTTAGCCACGGTAGCAACAAATGCCGTTTTAAGCAGTTACAATGCTCGTGTGAATAGCTTCAATGAGAATGTCTATAATGCGGAAGCATTGGATAAATGCACTCCACTTAGTACGGAGGTGCAGTTAAGGTATCAGCAGCCCAAAGTGGTTGAATCGTGTAATCGTTATATGAGTGTTTCTTCGCGACCAATTGGATGCCGCTCATCTGCACCGCCTTTAGCGTTTTTACAAAACTTGCAAGTTGGCTTTCAAACTACGCCAGGCTTTAAAACACGCAAGGAATTCCATGAAACCTTCGCCAATCTCATTAAACTAGGCAGCGTCGACAGACAGGATGCCAAGGTGAATGCACATTAAGATGATAATTGTTCATTATTCTGCGTTTTACAATGATTTTCTGAATCCCCATATTCGAAGCTCATGCCAAACATTAAGCTTTACTTGGCTTCCAGTGCAGATTTATTGCAGGACAAAGATAAGTTCACAGTTCTCGCAGGTTGTGAAATTGATTTTAAACCAGCAAGTGGATCAGTGGTAGAAGTCGACGTACCGAAATGCCAAAAAAGCATAGGCCCTACACACCTACTTGTTCTTACGAATAAAAGGAACTACTTTTGCAACATGGGAATTCAGAAAATCAAGCTGCACTTTTTAAAATGAAAATATTTAATTAAACACTTACATTTACTTGAAAATACATATTTACTTCTTCTATTTTATATGTATGTGTAAATATTAAGCTTTCTCACGAGGAACACACTTGGCAGACGGAAGTTAAAGATCTTATTTGGCTAGAACTGCAAGCCTGGCAGGCTGATCGTACTCCCGAACAGCAAGACAAATATTTATTTGCTGCACGCAAAGATGTACCAGATCTTCTGACACAAATCATAAACTATAAGTTTCAACCACGCTATAAACGTCAAGAAAGTGATCTCAGCATGGACAGTGGCTTGGGTTCGGACAGTAATGCCAGCTGTAAGTAAAGCTCTCATCGTTCTTTTGCAGATGCAGGAATTTAAAAGAAAACTTCTTATTTTCAGCTCCCCAGCCACAAAAAAACTGCACGAGCTGTTTGTCTCTGTACTGTAAAGACTGTATTGATCAACAAGAAATCGCCATGAAAGAAGTGGAGGAGTTGTTGACGCGCCTTGAGGCTGCAGAGGCACTGTATCCTTCTTCGCAAGCCATGGGTGCTTTTCATCCCATCTACAAAAGTCAATCGTTTGTGGGCCGTATTAAAACCATGTGCCTTTGGTACAACATTACCAAACAAGCAAAATTGAAGTTGACAATATTGGGTAAGATATTGGCCCGTCTGCAGGGCGAACGCTTTTCCTGGCCCGTTCAGACTTCTTATACGGCGGCTAATGAAACCAGTAGTGGTAATTCGACAGCATCCGGTTTGGAGTATGATGATTCTGGCATGAATTCTATAGACTCGAGCAAGTCATCGGGTACTTCTTATAGAAAACTTTCGGCAAACACTGGTCATAAAGTACAATTTATGCTTAATGATGTGGCTCATATACCTGGTGACACTACAAGCAGTAATGAGTAAGTCAAAATTAGAATTGAAATCGAAATGTGCGAACATTTTAGCATCTCTCGGAAAACAGATGAATGAAAGAACGCTTGTCCTTGATGGATATCTGTGAAGCGTTACAATAGTGATATCCTTATTAAGAATTAAAAATCTCCTCTAACAATAATCGAATATGTTCGAATTCAAATACATACTGCGTTCAGTTTGAGCTAGAGTTTATATGTGATGGTATTCCAAAGTTAGTTCACAGGAGAAGATATAAACAATTTTGAATTCTTGGCGGTTTTAGTCACTATCATACAGATTTCAGTCTACTACTTGCCTGACAGTAAAGTTGGTTCCTTTAGGTTACATAAACATAATCAATTAATAGTTGATTGTATTTTTTCAATAATATTATTTGTTTCCTCCGAACTGGGACTCTTGAACTGGGGCTCTCTTCTTTTCGGGATATAGAGCAAAGGGGTTGCTCAAGTGTCACGGCAATTAAAACCTTAGGAAATTCTTGTATGTGGTTGTGCATGTTTTTCCGCCGCCTTCAGCAAAACGGGGATCCCAACGTGAACCTGAAAACGTAGAAGATGTATTTGTCAGATACTGAGGCAGTGGATGAATGGGAATGTACTGGCGAAATGGTTAAGCCCTCATGTTCCCTAAGGACATCGGCCTACAAACTTAGGTGGCTCGTCTTCCTTTTACTATCTTGTGAATTTCTGGCAGAAGGTATTAGAAAGCTCGAGCAAGTGCCGTCTTCACACAGCACAAGGCGTTGCCATCTGTTGAAAAGTTCACCAGCTGTAGTTCGTCCGCTCTCAGGTTAGGCCTTTTAATTGAAGACCAAGTTTTTCAGGACTTTTTTTTAACAGTTATAGACAAGACCTCTGTAGCCTCTTAAACCAAACTTGCTTTGGTATTAACGTGTGTGTGATAGAAGTGTCAAAAATTGGTATCCAATGGCTTGTGGCAACTGTATAATAGCCTAATTGCAACTGTGTAAAAATTATCTCTTACATGTATATTAATTCGATAAAAATAATTAAAATAAAATAAAATTTATTTTCAGTTCATCTTCTACCGAAATAAGCCAAATATCGGATGGTACTTCAGTACCATGTCGCAAAACTTCCCTGCAAGATATTAATATATTTAGCGTTGAGGCCTTGCGTAATGGCAGCGGTACTAATCCAGAGCAGTCCTCCGCTTTGTACCGTAAATTCATAGAAAACGTGCTCAAGTCGCGCGGTCTAGCAAAATCGTTGGCTTTTCTTCACAAACTGCATAATGTGGTGATGTGCAAGGCCCAGATATCATTGGAGAAACCGGGCACTGAAGATTATGATTTTGAGACTGAAAAGATCGAAGATGACTTTCCTTGCCTAGAGCCAGACATAAGTCGAGAGCAAATCGAAGAACTGAGGCGTTATGGCTACTGGAGTGAGGAATACAAATCGATTAACTTGCCCACTTACATTCCAACATTTGTATTCCTAAGTGGTGTTCCTATACAATTTATGCATGAGTTTTTGCGCATGCGTTTGGAGACCAGACCTCCCAAACCCAATCCCCTTAGTTTAGAGCAGCTTATGAAAGAGTTACGGGAAGGTCTAACCTTGGCTTTGACACACCGTGAGCGTTATCAGAGGCACATAACAACCGCTTTGGTAGAGAATGAAGTAGAACTGGAGCGCTATGTGGGCATCTTAAACCAATACGATGCCACAGTGTGCAAAGTATTTGAGCTGTACCTGGACTATATCGATCAGTTGGTACTTGTGGCTTGCCCAGAATCGAATCAAAAATCTGCTTTGGAGAAGGAATGGATGTTTACTAAGCTCATTTCGCCCATGATAACGGGAATGCACACACTAGCCGCCAAAAAGTTCTGCTCAATAATACGAAAACTTCTGAGGGGTATATCGGAACGGTTGGTCAACCGTTTTGAAGAACTGGATGTTCAAATTGATGGCACCTCCCAAAATGCAGAGACTGAATTGAAATGGCAAGTTTTGACTATATGCCGGGAAACGCAATCCTTGTTTACCTCGGAAAGGGAATGTTCTGTAAAAGTATTATTTTTTGCTAAGAGTTTTTGTCGTGATGTTGAGTCGGCAGATTTTCATCGTGAACATTTTGAACATGATGTGGACGCTGGTCACCCAGATGACCTCGTATGTGATGAAGTCAAGGAGTCCTTCAAACTTTTACAAAAAGATGTTTTAGATGTTAGAAATAAACTTATTAAGATAATCGAAAGGGTACAGGATAGATGTGCGCCTGTGTATGTCATGGACTTAGATGTGAGTTATTTAAAATTATATTACACAAACAGACATTTGTAAACACTATTTTGTCTCTCTCCCCAAAAGGAACAGGATCGCCAAGCTGTTTTATCGCGAACTCGGGAAATCTTACACCAAGGATATAAATTCGGTTTTGAGTACCATAAGGATGTTATACGTTTATTCGAGCATCGTATTATGGCCCATAAGAATTTGGACTGTGAAGTTGATCTGGCCCTGGGAATTATAACTTTTGCTAGAATGTGGATGCAGTTTGTAACAGAACGTTGTGAACGCGGCCGTGGCATGCGACCCCGTTGGGCTTCTCAAGGGTTGGAATTTTTAATATTAGCCTGTGATCCTCAAATAACGCGACACTTAGACGAGTCACAGTTTGAAGATCTTAAGAAGAAGATGGACCGCTGTATTTCTCATGTTATTGGCATAACTTCCGAGCCGGAAAAAATACCACGAAAAAAGGCCTCGCCGAGAACCAGAAAAACCTCATCGCCGGCAACGAGTCGTTCACGTACTCCCACAAGGTCACCCATGTCAGCGGGTATAATAGTCAATCCAGTCAGCCAACAATCGCCCCAATATAATAAATTTTTGCATCCTCAATTTAGCCATAAGGAAGAGCTTTATCAGCGTACAGAATCTGTGGATTCCACCGATTCAGCAATGGGGAATAGCGGTAATAATACTCCGGCCGAAGACTTGCGCTTAATTGTTCCCCCTGTAAGTGGCAAAACATCACCCACCTCATCGTCTCAGACAGCCCAAATCGGTGCTGGTGCCAATACAGATGCCTCTTTGGCTTTGAGACAGATACGTATACGTGACGCAGTCAATCGTCTTGACATGGACTTAGACGAACGTCTCAGAGAACGTAGTCTTATTGGTCATATTAAGGCCTTGAATACCTGTGATAAAGTACAAATCCGAGCACGCAGTGTTAACTTTCGTTGGCATCGTGGCATCAAAATTGGCCAAGGACGTTTTGGAAAAGTCTACACAGCCGTCAATAATAATACGGGCGAACTGATGGCCATGAAAGAAATTGCCATACATCCGGGTGAGACTCGAGTGTTGAAGAACGTGGCAGAAGAATTAAAGATTTTAGAGGGTATTAAACATGAGAACTTAGTCCGCTATTATGGTATTGAGGTTCATCGCGAAGAGCTGCTAATTTTTATGGAACTTTGCTCTGAGGGCACACTGGAGTCGTTAGTAGAGTTGACCGGTGGTCTACCTGAGGGTCTCACCCGACGTTTTACCGCCCAACTGTTGTCGGGTGTGGCCGAACTACATAAACATGGTATTGTTCATAGGGATATAAAAACCGCAAATATATTTTTGGTGTCCGGCGGAAACAGCTTGAAGTTGGGCGATTTTGGATCAGCTGTGAAAATTCAGGCTCACACAACTGTGCCAGGAGAGTTGCAGGGCTATGTTGGTACTCAAGGTAAATGGGACTGGGTTCTTGTTTTTTAATAATAGGATTTTTTTTTTAATTTTTGCAATTCTGCTCGAAATTTCGCATATCTGCGGGTTTGTTTTTAATTCCAAAAAAAGTTTGTGAAGTATTTCTCTTCGAAATGGTTCGTTATTAGTAGTTGTTATTTCGCCTGCTATAACAATTTAACAAATGTCAGGGCCTGTGAATTCAAAGCCTTTGAAACGTTACTTTTTATATTGATTATTACAAATATTTTCTTGAATAGTTTGGAAACATTTCATGTTTGTCGAAAATTGTTTATGACCGTTACAATCCATAAATTAATAGCTTGTTTCATGATCTCGAACGTTCACATTCACATACATTCGTAACATCAAAAAAACTGGTTTTGGTCGACAAATAATCTGATAGATGGCAAATCGCATGAGAAAGATATAAGTAATCTGATGGCTAGTGAAGAAGGACCACAATTTAGACTTTGAGAAAACAGGCCCCCAAAATCCAATAAATAACGACAGATAAACAGTTGCAATTGTTAATTATTTTAAAATTGGTTTTGAGTTATAAAAATTTGTGTTTTTGTAATACGTGAACGTGATTTTGAAATCGATCCAAAAGTAATGAAGTTTTTTTTTCTTGAAATTTTTAAAATTTTAATATTCGTTTTTAGCTTAAATTTCACTCTTGCAGCAGTTTCAAACACCTGATTCATAGTTTAAACAATATAAACGATCATTCTCCTATTATGATTCGAGGTCTTCAATTCCGTAGTGCGTAGTTTTAGTTAAATATGTGTATTTTTTTTAAATTTTTTCTGTAAGATTTGTGAAAATAAATAATTTCCAGGATAAAATTTCAATGTTGTCATTTCTCTTCCAGCGTATATGGCTCCAGAAGTGTTTACTAAAACGAATAGTGATGGCCATGGCAGGGCAGCTGACATCTGGTCGGTGGGTTGTGTGGTGGTGGAAATGGCCTCAGGAAAGGTAAATTAGACTTTTAAAAACTATCCTATTTAAACTAAATTAATATGTCTGCATACTTTTATAAATTAACAGCGTCCTTGGGCTCAATTCGATTCAAATTTTCAAATCATGTTTAAGGTTGGCATGGGTGAAAAACCCGAAGCTCCCGAGACCCTTTCACAGGAGGGTCATGATTTTATAGATCACTGTTTGCAACATGATCCTCGAGATCGTATGACCGCTTTAGAATTATTGGAGCAACATTTTTGCAAAGCAAGTTATAATTATTGAAGCTCAAGATCGATCACACCGGCGCTTAAAACACAAACTGTACTTTTTGTTAGTTGCCTTTCAGAGCGCAAAATTTTCAACTAATATTATGCTATGAGTGGGGAAAAACGCTCGCAGTTTTAAGCGCTGGCCTGGTTTGGTTCCGACAAATATCCAATTCAAAGTTAAATTTATATTCTTTATCTTGTAAAGTAATAAAACAAATTCTAATAGTTTATTGTTTTAAGTTATATATGTACATACATATGTAAAATTTGTTTTATTTATTCTTTTAGTACGGCCGTGATGAGGACTTCAACACCGAACAATTGGCTGAACAAGGTCGTCGTTCGTTTAGACGAAATTTCAAAATAAAGTGAATGAATTTCTTACAGCTTGAAAAAGAAAGCATTTTAATAATATTTTTAAATATTACATATACCTCGCATAATGCACTTCAGAAAGTTATTACATTTTAGGAAGCGAAATAATTATATATGTAGATATATACATATATATCTATACATTTTCTAAAGATTCGTTGCATTATGCTTTAAATTGATTTAAGTTTTATCTTCTTCTGTGGTTATTTGGTAATTTTATACCAATTCTTATATTTAAGATCATTTTAAAACTTTAACTTGTGTATTCAGATTTTTTTTATAAAGAATTATTTAGTTATAATAATAAAACAAATACATACATATATTCAATAAGTAATTTTTGCAACAGGATTTTTTTATGGAAAAAATAAATCGGTGCTAATTTTAATAGCGGAACTTTGTGACTATTTTGAGTTTCCAAAAAACAAGGCCTGTTGCACGATGTCGAATATTCGCTAATTTTTTCAATGGCAGAAAACAGATTTAAAAAATCTAACTGACTTAGTGGTGGCATGTGGCGATAGAGCTAAAGTAAAGCTTATAAATGGTCTTTAAATGGATTTTTGTTCTTCGTAATACAGGCGAACGTTGACGTTCGAAAGCGTGGGACAGGCGAATCAATTCAATTCTAGTTTTAGAAAACTTTATAGCAAACAATTTTTTAATATTTACAAATTCGACGATAAATTGTTTTCGATAAACGCAACTGTCAATTGACCTTCGAAGTAACGCACTCGGATATACTCACAGGAAATACCTGATAAGCCACCAAAAATCAAGAGTGTTATACTTTTTTAAAATTTTAATGGGAATAATTTTATCGCCATGTAAACACTATATAAAAATTAATTAATATTTTCAACTTTTATATTATTGTTGCTATAGTTGTATGTATGTACAGGGGAAAGGTTTGCTTTTAAAATAAAAAAGAGGAAAATCGATAATCATACGTACATACCGTCGCCTAAATTCGAATGGCCTTAATTGTAGTCTTAATTTTTTTTACAGTAGGAGAAAAAAACCTCATATTTAAGAATATTTTTTTCTTTGAAGCCAAATTGTACAATCAAGAATTCGATAAAAAAAAAAACTTTTATTCTTATTATTTATTTTTAATTTTTTGGAATCGCTTTTCTTGCAACCATGAAACCATAAGTCCATTGATTTTTTTAAATAAAATTGATAGTAATATTAAGCTAAAATGTGTTTCTTATTTGTGTTCTGTTTGTATAGAATATATTTTGGGTATATCTACATCTGCATATCTAAAACAGAATGTGTGTTTGTTTACACTCTGGCAATCAGAATTAAATCAGCAATCACAAATATCTAGCAAAACCTGAAGAAAAGCCATTATATGTAATTTTTTTCATTTTTAAGTCGAATCGGTTTTCAAAGGTGACTTCTATCGCAATACTCGATATGTACGTATTTCTTTGTACATTTTTTAACACAAAATTTTTTCCTAAATTTTAAAATCTAGCACAAATAAAACGAAAAACACAATCGATTCAATTGGGTGTAATACAAATGCATATTTACACGAAATAATTTTTAGTCTGACCGGAATTGACTGTTAAGATCTGTCATATGAATTGTTTAGTGGCACATTTATTTATCTCTGTTAACTATCGAAACAAAAACGTTATAAGATCGAAAACATGTAAAGAAGGTAATCAAGAAACTTACCACCAGCATGGCACGGTATTACCATTAGCGAACGGTAATACCGCGTCCTAACAGTTCTATGAATTTAATACTAGTAAATATACGCACAGTTTGTTAACAGTGTTACCAAGCAGAAAACAGTCTGCTCGGATGACACGTTTTTCTAGTGAATAAAAACTACATTCCATCAGTGCTGATTACACAGTCTAGCCGCGGCTAATGCAACCAATTGATGCGAGTGTTAATAAGCCTTTTGCAGAGACTAGGCGAGCAAGTAAGAAATTTTGAACCGAATTCCTCAATAAAAGCGCCACATTTTTAAAATATTTTGCAATTGATTTATTTTAACCATTTTTTAAAATATTTTGCATTTATTTAGATGTTTCTTTACAACCAACCCCTAACTCCTTTCTTTGTAGAAGTGCCATACATACTAGTAACCGTGGAAACTGCTGGTGATGGCAGCTTAGGAGTTGTAGGTGAAGTTGGCAGAGTTGGTGGTCCATTGTATGGCGTGCCGGTACCGCTGCGAGGTGTTGGCGGGGCAGTTGGTACAGTTGGCACAGTTGGAGGTGCACCCATTGCCATTAGGTACATCATGCAAAAGCTAACCAGGAAGTAGAAGACTGCAAAGAAGACAGGAATACAATACAGTAACTTATACAAGTGTTTTTATAAGGCTTTGACAAACAACCGAACTTACATTTCATTCTGGGAGTGAGTGTAGTTTTAATTTCCTTACTTCTTCAACGAACTGTTGGATTTGTATGATGTAGGTTGCTTTCAGGGCACGGTTTTTATATGATTTCGTTTAGTTCATATCTAACCAAAAGAAAATTTTTTTATGAAATACTTTAATTAAAATATCTTATTATAATAATGTGGGCAGGAAAGATATTTTTATTAACAAAATTCAGATATTTTTTTTTATTAATGTTTATCAATTTAATTACTTATACGTTTATCTTATGTCCCGCTAAAGTTTCAAAAGACAATCTAAAATATCAAGATATCAGTCTTGCCAAAGTCAAACTTGGCCTTTAATTAATTTTTATTCGCTATATGACTCATTTCTTCGAACGTTTATTCTACAAGTATTAAATATTTACAGTGTCATTCTCAAACTATTATCCAAAAAATATTTTTCATTAATTATTTCTTGACTGCTTCTAAAATGATATTTTATTACAAAAGCAAATTTTAAACAGAATTCGATCTTCAAAAAAATTTTAATATTGTATATAAAAACTTTAGACAAACTGGGCATCAACCATCAATTTTAACATCAACTCTAGTCAAAATTAAATTTAGTTTAGAATTGAACAACGTCCCATTGCGTCAATCCACCAAAGCGTCAACATCTTTTTATAAACAAATTTTCAAAAGATTTTAAAATAAAATAAATAAAATAAAATATTGTTTAAAGAGGAGTATCCCATGACTTTAAATTCTGTGATCACAACCATAAACCACCTAACTGAACTTAAGATAGAATCGAGTTTTAATTACTTTTCGATTACCAATTATGGTCAAAATATTGCCATTACAGGGCAATATTTGTTTACATATGTAGGTTTCTTAACAGAACCATAGTTGTATTTAAAAAAAAAAATACTTCTCGAACATCACTCGAATAGTGACCACAGAATTAAATAAAACATTTGCGACGTGTTTGGATTTCAGTTATAGGCCGTTGGTGGTCACCACTGTTCTTGGTATGTGACAAGGATATGACATCACACTAGTGTAGTAGCGAAAAGTCCATGTATGCCAGTTTTGTTTGTGAAATATCAAAAACTTTTGATATTTTCTGTATGCCATCGTACGAGTCCAATCATATGCTCTACACACATTCGAGACAGCAGGCTACGGGCGACAATATGTCAAAATTAACACACACGCTTTCCTATGGGAGCGATTACTTTAACGACAAAACAGCTACACTGCAACACGACCACCATTGTTGCTTTCCCCAATTTACACTTATTTCTATTTTCTAAACTACAAATCAAAAATAATGTGGAGGATACAACAAATCAAGTATAAGGAATTGGTGCTTTGAAATTCTTTGCGAAATTATTTTTGTTTTAAAGTTGTTTTATACTTTAGTTTATATAAATATATAAAATTATTGTTTACTCTGAAGTGGGTAGGGTCGCGAAAATAATATAGTGCGAAAAACTTTATTATTGCCTGTCACGTAATGGTAGGTATACTTCCCCAACAAATAACTCATAACTTTTATTAAATTTTGTATAATTCGTTACAGTGTTATTTATAGCGCGAAAGATATATTCAATTACATCTTGAACTTTGCAAGCCCACTGATTCAAAAGTAGGCGTGGCCGAAAAACAAATGTTGTAATATTTTATCCATTAAAAGACTCTTTGTGAGAAACACTTTTATTTCTGAAACGTCAAAATAAGGGATTTTTCCGCTTCTTTTTTATTCAATAAAATGTGAATTTTAGCATTATTGAAATAGAAGTACATAAATGCATCCCTGTAGCTGCCGTGTTTAAAATAATTATGTAGCTGGCTGCTCGGCGACAATATTGGCTGGCGGCATTTGTAGCCGTGTGTTCGTGTAGCCTGCTGTCTCGCATGTGCTTAGAGCAAACTCGCGTAATAGCAGTTCTGATATTTGAATTCCTGTAGGCAAACGATAATGATGGCTTGGCTAAAGCGTACATTTTTAAAAGAATTTACTGAGGTATGTATGTATGTATGTATATGAAAGCTACATTCCAATATTTGCTTTGTTATGAAGTATGACATAATTGTATGACAATGCAATAGCAAACTTCGCTATCTCAACATACGAAGTATGACCATGTACATAATCGGATGCTCACACACGATAAACTAAAGCACAAGTACGTTAAACTTTTATATCAAATTGACGATTGTTGAAGATTGTATGTATGTGCGCATGTTTTCACTCTAAATAGGTTATTGTCTTGTCTATTCGTTTTACCCAAGACAATCAATTAATATTAAATTAAAATGTGTATTATTTAGTAGAATTGAAACCCGTTGTCTAGAATAAAAGTACGGCATCTCATTTTTTATATATAAAGCTGAGTATGATAAGGCATTATTATCAAAGTCAAATTAAATATTTGCCACAATGATAGTGTGGACCGTGTGGCCTAATGGATAAGGCGTCGGACTTCGGATCCGAAGATTGCAGGTTCGAGTCCTGTCACGGTCGAGCAGAAGCTAAGATTTTCTTTTACTTTTTTTCAGCTAATTTTCAGATATACAAGTAAGTGTAGGCGAAATTATAGCTAAACAGTGCATATGTTCACCCGAATTATTATCTGTCGCGTTGTCGAAAGATCTTAACCTATTTAAAATACAATTTGAAGCCGTTGTTACGTGCCATTTGTAAGAAAGTTTGAATATGTGTTGAATAGTAATGCGGCACATCTGCACCTTTTCGGTACTATTATATCGTTGTTATAAAGATTTTATTACTTTGTGGTTCGTATTTCCCCTACATGTTTAGTTATACTTAATAAAGTGCATATGTATGTATGTGTATTAACTAGCATTTTATTTTCTTATGCCCACTTACAGACGACAAAATTATTTTAGCGCCAATACATTTTGATAAAATTCGTTAATTTTCTGACTATTTTTTTTTAATAAAAATGTTTAATTTTACCTTAAGAAAATTTTAACTTCGATACAAAGAGATATTAAAAATTTTGAGCAGCTGAAGTTTGAAATAATAAATTAAAGAAATAAAATAAATATATATAATATAAATTAAAATACACAAATATAATTTTGTTTTTCTTAAAGCCAATTGGTTCCTGTTTTTAATTCAGCATGTACGGAAAGTAACTTAACAATGCCCATCAATCACTGTGCCGATAAGCTCAACACTGTTCCACATTTTGTTTTATTTTATTCATTAGGTTGACGTACCGCACGTTCTATGTTTCTATGCGTTTCTTCCATCGACGTTGGCTTAATAATATACAGGCTAATCACAAACATTCGAATTTGTCTTTCACGGACGGAGACAATTATTTTAAAACATAACAAAAATTTTAATATTACATTAAGAAAAATTCAAAAACTTAACGTTTGGAAAAAATGTTTTTTTTCTATCTAATTTGTACACGTACATACATACGTATATTTTTATTCCAGCTTCACAATCGGAAATAGCCGCACCCATATTCTACATTTCGAGCCTTTGGTGCAATACCGTAGTAACTCAAAATTTGAATTTTTTGAGCTGGGTATGCAGAAATGATCTTTGGGGAAATATCAATCTAGAGAACAAAAAGATTATGGTTCCATCTCTAACTGTTCAGATTCTACAGCTAAAAATGTCTTTATTGCCTCTAGCTATTTCCAACAATATTTATTTGCAATAATGATATGAAATGCATTTTTCTCCGTTCGCGATTTTATGAATTACTACTGTATTGCACCAAAGGCTCGATTTGTATGTAGTTCATGTAAATATGTACATAAATATGTCTGTTAAAATCCTATGGGGACTTTCACTTCCTGCAATTACGATTTGATTTATAATGAAAATCGTAGGTTTCTATCAGAAGGATAGAAATATTAAACCTAATTTAAAAAATAAGATATATTGGTGGCTTGCCAAATAATTATTTATTTAGAATTTTTAGAACTTGACTATAACAACTCTCAGAATAAACAAGCGAGTTTTTTTTTTTCCTTAAAGCGTTTCCTCGCACATAAAGAAAATAACCCTGATACGACAACGTTGTTCACATATCAATTTAAAATGAAGAAAAAACTATATGTGTTAACACGATCTCTTCACTTTACTTAAGGTATTTGAGTGCCCCATATTGGCCCATATTGCCACTATTTGTTTATTGTAGTAAAATGTATATATTATGATTAATTAAATAATAAAAAAAAAACAGTTTTTTTATGAAAAACAAAAAAAAAAAAATTGTTCTTTTTAATTACTTATCGTGTTTGTTAATGTTATAATTGCACTTTTGTTTATTGCCCGTTAGAACAACTGGAGAAAAGGGAAAAAGCCGAATTTTGTTCATGATATATAAATTTTTTTGCATGATAAATAATTTTTATTCAAGAATGATAGATTTCTGGCATGAGGTTGGTTCTGGGTTGATAGAGTCTGACATTTGTCTTACATAAATTTCATCTAGAATTTCAAAACTTTCAATACCATCCAAATGCAAACCTTAAGCTATTTCAATTGCGTATTTCATTAGGCTTTAAAAATATGCTTTATTCGAAAGCCTAAAGTAATTATAAATATGTACTAATGAAAGTTTTTAGAGTTTTTTAATTCAGTTTTAAATGTTTTTGAAATATATTATTTGCCTGTGTTTCTGAAAGCTGTTTCTTTTAAAGAGATAAATAAAACTTATTTGCATGTATCATAAATTTAACATTTATAAAGTAGAGATCTCTTTATTTATTCCAAACATTTTCCAAAGTGGAACAAATGAAGTTATTAACATAACGGCTTTAAGGGGACCGTGTGGCCTAATGGATAAGGCGTCGGCCTTCGGATCCGTTTCAGAGTTTCTAATATATCAAACAATCAAAAATAATTTAAAATAAAAGTTCTGAATGGAGTTTTGCTTATTAATTGTGTCAGTTAAAGTGTAAATTTCTTTATTAATTTTATAGCTCAACTATATGAAGGTAGTAAAAACTTACGAAGACGTCAGACCGTGTGGCCTAATGGATAAGGCGTCGGACTTCGAATCCGAAGATTGCAGGTTCGAGTCCTGTCACGGTCGCAACGCTTTTTCTATAAACATTCCTAGTTACTTGTATAAATGTATAAGTAAGTATACCAAATACCCGGACAGACCGTACTTTTAGACACAAGGAAGGGAAAAATGTATAAGATTTTTGTTGAATTGCGTAAAGAAAAGTATTAGTTTGGAGCTAACAGGTCTATATTTCAGTTATTTAACTTACACTTTAGAAACTAGTCGCATGGTGGTGGCTGGCGGGAATATTGTGTTTTTAGTGGAAATTTCATGGCATATCAAAATATGCCAAAAAATTTTAAAATTTTTTCACGACAACGACGACATAAACCGTAAATTTTTATTCGAACCGTAGTTTTTATAACGATTATTAAATTGACTGATAAAATTCAGTTCAAAGCAAATTAGAAACTTGCTTCTAAATAGCAGATCACCACTTTCACGTACATATAATATGTAAAATTGTTTTATTTAAATTTTATAAATCACTAGATTAACAAAAATTTTGCCTTCCATTGAAAAGAGAATTTTAAAAATTGGTATACAATTAACGAAGTTATTTGATAATCAAATAATTATTTGGGCGCACAGTTTGGACACTCTCTCCCTCACTATTTCCAAAAAAAATAAAAAAATATCCATATGCAAAAAGAATTTTGAAAATTGGTCCACAAAAATGGCGAAGTTATGCTCGTTTATATTATAAGCTCGATTAAAAAGTGTGTCGAAGGAGTAACATTATTTGAAAAAATTGACGTAAAAGTGGGCGTGGTTGAAAAAGGAAAATCGGTCCAGTGGTCTGGTACAAACAAACAAACACACATGCTACTTTATATACATACATAGTACATATATAGATACATTTCATAATTCTTTTTATGAACTTATGTAATTCATGTTGACTGAGACGTTTTATAAGAAGGTCGTTCAAAGCTCATAATTAAGTTCATTCCCTCTATGTGATCGCCGATCTCTTCGCAATAAGAGAAGCGACTTCAAGGAACAGCAGCCTCATTCTTGATTTGGGGCCTTCAAATTCCTTAATGCCACGAACGAGAGCATGCAAATATATATATGTAACTCCAAATACGTACTTCTGATAAAAATAACTACAAATTCTTCAAATTTGTTTCTTTAAGCTGATCGTGTTTGTAAAGATGTTTAACCTGAGGTTCAAAATAGTTCAAATTTTTAAGATAATTATGCTTAAAATAATATAAGTTAAACAAAATCAGCAAAATAGCTTTTACGTATATTTGGTTAACACGAAGGTTATACGTTAATGTGAACCATTTGGTTCACTTTCTGAAACACAATTATGAACCCTGGTGTTGAAACGATTATACCCTTTTTCATTTTGACGTTTATATGCAAATATACATACATATACATATATTATATAATATGTTATGGTTTTTCTACTTTTTGATTTTTGTGTGGTTTAGAGAGAACCCCTCCAATTCGGAACTATAATGTACATATTTACAGCGGACGTCCAATAGCGCGAATTATATAATGTCAGGTGTTTCCGTAATGTTGGAAAATTCTTATTATTGGATTTTTGTTGTTATATCAGCTGGCTACTTCCTACTTCAGCATGAGGTTACATTTGTCCTAAAAACCACTCCGATATCTATTGAGTGTTGTGTTTTCTTGAAGTGCAAATGATTGATACCAAATAATATATTTGGTAAATAAATTTAATTCTTCTGCCATTTTTTACTGCAAACATATAGCAGGTATAACATTAGGAACACGGGACACTTGCTGCCACAAAAATTCATACCAACTGACGACTGTCAAGCAATTCCCCGCAGACCAAAACAATTTTTTTCGCCATTTGTATGATGGAATAACGAACAATTCTAAATTTGTGCTACAGAATAGTGAATACAAAAAGTTTGCCGTTCCCACTAGTGGAAACGAAGGTGCGTGGCTGTGAAGTTGTGTGTTTTAAGTAATGTTTAAAAAAGATATTGACATTTCGAGATGTTGACGCTTCCTCAGCGCCCTGCAATGAATTTCATTTAAAACAATTATCATATTGTATATGTTTTTTTCAGTTATCCACTTTCTTACCAACCTTTTGTTTTTTTTTTTTATATCGACATAAAGAAATAGTCCATAAGTGTTAACGGGTGTTTTCCACATTTATTTGAAACTATACAACATACAATAACAAAACATTTCTAATAATTTAATTAAATTCAACAGTTCTCAATGTAATAACTCTAATTAAAGAAATTACTTGTAGTAATACATTTTTTCCATTAAAAGTAAGTGATTATAGCAGCAAATTAAAATGGATAAACTTAACGCTCTTTTTTCAATATTTCACTAAGAGTATTGGCAACTTTTGCATAGAACTTTAAACAATATTCGTTAAAATGCTTAATACAAACTACAAACAACAATGAACACAGTTTATAACTAAATATGTAGTTGTTAAGCAGATAGACTGAAACACAGCAACGACTTTTAAAGTTTGCGTTTGTAACGTTTTTCCAATACAATATTTTTAATTTTTGTTGTTTTTCTACAATTTGACAATATAACATGTTTATTCATTAAAAGTTCATTAATATGTGTATAATTAAATTTTTATTCATATATTTTTGTATAGGTATGTAAGTATATTCTCTTAATATTTACTTCTTGTATATGCATTATATGTAATTAGTGGGTTTAACCATTTTAAATATCAGTGTAGATATTTTTACTAATATTGATGACTAGAGTGAGTGTTTGTGAAACTCTTGAGCCATTTTTCGTTTCTAAATTATTGTAATTATAATTAATGCCAAACACATAATACCAATTTCAAACATATGTTTCGTTTTAAGGTGTTAATTGATTTTTATATGACATTATTTTGCCAACAACGAGGCCATTGTGCTGTGTTGAAATACATATGAGTATGTGGTTGTGGTGGGGATGGTGAATAAAAGTATGTGTGACGTGTCTTCAAATAAGTATAATGGTTTAAGGTGCTGTGTTGTTGCTACCTGGTCTTATAAGTACTTTTGTCGCCTAGAACAATATGACCGTGTGGCCTAATGGATAAGGCGTCGGACTTCGGATCCGAAGATTGCAGGTTCGAGTCCTGTCACGGTCGCGTGCAACAAAATTTTTTTACTTGTTTGTTAAATACAGATATTGTACTACATGTCAATTAAAATAATTCAAAAGTTGAATAAAACTCTAAAAAATATTTGCTTATAAATGGCATTTTGAGCTTAAAACGCTGCAATCTCAATTTTTCAGTTTTTCCGAATGCTGCCATTTAAAAATGTTAAACAAACAAACGGTGATCAAATATTTTTGCATGCAGAAATAATTTTTATGCAATTCTTATACAGATATCGCTTTCTAGCATTGACTGTTTCATTCTTTCAATTTCTGATTAAAAAAGGGTTAAAAATTGCCATTACGGCAAGTTTATGTATAAAATTTGTCAAAACATAATAGTATCTTGTTTGTGAAAGTTGATAAAAATACACTCATGTGTAGTTGGGTGATTAGATAACGCAGACGACTTTAGAGCTTGTGGATTTAGTTATTAAAAAAAAAAATGAAAAATAACAAGCAAATATTTGAATAAACCAACAAATTTGAGCATTTGCTAATTGGATTAAGTTCAATTGAAGTTCCTCAGTTACAGTCGACCTTGATCATTTGAAGATAAAACTAAAATAACTGTTAATTTAAACGGCTGAGTAAACGTAAGATACACATACATACATACATATGTATGCGTGTTTGCTAATGTCACGGCTTAAAAAAAACCAAGTAAATCATAAACTACAAGGCCCTTATCTGTTTCCGTACTAACTAATAAATGATTATTATTAATCATTTTTAATTAATTCTGATAAGATAATTCTCGCTCTAAATGGGATGGGATCAGCACAAAGTACGCGCGTTAATGACTTCAGGTGAAATGAAAAAGCTGTTCAGTATGTTTATAATTTTCAGCTGTATGCAGTTTTTAGCACGATATGTGTGCCTGCTTAGCGCTGCTGTCCAATTAGTTCAGTTCTGTACAGAATTGGAAAATAAAAATTAAAACCTTATGGTTGTTTTTTGACACCCAAATTAAAATTGGCTGTTTTTAGATTTCGAACGCTTTCGTTTCCATTCTAAGGAACAGACACCAGATTTGACAGCCAAATACAAGTTGTTTTTCGGACAGATCTTTGAGTCCATAAGATCGTTTTCTTTCGAGTTTTGATTGAGGGTTGGTTGGTTATAAGTGCACCCCAAATATTCATTCATCGGTCATATTATCGTTTTTAGTGCTTCCCAACTTTAGCAAGTAGGCCTTAAAATACGAGTATGATATATTTGGGGGGTAGAGAAGAGAAAGTTTATATCATGTTTTTTCTTTAATTTTTTAATAAGTTGCAGAAAGAAATACGAGTAGTTTATAACCCTTATTAAGATATACTTTATTTCTTAATAAAAATGAACAAAAGCTGGTATTTACTTAAGATGCTCTTTTACTGCAGGTACTTTTGTTTTCCAAATTGATATCTTCGAAAAAACATCCTTTAATCCTGTTCTGTGTTTAGGAAACCTGTTTTATATAAAAACCGGTTGAGATTGAGTTCAAGTATATTTTATTTGACATTTTCTTGAATCATATGAAGATTCATATTGTATAAGAAAAATTGTTATTTTATTTTTAGATTCGTTGGTATTTTGCTGTATAATAAATACGCCCAGCTAATTATTTGGAAATTAATTTGCACATAAAGGTCCAGCGGACAAGTTTTGTTTTATGTTCAGTCACAATTGGATGTCACAAAAGTAAAATTTTGGATAATTCTTAATGATTTCTTCTATTATGAATTGGCACTGGCTACACAGAAGGACTTAAGTGTCTATGTTCAGATGTCTGTATTGTTTTCGAAATTATTCGATGATGAGTTATAATAGTTTCTTTTCCGAAGAGGCGCTCTTAAGATACAAGACATTAATAAATATATATGTATTAATTTTTTTTTTCGAAATAAGAAATCAAAATGAAGAAATGGAGTGATGCCAAACCAGTTTAGATGTTTATCATAATCGTGTTATAGGGATGAGCGTATAGCGATCGAATTCTAAAGGCCTGGCTATAGTGTGCTTGTGATAGGCTGAGCAAAAGCGCACAAAATGCACACAATCAAATGTGTACTCCTATCAGCGTTGTCAACTCGGTGCCTTTTAGAACTTTTGGTAACACCAAAACACAACATTGAGAAAAAAATATTTCAAGCCGATTTTCGGTTAATTTTTGAACATGAGCTCGATAATACTTAAGAAAGCTATACTTCAGGTGTATTAATCGATATTAAAATAATATTGTTTACGGGCTGCAAATCAGTTCTTTTTCGTTGCCAATACGATCAATAACGTTCTAGACGTTGAAGCAGAGCATTAATTAAAATTTTTCGTAAAAAGGAAATTTTGGCTTGAAGTTTTTCAATTATAGGTCAGCTTTTCGGAATCGAGTTTTTTTTTATTTTAATACAAAACCCTTTAATTTATTAAAATTAAAAAAAAAACGTGAGGCAACAATATGGGCCCGTGATAATGTCAACTAATTAGAATCGCAAGTATTGACGTTTACAAGATTGATGACGTTTGCAAATGTCAAACTCTTTGATATACAATATATGCAATTGATACTGTAGTTTTACATGTTTTTACTGGTCAGAATGTCAAATTAAGCAAAAAGAAAAGAAGAAAGCAGCTGAGCACAGAAGGACCATATGTAACTTGATTTCTATGCCGCATATTTATAAGGGACACTCCCAAACTCGCAACTAATTGCACAAAATGAACGTGTATGTATATTTAAGCTGTTACTAAAGCTAAAATTTAGTTGACGTTTTCGTGCAGACAGTGTCATTAAAAAAGTGTTGAGGTTTCGGGAGGTTGACTTTATGCCGAGCGCACTGTATTTTGGCCAGATACAATAATCAATGTCTTCAATAAAAACAATATCACTTCAAAAATTAGTTTTGAGTTCTTTCCATAGAATTTTTAGTTAAAGCAATATTTTACTGCTTCCATCAAAAAAAATTCCAGGAAAAAAGTTTGTGGCACTTATTTTTCAATATTTTTTTTTAGATTATATTTGACAACGAACGTTTACAGGTACTTCAAAAAGAACAATGAACGACCATGTCAACTGTTTCACGAAAAACAAATTCAAATAATCATACGAATGGTTGATGACAATTAAGTTGATATTTTTGGCAACGTTAATGATTAAATTTTTATCAATTTTTTTTGTTCGATTTCTGGTTCTTAATAATTTTTGCGCTTTTTGTAACATTTTGTTTGTGTTTTTCTTTTATGTTGTTTTATATTATCAATTTATGCTGATAAATTTTTTTCGAAAATATAACAATTTTTGTGTCTTCGTGTTTTTTTTTTCATTTTGTTAATTAAATATTGACACACCAAAATTTGTTAGAAACTTTTTGCTTTTTGGGAAGTTTTCAACCACAAGAACTTACGTACAACCATATAAGATGAAATTTTTTCAATAAATTACTCATATTTGTGGCATAAAATAAATGTGATAGTGGAAAATATACTATAGGAACTATTTAATGTTTATGGTTGAAAAACAAACAAAAAATTAAATACATAAAATATGAATACAGGTAATTTATGTTTATGTAGAACATAAATTACCTATTAAGTATGTACAAAACTTAAAATTATCTCAAAATCTTTAAGATTGTTTTGTCGATAATTGACATAATGTTCATATTCGAAAAGTCATGAAAAACTTTTGTTTATGAATTTTCTGAAGCCAATTGAATTTTGATAGTTCTGCATTGCAAATCTTGACATTAACTCTTGAAACAAAAAATTTTTAAGCAATTTGGACGATATTTTGAATGGAAAAATTAAAAAAAAAAAAAACTACAGCTTTTCTAGGGAGATGTATATAAAAGTGAATGTCTGTCTGTTTGTTTGTGCTTTATAGGAGGCCAAAGCCTTGGACCGATCTTCCTGAAATTTTCACAGCATGTTACTGTCACTCTGGAAGGAATAATAGGTTATATGAAGTTTTGATTGGACAAAGGGACGTGGCACCACCCATTTAACCTAAAAATTTAAATAGCCATATTTTGGGCATTTTTTGGCCTACGGCGATGATATTTGGTACATATGGTATTGGCATAATTAGGAATACGTGCCAGGAGAAAAGTGGGTGGGAATACGCCCCTTTTTAGGGAAATTAAAAATCGTAATATAGTCTTAACTACAGGACCGATCGTCAATAAATTTTTCCAATAGGATATTCTTACGAAATAATGAATTCTTGACTATATAAAGTTGTGAGTGGACAAAGGGGCGTGGCCTCGCCCATATAACCCATAAATAAATTTTTGTAAATATATAAATACTTTTAATTTTATTTTATAACGAGGAGGGTAGCGAAGCACACCGGCTTCAGCTAGTATTGAATAAAAATTCAATTGATAACATTTGAATAAAAAGTTTTAACAATCGATAACTATTTTGTATAAAACTAGCAGCTCGATAACTTAACAAACATTTAACAATAAATTAAGTCTCTAATTTCGTATATGCAATCGATAACTTTTGTTGGAAGAATAAAAATGTCTTTTATAATAAAAAAAATCGTTTAATATTTTACACAAAATTTGACTAAATTAGAACAACAATCGATGACTCTTCTATTACAAATAGAAAAAAAATGTATGCAGAAAGATAAAGTTATTGAGAATTTTTTAATAGAAATTTAAAGATATTAATCATTTCCTCTATTATCAATTACTTTTCAACTAAAAATTTGGGAAAAACAGTTCGCTATACTTCTTATAGAAAGCTATACAGTGAAACTTCGATATAAAGAAAAACTCCATATAACGTATGTTTTATTGAGTTCCTCGAGAAAACCTCTTTATTGCAAAGTTTTCCATACAAAAATACGCTCTGGATATAACGCACAAATTCTGAGCAAAAAAGCCACTATACAGCGAAATATTCATTCAAATGCCTCAATATTACGAAATCGGAATAAATCCGAAGTGGTAAAGTCCAGTTATAAAAACAACGCTTTACAAGGCGCATTTGTCAAGAACCTATACAACGAGGTAAGAATAAAATTTAAAGCAAAAGGGTAAAGTGCCGTTATCGAAGGAACGAATTCTTAATGCGTGTGCAGATAATTATAATGAATTTTTTCGTACTTCTTCAAGTTTCGTTACATCAAGGCTTTGCCTCGTTCAGTTTGTGTTTTCCGGTATTTTTGATGTTGAAGTTTTATAATGTCAGAGCAAAGTAGTTGGTTGATAACTGACAAGTAAGTATTAAAGACGTGTGTGGAATGGTCAAACAACAAACTCGATAAGTTTTAGTACATAAAACTAAAAATAACATGAAATTTTAGTCAACTTATCGATGAAGATTATCGATAACTGGCTTAAGTAAAGTAAAACAAACTCTTATTTGGTAAAAAATAATCTGTGATTTTTCAATATATAAGAGTAGAGCTGGTGATGAATTTTCTATGCGAACTAAAGTTATCGATAATTTTTCTATATAAAGATAAGGTTAGAGAAAGTAAACCAGTCAACGATGTTTCTTGTAAATAGTATAGGACCTGATATTTTGTCTAAGATTTAAAAAGCAATCGATAATTTATTTTGCAAGAAAATTTAAATCAATCAATAAAGTTTTATGAAGGCAAAGTCATCGATCATTTTTTTAGAAAAGTAAAGCACGCTTTTATTCGTATAGAAAGGAAAAGTGAAGATATCGATAATTTTTTCCGAGTTGAGTTTGAGTCTAATATGAGGGTAAATTGAGAGTAATCCGTTTGAAGAGATGAAGTTTTCAAACAAACTAAATTAAAAATTAACTGAAACCGATTTAATTTTAAATTTGAGAAATTGTCTGTTTGTTAATTTGATTAAGTGAAAACTCTTTTCGTTTTGTTAAGTTTCTTTCGTGAAGTGAAATAATGTTTTTTTTAACTTTTCTAGTCTTGCTTCGTTATATGGTTTAATTTAGATAATTTATATTAACATTTTCTAAAACATGTGTTTAGTTTATATCCATTTAGAATCTTATATTGTACTCTTCTAATATATTTCTCTGTATTTATGTATATATATGTAGTTGATATATATGTATATATGTTTTTTTTAAATTTATTTGCAATAATAACATACAATAATTTGTTTACTTTCTGTTTAATTATTTTAACTATTTGTATAATTGATCTAAAATTCTTAAGGTACTTTTCATGATATGTATTGTTTTTGGTTTAATATAGTTTGTGGTTGTCTCAACGTGTTTTGCAATCGTCGATTCTTTTTTGTATAATTATTTTGTTTTCAGTGTTCAACTTTAATTTTGCAATAAGTCCCTCATTATGTCTAGAGAGTTTTGAAGGGATTTGGCGTAACGTGAAGCACTTGTGTCTTCGCATGAGTAAAATGCCGAAACACAGAAGACAATTTCATCAGGATGCGGATTGTAAGAGCAACCGTAACCTTTGGGAGTTACTGGTCCATAGCCCATAAAACTATCGGTACTACAAGCCACCTAAGGGATTTTTCAATTAAGTTGTTTTTTTAACATTATTACTTAAAATTTATTGTTACTCTCGAAAACATCTTCGCGGTTACAGTACGGGTGCTTTCATTTTTAACTAAGTGCATTGTATTATAGGGTATTTTTTCGCTTCGTTGTGCATAGTTGCAATATAAAGTGCTTTAAGTGTACTGAAATAAACTTAAGTACATGTGGTTCAATTAAAAAAAAAAATACAAATGGAAACTAAGACATACAACATTTCATTCACATTATATAGCACAGCAAGCGCTGGTTGCAATAATATTATACGCCCTGAAAGTTGAAAGTTTAAATGTAATAAAACAAATCTTGCATGAAATCTCAATGTAAACACTACGACCTACGAAAATCGCCGTTTTCCAAAATAAATGTGGCTCTTGATATTACGGCGCGAAAGTCGTTAAAAATTTGTTTATAATTAATTGTAAAGCGGGGTACAGGATATTACAACATTGCCAGGGAAATATGCCCAAAAATTTATGAAGTGTATATTTTGGTCAATCCATTGTAGGACCACAATATTGTCAAACATCTGGCAATCGCGCAAGCACTCTTCTTTGCCATTGTCAGATAGTTGTAAGTCCATTTTTTATTGACGGATGTGCCACTTGCCAATGAAGTATTGGCCATACATATGAGTGCTTTAAGTCTTCTGGCAATGTGTAACAACGGATCTGGAAATTTTTCGCTAGTAGTATATAAGTGGGGGACGCAGACCAAGTTTTTCCTGCAGAAATCTGTTTTATGGTTAATGGGTTGGTACGTTACACAATCGGGTTATTGGAAAGGATTTGATAGTTTCATAGAGCTCTTACATATATACAGCGGGTTGGTATCAGGTGCCTAGCAGAGCGATAGCAGATATAAAGCGTACCAATCCGTCCAGTGTAGGCATGAACAGCTTTTTGTATAAAAAACTTGGCTTGCGTGCCCCAAATTTACTACTAAAAATACATAGTTTGGATGCTGTGAATTCGACTTAATGTTACCAAACCGTTCCGAGATTCAAGGTATTAATCTAGGCTGTGAAAACTTGGTTCGGCCCATGGCGTTATTACGATAAGAAATACTGAACTCATAGTCAGTTGGAGAGCGCCCCAAACCTCTTGAGTGGACAATGAAATGGTTATACCCATTAGGGAGGAGGCCTAAGATCGGTTTTGCAATACGTATGACTTGCGATATTGTTGCGACCAGCTCTTCAATTGTAACAAAGCATTTTTTAGCCTCACACCTTTGAACTAAATGGTTCAAATAGCATTTTATTTTATTTTTTTTTACCCAAACTCCAAATGGCATTCGCAGTCCGGTCTAATATGCGACACACTAAAGGGAATCTTTGATTTGTCTTTTGATTAACAAGCTTAAATGTGCATTTAAAAATAAATTTGTTCATGCAATAGTTGTGCGTTTTGGTGCCTTTGTGCCTTTGTGCCTTTACTTGAAAAACAATAAACAAACAATATACCTGGCTGGTTGACAGGAGGAAACACTGTGATATCTGGTACGATTCGTCAGTAAATAACTCATGCAAATCACCGGTGACTTCTTTGCTGGCCTCTCGTAGTCCCAGCAGGGGAATATCGATGCCGTTGCCTAAAATATTTTGCACCATTACTTCGGTCTGACGGGCTACTGCACAGCGGAATAATTCACGCAAATGGTCTCTCTGCAATGCAAAGCAATTAAGGTTCGAAGAAACCAGCCAAACAAAATCTTTAGCTTACACTGTAAATGCTAAATTTAACTTTACGTGGATCCTCTTCATCTTCACGATCACTTTCTAAGCCGACATTGGCACCTTCGTCCTGGCACATGGCTTTTGCCCACTCGAGAGCTTCAGTGCTAGCGCTGCGTATACAATCAACTCGACCCAACAGGAAACGTCTGGTAGAAGCACTTTCATAGGTCGCCACTAAATGACCGTACAGTCTAAAGATTGAAAGATATAAAAATGTCCTTGATCCTTGGAAGAAAAAACTTATGTTCTGTTTACTAACTTGAAAAAAGCCAATTGCAGTGATAGTTGTATATAAGCGTCTGGACTGACTTGGCAAGCTTTAATGAAATTTTTTCCATAGCCCTTATACCGATATACATAAAAGTCCAAATTATCGATTGCTCTGAAAATGGATTCTTTTATTATTCGAATTTTGTGAAAAAATTGAAAAAAATAAACTCACTTATCAACTGATTGGCACGCTTGACCGAAACGTCTGTGAATTTCGGGAGCTATTTCCCATTCCAAGCGCTCTGGGGGCGGCAGATGGTGCTGTGGCACCCCGCCATCATCTGAAGGACTTTCCAAGATTTTTTTGTAGATTTTTTCCAGTAACTGAACTACTGCTATGCCTTCGGAAGTAGAATGTTCATAGCACAAGCCCCAGGTACCATCGGTGCATATAATAATTTGCATTGTCTTATCGAACCAGCGATTACAAGAATTGTATCCGCTGCCGCCACCATGAATCATCTCGTGAGCCATATTTGTCTCATCTCTCTGGCCAGCATAGTGGACAGAGGGGGTGGCCCCAGTAAAGCCGCGAGCATTGAACGTCAATGGCAATGGCTCATCCAGACACAATACAATTAATGCGGTCTCAATCAGTTCCATATTGCGATGATTATGTTCTTCCAGTTGCAAAGTTGCACGATCCTCAGCCCACTGCGTTCGTGGCTCGGCTGTAAGAAGACCTACTGGTGGCGGTTTTGATGGCAAGCAGGGAGCATCACTAAGCACGTACAGAATTTGGGAAGCGATTTCACTTTCGGAAAGTTTACCGCGATCCTGAGCCTTCAAAACTATGCAATACATTTGGTTCCGACACAACACGATGACATGTTCATCGTCGGCCTTGCGTTTTGGCAAATATTGGGAGTCTCTTTGTACACCGGGCCGACGACATGAGCCCAACAGACGATAATACTGCGCCATACACAACGGTTGATTCTTTTCACGTGATGTTGCACGCTCTTGCGGCAAGTTACCACTATCGAGCATATCTTTATGCACCAGTATGCCTTCCAAAATACGTGCTGCAAAACGCGCAACATCGTGAACAGTGGTGAAACGTTGTGGCGGCAAAACCATGCCAGGGTTTGAATTAATTGGCAGAGGCAAACGAATGTCCATGTACATGTCGTTTAACCAATAATAGTAGGCCTAGAAAGAAGCGAACACAATTCGATAATTGCAGTGTTATTTGGGATATTTAAAGACAATCATAGTATGGTTAAAAAAAGAAGAAGCTTATTTGTGAGTTTAGTATTTAGTTCGGTTTAAATTCGTTTAGTTATTTCTTTG
This sequence comes from Epicampocera succincta, assembly GCA_932526305.1. Lineage (NCBI taxonomy): Eukaryota > Metazoa > Arthropoda > Insecta > Diptera > Tachinidae > Epicampocera > Epicampocera succincta. The sequence continues at coordinate 67,367,308 of OW052034.1, forward strand.
GCAAAGAATGTGGATGCGCGCACATACAGTTTACGCTCATTGTAATGCGTCAAAACTGTTGAATATGATTCAATGTGCATTCCATGGCCTTTATGTAGGTTTGTTTCCCTTTCATATTTTCTTTTGCTTTTCTATATCGAATAAATTGTTTTAACATCCATGGTGTTCAGTAGGGCTACAAAGCTAACAAAATTTCGAATTAGGACTTACCAGACAATGGAAATGTAAACAATAATATATTCGTGGTGGCTAATACTATATTAAAGACATTAATACACTGTTTGCATTAACCATATGCATTGTTGTGAAGAACTAGGTATTGTTGCTGCTATAATATTATATTTGTAAAAGCTTTTTCATTGCCTACATTCAGGTATATTCAATGCAAGCTCGTCAAATATTCGAAAATTATCTTTATATATTTTTTTAATTATGTACATATATATTTTTTTTGTATTATTCGGTTTGTCCTTTCCAGTACAAATTGTTAAAAATGAGAATGTTTTTTTTAAATTTGTTGGGTCATTATAAATTTAACGAGCGAAGGTGCGATTAGGCGTTATCCTAAATAGCATTAGCCATCCCTGAATTATCATTATCCACAATATTCGAATGTGATATAAAAATTTGAGTTAAACATGTTTATAGACCCACTTCGCTGATAGTTTAAAATCGTTTTTAGTAGATTTGTTATTCTTACGTGTTTTCACATGAAGTGTAAAGTTTTGAGAATTCTTTGGTCTTGTGCTCTTCTAAGTCTCTTTAATATAAAACCAATTATCGCTTATAAAATCAGCTTTTGAATGATGAATAGCTGTTTTGCTTTTACGACGATATACGTAGCCGCTGTTCCTAAATTTACAGCTTTTTAAATTAAAAGAAAAAAAATTCATTTATTTCCTATATATTTGGTGTAACGAAATTCGCTGCAAGCAAATCGCTCAGACAGTACCAGGGAACTTCTTATCAAGCAAGAAGTTAACAATTGACGATAAATCATTACACATAAAACATGTAAAAAAATTATGGTATTTAATTGAGTTTTTAGAAAACATGATGTTGTTGGCCTTGAACTCTTTTTAACACAGCAAATATGTGCTACCATGTGCGTTATAGCCACAAGAAATGCATAATATGTCTGGTAGAAGTTGAGCGTAAAGCGGACTGAACTAATTTCAATTTTGTCTTAGAGGTTTTTACTCATATTGAAATTAAAAACCTAAATATTAAAAATGTTTTGCTTTTACGCTAGCCCTACCGCTTAATTGTACAACGTTGTTAAATACGATTAAACGCAAAAATTCTCCTGTATGTAGATAAAACTAAAAAACATTTTTTAACGAAATCGAACTTTATTGCGTCATAAGAATAATACAAACGGACTTGTAAATATTAATCAGACCTCAACTCGGACCCATAGTTTTTATCAGGTTTTTTAACCAGCAAAAACATTCTCTTTCCTGTTCTGTGTGGAATTTACATTTTGCTAAAATTCTTCTTCTGGCCTTACAGTCCGGAGTGAACCAACAAGCTTTCTTGTTGTTGTGTCTGAACTCTTTAATTTTTGTACATGCGAGGCGAGTTATACCTACGCGTAATCGGGTCCTGGTCCAACATTTTGCTAAAACTTAAGGGAAAAAGTTAAAACATATTAGATATTTTTAATTTACAAGCTTATTTGACAATCATGTGTTTTCAAACCGCGTAATTAGTGAAATCGGTAATTATATTACATCAAAACGATAAAATTGTGTTATAAAAGCTTTTTGCTGCAATATGCTTCTTAAAATCGTATGATGTCGAGTAACGCTATTTTCAAAACAAACCTGATTTACACATACACACTGATTCTAAAGTCGAATTTAATTGAAGGCGAAAATCTATTTAGGGTGTTAAAATGCGATAATTTTGAAATCGATTTTTTACTGCCACCTTTATATTGAAATCGATTTCGGCACGAAGTTGTCTGATCTCTAAAACAATGAAAACCGAATATTATGCTGCAAATTTGTTCTGTAACTAATAGAACAACGTCAGTTAGAATAATAGTTCAGGTAGTATTAGTTCTACAAAAACAAAACAATCTTCAACCATTTTAAGCTTCATAAGTGAAGGAAACTACAACAACAAGTTCCTGAATTGTAGAAATCCGCAAACATATACGAGACCCATTCGAGGAACGAAACAAATACTGTTAGAAGCCGTGTACGTTTCATTCGCATAAAGAAGTTGGCGGTCTGTGGAAACAAAACCATGTAGTTGATGATCCAATAAAAGAAAGCCTTCGGTCTCCGATGTTGACGATATCTCTAATGATAGGAAAGTTAAAAAAAAACGCACATAACCGCAAATTATTTTTGAATACAATATTAACTATTATTTACATACGTATATATATACATGTATATACATATATACCCGTATTCAGAAAAATGTACGATAGACTAGAAACTTGATCAATCATGCACAATAGTTAATTTTTTTTAGTCTCAAGCACGATTCAAATTTACGACAGACTAGAAACTTGATCAATCATCCACAATAGTTAATTTTTTTTAGTCTCAAACACGATAGCAGTTCTATCAATCAATCATGACAGCAACTGAATCAATGAAGCACAATAGTTACTTCATCAATCATACTCGAGCACGAGAGTAACTTGCTCAAGCATGCATGATGTTCACTCTATCAATCTCAAGCACTATAGTAACTTCATCCATCAAGCACCATAGTTTTGTACTTTATCAATCTCAAGCACGATAGTTGCTCTATTATACGAATATATTTTCTGAAATTTAAATGTTTATTTGTTTCTTATTATTTCATAACTTTTTGAGTTTTTAGCAAATTTTTGTTTTGAAATTTAGGGGAATTTTCGAAACTATGAAATTTTTTCTGAAAGAAAAATTCATAAAGAAACTAAGAAAGTATCTCTGGCAATCTCCTGAATTATATAAATTTTTCTTGTTTTATGTACATCCATACAATACATGTATCCATTTCTTACGTAGGTTTAGAAATACATACAAATGTATGTAAATGTGTATGTATGTATGTATGTACATTTGTTTAATATTGGCCCCTTCCAAAGGATCAGGTTTTACCATCATAGCAACATCGTGGTAAATGTGTAAGTATGTACATATGTATGTATGTACATACGTACATTACTAGATGCCAATTTATGGTGTGGTATCGTTTTGCTGTGGCGTTTCGTGGCTTGGTAATAGAATAAGATTGGCTGAAGTAGTCAAAAACTCATTGACCTTCTGTGATAGCAAAGTTGTGTTTAAAAATTTATTTAAATGTTGACAATAAAGATAGCAACAATTCAAAAGATTTTTTTTGATAAAAATCAAATTTAATATATGACATTACATACATACATACATACATACATACATACATATACGTACATATGTATGTATGTTTGTTGTGTCTGTGGAAAGCTTGTGTTTTGCTTGCTTGGACTTTTATCGCGCTTATCGCTAACAAAAATCTATTCATGTTAGCAGAAAGTCTCTTATGAATTTTTTAACAAAATAAATATTGTATGTAAGTAAAAAAGGGTATAAATAAGGAATTTTATGAAAAAATCAAAGTAGTTCATTATTTTCATCGGACGAGAAAAATAGAAACGAAAACACAATTTAAGATGAAAGGTGTGAGAAGAAATTTGTTGAAATTATTTCGAAATATTTTATTTCATATTTATAAATGTGTGTATTTTTTAGCAGGTGGACTTTTACTCGTGTCTATGAGCTTGGTGGCTTTTGCTCAAGCGCATTACGACTTGTCGTGTGCAAAATCTGAACTCAGCATTCGTTGGCCGAGCTACGACAGCAACTCGGAGTATTATGTGTGTTCTCGTTTATTCGGCAGAAAAATGACTGTCAGCTGTAATCCTGGTGAAATTTTCACTTTTGTTCTACAATCCTGCACCAGCCCCAATAGATATATACCAGCTCCAGCCCTGGAAAATTTGCCCACAGCAGCTCCCTTGCTTAGCAAACCGAATGAAGATGGATTTTTGACACCTTTAGTCATACCAGGTGGACAGCCACCAGTCTTAAGTCCACCTTCTGTTAATATGCCAGCACTTCAAGTTGGGCCTCCTACTCTTGCTCCGCTGCCCGTAGTTCAGGAAAATAAGCCTTATGAAGAACATAAACCAGAAAATGGTGTTGCCGTTGTAGTGGAAACAGATGATGTAACCCCACCAATGCCCCCCACACCAGCGCCCACCCCACCACTTGTTGAAAAACTAACTAGCAGAAAACCAGCTGGCAAAAAACCAGCAGGCAAGAAGAAGAAATCCACTACATCCAATAAAAAGACCACAGCTGCTGGAAAAGCAACAAACAAGAAGCCAAGTACGGCTGGGGGCAAGAAATCTAGTGCTCAGAAAAATGGCAAACAAAACTCTAAGGCCGACAAGACACCCAAGCAATCCATAAAAAAGCCCAGCACCAAAGCCAAGAAAACTCAAAAAGATAATTAAGATATAAATATTTACTTCCCTTTTCATAGATTTAAATAAATACAAGCGGAGATGCACTGCACAACTATGGAATAAGTTTTATAATTGAAAGCATTCAGTCGGCAAATAGTGGGCGACTATTTAATAAATAGGATTTCATTAGGCACTTCTTGACAATAACACCCATCACATTGGCAAATAATTAATGCCATTAAATTTAAATTCTTAATCCAGAAGCATTCAAAACGAAACGTGTGACAAAGGCAATTGCAGCGTCACCATTCAGGCGCACGCAGGCACTAAAAACAAGTTTGTTAGAATAAAGTACAAAATAACTTTTTTTTCATGAATATCTTTCAAAATACTTATTGCATGCTGCCACCCACACGAGCTGAAATTGAGAACTCAAAAATATATGTATATCTCACGTGTGATGGAAAAAAGTAGAAATTTGCGATACACATATTTATTTCGCCATCGCCGACGTGGCCAAGATATACATTTGAAGCTCAGAAAAATATATCGTTAAACAATTTCTAGTTTCGCCTTTGTTTAAAATATTCTCTGCAACGGGTTTGCCGGTATTGGCTTGAAGTTTTATCCACAGAAAATATCGAGAAGATATCAAGAAATTGTTATCCATCAGCACTTTTTACTTAATTTTTATTAGTATTCCCGTGCTAAACAGAATAAAAATATTAAATATATCTTAAAGTTCTTTGTATGAAGGCTTCACTCTGACATATGTACATCCAATCAAATCGAAGTTTTTCTGTGTGTAGCTCATGGCGGTATCGGCACAAACAACTCGGCATAATCAGAGTTCCTCAAGATTCTAGCCCAAAATTGAATATAAACAATCTTTACACATAAATAGACGCTGGTCCCTCTTTCTCGATTGAACTAAGGCAACTCTAGACATATTTTTACCCATTGCCGAAAAAAATGTGGGTATGGCATTTGGAAATATTTATCATACAGATTCGATTTTTCGCTACTCCAATGACTTTGCCACCATTACTTTCAGATGCTAACGGGCACTTAAGTGCATTTAAATAGTGGAAGTCTGGACCATCTTTGATTTATTGTGCCCTCAAGCCCTTAATACGTCAAGGAAGCGTATTAGCTGATTCAATGGAAGCGTTAGCAAGCATCACACAGCATACATACATGAAACGGCCTCTATCTACTGCATCCCCATAGTACCACGCAGTTGTTAAAGGACTTTTGACAGTATCATAAAAGTCTTAAGAAAAAGGAATCTAATAAGATCTTTTAGTGGTGTCAACAAAATTTTAAAGCCGATTGGCGTGATCTCGCTGTTTACATATAGCCAGTGGATGGGTCAGTGCTTTAATAATAATCTTCATTTAAAACAACGAATGCCACATATTCATGGACTTTCCCAATTGATTTTTTTACTTTATTGACGTTTTTAAAAAAATATTCTATTTAGAATATCATCAAGTACTGCTTTTCAAAGGATTTCAATTATAATTATTGCATCTTATAATTGTCCTCCATAAAATTATTTTAGCACACGTTGTCATACTAATCTTTTTTTTTATCTATTTATTGACGATGTACTAATTTTTGAAGCGTCTCGATTTTAATGCTTGTTAATGCTTTCACGATAAATATGTGTTTTATTTTGTAAATATTTTTTTTTGAAGAATGTTTGATTGAAGTTTGGTTTTTAATCTCTCTGCTGACATGTTGGCACTGATTACAATATAAAAACAATCACAAAAAAGACTCCAGATATTCGAAATTTTCAAAATTACGAGCAAAATAATTAAATTTTGGGCTTAAAGAAATACACACACATTTCAGAAACGTTTCAATGAACTACTTATTTCACCGTTGAAATGAAATAAATACTCAATATTCTGCTACAAACAGTCAGTAATTTTTAAATCGTCTTAAGCGAATAACGTAAAAATAAGTAGTCGAACTAATAAAATTATGAAGTCTGGTAAATAAAATACCAAATACAATTATCCTGCTGAACAACCAGATATTTTGTAATTCATTTATTTGTCATTACAGCATTTATTTGCGTTTTTCTGGCATTAGCCGAGAGTGCATTTGCCGACACTGTTTGTCAACAAGAAGTTCCCGATAAATCAAATCTTATTGTCTCATGTGCCGGCGACAAAATGGTAAAATATCCAAATTACAGCAACATATCGACTTACTACACTTGCTTGGGCGCACAGCCGCAACTTCAGTACTGTCCTGCGGGCCAATATTTCTGTTATTATAAACAGAACTGTGGCCCTTGTCATAACTTTCTCGCACCACCACCTTGTGATTTTTTCCTACAAAGAACGAATTCGAAGTGTGCCGATAAACCTACTAGCACCAAAGCTCCTGCTACCACCAAAGCTCCTGCTACCACCAAAACTACTGCTTCCGCAAAAGTACCGACTCCTGATAGGCCCAAACCAACTCGAACACCAATACCAACCCCAATAAGTCAAACAACATCTGGTATACCCATGCCTCCCATGGTAGTGACTCCCGTACCTGGCATACCTACTCCACCCAATGAAAATGTAACTCCACCAAGCATTCCAGGAGCTCCTCCAATACTTACGACCATAGAATCTATTTAAACATTTTCTTGTTACAAGAAAAAAAAAGAATTATAGAATTGACCTGGAAAATTAAAAGAAACTCCAAGAAAAAATTTATATATTTGAAAAATAAAGTTTCAGCTCCAACTACTATAAAAGGATCAGCATTCGTTTTTTTTGTTGTCCTAGAAATATCTTTCCTTTGAAAGGTTATCACCACAGTATATGCAAAGAAAATAACTTGTGTGACAGGTTTCATTTTAACGTTTCGTTGGGGTACTTTTTACACAAAATAAGTACGTGATTCTGATTAAGAGTAGAAATCTAAAATCACTAATATAAATAAATATAAATAAGACGTCATGAGTAGCTGGATCATAAACTATAGGACATTAACAACGCACCGCATTGTTTTATATTAAAACCGCTGCAGTACCCAAATATGTGATCTTGTATGTTTTGAACTAGGTCCAAGAAGTAACCAAATGAAGCGTTTGTCTGGTAATTTAAGTGTTGTTTTTTAATTTTAATCTGGATTTTCCATCTAAGGGTATGTACAGAGTGGCAGCTTGTTGCCGAGCCGAACTGGTTGACGCTTATTGCGAGAACCAATGCATTGATGCAGAAGCATCCCGATTCACAGCACCTATATCCGACCGGAAATGACATACAACTCTAAGGCTGCTGGCCGGTGCTTCAAAGCCTATTAGTAGGGTTACTCGACCTTGTGCAGGAGAGAGCAAAGCAGCTCATTGGCGATATTAATTGCAGTGAGGGATATGTTACGCTGTTTTATTTCGATGAGATCAGAGTCTTATTCCCGCTCCCGCTCTTCTTCGCAACAGCATAAATAAGTTAATGATTAGAATTTCCAAAAATTAGTTATTATGAGCGATGACAATTTTTTCGATAATATAATGTGTAATCGTCAAAATTTTAAAATAACTAGCGAAAATCTTTCGATGTAGGTTAAGTAAAACCTAAAACAGGCGTCCTATAACCTCCCAAATTTAAAAACCAATGATCTCTTTTCTTTGCTTATACATAGTTATAAAAATAGCTGCGGTTGGAAGTGCAATAATCTCAGAATAGGTTATAGGATCTAAATGTTTTCGGGGGAACAATATGGTTTGCCCATGGTTACTTTTTTTGTGCACATGGAAATTGAATTAACTGGGATTAAGACCTTTTTTGAACTTAAAAAAGGGGTTTTAGGATTCGTTACCAACTCACCCAATTTTCTTCCATTTCACGACGATCAACTAAATATTGATGCAGTCTTGGACCCAAACCATTTGGTAAAGTAAATTCCTTTATTATGGCTTTAGTTCGTTCTAATTGGGCTGGTGTTGTTATGGGCTCCAATGCACGTATATAATCGGCCATTGTCTGCTCCAGCGGTGGGACAGGTACCTTTGGCAGAGTCTAAAATTAAATAAATAAAAGAAAAAATAAATTATTTTCGAAACTTATTTCTTTCATTCTCAAGATTTGTATATCTAAACAAGTATATGATTAGACATTGTTTGTTGTTCGGTTCGGCAAGTTTTAGTAATACGAGTACATTACCGGTTTTTACTCTTTCAGTACATTTAAAACTCTGTTATATTTACAAACTTTTTTATGTATTAAAAACTATCAATGTAACTGAGTTGTGAGCCTCGTTTCTGTATTTCTCGCATCAAAAAACTTTTCAAATGAATTAAAAGAAAGCAATATAAATAAATAAAAAATCGTTTCTCACATAAAAGCACTACCTCAATACCTATTCGTGGAAATTATCTGTCCGTTATAAATTAAGTTATTGGAAATTTACTATTAGATGTATTTCATAAGTCCAAGTTCAGACGCTAGATGGAATTCCTACGGAGTTGCTTGTACTGGAAATATGATTTGTAAAACTTATATTGCACATGAAGTCAGCTGCAGTTTAAAATTTTTAATATTTCTTTTCATCTTTTGAACCTTGTTTGATTAAATTGGACCTTTTGATTAAATTGGCTGTGCCGGCATTAAACGATTCATGATGTCCTGCCATTTTTTTGTTTTTAATTATCGATTTGATAATACATATTACAGAAACAAGGTGCGAGGTTTGTCGTTTGCAATTTGGATTTTGTTCTTTGTCCACCTTTTGCTGAAATTTTTTTTAAAAGGAACGAAATGGTTTTGCTGCCAGATTCTGGCTTCTACAGTTGTTTGAGTTGTTTTTAACCACAGCCTGGTATATTTCATTGGTGTATTCAATTTTTATTTCGATATATCTTAATATTCAGCAGCTGATGTGAAAGTGAATTCAGAACGAAACTTAAGGACATTCTCATTATGCATGTATATATGTACATAGTATGTATGTGCGTTGTTTTTGTTAAACCTCTCTACTCTTGAAGGGTTGCCAAAGTCATAAGGAAATAATCAGCTGTGCTCTCAATTTCACCACCTGTGAGAAACGATTACAATAAATGTAATTGATTTGTTTTTCGAAATGTTATTCCATTTTTTTTTAATTTACTTTATTTACAATAAAAATTAATTTCTTCTCGAAGAACGCTTCAGCGGCTTTTCGGTTATACGTGCGCATACTTTTGTAGTTAACTACGGAAATAATAAGCAACACAAAGCTTTAACAAAATATATTTCAGAAATCTCTTGAGACTACAATAACGAAAAGTATTTTGTTTTTGCTTTTGTCAAATTGAGTTTCGCCTGTTGCCATGTCAACCGAAAAGGACAAACGCTTATTTTTTTTATTAAGGGCTGTTTTTTTATGAATTTTCTAAGAGATAGTGTTTGTAAGTGCTAAGTTGTTGTACTGATAAAAAAATTGTTTTAAACAATGCTTTGCAGAGTTTGCAATAAGTGTGATCCTTGAAAGGAAAATAATCTTTTCATAAAAAAAAATCCGAGATTTGTAAGAATCAAAAATTTATATTGAAGAAAATTGGAACGAAGCAAACATGTAATACAGGGTGGGCAAAAAGAAACGAAAGCGTTTGATTTTAATGATTCAATGAAATTTTTTATTCGGTTTCATTATTTAACTTAGATGTGAAAAATAGGGACGTGTAAATCCGCCCCAGCACTATTTAAAAGAAATGTGCAATATCGGAATGTGTATAGAATCAGGATTTCCTTTGTCATTCAGGCTTAAAGAAATTTAGTCGCTGCTGGTTAATCAATGGATTTTAAGTCTTGAGCAATTCTGCACTTTATAGGTAACATATGAAATTGTGTTTGGCTTGGTGAACTTTTTCTTCATTGTGGCCTTGAAGTAGGAAATCCATCACACAGTGCGGATTTTTGTCAAAAAAGAGGCATTGACTCTTATGATCCATTGAAAAGAGGACGATTTTTTTAACGATATAACACGTCACTGTCGGTGTTCAACTCCCTGCGGAGTAAGATTTGCCTTGGTGTGGTACTTTGATTTCCAGAGTGCAGAGAAGAGGGGTTGCTCGGTTGACAAGGCAACCCATCTCCAGGAAGTTCTTTATTTGAGGTCCTTCTGAAATCTTCATCAAAGGTCAATGGGCAGAACAGGGATCAACGTGTCTCTGGGTTGCCTTGAAATAGCAATTCTGGTGTTGACCATAGGTTGAGATGCAAATATCTTCGATTTTCCGCTATCTCGTAAAATATGTCTGTTCTTAGTAAGGAACTAGATGGGGGGAATGAAAAGTAAAGATGGCTAAGACCTGATGTTGTTTGAAAATTTCGAGCTACCAACGTAGGTGCCTCGTCTGCCTTTGTTGCTTAGGAAATTACTGGCTGGGGTTTTGTGTTATATGCCACCTCACTTAGCACAAAAAAATGTCTCCTATGGGGACGGTGGTGAGCCATTAACAAGGTCATTAAGTGGAGTTGGTTCACCGTCATATTACCAGGTGCTGATGTAAATCAATTTCACAATCTGTCTGTCTTACAAAAATAATATGAATCAACGTAGAAAATTATTCCATCATTGGGAAAGTGTTTCTGAAAACTGTATTTTAAGGCTCCCAAAATTTAAACAAATTTATCTTTTAGCGTCGTTAATTACCATAAAAACCTGTTCATTCGTTCCCATAATTGTCTTTAAAACAAAAAAAAACTATTATCATAATTTTGTTGGTTTTATTTATGCGAACGAACGAACAAGTTCGATTTCGCTAAAGTATCACTTAAACTTAATTGTTCACTGAGTTTAAGGTACCATTTTTATAATTAAACGACGATAATTGAATTTGGCTTAATTGTAGTTTTGGTGAACTTTAGTGAAATATTGTATAAACCAAGTTGATTTTCAGCGATTATTTAAGAACAAATTAGATGACATTAATATTGTATATTTTTTTTGCGTAAAAAACGAAATAACGGTAACAAGTTTGTAATAAGCAAATTTACTAGATTTTGATTAATTACCTTGGACAAAAAAGTACTAAGACTTATTTTATATAGCCAATGAATTGTTACGGTTTTCTAACGCTGTTATCTTTTGCCAGCTCTGACTGGAGTTTAAATGGGCAACGCCATTTAGAGGGGATGAAGTGAAAAATATTTAGACCAATAGTTTAATGGGGTTGATGTGGCTAATCCACGTTCGCCCCACATTTTGGCCTCACTTGTGTAATACAACTTTCTTATATTTCGTTCGGAAACTGAAATAATCCTCGATTTTGCTGGGTTCAGTGTTTCTGGAAAATATTTTACGTACTGAATTAATAGCAGAAGGGATTAGTAAGGGGTATGTGTTATGTGCCACACGAAGTTGCCACACCTTTGTTTGCCTGGTTGACCGGTTCACCTAGTGTAGATGGGTCACCACCAGATTTGGATGCAACGGCAGGTGCTGATGTAAATCAATTTCACAAGGGATCGAATGCCGTTTACTGCACTCTTTTCGTAAGAAGTTGCAAATGAATTGTATTCAAAACGCTTTATATGAACTTCTTAATTTGTATAGTAGCCAAACGGCTTCCGTGGTCAGCCCTTCATTTGTTTATAACGTAACAATATTTTAAAGATTTTTCTCTGCGATTTTTTATATAAATTTTAACACCCAAATGACAACATCTGTATTCGAAATCTTATAAAGGCTCTGGGTTGAAGAGAACCAAGAAAGATCGTATACCAAGGTTTTATATTACAGATTTACAATTTATATTAAAGTATTACCATACGACAAAAAAACTCCTTTTTTGTTTTAGCGGTAATTGCATTTTCGGTTAAAAAGTCAGATCATATTTTGAATTAGTGAAAATATTTTGTGTTGACTAAGGTCAGGTGATTTATTCATTCCAATTTTGTACTTACGTCGGGAAATCCAAATTCGTCTACGGATTCTGCAGTGGAAAGCCATTTTTTGGGTATCGACAAGATTGATTCTCTCCATCCTGAAAATAAAACAATAGAAATGTGAGAAAATTAAATTTTTTAGCTTTTTTCTAATTTGTTTGATTTTTGAGATTTTTGAGGTTGTAGGAAGTTGCTTGTGCTCTCGAAATCGAATTATAAACTGCCAGCATGAAGTTAGCTGCAGGTTAATATTTTTGACATATCTTTTTATTCTTCGCTTAGCTGTAGACAAGATTGAATTTTGTGGTGAAAATTGTGATACACAGAAATAAGTGTGCACATATGTAGTCGGTTACGACCTGGAATGCAACTCTACATGCTCTAGGGGAACTATGTCAATAAGTAGACGGAGTTGTTAGATATCTGAGGCAATAACACACATCTTAGTACGATCTTGCAGCGAGTTGAGTCCATTTGTTTTTAATTAGCAACTGAATAGTTGCAATAGATTTCCTTGTATGATCGTTAAGGCAACTTTAAAAGACAATTAGAAAACGGAAATTGATCAACAAAAGCTGAGTTGTCTGAACCGGGACTTATCTGATAAATTTATCGTTTGTTTACTGCGATTTATGCAACTAAATATTTCATTGCGTTTTATTCACTCACTTCATTCGTTTGCTTTGTTCACACTAATTAATTGTGTGGATGGATTTTCTTTTGTTCGAAAGCGGTTAGAATTGTGGTGAAATACGTTTGACAATACAATTACTTAATTTTTCTTATACAAAACGTAAACACATACATATGTATGTGTGTGTGAACTTGTGTCTATATGTAATGCGCGATGTTGTGATACTTACGTATTAGATTTCAGGTTTTGCTTTTGGGGGATGGTTGTGCAGAAAACAAAAAGGGATTAATTCGCAAAACAAATTCTATTTCTCCATTTATAGAAATCGAATCCAGGTGAATTTAATAAATTCAATTTAATTATCTGTTGCTGGTGGCATGTAGGAGTAAAAAACAGGCTGCTGGTTCAAAAGAGAATATTGGAATTCAAAAATCAAACTGACTTCAATCAGCTCTGCACAAAATTAGCGAAATTGTGTGAAATGACAGTTTGCTAAAACGAAGAGTGGCGACTTACATTTACATAACTTCTTTTAAGCCTCGAATTTTAGCAAATGAGAGCTCGCATTACTTTTCACTAACATTTCTGTCACCAGCAAAAATTTGTTTATTGCCAAAAATTACAAACTTTCGAAATTCTCCGTTTGCCTGTTGGAGGGCTGAAAACTACTCCAAAACGCTTTTAAATACCGAAATAGAACAAAGTTAAGAACTAAAAAGTGTCCCATGCAGCGCATTGTTGTTTATAATACAAATATTGGTAGGATTCAGTTCAGGCTGGCAATTTGCGACTCTCTGAATTCAAACAATTCGATAGATCTTAAAAAAATGGTTTAAAAAGGAGGGTCCCCCTATTTAATAATCACCATCGGAAAATACCAGCATTTTGTAAAGGAAAATTGTTTGTTGCTTGTCTTTCAATGGTCCGTTTATTATGAAGAGAGTTTGTAAGCATTTCAATCAAGGCATCGACTCTGAGTCAGTTTCCCTCATATTTAACGGATTTATTGCTAAATGTGTGATTTTTAGAGATTTCCTACGTACAACAATCGATGTAGGGTTGAAATGCTTTTTTCAATTGGAATATAGAACTAATTGATCATTATTAGAGCTCAAATCCGGGTTTATTTTTATACATTTTCTTTTAAATTTTTTAAATGAATCTAAATTTTAAACTCATCAATTTCAATCAAACATGACCAGTAAAATCTAAATGAAATTTCAGAGGATTTTTACACTGTTAACAATAAATTGATTGTGACTTTATTTATATATATGTATATCTATATGTATATATGTATGTCTATATATATATATATATACATAAATATATATGCAAATTCAGTCTCACAAGCCTGAAATTTAAAAAGTAAGAATACGTATATATTTATACTAAATTTTTTGGCTTTAGGCAAGATATACATCCGAGTACATACATATTTTCTTTACTTATTTGTTGCTACGGAAATTTGGGGTTGTTTTAGTTTTGGGTCTCCCTCGGGAATCGTGTTGCTACATTTATGTCACGTGTTTAATGCTTTAATTTATACCATTTTTTGCAGCCTCATTTAGGGTGGCTACAAACAGGTACGTACAGATTGTGTTTCATCGTGTATCCTTTTCTCTTGCTGTTCCATAAACCTGTATCCAATTTAAATGTAAAATATTTATTCAACGCTTGTTGGGGTAATATTTCATTATGCTTGTTTGTGTGTAAAAGCACATGTATATATATATACACACATCCACACACATGTATGTATAAATAAACATCAGCGTTGTCAACTTTGAAATTTCAAAAGGCACCAAAATTAAGCACAGCGCCTTTAAAAAAAAGCACCAAGCTTAGAATTTCCTATGTTTATTGAGCAAAGAAAGAAATTTTTCGGACCAAGAACTTTAAAATGCACCGAGTTGACAGCCCTGATAAATATGTTTGTATGGGCGCATGCTTTAGAGCGATTGGTTTGAGTTTTAGCTGAAGCCGGTTTTAAGGCCGGCTTTGATTTTAAAAACCTAATGATTTTCAGCATCAATAATATCGAACTTTGTAATTATTTTCCATCTATAATTGAAAATTTTGATAACAATTGTCAAAGCTGGTATTAAAATATATACATTTATATTTGCACAATTAAATAACTAGTATTAGCCTAAGGATAATTTTTCTCAGGACTGAAAACATTTACAATAATAGTCATTTATACACCAAAGATAGTAGATTAGTAGATATCAATTGTAATCTATTGTAGCTTAAAGTTTATATCGTTTGTGCTACTATTTTCTGATGTTTATTAAGACATCAGTTCAGAAAGAAAACAGCTGATTAAAAAATACAGTTATTTTCGTTAATGTGTTTAACTTGCACACCTTTTATATAAAAATGCATCCATTTCCCTCAGTTTTTATAATTATTAATGAAGCAAATATAAAAATTTTTCACAAACTGAAAGTCGCACACTTCTGGTGTGTTTCTGACAACCTGTCAAATTTTATTTGGGCACTGCGATCGTGTGACACCGACTAGATTTTGCTAAAATCTACTCACGCAGCAGATGTCAGTTTGTATCCGAAGTCTTGTCAAAATGTACTAGATTTGCCTCGAAATCTCGCATAAACTAGATTTCGTTTTGTTGTAAATATATTGTAATATATTCATTCTCATAAGGAATTGATGCAGATAATTGCAAATTTTCTCAGTACATCGCAAAAGTGATGTGTAATATGTGTGTGTTTTAGTAGAAATTTTATATATGATAATTTCAAAGTATAATGCGAAATGTTTTCCAATCCAGCATCTTACCACGTTTCCATTTTCGTTTCTTTCATATAAAAATTTCAATATGGGGAAGTAGTGACCATCCATTACAAACAACAAAAGTACTCGTACATGATTTTTAGAATAGGCCCACAAATATGATAATGTGATGCTATTATTTTCAATGTTAGACAGATACAAATTATTTAAGAGAGAAATGTATGTCGGCAATTATCAATATCTAGGAGACTCAACTGCAGACAAAAGGCTATAAAATAGAACGAGCTTTAAAAATATATATACATTAGTTAAAGTTTGCAGTATGTACTTAAAAAATTTACTGATTTTATTAGTCCATTCACAGCGAGTAATCCAATCAAATAAAATCGTTTGTAATCCTGCCTTTAAAACATAAACGGATATTACAATATAATAGTGAAATTGATAAAAGTGGTTTCCCTTCCATCATTATAACAAAAGATGAGATTAAAAATGGCCAATTATTTTCAATGTTATTTCAACAATAAACAGGAACACTTATTTTAAGTTAAGCAAAAAAGTGTCTACATAATGATTATGCTTCCGTTTTGAATATAGGGTGTGTTTCAAGGACCTTCCGAATACACGTTTGCCAAAGTTATTCACAAAAATTTACTTTTCTATTTACGCTTCAAGATAAAACGCGTTCGGTTTGCGTTCGATTGCCTTCCACAGAGCAACAACTGGTTCATACTGAATTTATTCAATAGCACTTTTAGTGCAATGGGTACGTAAATGGAGAAAATTGTTATACAATTTGGGGTGACCATAACCTTTCCAAAAGAGAATCTAAAACTATGGCTTACACCACAAATACATTGCTTTGATTTCTGTACTTGTGGAATCATTGGTCCATGTGCATATCTTACAAAAAAAAAATGGGCCAGATAGGAGGTAGCTCTCGCACGTACTGCAGCCCGGTGTCAACGGACTTTGCGCTTCAAAACTGAAATCTTTTTGCTGAGCAGCTTATTTTGTGATTGTGATGATAAATGTGTCAAGAAAACTCTTCTGAATTGTTTTTTCGCTCATTTGCGGTCGGCTGCCTTTTGTGGGCGCTATAAAAAATTCGGAAGTTCCAAAGATATGGGCAGTATGTGATGGAAAGATTACAGATTAATGAATATTATAGCTTTCGTTTGTGCCAAATTTGGGAAAATATTATTAATTACAATTAAAGGTCAGCGGTTGTTGTTCTATCGGATGAAAATATGTGTTTTTGTATTACGACATTAAATTCTATTAGGGCTTTTAATGAAAATAAACAAAGTCTAAATGAATCACCCGCTATAAAATATGTGCTAAATGTTATGATGCAGAATACAGACAAATAGAATACCAAATATGAATGTCAATTTATTATAATATGTTGTATTCTTATTGTCGCTTTCGCTATTGTGAAAGTGTGTCTGTAGTTGAATCCTTTTGTACTGCTTTTTAAGCACTTGAACTTTTTACACTCAATACTTGACTTCTACACACACACAAACACACAAACACACACACAGATACACTTCACGTACACCCGTTCATAGTTGTGTACGTTAACAATAAAATGTCACGTGGCTGCAATTTGAACGTCCGTTTTTTTACTTTTCATTTCAGCAAAACCAGCGGCTGAACTCAGCGAAGGACAGACATCAAAGGATAGAAATAATAACACAAATAATACAATTATATTAACAGGCATCAGAAAAATTGCTACTGGTTGCGTTGGCTTCATGTTGTCGTTATGCCTGCCTTTCTTTGTTATCTTACTAAATTAATGTTGTAAGCCCCTCAACCAACAACAAGAACAACACAACAGCGCCAACTCCAACTCCAACAAGGATGGTTAGAGCCATTAAAAAATGAAAGTAGACACACGACCGACCACTCCAACCACTGCTCTTTTTGTATCGCACAATGAAAAGTTTTCTTTGTAAATGTTAAATATGGAAAACAACAAAGAAACTAAAACAACCGATTTCGGGAAATATCTGTGTAAATGGAAAACAATGAATTACAAATCACAATGAAAACTCCAATTTCATTTAATTGCGTTTGGGGGAAGCCAAGACGCCGTTTGAATAAGTGAAAAAGTTAAACTAATTCTAATTAAGTAATTGAGAAATTGTGGTGAATTCAAATCTGAAGAAAATAAAATTAAATTTTAATTAATAGTCATATCTAAATTGGCGCTCCAAGCCAAGTCTGGCGGAGAGAAATAAAAATTTTATGAAGCAAACCATAATAGGAATAGCGCGGCGTCAACGCCATGCAATGTGACACTGCGCTAAAGAGTGAAGTCGGTTGCAAAAACTTGTGTTTTTTTCTCCAAATAGTGCCATTTCAGCTTTTTTCATTTCCTATATTTTTTATTTTAAAAGGTTTGTTTGGCGACATTGTTTTTGCCGACATTGTTGGCGCTTATATTTGGCCCATGGATGGACGCTCAACGTCACGTTGTTGGTGGTGTCAGCTTATGAGGCAGTTAAACATTATATTATTTAAGTTTTGAATTTACAAACGAGACCGGTTATAAGAGGTGCCCGTTATAGGAGGCTTCACTGAATTGCTCCTTT
Organism: Epicampocera succincta; assembly: GCA_932526305.1. NCBI lineage: Eukaryota > Metazoa > Arthropoda > Insecta > Diptera > Tachinidae > Epicampocera > Epicampocera succincta. Next base: position 67,385,635 of record OW052034.1, read on the forward strand.
TACTTTAGTATTCTTTTTGCTTTATTGTACTTTATTGTCCTAATTTTTATAAAAAGTAAAGCCATTTTAAAGGCTTAACAATTTGAGAAATAATATAAAAATTACTTATAACGTAACGGTGTTGTGATGTGTGCAATGAAAACAAATCACACCTGGCGCAGATCTTATCAAAAAAATGTATATATAAAATCATGGGCTAAAATAGTATTAGCGAGTTGAGCATTATAAAAGCCAAAGTGCTCCTATGTCAAACATTACTCTTCTGCCATACGCATCATTATTGTTGTCCAATTTTAATATCTTTGACTGCTTGCTAATCGTTCTATTTGCAGTACCAGCAAGTATAACCTAAGATAGATTTTAACTATTATTCTGTATTGATTATTTATGCAAAAACTTTATTGAGTGCCACGAAATTAGATTTCGTTATATTCGATAAGAAACAAGACACAACAATCTGATTAAAAAGACCAAGAAAATACAAATAACTGTCATCCTCCATAAGAAAAAAAGAACGATTATGTTTTTTACCCAGCTGGCATTTTTTTTCGTAATAACTTTATTCAAAATTCATCTGAACCTTTTCAGATCACTTTCACTGATGTTTTCTGATAACTCATTTATCATCCTTTGAGCCATTGCAAAAAGGAATCACGTGCGAGTTCTTTGTGTGCTCAAAATTTACAAAAACCTAATAAAAGTTTTTTTTAAACTTTTATCTGATTATTAATAATACAAGAAAATTGCTCTGAAATGAATCAAGAAATCGCATCATAAATGATTCAGCTTCGTTGTACCATTTTCTCACAACGTGTGTATCCCTTGTTGTCCGTGAAGCTGATTCCCAATTGATTCTGTTGTGATAAAAAATAAAATTTGCTGACTTCAATTTATGTACTTATGTATAAAAATTTCTATTCATATATGTATACATACGTACATACATATTCTTGTAATGCAAAACCTAATCAATTGAAACTAATTATATCCATTTTGTGGCAAAAATTTACATATTAATAATTATTTTTCGATCTTTGGAGAGAGTTTGAGAAATAAATCCTGGCTGCTTTTCGTTTATAAGTGAATTTTCTAAATTCAATAAAGTTTTTGCCATACATTAATAATCTTATCTTTTATTTTTATAGTTTACTGAAATAATGAAAATCATGGTACACTTAGTTTAAAAAGAGTTTTTATTCTTCCTAAACTAATTTTTTTTATATTTTCAGTAAAATAAAATGAAGGCGCAGACCTACAAAAAAAATTTTTTGTTTGACATCCAAATGTTTGCTATTTAAAGGGGATTTAGACGGTAATACAAGTCGTATGTAAAACCAAAGAGAAAATCATATGAAATTATCTCCGTATTTTGAAAATGAGAATAAAAATTGGTAAAAGACCAAAACAAAGTAAAATGTTTACATAAAAATACTTCCCTGATCTATTAATGTGTGAAGGAATTTTTTAAAAAAGATGAGAGCCGTTTGACTGTAAAGTTTTCATCCGTATTTTCTTTCTATGTCGTATGGTTTTATTACATATTAAGTTTAGATGATACAATCCGTGCTCTTCACTCAAAAATTTAAATTAAAATCGATTAAAATAAGTCTTATCATGTAAAAATAATATGTACTGAGTGGGCGAGAATGACGGACACAAAAATTGACAATCATTTTAGAAACTTATTCATGTTGTTTTTCGTAAATATTGTAGAGCTGAACCATCACCAATATTTTTGCATTCATGAAAAATACTTACAACAGACTTTTGCTCTCTATTTTTAAATACGGAGAGATTTTTCTAATATTTTGATTCTACAAAGTCGTAATACTTTGTACTACCACGTAAACAGACCTTAAGCGAAAACCGGTTTTTATTGTTAAGTAACCCATCACCCTGATTTATATTTTTGGATTGATTTTACTTGTTTGCTGTTCATAAATAATAAATTGAAAAAAGCTTAAAAATGTAAACAGGATATTTTAAAAAAGCAAAACACAGGCAATATTCTAATAGCACAGGTATAGATGGCAAAAACAAAAACAACAAAAATTAATCTCATAAATAAAAGCTTCAGCACAGACATGCCAGGAGGAAAAACTTTCCCTCGTCATTATTAATGCTGCGGCAGAGTGCAGACAGCATCAGTTTAAGCAATTTTCGTTACATTAGCCAGGCTTCCTTTGGCTGTCTGGCAAAAAAAAATAAAAATAAATTTAAAAGGGAAAGTGCACATATACATAAACATATGAAAATGTACAGGGTGGGGCGAAAAGATTATTAGAATTTCACTTGAGTGCCCTCCGTTTTCAGCTTCGAAATGATGGGCCAGTTTTAGAGTATTTTCCATAATATCTTTCTAAATTTGTGTCTGTAGCGCTCGAATCTCTGCAACAATGTTGGCCTTCAGTTCAAGCATTGACTCGCGCTAGTTCACATATGTATGCCCGCTCCTTTAAATAACCACAAAGAAAATAATCGGATGCTGACAAACCTGGCGACCAAATTTCAACAAACTACTCGTCTTGCAAAATACTCTAAAACAGTGCCACCAGTGGCGGAATTGAAAACGGCATTCATTGCTTTTTCATACTTAGTGTAAAAAAATACCCATTTTCTATATTTTATAATCTGAAAAAAATATATGAACGAAAAAGTTACTATTACATTTGCACATCTACTCGTACGGACATACATATTTATTGTGTGTACAGACATATTTATGTTAATATATATAGTACGTACATACGGTATAAAGAGACACAAATTATGTACTAAAATACCTGTACAAATATCATGGTTGCCTTGGCCTTGATTTTGTTGTAAAGTTTCTTACAATTTTTTAAAAGAACTGCCCACCACTCTGTAGAGGAAATGACGAATAGAAGAGAATATTTCTATATGCAACACATGACATTCGACATCATCCGATTATTGTTATTGATATCTAATTTTACTATTAAAGTTTGTTGCACGATTCTATTTTATATTGTACGTTTTGAAAAATGCTGTATTTAGACCAGGCCTGGAAATGATCTATTTGCTTGCTGAATTCGTAATTTATTTATGGGTAACATGATTGAACTAAAATTTAATATACACATATAACAATTCTTATTTTTATTCAAACGTATTGAGTTCATTCAATTGCTTTAAAGTAAAAAACCAACTAAAAACAGAAATATATAAAAAGACGACTCCTCTATTTTTTGGAAATTATTATTAGATCGTTTTGCATTTAGTTCTCATTGCCTTTTTAAGGGTGTTCAAGTATCCTAGTGATGAGTAGAGTAACACCCGCAAAATGTAGGTATTTGGACAGGAAACAGATACAGATGCAACGTATGTACTTATATATTTTGTTTATTAAACTCACTTATCATAAATTTTTTTATATAATTTTTACATGGTACTTTTAAGAATACAGTAAAATAACGATACACAAATTTGCGTATTCACAAACGTCGAAACAAAAATCGCCCTTTCGAAGTTTTAACAAGACAACGTGTTTTTTTAATTTTACGAGGACGTTCAACAATTAATTTCTACAGCCGCTTCTGCTACTTTTTAGCTATTTTTTAGTTACAATAAATTTTTGTTAATTTAGCTACAAAATAAAAATAACTTTCGTATTAAGTTTAAATGAAATTTGTATCGCATACAGCGGCTTCATTCATAACAGGCGAAATTGAGAGCCCAGTTAATACCAATTTATGTAGTAACACCAACAAAATTCCGCCGAATTCAGTTGCAGCAGTGAAACCAGCAATTTTCAGCAAAAAGTCGTTATTTGGCAAAAGATATGCAAGTTTGCATTATTATGGAAAGTTATTAAATTGGCAGAGGGAAAAATCTTATTTTTATTCTGATTAAAAAATCTTCAAAATTAAGTTAAAATCTTCATTGTAGCATCGCTGGTTGGTGAATTCGTCTTGTTCTTATGAGAACAGTGCAGCTTGGGATGTTCGCAAGTCCGTATTTACTTCAGCTGTTTGTTGTTTAAAATATATTTTATTTCTTGTTAATTAGACGTCAAGACAAATCAAAATAAATGTAATCAATCAATCATTAAATTATCTGTTTACTGTCACTGTACGTGACTATTTGTGTATTTTATTCACCCTAAAAAATTTTTTGGAATTTTTAAATTCACAAAAACTGTTTCCAATAAAATATCAGTGAAAAATAAAGAACACTAATTGGCATATTTGGTGCTTTGTCAGGCATCATTTCACAGCTTGTGAGTATGATTTCTACAAAATCCTTGTTTCCTTCTTAAATATATGCACACACACCGATATGTATGTTTGTTTCTGTGTACATTTTTGATGCACAGACCTGCAAAAAATTTAGGAAAAATTTCCGGCCACAAAATTTTTTTGTCAGAAAGCTTTTGCTTCTCCCCAAGTTTTCAATTTTCCACTGTTTTCTTCATCAAAGTTACGTGCCATTCATTTTGAACTAGTCGTGGAAGAGGCCATTTTGCTTTTTGTATACTTTTTATTTGAAGTTGTAATGACATATAAATTTTTTTATTAGTAAGGAAAATACCGAAGTGATTTGGGAAGAAATCGTATAAAACGGTTTTAGGTGTGAAAATAAAAACGTAGGAATATTGGATTAGGAGTCTGTTCAACTATATTTCTTTTCGATATTTGCTATACAGCGCTACAAAGTCGCCTGTCGTAATTTTTAAAATTTCAAACACTTGTTTTTATATTAAACTAAAAAGATGTTCGAAAAATTAGTCTGAGGAACGTGCAGTTTCAGTGCGATCTTAACTCGCATTCCACATAAATATATATTTGATATATGAAGCAAGAAAAGCATATCCTCTTTTTTTTTCTTAATATTAAATGTTTATGAGCCAATTTCCTTTAAAAAATGTTAAAAATCTTTTTTAAAGTTTTATCTAAAAATGCTAAAACTTCGAGTTTTTTGTTTTGTTTTTAAACTTTAGCATTCATATTTGCATTTTAATTAAAGTAAGGAAATTTTATATAAAAATTAAGTGGCAAATATCACGCTTATATAAGAACAAAAGATATGCTGGTGGTTGCGCTGTAGAACGTTGCCATAAATATTATCAGGCTTAATTGACAGTAATATTGTCAGCACCATAATACGAATGAAACACACGATTGAAACCTGCTGTCGCCTGTCAAGCAAACGATAAAAATGTAATCCTATGAACAAGTTTTGTTGTTGTTAACAAAAACAAAAGAATGAAAATAAAACAATTGTATTCGTACAATATTAACAAGTTCTATGATCCCCAGCTCTTTTGGCCGCAACCAGCATTCAAGAAATCAAAAATCACAATCATGTACACAGAAAAAAGAACAGAAGAAAAAAAAATAGAAAGCGCAGGGAGCTGCGTTGTAATCGCGGAGAAGGCGTTAAAACAAAAAAACAAGAAAAAATCAACCAAAGCAAATGAAGAAGAAACATTTAAATGCCACAACAAATCCAGCTGGAAGATTTTATTAAATAAACTCCTTTGCAAGTCCTATATGCCTCAAAAAAATTTATCATTAACAACAATCTACAACATTATTTAACCGTAAAGCAACATAAGCACCAGCAACTAACAATTTCCAGTTAGAAGGACAAAAAAAAAACAAAAAAACAGCCATTCAGCAGCAGCAGCAGCAGCATCACCATCATTAGCAAAACCAACACACTCTCTCCCACACCGCAGGCATATTTTTGAACTTCCTTTTCCTTTTGTTGTTGCCATAGCCGACGTTGTTGTTCTTGCCTTACAGCAGCCGCATGCGGCGCAAATATTTTCCATCCCCTTATTTTGTTGTAATTTTTTTAAGTTTGTAGGTTTAAGGCTTTCGAAATACAAACCACAGGAGCATGGACGGCAACGCACCAACAACAACGACAAAAAGCGTAAATACGAGTTTAAAGGGAACCCACAACTGGTACCAACTGGGGTCACAATATTTGTTTTTAACCTTCATCTCTTTTGTTTCTTTTTTCCCTAATTTTTACTTTTATGTCTTCATCTTGCTGCTGATTTGAGGGGGAGTGTTATTTCTTTCTTCTGTTTTATTTTTATTTTTTTTTTGTGGAAACCCTTCATTCATTTCACCATTTCCTTAAGCAGGACCTGCTTGTATTGTATTTGTTGTTACGAGTGTTCTGCAGAAGTTTTATTGCCAACAAAATAATGATAATCGAAAGCGAGAGACAATGAGCGGCATGAATGTTGAATATTTTATATCTCCTTCCTTAACAATTTTAAATATCCTTTCAAGTTTATTGTTTCCATCCGTTTTTTGAATGGGATTTAGCGCAATTGTTGTACTGCTCTTTTGCAAAATCTTTTCCACGCGTTTTTGCCGGCTTGTTCCAAGCAACAACTACACTCAGTTTGTGTTCCCATATTCGTATGGCTTTGACAGTTGTTGCTCTTCTCCCAGCAGCTTCTGTAGATCTCAATTAGCCCTTGTATGTGTTCAGGCATGTCTTACTCCTTCTCCTACTCTCTACACCAAGACGCCTTAATAACAGGAGAAATTGAAAGCTCGGCCGATTTCTTTCTTACTATGTTTAAGCCTTCCTCGGATGTCAATAGTTCAGGACAGGGATGGTAAAATTATTACAATTCAAATAAAATTTACTGTAACTTGTTTGTTATATTCTTAATAAATATATGTAACAAAAATAATATAGATAAATTTGAAAATGTCTCTTAGTACAATAAAGGCTAGAAAAGTACAATCTCTCAAGCTATTTGTTAGAATTTTTAAAAATTTCAATGCCAAGCAATTAAAGCTTAAGGTCCAAGATATCGAAAATAACGTTGGGCCGTATTTTGAAGGGCTAGCAAGCTGATTTGCAGAATATTTATAAACTTTATTCCTCACCCACAAATCGGTTTTGTGACACGTCGTGATTATGTCAATTGTTTTGCTTCCTATGACCTTTCTGCTATTCACGATGTTTTCATAGTCGCCACTCGCCACTAGTGTAATTTTCGAAAATTTCAAAGTATTTAACAAAAAAATTTCAATAGACTAAACTGCAAGCACATTAATCGGTCCAAAAATTAAACAGGCGAATTAACACCCCCTACAGTTTTTATTAATGGTTGGTAAAAAATAACTTTAATTAAAACAAAAATTTACTATAAATTGTCGAAATGTAGTGAGTGGTTGGTTTTGTGCACTAAAAACTGTCAGACACAATTACTCGTACTTTGAAATACACTGACTGAGTAGATGCCATTAGAATCACATATTTACTCGCAAAGTTTATGTGTGACCAGACGAAACGAACGTAAAAAATTAAGCCATTCGACCATTTCATTCATTTATAATTCTCGCAGCAAGATTTACAAGAGATGAGGACGTGCGTGCCTCAAAAATAGAGATTGCATGTTTGTAATTTCCATTAGCAACTTGATTGTAAAGTTAAACAAAAACACTTACACACACACAGACGAGCCCAAATATTCCCTTTTATTTACATTTATCAAATCTAAAGGGGGAATGTTGTAATTCGTAAATACATTTCCATTTTTGGGGATGCTTTTTTTCTTGCTTTGCTGGTTGTATTTTTTTGCCTTTTTTTTCTTAGCAGTTAAACTTTGTTTGAAATTGTAGACATTCGCACAAGACTTACCTGATTGACACGTACTCTATTATGTTACTTTACTTTTAAAAAAGTTTTGAATAAAACGTAATTTCTTTAAGCAGTAGAACTAACTTTTTTCGGCAAGAACGTGGTTTTATTCGCTTCATACTTCCTTCACTGAAAACTTTCTAAATACTTGGAGAAAAAACTTAACAACGGCTCTAGGGAATATATGTACGTTAAAGAAATATTTAAAGGGTTTTGCAAATGACGTGGGGTGATGTTGGCGGTCTGTTGTTTTGTTGGCGTCCGTCTAATCGGTTGTGTAGTATTCAGTACGTTTCAGCCGTAGGTCCATACTGGTGTCATTCATTGCCCCCATTTTTGGCCGCTAAATCCACTTTAGCGACTAGCCAAATTTTTTTTTTTGATAAATGGTTGTGCTTAGAAGCAAATTTGCCGTATATGGACGCGACACCAACCCCCCACCAATTCACCAGGTGGCGATACATCCACAAAACACAGCTGTTTGGTTACGAATTTTGCAGCGTGGCGCAGTTTTTTTTAGCCAACGGTGAGAGTTCCAATATGATTTTGGGTTAAACTGAACATGTGGTCCCAGTAGGTGCGATTTACATTCAGCGTGAGCGATTTATATACAGTCACCGCTCGCAGAAATGATATGAATTGGCAACCAAGATCGTGTAATTTTTTTTTTGCTTGTAGGGCTTGCTGATGTTGCAGGTCCATGGTAATAATTTGCAGTTGATCTTGTTCAAATTCAACAGGATCTGTGCGGCAGAGCTCCGTAAGAAGCCGCCTCAAGCATTTGAACACTCCATATATTTACACACATATAATATCATGTCTGGACATTTTAAGTAAAGGAAAAACTTTGTTAATATCTTATACAAGGCTCGTTTTTAACCGTCCATTTCGAAAAAATCCTGTGCCTCAAAAAGTACTCTTGTTTGCCCAAAGTATCCGTACCATTGATTGGGCTTAAAAGGAGCTCGTAAATACTCATATTCAACGTTATTTAAAAATTAAATGCATTTTTTTTAAGTCTCAAAATTTTCATTGAATGGTTCAAACATTTCGCTCCTTATTTAAGTAATAACTCACTAAATAGAACAAAAAAACTTGTCGCATTCCCAAGTATATATTTTCGTTAAGTGTTCGCATAGTGTCAAAAACGAATCTTTCACTCCTGAGCTTTTGACACCCAGGGGACACTAAAACTTCAAAGGTAGCCAGCTGCGCTCCCAACTTCACCTGTTATGAAGCCGACTTGAACAAAACCATTGGTGATTAAATATTTTACCAAAAATTCATCTCTAAACGTTTGAATTTGGCTTAGATTTTTTTTGTTTGCAATTTTATTTTACTGAATTTTAAACCAAGATTTTTTTTATACTTTTGAATGCCTGCGGTTTTAGACATCTGTTTTTGCCATTCTCACACCCTCTTGGATATTTAGAATTGAAAATGTAAGAATTTTTCCTGTCAGAATCCAACCGTAAGAATAAAAACAGCATCATTTGTAAGCCCGATGAGTAAAAAGTTTATCATGTGCTTCAATTGGGGATGGTGGCAGCCGTTATATTAAAATGCGTTGAATGTTTAAAAGGGGGAATTTGCTTTGCGTTGTCTTACAGAAATTGCACTTGTTGTTGATTTTTCATTTCTACCACTTTTTATGTTTGTTTATAAATTATTAACAACATAAACTTTAATGTTACTTTAAGCTTTATTGTATTAATCTATTCCCTCTACAAAAAGTGGGCGACGATATAGATTCGTCAATCTGTTTGTCGTTCTAAAGAGCAACAAATTTTTTTATGGCAAAACCTAAAATAATAAAAATCAGACATTTTGAACAACACATTTTTCATATCAACAGTGGGGCCTGCAGTGTGCGTAATTCTTTTAACCGACAACATCAATTAAACGGAAAGATATATACATTTTTTATCTTTGTATAGAATTCCTCCATTATTCTTATTAAGTGCATTTCGAATAGATGCAATTACTTGTCCTTATTTTAGCTTAATTCTGAATAAATAAAGAATATACAAAAAAAAATTCTTACTCCATAACCGCGAAAAAGCATTATCCGGAATACTCAAGGTTGCGCCCGTCTCCGGATAATCGACACCTCACTGTATTTATAACTGCGTACAACTTGATTAGCAAAAGGTATTCAACATTCGTTGTAGTAGTCTTTATTGATGATGTACAAATATTAATTTTCATGGTGAGGGGAGAAAATGTTCAGAAAACAATTTTTATTACCCATTATTAACACATACCAACTTGGGGGAGGCAGATGGCCAGCCGTCGAAACGAGATGCAGGAAGAAATATGTTTAAATAAACGCCTGAATAAATCTGCTGTTGCAGAAGGCACATCCAAAAGCGAGCTTTTATTTGCTAATGAAGCGCAAATATTTTGCTTGAAAGAGATGACGACACTAATGAAAAAATGTTCTGCAACTTGTTTTCCGTTTTGCTATAAAAAACTCTTCTAAGAAATATCTACTTTGTAGGATTTTGGGAATAGATGTGTTTATCTCGATGGGAGAAAGAAAATGGAGATTTTATTGGAACCGAAATATTAACTCAGAGGTAGTCAAGGTGTGATTACGCCCAAATCTTACTCGGTGCTTAGCCGAGTGGGTTAAAATTGAATGCCTCCAGGTGCTGTTGTCATGCAACAGATTTCTGTTATACGCAACAACTAGAAGGTGGGGTATTTTCTATCGTATCCGGATGAGGCGTATTATTTCTTTGGGATTTCTGGTTACCAACTCTGATATTTCGGCTTCCTCCAGTGTCTGTGGAATTATTGGCTGAAGGGACTATATAGACGTTTGTGTTATGTGCTGCCATCACATATCACCTGAAGTTGAAACTAATTGGAGATGACCACCACTCAGATTAGACCATAATGACAGGTGCTGATGCAAATTAATTAATTTTATAAAGTGTAGCGCTACCCGCGGGCTCACAAACTTCGTTATTAACAGTGCCTCGATGGATGAGCTGCTAGAGTATTCGGCCAACAGTCCAGAAGTCGTAGGTTCGATTCCTATCAAAGACTCTGGTGAAAAAGCAATAGCCAAACATATTTTTCAAATAAAAAACAATAACAAAAAACACACAATGTTGGGTTAACTGATGTTTGACTGTTAAATCAGCATCAGTTAAATTCTGACATACTCATACCTGCAATACAGAAAAAAAACAAACAATAAAATAGCGAAACACTACTGCCTCTTTCCTCCGCCCTAAACCCAGTTCTGGTAATTTTCAAAGAGATGGATTTTCCGGCCAAGTTTTCAGATTCGAGGTTCTCTTCCAGACTGTTCAAATCTCAGCCAATTTTATGGCTTGGACGTTTTGCTCAATCGTATAACTTGTCACTGTGCTTTGACATCAGGAACTGCGTAATGGGCAACAGATTATATTGACGCCGCCAATTGAAAAGCCCAGAGCAATTTTTGTTTACAAACTCCCGGTCAACATTTTTTTCTTACATGCTAAATACGAAAGATATAGTAGAGTAACCGTTCGAAGTTCTTTCCAATGACCTGCACTAGTTTTTTACGCCTTCTTTATGTAGAAAATAAAATTCGTCTGTGAAAGGAAACACACATTAATTTAAATTTTTGGTTAACAATTATATTTCTCAATAGTATTTTTTTTATCATTTTTTGTTTGTTTGTTTAATTTTACATAAGTTATTCTTTTTAATTTATACCTTTTTATATTTGTTTTTTACTTTTATTTTCATTTCAACATTGTGTTTCTTTTCTGCGGTTATTTCAAATATAAGTATTTTTTATTATTGATTTGATATAAATATAACATTTAAATTCATAGATAATAATTTATTACGAACATATTTTTTGTTTTTAATCATATATTCTTATAAACATTTTAAGGATTATTTTACTTCAACACAAGTCGTTCAAATAACTTAATTCTTCTAAGCAAACTCGTGATTGATTCGAAAAATTATCCCAAAGAAATTGATCGGCTGGAGACAAAATTGTTTAGGAAATAAACAAGGAAGAGGGAAAGTGAACAGAAATTTTAGATTGCAATAATATCATGTTATAAAACTTTGTATGTATATTAACGGCTGCTATATTTCTGGCTTATTTTAGTTTGAAAAGTTTTGTTCAATTTTGGGGTTTTTCTAGGAGAAAGATTTGTTACTAAATAGTCATTTTTCTGGTTTCAAAAGAAAGTTTTCCGAAAAAATTAACGCTCTTTTTGCTTTTTACTTGCATTTAATCATTTTTAAGTTTGTAATCTTTGAGTATTGAATGCTTATTTTAGTTTAAATTTTATATCTTATTCATGTTGATTACCAACTAAACCACAAACATCAGCTACATTTGATATATAACTTATAATTCTCTTAATTACTGGTGTATATAAGTAGATATGTCTTTATTTATATATATGTATATATTTATGTTTGCTAATATTTAAGTTGTTCTGTACGAATGAATGTCTGTATTTGTTTATTGTTTTTGTTTTTGTTTTTCTTATTATTTTATATGCTAATGATGGATATGCTTTTATGAAGTGTAAGTTTTATATTGTATTTCTAATGCTTAATGATTTTGAAATGTATCTTTATCATTTTTCTACACACACTAATACACGTTCATGAACTTAACACTTTGCGAAGTTTATTTTTATTGATTGCGTTATTTTCTGTTACTTTGTTTCGTTTCTTAACATCGAAATAGTTCAATTTACAATTTAATATTTTAGAGTCAATGTGGGAAGTTTCATATTCATTGTATAGAATAGTTTTTTTTTTTAATTTCTCAAAAGTTTTATTTTCGCCGATCACAGGGACGCCCAAATTTACCTTAGCCTTAAAAATTCTATAACCTGCGGCAAGTTTGTCTACAACGAAAGTTTTTGGCAGAAATCGAAACTACAGCCCCAGGCACTGGTGGCCGACAACTCTACCAACTCCTTTTACGAGGCCTAATGTTGTTGTTGAGGAGATGTACCTACATAACTTATGACTCAGAGTAAAACAATTCTATTTAAAAGTTAAAATGATTTATTTGATATACGAACAACATGAATTTCCAATTCGGAAAACTATGGAGTTTGTTGTGACACTTCAAATTCGCCCCCAGAACTAATGAATTTATTGAACTCCGAAATCATGTTCTAACAAAATTCTTTCTATTATTTAACTAATTTGTTAGAATACATGTACCAAAATAATAATAAGTAATTTGAACAAATACAATGAACTACAGTGTAAATAATGTATTGATGCTTGGAAGTACAGTGGGTGCGGAATACAATTATACTATTGGATTGAAATTGTCTGTTGTAAAGTGTCAAAGCACAATCAATACTGGCGCTGATCAACTCTAAATGTAATTACTCGTAGTTCCAAAATGCGGGATTCAGCCTTTAGGTACCCAGCCATAGAAATAGCGTTACTTTCCTCTTTAGTTACGAGTACTTTTCTGTTCGCCTTTTCTTGGGTTTTATTTAAAGTACAGACATTATTTAATATTATCATATTCGTAAACGTCACCATTCACTCGTTGAGGTTACACCGAGTGCAATGCAGTGTAATTTTGTTAATTTTCTGAAAAAAAAGATCTGAAGCTTGGTGAAATATTTAACAGTAATTTATAAGTGCTGCCATATTGCATAAACATTAGGGGTTTCCCCCGACCGTTTCACTCAAAATAAGAGAAGACTTTTGGTGTTTTGTGGAGAAGAGCACAGAATAATAGGTACTTATTTTTCGCACTTCCAGCCCTGAATATGAAACCTCCCAAAGTGTGTTTCGAATAGTCTTTTGCTGCCTTTATTAGTCTGAAGCCTTTATGCAAACCAGCTTAAGATATCTTTTGCGATGTGTAGTTTCTGATGCTTTGTGTATGGACTTGTGTATGTGCTTTTGCATGATGATCATTTATTTCATAATATTTACGTCAGTTTATATCTACTATAGTTCGGTCCTATGCTATTAAGTATGGAATCTGTATATTCGTTTGTTCAATGCTTTGCTAAGTATTTGCGTATTCTTGCAATTAACTAATACTCGTATATGCTTGAAGTTGATGTGTTTATTTAGTTTTCAAGCAATTTTTTTCTAGTATTAAGTTTCTGTGTATGTATATTGTATTGATTTATTTATAATTTATAACTATTCATTTTAAAACTACCACAATTATTACACATATCCGGCTCTAATTAATTTTAAGAACATAAGAGAACTGAACTGGTTGTATAAATGTATTTTACAAAAATTGTATTCAATTTTTTTTTTAATATTTAACGATGTTATTTATTTATCAGTTAATTTATTCAGTTTGTTTTCTTTTGTTTTATTTGTGTATTTATGAAATTCACTTATACACTCCTGAACTTACATATACGTATGTATGTGCTGTCCTTTCATCATATAATATATATAATTTAGTACTTAGATATTGAAATTGCCTTAAAGTAGTTGATTAATGCAATGGGTTTATGTTTATACAAACTTATGTATGACATGTTTCCTTACTCTGCTTACGATATACATATAAACATAATGGCGCACACATGATACATGATTTATGATATTTAGTTTTCTTTTAATATTATTATTTTTAGATTTAAATTTAAAACGTCTTAATAATTTTTAACTTTAATTGATTTTTGTTTGACTTATATATATATTCATGAAAGAAAAAACAACAAAATGTGAATTTTGCTAACTTTTCCAGCTGTCTATATGCCGACACTGTGAAAAAAAACGCCTCAGCATTCAACTTTATACTTTAAAGTTGAAGTCTTTAAAAAGATAGTGACAATTAATACAATAGTAACACGATAAAATAAAATTAAAAAAAAAAACAACGGTTTTCGTTTCATACTCATTGACTTTTTAAAGACTTTTGAATATAAAGTTGAGTTTTTCGTAGGATTTCGAGTTTACTAATGAGTAGACTAACAGTTACTATATGTCGGCATATGAATGGAGAGAAAGCTAAAGACAGTCGTAGACAGCAGCGTTGACAACTTTGAAGTTTCAAAACGCTCCAACATAGAGAAAAAACGGGCCAAGTTAAGAATTTCTTATATTTATGTTAAAACGAAAATGGTGCGAAACACCGAGTTGACAACGCTGATAGACCGCATGTTTTGTATATATGTTTTTTTTTTAAGTTTGCAAATAGAAATGAATCATAAAATGAATTCACGTTTCGAATAGAATATTTTGGCTGCCTGCGCACCCCTCTAGCATTAACTAATTAATTGGACTGTTTTGCAGACGTCTTACATTAAACCCAAGTAGCCGCTGAGATAAAATATAAATTTATGTCGATTGCACCATTTCCACAAGTTCGTAAATTTTAACAACTCTTCATATTATTCTTTATACTTTATGTAAAAATCCATTCTTTTAAATGTCACAACAATGAAACGTCAACGTTTACCCATCTTCTGGATTACAGAGTTTAAGGAAAACGCCGGTATTATAGTGTCCACTATACCCCTTTGCTGTATTTCGCTCATCGATCAACTATTCACATGAAACAAAGGAAAATGGAAAAATATTCTCCAGCAATTAATGGAACGCTGCCACGAAAGTGCATTTGTATGCAAATTATGTGAAATGTTTTCCGCCAGAACTGTCAATAATAATTTGCATTTCTAAACGACGCCAGCAGAAAAAGTTTATAAAATCCATTTTATTTTAGCTGTGTAAATATATTACGGCTTTTAATCTAGTTCTGAAAAACAATTTTCTTTTTTAACAATCATAAATATGATATTTTCTGGACATAAGAGAAAAGAAAGGGCCTGTAATCCACATTCATGTATGTTTAAAACCGAGTACACGAGAGTTAGTTTTTTTATGTCGAGTTAATGTGACTTCGATGGCGCCTCTTAGAATAAGAGTGAAAAAGGAAAACGCTGAAAAAAGTGAGTAATAAAGAATGAAAATTAACATTAACAACAACACCAAGAGCGAAGGTATTCAATCGTTGTAGAGAGCAAAAGCTGCGTCTATTATACTTATATATTATTAATTAAGTAATTATCGACCTGGAATGACTTTTTATAGTCTACGCATTCAACAGAAATTAGTAGAAAATAAAATTTCCAAAAGATTTATTTATTTATTAGTTTATAGCTCAACTGCACAGGTTGGGCGCGATAACGATGATGGTCTTAACAGGCCTTTCTAATTGATGTTGTGATACATGCTTTTACATAGGCTGTAACAGTGTGGCCAACACGAAATTACCCGTAAAATAGCCAGCCAATGCACTTAAAAAATAATTACGCTGATGCAAGAGCTATAAAAAAAGTAAAACGACACTTAAGAGGGGAAAAGCAGCTTAAAAAAGTCCTTTGCGATAAAACGGTTTTTTTTTGTACATTGAATTGTATTTCAAAAAATTGAAAACAGTTATTGGCGTTTGCAAATTTAGGAAATTAGAAAAGTTTTCGCGGAAAAAAGTTCAAGTTAGGAATGAATATAAATGAGAATCGAAAGAACCAGGGTCCAAAAATTGTAGTCATCGAACATTTTATCTAGACAATTTTGAAATATCCTTTGCAGACTGACTTTTTTCTCTCAAATCGAGAAGGAATGAAACTTTTTGTTTCACCCTTTATGGGAAAAGGTTTTCGATGCGAGAAATACAGAAACGAGATATTGAAACGAGGTAGATGATGTGCGTGGGCTCAACTATCATAAAATTTTATTTAACTATTAAAAATGACTAAAGATTTGAACAAATTTTTTCTAATATTTTTTGTTTCCGAAACTAAAACTTAAAATGTTTGCGAATGAAAGTGTTTGTCTAATTGAAAATATTGCTTGTTCTTTACTTTTGAGGGTTAAACATTTAAGTAAATATTTTTATTTCTTTAGTTGCATTATTTTTAATATATTATAATTTTACAATTCTCTTGTTACGCATTCTTCTTCTTTTTAGTAATGAAATGTAATGGATGTGCTGAGTTCTTGATGTTAATAACTTTTTCCTTCTTGATTACTTTGTTTGTTTTTTGTTTTAATTGAAACTTTTTGATGGGAGATTTTTTGTTGTTGTTGTTTTTATGTTTTTATGTGATTATATGTATAATATGCATAGTTTTGTTTTAAATATTTTTCTTTAATTATGTATGTATGTATTTCTTGTTTTAAAATTTATGTATAATAGTGTTGTTTTCACTAGATTGACTTGGTTTTGTTGGTTTGTAATAACAATTTCGTAGGCGAAGTTGCAAAACGGAATGAAATAAATTATTGCAGAACTATTAAAATTGCAAGTTTTTTCGTTTCGTTTCTTTTATTTTTCTTTTTTTTATGACCAAATGATATTTAGGTATGTAGATGTTGTGTTGTGTGGTGTTTGTGAGATATTTTCTTAAGCTGAAAAAAATATACAATACAAAAATTATTAATATTATAACTTTGTTACTTTTGGTTTTATAAAAAATGGCCGTATTATCTGATATGTTTTGAGGTTTACAATGATCGTTTTCATTTAAGTTTAGATACAGATTAATTTGTTATTAAGAAGTTAAACTAGTTGTGAAATAATTTTGTTAAAATATACATAAAGAGAGTTGGCAAGTGCAGCTTAAGGGAAAAATCAATTACTTTCTCTATACAAGATTTTTATTGGCTTACGCGCGCACATGTGTGTGTGTGTGTTAATGTGTTTAATTGAATCAGTTGTATTTTTAAGTTTTTGTTTTTCATATAATTTTTATGCTTTTTCGTTTTCAACAAAATAAGGAAAGCGAATCTTTATTGTAAAAAATTTCTTTTTCCACATTTTGTTCGCAAGCATAAAAACTAACTAAATTTTTAATTGATTGGTAGGTTTTTGTAAAAATTTGTAATATATTCATATACGTACATATGTATTTATACATATTTTTTAAATTTTTATATATATGTAAATATGCTCTATATACAATTACGGTAATTAGTTAAATATGTTTGTATATTACAAAAAAATGTAAATATTTCTTTTAAAGCTATAAAAAATTGCCAAAAGTTGTTTTAAATACAGTGCAAGTTTATAACTACAAATATTCATGTATATTAAAATTATGATAATATATAAATATAATTACATTAAGTAAAATTTATAAAATTGATTATGTTTTCGAATATGTTTAGGTTTACAATATAGTTTTAAAGTATATTTTATACTATAGTACCTTAATAGCAATAATTTTAATATCACTTTTGGTAATTTTTACTAGGCGAGCCATATGACTCTGATATGTATCGTTACCTTGGTTGTGTCTTATGTTAAACTTAAAAAATCAGGAGTGAGTGTTTAAATACAAATTATTTGTTCAGATGAGTTAAGAAATATCTAAAAGCAGAAACAGTTGTATGTTAAAGATTTATAAATCGAACAAATTTTATTCTCTGCCGCAGACGACAGCTGAGCAAATCTCACAAGACGATATTAAACCTTCCGAATAGACACCAACAAATATTACATTTTTCATAATTACAGCCTTTTACTTCACAGCTTTTAAACTTCGATGAAGAAAAGGAAACTGTAATGCCGACAAGAAAAATGTTAAAGTTATTCTTTTATAACAAATATTATTCACGAATGAATATGTTCCATATAAAATTGTATTCCTTGCATTTTATAAAACGAAAAGTTTTAAAGTACTACTGGAACACTTAAAATGTTAAGGGTACTTCATCTTCTGTGATGGACGTAAATTTTTAAATCACAACAAATTGGCACACAATTCCCATTTCAACTCTGACTCTGATAAAGTCTTCTCTTGCCAAATTGTATAAAACATTCTTAAAAACTTTTAGTTAATTATTTTTCATGATGATTTTGACAAACATCTACTGATGTGATGGAAAAAAGCATTCCTGAAATGCGTTTAAATATGCCCGGCTCGCCACAATTCATGAGACGAAAACCTTCTCGATATTGTAATAAAGGCTAATAAAACATAATTAGCGAAAAATTTTTGTTTTTTAAAATCTATTCGAGGCTTGCACTACCTGGGCCAACCTGCTTCAGTTTTGAACTAAAAACTTTTACCTCAAAAACTCATCGTGGCTGAGAAAGACTTGGATTTTCTTTTTTAAAACAATCTGAATTTTTTCCGTATTATAATTTTCACTTGTTTGCCATTTATATACAGATGTACATATAATAATGCAAATCTTACGTATTTGATAAGATAGAAAGTCTGGCAACTCATGTTGAAAATAACATGCGGAGATGATAATCCCTTTAACTTTATATGTATTAAAAGAGAGGTGGGACGATCAAAGTGCATTCGTTCACCCAACAAAATCATATTTTTAATTAACGGCCGTTTACAATAACGTTTATTTAGGTACTATAATTACGTCACAGCAAACATGCTTGGCGTCACAAACAGATCTATATGTACTATATATAAGTTTGTATGACCATGAGATAATAGATTTAATGGATTTTAATTTTGGATTAAGTTTAATTTATAATAATACTATGAATACCAACATGTAAAATTAATCGTCTGTCCCACCTAATCGAACGTTAACTTTCGCTCACTAAAAAACCATATTTTCATAAAAAAAATTTATGAAAATATTAAATATTAATGCTATCAACATTCTACTAGAATTGGAAGTAAGCAACATCAAAAACCCGGTAAGAAGAACAAAAATGGTATTCAGAAGTTCATATATTTCGTTTGGCGTTTTTTTTTCATATGTTCCTGATTGACACTCACACTACATTGATAACCCAGTCGCAACTACAACTTTGCAAAAACATATGAAGTATCAAAGTGATTGGGTTGTATGTGAAAACGAGCAATTAATTGTGGAATACATTCGACACATAATCGATTTTGAGAACGCAGCAAATGTTGAAATGACAATCCACAACAACAACATTCCACAACAAAAACAGTGTTGAGTATTAAACAAAAAGTTAATGTCATTGCAATACATAAAAATGCAAAGTTTCAGCACAAAAATTTACAAAAAAAAAAACGGCTTTTAGAATTGTGGGATAGGATTCAATCCAGGGCAGAAAACATTACTGTAAGTTCCTAGGGCATTTGTATTGATAAATTGTTGTATGAATAGCTTGGGAACGCTCGAAGCAACGATATTTCTACATGGGACACTGTTATAACAAGCATTACATATATTTTTTATGTTGTGGAGTTTATACATAATTTTTACTCTCATAAGCGGACAAATGTATCAGTCCGATAGGTATCCGCTTAAGAAAGAGTACAATGTATATCGGTTTCATTAAAATGTTTTTGTCGTATAGAGGCTAAACGGATCATGTTCCAAAAACGTGTTTCCACAAACCGGTAATGGAACCCACAACATCAACTGCTATAAGAGAATTTATAAGAGAGCGCTGTATCTATTCCCTAAGAGGGGCACTTCGATATACAGATTTCATGAAAAATTTCAAAGTGAATTTAAAAAAAAATTACTTCTGTGATATAGAGCTAGAAAAGAAAGCAAAATCATGTTGCAACATTGATCTTTCCCCCGAAATTTCGTCGCTTATAAAATAATTTACAACAGAGTACTGCCGATATTCCCTAGAATAACATACATAATATATGTACATACATACATATATATTGTTTTATATAGTTTTGTTTTAGCCCAAGAATACAGTTTTAAAAGAGATAAAATAGTCCTTTAAAACCAACATCTCATATAAATTATTTCATTTTTATGATGGAGATCATTTTAAAACTAAATTTTTTCAATAGCACACAACGAAATAATTTGTATTTAAACAGTCATCAATAAATGAAAAAAAAAACTTTAATGATTAGATCTAAAAACTAACTCGTTCATTCATCTTCTTATACAATCTTAAAAGTCTATCGATAATATTCTTGTCATTTTACCACTCCGTTTCAAAACCTCAACACCCGAAAGTTGTAAATACGAATATTTTGTGCTTCATTTGTAAATATGATATGTTTACGATATTGATGTTGAAGTCTCAAAACAGCTGAGTTCCGAAAAGACTAGACTTACCCCGTTTGGTTTTACTTAAATTGCTAAACTTACAAACTACATTTGATATGTAATGATATATTTTGGTCTTAAATTTCTAAAGTTCTTTGGTTATTTAGCTTGTCTTCAATTTGTTATCTTCTTGTGTTCGTTTTTGTTTTAAACTGGAGATTCTCTTTCTGATTCCATTTTGAATATATAACATTTTTTATACAAAACAGAAAGTATTAAGGCTATAAAAATATACGACTATATGTAAGTATGGCTGTTATTTGTTCACGGTTAAGAATTTACTATATATATGTTTTTTTTTTTGTTATAAGAAAAAAAGAGATATAGACTTTAAAAAATATTTCCTTAACAAAATTTTTGTATTTAGCTTTTCTTTACAAAAAATAAGTAAAGCCTTGGAAATTGCGAAACAGGAGTTAGTAAATTTATTCTATAAATTAATTTTACTCATTTTGCATTTTTTTAAACAAATTAGTGTCGATATAATTCTTATTCTTAGGTAAGAAATCGGAAAGGATATACAAATTGGCCGTTCATTTTACAATGTCTCATCGTCATTCTAAACTACTAGATTGAAATTGATCTGCCGAAAAAAATTATTTTTTTAATTAATGTTCCTTGATTCGTTTAAAGAAAGTTCGCCTCGTTTGTCTCAATAATTTAAAAAAAAAATACCAAACTTCTCTTGAAATTCGGTTGGAAAATTCTCCAATTCAATAAACTCTTTAATTGAATTTAATCTTTTTGTGATTAGTGAAAATTAAAGAAATTATGTAAAAACAAAAGAAAACATTATGACATTAATAGACACGAATTGCCAATTTTTAGTATAAAAATTTATTTAGAGTTCGTGCTGAAACTTTATTATAAAATTAAAAAGTTTTTATACAGACGTACAACATACTTGGTAATTCAGAAAATACTATGAAACGCGTCGGCGAATAGAAAATTAAATTTAATGCCTGAACAAATTTAGTCAAAACTGGTTGTTGTCACATTCTATATAACATAGAATTTTCAAAAGTGTGCCAAACGTTTCCACTTATGAAAATAAAATAGAAAATATCTCTGAGTAAAAGAAGAACAAATTACCAGAGTTGAGATATCACTTCATCGCTTCAGCAAGTAAAGTAAGTAAATTTGTATTACCAGCCCTTGTACTTTTTCGCATATTATACTATACAGTGTACAAAACGTTTCAACTTTCAAACACCAAATAAAAAATATCATAGAAATTGTGCTCAAGAAAATACTGCCAGGGTAGTGATACCAGTTTGATATTTTAGCCAGTAAAATAAGTAACAGTGTAGTGTTAGTTTATTCCTGTTATCCTGTTCAAATAAAACTTGTGTAAATTAAATTCAATTTGAATAAAATAAAAATGCGATGAATGCATCCATAACTTGAGTTTCCGACTGGAGTGTAGACACGATTGCATTAAGCAAATATCCACTTTGGTTTTGTAGTCATTGAAATAGCCAAAGGCTTTCCAATGCAATATGGCTGAGTAGTGTGCAGCCCTTATTCTTCTGCTTCTGGGCTTAGGAAAGCTAAACGAGCTTTCTACTGTACTGACTTCCTTCTAGATGCAAAAGCATGTTGCAAAATAATTATTCACTATTAAGTCTTTTATTATTTATCTAATAAACAGAGGAGTTAAATATTAAAGGCTCAAATAGAGTGTCGTGCAGATAAGCGACACTTTAGATGGCGATTACCGAGAATAAAGTTCCAATTACAAGTCCAACAAAAGTCAAATTGAAGGAACTGAACACAATAAAAAATATATTATGCAAAGATAAGCTGTTTATAAGTACAAGGACTTCGACTTTTTTTTCATATAAATAGCAGGGCAGAGACTATTTCATAATATTATATATTGAAAAAGTAACATTGTTAAGAGTAAATAAACTAATATGGACTGCACAATGTTATCATGAACGAACCTCTTCATTAAGAATAAGAAATAATCATTTTTATATGATTAAAGATTAAATTTGTCTGTCCAAAATTCAACTTAAGTTTTAGAATAGTTTTTTTTCCATCAAACTACATGTTGACCATCATGAGTATTTGCTATCATAAATACATATCTTCTTCTCTTATACTAATACAATGTGTGCCACATAAGCTTTCCATTAATGTACATGTATGATATTCGATATTCAGTATTTCCTATTTCCTTATTTTATATCTACTCCTGCTTGATTTATTAAAATTTTTCTTTCAGTGTATTAATTTAATGATTATGACATGATACGCTATTTTCTAGATTTAACTATATAAATTTATGTCTTATACTATAAATAGATTTCTTTTATAAAAAACAAACAAAATTCCGTGTATAATACAGATTTTATTTTATAAAAAATTTGAGTTTTTTCTTTTGAAAAAAATTTATAAAATATTTTATAGTTATTCTTGTTCAACTATTATTAATGAGAAACATTTGCAATTTTAAATAATTAATATTTAGGATAGCTAGGGTTATAGTGTGTAAGAACCACTTTTTCATAATACTCTAAATTAACTACAAAAACTATTTAAAATGAAAATAGTGAGAACTCCGTTAACCGAGAAAAATAAAAATAAAAATCAAAATCAAAATATGTAAATTCTTGTTAAAAACTCAACGAAGTTTACAGACTAAACGATCAAAAATATAGAAACAAACATAAATTACCACTAATTTTGTATAAGACAACAGTTTAAAATCCTTGTCTAAACGGATTTGCTGGACCAGCCGGACCGGTGGCAGAGGATCTGGCGTTGTCTGCCTGCTGCTGCTGCTGCTGCTGAAATGGATTTGCCATACGTTGCTGAGGAAGATGTCTGTTTTCAAGTGGTTGCTGTTGATACATGCCACCGCCTTGCTCCTGATAGCCAGGCTGGTACTGTTGCTGGGCTTCGTATGAGGCCCCTTGCTGATATCCCTGCTGCGCTTGGTAGTCATACGAGCTGGAGGTCTGTTCATCCAGATTTGTTTCTTGCTGTTCCTGCTGATATTGTTCCCCATATTCCAGGTGATTTTTGAACTCACCGTCAATGGGCTTTTGATCGTGCATAACGTACGTTTGATACTCTTTATTGGGGGGGTCTTGCATCAGAATGTTGGCTTCGTTTTCGAACGGCTTGAAGTCGTAGATATTGCGCAATTTTCTTAAAAGCGGCACATACAAGAGGTTTGAGAACGCTATAAGAAAATTGAGAGCAGTAAAGCCAATGGCTTCTACTACTCCACCCGCTATAATCGGGCCCACAGCATAGGCTATTGAATAGGAGATATCAGCAATCGCGTATATACTACCGTACACAGAAACATAACGCACGTCCACCAAGTATCCCAGTGTAGGCAGCAGGGCAGTATCTATCAAGGCAATGCCAAAACATATTATGCATATAGGAATCATTAACATTTGATAAGAGGTGGAAAAGGGTATAATGAAACACGATAGACCTTCCAGAGCTAAACCTCCCGCTGCCATTAGCCATTGATGGTGGGGATATTTTCTAGCCATTTTGACCGTGATCACCACACCCAGGACATGAGGAAAGAAGGCAGGCAGCCATACCATACCGATTTTCCAATTATCTGTGGTCAGATTATCTTCCATCCATAGAGATATAGTGGGCTCCAGAAAAGCTAAAGCCACATTTGACATGGTTAAGGCTCCGGCGCACACCGCTATATACGGGTCCATGAGTAGGCGCCAAATCGGTATAATCTCTTGCTTTACCTCCCTACTCTGTTGCAGCTGTTCCTTGAACGGTTTCATAACCAGTAGCAGCATAAGGCCATCGATGAGGCACACTAAAGCCAATATCAAGAACGGAACTTCTTTACCAGCGAACTGATAAAGAGCTCCGCCGAAGGGCGGTGCTACCAGACAACCAAAACTTATAAAGGCCAGGGCAATGCCCAGGGCTTGCGAACGTTCATTTTCCTCCGTAAAACGATCGGCTATCATGGCTAAGCCCGAAGTGTCGGCAAACGCTGAACCGGCACCTTGCAGTGAACGGGCAAAAAATAATACACTGTAGCTTCTACCGCAGGCGAAAACTGCGGTGGAAAAGAACATAATTGTTAAACCGATCATCATGGGTATATCGTAGCCTATCTTATCGATTAGGCCCCCTGAAAATGGATTCACCATTAGCTGAACAATGGCTTTAGAGGCGAACAATATACCGGTTGCCGAATCTTGGCCATGATGATCGTGATGTACAGGAATTATTTTACCCGTTACGTTATCTCTTAGCAAGGGCGCCATTGTGGCGTCGGGTGCCTCGAATCCGCCAATTTCCCTCAGATAATCCGGTATTATTGGCACTATCACCATGTACAACATGTTGTCCAACAGCAACGCTATTGACACTATCACCAAGACCAAACGTCGTTGATTGACTGGCTCCTGTATCTTTTCCCATACTATCTCTTTGACCTCGCGCACCTCCAAATTTATAACTGGTATCGTGAACGACATGATGATCTGCCCTTGTGTTTGGAAATAAAAATCTCAAAGTTTTTATTAATGCGAACTTAACGGCTAAATCGTAAGTTTTCAATTTGTTGCTATTAATCGTTTCTTTTGTACTTTGTTTGTCCAATTAGCTGGTGTTGAACCTGTTCTCTTCGAGGCTTTTGCTTGAATGCTCGAAAAATACTCGTACTATCCTCTCTTCACGTTTTCGTTTTCCACATAATCCTCCGAATGTTCCATGCTGCAGTTTTCCAGAGTTGGCTTAAAATCCTTTCGTTTGTTTTTGTTTTCTATTTCATTTGCAGGCACATTTTGAGTGTTTTTTGTTCGTAGTATATATTTTTCAAGTTTTCTTCGTTTGCTCTTTTGGGCTGGAGTAGTTCTGTGATTTGATTTAGTAGGGACCACAACCTTTAACGACACAGAAACAAGATTTCATAATTATTATTTTTTCTACAGATTCGAATTTTAATTTCTTCAAAAATCTAGTTATAAACTTTTTCTTAACTTTTCTCAAGTCAACGTTTTTTTTTTACTTTCAAAAGAGGAGCTCCAAGTTTTATTCAAAATTGTTATTTTTTAAATGATTTATCTATTAGAGTAAATTTTATTTATGATTGAAATGTTGTTTCTGTGCAGCGAAAGGTGTTGTAGCTTTTAAATTGTTCATATTGACATATTTCTTTGAATATTAATGATGAAGTCTCAGACTAGCAAACTTTTCTTTTTATTAATTTAATACTTTTCAAGTTTGTTATTCTTTTATTTTGAATGTTTTATGATTTTAGATTCATGTACATACATTATTATTGTTGTTATTGCTTAAAAACTTTAATTAAACAGATTATTTTTATTATTTTAATTCTACAATTCACTGTTTAACACACATTTCAATCATAAAACAAATTACTTATTACATATTTTGCAAAACTTATTTTATTTAAGTTTTATTAATATGCCGTTATATTTAATAGGGCCAGAATGCTCAAATATGTTGGACGAACTTGTTTGTGGGCAGTAGTTTTTATTCGAAATTTTACGAAGATGAATCACGTTTGTAATTAAACGAAAATGAAGCGTCAGCGTACGACACGTTCGCGAGTATTTTTCAAATCAAAAAACTGATTTGGAGATTTTTTTTGCTGTTTTTTGTATTTAATAAATATACAAATAAATTATCGGCCGACCGCCATGTCATCCATGGCCAAGGCATTAGCTTCGTGAACTATGCGATGTTGGGTAGATCGACCCCCTTGCCCCTATTTATGGTGTTCGTTGCACGATCCATAGTGTCCTTCAAATAGCTCAAAGTTTGGAACACGAATGATGCTTTTATGGTACAGCCTTTTACTTTGGACCAAATATCTTCAGTGAAACTTAGCATTGGAGAATAGGGTCTTAGCTGCAAAAGGGATGATGGCTCTTTATTTTTTTTTCTTACGCTTTCTGAATTAAAACCGATATGGTTACATACTGAAATAGTAATGAAAAACTAACTAAAAGTTATCGACTTGTTAATTATTCCATTAATCTTCTTAACACTGATATGTGCCCAATAGTCTGCCTCCTATTGCAAAAGTCGCCAACGTGGTCACATTAAGTCGCATCGAGAAATGCTCCATCTCAGACTATTATTCGAAAACAATTATCTGTGAAAGACGATTCTCAATAACTTAAAATATCTTCGATGTAAACATTCTTTTGGAAGCTTCAGTGGCACAGGTCTCGTCTCACGACATCGAGCGTTAACGTTCGCCCACTCTTTAAATAACCAGATCGCATTTAAAGCAAAATTTAAAAAATTTTATAAATGGTCTCCAAATAATTTTTTTTCTTGTCTTCAAAATACTGGCAAACGTTAAAGTTCGATGTCGTGGGACAGCTGATTTCAGTTTTCATTTGATTCATATTTGTGTTTCAGTTTCGGACTCTTTTCATGAGCAAAATTTTGCAGTCAAAACTATATGATCAAAGGCAATAAAGCGAACAACCTGGGCTCGTGCTAGTTCACATTGTGGCGAGTTCACTGTACTTGAATGTTAGGAAAATTTTGAATCGCTGTTTGAAATCAGTTAAACTTTTAGTATATGTATTTATCAATCTTTTAATATATCTTTCACATATCCAAGAATATTCAGTTTAAAGAATATAAAAAAAGGACTCTCACGACAGTAAGCAAAAAATCTAAGGAATAAACGTATTTTTTGTCAAACGTTTAAGTGGCCAAAGGAAATCAATATATAAATAAAAATATATATGAGTGTGTGTATGTTAAATGCAAATAACTACATTCTGAGATATTTGCATGTCCCACAAGTCACACTCATTCCAGCTAAAATTTGCATTTTTAAAACTCAGACATAACAAAATAAGTACTCGATACTCGTTCAAGTAAAATGAGAATATTTATGTACGTTTTCGGAACAGCCTGCAAGATATTCACCATTTAAAATTTGTTATGGCGTGTTCAGCAATTATTGAAAAATCTTTAAAACTCAAAAATTTTAACAATTTGAATTTAGAATTTTTTAATTTTTGATTGAGAAAAAAATATCTAGCACGCTTTTCTACTTGACTTTTTACATTAATACACACAAAAAACGTTTGTCTGTACATATATAAACCTTAATGAGAGAGTGCAGGCTGTATAGAAACACTTTTTCCAAAACGCAACTCCAAAGACCAGGTCATAACAAATCAACCCTGTGCTTAGGCATATTTTTGTTACATGAATGTGTGTATGTACGTGTACATTTGTGTCTGTCTGTGCAAAACGTAAATAATTTATAATCAACAAGAACAAAAAGCTGAAATGTTTGTCCGCACCAACGGACCCACCGACCGACCGACCGACATTCATTCCACCTCAAATTCTAAAAAAAAACAACGCACACAAAAACACTCTTAATCACGACTGTGTATTTTTATTCATTCAACTTCTAAAAGCGGGCAAAAGAAGCAGAACAGAAAATAAGAACTGAATTTATACAAAATAATAATTGACTCAAGTATTGTTGCGTGTCGTTGCTTTTGTTGGGGTCGAGTGGCAGTAACACATTCATAACAAAATATTTTACTACCCCCGAAAGGACGTTCCGTTTTTCTGTTTCCTTTTCTTTACCATATCTCGTATATGTATCTATATTGTATTACATTCATACATATATTTTGTTTTATTACAAATTGTAGCTTCCACAGACATTGAAGTAGCACTCAGCCAACATGGTCATGAAAATTTAATGACACAATATTGTCGAATACACATTTAAAGAGGGCGAGAGAGAGAGAGAGGGAAGGAAATAGAATCAGAAAAAGAAAAACCTAAAATATTAAGAACTTTCAGCTCAATGGGAAGTGTTTCTTAAACATTGATTGATTTTAATTGACGTTCAAGCATTTTTATAATTGAGTACAAAAAACATATAAAAAATTAGGTTTAGAAACTCCCATTACCTCCTTTACCTGGAGTTTTTCTTTTGATAAAAAAGATATGATTGAGGCTAGAGCAGAGATTCTGAGCTTTGATGAGTTAAATGGCTGAGAACACTGTCCAGTTGTAGACACCTACACAGAAGGGGCCTATCCAGAACAGGCACTCGCAGATTCTGCGCCAAAGACGAGTAGTCAATGGAACACTTGAACAGGACTTGCTAACGCTCCCATTTCAGATCCTGGTGCGATTTCTTGGCGCATTGAGCCCTTTACAAGAAAGTTAAGCACAATGAACGATGGTTGCAGTGCGAAGGCTGCCCCAAATGCTCATGTATTCAAGGACATATTCCTCTTGGTTATATCCTTTATTGCTCTTCTAATAAAAGTGTGAATTTATGAAATACTATTGGCCCTGATACTACAACTTGAAATTATAGTTATGGGCAGCGGTGAAATGTGTTTTGATTATCCTGTCTGAATTTTATAAACCGAAGATATTGCCACATCCACCGTCATGGCAATAAAATAAATTCCACTTTCTATCCATGAAAATACTCATGAAATGAAATTCTCCTCGAACTTGTTGTTTGATAGAAAACTCAGGTGCACCTTAAGTATCCAGCCTTATTCTAGGAAGCCTCTTTGGAGAAGTGTTTTTTTGAGGTTACAATGTGAAATCTTTTTGTTGCTGTTTTAGATCTCTCATGTTTTCTAACAACAGAGTGCTTTCATTAGCACAAATCTAAGGTGTTGGACATCGGCGCAATGTGGATGATTATTTCGTAATATGTCACGCTCCATTTTATTTGTATTTTTTTCATGCGGTCACGCAGACTAAGTCACGGTAATCAAGAAATTGTTGAAGATCTTCTTCTGAAAACTTTAATTATGTTTATGGGCCAATGCATTCAAGGCAAAGTTGTCGCTTGCGCTCAACCTGGCTAGAAGCCAGCAGCGATCCCTGCAAATGTATTGGTCAAGCTGACATACTGCCTCCTCGTGGCAACCTACAGCAATTGCTTAGACGCGAACTAAAGTATGCAGCGAATCTCTTCTGTCCAAGGGTCTAAACCAGGACCGGTTCCTCCATGTTCGGGGGTTGTGCGTGGCGGTAAGTTCTCTACCATTCAGACACAACAAGATGTAAATATAAATATGGATGACGCTGCTGTTGACGACCATGAAAAGCGAAATAACGATTGCGTGGAACTGGATTAAACCCGAATTAAACTAAAGACACTAAAAACAGCACAGAATACTCAATGATATAGACCAGGGATGACATTGTAAATTGGAAAGTTTTACCAAATAGTTTGAGAGATTGTACTTTCCTCACCTTAATTCTAATTTGTATTATTTTTATATAGAAACAGTATTGAGAACTTTCCGCATAAAGAAAGTGCTGAAATAAAACGTTTTATTTTTTTCTAATAAATAAATATAACCGTCACGTCAATTTTTATTTTTCTTACTTTTTTGTTTACTCTAGTGCCGATCGAGTTAATTCAAAAACCACCGTTTTTGTAAAATATTACCGTCCCCTGCAATTGCAGGCTATTGGGAATCTATGGTTTTAGGTTGTCACCTTAAGAACAAGCTGAAATGCAACGACTGTGTGTTGCAGCTTGACCGTACGTTTATTACGGCAAATACTTTTATTTGACAATTTCTAAGAATTGTAGTACTAAAATTTATTTTTAGGACACTGAGATACTATAGTTTTCTTTCCGTGGTGTTTGTTTCAAGTGTT
Organism: Epicampocera succincta; assembly: GCA_932526305.1. NCBI lineage: Eukaryota > Metazoa > Arthropoda > Insecta > Diptera > Tachinidae > Epicampocera > Epicampocera succincta. The sequence continues at coordinate 67,415,947 of OW052034.1, forward strand.
TCGACGTCACTCACGTGTATTTTGCATTATGTTCACGTGCACTTTGCTGCATTTAGTTGAACAATGCAGTTGGATCCGAATTTCATTTGCTTTAGTAAAATTGAAATTGTTCTCATGGAGGAAAAACTAAATTTTGCTTGTGCGACACACAAACATGTCGTTAGCTGAAACGCAAAACTACGTAACTGACTTAAGAAGCGAAACTAAGTTTTTGTTTGATTTTAGTTAGACATCGAATCGAATGTACCGATATTTATCATTAATTTTTTCTTTCTTTTGATATAGTGATTTCTGCTATTGTTTTAATAAGATATGAAATTAGTGGTAATCCAGGTGTCAAATGTTATTCGTATACGAACTGTGACATCATTTCAACTTTCACTACATCGTTTCCCTTCTTTTTTCTTTTCTTTTTTTTTTGCAGAGGCTTTTACTCAAAATGTTCTTTTTTAAAAACAATTTATAATGGATGTTCAAATAATGTACATATTTAGTCTTCAACTTAACAATCCTTGAGCAGTACTTAGTACATAAGGAATCTACTTTGTAAGTGCATATAACTTTCTGGTTGTATGATTTGTGAAGATTTGGATACTAAATTGAATTGAACTTTTATTATAAAAACACAGTTATTACTTTGGGTCAAAATTGTGAACAATGTTTTTCTTTAGGGCTCAGAAACATTTTATAACTCCTTATTCGCTACCATCTCCTATCACCTTTTCAACATATGTTATACATGAAATGAAAAAGAAAATACTACGAGTAAAACGAGTTGCTCCGTATGTAAAATTTTTACATAAAATAAAAAATGCAAATTTTGAGCTGTAAGTGACAAAGTATAGGAAACAGGCGACTTTACTTTAAAGTTTCCGCATAATTTACACACAAGTCGTACTTGTTAGTGGCAACACTTTTCAGCGACGACGCTGAAAGAATATCCTCAAGAGAGAGTACCGTTCACATACATCAACTTTAACTGCTCAACTTTCTTATTTCGTTCTTAAGGTAAGAAGAAAAGAAAGAGAACTACAAATTCTTTACATTGCGGTTTCATCACTCTCCCGCCTAACATAAACTTGAGCAATAACAGTTGATGTGCGTTAACCGGAATTTCTCCTGCGGACTAAAGAAAGATACATATTTTTCTATTGTAAGCACTGAAAGCGTGCACTAGTGAAAATTCACTCCCTTGTCTTCTCATAATTATGCAAATAAAAATAGGCTCTTATTGTGCTATTAGCGCAATCTTTAAGGCACCGGTTAAGGCAAAGTTGCGTTCATATTTCAAAAACTACGCTTAAATTCTGTACTTTCAAGCTTAAGGGAAATTTTAAAAATTTAAAGTTACCATCAACCTTTTCCTTGATTATTTTAATTATGAAAAAAATATTTCACTCATAGTTGATCAATTTTCTCTTCGTCGTTTTTCTTCTTCTCATTTATCGCTGGTACTATTTAATTTTCACACAGCGCGAAGAGGACCGAAGTTGGCTGCAGATTAACAAATAAGTAAACCAAACTTGAACATCATGAATTAAGTAATATTTAAGGACTTGCAGATTTCCATTTCTTTCTCCTCGGTTTAAATTTACGGATATAAAATAACTAAAATATTTTTTATATACAAAATAAAATGTCTGTTTCTGATTTCTCGCCGTTTATTTAAGCAGCTCTTCTCACTTTGCCGTTCGTTCTTTCAAACGATGCACTAAAAATACCTGCTGTAATAATTTTTCCCTTTGATTCCAACTCGGCATGAGTTTTGGCAAGAGAATTTGTAATCCTGTTCGTCAAGTGAATGTCAGGAACATAAAAGTTGCAAAACTAAGAAAAAAAAGTTGGTTTCATTATTAAAAGGAAAATGCAATAATGAAATTTTTGCTGTTGTTGCTGGCATGTTTTCAAACAATATCAAATTGTTTAAATAAAAGAAAATAAAGCAATTAGAAAATTAAGCCGTCTTTTTGAAAACTCAATTAAAAATGCCTCAAAGGCAGACTAAATCAAATTCTATTTTTATTTTTTCTAACTTTAAAGGTATTTCATATTCAATAAAATCGGTGTGCCTTCCATGGAAATGCGCACTCTTTTACTTTAAGGGTGAAACTTGTGTTTCAGTTCCCATGGTAATTTTATCTGTACAAGAATTTAACAAGGCCTGCCTTAAATAGTTTAAGGGGGGATGAGATTGCAAAAGTTTTTAGAAACTTCAGTTTTTTCTAGAGTTTTTATTTTCATGCTCAACGTCGTATACGACAATTGAAAACGTTATTGTTCAATTGTGTTGCATAATTTACGGAGTTCATTAGTTTGTGCAAACTTTGCCTACTCTGGAGGTTAGAAAAGAAAACTCTCAGGCTCTCGAAAGTTTTTCTTAGAAACGAAGCATATATTATTTTTGTTTCACACAGTGTTGCCGCTTAGAAAAATTGCGTATAAAGGAATTTCTGTTGTTACTTTATTTTTCATCATTTGCAAGAAAGTTAAATATTCGTTTACTTATTAAACTTTGTTTACTGTAGTTGTTTTGCCCACCACTGTTCACATTCCGCGTTCTCTTTTATGTCCACATTTAGTTTATTTTTACCTTAAACATCTGTTGGTTTCATGAAAAATTCACAAGATAAATAACTTTTCAAAGCGTTTAATATTATTTCTTTGTTACGTCTGCTTTAAGAGGATTCGCATTTATAATTTATTTGGCTAAATAAACTTCACAGAATTTTTACCAGCATTTCGTGTTGTGGGGGCTGTTTTTTCAGTGTCGAGGTGTCTTTACGAATCACAGAGAATTGTTGAAAGTGAGTGGCAAAAAAATTTAATAAATAAAACGTCTCAAGCAAAAGCTCGCGTATATATTTATTAACTTTGAAACGACATCCTCTGTTCAGGTCATCCTTATTTCTAATAGTAAGAAATCATAAGTTTAAGTTATTTAAATCTTTGTCAGGTGTAAGTAAAGTAAACTTTTTACTGAAAACCGCAGCCCACTGAACAATAACTATTTGCCAAATATTTTTAATCGAATAATTCGGTGAATCAGTGAAATTGTTTTCAGAAAAAGGATCTTACAAAAGCGCATCAACAAACACTTTTGTTACAAAATACAATAATTTTAAGACATAATTCTATATAAGTATTTTCTTAATCGTAATTGCGAATAAGTTCGATAACATGCGCAGCTTTGCTTTATATTAGTTTACAATAGCAAGAGCTTACTGTACATACATACATACATACTTTTAACACATGCGAATCGACATAGACAAAATATGCACCCAAAGTGGAATTGTTCATATTAGCAAAGTTTTCATTCCGAGTTAAGAAAACTTTAGCCTAATTTTAGGCTAGAAATGTACCCCTACTTTATCTTAAACATCTTGTTGCTTTTGAACACGCACCTTAGATCGGAATGATATACACATGTATATACTTTTCAAAGAAAGAGAAATGCAATCCAAACGGATATAGTCGTCGTCAACAAAAACATTACAACAACACCACAAACAATGTGTAACAACACTGAGCCCATGTTGCAGCATTCGAGGCGTATGCTGAAAACAAAAGGGGCATTTTATAACCTTGTAGCTAAATAAGTTTATAGCGGTTTTATGTCAAAACAAAAGCGTTAAGCAATTTCCTTGGAGGGTGGGGTGGGGGGAAACTGAGAATATAATAGAAAGGGGGTTTGTAATAAATTATGCTGCCGGAAAAGTGAAACAAAAACTCACCTAAAATACATAGAAAGTGGTTGGTATTGAGATGTTCGGCGATAAGAATCTTATAATGTTTTACAAACAACATGATTGTGTTTTCGTTATTAGTTGCACTACAAATGTTAGCATTTTCCAAAGACGATATGTCAAGGGTTGGTACATTGGAACTGGAATTTTATAGCATCTATAAAGCTCATTATTGAGTTTCTGAGAACAAAAAGCAATAATTGTAGTCGTTTATCTCGAAAAAGTAAGACCGGGCTGTAAATGTAACAAATATTAACTGGTCTTTAGGGAATCTAAAAACAGACAAGAAAAATTAATATGAAAACCAAGCAACTGCTTACATATACATGTGTACATGTACGTTGTTCCTTTTGGGGCATCCCACAGTATGTTGTAATCATGTGAATTATTGCAGATACGTAAAGAGTTTTGAGATTTTCAAAACACATGTACAGCATTTTACTAGCCTTTGTAAAGGCAAATTTTTCCGTTTTGAATCATGTAAAGAGCCTTCACAACTAAGATATTGCAAAAGACTTTTTCTCCCGACCGCACTCTCCTTCTCTTTCTCTCTCTCTCTTACAATATAACTTTCAAAGGACTTTAAGGTTTTCTGAAATTTATTTATTTTCGAAGGAGAAAAATTAATAAAAAAAATAACGCTTCTCTTGAGTTTTGAATCCTAATGGGGCTTTTTGGGAAGGGAATGTAAAATCTGCAAGTTTACCACACCATCGTTAACGAAATGGAACAAACATTAACGCCGCACAGTGGCACCCGTAGAGCAAACGAGGTTGCAAAAATCAAAATTTTCATGTGCGCCTGCGAAATTTTAAATGAATCCATCTTATAGTAAACTTTTCAACGATCTCAAATATGCTACTCTTAACAATATCAGATTTTTAGTTTAGAAGACATAACTGTTCAAAGTTAACCAATTTTCGGATTTAAAAAAAACACACAATTTTTAGGTAGTTTGATCCGATTTCAGGTGTAATATCACGAAAACTAGGCAACGAATAGTATTTTTTTTTGTTTTTAGTGATTGATGTGCTTATTAAATGTATAACAATAAAAAAAATTGTGCTGTTTGCTTTGTGTTTCTCTAGGTAAATCAGTATTTAAAAACTATCCATTTTTTCACTATTCTTCAACTTTGACGGAAAATAAAAAAAATTTACCTTTTTTTACCTCCGCCATATTTTCAAAATATGTTCTTTAACTAGTCTTTTACATAACTCAAAAGGTTTTATCTGCCTTTACGTGCCTATTTGGCTTCTACAGGTAAAAAACGTTAAAAAGACATGGTTGCAGAAATTGTATGGCGGGCATCCCTTACATGCCTTGACTGACAGTTACTTTGATGTAATAGTTTGAAAATTGCATTTTGAGTCAGTTGTCTACCTGAGAGCCTCTGGCGAAAAATTTGGTCCTAATATTCCGTTACAGACACAAGATGCACAAAAAACTACTCATTGAAATAAGCAGGTACGCACCTCACTTAAAAATTATTTTTGGCGTACATATGGTGAAGAACAATACTGACTTATGGTACAGGTAGGCACAAATCTCATTTGGCTACGTGCATAATATCAAAACTGTATAATTCAGCCCAAATGCATATGTATGCATGTAACAGGTACATTTGTAGACATGGTAGCATAGGCCTATATATTGCAAAACAAGCTTAATGCCTGCATTAGTCTACGACTGAAAGTTGGCGAAACAAGTATTGAAAACATGGCGTTGAACAATTTAAAACTATTTGAACTGTTTAGAAAGTCAATTACACCAACGTGTTTCGCGGAAGCTGCTTTAGAAGAACTCGATAGCTTATACGGAAATATTGAGAGAAGCAAAAGTATAAAAAATAATCTTTGTATGATACATGCCAAAATTAAGACAAAATGGGTGAAATGCAATCGAACCATTAACATCTTCAACTCCAAATACGAGGACTGGCTTAATGAAGACACCATCCTGGATATATTGGCAGTAGATAAACCCTCCACATCAACCAGAGGAGAAAAAGGAAGGCCAAAAAAAAGTATGGAGGAGTGTTCAATTTTCACAAGAAAGAGGAAACTTGCCGATGCCACCAATGACTTGACCACGAAGGATTTATCGGATGCGCTGTCTATTAAATACATAAAGGATAGTGAACGAGTTAGGTCGCAGATTACAAAATCTGTTGCTGATGCAAGCCCACTGCGACTAAAAAGGATTAAGGAAAGCATTCCCACTCCCACAAACGCACATATTAAAAAGTATAGTTCCGAAGAAGCCTTGGCTCTGTTTTTGGACTTAGAACTTTCCAAAGAGAAATATGAGATACTACGGGCATCTTTAATGCGACACGGGGCTGACCTTTTCCCCGGATACAAGCATATTACGCAAGCCAAAATAAATTCACGACCATTGCGTACGGAGTTTACGGAAGTCTCTGCGAAAGCCAATCTGCAGGATCTTATGGACCATACAGCAAAACGGTTGTTGGAAAGTCTTCCTGAAAATGAGGTGGAAATTCTTCCTCAGAAACTAACATTGATCAGCAAATGGGGCTGCGATGGATCATCCGGACAAAGCGTTTATAAGCAAAGGATATCTTCCGATGACACTACAATATCTGACGGAAATATGTTTATGGCATCTGTTGTTCCATTGCGGCTAAAATCTGATGTTTCCCTACACTGGAAAAATCATCGACCGTCATCAGTGCATTATTGCCGACCAATAATGTTTCAGTTTGCAAAGGAATCGGCAGAACTCATAAGGACCACGGTGAAGGACATTGAAGAACAAATAAGCAAGATTAAGCATACAAAATTGCAAATTGGAGAAGGAAAATATATTGAATGTAGTTACGAGTTCCACCTGACCATGGTTGACGGAAAAGTCGTAAACGAACTGACAGGAACAACCTCAACATTGACATGCCCGATTTGCAAAAAGAGTCAGAAGAACTTCGGTAATTTAAACGATTCTACAAACGAGGAGAATTACGAATATGGAATGTCACCATTGCACGCAAGGATAAGGTGTATGGAGTTCTTGCTAAAACTGGCGTATACCCTACCACAACAAGATGAAAACATCGATGAAAATACATCAATTAAGGATAAGGAAAAGATCAGAAAGAAGCAAATAAAGAATGCTTTTTGGAAACAACTTGGACTAAAAGTAGACTGCCCCAAGTGTGGATACGGTAACTCAAACGATGGAAACACTTCAAGGAGATTTTTTGCAAATGATGAGGCAGTAACTAGAATCACTGGAATTGACAATGAAATCGTCAAAAGATTGGGAACGATCTTGAATGTTTTAAACTGCCAAGAAAGTGTTAATTCTACAAAATTTGGAGAATATGCATCGGAAACTGCATCTCTTTTAGCAAAAATTTATCCACAGAAGAAGTTGACCCCGACCGTCCATAAAATATTGGCGCATGGCAAAGATATAATTGAGTACCAGTCTTTGCCAATTGGAGAGCTTTCTGAAGAAGCGCAGGAGTCTCTTAACAAATTTTACAAAAAATATAGATTGCAGAACACGTTCAAAGCATCAAGGGTGAGGCAAAATGAGGACCTCTTCAACATGTTAGCAGCATCTTCCGATCCACTTATTTCTTCCCTGCGGCATGTGAAGACACGAAAAGAACTACAATGGAATTATACTTTAGAAATGATTAGTCTTTTAGATATACCTTCTGTTACGAATTGTGATGAATATTTTACAGAAAATTCAAAAAATTAATTGAAAAAAAATTTGTTTAATTTGTTGGCTAATAACTTTAAAACAGAAAAAGCTTTCAAAAGAACTAAGAAATATAAGATTGGTAAAAATAATTTGATTTTGTTACCATAAAATAGATGAGTTAGAAAAAAATTAGAGTTTAGAAATGATTTGTATTTTAGACATACTTTGTCTTACCAAGAAAATGAATATTTTACAGAAAATTGAAAAAATCATTTAAAAAAAAACTCTTTTGTTGTAATTTTTTAGGTAATATCTTAAAACACGAAAAGCTTACAAAAGAACTACAAAAAAATATAAAATTCTTAACAAAAATTTTTTTGTTACCAAAACTTGGATTTTTTCACAAATTTTAACTTTGAAAACCCATAAGTAAGCACCTATAAGGTGTAGCGTCCACTCCAACCGCTCATTTTATAGGTTGAACAATTATCTATGACATGCAATTTAAATTATTCGATTATCTTGTTCGGTTCAAAAGATATGATTTTTGCAACGAAAAAAGTCAAATGGCGCCACTGTGCGCCGGCTAATGCCGCTTAAAATGTACACAAACAAAAATCTCCTTCGTACAAAACTATGCATTTCAACTGATTTGTTACGCCTCTTAATGACTTCAAGCAGCCACTGTTTTAATCATAAATTTTGTTCAGCATTTATTTACTTCTATACCACGCCTTATTTATATGGCTAAATAACAAATCGGCTATTAAATATAATATATCAGTGTAAGTACGAACGCGCATTAAGAAAACGAAATAAAAGTTAATGCTTATGATTAATGATTTGTATGATTTCTTAAAGGGAACTTAATATACAGTCAGATTATAAAAGGAATTTCTACAAGTTTCTTATAAATTCTGAACTTTAGGTCAAAGTAAAGCAACCTGGTTTTTTTACTTCACCGCAAATGAAAAAATTATACCCACAATTGACAACATTTTCAGCTAAACTTTTAGCCGCTGTATTTTTCCTTCATCGTGGGAACGAAACGGAAGTTAAATTTTATATATTGGGTGTTTTTTATTGAGGTATAGAACTTTAAGTTGGCATCACTTTTTTAACTGGCGGCCATTTTGTCAGCTGTCAAGTGATTAATATTTAGTTTGGTTTGCCATTTCATCATGAACAGGTTGACAAAAGAACAACGCTTGCAAATCGTGCAAATTTATTTCGAAAATAATGGTTCAGTTCGCGAAGTTTATCGCAAGCTCCGTCCATTTTATGGTCATCAGAGCAATTAATTCGGTTAACCATGGATCGTTTTCGCACTACGTTTCCTTTATGTGATAATACGCATCCGCAGAGACATCGAACAGTGCGCACCGAAGAAACAATTGCCGCTGTAGAGCAAAGTGTTGAAGAGGACCCGAATGTATCGATTCGCCACCGTGCACAGCAATTGGAGCTTTGTCCATCAACTTTTGTCCATCAACTTTTGTCCATCAAAAATTGGACCTGTAGAATTGGCTTTATTCGAGCCAGCCGCGGCGGCCACATGCTCGAAATCATATTTAAACATTAATGGCATAAAATTATCCTTCCAATAAAGCCAAATTGATGGACATTAAAACGATTTTCTTGTGTTTTATTTCAATTCGAAGTTCTATACCTCTAAAAAAAAACACCCTGTATTTATATCTCTAAAGAACCAGCAAAATTAAGTTCCGTTTTTTTTAAATAGCAGGTTATGTTTTTAGTTTAGCATATAAATATCTAATTATAATATTTAAATGCGCGTTTTTCCCATTGGAATATAGTAATTTGTACAAAAATATAAGCATTTTTCACTCATGGTGGTAAAGATGCTTAGATCGGCTTAAAATACTAATATTTGCAACCCTGCAGCAACATAATGTGACCAACTGGTAGTTACTACACTGTGGTTGGAAAATAACACAAGAAGCTGTGGTAAATGTACCACATTTACAGTAAATAGTTTTGCCAACAAATCAGGATCAAATATGCTGGAGCATAATAAAAAAATTATTAATTTAAAAGACAGAGAAACATAAAAGAGAAATAATTGAGAAACGGAACCCAATTAATTTATTAAAATTTTTCAATACATAAAAAAAACTACTCGCACTTTGTGGTGAAACTCGTCATTAGTATGACAGAGCCGTAAGTATAATTTAAAGAGTTAAATTTGCCATAGAGTTTTTATATGAAATTATACTCGTATAATCGAATAATCGAACTGAAATGAAAATGAGGCTAAACTAATTTAATGTGATTTCATAAACATGTTAAATGAAGACGAGAATCTTTTTAAACTTCATTTTTATCTATATGTTCAAATGTTGATGTAATTTAACTACATATTATGGTACTTTATACAAAAATTGCATAAGTTTCGCTCCAAATGGACTCAGGGATTAATAGTGATTAGCACGATTATAAGCCTTCAAGCACTTGCAAAATATACCTTTTTTTTGATATTTAATAATAAGTTCGAAATTTAATGCAATTCGTATCTAAATAAATATTTATTAAAAAAAGTTGAAATTCCTAGAGATTTTAACGATTCCAGAAAATATTTAAATTTTCCACGACGGAGTTCGTCGCTTTTGGTTGGGCTTTAAACGTACGAACATGTGATGTATACTGTACAACGTTTTCGACAGGTTCCTTAGATTATTGTTGATCCATCTACGCCCCTGACAGTGGATTTTAGTAAAAGACTCCGTACAAAGTCCAAACAGTACATCTGTCAACAGGATGCGATCCATCCATCTTAAATCTCAAAGACGTGATCGAAATCATCATGAGCGAGAAGGCGCATTATATTGGGCACTAAAAATCCACATTTGATGCTTTACATCCACTTAAGGCCGCTATATGGTGCCAACAAGCAGCAGACAACCGCAGCACTTAAAGAAAATATTGGACAGAAATGCGTCATAAAACTACAGCAAAAATTGTAAAGGTCCAAAAGAAAGACTTCCATCACTCAAGGGCATCTTTTTTTATTCAGAAAAAAAACTGTTCAAAAACAAAATTGAATGATTAATTTTTGCGCCACCCTAAATGAGTTTGAAGGTTTTTGGTTCCGGAGCGTACAAAATAAAAGTGCTTGAAATAATTTAAGAACGCAATCTTTGAAGTTTCACTGGTGAAAATGAAAAAAATAATACACTTTCGGCCTACAAATTGTGTACGAGTATTTGTTACGTTTCCCCCTTCCTCGCATCAGCAGTGAAATAAAATTCCCTAGAGATTTTCCCAAAATGAGAAAATTTATGAAAACACAGCTTTTAAAATACACATTTGCTGTTATGCCACGTTACCCTGCCTGTCCCCCGGGATCAAATTTCTATTTTATGTCTGGAGAAAATGCCGACGAAGTCCTGAATCTGATGTTCAGAAATACGTGCGTGCCGATTTCATTCATTGATATGTAATTTCTTGTGTTTGTTGTATTTTTAAACAAAGTTTCATATAACAAGGACGTGCTATAATTTGTATGGTAATCCGGGTGTTTTTCGTTACTATCGTGCGAACTAAAATAAATTGCTTGAAATTTCCTTACAAACAACAATAATAATATCGATTTATTTTCTGATGGCGGTTGGCGGTTGGCGTTTGGCGCTTTTATCGTATTTTGCAAATGATTATTTTTAAGGTTGTGATGATTACACGGCTTAAGACCCAACAAATTCAAGTTCTTTAGATTAGAAACACAAATGAAATTAACCTACTTTCCTATTATTTGTACGTTGGACTTACTTTTTGTTCACCTGTGTGTGTGTGCGTGTTTTTTTTTTCTATTCAGTTTTACCAGCGTCTTTTTGTGTGGTCACTTGCACTTGAAATCAATATTTTCACCCCCTGGTAGAAACTAAATTTAACTAAAGATATTTCCAACGACATTTACCGCAGTGACATTTAAATGTCTGTTGCTATTAATTGCTGTACTTGGGGGTTCCTTCAACACGAGGGATTACTAGTACACGGTGAGTAAATATTTAGTTTTTAACTGATCTCAACACAAAACCAGGTTGGATAATATCAATTGTGAGTAGTAAAAGCAGTGGTCTGGGCCGGAACGAATCTGGGCACTGCAACTATCGCTGATCTATTGTGCTTTCTCTTATGTACCAGTTCCTTCGATGGAAGTATTAGCAGGTCCGATTCACCCAGCATAGTTATTGACATGAAATGGCTTGCATCTTTTGTTTCCCAGGACCCAGCAGTTGGTAATCAAGTCTTCTTTGACTCCTCCTCTGCACCGCAGAATCAACAAGTGTCCGTAAAGGTTCATAGTGTCGCCAATAGTGTTCTTAGGTTTTTCCTACCTACTACAGTTTTAGTTCCAATTGTTCCAATATTTGTTACCTATCTGTCTATTTCTCTCCTAAGGAGACTTCAAAATTTTGTTATCCCTTTTCCCTTTCCAATATCGCTTTTAAAGCTGCTTTCAAAACTTTAATTTTTATCTTGAATTTTGTTTATTTAGCTGTTGTACAAATTTTGGCCGTCAAGTGGATGATATAGGGTACTTCCATGGGCCATTAAAAGCCCAATATAAAAATGCTTTTATAATTAAAAAGGGTTGTTTGAAATTTTTTTCGTGATTTGAATTTTTTCTGTATTCGCATAAAATACACAAACTTCAGATAACTAATTGGATCCTAAAGAGCGACAGCATGAAAGCGTAGAAATGCTGTCCCGCAAGTCCAAAATGAAATTATATGGAAATTTGCTTCATAAAATGATAAGAAGTAAAGAATTGATTTGAGCGTAACCGTATATGATTAAGTTAAAAATAATTTTTATATTAAACTCTTATTTTTCAAGCAGAAGGGCCTGTCAAATCAACTGTGTTAAAATATATAATATGTATATATGTAAATAAAACGGTATTCGATTGAGCAAATTGCATATAAAATGATTTTAAATGCCGCAAATATAACTCAAACTATATTCGAAAAAGAAAGAAAATGTATTCTTTCGCCAGCTAATGGGACGTTTCTCGCCTTCCCCGATCATTTAATAAAGAAAACTCAAAAAACCGCTTATATGTTGTATATCCGACTAAAATAGCAAACTTTTTAAGGAAAATCATTGCACAGTTCACTAAGAAACAACCTTTTGGTTTCTTCCCGAGCAACAGTCTTTCTTCTAATATTTTCGAATAAATAGTTCGCTGAATCAGGCAAGTTTTTGTTTAAAATTAAAGAAGATAAATTTTTTTTGGAAAAGAAAATATGTTTTTGAATATTTTTATTGTTTTTGGAATTCTGTATTGAGTTTTGCAAACAACATGTTGGAAAAATATTTATGATATTTTTTTTTTTTTGTCATGCAGATGCTGTGTTTTCACTTATAGTTTTATATAACATTTTATATAACACTTATATAACATTAAAGTTGAACAAATATCACATTTATAGCATTAAATTGCAAACCAGATACATGGGAACGAAAAATGCTTTTTATGTTATTGTGCAATATAATTAAAAATGTGTATAAGGTCACTGAAGTATTCTTTTTTTTTTGGAATTTGTATTGATATTTATATAAAATTTCATTTTAACAGTTCTGACATTGCCAAATAATTTTAGCCAACAACAAAACTGACACAGATTTTCATGAAAATATTTGTAAAGAGGGCACCTATAAAATACAATATATAAATCACACATAATATAGAAAATCTGAAAAGAAATCGGTGGTCGAGTGTTTGAAGTATCGCTGCCAAAAAAAACCGAATTGTTGACATGATCTGGAGTTCGAATCCAGTTGGTTGCTAAAGAGTACTGCAACAACTAAGAAACAGCTGATAAAAAGTATTTGTAATAACTTTCTTGTCTTATTTTTAATAAAAACACAAAATATATTTATTCAAAATTAAAAACATTAAGCCGTAACGGGATGTTATTCGAAGTTCCATGATCTCAAACTCAAAAGAAAAATTCTGTATTTGAAAAACATTTATCAGAAATTATTAGTTTAGAGATTTTTTAAGACAATTAAATATGTATTCGAGTGACAGCGAAAATTCAAGTGTGGATTTTCATAAAAGAACTATTTTGACACTTGAAATTTTGGCAAATTCCCAATGAATTCAAAATAAATTTTTTTACGGAATTCCTCAAATTACTTTAGATTGAGGTAAATCGGTATTTTGGGCTAGATTCTAATGTAAAGTAGCCAAACTATAGAAAAGGTAGTTGCTACTTCCAAGCAGTGTTGTTTGCTATGAACTCTCTCTTGTCCTGGGGAAGTCAAATACGTCTGTTAAGTTTAGGAACAACTGTCTTCCTAATACTTACATATTCCCTTACACAAAAAAGAGTTTTTTTTTGGTTCTTTCGATACTACAATGGTCAAAACTTTTAAATATCAAGCAAAAACTATGTATGTACAAATACTTGAATTTTTTTTAACAAAAATCTAATCTGTAGGAAAAGAACAAGTTTAGCTTTCATAGGTGATATTGTAAGTTTTCCTTAAGTTTTATAAATTACAAATTCTCTTGAAATTTGTTGACGTGCATTCTTGGTTGATACAACAAACATTGTTAAATACATCAAAACACCAACGTCACTTTAGTAAGAACAGCTTAGCACATGTTAAGGTTAATTGCATTTTAAAAATGTGCTCAACCACGAAACCCTAGAAAAGTGTGAATAAGTGAAACGAATACGAGCATGACGGCAAAGTTTTAAAGTTAAATCGAGTCCTAAGGAAACATAATGGGCAGCACAAAGTGAAGAAGAACTCACAAAACACAAATCATTTGCCTTCATTAAAACATTATAATTCAAATTTGGCCCCATTAACTAGAGTTATTTGCAAGAAAAACTATATAGTACATATATTTTCTTAATTACCCTCGTCCCGTCCCCCATTTTTTTTCTGTTTAAACTTATAAGCACAAATATTTCATTCAATGTTTTCGGTCATTATGGGCTTAAACGAGAGAAGTCTCTACCACAACCCATTATCGCATTCGTTGTCATACTTATAATTGCCATTGCCTTCCTCTCCGTCTCCGTCTGCTGGAGTGCATGTAGTGTGCGTTGTCTACCCAGCAACAATTACGAGCCACACTCATGTAACAGGCTTAACAAATTGCTTTCCAGCTCATTTGTCAATGCGGCACCCACTAGTGAAGAGACCTTTAACCTTCTGCCTCATAAATTTTCAAGAATTCTGTTTTTTTTTTCTTTAGCTCTGTCTCTTTCTCTCTGGCTCGGATTCCGCTTTGTACAGGCATTTGGAAAATTAACTGAAATCTGATAAATTTTAAAAACAAAGTACCACATACATTTTACAAAACAAGTATGAAACTTACTGGTACATCTGCACATATACATACATACATACAAATATATTGTAGTAAGTGACAAACAAAACGAATCATGTTGCTGCCATAATACGCGTGAAAATCTTGCTTTACCAGCACGACAAACGTTCTTACCCTTCTCATGAATTCTATTTTGTTTGGTCCATCACCGCTTGTTTCAGGCTTTTGTAAGCGCGTATAAAAACATATTCAAATACGATGTTCAGGGATATTTTATTTTAAGAGGGTTGGCTTAAGTGGGTCTTTTTTGCACCCACTTGTTTCATTCAATAAAAAGTGCTGGGTACAATAGGATTATTTCTTGTTAACAAAAGAGTGCCTTTTATCAGACAGCAATTTATTTTCATTGACTTATAGTTTTAGTTATTTCATTTTTATAAGATTTATTTGTGAAAGACACTTTTTTTGTGTATTTTCTTTTCGTTTTCGAACGCACAGCTGGTTTTAAGTTGAGGGAGCTGTAAACGAATGGCACCTCCACTATCGGCAATGTTTTCATACGATGTGTTCTAAATTTACAACTTACAATTACAGTTTCATGATTTCAGACGAAATCTAGTAGAAATTAAGTAATTTTACTTTCTTTGGTTAATTTTATCAAAATAAATTTGAAATTAAAATAAATAGCTGGTTATTTCAACCTCGAATTTATTTCATGTTGACGTAAGAAGAAATTAAAATCGCAATACAAAAATTCGTCTTGATAAAAAGAAATTGTTTTTTTTGTGCGTTTTCTTTCACAAATTTTCTTCGGCTGAATAACGGAATTGTGTAAAAAAATTATTCTATTAGTTCAAATGAAAATTGTATCAACTTTAAATTACTTAAGTTTGTGTAACACTTAAAGAAAGTGGGTATAACTTCAAAAAACTATTTCGTCAACATGCCAAAATGTTAAAATTGTTATTATTAACCGAATCACAAACGTGAACTCCAACTAAAACGAAGTTTTAGATTTAGTAACACTTTGATAAGGCCGATAGGCGATATCTTAGCCAAAGAGGTTCTTAGTATATATATATTCGTTATATAAAGTATTATTGAGTTTTGGGGGTTCCCCTGAAAATTATGTTGTACCGAATTGCACGTATGTACATATTTATAGGTTACAATTTTCTGTTCAATTGCTTTCGTATTTGCGCGTATCAAACGCACTAAAAAAAATCGAAAATGCATCCATTTTAAGGTAATCCATATATTTTGTATTCTTTGCACAAAGTGCACGCGCAGGCGTCAACTTTAAGGACACAATTTGCAGTTGTATTACTAAGCAGAGGAAAAGGAATTATCCAATGGATTTTTAGCAGTGAATTAAAATGGTAAAAAGATTCATGTAAAATTAGCAGAAAAAATCCTACTTTGAAGGCTTTTTCTGCTTAAACTTCCAAATTTTTATTCGTGCGTTCTAATTTATGAACAATAATAAGGCTTTAAGTTTTAGTAAATTTACGCATTCGCAAAAATTAACTCTTACCGTTTTTAGTAGTTGCAGTTATCCTGAGCTCACTGTACTGCAGATTTTATTTCTGTTCAAGTGATCCATATTGATAACTTTTTTGAAATAATGAAAACATGTTAAAGCACCCAAAGGACTAAGGGATATGGGAGGGATAAAGTTCTGTTTACAGGCTTTCTTGCTTCTACCACATTTCTTTCACATGTCAGTTTTTGCTTTAAAAAATTTTTATACAAAAGGATTATTAATCAAGAATATCCTTGTACAAATGTAAAGTGGAGGATGCACAAAACATAAAATTAATATGTTAAATTTCTTGGATATACGAATATTGAAAATTAATTTTTTATTTTCCTGTCAAAAACAACACGGTAGTGTTACTAAATAAAACAAACTGCCTTGTAAACATGTAAAATCAATAGGATGGAAGGTTAAGCTTCCAGCAAAAAATCGTTTTCTGAAGATTTGGAATTGACCCATAATTGCGTGTAAATACTTTCCTTATTTTTGTTAAATAGAATATAAAATACGTTTTCAGTCCAGTCATTGGCTTATTTTTTTACTAACTTTTTTTGTTTGGCATTTATGTTAGTGGCTATCAAGAACTTACAAATTCTGTCATTATTTATGAAGGAATTTATCTAATTAAGAGAACTCACCACTCGTTAAAATTTTATGCTTCCTTTGCCTTTCAATTATAATATTTTCTTTTGTTTCTACTCACCCACAATTTTCCAGCAAAATTGCCATTTACAGCCGAAGCCCCAAACTCAATTAATGTGGAGTTTTGCTTTCGATTAGTTTATTAAAAGACGACATAAAAATCCACCAAATAAGCCATAATCTTAATTAACTACATAATCGCATTTACCTTTCCCACAGAAACAAACTAGATTTACAAGAGAAAGAGTTTCGTACTGCCATTAACTTTAATGGCAAAAATTAAAGCATTTTAAGTGAGAAATTTTCCTTCGTCACATTGACTAGAAAAACCGAAACTAATTTCTCGGGTTAATGGTAACGGTACTAAAATGGCAATAAAACAAGTTTGTTTACGTTTAATTATATTTGTAAAAAAAGGGAATAATGAGGAAATGATGGAATGATGGAATGAAGGAATCTGCTAAGGCGAAAAATTTACTGTACTGCAAATGGAGTAAAAACAATGGACAAATTACACAGGGCTTCAGAATTTTGATTTTAAAAATATTTTGCACAAAAAATTATGGATGCTTTTCGGGGACTCAGATCTGTAACGGATTGCATTAACAGGGCTGCAAACTTTTTGTGGAAACTCACAGCACACTCAGTCCAAAACAACTTTTGTTTCTTCCTGAACTATCCCCCGGGGCAGGTTAAGCGCTGACGCTTGAGAATGCAGAGGGCACTCTGCTTTCCGGAGAATAGAGGGGAAGTGGTCCCTCGGTTGGCACGGCAACCAAAACTGCAGGAAGTACATGTATGACTTCGGTTATACACCTTCACCAAAGGTAAATTGGCAGAACTGGGACCGACACACCGCCCAGAATGTCTTTTTGTGGTTTCAACCTAAAGACGCAGGAAGAACAAAATCTTCAAGCTGCTGTTGCCTGTTGCAGCTCTGTTTTTATGCAAGGAACTAGATTAAGGGAAATGTCAGGCAAGCTGGTTTAAAACCTGATGTTCCTTGTGGATTTCTGGCTATCAATATTTTTATTTACAATATTTTTCATTGAAGCAACAAACACTTTTGTTGCAAAAAGGAATAACTATTTGACTCGCCTAGAGTGAAAACAATGTTCGTCGATTTAGTAAATGCTTTTACTGAAATTTTTTAACTTCAACAATAAACAGCTTGTCTGGAAAGAACATTGTCATAATTTGTTGTGTTGGAAATAATTAATGTCAGTGTCTTGTGTCCTGGAAACACTGGCCAACGTTAATTTCTGATATCGTGTTTCAGACGTTTAGTTGGTCGTTAGTGTTTGAGCTTGTGAGTTGTGGGCTGTTTAAGTGAAATCTAATACAAGTCATCAAAAAACAAATTAGAATTGCAATTAAAGGTGAATATTTTAGAATAGATAGATCAGCGAAATTTGCACAAACAGATTGGTGTTAAATTCTCTTGTATTTTCCTCTTAAAACTGAACAACAGTAACGCTTAAATTTTAGAAAATTGTTTTCAACAAAGTGAAAATAAATTTCTCAACTCTATAGAAATTATTTGCTCGTATTGCGCCAACGAATTTCTTAGCGATGGACAGTGTGTCCATTCTTAATTATTCATAAAAATGCTGTTTTAATTATTTTCATTTCACTAGATTACAGACATGTTCTGGCATTGTGGCAATTTATACATAAATACTTATATATAGATATATGTATGTATGTATGGACACATCCACTTACACATGTACAGAACTCTCGCCCCCATATTTTTCATTGGTTTGCCAATAACAAAAATAAACAACGTGACATTCTGTTGGCTTTTGTGAAATTGCGTTTTGTGAACTTTAATTAGATTAAAAGCCAATAAATAAATTATTAATCCTTTTTTCACGCTAATATGACAAGAATCAAATGTTTATTATTGCAATATAAAAATGGTACAATATATGAGTCTATATACGAGTATGTGTTCGTGTTCCCATGTGTGAATTTTCCACTGTTCCATAGTTTTCCTATACAGCGCGGTTCACAAACGTGAATGCTTGGAATTTTCACGATTGTGAAAAGTAATATTTTTTATTATGTAATAAAAGAAAATAAATATCTTAGACTCGCTGTCATACAAAAGAACGAAAATACTGCGCAAACATAAGAAATACTCTTAACGACCAGAAATCGCTCTTTTTCACTAATAAACAGAATATGTTTAGTTGGTTTTGTACTCACGCGACTTGCTGAAGCTAAGCGAGATATGCCCAAACTTAGTTCCACATTCTTTATGATGTATAAATATAAACTTTGTTGAAAGTTAAAAATTTCTTGCCTTCTGTGTTTTTTTTTTAGATTTTTAGCTTATAAAAATCATCATACCAGCTACTTAACATATCGCTACTTATATATAGAAAAGTCGTAATCGTTATATTTTTACAAACTCCGGTTTCCTATAAACTCTGACAAATTAAAGAATCTTGTATTGAAATATGCAAAAAAAACTCGACTTCGAAAAGAAGAACTGAATTAAGACCTTTCTGTATTAATGATACGTTCAAACTGTGTTCAAAAATCGCCTTTAAAGCACCCAGCGGAATACACATACGAGATCTGTTTTAAAACATGTTTTTGTTTCAGATATTTTGCACATATAGTTTGTCTGTGAGAAGCACAAAAGTTGGACGTGTTTTGGGCGTTCGATGGTTTTCTGCTTTCGAAAAAAAGACTGGAATGAATTGCGTATAATTTTGTGTAAAAAAATGGGATTAACTACTCAAAAGAACTTGAAATGTTAACAGAGCCATGCGATGACTGTACTCTGAGTGAGTAAAATGTTTACAAGCGGTACCAGCTTTTCAGAAAAAGTCAAGAGTGTGGGAATGATGAATCTCCAGCACATCAATAGCCGATGAAAATGTTGAGAAAGTGAGGACAAATGTTATTGAGAATCGTCGAAGCTGATGAGGATATATCGGTAGGCGATTTTTTCGGATGTTTTGAACATGAAATATCAACAACGTCATAATCATTACTTATACCCTCCGTATTCAGTAGATGTGGCTCCTGCGACTTTTTCTTGTTACCAGTCGTGAAAAGACGTTGTTGTACAACGAATACGAACGATAACAACCGAACTGCAGAGAAAGCTCAAGGATGGCATTGCAGCTGTGGGGGACTACTTTTCCCTATTTCTTAAACAGACGTATGCATTTATGTATTTTCTATTTCCCACTTCCCAAACTAAAAAAATGGACCACAAGATTATTTCTTACATAAAGAAAAACTATTTGGAAATGAAATACAGATACTGATTCTATTCTCATTAATTCTTTCCATAAATATAATCACACTAAACAACCAAAAATTCATTTCACTTTTTTAAATCTTAAAAAATATGCTAATCCAAGAAAATTTTTAAATATTTTTATAGATAAGGATTAAAATAGTAACAAAACGGTTAATGGCAGTAAGAATTTATGACAAAAGGTTACAGATTTGATTGTTAATCACTCTTGCAGAGCTCTGATGTGGTACGAACAAATATTATTAAAGAATTACTTCAATTAACGAATGCACATACATCATTTACATGTGTACATATATACTTATGTACGCATTTATGCACACATGTACAGTCAAACTTTGATATAACGATTTGTGTGATAACAGAAAAACTCAATCTAAGGAATGTTTTATTGGGCCCCTGGAAAAGTTGTTCATACAAAAACACGCTATAGTCATAACAAAGAAATTTTGAACCATAAAGATTTATAATACGATATATTCGTTCACTTGCACCTATACAAAATGGTAAAATACCGAAACAAAAACAACAACAAACTCCAAATGTGGGCAAAGGCACATGACAAACGTCTATGCAGCGAAGTGGGCATTCAAAATGCTCTACTTATGTATGAAGAAGGAACAAACATTTTTACTGGGAATCGTTACTTGCAACAAAATTATGTTTGGATCCTCTTCAGATCCGTCACAGCAAAGTTTCACTGTGTATGAAAAATTAAAATTTTAGAAAAGCAATTAAATGAAATATTGCATAATATTTTCAAACACAGGCTTTATTTGCGAAAAGTATCAACATTCAAAATGGAAGCCGTAAAACAGACTCAACAACAGTGAAAGCGGAAAGGAGACAAAGTGTTTTATTGCCATTTTGTTCCACAGATACTCAGCTGATTGCTGGCTAACAAACAGCTGAATTTGTCATACGGCTGAATAGGAGCTTCCAAAAAAGTGATAAACACGAAAATGGATTTTCTTATTTTTTTTTCTTGTTGAGTTCTCTTTTGTTGTTTGTTTCGTTATATAAAAGTGCTCAGTAATTCAAATGTTGTTTTATATATTGAAATTCAAACGAAAATGTTTTCATATGTATATAAAATTTATGTATGTACATATATGGATTTTGGCCAAACTTTTTTCTTATGTAAAAGTATACACACTTTTCTCCGAATACAGACCAACATAGATACATACATACTCAAGTACATACTCGTCTAAGGCCATTAAAAATTAAGATTTTATGGATTTTTTTCGCTTTTCGTGCGATATTTTTTTGGATTTTTCTTTTAAGAAAATGTTACATAATTAAGTGCAGTTTTCTTACCTGTATCGTTTGTTGATATGTTACTTAAGCGATTTGTTATAAAACCGCGTAGATTAGATACCACCCGTTGTGGCGAATTGGGACCACTGCCGATTGAAAAACTTTTAAATTTCGAAAATAAAGCGGCCGTTTCACCCGTGCCACTGCCTGTGGCGGCGTTAGAATTTGGGTCGTTGGACGCCACTGTCAAAACTTTCGAAAAATTTAGCTGGGAAAGACCTTTTATTAATTTTTACCACGTTTCGATTTTATTTTAGGGAATTTTAAATAATAAATTTATGTTTTCCGATCGTTTCCACTGCAGTTACAATTTGGATTTTCGATTTTTGTTGGTGAAATTTTGAAAATTTTTTCTAAAATTTCAGTCACTCTTTGCACACTTAATTTTCTGAACAAAACAACATGAACTCTTCTTTTGCTTATGATTTGTATTATTAATTTTTATTATTATTATTTTTACTTTTTGCATTAAATCATGAGGAATTTATTTTCTGTGCGAAGCTCTGATTTTTGGTAGATATTTTTTAAGTTTTTTTTATTGGATTTTTTATTTTTAATTACACTAGACGACGATCAACCGTTTGTATTGTTTGTCGTCCAGGCCAGAGCAAAGGTAACTTCTGTCTGGTGGCTTAAACACGTTGAAAATATCACATGCCTGTGTATGCACGGCGCTTTTTTGCCTGGAATCCAAGTACCAGTTGGTAACAGTCAAACCTCCCAATTTGCCACCCACCCACTCGTTAAATATTTAACGGCTTATTCGTTTTCCTTTGGAATACACACACACATCTACCCGTACACGAGTCGATGCACACAAGAGCAGCTCTACACTCTTGTTGTGCAAATGTGAAGGTATGTGTAGCTGAGCAGGGCATTTCAGGTCGCTGTGGACAAGTGTGTGTGCAAGTGTACTCGTTCATTCTCTCTCGGGATACTGTTCCTTGTGCGTTTGCGTTGCTTCTCAATGCCGTTATGCGTGCTCTCTCCTTCCTGCTGAGGCACTCTCTTACATCGCTGTATATTTATTTACTGTGTTAACTTGGTTTTATTACATTTAACTATTACAACATTTTCTATGTATCCGATCTGAATAAGTTTAGTTTTCTATATAAATAAATTTGGTTTTGATTAAAAAATAATAATAAATTACATAAATTTTGTATTCGTACAATTGTTTTTGGGCTACTCGTTGAGTGTTTACGGGTCTGTTGGTGTCCTTAACACCAATTGGCTTAGATGTTTTGTCTGTGTGTGTGTGTGTGTGTGTGTGTGTGTAGAGTGTTAAAATTCTCATGCTCGTTACTTACGCCTGGCCGATGAGCTATTCTAAGCGTGAAAGGGATTTTTCAGTCTTATATAATTTGTGTGCCCTTTGTTTCTGAGTTTGTGTATTTGTATATCCTCTTTTCTTTCTTTTCTTTTTTACTTTGATCTGTCTGTTTGGCGAAATTTAATTATGGCTTGATAGCGAGCATTCAAAAAATTAAAATGGGCAAAAGCATTTCGTTAATCACAGACAGTTTGGAAATAAGTTCTTAAGACAAAAAGGTTAATTTGATGTGAAGCAATATTGGTTTGTTAATCAGTTGAACAGGGATTTGCACCTGACAGTTTTGGCTACACAAAAAAATGCTTACAAAACAATAGTTTTATTCACAGACATTTTGGAAAAAGCTTTCTTTGGCATAGAAAAAAAAGGTATAAATTACCAATAAAATTTTGCTACATAATTCTTGATACAAGGGGGAATCTGTATGTTTCTTATGTTTTATTACAAATTGTAATAAAAAACCAATTAATCTATATTTAAAACGAATTGAAGGCACGTGATCTTGACTTCTCAGAGAACTATTTTTCCTGCTTGGCAGCTCAGGGCAATACAAAGACTTTGTGTTTTTATCGAAATTTGTTGCGTTTGTTATTTCGTCGTCGAAGTATGCAATAACAGATTAAAACTATATACATATATTTATTGTATAATCTATATGGGAAATCTGTGCAAAAAATAAGCTAAAAATATTTATTTATTCATCAATTTCTATTCCACCTCCTTGAAAATAGTCCCCCAAATACTCGAGACAGTTGTGATATGCACTTTTTGGTATATCCTTGAGCGATTCGGGTTTTATCTCCTCAATCCTGGCAAAACTACGTCCATTCATTAGAGTCTTCAACATGGGGAGGAGCAAAAAGTGACAAAGTACCAATTACAGTCGACCAATTCACTTCAGTGAGGTGGGTTCAACCTCAGATAAGGCCGTAAGCCAAGGCAGGTGCTGACGCAAATCAATTCTTCGTTCTGGCTTATCCACATACATTATTGACTTTGCATAACCAATGAAAATAATCCAATAGGGTTAAATCACACGATCTTGGTGCGTGAAATTATTTTTTCATCAAAATCTTCTTTGAGTAAATCAATTGCAGGGCGCGCTGTGTGGCATGTGGCTTCGTTCTGTTAGAACCACGTGCCAGCAAGATCAGCGTCAGCTAATGGAGGTACGAACAAATTTCTAGTCCCGCTACTGTACCATTCAATGCAACATTCTGAGCATCAGCGTTTTTGAAGACATATGGAAATCTGACTCCCCCAGCCCACGAAGCTCACAAAACAATAATTTTCTGTGGATTTCGTAACGCCAATGCGACAATTGAACCAAAAATGCGTGTCATCGCAAGACAAAAGTGTGAATGGAAATTCAACAATTATTTTAATTTAAAAAAATTCAACAATTTGTAGACTTCACTCTATCCATAATAAAATGTGAAACTACAAATTGGGCCACACTTTAAATTTTTGCCTTTCAATACTCTTTCAATTTGGACTACACTCTGACTTTTTTACCAACACTTTCATACTTTTTAAATTGACTACTAGATGGCTTTCCCTTTGGTTGGAAATTTTTTATACAATTTTAACGGCCGGTCACAGAAAAATTTTAACCCTCCACTTTAAACAAGAATTTGTGGTAGTAAAATTCACCAAAAAGAAGAAGAAGTTGCGCCTTATTCAATAAAATTATTTTATATACAACAACAAAAAATAATAAAAATCTGAATGATTTGCGATTCTTAGAATTATCTTTCTTCGTCAAAGGCATTTTTTAAATGGAATTGACTATCAATTTGAATGCAGCCTCGCACTCAGCTGTCAATTCAAGTGACTTTTGATAAGCAGTTTGTGTTATTAATTTGAAAACAAGAAAATGAAAGTTGTGGCTGCAGTGTGAACAAAACCTAACTCTCAGCTGCTAAATGGGTTGTCCAATAAATAGAATCAAGAACACAAATGCCAGTCAAAGTTTCTGACCTTTCCACATGATATTACAACATTTTCTATTGTTCAAACTTTTGAATTTAATATGAGAATCTAAAAACATGGAAAATAAAAATTAACCGTTATTTAAAATGGAGCGAATTTTTGCAATGACTTCCTCTTTATGGTATTTTTTCTCCTGATAAGAAATATAAATAAATACGAGTATATTTATTTTTTATGTTTGTTTTCTGCAGAAGCGTTGACTTTCCCCTTTTTTTTGGCTCAAGACCAAAACAATGAAAATGTTTATTCTATTATGAAATTAAAAAAGGTCAAGGGGAGTACAAGATTTAAAAAGAAATATAAAATAATAGAAAGAATGCTGTCACTTCAAATCTAGCCTGAAAAATCAACATTGAATCATGTAAAACTTACATTTATGTTAAACAGTTTATTTAGCATTTCCCTCGCTTATCCGTTAGAACGAAATATATATGTATATTCTAATACTTAAAACATTTTAACAAGGTTATAAAATCATCCGAAGTAAACGCGAAAATACCAATTCATCAAAATTATTTATGGGTTGTTGACGCTTTATGTGGACAGTACATGAATTCATGCTTAAAGTCAATATTTCATCGCATTCGAATTAGGCCAAATCCCAAATTAAGTATTAAAAATAAAACTTTGGTAAAACTAGACATAAGGAGCTATTTTCCAAAAATAAAGGAAAATAAACGTTGTTCTATTTTGATGGGGTTTTCTTGATGTTCACAGAAAATTTTGCCACTGCAAGACCTCGCAATTGACGTTGAATTGGCTAACAACTACATACATACAAAAAAGCCAAAAAAATAAAACGTAAAATTTATCACTTTTTATTCCCACGCCCTGTGCATGTTGGAGGAAATCGATTTCCATGAAAATAAACTAAGACAAAATTACACACAGTATTTTTGTTTTTATCTTTTACGAATACAATTTGTGGATTAAACACGATTTTTGGATTTTGAAAGTGAAAGTGTACAAAGTAAAACTAAATTTTCAAAAGCTTGAATACTTCTACATCCATCAAAGTTTTTCCCCGATAGCTTTATGTTTACTTGAAAGTCACACGATCAAGTTTTCTTTAAAATTTTAAATTCTGGATTACTTTTTTCCCCAGTCTACTCATACTAAAAAAATTTGCTTCAAAATATTCCTTCCTTTGAGTGTTTCAAATTATAGGCAGATGATTACAATCTTATTCGTATTATTTTCTTCATAACATTTTAAAACAATTTTTGTGAATCTTGACAAGCAGCAACCAACACAGTTTTCAAAATTGAAATTGTTTTAAAAATAATAACACATCGTTTTGCAGAATATAGTACCGCTTATCTAAATATTGGCAGTCCTTCAATTTCAACGTCAACCACAAACACCTATTTTAGTGACTGCAAAATAACGTAGCTCAGAGTCATGCGCCTAAACATTAGCCAAATATATAAAAACTTGTACGGTGATATATCGGAAGACCGTTCGTGAATTAAGCTAATATTGTGATAGTTGCGCCCATGCTGACTATGATTTTATTTTTTATTAACTCATCTTGCCATGATAAAACTATATTATGACGCCTGTGGATTCAGTTCACAGCACTATAGAATCATTCATTCGTAACCGAGCAGTAAAGCCTCGTAGCGTGGGCCCACAACAAATCCTTATGGAAGACATTTTCCAAAATATATTTGTGTTATATGTATGTATATGGTTACTTGCATAATAGCGGAACTAAAATTATTAATATCGCACTGATTGCTAATCGGAGCTGATCTTGCGCACTCTAAGGAATTATAAATTTCATCACTGAAATTTAAAGATATTAAAAGTACTTAAGGGTGACAAGGCCGGTAATAGCGAAAAATTGAAAGCAGAAGAGTCATTTAAAGTGGTCACGTAATGCATGTGGGATATACATAGGTTCTGTCACAACATGTTGTGACAAATCCTAATGGGCTCTTGTTGTTGTATTCCGTTTGTTCCTTTCAAGAAATTTACTCAAAATATTCGCTATATTATTAAAATTCATTCATAAAACTAACTAAATTGTAGTGAAAATCACGTAGAAATCATTATTAAATAATAAATCATAAATTCGATTCCATCACTATCATCATTCAAAACGTTTTCACACAACTCTATTTTACTTTTCCTATTTTTTTATTACCAAAAGCGTTGAAAGCAGTTAATGTCGCCTCAATGCAATAAAACAGCTCGCATAAAACCATCACAAAGATTTTACCAAATAAATATTTCTAAATTAAGAAATTTTGTACCCAAATTAACGCAACATTTTAAGCAATTCAATAACAAATGCCAATAAGAGAACAATTGACAAAAGAAATTGATTGGCCTTGGCTCGCTATGATAATAAATTGCTAACACACACGTACCAAGCAACACCCACTCAACGAAAACAGGAACAGTAATTTGCCAATTGTTCTGCCATTTGTCACATAAAGGACATTTATGTCAATTTATCTACATTAGATTGTGTGTTTGTGTAAATTAGTAAGAACTTTCGAGCATGTGTGTATGTGTGTGTTTTTGTTATTTTTTAGTATTTGCTTTAATGATCAAAATGTTGTCATTTAATATTAATTTTTCATTACTTTTTCTCATTACAATGTTGTTTGTTTTTAATTAATATAATTTCGCAAAATTGAAAAATAAATAATTCAAATGAATGAATTAATGTCTTTTAGTTTGCGATCACATCAAGAAATTAGAATAACAAAATATGGAATCCACTGCAGAAAAAAAGCATAAAACAAATACATATGAATGTATGTATATATTTTATTTTCAACAAAATATATTTTTCGAAGCCTTTTATTTCAATATAGGCTTATCAATAAAGAACTAACCAACTGGTACGGTAACTACGAGAGGCCTGCCAGACTTGACTATTTTTTTGGTGGATAAAATGGCATTTCCACGAATGAACGATTTAACAATATTTAAGAATAAAAAGAGCCTTGAACAGATCAACAGCTTTTAATTAACTATTTAATTACAGTAACGAACAAAAGTGATAATTAAATCATACTTAATTTGTCATTTAAAACCTCAGTTGATCTCGTTAGTCATAGGAATTTATGTAGGATATTCAACAATATATATAAAAACTATGAATTAAATATTATTCTTTTGTTAAATAAAACAAATACTAATTTATTGGGCAACTACGATCGTAACTCTTAGCAATTTCTTGGCCTATACTGTAGCGGCTTATGGAATACGAACCGCCACATAACGCTATAGTTCGAGGTTTACCTTTATAAAACTTTTCTTGCTTTTACTATTTTTCGGCAGCAACAAAAGTACATTGAATATTTTAAACTAATTCTTATTCAGTTTAACCAATTTTACGATACTACCAACTTTTCCAGATAATTTCAGACCTTAAAAATTTTGTTTTTAACGATGAAAACGGAAATTCAAAAGCCAATTTCAATTTCTTTAGTCAAATAAACAATTTCGAAAATTAATTTACTATAATCAAAGACTTCATGAAATCACTGAAAACTTTCTGCGATTTCAGCAAAATCGTACATTTGTAGTGCACGGAAATCGCGCAAGAAAGTCAAAAGGATGGCATTAGAAATAGAATTAGAAGTACTCGTTGATGCCAGCTTGGGCACACGTTGCGTAAGACACAGGAAGATCTGGCTTCTAGTAGACTTCAAAACCCTTGACTAGTGGGGGAACACCTGCTGCATATACACATTTAGAAAATGCACAAAAACAAATATACAAAATAATCAATAATAATAAGTTCTTTTTGAAACTTATTTTTTTAATCTAGTCACACCCTCGTCTAGTCTGGATATGTAACGTTCGTCCTTCGTCCCTGTTGTATTACCTGCGCCAGATTTTAAATATGCTAAAATCATCGTGTTGTGTTTGCTGAGACGCTTCTATCACATTAACGTTGATTTATGCGATACCCTGTATGTACAATGTGCATATTTCCATATGATTTTCTTTGTAGTTATTTCAAATAAATTCAAATTAATTTCTCAAAAGGTCTACTTGAGTGTTTTCACTTTGTGTGTGTGTGTACGAGTATGTGCATTTAATGATGATGATGATGTTGTTTTTGCTTTTTTCCAGCTCACAGGCACTACAAACTTACGAAAAGAATAACAAGTATAAAGTTTAAGAATAGTTGAGTATTGATTTTTTTGAATGGGAAGCAGAAAAGGAAAGAAGAGAAGAAATTTTGTTTTGTACAAAAATAAATACCAACAAATGAAAGGTTTTTGTTTCTTGAGAATATTCATCAAATGTTAATGTTGGCAGAAGACTGAAATGTTTAGTGCTTTAAAAAAATTAACATTAAATATTTCACTTTTTCTGAAGGACGCCAGACTCATTAACTTGTACGAGATGTTACT
This sequence comes from Epicampocera succincta, assembly GCA_932526305.1. Lineage (NCBI taxonomy): Eukaryota > Metazoa > Arthropoda > Insecta > Diptera > Tachinidae > Epicampocera > Epicampocera succincta. Next base: position 67,445,166 of record OW052034.1, read on the forward strand.
ACAAACTTTGCATTTTTAATGAGTTTTCTTGATACATTGTTGTACATATAATTATTATTTATGTACAGTGTACAGAGTAGATCAATCATTTCGATTAAAGTGTGTTGTATGCCCAACGTTGTGCCTGCCAACAATCGAAAGTTTATTAACGACAATAATAATTCAACAATATGAGTATTAATGGCCAATAAACATAATTTGTTTGTAAGACGAATGCAAAGCAATAATTCAATGCAAATGTAAACTGGTGGTCGATTGCCGCAAGCACAAAAGTCTTTATGTATCGATTGACTTTCGACAAGTCACACACTTACACACATACATATCTGTATGGAAATAGAGTTTCATTTGAATTTCACGATACGTTTTTTAGTTAAACGTCAATGTAAAGATCATCTGAACTTCATTATTGTTTTTCAAAAGAACCTTCAGCATCAGCCATGAATGGTATGAGCAATTTACGACTATTATGACTTATAGGACACGTTGTGAGTTGCCCAGCTTTATATAGCAAGTATAACCAGAAAATTACAAGTGTCCTGAAACGTGCATATGTACATAAGTACTCACTTATGTATTATATTTTTAGAAGAGAAAAAAATTTAATTTGTCGGTTACCCGTTTTCGGTATTTGTTTTTTGGTGGAATTTGAGACATAAAACCTTTTGTTTGTTTTATGAAATTGAACAAAATTTTCGTGCAGACATAGATACATACATACATACATATTTAATTGAAGCAAAATAAAGTTTATTTTATTTATGTAGCTTAAAGTGAAATTGCCAGCTTTCTTCGCTTGGTTTTACGTTGTTGTAAAATAACTGAAAGAAAATTGAGGGCTCCCCTGATAGTTGTTCGTTGATTCATGCTCACCTTAATCCCGGCAGAAGTCTATACTTGTATATGTTACAAAGATGCATACATACATAGATGTTTACAAGTGTATGTGCATGTTTATAACATGAACACGTGAGTGAGTTTATAACATGAACACGTTTAAATGTATGTGTACTCCGCTTTTAAAACTGCGAAGCTAAATTAGTTTTGTCTCAAACTAAGATAAAAATGGGTGGTTAAGTTAATTACACGCAGGAAAGTTTGTTCATAATCAAAAACAGAATTCGGTGAAACATCAAATAAATTGTTTGAATACGGCTACAGTAAAACAATTCATACATTCCAACGAAAATTTTGCAAAAACTTTAGAAAAATGAAAACAGCCAATTGTTTCAACAAAATACTATACATACATTTATATATTATAAAAGATATTTTTTCTAATTTATTTTCAAATAAAAAAATTTGCTGATTCAAATATATTGTCTTCAAACAAACATCAAGCATAAGAAAAACTGAACCATTGCTGAACCAATAGAAATATTTGTAGCAAACAGCATAATTCTTTACACTAAAAGTTAATACATATTTTCTACAATATTTCTTTTTCTGTGTACATTTACTTATTACTTTTTTCAACGTAGCAAAACTTTTCACACTGATTATTTTGGTCAAGTTTTACTTTTTGAGTGATACTTCAAATGTCCGCATGTTTAACAAACATAAAATTTCAGCAAATATGAAAGCGACATGGAACACAATGTCATTCATACATACATACGTACATATTTCTGTGACTAAATGTTTAGCTTCTAAGCAAGTCAGAACTAAATCTTTTGCTTTTTTAAGAAATTCCATTAATTTGTAAAGTTACCAGACTACGAAACTTGTTGACAACTTATTGCACGTACCTGAAGCTTCATTTCATTTAAATAAATTTTTAACGCAATAAAAATTAAATCATATTATAGTAGAACGTTGTTGAAAGTTAAGAAAAATATTTTAACTCTATAAATCTCCACACAACATTAACAAATCTGCTTTAATCCTTTTGTCTTAAATCTAAGCAGACTTAAGCGTAATGACAAATTAAATTCTATGGTTCGTAATTATCTAAAAAAATTAAAAATACTTTCGATGAAATTAAACGTTATAATATTGGTAAATTAAAACTAGGGAAGCAAAAAAAAGGATCAATGTAATTTTTGATTTATATTATGTCTAATGAAATCTATGTTAAAATTGATAGCAGGCGGAGCTCCGGCTCGAATTGACAAAAAAATTAGCGACTCGGAGGGAAAAACTGAAAGTAATTTTCGTATCTTGTAAATAGAGGAAATTCAGCAAACAAAAACCTCTCTAATTTTTGGTAAAAGTGTTAATTTAAAATGTTTACACTTTGATTACAAAATTTAGGATTTAATTTTTTGTTTTTTTTTTTCAGGGCGTAATCTGAGTTGATATGTCACAATCGTGACTCATAATCGCGACTCATAATTATATAATTAAGCTAACAATTATCAGTGGTAAAAGTAGAAAAAAGATATTAATATAAATTTTGTTCATTTCTAGAGTGAATAATGTACAGTCCAAACTGCCTTTATTTGATCAGCAGCATCAGAAAATGAGTGCAATTTTCCAGTTAAAGCAAACCTGCAATAAAACACCATCAAAAATAGTAAATCAAATTCGTGCAACTTCACGCTCACTTTGTTCTTGGCTTAGTGCAGAAATACTTTGGCCACAATGATACGCAGAATCGTGAAATTGTCTTAAAAAAAGGAACTAAAAGAAATATGGTGTAAAAAGTTTTATAAAAAAGGCTTTCAAGCCTGCTGATGAATAGGGTAGCACTTACGCAATTAAACTACACAAAAGACGGATATATTTTTATGTTTTGAAAATATTACGGTAAAAAAATGTCAATGAATTTTTGTCTGGGGGAAAAAAATTCCAATAACTATTTTTGCAGAAAAAAAAAATCAAGTTTAATTAAATATTGCTTAAAGAATTGGTTAAAGAGATATTTGAATCGACAATTTTTTTATTTAGAAATATATTGAAGATATATAATTTATTTTCTTTGTTTCAAAATTTGGTTACTTTCGTTCAACGAATATTTTTACGAAATTGTTGCTTAAAACCTTGAGTCACTTTACAGGTCGCTGTTCAACCAATTTATTAGTAGATTCAAGGAATTTCGTTGTTGAATAAACAAAACTTGTTTTTTGTGGTAGGAACAAGAAACGCAAAAAAATCCTAATTGCTTTTATGACGTACAATCTTACAAGAAATATTTAAAGGCAATATTTTGCCATATTTTTCATTAAATACTGTTTTATGGTTTTATTAAATACTGTTTATTTTAGAACTGAAATGATTTACATTTAATAACCACTACGAACACCATTAAATATGTATACATTTATTTTGTGCAAATAAATTTGTTGTGGCTGTAAAGCAATAGAAACAAATAAAGTATTACGTTTTTCGAAATACATACATACATACATATGTATATGTTTATGTATGTAAAATCAATAATTTGTGGGCCTGTTAAGACAACGACGTGAATTCAAAATTTCAACAATTTATTACACCAAATAAATTGCAAATAAAAAACACTTAAAACGACTGAGACCGTCGCGCCTGTTGCCACCCAATAATTTAAACACATTTTGACAATATATTTTGACACACAAACAACAAATCTATAGGCACACATTCATACATACAAGGGAAGGTAAATGTGTCTGTTTGTGTGCGTTGATTTTTTTTACACATAAAACGTTATCGACCTTTCTATAAGAAAAGGTAACAAATGCAAAACTAAAAAAAAAATCATATTCTAGTTCTGTTGACGACCCGCTGGTTGGCCGTTGTTTCTTCTTCTTCTTCTTCATTTGCCACAAGTTTCTTATTGAAATTCGAATGTAAGTGGGTGGCAGTGACTGTGGCAAGTTGTTGGGTTCAGTTGCATGAATAACTGATTGCAAGTGAACACGCTTTCTGTTTATTTGCTTCCTGTTAAAGTTCTATTAAACGTCCGTCTACGGGAGGGTTTGTCGGAAAACAACGCTACTGTTGTTATGCCACTTTCATACGAAGTCTTCAATTTAGTTTCAGAAACGAACAGTAAAATTGTTAAAAAAAAAAGGTAAAATTAGTTTTCTTACAGAAAAAAATTATATTTTTATATGATTTTTTTCTGTTAATAATTAATTCAAAAAACCTTTGGATAAAATTTGCCGTTTTCATTATTCAAAATGAAACGATTTCTGTGCAAAAAAAAAATAGGGGTTCAGAAGTTCAAGTATTCGAAAAGGATTTTCGCTGGCATCGTTAAATTCAGACAAGACAAGTTAAAGGAAACAAATATAATGGATCATTTGCAAATTCATTAGAACTCTCCAAGTCGTATTTCATATTCATACAGCCCACACAGTATTGATACAGTGTTGCTATTATATGAAGCATAATTATTAATTACAAGTGACTGACAACGTTGGTGTTGGCGAACTTTTGAATGGTTGACGCAAAAGTTCGGCCGCGAATTCGCCCATTAATTTTTCTTCTTTAATATATTGTTGTCAACAAATATTTTTCAACATCATCTTTGTTGTATGTATTTATGTAGATATATATTTTATGATTTTTAATTTATTTAATGAAATTCAATAGTTTCTTTCGAAGTTTCTTCTTTAGCTTGATTACAAACTATTTTTTTTAATCGTTCTTTATTGCGGTTGAATCCTTTCCTCTTAAATGTCAACTTTTCATATTTTCAATTAAAGTTGAAAATAAGTTCAATTACGTTGACAAACCTAAAATAAAACTTAATGGGTTTTCGTGGTTTCATATTTTTAAAGCAAAAATTGCTTGATGATAACAATTTTCGAAAGAAAAAACTTTGCATTTTTAGTCCAAATGAAAAGATATATCTTTTATTTGGTTTTTACCCCTATAGTTAAAAAGTATGTTGAGTGATTTGTACAATTTTGCCCGCGTTTGATACGATACAATTAAATAATATATTATTAAGAAATTTATTTCTATATGTTATGGAGAAATCTTTTTCTCTTTTTATTCCTAAAACAAGCAAAACCACTTGAGACAAAGTTGTCCTTTTTTGGCTCACAAAAATGATTAGAAAATCAAATATTTTCATAAAATTTTTTAATTTTTTTACACACATGCAAACACACACGCGCCCTAGCAAAGGATGTATAACACTGTATAACATTTTCTGAAAACTAAATAATTTTTGAAACAACATACTATAGTTTAAAGAAATCTGGCATCAGCCTTGGAAGTTTGTTTGTATGTATCTCTTGTTACATTTGCTTAAGTTTTCATGGGCATATCACGACAACCTTAAAAGGAAATTTAAACGGTAACACAAGCCCAAGTTTTTAGTAGAAGAACACTGATGGTATCGTCGGAACTTAATATGTAATGAAACCATACGACATAGAAAGAAAATACGGATGAAAATTTTACAGTCGTACAGCTCTCATCGTTTTTAAAAATTTTTTAATTTCCTCACACATCATTAGATCAGGGATGTATTTTTATGTAAGCATTTTACTTTGTTTAGGTCTTTTACCAATCGTGTAAACGTAAAAAAATCTATCGTAAGATTTTTATTCTCATTTTTAAAATACGGAGATAATTTCATGTGATTTTCTTTGTGGTTTTCCGTACGACTTGTATTACCGTCTAAATCCCGTCTAAAATTTTTGATTCAAGAAACAACTCACAAAGTGCTTTATGCTTAATCCAAGTTGTAATTAAAAAAAAAAAATTCTTTCTCACAGGACCTCTAAATTCACTCTGCGATAATATTTTTAAAAATAATGTTCACTTATTTCGTCTCAATTTTAATTTTTGAGTCGACCAGGATGAGGCAACTTAATAACAGTTGAAATTGCGAGCGCAGCTGACAATTTTTATTTATCTTTTAGCCAAATTGGAATTAGGAATTCAACGAGTTTTATTGTTGTGCCAGAAAATTCAGCTGCTATGAATTCGGCTTGAAGCAGGACTTATCACATGGCATTCGATTTTGTATCATACGACATCCAAATTACCTAATTACTGATTACAATTTGCATTTTCTTAATGTTTGCACTCAGATGGTAAAAATTGTAAATCTAGAAAACCAAAAAGCATGACAATTTTTTTTTTATTAATTCATAAACACACATTCATACAGCTGCTACTTCCATTTCTTACTAAAATTAACTTAAACAAACAAATTGCAAACTTAATTCGATGTTTCTTAAAAGATTGGGCAACTAGAAACGCGATTAATTAAAAACGTCAGGAACAGAGTTTGTCGTTAAAACGTCAAAATGCAATTTTCAGCAGCAGATAAGTCGTAAAGTACGGCAACTGTGTATGTGTATGACGTATGTGACTACATAAAAATATATGAATGTAAGTATGTTATTTTTTTTAATCGTAACATTTTTAAATCCAATTTTTTTTATTTATTCTAACAGATCGAAGAGGTAAAATCCTGAATTTGAACTTGACAATAATACTGCCAACGATAGCAACGGTTTTCCAGATATTAAGTAAAACGCAAAAAGGTGAATTGTATCTTATATTGAAAACTCCAAAATAAAAAACATAAAAAAATTTTTATTTTAACAAAAAATTGCGCTTAAATTCATGAAAAAAAGGAAAACAATTTGTATAGAGAAATGGACTCCAAATACCATGAAAAATTGTATATATATGCACACACATACATACATAAATACATACATATGTATTGTATATTGGAAAAATATAGAGCTTAAAATAACAAGTATTACATTTTGTTTTTATAAAATTTCAATTAACAATGAATATCAAAGCACCCCTGTTTATATGTACGACGTCTGTTCAAAAATTGGTCAAATTTAAAATTTTGTAAAGAAATATTTATATATTCATCAATTTCTATTCTGTCCCCTGATATAATAGACTTGTGGCAGAGCTTTTCCAATTCTCGAAGCAGATTTGGTGTGCACTTTTTGGCTTCTCGATGAGTTCTTTCAGCTTTTATCCCTCCAATTGTCGCAAAACGCTATCATGTCATATGCCTCTTTAGTCTTGGGAACACTTATGATTTGCAGTGTTGGTTTTGGGCAAAACTTTCTGGTTTTTTTTTTGGTAAAAATTAAGCACTTTTGGAACGAACTTTACTGCCACACGCTCCGCGCCCAACATTTATTCAATGTGCCAACCGATATGCTGACAACCTCAGCTCAAAGTTCTCTAATAGAGATTCGACGATTCCCCATAACAAATTTTTTCATTTACTTATCATTTTTCCCGGTTGTTGATGTGCTGGGGCATCCAGGGCGAGCGTCGTTGTTCACAGCTACGATCTGTTAACATTTCAAGTGCTTTCGGGTACTTAAACACATTTTTTGCACAAATTTTAGTGCAAATTCTTTGACCTACTTTTTTCGACAGCAGAATATCGCGGATCACGCAAAACACTTCTATCTTTTAAGCCTCCCACAATTAAACTAAATGTGCTGAATTGTGTTCTGAAACACAGAAAAACCTTAATCGAATGCATACGTAGCCCGCGAAATTTGAAAACTCACCTTGTCTGTTGAACCAACCTCGTATGTATTTATTTACTTGGACACATGTATGTCTACGCATTCAAACAAAAGCTGATGTCTTTCGTCATTAAATTAAGTCCTTAAATTATTGAACTAAATAACATTATCGTTGTCATTAGCATTTTTACAATAAAGATTTCAAATAATTCATTAATAATTCAACACACGTCACTTACTTCACTTACTAAAATTGTTCAAATAGTTGTGATGTGAATGGTCTAAGTAAATTTTTTGTTTGCTTTCAAGGACAATGTCACCTTCTTACAATTTTTTTCTTTATTTCGGTTATAAACCGCTTGAATATTTCCGTTTCTTTTTGTTTTTGAAAATTTGGAAGTAAGAAACTGTTACACAGCTAAACTTGCAAATAACTGAAGTGATCTTTTCGTAAGATTTTTTCTTTTATCACTCTTTAGACTATTTTCTTTAAGACACTTCTCCAGAGGTCAAGTTTAGTGTTAAATAATAAGCATTTTGGCTGAATGGAAACTTTTACTTTTGTGTAAATACTTTTTAAGTTTCTCTGTTTTTTAGTTCCTTAATAAAAACTTGTGCAACGATTTTTTCCAAGAAATTAAAAAGCCTCCAGAGAAAAAGATACTGATTCAGTGCAAAAAATTCTCGATAAGAGGTTATAAAAAATGTAAAATCTTATTGTAGTAAAATTTAATTACATATAAGAAAAAATATGAAAATTAAATGTTCTTAGTGCAAGTATATATCGAACATATACATACAAAAATGTAGTAAAATTTTGTAAGAAGTTTTGGTGGCTTTTGTGAATAATAGCGTATCTACAAAGTTCAAGCTTTGGAGGAGAGCACAAAATAGTTCTTTTTGAACCTGGTGTCTCAGTTTAAACAATTTTCAACTTTCATATAGCTACAGGTTATTACAAATTATTTTGAGAAAGGATTTTCTTAAGAATTGCAGTCTGCAAGAGAAACAAATATACATACTATGAAATCACGTTCCGGTACAACAATATATTTATATCTGTGTAAGTGATTGCCGCTGAATACGAATAGTGCCGGAGCAAACCCACATGCGTTCACATAAAACAATTTAAATGGCTGTGTATTTCTGTATAAGGACACAAGTAACCCTTTTTAAAAACAATCATGTTTATTATGGTTCTCAAAATATTCCAGATCAAAGGAACTTCGAGTATTTTTCTTTAAACTTTTACAAACTCTCGAAGATTTCGAGAGCCGTAATACGCATGAATGTTTGTCCACATTCTACATTAATTAGTTCGAAACTCGGAAATACGGAAAACTTGGCATCTAGCCAATGTTGCCTATTCCTCGGACTAACACAATTTAACGGGTTTTGTTATTAAACATTGTGCTACATTGTTTTGCGTTTGCAAACAAACTATGTTAAAACAAAACAATTTGCCTTCATAAACTCGAAATGAAGAAAATTGAACATAAGTTGTTTTACATGAAAACGACAGGTATTTGAACTAAAACTCATTTCAATTGCATTTTAATTTTTATCAATATGCCCAGAATAGATTCCTTCTCTCAAGGACACAATAGGTTTGAAGAGGTTGAGTGAAAGAGTCATATATATGAGACAGCAAAAACAAAGAAAAGCTGTTTTCAGCAACACCCACAGCGACCATTCAATTTTAAACCAAAGATACATTTTGCCTACAAGTAGGCTACAATTTTTTGTTGTGCAGTTGAGAAATGTTTTCATTTATTTTTCTGAATTCTCGAAAATGTTTAGCAGACTTAAGCAAATGGAATTGTTCATAACTAAATCCAAAGCATTCATAAAAATGTGAACTATTATGATGCAGAAAATTCTTTTGTATAGTTTTGTTTTAGTAATTTTAGTCTGATTTTATAAATTGTTTCGTAGGCTTCACACGATCTAAACGGTGGCTTAACAGAAGTATATATGTACATATGTATGTGGATTTATGCTTGAAAAGTATTGACTGCTTAAGAAACTACAACTCAAAAATATATGTGTGCATATGCATTTGTCTGCTTAAACAGTGGGGCCTCGATTATCCGTTATTTGGTTAACCGGCAAGAAATATAATATTTTTCTCAACATCAATTTAACTTTTTTCTTTTTTATATCCGATATTCGTGATTAACTCTATTACACGCGACTGCAAAGTATATATATTTTGTTGACTGAGTCAAAATCATGCACTACGGACAATCGAGGTCTCAGTGCATGTTTGCTTGATAAATATTTAAAAGCAAATGTTTTTTCTTTCTTTTTTTACTGTCAGAGTGTAGTACAAATGGCTTTATTTAGAAACGTATGACGTGAATTTTTAAAACATCAGATAATTTATTTAATTTTTCAAGTTTCATTAAGGTATTTTTTTGCACATTAATCATTCAGGGGAAAAATTTGCGCACTCCTGCGCACATCGCTAAATAAAACAATTCTGAAAATAATCGTTTTCTATTTACAAAATAAAACAATTATTAAAAAGAATATTTAATTTTTGTCTTCTTCATCTTCTTTGTTGATGATGACGCTAATATATACATATATTATAGAAATTAACCAAATAAGCTTAAAATATTTATATCTCATATCCTTATACTTAGAACATAAAAACATATCGTTGTAATTGGTTTATTTTTGTGGTTAAATTTATAAAACTATTTTTCAATGGCTCATCTCAAACAGCGATCAATTTAGTTTTGTTGTTAAATATAGTCGTGTTATGGAAATAATGTTAAAAATATCTTCCTTTTCTTATAATATGTTTTTAATGTCAATAGTACAGCCCACTGTAGAGCAAGTTTTGTAATGCAGCATTCCAAACTGGGGTACTCTACATTCTCATACTCATACATTGGTTACCGCCACTCATAAATCGCTAATATGACATTACTGTTACCGCCACTCATAAATCGCTAATATGACATTACTGTTACCGCCACTCATAAATCGCTGATATGACATTACTGTTATCGATATGTAGAGAGATGAGCATGGCAAAATGTTCAATTATTCCTTTTAATTTTCCACGCGGTATAATTATGAGGCCATATTTAATCGAGACCACATACATAAGTATATAAAACACCTACATAGATTTAAGATATTCATTCGTTCAGGTCATAAGGATTACGAAGCTTCGCTTGGAGTAGCCATACATAAAAGTTAGTATATCAGCAGTTTAGTATGTAAGTTTGTATAATGAATTTATTTATAATTTTAGGAATTTTAACATATTAAAGCGTAAGAATAAAGAATTAAAGTTTTCTAAAATTCTTACACTTGTTGTGTTTAAAATCCACATTGGCTATCTTGAGCTTGGGCCGCTTTACCCGCAACACTCAGGTAAAGTCGAGAAGGGGTCTCTCGGTTGACATGGAATTGAAAACTGTAGGAAGTTCATGTATAGGGTTATTGTTATGTGCCGCTTTCACATAGCAGCGGTGGTGAGCTGTTGATAAGATCACCAATTAGATTTGGTCTACCATCAGGCCTGATAGGTGCTGATTTGAATCAGTTTTATAATATGTCAGCAATAGGGACATACATTTGTATAATAATTTCTACTTATGACCCTATTTTAATTTTGTACTTAAATATAAAATTAGTTAATTTTTTTTTTTAATTCGCTTTCAGTTTTTCAATTATAAATAATTGTTGTCATTTAATTGCACTTGAACTAATCCAGCATTATTTAATTTCCAAATATATAATATGGAAAACGTTGGCCCAGAACAGCTCTTTTTTATCGTACAAGCGGAAATCTTTTTTAAGAATTAAATTCTGTTAGAATGACTTCTTACGCTGTTATGTGTGTTTTGTAACTTTTTTTGTCGGAAACAATTATAGAACTTGTTTTGAAGCAGCCTTAGGGTCCGGTTATCGCGAAAATTCAGCTTCCCCAAGAGATGCAGCCTTTAATCAGTCGCAAAAACCAAGTGTACATACATATATACATACATACAAATACCTATATGTATGTTTGTGTATATTAAAACGTATTTAAATTTAGCTTTTAGAAATAAAAATGCATACTCTGGTGGTAAGCAGAAACACTTTAAAGATTACTAAACGTTGTACGTTAAGCGAATACCCTCAATATTTATTTAAAATTAATCGCACAAATGTTGTTAATTTAACATTTATAATATAAAACCAGTTGTTCTTGATTTAACTTTTGCTAGGTTTAAGCCATTAAATCAATATTAAATATCGGAAACTGCAATGATTTCAAATAAACATGTTCAGAAACATAAACGTGCATATGTATGCATGTATATATGATATTCCCATTTGTACATATACACTTATGTACGATTATTTCTTCATCGATATTTGTGCACGTATGTATCCGTACATACACATATACATACATCTTACAATCATATATGTATATGTACATACATGTGTGTATATATGTGTCTATAAATATACACAGATGTATGTATGAGTGTAAATATTGCCAGGAAAATTCACCTTCAGAAAAGAACATGTTACCGCACAAAAATATATAGCAAATATATATATATGCATATATATATATATACATGCGTGTGTGTGCGTGCATGTATGTTTACTTTCCTTCATATGTACATACGTACAATAACTGTGTGCTCGTGTGTGTGTATGCATAAATCAACAAAAACTAAACTATCGGTTTAACTCTGCTCAGATACTCTCCCTCAACCAAAATCGCAACCAAACAAACAGCGACGAGGTAAAGAAACAAAAATCTATACATTTTCACATCGTTAAGGTATTAAAAAGTGGTGGAATTTTATTTCTTGTTCTTTTCGGTTCATAATATGTATGTAAAGAGTATCAATGAATATAAATGAATTTGTGAAATGGCATTAAGATGTGGTAAACAAAAAGAAAACCGAAAAACAAAAACATTACGAGAACTTCGACACACGGCAGAAAAACAAAGTAAAAATGTGAATACTTTTTATGACGTTAAAGATTAAAATGGTGATGACGACAAAAGAATAAAATTTTTACGACAAAAGAAACAAAAACTCTCAAGAGAAAAAGTAAAAACTACATACATAAAAACAAAGCAAAATGGCGGCGTTGACAAATGTTTACATACATATACATACATATGTATGTACATACATATCTTTTTAAATTAAGCGAACAAAACTGTCTAAGACATTTATTAAGAACGAAAAGAGTATTTTAGCCAAGCAATAAATTATGAGCAAGATATCAGAGTCTAGCATTTTTGAGCTGGATAAATAAATAGTCTGCCTGGATTACTAACTTATGTGGAATATTTCATGGATACATATATTTACTACGTATACGTTAAATATTGGCACCGATGTTTGCCGGTTTTGATCCCTAGTTAATTTTTTAACTGATGTTAGATTTTACCTGGTTGCTACTGTTATGGCAAATTTTAAGTCTAATGTATTTAAAATATCATTTAAGGGGCCAAAGTCACAGAAGAAAGAGTCAAAATAAATTGACGAAAACATTGATATTTGAAATACTATAACAAAAGGGAATGAATATTAAAAATAAAAGTTATTTTTCAAAAAAAAATCTTTTTTTATTAGTAGAACTTAAGTCAAAATTGTTTGTCTTAATTGAAACAAGCCGCATCAAAATAAATTATTTTGAAAATATAAAAATCACAAATATTTTAATTGTTATTCAGGGAGAGAGTCCCTGAAGAACGTGGCGCAGTGATCTACAGCCATGTACTATATGTAACCGTCTCTTTAACTAACAGTTCAGAATTTCAGGCTTAATTCGTACTCAAAACTCTGGGTGTTTCTGCAAACAAGTAAAAAGCTTTGCAACTTTCTTTTCGCTGTTAAAACTAAAACATTTCTTAACAACAATTTAATATTTTTATAAAGAAAATTGATATATTTTTCAACATCCAAACATAATTCGGATGAACTCTAAGCAAAACTTAGTCTGGTCACTCCAAAGAGGAGGTCAGCATTTAGTCTTGGTTCAGCAAACAAAACCCTTAAACTTCCTTCATCAAACACTATTTAAGGGCAGATTTAGTAAAAGTTATGCCGAAATTCTAAACTTTAAACTCTATTTGATGTTTCAGGTTACTTTTGACTTAATATTTACTTGATTTTATATCATCCCTCCATACACCGCCGCAGTTTGATGTGCGCCAAGGCAAAACCTGCTCCCCGGCGAGACCTCACCTGCGATAATAACACCAGTAGAACGAACATCGCCGCCACAAACACAATCTTCATTAGATTTAGATTTTTATAGAAACCTGCTGGATGAAGACGAGGATCTTTTAGCCCATATTTTGGAAATAAAGCAGGTATTAGTTTTGACTTGTTTCATCAAAAAACAAAAACAAACAAAAAGGTTTCAACACCAAACGTTTATCCACCACCACCAACAACAGCCCTCCATTTAACTAATTGGGCCCGCTGAACCGAAGGACATAAGGTCGACAACTTCTGTTATAGTAGAATGTTTTGCTTTTAGAATAATTTGTGTATGAATGTGCGACAAACCAGTGCACGAATAAGTAAGTAAACATTTACGTGTGTATGTGTGTACGTATGTATGTATGTGTGCGGTTACAAATGGGGCCCTATTTAATAGTTTGTTAATTATTTCGAAATTTCCTGAGGAGCACCTAAAAAGAATGTCAAAAGGCAACCAGCCGCAATCAAGTGCTTTTTTTTTGTTAAACTTAAATTAGAAAAATTATGAACAACTTGAACAAAAACAATATAAATAAAATTAAATTAATGGTACAAAAGCAAAAAAGAGTTTGTGGGACTTACATAATTAAAATATACAACTTTTGACATTTCGATGACCTTAGTTGCTTTTACATTTACTTGGTAGTGGCTGCGAGTGTGTATGTGAGGGTATATCTGAACGCGCGTGTGTGTGAGTGTTTATGTGAAAGAGTGTGTGTGTACTACAAATATTTTCGTGTTAACAAATCTCTAGGTTGTATAAGCGCGTGAAAAATATTATTTAAAGTAAAAACAATAACATGTGCATATATATATATGTATGTATGTGCATACAAGTATAAAAACATATAAAAAATACTTGACAATTATATGCAAATAAAAAAGGAAACAGAGACATTTTTAAAGTAAAATAAAAGCAAAAAACAACTGAAAGAATTTCAAAATCATTGTTTAAGCTTTTTCTCGCTGCCGTTTTGTCAGCAACTTAACCTAGTTCCAAGTGTTTCATATCATGACATTTCATTTCCCATTTGCTTTTCTTGCTCAACAGCTGAATAACTCGCACGCTTGCAAGTACATGCTTCTATACATGTGTACATACATGCATACATACATACATAAGCTTGCAAGCATGTGCATGTTTAAGTGCAAATATATAACAACCATTTGCTTTTTATCCTTTAGCTGTCAAAAGCAACAAAACCATTTTAAGAAAAATATTGTGTATTTTCTCACAAATATGGCTGCGTAGGAGTGGCTTGTGTGAATTGTTTGGCATTTTCTCAACCCACACATTTTCAAGCATTTAAAAGCGATTTATTTTTTGTCTTCCTGGCGTAGGAGGAGTTAATTCGTTATGCTCATTTATTCTCTTCGCCATTTTCATATTCTCTATTCTTAATTCA
Source organism: Epicampocera succincta (assembly GCA_932526305.1). Taxonomy (NCBI): domain Eukaryota; kingdom Metazoa; phylum Arthropoda; class Insecta; order Diptera; family Tachinidae; genus Epicampocera; species Epicampocera succincta. Next base: position 67,460,217 of record OW052034.1, read on the forward strand.
CAGTATAAGGAATGAAAAGGGGGGTCAAATACTTTCCATTGGAAAACTATTCATTCTTACCCCAACTGGATACTCTGTCGAGTTCCAATGGAACTACGCTTGTCAGCTGTTTTACACAAACATTCCGTTAGTGAACCGTTCTTTGTGTATAAGAGGGGAATGATTTTGTTCGAGCTTTTAAGGAGAGCATTTTGTTGGAGAGATACAAAATACAAATTTGTATGCGCATCATATTTTTCTTTAATAACTTGTAAAATAATAAGACTGCTGTATGACGTGCTAATTTTAAATCATCCATAAGTTATGACGTGACTTAAACTTCTGACGGCAAATAATTATACACTGTATTATAAAGTGAGTGGCCAACTTTCAAAATATTATAGTGGTGTTTCACATCGTTATAGCTGAGGTGTTGTTTAACGGAGTGCCGAAAAGCAGGCGGCACGAAATTTATTACGTCACCAATCTATATTTAAATAAAATTTGTTCAATCGCAAGTTACAAAAACCCCTTTTTCCGTCAGCTGTTTTTTTTTTGACTTATTTTCCATTCAAAAATGGACTTTCTTTTTTGCACAATACTGTAGGTTTTCAAGCCCCCAAAATAAGTTTCTTCCACTATTTCGATTCGTTTAAAATATTTGTTTCTTTTTTCAGCTAATAATCTGTCAAAAATCCTCAAAGCGTTGAAAACGCGTTTCAACTTTCTGCTGCCTACGCGTCGAAATGTTCTTTCGATGCAACTTGTTCTATGAAAATACACTATTTTAACTTTTTTGGACAAAAGTCTAGAAGCACTAAAGCGTTGTGTCTATTCCTACCCTAAAGTGACAACCACTTTGTTTATTTACTTCGCTTATTAAAGTTGTTAAATCGTGGGGTAAAAGACATAAAATGTATAATTCCGACATCAAAATAGAAAATAAAAAATATAGTACAAAAACATCCGGTGTTTTTTGTAATTCCATTTCAAAGTTGAGTCATTTAGGTTTTGTTCCCAAATATAACTACAACAATTTGCAACTTGCTTCTATTTTTAAAACTGATTTTACTAAATAAACAACAATTAGTTATTTGTCAACAAAAACTAAGATCTTAAAAGGCCATTTTTTTTAAAATCAATGCAAGTCAGATACTTGAACTTGAATTCATCAATAATTTTACACAAATTACTCGATCAAGACTGCATCTAAAATGTGAAGTATCTTTAAAAAGTTGTTAATGTTGTGCAATTATTACCCATTTACACGATTATAATTTTAACAACAACACATTTACACAGAAAACATTATTGTAAACAAATCAATAAACCATTTCAATAAATATTTTTACTGATTCAACACAAGTTTTTTTTACGCTGACTTCAGGTTCAAGCAATGGTAACAAAATGTATTTAGGTCAGCGATTCTGTTGTTTGAAAATATATTAAAATTCAAAGAAACAAAAAAATTGTCTTAAATGTTATATTTTCTTTGTTGGAAATATGTCGTTAGCAAAATTATTGTTCGACTCCACGAATTCCTCAATCGATCCATATTCAAACAATTTATTTACTGGTTTAGCGAAACCCATTGCTGAATACGGTAAAAAAAAATGTCTGTGTAACAACAGTGGAAACTTTTTATTAAATTTTTTTAATATTTTCTGCTCAAAAATGCTCTCATATCGCCAACAAAATCCATTTATTGTGCAAATAAGCAAGATCAGTACCAGTTATTACTGCGTTCACTGGTTGCATTGATTTAATGCTTTAAGCCACCATTCACTTGCAATTATTTTGATGGCAAAGCAACAACAACAACAACAACAACCGAAACAGCTTTTAAGGCAAATTTGCTGCTGTTCAGATGATGATGATACTTTTTGTTTCAATTAATTGCAAGTAAATTTGTCGATGTTTAAGCCCAAACTATTCAAACCAAATAATAATTGTATTTTTATAACTCGTTGCATTTATGCTTTAAAAAATATACATACATACATACGTACATACATATATTTAATTTTGTTGAATATTTACTTTCATTTTTAGAGTTCTAGGTTATTGTCTTAATTATTATTTGTTTTTTTTTTTGTTTGTTTTGGCTTTAAAAACATTTGGATGTCACGTGATACCCGTATCAAGATGTTATACAAAATTGGTTATTTCCATTTCCCCAAACCACTATATCGCCACCATTTGTAAAGAGTATTTCAAGTTAATTGTTTTTCATTTTTAAAGATTTTGTATAATGATTACGGAGAGTGATTTTGGTTAAGAAGTTATCTGGCAGGAGCCAAAGTTCATGTGCGAGATCTGTTCGAAAAATACGTAAATTTTTTTTAGTTTTTTTTCGTCTCTTTTTTTTTTTTTGTAGTTGTAGTCTATTTGTGAGAGGTATAAAAGTTTTAAATGGTTTCTTTGTTTGGCGATTTTCTGCTGTCGAAAAAGTAGACTAACAAATTTGCATAAAATTTGAATAAAAAATGGCCAACAACACTGGAAATGTTAACAGGGGCATAAGTTAATGGTACTCTGAGTGAGAAAAGTGTTTACTAGTCTTACAAGCTTTTCAAAGAAGGTCGAGAAAATGCAAATGACGACACTCGCCCCGAACACTCCAGCATACAAGAAGTTGCTGAGGATGTGGGCAAATCGCCTCGCCGCTTGCAAGAAGCAATACAAAGGAAATGTCAGGAATCGAGGAGAAACCATTTATGGCCCTGTATCGCCTTAATCATGCTTCAGCCTTAAATTTGGCCCCGAAATCTTTTTCTGTTCCCAAGATTGAGCAGTGTCTTAAAAGGACGGCATTTGGCGACTAGGAACTAAAAATCAAATCGCACAGAGAGCTGGGATATATTAAAACGTGCATATCAGAACTGCTTCGAGGATCGGAAGGGTGTATGTATTATATCTCTTTGAAGGAGGCAGAATAGAAATAAATTAAAATTCATCTTATTTTTTGAAGAGACCTCGTATATTTGTATATATTTGCCATAAATTTGTTAGCAATTATTACTGTTTTGGATTTAATTACGATTTTTCGTCAATGTGGGCCAGTAACGGAGTACCACCATATATCATAATATTTTTATTGAAAAGAATGTTGTTTTCTACATGTTCAACAGAAATTGTTTACTGAAATAACCAATTTATTTGCTGAACTTAGCTAAAAAAAAGGCTTTATCTTCAATCAAATAGTGAAGTTTTCGTCTAGATTACGGACCAAAGATAGTGCCATTCACTGAATCGACAAAAAACTTTTGTTGCAAAGTAAAATAGTTTTTTGTTTGTTGTTTCATTTTTGGATCAACATATTGTCCTTCTATTTTTTGTTTGTTTAATTCTACAACAAACAACTTGCCCGAAGAAATATTTGTGATATTTTTTCTGCGTAATTCCTTTTAATTTCATTATGGTACACAAAACAGCCAAATGAAAATTGACAACGGAGTTCGAACGTGTTTAGATAAAGCCCTGGATTTTCCCCACATATTTTTGTTAAGAGTTGTAATAGCTTTAAGGTTTCCGTTGAACTTGACGCTCTCATTTACGATAAATGTTGTTATTGTTTTATTTATTTGATTGGTGATTGTTGGCGCTAAAAACAGCCGCTGGCCCTATAAGGAGTTACAAAACAGTTTAAAATAGTGTAAAAATTAAAATTGCCGTAAAAGTAAAAGGCAAAGTGTAATAACCAACATAATGATTTATTAACAATTTTCGTTGGTTATTTATGTATGTATTGGCTACAAAAATAACGTAAAGTAACGTTACAATTCCAAAAATGGGAATAATTCCAATTAAGAGAGGAAATCAAAATAGAAATAACTTTTAATTATTATCTCACGGCAGCTCTGGCCTAAAGAACAGCATTTCTTAAGTGCGGTCAGTGGAGAGTGTTGGGCCCCAATCGCGTAAATTAAACGATTTGTTTCGCAGTTCTTTGGTGTATCGAGAACAGGTAGTCACGCAGGTTAGCACCCCCCCCCCCCCCCCCCCCCCATTTTTGGGTAAACTACATATATATAAATTTAGAAAAAATTATACATTCACATATTTACAAATCTATATACTTAAATACATAGAGTTACAATTATATACGTATTTATGCATGTACATATTGATATCTTAATTTATTTAATATGTACACGAAAAACCACCAACAACAAAAATATGACAAATAACACTTAAATCCAACTCCATTTGTGGTACCAGAATGATGTGCATTTTATACGAGTATCGTTCGATACGCTGTCATCGATAATGCTGACGAAATGAATTATTGTTACCAAATAAATTTGATGAGTTTGACGCTAATTTTTACGTCAAGGTCTTTTATTATTGTACCTTTTCTTCCATCGTGTAATTTCTACAAAAGTGATTTATTTGAACACTTTAAAAATATCTCACTTAAAGTAGATATTCCAAATTATTCAGCATTTTAAATCTGTTTAAAGAAGAAGACAAAACTCACACACACACATATATATATCTCTAAAGAGTTTTATCAAGCAAAATAAATAAAAATGTCTTCATAATTAAAACCTTTATTTAGTTTTTTTTGTTTGAAGATGCCACTTTAAACGTTGAAAGTAAATTTTTTCCCATCTGTTTGCCTGTATACAAAAAAAAATAAGTTGGATATTTCGAGAACGACCAATTGAGATCAAATATTTATTAAATAATACATATTTACACACACAACCATAAGTGTTACCACAAGTGTCTATCCTACTTTTTAAATAGGTCAAAATGTGAAAAAATACAAAAAATATGTTTATGTAATTCATAGTTTTTGGTAAGAAAACGACAAAAAAGAGAAACAAAACAAATGTAATGTGAAAAATAAATGAGAAAATTGTGGGAATCTGCTATTTAATTTTGATTTTTTTTTTTTTTGAATATCGAGTTTCTTTATCTTCTTATTATTACATTTTGCACATTCTCGCGTTGTAAAGGCATTTTCCGTAAGGAAAATGAAACTTGGTGGAAGAAAAAGATCTTTTATTTATTGAAAGACTAATGTTTATGCCAATATGAAATATGAAATACAACATCGTTCAAATATCCTTGGCCGCATTTTAGGACGGCAATGTTCCGATTAGTTCGATTTTCAAAGACTCTGTTGTTCAGGTCCTGCTGAATTTAATTTAAGGGCCCCTGTCAATTGGACCTATTCGCATAGGCCTGTGGCTTCAGGAAACTCCCACAAGAATTAAGTCCATGCTTATGATCTGACAACATTTCTGCGAGAAATTACCATATCCTTAAACCGTTTGGATCGGAAAAACTGTATGTCCACCGTTTTCACAAAGTACGCACCGATGACACCGATGACATATTGCAATTTTTCTTGTTATCCAAACCTGTTCTAAGCGCTCCAAGCCCCATCCAGTGCTACAATTTACACTTTTAATGGTGCTTTGGCATCAGTGACTGATAGGCCTTGTGTTTGGTCGCTAAAAGTTATTTTTGGCCCAAAATCGGAGCCTCTTCTATACGCCCCCAAGCTCAGTCAGTGCTATCATTCGGATGTGTTGCTCAGTCGTGTAACTTATCAGTAACAAAACAATTGGTAGCACCTTTAGATTTCAACTCATTAAGTTATTATAATACTTTTCGTCTGTGTACATTTGAATTGCAACAATGGCAATCTGCAAATCATTGAAGAAGATAAATCAAAAAAAATGATTGCGTTTAATTTTTTTGCTACTCATTATCGAATTCGATCACCGCGTGGTAACATCATTATTCTTGTTCACACAAGACTTTAAAAAATTACTTGGCTTTTAAACGTAAATAACAAATTCGATACCTGGAACATAAAAAGCTTTTTCATTTAAAAAATCCATTTTACAAATCGAGCTGAGTCTTCATGAAGAAGTTCAATTACATTTTTGAAGGATTTCAAAATTTTAATTTAGTTTAATTTAGTTCAAGTTCAGTTTTCTTTAAACCAGGTTTCTTTTCTACTTTTCCAGCCCTTCAATTAGACAATTGAAACGTGATTTATCATCTTGAATATAACTTTGCTTAATTGCATTTGTTAGCCGTTAATGTTTTTTTTCCTGTGATACCAAATTTTTACAAAAGCCAATTAGCCAATTTGGCGCACTCATTGTTGCTGGCTGTAATCTAGGTTAATCTTCATTTTTCGATTAAGACAATTACATTTTCCAAAATGATTGTTTTTTTGTAATAATTGTGAAGCCTTAATTAGAAAATAGAATTGTTTTGAATCATGACAGATCGTTTTATTATATTTGAATACATTAGTTGTATCTATATGGGTTTCTCCATTAAGGTAATACGTCTATATGTAGGCCGGCTAATTGGCCACTGAATAAAAGGAATCGATTTTTACTTTCCAACTGATTTATTTGAATTCAATTGGTCTACACTACAGGTTAATAGGATTTACGCTTAACGGGGCAAAGTATTTCAGGTTTAAGTACGTTTAAGATTTAAATGACTCATTATTGGAAAGGCTACTTCAATGGGATCGATAATTTGATGAAAGTCTCGAACTTCACAAGCATAAAAAAATATTTTAGACTTAATAATAAAATATAGATACTTTAATGGGGTCGAACATTTTTCGAACTGAACGGAAGCATTCTAGTCTAGGAGGAGTTTCGGATCAAGGAACATAAGAAAGTCGAGCGTGACAAAAATGAAAGTAGTTTTTGTGATATAAGATATAAGGGGAAATCGGGGAAACTGAATAAATTTTCGTGATGTTGTGCTTGTTTTAACCCATAATTTTGTTCAGTATGCGTTACCTTAGTTCCATAATAATTCCACTGGATAACAATTAATAGGTTTTAGCAGAAAAAAATATTAATAATAACATGTTATTTGATTTCATTTTTAAAATTCTTAATTTGTAATCAAAATACTGTACTCCACTTTTCCTTAAGGAAAAAATTAGATTAATTCATAAAGAATCGAAAAATCCTCTACTTTAAAGAAAATTACGAATACACAACTATTCCAAAAAGGCCAACAAATTGCGATCCTGACTATTATCAATATTAATTAAATTAATTTCTTAAGTGAATATGTTCTCATTTGATTATTATCGCATGAAACTGAGCGCAGTTTTTGGATACCAGAAATTAAAAAACACACTTAAAGCTGTAGAAATAAAGAATGGTGTTCGGGAAATTTGACCCTCTACATTTTGATCTCATATAACAGTTTGCTATAACAATATAATATATTATCTATATCTCCCACCTATCACTTTCAAACCGATGCCATCGGTCGTAGCAAATTGTGCTCGGAACGTGCTATGAAAGTTCCAGACATTTATCAATTTTGTAAAACAAGACGTGCATTCAACTTCAAGTCTTATGTTTTTCAATGCATTATTTTAATCTGTTATTGTTATACATAAAGACGGTAAAAAAAGGTAAGAAAAAATTATATACACATATATTTATGAGTTTAACTGAATTATGAGTTTTTTTTTTCCATAAAGTAGAGGATTTAGGAACTGGGAGTTGCATATTTGCGAACGAAATTAAAAATCCATTATCTTAATGTGTAAATAACAGGGAAGTAATTGTTAAGAAAATCGCACTCCATAAAAATAGACTAGAACAGAAATAATATTTTTCGAGGTCAACTACATACATACACAAACGTACCGACATACATACATAACATTTAGAGGTTCATAATCTTGAGTTAGCAACACTGATTTATTTGACAAGGCAATAAACAGCTGCTAATTTCTTATTGTTCATTTTGGCTTGACACTTCATTATCAATAGACTTACATCGGTGCCAATTCAGCGAATAGGCTGAGGTACAAATTGATATTGATACCGATGATTTGGGTACATAATTGCTGAATGGTCGCATTTGAAGGGAGAATAATCCATAAACTTTTGTCAAAATACTATTACATCCACAGAAAATAGCTTTTTGAGTTATCTGCATGCACTGGCGGAGTCATACGTCCATATGTCTTCAAAAACGAAGATGGTCAGTATATTGGTGTCAATGGTGAACGGCGAAAATTAGTGGTCCAGATTGCGTCTTGTACGTGCCACATGGCCGAAATCAAAGACATATTTAAACGTTAATGTCCATCAATTTTCTATCCTCTTATATCTTTGTTTTATTATTATTTAAACTCGCAAAGACACCCTGCTAAGACACAAATCCTGTGAATATGGTGGCTAACCCGTGACGGTTTTTATGGTAATACTTCAGCAATTTTTGAACGAACTTCGCTGCCACACGCTGCAATTCCACAATTTCCGAAATAACTGCATGGCATAAGTCAACCAATATGCCGACATCCTCAACAACTTCTCCACAAGATGATTCTCCATAAAAATTTTCTTGACTTTCTCAAGACTTCATCGATAGTTGATGTGATGGGACGTCAGAGCAAGCGTCGTTATTCAAATCTTCTGAACCTTCTTTGAAAAGCTTGTACCACTTGTAATATTACCGTGCGTCACTATTAACCACCAGGCGACTGCACTAATATAGAGAAAAATTAGAATGGCAATTTTAAAAGTCACTTTATATTTTGAACAAAACCTCATATGTACATACCTGAAAATCCGTCAACACTATTATGGAAAATTTTGATTAAATTATCAACAAAACAAAAACGTCTAAATTTTTGTATCATCTTTACGAACAGTTTTACTACAACAAACATTTATTATGAAAATGTTTTCGCTGAAGTGTCTCCAAGTAGAGTTCCTGGTCAATATTACTAAGTGCTTTCTCAATGACACACACGCGTCACATGTCTGCATCGCACAAAGCATGGAGAAATGTATAGAAAGTCAGTGGAACTGATGATAATTTCAACGGGGAGCCCAAAGTGCCGTTTAGTTCTACGTATATTTGTCATAAGGGTTACAGTCATGACGCTTCTTCAATTTAAAACATTTTTATGTAAATTTAATGTAAATAAACCTAAAGTTTCACATACTTGTGTGTTATTGTTACGTCTAACTATTTGTCAAATTTCATTGAAAAGGCTGTGCATATTTAAAGGCAAAAGTGTGTGTGTAAAGCAATAACGCACTATTATTAATATGACAACTTTAACGCTGCAATATATCCAACTTTTGCGCCACAACCCTGTTTGAATACGCACCTGTAAAGAAATTTGCCGAGTCAAATAAAAGCCATTTTTAAACGAAAAATTTATTTTCATTAAAAAGAAGTTGCTGATTTTTCATAATATTTATCTGTAAACAGGCATTCAACCTAAATAAGTTTCGCATTTTTGCTTGTTTCGCTTTATTGAATCATATGAAAAATATTTATTGAAAAGGAGGTAATCATTTTTAAAGCAACAAATTTATCGATTTTTGTTTTGCAACAATTGTTGCTGTGCAGTTTAAAAATATGATTGCAGGCCTGTGTTTGACTGCAGGTAATTGTATTGCACGTACTGTTTTTTTTTTACTTACTTACATATGTGCAACTTATCACCATGTTTTTTTCTTGCTAACATCTAATTGTTCAAAGATGCAAAATCAATTAAAAATAATTGTGATAAGAATTTCTTGGCGTACGCGATACTATAAATTAAAATTAAATTTGATATTTAATATCAATATCTTACCTTCTGTGGCAGCTTTTGGTTTCCAGAATGCAAAAAGGTAAATACTCAATTACTTACTTAATATTCTGTGAAACTTGTGCCTCTGTTAATGGGTTGACTTTTGACTTCCAGTTTCCCTAGTCGTCCTATTGGCCGTTGTAGTTTCAGCTTCAGCTGCATACATTCAGCCACATTTTGAACCTCAAGACATGTATGCGGAACCCAATTGTGCAGTTGTTAACGATCATGGCCGCATGTTTCGCGATATTTCCGATCCCACCCATTACTGGGTATGTCCAGAGAATGAAGCTAAAGCCAAATATATTCAGTGTCCTGCTAATGAAGCTTTCATGGAATCTTTGCAAAAGTGTGTTGTTTGGCAGGAATGGAAGTGGGTTGAACCGTACACAAAGTAATTTTATGTTGCAGAAATAAAAAACAGCTGATATGTTCTCTCTAGAGAAAAGTGTGCTTTTCATTTGTTTAATGTCGAATTAAATTATATTAAGAAGTTAGTTGTTACAATCATTATGAAGAAAACTGATTAATTGCGATAAATAATATTGTTATTAATTAATTGTTGGCAGCCGAAAACCTACATTTTAAGTTTTTTTACTTATTTCAAGCATTAAAGCTGAACTTTTATTTCTTGTGTTATACGGTGTAATTTGGGTACACAACGTACATATGTTTATGTAGCCAAGTTGCTGTTTTGAAATAAGTATTCTGTCCAAAAATACTTAATTATTTCTATTTTGTCAGTCTCAGACATATTATACTTGCACCAGCCTTTTTTTTTCAATTCTCTAAGGAGTTCTGACATACCAATTTTAGTGTGTCCTTGAGCTCGGTTCTTATTTACGACGTTCACAGATCTCGTATATAATTTTCTGAGTTTTTTTAAGATAAGCTGCAATTCCAATGATAAGTTATTGTAACTTTTCTAAAAGCTACAAAACTACTTTTGAATTTCAAGTTATTACTAAAACATTCTGCAAGACAAACACCTGTTGAACAATAGCACTTTCAAAGCCAATTGGGACCCAGAAAACAGGGTCAGCAAGATAATCCCTCACCAGTGACTAACAACGCTTTTTTCCATCGATTTAGACACCTGAATCATGATCAGTATAGGATGTGCTATAAACACATTGGTTTCATAAAAATCTGACGGGTTCCAAACCACTCGAGATATCATTGCATATCTATTCCCTGATTGAATTTCTGTCGTGGAAAACTACATCTGCTGGCTGCTATTGCAACAAATCAGTTGGGACGCCCGATTTTATTACATTCAATTTTTGGTGGCTGCATTTACTATATTAGAATTAAGTTGCCTTCGCAATGAATAATTTCGGTAGTAATAATTTAATTTTTTACTACTATTGCGAATAAATTTCTAAATATGTATATTACAAAATTTCTTTGATTTATCGCACCCATAAAGCAATTTAAAACAAAAAGAACACCCTTGTTACATGTGTACATTCAAAAATCACTTTGTCCTTCTCGTAGAGTGCAAACAATTGTAAATGTTAGCAAATAAAATATACACAAACCACATTATTTTCAGTGAAATATTAATTTTTTGATTAAAAGAAATAATTTACATTATATATTAGTTTTATGTATGTTTTTCTCTGATCATAAACTTAATGCAGGTCATTGAGTTTAACATACAAGTGATCATGATGAACAATTTATTATTGTGTACTGTAAAGACTATATTGTCGTAAAAAATTGCACATATCCGTGTCTCACAACTCTTAGCCGGCAACAATGTTGCCAAAGACTGAATATATTCATGTTGACAACATTTATAAATAAGCGCTAGTGCACTGTTTGCTTTAGAAAAGGTCTTGTTAGGCAACACAAAGTAAAAAGAAAACAAACTATGATTGCCCCAAAAATATTTCAAACTGCTTTTTCTTTGCCGCCAACATGGTGGCAAACATTTTTAAATACCATTTTCATTCGTCCACCAAAGACAATTTTTTGCACGACTTCACTTCAGGTGACCTTGACTTGGCGCAATTTGTATTAGTACAACCGCATCAAAATTAAACTAAAGCACTTTTTAGCCATTTAAAAGGGTCAAACCCATTTCTTTCGTTAAGGTTTCTTTATTCGAAGTGGGGCTACTTTCTTGTATGTAGACTAGTATCCGTTTGGCGTAAGTTTGCTTACCCAACCATCAACAAGTCAGTAGTCTTAAAATTTACACACAGATTTCATAGTTTTGCAAGCAGTCTTCTGTGACCTAAAATTGAAAACGACAATGTGTAATTGTGAGTGACTTTTGATGAAACACAACATCTTATGTTGTTATCAGTTTATTTAATTAAATTATCAAACGTGTCGTTTAATAGACAATAAACACAAAAATTACTAATTGCCAATTAGTTTCAAACAAGAAACATGTACCTTGTAATTTTTTCATCGGCAGTTGACCAAAGTGGGAGTGTATTCGATACTTCAAAGAAGTCTTTTTCTATAAAAAGTTGACTCACGAATCTTATGCAATTCAGACTGTTTTATGGCTATTTACAACGTGGACAACTTAAAAATGAAATTTTGTTAGTATATCAAAGGATATATAGTATATAGTTCGCATTACAAAAAATATTTGATTTCTTTTTCAGTAATCTACCTGACATTTTTGACTACTGTTGCTGTTACCAGTGTCTGGGCTATTGCCGGTCAATCGGCATGCCGTGATCCTGCTGAGGTTGGTCGAACATTTCCCCACCATTGGGATCCTTCCAAATATTGGTTTTGTGAGACATTAAACGAAGTTGCTCTGGAAATGGACTGTCCCAAGGGCGAGGCTTATATGCACTTGTTGAAGGCCTGTATACCCTGGCCATATTGGGTATGGAAAAACCCAGAAAACCCACCAACTGTTGCCTAACTTAGTAAAAAAAAAGAGTTAAATAAACATGTAAAGAGAACTTTCTTGGGTATTTCATTCAGCGCCCAGACCAGAAAACGAATGTAAAAATGGTGGTTTTGATTCGAATGCAATAAGAGAAAGGTTTTGCCAAAATTAATTGAAGCCGATTTTAGGTGTTCCTGCGATGCGTCACCATTTGGGGGTGGGAAAAATTGCAAAATTGTTAAAAATAAATTCATTAAACATGGACCCACATGTTTTTTTTATTATGTTTCTCATCTTCGAAGTCAGAGGATGAATCGAATATTGAAATTTGAAGAAGAAATATTTGTGACAAATGCAGTCCTTTTTCATTTAAACTCAACACTTCGATATCCATCGAATTAAAGCACGTTTTCCACTGCCATAGAAAGCTTTTAAATAAATATGTATGTTCTGTCCGAAAGAAGCATTTCTAATCATATTTACATACATACATATGTACGTCGTCAGCGATATTGCAGTTTGCCGCTACATTGACCCTTTTGTGGCTAGTGCCAGCCTTCTGCACAATGCCGGGAACGGTATTTTACTTGGATTAGAAAATTGTCTTCCAAAATGATACAAAAATCTAGTCTTTGTGGGTTTATTTTCGATAGTAGATTAGCAATAGAGTGCAACTTCAAATGATGCGTTCGATAACAGCGGCCATGATCAACCTTAACTACATTTCGATGACAAAGTACTCGATTTCAAATGCGATGATATGCCGCCCAAGATCTAAATGAGCATAAAATTTAATATTTGCTCGATTTTTCATAAGTCACCATGAAAGTTCACTGGCTAATACGGTGACACCTACGACAGCGCACTTGTTTGTAGTGCCAATTCTAAATTCTTTTCATACGGATATTGTTTAAGCTGGATTTCTGACAAAACCGCAAAAATTTTAAAAAGTTGTAATATGCACCTTTCAAAATACCTGTGGGAAAGTTAACAAAGTATTTATATTCAATATGTGTACGTGCCCGAAACACATTATACAATAAAAAAATTCTTTCTCTTTGAATTCTTAAATAAATTGTAATCCAAAAAAAAACTTACAAATATGCACATATTGTTTTTACGTCTTAATAATTAAAAAAAAGTTATTTAACAATTTAATTCAAAAGCAATTTTCAAGATATTCTCGTAAAGTATCCCAGCGAAAAGGCATTGCTTTCACTTAGGCATTTTGAGTAATTATTTTAACATGGCGATGTCACTGCAGGCAAATACTTATCACTCGCGCTTACGGATAACTAATTCAAAACGCCACCAAAAAAAGTCATAAGAAAAGCTAATTACTTAAAAGCCCTTCAAAGAAATAACAAATATGTATGTATTAAAATTGCCTCGATGCATGCGCTGGTAGAGTATTCGACCAACAGTCCAGAAGTCGCACGTTCGATTCCTACCAAAGACTCTTGTGGAAAACTAAAAACACAACAATGACACATACAGCTGCGGTCAATATAATAGCACCACGCACAAATTTATACTGAGTCCGTTTAGATCTGCTTAACTGTTGGGCTGATTCAAATCAAAACAATATAATAAATTCTTTGATGTTAATTGTTTATTATCATAAGAAAATTATTTGGTTTAAACAAAAAACTTAAAAATTACACAGTCAAAATAATAGCACCTCAGTTCAGTTTTAACAAAAATTAGTGGTCTTTCTTAACATAAATCAAAAATTTCACTGAGATATATTGTAGATAAATTAATTGTACATATCGCACCCTAAATACAAAAGGGTCACAACTCAAAAATTTTTTTTTTATTAATTCAGAGTGCACATCTCTAACTACTGCAGCAATTTCTTTCACGTCACTATCTTCTTTAACTGGAAAACTACAGTTATGTTAAATGTGTTGCTTCTGCACGACGAACTAAACATAAACAGTTTTTTGTCTCTCCTGAAAATTTTAGAATTTTGAGTTGTGACCCTTTTGTATTTAGGGTGCGATATGTGCGTACATGAATTCATACACTCAATGACCCAACAATCAAATCCATATACATACATAATTACAACGTAGAACGTAATGTTGCGAATGTTGGGTTGTTTAATTGGTATTTTACTGAGCATTGTCGATGGTATGTATACGGGGCACTGAATAGTAAGAACAGCATCAGTGAAATTCTGCCATCCTCATCCCTGCAATATAAAATTTAAAAAAAATTATAAAGCGAATCACCACTTTATCTTTGCTCTTCCCCTTTTCCAAGCTCTAGTAGCGATCGACCGCTGATTGTTGATGAAAAAAGAAAAATTAACATAATTATAAAAGGAAAGTGTTGATTTTTCATTTTGTTGACATTTTAAATTCTAATTACGATCAAGTTTTTTTATTAACACATCTACATACATATCAAGTATTACCCAAATTGTTTAATCAGCAACTACTTACATACATACATACATATTTACATGAAAAATACATACATACATACACATATATGTATGTATGTATACACAAACATATGCATATACACCTACACACATACATATGTATGTATGTATGTACATATTTACAATTTTCTTGAAATCATTTCTTACCTGAGATCGTTTTCGCATCTGCTCAGTTTAAGTAAAAATGAGAAAAATTCATTAAAAGTTTTCGAACTGTTTACAATGAATTCGAACATGTTGCTGTAGTAAACATATGTACATACCTACATACATACATATGTAAGTATCTAGTGTACTTATGTATGTACGAGTATAAACATACATATGTATGGATGTATGTTTTCATATTACATATTTTGTTATTTTTTTTTCTTCTTTACCACACAACAAAACAATTAAATTGTAATAGATTTTTGCGGCTTGAAACATCTTCGGTAAAAAAGATGCGCATGAAAACCGAAGACACAAATCAAAACAAAACTGAAGCTTAGAAAAAAAACGCACTCAAAATAAACTTGAAGAAGAAGAGTTGAAGTTTACCAGTTGCTTTTTATCGTTTTGTTTTTCTTTTTTCGTTTTCAAATTTGTAACTGACGTTGTTTCGCTTCAGTTTTGAATTGCATATTTTTTGTACTCTTTTTAACGCTGCTGTCTTGAATGTGAAAAATCATCAATTTTGGTATAAAAACCAATGCAGTGGCTCATTTGAAATCATAGTTTACATTCATCTTTCGAAATAAACACATAAAAAATATTTGGGAATAAATAAAAACTATTTATAAAAAATAAACAAATTGGGTTAGTGCTAACAATTAATTCCTGAGTGTGAAAATGGACTGCGGCTGCAAAACTTTATAATTAATTTTCTTAAGTGGGAAAAAGGGTTATATTTACATACATATGTATGTATATACGTACATACATACGTACATATGTACATAAAAATGTTTATATGTAATTAAAATGAAAAAAAAAACCCTTAAAGCAGAATAAAGGCTACTAAGCCCTAATTATTATAAATTTTTGTAAAAAAGAATTATACTTACTACATACATACTTCAAGAAATTTGTTAATGATGTGGAAAATAGTTAAGAAATACGCTTTTAAAGCACTATCTTTTAACAACCAGTGTATATTTGTATTTGGACTCCATCAAATAATAAGAATGGAAAAAAATGGTACCTGTCGAAGAACAAATACATACATAAATAGCAAAAAATCAATGAAAACAGAAACTATTAATGGACATTAAATCAATACATGTCAAATACGTGTCAAAATCCAATTTTTTATGACCCGTACTTAGGAATACAATGAATTTAATCAAATTCAGTCAAAGAAAACGCACACACACACACACACACACACATATGAACATCCACACATACACATATCTATTTTATTTAATTTTATTATCAATAGTATTATTTGGTTTTTTATCCACTTGTTTTCTTGGCTCCAAAAAACGTTTCGTTTTATTTTTCCGATAGGAAACAGTCAATAAGAAAAGAAAAACACGGAAACCGGAAAAATATTTAAAAGACATGCAAAAGTGAAAAGAAACTAAAATATTTTTATCGTACGAAAAGACACTGCCCTATAAAAATTCATTCAGTTCTAATTTCAAATTAAATGGTGAGAAAATATATGTATATCTTGACTATATCGTGGTATCAGAATATCAACCAGAAACTTTCAAATAAAAAAATTTAGGCGAAAATTAATCGGAATGGAATTCAAATGTTTTTAGAATTAACTTAATTATGCACTACAAACGTCATCACCTGCCATGACTGGCTAACCGACGGTGGGCAAACTTCAGGTTTACACTTATCAACGGTTCACCCCATGTAATTTATAAGTGACACACAGGTGAAAATTTCCTGTGATATGCGACAAGCGACACATGTATATGAAAGCCCTCATATCAGCAATTATCTGGGCAGTTGAGTACATTAAAGCACCTTGTATAAATCCACCTCGATCAGTGGGAAATCTCAACGCTCAGTTTTTGCGATTTTAAGTTTAAACCACAACTAGATTGGCAGCAAGAATCAACATCAGGATCCCTGTATCAAAGCATCTCAGTAGCATGTTGATCCCAGTTAGGCTAATTAACCCTTGGTGAGGAATTTCTACCTCTTTATGCACCAGAAAGCAGATCGGCCAATCGGCAAATCTTAAATCTTCAGTTTATGCGTCTTTTCAGCTCCTTAATTGAAGAGCTGTAAAAAAATATGTTCCATAACTTGACTATAAAGCGAAAAAAACATACAAAAAATCCAGAAATATGCCAATATTTTAATACTTTGAAGAAGAACATCGATTCAAAGTAGTTTCAGCCCAACCCAGGCTTTTTTCGGTATTCTTTTGGCACATGCACTTTTTCCAGCTGAATGTACAGTCGTGGCCACAAACTGTTTTAGAAATTAGACTAGACTTATTTGTTTCTTCTTAATTATTCCATTTATTATTCAATGTTGAACAGCATTACATACCATTACCTGGGAGCAAACTGGTTCCTCTTCTATAGCACAAATAGTTTTATTTTCATCCAAACAAATACTGCCAAACATTTCTTCCGCTGAAATCACGTGTAGCACTTTGATTAATTAAGATGTTTAAACACTTTCACAATAATTTTATTAAAAACTTTTGTGTTTAATTAAATGGCAGATTTTGTCACAATAAAAGCACAATTTCAGGTAACACAAGCTAAAACAAATCGTACATTACTTTAATGTGAAGATTTCTCGTTATGTGGGATACAGTGGATCAAAAATAATGCAAACAATGTAAAATGGTACGAACATTTTCTTGCTATTGAAAGTTTTTTTAGTTAATCTTCTCTTTCAATTTTACATTATAAACCTTTTTATATAGCCTCAACGCCAAGGAGGCATATTTGAGCTATTGTCCTTAAATAATGAAACCATTTAACAAATCTTGTTTTTATTACACAGTCAGCACAGAAATATGTTGTACCTCGGTTTGCGATTAATTATTGCAGGTTAAATTTACTTTAACTTTAGGACCTAAAACTAACAAAAACTGGAAAGCTCCGCAAAATAGCATTAAAAACACACACACACACACACACTAATTCCTCTTTCCTTCTCCTCATGATTTACTTGTCGTACAATGCATTGCATATGTAGGGGTCGAACCCTCAGAACTGGCCCAGGAAAAAAATCAGCTCAGCCTCATGTTTAAGGCAGAATGTGCATAATGGCCTTGGTTACTTTAAGGGCATCGATCAATTCCGGTTTATTACTCAAATCGTACGAACTTGAAGATCAATTTACGTCACCTCTGCGGGAAAGAACCCTATCCTCAAATTGTTCATGCAGAATGTGCTTCGTAGCGTCCGCTGTGTGGCACGTTGCAACATCCTGCAAAACAACATGCCATCTATGTCCATAACCCTCAATTTCAGTCATAAGCAGGTGCTTATCATCATTCTTTAGAGCTCAAAAAAGTACAGACAATTGATGCCGTCACCGGTAGGTTCGCAAACCTCATCTGGGTTGGCTTTGCTCCTTAAACCATTCAAGCAAAAGATGATTTTTCAGGGAAAATTTAAGTCTTGTTCCAAACGCTTCACTAAAGCAACATGGCGGCTAAATTGCAGTGCCATCATCTATCCGCACCAATCGACTGACAACCCTTTTAATTATTTTCCAGTAGGATCTAGACAAGCTGTGCAAATGCCAATCAACACATTTTCACCATTTAATCCCATTTTCGAGGTTGTAGTTAATACTTTTTGCATTTTACTGGATTTATTTAACTCTGTATAAAAGCAACAATCGCAACAAAAAAAAACTTACATCATCTCAAATTTAGATCACACAATAAAACTTAGTGAAATATTACAGCATGTGCGTGTGTGTGTGTGTCTGCTATTTCGGTGAAAAATATATAATTCGCGTAATGGTGTTGGTAACAAAGATGATGCTCAACATCAGCATGGCAAATTTGATTAATTCATACATACATACATACATACTTACATATTTATATACTCACATGTACTCGCAGTCATGCTTTTACTTGTTACATGAATTCGAATTTGACTTGAACAAAAAATCATAGGAAAAATTTTTGCTGCAGGCATAAAGTTTGCTCTTATTGAGACTAATGGCAACTGTATCTTGCTTTCCAAATTCGTGTAAACACACACACACACCAGGTTTGCTACACAAAATATATTGAGCAAATCTTATCACCATATCTGACTTTAAAGCATCCATGGGTTACGGACCGTGTTCCAAGTAACATTGAAAAGATTTCAAAGTGTTGCAATGTTCAGTTAAAGCACAAAGCATGCATCTTTCTTTTACAAATGCTAATTAAATTCCGCACAGAAAAAAAAAAATCGAAAACGTACTATACAGGCATGTAAGTATGTATGTACATACGTTTATACATGCATAATCATGCGCACAGTGAAACACATTTTTAACGAATTTAGATTAAACAAGAACCAACTATTGTACAATATGTACTAGTGAAAATTGTTCAATTATATTTTCCACGTTATTATTATTATTGTATTAAAATATCCGCCATGTCACGTAGTCTGTTGGAGTTGCGATGGCTGGTTGCCCACAGAAACCAGAAAGGCTTAACTTTTTATCTTTAATAACGATTTCACCCAAGACAACTTAAATTTCTGAATTACTAAGTACTCGTTTTGCCGAATGCATTTTATTTAAAATAATTTTTTACTCGTATGGTGCCTCTTCGGCACAAAATTGTACGATAACATAATTTCCGATGAACAGAAATTTGTGTAAAACATTGCTGCACAGCACGCAGTTTTGTCTTTAACCGATTGAGCACTTAATTTATAGTATGGAACAAGTTCGCTCATTTCGTTCACTTGGTTCATTTCAGCTTCTATATACAACAAGTAAAGATTAAAAATAATTTGATATTATGCAACTAATTGAACTAATAAAATTGAAAATTGTCTAATTCTGTTTTATTTAGTGCAGAAAATACTCAACAATTCATCTCTGGCCGGCTTAATCAAAACTCCGCATTCTTTCAACTAAAATAAAATACGATACTGTGAAGTGTAAAAAAGAAAAATTGTGAAATCCCCAAAAAAAAATATAAACGAAGAAATTATTAAAATACTAATATACACACATATATATTTTAAAGATAATAAAACAAAATGTGTTTTGTAGCACTTATAGGCTTATTTATGTAAAAGAAGTGATAAAAGTTAAATGTCGGTTAAGCCAACTTGAAAATTAAAAACCATCAAAATTTCATAAAAGTGGCACGAAATATACGATATGTACTAATTTGATAATCAAAAAAAAAAACTGTTATTTTGTATTGTTTCATCAACAAAACGCAAACAGCTAAACAGCGAAATCAAAAAGGGAAAGTTTCTTTATAAGTTTAACTATAACAAAACGAATAGGTGTGTACAATGCACAATCATTTCGAAAACACAGATTTCTTTAATTTCAGAAACGGAAAATCCAAACTAGATAACTAATAACTGAAATATCGTAAAGCAACTTTCTGCTAAAGAACAGTTCTCGCCTCATTGTACTTATTTCTTAAGTCCGGTCCGGTTTGTTGCTGCTGTTTGGCCTTCCACAGTTTTGCGCCTCACTCGCATTAGTTAACAAATTTACTTCAGAAAAATGTCACATTAGCACTACACAAAGCCAGATCAAAAAAATACTGTTAACACCGTCATAAGCATATGGTATTCGTTAGCTCCGATTCTTATTTAGAAATAAACTTGAGAAAAATGTTTAACGAAATTTGTGGCTTAAATCAAATCTTAATAATTGCAAGAAGTGGCTCTAACGTTAATAGTTTACTTTCGTTTATTTGTAAATATGTACAGTTTTTCATTGAAATGTCCCTTATGTCTTACCTCGACTTAGGCTGTTGCAATAAAATGCGACTGAAATACATACATATAAACAAAAAGTAATATGAAAACAAGAAGTTGGTTGGTGGGATGATACGAGTAGAAATATCACGGCAAAACCAGAACAAAATTGTAATAATCTAAGCGAGAATGGGTTTTTGGGTAGATGGTGTGGAACTTTAAAAATATTTCGGTTAAGGTCTGAGATTTTTGCCGGTTTCGGGGTACCAATTCAGGTGGCTGGACTTCCTCCACTGTCTGGATAATCACTGGCAGTAGGGATTAGAAAGTCAGAGCACCAAAAGAAATTCTTTATTCTTTATACGGGTAAAACCAGATTAGGTCATAAAAGCTGGTGCTACTGTAAATCAACAGCAAAATCTGTGAGAAAAGGGTTTACAATTTACTATTTTTCTTGTCTTCTTAAAAAGCAATAATTTATCAAAGGTCGAGAGCATGGACACGAATGAGATCCTGATTAACCTAAAATTATGAATAATATTTATTTAGCCTAGAAGAAGAGTTTGCTTTAGAAATTTAATGTAATGTAATGTAGCCTTTAGCCGAGTTTCACTGTTTACGTTTTGCGTACATCTTCGCATTTTCACAATAAAGCAGAACGAAGTAAAAATTAACAATTGAATAACGTACTATAATAATCAATTTGAAATGAGGAAATTTACTGAAAATATTTGCAAATACTTATGTGGTTAAAAATACATTTTGCAGAGAGGAATGAAAAGAGTCTTATGCATTTGCAGATACTTTGCATTCGCAAAATTAGATGTTTTCTAAGGCTCTTGAACAATATTTTATTTTATAATAAAAATAAGGCGAATTTTCAAATTTCGTATATTCGACTTCTGTTTTTTTATATTGATACACTCGTCTCACTCATACATACATTCACAGTTCACAGTTTTAGCTTTTTGGCATGTTTAGCTTGTGTGCGAGAGGCATAAAAGATTTGCGTCTGCGGTGATACTCCAGCCAGCAAAAAAAACCGGATCAAAGAATTTGCATAAAAATTGTTTGTTTTATAAAGTCAGAAAAATGTCTACAACTGGTACAAGCCCTTCGAAGAAGGCCGAGAAGATGTGAATGATTCAAACTAAAGTTTATATAATAACGTTAATGCTATTGAGTTCTTGAAATGAGGAAGTTTTAAATCACTTATATGTCAATTAAAATCCATCTTGTTTGATTAAAAGTTTCGCTGCATTTCTAACTAAAAACATTTCCATTATTTGCATTGTTTTTCTTAAGACACGCAGCATGTCATTTGCAAAACAAAGCGTTCGTAGAAAATTTCTGCACAATATCTCATGAAGATGACCTCGCTTAATGCTTAAATATAATCTTGTAATAATAAATACATATGCATGTACATATGTATGTATATTCACAATCATACTTCAATATATGCATTCATATGTATGTATGTGTGTATGTAATAGTATTTCATTTTGTTTTATCAAACTGAGGTGCTGTAAACTGTTTTATATTTTTCGTCTGGCCGTGTAAACACATGCGCGTATGTATTTACGAGTATGTGTGTATGTATGTGTGTACCTGTTGGAGATGGTAAATCTATTTTAGATTTCAAGTTGTTAGATAGATTTGTTAAGATTGCATGCCAAATGCAGTTTGAAAACATATTATAAAAATAAAAAAATGCAAATTATGATAATAAAACACTGAGAAAAAAGATGATAACGTTAATTTCAATAGTTTAAAAATTCAAGAAAATGCAGGCAATCTAGATGTAGATTAAGTTTTACTAAGAGTGGACTCTATTGATAGTTAGAGCTCATTTCATACTCCTACACCTTTTCACACGATGTCCTAAATAAAGCCTTCTGCATTCCGTTAATTAAGAGGCCTGGGGTTTGGCTTCTGGAGTGAAGGTTTTTTTTTACTAATTGAATCTGAATGACTGTTTTTCATAATATGAATAACTGTTTTTCATAATTACCTTTAGAAATGAAAAATACTGAAAAAAACGCTATAAGTGACAAAATATCTCCTGTAGGAACCACAGACGTATTAAAAAACTACAAATTAGCGATTCTTCTAGAAGAGTGCAGGTGATTCGGTGTATGCATAAAGATTGAGATGTATGGCAGGATGAGTGCGCTTCTGTAAATGAAAGAGCATTAAAGTTAGAGTTGCAATAAAATAAGTAAGTTTTATTCAAACTTGATTTAGGTATTTACAATATAAAAGAAATAAGTGTATTGCACACAAAATAATGATAAACAATATAAAACTAAGATCTCGTTCAAGGGATTCTGAAAGGCAATTCATTAATCAAAGTTAAGGACAAATGCGTAAGTAGATGGTTGAAACGCTAGTGAAGTTATTGAGATAGTTTTAAAAGGCTCACACTGACATTCCAGTATAGTGAGAGCTCCATTATTTGTAATGGTTGGGATCGGGAACATAAAAGCAAAATCAGGGCCCTGTCGTTTAGTCGAATCACAGATAATCGACCCACTATAATTCGGATTCATTGGAATATTCAAAAGTAATATTGGAGAACTAAATAAAATCGTTTATATGATTATTTTCAAATTTTTCTTTAATTAGAATTTAAACATTTATGCTCAAATAAGTTCTTATACATACATATGCATGTATTTATGTGTATATATGTAAATGTACGTATGTCTATATGTACATATGTATGAAGTATGTAACCGTTTCTTTCATAAAATTCGGGTGTTAACAAAAAAAAACTGTTATATTTTCTTCTCAGTCCGTAACTGATGTCGTAGTTATTACTCAAATATAAAAACGAAAAACGACTGTACAGCTTAATATAAGTTGCCTTTCTTTTAGCCTCACATAATCCACACACACACACGAGTATGTAGGTATTCATAAGACCTATTGTATATTTAGTAAGTGTATAATGAGTTTCGTCAGCAAGCAGTTTTGCCGCGTAGTATTATCGCCTCATTCTATCTGTGTATTATTTTGTTATCTGTTGTACTTAATTTAAATACTTATGGTTCATCTAAGCGTTACTTAAACAGCAAAAAACATGCATTGCAGCAAATGCTGCGACTTAAGCAACATGGTTTTATTTATAAAGTAAATTTCTTATTTGGATTTTTGTTTCTTATCTAATTTAAGTACAACGAAGAAGAAATTGAGGCTAATATTTTGGCTGCAGTTTTAACTAATTGAAGTCATTATGAAATTATTAACCACCGCAGTCATGGTAAGTGTTGTGCTGCTGTGGTTTTCATATTAATGAAAAATTTTATAATTTGTATGCTTTTTCTTAAGCAGCTTTTATGGTTTGTTTTGTTCATAACAAGCGGCGAGGCCTTGAAACGGGAGGCTCCCATTAGCAACAGCTACTTGCCACCCTCCAATCAAAAGGGAAATGGTAATGGAGGGGTTTCGTATAGTTCATCCGCAAGTTCATATTTGCCGCCTGCATCTGGTCCTGCCTCTAACGGTTATGCTCCTAGTGCTCCATCGGGCGGGCCATATGCAAGCGCACCTGCAGCTCCTTCGCAGTCGTACGGCCCTCCTCCTAGAAGTCCATCCTCTAGTTATGGTCCGCCACCGCCTCCATCTGGGCCTGCTGCTGGCTATGGAGCGCCAAGTCGTCCCAGCTCTAGCTATGGTCCACCCAAAAAAAACGGTTCTTCCAAAAAGAATGGTCGTCCATCAAACGGATACGGACCACCACCAGGCGGTCGTCCGTCTTCCAGCTATGGTCCACCAAAACAACCTTCAGCAAGCTATGGCCCTCCATCTCGTCCATCATCTAATTATGGTCCACCGAAATCATCATCGCCTTCATTTGGAGCCAAAGCGCCTTCAGCTAGCTACGGAGCTCCATCAAAACCCTCTTCTAGTTATGGTGCTCCATCAAAAGCACCATCTTCTAGTTACGGCACACCACCAAAACCTCCTTCATCAAGCTATGGTGCTCCAGCAAAAGCCCCCTCTTCAAGCTATGGAGCACCTTCAAATGGATTCGGTGCTAAATCTCCATCTTCTAGTTATGGTGCACCCCCTGCACCTTCCAGCAGCTATGGAGCTCCAGCTAAGTCACCGTCCTCTAGTAATGGCAAGCCACCTTCTAGCTCTTATGGTGCTCCAATTTCAGGCAATGGTAAGGGAGGGAATGGGGCATCTAATGGTAATGGTTATAGTGCACCATCTGTTCCGTCCTCTAGTTATGGCGCCCCTCCAGCATCTGCAAACGGTTACAGTGCTTCACCTGCTAAAACTCCTTCCAATACTTACGGTGCTCCATCCGCTCAGGCTCCTTCATCTAGCTATGGCGCTCCTTCAAATGGGTACAGTGCCCCATCTGCTCAAGCGCCATCATCAAGCTATGGCGCACCTAGTAACGGTGGTGGTATTCCACAAGCTCCTTCCTCAAATTATGGTGCTCCTGCTGCGCAAGGGCCATCAAACGGATACAGCGCACCCCCTGCGAAACCCCCATCTTCTAGCTATGGAGCTCCTGCGCCATCTTCAAATGGATACAGTGCGTCATCTGCTCAAGCACCATCATCTAGCTATGGCGCACCTAGTAACGGTGGTGGCAGTGCACAAGCTCCTTCATCAAGTTATGGTGCCCCAGCAGCTCAAGGACCATCAAACGGATATAACGCACCATCTGCTCAAGTGCCATCCTCAAGCTATGGCGCACCTAGTAACGGTGGTGGCAGTGCACAAGCTCCTTCATCAAGTTATGGTGCCCCAGCAGCGCAAGGGCCATCAAACGGATACAGCGCACCCCCTGCCCAACCTCCATCATCTACTTACGGAGCTCCTGCGTCATCTTCAAATGGATACAGTGCGTCATCTGCTCAAGCACCATCATCCAGCTATGGCGCACCTAGTAACGGTGGTGGCAGTGCACAAGCTCCTTCATCAAGTTATGGTGCCCCAGCAGCTCAAGGACCATCAAACGGATATAGCGCACCATCTGCTCAAGTGCCGTCCTCAAGCTATGGCGCACCTAGTAACGGTGGAGGCAGTGCACAAGCTCCTTCATCAAGTTATGGTGCCCCAGCAGCTCAAGGACCATCAAACGGATATAGCGCACCATCTGCTCAAGCTCCATCATCAAGTTATGGCGCACCTAGTAATGGTGGTGGAAGTGCACAAGCTCCTTCATCAAGTTATGGTGCCCCAGCAGCTCAAGGACCATCAAACGGATATAGCACACCATCTGCTCAAGTGCCATCCTCAAGCTATGGCGCACCTAGTAACGGTGGTGGCAGTGCACAAGCTCCTTCATCAAGTTATGGTGCCCCAGCAGCTCAAGGACCATCAAACGGATATAGCGCACCATCTGCTAAATCACCATCATCAAGTTATGGCGTACCTGGTAATGGTGGTGGCAGTGCACAAGCTCCTTCTTCAAGTTATGGTGCCCCAGCTCCGCAAGGACCATCAAACGGCGGTTACAGTGCACCATCGTCAAGCTACGGTGCACCCGCCGCCCCATCAAATGGATACAGCGCTCCTTCACCTCAAGCTCCTTCACCTCAAGCTCCTTCATCCAGTTATGGTGCTCCCGCAGCAACCTCCAATGGGTACAGTCCTGTGCCATCAACTGGCTTCAGTGCCCCTTTACCACAAGCTCCCTCAACAAATTATGGTGCACCAGCGGCACAAGCGCCATCATCAAGCTACGGTGCACCATCAGTAAACGGTGGTGCTGCGGGACAAAGCCCCTCGTCAAGCTACGGAGCTCCAGCTGCCCAAGAACCATCATCTAGTTATGGGGCTCCTGCTGCTCAAGCTCCATCTTCAAGCTATGATACTGCTGCTTCCCAAGCCCCTTCATCCAGCTATACAGCTCCTACCGGTCCATCTTCTCAACAATCTGGGTCATCCTCTGGTGGTTATCCATCAGGGCCTTCATCAAGCTACGGAGCTCCATCCGGTCCGTCATCTGGTTTCAATGCACCATCAGCGCCCAGCTCATCTTACGGAGCACCCTCGCAACAAGGT
This sequence comes from Epicampocera succincta, assembly GCA_932526305.1. Lineage (NCBI taxonomy): Eukaryota > Metazoa > Arthropoda > Insecta > Diptera > Tachinidae > Epicampocera > Epicampocera succincta. The sequence continues at coordinate 67,487,015 of OW052034.1, forward strand.
GGTACAGCCCCCGACTTCAGTGCACCAGCTACTAGCTATGGCGTACCCACGGGACCATCGTCATCATACAATCCTCCTTCAGGCCCCTCGTCTTCCTACGACTTGCCAGCAACTGGTAATGGCAGCAATGGGGGCAGCAGTGATGGATATTCATATCCTTCAATCAATAAAGTACCTGACACCATACCCCAAGGCTATTCCTCCGATGGTGGATACACTTACTAAACTTTATAGTTTGAACAAAAATTTCCAATATAAATATGTTTAGCATTAATACCTGATCATACAATGTGCCTTAATTTCATGTTAAATTAATTTACCTTTACTTTAAAGAACTCGGGTTTGCTTTGTACATAAACAAATTAATTAAATTGTTGAATTATTTTAATAAAGATATTAAACGTTAAACAGCAAACGCAATATTTTCTATGTCCTGTCACTATTTTTGACTCCAGCCGTTTAAATTCCTTTGAAAATTACATAATTTAAAAAAAAAAGAAACATATATAAAACACATTTCCATTAATATGCAAATAAATATGTATCAAGACAACGCAATGCTCAGTTCTAAAATACGAGTTGAAACAGTTCAGTATTCTGTAGTAACAAACAAATAATTGAAGCTCTGGAGATCTGGAAAATCTTGATTCATTCCAAGACCTGGAAATGATTTAACTTAGTATAATAATAATAGACCTGCTGAACTGTCAGATAAGGCTAACACATATCAATTCGAAATCTGGTGATAAATTTGTTTTAAAAATTTCACTTTCACTTCAATACAAATTATTTCAAGCAATTTTTTTCGAACAAACAAAAAGTTTTGAATCGCGAACGAAAAATAATACAAATTCCGTTCTCCATCACACGTTTTTTCTCAAATTTTATAATGAAAAATGTTTTCGATTTGAAGCAAAATCAAAACTAAATCGTAATAAAGTTCTTTCAAGGTTAAAAATTTGATTTGTTATTGATTTTGTTAATTTTCTTTATACTTGTATTGCAAAGAAATTTGCTTCGCAAAATTAGGTAATAAAATTCAATGGAAAAAATAAAATTTTACACAACAGCTGGTGTGTACTAGTATTAACACTCATCAAGGGAGCAGAAAATTGTTAGATACTCGTACGATACCATTGAATTAATTGTATTTTGTATGTCCTACAACAAAGAGATTTCAAAACACAGATCAGACCATAATCTCTCGGAGTATTGCATTGCTATGACGTTAATTTGTTTCACAAAGCGAAATACGAAAGGGTTGAGAAATGTGAGTCACGATAATTTTGTTTTATAAACATAATTGAATAGAAGATAATGCAGCAGATGGGCAAACTTGCCTGAATGAGTGACAATATATTTAGAAATAAAAATTAGAAAAAAATTATATATCTGATTTGTGTGACTTTATTCGCATCATGAAAACAAAATAAATAAAACAATGCCCTAAATATTCCCACATTTTTATTTGGCTTAAATTTGTTTTATCTGCTTAAAAAATAATGCAGTAGGTTATTTTAAAAGAGACTTGACACAAAATTTTAACAAGACATTTTCTCTGCTCTTTTTTTGTATGTAGTATTAAGAGTATTCACGATTTGTTAATGCCGAGCTTTTACATCTACATAAATTTAAAACATGACAACAACAAACTGCACACATTTTTAATCAACTATGTTTACATCTCCTCGACATCATCATCAATTTTACAGCAAAATTCTTTAAAAAATCCATAAAAACATTCATTGGAAATAAACAAGAAATAATATTGCTGGACTGTTACGAAACTGGCAGAATGTTTTACCAAAATAACATGAGTAGCACTTCCATATTTCATAAGCAATTTTAATCAACGTATCATAAGCAATTAAGGTTAGTTTGTCATTTGTCCCAAATATTGAAAATCTAAAATTAAATAAAATTTTAATAATAAACGTCAACGGTAATGGAAAGTCAAACTGTTTCTTTTAAATCTTGATTGTCCTAGTTAATTATTCGGTAAAATAAGTTGCTGAAAATTGTTGCTTACAATACCAAAAACTATAATAAATACTGTAAATACATTGATAGTGTATCGTATGTACTCGTAGATAGAAACAAGTGTGAAGCCGCCGGTACTTTTGGAGCCACCCGTTTTTTTTTCTATTAATAAAGTATAGATAAAACTTTTATAATTTAAATTAAAAACATATTTGTTTAAAACTGAATTTTTGTAGCAAAAAGGTTCTAAAAATAATAGCAATAGTCCTGTAAAATATAGTACCGATAGTAAAAACGTTCGGAGAATTATATTATAAACCACATAACGTAGGTTAAATAAAAACAACGCGAGAGCTGCCAAATAAAAATTTCTAAGTGAAGAGGATATAACGAAAACCCCCTTCTTCTGTCAAATTTGTTCTTTTTTGGGTACATTGTTTTGGCGGTTATGACACCATATTATCAGACCTGTTCTGAAAGTTTCATGATTTAAAATCGCATGTGCGGTTAATCAACAGAATGAAAATCAGTTTAAATAAAATGGAAGGACTGCAACTTTTTTTCGATTTCATCAACAAGGAAACCATATTTATATAATATACTTTTTATTTATTAATTTTGTTTGGTTTTTTTATTAAATTTTATCATTGCTATTGTTTTAAACACTGATATGTATAAGTTTTGTTATCGTAAATTTTGCTTACAATATATTTAACATTATTATTGCAACATAAGTTTTTCCTTTTTTTCTGTCATTTTTTGATAAAAGCCAAATTAATACAATAAACAATATGAGGGACTAAAATAATTTGAACAGTAACATTTATTTATAGTACAATACAATAATAGGTGGTTAATATTAATTTAAACATTTCTTATGCAAAGGAGGGATGAAATTTAACAAATACGAGCACTCAACAATATCAAACAAATTTGAGTCCTGGATGGCAAAACTATAATTGACTTACGCAGCAGTTGTCTACATATGTACGTATTTAATTGGGCCAAGATATATCGATGTTAATATTCTTTTAAATATCGATATGTATCGTTAATATTTTTCGTTACTTATTTTTATGTGTCGAAGTCGATGGTTTTTAAAGCTTTTTTTCACATAATTTCATATTTTTGGATGGCTTTCAGGGAAATTAAGTTTTTCATTGTGTTATTTATTGATAAAAATCTAAAATGCATCAAATCATAAATCAAATGTAGTTTCAAGAATATTAATATATCGATATATTTATTTACTTTATTTACCCATTCCAGCAATTTTATGGGGTTGTAAGTGATCTAATTAGAAATTTTAAAGTTTCAGATTAAGTTTATTTTGTTTATTTTTTGTCATTATATATATTTTGAGAAATCATAATAATATTTTTTCAATTTTGCTTTTAAGTCAATTATAGTTAAGCCTTCTTTAATCTAAAGGGAAAAATAAGACTGAAATGGAAGAATGTTAGGAAGCAAAAAATACTTAGTTCTGCAGATCTGAGTTCAAATCTGCATTACGTTTTTTTTGAATATCAGTGTATAAAATTTCTAACAAATTTCTAACAGAACTTTGAATAGAAAATATCCAAAAATGATTTTAAATCAAGGACGGAGGAGCGTAACATTATTTTTTTCAAATTAGAAAAAAAGAAAACACGAAGGCACATGGAAGCTGAAGCTTTAGCCAACAACCGGCCCAGTATATTAGGCCTCACATACTATGTGTATTGGTACAAGTTTTTGTAGATATATGTATATATATAAGTACACTCAAATTAAAATGAAATTGTGGACTTTTGTTTTCTATAAAAACAACTTCTTTGTCATATTCAACAAGGAGTTGGTTCAATCGGTTGCGAACAGATAGCGTCGAAAGGAAGTCACTATTTGCGGTGTTATAGGTAGAGCTGCAACTGATTGATTTCTACAATACCTTTTGATACTGAATTTGAGCCCTATTCTAATCTTATACCGCTGTAATTAAAAATAAAAACCTTTAGATACACCTGCTGCAGAATAATCCTTGTTGGAAGACCACATTCTTTATTAATTATTCATTTTTCAAAGTCAACTGATTGCTAAATCCTTTTTAGAGCAGATACAACTTTTTAAAATTTTAAAATTAATGCTCGCATAGAAGAAGCTCTCACATAGGCTTTTCTTTTCGTATTTCATGAGATATATAATCTTTCACATTTTGATGCTAAAAATAGAAGTAGCAGCTTTATGTATTTAAATGGCGATTAATCGGGATAAATTGAATAAGTAGATTCGCCACCTCCATCTTTAAGAAGACGTTTGGCTGGCCGTATGGCATGTATTGCTTTTCTTCAGCTGCTTTTATTACTTAAATCTTATTGAAATGGATCTTAATCCTTACGAAGAAAAAAAAATTCCAAAAATTCTAAAGAATTTTATAATATTTCAAACATCTTATTTTATCTAATTCTGCACCTCTATTTTATAATGTTAAGTAAAATTTCTTCCATTTCACCTTAAAAATTAATTTAAATTTCAAAAAAATTAATTCTTATTTACTTTTTTATTTTAGTAGTTGCCAAAAAATTATTTTTAAATTTAATAATCCGTATTAAAAATTTAAAATTATTAAATAATAATCCATATGAATTCAATTTAAGGATACTTCGATTGAACACCTACAAATTTGTTTGTCAATTAAGTTAAACAATATTCATAAACGGTTGGTAAAAATTTTACTTTTAGCTTGAAATATGAAATTTAGGTCAAAGTTTATTCGTCAAATTCATTCACATATTTAGTTTTTCTGTTTTAGTAACAATTTAAAAATTCAACAAACGCACATTCATTTAGTTTTCTTACACATTTTAGAACGGAATAAAAAGTATTTGTCTCTTTGTTTTTGTATAGATAAATATTTAAGTAAAAAATAGTTTATCTCTTAAAAACAGCAATTCTTATAAACGAAATTAATTTGTTTGATATGTATTTATGTATGTCATATTTATATGTAAATTTAAAGTGATTTGTTTATTTGAGGCAGCTCTATAGGAGTTTGTGTATCTTTCACAATTAAGTATTTAGGTTTTTTTCTTTTGTTTTATTTTGCAGCACATTTATTTGTAAATAACATTAACTTTGCATTTTTCAACATTAATTCGATTTTTTGAAATTTCAGTCGTTGTCGCATAGAAATGTGTAAGTATGTATGTATGTACATATATGTATATGACAAGCTTGGGCCATGGAATGGTTCTCAAAGTCTGAAGTCTGTTATTCCGGTTCTGAAGGCATTAAAAGCATTCGTTACACAAAAGTGTTAATGAACTTAAAAGAATTGCTTCTATTCATTTGCTCAACATTTGTATTCGAATGACACCGGGAGAAGATAGAAGAGAGGTTTTCTGGCAAATTCCTATATGACTACGATTGCGCTGTAACCTTAACCAAAGATTAATTGGCAGAACATAAACTAACATGCTCCTAGAATGCCTTGAGAGAGAGAGAGAGATCTAGTTGTGGATCATAGATTGAGCTGCCTGCCTTGACTAAAACGTTCTGGTTGTGGTTTCAACTACTTGATGGTGGGGAATTTTCAGGCAAGTTTTGTGAAGGCATAATGTAACTTTGGGATTCGGATTTTCTCTACTATCTAGGGAATTACTGGCAGGAGGAACTAGATAGCCCGAACTCTTCTTCAATGTTTCTAAACGATTTTTGTTGGAATTTGTTGTTGATACGAGTATGAGACAAAATATGTATTGTACTTGCAAATCGTCTACTCTTAGCCTCTCTTTATAACAATTAATTCTGACGTGATTTGATGAAGACTAGACTGATCTTATTTTTACTCAAGTAATTTTAAACTATTATATACATGTATCCATGTGTTTAAGACAATTTCGAGTTTGTCTAAATCAGAAGGAACGTTGAGTCAAAGGCCCTTGTATTCTACTGAATATAGGAAAAAGGTAATTTTTATTAATACCAAACCTAAAATAAAAAACTAGCAGCTTAACTGCACCTTTCATTTGGGAAATTGTTCAGGCGAGACATTAACACATTTAATTTGTGGGAGTTTTCTACGAAAAATACATTTATTGAACAGAACATGAACGCCATCACGAGAAAACTTCTTTCTGTCACTCTGCTGACGATACCCTCATATACAAGCATACCGATGGCTTGTCGACATTCCATGTTAATTTTTCATGTAGGATATATTTTTGTTTTTTTTTTTTTTTTACATATAATTTTTAATTAGTTTTACATATTACACAACTCGAAATAAAATTTTCTAAATAAATAATCTCAATATTGTTCGATTTGTTTTCTATAATTCCTTATATTTTGTATATTCGTATTCTCTATATATATTAAGTTTCTTTAAATTAAAAATGATATGTTTACGTTTGATTTTAGTTGATTATTTTTACGACTTTAACAATAAATCACTGGATATGATATGCATTAGGTTTCTGTTTTAAAATTACAAAACAATTACATATATTATTTATAGTTTCCTTCAGATACTTGTACATATTTGGAAGTAAAATTTAAAAAAATAAATAATTAATTAATTATTAAAATACAAACAAAGTTCGACTGAACTGTTATAAAGTTTTGTAGGCAGAAATATCGCCCCTATATTTTTAATTCAATACTTCGATTAACAAATTAGTTTAAAACTTACTTTTTATTGTTATAAATAAAACAAACTGTCATTTTATAACAATAGAAAATTTTAATAACAAATTTTTTTCTTAAATATAGACATTGAATGTGGGAATTGTATTCAAAAGGAGAAATTTCCCAAAATTAAAACCCTGAAATTGTTTCTGCTGCCTGCACCTTGAAGGACAGAGCCGGGAATAGTTTAGCTGGATTCACCCATTTACTTCGAACAAAATTTGTATCCAGGAAATGTTTTTTCTTATATAGTTTAGCGCCTTTCCTCTTTAGAGGGAGAGGGAGAAAGGGAAATGATTTTGTTCGGAAAATTTCATCTCTAATTTAATTTAAAATTTTTGCTGTAACATAATTGAACTGTGCTGCCAATTATTTTGATTTTTTAGCCAAAGTTGAACTGAACTGTCACATTATATCATATGTTTTTTAAAAGCACAGACTACACTTGTGGTAAAAGCTTAACAATAATTTTAGCGCAATTTACATTAATATAAAAATAATTATAATTTTTTATTTGCTCAATGTGTATCTGACACCCAGAATACTGCAATATATAATCATCTGCCGTTGTGCTGCCACCTAATAAAATGAATATGTTTTGACTTGAAAGCCAATTGTTCGAAATACATGAATGTTGCAAAAAACTCTAAGTAAAAAAATACTCCGGATAAAACTTGTATTCACAACAAAATAGTGAATCCAGCAGTAGATATTAACGCCAATCTTGAATACTTTTGTGAGAGGCAATATCCTTGTCTATAAACAACTACTGGAAACGCCAATTATAAAAAGAATATGACACCATTGCGTTCCAGGCCACAGAGCAGAAATTTCTTGAGCAAGGCCAATAACTTACTGGTACATATGTATATGTACGTATACATACATATGTATGTATGTATATATAGAAAGGTATATGCTTCGCTCTATCTCTCTCTGTCTTTGCTGTAAGATAAACATAGATATAGAATATCAGCATATATTTCTGGTAAAAATCATTGAGTTCGGCAAAAATGTTCCTTATAAAAACGTAATTTGTAAAATCAAAACTGCCTGCCGTTAGATTTTTGGAATTATATAATGATAAGGTCTTACCTAAACTGTGTAATAAAACTCAATATTAAACATGTGTTTAGCGAAAAAACATTGGAATACTTTAGCGAAGTTATATTGGACCAAATAGAAATTAAAATTTAATAAAGTGTTGCAACAAAATCAGTCACAGCTGGCTTCCGAGACATACAGTTATTTAAAGTCAGAAGAAAGATAAAATATTTATTAAGACTAAACGTTTATAATTATTATATTTTTCTTTCCTTTCCATTCAACAGAGAGGGCTTTGAAAGTTTTTACTGATGGGAATTTTAAGAATTCCATGCAGATCCAAAAGAAATTAAATGGATATTTTTAAAAGCCGGGCTTCGCATTTTTCTACAAAGCAATTGAGTTCTTAAATTATAATAATAAGAAAGACCGGTTTTCTTTTCGAAAATTTGTAATAATGCTGTCAAGCTGGTGAACTCATTGCTAAAAATTATTGTTAGCTTTTTTAAAGATTTAGTTGGCCGTCAATCGCAGTGAAATATAAGCTAACAAATAGACCAAACAGTGTTGGTCGTAAAACGATGTTGAACTTTGTCGAATAATTCGACAAATCAAACGGGCTATTCGCATAAAAAAAACCGGCTTAAAATAAATCGATTTCTCAATTATGTATAAGAATGTTGCTTGTGTCAACTAATTCTACACAAGGAATTCGGTTTGTCGATTTTGTAACTCGGTTTTAAAAATAGAACAGGGTGATTCTTAAGTCTCTGAAATAAATTTTTAAAGGATTTTCTTAACATTTTATAGTTGTCTTAATTAACTTTGTCTCATATATTGATATGTATTTTGTAACTCTAAAGTTGTATTATATTTATAATAGATTTGTTCAGTTATTATTTATACTTGTGAATACACAAATGCATTATTTGATATGTATAGGGTACTTTTTTTGCTATGCTTTTTAAGTCCTTAGTGAATATGTTTTGTTAGGTTCTGTTATTCTGTCTTAACACTTATAATAATAGCTATTTTTTCATTTATTATAATAATAGTTATCAACATTAAAACATTTAATACTTTTTAAATATAATTTCTCTAAGTGTAAACTTAACAAATTCAAACTTATACCATAAAAAATGTTCCTACGCAACTAAGTACTTAATTTAATCAATTAAGCTATAATTGAAATAAAAACACAATAAAAAATTAACAAAAATTATCATAACAATACCTGAGCATATGTATTAACAGTTAATCTCTTAAGCCTTTTGCTTAACTTATAAAAATCATTAGTGGTTGTAAAATTAACTAACAAACTCACTTTAAATAAAAAATTTGCAATTAATAACTCAACTGATTGTAGAAATGCCGAGAAATCTACTAAGAAGCGTTTGTTTAGAAAACATTTTTGGACTGAAAAGTTATTAATAGGATATTGATATTAGATATTGTTACTTTTCTGTTAATTTGTTTAGATTTATATATATTAAAGTATATATTTACAAAATTTCGACAGTTGATGGACAAGTGGTGCACCGTGGACTTAGTTGCCAAAAATATAGTGGTAATCAAAATAGGAGTTTGAAACAACTACATCGTTTTACATAATAGCCACTCCAGAGCGAAGCGGAATAACGAAGTCTCTTGCTTTTTAATCAGTACATCTAGAGACACTCTGTTTCCGAACTGGGTTACTTTTAAAAGGTATAAAGTTTGAAATGCTTTCGAAAGTAATAGTCTGTTTAAGACATTTAATGTATCTTTGTTTTGAAATTAAGTGGAGTACCAAAATCGTTATTCAGTAAAAAAAATTACTGACAAGCTCTGAGCATAAATAACATATTTAAAAAAATTAAAATACTCGTATTTGATAAAAACGTCGCCGTCTTTTCCAAATGTTACCAAAGCCACAAACATGATGTGCTTATAAGTTATAAAGACTAAGGCCCGGAAGTACCACAACATTTTTGGTTAAAAAGACCACCGCGTGTTGCCAGAAATTTTTAATTTCACTTTCTTTTTTAGTGTAGGATCTACGATGTGGCCTAGCATAATTTAGTGTTTTCTAAACTCTTTCAGTAATTTATTTGGTTACTTTTAAGTGAGCGTTACTAACCACTTAGTTTGTTTCAATAAACATTATATTTTTAAATTAATTTTACTATCAAAAGTTGCCTTTAGAATATTTAGATTATTATTTTTTTTAGTTTTCTAAACCTTTTGCATACATATTTTGTTTAAAAGGCAGTATTGTCTTGCTCAGCAGTTGGCACAGCCATACCTCCTCTAACATTACTGCCACCTCCCCCACCGCCCATATCGTTGCTGTCACTATCCCTTCTGGTATTTTGGCCGGTGGCACTGCTCAGCATTCTTTGTACTTGCTCTTGCGCGGTTTGTTGATTTAATCGTTTTGCTTCGTTAATGGGAAGATCGTCGTCATCCGTTTCTAGCGCTGGATTTATGCGGCCATTGCGCTCATCTTTGCCGGCCATGGTCGCAGCACCATAAGATCGGCCCAATGGTCCAGCCATAACAGAAAGCTATTGTACAAAGGTAATAAAGTAAATGCAAACAACCGAAATGCAAATGAGAAATCAGCGATTTGAAATCACTGAAAAGTGTTTTTGTAATAAAGTTACGCTAAATATTTTGTGTATAAATAAGTTGTTGCTAACAAAATTTCTCCAGAAATTTGTTCACTTTTGTTTATAGGAATGACTCGATAACCTTCCGGTTTATTGTATTTTTCGGATAAATCATTTAAACATATAAAAAGCTGTTCATCAAATCTTAGATTTTGATTCAGAACAATAAAAATTAATTTAAAAACTCGTGAAATTCGTTCGTGATTAATAATCAATGTGATATCAAAACGTGGCTAAAAACAATAGTTTTAGAGACTGCCGCACTTACTAAAAACTAAATACGCTGCCAAACAACTTTAAGTTATAGCATTAAAGTCATTTTCGTTAACCAAAAACAAATCTATTGTTTCGTAGAGTTTTTTATACCCTAAACAAATCAAAAACCATAACAAATTTGTCATTTTCCAATAAAATTTTATCGTCCCCAATAAATTTTTTGCAATTACATACCTGTTCTCCAGATTCGGCTGGCTCACCAACTCTGACAACATCTTCTGGTATATTTACTACACAACGGAACACATCATAACTTGGTGGCAATTTACCAGATTCGAACATCATTCTAAAAGAAAAGCGAAAAAAAATTTATAAAATTTAATTTCTTCTTATTAATTAGATTAAGTACTTAGTCCACCACGAAACCAAAATCAATGTTATCAAACTTAAAACCATAGCCAGTGTACGGAAGGGAAACAGTTGTGTTTGATTCTCTGCATCGTAACCAGGAAAATGAATTAAGGCGGGCAAGCCCAGTAAAGCTTCACCGCCCGATAAGCGTATGAAGAAGGCTATGATGTAAGCAGCTAAGCTGCCATAAGTGTTGCAGTGCTTTTTAAAATGCACCACCATTAGCAGTTGAGGAAACAAAATAACATAAACCAAATCGGAACACATGGACCTTAGAGAAATTATTCATTAAAGTATTTTATCAAAAAAAAAAAAAAAATTCTCAAAATATATTTTAATAAATACTAACCACAAACCGTAAATCGAGGGTATAGTCAAAGCCATAATAGTTGACAATATACCCACGACTACTATGCCACCTCTCATTACCCATATAATTTCCATTTCGGAAGCCTTTTGACGAAATATCAACTTGTATACATTTCGTGCAAACATTGATGCTGCCGATAGCACCGAGGAATCCGCAGAGGACATTACGGCTGCTGACACCGCACCCAGACCAAAGAACGACACAAAATCTGGCGTTAAATACTGTAACACCATGGGAAGAATCATACTAGTTTCCTGCACGGTTAAAGGATAAGGACCACTATAATCGGTTTCATTCCACGCTAGATTTGAAATACATAAAACATTATCGCCATAAGGACTTTTCATAAATAGCACTTTAAACATACGTGTAGCTTTGGCAATAGCGCCAATTATAACCGGTGGGATAGCCATTAAAATACAACCTGCTGCTGCTACATAGGATAAAATTTGTGCCCGACTTGCAGTCTTACTGGATAAAACGCGCTGGAAATATACCTGGAACAGATATATAAGTCATAGTTAGTCACATGCGATACAATAAAATTATTCGTTCTATATTCAGCTTCTTCAAAAAAAATTAGTCTTAGCTGTGAAATTTAATGCGATCTCTATTCCATCACATCCGTTTCTTATTCTTTTTTTTATGGATTTTTATATTAATTGCTGAATATCTTCAATTGTTTTTAAGAAAAATTTAAATATAAAAAAAAAAAAACTTTTTTAAGCTCACCTGCCAAGGTATACCGCCAAATATCAACAAAAGTCCATAGTCCAAATAGAACCATCTCTGTTCTGGTTCGATATGCCCAATCCAATCCACTTCCATTGATGACAAGCTTTTAACATGCTCATTAGTCCAAGCAAACGGTATACACATCCACAATCCAATAAATATACAAAACAGCTGTATCACATCGGTATAGGCTACCGAATAAAGACCACCGAACAGTGTATAGAAAATGGCAATGCAAGATGATAAAATAACCGAAGTACGATGATCCATGTCGATGATAACAGATAGTGTTGCACCCAAAGCAGCTAGGATACCGGCAGCCCAGAATACCTCGCCACAAAGGGCGGGCAGGAACAACAGGCCACCCATACGTTCACCAAACGAATCTTGCAAAGGATCCAGCATAGTAATGTAGCCTTGTTTGCGCATAGGGTTAGCAAAAAATATTCCACCTGCCAAAACATTATACTCATATGTAAGTATATTAGACTTTTCTGACGCAAGCGTGCAATTTTAAGCTTACCAAATATCAAACTCAAGGCATAACCAAAGGGCGCCTGACACCAAACCAAGCCAGAAGTGTAAATAGCCTCAGCTGTTCCATTAATATAACCGCCGCCAACCCAGGTTGCTGTAAGTGAAAATTAAATTTTCTTTAGTGCCAAAAAAGTAAAACGTACAGTCAGGGGGCTCCACTTATTACCAAAAATGTTGGTAGTAAATACAAAAAAAAACTTTAAGATAATGGCCAATTTCCAGAACATCATCGCAAAGTGTTTCAAGTTTAAAAACAAAAAAATCATTCAGGATAGTATTACTTTCGAAGCGTATTACGAAGACTTTGTAGATGTCATAAACGTAATAAATATAAACCGATTTCCTTTCAGTGATACTCCGATTGAAAGATACACGAATATTCCGTAATTAGAGCGACTCGGAAACGTAAACGCTTTTCTGCTTTAAATACTCTACCAATCCAAAATCGGATGTTTGAAAAAGAAACATAATTCATTTAACATTCTGATGTGCATTCCAATGCAACCTGTTTGATCATCCAGCAATCAGATACAACCGTTCCAGTTGTAATAAATTTTGAGAATAATATTGTAGTAAAGCAATAACTTTCAGTTGCAAAAATTTTAACAATTATAGTAAAGGAATAAGTTTTTAAACATCAATACCTCATAAGAAAATTACTTTATTGCTATTAAATTACAACAAAAATTTCCGTTACTTAAATTTCTGTCACTCTGTTTTAGTAATCTGTAATTTGTTGTGTCAAATAATACAGACACTTTTCAGTTTTTTTAATAAATTTTACTTAATTTCCATCAATTTTGTTCTTTTGTAAGTAGAAACGTTCAAACATATAGTTTTGCTTTTTGGACATTGAACAGGGGTATTTTTTTTTCTTTATTTGCAAAATTCAAATTGGTGCCACAGCGCCGGCTAATAGCAAAGTAACATATTAGGATGTTATATATAGATCCACATTCCGCGACTTCGCATAAAGCTCGAAGTTCGTAACGAAACGGCAGAGTTACAAGCAATTAAATGGACTCCAAAGAAACAAACCCGTGGTAGATAACCAAAAGTAGTTCCATAAAAATTATATATGTCAATAAAAAGAAGAATTGTTCGACGTGTGAAACAAAAAAACCGTTTACCTACGAGTGCATCCATCCAGCCAAATAAAAAATTTATTAAATATCGATTTAGACACATCCACGAGTACTAAAACCTGAAAACGAACAGCACTAGGAAAGTGCCTTTGCTGTCCCAAAAAAAACCTTTTAAAATACTTTTGCGGCCACAATTTATTAATTATACGTGATTTTACATTTCAGCTAACGATATGCATGTTCATTTCCGAAGTATACTCTTGTGCTTTCAGGAAATTTCATAACTCACAGCAGTAAATGATATTAAGCCAACTCACATCTTCTAATACCAAACTAGTATGTTCGTAACACTTACCGGTCATTGTGAATATTCCCACGAAAAGGCCAATGGAGCGACCAGCCAGCATAACCTCCTCCTCCGAATCATTGCCGGATTCTTTTTTACGACCTGCCCAAATACCCACAAACAAAATGAGCAAATAGAAGAGCACAATGCTCACAACACCAGCAATGTTAATCATGTTGTTCCTTTTAAATTTAGTTTTGTAAATAAATGGGACTAGTAGGCAAACACACTTCAACACACAAAGTTTTCCGCCCTCACGGTGAAATTTTTTGTTTTGGGGGTTTTTTATGTTTCTTCTTCTTTTCTTAAACCTTGAATAACTTGCGTTGCCACAAGAAAGCGCCTCTTGATGTATTTTTACCCGCTTTAACAAGCTTTTTTTCTTTTTGTTGTCTTTATTTTTTTTTTTTTACTATAGCAATGCTGATTTAGTTGTTACATACATACATACGTACATAGTACACATAGTATGTAGGTGAGTACATAAGCCTCTATACATACATACATATGTACATACGATATATATTTTTGTTTATGTATGTATTTAGTCTGCTTCTTTTTGTTGGTTGTAGATTTTGTTTTACTTTTTTTATTTCAATAAATAATTGATCTAAATGTATTTCATTTACGTATTAATCTCTTCTTTCCTATAAAAAGGAGCAGAAATTTTACTAAACTTTACTGCAACGCGACTGTTTATACATATTGTATATATGTATGTAGATAGTGTTTCTTTTTCGATTGTAATACTTTGTGGTGAAATTAGGCAATAAAAATTCTGATTTTGTCGAGTTGTTTACTTTTCGTTCCTAAACTTTTGCATACTTCCTCGATATTTCTTTTCAGTACAAGAATATGTTCATATGTAGTATGTATGTAGATTTAGTAGATTAAATTGCTTCAATCAACATCAATTAAGAATATCTGTAAAGATAAAAAATATATAAAAATATACGGATAATATTCAAATGAACAACACGTTATCTTTGGAAAATGCAAATTTAATGTCTTTTATTAATTGATTAAGACATAAGCGTTAAGATAAAATTAAGTTATTAATGGCTGAATGTTGCTAGCCAGCAGTTTTTAATAAATTTGGTTTTAAAAATTTTAACATTTTCTAAAAATAAAAAACCTACAACACGTTTTGCTAAATTCGGCACTTAATCAACCAATCGCCATTAATTTTTTACTATTTAACTCTTGCCGGGTAGTACTTATTACTGTCACGTATGTATATATGTACATATGGCAAGATTTTTATTAACAAATCCTCTATCTATTTTCCCAAAGAACATAAAGCACGAAAGTTTAATTTTTGCAAATGACGATAAATGTTATTAATTATTATCTAGCATTCTTGAGGAGTGTAACGATTCGTGTCCCATTGAGGTGTAGTTTGTTTTGCAATTGTAAAAGTGGAACGAACATTTACTGCCATTTAAAAAGATTATAGCATCTCCCAATAGAACGATATCATTTGCTCCAACTTATGCATTTTTCATGCCACCGGCCCTGAAAAAGCTAAGCAAAATAGGGAAGAAAAATTACTACTGGCTGTGAGAAATCCACAATACGAGTAATTCAAGTGAACTAATAGTCGCCAGCTCTATGCCGCAAAATATTGGCGTAGTTTTGCTATTTTAAAACAATGTTTTACTTCTTCGACGACTAAAATATAATCTATAATTTGCATTCCTATTTTTATCTATTCAATAAAAAAAAAAACTCTAAGAAAAGCTATTTAACACCCTTCTTTGTCTCTTATCTAAATTAATCATAGTCATATATGTATCTCACTACTAGATCTTAGTTATAAAAAATATACAGTGGATGGTCTCAAAACACATACATAAATGCCGCTACCTTAATATGGAAAGGCACGAACAGAATGTTTTCTACGTCGATGTTTTTTGCTGTTTTGACTGCTCTGACCGTGTTTTGAGATTCTTATATTAAAATAAAAAATATTTTCATAATACACATAAATGCAGTTTTGTTAATCTAATAAAACAAATTCACGATATGAAGATAATTTTTGTATAAAGAATGGGTTGAGATTTGCCTGAATATGTCTTCAAAAAGATGGAAATCAAATTAGAGATTTTCAAGATTAGAGATCAATATTTCTTCTAGAATATTTTCCAAAGAATAGGGAAGTGGTGGGAGAGATTTGTTGGACTATTCTTAGAAAAATTTTGCATCTTTCTAAAACATTTAGATTCAATTTAGTTTTCTTCGTAGTAGTCTGTTATTCTTATTTACATATGTATTTGTTGAAGGCATGAAAGCAGGCGCTGCATTTTGTTCTATCTAATGAAGCTTTTTGATTTATCAGATTTAAATGAAATTAAAATGCTTTTAAATATGCATTTACATGCACTTGATAACTTAAATCGTATAAAGCATTTAAATTATGAATAGTTGGTTAATCCATAAATATACATATATTTGTTTTTATGCCTTACAGCGTTCGTGGTATTGAAAAAATAGTTTTAATTAAAAAAAGAAAGAAAAACAAATCAGTAAATAAACGTAAGTGTGTAAGTAAAATCCTTATTACAACTCCAATTTGTTGCATTAAAAATACATCTTTTATTTATTTATGCTCGACACTAAATGTCAAGACCATAATGGCCACCACTTCATAACTGCAATTTGTTGCAAAAGGACACTGTCTTAATAGGCGCCATTAAAAAGTCGTTATTAAACATTAAAATGTCATTGCACTTCAAAAATACAGGGGAGCCGCGACGTAAAATCTACCCAGTTTAACGGATTCACATTGAGTGCGTTATACACCTGTGCAACTGTGGGCGTAATAATTTGTTCAACCTTTTTTTAAGTATAAGAGAGCCGAAGGTTGCTACTAGTGTCTTGGTCAGTACATACATATTGAAAATTGATTTTAAAATACCATAGAAGCAAATGCGTATAAGAAAAAAATCCTTCAGCAAATTTTACTGCTTAGTAGTTTAAATTACAGACGAAAAGTTTAACGACAGGCATACGGCAGTTACAAAGCGCGAGCAATTAACAATTCGCAGTAACTAAAGGATACCCTGTCTAAAAACTGATAAGTGGGGTAAAACACAAGGACTGTTCTTGGTGTTTGTGTTGAAAAGAGCTTTCTTTACAATTTTCCCTGTTTATTTAAAGGCAATCTGTGTATATATGTATGTACATATTGTGTAAAAAATAATATATGTGTTTGTTTGTTTAGTTGTTTGTTCGTACCTTAGGAGACTAGAACGCTGAACCGATCTTACTTAAATTTTCAGAACATTTAACTCGGACTCTCGAATGAATTATAGAGGAACTTTTTTTCAACTACGCCTACTTCTGCGCCCATTCTTTCACTTAGTTTTCAACGGATTTTATAACTTCGCCATGTGTGGACCAATTTTCAAAATTCTTTTTGCATATGGAAGAGGACACCTAAAATTTTTTTGTGAAATAAGGAGGGGGCAAAATGTACCCCCTTTAAATTTTAAAAATTCCTTTTGTATATGTAAGATTTCTTTGATTATCTTCGATTAACTTCGTCAATTGTAAATCAATTTTCAAAGCTCGTTTTGCATATGGAAGAACTCGACATAAATTGTTTTAAAGGCTTGGGGCGAGCGGTGCAGCCAAGCACACCGGGTTAGTCTAGTTAAATATAAATTTTAGTAATTGGACATTATTTCATGGCTTTTCAAGTCTATTGACAACGTAAGTGGCAAAATGTTGGCATGTGGACGGAGCTGGAAAGCGCAAAAAAAGCAATTTTTATTTTACTAGTTATTTACTAATTACTTAGTAAAGAAAATAGCTAACCAAAAACAAACATTTTATCGCTATCGTATGTATGTATGTATAGGTGTGTAAAATATTGTATGAACACATAAAAATATACAGAAAAGTTTTTAAATATTTTTAAATCGCTTTTCTAATTTTGCTTTTTGATTTCGCAGAAGTTTTTTCTTTTCTTTATTACTGTTATTTCTGAAACAGCTAATTGCGTAAATACTCGTCCAAACTGTGCCGAAGAAAAAGCTCGTACTCTTTAGTGCAAGAAAAGGAAGTGTGCTGTGCTCTCGAAATTACTCTCCCAATTTTCGAGTATAGGAGGGTTTGCGTGAAAATAAATTAAAGAAACACATACATACATATGTAGGCATATTAAAAACAACAAGTGCTACATCAAAGCCTATTCCATTATATCTACGTAACCACAATTACAAAATAAAAATTGTTAATATATTTTATTTAGAAATCCGATCGAGAAAAGGTTAAAAATTTACTATTATTTCATTGCTAATAATATATCAAACTGCATAGTTATTTGTGCAAAAAAAAAAAAACAAAAATTGCAATAAATTTAAATATGGCAGCAGTGGGCTTTAACAGAGAAGATAGTCTGACGTTTCTTTTATAACACGACAGGTATATTCATTCACAAAACTAAACGCAAATGCTTATCAATGAAATGAAACTTGTACATATGTAGATGAAGACATGCCTACACATACTCATACCTTAATTCCAATGAAATTATTCCTTCCATTTAGGCTATTCTATACACTTACCTCTTACTGTGCGGAGCCAAAAATGTTGGGAACAATGAAAGCGCACAAAAATTCCTTAACAGCAAATGCTTGATTTGGAAAACTGCAGGAAACACATGTAACCTTAAAATTATGCAACGGTTTGCTTTATATTAAGCAAAAAAAATATTTATTAGTTAAAACAAAACTATTAAATAAAAACACAGCACATTTGACAGGTAACTTATACTTTAGTTATGTATTTTCTTTAGATAGTGGTTTTTGATAGGATTGTTTAAATAGTTATTAAAGATATAGGAATTATTTTCAAAGTCTTGAAGACTTTTTTTACTTAAATGTAGGATATGTCTTGGTGTTTTTTCTGCTTAAAATCAATTGCCGCAGTTATCACCCCAGCGCAAAGACGTCTTTTGAGACGGACTATTTCGCGTTTTATACTGTAAACCGCACATGGGCTCTATTAGTTATAAGAAAGCACTTCATAGGGAATGACACTTAATTATACATACATATATTTGACAAGATAATATGTTATTTTTTACGAATTTTAAATTGTTTTTCACTTTGCACAGTCAAAAATTCAACACTGAGAAGCAAAATATGATCATGTATCTAAGTATATTTTAACGCTTGTATTTCAAATAAATGTGATTTTTATTCCTTAAGTAAAGCTGCTTTTTTGAGCTTTTTTTTAAGGGAGACAAGATTTAAAAGAGCAAAACTTTTCTCCTTTGTTCCTGCTTGCAACAGTATCGGTTCTCACACTTCTCTTTCTATATAATTTAGCGCGCACGCCTAAAAATACTCCGCAGCTTTCTTATCAAATAAGCAGTAAAAATTTAACAACATTCACTTGATTTTATGCTTTAGTACCGAATTTTCAAAAAATTTAACAAGGAACCAAGTTCAACTTTTATATGAATTGAAAAATTTTTAATTTCAGTTTCATATATCAAAATTTAAAGGTGGGTGGAACTGTCACTGATTTTTCTTGATTTTTTGTTAATATTTTAAACGGGTTTCTGTGTAAGAACACTGTAGCGTTTGTGGCATTTACTGTTTTCACGCGCTTAACATTTCTTAATGTTCTTAGAGTTTCAGTGGTAATTTGCTAACTGAATTTGAACTTCATTGGTTTTCTGGAAACGATTGAATATAGTTAAATTATTATTTTACTTAGATAGTGAACTTTCATTCGAATTTGGAAAAGTTCATTTCGTTCCAATCTTTCGAAGGGGAGCAAACAAGTCAAGTCACGTTTTGAAAGGGGTATATGTACACACATACATACATACATATATATACATATATTTTTTTTATGGAAGAAATTACCCCTGGATTATTTCCACGGAGAAAATGTTGCTACTCAATTTGTATCATTGGAAATGGGTAAGAACAAGAAGCAAAAAAAAGTGCTTTTCTTCTAAAAAAAATTAAAATACCTTTTTAGAGGTTTGTATGAACGTTATTATGCACTGAAAGAAATAATAGATAAGTATATCATGTACATACATATACATATTCTTCACATTTTCTCCCCGCAATTATTTTATATGGAAAACGTCTCTAATTGGAAGTATATAACTAACAGAATGTCTTAAGCCGTTATAAATTAGTTAACGTTACCTTCAACAATAATACGCCCAATACATATAATTTTTTGATCTCAAATATTTCACTTTATATTGGCTCCTTAAAAATGTATATTTTAAATGACATCTTTGTCGTTAGTTAATACTGGAAAAGTATCAATTTTGGTACCACAAATTAGCAGTGGTTTAGATGTACGGCGCACTATATTTTCTGATTTTACAGCTCACTGTCAATTGTATCGGAAAAGTGTAATCTGGAGAAATACCACTTTAATGTGATAACACAGTTCAGTAATGCCGAAAGCAACTGTAGGTCTTGGCTACCCGCCTGTTCGGCAAACAGAAATTTGGCTGTCGAACTGAAATTCGGATGCTTTCCACAATCGTAATAAAAATTGTTTCCTGTTGAATTTCAAACTATCACCCTCAAATATGTTCATATTTGTTGTATGAAATCGAAAACGGCTGACGTTTATTTCAGATTCGTCAGAGGTGGATACGGGTATATTTTTAGTTTTCAATAATTTCGAATCGAAAAATTCGTATTCTGAATATTGATTTTCAATATTTATGAAGTGCCAATACAAATTTTTTACACTTTCCTCGTAGTTATTGTATGTAAACATCACATACCAAACAATCATAAACCCAATGTTGTCGCTAACACTTTATCAGTTAAGGAGTACTATTATTATTTCCATTTGTTATTTTTATTAAAAATATAACCATTCTTTTATGAAATTAAATTTACAGTATATATTATAATTCAATACTTAAATTATAGATTTATTTAAAGTTTTTTTACCAAGTTTCATTTTTTTCTTTTTTGGTTCTTTATGTTTGTCTGATTGCAGAGAATCGAAGGATTCATCCTCCAAGCGTTTAGTTCCACTAGTTATAAAAAAATAATATTGTTTTAAAGCTGAAAAAACAAACAAAATCTCTTACCTTTTAACTGATATGAGCTTGGTTTTTTCTTCTTTTCCCGATAATGCCTTTTTCCAATCCTCATCACTACCTTTTATAGCAAAATCTTTTAGGTTTTCCATTTTCAGGCGTTTCAACTCGTCTTTTTGTTTTTTACTTATTTGTTTTGCAGTTTCTTCAAGCTCTTCGTTCAGAGACAGTGAAATTGGTTCAAAATCTTCACCTCTCTTTAGATTTGTTTCACTGATCATTGTACTTTCAATATGACCCTCTATGACATTGGAAAACCATTTTGATGCTTTTTTAATCATATCGTAGAACTTAGCTAATATTTGACTTCCGGGCATATTTAATTCAGCTGCTATGGCATCTACAGTTTTACCCTGCACTCCAATAGCCAAAAGTATTGCTTTCTGTAGAGCATCAATTTGCAAATCGCACAATTTGCCTTGAAAGTACAAATAACTTATGTCATTGGTTAGATCTAAAATCAAACGAAATTCGATTTGATTTCTTGAATAAGACTCCAGACGTTGCAAATCATGTGGCAGGAAATAAACGTCTAATGTTTGTTTATTCATTTCTCCATGTTCTACTGTAATACATTTGTTGTCTAACAAAGATAGAGCAAGGCTAGTTGGAAACTCTCTGAACACTTTACTTAACAACTTAAGGATACGTCTTCTGAAGTCGGTGAAATATAAACTTAGCCATTCTGCACAAAGTTTTTGATTTTGTCCATTATTGTCTAACGTATGTAGCATAATGCAAGAATGTTCACCAGTTAGATCGTTTGATTTCTGACTTAAATAGACTGGAACAAAACCGATATTTTTCCAAAATTTTAACAATTCTTGTGTCAGGCCATAAGACGTGCCTAAGTAATCTATATGTTCAGGCAATCTTTCGTTTAAGCGTTTTAATAGTGTCGGAATTTTTCTTTTGGGTCGAACTTGTTCTCTTAACAAACCCAACTCTTCTTCTTCTACCTCCTCAATACCGTTTTCCTCTTCGTTGACACTTTCATTGAGATTTGTATATTTGCCAGCATAATAATCTCTTAAAAGCTTCATGGCTCGTTTACCATAACCCATCTAAAAAACAGAAAAACTGAGTTAAAGGCAAATGATTTAACAAAAATATATTGACTTACTCTTTGGTAGTTAGGATGCGTCGCAATACGAACTATTCTTACACCAGCTAATTTTGGAAATTCTCTATCACCATATTGTTCTGATATGTTCCAAGGAATTAAATCTCCGCTTGCTTTTTTGCCTCTTCCCAAAGAGTCTGTTATAGTTTGAGAAGATATTTCACCTTCCAGGGCTACCTGCACTACTACCAATATTTCAGGCAGCTGATCCTTCTTTTGTATGGGTCCTAATAAACAAAACAAGTGGTGCGCGGGAGCATCACTCATCATTTGTAAATCATTGGGGCTATTTTTATAATGTGAAGCAACATAAATGGATACTAATCGGTGTAGAAACGACTCGGCTGCCTTATGATAGGAGAACAAAGCATCACGATCAATATAATAAAGTTCACAGGCATCAGGTGTGGGACAACCAGTGCTAATGTTTAGCACTGTTTTGGTAGAATCTAAGCACAAAAGTTTAATCAGCCAGCTTTCAATATCATCTCCCTCTGCATAACGGATGGATTCCTCTAATTTTATCTGATGGCAAAAATTATTCAATTTCAATTATTTTCTTTAAATTTCCAAAACCTTACCGGCGGCGGTGCATTATTGTCTTTTTGCAATTGCGATATTAATTTTAAACTTAGTGACCTTCCAGTACCTTCATAACCGTTTATGGTCGAAGCCATAAAAATCAAATATGGGCCCATCATTTTTCTAACTAATGGAAGCGGAATAGCGGCTGCTTCATCAATTAGAAGCAAGTCAGCAGCATTCAGCAAGTGAGTGTCATTTGGTGCAATATATTGTATAGTTTGGCGGTTTGAACGTGTTACATTTATGCGTATGATAGCCTTCTTGTAGTCTGCATTTGTTGAACGAATAATTGTATAATCGCTGTGCTCTTGGTATTCTAATGCGTCGAATCCTTTTAAAACGAAATCAAATAAAGTGACCAAGTTCTCAGGATGTGGAGAAGTTACATATACATTAACATAACCAAAAGCTATTGCAGCGGCAACTGAAAGTCCCATAGCGGCAGATTTACCCCTACCACGTGCTGCAGTTAATGAAGTTGGTGGTCTGCAAAAAATTCAATATAATGGTGATATTCATTGAAACTTTTTTTAATACTGGCTAACAATCTTACTTTAGTTGTTTCTCTGCAAGAGCTTCTATAAACTGTGCAACAGCTTTTGCCTGATCATAGGTTTTGCAAAGGTTAACAAGTGGACCAGCTGGTGGAGTGTCTCTTAAACTTTCTTTTAGTTCTATCAATAGTTCATTATTTTCCGTTTTATGAATCTCAGCGGGCTAAAGGTTTAAAATACGTTTTCATACACTATTTTCAAAAATTTTTAATATTATTACGTTTACTGGTTCCACATTCACTGTCCTAGAGCTAAGTGGTAGTACGGTTAAATCATCATTAACAACTAAGCACCGGTTGCAATCCGCTAAAGAAAGAATAAGCCTTTCGTTGAAACGACAAGTAACAGTTTGATGCGATTCTGTACGGAAGCGCTTGTGCACATCCATGCTCATTGTAAACAACTGTTTGAGAGAAGTTAAGGTTTTAAGAAGCAATACAACTAAACCACCTCCTTCTACTGTTTCTACTGTACGGGCCAACAAGTTAGGCGTTAATGCTTGAAAATCTTGCAAAACGCAGACACCGT
Source organism: Epicampocera succincta (assembly GCA_932526305.1). Classification (NCBI taxonomy): domain Eukaryota; kingdom Metazoa; phylum Arthropoda; class Insecta; order Diptera; family Tachinidae; genus Epicampocera; species Epicampocera succincta. The sequence continues at coordinate 67,510,941 of OW052034.1, forward strand.
ATGTTCTGCCTAAAATAGCATGGGTTTCAGAATAATAGCGACCATGTATAGTTGTCGAAACCCGGAAAGTATCAAAAAGATCAGCGTCGTTAATGTCAATTTTTCCGGCAGCTATTTTCTTCACACGCTTTTTACCGTGACTGAAAAGTTATAAGAAAATAAGTGGGATGCAAAACAATGGCAATTATTCGAAACACTTACTTGGAAATAGCTTCATCTTTGTTTTTATAACACCATAGGACACTAGGACGCGACTTAACAGTGGATTTCGTTAAAATATCATAAAGTATTGGCACTTGATCTCTGGCCTTATCGCCAATTATAACAAACATTGTTCTATGACCCAATTTTACCCCATTTTCAATCATTACCCTAATACGGTTATCAATCTTCTTTTTAACCATTTTTAGAATAATTTCTTATATATTTAACAAAACGACGAGAAACACAAATTACCTTTGAAAATATACAAAGTTAACAGATAAATGAATGCACGTGTGTACGGTTTGTTTTTATTTCTTCTTTTTCGTACTGGCCATATTACCAGACTGTTACTCATTTAGTAGGTGGCAGCTGACTTTTATTTTAGGACAAAAATAACAAAATAATATGAAACTATAACTTGATAAGATACACATATGTAATTTAATTCGAAAGTATTTTTTGTTTTTTACGCCGTCAAAGAAAAAGGAAGCTCTATTCACACTAGTAAATAATTCGACACCGTAAGCAAACAAAAGCCAAAAAATAATTCTCTTTTGCCAAAATGAGTTCAAATGTTTTAGTCACGATTACATGATTATACATATATGTATGTATGTATGTATGTATATTAAGAGTAAAGTTTTGGCTTTAGACTTCTTGCACCTTCTTAACAATATACATACATACTTAAGTAATTTGCGAGATATGGTAATAATATATATCTCGCAATATAAGTAATCTTATATCTCTTTATTTAAACTTCTGGCAACACACTGAATATTTTAATACACATGTGCTTAATTGTTTACATTTTGTTAGCTGAGTGAAGTACTTAACAAATAATCACGATTTGTGTTAAGTGGTAAAAATATTTAATTCGCAATGTCGTCTTGGAAAAAAGCTTCAAAAAGCAATCAGAAAGTTCACAGGGAAAGGCATCAACCGGAATCCCGTGCGCATTTAGGGCTTTTGGAGAAGAAAAAGGATTATCGCAAGAGAGCCCGCGATGCTGAACGCAAGAACAAGACCCTGCAGATTTTACATAAAAGGGCACTTAACAAAAATCCGGATGAGTTCTACCATCATATGATACGTTCGAAGCTACACGATGGTGAACATCATGAGGAGGATGAAAAAGATGAGCATAGCAAGGAACAGCTGGCGTTAATGGAAACTCAAGACCTTAAGTATATATCTATGAAGCGTACCATAGAAGCAAGAAAAATTAAACGTTTGCAGTCCCAGCTGCATATGATTGACTTTGCTAATACAGTTCCAAATACGCATTTGTTTTTTGATGACACTAATCATGAAAATAATGAAGATGGATTGGTTGAGGGTAAAGAACTTCATGACATGGAATTGGCTGAGCGATTAGAAACTCATCCAAGTATGCTTGATAGAAAAACGAACAGACCAAGATTAAAAGACTTAGAAAAGTTAAATATTCCAAAACTAAGTCCTGCAGTAAGTATTGTTTTGAATATTTATCAGTTCATGAAATATCTTATCTCTTTTTTAGGAAATCAAGAAAGCAAATCTTTTAAAGCAGCAGTCTTACAAAGAGCTTACAAAGCGCATAGAACGTGAAAAAGAGTTATCGATTGTTCAACAAAAACTTGAAATAAAGCGCGCTCTTCAACAGCCTCGTTTATTGCAACCAAAAAGAAAAAAGCGTGGAACTAAAAATGCAGCCCCTGTTTATGAATTCAAATATGAACGCAAAAAATAAGAAAAACATACCTATACCATTTTACCACTCGTTATACTTTTTACATTTCTGAATATTGTGAGATTTAGATAAAAAAGAGTATAAAAGTCAATAAATATTTTAAAGTACATATTATACTTGTTTCCGAAATAGAAGTTTTAATTATTTTGAGCATGTACTTTTTTTCGTTCTATTTTTATAAGTCTTACGCTTAACAAATTTATATATAAAGCACTAATTTTTTTGGGTTTATTCCATGCGTTAAAGAAACTGTTCTGTATACATCACAAAACTTTAATTTGTTCAATCAAACTAGCTACTTTTAAAAAAATTCATCTCCTAACATGTGCGACAGAATTGATAAATTTGTAACTTTGGTCATTTAACAACAGCCTAAAGTAGTGGTTTCGACTTTGAAAACTAAGTTTTGCAACAAACTTAGAAAATTTCCTGGATGCAAGCATTTTATTAAATATCTTATCCGCAAAAGATTAGCAACATTTAAGAGACGAACAACATATAATAATGTTAAGCTTAGTTATTTTTTTTTTTTTTTGTACAGGGAAATGAACATTGACGAGAAGTTATTAGATTTACGATAAAGGATGATTTAATTTAGCAAATTTACTTATAAGTACGAATGTAACTTAGGTATGTACATAAATATGCCTACTAATGTAAAAACTGTCTGTTCTGTGCAGTTATTAGTAACCAAATTTTTTATTCAATTCCGTTAAACCATCACCAGTTTGGTTTTCAGGTGGCAACCATTTAGCGTACATTTCTGATGATTCGTAATCTTCATCATCATTTACATCCTCTCGCTTGGTACGTTGGCGAACTCTGTGACGGCGCTTTTTATTACTGACTGCTGGATTTTCTTCAGTGGAGCTTTCAGCTTCCAAACAAATGTTTATGCTGTCTTTAAAGGTTTCGGCACCCTCTTGGTCTGTTACAGATTCTTTTCCTTTTGTACTTTCAGGTATTTGTTCAAATTGGTTTTCAATTAATAAGTCCTTACTTATTGGATTATCCATTTTATGTCTATCTTCTCTACGTTCTGCAATGATTTCACATGTTTCATCTTCTTCTTCATCTGAATTAAGGAGTATTGCAGGAGTTTTTTCTTTATAAGGCTGAACATTTAAAATTTTAAATTTACTAAACTGCTTTCGCTTTCCAATCATTGGTAATTGCTTCTTTGCCATTTTTAGGGAAGATTCTTCCTCTGACGCGCGCGTAACCAGTTTCATTTCAACTGGTTTAGCAATTTTTATTAATCTCTGTACTTTAGACTTTTCACTTTTCAAGCGTTGTTCCTCCAGCTACGAACATACATACATAAATATATACAACTAGTAAAGTATTTAAAATGCGAAAGGATGGCAAATTTTCTTACTCTTAATTTACGAATTTCTGTTTTATCAAATTTTAATTCTTTTTCCTTCAAATGCTGCATATATGCATCTAAATCTTCACCATCTTCTCCATTTTCCGATCTTTGAGCTTTTACACGTTGTTGTTGTTTCTGATAATCTTCTATTTTACACTCTATGCTTTTTAATTGTTCATCAATCTCAGCTTCTTGTTTTAGCTATTAAGTAGACGAATAAAAGTTTATAAGTTCTGTTTTAAAAACTCAATTTTTATATAGTGAATTTTGCGAAACTTACCAAGTCTTCATAGGTAAATGTCACGGATGCATTAGATGCCGCCTTTCTTTCTTTTTTCTTAGCAACATCACCAGTTCGATCCCAGAATTCATCATCATCCGAATCTGATTCGTGAAACTTTTGCTTTCTCCTCAAAGGTTCTTGGTTTGCTTGCCTCAAAACACCATGACGATCCAAAATGCGACAAGCTTCTAAAGCACATTGAAGAACACAATCCTTCTTTTTCCCCTTGTGTATGACTTCTGCTACGATAGACCGACCGTTGGCATCATCTATGGGCAACTCAACGCGGCAAACATACGACCCGGCGGACATTTCATCACATTTATATATTAGTTCCATACCTTCTCTTTCGAAGTAACCTCGCAAAGTTTTCTTAGGATCGTCCAAAAACAGCTCTTCGTTGTTTGTGGCAGCATATGGATTGTGTGTCAAATCACTTTCTTCGTCAGCATCTTCTGCCATCCCCCAAAGGCAACCTTCAGTGTTGGCTCTTTCAATGGCTTCATCTGCTTGGCGCTTCTTTTCTAAAGCTGTTTCTTCGATCTCATGCTGGCGTTTGGCTTTAATTTCTGTAACAGATAGTTCGGATTCTGGCTCTTCATCTTCTGCAGGACCTTGCAAAATGTATGATCTTGTACTGGCTCCGAGTTTTAGCAAATGGCCAACTCTTATTCGAATAAAAACCTTTGGGGGCAGCCTTTGCTTATTCAAAAAAGTGCCATGTGTGCTTCCTAAGTCGAATATATACCACCCTTCTGGAAGACTATCATCTCCGATATTAACCTCATCGGCAGAAATACTTTTTGGTCTATACTGTAAAATCGCATGAAACCTTGATATAGTAGGATGTGCCATCTCTATATCATTTTCCGCTAGCCTGCCGAAACTCCAAAACGGTTTCTTCTGGAGTTCTTTTATTTCGTCTATTATTTGCCCTGATTTAAGAACCTCGAAACTATAGTTACTTTCTTGACTGGCACTTCCTGACCATTTCGGTATTTTATAAGGATTTTGTGATTTTATTGGGTCGGCATTATCTCCACTTTTTTCCAAATCTTCGTTAATATTTTTTTGTACTTCATCTTTTTCTCCTTTTAAGGGTGGTGCAATAGGAAGATTAGGCTTTTTAAACTCTTCCATAGTGCAAGTCTTGTTTGCGATGTAGTAAATCACAAAGTAGAAAAGTAAATAAAACGTTTGGACTGATTCCACTATTAAAAAAACATATGTTTGTATACAAGACAAAAATTAACAATATTATCTAATGTTGCCAATTCCAGGTAACTATCAAAAAAGTTGGGAAATATTTGTCTAATTTAAAAATTTGGTAGTAAGAACGAGAACTGAATTCCGCTTAAAGTTCATAGAGTCTTCTGTAAATACCTTCCGAAAAACTATTAAATGTTGCAAGTTTATTTTAGTTTTGGTCCTTTCACAGTAATTTAATTCACTATAGCTAAAAAATGTTCATGTACATAACTTTCTTTTCACATATTTACACATATGCACAATTTTGACTTAGGCCTGGTGATTGTCTTAACTTTAAGTGCAATATATTAGCAAACTATTTTGATGAAAATAGTTAAGGCCAATTCACTAACAAATAGTGGAGATATGTACATATGTCGAAATCTAATAAAACTTTAATACAACTACATTTTTAGATTCAACCGCTAAGAATCAACATTGAAATAATAAGTTGTAAGGGACTGTATTATCGGCGTTTAAAGTAAATAATTAATATGTTGACAATAAATAATTAGTTGACAGCACATTATATCGCGCCTTCTTTTCAAACAAGAAAAGCAAGGAAAATAGATCTTAATTTTTAATTTGTAGTTGTTTTGTAGTAACAAATAATTTCAAGCATAAAAATGACTTTTTCCCAGTCCTTAGAACTTGGTAATAGCACATTTATGAAACTCGAAAATGAAGTTAATCATGCAATTAACGATGAAAATCTTAAGGAGAACAAAGATTTGGATATTGTATTGGAATCACAAACGTCAGGAGCGGTTTCCTTAACAAGAAATAAATCACGTTTTCTCACAACCGATTCAGAAAGTCATAAAACTGAAAACGACACAGATCACAGGTTCGGCCGCAAAGAATCTTATTCCATCGTACCCACAGCTTCCGTTCAAAGCCAGCAAAACGGTGACAATTACTCACAATTTTTTCAAAGTGATTTTTCTATTCAGAATGATATTACGAAAAATAATGCATCTGTGCTTAGAGTTTCCCAAATAGAAACAGCATTCAAAGATGATTGCGCTGAATCTGAACTGCCAGACAAAAGCTCATATAATTCATTTGAAAAACCTGTGTTTTCTGAAGACTTAAAAGATTTTGTGGGTACTGAAGAAAGCGAAATTATTTTGAAGGATTCGTTGTCCTCGTCAACACAAGACGGACAAAATAATCATGTTAACGAATTCGTGGAAGTTCTACATGACATAAGCAATTTTATTTGCCCTATAAAAGATGATTCCTTAAGAGAGGAACTTTTAAATAAAGAACTGGTAGAAAGTCGTAAAATTTTAAGGGCATTTCAACAAGAACAAGAAAATTTATCGGTGCAGAATATAAGCTTAAGTTGCATGTCACCCGAACAACTTAAATTTACTCAAGCGATTTCTCCTTTAGAAAAACGGATAACTAGCATATATAACTCAGATACGAATCATGAAAAGAATAAAAATGTAGGAAAGAAGGAAACACCAATAGTACAAAATGTATCTGAAAATAAATCCATTCCGAAATTAGAACAACTAAAAGGTATGAAAGCATGGAATTTGCCGCTTAGTGTCCTTAAAGAATATGAACGGAAAGGCGTTAAAAATATGTTTGACTGGCAGACAGAATGCCTTAGTAATCCAAAAGTAAGTATGTATGTAATGTAATGTATTCAAATTACAAAGAAACGACGTATAACATGGCTTGTATAAAACTTTCGCGACTTTCGACGCACTGAGAGATGGAAAAACAAAGCATTTAACATTGTCTATTGTAACGTTGCAAATAAAATTTTGCCAATTAACGGTGCTTACGAATTGCAATTTGCCATTTTACTTTACATTTAAATCACTAGGTATAAGACTAACTTACAAGTATCTACTTAGATGCAGATTTAAAACTACAGAGCAAAAAGTTGGATGTCCATATTGGTAGTTTAATGCACAACAATGTTTGTTGAGCAACCTTTAAGTGCTGTAAAGTGAATTTGTTATTGGCAAACTTATTCTCACATAAGAAATAACTCTTTTTGTCAACTTGTCCCAATATTCTACAAATGACGCTATTACATTTGAATTAGTTTTTATTAATTTATTATAATAGATAATAATTTTTTTATGAATTCTTTATTTACAATCTAATCTATTCATTGATGGACAATAAATAAATTTGATACAAGAATAGTAGCTGCTGAGTACAACAACAATCACATAAACATTAATTTCGATATATCATTATATAAAATGACAAAATATTACTAGAATAATAGATGAAAAACAAAAAACTTCAGTATGCTTTATACGTTTTAATTTAAAATGAATATTCTTTAACAAGGGTGCAAAGGGTTTTTTTATGCAAAATAAATTATTGACAAATAATTAATAAATATTCTTTCGAAAAGCTTTAAATTAAAAAATAAAAACAACAATGAAAAATATCGCAACAAACTTATTCTTCGTCGCTACATTAATGCTCCTTTGCTAATTGAATATTTTTATTTTTCCTCTTATATTTATTTGGTGGTTTGAAAGATTTGTGTAAAGTTCTCAAAATGTTAATCGTATTGCGACACTCTGCATACTTAATTTATTGCTTAAAAATATAAGTTAACTTTGCTTAGGTAAATTTTGGTACTGAAATTATATTTATGTATGTGCTTACATATTTATGTATGTGCTTACATATTTATGTATGTATTTTAACTTGACTGTTTATTGTCGATCCTTGTATTTAGAGATTTTAAATTTAGGCGCGATGCAACTTTTCTGCGAACTTTCCGCAGTAGCGGAAATGAAGCACTTGGCAAGAAACTTTGAAATTTTATAGAACTAAAAAACATTATAAAATAAATTTGAAAACTAAATGGGCGCGTAGATGAAAAAAGTGAACAAATTATGAACAAAATAATAAAAAATATTAATTTTTTAGGTTCTGTTTGAGCATTGTAATCTTGTGTACTCTGCTCCAACTTCAGCGGGTAAAACACTGGTCAGTGAAATTTTGCTTCTGAAAACTGTTTCAGAAAGACAGAAAAAGGTTTTACTTATTCTACCATTTATTTCCGTAGTACGTGAAAAAATGTTTTATTTACAAGATCTCCTGACTGCTGCTGGCTATCGAGTAGAAGGATTTTTTGGCGGCTATTCACCACCAGGAGGTTTTGATAGTATCGACGTTGCTATATGTACAATTGAAAAAGCGAATTCAATTGTCAACCGGTTATTAGAACATGGAAAATTAAATGAGATAGGTACCATTGTAGTAGATGAAGTACATTTAATATCGGATCCAGGAAGAGGTTACATTTTGGAACTGTTGCTGGCTAAAATATTATATATGTCTCGCAAATATGGTTTAAATATCCAAATTATAACTATGTCTGCCACATTGGCTAATGTAGAACTATTAAGGAAGTGGTTGGATGCTGAACTATATGTAACAAATTTTAGACCTGTTGCTTTACAAGAAATGATAAAAGTTGGCAGCAAAATATACGACAGAAGCTTAAATTTCTTGCGTTCTGTTACGAAAGTATGTTGCAATATAATGGAACCATTTCCTGAACTTCAAAATGACCCAGATCATGTTGCCCAGTTGTGTATAGAAACTTTGGTGGAAGGTTGTTCTGTTATTGTGTTTTGTACCTCCAAAGACTGGTGTGAAAACTTAGCGACTCAATTAGCAGCAGCCATTCATGCAATAGGAAAGCAGAGCGGCGAATGGGGATTAAAATTAAGAGCTCAGATAAATCGTGAGGCAATTGACAATGTTAAACAACAGTTAAGAGACATACCAACAGGTAACATTTTTATATACACATTTGCTTTAGTTTGAAAAGTAAATTGTTTTCTGGTTTTCAAAGGTTTAGATGCTGTTTTAGAGAAGTGTATAACATACGGCTGTTCTTTTCATCACGCGGGCTTGACAATAGAGGAAAGAGATATTTTGGAGACAAACTTTAAATCCGGCGCTTTAAGAGTGATTGTAGCTACAAGCACATTAAGTTCTGGTAAAAACCGTTAATAACTATAAACTAAAAAATGCTACCAATATTCAAAAACAACGTTTTTTAAGGCGTTAATTTACCGGCTCGTCGTGTGTTGATAAGATCACCTTTGTTCGGAGGCAAACAAATGAGTTCTCTCACTTATCGTCAAATGATTGGTCGGGCTGGCAGAACTGGAAAAGTATTTTGATTTTACTTTTACTCACAGCCTAATAACTTTTATTCCTCTAGGATATATTGGGAGAATCTATACTAATTTGTACGGAAAGTAACTCACGTGTGGGCAAAGATTTAATTACTGCAGATCTAAGGCCGTTAAAATCATGTCTTGATCTTGACAACAGCGTAAGTAGCATTATAATTGAAACAATTTGATACTTTTACTGAAAACTGAATATTTTTCAGACGCATCTGAAACGGGCTCTGTTGGAAGTTATTTCCTCTGGCGTAGCCACAAGTAAAGAAGACATTAATAACTTTGTTAATTGTACACTTTTATCTGCACAAAATGAGTTGATGGCTCACGAGAAAGAAAATAATCAACAAGATTTACTGGATAACGAATACATAGGAGGAGCTTTGAATTTTCTCATCGAGTATGAGTTTATACGTTTGCAAAATGATGACAACAGTCAGGACCAGTACTATATAGCTACGCAACTTGGCAATGCTTGTTTAGGTGAGACACAATTTTAATTATGTTTGCCACCAAACTGCAAGCACCTGAAAATTTTGTATTTTAAGTTTAAAAATGATTATTCTTCGTTGCGGCGAGGACTTTTTTTTTTAAATTCGAACATCTTTGAAATTTTAATTATTTTAAAGATTTTGATAGAATAACATTAAGACAACGTGTTACTTCTTGCCTACAGCTTCATCTATGCCACCAACAGATGGCTTAATATTGTTTGCAGAACTGCAAAAATCCAGACGATGTTTTGTATTGGAATCAGAGTTACATGCTGTTTATTTGGTAACACCATATTCGGTGTGCTATCAACTACAAGATTTAGATTGGCTTTTATTTCTTGATCTCTGGGAGAAGTTATCACCCGCTATGAAAAAAGTTGGAGAACTAGTTGGCGTGAAAGAATCGTTTTTAGTTAGAGCTATGAGAGGACAATCAAAGTTGGACTACAAGTCAATGCAAATACACAAGCGGTGAGTTAAGAAACAAAAAACTAAGAGGTATTAAAATATGACATAAAATATAGTTTTTATACTTCATTGGCTTTGCAAGAGCTGGTCAACGAAACACCTATTAATATAGTGGCATTTAAATATAAATGTACACGTGGCATGCTCCAAAGTTTGCAACAAATGGCCTCAACATTTGCTGGTATTGTTACATCTTTCTGTAATTCGTTGCAATGGGACACATTGTCATTAATTGTATCCCAATTTAAAGAACGCTTATATTTTGGTATACATCGTGATTTAATTGATTTGATGCGTTTACCAGATCTTAATCACAAAAGAGCCAGAGCCCTATACGACGCGGGTCTTACTTCGCTAATTGAGTTGGCTGGTGCAGATATTTTATGCGTTGAGAAAATTCTACACAATGTTTTAAGCTTTGAGAGCGTCAAAAAACATGAAAACGAAAATGAGTTTGAGGCCATTAAACGTAACGAAGTTAGAAACTTTTTTATAACAGGTAAGGCTGGACTCACTGTAGCCGAAGCAGCAAAACTGTTAGTACAAGAAGCCAGAAGATTTGTAAAATTCGAAATAGGCGCGGGTAATATAAATTGGTCTCAAAGTCTTTGCGAGAAAGATAAAATGGAAGATAATACTAAAAATGAAATGTACATGTCATTCGAAGAAAATATAATATCCGAAAGGAGCGCAAACAAAATAAGTAGAACTTTTGAAAACAAGGAAAATATTTATGACCAAAATAAAGAAGACAAAATCATAAAAATTGCTCGAAAGTCTGCAACATCATTAAAAAACAATATCCAGAGTGGCACTGAACAAAAAGTTGTAAAGAAAGAAGACATTTTCCGAGAAAATATGTATAAAAGTGAAGTAGTTGATGAGGAAACTGTTAAGGTCAACAGTAAAACGCCACAAAATATTTTCGTGGGAAAGCGTTCATTATCGAAAGAAACTTTCAAGGAAAGTAAAATAGGAAACCATAATACCAATCATTTGGGTGAAAACAATTCTGATAATTTGGTTAACAAGCGCAAATCTTTAGAAAATCAAAATGAAATTTCGAACGTTACGCCTCCAAAAGTGATAAAGACCTCAAATGAAGCCACTTCTAAAATGGAATCAATTAATGTTATTCAAAAAGAAGGCGAAAAAGAAGATACCGACGAAAAGCCTTGTTCAAGCAAGAAAGCCCAGCGGTTGTTAAAAGCAAAACAATTATCTGAACTTAAAAAACAAGAATGGGCGAAAAGGAATGATTTGAAACAAAATGAGTCTCCTGAAACTAATAGCATTTTTAGTGAAAACCCAAAAGGTTCACATCATGTTGATAAAACGAAGAGAGTTTCTAGAAAAATCTCACCAGACAAATTATCAAACACTCCAAAAGCAACTTTGAACGCGGATAATCCAAATACCCCAAAATTACCCAGAAGAAGTCCACGAAATCATTTAATTAGTTCCAACTGGAATACAGAGCAATCCAAACTAAACAAATCTAATAATAAAGTCAAAAGTTCTAAAAATGATTTATTTGAAAAGGTAAATGAAGGCCCTATGAGGATCAATACCAATATGAAAACAGCGCTCACAGAAGCTAAAAGCTTTGAAGTTAATGATTTTGCAGCATGCAGAAATAATTCACCTGATGATGAAATACCAAATTCGCAGCAACTAATAGAGGAAAAATGTGCGATCAACTCGAATACACCGCATTCTTCTCGCTTTTTACGATCCTTGCGTGCTACACAAAAAATACTTAGTCCAAAAACAAAAACTTTGAAGGAATGTGCTAACAAACTAGAACTAGCAGTTTTAAGCGATCCCTTAACACCTCCATCCTCTTCAAGCGTTGATATTTCCGATGTTTCATTTGAAAACTCCCTGCTAAAGAATCCTCTCCAACTGAACGCTTCTCACATTCTCAGCTGTTCTAAATTTGAAGCAGAGTCATCATCTTTCAATTCTCTTGATATAATCGATATATGTGGTAATCAGCAGCTCTTCAAAGATGCATTTAACGAATTTATGTCACACAAACGCTTGGGGGTTTGTTTAGGAATAGAAAAACTATGTGAAAGACGCAAGCCTATAATAGGATCAAACCTGCTGCTAAATCAAGTCGCTGCCTCAGAAAACGAACTTGAGGCGGCTAAGGCCCATGAATTTCAATTAGACGATACAAACTATCTGTCTGGTATAGGATTTTGCATATCGGAAAATGTTGTTTACTTTATGAACATGCAACAGAATGGGTCTTGCAAAGGACTTACAAGTGACATTAAGTGTAAGTATTTGCGAATGCTTTTGAGATCCTCGGAACACACTTTGCTTGTTTACGACGCCAAAGAACAGATGAAGATTTTGCGTCAAATTTTTGAAGAAATCGGAGAAATTAATCTCGCTATCGAAGATCCCAAAGTAGCCAATTGGCTGCTTCAACCGGATAAGAATTATAACTTATTTAGTTTGGTAAGTTGACAATCATATAACTAATATCAAATTTTCTTGTTAAATGTGGGTAAATATTTAAATAAATTTACTTATTTAGCGGTGTGTTATTTGTATGTATGTAAAGTAAATTCCCAATCATTAAATATGATGAATTCGTCCATATTTCTTGCCCTTAACGATGTGTCGATATCTTAAACGATATCGACAGATATTAAATTTCAATGTTTTATTTGGATCGCTTTTTTAAATTGTGATTGTTTTTTAATGCGACATTTTGTTCAAGAAATATAATATAAAAGTGTTAAATCTAAAAACTCAAAACTGGGCACACTTTGAAGTGGCAAAAAACAACTTTTTTATATGTATATGGGGCCATTTTTCGTAGCTATGCCCCAGGCGATTTGATGGCTTGTGCTTAAGTCATTACTGATTATAATAGTTTACATGTTATGAATTTTCTCTGTCTGGATCTTATCCGAATTCTCTATTTATTTCGCTTTACTCCAGCCTTAGTCGTAAACCGTGTAATTGACAGCATAATTGGCATTTTTATGCTTGATACGCGATGGGATAGACAAATTTCCAGAATCCAGGTTATGTTTTTGGCGTTCCAGAATGATTTAACAAAATATATATGTACATATTTGTTGTTGTGGCAAGTTTAGCGGCTCTGCATTCGCCTTAAAATAACTGAAAATATATGGGAAGAAGTTAACATACATACATATGTATGTACGTATTTACATGCTTTATCCAAGACAATTTTATAAACGTTACAAATTTGCACTATGGCACTAATTATGTAGCAACGATACCGATTTGTTGCATTTGCTTTCTGTCAACTTAAATTTTATTAAAACTTAATTGGTACCATTGAGTTTGCATTTAATTTGTTTAGCTGTATTGAAGCTTATACACACGTACATATATACATATATACATACATATATACATACATACATATCATTACCTAAAACGCAAAACGGCCTAACTAACAAAAAACTCAAAATCGATTTTTTTGCAAATTCCGATGTATCTAATCAAAATACATCACCACCAAACAAATCATACTTCCACGTACAAAATAAAAAAGCCCTTACTACAATATGGAATATCGTTTAAGAATGTTTTTTGCTTCTCCTGTAAAATTACTAAAATGTTAGTTAGGGCGTTTTGCGTTTCAGGTAACGATATGTATGTATGTAATTTTTCAAAATCATTTTTATTTTTCTAATTTATTTTTGTCATGTCGAAATAAAGGCTCGTTATATTGAAAACAATGCATTTAACTGTCATGATTATCATTTACGTCAATATATTATGATTCGTAAATATGTTCGTTCTAACACAATAGAACACAAAACTGTAAAGCTTTCTTGTTTGTCTGCGGTAACATTCACACTCTTTGGACTAGGAATCGGATGAGTTTTGTCGAACACTTCACCAGTTCATCCATCGAAGCATTTATCTATTATATTCAAATCTATTATTTATTTCAATATTCTTTAAGGCTCAACAGTTTGCTCCAGAATGTTCATCTTTAGTTAAGTTGTGTGGCAGCAGCCGTGGATTTAGCAGTTATGGTTTGGATTCAGAAAGCGGTATTTTAGCCAAGGTTAGGTAATACATCGTATCTCATATCCTGCAATTTCCACACCGTTTAGTTCATGCAAATTTTTCAATTTCATAGATCTTCAATAGAAGCCTGTGTGACAGTGCATATTTTAAAAGGACAAATCGAAAATCTGCAGCGCATCGGAACAGGACAGTTATATAAATTTTTTACTGGTAAAAAGATTTCGCAATTGCAAGCCTATTTCAAAGCTTTTTATTTATTATTTTCCGTTTAGAACTCGAAATGCCCCTACAGATGTCCCTATGCAACATGGAATATACAGGCTTTCCTGCAAACTCGGCAGTACTGCATAAGTTGTTTCAACAAATGTTGGATTCCATGAAGAAAATAGAGTCTAAAATATACGAAATGCATGGATCAAGGTTTAATTTGGGCTCATCTTCAGCCGTTTCCAGGGTAATTTTAATGAGCGTATACATAAATCCAGAATATCTATATATATATATATATATATGTACGTATGTGTTTGAAGGTTTTAGGTTTACATCGCAAGAATAATGGTCGTGTTAGCACCTCCAAGCAGATTTTAGAAAAAATAGACTCACCAATATCGCAGATGATACTGACTTACCGTAAGCTGAGTGCTACCTTAACAAAAAGCATTCAACCTTTGCTTAAATGTGTCAAAAATGAACGGTAAACATGTCGCAATTTTTTGGTTGAACAAATATTTATAAAATATTGATCTTTTATAGAATTCGTGGTCAGAGCATAACGTTTACATCCACGGGACGCATCTCCATGACCGAACCTAACCTGCAAAATGTGGCAAAAGACTTCGAGTTTGTTATAGACTCTCAAAGAAATGTATTATCTTGTCGGAGTGCATTTTTTCCAGCAGATGCTAAACGTTGTTTACTGTCTTCCGATTTTTGCCAACTAGAAATGCGAATACTAGCACATTTATCGCAAGATTCAGCTCTCCTACAAGTTATGAAATCTGGTAAGGATTTATTTGTGGCAATAGCGGCGCGTTGGAATAACGTTTGCGAAAGTGCTGTTACCGAACAGTTACGTAATGGCACAAAACAAATATGTTATGGCATTGTTTACGGCATGGGTACACGAGCCTTAGCTGAAGCTCTTAAGTGCACCGAGCAGGAAGCTAAACTTGTTTCAGAACAATTTCATATGGCCTATCCAGGCATAAGGTATGAATGACTACAATCTCAAACAAGTTCTGAACATATATGTTGCATTTTAATAACGTTTTGTTGTCAGGCAATATGTGGAAAAAGTGGTGAAATTTGCAAGAAATAACGGCTATATTGAGACGATTACTGGCAGAAGACGCTACTTGGACAATATATGCAGTGAAGAAGCACAAATAAGAAGTCAGTGATTTTTTACAATTTTTTGTTTCTTTTTAATTTACTTTATTATATAAAGCCAGAGAGAAATAGATCTTGCAATTTAATTTGAAATGTAGTAAAAAATTGCTTGATTATCAACGAATTGTTATAAAAGAAAATGCGCCACTACAGTTGTGGAATTTATGTAACTTTTAGTTCTTATTTGAATGGTTTTTTGTCGAATAATTTGTTTACGAAAGCTTTAACTGAAGCCTTGTTGCGCGCACTGATTGGCTTGGTTTTACAAAATAATTCATAAAAATAAGTTTTTTATATTTTATATATGTATGTACATATTTTATATTTATGACTTTTAGATCAATCTGAACGGCAAGCTATTAACTCTACGATACAGGGATCTGCTGCTGATATAGCAAAAAGTGCTATTTTGAGGATGGAAAGAAATATAAAAAAATATCGAGAAAAGTTGGGACTAGAACCGTACTCAGTGCGCTTCGTGTTGCATTTGCATGACGAACTTATTTTTGAAGTGCCCGAAGAAAAATCCAAAAAAATTGCGAAAGTTTTAAGTCTAACTATGGAAAATTGCGTTAAATTGAATGTTCCTCTTAAGGTTAAACTTAAAATTGGTAAAAGCTGGGGTGAGCTTAAAGAGGTTAAACTGTAGCTTTTATTGCAAACCTATGGCAAACTTGTAACAATAGCGAACTTCGTCTAAACTTTATTAGCGGCTTTCACCATTTAATTTATATTTACAAAACCTTTCGTTGCACATTTTATTTCCTTTATTTTGTTTCACATTTGATCTATACACATTTGTACATATATATTAAAAAAAATTAAATCAAATAATTTTGTAGTAAACAAAAGTTCTATACATTTCGTTTGTACTACTTTAACCACTTATTCTACATTTACAAGGTCTACAATGGTATTTACTGCCAAGAGCGAAAACCTCTATTATTTTTCTTTGAACAAATTAAATATGTAAAAGAGTGAAATTTTCTTTGTTCAATAATCTATACTTTAGAAAATTGCGTTCTTTTTATTTTGGTTAGACAAATACAAAATTAAGTAATTAATACATACAAAAAAAATATTAATTGGCACTAAAATTTAAAATAAATAAATTAAGTTATACAATACAATAATATAAAGTTTCATTTAAAATTGTCCATTAAAATGCTAATTATACTATATATACTGGTATGTTCCAGCTCTGTTTTTTGATCATTTTTATAAACGGTTTTCAAGCAAAATTTTTGTCCCATAACAAATTTTGAGCAAATATCCTACTGCTGCTTACATTCGATGTACAAATTTGTAAATTTATAATTTTACCTCATTTTTGCACGAAAATATTATAGATCCATAAAACCTGTATATTTTCTTGTACATGAAATCCATCCAGTATTATAGTTAATCACTGCTCGTTTCTATATATGCATGTAAATTAATTTCTAATATTTAAGGGGTAATTTAAAGAAAGAAAAAAAGATTGTACTTTTCGCACCTTAATTGTACGAAGATAAATTTTTTTCAATTTATATTACATACATCCATTAAGAATATAAAAGAAAAGGTACATTAAATTTCATTTGTACTTTAATATAACGAAAAGCAATTCAGTATTTACATACGTATAAGGAAAATTAAGGTTCCCAATGGCGTTTACATTGTTTTCGAGGTCACATTTACAATTTTTAACAATATTTACAATTTTTAACAATATTTACAATTTGGTGAATTCAATATATCTTTTGTTCCGATTGTATAAATATGCCATTGTCAATCATGTACTTGAATAGTATCAAAAACAGTACAATTGTACTAGTTTTGCCATCCCCGGTCTGTTGATTTCTTCAATAGAATCTACATTTTGCAGGATACACTCGTATATACGAGTAGTTTTGGTTAACTGTACATACGAGTGTTTTGTATTATACATATCGTTACCGTAATATAGAAAGGCCCTAACTTGTTTTTTCTCTCAAATCGAGTTCTTGATTTCGAAAGATAATCTTCCAATACATTATTGGTAAAAAAAAATTGACGTGGTCCGAATACAAATAACAAAAATATAAGCAGTTGAAAAGTCTCACGACTACAAAACTTTAATTTTTATTAAGTTTTTCTCTCTCCTGAAAAGTTATGAAAACAATACTTAGGACTTTCCATATTAAGGTACCTTTTGGATTTTAGGTGACGACATGTAAGTATGCAAGTGTGTCAGAAAAAGAAAAACAAATACTTTTCAAATTCGTTTATTTAACATTTCGATGAATTTATGCATGTTGCTATATACACATTTACATATCTATGTTCATATGTGCATCGAAGTGAACCTGCCAACTATATACGCTTATTTTAATAACTGCATATGCACATGTGTTTCCTACAACCCCTGTTTTTGCGCCCATTCACTCCATGAACCGGGATACGGTTTAACACTGAAAATTATATCAACATTTTAACAAGTTGCCAATAATTAATAAAACAGAAATACTTTTTGAACCCCAACTTTATGGCGAAATCTGCAGCTTTTTGTGCTCTTCCACCTCTTAAACAACTAAAAATTAACGGAGCATCTGTGGACGGTTTGGAACGGTTAAACTGTGCCTCGAAATCATTGTCCGGTAGTTCAAAAGCTTCACCTAGTTCTTGTACTAAAAAAGTTTTGTGCACTACATGTCCAGTTGAATAAAGTACTGCACTTACATGGTATATTGATACTGCAGGGAATGGTTCCTGTTGAAGCTATTTCATCTTTACTTCTAACGTCTATTAAATATACCTCGGGATGATTGCATACGTCTTTAACTTCTTCGTAAGATGCCATTTTAGTTCAATCAAAGCTTTTACTTTATTACTGTTGATTAAATGCAATGCAAAGTTTTTCATTTACTCATATGCATGTAAACACTGAAAGCGGCTTGTTTCGTGCGGTTGTTGCTAAAAGTATTAGAAAAAGAATGCAAAAGGTTTGTGCAACTATGGTGGTACTGTATTATCCGGCAGGTAAAGCAGTTGTCCGGTTTGTGGCACGCAACTGAAAAGATAGTGAAATAGAGTAACAGTCCCGTATTTGGGCCGTTGACATAAAACAAAATCTTGAGTTATTAAAGTATTCGGACTCAAAATTAATTTAATTAACCCTGACTGAGGAGTAACAAGGCATTTATTACAACAAACTAAACACATACATACATACAGCACACATATGGATGTGTACCAATGAAATTTCTGAATACCAGATTGCTAAGAATCATAATTGAAATCGTGAAGACCACTTAGGGCTTGCCCCATCCTGTGGAACGTTAACGTTCGCAAGTATTTAAATAATAAATATATCATATAACTGACAGACATATTGGAGGCAGAAGAGGCAAATAATAAATAATTTGACAAAGAAAGCTTATAACTGAAATCTCTCAACTATGTAGATTATGAAGGACGTTCACTTTCGATATGATGGGAACGAATGAACGATGAGAGTCAAAGAAATCAATATTGTCTGTTTCTTGGTCGAATCAGAATCTGTCATAGAATCCCAGCGTTGGTTTTCAAAAACAAGTCGAGCAGGCAACAGACACCAGAATTAAGAAGAAGTTTATCTTTCATTGGTGTTTTTGCTATTTACATATATTGTACTGGATTAACCCGGTGTGTTTTGCAACGTCCGTTTAAAAAACAAATTTGTGGACGTCTTCCATATGTGAAAAGGATTTTGACGAGGTTATTTAATAATCAACTATTGGGACGAGCAATTTGTGACACCCTCTCCCAAAAACTTCGAAAAATTTATTAATTTTTTTTTACAACTTGCAAAGTAAATTTTGCAAGGCAAAAAAACTGAAAATTGGTTCACAAAGTTCCCCCTTTCAAAAAAATTAATCTCTTCCATATGCAAAAAGAATTTTGAAAATTGGTCCACAAATGGCGAAGTTATAATCGTTTATATTATAAAATCTGTTAAAAACTATGTGGAAGGAGTAACATAATTTAAAAAAGTGGGAGTGGTTGAAAAAGTAGCCTATAATTCATTCCAGAATCGGTCCAGAAGTCCTGTCTCCAACAAGATACGAAACAAACAAATACACAAACGCATATTCCCTTTTATATATAAATGTATGCACATACTTTAAAAAAACACATATTTGCTCAAATAAAGAAAGACACGGAAACGGTTGCTCACGGAAAGAAAACCTCAGAGCGAATACAGCTGACAGCAGTTCTATTAAAATTTATATTCAAATCATTTCTCATTGACTTCTGGTGAGATCCTTGGACAAAAATAGCAATCTGACATCTGGTTGAATCGCACAAGAAATATTTGACGGAACTGAATGGCCTTCAACAACGTCCAATAACATTGAGAAAGTCTACTCAATCGATAGTGAAATAAATCTTCACAATTGGTATGAAAATCACACAATGTCTGGCAGAACTTTCCTTTTCTTACGCTGTTTCTTAAATTCCAACAAATTGTTATAAAATAATATCAACCAAACAAAAAGTTCTTCGTTGTACCGAAACCTTAGTTTTAGGTTAAAAATTTATTTAAAATTAAAGTGGAAAATGTAAACAAGACAAACATTTTAATATGCTTTAAGGTCTCATTAGTTTTTACTTTTGTTTGTCGTTATTTTCTGAGGCAAATATTTTGTAATTACTTTTTCCGTTAAAATTTCTTAAAAAACTCGGCTTGATCATTTTCTCGTAGCCTGGAAAATTTATTGAATTTGTTGCACAAAATATAATTTTCTTCCACTAACATAATAATTCTTCCATTCCCATTTTTTTCACCAAATTGAGCTGCTTTTTAAAAATCTTTGATAAACAGACATTTTTCAATCTTTTAACCTGAAACAAACTGATACTTTTGGCTGTCACCAAACGTTGAATTTCATTTTATTGTCATCAACAACACAGAACAAAACGATAAAGTTTAAATAAACCACATTTTCAATTGAGCAGGAACAAGCCAGCTGATTCATAGCAGAAAAGAAGGTAAAAACTATTCCTGCCCTGACGCTTAACATCGATTAAGGAAAAACCAAAACAGTAGAAACAAAACGGTATGTATCAGAATAGAACTGAAAAACACATTTCGAAAATAAAATTTCGCTTTTCCGCTTTCTTTCGCCCGTTATTAAAATGCAAGTTTGTATTGTAAGAACTCTTTACTCAAATGCAATTCCTTTTTTTGTTGCTGTAAGTCGACTTCAATTATAATTTAATGTGTATATGTATGTATGTATGTATGTAAACGTAAATTAATATAGAACATGTATTGTATCAGTTTCTGTTGTTTTATTAATAATATGTTTTAGTCTTTACAAAAATCTTATAAACTTTCGACAAAAGAATTTTTTTATTGTTCATACTTCATGCGTTTTTTCTTTCAATTATTATTTTCACTAAAATTATCAAAATTAATTTAAAGTGTTTTGCTAAATATTGTAGATTTTCCGAAATATAGGGACATAAAAGTAAAAAAGAAATTCATGTGATATGAAGGATACACATACAGACGTATTTTTCAAAGGCAAAAAGTTAGTTTAACAGACGCACAATAATTATTGTTTCACATATATAATTCTTTAATATAAAAAAAGCTATTGCATTAAAGCTTTGCAAGCAACATAATTTCTTAAAACAATTACAATATTAAAATTTATATAAATAAAATAAACTGAAAACTTTTTTTTTTTTTTTTGTTATTGACTAAAGATCATTTACTACACTCCTCATGATTCGTGTTTGTTTTGTTCAAATATACTAAATAAAAGGGGAAAAATATTAAGAATCTTAACAGCGTCATACATACAAACATACATACGTACATATGTATCGTTATTGTGAATAAAGATATCGGTTATAGAGTGTCAAATTTTTTTATTATTTTAGATTATCATCTGATAGTGACTTTGACAGAAACGAACTGCAGAATTTCTTTACTAAGAATGTGATACATATGTATGTATATTGTAACTATATGTATGTACATAGATATGTATGTGTGTACGTGGTATGCAGCACAATAGTGCATTTTACATAAACATGTATGTATGTATGTATGTATGTATTGTGGGTTGAAGTTTTAATTTTATTTCATAGATTTTATTTGAACTATATATGTATGCATGTATGTATGTATGTACATGTGCACATATAATTCAGTTGCAATTTCTTTTACCTGGCCTGCTAATAAGTTTATGTACAAAATTACATAAAAGACTTTATAAATAAAATAAAACATTTTCAATATCATAACAACAATTAAAGGCAATGAATGATTCATGTATCAAAATAGGTGTTTGACGCTCGCTCCTCTGTTAATTAAACTCAAGAAAAATAAAGGGATTTAGTTAAATAAACGAAGTGAAAACATAGCGTGGCTTATACGAATAGTTTAACACCATAAAGTTGCTAACGTTGTGCACGTGTTTGTTTTAAGTAGCATTAACAAAGCAGCGTTTCGCTGGTGGTACTAAATGCTCAGGCAGCACGTTGGGCAGCTCGTTGCCATCCAGTTTAACATTAATTAGATGCATTGCTAAAGCAAACTCATCCGAATCCAAGAAACCGTCGCCATCGACATCAGAAAGTTTCCAAATTTTACTAAGAACCGAGTTGGGCAATTTTGATTTAATGAGTTCCTGTTTGGCAGCTGCAAAAACAACAAACACAAAATCCAACAGAATGTTATTATTTAGGAATTTCAAGCAAAAAATATTGAAAGTTACCCTGTCCCGAAATTTTGCCATCAACTGGAGAAAGTTTATTGAAAATAACATCGGTGCGTTCCTTATCCCGGCTGCAAATCCAATCGTGTTCCCCGAATCCGGCATCGATGCCCTCACCTTTCATATAACCGAATGGTGAAACATTATCATCAATGACACCTTCGAAAGCTCCACCTACAAGAAAGAAATTTTTATATTTTCGGATAAATAGTCGCTGGGCAGAAGCTGAGGAAAACAAGAATAACTACAAGATACAAGATAAAACTAAAGAAATCAGTGGAAAAATGTGCCCAATAAAACGATGTTGGGTGAGTTAAAACGGCTTTTCACTTTTTAAAACTCACTCTTAGTATTTACGAGTATTTTCCAATATTTTAAGCAAAAAATTATGTAGTAAGTGATAATTTCAAATTAAAAATTAAGATCAACGGAGTTGTGTTCTGTATGTCACAATGCAAAAGCATTTTATTTCCTTTCGAGGCATTTTTCTACTTAGTTTTTAAATTCCCTCCTATTCCAAAAGTCGTCATCGTAGTCATATTGGGTCGAGGCAACCCAATTATTTCGATTATACTCGTTGTGGACCAAAATCCATTGTCTAATGGCGTTAGGCTTAGAAAACGTCTGTTGCACTGTACCAGAACTAGATCCTGGGAGGAGGAATAAGGAAGTAGTTTATCTTTTATGCTTTTTTTGTTGCAGGATGCCGGAGTTTAACTGATGCTGTTCTCACCGTTCAGTAAACAGTGAACATGCCAACATCCATTAATATAATATCCAACAATTTTGATCGTTGGGTTATTGAGTGTTTGTATCTGTGTGGGTATAATTCCGTATTGTAGTCAATTGTTTAGTTAAATGTTTTTGGTTATTGTTTGCTATAGCCTGGATGGCAGTATGTGCAGTTAATTTTTGTTTTAACGGAGTTTTTGGTAGAAATCGAACGGCAAGTTCTGGACTGTTGGTCCAATATCCTGCCAACTCATACCGCAAGACTTGGTGTGACGACGCTGATGACTCTTGGAATATGGGAGATTATTTTGGTTTTTAAAACCAACTATCTCAAGCTTATCGACTGTACAAAAACAACACTAAAATATAGGGTCTCAAAATAAATTTCATTTTGAGTTTTAAGTCTAGTTTCTCAGTCTTTGAGTTTATTGCATGAAAGTATTAGAGAAGAAATCAAACTGAACAAACAAAAAAGCAGACAGACCTACAAGTAGTTTCAGTAATCGATTAAAGTTTTTGCATAAACTTCGTATTATGTTATAGCTTCAAATCTTAATCGTATGGTATAGAAATAATTTTCTGAAGGTTCCAAGTCCTCTACGAGACGCTGTTAAATGAACCAAAATCGTTCGCTCTCAAAATTTTACATGGCGCAACATAGAAGAATTCGAATTCGAAAGATTACGAATCTCGCAGTCTGTTCAAAAAATTAGGCGAACTTGCAAATTTCGAGGTCTACGTACGTTCGATTATGGTTAGTGTTTTATGTTAATACGCTTCTATCGAACATATATACACAGTCGTAGCTATTTAGCACAAACAAGTTCGAAGTTCGGCAAATTTTTGCTGTCGAAACAAATGGATAAACGAATTGCATAAAATTTTGTGTAAAAAATTAAATTATGTAAATATGTATCAAAATGTACTTGAAATGTTTATGTTGGAATACCATGATTGTACTCTGAGTCAGAAAGATGTTTACAAGTGATATGAGTTTTCCGCAGAAGGTCCAGCATGAGTGAATGACAATGCACGCCCTGAGGATGTCGGCATACTGCTTGAATCATGCCATGCAATATATTCCCAGATTTTGGCCATGAAGCGTATGGCTGCCCCCCGAAACTTTGTCCTATTCCCAAGCAGATTGAAGAGATCCATCAAAGCACGACGTTTTACGACGATTGAGGAGATAACAACCGAATCGCTAAGTGAACTCAAAGACATACCAAGGAGTGTATGTTTTTTGAGTTGAATGAAAATTCATCTCAAAGCGAATGGACTGCGTACAAGTAAGTCTTCGTGTGAACTACTTACTATAAGCTGAGTGAGTCAAGCACTAAAATATTTCACCGATGCAAGAACTTCTCACAGGTCAGGGAACGGATCCACAGTTCAATGTATGTAGGTACTTACATACCATGTGCTCGTAGTATTAAACTCTTAATGAAAACATTAATTTAACATTTCCAAGTAAAGGCCATTGGATTGAAGTCATGTAATAAAACGTTTCAGTGCAAATATGTATGTATTTATTTTGAGTTATTTCTATTTTGTTCACTTGAGCTTCTTTTATGCATTTTGCAGCTTTTCAATTAGTAACAATCATTAAATGGGGTTTATTTTGATCGCATTGTGCCGTACTATGCGCCACGGCACTTTCTTTCTTTCTTTCTTCTTTGAAATATCAACTTTAATTGTTAACGTCTACTTGAGTGTGCGCGCATTTTGATCTGTTTGTCAGTTGAGCGCGAGTGCAAGTGCGAGTGCAGGCGTGCATTCAGTTAAGATTTTTGTGTGTACGAGTGAGTGAGTATTCATTGTGTTGGCATTTTTTCTTTCTGCTTTATTGTGCACTATTGCAGATGATGTTTTGCCAAGTGTGTGCTTTAAGCTGAAAATCAAGCACAATTTAGTTTTCTATCTACTATTTACGTATATGAATGGTCTTGGCAATTATATTTATGTGCATTTTATAGCAGATTATTTAATGATTGGCGGCAATTGAGTTTTAGTCTGTTCAATTTATGTACGTATTTATACTACCTAGTCAACAATTGATTTTCTTTGTTTAATAGAACACGACTTCAGAAAATATTTCAGAATTCACGAATCTACGTCTACAATTAAATACACGTACATAATCAGCCCCAAATGAAACGAAAAGCAATCAATTGCGAAACATCAATAGAACCGATTTAGGGACACCAACCAACTTTAAGTTTTCAATTGTATTTGAAATTTTTTTAAACAAGTTTTGAAATTTAAACTTGGAAACAAAATTCCAAGATCCCTGAGAGATTTTGACCATACAGTGGGCGTTCAACAGCGAGCTTCGCTTCCACGAATTTCCACTAGTGTGTCAAAGGCAAATTTGTTTGCGTTCTGTAGCACGACTTGAAATTTTTACAAACTGCGTAATAGTCTTCAGGTTCGCATGCATTTTTGTGACAACATGTCTCTCTTGTTCTAAATTTGCAGCAAAACAAATTTACTTACCAGCTAAACTATCAAAATCAAACATTTGCACTATAAGAAAAAAGCAGGTACATCTTTTAGCTGCTACAGGATCACTGAAATCTCAGTACTGAATGGTGGACTCCTTAAGCAGTAACAGTCAAAGGATGAGAAAATTGTAATCCAATCATGGGAACTTTCCAATATTATGAAAACACCTGAGATTGTACAATTTGGTCTTCGGTTGCAAGTAAATGGTCCAGTATGGAAGAGAAAGTCAAGAATATTTTCTCTTCGTAGATATATCGCACCCTAAATTCAAAAGGGGCACAACTCAAAATTTTCCAAGTGACTTTTTTCCATAAATTAATTCAGAGTACACATCTCTAACTACTGCAGCAATTTCTTTCACGTCCCTATCTTCTTTAACTGGAAAACTACAGTTATGTTAAATGTGTTGCTTCTGCACGACGAACTAAACATAAACAGTTTTTTGTCTCTCCTGAAAATTTTAGAATTTTGAGTTGTGACCCTTTTGTATTTAGGGTGCGATATGTATGCAAGTAAATGGCAGTTCTGAACTGTATTTGAGAAAGTTCAAATTTAAAAAACAAAATTCTCCAATACAATGGAGAACTGCCACTCACTTCTCTGCCATTAAGAACATGGATCCAATACCATTAACAGCTTTCCCTTAGTCCGCCAGAAAATAAATCTTCCTTCCTTGCCTGCTACAAAATAATCTTGGCTTCCTTTTGCTTTACGGTTCAAGGATGTGTCAATGAGTGGCCAAACTATTTCAGAGAATATTTGCAGTTTTCCATTGTTTGGGATCAAAAAAATATGTTCTTAATATGAGAATTTTTTTAATCGATATGACATTTAATATGTTTACATTTACTTGCCATGCCAAAAGCGCACTGATCAGCACAAAATTCAAGTCTTGATTTTAGTTTTTATGCAATCAATTTTACCAGGGAATCGTCTGAATTTAACCAACAGAGCAAGTGTTAATTCAATATGGAATCGAGTTGATTTAATGTGAAATGAATTTAATCATAAAGCATATTAATTTCAAATTTGTAAAGCGAGTGCAGCAAATTCGTTTATAAGAATTTTTAAATAAGCATTTGATTTTCTTCTGTGTGCAGAAAATGTTTCAGAAAAACGTTGAAAGATCGACTGAACCACAATTAAACCAAATGACAGCCAATTCATGACTCCGCCTGTGCATCTATACCAAAACGAAATCTAGTAGATTTCGATTAAAATTCACCTCAAAATCTATATTATTTACACGGCTGTTTACTGACATTTGGGAAGACGTCATTTCCATAACGAAAGCAAAGTGCTAAAAACAACATAGTTTTTTGTCGTATGTCAGTAACTTCAATATTTGCATCTATTGCTCTTGAATAATAAAATAAATATAATAAATTTTCCATAAACTTTCCCAAACGGTCCAGTTTTATTTGTGCAGAGCTGCATTTTTTAGCCCAAAACGAAGAAAATCACGTTTGAACCACTACGTTCATTTCGTTTTGTATGGGATTCTGGTCAAAGTCTACATATATATTGAGATTTCATTTTGGTGTAAACTACTATCGTTTGTTTTTTTTTTTTTTTGCAAAGAGTACTAAGTTTTTAGCAACTGGACAACAATCCTCGGCAAGTAAAATCTGGAAGGAATTTTGTTTATGTATAAAAAGATTCGTTTTAATTTTGACATAGTAAATGTAAATATTTCGATAAACCCTGAAGATGGATCAACGATGTTCATCTAGAAATATTGGCAAATAAATGAAAACTAAGAAAAATCATTTTATTTTTTTTAATTATGTATTTAATAATAAGAAACAAAAAACGAGTTTTTATAAAAGTAAAACTTCGGCATATTTAGCCTTTTTATTTGCATACAACTAAATAAAGTGTTTCAAAATTAGCTACGGATGGGTGCATGATATTGAATAATACTACATTTTTCTTACTTTTTACATTTTTGATAGTTATCGCAAAAGAATGTCCTCATTTTGTTTAATAAATCATTTAAACAATCTTTTAAATTGAATTGCACTGGCTCGACATAAAGTTCAACAGAATGCAACGAGTAAGACGTGGTACTAAGTAAGTCTTCTAAAAAAAAGTTGTGAATAAAGGGAAAAAAAGAATGATAATAAAATAAAATTGTTTATTTTAAACTGTTGAAAAAAGAGAATGAAATAATTTCGAAACAGGTCAACAAATTTAGAGTATTAAAAGCACTTTAATGGTGAAATAAAAAAAGCAAAAACAAAATTAAAATTATTTAGCAATAAAATGCTAACCATGTGGTACAAGTCAACCAAAATAACTTTTATATACAAAAAGAGGGAAAATATTAAATACATGTTCATACCAGAGAATGGCAACCAGTATTAACTTAAACGGTCAAAGAGTATAAGCGGCAAAAGAAGTAATCGTTCGTATGTTGTAATTAATAAGGTCGGAAAGGAAATAAATTATGCAATAAACTTTTATTTAACAATGAAAATTACATTAAAATAGTAATTTTTAATCTTTCTAACGGGTTTTCCACTAGAGCGGGCAAATGTTGATATGGCATACGAGGGCGGATCAATAAGTCCGTCACGTTTTTAATTAAACAAGCTACATATGTGTGAGATATCAGACATATTTTTTATATATGCCATTAGATATGGAACAGAACATTGTTTAAAATATTTGCGCGATTGCATACCATGACTCAGAATCGAGTGGTACAATTTTCAAGAGCTCTGCGACCACATACGACCTTATGGACCTTAAAGGCATCGGTCGATTGTTTTTTATTGGCATAGACCTGCGACTTTAGGCAAGTCCTAGTAAGGCCAATTCACACAATCTTGTTACCCTCCTCTCCAATCATTAATGCAGAGTGTGAATTGTGGCGACCGCTGGGTAACACTCAGCGCCGTCCTGCTGGAGCCATATGTCAACTAGATTTAAATCATTAAATTTGAGCAACAAAAATTCGTTATCATCACTCTGCCGCCCCCAAATAACACAAGAAATTGTCACCTAAGTATGTGTACTTGGTAAGCCACATGCGGCCGGAAGGCAGAAGATGTAAAGCAATTTCACAGTCTGTAGCATTCGGTATTGATGGTGATGGCCTCACTCCAACATCACTGTTGAAAAAGTAAAGTCCAATGATGCCACCGGCGCAAATTCCGCTTCACACTATAACTGTTCGTAGATGCATTCTCACCTGGTGGACTTTGTGCGGGTTGGCGTCGTTCCATATACTACAGTTTAGGTTGTTAATAAAGCCAACGCACCTATTGCAAAATTAGCGCAACGCTCGCAATTTTTACACTAATTAAAAGTTTTATTATTTATACCGTGTAACTTGTCGCGCTGTTTTGGCATCAGTTACAAAATGTCTATACATGTTAGCCTGAGCTGTTCCCTATAGAAATTTGCGAAAGTTTCATCAAATTCAACTGTAAATTTATTAAAATTAGGCCGGTTTACTTTTAACAATAACAGAGTATCCGCAATATTTAATCATTTATCGTTAGGCTTGGTTTCTTTATCTTTGAAGAATAGACTATATGTATGTATGTACATACATTTGTATGTATGTATGTACTATGTCTAAAATTCGGGCTAAAAAAAGTATATGAATGTACCAGCAAGCACACACTGTATATACTATATAAATATGTATGTATACTGCTTGTATTTGAGTACGTATTTTGTCATTTTCTGATATATGTACGCAAACACTTATATACATACATACATACATACATATGTACAAAAATACACATTCACAACACAGTAAAATATTTTAGTTATACACACTATACGCTTATCACATTTGTGTACATTTAAAAAAAGAATTAAATTTGTGGTTAGATTATTTATTAGACAAGCATAACTAAATAAATATGTGAATAATTTATTTACATGAATTAATAACTACGATTTTTCTTTATTGTAAAACTATTACATAATCCAAGCAGGGGGAGTAATTATAAATACTCGTATAATCAGCCTTTTTTTTACAAATATACTCGTACATATTGCCAGGGCTACTTCGTAACAGCTGAAGTTGACAGATCAACTGATGAATTTTTTATGTTTTAGTCTCACTTGGCTGTCAACAGATGAAGAGTTTTGTGTTTTTGACATTTCATGTACATGTATTTTTAACATTTTAACAACACCAAATAAATACATGCTCTGGATTTCGCCGAGTTTTGTTGTTGTCACAACGAGTTTACAACGTGTGCCTGCCATTCCAGATTCTATATAGGCGAAAATTGATAGAAACAAACTGATCTATTTTGGCGATATTTATTTTTACTTCGTGGTTTGTCCCAGCATAAGAAGTATTCCGTTACTTGTTTTTCCTGCTGGATGCTCTTTTTTAAAGAGTCGTGTTTTTTAATGTTTTAATTTAAAAGCAAGAACAATGGGGTCGTTACCGGCACACTTAAATCGCTACTATTGTAGTGCTTTATCGAAAATAACCATTTTTTTCAGCACCTTGATCGATAACCGGTAATTGTAAATAGGTATTTTTTTTGTCAAATAATCACAGAATAAAATTCTTCAATTTAGTAGAACCACGAAGCATCGCTCTCCGAGTAGCCAGCCCTACATAAAAAGTTTGTACGAATGTTATTATCTTAGCACTTAAGTTTATTTGAATTAATTTTTAATATTAAATATAATTTAGGAGTTTCAGCGCATTGAAGTGTGAAATAAATATTATTATTTTTTATACTTCTGGCGCTCATAATTTACCATGTTGGACTACATAGAGCGGGGGTAGCTTCACAGGGGTCGTTTCTATTTAAAATTCATTTATTTATGTTTTGTTATGCCTACTCATACATACATACATATGTTTTCTTTGATCAAACATGTGTAGCTTCGAAAAGTGGCAAAACGCTGAGAAATCGTACTTTTTTTTAAATACAAACGATTTAAAAAAAAACAGCGTTTTCCAGAACACGAATATTTTACTTCGATCTAGAATCTGGTCCTTAAGAACATTTTACCTCAAAACTAAGTGGAATATTGTAGTAGAAGTATGTATGTCTGCATGACTGTGATGGAAAAGCTGAAAAATGTTGAAAGTGAGGCAGAAGCTAGAAAAAATAAATGATAATCGAGACATCACTGAATATATCTCATCTATAGAAAACTTTAGAGTTGTAGTATGAACAGAAATTGTTCAAATACATATGTATGTATATTGTTAATAATAATACAAAATTGACTAGACTTGGATTAAAACGATTAGAAATAACGAAAAAGAGATTTTTAGAAATATCGAGCAATTAAGACAAATAGTTTAAGTAAAAAATTAAATTGTGATACCTGATCTCTATTTTTAAAGTTTAATTATGACCTACAAAACTACAATTTCTCAAGAATATACAAAATTTACAACTAAAGGCGGCAGCTTTCTACTAAACATTAAAAACATGTAGAGGAAAGTTCATTAACACTTCAGGTAAATGGAAAGCAAAAACATGTGAAAAAGCAAAAAAAAAACAGAATACAAAACTAAGCAAAAAAAATTAATATCAAGAAAGGAAAATAAAAAATATTTTACAACTAAATCAGAACAATATTAAGCAACATAAACTATAAAAACAGCAACAACTCAAGAAATTATAAAACGTATTCTTAAGCAAAATACATACAACAACAGCAGCAGTAATCAATTGCGTGACAAACTTCCCTACGAAAGAAACGAAACGTGTCTCGGTGACAAAACTGCTTGGCAATATTTTTGAGCAAACTTTAAATGTTCACACTTACAAAAGGATATGCCCTATTTAAGTCCGACAATTTTTCGAGTACAATTTGAGAATACAGCGGATAATTTTAATCACAACATATTTAACAGGTTCAGTTATTACACTAAAGTTGGAATAAAAATCTCCCGTATGCTGTTTACACAACACCTTCATTTGAACAACAACTCTTCATTTTGAACAAGAATTTTATTCCATTTAAGAGTATTTCGTCGACTTCAGTTTAAAAGGCTACGAAAGACGGATGTCGGAAGCCTCTAGAAGAATTGTATGAAATGCATTAAAAAACTGAGCGAGAGAGATGTAGCTCTCGTTCCATTTGATTGACGGGTTCGAGGACAACATTCGCCGCGTTATCGCCACAAATGTTGGAAAAAGTCATAGAAAATTGGATCTCCAAATTAGACTACGTCCAAGCCAGCCCTGGCGGTCATATGCCAGAATTCATATTTAAATCATAATGCCAGAAGATTATCTTTCGAATAAAGTAAATTTCATGTCAATTTAAAAAATTCATCTTTGTTTTATTCCATTCCAAAGTTCTATACAATTTTGTGAGTTCGGTTTACAGAACACCAGAAATAAAAATTCGTTTTGAAAACAAGAAAATGGCCCATAATTTGGATAACAAAACAGAAATCGGAAAGTTGTATGGTTTGTATTGTACGATTATATAAAACGATTATTTAATAAATCTTTTCAAAACTTCTTTTGTTGCTTTTGGTGGTCAGGAAGTGGTGAAAGGCACTAATAATCGGGATACTCAAATAATGAAGAGAAGAACCATTAACTATTACACTTTACATTAAGTCACTGAAATTATTCCATAAATTAAGAAATTGCCCCGAATCAAGCGAGTATAACTTTAAAGACGCCAAAATTTATATGACCACAATTATTTCGTGCTTCTAAAATGAGTTTTGTACTTAATTTTATGACGTAAACACACAGAACAGAGTTACCAAACGATGAGAATCAAAAATGTTACTGTGAAAAATAAAAATTGCCAAGAAATGTTTTTTAATCTCTTCATATTCAAATTTATCAAAGCAGTTCATTTAATAGAACACTTTGCTGCATATCGTATACGAGTACCTAGAAAAAAAGATAAAGATACACAAAAAGTTTAAAAATAAAAGAAAAAACATAAACACACACATTCACACGGTTACTACAATTTTCAGTATCATTGCCAGTGAAACGCCAAACAAATCTTTATTTAGTTTTCTGTTCTAAAATAACGCAATTGAACTTTTAAGCAAAAAGAGAGAAATAAGAATTTAGACATTCAATATTACCACGAGTTTGTTTTTCAAAAGTTCATTAACTTAGTTTTTTGTACTGAAAAGGTTTATTTTAATTTAAAAGCGGGTTTCCGATTTTTAATCCAAAAGCACACACGTACATAGATCTGTTATGAATGTATGTATATACGTACGATATATTAATTAATAAGAATTTAGTTTGAAAAAGAAAAACCCACTTTTTAATTACATTTGAACCTCAATTCTTGCTCACTTTGAAAGCTACACTCGCAAGTTTTAAGGTTATTGCGATTAC
This sequence comes from Epicampocera succincta, assembly GCA_932526305.1. Classification (NCBI taxonomy): domain Eukaryota; kingdom Metazoa; phylum Arthropoda; class Insecta; order Diptera; family Tachinidae; genus Epicampocera; species Epicampocera succincta. The sequence goes on from OW052034.1 coordinate 67,543,646, forward strand.
AAAAGTGTTCAGCTTTTATTTTGCTGCATAGAATCAAGAAGCATCAGCATCAGTCTTCTTTAATTTTTAACATAAAAAATAGAATTAAGCACTTTTAATATTAACAGTGCCATACGGTGGGTGATTTTGCTCTGAGCCAGGAAAACATTTACAAGTGGTACCAGGTTGTCAAAGCAGTTCGATAAGATGTGAATGGCACATGAACAACCGATAAAAATGTTGAGGAAGTGAAGAAAATTGTTATGGAGAATCGTCGAATCACTATTAAAGAAGTTGCTGAGCATGCAAAACCAACAAACCTCAGCCACCATGTTCACCAGACTTGGGCCTCTGCAACTTTTTCCTATCCCCAAGATTGAAGAGGACCCATGAAGCCACGGCGTTTGCGACGATTGATGAAATGAAAACCGAATCGCTGAGACAGCTGAGAAACATATCAAAGAGGGCATATGAAAACTGCTTCGAGGATTAGAAAAACGCTCGTATATTTTATGCAAAATGGAAAGTGATAAATAAATAAATATTGTTTGGACAAAATGAAAGTTCATTTTGTTTTTAGAACAGACCTCATATCTATAGATATGTGAGTATATTTTACAGAAATATTGAGTTCGCGTTTATTTCCCGGGTTTATTGACCTGATTGCTGGGTATTGGGCTGTTTCTCAGCCTCTGAAGTGTCATAACATTCTCTAAGGCTGCATCATATTGCTCTGCCCATTTCAATCGCTCATCCAAAGCTAATATCCTTCCACGATGTACTATTTTGTTTTTATCAAATTAAGCTTAACACGTTATCAGCTCCATACTTCGCCAACAACTCTCTCATGTTTAGGAAGTCATTCTTCATTTAAAGCTGGAGCTCGATTTAAAAACGAACAATTTGCTGCAATGATTCTACTCGTAGATCGAGAAGAGATTTGAAAAACAAAACTGCTTGCAGCTAAAATCATGCACAAGTTTTTTAATAACCCTATATAAAGTAAAGTTCTTTAAAAATTATCAGTAAATACTTGCAACGAGTAGCATGTTTTAGCGTTTACGTAATAATTGATACTAGTTGTGCTTAGCAACCCACTTTATGTTCATATGACACAAATTAGCAAAGTGTTAATATAAAGAATACTATCAGTTTAAAGTTTTCTAAAAAAAAAACTGAATTTGTTCCATATTATGAGTATTTTATGAAGAAACAGTGGCAGGCGAAAACATTTTTATCGTTGTTGTCGGAAAGTAATTTTATGTGAATGAACGTCGGAAGTATTATCAGACCATGGAAATAATCATATTTAAACATTTTAAAATACTATTTAAAATGTTTTTTTTTTACTCTTTTTGGAAAAGTAGCAATATTTTGACAGTTAAAAGCGAAATAATGGTAGTTGTCCGCGATAATTCGAACTGACTGCATTTGAGTTTGGATCGCTCTATTTGTATTTTAATAATGCTGCCGTACCTTTTGAAACTAAAGTCTTAAGTAATAGTGAATATAAAAATGCTTTGGACTCAAGTGGCAGATATTAGGTATATTTAGAGCTGGTTAAGCTGCATGATTTTTTTATTTTAAGCGGATTATATTTTGAAAATATTATTTATTCTTATACAAGACTATTTTGTTTTTTCTTATCTTTGGATTTTTTCGTCTGAAGAGCGAATTAAACTTGGGTGAATGCAAGGCGACAGTATTAATAAGCACAGAGTCACAGTGATATTGCTTTTGTAAACATTACGTAGAACGCGAATTGTCCTTAAACTTTATTCTGAGAAGGCGTTAGTGGTTGTGGTGTAAATGCAACAAAAACTCGAAGCTGGCGATTGCTTCGCTTTAAAGTGTTCGATACCAATTTTCGGTAGACCACTGTCAAGAAAATATATTTATGATAAAAGAAGAAGAAATGCTGTCAAATTCATCTAGTAATGAATTCCTCTTGATTCTGGCCAACCGCATAAAAAGTCCAGTTCAAGCGGTGTATTTTTTAACTCGTTTCTCAATAATTTCGAATACATACTCATCGCCACTGAAGGGGTGTTTATTTTCCAATCATTATGACCGGCGTACAATAAAACCCATAAATTTTGCTCTATCGAAATTATGAAACCAGTTCTGTTAGCCACTGTACATACAAGTAGCGTTTTAGTCTCTACAACATTTAAGTTTATGTAAATACTGATAACATTGACAATAACAGCATAAGCAAATAAATACTCGTAAATAATTAATTTGTGCGTTCAAATAATGACTCGACTTTGAATTGAAATAATTCCAAGAAAAGCTTTTCTCTTACACAAAATCGAAGTGCAAAAGATTTGGACAATATTGGCTAGAACAGAGATTTTATAAATAACTCATTTTAAAATAAACTGCAGTTAACAAACAAAAAAAAAAAACTTGATTTGTGTTTGATAAAATAAGGTTGGTTGGGTAAGTTTTTAACCAGCAGAAAATGAATCACGGCTATTTTTGCAAATTGAATGACCTCATTTTATGAATAAAGTGCTAATGATTATGGTAAAAACCATAGAAAACTGGCACTAGTAGAGCGATCGAAAAAAGGGTTCATATGTACACGAATTGGTAATTATTAAAGTTCATGGCAAATGGCAGCTGAAATACTCGTGTATATGTACATATATAAAACTAAATTCATTTTACTGGAAGTTACACCCTGAGAATAAAGCAGAGCTGTAAAAGAATGATTCCGTTAGTGAGTGCAAATTTCAATGAAATCAAAATTACTCAAGAACATAATTTTTGCAAACGGCAAATAAAAACTACTTTATTTATTTCCACACAATAAAAATATGCACTTTATATACAATTAAATAGTTTGCAATTACAAAACAAAGTGCAGTAAAAATTTGATAGTCTGCACCTCGTGAACACAAAACAATTTTCCATTGTATTGTGTGCCTGCAAATTGTTGCGTTATTTATAAACACTTTTCTACTCGTATTAACATTTGTTTCTTCCTTTTTTGCAGCAAATACAAACTATTCTGCTAAAGGATAGCTCAGACTATACAATAATACAAGATTTCCATTGGATTGTGTATAAAAGAAAGCTAATGAATGCCATCCATAACATTTCCTAAGGCGGGGTCATATAGAATCCGACATGCGTTATCCCTCACTTTGCTCAACTGACGTAAACGCAACGATGCATCTAAAATCTTTATTTTTTAAAGAAAATCTATATCAAAACAAACGAAAAATTAAATCAACGTACCTTAAAAGCTCATAACAAACCCTGCATTTTAACTTAAGTTGTCAGTTGAAAAAGGGGATGGACAACACATGACGGGTTCTATGTGCCCCGCCCTTAATTCACACCATCGCGTCTCAAAACCAATGAAAAATATCAGTAGAAAATACCATGTTCATTGGCGGTTCCATATAGGCAACAAGTTTTTAACATAATATAATTTTAACAATTATTTTAGTTTAAATTTAGTTTTTCTTAAATAAGTATTTACAATTGGTCAATTAATTGTTATAAACGGTTTCATTAAAAATCGTCGACGTTTAGCCCAAACGTCAACTGAAATTACTAATTACATATTCCATAAATAATTGAGACTGGAACTGACAGCACCTGTTTCAATTTTCATAGAAATTATAGTTGTTGCATTGAGTAACCCATTTTTAAACAGATACGCAGTAAAACAGCCAATGTGGGGTATAATAAAAATCAATATTGATTTTAAAACTTTCTTTTGAATTCTAAAAATGTATTCAATCGGTTCCTAAATATCGAACTGAAACTGATGCAAAGGAAACTAGTGTTCTTGCTATCAAATCAAATTTTATTACAATAATTGGTATTGATAGATATTAATTATATAGTTGTGTACTCGTATCCCATTTTTGTTTTTCAAATATTCACAAAAAAGATATTGCCACTTTAAGAGCGCAACATTATTGCAATTTTTTTTAATATAAAAATATCTGTTTTCTTTAGAAAAATGCCTGGTACAACTAATACTGCAGTTGCGACTACCAAATACGAGTACAATGCTTGACACACTCTTCTGTAGTATTTATGTGTCCACCAAACTGTTGCTGAGGGCAAAAATGCTCAAGGACTTTTCGTTTGAAATTTAATAAAATTTACTTTGGAGGGAATGAAAACAGCATAAATTGTTTTGTTACAGTATAAGAATTTAATAAATTGAATAACATCATGTTGTTCTACTGAAGTATCTGCCTTAAGAATCTTGATGGCTATAAATTTGTCTGGACAATTAGTTTTAAGGCCAATTGTAACGGTTAATAGGAAAATAAAGAATAATAATAATGAATAATGGTGAGAGTCTGGCACAAAGCGGCCCTTCGCACTGCGACCTTTCAAGAGTAGGAATCGGACTCTCAATGTGAGTGTTAACAAGTCATTTTTACCACAGCATATGGGCATGAAGTAGTCTGTATGTCCTCTGTATGGTGGCCCTATTTTATTTTGAATCTTGTTTTACTTCCCTGGGAGCAGGTATTGCTGCGGCGCAAAGCCTTCTGTGGGTATAAAGATGTGGTTTTTCGTTTGACATGACATTCAAAACTCTAAGTTCTTCTATGACAATTTAGGCAATATTTACTTTATTTATGTAAATATAACGCAGACGAGCTAAAGGTTAAATTGAAAAAAACTAAATACGCCTTTTTTTATACTAAACAAACAGTATAAGACCTATAAAAAAAAATGTTTGCTTCATTATTTTAATGTTTGGAGAAGAGTAGGTTTTTTAAGGCCTCTAAAAATCCATGAATCACTTTATTTCTATTTGTATGCGCACCTTGAAAAATGATCTGTAACGTAAATGATCTTAGAAGTAAATATCAATGTGATTAAGCGGTTTAAAAATGTCATTTACTTTTAAGCTGTACATTCTGAATACATAAGTTTTAATAGTCAATTTTAATTGCAATTATTTTTCAATCATTTAAACAAATATACTCTATTGAACAGCAAAATATATGTATCTCATGTATGTATGTATATCATTTCAATTATTTAAACAAATACACTTTATTTAACAACATTTTGTGTTTTCCAGCTGTCTATGTGCCGACATTTCCAAGTGTATTCCCAAGTAGACCTGCAAATTTTCCATACTCAATTGTCTTTAAAACGACATTGTGAATTAAAAGAAAACTAATATTTCAGTAGTCTTCTCTTATGTTGGCATATAGACAGCTGGAAAACATATGTACACAAAAAAACACAGCAACATGTTTTGTTTTTAAATTGTATAGCTTCAAAGCGCTTGAATAAACTCAGTTGTTTGAATACTTTATTTAACAATAAAGAATAAAAAGAAATGATTGTAGTTTTTTTTTTTTAATTCTATTCTGGCATGTTTTTAGGAAGTAAATACTTTAAAGTTTTTCAGAAAAACATCTTTCTGTTGCAAAATTACAAAAATTTTGTACTTGAATACATCAATTAAATTGGAATTAATTTCCTCTACTTGAAAATTATTAGAATCCTCTTTTAGCAAAAAAAACACATAATTTTTAATTTAAATAATGAAAAAGATAATAAAGTTGGGCATTGCGCGAATAAGTGCGAATATCATAAGCAGTTTCTTCCTGTGTTAAATTAATTGTAGATGTTTGTGAAGCTTTATTTGCTAAACTGAATGAATTTGAGATCTAAACAATCTATTCAAATCTACATGGTAATCTACATGTTCATATCTCGGTATGTGTACGACAATTGCAGCAGACAAACCTACCAACAACAAGTGATATTTAAATTAGAAAGCACACGTCGTCAAGTTTGCCTACGCGGACTTTTAGTAGATTCGGTGAAATTCGGTTACTACTGCTCTTCTTCAAGCCTCATGTTCATCATCTGAATCGTTTTGTCATTAGAATTTTACTTGCACTTAGGCACAAGTTTCGCGCCAATTTCTATTAAACTCAACAACAACAGCATTGAAACAAGTACGTACCTAAAGAATCACTGGCAAAAGGCATCGTATCGCTGAATCGAATGTTTAGATGGAAAATGTTTGTTCAATATTCATAAAATTCTTAATATTGTATATACTCGTATACACAAGTACATATATAGAACAGAAACTACACTGAATTGAAAAATACATACATACATACATAGAAACAAAATGGGCTGGCAAAGGTAAAACAAAGTGTAGAAACACGTATTTGGAGAAAGATTAGTAATTTATGCGATGACAGTCTTAATTTGTTGAATATATAAGTTTATTTTCGCAATTCAAGACAGACTTGATTAGAACGTACTGTAGAAAACAATTGTAGAAATTTACTAAAGTAGTAGCAAAAAACCAAATCTATTATTTAGAACAATTTTTCTGCTACGGACAAATGAAACAATTTTGAATTTTGTTCTTAGATAATTTCTTTCACATTGAGATCTATTATCTATTGTTTACTTAATTTTTAGGTTAACAAATAAAACAAAAAACGGAAATCAAGTTAAATTTGGTTCAAACGGAAATTGATTAAAAAACTCAGAAATTTACGGGGGGATTTTGTGTTTCAGTTTAAAACTCTGCCACCAGCTTTTTACATTGTGTAAAATACAATAATTGAAAAGAAAATTGAGGCAATACATTTGTACGCGTGTTGGTAAATACAAAAACGGTAGGTATTGGGCGGCAGTTTTAAATAATTTGTACATACTACATGCAAAAGTGTGTGTTTTCTTTCTGAAAGTGAATCAAGTGCCGCTTTACGGATATCGAACCACATTGTTCGTTCGCATAATTGCCTTTGAAGCAAGAACAACATTAAAAATTTTATTCTTGTTTTAAATATAATTACATATTTATGTGAGGTTCGATATTCGCAAACTGGCACTAGCTTTATAGTTGTCATTTCGAGATAAAAGCTTTGAATTTAACTAAGTTTTGCAAGTTATTGAAAGTGGCTAAAAAAAAATAAACAATAGTATAGACGACAATTGCTTGGAAAGAGTCAACAAGGAAAAAATTTGACAAAAGCGATTATCGGAACGTTCATTGTATATAAAAGCTATTTTTAGTCGAAAGAAAAAAAACAAAAAACATAATAATCTAAAACTAACGTCTAAGGGTCGGCCTATGATCTTCAAGGCCAACGATTGCAAACATTGGGGATAAGAAAAAAACTGATTAATAGCAACCCAACTAACTGAAATGTGGAATGTCGGAATTCGATAATACCAGTACAAATGAACTTGAGAAAATCAAGCTTATAAATTGTTTTTTAACCAGTTCCTTGACCTTTAAACTACTGGCGAATGTTAACGGTCAATATCGTACGACAGACGGTTTTTTAATTTATTTTATACACGCGAGAAACGTGTAATTTGTACTTATTAGTAATTATACATACTTCTAAGGCAGTAGTATTCATTCGCCTGATTTTTAAGATAAATTTTTTTTCTAAAATATCACACTGAGCTATAAATACTTTTAATGAAATATATTGATCTCAGTAACACAAGAAAACAAATACCGATGCAAACTGCATATATTTAATTGACGCGAAATTAATAGTTGATTATCTGGAGCGCACGAGTTTTGTGCTATAGACGAAGTGTGGATACACCAAAACACACCAGAAATCATAATAACAAACACAACAGTGGGTTTCTTCGATAACAAATCGACTCCAAAGTAGCCAAGGTTGGATTACGTTTCAATAGTCATGGAAATCGATTTTTTTAGCATGTGTGCAGTATAATCCACATGGTCTACCTTTAAAAAGCTATAACAATCAATGGCGAACATCACACCAACTTGTTATTTCTTAAAAGGGATACAACGAATTGGAAAAACGTTGGTAAATGAGCATAGCCCTCAACGGAAACATATTAGGGTGTTTTTTATTGAGGTATAGAGCTTTAAGTTGGCATCACTTTTTTAACTGGCGGCCATTTTGTCAGCTGTCAAGTGATTAATAATTAGTTTGGTTTGCTATTTCATCATTAACAGGTTGACAAAAGAACAACGCTTGCAAATCGTGCAAATTTATTTCGAAAATAATGGTTCAGTTCGCGAAGTTTACCGCAAGCTCCGTCCATTTTATGGTCATCAGAGCAATTAATTCGGTTAACCATGGATCGTTTTCGCACTACGTTTACTTTATGTGATAATACGCATCCGCAGAGACGTCGAACAGTGCGCACCGAAGAAACAATTGCCGCTGTAGAGCAAAGTGTTGAAGAGGACCCGAATGAATCGATTCGCCACCGTGCACAGCAATTGGAGGTTTGTCCATCAAAAATTGGACCTGTAGAATTGGCTTTATTCGAGCCAGCCGCGGCGGCCACATGCCCGAAATCATATTTAAACATTAATGGCATAAAATTATCCTTCCAATAAAGCCAAATTGATGGACATTAAAACGATTTTCTTGTGTTTTATTTCAATTCGAAGTTCTATACCTCTAAAAAAAACACCCTGCATTGTTAAAACCCATTGTTTCGTTCAAACAGATGCGGAGTTATGGAGCCACCATCGGGAATTAAACACTAATTGTTCATCCACATTGCTTTTATTTAAAAAAATCCTAGATTATTGTTTTTCTTATGTTTTGCTGGACAATATTTTATTATCTTAAACAAAATTATCGAGAATTTTTAAGTTGTTAATCTGGTTTGAAAGTAAAAGAATTTGTGGTTAACAAGGGAGTCCAATGCTAAAAATTAGATGCAAATGAGTAAACAATTGTCGTCTTTTGCTCACAGAGTCAACTCGCTTAACGCCTATGGCCTTTGGAGTAGCAGAAATATCAAATTTAGATGTTTAACTAAATACCTTTGTATTATGACTATCGTTTTTAAACCTAACTCCAGTTTAGGTTATTAAAATTAAAAATTCTGTACAAATTTTATGTTTAAAAAAGTGATAAATGTTCTCATTGATAAGTAAAAAGCTCTCAATTCAGAGTAAACAAGTGGTGCTTTGATATTAATGTGACGGAAAATAGAACATAAATATGAAATGAAATAAGAATGAATGACAATACAATAAAACAATTTATTTATAAAATAAGTCTTGGTGTTGGTGCTTAGCAAATTGTCCAATTCTATGTTTATCAAAACTATCAAATTATATTTTGTACTGGAAAATTTAATTATTTAATTGGAAAACTACACGTATGTATATATTTATGTTCAAATGTACAGAATAAAAACTCATCAATATTCTGATGTTTAAAAGCATCAGAAAATAATTTAACGTCAAATCAATTGTTTCTCTTGCGTACTTCTGTTGCAAATTAATTACAAAGTGACATCATAAAATAAGTTATTGAACCAACTGTTGCTGACTGGCAGGGTTATTCTATTTTATGCAAACTAAATGTTTAATTTTGTTTTTCCATAAAAAAATATAGTTTTTAACAGTCCGCGTAGACAAAGAGTTTTTTTTTTTTGATTACATAACAAATCTTTCATAACAGCAATTTAGAAATTATTAAATATTGTTCATTTTAGCGGAGTTTGTACGGTGTTAACTATAAAAATTGAGATTAAATTGTGTGTTGCTTTTTTTGTTAAATAATTCTCAGTGAACTACTTTGCTTAATTGCTCGGTGTTTGCTGTTTTGCTATTGACCCGGTTAAATGAAAACACGTTCTCTTAAAGCAAAATTACTTATCAAATTATTATGAGAATATTTGTTATCACTAAAATTAGTTCAGAAATAAAAAATGGAACTAAAAACTCAGAAAAAGCAAGGACGTATCAAACTTGGTGTATTACAAAAATTTTAGCTAAAGTCTTGTAAGTAGAAATTTAGAATTTTCTGGGACATTCACAGTTTCTATTTTTTAGAAAAATTTAGCAGTTTGACTGTGCCTTCAATAACTCTGTGGGTGACAAGAGAAATATTAGAGAAAAGAAGTATTCAGTTATTCTAGAAAGTAAGTTAAACTTCCGGCAATGCTTTCTATATACTATATTCAATCTTTGATAAACAAAGTGTGCTAGAAATATCAAATACGAGGATGTGTCTACACTGTGTCGATAGTCCTATATGTTAGAAAAGACGAAGTAACTTAGAAGTATCTATTCAAAAAGTTAAATGTTAAAAATTATTTATAAATTTTAAATATTAAAACAAACTATTACATACATACATATTCATATAATTGTTGTTTTTTTCTATCGTAAAATAAGGATAGCGCCAGTAAAGTTTTTCGTGAAAAATGTATTAATAAAAGCACATATGTATGTACATAGTACGTTTACACAATTATTTTACTAATTGAGCCGATGTTAACAAAAATAAGGTAAATATTAGCTCATGCTACGCTGAAAAGAATAATAAATTGATTTCATTTTCTATTTTCTAATGTATGTATGTATGTATGTATGTATATATGTATGTATATATGAAACCAAATTATCAGAAATAAAGAAAAAGCTTTATAAATAGTATTAAGCCTTAAATTTTATAAAAAAATATATATTTTTAAGATCTGGTGTCAACTTTTGTTTTATTTCATTTACATACATACATACATATGTACATATTTATGAGCTCAAAACTCAATTACATACTTATGTATCACGTTTTAATCCTCAAGAGTAAGAAATGTGTTTGTATGTATTTATACGTATAAAACCAAAAATTAACAATTTACACATGAAAGCATTTCATTGCACTTAAGAAGTACAAAAAATAACATATTTAAAAAGTTACAAACCATGACTTTTAAATGTTTCATCTTTGTTTGTATTTACGAACAATTATTCGACAAATGAAATCTTAGATATTTTGAACATTTTAAAACTTACTGTTTTCTTATATATATTTTATATTTTTTCAGCTGCCAAAACATTGAACTTTTATTGGGAAAACATTACTTGTCTTACATATATGATTCAAATATTTGAAGTTCATGACAAAACATAGCACATAATATTTCAAAATAATGAGTAGCAGGTGCAATTTATAATATTTGTGGTTTTTAGTGGTATTCAAAAAAGTTTGCATATTTTCATTTATTGAATAAATACTCCATTTTTGGTAGCCAATATATTTTTTTCGTATTATTGACGAAATTTTCTGGTATTTTGCTTTGTTCTCAAATATATGGACATAAATATGTATATATTTCATTCAAATTCGCTTTCAAAATTTATTTTGGCCTTATCTTGTTTTGAGTTGTTATACTAAAGCGACACAGATAAATCGTGCACATTTATTAACACTGAGCTTTAAATTGTATGATATGATATGTGTATGTATGTACATATATACTATATGTAGGGTACAATTTCCTTAAAAAATTAACGGAAGGTTTTAACACAAACGTTCCATTGCCTTGCCATATATTTTAGGAATTCGTCATTTATTATTTTAGAATTCTAACAATATAATAACAACACCTTTACTCACGCACACATGCATATGTAACTATTTCTTTTCGAAATGTACAAGAAATTGTTCAAATAGAAGCTTTTTATCGTTCCAGTGTATTTATGAATATTTTATCATCGTGACAACGCTTCTTGTTGAAAGAAAGTAATTAAGTTGTTCTATATTAACTACTTTAAATGACGTGGTAAATTGGAATACTATTTTCAACACTACACCAAGTCCTGTGTTTGCATCGTACAGCCACTTTCACACAAGACGCAATGGTTTTAAATTGAAACGTTTAAGTCCACTCTAATTCAGAGAAGAAATATTATAGAAAACTCAATGTTTCAGATTGGTTTTCAACAGTTTAATAAAAATTTAAAATTTTAAATAAAATTATTGTTAAATCTTAAAATTATTATATTATTAAAATTATTATATTATTAAAATTATAATTATATTTTAGTTGCTAACCCGCCACTGATACAATTATAGAATTAAAATTTATGTATGGTATATTAATGCACATAGAAATCTAAAGTATTGAAGTCCAGTTCAAACGAACTAATAAAGATTATGAGTTCAGTAATGAAAGAAACCGCACCTTAGGTTTGAGTACAAAAAAATATATAATTTTTAATTTTTAGATCATTAGTTTAGTCGGTTTGTTTTACTCAGAGTATCAAAATGTTTATCCTGGTAAGGACAAAATTGTGTTCGCCTTTTCCATAAAATGATTATTCTTGTAATAAATAATTTAACTGTTTCTACACTGAGTAGTATTTTATACGCGAATTTACCCAATAATTTCTAAATTGTAGCTTCTTGTGGTACCTAATGTCAACAGCTCGCCTGACAAGGAATTCAATTAATAACCAAATTAGGAAGAAGATATAAAATCGTATTCGACATATTAAAATTGTTTAAAATTCACTTTTAGAATCGGAGAGAGGAAGTTCATTATTCATAAAACTGAATGATTTTAAATACTGCACAATAATTGCGAAACAAAAACGATACGAAGAATAAAGTACTAATAAAATATAGTATTTATTATCCCACTACAAATAATCATAAATAACTACTATCGACCAAAGTGAAATTTCCCCTTAAAATGTCTTTAGTTGTCTTATGACTAAAAAATATATACACAAATTTCTAATAAAACTTTTAACTTCCGAGAAAACTTTATTGGTGAAAACTACAGTAGCGAACTTTATTTTGCTGAATGGGAATAAAAATACTTATTAATTTTATATAAAAAAGTTTTATATACATATTATAATTTTTAGCAAATAATACTTTTTATGCTTTTGGAGATTGTGTTTACTTATTTGAAAATACGGATCAGAATACGCAGCTGGCTTCAGCTAAATAACGAGTTAAAATTTTCAACTACTATTTGCAAGTGAGAAGTAAAAATCTAAGTCAAAATTCAAGCATTTCTTCAAGTTAGTACATTTAAATAAAGTGCAAGAAATTATATTGAATTTTAATTTAAATACCTTGGTTTTCTAGTTATAAATAAGGGAAAGTTAAGATTCAAATGAATTATATATTAATACCCAAATACAACTTACCCTTTACCATAGGTTCAGATATCATGGTCATCTCTTCCTGAGGAATCATTTCCATAAGTCTGGCAATATCTTTCGCTAACATGTTGTCTACAATATCCAGCAAGTGTGGCTTTAATGAATGGAACTTTGTAAAATCTTGATGTTGGAGAACATCCTGCATTTTCTTAGTATCAGGGAAGTCACCGGGAGAAATTGAATGTTCACGTTGAATGCGATCATAGATTTGTCCCAAATTTTTTATCAAATCCTTCTTTTTACTGTCTTTACCGAATACCGATGGCATGTCTTTACGCAATTCCGAAATTATGAAAGCATGAACCTTGGCAAGACGAGCGCGTTTGATTAGATCATTCAGCTTACGCAAGGCTGCGTTGCGTGGCAATGATTGTAGATCGCGAAACAAATCCTGCTCTTCATCTTCAAATAAACGACGATTGGCATCGAAACGTAAGGGTTGGTCCCAAAAAGAGCCAATATAAACGCGTGCCACTTCAGGTGTTTGCAAAACCTTACCCAGTGACCACATAAGAGCACCATATACACGCATCAACTGTTGGTGGTCAATCATATCAGCTTTATTTAAGATTATGCGAATTTTGTCATCGTGGCCCTTCAATGCTTCAATAGATCTGCGGAATTCATCGGAAATGTCTAATTTGTGGGCATCGAACAGAAGAATGATACGATCAACTCTTTCAGCAAACCATTCCAACACTCCTGTGAAGTCATAGCCACGATCGATGCGTTGTTTCTCCCCCGATAAAATACCAGGCGTGTCCACTATTGATATGGCCTGTAGTACGGGAGAGTTTACGGAGGAACATTGAAAACGATTGAGAAAAGCATTTCCGTATTTACTTAAAGGTCGGAACTGCTTTTTAGGATCAACTACCAAAGCATTGCCAGGTATAACACCTTCCTTGTCATCGTGCATGACAGCAATAAAGCGATCAGTGGTGGGTTCAGGTCCAATACGTATTCCAGGAAAGTCTCTTTCCAATAAATAACGAATAAATGTAGTTTTTCCGGTTGAGTATTGGCCAACAAGCAAAATCATGGGCTTTGCATCGAAGTCCGGATCTTCCAATTTGGGCGAGTGAAAGTCATGAAATTGATAATGTTCCTCCAAAGGCAACAGTTTGCTTTTGTAGATTTTTTTCAACTCTCCAATAACATTTTCAACCACTTCTTGGTTGGCTTTTTCACGCTTCAGAAAACTGAACATTTTGATTTAGAAGTTAATTCCCACTTCTGTATAATTTCTAATTTTTATCACACTGTTGATTCTACCGCCCCACAAATACAACTACCAAAAGTTGTATTATAATGGAATTTAAATGATTCACACAGGCAAACTGTGAAAATTATTTTTGGAAAATTTCGTCACTTTTCAATGATTTTCTTTGATTTAGAAACACGCACGCATTTATTTTAAAGATTATTTCTAACTAAAAATTTGTGCTTTGATTAACTGGTGGATTGTAACTGACTTAAGCAAAAGTTATGAATTGTTGTTTAAACTTTAAAGGAAACAAAAACTTATTTTTAATGAATTTCTAATTAGTACACTAAAAATAATAAGAAAATATATCCGTCCGCTAATTATCCACGTACGGTATTTACTGATGCAACTCTGATAAAAAAGTAAATGAGTAAATGGAAAAAACGTCACAATAAAATGACAAGTTATTTGAAATTGAGAGAGCTGCACTATCGACAATAAGGTTGCGGTCGGAAAGTTTATTGTGAATGATTACCGCTGAAATTTTAAAAATTCGTAAACTTTTGACAGTTAACGTCGTTTTCATAATTTGAAACGTTATAAACATTCACTTTAAAAAACCCAAGACAATATACATAAATGCAAAATATATTCGCCGATTTTTTATATTATGAATTATGAAGAACTACCGAAAAGCGAATAGAATTTTCTTAAAAGCGCGCTACCAATTTGAGTTTGCTGGAAATATTTTTTTTTCTGCATCATTGCCAAATTTGTCGCATGAAAGGAGCAGTTGAAGTATATGTATACATGAGTAGGTACTTATGGATGTACATATGTATATATGCGTACGTCATACATACATATAGTATTAACGTACCAGAATACGTATTCCCTAAAAATAAATAAGATGTCTCTTATTTTAACACGAGCCATTACAGACCACAATATCGTCGTAACGTGAAAATAAGATGTTATTATTTACTTTTTTGAGACCTATTTATATGTGTACATATTTAGAATATATGTATATGTACTACATATTGAGAAATTTATAAACAAAATTGGAAATTTCATATTGAGAAATTTCCAATAGAAATTGATTACATTGTGATAAACTGAATTAAATTTGAGAACGGAAATTCAAGATATTAATTGAATGTCGTGAATTTTCGTTTCTTACAGAGAAAATGTTGTTGAGAATTCCGATATTGTATTAAAAAAAACTCTAAATGAAATTAAGAATATTTTCAACTGCTGTATTAAATTTAATAACAAAAATAACCTATTTAAAGAAATTTACCAAAATCGTAAGACATTTAACTATAGATTTTTGTAGTGATTAGAACTTGCACAGTAATCGTCTACAAGTTATCAACACAAATCTCTTACGAATAAATCCATATTCAACGATGCAGCATTTAACAATATTTTAGAAATATTAATACCAATTTCTTTACTATTTAATTTTCAGTTTGTTTGCTATCATTTGAAATTTATTAATTTTATTTAGAATGTCTTAACCATATTTATTTCAATTTGATTTGGAATTTTGCTAATACGAAATGGAAAATTTCGATTTTATTTCAAAATTTCTCAAATTTGATTGCAATTATATCAATTGAAACTTTAGTTTTTTTTTTTAAAGTTCAAGAAGATATGGAATTTATATTTGCAAGTTTTTCTCATTTTGAAATTCTACATTTAATTTGTACTTATTTCATTATGAAGTGGCATTTTCTCAATACCAAATATGAATTCCCAATTTTGTAGCTTCATTTCGAATTTTTATAAATAAATAAATAAAAATTAGTCACTTTAACTAAACAGGCCATTTCTTCTCTGTTTTTCGATTACCGACCTGTAGTTACTTGTTTCCAGAATTTCTGACACTTTCTGTGAGCGTTTATTAAAAAGTTTTCTTTATACTACGTTGCTTTTAGGATGGATGACAGCAAAGAAAGATAAAAAATACTCTTTTATTTGAGGAAAAATACAATTAGCAAATTCATGACGTAAAAAATATTCCTAGAAAAATGCTGGATATCATAAATGTGGTTTCTTATTTTAAACACATTTATGAAACCATGTGTAAGAAAAGAAGCCGTCACAATATTTGGGTTTCTGAATGAAGGATCAGCTTCAAGAAAAAAATTCTTGGTTAATAAGAAAAATTTTGTGAGCTACGAAAACTTTTTTTTATTAAAAAACTGTTTTAATTTTGGAAAAAAATCTATCAGAACCGATTTGTGCTGCGATATAAAATGAATTCAAAAAGCAGATGCACGTTTAATCCTAAGAACTAAATCCAAAAAAAAAAAACATTTTTCGCAACTAAAATAAAAAGTTTAAAAAAGAGTTCTCAAAGTTTTTAAAATTTTAGCTTTAAAACATAAAACTTTAACTGGAACCTCCAATATGAGGGAACTACCAGCCGGAAGCAAGACTGGCTATAAATTCCTGTAATACAAAAATGAAAATCAGAAGTTGAACAAATTTGTTACAAGACCGAAAGGAGGCTGCATAAACTGGCAACCAAAAATAATGTTCGAACAGATACAGAGAACTTATTAAGAACAGCGGATCTGTTTACGAATTATTTATGCAAGTCGATCGGTTATATCAGGAAAGCAAATTTAATATCTGACTTCTGTGTAGAAATGTCACTTTAAAAGTTTCTTGCCGCAGAAATAGGAAATTTAATGCTGCTTCCTCATTAATGCCATACTCTCTATAATTCTGTGGTGTTTTGTCATAACAGCTTAAGTGTTTAATTTTAATTATGCCAAGCTTTCTACGTTTTTTTCGTATTATAAAGAATTTTTTGTATATAGTTTTTCGTTAAATATCCCTTAACAACTTGTTTTGATCTTACCTCGACTTAAACTGTTATGATAAAATAGCTCAGAATTATAAAAAATTTTCCATGATATTCTTGAAGTTTTAAATAATTATATTTTTATAATTGTGTTTTTTATATTAATATAATTTATTTATTTTTATGTTACTAATAAATATAACTGTGGTATTTTTTCAAGATTACATTATTATTGTTTTGAGTTCATTTTTAAATGTTAAAAAATAAAAGGGCAAAAATCAATTTTTTATTTCGTTTTTAATTATTTTTGTTCTTTACTTCTATAATTTTTTGCTTCATGTAATAGTAATTAATATACGAGTTTGTATATAGAGGCTTAATAGTTAAGGATAATCTTTGCCGAAACTCTGTTTAATATCTTTCATATGTTTTAAATTTTTTTTGTGTTCTTTCCAGTTTTGTTTTAGAAATATTATTGTTTTTGTTTTACTCGGTTTAAATAGGTAGGTTAGTAAGTATGTATTATAAATATCATTATAGTTAGTAGGGATGTATAATATTAATTAATATTCCAACATGAGACAGCATTTGTTATTTGAGATTTTATTTGTTTATATAAGTAGGGTTTCCTTTCGTTTCTTTATTGTTGTTGTAGTTCAAAAAACGTGTTTCCTTTATTTTATTGAACTATTCTATCAATGTCTTTAAAATTTCTTTATTTTGTATTTTCCATTCGTTAAACTTTCGGATCCTTTCTTTATTAGCTATTTATTTAATTTATACCACTCTTATTTTATAAACCATTTAAGAGCTATTTTGTTATTGACTTGTAATAATTGTTATATAGTTTAATAAATATACATGTATATAATTAAGTTTGTCATTATTTTTTAAGTTAGCCTTATTTTTTAATAATTAATTTGTAATTTTAATATAATAAATAATAAAATTAAACAACACACATTTAATATTAAAGGTAAAGGAGAATTTAGGAAATTCTTGGTTTGTGTTTAATTTTATGTTTTAAATTTTAATAAAAATAGCTAAATATTACTTTAAAAACAAGCAGTTCTATTATATTATACTAGAAGTTTTAATTACATCTATCTAATATTTAAATATTGAATACATATTAAAACAAAATATTAAAGAAAATAAATAAAATTATTAATGATGTTTTTATGGCAATAAAAGGCAAAAGAAATTACTAAAATAAGATTAAAAATTCAGCTAATACGTTTTATTTTATGAAGCAGAAATTCCTACATTTAAAATGATTATAAAATCTTATTTCTGTTCCACATTCTAAACGACATAAAAATATAAAAAAAAAATACCGAGAATGCCTTGAGAATTTCGTACATTTTAAAGTCATCCACAATAAGTTTGGTATTCGTTAGCCCTCCAAAATTGAACACTTAGTTTAGTTTCAGTTTAACCTACAAAAATGTTAAATTTCAACAATTTCTTTACACAGAGATGTGGCTTTCAGCCGTATCAAAGAACAAACTAGAGCATAACTAAAACAATATATGTAAGGATTTTTCTGGGGTTTATGCGTTGAAGAAGTCATAATTTTAGGAAAATAACTTTTAAATTATTAAAAATAACAAAAGAGTAGCAAAGAAAATTAGTTTTTATAAAACACTGGAAAAAAAAATTAAAGCTTTTGTTTATACAACAAATTGGATCTTTTTTAAACTATAACTACATACGTTTAGTGACTGAAAACAAGTAAAAACTTTTAACGTAGCTGCAAAATAATATCAAAAAGGCTAAATAATCTATTAGAGGCCAGGAGCTGTAGCCACGTTGTTGGTAACCTGATATAGATAACACCGACCAGCATCATCCAACTGGCTGTGAACTACATACGTTAGAGACATTGTGAAATATCGTCCAAAATTCTCCAGAAATGCCTTCAATCAAATAGAACTCCCATTGTGCTATACTTACATAATATGCGGTTTCCTTAACACTCCCTTTATCTAAATTAAATATATTTTATAATGGACCGCCTCTAAAGTACACTTTTTCAATAGCATAAACATTTTTAAAATAGGACCTGCACTGATAGAGAATTCAATTATATTTACAATAATAACAAAGAACATCCTTATTTTTTTAAGTTTCTTGAAAAATAAAGATGGACAAATTAACAATAAAGCAGTCTATAAAACAAATAAATTTCTGATTTATTTTAATACTTAGCCCAATTCTAAAGGTACGTTGTGTTGAATGATAGAAGAAAGCTACTTATATTTAAGTCTATCGAAACTAAATAATCAGCAAATGTAGCAACTACAACAAATTAGGCAAAACTATAAGCGTTAAAAAACAATTAGTTCATTTAAAAAATTATGGCATCTAAAATAATATAATATAATATAATTTAATTAAATTTAAAAATGCCTTACAAAATTTCAATTATATTTTCGGTTTATTGTCAAAGGATCTTAATATGTAATAAATTTTTTAAGGTTTAGGTGAAAGAAAAAACGAAAACAAAACAAAAAGCAATTGACCCACTTCGTGTTGACAAAAGTCGCCAACAATCTGTGACGTTATCCTTAAGAAGGAAAAAAAATTAAATCAATTTTCTTTTGGCAAAATTTCAAATCTCAACGTGTATTTTACGCGTCTATTACCGTTTAAAAAATGAGCTAAGACGAAGTGCAAAAATTATTGATATTTAAATATATGTACGTATGTACATATTATATAATAAATAGATATATGTATGTATGTATGTAATAAAAAACTGCTTGTTTGAAAAGCAAAGGAATAAAAGAGGACTTCAAAAATACATACAACAAACATCAAAATGATTTTCTTTCGTTACTTATATAAAGTCAAGGACATTTAAAAAGTTATACAATATATTTTTTGTAATTTTCGGGTCTTCTAATTCAAAATTTTCAAAAGTGAAAAACTACCCGAAAATGGTTTTATTTTAACTATATTAACCCTAAGCCTTCCAATATCATACATTTGTACTAGATTTGCTAAAAATTGTGAAGAGGCCACCTGATAAATTAGAAATTTGCTGTAATTTCAAACACAAATATGTAACTATTTTGCTAAATGTTTGAGAATTATTCCAAAATATACATATGCAAGTACACCTGAATGAATAAGTTTATAAACGTGAGCCAAACTTGAATCGTTCCACTAACTCAATTACAACATTTATTGTATTTTGGTTATTGAAATCAGCATCAATGTCAAAGTATTGTCAATGTGACAAATTCTAGTACAATGTGTGTACATACATATATAGCAAATCAAGTGTGAAATGTAGATTCCCACCTGTTAGGTAATCAACAATTGATTAAAAAGTATGGAGAGCTAAACTAAATCAAATGCTCAGAATAAAGATTTAGAGTATGGCAATAAAAAATTCCTTTAATAAATTGGAAACTAAAATTTAAAGATAATACCTATTAAAATGTTAAAAAAATTGCATTTTTACGCTTTAGTGTGTTTAATTGAAGCAATTTCCCAATTCAGCAATTTATATTTTTGTTATTTAATTTTTAGGTTAAAATTAAGTTAATTTTTATTTCGAAATTGAAATTATTTAATTTAATTTGTGTTTTTAAAGTTTTGTAGATAAATTGTAATTAACATTAGAAATGTAAAATTGAATTTTATGAATGTTAGAATTAATAAATTAGTTATTGTTTGCCAATTTTGTTTTACGCTTTTTTATAGACACCAAAAATAAATTACATACATACGGTTAACTCACTTTTTTCTTGTTTTCATTAAACGGTTAATTTTAAGCTTAGAAAATTTTGCATTCATTATATATCGATCTTACTTTCAAATATAAATCAATTAATCATCAGCCTCCAAGTTTACTGTTGTTGTGTTTTATATCGTTTTGAAAGAGGACAATTTAGTTGCCATTAGGTAATGGAACTACAATTTCCACATACGATTGTGGGAAATAGCCAGTGCGACCGTTGAGTGAGCCCTCAAACCAATTGTCGTCGACGCGATTCAGCAGAGTAATAATTTCATGTTCTTTAAAGCCCAACTCGCCGGGATTTTGCGGCTCGAAATCGTACAAAGCCTGGCAATAGGGCGTCATCTGCTGGCGTGACGGTGTTGTAGCCATCGATTTTGCAGGGGAACGCATGGGCGATGGCAGCGGAGACGCACCAGTCACCCGGTGATGAGCTGGTGTGCCCGAGCTCTCCGTGTCATTGCCCATAACATCTAAATTCAAATCGAGTAATGATTTGGGCACAAACTCCGGCTTAGGACGCGACTCGGCTTCTTCACGCTTCTCTGATAACGTCTCCTGAAGGCCGCGCAGAATATCTGCGCATTGCGAGTGGAATTCGTAGAGAGCCTCGGCGAAAGTGCAGAGTTGCGAAACTTGCTCGGTATCATTCTCGAGCAAGTTGAACATACCCATTTGGGCAAGATGCAATGATTCTTCGAACTTTTCCTCGGCCCCACGTATTTCATCATCTTTTGCCTTCTGGCGACGTTTGCAATCGAAGTCGAGTCGTCGTCCTTGCAACTTCTTGCGATGATGCATAACCTCCTTGAGGTCTTTTGTCTGCAGATGATGCAGTGGCTCCAAAAAGTTTTGCTTAATATTGTCATCCAAGGAGTATTTAACATCAGCCATTTGGCGCAGCCCTTCACCAAATTCAACTAGCGCCTGCGCAAACACACTATTGTCCTCACCCAGTTTTTTCCCATAAGTCAACATACAGTCAGCCAAAAGACCTTCGGGCTGAGGATACGTATTAGATTTTGCTTGACCGGACAATTTTGAGATGCCTTTGACGGCTGCCATCTTGGCTCTTGCAGTCGGATTTGGTTGCAAAAATTCTTTTGTTTTTATCTGCAATTCTTCCACCAATTCAACAGTCACATCTGTTTTACGTTCCATTTCCATGAAATCGACATCTAACCGGGTGCCCTCGGCACCACCCATTTTTTCCGTTACATACTGATTGGCTTTGTTGATTTGCTTTTTTAG
The DNA here is from genome assembly GCA_932526305.1 of Epicampocera succincta. Classification (NCBI taxonomy): domain Eukaryota; kingdom Metazoa; phylum Arthropoda; class Insecta; order Diptera; family Tachinidae; genus Epicampocera; species Epicampocera succincta. The sequence goes on from OW052034.1 coordinate 67,565,601, forward strand.
TCCGGCAAACGCCATCTTAAACGTTTACAGGTTTAGTTTTTCCTGAAATTTTGGAAAAGGCCAAACTGGACTATGAGAACTTTCTCTATCACAGAGTAAGAAGCACACACTCACACGCAAACTATAATATGTATAAAAAAATCAATCAAATTCTCCTATTGAGGTTCAGTGAAGAAATTGACTTATTTTTTTGGCTTAAATTAATTTTTTTTTATTCTCCAATACACGTCTGTTTATATTAAAGTTCCTTTGCCAATTAATTTAATTTTTTTAAGCTTTTATACAAATTTTTCAATTACTAAACACTTTTCGCCTTATCGTGTATGGCAAATCGATATTTTTCTGCTACTAATGCTTCCTCTTACTATAAAATTTTCTACAATCTCTTTTGCATTTGCTTTCTTCACTTTCTGCACAAACGCGAACATCACGTTGCCAGACTGTGGTCGTATTATGTTTGTAATAAATGTCAAGTTGAAGGCTATTCTATGGGGTTTTCTTCAGTGTCTGTTTCCATTTACAAATTGATTGAATATAAATTTTTATGTACATACATATATACATATGTATGCTCTCAATCCAAGCTGAACGTAACGCAAAAAAAACTTGTTTTCGATCTTAATTGTTTTTTTTTTAAGAAAACTGAATTCATAAGAATATAAAATTCTAAGCACTTGCATGAAAGTGTTTGTGTAAGTATTTGGGATTTTGAAAAATTAATCAAATACTTGAAATCTGAATTGTGTTAAGTCTGTAATATTTTTTTTTCAAAGGAATATACAAAATATAATATAGAAAGATAACGGTCTTATGTTATTAAATGTTTCCTCATCGCAGAAATATGTCAGGATGACAAAGAAAAGGTGTTACCAGCCTTAGACATTTCGGCGCATTTTTAAATAGGTTTTTTACATTTGTGTTATTTATTTATAATGTGGTATTGATTTACAGTTCATTTGGAGAATTTCATGTTAGGCACACTGCTACTTCCTATGTAAAGGCATGAGTTGTATAAAGTTAGTCACATACGGTTAGCACCATCTTTGGTATATGATCTTCGTTACCCAGCCTATTCTGTGCAGTTATTTCTAGTAAATTTACTTTGCGCGTTATAAACTATTAGTATTATACTGGCAAATTATAAGGAAAATTGTTTTTATACATTTCTATAAGTGCCTTACAGACAAGAGAAGTTTTCTTGTATTTGTATATGTGAAAAAGTTAAATTATCTGCTAATTTTTTCTATATAACAAAACTGCACAGAGTTTGTTCATATGATATTTTTACTGAATGAAATTTTAATACCTTCGCTTATGCGTCTTCCCAGCCAAAGTTATAGCTTATGCACTATACAAATTAGACGAATATTAAGTGTGTTTGAAACTATTTAAGTTCAACTTCCATGAACGTTTAAAACCAAAGTAACATTTAATTTTTAAATGGTTGAATTTATATTTTTTTGTTGGTAAGAATATGGTTTTCCTTATAAATAAATACATATAAGTAAATACTGTTTTTAAATAGAGCAATTTATATGCATATGTACATAAAACCCACCTTAAAGCTTTTGCGGCAAAAAGTTGGTTAATTTTGTAGCTTTTAGCACGATGTGTGCTTTTGACAAGTAGTCAGCTGGTAATAATAAAAACACATTTCTCAAACATGAAGGAAAAACTTGTTCAAGGGATAAAAAAAATCAATTTTCCAAAAAATAAAAAGCAGCTGATAGGACACCCTCTTTTAAAATGCGCCTTACGTAATTTGTTATTATCCATGCGCTAAAGTTTTTAAACGCACGATATTCTTGGACGAACATACATACTATGTATATGTACATACATATGTTTATGTATTTTTACCTTAAAGTAAAGCGCTTAAAAAGTACTCGAAAACGGTAATTGTATTGAATTTAAAGCTCTTAACAAATTTTCAGACATAATGTTTGTTGCGGGTAAAGCGGCCCAAGCTCAAGATAGCCAATGTGGATTTTAAACACAAGTGTAAGAATTTTAGAAAACTTTAATTCTTTATTCTTACGCTTTAATATGTTAAAATTCCTAAAATTATAAATAAATTCATTATACAAACTTACATACTAAACTGCTGATATACTAACTTTTAAGTATGGCTACTCCAAGCGAAGCTTCGTAATCCTTATGACCTGAACGAATGAATATCTTAAATCTATGTAGGTGTTTTTATATACCTATGTATGTGGTCTCGATTAAATATGGCCTCATAATTATACCGCGTGGAAAATTAAAAGGAATAATTTAACATTTTGACATGCTCATCTCTCTACATATCGATAACAGTAATGTCATATTAGCGATTTATGAGTGGCGGTAACAATGTTATGAGGAAAGAAATATAGCAAAATTCTATCTAAGCTTCTTAAATTTAAATACACTCGCCCAATCTCGCAAGAGTGTGAACCATGCATGAGCATGTCTGAAATTTTTTTCCTCATACCCTCATCGCATCTTAATTTTTTAAGAAAAATATTTGAACAAAAACTTGTTCCAATGACAGAAACTAACAGAGTATTTAATAATGCATATCTGCATTATTAAACATTTTACCATTAAATATAAAATTAAGACACCGGAAAAAGCAAGCAAATACAATGTTTTTCTAGTGAAAATATTTGTTGGTTAAATATCTGATTATTCTCTTCGAAATTTAATAGCATTTTTTTAATTCAACAATTCTAAACTTCAGTTGAAACTCATTGCATTTCATTAATCAAGTCAATAAACTCCTAATAAAATTATTAAATATCTATTTGATACGTTGTATAACATGTTAATAGACATATCAATTGACGTCATATTACTCCTACATCTGAGTCATTTCAGCAAACAGTGCGTTGGTTTTATATTAGATTGCAAATATTGTAGCTTGAACAAATTTGCGAAATAAAGATAAATAATAGAAAATATTTCTTATATATGTATGTATGTACATACATATGTATTAAACCGAGGACAAAACAACATCATAAAAGTTAAATTCTAGGACAGATGAAAATTTTTAGCTCTGCGTAGTGCCCGAAATGTCAACAAGATAATATGAAATATAAAAACAAGATAAGATCGGGGTATAAAAATAACGGATGCTGAAAACTGAAAGACTAGTAATCAAACGAATATCAAACGACACATTTCCCTAATCAAAGACTTTTTCGAAGTAATTTTTCAGCATGAAGTTAATTTTTTCGTTAATTTTCCTTTCGGTTTGTGCCTTGGGCGCTTCACAGGTAAAATTAAAAATAGCTTAAACTGCAAGCTTACTGAAAAAATGTTCGACATTTTAGGCTCCACTAAATTTAGATCAAGTTTTTGCTGCCAAGGGTGGTTTCGCCGGTATGCAGCCTGGAAAATTCTTTCGATCTATAGTATTGCAATCTGAAGCTCAAAAACTTTTAGCAAATCCGGATTTATCAGATGAATTAAGGCTGCGTGTTTCCGATTCCATGGCTAACGCTGAAGAAGGATTTACTGGTTGTTCGTCTCCTGATATGCTGCCTTGGATGCAAATTCGTTGTTCCGTTTTACAGTTAGCTCTGGCCAAAAAAGAACTAAAGGCGATCGAAAATGAACTAACAGCCAAATCTGTAGCAGCATCAGAGACGGCCGCACTTGGGAGTATCTAATAGTAAATAATAAAAAATAAATTTTTAACCGCACTTTAAAGTAGTGAACGAAATAAAAACCAGTATTAAAGCAAATTTTGTAATTCTTGTTTCCATTTTTTACTTCCCATTGGAGATGAGCTCGTCTGAGATAGCACAGGAAAAAAAGGAAGCTGCATACAAATGTAGTTCAGTTATTGGACAGACCTGGAAAGAACCGTTATATCCAACTTTAATAAATAAGTCAGCAATTTTATGAATTTACCTATATTCTATTCGAGTTGAAAGTCCTTTTTTTAAATGAGGCTCTGGCACTGGAAACAAGTAAGCCCTAATCTGAAGAGAATTTGTATGAAATAAATGTCTTTCTATAAATGGCAATTGATAATAGGTGCGTGTCTTTACTTTTTGGAGAAAGTTGAGTAAAATAATAGTGAGCTATTATTTCTCTTAACAAGAAAAAGAAAACCAAAGTCGGAATACGCAAAAAACTAAAAATTAAACGCAAAAGAAGGAGAAAACGTACATGTGTATATATCAGGCCTCTTCAAAAAGTCCATTTATGAGAGGCGTACCAGTTTTACGGGTGGTATTTTGTGTGTTCGGTATTTTTCTGCTGTCGAAAAAAATGAATCAAGGAATTTGTATAAAAAATAGAATTAAGTCCTCAAAAGTATTTGAAATGCTAACATTAGCATACGGTGATTCTACGCTGTGTCAGTAAAACGTTTACAAATGGTACAAGATTTTTAAAAAAGGCTGAGAAGATGTGAATGAGGACGCTCACCCTAAACGTCGAAGCAATTATTAAAAAAGTGAGGAAAATTGCTATGGAGAATCGTCGAATGACTATTAGAAAAGTTGCTGCATGTATCGCTATATATAAAAAGCAATCACGTAATTATGACTCAGTCGATTTGGCCCCTTCCGACATTGTCCTGTTACCGAAAAATTATTTTAAAAAATTCCAAACTGATTCTCATTCTAGATTTAGAATGAATATTAAGAATTATACAATTTTTAACTCAGTGCAGTTTCAGGTTATGAGTACGCGAATTAAAATTTTATTTTTCAGTGTTAAACGTTATTTGTTCTGTCCCTTTGCCGACATTTCGTAGGTGTGCAATGCTAAGCGAAATGTCGGCATACAGACAGCTAGAAAACGCACAAAAAGCAAATATATATTATGCTCGTTTTTTTTTAATTGTGGAGCTTTAAAGCCATTGAACAAACTCAGTTGTTCGAATATAAGCATATACTTTTTAATTTGTGGGCATGACGTACTCTGGTTGTATTCTCATTCCTGTTTAATTTTTTTGGCAACAAATTAACCCCTTGTTTACGTATTGAGAAAAACATATACAGTGTGTACATATATCCTGTTTCCTATTGAAACAACTTTGTTTCCAAAAATTGTTCATATTTACTTTGAAATAAGTCGCTTTTGCTATTAATTAGATAGAATAAAAAGTTAATTTTTATAAGAATCAACTAATTGCACACTCACATATCAAGTCAAAGACTCAGCATAATAAATTTGATATAAAATTTCAAATTTTGGCAAATAGAGCAACAATTAATGCGGTCATTATACGGGTAGATGCTGTATCAAGGTGTTTTATGTGTGCTAATGATTACAAACTGGCTATAATAAAGATAACGTGCTATTAATTTGCTTAAATTTTAATAAACAATCTGTTTATGTTTATGAGACCTATATTTTTGTTTTTAAAGATACGCCTTATCTTGAGCAAATTCAGTCTTGTAACAAAGAACAAAAAAGAGCCGAGTTATTTATAAAAGTTCAGTTTTCTTCAAACATTTATGCAGGAACCATTTAAACAGACTTATAATACTTGAATAACATTTGACTTAAATATGTACAAAAATAATCTTTCTTACCTGTTAATTGCGGTAAGTCTAGTATTTAGTTAATTTTTAAGACAAAAAACTCGTTTTATTTTGCATTTAAAGTTTTTAGTACATATTGTATTGGGTCAAAATGCCAGCGAAATGGAATTGCTGGAGGCTTTTAAATTTTCAACTTTAGTGAGCTCAACCATGGAGGATTACATAAACAATGCTTTGCCATCAGAAGCCAACCCCGAGGGCGGTAAGATTCTACAAAACGTCCGAGAAGGTTTAAGGAATTGTGAATTGTATGCGAAAGCATCGCTCAATATAGAACAGTACAAAGTTTGCAGTTCATCGCTGTTTCATGACGGCATGGCGACTTTGGGAGCCCTGCATGCCAAATATAGGCCGCACTCATCAAGTGCCTCTAGAATGACATCATTTTGGTTGTGATTATGTAAGAAGTGCTGATAAATAAAATAAACCCACGTATTTATATTTGTGCATGTAAGTACGAGTATGCATGTGTGTATGTATGTGTATATTTACGAGCTTATGGGTCATTTTCTGTAATCCAAATAATCCGCATTGATTCGGGTGTTGGTTATTCAATCCAAACAAAATCTTAAAAAGAAATATGAATAAAATGTGAAACGAAGGACTACATGAAAGAGAAGCTTTTGCTATTTTTGCCTTAGCCTTTTGAATACGATGCATCGCATAAACGTCTTTGTATCGAAAAATACCACATATTTCTTTCTATGAATCGGAGTTCTAAAATTTTGAGATTTACGCATTCAGCATAAATTGGTTCTACGAATTCGTAGGATAAATAATACTGATCAACAATTGTTCGAATGAACTCTCTATTTACCTGTGCAATCCGAAAAGCCTCTGGAAATATGACCGGACTCAGCTAGTAAAACATAGCATATTAAACATTTAATATAGTTGCCGCTACCTTGCCACGTGAAAGACTTTTTTCAAAGGCTTCGAATGACAAAAAGAATAAAAAAACTATTTTTGCAAAGTTTAAATAACAAGCATTGGGACAGGCATACAATAAAGTTACTATAGCAAATTATTACAAAAATGTAATTGGCTTTTGTTAAATATTTTTAGTTGTATGTATATGAATTCTATATGATGCATCGAAAACTGCGATTGTTTCATATGACACATCGGAAAACATCGATGAGAACTTGCGATGCGTTGCATATAAAAAACCATCGATATATTTCTCATGTGCCATTTTTCCATATGCTGTTCGTCGATACTGTGAAACATTTGCCCTGAATTTTTTACGAAACAAACACATATTTTTTTGTTTACAATTTATTCTAAAATTTTCCAATAAGAGAAATTAGCACATCATGCTATAAGAATTCGAATAATAATACTCGTATTTTACAAAGAACTCTTATGTCTTTCTGTTTTATTTTGGGAAATAGCAGCTGTTTGTTGCTGCGGCGTTAGCCCGCTGGCATTGTAGTATGTCAATTGCCGATTGTCGTTGAAAGTCAGTTGATGAACGTGTACGTGGGCTGAACGGTTGGCTGCCAATGTATGGCATCTTATGGGGCCTGCGATTTAATTAAAATGAGCTAAATTCTGAGCTTTTAATTGGTTCCTAATGAGACGAGTTTGAATTTTTGAAGTCTCCTCTAGCTGTTTATGTCTAAAAACTACTAATTTATTTAGTTTTTGATATTTATTTTAGTTTATTCAATATAAATATCATTATTGAAAATAAAAAAATAAATTTATGAATGTATGTACACACATATATTTCAAACAATGATCAGGGTTTCCTATACTAGTCCCCATATACATACATACATATTGTATTGCAATAAATATCGGCAGAAATTTATTTTGATATACATACATATTTTTTTTTTATTAATTTATTGACAAAAAATTATTATTTCAAAAGCCGCAAAGGAAATTTACTGAAGTTGCCGGGTTGTACAATATCAATATTAATACATGAAGATTGCCCCAATTTAATTTTCAATTACTCTATGATTGCAAAGTTTTTAGTCGCAATCACTTAATTATTGACAAATTTTAAGCAGTAATCCACATTCAATATAGTGTATGTGAAATTAGTGGACCTAAATTTTAAAAATACATATTTTATATGCATATGTTGAGCTGAAATGGAAACTAATGTAACTGAGTTGGTCCTAAGCTTTGAATTAATGTATAAAAAACTATAAACCAGCTTGGACTTTAAATTGATTGCAAAATGTCTATATTGCAATAAGTAAATTAAAGGTTGCACTTTTTTTATTAGGCCTCATTTAGGATGTTCTGGTTAATACATACCCCGTTTTATGTGTGTCAATGTTACGTTAGAAACGATTCAGATAAAGACGTTTAGGGCCAACTGCTGCTAATTTCTTTAAAATCGCTTGCTACTACGAAATAAGCTTCATAATATATTTTAAGTTGTACTGTCAAAGGACTTTATCGAAGTTTTTAAATAAATTTGCTTCAAATTGCATTCGTTTTAGAGTAATGGCAGAACTATTAGTTTTATTTTGTTTTTCCCCTGTTAAGAAGCTAAAATGGCCGTATTGTAATACTGCAGTGTTTTGGAATTTTTCTAAAGTCCCTCAAAAGAAAATATATTGTTCTTAGCTTTGGTTTAAAAGTTGCAATAAAATAAATTGAAAAAAATACATTTTTAGCAGCCAGCAGCAATAAAAGTCACTTGCATAAACATTTTAAGTTGATCTGAGAAAAAAGTTAGTGAAATTTGTGTCATCAATATACTTGATTCTAAGTCAAGAATTCTTTTTTTATTCTTTTTAAGAAAGTTTCAACCCCTAATAATGATGAAATCCGTACCAAGAAGACAATTCAACAACAACTGTTCATCTGCCCTCTTCCCATTTATTACGACAAAATGTCATCAAATCAGTGCTCAAAGCGAGCATTAGCAGTAGCTGGCAACGTACCAACGAAACCCCAGAGCCACATTGGGAACTTATTTTAAACAGTAACCATAAACGACCTAAAAATAGTAATTCTTTAAAAAATCAAGTGAAAAGCCCTTGAGCTGGTGAGTTGGTGAGTTGGTGAAAACCGTCAAAAATTTCTTTATAACAATAAATGTTATACAAATATATGAAATTATTATGCCAAAAATTTTATTGGGATCTCAAAATTTGCTCGTATTAATGTTCTTGTTTTTCCCACAGCACAGAAAGGTTGTAACCAAATAAGTTTTTCGTTTTATGCATTGACAACACTCTTAATGTCTACATATAGTTACAGACAAAATAACATAACAAGAGTAGTTTTAATAATTGCTTTCATAAAAATTGCCTCAGGTTTCTGACGCAATGACACATCTTTAGCTTTATATATACAGACAAATCAAGTGGACTGTATTGCTGAAGATTGGTAAGCCAATGTACAGTGAACTAATGTATGGTATATCAGTGTATGGTATATCAATGTATGGTAAACCAATGTGTGGCAAACCAGGCAAAGCTTTGCTCTGCGGAGCAGGTGTAATGGTTAATTTTAAAATTAATTCCTGTCACTACGCAAGGGGTATTCTCATATTCTTCCTTGTTGCTCTGCTTTTCTACTATCATTTATTTGTTTATTGACGGGAGTTTTGACAAATGAAAATAAATGACATTTTCTTTAAAAGTTAATATTTCTAAATGCGAATCTGATTTTTAAAAAGTGTTAAATACTTTGCGTTTACAAGAGAACAAAAACAAGGTATATTCTCCAGCATAACAGCTGAACTGAGCAAATAACACATACATATATCTTTCGTTTTTGTTGAAACCGCGTGAAATGTCAGAACCAAAAATTTTAGATTTAAACTCTTGTCATTTCAGTGAAGCCAACAACTTGAAAAGTAATCAGCTGCACTCTCAACTTCATCTATTATGAAAGCGCCTTGAACACAAGTTTTGATGTATAAAATTAATTAAATAAATATACAAAACAATGAAAAAAGTATAATTTTTTACACAAGAATATTATTTTAATGTGAAATTTACATACAGATTAGTAAAAGCGGCAATATCTCGCCCTGAGCTTGAAGTTCAGGGAAAAATATGCTTCATATTTGACCTGCGCTTTTATTCAAATTGTTGCATTCTTTCAAGAAAAGGGCATAAAAATGCGCAAAGATGTAAAAAATTTAGCTTTTTTTGTTGGAAAAGAAAACGCTATAAATTTTTTACTAAGAAGCGTCAAAATTATTTCGTTTGTAACCTTTAAAGCTTTAATCTAACAACCAAGAAAGGAGATGTATTGAAAATAATTTTTCGTAAGAATTGCTTTTATTTTTAAATACCATTTCTTAACGCAAAAATGAAGCAAGAGTCACAGTTTTTAAATATGGGTCTCAAACTTAATAAGAAAAACATAAGTTTGTTAGTCTTTGGTTTTTTCATGAATTTTTTTTATTTTCTTCCATATTACAATGCACTTTTTAAATTTCCTACAGAAATTTATGTTGTTTTGTTTTTATACATAAAATTATATAGAAGATAGATATAGAGAGAAAGATAAAGGTAGAGCAGCTATCGGTAAGATTACTTAGAAAATTGTTTATTTGTTAACTGTTTATAACACGTTCATTACATTTATGATAAGGCCTAGAAAACAAATCTGCAAATCGGAAATCTGTGCTAGATGTCAATAGAGAGAGAGAGAGAAAAAATGAGAATGTACAAAAATGTGTAACTAAATATGTTGCTTTTCCGAAGTTTATGTTCTTCAATGGATGCTGATGAGTGTCGCTGCTGCTAAGGAACATTCGATTTCCACTTTAAATTCTATGATCTATTTTCCCTCCGATTGAAGAAATTCATGTAAACTGATTTTTTCACTATCGCCTGATTTGACTGCACCAGATTTTTTCTTGTGGGGCTACCTTAAAGTCAAAGTTTATGTGAATAAGCCCCAAACCTTGCAGCAACTAAAAGGCACCAGTCAGGCAGAAATTGATGGTATAAAACACGGAACACTCAATAGAGTTATGAAAACTATTATAAAAAGATCACATTTTTGCATTAGAGAAAACTGATCGCATTTAACTGACATTATTTTTCATAATTAATGTAAAAAAATAAAACAAAATAAAATTTTTTGTACACCCTTTTTGGTCTCCCCAAATACAGAGCATCACCTTAAAGATTTTTCACTAAAAGTAAGTATTATTGCAATATGTTAATCAAATAAAAATCATTATCGATTTATTTCCAACGCGGCTTCAAATGGGTTATTGGCTGCAGTGGTTTGACAATATTTGGAGTCACTTTGTGTGTCATTTTACCTTAAATGCTGTTTGAATTTGCATACAGAAATGTTGGATAAAATGCGTGCAAATAATTATATGTTGTGAAGAGAACAAGCGGCTAATATATTGTAACAGAGTGTACTTGAAGGCCTGCTTGTAAAGTTTTACTGTCGAGTAAGTTATTTATCATAACTAACATTTGCTTATTTATTCACATAAATTGAGGAGTACGTCTGTTTTGGAGTGTGTACGCTTGTAAACTTCAGATACAGAATTATGCATGTATGAGTCTTTGTTCGAATAGAAGACATGTCAAGGATTTATTACGAAACTTCCACAGCAGGCTCGAAGCCTTAAGCAAAATAGGAAATGTTGTGTTCTTGTTTTGTTATTAACATGCAGGCCAATAAATTTTAACAACATTTACATAGTTAACAAATTATATTGTTTTGTTTTTGTTTTTATTTTTAAAATTTTTACAAAGTTGTAAATTTGGGAAAATAAAGTTTTTTTCTATATATTGTGTTTTCATTTCTAATACGGCAAAGCATAAATTTGCATGGGTACGTCTGTGCGTGTTTTCTTCTAATCAAGTTGATTTCTAACGCACGTTGATGTGTAAAAGGCGTATTTTGAGGGGTGTTAAACAGTTTACCAAAGCCGAAATTTACGAGAATATATTAAAGAACCTTTTGTCAAATAAATAACATGGTTCAACAAGAGATTTTATTTTATATTTTGCTTTTCATAAAGTTTTTAATTTTCTTATGTTTCATAATAAAAGTATTTTAAAAGCAGTTTATAAATTTGGCAGGTTCGAAACTTTTGCAGAAAGTGTTGGTAAAAATTTGCTAACGTTATTTATTTTTGAAACAACTTGATTTTATTTTGAATAAACATGACCGGTTTATACCAATCGAACCGACACTCAAGTTAAAAAAGGTTAGAAAAATGTTTAAGCTTCTTTTATTTATTATTACATCATAGAGCCGTGCATAAACTTATATATCGCCATATGGTTTTAAAAAAGCCTTAAAATTTTAAATAAAATTTTTTGATGATTACGATGCACCGTATCAAAATACTCGTACATACATGTTCATAGAAAATTTGGCACTCAAAGAGTGAAAAGTAACATTTTCATCAGCTAAATTCTAAAAGCTCTAAATTACCAAAACAATTTTACAGGGCTTTCTTCAAATGTTAATTTAAACAAAAATTAGTTATAAATATCAAAAATATTTTGATTTACAAGGCTTTTTGTTGGTTCTGATAAAATTTCTCGGTGTAACTTAGGGCCGCAACGAAATCATGTGGCGATATACTTTAGAAAAAAAACTTAAGGGCCTCTAAGTTGTACAGTTTTTCAAATACAGTAGAAAATTTCGTTCATTCATAAAATATTTCATACAATAACAAACTGTTAAAGGTATAAAATTAGCGGTTTGAAGTTAATTTACTATCTTTTTAAGTCAATCAAATAACTAATGATGATAACTTGAAGATAGTTTTTTTCTCTGTGTACACTTTGCAAACTCATTATTATAATACGTATACATTTCCAACTTTTGCTGCATAAATTGAGATTTTAAACTTTCGTTCCTGACAACATTTTTTCGGGCCAAGTAATTCATAACACTTTCACATCATAATTGCCTAAAATGTATGCTCAGTTTATATATATAAAACAGGTGTCAATGTTGTAAATAGGGTTTTCAAAGTATTGAGTAGTAAAAATTGCAATGAGTGGAAAGTAATTAAAAAAAAACTATAAGGGATTGGGGAGGGTAGAAAGTGTGACACAAAAAAAAAAAAAAAAGAAAATGAGTGGGAATGGCAACATATTTTAGTTCTGTAACCAACTTTTATAATGCCGGTATAATGCGTTAAAAATAATTTTTGCAGCAACTTAGGCTTTTGGATTTACAGTGTATCGGCTAAAAGAATTAAATACAATATGAAATTCTTTAATTTCATTTAAAGCAAAACTAAAGTACTATTTACATTTTCAAGTCATACAAAAGAAATATCTGTAAAGAAGTTAAATAATTAACTCTGGCAATCAAAAGTTGTGTGAAGAAAGCTGTTTTAGTTTCAATTCTATCTAACAAGATTCAGACTCAAACACTATAGAATATAATTAGCAAGATAGGCAAAACTACTCTTGCGTAGACTTGAAAACCTTTACAAAATATGTTGCACCATTCAATTATACATTTAATTGTCTTTAAAAAGATAATGAGTGTATAAAGAAAAACATTGAAATAATATTTTTCGACAAATAGTGCACTTTTTTTCTGGGCATACAGACAGCTGGAAAACACACAAAGACCAGCTATATTTATGCATTTTGTTTGTGTAGCTTTAAAACGGTTAAATTAACTCAATTAATTTTCATGTGTCTATTTTTCAATTCCCCTAATGTCAGGATATGTTATTTTTGTTTTTTGTTTTTTTTGTTGCTTTGACAATTTTTTCAGTGTCATAAAATGATAACCTGGAAAATCAATACTTTACACTTGTCCCACAGTCATGAATATTAAAAACGTATTCCAAGCGTGAAAGTCTTAAGCTAGTATTAAAATGTAATGTGGTATTTTTCCGCTAAGTGTACACCAAACTCACATAAATACATTCGCTGATACATCGAAGAACACTTTTCTGAGCATTTACTTTGCTTCCATGGCAAAAACTATGAAATTTACTTAACTATTATTTAATACTACATACGTGAATTCCAAAAGTTTATGTTAAACTTTACATGAAACACGGTAACAACTTAAAAACTTGAGGAAAGCCCTAAAACTAATGAAATTACGAAGATTAAAAAATGAAAAACTAAAACTGGAAAGAGAAACATTATACTGGGTAAGTCAAATCAGATTGTTGTATTTTATTTAAGACTAGAAAATAAAAAGAACCAGAGAAATGACTTCCTCACGGTGCCCACTTAATTATTGAGTTCCTTGGATTTCCGCTTCTTTAAAAAATACTTTTTAGTTTGCAAAACAAATTATGTTGGATTGGTTGTTTATGTTTTCTGTAAAGTAAACTGTAAGCCTGTGCACTTAAATGCGCTTTATGTTAATGAAATAGAGTGGTTGTATTCCACTTCTAGTGGTTACGGTTTGCTGTTCTCTGATTCAGGTTGACTATTCCTTAACATAGTTTTGGAAATAGATTTTGGCATTTCTCGATATTACGAATTGCTGCTTGAATGTAAAATTTGGATTTTTCTAAGACTATTCCTCCAATGAGTAACTCTTTTTGGCATTTATTACATCATTTTCATTATTACGGAATAAAAAACATTTTTAATTTCCAAATTAAAAAGTCATTAGTTTGTGCTGAACTTATTTGAATTTATCTTTTTTGGTTATAAATATTTTTGTAGCAACTCTTGTGCTGCACAGTTGATTCCGTTTTTCACATAATGTTCGCACTTATGATTGTGCACTTTAATCCGCACTTAAGTTGTGAATGTGCGAAAAGATTTTTCATCTTTCATCTTTCATCGGAAAATGAAATAAAAATTAAATTTTATTTTAAACATTATTAAAACAGTTTGTGGCCATTAAAGGAAAACTTTTTTTTTAACAAAATGACTTTAATGATGTTAAGGAATTCCATATTGTATGTTCGTTCATTTACATCTTTGAGTGTACACATGTGCATGCGTACGAATGCATATCACCAGAGCTGCCATTTAACCATCATGTTTGTGTCCTGCTTAAATCATTTAGTTTGGGTTTCATGCATTTGTGCATTAAATGTAAAAATAAATTTTGTTTTAAAAACCAAATTGAACTAAAGAAAGAAGGAAAAAAAAGGGCTTTGTTTTCCAACAGTTTACATTGAAATAACAGGACAGTTTTGAAATTTTATTTCTTGAGATAATACGAACATTTTGTATTTATTATATTCAACTCAAATTTTTTCGGTTGCGACTTTTGAATGTTAAAAATGTGCTATGGGACTTCATAAAATTAATATTTTCAGCCAACACATTCGTTCTTAAAAATTGTGGTCGATAAATTTAGGTAGGCCGGTTCTTAACGTAGTGTACCAATACCAATTTGACTGGATAGTTTGAAAGCCATGAGTCACAATGGTGAAGGAGATACTTTTTTTTCATGAGGGATATGCAAGGCTTTGACTTTAAAGCCCTGAAAGTCTTACCTCGTATAAGAACTGAAACCGTCCTACCACTTATCTAGAAATTCCCTGCATCTAAAACCAATCGTATGCCTTTATAAAGTCTTTATTTTTTTTATAATATTACAGGAATCTCTAGTAAGAGTAAAGTTTATTAAGTAATTGGGAAATGTTAGGAATGATTTCTTCTTCTTTTAGCGCTACAGTCCGTGGTGAACCTGGGCCAAAATATATTCCTATAGCAAAATTATTACAAACACCGCAAGAAGTCAGAATATGTAATTAGAGGAAGTAAATGTCAGAAAATCGACAAGTGGTCGGGTTATTTCGAGTAGAGATTATCGTCAGATTAGAAAAGTGAAGAAAAAATTTCCATTAAATGTATGGCGCCAATAGCAATCTCTTGCTTAGAAAATTTTAATAATGAGTTTTTGCAGCTTATGATCTTAAAATGAAGTTGTTAGCACTGCCAGGAAGAATAATTACAAATATCATAGAAATTATTTCAGTCGCAAAATATTAGTGAAACAATTATTAACGGAATGAAAATAATATGAACCGTTAACCAAACAAGTGTAACTCGCTGATTTATAATTTTGCTGGCTTCTGGCAACTCCCGCTCTGGAACGCAACGATGGGTTGCGTATACTTGATTCAGTTGCACAAAACATAAGACGCTTCAATGCACCATCAACACTCAAACGCACCGGAGCACTTTGTAATTTAAATACATACATAAAATTTTAAAATAATTACATATTTGCGTTGGAAAAAATTAAAAACTGTTTTTGCTTTCTATCTATTTTTTTGTGTTTTTTGAAAAATGTTGTGAGAAATAAAAAGATGCCTTCATAACTGGTTAAGCTGATAGCACAGCTTGTTATTTGTTTAGGTGTTCCTAGAACATCGACAGTTCAGATGAGAAATGCTTGCCTATATCTCCGGCATCTTTTTGTTGTCCTGGCGACCTAATCTGCTATGCCTTCACCTCAAGAAATAATATCATCACTAATAAGGTGAATTTATGTCAGGTTCCAAATTTGTCAAGCAAAAGCAAAACTCTTAGCCTGAAAGTTTCTTCATTCGAGAAAAACAGAAACATAAAATGTAAAAAGCTGGGCTTTCAATTTCCCCTATTTTAAGCATATTTTAATTTTTAGTTTTAAGTTTTTTAAATACAAATGAATATAAAGTCGATATATCGGCAGCTGAGCAACACTCAGCAACATCTTTTGATTCGATAATATCCACTTTTTAGTTTAATGCACGTCCTGTATTGTCAGCGATAGAACTAGTGATAGAGCTTGAAATAAAGTCATTTCTAATGGTAACTTTTTCAAGAACCAATAGAAATTGCTTTGATCTTGACATTGAAGTCCCATAATAATGAGAAATCGGCATTTTGGTAGACAGGTGACTGCAACACTTCGAAAGACTCCAAGAATAAGTCTATCTGATGATAGACGATTCTTTTGCAATTCTTCTCACTCATAAGACATATGACATGACGCGACCGTCATGTGGCTATTTAAGAGAACAATAGTCATGGGGAACTTTTCCCAGAGAATAATTATTCAAATTTATCTAAAGGTATTTCCGCAGAATTTCCATGCGGAAACTTTATAATATGGTCTTACTGCTTCATTGCACTTGCCGGCAAACGAAGCGTATACTTGATGCAGAAAAAAATGAATAAAACAGAATAACTATCATTCGCAGGCGGTTAATTTTTATTATTATTATTATTTACTCTTTAATGAATTATAGGCTACATTTTTTTACCACGCCAGTTTCTTTTTTAGATTATGTCACTCCTTCGCTTCGCCATTCGTGAACTAATTTTAAAAATTCTTTTTGCATATGGAAGAGGGTCACTAAATGTTTGTTATAAAATAGGGAAAGGGCAAAATTTGCCCCCCAAAAATGGTCCATTATATTACATTGTTGCTTGGGGATCGATTTTCAAAATTATTTTTGCAATAGGTAAGGGTCTACTAATATTTTTTTAGAAATAGGGAGGCGGCGGGTGTCGCAAATTACCCACCCCAATAATTTATTATAAAGTAACACAACCAATTAGGAACCAATTTTCAGAATTCTTTTTGCAAATGGTAGAGTTCAACCTAAATTGTTTCAAAGTAGAAGAGGGGAATTTGCCGGGCTAGTCTAGTAGCATATAAATATTAGTCGCCTTTGAAGGCGTCATAACTGGCTATTATTTATTAAAATGAACTAGATCTACTTTCTACATATGGAAAACTCGTTTCCTTTTTAGCGCAAAACCGGGTACAAATATGTATGTATTGTATATGTAAATTTTTAATTTAGAGAAAGTTATGACCACTTTTGTCTTAAATAATTACTTATATCCTTGAATATTCATTTCGTTTTTGAGGCACATTTTTAAATTTCTCCCAATTTATAAAGTCAAAGCGTTTAATTTTATTGTAATCTCTGTGTTGTCATAACTAGAATATTTGCTTGAAAAATTCTTGATAATTTCTCTTGTTTAATGGAATTTGGAATTAATGGTATTGGCCGTACATTTCAATATATTAAATGTGTTCACATGATTATCAGATATCAGACAAAGTTGTTATCAAGAAGCAGGTTATCAATGATATAAAAACGATTTTGCTGACATCGCCGAACCGTTAGAAATATCGACACGTTTTTTATACAAGTTTTGTAACAAATATTTGATTTTCCTATTATTGTTAAAAATATAACGATTTTCATATGAACATTAAATACATAAAACAAAGGAAGATTATTTGCTTTAAAGAACATTCATTCAAAATTCAAATTAAATAGTTAAAAAAAACTATATTAAATATTTTCTGTTGCGTGCACAAGTTTGAAGGAAATGTTTTCTCAAGAGGAAATAAGAAAAGCAAGAGGAGGCTTTCTTAGCAACTTTTTATTTCGTTTTATTTCTGTAAAAAAATTTACAACCAACTTTACAACAATAGCTGAAAATAAAAGAATTTATTTTATGTGTAGTACAGTGCAAAGTAATTTTTAACGCACAAAGGGCTTTAATGTTTCGTGTTAGGTATTTTTATAACGATAAAATTTTACAATTAATACCTAAAAAAATTTGGTACTTCCATAATAAATACATTTTTTTCACATGGGCAAGCAAAAGTTGTTAAATTTTAAAATATATTTCCTTGGGCATAAGAAAAATATATAAGAAACTTTTTAGATTTCCAGAAAAGCAGTTTTGAATACAACACTGGCCCTGTTATCGGGTCATATTGGACGAACTAGTATTTGACATATATTAGGATCAACTGAATGAGATTTTGCAAATGGAGTCAGCGCTATGCACCAGGTATCAAAGATCAGTCAAAACTGTGTGGTTCTTCCGGTGAATGTAGTCCAAGAAGGCATAAGCTGGGCCTGTCATTTCCATAATATTTGACTTAAAAATATCTCTCAGAATCATATAAATATTTTATTTACAACTAAAACAGCTTCAAAATACTAGATTTGAGAAAATTCGTTTGTTGAAAAGGTATTAGAGTAGGGTGGGCAAACAAAATTAAAATTTTATTTTCGGAAGTGGAATATCTCTGAAACCATACGCTGTTAGTTCTTGAAGAGGGAAGTCCAGACATAAAAAATTTATAACTAATGATAAAGTGGTATGGTATTTTCATACACCTGGTATATCCCAGGGACAGGTGCCTGTAAAGCCCAAAGGGCTCAATTGCAAAATTTAAACCTGGCTACAGATTTGACACGATCCATTACAATCGAACCATTTGCTTGGTAATATAATATAATTGTTTTCCCCCTGTAACTTTCGCATTATTGTTTACTGCTGCTGCCGATTACAGTAGATGGTTTTTTGTGTTTGTTTTCTTCGTGTATTCTTTTTGAACGATTAAATTTGTATCAAAGAAATTTTAAAATATTACGGCCATACATTAGAGTACAAAAGAAATCGGTGTGCTAACTCAAGTAGAGCTAATTTAAAATAAATTCCACGTTATGCAATAAAATCCAAAATCAGAACGAGTAACAGTTGTACAGAGAACAGTAAAGAACAAAAACTCTGGCCCATCAAAGTGGAGCAAAATAAAAAAATCTTTAATGCAATCAACAGCACAAGCATAAATTGAAATAATGAACAATCGAAATATACGAAAAAGGAAAAAAAAAAGAAAAAAATCAGTAGTAACAAGAGTTGATTGAAATAAGGAAAATGATGCAATCAACTGAATGAAAGAAAAAATATGAGTATGTTCAAATGCAACAAACGTAAACTCTTCTACGCCCTTCTACACACTTAATTCAGTTTCTAAAGACAACAACTTCGGCTGCACAAATACCAACATTGGTTTCAGCAACAATGAAGGAACGGAACAATCAACAATCATTGCACAATGGAAGTTCTCCGGCTGTGGTTCTACCACGTTTGCAGTTCCGTTTAACCGAGCCCTTCAAACTCTAGTTAGAGTTGTCAAAACATAGCATCTGTTAAGCAATACGTAGTACTTGCACAAGGTAAAATAAAATTTTCTAAGCTTGAAGTTTTCATTTCCAAAATATATTGGAAACAAAGAACTTATAAAAAAGATGTTCCATCAGTTGGTACGGATTAAATCACACTAGAGTAAGAAAGCCCAGAAGAATTAAGATGCATCCCCATTCACTTCATTTTAATAAGTTTTGTTTTAAATTAAAAATTATATTAGTCTTATTTCTCACGCTATTCATGATTTGTTACTCAGTTGTTTTCTTGAATGATGCCACATTTCTTTTACACAAGATATGGTAATGTCACCTAATTTGACATGTTTTTAAACTATTACTAAAAACCTACTTAAACTTCAACAGCACTATAATAAAACCAAGTTTAATTGTTCTCATAAATCTGCTACTTCTACTAAAAACTAACATTGAAAATTTTCTATCGAAGCTGGACAAATTTTATGTTGCCATGGGACCAATATCATATTTGAACCCATAGTGCTTTCAAACCATCAACGCAATTGAAACATTATAAAAGTTGTGAAGAAAACTTAACAACAAAAACATCAACGGCAACAGCGACAATGCGAAATTTAATTTTTTAATGGCTTAAAGTTGTATTGTTGTGGAATAAAGAGCGGAGTTGTCAATTTAGAAGATTTTTAAGATTATTGATAAAATCAAGAATGAAATACTACCTTAAGGATAATCTTCGGATAAAAGTTTGATATTTGCAGAGTTCTAATTTTATTATATTATAATCTCAATAACACAACACTTTTATATAGGCGCAGACTGCAGCGACAGACAAACAGCCAATATTGTTTTTAAAGTAATCGAATTTAATTTTTTTAATGGAATATGACACTATACTAAAAAAATATATAATATATATATTATTGTATATACATATAAAATATTCGTATTAGAATGAATATACTTTGTGCTTATACGCTCGTGAATAACCTCTGTATTATTTTATCAGTGTATTTTTCATTTAAAGCTCAAAAATATCAATAAAAAAGAAACCGGAATTCAGAAGAACACATGTTTTCTGGCAACAAAATGAAATGAATGATATAATTGAAAAATTTAAATTAATTGATCTATGCATTAAATTAATGTAATGTTTCTCAATGTTATGTGGCATTCACATTATATTGATGACACTGTCACCAACACAATTTTCCAAAAACATACAGCATAAAAGTATGTTCATAAGATTATTTCCAACAATACATTCGATTCATGAATACATCGAGTGTTTTGGTGGGTGAGCTGGTAGATCGTTCGATCAACAGTCTAGAGGCTGTGGGTTCGATTCCTGCCATAGACTCTGGATGTCAATGCAGACAAGCAAACAGTTTGCATCTTTGTACCCTTTGTTAAAAAAGTGATTTTGTGAATTTAAAAAATACTTATCTGATCTAGATTTATAAATAAAAATTTATAGAAACATTTTTGGAATAACAAAAAAAGGCCGAGAATAAAAATTGTATGTGCAGTACATCACATTTTAAAGGAGAACTTAATGTGAACCACTTTCAATGGAATTCTTTTACAACTTTTGCCGGAAAAGGTTTGACAGACGGATTTGGAGGGGTTATGAAGATAAAACCTTGGAAGGTGATTAAAGCTGAAAATCTTGTACTATGAATTTTGTTTATTTGTCGCTAGAAAGAATGGCACAAAGGACTCATGGCTTTTTATTTAGCAAATATTTTATTTTATATTTATCTTTCAGCTTTCT
The DNA here is from genome assembly GCA_932526305.1 of Epicampocera succincta. Classification (NCBI taxonomy): domain Eukaryota; kingdom Metazoa; phylum Arthropoda; class Insecta; order Diptera; family Tachinidae; genus Epicampocera; species Epicampocera succincta. The sequence continues at coordinate 67,586,755 of OW052034.1, forward strand.
TTCAAGAACTCGATTTTGTGTTTTATTAGGCAAAATTTTCTAATTTCAAAACCGTACTATAACTTTCAAAGCTATTGCCATTTTTATAACGCGACAAAACCGTGTGATGAATTATTTGGACACAGAAACTCACTAAATGCTGTTTACATTTTAATTCGAAACTTTCTGCATAATTTGTTATAATACATTTGTTTTTGCAGTGTACTTAAGCAAATTTTATTTAATTTATTTAAAAACAGAGCAATTTAAGTGAACGTGTAAATCGTAATTACTGCGCTTGAGCGCTGCAGTGCCACACGTAAATAAAAACATAATTTGCTTTAAACATTTTTGGAGCGCAGTTTTATTTCAAGTATCTGGCACTTTTGTTTAATTTTGTTTTGTTTACTCTTCTGCAGCGAACGTAGTTATTTATGTGATAAATTGCGCCTTACGCGTTTATTGTCAGTTCTTAAATTGCGGATAATGCAGAAAGCACCTGGCAACGCCCGGATAGAGAAATAGTTTTACTCTTTGTGTTATAATTTTAATAAAATTTTCAACCCAACGTTTGTTCTTTCAAGCCGATAAAAAATTCTATGTTTCTAATAAAAAATGAAAAAGGGGAAAAATAGTCTTATTTGTTATTTTGCAATAAAATATTCCTTTTTATTTCAATAATTGAAGGAATATGTCATAATAAAAAGTTTTTTTTTTCAGTTATTTGCTATTCATCAATATCTTTGAAATGTTCCATTATCATGATTTCATCGTCATAGTCAATAACCAGCCCTATCATGAGTGTTGTAGTCGTAAAGTTTTGGTGACAAAAAGGACTTATTTTTATTTGATAGCATTACGACTGTCGTAAACGATAATGATTATAAACGACTTTACTCGTAATTCTATCACATTTTTTAGACCATGAGTGACGTTGATAAAAATCAGATACTGAAAAATGCGTCGTTAAAGTTTCTTTTCACGACTGCGATAAATATTATTAAAGTTTTTACATATATATGTATATTTTGTAATCATTTTTTGTTTATGACTGCTGAATTTTTCACATGTAAAACTTAATTTATTAATTGAAGGAAACTATTTCGAAATTAAAAGATGTTAATTAAAAATTTTACAAAAAAAGTGTCCAGAACATCTGGTAACTCTGGTACCGTGCTGGAGAGCATCCTGCCAGTAGTTTGAATACTGCAGGATTCTTTCTAGTGCACTAATATTAATATGATTAAAGATTGACCGGTTAGAGTATTCAGATATAGGCAGTAAAAATTCTTTAGATATTCCCAAAAAAATAAAATCATCAATTAAATCATTTGCGATAAGCAATTTTTTGCAACACCAATTGAAACTTCAATTGATTGCATGTTCTTCATGTGCAATTAAATTAACCATAAATTTTTAAATATAATTTGAAGGTATTAATAATTTCATTTACAATTAATATCCAGTAATTTAACTTAATTGTATACGTATTGACTAGAGTCCCCGGTGATTCCTGCAAAATTTAATAAATTTAATCAATTATTTACTGATCTCTTGAACGACAGTTTTTAAAGTAAATTTTAAAGTGAAACAGTTTTGAAGTAAATTTTAACTACCCATCAATTCTTAATTTGAAAAAAATACCACTGAATTCCTAAATGTTGAAAATTGACGAATTGAAATGTATAATTCTGCCGTTTGAAAATACTAATACCAAGCAAAACTTATAGATAGATGTTTTTTCTTTCAAGTCACATCGCCAACTAATGCCTTCTCTGATACCTTTCAAACATCTTATCGTATTGTAACGCAACATAGAATTGTTATACATACATACATATGAACATACGTATTATAATCCCCTTTCTTAATGTGTGACATAAAATTGACATTAAGCGCTTTTATTGTTTTCTTGTTTTTCAGGCCGCAGGTCTAAGTTTGTCAATTTAAATTTTAAAACAAAATAACTGCACCTGTTTCAAAAAATCTATAATAACAGGCTTGAAAATTCTCTACAGACAAAAATTTTTTCTAGATATTCCAAGTTACGAAAATTATCTTTAATATGTATCTCTACAAAGCGTAATTTTTTTCGACTTTTTAAGATTTTGGGGAACAATGTAGGTTTACATATTTGAATCGAAAATATTACTAAGAATGAAGAGTTCAGCTCAAGTGCAAAAAGCTGTAAAAATGTCAAAAGTGTGCCACATGCTGTCAATAAAAAGTGGCAAGTGCCAAAAAAAAAAAAAAAAAAAAATCTAAAAAAATGTTTGCTTAAAAGTGACACTTGGAGCTTAAAACGCTGTGTTCTTTTAGCGATTGTTTTCAAAATATATTGGACGATACATTACCGAGTGTTGTCAGAAAAGAAGTGAAGGAAAGTTGATTAAGGTTTTTGTGAACAGGAGTAAGTTTTATGGAATACTTAGAGATATCTCATTTTGGCTGTAACTGTAAGTGTAACAGTATCAAAAAGTTAATAAATATTTATTTATTTTTCACTTTATTATTTTTTATCACTAGGATTATTTATCACTAGAATTATAGAGTCTATGAAGATACGAAGAAACGGGTTTTTGGAAATTGTGAAAAACAAACTTTTTCGTGTATTCGACAATATCTTGAAAAAAAATGGTACCACTTTCCACATGTATTTTTTACGGTAACACAGTTCGAATTGAGTTCCAATAAGGGACCATAACTTTTCCAGTTAGTGATAACTGAGTTTTGTCTTCTGTTAGCGACTAGAAAAGCTTTAGTACCTTTCGTTAAACTACATTGTTTGATAAACTATTTTCCAATTTTAGTTCTGCTTAACCTTTTGTGCACCGCTAAGACGTTTTCATACACGTCACTGATTAAGTGAAGGTTTTATTGTTGTAATTTGTTGGGTTGGAGCGATTTGAATGAATGCCCCAATTCTTTATTTTGTTCCATTTTTTTAAAGCAGGTACTGGATTAAAATTTCATGTCAAGTTTATTTGTCTGCTTTAGTTATTTTGCTAAGTTAAAAACCGTGGAACTACTATTTGCTGTTGGAGACTTTTATTCCCTTCAGTCAGGCTGAATTGCATAAAAAAGCGTAGTAAGTGTCACAAACGAACTATTATAGCCAAATATACCGGGCACCACTAAGCGAATGAATATTAGCATAAGTGGGCACATGACAAGGAAACACCATCATCCCCCCATTTGGTCTGTTTTTAATTAAGAACCACCAACTAAACAAAGTTCTAATCAAATGATTGCGTGATACTTAATATTGTTTTCAATATTAACAGAGATTTAAAACAGTTTGGTTTCTAATTTTCGTATTATTTGAATATATTTTTCGTATCGAAAAATGCAACACAACACGTTTCACTAATCGAATTAAAATGCCACAATCACAATGATTTAAAATTAAAAAAGAATTATTTTGAACGTTGTTGCTATAAAAAGGCGGCTGCAACCGACAAGTGAATTATTTTGATAAGTTTGAAAGAAGCGCTAATTGAAACAAAAAGTTATACGGCGGTGGCTGGTTATAAAGGGAACTGCGAACTGCCCAATCCAATGGAGAACAAATTTTAAATATTTTACAACACATTTTTTAAGAACTGAACAAGTAAATAAAGGAGTTCTGGTTTTTTTTGTGTTTTTGTTTTGTTTTTTTTGGAAAGGAGGCGTTTGCTGATTGGAAAAATGGACGGGTTGCTCAAATCGTCCAGATTTGAAGCTCAGATGTCTAATGGTTCGTTGTTGGACAGAGTAAGTGGTTTTCTTTACTTAATGAAATCTGGTAAGAAAATAATGTAACAAATTATTGGATAATTTTTAGGTACCAGCCGACATGATCCATTTAGTCAATCCGTATTGGGGCCGTTTTCCTCCCATGGACACCCGAATGAATCAAATTCTGGGTGTTTTCACCGTAGTCATATTCATTATTTCCGTTTGTGGCAATGGCGTGGTGGTCTACATATTTGGTGGCACCAAATCTTTGCGAACGCCCGCCAATTTGCTGGTATTAAATTTGGCTTTTTCCGATTTTTGCATGATGGCTTCCCAGTGCCCGGCCATGATCATAAATTTTTATTACGAAACATGGATTTTGGGGCCTCTTTGGTGTGACATTTATGCTATTTGCGGTTCAATGTTTGGCTGTGTATCGATATGGTCCATGTGTATGATCGCCTTGGATCGCTATAATGTGATTGTGAAAGGCGTTTCTGGCAGGCCCATGACAGTAAAGTTGGCGATTATGAAAATTGTTTTCATCTATACGTTTGCCACATTCTGGACTTTAATGCCACTTTTGGGATGGAACAGGTATGTTTATGAAAACTATAATTATATACACATACATATATACATATGCTTGTATGTATGTAGTTTAATAGTTAAGGAGACCTTGTGGTAAATAGCAGACGGCTACAAGCAACTTTATTCCATTTCTTTTCTATTCAAATACGCAACTCGTCCCCTTAAAACATAAAAAAAAAAACGTTTCAAAATAAGTTTTGATTTCGGCCAATGAAATATTATTTAATTCTCTATGAATGTTCAAGTGTTGAAAAACACCTTTTTTGTCGTGACTGTTAAGGTCAATTTTACACTGAGAAAACTCTTCCCATAAAGTTTAAGAAAATAAACTCTGCGCCTGCCTTAAGAAACATGTAACAGTATCTATTCTCTATATCTAGACTGCTGAATGTTCATAAACCTCGTCTATGACAATGAAACGGAAATAAAATCAAGTTATATATAAACAGCTTTTCTCAAATAACGAACTATGCTTAAAGTTTGAAGAGTAATAAAAAAAAACTTGAAGTTTAGAAGGTAAAAAATAAATGAAATTCAAACGGTTAGTCGAGCACCTTCCTTCTATTGCCACATGAAGTAAATCAGTAAAAAGAAAAAGCAAAGTTGGGTCGTTTTTTATTACTTAATATGTATTGAATACTCGTCTTCATATTCGCTAAATCATTCTTTTTTCAGATACGTTCCCGAGGGCAATCTTACCGGCTGTGGCCTTGATACCATGACCAGGGAATGGAATCCACGTTCATATTTAATTTGTTACTCGCTACTTGTTTATTACACACCCTTATTTTTGATTTGTTACTCGTATTGGTTCATAATTGCTGCAGTGGCGGCCCATGAAAAAGCCATGCGTGAGCAAGCGAAAAAAATGAATGTCAAATCTTTAAGATCTTCCGAGGATTGTGACAAAAGTGCGGAAGCAAAATTGGCTAAAGTGGCTCTGGTTACAATCTCTCTGTGGTTTTTGGCCTGGACACCTTATTTAATTATTTGCTATTTTGGTTTGTTCAAAATTGAAGGGTTGACACCCACCGCCACAATATGGGGAGCAACATTTGCCAAAACCAGTGCTGTCTACAATCCAATTGTTTACGGCATCAGGTTTTATAATAATATTTTTCTAGTGTCTGTCTTAAAATATAACACACTTTTTTTGTTTTTTCTTCAGCCATCCCAAATATCGAATTGTGCTAAAGGAAAAATGCCCCATGTGCGTTATAGGCTCGACGGAAGAACCCAAACCGGACAGTGATACCAATACAACATCTCAAGCTGAATCAACGGCTTAAAAAATTATTTTATTTTGTTAAGGTCACGATCAAAGAGCAATGCCAACATAAATGGCCAAAAAGTACAAAAAAATGTTAAAGCAATTATCTTATAAAAGAGATACAAAAATGTAAAAAAATAAATTGTTAATTTAGTTGTTTTAACTTCTAGGAAATCTAATGTGCGAAATGGGTATTATTTCTAAATAATTTAGGGGGAAAAAAGATAATCAGAAATTTATTAGTTAAACAGAATCGTAGCAAAAGAGTTCAAAACAGAACTCAACAATGTTATATTTACGTCGCGCGATGTTGATTTTTGGGATTTTAAAAGTATTTTAAACACAGCCTTCTTTATTAATATTTGATCCTGTTATTAAATAATTTAAAAAACAATCAAAGAAAGAGAAGTATTAAAACTATGTACTGATATTTCTAGGGAAAGAATTAAACATTATTAGTGATGGCAAATTTTTGTTATCTCATTATAGATATTAAATATTAAATTAGTATTATTTTTTAAACTTATCTCCACAACCGGAATGTTAGTCGATTTGACTAACAATGTTTTATTAACAGTATACGCGAATGCGTTTTGAAAATAATTAATTTAATTTGGAAATTTATATGTAAAACAACAACAACATGTTTAACTATTTTATCGTTTTGTCACAACAAGAGCGAATTTCTACAAAATGGCCTTTCCGATATTTTTACTCTTTGAAAAAGACACATTTTGGTTACTTAGGTTATGCATGAAGGGCCAGTTCTAGAAATATTTTATAAAAAGTTTTTAACCAAACTCATTAGTTGGATTACTCAAAGAATTGCAATCCTGTAATTTTCAACTCTATAGAGTGCGCTGCAAAATTAATGTAATAATTTGAATTGGCTGCTTTGTCTTTGTAGAAAGTTTACTTAAAAATGCAATTGGAGCAAATTAATCGTATGTGGTTAAATGGCCAAAGTTCCCGTACAATTTTTTCCACTTATAGAATGTGTGTAAAAGTTATTTTTCACTCACATGCAAACATTTAAATAGTAACATTTCGCAATTCAACAATTCACAATGAAATAACTAAAGCAAATATGTATGTTCAGGACATTTCATTGAGTTTTGTTGTTGTACTGGCAAATTTAGCTGTTATATATATATATATATTTGTATATTCGCCCTGGCGCTGACTATGGAACAATAATAGATTAGACAGCCGCAGGGCTACAACTAAAGTACAGTAAAACAAACAACAACAGTTCTTGCCTTTTTATTGTTGTGGTCTGATAAGATGTGTAAAATAATAGCGTAGTTATTTAATATCGTATGGCTTTGCTTGATATTAATATAAAAAAAAAACACATCCCAATTGACCAAGACGTCTGTGATATTGTCTGTGTATGTACCACAAAACTTTAGGTGTAAGTTTTTTAAGAACGAATTCAAATATATTGTATTAAACGAAAAAGTTTACCTATCGACCTATTTAGTTCCGAAACGCCATCAAGTTCGAAGATTTGGTAAAGAATTATAAATAAACGTTTGTAGCTTGAAACATTTGAAGTTAAGGATTCGATTGAGGTAACGAACAACGTTTGCTTAGAACTTTTTTTTTTAGCGATATTGCGAAATGTTTACAAAATATATCGCTGAAAATCAAGTGATTATAATTCTGTTCCAGTTCCACGTTGGTCTAAATTTCTAAAGAAATTACTGAAAATAAATAGTAAAATACATAGATACATATATTTAAGGAATATTTTGTTTCGATAATTTTTCACTTCAGTGAGTTCTAAATTTTTTCGAATCTCGAATCAAAAGAAATGGGCAACGTGATTACTTAACATTAACAGTATGGGTGAGTTTGGTAATAAAATTTAATAAAATTGTACTAAAACAAAGAAAAAAAAGGTTGATAAGGAGACATAAAACTGTGTTTTATGTCGTTGCCGCCATAAAAACATAAGTGGCTCTCACGTCCTGAAATTAAATCTGCATTTCCTTTACCCAATTTTCTTAAGAATTTGCTTTCATACGCTTATTGTTACCTACTCAATCTTTAGTGTTGTGTTTTGTGCACGTTCTCCCATTTTTTTTTTAAATTTTAGTTTAGTAAAGATTTTTTTGCTCGTTTTTTATATTTGGAATTTTCTAATAAAACAAACGAGAGAACAAACAAAACAACTTGTCAAGTAGAGACAAAACTAGCCTTGAACACGAGTATAATAAATTCTTGTTCACTTAATCTGATCTTTCGGTTGACAACTATATGTGGCTTAATTGTATAAAATGAAAGCCTTCTAAAGGACATGTGTGTATATATATTATACAAAAAAAAAATGTATTTTATATACTACGTTTCCAAAGAGCGCTTTTACATTGGGTAATTTAGTTGCGTAATTCTTTTGTCTGCATTCAAATATCTTCCCCTTCAAATCGGCCTTATTTCTCATCTATAAACACAAGGCTTGGCCAAGAGATTTACGCACTAAAAGTTGTCCAATGTCAGATAGTGTCTTTGTTCACAAATTACATATGCGCGTATCTCATGATAAAAAATATATATTATTTGATATAATAAAGACTTGCATATTATGTTATTTTCAAACAAATAAAATTACATTTATAAGTAATTGTTTTTATTATTTTCGCAAAGAAGTACTTCAGCACTTTCAACATATTTTAATTTTTGATCAACAAATATTTTTGTTTGCCTTTATATTGTTACCGTCTAAGCAAACATGGTTGGAAGCGATAATTATGTGTATTAAAATAGTTTGAATACAACAATAATGAGCTTTCCATTCACAAATTGAATTAGTAGTTGATGTTTTCCTTCAGTTCTATTTGTATTTCATGGTAATCGGCTTTAACTAAAAAACATGTGAATAAATAAACAGGGGAAAACTAAAACGTGTGTAAAGTTTATCCGAAATAGTTAAATAACTGGAACTTCTCCAAGGCTAAAGCTATACTAGACGGCTATTACATTTAAACCAATTTAGCTATTCTAATGAAAAAATATTTTCATTATATTATTATTGAATAAATAACACAAAATGTGAAATTATTTTAAAAAATATTGCAGTTACACGTGTGTTTGATTAGGTTGTTATAAAACATTTAACAATAGTATTCTATTTAGATCTTAAACAGTAATATTAATGACAGTGACAGTCTTATGTTGTTGTGCATTGCAATTTTAACAATAATATGGTTAGTGAAAAAGTGAATATTAACATATTTATCTTTTAACAAATATGTAGTTAAATGGTTTTATTTGGGTTGTTGGAAATGCTTTATTTTAAAAATAATATTGCTGAACTAGAGCCATACAATACAGTTGCCAGCAGTCATATAATTCAAGAATTGTATGTTGCTTTTAGTATATGGTCATGTCAATTATAAATATTTTTCTGCATACTAGGTAATGGAAATGCTTTACCTTTCATATATGTATACACCATTTGATGTTTAAGTCTAAAAGCCTTGATTTTCTATTCAAAATTTTCTTGCACATTTTTCAGTTTTCTATTTAAGTTCATAACTTTTTAGATTTTTCCGCACAAATTAAATCATAAACAATTATTTTTCTTAATAATAAATGTACAAGTACTTTTAGTTTTACTTCTTCAGTTACGTTCACTGTATTACCTGCCTTAAGTTTACTTTAGCTTGTCATTTAACAAAACATAGAAATTATGTTGTTCTATGCGTGTTTAGTTTAACTTTCATTTAAGACAGGTTCACTTAAAATACCCTTGAGTGTAATGGAGAAATGAATTTCGTATGAAACATGAAAGCCTTAAGCTATTTTCGCCAAATGTGTGTCGTTCGCAGAAGACAATTCCCAGAAACTTGTATGCCTGAATGACTATAGTACAACAACAAATAGCATTATACATTTTAAGATGCATTAAGTATTTATGAGCTCAAAATATTTGGGATGACCAGTAAGAGGAAGAGAAAAAGCTTGGAAGAGTAGCCAACTTATTGAATTTTCAGTTAGATCGATTAATAGACTTAATGGTTTTAAATTTGCTGGATTATGTATGAGTAGTTTTTTAAATTTTATACTAGTAGGCAGGAAATAAAGGCTTGACGTGCAATGCACTATGTTGGAAAATTGCTTAGGAAGAAAACAGGAAGGAGTAGCACTTGTGTACGGATGAAGAAGAAATTCTCTATATGTCCCACACCATGAACGTACATTTCTTAATAAGATGCAGGTTTCGAGATCAAGTATCTCGCGGTCAGGCGATTGTGAATGCATGAGGCTTAGACGAATTTACCAATTTCCCTGATCTCCTAGGAGCAAAGTTCATTACAGTAACAACAAAACAGTGGCAACACATTCCACACTGATCCCTGTTGTCGCCGGTGAGTTTCTTCTTTTTTGTAATTCGGCCCATATGTCTACCGGACAAAAAACTCATAAGTTGTTCACAAGATCTACCATTCGAACAAACCCAAAAGGAATACAGAATTGCTTAGATGGGCTTACAACTGATGCAGTTACGGGCAATCGACTCATGAACATTTGAAGTATAAAATTATAAATTAAACAAAATCATAAATGTGGACTCATTTTCATACAGAAGTTATCGTAATATAGTGATAATTAAGGTATACATATAAGCTTTGAATTAAATTCTCTGGACTGGTTTCAAAAGCCATCCATGCCCTGGGCTTAAAAATAATAATGAATATAAATCGCATGGGTCCCACCTTTTATACTGATATGACCGGAATCAGTATTAGGGGGAAAAAAAGAATTATTATTATTATTTTGTATCGGCGTCATACTACGATATTAAGTCCAAATCTATACGAACTGATAGTGGAATATATTTATATATGAATTGCTTTGCTTTGCTGGTCACGGGACGGAATCCTAAAAAAGTGACAACAATACATATTAATTGATAACCGCTTCCCTGTTTTGAGGCTGGTTAAGAAGCAGTTTTTGGTCGAAAATTTATGGATTGAGAGAGAATTTCATTGGTAGTAATATTTAGCATAAAATGAGTGAAAGTGGCCTTGACAAAGTTTACGTTCCAATTTCGCTTGGCATACAGTCGATGTCATAATAACTTGTGATCGCTGTTTAATGTAAAATTATTATAGAAGACACTTTCCAATAGCCTTCATTATCATAGTTTTAAATATTCTTGTTTAACTATTTAACTTTTGAAAAGCTGTTCTATTGTAATTCGTTAGTGAGAAGCTCCATTTATGCTGCTCATTTAATACCCGCTAGCCTTCGCCAAGTTCCTTTCGAACCATATATTAAAGTTTTCACTTGTTACTTCTAACTTCGTATATTGTGTAAATTATAATTTACCTAGATACTCATTATGTTCCGCGATAAAAGAGAAGGGTTCGGAATACTTGTAACGGCAAAGTCGTTTAAAGCCCCTAAATAATATGATCAAATTAAAGATTTTACTGAACAAACATTTTGATTCTGTTAACCGTTTTCTAAATTCACAAGTAAACGAGACTTGAAGCTGGTGTTTTTCTTTTGATTACTCCAACAACGATTAATCGTTTGGATACTCTTATATACTTCTGTATATTGCAAATCAATATCGTTTAAATGGAAGTAAATCCCCACTGTTCATGGGATGTGTGCGTTGGTATTATTTTATGGGTTTCTTTTTAAATTTAGTACAGCAAACGCTTAAAGGTGTTTCGTTTTAAAATTATACCATAATTAAAACTTAACAAATTGTATTTAGTTTTGAAATAGGGTTTCTTGAGTTTTGGTTAAGTTTTTTACAGGTTGCAGTTCTTTACAAATGTTTTGCTTGATAGTTAAAATGCGATTGAACACAAAAGAAAGATTGCTTCGAAAATTGAAAATTTTTTGTTTAGTATCACTAGTTTAAAAATTTTTTTAACAGAATTTAAAATCCTCAAAAAAGAAAGGAAAACGAGTTTCAATCATACAAGTTTTAAAAAAGGCCGAACATTAAACATTTGTATTTGAACGAATGTTTGTCTATCAGTAAAGAACAAATATTGATCTATTTAATGGAAGTGAAATGAAGAGTTTTTTCTGTCAAGAAGAGAAAGACAGGGTGTTTCTTGTTAAGGGAACTCGTAGCTTGGTAGCCTATAGAGTATAAAACTCGAACTAACAATATTTAAATATTCAATTTCATTGTTAGCACAAGAACATTTACTGACAGCTGACGTGCTAAAAACATTTACCGTTTATAATTAATTAAGGTTTTTACATTTTTACTTCTGGTTATTTATTTAGTTTTGTAAATTTTTTCTTTTTCATCCTCTTCGGGCAGATGAATAAATTAATTTTTTTTCGAACACTTCGCAAACTACAGAGAAGTTACAAGAATAAAATTATTAAAGCAATTTTGTTTGTGACGCACTCAAGCATGTTTAATCATGCAGTCAACGATTGGCTGCTGCCTTGTCATATCTGAATTGAAGATGTGTAAAAATATTTCTAAAATTTCAAATATTCAGCACAGATCTATCGTAAACAAACCTGTTACCATTGATAGAAAAGATCGCAACTAGTTAATATGTACATATTTGATTTTGGAAATATTGAAAGTGTATTTCAATAACTTTTCTATTTTTGACAAATTTGATTTTTCTGTCTTTTTTACCCTTTTTTTTGAATTGCTACATTTTCTTAACATCATTTTTTTCAATTCAAAAGAAACACTTTTTGGAAGTGTTCAAGTGCTTTTTGTTTCATTAAAAATTTATATTTTAATGCATTTATTACATTCCTGATGCAATTATAAGTTAAAAGAAAAGCCAAAAGGCAAGAGAAAAACTACATTACGAAATGCTAGACTCAATTTTTTACTTGACGTGTATGAAACCTAAAGTGTTCGAATATTTTTGCTTTTCCTACTTCATTTATTAAAGCGAAAATATTTGTTTATTTTTTGTTTGTTTGTTAATTAAATATACAATACCATTTCTTTTCGTATTATTTTCTTTCAGTTCTATAGTTTTTTTTATTTTTCCATTCAGCTTGGATTTTATATTAAGTCTACAGTTGCTTCATGAGTAGGGCGGCTCAAAATAATTAGGAAGTTTCGATTCCATAGATTTCAAAATAAATTTTTAGTAGCACAATAACTACATCGATGATTTCGGTATGCAGTGGTACCTGGATGATGCAAAGAATATAATGTTTTTATAGAAAGTTTTAATTTGAACGATTATTACTTTGCCTACCATTTGATATTTTAATTAACAAAGAATGTGTTTTTGTATTCAAATATTCTACAAGAAAACAGCGCAAGAATTTTTTTTTGTCGAAATCTATATGAAACCTTTAAATATGAAGTCTTGCGCAGAAATCATAATTTGTGGCGCTGTTATTAGCGAAGCTTATGTTTTTTTTTTTTTTTTGTAATGCTTTATATAAGATTACAGAAATAAATATGTATATATGTATGTCACCTAGTGATATAGTTTAAACAAAAGGAATTACAAAAATTATATCGTAAAAGCGCATCTTCAAACATTTTATTTACAGTGGTTCCGTCGCATAATCTGGCATGATTTTGTTGAACGGAAATATTCACTAAATTAAAAAATTCATTTAAATATTGTTTTTCATTATTTATCCGCTCAATAGAAAAAAACCAAAATTTTAACCAAGAGCCTGAAGAGAGAACTTCGTGACTAGTATGGCTTATCTGTACATGAGTTCAGTTTAATAATTCCCTGGACTCTAGAGTTAGCCCAGTCCAAAATTGCAAATATTGCTTTGATTGATTTTTTACTATTTTATTTTACTTACAATATATTAGTTTCATAGCAGAATACTATTTACAAAATAGACTATTCAGCTATTGGGATATCAATATGATTGACATTTTTGAATTTTAACTTTTCTCTAAAAATATATAGTATTATTTAAAATTTTCATATGCACGCCGAAAAGAGTCGTTGTTAAGATCTAACAAGTTGGATCGATTGGTTTATTTGATTAATTAGCAGCTCTGAATCAATATTATAATTAAACAATCTTCTAGTTGCTGCAGTAGACTCAACGTTTGTCCAGGAGATAGTGGAACTGACATAATTGAAAATATACAAAATAAAACCACACACTTTAGTTTTTTTTTCAAGAAAACGTTACAAACTTTATTTATAAGACGGTCTTATAATCTGTACCTTCTCAAATAGTTAAGAAAATTCCTGCTGTGGCATCTGGCGAGCGTGCAATTGTGTCTTGGTCAACAAAGTTGATACTCCCAAATATTTCTTTCTGTATTTTATACTACTTGGCCTTTAAGTATTAAGCGTGACATCATCCTCATAACATTTTTCAATATTATTGATATGAATGGAATAATGAGGATCCCAAACGATAGATCTTATGGTAGATAGATTGAGAGGCTGGTTATCTACGTTGTTGTGTTTCACCTTGAGTTTTTAGCTGCTGGCCAAGTCTAATGCAATGAATGATGTAGCGACCGCGACACAACTTCCTGTCCCCCACCCCGATGCTTGCAATTTTACTTTTCTAATACATAATTCAAGTAATCAAAAGAAACTTTACGAACTTATCTACTGTTTACATTAAATTTTTGTACTTTTTTAAATAGAATATCTGCTAAAAAGATTGTGTTTCTATTTAAAACATGCACCTTCAGTTATTCATGCATGTGCTTTCTATAAATGTGGAGAACGAAATGAAAAAAAAATATATGTAGCACTTACACACACACATGCATACACGTGTATGTACAATATAAATGAACAGATGTTTGTATGTAATATTTCAATTTAAATTAAACAAAAGAAGTTTTTATGTTTTCAGTTTTGTGGTTGTTGCTATTTTTGTAAAACAATCTTTTACATTCAAAAAGTTTTTCTGCATCTGGATTCGTATGAAAGTATCTGCAAACATGTGCATATATAGAATAATATGTCAGTAATTTGAGTGATTTTAAATTTATAGCTAAACAAAATACCATTAAGGACACCCAAAGTTGTAATGAACTATTGGATATATATATATAACTACTGAATAAAATCATGGAATCAAAGTTATACATGACCCGAACAGTCCTGTATTTGTAATTATAAAAGAAGATTAAACGAGTTAAAGAATTAATTTATAGTTGTAACACTAAACAAAATTTAACGAGTTAAAGAATTAATATGTAACTTTATTTTGTCATTGGCCACCCTGTAGATAAAACCGCTATATAATACATATTATTATCACTGCCATTCACGTTACTGTTATTGGACACCATTTTATTATTTAGGTAAATAGTCATATTTCTGTAGTTAAATCCACAATTATTGTTATTTACTCAAGAATATTAATGTTTGAATTTGTTTTAAGACAGAAATTGTGCGTAACCACTGGAAAGGGATGATTCACCAATACTTTAGATAAACGTTTGCGCAGACCCATAAATCCGCAATGATACAACTAGTGTTTATGAATACCAAAATAAATGTCACTTAAATACGTTACAGTAGATCCCACTCAAGTACGCAGAGTTTTAATGTTCAACGCACTTAAACGCACAATTATTTAAGCCAGACTTCGGTTAAATGCATTACGTCCTTGTAAAGGGCAGATTCAGATTGTAGTACTTAAGACTTGTGAAATAATGATAGTGTGAAATCAAAATGTTATATAAATGGCAAATAATACGACTAGAAATTTGAAGTTCCATAAGATTTTTCATTTGATACATTTTCATATTTAGCAAAAACTTTTCAAAGTTTATCAAGTCCGCCAATTATATGAAATTTCTGTCTGAGCGAGGCTTCATCAAGCCGAACATTTTCTGCTCAATTATTTCTTTGGATTTGAGTTGAGAAAAATATAAATTTCATTAAATTTTTAGCTTCAGCTCTTAAGAAAAATTGCATTAAAGTTGGATAGCAGGCGGAATTCTGGATCAAAGAAAATTACAAAAGTAGCGTCCCGAACGGCATGTGGAACTAGATTTCGTGGCGTCGCTTAAAAAGAGCGCAATTAACTTTAAAGCTTTGCATAACATTTATGGGTTAAAATGCTTTTGTTCCCTTAAGCTTGTGGGTGTGTGCTATTTTTTAACCATAATCTTGGTCTATAAGCGATATTGAAAACGACACAATTTTCATACGTATTTGTGCGTATTATTTTAGCTTTTAAAAAAAATTTATTCTTTAAACTAGAAAATGAATATAAATAATATAATTATATGAATTTTTCGAGTGAGTTGATTTTATTTCATCACTATCGCATGAAACTTAGTCTAGTTTTTGGATATCAGGAGTTAACGAAAACATACAATAAATTTTAGCCAGATATTAAAAAATGCATTGTGTTATAACAATATGGGTGAAAAAGCCAGTTTTTTTTTGGCCACCGTGGTTCATATGTGTATAGCGGATACTAGTTTTCTTTGCTTTCTCAATTGTAAATTTAATATGTATAGCACAGCATCGATTTCATCCTGAGTTTTTATTATTAAAAATAAGTCATCCTTTTGATTGTTTTTATTACATGTTTTATGTAATTAAAGCAAATAGTTAAGAAATAATAAATAAATTATAAATGAGAATAGACTAAAGTTTTTCTGTGGAATAATTTCTCTTTTTAATTGGCGTTTTTTTCGTGTAATATATATTTTTTCTAATTTAATTATTTTTAATATTGAAATATAACTTTTGTTCGCCTTTTGCACTGAAAATCTACATCAGACATCTTAACTTTTTCTGTCACGGTTGATCTTAATGTTTGCCTTTTTATCGTATTTGACTTTGCACTTAGAAAATAATTACATTTCCTCTAAAAATTTCTTTCTGGATAGACACTCTGCACCAAGTTTGGTGTTTGGTGAAAAGGAATCAATATTTGCATAAAATAAACTGCAAGACGCCAGAAGCAGCACCAAAGATAAATCTAATAGAAATCAAACTGAAATGTGTTCTTGTGTAGGCAGATGAAGGTTTGTTGAAAGCCAGGCAGTCAATTGAGTAGAAATATTGCAGTTCAAGAGAAATCATCTGAATCATCATCAACTGAACCACTGGAAAATGTATTTGATTCCATAAGACAGTAAGTCGCCGTCTTTAGCACGGGACCAAACAATAAACCCTCTTGAATGAGTTGAAATGGTTTTGAAATTACCTCAGTAATGAAAACAAATCAATTAATCATGTTAGAACTCTGAAAATATCATACATATGTTCATATATAGCCCATATTTGAAATTAAACAGTTTCAGTTAAATTCCAAAAATTCTAATACCTCAATTCATATAAAAATATATAGGCTGATTTTCAAAACGTCAATACTGTTTCGATACAATGTAATCAACTGTGTTGTTTACTTTGCATATTATTTGAAGTTTTGGTACAATTAGTTGTTTTTAAGATGGAAGTAAAAAAATTGTTTTAGAGAATTTGAAGAATTTATTCGAAGAAAAACCCCAAAGCAATTTTACAACAACACAAAAGTATAGAAAAAGAAAACTCGTTGTGCCGTTGTGTGCCATTAGAACCGGAGACGTGTGCCAAAATGTAAAGAATTGGAAAAAACTAAAGCAGAAATGCCAGATGATGTGTTTTATAGTCATTTTCGTACGCAAATGTCAACATTTAAGGTAAGACCTTAAATGGTATTTCCGTTTCAATTGAACGTTGAACAAATTGTGTTCGATAAGACCAGGCTGTGCAGCGCTAAAGCATAAATTCAGAAATGCAACAAAATGTTATTTTGCTTAAGAAAATTTTGATATAAGAGCACAAAGACAATGTGTTGATCGTAGTTGTTCACGAGTAGCTAAAAATTGTCAGCTGCCGCAAGGCCTCTTTTGATCAACTTTTTGACAATCCGTTTCACAGCTAAACAAAATCTCTTCAGTTCGTAATGACAACGAACTGTCAAGCAAAACTAAATGAAAAATGAAAAAGCGAATGTGAAAGTATTAAACAAAGGAAAAAGTTTTAAAAGATATATTTTGTCTAACAATGATATTTGTTATAAAACTTCAGAACACACAAGAGATAGAAACGAAGCCAATGGTACAAATATTTTTATATTTTTCTCCAGTTATAATAGAATTTAAGTATGCAAGACCCTGGAATTCTACGTAGTTCCAGATCTAACTCTGTTAATGTCTTGACTATAACTATAATTTTACTAAAAAAATGTTTTATAACAAAACGCCTCAAATATTAAAGTTTTTACACCTACATACATACATACATACGTAAGTATTTGAAAGAAACATGCAAACGGCAAACGACGATAAAAGGCAAAACTTTTTATATGCCGCAAACTGCTTGGAAAATATTGTAGAAACGAAATTAACTTTCGTAACAACATTATGCGACTTGGACAAATATGAAACATTCACTGTACAAAATCACAAGACGTCTACAAGGATCCGCAAACAATTTTTGGTGCTTGTGAAAGTAGAAATGAAGAAATAAGATTTTGAAAAAAAGGAAACTCTTGGGTATTCTATCTCATCTATATGCAGGCATTCACATGTGAATAGATTGGTATTCGTAGTCGTATTCAAATTTGAACAGGACGAATGTTGGCAATAACTTGAGAGCTGTTTTTTTTTCATTTACCAGTAGCTTAAATACACATGGAAAATGTTTTGTAGCTAAAAATAGTAAATGTAAAAAAAAAATTAAGTTCGTAATATTCATACTTTGACTTTGAAGGATTTCATATTCTAATGATGAAACATCCACATCATCGTTGTCACTGCCACTACCACCGCCAACGTTGTTTCGGATTACAAATCTCTGTCAGCATTGAAACCAAACAAAAGTCTCAATTACAGTAGGACTGATTGTTAGTTTATTGCACTGTGGTTGAAATTGAAGGAAATGGAACACGTATTGAATTTATTTGCCATCTATTATAAATATGTTCTCAAATCACGAAGAGTGCTGCCAAATCTTATGATAAAATTTTAATGACTTTTACATGCTGCGGTATTGAAGTTGTTCATATTAGATTATTTTATGACTGTGTACAACTTTACAGTATATTAATTGACTTTGTTGGGTATCAGTTCAAATTGTCGTTGCCATAACTTTGGTTAAATAAATAAATAAAAACCTTAATTTAGAAGGGAAAAATTAAACTGAACGTTTTATGAATTTCATGTGTCAGTACTAAAATGACATGAAAACATTGACACACAATTTCACATTGATTTAGGAAACCCTTTTGCTAAATAAAGTTATTTGCTGGAGTGTGACATGGTGTCGATGGTGACTTATCACGATTTGTGTCAAATTTTCGGAGAGACCGCATTATACGATTTGCAATAGTTGGGAGCTAATGCGAAGAGTTTAAGATCAACTCAGGAGGACACACTTTTATTGTCCAGAGCTCAGCCGTTTGTGGCCGATTCTCGATTGAATCACTCAACTCCTTGTAAAGAGAATTTCTTTTTCAGTCGTACAATCCGAACTCTTACAATTTAGGAAGATTCAAACCAAATGCTCAAAACCGTTACACCCTCTATCCCCCTCCACATAACTTATTCTCTCACCTTGGTTACAATGCACTGTATATGTATGTAACGGTCATCCCTGGAGTACTGATCCTTACTATAAAAACAGCGTCCTTAAGCGCTAATATGTATGTACTTTATTTCTGTGGTGAAAATGGTACTATTGTTATTTTTACTTAAGGCATTTTTCTGAAAATCAATATATTTGGCAGCAGTTCCTTGAACCGTCGGAAATAAGTATGAACAAAGTCAGGGATAAATTTTTGATTATTTGTAGGTGCAAAATGTTCTCTTTGCAGAAACCGAACCCACAACCCTGGGACTCGAAGACAACAACATCATTTTTCATGTCGCAACTTCAAAAGATTTTAAAATTTTATAATTTTCAGTTCATCTTGTAACACTGTGCAGTTCTTAATAAACCTAAAATTTTGAAGGTTTCTTCGTTTAGCAGTTGACACTTGTCAAGCGTTTTGTTGGTAAAATTAATGCACTTTTGCACATGCACAATTGATGTTTGCGAGATTTGAGTGGAAAAGGAAACGAAAAAGGAACAACATGCACAATAACATACACACGCCTTTAGAACATCACAAACGAATGGGCAAAAAGCCTTAACTCTAAGTTTTAAAATTTAATGGGAAGACACATTTAGTTATTATGTACGAAAAGCACCAAAATTTGTTAAGTCAATGCCATAAAATCTTGCTAGACGTATCGCACATTCGTGTTCGGGTAACTGCGTATAAACAAATCATTGAACGAAGATACATTAATCCATCTACAACCTTTTTAATGACTTTTGCCAGATGGGACTTTTTGCAGTTTTCATGGCGACATGTGCTGTAGGTGTGGAAATGCACGAGGAAAGAAAAATAACAAAGTCATGACGTGATACAGTTTTATTTTTTCGAAAAAAGACAATAAACAACAACAATTGGGAAAATTGTATTGATTGCATAATCTAGAAATGGAAATTACATATTTTGAAAAAAAAAACAATTTTGAAAAAATGGAAGAATGAAAAATTTTGAAAAGTTATAAAAGAAAAATAAATACTTGTATTTCAATTGCTCAGATGAGTATTTTGTACTTCCGAGCTTGGCCGCCCCTAATTGTACTGGATGTTTATTATACAACTGTTTTGGCTTAACAAGAAGTGAAGAAAAAACTATGAATACGGGAATGGGAACTATTAACTCCAATTTGATTAATCTAAATTTTTCGACAGTAGCTCAAATATCTTTAACATTGATAGTCCTGCTAATGATCAGCGAGGAATATTTAGTCCTTTGGCCAAAACTGGGTTAATCAATCAGTCCTTGCCGTTGACGCATTCCGCAAAGAGCGAGTAAGTGTGAGAAATTGAAAATTGATTGTCGTAACTGAAATCGAAAATTTTAGCATGTAGACTAAAAGACTGTTCCCTGCTGCAGATTGGCAATTGAGATAGTATAAAATATAGACAAAATTGGCAGCTAAAAAATACATATATGTATATTTTTGGCTTTAATATAAATCTTATTGGCGCGAAGCAAATAATACACTCAGTTTGCTTTGACAAATGCTTGCCCTTTGGCATGACATTGTTTTTTATCTACTGTACTATATATACATATATATTCACTCGTATGTATATATAGATACATATGTATACATGTATGTACATATCAACAAAAAGGAAAGCTGGGGAAACAGATTAAATATTATTCTACCAAACTCTTCTTTAAAAAAGAAAAACGAAAAAAATATATAAAAAAATATATATAATAAAAAATAATCTTTTGATTCTTTTAAGCCTCCTTGTTTAGAAAGCTTTTAAGGCTTATACGTCCTTTGTATTAAGTTTTTTTTATTTAATTACGTTTTTAAGGCGGAACTGTCTTTTTGGAGTCGTTCTTAAGATTTTAATATGCTTTGAGAGTAGTTTTTAAAGTATAAAGTTGATTCTCTAAAGTTTAAAAGTTTTTTACTTTACAAATTATATCGCATTTATGGAATTTTTTCTTAAAAATAATTTTTTACTTTGAAAATATATATGCAATTCTATCATATACTAAAGTTTCAAATGTGGTTACACTGGTGGCTCAAAAACAACCAACTAACACAATTCGTTTGACCACAACTTTACGACATGTGGCAAGACAGGCGCACGACAATATTAACGCCTGCAGAAACAAGTTCAACCAAGACAACAACAACAACACTTTAGTTTATTTTTTCCTCTAAACCATAGAACGGACAATTTCCATAATAATCTCATTAACAATGGTGTTCCCTAATTTAAGCCGTTAAGTTCCTGTTCAAAAAAAATATACAGTGAAGGCAAAAATACATATGCATGTATATAGTATAAGAGCATGGTTTTGTAAATCAATTTTATATAATTAGTATAAATTATATAATATATAATACAATTATAAAATTTGAATTACCAAGAGAAAACATGCATTGGCATGCAACAACATGTCTTCTTTATTATGATGTATCAACTGCATAAATTTGCTGGCGTGTTCTTAACAAATTATTATTATAAAGTTGCTCGTTTAATGGTCTCCGAAATTTATTTAAGACTGAAACTTTTTCCAACTCCTCAATTATTGGTGTTGTAATATTTTTTTTTAAATCAACACAGAATTGAAAACAAAAAAAAAAATCGATACATACTGAATGCTCTGGATTGCTGACGAGAAACGTTTTCGTTTGTATTGAAAATTGAAATTTGAAATTACTTGAACACAAAAAAAAAAAAAAAACACTTAGAGACACATCCCATTTTCATGGCTCATCAACTAATTGATGTGGGATGGCGCATTGCCGGCGCGCATCTTCATTAAGTTCCTTTTTTTTTGACTCCTTAAGTTAAATCCTATACAAGCATAATTTTACTTCGTCTGTTGAACTCTTTCAAAAGCACTCGATTAGAGTGTTAAAAAAGAATTTTAATTCAGTGTTTATTTTAAGTTGGAATAATTTAAAATTACATTGAAGTACTTTGATGAGTTGAAAAGTTCTTCAAATCATCGCGCGAGTAAAATAAAAAAGGCAAACAAAGACTGTTTTTTGTTGTTGTTTAACAAATTCCACACACTGCAATCGAGCTGAACTTAAATGCTGTTGAGAAAGCAATTAAAAAGAGGATCTTAAAATCTTTTCAAATATTTGCCAACGATAATCTCGTCTAATACGAAAGAAATGTTGATGAACCTCGAAAATAGAATTTAACACTCACAACAACAACGTGCTTATAGTTTTTTGGGCCGCTTTTTTTCAAAGCTCAAATTCCGTCAGCCAACATTTCGAAATTCATTTGTGTTGTAATTCTACTAAAAATAGCACAATAAAAAACATGTTTTGGAATTCTTTTTGCCTAGAACACGGTTTGAGTTAAAAAGTAAATGAACTCAAAATGAATCAAAAGTTACTGCATGTATTTATATCATCAAGCGGAAAAATTGAGTTGGAACTTACAGGACTTTAAATGCGCTGAATGCTGTCAAATTTGATATTCATTTATATCAAGGATTTTTGCTTTAAAATTTGCAAACTATATTTTTGTTAAGGTTGGAAAAACATTAAGAAATATTACAATACAATATCCGGAAAGCTGGGTAATTTAACAACAGTTCTTTTTCAGGGAGTCAATTAAGCTTTTTATACTTGTAGAGTCGGAACCTCTAAAAGGATTTCGCGAGTTCAACGAATTTTTGCTTTATATTAGATATTAAAGAAGCCATTTGCCTTTGCAGCTTTGCTGATCTCAGACATATTTAGCCGGGAAATTGCTTAACTATTTTAAATAATCTAATAATAATAACAACAGATATTGTTATATTATTAAACAAAATAATTAGCAGCAGATTTTACATATGCAACAAAATAAGCATATTTTATGTTAAGAGAAGTTATTAGCTGAGGAAGTTTTTTTTTGACGAGTAATTTGTCTTTGCTTATTTACTGTATGCCCCACGATATCGAAACTTAACGTCCCCCATCATTGTGAATGTTAGAAAACTGATTCAGTGATTATCAATCAGCTGTTTATATATCGTTTGCTTTAAGTTGTCAGCAAGTTTTGTGTTAGTGCGCTAAAATTGCTCTTTTGTAATAACAGAAAATAGGGTTAAAATAAGTTTTACAACTTTAGCTATTGGATAAGTGTCATCAGTACTCTTAAGACGATTAATAAATCTCATGTAATCTCAGCCGTATTTCGCCAATAATTTCGATGGTTGAATTCCTGATGTTCAAAATTGTGTCCTAAAACCTAAAAATTAAGTTACACTTTTGCACTTTGAATTGATTTTGAATATGTAGTTTGTTTGATGGCATTCTAAATGAAGAGGACACACAGTCTGGCGCGATCTTAAAGATATATAAGAAAAACTGATTTTCATGTTCAACAAAGAAATTCGCTGAATCAGTTATTGCTTTGTGAAGGAATTCTTGTACGCAAACAATAGTTTTGCCAAAACAATTGTTGATGAAAACGACCAACGTCTAACACAAATAACAAATGAGTTGTAAGACAAGAGTTTTTAACTTCAATTTATCTCGAAAAATTAGGCATAAGATCTCGTTGTTTGTTGTTGTTGATAAAAAGATAAAAAGTTTATGGACTTAATTTTTTGTCTGTATAATATTGTGCAGTAGAAATTGCCCTGGAACGAATTTATTATAAACAAAGGAGCTGTACTTATTAGTTGCACTTGGGGACTCCATGTGCTATGACATATTTAACCCAGCTTGTGAAAACACTTTGGCAGCGCGTTTTCCAAATCCAAAAACACCACAAGCTCTATTTACTCTCATTGTTACATGATTATTGACATATAACTTAGTGCCAGAAGAACTGCTAGATCCATAATCCCTGCAAGCGGCGAAAAAACCTCCACCGCTAGTCATTTCATTGCATGAACAGACCACATTCTTAATGCGTCTTATCAAACGCATTAAAATTTATTAAATCACTGCCTGAATAATAGAAATTGTTCTTTTATAGATCTGGCTCATGCACATTTTCTAGTAATTCCTAGTAAATAGGAAACTCATTCATGATGTCTAATAATTTCTGTGTGAATGTTAAAAATGACGTGTACGGGTATGTACATACATACATATGTAGATATGTAAATGAAATGATGAACAAACATTCAGTGAACTGAATATAAAGTGATGATATTTTTATATGAAAATACTTGCTTGGAAGAAAAAAAAAAACATTTAAATGGAATGCAAATATTTCCAACACAGAATCCAGAAAAGAATTCGACAGCTTTTGCTGGCAATCTGAAATATTTTGTTGCGCTTCTAAAAGCATTGACATCCTTTCTGCAGTCATAAAGTTGAATAAGTTAAACTATTTACATTATTAACATGAGCACATTTTTTAAGCAACAGCTGATAACTTTTTGTTTTTATTGAAGTTTGGCTTGTCCAAACTTTTAACAAATAGAAAAAAGGAAATTTTTTTAAGACCAAAACTTAGCAGATAATCTCTATTTATGTGACATATAACGAATTGTGCTGGAATTGGAAAACAGGTGCAAGAGAGGAGGACAGAGGGGACAGAGAGCTTTAAAAAAATTGAAACTGTCGGGGATGTTTATTCTCCGACGCAGCGAGTAGTGCGGCTGAAGAAAGAATTTTCCCGTTAGTGCGTTGTGCGATTCACTGAGCAGTCGACCACAAATTAATGAACTCTCTCAAATTTGGGAACAAGTTTCTTGATCCCCTGCTGTCACGATAAGCTTTTTCGACCTCACCTGTGTAAGGTCTAGTAACTTCAAAATATACTCTAAAGCGCCAGTCCGTTTTCGGACGGATGTAGATAATGTCGAGAAAACAGAGTTTTGAATTGAAGTGCCTGAAAAATTCGTTAATGCGCTGAGTTCAGCCCATTCATAAAAATATTTTAAACATTCAGTTGCTGTTCGCCAAAAATTCCGAAATTCAGATAACCCAAAGGAAGGGGAAATGGTACAGTGATCCGAATTTTCGTGAGGTGCATTTCACTTCATACTTTTGCGGATGAAGTTAAGAAAAGGGCGAGGATATTATTTTGATATCCTTCAGCACATGAAATGTGATTTGGTTTATTCACTAATTGTACTAGTTGATTTTGAGCGGCGAATAACGGTGGAATTATTTGACTCAAATGATTGATGATCAAAACATTGAAATCACCAGCAAAAACGCTTTCACTGCTCGGAAAGCACTTCAGGATCCTCGATATGCAATCGGAAGGTGCGTCAAAGGCCGATAAGTTAGTATCCCTTCCCTTGTTTGGACTTCTATAAAGAAACGCGGAATGTAGTAAGTGTGTGATTTAAGCTGGAGGCACAAAATTCTCCATCAGTAGTGCTGGCTCTGGCACACAGCTTCATTACGTATATATACTACGAGTAAGTGATATCCCGTTATGTGAAACTTCTGCAGATCAGCACCCTCAGCTACCTGTGTCTTACATAAGGCGAAGACATCCGGATGATAAAGGCAAATATGTGCATATATATACTGCGAAAAAATTAACTCTCGGTCCGCGAAGGTTCCAGAACTCGTTCTAAATGGTCCCAACGTTACCATATGCAAAAGATTTCACATCAAGCGTACAAATATTGTAAAAAACAGCGAGCAATTGCTGTTACTGGTACTGTTTAGTGATCAGTGCTGTACCTTCATCAGCAAACAGTTAAAGCAGTGGCATCAATGTGACAAAAAAATTAATTTGATTATTTTGGGAAAACATTAACACAATTACGCCAAAATAGGCCATACAAGCCCTGTTGCTGTCCCTCACTGGTGTAAACCTTCCAGCACAGTTTGAATGATATATTTTATTCTGCTGATTTTGATCATTTTTAAGCACTTGTTGTTTTTTATTTTATTTATTTTAAGGTTGTTTCTTATTTGACTTTTAATTTTAATTAATTAATTTAATGTAATTTAGCTTGTTGTATGTAATTTAGCTTGTTGTTTATTTATTATTTTTGGTGAAAAGTTATTTCTCTCTTATTAGACAAGATATTCTTGTGGCACACCGTCTTTTGCAGAATAGAGTTATTTCTGGATACACTGATTTGTAAGGGAAGATTGCAAACAGGTCCGGTGCATCTGACGGTACTTTATTAACATTTTTCAAACTTTATAAATACTCCTATATTATGCAAATAAAGGCTGTGTTACACTATCATACAGAGTCGTACGACTAATTCACAGGAAAATCTGATAGAAATCTGTCCGACTTGACACTATCACACAAAAAAGATGCAAAAACATATGTTTTTTACTTTGCCAACATATTTCATTCGTATTACAAAATAATACATACAATGTATCTCTAAAAGTTTTTGGTTTGGGAATGGTTTAAGTCTCAGCTGCTTTACAGAAGGTTCAAACCTGATCGCACGTAATCTATCACTTTATGAAAATTTTTAAAATAATTTGCAAATCGGACAGTGTGGTTTTAGGTCAAACTATCATACTTTTTTAACACACACGACTTTTTTGACACATCGTACTAGATAGGATTGTGAAACACGGCCTTAAATAAAGATTATATTTTATTATGGGTGCTTGACAGTTTCCCCACCACACTTCCTCCTCAGCGGTTTTCTCGTGTATGCAACGTTTTCTTACTGATTATGTGGTTGCGGTTGGGTGCGCTACTTGTACTACAAATGTAAAAAACAAGAAAATGATAAATTTAATCTTTTACAAGAAATGAAAGTAATAGAGTTGCCAGCTTGTAACTATTTATTTGTCTAACACCTTAATTCAAACTTGATGAGCCTTAATTAACTGACGCAAACATATACCAGCTGTTAAATTTTAATTTCGAAATATCATATCGCACCATATAATTGTAAATTTATATTTTACTTAAGTTTATTTATTTTTATTTCTGAATTAAGAACTTAACAAAGTATTTACATTGTGTTGAAATAATTGACAACAAATAAAGAACAATAACAATTATATATGACAAGCAAATTGAATATATTTATTATTAACAGTTACTTAAAGAATAGAATATTTCAAATCATAAATAATGGCAAATTTTTATCATCTTTCGCAACCACATTTCAATTATATGTTGCATAAATTGTAATTGTAAAGTAATTGAAATACCCTATGGCTGCTTTTTCAGGTTGGGAAACCCATTTAACGATTTTTTTTTTTTGGGTCCTGTTAGAAGATAATTCCCTGCAAACAAAACAATTCTGCTATTGTTACAAAACTGCGCCGTTCGTTTGATATAAAGGATAAACAACTTTTTCAGCAAATACCCTAAAGAAAAAATACACATGCACATAAATATGTGCATGTGTATGGACATATTACAACACACACATTCATACATATATTTGTATATTATGGAGAAAGCAAACATTTGTATACACAATTAACCAGACTTCAAGCGAAATATAGGAACTTATGGAAGGACATGCAATTAAAGTGTCATGTCGTATAAAGTTTTAATGAGATTATACCTCGTTCACTATATCCCCACCAGTTTCCCAAGCATAAGTTTTATCAAATTCGCAAAAAATAAAAAAAACTTGTTATCACAACCTAAAACACTCGTTTTTAAAAGGGGAGGGAAATAAAACTAAAAACGAAAATAAAAATAAAAATTGTTTTTAAACGCACCAGTCAACTTTGCTAACATTTTATGCCTTTGAATAACGACTGAATGACTGCCAGTGTGAATGAATTGAAATCAAATCACACCGAACTTAATCATTCATATAGAAATTCCAAGTATTCATATTTTTCCAACTGAAAATTTATCAACGTGTCATTATTTGATGGGTCAATTTAATTCAATTCAAATTTAAGCACTATTTTGTCTTCGTTTTTATCAACGGGTTTTCATTTTAACTTTTGAAATTTTTTGTTAAGCAAAAAGTGAACAAACTCAGTGGAAACATTGTATTTTCTGCAATTGCTGAAAAAACAAACACAAAAAAAGATTTTGGCTCTGTAGAAGTGTGTATTATATGGGGATGGATGAATGCAATTTGCCCTACTTGAAGTACAATTAAAGTTGGTTAAGCAAAATTTAAAATTTGTTTTTTTGAGCAGTTCTTTTTTTATGTCTCTTATTTAACTGTTTGCATTTAAAAAGCTGAATGTTGATTTAATTAAAATTTATTTAAAAGCTGTAGCGGTGCTGGGACATTAGTAGTGGTCAGAAAAAAATACGCACCTTGGGATATCCTGAAAGCTACAATAATAAAACGCAAATTTTATTCAATGATTGTTGATGTTGATTTAATATTTTTGGAAAGCAGCCGCCATTTTACGGTTGCCATAGATGTATAAAATTTTGAAATTCGAGTATTTAGTGACACATTGTAGCATTTCGATTACAGCTATACAGAGTAAAAATATTGATTTTTATGACTAGACATGACGTTTAATTAATACCAACGAATCAAAGATTTTGCTTTATTCTATATTTCATGCCTAATAAAAACCTAGAATTTAATAAAATAAAATTTTTAATTGGGCAAGTGGGCAATTGAAGTGAAAAACTCGAAGTTAATATTATATATATATATATTTTTTTTTTATTCTATATTTATATATAAATTGATCACTTGTAGTCAAAAGAAATAATACCTTCGAATCGTAGGACTTTTTCATAAAACTTGAATCGGTTCTAACAAGAGTCGATTTTGAGCTTCGATTAATCGGTTTGAAAAATCGAAATTGAAAAAGCTGATCGAAAAATCGATTTTTTAACTCTTTGGCCAATCTCTAGTACTTTTAGTACATCAAAATTTTTAGTTTTTGAGCTGGTGTTGTGCCTGTGTGCAGATTTATAGTTCCTTAAAAACAAACACCTGCTTATAATTTTTACTATAACATTATCTTTTAATATTCTTTTAAGTAGCAATAATATTTTCTGTATTTTGTATGTCTTCGGCTTCGGCATAGTTTCAAATTAATTAAAATTTGTTATATAATTATTATTTCTGGTGTTTGTTGTTACGTTGTTGTGTTGATGCTGGTGATGATGTTACATGACATTGTCCTGGCACTGCAACACTTTTGTGTAGTGTTGCAACACATGACATGCGCTCGCAATAAACTCTTTAATGAACCCAACGCAATAAACTGGCAATGAACAACGAACTGACAATGACGACAACAGGGTTGAATCATCAACGGCAGGCAGCAACTTCGAACAACAAAACGAAACTAGTTGAGAGTAGCGAAAGAATTTACTGGTAACACAAGAAATAAGTGTCAATATCAATTAGCCGTTGGCCAACTACAATTGATAACGACGGCAAAGCAACTTTCCACATTTTGCGTTTTAAAAGTCAACAGCTTTTTGTTCGATGCACCTGTTTGTTTGTATGTTCAGACTTTTGCGCTGAAGGCCAGTCTAATTTAGGATGCCTAGAAAAAATAGAAAACAAAGAAAACTAAAACGTCCATAGTTGGAAAATTTTTAAAATGCTGGGATAATTAGTTTGCATTTGCTTATCGAACAATGGCGCGATATTAACGTTTTTATTTTCTGCGAACGCCACTAAAAACCGAAAACGTGATTTAAATCGAACATATGTATTTACATAGAACCAAAGCCTTTTGTTTAAACTAATTACATAACATTTATTGTGATTTATAAATATGCATGTAAAATTATTTGTGGGTTATAAATTGCGCACAAATGCGTGCAATTTAGCATTTGCGGCAAAAATGTTACTGTGATTGCGATTGTCGTTATTACCACATATTGTCGTTAATGTTGTGATTTAAATGTCATTTCTGGCCTGAATAGTTTATTACCATCAGATAAGCGTGCCCAATATGTCACAATATATGTACATATTTATATTTACTTAAAAACATTTGTGCATGTACGTGTGCAAATTTATGTCTGAACGTAATTATTTATATAAGAGGGAACCTTTTTCAGCGTTTTACTCCTACATATATCTTTATGATGAACTAAAGCAAAGTGTGTGTGAGATCTTGATAACGTTTTTAATTAATTTCGAGAAGCCTATTGATGTTAATTTTGTTTTGACACATAGCAAAGTGTTAATAGCCGCCATGTTGTTCGCTGTTTAGACGTTATCCGAAATTTTGGATTTTGCCCGACAATGGCCGCCATCAGTTGCAACCTATTCTTATAGGCCTGCTACTTGCGAAACAACCTGCAAGAAAAAAGTTTAACAGGGTCAAGTCGCTGGATGTCCGCGCACATGTTCATACCACCTGCACGTGAGGTGACCCAACATAACCTCAAATTATTAGTGCAGAATGTTGAATGTTGGAACAACTTGCCATTGATATTCATATCATCTGATTTAGGCGGCAAAATGTAGATAATCAATGACCTATAATACTCGCCAGTAAAGAACACCACCAATATAAAATTCAACCCACTGACTTTTTCGGGGAGCATTGCGCGTTTTTGGATCTCCCAAGATTTGACAGGTTTCTTATAGGCATAATATTCTATCATAATTTTTGGATTCCGAATCAGGATTAGTGTTCAATCTATTCTGCGAATGGACGTTATTGTTTAAGGTAGTTGTTCGCATTCAGCCACAGGGTTAGTTCAATTTTTGTACATATGCACGTCGAAGTCACGGCGTCCCGTTTGCCAAGTTGTGGTCTGCGGAAAGACTAATCTTGTGCCCGGCACAAAGTAGACTGATTTCGATTTTAGTGCAAACTACCGGCGACAGCGCTGATATTTTCGACCGATTTTGGGTTGCGACATCATAATAATGCTGCCGGTAGGTAACATAGACAAACACAACACTTAGATAAAATAATTTTATCATTTGCATTTCAAATCACAGCCAATTCGATGGATGCGATTTCAACGGCATGGCAAGTATGAACTGGCAAAGGTTGCAAGACCCTGTCTAATGAAATTTAAGTTGAGAAATAAAAATGCACGTGTCTCATCTTTAAAAAGAATAAAATAAAAGTGAAAAAAGTTTCCATTAAAATATGACAACTAAAATAATAAAAGATTATTTGCAATGTTGTTTGCAATTGGATTGGATAAATGTTGCATTAGTATTATAATGGCTTGTTTTCATATAAATGCTTTCGAATCTTTTCAACACAATCATTTCCACAAATATCATGTAACAAAAAACAAAAAAGAAAAAATGTGACGTTTCTTTTCTAACACGATAAATCTTTAATTTCATTACCTTTTAATAAAGATTCGAAACGTAGTCACGCACTAAATGCCACATCGTTTTTTTATTCAACAAACCCCAAAAAACAAGTTGTGGAAACTAAGAAAAAATTGGAGACAAAATCTAGATTTGAAGCATAAAAAATAGACGAAAGAATGAATAAAGAAACTTTAGATTTTTATTGGCACTTCAAATCCCTTTTGGATGACATAAAAATTAAATTTTATCTTCTAATGATATTTTCCTGTTGTTGTGGCTTTTCTTTTTAAACAGACATCGAAACAGAGAATATTAAACGTGGAATTTGTGAACGAAAGAGGAAAAGTTAACTGTCAAATAAACAACAAGAAAATTATAACAATGAAAACATATAAAAATTTCCGTAAAGCACGTAGTTGGTGAAAGAAAAACTTACTGAAGCTGAAATTAAATTTGTTTCTTACTCGTGGCAAGTTAGTAGCCAGGAAGTGAAATCAAAGTTATTGGAAAGAACACAAAAAAGATAAACACGTTAGTAGGTATGTTTATCTGTGTCTGTGTGTGTGTGTGTGTTTATGATATTTTCTTTCGGAATAAAATATGATTCGTTGGCCTAAATACTTCGTGCTGAAATTGAATATTCCTTAGCTTTTGTGAGTTTACAAAGTATTTTCACATTGAAATTGTACTGCCCTGGTTTAAATAAGGGATGAGGAAAACTATATCGATACATCAAAATAACGACATGTGAGAAAAAAATCGATATATATCGCCGGACACCACTGTAATCAGGGAAAAGTTATCGTTTACACTTACATATGTTACAATATGGTATAACTATTCCTTGAAGTAAGTAGTCTGCGAAAAATTAGCTTAAAACTTACAGGACAATTGCAGTCAAGAAATCACTTAATTAAGACGTGCGTTTGTTTAAAAATTTACAGTCATAAGAGCTTTACATTTTGCCAGTTCTTCAATAGTTTGCATCACTGGCATCACTGCGAGCATCATATGTTTTTTAAAAAATTTTAAAATTCACAAAAATTGAAAGCTGTGACTTAGGCTGCATGCAATTTTAAAGCAATTTGTTTTCAGGATGTCGTGAAGAAGAAAACTCAAAGTGATTGCTTTATTGAAAGTTTTAGAAGAAATAAATAATAATAATTTGGCGGCATAAGAATCACAGGCCTTAATTTTTAAATTAACTTTATAACCCTATAAACCGCAACACATTCAATACTTTTTTTTTCAAATTTATTGGATAGATAAATAGAGGATAAATATAACTCGTTTCAATTTTTAAAAGTGTGAGTGTATTAGTGTAAAAGTATGAATGTATTAAAACAAATCTTGATCGTTCAACTCCCAAGTTAAATAAGTCAATTTGTTGAGACCTCAAATAATGTTCTTTATGTGCTTCTGGTATAATTAAAAGAAAAGAAATATAGAAGGAGTAATTTTTTAAGTGTATACATATTCTTCAAAGTCTGCTCAAACAGCACTAGAAGAACTTGCTCCACGATTTGGCACCGTTCCCCATGGCGTGTAAAATTTGGGCGAATTACGAACATTTTTTTTTGAAATTTGCTTAAAATTGTTTATATCGGTTCTTATTGAAATGTTTCAAACAGGGCAACTTCATAACAGATGAAATTGAGAGGGCAGCTGTTTAATCCTTTATGGTTTAGCCTCCCTTGGATGTTAACAGTTTGAGAGTAAAGTTTTTGTTTTGAAGTCCGTATAGCAGTTTGATTTCGTTGCGGCAGCCCAAGCGAATATATATAAACATATATATATAATAGTACGTATAAGTAAATTAAAAATTATTCGTAAAAATAATTTAAGCTTTCTAGAGAGAGTACTCGAATACAGGAAAGTGTATACCAAGTTAAGTACTCTACTATTTATTTATTTATAGGACAACTTTAATAAGTTACCTGTTAAATAAACGATAAAGAATATTTTAATTTCGTCATTTCACCAACATATAACAAACAAAAATATGTATAATTCGGACTGTGGTTTTATACATATTTTTTATAAATATGTATAAAACCACAATAGTGGTTCTATAATAAATAGAGTTTATCTGTTGTGAATTCGTCTGGGTTTAAAGAGATAAATAGTTCATTTTGTACTAAAAACACATGTAACATGTTTTTACATATGTGTGTATGTAGGCGTGCTTAACTATTATATTTATAATAATTTTTAGGTCAATAGCTTTCAGACAATATGTGGAAAAGCAGATACCGATAGAGATTGTTTGACTAAAACTGCCTTTTGTTGGCTATTTAAATTTTCCATATGACGAATTTGAAAGTGGAACATTTATAATCGGCCAGTACCAGAAATATATTAATTTTTAATTGAGCTTAAAGTATATTTTTGAAGGTCATCAATTAAAAAAATGTAAACAATTTAAAAAAAAAGATTGGCATAAATATCGACGAAATTGTTTAAATTAATTCGCAATACAAAGAAATCCTTTCATTTAAGTTTTTATATATATACAATATATAAGTTTAATTTGTCGATGCTTTCATTGGCAACACATTCAAACAATTTTCGCAAACAGTCCAGTATAAATGTTGTTTTCTTCTCATTAAAAGAATTAAAAATCCAATGGCCACATATTTTAATATGTTTTTTTTTCGCACAAATGTGCAAACAAAATTACATCGAATTTCAGTAAAATCTGAAACGCAGCAAAAGATGGACATTTACAAGGACGTTCGTTAACGGAGTTGGTGAAAACTAGACAAAGAAGGCGCCCGCAAACATACACACTCACACATCTACACGCTACAGTTTTCAATTATAGTAGTTTTAAGTTGTGCAAATAAGAATTCATAATTTTATCTTATTTATATTCAAACATGTAGAACTTATTGTTGAAATTAATAAAGTAGTATTTTAAAATCAAATATACTGTATAACCGATCTCTCAGCGTCACGGTATGTTTATGTTGTTATTAGAGGTATCTGCTTATGCCAGAGGCACTCATTATTTTATTTTAATTCTGGATTTAAAAAAAAACTTGGAAGGCTATGGAAGCTGTCCGTTTACAGAAAGTGCCGTTTGTGGTTTCATAGCACTCTTGTAAGGCGTAGAGTAGTTTTTGTAAAAAGTTAATAAATGACAATCCAAAGAATGTAAAACAAATATATTTTGTAATCCGAGTGGATTCAAACCCTATCAGCCTATGACAATTGAGTGTCTCGATGGATGAGTTGTAGGTTCGATCCCTACCAAAGATTCTGGTCAAAAATAATAGTCACAAATTTTTTCAAAAAAACTGTATGACAAAAAACTGGTATTGAAAAAAGTTGCTGGTTTTTTT
This sequence comes from Epicampocera succincta, assembly GCA_932526305.1. Classification (NCBI taxonomy): domain Eukaryota; kingdom Metazoa; phylum Arthropoda; class Insecta; order Diptera; family Tachinidae; genus Epicampocera; species Epicampocera succincta. The sequence goes on from OW052034.1 coordinate 67,621,300, forward strand.
CTGACTTTATATAACATTTAAATTAGTTGCTCGGTTTTGACAATAACACAAAAACTTCTTCTGGTGATTACAAATACTTTTAAAATTTAAACAATAACTTACATCTCTGGTATTTACTCTTGTTTCTAAATAATTTACTAGTTGGTAACTCTCACAGTCCAAGAGACAAATAGATAATGATTACTTTATTTATTGAATAAAAGTCTGAATAATAAACAGAGATTAGTTACCAAAATAATTATTTTCTTGCGTTGCCAGACTTTGGTAATAATGTGATGACACTTCATTTATGCTTGTGGCATAAATGTATGCATCACCAAAAAAAGCAACTGGAGTTGGTCCACTATCAGACTATGGCAGGTGCCGATAGAAATCAATTTCTTATGAAAAAAACTAGTAGAATTGTTCGAGAGGTTCTCGATTTCAGCGTTCAGCATTAGCAAAACATTTGGCGATTCATTTTTATTTATGTTTGTTTATGACAACAAACATGTAAATCCCATGCAACCAAACGAAACCTAAACAGATCTTAAAGTAAACTTTCCAAAATTTTATATTGCTAAATTATTTGTCCTGTCTTGATTAACAGCAGCAAGAAGAAGAGTTTATTGTAAGAAATGTTTATGACAAGTTTTATAATTTTCGTTCATTAGGCGAGAAACAGCGACAACTTATTATCATTCAGTTTCCTGCTCAGCCCAAAAAACAAAATAACTTTGCTAATAATATTAAAAATCTTCTTTCAATTTTATTCTTAAAACTTTACATGTTTATAAACGAAGTATGTACTTTTTAGACTGTGGAAATTTGTCGAAGCAACAATAATAACAAACTTAGAAATGAACAGTCGTAATGATCATTTATTTGAAGCAACGGAAGAAAACGTACCCGTATGTACAGAAGGAGACCAAATTTTAAGGACTATTTCTTTATCCATAGAAAAATGCAAATGTGGAGGATTATGTAAATATTAAATAGACGGGGGGAAAAATGTATACGTGCTTGTAATAGGAATTCCATACGTGTGAACGGGCATATGTATAGTCCCACTTAACGACGTCATTAGATCAGACCACACAACTACTTATGAATACCAAATTTTGAATATCAGTGCCATTGCTTCAATCTGCGGCTCGTAATGGTTTAGGAATTTGTTTTAAATATAACAAGACCAGAACAAATTAGAGTTCAATTTGTCTCGCAAAATGAGCGTTTATTTTGTATGTCTTCCACTTCTTGAGCAGAAAAATAATTGCGATTTTACGTATAATTTTAGATTTCCTTTTCCAAATAGAAGAGGACTAATTTTTGCTGAATATTTTTCTATTAATTTTATTGTTCACATTTGATTTATTATCACACATTTACAATATTATACACATATTGAAAAAAAGTAAATCAAATAGTTTTGTGGGCAAAACCATAAATTGTTTATTATGGTACATTCAACATGCCCCTTTGAAAGAGGTATTCCGACATTGGTCAGTTTATATTGTATGTCTTCACTGTGATTGATATATGGATTGCCCTATTTTCGCGGACGCAAATGCCCCAGAGGGCTTTTTTTTTGGGACAGAAATCTGTTTTCGAACTACGGGCTTCCGATTCGTATGCCATGACTTTCTCACATATTCAGGGAATTGCTGGCGGAAGGCATTAGATAGTCTAAGCGCTCTCCCAAGAGGTTTCATGTTGTGTACAGTTATTCACATATACATAAAAAGAATTCGCCACCTATTTGTGCTCAGCAAAGTACATGCAAGATACGTGGTTCCAGTAGAATTGGTCCATCATCAGATCAGACCGTCATGACAGCTGCTGTATCAATTTTGCAATCTGTTGCAAATAAACGAAATATTAATCAGCGGTATCTTCAGATCTTTTTACTTTGTATGACCTATTCTGTCATTCTTTCTGAAAATTATTGGAATTAGAAAAATGTGTAAGAACCCGGTCTTGGGGTATATGTAAATAGAGCAATATATGTTTCTTATACGCGCATTTAATCGAAAATAAAAAATGAAGCAAGATAGTAACTGTACATTTTTGGAAACGGTGCACATCCGAAGGCCTGGCGATATATGGACAACCCTTTTAGGTCATGAAGTATTTTTTCTTTAGGAAAATTAAAAAATTTGGCCTTTTCGAAGCGTATTTTTCTCATTTATGCCCTTTAGCTGGAAATTTGAAATTATGTTAAATAAAGACCTAAATTTTCAATTGAGCCCAAGTTTTTTGTTTTGCCGTTTGCCATTATTAGCCGGTGTAATTGTCACCGTGTACTAAGTCCAGATTCACTTTAGACTTTAGTCTGTATAGTATAAGAAGGTGATCATTGAATGTGTTCTAGGAAGGTGTCTTAATTTTTTTTCTAGAACTGCGGTGAAGTAGAATACGACAAACAGTTGTTGGTTTGCTAAAGGTTCTTACCGCAAAAATTATACCCGCATGGCAATGATTTAGAATTTCGAATAATGAAAAGAATTTATTATAAAAGCTGTAGAAATTTGTACTTGTGACGACTGCCAAACGCTATGATGTAAATTTTAGAAAAATATTATGTCCTTTAAGAAAAAAAAAACTATCCAACGTTGAAGTCAAATGGCTAATACCATATTGAGACAGTAACATGAGTCAGTTGTTTGGCTCACTCAATCACGATTACGAACCGTAGCGTTTACACGCACCATTCGTGTTTTAGTTTGAAATTTTCTTTTTATATACATAAGTCTGTATGTGGTTAAAAACCTAAATATGTGCGAAGTTGACGGAATTTTGTTAATTGCGCTTCTTCTTTTGTGGGTAAAAAATTAAATAAATATTATATGTACTATATGTATGTCCGTCTATGCTTTGTAGTTATATAAACATATGTTTCACTATTTACACATTCTCCATTTTGGATACACTTTTCATTCACTACAAATATTATTATATTCATACATACATACATACTCGTACATATAGCAAACATTTCTTATTTAAAAATAATTCTTTTATACATGTTTTGTTTTCTCTTGACAGCTGGTTCCGATAAACTGGCGATAACCTGCAGCAAAAATTACGGAATTTAGTTACAAATTGAAACAAATGGCGCCAACCAGGAACGAGAGAGCGAATCACGCTCTTTTGCCTCTTTTTCAGGGTTTTTTTCTTTTGAACTATTTTTTTAAAAATTTATTTTCCTTTCCCGTCCTCTTTTTAGGAGATAAATTATAATCACATCAATAATTTTCCCAAATTTCGTACAATTTATAATTTGAACTGGAGGTGGAAAACGGAAATTACAATGAATTTTTTATGAATGCTTGACTATATTTTTGCTTATGCGCTTGGGACTAATTTTTTCCACAGCACTTTAGTACACCATTGTTCTTTCGGGTCTGTACGAAATAATTTATTGTACTAAAATGTAATATATATATATATATCATACAAAGATTCATACTAACTAAAAATATTGTACAAATGGTTGTTTTGATGGAATTTTTGAAGAACTGGTCAAGTGGGTATAAGTGAACCTCTCGTTTTGCCCAATTGAAGTACATTGTTATACACACTTCAACTATTAGCATTCTTTGGGGAATTTTTTTAAGTGGAGAATAGAAGAAAAACAAGTGTACTGCAAATTTCTACGCTTGAAATTCTTGTGCAACACATCATTTATCATAAAAAAGTACCATAATTGGCAAAAGAAAAAAAAAAGAACGAAAAGAAAATATTTAGAAGAATATTTTCGTTGAAACCACATCGAAAGCCAAAAGCCCGTATGCACAAAATTATTGGATTGAACATTTATTCTCTTTTCTTCCGTTTAATGTTGTTTTTGCCGTTGAGATTTTGCTTCTTTTCTGGCAAAAGCTGCTTTCAACAGACTTGTACAAAACTAAGAACATCATTTATCTAAATTAATGCCAAAAAGTACTTTATGCTGTCAAGCAGAAAATATTAACTGACTGACCAGTCAGTGGCTTCGTAAAAAATTAAAAAGTTAAGAACTAGATGTTTGCAACAACTAATTTTTAAAAATAATTGCCGCAGTGCAGTTTATTTTGATGTTATTTGTTATTTTGTTACAGTTGCTAATTACGCCCATTTCACAATATTTTCCTTTTAATATTGTACTAAAGCAAGATATTAATATGCAGGATTTAAATGATGACTTATGGGTTGCATTCGTATGTAGAGACAGGGTCATCAAAAGTGGAGCGGGCAGGGAGGGTGGTAACGGTGGCGTGCGGAGAAATATTATAAGTTGCTGAAGATTTGTATCTACTTGAAAAGCAAACAACAAACCCACAAACAGATTTCTTTTGTACATAAAAAGAATTACTCTCAACTACTTTGTGTCTTTGACTTGTTAACATCCACAATTAGTTTTCTTTAATTTTCTTTTATAGCTGAAAACAAACATCATATGATGTCTATTTTATAATTCTAATGTTTTGTTGGATAGCTTTTTTATAATTTTACTACAGCCAAAGTTTGGTACCCTTTAACTTATTTTCAGTTCAGTATAAAGCATTTCTTTAATAGTGACTTTACACCAAAGAGATATATAATAGATTTCAATTAAAATCTACATCGTTTAGACCACTGTTTCAGATTTCATTTCGTTAGGAAAACAGTTGTCCGCAAAACTACAATTATTTTCGCTAGTGCGAATTTTATTCTTGGTATTCAATACATCTGAGAAGATTTTGCTAAAATGTGCTCACAAAGTAGATTTCAGTTTGTCTGGGATATCTTGTCCAAATATACAATGTCAGCAATTTCCACAAAATATGGTAAAAAAATCAAGTTCATAACAGATCGTCTAATTTTGCTTTGAAAACCACATGAAATTCAGAACCCAGCTGATCAGTTTTATATGTAAAATTGTTAAATTTTATATTTAAACTTTAAACTTTAGACTTCACCCTGTTTTGTTGTTAATACCATTTTTATACGCTAAAATAAAACATTTGGTTTGCTTGGTGTACAGAAGATTATTCTTCTTTCACTATGTAAATATGCCCTTTTTATAACTGGATTTTTCTTTGCTGTGGTTTCAAAATGAGCCAATATGGTTCGCTCTCAAAACTTTGTAGAACGAAACATGTTGAATCAAATAGTGAGTAGGTAGTAGAATAGGTCACATACTCTTTAGAATCCTTGCAGATGAATCACAAAAAATAAAATAAAACAAAAATACTCTATTAATTTATTCTACAGATTGTGGTGCAAAAGATTTGATTCCAGCAGTTCCGCTCAGTCAGCTTAAACTAGATTTGCAAAATGCTTTTGGGCATATTAAATTGGATTCTTTTTGTCAAAAAGCATAATTGATTTTCTGAAATAACTTTCTCTATGCAAAGAAAACCCTATTTGAGTTTATCTCACTACACAAGGCCGGTATGCAGCTCTGATTGAATTCTATGTTTGACATTGTGCATTTATGTACAGCCCACAGAAAACCGATTTATTTTTTGTTCTAAATTTCATTACAATTACCATAGACTCTTCGAAAGTCTGTCAGCATTTAAGTACTGAAGAGAGAAATAATGAACTTGGCGCAGGTGACGTTCAGGTACTAATACATTAAAATTTAATTTCTTCCATTAATATTAAGAATATAACATTTAGTACTTTTTGTGTACTCTCCTGGGCTGATAATTTGTAAGAACTGGTTTTGAAAGAACCTTAAATTTCATAAGAGCTGCACAAGAGTCTTTATGTCAAAAATTTCTCTAAAGGGCTTTTAACTACAAAACAAAGAATATTTTGTTGCTTTCCAAGGCAAAACAAATAATTCTTTGTTGTGCATTTTCTAACAATATGCAGTCTGTACGTACATAAGCATTTACATATGAATGTATACATATAAGTATGTATGAATGTATGTATGTATGTATGTGCATCGTATGTAATGCATTTTGCAGATAATCTTCTTTATTTCTTTTAATTCGTTCAAAGAACAAATGAGAAATAAATAAGTAAATTGTATGTGATAAAAAAGAATTGTCAACTAAATCGTATTAAATAAATTTAAAATGGATTTATTTGTCAAAGCAGCAGCAAGTTGATGAAAGTTTATTAGAATGTGTTCACATGTATGTGAATGCATGCAGATTTGTTTAATTGATGATTGCAAAATATTTAATTGCCTAAATGATAACAACAATAACACAATAAAATAGTTTATTTTGAGGTTCGCCTAAAAGCGTTCGTTACTTAAACACTATTCATTATTGTAATAGGAGAGCTTAGAAAACATTTTCAGTTTCGAACGTCACATCTCCAACGAGATGTATTTATAATTTTACTTAGCTAAAATTTTTCCATACCGATTTCAGTAAAATATAAATGAGGGTCCCCCCCTCAACAAAACTCTAGGAAAGGCAACAAAACTCTAGGAACTTCATGTGTGACTTCGGATTTGCAGGTTCTTCTAAGAGAAAAGGTCAACTGGCAAAACGGGGAGAAACGTGTTCCTGCCACGACCCGCAAGATAGATGATCCTGGTATTGCTATTTGCTAAATACTGGGCCTAATGGTCTTGCAACAGCTTTCTGTTCTTCGTAAGGAGCTGGATGATGGGGTATGTGCAGGCGCGTCTAATTTGATGTTCCTTGCGGATATCGGGGCACCAACTCAGGTGTCTCGCCTTCCTTTGTTTGCTTGTTGGCGAAGAAAGAATTAATGACCTACTGACCCAGAACTAGAAGTAAACAGATCGTGGCTATTGTTGGGGGGAAAAGCCTGAAACGTTGACCAAAGGTTAACTTACAAAATATCCTGCTTTGATTACGATGGATTATAAAATGCTTTAGCTGTGATTTAAATCAGCAGCAGTAACTCCCGAACATCGTTTTCGGAAATTCAAGCATCATCTGTCATAATGGAGAGCTGGATAGCGATACGCTGGGTGGAGTTGGCTTAGAAGCTGATGTCCTTACAGGATTGCTCTCTAAGGAATTGCAAGTGCTTTGTCAAATCAGCAAGCCAACTTTTGCGAGCCGTGTATGGCAACGATGGAAGCAATAAAAACGTAAAAATGTTAGATAAACATTTCTGTCGTTACAAAAAATTATGTTGAAAACGATAACACGCTGTTGACAGGATGCGAAGCTCGGTGGCCCCTGCGGTGACTGTTGCAAGAAGCAGAACAGCGCAGAAAACAGATAGAAGGTTTATTACAATCATTTTTGCCTATATGTGTACATGGAACTACTTTAATTATTTCCATAGATTAAGGGAAGAAGGCAACACTAAGAAATAAAATTAAATAAAAGCTCTTCGCAAGGACCCATCATTAGTCTCACTATAACTGATTTCAGAATATCATTTTAGTGTTAAGTTTAGGCGAGAAGTTGCCAAAAAAAATCAGGCCACTGATGAATAAAGCGTACAAAAAACATAAAAAAGAAATGTAGTTTCTGTATCGATTAAAAAGATAAAATAGAAACTCATATACGTATAAATAGAAAAAAATATCTAGTAGATTACACAGACAGATGGCACTGAGGTGTGATGCCAGGAGGACGAAAGCCGCGCTAAAACTGGATAGGAAAAGCTTAAGAGCACTGGCGGGGACCCTGTATAAAAACCACTGTCATCTAAATCATATCACAAGGCATGAATTCTTGTTCAATCGGAACAGGTTTTCTGGGGCCCACTTGAAGATTGGTGCGTAGCAAGCAACTGCCGGCCCACCAATCGATTATGGGACAAGACGTATAAAAATGATATTTTTCTTTTATCTCTTATTGCAATATCCAACAGTATAAACATGTTAATTTAATTTATGTACGTATGTGAAAGGAAACATTTCTGCAAATACTTAAGCTATTGATAATTAATGCAGTTGGTGGCAATGACTCGGCATTGCTGTGTCATAATTCAAACCTATAAATGGGCACTCGTTGAGCTTAAGCTGGTATAAATTATAATACTAATTGAAATTATGAGCTCCTTACGAACATTGAATTATATGTATTAGTTCTATAATAAACTATTGCAAACTATTGAAAGCAAAAGAAACCATGCGAATCAAATGAGGCATGGCACTGGAGATCTTTCTTCACAATATTGAAAACCAAATTTAGAAATAAAAATATCCAAAAACGATTTTAATGTGTAAATAAAATTCATATTTTCAATTTCAGTCACAAATAAAATCCAGAGTCGATTTTGATGTGTAAATAAAATTCATCTCTTCAATTTCAGCCACATCGTGAACAACTTGTCTGGATAATATATTTAATCCTTGAGTCTTATAAGTTATTTTAACATGTCTTTTTGTAAATGCCGTTTAAGAATTTCTTTTACGTGAGAAAATCCTATAAAATATAACAGAAATAAAAATTTTACGTATCTTTCTTATTGCCAGTTCAGCGTTGGATGTAATTAAGGTTAGATTTCTGCAAATACTTGTGTAAAAATAATGTTTGTCTTTGCAAACATTTTTTACATGTTGAAAAAACTGTTAGGAAAATTAAAGCTGCCGTTTTGCGAAAAAAAATCATTTCTTTTGCTTTAGCTTCATTTTACATTTCTTTTCTTAAATTTTTAAATTATATTTAAAAAAAAAAACCATAATATAATTTAACAAATACTAAATTAATATGTAAATTTTAAATACTGGGCAACTCAATTCAACTTTGAAAACAAACATTTTATACTATTGGCTTCCCACTTGAAATTTGTGTGGGAAAAATATGTGCAGTGTTCAGCCTGGTAGAAATGACAATCAAGTCAATTTCGTAAGCAGTTGGTGATATTTATTTATCAAATTTTGTGAGAACGAAAAATCGAAAAGAAAGATAATTACTTTTAATCAAGTTGGATGTAATAAAATAACAAATAATAAATTATTCGTAATACATATTACCACATTCGCAAATCCATTCAGGAATAAGAATTTAGAACCGAACAGAAGCCTGAGGCCAAGATGCTTTGGAACCTTTTGTCTGCTTCTGTTGCAATGATGTTAAGCCAGTGTCCACACACAATCTTCAGCAATTGCGCCTGCCAATTCCGAGTTGTTCGGGAAAAAAACGATATTTTTCTCTTGTATGTCCACAAACAGAATCGCTTTTATTTCTATGTATTCTTCAAAAGTAAATATTTCCTATTATACTTTTTTTTTAATTTTAATTAAAGGTTTAAATTGTTGCCGCTGGTTAAAAAAAAACCAATTGGGGATTGAAGTTGACAAGTTCATATTGTAAAGAAATTAATGGTTGAAAAAATGTGGTATCCTATAGAAAAACATTGTTGCATATAGTAATTTCTGTTTCATTTTGAAGATATTAAGCAAATTATGCTGATTTGGTTATTGCCGCAATACATGTGAAATTACCTACATAAACTCGTCTGAAGTAGATTAATTTCGTGAAATCAAAATTTGTAATACCTGTAGAATTTCAGGTGCGCTTGTCATCAAATTAGCGCACCTAACGAATTTCAACCGACTCTCTTTAAAATAAGACGGTAATGACAGCAATAACTTTGAAGATAAAAGATTTTTTAAAAAATTTGCAACAGGATAACGCCTTAGTTTGAACATAATTTGCTTTTTGCGCAACTATAAAGCATTTTAAAGCTTCCATGTGCTATTTTACACAGTTCTAAAAATAATTAGTAATGCGTGGTGCCTTTGCTTGGAATCACTTAAAAAATTCGACTTGGAGTTCAATCGACTGTCTTGAGTGATGAGTTAGCAGAGTATTTGGCCAACAGTCCACTGGGCCTAGATTCAATTCCTCCCAGAAAATTATGGTTGTTTCTGCAGACAAGGAATAAAGCTTTTCCCAATTTTATATTTGTTATGAAAAAAAAGAGATTTTTAATATAATTCAACCAGATGGTATTTAAGTCGGGTGGCCATTCATTGTGATTTATTGTTGTTTCTGAAATTTCTTTTTTCCAAAGTCGCTATTTACTATTCTTATTTGAGACATTCCTGAAAGATCACACCGATGACTGCAGTAGCTTTCGTCTTTGAAATGCAGCAAAAAGCGCCCCACTCGTCCTAGAGTTGTCAAAATTTGAGTTGACACAATTTTTAGTTTTTTACATTTTTTATGCTGCCCACATTTTACGCATTTCATCTGCCTTAATTTTTAATAAAGATTCATGAAATTCATTAAAAAGCATTATGTTTTATTTTGTCGATTTGAAATGCAGTTTGATACTTTTTCAATTCTGGAATGAAATTTTATATTGAATACAAATAAATTAAATTAAATAAATATAAATTCACTTTCCTAAATACCCAAACGTATGTGAAAGGACGCTGTCACGTTTTGTAGAATTATTTAAAAACAAACAAAAACCGAAATCTATGAATTTATTAAAATATTGAATGTGTTGGTGCTGGTTTACACTGTAACAACGGCGTCATCAGGTTGCGTAATGCGAGAAAATTTAAAACAAAAGTTCAAAAAAAAAAATATTCAACAGATAAACAGAAATACATAAATATTTTAATCTTTACGTTTATGCACGTTTTCAGCGCAATGCTGAAATTTCTTCTTACACAAACCACAGAAGGAAAAAATAATTTTTGAAACCATAAATATACATTTATTAATTATGTAAAATAAATATTAAAATGATAAAATTTTGCTCAAAATTTTCAATACAAATTTCAAAAGAATCTTACAGTATTTATTACCAGAATAGAGCAGGCGACATTTAAATTGTAATTTATTTTTATATATTCATCAATAGCGTTTTTCTAGTCGTGTGACATTTGTGTTGACACAAAACACTTGTACAAATGACTTGCATATTTAAATAAGATAAACAAACATTAAATTAAATATAAACAAGAAAAAAGGCAATAATGTGAATGAACAAATATAATTACGGTTTCTGCAATAATTGTTTAGCATCATATTAATTAATTGATAAAGTAATTTATTAAGCTGTTTTTGCAATTTTGCAATTATTACTTTCATGATTTTTCTATATACCCGAGCAGTACAAAAGAAACACTTCCTACTTCTAAGGATTCCGATTTTTGTTAACCCCGCCAGCGTTTGAAAAAAGGGGAGGAAAAACACGTTGCAATTCATGTACGACGGAAGACAATTTCTTAAATTTTTGTTAACATTTTTGGCAATATTAAGATTGTGAAATTGATTTGTGTCCTAATCCGACGGTGGCCTAATTCCATTTGGTGAACTTTACAAGGGCTGCTTACCACCGCCCCTAAATGTGGTTTACGAGGCACGCACAAATGGCAACTTCTCGTGTTATCTTTGCCCGAAAACTGGGGCTGTGTAATTCCTTCTGTTGGTAATTCTCTGGACAGTAAAAGAAAAACGAAGCACTAAAGTGGCCTTAACTGACTCGTGAGTACATTCTCCACCATCTAGTTCCTTACAAGGAATAGAAATTTGTTGCGAGGCAACAGCATCTTAAAGTTGTGCAAACAAACTTGGTGACCAACTGCCGTGCTAACCAAGGGAACCTTTCCCCTCTATACCCTAAAAGCAGAGTACTACTCCAAGCCAAAACCTGTTCTCCTGGTGAGAGAGAGAGAGAGAGAGAGAATGGCAAAGGAAATGAGAAAGATAAAGAGGTATAGTTGAAGGTGCAATGTACGGAATTGAAATAGAGTGCACATGTGGTGTATGTCACAGAACCTGTTTTAATTATCGTTGCTATTTGGCATTTACTACTGGCATTTGCAAGACGTTTTGGAAACATTTTGTGAAAGGCCATAAATTACTTACTAAATCTTTATTCCGTACACAAGCACTTACCCCTGGGTGCCGGTTTTAGTCTGCCATATTCTCAACATCTTAGCACCCTACTTTTTCTGAGATATATAGAGGTATTGCTTTGTCGGTTGCCTGGACAGACAAATTCATAAATAGAATGTCAATAGTCATCCATTTTCTGTTTAGAAGTCCTGCAATGAAATGTTAAGTACTAGGACAGAAACTAGCCCGCTCCCCATCACCCAGGTGAGACGACATCTTGTTACTGTTGCCCAAATGTCTTTCACGTGCTGTTGTCTGCTTTCATTTAATTGTCTCAATTTACAACCATATGACGAGAGGTTGAGGAGAGGCGATTAGGGAAAGGCTGATGTTTTTAATGGACCAAGGTCTAGCAAATTGACTTAGATGGCTCCGAAGTGCGTAGCAAATTGTTGGCAGGAGAAATTAGATATTCCGGTCGCTTGTTTAAGTGGGTTCTAATGTTGTTTGGATCGGTATTTTCAAAAAGTTACCACGTGTGTGTGATTTATAAACTCTATGAAGCGATGGTGGCCGTTGACAAGGGGACTGATTGGATGTGGTCCACCGTAAGATTATGGCAAAGGAAGCGTTCACCTAAATAAAAGCAGTTGGCCACGACAAATAAAAATGACTAAAGCAAACTAACTAAAGACATCATTGTGCAATATAACATCTATGTTTTTTTCTATAGAAACACATATTTTCAAATTAATGCATTTCTTGGTATGCACTTTGAAATGTTCTTTAAGGCATTAATCAGCTTAAAACTTTTAATCGACGGTATAACACCCCCTGATTTATTGCCACTTGCTTCCTGCAACCATTGCTCGATTCCGCCAGTTAAGTTTTTGTTTTCGTTACAATTGTTGTTTTATGTTGCAGTTGTTTTGCCATTATTTTTAGTTGTGTTTTTTGTTTGGTTGGCAACTGCCAGGAAATGGAAAACAAAAAGTTCAAAATAATTAATAAAGGGTAAAGTTTTTTTTGTAATGTTTTATTGACTCAATTTATTTTAAATCAAGCTAAAGAGCATTTGCTCAACTCTGTGAAGCAACTTTCTGTGCAAAAAGTTCAAGAGGCCAACACGAAACTCAAGGAAACGAGACTGCCATGGTGCTAGAGGTTCATTTTGCCGCACCGACAACTTTAATGTTCGTTGTAGCAGCTTGTATGTGTGCGCTTGAGTGTCTGTTTAAATATAAAACTTTAATTCCCAATTATGGGAGAACTGTATAAAAAGCCAATCCTCTGCTGAAGCAACTTATGAATGACTTCGACATTTGCTGTTAATGGTTGACACATTGACGCCGCACAGCCACACGAATAGAAGTTGATTGTTTCCTTTTTGGTAGAAAGTGTTGTAGAGAAAGGAATAATTTGCTTTAAAAGTTTAGCAGCAATAACTTTTCGTCGCATAAAATAAGAAGGAACAATCGTATGAACAACATTTGTTTCTCGTATTTATTATTTCTGAAAGACGGTGGCGTTTTGGCCACTAAAAATTTTAATTTAATTTGCAAAAGGAAAAGTTTTTATAATTTATGCTTGTATGCAAATCTTTATTTTCTAGTTTTTGGTGTTGTGTTTGCTTAAGAAAATGTTTTCGTTAAATTAGCCTCAGTAAACTAAAAGAATGCATTTAAAACATAAACGAATTTATTTGATTTTCAGTGCTTTCTCTGTATTGAAATGAAAAGTGAGTTTTTAAAGTTGATACATAAAATTTACGATAAGTCTTATTATTTTTATCGGCAAAGAACATGTGTTAACAAAGATGGATAAAACCGAGAAGAAGAAAGAATAAAACTGATGTAATAAGAGTCAAAACGACAAGAAAACATATGATTTCAGATGTATGTTTGCGGGTATAGCATTACATGCGGAAAGTACATAAAGAAATCAAACAATATGTTCAATATGCATTTTGTTATTAATATATAATGAGTGTTTAATGTTGGGATACACTTCTTAATTCAAATATTATTTGATTTCAATATGACATCATGTTAAACTTAATGTTAAAACGATCAAGTGAAGCAAAACCATCGCTATTGATATTGAGAAAAATTTGTCTAGTCAAATATATTTTAAACAAAAACAGGGATTCGGTTTAACCGTTAAATGCTCCAGTTTCAAAGAAGAGCTTGGTCCGATTCCGATTTAAGGTTAAATTAAGGATCTATTTTTATCCTTAAAACCTCCAGTTTCAAAGTAAGTAATTAACTTTTTTTTGCACTTTTTCGACTCTTTATTGCTGTTCATAAATGTCGTTTTCAGGATAAAAGTTTTTTCAAGAGAAAAATTCTATCTTTAATCATTATTTGATATGAGGCATGCAGAAATTTTCCCCAATATATCGCTGAAAGAAGAAGAAGAAAATCCAAGATGGTTACTCTAAAGTTAGAAGCGGATACCACGCGTAAATGCGCCAGCATTTAATGTTAAAAAATGTTTTGAATCATTTGCGGCGTGAAATTCAAACTTTTTATTTATTTACAACACAACTAATCGATAAAAACAGTGCTTATACAGGAACATTGATGGAGAGGAAATTTGGTGGCTCTCAAAATCAATTCTTTTCAGTTGTGCTCAATTAAAATTATTAAATCAAATTTTTTCCTGATATGGCACAAATATACAGATATATTCTGAAACCTAATGATTTAAAATTACATGCGATTGTATAATAAACGTATAATATAATTCTTTTAAAATTAATTTTTTGAAATATGATTTCAGAGAAGATCAAATAGTTCCATTAATTTTATATTAAATAAAAATTATTTAATTATAGTTTTGAACGAACTACATGTTTGTTAAGACTATTATTGATTATTTTTGAGTTGCGAAGTGATGTATTTGTTTTTAAACTTCTTGCTGGGAATTTGGATGATACTTTTGTTATTTATTTTAAGTAGTAGATATACATTTTTTAAGCTCTCTTTTAATTGATTAAATCTGCTACTACTAAAAATTTTACTTTGCTACTGCAAAAACATCTTACAATTTTAAATCCCTTTTAATAATTTGCGGACACGAGTTACAACCATCAACTGTGTAACGCTGGCCAGAAAGCACCAAAATAATATGTAAAATAATAATAAATATTTCTAATATATTATTTCCAGTTAATTCCTTGTGAAGTCAAACGCGTGCGTAGTTTTTTTTCCCCTGAAAATATTTTAATGAAAATAAACTTGTGGTAGTGAAAACGAGTTGCTAATAAAATGATTTTTTTTCTTTCGTACTGTTTGAAAAATGAATTCAATTTAATGTAACGCCACATGGAATATAACAATCAACAAAGCCAAATGCGAAATGCAACCCAGTGGATAATGTTTATCAATAAAAGAAATATTTGAAAATTTAAGGCTTGTAACGAGAGCGATCTTAAGCGGTTTGGTCATATCTCTACCAGACATGTATACGAGTATATAGAAAAAATATGTTAAGCCGTTTCGGCCGGCTTACAAGTATCTATTGTTGTATTAAAGGTATAAGCAAAAACCTCTCTACCTCAAAAAGAAATAACTTCCAGGTACAAAAAATTATCGTCAAAAGTTCCTAATTCTTAGAATTTATGATCTTTTTAGTCACATCGTTTAATTCCATACGAGATTATCAAAAAAAGTTTCTCTTTTTTATGGCAGCTCTGACATAAGAAACACTTGCTCCAAATCCAAAAAGTAGCTTAAATTAAAATATTTCTTAATGTTTTGTATTATGATAAGCATAAGACATGTTTAAGGATGTCATGTTTTCATCAACTTTTAAATATTCTTTAATTTATTAAAAACTCCCTTTGAAAAATAAAAGAAAATAGTCTTCAACCAGGTAGTCTTTTGTTTTATTATGCCAGGAGTAAATGTTAAACATTAAAACTCTAAATTGTATATATGAAGAATTGAATTTTTTCCAAAATGTCCCACAGTGCGCATTAAAAGAGAAAAGGAAGCAGAGTCAAAAGAACAACCGAATAAATCAAATTAAATTGTGAAAAATGAAACGCAACAGCAGATTGAGTTGTTTCTTTTTCTGCTTTTAAAACTTACACACATATTTTGTCCTTTATTGGATCAACCAGCCAACCAGCCAACCAGCCAACCAACCAGCAACAACAACTATAATCTTAATAAATTTCCAAACACCGCAAACTTAAACTTTCGAAGTGCAAGAACATTTTTACAAAACAAGAATTATAGTTGAAAAATGTTCACACGAGTTGCCCCAAAATAGAGAATTTTTCCTAAAAATGCGTATGAAATTGATGAAGCAAAATTTAATGCTGCTTAAAAAAGTTTTTCACCAGCGCAGCGTACGAGTAACAAGCGCGTTTTAGTACAAGCGAATCATGGTTATCGAGCATGTCATGCTGTAAGTTCTTAAGATGGTCTGACTATTTTTTTTTTGGTTTCGGTGTGGTTTCGTTTGAAGGGTTTTCTTCTTTCGTTCTCTCTATCTCTCTCTCTCTCTCTCTCTCTCCCACCCTATTTGAAACATGAGCTTAATAAGGATAAAATAAATAAAGTTTTTATTAATCGTTGTGGCTGACATATTGATAAATGGACGAAACTGCGTCAGTGGAGTGGAAGCAATATTAACCGTGGCTGTGAAATCGTATGGGAGTACACATTTCTTCCAATTACATACGATTGAAGGCAGCTGCAGATAAATGACGGAATGCACAAAAAAAGCATGTTTCGAGAGAACACATGATCGCCGCTCAACAATAAATCAAAATTGTAAATAAGTTTTGGAAGTTTATTAAGGGAAAATAATTAAAATAAACAAAATAGGGGGAATGAGTTACATCCATTGCTCTATATTAATTCTACAGTGTGGTTCATAAATATAACAATTTTTGGTTTTGTTAAGTTTTCACTGTTTGGGTTTCTTAATGCACATTTTTAATCCTAAAGCTGGATTCAGTCATTTCTGTGTGTTTAGTTTTTGTTAAAAAATGCTGCTTTTGAGCCAATTGAGGTTAAAGCGTAAAAAAGTATCAATTCGTCTTGGGACTGGATTGGAATTTTGTTATGGATATTTTCTAACACAGGCCAAATTATTTTTATGCGCTTAAACTTTTTTCTGGACCTCGTATACTTATACACTTACATGTATCTAGTTTTACTCGTAGAGGTATAACCAACAAGTAAACTTAATAGGAGTTTTGGACACGTGCACTTGGAACACAAGCACGACATATTGACAAAACGGGGATCCTGGACTTGTTAATAGGTTAAAGCGCCTACGTTGGCTAAAATATTCTGGCAGTGGTTGAAACCAAAATTGGCGCGGAAGGGCCTTTGTTAGCTACAAAGTCAGAGATCTGAGTTCGGTGATTCAAATGTCCTCGCGGTGCTGTTGTCACGCAACAGATTTCTGTTCTTCAAATCTCGAACTATCAACTCAGGTGCATCCAGGGTATTTCTGGCGGAAGGGATTATATAACAGGATCTCTCGCCAAGGAGTTTATTTTATATATCGTTCCTACATAACACAAGAAATTCTAACTATATGGGCAAGAAGCAGTGATGAGCCATTGACAAGTTCACCAAGACATCATCATCAGATTAGGCCATATTGACGATGACATCGTAAACATCAATATTTCTGAATTATTTAAATATTCAGGAAAAAATCTGAAATTTGCGATTCAGTGCAATATTTGCAAAAAAAAACTTTGTAAAAAATTTACCAACTCGTTTATTAATAAGCCGATAGCCTAAACAAAATACATTGCAACTATTAAGTTTTATTACAGTGGGACTCATTATTGCAATTTGTCTTCAGTTAAAAGCGGGATTTTAAAGGTCTGGAAAGGTTCGATACTAAACATTTTTACCCACGCAGTTAAAACAATTTTCTATATTAATATTGAAACAACTATTGTCACTGATGATTTAGTGTGATGTGAGGCAGTTTAAAATTCCTTAATTTATTATGTGAAGCTGGTTTTGGGTAGAACCTTGTAAAGTATTTCAAAACAATTAGTGGTGAAGCATCAGAAATTAAGAATTTCTAGAAAACTAAAAATTTATAAGAAATGAAGAAACAAGAGGAACAAATATTTCATTTTGTGCACAAATTGCCAAGACATATTTAGTTATGAAATTGTGCAGTTTGTGTTGCCAAACACTCAACTTTTGGAAAGGAATTTTAATTTTATAACTGAAATTATTTTATTCGATTTCCTTTTCTTCCATTAAGTGTTGGTCTTGTTGGAGCTTTAGTTAGATATTTGTTAAGAATTCTACAATGACACGAGCCACAACTTTGCTTTCTGTCTTTTAAGTTTTGCACAGATTTATAAGAGAAAAATTGTGCTGGCAAAATTATTATCACAAAATTGGTTGGAACCGATTTCAATGAGCGCTGCAGCATCACAACTCAACTCTTTCCTTAGGGGAAAACTTGTAAATAGTTTTCAATCTTTTAGTTGAAACTTGTGCTGAAGGGCAATATTTTTGTTTATCGCTTAAACAATCTCGCTTGCCAGCTATAGCGTGTAAAAAAAAATGTAAAATTATTTTATTATCATGGCTGCAATAAAACTTTTTACAAATGTTTGTCTATTTTCTTTAGTTTAATTCACACAAGACAACAAACTGCTTTCTTTTGCGCATTTAGAAACAAATTCGCTGCCTTTTCCCCTACAATATTATTATTATTGTAAATGAGAAGAAAGAATTTTATGAATTTCGTTTTAAGTAATTTTCACATTAAATATATTAAACCAGAAGCGGAAAAAAACTGGCAGGAAGTTGAACAAAAAAAAAAAGCTGAAATGAAAAAGACTTAAATGAGAGTATCAGGAAGAATAAGAATGAAGCATATACTTGTGGCACACACCCTAAAACAGTAGAGGAAAACAGAATAAAATTCACTTGATATACATATATATATATATATATATATATATATATATATATATATATATATATAAAATTTTTAATTCACTGCACGTTTTGCATAAAAATTCTTAAAACTAAGCCAAAGAATTGAAAAACGGACTCACGCATAAGCAAATGCAAAAGCACTCGCAATCACACTCACACTGACGCGCACAATCACACACACACACACGCACACACACACTCTCAAAACACACCAATGCAAATTTAAGGATTTAATTGAAATTAAAGAAATTGAAAAAATTAACTGCAACTGAAGCAAAGAAAGAAAATAAAGAATGCAACTTAGGACGTTGAGTAAATTGTTAAACAGAAGAAAATAAAAGCAATACTCTGCTTTTATTTTTGTTCTGCTTCCACACATTTAAAACAGATTAAATTTTGTTCTTTATAACATTTATTTTGTTTTTGTATTTTGCTTTGTTTTTGTATGGGAATATGCCGGAAAGCAAAGAGAGAACAAAAACTTTAATTACTGAAACTCAACAAAATTTTTAACTTAAATGTATTATTTATTCGCAAGTGTAATTTTAATTTATGTGCTTTCTTTTCAAACTGTATTTGGCTTATTTTTTTGTTTCTTTTGTTTTAATAAAAAAAAAACGGTTTTGTTTTGGTGCTGGTTGTTGGTTACAAACAACCAAACCACCCAAACCCGCTGAAATTACGATAATTTTAATTTTTTTGCAGTTGTTGCTGCACTTCAGCTTTTACTTCATTCAACCGATAAGTTGGAAAAGTGTCATGTAGCCCATGCAGTAGGCAAAACTTAATTGTGAGCTGGAGTGCCTTGATTTTTGCATAAAATTAGTCGTTGGCGGTTTTGGAAGTACATTCATATGGTTATGATTATATTTATACATTTTGGCTATGATTATTTTCGGTAATTCAGACTATTAGGAGTTTCGTACATCGTCCCAATTGTTTTCAACTCTTCATGAGTGAACACGTTCCAACAGCACATACAGCTGTTAAGAAAGCTCTGAGTGTAATGATGCCCAAAAAAGGCAAAATTAAATGTTATGATAAATATAAGTACAAGAACATTAATTATGAAAGAAGAAAAGAGTCCAATTTGGTAGTCAAATGAGGTTCATTCTTGACAGTATCTCGTGTGCGGGTACAAAAAAATCAAAGTCTCGCTAAACCAATTTTTGTTGATTTTGTTCAATGTAAAGGTCGTTTTTGAAAATCACTCAAAACATATAAAATGACAAAAGCAATTTCTCTTACTACTTGATTGCTGCGTCTTTTGGCTGGTCTCGTATCATTGACATTGATTTACCAAATCTTAATATCAATCATACGCCCCGTTTAATTTGAACTGCAACATACACACAAACACATATTCTGGGTTTTTGGAGAGCAAACATTGTATGATGGTGCGAATGAGCGATATTCCAATCTATAGCAGTTTTTAGTGCCGCTTTTTGAGTTTTAATTCCTACATTAACAGAAAGGTATCGAAGGTGTTCTTTTCAATTATATTAAAATTATTTTAATTAGAAAGAATTTTTTAAAAAATACATATTTGTATGATGGGTGATTCAAGTGTATCAATATTTATATAAATAATACAAATATTAATTCCATATGAAACCTTTTAAAAAAAGTAGATGTATCTCTGTAAATATTGCTTTTATCGCAAAAATAAAAGAATTTGGAAAAGCTTAACTTTTGGTAATGGAAAATTGTACCCCTCGCATTCGTGTCACCGCAAAACACCTTGACAGATGCTGTTATGGTCGATATCGGAGTACTTATAATGGCATTCATATGTTTTTTGAAGAAAAAAAAAAAAAAGATTTCTGTTAATACTTTTTTGCTTTTCTTTTCAACATCTAACCTTTCTATAAAAAGAAGTTTTGTACAAAGCAAATTCTGCCCACTTTCCTATTTCTGCAACCTTTAAAACAATCATTTTCATTTTGTGTTTGCAAGTGCAAAACTATTTTGTATTGTTAAAATATTTCCAACATCAACATCATTACCATCATCATTATCGTCGTCATTATCGTCACCAGCTTTGTCGACAGTGTTGTGAAAGCAAGAGACAATTTCGTTTGTGTTGTTTTTGTGATATTTTAGTGAACAAAGAATGCATGTTGGATGACAGTGAATTTATATACAGTTGACAGCATTGTCGATGTAAGAAAAGAATGTTAAATGACTTTTTTTCTTCCAAAACATTCATCAAGGACAACAATGTTCGTTAGAATACAAATTCATTGACACTTTCACACATCCCTGCGAACAGCTTTAATTTCGACCCTCTAGTTAAATAAAAGTTGTGGATGGTTAAAAACTATAAGGTTAAAATTTTTTGAAGGGAATTCCTTATGAAAGAAATTTTTAATATTACTAAAATATATTTATGAAATTCTATGAGATTCTCTACATATTAAATTAGTAAATTTAGATTGTTTTTGTATCCTTAAACTTTTATAATATCCAATTAACTTTTCTGTGCTTCCAGAATCTTTTGCAGAGAAGTAAGATACAAATAAAGTTTTAAAGAAAGAAAAAAATTAATTTAGAAGGAATTGGACTTAAATTTATTTTTAATTTAGTGAAATCTGTTGTTTATTTTTTTTTATACTTTGCATGATTCATGTCAGAAAAATGAGTTTTGGGCAAAAAACTTAGTTAACTTCTGTTGTTTCTTAAGCCTCTAACGAAATGAAAAAATATCCTAATTTTAGTTTAAAATTTTGTATTCAATAGGGAGTACTTTTTTACGATTTTCAGTTTAAATTGAAATGCTTTTAAAGACACGGTGCAAGAAAACAATTTGTGCTCAAAATAATAATTCTTCTGCCAACAGAGTATTTAAAAAATGTATAAATGTGTTGGCGTTTTAAAAGCTTTTATTTGGAACTAATTGAAGATTGCAGCCTTTTCAAGAAAAGCGACAAAAAGGATCGTCTGAAACTTGGGTTGTTGTTATACGATGTGTTAAGAAGACTTATTCAGAATATTACAAGCGACATTTTGCTGATTGCATATCAGCAAACGCTCAACCTCTACAGGAAATGGGTAATTTTTGTTCTTTCTATGAAAAGGAGCAAAAATCGGGCTTAAAACATTCTACGAAAATATTTACTATAAGATTCTATCATAAGTCTCCGAAAGTTGAGAGTTCAACTTTAGTACGAAATAAGCAAAAACTGAAAGTCTGGTTGGTTAAGTCTACTATAATATCGCGCAGAAAAGAATGGAACAGATTAACTTAAATTAAGGCATAAATGCCAGGTAACAGTTTAATGTTAAATGTTTGGACACAAGAAAATAGACACATAATGGAAATTTTGTCAGGTGACTTCAATCCTGACTTTTACAGAACTAATAACAGTGGCATCCGGAATGATATGTAAGTATTTTAGACTGGACAGAATAATAGCATCTGCAGTGTTATTTTTAATGTTTGGAAAGGTTTTGTTTACAGCCAGCGATGTTTTCGTGAAGTTTTGATCCATGGAAATTTCACTATTTGTTGACTTTTTTTTTAACATTCTTGATTGCATACATTTGTTATATATTTCATATTTCCATATCTCAGTGGAGCTAAAAACTTTCCAAAAGTAAAATGTTTTATTTTAATAAAAATGAAATACAATTTACATATTTAATTATTAGAGGTTTGCTTTCAAAATACGAATCAAATATAAATCACTTAATGAACATTCACTGTGTAAAAGTTGGTAACGAAAGTGGAATATAATTAGAGGACAATTCTGATTTCATATCTAAACAATCATAATTTTTGAATACCAATCCTTTCCACGTCTGTCTTTTTTATAAGCAAATTAGAACATTTTGGCAAATCTTTTCAAATCTACTGACGATGACAAACACGCTCGTAATGTCTACCGCTACTTACAGCTGCAAAATATCGCTGCGTAAACAGCTGGGAAACCACTAAAAATTCTATTTTTTTTTTAATTTAAAATAAATTTTGAAGCGTTTTTTAAACAATATTTTTAATATTCTTTAAGCCTGACATCTTTTTTCCCTTAGGATGTAGTTCTTTTTTTGCAACTTTCTATAAGGTACTCTATAAGTCTACACTGCCTGGGCCACACTAACCACCAAACACCATTACAGTTTCCACCACAAAGTAAATTGTTTTATGCTGATTACGCGCATTTTCATACGTTTAAGTGACGTCCAATTGATTGAGTGCACTTCGCATATGAAATGTTGTGACTGGCCAAAATAGCAATTGCAATACGATCCTTCACAACATTCAATAAAATTAATATAATATTAAGATTATTAAGTGAAAAGTATAAATGCCTTCATCTGTGAAGTAAACAAGTTTCAGTGTGTTTAATCATGCCTCAACAATCGTATTCACCTTGGGACTTTTCCTTGTTTCAAGGATTAAGGAAACCCCTGAAGGGACGGCAATGTTTGAGGACAACAAAAATAAATAAGAAAAGGGGAGTTTCTAATAACCAGCTCCGCTTTAAGAACTGACTTCTACGAATAATCGGTAGTCGGTTAGGGGAAAGAATCTTCAACAACAAGCTTTCACGTGATTTCAAAAGAAAAGATAAGTATAAAAAGCTGATTTTACGCAGCTTTAAACTGAACAGATCACCTAAGGGAAAAATTGAGCCGATCATTTAATCGAATACTTTTACTTCAATCGTGTACCATTCAATTTCAATTGATTTCGTTCAGGTGCTTCATATCAGAGTTGCCTATGCATGAAGGTGCTTGTTTCTTCAGCTCTCTTCTGTATATAAACTAAGACTTTAAGGTAGAAAATGTTCTGAGTGTAAACGCTGACTTTTTAATTTTCTTCTCAAGTTGCTACCAAAATTAGTTTACAGGTACAAGATGGTTTTTGAAATATGTCTTTTTTATTGTTGCAATATCCAAATTACAAATGAGGTAAAAGGAAATCAGAGAAACAAAACATGAAACACAGTAATCATATCTTTTTTCTACCATTTTTGGTTTTCTATAAAATTTGCCTACAAGTAAAAATACATGATTCTCGTACAAAAACGTGACATACAAATCAGTGTATAAATGCCGTGTAAGTATTTACTACATTTTCCCATTAAGCTTCGCGGATCGCATAGAAATATCAGCAAAAGAAAATTGTTTCTAATTTTATTAAGAAAATTGTCAGCGTATTTATTAATCTTTCTTGACTCTAATTACATCTGGGGCATGTTTATTTTAAGGTGCCTGCGCTGCGGGAAGAATTTTTTGTTTGTTTCAAACAGCTGCTTCGATAAAGCTACAAGGGTTGATGATGAGCTGTTGGTTTCAAGTGAGCGATACAACGACCGGCTAAATCTTTCGTTATTGAACGAAAACGACCGGTCACACAAAACGAACGATCCCGTTCAACTCTAACGCCCATAACCTGATTTAATATTAAAATATTCATACTTCGTAGAGGTTTGTTAATTTAAAATCTTTTCTTGTTGTACTCGTATTTGTCTATCCCGGGGCTAAAAAAAAACCCAACAAACAAACAAAAAAGTTGAGTATTTTCTGTTGTTATTATTATTTGCCAACTTTGGTTTTCGAAATCGCCTTACAAGTATTTTGAGCGTTCGCTTTATTAAATATTAACATGATTTTATACTTAAATTGTATTTTTTCTGCTTCTGCTTATTTCAGTTTGTTTAAGTTTGTTTCTTGGCCAGCAGGCTGAACATGAATAAATACTTTTTAATATTATTTTACTATTTATGTATGTATGTATGCATTTATGTATGTATGTATGTATTTAAATCTAAAACAAGTTTGAAGAAAGAAAATAAAAACTGAACAAAAACATATTTATTTTTGTTGTTGTTTAAATTACCCTTTTAAAGCTGATTTTAAATAATAAAAACAACACAAGATATTTGTAAATGTTTATTTAGAAAGAAAAAGAGAACATTCAAATATTGAACCGACCGACAGATTTGCATAAATAATTATATATTATTTTCTTTGCAAACAGCTTAAGACGAGAATAGGCAACAAAAAGAAATTTTGTGTAAAAGATGTATTTAATAATAAAAATTAAGAAACTAAAAATTTATGAAATATTTTTTAGTGTTGTTGTAATTTTAGTTCAGTTAAAGATGTTCCGTTTTTGTAACTTAGTTATTATGTTATTAATCAGGCTTAAAGTTTTCTTCCATCTTTCCAAATTCGTTATTAAAACTTACATATATATGGACTTTGAGTTTGGGGACAGACAGTAACCCTACTGGTTACTACTCTACTCGAGCATATAAGAAGTTTTCTTAGTTTTTATTTTTGATGCTTCAGAAAACGAAAATCCAAAAAGGTTTTTCTTTGGAGTAAAATTGCTTTGAACAGAAAATGTTACATTCATTTATGAATTTAAAACATTTTTCAGAAAAAAAAATATATGTAGATTGAATTTCGTTTATGAAGCGAATTGCATTTGGCGACTTGGCGAATTGTTTTTGGAAATTATGTTTTATTTACGCATGCGCTGCATTTCTTTTTATGTTCTAAATACGAGTATGAAGTTTTCTATTAACAATATATCTATGGAGTTTTATCATAGCGGCTTAAGTCAAGTTAAGGCGAAAATAAAAGTTGCTAAGCCAGAATTACGAAAATAAATCATCAATGATACAAAAAGAACATACAATATTTTTTCAAATTAATAAAGTTAGATGCAATTTTCGTTATGATAAATTCCCACAGATATATTACTTAAGACATCTCTTAGCCGGTAGATGGCGTTGCAATATTGACAATAGATGGCTTGAAAAGAATTCAAAAATACTAGTGAAATTCTAATATGTTTAATCGTCGAGGTTAAGTGGAACAAATTTTTAATAAATAGTTTTTTAGGATAAAGATAAGAATACAAGAAATTGTTATTTTTCCGTTCAAATCGAATATCAAAATTGCTGCACAACTTTTAAAGCCCCAGAATTAAAGTTTATTTTTGATATTCTGATTCATGTGTAATATTTCCTTTTCATAATCCTCAAGTTTATGATCTCTTTGTATTTAAAAAAAAAAAAAAAAAAAACTTAGCGGATAATAATTTTTAAGATCGATGTGCTTTTTTATAAAAAAAAAATTAGCGGATATTCGACGATTTTTGTTTGTCGACAAAGCAAAGGAAACACGGATCTTCTCTTTTTGCCCCTTAAATCTACAAAAATGTAAAAGCGCCAGCCACCTGCGCACTCATGGCAAATTTCAGGTTTAGTGCTGCGACGACATAAAATTTGCTCATTTTTTTATAGTGGAATTTCTTAAAATTCTTTTACGTCTACAAGCAGCAGCTGACAAAATTTTGCTGCTCTCATTCTCGTGCTCCTTTGACGTCAATACAATACATTTGCATTTGAATATTTTTGACAAGCAGAATAGCTTTTGTGTTGTATTGTTGTAATGTTGCTTCAGTGCTCACACCATGTGGAGTTATTTACAGTTTGATTTATCGTGCTACTGGCATTTTTTGAAAATTAAATTACAAATAAAAAACCCCAAATAAAAATTTTAAAAATTTTGATATGCGGTAAAATATTTTTTAGGAAAAAAAAACGAAACTTGACTGTCTGAGTGGGCTAAATGTGACTAATGCATAAATATATTTGTCTAAAACCATTTTTCAAACTATAGCACAATCGTTCAGAGTCTAATGATTTATGGAAAAACATTTTGAGATAATGTTCTATCCAGCCCAATTTAGCCCAAGAAGATTAAACATCATTTTCAAATCTTCAAAATTCTGCAAATGAAAAGAAAAGGACATCAATAGGCTTCGCTCATTTATCATAGTTTTCTTGAAAAAAGGATTTTCGGCGAAGCCAGTATAATCGCTTTGTTTTTCATGTTGGTTTGACTAGATACTGGGAATGAATACAGGACATAATTATTTATTAACACAACTGACAAAACCATTTCTCCTCATTTTCCACAATTCTTGTACAATATCGCATGGAACTATTCGTAATAAATTATTATTCGTATTATTCGTATTAACCTATTATTCTCGTTGAATAAAAATACAACATCAATCTCTGTAATCCTTCATTCAATTACCATTCATACAGATTTCGCACATCTCTTTCACTCTCGTTTAGATACCTTTTATTTTTAACCGGAAATGAGCCATTGAAGTGTGAAGTATGGAATTGAAAGGAATGACAAATAAAAGATGATTGGAAAACTAACATAAAACTGAAGCAAATTGTGATTAAGTGTTGCATCGAAAACAAACAAGATATATCAATTGGTCATAAATATGATAATATTTCTTTAAGAACTGCTATAAAGAATAGATCAATAAAAATTCGTGAAATTCAAGGGAAAAATAGACTAGAAATTGTCTGTCACACAGTGGACAGTACAGGTTTTAAGCGGAAAACTTTGAATTAAATAACAACAATGATCATGTTAAGAGGCGGCAATTGACAACCACTTTTTATAGAAAAACTTAGTTGTTTCTTCTAACGTTAAGGTTGACTAGTATTTTGAGGCCCAACCAATTTTTTACGAACTTTATATCGATCATACTGTTATCGCAATATTACTATTGTGCGTAGTTTTATGTTGTTCAAGCTGTTAGCGAACGTTAACGTTCGATACCATGGGATACTTCACTAAATTATTATTAAAAAAGCCATACACGATAACAGCATGATCATCAAATCAGTCGATTGAGATGTCAGGTCAATCGCCTGGTGAATAGTGGCACAATTTGTGCTGGCCTTACATATTATCGCGCGAATATTACAAAACTTATTAATGCTGAAAAATTACACTGCAAGCACAAGGACACTAGGCCAGAGAAGGTTTGGTTTTGTATCTTCTTTGTGGTTCTTGCAGACAACCATCTCGGTTTGCTCAGAATACTTAAGTTTCCATACTTTTATATTAACAGGAATAAAAACAGCAAAGAGTGTTAAAGAATAATTGTAAAAAGGAATAACAGTTGTGCGGTTTTAACGCGTTTAATGCTGTTTTCAAGGACTAAATTGGGATAATATAATTTTATATTCAAAAGGTCTAAATCGGCATCACTGATTATATGAGAGTGAAAAGTTGCCGTTCAGCCACATTTTGTTTTTAATAAATTACGTTCGAAAACTTTGTTAATGACATCCAATTCAACATTTTCGTCTTGTTCTGCTTTCAAATTAGTTTATAGCAAAAATGTTAACAAAACTTTAACAATAATATGGTTGTCTTTGAAAAAATATTTAAGTTTTTATAACGCCAATATCAAGAATTATTGAAATCATGGTTTTAGTGAAACATTTTTTTTTGAACCTTTTTGTTGCAAATATTTTTGTTTTTAAGATCACCAAAACTCATATTTCTGTTAATCGAGTTCAGAAAACAAAGTTTAAAAAATTATATTAAAATTGTTCTTCATATATGTACATATGTACATATGTTTCCTTTTAGTCTTATAAACATAAACGCATTTACGCAGGTAGGTACGCTTATGTGCGCATGTATGTATATCTTATCTACATAAATCCAACCTTATTCCCTTTCAACTTTGATTTGCTTCCCTAACTAAGGCAAACGTATTAGATTTTCAAATATGTTGCCAGCAGCTGTTGTTGTTGTTGTATTTTGTTCTTTTAAAAGTAAAATATTAGAAAACTTTGAAGCGTATCTGCTGCACCCACATACATACACACATACGTACGTAGAAATGTTATCCAAAAAGCAAACATGCGTTTAAAAAATGGCAACCATCACCTGCCTGTCTCTTTATATAAATTTGCATAATTTAAAGACAACAAAATGTATAGCAGAAACGTTGAAACGAGAAAAGAATTGCCCTCGTGCTTACATGCCATACGATGCAGATTCTTCACAAACTTTGAAATATTGCATTCGTTTGTTTGCGAAACGAGAAACGTGATTGAATTTACATTTACATTTTGTATTATCACGTAAAGCATTTAAAAACTTTCCAGAGTTTTCCATCGAACCCATATGAAAGGCTTCCATGAAGCAAAATGCTTCCACCATGCGAACTGCGTGCATTCAGAAGCAGATAAACACACACACACACACACACACACTAAAGGAGTTTGCTGATTATCCTTAATAAACCTTAAGACAACGTGAACTATTACAAATCGTTCACTTTAATTCCACTACTTTGATTTTAATTGTGGTAATTTCAATTCATTCCAACGAATGTTTTTAATAATCCTTGACCAGCGAATATTGTGGAATACTACTTCGTTCGCACTAATCAATTCTTCTTCTGTACAAAGTGAACCTGTTTGCTGCGCATATCAAAGTTATTTGTTAAATATCTAAGTCATTTTTTTAAACTTGAGGTCTTTTTGTTCCAGCGGTGAATAGTGAAAAAAAGTGTTTAAAGTAACAATTTTAGTGGAATTTTGTAAAAAGAATGAGAGTATTTTTTTTATTTCCTACACAAAATTTGTTAGGAAATGAATTTGACACAATCTGCTATTTTCTGTCTACACATGAAATTGCAAAAGTGACCAGAATATTTGTAGCAAATACTTGTACTATTTGCATATATAACATTTTGAACAGGATATGAGGTTTCCCAGGGAATATATTCCCACAACAGTTGTCCAGCATTTTATTTCACGAACACTAGAATATAAATATCAGAAGTTATTGATGTTAATCGTTTCAAGCGTCTGAAATCAGTGAACTAAATTTTGAAATTTGTGTGTTCCAATACTTTGGGATAGCTTTGCCACATGCATGACTCTCTGTTTGCCCTCATTAGGACGTGAAAAGACCCCTGTTCTAGTTCACGAATGTTTAATACTGGAGCTACAGCAAGATACGAGACATCTTATTACTATGAAACTACCGGCTACGAGCCAATTCTTTATCCCGTTCCAGAGCAATATATCGGTTATGATTCACTTTAGCCTTGTTCTTGTCCGAACTTGTATTTATTTGTTCTTGGCCTTTAACGTTCTTTGGCGTACAATTTCTGTGTCATAAGAAAGTACTTTGGGTTGCATATTTTGTCTTACTGTATTCCACACTGAAGCACTCTGCCCTTCGCATTATATAGCAGACGGGATTCCTCGGTTGACGCGGAAGTTCTCATATGAGAATTCAGTTGTGCAGGCGCTTCAGAAACCTTCACCTAATGGCAACATTCCTGCGACGGGTGGGCAACCAGAAAGTCACAAAGGAGCAATATGACGCAATATCAATGAGATTGTACACTGTATCGTGACTATACACCAGGGACAGGCCAAAAAGCAATAAAATCGGTGAATTTCCTAGGGCCGAGGTCTACCAAACAAGACTAAAATATCGTTCTGCTTTTCAACAACTTTATGACCACGGTTATGTGGGATAAAGGTGGAGTCCTTCATATCGACTAGCTTGAAAAGGATACCGCGAATACCAGCTGATATTTCTCAAATATTTTGGATAGTTTCGGTCAAACAACTTCATCGGGTGAAAAAAGTGTTGTTGCATTATCATTTTGGCAAAAGCCACCCAGAATTCTACCCAAACTTAGCGATCATTTAAAGTTTAAAGAAATGTCTGGCAACAAAATGCCCGCCCAATCAAAGCTTGCGATACCATCAAAGGGAGAATGAGTGTCGGTCATAGGTTGAAGTGCCTACCTCGGCTGGAATGTTCTGACTGTGGTTGGAACCTTAAAACACAGGATCGGAGGCCTTAGTAGATACTGAAGTAGTGGTTTACTTGCGGTGACATAAATTTCTCGTCTTCGTAAGGAACTAGATGGTGGGGAATGTACAATGATGTTCTTTTGGGATTTCAGACCACAAACTCAGGTGCCTCGTACTTCCGCACTATCTAGTAAATTACTGGCAGGAAGGATGCGATTGCCAGAGCAAAATTGGCAGAAGTTGGCGATAGTGAGCCATTGAGAAGTTCAGTTGGCCTTTTATCAGATTAGGCCATAATCGCAGGCATAAATCAATTCCACAATCTGTTTCCAAAAACATGGGAAAAGGACAATGTTTCAAATAAATTTATATTGTATACATTTTTCAAATTAAAAACTTATTTTTTGTATAAGATTAATTTATGTGTAAATATGTATGTAAAAACTTTAAACATGTCATCTCATGATTCTGTTCTTTTGAACTTTTGTTGCAAGTTGAAACTGGCTAAAGTTCAACGTGCAGCTACGAGCAAACAAAGTTCTCAGATGGTTTCATACAAACACATGAATTTGATGCATAAATATTTCGGCAGAAGCAGAAACTTTACCTTAACATCCAATTTTCCCTCCGCCATATTCAATCCTATCCATAGACATATTCATTTTGGGTGCAGCTTTTGGACTGGCTGTTGCATTCGTGACACAAAGTGGAATGAAGTATGACGTTTGAAAAACGAATATGAAAGGCAACCGGAGAGATTGAGTTTAAGGTAAACCATTCACTATGGAATTTTAAAGCTTTTCTGTACTTCTGGTCGTTGGGTTGTCTTCACAATTTGTTTTCCTTTCATTGTTTTTGTTTTTTTAATTTTTTGTTTGTTAAACTTCTGCGTCGTTAAATACAAAGTTGTGTTTAGTAATGCCTTAATGGTCCTAGAGATGTTGTTGCACATGCACACACCGTTTGAGCTGGTGCAACGTTCAACACAGAGTAAGTGGGTTGTGCAACAAAAAATGGAAACACTACAGAAAAATGAGTGAAAGTATGTGTTAAGGTACACAAGGCTAAGTTGTCTTTTGAAGCATTACTGTCATTCCGCAAAGAGAAACATTCACCATTTTCTATCTACAAACAAAAACATTTCCTCCCATTTTGGTATCACAAAAACTTACGCAATGGTCTTTCCCCTGGTTCCTGCCTTTTTTCAATATTTTCCTGGGCTTTTAAATACCCTTGAATCTTTTGTGGTTTCAATAACTTAGAGATGAAGTTAGAATTTAGTTTAATTAGGTAAATAAATGAAAAAGTTTTTTTTCCTGCGAAAAGAAAGAATTTTGTGTCGAATATGCGCGAACTAAATTGAAGTTGGGAGCATGAATAATGAAACCATTAGAAAATTAATTTGTTTTTGAACTTAAATTGTTTTTTAATATTAATTTACTCAATTAAAGTTGTACAAACATATTTAAACATTAAAGGCGTTTCACATTCATGTTCAACTTCCTAAGACGTTTATCGCTAATTCTTGTTTTTGCTGTCAGTAAATTTGTTTAAATTCCGGAGGTTTGTTTTAGTTGTCTTAAAATAGAAAATATAAATCTCAACTAATTCAAAATTAAAACTTGCTAAACATAGATATGTTTACGGTAGATATTTGAAAACACAAAAGGCACATTTGTGTTTTAAAAAATACGTGTTAATTAATAATAAATAAAACCTACTTCTTTCGAAGCCCCTCAACTTTAACTAGAAACTTTAAAAACAATAGAGCTAAAAACATTTTACGCTGAGTGTAGCCCTGAAAAAGGAAATTAAAATTTATTTATGAGCCCTATGGCAAACCACAGGTTGGGCTTAAAAATTCATGAATGAATATGTAGTTGTTTATGGTAAAGAAATAATTATTGGGGCTCTGCCCCAACGTGTCTGAGTTTATCTGTATAGTTTTTGGTTTTTGAGGCGCCTTAATCGGTATGTTGAGCTGTTTTAAATGTTTGCAACCAATTCTCTTGCTGTTTTTTAATATGACTCGTAAAGAAAATGAAATGATTTTGATGGCAACCCATAGAAATCATAATGCGGTAGTTCCAGAATTCATTACTAAATAATTACTGCTCTACACAGAAAACAAATTGATGTTCAATAACAGAATTAGCGAATTCATTTAATAAATTGTTTGAAAACAGAATTTTAAAAGAGGTGGATACTTCAAACAGGAACATTGGAACAATAATTATTTAATAAAAAGAGCCAATATTCTAACTTATTCTATCCCATCAAGTCGACAACAAAAAAGTCTCGCGTTTACACTCGTCCTTGCCAAAAAATGATCGTATCTTAATAATACTTGACGTATACCAGACATAAGATAAACATAAAGACCGCCAACACCATTCAATTGTTGTACACATCGATTGTCCAAGTTTTCTATGTCAAGTTAATGTGACTACGACGTCGGCTCTGGGAATAACGGCGATTACCAACAAAGAAGATTTTTTCTAACTTCAAACGTTTGCATTTCTACTACTTCTTTAGCCAAATATCAAATACGAGAGAAATAAGGACCGGCAAAAATATTTATTGTAAAGAAAATAAATGTTTTTTACACAAAATGCTTATTTTTTTTTTAGCAATACTTTTTTTCTGTGCAGCTTTGCACTAGTAGTGCCTATTTAGCGGCAACTGCCTTTTGCATGAGTTGATTTAAGCTAAAACTTTAATTAAAAACTTTTTGTCGAAAGTGTCACTAAACAAAAGATGACCAGACATGAGTAAAACAATTAGAGCTTTGACTGGTTTCGGTTTTATGTTGAGCGAAACGCTTACAGCTAAGCACAAAATAATTAGTTATGCCTGACGATTTAAGAGGAATTTTTCAATTTTAATATATTTTTTGGCATTTTTGTTGCCATAAAACTAAAAAAATCGACATCAGACATCCTTTTTTATTTACTTAAAAATTTCCGACAAATAAATGCTCACATGTATTATTTGTAGATATGTATGTACATACATACAAACATATATGGATATAGTACATTTAAAGCAAGGCAGAAGCAAAAACCCTAATCTTACTTGATATTAAGGGCCATGGCACTTATGTCCCTTTTGTGCTTTTCAAGTTTTTCTGGGTCTAAATTTTTTGGTAACTGCTCTGCAACGTTGTTAACCAACCAGTCCACCATGTGCTTTTTGTGGATGCGACGTTCGACAAACTGGCACTCGACCTGATAGTCCAAGCAACGTTTCACATCATTATGGACTTGCATCAATGCTTCTCTGTAGCCTGCCTCAACTTGCACGGCAATATTTTCTCTTTTTACTTGCATAAGCATAAGATTGCCCTCTGCTCTCCATTGTTCGAGTTCTTCTCGATCGATCAGTTGTTGCAGAGCTTGTAGCTCCTCTTCTTGTTGTTTTTTCCAACTTCTCTCAAACATATCAATTTGCTTATCGGCGTAATTAGCTGCCTTCGGTCCCAATTTTTTCACAGCCAAAACGCACAATATGCCCATTGCAAGGCCTGTATAAAAATTGTGGTCACATACGTAAATCTCTTTTGAGAACAAATAGTTGAGGAGGCCAACACCATAGACATATGGTCCCGTTTTACCAGTTTTGGAATAGAAAAATTCAAACCATTCTTCGGGTATAAAGCCGTAGCGTACCTTGTCCGGATAAATAGGGCGCAGTGGGCCACAACCACAGGTATGAGTGTAACCGGTACCGATCGGAATCGCCTGTGCTAAGCCAACCCGACGTAAATATTGCGGAGTCAAAACGGAGACCGGTGCGTGTGGTACTACTCGCTTTTGAACTTTATGAAGTAATTTACAAAATATGTGCATATTAGCTGAGAAAACTTATGTGATTATCATAAATATATAAATAAAAATAATATGTATGACAGCAGTTCTCAAAATATAGGAAAAGTAACAGAATGGCTCACATAAGAAAAGAAAAAAAATAGCGTGAGTCGTGTAGGAAGGGTTTGCAGCCCTTGGAGACTATCAAACAAAACTGTCAATCATTGCATAAGCATTAGGGACGTAGGCTGGTCTCTTTAAAGGGGATGTACAAAAAACATGTCAATCACCACATGCATTTCAATTCGTAAAGCTTTTATTAAAGCATCTGCACTTTTTCATGGTGGCAAACACAAATCAAATGATTTATTTTTGCCTGGTGATCGTCACCGTCAAATAAAAAAGCAACCATTGCCGACATCTTGTACGTTCGTAGCCGAAACAATACGACTGCACGCACAGAACTATGTGATTGAGGGTCTTTTCGACACGATCAAAATGCTTGTTCTTTTGGAAAAGCCTGATGACGCACCAACCATTTGATTTTATGCTGTTCGTTTGGAAGAAAAATTAAATTTATAAAAATTTTTTATTCCGATATTTGTTTTTCAGAACAACGAAAATTTTTTTGGGCTTGATGGTTAAACAATACACACACCTCAATATGTGACCCGAACAATGATCATCAAGTGTCTTTAGTGTCATACACATGTGTCTAAATACTAACAAATTTTCTATCTATACCCGCTTGTTGTAGCAGATCCGCCTAACGTACGGCACAAGATCAAGGTTATCTGGCCAAAAGTTCTTATAGCCATGCAAAATAAATTAGACAAAGTCGGCTAACATTAAAAAAAGAAACGATTCTGGCCAATTCATCTAAATTACAGGGCGCGAAGGCATTGAAAAGAAAAACGATTGCCGCAGATCCACCTAAATAAGCCGTAACGTCAAGGCTATCCACCAAAAGATCTCGTGTCCATGCGAAATATATGAGACAAACGCCAAAAGCCCTTCGCTAAGGCTTTGACTTGACAGTCCATAAAGAAGTGAAGTTGGTTGCAAAACAATTGCTATGTTTAATTTTTTTATGTGTTGCAATTTAGCGATTTTATCTCAACTTATTATTTCTATTCAGTAAATTTGATGAAAAATCACATTAATTTGCATGGTACAATATGGGCGTTATTCATTTCAGCGTAAAGGCTACGCATTAAATTATGTTGCGCCCTGTGCCGTAATTTGGTTTGGACTGTGAGTAACAGTTGTACTTAAGTCAACACGTCAGTTTAAAAAATTTAAGACCCCTTTTTTTATCTGAAATTTAAGTTTTCGAACGCAAACATGTATTTGTTTCCCATGAAAGCTTTTAAGTAAAATTCTACTTACAAAAATAAAATTTTTTCTTTCTGTTATTTTCATCAGAAAGTCATTTACAGATTTAGTAGTTTTTTTTACTTAAAAATAGTACAACCAACAGACATTAACAAAACTTTTTTTTTTTAGCTCAAATAATCAAAAATGACAACATTTGTCGTTCTGTCAAAACAACAGACAAGAAATGGGTGAAAAGATAAAAAAAATAAACATCAGCCATCGGGGGGTATCAGAATGATTGTACATCTTTTATGTTAAAATAAGTATCACTTCAAATGCCAACTGTTTGGATGATGATGAGGAAAAATATGGTTTTTGAAATTTTGTGTTTTCTTTCTCTTCTTCTGCTCCTTCCACTGCTTTATTGAGGTCTTAACTATCTGCAGCAGAACAAGCTTTTTATATGATTATTAGATTCCTACGTATTAATTTTCCTTTCCAACTTGTCATAAAAGTGATGAAAACCTTATGAAACGAAAATGCTTTCGTCATGATTTGTGGTAATCAATTGATAAAGAAACACTCTTTTGATGTATTCATATACATACATACATTAATACATACATACATATAAAAGATATGTACAAAAATCATACAATGTAACGTATGTTATAGTGTGTAAATGGGGGTTTTGTTTATTTGCTTGTGTACATTTGGGTACCTTTTTTCGCAGTAATATGAACATTAATAGGTGTTTTAAATGAAGAGGAGATTTGCAATTTATGTGTATTTTATTGTCGGCCGATTTTTAAAAGTCTTGTTGCGTTTCAAAGCCTTTAACAGCAGAACGGCAAACAACTAACTGGCGCAGAGCTCTCGCGTTTGTGAAGCGGTTTGTTTTCAGTTGGGCTTGATGAGCAATTTTTGGATATCCGGCTGACAAAGTGCTCAGCAGGAAAAAAAGACTTTTAATGGATTTAGTAAGCAAAAAAAACCTATCACCACATTTCATTTTCACACCATCACATCAAAGAAGAAAACAAACTGCTTCACAAGAACCCAATAAATTTCTCTACGACATCAATCACGCAATCGGCTGCGAAACAGTCGACTAATCAATTGATATTTGTACAAATGCAAGTCTTTGGAAATAACAAATCTATAACCGTATTATTTGCAATTTGAAACATGTACATGTATCCTTTTGTTTTCATACTGTCACACTAGCTCGTATTATCGGACAAGTGTGAATACAAAGTATTATAGTGTGATGTGTCCTTAAAGGCCGCGCTTTAAATGGCAACACAAAATGTGCGGCCAAAAATTCATGAATAAGTTCAACTGGGAAGGGCGTTTGCTTCCGATTCTGGAGTTAGTTGGTAACACACGCACTTCATTTTTATGAGCCCTTGGAGCTGTTGAGGATCCAAACTCTTTCGATGCCAATGAACAAGACTTACTATCCTTTTCCCCCTTAATACAACGCTGTCATAGAAGTGCACTATAACCACAGCTGGTCACAGCTTATTACTTTCTCATATATTTTACCCTTCCTTGGACGTCAACAGGTAAAAGTTCGGGACACATAGAATGCGGCATGCATTGTACTTTGTCATTTGAAATAATAGATAGTTTCGAAGTTATTTTAGCTTGCATTTTTATTTGTATTTTAAAAAAGTCTCCATAAATCTTGAGTTGGACTAAATTTACAAGAATTTTTTGTCGTTTTTCTTTGTTTTTGCTTTCGGTTATAACTTTTTTCAATTTAATCTTCCTGGCATCTTTTCATGCAGCTGTCTTTGGTGCAGAAGCGATTGCGGTTTCCGTTGCACCCCTTGTAGGCGAATTTTCGACACTGGCCTTTGTCATAATACCATCTTATTTCG
The DNA here is from genome assembly GCA_932526305.1 of Epicampocera succincta. NCBI lineage: Eukaryota > Metazoa > Arthropoda > Insecta > Diptera > Tachinidae > Epicampocera > Epicampocera succincta. The sequence continues at coordinate 67,658,576 of OW052034.1, forward strand.
GTTTTGCCTTCATACTTGCTGCTGCAAAAATTTCCCGAATTTTTGGCGAAATAACAGTTCCATTGATCTGTGGAGTGGTTTGTGGAGTGGTTTAATTAAAAAAGTAATAAATGGCGGCTTTTTAACGGTTTTGTATTGGAATTAAAATGGAATAGTTACTGAAAGCTGATAGGGGTCCAAGTCTTGAGGTGTTTCGGAGAAAAATAATCGCTCTACGCACGAACCCTTATGGCATGCCGCCGGTAAGATAATAATTACCTACTTTCTCTAAGAGCATACTTTCTAATATCACTTTATTTTGCCATCCATTACTCAGAAGTAATCAAGTAACGACTTGATGCTTATCTTATATAAATATATAATCAATATCGTCCTATTTACCATAAAAAATTACTTGATTATTATCGGATATGTAAATATAGGAACATCTACTAAGTTCTGGGCCAAACGTAGTGTAGTGACATCTTGAATTCGTTATTCGTAAGCGAGTGTGATCGGTACTGACCGCCAATGACTTCGCCATACTATAACAGTTATTTAGAAGTAGAAGCGAAAAGTATGTGTATTAACATTTCAGCTCATTACTTTTCAAAAGAAGTTTTTGCTGGGATGTTTACAAAAAAATTATATTTCTTATTCGCTCTCACATTCACCGTTCGTGCCAACATACTTCGCCATACAAAATACCGAGAGCGACCGACTCTGGTTCATTTTTAAACTGGTCGCAAGTCACAAAAAATCATCTCTATTTCTTACAAAAAATAATCGCTAGTTTATTTAAACTCTAAAAGCTCAGAAATTAATGTGTGGAAAAAAATATGGACATACATACATATATAAATAAAAATTGATAAAAGTAGCACATTTTGAATTGTGGAAGGATGTCTCCAAAGCTCAAGGTTTTCGAAGAGTTAAAATTTGTTTCCTATTGCAGTTTTAATGGCTTTTTATTTTCTATAAATTGAAAAACTGCGTTAAAAAGCTTGACAAGAAATATAAATGTCAAAGTGAAACAAGAACAATCGCGGAAACAGAGGGATTCAAGTGTTTCAGATAGCGAACTAAATCATTTCTATCACCGCATGAACGTGGCACTATTGTATTTACATATGTATGTATGTATGTGTGTAGTTATTGAAAGTGCTTTTGTCGCAGTCGAAAGTAAATCAGTTTTTAACTCGAAATTTGCCACAAAAAAAATTTTTTTTGTGGGATATGAAAATTCAAGTTTGATTGAAATCAAGAGGGGGCCTCTTTCTATACAAGTAAATAAAAGTATTATTTGTTATAACATAATTTTTTTTATAACAATTGGAAAATTTTCTATCAATACAATTTTTACACACAACACAGAACACACTTATGTTTCTGACAAGTGATTTGCCCAGAATTAGCTTTTATGTATTACACGGAATGAGGCTTAAATATTTGAAATTTTGTTTGAAATAAGCAAAAAATTTTGTTATATTAAAAACATTAACATTGTTTTAGTACAACATTTTTATAAGTGAAAATTTTTTGCGTTTTATGCCCAAAGACAAAGCAACCGCAGTCGGCCACTTTGTACGAGTAGTTAGAAAAAAACTTAATGACACTTCACGTCAATTATCATTTCAGATGCTCTTTTATTTAAAGAACCGAAGCATTTTGCCAAAAAAAAGGAGGATGTGAATATTTGCAGTGTTCGTGGTTTCTCTTTCATCAAGTACAAAAAATTAAGCAAAAGTGATACAAAAAACATAAATATTTGATAAAACCTTTGACTCTAAAATAATGAGAACTGAGATGTGTACGTGAACGAGTATAAATTTATAAATCAAAAGCTAATAATGAAACACAATTAAGAGAAACCGGAACAACCATTAAGTAACGTTGGTATGTACATATATGAAAAGGAGACCACTGCCACTGTGCCACGATAATAGCTCCAAAGTAAAATTTTTAATTTTGTCACTTCACAAACTTTTTTACAAAATCAAAGTACAAACTTGGGATTTCGCTGAGCTTCGATATTGCTGTAGCGAGTTTACCTGACATGAATTCGTCTGGTTTGATAAATTCCCCTGTTTCTCAGAATGTGATTGAAAAATATGTTTGTATTTGAATATGAAAACAGGTAGCACTAGTTACGTTGCTATTGGAAAATTTCTAATGTCAAAAAAGAAATAAACTTTCAAACAAAACAAAAAAATTAGTTTTTTTTTTATAAAACAGAAAGTTAAACATAAATTAAGATTAGAAATATCATCTAAAAAATTTAGTCTTCGGCAATAATTATGCCTGAGCAATCATCAGCTGGTTTGGACTCCATGTGAAAGAAATTATTTTTAAGCTGAAAATCTGAAAATCACTTGATTTCAAATCACATGTGCTTTTAAAATCACATGATTTCAAATCACATGTGCTTTTGAAATCCTACTTCCGATTTTTTATAAATCTGCTTTCAGTAGAAGACACAATCAAGCAGCTGTTTTCTTAATTCGATTGTTTTGAAGTTACAACAGAAAATAATATTTTTAGAAAAGCTGGTACGGGATTTTCTGAATTTTGAACTCTTTTATTTGTGTCAAACGAACAAGCAATTTGAAAAGAAATTAATAAGCAACACCTTGAGTAATTTATTGAATTAATTTAATATGTTTATTATTATAGAAATGTAAAAGAATAACAACTGAGTTGTTGAGGCGGTTGAACGTTTTAAAATCACAAAATTTTATAAATAGAACACTTTTCCTGTCGTCTCAAAAGACTTTTATAAAATGTGATTTTCAGAACAGCACCGCAAGAAACATATTCGTAGAAATTAAATTAAAATAAATTTTACAAACAGTTTCTTCTCGCGTCATGTTGAAATGCGAATTACTTCGACAATTTATTCGGAAACTTTTCACACAATTTGCATTTTGCACAGACTTTTTCTCGCATCTTCCCAATAACTGCTGAAAATAATTTTAATAACAGAAACTTACTTTTTGTTTCAGTTTAAATCGTTGTTGTCAATTCTCTTGCTTTATATGAAAAGGTTCTCGTTGTATGAAATACAAAAAAAAGACGTACAGATTCCAAATGGCTTTTGGACAAACGCCAATTGTCTGAGTCTCAAGGAAATTTATATCGAATAAAGGCTTTTTCTAAATTTGGATACACATTTCGATGCACAGTCAGCAACTTTGGGCGCCACCTTCATTGTAAGTATTTCTTCAGTGCGATCGGAGCTGTAGTTGTTTGACCTGTGCAAGTTTTGCATCTCACCAGTAATTTTTAACTGTTTGGTTTTAGATATAGAAACAAGATTTTATTTGAACGTTTTTCTATTCAATGCTGACGGTCTCTTTCGAGGCAATTGATAGTAAAGTTGGTAACACACACGCGCAATTTGAACCTCTTTGTTTAATTTTTGCAAGCCAAGCATTTGTACTTTTGCAGTTTGAAGTTGAAGAAAATAAATTCATTAATTAAGCAGAAATATAACAAACAAGAAGTTTTATATTTTATTTGTATATGTATTTTTTTGCTGAATTAGCGTACTTGGTGTCATCTTATATTTGATTTATGCCTCTGGCTTTAGAATGCACTCCTCAACTTTTCCAGAGGATACAGCATTTCTCAGCATCCACGATTATCATCATTTCGCCATCATAGAGAAATGCCTAAATATTTGGGAGATCAAGGTTAATGAACAAAAATGAGCCCATGTAAAGAAACATGCTCTCCCATCAAAATCACCAATCAATTAGTTCCGCAACACAGTGACAAGGAAGGAAGGAAGGAAGGAAGCCTCATATTAACGCAATACCGAAAAGCAGTTCAATTTAATTGGTTCATTATCTTAAATTTGGAATATAAACTTTTGCTGTATCACGCGATTCTAAAACCAATACGATGTTGTGAAGTTCACCTCAAAGGCATAAAAATAAATCTTACGAGTTCACAAAGACCTGCGTGTATCTACGGTAAAGAATGAATTGTCAAAGCAAACTTGAACACCTTCCAAACCCTCTTTCCAGGCAATATTTTTTAACTGGTCGTCATACTCGACTGGAGAGGAGACATCCCGTTACCACCATCTGATTGCAAGACAGATGATTTTACCGATTCAGCACTGGCAGCAACGTGAAATTTTTTTAATTTTTTTAACGATTCGATAAATAATGAAATGGCAGTTCAGATTATTTAATTGTATTTCAGAAACTGTCAATTTCAGCAAAAATAAATGTTATAAAGAAAAGCCGTCTAAAATGTTTGAGCGCGAATTGTATACACTTTCCTTCAGTTAATTTTTCATAAACACACAGAAAAAGATTGCGCAATTCTAAAATCTGTAATACAAGCAATCCAGCAGTATGATTGCTCCAATTTCTCTACATTTATTCCGCAAAACATGCGCTCAACCTATAACCGATATTAAAGACAATGTTTGTGTTGTCTGCAGAACAACAATTCTCGACAATCAAGGAGCGGGAGTGTTTTGGCTTCATGCTTGGAAATAAAATATAAGACGGAAAATCAATGGATCTAATCTGGGAATATCCGGACTGTGGCCAAATTTTGTTTATATAATTGTATAAAATAATAGCTAATAAAACTTGTTTCTTTTCTTTCTAAACTACAATTGACAGCTTCTGATTTACAAGTGGAAAAATTGTTGTTTGACTGAATAATTTTTTTTAATTTTCAGAATAAGAAAAGAAAAGTATTATTTTCTGCACATAAATTATTTTTGTCTGGATATGAAACTGTTTTGGTTTTTCCTTTCATATTATTTCGAAACACATCCATTTAAATTTTTTTTCCGCTTGAAGTCCCATGTGTTGTATGTAAGTATGTAGAAAAGAGGCCACATTGACAAGAAATTGCTTCAAAGAAAATACAAACGTTTGTTTTGCCACCATTCCTTTCAAATTCCAATACAATCCATCATCCTCAAAACAATGCGAACAAATTTTCTTCTTTTCAATTAAACAAAACAACAATTTTAAAAACTGTAACAATACAAAAAACGTATAAGAAGAGAAGGAATAATTTCAATTTCTTTTCAGATTGTTCCCATTGTGTGTTATTGCGTACATTTTATTTTTGTTTCATTAATTCTTACTTAATTCTTTGCACAGCACGGCGGCATTCAACGATGTCGATGTCGATGACGATGATGATGATGAACACGCTGCGAGTGACGGCAGCAGCAGCCATATTGAGTTTAAAGTTAAACAAGTAATAAAAAATTTAGTCATTATTTTGGCCATTTTTTTTTTAATTCAAGAAATGCCCTCCTCCCGCGGTGCAGACACTTCCAGGCAGTTAAATTACAGAACGTTTTAAACGACTTTTTTAACTTTTCGTGGAAGTGTGTATTTAAATTAAACAGCAAAAAAAATATTTTTTGTTATATTTCACTGGACTTTTGATGTTGTTATTTATTTAAGTGGAACTTAAAGTTTAACTTCAATTTAAATTTTATTAGCGGCAAGAATAAGTTTCTAAAAATATGTTTTGCCTGCTGTCGTCTGCTCTTTACTAGCAAATATTCCGCAATGAAATATTAAAATGCAAATAAAAAAGTTCATTTCGAATTTTTCATGATTTGTTTTTAAGAGTGGGGCGTTTAGAACAAATAAAAATAAATAAGAAATTTCTGTTTTATGGATCAAACGAAAGCATAAAATATATTGTATAATATAAGATTTATATTTCGAACTTTCATTTAAAATTTGAGTATTCGCATTCAATTTTCACGACAAGTACATTCGCTTCACACTTTCAAACTTCAATCAAATTATTTTGTTTGTTAATATTTTTGTACAATTTTCTTTAATACAGAACAGTATTTCAGCATATGGTTATATGATTTTAAAAAAGCTTTAAGCTCAGCTAAAACAATTCAGAATTGATTTTTTGCATGACTAACGATGCACCGTATCGAAATATATGTTGTTGGAAAATTTTACACGCCTTGAAAATAAAGTTCTTGTTAGCAAAATTCTAAAAGTTTTAACTAAGATTGCTAAAACCATTTATTTAATTTGACTGATATCGTTTTCCGTGCACATCTCTGCAAATACATAATACCAAATAAAACTATATATATAGTTTTCTTTAAATATTAATTCTGGAATAAAAACTAGACCTAAATCAAATTGAATGTAATTTTGATTTACAAACGTTTAAACTTTTTCAATGTAACTTTGCGAAATCATATGACGACCTGTTATATCGTTAGCTGAAATTCAAAAGCACGTTTCATATAAAAAAACCTCAACTCGATGTTGGGTTTAATTATGCCAACATCCATGTGCTCTGCAATTCTTAATCTCGCATAACAACACACTTTGCATTACAGCTGACGATATATAAACAGAAACAATTTAAAACAAGATAAGATTAGTAGTAGTTAATAAAAATATGGCAAGACGCATACGCGATTGAAAAATTTTCAAGAACAGTCTTTTTTTACAATATTTTTCTTGTATACAGTGGGCCAGAAGTCATTTTACGGCTTAAACATTTAAAAGCTTTTCCTTTTAAGTGGTGGACTTTGAAAATTCGCCCACAAATGAAAAAATTGTTTAATAACTAATTTTTCGTTCGAGTTAAATGTTGGGAAAATTTCAGGGTGATCGATCCAGAGGTCTGCTCTCCCATCCAATGGATATAAAGTTAGATTTACATAAACACTTTAGTGGAGAGTTAAAACAAAGATATAAAATCATAATAACCTATTTAAAAAATATAATAATGATTTATTTTTATTTAGTTCTATTTGAAATTATCATAAATCATAAATTATTATCATAATTAATTAATTCATATTCATAATATCGAACAACTTAATAGTATCGAAAAACTACCTACCAGTACTTTCGCATATCGCAATGTGTGTTTTTTGGCTTTTAGTTAAAAAAAAATTAAAACAAGTACAAAAACATGGATGCATAAGGGCTTGATTTTGACTTCTCTTTGCTTTTGTTTCCATTTTTACGAGTAATAATAAAAAATAAAAAAATGCAAGTGCATATTTTTGTCTTGTTTTGTGGAATTTACGAAAAGCTTTTATTTTCTAAAAGCTTTTCAAAACACTAATAAACTGCACAGTTTCTCGCAAAATATATTAAGAGTATTCATGTTTCGGAAAAGAGAAAATTTCCCCATCCTAAATAACCCAATAATTTTAATCTTCTATCCGCAATTTATTTAAAAAATGCACCTGCAATTGTTGCTTTTTGGCAAAAGCAATAGATGGTTGCAACATTTAGCTGCCAAAAGAGTAATTTAAATGATGTGAAATTTTAAGAGCACTGCAAACATTTGTTTATTGCTGCTTCTTGCAATAGAGAACTTTTTGCTGTCAGTCAATATGTTAACGTCAAGTGAGGCAGAAGCAAGTAGCCGGGAAATCGACAGACAATTTGTTTTATTAGAGAGAGGTTTCTTTTGGGCTTCGTTTCAATTTAGCCATTCTTTAGACCGTCTTTTTAGGAAAAACAAGTTTAAGGAAAAACAAGTTTTAAATTCAACATAAAAAAGCAAAAATACTAACTGGCTGCAACACGATATCGTAAGTTAATGTTCTCTGTCGTCTTGGACGTAAACAAAATTATTGGGTGATTATTTAGAAGTTGTTTCTTTTAGTGGAAATTATTTATTGTTTCCTTTTGCAGCCTTCAAACTATCTGTAAGTTGTATGTTAGTGCGCCTTAAGCCAGTTGTTTGTTGTTTAAATTATGAGACAGGCCCTAAATCAGAGCGGTCACGATTTTTTTGTCTTATGCATCGTTATTTAGGGTGGTTGGTCTGTATAAAAGGTGATGTATAATTTGCAATTGGTCTCATTTAAAAAAAAAAAAAATATTGGCTTAAAATTTTGATCCTAGTTTTTTTTTTATAATTTTTCATCAATAACTAATAATTCTTTACAGTTTGTGGCCTGTTTTCTTTTCCTTTATACAAAACTAACATTATATTATTTAATACTTACATCTCGACAAATAGAAATGAAAAAATGCTGGAAAAGTCTGTAATTAGCTTGGAAAACTTCATATGGAAAAAAACTTTGTTTGCCGGACCTTAAGCTTAAGAAAACTACTGATTATGGCTTAAAAGAATTTGATATTAATATGAACTCTTGTTAAATTAACAAGAAATAAAATAGTGACCGTTTCACGTTCATTATTTTGCTTCCATAATAGTTCGTCTTGAATTTAAATGATGTCATGTTAAATGCAAATTTTTTGTTTGAATCTTTACGTGTGTTGGAACTAAAACAATGCATTTATAAATTAATACTCAGCTTAAATGATTTCATGTTATATATACAATTTTTTTTGAACTTGACTTGAAGCAACCTCGAGTATATTGATCCATTAAAACCTGATATGAGTGAAAACCAAAACGAGAGCAAAACTACACAAAACAAGTGGTTGTAGCAATTAATAGTAATAGGAATTTTATTATGCTGAATTAGCATTGTTGAATACTGAACTTACATTTTTCAATATTGAATTAATATTGTCCAATGTTGAATTAACATTGTTTAATATTTAATGTATTTTCTTGCATGTAATGGCTTTAAAAGAAATCCCTTACTGTTTTAAAACTTTTAACATGAAATTGTGTAAAACTGCAAATATTTTTTAAATTTAAGAAACAAGCCGTTAACTGCCAAAGGAAGAAATTCAAAAGCAAAAATGTAATGAGAAAATCGTCTCGCTTCTACCTTGATTTAACATTAATACATATGTAAATATTATTTATTATTACGGCGTAAAACAATATCTAACATCTCAAAAATATTTATTGCATTCTTTAGAAAAAAGTGTCCGTATAAATCTGCAAATCAATAGATACATCATACTCGTACCTGCTCGCTTCGATGTCGCAGACACTACATCACGTCCATCTTGCTGCATAAATAAATCATGGCAAAAGGTTTATACTCTTAAGTTTGTTCGTTCCATAATCGAGCAGACGTATTTAAATATTTAAAATCAAGCGCATTTGCTCGCTGGATTTCTTCTTTTTTTTGCCCTCATTTGCCAATAATATTGTGGTCATTTTAAGCCATAAATATGTAAGAAGATGCGGTTTTCATGTCTGAGTTTTCATGTCATTCCGCCTTTTCCTTTTTTTTTTTGCTTCTAAAAATTCGAATTAAAGAGAAATTATAATCAAAACATGGGATAAATTTGGGGGTGGCGACCGACACTACGATTTTGTGCTGCACAAACTGTACAGAAAATGCTCACATTTATATTGCAGAAAAAACTAAATTATTGTCTGTTGTTGTTGTTGTTGTTGTTAAGTATGGCACACAAAGACTCGTTTTGTAGATTTATAAACGCAAAAAGAAAAACAGCACAACATTATGATTAAATATTTTCAAATAGCTAAACAAGTAACAAAGGAATACTTTACTTTGTGCTCATGCTCGGAAATCTTTAAATCTTAAAATCTTTAAAGAAAACCTCAAATACATTTTATTCTTAAGAGTAAATATTTTCGACATACAAACATACAGCTGTGTTCACTTTTATGAAGACTTTAATTCACAGACGATAGATACTATATAAAATTGTACAACTCACAAGTTCTAATAAAATAAGTGAGCACTGAATTAAAGAATTTATTACTTTTCGGAATTGTTTCTCTAAATCTTCCGCCCATGGATTTTGCTGGAGAGCGCAGGATTAAAAGAAAGAAATATATATAATATTATCGTTGGGAACCAGTTCCTCTTTCCAAAGGCTACGCTTAGCAAATACTCGTAATTGCGAACAAGGTGTGCGGAATAATTAATTTGAATGTTTTTATTCTCTGGCTCTTTAATATGGGAGATATTTTTAGCTTTTTATCTCAAAGATTTCTTTGCTTAAGATCTTTACCAATACCATTCCATAGACATTATCATCATAATTAATTGTGCATTTTAAAGTAAATACAGTAAACTCTCGATACTATGAACTAATAAATAATCACAGTTATCTATTCACTATTTCGATTGAAAATACTCGTATATTTCGAACTACGAGTTTATGACTATAATTAACTCTATATCTTAAAATAAGTACAGTGTACTCCGGGCAAAACAAATTAATAATATATGAAAGGAATTTATTACATAGAAAATATATATAATGCTAAACTGTTTATTTATTTCTGGCTTTCTTTTTTATATAACAAATTGCTTATTGTTCAAACTTCACTTTGACAACCTCGATCCTTTTAGTAACTGGTACAAACTCTCCCATACTTTGTCAAAAATGTTCGGTTGTTATTGGCATAAATCGTCAATTAAAGTGCCAACTAAAATAAAATTGCCTGCAATCATATTTTTACGAAATATATAAGACAGCTGAAACCGGAGAGTAGGAAAATAACTGTTATTATTATTTAAATAGAAAGTTGGGGATTCCCAAAATAGCAATTTCACATTAACCCGAGTTAGTTGTATATTAAGCAGGAGAAGCCGAAAGCAACTTGAATAAGCTTGATATATTATGGCTTAAGTGAATAAATGTCTCGAGGTATCAGGCTATTGATAATCTATAACCTTTTTACACTGTAATTTTCAGATATTTTTTTTACTTTTTTTGTTTGCAAAACAAAACCTGCTCTAGAATTAATATGTTACTAACTACAAGTTTTTTAAAGTGGCCAAGAAAGACCAGTTACCTGTTAAGTTTTAATGGATTAAAGCGTCTGTTATTCCAACAAACGGAAGTAATGGAATGTGGTCTTACACTTTAAAATTGACAACGAAAAAATTATATAGACCCTGATTTAAAAACATATATTGCAAATAATGGGCAAAAGTCAAAATTGCGGCAAAATTATTGGTACGGAGACAAAAGATTTGCCGAAAATATATCTGCTGGTGTTGAAAAGGTTTCAGGAGAATTCAATATAGCTGGCAGAACTTTATTTTATATAAATTTAAAGATTGAAAGCACACAGTTGATATGGATTACATAAGCTAAATATGTGTACCTTCCGCAGCTTCAAGACAGCCAGGCAGCCAAACAACAATGTTACCACACGCAGAGGAACGAAGAAATCCCCAAAAAATCATAAAAAAGCAGGATGAGTTTTCTTAATCACCTACTTACTTATAATAGGTAATAAAACCACCATCTTAACTGCAGAGATACCAATCCCTTGATGTCATCAGCGTCTCACAGATAGCAGCAAGGGATCGGAAATATTCCCCGTTCAAACTTAAATACTTCAGCAAAGATACAGAATAGCTCTGGTATGCGACAGTGTTGAAATATATATTATTAAGTAAATCTACAGTCCTCCATATGGAACGTTAATGTTCGGCAGCGTTTTGAACAATAGAAAACTGATTACAAGAAAATTATTTAGGCTAATTGCGACATGTCGGTGTTCACTTTAGGGAGCGATATGTGAACTTTGCAAAATAAAGCCCCTAAATAGGTTCCAAATCAGTTTTTTGCCCTTCAAAATACTGACGACCGTTAATCGTGGGGTGAATTAACTTTTTTATATCAAGCTAATATTATAAAAAGAGAAAATAAATAAATTTCAATCAATAATCTGAGGCGAAATATTCAGAAAAGTTTCCATTAACTTGTCAGTTGGTGTAATTTGTTTAAAGAAAATGTTTATTGAACCAGCGCTCTTCTGTAACCGCGTGTGGTTGATACCAAATAGACAGCAATTTACAGAAACACACGCGTCAGTTGCCTTTTTTCTCGGGTAATCAAATGCTTGAAAGTTAAAAGGGATAAAAATCATAATAGTACATGATTAGGGGATGGAAAAGCAAGATATCTATGAAATTCTTTACATTATTGCTGTTGAAATTTTAGTGCTTTTTTTTGTCTACTTATGAAAATATATACATACATACATGTGTACTTGCATACGTAAGCACTTATTTGTTCAGTCATATTCACTTCGTTTAAGGACTTACACAAATATTTCTATTTTTTCTTATGCATGACGGTCTTTAATGTTACCAAAAATAACTTTTTGTCTGTACAGTGGTGTTCAGCTATCTAGTAGCAAGCTTTTGTTTTGTCTTGAAGCGAATTTTCCCACCATTTTTATAACTATCAAATGCTGTTGTTGTAAGAAAGTGATATAAATATTTTTATTTCAGGTAATAATGACTGCATTAAATAAATCATTCTTGGCATGGACATTTCAATAAGGACGAAAAATATTACAATAAAAAATATGATAAATTCTTGGGAGCCTTTCAACTAATTTGCGACATCTTTACGCAGGAATATTGTGCCATATATTTTCGTTCGTCTGAGACGAATGGGACTCAGCCGTCCTGTCAAAATGCCTCCCACATCATAACATCGCTCATTGGAAGTGATCAAAAGTTATGGCCGCCACTGTATGTACATATGTCCCTCCCGCCTGGGGACAGGAAACACAATGTTAGAAAAATAACATTATTAATTGGCCACTGTTGGCTGCTCAATTAAAACTTAATAATTCCGCCTTAATTTTGGTGCTTTGTGTTACGTGTGACACACTGTGCCGGAACTGGAAAATGCTTTGTGGGGAGTGGGAATATTTCGATATTTTGTTAACAAATTAAAAGCCCTGAACAAGATTAAGTTCATGCCTTAATGTATGTACATAAATTAGTACTTGTACCTACATAAGTGTTAAAAATTGTTTATTTCCATTTTGTTTTCTTTTCAAAATAAAATTATAATATCAAAATTTTACTTTTATAGGGTTGTTTAAAGCTTGAAAACTCGCAACTTTAAGTTATTTTAATAAAATTTCATGTTCGTTCAAATAAATTTAGCCAAAAAACTGTTTTTAGTAACTTATTGTGAAAAGAGGTGCATCGAAATCATTATTAAAATATATTAAATCAATTTGGTTTAAATTGATTTCGCTACGGCGACCTCTTTTGTGTTCACTCACTTCTTATGCTCAAGTTATTGTGTCCAGTTTGTTGATTTTGTAAACTGGGTTATGCCGGCCAGTCAAACGATTTTTGATGGCTGAAATTATTTAAATATAAGATTTAGTCTTCAATAGGTTTTCTTTTGTAATGTTTGAAAATAAAATATTTTTTTTCATTTTGCTGTATGTCTTTGCTCTCCACATATTTTTTCACAAATAACGATTTCAAGAATATATTCTGGTTATTTTATTCTGCTCTTAAATCAAAGCATAACTCAGTTAAGTTTGGCACATTAAAAAAATATATAGATGTGTTGGGTTAATTTCCAGCTGAATTCTTGTTTTAAAATATTTATAATGATATTCAAGCTTGAGGCCTTTTTGGTTTGTCCTTGGAAAAACTGAACAGAATTTACGAGTTTTGTGCGTTGGAAAACTTCTTAACGAATGTTTTTCTTATAAGTGTTAGTAAAGCGATTTCATAGCAGACAAGTTCGCCATTACAACAATAAAAGTCGTCGAAATCTCACATATTTATTTTGCTTTTGTTAAATATTCAAGAGTAAAACCTAAAAAGTGTAATCAGCGCTCTCATTTCCAACTGTTATGCCACAACGAAATCCTTGGTGAGCAACATTTTTCGGCCAATTGTTGTAATTGTCCCAGTCTATAGACATTGCAGCCGAGGTGATACTTATCATTTTGTTTCGGAACCTTAAAATCAATTAAAAGTTAAAGTTTTTGATGTTCAAAGCCAATATGAAAGAGATCCCGAACTCTTTCTACGATATTACGAAAAGACTGGACTTAACTTATCGATCTTAATGAGAAATAAACTACATACGTATTTGCGGTCCGAATATATGTATATTTAATTAATCACGGATTTTTATACTATATGTAATTTTATTCCCACTATTTTGATTATGTGTTTTTGGTACTTTCTGGTACTTTTTACAATTGCTTTCAGGAGAACGCAAATTGTGAAATAGCCATGGAAGTGGACTAACACCACGTGCGAACTTGGTGCTTCCACAGGACTTACCAACAGTATAATAGATATGTTGACTGCCTCAACGGTTTTCTACACTATTTCTATGCAATTGATTATCAAGGTCTTCGAAAAATGTTTTTTATCATTTTGTCTTGACCATTCAAGGCCCGCAAAAATCTTTAGTTTTGTGGGCCCGTAAAGATTTGCGATTCTGCTTGATAAGAATACGATCGAAAGTACTAGGAACGATTTAAGACTTTTCGGCAACTGTCACATCTGAAACTTAGAATAGCTTCGACTTTTTTGGGAGTAGTTTCTATGTTTTGGCTCGTAAAATTTTCACAGTCGAAAGCAAAACACTAGATGTTAGTTTAGGCTTTTTTTCCAACAAAGAACACTACTGGCTTAATTCTATTTTTGTTCGAAATCTTCAATTAATTTTATAGCCACATATCGTTAGCTTAAATACAAAAGCACGTAGCTAACAATAATGCGATATCGATTTTTTGATTGATTAAGAATGATTAAACATGTCCCCAACATCCATGACCTCTTCAATTTTTACTCTCATTTAATAAAAATGAGACATTTTATAAGCGAAAGTCGAAACTGAGAGTGCGAGTTCCACGACATGTTATTATTTTGTTTTTACTGTAAACAAGTAAAAATGTTAGTTAAGCTGTTTTCTCACTTAGGCTGACGATATTTATTTAATTTTTTTTAAGTTTTACATTTACATATATACATACACTCATCTCTATGAACTAAAAAGTTTTAAACATGTTTGGTCATGGTCACGTATAAACATCCATTATATACGAGTAACAAAGAGGGAGAAGATCACACTTTAATGAACAAAATAAAAAGTATATCAGATCTCCGGTCCGGTTTGAAAAGATGTGTGGATTATAGATGTGTCCGTAAAACCACATGTCCAGATTAGTGGGTTAACACTGTTTTACTATCACTGCTTCCTGCTAAACTGTTCAAATACAAACCCCATATTTTGTGTTTACACACACAAGTGTAGCACCGTCTTATAACCAATTTTTTTACGAATGCATACAGTTTATTGTAAAAGTGTGCGTACTGCTAAGACTACTAGTGAAGTCAAGGAGTTTTTATAAATATCATTATTGCATCCAACCTTGTTTTCACATTCGTGGGTGAGATGCTTTCACATCTTGTATAGTTTTATATTTTACACGGTTAAGCGTCAAATAAATGTTATTCTAAAGCTTTTCAAATGTACACAGATCGTTAACGGTAGTCGTTAGTTGTGCAGCATTTACAATTTAACTGTCTTGCAAAATAGCGCAGATGTACTCGTACATATATTTTTCACTCGTACAATATTATTTGTTTCTCTATCTTTCGGAATGAAAACGAAACGTTGTATGCAAAAAGAAAATGCACCATTTACATAAATGGGATACATTTAAGCAAAGACGAATCATATAGAGAAGGAAATAAAGTTTGTATTTTACGGCTTAAGGCAAGTTGCGGCTGTCCTTAACTTGGCCTTTCTGTACGTCCTTTTTGGGAGAAATTAACCGTCACTCACAGGAATTCACCCAATGAGTTTAAATATATTGTGTACTCGTATTTAAGGACAAGACAATTATGTTGAGACAATTTGTTTTTCTTTAGAATTGTTGAATCTGTATTTATTCTTGGCCATTGCAATGAATATTTAGAACAATAACATGTTTCTTTTTTGCCATTTTCTGTATTTTTTCATCAAGAAAAAGTATTTTTCTGTGTTTGCATTTTGTTTTTTCTCTTTTTTTTAAGTTTTAAAGCAAAAGAATTTTTATGCAAATGTAAACATTTTTTTGTTTTGTCAGGAGTATTTGTAAGAAGTTTTATTTTTAAGTTTTATGTCATATTCCTTTACCGGGAGATGGTCACTTTGGCAGCAATTTACATATGCTTGTGCTTTTACTCTTTTTCTATCATGATGTTATTTTCTCTTTCTATTTGCTTTCTATGACAATAAATGTTTTTGTTTAAAACTTGTCTTGTAGCGTCACTTTTGCATTTTGTTCATTCGTACCTATTTTAATATGTATGTGTGTGTGTGTGCGTGTGCGTTTACATTTCCATGCAAATATATGTATGTAAATTATTGTTTACTATACTCGTACTTGTGATTCTATGTATATTATACAGCACTGGTCGGTTCTTTTTATGCCTGTTCCATAAAAATCTTGTGGAAATATTTTACAAAGTAGACAGAATGCGTTTTTTAATTAGTTTTATTTCAACTGGTTTAACAGTTTTATAGGACAATTTTATAGGACAATTTTGTGCGTAGATCTAAAAGCATTAATGATTGAAATCTATGATTAAATTAGGATTTATTAAAATGTAAAATTATATATAATATGGTTGAATTTAACTATAGGTTGATTGGCTGCAAAAATAACATTATAGGTTTTGATATTTAAATTGTTGGCATTGGCAATAGTTTTGTGACAAAATATAATAATAGTTGCTAAATTCGATGTGCTTTCCTACCCCCCTTTAAATTTTGGTACCACCTTTCCATATGTAAAAAGAATTTTAAAAATTGGTCAACAAACGACAAACACATATTCCGTTTTCCGTTCTATATACATACATATAAGATATGAGATAGATATATAAAAAATAAATAGATGGTCAGTCGAGTTACTTAGTTTATAGAACAGTGTTGTTGGTCATCACTGTCCTATTATAAGTTTTACAAAATAATTCTATGCCTGGTATAACATCTTTAAAATAATATCGTTGCACGTGTCAAATAATGCAAAACTAGAGTGTTGATATTGAAATATTGTCATTTGAACATTTCCTTCGTGTTCTGCGAAAAAATATGCAAAATTTTGAAAAAAATATTTAATGCGAGATATTGCAGTTTTTAAAATTACCAAATGTGTCCCATGTTTCTATATTGGCAATAGCATAAAATTATTAATGTCCCAAATCAAAAACAAAATTAATATTCAAAGGTAAGGAAATGCTTAAATTAATATTAATTAATTAATTAATTAATATCCGTTTCAAATAGGGAGTATTGGAAATAAATTGCTTGAGTGTGATGGTAATATGAGTTATTTAAGATTTGAAATTAAACTGCTAATTAATTTTAAACGAATGTAGTTGGAACTTATCATACAATTATAAATAACTCATCTCAACCAAATGTTGTTTTCTGCTTGTAA
Organism: Epicampocera succincta; assembly: GCA_932526305.1. Lineage (NCBI taxonomy): Eukaryota > Metazoa > Arthropoda > Insecta > Diptera > Tachinidae > Epicampocera > Epicampocera succincta. Next base: position 67,675,667 of record OW052034.1, read on the forward strand.
AATTAAAATAAATACAAAATTTGTTAAGGCCTGTTATAACGATGTAATAAAAATTTTATGAAACTCTCTCCGTATTTACTAAAAGAGAATCAAAATCTATTGGAATTAGTATTTTTCATGTTTAAACGGATGGTGCAGGTAAAATCAAAGTAAATGGTTCCAATCAAACAAAACCTTTTCTCAAAATATATAATTTATAAAAAGCACTGATTGTTTTAACTTTTCTATAATTTTAAGCAAAAATTGGAATTGTATTCAGATTTGTTTAATTTCTGTTTGTTTCAGCGCTGCGAACTAAATAACTGATGGTTCAGCTCTGCAACAGTTACAAAAACAACTTTTGGCTGTTCTTGTAATTATTGCTGGCACCTTCAATTTATTCTGTTGGTGCTGCGGATGTTTGGTGTAAAATACACCTCTGGTGTGACAAGACTACATAAGTTTCGAAATTGGTTTAGAACACAAACATTTACCGACTGATTGTTAAATTTTGTATCCGTATTCTTTCAAACTCAATACATTTTGCTGTTACACAACAGGACTCACGCCACGTCGTAATAACTGCATTAAACTTTAACGTGAGCCATTGCTTTATTCAATTCCCCAAATATGTTTTCTATATCGCCAATAAAACAAATATTATTGGAGTGTAAAATAAAAAGCAATAGACAATTAAAAATCTATTTACCAATCGTGTAGTTAGATGCGGCCTTGAAACAAAAACACTCAATAGGACATGGGGCAGTGTAAGGAATTTTTTAGTTTTTTTTGGAAACAACTCATTTTCTTATCTCAATGAATGACTATAGCTGATATAATTCCCATTAGAGGAAAAAAGCAAAAGAAGAAATAAAAAAGGGCTTCATGGTGAACAACATCTGCAATTTAATTTGAAAAAAAAATTTTTTCCAAAATTTTTGGTGGTAAAATTGTATTTCATGTTGAAAACTTTTATAGGTAAATGCAAGAAGAAGTCACCCTCAGCGTGTGCTGACTCTCTCTTATCAAATACCTGCTTTCAAGTCGAACGAAATTCTTGGCAGTAGGAACAGGCAAATATGTGAAAAATCCGGTTACGCCTAAAATCCTTAAAGATCACAAGCACGCACACCAGCTCATCCATATAAGTATAAATTAGAAAAGTTTAACAATAAATAAAACATTTTATAGTTATGTCTTTCTATTGGCAAATAAAATATTAAGAAGGTGTCGACGGGTTTCCTTATGACTGCATTGGGTTTCAGGACAAACATATTCGTTTTCTTATAGACGAAGACAGAACAGCATGTAAATAAGTTGCCGAATTATTTATTAAAATGCTTATGAAACAGATGTGATTTATTTCGTTGAAGTGTTGAAATGACAACGTTACGATTATAGGCATGCAATTTTTGAGTTATAAATCATAAAAGTCCCATATCCTTTTCACAGCTTTATGTGATGCTACTTATTTATTTATATTTTTTTACGGTTCTGAATATAATTTAATAGATACGTTAAATTGTCAAGCGTTAAACATTTGTTACTCGTATTGTGTAATTTATGGCGACAGAAATTGTCGGTCCTTTTCCTCAATCGATTTAATGCAGTATTAAAACCATACAGGGTATAATATCGAAGCCACAGCTCATTTGAATAGCTAAAATGGAGGAGTTTTAATTTTTCTTAAAAATTTCATTTTTTTCCTATCCTCGAGCGGTTCTGATGTGCAATACTTGTTCGGTTTTTATCTGCTCAATCGTCACAAATCTTGCTGAATTCGACGGCTGGACAATGAAAGCCTTAAGGTTATAAATCCGTTCTGCATTATTCCCATAGTATCCCTTCCACCCCTTTGGACTGGTTAAACACTGACGATTTTACACCTAGTCAGGACATTTTGATTCCGGGGAATACAGGGGAAGGGGTCCCTTGGTTGGCACGGCAAAACTCTAGGAGGTTACTGTATGACTTCGACTTCCGTAACCTTTAGCACAGGTGAATTGGCAGAACGGGAACCGACACGCTCCCAGCATGCCCTTTAGCATTCTGGGTCAGTCATTTGTTGAGGAGCCTAACCTTGGCTGAAACGTTCTGGTTGTGGTTTAAACCTAAAGACGCAGGAAGAAGTAAATCTTCGAGGTGCTGTTGCCTTGCGACAGGTCTATTTTTATGTCAAGAACTAGATTCAGGGGAATGTCAGGAGAGGAGTCTAGTCGTTTCTCTTCTTTTGGGGAGATGTGTGAAACAGAAGGGATTAGATAGCCAGGGCTCTTAAGCTGCCGTGCAGCATATTATGAAAAATTGCCACCTGTGTGAGTCCTGCAAGCCACATGGAGACCCTGTTTACTCAAGCGAATTTTATCCACTACCAGATATAGGCGACAAGGCCGACTGCATTTGGCAGTCCGAGTCTGAGTCCATTACCTCTCACTATCAATTAGAAATTGTACATGTATCTGTCTTCTCTTATGACGTTACGTCACGTCACGTTAATTTTTACGACTAAACCAAATAAATTTCCCAATAAAGGTAAAAAAAAGTGCGAATTGGCTATAAGAAAAAAATATCATGGCTTTTCAAATCCCTTCTTTTGGGCCTGGCCGCATGTGAAAGAAATATATCAACCAAAACAAGAATAAAGATATTGTGGATTGAAAAACTTAAAAGACAATCCTGTTACCGCAATTAGTTTTTGTATTTTTTTTTTAAAGCGTATGAAAGTTAAATCTATTTGCTTAATGACTGAGAAATGAAGTCATGAATTTAAAGGACTTGATTTCGATTTTTCCCCCTTACGGGCTTTCATTCTTTAGCAGAACGCCAAAAAATCTATTGAAATAAATAAAATGGTTTTGAGCTGGTATTAGATTAAGTTTTATATTGTTTCCTTTTTTATCTTTGTTATATTTCTTTGGGAATAAAAATTTTAAATTTATGTGTTGTTTGGATTGAGACACACTTGTTTGTTCCGTTATTTTCTTTTCTCTGCATCCGTTTTTATCCTGATAAAAGGGCATAGCAAAAACACAAAGCGAAGAAATCCTGTAATAATAACTCTTTTTGTTTCGATAAATGTTAGATTTTCTTTGTTTTTTTAAGTTGTTTGTTTTGTGCGCCTTCATTGCATGTCATTTCGATGAAAAGTTTCAAGCCACTTAAATTATATATGCACATAAAATGGCTCTTTTTGTGAGTTTTTTTCAAATTCATTATGGGATTTAAATCTTAAATATTTCATATAGAGTCTTATTCGTGACGTTTTCTAGCTGGCGAACTGGGTAGTTTAACAACAAAACTACTATGTATTTGGTCCGTGAAATGTGGAAAGCATAAAGTAATCAGCTGCACTCTCAATTTCTCCTCTTATGAAGTCGCAAGTTCCTATCGAGTCAAAGGAATTTAAAAATGTATTTTTTTAAGTAACTGAAATGTTTTCTTAAATACTCGTATACACATCTCCGCCACAAGTATTCATTACAAGCTAAAAGAGTAAAACTTGAAAAAATATTGCGTTTTGCAAACCACAACAACAACAAAAACCAAATAATAGAAAATATAGTCAATAGCCTGCTTTTCCAAAGTTTGTGAGTATCAATCAGTGATCGCAATGTAGACACAAATTGTTGAAATATATTTATTATATTCAGTAAGTCCTCAGTTTTATGCTTTTCCAGCTCTTTGCATTCGAAAATGCGATATAAATTTTACAGAACTTTTTCTTTGAGTGTTTATTCCCAAAACCCTGCACAGGCACAGTGCAGGTGCACTTTTGAGTGCTCTTCTTATATAAGTTGTAGCATTGAATCAGTTGAACGGTCAGAAATTTTAAATGAAGACTTACATGGTATTTTTGAAAGGGCCACCGCTACTGGCCTGAAGTTAAGCCCCACTAAATCTAAATGTTTGATTATTACTTTATATTTACTGCAACTGGGTTATAACCCCGCAATAATCTTAAATAATAAGCGCCTTAAGATTGTAGCTGTTGCTAAAAATCTGGGAGATTATTTCAACAGCACTCTCACTTGGTCAAGCCGCATTAATTTTGCCCGTGGTCCTGTAATTTCTGTGTTCGGAAATCTTTGGCAAATCCATTAACATTCGCATATATCTCATTAGTGGCGATATATTAGCAAAAGGAAAGAACAGGAAAGCAAAACAGCCCGGGTTACTCTAGTTTTTTATACAATATATTTATGTAGTATTATATAGTCAGCTAAAATGAAAAACCACAAGCAGTGCCAGCTTGTCTCACAATGTCAAACATGCGCCAATATCTTGAGCCACACAAAACTGATGAAGAGTTAATTAACTGCTATAATCGCAAAATGTAGGGACTCACTGACAAAACAAAGTCCCTAAATAATCTTAGAATAGTTTTTTGCCCTTCAAAGTATTACGTAACGTTGTGGTGGGGCAAGTGACATATAATATATATAGATATAACTTGTACTTGCTGTGAAGTGCTTTCAATTTTTTTTATAAAAATTGGAGAGGACATGGATGTTGTAGATTGTAGATTTTCTGTTTTTACATGGTTTTACACTTCAACTACTTATATAGGATGTAGGGATGTAGGACCGTTCTAAAGCTTTGAAAGAAAAGGAGAACCACTTGCTTTCGCTTCTCCAGCTGCATGCATGTAGGACTATTCTATTCGTTATTAGCATTCATAAAATTTCATCTATTTGCACTTGCAAAACTTCATCTGTGCTGAATTTTAGTGCCTCGATGGATCAGTTGGTGGAGTGTTCGACTAACATTCTCAAGTTTGCAGGTTCGATTCCTACCAAAGGCACTGTGTATTAGAGCAGATAAGCCGAAAGCATTGCCTATTTGTGTTCCGTTTTAGAATAAAATAAGAAACATAAACTTTGTCAAAATTAGATGTATGAACGTGTTGCACAAGAATGGCAGAACTATCTTGCTGCCATTCTGCAGGCTTCACTTCTTTCAAATAAATATTTCTTCGTCGTCCGCTCTTCTTAATAACAATTCACGTTTTTGGTTTTTTGTTTGTTTTTTAACAAAAAAAACATAAAAAACAATTTAATCACGACTTTCTTTCATTTAATAAATGTGTTTAAATAGCCACAAGCAAACATACGAGTACTCGGAAGGTCTGCGTTTACTTTGCCTCCTGTACCACAGAAAATTTTATAATCCTTCTGGTTTCAAAACACAATAATTCAGCAACAAACATACTTGGTTCTCTGTGTTTGTTTGTTCAACAGAAGTATGATGGCGAAACTTTTGTTGACATTATTTGGAGTCTTTTTCTCTCTTAGTTTTCTCATCATCTTTAACTTTTTCATCTAGTTGAAGCCTCTTAAGCAGCTTTAAAATCATTTACCGTTTTCCTGCTCCTGCTCATTTTCTTCACTTTTTTCCTGCCACGTTCTTTTCGGAGTAGACTTTAAAAAGTAAACACGTTGCATGTTGCGGAGAAACTTGAGCAACAACCCGCCCGCCATGTATTTGTTTCCTTCTCATTGCAGTCATGTTGACTGGTGTGACCCCCAGCCTGCTGGTTTTGTTACGCGCATCTGGGGGGTGGCGTGTTACTTCACATTTAGCTCGAGTTCGAGTGTACCAAATTGAATTCCCATCGTCATTGCATCGCAGCACAAGTCTTCAGATTTTGTTTTGCTTGTTTTCGCATTGGCGACTTTAGAGATTTAAAATATAAATGAAGAAATATAGCTGCCTTTTTTCATTCACTTTAAAGAAAAGCAAACACTTTTTTTGCACACTCACACATACATTAATATTTATTGAAAGTATGTTTGAGAGCATACTACAGTGGTGGTGCTAAAGCCACCATGACGAAAGAAAATGGTGAAGTTTTCTTCAAGATTTAGCAGAATTGTAAATAAATTGTTTTCAATCTTAACTTCTGCTTTAATTCGATTACAGTTTGGAAGCCAGAAACTTTTTTAATGATGTCGACTTAAATTTCATTGGGAAAAAAGTTCATTAGTTATATCAAGTGAGAATTGGATTTGCTGCCATTATCCATCACATGTTTAAAATGTGTTTATTCTTTGTTTTAGGAACACTTAGGGACTTATAAGAGTAATGTTCGCCCCCAAAAGTACTAACAAATTGGGAAAGGCCACTAACGTTGTTAAAGATCCAAAATTTGCCTCCAACACATTTCCGATGCATTACAATATCATAAAGAAGCTTATACTTAGCGATTAACTTAACTACAACATTTTACTTAGCTTTGACTTTTAAATTAGCTTTAAAAAACTTTTAACTTGTGTTTTAAAAATTTACATAAAGAAACAACATCAACTTTTAGGTAAACGAGGTTTGGGAGTTTGTGCAAGTTATCCCTTACAAAACCCCTTATAACTTTTTAATCCGACTTTTAAAAACGATATCGACATCAAAATTATTATCTTTTTAAATTTGCAGCTATTGTTTCGAGAAAATCATGCGATTTGAATAGGCTGCGGCGGGCGCCACATCAAACAAACTTGAATCAATGTCAGAAGATCAAAAAAGTTGTTTTCCAATTTCTACCTTCATTACATATTTACACTATCATTTTGCATTACATTTCAAGTATTATTTAGATAGTAAATGCAAATCTTGAATGTAGAGTTGAAGATTTTTCATTTTCTGCTTTATAATTATAAATTCTTGGACTATTTTCAAACACATAAAGTAGATACAAATTTTATAACACGCGTTTTAGGAAAAATCTTTAAGCAACCGCTTTTATTCTCCGATTGGAATCTGCTTTCCAAAGCTGGAATCACATGAATGCCACGAACTCATCACATTTTTATTGTGTTTAACTTGGGGCACACCAATAAAATAGTTCCAATCAAAGACTGCTACCAGAAAGTAAATGGTCAGCTGGGAAGGTTATTAGAAAATCTTACAGTTTCATTGTCTGATGTTTGTCTGACAATAAATTCATCTGCCAACAAAAATGGTCACTTTCTACACTTCTCAGATTATTATATAGTAAAAATTGTTACGTCTGTTGTTGAACATTGCCAGAAGACTTAAACTGTGCATAAGTATATGAACAGTGTTGCCACTATCATCATAAAAACAAATATTCTAATGAAATTTACATAAACATTTTCAAAAATGTGGGAAATAATGTAGTTTGCATTTTCAATATTTTTACAACTGAGATAATTTAATTGCTTTAAAGCTGTATAAGCAAAATACACACATACGTAGATGTTTTTATGTGTTTTCCAGCTGCCTACATGCCGGCAATTCCCAGTTAGTTAATTAACTTAAGTCAGTTATTTGAATACTTAGATTTTGATTTTTGACACTTTTGCAAGCACAAATCGTAAGAAAAAAACATAAAAGGAAGATTTACTACTCCGTTTTTTTGCTTTTTGAAAAATATTATTGGGAAGATTTTCTTTTAACACTCATTCCGTTTTTAGAGACAAAGGAATACAAATTTGAATATTTATGCGTATTTTTCAAAGATCTTTAAAGGCCGGGGCAGATAGAATCCATCTTGCGTTATCCGTTGAGTATTTTGTTAACGCGTCTAAAAGCCCACAAATATTTCTATGTTTTTCATTTTTTCCACGTTGCGCAAAGAATAATAAATATTTTTTTTACCACTATAAAAAAAAAGAGAGAACAAATTTACTGGTAGTTTGTGCCCCAACCTTAAACAATTTCGGAATATAGACAGTTAGAAAGTACACAAAAAACAGCTAAATAAGAGTAATTATTATTTTTCATATTTTAATTTTATAATTTCAGTTTAAACTTTTTAACAAATGCAGTTTTTAGTTGTTTTGTTTTACAAACTCACCAGTCTGGCCAAGAGAAAATAAGGATAATTGAAAATTGAAGCATAATCTTTCCAAAACAGTTTTTGGCAACATTGGGATTCCATACAATACCAATCTCCAGTACAGCTGTTGTCAAAGCATAATAAATAATTATTTGCACTAATTAAATAAAGTGGTCATTATAATTGCTCTTTGTTGAGTTGAAATAGGCCGACACATATTTAACCATGATCATAATTTTGCTTAACACTAATTGAAAACGTGTTACTAGACTTGTGATATGATGACTTCTTTTGAACATTGCATTGCCTTGTAAGGTTTCCGTTAAAAAATTACATAAATACTTTATTTACAAACGACCGAAAAGTGCTTAGTTGTCCTTTGGGAGTAAAGAAAGTATTATTATATAAATATATAATGTAAAAAATTATAAATATATTATATAATGATTTGTCAAGCTATTTTTTTAATATGATTGTGGTTAAATTAAAAAGAATCTTCATTTGCTCTTGCTTTCCATCTAAAACGAGTTTTTCTTCTGGGACTAGTGCTCAAGGGTCGATCTCTACATATGCAGTGCACTGTGCACAGAACTGGCTTATGGGAAAGGGGAAACACGGAGTAGTGCTTTCCCAGTTTTTTCATTCTACATATATAAGGATACCAGAATTTAACGGCTGCTGTTTTGAATGCTCAGTGTCCAGGTCTACATACCTGCCAACAAAGACACATCAATTAACCCAACATCCCCAATATTGCGTTTTACATTGTATTTACATTTATGGATTCGATTGTTGGGTTATTGAGCGTTCGTATTTATGTATATGTGAGCTAAACAAGGACACTTTCTTGTTCTTAAAAAAATGTACTAACACGCCAGGAGCGGAAACAAAATTATTCTGTTCAGCGCAACTTTATTAACCCAAGTTTAGAATAGCTTCCTTAGAGTTTTTACATTTATACAAATTAATATTTTTATTTTATTGTGGGAAGTTGTTACTATAAAAGTTTTACATAAATTGATTTAAAAAATTATTATCTACGTATTAACTTGTATGCATCATTGTGTATTTTTGGTTATTGTTTTTTAGTTCAATGTAAAGAATTTTATCTATTGTTTTTCAACAGAGAATTTGGTAGGAATCGGATGTGGACTTTAAGTCGAATACTCTATCATCGAGGCACTTTAAAAGTCTGATTGACCTGAATAATGTTTGAGATTATTTTTTCGTACCTTCGTAGCTGGTGGTTTTAGCTGTAATTGTGCATTTTGTAATTTCCCTTTAAACAATAAAATTTAGTCTTTTCGATAATTTAGGAAATAAACCTCTTAAGTTTTTACATTGAATTCTTTGTTTACGAAAGCAACGTCGGCTACGCAGTGGAACATTAAAATGTATCCATTGGAATCGTTTTTGTTTTTCATACCGACCAAAAGAAAACTAATTACCCTATTCACAGTTGTGTTGAAGTGTTTTATGTGAACAAAAGCGACTGGCAAAATCTCCGGTTACACGCTAACCCTCTATCACACTATATGAAATATTGTTTGCCTGCGAATTTGCTTTTCATTTGTAAATGAAGTAAAAAAAAAAAGAATTAGTTAAAGATTAATCTGAGATTAACTTACACTATTTCGAAAGTTGAATTGGATTGTTGCCACACTAATTCTTGTGTTAAAAGTAATAATATTTTGAATGTGGTGGTTTGCTATATTTTAGGACATCAATTGGCAACATCAAGTGGCAGATGTTGAACCATCCATTTCTGTGTTCTCCTCTTTTTTTACACTGACTTTACACATGCCAGTAGGGGCACGGAAATTTTGTATATCAATACTCTTTTTTCCGTTTTTCCGTTTACACATGCAAGTGCTAGTTTGTTTCCAAAATGTCGTGGAACCGTTTACAAAATAGAGTTACCGGCCTTAAGAAATAAATACATTTCTGGGGAAGCTATTTGCGGTCGCCATGTGACACATTCAATAAAATCAATGCCAAGTGCCACATCTCTAATAATCCAGTTTTTTATGCTCGTCTTTCTTGGACATTAAATTCTAAACAATGTGAGATATATCGGTCATATCATCGTTGCCTAGTGCAGGGTATAAACATCAATAAAAGCAGATGTGCTAATAATTGTTATAGCTAACGATTATTATGGCAACAATTGTTCAGTGTATTATTGTTGAAACATGTTCTCATGTGTGCAGTCCGATAAGTGTGCGAGCATGTGTTCGTTTTCTAAATGTAACACAGATTTTTTTCCACAATCACACTTGCTCTTAAAAGCTTTGGTTCACTCATGTTACCACTTAAAAAGATGACGTTTGAATGTGTTCTATAGTGTTAGTAAATCTTTTTTTTTTTTGGTTTTACTTCAAACGGTTTATAAAAACAAAACTACAGTAACAAACTTTTTTCTATTACTATTACGCGTTTCTAGGTATAGATATGCCTGCTCAAAAAAAAAAGAAAAAAAAAAAAAATTTGTGCGCTTGCGATGACCCGGTGCGCTTTGCAGTACAATTTCTCATTTGTGTAATGTTAAGATCCGACGCCTTTTTCCATTTCCAGAGCAATTACACAATATTAAAGTTAAGTTTATTTTTTGACAGAAACTTGACCCAACACTTTGAGACAAAACTAACAGTTTCTTACTCTAATTTGTTCAATCTTATGTCGTTACAATGAAAATTAATGTTAAAAAACTCACCTTAAATATTTAAGATTCCATACTGTTTTGTCGAACTACCCTTCGAAGAATGGCTCTATTTTAATAGAAAAAAAACATATATAAGCGTTTACTCGATATAAGATAAACATTTTATGACCCTGCACGATGCGAATATGCAGCAACATTTTTAATAGATGTACCACAATATTTAATGCTTTACCACTTTCTTTTCGCTTTAATAAATATTTTATCTTTGTGTGAACAGCCAGCCAGGCCTGGCCAATATTTTCCCTAAAACAATGACATTATTAATCTAACAATTAGTCGAGTATCGAAAACGTTCATACATATTCAGACTAATTTTTCCCGTCGAAGTTTAGTAGAAACAAAAGTGTTCTCTACGAAATTACACCAACATTCAGGAAATAGAATATTTTCGTTTGAAAATCAGTTTTAGTTGTTATAAATATGTTCTTGCGTTTTTATGCCAGATCTAGCCTTTTTAGCTGTTCTCACGATTTCTAGCATAGTTGTTTGCTATTATTAATTGAAAATTATTTTAAAAAATTATACAAGCAAGAACGCAACATTGGGTGACATTGAAAAAGCTGTGTAAAAATGTAACTAAGCCGGTAGATATTTGGTGTGTCTGGGGAAGCACAATAACGACGAAACCACTTCTATTCACATTTTGGTAAAGTTGTTTCCATTTTGTGCAAAGACAAAAATCCAAAAAAAAAAAAATTAAATTTAGTGCTGTCGCCTGTGAACGTAATTTCATTAAAGGTGGTAGACGACGAGCAATCAAAAAGATAGTCCATGTTGATTTCTTCCGAGCTTGCAATTATTCTATAGAAATGTAAATAAATATGTGCATATTCATGTAGATACACAATTAAAAGCAAAGCAATATTAAAACAATTTGTTAAAACTAAACAAAAAATCAAGTTCGATCAATGAATTTTTGAACAAATTAATGCACTTTGAGAACGTTCTTATAAACTTCTTAATAAATACATGGAATAATATTATAATAAACAGTATTATTCCATAGAATAGACCTGATACTGTTTTGGTCGTCGTTCGTCGACGAACCAACAAACAGACGAACATTGACTTTAATAGACTTATACCTACAAACATACATATATTCAATATGATGTGTAATGACAAATGTGTGTACAATGCGAATTCAACAATTGTCAGAGATGCAAACGTGATGGCTTGAACGCTGATGCGACAAGCATTTATGTTCATATGTGTGCATGTGTGTTGAGGACGTGCATGTGTTCTGTAAAATTGCACGTGTTTTATGTGGTTTTAGTGGACAGGGTTCAGAGGAGTTCAGACGAGGTTAGTATTCGTTTAGCGCTGTGTAGATTTAAGCCAAAGATTGGCAAATGTTTCATTACTTTAACCGCTGCACATTGAATAACAGCGCTTCGTTATAAAGCTTTTGCAAACAAATTAATATCTAGGTAAAATCTTCGGCGTAAAACTTGCCCATTTGATCCATGTGGGTGACCAAAATGCCACTACATCGCATTGATTCGTCAAGGTTTTCACCAACGCTGCTCGCTCTTCCCAGTCGCAGTGTTTTGTTCCATGTGGCTCGGTGTAGCTTGGTCGGTCGCATACGATTTTCTAATGCGTAATGTGCCACACGGTACTACCAATAGCGCGATCACAACTTCAAGGATACACTTCATATACACACGGTATTACAAATTATTTCAAGTGCATGCAAAACTTTTTGGCACAGAACTTTGCAATTTTTGCAACCTTTTGTTGAATAGCTTGTAGCCGGTGTCACCGTGTGAACTCTATTCGGATGTATTATCAAAGAGTGATGCTTTCATTGAGTACAAAATGACAGCATAAGACTAGTCACGTGTAGTGTGTAATAAAAAAAAAATCATGCAAAGAAATGACATGTTTTGTGTAGTACGAAGACTCTTTCTAGGCTGCCATAAAACTAAATAACCGGAACAATATTGACTCAAATTGTTTGACTTTCATGTTTACAGTGTATACTGAAGAAAGTGTATAAAAAAATATCTTACTTGGAAAAAAACGGAAAAAATAAAACAAAATGTAAACTTATAAAAAAGATGTTTTCATCTATTCAACAAAATTTGCGCTATTTTATTTTTTTTTTGGCATCATCCAAAAACTAAATGAATGATTTCAAATTAATTTAAACAGCTTTAATTTTGAGTACCAATTATTTGTGCCTCGGGCTTTTTGCGGTCGCGATAAATAAAACATTATGTGTAACATGTGACATCTAACATTATTAATTTATGTAATTATAATTATAAGCGTGTATGAGAGAGTTAATTAAATTACTTGCAGTAAAAGAATTGAGCAAAGAGAAGTGTGTTTAGCACAGTTTTTCAATATAATGAATTTATAAAATTTAATTATTATTGAAAAACAAAAAATGCATGTAAATAAAGAAACTTTATGATTTAAATGTTCGGTTGTTATTCAACCCGATAGTGAAAGAGCCACTAATTTTGGACACATTCTGTTTTAGTTTAAGAATTTGTCAGCGGACTTGTGCATTGCAAGGGAGAGACAAAGGAAAGTTAAAAAATAAGTATCAAATATTGTCATGATTAGGGAGTTATTTACTGAAAACACCTCTGAAGAAAGTACAAATCCCTCATAATAAAGATTAAATAACGAACAATTTCAAATAGTCATTGTCAGAGTGTAGACTACAGGCGCATTAGCTGCCTAGTTCGATAGAAAATCAACTTCGAATACCACGAATTTACGCAAAATTGCCCCTACCAATTGCCACACTGATACATAAAAATTAATCCAACAGAAAATAACAAGTACAAGTTCGTCACCTTTAATTAGTCTCATATGCACCAACTAAAGTTAAGCCTAGTGGATTTATTTATATATATTTTGCCAAGTTTTTCTAACTCTTATGAAATGTTGCAATGCAGGAAAACCACCTGCCGCAAAAGCTTTGCTGCCGCGATAATAGGCAGTCGGGAAAACCGAGGGTGCGCCGTCGTAATAATAGTCCAAGAGTGCCACTGCGTGCAACCAAAACTTTGAGAAATCGACATATGACTTTGGCTGGTTTGGTACTGGTTTCTCGAGTACGCCCTCGAGGGGGATCCTGATGTTGGCCTCCTAGTTGAGCTGCCTAACGCGACCTAATGCGTGCCTCACAAAAAGAACATTTGGAGTTATGGTCAATTTCACAATGTGTGGTGGTAATAAATTGGATATATTCTATTACAATATTACAAAATAAAACTTTACGATAAAATGCAATGAATTTCAGCCATTCTTTTTTTTTTTGTAAATCTATTTTAAAGATCAAAATTTTAAATTTTCTGTAAGTTTTTTCTTTGCCAAACTTGTACTTAAACTTTATAGGTTTTTTCTACATTAAATAAATATGCCAAAGGATTGAACAAATTTTCATTTGAGAAATCTGTTTTACACATTTGACCTCAAAGTATTCTATTTAATTTGATCTTGATACTCGCACGTTGCACTAGAGTAACCGGTCGTAGGGAATGTTTGTGCAACGTTAACGTTTTTTAAAACACTATTGACTTTCAGTTTTGAATAAGGAAATGTTGGGACATTCATATGGACACAAGCGTTCACAATTGTTAACAAATGTTTGTATGGAAATGTTGTTGTCACACACCCAATTAATGAAATTGCAAGATTTCTATGCCAGATATTTTGTTGAAATTTTTCTCAAAATTCTAGTGCAAGTGATTGTCATAAAAGTTTTTTTACTGTGGCCATTGTTTGCTTGTTTTTTATTCTTCTTTAATTTACACATGTTGACAATGAAAAATTAAAAGCGAATTACTTAAACGAACGAGGACTTTCAAGTCGACATGAATAGAAGTTAAGTTTCGAAAACCTGAATAACAAAACAAAATTGGAACTGTAATTTTGAATTGAAACTCAAATTTCCTGTCAAATACAAACATATTTGTACATTTGCCACAGACATGTTTTGCTATAACAATTAAAGTTTAGTTGTACTGACAATATTCTCATTAAAATATGTCCACAAATGTCTTATAATGCGATGTGCCAATTTTTATGGCCAGCAAACACATTGTCAGTTCGTTGATAACAATATTGTCACACATCCGACAAACGTAAGAACTCTATTCGTTGCAATTGTCAGATGATTGTCAGCTCATCTCTTAGTGTTTAAACTAATGCACCTGGGAAATGACGTCATTGTCAGAGAAACTTTCCTGTTGGCAACGCTGCCCATATACATTAATGGTTTCAAACTTCTGGCAATTTCCAACAGCAGGTTTGGGTAATTTTTTCCATACAAAATAATTTGTGCGAACTGACAAATTTTTTTTGGCATATAAATTTCTTGTCTGGCAATTTACCTCCTGGTGCCAATTTTTCGTTGCAAGTAAAGTTTCACCACTTGCCTTGCGTACTCTGAGAAGTTCCTGTTTGCGCTAAAGCCAAGTATTCAAGTATTCTTCTCGTTGGCATATTACTTTAGGAAAGGAAATTTTGCCTTCGGTACTCTGGGAAGTTCGTGTGTGACTTCGGCTGCGCAGGCTGCTCTAACGCCTCCAACAAAGAGTAATTGGCAGAATGGTTCCGGACTATGCCGCTGAGATGCTTTAAAAGAGGGATTCTAGCGTAGGCCATCTAGTGCACCCAAACCTTCTGGTTGTGATTTAAAGCTAAAATCGGAGAACGGGCCATTGGTTGAATATTGATAATGGAATAGACTCCAATTTTTCATAAGGACTGTATGATGAGAAATCATAAGGTAAGACCGCCTAAGTCTGGATATTCTTTTGGGATTTTAGGCTACCGAATGGTGCTGAGATATGTCGGCTTCGCAATTTGCCAATTGCGATGTGATTTCAGACTAGTCTTCCAGTTCTACGTTTACGATTCGCATTCAGCGACGATTTACATGAGCAAACATTTGCTTAACAAATTTATATAATTTTCTGGAATAGGTATTATTCGAACCACTGCAAATTTGAACAGTACAATTACATATTTCCTGAAAATTCAAACGACTAAATAAAAACTCCTTTTGTTTTAAAGTCAGTTACAAATATCTACATATATTGAGACATTAACTTGCAAGCTTTATTCCCCTCTATTCTAGGGAATTTTAAAAATTCAAAAAAGAAAACTTTGAAGTTAAAGAAAACAAACAAAAAAAAATCTGAGAGACAAATAAATTTTCATAAATTTTGGCGACATGTCAACTCAAGAGATTTGTTCAGTTTGCGACTTTGTGTTTTTAATAAATGTTTTGTGCAAACAATTCGCTGCATTTTAACACTTATTCACACAAACAAACACGGATGCTACTCGCCCGAATAGCAGTTTTCTTGCAGATTTATCATGTTCTAAAGGAATTATGAATTCCTAAACAAATTTTGCCAACATTGAAAACAAGCACGAATGTTGTTTCGTGCACATATTTACATACACACACACACGTGTGCCTGTGTCTGCTGTACAGCTGTTTAATGTTGCCAAGCAGTTGAAAAACTAAAAATTTTTGCAATTCTTGAACAACATTTGCTTAAACACACACACACACACACGCTCAAAATAAGAGTCATAACTTACAAACAGAATCCATTTGAGCATTTCAAATGAAATGTTGACTTTTAGCTTGAAAAATGGGACTTTAAAATTAGAAGGCTTAAAGCAATTCTTCTGTATTACCTTTCTGCCTCGGTTTCTTTTAATATTTGATAAGCAAAGTTTATGTGCAGAACAGAACCGAACATTTTCTTAAATTTTGAGCAATTGAAAACTCAGAAATGTGTTACCAAAGTGGTTTAAACGACTAATTTGCAAAGTAAATTTTTCCTAATCGTATTGAAAATTAATAGTCATGATTATTGGCCTATAAATTAATATGCGTTACATTTTTCATAACTCTAATAAGATGGGTTGTGGCCGCCATGTTGTTTCCGTAGCGTATCCCTAATCTGTTGTTTATTATTCAATTAGTGACGCCATAGCACCAAGACCAGTTACACGGTTGAGCAGCCCTTCCAAATTATTATGCTGTATTATCGAAATGAGAGTGTTCGTTAGCGGAAACGGATTTTGCGTGAAAAATCATCGTTAGCGGCAAGGGGCCCCTTTGATGAATGACATGCAAAGAAGCAAAATTGTGAAAAGACACCAACACACATGAGGTACACCCGGTAGCACTGCATCCAAATAAATAGTTTTTTTTTGGGTGGTGCGGATTTTGCACCACCGGCTTTATTGATTCTTTTTTTTCCAACGACGTTGGTAAGGCCAATGCAGTGTGTGACAACGATTTATAAACAGCACGGACCAGCCTAATATAATGTGGGACAAACTCTACCTGGTGAACTTGTCAATGATGTGCCTTAACAGGCGCAAATAGATGGCAACTTCTCGTGCTATATAGGGCAGCCACAAACTCTATTTTCGACTTTTCTAATTCTTCCCTCCAGTAACTCCCTGGAAAGTAAATGCAAGACGAGGTACCTGAGCTGTCAGCTCAAAATCCCCAAAGAATATCAGGACTGATGATTCCGCAGCATCCACTCCTTACAAAAAATATATAGTATATGTAAGTGTGATTTTAAGCCAAAGTAGGTACACCGACCTATGACCACCATAATCCATCTTTTAAGGGCTCCCAGGGGCTTGGTGCCCCTTTTGCCAATCGACCTTTCGGTGGAACCTACACAACCGAAGTCATACTGGAACTTCGTAGAATTTTCAATGCGTTGTAAACTGAGGAACTCCTTTTCCACCATATCCCATAAAGCAGAATGCCTCAGTCTAGAATACACCCAGGCGAAACCTGCTCGTCGTAGTTAGCGCACGCTACCGAATGAATTGGCACTGAACTGAACGATGTAAGCGACACAAGCGTTATGTATCACAAACCGAACGCCATAATAGATATTTTGCATGAACAATTGGACGGGATCGTTAGCGAGATCAATTCGTCACCATAATCGCGCGATTTCCCTCCATCAGACCTAAACGATTAGGAAATTTTTTTACGTCGACGTATCATTTTAAAAAGGGTATAAATTTGCATTTGTTTTCTTTCCAATTTATCAAACGTGTTACAATAAAAAAAAATATAATTTGAAAAACTTAAATCTTGTACTTGTTTCTTAAATAATGCTACACATAAATATAATAGGACCTATTATAATCTCCTTTTTATAAACAAGCAAATAAATGTAGAAATATAAATTAGTTCATGTTAAAAAACAAAAGAGTTTTTGAACATAAGATCCTAATTGTTAATAACACAAGAACTTTTTGCTGAATTTGTATGCGGACAGATGCAATTTGTAACTGAGAAGGACATTTATGAATTGGGGATCAGGAAACTAATGATCAGCATTTCAGCTGCAAGTTCTTTAAGTACATAAGCACATACATGCATACTTATTTATATACGTATGTATTGACATACATATATTAGAATGAGTAGCCTGACCGATAAAAAGGTCACTTTATTAGCTCTACTGAAATAAAGGACATAAAAAGACACTAAAAAGTATTATTATGTTTTTTTAGTGGCACGATTAATAAGGATAAAAGGATGACACAGCAAAGCAATTATATAACGTAATTTTCATTTTTCTTTTTTTTTAAGGATTTAACTTCTCTTTGCTTTGTCTCAACAGTTTTCAAATGACGTGATAAGAAGTGAAAATGCGGAATGGCTGTCGTTTTATTTAGTTTCATGTCAATGCCAGAATTAGTGCCAAATTTTTTTTTGCTTGTTATGTTTTGTTTGATAACAGGAAAACAAATGACAAAAGAAATTTTAAGAGTTTTAGTTGAAAAGGAGATGGAAAATAAATGGAAAAACATTATTTTGACAAAATAGTTTGTTAACGTTAAACAAATACAAAATTTCTTTATACATACCCACCTACATATACATATAAAGTTGGAAAAAAATAAATATAAAAATAAAAATAAGGAAAATTGACAGAATAAATGAAGCGATTGCGGAGGTGGGTGTCTGCAGTTTGAATTTCTTGTCCATTGTTATTATGTAAAAATATTATTGATGGTATATGAAGTAAATTCTTTAAAATTAAGGTAACTTTTTTAAACAAATTCAATACTTTATGCTATATAGATACAACTATGCCTGAATAGTATGACCAACATCATTTCGGTACAAATACATACAATACAAATACATACAATATTTGGGACCGATTGATGCATATTTGGATGTCATACCTTTCCCATTCCTTTTAATATTGAAAAACGAAATTGTTTGGAATTTTAAGATATTTTCCCAATACAACTGAACATTTTCTTTTTAGTGGCACATCCATCATTTGCAAAGTTGCGGATACTACATATCTATATATGTTTTGCTTAACACCTGCTTCACATTTTATTCTCAACTATTCACAAAAACAATGTTAGAACTCTGCACTTTTTTAAGGCTTTTATTGAACTAAAGAAGTTTGGATTCGTATGAAATCATTGTATAGTGGATCTTAAATAAACAAATGTTTGGTTTTTTTTTTTAGGGAAAGAAACTTCTCCTTAGAAAAATGTTTGCCATTGAGAGAGGCACTCCATAAGCGAAAGTCATATCTTTCATTTAAATAATTGAAGAAGAAATGAAACATCAAATTAAAATTCAAGTTTAATGCGAAACAGATGCTACTCGTATTTATTTATGTTCAGATTTAAGTAAAAATCTGTATGATTATCCACATTTCGAGGCCTTCTTATGGGACCAGGTTTTTGCTTAGCGTATTTCAAACTTGGGCACTCTGCTTTGTGGGGCAGAGAAATGGAGTGGTATCTCAGTTGGTACGGCAACCAAACTATAAGAAAACACTGCATGACTACAGCCATGTAAGAATTTCCGCATTCTTCAACCAAGACTAACTCGCCGAAAGGCGGACAACAAGTTTTTTGTTTTAAGTTACTCGTGGGATCTAACAAGATTATGGTCTCTGTTGTTGGCTCGCGTGTTTTATCGAAACATTTTTTACTTTCACGCAAAAACAAACATGAAAACTTTTATTTTAATAAAAATATGTCCTTCCTCACGGAAAATTCCCTTTTAAAATTTTGTGCAAGGGTTTGATTTTCATGTTGTATTTTTGTTGCTGCAATAATATTGTTTTGAAATAACAGATAAAACTAGACTACAAAAATATTGCCTTATAAATTCTGCGAGATCCCAAAAGAAAAACTTGCACCTTTAACAAGACTTATGTTCCTTTTATAGAACTTAAGGAAAGAACTGAACAATTGAGTATTTCTCAAAATTAGTTTTTTGGACAAGCAAACTTTTCTAACGAGACGTATAAGTTTATTTTATGTGTCAGAAATACAACTTAAAACAATTTATCTCAGCAAATAAGATAAAGATATTAAACGTCTTCGCTCTCGTTTCTTAGAGTCTATATTCTAAATCAAATTGACTTCAAACATAAGATAATTTCAAAGGATAAACGATTTGTATATAAAGTAAATATCTTGAACGATTATTTTATCTCTATTTGCCATTAAAACTCTGCATACTTTAATTCTTAACATTTGTGTGTTAGATTTCTTAAGTTATACAGGCTTAAGGTAAACGTATACATTTCGAACGAAAACGTTATTCAAATCAATACCATTTAGAAGTTTAGATCAAAATCGAAATCAATTAACCAAATTACTTCCAATTTAAACATTCTACACCGAACGAGAATTCAAAGCTAATCAACCGTTTACAAATAATCTTCAACCTAAAACTGGCGGCTTCTTAGATCAATGCACTAATTAATCATTTAAGCCTTCAAGGCAACAAAAATTAAGTATCTAAACATTGTACGTACGTATGTAGCACGCAAAAACAAAAACAATATAGAAGCCAGACAACTCTGATTAATGTCTTAAACGCGTGGTTGTGCATTCATATGTACATATATAAATACATAAATTTTAAACGTTTTTAACATTCCACTTTCTTTTATTATTTTTATACTTTTTATTCGGACTTATTGAGTACTCGTACGCCAGTCGTAGGGACAATATAGAACTCAGACATCTCTGATTAATGTCCGACTTTAAACGCATGCATGTGCATGTTTATATCGTAACTTTTGAGCAGTTTTCGGCATGGCACTTGCCACTATTTTTATCATCTTCATTCAGACTTGATCATATTTGTAAATTTTTTCTTAGAAACTTTACAAACTTTTTGTCGACATGCACTGAACGCAATATTGACTGGACGAAAGTTTAGTTTTTGATATCTAAAAAGAAGAAAGTAGTTAAATGAATATATGTACACATATTAAAATATTTAAACCCTTTCGACTAAATATATTCGCAATATGTGGCACTTCTGAGCGGTTGGCAGACCATTTTATGAAGCCAAATAATATACTACGACTATATATGATAAACAAAATAAATCAGCCAAAGATAGAGAAATGATGCCTAATCCAAGTAAAATCCCAAAATAGAAAAGGAACGGAAAAACCCCCAAGGGATGCCAGAAACGGTGTAAATGGTAATAATATTCTTCTCGCTATTTTGCAAATTTGTAAATTTTAACCTGAGATTCCTGCCATTAATTGCATAAAATTAGTTTGTAAAAGTTGTTTAAGTCTTTTGATCTTAATTTTCCCGAAATACTTAGATATTTACACAGCCCTTTTGTATTGTTATAATGTTCTATTTAAAATCTTTTAAATCTTTCCTCCTTAAGCTCACCCTACGGATGATCCACAATGTCCATTTTCGCTTAAATTCTATTCCATTTCTTTTATTTCGAGAATATATTGATACGTTTAGTTGAATGTCTTATAATTATTATTAAAGTTTACGCATCTTCTTTACTAAGAATTTATAATCAGACAGGCTTTTAAGAATCTATTTCACAATTAGTACGACAGGTTGACAAATATATGAATATGAAAATATTACATTGTATCAGACAATATTATATTATTTATAAGACTTGAATCATTTGACACACTATGACAAGAATGGCAGATAAATTACATTCCTGAATTAGTTAACCACAACTATCTGTCCACAATTCAGCTTATTTCCAAATTACCTTGTTGTGCTGAATGTTGTCTTATTGTAATTGCGTCTTAAAATGTCCATCAACAGGAGATTAAGGTACAATATGTGTAAATATGTATGTATGTATCTGTGTATCTGTGGCAATTATGTTATTGATTATGAATCACAAATTTCAATTGACAATCAAAATGAAAATCATGATAATGTTAATAAATTTTTTGTTACTTAAAGTATCAATTCAAAAGGATAATTTGAAAGGCAAACAGTCTTATAAGAATGCCAGTGTACATACGCTTGTTGACATAAATAAGAGAACACACAATCGCATAATCTTGGCAATAAAATGCAAGATTGGCAAATAAATGCAAGAAGAATACTTTCATGTACAAATATTCAAGTCCATAGATAATACAAGTAATTAAGTTCGTAAGAGAATGGCACACGTTCAATTTTACTTACCCAAGACCGCAAAAGTAGCAACGAGTCTTCTAATGCGGCTTCCGAACTTTGAGAGTTGATAGTGGAATTACAGAAGTGGATGTCCATTATTAAATTAATCAGATCTCTCTAGACGGATAAAATGTGCAACATCCGTTCAAAGGATAACATTGTTTTATCAAACTGGGCTTTCTGTATCGCCATAAATGTTCTACCAGAAGAACAGTTTGGTGTATTCATTGAAAACATACACCGCCTCGACGCTTAATCGTGTGATCTGCAAGAGTACCCGAGGCAGTCACATTCGGGCCGTTCAATTTCAAAATGAGTAACTAGGGAAAATGATGTGTGGCGCTAAAAAAGTTCCTTACACATCTTATTTCTATTCGTCCTTAACGACAGTTTTTTGCCCTTTTTAAGCGCTTTTTTATTTTAAGTATTTACATATCTATTTTTTGTCGTAACAGTTTACAATTCATGTTGCTTCATTGTAAAGTGTGTCATGTGACACCTTGAGTCATGGTAGTTTTAGAGTTGATCGTATTCTGACTGATTGCGTGGGATTTGCACTTTACAACTACTAAATATTTTTCTACCTTTCTTTGACAGCCTAAAATTTAGTAACTTTCAATTTTCCAACTATATTCCTTCGGCCGCTTTGATGAAAATATAGCGATTTGCTATTATATGATACGATACGATGAAAAGGAAAACGATTTTTTTTTGTCCTAATCGGATGACTGCGAAACATAAAAAAAGGTTCGAAAATCTTTTAACGATATATTCTCGAATTATTAGTTACACCAAGAGGCAGCAGATCTCTTAAGCAGTATGTGGAGATTTCTCAGTCTTAAATTGCTAAAATTTTGAGTGAGTTTCAGAAAACTGACATTTGAAAGACGGATTTACTCAGTCACATTTGCTAAGTTTATTGATTTTCAGCAAAACCGTTTTTACTGTTAATTCCACCGTTCTTGTCTTTATTTTTAAGTTAAAGTCAGAGTGAATGCTGGGAGGGAAAGAAAAAACACGTTGAGCACATAAGCGTATTTATTTATGTGCATGAAAGTTGTCTCTCTTTGTTCACTTAAATCTTTCCCGAAATGCCATTAAAATCTTAAAGCAACAAACACTCTTAACGCACACCTACAGCTAAGCAAATTAGAATTATGTCGGGATAATGATTAACATCGACGTTATGATTACTTCACTTGGAAAATAATGAAATATTTAAACAGACAATATTGTCTGTATTATTGTTTGTACAACGGATGACGTTACAAGGACGCAAAGAATTTTTTGTTTGGCAGGCAGAACTCTGCGAAATATCTGTTTAGTATACACGTGCTGACTTCAGTGTCAAGGCCCTGCAAACATCGACCGCCAAATAATTTTGCTCCGATGCAATTTTCAATTCTAAAATATGTGCAGCGGATTTCAATTAGTTAGAGGAATACCAGACTGCAAGAGTATAAAACTGAAATGAAATGCAATGAAACGTTGATGTGACAAATCTCAAGGGGATCCAAGAAATCTGCGTTATAGCTGTTGATTCGTTGTACCCGTAAGGCCTTGGAACATATAATCATTCTTGAGGTAATAAGAAACAATTTTTTTTGTAACTATAGTTTTATATATCTAAACTAAGTTACTTCGGTGTGTAGAGGGTTTTGAATTGGTACTTTGGTGCCCTTAAATACCCACTTGCGAAAACATTTACACTTCCTTGCTTTTATAACGGCACTTTACCAGCTTGGATTGATTCCGATTTTATTGTATAGACGAGTTTGAATGAATATTTAGATAAATCAGTATTTCTTCGTTTTAGCCAAAGTGTATTTTGGTATGAAAAAGGTTTACATAAAGGGAGATTTTTATTCAAGAAACTCAAGAAAACAGAGTAAGTTATAAAGTGTTTGACTCTTTTTACGAAATAGTTTATTAAATCGAGTTTTGCATTGCTTGAAATATGTACATAGTCCGGAGAATATTAAATGTAAAGGAGAAAATTTTATTACGTTATAAGTAAACAGAAAGCCATGCCAGAACCATAATAATTAAAGAATTTTAGTCATTAGCTGATTAGATTAAATTAACATGGTTTCATGTTAAAATTTAATACTTTAGTGAGAATAACTATTTGCCAAAGTAAAAAATGTTGTTACAAGGATTTCTCAATGCTGAATAGATTAATAACGCTGTGTTGCAAGTTTTGAAACTTTATTAACCTGTTAGATCTAACTACTACAAATAAAACAAAGCCTAGCACTTTTCTAGGAGTTTTTTAAAATAATTTATATAAAAATGAAAAAATATGCACAAAACTCAAGTGCTGCTTTTATAAAAAGATGTTTTTTGTTTAAAAAAATATACAGAGAAAAGATTTTTGGAAAGCCTAACGGCAGAGGGCTCACTCCAAGTACTGATTCCTTTATTTGTGGGTGAATTATTGCAATTAATTAATCAGTTTTTTTTTCATGAAGAAGTTTTCCAAAAAAAAAAAATCGGAATATAGAATAAAAACTGTGAAACTGTGTATAAAACAGACAAGAAAAGAAAGAAAATTACAAATATAATTAAGACTAATCAATATTGTGTAATCGGGAACTTTAATTGTTTCGACTTATTCCAGGCGTTTTATTTTTGCCATAATTTTATATTCATCAGATGTTTAAAATCAATTTGAGTTGGTGCAAATACTCCGACTTCTCCAAGGCCTGCCTGACTATTCTAACAAACGCATTTAGCAATTAACATGTTTGTATGTGCTCGTATTATAAAAGTGTTTTACTGTAACATTTGCTTCATAATTTAATGTAAATTTTATGTTTTTCCTAATATGGCAAATTACATTTTCGAATCGCTTATAATGGGTTCGTGCTTGAGTTGAAAAATCTTTATTTAATTTTAGGGAAATTTTTGTTATTTTTTTTCAATTAACACGTCAGTTTAAGGAAAAAACAAGGATTTAAAATCTTTTGTCATTAATATTTTCTGAATAAATGTCTGCGATTCAAGAAAAAAAGGGCTCTTTATTAACACCTTACGGCTGAAAAGTTTTTAACGCACAAGAGGTTTGATGATCTAAGGAAAACTGATACAGTAGTGCAAATAAATACGCCAATTAGAAAAAAAAGCAGGAAAAGTTTATTATAGCCGTAAGATAAAAAAATAAACTTATATTCTGTACATAAATAAAACAATATCAACATAATTGTTACACAGAAAATATCTAATTTTGAAAAACCAAAATTGGTAAGAGGCGTAAACTTTCAAACTGAAGAAACTAAAACATCTTGATTACTTTCTATAGTGTTTGTTGCTAAAAAAATTTTTTAGTGTAAAAAATAACATTAGACGAAGTATCAAAAAGCAAAAGCAAAACAAATCGACAATGGTCCCACTGCGAAGTATTTTTCTGGGCCAAAAATTTCATTATTTCATCAATCTTGTACAATAAATAAAGCGTTGCACTTGTTAATTGAAAGAAGCAAAGAGACCTGACGCCACATTAAAAGTAGTTGGGTGCATATATCCGTTGCCAAATTCATGGATTTCAATTTGATTGATTTGAAGGCGTTGCTTCTTAAATACGTCATGATGGCAGAAAGATTTAAATAAAAACCAGTCATAAAGCAACTCTGGTCTGAAGAACGGCTCTCACGTCATTGTAGTTATTTGTTTTGTACGATCGGGTTTGATGTTGTTGTTGTTAGGCTTTCTAGAGTTTGGTTTATCCCTCGCATTGGTTGAGTTATTTGCCTCTGATGACTTTATTGTTTTAAGGTTCATTTGAAGAATTTCATGCCAGCCACGTTGCTGGGTCATATTAAGTTTGCGTGACCAACTTAATACAAGACAATTATAAAAGCCTGGTCATACGGTCCTCTTATCAGTTTCTATTTATTCAACTGTAAAAGGAAAATTTAATTACAGTTTTGAAAATAGTTTAATTCACTTAAATGAGCAACACTCTTCATCCGATTACAATTTATTTACATTTTTAGCCCAGCCACTTAAAACAGCTTTTAAATATTAATTTTGCTTTAAAAACAAGTTTTGTAAAGCTTTTCCTTAACAACGTCCACAATTTACCACTTTTCTTTTCTCCTTGTCTATATTACAACTGGCTCTATTTCTAACTTCTATTTCTCTTAAGCGTTTTTGTTCGCCTGTGTTGCAGTATTAAGTGTTTAAGTTCAACTGTTACGGCAGTCTTTTCTGAGCTCCCAACAAATTTATCTGTACAAAATATAAATTTTAAGCCATTTTTTTTTCAAATAAACCTTAAAGCTTTTTTGCTTGGCTGCAGTAACAACAGCCAAAGTTTTTGGTAGAAATCGAAAGTACAACCTCTGAAATGTAAGTTGAACACTTTAACAACTGATCCATGGGCGTATTCGGACATGGTGTTTGGTGTAGGTAGAGGAACAAACGTGCAAACTCCCAGTCTTTCACATTCACGTTATTACCATAATGTATGTAATTTTATAACAATAGTTTTCGTTTTAAAGTAAATTTTACATTTGACATGAAAAATATGGAAACTAATTTAACTCGAACACTTAATGCATAACCAGCCAATGCATCTAAAATTGGCAAAACATTTAATTGACTACATATTTTCCCAAAGCCAAGTTAATACAGGATAACATTAACAAAAGTCAGCTGTATAGTAAAATATATTGTTTTATAATATGGTTAATTATAATCAATTTGGTAAAAAAACATGGTTTAATTAACAATATTACAAAACAAATTAAGCCAAAGTAAAACAGAAAAACAAATTTGTTATAAAATAAAATAAATGCATAATATTGCGCAAAGCAAATGTTATGTAATTGTGGTAAAATTGTCAATAAAGTCATAAAGGAAATATTTTATAACTTTGCTATTGAATTACAACAAATGTGAAAAGTAATTAGTAATTAATTGTTGCATTTGTATGTGTTATAAATTCCCATAATTTAACAGAAAAAGGATTTTTTTTCTTGAACTATTGTTTTAACGCAAAAAGTGCCAACACAAAAAAGTTTTTTAATCTCATTTTAATGAAGTGAAAAGAGCGCAAAAACAACAAATAACATGTAAAAAGTGGGCTACTTAAAATTAAAGTATTTATGTACAAATGTATTGGTATAAAGATGGCCTGCACTGGCCAATTTCATTCTGTCTTGGGCAAACAGTCAAACTTGTGGATATAAAAAGTTATGTGGGCAAATTTGATCATGTAGGATATGTTTTATCATCCGCTTTTCTTCTTTACTGTTAGTTAATTGTCTTATTAAAAAGGTGTTCTAAAGTTGTTCAGAGCGATGGTTATTTGTGTTTTGCCTACTACGAAAGTTTGAAGCCTGACGTTTGTCTCCAGCAAAAATAAAATGTTTGCTTCAAGAGGACAATACTCAAGAAAAGCACACAGAAAGACACTGGACTGCATATAACAATTCGATACACTGCCCATTAAAAAGGCGTCAGTGGCTTAAAACAAGGTTTCAATACAAGATGTCAGCGCTAGAATGAAATTACAACGATACCACAAAAACAAAAAAAAAAATATTCTGTTTATCAAAAATTTATCTTACGTATCATCGTTAACTGTCCACGAGAATAAGAGTAGCAACAAATTCTCAGCTGTTGACGTACCCAAATACACATTCATACATCCACAATACCTTGTGGACGTATCCAAATTCACATTAGTTTTAGAATTTTAAAATTTCTAGCAGCTGTTACTCTTACGACATACCTTGAATTTCGAGAAAACCATTTTAGCTCTGCTGGATGGAAGCCCCACCGCAAGGCAATTTTTCCCATTGCTTTTAAATATATGTATGTGACCTTCTTCGAGAAAAGGAGAGTGAGGAAAAGTGTGTCAAAAAACGGGTTTTGCCTTAAGAGTTGATTCTTGTACCTAAAAGGGTGTAGAATAAGACGAAATGAGTTAGATTTCTGATAAAAATAACTAACCGTACCAAATCGCCTCTCCCAACTGAAGGTGTGTTCAAAGTGAT
This sequence comes from Epicampocera succincta, assembly GCA_932526305.1. NCBI lineage: Eukaryota > Metazoa > Arthropoda > Insecta > Diptera > Tachinidae > Epicampocera > Epicampocera succincta. Next base: position 67,703,637 of record OW052034.1, read on the forward strand.
AACGCGTTATGAAGGTCCCTTTTCTCGAAGAAGGTCACATATACAATATGTATATACATACATATATTTACATAGAGCGACGTAGCATAAGAGTTTTCCACAAAATCCTATGTCCCATTTTTGATTCTGACAATCACTTTATGTTACTGGAAGACCCCCTTTGGAAAATTTTGTGTTAACAATTTCAGTTTTTGTATTTAGCTGTAAAAAGTGTGAATAATTTTTGATAAATTTTCATTTTAATTTGCACTCGTGTTTGTATGTCGTTTTAAGCGTAAAAGGTTGGGGTTGGTTGGTTGATTTTGCATTATCATTTTAGGTCGCCTGTTTTGTCATACAATATAAAAACTTCCAATATTTTGTTTAGCTGAAAACATTCTATACGGATTCAGTGCTTTGTTTATGCCACAATCATTTGTTTGCAACTCAACGCATTAAACTAGTCGAATGGATACTTAAAATGAAAAGCCATATATGTTTTACAATCTAGTATGAGAGTATTGGATATTCTACTCGAACATATTTAATTTTATTCAGCATAACCTCATTCCGCCAAAAACTATTTGCCAGCAATATTTCAAACATGTCTTCTTCTTGTACGTGTATAGTTTTGGTTTAACTGTTTTTCTCATTATTGCCAACACAACTGAATGTTTTCAGTTTTCATTTCAGCGGTTGGCATTGGGAAAAACTTTAAATAATTTTACCATTTTTTAACCACTTAATTTATTTGTAGTCATACTTTATGTTTAATGCTAAAAATTGTTTTGTTCCAAGCGAACGTTAGTCATGTCCGTGCATCCACTGGCAACAAATTCACGCAGAACATGTGTTCCACGCCAGAAGGCATTACACAGCTAATACTGAAGTTCTTATCGTTGTACACATCTATAAACATACGCTCTTGCTTGTAGTCATTATCCATAATGCTATTTTGCAGAAATCATTAATATTACTATAATCCCATTAGCAGTTCTTTGCTGCTCGAACACAAGCAACTGACCAAAAAAAAGTTTAGCTGAATGAATTTTATAGGACCATTAAAAACTGTGAGGACTTCACCAAACGACTTGTGTGTGCGAGATCCCTTTATTCGCAACTCAATATACCACGTACATATACATATATGTATGTATGTATCTGGCTTTTTAAGAATATTCCAAACTTTTGGTGGATGCACAACACATCTCTTCCTTACTTGACAGTCCTCAATACACTAATTAATGTAGATATACTTTTGCCGAACTAATTGTATAAAAAAGCAAGCTGTACACATTAGCACATAATTTGTAAATGGCAGCAGGACTGTGGTGATGTGAAACCTCTACAAGCAGCTCAAAACGAAATATAGCAAATGGTGAGTGTCACATAATTTGCTTAAATCTTTTATAAGTCACTGTATCAGCAGATTTGTCTTCAACGTCTTACAGTAACGAAAACTTTTTGAATATCGAAAGCAGCTGTTGCCAATAAAGCAAAGATTTGTTGGCCTTAAAGATGTCAGTAATCTCCTAAAGTACTGGCAACATCTTCAACTAAAATTCTAGGAACAGATAAAGGTACGGTTCAAAAATCGGTAGTAGCTCTTAAAGTAACGATTGTCTACTCCTAAACTATAATTAAATGCGTTGAAAATTTTATGAATTACTTAATTATCGTTTTGAATACTTGTAATACGTTGTTGTGACTGGGCTTTGGAGAAGCTCCAATAGGATTACAAACATTTGGAGTGGATATGTCGTTGAAACAAGTTTTTCAAAAATCCTGGTGAAAACATCCTTATTGTGGCAAGCGCCAGATTACAGATTCTTATGACTAGAAGTAGAAATAAATAAAATTTATTAGTTGAACAGAGTACCTGCCCGTTAAACTATCGATTTTACGGACACGAGTTTCATAATCGTGTTGAAATTCGTATTGGCGTTGCCAGTTGAGCTTCAACTTGCCTTGTACGTACATATTTCTTTTAATACGCTGCAATTAATTCCAAAAGGCTGAAACCTTAAGATTAGTATTCCCCCAACTCTTCTTGAAATAAAACAAAAAGAATTGCATTTGTTAATATAATCGTATTTTCCGTGGTACAATAAAATTTCCCTTTAAGAAGCTCAAGACGATTTGAAACCGACTTTTTGCTAACAAATCAAGTCTCACAACTTTTTAGGGCTTTCGATGGGGCTTATATCAAACAATATATACATTAACAACTGATAATGATATAGAAAAATAATTAAAAGTTGGGAAATTATTATCTCCCTCACTCACTCAAAAGCCAAGCCAAGACCTAACGAAGACGGCTGCATTGTCTATCAATCTTATCCCATAACCTTCTTCCGTTCAAATCCCAAGTTTAAGTTTTAATCGCTTTTACGCACCGAAGATGCGTATAAGGAAAATGTCTGCATTAAGAGATATTTTCGAAGACGGGAAATGTGTTAATAAAGCAATATATGTACGTAAGTGTATGTGATAAAATTAAAAATGTCGTCGCTATTTCTGTTTTCTGCATTCCTTAAGCCATAAACATCAAAAGTATTATTCTCCAACTTGAGTAAAATACTTCAGAGCTGTCAGTTCATGTTGAAATAAACTATTTTTATGTTTTTTCTTGCTTTTTATTTAGTTTAAAGTTTTCTCACAAGATTTTATCACAGCGTTTGCTGTTTTTCTTGTATCGTTATATTATCTGCAAAGCCGGTTTTTCTTAGTGCTTAAGTCAGTAAGCAGTAATGCATCTTCCGGTTCGTTTAATGTTGCTTTCGCTGACATGCTGTCAACGTTGGGAAGCGCGTTATAAATACTCAAACTTGGGCTGCACAAAACTTATGCTCGTGAGTTGAGAATCAGCCGACTTTATATTATTTACACATAAAATATGCTGAACTTTCAATATATACATTCATTTGTATGTATGTATATAAATACATGTATGTTTTGGATATTCTAACACATACGCATACATACACATATAGTGTGTGATAACCCTTAAAATTGTTGATATGACGAAGGGAAATATCATGATTTTTTTTCTTTCCGATGCGTACAAGTATGATAGGAATTTAATTATAAGTTTATTATACGAGTAACATATTGGATTAATATAAGTATTTATCTACACACAAATATATATATATATATATATTTAATGCTGAAGACTTTTATCAAGATATGAAATATTTTGTAATAAAAATATATTTTTTTATGCAGAGGTTTTCGTAGCTCATGCGATTATTGACTGTACAAGTAAAGAATTGCTATTATTTTGGAGAGATGGAACGTTAAAATATTAATCTGCGGTATACATTTTTATATAAACGAGTATGTATGAAAAATATTTAAATTCACTTAACGATTGGGTAGTATTTTAGAGGTTTTTGTCATTGCTGACAAACATATTTGTCAACGTTGATGACTACTCGCTAATGTGGATAATATTACAAGTTTTGAAGATCTTGATATTTGATGCATAGTTTCTTTTGTGAGTAGTTACTGTTTAAAAACACATGATTTTTGATACCATTTATAAAAACGAGACAGAAGAGGTGTTCAAAAACTTCATTTCTTTTACAAACACTGCTTTACTTTTAGGACTTGGAGCAGGGTTCCAGTTTCTTTTAATGCTAAGTAATCATATCGGTCGGGTAGGCATTAGCCTGCATGTTGTTAGTGTGCCTTGCCGCCGATTTGTGTCTACAGGGACCGAGCCAAAATTTGTTTTAGTCAGATAGAAATAACTAATATATAGCAGAAAACTTTATGTGCTAATGGTTCAGCTGGGAATTGATCCCTGGTCCCATAGTTTAGCCTTCAGCTCACTAACCAAACAAAGAACAATATCAAGTCTACTCAGTTTCAAGTGCACTTTATTAGATAAAGGTTGCAATTAAAATGATTACAATTTTGAAGGGTAGAATAGACAGAGAATAAAATTTGGCATCCAAAATAATTTTTATAGACTCCGGCGTTAATTATTATAAAAAGAAGAAAACTATAAATATAAGTACGAGTGTTGTTAAAATTCTATGGTGAAAATATCAAAAGTAATTATCACTGTTTGCGTGTTCACCTGGATTTGGATATATTTTCTTTACTTTCAAAGTAGATACCTGCAAGAAGCTGTGAAAGTATATAGGCGTTTTTATTGCACAGCGGTGCAAAAGATCGTTCTCATTCTCACGTACGTTCACACTATCGGTACATTGTTCTCTAAAATCATAAATAACGGAGTTCCAAATATGAGCCATTTCAAGGTTAAAACATTTAATAAAATTCATTTAATAAAATTAATTGAAACTAATTCTCGAAAGTCACTAAAGTCTAGTGTAAACGTTTTTTGCGCCAAATACGTTGATATTGTTTGTTAAAAAAGAATATAGCTTGTAATTGTAAACATATACTTGCACATATTGCACAATGGTGGCCAGCTATTTAGGGACATTGCTTTACAATTTAGACAATTATCACCAGTCGTTGTTTTCTTTCGCTCTCAATCCTTTCAATTATTCTCTAGTGCTGAACAGCGTTATATATCATTATCTTGAAGCAGACTAGTTTCTCTGCTTTAACACGAATAGTTTTATTTTCAAGCTGGTACCTTTAAGCAATGCAATTGCGAAAGTCTGTAGTGTATGACTTTTGACCTTTTTATCCGTTTTGTTTAATTCTTACAAAATAAAACTGAACTTATACAAAACAAACAAATCGAAACACTTTCGCATTAAACTTATTGAAATCTTTTGTCCCCAACTACACGGCCAATAACAATTAATTTTGTCAAAATTAACGCAGAATTTCAAGTGACAGAAGTTAAAGCAAATCGTACAATGGTTCAATGCGCATTCTTGTTATGTGGGGGGAGTACAGTGGGACAAAAATTATTTTACCCACAAATAGATAAAATCGTATGAATAATTGGGTGTTTTGGGTTATGACTTCTAGTCCCTAAATGTATGACCACACCTGTGGATATCTTAATATGTGTATATTTCGGAGAAATGAAGCATTTTTTGCACAATCATGTACATATACATATATTCATACCAGTAAATATATCTTAATATGTGTATATTTCGGAGAAATGAAGCCTTTTTTTGCACAATCATGTACATATACATATATTCATACCAGTAAATATGTACGAATTAGTCCTCTATACATATAATTATAGCAAATAAAGGAACATCATATGCAGATTAAAGTTTTAACTACTTAATATTTTTTTGTGCCATTTTCAAACATTGTAATTGAATTAATTATTTGAATAGAAAAAATACGGTCATGTTTATGGTCACATGACAAAGTGTCAATCATATTTTGAATATTAAGCAGGGCTAAATAGTTAATGTAATTATGATTTAATTTAAAAACATACACAAACTCAAACAGAATACAAATTAATATATTTATTACAATCTATCAGGCGTAGTCCATGTTACAGGGGGGGAGTCAGAGAGAGGACAATATCCTGGTCAAGAAGAGACATAAATTTTCTTTAATTTAAACTATAATTCTTTAAAGATTTGAGGTTTATGGATAAAAGTCTTGAGCACGATCCGCGCCTGCTATCAATTACAAGGTACGTCTGCAAATACCAGAGCTGTGAAGGAATAATTCTAGCTTTAAAACAATGCGTTGATCCGTTTCTTTGTGCAAAAACTACTCAAATTAGGACACAGAAAGAACAAGACTTAAAAGCAAACTTCCTTTTCGTAATAACTTTAGTTTTTTAAGCTCAAAAAAGAAATAAATATTAATTGTTACTCGCGCTATTTTCGGGCTCTGGACGTTCGCGAGTGTTAAGATCTTAAATGTAGATTTAGGAAATGTTGTAATATATTTGCCTTAATTGGTTCTCAAGCTTTTCTTTTTAACACAAACACTTTATTTTATTTTATATAGCACATTTGTTTTTAAATATATTGTATGAAGTTATAAAAAATTATGAAAAGAGCCAGGCACTACATTTTATGTACTTTATTTCCGTTTTATGAAAGATATATTTTTAAGAATTTTAGTGTAGCGAATAAATTGGACTAAATATTGTATTTTGCTTGTTTTAAGCTTGAACGATTTTAAGTTTATATATAAAAATTGATAAATTAATGTAGTCTGTCAGGGGTTTTCTGGTGAATGCTGGTGGAAGAGTGCAAAAAATATTCAACCTAAAGTATGCCAGCGTTGATATCTGGATGACATTTTTGTGTCAGCCAATTCATAATACATTCAATTCAAATCACGTTCTACAAAAAAATGGGGAAAAAAACGAACTGAGTCATTCGAATTATTGTTCACAAGAAAAAAACATACTCTTTAAAGGCTCTGCAAAATATCCATTATTAAAAACTGACAAAATATCGTTCATGTAGATTTGTTTATTGTGTTCTTTTGATATAATTCTTCTGGCCAACAGATTAATTCTGGACAAGTTGTTGTAACGTGGGGATTCATTGTTTCTTTGCTGTCGGAATTAATGAATTATTTTAGAAACAAGCCAAAGGCCTTCGTTTTAGCTGCACGTTCGAATGTTTTATATCACAACCATTTATTCCAATTAATTTGTTACATTGACATGAAATATATTTGGCACTGGCCAAAACGCCGTCTGGACTGTGTCAATATATTTAGAATATATAATGCAAATTAACAGCGGCGGTGGCATCGCATCATAGCAGTTTGAATTGAGTTGTCCCATTGTTGTCAATATTATTAATATTAATTTGTCAAAAGAAGTTTAAGGCACAACCTGAGAAGGGTACAAATGACTTTTTTCAATAAATAAATATTGAAATATTTTATTTTAGTATCAGGGCAAAACATGTAAAGGATTAAGTCTAACCCTTGATTTCGATTAAAAAAAAGTAAAACGGCTCCATTAGAATTTGGCTTTTGCTTAATTGAAAAAGGATACTTCAGTTTTTAATTATGTATCCAAACAGATTTTGTTTCTTGTTTTTGTAAAGAAATATATATTATATGGAAAACAAACGAAGTGGCAATCGCATTCTCTGGCGACCAAATTGTAATCTTAATAATCAATTGTAAGAAATTTGATGAATAGGATGGGAAATACGAGTCATCATGGAATCATAGATTGAATCAAATAATTTTTTCTTTGATTTGAGCTCAAAACATTAATAAAATGGCAGTCGTAAAGCAGGTTTGGGCTGAAGAACAGCTGTCATTTCATCGTAATTATTTCTTAAGTGGTTTTCGTTGTTTGGCTTTCGACTTTCACTCGCCGTTCTTTTGTCGACTTTGGTGCTGAGAAGCCTGTGGCTTCTTTTATAAGGGGAAAGGTCTTGCACCGTTAGTCAATTAATTAAACTGTTTATACTATTTTTAGGTTAAGGTGTACGTTGCCCCAGGCCGTTTTGTGTGAAGTAAATTATTAAAGTACGAATAATACAAATATTATATAAGTTGAAATTGCAATAATATTAACTATTCTCATCCAGATAATTCACATAAAGTTGTCTTCTATACAAATAAATAATATAAAATGGACTTTTGTTTTCTGTCTCCCATGTAGATTTACCATCGATACCAAGATGTTCCTAAGGTTTTGCGCAGTTTTTCTCTTTTCAAGTCGAAACAACGTTTTTGTTTCTTCTTTTTCATGTGCTGCCATATTTCATCGCTAAAATGCACTTTTTTTTCGCAGATATCTGGCTTTTTTTAAATTAAAACTTTTATCCAAAAACTGTTCGTGCTTAACAACTATATTTTTAAAAAATTTAACAGGGGAGTGTGATTGAATATAATAAAATAAATATGGAAGTAATAACGGTATTATCCCATTTACAACAATACGGTGCGGTTGAAACTCGTAAATAATTTTCCACATATTTGCACAAAATTTATAATCGTAGAGTAAAAATGTTCTTATTTTGGGGTGCTCGTACTATCGCCAGTCCACTGTACGTACTTACAAGCAAATAGAAAATGTCGGTCAACATTTTTATAATGCAGTGGAGTCTCGTTTATACGTCATTAGATTCACTGCCAACCCCGATTACCCGTGAAGAGATATAAATTTTTGGTCTTTATATCGATTTAATTTTTCTCCTCTTTTTGCACCTTTAATCGTGATTAAATCAATTGTTCGGGATTAAAAAAATGGAGACACGTGGTGAGACAGAAGCGTACAACCACATGTGATTAATTTAGCTTAATTTGGAAAATGAATAAGAATATACAAAAAAAAACTACTTAACATTGTTACTCGGGAAAATCGATTATCTGGCACGCTGCCGGTCCGTAAAATTGTTTCACTGTATTTTAGGTGCTTTGTAAAAAAAATATTGTAAAGCCCCTACTACGAATACGAACGCATGACCTGCTAAGCCTCAAAAGTATTACAATATTTTAGTCAACTTCTTTTAGCCTAGTAAAAGTTCACTTGGTTGGCATCTACAGTGGCCCCAGAAGTTAAAAAACAATTTAAGTTTTTTTGATACTTGTCTATGAAAAGAAAAATTTTACATGTAACCGTTAAATAACCCAGATGAGCAAACCTGAAGGGTGAAAAATAAGTGTCCTGCTAATAAATAATCAAACATTAATCACCTGACCAATTTTGTTTAAAAGTTTACCATAATGTAGGGAGCTAAAAGAAAAGAAAATTATAAATTTATCATAATAAAAGCGCAATATTTCAAAACTAACAATTCTTTTCTTACACTGGCTTTACGACCATCAATTAATGTCATTCTGTTTGCAAACAATCACTTATGAACTTTTGATTATAATAAATGAAAAATTTTAAGAAGTAAAAGAAACCCTTCCCTTGTTTTTGGAACCATTAAGACGCACTCAAATGTATACAACTCCCAGCAGGACTGACTCATATGATTTGCCGAAAAAAATTAAACAATGACAAGGCTCATTTTTCTTAATTTTAGTGCCAAAAACAATTTGTTACGTAGATAAACTGTGTTGCAAATATATGGGCACTATTCACTGGATTGAAAAGTTTTCTATGTTTTTGGCTTGTAAAATTTTGTAGCTTTATGAATTCTTAAAAATCCATATAATCAGCAAGTGTAAAGTTGGAAGGAATTTCTTACTTTATTTGAACTTGAAATAAATGTTTTTAAGTGACATGTTGTAATACATCTTAATGATCTTAAGATTCTAATCAAGATGTTCAAAAAATATAAACGAAGTCGAATGCCGTTTTGAAGGCCCTTATCTGCGTACGATTTAAAACATGAAGGGAAATCTGCTGCACCCAAATTGGGACTTGATTGCTTTGTGCCCGGGGTGGTGGTTGCTTAAATTTCTCTCCTTTTTCAATATTTTTATGGTAATATTCTAATAGTGTGTAATCAAGCGAAAGAACGTTGTGTGGGGATAGCGGGGCACTCGATTTTGCAACCAAATCTTTTTTGTGAATTAAGCATCGTTATTTGAGCGTGAACCTGCTCACAGTTCAGCTCATCCAGGATCTGAAGGTATAAGTCCAATCAGACACGTCATTGGCTGCGTAGTTGGAAGTCATCAAAACGCGCTTGCGTTTATCATACCTGTCCTGAGTGATCGTTCATACATATCATTGGCTGAGCACATGGAACTTGATCCTAATTTCGAATTCAGGAAAAATGTTTATCATACCTGTCTTGAGTGATCGTTCATACATATCATTGGCTGAGCACATGGAACTTGATCCTAATTTCGAATTCAGGACAAATGTCGTCAAAATGCGTTTTTATTTATCATCCCTGTATGGAGTGATCTACGAAGGAAATCTAAAACACAAATACGAAGACAATTTCTTAAAAACAAATTACTAATCTGATATGAAGGAAGCGTTAATGTCCACGTAGATACATATATTTCCTCTCTTACTATGATTTCCAAAAGCATTCCTACATTTGGTCGTAGTTAGTAATTTCCATTTATCATCCCTGTATTGAATGATACCCAAAGGAAATTATGTATATATGTATGTAGCTTTATGCATAAATTGTTTTCATGGAATACATTTAACTTCACATTTATGACCACAAATCCATAAGGTGTTGTAGCTTTTAAAAATTTATTGGTCAAAGGATCTCTCTGACTGACTGTTTTCTAAATTTTTTAACCCAGCAAATGGTTATTTTTAATTTTATTTTCTTCTGCTACAAACTTTAACCCAATTTAATACTTGTGACCTCTTGCACATTTGCCAACTCAATAAAATAAAATTATAGTTTTTTCTCCCTCTTTATTTATTTGTTTTCATAAATTTTATTCTCTTGAGGGTTTTTTTTTTCGTTAACAACGCAGTCACTTATTTAACTCATCGCTTAAGTGTATATTAGGGTGTACAAAATAGTATATTTCTTTCTTTGATTGTCACGATCACTTTTCTTTTAAGGATGATCATTACAATATAGCCTTCCTTAGAGTGGAACTCGTTGTCGTCATCATTGGCCAGTTTGCCGTCAAGCCTCGGTCACAGGATGTTTCCACGAACGCAAGCAACTGGTACGTCTGCAAAAGTTGTATAGAATTCACTCAAACATTTGAGTGCTTTGCATACAAAGCGAGCATCACACATAATCGGCATCAGTTTTATTCATTTTCACAAGGATAAAGTAATTCACTTGGTTTTATTGTCTCTTTGGCGCAGAAGTCAGTTGCTGAGAAATTGGGGTGTGGCCATAATTTTAATCAACAAACGATTTTAAGCGACGAAAACATACATATTTCCCCTTGTCGTCTCTGCCTTGGATCTTCCTCACTGGATAGTTCTGGAGATTACGAAAGTGTTAAAACTCACAAAAACAGGATTATCTTAATACATTTTTCGAAAAATGTACTATCAACGTTAGCCTGAACTATTTGCTGAAATTAAGAAAATCTGCAGATACTTCCAGACGATTTTATTTGTACGAGAATATTCACTTTTGAAAATACTTATATTTTGGTTTTGGAAGAAACACTTATTTTTTCGTGTAAAAATAAAATGTTTGTCGCTAAAACCAAAGTCGGTCGTCAAAAATAATTTCATGTTGTCAATATTAGCCACGTCATGGACTGAGCTCTCAGTGCCACTAAAATCTTTGTGTTGCTTGAACGAAGAATGTATTTCATTTCACGTCAAACCAACATGCTACGAAGTTAATGCAAAGTCGATTCGGATCAATATTACAATACATAATACATGCATTAGACTTTGATATCAGTTTCTGAAAGCATTAACCGAAAATAGCAAATTCTTGTTTCACGTTTTCTGACTAGATTCGAACTTGGATTCACTGCCATCAATAATACTTTGTCTGAAAACTGAAACTGCAACTTTTTCAGTGAAAACGTAATATTTTTCATGGCTATATCTTTAAAGATGAAATGCGTTAATTTATCTTCGAAATTGTAGCACATATTACACGGTAGCACTGATTGGAAAATTGTTAAAAATCGCTCAAATACCAAAATTTATTTTCTTTACCATTTTTCCGGGATAGTCCGCAAGACCAGAAATACGTTTCGATAAGTATTATCGGAAACCGAAATCGCAATGAAGTGCGCATTTAATGACATTGTAATACTAAATATCTGTATATAATAATCGTCTATAGTGATCCTCTCGTGTTGTGGACGTCCACAATGTTAAAGGAATTTCCCTCGTTACCATTTTATGTCATATCAATACGGTTTCTTCAAAACCGGTCGAAAGCCGTTTATTTTCTCTACCGGCGTATTTCTAAGAACTTACAAAAGCTTAAGCTTAGTTTGACCAAACTCAATTACAACAGCTACATATTTATTTTATAAAGTATTCTGCAAGCGAATTAGCTGCCAAGGAGCCGCCACAACCTTCTTTGCCCACCCTAATACACACATCGTAAACATCAATGTTTCTGTGCTCTTGTTTAATGTTTATTTGCTATACATTTTTTCTTTAAAATAAGTTTTTTTTTATTTTTTGCATTGTGTTTCCTTTGGTATCACAACACCCTCGACATGCTGTAACATGTTGGCTGTTTTACTTGTACACTACAATTACTAGTGTTTTTTTATTCCCTGTCTCCTTTTTGTCTTTTATAATTTCTTGTTATTGCGATTGCATGCTGGCAGTGTTGAATTATAAGGGTTTGTTAAAAGTTCTTCCTTCTTTCTTTTATCATTTTTCATTTATTTTAAAGAGTGCATTCATAATGAGAAATCAGGCGTAATAAGAGTTAAAATTCAAGTTTAAAATTAAAAATTAATTTGGTTTTTAAAGTCTTTTTCTTTAAATAATAAAAAAAAATTCCAGCCGTCATCCATGTCACGTCAATTTGCCATTACAAAACGAGTGGAGGAGGTACATTCATTATAGCAACAGTCAAGAACTTATCAATTCTATTGGGCGTTAAATATGTCACATGTCTATAAAAATAATTTTTTTTTTTTCACCCACCTCAAATGACGACGATAACAAGTCTGGCTAAAAGGGGAAATATCTGAATTCTTTTAAATAACGTATAAATATTATATACGATTATATATACATAGATGTATGTATTTAAGTAGTAACAGTTTTCCACAGTGTGATGAAAAATTTTCATTAGAAGCCGACTGTGCACCACAAAATCCACTTGTGTGTAAAGCAAAACAATGCATGAGAAAGTAATTTAAATTAAAAAAATTAATTCATTAAACAACAACGCAACACGTTAACACATTAAAACAAAAACCCATGTTAAGCTCAAAATTTGACAAAAAATGTTTGTAAAGAATGACCCAAAAAGTATTAAATTGGCGGCGATAATATGTGGCCACATTAATTTTTTTCTTTATTCTTTTCTCCTAAATCTGACATCTAAATATGATTGTTTTTCCTCAGTCTCCCCAAACAGAAAGTAATTTTTACGTTTCCATTTTTGTTCTTCTTTAAAACTTGTCATTAAGTTCGCTAAAATAAAATCTCTCACCAAAACTTTTATTAACTCAAATGCTCCGTTGTTTGTTAGAACTCGAGTTCACACCATGTACATATTGGTACACTAGTATCGAACATACATACATATGTGCACAGCTTCAGATGTTTAGCGTGTTTAGCATAATTGTAACAGGCATAAAAATTGTAAGTGTCAAAAAAATAGATGAGAGAATTAACATAAAATTTTGTGTAAAAAATAGAATTAAGTGCTCAAAACCACTTGAAGTTTTAGTAATGACACACGATAATTGTACTCGGAGTCAGAAAAATGCTTGCAAGTGGTACAAGAAGGCCGAAATGATGTAAATCATGAGGATGTGAATGACGAAGAAAGTTGTTATGTAGAATCGTCGAAATTTTGGTAATGAAGCAAGTGACAGGGAAGTGCGTTTCAGAATTGCTGAATCACGGTTGAGCCACTGAATTTCCTAGCCACTTGTCTTTGTTTCCAAGATTAAAGAAACCCATGTAAGGATGGCGCTTTGTGACAATTCAGGATATAACAACTGAATCGCTGAGGCAGCTCAAGGACATACAAAAAATGCGAATCAGAACTGTTTTGAGGATTGGAGAAAAAGTCTTGTACAAGTCTACTATATATTAGGGCGACTACTGTGAAAGTAACAAACCAGATATTTATAAATAAATTAATATTTGCTGAAAAAAATCACCTTTATTTTTAACTGGCCTTATATACACAGATACATAGATAGAGAGAACAAGTTTAATAAAATACAATTAGTTTTACAATTAGTTCACTTTTAGGTTATAATTAATGTATTTAAAGGAAAAATAAAAAAACTAAATTTTAGTTTAACAAATAATTTCACAAAATTCCCATTTCAAGCATCATAAAAAAAGAGAAATCTGCCTATAATTGTTATTTGAAACAATGAATTTCTGAAAAGAAATATTCATAGATTCAATGAATACGATTGTTGAACATGAAGACTAATAAAGTCTGTGTTGGTTTCCGAAAAACTTAAAGTTTCTGTGTCAAAAAAAAGGACTCTTCAGACACTACAAAGAAAATCATATAAATATGTACATGTGATTTAGTTAAAAATATTCTGCTTGGCGTTCAACGACTCCAAAAGCGTTGCAAATCACAAACTCCCTCATACTCGTGCATGCATGAATACACATACACGTGTTTGTGTGTATACTATATGCATACGTGTGTGTGTGTGTGTGTGATTTTGTTTGCAAATAAACAATTGCTGTTGCTGGCAAACATGTCCAATATTGAACCGCACAACTTGTCAGTGGACAAGTGAAAAGTAAACAAAACCCTTTGCAACAACGCATAACCGTTATTAGCACTTGTATGACCAACAGAACAGTTTTGTGTTATTTTTCTATTCTAGTTATTTATTTTCATTTCCGCAGTGAATAAAATAATATTAGAAATAAATAAATGTGTTAAAAAAATGAGAAAAACCGAGAAAGTGTTGATTTCAGGAGAATACATTTAAAATTATAGCTTTGAGGGGTATATAATTAGTATCAAGCAACTCTGTGCGAACTTAAATTGCCGTACGAGTTGCAAACATAAAAGTTGTTAAAATATTGTGTCCGTACGGTGAGAAGGTATTTGTGATGCTGGGTAGATTAAAGCAATTCAATTAATATATTTAATAGCTTGATATCGGATAAAGATATTCCGAATATTCGCTTTAGTTTAATAATTTATTTCTCATTACATAGAAGCGGTCAACAAACAAATTCTTTGAATCAGTTAATGAAATGTTTGAATACACAACTGTATTCACAACTTTAAGTTTCGCAAAAACAGAGTGTGAAGGGAAAACTTCAATTTATTTTCAGACACAAAATTGCTGACCCAAACACAACTTTTACCATATTTATATGGGCAAAAAAAGTTATGTTCATATAAGTTTTTGCTTTCAGTTGTTATAGCTTTTGCTTATTTTAATATTAAATTGCTGCACCCCAGATGTACACATGCACACTATAGACGACATTGTAATGTAAACTAGTGCAAGTTGTTTGGTTCTTTTTATTTTGTTTTGAAGTAAAAATGAGCAAATAATGAGATATTTTGGGGTCGCATGAAACTCCATGATGCTAAAATGAGCAGTTCACATTCTTTTAGTGGTGTTTGGGGTACAGAAAATAGCTTCGGCGACGTATTCGAGCAGCCACTTAAAACAAATACCAAGTTCTTAATGGAGTATAATATAATTTTTAAGTATTTATGACCTTAATTTTACAGCGATCTTATCAATGTTTCAAGACGAATTGTCATACGCTCACAAATTGAAACAGGCCCAACCTCAAAGTCATGCAATTGGAAAATCGAATTTGGACAGTGCGCTGGCCGTGAAGTTGGCTGCAAAAATCGTTATTGTTTATGAAATGATATACATCATTTTAGCAATTGACACGGAATTTGTATCTGAGTTTCCAAAAAAACAAAATGGAGTACAAATTTGACTTAATACAAAAACTTTTTCCTCCAGCAATGCAATCAGCAAATAATTATAAAATTTACCCAATTATATACTTAGTAGTCACATGTATTGCCTCATATGTTCAAAAATGATTGTTCTAACTTGCGGCAACAATTTTGTTTTGATTTTTGGTTTTTGGGGATAAAAAATGGTGCAAAATAATTTTAAAATAAAATCAAACAAAGAAAATCAGTAAAAATAGTTATTTATGCGGTTAAAAAAGTGTGAAATGACGTTTAGTTTTTTCCTTTCCTTTCCCTTTTTGGCTCAGGTATTGCCGGGTTGCAGATTTCAAACTTCCTTTCAGTGAATGTGGAATGAATATTTATAGTTTTATTAACTTACAAAAACGAAAAATATTGCTACATATTGTTCAACTTTTCGGCATATTTGATTCTCTTACTTTTGGATATTATGCGGTCACACGATTTCCACGCGGAAAACTGCATTTGGTTGGATAATATTGGCCACGGTTGCCGCATGAGCCCTTTAAATGTACAATCATACCATTAAGTTATTATATGATCCTTCTGTAATTGCTTTCGAGATATATTTTAAGACACAACTGAAGGATTCATGATCATATGAAATATATTTTGAAGGTTACTTTTATGTTAATATTCGTACGCTCAAGCAGTCAATTACCCTCAATCCATTCCATCTTTTTCAACAGCAGAAAATCGTCAAACACTTTTATCTTTTATGCCTCTCACTAACCAACTAAACCCGCGAAATAGTTGAAACTGTGAACTTACACGAAATTGATTTGTTCGCAAAATTTTTAAATTGAGCTAATTTTTTTTAAAAAACCTTGTAATTTAAAAATATATGTACAACGTTTACGTTTTTTATTTGTATAAAAATTTCGAATTCAGCGTTTCTTCAAGGTAAAAAAATTACCTCTAGCAAAAAGCTAAAATTATTTATTGTATCTATTTTTTGGGAGAAAATTTCTTAAACGTTTACGTTACTCTGCACATGGCCTATTCTAAATAAAATGTCACAACAACGTTGAAGACTTCCAAAGGTGCCTTTTAATGTAAGAGCTCTAGGAAGAAGGTGTCTATTAGCCAAAAGAGACAAGAAAAAATAAAAGACTTAGAAGAATTTATTGCGGTTTTTTGTTTGCTCGATAGACTTCCAATTGCGGACAATATGTTTAACAAGCGCCACTCAAATTTACATAAAATGCCAATAAATTTAAAGATTTATTGCCTTTTAGAACTTATATTACAGAAAGATTAAATATCATAATGTTTATTGCCCTTTTTCTATTTAGTCGGAAAATGTATAATAGAGAACAACTTAATTTTTTCTTTCGTTCGTTTCTTTAAACTCATTTATGCTAATTTTCTTTTAAATATTTTTATTTTCGTTGTATTAGTTTTAATTATAAATTCATAGAATATTTTATTTCTGGCAAAGAAGAAGTTCAGTTTGAAATAATAGAAAAATAACACATATTAAGAAAATAATATTTCAGTACAAAATTATTCTTATATATTAAACTGAAAAAGACTGCAAGAATATTGAACTTGATATTTTAATTAACAATGAATTTGTTGTTTTGGCCAGAGAAAAAAACGGAATTTAAAATTAGTTTTATTTACATAAAACGTTTCATCTTTCAAGATAAGAAAATTGTTTTACTACCGAGTAGCAAAGTTTTCTTTTTTCTTTTTCTGCCCAAGAGGAAGAATAATATTAAATTTTAAATTAATTTTCTATGAAAAACTGCGGAGCATTTGCACAAAAGAAGAGTTATCTCGAGTAGGATGATACGATTACATGACAATTAAGGTATAAAGTCCATTTTAAGGATTGGATAAAGAAAAATCTTGGCTAATAAACGTTCCCTGATTTGGCAAAAATTAGGGGAGACGAAAACCTTTTTGTGTCGATACTTTGTCATTGTATCCTCGTGTCTACACATCATCATTGCGAGGACTTAGAAACTGTTCGCTAAGCGCGCAATAAAACTTGTGGTGGGTGGACAATAAAAACTACAATCTTGAACAACGTTGAAGAGACTCGTCCACACAAATGTTAATCATACACCATGAACTTTTCTTTTAGGTGCTTTATATTGGAAATTCCATGATTATTTGTAAGTAGAATGTAAAAATGTTTGCGTGAAAAAACAACTTTTATGGAGTCAAACGTTTTTATATAGAAGGCATCAGTGGGTGATAATAAAGTGAAATGAAATAAGTGTGTTTTTATGTGTCTGCCATAAAATTATTGCTGACTTTTCAATTGATTATTTGAATATTTCCTCATTAGTTTCCAATTCTTCTAAAAATTTGTCATTTTTATATACACATTCAAGGCAAATATATTTCTAATAAACATTATGTATGAACAATATATATATATATATATATAAGTTAACACGATTCAAGTTGGTAACCAATCTGTCATTAATTTTTTTTGTTCTTTTCTTTTTCTTCTTAATTGCAAAATTATTTTAATATTGTGTTTGCATTGATAAATGCAAACACATCATTTTTGATATTTTTCCAACGAAATATTTCAGTAAATTAACACGATACAGGTTGGTGACCTAAAGGGCATTTTGCTATTACTTTTTTTGTGTTCTGTTCCTTTTTTTCTTGTTAAATTGCGAAATAATTTTAATATTGTGCTTGCATTGATAAATGCAAACACATCATTTTCACACGACGTCTGACTTGGGGAAATGAACTTCTCAATAATTTTAAGTTTAGTTGAATAAGCAAAAAAATACAAAAAACTTTGTAATAATTTTAAGTTTACTTCTAAGTAAAGAAAAAATTATTGAAGTATTCAATTTTAGTCTTTTAAAAAATAAAGAAGTCGCTTTAGCCAAGCGCGCAAAAAATTATTAAACGTGTTTTCGTTAAAAAGGTACTTTTGACAAGTCCTCGAACTTAAACGTGTTTTCGTTAGAAAGGTACTTTTGACAAGTCCTCGAACAACTGGCGCCCGAGCGAAGTATTTAAAAGTTATCCGTGCATATCGCGAATACGTGTAGAGAAAGAGGCCCCTTAGTATCCTGTTCGGAAAAAAGGACGCGTAGAACGCAAGCCGCTTTACCCGCGAATAACGACTACAAAGTCCCAAAGTTTAAATTTAAGGAAAGTCAAACAAATTTATTTTTTTTTTTTTTTCTTCATGAAGTAAAAAGTTATAAAAACATTAAAAATAAATATATTTAATCCTTAATCTTTAAAAATAAATAAACTAAAAAATAATAAGCTAAGATAAGAAATTGTGCCTACAAAAAAATTCACAAAAATATTTAATCTTTAAAGTGAACTCTTGCACCAAGTAAAAAGTTACGCCTGCGGAGAAAATACAAAAAAAACATTATAAAAACAAAACTCTAAAGTTACGTCTACAAGAAAAACATTCAAAAGTATCATAAAATTTTTCAGATCTACTAAGCCGAAAAAAAAGCTAATATTGCAAAAATCAACAAGTGGCTTTTACAAAAAAAAAAAAAAAAAAAAAAAACAACAACAAGTTTCCGATTAGAAAAAGGATCTAAGAAATATTTAAAGTGACAACAACCATCAACATCTTTAAAAGGAGGATTTAAGAATAATCTCAAAGCAACTAAAATCGCCAACATCTTTGGAAAATTCAGTACATCCAGTTCTACCCTTGAAGACCGAAATGAGACCAACATTTTTAATATTACTGTAAGTTGTTTATAGATTTTAAAAGTAGAAGAAATAAAACCATCCTATTAGTTTAAATAATAAATCCTGTTAATAAAATTAAATTAAAAAAAAGGTTTTGTTTGTTAATTTGTCAAATTTCTAATCTATTTTTGAATTAAATTATAAGCAAAAAATCAATTATTGACCACTGTTATTTTCTTTGAAAAAAAACTGAAGAATAAATAAAACAAAAACATATTCGGAATTTTTTCCTTTTTTTGCAAAAACTCAATAAGTGAATAAAAGCCGAAATGGCGAATCCTAATAATCTAGTACGACCACCCATCCTAAATATACCACCACCAAATCCCAATATCCCCAATTTACCTCGTGAGGAAGTACTCGGACAATTCAATCTAGCAGATCTTCGGACGATTATTTTAGAAGTAGTGAATAGCCAGGTACCTAGAATATTACAGGCATCGCAAAATCCAAACGCTATCCACGCTAACGCGGTAGACCAAATTATAGACGAACAGCATCTGGGCAATCTGGGTGATTTAGACAAAATACCAGATGTCGTCAAATGTCTCAGGGAGTTTTCGGGAAAACCAGGGGAGTTTAACTCCTGGAAGAAAAGTGTAGAAAGGATATTGAAAATTTATGAGAACTCTAAAGGGACACCGAAGTATTATGGAATCCTTAATATTATTAGGAACAAGATTGTAGGGAACGCAGATATTGCGCTAGAATCCTACAATACGCCCTTAAACTGGACAGCAATCTCCAGATGCCTGACCCTACACTACGCGGACAAGAGAGACGTATCGACTCTCGAGTACCAAATGACGGGACTGATACAAGGAAACTCGACAGTGCAAGAATTCTACCAGGCCGTGTACTCGCATCTGTCACTCATTTTAAATAAACTGGGCGGTCTAGATGTAGGAGGCGAAGCTCTTAACTTATTAACTCAAACATACCGAGGTAAGGCACTCGACACCTTCGTTAGAGGCCTTAACGGTGATCTGCCAAGGCTGCTAGGCATGAGGGAGCCAGCCGATCTGCCCCAAGCCCTTCATTTGTGCCTCAAATTGGAAAATCAAAAATTCCGTACCAACCACGCACAAAATTTCAATAGTCAGCCCACAAGGAAAAATTACCAATATGCGCCACCCCCCTTATTCCAAAAAAATAATACACAGAGGAACAGACAACCATTTTACCCACAAATAGCTTACATTCCACGCCCCCAGAACCCATTCACCGCGAGACCAAGTAATAATGGAGTGGAACAAAATCCCAATTATCAATCCAGACAGCCACCACCGCGTCCAACAGCACCAAAACCACCAGAGCCAATGGATGTTGACAGAAGCATTCGTTCACAACAGGTAAATTATGCCAATAGGCCACCACAACATCAGTTTTTAGGCAAGAGACCGATGAACCCACCTTCTCAGCAGAACATTCAACCTTTTAAGACCCAACGCACTTATCACATTGATACCGAAAACGCACATGAAATCGACCACGACAACGTAGTCGATGAAGATGAGGATTATTATCAGACGTTAGAAGGATACTATGATACCAATCGAGAGGAACAAGACAACGTATCAGATGGGGAATTAGATACGGAATTATGTGATATCCATTTTTTAGAATGACGAGCTCTTCGCTCCCATATTTTGAGTGTCGAACGAAGAGCGGCGAAATTCTTAAAATACTTATTGACACGGGCTCAAGTAAAAACTATATCCAGCCTAATCTCGTAAAGAAGGTAATACCTAACAATTTTCCTTTCTATGCAAAGTCTGTGGCAGGGAACGTTCAAATAAATTCACACACATACCTCAATCTTTTTGGCCAAAATGACAAACTTAAATTCTTCCTAATGCCCACTCTTAAATCATTCCACGGAATTTTGGGTAATGATAGTTTAAAAGCATTAGACGCGATCATTTACACAAGCAAAAATTGCATGATTATTCGTAGAAAAACAAAAATACAACTTAAACAACTCGTTAGTCAAAGCGTAAATTCAATAAAGCTGCAAGACGAACAAATTAATAATGAACAGAAAGAAATCGTGAAAACCTTAATTAGCAAATTCCCCAAACTTTTCTCAGAGCCAGACGAAAAACTAACCTATACCACGAAGGTAATAGGAGAGATTCGTACCTCAACCGATTCCCCGGTCTATACAAAATTTTACCCTTATCCGGCTTCATTAAAGCGTGAAGTTGAGAATCAAGTGGAAAAATTGTTAAAAGATGGAATCATACGACCGTCGAGGTCACCATACAATTCTCCGGTATGGATCGTCGACAAAAAACCGGACTCTCAAGGAAACAAACAGTTTCGAATGGTAATAGACTATAGGAAACTGAACTCTGTTACAATCTCGGATAGGTACCCCATTCCGGAAATATCAGATGTCCTGGCAAAATTGGGGAACAGCAAGTATTTCTCGGTTTTAGACCTTAGAAGCGGATTCCACCAAATCCCGCTTAAAAATACGGACATAGAAAAGACGGCATTTGCCATAAATAACGGTAAATACGAGTTTACTCGCTTACCGTTCGGTCTAAAAAATGCGCCGTCCATTTTTCAGCGTGCGCTTGACGACATTCTTCGCGATTTCATAGGCAGGACATGCTATGTGTACATCGACGACATAGTCATCTACAGCAAGTCCACGGAAGATCATATTAGAGATATCGAAAATGTGTTTAAGACCTTAGAAGATGCCAATATGAAAGTCCAATTGGACAAGTGCCACTTTTTTAAACAAGAAGTGGAGTTCTTGGGATTTATAATATCTCAGGCAGGTATCAAGACTAATCCAAAAAAGGTCGAGGCGATAGCAAATTTTCCTCAGCCCCGAACCCTTAAAGAACTGCGGTCCTTCCTAGGCTTATCCGGCTATTATCGCCGCTTTATAAGGGACTATGCCAAATTGGCAAAACCTCTTACCTCTCTGCTGAGAGGAGAAGAAGGTCATGTATCCAAAAGACAATCTTCAAAAGTTACAATAGAATTCAACGAAGAGGCAAGGGAGGCCTTTACTAAGATAAAAAACTCCTTAGTATCAAATGATTTATTGTTATCCTACCCAAACTATGAGGAATACTTTGAGCTAACAACTGATGCATCAGAATTTGCTCTTGGCGCAGTCCTCTCGCAAAGGGACAAGCCAATCACTTTCATTTCTAGGACATTGAGTAAGGCAGAGGAGCATTACGCAGCGAATGAGAAGGAAATGCTCGCTATCATCTGGGCCCTTAACTCTCTCCGAAATTTTCTATATGGTGCAGCGAAAGTGAAAATTTTCACTGACCATCAGCCTCTCACCTATGCAATGAGCAACAGGAATAACAACAGCAAGATGAAGCGATGGAAAGCCATCCTGGAGGAATATGACTACGAATTACTCTACAAACCAGGGAAGAGTAATGTAGTAGCTGATGCCCTTTCAAGACTGCCAGCAAAATCGCCAATCAATTCAATGTCCGAAATGACACATAGCGATGATAGCTCTTCACACAATCTCATTTATAGTGTCGAAACTCCAATAAATGTATTTAAAAACCAAATCATTTTTGACCCGACCTTAGCATCCCCATATAAATTCGAAATCGTATTTCCGACCATGCACAGGCACTCAATAGCAGATATAAAATATACCCCAAATGAATTAGCTTCAGTTCTCAAAAAATACCTTAACCCCTCAGTAGTAAATGGCATCAAGGCTCCGGAGGCATTAATGGGAAAAATCCAGGAAATTTACCCACACTACTTTGCAAAATATCGTATTAGATTCACAAGCCTCCAAGTGGAGGACATAAAAAACGAACACCAACAAGACGAGATAATTATTAGCACACATAGAAGAGCTCACAGAAATGGTAAAGAAAATAGGGCACAGATTCTCGAAAGATTCTATTTTCCCGGGATGAACCACAAGATCAATAGAATAGTTAAACAATGCACGGTGTGTATGGAAAATAAGTATGACAGGCACCCACCGAAACCCGAACTAAAAGAAACCCCAATACCAACATATCCTGGAGAAATCCTTCATATCGATATCTACAGTACCGAAAAACAGCTGGTCCTTACAGCAATAGATAAATTTTCGAAATATGCCCAGGGTAAGCTCATTAAATCAAGAGCTATTGAGGACATAAGAGAGCCTTTAAGAGAACTCCTCTTCTTGTATGGCGTTCCAAAAGTGGTAGTATTTGACAATGAAAAATCCCTCAATTCGGAGACAATAACATTCATGTTGCAAGATCAACTAGGAATAAAAATCTATAGAGCCCCACCATACATGAGTGCAGTAAATGGTCAGGTTGAACGTTTTCATTCAACCTTGACAGAAATCATGCGCTGTCTGAAAAGCCAACGCACAAATACCACATTCCTAGAGCTCCTGGATAGGGCAATTTACGAATATAACTATACAATTCATAGTACGACAGGAAAGAGGCCACTAGAAGTATTTTTCGGACGAAAGGCTAAAATAGACCCCGAAATGTATGAAAAAGCCAGACAGGACAACGTACAGAGACTAAAGGACAAACAGACAATCGATCTAAAAAACCACAACAAAAATCGCGAACCAGTTAGGCAATATAAGCCAGGAGACATCATTTATGTAAGAATTAATAGGCGTTTGGGAACAAAACTATCACCAAAATTTAGGAAAGAAATTGTCAAGGAAAATGGGTCCACTACAATCATTACAGAATCAGGAAAAGTTGTCCACAAGAGTAATATAAAAAACTAACTTTACTTTACCCCTCTCCTCTTACAGAACCTTCTTAACCCTCCATTCCTTCTCTGCCAGCGAGCTGCAAATTTTCAATTACACTTTATCTCATCTCGTGACAATTAATAATGGACCTGGAAAAGTTCAAAACGGTACTTTCAGAATGATACACACTGTAGAATTGGACAAGTACAAAAGTTTCATAGACGACGTGCAATCGCAGATCAGGCGTATTATCCCTAAATCCAATCCATTCTTTCCACTCCTCAACCACGAGTTATCCCAAATTTATGATATTCTCGAGCTCATAGAACCAAAAGAGCAACTTAGAAATAAGAGAGCTATTAACATAATAGGAACCGCTTGGAAATATATCGCCGGATCCCCGGATCACGACGATTTTGAGTTAGTAACAGGATTGTTAAATAAAACTCTAGAAAATAATAATCAGCAAGTAATTATAAACGAAATTTTTACAGAAAGATTGCAAAATCTCACACAGATAACAAATCAAATAAATAACGTAATCAAGAAAGACAGTAATTTTGTAAATGAGGCTGCAATCAGCATGCAAATAAAGTTAAGATTTATGAAAGAGGAATTAACCAATATAAAATATGCCATACAATGGGCAAAACTAAATGTCATAAATTCAGTCCTTTTGAGTAAAGAAGAAATAAAAATATCATTGAATAAATTAGCAGAAGATAAACTCCTGTTTTCATCCATAGAAGAAGCACTCAAATTCTCAAATATTAAAGTCCTGTACAATCAGGGAAAACTCCTTTATATTATTGTAATCCCCCTCACTAATAATGAAGATTATGTCAATATTATTATAAAACCGGTAAAAAGAATTGAAAGAATTGTAAACATTAAATTTAAAGAAATAATGAAAAATAATCATAAGACATTTGGTATTTCAGACGAATGTTCTAAAGTAAATAATATTAAAATTTGTAAAATCAACCAACTGGTTGACATATCCAATGATACTTGCATCCCACCGCTTCTTAGTGGAACGAGTTCGTCCTGTCCAATTTCCCACGGGTATCATGTACCCCACGTGGAGACAATTTCTCCTGGTGTAATCCTACTTAACGATTTTCACGGAAAAATAAATAATGAAACAATTAACGGAACATATTTGATCAAATTCCATAACCTAACGCTCAAAATAAATGACAAATTGTACAGAAATTTGGAAGCTCCCCGTCTGGAAGTTTCGCCGCCGTTAATCCAACAGACACCAGTTGAAGACGAATTCGTAAACCTGTTATCTTTGGAAATGCTTAACCACTTGCATATTAATAACACTAAAAGTATACATGAACTCAAGTCAGACTCTGCAATCACAAAATATACTACATTCTCTTTATTCACCATATTGCTCATATGCCTGGCGCTAATAAATTTTTTTGCAAAAAAAGGCGAAAAGTTAGTCGTTCAGACAGTAACCCCGAACATAAAGACAACACAAGAATCGATTGCCCAATACAAATGGCATGAATCTAAGCCACAAAAAATTGACGACCTACCCTACTTTTAACGATTGAGGACAATCGTTTTTAAAGGGGGAAGAGTTAACACGATTCAAGTTGGTAACCAATCTGTCATTAATTTTTTTTGTTCTTTTCTTTTTCTTCTTAATTGCAAAATTATTTTAATATTGTGTTTGCATTGATAAATGCAAACACATCATTTTTGATATTTTTCCAACGAAATATTTCAGTAAATTAACACGATACAGGTTGGTGACCTAAAGGGCATTTTGCTATTACTTTTTTTGTGTTCTGTTCCTTTTTTTCTTGTTAAATTGCGAAATAATTTTAATATTGTGCTTGCATTGATAAATGCAAACACATCATTTTCACACGACGTCTGACTTGGGGAAATGAACTTCTCAATAATTTTAAGTTTAGTTGAATAAGCAAAAAAATACAAAAAACTTTGTAATAATTTTAAGTTTACTTCTAAGTAAAGAAAAAATTATTGAAGTATTCAATTTTAGTCTTTTAAAAAATAAAGAAGTCGCTTTAGCCAAGCGCGCAAAAAATTATTAAACGTGTTTTCGTTAAAAAGGTACTTTTGACAAGTCCTCGAACTTAAACGTGTTTTCGTTAGAAAGGTACTTTTGACAAGTCCTCGAACAACTTATATATTAATTTCTTTACGAACACACCACGATGGGTCTTTCACACATTTCACCGTTTTTATCTGAAACCTGTCGGTTGGGTCTCTAGACATGACTTAGAATTCAATAGAAAATGTGTATGGAAGAACTTGTCTAATAGTACGGTTACGATATATATATAACACGCTTTTTCTTAAGCTCTTTCTGAAGTTTGTATAAAACTAAAACTGTGTTTGAAAGCTCTTCTAAAGCGAGGCCTAAATCAGGTTAATTCGCCCGATAGTTTAGGGCAGCTGGCTTTTATGGCCCTTGTAGTTAGAACCTTATATCCAGAGACCTATATTTTTAAAAAATTATGCAATAAAAAGCTTACCAGTGTCGTACCGTACAATCTGGTTGGCGAGGTTACATTACGCCCACGAGAGATGAAATCGCTGGAAGAGTGTGAGAACCTGAAAGTCCTATATAAACCATATGTTATTGTTGTCCATTCTAACTCAACCCAGAAAAAAAGGTTGGAAATTATCTTTCTGGCTGCGCCAATCCAGGCTCCATACCGAAATGGTGACTGTTTCAGGAAGGCGGAACTCTTAAGTTTTGTTTACTTTTCGAAAGTTTATGTCAGTTTCCGGCTGTGCGGTGAAAACTGACTAACTGTCTTTGATCGTTTAGCTTCAGCTTCATCTGACCCACATGAATTTTGTAAGATTGAAGACCTAAAAGTCGGCAAGAAGCCTCTCCTGCACATGTCTATGGGCAAAGGCAATTTTTTCGCCAACTCCAGACTTATATTACGGCTATTTGCTTCATATTCAGTGAACCATAAATATGGACTCAATAGAGAATAGTGGTAAAAAAATTATAACAACCGTAAAATAAGCGCTGCATATGGATCGTTGCCTGAACAGAGCACTTATAAAAAATTGTGTGTCTTGGTGAAGCCTACATTTCACCCATCTCTGAGGATTTGTCAAAGCAGGCTAAGTAAGTGGTATCCAATTCTACAGACGGCTTTTCCTTTAACAATATGATCTCTGCCAATTATTGAAGTAGACCTTGTGTTTTCTGCGACTATTGATTAAAATTTTAGTTTTTAAACAGACGAAATAAATGATCTACAATTATAAATATCTTCCATCAAAACAACCAACCTTCTGTTGATTAAAATTAAAACTTAACTATTGATTCAAATCTTAATGATAATGGAGTATAAAGTGTAGTGCGGGATTGGACCTTCCAAAACGGCATAATTTTCTTAGACAAGTTGTTCATTTTAAAGCGCTCTTAAGTCGTCAGCGCAAACGCAAAACGACTTAACTAATATTTTACTAATTTACAGCAGAAACAATATAATAGCGTTGGAGACGACGTGGATGTAGTTTTTATTTTATTTCGTATTGTTTTCAGTTGCGTGGTTTTTCATTTCACATAATGAAATATTCAAATGTATTTTCCTTCACAGTCAGCTTAAAGAAAACCGGTTCGAAAAATGTTTAAATGTGGGGAGCAGTTTTTGTGCCTTGGATTTAAGCTGAACTAATTGCATTAGAATATTTTCTAACCTCGACAGTGTGTCTTTTTCATAAAAAATTTTAACAAAATCCCACTGTCCACTACAAATACTATAATAAACTTATTCATAAAAAGGAATTGCGTGTTTTATTGCGAATCAAAAATACCTAAATTTTAACTAATCGATAGTTATTTGCAAGAAATTGATTGCTTCTTTTCAAGTCCTGCTTAATCAAATGAATATCCTCAGCTAAACGCCCTCATTATTAGTGTAAAGTTTTGTTTTTACAACGTAAGACCCTTCGCACTATCGCAGCATGTTATCGCATAGTCAGAGCTTTTACGACCTCGTCCTTTGTTGCAATAAAAGCAATAAGGCGTGTGTGATAAAATTTTTATGGCATATGCAATAACAACTTTCATAAGTTTTTCAAAAGCGTCTGATGAAGGATTGAACGAGTGACTTATTTGCTGCTGCGAAGTTTCGCAAATAAAAAAGAAACTTGACTAAGTCTTGTGTTGCCGGAATTTTTATTCTGTTTCTGAACTTTTTTTTTAGTAATAGAGTAGTGTTTAGCTGTGGTGCCTGCACGGTGGGCTGCTAATGTATCAAAGAAAACAAAGGCCTGATAATGATTTAAGAAAGCTTTCAAGGTTGAGTGTGGACTAAGAGAACACGTCATAGAGATTAGATTTTCTATATTTCCTTTGCATGAAGTCCTATTCTTTGAAGACGACACGTTTTTTGTGTTGGAATAAAATCCTTGTGTATGCCAAGAAGTGAAGAGGATGCTTTGTCACATCTATGAGGTCTGCTCCAAAAATACGGTGAATTTTCAAATTTTGGGGCCTGCGTAAATTCGATTATCGTTTTTCTTTCTTGTTGTAGCAAGTTGGTACACGCAAGGCAGGTGGAGAAGACGGCCCAGCACTTCAACAGGCGATCAAAATGTAGAGACAGTGCTTTGCTATAGAGAATGTCGACATATCGGTTGGGCCATGGAATGAAATTTTTTCGGAAACTTTGGGCACGAAGGAACTTTTGGCTTTTGCATCAGGGTAAGGCTGTGAGAGAACATAACGTACATATCAGAAGTGCTTCGAGGACTGGAAAAACTGCAGTTACAGGCCTATTTTAAAGAGGAAATAAATATTTTTCAAGAAAAATAAAAATTCAATACATTTTAATACAACATTTATGCACAAATACGCTCATTAATAGACACCTATATTTACACAAAAGAGCCAACAAAAAATAATATGACTAATTCGATTGGGTTATCGAATGTGTTTTGAACTACATTTTCTTTTTGACAGTTATTAGGAGAAAGTTTAGGAACAATATTTCTTTTCGATATATGATACTTTACGATTTAACTATTGTAGCAGTTCAAGAGAAATAGCCATCGCCAGCGTTGCCAAAGTGTTAAATTGATATAGCCTTTGTTTAAATTATACATACGCTTAAGCCAGTTTAATTGATTCTTTAAATACTTCACCATATAACTTTAAGGCTGCTGATGTATTTATAAACATACCTTTTTATATTTGTAACCCCACTGATTGCCCATTGTGCACCAGCAACCAAAGTAATTTCTGTTTTTCTCTAGTAACATTTGTTATCATAAGGCATTAAAACACTTTGATAAATAAACTTGTTGTAAAAACAAACTTATTTTTTTGCTTGTTTTTCTGTGCCATAATCAAAAATATTGTAAAGATTATTATACACACATCGTAAATTTTTAACAACTTTTCAACTCAGCCATTCATCCGTTTATTCCTTGTGCCCGTATATATTTATATACGAACGACATCTGCTGTAACAGAATGAAATAAGAAGCAAAATAATTCCCAAGCAGAGATTGTGCAGCTTTAAAATTTAAAATTTTTTACACATCAAAGATGTTGCTCTGGAGCTGAAGGCTGTTGCTGTTGCTGCTTCTGCTGCTGCTGTTTTGAGTTCTTTGCTTTTGTTTTTTGTAATTAAAAGTTTTTCTTTCTATTAGTTACCAGTTTAACGAGTAAGTTGGCAGCTCATTAGCAAAGAAATAAAACTCGAAATTTTCCAAATTTTTGTGGCTGCGAACATCCTTATCAGTGTTGCCGAGTTGTAATTTTCCGAATCAGCAAAAGCAAAAGCTCTTAGCTTAGAGTTTAAGCAAGTAGTAAAAGAAAGTAGTGGAGATCAAAAGATTTTTGTATGGTGGAAAAAACTAGATGTGGACAGATTTATGGAAGCTGTTACCAAAATTATAAAACACAGGGTGGCACATGGTGGACACAATTTTTTTGCAATCAAACTATTGCGAAATTGAAAGAAACAGATTAAAATTAAGATCCAACTCTCGGTGTAATGTACGGTTTTTGCTCACTTTACGTGCTGAAAGTGTGAACGAGCCCAATTTATGAAAATGCGACAAACTGTTCAAAATCTTGTAGTTTGTGGACAATCAAAATTAACATTTTTGCGAAAATTACTGTCGAAAATCACTGCCGATACATGGGATTATAAAATTTATTTTGAAATTGCACCGACTGGTTATCAAAAAACTTACTTTTTGGTGCTTAATTGTCGCAAAAATTATTTTTTTAAATCTATTCATTATACACAATATATGAATTTATTACAACATTAACTAGTACAATCGTACTGTTGAACAGACGTAAACATATGATTTTCAACAAAAAATTGCGATTTTACCATCCCTGGTATTGTAAAAAAAATCTGCTCATGGCACAACAATTATACTGGTAAAACATTCAAAATTTTGCTTAAGCATTGGCCACATTTTGTTTTTCTAAGAGTAATTCATTACGCAAGTAAAACTCACTCCGTGTCAACGGGCAAATAAACAAAAACGTATGATTTAATTTGCGCAATTAAGAACGTGAACGCATTGTGACGAATTTGTGTTCGCCGATATGAATCAAAAGAGAAAAAAATGATAACGTGTGATGATTATGGAACCACCAAAAAATTAATTATACAGTGTTTTCAAATTGCAACAGCTTGTGCTTTTTGCGTCGATAGCGGCCTCTTCGTTTAAGAAGTGTTGCATTTAGTAGGTGGGGCTTGTGATGCATTCGCGCTGCGCTGATTTCAAATGAAAATATTTTTTTAGGACAAACACTGCCTGCATAAATAATTATGAAGACGTTTTTCGAAGGCAGCTTTTGCATAAAAATGTTCATAAAATATGCAGCAAAAATTATTGTTTTGCAGAACAAAAGGCAAAGAAATGAACTAACTTGTTGTTTTAAGTTCACTGCACAGGGCGAAATAGCAGACACAAATTTATGGACTTCAGCAGAACAAAGTGTACAAAAGAAGTTGAGCAAAACTCAATTTTCTTTCCCTCAGAATGCATGTGTGCGCTAATTTAGTTTACTGCTCATTCATGTCGATTATAAAAATCTACTTTCCTTTGTCCACTTTGACCTTTTTTCTTAATCTCTAATGTGCTTTCCTAAAAAATTATTTTACGCTTAAATGGTCAAATAATAAGAACGAATGAAATGAAAAGATATAAAGAAATACTAAAATGAAAATAAATAAAATTTATGTTGTACAAGTTCTGCGTTTATTATAAGAATTTATAACATCTCCTCGAACACAACCATTGGTAGCAGTAAAGTCGCCAACAATAACAAAAACTTTACAATGTACAATATAAGGGGGGGAAATCTGAAGAAAAAAATTATGAAAAAATTTCTAAAAGGAATGCATGAATAGATGGAACGTGAAAAACATGCACAAAAGACGTCGTAATATAAAGGAATTGAAGGTTATTGGTGCATGCATGCAGTTATTTCAAAGCAGGCAATTTAAGGTTCTACACCGCAGTAAATCACAAATATAGTATTACATTTAATTTATAGCAAAAAATTGCTGGAAAAATGTTAATTCAACGTTCTTGCACATTAATTCAAAAGTTCAGGCAGTTATACCAACATTTGTCATATTTTTTGGACAAAGTTTATTGAAATTAGCATTAAACTTCCGCAGAAAAGAGATGGTTAAGAAAACAGATGGTTAAGAAAACCATCAAAAAATACAGACATTTACCAAATGCTAAACAATGTGCGAAATCATTCAGTAAACTGTAAAAAATTTTAGAATATATTATTGCTGTAGTGAGATATTTAGTGATCAGTCTTGATCTTGTAACCATTTCAACTTATAATAGTTTATATTAGTCTGGTGTAGGAACTCCTACTTCAGCCAAAAAAACTTCGAAATGCAGTAAAATAATCATCATTAACTTAATGGAACCATCATTAACTTGCTCTTAATCACAAGTTTTCATTAAACGCACGAAAGTCTTACTCGGCAGCTCAATAAAAGGCTGAAAGGGCAACAAAACATCGAGCATAATTGTAATATTACAATAATAAAAAAAAAATTATTTTATTTATTGCAAAGTTTTCCTCCAGGTATTACCTAAAAAATATTGAATTGAAATACAAAATGTTGGTCACAAAACAATTACTAATACGGCTGTAAGTCTACAATGAGTCGCTTGTCCTGAAAAACGTACTTAAAACTTTGTCATCGTTACATTTCAATAAGTCGGGAATAGAAAGGGAATAGAACAATAAAATAATAACAAATTGGTAAGAAAGTGTTTGCCGTGGGAAATAAGGGATTCGCCAGCAAAGAACATAAAAATAAATAGTGCAGCATAAATTTAAAGAGAATATTTTAACTATTATCATGGCTTTGGTTGGTAGGCCCCCAGATTTATTTCGAGTCGTATCCCTCGTTTGAACATTTCCATCCCCAAAATTGAGCAAAAACTTATTTAAAATAGAATCCCCTTTATCAACTCATTTAAATATTAAATTATAAGCACTTTATTGGCACTATAGTTCCTTTTTAATAAATTTGACGACAATGCGATATAACAATGGATCATCTAAGTAGTATTTTCGCTTTGACATATCAGAAAAAAACTTGACATGTTTATAATATAAACGTTACATATTTCAGTGTTGGCATAATTAGTACTAAATTCCTTGACAGGCATGAGATAGAAATATACATTCAGGCGACATTAAAAGAAAAATTTTCCAGTAAAAAGTAATATGAGATATTTGATTAAATTTGAATAGATGAAAGTTTAATAAGAGGAATTAAGCCAGATCAGGTTAATTGGAAATTTTGATCTTTTTGAAAGTAGTTTTTTGTAAGAGTTTTGAAAATGAATAGTTTTCTTATACTTTGCGATTTATAGTAAATTGCACTTGTTTATGTATTAAATAGCCATAAAGTTTGGCTTAACAATGTGATCACATAAATCTGTACAGAACTAAAGTAAAGGTTTCTTCAATCGGTGGGGTGGTGGCCCCTGACCAGCATATTGTTTGGAGGGTGTCTATATAAAATACTGCTTATTATTCAAAACCAATGAACTACGACTAGTTACGCGATTGAGCATTAACATGCGCATGAAAAAACAGACTGGACTTATAAGCGTTTCAAGATTTTCCAGTTTTGCCCGAAAAATCATAATTAGGAACGAGACACATTTTTGGATGAGTGTCTACATTAACAACACTACACCACACGAGTTACAGCAGTAGCGATACATACACCGTTGTCGAAAACGACACTGGTAAGTCCATCACCGACTTCTTTAAATCTACATTTAACGATATGTTTTTCTAGAAGTATGACATCATGTGCAGGACACTATACGCATTCTCTGTGGTTACGTTAATTGGCCACCGAGATCATCCGATTTGACACACTATAAATGTATCTTAAGTCGCAGTCGATCGACTGTTATACGTGTCTGAAGACACTGCATACATTCGGCCGTATAAGTTCCATTGAAGCCACGGTGGTATCTTTTAAGTGAGTCCTTTGCCGTTTTAGGGAACTTTCAATGCTTTAGTGCGCTTTCATTTCAGCATTCAGCATCAGCATTTCTCCTCTTAAAGAGCTCCTACGATTTGCCATGAAGAAGTGGTTTCGAAATTCCAACATATTTATTGATAGACCTTCAAATGGGTTTTGTATATTTTAAAAGTAAACTGGGGTCAAAAAGTTTTAGATCGACTGTCCCTTAAATACAGCCCTTTAATATCTTAAACTTATATTTAATAAGGCTTCTTAACACACCTCAAATAGTAGTGTTTAAAATGAAGTAATTTTCATTGTTTGCAACTAAATTTAGCTGTTTTATCTCTTAAAGTTACTGTAACCAAATTGTTGTACTGTAAATATTATATTTATTTAAGTGCATATATTCTGTATAAAATAAATAAAATATTTCGAAATTTTGTTTTTGGTTTTAGCCAAATGGTTTGCCACAACAAGTGAATTTGCTCTATTTACAGCCTTGAACAGTATAAATTAAGCTTTTAAGAAACTACCAATTTGTTGGGGTACTTAAAAATATTTTTAGTAAATAATAAATTCCTGCTGTCCAAATTAGTAGTGGTTAAGCCTCGTACATAAACTTAGAACTGGCTGAGGGCAGAAGTGAGTTTATTCTTGCAGCAGGAAAACGAGGAGAGACGTTGACTCTATATATAATGATAGTACGGAAACAACTTCTTCAGAGACTATATAATATGTATGAAGATGAACAAGAGTGGAGTCAGGGCCACGGCCCTTTTCATTACGACTATTATTGATCTATTATGTTTCCACTACCCATTAAACGCTTAGTGCGTAAAACATACCCTTTACCGGGAGTGTTAGCAAGTTCTGTTCATCCAGTATACAGGCATGAAGCGACCCGTATATCCTGTGTGCCCATGTGCCACGCAGTTGATAATCAAGCTGGTGTTCGCATTATGCCCATTCTAAAGATTTAGGCATAGGCTCTGTTGAGCCTCTGTGCCAGTTCTGCTCGTCTGGCATTAAGGTTAGAAAACTTTTCGGAATGTACAAGCCCCTCAATATCTATTGAATAGCTTGTTGTTGGCGTGTTTAACGAAGATTATTGATTTTTAATAAGTGCAAACAGGAATAGCTCCATATCTAGAAAACAAAGTTTGCATAGTGAAGAAAAGGACCAGTCCCATAGGTTTCACGAAACAAAATGTGCTGCGGCTTACAGTTGACATGCTTTAATGGCTGGTTCTTAGAACCTCATATGTACCATAAATATCTGTGAAGACGTGCTGAAGCAACAACCTCCAGCTTAAGTACAACCCTCTCGCCATAATCGGGCAGAAATAAAAGTGCTTTTAGCTTAATACCGTTTAGAAGCAATTAAGCAGCTACAATTTATCTATGTATGTATATTGCCCCTTTAATTCCCAGAACCGTAGCACAAAAACAAAATACATATGACAAGCAGAAGATTTATAAAAAAAAAAAAACAAAAACAAAAATATGGTCACGTACTTGGAAAAAATATTTCATTTTTTATTTTCCTTTCTTTAGGTTTCTCATGCGCTGTGAAAGTTACATATACAAAGTGTAAATGAAGAAAATTCCAATGAACGCATAACAGCGCCAAAGGAATTCATTCGTTCAGTCATTTACTTCATTTAACGACATACATACATACATACATATGTATGTGTTTGTTGTTGTTGGTGATGGTGATGCTGGTAGCGGTGGCGGTGGCGGTCGGCTCCTGGATGCTGGAGGAAAAGTCGAAGAAGTTGTGTGAAAGAAGACAAGCGGAATAAAATGAAAGAAATTTCGCTTCAAATGCTCAAATGCTTCTGCCAGCTATAAATAAAGGGAGCTTGAGAACGAATTAAACATTTTCTCATAATTGTGTTAATTCGCACATTCGCTTTTGCCAGCCAATATCTTTGTTAAGTAGTCATTTTAATTAATTTCATCTATTTGGCTTGCAAATTATACATGTGCATGTATATATGTATGTAAGCACATACATATAGCGTATGTATGTAGGTGTGTATGTACAAATAAAAATGTATTCCTGTGTGATCCATTGTCTGCGTATTGGCCAGTTTTTCTTCATTTTGCTGTCTAAGTATATCAACATGAATACAAATATACATATATGTACTCGTGTGTACATGTGTTTTCTTTTGGCAACACAAAAGGACATGCAAACAGTTTCTGCGTGTAAATGTGCGTGTTTTTGTACGGTTTTTATTTTTGTTAAAAAACAGGAAAAAACATGCCAACATTTCCTTTAGCCACGTCTGTTTGGGCCGTGTATTGTAAAGGAAATTACTGGTACACATGCACATGTGAGCATTAAAATGGCTCCTTTTGTATGCAAAGCTGCCAGATTCTACAGGGACTAAAACGTCAAATTTTTGTGAAGAAATCATCAAAACACATCAACATAAAAAACAGTTTTTATTTCAAATTTAAATTTATTTAAATTCAAGAAACCATATTTCTTATTAAAGAAAATAAATTTGTATAGCTACAGAACTCAGTTTAGATTGTAATAAGCAAAAACATGACATAAGTTTCAATATTTTGTGTATTATGAAATAAAAATACACGCGAAGAGAACCCATTCAGTTTTGAGGCATTTATGTGTTTCACTCTTTAATATAATTGCAAGATCAAAAACTTAAATTTATTTTTATTTAGTTCAAGGTTGCTTTAAAAGTATTAAAAGGTGTCGCAAACGTGCATTCTTAATAGTCGTCAATATGAAATGTTTTCAGCACCTAAAATCGTCAAATCTGGCAGTTATTCTTGTACGGTGCGTGCAATGAATAAATTAAATACTGCTTTGTTTTTGTGATTATAGGCGTTTATCTTATTCTCGTACTTTGTAATGTATATATATATATATATATATATATAGAGAGAGAGAATTTCATATATATATATAGAGAATTTCAAATTGTAAAACACAGATAATCTTTGTTTAATAAGTAGTTTCTCTATCTCGAACGTTAGCTTGCATTCGGCACGCATTCACTACGGCAAAAATATAGAGTTGTGTTTGAAAACGGAACTTCATTTTGATTAGATAATACAGATATCATTCACATTACAATTAAGCCAGTTGTCATCTCTCAGCTTATTTGTAGACCTCAATTAAGGTATGCGATCGTCACGGCCAGTGCGTGCCAGTGAGTACTTAATGTAACCTAAAAATCCGATTGAATTCTATTCTATTCATTAACTTTAGAAAACAATCCTAAATATTCTGCAATATATGTTTAGTCCATACCGAGATAGTTGCGTTTACAATGAGCCAAGGAGTGGCCCGGTTCTTAAAGCTTTCCGCATTATTTGTGATACTGACAGCAAAGGGTCGGAATGCCAGGGTAGTGATATGAACAAAACCCTATTCCACTACACATATAAGTACATACGCCCGAGTGTTAGCAATAATTTTAACAACCAAGACAAAAAGTTAGAGTTCGATATAAAATTCGATAAATTTCATTTATTTTTTAACTTTTTTATACCTGTTTAATTTAATTCTTACAAAAGTTCTTAATTTTCTAAAGTGAAATTGAGCGCGAAGTATATAATTTTGTGAAAATATTTGGTACTCTTTGAAGTTAAAGAAACAAAAGTTCAATTAACAAATTCAAGCTAAATTTAGCGAAAGAAAGTATTTTTATGACAGTTTTACTTAATACACGTACAAAATAATTACAATAAGAAAATTGCAAAATAGAAAATTTTAAAATTTAAGTGCCCAGGGCTTTTTGTGGCTTCGACTACAGGACGCTTCAGCCTGTCAAAATCGGCCTTAAAATATTGGTTTTGAATTGTATTTTTAATGAAAAACTTACTAACTTTTACCCAATATTTTTAACTTTTATAGTTATAGATTTATATTTTTTTATGAAATATTTATATATGTGTATAATACGTTGACCAAGGATGGGTGTATTACACCACTTGTAACTAATTCATATCGCTGTCTACAAACAGAAATATTAGAAATTGTTCTTAAAATGAGAAAAAAAAATCTTATTTTTTATTTGACATGTAATTTTTTGCAAAGTTTTGATTGAACTCCAGTTTCTTTTAAACAACTGGCCAGAACATTTCAGCCAAGGTAGGTACCCCACGGGGCTTATTGCTTCCCCTTCCACCAAAGAACCTTTGGTTAAGGCTTCAGAGAAACCTGCACCGCTGAGGTCGTTAATGAAAATTTAAAAGAAGGGCACAACACATGAAGTTTCTTAGTGTCTTACAACACGTGTTTCGCTTTGAAGGATTTGGCTATATATACTTTTACTATAATATAATTTTTTCATACAAACAGCTTTTTTGCACATTAAAAAAAGTTTTATTTAAACTTTAAAAACTTGCTCTTACCTTCTATAATTTTTTTAAAGTGAATGCTAAATGGCATCATTAATATTATGCTGTTCTCTTCTACAGAAAGTGGTGCTGCTTTGTTTTACAATGGTCTTAGTTAATAACCAAATTAATTATAAATAAAAAGTTTTCAATAAAAAAAATATTCAAACCAAAAAAATAACCCAGCAAAAAATTACTAGTTTCGATTCTAAGCGCCAAGACTTTGTGAGTCTTCATTTTATTTATTTCATTCAATTATTTTTACCTATCGGATTCAATAAAGCCAGCCGAGCTAAAACAAAAACAGAAATTTAAAATAAGAATTATTTCTATCTTAATGCTTCTAACAGTCGTTAACAAACTGTTTGTTTAAAAGAAAGTCTTCTGCTTCGTCAAAGCATTCTTTTTCTCAGCTTTTTATGAAAATTTGACTTCCTAATTCAATTACGCAAAGAATATTATTATTATGATTAGAACAACTAATGAGTTAATAAATTTTTTATACAATCGTTTAGTTTTTGCTGGGTACGAGCAAACTGTGCAAAGCGAAACGAATGAAAAAATTTAAGAAGAAATGGACACGTGTATTTACTTATTCCTTTTCAGACGACACATTCTATTATAAACTAAATAATTTAATGTGGAGATAAAAAGGCAGCCAGCGACAAACCAGCAGAATTGCTATTAACAGAATTAGTTCGTGATTCGAGCTAAAGACCAGAAAAGCGCTAAAAAATACAGTAAATGAATATAATGAAATATAATAAGAAAAACCAATTTGATGAAATAAGGAAAGTTGGGAAGGTTCATCGTGAGAAAAGGTATAATTTTTTTAAATGTTCTTTAGATGGGAACAGCAAAAGTTTTTATTTTAATATTACATTAGCCGTACGATGAGAAAAAACCAAATTAAAAATGTTTTAAAATCAGTTTCGAAATGAGGTGGATAAAAAGAGAATAGCTGCATCAACTTTTAAAAGTAAATTGTTACCTGTGGCTTTAGAGTGCAGTGTGAACACGCTAAAGGTGGGCAAAAGCCGGAACTTTGTCGAATTATCTAAGTGAACGAAATGAGTCTATGCTTTAAATACAAACAAACTAGCAATGAAGTGATTCCTTTTCAATGCCTGTAGCCGCCTAAGGTGTTCCATTGTAATACTCGTTTTGTATTAATATTATATTTAGAACTAGATTAAGACTAATAACACAGCTGTCAAGTAAGTTCTTAATAGGCCACAGTTCTTTAGTTGAAATTGCAATCAGCACTTACACTTGCGGCAATCTCTAGCAGATCGTTTGGATTGACTATTTGGTCGATTTGGAAAAAAGCAAATAGTGTAAAATTACACCAGCTTTTAATTGTTTTGCTCTTATATTATTTTTTTTTTATTTTCTTCATAGGATAAACTCTCGATAAATTTTACTTCTCCAATTTCATTATCTCAAATTATCATACATTTCATTGAACTAGACTCCCGATTTTTTATAACAATATTCGCTCGAATAAGTTTTAAGGCTTGCAAAGTTGATCAGCCCAATAATGAACGTCAGTTCCGCGAGAATTTTTTCAATTATGAATAAAAATTTTGCTTGCAAAAAAAATGTAAAGAAATGTTTCAATCTGTTTTTTTCTTGAGTTTTTCTCACGGCAGATAAAGAAAGCTGCAGTTGCAAAAAAAAAAAAAAAATACATGAATAGAAATATTTAATGAAACAGATATTATAAAACCCACGATGTGTTCTTTCAGGAGGAGTATGTACCCGCGTGCACATGTCAAAATTAGAAAGCCGAAAAAAAGTTTCTATTCATAAATTTTTTTTTTTCAAATTTTCCGATAAGGCTGTTGTTTCGAATACAAAAAAAAAAAAAAAATAAATGAAATTAAATATACATTCATATGTATACATATGTACATAAATAATCAGGACAGCTGGCAGCAACACGGCTCACTATTATGTTTTTTGTTCCCGCGGAGTTTGATGTTCGAGGAATGTTTTCACCAGAAGAGTATTTTCTGAGTTAGAAAACTTCTTTGCTTGTGGTTAAGTTGTATGTTTTTTTTTAAGTTTTTGGAAAATATATTTTTTTAAGTTATTAATATATTTTTAAGTTATTTTAAGTTATTAAAAAAATATTACTTAAAATTTTAACAATTGAATCTATTTCGAATCTGTAAAATTCGACAAATTGAAAAAAACTCATTTATTCAATTTTATTTCAAACAAAGCAAAATACTTAATGGCCGCAAGAGAAATATATTGCTTAATAAAAATAGTTTATATTACACTTAAAGAATTTTCGTAGCTAATAAATATTAATCAAATTTTAGGTATATGGATTCTGGAGTGCTGACGAGAACTTGGGAAATAATTTACGCCACTTGAACACTGATAAACCGGCTTTAGTGGAGTGAAAACGTAAATTTAATGTGTCTGAGATAAAGCAATATATAGTATGGAGCTTTCAATGCGTGAGTGAGTTCACCTTGTATTTATGTATAGTAAAAGATTTATAACTTTATTTATATGTATGTTCATTGCAGCTAAAAATTAACATATGTTACAATACACTACAAAGATACATATATTTGTATATGTCTGTATATGATTATTACTGTTCAAATCTATATATAATAAAAAGAAGTCTTCTCTTGGTAATATTCATGCTAACGGAGCAATCAATAAGACAGTAATATTTGTTAATGTCACACCGAACTCTGCGGATTGGATCAAAATTTAAGAAATTTGTTCTATGAATTTGGAGATGTTGTGGATAGTGTGACCTTAGCTGTCTGTTTGGAATATTGAGTTGGCAAATAGAATCAATTTTTCCTCGGAGTAAGTTTAAGAAGAAAAAGATGTTGGCTATATATGTATAATCGGCTATAATATGGTGGAAATTTTATAGCTGGACTCCATTAGGCAAGATATCGATGAAACAAAGTGAATTGTTCTTGGCCTAACTTTAACTTTTTTACATGCGAGTTGTACTGGCTATTCCAAATTACTGAACAGTACTCAAGAGTCGGTGCTGCCAATGTAGTCAACAGATTTTTGGTTGGTAAGCATCATGCAATTCCTTTGCCCGCCGTTTTATAAGTAAATAAAGTATCTGAGTTGAAGTTAAGCTCTTTGCCGAAGTAAGCTCCGAGACCCAGAGTTGGTTCATAGCTCCGTGCTATTAATAAATTATTTAGTTGGAAGTGGTGAATATCTTGGGAATGTTATTGAGTTGTATTTACTCCAATTCAACTTCGTAAGGTTGACATTGAAACGTCATGTGTCATGCCCATTATAATTGACTTTAAATTAATTAAAACATGATTCTTGCAGGGCTTAACTGAAGGTTCTATTTAGAGACTCAGTGGACGAGTGGACAAGTTTCACACTGTAAACATATTCCTTATTGTCCGTTTTTTTCAAAAATCAAATTAATTTAACATGTGAAAATGCCGTGAACAATTAGTGACACTCATTAAGTTAAAAGTACTGGATCGCGAAGTTCATATTTGATTGAGCGACGAGTTAAAATTGAAACGCTGTCAGATCATATGTCTTAGCATACATGTACGCAAGAGAAAAGCCGCTAAGCAAAAATGCTCTGAGCACACTTTCGTATTGCAATTTCGGACTCAAAAAACAAAAGAAAACTAATGCGACCTTCATAACAATTTTAAAGGCTATCAAAGATAAGCAGCCAGCTTCTTTGTAAATCGAAAGTTAGGACGTCACACCAGTTTTAATGTAGCCACATTTGGCGATAAATCTGAATTCAAGAAAAAACTGTAGGCATACATGAACCGGCTGCTACCCAAAAGAGAGCAGTTTTTCGGTTTTTTCATACACATTTACTCAAAGGTTTTCAGAGCAAATTTTAGATCTATCAAATATAGGCAACTACTTTGTGAATTTCCATAATCATAAATCCTTAATTAGGACTTCAGAGAGATCTTAATGTAGCCACGTTTGGCATTAGATTGCGCTATTTGGCATAACTGTACCTATTTAAGCAGTACATATACATGGACACACATGAGGAGGAAGAAGTGTGACGGTCAATAGAAATTCTCTGTTACTTCTTAAGACATTTAAATATAATATTAAAAGCGCTTAATTATAGGCTGCATTTTGACATCAAAAACTTATTTTCGTGAATACTGGTATGACAGGCAGCTGACTTTGTATATACGCCCCTGACAAGTTGACTGATAATACACTGCGAATGAGAAAAAAAAACAAAATACTTACAATAAGCGATACAGGCTATAAGAATTCCAGTACGATATTGATACTCCTCAAGTACACGGCGAGTAGTTTCCTTCGTTGTTTGATATTCTAGTGCAATTGATATGAAGGCCATGAACAGCTTTTGTATAAGAAAACACCTAAAACACTAAATTATTTATCATAATGGTCACATTAATTTCTCAGTGTGCAAAGTTTTTATTTATTAAGTTTGTTTTCTGCTCGCTGAAGCACATATTTTCCTCGAACTCGTATTTGTCGCTTATGTGAAGCGCAAGTTGGCTAGTAGTAAATCTATGTCATGGCCACATTAAGCTAATGACTTACTTTCCGATTTCGGCTCTAGCACAATCAAAGAATATTTTTCAAAAAATAACTTTTGTAGATTGGTGTGCTTTGCCCCCGCTCAATTTGCCCTCAAACATAAGAAATGCGTATGGCCGCTGCAGCTCATTGTTTATTTCATTTAATTCATTACTTTTCCTGGTGTTTTGTAAGACTGACTGCTTTCACAATCATCAACATTAACGACCAGCTATTAGGAAGCTTCTGTAAATTGATAACAGAACTACATTATTATTACTCAACGAGGAAAGCATAACAAAATATAAATACATATATAAATTTTTTTTCTTTAGTTTAGCGCCATTTATTTGGCCTAATCTTTGAAGATTTAAAATAATAAAATAAAAGCTGCTCTTACTGCTGTTCGTTAAAGGTGTAGAATGCTTGAAAGATTTTAAAATGGCACACAGAGTTATTAAGGAAATTAAAAGGAAATCACACAAAGGGGTGAAATATCATCCACTAGAATATTTTCTTAGTAATTTCGTTAAAAGGAAACACAAATAACGCGAAAAATCTGGGCAAACTTAGTCACCAAGATGAAACTGTTACAGCGTCTCTGATTTTGGTGTTATGAAGACGTTTCATTGGCTTTAAGGTGCGATGGTGTTAAAACGAAATCTAAAGGCCCTTAAAAAATCTGGATACTCGCTTTGTTTTCTTTCAAAATCAAACGAAAATCATAAGGCTTGTTTTATAGTGTACCACCGTCCTTAAGCAACATTATTTCAAACTTGTGCAGCTCCTCGCAATTTTAAGAAGTTCTTTGTAATAATTTTTTTCCAGCCACTAGTAGGCACCGTTGCTTCCACGATTGCCTGCTGAACAGGTCAGAAAACTTAATCGATACCAGAGCGGTTTTTATGCCAAGGCAGTTTCTGTAAGAAGTAGGCAGATAAAACTGTCATCCAATAATGCCAAGTTTCAAACTTTGCGAAAACGCCTGACATCGTATAATTCGCAATATTGGACGTCAACGGTGGTGAATATGTGTTAATTTCAATTTTATTTTCGTTTCTAGAAATTTTTCAATTTAATTTTGCTTGTTTTATTCTAAACTATGAACTTAATGCCGTCATGCTGAATTTCATTGTCAAACAAATTCAACTGCAAAAAAGATATCTAAAAAATCTACAATAATAAACATTTTTTTTTATACACTTCTATTTATTCGTAAGTCCATTTGACAGCAGATTTAGTTTGTTAACTACAGTTTTCCATTTTTTTCTTTCTCTGCACAGGTTTCATTATCCAGGTTTTATTAACAGCAACTTTATGAGCAAAAAGTTGCAACAAAAGTAAGAAAAAAACAAAATCTCAAACTATTTTATGGAATTATTTATAAACAATCCTTTTGTGAGGCTGGAAGCAACGTTTGTATTGATCGTGAAAAAAAGCATTTGTTTATTGGTTTTTTTTTAGTATTAATTGAAGTGAGTTTATGTTTAATGTTTAATGCAACAGTTTTTGTGAAACTATTTTAAGCCTTAATAAATAAAGAGAAAATTCGATAGATATTACTACAGAAATAACAAATAAAAAAAAAGAAACGTGTAATAAACGAAAGTTTAAATGCAAACAAATCAATGTGGGCGATTTCATTTCGGTTTGAAAAACTCAGTACTGAAGTACATGATTTCGAACAGCATGTGTTTTGAAAATCACATGTGTGGCTTTTCTCTGTGCTTTTTGGGTATTTTCTTTTACAGAACACTAGACAGAATCACATCCAGAATCTTTGGCAGGAGGCAGGAAGAAGAATCAAAGTTACTTCATATCTCATATTAATCACCAAATCCAGCTGAAGTACTTTGACCGCGCTCTCTAAATTGCACAGAGGCACGCACAGCCACTATATCCGGATAGCATTTGCAAACGTTTCACCAGCAAATAAAATATGTCATATAAATGATGTTGTATCTAAAATTTTTCATAAAAATTTT
The DNA here is from genome assembly GCA_932526305.1 of Epicampocera succincta. NCBI lineage: Eukaryota > Metazoa > Arthropoda > Insecta > Diptera > Tachinidae > Epicampocera > Epicampocera succincta. Next base: position 67,747,849 of record OW052034.1, read on the forward strand.
TCCTAAAATATGTTTATTATACAGAGTGTCTTATTATAGAGCTATAAAGTCATAATAAAGCCAGGAAATATGTTTTTAATACCAATAAAATTGGATAGACAATTTTATGACATTAATGTTTAAATATGATTTCGGCCATTTAAGGAACACCTATTTTCAGCTACTTTTCGCAGCATTTGCGGCTGTGTTTCGCCAAAAACTCTCGATTTCTAGGTACTCAATTGTCCATGGTTTACCGACATAGAAAACTGGCAAGAATCACAGGATATTGTGTGAATACTTACTTGGACCATTATGTAAAATTGTTCTTTCTTCAAAAGTTTCCTTAAGTAAATCAGTATAGCGAACACGTTTTGAACTACAGCAGAGCAAGCAGCTAATTCAGGTTCGAAAAAATTCCTAAACATGTTCCCACTACTCCCAGTAACATTTTGACCATCATGGTTTTTGACTCCGCCAGCCCATAAAGTGCACCAAGCAGTAATATTATTTCGACAATAAAGCGTTGCTCGGGTGTAAGTGTGAAACTAAAGAAAAACCTACTATCAGCTGTTAAGAAGATTGTCAAATAAGGCAGAGTTGCCAATATAATAATTTTAATTTGTTAATTGAATCATTTGAATCATTTCGGTTGAAACTTTTTGTTAGATATTTTTAGCAAAACTGTGGTTTTGCTAAACGCCTTAGCAATCAATTAAAACTGCTTATTAAAAGTTAATATATTAGAAGAAAGCTGTAGTTAAAGTTATGAATCACTTAAAACTAATTTGAGATATTTTCATCAATGCCCCTTGGCAGTACGAATTAACGTTCCACCAACAAGTATTTTGTAAATCTTTTATTGTTCTCTTTCTCTATTTGTTTTCTTTACTTTAATCATGAGAAATTGAAAAGAATGGGAAACTGTACAACAATAAATCAAAAAGCTTAAATGATACTTTGCGAATAAGTGTTTGATATTTCTACTTAAGTTCTGTCTGATTATATTTTTATTTCTATATTTTCTTGCCATTTCAACAATGATTTCTTTTCTTGCTGGAATCGTTGCTGCTCCAATTTAACTTAAAAACGAGAAGAGAAGAAAAGAAAACCAAGCAGCAATAATATCTAAAGGGTACAGCAGTTGTTCGTCATGGTTGGCTACAAGATACGATAGAACTGCTGTCAATATTGCAGGTTGGCTTCTTTAAGCCTCGGCTCTTCTTGTTCGATATTAGCCAACGCTGAGGGTGTAAATGTCAATTCAAACTATTTACAATCAATTTGTAGCGATTATATTGAATTAAACTAAAGAAAATTTATAGTTTTACGGCCAAGGAACGGAAAAAACTTAATATGCCAACAACAATATCACGCGCAACATTATGACGTGCCAAATTAAAACAAATAGCAAAAGATGGTGCAAATTACTTGTATAAGAGATAAAAATAAATCTTAAAGAAATTAAAATCAATCACTGTTCAGCAAAGAAAAATTATTACTTCGATTTTGATTAATAATAAATTGAGGTTGTACATCTTTAAAACTGTAAACAGGGAGTTGAATAAAGTGTCGATGTAAAATACGATTTGTTAAAGCATGATTAAGCCCAGCCAACATATTGTGAAAAAGCAACGATTTTTGTAAAAATTTGTGGTAAAAATGTGCCGCAAATGAACCTTGTTGGGCCGACAATGTTAAAACTCTTCTCCATAAGGTCGAGCAATGAAATTGTAAAATATGCCACCATTGTGCGGCGATCACAATCTAATACCGGCACCGATGTATGGGACGATAAAACAAGTGTGGAAATTGCACCGAATGGATACTAAAACTTTACTTTTTGAGCTTAATTGTAGCTAAAATACATTTTTTTTATGAAATTTATTATTCTCAAGTATTTGTATTGTTGAACGAAAGAAAAAAATTGCAATTGTACCGATTTTTCCATACCAGGTTTGAAAGCATCCGTTTTCACTTAAATGTAAAAACATTGTGGCCGCATACTAGTTTTTTTTTGTGATTAATACATTCCTGCCGACAAACAAACAACAATAAAATATATGATTTAATTTATCCAATAAAGCACGGCAGTGCATTAGGCCGATGTGAACAATAAGCAATAAAAAGTTTACGGTTTATAAATTAAAATACATACATACATACATACCACCAAGTCTCAAGATTCTGAACTGCGCCAAGAACTAGATACAGAAATGTTTTGCCAGGAATTGGCCGGAAAAGTATTTCCACAAACATTTCATCAATAGAGGGAGAGTATCAAATTTTAATCTTTGAGGTCTTTAATTTAAAATATGAAGGGCAGACGATTTCAACCAATTTAATTTGTCTGTTTCGTTTTGTGATTGTATGACAAGTTTTTGTGCTTTTTTGACACCAAGAAACATAAAATATGGTGCCTTGCATGAACTAATTTTAATATATATTAATCTTTAAACTCGTAAATAAAACAACGTAAACGCATTAATTAGCTTTTTACCTCTAAATTCAAACTTTCAAAACTTTTGTTGGGCCAGTAAACCTGAAAAATGCGAAAAATGCATTAATTACTCAGCCACGTGTAAATGATTTACATTCTGCCGCACGGCACACACAAGCAACACACTTCAGGCAGCCAAGATTTACAAGTTTCTTACATTAACTACTGTTCTAACATATTTATTTAATCGAATATAAACAACCATTGCAAACATCTACATCTAAAAGTATCCAACCGTTTGCTGAAGAACAAAAAAAAAACAGCACTAACGAATTTTCAAGTGGAGCCATAAAAAAGAAAAGAACGCGAAATATTGTAGTACATTCTGCACAAAGCTGTAAAGGGACTTATTAACGACTACTTAGCCAAAAAGCATAAACGAATGACCAAACCAATGTCTCAATAAATGAATAACGACCATTTTGCAGGGTTGGGCTGGGAAGCCAACTCACATAGTTTGAGGCATTTGAACGTTGAAAGTAAATTTCCCCAGCGACGTTATAAACTCTTTATGATTTATTCGTGCTGTGTTTTTTTTTTTCTTGCATAAAATGATAACCTTCAACCCTTATCAGTTCAGGATTAAATTTGTATAATGGCTAAACGATTAAGAGAAAAACGCAATGAATTATTTTATTTGTAAAAATTATATTTGCGTGCCAATTATATTTTCAATATATGGAATGGAATGGAATGGAATGGAACCCAGCTGTTGATAACAGTGATGATGGAGGGAAGGACATGACATATTCAGTAATAAGTTTAGAAAGCCAGATATCGTTATTATCTAAGCCGATGCCAAATTATAACGTTCTTAGCTCAGCAACTCGAAAGCACTTTTATTCGAATCGAATAACATGAAAGACCTCCAGATCTGGGTTTCTGAATTCCTATCCCTGCTTTCGAGCACTTGTAAAACCTGCAGGATCAGCATATACGAGTATGTTGTTAAATAAAAAGAATTTCAGTTGCTGCAGCTAAAGAGGCCACAGATTTGATTAAAAATTAAACTGCGAATACGCTGCTCAAAAAAAGTATATGTGTACAATATATATAAACATACATACATTAACGAAAACTTAGAGGCAGTAACTCAGTAAATAAATGCAGAAATATAACAAGCACTTTATAAAAGGGGTTTCAATACGGACAGATAGACGTTGAAATGCAATAAAACGCAGCGTGTGGTAAGAAAATATATACGGAATGTAAAATTGTTCAAATAACTGGCGCATTTTTCATAAAGTTGTCCCATTGTCAATGACTTTGCCATTTAAATCCAAGTGAAAATGCCTTCGATTAGGTTGGCTTCAAGGATAACGGTCGATTGCAATAGGGGTGTCGCCACCCATACAAAATTCGCACTAAGCAAACACATCTACCACCTGGTCAGGATTGGTAATTTAGCTGCCGTTCATTAACAAATGCGCCTCGACAGCCCTCTTTAAAGCGCTCCCAAGCCCAGCTACTTTCTGTTTAATTTGAACGTGAGGTTCGTTCCCGTAACTTATTATGCGGCTGGGGATCAGCAAATGAATCAACAGATTCGAGAGATGCCTCCAAAGTAACATGGCGGTCTCAGGCCGCGCACATGAACATCCCAGTTGCAAAACCCACCATTTCGAGAAAATTGCCAGTGAACTTGTGTAAAGTCTTATATATTTTTCAAATTTTTTTGAAATCTTCAAGCAACAGCACAGTTTTGTCTATTTATTTTGTATTTTGCAAACTAAATAATGAAAAAATATACACTTTTAATTTGGCTCTTTGTGTTATTTTCTATTCTGCTGTCGGTATTCAGCTTCCTTGACTCAAGGAAATAATCTTTGTTATTACGTACCAGACATGGTTATTTGGCGATTTTCTTTAACTTGCAAAATTATTCTGAAAATCTGCATTAATTTTCACATTTTCTTATTTTTTATTTGTAGTTTTGCTTTATTGTCTCTCGCTTCCTCGTTGTTTTTTCCAGTTAATTCTTTTTTTATGCTGGCACTGCCCTTAAGATAAAATAGTTTCTGTCATATCCTCTCTCCATTAGTCAAGTACTACGCACAGATGCTTCCGCAAAGCTCCGCTGTCCTAGATTTTATTGCTGCTATTGATGATGATTACGGTGGTAATGGATATTGGGTAACAACATAATGAATGGGTGCCTTTTAAATAACATTAATTTTGATGCTGTTGTGCTGTGGTAAATTGAAGTGTAACCAAACTGGGTGGAGGCATCTTTAAAGGGCAGCAGCTGTTGTGCTCAAACAGAATTATATTTTTAAAATATTTATACACTCGTACTTGTAGGTTTGTATTTTTAAACAAGTTTATTTGAACATTTTTCTTTTTTCTATTGTAAAATTTTGTTATGCTTTTGCTCGAAACCCATCAAAATGTTTTCAATACCAAAACAAATTGGCAACAAACTGCCAACAAAGAAGTAAAAATTTTGTGGAATTTTGTTTTGAGTGAAGTTTTTAAGAAAAAAGTTTTTGGGGGATTTCTTGGTGACAACTGGGACATTTGGTTTCAGAACTTTGCCAACACTAAGTCACACATACCTTCATCAGCTTTACTTAAAGAAAACTAAACGAAAAAATATTTCGAAAGAAAAGAATATACAAAAGCAAAATGATTTTATATTTGGTTTCGTTTGCGTAGATGTATTTACTAGTTTGTACTTGTATAGTTTAAATCTCAGCACTCCCATGCCTGCATGTGTATATATGTATTTGTTGAATCAAACACGGATTTAAGCCAATCCTATATATTCTAAATTAGATTCTGGTTATTGGAAAACCTGATTCACAGACTTTTCTCGCAATAAAAAGTTTAATTCACACAAAAAAAAAAAAAAAAAAAAAAATTGGAAAAATCTCATATGCAATAATTTTAAGCTCGTGGCTACCAGCCCCGGCGAAGTACTAGTGTGAAATACCAAACATTTGACTTGTTTCTCACTGCAGGGGCAATTTCGAAAGAAATTATCAAATTAGTAAAATCAATAACTTTCTTAATTTGCTTAGTGCGGTTGATTGCCTTTCTCAAGTCAAAAAGTGTTTTGCTTTATTTTAAAAATCAAATGATTCACTATTCCTTCCTTTTACTATTTTTGTATACTTGTTACTTTTCTCCATATAACCGAAAACTTTAATCAATTTATTGAATTGAAGTATTTAATGCTTCTACACACAGTTTTTTTTGCAATTTTTGTTTGCAAAATTTGTTTTAATTGGGTCTGTTTAAATTCCAATTTAACGGGCATTCACGTAAATTCGTTTAAGTTTTCCATGTTGCTGTACTCGTCTCGAATATAATCGCACGTTCACAGTTTTAGCTGTTTACATATTTGTTTGTGAGGGGCATAAAAGCTGAAAGTGATGTGGGCGTTCGGCGATTTTCTGCTGTCAAACAATCTGTATGAAAAAATGTACATAGAATTGGCATAAAAAATGGAACTAAGTGTACAAAAGTACTTGAAATGAGTCAGAAAAACGTTTACGAGTGGTACAAGATTTTTAAAGAGCACACCAAGATGTGAATGAAGACGCTCGCCCTGGACGCCATAGTTTATCATCAACTCGGACAAATGTTGATAAAGTTCGTCGAATCGTTGTTAAAGTAGTTACAGATGATGTTGACACAGCGGTTGGCTCATGCTATGAACACGTCTTTTACTTTTGGTCTTTGCTGAGCTTAAACGAAAAAACACCGTAAACTTTTAGCCAAAAACTGTGCTGTAATAGTACCCAGGCCACAGTATTCACTAGAATCCTGCTTTCAAGATTGCAAGTACGACGTTTAAAATCGAATGGCAGCGAGATTTCAAGGGCATGCCAATAACTGCATGTCAGAACTGGTTCGAGGATTGTAAAGCACTCTGGCATAAGTACATTACACCGGAGGAGGAAGAGGACACAGGATGACATTCCAGAGCTCTTGATCGGATACGATCAAAGTGTCCGTCCTAAATGAAAACAAACGTAGAAAGATACGATGTACATATGTAGTTCTTCGGGTCACCATGCTACGTAAAAGAAGCATCCTTAATTTTGTTTTTCCTACCATCCAATTGAAGGACAAAAATAGATTCCACAAATATCCATATAACAGCATTTAAGTGATTGTTGTTTTTAATTTTTCTCTCAATTTTATTTTGTTTTCAGATCTTGGCAGACCATCATTTTATTTATATCTTGACAAGAACATTGACATTTCTTTTGTTCAGAGAAGTGAGTAAGTAAATGAGCTAAAGCAAAGAGAAATTATTATGTCAAACTTAAAAAAGTTAATTATAAATTAACCAAGGATTCTCTTTTCTTTAATAGAATAACCGGTTAGGGGTAATAGCTGTTGTGAAAATATTGCCACAGTTGTAACAAATTTACAAGACCTTTTCTACACCAAGCAAATGATTCTTATTGTGACATTTAAAGTGTAGCAGTAGAAATCAAACAACAAAAGACTCCTTTACTGTAACTGTGTTGCGCAACGTTCACTATCAGACGTTTGCAGAATATGTCAGCGATTTTTTGGAGAGCATTTGAAAAGCCTGTCTAACAAATGAGACGAAACTCTGTTAAAGAAAAATAAAATATCTTTAAAGTTATTACCGAAATGATACAGTATAAAATACTTCTTTGATTCGCTTTTGTGTTTTGAACGTTTGCCATCAGGCCAAGTGTTCAAAACATTCATTTAAATGCCTGCGACTTTTCCTTTAAGTTTAATTGAGTGATCATCAAATATACAGCATATGACTTTGTATTCGTTTTATTTTTTATTGCAGTATTTTAAATAAAACAACATTTTCCTTATTCCATTTGTATTTTGCATGTTTGCCAATAAAATGTTAACAATTTCGTATGTAAATCGACTTTATAATTTATCTGTTTTTATGAAATGTGACATGTTGTTTAATAACCCTTGAAAATAACACAACTGCGTTCCCTACGACACATCTTCTGCGTGGTGGCTTCAATGTTTGTAAGTCAATATAAATGTTTCTGCTGTATGTGTGTAAGTGTGTAAATGTGAGTTTTCGTATTTTATTATTTTAATTTTTTTTCTCTTCACAATGACATATAAAAATGAAAATAAATCTTTTATTTTCATTGAAGTGACATAAATATTTGTATATTTTGCTGGGCGTTTAAGAATGATTGTGTGTGGGTGAGGGTTTTTTTTGAATGGCGGGGGGTTGGGGGGATGTTCTTCGCTTTAAAAGGAGAAATAAAAAGCAAATCAAACATTCAAATATTTCGAAGAGGAATTGAAATTCCGTGAACCAAAATTATAATCAAAAGTTTTTATAGCGCCATATTAATTCAACTTCATTTCAATTTTAATCAGCATAATGTAAAAAACTGTTCAACATATTTCTTAAATCATTCGAATATACAAGTCATTAGTAAAACATATTAAAAATATTCTCTCTTTTAATTTTGTAATGGGCCGATAATGAAGATTGTGGAAATATTTAATAAAACAATTTGTTAATAATGAAGTAACTTTTATTGGAAGAATTGGTTTGGCATGAAGTAATTTATGTAAATGAAAGATGTGTTATTATTTATGGGATTATTTCTGTCCCAGAAGAGTGCCTCCACGACCTGTGAGATGGTAGAGCATTAGACCAGCAGTCTAGAGATCATAAACTCGATTCCAACCAAAAGCTTTGGCGAGAAAAGAAAAAGCTAAAACTTTTCGCATTCAACAAAAAACAATTACATAAAAAACACACAATACACAATGATACATACATATAAGCCAGCACTCAATAACCCAGCAACCAAATCCATATTAATACAGTATAGAACATAAAAAACGCATTGTTGGAGATTTTGGGTAATTTGAGATGGGGCACTTAACAGTCAGAACATCATCAGTTAAATTCTGACATTCCCGCCTCCCCGAAATACAATAAAAAGGAACGTAAATAGCGAAACACTGGTTTCTGTTTTCTCCTCTCCATGATCTAGTTCTGGTACAGTACTATGCATATGTATGTAGGGGTCGAGACCCGAGTATTGGTAAAAACACAATTTTGGCCATTGCAGTCAATTTCCCTGAAAACATAAAAATATTCTTTGTCATCTCCTTTAAATTCGTACTGTTATTCCTGTAGGGCTTAAATTTGTTAAGTTGCAATCAATTTATTTCCTTTATATCTGAAGAGAAATAGCGGACAATTTATTTGCTGATTTTAAAGAATTTTTTTTTTACGGTTTTTAATTTGCGTATATTGCTGGACACTAATTTAGAATATTTTTCAAAGCTTTATACTAATTTTTTCGTTTTCTTAATACTTCATAATAAGTTCCATTAAAATGTAAGCAAAAATGGATATAGATAGAAGTAAACGATGCACAGAGGAGCAGCATAAGTTTAGCCATCAAACGAGATCGATAGGAAGCACTTCCATATTGAACTGAGTCATTCTCAAGCCAATGGGACATACAAAAATATTCTGTAATTTACTAGACCTAAAAAAAGCATTCATTAAGATGACTTCCTTATTTATAGACCTTCAGTTGCAGAAAATTTCATATCGATATCGCCTCACAAACAATTACAAAGCGACTTAATGAATAAAATATTGTGCGGATGTATTGTACAACATAAGTCACACGTGTCGAAGAAAAACTAGTTGTTGCTGATATTTTAACATATATTAAGCGTTTGGCTGAAAATGATTCAATTTATATTGATCCTAATTTTCCTTCAAACTTGAGGTCAATTTAATTCTTATAAAAAATTAAACATATTTTTATTCATTATTTTTCAGGGGAAAAAGAGTAACATTGTAAATATTGTAGCTAAATTAGATTTAGAAAATACAATTTTTATTTCATCTATGAATATGCAATTATTTGTGACCATAAATTTTCACTTCAAAATGTTATTTTTTCTACAAAATCTTCCAGAACTTTTCTTTTCTTTTGTTTTTTGAGAACAGAAATCAGCTAAAGAAAGAATACACTGCGTCATTTCTTTCGAATTCTTATTAGAAGATGTTTTGACTTGAATACATATGTATATTGATACATACAAGTGAGATACACACTACTAACATACCTTAGCGAACTATTAAAGAACACTTAAGAAATAAGTATAGATAATAATAGAAAATATTAAACTAAGAATCCATAAACAAAGACTCTATTCTAATTATGATAAGACCCTTATTTTTCACACCATTAAAGAAAAACTATTAAAACAAAGACTCTATTCTAATTATGATAAGACAATATCCTAAATCAATAACCAACACTTAGTAAGAATATCATCACTTAGTTCTAAGACGATATTTCTGTACTTTATTTTTCTTTCACACGCTGATAAAACCTAGACTAAATTTAACATTTTCATTTCTAGTATTTAAGAAAAAACTTGGAAATAAAATAGTCAGTTTATGAACAAAACTCAAGGAAAAAACAAACTTTTGTTTCTTTATTTCACTTACATACATACATACATACTATATAGCCTGCTATCTAATTTTTCGGTTTTATTGTTCAATACGTTTTATTTTAAATCACTAATTTTCATCTCATTTTCTTAAGACCTCTCGTCTTGTTATATTGAGCCATCTCTAAAATTTGTTCGAAGCTTTCTGATTTCATATATGCCCATATGTATGGAAATTCTTTTCTTTAAAGCCTTCTTGTGAAAATAAATCCATACATACAAATAGATACTACACTTCCATATTTGATTTTAAAACCTACTAACACTTGCCGGCTTCAATATACATACACACATACATAAATGTGGACGCACATAAATAAATATATTTCCTTGCTTTGAACTTTTTATTACTCACTTTATTTCCTGCCATTTACTCATTTCCAATTTCAATTGAGCAAAACAAACACATTAAGATAACGAACACAAACAACAATGGCTGCTCTCAGCAGAAACATTAAGCCAACAGAGACTGCGCTGCCAACAGCTCTGTTCGTAATGAACACAACAAATGCACAAATATTTTCACATATTCATTAATATTCATTTAGAAAAGCAATTATATTTTATACATGTATTTATATATTCAAAATTAATATTGCCGACAAAGGACAAAACGTGCTATTAAGTACCTTTTGATTAATTAGCGCAAAAGGAATAAAACCTTTTTGAAATAATGTTTGCCACTGTCAAAGTGGGGCAGGTGCAATATCTACATACATACGAACATACAGGTCGGTTCTGAGTATCACGTGCTTTTAAATCACGAAATTTCTGAAAGCAAAAACCGTATTACTGCAACTAGATTAAAACTTTTTATTATAAATTCTATGCTCAGCATCATTTTGAACATCTTAATGTTTAAAAAATACAATAATAGTAAACCAGCAATTTGTTTTTAGAAACCACGTGATTTTCAGTGAAGCGATATTCAGATATATAATACAATATGTTAAAATTTTGTTTCTTTTAACAAGTTTTGATAGTCTGAAAATAAAGGCGAGCTCATAGCCGCTAGATTCACTGTATGATTCCAATGTATTTTAATTTTTTTATACGAGTATGTTCGTGAAATTGGAAATTCTTACACCTCAACCGTTGACTTCCGAAGGAGGCAAAGAATTCCGCTAATATCCGAATTTTACCTGTTATTAAGCCGTATAATAAAAAAACCGATCTTACTTGGTATGTGATAATGGTTTGTCGTTCGCACTAGTTTAATAACTGTACAAATTTCATTTGAATTTTTGTAGGCAAATGGTAAGTTTATGGGAAGGACGAAGGAAGGAGTAGTGTTTTGCTGTTTTGGTTTTTGTAAACTCTCTTTTGCATCTATTAAGCCAAAAACCCCGACTTTGCATGTTTTTATGTTCTATCTTATATTAGTACAGGTTTGTTTGTTGGGTTACTGCGTGCTTGTTTATATGTATGTATCATTGTCTATTGTGTGGTTTTGATATTATTGTGTTGTGTTGAATGCAAAGAATTTGCTTTTTTCACCAGAGACTTTGGTACAAATCGAACCTACGACCTCTGAACTGTTGGTCACTTTTCCATGGCTATAATTTATAATGAAGTAAAACATACTGGGTATGACAATGTAGTAGCAAAATACTGGCTCCCAACGAAATAAACGCATAACAGAGGCTTAATACAAATAACATTTTTCTCTTTTGTTTCCTCAAAACTTCAGGGTGTCTCATAAAACAAACAAAGTTTTAGAAATAGTTTAAATTTCTCTTTTTAAAAGTCAACTCAAATTTTTTTATTACTTTTCATTAGTCAATGGAGCATTTATTTAATTAAGATGTGAAAAATACATCATCATCACATTTGAGACGATTTTTTATTGTTCCAATGACAGAGACACAAAACGTTATATACGAGTATTGGAAGAAAACCCTTCACCTAAAAACACCTATTAAAATTTTAAAATTTGCCTTTTAAGATTTGTTTACATGTTTATTAATTCTAATAACCCATAGAAAAATTTAAGATCTTTTCGACCGGAGTTTGGCAATTATGTGTTGAATATCAGGAAATAAAGGATAAAAAAAACTTTTAAATATGAACCTAGAAATTGTTTTGATTTTTACACGTTGGAAATTAGCAGAAATGGCCAAATTTAATACGAAAAGTAGGCGGCTGTACTCTTCTTGCTGCAGTGGCACGATCAATATATTCGTAAAGTTTTGTTTTTAACATAATTGGGGGAATCACAGCATTCGAATAGGGGAAAATAATAAAAAAGAAGTAGTTGCAAATTATACAAATTAAACTTGAAGGGTAAAATCTATTTAAAAGGTCTTAAACTTTTGTACTCATAAAATGTTCCATATTTTTAGTTCGTATTCTTTACTTTTTTTACTGCACGCGCCGCAACTACAAATTAGTGAGACTCGCGAAGAACACATTTTTTTTTGCTTCCACAAAGTTTGAAAAGTTTAAGTGCACTACAGAATCGCAGATGTAGAAAAAGTACTGAAATGTCTGTAAAGCTGGGTTTATCACGATAAATCTTGTCACAAGCTTTTTCTTTTTATTATTTTAAGCATTGCGTGACAAGGTCTATTGTCCCCTCTTATTTTCTGCTTTCTGCTTTGAAGAACTTTCAAATTTTTTCTAGCTCGCACATCATTAGGACTTCTAATTTTTATTTATCAGCAATTCTAGAAATGTCATTACAATTATTAATTCAAAATAGATGTTGCGAGAAGGAGGCGAAGTTGCAGTAAAGCTGCAAAATGCTTCAGTAATTTTATTTAAGAGAAATAATTGCAGAGCGCATTCTAAACTTAAGGGCAGCGAAATTAAAAAGGGTAAGATCTGAGAAAAATGGAATTTACAAAGTAGGTTCTTGAAAACACAAGTATTTTCATCAATCTCTGTCAACGACGACACCGGAATTATCTTAGAATAAATATTTTTATTCAATAATGCAAATAACTATGAGTTCAATTTGATTTTTTTTTATAATATAGTTAATCTGTCCCAGACAGAAATAAAACACTTTTTTTTAGTCACAATTTTAATAGTAAATTAAAAAAAAATAACATAAAAAGAAATATGTACGTGCGGTAATTTTTTTCTTTTATTTATTATTTTTTTGTGTGTTTTATTTCATATTAATGTGTATGTATTTCAAAATAACACTTAATTTGGTGCCTCAGAGTCAAGAAGGCTTCAAAGAGGCTGGTTGGCAAACTTAACACAGTATAAAGTTCACATAAAAAAAATTATTTTTAAGAAAAAAAAAAAATATACAATAAATAATGATTATTAAGTATATCAGAATTTTTGTTTTGTCGGAAGCATACATACATATTTTATAATAACTCTGATAAATCGGCTTTTCAAAAGCTTTGAGCACTGTTTTAAAACTTGGATAATATTAAAAACAAGTTGTTAAATTGTTACTATTCGATCCTTTATTGCTGAAATAAATTTCAAAACCAATTTTTTTATTTTCATTTCCACATGAGATGAGTCCTTCTAATGTCACATATCTACACAGTCTTAAACATTCCAAGCCATTCATCTCTGTGCGTATGTATGTATGTATGTATGTATGTATGTATGTATGTATGTATGTATGTATGTATGTATGTATGTATGTATGTATGTATGTATGTATGTATGTATGTATGTATGTATGTATGTATGTATGTATGTATGTATGTGTCTCAGTATAAGAAATAAAACTATGAGTTGTAAAACTATGTCCAGGCCTTTTCTATGTACTCGTAGACATGTTCGCCAGTAGAAAATAAAACAACATTCTGTTTATATCTTCGTTCTTTTCCTGTCCGTATCTCGTTCATACATACTTAATGCTTAAGTGCTCTTATGTTAACATGAACAGAAAAAAAGGTCAGCTTTGAAGGGCCCTAGGTGGCTTATTCGTCATTTATAAGGCTACACAAATGCGGAAAGTAAAAAAATAAAACAAAATGTTGGGAAAATTTCCTAGTCATACAACATAAGCTTCTAAAGAAGGAAAGGCCACGTTTTGGCCTCAGGTGGCTTGTAAAGTGTTAATATGAAGGCATGAATATATAAAGAAGTTAAACACTAAGTGCTACTAAACTGAAATGCTTTTGTCTTATAAGAACCTGGCCAATCGCATGTGAATATGTTGATGATGTATGGAAATAAAGTAGAATCGATTTATAACTTTGTACGTGCACATGAAAAATTAAAATAAAACTTATGAAAATCAAAAAGAAATTTTCGCTGTTTATAATGAGATGAGAAAGAAGACATAATAACATGAATTTCGTTAAGATCATAATTAAATTATTGCTATGATGATTTAGAATTCCCTATTTTCAGTAAAAAAGTACGTGGCAAACAAAATTATAATAAAAAAACAGGCTATTTTAAGATGTGCTTGTTAGTACCGGCAAGTATTATTTCCTCAATTTAACCATAAACTCGGCGCCAAAACTAACAAGCGGACTATCCAGTTGCATGACTGCAAGTTCTGATTTCTGATAACGTCTCGTTGCTTGTTGCCTTTAACTTGTAGCATCCAACAACTGCACTGATTTTCATGCTTTTAATCTTTAGCAACCAGTTGAATCATCATGAGAACCTTTATGGTTGCATTTCATATATGTACATATTTACTGTAAAACAAGAGCACAATTTTTGTGATTTTGGCTTTTCCGTAACACGATTGCTTGAAAAAAAAACCTGTTTGTCATTCTGGCCAGTTCTATTCAGCTCTGAAGATTAAATAACTTCCGTATATGAATAAAATCATACGGCACAAAAGAAAGATTTACTCAATTAAAACTTTAAAGGTTGCATTGCATTGAAATACACACGTTCTAAAAAATTCACTTTATGACAAAATTTCCATGACAACAATTAAACTCTTTAATTACATAAAATATTTAATCCCTGTAAGCCTATTTGGTTTACTTTTTTCACTTTTGATTAAATAATTTCGCAACAATTATATGAAATCTTTTATTTATTTTAAATTTAAATAACATTAAAATTACAATTCGCTTAATTGTGTTGATACGTTTATTAGGGCGAACAGACAATTGTCGTAAATAATCTTATCTTTCGAATATAAAAGGTTTATTACGTTTTGATAAACAAAAATACTAAAAGGAACGACAGCAGGATGTAAAATTGAATTTGGTACGAAACAGAGTTCCCTGGCGTAGACTCTGGAAAAAGAGTTTCATTCGACATTTTTTTCTTTCTTTCTGCTGGTTATCTCTTGAATAATTCGATTAGTTTTTGTTGCTACCGGTTGAACTAAAACTTTGGGCTTTTATTGTTAAAACAAGTAATTTTGCAGCAACAAACTATCACCGCCATCAGATTCAATCTTAATGTCATCTTGGACACATCGTAATAGGATTTAAAAAAGCCCTGAGTTATAAATAAATTAAAACTTAAGCAAAATACATGTTCCAGGAAAGCTTTATACTCCTACATTTAAAAATAATAATAAAATCACAAAAACTAATTTTTTTCATTTCACTAATGCCCTCTTCGGTTCAGATCTCTGCAAGTAATACGAAAAACTAGATATTTTAATCGAAATACTAATTAAAATTAAGCGTAAATGTAAAAACTTAGGGCTTCTTTAGAATTATACGATGATAGGGTATTCGTTAGCCGCCCCTTCTCTACAGTCATACTTTACAAAGTATTTATAAAGAAATTTATTTATATAAATAAAAAGATTTGATTGTTTAAAGCTTTAAGCCAATGGCCAAGGCGTTTTAAATGGCACCCCATTATAGGGTGCACTTCGTAGTACTGTTGGTTTACAGTCTTCGGCCAACGAAATAAATGAGGTCCTGCGTATACAATTCATTCTATCGCAACTAGTTAAATGGCTCATGAGGAGGAGGTAAAACAAAATTAGTGGTTGTGGACGTTTACCTTGAACCTTCCTACGGTAAATACCTACCCAAACAGGCAGTTTATTCCGCAGAAGTTATGAACGCCGTTTTGCTCACATTTATTTTGCATTTAATCAGATGTCTATTGTTGGAAATTTTGGTGATATCGTGAGAATGTTCCTTAAAACCAAACCGGATATTTTTGTTGTGTTTTCTTATAGAAAGAATGTGGCGCCTGTCACACTGCGAAGATGGTGCAAGCAGTCCATAAAGTTGGATACCAAGCTGCTGCCGACACACGGTCGATTAACCCTGAAATAGACTTTGAGGCACCAGCCCAAACTTGAGAGTTGCATTTTCGGTGAGTGTGAATAGTAGGTTTGGATGGAGTGAAGCGTAATTTATACCGATGCAGAAACCTCATTGGTTGTGTAATATTCAATATTCAGTAGTGCGCTAATTTTTCTAATTGGCAGCATTGTTGTGGCGTGGGTCTTTCCGCAATTAAATGTAACGTAGTGCGAAAAGCAGAATGGCATCTGATAATGACAACCAATATTTAATTGATAGATTGGTGCAACTACATAATATAATAAAAAATTAGGCATTTTAATGGATGTCAGTATTCACATTGTAATTCCGTAGCACATATTCAGCAGCGCAGGTAATAATTTGACGTCCCCTGAGGGAAATCTATAACACACAACGGTATCCTTTATTCTTTATATTTCAAATTGCGTTTTACTTTTTAATTGTTTCCTTTTTAAAAAGTCTTGGAATATTTTTTGGAATAACGACAATTTTGTTTTAAAAGCAGGTGGTTCACTGATGATGCTGGAATTCTTAAACGGGTAGGAGACGATCAGATAAACACATCCATCACGCAGCTGTCTGCGTGTATTCGCGTTTTTTTGACAACACACAGTTTTGATTTTCGATTTGACGGCTAATTATTTGACCGTCTGCAGCTGTGATTGATAAGATAATTTAATTTGCTTTGTGCTTGCCATCATGAAAACCCGCACGGAGTTTCTACTTTTTGCTCACTTGTAGATGATGTAAAAAGGACATCATTCAATGACATTATTTTTATAAACGAACGCTGTGAAATCACAGTATATATGATGATTGACGATTTCTTTGCACATCTTCGAAAAAGCATCAAATACACGACAAGCAGATGGTTGATGGTTTCTTGCATCGTCTTCAGGAGACTTTAGAGAAGAAATTATTACAAATTCACAAATCCATTTTCATCCAAATGAAAAAGCAGCCTCCTTAATAACCTTTTTATTATTTCATTTGTAAACACATGAAAATATTTATATAATTAAAGAATTGTATGATTTCATTATTATTTGTAACTATTTATTACATTTTTAAAAACACTGAATTGAATTGTAAATAGTTACAAAAAGTAAATACTGCAAACATTTGCAAGCAACAAAATTATTTTAAATAATTAAGTACTTTCAACTGTTTTTTAAACGTTACGGTTAAATAATTAATTAAATAATAAATTGAACACGAAATAATTACAATATCATAAAAATGCTGCGGAATTTCAAAATAAGTTTTTCATAAGAGACTTGGATGTGCCAAATGCCTTAATATTCCCTCTTACATAATAAATTGTTGTTCTGTAAACTCATTAATAATATAAGTTCATATAAAATCCTATAGCTGGGAGACAAAAAATTTTATTGTTTAGATGCAGTCATTCTAAATACTTCACTGGCACGTTGGCAGCATCAGTTCCCAGCGTTGTCTTCTATTATGTTCTCTGGAATTGTTTATCGTTTAACCAACTATGTACCTCCTCATGAGAGTTTCTCCATTCGTAAGTTTTACTTCATTTAATCACAGACTGATCAATCCTTCTTATTTTAAGGACATACTCTTCATATATTGTGCCACTTTTTTACAATTTTTAATTTGTTTACTATTCTATCAAATAATCTTGTAGTTTGCAAATAAAGAGAGCCTTTTCTACATCAATGAGCCACCTCACCTAATAGTAGTAAATATATTTCTCCTTTTCTTTCACTGTACCAATCACTTATACTTGGTGTTAGTTTTGCGGTCCACCTTCCCTTTACAGAGTTGCTCTATTTCCCTGCCATTCCCAAATTCCATTCTTCGTTACTTTGCTTTCCAATGGCTCTGCTGATTACAAAAGCGTCTTCTTCTGATACTGCTGCTCTTAACGCTGCTGTAGCCCAACTTCGCTGCCGTATAGTTGGGCAGTTATACGATATTTTGAAAAGTTTTGACTGGTCAGTTGTAATTTGCGAATGCAAAGTTACTTCCTATATTTTTCTACCAACTTCCAAAACAATTTTTTCATTAACAAATTCAGAGCCTGATGAAATTTCAGAAGCTTGACTTAACGGAAAATAATTTAAAATGTGGCAAAATGAAACGTAATAAAAATTGCAATTTTCGCATATGAGGATAAATTTTTGCACAAGTGAATTCTTAGTAGAGGTAAACGATTACTACGTTTTAGATATATCAGTCTGATATCTAAATACCAATTCGTTATTCATGCAATCAGTCCCTGGAACGATATTCCTCATTCCTCATAGCTCTCAAGTCATTAGGAAGGAATATCAATTCAATTGTTAATTTAACTTTATTTTGATATTTACATATGTTTTTATTATATGACAACTTTTCTAAACGTTCATTGTAAATATATCTATTCTGTAGGTATAGGGTTCGACTACTTCAACTATATAATATATATCCTAACCCATTAATACTTTTATTTGCATGTACTTGTGCTGAGTTCCATACTACAATATGATAGAATAGAAAAATAGAAATTTATTCTATGGCTGCATAAAAAATTTCCATCAATAATTTTTCTAAAGCCTCTTTCTACAACTTCATTATAGAACATGTTTTTTTGTCTGTAATTTTTATACAAAAACTTTTTGCATCTGTAGTTTTTCTGCAAAAAATGTCCTCTACTCACAATTTTCTTTATATTAAACGTCTTATTTATTGATAATTTTTTGTTTTTTGTTGAAAGAAGTGAAAGATTATTATTCCATAGAAAAACTCTCTTTACAAACATTTTTCTATATAAAAAAAATTATGTCTTAAAAATATATTCTTATCTATTTTTCTATGCAAAGAGTTTTTCTATTGATAATAGTTCTTTTAAAAAACTTAGTGTCGATACTTTTGCTACGGAAAAAGTTTAATAACCCTTTTAGCAAAGATTCTCTCTCATTTTGTTATCGATAATTTCTTCTATGAAAAAAGGTTTTCCTCGACATACTCCATAGAAATATTTTTATATCGATAATATATCTCTAGAAAAATTTTACTTGGGCTAATTTTTCAGTGCAACAAAAATCTATCGATAAAATCAATATTGATATATGAATACATACAGAAATATTTTTGTATCCATAATGTTTCTATTGATAATTTGTAATGAAAAGAGATCGATAAAATTTCTATAGAAAAGTTTTTCTACCTATTATTTTGCTTTAGCAAAAAACATTTCTATTTATTTTCAATAATATTAAAATTATTTCCAAAAAGTCTACACGATAATTGTTCATAGACAATTTTGATCATGGATGAATGTTTTAAAGAAAAATTTCATAAAAACTGTTCTTCATGGGTCATGGGTGAAAAAACTTGTGTGTGATAATAAGATTTTAAAAAAAGTTAAACATTTAACTTTTTAATTGAAAAAAGGAACATTTTAGTCAAATAATATCACTTTAAGAATAATCATTTCGTTTTATTTACAAAACGCATATGGTCTCCTATCTGTAAATATATATTTGCTTAAGTTTGCCTCAATTATTGAAATGAATTTCGTTAAAAATTGATTTGATGACATTATGCTGTCAGATCACTTCGCATGGCCATTTGACTGTTCAGTTTTAAATCGGTACTAAATGACTTTGTATCGAGAGCACTTTACCTATCGTTTATATTATACAATATAATTTATTAATTGGTTTTCTGGCTTAATGGATGTTGGTTGGTCTGTCATGTTAATTTCAAGGCTTTATTGGGCATATTTAAACTATCAAATAGAAAACAGTCTGACGTTTGCTCTTGAGTTGTGTTTAAGTACATAAAATATAACGAGATTGATTAGGGGAGATGGAGTAAAACTTGAACTTAAGCTGCATAAAATAAATTATAATAATGAACAAATTTAATAAATAATATAATAAAAAGAATTTATCGATAAAAAGCGCAACAAATACCCAAAGAAGTAGAAGAAAAACCGAAAATGATTCCCTTTCATAACATTGGAAGTTGTTTTCGCCTAAAACTTTTCATTATTATTATTATATTTAAATGCATAAAAGACATAGAAACCCGCCCAATCTGAAGTAGGACGAGCCATTTGTGGAAAGAGTTTGCACTTGAACGGCTCGATAGGCCATAAGAAGGCAAAATTTTCTTTGCAATCATTTTTATGAAACTAATTGAGAGTAGCGGGCTCTGGTACTCATGTCAACTCCAACTTGACTCATCTGGTTTGAAATATTTTTGAACACATCCTGCGAGGCTGTACTCTTAGTTTAATATGTTTTCATCATATTTAAGGATGGCACCGTTTATTTAAGTTTATTGGAAGTGCAAATAGCCATACGATAACACGTCAAAAGTGGTTCCCTAAGAAGCGCTCTATTGGCTAAGCAATTCAAGTTGTCAGTTTTGAAGAAAATCAAAGAACTAATTTACTGGTTAAATAGAGTTATCAGCAACAGAATTCAAATTAAAAAAAAAAAAAAAACTTTTCGCTTTTATTGGAAGTGAAAATAGCAACACAGTGAAGAACACGAAAACTGATTGTCTAGAAAGTAAATATTTCACTGGCAAAGCAATCTCAATTGTCAGCATTAGAATTCAAATTCATAAACAGAATAATTTATCGCTTTTATTGGAAGTGAAATCAGCCACACAGTGAAATACATCAAAATTAATTGCTTTGAAAGCACTTCACAGGCTAAGCAATAAAATAGTTATAGAATTCTACTTTAATAATAATAACCTATCGCTTTTATTGGCAGGAAAAATAGCGATACTGTGACACTTTTGAAGAGCATTAAAAGTGATTGCCTGGGAAGAGTTTGACGGGCTAAGCAATCGCAATTGTCAGCAGTGGAATCTCAATTAATAAACGGAAAAACTTAACACTTTTGTTCATAAAATGCATGGATTCAATAAATTACATGGTCTTAATATTGTAAATAAAAACAAACAAAAAATGAATTAAAACACTAAGTGTGTAATTAAGTTCAATGACAAGATTCATGGAAATCCTTGATGCAATAATTTTGAAGGTCTAAATTTTTTTTTTTAAATTCCTTACAAAAAAAACATGTTCATGGGAGCGGCAAACATATTGCTGAGAACTTTTTTGACAAATATGTTTCCGTATTCCAGCTGAAGTTCTTAGTATGTATCAGTTAAATAGTCTAACCTCTAGGTGAGCTTATCTGAATGTCATTACTCTTATGATTCTTCGCGAGCTATTTGTATTTTTCTTATCTAATCATTGATTTCCGTCCATCTTTTCTTATTTAACGTTCAATCATTTCATCTGTAACGACAACAGCCGTAGCAAATTACACATCGGAAAAATCCTGAAACCTGAATTCAATAGACATTTCTAACAACGACTTGGTGGTGATGTCTGTCATTTTTGTGCTCGTATTTATCCATGATGATGCCAGTACATGTCAACTTTGCAACTTGTCTGCAACTACAGACCAAAAATCAATGTGTTTAAAAGAGAGAGTGTGTGTGTTTCGGAGGTGTTGTATGAAAAACAGCAAAAGCCACAAAAGAATTCATGTTAAACGTGACTTGGAGAAAATAAATAAATATCTCTACGCAGTGTTTGTTGTGTTCGGCATAAGCCGCACCCCATAATACAAACAAAATAACGTGAACAGTGTTAATAACCACAAATAGACTAATTTGTTTATGTTATGACACAACTTTAAAGGCCCTCCTAAACAATCCCTTTTTATGCGATATGAAACTTTCTCTACACGACACTTCAATAATAAAATAGAAATAATAATAGAAATAAAAAAAAATTCTTTCAACACACCTTCTTAAAATCCCGGCTGACACTCCCCTTTCAAATGAAAGTGTACACAAGGTTGTTCTCTTAGATTTCCTAATTGATTTTTAGACGGAAAAAACTAATCAGGAAAACACTTTCTAACAAAGTGTCCAAAATTAATGTAAAGCGGGATCTCAAGCAGGCTACTCAATAATTGGAGAACTAAAGTACTCTTGGATAGTCCATCAATACTCAAGAACCAAAATAGTTGCATTTTTACATCAGGGTGTGTACTGGGTGCCAGAACAATAGGGGACGATATCAACGACAAAAGGATGGCTGAGGGGATTTTAACTGGACTCACTCACGTTCTTTGGCTTCAAAAGAAATCTCTTTAAGGGAGAGATAAAGAAATAGGTAACGATTATAGGGGAAAAATACAGAAGAACGGAGATCGAGCTAAGCCTGGAGAGGAAAGGCCTACTTCACTACTTGGTGCACAGGACTTGGTAACACTTCCAAAATCAATAGATCAACGATGGCCGCAGTGGGCAAAGTAGTTCCACTTATCGTTGCTTTCACTTTTAAGCCTGAAAATTGATTTCGACTTCTATCTAGACCTTTTCTCTTGTCTGTTTGGTTTTCTTACAATTCTCTTTTCGTTTCTATGCCCCATACGAAATCTGTCCCTACGAACTTCGCCTCCTTCATATAGAATTGTTTTTAATATATTCCCCACTAGAATTTTCCAGTCCGCGATCACGGCATATATGCCATTGGAGGCTAGCGCAGGATTGAACAAGATCTATCGATTCTTATGTTTTCAATAAATCATAATTGGAAATTTTTCATGAACTTTCCGCATAATACCAGGAGAATTTGTTGATGCAGCGTTTATTTTCTTCCTATAACCTACAGGTTGCTGAAATCGAATGGCGTTAAATCGCACGATCTGATCACCGAAACGACAAAGTACACAACCAGGTATGGCATATGTTGTTTTAGTACCGCTAAAGGTACACGTAGACGACTATTGTACGTGTAGAAACTGGCGCGTACTGAAAATGATAAGTTACAAAAAACGGGTTTTGTTGTTTTTACTTGTAAGTTGCACGACCGGTCCATATTCTTCACAAATACATGCATACATACATGTGAGCGGCTTTAGTCTGAATGGGACTTCCTACAAATGAAGTCTTGAGAGCTTCAGTTGGCTCGGGACGTTGTGCTTAGCGAAACAAAACCAATATACATAAATGAATTAATGCCAAAATTAGCGCCTATGGAAGGCCAATAAACCTCATTTGTTTGCTCCTGAACACCAAGGTCTTCTTTTACGCATGAATGTACCCGTGTCGACGCTTGCATAAAGCGTCTTTTAATTCGTTTGTCAATCATGTCAAAAAATATGTGCGTTCGCTTGCAACAAATGAAATTATCATGGTAAATTTGTCTGAAGATAATTAATATTAAGCTGATGTTATTCGTTATTATGGCTGTTGCTTTTGCTTTATTGATAAGTATTATGAATTTTAAGTACGTGTGTGCATTATGCTTGTATGCGCTGTGCTTAAAAAGCTTATTGAAAAATTTCTATTTAAGTCACCTGAATAATAGGAATTAGTTCTATTTTCAAAAGCATTCTTTTCAGCAGTGTTTAAAGATGGATGGCGTTTGGTATTTGCTGCGTACACCCAAATGTATTTCATGCCGAGGAATTTCAGAAAATGTAATTCTGCGTTAAAGTTTATATTTTTCGGCAGCCAGACATGATTCTCTTCAAAAGAAGGCGCAGCTCATACGCAAAATCTGTCTAAATTAAGTTGTAATCAAAAGACTGATAAAGTCAGAATCTTTAAAATTTGTGTCAGCTAAATTTTCGTAACTGTCTGATTGATTAAGTGAAGCAAAATTCAATTTACTTTCAAATTTGTATAGGACACTTGAAGCGATCACAGTTCGGGCAATGACAACAGTGTGATACAAAATTGAAACAAAATTTTATTGTAAGATTTTTGGAATTTCATAGTTTTTCAAGTTTGGTAAACAAATTCCTATGAACAAAAATATACACTCAGAGAGAAAATGGTGGAAGATTTTTTTTTAAGATTAAGGAAGTTTTGTATGGCAGTTATTCTTATTTCTTTCAATTTACTGGGATTTATAAAATTCGATCCCAGCTGGGACTGCGCGAAACAGTATTTATAGTATTGAGACCAAGCCGACTTCTTAACAGGTAAATTTGAAAGCATAGCTGATTACTTATTTATATTTCAGCCTTTCTGAAATGTCAACACAGTTCAAGAGTAAAATTTTTGTTTTTAACATGTCACGAACATTATTTGTTGTTGTACCTGCTAGTAACTCTGCTATGAGTTTGACTTGATTAACACTAAATTTTAGCATAAGACTTTCAGGTTTTCAGATTTTTAAGTGTGGCTTAAAACAAAAAGTGCACTCAGAGAAAAATTGTGGTCAACAAACTTCCTTGATTTCAGTTACTTCTCGTTTTTTAAGGCAAAGCATTAAAACTCCTTTATTATATTACCAGCCGGATAGTGATTTCTTAAGTTAATGTTTCAAAGGACCCTGTCTTAGGATTGCATATTAAATAAGTAGAAGATGCAACGTATATTGCACGCAGCTGCGCAATAAAAACGAAAAATTTTCAAACTTTCAGTCAACATAAGTGAAATTAAATCTGTAAATTTGTCAATCAGCACAGATTTTGCAAAGGCAGGACTTTTTTTTTTTGAATTTTTGTTATAATATCATTACTTTGAATGTTACGTTTTTTTGGCTAAGGAGTAATGGGTAAAATTTTTACAAAACTTCTTTGGATACTTATCTTTTTACGGGGTTTTAAGTAAAAACATATTGAATATGCACTTACCTTTGGTCGCCAGTGTAGTAGACAGCGGAAACAAAACAAATTTTCTTTCTCTTTGTTTTTTTTTTTTTTTTGTATTCTATTTAACGGTCGATGGCAAATTTATGGAAACTTGTCAGCACTGTTCGGCATCCAAACTTGCCAGATTTTGTTATGCAAATTTAGCGCCTTTTGCAGTCTTTTGTAAATTTGCTTAAGATTCGATTTTTATCACAAATTTAACGACTTTTGCATTCTATTGTGAATTTAGTTACTCAATTCCTTACCTCCTTTTCAAACTAAATTGAAATCCTTTGGATGACAACAAATTTGTATTTCATATTGTTTGAGCGTCTCAGCATTTTGGCTAAAGCGTAAACCAGTACAAGCTCTAAGGACTAAGGGCTGACTATTTAATGAGTAATAAATTTTGTAATAAAAACTAAAACTACGGGTGGTTTGTTACGCAATAAAGTAAACTTTACATTAAAGATGACTGCAGGATATAAGCAACGGATGATTTGTTTTGGAAAGTTTGGCGATTTTGCTTCAATGTTGTCGGCAAGCAGAGGATTATTTATCACATCGTCCGATCAGTAAGTGAATGTAAAATTAAGTCTACAGCAAAAATAATACACAATTTGTAGAAGAAAATTGTATTTTTAAATTCTGCCATAATTTTTTTAATCATTGTAATTAAATTAAAAATTTAACAAAAACAGGAGTTTATTTTAATTGCTGTTCGGGCCAAATGAAAAATGTTAAAGCTGAAAAGCGTTACTTTACCCTATTTTAGGGTTCTCTGTAAGAATTTGCTGTTCTTTCACATATTTTTTTAAAACGTCTTATCTCTTTATTTTCGAGATATTTAAGAAATCATTAATCATTTCAAAACTTTAGGTTTAATGAAATAATTAAACTCTTTTTAAAAGCCTAAAGTTTAAGGTTCACAAAAATACAAAAATAAGAAAAAGTTTGAAAAAGTTTGACAAAGCCGAGAAAACAACTTGAAATGATTAAATAGGCCGGAAAAATGTTATCTTTTGCTCGTTTGTTTTTTTTTAAGGAAAGATAAATAGAAAACTAAGACGAACAAGGAAAAAAAACATATTTTCTTTTTCTTTTCGCTCTTTTTCTTTCTTCAACCATTTGATGTCCCGTGTTATAAGTTTTTTCTCAGTTACATATATAATATTTCGTACACAGAAGAGGTGTTATGAAAGTGTTTTTGTTTAAATTTATTTATGGTTGCACTCCAGCACCTTAAGCAGATATATTTTATTTTGCTAAAGCAGGAACTGTTTTTAATGTGTAATTTCGAGTTCGTTTACATTCAAAATTTTTTTTTTTTTGACTTATGGAAATAAAAAAAATGGGAATAATAATTTGTATTCCAGTTTTTGAATTATACAATTTGGTGTTAGTAAGAAAGCAGGTTTCCCTTGACGCGCTACAAACTGGAACACTCTGCTTGGTGTGGTATAGAGGAGAAGAGGTTTCTCGGTTGAGGTGCCGGCCAAAATTTAGGTTAAGTTTCTGCATGATTTCGTTTGTGCACCGAAAATTAATTGCCGGAATGGAGACCAGTATGGTCATTTGGTTGAGTAGTCTAACCTTGGCCTTGCAGGCTGACCGTGTGCGAGAGAGGGCGAAAAAGCTTATCGGTGACAGTAGGGTATCCAACTCTGTTAACTCACTGGAGCATTTTCGCACTGTGGGGTACATTACACTGTTTTATTTCTATTATAATGGATTTGTTATAACGAAATCAGGGATCTATTTCCCGAGCCCTGAATTCTTTGTGTAGCACACGTTTATCGTCTACAGCTCATTTATTTGTGGTCGATTGGCATTACAGAAAATAACCAACTATTCTGGCCCTATTTTCGGCCATCCAAATCTTTCACAGCTGTTGCTATCTTGCAACAGATTCCTTCTCTCCTACTGAAAAGTACGAAATCATGGAGCGAGAGTCTGTATAGATTTGTGTATTTCTAGTTTCTCGACTTCTTGTAGTGTCTAAAAAATGACTGACAGCGGGGCGTATAAAGCCCGAGCTATACCACTTTCAAGTAATACAAAAACTTACTACAGATTTGTGCCTTGCAAGTCACAAGGGCGTTGGTGAGACATATAAGATACATTTTGTGAGGCATAGGAAAATGGTTCAACGATTTTATTCACAACTCTATGATTGTTTCCACTTTTAAATTTTAAAGCTTTCCCTAGGATGGATATTTCTTGCGTTTGGCCTGCAATTTGCTTAACTTTTCTTAAGTATCTAAAAATTTGCAAATACCGCCAAAGAATCATTATAATTCCACTAAATTCCGAGATTAATTGCGAATAGTTTTCAGTTGCACTCTTATCACGAAGCGCTGGTTAAACCATCGATCTCTTTTTCCAATTTTTCAATTTTCGAAAAATTTTAACCGCATTTCTGCCACAACTCGGATCTTAAGTAGGATACGCATTTTGAAACTTCTGCTATTTATCGAATGTCAAGTTTAGTGTTTGTACTTTCACTTGCCCCCAGTACATATTCGTAAATACTCACATGAAAACCACTTGGTTGTTAACGTTTTCTTTAAAATTAAATGTGAACTTATTTAGCCACTGTGATTATAAATAATTTCTCATTACGTGTTAATGGTTGTGGGCATAGAAATACACAATATTTTCTACTTATTAAAATATATACGAATACAGTTGTTGAACGTTGCACTTGAAAAAGGTTTCACTAACATCAGCAAAGAACACAAGGATTTGAGCTTGGCAAGCAACAAGTATCGCTGCTAAACCGCAGTGCTTAAAAATGAATAGTATAAATCAAGGCCATAAAAAAATAAATAAAAAACATTTGTATGAAAATATTTTCGATGTGGGAATTTTGTAACAAGCAAAGTAAAAGGATTTAAGGACATGGTTTTGAATTATTACGCACACACACACACATACATACACACATCTAAATCAATTTCGTTTTTAATATTTAAAAGCAAAGAGAAGAAAAAGAGGAATGTTCAACAGATGATGGCGTCTGTGACGGCATTGAAAACAGCCTTGAAATGAATTATGTTTTCTTTTTGAAATTATTAAATTTTTATGGATATTTGTTTTGCATTTATTTAAGCCATTATGTTGGAAACTGTTTTGGAATACTTGGCAAGATTTATTTCATGCAACATACTTTAGACATTTTAAATTTTATCCCTAGAGGTTTAAGATAATTATTTAACTTGCAGTTATTTGCTCGAATTCAATTAAAATTTTAAAATTTGTTTATTTACACAAGTTTCAACAAGATGTCTTTTTGCTTCGGTTTTAGTTTAGTATTATTTGCAAGGATTTTCCAACAATGAGCAACAATTATCATTAACAGCACATTAATCTTCCAACAAGTGACAGCCGAGTAAGTTTTCCATGAACGAAAAATAGACAACATTAAGGACGAGCGTGCCAATACTTACAATGCAAATAGATGTATGAACATGCACTGGGGGAATAATTGTTTACAGGAAAATTTATGCCGAACTGACAAACATACGAGTAAGTTGAACAGAACACTCAGTTGGAAGGCATATTAAGGAAATGTTTGGAGATGTTGAAGAAGAGCAAACAGTTTCTGGGTAAATTCAATAACGTAAATATAACAGTTGTAAGTTTTCATTTTCAAAAATTTCTTTTTAATGTTAATTTAAATTTAATAACAAACCTAAAACTTCAAAGACATTTGAAAGAGTCTCTGGGATCTACAGCCTCTGGATTGTTGGTCGAACACTCTCCCAGCTCAGGCATACGAGGAACGCAAAACATTCTCTAGTAATCAATAAAAGAGACGTAGGAAAAAAACAAAAATCCAGCCCAAAAAATCGCCTGAATATCAGGATTCGTTTTCGAAAGTATAAACATTTGAGGTTATTGCGCAAGCGCTTAAGATGCTCTTCAGAAGTGCATTTTTGAGCACTCAGTGTAGGTTTACTAGTTTTTTAAGTTTTTATCAGTGTAAGACTGTAACTGCGTTTGTTTTTATTGCTTCAAGTTTCAGATTTAAGAGTGTCCTAAGAAAATGTCTTTGTAAATGTAAGAGAATATTGAAATTGGTAATAGCTTAACGTCCGAAGGTGATGGTATGATTATGACAGGGTCAGGAAGGTGCCAACAAGGTCGGGAGAGCGACATTGTGGCAGCCCATACAACAGTTTATCTCCTATTGATCGTGGTACCATAAAATTTGCGGCTTGTCTAGGAACACCAGGCCATCGGAGAAAACTGCAAATAAACCCCCAAAACTCTAAATACACAAAACATTTATGTGCCATATTTGGTTTTAAAACGCTTCCTTTAATTGTTTTAAAAATAAAGACTCAGATTTATTTGGGCATTGCAAGGCGGCAAAATTTATCACTGTACCACGATATCGAACATTAACGTTTGCCAGTATTTTGAAGGCCAAAATGCAAGAAGCGACGCTTAGGTTTTTCCTTATTGATAAGAAATGCGGCTTTAGGAAACAGTGTTTAACAAGTTTATGCAGTTGCTATGTTGACCCTGTTATACGAGTATTTATACACATGTATGGGGCAGTTTTCTGAACGGAAAACCTGGGAGATATTTTAATTCTGCTTTGAACACATCGAGATATTAACAAATGTATTAGAATTTACAGTTTTGTTTTTATTAAAAATTTGTAAATAAAATATTTATATTATATTTATGTTGAAATAATATATTTATAAAATTCAGCTCGATATTACAGTATTCAAGGCTGAACATTTCAATAATTCAGAATTATAAGTCTAGTGTAAGATGTGATTTGCAAGTTCTTATGGCCTTTAAAAAGTTAACATTTTGCGAAATAATTGAACCCTGAGCTCTTCCATTAATAAAATAAAATTTGTTTCCTATTCGAAGAAGGCTAATTATATACAGAATTACATATATCATTATTGTTTAAGGCCAGAAGTTAATGCTGATGTTCTGATCTGGGGTGTGGTCACACAAAGTTTACCTGCTGGTAAGAAAATTGTTTTTCAAATGCAGCTGCCCAGCGTTTGAAATACATTTTTAACTAAAATTAATTCGACCACACCTTCCATAAGTTTAAGTTTTGTGGATACCATAATTGACAATGTCTTTGAAATATTATTGGTATTTTATCTAGTACAATGCCATTATTTATATTAAATTCAATTTTGGAACGGGAAGAAGGTGGCCTGTCAAAAGGCCTTTATTAACAATTTTCCACATGCGATATTCCACTTCTTGAAGAAATTGAAAAAGATCCTGGCTTGCTGGCACTTATTCAGAGTTGTTCTACAACTAATATCAAGTTTGGTGTCGCAGTCTATAACAGAACTCTGTTAATTGGAGAATACTGGGATTTGTAGGACTTTTCGGTGCTTTCACGAGCCTTGAACAATTAATTACGCCCAAAATCTTGTATTTGATGGCATGAGGATCGTATTGACCTGAGGATATTGGAGCAGGCTTTCAATTAGCAACACTTTGGCGTGACTAAATTGCCCAATGTGAAATCGTTCATTCAAGTGGTTTCCCTTATTTGCCACGAAATGTGTTAAATACAATTAAATAGTGTGCGTAATCTTTTTATAAAAGTTATGTTTAACAAAAAGGTATTTTCATATAATTTTTTTTTTTAATAATTGTTACTTTTCATGTATTTTAATGAAAAGGGGAAAATGTCATTCCTGCATAAATGATTCAGATATCCATATCAGAATCGTAATGTAGAAATCACTTTCCACAAACGTTTTCAGTAGTTTAACACACATTTACGGCTGCACCCTTTTTCTTGCACTGAAGACAAAAAACAAAACACCCAATTCCAAAACAATAGAGTTGCAACTGCATCTGTCCTTATTCGTTTCTTTTATTCGAGCTGGTTTTCGCTTTTCTTTACAGTTGTTCACAAAGAAAAAAAATAACATACATGGAGCGCAAGTGAAGAGGAAAGCCAAAAACACTGGAGTTTTGTATATATTAATACAGTCCAACCACTCTAATTCGGACACTTGCTGATTTGAACTATCCAGTAATCCAGACATTTTTCGACAGGTGTTCTTTTTTCTTAGTCTAATTTTTTGTATTTGTGTGTGAGCCAGAATTCATGAATGTCTAAAACATTTCAGCTTTTTTGAGTTTGCGTGGAGTTAACATGTAAATATGGCTCCTGTCTTTCCGTCAAAAGCGAATGGGACGATGAATATTGCTTTCCCGTTGTTCAGTTAAGAACCAGAAAGCCACCTTGTCAGAGCATTTATTCTACATTACCTACTTTTAACACCTCCGCTACTTTATAACTTTCTAAAATCGATAATTGGGATAATTCGATGAAGATATTGTCCAATCCGTCATTGCCAACCAAAATATCGCAGAACTTGATAGCGAACTAGCGATTTCAAAAGCTATTTTGTGGCCTCAACAAACCAAAGAGGAAGAAAAGGATATTTTATTTTTAAAAAAATTTAAAAATAGAACAGACAAATTACATAAGGATTTGCGATTTCAAAGAAAAATATATTCTTATATTTCGAAATGAGTATTTGTGGTCTCTTTTAATATGTTGTTTTATGTTCTCGGTACATTAATTCAATACAAAGAAATTCTTATGTGTATTTAGTTTTCTTTCCGGTAATAAAAATAAATTATATATATATGCTATACTTATATACATATATATATATATATACACTGATCCGGACAGTGGCTGAAATTATATCTGTTCGGATTAGAGATGTTATACTGTAGATACATACTCGTACACATGTACATGTGGATGATAAGTTAGATTTGAATGAGAAATGCAAGAATGTGTATAAAATACAGAAATGCATAAGAGCAATTCTGGATTTCCTAGTTCGTACATAAAAATCTACATGTTTGTGGTGGGAATTGCTAAATTAAGTGGTTTTCTGAATATGATTTAATAAAGTCAGCTGAAGACTTCCTCGTACATTTGTGTGTTTCTTCATAAAACACACGCACACGCACACATCCACATACAGATTTTCATATTTTCATGTACAGACATATCCATACATACATATGTCGAGTATATTCTTTCATTTATATAAACATACCAACTTGTGTTAATAAATTTTTTCATGATCCATCCAGCACAAGGAATCAGCGAATGACAGAATATGCTTCTGTTTGAAGTATCAGTCTTGTGCCATGTTTTTACGATATCCGAACATAAGGGAATATACTATATTTGAATATGTATTGTACGTATATATGTTTGCACGTGTGTGTGTGTGTATATATCTTTAATTAAATCTCTTACAAACACTTACATAATTTATCCACCCATCACATCACATCACAGCACAAGTGTGTAGTTTATGGAGTACTTTATGTCTATAAATTAGATTTTGTTCATTA
The DNA here is from genome assembly GCA_932526305.1 of Epicampocera succincta. Lineage (NCBI taxonomy): Eukaryota > Metazoa > Arthropoda > Insecta > Diptera > Tachinidae > Epicampocera > Epicampocera succincta. The sequence continues at coordinate 67,779,993 of OW052034.1, forward strand.
ATCATAAATGTACAATAATTGTCTGAAAAGAAATATGATAAACTCGTATGTGTTTTTGTATAAGCAGAGAAAACTAATTAAAAATAGATAAAAAAAATGAAGTCACAGAGACACCAGCAGATGCGGTATAACTTTCTGGTACCAACTGAAATAAGCACGTAGTTTGAGAAATAAGTTTTGCTTAAAGATATTTTCTTTGATACTATCGAAACGACACGATAAGAACAATTGCTAATTAAGGTTAAACAAAAAAATGTGTATAATAACATACATATGAGAAAATAACTTAAACGTACAAATAATATAATCGATAACAGTTGACTACAATAATTTAAGAAACATCAATTGAAATTGAAAAAGAAGTTTCATCAAAAACCCGATTTTTATATCTGATATTTATATAAATGTGGCTTATATTTAAGAAATAATATTCATATATCAACATTCGCAGAGGATACAGCTTTTCTAAGCTGTCATGAAAACCCTTTAGAAGCATCGCGCAAACTACAACTTTATATACTATATTCAGCTACAAACTATATAAAAATGGCTAAAGCAATGACGGATAAAAGTAAACGAACACTCAGCCTAGATTGTATGCTCCTGCTATGCAACTCGATTCTAAAAACCATATGGTCCTATGCCATCCAATTATGGGACGCCTCTGCAGCAAATGTGGACAAAATTCAAAGACGGCAAAATAAAATCATTCGTATTAGTACAGCAGCCCCTGATATGTCAGAAATCAGCGGATGCACACAGATCTAGATGTTAATAATGTGTTTTCAATGCCTTTGAAAAGATATACAAATAATCCTCTAGCCTTTAGAGGCCACAATCGGCTGAGAGACATAAGACAACCAAAGACGAAACTATTAATTCTAGTATTTTTGTCTATTCATTAATAATTTTAAATTTAAGATTTATTAAATAATTATTGTTAGTTCAATTTAAAATTGAAGATCTAATAAATGATATAACTGAGAAAAAAGCCGTGTTGTTGTTGTCAAACTGATCCTGAGCATATAATTTATAACAAACAATTATAATCTTGTTGAAGTTATTAGTTTGAAATCAGAAATTTCGTGATTTTGAAAACAAGTGGTGTTCAGAACATGCGTGGACTCGTATATGGATGTTTCATGTGTGTTTTCGAGCTGTCTATGCTGCGCACATTTCACATATGATTCAGCGAATTGTTTGACTTTAAAGTGTTTAAAAAGAACTAAACCATTTTCATTTTGACTAAAAGAGTCGTGAAGTTGCTTAACCATTTCGATTTTTAAACCATATTTACATTTAGTACCCATTTTTTTGTTTTCAATTGTTTTTGCCTTCAACATTGAACGTGATTAAGTCCAGGAAAAAAACTTTACTTTTGCCAGTTGGGTGCCAGAATATAGCAAGTAGTGAAAGGAGAAATTAACTGAAATGTAAAAGTAATAGAATTTGGGTATTCTACGGTTAATTATTTTTCTTTTCAAAGTTTTTGTTGTTGTTGTTAAATAGACTATGATAACTTTTATTGTAGTAAATTATCTACTTTTAAATAAAAATTTCATCATCTTAAAAAGTTTGGTATAAGAATGACGAAGGAATTGATGACTTTAGCCTCAAAATTTAAGGCCAAATCCCTACTGAACCTATACAGAAAACTTCGTCATTTACGTGACCTGCTCGACATGCACAAGCATGTTGCGTAATATTAAGTTATAATTCGTGTAACAGTTTTAGCTGTATTTGGATCATTGATGATGTAAAAACTAATTTTCTTTAATTCAGTCAAGAAGGAAGTTTTTGCCTTAATTCAAGTTGTATTGATACATATTGATGTTAAATAGTTTTGATACAAAATGGATTTTTGTCATACAGTGTGTGGGAAAAGCCAAAAGCTTTTCGCTTAAACGCAAACTGTGTAAACAAAAGAACTCACTGTGAAATTTCTTACTTACGGTGTTTGTCACATCACTTTTATTACTTATTTACTCAGACAAGAAAAGACTTACGTAACGTCCTGCTGATATAATTTTTTTTATATTAAATTAAACGATTTAATACAAAAATAAAATTGTGTGTGTATCTGCAACCAAGTACAATTAAATAAATTGAATTTTAGTAAGACAGAAACTGTTGTCTCAGTGACACAAAACGTGTCCTTAAAATACCACCAAGCAAAATAAAAATGACTACAATATTGTTAAAACAAATTCAATGGACCGCAAAAAAAAAAGAAGAATAAAAAACCAAAACAAAAGCAATTCTTTTTTTTTCTCAAGGTGCCAAGAAAAGGATAATAGGAAAAACACAAAAAAACATATATATTGTTTCTTCTTTTTCATTTTAAGCATTTCTTAAAAGAGATTGGTGTTGAATAATGGAAAAAAGGAAGCAGTTAGATATTTTAAAAATTGAAAGCAACAGTATGGCAGAGATTTTCAAGTGACTAAAGACTTTTGCAGGCAGTGCAGCAGACAACAACAACAACAATTGAAAGTGAATGGAATTTTTCAGGAAGTAAATACATACACATAAAGATGTTCGCTTAAGGCCCCATGTAGGTCGTGTAATCTTAAGTTCTTGCAGGCACATGAGTATGTCTTCTTTTCTTTTGGAGTTACTTTTAACTTGGGAGTTGTACGATCATATTTTGCGTGATTCACTTTATAGGCAAGAAAACAGCTGATTGAAATTTTAATCTTTAAATTTTTCATGTTCCACCGCCATCATTTCTTTGTGCTGCGTTATTATTATATAAGAAATGATAAACTCTTAATATTCCGTCGAAAGCAACATTGATGATTACCGAATAAATTTATGTAAGGAGGAACGACATCGAAGTATGTCGTCCGTATTGCCGGAAGCTGAGCAAATTTGCTTACTAAAAGGCCAACCAAAAAAGTAATAATAAGTGAGGTTAATGAGAACAAATGGCTGGGCTGCGTTATTGAAAGATATTCACCCAGATATGATCTGCAAACTCTTGAGCCTGGTTTCAATAAAATAGACTTTGTAGATTAATTTGGGACTAGGAATTTATGAAACAAACTTTTAACTTCGACAACCATCAACATGTTGGTGTGTAAAAAGTGAATTTTAGTGCTCTGTCTGCAGTCAGCCTAGAACTACTTGTTTCTATTTCACTATTTTTATATTCCAAAAAAAGAAAATAAAAAAAAACGCTTCATGTGCATACCACGAAATGTGTAAAATAATAGGAACACAACAGCGATGCACGATGAATTCGCGATGTGTGAAGCACCCTAAACAACTTGTGTTTACATTTGTTAATACTATTTATTTATATATATGGGATCATATTTAGAACTAAAACTATATTAAAACAATTAGTTTAAAATTAGTAAAAATCCATCCGAAGATTTTAGAACATACTGTTTGAAGAGGTGAATGTGTTTTGAGAACGTCCTTGTAAATATCTTGCAACGTGGAATAATATTATATTATTCCATAAAATATACTTGTTTCTATATTAGAAATCTGGTCACCTGATACTGTTGTGTTCGCCATTCGCCTGCGAAAAAATATTATAAATAAATCTATTTGAACTTTCGCTGTGTATTTTCGACCAACGTCACGATTGTGTGCATTTTCATGTAGACGAAAGTGTGTTAGAAATTGTTGGCGAATGTGTGAATTGCTTCTTTTAGTTTTGAAATGTTATTGTCCTGTGCAGTTGGGTTTTTATAGTTGTTATTATTTTTCCTGCACCAGTGAATCTGTAATCTGACAAGAATATTGGTAGTCTGTGTCCCGCGAAGTGCTGTTGTCGTGCTACAGATTACTGTTGTTAAAGTTGAGGTTACTTTAGGATTTCGCACTCACTTGGGACTCAGGTGTCCCAACTTCCACCATTATGCTCCGTGTCAACAACATGAATGTGCCCGCCTTTCTTTACTCTCATACAATAAAAATTGGACATGTTATGAGTGAAAATTTAGGGTACGATATATTATTGTACTATCTACTATAACTTCATTCTACTATAAAATGGCAAAAAAACTGGCTAATCGGCTTTGCGTTTTAGCTGACGTTATGTATGTATGTAGATGTACCAAACTTCGAAACTGTAATCGACAAATTATGTTATTATAAACTATTTCCTTTTGAAAGTTTGCATGGAAAATAACATCATTACATATAACTTTTTGTTTGTCTTGGTACTCGCAATGAAATTTTTTTCTTTTTGACCAAACTTTGATCCATTTTATTTTTTCAATTCTAAAACTAAAAACACAGCCACATATCAGAATTAATTTAACAATAAATTACCTTTTATCAAATTTGAATATTCATAAAAACGATCAAAAAACACAAAACTTGTGGTATAAATCTGCAAAACGTATTTGATTCGAATGTACAAAATAATTTAAATCGTTGATTTTTGTGGAAAACAATATTGTAACTATCGAAATGTTTATATTCTCTACTATGAGCAAATATTTGCAATGTATGTATGTGAAAATATTGCTATAATATGTACTCGTACCTACTGCTATGAAATCCTAAACGAATGTATGTGTGTGTGTGTGTGTGTGTGTGTGTGTGTGTGTGTGTGTGCTCTCAGCCAGGATATATCATCCATTCCATTACAAAATTTCATTTAATTTCTATAACCTCAAGTCATAAACAACAACAGCAAAACATACCAGAATCTACCATGCAGTTCAATTTTTTGTTATTGTTTTTATATTTTTCAATAACATTTCAATATTCGAACACGGTCAAAACAAACATGCTTTAATACGCGAATACATTCATAGAGAGAACATAAGTAAAACAAATAAACTGGACTTTGTAACACTAGAAGGATGTTATTCACTAAATATATTGCAATTCCGTTCAATACGTATTTAAAATTAATATGTTTTTGTTGAGTACTAAAATTGTCCACAAAGAGAGTTTTTAGTATTTGTTTGTTTCAAAAGAACATTTACATTTATATAACTGACTCCGTCAATGAAAGCAACTTCAAACGCGCCCCTGATATGGTAGTAGGTACTGAGTCACCAAATTACACCAGGCTAATGGAGTAAGTAAATAAAAAGAAATGTTATCTAATAGATTTTGTAAAACAATTGAACTGTAGTAAGGCGGATTTCGATGGTTTTGTCCGATACTGTGTATATATATACACACATACACACACATATTTATATATATGTATATATATTTATATATTTGTGTGTGTTTATTTTTAAACTTCATTAAATATTAAATTTATGTCCAGCTAATCAAGCAATAAAAATACCCTAAATCAGTGCTTATTTGCCAAAAATCAATTTAAACTAGACAAACAGCATAATAGAACCATTTAGTAATAAATACTAGAGTATATCCCAACCATAATTCAATTAGAAACTTCAATACACTTTAGAGCTTTTGGCATTGTTTTCAACTTAAATTAAAAACATATTTTTGAACTGCAAGTGACTGAAAAACAATATTATCGTATTTTATCAAGGAAAATAACGAGTTTATTTCAAACAAACCGTTTAATAAACTGAACAGATGCCCGAGGGCATATTTCTCAATAGACCTTAGAAATAAAACAGTAACGGAAAACTAAATACAGCAAACGAATTTATTTATATTTTGTTTTTGAGACTAAACGGTGCTTTAAATATTAAAACAAATATTGAATGTATTGATTTGCTGACGGTAAAAAAATTTAGAATTGTTATGAAACAGGTTCATGCACGACGGCATGAGGAAAACATGCTCGTGTTTTCCTCTATCAGTCAATATTTTTGATATATGTTAACTTTTAGAATTAATCAGGGGTTGTGTTATTAGTGGAGCTGACTAGAAATTCAAATATACAACAAATGGTTAAACTTTAGTACTTGTACTACTTCTCATTTAATAATGAAGCGAAGTCCTCACCCTAGTGGTTAACATATGATTTATTACCATTTAAAGTTAATATAACATGATTTCAGGTTAAATGTCTATAGTTTGCTATAGTACTCTGTAACTTTCCTAAGCTATTGCCGTTGCGTACAACAGTTTAATCGTATATAACAGTTATGTGTAATAACATTATCGTACTATATAACAGTTATGTACATATATGCTGTTGTTACGGTATACAGCAGTTATCACATAAAACATAAAAAATGTATAAACTAAACAAATTATTTAAATATGTATGTAAAATCAAAATGTTGCAATGCTGATGGAGTTTTCTTATACCCAAAAAACCCTGAAATATTAAATTTGCTAAAATGATTTGAATCCATAAGGATTTGAGAAACATCGTACACATCAGATTGATTCCAGAAGATTCAAGAAATATTTGGGCTGATGACTGCTCCCGGTACCTTTTCTACCTTCGTATAAAGTATTCCACCAAGAGTTGAGAGGTTCCATTCCTAAAAAACCCTACGATTGCTTCGGCTGAAAAAAAAACTCTTCACTGGATCCTCAAACATATATATATTTAGTGAAATTTTTCAAGCTTGAGTGAGAAAGGTTTGTGATAATTTTTGTGTGCACTTGCAATGGTACATATGCAGCACTAGTATTTAGGTTCAGGGAATACAGCCATCTTAAAATAAAAAAAATATATAGTTTTATGTTAAAAAAAAATAATGGCCAGTCTGCCCCGCGATATCGGACGCGAATGATTTTCAGTACTATATATGGATTTTATTTAGCCAGATGCACCGGTTGCTCACATTAATCAGTAGTTTGATTTTAGTCAGTAGTTTGCCGACGAAAATGTTGGCGAACCTTCACGTTCAACATCATCGTCAGCCCCTTAAACGCATTGAACTGAAATGCTCAAGTTCAGAACACTGTTAAGAGAGATTTTTCTAATATATAACTATTTTTCTTCAAAATTGATGGCGAAGAAAGAAAAAATTGACGTCATGAAGAGTTAAAACTTTGCTACTGTACTTAGTACATATACGAATGCCAATAAGTAGACTGAAATTACTGTTACATGCAACTTGAGCATGCAAAACTATGTTTACACTATTTAAAATACTAAAAACTATAGTAGAATGTGTTGCAGCTGGCATAAAGGTTGTTTTTAGCTGTTAATAAGGAATAAATATTTCTTAAGTTTAAAAGAAGATTAATAGGGTACGAAAAATAGTAAAAATATTATAAAAATAAAATGCAATAAAACAAACAAACGGTGAACTGATGGTGAAGTCAAAATATTGCTGGAATATTTATACACAACAACTTTTTTCTTTTCACGGTTTTCTTAAGGTATGGAGTACGACATGTTTTTGCTTATGTTTTCTTAAGTTTATAAATCAGACGTTTTACTTTTGAAAAGTGTTTAATTTAAATGAAGTTTTTAAATTTAGGTCACAGACGTCTTTTTCTAAGTCTTTTTCTTTTACTAAATCTTTTTCCATTTTAGTCTTATGTCTGTAATTTTAATAGTTAAGTGCGAAAACAAATTTAAATAGATTTCAATTTAAGTTTCTTCTTGTTTTTAGCGCCTTTTTTTACTATGAACATAAGCATCGACGTCGTTCTTTTAAAAAAACGGCTTGTAGCTGGTTAAAATATGAAGCCAGATTAAAAAATCAGTAATTAATAACTCTTACAAACTTGTTGTTGCAACCGTCTAATGAGTTGCACAAAATCAAACGCCGGCGAATGTTTGCGAGTTGCGTAGACATTTGGTGTCAGATGTTTCAAACATAAAATTTAGAGCGATAATTGAATGTCAGCACTCCTGCTTTTTACAGAAGCAATTGCAGCCACACACGACATGTACGGTGGGAAAAACATATCGTGTATGAGTACCTTAAGGCATTTTGTAATACTATTTGATATACAAATTTTGCTGAAGTAGTACTTTTGATGATAAAACGTATTTAAACAGAAGTCAAATGTTCGGCTGCTCTACAATAGAAAAAGATCGGTTGTTCACACTGAGATGGTTAAGATTGTAGTAGATTATTAAATTCAAAATGAATAGTGTGTTCCGCTAATATCTTGCTGTGGACAACAATTTTTCTTTAAGCCTACTTTATATTCTTGAACATCTAAGTGGGAACATTGATCGAATCGGAAAAGTACTACTGTTTGAATTAAGTGAAGAACAAAAGTATTGGTTTGAATATTCGAGTTTTCTTCTTATTATTTTTAAAATACATCTTTTTTTTTTTGTTGGTACAACTGAATATAAAGTTGCAAGTGTGACCATTTATTCATTGTTCTTAAAAGGCAACAGATGAGTAATCGGTGATGTCGGCAAGTGCGCAGCTGAAAGCAATACAAACAACTCGTAGTTGTTAATTTAAAATTTGTAATTAAAAAAATGTTCATCAGAGTTTTATGGATTTTATTTTCTTTTAAGCTTTCAGCACGTGTCATTGCTTTCACTTAGATAAATATAGAACAACTTTCTGTTCACGCCTGCTTTAAGTGTAGTTTAATGAAAGTTTTTCCCCTCAAAATATAGTAAATACGTGTTTGTCGAGTTATTTTTAAATGTGTATGTTCCTTACAAGAAAAACGGAAGTGTTGTAAATTGCTAGTAAAATTTACACTCGTCGACACCTACATAAAGCTGTTTTTTGTTCATGCGTGTTTGGTTGGTTGGTTTGGGTAATTACAAATAAAGACTTAAATAACAAGACTGTACTTTTATATTTCTAGCTGGATCTTTAAGCCAAAATTTTTAATTTAATGTGTAAGAAAATATTTCGGCTCAGAAAACTAAAATGTGACTGGGTTCCTCCACTCCGCGTAAGTTTTAAAAGCTGTTACGCTTCTTTGGCCAAATTGGGTTCATTAAAGTTGTGCTCGTAAGTGGCAAATTGCAGGCATTCTGCCTTCAAGCGTAAATTGCGATATTTCATATTCCTAATTCTTTGCCTTGAGTGACGTGCTTGCATAGTACAAATTTGTGCCCACTGCTTCAACTAATGCGACTCAGAGGAATTTGGTCATTCATATGAAAGTACTCGTACAGTGAACGGCCATATGCCGTTGAGTGATTTTTACCAAAGTGGCCAAATATTACATCTAGGAGCGTTTTTAAAGGGCCCTTTAAACTAATGTAAAGAGTGTTATCTTTTTCCAAAACTGTTCATCCGTCTGCAGATGGTGTATTACACTATTGCTGCGAAATGTATACTTTTGGATTCTGCTATTAAGACTAAATGTTTTCGAGGCGTCTCGTCTCAAGTGTCGTGCGGTGTATTAGCCTTTTAATTTAATCTATATATGAAGTTAGTACAGCCTCTTACACTTAAACGCGTAGTAGTTGGCTAACAACTACAAACATGTTCATATACAAACGGGTAAAATAGGTAGAAGCGCACAGCATAGTTTTGCAACTCCCAGGGTCCCTATAAGAGGAATATATATATATATAGAGGGAGAGAAAAAAGTAGAAACAAGTTACAGAAAAATACATAAATAGACCCACTTTACGCATTAGATGTGCTTTAGTGCTCCCTGTAGAACCTCATCATCGATATTTGCGAAAAGCCACTAAAGCTTCGGTCCCCTAAACACATCAGACGACTGCTCCACAGTGCAGGACAGGTTTATGTATACACCAGAGTCTTGTTGTGCTCACTAAGATTGTTATTAGTTGGGTATCCGTACTTATTGTTTCCCCACATTTCGAGCAAAGTTTGATAAATGCAGAGTAAACAATAACATCTGCCACTAACGGACGTTGCCATACTTTTGTGTATTTCTAATTTCTCTCTAACTCTGAGAAATGCTTTAGAATGCCAAAGTTAGATTAATGGGCGAGTAAACAATGATATCTCCCACTAACAGACGTTGCCATACTTTTGTGTATTTCTATCCATAAAAGAAAATGATATTAAATATTAACAAAACTTTGTTGTCTATTCGATTCTCAATTCACTCAATCCTTTAAACTGATTCAAAAAGATCTTGTGTAATTTCTAAGTCGTTCATATTTCTCGAAAGGCTGATTGTTTAACAATCTTACCAAAATTGTGGGGAGTTTTATACAAAAGCTTATTGTCACTTGCCCAATTCGATTCCAATGTCGGCAGCTGGTTTATAACTATTATTTTCTTGGTTTTTGTCATGTCTCAAGTTCTTATTCCATGTTGGCAGTGGAAACTATAAGAATTTTCAGTAACCAACTTTCTCCAAAACTCGTACTGAATTCCACAGAAAATGTTACAAGTAAGTGCAAAATCTTATATGTATGTGTATTAATCAATCCCAGTTGCATATAAAGCAAGCAATTTATCTAACAAGAAACTTTTGACATTATTAACGTTTTTTCTTCTGCTTCCTCTTTTGTTGCAAGCGCTGCAGCATCAATATGTATGTGTAGGTATGTTTAAAGTAAGTTGCTTTTATTTTCTTGCTTTGCTTTTAATATCTTGCACTTTATGTTTCCTATCCTTAGAGGTTGTACTCGTAATATAAAATGTAAAATTTAAAATAGAAAATAAATGTTACGACATTCCAACGTATAAACACGGAGACTATAACGAAGATAAAACAGAAAAGAATATACTAAGATTTCTTTTCTTCTGGTGTAGTTCTCCAGCGCAGGGAAATGTTTCTGCTCCAATGCCACTTGCTGCGGTGCAGACGTACAAAAAGTGTCCAACATCATGTTGACTTAGTTCGGTTTAGTACGATTGGTGGCAATGACGCAAACAAAATTCCAAGACCTAGCAAATACACGACAGTTTTGCAAGCCAGCTATTCTTTTGTGAGAAACAAAGGAAAAAAGTTTAACGAGGAGGGGACTAAAGGAAAACAGCCAAAAATAGCAGTGCTGAAGATAACGGGCAAAAATAAACTTTGCTTAAAAAGTGTGCGCCAGCAACAAGCTAAAAAAAATGTATGTACGTAAGTGGCACATTATTACGATTATGATAAAGTGAACACTAAAAAAGGGGTTTTATACACGAGTACATGCATAAATAGATTCTTGTTTTAAACGTCAATAAATACGAATTTTGTTTTGCATTTTTAAATCATAAATTATATTTGGGCATAAACACTTTCAGGGGAGCTAAAGCTGTCGTTAATGCTGTCATTTCAAAAATAACCAACAATATACTTGTCATAACAGATTAGTTTCTTTGATCACATAAGAGTACGTAAATAAAGGTTTAATAGGCAGGTGAATGTGTTTAGAAATAGCCTTAAATTTGTTGACGTTAAAGTAATAAAAAGCGAACACAGGAGATAAAATGTATTATTTTTAGGGGTTTCAAAGTAACACACACACAGAGCCAGCAATAAACATAATTCAATAGTATTAATAAAAATTCAACAATATCCTTGACAAACACCAACGAAAGGACAATTTTTCATTTTCGCAGTACAGTGAAATTTCAACATTTTTTATGGCGAAAAACGAAACTTTTATTGTTTTTTGTTTGAAAATAACCCTTGATTGCAATGATTTTGATCCAAAACTAACGAAGGGACCCTATTCCTATTCATTCTAAAGCATCTATACAATGACATCAGCATCAAATCCAGCTGATAAAGTCCCGTTATAAAAACCCAGAGCCCTAAATGTGACTGCAAGTACAAATGTAATGCGTCAAAGATGCACTGAAGCATAAATCAATATCTATTCGAGAAGCAAATTGAGGCAAAATATTGCTAAACAATTGAGTATAGCGCCGAATATTCTTTTCACAATTCAAAAAATCTGCAAATTTTTTTAAAAAAATTAGAGTTGAAATTGCCAAAAAAATGTGTCTTGCTGAATACGAATACCTGGAATATTATTGATCTGAATGGTTCACACAACATCGCTTTCAAAACAATTTGATGAAATATTTGAAGAAAACAGAAATTTTGTTTTATGTTCAAACTATACTCATATATTTATTAGATCATATTTGTTTGTTCAGATGTCAAACAGTGTGAAATAAAGTAAAGGAAATAATACTTTCCGTGTGCTCAGACCGGAATATTTACATTAAATAATTATTTAGGCAAAATGTCAAAAAATCTAGTATCACAGTGATGAACTAAGAAGACAGTTTATTTGTATTTATGCTGTGGAGCAGCATCTATGGTATTATTAGTTGGTTACGTAGATGGATTTGTAAACGGAATCAAGAAGGATGTTGTGCAAAATTATTAAAACAGCTGCAGAACCTTTCTACGCATGAGTGATGTTGATTTTAAATTTTTGGTAAGACCAACATTTTATTAACGGACATCTTTTATTTTCAAAGCTTAAATTAGTATCACCTATTATACCAAAGAGAACAACATCCTTTTGCAAGCCAATTTCTGCCTCAGGACTTTAGAAAATGCGATATTATTCGTTTCGAGCTTCGAAGATTACCGCACAAAGTCATCGTATAAATTTAAATATATACCCAAATGAACACATATCGTTACCTAAGACGCTAAACTTTATTCAAAATCGATTTTTGTTTTGCAAATTTTAATATACTTTGATGCCTCATCATCATCATTGCTAGTTGCAAAAAATGTAATTAATTAAATTCAAAAATTTTTGAAATTAATTTTATTTTTGTTTATTTTTTTAATAAAATATATCTGTAATAATTAATTATTTTATTATAATATGAAGGATGGGATAATGCCTGGCGTGGCCATATGGCAACAGCGCTTCCTGGGTACCACAGGATAAGGATCAAAAAAATTATCATCACACTAAGTTCGTCTAAGGATTCAAATTCGACCTAGATAATTTTTTTCTCTATTGCATAAAAAAGTATTGCCGGACATAAAGGGTTAACGACAGCATTCTCTAACGCACCACCATATTTCGAAAACAGTTGCTAAGTTAAAAAAAAAAAAAAACCAATACATTCGAGTGTAACACTGAAGTATTGACAGCACTTCACTTTCTTACATGTTCTTTCGGTATAACTCACTCTTCACTCTTAGCACTATTTTCAAGTGAAATATATCTACACTGTTCCTCAAGATCTTAAAAAGCGCTCTGTTAAGATAATTGGTTAGTGAAATGTATCTGTAAACACATCAACAATTAAGTAAATTTTTATTTGTCACATTTTATTTATGTACATACAGAAAAAAAAAAGATTTTAAGTCCCGCCAGTACTAGACAAGAGGATTTTAACTTAAGTTGGTGTTTGCTGATATGCATTTTCTTGTACTTTGAAAATTCTTCTTGGGTCATTGGGAAGTCGGCAGTGTTTTCTAAAGGAAAAAACTGCACCAGAAGGGCGAGACTAATTTTTAAAATGTGAAGTAATTTATTTTGTAGAATTTTCGTAACACTGTTTGCCACATTTGCACTTTTTGCAACGTGTCACGGAACTGATATAAAAGAAACCGACTTTTTTTCAGCAAAAGTTAAACTATTTTAATAACTTCTTTGCGCGTGATTGGGAACGGCTACCAGACCAGTGTGTTCACGAATCATGTCATATGCATGTCCTTGTGGTTGTTTGACGTTCGGTTCTGTTGTTTATAGTATTTCGCTTTTATTACGCAAAACGGTTATGCGACTATTTTTTTTTTTGCCTGGTATAATTAACAAAATTATTACAGAAGTTGTCGTAACGCAGTTCTGGCTCTCTCAACATCGTAATTATTTTTATGCGCGGTTAGGCTTGTTGGTGTTGTTGGGCTCTCGACAGATTTGGGTCTCACTTGGGCTGGTTGTGTGATTTGGCTCGGATAACTGTATTGTTTTACGGTTCATTTGGGGAATTTCATGGCAGCCACGTTGCTGTGTCGTATTAACTTAATCATAGAGACAATTATAAGAGTTTTATAACACCATCATGGCCATATGGACTTCGTTACTCCACCCATTCTGTGCAGTTATAACTTGTAAATTTACTTTGCATTAATAAACTAATAAATAAATATTACAAAGGAGTATAGAAACGGAAATAATTATGTATGTCCCACTAAATAACTAGAGGACAAACGGAGTTTGTTGAGTTATAATAAAAATATCCTGCAACCTCTAAAAACAAAAATTTTATAATATTTTAGGCGAAAATTTTCACAAATTACAAGAAACTTCTAAAATTTAAAGCATTTCTCATATTTAGAGCTTATAATTTTTTATCAGTGTATGTGGCCAATGCACTACGCTGCTCTTCCAATGAACTACTCATTCATATTGAAAATTTCTCGCTTTTTTTAATTTTTCTTTTTTTGTAACGCCGTAACAGATGCTTCTAATAGAGCTGTTTGTTTCAATTAAGTTGATATTAATTTAAATTAAGTTTTAGTTTAATAAACTTTTATTAATACTGTGCTTGTGGCAGAGAGCAGTGAAATTAAATTCATGTTTTTCCTTTTTTTTTCTTACATTTGTTGGACACTAAAAACTAAGCACCTCTTACTTGGCCATAATTTCTGATTGTTGAAGATGTGTTTTATATTGTAAAATACTATATTTGTTTCAATGTAATTGAATTTTAAACATTTTTAAGGAGCGCAACAGCTTTTATCGCGAAGTTATGATTTCAGGGTGGTGAATAGTACATTTCGCCGCTGTCCTGCCGGTAAAACTTTTATGAGAATGGTTTTATTTTCTTTGTTAAATATAATTTTTAATTTAGATTTAAGTCCAACGTGCACAAACACAAGAGTTCGAGAACGGTGGACTTTTTTTTCTCCTCTGGCTGCAAACTTAATCCAAAGTATGTAATTGTGTTTCAAAGACCTGCTTTTTACCTTTCATATAATTTGTAGTTGTGGTTTTGTTTAGATAGAACTTTGAAGTATGAAACTTATTTTCAGAGATGTTATTCATCAATTTTGCGACAGCGTTTTGCCGACAGAACTGGACTTAAAAACATGTGTCTGTTGTTGGTAAATATTCATGTTGACAATTTAAACTTGCAGCAGGTTATTAAGTTTTATAGTTTCATTAATGATTGTTTAATCAAAAGTTTGCTGTTTCAATTTTTTTTCTCGTTTCGTATAACTTTGTGGCCGATAATCCATAAAATAATCAATATATGTGACCCTGCATATGAAAACCCTCTTAGTGTGTAAAAACAAGTTTTTGAGTAAAACGCAATTTAAGTTTCCTTTCTGTGTTCAAATTTCATTTCATTGTTAAAACGCACTAAATGGGTTTGTAATGTTTTATATAATAACATTTTTAGATTAATTGCTGTAGTTTTTGAATCTTGCAAAGAGTTGCTTATGAAAAATGCGGGTTTTTTATATATAAATTCAAGAAAAGTGTTCATCATGAGTTTTGACACAGTAGGTTGGTTTGTTTATGCAGAGTCACATATTTGATTTTCTGTTCAACAGACTTTTTATAGCTTAAAATTTAGAAATATATGTGTTTATAAACGCATTTTTGGATCCTGTCCCACGATGTCGATTGTTAACGTTTCCCTTCAATATTTTCAAAAACTACAATCTACCTGACACTGCTGGGCAATATAAAGTTCATAATTAAATGGCAAATCAGGCTTTTGCCCATCAAAACACTAACGAAAGTTAAGGTTCCACGTCTTGGGCTAAGCGGTGAATATTTAAGAGTTTGAAACTCATATTGAATAAATTTGGCGCTCTTTGGGGTAAATAATTTCTAGGCTCTTTGAGGACTCTGAAAATTTTTTTGTTTTGAACTTCTCAGGTATTTAAATTAATTGCGAAGCGAAATCCCCATTTTTGTTCGACTTTTTTCGATCGATGTGTGCTGGAGTTGTAATGGCTGCACAAAGAAACACCCAAACGCACCCTGAACTGAAAAATTATTGAAACAATTTCACCAATTCGCAATCAAAATTATGAAATAAGAAAACAAACTGTTCGTGCTGATTAAAATTTTATAACAGCAATAATCTGATGTTAAGATTTGATAAAAAATAAATTAACTTTATTATTTAGTTGAATGGTCTTTGAGTCGTAAATTTTGCATTCTTTTCTTTGTACATGAATTAGTACAAACTGGCTGTGTTTGTGGAAATGTACAATGAATATGTAAAAAATTACTTTTCATGCCGGGACCACAATTGTTGACAATATAAATCCATTAAAGCAGAAAGAAATTAGATAAAAAGGAAATCAAAAACTAAGTGGATGTTAATGGTTGATACTTGTGTCTACACAAGCTTTATAGCTGCCATCAAACACCAAACTTTTTACAGTTAGCGACAAAAGTAAATTCCCCTTTATGAAACTAAAGCAGGGCAAATATGTTGCACAACAAAAACATATGTATTAGTATTGTTACATATTATATATATATTATATTATTATTTTTATTATTATTATATGATATTTCAATTCTTTTGCTCTTATACTGTATGATTTTTGTGGGTGCTTAAAACTTTGGATGCAAAGTTTTAATGTAATGCTATAAACTATTTATGCCTCAAAGGCACACATATTTTTAAGGACGAGCGATAATGTGTCGATGCCCATACATACATGTGTGTGCGTATGTGTTTGTTGATAACTTAATTGTTATGTGTGTATGTATATGTCTATACGAGTACAATAATACGTTTGATATGGTCTGATTTGTGCGAATGTTTGCCTTCAGAGTAAATGAACGTTTGTATATTTATTTTTAAAAATGTTAAGATGAGAAAAATTTGTTAAATAATAAATAGGAAATTACTTTTGCAACAAA
The DNA here is from genome assembly GCA_932526305.1 of Epicampocera succincta. NCBI lineage: Eukaryota > Metazoa > Arthropoda > Insecta > Diptera > Tachinidae > Epicampocera > Epicampocera succincta. The sequence goes on from OW052034.1 coordinate 67,796,572, forward strand.
ATCCAAATTTAAAAATAAAGATAAAATACGGTAAGAAAGTTGGTCTTTTAATTGAATTTTTGTTTATTTTTGCAAGTGATAAAAGGATTTCAAATTTTTTAAGGATGTAATCCCATAAAATATATTAGGGGCGTTCCTATAAGCTGCTAATTGCCTCTTAGAGCACTTATATATTAAAGAGATTTGAAAAAATATGTTAAAATTTGTTAGGAGAAACTGTTAAGCTTAAATAGCAATTTAGGCTGTGAAACTGTCAGTTGAACATAAACAATAACAAATAAGATTGCCAGATCAATTATTATGGTGGATTTCAATTTTCTAGCATAAAAAATTTGAAAACATGGCAACTTTCTTAATACTTAATTATGAAAAGAAATAACTAACAATTTTTAAGTAGAAGTGCCCACCTTTATTTGACAACTTTGGTTTGACGTTTCATTATGGATAGACTTGCACCAGTCCAGTGTTAAAAAAACAAAGCCTTTTTTAGTGTGTTTTTGTTATATTCCTTTAAATGTTTCTTATAAATATTGAAAATGCCAGCATAAAAGAACACGTTTTTTATTTAAAGAACATCAATAAATCGAGTCGCTTTTAAAAAACTCGATTATTCGAGTCTCTCGAATATATAACTTCTAATCAATTTCTTACACCCTGATAAATTGTAAAGGCTCTTGTGCTTCATAATGTCGAATGAAATAAATTAATAGTATTTATAATAATCTACAGTGAACTCGTAAAATCGTGAACTAATTTTTAACAATTGGATATCTGTTTTCTGTCAAGCTTTTTAATAATAAATACAGTGGTGGCCGTAAACTTGGTTTTTGCTTTTGTGTATTTAAACAAATCAAAAAATTTGTTAATTATTTAAATGGCAGGACAACCCTTGTCTTTGAAAACAGCTGCACATCTGTCAGGCCAACGCAGTGTAACATAAATCGTCTAAGTTTTTGTGATTATTAATTTGTACGACTACATACTTTTTATATATAAAATAAATATTTTTATTTTATAATAACTAAAATCGAATATGTTCAGTAATCCACTTCAATATTAAATTTATTAATTCTTAAAAACTAAAATTGTTTAAAATAAAAACTGCGCAAAAGAATGTGAGCCCTGTTAGGGCTATTTACTTTATTACATATTTATTAAAAACTTGGGTAAACAAAATGTAAATATGTATGGATGTATGTTAAATTGATTTTATGCATAAACGGAATTGCAAAACAAGCAAACAGAGATTTAAAATGATTACTTAACCAAAAGAAAAATTATAGATTAAATTCCCATTTTCAAAAACGAAAAAAAATTGAAGAAATATACGATTTTTTCACGTTTTACAGCAGGTAAACATAAAACTGCTGCGTGGTACTCATACCTCGAGGTGATCATGTTTTCTTGAGGCACAGAGTAAGCCCGCCCATTTCGTGCCAAAATATTTTTTAAAACTGAATTTTTAATGTAAAACTGTTTTAAAATTAATAATACATAGACCTGGAATATATTATATCGATAACCTTTTATTGGGAGAAGTACTTCAATATCAACGTAAGCCACATATACCTATTTTAATGGCCAACAAATAATGTAAGTGGCTTAAAAACAACGAGAGAGCTGCCAAGCTTTTTTTATTTTAGCTCAAAGGAAGACAGTTCGCGCATCAAGCTGATATTGTGATAGACAGACTATGATTTAATTTTTCATTCACTCATCTTCCCATAATAAGAGTATTAATATTATTTCTTTACTACCTGGATATACTATGATGCCAGTGCAGTCTATTCACAGTACCATAGAATCATTCATTAATTCCTAGTAAGTGTCCAGAACGGATGTATTTCATTGCAACATTCTTTGCATTTTTAAATTGGAAAAAAATCTAATTCCCATAAAAATTAATAATATAAACAAATTTAAATATAGAACTAAAATGATGAATTTCGGCCTAAATGCTGGTGCCTTGATAACTTCTCTTTCGTACTCTAATAAACTGAAATTTAAAGATTTTAATGATGAAACAGGTATTCCCAGAACTCTAAACCTAAACAGTGTAAAAGATGCATTAAATGTTACAAATGATGAGGATGAATAACATACCATTTATAAATTAAATATATTAACATTTAATTTTTATAAGTATATCGTCACGTAAAATGCAAAATAAAGTAACATCACTTTTCATCAAAATCAGAAAACTATATAAAATGGAAACCATTTAAGATACTGATGCAAAATGTTTAAATCATGTTTTAAATGAAACAATAAATTCATTTTGGATATAAACTTTTCAAAATACGCTTAATGCTGTGCATCTTACGTTACTCTGAATTGTTGTTTTCTGAAATAAAACTACTTATCATGAACTTTTTAAACTTGACGAAATAACGAATAATTAAATAAAAATATATTTTTTATTCATAATGGAACAAATTTTTGGTGTTTGTTTACTTTTGTGTTTTTGTCTTGGCACTAATAATTGAAAAAAAAGATTTCATTAAGTTTTATACAGACAAAAAGAGAAAAAAATCTTTCAATTTATTAAGAGCAGAATAAGTTAATAATAAAAATAGATTTTGCAAATGTTGCCAGAGGAGTTTTTAGTTTGATAAAAGGTTGCACTAAAACTAAGAAGAAAATTAAATAACCAAAAAGTCAATTCTTGTTTTTATTTCAAAAAGAAGAAACCAAATGGTCTATAGTTTTTTCATTAGCAGGAAGATGGCTGGTTGACACACTATATTGTTTAAGAAAATCATGGACTTCATGTTGCGTTATTTTGAATTTTGGTTATAACTTCGGTACTTTTTGTAGTTGACGTTTAAAATTTTCAACATATATGTAATTTAATGTAATGAATCGTAATAAATAAGAAAAACAGTTTTAGATTTTTTGATATGTTATTTTGAGTTTTAGCTCACGATATATATTATATACTAAGATTGCTGAAACAGACAAAAATAACGTAAGGGAGGAAAGAAAAAATTTGCACATGGACAAAAGCCTTTTTGTAAGTGGAAAATTAACGTCAATACTGGCTCGAGGGAAGGGATGAGTTGGTAGAGTATTCAACCAACAGTACGGAGGTACTCTGGTGAAAAAAACAATAGCCAACATTTTTTACATTCGACTCAAAACAACAACATTAAAAAACACACAATGCACAATGATACACACATAAAAACAATTCCATATTAACACCAGATAGAACATAAAAAAAGGTTAGAGAGGGATGTTCGGTTAATTGATACTTGACTCAGCATTGGGCTCTGAACAAGCAGAAAAACGTCAGTTAAACTTCCTCTTTATCTCTGAAAAGAGGACATAAAAAACATACTACTTCGTCTTTGCTTTTCCCACCGATCTACTTCTGGTACAATGCACTACATATGTAGGGTTCAACCCCTTAGTACTGGTTCAAAAAAATCAATGTATAGATTAAGATCACTTATAGACTATAATCAAATGTTTGTATACAAAATTCCAACTGGAAGCAAATAATGGAAAACATTTTCTCTAGTAAAATTGAGTTTTTGTTAGTTACGTTATTTTGCCAGTTAGAGCATGATTTGTCATGTCCTGGTCGCCAAGCCGAAATCTAGTTAAATCTAAAAATTTTACAAATTGGCTGGTCCCTTACAATAATGAATTATCGAGAGTCTTCTGCATCAAGCAAAATAAATTAATAGCTTTAAAATGAAATTTATTGTGAATTTGCCGAAATTATTTTGTGACTGCAGGCACATGTTTTAGCAAATTATTTAATTGAAAACGTTTAAAGGAAATTATTATTAGTTATTTTTAAATCATTAAAGTGAAAGTTTATTGGCACATGATGATATTTTCGTTGAATAAACTAAAAGTTTGTCGAATTCGCCAAACTCCTTCAGCACTGCCTATTCAGCAGGTGTCGTCGCGATAAAGATTCAAATACTTTCTCTGGTCTTACATTTAATATTCTTTTTTTTAATTTCAGAAATGTTTATTTCCTACTCTTATCTTAAAACAACAAAAATAACTTTTAAAAAATAGAGGAAAATGGCTTTTAATGAAATACAAAACCATAAAAACAAATTAAATTTTCTTATTTAAAACAGTTTTCCTTTCCTTCTTGCGAAACATTCAAAATATTTGTGTGTGTCAGTATGTATGTATGTATGTAGCAGCAAAAGAAGAAAAAATTGAAAACCCGAGAATTAAAAAGCTTTTCTTGAATATTTAAATAAAATGTTAATTTGTTTGTTTATTTGCCACTGGATGTTGAATTATGCTGATTTATATTAACGCTCCCTTTTTGCTCAGTTTTTTTCTTTTTTGTAGTTGCAACGGAAACCCGAAAAAAGTTTCATAGAATTTATTCATTTGCATATTGCTGTTTCTTTCATATCTTAACGACGTCTACAACCATAATAAATTAAACGACCAACTTTAAAAGGGGTTTTCCAAGAATAAAGGGAAAAACAGTGAGAATAACAGGGCGAGTGGCGAAAGGAAAGAAATTATTTATTTGATTAATCTCATTTTAAAAGGCCATTTAAGAGGGGCTAAAACATTTACGAAATGAATTTAAATAGCGTTAAAGAAAATAATCCCCGAAATAAAACACAAATCAAGTGGTCGATGGGGGTAAATTTAGTGTAAAATTATGAATAACAAAAAAAGGGTTTCTGAACTATTTTTGGTAATACACACACACACACACACGCACAGAATATAAATAACGTCTACCTTGAACATTTCCAGCATGAGAGATCTCATGACAGCTGATTATAGATTTCTGATTTATTTCATATACAGTTTGTCAAAAAAAAAAAAAAAAACATTTTTCAAAGCAGCAAAATATAAAGAAATGATAATTCTGTATGACCAAACAAGTGAACACTTTTTTTTTGTAGAAGGTGGGACAAAAGTCATCATGGCGTTTAGAAGTTTAATAGCTTTTTCGTTTATGTATATTTTTTAGAATCATAGAATTTGTTTAATTGAGATCAGCGATCAGTTATTTTGAGTCGACGATCAAAGATACTTTTGAGACATATTTTCGACTATTATCTTTTGAAGTTATTTGTAGGACCGAGTATATGTGAACAAACCCGAACCAATCCCTATTTAAAATGCTCTAAAACGAGCGAATATTCCGATACTTAGTGTAAGATGGTCATGCATCATATATTCAAGCTTTATTCAATAAATGTCGAAAAACCCTGCTTTTCTCCCTAATTAAAAAAACAACAATGTTTAGGCACCAGATATGAAATGACAACTGATTATAGTTTTACAATTTTGTGAGGATTATAGCAAATGGACAGTAGAGGACTGGAAACGTTGTAATTCGGTTCCAGTCCGATGGTAAAGAAATTATTGGCACAGGGCACATAAAAAACGTCATCGGCCTAAACAAACTGGGAAATATGTTGTTGGTGGTAGGGATTACTTTTTATGGTGTGGGGTTACTTTTCACAGTGGAACTAGTGACCTTTTTAGTCAAAATCGAAGGACTAATGAAAAAGGAGAACAACATTGGAATTCTTCGGACCAACTTTCCGAAGTTAGTGGAAAAAGCGGATATCCTGAGCAAGATTTGGTGTTCCAAAATGATTACAAGTTTGTTGTCAATTCAATCCTTTCAATTGATTAAGGGTCTAACACAAAACTTGGATCTTAATGCAATAGAAAATTTGTGAGCGATTTTAAAAACAAGATTGGCTTTCGCACAGAGTTAAAGGGGAATGAAGCCAATTCGTATCAAAAATGTAAAAAATATTAATAACAAGACTTTTTTTAACAAGTTTTTTAATACTCGCAAAATTGTTCGAATCAAGTTATTTGTAATTTCTGTAAAATATATTGTATGTACTCGTACATAAAGCATACAATTTTATGTGTTTGTTTTATATGTATGATTCAAATATTGATAAAAAATAAATAAACTTTTAGTTTTGTTATAAAGCTTTTGATATGTACTTTAGTATAAAAAAGAAAGAAAGTAGTTGTTGGTGTCTGCAATATCAGTGAACAGTCTTCACATTGATTGAATCCAGGAGTATTATTTCAAAGATCTGCTCAATAAAGCCTGGGCAAATGTTGAAAGAGAATAAAACCAAAGTTCTTCTTTTATTTGACGAAACTATACATGCCATTAATATATAGAATATTATATTGCTCAAATGTCCGCCCTGACCCATAGATCCCACTTAATTTGAGCTTTCGTGTCGGTTACTTGGACTTTCAACCAATACCATCACGAATTATAGTAGATATTGAACCGGCAATTCTCGAACTTGTAAATGTTCATCATCGTACAAGACCATTATTCTGTGAGTCTGAATTCAGAAACAATTAGGACACTCTTAGTGAAGAATTTTAACGTGCAAAAAGCAAATGCTCCGGTACTTTACAGCACATCAAACGGGCAGATAGAAACATTGATACAATTAATAACCATTCAGTAAAGCACAACAATTCATGACGTTTGAAATAAACGGACTATTGACGTGATTCAATCAACTCCCCCAGAACTTCAGAAGGATACAAAAAATAGGAAATTCTACTACACCGATTCAATAAAAAAAAGCAAAATAGAGTGTTCGCGGTGGGCAAAAAAAGTTGTCGTAAAAATGAATATGAAATTGGGAAATAAAATTACATCATTATAAATTGACGGAACTGCTGAAGATGACCTGGGAATAACGGTGGTTATTAAACGGAGGTCAATTTTAAATAGTTAAGCTTTATTCATCTTGGCTTTTATATGATCGTAGGACTCTTGTTGTGCTGCTTTTTGTTGCATCAGTAGCGACAAAATTAACTATACTTCGGACTATATCTCTTTTTGGACGTTTCCGCAATGATTTGGAAAAGGTTTTGAATATTTACGGCATGTTATAAATCTGACAATGTATGCGAAGATGAGATGAGAACGCAGAAAGATTAAAGAACTATTTTCCCCCGTAGCATATGAAAAAGATAGTAGATGCGGACACAGGGCACCGAAATACATTGCCAGCCACAATAAGTTACTTTTAAAGTCTACTGAGGAGAAGGATGGCACCTACGAAGTGTCAACATATAGACAGCTAGAAAATAAGTATTTAAACAGCTGTTTTTTCGATTTTATCGGTTACTTATCTTTATAACAATACTGTTACGGTGGAATTGGTATCAGAAATGTTACTTTGGGGCTGGCAAGTATAAGGGTTCACCATTCAAATTCAACTGTTTGTAGCGTTTTCAGTAAAGCGCATTATATTATAGAAAATTCACCCTGGATGTCTTTGAGTTTTATCATACATGTTGGTTTGGTTCAACTCGTTTTCACAAATCTGATACCAGCGTAATTCTGTTACGTATTTAACACACAAAAAAAAAAAGAAGAAAATCCAATCCCTTTGTATATTTTTTTTTGGTTGGAAACAAATGTTACAAAACTGATTCGTCAAAAGGATGGAGTATTAAAAGCATAACGGCATAAAAGGTTTAACAAACGAATGTTTCTCTGCAATTGTTTCTGGAATATTTTTGTTTCATTGCACAACGCCTTCCTTCGACGTGTTGGCAGCGTATTTCAATTATGACTTGTTAAGTGGAACAGAATTCTTACAAAATTTTGGAGAAAAAATCGAACAAAACATAAAAAGAAAAGTCAAAAGAATCTGTGCGCGTGTGTGTGTGTGTGTGTGTTGTTTGCACAAAAGGTATTGTGGAATAATAAATGAATCTGGGGTTTACTTTCTACTAGAACAAATTTCAAACATTGTATCCTTTAAATTTGCAAATTTGATGTAATATTTACACAGTCATGTAAAATTTTATTCAAAGAACTTGCAAGTCCCAATTGGAAATTCGGTTTCATGCACTAAACCGCTCATAAGAAATATTATTATTAAAAAATGGAATACACTGAGGCTCTTCAATTGTTCATGTGTGAACATGACACTTAAACCTTATCAGTCCGTGCTCTTCAACTATTTCCACACATTTCAGTGCAAATTGCCATACAAATTCTTTAAATTTTTTAAGCCAACTAAATGTGTTAACAAAATATCTACACTCACTCTCACGCCACATACAAACATATGTATGTACGTGTATTTACATGGCTGTGTATTTATATTGTATATTTTTCGAAAAAATTTACAACACCAAGTGCTTAACATGGCCAAAAATAATTCATAAATTTCCTTATACATATTTGCATTTTAAACGAATTTCAGCCAATAATAAAAAAAAAAATATTTTATTGGCGGCAAAAGTAAAGCAAAAAAAAAAAAATAACGACAAACATTTTCCGGTTTGTGTGAATAGTGTTTTCTGTTTTTCTTTTATAAAAAAAGAACACATTTTTAATGCATTCGTTATGATAATGTATTCAAAATTTCTTAAAAGTGGACGTCTGCGGCATGTGCGAATATGTTCGGCGCAGATAATTTGCATTAAATTATTCTCTATAATACAAGCAGACAAAATCCATTTTGACTCAAACTTAAAAACGCCTTAAATGTGTAATGAAATCCCACAAATTAAAGCCCGATGGCAAGTGACCCAAAAAATCCAGTTGGTTCAATTTTTAAATGAAAAACTCTAACAAACCCAAAAATGTATTCGGATGTCACAAAATATGGCCATGCCATACAGGCCAAGACTGTATCATCACAAATTATGAATGCCTGTTGCTATCATTTTAGGCTTAAGCTACAACCGGCCAAGGACATACTGCTCAGCCAAATGACCCACAACCCGGATCTTTCTTTAAGGGTATCCTAAGGGCACATTGGACGCCCTTCTGTCAATTAACTTTTGGTGCAGAGCTTCCGAGAGTTTTGATTGTCTTTTCAAGCTTATCCTCTACACCTCGAAAAGCAGAGAAAAAACCTGCTTCTCGTGATAGGGATAATAAATAATAATATAATAAATAATAATAAACAATAAATAATATAGAATACATTAAGAAATTGGGCATCCCACATCATCATTTTATTTTTCTTAAAAACATTAAATTTTGGAGTTGATCGAGGTTGCACTTTTACACTTTTACAACATGTAAATTCACTAGTCGCACCGTCTTTAATCGCATTATTCTTCGCCATTTACAAGTTAAACGTTTTCGATGCGACTACCGTAGAGAAATCTATGTCCAAGGCCGGCTGGTCTGCGGTCTTCAAGAAAATGAAAAATTAGATGGATACAAGGCGAATTAACAGCAGGTGGCGTGGACAACTCAGGTGAGTATCGGTTTTGATTTGGTTCGTTTGCAAAAATTTGTTTCTAAGAGAACATTTACACTAAAGCGAAATCTATTAAATTAAAACATCTAACCCAAAATATGTTATCAGTGTGCCTTGAATGGATATTAGTTCTGATGATTTGTATCTTCATTGGAGCAAAAGAGGCTTCGTAACCCACGTAACGCATCATTTATATTTTTGTTTCAAATCGTTATTTATAGTAACTTGTGTATTATTAAACGTTTCTGCTTTAGACTTTAGAAAATCTAATGATTTTGTTCCTTTTTTTAAATAATATTTTGTTTTGTGTTTTTTTGTTGTATTTTTCTTTGGCAGTTTTGAAAATATTTTTAAGAACATGCAAATGCGTTCTGCAATTTGCGTTTTAGTTCATTACACAGAAAAAAGTTTGATGAACAAGAAGAGATTTCTCAAACTTAAATTGCTTTAAATATTGCAATTACCTGGTTAAAAAAATAAACTGAACAAAATCACCCAATCGAGGGATTTATTTCTTTACTACAATTTTTTTTTTTTTTTTGGTAAAATCTTAAATTTTTAAAGTAAAATATCGTTTATTTTTAAATTTACTTCTTAAATTTTTAACTCTTACGCAAAGAAAAATTAAATTAAGTGTCATTGTTTTGAAATTTGAAAGCTTAATTCTTTACTTCAAGGAAACTTTTTGTATTCAAACTCTTTATTTATTATAATTTTCATTTCTTTTTCTCTGTGTGAAATACCGAAACAAGAGCGGCAGAGATTCACAATTTTAATATCAAAGAAATATCAAATTTTTTATTTGTTTTTTTCCACTATTGGGCACTTGCCAGGCAAAACAAAATCCACAACATTTCAAATGCCGGCGCGCTTTTATTGTCATAACACTCGTAATGAAAAGTATACCAAAAATTATGCTTAAAAAAAGAATAGTTTTAAATTTAATAGGAGCAAAACAAAACAAATTTTGCAAATATAGTGAAAGTCCAAACAAATTTATTTTGTTTTAGTTTGCGAAGAAAGTCTATGAAAGTTTGGGAATTTTTGCTGCCAAATTGTTTGTATAACAACATCGTATTGGATTTTATAAAAATTTCATAATAAAAATGTATCTAAATAACATGAAAAACCAGTGAGTTCAACTCATTAGTATTATGACTTCATTTGCGAATTATATGTTAATTAAAACTGATTTAAGCTTAAATATCTATTGATGGAAGCCAATTTTGTAGTTTAAAAGATTATAAATCGACAAAATGCGTGATTTCAAAAATGTTCAATGTTGTTTCAACGTTTTCGCGGCCATACTTAATAGACCAAGTGCCCGCTAACCGACTTAGAGCCGATCTTTTAAACTGTAATTAGTAACCTAAATCAGAACGCCAACGTTGTGCCAAATACCACTAATATTAATATACTTTGTTTGAGAAAAATTACTAAATGGAAATACTCGCAATAAGTAGTGATCAAGTCGTAACCTTATTATTATTTCACTCCTTTAGGCGCTGTTAAAATTGGTTTAGTCAATGACAAAGGCTTAATTTATCGGAAAAATGTTTTATGCCCATATAGTTCAATTTAGAACACGGGTACAGAATGAAGCCAGCTGTAGACGAGGACTAAACTAAACACAATAAAATATAGTTCTTAACCTTAACCCTCTAATGCTTAACCTTAGCCTTAAGGCACTCATCACAAAAATTAGATTGGTCACAAATGTGGCTGCCCTTTTTATTCCAAAAGCTTATTTAACAGTTGCTAACGGATGTACTAGAATAAAATAAATAAAATATCTTATTGTCAATAAAAAATTTTCAAATTAACAGTTCTTATGACTTGATTACACACCATCGCACTCGAGCTCATTATTTGAGTTTTATGACAATTCTTAACAAGACTTATTATAGTCTGAACTGCCCTTAAGTAGGCGTCCATGCGAACTTATGACAGTTTCCTTTGTTGCCACTAACGTCAACGCAAAAATGTGTCGCGAATAATTTTCGCAAAATGTGTCGCGAATAATTTTCGATAATTACTTTAAAAAAAAAACGTATTTCTTTACGTTGTCCAGCGTAAGGCTGTGCAGCCACTGAAGTCAAATTAATATGTAATTGTTTAATACACAATTTTGCATCTTTCGATTTTCATTTCAGCATAAAACTTTCTTGCGGGATCCACCAGCGTGACGGAACAATTTGTCGTTTCTCAATTTTTTGTACCCTTGTCATCTGACATTTATAGACCTAAACGGAGGAGAAGTTTGAACATAACCAAAAACTCTGACAAAGAAATGGGTGACGGCCGTTTTATTGATTTCATTTTGTACTATAAAAAAGCAAACTTAGTCCTTTTATTCCGATATATACAAGAGCTTTTTTAAAAATTGAGAAAATTTTATTTGTTTTAATATTGTGATTTGTCTACGACTAACGCAAATTCATAGCAGTCAAATTTGTTAATACAAAAACCAAACGGGGTGTGTGTACAAATTATGTACTCTGTTTTGTTTTTTTTTAAATGTTCATGATATATCAAATTGAAATTGTTTACTGGGGAAATGTTGACATCGGAGGGAACTTTTATTTTACAATTTTTTAAAACAAAACGATTTTTATTTGGGATTTTGAAACAGCTAAAATATGGGAATCAAACTGATTTAAAATAATTAATTAAATGTCTAAAGAGTTTTATACTACCAAGCCTAAAACGTGCATCTATACTCGCACACATGTATTAAAGATCCCAAAGTGCCCAAAGTGTGATGCAGCCGGGACTTATTTTCCCCCCTTTATTGTTCGTTCGTTTAGGTTGAGCAGCCGTTAGATGCGAAACATAAAAGTGGGCTGAGCTGTGCGTGTGTGTGTTGCTGGAAAACCGCAAAGTGCACAATGTGATTGTTAAGAAAAAAACATAAAAAAAAGACGTAAAATCGTAATGGCTGAAAATGGGGGCAAAAAAGAAAAAAAAAGAAACCAAAACAAATAACAACAACTGTGCAAGGATCAATACTGCAGCTACTTTTACTATTTTTTACCATTTTAACGCTGTCGTTGCTGGCGCTTATGTGGCAGTGCGTGTTTTAGTCTTTTCATTAGTCAACAACAGCAACAAAAAGTGCTGCAAGCAAATTGCTGCGAAAGAACGAAAAAAGAGCAACTACGTCAAGCTGTGAAAATAAAAGCTGGTGATTTTGTTCACAAATTTATTACACTTCAGTGTTAACAAAAGAAAAGAAAATACCAACCAGTTGGAAAGGTAAATGCATGTCGAAGAGTAGAAGGTGTCGCTCATACATACACATGCAATCGACTTTGATGTATAAATTTAATTAGTAAAAAAGCGAATGTAGAGAAATTGTTCGACATTTTATAATGCAAAAGTTATTGTATTACGCGAATTTAGTCGTGAGATCTTGCAGCACAGCGCTTCTTACTGAGGCCGAGCTTTCGCCACGGGAAGCAGGTTTCACCTTGGCCAGCATCTCAAACCTTGGCAGTCTGCTTTCTGGGGTATAAATTAGAAACGGATCCTTTTAACGCAGCAACTGAAACCCTAAGAACTTCGGTGTGCCGGCGTAAATTTCAAACATCGTTTGACGTTAGAGATGAGTTTAATGCTCTTATTTCCGTACATGCAAATGTACCTGAATTGCTGTTGTTTTGCAAAAAATATCGGTTTCACTAAAACATTTAAGGGTGGTAAATATCCGGCTGCCGCAAATACTTGTTTCACTCAAGAACAGGATGGTAGCACATATGAGGCGAGCCATGTTAAGGCCTGACGTTCTCTGGGGGTTTCCGGCTAGTGTTTCAGAAAGCTTGAATTCCTCGACTCGTGCTCTCCTGTAAGGGGCTTCAGGTATATGCCGTGCATATCTCAAGGAATGTATTGTAGAATAGGTTCACCGTAAGGTTATGTGGAAAAGCAGTTACTCACGTATAATAATTTTACATCGGGGTTCCCAAAAATTTGTTAATATTTTGAGCTACACGAGTACTCAAGGTTTTTTTTCAAGTGTTCTACAAACTTTGAAGTTATGGTGAAGCCAACGCTGCGTGTAAAATAGAAAATTTAGCATTGATTTTCTTAATACTTTGCACGCTTTTGATCAGGAGAAACTTATTATCATATCACATTTTATTATTACATTTAGGAAATGTATAAATGTTACCCTGATATTAAAGAATTTGGAAAATTGTATTTCTCTTTCGATAACAGCAAAACGATTCGCCAAAACTGAAGTACTTTAATTTTTTTGTAGGGCAAAAAATATCCGAGGGCAAACAAACATGTAGTTCACAAGATTTTTATTTGCGATAAGTGACCCGCTATTCAGTTCAAAATACAATCAAAATAAAACAAACAAAAATTATTCGTATTTGACTAGACGTATTTGTCTTCACACACTTATAATCATGTTTATTTCTTCAAACAAAACAATTTGATTCATTCATTTTTGTATTAATATTTTAATAGAATATTATTAATTTTGGTTGGCTGCATTTTACTATTTTTGTGCAACGCGTACGTATAATAAAATTATAATTAAATTTTATAATGCAGATTTTAAATGCCTATAATCTGATGCACATGACACAACGGAACACAATTTATATTAATCTAAAACAAAACTATCTCAATTAAAACACCACATTGGGCCATATTAATTATGCAGCGAAATTAATTTACGAAAATTACTGTGAACGGCGGTAATTGGTTGTTGTTTTTTAATCTATTCAAGGGCTTAACTTCTGGTCCATTTACTAAAGTTATGAGAACGTTAATCTACATACGAAGGAAAAGTAAAAACATATTTAAATGTTGCTCAGACCAACCTAAGTACTAAATTTACTGGCCCTTGAACAACTTCTTTACATCGATTCATCGAATGTTGAATTGCAGTCACTTAAAGTTCGCTGTCTTGCAGTTTTTGTATTGCAGTAAATAATGAAAATATTATGTTTAAATTATAGAATTATAATTATTTTAATCTTGCCTTGGTTTTAATTCATTTAAATTTCATTATCATAATTTTTCCTAAAACTTACATTTGATGCCTAAATTTGTTGACAACAAACACTAGGATGTGAGAAATGGTTTCTATTATCAGTCTATTGTCAACCATTACGACACTCTACGCATAGAAATTTTCTAACATGTTTTAAAGGAAAACTTTTTACAGAATACAGAACAACAGACTTTCAATTAATTTCAAATATATATAAATTTAGTTTCATACCTGTACAGCTCAATGATTAATATTCACAAGTAGTTTAATTCCGGCGGAAAGCACTTTTCTCTAAAAAAAAACAAAAATTTCTTTAATTACAAACTACGCCAAAACAAAAAAAAATTTATTTGGCAACATTGATGCTGGTATTGATTGTTGGCATTAAATTTAATTTTACTTTATCTCCCTCGGGGGGAAAATCAAACGAAATTTTTATTAATTTTCTTTTGATTAGGCTGATAACCAGCGTTGTCAGCTGTGAAATTTCCAAACGCACCAAACAAAATTTGCATTAATTTCCCTTTGATTAGGCTGATAACCAGCGTTGTCAACTGTGAAATTTCCAAACGCACCAAAATGGAGAAAAATTCACGCCACTAAAAAAAGTTCCACGACATGTTTAAATTTTTATAAATATTGTAATTTTTTTTATAATAATAATGAGAAAGTAATGATTTTTCAGTAAAACTTTTTTTGCATTTTGCTTAAAAATTATTTCAAACGATTTTGAAACACAATTATTAGTGATTCAGCAGTTACGAGAAATTCTGTCAATACGTACATTTGTATAAAAAATAAAGTGAAAGAGACACAGTTTTGAAAGTAAATTTTTTATTTATAACAATTTTCTTAAAGCGTTCGGTTCGATTTATCCTTTTCTACTTAAAGATTATACAAAAAATACGATGTATGTATATGATACACTTTAGAGATATTAAATATTACAGATATTAAACTTTTTGAGGAAAACATTTTCTGAACACCTTTGATTTGATTTGATTTCAACACACCTGGTATCAATATTTTATTTTATAACCCCACATTTGGGTGGAGTGATCAAGTGGTAAATTGTATAACATTTTTAATATTGCATTCTGGCCTAATTACAATATCTATTTCTGCTGTAGCACAAGCTGCGGCACATTATGGCTTGTACTCGTATGTTGTATGTTTGGATTTTCTATTTATTAAAGGGTACCGGAATCTTGTTCGGCTACTTACTTTGTTGACAATAATGAATCTAATTTTTCTATTATGGATAATACAAATTAACTTTTGTTAGAGCTGATTATAATCTGATTATTATAATTATAATAAGATATATTGGCAACCAGTCTGAGCCGAAAAAAGTAGTGCCATTTGTAAAACTCAAGGTAAACCAATCGCATTATTTAGGAAAATCGTCTGTTTAAATAAAAACCGACCATTTATAACCGTGATTTTAAAGAATGCATGTAAATATGAGAGCAAATGCTCAGGGGTGAACACAAATATGAGAATAAATAGGTGTAAGTACGAACCAGTATTGAAATAGGTGCTCGTGTACCTGCATATAGTGTGTTGTTATGTGTGTGACTGTAAGGCCCATTTAGCCGAACGCAAATGTAGAAATATTAGTGTAATAACGTTTCAGCCTGCAGAAAATAGAATTTCATTAAAAGATTACGTGACAAATGTTGCCAGTTATGGTATATATTATTGAAAATGAGAGTCTGGCACTAAAGCCCTGTTTCAGTACTTTTGGTTTTTTGATAATTGAACATTTTAAGTTGCTAAATTTGTGTGCAAACATGATACATTTTAATATACAACTTTTTTTTTGTCAGTAAAATATGCTAAATGATTTACACGATTTATACAAATGTCACATCTATCGTAATAACAAAAGAAAAATATTGTGGCGAAAATTTTGTCCCCCACTCTTCTGAGCAGAAAAAATTTATTTAGAAATTCGGTTCACAATGCAGAGTTATGCACCTAAAAACTTAAATAAGCAACACACGATTAAGCAAACATTTTAAATATTTTTTAGTATAATACAAATGTTCATACATATGAACGTATATATAAAGCTAAAATAATAATTTAACTTGTTATCAGTTATTACAATTTTTATTAATGTAAGATAGATTTTGGGTACCATTTAACCAATTTTGTAGGTGCAGCAAATATTCTTTTTGTGTCAGTATATTTTACATAAATGCAAGAAGTTCAGTACAATAATCAAATCGTTGGCACCCATTTAAACCCTTTTAAAATAAAAACAGTTATTTTTTGCTTATGTCAAAAACCCATGACACAGTGTTGGACATTCTATAAACGCAGTTACATTTATGACAGATTTACATTCAGCAGACATTTACGATTTCAACTGATATATCAAAACTCCCTTTTAATAAATTTGTTTATTTACCCTCATTCATCCTGAAGACATCTCGTTCCTTAACTGCTGTAGGCAGTTTACAATAATTAATTATATTGTAATTCTCCCAATATTTGATAAAAGTCTATCCTTCGCCAAGAAAATTCTGCCATTCTTTTCAAATACATTTCTTCAGCTTCATCCAGTTTCCCAAAAATGTTAAGTTTTTGTCATTAGTGTCCCCCTCGCTGTGTTATAAGGTGCAAACTTGTATCTTTCGCCCAACCAATATACAAAAACTCATGCTTTTAAAATTTTAATCTTATAAACCTGAACCAACAAGAATGAGTGCAAAATAATAATAATGAAAAGTCACTACAACAAACACGGAATTGAATTAAAAGAAATTTCAAATTGGTTCTTTATTTGAACATCCTGTTTCTGGCGCACCGAACACTTGACATTTATATACCTCGGGGGAAAAAAAAATCAGCAGCAAGAAGCAAAGCAACAACAGCAATAACAATTATAATCCTTAAGGGTATTGTTCACTGTTGGTGTACTCGTATTATGATTCGTTTCGTTTGGTTTGCTGTTGTTCTTTGTTCAAAAAAAGAAAAATAAACGTGTTAACTCTTGTATGTTGATTTTACCGCAACTTTTATTTACACAAAATCTAGGAGTAAATAAGTAAAGGGTAATCCAAAAAGACTTTTGGGAATAATATTACGCCATTATCTTGCGAACATTGAAACCTTTGCGTAACTCTAAACTGCATATAAATCTGCTGTCACATCCCAAATAACTAGACAGCGCTTTTGTATCGTTTTGTGTTTTAAGTAAAACTAGTCAAGTTCTTCGACATCGTGCTCGCATTGTGGCGGTCGATTGTGTTGAGTTCCGCGAACTGGTCTTCAATAAAGGCAAATACATGCCTTGTACAGAACGAAAGAGCCCAACGTCAAGATAAAAGAACCGTTGAGTGAGATCGGGGAGCCATTCTGATATATTTCCTGTCCACCAGACAAAATAAACTTATAGAAAACCTTAACTATAACCCAGCCATTGGAATTAGAGTTGAAATTCAGCAGGACCAGTAAGTAACAACCTTGAACGGCAGGATCAGCATTACGCCCAAGTTTTTTTTTAGGAAAAACATTTAATGCTAAATTTTTCTTCTTTTAAAGAATATCATTTTTGCAAGAGACAAGATTCACAACCGATAAATTCTAAACCTTAATCAACAGAGTTGAAAAAATCTTAACTTCCTAAAACCAGGGACGTCTAGTGCTTTATTTCTTCATTTATATCCGATTAATAAAGTAAATCTTAACATCCAAAAAAAAAAATGACCAAGATTTTGTATGTAATTTTCATTGATCCAGAGAATTATTTAATTGAAAAATTTCATATATAAAAATCAGCTTTTATGATAACCACAAATCAGATCATTTGTTTTCAATGTTCTAGTTTATGTTGTGACGAATTTGCCTCCAATGGGAAAACCTTGTAAAAAAATGAAGGTTGTAGGCGCATATATGCATTTCCGCCAGAAAGGTCCGCCGCGGCCAGAAATGGTTGGAAACAAAATGTTCATCAAATTGTTTTAGAAATGTAATTTGATTTCACTAAATTAAGCAACTTAAATATAATTTCTTATTTCTGATAATGTTATTGTTATTATGTTCTTTAATGCCTGGTATCCAAAAACTCCATTCGTTTTCAGGCGATGAGGATTAAACAATAGCAGCTTTGATTGCAAATTTAGTCAAGAAATTCATTTAATTACAATTAGTAATCTTTATTTTCTACTTTATGAACAAATTTGTTTAAAGGCCACTAATTGTTACTCAGTTTAATTGTTTTGGTTATATCTAATATTACGTTTGACCTGTCAGCTACGACTTCATAAAACAAAAGATTTTTCAATTAAACAAAAACTATTTTAAAGTAAAACTGTTATATAAAATTATAAAGTGAATTGCAGAACAAAACACTATCAGGTTTCGCTGAATTTTAAATGTTTATATGACGCTACGAAAACTACTCTCATCTTCGCCACGTTCGAAACGCTACTATTCTTTATTGTATTTTTTTGTACTCGGAATTCCGCTTGGTATCATGTTCAATGGGCACTGCCGTAATGCTTGTGAGCTATAACTTTAAATTAAAAATCGAGTTGATTTTATTTAGTATACGACAGCCAGAACCATGGAAATACCCTTATGAAGTGTTGTAGAAGTTGATGAGGGGACACATGCATATATTTCGAAACTCTATGAAACAAACCAGCTACAAAATAACTCTTCCCATACAGTTTTCGTATAAAAATACGATATAAATTTTTTTCCTTCAATTTAAAATGAAAAGAGAACAAGTTAAAAATAATAAAATGGAAAAACTTAAAACCTGCACATGTTGCGCTATTTCGATTCATGGGTTCCAACCAGTAAAATATATTCGTATGTTTAAAATCATCACATCAGGATTGTTTTATGCAGATTTTTATTTCGAAAAAGTTTTCCATTTTGTGCGGAAATGAAATTTTGCATTTGTGTTATTAAAACAATTTACATATAATAGTTGTGGTTTCGGCAGACAATTTCAGGCAGACTGTTAAAAGAGGCCTTTTTTAACGAAACAAAATAAAAAAAAGTTGTCTGTCTCGTTAAGCTCAATTTTAAAAATTATTGAGTGATGGGTTCTACCATGTTCTGCCATAAGTGGCCTTAAAAGTTACGTAATTAAATTAGCAAAGAACGAATAGTCACAAAGATAGTTTTGACTTGACTTGGTTCTATTTTGTCTTTTTTAAATTGAAACTTCTAACCTCGAAACGCACAATTGTATTAGTAGACATCAGTAATTCTCTAGACAGTCACAGATAAACTAGACAGCTGAGTTGGTAGCCTGAAATCATCAAGGACCATCAGGCTTTAATTATTTCGCCAACCGAAGGATCTTTCCCTTCTATACCACGAAAAACATAAAAAAAGGACGAAAAAACGCATTTAAAAGGCCTTTAGGTTAAAAGCCTTTAAGTATCAACCTCATAGTTTCTTTGCAAATGAACCCTTTACAGTTTTGAATTTTCTAATAGTTATTTTGTTTGCAAAGGGTGCAAATATGAATACAACAAAACGAAGCGTGTGCGCTGTAAGTTCTTCCTCATATTTTTTACAAAAATCACAGTGGGCCCATTATGCAAATAGCTGTGCAATTACTTTTCATATGTATGTATGTTGCCGCGAATTGTCAAAGTGGAAACATAATGAAAGTCGTGGGTATAATTTTTCGTTTTAACGTCTTTACATTATTCTCCGCGAGTAGATAAAGCGCGTTGTGGTTGTTGTTATGTTTGCAATATTTTTGTTTAATGATCAAACTCAAACACAGTCTTGTTTATTTGCGGAGTGAAATGAAAATTATAGGGTTGTGCTTTTTGGCACTGAAAGATTTCCTCACGATAGCACTTTATATAGTAAAAAATGTATTACTTGCAGTCTCGCCTTTCCTTCAAATAAATACGCCAAGAGAATTGGGAGCGGCTAAGACGTGCCGTAAATGCGCACTAATTTGAAAAAAACCGTAAATTCGCACATGACCCGACTATTTTTACTTAAAGTAATTGTTTTAAATTAACTGGCTTAAAAGGATTATTTAGACAATGGATGAGGTCTGGCTTTCCGAAAAGGAACACTAACTTAAATTGATTTATATAAATGTTTCAGTTTCAAGACAACTGAAGTGTAAATTCTAGACTCCATAACGATCAGCTGTCTTTGTTTTCCGAGCGAATATATATTTTAAAATTGAGTTGTTAACGTTTTTGGCTTTGCTTCCTTGGGTTTTCATGTTTTGAAAAATTTGGCAATGAAAAAATTTCCATATAATTATGGAAATTATGAAAATTAATAAAAAAAAACTGGTTTTAAATCACAATTTATACAATCAACTTTATGCTATATTAAATAAAAAGTTACAAAATTCTTCGTTAACGTATTTCAGCCCTTAATTTTTAGTTAAACATTTATATACATGTATACAAATGTTTGTAATCTTTAAAAATAAATCAAATTATATGTTTTTATTTCTCCTGTCAAAAAACATAAATTTCTATTACACATTTTCTTTTAACTACTTCCTTTATTTTTAAACATTATCTCAAATATTTTTTTTTCATTTGAGGCGCAAACAAACAATTTTTCTTCCAATAAGAAATTTTAGGAAAATATTTTGCACAAACCTGGTCAGCAGTAATAAATTTCAGCATCTATAAATATACAATATGTTTGTACATGTTATTGTAGGGATTATTCTAATTAATATATTTTTTGTCGATATGCAGCTACTTCTACAATTTAATATTTAAAATCTTATTTTATACGTACGATTTTCATAGTAAATATATATTTTTGACAAAAACAACTGCACAGGAACAGTTCACACTAAAATACTTTATATTGAAACTTGTTTGAAATTTAAGCAATAAGTATAAGTGTCATAATGTGAAATCAATATGTTAAAAAAATAAAAAAATAATACGATTAGAGTTTGTGATTCCATCAAATTGGATAAAATTTGGACAATTTTTAAGATGATAAAATTTCTCAATTGATAGTTTTTACCAAATTTTATTTGCGGCATCTAATACGTTTCTTAGTCATTCGTAAGCCTAAAATTTGGAGTGATATTGCCGCATGGTTTACACCATGCCAAGCTAAAAAAAAAAAATATGCAATTTTGTGTTATTTAATTTTCTTTTTCTCCTTTAACGGCTGAATATTTTAAAAGCCGGCTCATGCTCCGTCTATTAAAAACTGATAAAGCCCACTGACCGAGATTTCATCAAGTCGTTTATTATTTTCTATTCATGTTACATTGAAATGTACTTGAAGTTTTTACACATTTACAACAAATTTCAATAGATTTCTTGCACACAAAAATTCAATGGAAATCTTAAGGCTTGAATAAACTGCCCTTAACGTCCCAGCGAAAATTTCTATTAAAAAGTAGTGAGTATTTCGGCATTTTTAAGTTGTTAAAATATCGCGATGTCAGGCAAGTACTCTATCACTCGAGTTTGCATATAACTAATTTAAAATGCGACTACAGAAGAGGCATTCGAAAAGCAAATTATTTAAAAGGCCCTAAAACAAACAACACAGATATGCATTGAAATTGTCAAAGAAAATTTAAAAAGGCAACCGTTAATTTTTCATTTTGTAAACGTTTCGATCAAGTTTTCGTCTTTCTGAACCAATCTGCATGAGTATTACTCAAATTGTTGAATCAATTTCAATTAAAGATATAACAAGAGCATTTTTGCCTAGAACACTTCGTCAATACTTCTTAACAATGCAGGCGCTAAATAGTGTAACATTAAAAAGTTTGCACAAATACTTATATATAAGATAATAATTATATAGTCACTTGATTATTTGCAGTCCAGAGGTCGTAGGTTCGATTCCTACGAAATACTCTTGTAAAAAAAACAATAGCCACAAATTTTTTCAAATAAAACACACAAATAGGCAATGTTGGGCTGACTGTTGTTGTTTGACTGTGCATTGTCGAAGGTATGTACACTGGGCACTGAACAGTGAACACAGCATCTGTTATATTCTGACATACTCATCCCTGCAATACAATAAACAAATAGCGAAACACTACTCCTTCTTTCCTACCTCCCTACGCAGTTCTAGTGCAATGGACTGTATATGTAGGGGTTGACCACTAAGCGAGTGAGAAAAAAAATGTATTTTATATGGTAAATAATATGATATTGAAAAAATGTCGCTAAGATATACCTTCAGAAAATAAGCAAGTCATAACCTGACTCCTTCTCAGTAATGCAAATGGTAAATAGCATGTTATTGAAGAGTATGTTGTTAAGTAAAACTTAAAAATGTGTTGACATTGTTAAGTTTTTGCTGGTTATTTAAATACGTATGTATATAAATGTGTACTTATGTATGTCGATGACAAAATAATCCTTGTTTTTATTTATTCATTAAAGATACATCAACTGAGGCTGGTAAAATATGAAAAAATATATAAACTGGATTTTTCTGAAAATAGTTTTTTTTTTGTATTTACAGAGTATAACAAATTTGCTACGAGTGAACTTAAATTTTCTAATGAACACTTATAGTTCGGGCAGTAAGTTTCAAAAACAAATTGTCAAGTTTACACAAAAATTCTATATGTTCATAAGGCTCTTGGGTTTTCTTCTCTTTTTCTTTGTCCAATATTTCTAAACACCAGTAAAAGATAATGCAAACATTCACATCTCCATGCCTTAATTGACACTCTTGTTAAATTTTTGTTTATCCTAGAAATACCCTATTCAACATTTTCCTACGACAATGGCAATTTCGGCACAATGTTGCCGACTTGTTTGTATTTACACATGAATGGTGTAATTTGAACTTTTATTTGTATGGGCCACAGCAGTATTTGTTTTTTTCCTTTTTAAGTAGTTTATGTGAATTTAGTTGGGGCATAATTCTCAGGTAGTTAAATTGCCCATTTTTTAATATTGTCAACATTTGGATTTTCTTTAACCTTAACATACATTTACAATAGATGGATTTACCTCTTTAGTACTAGTTTTTTATTTACTTTTTTAGTTTATAGGCTGCTTTCGCAAGGCCAGACTTTCATGTGGTGACGCCCGCAAATAATGGGCTTAATAAAATTTTAACATCAGAACAGTCAACTTAATGGACCTTTCCTTTGCTTATCCCATATTATAAATTATTCAATCCAAAAGAAATGTTTGATAACAAAGAGGGTTAGATGAGAAGATGAAGTTTGAATTGGGAAAATATTAAACTATGATTCCAGTGACACTCAATTTTTTCGCTGTTTGAACGCACCGTATGAGTTCTGCTTACAAGTTGGCAATTGAAAGATCACAATGTGTAATTGGCAAATTTTCGATTGGCAACACAGCGCTATTAAGTGGCAGCTCTTGTATGTTCGTCAATGATGTTGTACGTTCAAAATGATGTTTCTTCATGTTACTTTTATAAAGACAAAATACACAAACACAACCGAAACTACATGAGAATATCTATAGAATATTGCTTTGTTGTCTTTTGTCATCATATTATTAACTTTGTGTACTTTTGTGCATAATTTTATATGCATAAAATAACAACAACAATATCTTTAATACGAGTACATGATACGAATATGAAATAAAATCAACAATAACATTCAGAGCCGAAAACTAACAGGAATAAAACATTTAAAGTTGCAAATTTTTCAGTTATTAATATGTCAGTTAATAAAGTTGTTAAGACAGTGTTAACTATAAATTTCTCATATATAATATGTTCAATTCAGAAGCTTAATCGTATGGCCTGTCTTGCCGAACTATTTAGACAACTATTTATTTTATTTAAAAAATTTATTTTAAATTTTAAAAATGCCAAATGAAAGTTTAAATATTAATATTTTTCAAGATAGCTAATTTTAGAGGAAATAGTTTCAAAGTTAAGGCAACTGAGTTCATTTAATTTTTGAAAGGAAGTGTCTACGAGCTTGCGTAGTTATTTATAGATCTAAAAATAATAATTATAGAAAATATGTCTCAAACAAAAAACTGCGTAATAAGGGGAAAAAAAAGCCGAATTCAAAATTTTTTCCTCGCTTTAATTAGAGGACGTATTCCCTACTAAGATGATAATATCTATGGTTATAAATTGTTCATTGTTTGTTCAGTCTGCCTGTGTACCACACGAAGCTTTTCCATATCTCAATAGCAACGGTTTCTTGCAGAAGGGTACGCCAATATTATTCTGTAAGAGGCCAAAATTGTAACATATTCATAGAAGAGCCAATAAAAAAGCTGTAACTGTTATATAGCAATGGGCTTACACCTGGCAACCTCAGATTTGATAGTAAAATTTCCTCCGGAGATAAAAATACACTCTCATAATTGAATGGTTTTGAAACTTCCATTTTCCCTTTTTATCGCTGGATCTTTCTTAATCCCTTTATATTTAAAGTAAAGTTTTTAATTTTTTTTTTCCTAATTGTAGGTAAATATATATAATGTTATATAATATACTTATATATAATGTTATCTTATTAACAAAATTTATGTGTATTCTTAACCCTTAGGCTGCATCAGCGGGTCAAAATTGCTCAAAAATCTTTTATTGATCCTACAAACGTTTGCAAACTCTCAGAGGATTTTTTCTTTGAATTGACTGATACTTAAATTTTATATATAAATCTTGAACATCTTTTCACAGTGCGTTTGCGAAGAAGTTTGAACATTTGGTGCACTTGATGTGATACAATAAATATTTGTAACGCTGAAGGTGACTATAAATAAGGCTAACATGGCTACAGTATACAGATGTCATGCAAAAGTTACAAAGTCTTCATGGGATGCCAATAGGGGCAATCCAACCGCCATTCAAATCAATTCAGAGTACTCGAAGGTTTCAAAATAGAACCCCACTAGTACGTATTGATAGAAAGTAGAACGGAAACGAAGGATACAAATCCTGATGGATGTAGTACATATTTGAGATGTTGGCCATATAAAGTTGAATGTTTAAACAGATTTTTCAAAGCCTACTGACGAGTAGGGTAGCACCTATGACCCACCAACTAATTTATGAAATTTTAGTAAATTTAAAATGTATGAATTGTTTAAGCTTTAATAAATAAACAATATTTTTGTTAAGAATAAGTCTGTAAATGTTAAAGGTCCAGGCAAAGCAACTGGTTTTATTAAAGAAAGCTTTCATAAAAAAAAATGTAAAACAAATCGTCCCTGAATTCAGCAAACATCATCGTCGTTCATTTTTTTAAACTTATCTTGCCTAAAACAGAAACTCATTGATGTAGAATGTTTTGTAATTGAGTTCGCTTTATTAGCATTAAATTGTTAATTCAATATGATTTCATATTAAAAACAAATATTTAAACTGTCAACTAAAATCGCCACTTTATATATTCCAATTTATTTCCAATCTCATTTTTGTTGAACTACACTGTACAGCACAAGAAAAAATAACAATGTTCCGCCAGCTAACAAGGAGAGATTAAAAAAAGATATATTTACGTGTATTGGCGTTTTAAAATATTAAAAGTAACTTTTTGTTAATGTACACTAACCCTCTACTTGTTAAGGGAATGGTGTTTTTTTAATCACGTAATTAGAAGGAATATTCTGTGAAAATTTTTTTACAAGCCTCGGCTATAAATCTCCGGAAACACTTAAGTTTGGAATTAAATTTAATATCAGAAATTAAAGAGTTAATATTTTTTAAGTATCGTACAAAAAAGAATTGAGCGGACTGGCTTGTGGCAACACAATATACATACATATATAAAATAAAAGAGATATGTGAGTACAAAAGCATACCGATTTCTTCACAAAATTGTTTTGCTGCTGGGAAATTTCCCCCGAGGCATGGACAGCAGTGAAATGTGTTTCGTAATAGTTTTAAATACTCTAATTATGTTTCTCAAAAATTTTAAATAATAGAATAAAAAAAATTAATTAAATGTTATCAACACTTGCTGTACAGTATGGACTTCTTTTAGAAGTAACTGTTGTTTTGTAAACAGATGTTTTAAAAACAGGGATGGAAAAATCTGTTAAACTGCAATGTTGTGGTAAAAGCGACGTGCTTTCGTTTGTTTTAATATGCATGAGCCTTTTAATATGCATAAGCGTTTTAAAAAATGTATTTTTACAAAATGAAGTAAATTTTCGACGCAATCATACAATTTAACTGTTCAAAATTGTGCAAAAGGAGTGCGCACATTATCGGCACTCGGATATATGTATATATGTTGGCACTCAGCTGCCAGAACATTTTAATTTGGAAAGAAAAAAAAAACTCATTTTGTAGTACAGTGTTGGACGCCATCGACACAGTCTTAAAACGTAGGCTGGTAAGTTTTCGGCAATCACTGTTTTAAACATTAACATTTTGATTATTTGAATTTTTTTCCACTACGAAACCAAACAATGCACTCACTACGGACACTTCATATTCATCATAGTTGTTCTACAATAGGAATTAAAGAGAGCTTTCAATGAAAATTAAATTTATTACCATAATTGCTTTACGGAAAAATGAAGAAAAAAATTAAAATCTACGGAAAACGTAAGAAGTAGAAAAGTAAATATAATAAACAAATACTGCACGTAGCAATTCAGGAAAACAGTACAAGAACAAAACTTAAAACACTCGTCTTAAGTGGATTATCTTGACTACAAGGATACGTTCAAGTAAAAAACAAAAACAAAAGCAAAAAACAAGACAAACAAACAAAATGTATAATAAACGGAAGATGTTTATTTAAATAGCACATTTAACAGCCATCCATCCGTTCATTCTCCAGCCCCATTAGGACACTCACTTGCACACTCACTTACAAGACAAGAACATAATAAAATATGATTTTTAAATAGAAGATTTTTCGCCAGCAAACAGCCAAAGATTTTCTTAAATTTTTTCAAGTGTTCTCTGTTTTGTAGGTACTTATTTGCTGTAAATAATTAACGAAATGAACAACAAACAAAAATAACTTTATTATAGATGATGCCTCATTATTTGAGGGGCTAATCTTAATATTAAATTTATCTTCTGTCAGGGTTGTTGCAAAGAAAAATGTATTTGGTGTCTTTAAAGAAAATTTATGTTAGTTTTAGGATTAGCTGCTGTCTATTTTTCTTCAGGCGAACATAAAAATTAGGATTTAAATGTGTTGTTAAGTGTAAAACAGAGTCTGGGCTTAACGTACTCATTATCCCAATTAATATCTTGCAACTTGTTTGCTTTAGGCAGATTTTACACCCAAAAAAAAAACTCTAAGTTAAATCAACTTGTCCAAAAATATCCATTCATGCTATTCAATGAATAGCAAAGATGATTAACATTTACAGTCTGTTTTTCGAAAAAGCTTAAATATGTTTTTTTCTATAGTGAGATTCAAAACAAAATAATGCAGGGACCGTAACGGTTACAAGTTACATAAACAGGTTTTTTATAACAGTTATTTTAACAAATAAAATAAAATCCACCCAAAATAACTGTAAAATAAAAGTTCAGTGCAAGTCTTGAAGAAGAGTTTTATTTCACTATTTTGCGCCTCAGAAAATAAAACTAATTTTATGTAAATTGCAATCGATCATAATTCGTCACGGCCATTTTCGATTAGAATTCTGCGTGGCAAAAGAAAAAAAGTAAATCAATAATATCAGACCGAAAAAATAAAACTCTTCAATAGAGTTTTATTTCGTGACGATGTTGCAGTTTTATCTGATCTTTAGTTTTTAGCTTAAATGTAATTTATAATCGTGTAAGAAATTGAAAATATTTAAGATCAGCAATCCATCGTCATCACTCCATTTAATAATAATGACAGTACAGGTGTGTGTTGACTTCAACAATGAAAGTTTTTGAACTTAAATTTTCTGCACAACTAGTCTGAATTTACAGTCTCTGAATTCTCGTATTTTGCTATTGTTTTCAATTTAAATTAAAGTACGAACACTTTTGTAGACTTTTTATTTCGTTTGCTTTTAGCCAACTAAAATTTTTTTTAAATTTTAAAAGGTATCATAAACTTAATATAACTTGACTTGAGCTTAATTTAAAAAAATATTAAGTTTTATTTTTTTTACTCTCAATTTGTCCATACAAAATTTAACTGGATATTAATAATTCTGTTCATTTTTGTCTGGACAATTAAATTAAAGCTGCTGTATATGAAGAAAATCCATAAATTTTCTTTTGGCTTCTATTCTACTACTACTTCTGCTTTCTTAAATTTTTTAATTATTTTTCAAACAAATATCACAAGTTAGTTTGACAAACACAAAAGGACTTTGCAAATTTGATCAAAAAAAGGCAACTCAATTCAATTTTTGGGAAAAAAATTTTACCTATTGACATCTCAGCTCAAAATTTGCCGGGCGAAAGTATAAATTTAAGCCAATTCAAGCTGAGAGCTGAGTTTTCGTTTTTAAATATAATTTTTTCTCTGTTAAGTTTAAAAAATATTGGCCGGAAAAAAATCATGTTCGCACGCAATAGGTGTTATTTATGTATATTGACTAGACTTTATTTATTTTATGAACTTATAATTTTTTAAGAATTATTACTGGACTATGTGTATACGGTCGGTAAACAATTGCAACAGCTGTTGGATTTTCGAGGTTAGTGGGTAATATACGATGAACTTTCATGAGGACAAATTCTACATATTGAGCTCCTCCATGTTCGTAGCATTAACTACAAATACTTCGTGGGAATTGAACGATGTATCTTTTTGCCAAAAACTAGTTCAATATATTTCATAGATCCAAGAATAACAAGATCTAGATATACTAGTATGAAAAAGTTGTCTTTTGTTTACATAAATCTGCTCAGAAAACTCCATAGGACCCAAATGTGTAGGTAAGTTATAAACCATGTTCGAAATGAACTTGAAATTTGTATCTAAAATATTGTTATATATCGCGTTGAAACTATTTTAATTATTTATATTTTAGAAACCGTACGGTAACAAACAAAATAAACTAGAGCGAAAGCCCTTTTTAATAACAACAACTCGTTTTTCAGAGAAAAGTTATCATGATTTCAATTCTTAGTCGAAATGCTAGAAATTTTGGACCTGTTCGGAAATGCATCACTGATGCGCATCTCTGATAGACAGAGTAGACAGAGGACAAGCGCACGCGTACCGAGAATCTCAGTTCACTTCCTATTCCTTCTAAAGAACGTAAAAAAGAGATTTAACAAATGAAATAAATTTGCAAATAATTTGTTTGATGTTTTTTGTGCATCACTTGTTCCATGATTGCATTTTAGAACGCATGACATTAGCAGTGACGACTTTCGATTTGTAACACAAACTGCGCAGCGAATGCAGCGAATAAAACCATAAGTAATTTTAAACAGGAAATATTTTATTTGCAAAATGATTGATGTAATAAATATTTTATTTTAAAAGCTTTTCTTTGTTTATTTTTAAGCCTAAAGAAAAGAATTTTGTCACGACTCCAAAACAAAAAAACAAACGATACAACAAACATTTTAAGACTCGGGAAAAATTATGTTTCTGCAAATAAATAGCTAAAAACAAAATTAATGCTTAAAACTGGAACAGCTTAAAATAATTAATTTAAAGTCTCTTAATTCCCACAACGAAAACTCTATTAACAAAAGTAACCGACTATTCAATAAAAAGTTTGTAGCTCAACGCTGTCTTTACTTATTAAATTTAACAATGAAATTAAACAATCAACAGATTATAGTAAAAGTTTTTATCCAAATATTGTTTGTTTGAGTTGCTTTTCAATTTTCACTTTTAAGTGGTTTTTCGAAAACAAAAAAAAAAGATAAAAAAAAAATTCAACAATTCGATCGAAATGATAATTCTGACTATTTTCAGCTTTTGCCAACTTATTACTTTAACTAACTTGTTACTAATCCAATATGCTTCACCCCATTTCGCCAGCTGAAATGCAAGAGCTCGTGACTAATATTTTTACTATTACAAAATATGCTGTGAACTTAATAAATACTTTTATAAAGTCGGCTTTTGCACCGCGCAGATGGCGATTTTACCGGTACCACTGTAACTACTGCTTTACCTTAGTTCGCCAGCTGAAATGCAACAGCACGTGACTAATATCTTTACTTTAATGCCACAAATTCATTGATGACAAAAAAGATCAGATCATTTTCGCAAAAAAAGATATAAACATGTTTGTTATGTCATTGTCATGTCATGTCACTCGTATTTGAAGTTTTTCCCCGGGAATATGATAATGTCTGTAATTGATGGGCATGGAAAACTTTTGTGGTGGTGGCATCCTGCTGTGGTTTTCGCCCGAAATCCCAGTACTTAGAGTTATTACAAAAAGGACCATGGAAAGGTGTCATGATTTGAATATGCAGTCGAAAGTGTTGAATATCTAAAACACAACCAATTTGAAAAATTATATTAAGAAAGTTTTCAAAATTAAAAGTAACAAATTTGAAAAACTTCTTGGCTCTAATTAGAAGAGAAATAATGTATGTATGTACGAATACGTTTTCGCAGCAAAAGCCAGCGACTTGTTAAGAAAACTTTTTGAGTGATTTCTATAGAAATTTTTCAGACAAGTCGCTTCCTTGTGTCGTAGAAACAAACAACGCATTAAATTCACACAACTGAAATGGAAAAAGAATTAAAGAACAAATTTAGATTTATTTGCTGCACTCTAGTGTAACAAAACATTTACATATTTGGAAAAATAATGACAGCTGCACAAGGTGTCTGCGAACATTTAATTCATGTGTAATAATTGTGCTTCAAACCCTGAGGAATTTTTTATATACTCGTATAACAAAAGCAACTTTATTCAAGTTATTTGGAGCATGCAAATTTTTAATTCGTTGTTGATTCAAATTCACACTATTTTTATTTCATAACCAAAATAGTCAACAATCTTTAATTCATTTAAAGCACCAAATAAATGAAAAGCATGTGTCAGCCACCAGGATAATTGAGCGTACAATGTGTACAATTGTAGTTGTTTATTCGTGACCATGTGCTGCAGAAGCACGTAATTATACGTACAAATGCACATGTTTACGAGACGGAATTAAGGCAACGAAGACCCAAATAAGCAGGAGCTCAAACAAACCCAACGACAACACAAGCGAGCACACATACATGTACAGGCGGACAAAAGGGGGGAAAAAAGAGATCTGTTGGCCCCTAATTAACACATTTATACGGTCAAAAATCATGAGAAGAACTTAGCTCAAATCTTCTCTAGTCAACATGTCAAGTCATTGCAGTTCATGAATGTCGAATCCGATGTGAGTGACTACGCATCAATGTGACCACACATAAGACTCTATGCCGCCCTTCATGCAACAATCTAACAGGGCTGCGATGCAGTCATTTATGTTGTTCTGTGTTCGGAATTAAAGGAATTAATTCTTTCTGCGCACTCTAACCGATTGGACAGGCGCCACAAGCTGCCAACATCTACACACATGCCGCATATGAAAAACTTTGCACTTACAAAAATTTGTGAATAGATAAATTGGGATTAAATCTGGTTCAAACTTTTCCATAAGAAAAAGAAAAATCGGACGTGTGTAGCCAATATAATCTTTCCGGCGAATTTATATAACTTTATGGTTTTTTTCCACCAAAAGTATGCGATCTTATCTTACGTTTGTAAGCCAATTCCGTGTTTGGACTTATGCACAAGTGCAGCAATTAGCTGTTGTTGAAAATTCTCAGTCAACAAATTGTCACTTTAATTATTACACAGAAAAAAAATCATGTGATTTTCATTTTTGTAATATTTTTTCATAAAATAAGTATCTGAATTTTCATGTTCTTCATTTCGCATGAAATTTTGAGCAGAGAATGTAGCGTTAAAGAATATACTCGTCGTTAAAATCCTTGCGTGCTGTTTTTTCACTGGCCAAAAATAAAATCTCGAAAACACAGAAATTTACATCTATTGTGTAAAAACAAAGGAAATTTTAATTTATAATTGTTATAATAACTGAATAGCGGGTGTAAACATCACTAAATTGCAAAGAAAACAAAAGGGAGTTGCCGCAAACAAGCACAAAAAATGCCGCGACTAATTCGCTATTAGTGCGCGTTTTGTAACATGAGTTTTTCTTAACAAACTCTAATTAACATAATTGTTATTATTTATTTAACGTTATATTTCTAAAAGATAACAAATTAAGATCTACGGGGAATTGAACAAATAAGGAGTCCTTGCAGCTACCGGTTCATGATTTGTGTCACCCCCTCAAATCGCTGCTTAACAAGAACTTATGACAAAATGCAAACCAATCTGGCAATAAAGTCCATGTTCATGAAAATTTGGAGGAACTGAAGAAAAAAGCATAGTTTTTGCTTTCAAAGAAAATTATCATGAGAGGCCTCAAGCTTGCAAAGAATTAAGAATAATTATTTGGAAATAAGTTAAAGGCAAAAGCTAAAGAAAACTTTGCTAACTTGTATAAAGCGAAAAAAAGTGGTTAAACATGAAATCCAACATTTTATAAATTTTAAATATCGTCAGCTGAAAAACCGTAATAACACTTTTTAGTTTTTTATAGGAGATATAAAGTAATAAACGGTTGTCCAACCAAAAGGCACGATGTTAATTGTAAATAAAACATAAATAAAAAAAGTTTTCAGAGAATTATCTTAATATTTTTTATTTTGATGAAAAGATGTTTGAAAATTATCTGTGAAACAAAATATCGGCCAAATGCTCGCCACGGCTTCGGTGGCATACCTCTATCCGATCCATATTTTCAATGATTATGAGACCTATTTGCTGAATTATCCCATCTTATAGCTCTTAAGTTAATCTTGGCTTATTGACTTATACTTTTCCTTTTAAAAACCCTCAAAGAAAGAAGGCAGACGGTGTCACACATCACATGATCATGGCGGCCAATTAATATCAGCACGGCGCGCAAAAGAGCCACTGTTTCACCAATTGCACGAAATTCATGTTGATTTGAGGGCCCATTTTCATTAAATGATTCAACAAACTTAACGCGCTGCTCTATTGTGTTGTGCTCAGGGTTGAATTTGTCAAACACTGAAACAAAGAAATGTCAAATGAAGGTTGGCAAAAGACTTGACGTTAAGGTGTGACTCACAATTAATATCGTGCAATATGGTTGGGCCACCCTTTATATGATTCTTGATATAATTAGTTTTTTTCGTCGGTATTTTATGAATTCTGCTGAAACTTTTTGTCTTGTACGTGATGATATATTTGTAGATTTGACTTTTTTTCTGGATTCCATTGCGTGTTTTGTTGAATTTGCTGCGTAATTGGATTATCCGAATTTAGCGACTTAATTTTTGTTTTTTCTTTTCATCATAATAACTTCATTGAAAAAGAACTTTAGTAACATATTTTACTTATTCAACAAAAAGTAATTGCTGAAACAACAAAAATACTTCTTGAAAACAATAATTTTCCAATTGAATTTTTTTTTTAATATAAAATATTTTTATTCAAATCATTCTATGAATCAGAGAAATTTTTGTTTGAAAGCAAATTTAGAACAGAATATTACCGAAGCAACAAAAACTTTAGTTGAAAACAATTCAAGTTTTTTTGGTTATGGTGAATAGTAATAAAATATTGTTTATCTCATTAAATAGTTGTTGTACTGAAATAAACGGATGTGATGGATAAATCATGTCTTGAAAAATAAGTTACCTGTAAATTATTTACGGCAGTATTAAAATTCTTAATTCCAACTTTTAGATTTTCATGATCATGAAAGTTGTAAGTGTAATGTATATCTTGCAATTGCAGGTATCTAAAATGTCACGTACGAGGTCAGATCAAAAAGTAAATTTTAAAATTTAGCTGCTTACATACAATATAATTTTTTATGTTCACAGTTCACAGCATTTTAGCACATTTAGCGATTCTTTGCTATTGAAAAAAATGGATCAAAGAATTTGTATAAAATTATATGTAAGAAGTACTTTAAAGCGCTTAAAATATTACCAATTAGTACGAGGTGAATGACGACGTACAACTTGGATGTCCCAGCACATATACAACCAAAGAAATAGTTGCGAAGGTGAAGAAAATTTGTATGAAAAGTTGTCGAATCGCTATTAGATAAGTTCCCGAGGATGTTGACATATTGGTTGGGATAAGCCATGCAACTGTTTTGAAAAATTTTGTGCATCAACCGTGTGGCAGCGAAGTTATTGCCAAAATTGATGAATTTTGTCCAAGAGAACCAGCGCATGGCCGTAACTTTCTGCCCAAAAACAGCACCATAATCATGGTGCCAAGATTGAAGAGACCCATTAAAGGAGGGCATTTTGCGACGATTAACGAAATAAAATCTGAATCGCTGAGTGAGCTCAAGCACATACGTAAGGGTTTATGTCACAACTGCTTCGTTTGAACGGACGATAAAGAAATTGAGGAAATAATAAATATTTTTGGAGAAAAAGTAAAATCACTCTATTTGTTGACAGACCTTGTATATTGTGGTTGCTTTTCCCAAAGTAACTTGATAATTTCATTTAGCTGACTAATTCACCAGTAACCACTATTGCCAATTGGTCTCATGAAATGCCCATTTAAAAAATTATAATTTTTTTGACAAAACTCTATTTTAGTAAAATGCAAACATAGTATGAGAAACCTTAATGATTTTATATTAAAGTTTTGAAACGAAGTATTTGTATTTACATTCTTTAAAATTTGTTATTTTCTTTTCTTTATTGGAACTTCTTTAAAACACTTGCAATCAAAAGTTTACTGTTGCCAAGTATATTTGGTTGAGTTCAAACTGAGAGAAGTTTACGAAAGCTTTAAGTTTTGAACAGTATTGAAAGACAACTGTTTGGATCTGATTTATAAAGAAGAAACCTAAATCAACTGAATACAAACAAATAACTTTCAAGTAAATTTATTCAAAAGTTTAAAGTTTTTTGTTTTATTTTTTTTTTTTAAAGTAAGAAAACACAAAATATTTAAAAAGTTTATCAATAACTAAAATACTGGAGCAAAACGAAATACTTGTGCGCAACACTTCATTTTCCTATAATAAATTGGAACTAATTAAAATATTGGTCTTAGGTTATCAAATTTTGCATTTTTATAAATCACTATTTTTCCTTAGAGGAGAAAAAGGATCCAAGTGCTTACAGTCTACTTCATTATGATTCTTAATTATGATGTATCTTTGATTTTATTCTGTTTGCTGGAATTTTTCCAAAATTTTTTTCTCTTTTGACAAAAACAAAATTGAAAAATTAATAAAACACAGAATAAAATCGCTCTAAACTTATTAAGAACAGGAAATGTTGTTGTATTCGGCAGAACAAAACACGGACTATATTGTATTTCTCAACCGAATTGAAATCTTTGTCATGGTCTATAACTATGATTGAGTCTGTTTTAGAGGTCGTAAAACTTTACTAGGGCAAGGCACAATTAGGGAATGAGCACCTCCCTGTGAGGGATTTTGACCCTTTCGGCCAAATGGGACATAGAGAAGAATACGATCTATTCTGCCATAAATAATAACCGGCATTTCCCAATTGAGTTTTTGAAAATGATTGAAAATGAACTTTTGGTTACACACCGTAAAGATTACCACGTAGTCTACCAAAAATAATACTAAACGGCATTTATAACCTCTTTCAATTTTTCCCAAAATGTGTTAAAAAATTTATTGAAATCAAAAATTGCCCCTATTTTTGTTTTTTGTTTTATTTGCGATCTATTTTACAATTAAAATAATAAGCAAATTTCATGACTTTTGAATAACATATATTGAGTTTCCTAAAACCCAAAAACAAAATAAATACAAGAAGAATTTACTTTTTAATTAAAATACAGAATAACGAATTTTAACTTTTTCTATTTTCGTAAGGGTAGGTCAAGTACATGTAGTCTTTTAAGTCTTTGGATTGTCACAATAAAAACAAAAAATTTATAAAAAGTCTTGTTATAGTATAATTTTTCGTATTAATATTCACTTTTTATTTACAAAACCGTTTAAAAACAAATTTACTTTGAGCTCCTTTTTGCCACTAGCATGACTTGGCGACCGGTTTTTGATTTCGAAATCAAACGCACATTTTCCATCTCTGCATTTTTCATCACCTTTGCCAAATTCATATTTATTGTTGAAAGCACAATTCAATATCTACTGATGAACTTGTCAACAAACAAACATTTTTCTATTCAAATACTCAACACAAATTATGTTGCTTCGCTGGGCACAATAGAGTTGCACGGCATTGCCATATGCAAAATATGCCCTAAAATATAATTTTCTAGCGAAATGAGTAATAGGATTTGCGAAAGTACTCTTACAATGGGTTTTACTCTTACTCTTATGTACGTGAAGGCTCTTAAATATTTGTGGATTTTGTTACACAAACGAAATAGAGCAAATGTTCCCTTTATAATATATTTTCTTTACTTTCCTTCCTTTTGATTAGGCACTACTAACACACATTTTTATGCTTGACACAGTACAATTACAAAAACAAATATACACGAATTTTTCTTTATACACTTGTACTCTGTTTGTAAAATAATAAAAGAACAACCTTATGTACATTAGGGTGGGTCACTTACGAACGTTTGATAAAATCATGTTCGGATCTTGTACAGAGTTTGCTTAGAAAACTGGCACAATTCTGACGGGGTTGACCCCAATGATATTGAGTGGTCCGCCAAGTTTTTTTTTTTTTTTTAATTTTGGAGTCAGTGAAACTGGGATTCCAAAACATTCGTAACACACATTTTTAAGAATATTATACTGATGTTATTTTCATCTTAAGCAGGCATAAGTAATACTACGATGCACCGCATCGAAGCGGAAGCTTAGCCTAGAAAGTTATCTATCGAGGGTTTTTGTTTTATTTACATTAATACAGCTGGAGGACAGTCAGGTCAGGTCAGGGCACATTTTAGTGAACCTCTTTCAGATGCAAAAATAATTTTGAAAATTGGTCTCCAAATAACAGAACACAAATGGCGCACTTGTGCTCGTTTATATTATAAAGTCTGGAAGGACTAACAGAATTAAAAAATAGTTAAAACAAGTAAAAAAAATTAAAAATGGGAACGGTTTGTATAAAAGTAGGCTAAAATTTTTTCGAGGGTCACAGATAAATGTGAATGTGAAAATTTCAGGAAGATCGGTCCAGCGTTCTGGTGTCCTATAGGGTAACAAGTAAGCAAGCACACATTCTTCCTTATATAAGTAAATAGATGCATATAAAACCGATATGCAACATAATTCTGCAAAAAAACTCACACCTTTATAATCAGTCTTTACAGAAAACTAAACTATTTACGAAAGCGAATTATGGCTGGTCGTCAAACTTATTGTTCGAAATCTATCCCATTTTTCGTAGAGTGAGTACTTAAATGGGCAGAATTGCCACATTTGGAGTGAGGATAATACAGAAGCTTTTGTCGAAACATTATAACATCCAAAGAAAACTACCGTTTAGTGCGATTTATGGGTTGGTGGAATCATTGGTTCATATGTACTCAAACACGATAAGGAACGTAGAAGACTAAGGTTCCTGAATGGCGGGTTGTGCACGCGCCATAAACACCGTTGCATTGACATTAAAAATATATATGTATCTATATATTTGTTTTATTGTGCTTTAAGTTTGTGTTACTCTAAAGAAGGCTCATTAACTGCGTAAATGTAATTAAAAGTGAAACTCATATGGATTTCAATTTATTTTCTTTCTACAACTTTAACTTTATTATGAGAGAAGTTTTAGACTTCCTCAAGAATTTGGCGTAAACGAAGAAGGCATCCATTTATATTTAATTAGCCGGATAATAGGACCCGTTTTAATACATTTGGTTCGCTCTATTGTGTGGCAGCATACGCAGGTAATTTGGAGGATATGGAGAATGTATTCCCTTAACACTGTTGCTTGCATTTTTACAACAAACCCACCGAGTTTCACTTGCCTTTCCCTTTTGATTACATTTTGCTGTAAACTAAATGACGAAGAGAATGTGTGTGATGAGCGCATAGAGAGGGAGAGAGAGTGAGTGACAGAGAAAGAGAGAGAAAAGTATAAAAGTTAAAATCCATAAGAGAAATTATAAAGTGGATTTAATTTAATGTTTTCCTGGAGATATTTACTTTTGTTCTTTCTGTTTTCTTCAACAGTAAAATATTGCTCGCACCGCACACATCTTGGGATAAATGGAGATTGTGATGGTTTTATTATTTGTGTTTGTTGTTATTGTTAGCTTTTCGTTGTAGCTTCTTCTTCTTTTAGTTCTGTATTTTAAAATGTTCTGGCTGGTTGTGAGGATTTTTGTACAAGAATTTTTCGAGTCAGTTATGTTGTGAATTTCAGACGTTAGAGAACGTGCGCTTAACGCGTTCGCGTATTTAAAATAGATAAAAAGCAAACAAACAACAAGCAGTTAAATGCCTTTAAAAAAATGATTTATAGAGCCAAAAGTATTAAATGTCTATTGTGAACAAAAGAGTGTTTCGTTTGTGGCCTAAAGCTATGAAACACCACAAAGTCCTGCTTACAAAATTAATCAATAGATAAAAAACGTCGAGAAAAAAAGCCATGAAGCGAAGAATTGTTTTAGTTTAAAGCGAAAATTATTGCAATAAAATTTGTTGTTGCTGTTGGCGTTATTTGTAAATAAACAAAGTGGAGCAATAAAAAAGATTACAATTTTGTTTGGCCAAGAATTTAAAGGGAAATTTAATTTAATTTGTTTCGTATTCGAGTGTAAACAAAACCGCTACATTATTCGTTTCTCCTTCGCAAATTCATTATGATTTCTTTAGGCATGATGTTGGCCTGTGCCATAAAAAAAATTTATTTTTAAACTGTTGCTGCAAATCAATCTATAGTTTATTTATTTCTGTAATTGAAACAGCTATAAAAAATACACTACAACAAAAGAATTTAATTTTGTAGTTTAATTTTTGCCTCTTCATAAAAAGCAAAACGAAAGAAATCTCAACAAATAAAATGACATTAAACACGAACTAATTTCTACAAAGAAATCATTAAAATCCAAAATAAAACGAAAATAAACCCAAAATTATTCTTGTGGTTTGTGTGAGATCTAACATTCGTCTAATCATTAAACGAAATTGTTTTAAATTCAATATAATTTAAACGGCGAAACTAGAAATAGTGGTGTAGTGTTAGAGTAAATAAAATCACAAGAAAAATTTCTTTCAAATTTACAAAATTGCGATGTTCATCAATCAAACCCAAAAAATAAAAACAAATTAATTGTCGTGCAAAATGTAGTCAAGTAATAAACTTAAACACAAGTTTCGGTTCCAAACGGGTATATTAGCGAGTAAACGTAAAACTTATTGATTAAAAATATTTAATTAGAGATAAATCATTAAGCTAATTAAAACTAAAAACGAAATAAATCAAAAAATAATAATCATATATATCAAGTTAAACATAAAACAAAAGCTGTACATAATAATATAAAAAACAAAAGTAAGATTTGAAGATCAAATATAAAGTGTAAAGTGTCAGGTTTTGG
Source organism: Epicampocera succincta (assembly GCA_932526305.1). Classification (NCBI taxonomy): domain Eukaryota; kingdom Metazoa; phylum Arthropoda; class Insecta; order Diptera; family Tachinidae; genus Epicampocera; species Epicampocera succincta. Next base: position 67,836,270 of record OW052034.1, read on the forward strand.
GGGGACTTTTCTATTTTCATTCATAAAGTAGTACCAAGAACAAAACAATAGATACATGTTCTGCAATTCTGATCGAAAATGGGAATTTCTTAGTTCACTTCTTTAGTAGAAAATGTCATTTAAGGAAAGTGTGGCGATTCCTTTCAAAAATGACTTTGCTTAAGTTTTTAAGCCAGGGGCAAATAAATTTTGATGGAAGTAAACTGGCTTAAACTCAGTTTTTGTTTTTAGTGACTAGTGCGAGACACAGTAAAGCTTTATACTCATTTTATCATCAGTTTAAATTCAGCTTTATACCTTTAGTGACTAGTGGGACACAGAAAAATTCCATACTCGTTATTTAACTAATTTAAATTTTGCTTTTTATTTCAGTTTATTTCTTTAGTGCATGAAATAACTTTAATTAGCTGGAAATTTTTAAATATAAAAGAAAATTGTTTTCGGCAAAGAATGGCAGTGCTGGCAAATTTGGTTTTCTGTTTTTTGTTTCTCCTGCTAATATGATACTTGAATATGAGACTTTCGGGACGTCTACTTAAATTCACTTGTTATTTCTTATTTTTTGGCAAATGTACGACAAGTTGTTGCCAATCAAAAGCTGTCCCATATTGTAGTTCTGTACGAAGTAGAATAAAATGATTAGAAAAAAATGTAAAACAGATATTGTTTTAGGAGTTTTTCTCGTAGTTATTTAGAAAGGAATGAAAAGTAATATATCCCTAAAGAACATCATTATAAATGAAAAAATAAATTTTGTGCTAAATTTAGATTGCAGAAATTATAAATACTTAAAATACTTGGTTGACCTTCAGGAGCCAGAATAATGAAAACAATTGGCAAAATGGCTTTAATACTTTTGACCCCTCGACAAATAATTTTTCTGGACTAGAAAACCAATTGTGAAATATTCTTCTTCTTTTTATAGAAAGTGCCGAGAGAAATATAATACAGTAATTAAACTTTTTATTTGACTTTATCGTACTCAATTAATTGGTACAATTAAATATTTAATTATGGCGCTCAAAAAGTAATTCACTAGTGTGTGAAGCTGCAAAATTTTTAAAAAAATTAATTAAAGACATATTTAAAATTAAGCACGAAGGACCGTTTCCAACATTTTTCAATTATTAATGTACATATTTAAATAAATGAAATAGAATTTAATATAAATTATTTTTCTGTGTTCTTCATATCGCCCTTATCAAAGAATTACACTACATTCCCTACAAAATTACTTACTTTTCTTTTGTATTGCCCTGCACTCTGTTAATCAAATAAATAGACTTAAAAGAAATCCTCAATTGAGTTAAAATTATAAATTTTTTTTGAGTAATTAAAGCAAATTATATTAATAATATGGAATAGTGATTACATTGGCTTATAGATCTTTTTAATATGACAACTCGAGGTTGTATCATGTAATTTTTGTTAACATTTTTCTTATTAGATTGGCAAGCTCATTGTTTGTAAGTTCGGGTGTATGTCAGGCTTTAATCAGATCTGCCTTCTGATTCTTAAGCATCCAATTCTTATGAAAGAACAAAAACTTGTTGCAAGACAATAACGAGCACATTTGGATCTCAGAAAATGGGGCCATGCATTACAGTTACATTGCTTAAGCCACAACCAGAACGTTTCAGCCAGGTATAGTTTTCTCAACCAAGTGACCTATAGTATACTGCTCGCCTCCCCCACCTCAGCTGCACATTGTATTGCACCCTTTGAACGTGCTGTTGTTAAATTTGTACCAAAAATTATTTTTATTTTCTATCTTTTGCGGCTTCTTTCCTTTCAGTTGTTCACAGATGTTATTTATTGTTTGCTTTATTTGTTTATAATTGTTAAATACATCTCTGATCTAATGAGGTGCGAAGGAATTTAAAAAGGTTTAAAAAAATGTTGAGAGATGTACGACTGTGAAATTTTCATCCGTATTTTCTCTCTATGTCGTATGGTTTCATTACATATTAAGTTCAGACGATACCATCCGTGCTCTGCTACTCAACAATTTGACTTATCGTACGACTTTTATTATCGTCTAAATCCCCTTTTAAAATCACTGAAAATTTATAATAATAAAAGCGAGGACCGTTCAAAATACATGGAGAATTTTCAAGTATAGCGGCCTGCCTACATTCTTTTATCGTTTCTTTATGTTTGTGCACTTGTCTGAAACATACGACTCTGTTTACAGTTTGTTTGGGAGAGGCATAGAAATTAGAAGAGACAAATTTTGAGGAAGTGAACAAAGAATTGTGGGGAATAGTCGGGTAACTGTTAGAGATTTTGCTTTCGGTTAATTCTGAACATGAAAATTGTAGAATTTTTACCATAAAACCCGCAAATTTAAAAATAACATCGTAATCATGCCTCATTAGAGTTTATCGCCACCTTATCGGTGAGGGAGCTGAAGGACATACCAAAAAGTGCATATCAAAACACGAGAAAAAATGCTAGCACTAGTTTATTGTATCCAGCGCTGTCACATGTGCAGATTTATCTGTTTTTCTTGCAGTTCCTTGACATGCAAAACAGACTTGCAGACTTTTACTCCAAAAACAGTTTTTTTTTATATCAATGCAATTTTAAAATTTTATTCGAATAAAACAATTACAATATGACTAACGGACTTTCTTTCAATGCTACAATGTTAAAATTTTCTAAAAATGCTGCAATGGTTCACAACCATTTCCGAGTTAAAAAAAATAGTTCATGGTGTTGACCGCCAAGTTCGCAAGAATATTCTTTTAAGTTAATTTAAAAAAAATCAAAACAAGAACTAATTAAATAAAGCGATCCTTAAGGAATTTTACGATCCAAAGTCTTTTTAAAGAGCAAATAATTTCATTAGCACAAATTTTGTAAAATTAAATTCAATAGGAATATGTTTCATTAAATAATTATTTATGATCTCTATTATTTTTATGTGATTCATTAAATTATAATATTCTATGTATTTTTTTTACTCTTAATTTAAAAATTTGCACAGAAATTTATTACTTTTTTTTGATTTTGTTGTGAAGGAGCAGGTTTTTTCTTGAAAAACATAGATTTTTTTAGAAATTGTGGATTTTTGTAAAAAAAAAATAATAGGGCAACATTGACTGTATGTGAAGAAGGCTACTTTGAAGTGGACAAAATTGAAATTGATAAACTAACCTAAATCTAAGGACAGGCCGCGTATGTACCAAGTATTTTGTGCATATATTGCATATATTTTTAGAATCGAACACCAAAATTGTTGGAGGCAAAATATGTTTCGCATTTTTGTCAGACGGGCGGGCAAACGTCATTAAAGCAAACCCAAAGTGTCAGTCACACCAATCACTCTGTATTCGCTGCTTTTGGGAGTCTGAGTCGACTGTTTTTCAGTAGACATGCCAGCGGTGGCATAACGCCGTTATTTATGGTGGCATGTGCAATTTTATTTAGGTTGTGTGTAGCAACAAGGACGAAACACAAATGTAGGGAAATACATTTCCAAAAACCATAGAATTTCTGTGTGTCTTGTCTTCTTAATAATAAATGAGAAATAGAGATGTATGATGCATCTAAGAATACTTAAAGTACAACTTAAAAAATTCCCTTGTTTAGCCTTAATATTGTTTTAAAAATGTATTTTTAAAGTGCAGTTCTGCTTACTAAACAACTTTGTTTGATTTTCAGAAATCGGTCCCTAAAATTTAAGACAAGAAAGAAACTCCGAAGCCAAAAATCTTTTTCATTTTCAAACAAAAACAACCGCTAAAATATGCTTTTGTACTTTTTGTTTTGTAGATTTTTATCTCAGTGATTTATAATTCTTTTCAAATTTCAGATTTCAAATTCCAAAAACTTGACGGCAATTGCTGTAAATAAAAATAAATGATGGCCTAATGGAATTGTTCACTTAAACAGCAAAGCGACATGAACTGTTTATAATCAAAAATATTCAAAACACTTAAGACGAAAGTATAATTAAAGTATCGGAAATCATTTCAAGTTTATAAATAGAATAAAGCATCACAAGAAACCAAAACAAATTGTACTATAAAAATAGTATAAAAAAGTGTAAAATAATTAGAAATAAATTGAAAGTCGTCATACAGAATCCAAACGCTTTAAATTAGGAAAAAGAAAATAGTTGTAAATTAAAAATCTTCTGAAAATGAAAGGGGACCAACTTTGCTGAAATTTAAAGGCAAGTAAATGTCTTAAAATGAAATTTTAAGTTTTTTTTCGAAACACCAAAACTGTGAAATAAAACCTTAAGTTGAAAGGAAATTATAGAAAAAGGATTAAAAACATGGATTACAATAACCCGCTGGACAGTAGTATTAACACCGGCAATATCAGTACCGATGATTTTTTGGCCATATTTACCTCCACGTCTACAGCAGCAACCAACGAGGCTGGCGGTGGACCTGGCGGAGGGGATGGTGGTGGAGGCATAGAGCTTAAAACACATTTAAAGAAACTGAACAATACGTATACCACTGCTAACACCACATTCAATCCGCCCTTACTGACCATAGATGGCCAATATACAGTAACCAGCCTTTTAGATGCTTCCCTGCCAGGTTCCACAATACAAAGCCCTATCGACGGAGCTGACTTAAACGACACACTCTTCCTTTTAACATCCAATATTTATAATACCACATACAACAGCGGTGCAACATCAACAATTAATCTGACCTCCTCGTTTGGCAACTACAATGTCCTCAATCAAAACTATACGACTCTTAACGGCAGCAATATCACCGAAGTCATTTGGGATGGCCGCTATCCCAGCGGCTACACGTTGACCCAAATTGTTATAGCCTCCATTATAGTGACTGTTTTAATGATAATCATCATTGTGGGCAATATGCTGGTCATAATTGCCATTGCCACCGAGAAATCCCTGAAAAACATACAAAACTGGTTCATTGCCTCGTTGGCGGTGGCCGACTTCTTTTTGGGTCTCATCATCATGCCATTTTCCCTAGCGAATGAGCTGATGGGCTATTGGATATTCGGCAGTTGGTGGTGTGATGTCCATTCTGCCATGGATGTACTGCTGTGCACAGCTTCCATAATGAATTTGTGTCTGATATCGCTGGATCGCTATTGGAGCATTACAAAGGCAGTCGACTATCTGAAGTCACGAACGCCGGCACGTGCAGCTTTAATGATTGCTGCCGTGTGGATTATGTCGGCATTGATATGCATTCCACCGCTGCTTGGTTGGAAGGTTAAAATGCCGGAGGGGCCGTTGCCCAAGTGTGCGGTAAGTACAAATAAATTCCTCACTCATACATATGCATTTATCTTTCCACTGGAAAGGGAGACGGTCGAAATTTTAGCAATTTATGCTTCCTCCAATTTCAATCATAAAAGTTACCCAGTTGTTCAAGTAGATGATCAATTTTATTAACATTGGATGAAAAAAATATCACTGCTGCAATTTGCAACATTGTCGCCACACAATGACGTTTAGCGACTTTCACTTTTTTTCTCAACAAATTAAATTAAAAACGATTTACACGTGATGAACTTTGATCGATTTCATATTCCATTTTTGTGCTATAAGGCAGGCACACCTGTTTAACACCAATATATGTATGTATTTTTATAGAAAATATTATTTATTTGATATCGCCCATTTTTGGAGGGAAGTTTTTATAATTTTATTAAATATAATTTGACGCAGACAGCCACATTCTTCAACTCTATTGAGATTGCAAATGCCAGTTGCGTTTAGATTATTTGCAGGATTAGGATCAGAATCAGAGAAGATGAGTCGACAACGATACGCTCAATACTTCATACTTTAACGAAACCTTAACAACTTTATACTTGCCCTGAATAAGAATTTTGTCAAAAATTTATAAATACAAAATCAAGCGAACCAGAACTGAGAAATTCTAAGAAAGTTATATTGCAAACAAATTCTTTTACAGAATCTAAATTTATCCACATTTCTTTAAATATGTTCACGCTGAAACCCAAAGGAGGCCTCCTACAGTCTTTCTTCAAAGGCAATTTCGAACACATGATGTCGTTTCTCATCACATATGTCGCTTCGCTATATGACTCTAATCACAATAATACCAAACAATGTGATGTAATACCATTAACATTTTAATAAAAGCTTAACATCTTGGGAGTTATCTTAATAACTTGTTGAGCCTTCAGCCCTTCAGTAACGCAAGCAAGAAAATAAATATTCCATGGCTAAAAGCTACTTAGATTCGCAAGCAGATCAGCTGTTGTATGTTCTAAACAAACATGACTCATGTCAGACGTACTCGTATGTGCGTATTTGTACGCGTGTAAATAAATAACATAAATCTTTGTAAAATTTAAATTGTGGCAGACATGTCAGTCGACAAACCAAATACCGTAGTTGTCATTGACAACTGGGAAACAAATAACTTGGAAGTGCGTGTGGTGGCTGCGAGAGGCTTGACAAGGCGTTACTATAAAACAGAATGTGCTCCTATCATTGTACATAATTATATGTATTAAATTTTGTTATTTGTTTCGCCTTTTATTCGCTGTGAGTTTTGACATTATACGTCATTTGGAAAATACATAAGTAATAATAATAATTTGTTTGTGTTGGCTTCCCCCCTCTTGTTTGACTCTAAATAATGTCGTATTTGGTTATTAGAGTTGAACATTTTATCATACTTATGATTTAAATACTGTTGTCTATTTTTTTTAAACTTATTTTTACTTTACTTACACCTTATTAAGTCATTGGAATTAGAATTTCCAGCAAATTTAAATGGAAAGATAATTTTCGTATTCAAACTGAAATCAATTTATTATTTCCGATGGCAGTTCATTTGAAAAAGTTTGTGCTCATTTACAAAGACATTTAAAAACTTAAATCATTTTTTCCCCCCTTGGAAAATCAATCAATCAAGTTTAAAACCAAATCTATTTTTGAAAGCTTCAGAATGGCGCATTACTTTGTCTAATACGTTTGAGATGAAAGCTGAACACTTTTCGGCTCAATTCCTGATAAATTGCAGAACATGTTGAAAGGTTTTCGTTATCCTAATTGTAGTTTATAAAAATAAATCTTAAGAATCTTTTGGGTTTTGTACAAAACTTATGGCATATTTCAAACAAAATTAATTATTAAATAAAAACAAAAAAATTTTCTTTTACAGAAAAATCACAATAAATTAACGAAAAATTCAGACAATTTCATCTATTATCAGCAGAACTGCTAAGAGTAAAAGTATTACAAGTCCCATTTACAGAATAACGACTAATAGTCATGTTTTATTTTTTGATACCTGCTGTCTTATTTCCAATATGTGGTTGGTCTGTCACCGCCATTTTATTATTCAGTTATTGATGGGAAGACCTCGTGACAAGTCACGCGATTCTGCAGCACGTCTTAATGGCGAAATTAGCGTGTGCTAATGTAAGCTTTGCGAGGGTTGTGTTTAGTTTATAGCCGACACGAAAATGCTTTACAGTCCACTCTCCAATGTTCGGTAGCACCGGTAGCCGGGAACAAAGCCCCGAAGAGAGAATGGCAGAGACTCCATTCTCTGCCGTGTACAAGAAAGAGCGCTACAGACTATATTAGACGTAGGCGACGTGTAGTTTAGCGAATTGTTACCTCCTAGTCGTATTAAGTGGCTGTCACGTTACTCAGTCTTCATGAACGATTCGAGCAAGATTCTGCCATTTGACTAGACTTGCCTTCAAATCACAGTTCTGTGTATGTCTGACAAAGAGGGTAATCAGCCGAGCGATTCGACCCTTAAAGTCAACATAACCGAGACCGTTGCTGAAATACAGCTGGAAATACTCTAAAGAGTGTTTCAATTGGAGTCTGTAGATGTTGGCGGCCAGTCATTGTAAACATTTTTAATATATAAATTTTTAAAAAATTTAATTCAAAAATGCCCGCAAGAAGTCATAAATAAATATTAAGAAGCAATTTATGGAAGGGGTGAAATTACATGAGACTGTTCTTTTTAGACTTTTGAGCACTTGAGGCGATAATGGCTAAATTTTTTTCTATGCCATTAAACATTGAAGTCAAGAAGCAAAAAAAACAGTTTAAACTTGAATTCCAGACTTTTCAAAAAAATATTACACAGATTTTACTACAATTTTTGTAAAAGTCGTAGTTATAAGAGTTCAAATTGATTACCCTCTTTTGGCAGCCGCTGGTTCCACATAAAATATAAATTATGAATTGTTTCGGTAGACAAATATTTTGGCTTTGACAAGTGTCCCGAAAGCAAACTTGTTTGTGTTGTATACTTTTTCGGTGCCACAAAATTCAGTTGAAAATTTTATTGTTTTGTTGGATGATCCTGCAGAAATTCATAATCAGTATTTATATATAAATTACTATACGTCGTATAATAAAAGTAAAAATACACATGTTATCCTTAAGACTCAAAGTAAATCATTAACGCATATTTATACGGTCCATAAATGAAATAACTTATGTGTAAGCTTTAATATTGCACAGCAAAATATTTATATTCAGGAATGATACATTAGAAAGCCAGAGAAATATACTCTTCTCAGAAAGAAGTACAATCGATAGAAAGCAAGTGCGTGTTCTACTGAACACAGTACGTCGAATAACCGATTAACGAATAATTTTCGAGTTTGATAAGTTGTATTGTGGTGCCTTTGCTCTTATAAGCAAGAAACCCAAAAGAGAGTTTCGTCTTGTAAAACTGGCACAAATTGTTTGAAAACTGTCTGTGACAATCAGTCTGCCTGTGAAAATCTCGGGGGAAGCCCCCATGAATTTTTATTATAATTACTGTTTTTGTTTCTTAGTAATATTTATTTCTTATTTTGTTTATAATTAATTATTTAATTTCGGTTTTCTTGTTGATCTTTCAAAAATTATACACGTAAAAAACCTGAAGTAGCACGAAGACTTCAGTAGATATTCTTTAGACCAAAAACTTTTGCAGAAATTTGCTTTAAAGTATCTCGAATGTCATGTCATTGTAGAAAATGGAAAGTTAGTGAAAACAAATGAACAGTTTTGTTAATTTTCCTATAGGTGTTGCATAAGTCCGCTGATCTATTAGATAACTGTAGGTATAAAATATAAATTAATCTATTACGTAATACAACAGACCGAATGAACTATTAAGACATACTTAATTATGAAACGAACATAAATTTAGGAATCATGAAAAAGTTTCGGCTTCCCTGACCGAAAAACTTCGATAGTTAATTGCTAATTAATTTGATTAACTGGTTACCATGTCATGTAGGGGTTAAAGTTTATGTCTTCTTAAAAAAGTATCATAAGCTATTGTGCTTTCTTGCCAACCATATTTCCTTCAGCACAATATCATAAAAATATAAATTTATTTTCGTGCAAGAGAGAAAAAGTCAATGCAATATAAATCTTTACTAAGACAATGATTTAGGTTTTTTTCTTTATTAATGTTCTCTTATGGCTTTTTTTTGCACATTAAATTTGTATTCAAACGAAATTTTTGTGTTTCAAGGCTGCTTCATTTTTCAGAACATATTAATATGTACAAACATAAAACGTTCTTATGTATTTCTTTAAGCTTTCTCTTACATATAATGCAATATTTTAAAGTTCTACATCCTTTTTTTTAAACTGAACTTTCTTACACAATAAATTTATGTTTTTTTTTTCCAGCCGACAATAAAAAATTATTTCACACCTGCTTCTCCGTTTTTAAAGCAAAAATCTTTGTGTTATTTTTCAATTTTTTTCATCCGATTACAAAAGAAAAAATAGAGCATATGAAATGCGAAAAAAAGCGGAAATTCTTTAAACGATAAAATTCACACGCACACACACACACACACACACACACATGTAAATAATCACACATACATACAATAATGTAATGGCATATTTTACACTTACAAAACATCACAATGCCATTATTTCAGCCAATAAAATAGAAATGGCTCGAACAAATTTAATGAAATGAATTGAATTGAACACTTCTTTAACTACCCCACAGATGTTCGTCTGCGTGTGTGTAAGTGGTTAAATGTTTAAATGAAAGTTGAAAAATGTGTTATAAATCACAAATTCAGCGAAAATAAAAAACAAACTTCTATGGCAACAGATACGTTTTAATGCCAACATATGTATGTATGTGTGTAGTATGTATGTCTGGCTGCGCTACATCACATGTGCACATTACAGATACTCGTACATTCGTACGGAAACGGAAATCGATGTTTATGGCTTAAAGAGATGTACCCACTTCAATACAGGCATAACTCATGTGTGCATGTGGGGACGTGTCTACTTCGGTATAAAGAGGTGCGCGAAGGCATTCATTTCAAAATTTAAAGAAAGATAAAATATTTGTGAGTTTTCGCTTTACGAAATAAGCAAAATGCATGAAAAAAAAAATATAAATAAAACGTCATGGCTGTGACGAGTTCGCAGTGTACAAAAATAGAAACGACTATTCTACTAACTTGCTGTTATTGACAAGAACAACCTAAAGCTCCACACACTCGTACGGGCATATGAATGTACATATTGTAGTACATATGCATGTCTTATCTTAACAGTGGCAGTTGTTGGCGTTGAGAACGTGGGCAAAGGTAACGTTGGGTAAAATTGTTCGCTGCTTAAATTGTTACAACAACACTCAAGAGATTTATTTCCTTTTTTTACTTTGCCTTTGCCTTGTGCCAGTGCGCAAGCAAATTATTTACACAACATAGAAAGCAGTTCAATTTTTTCGAGGGTTAGAGGGCCAAAGTGAAGCCCTGACTTGCCAGGGAAAAAATTTTGTTTTGCAAGAATTCAGCAGATTTTGTTTCTTTTGTTCTATTTTTTCACACCCTTTCACATGACTGGTGTTCTGAATATAAAGAGTGTTCGCTTCGTTTTGCTTCAGTCAAGGGATTTCTAACACTGAGGAATACATAATATGTACATACATACACACAAGTAAGTAGAACATGAAAAAAATATATATATTCGCCCAGCAAAAAACTATATATGTCTTTTTTAGAAACCAAAATTTTTAAGGAACTTCAAAAGTGTTATGTTCCTGTTGGATTACGTAGAAGCTGAGAAAACACATTTTTTGAACACTATATCTGTGCTTGGCAATTTAGGACAAAAGTATAATATAAATTTAATTACAGAGATTTTCAAACAAAATAACACATAAAAATATTATATTTAACTGTTTATAAAGAAACATTTTACAAACTATAAACAAACAAAAAAAAAACTTTATGTTAAATTTACTATTTCCAATAACATATAAAAAATACAGTCGAATTTGGATAAGTGCACGCCCTGTTTAGTGCAAAAAATTGTCTTTTTTTAATTACTTGCCGGCCATTGTACCAGCTGGAGCACAGAAAAAATTAGTCAATATTTGAGTACTTAATGTAAATTTTCCTAGAACTGAAATAAGTCAACGTTTCTTTTCGTTCAGTATCATATATATTATGTTTAAAAAAAATCAATGTTAAAAAAATGCTGTTACTTTAAATTTTGTTTTGTTTTTATACCTCTGCATCAACTTTTTAAATAAGGGCTGATCGGTGATGCTTCAGCTGTGTGGAGAGAAACCTGTTTTGTTATTGTATAACAAGTGTTTACAGTACAGTTTTGCATAGTGCTTTTAATTTGTTAAAAGTTAAAATACATAAATCGCTAAAGTCGTTAGTATGGAAAAACCAAAAATTCCCCTTGGCACCAGAGTTGTGCTTCATTTTTTAGAAACTGCTTGTTGACAATATTTTAACCTCGTACAATCTACTGGGTACGTTGAAACCAAAAGTATTTCGAGGTATTGGGTCTGTTCGGCATTCCAGAACAATGAGAACATTAAAGTGGCCAAAGTAGCTAAATTTAGTGTCAATCAACCTAAGTTGATGGCAGAGCACAGTGCGGGAATGGGTGGCGTTGACCTTCATGACCCATTGTAGCGCGTGGTGTACTCACTACTGCTGGCAACCACTTTCCTGGGAGAATGAAAACCCTTTACGATGTCGCGAATGCCATAGTGGAATTAGATAGATGTCTTTGTCTAGAAGAGCACTGCTTTAAAGTATATACATATTTCAAATCTTGAAATCTTATTACGCCATTGTAGTCGCTTGGGTACAGCTTCTAAAGCATAGTTCCGGCATTTGTTTTCACTATTTTTAACGTTCCTTATATGTATTTTATTTTATTTTTAATGGGCTTGGTTTTTAATGGGTTAAGCGAAAAACCACTCAACTGAAGCACATGTTGCTTTAATATACCATATTTTATATGAAACAAATACCGCATACGAGAACAATTTTCAGCTTAACGGCCACTCATTTTAATCCTCATAAGTGCAACTGATAAAAATGTGTATCTACTATATTTGTTTTTCCAAATTTATTTTTGTGCTTATAAAGGAAAGGAACTAAAGTGCACGAAAAAACAAAAGAACGAACAAATTGTGCTTAATATTTTTTTATTATTATCATTATTGAATAAGTCAATAAAATTTTGTTTGTTCGTTGACCTTTTATGTTTCTTAATATTGTTTTATATTTTTAAGTTCGGCTTTAGGTCAAATATTTTATTTTTACATAAATTTAGCGCAAAACAAAGTCAACTATTTATTATTTTACTTCTAATGCCGTTTCTTGGGCTTGAGGAGATATTTTTAAAATTCAACCACTTTTATTTTACTTTTATTTTAGATTTTGCTTTTTGGCACAGCGAAATAGATGTTTTGCTATTTAAAATTTTCTCTTAAGGGACATATTTTAAAAAATTTGTTTATTTTACACCTTTTTATGCCTTTTCGCTTTAAACACAAGACCAGGCCACAATCTGGTGGTCTTATCAATTTCCAATCAGTTCATCTTAGGCATAGAAAAACTTGTTTCATATTCAACAACTGATTATGCTGAATCAGTTAATAAATTGTTTGAACACGAAGAGGAATTCTCGAATTCGCTTTAGTGTAAATTTTGCTGTATTGGATTTTGTTATCTTGTAGATAGCAATTACCTTAACCGATGAATATTCCCAAAGGTCAGTTTCTCGACTCGACATTCCATCAAGCTGTACAGTTTTTATTTATATTTCTCATTGTATTTGAGGTGTGTTGGCATGTCTACGAAATGTCATGGGGCGGTAGATTCTTTGACACTCGCAACAAATTTCATTAGGTTTCCCAGGAAAATCTTAAGATTTGTATAATAGTAGAAACAGACCTTTAGGGTCCGAATTTTTCGGGGCTTTTTTTATATATTTTTTTATTTTGTATTCTTGTAGATACTTTAAGGAGGTATAAATTCATGTTGATTTAATGCTATTAAGGACCTGATCATTATGTTGGATCATGCTACAGTTTCATGTAGGGCATTTTTTTTAAGCGAGTTCTACTTGACTTAAGGAAAGGCAACAATTTTGTTTTTTAATTCGCAGGTGATTGGTAATTTCTATAGGTTGCGTGTTCGCATGGATATTTTATTGTTCGATACAACGTCTAATGCTATGAAAACCACCTGCAAACATAAAATTACTAACAAAATGGTTCGTTTTCTTCCTATAGTTTGTGATGCTCTCTTTTCGACCGTACTCAAATAAGCTCAGCAAGAAAAATATTCCAAAATAAAATACATACGCTTTAGAACTTGCCTTTAAGCTCAACTAATTCTGATTGATTGGATGTGTGTTTTGTATTTTTATGTAAATAAATCTTATTATTTGGAAATACCAATTCGTATTGGCGAAAGATGACATTCATTTCTATTCCTGTTATCTAAATTAAATTTATATGAAACCATCGGAAATGTACACACAAACTTATTGGAAACAAAATTTATCAAAATATAATTTTGCCTCTTTTGTTTTGCTTTTGATTACATGTCGGATTTTAGTTGTCCTTCTTAATTTAGTGGTTTTTTTTTTGCCAGCTGCAATGTTATTAGTAATTGAAAACTAATAGTATTTATATATATAGAAAAAATCAATGCTGGAAGTTTCATTTTTGTCGTAATTAAAGTAATTTAATAGAACGATATTCTAAAAATAATATTTATTTCTATTTTGTATCATTCAAAGAAGCCCGCCTCAGATATAATACACATGGGCCAGAGATTTTTCCAAGCCACGAAGCAATTCTGATATGCACTGATTTTGGCCCTTTTAAAATGTAAAATAAATAATCAAATAAAAGAAGCAAGACTGAAACAATTCATTAATAATAAAAATACTTTGATATTTTCGAATTGAAATAGGTGGCGGGCGACTTTTATGATTCGATTTAAGCAAGACCACGACTGTCAGTTGTGTACAATAATATTTACATATAAACATTAGCAGATTATTCTTTACAATTTTGAGTTTTTTAATGGGAAAATATGCTGATGCAGATCAGACATGGACAGCATAAAACATTATCGTTTGTTTAAAAAGTGGATTTATAAAAAACAAAAACTTGTTTTGAGTGCTCAGTGAAGAATGCGTGTAGATTTAGGAATATGGCAATTTTGTCAAGTGTTTGTCTTTATCCATAATTTTGAGTTTCGCATTCCAAAGGACTCTTAACTATTTCACACTGGCCAACCAAGCCATAAAATTTAACTTTTTCATTTCATTTTATTTGAAATTAAATTATTATTATTATATATAATATAATTAAAAAGTAATTAAATCTATAAATATACATACATATTGTACAATTCCTTCTTTAAAGCACGAAATCAACATGAAAACACAGTTTATTGAAGTCTCTACAACTTCTAATAAAAGGATCAGAATTGGCATAATGATTTAATAGAAAGTGAAAATTAGTGGGACGCTGCGGAACACAAAAAAATAAATTCTCAACCAAAAAATTATATTACCAGTAATTATATTCAATATTAAGTATAACTCTTCTGCTATGTAAAGACGGTATCTTGATACGACGGAAGACACAGCGAATTCCATTGCAATCTGCGAAGTAAAAATAACAAAAACTGTTTTTTTCGGATAGAATTGCATTGATACAGGTTTTATATAATGGGTCCCATAGTATAGAGCCATATTGAAAGTTATATTACACTTCTAGAGGATTTACGAGAATTTTCCGTTTTAAAAAATATATCAGGTAGACACACATATCGATACCTCAATATAGAAAGGCCCTGAGTAAAGTTTTCCTAACTTTTCAGGATCTTCTTTTAACTTTTTCAATGTTTAATCCAATGTTTCTAATAACAACATGTTTTGTGCATTAAAGCGGGAAGCATTTAAGTGGGAACTGCTGTATAGTATTTGTTTCAAATAATATTTTCTTTTTTTTTCGCAGTATAACTTTCAGCGTCTCATACCAAATGCCTTTGTTTTGTACTATCTGGAGGAGATATTAATTTTCAGAATTCAGTTTTCCGTTTATTTTTCAAAGTAGAATAAAATAATTAGAACGAACGAATGAATGAAAATCTATGCACTGAAATTATTCCGTAAACCCTTTATTTTGATTATCCAGGAGACTAAATTACGTGACAAAAATATCAAGTTTTATTATTAAAACTGTTATGTGAAAAGTTTCACGTGGAATAAGTTTTGCGATCTGATATAGTATTAAATATTATTGTACATACAAAAAGACACAAGTTGGGAGTGTAGAATACACGACAGAACAAAGCCAAGTATTTTCAATTTTTCTTATTTTTTTCGACACATTAATATTTGACAAAGAGCCAGTTCTAAGGCATAATTAATATTCGTGCCACCGCCCATCTTATCAACAAATATCCTGTGTTTTCTTTTCCTCTTTGAAATTCATATAAATATTTTTCATCCAACATATACATATATATATATATAGATTTATTAAAGGAGAAAAATATAGGGGACTTAGACCAAAATAAATTCAAACTGGTAGGGGAACCTATAAGTTTGAAAATTATCTGTACAGCCATTAATACACCAAGAATAATTAATTGCTGGCAGGATTTTAGAAAAAAAGGCTTGACGAAAGCATTTCACGATTGGTTGGCCCATTTGCCACTAAATGAAATTAAGAAAAGTTTAAAAATATGATGTTGAACACAACCATATTTTCCATGGTACGAAGGTACAAATGGAACTATACAAATTTGTATACTTGTACATATTTATACATACGAGTAGGTTTATATAGTGTCGGTTCGTCTGTAAGTTTTTATGATAGCAATGAAATCCAAAGACTTAAAAGACTACATCTACTATTCTTTTTGTATTTACTTTGTTTTTGGGTTTTAGGAAACTCAATATATGTTTTTTCTCGGAATTTGCTTATTATTTCAATTGGTAAAATAAATTGCAAATAAAACAATATAAAAAAATTTGAAGTTTTTATTGAAAAAAGTATTAAACATTTTTATGCATTTAATGACTTTTAAATGGAGATTTTATAATCCCTTAATCTTGAGTACAAGGACGTGCTATCGTTACATCACTATCAACTCAACAAAGATGAGCATCTAAGAACTGTGCGCCTCTCCGAGTGCCAGTGGTGAAAAAAATACTTAACTAAATACATATTTATACGTCATTATTATATGTGTGTTTATTGGAAATTTAATTAGATACCATAAACTACACATCGTCGGCTGAAATGCAAAACCTCGTAATCTACACGGTGCTAAATTTGCGAACGAAATTTCATCAGCCATCTTGTCAAGCGATTGTAAGATTTCGATAAATAACGTCATGTGATTTCAAAAAAGGCTTAAGTTACAAAACGATTATGAGGCATTCATGTTTCTGGAAAATCTTACAATCCTAGAGTCAAAAATACTGTTCGTATCAATGAAATATTAAAAGGCCTGAGATGACCAAAACATTTATTTAAAATTCTGATATTTTCCTTCAAAGATTAATTTTTTAATAAAAGTTAAGCTTAAGCTAAAATTAAATTTGATTTGAAAAATTAGGTTTGTATGAAATCCTAAGATGATAACCGCAAAAATATACAGTTGCCAGCATGAAAATAGCAGCACCAATGATAAAAAGTTTTGGAACGTTGTTCAAAGTCTTAAAAAATTTAATTTTATTCCGTAATAAGTTCGTAATTAGGGTTTTTTGTCAGGACTTTTTCTGCTGGTGTTTCTGTTGTAACATGTATTATTTAAAAATAATATTATTTCTTTTTAAATTTTTTGAAAATTAATAATATTTATTTGATATTTCGTCTTGGTTTGAAAAAGTTCTTCAGGGAAATAATTATAACAATTTTTTATTATAAATTAGAAAAATAAGAAAGAAAATCAAATAACCTTAAAAAATGGGACTAAAACATGAGATATCTTATAAATATTATTAGGAGAACTTCAAACTTTAACTAAAATAACAATATTATTACGAATAGAGGTCCAAGAATTATATTATAGGTAAAAGTAAGAGAATTTTTTGTCCATCAGCAACTTTTGATATGTTTGTATATGAATGCTAAATATATGCTTGCAACTGTATGTTTTCGTTTTTTAACAGTTTTTGTTTTACAGAAAAAGCTACTGATCAACAATTTTTAATGAAATAATCATTTTCTTTTTGCTAATTAATAAAAATATTACGGCGGCCTGCTAATTAATATTTTTAAAATATTAAAAATATTGTTTCATTGTTGTTTTGTTTGCCACTAAAGAGATTGTGTGAAAACCTTTCGTTTGATAAGATGTAAAAGTAAGCCGCCTTTCATTTTGTTTCGACCAACACCAAACGCCAACACAAAAATATATTTCAAGAGCACCGAAAACATGTTGTTTTTCATTATTTTTTAACATTAACAATAACAACAATTAAGTCCCTCATGGTGCTCGACAAATTCCCCAAAATGCAAACTTTAGATTAAATGTCTCCATTTGGTTAAGGAAAAGTTCTACCAGGACAAGGACCAACACACTTATGAGTTTCAAAGCCAGCTTTAATAAATTTATTTATAACGAATATAAACAAAACCAATAATTCCATTCTCGGTGTGTTCGAAACAGAGAAAGAGAAAATTTTGCTAAACTAACAATGAGAATAGAAAAATTTTAATTAACCTTGAGGCAACAAAATAAATAAATAGCAAAAGAAAATGAAATTAAAAAACGTCGTCTAACATTAAAGTGCAGACAAATAAACAAAATTTCATTAACGAACCCCAACTCACAAGTGCTGTCAAAACACTGAGTCTAAGGATTTGAATTCGGCAGAGTTTATGCTGCCTGGCCCTCAATCCACCTGTAGCAGGGGAAAAAACGATTTCGTATGAAAAATGAGCAAAAATCATGACAATTGTTTGCACAGCAAAGAGTTTAATGCTCCTGTTATGGCTTCTACTGCTACTGCGCTAAATTTAAGTTTTACTGCATCTTTTTTGTGGAAAACAAATAAAAGAGCAGACATCAATCCCTGGCCGTTTTAGGTACAATTATTTAAAATAAGCAACTGAATAAAAAAACAATTATTAAGACCTTAAATTACAATAAGCATGAACAGAGAAATTGCCTAATAATTAAATTAAAGTAGATGGGGATTCTTAAAAAGTTTAGAATTAAAAGCTTTTAGAAAAATAAATATTAATTCTGCTCATAGTCCAACAATTATAATTTTAAATTAAACATTGGTGTACATTTTCTGAAGGTTAGAACACAGAGAGAGTGGATTTTAAAAACTATGTGTCTGTCATCTTCAAGTCTTTTGTACCAGTCGGATAGTGAAATCGAATGGTTTTGAATCATGACCTCTTATCGCTTCTGCTACCAATATTTTACACAGCTGAGATTCTAAGCACGCGAGATAGAAAGATTCATGGCTCCAGCACTTTGCGTCCACGTTTCTTACAACAATAACTTTCTGTTGCACAACAATTGCTCTTCGACAAATATATGAATAGCGGAAGGTGAAGCCCTGCATCACCAATAGATCAAGCACTCAATTTTAATTCAATTTATTATTCGAATGTTGCAATTTCCAATTAGTCCGATGACTTCGGTCATATTCGGATGCTTGAGGTTTATAATCATAGATGTGGAAACACAGGAAACCTCACGACACCTGCACGTTGGCAACGTCCACAGCGTTCAATGAGGGTGACAAGAAATCGTTTACCGTCACGATTGTCTCACCCACTTCATTTTAAAAGAAACGAAATCACCTCAAACAGTAACTGGTTGTGAATGCATTGCCACCAGGTCAACTTACTATGAATTCGCATTCTTCCATTCAGAACAATTTTTTTCGCTAAAATCGCCAGTCATCTAAAAACGAGCCTAGTCGCAAAGTATTAATTTTCGGCTTAAACTGGCATCCTCTTTTGCCCTGGTCAATCGTGTATTAAACTTCTGATTGGACAGATGTCTTACAGCGCCCATCTTACAGCGCCCATTGAAAAATCCATTATAAAGAGCTTGAGAAAATTGTAATAAACTCAAACTGTTAGAAAGTTATCTGTAGTGTTTTAATTTTTAAAATTTAATAATTCTCATAATTTTTCGTATTTCATGAACTTTTACACATTTTTCCAGAAAGTATTAAATTGAAAAACTGACGAACACCGCATTCTAAATAAGCCAAAGAGCATTCCTTAAAATTTTATGCCACGTTTGTTTGTGCTACATGGTCTGGTTTTCATATAAGACATAACTCATAAATTCTTTCTCAGGACTGTATCAAAAATGTGTTCGGGCATTTGATGGAACAAAGACGCAAAACTTTTTCTGTCTCCCAAAATGCCTTTAACGTCACAACATAATTTAGTAGCTGTTTTCCTTTGTTACTTACTCTGATATCTGGTTGGCTAAAAATAAAACTTGGAAACGAAATAAACAAAAATAAAATACATTTGTATGTATGTATGTATGTAAGTATGTATGTATGTACGCACATATATTATGTATTTTGGTTTCTGTTAACAATCAAAGGGAAACATTGATATTGTTTACGTTTTTGAATAACAAACAAAATATCAGTAAAAAGTTGTAGGGCGGCGTACACACATACATACATATTTATAGGGAATTTTGTTTGAATCGAAGTAGGAGAAAGTCATGCCACAAACTTTGGAAAGTACACAGCGAGAAAACACTGTTTGGTTATTGCTTTTTTACATTTCATACGGAATAACAAACTTTTGGCTGTTTGACTATATTTTTGTAAATATAAAAAGGATAGTATTTGCTTTTTTTTAGAGTAAATTGATTTATCACCTTAACGAAATCCATTAAGAACTTTTTGTCCCTGCTTTTATTACCTTAATAATATTTTTTTAGTTTTTCCTTATTCGCGTCAGCATCCATCAGAAATATTCGCACGGTTGTCCATATTTTTTTATTTTAGATTTTTCCTCTAGGTTGTGCGTGGGCGCAAATTAATCGCTATAAATCCAGAATTTCGTTTCTCTCAAACTCAAGGTCATAAGAAAATGAGGTGTTACTTTGCTACTATTACGCTACCTATAACATAATTCTGACATATTTTATCAATTATTAAATAAAGCCCAGAAAGTAATTGTCTTCATATTAATAAGGTGCTAAGGGGGGGCAATTGTAGTCGTCACACTGTCTATTCCATGGCGGATGGTGGCAAGCACTCACTATTTTGCACTGATTCCAAATAATACACTTATAATTACTGTCTTGCCTCTTTTAATCAATATTTGACAATTTTTAGCCATCATGATGCAACTTGACATCAGTTACGTGTCGAAGAAAAACTAAATTTACAGAAGTTAATTAAGATTAACGGTTTCAGCAGCAGTGATTATATTTTCTCACACAGAAAACGAATGGAATAGAAAGGGTTAAGAAAAATTATAAAATATATATAGTACAACAGTCTAACTAATCTTCAAGACTTCAGTGTGTGCATAAACCCCACAAAATAGCTTTTGTAGCATAAACAAAAAACTTATTGGCTGAGGTGTTTAAAGAGCTTCTTAACTCTGTTATCAATTAAGTACAGAAAACACATTTATTTCAAATTCTCGTATTTTAATCCATGCAAATGAAATATT
The DNA here is from genome assembly GCA_932526305.1 of Epicampocera succincta. Lineage (NCBI taxonomy): Eukaryota > Metazoa > Arthropoda > Insecta > Diptera > Tachinidae > Epicampocera > Epicampocera succincta. Next base: position 67,857,224 of record OW052034.1, read on the forward strand.
GTACATCCCCGACTAGTGTAGAGTTGACGATAAATTAATGTTAAATAAAAGGATATATATCATTATTGCTATGCAAATCATGAGCTTGATGGCAAGAGATTATGCTGCTAAAGCAAAGTACTTTAACATTGCATGTACATACATACATATATGAAAAACCACATGCCAGGGTGACTAACCTATTTGTTTTAAGAGTGATTTGAGGGTTCAGACACAAAGCAAAGTTTAATGACATTTCACATGCTGGAATCTTGCAAACTATTCAGGCTGTTGATATCGGTGACGAAACAGAAACCACAAACGACATGTTTTTACATTTGATTTTTTAAAGATTTTGTCTGAATTATTTTTCCTTAGGCCTTTTGGCTGCAAAATGTTTTGTAGTCTTCGAAAATCTTGTCTTGCCCAAGTCACTGAATTACTGAAAATGCCAAAATTTATCAAGAATTATCAAAGAAGAAGCAGTTTAACAAATATTAAGATGTTATATGTGCATATATTATTTCTGGGACTGTTATTTAACAGACAAATGTTATAAAGTAAAATGTTATTTATTACTAATAGCTTTTTTCATTCAGCTAAATGTATAGTAGATTGCAGCTAAATAGTTTTATACAGCATAGATTTCAGCCAGCACTTTCTTTCAAAACGTAAACAGCTGGTGTCAGATGTTGGTACATAACAGAATACGTGAAATTAAGTCCCGCTTTTAATAATTAATATTACAGAAGTGACATTTTCAAAGTAATAAAAACTGTTATACAAAGTGTGAAAAACGTGGCGCACCCTATTTGAAATTACATCAGGACTTTTCTCATGCGTCTTACAGAAGTAATGCTTCACAAGTCACGCAGGACATGTGGCTGTTTAACAGACAAAAACGTGATATAAGCAGTGGGCAAACATGTTGTCTGTAGGTGCCCTAAGCCAACTTACGCTGCCTGTCATAAAAGCAAGATCATTACAAAGTTTCTAACGGAAACTGGTGCACCAAACTCTAGATTCGCCTCCTCAAAGTCCTGATTTCAATGTCATAGAAACTGTCTGGTTATACCTAAAGCGAAATAGATCCACAAATTTGATAAGAACGAAAGATGAAACTATAACTGACATCACAAATGCGTGCCACGAGATTCCAGTCCTTGGTAGACTCAGTTCCAAATTGCCTTCTAAAAGTTTTGAACGCCAAAGAAGGATGCACTTTTCATTAATTTAAATAATTATATAAAAAGCATGTTCACATACCGAATTCGCATATTTTTATTTTTAATTAAAAAAAAATATAACAAGAATCCCTTGAAATTTATGAAATCCGTTCTGTTACAATATATTACAACATACATTTCTTTCTGCCTTAAATCGTTTTAATGTAGTTGTCTTACTGTTATTATCAGAAATAAAAAAGAAGGGGTTTCCCTGGTATATTAAAATATATGTATATGCCGATTAAATTAAAAAATTAAATGTGAACTGTTTTGTATCAATGATTCTATGTGAGCAGACTATTTTTCTAAGTCATAAATATATATTTATTTTTCCCGTGTATAATGATTGGTGTTTTTGGTTTTTGCCAGTGATATTTATTCGCACATACCAAATGAATGAATGAATGTACATATGTATTTTGCTGTTGTTTAGTCAAATAGATGCTATTGTAATATTAAGCAAACAATTTGTTTCAAAGTTCTGTAAGCCAACACATATGGATGTATGTATGTATGTATGTACGAGTACATTTACACAGAACATTTGCTCTGCTGTGTGTCTTATGGTCATGCCAAATTTTCTATGGACATACATATTTGTTTATAAGTCCAATAATATAACATGTATCTAAAAGTGAATACTAATTGCTACTGTCAGCTTCTAATGTAAATACAAAAAAAAACTTTTAAGCTATAAATTGCTAATTTCTGGCACAACTTCTTTTGAGTCCAAAGCTTAAGGCATTATGCCGAAAGTCTTAAGAACACAGTTTGATCTGTATTGATGTATGATGCGCATTGTGGTCTTCCGAAAAACCGCACTTAGCCAGCAAATTTGGCGTGGAGTAAGTATCAGCCCCAGTTTTTTTTTATGTTAATATGTACATATGTATAAAACTAAGGGGATAGGGGTGCAAATGTTGTATGTGTGTACGTTCATGCTTGAGCTTATTAGCATTCCATTAAGAAAGAAAACTTGGCAGCAAATTATGTGATTTATTTTGACAATATTACATAAGTAAGCCGACTTAGTGGAGAACATTTTGCCAACATGACCCCCCGCTAAGTTTTAATTTACCTTGATCGATGATATGAACATAAATTGATAATCCCTCAACTGAAACCCACAAATATTTCGGTGATCGAACGCCAGTGTTTTTGATTGAAATGTTGAACATTAAAGTGGCATTCAGGGCCACATCTCTAGAGAAAACGTGAGGGCCAGAATAACATAAATATAAAAGTTTCTTAGGGCAAGTTGTTTTCTGTTTGCTTTTATAAATAAATAATCATAAACCAAATTATATGTGACAGACATAAGTACAAGAGCAACTGAAGTTTTGTTTGATTGAGGACAAAACTCATTTTAGATAGAAACCTACACTTAAAGAAAAACCTGTTGTGAAGGTTATAATGTTCTAAGGGCAACATAACATTGTAGCATAATATGCTTAATACGAATAATATAACATGATTGCAGCCAAAATTAGCCTTCTTAATATCTCATAGATATAAAATAATAGCACCGTTTTCATGATGAACTTTTTCTGCAATGTCAGAAACACTTGCCATCGACAATAATTTTCTACTCTTGGTAACCACCTGTCATTCACTGGATCTAACGGATAGACAGAGACTGTCAAAAACCTTCGATTGTTTATGAGAACGCCAGCCTTACGTGACTACGATGCTGACTATTGAATGTAGGGAGAGTATTAAAACACACAAATTTGCCTTGTTTAGCCGTGATGCTCACAAAACGGAAGATAAATGTTGTAAACATTTATTTATTAAAAAAAAGAAAATTACATTTTTAAAGAACATAATTTATTTTTTACTTCGTTTACCTGTGTAATTCAAACATGTCTCTGGAGCATAAGGGAAACTGGGAATAATGTTTCTGCGTGGCTAAAAGTTATGTCAGCTGAAATTATAAAAGAAATGCGCAATTTTTGGTTACATTATTCAAACATACCTATTGTACATACATTACTTGTGGATCAATTTTTCCAAAAGAGGCAGCAGTGAAAAAATCCATTTTAAATATAAAAGAAACTATGAATGAAAATTTATTTCAATTACTGGCTTGAGACAAACTGCAAAATGTGAGTAAAAATATTTTGCTGGTCCAACGAACAACATGCGCCAAACATAAAAACTCAAGACTGTTGTCAACAAAAGTGAGTTACCGGTTATGTGAACATAAATTCGAATTCGAATTGAAGAGCACAGACAAAACGCCAAATAAAATTTTTCCGTCAACAGATCTCTGTTAACGACTTAAAGAGTGCTAACAGGCTTGATGTTAGTCTTCAAAACACCTAAATAAATGCCAGGAAACCAAGACTGAATTCCAGCGCAAACAAATGTTATCGTCAAAAGCCTAATAGTCGAATATCGCAAATAATCTTGGGAATCGAAGATGAAAGTCCTTTTATTGGGGAACATTTTAGTAGGCTCTAATAACACTATAGCTGTATGCAAATGGAAGCTGGGCGGGTCCTTTCCCATACCATCTAACAGAAATCATAAAAGACCCACCAAGTCACCACTTACACTTGTAATTGGTTCATGGTTGGAGTACACAATATACTCGTATACACGTAGGAGGGGCTTGGTATATCCTTTATCATACCATCAACTAGAAATCGTAAAGAATCCGCTAAACCTCCATTTACAAGGTATCTTGTTGCAGTATACCAGATTGTTTTGTAAGTAACATTGATTAGACAATTACCTTAAAGTCTCTCCCAATCCTTCATATTTGTTATAAAACCAAAAAAGATAATTAAAAAGTCCTTAAAAGCTCAGAGTAAGTGTGACGAAATCTGTTACTATTTTAATGAAGGACACAATTGCTGGGCGAATGGGCAAATTTGCTATAAAAATTGTCGGACTTAAAATAAGCCAACATTTGCTAGAAACTTGTTTAGTAAATAAGAAGGGGTTCGTTCCTTCGGAAAACTTATAGAGTATCAATTTAAGGTTTAGTGAAACCATCGGTGCCTAACCAAACCAAAAGCCTCCTTTGGTTTAAGCTTAAGCCTTCCTTAAATATAAAAAATTTACATTGTGTTCATATAGTTTGAACTAATTAACTGTTTACACAGGCTTTTCGATTTACACGTATTCAATTTTTCATTGCATTCAATAACGAAATACATGTATTTATATATTTTATATTTAGCTGTAGTTCGAACGAGTCAGTAATCTGAGAATGAAAGAAGCTCTAAATAAACTCTTAAATGAGCTGCTACAAGGATTTTTGAACGCCGCAAAATTCTTTTATAATAATAATATTTTTGTGGAACGCATCGTATCTGGAAGGAGAGAATAACGTGTTTTCTCTATGATATACGCTATAATTTCAAGAAAATATTAATAAACTTTAGTCTTCGAAAGATTCAGTAGCCCGAATAAAGGCTGAACCTACATCTGTTCTGTGTATTTAAAGAACAATGAAAGAAACATGAAAAAATTCCCGAAAGAAGTGTGACAAGAATTTTTTTCAAATTGTAGTAATTCTTTTTACAAGAACATTTTTTATGCACGATCTATTGTATAAAAAACGAATTAGGTGTAGTTCTATTTATGCTATACCCTTTAATAGCCTGTTCTGTCGAAGCATGTTGTTAGACGGCAAATAAGTTGTAAATCATTACAGATGCGAACAAGCAAGTTGTGGGCTAAATCGTAACATATTGTTGAACATGGCTCTGTGTCAGGCACGTTTAAGTTCATTGTCATCATTCACAGCAATATATTAAAACAAAGATTAAATGAAAAGAAAGAAGATATTAAAGAAACCATTTAAGGTTGGCCACGGGCAAAAACAAATGTCTTACATCCAAAATTTTTAAAGGCACAAAATATATTATTCTTATCGATTTGTTTAAATTTTGCTGCGAGTACAAAAACACTTTTAGTCCTTTTCGAAGTCAGCAAAAAAGAAATATTGTAAACATAACATATTGTGGGCTTCGAAGTCAAGATGTAACCCAAAATCTTATTAATTTGCTCATTTTTGCTGCTTAATCATCTTTTTGTGATAAACTAAAGGCAGCTGAAATAGGACTCTTTTTTTTGGAAATTTGTAAAAGCAGCAGAAAATAAATGCCCAGAGAATTGTTTTTTCTGCTTAAGTTTTTTTATTCTGTGGTACTTTTGCCTCAGCGTTAATTTAGTTGCTTCGAGTAGAACAATGCCCTTGAAACAACAGACCAGCAGAAGGGAGTAGAAAGTCGTATTTTAATACTTATAATACGCAGAGTGATACTGTTTGTTTATGTGTATTGCTTTGCTTTGTGCTTGGCTTTTCGTCTGTTTTTGTAGACATTTTCCTTCAAAATGTCTATACGTTTTTAAATTATGTTTGACTGACTACCTTTTCAATATCCCCTCGGGCAGCAGGTTTTGTTTTGGCGTATTACGAACTGGGAGACTCTGCTTTCGGGGGTATAGAAGGAAAAAGGTTCCCAATACCTTTGCAAGGGAATGAACCAAATCCCAGGAGAGGACTTTGCTGATATTTTACCATGGAGATGATACAAATATCTTCGAGTTACAGGTTTTGCCCGCTGTATTCCAAACTTGGGCATTCTGCCTTCCGGTTTACAGAGGAAAAGAGGTTGACACGGTAACAGAAGCTCTAGTATGACTTTCTTTGTTCAGGTTTTTCTGAAACCTTCACCAAAGGCTAATTCGCAGAAAGGCCACCAATGTGTGCCTCGAATGTCTTGAAAGATCGATTCTGGATAGTGGTGCATTTTTAGTAATCGAAATGTTCCCGAAGTGCTGTTGTCTTTCAATAGATTGCTACTTGTCGAAAGTAACAATATGGTGGGAAACTTACAGGCTTGTTTAGCTAAAGTACTTGGCCTCCCTATTAGGCAGTGCATTACATTACCGGCAGATAGATTTGCGACATGTTCGTCACAGCGCAATAAAGGTAATTGCTGCCTGCCTGCGCCTAGCGAGCCAAATTGGTGGCGGTGGTGAGCACTTCATCCATAAGGTTGATTCATTATCAGATTAGGCCACTACGGCAGGTGCTAATGAAAATCTATATCACAATCCAACGAAAGAGCTTTTATAGACAAATCAGACTGAGAGATTTCCCACTTCAAGCCACTTAATGTTCTAGTCACTGCGTTTTCTACACCTCAGCATAAGTTTTTAGCCGAGACTTCGATATTGTCAGTGCTGTAATGGCTCATGTATTACGCAAACAATATGAAATTATTATTTGGTAAGTATTTTTAAAGACAAAAAAAAAAAAAATAAGAAAATATTGGGACAACTTAATACTACACAATCCCAATTGAAACACATTTAAAGAAAATGCAGAGGACGATTTGCTGTATTAGTTTGTTGTGGGTTTATTTCTGTTTTTTATGAAATTTATGATTACGAAAATGGAATTGTATATATCCTTAAGCTGAGATTAGTGTCGGAAGTTTTTGTTTCTTGTTGGGTATTTTATTAATTTTTTTGAAGGTCAAAGCAGAAAAAAGTACAAACAAAATATTATCTTTGACAAGATTTTTCTCAGCTTTCCCTTTTAAATGAAAATAATAAATAAAAAATGCCATAAGAAATGTTGGTGTCTGTCCCTTATAGTGATTTATTCTTTTCTATTACGTATAAAGAAAATAGGTTTGTAAGCAAGAAAAAGAAAAACTTTAAAAGATAATAAATATTTTCAGCAGCCCATGAACACATTCTGCTTCTGTTCATGGAGAAAAATGTGTTATAAAAACTAGTTTGTTAAAAAATTTTGCTATTATGTCTGGTTAAAATCACGGCTGATTCGTTTCGACCTTCCGCCTTTAAACTTAATCAAATCTCACAATAAAAATAACATGCAGATTGAAGTGTTTCGAACCATGTTTAAGATTTTACATAAGATTAATGATCCATTTTAGATAGTTGTTTAGATCGCATTTGCTATTCACATGGTTGTAGTATAAAGTATAGTACAGTGAACTCGCGATAGTATGAACCAACTAAAACCCTGTTAGTTCATATTTGCAGAACGGTTGGTCACATGTGCGAATTAAAAAAAGCTCAGTCAGTCCTATACAAATGAAAATTTTAAAATCTTAAAATGTTTCTTGCGGTATCAGTTCGGTGACATGGAAATTTTTGAGGCGTACAATTTTTCATCTTCCAGGTCCTGTGAATGTGTTGACAGCACATTTTAATTATGGAGTAAAGAGGCATTTGCATTTGCGATGGAAAAGAAAAGACATCTTATCTGTATAATAAATGCAAATAACAGAGGTATTTCCCCATTACAGTACAATACAATGTGGACGTAGACATTTTTCAAAAGACTTTATTTATATTTTAAAGCGTTCGGGCAAAGTTCATCACTAAATTTTTATATTTTGTTATAAATGCAAAAAAAAAATTTAATAAATGCAACTAAGTTTTTGGTGCCGAAATCAGCTGATAGTAAACACTCTTCAATGATTCTGAAGTAAGTGTACTATAACTTCTATATATATAACATTTTGTTATGTAAAATATGTACCTTTTTATATATGAAATATTTTGAGCCTGCCCTGCCTCTAAGGAAAACTTATTCCTATGGCTCATTTTATCGAATAATTTGTTTTTCATAGAAAATTTGTGCTGACTAACTGTTTGATATGACGTTATGTATTAAAAAATTTAATATTAATTGCACCAACAAGCAAAAAAGCAATCTAACAAAGCAAAATACACAGGAATGACCAATTTCTAGTGTAAAGAAGAAAATAAATGAAAGAAATTCCTTCAATATTTAACAACCTACAAGCCGTAATAGAGGGAACCTAAATGAAGTGTTTTCGAAATACTCGAAATGCTATTTTAACCTCACTTTTGTTTGACAGTATTTTAGTATACAGCATATAATAATGTAAGAAACATACATACCTACCCCGGGCGGCTGTACAGTGTAAGAACGCAAGAAAAACGCTTAAAGCTCCTGTGTCTGGGAGGGTGAGTTTTTTTGTATAATAAACACACATTCAGGAAATCTATCGTTAAAGTATGAAAAATACATATTACATTTACAAAGCTGTAAGGAAGGTGACTCAGTTGTATTATATAATGTCAACTCGGACACAAGAATGAATACTCATTCTTCAAGTCATGGTCTGCAGCACGTGAATTCGTCAGCCAAAGTTATTGAAGGGGAATAGCTTAACTCAACAAACAAATAAATTAAAGAATGCTGCTTTATACAATTGATTAAAAACAAATATACAGTCACGTAGAGTGACAACACCAATTTCTGAATTATAGACTTGAAAAAATATTAATATCGATGTGTTGAGTGTTAAATGTGTAGGCAGGCAATTAAATGCGAGTTTTCTTGCCTTTAAGTGACATATAAAGCTTTCAAATTTATTATGAAAAAAATGACGTAAGAAAAACATAATTCTTTTTAGAGACAACTAAATATAAAGTTAAATGTTTGTATTGTTCAAAGGCTCTTAAGTCTACTAACAAATGGGCTGGCATCGACACAGAAAAATAATTTACTTTTTATGTTCATCAAACGGAGTTTGCTCAATTAGTTAATAAATTGTTTGAATAAATTTCAGTTTCAAACATCAATTGAACCAAAACAATTGTTGAACAAATATATCCAATTTTATCAACAGACAAATTATTATATGCAAGATTTTTTTTTTTTCTAACTTCAATTTATTATTAAACAAAAACTTGCTGACTGACCTAAATACATTTTTTAACATTTCCTTCAACAGAACGTTCTCTTTCTCTCAAACATGAGAGAAAAATAGCGTTCGTTGTTGTGTCAACAAATACAATATGTCGAAAATCAAATATTTAATAAGGATTTTTCAGAAGTTTTTAAAGTAAACAATTGACATATGAACCTTTTGAACATCTAGAGTCGTTGCTAGGAATCGAACCGGCAACTTCTATACTGTTCTGCCAACTCATCCACTGGGAAACTAGAGAAATTATTTTTTAGGTAAAAAGCTTTTGATTCGTTGTGGTTTCAATCACACAATCTGCGTAACGAGTTATTTTCGTCCGTGCGGCCATAATATTGCCTAAATCTCATAGTCAAGGTCATATTTCAGCAGAAAAGATACTTGTATTTGCAGCACCCTGTGCCAGATTTTATATTCATTATTTTCTGTTCTTCTAACGACATGATTTTCTAGTTTTCGTTAAGCTTGTGCAGTCTCTTTGTTCGTCTCAAATTTCTTACAAAACTTCTTTCTTTTATTTTACTGCCAAGAAAACAATTAAAACTTGTTTGCTTTAAACAATACGGTTTCTCTAAAAGGACATAAAGTTCTTCATACACAACACGAACGGATAACAGAAAGGATGTAACAATAAATAAAAATTCAATACGAGTTTGCTGCTCGTGTTTGTGCATGCAAAATCGTTCACAATCAGTGGAAATATGTTCCTACGAGTGCATATGTATGTATATATGTATGTATGTATGTACATGTACATGTACAGACATACTTTTATTATGTAGTCGAAAGTGATAAAAATAAACATGTAGAACAGGAAACAGAAAACGAAAAAGAAATCTACAAATAGTGTACAAATGTATGTTCATAGTTGTTTTGTTTCCATTGTTTGATTTGTTTTTGTATTTTTTTTATTGTTTGTAATTCTGCTTTGCACTTCGCTTCTGTGGGACTTTCATACAAAAGTTGTTTCAAGTGGTTTCTTTTGTGGTAGTTATAAGTATCATAGGATTTTGAGTCTAAGTTTGGCGGAATGTTATTCCGAAAAAAGGACTCGATTATGGGAGGTATATCATTTTTAGCTCACCTGTAGATAATTTCAGGAAATCTTTACGTTCTTAACATACATGTGTAAGAAAGGCAAGCGAAGAGTAGTGCGTAATTCCACGGTGGTAACAAAATGGCTCACGGAAGTGGTATATGGACGGATCCAAAAAAAATAAGTACGCAGATCAATAACTTTGAACAGAGGTAGTGCAATATCTCAGGAACTGTACTGAATACTATCCGAAAGGAGTGAGAATCAAATGCCCTGGGACAATCAATCAGTACTCAAGGTAGTTTTACTTTCATATCTAAAACGTATCAATAGTCTAGCAGAGCGATCTCCATAAAAGTAATGATGGACTCACTACACCATTGCAAAAGTCTACTTAAAAGAGAGAGGGGGCCAACGCGTAAAAACCACTGCGGAATGATAAGCCAAAAACTTTCGGAGCTGTGTTGTTAAGAGGGCGAAATTCGCTCTAAATCTAAACAGCAAAAGTCTAAGAACAATGTTGTTGCTTTAAGCATTTAAAAAGAATGTCTGTACTTGGTGTTTCTACAGTGAAGGGTAGTGAGGAATCAATGGTACCCTTGATTACCAACTGCTTCCTTCTATGGAAGTGTAAGGACTTCCTGACACTACCATAGAATTAGCTAGTTCGGTTCCTTGAGAGGAAGCGGAAGATCAAAGATGGTCGAAGGACAAAGCACCTTTTTGTGTAAGTCACCACTACCATTCATTCACCACTGTAAATAAAACACATTCATTATATCGGCGAAATTCGCCGAATTCGCCGAATTCGGCTGTAGATTTATTTCTATTTCTTGCGGCAACAAAACAAACACCAAACAAATCAATGCCATGTGACCATATTTGGTTAAACTTTTCTCTTTCTTATCTCAGTTTAAATTCTTTAAAAAACTTTACGAGTTTGTTTTCTTAAATTGATTTGTGTTTTGTTAATTTTTACACAAGAATGTTGTAAAGTTGTTGAGTTGCTATTCGTTCAATAAGTATGTGCGTATATGTACGATTATGTGGTTTATCTTCTCCTGCATATTACATTCGTTTCGCTATGTCTCGGTGCTTCTGCTTATTTAGCTTTTTCTACAATATACAGTTTAAGGTATTAATGGCAATCCTCTATCGATTTGTATTTATAAGCCTACGCTTATCGACTTCTTATACTTTAAATAAAACAGAACTTTGACCAATCTTTTCTTAAAGATGCATAAATACTTTTGAAGCTTTAGGTTTTTTTTCTATCAATAATAATTAATCCTTAAAATTTTAGTTGGCCATTTTTTTTTCTTAATTGTAATGTTAATGTTCCATTTCTAAGACATTATATTTTTAATAGGGCTACACCATCAGTAAACCATTGTATCAGCTGGTATTTTGTGGTTGTTATTGTGGCCCACTCGACTAATTTTCATAGCGAATTTATATCGACGAATTCAGCCAGTTGTGTTTCCAGCATCAGTCTGTTTAAAGTTTCTGGCACGAAATAGCATGAAAGACGCGCTAAACTTGTTGCCTTTGGACGGAACTAGAACGTTCCAGCAAAAACTTTTATTGAAACGTAACTAGTTAAAATGATAATAAATAAACTCTGCACTGCTGCTGCTCCGGCATTTTATTTTAGTTGTTCAAACCATCACCATGTCATTGGAGGCAAGTACTAATCACTCTCGCTTACAAAAGAGCCATTAGAGCAGCTAATTGCTTGAAAGCCTTCAACAAACAAGTTGAATATAATGACTTATAAAAGCTTTAGGCGTACAGAGTTGAATTTTCGTTGTGTAAACCTTTTATAATAAATCCACATATAATGCAGCCAAATTACACACAAATTCAATCAAACGAAGATGAAATGCCCCAATCGTTTTGCGGTTGTTAAAACTAGCAACAGAAGCGATTACTTATAGCGCATGTTTTTTTTTTTTACTAAATCATAATCGATGTATTATGCAAAAGCTTGAAGCAAATGTCAAGGCAGAAAGAATATCGCTTTCCCTTCCATTTGCTTCAGCATAATCAGAATATGTTCCGGCTAGATGGTGAACAACATCGAAATCAATAGTTAAATTTTAGGTGTCAACACTTTTTTCCATGGAAGAAAAGTTTGATCTACAAATAGTAGTAATAATGTGAGGAAATGCGTTACGTAACGCAAACCGTTCGAATTACTTAAACATTTTTGTGCATAAAAATTTCCAGCAAGTTGTGCTTTTCCATTTATGTGATCTGAGTTGTACATTTTCTACTCCCTCTTTGTTATTTTGCCAAATGTAAACTTAAACTGCTGTCTTACGGTTGACCTTATTACATCCTTAAGAAGCAGTAACTCGATAAAAGTACAACCTACAAATAGCAACCAACAACTACAACCAGTTTTTGTTTTATTTAAAGCATGTCTGTGGCGTTATTGTAGCAGCTTCAGTTGCAGATATTAAAATGGTCCCCTCCACTTTAAAAGTACATGAAACTCTTTGTAACCAAATCTATTGTACATTTAATATATTTGTCCTTCTCAGCCTACTCTGTTAAGTTCCACAAAATAAAAACAAAGCACTAGGAGGAAGGAGGAACATTTTCTAAATTATTTTTCTACTCGGTCTGCTTCATGCTGTTGAATTTAAAATGTTACTTCTAGCACTTATTTGTCGGACATTTGGTTGTAAGTGAGTTTTGTGCGTAAAGTGGAATATCTTTGTCTTTCCCTTGAGTCTTTCATTCGCTTCCTTGATTCGGAATTGTTAAGTTTTTCACTTCCAATAGTATTTTTTACGCTTTGTAAGTAGCATGAGGAAAAAAACAATTGAAAAGTTAAGGCAGAAATCTTACAAAAAAAAAAAAAAAAAATACTATAATTCTATTTTAATATGTTGTGGATACTGTTGTTGTTTAATATGTTGTGGACTGGTTCACCATTTCGAACTTTTACGTTCGTATGCATTTGCAGCTGACAAAATGAATACTTGTAATCCAATAAGAAGAGCTTTTAAGGATCCAGTGATAAATCGTTGGCTTCCTATTATTTGCAAATAAACTCAGAGGTTGATATCAAGTAGGGGTTTCAGTTGTTAGACTTAATTGCAAACGTTATCCTTCGAAATCGTGCAACAGAGTCTTAATCTTCAACGGTATAAAAACAAAAATAACTGAAATATATTTGTTAAAAATAAACAAACAAGAGGCATTAAATCAGAAGCAAAAATGTTTGCAATGAGACAGTTGGGACATTAAAACAGTTCACGCATTTGAGACAATTTAAGTCGAAATTTCTTATTCCAAAAGGCAGCTCAGCAGGTAGTCGTCACTCGATAATAAAGAACTGATATATGTGTTAGTAAGCGTGTTAAAAAGAGGAGTTTTTTTTTTGTAAATTGCTGCAGTGATTCATATTTTTAAAGCAGACGTCAATAGTAAAGTGAATGCTTTCTAAGCGGGGGACAGCCATCTGTTTCACGGTCGCTTCAACGGTCCCGAACGTCAGATTGCTCTACGAACTTATGCTGTGGCTTTTGTTTTACTTTCTGTCTGTATTTACTTCATTAGATGTATATGTATATCATATGAAACGAATCTCCACGAAACGAGCTTCAGATATGTGAAGGGTAATTGTAAAATTGAGGGTCAGAAACATTCAAAACTTATCTCTCAATGTAAAGAATGCCTGTTATTTATTACGTTCTACGAGTATTTTCGAAACATAAGCAAAATCACATCACACGTTTCACCGTACATGCTTAGAGATTACGATAGAATTGAGAATTAAATTAAAACGAGACTTAAGGCACTAATTTTTAAAATTAGTTCAATGTCTTTGATGTGTTGCAATTTCTGCAAACGCAATAAGCAAACCTACAGCCTGTTTCAGTCTACACATTTTAATGTTGCCCTTTAGACAAGTTTATTTATGTATGTATGTACAGTGCGAGCAAAAGCAGGGGCATGTTCAATAAGTAAAACCTTAAGGTGTCATAAAATGATAAACAACTAACGAAGTTTTGTACAGCATTTACCAATTACGCTTTATTATAGAGCGCAAAAACACAAATGATATTCAAAGTAATCATTACACAACAAAAGCAAATTAATTCACTATAAAAACATGAGGCAACTCAATTAACTCAGATTCGCCATCAGTATTAACTTTTCTATAGGGGTAAAATTTTGCCCGTTTTTCAGGATCACTGTCTTATCTTAATGTCGTATCTATAAATTTGGTTCTTAATAAAGTTTTTCATACATCTCGTCATACTTTCTACCCAGGAATATTTTCCCATTTCATCTTAATGCGTTTCCAAAGCATTCGATTAAGTTGTTCCAATGAAAGCCGTAAACTCTCTGTAGGTTTGAGATCTGGATTTTGCGCAAGTCATTTAACTACCTGAATTTTTTTATCCAACAACCAATTTTGGAAAAATTTTGTCATGTGTCTGGGTTCTGTTAAAAAATAATTTTGCACTCAGGGTGTAAATTTCAGCTAAATAAGTTTGAAAACTTTGCAGGCGGTCTTCTTTCTTTATAGGTCCATTTATTCTAACAATCAGTGATAAATGCCAGCAAGTGAAACAACCCTTGTAATTTATTTTTGAGCAGTTATTTTCCGACCAAAATATTGACTCCATTCACGGGGAATTAACGCCACTTTTCACAGACACACGACAAGAAATTAGAATTTCTTATTTTACTTTTTCAACTACATTATTTTTAGTCTTCAACCTACACACTCTGCTGTTACATCAAGTATTAAAGTAATTTGTTAAATTTATTAATATCAACATTTCATTTTAAATTACGCTAAATGTGAACGTCAAATGAATTTTATTTGAATAAAATTTGAGAATCAAACAAAGAAAATGAAATGGAAAAATCGCTTCATTAGTTATTAAAATTTTGTAATTCAAATTAGATTTTAATTGTATTTTGCTGCGTAATTACTTTTGTTTTTAATGAATTTATAATATGCCAGCACCAAAGAAAAATGAAATTTGCCGGCAATTAAGAAAATATGTATTAAGACATCAATTTTAAGTTGTCAAGTCATGTGAATTGCAAATATACATATTTATATATATGCATGTATGTACACAAATATATTCGTTTGCATGAATTTGTTGTACTAATTAAAAATTCCATTTCCATCCGCTAAAAATATATGTATATGAAAGTAAAAAAGAGTGTACAATTGTAAATGGAATATGTATGTATGTATGTAAAAATGAAAACGCACGAACTCTTGGAATTTATAGTGATATTATTTAACAATTATTTTGCTTTTCAAAGTAAGATAAGGTAATTATTAGCAATCAAAAATGTTTTAAAATTCAATCAAGAAATGGTGGCAAGTTTTGAATAGACATACATATCGTTACCTCAATATAGAAAGATGCTAAATTACTTATTTCAATATCGACGTTTTTGTCTAAATGCTTCAATTCGTCTCAACTTTTAAAAATCTCGTCGTGATGAGAAAAAATAATAAGTTAAGGCCTTTCTATGTTAAGAGAGCGATATGATATCTGACTACAGAGATGTATTGTATTACAAAACTGATATTTCAGGTCTTTGCGCTCATTGCAGCAAATTGCAACATGGCAGTTCTTGTTTCTGCACAGTGGGAAAACAACTCATAAGCATGAACACTTATGAAGGGAGTTCTCCCAAGCCAGTCATGCTTTGTACTACTTTTGTCACTGGTTAAAAAGTTTTACTTTTTCTTTGTAGGCTTTCATAATAAAGTAATAAGTAAAATATGATGACACTTAAAATTCGCGATGAATTTGAATTTAACTGCCAAACAAAAAAATCATTTAAAACCTTTTGAGTTATTAGATTTAAGCGATATAATTATGAAGAATATTAGATTACAAGACCGTTGCTTAAAGTTCTTACATTCACTGTACCAAATTACATCAAGCCAGTTCTGGTTTCTGTTCAGTGGGTAGACAACACATAAACATGAGCACTGACGAGGGGCAGGCCTTCCAAGGACAGTAAAATTATGTACTACTTTTGAACAGGGTTAAAAAGTTTTCCGTCTTCCTGGTCAATATGAAATAATAAGTAAAACTTGGCAAAGCATAAGTTTCGCTATGAATTTAAATCAAAATAAGAATTCACTTTTGAATCGTTGGACTTACGTTTGTGTATTGTGTAAGGCCTCATGATTTATATAAAAAATAATAGATACGCTTTAGAAATCATCTCCATTAACTTCGCTAGGGGTATTTCATAGCAGGACATAAGGGTGGCCTTGTCATCATTATTTTGTGCGTATATTGATTGCTGTTTGTCGGAAGCTGCACAAGTGATTGATAACAAAAATTCAGTGGTTTTCCTCAACAACAACAACAACAGCGTCGGCAAATCAAAAGAACAGTGATACATATAAATTATCCAAAATAACTACAAAACAAAGAAGGTTCATCACATGCCAGAATGTTAACGGACGTGATGTTTGGTCTCAACTCCTCCGCTTCAAAGCTACACAAATAACTACTACGATACCACAATTAAGGATAATAAATGATATTCTTACAACTTAACAATAAGTTCCGAAAGCAAAGAAGAAAGAAAAAAACAGTGTTAACAAATTCCATTACTGTTATCAACACATTTATTTTATAAAATAAATGAAATGAATCAAATAACAGATCAGGCCCGAACAGCAGAAATATGAGCAATAAAATTATTCCGCACAGACACACAAAAATATTGTTAAGTTAAGCCACGCAAACACAAGCAAATACATACATTAAAAGCCCAGCCAAACACATGCATATCGAATACACACACACACACACACACCCACCCCCAAACACATACACACTGATACATTCATAGTAACAGGAGCGAGAACAATAAATGTGATTGTTTTTGTCTGGTACATCGCAGTGTAGACAAGTGCGAATTAGTAATGAGCTGTTGTACAGCAATTGCCACAAAACAATGTGCAGGAGAAAACCAGTCGAGGAATACGAGGACAATGTACATGACCAAATAATTTGTTAGCAAGCAAAATTTTGCCAGCCGCAGAATAAAAGGAACATCCAAGAAAATTATTGTTCTTCTTTTTCTTTTTATGTATTTTTAAAAGAATAATCACACAAGCGCTATTCAAAGCATTAACACATTTAGTGTTTATGTAAAATAAAAAACAGCTTTTAACTCTTTTTATCTACTAGTATTAACAATCGACTTTATAGGGAAATGAAAAACATATTCGAAATCACCATAAACGAAAGCGTTTGTAACTATTCTTCTGTATACGGCCTTTGGACGCAATTGTTCGCTTTTAAATAACAAAGAAATCACTTCTACCCTTAAGTCTCTAATTAAATCTTTTACTTGAATTTTTGAATTTTCTGCTTTTTTTTCTCTGCCGTCAACATTAAGCAAGTGTGTGTATTAAGAAGTTATACATTCTGGGGCTTAAGTGGCAACAGAACAAAAAAAAAAAAACACTGTTTCAAACAACAGCTTCAAAGACAACCAGAACAATAAGCCAAAGAACAAATGATTTTAGGTTAGTGTTTCTGACAGCCTCTATGGCATTTTGTGACAGAAAGCAAAGAGAGCGAATGAATGAAGATAAAGCATATCTGTCATGTGACCTCAAAGTGCCTGCGAGTGCAAACGAAGTGATTAAAGTACAAGAAAAGCTGCTGGAGAATTTTAATAAAAATTTAATGACCACAATTGAAACGGCGCCGGAATTCGTGATAAAGAAAAAGTAGAAGAGTAGGTCTTATTAGATGACTGATAGTAGATACTGTTAAGGTGTATCCGAACTTTGTAGTTAAAGGTTCACGTGCGTTCACTATATTTTTAAAGTGTTAAATATTTTTGGTAGTTTTTCTATGAACTTACAAGAGAATAAAACAACGATTTAATGAATGCAAAAAAATGATTAAATTGTTTAATTTAGAAATGACAATTAATTTGAATAATAATTAAGAGAATGTTTTTAACAATTTAAAGGAAAATCTTGACCATAATTGCACTCTTTAAGTACCAAATGAATACGTTAATCAGAGAGTTAGTGAAAATCTAATAAATGCTTTTTATGAATAATATATGTATGTCTGCATATATATTTGTATCGTTTTATATATTTTCTTAAACAGAGTTAAAATATATTTATACTGCGAATATTCTTCAGAACCTTGAGTACGAGTAGTCGAAAAAAAAAAACAATTTGGCTTCTGCAGAAAATAATATAAATTTGTTCGGAACATTTATTTATTTTTTACTTATTAATAACTTATAAACTGCAAGGTAAATTTACAAGCTTTATAAATACAGAGAATGGGCAAGTAACGAACAACAACAAGCTTGGCCGCACTCAAAAAGTAATTACGATAACACGGCAGCTGTTCTTCAGCCCAAAGCTGCTTTACGTCTGTCTATGTTTTCGTATATTTGAACTTTTCGAAATTCATAATGGAAGGATCGTCCAAAGGACAACGATGTTTTTCAAAATGTATGACGAAAAACGAGTGTTATGTGTTATTACTAATCTCTTACATCTGTTTTATAAATCAAAACTTAGTTCTGTTGCAAATCGTTGGTTTAATTAGTCCACCACTGTGAACGTAATGAGAAACATTAGAAAGAAAAGTTAAAGCTACAATATTTCAAAATCTTGTTAAATTTGAATTTATTATTATTTGGGTGATTTTAAAATTTAAAAGCTTCCAGCCCTGCCCTATACTTCATTTGAATGAATAACGATTCGCCTAAAGGTAGGCAATGTAATTACCATTTTTAATTTTTTTTATATTTCATTTTGTTCCTTGGGGGGAAATCCATCATGATTGATTTCGGGTGAAAATTAAATAAAATGGATGGACTTTTGTTGTTCCTATCTAACCGCAGGCCATTTAAAAATTGTATTCATTTTATTTTTAATTTAAGACAAAAGAGAAAATGGTGCAAAGAGTCAAACAGATGTTAAACTCACTTGTCAAAGATTTTGATCAAATTTCGGAATCTAAATTTTGCTGGTCTGATTGAAGTGAAAAACATTGTTCTGGAAATATACGGCTATATAATATAATAAGAAAAGAATTTTGAATTTTAAATTTCTTTTTTTTTTTCGAAAAAATATTAGCGATAGGAAAATATGAAGACAAACTTAACTCTCTGAGCATTGGATAGGCTGCTCTATACGCGCTAGTATTTTTTTTTTTATTCATCAAGAGTTTTTATTTATTTAATTATTGTAATAATTAATAATAAAGCTAAGAGATCTGTGTAAGTTCATATATGATATGATAAGAAAAATGTGGTCGCTCAGCTACCAATCACGTTGGAAACAGTGCCAAGTCGAGGTGGTTAGCCAGGTTGCATGTTTTGCGCCCAACCTGTGTTGTGCACAACTTCATAGTATTTTTTTTTTTTTTTATATAAATGTAAAAATCGGCTATTGTTGCGCGTTGTAGTCGATTTCTATTTCCAAAAAGTTTTTATATTGTAAAAGTGAACAAAAGCTTCTTCTGCTTCGCAATTATCTATTTAAAACGCAAATTGAAATTTCACAAAGAAAGTAAAAGCTAAAAGAAACAAGGTTGCACAACATAAACCTAAACTTTACACTATATTCGCAAAAATATTATGACATTTTACAATGTCTGTGTAGTGAAAACGATGGAAAATTGTTTAAACATTTTTACATGTTATGGCTTTATTACTAGTTCTTCTCTGTCCACCACAGAGTATTGGCATACACAAAAAATAATTACTTTTCACAGTAATCAATAAACTTTGCGTCTTAATATTTATTTATTTTTTTCAACGAATACAAACAAAAATTGCTAATAAATGATAAAAAAAACGAATTTCTGCTCATTTCTATTAATATTGGGCGTTCGTTTCTATAGGTTCACAATTATAAGTTGGCGGCACTGTTTTATTTAACCACCTGTTTAACAGCTGGTAGTTAGTCGTGTTTAGTTTGGCTAGACATTTTATCATGGATAGACTTGCAATAGAATAACACTTGCAAATGTTGTTTAAATTCGGGTAAATTGATATTGATTTCCATGCAAAATTTTGTTTTGCTATGAAGCCGATTTTTAATTGAATGGGTGCATAAATAAGCAGAATTGCCCCATTCGGAGTGAGTATAATTCACAAGCCACTGTCAAAATCCATTTCATGCGCAGAAAGTTATTGTTTGGTGCGATTTATGGTCTGGAGAAGTTGTTGCTTCAGAAACAATGATGTTCAAAATGTTACTGTTGGCGCCTTGTAGGCACCAGCTGTGGCGGCCACGTGGACAAAATCATATTTAAAGTAAGGTCGTAAAATTTTCTGTCCAATGAATCCTGTTTCAATGATATTAAAAATATATTTCTTGATTTTATGTTTTAAATTTGTGTAACTCTTAAAAAAACACTCTATACTTTCAAAAAATGATTCGAAATGGGGTGAACATTTTACATGTTGTGGATGTCTCTTCACATTAATAGATAAATATTATGTTTTGATTTAATTTCATAAAATAATATTACCAACACTTTTGCATTTACACATTCTTGGCTTTTTAACAATAGCCATACGATTTTGGCCGACAGCACACCCAAAGTTACGTTTCAGAGTACTCCAGGTCATAAACGTTGGTTTCATGTACATAATTACTTTCTTACCACAAATTCACAGCATTCCGTCTTAAATGTTTAGAACAAACCATGAAAAAGATGCAGTTTATTGGCGAAAAAGTGAAAAACTTTTCTACACGAAGGGTGATTGTATCACCTCACTATGAAATGCGTTTCTGGACTCTTCTACCCGATATAGTATTTTGTATTCTCTAAGTTGAGTGGTGTTGTGTGTTTTTCTTTACTTTTTCCATAAAAACATTTTATTTTTGACTGCAAATACAAATGAAGTCATTAAAAGTAATTTTCTCAAAATGATGCTTTTATTTATTTGCTGAATATTTCTGCGGCAAAAGCCTGATACATAAACGAGTAGACACAAACATACATACACACATATATATTTGATTGATTGATACAAGTATGTTTGTTTTGATAGATTATAGAAACATCTGTATGCCACAAATTGCTTAATTTTCTTTATTTGTACCACTTAAAGTAAAGAGCGAAACGAATTGCTTTTAATGTGTACATTAAGTTTTTTTAATTTCTTACAAACATGATTATAATCAGCAATAATATAAAAACAAATCAAATACGAGTACTTTGCAAAAGTAGCAAAGCATGTTTTTAGATATTTTTGTACTCGAAAGGCTTTTTTCCAGTGAACGTATGTATATCAATAACCATATTTGCGACGCCAGGATTTTTGAATCCTTTTCTACATATTGTGTGTTTTAAATGCTTTTTTTTTTACTTAAAACTATTTCAATCATCAAATAATTTTTATATATTGTTTTCTTTCCTGTTGTTTATTGCTTAGCAACATGTTTCATGATTTTAAGATTTTTTCTTACTAAAACTGCAAAGCTTTTTACTTGGCTTTCGAAAGACACAGGGTATTCGGCAGGGGCTATTGGTCGAACATTGGAAACATTGAATTCATAACCTTTTATTTAATTGTTTATCAAAAAAAAAGAATTTTATTCAATCCTAAAATTTAAAAATTACGGCATGGTTTCACAGGAACATTGACGATCTGCTTACTAAGCAGGAACTGAGAATTAACATGACCACCAATAGTATAGTCCGCATCGATTGGCGACTTTTCGCTGATCGTTATTTAATTAAAACAAGTTTGCCATAATCTGTGGGCAATATAGAAGAGTTCCATACCAGACCACGGACACACAAAGTTAAAAATTATTAATAATAAATTATTAATACGAACATAATAACAAGCGTCTTATAGAATAGGTCCACAGCTAAGAGTAGGACGAAACAGTTTTTGATATATTGTATTAATCCAAAAATTCTTTAGGACAGTGTTTGACTTTGTTTTTCGTCCACTATCATTGAAATGTGATCAAGAAAGTTAAGTCAGTGAACCAACAGTATCTCCAGATCCAATATGGTTTGAACTTCAGCCAAACCAGCAGTATTTGTATCTAAAAAGCGACATGTCTTTACGTATGTATATGTAGGTTTCGTAGGCTTGCACAAGCTTAAATCACAACTTAACAGAGAACCATATTTTTAATTTCGATGAAACGGCTTTCAAAGAATTGGAAATTGGAACACGAATGCTCGTCGCTCACCATTGACGCTAACACTCTGACCGACCATCATCGTTTTTGCAGACCTAAGGAGCAACAACTCCGCCAGTCCATTTCTGTGGGTTTTTAGAGAAATACTTGCTGGAATGTTCTCAACTAAAAATTGGCTTCATCGCAGAACTGAATTTTGAATGGAAATTCAATATATTCAGATATATTATTTTGAGGAAAAATTTCAGCAATAGTGTTAGTCTATTCATTATCAGCTGTTAAATGGATTGTCAGTGTTACCAGGTCAAATATTTTAACCTCTACTAAAACCAAACATTACTTCTAATAAACTTCAATTACAGCAATGGAAGGAACTCTGAAAGTCAGCATCCAGTGTCTATTTATTTCATTGATTAGATTTACAAATTTTATCACCAGCATGCCAGACATCAGCACCTTAGAACGCAGGACAAAGTTGAAAGGAGCGGGTGATAAATAAAACAAGCGAAATTTAAGCTTTGAAGAACACCACAATGACTCAAATAATTTTAGACAATTTGCCATTTTGACCCTTTCTGTACTGGATAACAGTTCAAGCATTTTAATGCAGACTCACCAGAGGTCCATAAGCCATAATTTATGTAAGAGCATGATTAAGTTTACCCAACGTCTTATAGAAATCAGTGTATCTGCTGGTAAGCCCTTCATTGGCAGTTTTATTAGTTTTAAGATAAGATATTGTTAAACAAGATTTATAAAAACACATGTTAACAAGCCGTTAAGAGGGGTGAAATGACATCAGAAATAATTTTTAAACTTCTCACAATTGTATGTATTCATTCAGTTTTGACCACAAGCTGGCTGAGAAAAATATAGAAATCAATATATTTTTTCAGAACGAAAACAAAAAGAGATGAGTCGGCCTAATGTTTGCACAAACATATACTTATATACATACAGTCATGTATGTGTGTATATAAAATTTTTGATTCAAGAAGGATACAGTAACCTTCAAACATTTCTTGTTAGTGTTTGTACAATAGTTTAATATAAAAATGTGCAAACAAACGTACATACATGGATACATAAATATTTTTTGCTTTTTAAGAATAAAAGCAAAATATCTTTAACCAAAATTGACACATCAAGAACTCAGAGTAGAAAATAATGTGTATTGCGAATCAATTTGTGGTCAAAAATAGAAAGTATACTTAGAAAATTGTTTAATTAATTCAATTTATTGAAAAATAAACCCAAAACATTTTCAGAAATAAATTTAAAGCATATGTTCATATTTATAGTCAGCTGCAATGCCGAGCCATGTAACTAATAATTTTGTTACTTTATAGTAGAGACAAAATCCTAAAATGTCATGGGACATTTGCACTAGTAAGATCTGAAGTCGAGATTGATATAGTTCGTAGGCTTCATAATTTATTAAAAGAAACACTTTCACATCTCTCTTTTATTTAGTTAAGTGGTTTTGCATTCCATATAAAGTGTAATTTAGTATATTGAAAAGTTATTTTTTACATATTTTTATTCGCCAAGAGTTGATTGATATTTTAGGATACTTTATGTTCACGTTTTAGATAAGAGACCGCTGCTAAGAAACAATTCAGATCGTAACACTTTGTAATTGACGAAAATTCAAACAATCGCCCGCCAGCTGAAAAACGCAAATTTTTAAATTAATTTTTTTTCAAAATCGCAAATCTTATTTTTTCATGTGCTGAAAATCACGCGTTTTTATTATGAATGTGTCCAAAAGTCTGGCAGGATTTTATTTTTTTGGAATATATTCGCTAACTTTAAACTAAACGTATGAAGCACATCAATCAAATATAAGGACAATATTTTATAGCTGGAAATTTTCTGTTACAACCGATTAAAATAATGTATTTTTTTAAAAGACAAAAAATAAAAACATATTAAATTTTATTCAAAGCGAGGCTTTTGTAATATACACAAGTTCACTCAGAAGTCACTTCATTATTTGCTTGCGACTCCAAATAGCAAAAATTTTTGTGATTGCGATTTCCAACAACTCGCTTTTGTGACTTAAAATCGCATTTTTTGCGCAATGTAAGTTTCAGCACATGGCTGAATATGAAAGGAACATTTTATATAAATGACAATTAGTACAATACGAGACATTATCAGGAGTGCAGTTTTAAAACCCGCAAATTTACTGGTCGACTAGTTCGCAGGCGATGATGCGCCGTCGTGGATATTATGTTTCTATATCATTGATGATGATAAAATAATGTGATTCACACGTGTGTTTTAAAGAACATGCGATTTGAAATCTCCGAAAGCAGATTTCTGCAGAACTATTGGTGTTCTACAATTCACATCCACATGTTGTGTTTGCTCGTTTTTAATTAGAGCAGCAAAGGGTTGGTGAAAGTAAAACAAATCGAATTTTATTCTTATATCTGATAATATTATTATTACAAACAAAACTTTGGTCTTTAGTTTGATCAAAAAATTTATATAAAGGGTATTTTTTGCAGAGGTATAGAACTTTGAAATGGAATAAAACAAAGATAAAGTTTTTAAGTTTACTTTACTCGAAAGATAATCTTTCGATATTATTATTTAAATATGACAGGCGTATATCGGTATACGAAATACGTATTTCGAACAGAACCATGAATTTCGAAATTTATTTCCACAATTTGGAAGCGTTGTTCAGACGTCAGTCTATTCATGTTGAAATGCCAAACCACACTAAACATAAATCACTTGACAGCTGCCAACTTAAAGTTTTATACCTCCACAAAAAACACTCGTTATTTACCAACAAATATTTAGAAATGGTTGTTAAAAAATTTCATATTGTTTTTCTTAAAATAGTATTAAAAACAAAATATCGTCATCACTATTTCAAGACATGTAAAGTTATTGAAATTTTATAAATATTTGTTGAGTTTCTAGTTTTATTAGAAAGAAAAAAATTCAATTCAAAAAATATTGCTTTTTCAATCGGCATGTGATTGGAAAAACCGGGCTAAATATCTCGTAATGCTGTTTTAAAGTATTTTTTATTTTCTTTTTGTAAGTGAAGCAGAATTTGCTTACGAGCGTGCAAAATATAATGAAAGACTCGAATAAATATTTGCAAAACTATAGACTCAACAAATCCTAGAGAAATGTTTTTATGTTCGAAAACAGTAAAATCGCAAAATTCTCATAAAGAGCGGACCAGTAGTTTTTCATTATTACATTTTAGTTTTATAAGATGGTAGCGAATATTCGTCGTCAAAAATAAAACACTTTGGTGTAAATGAAAATGTACAGAACCGCGGCGATGGCCGAAATTCGTAATACGAAAGCGAAAGTGAAAATAGATTTGTTTCTAGTTTGTTCGCCGGCAGTTTCTTATATAGAAACAGGTCTATGGATTGATGGAATAATACTGTTTTTTTTATAATATTATTCCATGCAATAAGAAATTTATAAGGACGATCTCAAAATACATTCACCAACACTAAGAAAATCCATCTTTGGGACGTTATTTTTGTTTTAATATAGTTTTTCTCTTAACATGGTCCCATATTATTATGTATGCATTTATTTTTATTTCAATGGAATAATTGGGAATTCTAAAGAAATCGACTAGAAATCTTATTGGTTGGCGTCCACTTTTAAAAAATTTACGTACACAGACGAAAGCACAAAATTGTAACTTTTTTTAAATTTTCTTGTTTAATCGTCGTTATTGTGATTCACACCATGAATATAATTACCAGGGAACTCGCTGCAGTATGTGTGTATGTATGTATGTATATGTCATTTCTCAAATATTTTTCTTCTATTTATTTTCAGGTAAGTGAAAATGCACTTTTGTACTATCGTGAGATTTGCAACAGGTAAAATAAACAAAATTATTTTAATGCGGGTATATAACAAAATCCATTCTTTAATGCAGATGTGTTCGATTTTTCAGTGACAGCTGTTGTGACTGAATTGAAGCCATTTTGTCCAAAATTATATCCATATTTTTCTCCGTATTCTTAAGAGCTTCACAGTGACAGTTCAAGATTGCCAATATCTATACAAATATACGTACATGTAAAAATTATGGGGAAAGAAATAATACGGAAAGAATTTTGCTGAAATCTGTGAAGCAGCTTACATCTGTATAAGGATTTTTGCAGTCTTCAAGTGCGCGACACTCCTTCGCATTTGCTAACAATTGCGGCAATTCTGCAACTTTTCTCTGCGTGTGTTGCAGCATTTCCAAAAAGTCTTGCCGTTGCGTTCGACACTGACATGGCTGACAACAATTGCAGCCACAACTATTTCTTACACAAAATAAATTCGTTTGGCCAAAGATTTCTAAATTTTTCACAAGATCTTTAAAACGCTGCAGTGAACTCTCCAGCGTCTGCAACTCAATTTCAATAGGAGTGAATTGTTGTTGTAGTCTCAACATCAAGTTTGAAATATTTTCAATTTCTTTTTCATTTCTTAAGCTTTTCAGAAATTGCTCATTGACAAATTCAGCTTTTTTTTTAAACTCTTGCTGCATGTCCAGTATTTCATTAACAAAAGCGTTTGTAAAGGCCTCCAATTGGTAGAAGATTAGAGGGCCATTGGCGATTTCGTTTTCAGTTGCGGAAGTACACTTAAATTTTGACATTATATTTTTTTTTAAATTTGTAATCTTTGGATTTTTTATGTTGCCAATGAATTTTTTTGTACATACATATCGTTAGCTTAATATAGAAAGGCCCTAAATATTGTTTGGAGAAGGCAATTTGGCTTTTATTAGCAAACCTTCAAACAATTAAGAAAAATATGTGGCTCAAATGCTTGATGCCGGTATAGCTAAAATGATATCATCCTTCTTTACGTTTTAAATTACTATAATTCTTCACATTCCACTTCCCAGATTTGAGATTAAAAAATAAAAAAATAGATTCAGAAATATTGCCCATAGCGCTGCATATAACATTTGGAATGATGATGTTACCATTTACCAGGCGAAATACCTTATAAGAGTATGCAAAATGATGAGGAAATCAGCCCTACAACTTCCAAGCCTGAAAATAAATTTCTTTTTACGAACGAAACTTAATCAATAAATTTACTACCATAAATGACTGCAAGTTTAGATACAACTTTGTTTACTAGTTTTCAATCAAAATTTTAATTGAAGTCATCTATCCATCTTGAGGATTACCAAAACAATCAAATGGCTTTTACAGTATCACAAACTTGACTTTGACACTAGTGAAGTAAAAGCAGAGGCGTTATTCCACACTTCAGCTCTAGGTAAGACCATGCCAGCAATACATGTATCACTTGCCATCTACCTCGAGCTTAAATAAATGATTTACTTATACAAAATTGTGCAACACGGCAAAAGTTTAATACGCGCCACAAAACCTTCAATCTGTGCCGTTCGATTCTTAACTTTGACTCGCATTTTCGTATATTATCAATAAACAGGGCACGAAAATATGGCTTTAATGGCCCCGTAAATAAATGCAGAGTTTTATAATATTTCAGATAAAGTAAATAGAGCAAAAAAAACCAAAAATGAATATTAAATAATAATAAATTAAATAAAAAGAAAAATCTCAACAAAACAGCAGCTTATTTTTATTTCTATGAAAATAAGGACGAAAAGTTGCCATAATAAGCTTTAATAATGGCTGTAATAACAGTAGCACAATGAAAGAGTTATGTTTTTCAATTTATTTTTCTTTTCCCCAGCCCGGTTCATTGACAATAATTATATATGTATGTATGTAAAATAAGAAATATATGATCAGATGTAAAAACTTACACTTACAAATACGCTCATGCACAAACATATAGAGGGTTTTCCGTTTGGAGCGGGTGGATGTTGATGGCGTATAATCGTCATGTTGTTTTGTTGGCGTCTGTCTAATCTGTTGCACCATGACAAGACTCGATTCAAATGCTACAATTGATACCAACTTTTGCCGAAAAATAATGTATAGCGACGAACATATTCGGCTGAAGCAAACAAAGTTACCGTATATGTGTTTTATGAGGCCATTCTTGTTGTGTGAAGGCGATATTTACCATAAACCTTTAGGTCGACAGCTCGAGCTCGAGTATAACCCTGGCCAGTAGATGGAGTTGGAACAGCCTGATATTGTAAAGAAATATCCGGCTTTAACCAGTCCTTATGAATAACACGAATCTATTGCATTGGGCGGGTACATTTGGAGCCCCGAAAATAGAGCCATGCACCCCATCCCTATGATCAGGAAAGTGCTTGATGTTTTGGCTGTCGAGTCAAAAGAGAAATCCTATAACCCGGAAAGCAAACTGCCCCAGTTTAAAATATGCCAAGACAAAACCTGGTCCTCATGAGCAGCCATTGAATTTGGAATTTGGTCATTTCACTTTTAAATTTAACCGCCCTTGTTGAAGAACCCTATGCTATATTCGTTTTCTTGAGTCATTGGCTTCCTGACTCATATGCATACACAGCTTTAGCTATTATTATAACAACTGCCATAAAAATAAACGCCCAACCCCTTTTTTCTGCCTTAAATAAATAATATTTTCTTTTCTCTTTTATTTTCTCCTACTCACTGTTATTGTGTCATTTACACACGCACACACAGGCAAACTTTTGCACCATCCAGTACGAGTGTATGAATACGTTGTGAACTTTAAATATTTAAATCTACATATTTTGAAACTGCTGCTGTAAATTGTTTTGTAAAATATTGTATGGCTGCGACCATAAATGAAATTGCCGCATGCGAAAGAATGGAAATATGTACTTTGCATTCGTTTATAAAATAGCAATCAATGTTTGAACTTTCCAATAATTGGCTAAGGGAATAAGCAACATCCAATTGATTTAGCAAAATAATTTTTGCACACAGCCACAGACACAGACACAGGCACACACACACAGACACATCCATATGAATGTGTGTAAATTTCAGTAGATTGTGAATTGTGCTTAATAAATTTCTAACTAATTGTGTTTTTCCAAGCAGTGGGCATGAATTGACTGCCAGCAGCAGCTGTCCAAATGCACTTGTGTACCTAGTAAAAATAGCAACTACGAAAGTTGTCAAACTCAACGAAGAAAATTGGTAGAACACTTTTGCACAAGTTGTCAACAATTTGTTTTGTACGTATGTAGTATATAAAAATGTCATAAAAATTCATTTAAGCTTTAAAATTTCGTTTTACAAATGATTATTTTGTGCAAATATTTAGAAACATCATTTGGTATCCGGTTACATGGCATTCGAACAAGGAAACTTAAGAGTAACCTTTATTGCACACAAACATGGCTGATTTTCTTAAACTCTGCTTCTCTATGTTTGAAATCGTGACCGTGATTTTTGATTTGAACAAAACGATCTTTTTTCTTTTTGTTCCACATAAAAACATTTGTTTTTGAAGTACCGTCTTGTTTTCTCCGATAGAAGGAACCCTCCGCCCTCAAGCGATCTTGAAGTGGCATAAATATTTTTTTATACATAATAACACACACACTTACATACATATAAATTTATAATTGAATTTGTTTTAATAAGTACGCATGAGAGTTGAATGACTGGAGATAAAAGCAAATTGTCTATTCTCTAAGGTTTGCGAGGTTAACTTTTCTACCCCCTGGCCAGGTAATAACATTAAAATTCCCTACCGGATATACCTCGTCTTTAGCGTGTGATTGGCGACACGTTTAAACGTAACAAGATTTTAGGGTGCACCACCAATTTGCAGGTTTAAAAACACGCAAACATAAAGTTGTTATGTTTAACCAAAATGAGGTACTTAAGGAAGCTGATTCATGGCCACACCACATGACTTTATATGCATTTCATGTTCATTTAATATAAAATCATGTTAGACGAACATGAGATACTCAGTGAAGCTAAATCATGGCCAAAGCACGTTGTTGCATTTGCACTTCATGTTAATTTAACGTGATTTTCGATTAGAGGTTTTTTGTATAATAATAATAATAATAATAAAAAAACTTTTTCTTTTTTTGTTATGAATTTTCCTACTTGATACAGGAAATCAACGGGCCACGTATCCCCCCTTAAAGGACATTATGAGCATTCAATATATTGACATTAGGCCCATATTTATGTTGATGTACCTCAGCTTTGCCATAATTTTATGTGGACTTTTGAAAAATTAGTCAAACTCTACCAACCAATAATACTGTAACTCAACATACGTACATATGTTCAATGCAATATATATGTGTGTATGCATGTATGTATATGTACTGGTACTACAAATCACTTTCCCATAGAGTTGGCGATACAGAACAAAACGTTGTAAATTTAATTTATAATCATGCCACCAGTAGGCTTTATTATTATACTGCACTGTAACCGTCTTGGAGACCTTTTGTCATATTGTTTTTCTGGCAGCCCAGTTACGTGTACAAGAAACGAAATTACCATAAAAGTCAATGTCATAGTGTTTCACTTAAAATCTTTTCATAAGCCCATCCATGCAAATATGTTCAGCCAAAATAAAAAAGTCATATTTCGTAGACCATCTTGCAAACAATCTGCAAACTTGGAAAGTTTATTGAAAATGTAGGAAAACCAACTGCACGTTGTCAGAAGCAAACAGAAAAGGAAAATATAAATAACTTAAACGTTTTAAGCATTTTGTGCCTTTTAATAAAATAAAAGTTAATGTTCTTGAAAATGTCAGTAACAGCGGTTTAATGAGTTTTTTCTCTCTCTTTTTCATCGTTGTGATAATAAATTGCTCCGTTTGCTTTAAACTTTTGCTTTCAAGTGAAAGTGGATTAAGAAGGAAATGATTTCACTTCTTTCGTATAGAGTGAGAACATATAGTGAGCAGCGTTGTCAGGTAGTTTTTTTTTCTTAAAAACTAAACCAAATAATAAAGCAAAAATCGCCAAGTTTTTAAGATTTAACTGAAATTCCCCAGTTTTTTGAATATTTTTATTTAATAAAATAAATAAGAAACAATTCATATACAGTTTAAAAAGCACTGTTACACAAGTGCATACAGAAAATTATATATATATATATCTGAACAAAGTAGAGCTGGTAGAAATTTTGGAATCAGGTTTCTTCAAAAATAATATCTTTTCAAAAAGCTTTACTTCGTAAATTTTACTTTTTTAAATTCCAGAAAACAAAGAAAAACTGCCGCTTGAACTAGCAGGAAAAAAATTAAAAATTTTGATAATAAATTACATAGTACGAAGACAACTTGTGATGCTTCTAGGCATTATATGGCAAGATGGTAATTTGGTTTTTTCCGTGAAATCTACCGACTTTCAAACACCTTTATTGGGAATCTAGCAATATTTGCTCTAAAATATAGTATTACTTAGTTATTGTATAGACAAGCAAATAGTGAAATCCCCTACAAGCCCAATTTGCCATTAGGTGTTTTTCCCCCTAAACTTGCCCGTAAATGAAGTAAAGGGGAAAACCTTTTAGAGGGCAACTCTGGCAGAGTAATAACATACATAGAGAGAGAGAGAGAGAGTGCGAGAGACTTGTCTACCGGAATACCATTTCACTCATAGCTGGCGTTATTTTGATTTTCACATTAACATCAGCTTTATCGTCCCCGTTATCATCAGCAGCACGAAAAACAAACATTCCTAAAACGGAAGGAAAGACTATACAAATATTATGTTTTATGAAATAATATAGATTCAAAGGATTTCCTTTGCTTTTTCTTACAAGCAAATGCAATTAGTTGCCGAAGTACTCGTACATTTTGTAATGCTTTAAAAGCAGGAGGTGTTGTAATCGAATCAAAGTTCAAGACAATAAAATTTTTTCACTCATATACCAGCATTAAATTAATATAATGGCAGTCAAGCGCTCGTATATAATTGCGTTTTAAAAATAACATTTTAAAGGTAAATCTAATTATAAAAATATTATTACTGAGGATAAAGAAACACTGAAAATAAAATGAAAAACGGTAGAAATAAGAGAGACATAAAAAATCCCAAACAGTTCGTTTGATTGTGGATTCGTATATGCAGCTTCATACTCGTATGGGTCAAAAACTGAACGTAAGAGTTCAGTAACAAACATTTTATGACAAAAGTATTATTTAATGGCAAGTGTGTAATAACTCAGTGGTGATGAAAATCAAAAAAACGCAAAGAAGCTTCAAACTATCATATATTCACAACTACCTAAAATTGAGGAAATAAATAAGATTTATATCAATCCTATATACAGAAAAATTAAGGCTAATTTTTTTAAAAATTTCGTTAGAGTCAGTTTTGGACGTAAACATTTTGGACGCAAATTTTTCATTAAATATCATGAAGTTTCATAAAAAAATCTTAAACTTTAAAGCAGCAACATCTCGTAGAACTAATTATCACAATTTTTCAGGGACGCACCCAGAATATTAGGAAATTCCGTTCGGCCGCCAAGGAAGAATTCGTTTTCGAAGATACACATACAAAAATGTTAAATGGTTAGAAAACTTTTTGTTGTTTCGATATACAGCCATTTAAATTAAAAAAGCAAAAAAAAAAGAACTAATGGAATTTTTCTCACTTATGAACACAACAGTTTTCGAATTTAGTCCATTTTCAAACTCCTTTTTAATTTATCATAAATAGCACATATGTACGTAAATGTAAAAAAATAAAACTTACTCAAAAAAAGAATATTAAAAACTAACAAAAAAAAAATTTCATTACGCTGTTTGTACATGTTTTTCATTATTCATTCATTTCCTGTAAAATGAGCCAGTGACAAAAACAAAGTAAAAATAAGGAAATATTTTTTAATGGAAATAAAACTGCAAGGGATAATACATACGAGGTGTGTTCAACAAATTTGACGAATTTGAATTTGTCCTAAAAAATCTTTATTTATTGCCCTGCAAAGTAGGCAGTCCCGCCAGTGTTCTTTTCCAATGCTCGAAACAGCTCTGATATGCACTTTTTGTATGTCCTTGAACTGTTTTAGCGATTTTGTGTTGTCTTCTCAATTGTCGCAAACCACTATCCTTTGATGGATGTCTTCAATCTTGTGAACAGGAAAACGTTTGTGTAGGGAGGTCCAAATCTGGTGAGTAACGTGACTGAAAAAACAAAAACTTACAAGAAATACAATTCTCAATAATTTTTCCCATAATGATTGTCAACACTTTGATCAGTTTTTGATGTTACGAAACTCCCAGGGTGAACGGGCTATATCTCGACTTCCTTTGAAAAGCCTCTACGACTAGTAAAAATCTTTCTGACTCAGAGAACAATCTTTACATACCATTATTAACATTTCGCTTAATTCTAATTTTTACACAAAATTTTATGCTAATCCGGTGATTCGTTTTCTCTGACAGCGCAAAATCGCCGAACATGCAAAATCGCCGAACATGCAAAATACTTTTGAATTTTACTCGTCTCACAAGCAACCAATGCGTACAAAAAAGCTGAAACTGTGAACGAATGTTCGAGATGAGTGTAGCAACATAAAAAGAAATTTGAAAATTCACGATATATTTTTGGAACCGACCTCGTACATATATTATTTTTATTATTTGACGTGTTACCACAGGGCCATCAATATACAAAACCCTCACAAAGAAATTGTTATTAGTTTGGTTGTTTTTGTTTCAATACTTAATGAGCAAAATAAAAAGAGAAATACATGTTCACACAAAAATGAAAGAATTTGTAAATGACTGCGAAATTAACACAATAAAAAAATGAACAATATCTGCTCTACGAAGCCTCCAATGCAAAATAAACATTTTTAATAGTGATACTCGCATTTGCAGTTATTGCGTATTTTGAGAAAACAATTAATTTTCTGATACTCAGTGAAGAAATTAAGAAACGATTAATTTTATTTGTATTAAAAGCTCTTTGCTGAATAAATCAGCTCTATATTCGTAATTAATTCCAGTCACATTGTCCAACCGTTAAGCCTTTTATGGCGCAGACTTCATGTACAAATAAAGTAATTATATGGTTTAGGGTACTTCATCCTATTGCTGGACTATATTGTAGGGTACTACAATGCCAGTAAGCTTTTGCTTTGAATGTGGCCTTTCAGTGAAGTAAATCTCGTTAATACTTAACCTTGTGTCATTGCTTTTAACCACATTTACACTTATCCTGCCCGATCCAAGTATTGAAATATTTAATAACTTTTATTATTTTTTTAAACTCATGACACAAAATATGGGTTTCATATATATATATATAAACTTTCAGCTTTAATTCTTTATATATTCCTCAGCACAGCTGATTCCTTTTTTATGCTTAAACCTCCCTCAGAAATTTCACAACCATTTAAAAAAATCCAACGACTTGCTTTGGAATTCGCCGGAGTTTTGATGCTGTACCAGGGCATTTATCTGCCCCAAATTTGCATTCCTCATAACACATGATCGTATTGAACTAAGGCGAAATCATAATACGTAAGCAGCGTTGTCAACTTGGTGCGTTTCAAAATTTCTTCAATAAACATAAAAAATGTTGTTCTTGTTAATGCATTTGGTCAAAATAAAAATTTTGTTAGTAATCGAAATAACAAGATTGTTCTGCAAGTACCCAGCAGTGTATTGCACTTATCTAATGACAGAGTTTTCAGTAAAACACTACTTACAGTCTAAATTACTTAGAAGTAATCAAGTAATGCCTAGATTATTATTTATATATTATTATTATTATTAGATTATTATTTATATATATATTTATTAAAAAGTAATGAAACATATACTTGGTGTTTAATTGAAATTCGTTAAACAACTTGAGTAATTTGTTGAAAAAAACTTGATATTAACAAAATGTAAAATTAATGTTAATTTTTTTTTTAATTCTGTAAATTTTACAATTTTAAAGCTGGTGTTTTTAAGGACATCTAAGTAGCTACGAGTGGCTTCTCTAATAACGCTTTTGTTGTGGCATTTTGAATTAGTTATTCTTAAGCGAGAAAGATCAGAACTTGCCTCCAATGGCATCGCCATGTTACAGTAATTACATAAGACGTCAAAGCAGAAGTAGTAAAGAGTATTTTTACCAACATTTCAACTCATTACTTTTCAATAGAAGTACTGGGTACAAATATTTAAGCTGCTGATGTGTGCGCTTTTCAAAGAATATTCACAGGTATGTCAAAGTTTGAAACATATTTCCGGTTGGTGATCCTAAATCTGTTTTATGCGCCAATCTTTTTGGGGGGGGCTTAAATCAGCTGACTGAGAAGACTTGCCGCCACAGAACAGCCTACAGTTTTCAGAGTTTTAGGATTTGATATGCCTTCATCTGTACATTATACAATAAGTTGCTTTTTTTCATATATATATATATTTGGTTATTGTGTTAAATGAAATAAAATTTATTGCACGTTAATTTTAACACTAGTTTTATTAATCAATTATTAAATCATTAAGTTAAAGATTTCGAATTTGGTGCGATTAAAGCACGTGTGGCGATTTCAAGAGCGAGGTACAAAAAGATAGAAAGGAAATAGTGTTTTCCTTTTCCTGAGTTGTAAAAACTTAGTCATTCAAAAAGGAGTATTCATGGTTGGCATAAGCAGTGATGCCACATATATTACCTAATTTCTGTCCAGTCAGTCATACATATATATAAAAAAAAGCAAATAAGCAATCTGTAAATCTAAATTATATAAATTAAATGTAAAAGTTGCAATATGATAAATAAAAACACTATTTTATAGTTAAAAATTTTGTAACATGTTTGATAATTTACGCGCTGTTATTTGCAACTGGTTACCGGATGTACTAAATTCTTTAAAAAAAAATGCCTATTTTTTACTTAGAAAAAAAGGGGAGCTCAAAACTTTTAGTGACGACTTGAAGCCGTCATTTCTTTAAAGATGTAGTCGTTCGACTTAAAATAAATGAAGGAAATAAATCAAACAATTTGCTAATGGAGAAACAAAAGGAAGACATAAAAGTAAGCCAAAAGAAATAAAATAACTGCGCAGAATATAAGCAATAAAAGTAAATTATTATTGGATTTTATTTGCAGCCAACTACCAATTTGAGTGGAGATCTTGGCAACGTGTTAAATTACATACATATATATGTATGTATTGTTTTACAACAAATGATCAAATAACTGAAATATGCAACCACTAAAACCAGAAAAAAAACAATTGAATGCTTTGAAAAATTCCAATGCTTTTCGGCGTTATGAACGTCTCAATAGTTGTACAAATACACAAATACACTCTAACTAACACAGAGAAAATCGGAAAAAATCAAAAATCAGTTTCATGGAATTTTGCACGTGTGCAAGTCTCTATGTATGTATGTGTGAATGTATGTATGTATTTGTAGTGAAATAAAATAAACAAAAAGGAAAAGTGACAGTACAAAAATAATGAAAACGTTTTGTGTTTATTCATGTAACAGCTTTTTTTTTTGTACAAAATATTTATGTGTTATGAATAAAATTTAAACAAATATGAAATAATTTTTCTCTTATTTCAATTATTCTTCTCTTTTTAACTTTTGTTCTTTTGTTCGTTTCGGCAAAAAGGAAACACAATAGATACAAGTGCTCGTGAACATTTACAATAAGTGCATAAGTTTGTATGTTTGTAAATAAAAACTGTTACTGCATCAGAATTTACGTGCGATTTTTTCGTTTGTGCTATAATGTGCTATAGTGCGTAAAAAAAATTATATTTTTATTGTTCATTTTTCTCTTTTTTTTTAATACAAGTTTTTGCCAGTATATGATTTTCATTTGAATTTAATTTTGATAAATGGCAGAATATATATATATATATATATATACTTTTTTCTTTCTTAATGGACCAGCACATAATACATAATATCTACAGTTTTACAGCCAAAAATTAAGACTGAGGAACAGCTAACGATATATTTGAGCGCAAACGTATACACTCGCATAAATACTGTTTCACACGCAATGCTGTTTCTGGGTTTTCTGACTTTGAAAAAGTTAATATAAATACGTACATTCTAATCTTGCCTCGTAGAGTTTTTATCCCACAAAAATTTTTTTTTTTCGGTTCAACTGTTCTTTTTTTAAATCATAAATAACAAAGAATTATAAAAATATCTGCCAATCCTTCGAACTATCGTATTTTTCTTGGTTTTGCGGCTTAAATTGGAGTGACTTTGACGGTTGATACGGATTATGTGTCTTCTGTGGTTTGTGTGAGCCTTGAAAATCCTATAAGAAGAAGCTTAAGACGATCTAATCGGTCACTTCACTATACGCTAGATGAAACCACATTATCAGCCTGAATTAAAATCCTTCTCGTGCAGAATTTTCAATCAACTCCTATGGCTTGTGTGATTCAGAAAAGCCCTAAAAGAAGAAGTTTTATAAAATCAAAGTGCACGACCTTGTTGGTCAAATTACTTAGCATTAGATCAAACCGCATCAGCTCTTGGCCAAATCAAAATGGCCTCAAATCGTTCGTGCAGAATGTTTAATTTGGCAGTAGTTGCGTGGCACGTATCACTATTCGGACTACATATTGTCGGTGTAAACTCATATCATTCAATTAAGGCTTTAAGTTAAAGTTGATGTCCTGTCCTAAGCAAAGCGTTAAGGTCATCCATAAGCCAAAGTTGGCAGGTCGAAAGCAACACCAAATTGTGACCTGCTTAAAATTCTTTACATTGTTTTATGATTAGCAAATGGATTTTGCTCTAGCGATATCGGATATCTTGTTGTTGTATCCGAAATTCACAACTTTTCTCTTACAACGTAAGAATGTTTAAGTCAAATCTTTTTAATTAATCGCATCTTATGGTGAGTTGAATATGTATAAATCCACTACGTTGGCAATTTTATGTTTCTGTAACAATAACTCCCAACGATTAATGAGAATTACTTAATGTGTATAAAAACATAAAGTTTCAACTTTATCACAAAACACAATAGATGATTTTTCTTGATTTTGAAATCATTTTGTTCCTCTTACTTTCTTAACCCATAACAAAAAGTTTACCAACTAATTAATTTTATTTTCTTGAACAATTTTTAACCAAAGTTTAGTGATTTAATAAAAGTTTTATTTGAGTTGATTTTTTTTTCAGCTGCGAAACACATGACTTCAGGAATACCATGCATTGTCGCAGTTAGCAGCGTTGCATTTAGGAACAAGCGACATTGTTAAAGTAAAAAGCAATGTGCGTTTAGGACGGTAGCCAGCCATTCCTTTATTTGCGCTTTTATGCCAGAACTGCACGCAACCGTATAGCACCAGCTGATGCGATTTTAAGTTACCAAGCCTCTATGTACACGTATATTTGGGTTACATGATGTATATCGGAGAAGTCGCTTTAGGCAATTATTTTTATTGATACACAAATAATAAAAGAAAACAAAAACAAAACAAATTTCGCCCAACTATTTAAAACAGTATCAAATAACATTTGATGAAAGATGAAACTTTTTACAGTCTATGGAAAATCCATTGAAATTGTTAAAATGTGTTGTCTGCTTTTGCAAAAAGTTGTCTGGCCTTTTCTTTGTTTTCATTGTGAAAACAAAAATTTTGTTTACCAGTTAAGACAAGAGAAACAAAAGTTGGAGCAAAATATTTCTAAAGTGACGTTTTATGTGTTTAAAAAATATCATAAATATTTATACACGTACTTATATGTATGTCTGTACCTATATTTATATATTCATACGTATATATGCACGTATTTAATTGTTTGTGGTTTGTGAAATAAATTATTGCTACAATATGCTTTTTAAAACCCAATTTAAAAAGTTTAGTTCTGAAGCTTTAAATAATCTTAAAACCTTTTTCATTTGTTCGCACTTAAGCGCACAGGCTAAAATGTACAAGTTTTAATGCATTTAAATGAGGAATAATTTAAGCGAGATCTGGGCTAAATGCGTAATTTATGGTATTAGTAAAACTCATTTGAGGGCATAATTGCACATTTAAAGAAATCCATTCTTCCACCACTTAAGGGCGCAATCTAAAACCCGCAATTTTTCATGAACTTAAGCGGGGAGAGCAGGATTCGGTAGAGATATGTAGGTCGTAAACGTTCTAGAAAACTTCGGTTACATGCACAATTGCGCGTGTAGACAAAATTTAATAGCGCACAATTTAATTTAAAATAAGCTAAATTTTAATTATTATCTTAATATTTATTATAATAGTTATAATTATAATTATTATCTTAATATTTATTTTTTAAATATTGTCTTAAAACTGAAGGAAAACAAAATCATTTATATGTACGAATTCAAATGTATGTATGTATATTTTTTCTCTCAAATATTTGCTTTAGACTAAACACATTTTTCAAAGGTGTGGAGTAGCAACACAACTTATTTACAAATCGAAATCAACATCTATATTTTAATATAAATGGTTTAGCTGGAGCAACTCTTTCTTACAACTTGTCACAATTATTTCTGACAATCGACCAGAAGTTGATGTTATCATCTTCTGTAATACTTGCCAAGGTTAATGCTCGAGATTGCGAAACTGGTGCTTGAGATAAAAAATGATTCCTCCATAAAAACAATTGATAGCACATTTGAAAGCAAACGATATAACGTCTAATAGGCCTTTAAGTGTAATTTTTTTAACGTTTTCAATATTTTAACTTAAAAAGTATTAACTTAAACGGGGAACCTTCATAAATGGGGTGACACTGTGATTCAATATTACAAATTTTGTGCATTAAAGCGAAAAATATTTAAGCGGTAAACTCTAATAGTTTTGGTTGAGATATTAAATTTCAAAATTCAATTTTCCGTTTATTTTTTGCAGTAGATTTCTTTTATACCTGAGTAAAATAATTAGGGCGTACGTTGTGTGAATAAATGGCGTTATTATTTAGGCGCTCAGTTTTGATTATCCGAGAGACTAAATTACGTGACAAAAATATCAAGTTTTATTATTAAAAGTGTTTTATGAAAAGTTTCAGGTGGAAAACGTATATGATTATCGCATTAAATATTATTACACATACAAAAACAATAAGTCAGGGCAGAAGCAGAATACATGACAGAAAACAGCCAATTATTTTTAATTTCTCTTGTTTTTGACGGCAAGTTAGCATTTGACAAAAGGCCAGACAGACCTAAGGCGTAACTAATATTCGCGTCAGCGCACCTTTAGGAAAATACCCCACATTTTAATTCCCAGCTTAAAATATCTTTAAGTAGTTAAAGTAAAATTAAATGTGGCTGGAGTTCGTCATTTACACTTCATTGGGTTGGAAGTAGTCACATAATGTCAGAACCCTGCGCAAAGTATAAAGATGATAACGTTGAAGAATTTATTGTGAATGATCAAGCCCCAAGTTGTAGAGTACAACTGGCAGCAGGTCTGACAAATATTTTAATCCGCTGCAAACGCAAAATTATGACTACAAGCTGAATTGTGTATTCAGATGGTGGCTGGAATTTCGTTACACGACGATTGTGTGACAAAAAAATGTGTCTAGCTAAAATATCCAAAAGTCAGACATCGCCACAAGACAGTGCCGCCAATAGAAATATTCTTCGGCGAATGGCGTTATTGTCAGGTACTTTAATTTAAACACTTCTGGCAACAAAACGAAAATGATCTGACAGTGCCTGGCAACCATCTGACATTCACAACGATGACTGGTCTACGATTATCAGTTGTGTGACAATATTGTTGTCTTACAATGGACTGACAATATTTTTTGGTTAAAGTTGTAAGACTAAAATGGCCAGTTAACACAGTTATAAGGCATTTGCAGACATATTTTGCTGCACATTTTACTTTTGACCTATTAGTGGACAGAGATTATTTTTTATGGAAAAGTTCTGCAGTCCTATAGTCTGTAAAATTGAAAATTTGCGTTTTGAATGTGGAAAACATTAATTAAAACACTCAGTGATAGAGTACAGAAATAAAAGTAACATAATTTTAAAAAAGTAAAGTTCTTTTCGTGCAGTCGCATTATTTTCCCGGCGGCATAATTCTGTGAAAATAAATTTACATTTTCCAAAGACGATTGAAAACCTACAACACATTAAAGACCTCTAAACAATTTCAATAAAAATCAACTGCAGCTTCCATATTAAATAAAAGTTATCGGTTTCTCTTAATATGATTACAACATGAAAAGCAGACTTCAAATAGGCCAATTGAGTTAATTGCTAAATCATTTCCATTCCCATAGAAATGGCGCCAGCAATTGACTAGTTTTTAACTTTGTTTTTTATTTATCTTTTTTTTAATTTTTATCATGTAAACTTAATTGGTATTTAAGAGACTCTTTGTAAAGGTATTTACAAACTAAACATGAACAAAAACACTTTTGTTTGAAAAGGAAATTGAAAAAATGAAATCTAAATCAGAATCATATTGACATAAACTGTGTTTTAATTAAAGTGGAAGATGTAAAATGTGAAATAAGTTGAAGGAAGCTAAACAAGAAATTTTTTGTGTTTTGTGCTTTTGTTGTTTAAGCTGCTATAAGTTCCTATAAACCATTTTTAACTTCTTTTTTGGTTTCCCTTGTCTGTGCTGGCAGAATAAAAGAAAAACTATATGTAATTGCTATATGAAATATATGTGTTTTTAAAATTAAGTAAAACGCTTAAGACTAGATCTCGATTTTTAAATTTACTTAAACACATTTACTTGCAGCAGGAATGTGTATTTTCCTCTAATTTCCAGTTAAGCAATCTGGTTAGAAAGGGATTAAGGAAAGGTTTGAATGATGCTGAAGTGCCATAAAACAAGCCAATTATCAGATATGAACAAAAATCCTTTATTTTTTAAAGGACTTATGCCTCTACCGCACAGCATCGGCTGCAATTGTGTAACGACTTCGGTTATATTGAGTTTAAGGTGATTGGCCGCCTGTGAGATCTTGATATAGACATGTCGCTTCAGAAAGCCAATTCATACAACAGTGGTGTTAAATTAACATCACCCTTGCGGGAAATACTCATACACCCAGATCACTCATGCAGAATGTGCATGAGCCAAATGTCGTCTTCTTACAAATACGCAGTTAATTTTGTGTGCTTTATGTTTTTCAATTTGATATTTGTATAAAAATCCAACAGGAAGAAAGATTTTCCAGCAGAAGAAGGAGTACAGAAAAATTGAGAAAGTAAAATTTTTTTCATTGTATAAAAAAGCAAAATAGTCCACAAACTCAAATATTTTTAAGTCATTGATTAAAAGTAACCATTTGCAATTTGTGTTTTCTGCAACCACAACAGAGGAAAAAAGAACTTCCTTCCGTTTTCTTGGAGCCTTTTAAAAGTTCTGAATTTAAATTTTAAGACGGAAATCCAAAAAAAGTTATCTGAAAGGTCTTGAATTTTTAATATGTAATAACCCAGCGAACATAATAACAAGTTTAAATCTTAATCAAAATACTCTTCATTCGTTCTACTTCAGCATTTTGCGCGTACGAATAACTAATTCAAAATGCTGCAAAATAGTCATTAGGGAAGTAAATTACTTAAAAGGCTTTAAGACAAACAACGCATATTTGCACCAACATTGCCAAACTAACAAAATTCTGAAAAGCAATTGTTGATTTTTGTAAAAAATTTCTTCATAACCCTATAATAATGCGGACGGTAAATGTAGTTGTTATGACGTAAAACTTTACACAACATTTCTGTTAAGACTTATGATATTATTTGTTACTTAATCCATTAAATAAAAAATATATGTACAATTATGCAAAATACTTAAATACAATCAGTTAATGTTTTTGTGATAAAAAATTTTATGGTGAAAAGAAATTTTTGTGCCTACTGTTTAAAAAGTGACAGCCGACGGTGCACTTAAAATTCTGCACAAGTGTCCTTGTTATTTTTTTTTTTAAATTATTACAGCATCCAATTACTTCTTTTCCAATTTTATTTTCACTTTATCTCAAGTACAAACTTCGCAGAATCGGTGACAATGAAAGTGATGAAAATGATGTAGAAACGTCAGATTTAAATGGATAAATTCGTGGTATCGATTCTGACGCCATTATAAAGAACGCACAACCCTTTAATGGAGCCCAGAGCATTATTGCACCCAACAAACGTCTACAGATCGGTTAGAGGAAGAACCCTGACAACATTTATATTCACTGACTCCAGGCTAATTAACACGACCTCCAACTCAATAAGCCCAGC
The DNA here is from genome assembly GCA_932526305.1 of Epicampocera succincta. Lineage (NCBI taxonomy): Eukaryota > Metazoa > Arthropoda > Insecta > Diptera > Tachinidae > Epicampocera > Epicampocera succincta. Next base: position 67,900,479 of record OW052034.1, read on the forward strand.
CCATGGCTGTGGAAAAAAATTTAAAGCAAATAGCGAAGCAATAAGAAAATTTAAGTTTATCGTTTGACTCACAGATCTCACACTGCCACTAATGTCTGTTGCTTGTACTCCTACAATTAGTTACGATTTTAAAGTTTACGTTAAATCACACGTTTTGGATCCAGGTTCACTTCTTGATATTTTTAATCTCACTTACTCGACTCTCTTACAAATTATATTAAAGTTTTAATAGTGGCATTGAAAGCGAAAACAAAACACCTTAAAAAATGGCAAAGACTGGTTGATTTAATTATTTACTTGGAAGAAATATGAACTTTGTTTTCAAATATATTCGAAAGTTTTAAGTGGTGTAATAATATAACATTTTAATCCACTTAATCTATAAAGAAAAGCATCGCTGTTATTTTGATTATCAATTGATTTTCAGGGGGTGTCAAAATAGTTTTGTCTTCAGAAATCTGCTAGCAGTTGTCTGAAAGTTGTCCAAAAGCTTATTGTAATACTTGCTAATACTTGTAAAGCAGCTCTGAGCTAAAGAATAGATCTCACGTCGTCGTAATTATGCTTAAGTGCGTTCAGGTTTGTTGTTGTTATTCATTAAAAAACACAAACGTAAAGTGTTTTACCACCAGTAATTAGTAACATGGCAATAAAAAAATAACACTCCAGTTACTTTAATAATTAGAAATAACATCGAAAAGAGAAACTCCCGCGCGGAACTAGTTTCTCTCTACTTGTCCCTTGTGAATGGCTCCATTATAAAACATTATGGATAGACTTATTTGGCCTGAATGTACTATATAAAAGTGAAGAGCATGACGTAAATTCGCCCACCATTTCATGCTTTGGGTTGTGTAGTGACCGCGAAACTGTATACTGTCCCCCCGCTTTTAATCTTTAAAAATAAGTTAATTTAAAAATTTGCTAGATCATCCTTTTAAATTAATTTTACTTAAGTCATGATTGAACATTATTGTTGCACTTATTACCACTTTTTCAATTGCAATCGTATTTCTTCTCTTAAATATGGCAAAACTTTGTTTCATTTCAAATACTTGCAAGACTGTATATGTTTATAGCTTTTTCTGTTTTCTTCGTTTTAACTTTTTGCTTGGCTCGGTATTTGTTTTCTTTCATGCTGCAGTAACTCTCTGTTGTAAAATACTAATATTTGATTTTGTTTTTCTCTTTTCAAGTGGAATTAATTAAACGTCGTTAGGAAGAAAGAAAAATAAACAGGATCTCAAAGTTTAGAAGTAAAAAGAAAGAAAAAGGATAAAGTTCAACGGGGGTAGAAAATGCAATCGAAGAAAAATTTAATATAAAAACTGCTAATTAGAAGTTTAAGCTATTTTATAAATAAGCGCTCACATGTAGTTGGCTGGTTGAAGAATATCCAAGTAATATGTATGTAGAGTGGTAGCCTTGCAATTAGATACGACATATACTACAAGTGCCAATATAGTTTTGATTACAAAATTTAAACTATTAGAAGTAATAAATTTTTATATTTTCGTCCATCTCATAACTTCACAGTTGGCATGAGATCAGAACTTTCTTACGCAACAGTCCAAGACACCAATGTTTTAACAAATTATTACAGTGATTTTATTTTCCTGAACACAACGTTTCTAATTATAAGGCCACCACTGTGTATGATAAAAGGCGAGAAACTGATGGGCAAGTTCGCAAAACGATTATGTACTGAAACCATAACCAGTTTGATTTGGCAATTACTGCAGAACTTAATAACGCAAAGTAAAACTATATCAAACGAAGGACATTAAAAAGTAGTCCTTGAATTTAATTATTTCGAAAATATGTAACTCCACCACAGCAAGAAAAACCTTGATACATTGATTTTTCATCACAATATTATGGAAATGATTGTATTATATAAATAAAGCAATTTTTGAAAAATAAGTTATTGTGACAAAGTTTACACATTTTTTAATGTCTAACATTTTGGTTTTGTTGCTTGAAGTTTTTTATATTGCAAAATGGATGTAGAAAAGATATTAAAATAGTGGACATTTTGCAAATGAATTGAAAGAGAGAAAAAACTCATATAATATGTCAGAAGTTACAGCTGTGACAGAAACTACATATATATTTGTTTCATGAATTTATATTACATTTGAGACCTTGTTAATTTTTTAAAACACACCACGAAGCGACAAGAGATAATTTGTACTTGTTTCATTTATAAACATAATCGTACATACCTTCGAGTTGACGAATACACGTTTGAAGCAAACTTCTTAGAGACGATAAAAAAGTTTCACTTAAATTGTCATACGAATTTCGTTACCGTAACACGCCAAGTAATACAATTTTCTTATAATTTCCGGTTTTTGCACCAACTTTCTTGTTCATAAAAGAGCGATATAACACATATTAAAATGGGATGATAGAAGTGACCACCAACTGTGCCCATACAAATTAATGTTTGAGACGTATTTTCTTATACGTCTCAAACATTAATTTGTATGGGCACAGTTGGTGGTCACTTCTATCATCCCATTTTAATATGTGTTATATCGCTCTTTTATGTCACTACAGCGCTGTTATTCCTACACTGCTATTCGGTTGTATTTTGGCTGTTGTGTCAAAAACGGGACCTGGGCTAATTAAACACTGTCATAATGTTTGCCACTGGTCCAAATTAAAGTCAGATTTATTTTATATATCTCCTCAATTATTGCTAAAAACATAATTTCTTACACAAGTCTTACTTTCACCAATATTTTGTATTTAATAAATTTTTAAGTCATAACATTTTTCTATTTTAAGTACATTTGACTTAAAATATTTCCATTTGTATAACTGCAATTTCTTTAAACGCATTTAACATTTTTATAATATTATGGACTCTTCAGTTTCTTCGAAAGTCAAAAATTCTTCTGCGAAAACTTTTCCAGAACAAAATATTTTCTTACTCATAAACATCATTATGCAAATAACTTGAAAATTACTATAATTTTTACTGAAGAATATAAGTTTTTACTTAAAAATGATTTTTTTTTTATGAATTTAAAATTTCTACTTGCATGCAACTGATGCTCGAAGAATAGCTTTAACACATTTCCAAATTGAATGCAGTACTTCTGGCACTTTAAATATTTTAATGAATTAAATGGAACATTACAGTGGGCAATATAAGTAGGCACTTGAAGGCAAATCATTTAAAAAATAAAAATCATAATTTAAAAACAAAAAGTTCACTCTCTTACTGTCACTATGGTCCAAGTTTGTTTGCATTAATACAGCTTTATTAATAAAGGTATTACGGTAAGTTTAAAAATAAAGAATCATTTAGAGATTTTATAGTTGGGGCTTGAAGGACATGGTACCCTAAAACCATATACTTTATAATTAGTTTGAGAGAACGCTGTGTTAAGTTTATTTTAAAACCTATTTGAAATAAGTTTGAAATTAGCGTTTGTCACCCTTTCGATTCTAATAATGCCAAAAAACTAAACTTTTAATAAATTCACCCTCGTCTGTGTTTTTCTTAAATTAAAAACTGTTTTTGTTCCTGCCACAGAAAAACTGGAATCCTTTTCGTTTTTCCTTCCAGCAATATTTTAAATCACATTACTTTTATAATGCACTATTTTCATACAAGTTTTTTTAAGTTTATTAAATAAATGGAAGAAAAGTCCTTGATATTCATTTCTACTTTTAAACGAGACAGAAACAGAGAGAGAGAGAGAGAGAGATAGATAGAGACAGCGAGATAATAATAAAAATGACCTTCAAATAAACTTAAATATTTAGTTCTATTTAAATTTTGCACAAGTTTTCCTCAGCACAAAAGTATCTCTAAACATTTATACGCAAGCATGAAATATGTATGTGTATGTGTATCAATGTGTCTTCTGACACTTCTTTGCAGGTGTGTGCAACTGCTTCTGTCGTTCTATAAAAAAGTTCAAGCAAACACATGCGTATGTATGTGTTCACTTGGAAGTTAATATACTGCTTAGTCCTGTCGTTATGTGTGTGTGTGGGTGGGTGATTGTATTTCTTAATGTGAACTATAAAACTATAAAATAGAAGACAGTTTGTTTTTATTGCGCCATGATAAATTTATAGCTGCAACAAAAATAAACCAACATGGAACTAAACTCACGCGGATATTTGAAAAATAAATTTATAATCGTTTGTGTTGTTGGCTTTGATTAAGAAAAATTTATGTAGTGATTTCTGGTTTTGGATTTGCATTATCGTCACCCAGGTATCTATTGTCTGTTGCCGTCAGACAATAACAGATTACCTTTTTCCATAATGAGAATTACTCACGTTGCCATCTTCTGTCATCAATACAGTTGGCGAGATTAGCGAATGTTTAAAGCCCAGAAGTTTCGTAACTGAACTGTCGAGGTCCTCTTTCAGACTCCATTATTTGCAAATCATATCGGCTTATACGGTCTTTTTTGCAGCTAAGAGATCAATGTGTTCTCTATAGAATACAAACTGATTTAAGTATTTAGCAGGAACACACCAGGTCACAACTTTTTTCGGGGCTTGCCAAAGAAACTTTCCGTACTCGTCGTACATTTGTATTCTGTAAGCAGCACTTCAAAACAAACATCAGCTGTTTCGCTTCATTTACACCACCATAGAAAATTTGCTCTCTCGCTCTCTGTGATAAAAAAAAATCTTCATTTTGAATGTACCAGTAATAGCAAAAATCGCTGATTTACATAATATTGTTCTTTATACTTTATATATAATTTTTCATATTATATATATTTTTATTTAATGCTCTATATTTTTATATATCATACTATATATTATTTTATATGTATTGCATATTTATATGCTATTATTTTTTACTTTATATGTATTGCAATGTTTTTATATTCTGGGTTTTATTTTCTATATTTTACGTATACTGTTTTGTGTCAAATTTTTTTATCTTATTTAAAATTTATTTAATATTTTTTATATTTTATAATATATTATATGTGATATATTTTCTACATATACTTTTATATGTAATATTTTACGTTTATATTCATTATAATACATTTTATTTTTTTTTCATTTTTTGTATTTTAAATGTATCATATTTTTATTTTACTTTTTACAACTTAAATCTAGTTTTTTAAATATTTTTTATTCTATACTTTATATTTTATATTTTAAAGCTTGTATTTATTATTTTATTTTTTGTACTTAATATATAATTTTTTATATATTATATTTTATTTATTATATTATATATTTTATTTTGTATTCTTTATAATTTACATTTAATTTTTTCTATATATTATATACGTTATTTATTATTTCATATTATATGTTTTGTATATATTATTTTACTTTTTTGTGTTTAATATATAATTTTTTATATATTATATTTCACATATGTACATATTATATTATATATGTTATTTTGTATACTTTATAATTTATATATTATTTTTTAAATATATTATACTCTATATTTTTTGTTTTATATTTTTTGTATATGTTTTATTTTATACTTCATATTTTATATATATGTTTTATATATTATTTTTATTGTTTGTATTCTTTTATATTTTTTAAAACTTTAATCAATTAATGTGAAAAATTATTGTGCTAAAAGTTATTTAAAAAAAATGCAAATGAAACTTGTCCCCAGTTCTGTGTTAGGACTTACGTTCTTAAAAAAATGTATTTGAAATCTATTTAAGCAGATTTTCTAGAAACAATTTCATATGAAACTGATTTTTAGCTCATTCTAAATGAGGGGACGTCCTGACCTAAATTAGAAGCTTGTAATGAAATGCAAAAAACTAAACTGTGGATTTTAAGCTGCTGACCAACTGTTTTGGAGCTCCGGTTCTGGTCATGAATAAGCGTTTAAAAATGTGCCTGTGAATGCCAATTGATGAAGTTCGTTGATATTTTGGGCCCAGCGAGCTTTTGTTGGGAAAACTTTTCTTTTTATTGTTTAATTCCGCAAAAATTAAATTATGCCCGCCTCATTTGCATTTTAATGTTCGATATTAAATTCTTTTATTCGAGTTGAAAAAATTATTTTTCCGCTCTATTTTTTTTTCTTATTTCTTTTAAATTTTATATTTTAGTTTCCTCGTTGTAATATAAGTTGAAACAGGAAAAGATTTTGGCTGGCACAAAATAAAAAAAAATTGCTGAAGTTTGTGGGGGTCCCTTTGGGCCATTTTTAATTTTTTGTTTGCGTTGATTTATTATGAAACCATTTTTACCTTTTAGCAGGGCACTGGAGCGACATATAATATTTCTGCTAAGCTCGTTACTCTTGCCAACATTTGCGCCTTAAATAGGAGCTTGGAATGGGTGAGCTATTGTTGTTGTTCCGTTTTTTATCTATTGTTAATTTCGGAAGCCCGGTTATGTCGTCGGCGGCCTCTGAACTGTCAAATTTGTTTACATTAAAGTCGAGCTGAACATTGAAATGAACAACCATTTATATTCTTTTACTAAAATTAATATTAATCCGTATCCAGAATGAATTTTTTTTTTAAAATTACCTACAAATTCAAATTCAATACATCAGGTAATATATTTAAATAAACCTCGTCATGTTTATGAAGCTTTAAAGCAGATGAGTTTTATATATATTTGTTCAATTTCTACGGAAGAAAATTAAAATCACCAACAGCAGACATAACAACAGTGTAGAAAAAGTATTACAACACGTTCTGCTTAATGAGAACAGACATCAATAATGGCCACCTTTGTCACCTTTCGATGTCATGTCGTTCGGAGAAATCTTCTATTATTTTACTTAAAATGAAAAGCTGTTGTTTTTGCTGTTCCTGTGCAATTTGAGGCCTTTACCTTTCACATCTTGCGCTTAATTTGTTGCAGTAGTGACGCAACAGATATAGTTTTAATTAAGCAAAAAGCGCTTCCATTAAGATAATAGATCATGAAACAATAAATCATAGAATGACAATTCTTTTTCTATGGCGCAGTATTGAATTATAAAATTCTGGGAATCATTTATAAAAAGGGAAAACAACAAAATAAAGAAAAGAAAAGAAATAGATATTGTTTAAGTATAAGATGGAATATTATAAGGCTTTATATATATGTACATATATATGTATGTATGTATGTATATGTCTTTCCTTAATTGCGGTTTTGTTTACTGGCAAGAAAAAAGACATTATACTGGGTTCTGGCTCTAAAATATTTCCAAATGGCTATAGAAATTGAAGAAATAAGACTGATTTCTGAACACTTCTAATTATTCTAATTATTTTTTTCATATCTCTTCTTTATAGTTGCTCCATATCCCGAAGTTTCTCATTAGCTTGGCGAGCACACTAAGAATATAAGTTATGCTAAAATCGTTGCTTAGTGAGGCGCTGCCATCAATACAAAAAATTATATTTAATGCGTTTTTTTACCAAAATAAGCTTTTTTTTATGGTCCTCCAAATATATAATTTTTTCTACATTATTTATATTACATTAAGTCGTTATTTAGTTAATTTATTTTATGTATTAATATGTAATATTATTTAATATTTTTTTATTTCCTTATATTTGATTTAAGTTTGTTTTATTTCAATATATGTTATTTTAGATATTTTACTTTAATTTATTAAATTTTTTTATTTTACTTTATTTCATTTTATATTATCCTTTTTTATTCTATTTTATATAGTTCTATTTTATTTTCTTTTATTTTAATTTATTGAATGATATCTTGTGTTATTTTAATTAAATTCATATTATTTTACTTTATATATTTTTTTTTTATTATAGAAAAAATATTAATTTAATATATTTTACCTAATTTTTTTAAACTTTATTCTCCTATACTTTCCATGTGCAATTTACACAAACCGGATTTATCGAGTCAATTTAAGAAAATAAATTATTTGTCTGCTTGTGTAGAAAAGTGAGAACCAACTTGCGAAACTGCATGAAATAAAAGTACAGTAGTGCGGCATAAAATAGGGCCACCGTTAACAAACAAAAAAAACTGCAAAAGTAAAAATCGACAAAGAAACTTCTGAAATTTGTAGAGGATTATTAAATTGATTTGATTGAGCTGTTGCGTTAAAATAGAGGATTGTACTTCTGTTACCCAGAATTATTGCTTTGCATTAATTTAATTACATGATTTTGTTAAATACGTATATAAAGGTTTTGACTCGTTATTTTTAATTATAATGCCCAATAAATAATCTTTAATGGGAATATAGTATGTGCGTAAACCTATTGGGCTTATTAACTTACTCTTAGCTACCTGAGGTATTTTTATTGCTTTTATTGCTTTAACAATTTTAATCATAGCATCCAATTATTTTGATACTTTGATATTTTGATATTAACACAAATATTTTCTGGCCACAATATAGTTTTTTATGTCTTTTATTTATATTGTAATTGAAAAAATATAAGTTTTTGATCATTTTTTAGTTTTTGATGGATGAAAACTATTAAAAACCATTGATACCGCATTGATTGGAATAAAATAAAGAAAATGTAACGGTAATTTGAAAATATTTAGTTTATCTTCAACTTCAGGTTATAATATTTTGAATGATAAAATCAAAGTTTAGACCAAATTGCAAAACGGGCAATTATCACAATTTTTCACTGCAGCCTGAGCACATTTTTTTTGGAAACATTCAGCACGTATCGGACGTTTGCACTTAAAGCACTTATGGAATGTTTTGCTTTTTCACGTTGGATCACAAGATGAACAAATTTTAGGATTTTGATATCTCTTAATTTTAAAAAATTTTAAGACAATCAATCCTGAGTTTCAAGTCGAAGACAAAAGTCTGATATGGAGGTCAGGCGTTTCAAAAACATGTTAAAAAATACGAACTAAAAATTTGTTATTCCTCAATTGAAACTCGCCCACAACATACTTGTATTAAAATATAACTTTATCTTTTCTAAAATTGTTGTTACTTCCTAATTTTAAGTTTATGTTCGTTCTACTTTGTAGAACGTAACTGTATTTGAAGTATTTAGTGTTTTTCTCCCAATTCAACATCAAATTCAATTTATTGTATAAAAGAACTTCATAGGAAATATTTTATACTTGAATTATTGTTGTACAAAATAGGTTGCAGTTGGCTCTTGAAATGAAATATGTAATTTTTTGTTGACTTGTTGTAGCCTTCCAAGTGCTCTTTGACGTTTTAAAATGATTTCAGTATCGATCATACGCCACGTATGTTTAAAGATTGACTAAATATTTACCGAATTTCACGTTTAAATACAACATTTTGAAGTTCCATTAAAATTTTCAGTTTAAGGTTTCAAATATAAACTAAAAACCAGACGGTTTGATTTGGGTACTTTATTTACTGTTTGCCAGCTGGCGCTAAGAAAGTAAAAAGTGATTGATGAAAGAAAAGCTATGAAGAAAATATTGATTGAAGGAGATTATCTTGTGTAAAGCTTTTAAAATCATATTCTTCCTCATTTATAAGTTACATTTGTAAGTAAATAACGAACGGAAGCTGATTATTATAACTATGAAGAGGATATATTTGAAAAAAAAAATTTTAAATAAATTTTACTCTAAGTCATTGTAAAATAATCGAGCAAAAACTGTTCTCATTACAATTGTACTAATTGCTGCCATATGTGTAAACGTATTAAAAACAAATTAACTTTGCCGATGTGAGCGATAGATGAACAAAGTTCATAAATATACTCAAGCTTAAACGTTTTATCCTGCGAGGTACTGGCAAATGTTAACGTTCGTTATCGTGGGACGAGCTGTTCATCTGTAATTTAAACTAAAAGTATTTTTACTTTGAATTCCTAATAATTTTTGCAAATGGCAGCTACTTTAAGCTAAATAGCCTGCTAAGCTTAAATGTAAGTAAAGTTTGTTCCCAATTGTTTTGCAATAGATTTTTATAAAAGCCGTCAGAACCTCAAGAAAAAAACTGCTTTGAAATGAGAGCATACAAATTATTTAGTAATTTTTCATTTCCTAAAGGTATTGACGAATTTCTTTATTTTTTAGAGATTGTAGAAAATAAACATAAACATTGGACAGGTTCTAGCTTCCAGAAGTCAACAGTGTAAACAATTGCTACGAAGTTTAAGCCCCTTGTGTGCATTTTTATTTTCTTCCTCTACGATATTTTTGTTATAATTCTTTTAATTATTCTTGACTTCCATTTACAAAATATACAAAATATATTTACATACTTGTGCCATGATATCGCCAGTATTTTAAAACTGATTTGAAGCCTTTTTATAACTTTTCGGCAGCCAAGTTCAACTACCGCTCTTAGTAGAGACTTCCTATATTCCGCGTTTTGTTTTAATTGATTTTCTGTTATTCCATATGCTGGTAAGCATCAATGCTCGACATCGAAAGAGAAAGATAGTGATAGATGAAGATGAAGATGAAGATGAAGAAAGAAAGAGATAGAGATACAGGATGGTAGAGATAGTGAAAGAAAGAGATAAATATGGTGAAAAGGACATTTTAAGAAATTCATTTAAGTCGCCAAATAGCATTATAGGTAATTAGACGTTAGACCATATCCACTTGGTGTACTTAGAAAACTGCCAACCACCCAACACGTGGCTTAAACATGAGTGGCAACTTCTTGTGATATTTGCAAACGTTAAAAAAATACGTTCGAGAGCTTCTGTTATATAATCCTTTACATAGACAGTAACAGAAAGACGAGGCACCCTAGTTGGAAACCCGAAATGCGACCTTAACCAGACTTTCCATAAAATATTCCAGCTCCTTACAATCATCCTCTTGCAAGACAAGGATATTTGAATCACCGAAGCCCTTTATATGTTTTTAGGTTGAAAGCATAACCGTTCAATAGAGATGGAGGTAGAGATAGATCTAGAGTGAAAGTGAGAGAAAGAGAAAGAGAGAGAAATTTTGTGCCATTCGCAAAGGACTTCTCACATTTCATATTTATACTGATTCCACTTTTTTAGTGTAAAACTGGGAACTCCTAATTTTATATTTTTATGATTACAGCTGCTGGGCCCCTCTTACTTCATCCTTTGTGTTACCAGTTTTTCTATTGTATTTTATGTTGTTTTACGACAAGCTTCATTTATAATTTTCCACCACAATCATTTTGCTTTGTAGTATTCAATCCATCATTGGAAAAAGATACATAAAATATTGGATAATATTCTTGTTCAGTTTTACCGCCCGTTTTATACATATTTATTATGATATTTTACGACCCTCTGCTTTTATGTTAAAATAGCTTTGATAAATGAACGTAAATTCATTATTAGATAAATAATTATTTTTAACTTTGGCAATAACTAAAACCGTCAATCAAAATTTTTGCAACCAACTTTCGCAAAGTATTTTATTAGAATGAAGTATTTGTCTGCTGCCAGACCATCCAAATATTTTTTATTAAAGTTTAAATTTAATAAATTTAAAATGTAGTCCTGCACGAAAAAACGTTTCAGTGTTATGATTGATTATTATTTTATTTAATTTTTTTTATACAAAAAAAAAACATTAAAGTTTCAACAAACAACAAAACTTACAAAAATTTTAAATTACTCTGGGGAGCGGTTCATTAGATGTTCAAAAAAAAAAGGCGACGACTTACTTAAATAAATCTTTGAATTTACAAAAAATAAAGTTTCAATGCCATCGTTTGTTTAAGATTTATTTTATGCTGAAAGATGAGGGTGAGTTGCGAAAACAGTAAAATAACTAGAAAACATTTTTAGCAATAAGTTATTTTACATCAAATATTTTTATTTCTATTTTTATGGTTCGTAAATTGAATTATTTTGTTTTGGCTGTAAAGAAACCTTTATTACTTTGAGGCAAGTAATGAAATATGAAATATATATATATATATATAATATATGTTTGAAATAAGCAAACTGATTTTAATGAAAAGTGTGTTTTACAATTCGTACATTCAAAAAACAAGATTCGTATAAATACTAAATACTTTTCCAAGTTATGAAAAGTGTTTTTTTTAACGCAATTCTTATCTTATTATAAAGTTTCCAAAACATTCTTCTTGCCTCCAAAATTACTATTTCACAGAATTTTTGCCTATAACTCGGAGTTGTACGTGTGCATTTTTGTGTTCCAAACAACTGTCCATTTTTTGTATTGTAATTTCTCAATTGTTCTTATTTTTTCATAGACTACACAGCACTATTCTATTGCTTCTGAAATATATCTATACTCAAAACCCCTTAACAAAATTTTACTTTTCAAATATTTTTTATTGTTTTGTCCATTAATTTTTAATTAAGTTGATGTAGTCCAATCAATTAAATTGTAAAATCAATCACGTAAACAAGAACATAATAGGGACTCTGTGGTCGAATGGTGAAGGTATTAAAAGCAAATTTCGAAAGAAAATTTAAGAGAAAAAAAAGATATTGTGCGATTTATTATTTATTATTAATAAAATTCAAACTCATATAAGAATTTGTAGTCATATTTGACTTAAATGATGCTGAATTCAATATTAAAAAATTTAAACTTATTTGTTCTATTTTGCTTTGCAAAAACATTCGATTAAAAAGTAATGAGTTAAAATGTTAATAAACCTACTCTTCACTTACTTCGGCATTTTAAGTAAATAATTTGACATGGCGATCTTATTGGAGGCAAGTACCAGTCCTTCTCGCTTACGCATAAGAAAATGGCTTCTCCAACGCCAACACAAAAGAGGCGTTGGAGAAGCTATTCGTAATTACTTAGAAGCCCCTAAAACAAGACACACAAACATCCATTAAAATTGTCTAATTGAAAAATTTTAAATAACAAACGTTCATTTTTCATTTTATAAAAATCCAGATTTCTTTCTTCAACTAAACTACCAAATTTCAAGTCTTTTATATTATTATCAAGTCAATTCTTCACTACTTTTTAGTAATGCTAATGCTAAATAGTATTACGCAAAGATAAGCACACGAGCACACAAAATTCACTACTTTCCATTTTTTTTTCTCAAAACGCGCGGCTGCACTAGACAAACCCAATGTCCCGAATCCAACTGACCTGATTGTTGCTCCTGTGTTTCCATTTCAATCAAGAGGCGGGAAATTCATAACGTCACTGACATATTGACCCATTCCTGTATATTAAAAGGTATATATGTATGTATATATATGTATGATAATAATCATGTCGTTACTTGATTGCTTCTAAGTAATGTATAGGGTAAATATTTAAAAGTATGTTGTTGGCTAAGTGCAACATATTACAATTGTTTTTGCTGGGAAGTTTTTGCCAGTAACTTTAAAACCACTGTTTAACGAACTGCTGGTGTCAAAAACTGTAAGTCTTTGTTTTGTCTTGTTCTGTAAACGAAGTGGAAGTCAAACAAGTAGGTGACAGTCAAAAGGAAAAAAGCAAGCAAACACCTCTTTCATTAGTATGCCAGCAGATGCTCTTTACTAATTTGAAAGACGACATTTTATGAGAAGTTTTTGCTGCAACACAATTATTTTAAATGTTTTCCATATAACAATTTTATTGTCTCATGCTTGATAGCAAAAGCAATATAATGTTTAATACTACGAGCACTAAATAGTTTTTTATAATTTGTCAAATAAATATATACAAACATATCGCAGCTCAAAGTTAATTGATCTTTAGAGACTACATATATGGTTATTGTTGTGTCATGCAATTTCTAAATAATCTGCCCTTAATTACCAAAAACAAGAAATATATACATATATATATACAATAAATACATATTTATTAATTTATTAATGTTGGATTAGATGTTAAACCACATCCCTGCTGAAATGAACACGAATCAAGAAAAAAAGAAAGAAACTTACGGTTTAGGTTTTGGATTCTTGCAATTTTGTAAAATATTTGTCGTCAAAGAAAGGAAGAAAAATTTGCTGGTGAGTTCTTCATTTATAATGCATATAACGCAATTTATTAAAGTTGACATGTTTACGCTTTATGAACAAAATAAATTACTTGTTTTCTTAAGGACAAAAAGTAATTTCCAGCCACCAGAAAATGACGTGTCTTGGTTTATTAACTGCCAGGGAAACTGGGGATGTTATGAGTACAACTAAAATATACCTTTAGTTATTTTGTACATCTGTATGTTGAGTAAATGTAGTGCTTTAAAATTTGTTTTTAGTCAAAAATATAACCAAAAATTATCCAGAATGTGACGTGTCTTGGTTTATTAACTGCCAGGGAAACTGGGGATGTTATGAGTACAACTAAAATATACCTTTAGTTATTTTGTACATCTGTATGTTGAGTAAATGTAGTGCTTTAAAATTTGTTTTTAGTCAAAAATATAACCAAAAATTATCATTTGTGAATAAAAATTAATTGAACTCGGTTAGTGATGTTGACTTCATTGGTAGGGCTGGTGATTCATTATTTCGGTCTGTCTGTTTTTAATTCTTTGAACAGAAATAATGTTAAATTTTATTCAGTTTGTTGCTAAGTCTCTAAATTGCACTCCCAAGAATTTTTAAGTTTTCATAGATTTTCATTTAAGAAATTTATAACAACACCATATTGTTGTAATAAGAAATTTTGATTAAATGAAATACGTTTTAGTGTCAAATGTGGACTATTTAACATGCACGCGCATGACAAAAAAGAAAACGAAGTATATATTAACAACTCCATTTCTTTTCATAAAAAAAAACCGCAATGGCAAAAAACCCCTTAACAAAAAGTCATGACTCGAGAATTACTTAGGCAAAATGTCTTAAGCTGTGGAAACTTGCCTGCGAACAGACATATTTTTAAAAATTTCTTTTCTAACCATTCATTTAATTGGATTAATTAAAATATATCCAAAAATATTACAAAATCTCTGGCAAATACAATCCTGTGGCTTGTGGACACATTTTTCAATTCATAATTTTTGACTTTTGGTTGTGCAAAGTTTTCTCTTCATGTCACTCTGGAAATATTATTATCTTTAAAGCCCATGCACAGAAACACACCACTACAGACAAACAGACAGACATGTAAAATGCACACTTATAAAAATAAACTGGTCGTTTTTTTTGTTGTTCTTTTTTTGCAACAAATGGTTGTTAATGGCTTAAAAGCTTTTTTCGGTTCATATCACTCAAAGTAAATTACAATAACTTTTCTACCGCAATTATTTGCAATAACAGGATGTGAATATAACAAGAACACGCGCACACAGGCAGCCTGTAAAACTTTAAACATAAAAAAGAACCAAATGAGAGGAGCAAAAACATTTCAAATAAAACAAGAGGAAAACTGTACTGCGGCAGAAGTTATATGAAAAAATTTGAGATAAGTATAACAAAAAACACGGCGGCGGAAGTTCATGGATAAAACCTGCAAATTTATTTGCTATAAAGTCGTAATTAAAGTCATCAAAGTTGTTTGAATTAAGAAAACTCAATTGTACAAAAGTTCTGGGGATGGCACTTCTGTCAGGAAACAGACGAAAGAACATACTGAATAATAATACAAAATTAAAAAGAAAACCTATTTTGAAAATCATTCCATTTTTTATGTTCAAAGGTGTTTTTATTTACACCTACTAGTTCGATTGCATGATTGGGTTTATTTTGTTCTCTGCTGCAGGCTATTGTCTTACATATTACCCGCCGCTCTTCCCAGCAGCTGCAGCTTAATTGAAGTTAAAAACTTTTTTTAAATCGACAACCAATATTCAGCTGGGGTCTTAAAACTAACTCGTACATTTAGGCCTGACAGAGCTGTCTGTCATGACAGTAGAGAATTTGTCTTTGTTGTCAATCACGGTCATGATTAGGAACTCGGACAATAAATAATTGACAATTGAATTTCAAGCAAATTTCGTATTTGAACGTTGAAGTACAAGTTGCTACAATTTTTAACTATTTTTGTAAAGCCCACTCGTGTGGAGTCCCATTTAAATGATCATGCGGCAATCGTGCAAAACGGTGGGACTACAATGACCAACCAAGTGCAATCACGATGCGGCAAATCGTGTGACTGCTTGACGTGCAAATGCCAAATATGCTCTTGTTCTGCCACTCGAGATGACAATATGACAAAGTTTGCACTCTGACAATAGCTGTGAGAAAACAGAAAAGAAAAAACGTCAAGCGTTATTTCACAGTGGACATACGATCAGTGGCCTTATTTTAACCATTTACCTAAATATTTATTTTTTACTGCTTTTATTTGTTTGAATTGGCAGACGCCAGTTTCCTTGTTTTTTAAGAACCCATTTGCGAGCACAAACAATTATATCAAATTAAAATTAACACAGCTGATTCTGGTATTGCCACCATGTAGAACAAGAGTGTGACAATTGTTGCCACAAAATTATTTTTCAATATCTCTCGTTGATTAAACTTCTAGAAAAAAGGTCATGTAAAATATTTGATTAGGAGAATTTTATTTTTGTTCAACAATCCAGGTTTGTTTGTAGCAATCCTGTGATGCCAGAATTTACAAATTTTTCTTCGTTTAAATATATGTGTATGTCTATATAAAGTTTTGCCCGTATATACAAAGCTTTGAATTATTGTCCCAATATGTCAAAGCTTTCCTCCTCCTATTCATTATCATCGAAATATTCAAAACAGAATTTTAGACTGTTAACAAAGTTGGCGTGTATAAGTGAAAAAACGCATAGTCATGTGTAATCTCCCATTATTTCTCATGACATTATGAGCACGTCGCTGCTATTATTTCATGAAGCTGCGTATTCTTCGCCGGCATGAAACTCAACGGTTCGGGATGATGCTCTTGCCATCCAATCATAGTCCCCGCATACTATGACCATAAATGAAGACTGTTGCCATCGGAATCAGAATTGAATAAACCTTACAAAGTTGTAAAAGAATTTAAAGGTGTGTAGGGAGAGTAACTGGTTCCAAATACTGACTAATTATATCGAAAGTTACACTACATTTTCCAGGCTACCGCTTTCAGCATCTTTTCTACTTTCAGACTGATATTTTGCCTTTAGATGTGCTTTGTTTTACATAAAATTATTGGTTTTTGGTTTCAGGCGGGTATTAATTTCATTATTTGCCTTCATCCCGATGATCCGCATTTCAACTAATAAATCTCTTTTTTCACATCAGCTCAAATTATCTAAATACGAGTATATGTATTTAGCTTCGCTGTTATTATTATTGATCAAAAGAGTCAAAGCCATAAACCCTTGAGCCGCATCCAATGCCCGAAAGCCCTACCCGAATCATAAGGGCGTCTTAACAAAACCAACAACCTTTTTCTTCGCTCTGCAAGAAACGCAACTCTTAAAATTTAAAGGACTTATCATATTTTATGTTAAAATTGAGTACCACATATTTTCATATTTAAATTATTTAAATGAACAAATTGCTTCGTTGTTTCTACTCGTAAAACGAATAAATTATAAAAAGAAAGCCACAAGCACTTGTAAGGTAAGACCATAACTTACAGCAAATTAAAGTTTTTGGATAAAAGGGGATTACGAGCAAAGTCAGGAACAAAAATAATCATAAAAAATGCGAAAACTTTTTACTTCTAACGCACGATTTTAAACAGAGCAAATTGGAACAAAGTTTTGCACAAGAAGGCAACAAACTTGGTATAATTTATAAAAACAACACAAAAAATTATGCTTTTGAAATGTTACCAATGATTTCAGCTCCAGCAGAAATTGTTCGTAGTTTAGAATTAATGTAAAAAGTTTTCTGCTTCCAAAAGACACACTGACACACTGACATACGCACAAAACGCGCATTTTAATAACACTTTTTTACGCAACAATTAAATAACTTTGCCACTCTTTTTTTAACTTACTGATACATACATATTAAAATCTATATGTGCAAAAACTATCATGTACTTGAAAACGTGCATTAATTTGTTTGTGGTTTTGCGTGACGCAATCGTTTTTGAACTGACGGCGTAGGTGGGAGGCAAAAATTGTTCAGTGACGACCGAATTCGTTGATAAAACTTCAACTGAAATTTGTAAAAGTCTGTGTACTTTTTGAGAAATCTATGATTAATGGTATGGGGCAACAAACTAAGCCCAATTATATATATAGATTTATAGCCCAGCTGGATAACATTGACTTTGATGGCCACTACTGTTTAGCGTAACTCCGGAAGCAAGTCCTACAAGGAAAAGTCTAACGAAGTCGATTTACACAATCTTAGTGGCCAGCGACTCAACAGGACATGATCTTCATTGGCGTTGAAGATGATACCGAAATGATACGCAAAGTGAACGTAATTGTCTGTTAAGCTTCTGTTTCTGCTTGAGTTTAACCCGGATGTTGGCCCGCATCGCAATGTAAAATTCGTAAAATTGTGGTTTGTCAACGATAATAGATGCACTGCCTCGAATACTCCGGACAGTAATTTTTGGTAGAACTTGAGTTTTATTGGCGTCGAATTGGTTACTTCTTTGCTGAACCGATGCCTTAAACTTATAGACCATTTTGCCAATTTATATAGACCGTAACAGAAACGAAGCCAGCGGAACGTTGTCCGAACAAAACATACGACGCAAATTTATCAGTTTTTAAATGCTATATATCCATGCAGGACTGTTCAACAACACTTTCTTGACACTTTCAGTTGTCATATTACATCAAGCCAAGACGAGTTTTACATTTTATAAGAACAATTTCTCGTAAAAAGTATACGAGAAATTGGTAATAGAATTATCTGTAACTACTTCTCCACAAACAGTAATAATTAATTCTATTAATTAATTTTAAAACTGAAAATCTGGTATATTTTCGAAAAAAAAGACTACATTTCGACTCCAATGATACCATTTCAAATAATCGTGGTTCAGTAACTTATAAAAGTAAAAATCAAAGCCTGAAGAATTGAATCAGTAGTCAAATGATTCAAGCAAATTCCATCTGCTACAATTTAATCGCTCTCCTTTCTGTGAGTGCCGTGGTTGTACATCCGTGTAATTAAGAGTGTCTGCGCTAAATTACTTTTACGACAAAGTGCCACCATTTGGAGGTATTTAACTAATTTGGCTAAACAAGCGGCAGGAAAAAAGAGACATTTAAGAAAATTAAAATATATAAACAAAAACCCGCACCTTTATTTTGTTAACTCCACATTTTATAAACATATACAGACATATGTACGTTAATTTGTACATATGTTTTTTTGTACACACTAAACACCCACATGTCATTTCAAAACAGACGGCAAAAATTCATTTATACGTTTATGTGACAAAGTGTGTAAAACTGTCTATTAGCACTTGCCAAGAAATAGAAGTAACAACGGGGGGAGAAAAACAATTACATTTCAACTATGAAAAGCAAACAAGATGAAAAGAGTTGCAAAAAAGAGAAAATTTTAACAAAAGAAGCTTAAGCATTGAATGATGAACAAAAAACTTTTAAATTTTACCCCACTGACACAATGACGGTCGCAACCACAACAACATTAATGGTTTGAACAAAAAAAATCTATTTCGAAGAGAACCACACAAGCACTTTTCTGTTCTAACCTTTAAAATGCTCGAAGGCTTTCATTAGCAGGGCTCCTCAAATAAAATACTAAAGAGAAAAATATGAAAACTTTACCTCCATTTAAAGCATTAGTATCATTTTAGTCCCATATTATTAGCAATTTAATTGGGTTTAAATTGATTTTGGAATGTATTTTAAGCGCTATGAAATCATTTCGTAATCAGAGTTAAATCGCACATTAATCTCATTTTGGTGGCACTTTAACTGCCAGTATAATCGCATTTTAAACGATATTTATATGAATGTTGATCGCTGGTAAATCACGTATTAGCCACGTTTTATTCGCATTTTAAACATTTTTTTAGCGATTTTTAAATTAATTTTATTCGAGCTATAATCGCTCTTTAATCGCAATTTTAAATCTGAATAAAATACATTTCAATCGATGCTTAAAGGCGTTTTAAGCGTTTTTAAATAAAATTTTAATAACAACTTTATTTCGTTTCAATTTCATTGCATTCATTTTAGCTGCATTTAAATCTACATTTCAGTTTCTTCCCAATTATAGGTTTAAATTCCAATCGTACATTATTCACATTTTAATCAGTTTTAAATTACACTTTAATCGATTGTTTACCACATTTTGAGCTCAATTTCATTATTATATTATATTTTAATCGATTTTTAAATAATATTTTAATCGCAATTAAATCTGATGTTGACACCATTTCAATCGTATTTTAATAGCATGTTAATTCGCATGTTAAAATTGCATTTTAATCGATTTCTAAGCGTGGCTTAAATATATAGTTTTAAATAACACTTTAGTCGAATATTTATCGCATTTTAATTGCATTTTCAGCGGGCATTAATCAAAAGAATTAAAAGATTAAAAGAAGTTTTTCTTTCTTACCAACAAAGAAAAGATTATTAATAAAAATTAAACATCCTACGCTAAATTTGTAAATGTTTTATTCATAAACGATCAATAAAACAAATTATAATTGAAGCATTATTGTGATTTGGGACTTGATGTCCCGAGTTTTACAGTAAGAGAAAAGGCATAAACATCCTATAGGATCACAACGGAAAAGGTTAATTTCAGTTAATAAAATATCCAAATTGTTGTAAAGCAAATAATATGCGTTATTATGTAATACTTTTTATGCTCGTAAGTAGATGTTTGGCCAAAAACCCAAAATTAACATATAATTTGACGGCCCGAATAAGTTTGTGAGTGAAAATGGAAAAATTTACTGAAAATATGAAAAGTTACTGTTTCTGAACGCCCGAAAAGTTATTTAAACTCTCAAAACTTGATAAGTACTTGGAAGATTAAGAGAGAATTAAATTTGTTTATGTAAAATGTTGTAAATCTGCAAAGACATAAAAAAAAAATTATGTAAAATTGAAATCTCTTTTGCAAAAGTAGTAGCGTTGAAACCAAAATATTGTAAAGTTTTGTAGTTTAATTATAAAATTCATTTTGTTGTTGATGAATATTTTCAACTTGTAACAGAAATAGGATTAACTTAAATACTCGTTCCTTATGACGTTCATCAATGGACAAAGTTTTCACTAATCTGCCATATTCATTATATCTGTGACTATTTATCGTAACAACTTAAGTCGAGATAAGACCAAAAGTAGTTATTAAAAAAAATATTATATTGAAAATAGATTCAAGAGACATGATTGTAAATTTTTTGTTGCAAATTTCTAAACACAAATATAGCAGATATAAGTAGCGAAATAGTTTTGATATATCATCACGGGGAACTTATAACCAATCTTATGAGAAGTGACAACTTTATACAACAACAAATACAAATCGGTAAAAGAGATGGCCGTTAAACCCTGCCTCCCATTTTCGTCAGTGTAAAAGAGAGCGTAAATTAATTAATAAATATCTTGAATACTGATTTGCCACTTCCTGGTAATCTATTCAGAATTTCAAATACTGTAATTTTGAATTTATAAGATGTTAAATTTTCATATTTTAACAAAAGATTATATGGCGTCATATAATCGTAAATGATAAATATAGCAAAAAAGAAACGATTAAAAAACTAAAAATTACACGGATCCTGTTAGTTATTTTTTCTGGTTATTGAAAACATGATGATGACTTAAGGACGCAGACTTCTGTGCCAGTTTATCATAAGAATATTAAAAAGAATTACATTAAAATTTTTGTGTTTTCTTTTTGTTAAACTATAATGAAAAATTTATTCGGTTTAGGCTGATTTCGCGCTTCTTTCATAGAACATTTGAAGAATACCGTCCTAATAAAGCAAATATTTCAAAGGTTTTGATATATTTTCACAGACATAAAGTTGTCGCTACTATTCAATGTACATATTTAGATGTATGTGGATGTACTCTTATGTTGGCTACACTCAGAAAAAAGTTTACTCATATAATAAGTGTTAAGATACATTTTAAATTTTATATCTCCAAACATAAACCAAGTGGCTTAACAGAGCTCTGTTAGTGCGCTAACATTGTACTGTTAGCATGTGCTTGAAAACAAATTGTAACCACATTTTTTTTTATTCGAAGAAAAACAAAAAGCTGAAACATAGCCCTTGGATGACAAAATTACAGAAGTCAAAATATACGCAAAATTTAAGAATGCCTGAATTTTCCATAAAGTCATTCGAATTCTAAGAAAACCAAAGAAAGTGGGTGGCCGAAACTCTAACACAATTTTGTGGTTTGTTTAATGGTCTTTAACGCTTAATGACTTTAACGTTGCTCGGGGAATCATGCATTTGGAACGTTCGATAACTGGAGTACCCCTAGAAGATGCATTACAGGAAAAGCAAGAGAGATGGGGGAACAGACACAACAGACATTTGTAGTTTTTTGTAAAATTTTCAAATTTGGTTTTTGTTCACAGATACTAGAAGACCACAACGTAGTCAGTGTAGGATTCTGTTCTATTTGGCCACTGTGGCCAAACTTTTGATCATTCATATTATATCATATAAGAACCAAAATTGCACTTTTGCTATTGTTTAATAACTTGCTTAAGCTCAATTTGGTTGTTAGGTTTCTTAGTGTATTTTCAGGAGAACGGGATGTATTTTCTTCACTGTGAATATAGTGCTATAGTGCTATAGTTACTCCACTTAACACTATCCAAAATTCTGGCAATAAATTCCTTTGATCTCTGGTAACTTCCAACCTAATTTGTATCCGTTAGCTCGAGCTCTTCTATAACAGCTTAAAACGTAAAACGGCCCCAAGAAGACTTACTTGGTGTGCGTCGTGAGTTAGTGTTGTACCAACAGATCAGTGGTTGTGAGTTTGTATTCTTTATTAAAGAGAACATTATAAAATTATTATATGACAGCAAGATTTTTTTAGAATACATTTGTCTGAAGAAGCACCTTTAAATAAAACTCTATTTCAAAGCTTTTGCTCCAAACTCGTTCAAGCTGAAATAAGTGTTGGATCGAATATTTTTTGTTGTCATATACAGTAATTTTTGCTAAATTTTTCTTGGAGTGTATTTGTGTTATTTATGTACGTATTTGGTGGCACACGTGTCTCTGACTACCAACCAAAACAACTTATGAAGAAATAAAAAAACAACTTACACCACCATGACTTTCAATGAAATAACATTAAGGGCTAAACCGAAAAAAACCCTCGGCTGGCATGAAGGGAAAGGGAAATGAATATTTGTGTGTGCATGTGTTATTTGTAAGCATGTTTATGGAGGACATTAGCATTATTAGCTTAGTCAACAGCAAAAAGGGAAGACAACGACGACATAGCAAAAATAGACAAAAAAAAAAAAAAAGAACACAATTACAATCAGAGGTAAATAAGAAGACACATATAAAACTCATTAAGGAACAGTTTTTCTCTATTTCTGTTTTAATTTAACGCAATTGAATCATTTTGTGTTGAGGTGAACCTTGTGTGAAATGGTTGCCAGATTTTGTTTGTCTACTGGTTTGTTTAGCTTGTGCACACGAGTATTATTTTTTCGTGCCATCTTAAAATATTCAAAAGTTTTAATTAGTTGGCCAGAGAATTCGAGTGACGACTACTTTACATAATAACTAATTATAGTGAGAATCCGATGAAATTACAATAGTTTTATGAGCTGTAGTATAATTTAAGTGTTTCACTTGATGTGGGCATAAAAGCAGTAATTCTGTGCTGTGAATCAATAACATAATATTGGACTTCAATATAATTGTTATTGAGATACACGCAACAAACTTTTGTTTGCATTCAATTTAAGTTTAAGAAGTAGAAAATTAAATTATTTAACTAAGTCCTAACTGATAATGTTCTCTTCTTTCAGGTAAGTGCTTTTGAAAATTCGGCAATTAAGGTAATTATTGTATTGAGCTGCTTTCATGCCACACGCCTGAATCCGTAACAGTCTGTTAGCAACCGTATGGTAAATATTCTTTAATCAAGTGACACAAACTTTAAAGTAATTTATTTAATGTGTCTCCTGTGACTGCTACAATATTTATGTGAAATTCCAGTCTAAGTATCGTGCCAATAATCATTTATCAACACTGTGAAGAAAATATTTTGATCTGAACACTAACCTGCCGGGTATGGATACTTGGAATTTAAAAGGAATTACTTACGCGAATTGTTGGACCGAGAACAAAGAGCCGTGTAAATCGAACCCATGTAAAGCGCAGTTTTCAATTTAGAGCAAAATATTTTCTGGTACTAATAGCTATTTATTTCTCTTGAAATATTCGCAATATTTCAGCCGTAAGACAAAAAGAAAAGTTTGGGACTTGAAAACATATAACACCCATTTTGTAATATAGGCTGTTTCCTAAGAGTTACACAAGTTTATGTTATAATAAGTAACACAAGGAAATATATTATTAAAATCAATGAAACGAGCTTTCTTGGTTCAACAATTTTCGTATATTAATAACCATGTGACTGCCATGGCTGGGGCGTACAGCACACAATCACGAACAACAGTTTTCACTGCTCCACACCATTGATGGTAACTCTATGAAGACGTGTGGACCATTGATTCTGCCAGCCCATAAAACACACCAAACAGTAATTTTCAGTGGACGTAATGGCGTTTGGACAACAGCTAATGGATTATCCTCAGTCTATCAAACAAAATTATTTATAATAAAACAAATCAATTATAATGAGCAAAAGAAGTAAATACCGATTTTGGTTTTATTACATTCTTATAAAACAGAACCCTTTAAAATTTAGGCATTCTTCATAGCATAAATAAAAGATAGCAACAAAGTATTTGTATTTAGATTTATAGTCTCTATTGTGTAACAGATTTATGCTGTTCCCAGCTTAACATAGAGCTGAATAATTAATAAGTATTTGTGCCGCACAGCAATTGTGTGATGCTTAGTCACATCACGGATGCAAGTAAAAATTTTTAATGACGACATCAGGCTGGAGAAGAAGAAAATCAAAACGAAAAATCTAAACAACACAATCAAAAAATTCATCACTGAGTAACCAAAACAGAAGAAAATTACCGCTATAAAAAATGATTGACATGAGAACACAAGGAAATAAGAAAAATAGAAAATACACCGAAGACAAGAAACTGTCAACGTCACAACGGAAATATTGAATAAGCGATATGTTTCAAAAACATTTTCAACAGCATCTGAGATGAACATAAAGAAACAAAACCAACACTTTTTTTTTGTTAGAAGCAAACTTTGCACAAAGTTTCGTCATCTTTAATCATTTTCTGCTCTTTATAATATTTTTCAAGAAGGCTTTATGATAAATGTTGCTGTTGTTCTTCAAAACAAAACAACAAAAATAATCTATTTACGCCTTGAACTTATTTGCCACCCCACATCAAAAGGTCATTTGATTTGTCACATGTTGGATTTTATTCATTGTACTACTGGCTTTTTTAATCGCAAAGATAAAAAATTTGGATTAATAAAAGACTTCATGACTTCGATTCTAGTGAATGTGTAAGTTTTGAATGCACAACAGTGTTTAAAGTGGGTGAATCGAAATTAATCGGTGACGCTTTTTAGTGAATTTATGATAATAACATTTATTTATATATAACCAGAAATCTTTAAAAACATATTAACTGAACTGCTTTCGGCGTATTTCAAACCAGTGTTTGCAATGAAATAGTTGCTCGGGGAGAGCAAAAGCAGGAAAAACATGCGTAAAAAAACGTTAGCGATAAATTTTTAATAGGTTATTTAGTGTGCCATTAAATTAAGGAATTTCGAGCCGAAATTATGAACAATATCTGCAGCATTCAGCCTGACCCAAATGACACTTCAGTGAATTTTGTGATCATATTTTTTGCTTTCCAGCTGAATGCAAATTTGTAAAAATGCCAAAAACACCAAACCGTCACTTTTAATGAAGCTGAACGCTATTAATAATAAAATATCAAATAATAAATTAATAGTGGGATTTTAGTTTCATGGTTGTAATATCAGAGTTGTGAAGTGATTCATGGTTGAAAAAAGTGGTGTTTTGCAGTTGCAAATGATGTAAAATTCAAAAATTTGGCTGTTTTAAAAATGTATGCGAAATTACTTAATTTCGGGATTATAGAATTAAAATTCGATAAAACTGAAATTCGATATTTCATAAAGATATTAAACAATTTCTAAACTTTTTAAAATATATCTTATACAATAATTTAGCTGTTTGCAATATAATGACAATAAATGAGTGATTAGAAATAGTGTTTTTCAACCATTTTATAATCGTTTCCATGCAAATAATTGTAAGATAAAATTGTTGAAAGCCGTAATCCAAATAATTTTTATGTACCTCTGGAAGATTTTAAAACGCATTAATTTCTTTTGTTTAATTTTATGAAAACTGAATCAGAAATATATTGTTTATATAATTTTTTTATAGACAATTGTAAAATTTTTTGAATGAAAAGTGTGCTCTTGTCGTACAATTGAATTTTATACATATTTTCTGAGAAATGTTGTCTGTAGATCAGCGCTGGATATATTTTATTTGTTTTTTGTTTTATAAAAATCGTTTCTGTGATTGATAGGTAACGCTGGAAATTCCATTCTTCTCAATGACTTATATATATTTAATAGATTTCAAATTAATTATAAAATTTTGTTCAGCTAAAATTGGTTCTCCACTTCTAACCTTTAATAGTACAATAAAAAACCGATATACAAATTTGTCTGTTCAGGAGCCTAAAACTGAAAATTGTCTGGCTTTTAAACGATAAACCAAACAATAGGGTATCGGAAGTCTTGCATTGTTTTCAGAATCGATGCCTAAAACTATATATTAAAGTTAAAAAGTGCTTCCATAAGAAAAGCTTTGCTAGATTTTGCTTGGTTCACACAGTCGGTCCTCTTCACAAATTTATATTCTTTTTCTTAGCAATTTGATTTCATTGTCTCCTAATTTGAACTAAAATAAACAGACATACTTATATATGGTTAACTGAAATGCAAAAGTGCTTGACTTATAAAAATACATAAAGTCAATCAAACAATAAAAATGTTAAATTTTATTAACGGAAATCGAAAATACGTCAATTCAAGTGCATGTTTTTATTTTCTTTATAATGCAAGATGGTAAAAAATGCTAGTTACGTGGTTTAACATTTTAGCTGACGATATGTAAGGCTCATTTTTCTTTTCTTCCAGTGATTTACTTCGCAGTTAGAGTGTTTCGTTATGCAGTAAAACCTCCGATAACCGGACAGTCACCATTGCAGTTATTTTCAGCGCATTAGAGGTATCGCCCTTCAAGTTACCCATTATTTTATATTATTTTCTTTCAATTTAATTTATTTTGTTTTATTTAAATATAATTTTTTTAACATGAAACTTATTCAGCTGTAGAAGTTTTTCATTTATAAGGGCAGCCGGTTATGGTAGTTTTCACCGTATTTTTATGTGCGTTTTTCTTTGCTTTCATTCAATCAAAGTCATTCATATAAAACCGAAGATTTTATGACAATTCATTATTTTATTTTTTCGATTTTCTGTATACAAAAAACTGTAATATTATTTGACACAATCATACAAGACAAAAAAGAGAGAAACAGAATAAACTGAAAAAAGAGAACAAAAGAAAGAAAAATTCAAGTTGTTATGATGACATTTAAGTCCTTGACCTTCAAAGTCTTTGCTGTGTGAGTGCGTACAATACACGAAATAGCTGCACATGAGGAGGACTCACTCCATTTAGGTATAAAAAAGGAAGGAATTTCTTTCCATTAACTTCCAAAGTGCCAGACTTTTTAATAATATCCAGCATTTTTTAAAAGTTTTGAATAATCAAAACAGATATAACTTTATTATCTGGCAGGCATGTTTAGGAAATCACTTTTTGAGAAAATGACTTGAAATCTCACGAAATGTCTTCTGTGTACAAAACTTTTTTAAATTTTTGTGATTTGAAATGGCTTTTGACAAAAAACCTTTCGCCTATTTTGACATTAATTTCTGTTTGAACTTTACAATAAATTGGTGAAATGAATAACTTGACATATTTTCTATTGACTTTTATAGTAATTTATATTTGCAAGAAATTTTATTTGTGTTTTTCCATTTATTTTATAGTCCTCAGCTGTTTTAATTCTTCGAAAATAGCCAGACCATCTAAATTTTTTTTTTATTATTTTCTAGTGTTTTAGAAAAGCTAAAACAACGTTGAAAAGTCAAAACTTAATAATTTTGTGAACACCACCTTGTGATTGGATTTTAAAATCACAAAGTAATTTGAAATCTGGGGATTTTCAGAAAAAGCCCGCATTTTATCAGTTTTTGTGATAATATCTGTATTGAATTTTATTATTCTTTCGAAGTTTAAGGTGATTTTATGATCTTAGGGGCAAAATCTGTTTGAGTTAAATAAAAACTTTTTATTTTGTACAGGAATTGTCAACGCTTTTTAGCTTCTGACAGTTCAAGATGAACTTATATCTACAAGCTGGCAGCACTGCGGCAGCTGCGGCCACCTTTTGCTACACTTATTCTCGTGGATAATTAACGTCAATACAAGACATATATGTGTTCAAGATGAACTTATATCTACAAGCTGGCAGCACTGCGGCAGCTAAGGCCACCTTTTGCTACACATTTTCTTTTCGATGGGCTTCCTTCCAGCCCCATTGTCCTGCAATAATCTCTTCCGCCTAGAAGCTTTTTTCTGTTGCGACTCTGACAAGCCGATAGTCAAGCATTTCTCTCCTTCTGCTTTTTTAGGAATTTCTTGAAACAGCATCGCTATTTGTCGCTGTTGTAAAAGCCATTTAAAATGCTAATGCCAGATTTTGTTTTTGTAAGAACTGAACCAAAAAGTCAAACTTTGAAAAAATTTATGTCAGATCTTTTAACATGTTTGTGTTAATTGTGTACGTTATTGTTGAACATAAACTGTGGTTTTTGTAAATGAATTGGCTTGGCTGCTGTGTCTGAAAAATAATTCTATTATACTTAAAATCTTCTTCTGCTCTGGAGATCCTTCTTCCTGGTGCGGAAAAAGTATTTTAATGTCACGCCATACATGGGAGTAGTTTAAAAGTTGAGTAAAAACATTATTCCATTTAATGAATAAAGTTCGGAATATTTTATTGTGAAACGTGTGTAAATAATTTTTTTTTGTTTGCTTTGAGGAAATTACAAAATAAAAGCGTAATTTTTTAAGCTTTTCATTTAGCTGCTTAAAATTTTTTATTTAAATTACGATTTTGTTCATGCTCAAGAATACTTAATGGAACAATTGTAGACTAAGAAGATTAAAAGTTCATTCCCAAACGTTACTTCAACTGGATTTGACATGACGAGGAAGACATTTTGTATGAAAGTAATTATAAAATGCAACTCTGGAAAATACATTGCTGCATCACTGCAAAAGACAATTTCACGGCATTAAATATTACAAAAAATAAGGAAATTTTTATGAGAGCATTTTCCTACTGAAATGAATTAAAACAAATGAAATTGTTGTTTTAATCAGTAATTTTTTTTCTTTTTTTAATTAACTAAAAACTCTGATTAGAAATGCGTGTTAAGCAAATTACTTGAAATAAAATAATTTCTTACTTTCGTACGAGTTGAAGCATTTTTGGGGCTTTAAAACATGATAACTTCTACATATACAGAATATTTAGCAGTATTTATATGTATTTTCACATGGCCCAAAACAGGTTTTGGTTGGGAGCGAACGCTCCACAAAATGAAGGGAAATTCGCAAGTTAAAGTGTGTCTGTACTTTTTGACGAATTTCGCCTAATAAAACACAAAATATTTAATTGTAAAATAACTTAATTGCAGCCAAACTATTTTGATCGAGAATCTGCACGACAAACGTTACATTTTTTCTTTTGTAGCATGTAATTGCGGTTCATTGGCCTTGGTAATAAATTTTGTTTTATTACTCATTTTATATTTATAAAATTTTTTTATGTGGTCTTCTACTGCTGAATCAATTTCAAGATGAATTTTCTAGAAAATCCGGACGACGTGCTGGTCAACATTCTGCCAATTAATATTTGGTGGAGGTTTCGACATAACGTGCGCAACTGAAGTCCTCCCTGGGAGAAGTACACAAGGCAAAACTTATACCCCGATAAAGCGACATGTAGACAGCAAGAAAACACACAAAAAGTAGTAGATTTGCAATTTTCAGTCCACTAACTGCTCTTTCCAACTCACTTACTGAGCTAGTTCGTTCACTAGTCCAGTAATAAAGCTCTGAAATATGACCGCCATGCCTGTTTTTGTTAAATTATATAGAAAATTTAAAACGTTATTGGTTTGAATAAAAAATCAATAAATAAAATCAAACTATATAATTAAAAACACTCTCTACTGAAACAAAAACACTCAACATTAAGCGCAAATCACCAACTGTAATGACCGCTCATTTCACTTAGTTCTTAGTAATCGTTCAATTGAACTAGTTCAGAGCTGAACATAATGATTTTTGTTGTTAATTTCAAAACTTCACCTTTAGCAAAATATCATGATGAGTATTTTAGACTAATTTTAGTTATACTTTATTGTATATTAATGACGTTGCAGGGCTCAATTAATGAATGCGCTAAAGAAAAACCACCCAAAGACAATTTTTTTTTATCACGCTGGCAACTTGTTTCTGTAAGGACTTTCTCCAGCAGAATTTTTCCAGTAATAGTTTTTCAAAAGCAAACAAGTTTAAATATCCAGCCTACAGCTGCAGTTACTGCAAGCAATTTTATTATTGACAAACAAACCTACACAATTTATTACTTTCTCAGGTGGGACTAGTAAGATAATTTCAAATGGTCTTAATTCTTGATGTACTATTTATCTTGTGGCAAGCAACTGTTGTACGTATTCCAAAATTTTTACCAATTTACGTTCATGAAAAAAAAGTGCTTGATTTATGGAAAGCCAAAAACAATTCATTAACTCTTAAAAACTAATTGATTTTAATCGATTTTATTCAGAAAAATACCACATAAGAGTACCGGCTGAACCGGTGCTCAAAACAATAAAATAGAGAGTTTAATTGATATTGAATAAATAAGAAGGCACTTAAAAAAAAACTTAATTTATTTACTTACATTCTTTTGCAAATTAAATATTTAATTAAAAGGGTTTTAATGCAATTAAATGCCATTAAATATTTTAAAGGTGACATTATGGCAACCAATTTTTTATTAACTATTTTTGTTTTGCTTCAGTTGCTAAATTGATATAAATTCATTCCATTTCTTTTATAAATTAAATGATTTAATGTGTGTGGGTGTGGGTGTGTAAGAGCGCTTTTTCATTTTGCAAAATTTATTTGCATGTTGCAATCATGTAAAATGGATTGAAATTACCAAACTAAAAGCCAAATTACAGTATATGCCACAAGGGTATGCAAAGTTGTAAAACTAAATGACACCTTTATATTGATAAGTAAATGTGGCGTTTTGCAACGTTTGCATACAGATTCATGCTCGCACAAGACCGGGCATGCTTGGTCGTGTTGCGCTGCCAACGTTACTCTTAACGTTGCTTTTTCGTTATTGTTGTTGTTTTACAAAATGTAATATTAAATATAATATTTTGTTTAAACTCTGGCAACTGAATAAAAACAAAATGTGGAAATTAAACACCCCAGGTCCTGCACTGACCATAAAGTGAAATTAATGATTTTTTTCGCTTGTTTGTTCAAGAGATCGACTGAAACCAGAGAACTGAATATGTAATAAAATGTATGTCATAATAATTAAACTGATGCGTTAATAATTTTGAAAAAACTTAAGCGCTTTTTCCGGCAAAAAGAGAGTATTAGACAATTTAAGTAAATTTTGTTTTGATATATGTATGTATGTAAATCACATTTCAAAATATAAATCGTAAAATGTATATATATTTTATTTACGTAAATGCTTTTTAATAACAGTGAAATAGTAGGCTGCAATATTTTCTTACTTTCTTTTAGGTGGCAAGAACTCGTTAACAGCCTTGAAATATTTTGCAAATACTGTTTTGGCATCCAAAAATTTGAGAAAAAAAAACTCAGCAGGAATTGGTTATTTTTAACAATTTACAAATCTGTGAACTTAAATAAATAGTTATATATGTATATACGTATATATATATACATATATATATAGCACTACTGCACGAAGCAAAAGCTTTTGCCTCGATTCCGCCATGCTACAGCATGACATCGACTAAGCAGGTTCTTCTGAAACCTTCTCCAAAGGTCAGTTGGCAGAATAGACACCAAAGCAGCACTGGGATGCTTTGAAAGCGCTAAACTAGTGTTGGTCATAGTTTCAGGCACCTAAGTTGGTTGCAACATTTTGGCTGTGGCTTGTACCTAAGAACCTCAGCACGACACTTTGGTAGATTATAAAATAGCGGTCTATTTTCGGGGGCTCAAGTTTTCGTGAGGAGCTGCAACAGTCTCCAGTTCATTGTAAGGAACTAGATTGTGGGGAAAGTATAGGGCGAATTTGTTAAGGCCTGATGTTCCTTGAAGACTTCGGAATACTAACTGAGTTGCGTTCCTTCGTCGTCTTGGGAATCAGTGGCAGGAAGAACTAGAAAACCCGAGTTTTCGATGGGATCTGTGCATTAACTAAAGTGCCCTTATTGTTACTGATGTAAGTCAATTTCATAATCTGTTGCCAGGAAATTGAAAAAGCTTCGTAGGCAACACAGTGTAAAATACTTCCAATTGATTTATATTACACAAATGCTTCAAATAAAAAATCCCCGCATTTTCAAGCTATAATAGAATCAAGTAGGAATGAAACTTAATGAAATTTCACGAAGTTATTTAAATTTTAATATTCATTTACTGCCGCCTTCTGGAAAAACCTGCAAAGGGCTTCTTATTTTTTATTCTATTGCGAATACAACAATTGCCTTCACTTTCTATTATTTACTATTTACTTCTTAGGGTGTCAAGAAACTTTATTACAGGAATATAATTTCCTTATTTTAATTATATTAAGAAAACATTAAAATTAGTCGTTTAAAAAATAAGCCGTGCTTTTTGCCTATTTAGTGCTTCTTTTGTTTTTCTTTATTAAGTTTTCTTTCTTAACAAAGATAATAACGAACCTCAGCCGGCATTAACTTTAGTCCAATCTCTCTAATCCTAAAGGTAGTCATATTTGTCACATAAAGTTGTCATACGAAATTCACGCTGACAAAAATTAATGTGTTTTATATTTATTTTTGTATGGCCCAAAACAAGCACTATGTAAGATCTTTCGAAGATATGAAATTGTTATTGATACGAGTGAAGAAAGCTCAAGATTTTGGAATTAACCTGGTGTGACAGCGATGACGACTCTTGGCATAAAAAGAAACAATTGAAGAAAGGCCAATTTCGAGAGCCGTAAAAATAACTTTTTAAATTGGGCGAAAAGTCACCAAATTTTCAGCACCTGACCTGCAATGTTTGCTGGGTGTTAGGTGTGATTAAAGTAAAAACTTGAACCACAATTTGTAAGGTGTGACCGTTGCAGAGACAGGAAATGCAATCATTCTTTCGCTGTTCTGTTTTTGTTTTCCGGGGCTCTTACCGTTGTTTTATTTTGCCCTTTTCAACGGAAATGAAATGAGTTTTGTGGCCATTGTTATTATTGCTGTCGTTGTGTTTGTGTGTGTGTGTATGTGTGTGTTTTCTGTTTTTCCAGCTTATTTATGTTTTTTTCTATACATATTTATTATGGTGGCCGTTCGGTTGGACATGCAAAGACATGTATGTAACTGCACTTTTAAGGCGTACCCTATATAATTTGTTGAAATATTATGTTTATGGGCTGCAAGTAGTTTTTCATTTTTACTGCTCTTTACTCTATTTGATGACCAGCCATTAAACATGAATGTGAACATAAAATCATGTTTGCACTTTAATATAAATGAATTTTTAATGTGCACTAAAAACTCGATTTGTTGTCTGCTAAAAATTCTATATGAAACAAATATGTACATGTGTAAAACTTAAAAAAAAAACTCATACCTTGAACATATAAAAGCGTAGGTTGCTCAATAAAAAGGAAATGTTGTTACTTTCAAGGATACTTTTGATGGCGAACTATTTCTGCTACGAGTTCGTGTAGAAAGTTTTTATTTATAATAATCTTTTCATTACGTTTTCTCTCTTCCTGTGCAACAGCAGCATTAAATATAATAGCAGAAATTTAAAATACATCTAAAAAATATTTCAAATACTTTAGAGATT
The DNA here is from genome assembly GCA_932526305.1 of Epicampocera succincta. NCBI lineage: Eukaryota > Metazoa > Arthropoda > Insecta > Diptera > Tachinidae > Epicampocera > Epicampocera succincta. The sequence continues at coordinate 67,934,578 of OW052034.1, forward strand.
TCTACTGCGCACGAGATTTATGTAAATAACTTAAATCACATGTTGCTGTGACGAAAGTTGGACTTTAGTAAAGGGATGTGCTTCAAAGTTTTAGTGTCGTTAAAAGGTAGCAAAGTCTAACAATACCGCATATGCTTCATATTTTCGAGATTTATATTAATGTCCGTCCCGTTCCATCCTAATTTTAATTGAAGAAATCCCGAAAATAGAAAGCTTTTAACTTGTCTTCTTATGGGTTTGCGCTAAAGCATTCAAGTGGGGTCCATGTGACTCCGTGTTGATAGAACTACACGACTCGTTGAATTCTTAATAAGCCCTATTGTAGTATTAGATCCAGTCGGCAGCCTCTAGATGTCTGAATAAGTCGTTAAGTTTAGGCCCACATAGTTCTACAAGCGTGAGAGCCAAATTGTATTTGCTTTGAATAAATTGCACTTAAATCTCATAAAAGCCAAATTCACAAGAAGGTGCGACTTTAAAAGTAAGTGTAGAAATGTGTTGTTCTTAATCCGCCTTAAACTCATAAAACATTCAGAAATGGCCTCAAATGAGAAAGAATTCCGTGTTTAAAATTTAATAAATGAACAAAGAAAACGCTGCAATTAATGAAATAGTAGACATATTGATAGTATCAAGAATATAATTTTAATTTAAAGAATTTTAAAAAAATGTGAGTTGTCTTATTGCGGAAAACTTAAAAAACCCAAACGTTACGTAAATTTAAATTTTTCTACAACATTTTCTTAATAAACTAACAGATACTATTGTTTTTGAAAACATTGTTTTTAACACAAAAAGTACATATTTTATTTAAACGAGTACATTAAAATTTTATTTTTATGTGTTAAGGCTGAGCACAAGTTTTCTTGATCGAGGATCGTGCTGGGGAGTGATTAACGCAAAAAGACGTGCTCTAGTATTTTTTTCGGAAATGCTTTCTCACTAACAATCATTAAAAACAAAGTAAATCCAAAATCGCATAAAACTTTTATTTTCACTACGTTTCTTTTTACGCGATATATACTACGAAATCATTTGATATATTCGTCAACTGCTATATTTTTTTCAAAGGTTTTATACTTTTTGAAGGGAGTATTGACGCCGATGTTGTGGGATAATCTCGATCCACAACACCCAGGAGGGCTCTGTAGGCCACAAAAAAAAAAGAATACAAGTGAAATAATTAATTTCTACCTCGTTTTGTAAAACGTAAAAAAAAGTTCTTTGTTTTTTGCTTGAAAAATGTATCAAAACAAGAGTGCATCCGTTGTACATGGTGTACCAAAAGTCGTGATAAGGTCATAATAATATTACTGAAAGGGTCTTCATTTTCAGCTCTGAAATGATCGGCTCGTTTTAGATATATTGGCCTTTTTACGACAAGTCTTAGAAATTAATTGATCACCACGTCAGCACCCGACTATTTCATATAGTATTATTTCAATTCGTGAAAGCCAGCATTGTTGTAGAAACTCGAGCGTTATACCTACAAATTTTGAAAGATGCTATGGAAAATGCTCTAAAACGAGACCATTATGGCAAATCTGAAAAAGGGGATCATATAAGTGATGTTATTGTGCATATTTAGTGCAAAAAATCTACATATTAATCATTTTCTAATGTAAAAAAAAATATAAACGAACAAATTGTTAAAGCTATTAAACTCCATGGAGACTTTTGGCCCACTTTGTACTTTATTTCTTTGCTTTTTCGACAATTAACAATAATATTTTATTTTAGTGTGAACAAAAAACTTTTTCACCCCGCCTTCTGTGTGTTGTGTCTGACACACATATTTCATTAAGCTTAAAATTTTGCTACTATGGGGATCAAGTAGCCAATTTTCTCAAAACCTGGAGACATTTACATACATATAATTTTGTTTTGAAAGAGGTTTGCTAAGAGTTAAAACAATTCACATTTTTCAGAATTTTTTTAAAGTATTCTATAAGTATTTTAAAAACATATTTTTATATTAAATTTCTAGCTTGTGGCTTTTCGTAAATACTTAAAAATTTAATTAGCAGAATCAGAAAAAAATGATTAAATGAGTTTTAGTTTAAATATTCGAATCAAAATTTGATTAAAACACATTTCAAATACTTATTATAATTTGATGAAAAACTTCTAAATACGAGTATTATATATTTTTACAGTAAACATGGACCTGTAGAACCCACCCACCGAACTTAGTAACAACTTTTCAGGCAAACTAAACATTTTCTTTGTGCAGTTTTGTTTTTATTCAGATATTCATAAATCTTTGTCTCTTATAACACAACTTTTCTATCAGCTGATTTACAGCCCGTTTCGAAAGTCACTTTTTTCATATCTGTTAACTCTGTGCACGAACAGCATTTTACAAAAGTTACCACGTGTTTCGATTTCAAGCCCTCAGTAAAATTTGTTGGTCTGCTTTGCTTCTCTTATTTGGCACTATAGCTCTTAATTTGTGTTTATCTAACACAAACAAAACCGTAATTTTTGCTCACATACGCTTGAAGGTAACAACTTCCGTTTTGAGCTCGTACTTCATAAATTGCTGTCTTAAGCAAAATACGGCTGGTTACAACATTTTATTTATTACAACTTTTAATGTTTTACCGTTAATTACGATTAAGGCAGAGGAAAATAGAGTCTTGGTAGCACAAAAGCAAGTTATAAACGTTTTTTACAATTAGGCACGCACTCATTACCGCACTGGAGAAACACACATTTTCACACAATACACAAATTAAACCAAAAGCCGTAGCATAATTTTAGGCCTTTTAAAATCAGCAATTAATTTATGGTAATGGAGTGTATGGGAAACCTATTAATTCAAGCAAATTACCTTTTAAGATTTTCTTCTCTTAAGAACAAACACACCGCATTAATTAATACATACATATAAAATGCGATTACATACATCCATACATACACATGTATTGTACATGCATCCGCACTTGCTGCTGCTGTACAAAAGTAATCAGCGACACTTTTCATAGATTTGTTCGGGGGGCTTGTATAGAAAAAGTGTTATAGCGCTTCAGTTACACGAAGTGAAGAAACGACAATTATAAACATGAAGCAATTAAAAGCCAACACTAATTTCCGTTCTGATATTCAATTAACTTCTATTGATTAAATTAATTATGTCACGCAACAAATCAGGGGTCATAAAATTTATAAAACAAAATTCACAACAGTGTTTTTCGGAAACAACGTTTGAAATGTAATAATAATCCACAATAATACCCCCTCCTCTATACGAGCACTCATTCATAAATAACTGAATACTGTAAGACATGCATGAAAACCAATAAAATCGGAAAAACTTTCCTTGACGCGCCCCCTTCTATTTATTGACTTAAGGCTGGATCCCCAATTCTAATCAGAATCTTAACTAACGATGGGCCAATTAATGTATACACGGCCTTCCCACAAGAACACGTTATAAGTTTTGCTTACAAACGTTCAATAGCGGTCGGTATTTTCGTTTAGAATATTAAAGTTCTGAAAAACATTTTGCGTTTCTTAAAGTCGAACAAGTCAAGGTTCCACACCAAGATCTCTTAATAAGTTTTTTATAGCCCCATTAATTCATTGCTATTAAAATTGTTGTGGTTTTTCTTTTTCCTACCCAGAAGTTTTCAGTTACTTTAACAAATAGTATTAAATTTCGGTCTGATTTTAATGAATCCATCAGATGCTGTTGGCCTCATTTTGCTGTCTGTTTCTTTTCATGCCGTAAGAATTTTTAATTCGTTTTGAAAGGTACAACTTTTGAGTAAACAAGGAAAAAATTTGCTTTTCTGTTTAAATAAAAAACCTTGTTTTCAGGCTTACAAATTCGACTGAACAAAACACCTCATTTGATATTCCGCTCTTAAAGAATGGTTGTCACACCCATGACTTCATTTGAGTGCCTCGATGGATGAACTGGAGACTATTCAACCAATAGTCCTGAGGTCGTAGGTTCAATTCCTAGTAAAGACTCTGGCGTAAAACCGTACTCAAAATTCTTTACATTCAACTATAGAATAATATAAAAAACACACAATATACAACGTTGCAATTAATCATAATAGTTTAAGTCCAAATAAACCGAAAATATGTTTTTGGGCAGATATTTCAAAGAAAAACTGCATTTAGTAATAAATAGCGAACCATACTTCTTCTCTCCCCCTCCACATAATCTAGTTCCGGATATGTAGGGTCCGATCCTTGAGTACTGGCACAAAAAAACAAAAACTGAATTAAATTCTCTCCAATAAATTTCGTGGTGGCGTAAAATGTAGGCAGCCATATCAAGACCACGTTAAAAATAAATTCATAGACATTTTCTGGCTTCTATCAAAATAATGAACATTGATTTTTTTTACTATTTTTTGTATCAATTCCTTTTGCTCTCCATAACATCAAGTCTGGTCAGCTCAGTTATTGTTAAGCTTCGGGCATATTGTATGCAATTAACTTTAATTTTGTATCCATATGGTTAATGATCATTAAAAGATTATTCGCCCACCACCATTAATAGAACAAAGCAGAAGAAACCCCGTTTTTTCCGGTTGGGTGAATGTACATTTAGTTCCTTACAACTGATAATTTTTGTAAATAAACAAATGTCCTTACACAACAAGATGTCTTTAAATATGCTTAAGGTGGTCCAATACTCCTCGGTTTTTAAACAAACGGCATACTTCGCAAATATAAAGTGACGCACATGTGACATCCAAGAAAAGTGAACTGATTTTAGGGGCAATCGATTCAAATTCGAGTCAAGTTCTATCGTAAACATCTATCAAAGAAACGTAATAAATTTTATGAACGAAACAGAAAATTGCGGTTGAATCACTGAAATTAATATGTCAATATAGTGTATGACTAATTGTGCTGGTCAGGGCTGAGGAACAGCTCTCGTGTCATCGTAATTATATCTTAAGTGCGGTTAGGCTTCTATTTGTTATTGTTTGGCCTTTGAGAGCGTTGCGTCTACCTTGCACTGGTTGGCCAATTTCCCTCAGATAACTGTGTTTTATGGTTCATTCGAATGATTTTAGATTAGCTACTTCCTATGTGAAGGTACCGGTAGCAATAAGTTATTCACCGAAACAATTATAAGAATCTTATAACACCATCATGGGCATATGATCTTCGTTAATCTGGCCATTCCGTGCAGTTATAAGATCCAAGCCACAAGCTTCCAACTAATAAATAAATAAAACTTATACGCAATATGTCATTTCCTTTGATTACTGTGACCATGTAGTCATTTATAACAAAAAACTAATAAAAATATTGCCACTATTTAACAAAAACTTATGATTTTGAGAAGTGATCGTTAAATTTATTTATTGTTCGTGATTGGAATATAAAAAAAGTGATTAAATGAACGCTTATATGTGAGTTTTTAGAGACTGTCGGTTGAACGAATAGGGAATATTTATAGTTCCTATTAAGTAAATCATTAATTATTAATTGGCCTGAACTGAACTGAAATATCAACACTTAACAAATCCTAATAACGCACCAAAGAAAACAAAAGAGTTATTTAGCAGCCAACTTCACTTGGCTACGGGTTATCGTAATTAGATTTTCCAAATGCAAGGTATTAGTGTCACGCTATGGGGCTTGTGTGTGACATTTTGTTTGACAGGAGAATTTTTCCAAGATATACAAAACCTTGTGCCGTAAAAAAAATCTGCAAAATTTAATTGAAATTCCAGGGATTTCCAGGAGTAAAACCTTTAATAAGATTTCTTGGAAAATCTGCACTTGAATGTGCCATTAGCGGGGGAAAAGTTCCCGCCAGTTTAATCTGTTTTTCTTTCATCTACTTAAAACATATTTAGGACGTCTTAAAATTGTTTATACTTCATAATTTAACAAAACTAAATATTGTTTTTAAATCTCCAGCCCAGAAATACAGTTAAGAGAGAAAACAAACTAAACGAAAAAAATAAATCCTAATTTCTTTTGTGCCACAGAGCGCTTAAGAAAAAGTAAATTTGTGTGTGTGTGTGTGTGTGTGTGTGTGCACATTCTTGAGTTCAGTCATACTTTGCTGAGCTCGTACCCGATACCATTTTATTGTCGTACTTGAATGTTACTTAAAGACAGCAATAACATAAGCACACAAGTAAAACAAAAAACCAAAGGAACAAAAATAAATGGAATGAAATAAAAAGAAAAGAACAGAATAGAATAGAAAAGAATTCATATTGAGAAATACTTTCCACAATAATTTGCATACAATTTCACGATGTTGTACGTGCATGCATAAATATCTTTGGTAATGCTATGAAATGGCATTTTAATGGTTTTTCCACTTGGCACTTTTTTCTGCTGTGAAGGATTTCTTTTATTTTTAATAACGAATCAAATACGTTCGTTTTCCCCTTATTTCACTCTTTCTTCAGCTTCAGCTCATAGACTGTTAAGTAAGTTTTTAGGCGCTTACAAATTGTCGCCGTAGTTTTATTTTTATTTTCCGTTTTTCTTTCGTTTTCTTTGTTTGAGCTGTTTACCATTCTTTAGGGTGTTTGTATGCAAAGTATGTGGTGACAAAATGTAAACGTATGCCTGTCTGTAGAGCCAAGGAATAAAGTCATAAAATGGGTATAATAAAAACAAACAAAAAGAAAAAGTAGCGTAAAAATTTATTTATTGCCACGATTTGCAGGCAAAGCATCTGCAAGTAATTGTAGACTCAGGGTATTCTGTTAGTAAAATGATAGTGAAAACCAATTTCGAATAAACGAAAACTAATTAAAAATCGTGGGTTTCTAGACCAAATAAAATCAAATTTTTGTCCATTTTAAATGACGCAAAAATAAATTGGCTAGACTTATTAAAAGAAAAAAAAACAGATTGATTCGCAGTTTATATCAATTTTTATAGCACAAAAAACAATCTGCAAATTTAATTAACTCAATTCTTATTATTGGTGTGTTTATCAAAAGCAGTTCGACATTCAACAGTGTTTTTTTTTTAACTCAAATTTTTTTTATTATAGAAGAAATAAATGTGGCTTTAAGCCGAAGTGAAACTTGCCCTTGAACCTTAAAACTGTTCAGTTCGGTTGTAGGATGCCCAATTTTGAGACTTTTATTTAGTTAATCATTTAAACTTCCAGTGTTATCATGATCTTCTCTTCCAAGGTTTGCTCCAACATCCTCAAAAGAATGATTCGTTATTTAGCTTAAAGGGCATAGGCAACTTGACGGTGTTAATTAATTAAAAATAGGTTTTGTTTTTCTTATGAAAATATGACAAGTAATTTTATGAGTGAATATTTGTAAATTCTTTAATAACTGAATTGCGGAGCACATCTATTTAGCGAATTTAAAAAGGGCCTTCTAAAATTTCCATATTATTTTCACAACCATTTTTCCTTTTTGTGAATATTGATAAATTCACTAACCTTTCTATATTAGAGAAACGATATGTGTGTATGTATGTTTTGTTCTAAAATTAAACTGAGAATAAATACGGATTAATCGTTATTTACAATTTACAAAAAAAAAAAAAGATTTAAGGCAACATACATATCGATACCTTAATATAGAAAGGCCCTAAGTAACGTTTTCCTAACTTTTCAGGAGAGAGAGGAGAGAGAACTTAGTAAATATTAAAGTTTTGTAGTTGTGAAACTTTTTTCAACTGCTTATATTTTTGTTATTTTTAATCGGATCACATCAATTTTTATACCAATCATGTGTTGGAAGAGCATCTTTTGAAATTTACAAAAAACTCGATTTGAGAAAAAGACGATTTAGGGCCTTTCCATATTAAGGTATCGAAAGTAAAATTTCATTTAAAATCAACATCATCGGCATAATTTTTGACTGTAACAGAAATACATGTCCCATAATGAACGATATCACGGCGAACTTGTTTTATGTTTTTATAATTATATATTAAATCTTATAGGTCTGAAATGCGCAACTTCACGTCGCTTAAAATAGAAATTGGAAGCTCAATTTGTTCTTACCGAACAGCAATACAGCACGAAATTGGCATTTTCAAAGGCAGTTTAGAAAACTTCCGACGACGGTATAGGCAAAACCTATCACACATTAAATAAGTCATTCAGGCTGGGTAAAATCCGAAAACGGAGAAACTTTTCACTGGTTAATTGACCACAATTGAATGAGCTGTGGGAGATACGAGCGTATAGTACGTAAAATGACTCGGTTTTCGGGAACAAGATCACTGATCTCGTCAGAGCAATATCCATTATAGTAACAATAAAACAGTGTAATGAACTCTAAACAGGGACGATGCGAGTGTGGGAGCAAAACCCATTAAAATAGTGCAATGATGCTCAACCCTACTGTCGGCGATAAACTAAATCTACTCTCCTGCACACGGTCAAGTAACGAAATATAAGAATTAAACTTCTTTTTCGGTCATATATTAGGAATATTGGACGAAGTTGCAAAGAAAATAGCCGCTTGAAGGCTGCTTTTGCGTCACGAAAAATGTTTCCAGTTCAGCGAAAATCACAATCAAAAGATTTTGATTCCTTAATACCACATGAATAAATACAGATGAAGCAGCATTTGTGGTTGTGCGTCCACTTGCGACACAAAAACATTGGTTTTACAAACATTGAAGCCGACCCTCTTCGCATGGCTTCAATTTCTGATAAACATATCCCACAAACGAATGAAAACAAATATAAAATACGGCTGTCACGTGCAAACGAATGGATAGAGTTGCAAGTGTGACATAGAAGGTAATTATAAAAGTATAAGAAAAAGGAAAAAGATCGGAGCTTTGCGGTAATCTCTGAATTTACCTTGAACTCATCGGATGAGATGAAAGTTTAGAAAATTGAAAATTTATCAAACGCATCCCATCGCATGTTCGTTAAATGCCGCAAGGGGACCTCAGATTCGACAGACAGAAAGTGCTCAAGTTCACTCATATTCAGTCAGTTCGCAATCTAACGCCAGTCAGTTTGAAATATTGTGCACTGGCGCAGACCTTTTACCTGCTGTTGGAAAACATAGCCGAAACTGAAGTCAGGCAACTGCGCACTGAATCAATTTATTATCTTTGATGTAAACCCCCTACACCTTATAGTACAATAACAGATCAGTGTAAACCACTTAAAACTTTAGTTTGCATTAACCCAGTTAAATTGTATTAGCTTTTGAACAGAATGACATTGTTTATTGGTTGCGCTTTTAGTGGCATGGAAATGGAAAATTTCTACTCACATGAGAAGTAGGCCGCCACTGGGGCTCCCATTACGAAAAAGAGGCATTTATTAGGAGAAAAAAAGGTGACTGTATTGAATTTTTCTAGCTCTAGTGGCATGTGTAAATACAAGCGCATATTTAGAGCGAACAAAACTATAGTCACAGCAATGATAAGGATAATAAAAGATATTATAATAAAATATCGATAAATATTCGGAATATTGTGAAACAAATATTACGAGACCATTTGCGTTCTATGGCTTTGAACATGCCAACTCAATCATAATCCATCTTCTCCAACAAGTTTTGGCAAAGTGCGGATTCTTTGTTAACTTTTATTTTTATACTCAACTTAAAATATAAGAAATCTGAAACCAAATAAGAAGACTGAAAGACCACACAAAAATCTATAATGAATAACGAGCCACAAATTGGGGCATCATTTACAAATCTGTAGCAGGCACATATCATTTGCAAGCACATTTGTTAAGCTATTATCCACAGTCAGAGTTAAGACAGTGCTGTCATTGTGTTAAACGCTTTTGAGGTAAATAAACGTTCAAAACAGTCGTCAATCATGAGCTGCCGTCGGTGTGTCTATGCCAATATCCGACACGCCGTAGTGCCGTCGGCTGCTTTGACAACTACTTAGATTACTTTTCAACGGAAATAATGCATACGCATACACAGGGATGAAGTGTGTCTTAGCAAATGAGTAACCAGTTGTATCCATACTGCGCTATTTTCTTGCGGTGCTTAAGGCACTCGAGTGTGAAAAAATCGAAAAATTGAGCGGTGTAACCCCGATTGCATTGTCCTCTGGCACATCCAGATAAATACCAGGGTATTGTTGCTGGCAAATTGCGAGCATTTGCTGGTTTCATTAAGAGTTTATTCTACGATCTTTAATTCTGCAACATATGGTTTAATGCGTACATTGTAGTAAAAATGCTGTGTCGATGTTTAAGTTTCTTAAAGTAACGCTTTAAAATCTGGTACAACAAAAAAAAAGAAGGTACAAAATTTGTGCGTCTAGTATTCTTGTGTTGCTTATTTTCGTAAAGAAAATCTTTACATTTCCAAATTACTGAATTTATTTAAAACGCATAAGAAATTGTCTCAAAACTACAAATGATGAAAATGTATTGTATTAAAGGTTAAATAAATTATATTAAACTAAAATTAAAATAAAGGTAAATAGTTTAAAGCATAATAAAATATAAAACAAAAACTGTAATATGATATAATAATGAAATAATATTAAAATCATAATAAAGTAAATAAATATAAAACAAATGAATTAATAATAATGCGACAAAATAAAGTAAAATATTATATTATAAAATATATATTAAAACGAATGAATGAATAAAATAAAATAATATCAATTTGATTTGAGTTTTTTTACCTTCCTTTTGAAAAACTATTCTAATTTTTTCTAGCTTCAAGCTTTTCTTAGCTTTTCACCGTAATATCGACGAACATATTTTTATATTTTTATAAAAATCTAAGTGGAACTTCGAGCCCCAAGAAACGCAATACTCAAATAAATTAAGCCAAAACAAACTTTAAAACAGAAAAATAAAAAAATTAAACAAAAATAAAATAAGTAAAATAACCAAAATGTAATAAGAAAAAATAAAATAATTTTATAAAATATGAAAATGTTGTATATAAAAATTATCATAATAAAATACCAGGACAAGAAGCCGTCAACGCTGATTGTTGCTCTGTAGTTGCTTTCGGTGGAGATACGTGAACGAATGTATGAAGCTGATGTAGACAGCTGTGTCTGTTACCCGACACATATAAAAAAACCTTGTACTTTGGAGCGACAAAACAAAGCGTTGGAAGAGCTTCTGAATTGAACTAGTATTTAGCAAACTGTATTTAAAAATATAACCCGCTTTCGAATTGCTTTTGCTTCAATAGCTTTTGCAAATGCTGTCAGGATTTTTATCTTTTTCATTATTTAAAAGCTTCAAAGTTTGACCTTTTTGAGGACTTTGAATTAATTGTTACTTAACCTTAAAAACTAATTTCCTCTTTTTAATTATTGTACAATCAAAATTATTAGGTTTTCTTTAAAAAGGCATTAATTGAAAATATTTGTAGCCAAAAACGTTACTCAAACATTTGTTTTATACCAACACACATACAGGCACATATTTCATACACAAGCACAAAGCCAACTATAGAAATACATTCGTATGAACTTCTGTCGGTTGTTTTGTTTCTTTGCTCCACGCAAATTCATAAAATAACAAAACGTTCGGTTTCCTCCTGCTAAAAGGGGAAAAATGTTGGTCGTAAATATTTAAAGTTTTAATTACTTTGGCAAAGAAAAATTCATTTAACGAATCCGTATGTATCCAAAAAAAAAAATCACTTACATCCTTTTTCGCAAATGCTATATTTATGAAAAGAAAAAAGCAAAAAACCTATCGTATAAATTAGTTGTAACTTTTGCCGTGCCAAAAAAAAAATTATATATATAAAAATCTGAAATAACAGAAAATTGAAAAGGCAAAACATTAAATAGTTTCCACACAAACACATACACACTCTCAAACCACGCCTTAAGAGTGCCTTGCAATAAAGGGTTTTTAAATCGACGCAGTTAAATGGTGGCGGCCTCTGACCGTCCCGTTGTTTTGGCGACGTCCATTTTGTCCGTTGCTTAATATTGAGTAACACGATTAAGCAGAACGTTTAAACAATAAAACTGACTAAGAAGAAAGTGTATATTAACAAGCAAAATTACGATCAATGGCATGAAGGCAAACTTTACGAAGTTAATTAATTGCAAATGCATCCACCAAAAGCTACTGTTTGTTGCGGATTTTATTTGAAAATGACTTCGGTATCCGCGAACGCTACACAATAATGGCAATCTGACAGGCTGTATGATAATTCCATAAATCATATATTCTATAAATAATAAAGACATTGATAGCACGTAAATTACCGATATTAATAGAAGATATGCTACAACCCTATACTCAAGGATCAATAAACTGTTGACGAGCTTGAAAGCTAAAGCTAAGGTTCCATTATCGAAACAATGCACCGATTTTCTGCGAAACTCTTAAACGCTCGAAATGTTTAAAAATTCCAATGATCCAGAAATCGTGTTGGCTTTGACCGATCAAACTGTTTTCTGAAGCGCCGACAATGTGAACGCTCTTTCCCACAATGCAATTAATCTTTTGAAACATGTGCCGATTTTTATCGGCAACTACAGGGCCGATCGAAAGTTATCGATTAGCATCAATATACTGACACAATTGCTAACACATCGTTTTAAAAGAGTAAAGAAAAATGAGAAAAAACCAAACAATACTTCATCGTGGCCGATATAAATCACAAAATAGTACCACAACACAGTGTTGCCAGAAATTTTTATTCCACAAAAAAATTTAATTTTTGAAAAAAAAATCTTCCAAATATGTTTATATTTTATTATATGAAAGAAGTGATATTTTTCTTAGACAATAGAATTATGCTCCTCTTCTAGATGAAAGCAACAAAATGTAATTTGTGAAAAAATATCATAAAATCTTCATCCTGGCTTCGCTGTCACAATATGCTTAAAAAATACTGGTGGCTAGACCAACAACTGGCCAATTAGACGGCAGCGATCGATGTGCTTTAAGTCAGTTTAGCCGAGCCCATTGCTTAAATTCACTCTGGTCTGTGTGCCAGAGTCGTTTAAAAATTGGACTATTTGCACATGTGCCACCATAAGAAGCCACTACAGGCATTTACACGATGTTGTAGGCCATACAAAATGACAGAAACGAGTCTTTTAAACAAATCAAAAAACTCTTTAATACCTTACACATACACTTATCCCTCTGTATTCCATTGCAGCATCTACCCGCCCATATTGCAAACCCCTTTATATGCTTTTAGTTGGCTCGAAAAAGGAAATAATGAAAATGACTGGAGAAAAAAAAAGAAATCTAAAAAGTTTTTGTTAAAATTAAAAAGCAACACCTTTTGCCAACGAGTGTGTCGCGCCAATGCATGAAAAAACCCGTATTACTTTATCTGCATATAACATTTTCATCAGCAAAAACGAAAGAAGAAAGACAAGAATTACCATTTAAATTAATAGCGATTTTATTATATTTTTAGTTTTTTGCTTCTTTTAACCACCACTTTTGCACAAGAAACTACTCTTTCAACTGAAAGTTTAAAAGAATGAAGTGCTCCGATAGAGTCAGATTAAGAAAACTTTAGCTGTTGAATTTTGTGCTTGTTGAAGAAATAAAAAGGAACTGAAATTTTGAATAGCGGAGCGTGTGGCACGGCTGAAGCTTAAAATAAACGTTCAATAATCTTCAGATTATGAAGTAGCATTTAAGCAGGCGTTTGCGATTGCTCTCCGTTTTCCGCTCATTACGTGTGTTTGGGTGTGTGTGTGCTTGCGTGTTTAGTTCCCACTATTGACTTGAGAAACCAGTTCGTGTTTTTTTTTTTAGTTTTTGTTTAAAAACCAGCTAAAAGTTGGAATGCTTAAGAACAACAACAAAAAATTGAAAACAAACAAATGTATATAAATTCTGTTGCAAACTTCTTCATTTCCTGTTATAAAAAGTTGAAATTTATTTTATATTATAACCATCAGATATACTCTGAAAATCATATGACTTGAAAGCTTGCGATTTTACAAAATAAGTTGCAGCGAAATTCGGATGTTTTGCGGCGTTTTTGTAATTTTTCAAGGATTCTAACATTTATAAACCCAGTGAAAATTTCATAATTTGTTGCACATAATTTTCAATGTCATACTATTTACCATCCGCATTACTTGGAAGGAATCCAATCGTGACTTGATTGTTAACTATACCCATATGTATGTATATAAAACGGAATATGTGTACTTCTTTTTTTTCTTTCCTGAAAATTTAACACTATTTAACTGGGACTCTGGAGAGAATTATGGGCTCTTTTTCTAACTACGCCCTATTTTATGTCCACTTTTTTAAGTTATGTCACTCCTCCCGCATAGTTTTCAACAGATTTTACAATATAAACGATTATAACTTCGCCATTTTTGGAGCAATTTTCAAAACTCTTTTTGCATATGGAAAAGGTCCACTAAAATTTTTTTTTTAAACTGCTCCAAAACAGTTGATTATCAAAGCGTTACTTGTGGACCAATTTTCAAAATTCTTTTTGCATATGAAAGAGGTCTGTCTACTAAAATATTTATTGTAAAAAAAGGGTGAAGGGGGATGTGGGGAAAGAAATGTGTTTTCAACTTATATCTTTTTGGACGATTCTGTAAACTTTAAAATTGCCATGAAAATTGATTTTTCTTATTTAGCTTTAACAACTAGATACGCTTTTGAAGGGAACGGAAAACACTTAACTTTTGCGTATTACGCAACATACAATATGGTTTCCATATTCTTTTCGTAGAAATTTAGTTTCCATGGTGCATTCAGGTGCATAAAATTAAATGTCACATAAATTGAAAAATGCTCCTCCATTTCAATACTCGCAAAATTGAGTAGACGTGTTTGGTTGCCAAAATATTAAAATGACAAGCGCAGACGAACAAAAGTTTTAAGTTCGCTATTTTGCCATTGATGTTGTTGTAGGGTTGTTGCTTAAGGGTCGCGTAAATCGCTTGAATTTAGATCACAGCATAGAAACGCGGTTATAAAACGAACCCCAAGCTAATTCTTTCAATCTGGCCCTAAAAGACGACATAATGTGTTTTAAAGATTTAATATTAAAGTTTTTAACTTTTATCTGTCTTAAAGTTTTAAACGCTGAACTCTTAAGAGATGACGGAATGCTTTAGAAAAATGAGCTTTTAACTGCCTTAAATTGTCATTTATATACTTTTTTGTAATATCTAGTCGATTTTAAACTCTCTGATTTGTCGTTTTAAAGAGATTTATTTAGCAACCTAAATGCCACAATTTGCAGAAAGATAAACATTTTATGCTTAATCATTTGCATCCACTTTCATCACCACAATTTCCTTAATTCTGTTTTTTCTTAATGGCACAATTGCTTTTCTTCCTTTTACGTTTTCTGCATACTGCAATGCTTTAATTTTATTACATGTTTGTAGATTCTATTGTTCTTGTTAAACTTTATTACATTAATCTATTTTGAATTTGTTTATTCGTTTATCTGGGGCTGTTTATTTCTTTGCTTTGTGCTGGTTACGGAGTCGTTTCGTCTGCCTGTTCTATCTTTCCATAAACATCTGGCAATTTGTCTTTTTTGTTTTTGCAATAAATTAAGGTTTTCTTACTAAAGCCACTTGAGATTCTGTCGGTAGCTTTCTTAACCTCTTATAGATGCTGAAATAAATGCAACGATTATCAGTGCTGCAACAAGACACAATTTGATATTGTACTTTGCAACAAAAAAGGGAAATACCTCTTGAAGGTCATACAATTGTTTTCCCATAACAAATATCTCTTACTGTGGAAGCAGCTGAAATGAGACCTTTTTTGTAATTTTAAATAAAACAACTAAATAAAAATTTGAGCTAAAATGTTTCTGGCAGCAAATTTATTAAAAGTAGTATAATAATAAAAAAATTTTTTATGCACTGCATTTCCCACTAATCTCTAATTAAGTTAAGACTGACCGTAAGTAATACTACCGGTCGCTTTGCTCACCTGTAGAAAATGTTCACAAAAGTGCTTCCAAATTTTCAATCAAAATATATTTCGATCCAAAATATATAAACATAATGTGAAAGAAAAACAAACAAACAAAAAAATGAAATATTCAGGTCCATTCTTAGAATCAATTTACATAAATTCACCTGATATCTAAAAACGAACTGCTTCAAAATTTTAATGTTAAAAATATTCTTTATCACTAAATTTCTACAACATATATAATTTAATTTTTTGACGTGATAGAATTTTTGATTTTTAGAAATTTCATGATTTCAAAACATGTGATTTTCAGAACATGCTTGATTCTTTTTTGCCACAGCATTATTTGTTGCTTCAGTGATATTGCCATACATGTTGGTCCTCATTTAAACAACAATTTTGCCAATTTAGCGAATTATTTGTTTGAAAATATTTTTATTGATTATGTAAAAGTGTGGCAGAAACACTTTTTTTATATAAAACAAAAAAGCTTTTAAATGTGGCAAACCTTTTTAATTTATATGTATGTTTGTAGGAATCGAAAATTGTGCGGCAAAAATGCTGTAATTATACGAAAAACGTTTTTTTAGATTTAGGTTTTTTTTTTAAAACCTTTTTTTCTCGACAGCAAATATTAGATCGTTGAAAGGAATGCTCAACCCGGAATTACTCAAAACGCTTGATGCAAGGGAAATGTAATGAATCCATGTGAAATGGAAGCTTTTATTATATTACGCTGCTTGGTGTAAGTGGTGCCTAAAAAGCTTCGCTTTAGAGCCTTTCTAAACCAGGCAAAAATTTTAGTTTTAAGAATAATAATAATATTTTTTATTTTATTTCTTTGAAGTAGAAGTAAAAGTAAAAGTAAAAGTTCAATAAATGTTCAAACAAAATTTTCCAATTACTTATTGTACCAATAAATATCAAAAACTGTAATTTTGGGATATAGATTTTCAAATATAATTTTATTAAAAAAATTAAGAGCTCGCAAAGTCATTCTGTCATCACTGAGTGTTAGTGTTTTTCTCTTTACTTAAAAAAGAAAAACTAATAGAGTTTCTTTGGATTTTCAATTACATATTCAGTTTGCGGAATCAGTCAATAAATTGCTTGAATTCGAACCTGTAAAATTTGTTGGCAAAAATAGTCTCTAAACGAATGCAGCCAATTTTGTCTACACGGAAAATATGTGTGAGATAATTTTTTACCAACTTCATTTAATTTTACATCAAAAAACTTTTATATTTTCTTTAAACAAACATCAAAGTTAAGAGAAAGAAAACTTTTCTGATCAGCAAAAGTATTAATCGAAAGTTAAGTGTTTTTAGGCATAAAAGTTATTGATTTTCTTCGCTGAATTTTATCTGTGATAAAAATTACGCAGGTTCTTTTGTTAATCCCTTAATAAAAATGGAAATAATACAATAACAAAATGAAAATATTTTCAACAATTTACCACCAACCAAACACATAATCGTATGCTATTAAAAACTTTATTTTCTGAAAGTATTATTCGGTTTTTCCGTCCGTGTATGTATGAATGAAAATATAAAAAACTCAATTTCCTTTCTAAAATCCCATGATCCCCGAATAAATTCGTTCATTATTCCTGCAAACTCCAGTATTTCATATCTTAAGTATTTCAAATCATTTAAACAATCATGCACAATCAGGGAAAAAGAAGACCTGCGGCCTCATTAAAGTTTAAACTGATGAAAATAACAATAAAAAGGTTAAATACATCAAACTCAAATAAAATGGAACAAATACCAGGTAGAAATAACTTTTAAGCCAAAAAGAATTGCTAAGTTTTGTAATAACGATGACGTTGCTGCTAGAGGAATCACCTTTTGTATTTCAAACGTTTGAAGGAACAACCTCGGCATTCAAAACAGCCAACAAGTCAATGGTTTTATATTTTTCAGTTCCTTTTTCGCCAATTTTGAAAGCAAAACTGACAAGTAACACGAAAACAGAAAATAAAAGCTGATATTAAATAGAAAATAAAGCAAAAAAAAGGAACAACCTGCATTCCCATAAGCTCTCAAAGCAAGAGAGCAGGTTTAGAAAAGAAGGATTTAATTTTAGGAAACTTAATGTTAAACAAAAAGTACAACGAATGCATTTGAAAATATTAACTGTGAATTTAAAAGGTCTGTATTGAAAAAAAAAATATACAAGAGTATTTTCAATGTTAGTAAAGTGTTAAAATTACATATATCTTGCCAAAGTCTGAAAAATGTCCATCTGTTGATTCGTTCTGTGGTCAAACTTGGCCAAAAAATTATATCAATTCAATTGCAATTTTTGAAATATATAGATAGAATTTGTGGATCAGGGATAATATACTATCATTGGGTGGATTTGTATAAATCGGATCGGATTCATCAGAAATCATAGCTGACGAAATGTTTTCGAGATATGTGATCATTATCAAGTTATTTACAATTTCCTCAACGTTTTGTTATTAAAATTTTTGTTAATCGTATAAAGTTATATAAAAATTAACAACCCTATATAAATGAACTCTAAAATTTAGCATTAAAGTATATTGATATTTGAACTGTTATAATGTTGTTGCTAGAATTTTTAAATCTGTTGACGGTAAACTGGTTGCAATGTAAAGACGCAGAGCTCTGTTGGCTTTTGTCAACCAACGACAGCTTCATGTCAAATTTGTGGACAAAAATGTGCGATATAACACATCAATAGATAGACCTTTTCCCACTTAGGTATCTATTCTATTGAGGGGGCATTCTGGAGGAAACTTCCATTGAAACGTAATGTTAATAAATATTTGCTTCACTACCTCTAATTCGTTATTTTAAGTTATTATTGCGGATAAATGAATTACTAAAGCCAACAAAATTGCTAAATTAACAAATTTAAAAAAAATCAAACGCTAATTTTCCATTTTGTAAACATTTTAAACCTCGTTTTAATCAATTCATCGTTGTTTATCCAATCTAAATAAGTGTTGCTCAAATTTTAAAACCTATTAAACTAATACAATAATAAATGCAGTTATGCCAAAACAACTACTTTTGTATCAGCTAATAATCAGGTCATTTCTTCAATACAATTTAATAATGTACCAACACTTATATATCTATAATACAATAATCAAGTCATAGTTTTAGGTAAGTGCAACACATTACCCAGTTTTGGCTGGAATCCGTCCCTATGCAATTGATTCAAAATCAAGATGTTCATTTGTTTCAGAACTATTTGCCCCGCGTGATAAAACTTTTGAAATGGTGAAAGTGACCCTGGCAAACTGTCGCGAGCAACTCTACCAAATTGTTTAAATTTACTTTGAAATTTCGTCAGTTCAGGCAAAGACAAAATTGCTGCAAACAAATCAGTGCCCAAACAGATCCTACAAACTCCATTGCATACAGAAAAATGTACCAAATGGTGAGTTGTACATTTTGACGTGGTCATCGCATCTTATTTCTTCAAAAAATTAAGTCGGGTATGGATGATAATTATGCGGAAAAAGGTACATTTACAAAATGTGGTGTCAGCAGAATGGTGTTCAAATCAAATCAAAATTTGCCCTTTCATAGATTTCAAATAGTGGACCCAAACTGACTCTTACGTTTTCATATTTAAAACATTCTTATACTCTTAATCTTAATTTTTATACTATTTCCTCCTTTTGCATTTATATGCCCCCTTGGATTGCTTCCTGATGACTATTAAAATATTGCATTGAAAAAAATCATTGCTTTGTATTTTTATTTTATTTTTTTGATTGATCCAAGTTCCGGGCAGTATCTAGGAATTTAATGATTTCGTCGATTAAGATCCCTTTTTCCATTTATATTGGAAAACATTTTTCCAATTTGCAAACGTCTTGGAATTCAGAAACCACTAAATTTATTCATTCGCTATTAATGTCAAACCTTAAACTGCAATGATGTCTGTCTGTCTAACCAAAGACACATTATCCAAGTTCTAAATCGAAGTCTATTAATTCTGATTAATGAATTTTGTTAGCACTCAGAATTTTTGTTAGCCATTGCATGTTAAAAATGACAGAGTTTTCGGCGGCAAATTAAGCTGTCAGGAGTTCGACTTGTTTCAATCAATTGCTACGCTGGATACAAAACCCTGTTAATTCAACCTGCATGAAAATTATGGTCATTCTAAGTAGTACAGAATTCCACTCACAGACAGTTAATTGGGCTCAGCCCAGGAATGGAGTACATGAAGGGACTTTTTGCCTGAATCCATTAAAATAGATTTAATGAAGGTGCTCTGTTCATAAAGACCTAGTTGCTATTATGAACAATTTTTCAACCAGCTGTCTCAGAATATCATATTGTAGTTTTGTTTGTCTTCAAGCAAAAAAAAAAAAAAAAGAAAGGACAATTTCTTTTTTAATTTTAATAACTTCAAGTACTTTAATGTCTTGCTGCTTATCAAAGTCAACTCATTTCTGCTATATTTTTTCAATTTTGAAGTAATAGAATAATGTTTTATTCATGATATTTAAACTCAGCTTTGTGCAACAAAAACTTTCATACACATGTAATGATGGGTTGGGAATCCTTAATACATACATATATCTAGTCGCAGTGCTTAAAATTGAAACCAATCAATCTTTATAATCGTCTTATGCTGCTTTATATGTATTTAGATTAAGGCAACGAACGAGTATAAGAGAGAATATTATTTTCAAGAATATTATATACAACAAACATGATATTTGCTTATATATTTTATATATGTCACAAGAATAAATAAGGACAACAATCAAAAGTTTTTAGCGGTAAATGTTAGTAGGCACCAGTATCTAAAGCCTTTAAATAGTATTCATTGTAATTGTAACATGTTTAGAACGCAAAGTTCGGGATCTTCTATTTATATTTTATCATATATGGACTCACATTTATACAAATATACATGTTAAGCTGTCACCTATTTTCAAATAAGATCACTTAACCTGAGGATAAGTGAGAACACTTTTGAGCTCTAAACGCCTTTGCTGCAATAGGTGCCATGATCAGTTTTTATTAGTAATAAAAATAGGACAGACTAATAAAGAACAATTTACAAAAACCTACAAAATGGAATTTTTATGTTCACCCAGGTTTCATAGTCACTTTGTTTGCACTCAGTAATCAGCTTGAATGTCTGTAAATTACGTTGTTGGAATGTCAAGAACTTGCAAAGGCCGCCTGCCATATATTGCTTTAATTCGATAACTAGATCTTCCATTGGGCCAACTAGAATGCATATGATTAATTTTTTAACGGTCTTAGAGTTTAGAAGGCAATCAAAAAGTTTCGGAAAAACTTTCAAAAACTTATTTAAACTCAATACTAAATAAAATTTCACATATAATTGCAATTTTGATGCCTTAAGGAGCTACAAATACTTCATCAATAACTTATTGTATTTATGAGGAAAATGTTCAAAGACATTCTTCATTACAGTTGGCTATAACTTTATAGCATATTGTCTCTCATTACAGTTCGAAAAAATAACAATTTCTTAATTAAGAAAAAAACGGCCCATCAGAATCTTGGAAAAACTCAGGCTTAAATGATATACAATAAGTACACAACAGAACCATAAATTTCATGTGCCTAAACAAAATTAAGTTAAAAGGCCTTAGCAAGGATTTTCAAGACCTTCCCTTTGGCCGCTGAGTTTATTTATGCAACAAATACTTACACACATTCAAACGCCCTCTTTGTCATGCTCATGCATTTATGTACAACACCATAGATAACAAGTGGAAAAATGGCAGAGATTTATCAAGTTAGTTAGTGTTAGTTCTTAAGGTTTACAAAACTTTTTGAAAACCGAAGCTGGAGAAATGCTTAAGCAAAAAATAAATAGTTTCTTATAACACTTATCCTATTAAGTTTATCTCCAAGAGTCCTTAAAGGAGAGCACACAAAAACACTCATCAAGTTTTTTCGAAAGACTCCTTGTGCAACATTAATTTTGCACAAAATTGTAAACTATTTTTTTTTTTGTTTTTATAAAACACACTTCCTCCTTATTTCCAGTTTTGAGTACATTTATTTACTGTTTTTTTTTCGACTCTTATTTATTTTTTGCAAAAAATTGCCAAAGGCAGTTCTATTCCTGTTCAAACTGTGTCGTGTGACGTCAGTCCTGTTATGATGTAAAACTAAGCGAATAAAAACAAATAAGAATAGATAAACGAGCAGGAATTTGTTGAGCAAGCCTCAAACTTACGTCGTAATATTGTCTTCATTTACAGGCTCAGGGAATGAATGAAATTTAGATTAAAAAACCTTTTTTTTTCTATACAAAAAAAGGTTATCGTACTTTTTTGCTGTGGGCTAAAACCCGGTTTTGATTAAAAAGCCATAAGCCAATACTTGAATGAAAAGTTAATTGCACTTAAAGAAAATGAGTTGAAAGTTAAGGTTTTTTTTTTTAATTATTGGAGCGAAAAGTTTGCTTTAGTTGATATTAAATACAAGTGAACATACAGGAGAACTGAGGCCAAAAATGTGTAACAGCGAAATGTTGTGAAAACAAACACTCTGTGTAACAGAAATATTAATAGAATTATTAATTTACTTCTATAATGTTGCCTTTTTGGACACTAAGTGTCTGTGTTCTTATGAAATTAGAGTCCTCGCTAAAACCCCATATGAAATGAAAACATATATGTATATTGACATCGACACATACATATGTTGAAGCATATGTATATCTTGTCTCTTCCAGAGCACCTAGAGGATTGCGTTAATGTCATTTTAGTCCCTACCTTGCAAATTATCCAGTCCAAGTACGGGGCGGTAGTGAAGATATCTTATGGCAACTAGATAATAGTGCACTATTACCACATTAAAGAAAAACATACATACTCGTAAGTAGATACAGCCTAGCGGTGGAGAATCACATTACGCCGATGTGGGTGCCATGACAGGAGGCACACCGAAAATATGTTTATTGGATCCATTCCATCCTTGGGCTTGAACAAAAGTCTCCTTAAAGTAGAAATAGACAACAACTATTGTGAGGAAATATTTGAACGATACTAATGGTCTCGTACGTTCTCAAAAGTATCTGAGCTTTAATGCCAAGAGAGCGAAACTTGCGCTAAAGCGGGATATGAAAAGCCTAAGAACGCTGTCGGAGTGTAAGTACATTCCAGACCCTGAGACGACTGTTTTCGGTGGCATCGAAAGTAGCGCATTAAAAGTATTATTCAGTTTTTCAAATGGCTTTTTCGTATTTTCTAAATAGAAAAAAACTTCAATTGTACTACAAGACCTGACTGTGATATTTTTGCAATTATGCAGGCTTTTGCTTTTAGTCTGCTATGAAACTGGTTTCGTTTGAATCATCAATTATTTTACTTATTATAATGTCAGCTGATATACATGTGTATGTACATATGTATTCACAACGACCAAATGAATTTAATTAGATTCAATGACAAACGGTCTGACAAAAATTTATTTCCATATTCTTCAATTTCAGATTTTGAACAATTTTTTAAAAAGGTCTTTGCCAGTAGGAAATAAAATAAGATTTGTCAACATGGTTTTTATTCGATTGTTTAATCGAATCATGTGCAAAAGAATTGTTACTTTTTAAGAAACTGAAAAAATTTTATAATGCCTTGAAATTTAGTTATTCGCAAATTTCTTAATTCGATTAATAGGCAAAAGTTATTGAGTTAATTGTTTGATTGAAATCACGTATGTTAAACTAATCAGTGATAAGACTAGCTCTCGCATCACCGGTCAGGTATGTTGTTGTTGTTGTTTAGCCTTGGATAGCCTCGCGTCTCTCTCTCTCTCATTGGATTATTGAATTGCCACAGTTCCTGGTGGGATTTCATATTTACTAAGCAGCTGTTTTCTATGTGAAGAAATAGTTCATGTGCAGTTAGTTGCCGAGACCACTGAGTGTCTCGATGGATGCGTTGGTAGAGTATTCCGCCAACAGTTCAGAGGTCGTAGGTTCGATTCCTACCAAAGAGTTTGGCGAGAAAACAATGGCCAACATTTTTTTGGCAATAAAAAAAAATAACAAAAAACACAAATAAAACAAAAAACAAAAACAAAAACACGCAATGTTGGATGCTTGACTGTGCATTGTTGAAGTTATTGAACAGTCAGAACAGCATCTGTTAAATTCTGACATACTCATCTCTGCAATATAGAATAAAACAGAAATAGGGAAGCACTACTCCTTCTTTACTCCTCCTCGAAACACAAAAAAGTTAAAATCGAATTCTTTTGCGCCTCAAATTATTCAATTTATCGATAAAGAATTAGTTGACTAGACACCCTGTACGCACCTAATGGTGAACGTATGAATAATATTATACCAAAGTAATATTGCCCATTCGCCAACGCCAGTGTTGGCAATAAATTTTCATACAAACTGGTGCAAAATTTGTGGAAATACTGCTGAAGTAAGAACTAAGCAGATATGTATGTGCTGATAAGTAAAGGAAAATAATTGTTACTGAAAAAAGGCAATATTTCATTTTGTGGAAAAGTATTTTGGGGGGGTGGGAGATTTTTGCAGATAAGTGAGCAGAATTGATATTGATATTCGTTTTGGAAGTAAAATTCCTTCTTTTTTAATTAAAACAAAGTCAAACACATTCGTGCTCACGCAAAAGACGTCTTGAATATTTGCCCAAATTAAAATTTCTCGCAATAAGTGCTATATGGCTCCATAAAACGAGTACTTAAATTTTTATTGTAGGTTATTTGAGTTTTATTTGAACCACATTAAGTTGAAAAATGACGCAGCAAAAATACAATATGACCTCTTTTTGATCGTATTCCTTAAATAAACGTAGAATTTTACTTCAATGAAGGCAATTACTTTGTTAAGCCAGCAGCAGCAATAATATATTTTTATTTTTGTTTTCTTCTTTAATGTCAAAAGCTTAAATTACTTTCATGGCACTTAAAGATGTGCAGGCTACTTTATGAAAGGAAATTCAGCCATTTCAAAATGAAAATGCTGGAAAAGCAACAAACAGTCTCCTTTGCAGGAAAGGAGACAGAAATTCATATTTATGTATTTAGTTTTAGCACAAAACTGTCAAGAACTGAACTTTGTTTAAAGGTGCTGGCAGGATAGATGCACTATTCAATGCCCCGCCTCTTGACTAGCGAAAGAAAACGAACACTACGGAATGAAGAAGCTCATACAATATTTATGAAATAGATTTTAATAACATTTCACTAATTTTTTCTTTCACTTCTTTTCTTTTTTCTATTTACAACTTACAGCTTAGCGAAGATATTGGCTATGTGTTATACTCTGCTTTGGGTTCATTTTACATTCCCAGCTGTATAATGGTTTTCGTTTATATACGAATTTATTTTGCCGCCAAGGCGCGTGCGAGACGCGGCATTAAAAAACATCCGCGCAAAACAAACAACGAACAGGTGAGTTGGAAACTGATTTCGGTTTATATTACAGCCGGTAAAAATAAAAAGATTACGAGGAAACTTTTTAAACTGACTCATCCAAAGGGCGGGCACTTGTCGGAAATTTCTATTTTGAGCGGCAATAGTTTCCAAATTAGTGTTAAGCTCTGCAAAATACTGGTGAACGTTAACATTCGATATAGAGGGACTTTTTTATTTTTTTTTTTTTTATCAAATTGAGAAGTTTGCATTAACCCACCATAAATTTTCAACGACCGAGCAGAAAATATCGAGACAACAGTAAATGTCATACTAATCTAGTCCATCTACCATATCTCTTCGAAAGACTTCCATAGTAGTACGACTATAAAACCGAAATGAAAACTCTTCCGATACATGTCGACGGCTTCTTTATGGTCGTTCTTGTTGCCAGAAACTTTTTATCAAATTAGCTTTAAAGAAATACGCATTGCTAAGGCTTTCCACCAATGACCAATTGATTTTTATAAAATGAAAACGAAATTCTTTGAAACCGGTATGTGTGAGATATAAGAAAGAAAAATAAGCTGAAGTTAAAAGAAACCTAATTTTAAGTATCATGTCTGTTTTAAGAAAAATTGTTGTTTGGGTCGTTGTTGAAATAGTTCATTCCACGAATTGCATTACTGATTATAAAAAGCCGATAGTATTTCAGGGAAACAATGTTCCGAAAATACAGAAGATCATATGGTATGCTGCACTCCGGATGTTATTCTTTTATGTCTGGTTTTTGCTGGTAACGAGGATAATGTAATTTTTTTTTTGGAATTGTATAATTGCCAACAACACTATTCATTTCAGCAAATATTAAGTATTTCATAAGGCCTGAACTTAAACAGGCTTCCAAATAATCGAACTAAATGCTGTAAGTCGATGACAATAAAAACTTTAAACTTGTATATTTTTTTCCAAGTACTTAAAGTTGTAGCTGCCCTACTGTTATTTTAAATGATAATGCAGTACCTGTCTTGACCACTTGTACGACTATATTAAACATTTCTCAGTGCTTTTTATTGTTCGCTTTCCTTGTGACTACAAATGTTCGAAAACGGATATAGTTGAACATCTCACAACAATGAATGCTCTACAAAACTTCTTAATCAATTTATCGCAATCGTTTTTTTTTTAATGAAAAACTTTCATCTCTTCTGCATTCAAGTTTTAGGAAAATAAGTTTTCGAAATAGAACAAAGTAGTTAAGATAGTTTTTATTTGTTGCCGACAACTTTTCGTTCATTCAGTCACTCATTTATTCATTCATTCTTTTCAATCGCCAGTTTTCTTTCTGTGTTTTTTTATGTTTTTTTAATCAAATTATAAAACTTAGGAAGAATGAAGCAAAAAAAAAGTCATTTAGTGAAAGAGTGCAATCGATTGCTGGCATAGTTTTTATCGTCTTGAGTTTAACAACAAAAACTTATTGAAAAACCCGGTTTTTTCTTTCTTTTTTAACCATTTTACACTTTTAAAGTGTTTGCTTGAATAATAAGATGTGATTGTTGGTTGCCGGGAGTGACGTAGACGATGACCATGATGACAAGGATGGCTAAAATGATGGCGCTGTTGTACGCAAGGATACGTTTACTGGTTGCTCTGCACTTCATTGTTGAAGGCATTTTAATGGCCAACAAAGGAAACAAAACAGAAAGCAAAACTTTTTAATTTTATGAATTACACAATAGAATTTGCTACCAGAATGGCTGTTAGTTTTATTGTTGTGCTGATATTTGCTCTTGCGCTAAGTAATTACAAACATTCAATGCATTCGCAAAGGCCAATACATTGTTGTATGTACACACGTACATACATACATATCGTCATACATACAATCGAAAAAAAAACATCGATTGAATTTTCAAAATATTTCATGAACGGGAAGTCGTTCAAAGGAATTTCATTTCAAATTTTAAATTGCTTGTTGAAATTCTGCTGTAGTGCCTGCCCCCTTTTTGGTTTTTTTTTTTTGAAAATTGTTTTCATACTCCTGCATGCGTAAAGGCTTCAATGGGCACACACACACACATCCACACACGCACTCACACACATAAGGAGTATGTAAACAAATTACTCGGTCAAATGTTCGTTGTGCTTGATTAAATTTTCTTTGAGTCAATGTTTGTGTGATGGCTTCACTGAACTATTAAAGTGAACAAAAATCTAAAAGAAGTTTTCGCTTCAGGCCTCTTAAGCCAACATTGTGGTGCGGAAACTACAATTGTCCATAGAACTTTTCCCTTCTAATTATACTTGATATCTGTAAGACGTCAGATATGTTTACAAATCTTCCAGCTAATTATTAATCTAATAGTGCAGAAGAACCCAAAATCACTTTGTATGTATTTTTTTCTAATGCTAATAAAGCTATTTAAAAGGTTTTCGTTTATGAACAACTTTACAGCTGTCTAAAAAGTCTTAAAAACATACAAAAATATAAAATTATTTAAATGAAATTTTACAAATTGCTTAATAAAGAGTTCTGTTAAGCAGCCTTCACAGAGTCAAGCGTGTTCATGATCAAGAGTTTAAATATAACGTATAATTTTTAACATAATTTCTCAAGTATTGAAAAACATATACCTCATGAAATGTTGAGATTTATTATAATCTTATTATATGGGTTTTGTATGGAAATTGGATTTATTGACATTTAATAAATAAAAAATATTATTTTTATTTTGGCCAAAATATATGTGTAAAAACGTTCATACATTAACTGGATTTTCTGCATAAGTTTTAAAAAGAATTTGATCAGAAACCCGGGAAACGGTTAGTTTTAGATGGCAAAACTGTGCAAAAACTTACAATTGTTTATTGGAAATTTTACAAAATTAATATATTTTTCCAAACTTGGACGTGCGAAATTAAATATATAGTATAACAAAAACCTTTACCTGATAGCATAATCTACAGTCATGTTGGCTCACAAATACGACAAGGTTGAAGATAAAAATACAGGACGGCAGTTCAGACAATCAAGGAGTTTTTCGGAAAACTTTGTAATACATTTACATAAAAATTTTTATTGAAGGATGACAGATTTCTACAAGTTCTCTGGCAATAATGCAAAATCTGTTGTCCCCGTTAGCGCCCATTTTACCCCATCGGTGCAGTGAATCGTTAGATCCACCATTCAGCTTCTATGAAGCGACTAAAATGAAAACGAAAAATTTACTGAGTTTAGGCAAGCGGAGCACTCAGGGTTACGAGCACACCCACAGGGAATCGGGACCGGAAGCTGCGTGAAGGCCACCAACACATTGGAACGCTATTTATGCTTTACCCCACTTTTCAGTGCAATCTTTTTACAATAACACTTTAGCTCAAGCTGCAATCCACTAAACGGAGACATATTTTAAAGTAAAGCTTTGGCTTAAGTTTCGTATGTACTAAAACAATTTGGTTATTCTAGTGAACACCGAACAAACTTAGTTAAGAATTAATTCTAGAAAATGTTTATTACCTTAAATACTTGGGGTGTCAAGAATATTTCCGAAAAAAAGAAAGCTTCAATAAAAGTTGATAATATTCGATTAAATCATTGGAGCTGTGACTGAAATGGTGCAACAAATTTTCTTGGCTCCGTTGGCCTTTTTTCTTTTCTTTTCTGAGTGCGTGCACGTTCATTTGTTCAGTTGTAAGTATAAAGTGTGTATGTATGTGTTGGTGAAAGGATATAAGTTTTAGTTGTGTTTGCACAGCGTTAATTGCTTGTGGTATTTGCAACAAATGTTGTCATTGAATGTAAATTTATTCTGTAGGCATCTTTGCCAGCATCAAACCCATTGCCACACACACATCTCTACAGTCAGACGTATTTGCAACTATTCATGTGCCCAGAATCAAATTTCTATTGCGTCTCTTGTTCATCAACAAGAATTCGGAATATAAAGCATTCGAGAACCAAAGAACAAAAGTGTGGGATTTTTTTTTCATGTTTGTTTGTTTTTGATTGCAAAATATGCAACAGCTTAAAATAGCATAAAAAATATTCAAATTTTAACTACGGATGTATGTCGTTGCCAATGCTATGCTTTAGGAATCAGATTTAAATGATGTTGTCTAACTACTCGTCATTTTGTTTTTTTCTTTCCTTTTTGTGCTTTAGCTCCAAAGATTGCAGAAAACTTTAATAGTCGTCAGTGAGCGTATCTGAACGTGATGCCAAACGTAATATAAGTTTAATGTTTGAAAGTTTAACATCATATACGCGTCTGGAGAAAGGAAGTAACTTTCGGTTTTCTGGCTGCTTTGAAAAAGTCATTTGCAAATTAAAAGCTCACAACAAACTTTTATGTTTGTAACGCCAGTTTGAACGAGTTTGAAGAAAAATTAATTGATCTTCAGAGGAAATTTTTCTTTCGGTGCGCATTTTTCATTTTAACGAATTCTGGATTGTTTTTTTTTTAATCTTTCTTACTCTAATTACATTATCTTCGAATTCGTCAATTAAAATTTTTGAGTTTCTTTTTTTTTTTGAGTTTTGCCATAAAACTTTTGAGTTTGGTGATCCAAGAGAAAAGAAGTGCGAAAAAGTATGTTTTGCTGTATAAATTCGCAATATATATTATTCAGCATAGAAATGTCAAAAAGTGAGAAAAAGCACAAGAAGAAAATGAGAAGTACGAAAACAAAAGTTTCAGAATTTTAGAAAGTTTCACAATAAAACACAAAAACTTATTATTTATCTAGAAAATAACTTATTTTCTATATGCATTTTTACCGTTTCAACGAAAGTTATGTTTGATTTTTGTTTAAAGAAATAATAAACAAACGTAATGGTTTAAGTATTTTTTTTTTTTATTAATAGGAAGATCGAAATTTAATTGCTGAAACGCGTTAAAAATCAAAATACAAAACTAAGAAAATATTATTATTAATTAAGGTTAGACCAGAAAATAATATTGCCCATCATATTTTCTTAATGCAAAAAGTGGCTGTTCAACCGCTGCTTTTGCAAAATTGTTGTTTGCATCCAAAAAAAAATCGTTTACCGTTGGACATTCAAAAAATTTATTAACTGAATTGTTTTGCTGCAAAAACTTTTAATCTGGATGGGGACTAAACCAGAACATTATTTAATATTCCAGCCTTCGGCTGACCCCCTATTCACATTGACAAATTTTAGAATTATTTTTATGTGCAATATTTTACTTTTGTGAAGTCGCATTTCACATTTGCCACTTTTAAATTCTTATCATTGCCGTTTCATTTAAAGTCAATACTTTGCACTATTTGTTGTATTTAAATTGTTGAGCTTCCACTTTTCACAAAAAATTTCCATTTAAAAATTTCATTTCATCTGTTTATCTTTCGTTTGAATTAAACTAAAACTATGAAATGCTGAAAGTGAAAATGAAAAAGATGGAAAAAACAGTTTTTCCACTTGACTTTTATTTTGTATTTGAAAAGGTAAATGAAGTATCAAATCGACATTTCTTATTCAATGCTGTGGCACAATTTTATATTGAATAGTCATTGCTGAGTGTTTGATGATGCTGCATGACTGCATCAGGAAGTTGTTGAGCTTAGAAACCAATTGAAGGTTTAATTGATTTTTTTTCTTCTGTTCTTTTTTGGTATAAAGTGTTGTAGAAATCGTGTATTTTTCAATAGGGAGAGCACTTTGTATGATGGAAAATAGAAATTTGTTAAATATCAGTTTTATGAAATTACAGAGATAACAATTATTATAAAAATACTAATAAACTTTTTGTTCGAAAGATTTTTTTGCTCTTTTACAATAAATAATTTTATCTACATATAATGTTTTCTAAAAAATTAATTGTGGCTCAACAGTTTTTTGCTGCTTTAAAAATATATTCAAAATAAAATGAATAAAATGTTTTATATTAAATTTTCCTTATTTGAAAAGTTAGCTGGTTTTGTTCGGCAACCGTTACTGTAAAGTTGCCCAGTGTTTAAACAATTCTTTAACTGATTTACTGAATTATGTTGCCGAATATGAAAACATAAATCTGTGTACGGTGACAATTTCAGACTGCCTTTTATTTACTTTACCGGCTGAACGAACCATAACGCATATAAACATATTCTTAAAAATAAATTTAAAAATAAATTGTACTGCATTAAAGACTTGAAGGTATAGTTTTCATGCCTACAGCTTTGACCGGCTCGTACGTTCGAATTATCTTGCAGATTTTTATATATATAATAATTTGTTGTAACTTTCAAAGTAAATAAGACCCAAAACGGTCGAAGACCACACAACAAAAACAAGCCTGACCGCACTTAAAAAATAATTACGATGACGCCAGAGCTGTTTTGTGACCGTATTGAAATAATACTTTTTCGAAAAAATACTCCATTTACTCCGTAATTTTGTCATTACAATCTCATTTGCAAGTAATATATTTACATTATCTGAAATCCTAATTATGACAATGATCTTCACCTCGTTCATTTACATGCAAATCTACCTAAATTGGATTAGTCTAATCAAAGTAGTTTTTGCGTTTTCCATTAATTTTTTGCCAACTTTTTCTTATTCTACTTTTAATTAATGCTGCTGTAGCTTTGCTAATTTATTTGCCCTTTTTTCTTCGTATAATTAATTGGCAGCTTATTTGAGCCAAGTTGTGTCTGCTTAAGCTACAGAAATCAAATGCTTAAGCAAATTATGAACGATTTTTGGGTGACTATATTTTACTTACTGAACTTAACCACTTTCTACGAGCAATTGCAAACATTTTTAGTTTTGCAGAGAATGTTCCGTTTAAAATATAAATTCTTGCATAAAATGTTATTTAATTTCTACATATTATGGATTGTTTAGCATAAAGAAGTGGATAGTATCGTGTTTCTATTTATTTATTTATTAACAAACTGAAACTATAAATATAAAAGTACTAAAAAGAAATGCCTCGGAATGGTTTTCTTTATTCTTTGATACCACGTTTTTTTTTTATTAATACAATAAAAAGTAACTGATTCCGTTAGCAAAGTGCAAACAGTTTCAAGCTTTCCTGAAGCAAATCACCCTTGTCCTGCATTTACACATGAAAGTTCTGTATATGTATTATTTTCAATGAAATAAACAACCTTCGGGAAAGTGTCTTGTTCGTCTATATGGGAGAGTGAAAGTTTATTTTAAAAATGCCGTCGAAGCGAAGACTTGCAAAAATTGCAATACCTACAGAACTAAGACAACGTAATATGAAATAAAAGAGACTAAAAGGAAAATCACATTTAACAACAAATTATTGTTCATATCTCATAAAATTACGTATGAAATAAGACATAATCAAATTAGTTTTATGGCATTCAGATGTGTTATTTTCGCCTGTGTGTTGCAAAGGCACAAAATGAAAATAATTACTGCAGATTTTTGTGTATATTTGAAGAGAATATAATACATTTTTTGTATGTAACTCGAGAAAGTAAATTCATAATTACTATTTCTCTACAACACTGTAGATACTTGTGTATAAGCTTTTGTAGGTGACAATTTGACACTTTACTTGCTGAAAGCATAAAAAAATGGGTTTTCCAACTTGTTGTTCAAAGCTGCGAGCAAATTAAAAAAAAAATGCGAGTGTAACTGTATTGCGCAACTTTCGGGCATTTACTTTCGTTTCTCAACACTGGCTTAACTAAGTAAATGACAGTTGAACGTATTTCTTCATGTGTATTCGCACTTTAGCTTAAGTCAGTTTTAGCCTATTATACTCAGGCCAGAATATGGCAGCACCAGCATTTAAAGCAATATTTATGGACCAGTAATGCTGAACACATGTAAGTCGGATATAACGATTCTGTGTGCTTTAAGTCTTAACAAAAAATACATGCAAAAAATTGCTTTCGCAGTGATCCATAAGAGGCGCTTCACAATACAGTTAAGCCATAAACGTCATAATCACAACAACCTGTCTAAAAGCGTGGCAGCAAAACAAAAAAACGTCAACGACAAGTTGGCTATTGCCATTGAGCAGGCATTGAATTTTATTAAATGCAGGCGAATAAGCGGATTTCCTGCATTCAAAAAAGTTTTAGTTTTATACTATTATATTTTTATTCAGAAAACTTCATGCAATAACAAACAAAAAAATTATTAACTGAAACAAGGTAGTAATTGGCTAGACATGACAGCAGACTTAAGCGGTTTAAAGAAAAATTTCTTTTAGTTTTTTTTTTAGTTTTTTAATATTTTTAATAAAATAATTCTCTAAATTAACAATTTTTTAATGAATAAGGACTTAAACAAAAATATCACTGACTCGAAAGCATTTTTGTTCCAACTATAAAATATTATATAAGAATAAAATATTGTTCTAGGGACTAGCAACGGCTTTTGTGGAAAGCTTTTTGTAATAATTTTTTATGCTCATATTTTCAGATATAAGAGAGCGGCCTTCGTTATTTTCAAAGCCCAAAGAAATAGAACCGTAAACGCAATCGCCTGAAACAGTCTGAATATTAGTATTGCCATAAAGTTATTTTATACGAATTCCTAATGCTAAAAAAGTTACCAAGTTCCTTTTGAAATAATTTAATTAAAGAATTAGTATTGTCTGCTGTCGATGTGATATGAAGTCACGATGAAACAAAGTAAATGGCTTTTGAACACTTAATCATAAGATGCAATTAATAGTTTTTTCTGTGTGCCAAGCGATCAAGAGCAAAAGTAATTTTTTTTTTTTAATTTGTGGATTTTTTTTTTATGTTTTCAAATCACATCGATTACTTGACATTTGTAAAGTGCTTAAATAGTTTCCAAAGAAATTTGCAAATCATATTTTGCAGATTTAGTAGGGTCCTTAAAGCCCCAAATCTGCATTCCCGACACTTGTTGCTTAGTTTGAAAATAATCATGTTTAAAGTTACAACTCTACTTTTAGTAGAAATTTATATTTAAGACTGAGCTGTGACCTGTGAAATTGTTGACTAACTCTAAATGTATTATTTTATTGCAGGTTACCAGCTTTACCACCGCCAACAAAAAAGGCACCATACCAATGCCATCCTCGAGTGCGGGCGCACTCCAAAAACACCAACAACACCAAATAGCCACAATCGAAACACCACCGAACAGTGCCGGTGCACTACCAATGCAAATACCAACCGTAACCTGCGACTTAGCATCAGACATTTCCACCTCCGAGGCGGCGGAAATGGAACCGCATCCCTTAGTTTATCCCAACAGTAGTTGTAGTAGCAGCAATATGGGCCTCCTGCCCGCCAACAACATAGACACACCAAGTAATATTAATGTATCGGCGAATTGTAAGGAAACGCTAAAAGTGAGTACAATAACGACGGGTCATGGAACCATAAATGTACCCGTGCCACCATCAATGGCTGCCAATAACAACGGCGCAACGACAACAACGGCAATCGCTTTCAACAACAATAATGGCAGCGTAACGACGACGACGACAACCACAACATCATCGACAGCTGCAACGCTAACGGCCCCCAGTGGCAATGAACTGAAGGTCACACCGCTGGCCGGGCGCTGTCGCGCTCTGTCCGTGGGCATTGATTCCGACATGGTAAGTGAATTTGATCCATCAAGTTCCGATTCTGGAGTTGTAAGTCGTTGTGCTGTCGTAAAACCTTTAAAATTTCGTTTATGTCAGCCAATATTTGGGCGCAAGTCCAATAACCGTAGACAGCATGAGGCCAAAACGGTCACTGTTAAGGATGTGCCGAAGGAGGAGATCATCAAAGCCGAACTAGAACCTGCCATACCGAAAGTACAAAAGCCACGTGATCCTGAAAAAGAGAAACGTCGCATCGCACGCAAAAAAGAAAAACGAGCCACTCTAATACTGGGTCTGATAATGGGCTCCTTTATCGCCTGCTGGCTGCCTTTCTTTTTTCTTTACATTTTAATGCCGGCGTGCTCCAGCCATTGTCACATACCCGACTCGGCTTTTGCTGTCGCCTTCTGGCTGGGCTATATGAATTCCGCACTCAATCCGGCCATCTACACCATTTTCAACAAAGACTTTCGTCGAGCCTTTCGCCGCATTCTATTCAAGTGATGTTTGGCCTATGTGTGCTGTTATCGGTGCGTTCATGCCAGTATCGAGAAGGCAACCGAGCGTGCCATGGGCAGCACACCCATGGGTTACAACATGTACCATTATAGACGTTAGATTTGGTTATTCTTTGCTTAGATTTTGTAAATTCAGCAGCGTATGAGTATGTAAGTCAGGCCACCGTGGCAATTATTTGTTTTTGACAAATTTTGAAGAAAAAATTGCGTCACAAAATCGGTTTCGTTAATACATAAAATAAAATCCTAATACTTATTTCCTTCGATTTGCTTTTACTGGGGCTATTTCTCAAAGTCTTCTGAATTCATTTTTTTTTTTTTTTATAACAAAATTTAGCTCATTTTAAAGCATTAAAAGGCTGTGAATTGTAAATTTTATTAATATTATGGTTTTTGGTTTAAATTTTAAGAAGAAACGAAATCATAAGTTGTTGTACGCATTTAAAAATTAAAGTGTTTATTTTTTTTTTTTTTTTTGCTCTTCTTTCATTTTGAGGTGTGGAAGTATGTGTGCGAATCTTTTTAGCTGCATAGTCCGGACTTCAGCCCCATTTTGCAGTCTGGTCATCAATACGACAATGTATTATTTTCATTGTACGTTTCGGTATCAGTTTCAAGCATTAAGAAGATATTTGTTGAATTAATCCGTCTCTAATTATAGGTTAAAAACTTATGCGATAATTTAGCGATAAATTTGAAATAATTATTTCCGTGGAGTATCTGAAACCAATATTTCTTCAGATTGTTTAGTTGCCTTAGTTCCGTTGCGCAAAGGACGAAATTAGTAAAATAAATTAGTAAAACAATTCCCTAAAGTAAATATTTCCTTAAGTTTCTCCTAAAAGCATCCGAAGGCGATACAGCAGAAAATCAGAGCTGCAACTTTTTTTTTAAGGGCAATATTTTTTTGGTTCTTGCGATATCTTCAATTCTTTCTACATTCTAATTACCAGAACAACTTGAAACTTCTGGCTGCAAAGGAAATGATTCTTGTGCATGGCTCTACGTAGTATCCAGAAATTATATATAATATGAAAATCTCTCTTTCTAACATTTGCGCTTTGGTTTCTGCCACCGAGAAAGGATAAGAGAATGTACTCATGCCAATAAAAAAAACATCGTGATGAAATTCTGACACTTGAAAAAGTCATCTTATGAGACGAATGTACGCAGTTAACGTGATTAAATATCAATTTAATTGAAATTAAAGTTTAAATATTTTTTTTAGTTTCCGAAACCGTGTGATTTGTATTGCAATCATGCACTTTTGTTTGGTTTTTAGAACGTAATGCTGGCAAACTTGTTTATAGTTTGATGTTGTCGTGAGTTTATTTACAATAAACAATAAATTTAACAAACGTTAGACAACATTTTATATCTAATAAATGCAAATAAGAGGAAACAACAAAACGATGTTCGAAATCAATTTGCAAAGCTTTTGTTTCGCCACCACAACATGTAAATGGTTGAAAAATGCATGAAATATTATTTTATGTGTTTTCTAAAGAGCGACTCAAAACTTTGTTTCTATAAATTATTGGTTTTGAAAATGTTTTTAATAAAACTGTACAAAACAAAATGAAAAAGTAATATAAAAGTTTTTTTTTTCGTGCATAGAAATCAAATAAAAACAACAAATCAAAATGTAAAATTTTTAAAACGACTTTTGTTGCAGATGCAAATTTATATGAAACAGCCAAAATCAAATACATGCAACACTCGCATCACTAGTTTTGCGGAGGGTGGACTGAAGATAAAAAGTGTTGAATTGCATGGCAAACAATACATAGAAAAAGAGCACTTTCGTTACTGAGGGTTTAACGTGTGGAAATAAATTTAAAAACTCTGTTTCACTTCAACAATGCCACATGCTGCAACCATCATTATTCACTTGACCTAAAACTACATTTGGAAAGTGATAATGGCTGCTATACTTGTAAATAGGGGAGAATTTATTTTACATTCTTAAAGATTCTCTGCCAGTGGCAGCAACCCCTTAAATTTCTATTAAATTTTAATAACAAGGATCTAGCATCACGTTACACGTGAACGGTTTGTCTTAATTTTCCTTCGCTCCTGACCAATTTTGCTGCCCGCCTTATTGCACTCTTGTTTTGCTGAAATATGCATTTAAACGGTGGTATGGCATAGATTTTTAAAAGTATTTCCATCCTTTTTCAAGGCTTCTTTGTTTCATAAACATTTTGCTTACGATAAAATGTACTCGTACATGCAACAGAAAAGTAAAATTCTGCAAAAATATCTGCCCAAGTGCACGAGAGTTAAACTTTCAGGTTTGTTGCAAAAGCAATTTTGCGTCACACTGAACGAATGCAACGAGCCAATAAGCAGACTGCCGAACACAAACAGCCACCGGTTATTGGACATCTGCACTATCTATATATATATATATATGGGAAAATATGATCTGGTTATTGCTGATGTTACATACATACATACCTTGAACGATATATGTATGTACATATGTCGTTCAAGAAGGTTTGAAATTGTTATTTATTTATTGTTATTTATTACTCCAATTTTATGCAAATCAAGTCATCTGCTAAATCAAAAGAAGAAAAATAATTATTTTCCGCAAACACTGGGTACTCTAAATATTCTTTTTGTTTTCGTTTTTTAAATTGTCTGAGACTCTGAGGTTGCTTCTTGGCAAAATCCAGTTTTATTGTGTCCAAAATGTAACATTTTACACAGACTTGATTTGATTTGGTCCACGCGAGTAAATCTTAATACGCCCTCAACAGTGGATCCAATCTACAGTGGGCAGACCATTGTTAGCATCAAAATCATAATTCTAAATAAATTCTCGATTTGGCAACATTTAACAACTTGGCCCTTACAGGCCGAAGTCTTTAGCTCCCCACCATCCAGATAGCTGATGCACTGGCCTAGTACTTGAATATCAGAAAACAGTGCCTTGCACCATTATCATCCGGAACTACCAACACTTTTTTCTCTGGCTTAAGATTTCGGCCAAGGCAAGTACCTCAACTTATAGTCAATAGCAGTATCCCTAAAACAAGACATCCCACGCACTCATTTTTTACTAAATTAGAGTCTTTATAAAAGCAACTATTGTTTTGTTAAAAAGCTCCTTTTTTACAGTATTAATGCATTAATTTATGTTAACCTCTTTGCTCTCTTTGTTCTCTAAAAGCAGAGGTAAACAATTTTGAAGTTTACCCCTTTAATAGTAGTATGAACATCATTTGAAGTAACGATTTGTGCATTTGTTCATAAATAGAACTCATTTATGAAATTAAAAGACATTTTTACACCGATTCCATGTACACTTTAACAAGATATGGCTTCTGGTTAGAATGCCAAAGTTATAAGAGAATTTATTACAAACCAAAATATTCATGTTCTTTATTGGCCACCCTATTTTTCCGACTTAAACATTATTGTTTGTTTGTTTGATTGGCTTTCTCCTAGATCCTGAATTAAAGTTATTGTAAATTTTTTTGGAATCACTCACTTAATAGAAACCCCTATTTTTAAAGTTATTTCAAACAAAGGAAATAGCACTCTTTATTAAAATGTCTAAAATATTATCAATAAACTGAATCTCATATGAAGGTAAAAAATTTGGTTTTATTTTGTGTTTTGCTTTTTTTTTTTGCAAAAGGACCTTTAAACTACTTCCATATGGTTTTTCTTATGCTTGTAGTGAAATTTGCGGCTTCGAAAAAATGTTTAAAAAGATATGAGATATTGAGAGTGTTCTACTTTTTTTAATTATACAGAATTTTTTTATGTTAAAATAATTCAAATAGATCCAATTAAGCTCAACCGTTGTCGTTTATTACAATATTTTCGTAAAAGCAACAGTTTCATTTTCCTTTCTGCAAATCGAGACTTTTGCTGCAACGAACAAAAACATGACTTTTACTAATACTTTTACTCTTCTGCAAACTTGAGGTCCTGCCATACTTTTAATAAAATAATAAAATTAACACATTATTCCAAGAGTTTTAATTGTTTGTTTTTCGTTGGATCCCGAACAAATTCATGAAAACCAAAAAAAAATATTTTACACGCACATACACACATACATACATGCAAATTTCTAAACAGCAATTACCGCTCTTGTGTACACAAAATCAGATTCAACATTTTTCATTTGAATTTCATTTTAAGCAAATAAATGAGCTCAATGTACAAATATTTATTACGTTTTTGAATTCATTCGTTTCTACTACATTATGAAACTTTTTTAAAATATCTGGTCTTTATGGAAACATACATACACGTGGTGTATGTCTGTATATGTATGCATTTGGTTTTCCTTCTTCCGAGTGATGATCAAATCAGTCAAACAAACCAGCACGTACCAGTTGGTGCCCTCATGCACATGTTCACATTTATGCACTTATATAATGAGGTTTATTTGAGCCCAAAAAGTATGTTTTTTCCATAACTGGCTGCTGTGACACGAAAACAAATTTTAACAAAATTTTAAAAATTTGCAGCAAATTTTCTCTGATGAAAGATGGGAAAGAAAAATATTATTAAAGTAAGAAATAATATGACAAGATATTGGACATTCTTTATCATTTTAGAATTTTTGTAACAGTAAAACTTTTCATTTGATCAGGGTTGCATTTTTACAGAAAGCAAATTGGCAGGACGGGCGCTGGGCAGCCGATAACGCGTCTTCAATGATGGCTTTCGCCTTGGCCATACACAGTCTTAAAATGTGGAATGTGATCACCATATAGAAGTGTTTTTTGTGCACAGCATGACTTTTGCATAATAGCAACTACTTTAACTGCTGAATGTGTTCAAAGGCTGGCAACTTCGCCGCCTGCATGAGGCTGCTCAGCCGTGTTAGTATGAACACGAAATATATTGGTACATTAGATTCATGTAGCAGATTGAATCAAAGTCTTAAGACTTGTGTAACAGTGTTGACTGGCCTTTAGAATTTAAAAAAAAAGTTTTTGCAGAATTCTAAAAGTATTTCTTAATTAATATTTTCAAAATTTCAAATGAAATAAAACAAAACAAATGCTCATTCATAAATTTAAAATATTTTCCGAAAGTGGTACATTTATTGAAATTATTTTCATTATAGCTTATTTTTTTACAGTTGGCCACAGAAATCTTAAAGGTAACAACCGGAAATTTTAAAAACCCACAACAGAGTCATGGAAGATTTAAGATATTATTATTTTTGCATATTTAGCAATCAGAGCCCGTAAATAACATTTGCCCAGAATATTTAAGCTCAAAAACTTTCTACTTTAGAGTCAGCGGAGACCGATACCAATAGTATTGAAGTGATCTTTCAGAATCAGTTGCTATCTAAGCAATATCTTATCAACTCCACAGTTCTCAGCGATCAACTAAAACAGGATATTAAACACTTAAAAATATTGTTTTAGTTCGCCATCATCACTTTTCTGAAAAATGTTATTTTTTCCGTCTAAAATAGAGCTCATTTTATATTATTATTTCAATATAATTTCTTTAATTCAAAGAACGTTATTTTTTTGGCAAATTATTTGCAATAAGATTGGAACGCAGGTCAAAGAATTAGAGCAGGGAATGCTCTTTATATGTTGCGCCTAATACGTTATTGCTGCAGCCCAAAACTCAAAAATAAGGTTGATATCAAGCGACTTGAATTTACATATTTATTTTCTGATGGTAACGATAAAACGCACCAAACGAAATTATTTCATGATGGCGAAATAAAATTCTCAGTTTTGAACTTTTATGCCTTCGATGAAAGATAACCGTTCTAAATGGATTTTTTCGCTTCAAACTTACAAAATAATTGTTATAAAAGAACTTTTTTGGTATCGCTTGAGGTCGATCTGTTCGATTCAATGTTTGGCAAGATGATGTTGGCATTTGTCAGACATTTTATTTAAGTCTTATGTAATTGTTTTGTTAAGAAGATAAAATTCCACTTTCGGAGAACTTGTTTTAGAATTATTTGTTGATTCCGTCTGGAAATGTAGTGCTGTTTTGGATTGACATTGATTTACATGACGACCTTTATTCTTTATTACGGTAGCATGAAAGTAACCTGCAATATATGTCCTTTTTATGCACTTCCCTCTTCTAAGCAACTGCTGGCTTCGTGGAATAATTGTAAATATACTAATTTAAAATCTTAGGTATAAAACCTGCTGTCGACAGGGCCAAAGTAAATATTAAAAAGAAAACATGATAATGAATTAAAGAAGATACTTGGTTGCATAGAATGGATATTTTTCTGATATCCTTAATTTTCAATTTGCTGCTTTTATAGCAGGAAAAACTTTCATTTCTTTAAAGTTTTCTATTACCTTTTGTCCTATTTTAAAGATACTCTTCCATAAACGTTTGCAACGTACTTGTTTCTACGCACATACATACATATGTACATTATCTATGCTATTGCTAAATATATTCTACATTCACATACATATATACACAGGAGTATACATTTCCCGTATATCCTATGAGGATAGGGGGAAGAAAATAAATAAATAAAATCCATACTGTAGTTTTGTGGTGTATTTGTTTTATAAATTTCCTGCTGATGTAGTGCTTTTCTGTCCTATTCAATTCTTTATTGTATTTGTGGGAGTGTTGTGTCTCATACCCCCAGATGAACCATTAAGATAAATCCTACAGTTGGTGTCGAGCTTATATTTATTAAAAATAAATTACTTGTAAAACACTCATACCAACAAACGGCAACAACAAAAACTACAATAAACAATACAAACATTTAACATACAAGTTACATGCCATTGAACACAATTTTCTATAGAACACCCCCACTTGTGTGTAACGAATTCAAGTGCGCACCGCTATTCATAATTATAAGCACGAGCCAAATTAAAAACACTTAAATCATTACGTACATAAATGGCATTTTTCAACACAAATAAATTCAACTTGTGACACATTGCACTAATAACAAATATTCTTGTTTCTTCCTTCTTATAATTAATTGCAGCAGTATATCGCATCTGGGCACAAACAAACAGGCCTGATAAGTTTGCAGGGATTGTACTTTTTGAGTGCAACTTGCACAAATATAGGAAGTGCGCAAAAGAAATTCTTCTCTTTTATTTCGAAATATTGAGTGGAAGTTAAGATCTGAAGCTTCCATATTCTGAACTACTCACTTTTTTAATTGAAATCGTTGCATTCTAGTCAATAGTAAGACTTATATCCAAATTAGCTGACATCTCGGTGAGAAATATCGCTTTATTAGCAGTTAGAAAAAGCTTCAATTTAGAAGACGTATATAAGAGCCGACAGCGATCCTGGTTTCTTGTAAAATGACTCTGACGAAAGTGTCGGCATCAACGCAACTCAGTAAACTGACATCACCATCTTTAGAGTTAAACACAATTATTCATCAACAGAGCTGCAAACTCCATAAAAGCCGTGGACAATTTTTGGTCATATTTTTAGTGCAAATTGAAAAGCTTAAAATACCACCAGAATCAAGTAGAACTTAAAAGTACCTTTTAAATGTTGAATAACAAACAAAATGAAAGGACTTCAATTATATGTATGTTATAAAGAGCTTTTCTTTAATACCAAGACTAAAGTAATAAATAGTATTTCAAAAATCAAGTGACTCATCTGTGTCACATCAAGTCGCCGTGCACGAAAACGTACGATATTTTGACAATCTTTTGAATTATCCCTAAAAACCTATAACATATAGAAACTGGCACTAACATTTAATTCTTTTTTACTTCGAATTCATGTGATGATGAGTCTTGAAAAGGGCGAATGTGAATGACATGTAGCATTCAATAACATAAGATATTACATTATCTTTTGTGCAATGAAAGCTAAAAGCTTTCGACCAAGAACCTGCTCCTTGAGGCCGAACATTTATTATATTTAGCAACACATAAAACTGATTAAAAGCGGACTAAGCGACCTAATAGCAACTTATCGGTATTAACTAAGACGAACGATGCACGAATTTATAGCAAGAAGGTCCATAATTAGTTTCCAAGTCACCTGATTCGCCTTACAAACTATTGGCGAACATTAACGTTCGATATGGTGGGACAGGTTGAAAATTCTGAATTGTGTGTATTAAATGAAAAGGTAGAATATTTTTACTGAAGCAGTTGTCTGGAAAAAACTACGGTAATCATTTTTTTCTGTGTACGAAAGTAGCACCAAATTTAAGTATCTCTTATATTGATTCAGTTTAAGTCTTTCATTTGCATACATTTTTTCAACTAATCTAACTAACCATTAGTTTATACTCTGTAACTGCACAATTTAATATTTTGGAATTGCTTAAGAACCGTTTTAACAAATGAATGGAAAGCTTTAGTTATTTGCATAATGCATATTTTGTTTAAGCCGAAGTCCAGCCGATTTTTAGTTAAATCGAAACACAGAAATTCATAGCTTCAATTGCTATGAAAATTTTAACGTTTTGAAACGCGGCTTTGCATTCAGTAAAAACGTCATGAAAACTTTATTTCACTGCACTTCTATTGGTGCCGTTTATCATCCCTGACACAATACCCTTACTTCAGAGTTTTTTTTCTCTTTCTTTATATAAAGTATTAAATTCCTCTTCATCATATGCCTGTACTTGACAGAAGCTTAAGGATTCTTTATTTGCACATTTGTTAATGAAAAAAAATAAAAATAAATATTGTTGAATACTGCCACCAGTGCATACTGACAACACAACTAGTATACTATATCAAAGCTCTTATACTAACATACATACATATGTAGCCGCATGTGGATATAATGTCTTCGCAGTGCGTGTCTGTGTTTACACTCAATTACACACTTCTGTGAAATGTGCTCGTTGACCTTGGAGTCAGAGATTTTAAGTGAAAATCACAGTTGCTTAGACATTGAAATAATAAATTTTTATTAGTGCTAAATTTAAACAAATAGTGCCCCATGGTGCAATTAAAGAACTCCGCAAAGATATAAGCGTGTGCTTAAAAGAACGACATAAAAGTTACGTGAAAAACTTAAATATTGCACAGAAATTGGCAAAATTCAAGAAAAAATATTACTCGTATCTCATGCAATTGGAACATTTCCGAATGCATCAGTTTGTAGTATGAATAACAAACTATAAGACCTTGTGGTGTTTGCGGCACTCGCAAGTGTGACTTAGATTTATATTATTCGGGTATAGAATATTATTTGATTTCTTCGTTGGTTTTAGTCCAAATCATGGTTCTATGTCGTTTTACTTACCAACGGGTAAAAAAAATAGATTTACTTTTTATCTATCATAGAAAAATAGTAGTTCCTTTTCGTATATTCAACAACAAAATTTACTTCTTCTTCTTCTTCTTCTTTTGGCGCTACAGTCCGGGGTGAACCTAGGCCTCAACCAACAAACTTTTCCAGCTGGCACGGTCCTTAGCCAGCGTTCTCCAATTTTGCACACCAAGTGCCATCGGTTCCGTGGGCGTCCTCTAATGCGTTGTCCCACAGGTTCGGAATCGAACAAAATTTACTGCATCCGT
This sequence comes from Epicampocera succincta, assembly GCA_932526305.1. Lineage (NCBI taxonomy): Eukaryota > Metazoa > Arthropoda > Insecta > Diptera > Tachinidae > Epicampocera > Epicampocera succincta. The sequence goes on from OW052034.1 coordinate 67,979,365, forward strand.
TAATAATTTTGTTTGAAATTAGACCTGCGACAAAATTCGCGTCTTCGAATAACAATTTTACAAAAGTAGTTGTTGAACGAAAAAGTAGATTTTTTCAACAAAGAAAAAACAAACAAAAAATAGAGTTAGTTTTTATCTATCATAGAAAAATAGTTGTTCCTTCTCGTATATTCAACAACAAAATTTACTGCAACGAAAAAGTAGATTTTTTCAACAAAGAAAATACTATATTGAAAATTATATGACTGCTTCTATCTTACTTCTATTTATTTTCAAACAAAGAACTACTGAACCAAATTCCTGTTCTTAAAGTCAGTAAAAATATTTACTGAAAAAAAAAATTTTTAGATAAAAATATTTTTGATTTCTTTTGTCTTTTTCGTCAACTGTTGCATTAAGAGAAACTATTAAAGAACACAGCAAAATGCTTGTGTCTTATTATTCCAAAAATAAGATTTATGTTTCTTTTTAAAGCTCAAAAATAAAACAAATTACATTTAGCATTCAAGTAAAACTTGTTTAAACAGTATTCTATTTCATTTGTTGTTTTCTCTATATTCTGGTTTTCAAACGTACAAAAACTTTTTGCACAAAATGAATAAAATTCCTTTATTTAAAAATGAGGAAAGTCTTACAATCGATTGACTTAAATCAGATTTATTGTAGCAACCAAATATCCATAAAATCAAAAACTATTGAAAGGAAATAAGCTAATTTATAATTTCCATGCGAACAACTGAAGAGCTTAAGTTTGTACATATGTGATTTACAAAAACAGTAATTATGATGTAACAAATCTTCAAAAGTTGTTCATGTACTCGAATCGTACCGACGAATTGTTAAATGCTCGTTTAGCAAATACGACTTTTTTGTGATCCTATTTCATGCTTGATTAAAGAAAATAAATTGCTTGTATGCTGGCTGATTGAATATGAAATAAACAAATATTTGCTTTTATTAACAAACAGGAAAGAGAACATAAAGCATTTAATTGTAATATGTATTTGTATTTTTGCGAAAGCCGAAATTCAATTTGAAAATATTAAAAATCACTTTGTTGAGGTTATTGCCATCATTAATCTAAAAGTACTCGTGTGCTGTGTTTTTCCCCTGGAAAAAGCTGGCACGTTTTCAACCATAACACAGCCTGACGGCGACAAGTTTTCCACAGAGTTAACACACCCCCTAATTGGCCAATGAATAATGTCGCTGAACGAGCATCAAAATTTCATTGATTCATATTGATTTTTTAGTAAAACAATAAAACTTATTTCGCTGAATATAGATGTAATTTCTGAGTTGCTTATTTGAGTTGTGTCATGGAAATTGAGGAAAGCTGTCTGCTACTAAATTCAATTTTTCACAACGAAATGTATTTACATGTATTTAAGCGCTCCCTAATTTTATGATGAATTCCATTTCTTTTAGTACTTTCTTGTCTTTTTCGAGGTCGAATTCAGATTTCGACCAGATTAAAAGAAACAATTTAGAATAACAAAGTGCCACTTGGCAGCCGCCCTATTGGCGAGTTTTTCTGCTATGAAATCATGCTGTCGAACTATTAGCAGATAAACTGGCCGGTATAACAACACATCATATTGAAATCCCAAGTTTGTATTTTGTGTTTATTGCCATTAAATTATTCTGGAAAGCAAACATCTGAAAATGGGCCCCCTGCACACAATATCGCATTTCAATGTACATCAACATGTTATGCAGTTGAAAGCTGATTAAAAACAAACATAAATTGTCCGTAAAGTACTTTTTTGACCCTCACAATGCTCAACGTTCGTTCGTTATCGTGGGACAGGCGATAAATTTTTATAGCTGTATTTCACAAAATTTGACTCATAAAACTTTAATAAGTAAAAAGAATGAATGTATTTCGGGAAATTTAAATTGCCACACAGAAGTTTTAGTTGTTTTAAAAGATTCACAAATTTCAACACTTATAAAAAATATATACACATGGGTTGTATTAAATAATTATTTTATTTTTTACTTCGAGGCCTTTTGTAAATATTGATGGTAAGCAAAAGGAATAAAGTTTAAATTTGTATATCTCTGAAATATTTTTTATAAGTAATTTTCTTTGACTTAGTTTATTTTAATAGTACTACTATAATTTCTCATAATATTTTGCACACCACATTTCATATTGTCATATTTAAGACAAGTTGGCGTACGAGAAGTTAAACATTTCCAGTAAAAGATATTTGACTTGACTATATTCAATGAAAATAGTTCAAGATATTGCAGAATATATTTTTTAATTTAAAATTTGAAGTTCTTTCAATACAATATTAATGAGGCGGTACTTTCTTACATACACAAACACCAACATATTAATGTCCTTCTTCATTTGTTTCGCTGGTTCTAATCTAAGCCCTAATAACTTCAAGGTTAAATTATGGCTTGTACTTTTCAAAGTTTTATCAAATTGCTTGTAGAATTTTGCCATAAAAGTCATTGTATCGTCATTGTATCGTCATTGCATCGCAATGAACTGCAAAGTTGACAAAGTTTGAAGACGAGTGAATATGAATTGGACAGATAAAGATGGGATGATACGAAATACTAGAAACAATAAAAATTCTATTGTCTGTCAATATTCAAAGTACCAGTATGTTTGTTTTTCTTCGTTAAGTTTGCAAAAGCCTCTGCGACTGTGGCTTATAAATGCCACCTGTAGATCCAATTTTGCATCACTTAGCCGGCGTTATTTCCTCAACAGTCTGTTGATTTGCTAATTTACTAGAGATTTGAAGCACCCCCACAAAAAAGAGCCCAAAGAGCTCAAGTCATACGAACAAGATGGTCACAAATTCGTTTGTTGAGATAATACGGGAGGGTTTAACGCGCTCTACGGCGTGTTGCACTGTCTTATTAGAACCATTTCTTCTTCAAATGTTTCGCAATGACATAAATCATAAACAATTTTTAAAATCGAAAAGCATTCACGGTAACGTTGACAATTTCGCCATGTAAATCGCATCGCACCAAACAGTGATTGTTTTGGACTGAAATAGAGTATTTATAGTATCAGAAGGATTATGCTCTCTCTGAAACATCAATTTTATTTGTTTAATAGTCGTTAAGAAAGTATCGCACCACTGAAGATGATTTGACTATGAAAAACTGATTAACTTCCAGTTGCTAATGAGTGCAGTCAACGAACACATGGCGCAATTGATCGTTTTAATTCTTAGGCCAGATGAATTTTATATATGTAAATGTACGCTGAGATTTTTCTTCAAATTACCCATGTAGTGGATATCGCGCCCACAGTGGCAATATATATAAGTATATAAGAGAAAAAAGTCAAACTCACCTCATTAGTATAACAGTTTTTTTGACAGTTGTCCTTATCGGAAGCCTTACACCTGTAAAAAAAAATACGAGATGCATGAGTAATAGATTTGGAAATGAATTAAAGTAAATGTTCCGCTGGCATTAATTCTTACACCAGCTCCATCTTATAAAGAAGTAAAGCAACATCAAAATTCCTTTCCGATGTATCGGCACTGAAAACAACGCGGCTACGAATGACGCAGAAGGGACAGACAAAATTCGGTGCTTATTTTATAATTTGATTTCACGATATTGTCATATAAAGAGCCGGGTCTGGCCCTGATATACTGCCGTTTTATTTAAAGTTTGCGTTGCACTGTATTTTCATTTACTTCAAGAAGTCAACTTATTTATTGGCAACATAAAACAGTCTTTATTAAACTAAACTGAATGACAGCTGGCCTGGCTTTAAGTACTGCAGGGAAGTGAGAGATGTTTGAACAAAACGTTCTTAAAACAAAGCTGCATAAGTAATAGAAGTTCAAACGACAAGAATAAGTAATAAAATTTATATGATTTTAGCAACTGAAAGAAGATATACAAAAAATATCCGATTGCATGTTTCCTCGAGCACCACACAATTACAAAACCGCAATGAAGAAGAGGAGACGCCTTAAAGTATGACTTGCAAACGAACCCATTGTGCATTCGCTCGTCCTAATTGTTTGCAGCATATTAATTTGCATGTTTTATTATTTATTAATGTAAATGTTTTGCACATACAAGTAGTAATGAAATAATGAAATATTTGCATTTAAAAAAAATTATGAAAATGTTGAATGCTTTGTTTGGCCACCAGCGATACTTTTTTTACATTAATCAATTATAGTCTTTTTAATTTACTTTAATAAAAATTAATATTGGGAATTATTATTATTCAGCTTATTTTTAAGGTTTTAAAGATCAGACCCAAGTCAGATTAACGTACTTTTTGCTTATATAGGATTGAATAATGTGATTTGTTGAATTAAAGGGGCATATTTTGTTAGTTTAATTGTCATAAACAAACGAAAATACTATTTGCACTGTAAAACTTTATATACAAAATTATTAGTTAAATTGAAAATGAAATTTTTTCTGTCATTATCGAGTAGGTTCTTTCAGTTTATAAAAATAAATCGCTTATTTTAAGCAGTAGTTTTCCAGAATGTACAAAAATACTGATAAAGTGATATTTTTCAAACCCGTCATGGACAACTTTTTCTTCCAAAAAAAAAAAAAATTTATAAAAATAATTTATGCCTCAGCGTCCGTCCTGTCGACAGTAATGCGGCGAAAGCAAAGAGAAACAAGAATCTGTGCTTACTAGCGTATTAGTATATATGTATAGTATTGGGTGTTTTTTATTGAGGTATAGAACTTTAAGTTGGCATCACTTTTTTAACTGGCGGCCATTTGTGATTAATATTTAGTTTGGTTTGCCATTTCATCATGAACAGGTTGACAAAAGAACAACGCTTGCAAATCGTGCAAATTTATTTCGAAAATAATGGTTCAGTTCGCGAAGTTTACCGCAAGCTCCGTCCATTTTATGGTCGACATAATCGTCCATCAGAGCAATTAATTCGGTTAACCATGGATCGTTTTCGCACTACGTTTACTCTATGTGATAATACGCATCCGCAGAGATGTCGAACAGTGCGCACCGAAGAAACAATTGCCGCTGTAGAGCAAAGTGTTGAAGAGGACCCGAATGAATCGATTCGCCACCGTGCACAGCAATTGGAGCTTTGTCCATCAACTTTTGTCCATCAAAAATTGGACCTGTAGAATTGGCTTTATTCGAGCCGCCCGAAATCATATTTAAACATTAATGGCATAAAATTATCCTTCCAATAAAGCCAAATTGATGGACATTAAAACGATTTTCTTGTGTTTTATTTCAATTCGAAGTTCTATACCTCTAAAAAAAACACCCTGTATATGTATTAATAAAAGCTGTTTAAAAAAAAGCTAATAACAATTCCACACTTGAATAACAGTATTAAAGGCTGTATTTTAAGGAATTTAATTCAGTATTATAATTTTTTGCAGAAGAAGCATTTCTAAATTTTTGGAATAGATATTCTTTTCATCTCCTGCAAAACAACGATATACTTTCACTATTCTTTAAATGTTGAAGCCGATTTTTACATGCTAAGCTCTCCATATGCTTCGCACGCTGCTTAGTATTTTCCAACTGAAGCGACCTATTCGTAAGTTCATAGTATTTTTGGTATTCAACACAATTTGATTACTGCACAAAGTTATAGTACGGTGACCAATAGTATATAATGATTTGAAAACATGTATTAAAGGTTGGACAGGCTTAGGACAAGGACAAGGACAGAATCGTACCGGCAATGTCTTTATACAGGCTTAGTGTTGAATGTAGTGATGGTAAAGTGTAGACTGGTTCGCCTACTCTTTCCGGAATAATTTCTTCTTCTTCTTCTTTTGGCGCTACAGTCCGTGGTGAACCTGGGCCTCAACCAACAAAGTTTTCCAGCTGGCACGGTCTTTAGCCAGCGTTCTCCAATTGTGCACACCAAGTTGGTTGAGGTCCCTCTCCACTTGTGTTAGCCATCGGTTCCGTGGGCGTCTTCTAATGCGTTGTCCCACAGATTCGGAATCCGGAACAATTTATAGGCAGGTAATTTACATGTCTTTGTATCAGCGCTTGATATGCGATCAATTTTGTTTTTATGTCAAAATTGTTTTTATATATTAACACATTCAATTTAATTCAATACCAATATATTTATACATTATTCCAATAAACGAGTTGATTTTTAATTTCAGATGTTCTATATGCCCAGCCCATGACAAATTATTTTGCAGGTATAGACTAAGATATTTCTTTTCCATCGACCTTAAAGCGTCTATATTACGTAGATAGGGTTTAAATCTTAATATTTTAGTTGTATCAGGATTTAAAACTAGTTTCTTAAGCCTCAAAAATTCATTCCACAATCAACTTTTTAATATGAAAAAATTTTTAACATTCGTGTAAGATAATTGCAGGCGATGATTGAAAACCTTTTTTCAACCTCCATAAACTCGTTTACCAAATTTTTTTCTTTCATCTGATTTCCCACGAAGGCTTGTTTTCACCTTGCCAACAAAAAGTGCTTAAAAGTATTCCTATTCAGCTTAATTTTTACTCAAGTTTAATAACTTCAAAAAATAAACTTTAAGCACGTTGGACGGGAACGACCTGTACCGAAACAAGTGTTTAATTAATTCATTTGAAAATGTCTGGCAACTACCATCTGTATTCATGAACTATTTGATTACATTTTCTAATGCCCTTGTAATATCTAACGCCCTAAACATCTTAAAGGATCTGTAAGGTTGGGCTTTGCCGTAAAATTGTGGTGCGTACACATGTCAGGCTTTGAACTTAAATAACAGCAAATATAATTTGTTTTGCTGTTCCTGGTGACAGCTGAAGCAGCTGGAAAAGTTATTACTTGTTTTGTCCGAAGATATTTACTTATTAATATTGAAAACGAAAGCAGTGGACTTTAGAAAAATTTTGAACATAATAAATGATGTTAGATGAATAAGATTTATTTGAGTTTCTGTAGTTTATTGATTTCCCCCCAAAACTAAACAATTTTAATCCTTTTGAAAGCAATACCACCTACTTAAAACAACAAAACAGGTGAAAGGAATACAGTTTATTTATCATAAGCCTCAAATAAGCTCTTTGGGCGATACTCCTTTTGCTATATTTTGATATGTTAAAAGGGGTTCATTCTTGTTTTAGCATAGTTTCTCTTCGTTAGTTACACACACTAATTTTTAAGAGCAATTCATGCAAACTGCTTCAAACTACTTATTGCAAAAGGTAATATAATAATATATGTTGTATGTTGTATGTGCAAAAGACAGATTAATATTTCTGCTTTGAAATAACTCTTCAGGAACACTAATACTGACCCTTTGGGGTTGTGTAGTAGATATAACTACCACAAAAATATGTTTTCCAAAGGATATTTTGTCAAACAAAAATTGTATTGTATTTGTTCGAATAAATTCATTTTATGCATAACAAACCTCCTTCAAGTTTTTGGAAGTCGGTTAAATTCTTCCTCATTAGTGTTCTGCTGTACTTGTAGCACTCCTTTAACAGTTGTTAACGCCCCCTGCGTAAAGATATATGGAAGAAAATCTACCGACAAAGATTGTTGTGATTCAAATTTATATTGCTTTTTGTTTTCGAAGCAAGTGAGTGATATTCTATTGTCTTATATTCCCATTTGGCATCTCAATAGTTTGCAACCATTCCAGTACTGATTATATAGGCGTAAGTTTGTACGACGCTTAAAATGTGAAATGTCATATCAAGCTTTGCTTCTAACTATTTATTAATCTGCGCTTAATTAAGGGATTTTTTTTTATTTTCACTTTCTACTATATGATTTTTTTATTGTGAAAAAAAAAAACAATGTTTTTGTCTTTGTTTAGCCATAAACTATCCAACAGCCACCTTAAATTTAAATCAGGGGAGAACGCTTGAAAGCGACAAACAATCGCCCGTTCTACGATATCCAATGACAGCAGTTTGGCAAGCAAAAGTCGAATTCGGAAACTATTTATGAACTTCATTTATACAAGTCCAAGTACATCTATTGCTGACATTCATGATATCTAACATGTCACGTTTAATCGGCGTTTAATCAGTTTTATGTTTTTAAAAATGTTAGCGAATGTTAACATTCGACGTTGTGGGACATGTCCTAAATTTTATGGCAAAAAAATCAAACACTGGATTCGCATTCATTTCTTTTTATATATTATCCATATTTCTGAAATTGGTACAACTAGTTGCTCTATAAGTAAATTTGCGCCAAGGGTATTCCCCTCGAAACCTCGAATTTTTCTTCCGAGTTGCAGTTTATTTAAGGTTTGATACTCTGCTGTGAATAAAACTACTTTCAAGAAAGCAAATACACGTCTTTATTTAGGCCACACTAATCACACTTTCAATCAAAGGAGAGTATGGAAGCACTTAATCAGACAGCACTAAATATAAGTTCATTAAAAAAATAAAAAAAAGTAGTAAGAGCCTCCTTCTTTAATGCATCACTGCGTAGTCATTCTTTTACTAATGAGCTGTCGTCTGTAATTTGCTCATTTGTGTGTTCGTACGAACGAAATAAAAATATGAAGTTGATAATAAATTTAAATTGTGAACTATATGATAAAACAAATCGAGTGCGGTTGCACAATTTGTGCAACAGTAAAATTTTTTTAAATAAACAGGAAAAAATTACATCTTTTCCCCTATCGAGCCTGGTAACAATTAAGAGTTTGCTCACTTTTCCAGCATTCAAATCCTATCTAAGATATAGGAAATATTTACAGAAACGTTAAGAAAAATAATAAAAACTTATTCTTCCCTAGATTTTATGATTTTTTACTTGCGCTCGTTTGCGCCAAATATTCTGCAGTGTTGCTTTTCCAATCATCTGAAATTTACAGTACTGCCACTTCTTGCAACGCATCATATGCAGCACATTCGTGCATTTACAATCAGGCCCAATCTAGCATCAACAATAATTGCAGGGTTTTCATAATTTTGCTTAATGAAGGTTGTAAATAGTTGAACATCAATGAATGAATATAAATAAGAGGAGGTCTGAACGGCCGTACGTCTTGCCACCATCGTTGACATATTGTGCTTGTCCGCCTCTTCAAGAGCTTAATAAGTGAAGGCAACGCACCAGCTCCTACAAGAGGACTGTTAGCAATTTCTATTCACCCAACTTCCCACATTATAGGCATGAAGTAGTCTGTATCTTCTATACCTCCAGTTGGATATCAATTTTTTAACTCCTCCTCTTCACCGTTTAGTCCACAAGTACCTGGTCTAACCCAAAACGGCCACTCTTGTCAAGAATTGTTTTGGTATTTCCTTTACTGCAGGCACAGATTTTTTGTAAAAGCGAATTTGCGCCCGTTCTCGGTTTGTTAATCCAAAGGAATTCGTTGTCTATTTTCCAGTTTTCTTAGAATTTTTAATTTTTTTAAACCTTTTCCCAATTTAAGGGCGAGAAGTCCATTGCAATTTTAAGACCGTTAAAATAAACTTTTATGAATAAATTTTATCTTGATAATGCAAAAAAAAATTATTTCTGCTGGTAAAATTTAATGCATAAATTTGAAAACCACTCGCATTAAATTATGCAAATTCGCGCACATTCTCCACACAAAAATATATATAATTTTTTTTTTTTGTTCAAACTATAGTCAGCATATATACAATAGTATGTAAATAGAGACATAAAAAGTTGCACAAGAAGGTGTAAAATACACATTTGGCTTAAATGTAGACATTATCAGCTAAAACTTTTGTTGTGTGGCAAAAAAGGCAAACGGTTACCGGAATATATAAAGGAAATGTACAGTCGTACATAAACCCAAAATTCTGGCCAGAAAATATGCAAAATGAATGTTTATTTATATAATTATGTTTATTATTTATTTAGCAAAAAAATAAATGTTCTCTTATTCATTTTATTCGTTTTGTTCTTTCAAACTTTGTTTGACTTTCTGTTTCTGTTTTGGTTTTTTGTGTGAAAAAAACCATCTTTGTGGAAATAACCCTTGAGTAATTTTAAACAAAAACGGCAACAACAACAATAATAATTGCATATAACAATATATGTATGTATGAACATGCGCGACAACAACTAAACACATTCTACACTTGCCACCAAAAAAAAAAAAAAAAACAAAACACAACAATAACACGAGCACACAACAAACTTTTTCAAGAATCCTAAAAACGTTAAGAACCTTTTTTGCTAAATTTCGTTTCATTATAATTTTAAGCTGGGTGTAAAAACAAGAAGATATAATCATACAATTAACAAAAAGAATATCAAATCATTAAATGACGAAAATTGCAAGCAAAATAACGAAATCCAATGTCGAAACATTGAAAATCAATCACTTAAACCGCAATTAGAAAAACAGACGTTTAAAAAAATTGTAAGATGCAAGAGATATTAAGTTGTTAGAGTGAAATATGTACATATATCCGTATGTATGTAAATATATATGTAGTTTTAAATAAACAATTTAATGTTCTCCGCAGAGAGTGCAAATGGTATCATTTTAACTGGAAAATGTTTACAAATTAATTTAAGGAAAATACTCTGAAATCTGGGATTGATAATTTTTCTTTAATCAAAAAAAAAATAAGATACTTAAAAGTTTCAAAACCAAAGAAAACTGTTTTAATTATATTTTACTCTTGCCAACTGAGGATTAAACATAAAAGAAAAATACTTATTTTAATGCCAAACAATTTCGCCTGAGTCCCTATAACACATAAACGGCAGGACTTTTAAAATACAAAAAAAAACAGTTTTGTAGCAGGATTTTATATGTTTGAATGCGCGAATAATTTGTAATGGTCTTGTTTTATTTTTGATGGGTTAAATACAAATCCATCTAAAAAAAAGAACGATTTTAATTAGATGCTGGATTTTTTTAATTGAAAAAATATTTAGATTTTTATTCAAACGCAAATTATATTTAACAAAGATGTCAAGCATGATTTTCGAAGTGATTGTCAAAACATTAGCCAATTGTTTCCTATGCCGGCCCTTCACTGGAATTTTGTTCCATTATTGGAGAACCTCGTCATTGTTGAGCATAAACGAAATTAATGTGCTGATGGTACACGGCAACTTTACCGCCCTGACAATAAGTTGCGATATCTGAGAGCTGTACATAAGACAAACGTCCTGCTCCAGAGTGATTCTCGAAACAGTAAACTAAAATCACAAAGGAACAGCACCATCCAGTTCTTGTGAATAAAAGAAACCGAATAAGTAAAAGACAACATTTGGGTCATCAGAAACACGTCACTTGTATCAATAGCTAAAAGCACCGCTTCCTGCATTTTTAGGTTCCCACCAAAATAGGCACCTCCGACTTTCAACGCCAATTAATTGCAACCGCACCGAACTTCCTGGAGTTTTACTTGCCTGAAAAGCATAATGGTGAAACCAACTCCTCGGAGAACTCAATATCACAGAAAAAAACATGAGTTATTTTGCAACCAACTTCACTTGTTTAAGCGTTTCCTCATAGATTTTTTATTCTTCTAAGGTGCGATTAGATGCAAAAAGGCCATAAGCTGCTGTGCTACTTTCTCAATATTTTCACACGTCCCAGTCTAAAAAGCCGGATGACTTAAGTCCAGCTTACCGCACAAAAAATATTTAGAAACCCTTAGAAATGAATAGTTTTCGAGTTAACTTTATATAGATAATTTTAATGAAATGCCTTCCAACAAGTTTAAGAGCTATTCGCACACGTACTCTAGACGTGTCACTCACTCTTCCTGTTCAGAGCACGGCCGGCATTTGAAACTGTTGGCTAATGTTGTAGTAATCACCCGAAATAAAACTCTCCCAAAACAAAACGAGTATTTTTGTTTATATTAATTTGTTAGGAAAAAATGGCTAAAAACAAAAAGCGACAAAGCAAACGACTGATGTAAAATTTATAAAGCAAACACTATGTAAAATATTAGAAAATAATCTATTTTAAAAATAATAATATATATAATATATACAAACATTTAAACTTAATAAAAAAATATATATAGTACACATATTAAATAAAATCAAATATATACTATTTTTTATGTCTAAATGTGTAGATTTTTTTTCTAAAAATAACTAGTAGAAAAAAATTTAAACCGCATAACAAAAGTATAAAATTTAAAACCCAAAGCAAAAACATTTATTATAAATGTATAAGAAAAAATTTTTCTTACCAAATAAAATTAAAATTAAAAAAAAGGAAAAAATTACAAAAAACCGATTTCGAATTACTTATACCTAAACATAATTATATTAAACAAATTAGCAAAAAAAAAAAAGTATTTTTAAAGCGGGGAAGTCTTCCACTATTGTTACTGTTATATAAATTTATAAACGAAAGAAAAGAAAAACACAAACGTTTTTTGTTATCTAAAATAAAAAACCAATTATTTGTTTTAATTTTAAGCTACAGAATAATTATTAGCCCCAAGCAAAAACGTTGGCTAAGCTAAAGTAGGCTTTACTTAAAGTCTGCAAGAGCTTGACAACATTTTTGTCTGCGGCTGCAAACGCAATAATGAATTCTTGCTTCAGTATTCAACAACTTTCTAAATGACTGTCTATTTATGTGTGTCTATAGATTAACAAAAAATACGATAAAATTATATTTTTCAACAAAAAAAAAAAAAAAAAAAAAGCATAAATTAATGGAACAAGTAATTATAAATTACCCGCAAAATGTTCTAATAAATTTTATTAAAGCGCTAAAAATCCCCAAAAAACAAACAAACGTCGGTTAAGTAATTACCAAATAAGACAACTATTTTCCATTTTTTATATCAACATAAAATTAAGCAAATCCCTTTGTATTCTAAATATTAATAAACTAATTAAAACATAAATATTTATAAGTATTGAACTAAGTAACGCTCATTGAAAACTTTAATTTTAGTTTAATTTATTGTAGCTTCAAAGGAGATACAAAAAGAAGAACACCTTGTATATTTAATGTAAATTTTTAAAACTAATTAAACATGGTTTCGTAAACTACTTAATTAAGGTGAATTTAAATAATAAAAACAAAAAACACAAACTTACAATAACTCTAAATTAGATCAAGACAAGAAGGCATAAAAGATCTCTCTGATTGCTGAAATACCTTTTAAGAGCTGAAGTTCCATCGCTGTCTCTTTTTCATCATTAACACAGAGCGTTTTGTGCGTTAACAAAGGAAAACAGGATTCCAGTTAAAACTAGATTACTGAATCTCACTCACCTGACATGTCAGGCATTTAAAAGCAACAGGCCGGCAACTTTATCAAATTTCAAATGACATAAAGTCCATGTATCGGAAATGTCATGCTGGACTTTCACACCTTTAAAAGCAAAACACCAGCCACTCTTTTTTTTTGTCAATATCAGCATTTCATGACATGAATCCCATAATATTTGACAAATTCATGCCAAAGTATCGACATCAAGTCATGATACTTATTTCACTAATCTGGAATTATGTTGGAAGGGCCTAAATAAGTGACCGTGTGTCCTTTACGTAGTCACCGGTGAAGGTAGGTTTAGCTACACTAAAATTTCATCCCTAACCATAATAATTTGCATTAAGACTCTTCAAAAACTCAAAAGCAATTGTGTGAAATGAAAATATTGTATAAATGAGATATAATAAAGTAAAAGATTTGACATCCCGGCCGGCTTAGAAATTGTTTTGTTGCTGGCAAGTTTTGCATTTTAACAAAACGGAAAATTGACCAGTCGACTGTTTTCGCCGCTGATAGCATCCCGCCGTTGATGGCATGTGTCTTCGTCATTAACAGGCTAAATATTTGTAGCGTGATCAGCGCTAAGAAAAGGATTTCGTCCACATCATGCCAAACTTAATGTAATATTTTGTTATTTAATTTCAAGCTCTTCTAATGGCAATTACACTAAAAGCAGCACGTTTTTAAAGGCCGTCGTCTACATGAATGTTTTATGCCGCTGTTTGCTTTCAACTCCTTATTTTACTTGAATTTGAACACGCAATTTATTTGATTTTCTGACACTCCCAAAAAATCTCATTGGATTTCCTTCTCACAAAATCCAATGAAAATCTTAAAAGCTCCTTCTGATTCAACCTTTCCCGTCTTAAAAGCAACATTTTAAATTATAAGAGAAGATCTTTTGTGTTGTTTTCTTTTTAAATACAATATAAAAATAATACACTAAGTTTAATAAAAGTTTACAATAAAATGAAAGTAAAATAATATCTATAAATTGCACTTAAATCGTATTTAAATTTTTCAGAATTTTCTAATCTTAAAGCGCAATTAGTTTCTGGTTTGTGCAAAATTTACTATAACTAGTTTGGTGTTTAATATCAATCTGTTTTTCTTTTAGTACATTTTAAATAATAAAAAACTGGTATATAGATAGAAAATAAACCCAAACGTGATGGATTTATCGCAACAACAATCGTTGTGAATTTGTCAAAGAACATTTATTTATATAGTTTTTATGACTGCAAAGTAAATTAACAAGCTATAATTGCACAGAGTAGGCCGTTAACCATGACCTTGTGTCCCTTTTTCTTCTAAGTGTATCTGTGTCCAACTTGTACGAGCCATGGCTTCACATGGGAAGTAGCAGCACAGCCGACATGAAGTTCCTTAAATGAAAAGTAAAACAATACAGTAATTCGAGGTAAATCAGTCAAACAGTGCGAGTGAGACCCAAAACTCTCGAATGCCAAAGAACAAATCAAGCCTGACCTCTAACACGCTCCCGAATGCCTTTTGGCATTAAGTAAATGCTAAAATCTATATAGAAAAAGGATTCATGTAGCAGGTGAATGATTTGCGCACTACTGCACATATGAACAATCCTGTAACTATAGACTGATTGGATTTTCAGCAGTTCCCATTATCTTGCGAGTTCCCTGTATATATATAATTACAACTGGCGAAACATCGTTTGGAATATTCTGCCTCAACTCGACAAATTTTCCCGAATTTAAAACATATACATTTTTCGAATCGGTTTGTTTGCACATCTTCCATACCTACAATAATACTAAAGACGGCAAAAGAAATTCCAATCAGCTGTAAAAATGCTAAAAACCAAATGCAATCAAAATATGTGTAACGCCATCAAACCTAAATCCGAGCTAAGCCAGAAAACTTACACGGGGTTTTGTTAGTTCCAATTAGTAGCTTCAGAACTGAAGTTAAAGTAAAGCGCACATCTTATGTGCTGCACTGTATTATCATACAAGTGGAGTTGGTTACTTTTCAGCCTATTGAATAGTTTTGACACATCTTCTCAAGTGCCCTGCATTATTTTTTTTTTTCGTTTTTTGAAGCTGCTTAGTCTTGAAATTTAGAATTGGCTGAATGAAAGCAGCGTTATTTCTTTTTTTTCCGATTTATTTTTGTTCAAAAAAGATTTCAAATTCTGAAAAATTGTTTAGCAGCAAATTTTTTTTAATTTTTTATAAAAACAAAAATTGACCAATATAATTAAAATAAAATTAAAAAATAAAAAAACAACGAATTAAAAAATGGTGCTATTGGTTTATCCTAATTTATGAATTACGTGAGAAATAATTAACACTTTATGCCCCGATTTTATCAAACACATTAACGCATACACATACACATATGTATAAATGTGTGTGTCATTGTTTATAAAATTTAAGCCAACATTAGAATTAAATGTAAAATCAACTGTTTGGTAAAAACGAGGGCATTACAACATTGAACTGGCCAATTGAATCAAGGAATTTGAAAGAAAGCAACTAAAATGGTTACCTTCAAAACGCTAAAGCTGAGCCCCTTTAAGCGCTTTGAAGAGATATTTTAGCTAAAGTCATAATAAAAAATAATATATAATAAAAAACTGCAAGTCATTCACAAGAGAGCAAAGAAAAGTCGCAGGAATTAAGAAAAATTTCGGCCAGACAAGTCTAAAACTTGCTTTTTTTTTTGCTATTCGAAATGCTTTACTTTTATATTTTAGATCACTAAAAAATTAGAAACCGATATTAAGAAGTTATTCTCCAAATTCTAAAATAAATATTTGTTGTTTTTATGAAAAAATTGTTTTCCTAAAAGAAATGTAAATAAATCTAAAAAGCAAACAATTATTATCCTAAATTTAAGATGGAATTGTAAATTAAAAATAGAAAAAAAATGTGTAAAATTTTATCAAACATAAAGCGCCACTAAGAATTGATTTTTCGTATGTAGGTTTTTATGAATCAAATTAATGAATGAATGAAGTCTTATAAGCAAAATAGTTAAACAAACTTGATTCAAAACCGTAAACATGTGATGGGAAAATTAAATAATTTTTTGCTACTGGTTTCCAGGCTAAAACTTTGCGTAAGTCCGAAAAGTAGAATGTTTCAAACGAGATTAATGTTTTGGTTTTATTTCTCTTCATCAAATACATGCATTTTTATTGTATGTTCTACCAGAGCTTTTCTCCAGGATGTTTTTTATACTTTTCTAATTGTTGTGACTTTTAAAACATTTTTTTTTGTTAGAAAAGTCAAGAAAAATAATTGTTCAAAATATATTTTAGCTGGGGAGACAATTTAGCATTTTGTTGTAGTCACTCTGTTCATCAGAACCTATTGACAAAACACGGTGAAACTGCACTTGTTTTGCAGGTTTCTTTTGTCAAAATATTATACGAGATACTTTTAACGGAAGAGAAAAAAATGCTCGGAAAAGCAGACGCTCTAACAATTCATGCAATTTTATACTTCTACAAAAACAATTAGCTAAAATATAGCATTACGAAAGTAATTGAATATTGACCGCAAACCACAATGTTAAGAAAAACCTAATTGGGACGAATGTCGAATTGTTAATTCCGCAACATATCATGTCTATTTCTTATGCCATGTGACCAGGTTTAGTTTTACTTTTCAAGTGTTTTGGTTGCTTTTGACATTTATAATTTTTTCTTTAAATTTAATTTCTTTATCTTAATACAGACTTTACATATTTACAAATATATGTACATTGTATAATCGTTTTGTAAATTGTTTATATGACTCGGAGGAATATTTAGGTTTTTGTACAACGATACAGGGTTGGTTTAAGCACAAACGAGAACTGTTGTTATTTGCTCTTTTATTCTTATAAAAAATAAATATTTTTGCAAATCATTTTACAAAACTTCAATATATGTTTGAAATTTAAATTTTTTTTTTCACGACTTTTGTTTTAAATTATATTCCAAGTTATGTTTTTGTTAGTATTCCATTTATTAGTTAAAATTTTTTCAGTATGGTCACACTGTCAGTACATATTTGTATAAGTTACAATTGCTGGTATTCGACAAATGCTTAAACAATAAATCCTAGGAACACAACTACGACGAAGGCCGAAATTTGTATAAATTCGTTGTGCGAAGCGCAGAATCAACTTCTGTTAAAAATTGATAAAGTTGTTTACGGCGAATTTCCACTAACACCACGATTATGTGCGTTTTCATATCCGCCAATGTGTTTTATTTCTGGCGGCAAATTGACGCGACCGAAAATTCGCCGTTCATCGCAGTTGTGTTCCTGTCATAAGCCTATTTTTTATTAAAAACTCGTACAAACTTGTTTTCGTGATTGAGCATGTTTTTCTGAAGAGTAAAAACATTCGGAGAAAAGCAAGAAGCAGCATCGGGGTGTGCGGAACAGTTTTTATAATTTCAAAAACAAAATATTAAGGCTTGAATATGGAACCGTTTCCCATTAATTCAACGAAAAACAATAACACTTCACATAAAACGATGAAGTAAATGAAATAAATTGGTTTTTTTTTAGTTCTCTCGCAGTTTTTAATTAAACCAACAGCTGAAAACACAACTAATTTTCACATATCACTTGGACTTTTAAGTTTTGTATTAAACGCACTCACTTGCTAAATATTTCTAGCCAACTATTTTGCTTATAGTGACTACTCACATATTTCAGCCAACTACTTAGTATTTAAGGAAAGAAAAACTCCTAAATTTAGTGAAATGTTTTAAACGTAAAAACCTGTACAATATACTCGTCACTTGATATTAGAGAAATAACTATTTAGTTTAATTGAAACCGACATAAATATTTAGCAGATTGTAAAGAATTAAACTTTTAAATATTTCTAAGATTTCATTATAATCAAAACTAAAAATAAGAGAAGCAACTTTTTATTTAATATTTAAGTAAATACGTTCTCATGTTTATACCTTCCTACGATAAAAAAAACCTAGAAACAGAAACAAAAAAATTTCTTAAAAACAATTTAAATGAATTTCGAACTTACTTTTAAGATAATTTAATTTATGTCCACTCACAACTGGACAAAAAAAAACTAAATAGCAAATAAACTTAAACAAATATATAGAGAAAAATATAACACAATATTCCAAAAGAATTTTCATCGTATGTAATAATTAAAGTAACTTTAATATTTAAAACTTACAAAAACAGAAAAAATAGAAAAACTAACTGAAATTTCAAAAACAATCTGACAACAAAAATAACGTAAGAAACGATAAGAAGAGTAAAACATATGAAAATTATAAAAAATACAAGATCCAATAAAACTAAAATATATTTAAAAAAAAAAATTATTGACTTATTTCGCAACCGATGACTGTACCAGAAAATAAATAAGTAAGTACGAGTAAAAAACCGGTTCTTAAAACCATTTCAGTATTTTTTACCTGAAAAATATGTGTTCGTTCGTTGTGTATTACTGAGAAAGTTTCATGTGCTAAAAAAATATACCACTCTTTCCGCGATTAGTGGAAAAGCAGCGTTCCTGCATAACATTTGTTGCGTTTTTGTTGGACGACTTCCATTAAGCAGCTGCCAAAAAACAAAGAGCAGGTGCTCTTTCCAATGTGCAAATTAGTAAAAAGATTTAATAAACATTTAAGACCAGTCAAATAACTAAGAAATTAGTACAGAAAATAAAAACTTAGTCTCTGTTCAGACGCTTAAACTTTTCTTGATCAACTTTTGAGTTTGTTGGAGGGTGAAGAAAACAGAGTGTCAATTAGTACAGAGTTGATTGTACTGAGAATCTGTTTTGAATTATATACATGAAGTTAGCTGCAGGTTAAGTTTTTTTGCTTCGCCGTACAAACCATTTAATATATCTTTATCAGAATTAAAATCAATAATTTTTTCGATGCAGTATTTTTTTTACTAATTTTTTTTGACATTTTATTAATGAACTCATTCCAATAAGGGGTAACCAGTGACACCAGCTTCGCCCTAAAAAAAGAGACACACGTTTTTCTCACAAATCGGGAAAAGTTGCGGTTTTTTTCTTTCACTTTCCCGTCGCAGCAGTTTCCTGAAGTCTATGCCCACAAAGACGCATGTGACCGCTGCCCTTAAACACAATATATGTGTTTATGCTATTTTTTATACCTAATGACGTATACAAATCATTCAAATGAAAGAATGATTTTGTTTTATTGTACATCAACATTTAGCTGTATAACTCATATAAAACTTAAATAAAAAAACACTTAAATCAACAATGACTCAAAAAGTATTATACAGTCGAGCCTACAACATGTAAACGAAGAACGAGACTTTCTAACTCAATGATGTTACATTATGCTGGATACAAAATGGACTTTTCAAACGCATTAATTCAAACGTTAATAGAAAAATTGTTTCAATAAGATCTGTCGCTGAAACTAATGGTTTACAATATAATCTATACAGTTCTATTTTCTATACAGTCTAGCTTCTATACAGTTGATTTCACTTAAAAATATGTTTTTTTGTTTTCAGTTACCGCTTTCTTATTCTAACGTTTATTTGCGAACTGCTGAATTTTAAAAGGTAAATATTTATACTGTTTTTATGAACATTAAAGTTCTAGTTTTGGCACGAGTTTTAGTTTTCGTATATTTCTCCAGCCAAATTTTAGTCTTTCAGATCGTTATACTCGTGCAAGTGCCGTATTTTAGTGTTTTTCTTTTTGTCTACATTCACTATTTCCTGATAAAATAACAGTTTATTTTACTCTTAGTTTACGATAGTTCAACCGGTTTTATATAATATCAATCACTAAAAGACCGGCGTTAAATGTTTTCAATTAGTTTTTAAAAGAATTACTTTGGTAAGTCAAGCAGAACCATCCAACTTACTTTTGGAAATTGTTATTTTTCTCGAAGTTTTGGACAACAAGGGTGTTGGATTGATCCAAACCGTGTTGTGGACGTGAGCGGGAAAATATTCCTCATTAATCAATGAATTTGAACTTCTTCAGAATTGAATGTTTGAAAAAAATAGCAATTTCCAAAAACACAAAGACGCCCTACTCCCATTTACCTAGAATGTTACCTTCAGTTTGCGCAAGTCCTGTTCTAAGGTTTCACTTCGTAATTATGTATTTTCTATACAAATTTCCTAAAGCAGAATAAAAGCCAATTTTATACAATACAATATTTTTTTAAATGGCCACTTCATCAATCTTTCTGTACGAATTTAAAGCATGAACAAACTTTGTCCAACACCAGATATTTTTCGGTAAATCAAAAAATTGAATTGTTTCAACTTATACATTTTTTACGACGACAGTGTGACCATATTAAAAAATATTACTTATAAAATAATAACCAAAAAACAAAATTTTCATTGTTTTGTGAAACAAAAAATAAAATGATTATGAAACAAAAAGTAATTTTATTTACTAAAACAATTGAACACTAAAGGTACATTTATGCGAATTAACACTTAAGCTAAGGTACGTAAACGGTTACTGAAATAAGTGACATACGTAAGCCAGTGCTGGTACTTATATGAATTGAATACTAATGCGGCACATTTGCCCATTTTTGGTACTTTTGAATTCGTATAATTTTGGTTCATAAAAGTAATAATTGACTAATTATAATACTAGTTCTAATAATAAAAATGATTAATAGAGTAATAAAAATAACAACAATAATAACTTTAGTAGTACAAAATAATAATAACAACAAAAATAATAATAAAAATAACAATTATAATAATTTTAATAATAAAAATAATATAATAATAATAATTTTAATATAAATAATTTTAATAATAATAATGATAATGTATAAATTACAATGTAAAAAACTTTATATCTCTCGAAGCCAATTTAGTACTTTTTTCAATATCACATGTACGAAAATAAGTTAACATTGCCCATCACTATACCAAAAAGTTCCGAAAAAAGGAGAATGAGAGAATGTTTTGTTTATTTTATTGTAGCGTTACGTACGTTACGTTTGTAAAGTTTCTATAACTGCACATACGAACGTGCGTTAAAGTAGGTTAAGTTTTTCTTAAATCAACGTTCGCATAACGAGACCTTAAAGCAAAACTTGTTTACGGATTTGTTCATTGTCCAAGGACATAAGACATAGATGCAAATCTATTGCAGAGTTCGATGCAAAGAAAGAATTAAGGCCGACGTCATGAATGAGGGCATTTCCGCAGAAATGTTTACGCATCCTAAACAAAAAGTAGAGGTTTTTGCTCTATTGTTTCATTAAGGAAAAATACTTAAAACAATTAAATTGAAAACTATAAAGCTTTACTTTGTTACGATAAGGGGAGAGTTCAAGCCTTCTTTTTGCGTAGTTTTCCTTCATTTCAAGATCAGCTACTCTTTACAATTTACATTTCTAAGACCAGTAGAAGACCAGTAGTTGTACCACAAGAATTGAAAAAAGCAAATAAATGTTAGAATATCCATTTAATTAATAAATTTGTAATGATATTATAACATAATATCACGCCAGCCACTCCAATGAAGACAATTTTGTATTTCAACCGAGATCAACAACGTCATGTAAGTGGAGTAAAATATTTGCTTATTAAAGAAATAGTAAATTTTATATTCATATTCAAAAGTCAGTAACGTTACGCCAGATTGTTAGTAATATCTTTGCGTAACGTTTTGCCGAAATTACCCGCTACGCATCAATTCCAAATTGTAATTTAAGTTGCGCAACGTCAATTATGTAGGTGCCGAAGCAAAAAAAAAGTGGAAAAATTTGAATTTAAATTTGTTGACTGGGCAAATAAGTTTATACTATTTTAAGTACCAGAACCCAAAATAAAACTATGGTAAAAGTCTGGCCCAATTCAACCTAAACCGTTAACTTGTTTTTTATAATGTGGCGACAGATTATATTTTTGCTTATATATATTTTCAAATTCCTATTGTTGATTTTTGTCACTTTTAAAATCAAATATTGTAAAACTTAATCACACAAAAGTATTGACGAGTCGCCAAAGTTCGTCGTGCGCAATAGTTGATATTTTAAACAAGATCTTTGTTCGCAACTAGAAGTATTTTGAAACAACATCATGTTCCCATTTTAATTCTTACAGGATTGTAGGTAAACAAAATTATGGGGTTTGCGTTTGTAAGGCCTTCACATGTTACATGTGTCGCTGTACAGTGCGCTATAAGTACAACTCCTTGATGGACTTTGTGCTTATAAAACTAGTTGCTTTTTCTAGGAAAAAATATTTCGGAAAATCGCCAATATCGCAAAGCGTCAATACTTTCTTACAACCAAACCACAACTTAACCCTAAATAAAGTAGTATAATTGGCAGCACATTTTGCGGGATTCCCCTTATCCGCCTGGAAACACAGTTACATATTGTGCTGTTCTGTTCTCTGTTGCTGTCTTGCCCTCTTTTTGCTTAGTGTTAATTTATGGCTAATAAAAATTCTTTAAACTAGACTATAAATAATATTTTGATTTTAGGTTTAAACATAAACGTCAACAAAATGATTAACGTCGACAACACCCGCGGTTTCAATTAGTTGACGTTATTCCCACTGCACTATAAATAAGTATCTGTAATATATTGAGTCTATATTTAATTGAAAAGAGGTAGATTTTTTGATTTAAACTAAATTGTTTTACTTTAAAGCGAATAATCACCCAATTTTATTTTCAAGTTTTAAGTTTCAATAAATAATAAATAGAAAGAATCAATCATGGGAATAATCGCATGATTGATGGCCAAAAAAAATTAATTCATTGTGAAAAAATCCAAGAAAAGGAAACGTCTGAAACAAAGCCATTCTCTATTATAATTTATGGTTAAAACGTCGTGCCTTGAACGACCTTCTTCTTTTGGCGGCGCGTTCACAGTAACTGCAAAAATAATTCTGTTCAGTTTTCCTCTGTTCAAGTTGGTTGATTTTTTCTTTTTTTTTTCTCTGCGACTGTTTTCGCATGTCATTATTCTCCCTTAATGGATTAGAAAGCTGAATTCAAATTAGTTGGAAAGATGCATTAAAAAAAACGGGTAGTGAAGTTTTGATTATATCTTGTAATCAAAGCCAAACAATTTTGATTTCCATAAAAATTTTATAAAAAAAAAAGGAAAGTTACGAACTCAACAAAAATAATTGTGAAACCCAAAACAAAAAACAATAAAAAAAAATAATTTTTTTTTAAAATAGTTTGCGGAAGGAGATTATAAAATTCTGATTTTTGTGGGGAAATGTTTTTGACAAGTGGAACAAAATGGTAAAAGAAAAATTAAATATATTAAGAAAATTGTTCAAAGCAACTATCAATATTTCAATATTCAATATTTTCAATACTAAATATTGAAAAGCTGGTAGATGTTTTGTAATGTCACTCCATCACTCAACCGCTCCCTATATGTCTAGCAATTTCGTTGCCATTCAGTTCTTCTTTGTTACAAAAGAAAAGTGAATTTTAATTTGTATCATATTTACATATTCATCAATTTCTATATTCAAAGTGATCCTACTCGGATATAGTACACTTGGCAAGCATTTTCTCCAATCCTCGAACTAGCGATAATGTCCGCTAATAAGCACTCTCCGTGACTCAGCTTTTGTCTCCTCAGTCGTCGCAAAACAATGTACAAGACAAAATCACAATTCCAAATTTGGTGACTGCCTTGGATGCCGAATAATTACGGAGTTGTTTTTAGCCAAAAATTACAGTATTTTTTATACAGAAATCAGCAATTGTGGAACAATTCGCTGCTACATGCCTCATGACCAAAATTTCACAAAAAAAAAAAACTCAAAGCTTGTTGTGCCATCACTCTAATAGTGACAAGAGTGGCGATTCTCCATGACAGTTCATTTCATTTTCTCCACATTTTCATCGGTTGTTGATGTGATGGGACGTTCAGGATCGTTATTCACATCTTCTCTACCTACTTTGAAAACCTTGTACCACTTTTTCTCACTCAGGTTAATATTTCACGTACTTTTGACTACTTAATTCAATTTCTTACATAAATTTTGATGCAAAACAGTTCTAACTTTTATGCCTCTCGGTAACAAACTAAACATTCTGAAAAGCTGAAACTGAAAACACATGTACAACATGCTCGATATGAGTGTATTCACATAAACAAAACTCACTCTTATTTTTTAAACATATGTATGTCACTAATATTTTCTATAGTATAGAGTTCATCAAACACGTTCGACAAAAAAACTGAATTTTTCTTCACAATTCAACATGTTTAAAAAAAAAAGAAACAACAAAAGCCTTTGTGAAGTATCGAATCTACAATTGCTGGTCTTCTGGCCGAACACTTTCAGAATTGTAAACAGCTTTTTTATAGTAAACTTGGAGGACAACATTCGCCGCGTTATTGCCGATATATGGCCACAAATGTTGGGATAATTCATCGACTACATCTAAGCCAGCCGTGGCGGTCGTATGCCAGAAGTCGTATTTAAATTATAATGCCAGAAGATTGTCTATCGCATAAAATAATTTTCATGTCAATTTAAAAAATTCATCTTTGTTTTATTGCATTTCAAAGTTCTCTATACCTCTACAAAAAGAGTGAAAAAAAATGCTAATACATGCGCCGCCAAAAACGCTTAATGGAAAATTAAAATTCTTTGAAATCTGGCATGTTTGATGTGTGTATAGTATTAACTCATCAATCACAAAATTTTTACCATAAATTTGTTTTCATATTGAAAAGTTTTCCATTAAAGTTACGAGTACAGCACAAAATCAAATATTAAATGATAGGAACGGGATAGTCCTTCAGACTGGGAATATTGATCATCTAGACCCCTTAAAACTTTTCGTTTGGCAGACGGGCTTGAGGAGTTTTATATTTTTCTTTCCAAATAAATATAATTTTTTTTATTTTAAATATAAACAGAAAACATAAAAATGCAGTACGATAATTTTAACACTTTCATTTTTAGCGACATACTCGTAAGTTCTTATCAAAAAACAAAAAATTGAACAAGATTTCAAAAATAAAATTCGTTTTCAAATAATATTTTAGAAATTAAAGTGCTTTATTTACTGATTCTGGCAGCTCATTATTTAAATTTTGTTTTAAATTTTAAGGACTTCTAGGCGAAATGATAAATGGTTGGAATTTTTAGGATATAGCGGGAAAAATAGTACCTAACTAGACCTTTTTGAATATTCAACCCTATTAAATTACATTAGTAACATAATAAAGGATCTTTTACATGGCAACTCTTAAAATAACTGTCAAGGTCACAACAGTTCAGCTGGCATAACTGAAGATACCCAGTCAGCATTTGGTTAAGGAATAAAAAAATACGGATTATTAATCATTAACGGAAGAAAAAACTATAAAATATATTTTTGGTGCTAGTAATTGAGATGAAAAGCAACTACCAAATATTTATAACAAATCTGATCATAAGACACCACTTTGTCTATGGCGGAGAGGAGATTTTGAAGCAAATCAATTATGTACAACTAAATTTAGGGTAAGAGAAGTAAGAAAGAAGGAAATAAGTCAAAACAAAAATAAAAGCGAAGGGAATTGTTTTTCTGCGTAAAAATCATAAAATATTTAGAAACTAATCTAAGTATTTGGCAATCAGAGCTATAGAAAAACAGCTTCAAATGGTAGGACAGAGTAAAAATGCCTAAATTCAAGATGAACTTTTCAGATTAACAGATTCTTCGTTGTTCAAATGGTGTCCTGGTTGCAAATACAAATCGTGTTTGAAAACAAAGTAATCATAAAATGTTGCCTGGGATTTTCAATAGTGTAAACTATAAACGAGATATAGAGAAATAAAAGAGCTCAACAAAGTTTTGACATAAATTTTTTTTTTAATTTTTTCAATAAATACAAACCGTCATACGAGACAAGTCCAAAAACAAGAAAGTGAATTTTTTTAAATACTCAGTTCAATGAACTAGACACAGCAGTAAGTAGTACGAGAATTTAATCAAATACTTTAAACACGTAATGAAAAAGAGAAAAATATTACGCACACAAACGAACGACTTGTTTTCCTTGTCTTTAAACTATTGATTTTTACAAATAGTGCATTGAATAGATGTAAAATTACAGAGCTACTCTTAGTGCAAATTTGTTCACATTGTGCGCAGAACAAGTGCGAGTTGCCAAGTTTTGTTAAATCCTAAAAGCTTAAAATTCTGCTTAACAAGTGGCAATAAGGTGGAAGAACAGAATTGTGCAGGCAGCTGCAAAAACTGTTGCATACAATAAGGACGTTGATAAACTAACACTACACTGCCTGCATACAAGTACTGCAAAACAGAATTTAAACAAAACATAGACTTTAGCCAACAAGAGAGCTAAACTTCAAGCATACTTGTAGGCATATTGAGAGCCCGAGAAAAAACATTCATTTGCGTTCTGTTTTTGTTTTTTGTATGAAAACTAAAACAAGCATTATTAATTTGATTTAGCAAAGTTTTTAGTTAAAAACAAGAAGATGAAAGTTGAAAAAACCTCAATTTACCACAAAGTTGTTGAACATTTTGCACAATAAATTGGCTCCACGATGGCACATTCAGTTTCTACGTGAATGGGATTTATTTTATACAACTTTAGGGAGTTATTTGCAAGGAATTCCGACATCAGTTGAAAAACAAAATTTTTGCATTTTGAGTTAATATCGAAGGAAATAAAATCGGAAAAACGATTTCTGCAGCAATTGCGGGGCGTATTTTTATCCTAAAC
Source organism: Epicampocera succincta (assembly GCA_932526305.1). NCBI lineage: Eukaryota > Metazoa > Arthropoda > Insecta > Diptera > Tachinidae > Epicampocera > Epicampocera succincta. The sequence goes on from OW052034.1 coordinate 68,006,262, forward strand.
TGGGACGAATTAATCACTTCAGTTAAAAATTATGCCGACTGCTAATTCAATCTAACCCTAGTCAATTCACAGTTGTCGAAATGGTACTTTCAACGAGTAATTTTGCCCAAATTAAATTTCTCTAACTCAAACAAAGAAAAACAGTCATCTCAAAGAAGCAGCACTTAAAATTTTACGTTGCTGCTTAAGCGATAGTGGAGAAAAAATTTTAAAACAGCAAAACAACTTTGTGACAATTTGGTATTTTCACGGCGTGTACGAAATCCGTGTCTATCTAAAATTTTATCTTGGCTTCTAATAAGGTACTTGATTTATTTCTATTTTCATGATGAATCGATGTTGCCCCGCCAGACAGAATGTTGTGTCACCTTCATTAATAAAGTTGCTTTTTTATCATAAATCTTACCATGACAAGTAATGTCGGCAAGTTACGCAACAAACGCAATGTTTTTGTACGACTGATGACACGTGATGTCGTCGAGAATCAAGAATCTGATCAAATTAAAAATAGACTGCCTGGATAGTGAAAGTGAATCCCACAGCAAATATTAAGCAAACATTAATTTTAGCTTGTCTCGCAAATCAACAACATTTTTTCACAGCCAAACACTAGTTTTATACCAAGATTTTTGCGATTTTGTATTATTTTAGTTCTATTTTAAAGTCGCTATCACATTTGCATTCAGGCAGTGCCATTTTTTTGTTTGCAGAAGCAGTTGCTGGAAAGTTTCTCCATTTGAAATATTAATGTTTTATAATTTCCAATAATATTTTACTTAATTTCAATATGCCATCTGATGCGAAAAAAATAATAAAACATAACAGAAAGAAAATTAAACTAAAGTACAGAGATATAGGACAAATAAAGACGAAAAACATAAATCGAGTCCTTCGCTGCACCATTCGCCACTCAAAACAGATAGAGATGTCGAAATAGTGACGCTGTTAAAATCGTTATATTCGTATTGAATATTGAGTTGGCGGAAATTAAAATATTACAATTTCATTCGTAACAGTTCACTAAAAGTCTTAAGCTCTGTATAGACATTGGTCACATGTCACAACATTGTCAGTAAAATATGTCTAAAAAGTCTACTACTTCCAAATTAATCTTCTAAGAAATATGATTTTCAAACCATTTGAAGATATTGATATGACCAGACAGGCGACAATCGTGAGAACGAACTTCATTGTCATTGTCCGATAATTACCAGACATTTTAAGTTCATTTTTCTTTGGCATGTACTTAAATTAATGCATCTGACAATGATGCCGTAGAAAAATATTTTGATAATACTGGCCACACATATGAGTGCCTTAAGCCTTCTGGCGATGTGTAAATATTATATGAACTGACACTCGCAGATAAATTTATTGTCAGACTTTTGTCAGGCATTAAAATTATAAGATTTTATACAATCGTTTGAACTGACAGTTTAGTTTTTGGTGGCAATTTTTCTTGGTCAGTACATTCCCAACACATTGTCCCACATTGTAAGATCTGCCAACCATCTGCACCGAACTTGGCGCAAGCTGCAGGTCACATTTCAGTCTCCACTGTGTGCTTCAACATGAACCACATGCGTAAATAAATTTTGTTGAAGTGTGTTTTGTTCATGCTAAGTTCTCTTCGAACAAATTAAATCACGCTTAAAACTTAATTCGATTGTTGATTTAAATTGAGCCAAATTTGGGACGAATCGGCCGTTATTTTTATGGAAATAAAAACGAAGGTCGTTCAAAATTTAAATTATTATTAAGTATATTTTAAAAGGTAACACGAATTTTATAATATTATGTGAAAATTTTGTCTGAATTCGTATTTTCATCTAAATTTAAATACGTTCTTCCCCAAGGTCGCTTCAGATAACTTTATAAATATAGAATGTAGAATGAAGAAAATTTTACCGTGTAAAAGGATTATGTATCCGATAGGAAAGAAATGCGGATGCAAAATTTAAGAAACATATTGTGATCGCTTGTTTTCTACATTATGTTATTGTAGAAAACGATGTAAGTCAGATACCACAGCTATATTTTAAAGTAAATAATGCCAAAATAATCACAATTCGGTTCAGAAAATTTTTATATAGGTTGTGAGTCCAGTAACCAAACAAATACAAATTCTGGACCGTTGTAAAAAATAAAACGTTTTATTTAATTTTGTTAATATGCTGTTGTGCTTTATTGTTATTGTTTATAATCATGCATGGTACAAATCCATTAATTTATACCATGGTATATTTACTATAGTACATATACCATAGTGTAAAAACCATAGTATTAAACCCAAATATCTGCGAATGGTATAAAAGCATAAGACCATTACAAACAGTCCTGCAAATCTAATTACTCAGAAACTAAAAGCCACATAATAATTTTTTACACATTAAAGAAACGTTGTGCAAAAAAACCATTTTAACAAATTCGTCTACAAATATTTACTCGTGTTATTGCTTAATGTCAAAATTGAAAATGTTAAAATATTTTGTTTGCAGTTTCAACTTGACTTTGTTGGTTCCTATAATTGCATTTAAAACAAGAGCAGCATTCAAAACTTCGGTTTTGTTTTAAATGCGATTATGTGAACGAACAGAGTCGATATCCGTAACCTGACAAAAAGTAAGAAAAAAAAGTGAAACAATACTGACATCCATACCAAACTCTTGTGCATTATAATCATAGCTTTATAGTAGTGTAACCACATCGCGAATTAAATTTGGTTTCTTGACTGCGCGAATTTTTATCAAACGTGAAATATAAGTTTCGGAAGATGGCTAAGAGTTTTAGTATAAAAAATCTCTAAGTACTAGAGACATATCTCTTCAAAGTTACTTATAAAATGTGTCTTGAAAATTAACTTTTTATCAATTATTCAAATTCCACTCTTGGAAAATAAAATTTTACTAAGAATTTGTTTGTGCTAAAAATTCAATAAATCTATTATTTAATAATATTTGGATAGGCTATTTTAAACAGAGTATTGCGTTAAACCATCACTAGTAAATTGCCTGTGGTATATTGGCCACTAATTGCAAATTGGCTGTGGTACAATGGCAAATATTATTTGGCGATATTTTGCAAAGAATATTTTTAAATATTTGTTTTTTATGATTTATTGGGTAGTCACAAACAAACACCTTAATTTTATTTAAATCTCTCTTTCTTCCCTAGAATAATACTTTTGAAAAATAATGCTTAAATATCATATACAACTTTAACTATTTTAATTCCCTTTAGAAAGTTGTTTATTTCTTAACATATTTTACTTTTTCATTTCACTGGCTAATTTTGTCTTTTAACTTTTTGCATTGGCGAAAATTGCATTAAATTTATCGATTTTTGTTTTTTTTTTTTTCTTTGTGAACTTGCACTAAATTGATATTAAAACGAAATTTAAAAGATGTTTTTAGTAACTAAAGTAAATATGTTTACTTTTACGTTTTTGTTAACTTGTGCTAAAGTTGCATTTTTATAACCGTCACTAACTTTATGGGCAATTTATGAAAACGGCATTAAGCCTTTTGAGTACGTGGTAGAAATTTGCACTCCTTTGTTCAAAAATCAAAGTCTTTGAAACAATTTCGTTAAAAACAATCGCACGGACACACCCAGCAAATGTTTGGTAAAATTTTATGACTTCTATACTTATATAGAGAATGTTTTTTTTTTTTTTGCTTAACTAGAATCTTCAACATTTCCCTTTAAGGTCCAAAAGTCTGTGAAATAGTTTGTTATAACAAAGAAAGTTTTGAGTAAAATGATTTTTCAAACAGCTGAAGAGTTTGTAACTCCTATATAACAAAAATTGTTTATCGAAACAAAGTGTAATGGTTTCCCTTACTGAATATATTTGTTGTTGTTTATTTTATACAGGCGTTTAGAGGTTCCAGCTGGTTAATAGCCGTTCAAAACAACTAGTAAAATGTTTGGGACCGACGAAAATACAACCAAGAACATGTTGCAAATCATAAAATGCTTTATTTACCAAATTTTCTTTGCTTATTTAGTATCGTTTATTTTGTTCATTCTAATCTATTTTCGGCCCTAATGAAAAGTGTTGAATTTCTTAAAGTACTAAAGAGTCAATGAAGCATAAAATTATGCAAACAAAAAAATGTCAAGCTACAATGATTAAAACATCTTTTTCCTGAACAAACATTTTCTTCAATCAATCAAATAATTTGCTGAATCAGCGAAAATTTTGTCTTATCTAGAGCCTACAAACGGATTTCGCTGAATAAACAACTTTTGTTTTTGTTTCACATGGACATAAAACATTGTTCGCTGCTTTTGTGCAACAAACAACTTGTAGGGAAAAGTCTGTGTCACACTTTTTTGTGTATGTGCAGTTTTTGCTAATGTCAGAGATTGCTGAAGCCAAATTGCCTGCCTCAAGGTACTACCACACTTCCGCTCCTCTTACGTTCTTTTGGGAAAATACGAGTACATACAAGTTACAATAAGTTAGAATTTTCATTTTAAAAACTTATTCTGCTAAATAATATAAAAAATTATAAAAAAAAATTGCGAAATTCATGTGTGCAAAAAAATGTTTTTATCGAAAATAAACCAGGAACAGCTATAAAACACATTTGAACTGTAACGGAAACATCATCTGAATCCAAGCGTATGTCTTTGTGTTTGCTGGGTAGTTCAACAAGAGCAATTGCTGGCTTTTAAGAACGTGTTAGTTTGCAAATTAGGAATTTCTCGAAAACATTTTTTTTCCTAATTAGTTGTAGCCACGGGGGAAATTTTGTTTTAAGCTCGCACCAAATATTTTCATCAGGCAGCATGAAAAAAAAATTAAGATGAAAGAAAATATTAAAACCATAAAAACGTAAAAATGAGTTGGAAAGCGTTACAACAAATTTCTTTAATACTTTGACAAAAATTTCAAATAAGAACGGCCACAAAATCATACAATACCCACAGCGTGGTTGAATAAAAAAAACACACTCACGTTGACAAAACATTCATAATATTTAGGCACGTGTTATTTATTTTATTTATTGTAACATGAACAATTTGTTTAATTAAAAAACTCGGTGAAGTTGATTTTGAATAGAGTTAAAGCGAAAAGTTGACATTCGTGTTCAGTTTAATTTTTAAGGACAACCTTCAGTTATTTTATGAAAAAGGATAAATTATTTCTTCGCTTTTCTTACAAGTATCATAAAAGTTAAGCATTTCTTTAATTATATTTTTCAAAGCAAAATTAACTTACGCAGAAACAACAACTAGATAATTTTTGGTAGTGTGATAAAATATGAAAAATAAAAATAGCCCCAGAAACTGAAACACTTTTAAGGTAGAATTCTTTTAACTTCATATGCATGAGTTAGTTTTGCGTTGATATTGAGACTCATGTCAGTCAACGGGCGAGATGAATACCTTGATGTGGTCATTTTCGAGAGGCCACTCCGACATGAAAAGAAATGCTCGAAAATGTAGTTTTCTATTCAGTTGTCCTTATAAAGCCATTGAAAATTGTACACAAAAATGTTCTAATAACTTTTCCAAAGACAACATTCCTTTCGGTATCTGTTAAAATTTATTTCTTAAACTAATATAAAATATAACAGCAGCTTTATTTGCCAAAATCTTGAAAATTAAAACCAAACATGGATGCGTGAATAAATAAATAAATAAATTTATAAATTTCGTCGATGTAATGATTAACTGCAATTTTATGTACAAAAATGTGCTTTATTTTTGACCACGATATTCGCGTTTGTCCCTGGTGTGTTCCCTTCATCATTACACGAATATTTAATAAGCAAACAAAAACCAAACCGGCGACTTCGCCGAGTATCAGCAATATGACTCAATAAAAAGTAAAATCGCCAGCGCAGCTGATTACTTTCTTATGTTTTTCCTTCTGTCATCAACAGTTCAAGGAATGAAATAATATTTTGTTACATTTCACGAATTCGCGGGTTTATCTCCTGTGATTTCGCCTTGCCTTTGAACTTAGAAATGTTTGACAAGGAGAATAACTATTTTGTGGTAGTTTAATAACCTGGCTCTAGCGGTGCCACTCGGTACACTTGGAGAAGTAAAACATAAAAAAAGGCGGTTCTATTCCACGTGTTTCTTTTTTTAACATAATTTCTATATGAAAATTTCTCTATTAGTTCTGATGTGCTCTTCGGAACTGTTGACAGCTAAAACCAATGTTTTTCCTTTAATTTCCAAAGTATATAAATATATTAATTTTAAAGCAAAAATCCCAAGGAGATAGACACCCAACTTATCGCTGATATCAAGGTGAAATTTATTCAAGCCACTTGACTCTTTTGAACATTTTTATTGTGATATTAATATTTTGTGGCAACCAGTGAAAAACCAGACGCCTATTTATATATTTGGGTTTTTTTTCAATTTTGTTAACGTCTAATAAATAATATTATTATTAAAACTATATTTGTTGTATTGCAATACAGCTATTAAAATTTATACCTTTAAACTCATTTCCGTTTGTAGACGAAAATATTTTAATTTAGCAAATGTCTAAAACAAATAATTGGCATGACTTAATCAATTACTAATTACTCATGACTATTTAACTAAAGCAAATACACTTCTTAAAATTAGCATTAATCGATTTCAATGTAAAATGATTTTAATCAATCATTATATTGAGAAATCTTTCTTAGAATATGGCAAAGGAAAACCATGTGAGCAACAAAACAAAATATTTTCTTTGCCAACAACATATTAAAGTCTTAAAACTATAATGACACAAAATTATTTGAAATATAAATAGATATTAATGATTTTATTTGCCTCTTCTGACGTCAAATAGGTTCTTCACGTTGTAAATTCTTAATCAATAACTTTAAAAACTAACAAATTTTTTTGTCTGTGAATTTTGCTCATTAACTGAAAAACTTTGTTTTCCTAGAACCTTAAAAGATACTCGTGCAAGTGAATCTTTAATACAGCCAATAACTTCTTACGATTTTGACGAAAATCACAACATACTCTGATCAGTGTAATAACCAGTCATTGTGTAACCGTCAAAAGTCCGCGAAAAAAATTAAAGATTTAAAACCTTTTAACCTCTTAACCTCCAGTTCTGCTGATGATTAATGACACGTTTTCTCTAATTCATGGTAAACAAAAGCTCTACTCGTTTTCTTGCGATGGAAGATCAAATAATCAAATCAGACTGCCAATTCACTCAAGAAATTTATTGTAATTTGTTAATATATTTTCTATTTATAAGAATTTGTTTGAATAATACTAACTGTTATTACCCAGTTTAATCAGTATAGAAATAAGGTCACGTTTGATCCAAATTAAAGATTTAGAAAAAAAGCATAAGTGCAAGATTTTCCATCAAAATGAAACCGTTTTAAAATAACATTATAATATATTACAAAACACTGTTGGATGTAGTTTTTGTCACGTTCGAATCACTTTTTTGCCATTCCTTGTTCCAAAATTTTACCTGCTTCGATGCAGATTGCAGTGCTTCTTCTAAGCCCTAATTTAAACTAAAAATTAGTCTCTAAGTACTTTTTATAATTTTTGTTTGTTGTTATTTTAAACGTATATGAATATCACGTTCGGTATACTGGAAATTATTTGTAACCTACAATATTATTTCAAGAAATCAACAGCAGCAACAGGTGTTTTCTACAAATCTATTTTAATTAATTGCCTCCTGTTTTGCAGCAATTCGTAAACATATTTTAGTTTTATTTTTTTAACTTGACACCAAAATTTTTTTTTAATAATTTGCAACTTTTTCTTGGATCTGTTCTTAAGCGAAACGAATCAATTAAAAGTCATACTGTATTGAGCGTTAGGGTTCGTTATCACTTTGGATGTAAAAAACCCGATTCAGTAATGAATTATCTTTCACGAAGCTCATCTATTGAGGACGTTCTAAATATTTTGATTAGGTTAATTGCTTTATGTTTTTTCAAAAAGTTTTTGAAATATAGTTGTGTCTACAGAACTTCTATTAATTTTTTAATAGAACTTATGTTAATAATATATTTTGTACTTTTTAGAGCAAATTTATTTAAACGTTACTACTAATTGTTGCCCAGTTAAACCGATCTTCTTGGTCTTGTGTCACGTTCGAAACATCACATGTTGACATCTCAATCGCATTTAATCGTTATTGGCTTAACATCGCATGTGAAGAGTGTTAATTACATGTTTTTGCATTTGTGTTAGCAGTATACAGCAGAGTAGCAAGAACTATAACAATTGGTAACACAGAAAGAGTTTTCTGCGAGTTTTCTTAATTTTTTAAGAATTATAATAATGTGGCTTAAAAAATTTTTCTTAACTTTTAAAATAAAAAATCAATTTAAAATAACCTCAAAGTTGTCGAAAATTGGAAATAAAAATAATTGCAAAAGTGTAATAAAACCCATTTTTTAGAAACCCGGTTAACGAATTATTTAAAAAGTATATTTTTTAACCAATTAGAATGCTTTCGATAAAAGCAACCGTTAGCCAATTTTTATTCCTAAAATCCGATTTCTCAATAAAAGTATCGTACAATTTAGTTTTACTTCAACGTAAAAGTATTAACTGAAATTGCATCAAATAAATTTTATTTGACAATATATTGTACAATATAACAAAAAATATAACAAATGTAAACAATTTTTCATATGTATAACAAATGTATTTAATTATAGAGCATCTGGCAGTATGAGAATTTTTTCCAGGTTTTGTAATATATTTCCACACCGCACTCATTTATACCAAGAACGCACTTTATTCAAAAACTTGCCAATCACATATTTATATATTCATTCATTTATGTTCTGATTTAGTGGCTTTTTGTTTTAATTATTTGCACAAATTCTAAATTTGTGATAATATTTCAGGGTTTCCCTTATTTACATTGTTCATGAAAAGTAAGTTCTTAAATTACACGGGAATATAAAGACAAGAAAGAAAAAATGTCAATTGAATTAAAAGTACGCATCGAAGTGTTGGGAAAATATTGAAAGTGACCTTTTGAACTGAAAAATGAATTTATTGAACCGAAAAATTTTAATTATTATGATTTTATTCTATGTAATCGGATTATATAATTGGATATATTATTAGTTTTCCTCTATATGCGTCCTCAAACTAGCATCAATTTTCTCTAAGCGAGCGGAAAACAAATTATTCGATTTTTGACATTCTGTGAATGATAGAAGGACTTGAAACAGCAGTTGAGAAAATAAAAAGTTTTATATCGTCAGAACAAAGTATAAACATAATATTGCCGATAAAAATTATAAGTTTGTCTGGAATACGACAACAGTGCAACTACGGCGACCAGTAGGCCTGGAAAAACGAGACCCCATTTGTGTCTGTGTTCCCCAGTGAGAAGGACTCGTCTTAAAATCTTCTTAAAAGTCTTTAATTTTTAAGCTCAATGTATTTTATCAATCTTTTGTATTTCCAACAACCAAAATTTTGTATAATTCAAATTTAATTTCTCTCAATTAAAAGTGCACCCAATGAACGAAGCACTTTTTAATCGCACCGTCAATTTAAAACAACAACGCCAACAACTGCGTTCTACAATTTGTATGGTCAAGTGCAATGACGTTGAACAACAAAAAGTTTATGATCATTCGAATGTGGCGTTTACGAACTAAAGCCAACAGCACGAGCATTTAATAAATTTTAATTAGACAAAAACTAAATTCTCTTGATGACGAAAAGATTGTCCGAAAAAAGGAAGAGAACAAGAGATAAACAAATAAAGGAGAAATGCAGTAATTGTGCGCATTTTGCGACTATACATGTGCATGTATTCGTAAAAGAATGTAGGATAACGTTTTGCGCATTGATAATTCATTGAAACATCAACAACAATATTTTGTAAAGCTCTTGAGATTTGCCGGCATTGTGTTGGCCGCAGAGATGCCAAGCTGTTAAAGGCAAAACGCGTCGAAAAAGCCGCCAAAAAAACATAAATTTAAATTAAGATTTAAGTAAAATTATTCAAACACTAGAGATTATTTCGCTTTAAAAACAAAATATTAATTGTTGTTCTGTACTTTCCAGCTGTCTATTTGCCAAAATTTTGTGGTTGTTACGTCAGTGGAATAGAAGACCTTTGAAAAACACATTCAGGCAATCAACTATATATTCAATTATTTAATTTTTTTGTTGGGGTTCTGTCCCTCACTTCCGTATTTTTCGCATCGCAACATTTTTCACATGAAAAGTAAAAAAAACTTAAACTCCAGACCTTTTAAATCAAAAAAATTCCCTCACAAAAATTGTCTGAAATGCAGTGTACGATATTTATAAAACTGGCCGTCCACGTCTAAATGGCAGGGGAAAATTTCATGTTATATACGTCCACATACAACATAAAGATTGGCGACTGTCCTTTGATGTGACACTTATTTGAAAACCTGAGGAATGCGGCGAAGACTTTATATATTGCGATCAGACCAAAGTAGTATTAGTTTTCACTAAAATAACAATCAGATTTACGCAGTTGAAGAAAAACAGGTTTCTTAATTAAACTCCTTAATTTCCGCATTATCTGCAATAGTTATTCGAAAATTATTTTAATGATGCATCTCGCATGGCAAAGATACAAAAACTATTGCATGATATAAACCAGTTTTTTTAATTTACAACAATTTTCTTTAAAACCCTTTGTCACATGTGCAAGGTGTGTTAATGCGTGAAATGATCGCATTTTGCGGAGCCGTTAGTTTTAAATCCAATTACTAATTAGAGATTTTGTAGATTAAAGAACAGAGCTTCTTGCTGATCTGCACAGACATCCGTAGTCTCAGGTAGGAATCGAACCCTCGGCCTGGTCAATCACTGTATAAACTCATACATTAGCCGCTTTATACACGAGCCATTCTAATTTTTATAGCTATCCGTAAAAAAGCTAATAGCACTCATTGCTTTTCAACTGAATTTCTGAGGGTATCAATATGCTGGACAGCGTACAGAAAGCTTTTATAAGTGGGTAAACAAAATGGAAAAAAATTTGAGCAAAAATATGTTAAGTGGGCAGCACTGGTTCATCGCAGCAACATAACAAGTCCAAACCCCCTTAAAATTAGTACTCAAAACTGACCATCTCTTTTTAAGAAGAGTGAAATGCTGATCTTCAAGAGGCCAATAATAATGATAATGATTTTCTTGTTCGCAAGCAGCCAAACAAATTGTTTACGAATTGCGAATAAGACGAAAACATTTTAATAAGCTTTAATAAATATTGAATCGAATCGTATGGCTTTTAATCGAATCGCACAAAACAAAACCGAAGATGAGTTTCTCACCAATACACATGTAGCCGTAAAAAGAAAAAAGTCTATGCGCCGCAGTGTATGAGCAATGAAAATTCAGCAACAACAACAAAAATATATACAAATAACTACGAAAAATTAAACTAACAGACCTTTACAACATTGAGGATAGTCGGATGTGAACCTTTGGATTAAACGGAACGCGTATGCGGATTAAGAGAAATCTAGCGGAAATAAAATAAGAAATAATAAAACACGTTCATGAAACAAAAATAATATTAAATAACAGTGCAAAAGGTGAATCTTTTGTTTATATGAACGAATTAATTTATTAAATATAATTCAAATGTTCTTGCGCTGTTAAAGAAATTAATATATGTACGCACAAACGTTTAAGCAAATATTTTTTTTCTACATAGTGACAACAACACAGACATTTATTTGTATGAGTGACTTGAGCAAAACGTGCGTCCACACGTTTAAAAAAATTTATTGATTTTTAGTTGTTTGTTTATAAATAAAAGACAACAAAGAGTGAATATAACAACTGCGTTGATCGAAATTAGAATACCCTACATACGGTAAGTCACGATCAATATAGTAGTATAATTTAATTATTTTATTGAAGTGCCCAAAAAGCCAAAAACAGTTCCGTAACGAAGAAAAAAATGATAAAAAAAACTTTAAATTTTTTTTCATTTATCTTCAGGCTAAAAAGAACGTGAAAAAAAGAATGTAAAATATGATTAAGATTAAGACTTTTCATAATTGTAATTTTAAATTCTACGGATACATGCCAACAATGTTAATGATAAAAATGATATTTGAATTGTAAATGAAATCATGTCAATTTAATACGAAGTACCCACTAGAAACGAAGTTACTACGGCCAAGTCTTTTTGCACGGGAATTTAAGGTGAAATTCAATATTATTCTCGAAATAAACATGTTCCAATGGGAACAATCTCGAATGAAATATTCTGAAATGTTATTTCTCCATTCCAGTCAAATATTCCATTCAACGTTATAAAAAATAGTTCAAGCGCGATTATATTTGTTTCTTTTAACATTTTTTAACACAGAAAAATAAATTACTAGTGAGTGAATTTAGTTACTTGCGAAATCTAGAAACATAAACCAAAAGGCCTTAAGCAAAAGACAGAGAGGTCGTGGGTACACAGAGTCGCCAAACCACAAATGTTTTACTAAGTTTTACATAAAATGCACTAAAATTAATACGACTTCATTAGAAATGACTTGAATACTTTTTTGTGTTTAGAAAACGATTTCATTCATCTGATGGCCACAACAGGCGTTATCCTTATTTAATCTGCGGCTCAATTTTGCAATCCACCTTTAATAACAATCCTAAAGCAATTAAATTAAGTCAGTTTTTCGTACAGAAATATTTACTCTAATATGGTAACAATAAGCATTAAACTAATAAGAAAAACCATTAATTAACATTTTCATTGAAATGATTATAGTTTCATTATCTTAACTGAATTTTTAATTTAATCAAATAAAGAGTTTAAAAAGTATATTATTTTTTTTTTCTGTGCAGAAAGTGCAGAAAAACTTTCAAAACTTGATATTTGTCTTAAATGCATAAATTAATAGCGCCCTGTTAATATTTTTGTTACAAAAAAGGCCATAAATTTATTGAATTCCAAATGTTTTACGTGGCGAAAAATGTAATAATTATTAAGCATTTATTATCTCATATAACATGACAAAATCACACGGCATATGTCACAAATTATGCAAAATCTGTTGATGGTTATAAGGCCAACGCTAATTTAAAAGAAACATTTCAGGTCAAGCTCTTAAGCTGGACTTAGTCTTTCGTAGCAAAAATATTTATTTCACCAGTTTTATTTGCGTGGATTCTCTGTAGCCGATATATATTAAAAATTGTTTTGATAACAAAATAAAAAATCTTAAGCCGAATTAAATGAATTTCTTTCGAAAAATTTTGCAAATGGCTTTAAGTTAAAATTGTTTCATATTGATTCAACACTGACTATGGGCTACTTTTTAGTTAAAGGCATATCTTTCTACCTCTTTTACATTGTTAACCTCTTGCTTTTATATTACTATTATATTTAAAAACGTATGTGTTTTCTTGCACTTTATCCAAAATATTTCATACAACAAACAATACCGGCAAAACATTGAACGATTCAAACAATAAATAATTAAATAAATACGCATTCAGCAGTAAAACCGATTCGTTTTATTCGCTTAATAATTTATTCAAGATGAGGAAAAAACGTTTGCCTTAATTTTCAGCTCGCGTGATTGATAAGCAAAAAACAGCCTGTCTATAGTTGAAGTACTACAACAACTACAAAAAAACAGAGAAAAGATAAGCATGTATAATTAAAACTGTTATTAATTTATTTAATGATTTTGTTGTTTTTCCTACACACTACCTAATCATCAAACAAATATATAAAAACAATAAATATATTGTATTTTAAAAGTTTTTAATAAAAGAATACATAGTTTTTTAATGTGCGCATACAAATATGTAGTAAAAATTCGAAACAAAGAAGAAAATTTGAAACTGAGCATTAATTTAAATTTGTTTGCAAATCAAAGTCAAGCATAAAAGTTCTTTTAAGTAAGAACGTCTCAAGACAAAAAAAAAATACAACTCAATTAAACATTTAATCAAAAATAAACTGCGCGACACTAAAAAGTGATATGGTGTCGTTAAAATATTAATTGTGACTGGGTTGGTCCAAAGAAAATATCAGAATACACTACTTGAGCGGAGGCCGATAGCCCGTCTAACGTCATATAAAAGTATAATTCATTCTTAAACTTATTGCGGTGGAAGCCTGAAGGCTGTATGAACGTTTCGCGCATTTGTACCGAGCCGCAGGACCTACAATAGAGCTCCAATCGACCGATGTAACAATTATTGTAGCCAGATATTTTCTATTTTAAGTCTCTGCGGCATCTCTGAAGCTTTTATTTATTGTACTTTTTGGTTTGTCACTATGTATTTCAATACAATTCTTTGATAATTTATATATTTATTCGTGCATAGTACAAAAATGAGTTAAGCTGGTGTTGTTGAAAATGTGTGATAGTGAAATGTTTCTGTTACACAATTTCGGAATGCTATTAAATGAATTTTATTTGTTTTATTTTTCAATACGCATACTAAATGCGTTACTTACAAAAACAAAAGAGAAATAAATAAAAGCATTATTTCTACGTGTTAAAATACACACCTTTACATTAAAACATACATACACATCTATGCACATTTACACATATACCCAATTAACCATGTCATGGAAGTATTGCGCACAGTTGATACTTTTACAAACAGCTTACACGGATCATGAACGATATTTTCGCACAAATTGTTGGGAATATGTGATCATGGCTGGGTTTATGTTGTCAGTGACGACTTATTATTATAAATATATCAAAATATATTGTTACTAGTATTCGAATAAGAGATAGATAACCGCTCGTTTAACACAATTCTTGAATTTCTTATATTGCTTTCACACTGCTTAAATCATCTTAAAATACTTTTTAAAACGGTTTTAAATACGAAATACGAAATATAACTTTGTTTTCGTGTATTAGGGTCGGTGTTACCAAGTTAAAACGATTGGAAACAGCTGATATCTGATGAAAGTCAACATGAAAGAAAACAAAAGAATAGCGGATTTTCGCTTTAATATAATTACTTGAACTATTGTATTAATAGTTCCATCAATTTGAAATAAACAGCTGTTACACAGATTGTCACACAAATTGTGTAAGTAGAAAATGTCTTATAATGGCTTAAGTGCGCATCTCTTGGCAAGTACAAGCATATCTGTACCCGAATATCAGCAAGTAATCCGCCCTCAAGCCGAGCTTGTCCGTCCATTCTTAAGCAAGAGACTTGCACAACTAAGTTAAAGCGCCTTATGAGAAATTGATTTTATTTTTAGACAAACTGTATTCAAACAGTTTTACTTAATTTGTAATGTGAACGCAAACTCAGGTCTTAACATTGGATGTGAAAGCAATAATAGCTTATATTTTTCAGAGCCTGTCTGTGATAAATACTAAATTAAAGACCATAAGGTCTGTCTTATGACCAACGGTTTTGAATGACATACGGTTTGCAGTACTATAAGAAGTCCCTCGAAAAAACCGTTTGAAGGCATAAAACCGACTGAGCTGTCTGTAATTGTATTTTTCAATTAGAATAAACAAATTTGTCAAAAAGCATCTTAATCTTGAGAGCAAGAAATACAAATCGGACTGTACAATGGCGATCAAAACTGGCCAAACAATTTCAGCAAGCAACACGCCTAAAGCTAGTTTACACGAAAATGAAACCGATGCTCTGCATTCATGAAAATATACCTATATTGTCTCAATTTGATATACTTTATTACAAAACTAAACAAATTTGGATAAAATGCGGCAAAGGTACGAAGTATATAGACATTAAGCGTTTTCTTACGAAACTACACTTTTTCCTGAAGGTAGGCCCCAATATTATATATATTTGCCCCGGGAATTACTGTTCTCTATCCTTCCCATTCAATTTGTTCATATTTAAATTAATTACACGGAAATAAATTATATTAAACAAATGTAACTATAAATAACAACTTTTGTCACCTTCAATTTTAACTGAAGCTGTAAAATAAAATATAAGTAATTTCAACAAACAGCAAAATCATTTACTTATATCAAAATATATAATTTTTCTATGAAAGCAGCTTCAAGTTAAAATCATCAAATGCAATTTAAATGTGTTACACAATTTATTTATAACACAAATTTAGATTATTATCACTTTGTCACAGCTCGTATGCATTTTGACGTAACTGGCAGTGTTAAGCGATTTACTCGTAAGTGAATGTGGATGACTCGCGATAACATTCCAACTACAGGTTTCTCTTACCCAGTTACCAAATTGTCTGAAAGCGGAGCTGTAGTGGAGTTCGCGCTTTGAAACAGAAAATTTTGCAAAAACAGCTGTTAAACGAACACAGCTAATTTGTGTAACAATGAATATATGACAGAAACAAATAATTTGTTTCTAACTTCAAATAATTTTTAAACAAAAAACTGCTCACCAAAACACATTTTTTATTATTTCTTTAAACAAACATTACAAAATAATTTTTTCAATAAATTCTATTTTATACTATTTAATTAAATATTTCACAAAACCAAAAAAAAAATGTTTCACTTAATGCCCAACCGTAAAAAGCCTGACAACTTTTGATGATTTGTATAAAAATAAAAAATTGTTTGTGACATCCATAAATTGATTCACACAAAATTTATTTAAACACGTTTCGTTTATTTGGACAATCTTGCGGCAATTTAAAAACTTTATAAAAAATGTTCAGGACATTTTTAGCTCCTTACATGTTTTTCTTCAAGAGCTTTTTCTTCACACCCCTAAATTGAACAATTCAAATGCTTAAAATAAATAAAATAAAAATGTGGTGGAAAATTTTATTTTTACAAAACAATTAAACATAAATAAACTCTACAAAATTAATTTGATCACTCCAGATTTTTTTCAACTAAAGGGCGTTTGAGTAAATTTAAAGGAAATTATTTATTCAGTTGTTTGTTTAAAAATGTATCTCGCTCATCAAATTTCTACTGTCAAATGTTTGATTATTAAACTATTTTTAAATAGTTTTGTGATTTTGAACTAAATCGTCGAGTGACACTTGACCTTCACTTAAAACTCGTTTATAATTTGAAAATCTCGCTTTCTGTAGAATTGTGGCATTTTATTACAAAACAGCAAGAACTAGTATAAGTTCCCAAAAACTTAACATGCGTAAAAACAAACAAAAAATGTGTAATAAAACGAAATTATTCAAGTTCAAAGCTGTTTGTTTTTTTTTTTTTTGTTTTCTATAAAGGGTAATTTATTTTATTAATTTATTTGAAAAGTTATTTATGAAACCAGCGCTATTAATAAAAGAGAGATTAAGGCACTGAAATCAAAGTTCACTTGCACATCTAAATTACTTCAGTAAAGCGTTTGCTTAAGGCCAGTCTACACTATTACACTTGTTTTAAGATTTTCATTGGATTTTGTGCAAGAGATACCTAATGAGATTTCCTGTGAAGGTCAATTAATCTGATGCGATCTCTTGCAAGTGTCAAGAACCTGTCACTTCGTTGTCATACGAACACATCTCAGATTCAATCATTATTACGAGTAGAAAAAAATATGTATATAAGGAAAGGAAATTAAGTAACACAAAATTTAAAATAGTTTTTTGACACCACGTCAGCGAGAAACATTTCTGTATTGTAATCGCATTCCACATTTTCAACCCATGCAAGATCGGAAAACAGCCGACTAATCGTTTTGGAGATTCTAAAAATGCAACTCTGATCAAAACATCTCAAATAAGTACGGAAAATAGGCAAACAATTTCGGATCTAGTTGAAACGTGGTTTAAACTTAAAATTCTCTTTTTGACATTGAGAGTAGTTTGAGCTCATTTTAGTTTAACGTTTAAACTCTAGTTCGACAGGTCACAACAATACAGCTGTTAAGCACTACGTCACAAATCCACAAATTACACAACTTTATTCCCACAAAAAATTAGAAAATAATATATCAAATTTTTGGTCAGATGATGAGGATTATAGAGATATGCAATTATATGCAAATTTAGATTAAAAAGCTCTTCCAAATCATGTTGTTTCAAAGATTTTTTTTATTTGCTATAGATCAATTTTAAACCATATCAGTTTCAAACGCCATATTGTTTTTTCTAACCACTTTTCGCCTTGTTTGTTTTGTTTAATGATGCCATATTCTTTCTTTTTTATACAAAGTATGGCAATATTACCCACGTTGACAAACAGCTTGGTGGACCAAAAGCAACAATTTACATATTATTGAAGTTTGACAAAACTGTAACTAAACCAAGTTTAAATGTTGTCCTAAAAACTGGTCCTAAACAAAATTCAGAGAAAGGCAAAAGAATGAGAACTGAAAATGAAATAAAAACCGCCAGCAATATTACAGTTCACACGGCAATATGAAATTTGAATGTACTGAAACCACAATTTTCTTCAAAATAGATTTATTTTCATGTTCTCTCACCTTTACTACCCCTACAATTGGCATTACTGGTTTCATGTAAATTTTCCATTTGTGTTTACTTTTTTTCCTAAATTTAATTTTACTCCTTCGAATATAACAACAGAAATGTGGCATCATTACAATATACTCGTGTTATTGTGTCATTATGACAATTTTTTTTTTGTTAATATATTTAGCGAAAAATTACCCTTTAGAAAAAAACAGCGATGTAAACAAAGTAAGCAGCAAAAAAAGTCTATTTATATATTAAGTCATAAAAAGAAAACTGATTAAAATGAAAAAGTCTTACTAAGAGTAAAATAAAAGAAAAAGAAAAACAAATTTGGCAGACATAAAAAAATCTTAAATGAGAAAAATTGTCATTGATTTTTGGCGTCACGCCAAAAATATAATGAAACATGTAAGTACACATGCATACATACATATGTATGCATGTATGTACAAGTATATGGTAAAAACTTTGATTTGAACCGTTTAAACGAAAAATACTTGACAAAAGCCAAACACAAAGCAGGCGAAACAATAACAAAAAGAAAACAAAATCCAAATTTTGTATGACTTCCACAAAGAAAATCTTTGTGTTCAGAAAACACATTGTTTATTGTGAGACAATTTATTTTTTACTGCCACACGTAGTCACAAGTGTTTTTACTACCGGGCTTATTAAGGCCGTTCTTTGACCTTAAGCTGTACGTACGAGCATATATGTACACATGTGTATACAAACATACTGAGAATTGGGAAACGGGAAACGGGAAACGGGAAACGGGACTTCTCGGCAATCAAGAATCTGCCTTTAGAAAAGGCTAATTTATTTACAACTTATCTATTTGCATATAAAATTACAAAGTTCGGGATATTATCTACAGATATTATACTAAGATCTATTTTGATGATCACAGATCTTGAAAGCGTATATTTAATTATGACATTTTTTAAAGGAATAATAATTTACAAAAAAAAAATACAATTTAAGTTGGAAAATATATACGAGTACATGTATATAGTAAGATTATCTTTATACATGTCATTTTCAACTTAATAAATTTCATTTCAGTGCCTCAATCAAATACCGATTGTATCAGTTGACAGAGGGTTTTGATTTTCTGCTGGTGCGTATTTTCATGAAGTCGACAATCTGTTGACAGCAAGTTTCGTTGTGGTGATGTTAAGTTTAGTGTCTCCAGTCTTTGTTTTGTATAATCTTGAGACATTTATTTTGAATAATTTGTAATTTTCTTTTAGTGTGTTGTTGCTGTATTGTACGAAACAGGGCACGCATATGTCATTATTAGTCTTAACACGCTCTTAAAAATTAGAGCTATTAAGAGTTGAACATTTACTTTTTAGGGGCCACAGAGCTCTTATAGTTTTCGATGATTTTTAACATGTTGCAACTTTTTTATTTTTGTAAATATAAAGCCGTAAAGTTGTAACGAAAACCTAGCAAATTAAAATCGTATTTATACATGACTACTAACTCGATATAAAAGCAAATAAAGAAAACATTTTATAGTAAAAAGTAAATAAAGATTTTTAAAACGAACCCCTAAAAGGCTTCTTTCCGACTCTTTGAATCTTACTTTATTTTTTGTTTGTTATTATTTTGTTTATTTTGTACACAGTTGTATACTTTTTTTACCCTAAAAAAGCTTAGATAAAAAAAATAAAAGACTTAAATTTTTGCCTGATTTCTTTATTTATTTTTTATTTTATTTATGCTTTTTGCGCTACTAGTGGTTTCTTGACTTCAGAATTTCGTTAGATTATACAAAAACTGCAGATATATTTTCTTAATCAAAAATTAGTTCAAACCATTTTGAGGAGAAACTATTCAATAGTTTATTTTAGCTTTGCGAAGTCATATGTCCAGCAATCGCTGTCGTAACGAAAAATACGAAAATCCCTTAAGCATTTTTGTGTCTTTTAAGCAGCAGTTTGATATATTCGAAACCAGTAACAAATAATACGGAACTTGGCTATTATTTTCGTTGTTAACAATCAAGCCACCTTTAAACAAACTGGGGGAATATTTTCTCTCATCTTGCAATCAAACCGAGAAACCGTACATCAAATGATTTAGAAATCCTTTAATGATTTAAAAATCGAATTTTCAACTAAATTACAGTACTGCCAGCGCATATTTCTACCGGGTTTTTATTATTATCTAATGAACATTTTTAAATTCAATACTTTATTATAGTGTATGTTATTAAAAGCCGATTCCACGATATCCAACGTTAACCTTCACCAGTACTTTGAATGTTAAAACATTTTATTTGAGCTAATTTTATTTTGCCAAACTGATCTATTGCCAAAATTGTTGACTTGCAACATGTCCCGATTAGATCAGTTAGTTTGCTCTTAATTAGTTGTATGTGGTTCAAAATATATTGGCCAATGTTAATGTTTGACTCTAGGAACGGTAGGCATGACATTGGTTTTTTGAATGCTTTTAGAGCCGCAATCAAACGTTAATTAGCAAAAAGGGGAGCAATTCGTATTGGGATGCCTTGCAGAGGCAGCCTGTCATGCATATTTATGAATTTAATGAAAGCGTTTTCTTAGTGGGTATTTCTTAAATTTCCTGCACGAGATTTTGAACTCAGTATCAGCCTTTAAACACAAATTCGCTGATATCTGACGAACACAATGGCTTCTTTATATTTAGGAAGCGAATGTTTGCAGCAGCTGATTTGCTTTTATCTGCACCCATATACATATTTAGATGGAAAGCACTTTGTGTCATAATAATTTCCATAAATAATAATATAATTTACATAAATATTTGTGTAAGTGTATGGACGAGTATGTAGGGGTTTATTTCGTCACTAGGCTGACAATTTCACACATTTTATTTATGTTTTCATTTTCTTTTAATTTGAAGGCCACCAACGCCACGAAATCACCCAGCCAAAACAAACAGAAATTTATGAATGTTTTTAATTTATGTATGTATGTACGCTTACACTCTATTTTCTATTTTATTTTATGTGCCGACATGCACATGCATGCATGTACATATGTATGTGTTCATTCAGTGTTGCATAATTTATTATATGTTTTATTTATGTTATTATTTTGTAGGTCATTGTACCGCAAGTACCTTTTCTTATTTTTCGGTTGCGACACGAAATAAATTTCATAAAATTTTTGCCAATTATATATTTGTCTGGACAATGACCACTCGAATGCTTAATTTATAATTATTTTCGTTCTAAAAACATAATGACCAAAACGTTTTTATAAAAGTGTGAAGCAACGAAAAATTAACTGAAATAAATTTTCGACTTTCCTTTGTTTCTTTTCAGCAAGTGCTAACTATAAATAATTGATTAAAAAAAGAGAAATAGAAGTAATTTTAACAACTTGTAAATTGTGTTAATTAAAGTCATTCGCAATTTTTTTTAAGTTATCAATTTTGTTAAATTTAAATTGAAAAGTGCTAAATTACCAGCAGATTTTTTTGAAAAAGCAGCAAAAGCTGTTATTAAGCCGAAAAAAAGAAATTACTGTGTCAACAGTATATCTCTGTTTGTGTCGACCGCCCGAAGTGTTGGTGCTAAAAATTCGCTTGAGTGGCTTCATTTTGCTGATACCAGAACGACAAAATACTAAGTGTGGACCTTTTTTGCAAACAATTTTCCTTTTGGCTTTCATACTGGAATTGATTAAACCGTATTTGCTCAAGAGTCATTAAGCACTTTTAGTCAATTGATAATGGTTAATTATGATAATTTCACATTAAGTTTATCATCATATTTAACTAGATTTTTCAGTTATTGTTTGTTGGATTTGCAAATCAAATGTTTGCGAACTATTAAGTTAATTCGTTAAATATCAATTATACAGTAGAGAAGTGGAAGGAAGTGTTAAATAAAACTTATTAAATGAATTTGTTTTCACTTAATTTAACTGTCGTTCGTAGATTAAGTCGAATTTTTAATTATTTTTTTTTTTTGCTGATATCTTGTTTAAACCTACACCCGAAAAAAATATCACAGAGATTTAAAACGCTTCAAAAAGTTTCAAAATGTGCGAAAACGAAATGTAAAGTTACGTTGTTCAAATTAAGAACTTAAACACCATCTATTTTAAGACCCAGAGCTACCCGACACAGCGCAACTGACCATTCAAAACCCAGCATATGTCTGTAATATTGTAATATGTAATATTGCTAATTAAACTTAATTACTTCAAACATGGAAATTGATGTAATATGAAATAAACAAATCTGGGCTTTTACCTTCATTTCGTATATATCCACCCGTCACAACGTATATTATGTAGTGAACATACTCCTATATGTATGTAGTAGTTTAGTCATAAAACATCTAAAATATATGTATGATCAAACAAACATTAACTGCCACAATTAATTTATTTACTTAAATAATTTTATATAAAAAACTAATTCTTTGCAGATGCAAAAAATAAATTACGAAATTCTATTCATGAAAATTTAATATATGAAGCAAATATATATTCAAAGTTATTTGGTAACAGGTGAAATTGAAAGCGCAGCCGATTACGTTCCTTATCTTTTGGTCTCTCTTGGATGTCAATAGTTCAGTCCAGGCGACTTCATAACAGACGGAATTGAAAGCGCAGCTGATTGCTATGTTTTGTGATTATGCCTCCGAGGGTTCAGTCCACATATTATTTTATATTTCATGCATATTTAACACGCGACAAAACATACATATGTAGCTTCGCTAAGATTTGAGAGCTCACTCACCTTCTACTTGGGTTCAAAAGAGAAATTTTTGTTTTTAGAACTTTATGAATATGTAACAAACATAATAGACATTAGGGATTTCGCCGATTTTTTTCCGTTAAGCGTTACCTGCTGTGAAATTGGCTTTTGTGTACTCTTGTAGCAAAGGCGAATTCATAGCTCGCAAACTACTTGAAGGGGATTTAGACGGTAATACAAGTCGTACGTAAAACCAAAGAGAGAATCTTATGAAATTATCTCCGTATTTTAAAAATGAGAATAAAAATCTTATGACAAATTTTTTTACGTTTACACGATTGGTAAAAGGCAAATTAAAATGTTTACATGAAAATACATTCCTGATCTAATGATGATGAGAGCCGTACGACTGTCAAATTTTCATCCGTATTTTCTCGCTATGTCGTATGGTTTCATTACATATTAAGTTCAGACGATACCATCCGTGCTCTTCTACTCAAAAATTTTACTTATCGTACGACTTGTGTTACCGTCTAAATCCCCTTTTACTGCACAAAACAATATGCGGCGAAATCTTATATTCATTATATGTTCAAATATAACATTTTACTCATGAACTGTTGACATAATTTGCCAACTTCAGCTGCTATAACTTCGCCTTGTGTACATTTTCATAAACTGAAAAAACTACTTAGTTTTAAAGAATTTAGATACAATGAAAAATGTAGTTCATTAAAAAAAATTTAATTTTGGTAACAAAGTGGGGGAAATTTTGTGTAACAACTCAAGTGCCCAAGTTAATTTAAATAGTTTGCGAATGTGTGCGAGTGCACATTCTCGCAAGTATTCAAAACATCTTTACAAACGTATGTCCTTCAAACGTACCTAAATAAATATGTTTTTTCGATTGCCCCCCTTGGATTTTACTATTTACCTTCAAGATATTCTTTGCATAGAACCTATTTAAGTTGGAAAAAAAAAAGAACGCACATCAAATTGAAAAATTTGTGTTTTGCAGGGAAATTGAAATCACTCAAATGCAAGCCATGAAAATGTTCAGAATAAGGTTTTTGTTGCCGCCAGCGAGTGACAAAACAGTCACCAGGAGCCATTAACATTTTGGCAGCAAAGTACATGCTACATTAAGCAAAGATTCATTTTAAAATAAACAACGTTCCCAGTAACCAAACAACAGCGTAATAACTAAACTACACCAACAAAACAAATAAACAATTTCTTTTTGCAACAACATACTCGTACGTAGACATATATGTATGTACATAGAAACATACGTAAGAGTTTTTACATATTTGAAATGCAACTTAAGGCTTGTGTGAATATCGGGTGCAGCCATACATTTGAATGTATGTGAGGTTTTGTGGTACATGGTTGATTGTGTACAAAAAAATTCCCAGGATACATTGTATGAAAACAGTTGTGTGCGCATTAGAGTGAGTAGTTTTTTTTTTTTTGTAATTTCTCTCTGTGTAGCTGGATTTTTTGAATCTACATGTTGCCAGATGAGTGTGTGATTAATTCAGATTTTTATTTTTCCACACGACTTTCTGGTGGGGTTTCCTGAATTCGCACGATGCCCTCAAAACCAACATAAAGAAGAATTGGACACAAAAGAAGAATTTTGTTACCAGCTCATATATGGTTTAATCTATTTCAAAATCCAAGCGCCCTTATTGAAATATCCTTTATTCCGAACAAATTTTTTTTTAAATTACTGTATAAAATCGATCTGATCGGTCTGATAAAAAAAAAGCACATCGCAAAGTTTTGCAATATTCGAATGTCAGACACCAAAGTGACCAATGAAAACTTAAAAAACCTAAAAGTGAACCGCCCTAATGTATACGTATAATACAAGCATATAAACGCTGGTGTGCACGTTCGAGTGCAAGTATGTGGCTTGAAGTTTTTATGGCTTTTTTTTATCATTCCTCACGTGAGCCATATAGCAGATCAATGTTTTCCTGACACAGCAGCAATTGCATTAACAACAATTTGCATGGTTAATGCAGTTTGACTTTGAGAGACTTATTCTTAAAAAAATAAGAAGAGAAAAAAAGTTATACCAGTTTAGGACGAGTTTCAACGAAACGTCTTGACTTCATCGTATTGAATAATCGATAAATTTGTAAGAAGGAAGAAAGACATGTTGCAAGTTTCTCTACGCCTTACAAATGTGTGTTTGAAGACGGTGCCTGAGATAAAGATAATGATGACGATGCCGATGACGATGACGATGACGATGTGTGTTACATCTTACAGTTGCACAAAGTTGATTTTTTAATATTTTAACCAATTATTATTATTGTTGTTGTTGTTGTTGTTGTTGTTGTTGCTGCTGCTGATTGTATTGCTGTTGCAAAGTGTTATATTTATTGCTGACTGCTTGGCTGGTTTAGTTGCAACGCGTCGTCGTTTTCAAAACTTGTTTGTTTGAATTCTGGTATTAAATGTTTATTTTTAGCTCTCAACTCGTTACACACTGCAGCAGTACATTTATTTTAAATCTTGTTTATTTCGTTGTTGTTGTGGTGGTTGTTGTTGTTGTTATTGTTACTGTTGCTTCTGGTTGGCAAAACCGAGAAGGTGGAGAAGAAGATGCATTAACTGCTGCTGCTGCTGCTGCTGTTGCTGTTGCTAGTTGTTTGGGGTTCATCTTGTTGCAGCAGATATAAAATCTACTTCTTTCTTTATGTTACAAAAATAACTTTGTATGTGTGTGTGTGTGTGTGTGTGTGTTGTGAGTATGTTGCTGCTATTATGTCTAAGAGTATGTGCCAGTGTTTTGGTGTGTTTTTCAATCTTTTCTACGTTGTTAGTTACGTCCTTGAGAAGCATGCATGTGACTGAATGGGTATGTAAAATTTAGATTCGTTTTTACTTTATTTTGTTCACTATTGCTGTTGTTGCCTTGCAACTTGAGGCTATAAAAATATACACGAACCAGAAGATATAGTTTAATAGTTGTTTAGACAAAACATGAGGGTCGTTTTTGTAAATTGACTAAATCTTATTATAACTTAAACTAATGCAGTACTGAAATACTATCCTGTAAAGAAGTTTCCGAGATCTAATAAATAATTTTTTTCAATTTCATATTTAAAAAATTAGTAACTAATTTTATTTGTTTTTATTAAAACTATCTAAAAATTCTTTAAAAAATATATAGTATTTTAAAAGGATAATCGGACCATATGAAGTGTGACAATATTTTTAAAAAATATAAGTTAAAATTTACAAAATATTTTCTAAAAATTAAAACTCACAAAACATGTCTCGGAATGCCAAAGTGGAAAATTGTTCCCAAAAATCTATCAATTTATTGTATCTAAATTATTGAGTTTTAAACTTAAAAGTAGGGGATTTATTTTACCGAACGGAATGCGGCGTAACATGACACTGTAGTATTCTATCAAGGCAAGGCTCAGTTATATGTTGAAATACATTTTAAAAGCTATTTAGAGAGCATTAGTTTGTTATTGTTAAAAGTTAATCGTGTCCCGTCCGGCTACTCAATATTGGAATGGAAACAGAACGCTTACATTCGGTTACTTTTCAATTCAGAAGAAGGTATTCGAAATAGGCCTGATTCGTTCTTGTACGCAATAGAGAGGCAGTTCTTTAGGGGCTACAAAAATGGGAAAAGTAACTTTGAATGAATGATTATTGTACAAAAGTTATACCCTCATTTCATTTCTTACTGCCACTTCGAGGCCGAGCCCAAAAAGAATTTCGTTGATTAGACAAACAAATTTGTTTGGAAAAATTCTGTGACTCGAGCAGCCATAAAGGTTAGAAAGGATCTACATATATATATACAGATACATCTATTTCTCAAAATGAATTTGCCGTACCTCGCAAAACTGTTTATATTTTTCCTTCCCCTACTTTCATGCACTGATCATTATACCTCATCTTTTTTTAGTTAAAAGGCATATCAGTTTTCAATTTAATTTTTTTATCCCCAACTAACCTTATCAAATCAGACTTTTAAAAATAGAATTGAAAACCACTCGACTGCACACGTTTGATAGTGTAAACATTTCTTTCATTCCGCAGAACTTCTTATTGGTTTGAAAAAAAAGAAAAGCTTTGTTTTAACCAACGACACTTTCGTGTACAAGTATACAAATAAAAGACAAAAAGAGTTGCTGTATGTGCATAAGTTACAAATCGATCTTATCTTGATTTTATTCTGGTTTTTTGTGCTCTTTTTTAATTTTATGCCATTCTGGTATTGGACACATGCTTAAAAATAGACTAGAAACATGAATTAAAAAGAAAATGAACTTTAAAAATAGACTTGTGTAAAGAAGCACTTAATTTACATTTCTTGCACGTCTTGAAGTAGTTGCGGCAAATGTCCCAACGGATGGTGCAACATTCTGAAGAGGAAAACAAGCAAAGAGCTGAAGGAAGGCAAATCTATGAAATGGCTAAAAATAAGAAGTATTCTTTGCTCAAATACATGAATTTCTTTAAGTTATGGTCAGATATGACAAAGGTAATTGACACTTTTACTGAGAACTTGAGAAGAATGGAAGAATGCAGGCATGAATGCATGTGGTGTTGAGACAACAACTTCCGCTTTAATACTCAGTGCGAGACAATTGAATTGTCAATAAAACTTGAGACCTATTTGATCGTACTACTTACAGTTTATGGGGGCAAACTTAGAAGAGATATTATTTTCCAGTACATACTTACAAAAAAACAGAATACATAGGAGAAAGTAAACGGCCCTCCCGAGACACACAAAGTTGTTTGTACTCAAATTTGGGATATAGACGGCTAAGAGCGGACTGCACAAGGTGCGACAGCTAAACGATCTTAGAACAGACTTCCCAAACTTTCCTTGATAGTGGTTTTAAAATAATAATCAATTAAAATAGGTCAAACGCAATAACTTCCAGTCACGTGAAATAATTCCAGAAATGATTATAAATTATACTAAAAACTTATATAATTTCTATAACAAATATTAAGATTGCCATTGTTTTCAATTTTATAAAGACTTTTTATTTTTTCTCTATTAATAAAGGAAAAAATTATTATTATTAACAACAGGGCGTTTCACGGCCGCCACATCAGCAATAAATTGGTTTGCTAAACCAACAAGAGCTACAAAACCTTCAAACCTTATCCACTTGATTTATCGCTCGCGTAAGCATAATGTTTGCTTCAAATTACTTAGTGTCTTACTTGATCAGTTTTTCTTTAATTTTATTTTA
The DNA here is from genome assembly GCA_932526305.1 of Epicampocera succincta. Taxonomy (NCBI): domain Eukaryota; kingdom Metazoa; phylum Arthropoda; class Insecta; order Diptera; family Tachinidae; genus Epicampocera; species Epicampocera succincta. The sequence goes on from OW052034.1 coordinate 68,034,582, forward strand.
AACTTGTATTCACGTACACAGACGAAAATTTTTGTTTCCTCAAGTTCCATTTTCTTTGCCTGCAAGATCCCATCTTTTTCTCAAACATGACTATATACTCAAATTTGCACACTTTCCCATTCTCTTCTCACCACTTTCCCAAAAGCCTGATGCCTTCCAACTGGCACTTACTTTCCGTTTAAAGATTTTCAACTATTCGACAAAGTGTGCAAGGCCTTAAAAAGTATTTTTTCTGTTATGAAACATATTTTGCACGTAACTTATAAACTTATCTTTTAGTATTTTTATTTTACCTTTAACAAATCACTTTCTCAATATTCTGAAATTCATACAATTATAATGTTTTTTTAAATCCAATATATAACAGTCCTTTACTTTCTTAATGTATGAACTTTCTTGAAGTCAATCAATCGTCAGACTTGCTATTATTTCACAGCAAATAGAAAAGAAGTAAGCAGCTTACAAAAAGATATTTCCCTACAATATCTTCAAATTTATGTATATATGTATGTATGTATGTATTTATGTAGATATTTATATGCCTAGAAAAATTTCTGACAATCCTTGTGAATAAAGCGCCTGTTTCAAGCACTTCATGCATATTTTGCTTATATTTAACCAACACCAAGGATACGAAAACATTCAAAACGCTGACAAGCACATCATCGTACAACATCATATTGCATTATTGTCTTATCAGCATAATTTACACTGAACACCGAAAGCATTCTGCATGTGTTTATTTTATGCTGGTATCATGAAAGTTATTATTGCCGTTTCCATTATCGCCATCTTTTCACCGTCAGCATCTTCTTTTTGGGCCTGAAATTATCATGCTGTTTTAATCATCGACATCATATGCGTGTTTTCATTTTTATTGCACTCGTGTCGTGTAGCGGAGAGTTTGTATTGCATTAATTTAAAAGCAACAAAACAGCAATAACAATAACAACAATAACAACAACAATCAACAACAACAACAACGACAAACTGTGACAATTTTGCATTAAGTTAAATGAGTTTCCTTTTATTTCGTTTTTCTTTCAATTTGTTCCTTGATTCCAACATGTAAGAGTGCACATTTCTTGTCAAGAACTTTATTCTTGTTGCTCTTCTGTTTGTTTTCTTTTTCTCCTCAAGAAAATGCAATTCATGTCGCCTTAAATCAGCAGGAGATTTAGTTTTATGTATATGAAGAAATAAAATGAAAGTTTATAATGGTTGAGTAGTAGCACAGCTTTTGTGTAAGAAAAACTCATACTGGGATAAGGTGAAATTAATAATGATTCTTTAATGGCTTTTTTATATACTTGTATGTATGTATAGGGGAAAGCAATATTAAAAATAAATTAATGTGTATGAACCATTATGTACCTGACATATTTTCCACAATCGGCTGCCACGATTTTTGCCCTGCTATATCGCGAAAATTTTGATCTATTGTCGCACATGATGACAACTTTTTTCGGACCATAGGCACTCAATTGCGATAATAATCGGTACAATGCGGTCACACTATCGCATTTTATTGCCGAATTTTTTTTATACATTTCTGTTTATTTGCTAGTTGGCAGACAGAGTTTTAAGCCATATACACAAGGTTGTCAGATGTGACAACTTTGTCTTTAAAACACACCTAAAAAGTCTGACAATTGTCTAAACTATCATTTATATCTTACAACCTTGTCAAAAGTCCATTGTAAGATATCAATATAGTCAAATAGCCGACAACCATGAGAATGCTCTTCGTTGCCAGACAATGTTGGATCGCTTTTTATTGGCATACGCTTAAATTAATACACCTGACAATAGCGCCATTGTCAGAAAACTATTTCTATTGGCAACACTGCCCATATATACATTATATATAAATGCTTTAAGTCTTTTGGCGATGTGTAACTACAGATCTCTTAATTTTTGCGACACACATGACGACTGTATGGACTGAAAATTTTTGTTGGCATTTAAATTTATAGTCAGACAAACGTCAGGAATTAAAATTGTCACGTTTTTTTAGAATCGTTTCAACTGACAATTTAGCCACTCTTCGAGTGATGTAAGATCTGACAACCATCTGACATGGTTTTACTTTCTAAGTAGATTGCTCTCAAAACCGGCTATTTCCATGTACATACAATGTGTTGTTAACGTTTAAAAGAATGTTAAAGGTTTTAGAACTGCTGTTTAGTAAATATGGGTTTTCAAACCAGGGATGGAAAAATCGGTGCGTATAGTTGCAAAGTAAAAGCGAATTATTCTCTTTTCTTTTCATATATGTATGTACATAAATAATAAATTTTAAAAATATATACAGATCTACAAATAGGTTTAAAGGAAAAGGTTTTACCAGCCTGTAGATGCAATCTCAGAATTCGCTGAATATCGAATGTAATCGGCCCAGTATTCAAATAATCCACGCAACAGCGTTAATGTTCTTTTTTTATTGTACAATCAGCACAATTTCAGCACAGAATTGTGAGCACTCACTCTATAGTCACATGAAATATAACAAAATCGCTGCATTGTAGGGCTTGTGAGATATGTTCATATGTTCATATTACGATAGTATGATTTCGAGTTGTGATGGTACCAATGAAAAAGTGTTAACATTTTTCAGTCCACTGTAAAACAAATTCTTTATCTTTCCTGCAATCTTTGGAATTTTTGCATTTTGGCCAAGAGTAGGAGAACAAGAAAACAGAAAGGAAAACTTTTAAACAAAACGGATTTAATTTATAATTTTTGTTTTTTGGTAAGCCAACGCCTTGTCAAAAACACCAGCCCATATCCACAGTCGAACACTAAGTTTTAACATGTTTTACTTAAATTTTTTCAGCTGTAGTGAAATTTAAAGGTGACTTTAAGCTGAACCGCTTTTAAATGGATGGCATATATGCATCTTCTCCAATCAGCAATATTTGTAATATAAAGTATTAGTGAGAAACATAAAACATTAAGACAACTTTAACTGATTTTAAGTTTAGAACAGACTTTCGCAAGTAAAGCATATTTTTTCTTGTTTATAGTGGAGAAGAAAGAGTGCACTTTTAATTAAAAGCGATTTATAGTTTCCAAAAGCATAGTTTTTTGGAATTGTAGTTAGAGGCCAATAAAGCCTTTGAAATGAAAATAAACAGTAATCGCCTGTTCTACTATACTGAACTTCAACGTACGCCATTATTTTGAGGGTTAAAAAATTTAATTCTGAGCTTTATTTTGCGCAACTTGTACATCACCGCTAATAATGATTTCTGGCATGTCACGATCAGTTCCCTTCAATTAATTGTCTACTGTTCAAAATGTTGGCTTTCATTTAGAGACCTCTAAAACTTTGTTTCTTTGCCCGAATTGGTGGAAACTTTTTTGAATTTCAAGCCTGACGTACGAGTATTTTATACAAATATTTTCTACTTGTGTTCTTCATGATTTATTAAATTGTGTTTAATTTTAAAACATCTGCCATTTTTTTATTTGTTTCACGTATTTTTGTGAAATTTGTATCCCTTGTGGAAAAAAGCTACAAATCTAACTTAATGAGTGACAAATTTATTGTAATTAGACGCCCATTCATTATAAATTTTGTGTTTTGTTTATGCTTCGTAATGATTTCTTTTTCAATTTGTCATCATCATTTGTAGCATTCCTATACATACATACATTCACACATACATTCATGAATACATATTGTATGTATGTAATTGTTTGCAAAAGTCAATGATCTGGTTATTCTACTCAATGCACAAGTTCATTAAACTTAACAAAATTTGTTTATAAGGGGAACAGGAAGATTCCGTTGCCTACATAAGAACTTTTTCGTTGACATGAAGCTAAAAGTTCATTGATGTTGGACGGACTTTTTTTTACCTGTTGAATGCTCTCTTAATGGACCACTTTTTTCTTGAATTCGAACGCAAATTTTCTTAATGAAAATTACTTTGTTTTCTAATTTCAAGACAATGAATTTTATTAATTAATTTTTCTGCATATTTTTTACGCTTCCATTTGATGCAAAATAATTTCATCGTCGGACAGAAGCACTTGTTGAAGGCAGGCTTAAATGGCTTTTTTGCACTCTGTGTTCTCAAAGATGATTTGAACAGGCAATTTGTTTGACCTACTTGTTATTCTATCAAATCACAATATTAATTGTTACAAGTTAAATGTATAGTATAAGAAATTTTAGATACATCTTGCTTCTTTATAGCCGCAACTTATAAGATTATGCTACCTGGAATAAGAAAAACCAAAAACATATTCACTTAAATAACGTAAACGTTGGCTTCCCTTCGCTGAATATTTAACGAAAATGCTAAAGATGTAAAAACTGTTCAAATTTGAAGTTTTGCAAATGTTTGGTGCCAGCACTGTCGCACACAACATGTCACATAACCGCAATAACGAAGAAACCCCAATCAAAGCCAGAAAGATATGGAAATGTTCAAATGTGTATGTATGTATGTGTGTGATACGTTAAGAACTGCATGTACGCATAAAGGCACACAACATACGAACAAATGTGGGTATGCAAACGCAATATTAATTGAGGATAAAAATCGCAGGTTAACACTGACACCATAAAATATTACCTCACAAATAAGCCGCACCAGCAACGGCAACAGTAACAAGGGAAAAAATTATTTCCGAAAGGAAATCTAAATGACAATACAAATATGTAAAATGAAGAGGCTGCACCGACTTTTAGATCATTGCTGAAGAATTATGGAAATTCGATGATAAAAATCCACCAATACTTTTGATTACCAAGTTACTATGCTAAAATAAACAAAACTATGAATGACTCATTCCCGTACCTTAGATTATATTTACAGTCCTACCAAACTTGCTAAACTAGTATTTAACATATTTAATAATCATTTTTCGCCATCAATTGAGTTTACCATTTGTTTTAAGGCTACACAGTTTTTATTATGCAGAAAACTGAATTAAAAGCTTTTAATTAAGAAATTTAAATCTATCTTAAGTTCAGGTATTTTTGTAGAAAGTGTTATAAGAAAAATATATAAAGGTCAATAAACTTAAAAATATAAAAATATCAGTAAACTTGTTGTGTAAAATAAACATTTTTTTTATAATACAAATTTGCTAATTCAGCAAAATTTTGCTATTTCCTATTTGGTGTTGATTGAAAGATATAGCAAAAAATTTATTGGCTGAAAAAACTGAAAGTTGCGAAACAAATTAATTTAGTATATCATATATTTTTTGTTAAAATCAGTTCGTTAATCATCAGTTTTTGCAAAATTATTGTTAGAATCAGCGAATTAATTTCCATCAAAGTACTCATTACTCATCAAATTATTAACTGGTTCAGCGAATTCCGTTGTTGAATACGAAAGAAAATTCGGGGTGAGTCTTTCTTATTCTTTTATGCATTATTTGAACTATTTATGTACATGTGTATGTACTTAGACGTGTAATATTTATGTACAATATATAATATGAAATAAAGCCATGTATGTAAATTTATTTAAAACTTAACATTTATGTATGAAAATCATGAATTTTAATATGTTTTCTATTTTTTTTTTTATTATTTTATTGAACAATTTAAATTAAAATCATATCTATTTTTTAAATTTTGTACATTTTATTTGGTCATATGTGTAAAACATGTATCCATGTGTGCTCGCCACTGTATATGGTTTTGCCGCCAAAACCATTGATTGGTTGTTACATAAAATATTATTTATTATAGCTTTTTGTTTTGTTATACAGTGAATAGCAATTTAGTACATTTTTTTGCTACAGTGAGTTGATTACCAGACCTACTACAGGACTACAAGGATAATTTACTACCAAGAACACGATATAAAGCCAAAGTTGTGCCAAAAATAAAGTGGAACTAAGAAGGGGCATTAATATGACAACGTAATGTTACCGGATGTTCTAACAAACGTAATGTTACCGGAAATAAGGCCATCATTTCCTTTGGGGCAAGTGGCTGCAACAATTTTTAGTATGACACGAAACTTCAAATTTACAAATATTTATTTTTACACAAATGAGCACAACTTTCGTTCTATACTACAGAGAGAACAAAAAAACTTTTTTGCAACGTTATGAAAAACTGTACTTATAGAAACCTGAAAATGGCCTCATAAGACAAACATTTAGTGCAATATTTTCATCTCTCTGTTAAGTAAATACTTTCAGTGCTGCAATCTATTTTGGTAAAGTGCTCAACAAATTTTCCCAACTCCACGGCTATTTATATATAAAATAAACTAAGTTGCCAACTAAACATAAGTTTTTGACATATATCTAAACTATTAGAAATTGAACCGTAATTTGTTTGCAAAAAAACTTTAAAATATTAACTTTCGGAACTGAGCACATAACGCATGTATGAAATCAGCAATTATTAAATCGAATAAAAGAAAATGTATATATAAATAATATAATAAATCAGAGAAAATAATGCCTCACAAATACTACAAACAAAAAACTTCTGATGCTACTAAATCCTCCCCAAGTCCATGGATAACAAACGTACGAACCGAACGAAGTCTCTACTACTTGCTTTGTGGTGCAGCGTGCTCCAACTACTTGCCATAAACAAAACCAGCAGCAAAAGAAATGACCACATTAAATGATACAAAACAACGACATCAACAACTGCAGGAACACCAGAAAAAAAAACATTAGCAATTGTCAAACTGACACAGAGACCAGACACGTAACAAAAACAATCAGCTGCACAGCAAACAAGTTTGCTGATGATATAGACTAATCTTGAATGCGTTGGTCTTCCGTTTATGTAGAAGAATCGTGAACCAAAAACTCTTCATGCGCTGGCTTTAAACGCAACAAACACTGTGCGACACCAAAAAAAACAAGGTTGCTTCCATAATAATCAGCACGGGAAATCGATGTTTAAATTATTCTTTGCAATATAGGAGGAAATAGGCAGTTCAAGGCGATGTTCGTTTTTATAACATGCATTATGAACGAAACTTTAACGGAACAATCGCCAGAGTATATATATATATATTTGTATTACAAATATCAAATTATAGCTGATCGAATAGCAAAACAAGGAGACTCTATTAAAACAGTTGATATCAATTTAATAACATTTCGATGCTTCTAAATCACACTTGCGAAAAAATTCGATTGTTTTCGGAACTGTGATTAGAAATATAGCGATTGTCAAGGCTATAAACTCCTCATTTTATTAATTAATATCCCTTAACAAATTTGAAGCTTGACTTTTTCATTAGAAAGTCAAATGTGACAAAAAAAAACTCAAATTTATTAAAAACTGATTATATTACGATATTGTTATGGGGAAGTATATAGATTATAGTGGGGAAGTATATAGATTTATAGATTTAGACAAGGCGACGCACTGTCATGTGACTTTTTTAACTCAATTCTTGAGAAGATCGTGCAAAACTCACACGCCAACAACAGAGGCACGATCTTCCAAAAGTCCGTGCAACTGCTAGCATACGCTGACGACATTGACGTGATTGGTCGAACACAGCGAGCCGTCACTGAAGCGTTTGCTGGTATTTCAACGGAGGCGGCCAAAATGGGTCTAGCGGTGAACGAGGGCAAAACGAAGTATATGCTGTCATCAAAAAAGGACGCGCAACACCGAAGACTGGGCCCGAACATCACCATAGGCAGCTATAACTTCGAGGTAGTGAAGGACTTCGTCTACCTTGGCTCCCAAGTCAACAGTACGAACAACATCAGTACCGAGATCAAACGCAGAATAACTCTTGCCAATCGCTGTTTCTTTGGGCTCAAGAGGCAATTGAGTAGTAAGGCCCTTTCTCGAAAAACCAAGTTGACACTATATACCACTTTGATAATCCCTGTACTTCTTTATGGCGCAGAAGCATGGACGGTGTCGAAGGCGGATGAGGAAGTCCTTGGTATTTTCGAGAGAAAAGTTCTGCGTTCAATCTTCGGCCCTGTTTGCGTTGATGGTTTCTGGAGAAGAAGATTCAATCATGAACTGTACGGGTTGTACAGCGACATGAGCCTAACCAGGCGCCTACGGATCCAACGGCTAAGATGGTTGGGCCATGTAGAGCGCATGGAGAATACTGCTCCGACCCGTAGAATCTTCGATTCCGAACCTGTGGGACAACGCAGTAGAGGACGCCCACGGAACCGATGGCGCACACAAGTGGAGAGGGACCTCAACCAACTTGGTGTGCAAAATTGGAGAACGCTGGCTAAAGACCGTGCCAGCTGGAAAACTTTGTTGGTTGAGGCCCAGGTTCACCACGGACTGTAGCGCCAAAAGAAGAAGAAGAAGAAGATATAGATTTAAACTATTTAACCATAAATTAATGCTTCAAGGCATAATAAAAAAAAATTTAAGTTTTATAAAAAATTACTGCACGTCGTGCACTCGTGGTTTTCTAAACAGATGTTTTCGAACCAGGGATGGCAAAATCGATACAACTGCATTGTTTTGATCAAAGCGATTTTTTTAACATTATTTATATTTAATGTTGGAATATAGGCGCATAATAAATATATCTGAAAAATTAATTAAGCTCAAAAAACCTAAACTTTGCCATTTCTGCAGGTTGCAGAAACGGGCGATAAAATGGTGCCTGTTTTATAATTACTGCTGGGCAGTGTGTAAAGGACATTATCAGCACAGCACAAGCTCACAACTTTGGCACAGATTGTTGTTTTTAACAAAAAATTGTAGGCGTTCACACTATCGACACAAGAAGTGACACACATATTCTTAAATTATTCCCATAGAGAGATCTTAGCTTAAAGATTCATTGCATTTTGTAGGCCTTTAAAAGCAGAATAGGACAAAAAGTTTCTTGCTATTAACAACCGTTTAATATTCCTTTTCTCTAACGACTCGACAAAATATAATATAATAAAAAATGGGAAATTTTTTAACTTTCTTTTTTTTTTTTTTATTTCCGTGTCATTTGAGTAAAATTTTGATTCTGTTGCACAGGGTAGCGTACGAACACAGCAGCATGTTTGTATGAACGAACCTACAGGCAATCAAAAATCCAGCGATTATAAAAAAAGCCACTGAGAGTGTCTCGCTGTCCGCATTTCTTTTTTCTGTTTACAGAATTTTAAAGTGTGCAGATTTGTTGCGATGTGTGGTTAAATCTCCCAGTTGATTAGTATATGATTGCACAAAAGTGCATCACGTGACTGTTTACTTAACAATTTACATTGTGATTATTAAAAGCAAAAACATAGGGCCAACTCTTTGAAAGCATAAATATTCGTGAGCAGAAAAATGTGTGGTTATAATAATCAAAAACAAACAAAATTTGTGCTGATATTAATTTAATCTTTTGTTGATATGTACTTACTTTGTAAAAAAAATCAATCTTTTTTTATACACAAATTAAGCGTAAAAAGTTTCCAGTTCAACATCTGAACTGACAAGAATTGAACATTCCTCGAGAAAAAAACGTTACAAACCAGATCAGAAGTAGAAAAACAATTAATGATCGATTTCCAAAAGTTTAAAATTGTAGTCCACTTTATGTGAATGATAAAATAGTAATTTACGAATATATATTTGAGTGTTAAAAAAAATGTTATAATGAACAATAAAACTTGTCTCGCCTCACCCACGCCTTCAATCATTTTTAAGGTCGTAAAACTGGTTTTTGAAACCATTTATGAAGTGCCGTTTGACAATGTTCATGTATTACTCGTACTAATGAACTCCGACATCCCGCGAGTAAACCAGTTTCTGTTACGTATTTAAAATATTTACGAACGTTAGCGTTCGACATCGTGGGACAGGCTCTTCCTTTCAACATTTTTTTTATCTTCACTGCAGATATTTATTTTAAGATTCAGAAAATCAACAGCATTGAAAAAGTGTTTTTAGATGTTAAAATCTTATTAGGCCGAGGTACGTGACACAAGAGACCGATGTTTAGTAACAATTTTAATTCGACAATTCGGGGTGCTCTTGACTTAGGTCAATACATACACACACAATGCAAGTATTGCTTTAGTTTTTTATCTAAGCCAGTAGATTTTTACCTCCTTACTGATTAATATGTATATTTTTCAATACAGAATACAATTTGAAAAATATACTTACAACTCTAGTTGCGATTGTAAAGGGATTTTTCAGCAGATAGCTAAAAATATGACTCAAAATAGAGGTGCAAAAGTTTCAGAAATTAGTTAAAAAAATTCAAATATCTATTTTTTATTTTTCTAAAACAGGGAACAGAAATGTTTGGCCCAGTTTTTCATAATCGTCGTAATTTCTTTCGTAACGTTTATATTTCTTCGAATCAATATCTGTTGTTTAAGCTAAAAAAGTTTAGCTCTGATATCAACTTGATACATATCAATCAAGAATAACTCCAATCTGTACAGAGAGCATTTATTTGCAATAGCAATACAGAAAAACAAATACTAGGAAAACTGTTAATCATGTTTGTAAAGAGAATGAATGACCAACACTTTTCAGACGTTAAACAGATCATTGAAGTGTGATTAAGGGGCTTGTTCACACAAAATCTTAACACTTACAACATCGAATAATATGAATCATAGAACACGGTGACTGATCGTTAACAATAACGATTTATTTATTGATTTTCTTTACTACATGAGACATTTATTTATAGCTGTTGGTGTTTGTTTTGTTGTGTGTTCTTTGGACGTTTATGAGTTAAAATTTTTCAACTTTAAATGTTTATTCAAAATTTTAACGGCACACGTAATATGATAATAATATGTTAACGATAATTTTTAGCACTTAATATTCTAACACAAACTAGCTTTTTAGCCAAACTTATCGTTGCTTCGACGAAGATGTTAAAAGTCGGCTATATGGCTAAAATAGTATATTAAAAAAATGTATGCAACGAAAAAAGTATGTAAATAGATTTCATGTATTCGATGGCTTTTCGTCTCATGCTCATATCATAACATTTTCCTTAAAAAAAAACTTCAGTGACAACTTTTAAATATTTACAAGAAATTCGAAACAAGCAAAATATTCGGAAAGGCAACGAAAGCGCCGCCCCACTTCACTCCGTCCTGAACAGAAACATTTTTTTCAAATATTTTCAATCAAATAACTCTTTGAATCAGCGAAATTTTTGTCTGAACACGGACTTAAAGAGAAATTTCACGGAATCAACAAGCAAAAGATAATAATTTGATTTATTTTTTAATCGCAACTTCTGCCTCAAACAGCTTGTCTGGAGAAACCTTTTTGATGACTTTTTCTAGGAGTTGAAAAATAAAAAGAAGAAGAAATTTTTACGTTTAACTAAAAACATTTCAAAGATTTTTGTGTATTATTATATGTATACAATTTATGCCAAACATTTTACAAATAAAAAGAACTTCCCTTTATCAACATCATTTCTTGTTTAAATATACGACTTATGCCTGTTTGATTTGGAAAACTTTGTTTTCCTAAAAAGCCATCGACTGGTTGATCTAAACGATTCTCATGAGATAAAAAACACCCGCCTTTTTTTTAACCAGAGTGATAATAAAAATGAACTAATTTTGATTTGCATAAAATTATCACACTTTCATGGAAAATAACCTCATTTATTCCCAAGAGACTACAAGAAAACTGAAGCTGCCTCCCCTTAACGATTAAAATGCATATTTTTCTATTTGTTTTGTTTTTTCTCTGCACATCAAAATTCATTATATATTAAAATTTAACTCAAACGGTTTTAGTAAAATGCTTATTTCATGCATGCTTCAACAAACATTCATGGTTCATTATTTGAATTGTTAAAAAAATGAAAAAAAACAGTCAAAATAAAAAAATTCAGTTTCATAAATTAAGAGTGATATTTTTCATACACATATACATACATACATATTTATGCCGGCAGAGAGGAATTTTTTGTTTTAAACATACATATGAAATGAAAAATGGAAGAACATTTTTCATGGTCGTTGCTACTGCAGAGGAAAGGGTGCAGACAAAAGGCTGTGACTCTCCTGCTACAAAAGAGTTTTGCTTTAAAAGTTTAAATTGTCACAAAATACTACAAACAGCTGATTCTATGCACTGCCTTAGTTCTATAATTTTTAAGATAAAACCGGAATATTATTAATTCTTTAGCTTTTATACATTTAGCAAAAATTTATTTAGTCGAAGCAACAAAAATGTTTGCTGGAAATATGAATATACAGAGAGATTTAACTGAATCAACAAGCAATTTTGTTGTGGAAAAGAAAATGAACAGTGAGAAGTATCTTGTGACATGATAATGTTTTTAATGAAAAGAACTTCAGCAGAAGCTTCATTCAACAAAAAATTGTTTATTAAAACAACCAAAATATTTGCTGAAAATACAAACGATTTTGTTGCCAATATAATTTAAGTAAAAATTTTGTAAAATAAAATTTTATTTTAGAAATTATAGCAAAATTAACTGCAATTAAAGTCGCTAATGTCTTACACAGGAACACTTTTCTTTATTCAATAAATAAATAAATAAATAATAAATTGTTTGAATGCGGATCTGTGAAAGAATTTGCGAATTCAGAAAAAAAGAGTTGTGAAATGAAAATAGTAAATTTTTTAACGAAGAATATGTGATATGTGAAAGGGTTTTGTGGTTGTTGTTATTTTTCTAAAAAATTTCGAAAGACGCAAAATGCTAACCCAACACACATTTTTTATCATTTCTTCACCAAGCAGCACATAAATACTGAGAGAAAATAAAAACACAAAAATTTCATTACATTTTAAACAATAATTTTTTCTATCCATAACCCAAGAACAGCTGAACGGATTATCTATAACATGATATGTTGGATTTGCCATCGTGTCTAACTTAAGAATAAATATTAGATATGTGACTAGTGGCAGTAAAAGGAAAATTAATGAAATTTATAATTTATAAATTTATTTTAGCGATTTTAGACGCTCCAACGAATAAAAGCTACACATTCACATCATTGACGACAGCTGTAAAATATAAAAATCGAAGTACATTTTTTTATAAATAATTATAGCTTTTGATATTTAAAATATCTGCATAATGTAAAGCCGTCTAATATTGCATATTTTCATTTGAAAATTTTCCGACTATTTTGGCTGTAAAAAAAATAAGTGATTGTTTTATTCTTTTCCGAACGTAGACAAAGAAAAAGTTCATACAACTTTGTACAGGAAATGCAAAATGTTTTTTTCTCATTTGTTCCCAAATTTTTTATCTAGAAAGATTTGGGATAGCCTTGTGCAAGTTCTGACTATTTCGTTATCCACACAAAATAACTATGGAAATGGAGCTCAAGCGACTAGACAAATTTCTCCATTTTATCTAATTGTAACATTATCTTACAACTATTAAGCTTTTTTGCCTGCTAGAATGTTTATTGTCTTGCACTAAATGACACCTTTTGTTAAGTTATATCATTTAAATCCAGTTCTTTCAATTTTCAATTTTTCAAATAAATTAAAAAGACATTAAATGATAATGAAAAATGAAAAGAAACCAAAATAGAGAAGAATTTAAGAATTTTATTTACATATACGAAAATATTAAAATTTTAAATGAACAAGCAATTTAATAAAATAAAAAAAAAATAAAGCTTAAACCATAATGAATAACGAAAACAAAAAATAGCCTTCAATTAAAAGCAAAGTTATAACCCATTAGCAACCTGTGCCGTACACAGACTTAAAAATTCTGAAGTTTAGTTTTTTAAGGGACTACTCAGTAGCCTCAAGGTACTAACTTGGGGCGTGTGGTGTGCACACGAAACGTAATAGGATGTTAGATGCCGTCCTACTCGCAACAAATATCATTTCTAAACACAAAATCCATTGAAAATCTTAAGACTTGTATAATAATGTTAACGGCCTTATATGTGTTTCTTAAAGTGTGGCAACATCACTATCAATTAACTACTACTTTTGAAAGGCAATTTACATTCTTTTTCTTAACGATTTGAGAAGACACAAAAATTTCTGGAGTTCTGTGCGTTTAAGTGTGTGGAAGGAAACAATCATATGACAAAATTAATTCTAAGAAGAAGCTACAATCAAATCGATTGTTCAATGTGATAGAGTAGGAAGTATAAGGCAACGTGGCAATTTCCAATACTATGCCTACATTAATTTAACGCTCACTTTTAGACTACAGGGAACTTGTAATAATGAAATAAGACCTATACGTCTGAAAAAATCACACCTGCACTATGGTTTGACAGCTGGCGATATGTTACACTGTGTTGACAATTGCGTTCAGTCATCATGAATGTTTTAAGGCCAGAACAAGGCCAAATTGTGACAATTTACTTTTAAAAAAATAAGTTCTTAGAACACTTCGTCCATTTTATAGTCAACATAATTCGTCTAGTAAGCAAGCAAATCGTTCAGTTATTGCTTGTTTTCCCACTAGTTTTACTGTTCTGCTGAAGCGTGAAGCAGGGATGGCACAAATGTACTTTTTTTTGGTACTATTCAAACTCGAAAAGTACAATGCTACACCACTGGCATATTTGGCATAATTAAGGAATCTACACAGTTTTTATATGGCAACTTATCATTGCAATCGTTTACATTCGTTAGCAAATGTGTAAAGAATATTTTCTTACCAAAATATAATTAAAAAATCCGTAATATATTGTAAAAGACCAACGCTTTGTACTGGAATCATTTCAAACTGGCCGAAAATTAGCATTTTTAACAAAAACTTGTTTTTGGTAATAATGTTCATTTCTAGTTAAATGGCAACATCGATAAGAAAACTTTCCGTTTTTGAAATGCCGACGGTCCTCAAGCCGTTAACGAATCATCATTGCATCCATTCAAATTCACTGTTTGGTGCGGTTTACATGCTGGCAGCATCATCGGCCTTTATTTCTATCGAAATGTAGAAAAAACTGCAGTTACGGTGAACGGCGAACACCATCGGGCCATGCTGTCGGAATTATTCTTTCCAAAACTTAATCAGTTACTACATATTTTTTTACTGATGTTTTGTATAGCTTTTCGTGAGTAGCAAGTTGTGCCAGCAGCCCTACATGAATGCACATATTTAAAGTTTGGCGAAAACAATCAGGTGTCTTGTTCTGTATTAATAGAATTAAAAGCATTAGTTTTGTCTAAGCAAACAAAATCTATGACACCTCCCGGCGTGAAAGGCTTAAAACCTATTAAAATTTTCTGTCAAAACAAAAAAAAAAAAATAACAAAGAAATGCAAATACTGCAACAATTGAAATTTAGATAAAAAAATGTTTTTTTTTAAACCTATTGTAAAAAATATAACAAAATGATAAATACAATTAAATATAAATTGATTTGGCAAATAAAAAACAAATGCTTACACAAAATGAAACACACACACACACATGCACACCCACACACACTCGCACAACATTTCATCTGCATAAATAATAAAAACAAATAAAACGAAAAACAGACAGATGGACAGACAGACAACAAAATGTACATGCATTAAAAACACAGATGGTGATAAATTAAACAATTTGTATGTACAAAAAGGAATAAATATACATACATACATACAAACACGCTTAAATACATTTATTTATGAACAAATAAAAAAAAAGAAAAATCTATGAAAAAAGGAAAACCAAAAACAATAAAAACTAATTGCGACGACATGCATGTGATTTCACCACAAAATAAAAAATTAAAAACCAAAAATAACATAAAACAAAACTACTGTATGCACATATATGTACATATATACATACATTCATGCTATGTATGAATGTACATATGTATGTGTCTACTTTCAAGAATTTTAGCATAACAGGTGATGAAAATTAAGAAAATACTCTGTTCACTTTGTGAGGTAACATTAACAAATAAAATATAACTACATATACTATATATTTTTTTCGAAAGAACGATGTTCTATTCTATTAGGGGATATACACGTGTGTCGGCGCTTTAAGAGTTTGTATCTGGAACTCGTTTTACGGCCCGTTGAAATTTGTACTCTTGTTCGGTAAGCCGACATATAAAATCGTGTAATACTTGGATTTTTGGTGAGTCCAAGAACTTTATTCAGAACTTTCATTACAAGCAACATTTTGTTGGTGCCCTCTACCTCTTTAAGGCAAAAAAAGAAAAACTTACTTCCAACACAGACACGTAATTAAGTGAAATATCTGTTAGAAAATTCTGCCATAAGTCTCCGAACACACTTAAGTTCAAAATTCATATATAATACCAGAAATTAGCAAAAATTTAGACCTGATATTAGAGCTAATGTTGTTAAAATATTGTACAAGAAGAAATCTAGCGGATTAGCTTGTTGCTTCCCTACATCTGTATTTATTACAGCTCTATTTTTTTTAACACTTACAAAGATTTTATTTCATAACGAAATTCGGTACTGCGTATAAGTTGCATACCTTTTACTTAAATCTTCATCTATTTGCCTTCTTTCCCCTTTATACATAAATATTTTATTGAAATAAATATAATATAATTGTCACAATCTGAAAGCCCCACAGTTTTAATTTAGATCTGATATGAGAGTAAAGTTTTGTTTGTGGAATGGTGTATCTTTTTAAGCCATAATCACAGTTGCATCGTTTGGTAACGAGTAGATTTGCGAAGATTTTGCCAAAATCTATTGTACTTGTACTAAAGGAGATTAGCATTAGGCAATTCTTTACCACTATCACACAATGTCAAACATATTTCAGCTACAAGAGAATATATATATTTTTCCTCTACAGTGCAGTAAAATAGTAATATGATTCAAGTGGCATTTGCTTCATATGGGTCATTCAACAGCAGCTGACTGCTAAACATTTATACTGCAAATATATTAACATATCACAAATGTAAAACAATCTAGTGTTTGCGAAAAGTAGTTTAATGTCGGATACATGAGAGTTTTTACAAAGGGCTTTTATATAGTGTCTGCATCTTTGGTGCAGTAATAAGAAAACTTAATTTTTATGTGGATCTCTTCTACTTGTAGCCGACTTTGTAACAGTACGCACGAGCTTGATAATGTATAGTGTTGCGGACTTTGACCGTCAATATCTTTGTTTAACTTCCTCTTACTTACATGGAAATCATTTGGTCGATTGCGTGTGCCTTTTTTTTGCACATTATATGCGCTCGCAGTAACGTCAACCACTTGTAAATATGTTGTTTGGAAATGCAGTTACATATTGTTCTTTACTGTTCTTGTCTACAGCATCAATAATATTTTGTTCTGATAAATTTATATTTTAGTTAGTTTTAGAAAAGTTTACAATTTTCAATTGCTTTTTTGCAAATTATTCCTTAAAATAACGGCCGAATCAAGCAGTGCATACAGTGCATCAATGGGCATTTCATTTTTTAAAGCCCACTGTATGTGAGTATGGATATATGTTAATCGATTTATCAATTAAGCGAATAGTATCATTGACTTTAATTGTATCTACTTCATATCTATCCTCCTCTACTTGCCGGTCATTAATTTCTACGGGAAATCGCTTCTGAATGTATGAGTTTATTTTAACCACCTTCTTTGAAGGCATGTTCTGGTTAAGAAAAACTGCTTCAGGTTGCACGCGTTTACTTGCGATCGTACCTCAGCTAGAAATTTTCCAGTCTTTGAAACCTTTTGATTTGTAAAAGGCGTAATGACACATTGTATTCTCCGCTCCAAATACCAAAACTTAAAAAAAAGATTCATGTGCTGTAATATTTTGTGTGCTGATACAAGTAAAGTGATACAACTGATGCTGATAAAAGTAAAGAAAAAATTAAAAAAGCAACCTACAATACAAAAAATTAAGCTGTCGTTTACAGATTCACATTCAAAAGAAAAAAGAAAATCATAACTGCATCGAAAACCAGACTTAACTCTTTGGGATCTCTACAGTATTTGCGCTACTAACAAAATTTTAAATAAAATAACGTATTCCCCAATTAATAGGAAGTTTCCACGACACAAATTTTAATGGATTTTGAGTAAATTTTCTTAGCAAGTCGCTTGCTTGTTGTTGTGGAAACACTATAATCGATCAAGCCCTCAACCATTATCATTTGTTTTTCCACGTTGTTCATGCTCATATTTATTAAAACAATTGTAATAATTTACCTCCTCTAATGTATGACATAAATGTTCTTTTATGTTACACGTATGTGTGTTTCAGTTCATCCCAACAAAAGTATTTCCCCCCCTCAATAAGAAATTTTCCAAGTTGTTGCTGTGCCTTCCGTTAATAAAATTTACATAATAGATAATATAATCGTTTCGTGCGCCTAAAAGGCATCTCAGAATATTTACTAGAGTTTAAAAAACGCTTAAAATCTCGTTATATATATATAAGTTCTCCTCCTCAAAGGAGCGCTAAAGCCTCCGTATATTTTCAACTAAAATAGAACATTTTCAAACAACTGAGTAACCAAATCGATTTAAAGCTTATTTATATATATAAAGATATATATATAGCTTTATACATATGTATGTATATTTGGAATACACATTGAATTTTGTTTATAAACTAATTCAATTTTTAGAAATAATATGAAATGTAAAACAATTAACTCTCATATTCCTGTGTATGTCATTTGGCTGCGGTGTAATTAACGAATTAACTTTTGCAATATTGAAATTAAAAGATAAATTTGAAAAAATGCCATTTACCAGAAATAAATATTTGCATTAATATTTTGACTTTTTTATAGTTTGGTTATGACGTCAACTTATTTTATTTGTGCAGACTGCCACCCTTATTTATTGATTATATTAAATTTTATTGAACAATTTTATTAGCTGCAGCAGGTTTTAAAACTGTGTTATAGTTTTTAATTTAATTGTTATTCTTTCTTTTACCCCCAAAACATTAGTCGGGCTCAGTATATAGAGAATGTGGTGGCCTGGTAAAAGTGAAAAAGTAAAATCTGTTTTTTTTTTACAAGAACATTTACATTAAACACCAGAGCAGTTGTGGGCATAATAAACAAAAGGGATTGTAAAACAATAAATTTATACATATCATGTGTCTTTTTTGCATTTATGTTTGCTATTGTAGAACACTTGTAAAACCCCTAAACTAGACTTACTTCGCGTCTAGCCCCTGCTACAAAAGCATTCTTTAGCGAATTTTAGTTTCCCATAATATTCCCATTGAGAATCTTATGCAAATAAGCTGATGTAGCATATTAATCTGCTGGCCTTTTTGCGAAGGGGTATTTCAATAAGGGCGGTAACGTGTTAAATTGTAATAAAACAAACTATGTGTGAAGCATTAAAAAAGTTATTCATGTCAAAAATTATAACATCCTTTGAATGCCCGTCGCGGTTTTTTACATGGAGCCTCCCGTACAGATCTGTCAAAGCTCGATGGTCTCGGTTATGCATCAGTTGACTTCAGGAAACCCCATCGAATTGTACTTTTGGGTGGCCAACTCATGTCACTTTTGCTGCTTTCAGATAACCCTGCCCTCAAATCATTTGTGCAGAGTGTGCACTGTTGTGTGCGTTGTCCGGCACGTAATGCCACAGGCTTTGTGTTATGTAGATCAATTAGTGCCGATGTAAATCAATTTCGCAATCTGTAGCGTTCGCCGTTTATGGTAAAGGACTTTTTTATGTTCTGCAACAAAACAATTCGTTGTGTAGTGAAACCCTAGTTGCACAATTTAACCAATTTTAATGCGTTTCTTCTTTTCCTATCCTTTTATTTCGACTTTTTAACACAACTTGCCAGTATATAGAACAAAAAGTATGTCACTTCTGCTCCCCCTTTCCGCTTGCATCATCACACTCAAGAGTATTTCTGTCTGAACGGGGACTTCAATATTGCTTCTTGTTTTTGCAATATTAATGACGAGCAGCTTTAAATCTTTGATCAAAAATGGCAAAAATGTTCTCTTTAAATTTAACTACAATTTTTATAATATTCCGAAAGTTTAGACTTCTAGTCGTGCTACTACTTATAATAATCATTTTTCGAAGGGCGGCCCTAATATATCAAACATGTGTGCTTATTGTCCCTTATGTATGCCACTATTTCAACAGATAAAAATTGACTTGCAATTGCAAATCAAATCTATTCCGGGTTATAGATGTTTACGACCTTATTTAACCTCATTTTCTTGCACGATATTCTAATATACGATACCAATAACTGCTATAAATTTTTATTGCATATTTGCAATTTATTTTAAATATGATATTCTACCATTTTCATTTGTATTCAATTGTTTTTTGCATGCAGGTTTCAGTTATCTGTATTGCTTTTATTATTTTTCCAGCTATTTTCCATATGAATCATATTGATTTCTTTTAATGTATATTTATGCGATTCATAAAAAAACATATGTATATGAAATATATGAAATAAGTGAAGGAAAATAGAAAGAAATGTATGACAGTCATCCTCATAAAACTGCGAGTATAAATATGTTAAATTTATGAAATTTTATTTAGTTGAAGGAGTAACTGAATCGTGATAGCGATTCCGTTCTTAAGTCTTGAAATTAAAAGAGACAGATGAAATGTGTTTTAAAAAGTACCCTGTTAGATGTGCAAGTCGCTCAAAATCTGTACTTTAAATCTTTTAATTTTGATGCAAAATATATTATAATGGCTTAAACATAAGTAGAACCAGTTCTAAAGTTGAAAGTTGAATAAGCAAAAATAATAAGAAATTTTTCATTCACGCCCATATTCTACAAGCTACAAACATACACATGTACATACTATTGTTCAGCCCAACCATAAAGCAATTCGTTTGGTTGAGCTCTTTAGTATTCTGTTTATGGCATTACGTTTCCATAAGATCAAAAAATAAGGTGGAATTTTCTCACAAAATATTTTAAATCAGTCCACCACAGATATAAAACACTTGTGCCTTGTCCTTGAGCTCTCTTAGTGATTCGCTTCTTATCTCCTCAATCGTATCAAAACGCCGTTCTTTCATGGTCCTCTTCAATTTTGAGATCAAGAAAAAGTGACAAATCTGGTGAGGTACAATTGCAATATTCTTTTTGAGTGTAATTCAACAGTTTTGGAACGAACTCGCAGCCGCACGCTTCATTCTAAAAACAGTACATGACACAAGCCAACTGACATGCCGATATTCTCATCAGCTCTTCTAACAGTGATTCGACTATTCTGCATAACGCTTTTCTTCCTTTTTTCAACATTTTGATCCGTAGTTGATGTGTTGGGGCGTCCAGGACGATCCTCATCATTCATATCTTCTTAACATTCTTTGAAAAGCTTGTACTACTTGTAAACATTTATGTATGTTAGAAACGAATGTACGAACATAAAAGACCCAAATAAATCTATCCCACGAAATTATGAAAATTCATTTTATTTTCTGAACATACCTCGTAGTATGTAAAAGCAATAGTAATATTTTTGTAATCAGTCATATTATTTTCTTGATGAATCCTACATTTGTTAATTCTGGGAACATAAAGCTGTTTCAGGTGAATGACATAAACAAGTGAATTGTTTTAGCCAAACAATATTTAACCTAAAATTCTTCAGACAAACATTTTTTTTTCATATGCAGCAACAAAATTGTCTGAAACCATTAATAAATTGTTTGAATACGGACCTGTAAATATTATAATTATTTTTCCGACTTTAATTTATTGTCATTCTATTCATTTGTTGTTTGCAAAATATTATTTTTTAGCATAAATATTTATTGAAGAAAAGAACTTTTTTCTTATTGACTTTTTTTGAAAAATATATTTCTGTGTTAATTATTTGTGAAATTTTCCAGACTGTCAGGTAATACATTTTTTCCGCACTGTGAAAACGTCGTGCTAAAAACGCAAATTTTTTTCCACCTAAAAATTGCGAAAGTGGACTTAGTTTTTATGGCGTAAGAACCATCGCTGACAAAAATATGTACATATGTTGTTAAAAAGAATCCATTTTATAGAGTAGTTGTCGTTCCATTTCAACACAAAACACTTGTTCACGTTTCTACAAACAAATGTTGGGTTTAGATTTTTTAATAACAAATTGTTTTTCTCTCTCTTCAATTGATTGCAAATAACAAGCGTTTTATTTATTTTGCAAAACAGAGTGGAAACAAATTTCAAATGGGGTTAATATACCTGCGACCTTAAACGAAATTATTGCATTTAAGTTAATAAAAAGAATTTCGTATTGAATTTTTTTTAAGATTTAATATATCAAAATGGCTTATTTTGTACAAATAGGGCCATAAAACAAAAACTTCTCGAGAGCATTTAACTGCCGACCGCACTGAACATGACAAAATTATAAAAAAGTATGATAATGTTTTGAAGAAACAACAAAGAAGAGCACAAGTGCTAAGTTTCAGATATTTCTTTACTTTATTTTTATTTATTCCCATTATAAGCTTATTTGTTTATATAGTTTATTTAAATTCTATTTATTTTATGAGCATGTTTTCACTCTATGAAGGTAACATTCTGTTTGGCGTGTTCAAAGTGTGACATTGAATCTAATTAGACTTTCTGGCCTAATAAAAGACAAATTTGTTAACATTACTTTAATTACACCGAGAAAAATATTAACACAAATATTTCGATGAATGTTTTATTTTAACCTTAGTAGCAATTGAAATTAGAGTTCTTCTATTGAAAATCCAAATACAATATATAAAAAAATACAATATATAAAAACGCATCTTGATAACTTGTTCGTTTATGTATTAATTTTTTAGGATTATATAAATAACACCGGGAGAATAAATAATGGAGAGAACAGAGAACCAGAATACCAGAACTTATTATTTAAGTGATCAACTCTAAATTAACACAAAACTGCATATCTGTTCTATTCTATTCCTTCCTATCCCAATTTATAAAGGTATTATCGAAAATGCTCTAAAAAGAGCCCATCATTGCGACACTGCAAACGGAGGTCATTTATTTAAGTCATTTATCTTAGTTCATAAAATTTCCGTTTTGTGTATTTTTTAATTTGAAAAAGTTATTAAATTTATAAACCGCATTGGGACTTTTAGCCCATTTTTCTCTCTTCTAAGTTCGCATATAAGAAACCAAATAGCAGTTCGCATATAAGAAAACAAATTAACGGCATTTATTCTCGGTATTTCGTTTTCCTTAGGCAAACTTTTTCAAGGAAAATATAAAAAAAAAAAACTTTCGTTAAAAACTAAAAAATTTCAAACGAAAATATTTAGAATAAATATCATTAAATTGTTTATAAAAAATATAATAATATAAAATGCATAAGAAATATTTCCCTCATAAATACCAAAAATACGGTTCTGCATTAAGACTCCCTGGTAATACAGACAAACGTATTGCAAAGACTTTTCCAGACTAGCGTTACCTGCACTATTTAAACAAAAAATCATTAAAAATATTAACCGATCCAGCGAACAATGTTTTATGTCCACTAGAAATAAAAATAGCAATAGTGTTTTTTTAAATAATTTCGGAGCTTTTTTAAATGTTTGAAAAATAAAAACGTACAAAGGAATAAACTTCTCCTTTTTTAAGTCAATAAACTACTCCTTGAAATTGTCTTCTTGAAAAGAAGAATTTCGAAAATGTCCTCACAGGTTTTCAAGTCCATTAATGAGTTCAGATGCATTCATAAAATTTTCGCGTTTACATAAATTTCGCGTTTAGTCGATGAAATTTAAATTACCTACAGGCTTAAATACCTCTCGCATTTGTACTTCCGGAACTGCGTGTTATAGTTTATTTAAAAAAAAAATTGTAATGTTTGTCATGTGTCATCAATTATCAGATTAATATAATGTCAGATAATTTGCTATTCGTGAATTTTGCTTGAAAATTTCTGCAAGTGCATTCACATGCACTTGAAGAAATTTGTTTACACATTTTTGAATGTTTGGGTGAAGCTTTTCGAGTTACAAAAAAACTCACAAATTTCATGATAAGAAACCCGAATATTTTTGCCTAACGTACATACGTACACGCATACATTTACAACATTTGACCATGAAAGTGTACTGTCAACGGCAAATAAAACGGTAAATGAACAAATAATTTAGTAAATAAGAGTTTAAATTAAACAAATATCAAACAATCAAAACGTGATTTCAACGTTTTATATTCTTTTAACTAAATTAAGTTTCCCAGACGTTTGAGATGGAGAGTACAAAATCGAATTGTTAATGGGCCTCATGCATAAAACGTGAGCTTAAGCTCTGACTCGTTTTTTTGAGTAAAAGGTGCTTGTCGTATGCCTGTTTTATTTATGTCTATTTTATTTTTTATACGACATTTCATATTAGCTATTTTTTTTATTATATTTTTCCCCGTTAATTCAATTACAAATTTCTGCTTAATTTCTTTTACACATTCTTCTATAGTTTGTTTATTTTTTATTTTTTATACTTGGTAATTGACTCTTTTCTAATAAATATTTATTTTGTTTTATTTTTTCCACTAAAAATTTAGAAATGTCGTCATTTTCTACTTTATTATTATTATTTAGTTCTATTTCTACTTCACTTTTACTTGACGACATGTTTACACTTCAATAACAATTACGCGTTTGAACTCCCTTTGCTCAAGTAATTGCAATTGGTTTGAACTCTTTTTTATGCATACGAAATTGAGCAAAAGCTGTTGCTGTTTGATAGAACTCGTCTTTATGAGCAATTGCTCACCTGCTTCAACTCAGCGCTTTTACTCGTTTTTATGCAGGAGACCCAATATCTGCCTGCAACTTAGGGTTTGCTTATATTTTAGTTTAGAAAAACTGAATTGTTTATCGGAATACATTTTTTATAAATATGGCAAGTTTTGTAAATAAATAAAATAAATAAATAAATAAATTCGCTGTCCAAAAGAAGGAAATTACGTTTCTGATTGTTGTTCTTTTGCACATTTCTAATGAAAATTTTCCGTTTAGGATTAATCAACCGACATTAAATGATTACATTTTCCAAAACTTGTTAATATATGAAAATAAGGTCTTACATGGGCAAACGTCTGTTTCTCCTGTTTTTAAATTTAGTTCTATATGAAGTTGACTTTTATTTCACATTTACAAACAAGATGTTCGCTGAAATGTGTTCACCTGCCATTTTATCAATCAAACTTTAACTATATATTACAGAAATTTGGGCAAAATTTACAACTTTTTCCATACTTTGTTTCAGTTGCCATTTTGGTTTTGCAAGTTTATAATTTAAGACGGTTTTTAATTTTACATAAGTCTTGCTTCGTTACTCCGATTGCTCGGCAATGCCAGCACCGGCAATAAGAAACATTCATGGCTTTATATTTGAAAGGTGTGAAAGAAAAATTGATTAAAAGAAATTGAGTTACGCATTTTTTCTGAATGCGTACCCATAAAAGAACTGCCCTAATCTAGGTCATATTTTGACTTATAACATTTTAAGTGGAAAAATAATAGACATTTTTGTATAGTCTTAATAGTAGAGTAGTTAAAAAAAAAACAGTATTGACACCACCGGACCTCATGCCTACAGAACTTTATGAAAACTTTCTTCAGAAAGTTTAAAATTTCCATAGTTTATATCCAAATCCTTAGAAACTAATAAGAACTACACCACAGAAAAGGCAAAACTAAAGAAAAAGAAAAACACTTTCTTTTATTAAAAAATAAAACATATTTTTTTTAATTGTGAAATAAACATAAAAAAAATAATTTGCTTTTAAACAAAAAAAATTGCTTAAAATGCCACCCACGGAAACCAAAAAACAAATATACTGTTCTTGAATTATAAAAAATTAAATATTTTAGTAATATAATATTAGCACTTGCAATTTACAATACCATTGCCGTCATCAATCATAGTGCTATCAAGGATTTACATATCGTTTGGTAACACGATTATAAATTTTTGAAAAATTCTTAATTATAAGACAATTCCAAGACAAAAAAATATGAAATCCTGGCATTTTAGCTAAATTTTTGAAGACCTGAAAGATAATCATATAATTCAAGTACATTAAAATATTATCAACACATACATACATACATATACGCATTAATGTGTATGAGTATGTTTTTTTATGTTTTATTTTTGCATTCATAGAGATAATATTTTCATAATAATTTCGTCTCGTGAATTGTTTATATTTTGCTGAAATTTTATATTATGAAAACTTTTAGAGTTTAACACGAATTGAACAAAAGAGAAATAAAAGAAAACTGAAACGAAATTACATGCCAATCGCCTGAAAAAAACACATGCAGGTGAATGCTTTTATATATTTACATATCTATATACAAGTAAGTATATATGTATGTAGATATATTTAAAATAAATCGTTAACTATTGCGTGTAACAAAAGCTTTGGTCCTATTCAAATTATTTTCTTAAGTGTTATTATCACATACAACCAAGTCGTAATGGAACAAAAGTATAAGAACAATTTAAAAAAAGTAATCGTATGAACACTTTAAATGCATATATTGAACATAATACTGCGTATTTTGGGGCAACAATACAAATTGTTAAATAGTCTATACTTGCCACAACTGTATTACGAAATACTTTTTCTGTGCCTGCACAAACTACTTGGGTCCTGTTCCACGATGTCGAATGCAATCGTTTGCAAGCACTTTCAACTAAACCAATTCAACTAATTGCACTATGTGAAAGCTCATTAATAAATAGAGAGATGAACTTGACAGAGAAAAAGTTGTACGCAGTTTTTTGTCCTTCAAAATGCTGATGATCCTCAACGTTCAATTCAATGCGAGAGAAAATTAATCTCTTTGCCTCAAAAACAGACTCTGTGTGTCACAAAAAGTTTACAAATTGTTAAAAGAAAAGAATATTTAGCGTCAAGTTCGCCGTATCTAATATAGGAAAACCCAAAAAAATAATATGTGCTTAAAAGTTATTGACAATTTAAAAGAAAATAGCGCAAACACTAGGCAATTGTCCAAATGTAATCAAAGTTATTGCCAAATCTTCATAATTTGCCTATTGCGACTGTTGAGTTACTGAAATATAAGTCGCAAATAATTTGATCCCATATGGAGATCATGTTACTATAACTTTACTTTTAATATAAAAACAAACAAAAAATAACGAAAATTATATATATATTTAAGAATAAAAAGCTAGATTTCTGGAACAAAACTTGCAAAAAAGAAGAAAGAATTCGAACGCGACAAAAATAGTATCAGTAGTAGTCGCATAACAGAAAGAGCAAATTCAGCCAAACCGAATACAATTTTGTAGTGCAATTATCTTTAGAATTTTTTACAATATAAAAATGTTATTTTAGAATGTTTTCGATTGGACAAAAAATATTGAACTTGTGTTTTTTTTTTTTGTCCAAGCTATAGTTTGGATCAATACGTGACATTTCAAACCTGACGTTATTTACATAATGATTCAACTTGTTAATCTTTTCAACAATTAGTTTCTTTTAAATAGAAAAGAGATATTATTAATAGAAATTAATTGAATTTCTTACATTTACTCTTACTTTCCAGTGCGAGCTGCCTTTATTTGAGCTTTCTTCGCCTGAAAATTCGGTGAGTGCAAATAAACATTATCAGAAATACGAAATTGCATTCGTGCACTTCTTCAATATAGTGCGGGAGGGGTTGATTAAATTACAAAAAAATTTTTACAACAATGAAGTTTTTCTACTGATTTTTAAATATTTCACGAAGTTGGACATTTTCTCGAAAGTGCCCGTTTTTGTTTTATTATCTGTCAATATTTAGTTTTAAGCTTTTAGTAGAACAACAAATTGTTTTAAAAAAAAAGTTTTTAAATACAGCGCAAAAAATAGTTGTATTTGCGTAGAGAAAACATTGATAATTTTTGTTTTGCAAACGTTTTACAATAAACATTTAAAGAAGTAAAAACTTCAGTTCTTTACTTTAAACTTCCAATGCCGGAGTTTATTGCTTCCGAGTTGATGTTTTCGCTTACAACCGACACGTAGAACAATATCCATCTGTACATACACTATTTATTAACACAATTTTCCAATTTCCGATCCACACAAACAAACCAACTAAACAGTAATCCTTTCCCACATAAGTGTAAGTCAATGTTCTGCTAGTTATTCTTTTTTTCTGTTTGTTTTTTGTTAAAGCTGTTTCCACATGCAGTATAAAAAGGAATGTGTAAAAGACAGTGATGTTGAAAAAAAGCAGTTTAGAATCGCAAAATGTACATTTTGCAAATATTACCCACAAGATTTCAGTTAAAAACAGTCACTAATATCGGAAATAATCGATCTAAACCAAGTTCTCACTTCAATCATTCAATGCGATTATTTTAAGATCTATAAGTTTTTACTCTTTAAAGGGCGTTAGAAAATGTGTGCTCATATGCTCCTGTTTGGCTTCAAAAAAATCTGTTAAAACTGAAGTAACTTAAAGTAAAAAAAACACAGCTTTTGTCGAAAAACAGTTAGTGGTAAGAAGTTTTTTTGCCCCATACATTATCAAACACGTCCCCATTGGCCATGCCATTAAGACATCTTGCGAAGCATGTCCTGATGTTGCGTGATGCGTGCCGTTCACAACTTCATCCCTAAATCAATTTCGCACGAAGAAAGATTTTTAGAAAGCCTCTACGAAAGAAGAGTTGGAAACAGAAGAGACTACAATCTATAATCGAGAAGGTCTTTTTTGGAAGCTACTTTTGTATGAGTGAAAGGTTATAAGTAGACTTTCAAAGCGCGTTTGCAGGTTTCTGAGGGCTTTGAAGCTATAAAAACTATCGCTATCGTTAAAATTTCAACATCATGAATAAATAAAGCAATTCGTTCGTTCACATTCTCTACTATTCTACTACTATCTACATAAATGCATATTCAAAATAAATAGTTGCAGATATTGAGACTGGCCTATTTTTACGAATCGCAAGACTGTTTCTCTCAAAAGCCAACGTCGCTACCCTACAACATGTGCGGCAGGAGTATTTTACAATTACGTGGTAAAAACACAATCATGTCACTTATCGTTTATAAAAAGAGGCCGCATCCAGTCTGCTGTTAGGAGAGCTGCATTAAAGACAATGTAGTCAGCTGTGGTGTGGCCAACTGGGATATATGGCCAACAGGATGGACAATGCATATGTAAAAATGTACATGTATTTGTGTGCATATATTCTCCACTGTTTGTCAAAACGTTGGTCGTTGGCCACATTGTCGCAAAAAAATCTGTGTTTTTAGCTCAAAAAGTGTACAAAGTAAAATAAAGGAAACAAAAAATATGTGCAACTCACAAATTTTTGTGTATAAAAGTTGGTACATTTTGGTTTTGGTCATTGGTTTTGTTGAGCATATAATTTACAAGTTTAATTCTGACACTTCTCTTTGCTGTTTTTTGTAGTTTTTGGCTTGATAGAAAAATTCATATATCTGGGCTTTTTTTTTTTGCTAAACGAGTCACTTCACAATAAATTCTTTAACGTGTTACCCAGCAAACAAATTTGAAGGCAAAAAGAGGCTAAAGTTTGTTAGATTTTATCTTTTATCATAGAATATTATACGAATAATAATAATACTAAAACGTTTCAAGCAAAACTGCCAGATAAATCCATATAAAACAATCGCCAAGATATGGCAAACAATCATGAGTCTGGCGAAATACTTATCAAAACTGCTTTTTGGTTAAAGTATATTCTAGTGATATCAAACTCAGGAATAGATTGAATTTTATTTGATAATTCTTGGTATAATTCAAAACAAAAACAGACTTCACTCTACTAGATACCAGATAAGAAGAAATACCCTGCTGACTATAAAAAGGCACTGGCATACAGATCACGAGTAAGTTGAGTGATAACTTTTAAAGTGAAGTGAAGCTGTGCCAAATAAAAAAGAACAAAAAGATAACTGCAAACGTTTCGAAAGATTAAGTATTTGTGTTACAAATGTTATAATTCGTTTTAGCAATCGTATTCGATTTACTTTACATTGTCGCTATTCTAAAATACTCGTTTAAACAAGCACCGTCAGGTAAACTGTTCAATTGAAACTAGAATAAAAATTTCAATAGCATACAAATTTGTCGTTACTCTGCATCAAAATCGGCGCTAGTAACTGAGAAGAAAGAAACCTGGCACAAAAACACACGCTGGCATAATTGTTGTTGTGTATGAAAACTTTAAAAAAATTACAATCATTCAGTTTTCGACTGCGTATTGCAGAATAGCTCAAGTGTCGTATTCACTTTGGCATTCATTAAACTACCATCATTTTGTTGTCTGCAAGCTGGAAAACCAAAAGTGTTCATCAAGTTTTTATCACACTGACGATCGTTTTCCGATTACTTAGCCTTCAAACAGCATATTGAAGAAACGGGCGTGTTGCAAAATGTTTCAGGTATATCACGTGATTAGGGAAGCCAGATTTTGGAGCAGCAAACAAACACGATATTAATATAAAATAAGTAGCATAAGTGAAATCTGTGTTAACGTGTCGTTCACAAAGTTTGTACATTTGCACAGACTAAAAGAAACAGCGGCTCCCTGTATTTACGGCAATTAAATGTATCAGAGATGGTTGTAACAGACTGTTATAGATATAGGCAAGCGGCGAAATTTCCACAGTTTACTGTGGCAACAGTTATGCCACGTTTTTCCAACTTCTTTCTAATATTTCTATCGGTCTACATAAGATTGGTTTTGTGACTATTACGAATGCGACTGAAAACTGCTGGCCAAATACTGGTACATTAATCTTTAAGTCTTTAGCACCAGCTGAATTGTGATTTCTTAGCTCGAATTTCCGTTCTTGCCCTTGTAGCCAAGTTTTAAATTTTTTCTCATAAAATCTGTTGCATGTGATTCATAAGTTATTTGATTTATTTTTTTTCCTATGCACACACACACACACAGTATTTTTATTTTTAACATTACATTTAACGTCGAAAAGAGCAAGAAGAAAAACAAATCAAATAAAATTAAACAAACATGAAGCGAACTTTTTAAATATTTTAATGTAATTTGTGGCGGCGCTACTCAATAACTCTGGCAGTAGCCGACTGGGCTAAACGTTTGCAACGAAAGCTATTTTTCAATATATACTTTCGTATACGATTTTGACAGCAGGCGAAGGTACCAATTGCATATATTAACAATATTTTAAAAGCAACATTCTTGGTTTGGCCAAATAGTTTTGAATGGTTTTAATCGGCCGTTCATATACCAGAGTACGATTGAAGTAAGAGGTAAGATTTCAAAACAGATCATATTCAGACATGACTTAAATTGCGTTTTACTTAAAAACTTGTTTTGACACAAGGTGGATTTTCAGATGCAGGATCACATGTAGTTGAAAAAGATATTACGATTCACCGCAATTGAACATGTGTTCAAACTAACAATTTTTGTTATTGCAAATATCTCTTTTCTTTAATTCCGTCGATGAGCAAAACAACAAAACGGTGAACAAACAAAACGTAATTACTAATTTTCTAATTGTAAGTTTCTATATCCGCCATCAAGAATATATTTTCCTTTCCACTTCATGCTTTCTCAAAAACTTAAGCTTAACATATTGTACAACATATTTCAAATAAGACGTTTCGTTTTGAATCATGTGACAGCTGTCATGATTTGAAGTGTCACTATTTGAGCATAACAGCGACCATTTTGCAACATATATTGGACAATTTTTTTTAAAGATGACATGCCACACAAGCAACGGTGCCATCATTCTTTTGGGCGAATATTTTCCATACGGTCTGATTTTTCGAGAAGATGATCGCAATTAAAAGTGGTCTGGTCATTTGGCTGATCTAGTTTTTTAATATTAAGGGCCTACCCTCCTTCACTATTAAATACACATTCGATAAATGCCCTTGTTTTTTTTACATATTATTGCAAGGCGCTTTATTTGCAAGTGTTTTAGCGAATATACGCAGCTGCGCAGTTTGCCGTTGTTTTGAAACCCTTTCTAAGAAATCACTTCAACTCATCAATGACCGAAAGTAGGGTATTGTTTAAAATTATAAAGAAAAGCAATTAGTCAAAGAGGAAACCATGTGCATCTTATAAATATGACATTATGACAACTATAATGACTTGTAATAGTTGTCAAGAGCAAACAAATAAAACAAAAATTCACGCAAATGCTAACAAGAAACAAAGTACGCATTTTGCCAGCAGCGAGCTGAACACTATTAAATGTATATAAATATATTAATTGTCAGCGATCAAACTTGTTTTTCTTTGGAGTCACTTCTTTTCGAGAGCCTAATTGAATCTGCTGATAAAAAGCGCAGCACTCAAAAAAGAGTTTTTTTATGTTCCTGCGCTTTCATTGTTATTGTCAATGCGAAGTCTGACTAAAAGTAGAAAAAGCTGAAAAACAAATATGCAACTATAAGACGTATTCAACTCAAAATTAGTTGCAAATAAGTCAGTCGGCGAACACGTAAGACTTTAAATTAATATTGTTACAAAGTTCAGCAACTGTTTTTCAGTAGATTCAAATTTAAGATTTTGTTTAAAAATTAATGTGAAAATAATGTGAAATTTGAAGAATTTGAAGAACATCGATTATTTGTGTATTACAATTTCAGTGCTTTTAAAAAAATGATATGCGATAATAATACAGGGCAACGTATAAATTGTGCTCCTCGTTTTGCCTTCAGTACGTTTTTTCCGCAAACGAAATGTCGACACATAGACAGCTACACAAAGCGATTGCACCGAAAACAAACAAAAAAAACACCCGCTTGTGCTCTTCTTTCTTAGTTCGAACTTAGATTTTATAACGCCATCAATATCTTGACTGAAGCTTCAATTTGTGCATTTTCTCAAAAGAAAAATATTATTTCTCACTGCTATAATTCGTAGACCGATTGGCAATTTGCTTGCTTGCATGCCTTCAGCATTAATGATGCTACGAGGGAAAGAATGCAGAAAAGTGTCAAACAAACCGATTCTCAAAAACTGCATGTAGTGTTGCAAAATCGCAGTTATTTTTATCCGAATCTGACAATAAAATGAAGTGCACACTGCATGATCCAGAAAATGTAGCACCGTGTAATTAACTTACGTAGAACTTTAGTAGATTTCATTTCGTTCGTTTATAACATTTTCTTTAATTTAATTTAATTTAATTTAATTCTTAAATACGAAACTGAAGTCTAACCACGAGTATCGTTAAACGTAATTATAATTCTTGCAAACAAACAAACTTCGAAAACATGAAAAAGGAGATTAGGGCTCAATTGGATGCGGTAACTTATTCACCATCACCACTTAGTGTTGCCATGATCACAAACAGCTTATATTTTTGGTGATCTAAATTTTACAGACGTGCTGTTGTCTTGCCACAGATTCTGGTTCGCTGTAAGGAACCAGATAGTGGGGACATTTCCTAAGAATTTCGGGATGCCAACTCATTGACAGCCTTCGCTATCTGGTGAATTACAGCCAGGAGGGATTATGTGCCGTTACCGCATAGCACAAGTTGGTTGGTCAAGTTCACCAAGTGGAGTTCGTCCACCGTCCGATTAGACTATAATGACAGGTGCTGATTTAAATAATTTTTACAATCTCGTCTATAATACCTTTAACGTTGTACGTTTTGCAATTGCTTGCGTATTAATATTTTTCATCCAAAATATTTAATTATTAAACTGATCACTCGCGCTAATTAACAATATACTTAGTATTTAATACAAAAAAAAAAAGATTTAAGAACTAAAATAATATATAATTCTGTTTTATTTCTTTTGTTTGTTTTCAGATCTGCAAGTGCTTTTAATTATTGATTATCATCGAATGGTTCGTTTGTATTACAATTCTAAAACAGTTAATGAAAAGAAAACAACCCCATTTTCAAAACATAGTTATTCAATTAAATAAATTAATTGTTTCTTTTTCAATATGTTCGCTCTCGCAAACTAAAATTTATGGAACTGCGTAATTATTAAGTGAGCAATTTCATAATTCAGTTCTTGTCAAATTGTGTTGTGCAATTAATTGAAAAATAAAAAGTTTTAAGACTGCTACTCTACCTCATCAGTAATCATAATAATAAATATAATATTTATAAGTAATAAGAGAACTGTGATAAACATTAAACGCAAACTGCTTCAAAAACATACATCTAATTACTGCAGTTACAAACACTACAACAGCTGAAAAAAGTTGCAGTTTTTAAATTTCCAGCAATTAAATATAACTTAATTAAATACAAATATTTACATTTAATTACAGGTAAGTAAATTTAAGCATTTAAATATTTTAGTTCAAGTGCAAGCCAAACAATTCAACGTGCAGCCTGGACCAATTAATGCTTCGTGAACAAACGTAGAGCTTAACAGAAAACAACGTCGTTGTGTTGAGATACATCCTTACATATGTACGTATTAAAGATGACACAGAAATAGTGTAGCAGGTCTTGCAAAACGGCAGCGCAACAGCGTTTATACACCTCTGAATGTGTATTGTTTTTTTCTGTATTGCGAGACACACGAACAGCTGATATTTGTAAACAAAATTATTTTTTTGGCTGACTTCGAAAGTATTTCTGTTCAATAAAAAAAGTTCGCTCCTAAAGTGAACAGAGGTGAAAAAGTGAGTTTTGAAAAATGTTCAACTCAGCGCAGAGAGAGATGTAACATAAGAGACAACTACATCCTACGTTGCGTACCTGTATTTCAATATAAATAAAAGCGAAAATGCAAATTCATATATTTTATTAAAATAATTTGTTATTGTTGATTACCAAAAAAAGCATAGAATCGAACCAAAGGGAGAAGAATTTTGTTTTCATCGATTATTTTAAATTTTGTTGTTCTTTGTATTTCTATTTGTATGAGGTGCAACAAATGATGTGCACACTATCTATTTCTTGTTCTAGTTTCTAGTTCAATTGCGCTCTGAAAATGTGCATGCGGCTGGTCACTACTTTTTTTGGTTTTTTTTTATCAGCCTTCCGATTATTATTCATCCATTATATTTATTTTTGCAAAAACGAGTAATTTTACTCCTGCATATCCTGGGCAGAAAAAATTGTTAATATTAGTACCTGCCATTATAGCCCAACCTGATGGTAGTTCAACTCCTCTTGCTGAGCTTGTCAACAGCACATCCACTGGACAAATGTAGCCTCTTGGTACGGTCAACTTCTTATGAAATGTGAAAGCGAACCTAACACAAACCCTTTACTTGAGATCCCGGGCTTTCTAATCCCTCCTACCAGTAATTTCCCAGATTGTGGAGAATGTAAATGCACGTTTGTTGGTACACCGAAATCCTAGAGGAACATTAGGGCTAAATCTGGCGCACTTGCACATTCTCCACAATCTAGATTCTTACGGCGAACAGGAATCTGTTGCAAGACAACTGCACCTCAGGCCAACTTCGATCACCAAAAATAGACTGTAATTAGTATCTACCAACGCCCTTTCTGAGATTTTGGGTTTAAACCACAGTCGGAACGTTTCATGCAAAACTTGCATGTCAATGTAAAGCCAAACCCATAGGATCAATCTTTAAACACATTCCAGAGACCATTCTGCCAAATGAGCTATGCTGAAGGTTTCGGAGGAACCTACGTAAATAAAGTCATACATGAACTACCTAGAGTTTTGGTTGCCGTATCAACCGAGGAACCGCTTCTTCTCTATAACCCAGAACGCAAAATACTGCAGTATGAAATGCACCAAGCCGAAATCTGCTACGCCGGGGTCCGTTCTGCTCATGGAAGACAATGTGAATTAGTATTAATTTCAAAACTTGCCGATTTTTCTGGCCTTACAATTTAAATCCGCAAAAGTCATTTGGGCGTATAAGTAAGCGCAAAAGAAGATTGTGCGTACCTTTTCTGTTTTTGGGGACCAACTTTTCTCACCTTACTTTAGCTCTGATTTTTTTTCATTTATTTATTTTCATTCTGAGAAGTATTAGTCATGTATTATTCAAGCCTAAAGTACAATATATATACAATTTTATGCATAAAACGTATAAAAAAGCAAAAAACACTAACTGTCAAAGAGTTAAGAATCCCTTCTTTTTGTTGCTCTTGTTCTTTGGTCAAAATTACCGTAATTCATTTCACAATTGTCAAAGTTCTAACTTTTTATATGTACTTCTGCCATTAGACAGAGAAAAGGCTCTCGTTATTTGCCTTTCACTTCATAAATGAATAAAAATATTTTTAGTACTTTTTCTTCTTCTACCATCAGAAGAAACACGTTTATAAAATAAACTTTTTGCATGTTTGTTTTGTGTACAGTTGCAAATTTTTATGAATTTCGCTAGAATTTTAAAACAAAAAACATTTCATTTAAAGCCCACTCTTTCGTACTATGTACGATACAACTATGGCGAAAAATAAAGATTCGCTAATTTATTACACTTTACACTTTGTTTACTTGCTAGTCTAAACACAAGACTACCTAAATTGCGAAAAAGGGCGGCGTAATTAAAAAATGAAATTAGCACAAACAACAGCAGAAAAAGCAGTCATGAACATTAACAGAAAGAAGCCTAGACCATAAAGACGAATTACAATTCTCTTTTTGCAAAATAAAAAGGATTTTCGTAAAAAGGAAAGATTTTTGCCAGGGTTGTGTGCGCATAGAAGTATAAGCCGCTGTTAGGGTGTAGAAACAAAAATAAATACTTTTACATATACATACATACAGAGCTAGTACATGCACACATCCACACATATTGCGGTATATATGTACACACTCATACATACATATGTACATACATAAATACATACATAAGCTACGTATTGACTGACGGTTGTCAATTCTTGTTTACTCCAGCACGTAAATTATCAGCTCAGACGATCCTAAGAAGACCTTACAATTTCGTTGCCTGACGATTTTGTGATGCAAACAAGTGTCAATTATAGGCAAAAGTTGCCAAATCTGTTGTCAGACATCGCCAGAACACTTAAAGCATTAATATGTATGAGCAGTGTTGCCAATAGTTATATATCTCTGAGAATTAGGTCATTGTGCATTAATTTGTCTATCAAACAATGTCGGGCAAATATGTGAAAATGGCAACGAAGACTGTGTTCGGGGTCGTCAGATGTCTGACTATACTCGTACTGTTGTCTTAAAGACAGGCTGGACTGAAAGTGCTTGTTTTGATAATTTTGTTATACTGCAGCCACACTTTCAATTCTTTTTGTTTTAAATTGTTAACACCAACTGCTTGTCAAAACTTAATGGAATGACAGCTTTAACACAGCCTGCATACAAATCGATAGTCAATTTCATTACCAAAAAATGTCTTGGACAGAGAAAAATCAACAGATCTCTGAATCACAAATCGTACATATGTATTTTTATTAATTTAATCATTTTTTTATATACAATGATTTTATTGAATAAGGCATTGTGCGTGTGCTTTACTTTTTTTGCTAAATTATTGTACAATTTTTATTATCACTATTTATTGTTTAAAGTGACGCCCGAAAAATTTTCCGTGATCAGCTGGTAACATTTAACGAAAAACTGCCAACCAGATTGTAGTAGTCAATTTAAAAAGTGTGAGTGTGTTAGTAAAAAATATGTGGCTGTATTGCAAATTGAAAGCATATTGAAAGGCAAAAATTGAAAGTGTGGCCCTCTTGTAAGACAATAATTCCCCGTTCACAGTGTTTGCAAGTGGCAGATAAGACCTGAGAACCGCGTGTTCATATATGAAAACATATATATGTAGATATATAAATATATATGTATATATACATTCATACATACCATACACACACACACGCACGTACATACATACACACCTAAAGTGAAAAGTCTTCCCCACATGTTTTTCCCAGCCAACACGTATGGGACTGAGTTGTAAATGTTAAATTATAAAGATTAAAGGAAAACACAAAAAATTTACAGCGTTGCCTGTTGTCTTTAAGAGCTCCAAAAATAAATCACAAACATCAGCTCAAATATTTGTAAATCCTCAAGACAACTGGCATTTTCACAAAAAAAAACTTTTACCTTTAAATATTTGATGAAATATACACAACAGAAATGTATTCCACGACCCTGTTTAATGTGTGCCTTTTTTTGAGAAAAAATGTTTAGCTATTTTAATGTTAAATGCTTTGAATCTCTTTTTGTGCTCAACTTTTTTTCTTTCCCCATCATGCTGATGTTCACTTCCATCCAAGAACTGTCTGTTCATCAGCATAAAGTAGCTTGAATTCATAATTTTTATTTTCAAATAAAAATCATAAAATTTAGTTCTTAAAAATGCAAAGAAAAAAAACCAAATACATTTCGCTGGCGTACTTTTCATTATTACATTTTTGTATTCCTTATTTACTTGTGCGTGCTTTTTACCCCGGACTTGAACTGCAGAAAAATTGGTTTATACATTTCAACTTAATGAAAATTTATGTGAAAAGTGTACGTTTTCATCTTGCATACAATTTTACCTTCGCACCCAACTTCACACCTTTACGCTAATACACACATAAATATTAAACATATTTTTTTTACATTTTGTCAGCCTTTGTGCTGGGCCCTGTCACGGCAGAAGTGAAACAAACTTTAAAATGAGTTAAAAGTAAAAAATATACTCAAATGCTAATTTTTTGTTATTTTTACCCTAATGTGTTTTTCAAAGTAATCTAGTGAAGAATGTACTCGTATAAAACCATAAAAGTAGAGAAATAAAATATATGTGTTACATATTTCTTTTGTCTGCTATTCACTCCGCGAATATTTCAGAAGCAATAACGGCATCTAATTGTGGGACACCCATAGACGAAATATTTTTATAGCTTGATTTTCATTGAAGGAAATTGTTACCGCCACTCATAAATCGCTAATATGACATTACTGTTACCGCCACTCATAAATAGCTAATATGACATTACTGTTACCGCCACTCATAAATCGCTAATATGACATTACTGTTATCGATATGTAGAGAGATGAGCATGGCAAAATGTTCAATTATTCCTTTTAATTTTCCACGCGGTATAATTATGAGGCCATATTTAATCGAGACCACATACATAGGTATATAAAACACCTACATAGATTGAAGATATTCATTCGTTCAGGTCATAAGGATTACGAAGCTTCGCTTGGAGTAGCCATACATAAAAGTTAGTATATCAGCAGTTTAGTATGTAAGTTTGTATAAGTTTGTATATAAATTGTAAATTTATTTATAATTTTAGGAATTTTAACATATTAAAGAGTAAGAATAAAGAATTAAAGTTTTCTAAAATTCTTACACTTGTTGTGTTTATAATCTACATTGGCTATCTTGAGCTTGGGCCGCTTCACCCGCAACATTAAAATTCTTTTATTTGCCTCATCGGATCGTTTGAAGGAATCATCTTGGCTGTTAAAACGTAAGTCCTAACAGAATGCAACCTTCCACTCCCTCACAGGGTCAACCACTAAGTCGTCAACGACCAACTCAGTTAAGTCCTGCACCGAACAACTGTAACATTTGCAACAAGTCCACAGACAACGAAAAATTTATAAAATGCAGCAAGTGCCATCTTAATTTTCATTTACCATGTGTCAATCTCAGCAGCAATCAAGACCAACCTACATGGAGTTGCCAAAATTGTACGGTACAACATCAAATCACGATCGATTCTGCCTCTTCCATTCGTAGTGGCTCTTCGGCCGCTTCCCGCTCCCGCCGACAAGCTCTTGAGCTACGACGTCTAGAAGAAGAGACACAACTTGAAAGAGATTTCATTAAAAAGAAATACCAAATTCTCGAACAAGCAGTAGATGACTTCGAGGACGCACAATCAGTTAATAAACACTCAGCTGTCAGATCTGTACATGAGTGGTTAGATAATCAAATCCAACTCCCTACTTCGGCTATTGCAACCGCACACCAAAATATAGTTTCCGCAGCTCGTCAGTTTGAAACGCCACCTTACACATTTGTACCACAAGCCACAACAACGCAAGAAATACCTAACACTACTAAACCATATTGCCAAAACGTAAGTAATGACTTAGTTTATACGACAAAAACAATAACTCGGCCCGTATGTACAACTACGTCATTCGTTAATAACATGTCTTCATTTATTAATGACCCAACAACGTACCGTCAGCAGCCGACAACGGCAAATTTATGTAATAATTCAGACAACGTAAATGCAGAAAATCACACATTAGAGACACCTGTACAATTTGGTTACATGGATTCAACGTTTTCCATGAACCCATCAAACCTCCAACCTGTTATATTACCTTCTCACAGGCTTTCGCAACAACAAATAAGCACGCGGCAGTCAGTACCAAAAGAGCTTCCAATTTTTACCGGCACTCCTGAAGAATGGCCCTTGTGTAGTGCCACATATGACTGGTCGACAGCAGTCTGTTTTAATACTTTTGCATTTATAGACGAGGGTTCGTCTGTAAGTCTGGTAAATGAACAATTAATTAATAAACTAGATTTAAATGGTGAGTCACAACCTCTATGCTTGAAATGGACAGGTGAAATAGGTCGCAACGAAGAAGACTCAAAAATAGTCTCAATGAAAATTTCAGGTATGAATAAAACTGAATTTTCTATTTCTGTTCGTACGGTTAAACAACTATCGCTTCCGAGTCAGAGCTTTAATTATAAAAAGTTACGTAAAAAATGTCCGCACCTTAAAGGGCTACCCATCGCCGATTTTGAAAATGCTGTACCAGATGTACTTTTAGGATTAAATAACTTGAAATTATGTGTGCCAACTCGTGTTAAAGAAGGCAAGAAAAACGAACCCGTCGCTTTACATACTCGCCTCGGCTGGCTAATATGTGGCAACTCCAGTGTTGGAGAAAAGGCCCAAATTCAATATAATTTTTACTCTTGCGAGTGTAAAGGTGAAAACGACCAAATTCTTACTCACTTACTCAAACAGTTTTATACAACTGAGTTAGCAGGGATAAGTAACTATACTCCAGCTCTTGGAAAAGATGACCAAAGGGCATTAAGTTTGCTAGAAACATATACGAAACAAAGATGCGAGGGCCATTACGAGACAGCTTTGCTGTGGCGATATGACAATATTACACTTCCACAAAGCTTTGATATGGCGAAGAGACGACTGATTTGTCTCGAAAAAACTCTAAGAAAAAATAAAGAGTTGTTTGAACATTTCGAAAAAACAATTTCTGAATATTTTGAAAGAAATTACATAGCCAAAGTAAACAATGAAGATGATAAACAAAATGTATGGTATTTACCAATGTTTCCGGTATTTAACAAAAACAAACCGAATAAAACAAGAATAGTTTGGGATGCGGCCGCGAAGGCAAATGGTATTTCACTTAACTCTATGCTGCTCAAAGGGCCAGATTTGCTGTCTTCTCTTGCAGCTATTCTTTTTCGTTTTCGGCAAAGGCAAATTGCAATCTGTGGTGACATCGAACAAATGTTCCATCAGATTTATATACGCGATGAAGACTGCCATGCGCAAAGATTTTTATGGCGCAGCTGCGACGATCCAAATAACCCGAGAAACGTGTGGCCAAAAGGAAAGGTCATCGAAGTTGCCAAATCCGAAGATGGACAAGTACGAAAGGCAAAAGTTTGACAGTTTGTGGCGTTTTAGAAAGACCTGCTGCAAAATTAGCGGTTTTAGACGTGGCTGAAAGAAAGTAGAGTAAGTCTTCGAAATCTCGCCATACTGTGGGGGAGTGTTACCGCCACTCATAAATCGCTAATATGACATTACTGTTACCGCCACTCATAAATAGCTAATATGACATTACTGTTACCGCCACTCATAAATCGCTAATATGACATTACTGTTATCGATATGTAGAGAGATGAGCATGGCAAAATGTTCAATTATTCCTTTTAATTTTCCACGCGGTATAATTATGAGGCCATATTTAATCGAGACCACATACATAGGTATATAAAACACCTACATAGATTGAAGATATTCATTCGTTCAGGTCATAAGGATTACGAAGCTTCGCTTGGAGTAGCCATACATAAAAGTTAGTATATCAGCAGTTTAGTATGTAAGTTTGTATAAGTTTGTATATAAATTGTAAATTTATTTATAATTTTAGGAATTTTAACATATTAAAGAGTAAGAATAAAGAATTAAAGTTTTCTAAAATTCTTACACTTGTTGTGTTTATAATCTACATTGGCTATCTTGAGCTTGGGCCGCTTCACCCGCAACAGAAATAGTATGAAAAGGATAAAAAAAAATTAATAATTTCATTCCACAAAATGTCACATTTTCTGAAGAATCAAAATGCAGATGGAATTACGGTGACAGGGACGTCCATAATCATTAAATGCGAGTAATCTTATAGTGGCAACAATTTTGTTTTGTCGAAAAACTCCCATAAGTTTTTATTTATTTATATTCTGTAACGGTGCAAATAATAGAAAATTTTAACAAAAAATCCAAACAATCTGCTGGAAATTAATACTCCCATAAATATTTCGCTTCAAACAAAATTGTATAAAAAAGATTTTTAAAAAATATCTGTTTTGGTTGGAGGTACCACGCAACAACATCCGCATAAAATTTAAACAAGCGAATGCAAGTTACAAAACAATATAATTAATCATTTATTCAGAAGAACATGACAACTGATGGTTGAGACACTTCTAACTCAGTTTCCTTATCTATAAATATGAAATATATTGTATATTTAAGTGTTTGGCTTTGTGACGCTTTCCTACGCATGCCAACAGCTGGAGCTTAAACCGAAAAAAAATCATAAAATGCTAAACAAATTAACAGAAAACGCAATTGAGGATTTTGATTAATGTTCGCTCATTAAAAGTTAGTTACTTGTTCTATTGCTCAGACAATACTTTAGAGAACAATCTATTTTACTATTTGTAGAGAATTCTAATGGCTTGTAAAATGTTAGAGTTGACAAGGCTGAAGTATTAATATGAAGGAGTATTAGCGATTATAGTATCACTTTTGCTGTGGCCGATATGACTTTTATAAGCGGCACATCCTGCAAATATAAATGAATATTTTAAGTGGCAGAAAATTGTAGCCACTAAACGGGATACATGCAAGTGAGAATGGGTTTCATAATTTGTGCTGTACTTTTTAGATAAACATTCGATTTTTCTGCGACTATTTCAGTTCTCTCATATCTCAAACCAATAGTAGTGAGACTATTAAGCTTAAATGCCACTATCGCTGCAGCAAAAGGCATAATCTTGGCCACATTTTTAATAACATGCTGCAATTTATTTATGGATGTTGCCATTTCCATCGTATGTTGAGACCGCTTTTTCGGTTCATATCCACCAAACTTCCAATAACAATCATTCTAATACAGTCATACTATAATGCTAAGAGTCTGATCCACCATAAATAGTCTTCACATTAATATTTTATGCTTGAAAATAGTGACGCACCTTAATGTTCGATATCGTGGAACAGGGGAAAAATCAAAAAAAAAGGATTTGTTTATGTGGATGTGTGTTGGCAGATAAAGTTTTACTTTCGGAAAACAGCTTTTGACGTATGTATATTTTATGGCGTCAGCGTTTACAAAAATATACAAACAAAATAAAAGTAAACAATATTTAAAAATTTCATTAAATGCACAGCGCGTAATTTTTTTTATAATCATTGTTTTGTAAACGGGTGTTTTCCAAGGGATGGAAAAGTTGGTACAACTGCAATAAATTGGGAAACGGATTTGCTATCTTTTATTAAATTAATAGTTAATTTAATCATTGAATTAATATATGTATGTATATCAGTAATAAATTTGCAAAATGAAATTAAGCAGGGCACAGTTTGTACAATTTCAAAACTAGTTTTGCCAACCGCTGTATCGGCTCCGTTGTTAACTGTGATATCGATAATTGATTATACATTTTTCAATTTGATTGCTTGAAATTGTGAGAAAATGGTTCATTTTGATTGTCCCCAATCAGCAAAATTTCGGCACAGATTGTCTCATTTAAAAACATTATGGCTGGCACAAATTGGTTCATTGCGCCGATAGTGGGATCTTAGCATAAGTCATATACAAAGGATCCTATTTAAAAGACTGTTCTTCTGTATAGAATGTTCTTATTCTCCAATTAACAAATTAAAGAACTTAATTATCCTCTACTTATAACATGGATGTCAAGGTTGATTATCTTTTTGGTTTAATTTTGTTCTTGCAGCGAATGAAGAGCTCTTTTTGTGAGGAACCTTCTCTTCAGCTTTTTTTTATCTAAACATCTTGTCGTGCAAATAATTGACGTATTTAGACTTAGAACTCACATCATTTAATTTATTTAATTGTTTCAACATTTAATTACTCTTAGAAATGATGACGATAATATTTTGTTTCTTCTTATTTTAGTTTTGCAGTGATTGCTGCAGTGTACGTGTATCTATGAATGGTTGATTGTTGCATGTGATTGTTTTGGTTTTTTCTGCTTTTCTTTATTTT
This sequence comes from Epicampocera succincta, assembly GCA_932526305.1. Classification (NCBI taxonomy): domain Eukaryota; kingdom Metazoa; phylum Arthropoda; class Insecta; order Diptera; family Tachinidae; genus Epicampocera; species Epicampocera succincta. The sequence continues at coordinate 68,078,878 of OW052034.1, forward strand.
AGCGTCAAGTCAAAGTACACTCACACATAGAAAAAATTCTCGAAAACAAAAAACACAAAAAGTGATTCATTGAGCAAACACGTAAGTGACAGTGAACTTTTCACCGTTGCCAATCTTGTACGCTACATTTTTTGGACAATATAAATACTGATCATGAAATAAAAGTGCATCAGAAAAAACTCGAAAATTATATTTTTCGCCAGTTCTGGTGATATGCAGGAGTATCATTAAAATACAGAAATATGTTGACTCAACAAGTAGCGGAACATGCTGATGCAGCATGTTTCTGTGAAAACATGTTGATTCAACGTGTTTGTGGATACAATTTAGAAAGCACAAGTTCTTTTTCAGATCTTAAAAAACTTTACTTAGCCATAAAATTTCTCTCAATATGAAGAAGTTTAAAAGTGTTTCACGGGACTTGCAATATTAAATATTTTGCTAATTCCGAAGAAGAAGCATAGAAGCCATTATTTCTTAATATTAATTTCTCCCATATTGCTAATTCCCTTCTTTAAATGTCTTATTTTATTAATCTTTTAAAACAAATCACTTAAATTTATACCACTTTTTTATTCTTTTTTTATTTATTTACAAATTAAAATTACAATTAAAATTGCTATTGTATAAATTAAAAGCTAAAAGCACTAGCGACTATCAGCTATTTTTATAATCTGATTTTAATAGAATATTGGCCTTGCCGTAATTTTCTGTACATAAAAACATGTAGAGAAGTTATCTTACCCTTTTGAAAGACATAATTACCAAGCCCCGCGGAACCTTTTTGTTACTTGTCATTCAGGCCGCTGATAACTCATGTACTAAAATACTTAAGGTTTACATGAACAAGTCTTTCTGTCATTATATTTTTTTAACAAATAGTTTCAATTAACAAATATGTTTAGCCAAAGAATATTTAACTTAATATTGTTCCATTGACACAAACATTTATACAAAAAAAAGGCACGAGTATTTAATGTTTTTATAAAAAAAAAAAATTTTGAATGGGAAAAATTTCGTATGAAATATTCTTAAATTATTTTACTTTTAAGAACAGTTTAATGCGAATAAAACGAGGATAAATTTTATTTTATTGAATTACTATATATGTTTTCCTGTGTACATCTTACACAGAAAAGCAAAGTAAAGTGTGCAAAAGTTTCAGTAAATAGACATATATTTAAATAATGCTCATATTTAACGTTTAATTATTTTGTGATCGAACCAACAATGTTTTATTAAAAAACATTATTATGTTTGTGTTAAATATTTTGATACCTTTTCTGTAATCAGACAAAAATTTCAGAAAATTATTTGTTTTAAAATTTGAATTTGAAAAAAAGTTTTTTCTCAGAAAAAACATACAAGTGCCCTGTGATTTTGCACAACAAGTGGTCTTTCTTGCAAATATTTTCGTTTTTTCAGTAAACAAATTTAGTACAAAATGTAAAAGCTGTTGCTAGAATTTTTCTCAATAAAAATATTCCGCATTTAACAAAATTTAATTAAGTCCACGAAAAACCACACAATTTTTTCCATGCTATGCGCTTGTTTCGAAAACAACCAACTGGCTTTTTGAAATAATATGTGGCGGAAAAAATTGTATTCCATTTTTTTCCATTTTCTAACGCTTTTTGTTCAATACGCATGTACATATGTATGTATGTATGTGCACGTAAAGAGTGTTTTTACATGTTTAACAAACAAAATATTTACTAACACTACAAAAAAATATTAGGAAAATTATGATTTTTTTCTGAAATAAAATTTCGCTGAATCAACCAAGTTTTTGTGTGGCCTGAACACACAAACGAATTTTGCAGAATCAGCAAATACTTTTATTTGAAGAAAGTTATTTTGTTCCTTGTAAATGATTTTTCAGATTTTTTTTTTTTTTGCTTTTGTAGTTCTTGGGAATTATATTGTTCAAAATCTTTATTTTAAACTTTTTAAATTCATATTGCGTAATTGGCGTTGACTCCGTTCTCTTCTGATTCAAAAATCTTTTTATTGAATTCCTACTCGTATTGCAAATTTAAAAGGAAAAATTTGCTCATTTTGCTGGCCGTATGAATAGTCCTTGAAAGCAACACCAGTAGGGCCGACAATATTCGTGGTTGACTTTGTTTTGAGAATCAATTCAAAATTGCAATAAAATAGTTCCTAGTAGCAAAGAAACGAGACGCTTTCAGTATTATGACAAAACGGATATTTTTTTCCATTTTTATAGAAGTTTAGATAAGATTTCATTTTACATTGTGAGAAAGTCATATTTTATATTTATTTATTTTTTTCTTTCTTGATTTATATCTTGTACAATAAAATCTGGAGATTAATTTAGCGCTAGCCAAGACGCTCATCAACTTCAAATTCAGTTCTATTTCAAATGTTCAAAATTACTGTATAATCGAATTACTACTAAATGGATTATTAAACAAAATAAACAAAATATTCAAGAACATGGAGTCTTTTAAAAATGATTTTTTTATAAAATTTTCCGAGGCTAATTACGGAAAACGGTAATTCAAAAACAAACAGCTTAAAAACAAAATAATGTAAATAATTGTGTAATAACTAAATATTTTTCTATGAGATTGAACTCACAAAAATAAATATGTTTTTTTTTTAATTTGTGTTTAATTAAAGGGTAACCTTTTTAAAAGCAAAGTTTTCGTTCCGAAGGGAATTCCCAGTCTTACTACACTTTTAATTACCTTTCAATTAAAATAATTATATAAATTATATTATGAATATGCTTTTACGAAAAAATTAAGTGAAGGGAGAAGAGAGTGCAGTGTTTTTATAAAAAACAAAGCTAGAGATACTAGAGAAATCGAAGCAAATGGAACAATAAGTTAAATAATTCCAACAAAGGGAAAAGTTACGAAGCTAACAGAAGCAAAATAAGATTATAAACTTTTGAGCAGATCATTCAGTAATTTAAACCAATATGCATGTATTCATCAATTTCAATTTGTCCCTTTTTTCAAGAAGGAAGTTTTTCAAATATTAGACAATCATATTCTATTCGGATTATTGGTCCGTTCAAAACGGCTGATTAAGTGCAGAGTAAGCATTTTCAACTATTCATGTCGCAAAAAAGTTGTTATTATAAAAACTTGTTAAAAATTAAACAAAAGTTAAAGTAAATGTATTAAGTTTTCGTCTCTGAACAAACACATGAGCATCGATATGTTCGACGTTTCATGCAAAATATTATGCAAATATGTTTGTGTAACATTCTAACCTTTGTCCTATTAATTGAAGAAACTTTCCTAAGATCGTTCAAAGATTAGTTACAGTCTAAAGATTTAAATCACTAAGGTAAATGTTTGTGCAAAGAAAATGGAAGAAAAACATGATCTCTTACGCCAATTTGTAACAAAAAATATGCAAATTAGGGTAAATTAAATGACAAAGAAAAAGCCTGCCAAACGTAATCCATTAAGTGGCCAATACATGTTTGTTTACTTTTAGTTTCCGTTTTGGGAGTCTATTGACCGACCGTTGATGTTAAAAAATCAAAATTTTGAATAATATTGTTTTAAATAAAAACTCCACATTTGTATTTGACTTAAAAATTTTGTTAAACAAAACTATGTAAATATCGTCCCTGCCGCTTTTCAATTCGTCAAACTTAACATTTTGCCATTACATTTGTCAAGCTTTTGATTTAATTTTAATGTCTCTCCTTAGAGTAAAAACTTTACTGAAAAATCTGATCTAATACGACTTATTAACAACTATAAAAAGAGTCTAACAGTTTTCAAGCCATAAAAATCTAAAGTTTCACTTTAATATAATTTAAAAAAAATTTTATTTCTCTGTTTATTGTTAAATTTATAGCATGAAACTTTTAAGGCAAAAACCATTAAGTCTTTAAATATTTTCTGTACAATATTTAAAATATTTTGCTGTCAATCATGATTCTTGAAATGAATTAGGAAAAATACCTACTACAAGTTTAACTGATAAAAAAAAAGAAGATAAAAACAAAAGAAAACTTTTTGTTTAGAACAATATTTATAAACTTACAAATATACATACACACATATGTACATGCTAAATATATGCATACAATGTACGGGTACTACCCAGCAAACATTTGGTTTAAAAAGTCAAAGTTTCCAAATCTGCCTAATGCAGTTCTCAGACAATGGCAACGAAGAGTGTTCTGACGGTTTTCAGTAGCCTTACAATATTTTTGTCTTACAAATGAACCGACAATGCTTTTTCTGTGGAGCAAAAATTGACATTTCATTTCATAATCACTCAAGCATTTGTCATTTGCGTGCTTTATAAGATCATATATGTATGTATGTTTTATGTAAAGAAAGGAATCAATATATACCAGGCACACGTTCTTTTTTACAGCGTATTAAATTGTTTGCAAAAACATCCAAAATCTTTGGTAGGAATCGAACCTGTAATCTCTTTGCTGGTGGTTGAACCCTCCACCAACTCATTTTGTTTGTAAATTGTACAGCAAGCAATTAAATTAACTCAGTTGTTTGAATAATTCTGTTAATTTATTAAAAAAGAATTATGCATAATATATATTATGACTGTATGACAGAAGAAACGTTTACAGAATCGTTTGAAGATATATTTTTAATTTTATTTAAAAAGTTGTTGTCCCTGTAATCATGGCATAATCTCTCAAGACGTAAAGTTTTTCCACCAACAAAATTGTTATCGTTTTTTAAAGCCCCAACATATTTAGAGCCAGTAGTTTTGATCAACAATTTATAGAAATAAAGTTATGGAATAATTGAGAATTATTAAACTCTCCCAATTGTGGCTCAAAATCATGTTAGAAAAGTATGTCTTTTTTAATCAACATTTACTCGAACTCAAATATAAATCCCTACACCAGTCATAAATATCTAAATTATTGCGTATTACAAATGCGAATGCATGACTTTTTGTTTGTTGGGTACATAGGTTTTTGCTTAAAATTCTAAACAGCACCACCATTGATGACGACAAAATGTTTGAAAACATGTGTTGACAACTTCTGATAGTGGTTTTAGATTTTATGTAAAAACGCTGTTGGTGTGGGGAGATGTCTGTTTGTCTATTTGCTTGTTTTTCTTCTACAGTATCGAACATAAGCATTCGAATACTCATTTGAGATAAAAAGAAATATACATACATATATATATATAATTATATGAAAACATTTCTTTTGTTTTATTATTAGACAATATGCATAAAAGCTAAAAATTATTTACATACATGAAGGAATTTCCTTCGTTAATCTATGACACTGTTAAATGAAAAATCTTATTAATATTCAGCCAACATTATGATTACAAATGGAACAAAAAAGCCTAAAAGCATAAGAAATTCAATTTACGAGTGTATGCATGTGTAATTCTAATTGAATGCATTTTAGGAGCCGACTCGAAGTTTATCCAGCTTGCCATGGAAGAAAATTACACAATAACTGGCGCAGGATGGGATATTTCGCAGAAGGCGGTCTTGAATTTTTAACTAAATTAGAATTCTCTAAATGGATTTTCTTTGGTTAGATATATGTAAGTCATGTCGTGCCTTAAATTAAATTAAAAGCACTCTTTTAGTACACATACAATGTCATTTTGACACATTTTTACGTCAGATTCTAAAGTTTGGAAAATATTTGCTTTTTAATGTGATATTGTATTTTGTGCTTTGCACATAAATTTACTTGACAAGTCGTTTGCTTGTGTTGTAAAACATTACATAATCTGAAATGTTCTTATCAGCACAATTATTTAAACAAATTAAAAGATAGTTGTAGTTAGATAAGCACCAAAACTAAATCAAAAGCTTTTGAGCACACACATATATTTGGCCAAACAAAAATATAATATAATAGTCGAAAATGGCACAAGATGTAACGATTTGAGTATATTGAACAATTAATTTGTGGGTGGCTTCAAGACGAATATGGTCACACTGCCCTGCTTTATTGGCAAATTGAGTCACAGAAGCCATGAAACATCTAAAAATTCATAAGGCTGTCAGCTGAGGGCAGCATTTATGTTTCCTAACAGTTTTAAATAAAATATGAATATAGATACATATAATAAAAATTTAATTAAACTTAATTAGTACCGCTATTGCCCTAAAATGGACGCACCCTCGCTTAATGATGACTTTATTATTACTTAAAGCGAACACAATAACTTCATGCGTTAGTTACTGATATAAAAACCCCCTTAAGCATATAATTCCTAATAATCGTTACTAATAATAGAAAACAGCTACCAAAACAAGGACACTTGAACTAAATTTGAATACAAATCATGATGCGTACCGGTTTTTTTGGGCTACATATTTTAAAACAAACCAAATGTACTTTGCAAATAGTGCATATATTTTAGACTCGCCATAATACTTATTGTACATCGCGTACTTTTTTAATATTGTTGTTTTGTAAACAGTTGTTTTCTAACCAGTGATGGCAAAATTTGTGCAGCTGTGGTGTGTTCGCATTGCAACTTGTTTTTTCTTGTTCAACAGCACCAATATACTATTTCCTGTTTTAATATATGTATGTATGTATATTAATATTGGACTTGAAAAATGTAAAAAGGAAAATTTTCAATTAAAAAATTTGGTTCACCATCCCATGCATCGGCGCCGTTTGCCGCTGTCATCGCTTCAAAAGTGACCAATAAAAATCGACATTTTGTGTAAATGTGTGCACATTATGAACGCAACAAGGTTCACTTTGATTTTTTACAATCAATACTATTTTGGAAAAAATTGTTATATTGTAGAAAATTGTAGGCGTTCACACTATCGACACCTAAAATGTGACAAAATTCGATGTGTTGTGGGATCTTAGCTTTGGTATATAAGTATCACTGTTTGAACTATTTATGTATATTTGAAAGTGACTGCAACACAAAGTATTAAAATTTATTTTTTTTAAAATGACGTAACAAGTATTAACAAAACATCGGTATTTTAAATTTGGCCAATTTCCCTTTACATTTGTGTAAAACAAAATAATAGACTAAAATACTACTACGAAATTTTTCTGCTCACCAATCACTGTGCTGAAGGCAGATGCCTACATTTATGTTCTTTCTTATTTGAATATGAATCTTATGAATTCTTCATAAAGAGGTCTTCAAAAACTACAACTAAGAAAGAAACGTATTAATGTATTATAACAAATAACAACCGTTTTTGCCAAGAGTAGCCGCAAATGCAACTAACAACATATTGCAAGACAAATATCTTAAAGAATGAAAAGAAGAAGAATAACAAACAAACTGTTAAATGTTGGATAAAAAACATAAGATTTGTATAAAAATAGCATCCCTCAAATATAATGTAAGAGAAAACTTAAAAACGCTCATACCTACATAGACATGTATATGTATGCGTATGTAAGTAGTTGTATTTCCTCCTATTAGAATTTATAGGCTTTTAACTTTAAAAAATTTAGCTCTACTGCATTCCTTTGCATATGATGCCGCAATTTCCTTTAAAAAAATACTATGATTTACTATAGTTTTCTTCCGTTTGTTTTGATGCGGTGAGGTAAATTCATACTCGCATTGAAAAAACAACACGTTCTCTTAGAACTTAAACAAACACAAAACAAACAAAAAACAAAAAGTTATGATTTCCATATTAAGCCAACAACATGAATAAGAAACTTTTCTGTGCACTTCTGTGTCTCAAATTACCAAGCGGTAAAAGAGAAAACCACTTTAAGTCACTCAGAGCATAATTATGTTTCTATTCGTAATTATTATGTTGTTAAGCACATATTTTCCGGACACCATTTTGCATACAAACAAAAGTCTTGAAAAACGATCTTGTTTGGAAATTTAAATTTTAGACGGCAAACATCGGTAACTTTATATCTACGGAATGAACAAGGCTAACACCAAAAATCCAATTAAAACTGAACCTACAAAAAAATGGAATTTTTAAAATTTAAGGGAATGGAAAATGGGTAAAAACCGGGATTTGGCACTTCTTGCCAACAAAACATTCGGCATCCGCTAGTTACAAATAAATCAAAAACAGCAGATATTTGAAAAAAAAACACTTATCAGATATAGAATAAATATTCAATTTCCATTTTTATTAAGAAATATTGCATTAAAAGTTTATGTTAAAATTTGGTATTATTCAAATGAATTTTTCGTACAATGATATTGAGAATATCCTTTTAAAACAAAAAAATTGCACATGAAATCAAGAGTTTTTCGGTCATCTTGGCAGAACAGGACGCCAAAAAAAAGAGAAATAAAATTTATAAACGTTTATTTTTACCACCGGCTGGTTGCTGCTGTGAGTGTAACATTTTATTATGATTATGACAAGTTTTACTTTAATGATGTCAGTCCGTCAGCCAGTCAGTTAAAAAGTCTGTTGGCAAACTGTAACGTTGTTGCTGTCATTTTGTTCTCGCGGAAATGGAAATTAGTCTTTAGAATTGAAAATAATATTATTTAGACTTTGCTCAGGACACCGCTACCGCTATACATATTCTTAAATATTGTTGAATGTTTTTCTTCTGCTTTTCGTTTTAAAAAGTTGCCAAAGTTGGCCAAACTTGATGTGTGTTCCCTGCTTGATGTGTGTTCAAAGCTACGGCTTTATTATTTTCATTGGAGGCCGAGAACAAAAAATTCACTCAAAGAAGGGTTACAGTTTTCATCCAAGATCTTGTACTTTTAAAATTTTGCAAAATTTAATTTAAATTTAAGAATTTTAGAGGTCAAAATCCCTTGACTGGTTACAAGATTTTGTTTGTCTTTCAGTTGCCTTAAAATAACTTTAAGGGAATTTTTAGAGTTCGTTTCTCTGCGAAATACATTGCTTAGACACAAGACTTGTATAGTGTGTACTTCTTGTTCGTCTTATATCCTGTGTCTACTTTCCCCCCCCCCCCCCCCCCCCCCCACCATTCTACTCATTTCACAACTTGTTGGTTGTCTTGTAGTTTATTAGATGTTATTTCTTCTGTTTGCTGCATGCAACAGCAAGTGTTACAGTTACATGAACGAGTGACACTTTTAGAGTGTCATTAAAGCAGCTCATTAGGAAAATTTGTTTGGAAGTTTATCAAATAGTTTGTGCAATCAACAGCAGAAGCAACAAATAAAAAAATATTTTATTTCATAAAAAGAGAAAAATAATAATTAAACAGATAACAGCGCAATTCATATTTAAAAAAAACATTAAAGACAAATACAAAGTGTTAAGACTCAAATGCAAATGAACACCGAGAGACAACTATAAAGTAGACAGAGAAATCATTTGAAAAAAACTAAAATAAATTGGAACAAACCAATCAACAGGACAAGTGTTTAAATGGGCAGTTGGAATTGTTAAGTTAAAACAGTTAAAAAAACGAAATATATATATGGAACTGCTGAGCCCAGGGTTAGCAGCCGTAAACAATAACAAAAACCAAAGCAAAACTCCATCTTCTTTTCTCTTGCCATAACCCACATCTGGTACAGTGCATTGCATTTGTAAGGGCCTAGAGTGCAAGGTGTGTATTACTGTTTTCTGAGGTGTCTGGTGACAGCATCGGCGCTGCCAACAATTTAATATTTTGTTTTCGCGGATTTAAAAGGTTACGAATACTCATGATAGGCCTGATATATACATACACATGTAGTATTGGAACACTACACAACTACAACATTTCTTTTTTATTTTGGAAATTTTTTTAGAAGCTACCAAAACTCAATTCGGATGAGCAGATTTAATATACAAAAATGTCCTTTTCAAAGAGAAAAAAAAACAAAATTTGGATCATCGATGCATGCGAATATTGATAGTTTAAAATAAAATGCAAATCCTTTTGTGTTGCAGGATATTTAATTATGGTGGTTTTGCCATTTTTTAATTGTAAAACGATGGTTGCTACAAAACAAGTGATCTTTAACACAATACACCCCTAATACTTAATATCGTTAACGTCATCAGCATCATCATCATCAACACCGTTACCAGTAGTAGACGACTACTTAATTCTCTAACAATTAAGAAAATTATAATTGTTGTTGAACACAGAAAGAAACTTTTACATCTGCGAATTTAAATATTTTCATTACAATAACCCAGTTACCCAAACACTTGCAAAACATTGTAGCAGAATTTCAACACAGAAAAGAGAATAGACGTTTTAAATTTGAAGAAACAATTCAATTGTAATCAAACACTTAAATATTGTGTAGCATCAGTTGGGTTAAAATTCTTCTTTGTATAGTAGTTCCCACTTAAATGCCTCACGCTGTAATTTCTGTTTTTAATGTAAAAATTTGCCTACACTAATAATTTAGAGTTAAAGTCTATAAAGAAAATCGTTTAGAAGCATTTCCCACTAAAGTGACTAAATACATTTAAAAACTCGTTCGCTCCCGGCGGCACCGCTTTAATAATTCCGTGAAAAACTTTACATTTTACTCTGCGCACTTAAGTGGGAGCTGCTACGATTCGGCTTTAATTGGTATCATTTTTCGCACAACTGTCTACTATGTTTTCTGTTATTCCGAAATTTCGCAAAATTTCAAAAACAATAAAACTCTACTTTCAAATCGCTTGTAGCACTTATACTAACAGGTAACCTGCTTACTTTTCGATCACTATCAATTGCCGTTAAACATTATAATCAATCAAGAAAACAAGGGAAAAAAGTGACCCGTGTGTCCCGGTACTACTTTGCAAGCTATTATATTTCGATATGAAGGATAACACTATGCTTTGCTTTAGTTACCTCAAAGCTTGAATTAATGCCTTATAGCGAACGATTCCTTTATAAAGAATCATTCTTGCTATTATTTTCGAAAGTCGAGTGTTTTGCAAAGTTTGATAGATTTGCTGGAAATATACAAAATAGTTGATTATGAAACAAGTGATGTAAGACAATTCTAGGTTAATGTAATGCATTTGCCTTTCTTCAAGACCCAGTTACACTTCTCTTGTTTCTTTGCAAAAAATATGAGAAGAATGAAAGAAATTTTTCGAATCCTTCGCATATTTTGAGTTTAAACTGTCATCTTATTTCCTGAAGGCGAAGAATAACTAACTGGGTGCAGTTTCAAGTTTTCATAAGGCACAGTCGTAACTCAATGAAATCATATTGTTCGATGTAACCCGAAAGCCAAACATCTGGACTGTAAGCATTTCTCATATGCTGACGAAATCTCACCCGTAATCAACACAAAATAAAATATTTTAATACGTCTATATGCGATATAATAACCGTTTGAAACCAGCGCTAATAATAAGTTTTGTTGTTTGAATTAATTTATGATTTTTTTTTTCAAAATTCCATAGATTATGCAAAAACAAACCTTAACCTGAATTGGAAATATTTACCTGCCTAATGTTTTAACAAACGTCTAACAGCATTCATATAGTCGCACACTTTTTTCAACCATTCTTACACGTACTTTAACAATCACATGAGTAGCCACTTTTCGTCATTAACTTATTTAAGGTTACACTCACACTTAAATCATCAACCTCCTTTCAGTAACAGCAACAACAACAACAACAGTAGCAATGCAAGCCAGGCAGCTGTGTTGAAATAAAGGACATTGTACTTATGTTTGTAGCAGCTACAATAATAAGAAAATACAGAGTAGAATATGAATGTCTGTGGTTGTGTGTGTGAATGAAAATGTTTGTATGTGGCTGAAAGAAAAATAAAACTGGCAAAAAAAAATGCAAAACATTAACACACTAGAAACAATAAAAGTTTAACACTTTACGTGGACGACGACATGCCGTTGTTGTCAAGTTATGTGCAACAAATAGTTGCAACACGTTTTCTGACAAGAGCTTTAACACTTTTTTCGTTTTTGTTTTTGAAATTAATGGACGTTTATGGTGCAAAATAAATGATAAAGTGAAACAATAATGCAAGAAAGAAATTCTTTAATACACCAATAATTTTTAATGCATTTAAAACAGCGGATGGTTAATAAACCAGAGGTTATTTCAAAGTGACGAAACTGTTAAAGCTTAAATAAAATCTAAAATAAAAACATTCAAAAAATCAACAAAAAAAACTCCCATCGAATCGAATTAATAATACAAAAAGTAGGTATTATTTCGCACATTTTCCAGAAAGCAGATGAAGAATATCTTGGCAAAAAGAAGTATTTTCACATCTTACGATCTTGGGACCTTTTATTTTTTAGAATTAAAGCACAATAATAAAATACTTTAACCCAAGAGATAACAAAGTTCTTTACCGACAGTTCCTTTTAAAAAATTTTTAACGGCAGTAAAAACGGAAAAATATGTGTTTTTAAATTCAACAGTAAAAGTACTTGTTATATAACCAATCAACTTAATATTAACAAAAGGCCGTCTTAATAACACGAAATGTGTATGAGGTGTAATTGAAATTTTGTATTTGCTCGATTATCAGTGACTCGTTTACACGCCAATGTCGATTCTTCGGGAAGAAAAATAAATTTGTTTCCTTTGCATCTATTTAATTTTCTTTATTTCGGCACATTTTGAAATTGGCTTAAACCGAAAAGGGGAGGATGGAAGTCCCAATATATTTGAGAGGTCCATTGATGCTATTAAAGCTGAAATCTCCGTCTTACTCTCATACAAACGAGTTTTCAGAAAAAGCCCAACTGAGTCAAATCGCTTTTTCTTGATGACCGATGGGATGGTTAGACGCGACCTGAAGTGCATATTTTTTAGTACATGTATCCATTCTTGCCGTTGCCGAAAATGAGTTGCTGATGAATAGCGTTCCACAGTTCGGTTATACCCATCAAGGCAACGCTGCCTGAGTTGCCTATTTTGGCTGAAACCTTCTAGTTGTGGCCTAAGACTGAAAGTACAGGGAGGTTTGTAGCAACGTATTGGTAATTCCTAATGATAATGTGGTGATTGTAGGTGGCCTGTTTTCAGGAACTAAATAGTGTTGTCCTGCATGATATATCCGCTTTGGTAAGGAACTGGATGGTGGATAATATCGGATGACTGGCGTTAAGGCCTGATGCTCGCGCTTCCTCTTCTGTCCAGGTAATGCTAACAGCAGAAATTGTCACCTTAAATTTCAGCGTTTCCTACCGAATGGCAAATCTGTTGCAAATCTGTCTTTGACCACAACAACATTTTTACTTTAGGTTTGAACTTATTTTCTATGTTGATTGATTGGGCGTTTAACCCACTCACTACTTTGTGTAATAATCGCAAACTTTGAAAGAACTTGCCAGAACTTATATAAGCAACTGTTAAAAATATATATAGGGCTTTCTAATTCTTAAACTTCTTTTCATATTTTCTTTTAATTTCAAGAGCGACTTTGTTACTCGCATGCAAGATTCATAATACAAAGTTTTAAGCACATAATATTTCTCCTTCTAAATATGTAATTTAAGTCAATAAAAATGTACGTTAAATAAAGTGACAAGTAATTTGATGTCAACAAACATGTTCATATGGGACGACAGACTCTCTCAGCTGTTGTCTGTGCAGGCTTTGACATAAACTTTCATACGTAAATAAAATGGGTCATACGAACAAAGTACTCGTATGTTTAAGTTCGTTGCAATAACGTGTCTTGGCAAGAAAATTTGCGCAATAAGCAGGATTAACTTTCTTAGTGAAGAACGTTTTAAGACCTACTTACACACACATACATACATACATACATACATACATACATACATACATACATACATACATACATACATACATACATACATACATACATACATACATACATACATACATACATACATACATGCATGCATATATACATACATACATACATACATACATACATACATACATACATACACATGTACAAAAGTTAAGTGTGTAAAATTTTACTCAAATTTTCCCACCAGGCTGATGGTGGGTCAGAAAAAAATTAAACTCATTTCTGTATGTTTTTCGATTAAAACATGAAACACGCACAAGTTGACATTTCAGAACTCACACACACACACATACTCGTAAAGTAAAAAACATCCCCACACAACTTTAGAGCAACATGAAAGCGAAATTACGAAAAGCACTCACTGACAATTGCACTGAGAAATAATAAAAATAAAAGCAATTGCTGGTTTCATTTTGGCAACATGTATAGAAATGTGTTTATTTGGCCAGCTATTGACCCCAATTTAACAAAAACAGAAACAACATTGAACAAACAATGAAAATAAAAACGAGCAGAAACAGAAACTGGAAACGAAATTAATCTTTACAACTAAAAACATTGAAAGCTTAAGTAGCAGCATCTTCCAAGAAGAAGAAGCTAAATACTTACATATGTAAGCAGAGGTTACATTATTAACAAACATTCAGTGACCTTCTTTCACACATGTTCGAATACATTTAAACATGTGAGTCCCACTTGTTGTACCATTAAACGAAAACAAAATTGTACATAAACATGTAACAAATAGTGTGAAAAAGGTCAGGCAGATAACAGTCAATTTTGAGAAATTCAAAGAAATAACAAACAAAATAAGGATTTGGTAACCGGCCACAAATGACTACCGGACTTTTCTTAACTTGAATAAATCGTCTTCGAGGTAGCCTGCGATAAGTTTTAAGTTTGCAATCATCTGGCAACGCAGCTGAAACGGGATTGCTTTTTACACCCCATTTCATAAATTGAGTACTTTGTAGTTAAACAAAGCAAAAGACCACTAAAAATTCTTCATTCAGAAAATCTGGGCTATCTATCTTTTTTCATAGAACAAAATACGAGGAATGTTAAAAAAAAGATGTGATTGAAGATGTTCGCCTTCATGCCCCCGCGCAATAACAACTAATGAAAATATTGAGAAAGTGAAGAAAAGTGTTCGTCGAATCAGTTGTGAAGAAGTGGCTGAGGATGTCGGCATATCGGTTGGTGTTCATGCCATGCAATTTTTTCGTAAACTTTTAGGCATGAAAAAAAAATTTACGAATTTTTAGCAAGAAACCAGTAATAATTTGACAAAAAAAAAACTCAGCCACAGTTGACACCCTGCGAATTTTTCCTATTTAGACGTTTGAGGACATAAAAGTAAACATTCCAAAAAGTGGATATCAGAACTGTTTCGCTGGCACAAGTCTATTATATCAGAGGGGGATTTTTATGAAGATATTTTTTGAACAGGCCTCGCATATTTAAGCATTATTTTGAAATCTGTTGCAAGTCTTTTGACCTTAAGCCAGTGATTGCGTTTCAATCTGCTTGTCAAACTCTCTTCAACTTGCAACATGTTTTTTGAAAATTATTTCTAAGGATATTACTTTCTTTCTATTGTTGGCGAATGTTTCGTATTCTTTTATTTCTTACATTCAATATATTTGAGATAAGTATTTTAGTGACCTCTACAACGTTTTATTTCTAACTGAGACATGAAATGAAAAAAACATTTTTGTATTTCCTGCAATTTGCTCCTGTACATTTATTATTATTATATATTTGTATCGTTTCTGCTTTTGTATTGTTTATTTCCAATTCAATAGTTTATATGTTACAGAAATGGTATCATTGGTGGTATTACAGTTGTTTCCTAATTGTAGTTATCATACATACATATCTACCAAACGTTGAGGGGCAACCAGCAACTATTGCTCACCTCATTTATTTAACTAAATAAAGGAAAATTCCGAACTGATTACGTACACAAAAATACTATCACTATGGTACTGATACGTTTTTAGTTTTGCAAACTAGTACCGTTCATTACTTTCAGTGTGGTTTTCATAATTACCTAATTTGAAGAATTCAAAGTTTTCTTTAGTTTGCGATGTCAAAGTTCAAGTTGTAGTTTTGATCAGTTTTGTTTCGTCTTTTGGCAAGAACAGTCTTACCGCCAAACTAAAGCAAATAAAAAAAGCAAATAAATTTCCATTAAGCATTAAAGTATTGATTTACTTTGAATAATATTATAGCATAACGTCACGGCTGACAAAACCTACAACTAGTCTCTCTTTCTGCATGTTTACGATGACAATTATGGCCAACTTTGTATTTCCAAAGAGATTGAGAAATTTAAGAAATTATAAAAGAATTAAGAATTTTATATTACATTATAAAACTGACTAACGTCACGGCAGACAAAGTCACAGTTATTCTTGATACTGCGTACAATTTTGTACCTGAAAAAGGATTAATAAAGTAAATAAATTGCGACAGAATTAAAAAAAATAATGAATTATAGATTAAATTTCAAAAATGAGTAACGTAACGCCAGATTTTGAGTAGTTTTGGCATGATGCAGTTTCAATTGATAGTAAAAGTTATCCTAAGCGCTAGCCGAAAAGCGGCAGCAACATTAAATAACGCAGATATTGAAAAAGAGGAAAGATTTTAAAATTTTAATGACTTAAATCTTGCTAAAAAGTTTTATTTAAAATTTATACAATTTCGTGATCCCAGTCACATCATATTTGTTTTTAGTAAAGTAGCGCCATATAATATTTTGGCTTATATCTTTATTTCTCACATTTTACTGAATATAGTGCTATTTAAATGCAATACCTTTGAAATATCGAAAAGTTTGTTACAATTTTGACTTTTTAATTTTGTTTTCATTTTGAATAGTTTGTCAGAGAAATATAACGTCATGCCAAAGTGGAAAGTATTCTATCATTTGTTAGTTCTTTCCACCTTTTATTTTACAAATGTACAAAATTTCTATATCTTTATTCTTTATAATTTGCCAGTATTTTTCCAATATTTGACTGCAACTTTGAGTGCCATTACGGCCTTATGTATATCAAAAATCTATTCTATTCATTGCCACACCACAGTGTAATAAAAGCAACTGTTAAAAACAAAATAAAATTCAACATATTTTTTTCTAGTTGTTTGCTTTTTGTGGTGTAATTTATTGCCTGATTGAGTATTTGATGCAAATGATCTTCCACCAGAGCAATTGCAAAACATCGAAGCTTTTCGTTGCTAAATTTAATTTGAAACATTTTAAGAATGTGTTTATTGATTTTTTTTTATTACCCGATTGCTGATTTGGGGCCATATTGAAATGTTTTTCCTGAGCTTTAACTCTTAAAATCTGTAGTTTACATGCAGGGAGGGCAAAGTAAGAGAAAACTGCCAATTTTATATTCCTGTTAAAGGACACTTGGGAATTTTTCTTCAAAACAAAACTTATTTTCACAGGTTTTTGCTTGCAAGCCACAAGACCGTATATAAGTATGTCAAAATTTGTTTGCAATGCTTTCGACTAGAGTTATTGACTTGAGAGAGACCTAAACATAAAGCACCATTTTTAATTTGTCAGCTGACATCATCTCAATTTTGCTTTATAAATAGTTTTGGCAATAAGATGTAATTCAATACACAAGCTCGCATTACCGACGTGTGCGCTGTTCAATCGTCCAATTATATGCTACTATATCTTTATTGCATAGAGAAAATAAAACAGGAAATAAAGCGCACGATTACGTCAACTCTACGCAAATCGTGGAGGCAAAATATGCATCGTCATATAAGTCCATATCGTTCAAATTAAGTCAAAAGCAGTCGGTTATTACCAGTCTCACCAACGTCGTTGTAAAAATGTACGGACCAATCACGCCACCGGTACAAAATCCGCACCAGCCAGTAATATTTGGAAAATATCGCGCAGGTTACTTGTTGTGGGCTTTTTGGCTTGCCAAGATTTCGCCTTGATTTTTAATTTGTCTATAAGAAAATATAAAGTTTTTCAAAACTTTTTTGGGTTTTAAGAAATGGTTTGTATTGCTATTTTTTTATATGTAAACCAGTGCTTTAAACAATAATAAGATCGGTTGCAAATGCAAAAAAGAAAAGAAAATATAATAATACAATTTTTTTTAAATTTTAAATAATTTCAGTCCAAATATTTGCTGATTCAGCGAACAATATTTTATATCGCTGTGAAGTAAAAAAAACTTATTTTTTTTTTGCAACAAAACTGTCGGTGGGTTTAGGGAAATCCCTTTGCAGATTTGTATTCACACAAAAATTTCGTTGAATTAATTGACTGAAAATATTCCATACAAAATTTTGTTTAGGAAGTTTTCTTTTCTTTCCAATGAGTATTTTCGTTGTTTCAGTAAACAATTTTTATTGAATATGGACGCAGTTGTTGAAGTTTTTTTTATATAAAAATATTATAATACAAGACAAAAAAATCGTGGGAAATCCATTTACAGAACCACGTTTCACGAAAAGCAGTTATAATATTGGCTGCGAAATCCATGTTGCGTGACCTATTAAATACTACTTATAAAAAATTTATTACAACTTCTTCGCAGCCTGACACAATGTTTAAAAAACGCAAATACACGTTTTACTTTCTATCTCCATAGTTCAAGCTGTAGGTGAAACTTTGTCACTCTTTTTCTTAGGACAATGTTCTCAGCTATCGACGGCTTATTAAATTAAAAAGAACAAATTTTCCGTAAAATATATCCTGTGGCAGAAGGGAGTAATTTTGTGCGTTGCGCTTAAATTTGCCTCATTCGACTTATTATGGATTTCAATTTAAAATATTCTCTTCATTTAGCAAATTTCCTAAACTGTTAAACGTTCATTAGTGTGTATTTGAAATGATTTCCGTTGTGCTACACAGGAAAATATACATTTGGCGAATTTATTTGATCCTTCTACATTTGCACATTTTAATATTGCAACTCAAGTGGTTGCCTGTTATTTTTTGCCCCAACTTGATTTTATTTATTTTTTGGGAAGCTGAAGCTGCAACAGTTTAACATCGAACGATAAAACAGGCAACAACTACACCGGCAACAAAGATGATGGAAAACGAAAAACACTTAACTCAAGAGGGTAACGGAAGGTGGCCAACTCATTCTGCAGTTGAAGGCAGTTCATTTGCATGTTGCAAGCAGAAGGAATGAATAAATGGATATTGGTTGCTCGGTCGGTCTTTTGGTCTTCTGGTTAGTTGCCTGGTCTGGTCTGGTTTGGCCGGGTTGATTGCTTGGTTGGTTGGTTGGCTGGTCGGCGATTGAAAGATGATACAATAAACATAAATAAGTTTATTAAAAACTTTTACTTTGCAAACTATTTATTAACGAATGACGAGATCCAACAAACCTCTTATGTGCTAAAATACAAAACAAAAAATTTAAATAAAAATAAAATTGTTCTTTTAAATTGTTTATACAAAATGTTCGCTTAAAAAAATCAGCAAAAGTTATGAATATTAATGATCAATTTGATTAGTTATTCAATATATCTTGTTTGTTTACCGCAAAAGTGTTAAGAAAAACCAAATCGAAAGTTTATTTTTTCTCCCAGCAAAAGTTAAATATTAAAATAAAACAAAAAGTGGTCTAATTAAAATAGTTCCTTCAATTGTTTTCATTTTGACGCAATCTATTGTGCTTCCCCTTTCCTGCAAGGGTTTAACACATGCAGGAACCTGACCAGCTTCTGGAATGGGAGTGTAAGCAAGTCCTGTTCATCCAGCCTGTGTCCCAGCGCCAGGCAGTTCGTAATCAAGTGTTTCATTGCCTATTGCTGTCCACCACAGAATATGTGTATATGTGTTTGATATGTACAATCTGTATAGATGCATAAGAAAGACATAGACGGCTAAAGGCGATTTCAAGAAAAGTTCTTTGTAGCATTTAAATTCAAACATTTTATATGGGGAAAAAATGGAAAATGTTTAACACAATTGTAACGCGTCTTAAAAAAAGGATAAAAAAGGGATCCAGATCTCCAAGACGGAAAGTAAGATCTCCAATAAGAGGCGTGTGAAGGAATTAACTGAATATCCTATTCTCCAATAGAAGTTAGAGAGACTAGCATGTATGTTTATTTAAACACTATTGATGTACAATAGTTTTGTAATCGTTCTTCGACTTCAGCGATTGAACAGAATACGTCTGCAACTTCAAGAAAAATCGTTGTCAAATTAACAAAACCCTTAATAACACCGATGGCTGTAACTTTACTTTATTGGACACGTTCATAAGACGTTCATAATGCAACCCAGTAGTTGGCGCCTTAAAAGCTCATAGTTGTGAAGATACGCCCCGTATTTGCTGCCATTTTCTGTATAATAAAATTTTTTCGCTACTTTTGTTTAACAATTTGTACAGCAGCAGCAATTATTTACATTTATTATCTGTTCATTTGGTGCGATTGTGACAGCGTTTCTAAGACGTAACTGTTGAGCTGAACAGTTATTGTACAACTGTTGTGACTTATGAGGAGCTCAATGTTTTGAGATCACAATGGGTTAAACGATATTAAGAAGAAAAAGGAGAGTGTACAGGCTTGTTATCTAGTTGGTGTTCACATAATATAATTTATTTTATCCAACCATATGTTCTTCTACGAACTTCTAATAATTTTCTAATTTGTGACCTGTTATCCAGTATCCAAATAACATTAATTTTGCTCACTATCATATGCAGGTATTGTCACAAGAAGCACCAGCGCATTGTCAAAAAATTTTGCCTGTTTTTCAGACAAGTTGATTACTTTTATTTTAATATTCTTATATTTTCTATTTCTTTATCTTATATAGATAAATTTTAGATATCAACAACAAGAATTTTTTAATATTTTAATAATTCTCTGTTTTCATCAGCTTGTTTTACATAAATTTTTTTGAAACGTATCTATCGTGTAGAAAAAGGATCTGTTGTATACCAAACACCAAACGACCAATCAGGCCTTTTCGCTCGCCCGCAAGACTTTTCATGTTTATTTATTTTTACATCAGAATTGCACAACATTTTCATGCAAAATTCCAAATTAATTACAATTTGTAGTATTTCTCTAAACCAATTATACTTCCTTTTTTTAACAAACGTACAAACTTTATTAAGCATTTAATTTGATTTACCACTGATGACCTTTTTGAAATTTAATGGAAGAAGTAACCCGTAAGCAAAATTGTTATTCACAGCCAATATGAGGCGCCGATTGTCTGAGTTAATTTTAAAATGAAAATGGCATCATTCTGCATCCTCTTCCGGCCACACGAACACATGCAGACAAACACACAGATACAAATACACAGCACACATGCAGAGCCCTCAATGCAACAGAGTGCGGGCACAAAAAGGCCACTTTTAATGCTTTTTTTCAGTGCAGCAATGCTAGAGGGAACTTTTAAAATGGAATCTATTTATTGAAGCAATATTTTAAATATTTTGGAAAAACAATAAAACTTTTTAGATTGTGACAACATCAACCAATTCCTGTTCAATGTTTAGAACATGTAATTGCCATTTTGACCTGTGATGACAAAAACAGACATTCATGTGTCCCTAAAAAGCTACACACCCAGCAAGGAACTAGACAATTATATTTGCCCTAAAACTTTCTTCTCTTTTTTTTTGACTTTGAAGTATTTTCATTCAACAAAATTTATTTCTTTTAACAACCGAACGATTTAGAAATACGCAAACTTTTCTTTTTTTAATTTCTCAAATAGTTTTTATGAGGTAAGCAAAGCACTGCACATATTTGAAAGATAATTGAAACCATAAATTCTAAACTTAAATACATTTATAATTACAAAACATTAAGCAACAAAACTGCATTTGGCAAATAAAAAAATTACCTATTTATTTTTTGTTTGTTTCTGTAGTTGTAACCACACAGTTTAAATGTAATTAAGATAAAAACATTATAATACCCAACAATAGTTACTGGCCCCAAGGCATACACCGAACACTCCCCCCAGACTCCCTGCTGTTTGTCTTCTTGACCTCTACATTTCGGTGCTGAGTAAAATATTTTTCATTTTTACTGCTGAGCATAATGGAATGAGGTCAAAACATTTAGTCCAGTTCAAGCTAAACTTAAATGAAAAAGTTACTCTGAACACTTGCAGTTATTTAAGAATTTTTAATAATTTTTTTTGCTTTTTGTTGCAATTATTTTATTTAAAACTGGTTACAATGCGCTGGTAAAGAAAACAAGGGAAACGAAAATATTTTGTTGTGTTGGCTTAGAGTCGAATATTTTTCTCGAATCCTTAAATTAGAAGATATGCTTAAAAGTATTTGTGTAAAATTTTAATCCACGAACAGGATGAGAGTAAATGCGTAAAGTTTAAATAAAATAAATTTCTTTGCAGAACAT
Organism: Epicampocera succincta; assembly: GCA_932526305.1. Taxonomy (NCBI): domain Eukaryota; kingdom Metazoa; phylum Arthropoda; class Insecta; order Diptera; family Tachinidae; genus Epicampocera; species Epicampocera succincta. The sequence goes on from OW052034.1 coordinate 68,100,944, forward strand.
ACGATACTTTCTAAGACGTTTAAAAATCTTAAAAAAAATTAAATAGTTAATTTTTCATAAGTTTTCTAACTGTCTAAATTTCTTAGCGCTACTCTACTGATCAGTAGGTTTGAAGACCTTTGAAAAATATTTTGAAACATATTTATATTCAATTGTTTTTAAAAAGACAACCAGAATTAGAAAACTAGAAAACGCACACAAACCAGCCACATATATATTTTTTTAATGGTATAGCTCTAAAACGATTAATAAGTTCAGTTCTTTGAATAATCGATGGAATTATAAAATGAAACAAAATATTTTTAGAAATAAATATCAGGGCAAGGAATGAAAGCCAATATATTAGTAAATCCAATTCTCTGTGACGACCACTGTATTTTTACGAGTTAAACTAATCCAAAGCGAATCAGTTAAAATTAACTTAAACTTAAGGAGATCAATGTCGCAATGCATTTTAGAACAAAATTATTTTTCTTTTAATAAGATAAAGAGTATTCAGTCAACTCACTTTCCTGCTCAAAAATGTTTTTGCAAATAATTGCAAGGATCATAGGGACGAAGCATCGCACATCTTCATCTCTGCCTCACAAATCTCAACAACCAAAATTAAATATGAAAAGTCGGAAGCAGAAAATATATTAAGTTTGAAATAAAGTGTTATTTATTCCATTCACAATTGACGGCAGAGCTGGCAACTGGTTGTTTTTCACGGATTTAAAGCGTTTTTACTATAACCTTATTTTTGTCCTTTAAAAGTGATACCTTCAACCTACGATACATATGAAGTAGGCTCAGAAAATAACATGAATTTTCAAATTTTGTCTTTTGTTTGTAATTGTTTGGGCAACAACAACGCCATAATTACTGTTCAGCCACCATATTCACATTATTTTAACAGACTTTCAACGGATTCAGTGAGAGAAATCTATTAAGATTCGTTGGGACTATCAAAAAATCCAAAGTAGTATTATATTTCGTGTTCACACCATCAAAAATATCAGTTGAAAACCTTGATAAGTGGTGGCTGAACAGCTTCATGTAAGCGGGAGGCTTGCCGGCCTTGGAAAGCAGTACAGTAGCAGTTGAGTTATACTAATTTTTGGACATGACGTGAATGAAATGTATGGCAATCACATTCCCAATTTTGAGCCTTTGTATGACGAAAAAATACCACTAACTAACGTCTGGTGAATTTGCATAAAAAATGCTAACTTGAGCTTAGCTTATAATGCCAAATCTCTATATAAACAAAATAAGGAGATGACTCAGAAAACTCCCAAAGGATGTTTCTTAGTTTCCATAAGCACTATCGGAATCCGAAATCAAATTAAGGTACCTATTTGATGGCCTTAAAAGTTTAGCACCGTTTAGCTCATAGCACGAGCACAGTTCATTAGAGACTAAATAATATGTACATAGAATTTAAATTCAAACCAAACTCTCGTGGAGTGTCCGAAACAGATCTTTATTCGCTCATTAGAACATAAAATAATTCTATTTCTTCCAATGAAAAATTTGTTTTAAATTTATTCCGTTCAGTAAAAACCAAAACTACAGTCTTGTTATCTGTATGTCCTCTTATTTAATTTCTACAAGACAAAAAAAAATTATGGCCTTTTAACTTTGTTACTAAATTTCTTCTTCTGATTTGTAACTACGGTTTTTATCTTTATAATTGTGTTTGCGTGCATGTTTATAGTAAACGAAAAGTTTTTGCCTCCACTTGTGTGCGTGTATTCGATTGTATGTGTGCACATACATACACGCATATAGAGTACTCAAAATTCAAAACTTAATTCAATTGAGCTTGAAAAACTGACCGCATGGCCAGTTATGTTGGCAAGCCTTTTCCTGTTTCCGTTCTATGAATTTTGAAGATTTTCATCACAAGCACACACACTCTAAAACTTTACAGTCCATACATGGATATACAAAAAAAAAGCAATTTTATCTTCTACCAAATTCTTTTCATACCCCCCACCCAAAAAAAATGTGTAACCAGGAGCCTGAAATGTTCAAATGTATACAAAGAGCTGCTAGTAAAAATAAATAGTGAAAAGGGGCGAATGACAGGGAATGAACAAACGAACAACCAGCATGCCAAGAATTTTTTTTTACTTTAAATTAATACAATTTCACAGACTACTGACAACTCGAAAAAAGATAGAATAAAAATCGTAAAAAAACCACCTAAAAGTTCAGGCAAAAGCCAAAAAGTGTCAATGTTAACAGAAGTGGGCAAATCCCGAATATTACTAATAGTTTTTTCTCTTTTATATTAAATTTTTTTTAAAAGTAGTCTCGGGGTCTTAATGGCGGCATTGACATGAATTTTAATGAGGATTAATATCAAAACAGTGTTCAGAATTAATAGAGGAATTAAACGAGAAATGAGGGCTTAGGAAATAGTGCAACTTATTACTATGAAAAATCTTCTCTTCTTCCCCACCAATAAAGATTTTCATTTTGATGCTTAAAACATGTTAAGAGTGAAAATCTGCTAGTTGGGTAATAAAAAATTTATAATTTCCTTAAATGAAACGCGGGTATAAATGTCTTCAGGTCACCACTTTTGGTGACATTATCAACAAAGTGCCGATATTGTTTACTTTACCACCGTAAAAAAATATTTTCGGCTTCGTGCCCAAGTGGAATACCGTGCACGAGCATCTCCAAGTGAAATACCTACTCATGAGTAAACTATAGTACTAATGCATTTTCAACGACATGCCCGTTTTAAATGACTACAGTCCAAAACATGGTACAGGGTATAGTAAGTCACTGGTTACAATGTCAGTACTGTTTCCCTACTGACATTTGCTGCAGGATTAATATTTACAAAAACATCAAATAACTGTAGTGTTTTACCGTTCAATTGCGGAATTTCATGTCAGTCACGCTGGTACTGCTTATGTGAAGGCATAGGTCGTATTTTTTAGACACAGAGCCAATTCCATCATGGGCGCATGGTCTTCGTTTCTTCGCCCATTCTGAGCAGCTATAATTTTACAAATTTACGTCGTAAATTATAAACTAATAAATAAATAAATAAAAGTAAACTTTTTCGTATATTGTTTGCGACAAACTGTAATGACAGTCAGCGTTCAAAAAGCTGTCAACCAAACAGCTGCTGCTTGAGCTGTAAAATAAATATATTTGTGGGCGCGATGAGACAAATTTCTGCAGCTAATCTTCACTTCCAGTGTTGGTTTATGGTGTTTGGTTATTAGATTGACCTTCAATCACCCTGTTATTATTAGTTATTATTAATGTACAAAATACTTCAACGTTATTCAATATATAAGAATAAACGAGTCACTTTCGTGAGAGACACTGGAAACGCAACAGTTTACTGAAAACGTAAATTCGATTGAAGTTGCTTCCTTACGGTTCGCTTGTAAGTCACAAAAATTACATATTAAGCTATTTTTCCCTTTCACCTCTTCAAACATATCTCACTCAAAAAAAAACTTTCTGAAGTATAACTAACTACGATTATATGTTATATGCTATTCAATTAATTCGATCAATGTTAAGAATTATAAGACAAGAATCAAGTATATAATATAAGGATTTTGTAGGCCAATGGGCTACCCACCTAAAAATGTATCTACAATTGCTTTCTCGTCTTATTTCATAGTAAAAATATTTCTTGACGTGTTAAACATTTCCACATTTTGAGCAATTATGATTTTACTGCAACTTGTGGCCACATAAAATTTATTTACACATGAGCTCAAGCATAAAGGAAAAGAGTTCCGTATTTATACTATGAGTATCAAAAGTGAGTCAACATCAGCAAACATTTTATATATTCTTTTATTACAACGATTATATCAGTACTGGAATAATTTTTACAGGTAATATTAAAAGGCTACTCTATTTCCAATGAACGCCCAGAAAAATAAAACAAAGAAATACAACAGGAAATTTTTGAAGTATTTTTACAATAAAATCTTTATAATTTTTGCTGCAAAAATTAGTATAAACTTTTTTTTTAATTTTTTTTTTTTTTCAAAACTGTTATATTTAAAGCTACTTTTGTATTGAATTTTATGCAAAATAAAAATAAAAAAAATATTTTTCTGTGGTATTTAATTGTTAATCAGCATTTGTAGCGAAAGGTTTGAAAGATCACACCAAAAATATGAATGGAAACAAGAAATTATACTAGATTTAAGAGAAAAAGGCAAATAATTTCGTGAAATTGCAAAAATTGCTGGAAGACACCACACTTCTGTAAAAAAAAATTGTTGATGAAATGAAAAACTTAAAAAAATGGAAAATTTTAAGCGAACAGGCCGTCCAAAAATACTAAACGAACGAGAGGAGAAAAAGGTTGCTGCCATAGTTAAACGAAATCCCCCTTCCAACGAAAATGAAAAATGTAAATGAAAGTACCATAAGATGCATATTGCATAAGCACGGATTTTATGGCGGACGTCTGAGAAGAAAACCTTTTATTTCAAAAGTTAATAAAAAGAAGCGAACGAATTCCGCGTAAAAATACGCAAATAAAGATTTTAACTTTTGGAAAGAGAACAGTCTTTACCGATGAGAGTAAATTTGAAATTTTCGGTGAAGAAAAACATAGGAAAATATTGGAAAAAAAGAATGAGGAACGAAATAGCTGAACAAAATATACAAACCACAGAGTTAAGCATGGCGGTGGGTCGGTTTTGGTTTGGGTATGTTTTGTAGCATCTGGCGTTGGGGAGCTTGACTTAATTGAAACAACAATGAATGCACAAGACTATGTACAAATTTTAGCAAGGAATGTTCAACCCAGCATCGCCAAATTGGATTTGCCTTGACAGTGCATCTGTCAACAAGACAATGATCCCAAGCATACATCCCGTTTGGCGGAGGAATGGCTTATGTATAGAACACCAAGGCAACTTAATTCCCCGCTGCGGTCTTCAGATGTCAATCAAACCGAGAATATATGGGATTATTTAGAACGCAAGATTCGTTAAAGACACATCTTTAGTAAATATACCCTGAAAGAAGCACTAAGAGAAGAATGGGCAAAAATTCCAACTGATTATACCAGAAAGCTGAGGAAATCTGTACCAAATAGAATAAAGGCCAAGGGTGGTCAAACAAAATATTAATTGCTTAATAACATTAAATTTTCTTGATTTCATTGCAATATAAATACAGGTGTATACTAACTTTTGAGGCAATATTCATTGACAATTTCGCTTAAACTATAAAAACCAGAATTGTTGTTAAACTTAAACTATTGCTGATGTTTTACCTTATAAATAATGAATAAATGCTTATGTTTTTGCAAGGAAAACTCATATGGATAATGTTTTATCTGTATTCTGTGTAGAAAACAAAACACTGCAATGGTGTATACTAACTTTTGGCACTAATAGTATTTACCCGGAATAAACTCTCAAAACACCTTCGCACGTCATTTTGTTACTTATTGTTCCAGAAAAATTTAAAACACGAAAACGTTGCTACTACTCGTGCAGTGAGTGCTGCAGCAAAATATCATAATTAAAATTCGACACTTTTTATTACAATTTCAATTGTGTTAAAACTATTTGCCGGCAACCAACTTATTTAATATTTAATTTTATTGCTAGTCATGTGAAGAATATAAAACAGCAAAAAAAAAGGCAAAAATTTATGGCTTAATTGTTAAATTTCTATTTATAAAATAAATTTAATGACCTTAAATTAAAATTGAAATTCTTAGAACTTTTTATTTGCAGGTGAGGTAAAGAGTTCCTTAATAACTTTTTGTGTAATCAAAACATGATTGATAACCTAAAGCGAATTATTATGACAGGCAACAGAAAATTTCCTTGATTTCTATGGTTGTTAAAAGAAAATATACTTCAACAAATTTAGTCTCCGATTGCACACATTTGACGAATTACGAGTATGTCACTAAAACACCTTTGAGTTTTCTACTCTACCGACAAAAAAAAACTTTGTGCACATAAAACAACACACAGGCAAAGTTATGCATGCATGTGCTTGTTATAATAATGTTCTTTTGCAGTTTGTTTACGTAAAGAAAGTCCATTAGAGAGAGGAAAAAACATAAAAATTCTAATATTGTATCGGTATATGTTTGTATCCCTAGTAGCAGGCAGATGCAAGCTGCAATGCAAACTGTATGCTTTTGTTTGCTTAGCCAGTTTGTGTACAAGGCACAAACCAATTTAACACACTCATACCTTTCAGTCATATGCTAATGATGGCCTTTTAAATGTGTTAATAGAAGCATGAATAAACAGGACCCAAAAAATTGGTTTGATGTTTTCTCTTTTTTACATTTGCCTCTCATCTGTAGATGGGATTTCTCCTTAGAGACCAAGAAATAAAACTTATTTTGTTTAACAAGAGGAAAAGGATACAAAAAACAGTTATAGAATAAATAATAAGCGAGATACATATTTGTATAAGAAAATATATAAATTGTTTTTATATTTAAAAATGTATAAATAACAAGAAAATATTAGCAGCTTAAAGCAACAAAAAATGCCAATTAAGAATTTAATTTCCAAAGGAAAAAAGTAATAGATATTTTATAATAAAAATCATTGATTGCACTAATTGAAAATACATTAGCACTTTTTCGCTTAACGGAGCCACAAAAACAAAAACACCTCTCAGACGACCTTTTGTTAAAGAAAAATCCTACTACATCCTTATTATTGCAAGACGGGAAAATGCAAAATCCCAATATGTATGTACGCGTATATAAATGGCATGCAATAAATCAACCCTGGCGAATGATTGATGAAGAATACTTAAATTACTCAGCCGTTGAATTCGTCTCTCCCGCGACTGACTGCAAACAGTCAACAGAAGACAAACAAAAGGAATCCAACAATTTTGTCTCATTGTTGCAATGAGGAATGTCACGACATTTTTAAAATCCTTTTAATTAATGTCTTTTAAAAGTGCACCAACACACGCACAAGCGCAAACTTTCGCTTTTAAACTTTAAAAGCAATATTTTTTAAATATGCTTTTCTGTCTCATGTCTCACACTTATGAAAAATTCTGAAAATAGTTTAACACGAACATTGGGTGACATGAATAAAACGAAAATGTTTTAAATAAAGAATATAACTCGCATAAAATTGTACAACTATGACATCAGCAACATAAAAACTCGAAAAAGAAGGTAATCCTTCGAACACATGTGACTCCTTGTTGTGCAATGGTAAATGACAAGGGAGTGGGTTTTATGTTTTTCAAAGGTTTAAGAGCGTTGTTGAGCAAACAAAAGACATAAATTTTATGTTTGTGACTAAAAAAAGTATACAAAAATAAAAACAAAAACTAAAAGTACGTTGCCAACTAGCAGCGTGTTAACTAAAGTTACTTTAACCGTGTTGTTTGTTGCCAAAGTAAATAAGCACAATATTAGGAAGGCAAAAAAGTAATATCCTTTTCATATTAAATTTATTAGTTTCTTAATCAACAAGATAAAAAAATATTCATATCTACAATTACATTTTTGATTATTCAACAAGTTTAAATTTCTTATTTCTATAATTTTCCACTTTATTGTATTCAAAATCACGATGCACGAATATTGAGGAAATTATTTTAAAAACTATAATATCAATCCAATCAGCAGAAGCCTTTAGCCGGCTAAAAGACTCTGTTCTATGTCGAAAATGAGTAAAAGAAAAGTAAACATTTTACAATAAATTAAAAAAATATTTAGTAAGCCGGGAAAAATGTTGAAAAATTTAAAAAAAAAATAGACTCAAACTTATTTAAAGCTATTAAAAACTTATAGTATTCTTTATTTACAGAAACTATGTACAAACGGTTGTCAGATCTTACAATATTAATATTATTATTGCTGACAGTGAAAAATTGCCACCGGTAAATAGTCAGTTGACACAATTGTAAGAAAATCTTACATTTTCAATGCGTGAGGATTGTCTGACAACAAACAAACAAACAAACAAACTTATCTGCTAACCCAAATTGTCAGTTCATACAATCGACAAATTATTGTATGGCAAAAATTGCCAGATCTGTTACCACGTATTGCCAGAAAACTTAAAGCATTTATTTATATGGAAAGTGTTGCCACTAAAAATATTTCTCTCCCAATGGCATCATTGCCAGGTGCATTAATTTAAACCCATTGCAATGAAAATTGAGTTTACAATGTCGGGCAGATTTTCGCGGCTTAAGATATCTATTTTCTCCCCAACCTTTTGAGGTCTACAAACCGAATTATCTCAGCGTGTAAATGCATTTTACGCGAACGTTAAAGACAATTTAGTTGAAATAATTTTTACAAGCAGTTACTGAAGAAAAGAACAGAGTTTAAAATGTTTCTAAAACGGAAGGGTGCTTTTGTACGCAAAATTACCTGCTGCACAAAGTTTAGAACATAAAAAACTATCACAGCTTTGTGGGTAACCAAAACAAAAACAAACATACCCTGAGAAAAAAAAAAATATAGCTATGAAAAGACCGTCAAAGGAGGGATATATATAGAACAACATACAAATCACTAGAAAAAAGAGAATTCCATTCTAAAAGGCGTGTTTCCAACAGACATCACTCTAAGAAATTATTATAACAATAATTGCATATTAGTTAAAGAATTCTTTTAGTGTATTAGAGTAAACGAATTCATTAATTTATAATCTAGTTGCACAACGCAGCAGCCAAATTTTCAGATCAAATACAAATTTTTAAAATGCCATAACTAAAAATACTTTGTTTCTAGAAAAATGGCTTTAAATTGTTAATTACTGGTTCCCTTGGCGTTAGTTAAAGATGGTATCAAATAGATAAATCGTTTCTCTCTATTACAATACAAGTTTCCTTTAACCTAAAAGCCAGCCACCCATATTTGGTATTTAAAGTTGCCACATACATAAACTCAAATAGAGTAACAAAATAATATAACTGATTGGCAACATATGAATATTTGTTCTTTGCACATATAAAAACAACAGCTGATATTTGTTTGCCTATACACATACACATATACAAATTTGAAAAGCTACACAAAGCCCAGATTTTATAGTGAGCCGATAGTCTACTACTTTAGATATAAATAAATAAGAAAATTTTTGTTTTAAAAATAAAAATTTATGATTTATATGAACAATATTTTATAAATCTAAAAGTGTTATGTGCCACTTTTGGCGATTTTTTCCTTAATTTAAGAATGTTTTTTAAAAATTTCTACACATTCTCAATATGATTGTGATCATACTATTGCTTTAATTATGGTAACATTTTTTTTGCCATATTCCTTAAGCTGCATAATACGTGAACAAATTATTCATTCATTTATTTATTGTACGTACGCAAACAAATAATTATTTTTCTTCATATTCATAAAAATCAAATTGTAAGTGATAGAATTATGTGACAATTTTCCGATTTTTAGCATTTATTTACAAAATTAATTTTGGTAAACGATTCACAAATGATCGATTTATTTTATTTTCATGTCAAATTACACAAAAATGAGTATTTAATCGGCTCCACTGGAAAATATGTATTTTATTTGCTTTGGTGCCGGGCAAAGTTTTACTTTTTAAATGTGGCAATCCATTTTGATTGTGTCCACTAACTACAAGTTGGGCATTTTAATAAATTCGCACTATCGACACATGAAAAATCGTTACATAGGGCTGGTAGCACGAACTGAATTGAACTTTACAGTCAATGCAGTTAAATAGAATATGCACAAACTTATTAACCGCAATTTTTGAGTTGAAACGGTATTGTCGCAAACGTGATGTGCAAATGTACGTGTAAGTGCAATTGTATGTATGTAGTATTTACGAGAATAAACCGTGACTCTACAAATAGCGAAATAGAAGTCTAAAACAAATGTTAATTCTTTTCAGATGACGTTTTTTCAACTGTTTTTATCTCTTAACCAAAAACCCAAACGGACAAAAGCTCTCACGCCACGAGCTGGAGTGCTCGTATTATGTAGCCCAGGAAAACGGGAAATTGTGTGGGGATAAAATGTGGATATAAATTTTATTGGAAGTGTGATGTTTTTGGTTAGAGAATTGTAGTTTTAGGGACTTATGAGCTTGAGTAAATTATGCATAAATTGAAGAAGGGAAAGACAAACCAGCGCATATACAATGTGTGTCTTTCACACATGCGATGTTTGTTAGCCAGTAATATGTAAAATAAAACAGTGGCCGTAGTAGAAATCTATTAACATTAAAGGAAAAAGCACAAGTGTTTTCAAACAAATGCTAATTGAGCAAAGATATACAAGTTTTGTATAGCTTTGAAAATTTCAAGGCAGTTTATAATTTGAGCTAGAGTTTTTTTATTAGGGTGCAATTAAATGCCTTGACCTGTACGAGTATGTATATGAAGTTTGTTATATATAAAATACAAACTTTAAAAGTTTTCATGGAAATTAGATTAAAAACTTATTACAAGAACTTAAAATTTTACTTAAACTCACTTTAAATCTACGTCTGCATTCGTTAAAAAGTTTTTGACAAAAGAAAATTTTAATTTATAACAACTCAACAACTTGTTTTAAAAACAATGAGGTGTAATTATTTAATGAACTTGGAAATGTGCAGCGCAGATGTGTTATATCTGAGAACACATATTTAACAGAAAGAAACAATATTAGGATAATTTATTTGAAATCTATAATAGTGCCTGGATGTACATAACTTGAAAATGAGACAGATTTTTTTTAACATTTATTTTTAAACATTTGTAGAATTAAAGTTCTGTGTGTCATATTTGTGGCAACAGATTGTGAAACTGATTCACATCAACACCTACCATTATGGCCTAATCTGATAGTGAACTAACTCCACTTTGCTAACTTGTCAACGCTTCCATGTGGCTTACGTTACACAAACCTCTCGCTCGAGACTTTGGACTATTTCATCCTTCCTTGCAGTAACTCCGTAAGCAATGAAAGAAAACGAGTCACCTAAGTTGGTAGTTCGAAATCCCAAAGAAACATCAAGCCTCAATCAAACTCACGTGAAAATTGCCCTGCAATCCAGTTGTCACAAATAACTGGAATCTGATGCAAGACAACAGCATCTCAGGTACATTTGGATCACCGAGCCGAACCCACCACTTCAGCATCTATCAATCCTGCGTTTTTAGGTTTAAGCCAAGGTAGGCACCTCAATATATGGTCAACACCAGTTCACCAGTACAGTACCAGTATTTCTTTGTCAAGGGCCGCTGGTCCCCGTTCTGGCAACTAACCTTGGTTGAAAGTTTTGATCGCATGTTGAAACTGCTCATTTGAGGCCAAGCATGAATCAAAACAATTTCGAAGGATGCGCATCCCAGAGATAGACTGTGCTGCTTCGCAGCTACCACTTTTTAAATAGTTCTAACAGGATTTGCAACATGTAGCCAAAGGTTTTTATGACAGTGTATTACGGCGTCGTCGCATATTCTGGGCACTTTTCGGCCAATGCTGGTTTCATCTATAATAATCTTTACAGATTATTGTTAACAGTATAATTTTCAGTAACTAAGAAAGAAAAAATGAAGTTATAAAAGATACAAAAGGGCGTTCAAAAGATACGCCATCCGGTGAATCCCTCACTTATAAGCTTTGCATCTACTACATAGTCTTAATATTTCATAAAAGCTTAGGTTTGGAGCTTTACAGATTTTATTACGGTAATATTAATATTATAGCTATTTAAAATTAAAGCATAGTTAAACAGGAATATTGAAAACAAAACCACAACCACCACCAGTTGTACGCAATTATGTCATAATTTCCGATGTTTTTTTTTCCTATTTATAGCTTCAGAATGGCCAAGGAGTTAAAAACATTGGGCTGGGATTATCTGATGTTTGTTTTGTTTATCGCATTTACTGTCTTCACGCCATTATGGAAGCGTCTCTTTGGCGAAAAGAAGCAGCACAGCAAAGCTGATTATGTTTTTGCAACCGGAGGTGTATCCATCTTTGCCGTTATGATTTCCATTGCCAGAGGAACGCTTGGCGTGCGAACTGTTTTAGGTGAGTTAATAAAATTTTAAATAAGAAACATATTTTTAATCCAAGCAGCAAATTCTTTATGGACAATTGTAAAAAACGTATATACACAGACATACACTACTCCAATATATTTTTGTATATATTGTAAATTTTGTATTGTTGTAAAACTGTCACATATTAACTAGAAAATATAAATTATTACAGTTTGAGAGTATCGATTGCTGTTTTAATATTTATATAAAAAGAATTAAATGTTTAGTATTCAGATCAAGGTAAAGTAGGTGCTCGCCAGCTTAGAAGAAGTCTATAAATTGTTTTTCTTGTTACCAGACAATCTTAAACCCAATTAAAAAACAATTATTAACAAAAGATTTATGTTTAAAAAATTATGAGCTCTATTTTCTTTTATTGATGCAACGACATACTCGTACATACATACACATAGAGACATGCGTGCATATTCCTGTCCTTGTCATAAAACTTTTACAAAGAACAAACTTTCAGACATCAGTCTTTATCAAAATGAGAACATCTGATGCCAGACGTGTGTACATACTCGTAAGAAAATGGAGCAGGCTCTAGTTGAAATTATGTCAGCCGATTTTCCTTATGGGTTTTACACAAGCCGTGTTTTAAATTTAATACATGATTTGTAATTGTATTGTATATAACAGTGTAGAAGTTGAGATATAAAGTGTGCAAAACATATCGTCTTTGGGTGGCTATTGTAAACCTGTTTTATGTGTTCAATTGTTGATTCGATTTTTTTTTTTTTTTTTTGAGGAAATATGCTTAACAAGAATGTTGCTGGTAGTTTCAACTTATTTTTTATTCTACTTGGGCAAAACATGTGCTTTTAAATTTCAAATGCAACTTCAAAATATGGCAAATTGTGAGCAAAATGCCAGAGTTGCAGAACGTGCAAAAACTATTTCAAACGATTTGAGAATCATTTGTTTGTCAGAACATAAACGATGACCTTAAAAGCCAAAATTAGTGACGTTGTTCAAAGATTTTCGTTTCGCAGAAGCTAAATACATTTTTTTATTTACCACCAAATGGACATAAGACACTCGTACTTGGTATGTGAGCGGGGTATACCGTCATACCTACTAGTGTAATAGCGAAAAAGTTGAGTATGACAACTTTGTATGTTGAGTTTTAAAAAATTTTGTGATATTCGTCAGGAATTTTGCTTGTTTTTTTTACCAGCAAAGGGGAAAGTTATGTGGATTAGAGTGCGCGTTTTCCAAAAAGTTTTTTAAGGTATATTCTGTCATCATAAGCACAACCCTTAATACTCAAATTTAAATACATTATTGTTACAGATGAAGATAAGCGCTCCGTCATCTATAAGTTAGTGTTCTATTTGCAAAACGTTCTAGTTTTTCTGAAATTAGCTAAATTCATTCGCGTTGCCCTATAGAAATTTTTTCGTCCATGTTTTTTATTCGTGAAACACAAGTTTTGTAGAAATTTTCCTGTAGGCGAGTTGTCTGCTAAGGCAAACATGTTTATTGATTGAAGCAGGGATGGCAATATATACTCTTTTTCAGTACTATTGAAACTCGAAAGTGCAATGTTACAACAATGGCATATTTAGTACAGTTTAGGAACCCACCCAGTAGGTATCAACTCATCATTGCAGTTACTGAATTCACAAATATGTATATCAAGTAAGTTATTATCAAAATAGTAATTGTGGTCTCGAAAACGATGTAAAAGCCGGAGCGTACCTTAATTTTCTGTATATGTAAATAGTTTATACATATTCAAATACTGAATTGTCTTTTTTTATATTATAGTATAAATTAAACTTAATGTACCCTTTTTTCTTATATTCTCTATAAATCTATTTAATAAAAATAATATCAATTAAGAAAACGTGTCTCAGCACAATTATGATCAGAAAAGTACAATCTTTAAAAGCTATTTGGCACAATTTTAAAATTTTCAATGAAATTCCAGGCTTGATAGTGTAATAGAACAGCACCCTTTAGCTCTCTCCCCTCTCTCTCTGCCACACATAAAACATGCCAAGTATGGCCTGCTAATGGCCCCTCAATATATTAATTATTTATACTTTTTGCCAATTTCTTTTGATTAAAACTAACGAAAAGAGAAACGAGTATGTATATTAATATATATCTAGTGCATAATAATAAAGAAACACATGTTTTTGTCAATGTTGCAAAATGTTTTTTAATCACCAACTCAATATTACAAAATACTGTGTCAACAGCAAACTGCAAGCTGCTTCATTTAATTGCAATATAAACAAATTGTTATAACAGAGCTAATATTAAATTTTGTGATGTTTTCACAAGTGTTTGAAAGTTTTCCGGACACATTGTTTTAAGTAGTGGAAAAATTTTCATTAAAGAATATTCTATAACAACACTCATTTGGTTTTAACTTAATAACAGCTTTAATTTACTAGTGAATTACAAAGTTATGTTTGTAGTTTTATTAAAAGAAGCAAAATGTTTGCATGCATTTCAGGTTATCCCAGTGAGTTGTTCTACCGTGGCGCCGGCATGTGGGAGATAATATACGGCATGGCCAGTGCGTATCCTTTGGTGTGCTTCATATTCGTGCCAGTATACTTCAATTTGGGAATTACATCTGTTTATCAATATTTAGATTTAAGGTAAGTTTACATTTGTTTTTCCATTCTTTTCTTTGCTCTGGTTCTAATTCTGTAGAATTGTCTACAAAAGACAGACAAAACAAACCTTTGGAAACAAAAGAATGAAATTAAAACTTAATTAATTTACAAGAAACAGACAATCTTAACAACAAACTAAGCCAGCACGTGTTAATGTCATTATACTATTTGTTAAACAGGCTTTCATTCAAAACTGAGCCAAAGGATGGCAGGACAATTAGGAGATTTTTTACACAGGAAATGAGTTTCCATGTTTTGTGAAACATTTTTCTTTTGTTGTATGTTTCCACTTGTGACACTAATAACTCCATTTGACATGTTTTTGTGTCGGTGGTTGAGACTTGTTAAAAGAAGCAACTCACATATAATATTTAAATTATTGCTTTCCAAGTATTTGCTCTTGCGGCCAAACGTAAAAAACAACTACTTTTCAAGCCATTAATTAATTCCATGTGAAATTTTATGTCTAATTGTATTTAATTAATTTGAAAGAAATTGTGTGATGAATACTTCAACTTTTTCTTTAAGTTTCTTAAACAAAGTAATGCTGAGTTGTGAAAAATTGTTCTTGCCTGTCGTACTATATCGAACGCAATTAAGCAAGTATTTTGAAGGGCAAATACCTAATTTGAAACTTTGTTCTGAGCCTTCTCCAAATTCGTTTGCTTTTGCCTTTTTCCACTGACAACTAAGTTGAAATACAGGTTTTGTTATGAGTTTTGTCACATAAAGTACGTCGACTTCAACGCTACATATCAAAGTTGGTGAGCTTTTAACTTTAAGGTACATTGAGCACTTCGACTACTTCAGTAAAGTTAACAAAGTAGTCATTGTGCCAATTTAATCCATCGTTACGTTAACGTAATTGAAAAGAGGTGCTAGACAGCGCATGACGGATTTTATTTGCCCCGTCCTTTAAAATATCTTTCCTTATTCCCCCAAAAACAAAATCTAAATTGTGAATCGTTAGTTTTTTGCTTCAAAATTTCAATTTTCAACAAAAATGTGGCTTATCACATACTTTTTGTTCAAATGAATCGCTGTTTTTGCAAAATCTTAGTTTAAATGTCTTCATTCAAGCAATTTGTTAATAGATTCAGTAAATTCTTTTGTTATACATATGTACATAAAAAAAAGATTATGTAACTGAAATTGTTAAACTGCTAAACGTACAAAAACAGTTATAAGCATTAGCCCGTCAAAAGCATTCTGCTGATATTGACAAAGAGTACACCAGGAAAAATTGTATTGATGTTAACAGCCTATGATCGGCATATAGTTTTGATGACGGGTGTCAAATCAGTTGCATATTATTCAGTCACTGAGGCTGTTACACGATTAACCCGCATTATAAAACTTTATTATCAATATGAGTATTTGTTAGTGCAAAAGGGGCGACGTTGGTAAAGCCATCGCCATTAACAAAGTGATGATAACCGACTTCTTTTTTCTCAAACGTAGACGGTATGTTGTTTTAGTGGGATAGCGCTATATGCGACACAGCAGACTACGCGAAAACAATCTTAAGCTAAAGAAGATTCTGATGAAATATTATAAAAAATATCAAAAAAATTAGGATCAGAATTACTGATGATTTATCTTAGCACTTGTTCTTAAAACCATTATTCTACAAGCCGTCTTTCTCTGCCATCTTCATAAGAGTATAAAACTGCGAAAAAAAACGGAATTTTAAAGAAGGCCCTGCTAAATTTACCGAAATTATTATACTGGATTTGTTGTAATAAAGATTTTTTTTTGAGTTTTCGCAATTAGCAACATGCAAAATTTAACAGAAAACTCAACTCAAAGCAATTTGTATTTAGTTAAACTGGAAGCGAAAATAAATCAGCGGACATTGAATGACAAGTTGATTGGCTTTCACAGTTTGTATTCTGTTGGGCGACAACTTTGCGTATTTGTATATCATTTGAATACCATTATTATTATTTTGTGAAATATTAAAAGTGTTTTTATTGCTGTATGCCCTGCAACCCTCACTTGTTTACCGCATTTATTAATTGTGACCCAGACTACAAACTTCTAGTAGCTGTTATTCCAAGTACAAATATTGTTCGAAAGTTGTTAAAGAAAATATTATTAATTTGCTGCACAAAGTTTAATTACAATGTGACTATGTCGGTGTGTCCGCTCATTAAACTAAGTATACAAAAGTTCAAATTTGTTATCTAAAAAAATATTACAGTTTTATAAAATATTAAAATAAATCAAAGACAAACACTTGCCGACAAATTAGGGCGTTCCAAGAAGAGCTTGATTTTTCAATAGAGACAGTTGGGCACAATATTACCGTTTTGGTATTTTACTTCACTGAGCAGGTCAATACAGTTATGAGAAACCGATTTTGTTAATTTTTTCCTGTTTTTGAAGTCGGTTTTTAAAAAAGAAAAGTTTTCGAATTATATTGAGTTATTACATAAAATCGAATATTCTCTTCTGTGCTTTTTAATTTTTTTTTTTTTGTATGAGAACAAGCGACTTTTTTTATAGACCAAATTAATCTAACAGTAGAATCTTAAATTGACAAAAATAACAGAAAAACTAAAATTCAAAAGAATATTTCGACTAGTTGGAGAAGTTTGGAAAATTATGAAACATTTACTTAAAACTTTCATTTAATATACTGGTAATCCTAACACTAAGTCTCACTTTGAACAGGTTTTTTTGATTTTTTTTTTTACTTGAAAATATTACTGTATATTAAAAAAATTATCTACTTCTTACTTCTACTTCTATCAGTAAGATTGATAACCTCTGACTCTTTCCTTTGCCAGAGATTCGCTAAATTGATTGAAAGTGGAATTTTTAGGATTGTCACTCTGAAAGTCTGGAATCATTTCCAGACACATCATTGGATGTGTGAAATGCGATTACTGCGAATGGGTCACACTATCGAGAATCAACAGCTAAATATTGGCCTATTATTAAAGATATGAATTTCATTGACTGGATTTCAAGAATTTCAGCTGTTTATTGCCAAATAAGTGTTGCTTTTTAACAGCTGGAGTATATATTTATTGTTGAAGGTAAAGTCTATACAGAGTCGATAGTATCGTTTATAGCTTTAGAACACGAAATCTATGACGTAATTTCCAAAATAAAACCATTATTTGACCAAAATATAATTTAAAATTTCAATAAAAGAATTAACACGTCTCGTGAGATTGTGACGGACATCTATCCGATGTTATTTCTCATTTATAACTCAATTTTAATTTAAAAAAAATTACGATATTCCAAAGAAATGATACGTTCTTGGCAGACAAATGTATGTTGTCTTAACAAATACCTAATATATTTGCATAATGAAATGAAATTGAAATGAAAATTTAATAATAAAACCAATACTTTTCTGTCAATATTTTGAATTAAATTTGAAAATCGAAAAAAAATTTAGAATCTCTTTAGATTTATGACGGCAAAACAATAAAATTAAGCTGTTTTAAAGAACGTTAATTCAACATGATGCATTGTTATTTATTTCCCAGATGCTTCATTTGTTAAAGACAAAAGGCTTAAATAATTTCTATAATTATAAGTGATTGATTGATTTTCTTCGTATACTTCAAAACCATCCATCTAAGAGCGCCAACCGGCAATTGAGTGCACAATAACACCACACTACCACCCTCGCCCTACCCTCCCTTCCCACCAACAATACTGAGCTTTAACAATGAAATAAAATTCTTTGAACACTGACCACTTTTTTCATTAAATATTCTGATTTTAAAACTCTTTAACTTCGCTTTTTTCTTTTTAAACCCTTTTCTGGTAGCGTTTTTTAATATCCGCTAAATTTAAGAGTTTAGCTTTATAATGCCCAAAAAGTTTATGAAATTTGAAATGCTCAGGCCTATACATACTCTGCCACATTAATTTATAACAAATTACTTAATAAAGCTGTTTGCCAGCTTTAAAATAAAGTTTTCAAGTGCCCTGACCAAACAAAAAAAAGTTCTATGGAATTTAAATACTTAATTTGAAAACAATTAAAAAAAAATAAATTTTCGGTGGAAACTGTCAACAATTAGCATATTTTGCGTTGCAGGGCATTTTGGTCCCTTGAACAAAATTTTTAATTAATAATCTAGCAGCCAGTAATACAGCTAACGAATGTGTGTCAAGCAGTATTTGTGATTGTCAAAGTCAGAAAACATACAGTAAATAACATTTTGACAGGACTCAAAACCTTTCCTTGTGATTACGGTTTATGATTAAGTATGGTTCGGCCATGTTCTGTGCAAAGGGTAGTCCACATACGGACATAAGCATATTTGTACGTCATATGTTGTTTTGACATTGATAGATTTTTGCCGCCTGCGAAAGACAATGTATCGCTCTACGCTTAAATAACGTTAGAAAATATTAAAAAATACATTTAAAAAACTGAGAGTATTGTATGTTTGCTGAAAAAGTTGGTTGCGTTACGTCCAATGGAATAATTTCATTTTGAATAAAGAAAAGCATTCTTTTTGAAATAATATTTATTAGGAAAGAGCAAAGAATTCAATGAGATCCGATCAGTCCGAGTTCGAGTCCCAAAGGAAACAATTAAAAGATATTTAAAAATATTATTTTTAATCCAACAAGAAAAATGTGCAAACTTAAGATTAGGTCCCACTATCGGCGTGATGTACCGATTCTTGTGGCAATTCATGTATTGATTTGTTCAGTTGCAAAATTTGTGCCGCCATTGCGTTGATTGTGGACATTCCAAGCGTACCTTGTTCTACTGATAACGAAAGCATTCTTTTGCAGAATGTCAAGTTATTAAAATAACGAAAATCACAAAGATTTTTATTCGCCACTTGAGCTCGCATCACCAGCGTTGTCCGCTCGGTGCGTTTTAAAATTCTTGGTGCCAATAATTCCTTAGTTGGTGCGCAAAATTGCTTCAATCAACATAAGAAATTCTGAATTTGAGGCGTTTTATTCTCTCAAAGTTGAGAACACTGCGCATCACAATTGACAATGGACGCTGAACAAAATAAAATATTTCGTTTTACCAAACATTTGTATCGAATTTGCCATCCCTGGTTGGAAGACAATCGTTAATAACATATAATATCACTTTTGATGACTAAAGCAAATTTCCGTTTTCAAAAATATTTGCATTCCGACAGTAAAACTTTGTCCGCCAACAAGAAGAAAAACATATGATTTAATTCGACCAATAAAGCACCATAGTGTGACCGCATTATGCCAATTAGTGTGGCAATTGAGTTTTAGCGATTGCCAAACGAAAAAAATTGCCACAATGTGAGACGATAATGGGGCAATTTTTCCAAATGTGTGCCGATTTTTCATACGAAAGATCGTCCTAGATTGTGCTATTTGTCCCGATAGCGTGATCTGAGCTCTAGAATCGATAGTAATGAATTCAAAACTTACAAACTTAAAAAACTTACACAAATGCTCAACTCTTTCTTTTTATTAAAATTTTAAATTACCGAAAAGAAGGCTTTGGCATAATTATGCGCTTGATAATTCGACGGTTTGCATATTCATAGTCTGAATATACTTCCACTCGATTTGAGAGAAATATTCTTAAAATAAATTACATACATATTTCTTAACAAATAATTACAAAAACAAGCTATTGTTTATAACAACCACTCTGCTGTATTGTAGTTGTCATTAATGTTGTAGCACAGTCGTATTTTTTTTTTTTGTTGTTGTTAATGATGATGATGATATTAACTTCTGCATCAGCTGCTATTGTTGTCAATATAATCACTACAGCATTTCAACTACAGACAAGTAACAACAAGGCACTTGTTTGCTTTTTACTTGCCACAATCTGTCAAAAATTCCCTCGCAACGAGCTTCCATCGTTAGTGTACAATATAAGTGTAGTTGTATATATTTGTGAAGAAGCGTTTGTGCCTTGAGTTGTTTGTAGCTGTAATTTGGCGAAAGGGGCTAAGGAAACAAAAGCACTCAAGACAATTCAATACATTAAAATTAAATTAAAAAGGGGGAAACGAATGATTCATATCAAACTCTGTCACTATTTGACAAAATATTTTAAATTAAAACGGATTTTTTCCTGATTTTCATTCTAATGCCATTAATTTTTTACTCAACAAAGTTCTTGTTTTGTACTGTCAGCATTTGATGTTGTTGCCAACACCTATTGCTGTGCATTCGCTTGTTTCAGTTGTTTTCTGCTGTTTGTCTTTTTCAGTGTTTGTTGTTACAAAAGTTTCACAAGATTATTTCTTAATGAAGCATTTTGAATTTTAATGAGCTTAATCATTAAAATGCTATTTAAATACTGCTGTAATCAGCACACAACAAAACAAAGCAATTTGTTACAGTTGGAACAACAATTACAAAACAAATGTTTGTGACATTTTCAAAAGTTGGTAAAAAATTCGAAAAATATTTTTTTTAATTTAATTTGCATTTGTTTAATTTTGGAAGTACAAAGACAACACATTCCATGCATATATTACATTAGGGCGAGCTTACAAGCCCACAGCAGCCAGTGTTCTGTACAAACTGCAGCTTCGATGCTTAAAGCGCACAAATCTAATCTGTTAAAAAGGACATTTACAAATTTTTGTATTCAACTTCATTTTGCATTACTAGAACCGGATTTTGTAAATTGTGAACAGGTACTAATTTACACAGACTTCAACTTATACTGGAATATTTCAAAAATAAATACATGCATCTGTTTTCAGTTCGTGCAGGTCCGTTGTCTGCCAAAACAAAATGTAAATTTCAAAATATATGTTACGTTATTTGAACATTGCGTTGTGATGAATGAACACTTTTGTAAAAAAGTTTGATTAATTAAGTTTTGCTTTTCAAAAACAAAAAAAGCTTTAAGCATATTTTTATGTACACTATTAATTTTCGTGCATTGAAATCGTACATATAAGCGAATAAGAATAATGAATTTTGTTAAATGTGGAATATAATCGAATAAAATGGGATCATAGTAACAAATATCAACGGTTGACAATATACAATAGATTTGACTTACCCATATTATCACTTCTATCAGGAGTATTTTGACTTTTATGCACTAAATCACTTCTGTGACTTTTAAGTTCATGATATGAAATCCTCCAGGATGTACTTTTACTACTTTTTTTTGTGTCTGGATGCAAACACAGCCAGTAAATTGTGGGCTCTTAAAAAATTAAAATGCCTGTTCTAGAACTTTCTTAATTGAGTTTCTGGCAGATCGAAGAAGGCCTCGCAATCCAAAAAATAAACCCCAACTTCAAGCTAGAAGCTCTCATACATTTGTTAGCATTGTTCAAAAATCATTTACGACAAATTTTAATTTCAGACTTAATTAAACGTTTCTGTTTTGTTTAAAAATCAATTGTGTTTTTGTTATTTTAATTGAAATTGTTTTAAAATTTTATTTGCGATTTTTTCATTATTGTTCAGCTGTTTAAGCATTTTAGATTTTAGTACCCATTTTGAAGGCTTCACTTACAGCTAATTAGATTCCGTTGTATGACAAAGGAACTGGATTTCTTTAATATAAAAATGAAGTATAAAGAAAGATATTTTTACGTTCATGCCGATGACAAGGTAATTAATGGTGTAAAAAAATACGATATGACAGTGCAAAAGACTCTGTATAAGTTAAGCCTAAAAGGTAAATAATTTTGAATTTTTTTGTAAATTGAATTGTGTTGAAATTGTTATGTCGAAAGTTATTCACAAAAATGTTTTTTTTTTTCAACTAAGCGGAGAAAAAGCGCCTCAACAATCATATTTTTGGAGCGTAAAATAAATGCTTTTGCCGAAATTCTAGCTGCGTTTGATTGATGATTAAGCTGCACAAACTACGAATTCATACCAAATAGCTTTTTGCAAGTTTTACTAATAAAGTCGCATTCAGCAACTACAGTGCATGACACAATTTACTTGATTTTATTAAATAAACTACTCCATATTAATTAAATAAACATTTTTCGAAAGCAAACAATAATCACATCGAGTAATAACAATTTTGCTCAGAAATATTTTATGCATTTGTAGCAGTTTTTATTTTTTGGATTAACAAAAATTTTCAAATGCTGCTGTTTCTAAAGAAAGTAAATTATCAATCAAAATTCTAAGAAAATATTCAATATCAAAATATTTTTTGTTTAAAGTCATTAACAGAACATTAACATTAACAGTCATTAACAAATCACGGGTTTCAGGTTCCATTCCTACGAAAAACTCTTGGTGTTTCTGCAGACCACCATAAAGCTATACAGTTCTGTATTTGTTGTAAAGAAAAAATCATCTTACACGATGTACACAGTCTGCTAACATGCAACTTAATGCCAACAAATGGCACTGAGAAGAAGAATATTGAATAAATTTGTGCTAATTAAGCCCCCTTTTCCAGCAGCCGTCGTTGTTGTTACATCAACTCGATATCCCAAAATGCTCGCTTTTACACGTGACTTCATTTAAGCCTAGAACTAACTTGACTTCATGTGGGTACGATTACGACTATTGGAATAGAGCGGAATATTTCAGTAAAATTAAAAAGTAAAATGAATAAATTCGCCAATATCCTATTACAGTCACAAATTAGAGGGTTGGTTCCTTTGATTATAAAATTGTGAGCTGTAAGAGTGTGATCCAACCGAAGTTTTATAAATTTTATGAAATCTAAGCGATGGCAATATAATCTTTGATTGGTTATTCAAAAATATAATTTGCTTTAATTAATAGTCTCAGCCGATAAGAGTTCCATTAAATCAGCTAAATTTATGTTGATAGTTCCTATTAGAGAAGTTAGTTGCTTGTCGGGCAGTACTCGTACAAGCTTAGATTATCTTGTATGAGAGAGTGTCCGGGTATCCAAATGATGACAAATTTAGGAAAATATTTAATAAGAAAATTTTATCTGGATAATTTTTTCTAATTTACTACCATTCTTGTATCATTTTCATATTTAAAATTAAATTTAGACCGATAAAATGGCCTTCAACTATGTATGTACAATATGTTCAGCTAGATTCCACACGACTACAGCAAAAGCTGACACTAGCAGTCACTCCTTTTTGTTGCATGGGTAGCAAGTATTTAGGGGGAAATAGGGGCATAACAGCGCCTGAAATTATTAGCCATGACATAGACGAAATGGAAAGAAGGAAACTTTTATGGCACTTAGATAAAATATTTTTTCTTCGTGCAATAGACATTGAATAACAAATTGAATGATATTGAATTGCTTCGATTATTCGACATCGGGCGACTATCATCTCAAATTACAATCAAAACTTTATTTTAATTTTCTAGGGAGTTTTTCACCGCATTCTGTAAGGTTTATAATTTTTCATCACTTCGACAAACAGTTCTAGAAATAAGCAAATTTCACATTATCTTGGCTCTAAGTTTTTACCTTTGTTCTTAATTATAATCTTATTATTCGTTAAGCTTGAGGTTCTTCTTAGTTTTATTTATTTTTTTAATAATATTTCTTTTAATAATTAAAACTCTATTCTTTTCAACTTGTCTATGTTTGACGCTTTCTGATGCTTCGTCTAGGGAACACAAAGTCAAGTTCATTGTCACGTCACGTCCATTATACCATAACCCAACTTCAACTTAAAATTGCGCCTAAAGTAAAACGTTTCCTTCATCAAAACGGACATACAAATTTTGTTTTCACTCGTGTTATGATTTATATCACCATAAAAATTATAAATTAAGGAGTGCCGTTTTTTATGGCGAATACAATTAATGTCGACACCAGATAATTTCTATTTTATTCTCTTAAATATATTTTACGTTTTAAAGCCACAAAAAATAAATACGTAGGTAGTTAAACTAACTATCTATAACGATAATTGGAAAATTACAGAATATTTTAAAAGTTCATTTAACTATTTAAAAACTGACTAAATACCGTCTGAATTTTTCAGCTTTAAGTTGACGGATATTTGAAATGTTAGAAATGTTACTTTAAGCCTTTAGCTGAATAAGATGAGTAAAAAGTTATAATAAAGTTATGATTTTCAAAAATATAGAGCCATAAATTTTAAAATTGTTAGCTAAAAATTTAATTAATTACTTTTACTTTTTAACTGAAATTGCTGCCAAGATCTAACGACTTTATTATTGTTCTGCAGTCTCAGCAATAAAGATTTTAGTAGCCAATTTTTAACTTTAAAATGGACTTGATTTATGACCAATTTGTTTACATTTCTTTACATTAAACGCTGGCAAATAAGAAACATTTTGCTTTCAGTTCTTTTCTGCTCTTCTATTGATTAATTACATACGTACATACTATGTATGCATCTTGATATATGTATACGTATATAGTATATATTCTTTGATTTTTGCCCCGTAATTTAAAGATAAACTCTTTCTTTAGGCTTGGTTGAAATTTAAAACAAACATGATCTAATAGTAAAAAGTTGACAACATCGAGAAACAATGAAATATCATCCACGATTTGTTGATTCCCCTTTTCATTTTTAAGTTTCTCACACTAAAACATTCGGGTACATCAAAGAAAGCTCGCAAATTAGAGAGAGAAAATTCTCTTTTTTCTCAAATATATTGATTTATTCATCAATTTCTATTTTGTACCCTTCAAAGTGGTCCTCCACAATTCTGATATGGACTTTTTGGTACGTCCCTTAACTTTCTTCAAGTGCCACAAAAGTCTGCCTTTTCATGGTCCTCTTCAATCTTGGGGGATAGAAAAAAGTCGAAAGGAGCCCAAATATTACTTATATGGTGGCTCAGACTTGAAACTTAAAAACTCGCAATATTTTTTGAACAGAAAGAAAGATGTATTTTACGTTTATCGATAAAATAAAAACAACACATTGAGACTCTGAAAATAAAACTCAAACAAGCAAAATTTTCCATAAAATATTAATTTGTTTGGGGAACCAACGAGCGAAAAATTATGAACTCAATCATTTCTTATGGTTCGAATGAAAGAATAAATGCTTGAACAGAAGTTATGGGAGAGCATATTATTACATATCGCAAAATTTTGAAACTGCGCTTTAGATTAACTTGATCTAGTCGAAGGCATTTAACAGTGTAAATGCCATTAAATAGCTAAAGGGAAAGCCATTTTTTTCAAAGCTAAACAACCCTTCTTTTTACATGAGTAACATAAATTTATACAACAAAAAACATTTTTTATAACAAAAATATGTTAAACTATTTTATTTAACTGATTATTTCATTTGAGTGTTTCTTTATTTTTTCAAAAAAAAATGCAAGAGTTTATCCATTGTTGTGTATTTTTAGTGTTGCTCCATCATTATTTTCGCATGGAATTTAAAATTAATTATCGCTTAATTCCAAATTAAAAGTATGTGCAACTCATTAACAGGATTTCGTTGGGTACTTTTAGAGCAAACATTTTAACAAAAAATTACAAAAATACATTTCTTTTTGATTTTTCTTCACCACTTACTGTCAAACTATATATGTACATACATATGTATGTATATTTAAATATAAGTAAATAAAATGTATGCGATTATTGAATTTGCCTTTCGCAAAGATTTTGAGACTAACAAACTACTACTATGTATTTGGTTCCCTGGAGATTGTTAAAAACAATCATCAGTATCATTAATTTTTAACGACAACACAGCGCTAAATCACCACCATTAAAACGGTTCAATCGCACTAGATCACGTATTGTCTTGCCCGAGCTCTTAAGCACAGCTGTGATAAAGAAATAACTGTTCTAAACATTTGATTACAACAATTTTTATTTGCGTGTAGAGCAAACTTCGGCAAATAAAATATAAAAAAAAAAATTTGTTAGTACAACATTTTTGTGAATTTAAACTCCCCTTCTCTAAGGAGATCTCTTCACACTTCCTACAGCTTCATCTCTCAACTGAAAATTAAGTATTTTTGTCAACGTATCCATAATCCAAAGAGCAAACCGAGATTAGAAATAGAAGGATAAACATTTTTTATGTGCAAACTCCATTTAATTGTTACAATACTTCGTTGCTCGTGATATCCTTGGAATGTTCTCCAGCAACAACATTCCTTCCACAATAGCTGGAGAGCTGAAATGTTCACAGCGTGTGAAGTGTTATGGCAACAGCACTATCATTTACAAACAATAAAAGGGATTTACAAAACAATCTTTTCTTTACTCCGGCTACGTTTTGTTTCAGTTTCGAAATTTTAAATAAAGGGGCGTTTATTTTCACTTTTTTCTTTTCCGTTTTTTATTGCACGGGCAGTGAATGTGGGCAAGTGATAATTTAAATTTTGTCTTGTGACATTGCAGAATGATAAACTCAATTCAAAGAAAAACTTTAAGTTTTATAAGTTTTGTTTTATTTATTTAACCCAAAACATGTACATACGAGGTCTGTTCAAAAAATAAGCTGAGCTTTCAAATTTCTTGGGCTATTATTGTTTTGGCTTTTTTATATTGGAACGCTCGTATCTAACATACGATTGTGTTCACAGTTTATTTGTAAGAGGCACAAAAGTTGGAAGTGTTTTGCGTATCCGGCGATTTTTTTCGAGCGAAATGGATCCAAGAAATTGCACTAATATTTTGTGTAAAAAATGGCATTAAGAACTTGAAATATTAATAGTTTCATAGGGTGATTCTACTTTGAGTCAGAAAAATGTTTACAAGCGTTAACAGGTTTTCAAAGAAGGACGATAAGATGTGAAGGACAACGTTCGCACAGGACGCCCCAGCACATAATTAACCGATGAAAACGTTGTGAAAGTGAAAAAAAACCTTTATCGAAGATAGTCAAATCACTGTTAGAGAAGTTATTGAAGATGTCGGCATCTCGGTAGGCGTAAGTCATGCATTTTTTATGAAAAATTTTTAAATTTTAACTAAGAAAAACGCCTCTCCTTATTGCTTAGTCCCAATTGTTTGGCCAAAAACAACACATTAATTATGCCTCAGTCACCGTATTCGCCGGGGTTGATGCCCTGCGACTTTTTCCTGTTCCCAAGATTGAAAAGACACATGAAAGAACAGCGTTTTGCGTCGATTCGAAAAGTGCATATCAAAACTGTTTCGTGGATTGGAAAAAAAAACGCTGACACAAATGTATTATATGAGTTGAGTTGAACAAACAAGAAATTGGTGAATAAATAAATATTTTTGAGAGAAATAAAAATTCACTTTATTTTTAGCACAGACTTCATATATGAATGTAAATAAAAATTTTAATTATTTAAATATTATCAATACCGTCTTAAGA
Source organism: Epicampocera succincta (assembly GCA_932526305.1). Taxonomy (NCBI): domain Eukaryota; kingdom Metazoa; phylum Arthropoda; class Insecta; order Diptera; family Tachinidae; genus Epicampocera; species Epicampocera succincta. The sequence goes on from OW052034.1 coordinate 68,128,814, forward strand.
GCATTTTACACTATAATACAAGTCAAGATTTTTATGGGAAAAAAATATCTGACGAGACTTGATGCGAGTGTCAAAAAATCCGCTTCCTTGTCACACCGTCACACCTCCAACCCACTGAAAAATATGAGTAGCAAATAAAACATCTGTGTAAATCTCTGTTCAAACGCTTCAACTCTTGTTGATTAACTTTTGAGTTTGTATTTTATACATGAAGTTAGCTGCAGACTAATATTTTTGATATTTCTTTTAATCCTTTGCTTCGCTGGACATACGAATTTTGATTAAAAAAAGACTAAAAGACTGTGGAAAAAGAAATATTTTGAAGCACGAACATATGAATGTTTATTAATACAATCAGCAAACTTAGAAATATATACATATGTACATTCATAAATAAAAGAATTTTTAAAAAAATGTAGAATTTAGTTAGCAAAACAAAACGAAAACCAAAAATTAGATTTCTAAGCTTGAACGCTGAAGCAGCTTTAAAAGAGAATTAATCAACAAAAGGAAAAAGCTCCAGTTGATAATTTTTTTCTGTGTACTTCGTACATTTTGTTTTTTTTTTCTTTTCATTTTCCAAATACTATTTTTCTTTGTGCTTCATTGGGTCAGGTAGCAAATATGAGATAAGGCATTCTTGTTATAAAACAAAACTTTTTCTGTTGTTTCAAACTTCTACTGATATTCCATCATTGTTTTATGGCATGTTTTTAATACAAAAATCAACATGATACTCGATGTCTGACAGAACACACACACGGAACAACACGATAATCAATGCACGTAAAATATTTAAAAGTATACAATCTTGTACGAGTAGAACAAAGAAACGCAAACAACTTTTAATTGTGGTAGGAACAGCAGGGAGTGGATGGTGTATGTCTGAGCTTGTTATATACATATTCCATAATTCATTTTTCTTGATGGTAATTTATTATATCAATGGCAGCAACGTGATGAGAGAAAAATTGCAACAAATATTTATGTTCGGCATATAATACGATAAGACGGTGAGATAGTGGGAAATAATAAATATAATAATTCAATTGACCAGTAACCACATTAAATTTTATTTTGCATTTTGTAAGAACTACAATCGAAAATCTCCAAACTAAAAACCTTTGTTTCAAACAAATGCTCAAAATATTCGTTTACAAAACGTTCATGCAATAATAAATTGTTTACTTGACCCACTCAGTGCCTGAAATAAACGTGGGGTGTATAAGTCAAAAAAACGTGATTCACAATAGATGGCGTATCTTTTGAACGCGTTTGAAGTCATTCAACAATTCCTGAGTGATGCTCATGCGACTCTAAACATATTGTACATACATATGTATGTATTTGTGGACATTTGACAAAACGTCTTCTTTCTAAATCAACAACTTTTCAGTCGAGCGAAAAAGCTGTTAAAGTGAGCAGAAAAAGTTATTGTTTAGAAAATGTAAGAAATGTTATGCTTGGATATTATACACAAATACTTAATGAATATTTTGCAATCTCTTTTTTCTGCTAAGAGCAAAACTACAACAACGAAAAAGGACAATTTTTGTGTCAAACAAAAAAAATTAAGTTCAGCCATACAAGTCGTTTTGTCATAAATGTTTTGATTAAATTAGAAAATTAAAGTCCAGACAAGTGGTCAGCTTTTCAAACTTTGCTTTTGGCAAAACGACTTCTTTCTAACGAAACTCTTTTTTGCAAAAAGAAACTGGTAGAAACGGGCTAGAACTAAATGGAGACCAGCTGAAAATGGCAGTTATTTATTTTTTGTATGAATTTTCAAATTATTTTCAATTCTCTGAAAAAAAGTATTTTTGTCAAATTTGAAATTGGAGAAAAATCTGAAAGTGATCGATCAGGTAATTGCATATCTTGCGAGCTAAAAGGAATAGAAATACGGCGATTAGAGCAACAGAACTGCACTAAAATGTTATATTTACTATAAAAATTATGGAAAATTGTGTTATCCCGAGAGAAGCCATTTTGTCAAATGTCCTCGATATGCACGTATGTATATACAATATACTCATAAATATATTCCTGGCCTTTGTACTTCTAAAATTCCTCTATCACATTCATCATTGGAAATGAAAATAAACGAGAAATTATTCAATGGCTCAAGTTTATATTGAAATTGAGCTTATTATATAGGTAAACATTTGCCATTAGTTTTTTGTTTTTGTCATCATAATTTCGCAAGTTTACACCAAATCTAAAAACACAGCATTCAGTTCAAAAACACAGAAATAACAGACATTTGAATTGCGCACTATTTAAACTATAGTTTCATGTGAAACAACGCTGATCAATTGTTTTCTTTAAATACCCTGTTGGGGCGGTTAAAAACCATTTTAATAGGAACAATAACATACATATGTACATACCGCGTTGAGACGTGACATATTTAAAACCGAAAGTATTACAAAAATAATATGCTGAAAAGAAGAAAAATAAATTTATATCGAAAAGAATAATGCAAAAGCAACAGTTCGCAAATAAATGGTTCGAGGATTAACTTCAAAATAATGGTAAAAATGAAAGAAATTTTATCTAACTGATATTTAAATTTGTCAAAAGAAAATTTTCTTTTCGCGTCCTATTTTTGCTAGTAATACAACCACTAGATGGCGCCCGGTCAAAACCTGTATTTGAATTCTCAAATAAAGACGAAGAAGACGAACTTAAAAACGTGTTGGTGGGGAGAAAATATCTAAATTTTTATAATGTTGTTGTAAATTTCAATCTACGATAATGAACTGTTTATCGTTCTATTTCCAAATATTTGTGTCATTGTTTGAAAAAGGAAACTTTGTTTCAACTCACTGCTTATTTCATCTATTCACTCTCATATCCCTTTAATTTCTAAAGTTACTAAACTCAAAAAATTGTTTTCTAAGTATATTAGATAAAAAAACACACACAATTTGTAATATACAACGCGTTTTGAGTTGCCTAATTTTTAAAGCGAATGTCCTGTGAAAACTCAACTTGTAGTTAAAAAAAATTGCCTTTCGGTGGTCCTCTCGTTAAATACAGTTTTTCTTCAACAGAAAACACTTTCTTGTGATAAGAACAGAATCTATTAATAAATTCTAAGAATACGTGGATTCAAAAAGCAATTTTGTGGAACAAGAAAGAAAAATATAATAGTTAACGTTAAGTAAGTCCATGTTTGTTTATATTTGTAACGAAAAGGTCTATTATTTTTGCAAATTTCTACGTGACAAATGCTACTACTACTATTTGTATATATTTTATCACTTGATTCCGACTTCACTAATTCTACCGCAATCCTTATAAATTTAGGCGACAATAAACAGATGAAAATACCACAATAACGTGAAATCGAAGATCCATCTCTTTTCTACACTCAATTTCTTTTCTAACTATTTCTTAAAACAAAAGAGAGATTGTTTTGATTGAATCAGAAAAAATATTTATTAAAAATTAAAATAGTTTTTTTGACAAAAAGTTTAGTGATTTCGTAAGAATTTTTTCCGTGTTCTACGATTTTACAAATTTCTTTTAGTAGCGTTTTAAGCAAAAATTCAGCTAATAAATACTAAAGAAATTATTTTAGGAATCGTAATGATTTTATGGAATATAAGTGGGCACTATTTCAAGGTTCTCGGATCGTTTCATGGCAAAAACTCTGAGTGCCTGCCTCTACAGTCAAGCAGAAACCTTTTGAATTTTGTGTTTTTGTTTTATAATAAATAAAGGGCATGCCAGCCATTGCGTATGATTAATAATGTGTATGATTAAAAGCTTTTAATTGCTCATACTCTCCAAATATTTACTTATGTGTGAGTATTTAAAACGACAGTTGTGTAATATGTACAATAATATTAAATGTCTTAACACAACATTTGTCGACACTTAAAAAACAATTCACTTGTTTTTATTTAAACATTTATTCTTCTTATGCTTATAAAAAGACACTTAAATTTAAAAAGGTTAAAACATAAATAATATAATTTCAGTTTACTGTCATCAGTAATAAACGGTTGAACTACCACAAATTAAATACAAAAACGATAACACATACATTCGCATATGTCTTTACATACACAAAGATAATGTAGCAAACATATAAATTGAAATATTTAACCCAGTTGGTTATGTCTGTACGACATGCTCCAAGATGAGTGAACAACTATGTTAAATACGCACATAAAGGACAAACAATGCAAAAATATTGCAATATTTTCGAACAACAGCGTGGATCTTTAGTGTGTAGCATACCAATGGCCCACAGGAAATCAACTTAGCACTTATTATTTAGTTAACCGAAAGAGTTTGAAAATTTTAATTTAATGGTTTTATAAATCAAAAGACAGCTTACAAGATCATATTAGTCAACTATAAGAACTCGACTGACAACGTTACTCACGCTATGGTACAAAAAGATCGGTTTCAATATTCGTAAAACCCAATGTTATTGTCTGTATGTATGTATGATATAGGCATTGAGGAATCGTAGTCACATACTGTTTTTGGCATGCAAACTCAGTGTGATATTTGCTGGACTGAATACATTTTTTATATCGCAAAAGAAGCATGCAAGTATCCAGGTTTCTTGAAGCGGTGCAAGACATAATATGCTGCATCCAATCTCCTTAATATTTATAGCACTTAAAATATTGCAGAAAATAGAATACAATTCTCATGTGTGGACCGATACTTGAAAATTATTATATCGATGGTGTGAATATCGGTGACAGTACCAGATATATCAGGTATGGTACACTGTTTTATAGCTGCTACCATTGATTTTGCTCTGTCGAGATCAGGGATCTTGATATTCCCGAAACCGGAGTCTTTTTGCCTAGTAAACTTTTATTGTCCAGAACACATCTATTTGTGGTCAATTGGCAGGCCTCTAAGTCGCACAACGCACTACAGAGCGAAATAGTTCTGCAGCCGTACGGAATAAACTACCTGCAGACAAATTTCCTTCTGTCTCTTAGAATTTGGGAGGATTTAAATCAAACGTTCTTTCCTCCTCCACCGCAACCTATCATTCTAGTTCTGGTACAATCCATAGGATTTGTAGCAGTCAACCCCGAAGTATTTGTGCAAACCAAAAAGCCAGTTACTACTTGGTCAATTAGGTATGTTGGCACAAAAGCGCGTATATATATTTGTCTGAACTTGCGTACGTAAAACACTTATTCAATATTTAACAACGTTAATAATACAAAAATATTGAAAATGTTTTCTGTAGACATTTGAGCATATGCATACATACTCTCATATATATATACATACATAAGCATTATAAAAATTCCGAGAGGATGTTGTTAATTGCGTTCTGAAACCTTGCATGATGTCCACGGCGCAAAACGTGTAAAACGAAAAACTTTACAATTTTTGAAATGAAAGATATTTAAATTGCTTGTCTATGGAAAAACACAACTGTGGGTTGATAATACAAAAAAAAAGAAAACAAAATGACGATAGAAGAATACTCTGGTTTTAAAAAATTTTATATTTTAGGTTTAATGTTTAATGTAACAGCCGTTTTTTATATTAAATGCAATCACAAAATGTAAATGATTTTATATTGGAAAATATACATATTTAATACACAATTAATATTGTATTTAACAAGAGCACCATGTAAATTTAAAGAAAATGTTCCATAATTATTGGGGGTTTAAATTAATTTCATGAGGCTGCATTTAAAGCCTTTTAAATACTAGGCTACAAAGACTTTTATATTAGCACAACAGACTTTATTTAGATCTACTCGTAGTTGCTATTTATGTTTAAAAATCTTCAACTTTGTGCTTGACCAGTAACACTGTGCAATATACACTCGATATTAAAGCTTTATCGAAAGCCTCAATTTTCGCAGCTACAGGGTATGTGTAAAAAACCAGCCACCGCATGTGGTTTAAATGGCTTTGTTTCTTACTGAATTGCACTTGTCTCAAGCGTGACTAAAAATTATAATGGCGGCTATAGTGGCCTAAAGCTTTGCAACCACGAGGCGACTGTGAAAGCAAATAAGGCATAAAATTTTTGGTCGAACACTCTATCAACTCATCCATCCACCACTCAACAGACTGTGTAAAGGCTACTCTAGATATTTTCTATATGTGGAAGCTAAGCGGTGAACTACGTTGAGTCAGTGTCCATCATTTTGTGTCCGAAGTTTGTACTTATAATTATTTATTAAAATAAAAATTTTCAGAAAACACTTTCTTTGGCTATATCAATTATACAGTTCTTCCAAAAAACAATCATTTGTATTAGTAACCGAAAGATTTCTGAACTAACATTTTATCTAATAGAATGTCAGATAATAGCATTGAGAAGATAGTAGCAAGTGTTCCTAGAAAACTTGTTGGTATTACAGGAACTTTGTAGTCTTATAGACTACGCAAGAACAACAACGTAACGTATTAGACCCACACTAAGGAATTGTTTGTCGACTTTTCAGTGTTGGCAATTTAAGCAAAGCAAAGACCAGGCCAGCAGAAAATTGAAAATGGTTTCTGAACTGATTCAGTAACATTGATGCGAATAGAATAGCAAAGATGACGTACAATAGATTTATACTCAGGAATAGATCAAACATATAAATGTTTTTTAGTACATGATTTCAGAGAGTCATGATATCGAGCACCCCAATTACTTTGTTGAACTTTATTGAAATGAGATCAGGAAACCAGTATGCCAAGATCCAATATTGTTTAAACTTTACCAAAGATACCAGTATCAATACAATAAGAAGTATCAATTGGTTTGTATCTAAGAAATACCATGTGCTTACATTTCTTACTATTTACTTACAAAACTTTTAATCTACATGAATGGGAAAATTTCGAATGTCAGAAAATATTGAAATATATATGTGCTTTTATATCACCACTAACCAACAGTAGAAAGATCTTGATGAAAAAATTGCACAATACTGGGCTTAAGTCCAGTGCCAACTGAAAGAGCAGCAGAATGAAAATAAATATTATTAAGACATTTTGAAATTTAACTTTTTACATTTTTGAAGCAGATAAGAATTTAATCATTTTAAACATTTGCAGTGTCTCTATAGCCCATAAGCGATATTTATATAATAAAACATAATGATTAAATTTATCAGAAGACCCACCGCAATCGGTATGTGTTGCATAAAAGATCAAAATATTTAAAAAACAACTTCTCAGTCAAAAGCAAATTAATCCTTGCCTTATATTTGTAAGCTATCACATGAACATTAAAAGTTTTAGTTTAAACAAAATGTATTTTTTAAAGTTAAATTTAATGGAAATCCGACTAAGATTTTGTAAATTTTGTTACTTTATTCTTTTTGCGTTTTTTTGGTAACTGAAGTTTTTAACCTGCAAAATATTTCGAGTATAATTATAAAATATTTATAACGAAAACATATCTTGATACTCGGCAAGTTACAGCAGAATGACAAGTACTATATAGTTTTACATGAACGTACGCAAAGTAATAAAGAAGTAAACTACACACGAACACTTGCGTTGAAACTGAAACATCACAACACTGTTGAAAAAGTGAAGGATTATATTCTTCCACTTGAATTATAAATAGAAGAAAATTCAACATCCCAAGCACGCAGCTTGCAACAGCAACTTTGACAAGTTCCTCTGAACAGACAAATGGAAAACTTACATATAACATGTAGACGTTTTGCAATAATTAACAATAAATTAATAAATCTTATTCGTTAAAGCCTTGAAAAGGACACACTTTTATGTAAGAAAATATATTTCCTTTTATTCTTTTTTTTCGGGTTTTTTGTTATGATGTTTACAAAAATAGCCAAATGCCCAGTCTGCGGCCTGTGATGTTTTAGATTTCTTAGTCTTCTCAGATATATTTATAAATAAATCATTCGCATTCCATAAGAGTCTGTAGAAGATTAAAAAAAACTCGAGTATTTTTTCTTTAATCTACTACTCGTACAACCACTCGAATAATACCAGAATAGTAATAATCATTTATGTTTCACTTACAGATGTGAAGATTTGCAATTTTCTTTAATTAAAAATTGTATGCGAACTCAACTAATTTTGGGACTTCATCTTATCATTATATATAGACATATTTATATGTCTAACCATCTATAAATTATTTACCCTACTTTAGGATTAATAGCAGATAATATACATTTAAGTTGCTTATGTCCTCTTTAAAGAGGATACAAAATGTGTTTTAATTCAAATGCTTCACAAAAAATTTTACTAAAATACATTTCAAGGGTATATTATTTTGTTCTTAATATATACAAATAAAAATAATCGAAAGTTATGGATAAACCTATTGTTAAAAAAGCTTTAAAGAAATATGCATGTAGACATTTACGATTAAAATACGAATTTCGATTTTTAAAGCAATTAAGCGAAAATGATTTAATTGGTGGCCGTTAATTGATTTAATGGTGCAGTTAAGAGAACCCCCCTTTAATTAACTAGCGCAATCAATCAATCTGCTTCGAACTTATATATATATGTACATATCACACTGCATGTGATTTGTGAATATGGATTTTATTATACACGTCCATTAAAGGAGTACCACAATTAAGCTGAACTCATGTAAGTTGGTATTATTTTACAAGTCTTATAATGAAATTTGGTATCAACACTTTTTAAGAATATATAAAAGAATCCAAAAACTGTTTTCTACCAATAATAAAAGTAATTAATAAAAACAATAGTATTATAAAGAATTAATTTGTTACCTTTAAAAACAAATATTTCTATTTCAATAAAAGTGGTGCGCATTTCAAAAGAATGTGTTTTATAAAATGTTCAGTTTTTGTCGGTTGTTTTTTACCCAGACTTTATTAAAGCTGTCAGACCAAGACATATTGACTATATGTGTTAATATTTTGAGCTTGGCTTTAAATTTATTGATAACAATAGTTTGGCTTGAGATCGATTTCATTACAAAGAGGGGTTTAAATGAATATTTCGGTATATAGCCTCTATATGTTATATATAACCTCTATAGCCTCTGTATGTTTCAGAATTTCTTCGTTATAGCTATAGTATAGTTTTATATGAAAAACTTTGCAATAATGTCATTTTGTTCACAGGACTCCATTAAACATTTGTTGTCGTTATAACAAAATAAAAGACTTTAAAAGTAATCTCATACTAACAGTATATATAATATTTTTTTACAGATTTAAATCACGCATGGTTCGATGTTTAGCATCATTTACGTACATAATACGTCAAATATGTTCGCTTGGTGTCACGGTGTACACACCCAGTGTAGCGCTTTCGACTGTTATTGGGATACCATATTGGGCTTCAATTTGCTGTATGGCCACAATTTGTATATTTTTTTCAATCAAGGTAATAACACAAAAGAAATACACATGGAATATATTTCACATTCATGATAATGGATTTTTTGTTTTTAATTTTTTTGTTTAATTTTTAGGGTGGTCTAAAAGCAGCCATAAATGCAGATGTAATACAAACTGTCACGGTTATTATTGTTTCAATTGCCATTATTATTAAAGGAACAATATTCAGTGGTGGTCCTAAGAGGGTTTACGATATTAACCGTAATGATGGTAAGTGTGAAGAAATGTATTTAGCCTAAAAAGTGCAGAAATTAGAAGTTGACCACAAATCGAAACTTACTAAAGCCTTATTTAGACGAGAGAACTTCAGACACTTAAAACCAAACAAAAAATATGATAAAATTGTATTTGTATTTATATTTTAAAAATGAGCGTAAATATAAGTACAGGCTGGGTGGGTTTACACCATTGAAAGAAACCAAAAGAAAATGAAACGAAAACAGATGTTTTAAACAGATGTTTTCTTTGCGATAAGTCTCATTATGAGCTTGTATAGCATTCAATTTCAAGTGAAAAATCAATCCAGATTATTCCCATTTAATTGAAATGATTATCATCCAGTCACAATTAAAAGCTGCCACAAGCTGTTATTCCTGTTCTGTTTAAGCCAGTCTATTTCAACAATTTTATACTGTAACTTTATGTGCTGAGCAGAAGTTCTGAAAATCCCAAGACATTGAAAAATGAATAGCGATTTCCTGGAACATGAAACAAGAGTTGTTTTAATGTGTTAAACACATTAAACGATACACATACACACATACATAAACCTGAAACTAGATGTTATATTGTTATAATAAATATTCTTGGTTTAACTGAATTTGCGTGATATTTTTTCTAAATCCGGATAATTAATGTAAGCAAATGTGTTCCATGTGAACGCATAAGTTCCCCATTAAATTTTCCCATTAAAATTGAGTTATGAAAAATGCGCTGACATTTTCATGTGATTTCGAATTCTTTTTTCTTTTATTTAAATGTATTTAAGCGTTTAATTTGCAAAGTTTTAGGTAAAGAATGTGACCAGCGTAATGAAATGTGACTATGGGCAGGTGATTTGATTCGTTTAAAACTCTTTAATTTCGTCTGTCTGGAAGTTCAGTTTTGTTCGAAAATTTCTAACAAAGCACTAAAGTAGTTGTTCATAAAAATATGTGATAATGGGAACAACTTTCCATCTCAAGTGTGCAAACAAAAATTGGCAAGGCACGTAACCTTTAAAAAAAAGTAACCAGATACGTTTTTTTTCTCCACAAATATTTTTTTATTTTTAAGTTCGCATAAATTGAAGTAGTTTTAAATAATAGAGAATTATATTTTTGAAAACCAATGGCTGCGTGCGAAATAGGTTTCAAAAATGTCACGGTCACATTATCTGCTTGAAACTAAACTTTGTTTCATACAATCATTCGTCAGTGTAAAATCCTTTACATTTCAAAATGCTAATTTCAATGGACAAATGCTGAATGAATGAGCGGATTCAAGTTTGTTTTTACTTGTTCTCATGCCTCGTTTTGAGCTTTACACATATTGCTCATTTGTTGAAAGACCGACATAACTTTAAATCTTAGATCAAAAATTTTTAAGTTGTTCTGTCTTTTTTTTTAGACGTAAAAATTATAGGTTTCAGATTGATTTTTTTTATTTATAATATTTTTTCTTTTGTGAGATATAACACTTTGTCGACAAACAATTTCACTTTAATGCTAAACAAATATTTTCAAAAAATTATGTTCTTTTTTGAAAATTACATTAGGAACATACATTTTAATGGTTTTTACTCGCAAATCGGAAGTAATAAAAGAACACAATTCATGTGTATTTTCCCAGTCCAAAATTTTCATAGCGAGGGCCAACGTTGCCATTTTAAACTTTTTAAAGAGAAAAAATTTAACTTACAAGGTTCTTGTTTGAGTCAACAGAGACCTAAAAATATACTCTCATATACCAATTGTTTGATATTGAGGTGCGCATTCAGAATATTTTTAACACAGTGAAGAGTTACTTTTCAACGAAGAAGTAAAAGACCGGTGGAAATCGGAGTTTTAATAAAGCCCAAATTTTTTTAAAAGGTTTTATTTTTTTGTCGTCTAAAATAAAACTCTTTTTTTACCTTTCATGTTTATGTCAAACTATAACGGCGTTGGCGGGACTACCAAGCGACATTATAGCCACAACTTTCATCATTCGGTGACATATTTCGTGTTATGGCGTAAGACCAAAGTACTTTTTTACAATTCATCATATGCGACACAACAATCTTTGGTAATGGGCTCGACTATAATTTGCTAAAATTATTTTATATTTTCCAATGTCTTAAATTGCTTTAAACTTAATTGTTGTGAACAATTGAGTTTTTTTTTTTTACTCTAAATGTCCACTTATGTACATATGTATATATACCCAGCTGTAAAACACCCAATTATTATGCTTAAGTGTCCAGCTGGCAACGCTGGTGAACACTTTACCGCAACCATGTTTGTCCAAATGAACCACAACACTGCACATACAAGCAAAATCTACTTAGGAAGTGCAACTTTTCGTTGTACAATAATATTCGCATTTAGCCTCAGCGTACTAAATCATAATTAGATTGAAGAGCAAGTAACGTTTCGAAAAGAAGTTGTTAATATTTATAACATACAATTTAAAGAGGTATTTGGCCGAACACTCAATGGCAGCTCATTAAGTTCTTTTCAAAACAGAAAAACTTTTAACCGCTCCCAGTGCTTATTGATGTTTGCAGAATATACGAAGTCTGTTCAGAAAATATGTTGAATGTTACAATTTCGCGGACAACGTACGTTGTGGTTATTGTTTTTTCTCTTTCACGTTGGTACACTCGCCTCGAACATATGTGTGTTCAGAGCTCCAGCTTTTTAGCATGTTTGGTTTGTTTGTGGGAGATATAAAGTGTTGTAGGTGTTGTGGAACAAAGTTTGTGTAAAAATTGGAATTAAGTGCTAAAAAGTACTTGAAATGTTAACAGTCACATACGGTAATTCTACTAATATGAGTTAGAAAAATGTACAATATTTTAAAAACACATCGCGAAGGTGGACGCTCACCCTGGACACCCCAGCCTATCAATCCCCGGTGAAAATATTAAGAATGTGAAGAAAATTGTTTTGGAGAATTGTCAAAACACTATTAGAAAAGTTGCCGAGTATGTTGACGTATCGTTTGGCTCATGTCATGCAAATTTTTCAGAAATCAGCACAACCGTAATATTTTGGCCGTAAACAAAAACGTATTTATGCCTCTGCCACCGTATTCAGCAGATGTGTCACCATACGACTGTTTTCTGTTCGAAAGATTGGTAGCTACTACGCAACTACGGCGTTGCATATCAGAACAGCTTCGAAGATTGGAACCGTTGACATATGTAAATAAATAAATATTTTTTGAAAAAAAGGAAAAATTCAGCTTAGTTTTTGAGCTGGCCGCGTACATGTACATAAGAGTGTGTAGGTTAAAATGATGTTTAAAAGAGAGAAAATGGAAAAATAACAAATATTGCTACATATAAAATCTAAAACCAAGTAGTTTGAAGAAGCCTATCAGAATATTTAAATGTGTTTTAATACGTTTTTCAAACTTGTAGAAGAGATTGACATTAAATGTTTTATAAATGATAATGAGCGAGTAATAGTCCGGGAGCTGTCTGTCTTTTATGTTGCAAATTTATCAATTTTTTCACAGGTAATATTTTCTTTTGTAAAAGTAATAATTTTATATAAAAATGTTGAAAAATCATTTCTGAAATAATTTTCTAAATTTTATTCTTTTGCTTAACTGTCTGGCCTCAAGACAAGTACAAAATTTTTCTATGAATGCGGTCTCACAAACAGGAATTGTTTAATGACCTGTCTCACAATGTGGAAGGTTGCGGTTTAGCAAGGACTTTAAGCGTAAAAAAAACTAAACTTGTCAGAACGCTTTCCCGTTTTGAGTACAAAACGTGTTTTCTCTTTTTCATGCTATTCTATTTTTCATACTGGCTGAAAAAGAGAGGTTTTTGCTCTGAAGCTACCGTTCGAGATCATGAAAAAGTACCTTAAAGAATTTTTCGAACCGATTCTTCGGAAAGACTCCAAGCACGCCAATTTTATCAAAACTGCAATTTTCGAAAGACCTGTTCGCGGGTCTTAAAACTTAAAGACTTTGAAATCATTGATATTAGTTGCTATAAGATTTACATCTATGTAATTTGTATGTAGCAATTCTTTATCTTATATCTATTTACAAATTTCTTAAAATTAAAATTGTAACAAATAATAAAGAACTTTTCCTCTGTTTTTAGTCAAAATTTTAAAACTAAATTTTGAACAAGAGCCATGAATCTTATTTTAAGTCTCCAACTGTTTTTCTCTCTAAGTGATTACAAGTAAATGGCGATGATGTTGTTGTAGATTTTGCCATTTCAAACAACTTTCAAATTCAATCATGAAATTTAAGCACTTTTTTCAATTCTTTAACAACTCATAATTAATTTTTCTTGTGTGTACCCTTTTTTTAACAGGACGTTTGAGTTTCTTTAATTTCACCGGTGACATGACGGTACGAGTCGATACAACTTCCGCTTGGTTGGGGCAATTATTCGTATCGCTGTCGCAATTTGGTTGCCAACAGAATTTTATGCAACGTTATGTCAGTTTAAAATCATTGAAGGAAGTAAAACAGTAAGTAAATAATAAATACGAACAAATATATCGTTAAAAGTAAAAAAGAACAAATTATACACTTTTTTATAAGAGTCATGGAATTGAAAAGTCGATCAGCTACAGAAGCATGTATGTATGTATATGTTATACGGTCGAAAGGGGCTACAAAATGGTGGTGGCAATTTTTTAGTATCCTCTCACACCATTCATATATTCGTTTTTTATAATGTCGAAAATTTTAAAAGTATAAGTTCTGGATTTTGTACTGAAATTTTGTATGAGTTTCCACTTTGAAACGAAAACTACATGAAGTTAACGATATATGTATTGTACATATGTATGTAATAAATTTATTTCTTCAAACTATTTTTGAATTAAATTAAAGTTTTCCTTTTCCAGCGCTATGATGTCCAACATTCCAATTATTTTCGTATTTTTCTCCTTATCTTGGCTGACCGGTTTAGTAATTTATTCCTCCTATTCTGAATGCGACCCTTTAAAGGAAGGCTATATTAATAGAGCAGACGAAGTTTTGCCTTTTTATGTCGAGGATCAATTGGCAATTATACCTGGTTTTTTGGGCATTTTTATGGCGACTTTATTCAATGGTGCTTTATGGTTGGTATTGGTTTTTGTGCTGAGAAAAATCGCAAGTTTTTTAAACAAAATCAATTTCAGTATGATGGTTTCCAATTTGAATTCTTTGGCAACTGTTATTTCCGAAGACTTTTTGACTTTAATACCAAAATTCAAAAATCTTTCCGATAAACAACAACTAAATGTTATCAAGACTGTGACTGTGTTTTGCGGAATCATCATAACGTGTGTAGCTTTCGGTGTGGGTTTGTTGTCCGGTGTAATTGAATCATCAATGATGGCATTTTCAGCAACATCCGGTCCTCTGCTCGGCTGTTTCATTCTGGCCATGTTAGTTCCGTTCGCAAACTGGAAGGTAAGTTTGATATTTTGTAACTGTGGCACCCTTGGTTCCCCCAGGCGTATATCAAACTGTGGTAGTCTGCTTTTCGGAGTATAGAGAGAACCTCCGTTGTCACGGAAAACAAAACTCTAGAAAGTTCATGTATGGCTATGGTTATACCAGTACATACTTCCAAAATCTTCATCAAAAATCGGTTGGCTAAAGGGTGAATAACGTGCCCGTGGGTTAGGTTGAGGTGCTTACCTTGGCTAAAACCTTCTGGCTGTGGTTTAAGCCTAAAAACGCAGCAAAGAGTTTTGTTAGATACCGAAGTAGTGGTCTACGCTCGGTGATCCAAATATCCTCGACACAACAGATTTCTGTTATTCGTAAGGGACTAGATAGTGGGGAATGTACGGGCGAGTTGATTAAAGCCTGATATTCCTTGAGGCCTCCACTGCCTGGGGAACTAGTGTCAGTAGAGATTACATTCTCACATAGCACAAGAAGTTGCCACTTATGTGTGCCTGGTAAGCCACATGGGGGCCGTAGTGAACCGCTGCCAAGGGGTGTTATATCGTATTGGTTTGCTTATATAAATCAATCTCACAATTTGTAGAACTCTTGATATATTTTTTGTTTTGTTTTTCTTTCTATAAATTTCTAGGGTACATCTGCTGGCATGATTACCGCTTGTGCTGTAGTCTTATGGATTATTGCTGGATCTTCTACGGTTGAGAAAAATGCCAGTTATGAATTTATGCCAACATCTGTAGAGGTATGCGCAATTTTTATTGAAGTGTTATTAAAATATTTTAATATACGATAATTCACTTTTTAATTTTTATAATGAAGAAAATAAGAATAACCAATACAAAAGCCTTTTTTCATCCATTTTTTTTTTTTTTTGTTTACCATTTGGTATTTTCCATCGAGCTTTCAAAGCCAATTTTATTTTTGCTCTCTGTTTTACAGAAAGGTGAAGATAAATAAACATTATAGGGCTTATAAATCATTCGCCCATCCGGCGATATTAAACGTTAATGTTCCTAAACATATATAGAATATATATGAACTGTTTTTTCAAAACTTATTCATCATTCATATTAATGAATTTCCAAAATTAGATCAGTTAACTTGATTTTAACCAGTTTTCTATTATTTTAAACTTTGACAAACTGTTTGGATATCGAGGGACAAGCCCGCTCATTAAAGTGAAACCGAAATATGTGATCAATTTCTGAGCAGTTCAGAATTTTATTGTCATAGAAGAAACAGGTAATCGGCCCCATTTTCTACCTGTTACATCTCAAATATTCATGTATATAAAACCTACAAGTAGTCAGCAATTATTTAATCTTAAACTTAACTGTTCAAGTCATCTTTTACCTTACATTTTGCTGAATTTCTTCGAGTATAGAAAGTTGTGTATAATCGTTCAAATAAGAATAATAAAAATTTTATTCAGATTGTAAAATTTATAATAAGTTACGATGTACATTAGCTGTATATACAGCTTATTGTCTACACCACCCATCAGGCAATTACATTGATAAACATGTTCTGTTTGCCAGCGATGCTCTTAAAACTTTCAACTACCTGATTTTTTGTTTGTTGTCGTATTTTATAGAGAAAGTTGCTGTAATCCTAGGCAGTATCTAATCAAATGCATCAATATATTACTTGAGATTTTTGAAGAGCTGCGTTTAAGTTTCTAAAAACCTGCAAATAATAAAAGTTGCTACAACTTATTTTATTCATATACATTTTCTTTTTTCATTTATTCGCAGGGCTGCTCAAATTTCACATTTTCTCAGTCAATACACAAGCCCAATGAAGAAGAATATTCATTTATGCCCACTTCATCATCGTGGCTAATGCAGCATACTGCCGGCGGCAATGGTCGGGAGGCTGGTTTGAATCACAGTTACACCGAGTTGAATGACGCCTTGCTGTCGTTGGTTACCGCAAATAAAACGTCTTCTGGCCTAGAGATATCTACAGAAGGATCAGCAACTGCAGCAGCTGAAGAACGGTAATGGAATCATTTCAATAGTTCTGATACCTTTCAATAGCCTGTGGATGCATGTGTGTATCTAATATGTATCTGGGCTGTGTGGGTGTTTGTGATATCGCATCTGTCTATGTTACACACTTTGGCTGTGTTTAAATTTCAGAGATTGCCTTTTATTACATAAATGCCTGTTCCTATTTTAAGCTGATGCTAATTTCATTTCAATTCCAATTTCATCTTTATTTTTGTTTTGTCTTCACTTACAGCACGCCACTGCAGTACATGTACTCCATTAGTTACATGTATTACAGTCTAATAGGCACTGCGCTTACGCTGCTTATTGGCATCATAGGTAGTTATTTGACACAGGACCCTAAGGACTCTTACGATGCTAAATTGCTGCATCCACTTGTGTTTAAGTTTTATCAACGTTTCAAGGGTGAAAAACCATACTATGTCAAGGAAATCGAAACCGTTGTTGGCTCAATCGGCAACATTAGTAGCAGCGATAGTGGTGCCAAAGTTAATCATGCTTTTGAGGCTCAAAACGAAACCAATATTATAATTGATGTTGGCAAAAATGAGAAAGAGAAAAATCCCATGGAAGTTATTTTCACAAACACAAATACCAATACATCAACCTCCCCAATGCGTGCACAAACATTAAGAACAAAAACAGCAGCTACTGCTGGCGTGGATTATGTAACAAATGATGTAGCGAGTGCTAATTGTAATGCAACATTAGAAATGCCAAAAAAGCAAAATATTTTCTCAGTGCCATCGTTAGAGAATAAATTAGCAATAAATGATATTACCGGATCGTATCGTCCAATCACAGAAAAAGAAAATGTATGATTAATAATAATAAAATAAATATTAGAATTCTGCAATTATTGAGCCAATTCACCAAGTGCTTTAAGGTTCTATACTGATTGATTTATGATTTGGTCAAATAAATTAATTTATTGTCATAAATAACACATAATTTTGAGTTTCACAGGGCACGTCTGATTCGATTTTATTTTCGTGTTCGCTTTAAATTACACAGCTCTTCTTTCTATATAAATACATACATATGTAGGTAAAAGATAATATAAAGGAAAAAAA
This sequence comes from Epicampocera succincta, assembly GCA_932526305.1. Taxonomy (NCBI): domain Eukaryota; kingdom Metazoa; phylum Arthropoda; class Insecta; order Diptera; family Tachinidae; genus Epicampocera; species Epicampocera succincta. Next base: position 68,146,879 of record OW052034.1, read on the forward strand.
TAAACAAGAAGAAAAAGCTACACTGGAAGAAAAGCTACATAAAACTTACCACATATGACGCCCATGTCAATTTTTATCCACGAGAACACTTTGTGAATTGGCTTCGTACACTGTGCAACAAAATCAAACTTTTTCTGCGTTAAGGTAGAGGGAGCTAATAAAATAACTCACGCATATAGGATTTAAATATAAAAAAATATAAGAGCTGGTTTAATTTCTTATTGCTAGTTCTTACGACAAGTCGACATTAGCAATCAAGTTAGCTTTACTTTAGCTTAGTTATGTATTTTTAGCAGTACAGGGATTATTTTTAGATTGCTTTGTTACTCTTTATGTTATTGGTTTATTTGTCGTAAAGGGAAAACCCAAAAAAAAAAAAAAAACTTACAGTCAGAAGAGTAGCGGATTCAAAACATCAGTTAAAAATGTTCTCTGCCGCTTTAGACAAAATTTCAAAGGGTAGTGTAAAACTAATTATACCATTCGGGCATTAGCTGATACACTTTGTACGAGAACATGTGTAGATCTGGTGATATATAATTGCAGATTTTACTCTATGATTTCAATCTCTAACGACATGAAGGACTTAAACTAAAAACGTATTTACCTAATTTATTTTGATATCCTTAATCATGTGTTCTCGATTTCACAACAAATATTTACATGTGTAGAACATTATAAGCGATTTAAGTTTTCTTGGAATACCTTAAGATTTGACAATGAGTTGTCAGTTTTGTTGACTGCAAGAGAAATTTACAATTTAATTGTCAGACAATAGATTCATCTAACAACTAAATAAACTGACCATGGAAACTGGTTGTCAGATGCAAAATTGAGAGTTGAGATGATTTGAAGAAAACCTTATAATTTCATTGCCAGACAATAGATTTACCTTGAGTTGTTAGATTATTTTACGACAAAAATTTGCAGATCGTTTGTTAGACAGTGTTGTCTTTTGTCTGACAATAGCAGCTTAGAGTGTTCTCCCAAAGACATAAATTTACAACGCGCACTTTTATAGGACTATTCTATCCGTTTTGTTGGAAAGGTGGTCCAAAAATGCGTAAAAAAGGTGACATGTTTACACTGCCCTATAGTCAGAAAGCTTTTTTTAATTCTGCACTACAAAAATATATTTAAAACATTTAGAAAATCGGATGCCTCAAAAAGAATATGAAAGTATGTGAATGAATTGTTTTTAGTCCGCTCTACCGCCGTTAAAAACATCTTCCTTTTTTGGAGTTGCACAGTGGTGTTATTGGATAGAATCTCTTTTTAACAAAACAAAAACATACATAAATAATTTATAACAGCGACTTAAGCAGATTTACTTAATACTATATACATACGTATTTAAATTTAAATTTTAAGAGCCTTGATCTTATTTAAGAAAACTATGAAACCTGTAACACTTGTATATTTATTGTTATAGAAAACCAAGTAGAAAAAATGAAAACCGAATCTTCGAATGCTTAGAAGCGATTTTGGATAACGACAGGTTTTATATAATGGTAATTAGATCTTGAATTCAAAGGACTAAAATATCGGAAAAGATACTACCGTAGATTTATTTAAGTTTTAAGCAAATTGACGACAAAGACACTGTGATCACAAATGCATATTTAATGCAGTACAAGACATACTATGAATATGTGGTTTCATAGGAGAATTCAGGTAAATTTAAACAACATACATACATATGTACATATTTATATCTATGTATGTACATACATAGGTACAATTTTACTTGAACGACATGCTATTATTTACGTTTCATTTGTTAGCGCATTTTTCAATTCTGAATTGAAACGTTTTCAGTTTCAATTTAATACGAAATTGGTTTCTGTGACACATCTGAGTGTATTTCTTTTAAGTAACACAAAACTGTAAAGATTTTTGTTTGTCTAGCGAAGAACAGTCTTTGGCAGGAATGGAACCTACTACCTAGAAACTTCGAACTTACTCTAAGCCTGCTCATACATCAAATCGCTTTATAAAAAAAACCTGCAAACTAAAAATAAATTCCCTGCCTAAAGAAAAATTATCCCAAAACTTATACAGGCAAAATTAAGTCACAAACACTGAGAAAACAAACCGAAATTAAAGCGATTTCCCCCGACCGAACAAAGCCAGAGGTAAATAAACATACCACAAAATCAAAACTTCCTACCTACAGACGACTTTCACACAAGAGGATTTTCCCGACAGCCCGAAGAAATAGTTTTAAACTCTTCGCTTGGTCGAGTTCTTATGAATTTTAAATTCTATAACTTATCGAACAACGGCTAAACTTTGGAAAAAAAACTGGTTTTTGTTTTCCTACGTAAAAATATTTGAACGCAAGGTTTATATAAAAACGCTTAAGTTTAATAATTCCATTGAAGTCTTCGTTAGTTTTTATATACAATATACATATGTATTAAGTCTATGTTTGCCATTAGTTTGCCATGTCAGAACTGCTCGACAGAATACACACACAGAGTGTTTATGACAAATAAAAACGGTAAAAATAGGTCTGAAGAAAAATATAAATTTTTTGCATTCCCCGTGTGGAGTCACACATATGCATATGTATGTACATATGTATTTTGATGCGGTGCACCAATTTCTAATAATGCAACATGAATCGAAAGTGTTTAGCTCGTATAGCAGTTCAACATTGGAAAAATTCGCTTGAATTCTCCGATCAAAGCACTTTAGATTTTCCATAAAGAAAGACAGAAACATGCTATAGAGCAGCATACATTTGCTTATATTTTATTCTAAGATGTATTTGAAAAATTAATGAAATTTTTGCTATATGAGTTTTATTAAACAAAACTTGTGTATGTATCTTTTCAGTTCTTAATATTTTAGTATATGCGAGTATTTAAAGAATTTTTACAATACGAAACTATAGAGTACAACATAAGTTTAGTATTAAGCATCTTATTATAAAGAAAACCTAAAATAATGTACTTTTGAATAAATAAATGAAAATTAAATCAATGAATAATAGTAAAATAAAGCTGGTTTTACTTACATACATACATACATGTCTTTTTACGTTATTGCTTTAGGCTGACAACACAAAATCTTGCCGATTCAGACAAGTTTAAAGTTTAAGAATTGATTAAACTATAATTATTTTTTTCTAAAATTTCATGAATATATTCAAAACTTAGGAACTAATGCATATTTTTTTATCAATAAATAATTTCACTTCTTCGGAGCAGCAAAATGTGGTTAGAATTTCGCTCGTTGTACAGAAAAGAAAAGCTTGAGATTTTTTCACATTTTGCATACCTACATATTTGTGTGTGACGTACATACGTATGTACATACATATCTTAAATTTTGATAACCCGAACTACATACACATAAGGAACACAGATTAAAAAACACTTTTATTTTCACACAACTCTTTCTTATTTTAACTTTACACTTTTATTAAAAAAAAACTATCGAAACAACAACAAAAACTACTGCAGTAGCTAAAAATGGCTAACAATGCTGGATTCATTTTGCTTAAGATTTTTCCACGACATTATGCACATTCGTTTATGGCAAAAATAAACACATATCTAAAACTCTGATATCCCGCTTAACGATTCAATACTTTTTCTTCCAGCTATATAACAAAAAACAGATTAAAAAAACACTTTTATATTTACAAATACTTTTATTTTAACAACTTAACTATCGCAACCATAAAGAAAACTAACGCATAAAAGAAACTTAGTGCTAAAACAATTTTTTTCAGTTATTTTCGCTGTTGCCAGATGGTTACAAAAATTATCATTGTAATGATCAATCAATTACATACTATTTTGAACGTTTACCAACACCAAAAATTTCAATTCTTCCGGTGGTTACTGGTTTTGCGTACGAAAAAGTTTACTATAGAAAAAGAACAAACAATTCGACTAATAACGTTTATTAAACTACGATATAAGCAAGTTTTTAAATTAAAACCTTAACTATACTGTTATTTCTTTTTTACAACTATTGTTGACCCTATTTGCAAGCTTTTGTTGTTTGTTTCAAAATTCAAAAAAGTGTTCCAACACGCTTATAATAAACAAAAATCATATTATTATTTAATTATACTCACAAAGCTTTTTAATAAAGTTTAAAAATGCATTCGAAAACTTCGAAAACTCTTCGGCAGACCAACAGACCCAAGGCCACATGCAACAAGAATTCCTATCAAAAATTCCGAGAGTTGCTACATTTAAAAATTAATGAAATCACAAGTATTAACAGGAAAAGATGTTTATAATAACCTACCAACATGCTTTGCATACTTCAAATCATCTATCGTAAATTGTGCAATTTCTAAAACTAGTGTTGGTTTTGTTGGTTGGCTTCCTTTTAATTGCTACATATACATATTTGCGCAGACATATTGTACTAAATAGTGATTTCGTTGTTTTTAGCTAATTGCAGTTTTATAAACCCATAAATTGAATATGGCCTAATAAGCTTACATAAAAACGAATAAATATTTATAAAATTTTATTTTAGACATTTTCAAGAACATTACAAAACCCTGCAGAAATTAGAATAGTTCTGTCATACGTACTAAAGTCGATTTTGCATTTTCACAGCAGATGTCTTAATTGATTTTTAGTTATAGTTTTTTACTCACATATTTACTAAATAAAACTTATCACATAAATATGTATGTACTTTAAAATCATATATTTCTTATACCAAATATTGGTGATTGTTTTACAAACTCATCTAGTTTTGTTTGAAATAGTTCTGAAGTAACGGGGGTACCAGGCGACCATAGGGGGTCTCTTACCACATATTCTACCCATATTTTACTATAAATTTGTTGTAGCAATTCTTTTACATTCAAAGCATTAACATCAGTGTTTAAAACAAACCTTAAAAAATATATTTAAAGAACACTAGAAAATGTTTACAAAATACCTAATTTTTTACATACTTACTTTAAACCGGATGGTGTTTCCAAGTAGTACAGGGCATATTTGTTTGTCTTATAAAACAAGAAGCCTTCCCGAGGATCATGTGGTGAAATTTTACTAACAAATGATTTAATGGAACACAACATACCATACGTCAGCTTAGCCTCCTAAAAATAATTCATACATATACAACGTAAAGCTTGTTAAGGCTGAAATTAGAAAAATGTTATTACTTCTTCTTGGGTTAAACCAGATTTTTTTGTGCGGTTCCATTCTGCATAGAACATTAACGTTCCAAGTTTGTCAAATATATATAAATTAAATATCTTCATTTTTAATTAAATTCTTTTTAATAAATTAAAATTACTGTTTCAAAACGAAGTACGAAAAATATTGTTTATTAACCTTTGCTCAGCTGTTAACTACAGAGGATGCCAGATCTCAGTATTACAGTAAACAAAATTTTTTAAAGGTACACTTTTTAAACACCCAGTGGTCATAAATTGTAAAACCCTTAACACGGCATATTATGATTGCTTTTACTACACGCCACATGCCTTAACATTGTATTACTTCAATTTGATATATGTATTTTTGTAAATGGAAGCATTTAGGCAGATGATTATTGTTTTTTATATAATCAATAACTCAAAAATAAAAAAACGGCAATATATCAATGAATGAAATACATAATATAAAATTGTAATAGCTCTTAACAAATGAAGTATGTACAGATATATATAAATATATATATACATTTTATACATACTCTACATATGAGTATAGAATTAAACAAAGAAATTAATTATTTTTGTATTTTAATTATTTTATATCAAATACAAATGTTACAAGCAACTCCTAAAAGTTATTTCATTGCACAGACTTAGAACTCTGTACTTGTTACTTTCAGCTGTTTGATTATTGTACGTTTATTGAATACAATTTTTTGGTGCGATATTGTTAGAAGTAAAATAAAGACGGAAACTTTTGCTGATTATAGTATCTAGTAGTCTTTTGTAATTTTTGCTTATAAGAAAACGTAAATTTCAGTATGTTGGTCGACAATCGCCAAAATATTGATAAAAAATAAGTGGATAAAATTAAAAAAAAAGATACAAAGTAAACACGAATATGGCGACGTTGGAAAAACCGAAGAAAAATGTAAAAAAATTATTTATTCTTGGCATTAAAATTTTGTTTTTTAATAAGATTTTGTTCATTTAAGAAAACAAAAGGTTCTGCAACGAAAAGACCCGAAGTTAAAGTTAACGCCGAGGAATCAACAGAAAATGAAGCAGTGAGTTTAATAAACAAAGAAAAAGTAAACTGTGCTGGGACTAGCAGCGAGATCGCTGAAGCAACAAAAGCAGCTATTGACAACATAAATGAATTGGTGGAATCGACATCAGCAAATAGAAATGATATAGTGACAAAGGAATGTTTTATTGCCTCAGTTAACGAAGAAAATAGTTCATTATATCAAGATAAGCAGCTAAGCGTTAAAGATGAAACCCAAATAACCAATGCTGGACAAGAAAACATCAAAGATAATGCTACAGCTCCCTCGGCACCGCTTTGCTTAGATAACGCAAAGCAAGATGTGAACACGCCAAATCTAGTTCATTATCCACAAATAGAACGTTTTCAGTATGAAGAAGCGGCAACAGTTGTTACTTACAGCCCAAATGCTACGCGCACAAATGTATTTCGTTCGACAACTTCCAATTTTCAACCTTTAACTCAAGAACAATTGAGGCAGTATTATCATTGTACCGACTTGGCTGTGGTTCAACAATTTGAAATGGAGTTCCTTATGAACTCTCTTTTAGAAACATATAATGGCGATCCATTATATGAAGCTCTTAAAGAATACTATCACATGCAAAGCAAACTAATGATGAATTTATACGATGTCAAAAAGTTTCGTAAAGAAGCCAATGCCGCTCAAGAACACATATGGGTGGAAGTACCCATTACAAAAACATTTACCGACAAATGTGGTGACAACATAGAAGTTAAAGAGTCTGTAACCTACAAGTAACTATAATACAAAAAAAATATATAGAATTGCTTATACCTCTGACAAACTATTTTTTTAATTTAGCATAATTCAAGTTGATGCAAAAAATTTGGAAGTAGCGAGCTCAGCTTTAACTGTTTTATTTGATATTATATCTAACACATACATCAGCAATTTCATTACAACAAAAATAATAAAAATCAGGGTAAGTTTAGGACTTATTGGTTTTGCATTTAACCATGTTTATCAAGAGAAATTAAAATCTATCGATGTTCGGTGGCATCGTCATTCTTTTGCCTCGCACTCCGTTCGTCAGCTTTAACCAGGCTAAACAGATAAGCAAATTATACTTTATGCTTCTAAGATTATCAACTTCAAATTCAGCAAAAAATAAAAAGCGCGTTTGTTGCCCCTCTCAAATTCAATATTGTGGAAATTAAATGCTGTTATTTATTTTATTACATTTGATTAAATTTTAGCTATCGGCTCTTTTGTATGACATTAGAATTTGTAAATTCTAGGCCTTTATATCTTAATTCTATGTTAGTTTTAAGTATCTCAAGATCTTCTGTTTGGTTTCCATCAAAAAACATGTTTATTCCTGTATTCCTCAGTACTTTAACGCATAAAGAATATGTTTAATTGCGCATTGAATAAATGTTTTTAAACATTATTATGGTCTCTATTATTTTCTTGAATTTTAGATAGATCAAATGATAGATGAATTAATCTATTGTCCCGGAAAGCATTTTGAGGGGTCTCTAAAATTGCAGTCCAAACTTGACAGTCAGGAATTAACAACTCTTGCACAAATACGTAGAGCATTGAGCATACTTTTCCATTTTGCGAGAAAACTTTCACCTAATAAGGTAAACAATTGTTACGAAATTATGCAGACCTTTTAAATGAATTAGAAATTTCAGGACTTTGAAACGGATCTGAAATGCTGGTTTAGAAAGTTGATATCTTTACATCTACATTTGGCTACCAAAGAAGATCATTGGTTTTTATTGTTCAATATTTTGAGATGTCCAAGTGGCGTGGGTGCCTGGGCTAGTTATTTTGTACAAATACCTTGTAACCAATTTATAGAGAAGTCAAAACACATAAATGAATTGCCGCTCCAAATAAACTCACCCGAAATAAATCATTGTATGTCAGTTTTACACGTTCTTACGATGCCAATTAAAAAACGGAATGAATATTTAAAACAATTCACTCAGGTAAGAAGTTTAATATCAAAAAGAATTTGTAATAATTGATATAAAGTCTCAAAAGGAAATAACCGATCCAGTAACGGAGGAACGTTGGATTTTAATTGATTCGGATGGTGAAGACAGCCATACATCAGCTGGCGACTGTGTGGGTTTAAAAGAAAGTGATTTAATAGCTTTGCTTGATCAAATTCCTTTTGAAGCGCTTTTTAGGTAAATATCAATTATACACAGTCTTTGTACGGCGGAAAAAACATCTGACTTATATTAAATTTTTTTTACAGGTCCGCCTTAACTATGGAAAAATTTTTAGATGATTATATTATAGAAGCCGATCTTATAACTGCAGATAAAATTCTTCAGGTAGTGGCTTTCTTTTCACAATTGATTACTCTTTTTGGTGAGGGGATGTTGACGTATAACAACGAGCGTTACAAACAATTTGCCAAACGTTTGGGTCGCTTAATGAGACATTCGCTACAATATGCCTCCGATTATCAGGAGTTGTTTAAGTAATTTACATATTTTATTTATTTATTCAAAAAAAAATTATGTTGGTGTTTCTTTTTTACTTCTGAAGATATAATAATCTGACTAAGGACTTTGGCATAAATGAAAGAGTCGCTATAGAAAATAAATGTTTAATTTTAAAAGCGTGCAGTTACATCTACCGCACTCGTAATTTGGCAACTTGGCAATATTTTGCGTCGCTGCCATTTTCGTCATTGGAAACAGATACGATTTGGCAAATATTTTATTATTTAAATGTGGGATTCCCTGAAAATATGACAACACAAGAAGGTTTCCATTCATACTTTAATCGTTGATTATAACAAATAAACAATTTACATTTTTTAGATTACCGGGATCTTTTTAGCGCTTCAGATTTTTGGGCGAAATTTAATATAGCCAATGCTGACTCGTCTGATGAAGATTTATATTATTTGTTACAAGCTTTTTTTGAAATAGCAAATGACAGAGATGAGAAAAAAGACTGGGATTTAATCAAAACAATTTGTTTGCATATTTTTCATGTATGTATTAAAATTAAGGCATAAATATATTTACCAGCTTTACAGTCTTAACAAATTTTTAAAGATTGGTTTCATCAACAACGACACACGAGATATGTGCTATAAAGCAGCGCGTGATATGCTGCTTAATTTGACTTTAATCTATAAAGATTTAATTTCATGCTTGTTAGCTCAATTAAAAGATCGTTTTGGTGATTGTGAAAACGCGAACTATTTGTTCAAGTCCATGCCACTTGATATGTGGAAGCCGAGCTTAGAATGTTTTGAATGTCTTTCAAATTGGTTGTTACATTTTGATTATAAGACTCCTGAAAATATGTTAGCTCGCCTTATAGTCAGTAACTTAAATTGGTCGTTTGACGGTAAAGGAAACTTATTTTTACCACACAACATACACGTTCGTATGGCCTGTCTGATATCCGATGCTTTGACGAAGCATGCTCCGGAAGTGTTGGGCTTATCGGGTATTTCAGAAAGTGTGCGCCAAGTTTCAAGCCTAATTGATTTTAGCCAATCGACCAAAGAGCAATTTAGTACCTGGTGCTGGAGTATGGTTTCCGTGCTACGGCTTCATGTAATGGATCAAAATGTAGAGCAAGTCAAATTAACTCTACGTAATCCTACCGAAGCTTTGATTTTTGTATCTGAGTTAGAACGTATTGATTTAATATATCAAGGAGTGACCGAAAACAGACCTCTGGCTTTATATGTGGCCATTTTGGTCTCTTTGCATGGTCATTCCATACCATTAATTTGTCAAAAAGGGTTTGAGTTAATGCAGCGTTTGCTGAGTGATCATAGACATGCTGCAGTCATAAGATGTTTGGAATTGGTTGTGCCTTTGTTTTTAGAGACTCCGGATACCTTGGGAAACTCGGAACGGTGAGTAGTTCTTTTCAAACTGCAATTTTATTAACTTCATAATTTTTTCTTAAATCTCTTTCTGCTGTAAATCACAATTTTTTTTTTACAGTTTTCAATCCATTTTGAATACGTTATTAAATGCTGACAAAACCTATTTAAAAATGGCTAAGGATATGATATATCCAAATGTAGTAGGACCAGTTTTAGAGCTGCTGGACAATATGATACATCATCAAATATCTGCCTATACCAGGTACATTTTACACTAATCGAAATTGTCCATTAAGAAAAATTTGTTTCAAGATTTTTATAAATTTTGCAGATTTCACACTTGCTTAGTTTCTAATTTCTAATTTAACGTACATATACATACATATTTTCAAAACATACATACATATGTATATTCTCTAGACGTTTTTATTGTACTTTTCCTTCTTTCCATGCCCATTATTTTAGAATTGTAGAGCAAAATTAGCACGAATGGAAGTTAAGAGATGTTTTCATAATTTATTTACCACACTTTCATTTAAAACCACAATAATTATTGTCAAAGCAACAAATATAGGGAATAGGGAGCCTCTTTATATTAAATTAAAACCTATATCTATTAAATAATATCGTTATGTCTATCTAATCAGATTTTGTCAATTCATACATATCTAAATTTACAAACCTCATTTCTCGAATTTATCGTATCATTAATTTACTTTTAGCTATGGTCTCTCTTCGCCTTTGAATCTTATAAACATTTGGTTGCATTGCTTAACAGCTTTGCCAAATTGGCAAAACACTTACATTGTATATCTTTTGGACAAAATTCTTAAAGCTGCATATCAATTTCCGGATGCGCATATGCAATGTTTAGAATTTTTCCATAACTACTACCGAGAATGTACCGACTGGAAGGGTGGTAACAAAAAGTCAACACTTAAAGGTTTCTTTGGCGGCAATCAGTCGAAAATACCTACAATATCTCCTTATTATCCTTGGTTGGCTTTGGCTTTGCTTGATATTGAATTCAAAACCCAAGATTCTATTATTTGGGATGAGCTTTTGAGACAACTTAATGCAGCTGGACACAAGCCAAACGTAGATGTGGTTTTAAAGGTGTATTTCATTTTAAAAATACAAATAAAAGTTTTTTATTTCGAACTTGATTGTTCTAATTTGCAGAAAACATTAACTTTAGCCAAGGCAACTATTTATCCAGCCAACATGTTGGTATTATACAAATACGCAAATCTATTGATCAACATGGATGTAAAACATGCTCTCTTTCCGATTATCAATCAAAAATTTTTCGAATTGTATCTAGCGCGTCTGCCTGTACATTATGATGAGCATAGTTTTCAACAAGTCTATGGAGTTTCAGATAAATTTTATGATCACAATATAACCATGATGAAGAAACTAAAAACCCAACTTCAAACTGCAGAAACATTTTACAAAAATGATGCTTTAAAGAACAACCACGACAATTCCCTTTGTCATTGGTATATGAATTGTTCGAAGTATGTTCCTTTGTTTGTGCTCTGCTATGCTTTGCAAATTTTATTTTCAGAACATTTTCAGGATTATGAAAACTTATGCATTGTGGCTAGAAGACACAGCCCTCAATAAAATCTCGAGTGACCAGCTAAATTATCCACCTCAATATAATAATGCAAAACTTCGTGAAATTTTTAATGGAAATACGGTAAGTTATAGCATTAAGTAGTGAAATATTATTATTTTCTATATGCTTTGTGCAGCTTAAGCATGAGTCTTCAAAAGCTGCACCGACTATTGATCTTGCAAACTTAATACTTATGACAATAAAAGAAGAAAATGCACGGCACTTGTTGTACATTGATGCTCATATGTGGAAACTTCGTAGGCCGCACGATGTTAAAAATTATGTATGTTTCAAGAGCTCCCTGCATCTGATTGCTCGTATATATCGTTATTAGTTATAGTACAAACAATGCGCAACGTATAATTAATTGCCAAATGTGTATAATTTGATGTGATGACTGCACGCGTCAAAACAGAAACTCTGTGTAGAAGAATGTCCTTTCAAATGTCAGTGTTTAAAGTATTTTTACAAATGTTTAGAAATATATAGTTATAACATGTCAACGTATGATAACCGGTATACAAACTTATTTTTTAAGCATAATGTGAATTTCATTATCACACTTTCCAGCTGTTGGTTTGCCAAGTTATGAGCTTTGTTTTCGATGGAATTTTTTTCATGCAATATTTAATTAATCGCGGGATTTTTTAATAACGTGTAAATTTGTTTTTTTTTTTTCAAAGATAAATCGCACAAAATTGCTAAAGGTGATCCATTTGGAGATATACTGCCAAAAAAAAAGTTAAAAATAAAACTTTGAAAAGAATCGAGATATATCTTTTTCTATGATATTTCTTTAATTTCACATAGATTTTATTGCTTTAAAAGAAAATTGACAAAATAATTAGGCTAAAAACTTTATAAAAAAAAGAAAATTTACCTGCCACAATGATCACCACTCACTCACCAGTCTGAGTATGGAAAAACCAATGTTTAGAAACAAACCTCTATTTTACTCCAATACGATACATTGACAAAAAATAAAAATTATATTTTGTTTAGAGCCACTGGACCGAGTTCCTGTACCTTCCCGCTATACGCAAAGAACAACGTTACCAGGCCGACCAATGGGCCCGTAAGTGTTTCCGCTTAAAGGGAAATACAAATTCACAATCTCCCCCCCAAAACAAAACAAAAGCTACACCTTTACAACGTATCAAGACCCATTTGAGTTCATACGATGCCCATCTACCGCCTCCGCGGTATGAGAAACCTGAAGTGTTGCTGCAAAAAGAAATAACCCAACATTCGTTGAAGGACTTAAAAGAAGGGCTAAAAGTTTTAACCAGCACAGCCACGTAAGCAAAATTATAAACTATTTTTGTATTTAACATTTTTAGCATTTTTGTGCCTTACAGTAAATTCCACTTCAAAACTTGTGAACTCAATGCGATTAATCGCAATTATATGGACAATATAGTCGACCTTTATAGAATGGTGCCTTACGAAGAAATAAAAATAAAAAGTTGCAATTCGCTTCTATTTAACCGCCAATGTACGCAACCTGCACGTATTAAAACAACTTTAGAAATGATACGTAAAAATAATAAAGTGGAAAAGAAAATAATTTCGTATCGCGAAAGGCATGACAAAATTGTTGATCAAATGCTCAACGAAAATGTTGATGATTTTGCTAAATGTGTTGGGCAAATCGGGCATATCTTACGCCTTTTATTTTTAAGAAGTAGCGACCAGCAAAGCGATTTAAATCAATTGAAATCAAAAACTGGCACAGAATTTTTTTACCACGTATTGGACGATATGTCGGATATAACAATGAAATTTAATGCGACTAACAAATTTTACACAGAACTATTAAACGAAGTGGGTGTAAGTATAAATTTTGTTCTTGGTATTCAAAGAGTCGCCATCAATACCATCTCAACTCAAGGTAAAAATTTAACATTGTATTGGCAGCTTCTTGTTTTTTTTCTACATTTTAAAGTAAATAAAAAGAAATTGCCGACAACGAGTAGAAAAATGTTAATTTTTACGTCAAGCTGACGGCTACAGCGTAAAGTGAAATATACTTCATTTTATGTACATATTTATATACATACATATTTAAAATCATTTTTCTAGATTTTTATACAAGAAAACCAGGAAAGTGAGGGCTTAAAAATATTGGATTTGGCCTTAAAAAGACCGGAATTGATAAAGCCTCTATCTGGCGTGTTTAAACCCAGCCAAGCGCGTCCTACATATTTTCTTAAGATGTATAAATTTCTAATTGATTCCCACTTAAAGCTCTGCGATACGAAAATCTTGTTTGTCTTATTCTCCAAGGTGAATATATTTTCTTTTTTTGTTTAATTTGCTCATTAAAATGGATGTTGAAAATTTCTTAGTGAGAAGCATCTATATCACAGTCCCCATTTCTGTAATGCCTCTCACGTTGCTGTTTATAAATAATATGGTCTCCACGACCAGCTTGTTTATTTCTTACGAAGTTTTCAACAGCCTTCGAAATACCTACAAATCATATGAAACTACATATGTATATGCATGTGTTTTTTTTTTCATTAAACAGTTCGATTTAATTCTGTGGTTGGAATCTTATCGTCCCAAACTATTCGATATAAATAATTTGTTGCAATTAGTGATGCAGGGCCTCGAATCTTGGTCATCTCCGGACTCATCCCTTCTGCAAGATCAGTTTCGCCGTCATTTAGTACATATATTTGATTGCGACTTCCCAGAGCATTATGGTGAAGTTATGCAAATGGTTTTGGATCGCGTATCCGAAAAGAAAATAATGCCAATAGTTCTGTTGGATCTGCTGAACAAATTGTTGACTAAATCCAACTGTCAAGAGTTGAATTTGACAACCGAGCAAGTCAAAATAGATGAGATTTCAATGGATTTTGCCAGAAATCAGAACCTATTTAATCTTAAAGCCGCCACAGACACGGTCATCTTGTTTGCACGCCATTTCCAAAAGGAACGTCTTAGTCACGGCTTGCATGGCCTTTATCCCAAACACAAAGATTACTGTAAACCCCTATCCATGTGGTTTTCGTGCTTTGGTCACTGTTTGCTGGTGAAGGCTGTATGTACCTATCAGGAATTGTTAGCCGACCAAAGTGAGCCGTTTTATTTTTGAAATAAATTCTTTTTTAAAATGTTTAAATAATCATTGCAGTTTGTGATTTGGTCTTCGGCTCTATCATTGAGATGTATTCGCCTTGGCTTATTACCTACACCGACCAGACAATACAGCAGCCGTCAGCCAACTGGATACGCCAGCTTGTAAATAATGTTAATGGCAAAATGTTATATCCTTGGAGTCAAAATCACGCAGACTCTAGTAAAATAATCATACACAACTTTATTAGAACTCTGGTTTTTATTTTAGAGAATTTACCCAGTAAGTCTCATTTTCCTTTGCATTTACATATGTATGTATATGTGGACTAAATATACATATTTTCTAATCATTTTAGTCTCACATAAAATACTGTCACATACGTTTAGTTGGTACATATACCATTTTAGTGTTCCTAATATAGAATCCTATATTTATGGCCCCATACATGAAGGTATTGCTGAACTGCCTTGGGAATTCTTCAAACCGCAGGTGGAACATGTAGACATGCTGTATGATACTTTGCATAAGTTTGTTCCTGAGTCCCATGCCATGCTAGGACACATTTTCATACGCATCAATTGGAACGAATGGTTTTCGGAAACTCTCTCTAATATACCAGTACTTCAACAGACCTCAGTTGTCTCCCGTTTGTTTACAATATTTATAAAAATTTCTTTTGAACCAAATATTCATATACAAGTTAACACAAGTAAAATTCTTGAAGACGCTATCAATTTTCCCTGGTATATGATCGACTTTGCTGAATTGGAAATCCTTTTGAAGTGGTTTGTGACAACGGTAGAACCAACAATAATTTTGAAAATACCTACGGAAACAAATTATGTGGATAGGGCCGTGTTAGACTTGATACGATTGTCGTGTACTATGATGCCAGAACGGAGTAATCAAACTAAAATTA
Organism: Epicampocera succincta; assembly: GCA_932526305.1. Taxonomy (NCBI): domain Eukaryota; kingdom Metazoa; phylum Arthropoda; class Insecta; order Diptera; family Tachinidae; genus Epicampocera; species Epicampocera succincta. The sequence continues at coordinate 68,162,549 of OW052034.1, forward strand.
TTACAAATGCTACCGCAAAGCGGATACTATACACTAGATCTATGATACGTTTGCAAAGAGCTTGCGCGGCTAAGAATCCCAAGCTGTTGGCCACAAAAGATGGGTATCGTGTATTTACAAACGCCTTTGTTGATTTGCTGAATACGCTTAATCAGTCTCTGTGTGCACTGGCTGCAACCAAAACACTAGAAGAACGCAGACGGGAAGCTTTAAATGTTATGTTGGAGATAATTTTACCCATGCAAACTCAGAGCGAAGAAACTTCGAATTTACATATTGAGTGTATGGTTAAGTGGCAAGAGTTGCATGCCGAACCGGGCAATTTGCTAATGTGCAGCGTTTTAAGTTCTATTGGCCATATGAAAGCTTTCATAGCCGGTACTTACAGACTACTGGAAGCTAGTATTGCTTTTTATTTCCGTTCGTCGGCAGATAGCATAGAGTGGCATACACCTTCCTGGGTCAATCTGTTGCAATTGTTGCAAATGTCTTTGGAAAAGCTGGCATTAATGCCAATTATGAGGAATTCTTCCATGTATACATTGCACGTATTCATTTTATATAAAACGGAGAAGATGCCAACAGTTGGTGACCAAATAACATTCCTGCAAGATCTAAGCCAGCTGGTTGAAGCCTTAAAGACGGAGCCAGCTAGTGAACCGATTTTGGCAGTCGTTTGGGGTGCAATGATATCCTGGGGATGTAAAATTCTTGCTAGAGAACCTCAAAATGGTAGAAAGCCTCTAAAAATGTTGGCCCGACATTTGCAAGTGGTATCAACGCAAGCCGAAGGTTGGGGAGATGGTATTCTGGGTGCTATTGGGCTTAAAAAGGATGTAGTTACGAATAAGTAAATTATAGTGTAACAAGTATATCAGATTATACAAATTTTCTTTGTTACAGGCGTAAAGTTCTTACACGGTGCTTAGCCATTGTAATATATTCACTATTTCCATATAAAAGGTAATTTTCCTATAACAACTTAAATTTATTTTTAGCATTAATCGTTTTTCACTATTTTGACTGTTCTTCTGCAATACAATTATTACAATACCATTATTAAGTTTTAAGCTCGGAAACCAATTAATTTTTTTCATTATGTATTTCTAGTAATACTGGTGATAACGCCGTGCTCAGCGAGGAGTACGAATCTTCCATGCGTGAGCTATCAATGCTTTTGGCTAACAAAAAATTTTTCGACGTCAAAGCTTTGATTGTTCAGTCTGTAGGGATTTTGAACGCAAACAAAATGCCTCAATTAAACGATGTGTCACACTTGGTGTGTCGTCTCATATCGCTGTTCTACAACAATGGTTTCCTCCCTACAGTACCAGAAGTTTGGGAAATGGACTTTAAAATTCCTTATACATAAAATTGATTTCAATTCTTTTCTTTGTTTTTTTTCGATCTACATCTAATTTTTTCCAAAGTTTGGGAAGTTATTTTTTATATTATTATAAAATAGTAATAAGTACACAGCTCGCTACAGTCGAACTCTTATGTTAATCTCTTTTTTTATTACAATATAAAATACGTTTTAACCGCAATATAATACCTACAAAATGTTTGCCCTCATTTTATTTTCAGGCGTTATTTTATTTTGTTCTGTGCTCAATAATTTATAATACGCTGTATTAAAAGATAATATGGAGCACGACTTTAGGTGAGAGTATAGAGATTCAAGATTCAAGCATTTCTTCCCTCAGCGTGTATTAAGTAAGAACCTGCATAATATTTGGAATAAATTCAGTTTTATGAAAAAATGCCGCAAGGTAAATTAATTGCACATATTTGTTAATAGGTATTTAATTCAAAGTTTTTCTTATATAAAATAACAAAAATTTCGGCTGCAAAGTACTTTTTGTCCAAAGTACTGGTAAATATCAGGCACGGCAATTATTTCAAGAGTCTTCGGTGGCAATAATTCTGCGGGAAAACAAAGACAGAAGTTTTGAGTGGCATTAAATTTTTTACAATAGCAGGAAAGAGTGATTTGTGTACAGTGAATGCAGCTGAAACTGATGCCAGGTTAGATTGTATGGGCTTTCAAAATGCCCAGCCCATTTGCCTGTCGGAACCTGCAATTTTGTAGGTCCTAAAGATTCCCCGCCATTTCGGAGTTCAAACCGTTTACATCATGCTCCAGTATAGCTGCAATATCCTACTTTTGTTCTATACTAGAAAAAGCTGGGCATCATACAAGAAGTTTTCAACTCTTTCTTTCTCCTTTAGATTTGCAGAACTTTTACAAAAATTACTGTACGAAATATGTGAAAGGACAGCCACTATAATACGCATTTTTTCACAACCTTTTGCAGCCGTATTTAGGACCTATTAACCTCGATATACTACAATTAACCTGACGGGACCACCTGTTCGATGCAGTCCCTAAAGGTATCCCTCAATTTCTCCTCTATCACAAACGGACCCTCATGCCAGTTCATCCACCACCAAAATTCTGTTTAAGAGATACAATCTTGAATCAACCTGGATACTGCATAAACACTTACTATCAGTACAGAATCCAATTTGTGGCATTATAGTCGTAACTTAGACCTGAATCTGATGTTAGTTGCTCTTAAAATATCTACAACGCGATGTAATCTTATAAATTTGAAAGGTATGAAAATAAATATTAATATTGCAGCTTTTATGGGCAAATAATTATAAGTTTCATAGTTGTGTAACGCAAGACAAAAATCTTCGCACAGAAACACACTTATAGTTACAGCAAAAAAATTTGCAAAACATTTTCTAAAATCCCAAAAAGATGTATCGAAAAGACATGAATTAAAACTCGAAACAAGTTCTAAAAGTTTTTAAAAAATTTACATACATACAAACAAACTGATTTAAGTAACAATAAACCAATAAGTATATACACATTTCGCAAAATCATTCGAAATCGCAAAAAAATAAACGAAAATAAAAATTTAAATCAGCCTTTTCGGAATTCGTATCTGGTGTAAAATGATTTACATAAAAATTACCCACTTTCATAAATGATACTTTTTCTAAAGAACATTTTTTTGCGATATGCTAATAAAAAAGTTGGTCCCCAGTCATGTTTTATTTTATAGCAGATTGTACGAGTATTATTTATAAGAAAAAAAATTACGTATTAGAAATGTACAGGTTCAAAACGAATCGCGTAATTTTTTACTTCATATAAATAAATAGAACAATTTATGTACATAAAAATTATTCACTTTCTGGCAACGGTACTCTTTTAATATGGGACTTTTTACAATGTGTTTTTCGCTGAATAGCAAACTAAAGTTCCGCAAAAAAATTTAATTTCTTATTTTATTTTTTGTCATAAGCGGTACTTTTTCAAAAGGGGACTTTTTGTGCCATTTCTTTATTTAAAAATTTATATTGAACTGACATCTAAGAAACTTGACTTCTATTAATCACGTTTAGCTGATGTTCCGTGAAACAATTTGATATAGAAAAACGCCGTTACATAAAATTTTCTTACAAATTTATAGAATTTCGAATGCTGTATTTATTTTATTATTATATTTGTCATATTATATTATTGCATATTATAAAAACATACATCATTGTGCACACACTTACATACAGTGGCGGAGAAAACATTATAAACAAACTTTTCAACCGAAATGTACAAGTGGTTGTATAATTTGTTGGTTCTAATGAAAACAACAACAGTTATTTAAAAAAAAGTCTTAACTAATGTATAGTTGTATTAATATTTTAAATTAAGTTAAGAAAAAATAATACAAACAGGACGATGAAAAAACTTATTAATGAGTTGATGTAATAAATATAACGAATCCTGTTACGTTGTATCACTTGCTTGGGTCTTCGCTTCATGGAATTTATCGGGTTCTGGCAGGTTTCCAGTCCAGCTGTTGAATACCAATCGTCTTTGTTTTTTTTCCGCCACATTCCTGTTTTATTGTTATGATCGCAAATCGCCAATTATTTTCTTTAAAGAACGCTCTATTGGGTTAAGGTGTGGCCAGTGGCCAGTTCAATACGTCCACTTTATTATCTATAAGCCAATTTTTCACCACCTGAAATGAAGTGTTTGGGAACATTGCCTTTCATGAACTTTCCTTAAGGCGACCGATCCAGTTTTTTGTTGTACAACTTCACCCATGTAAATAATTTTCTACACATGTATGTATGTTTTTTGTATCTAATTTGTATTTTACTCTAACCAATATCACATAAAAATATCTACTTGTGTAGAACTAGTAGAAAACTTTCTCTTAAATTATCCTTGAGGATAGAACGGTTGATTCGGATAAAGTCGTGAATTAACAGCAACATAAGGGTTGGGGTTGACAACGCGAGCAATATCGCTATAAGTGCGACCAGTTCGTTTACTACTGCCGCCTTGACGATGCGGATTGCTGTAGTAATATTGATGATTACCATGACCGCCATAAAACCCCGAATTATATCTGTGATAATCATAACTGGGATGGTAACTGCCGTAAAATGATTTTCTTATCAAGTCTTTGAAAAATAAAGCGGCACCACAATTAAAACAGAAAATTACAACGATTAGTGAAAATAAAAGAACTGAAAATCTCATGTTTCCGGTTACACAAACAAACTTTCGCTTAGAAGATCTTTCTGTGGTCAGGGCTTATTCACAACTGGAAGCTTTCTTATCACTAATGGATGTATTTATACTCATAAATAGCGAGAGAGAGAGAGAGAGAGAGAGAGTAAGGGAATTTTAGAAAAGGCCAAGAAAAAAAGTTGCCTACATTGCACGCCGCGTTTTCCTTACGCATTGTAAATGCTGCTAAACAGATTTATTTCAAGTTCAGTACCTTGTCTCAGTGGCTTAGTGATTCATTTCATTTCCATCTCAATTTTTTATATTATCATGATTTAAATTTCCAAGTTCTTGAAGATCTAAAGATTTGTTTTTTTTTTTTTAATTTGTTTTTATTATGTTTACATTTTTATAGCGTTACTTCTTGGTTCTTGGTCGCATTTATTAGTCAAATTTAAATTCAAATCACGTCTGTACACTAAGACTTATTCAGTCACTCTTCGTATGTGTTATTAAGTCAACTCGGTCATTGCCATGGTTGTTACAAGAAGGTATCTCTCATCAGTTGCCATAATAGACGGATGATGTTAAGATACAACTACTTTTGAAAAATATTACAAGAAAAGTATCACTTGTTCGTCCATTCGTCTGTGCAGACAGATGCCATTTTTTGGTAGTGTAAGATTTGAATTTTTTATTTGGTAAATATGGGCCAATATGTTTTATGGTAATATTCCTGAAGCAAGTGATTTGACATATCGTTATATAAAACGCAAAGCGCCCGAACTAAAAACAAAATCGAGGTATCTCATCAAAGTTTAATAAAGTTTGAATTTCTTTAATAAAGTTGTAATTTTTGACCTCAGGGGTCTAAAAATTTCCTTTGATATAAGAAACCATAATCAATCAAACACTTGATTTTTAATTTTCGTGCAGTTTGTATCCGTCCGTCCGTTTGCGTTTCAGGTGACGATATGTATGTACGTTTTTTGTAATATATGTATATTTATGTATAACACTATGACAACTATAAACAGAAATTGAAATACATACAGTTAGTAAAAAAAAAACTTGTACACTTATCAAATCAGAATAAAGAGAAATACGCTGATAAAACGATATAAAGAAAATAGGGTCCATATTATAAATTAGCATCAAAACTGTTTTGGTAATGTGTATACATATATAAAGATAAAAATAGCAACAACAAAAACGTGTCAATACTATTAAACAAACAAAAAAACTGTACAGTAGGAAAAAACTTAAAATTGCAATAATAAATAAATAATATATATTTTAGTCGTTTGTATGATGACATTTAGCTTCTTTAACGGCTTAAGAGTCTTTTTGGCTTCGAATGGACTAGATTTCTTGTAGCTTCCCTAGGACTAGAAAGGATATATGGAGTATCCTTTAAGGCGATGTTAAGGTTTTTTTTTTGCTAACTGTATATAGACGTACATATGAAAAATCTATTTTTGAGAGCAAAACAATTATACGAAATTGGAGAATTTCGAATCAATAAAACCGTATGGAAGATGACAAATACCTCGGATTTTCTAAAGGTAATGTAACTGATCGCAAGCCTAAAGAAGTGATACCCATATGCCAGTGGAAATTTTGCAGAAATAATAAAAGTTCAAATCGGATTTGCCTTGAAATTTTAACTCCTGTGAAAATGTCGTAGGAAAATAAAAAATTGTATTTAACAAACCTTATTGAATCTTCAGATGGACAACGTTGGAAACTGAAAACGTTCCTCCACACAGTACCATATTTGTATGTTTACAAGAACTGTAGGTTTGAAGGACCAAGTGGTACGATTATGGATATAACTTAATCAGTTTATTGAAGACTTTTAGATTCAGAAATATAGGATGCAAAAAACTCCTTTCATTCTATATTTTATTATACTCAAGAAACTCGTGCTGAAATACTGGTAATTTATCGTTTTAGCATGTTGTTTGGCTTTTCCTATAAAATTACTAAATTCCTAGTTAGGGCGTTTTGCGCTTCACGTAATCAGTTGCAATGAAACATGTACAAACATATATTTACTTAATTTAGGTGAAATGTTCATGGGGATATTCACAAACTTAATGACATTTTCCTCAACACCACCTGATCGTTATCAAACAAAGCTAAAGGCGAAAGAACTGCGCTGCTTCTTAGATTGTTATGGAACAACAATTATGGCAAAAAAAAAAAAAAAAACACCGAAAAATACCCAGCGAACCTGTAGAGAATTATTTCCACATTACTTTTTCCAAATATCGATAAATGTCCATTGATGAAGTGAGGTCAGCGACAATGAAATTTATTCAGACTAGTCAAAAATTCCTTTCTGAAAATGCGAAATTTTTATTTTTAACTTTAATTGCAGCTTTTGCAAATAACGGCCTAAACTTATTTATGTATGTTTTAATGTAAAATAAGTGTTAAAAATTTGCAGAAATTAGCAATAAATATATTCTGTTCTTTTTCTTCTTCTTCAGTCAGTTTTGGAAAATTTTGAGTTGTGACCCTTTTGTATTTAGGGTGCGATATGTATGTATGTACTTTCTTTTAAATTTAATTCAAGTCATGGCGCACAGGGCTTTGTTTCATAGACAAAAATAGAAAGAAAAAACAGTGCCACTATTACATCTAGACAAGGCCAAGTTTAATTACTTTATTTCAATTAAATAGTGTATTAATTTGATGAAGCCAACATTTAAGACTACTTTCATGGGAGTTTAGTATTGAAAAATTAAAATGTCAAATTGATTGCATTCCTACAAGACCGATGACCGGTAGTACTGATACTAAAACTCTGCAGATTTTTCTCAAAGCAATATACAATACAAAATTTCTAAACTTTTGTATATGGATATGTGACACATGTGCAAAAGTACTATATGCGTCTAAGGGCTTGTTAAATTCCTCCCATCTATTATTTCTCGCAGTAATATTTTCTATAACAATCAGAGTACCGAATTAGTTTACTTTTAAAAAGAACTTGACACAGTGCAACATTTTTTAAGGCGCACTTTGATTGCGCTTTCTGATAGACGTCCATGATCTGAAAACCCCATATTGGCTAATTTTAGCGTTGCTGATTTGAACTTAGCGCTTTCCCGGCGAAATTAAGTAACACAAAATTTACGTGCATTCACTTTTGTGCAAAGTGCGAGAGAAATATGTATGTACATTTCTATATGGTAATCACATTGAACAATTGGCCCTAGGTATAAAAAAAAATAGGTTGGCTATTCCATTTGCTATCACTCAAAATGAAAAATCTCATCTTTTCAAAATATTTCTTAAACTGAAAAAGTCTTATGGGGTATCAAATCTCTTATCGTAAAGTGGGATAAAAACACGATCAAAATGCTTAACAAACACGTTTATAGTATTAACGTTATTATGTGTAAAGTCAACAACTTTTGGTTTCTGGCCCGCTTGCTGTCAGTCTAGCGAACGTGTGTTTGACAGCATTTTGATCGTGTCCATCCCATTCATTATATGAGTCTTTGGCAGGTCTCAATACAAAGTATTACAGTCTGAACGGCCCTAAGGAAAGAATCTCTTTATTCATTTATCTAAATGAAGCATTTGCAATGATCCGGTTTAAAAATTCTGTTGATTTTTTTTTTCTGTCAATACTTTATTCAACTCTTTTGATTAGTAATGAAAATTAATAAAAAAAAAAATATATACAAGTATGTACAAACATATGTATGTATGTATGTGTGTATACACCTAATGCGATTATAAATGTGTCATCTTTTTGGAACTTTTTGTGTTTAAATGAAAAAAAGTTATTAACAAAGGTTATCTCTTTAACGTTCTCATATATGTATGTATGTATGTATATGTGTACCTCTTTTGTTTCAGTATTATATGAAATATATAAATAAATAACAAATTTTCGTCTGGCAAATGGCAGATTCAGTTCTTCTTTCAAACCCAAACTCATCGATAGCACAGCAATGAAGAAAGAAAATTTCATCTTGGGCGGTACTTTATTTCTTCTGTTGTTGCATAAAATATTTTGCTCTGATGACATAAAGTTAAAAGTTCAATTGCCAGCCATAACACAGAAGACGGCTGGTTTACCATTAAGCCATCCAACTTATATTAGCCAAACGCCTGTTAATACGAATGCAGTATATCCTTACTACTACTATTATCCTCAATCACAGCTGCCGCATACAGGCGTGGTATATCAGAGCGCAAAACCTGGTCTTCAGTTTCCTTACTATAATGATTGGTCAAATTTACCAGGTTTCAAACCTTCGACGACCACAACGCCCGCAAGTGTCACGTCCGAGGGAAATGCTGGCGATCCCCACAATCCCAAAAGAGATGTAGAATTTATATAGTTAATTATTCTAAGCATATATACATATGTATGTATGTATGTATATGTATGTAAGTGATTAACATTATTTGCGTGAATAAAAAACTAATTTAAATTGACATATGTATGTACTTTCGATCAGTGATGTTTTCTCGAGAACACCAGAAATAATACGATTCGGTTTAAAGAAAATCAAACAGGTATTAAAAGAATGAAAATGCTAAATACGCTTAAGTTTCTAATGTCTCGTTGGGCTAAGAATCATTTGATTTCTTCACCCTTGGAATGTCATGGGACACAACCCAAACAAGCCAAGTTTTTCAGTTGTCAACAACCAGAACAACAATCGCCGTTTCTTATGGCTCAAGCGCGTTCACTTTTTGTAATTCTCGACTATATTATTATGGCTTTGAAGATAAAAATGGAAGCCTGACTTTTTCAACTCCAAAAAAAAATCGTAGCGCAGGGATAACATTTTGAGGATTTGTAAGCTGTTTAAAAATGTGTTTCTTGCTCAAGACGTTTTTGATTTAAAACGGCCGTTATGGGCTTAGCAATTGCTGAAGATTGGTAATGGCAAATGTGATCAGCAATGCCAACTTATGGTGCCCACTGTTGACCACATTCTTGTGATCTGAAAGTCTGTTTTTTCTTCTATTTTATGAAGATCAATTCGTTAATTAAAAAACAAGGAACAAAATTTGCTTTTATACAGAAGTAATTTTTATACAGTTTATGGATTGACTTTCTGTCACTTTAATGGCTCGATTATGGATAGCAACTGAGTTTCATTGGTGTTGCCAGTTGCCAAAAAGGTGTTATAGAAAGCATCTAGCAACCTCAGTTGCTTCTTTTAAGCAGTTTTAGAAACAGAGAATTTTTGGTTGCCGTGTGAATTTTTGAAGCAAATTTGGTTGTAGTTAAAAAAGTGAATAAAGTTAATTTACTTATAAACACACTTAAGTAATTATTTATTGTTTTCAGATTTGGAAATGGCTAAAATAACAACCACTCCAATTCAGAAAAGATTAGAATTTTGATTTTATTTGCAACTTTTGCTGATTTTCACAGAAAAAATGTTATTGTTTGCATTATTTCTGATTGCTATTGTGTCCAAATCCGATTTTCGATAACTTCGTGGCAACTGACAAAAGTTGCCACTCGTAATACAATTTTTTTTTTGTCAGCAAAAAAAGATAGGTTTTCTATACATCGACAATGCTCTAGTCTTTAAAAATTTATTTATTGTTTATTTTTTCCAAAAACAAACAAATTTTTAGCACGTCTGGGTAATAAGTCACACATCGTTCTGACTAGTCAATATTTTGTTAAGACAATATGCTGTTGGAACAAGAAATTCCTTTACTTGGATTGTCATTAAATTGCGTTTCAGAGAACGCCGTAGGGATTTATTTTACGAATTCATTTCTTATAAAAACAAGTGGAAAGAAGAGGTTTCAAAACGACGCAAAATATTAATAGTTCACACTGCATTATTCTTTTGTGCTGGAAAAAACGCCATCTTATCAAAAATGCTATTAATAATAATAATTTATCTAAAACTTTTATGCCGGCAAAATTCGGTGACAAGTTGAAAATAATTCTCTGTCCCGTCCCAGGACATACTCAGAATTCAGGGAACGTGAGAATGTTAACCAAATTTGAAGACATTTTTTTTTATAAAGTGTTTTTTTATATTAACGATATATAAGTCCAGACTGAAAATACGTGTTTGTAAAAGCTCAGCTGAGTAGCTGAGCAAACATTGAACACACAGGATCTGGAACTATCGAAATGAATAACGATTCTACAACTCAACTTAGAAGAAAAAACTGTGAGTCACAGGCAAACTTTGACAGTGATTTCGAATGTTAAATTTTAAGTTAAAATCCGCCAGCAAACAATTCAATCTATTCACTCAAAGTTATTTCATTAATTCGCAACCAATTCAAAGCTTTAAATTATTAACATGTTTTAGAAAAATTTTATTTCTTTTCTATTTCCTATTAAATCCATATTGTCCATTATTATAATAATAGCCGTTTGGCGGACGATTGGCATATGGCGGACCCTTATAGTAGCCCTGATTGTCGTACACTGCAGGTGAGCCATAATGTCCGGGCGGATAACTTCCTACATGTGGATTATTTGGGTAATGATTTGGAGCACCATGAGGATAAATATTTGCACTATTCACTTGGTAGGGCCTTTGATTATAACCGTATGCTCCGTTCGTATAGCCTGTCCCACTGTGTCCACTGTGTGGATAGGCACTATTATAAGTGTAATGTGATCCATAAGGTGGTACATCTGGTTCATGTACTATATCGTGTATAATATCCGCTATAACATCAAATGTTGGCTTGCCTATAGCGTTAACAATTAAACAGGCAACTAATAAAGAAATTTGAATAACTTTCATTATTTCTTTTCTTGTTTTGGTTCTGAATTTCTCTCAAAATTTCAAATATAACTAAAGCTTACAGAGCTTTTAAAACAAGTTTTTATAGCCCATGAGTTGAAAACAAAATAATTTGATAAGATTTGACACTGAGTTGTTTTTTTTTTTTTTTTGTTTTTCTTAGGAAGAGCATCAGGCGAATCAAAACAGTGGAGTGCTGAATCAAAAAAGTTAAACAAGAAATTATAAATGTTTATTTACATATATATAGTATATGTATATATGTATATGTATGTCCAATGAACGTCAAAAAGTGTCAATTATATAATTTCAGAGGTGTTTTCACAGGGTTGAAAAATTCGTATTCTTGGCCTACAATATTTTCATCCTTTAACTGTCTACTTCTTACTCAAATATGAGGTTATTTTTGGCATAAAAATCATTCCGGTGTGTATTAAGTTTCTAACGACTTCTCCAGTCCACATTCTGTGTTGGGATTTCAGTGCACCCGTAGCAGCTAAAAGTTGTGCCTTCTGCTTTCTTATAGTACAAATTGTTGGTTTAGATAATTTATCTGATAAATAAAATTTTTTTCCAGCAAACATGTTGCAGGCATCAACTTTAGAACACGAGGCACAAGATACTTGTTGTCAGTTGACTAGTGCGCATTTCAAACATACTCTGTCCAAAACGCCATTTGTATTATGGAATGGGAAGAAATTTTTTCCTTCGTGCTATGGAATAGCTAATGCAAAACATGTGCTTTTCGCACTAGTAGAAATTCATGAAAACGAAGGGCCGTACTTATGGACGCCCACTGTACATAGACATAGAAATATTTGCAATTATGTATATATGAATTATTGTATATACATATGTACATATTTATGGAACTGTTTATATAGTTCCGTTTAAACACAGGGCTTAATGAAAAAAAGTTATTTTGGATTAGTTATCTATATACATATGTATGTATGTATGTATGTATTTGATGCACATACATCCCACCCTAAATACAAAAGGGTCACAACTCAAAATTCTAAAATTTTCCGGAGAGACAAAAAACTGTTTATGTTTAGTTCATCGTGCAGAAGAAACACATTTAACATAACTGTAGTTTTCCAGTTAAAGAAGATAGTGACGTGACAGAAATTGCTGCAGTAGTTAATTAATTTATGGAAAAAAGTCACGTTTGGAAAATTTTGAGTTGTGACCCTTTTGTATTTAGGGTGCGATATGTTCATACATACATATACTTATATACATGTGACAAAGTCTTTTATCTAGTATCAAAGTCCTCCATTTCTATTATTTGGATAGTATTATGGGGCGAATATTTGTATTCGCTGTATCCGCTTGATGCATAAGACGTTAAATATGTATAAGAAAATACAATTGGGGTATTCAAATGGTAGTTGGATGTTTTAAAATAATAGCACGAACAAATATGACTGCTGTGAGCAACACTATGATGCCCTTTCGAAATTCTGCCACCTGTTTTAAAATGCCATAGATACTCGCAACTTTTTTTTTACATTTTTAAAAGTCTGCTAAAACCATCATGGACCCATTCTGCCTTTTTATATTTTGTAAATTTAATACATAAAATAAATAAATATTTTTAATTTGCCCCAAAATAAGTGAAAAGCCAAAATAATACCTGTTAAGCCTTGTTCGTAATGGACGGCTTAAGTAAAAAAGTTAAGCTGTTCAAATTGAAATGCATCTTTTTCTGGACGATAAAAACGAGCAGCACCAAACTGATGAACAGGCTTCAATAAACGTTGCTAATGATTTTTTTGTTAGTAATCGCAAAGTTATACACCTTGATATGACATATAGCAGCAAAACATGTTAAAAAAGTAATTGATGTCAGGCGATTCTGTTTTGCTATATGTAAAGAATAAAAGATGATCAGTAGGCCGCACGAACACACGAACCGAAATGCTGCTAGCTGCAATTGTCGCCGTGTATCCAGCAACACAATTACTTTGGAGACGGCAGCTACATTTACAGCGCTGCATTTACACGTATTTCAGTAATGCCAAATGCACATTCTTGAAGTAAAACAAAAAAAAAAAACGGAAAAATCCTGTTGAAGATATAATTGAAGACATCTTTCGAACTATAAATAACACATTAACGAATTGTATATCAAATTAAAAATTATGAATTATTTGTTGATAAACTTTACATAGCATTACGCGACAGGCAATAACAGTCGGTCGTACCTACTTAAGCGTGAAAATTATTCAAATAACAAACTATTTAGGCGGCAAAAATTCTGTCAAGTTTTAAAAAACTCGTTAATTTGTCAAAAATCGTAAGCAAAATCGTATCAATTCTGAAAGTTAACACAACAAAGCTTCTGAAATAGGTATATAAATATAAACTTTATAAATATTTGTCTATCAACACGATTTTAAAACAAAAATAATTTTGCAAAGAATTTCAAAGCACCGTTATCTTATACTTGTTTTGTTATATTGTCCACATTATTCTTGTTTTGTAGCTGAGAACAATAGAAACAAATTTGTGAATGGGCGACAGCTACAACGGTGGTTGTGCCGTCGCTGAAATAATCCTTTCCATAAGCACGTGTGTACCTTAACTTTGACATATTGTAGCCCATAGCCTGCTGTTTTGACGAATTTAGAGCATTATAAAGTATTAAGACATTATGAGACAGCCGCTTGAATACCCCAAATATTCTTCTAAAAGCAACAGCATCACTCACGTTACAACAATCGAAACTTTGGTACCTTTTGTTGCCGGGTGTATTTTAAAGAATATTATTAAGATTATCGGCAGACATCACAGTGCAAAAAAAAATCACTTTCATTTGTTGACAATTATTATACTGAGAATTCGAAATTATGTCAATGTTAAAATAATTAAACTTTGCTTCCATTGTTCGTAATCTTAAACATTCTTGACAACAATTAGTTTTTTATTTTTTTTATTTTGTTAATAATTTATTTAGCGGCTTAATTTGTATACGCATATTATTACTTACGACACGTGTTAGTGTAATACACGTGTATTTCAAATAGTCCAATATTTTTATATTACATACATATCGTTACACATTAATATAGGCGTAAAATATACGAGCCAGTTCCCGGTATTATATAGTACAAGTACTCACATTTGTATATACTATATATAAGTGAATGAATTAATAGAAATGGAAATCTGACGCTTTGCAACTATCGTTGATCCATTTTGCTGGCCCTTCCCTTCAAGACTTTAATAAGTCTAGGAACCGGCCCAGCTGTGTCAAGTGAGTGTCAGCAAATTCTGTTCACCCAGCGCATACAAGTATGGAATAGCCTATACCTCTTGTATCTGAGTGTCATACAGTTGGTATTCAAGTGTTCTATGGGCTCCTCATGTAGGTGTCTGTGAGATAATGTCCTGTGGATGCCCCCAACACTGTTCCTATCCAGTTTCACTGTAAGTTGGCATCAAAACGCGAAAACTTTTTGTAAAAGACCTTCACTACAGTTCCACTATTTTGCCGCAATAGTTGCCTTACCGTCCTTTAAGGAGATTCAATAAATATAGTTACATATATGTACAATATCTGGAAATGTAACAAAAAATTTTGTGAGCGAGTTTTTGTTTTTGTCTACGCACGATGAAACAAAATTAAATGTTGAAACAACAAGGGGCCACGTTAATTATAATGTTGTGTACCAGCGATGACCGCACACTGTTATTAATATCACCAGTGAAAGTTTCACTCGTTCCAGAATGTTGCTGACGACATATCTAGCGGTTCTCTCATAACGAAAACAAATACATATGTAAATTGTTTTTCTACAGGTTTTCTTAGAAATGTTTATACGTTTTGCCCGAATCTTAAGCTGGCATTACACGATTATCACTAGTGCTCCAACCCATATATGAATTATCGCCTGAGTGCGAATCGTCCAAAGCACTGGCAGACATAAATGAACGGTTTGGTTTCAAAGCATCAATAAAGTTCCTTTTTTTCGTAAGTATGTACGAGGTTTGTTGAAAAAAGTAGGCTGCATTCATGCCACCCACTATCAGTTTCTTTTTTATTGGTACACTCGTCTCGAAAATATGTTCGCAGGTTAAACTATTTCGCATGTTTAGTTTGTTCGCAAGAGGCATAAAAGTTACAAGTGTTTTGAGCGTTCGACCATTTTTTGCTGTCGAAAACAAAACTGGATCAAAGAATTCACATGAGTTGTACGATAGGACTTTGGTTTCCATGTCCAACTCATATACGCGTGATTCGTCACCATGTATAACCCTTTTTAGTCAATTTTGGTAGCCTTTTACATACATACATACATACATGCATACACATGTATGTAAGTATGTAATCTGTGGTCATTGGACAAAACGTTTTCTTTCTAAATCAACAACTTTTCAGTCGAGCGAAAATGAAAGAAATTTTATACTTCGATATTATATTATTCTTAATGAATATTTTTCTGCTACAACAACAAAAAATTAAGATTTTTTTTGTCAAATGGACTTTAAACAAAAAAATTAAATTCAGCCATGCAAGTGGTTTTGTCAAAAATGTTTTGATTAAATTAGAAAATGAGAGTCCAGACAAGTTTGAAAAACGGACCACTTTCGAAAGAAACGGTTTTTTCGAAAGAGAATTTTGCAAAAACTGGCTAGAACTAAATGAAGACAAGCTGTTTTGTGATTTGTTTTTCATTTTTTGAATTGTCAAATTATTTTCAATTGTCTGAAAAAGGTCGTTTTGTCAAATATGAAATTGGAGAAAAATCTGAAAGGCGTAGAAATACGGGCATTAAACGCATCAAAATGTTATATTTACCATCAAAATGTTGAAAAATGATCTTATCTCGAAACCATTTTGTACAACATTTTAAAATTCACTGTGTTTATTAAACAGATCTCTCTAGCAGGCGCTGCGACCAAAGAAAAACTTGAAATAACCACTAAATATATAATAACTATATATGGAATTATTAATAAGTTACTAATAATTGAGAATATAGTAGTTAAAACTTTTGATCAAGGCTGATCAGAATTTTATTATACAATAATATATTAAAAAGTTTTCAATTAAATGAAAACTTACAAAATAATAACTTAAAAATCCATTTATTAATTTTAATTTTTTGTTCAGCATAACGAAAAATATGTAGGCGCTGGTATATGGTATGGGGCCGCCCTAATACTAACGTTATTACATATTATTATATTAATGTCAAACATGTATGTATGTCAGTAATCCAGTTTTCTTTCCTCCATTAACAACGACAGAAATTTTTTGTTTGTATTCTTTTGTTTGGTTCCACCACCGCTGATAAAATGATCATCGGATTTGTTTTGTTCACACGGATACGGATTCGTGCAAAAGGATACAATTTAAGGGGGAGAAAAGGAACAATCTCGTTCAGGTATATACATATGTATGTACATACATGCATACATAAATACTAAATATGTACATTTGTGTGTGCAGGACTGATCAATTATTCCACCTTTTGCAAAATTCCTGATTTTTCAGTAAGAAATAAAACAATTTTTCAAAATGTATGTACATATGTATGTATGTACAGCCGTCAATATTACCGCAGACTGAACATTTAACCAAAAACAAAGGAATTTTCATTTAAAAATATAAAACTAAGACACAACAAACAAACTTTGCCTATTTAAAAAAGGGAAAAGAAAACTTTACCTTTAATGGAAAGAAAAGCACAATGTATTTATGTATTAGGCCCAGAACAGACGGTGAAACGCACCTGCAACCAAACGCTTTCGCAATTATTGGTTTGAAATCGTTCAATCCAGACAGCCCGCAACCACAAGATGAAAAATTTATCACAATCATTTCGCTGCAGACGTGTGCAAATTTTCCAGTTTAGGGGCTCAAAGGCGAGTTTCCTATCCATCGACGTTTCAAACCGGTTTCAAAATGGTTGCATCATTTGCAGTCTCTCAAATGAGTCTATGGCATAAAATCTAATGTCTTTCAAAAATAACTTCCAATTTCGTTTCTGTAGTGGTGTCCTTCAGTCCGAGCGATTAACGATTTGTCAGCGAAATAACCTCAATTTTCAAAACACTCCTTAAACATATTTTATCTAATAAGAAAATTTCAACCACATTTGGCTTAAAGACAGTAAAGCTTGGCGGAGATCAATTTTTGACTTGAACAAATTTAAGGTTTACAACTGTTGAGTTTTATTTCTAAAATATAAGTACATTGTACCAAGACTAGGTTATATGGAGGAGGAAGGAGGAAGGAGCTAGTAATGTTTCGCTATTTTGGTTCTATTTGCATATAAGTACATACATACATACATCAGTTGACCTGCCATTCCCAATATTGCGTTTTTTTATGTTCTATATTGTATTAATATGGATTTGTTTGTTGGGCTATTGAGTGCTTGTATTTATGTATGTATGTGTCATTATGTATTGTGTGTTTTTTATGTTATTGTTTTTAGTTGAATGTAAAGAATTTTGGCTATTCCTTTTTCCACAGAGAGTCGAATCTCCGACCTCTGGACTGTTGGTCGAATACTCTACCAACTCATCCATCGAGGTCCTCATCATATGTATGTATGTATGTACATATATGTATATAGATAAGGTATTATTGCTAGAAGAATTATATACATATATGCCAAAATAAATTGCAAAAAGAATCCTAGACAAATATTCCATGAAACTTTTCTCATATTAATTAAACAACTGATATTGACACATACATATTTCTTTTTAATTCAATCTTTATTCTTCCTCACAGGTTTCTTTTCGTTTTTTGTGTATAAAAAATTGAAAGTAAAAATTTAAATAGTAGATTCTTTTAACCATAAAAAACCGATACGATCGCTCTAGTGCTATTGCGACACTAGTAACAACACAAAGCCATTATACGTTTGTATATATGTATGTATGTACGTGTGTTGATATGTACATATATATGAATGTATGTAATTTTTCGTAGTTTTGTTAACCCTCAATAAAATAGAGGCATTAAAACACAATGCCAGGTAGGAAGGCTTTTGATGCTGTAACAGAGAAAAAGAAAAGATTTCCCTTTAACAAATACATAATAAATATGTATGTATGTACATATACATATGTATGTATATGTATGTATGTGTGTATGTATGCCCATATGTATGTACATACATACATACATACATATATCCATTCTGTATCTAGTTGTTGCTTTAGAAATTTTTAGTAAAGAAATTAGTGAAATCCAATTTCCTTTGGCATCTTAAGACAAATGAAACTTCTTAAAGTTACATTTGGTGAGAATTTTAGTTTTTTTAATGTACAGTACGCTCTAGATAATTGCAACAACAATTTTTGTATGACACTGTCTATTCCAAAACGTCAACCAAACCGCAAAACTCTAAAACCTCATCTCTAAATAAAGCCTTTAGTAAAGGCTTTAGTAACATTAAAATACATACATATGTACATATCTGGCCCTGCATACGAAAATCCATCTAGAGTGTCAGTTTTTTGTGTTATTTTGCAGAGAAATGAACCGAAAAGCGAGCGCATAAGTAAAAAAAATACTTTTAGTGCCGCTCCACATACATACATACATCATGTTTTATTGAGCAAATTTGTGTTTTCTGTAGGAAAGGAACAGAAAGACCTATAAAATATATATTGGGGTTTCATCACTCTTCCACATAATATAAACTTGAGCAATAAAAGGTGGTATGTGTGAACGGGCCTTTAGGAATCTGGCGCGTTTTAGAATTTCGTTGATGAGAATGTTATTTTTAGCTGGAGCATGAATTTGATCATCGAAAAATTAGATTTTGAATTTTTTTCGATCTTGGGCTTTTCTAAAATCATGTGGCGATATGTTGCATACAAATACAGTTCTAAATTTGCACCTGCAATATTTTTGCAGTAAAAAAAAAACGACACAATCAACCATTTGCATCCTAAGACGGCAGAAGATACAACTTTCAGCTGCTGCAGGCGCACTGAAATCCTACAGCAGAATGTGGACTGCACAAGTCAGAAGAAACTAATGGCCACCAGAGTGGTTATCATGTTTCAAAGGATGAAGAAAAATGTTAACCAATAATACGAATTTTCCAACATAACGAATATATGTAATTGTCACTATTGGACGTTCATTGTATTTCGTCTACCCGACGTTATCTGTGTTGCAATCGCCCCGATGACAAGAATGCAATTATAAACATCTTAATAGTGTCTTATTTTATGAAGCTGTTGAAGTGCTGTAATTGCTAATTACATACTTACGTCCTAAATCAAGCCTGAAAACAATTTTAAACTTTTATTTCATTTAATACCACCCAAATTCCTATAAAATCCAGTTGGAAAAAATCGTAGCACAAAAAGATGAGGAGAAAACTTCCGAAACTTTCGCTATTTAGGCAAAATTAAAACAAGCCAAGTATTTTTAATTAAAAATTGTATTTATTAACCAATAGAACAGAAACTTAAAAAGTAATTTAAAAAAATACTTTAAAACGATTGAAGCGTAGGAATAACAAAACCTGCAAAAAAAAAAGAAAGAAAGAACAAAGTCTTTTATTATATTTTACCGAATTGTGGCATCTAAAATTAACAAAATAATAAAAAAAAAAAACAAAATTAAAACACATTGATTAATGATATGAACGAAATAATAAAAAATGGGGGGTAGAAAAAAGCTCATTAGGTAAAAATTGTGGCTTGAAAAAATGATGTCTGTATTATAGATTTTTTTACGTGTATTGGCTTTTATTTTTAGTTATATAGTAATTTATAAAAATGCAACTTAACATAATAGTTGAACATAATAATAATCAGTTTAGGTGCGCATTGTTAAAGACATAATAGTTACCAATAACTTAAATTAGATACATAATTTTAAATTAACAATGATTTTTCATAATGAAGCCTTATTAAGTAATTTCCGTAGCGTGTAATGTTTAAATTTGTCTAACTTAGTGGGTGATACTTTTACGTCAATTTTGGCATTTCGTTGTGGGTTTTAGATATTTTTTTCTTAATAATTCATGTGCATCGTTTCGCGGAGAAATCTGCAACTGTTTATCAGAATTAAAGATAAATAGAAGAGAAATGTTTGTGTGGAAAAAATTAATACTAGAAATTAAAAAAGAAGTCCAAGCAATCTCAGAGCATCCAAGATAAACACGAATGACCATAAAACTGTAAAACGAAATTTTTAAATTTCACATCAAAATATTTAAAATTTAGGAGTTTCTTTTTTAAAATATGCAAACAATGTTTACGATTAAAAATTGTAACAAGCAGTGTATCTTTTTTCTTTAAAAAAAGCCTTGTTTCATAAAGCCAAAAAGAGCAATGAAAAGGAATGCGAAAAAGGCTAAGGAGGAGCAACTCAAGGCTAAAAGTGCAGCAACGAAAGTTACTTCTTTTCTCTTAATTTGTCTATGTCTTGTGGGATATAAACGACAATTTTTACAGTTTAAAAACTCAATATTCTTTTTTATGTTGTGTTTACCTCCACTCTAAAAACGAAGCTGACTTCTGTGACAAACAATGACCCTATATGGTTGATTTTTATGTTTTGTTATCTCCACCACTACCATGAGTTTGTTGCTGTTTTGGCAATTTTTCCTGTTCTGGGGTGGAAATGCTTGTATCCAAATCTAAATTATTTGCAAAAAATTGTTCTGTGGTCATAAGAGGAACCTTTGCAACCTCATGAAATATTTTATGAGAGTATTTATTTCTAATAGTTTTAACAGTGCCTTTCGGCTTACGGTGTACACCGGCGTTTAGTATTGGTACAATCTCTGCGAAATCTTGCAGTTGATAGCCTGTATAAAAAACAAGCGTATTCGACCAGGGCGTAGCCTCACCATGTAGCCGTAAGGCCATAAAAAGCGCAGCACACGCCATCTTTGAATCACTCAATGTAACGCAGTCATAGTCCATTAAAGATAATTCTAAAATATAACGAGCTAAAGTTAAGGTAGGTATCTGGGTTCTGACACAACGGGCATAACGTCTGAGAAAGCGATACGAAAGTGGTATACCTAAATCGAATTGTATAGTCTTAAGAGTAATCACTTCCATTTCAATAAGCTCTTCGTGTTTGTATGCTCCATCACAGATATAGAGGAAATCCTGGACCAGAGGTGGGGTTCTCTCATCAAACTTACATGCAATGAAAAGAGCAGCTGCACCCAACAATTGCAATTTGTCTTTATTTATAAGCTCCTTACACAGAAAAAGATCCACTATTTTAACAGCCAAATATAAAGTTTCATGGTTAAGCTCAAATGTTTCTTGAACTTCGACCATCCAATCGACCAGTAAAGAACGCATCCATTTCGATATGTGAACTTGCCGTTCCATATACTCATCAATTTTAAATTCTGATTCTCGTTGTTTCAAGTAATTGAAAATATCTCGAGCGTAGTGAGGCACCAGGAAAATATCATTCCAATTTGCTTTGTCTATGTTCTCTACTCCTTCAGGCCATTCTTCAACGGCCGAAGCCTTCGCATCTTCAACTTTTGAATCATCAGTCTTATTTTGTTGTTGTGATAGGAGAGATCTCCGCTTAGCTGCTTCAAAATTGGCAGATAGACGTAACGAATCACTTCCCGATAGGTCTTCTAATGCAGACATATATAACGATTCTTCAGTTTTGTTAAACTCATTAGAAATTCGTCGGACAGGTTTATTGACCACTTTTTGTACTGGATGATGTTGGGGTGGCAGAGGAGCAGCTGGCGGTTCATCTTTATTTTTTGTTTTATTTATCTGACAATTTGTTTGAAGTTTGTTTGCCTGTTCTTCCATAGAAGCCTTTTGGCCACGAGTAGATGCGCGTGTTGCTATCTTCGTGGCTGCAGGTACCATTGGCTTCTGAATAGCTCCATGATTTGACCCTTGTTGTGCTATGATATTTTGTGTGTCTTTTAGTATTTGCACTGTTGCAGCATTTTGTTTTCCGAAAAGACTTTGCACTAAATCTTTCTTTTTTATTTGTTGCTGCTTAGCGTCCTCTTCGGTGTGTGGAATGGTGAATTTATTGTTGTTAACATTATTCGTGAGATTTCCTAAAGCTGAACGCTTGATTTTATCGTTTTTCTGTGGGCTGCTTTCAGCTTTCCGTTTTGCCCGCGTTTGTATCAGATCGGCATTTTGATCTTGCAAATTATTGGCAGCGCGTCTCGTAAGCCCTTTACGTGACAATGGCATTAATGTGGTGTTAGCTACGGATTGTTTGGAAACTGCACGGGTACTCTTTGTGGGCGCCATTTTTTTATATGTGTTTGTTCTAAATGAAATGCAATTAAACCTATTTTAAAGGAAAACAGGAAAAATTAAGTATAAATACCTTCTTAATTACATTTACTTTACAAGTGGCTTTAAAATGTTGTTCCTTCTCGGCTTTGAATTCTATCAAGCAAATTTCAATTATTTATCTTTATCTTAATTTCATGTTTCTAAAATTATCAATGTTTATGAAATTTGTTAAGTGATATTTGAATTTTTACATACCTCTGAATTATATTGAATAACACCTGGTGTTTTTCTCAAGCGCTTTTATGTTTAATTCTGCCGCTAAAGTGAAGTAACGGCGCTTACAAATCTTCAAAGAATACAAGCGCATAATTGCAAGATAACACTGAAGTTGGCTGCATTTGAAGTCAATGGTTGCCAATAATTTTCAAGCTCACTAAACAAATTTCGCATAGCAGGAGCGCTGCCATTTTCTATATAATAGTGCAAAACCTGTACTGCTTAAAATTCTATATATAGTATTTTGAGCCGAGACCCAAATTTAAAAACTTGATGGATACAATTAATGTATGTAATATACATACGCATAATTCTTCTATATTGTATTGTGTGTAATATGGCAAATTAGTCTTCACTTCAAACTCAAATATATCCACTCTTTGAATCTTGTTTTCAAGCTTGAAACAAAATATATGAAGGCATTAGACTCTTACTGCTTTACACTAAAAATCTGTATTCAAATCATTTTCCGTAGCGAATCGTTCACCTCGAAAGTATAGGCGATTGGCCAATAAAGGGTTAACTTTTGCTTTTTGAAAAATGAACTGTTACTATTTTAGTTTAAGCACTTACCAACACTGTTTTCTTAATGTGTAACTACTATAGCATTTTGTGCGGGCTTTGATACACATATAAATCGGTAAAAAGTGAATATAATTAACAACTAAAATTTAATTAAAATACATAGAGTGTTTTGTTTTAGTGTATTTTGTCGACTTAACAAATTTTATTGCAGTGATCGGAATACCTTCAAGTGTCTAATTAGTTTTGGTAAGTTCCATTAATTTTAAGTATTAAATAATTCAGTGCTGGTTTTTCAGTTTTCACCACGAAAACAATTGCTTTAATATCCAAAATAGATCAAAAATTAAAATCCTACATACATATGTACCTACATAGTCATGAAATTATGTATTTACTTAAGTATTTATAAACATATCAATGTGTATCTACATATGTATGTACATATGTACATGTGTAGGTATAAAGGAGTTTTATTAGAATACGGGTCAGTTAATGTAACATATCTATTGATCTTTAAAGTAGGACTCAAGCATAAATTTTTATAAAAAATCCTACATATGTATGTGTGTGTGTTTTGGAAAGACATTTTGTTAAGTTTCGTGATAAAAATAAAATGACTTGCAAAACGGCTCCAATTTTGAAACGGATCTTGGGAAAATCTCATTCATTAAAAATTTTTGATAAATTGAATTTAAATTCAAAAATCATTTCATTAATTTCCTTATGAATAAAGCCATACATTCCAGCAAAACTATAATAATTTGCTGATTGTATATACATACATATGTATGTATGTGCATAGGTATGTATATATGTATGTATATAGAAGAATTCGACTACATGGTTTCGCTACAAACTCTATTACGTACATATGTAAATACGTATCACCAGGTCTTAGAGTCTCTGGATTTCTTGTCCTTTTGTGTAACAAATTGGTTTCTCTTTAGAATGTTTTAGCCAGTAATTAGTGGCAGGTGCTTTCTTAATGCCCGGAAACTAAGTTTTGTGAGAAGTGCGTGGTAGCATCAACCCAAAGCTATTGAAACATGTTGCTCCCAACCTTCATTGTGCGAATACGAAGATTGTTAAAGGATAGAACAAATATTGCTCATGTTTATAGGCATTCCTTTGTATTACATGTCATTTTGTATTTTTTAGTTTACGTACATATGTATATAACTAAAGGATATCTCTCCCAGTCTCATATTCATTTATGTATATCATAAAATTATATTTAGTACATTTAATAAAACTGAAAATGTTTTATAACAGATAAGCTTATTTTTAGTTAAATAAAAAAGGTTAAATATAAGAATTTTAGATTTCACTTCCACAATTTTATAACACCATTTCGAGCTGCTGAAGCCACATAAATTTGATCTTTATCGGTTTTACACATGAGCAGATCTGTAATAGCATCATGATGACTGGCTGAAGGCATCTCAGGACCAGAACGGGGATTCTCTTCACTGGAAGCTCTAAGCGAATTAATATCGCCCATATTTCCCAATGAAATAATTTGCTCCTCTATAACTTGACTTCCCTCAATTAAACGGGAACTAAACGGAATATTTTTAATAAAATTGATTTTAAAATCCAGCAAAACTAAAAACCAAAACAAAAACTTACTCATAATTAAAGGAAATATCGCTAAGATTATCCTTAGCAGAGGGTACAATCAATGAAGACATTTTTGGCTGGGTTATATCCCAAAAACGCAAACGCTGATCTGAACTGCCAGTTATTATAAAGGGAGCGCTATCGACTACACCACTTAGGACGCCACAGGTGGTAGCGGGATCATTCTTGAATATTGAAATTTAGTTGGTTTTAGAGTAAAAAACAAAACATGTTGACTTAAACTTACCATGCTAGTGTAAGACAAAACGGGGGCAGAACTTGCCCATAAAACTGTATGGCGATGACCGGTCTCGATGTTCCATATAGATACCTCATTGTTAGACTGTGAAGCTGATATAAGACATGATGGTTCTGTGGGATGACAAGCAACCTTTCGTATCCACGAATCTGCAGGATGTTTTATTTCTGCTATAGGTAAACGAAATCTTAAGTCCCAACAGATATGTTTGCCACCACTTGTGCCCGTTACCAACCAGGATCCGGTAGGATCTGCACATATGGTTGTAATAACTCCATGCCTCAATTCGTTCTGCAAACGCCAAGCACTATTCTGCATCCGTGTATCCCAGGCTATTATCCCACCATATAGTGTGGCATATATAATCACACTTTGCGAACTTGGTTCATATGAATGCATGTCAACAACAGGTCCATCGTTTTCACTGAAATCGAAGTAAATATTCTTAGTTTAAAAATTGTAAAAACCTTTCGAGTTGTTCTTACTTTTGATCCAAATGCAATGCCTGTTGCAAAGTCATTTTTGAAGATTTTCGATCTATACGCATTATTAGCAAACTTCCATCCTTGCCACCTACAGCCAGCGATTGCCCGTTGTCGCAGGCAGCCAACGAATAAATCGGAGTATTAGCGACATAGACTTGTCGTGATTTGTTTATACCGTTATTTCCACTTAATTTATTAGCATCCCATAAACGAACCGTACCATCTATACTGCCACTAGCAAAAATTGACCCATGCGGTTTGAGAGCTGTCAGTTTTATGACGGACTCAGAATGTTCATGTAAATGAGCGACCATAGTCCCACCCAAACGCCATCCGTGAGGATAGGGGCTGTTTTGTTTGTCCAAGTGACTACGTTGCGACAAGGCCAATACATTGTAGCGACTTTTCATTTTGGAGCGCAAGACTTCCAAATCCTTGCGGCACTCGGACGAACGCTCTGAAACATTTTTATATCTAAACTTTGGAACTATTGTCCGATAAACCGAATAAAAAATTAAACTTTTTCAAAATTTTAAATAGAAATAAACATCTTTAAATTATAGTACTTTCAATTACTTAATTACATTTTCATTAGGATAAAGTTTGGTGTTTGTAAATTATTGCTGTGATTGATAGTTTTAAAAAAGACAATAATTTACAGAAATTAACTTTAGTTCGGTTTAAAAAATATAAAAAATTATATATTTTTATTTGGCTGCTTAGATGATAAACGTTTTAAATTATTCAATTGGTTAGTGTTTGTTAATTTAAATTTTGGTTTAATTCAGGCTGTAACTGAAATAAACGCAAGAAACTTCAATGCATATAATATTGTGTATACATACTTTCATACATACATAAATACATACAAACCTTTAACATACATTAGTTTCTATTTTTCCTACATTTGCAAATAACCATTTCATCAAACAGCGGCAACTCTAAAGAAATTATTTAGGTAAAATACTTACCTTGCCAATAGTTCCTTTCTGGCATGGTGTACTCGCCTAACGAAGTTGCGGCGCTAACAGTTGTTGCCTTCGCACCCAAAACATTAACACCAGAAGCAGGACTGCTTGATAAACCGCCGCAAGGTGAAACCCCCACATCGGACATGGGGGAGGTAGGAGTAATGCCTTCGCTTACTCGAGTCTCCAACGTCATTTTGGTATTCAAATGTTTATCAACCAAAGGATAATCATGACAAACAACAAACTTTCGATTTAAACTGATTTTACCATTAGATGAAATTGACGGTTCTTCATCCTGTTGAGATTTGTATTTCAGTTTCACTAAGAAATTTTTCATTGCCAGAAGCTGCATTTCCACTTGCTCGGTTAAACCTTCTGAATTTAAACGACAGAACAGCTGAAAAGATATCTTTGTTATTGAAAAATTTGAAGTGAGTCCAAACACTTGCTTACGTTGCTTAACGTTTGACCCATATCGCCGTACTGCGGTAACAAACCTGGCCTTGTATTACTGCGTATTTTGGCTCTCTCTTCTAAAACATGTAAGATTTTGTGAACGTCTGCAAAACGCAAGACCATATCAAAAATCTGACGCGGTATTGGTGAGTGTATGCAATCTAATAAAATATCAGGCTTTTCTACTTGAATCAAAGGCGTTTTTAGAAATTTTACCAAAGCGGGCATTATTTTGCATTGCACATCTATAGCAGACAAAATTCTTGCCGTAGTTGCTATCATTCCGCATATTTCATGTCTTATCCATAAATTAGGATGGCACAAGTAGCAGGCGGCGTCTTTAATTATTTCGGTGACTGTCGGTTTCTTAATGTGACCCAATTCGATAAGAATGGTAACGGCTTTTATAGACTTGGCAATGACAAATTCTTCACGGTCTGTAAAACCCTGTTGTAAAAGGGGAACTAAAATATCTGACACTTGCCAACCCACAAAACCAGCCACACCCGCTATATTGTCATAAAACGAACCTCTTAAGTTTTTGTCCTCATCATTAAGGAATGTTGTAATATGTGACAAAATAATATCATTAGCTGAATTGAAATATAAATAAATATGTATACAAATGAAAATATTAATAATGCGGGTTATGGTTTAACTTACCCTTTTCTTTGCCGAAGAAAGCGCAAAGGTCGCAAATATTTGATTCCATAAAAGTTTGTTTGACGATAGCTTTGGGATCTGTTAGCAAACACAGTACGGTCTGACGTATAATTTCATGTAAAGCATTAAGCTCAGCTTCATAGCGTCTAGTTGGCATATCATTTGGCGAATTACGTTGGGTTTCTTCCAAAAAATATATGGCAATTTTAGCCAGTTTTGCTATATTTCTCGCAAACGCTACTCTAACAATTACAGCACTATGATCGCAGTTTGCTAACTGGATAATTGCTGGTAGTATATATTCCGGGAATATATTTGCATCATTCATGGGTATATCTTTCACCATGCTTAGACAAGCAGTTAGAGTTTCAATAGCTTGGACTTGCACTTTAGCAGAAGAGTTTTGTGCCAAATGAAGCTGCAAATTGACACAATTATTTAGAAAATTATAGTATTAATTTAGGAATTGTTTTGCTTACTATGTAAGGTAATATACGATCTAGTATAGTTTCTGACGTTGTATACTTTGAAAATTTTTTCAATATTTCCAAAGAACATATTTTGGTATTGGATTGTTTTAAGCCTCTGATACATGAAGTTACGACAGTTATTATTAATATCAAACCGTCTTGATCTGGTGTCATATTGGCACATGTTTCTGCATCCGTCTTTTCTTCCTCTTTGTTACTTAGATTCGTTTCATTTTTCTCACTACATGTTTCGGATTCCGGTGTTAAGTCTGAACATTCTCCCGATGTTAAAGTTTTAATACAATGATTAATATCGGAATGCAAACGCATAATTTTATCATCTGGTGACATAATGGGCGATGATGAAAACATTTGCAAATATGACTGCAAAAATGAATAAAAATATTCTGGAAATAAGCGTCCACGTTCTTGGTCCAAATAGTCTTCGGCACTTTTGCGATTAATCGAATTTAAATCTATCATAGAAGAAAGCAGATTTCTTAAACGTTCATTTTCTATTCCTTTCAAATGTTTTTCCACAAGCTCTCGTTCTCCACTGCGATAATTCAATAATTGGGAAAATTCAAATGGGGCAGTGCCTTCGGTCCATAATTCCAAAAGAGCACACCTTAAAATAACAAAAACATATTGAATTGTTTTGCATTTTCTATTAAATATTTCGAAAATATCCGAATTCTTGAGTCAATCGCAAATGGCTTTTAACACATTGCTGTTTAATTTTACAAACTGCTATTATTCTTTTCAGAAAAACTTTTTTTTATGTTTCAAAACTAATTCTCGTTGGTTTTAAAGAGAATGGAATACGATCTTTTTTAACTTAAATAAATCAACAAAAATAAAAAGCCACAACAACGGAAGATATACATATGAATAATATTAGTAAACAAATTAATATACTAAATATATTTTATGTGATGCGATGAAAAAAGAATATAGCTCAACTTTGAGCTCAGTTACTTTAAATGATATTATTTAGTAACATCTAACATTTGATTGATTGTTTGTTCAGTTTGAGTACTCACCCTGCAGAGAATATATCCATACCTGGTAACAAGGTATTACCGGTATAGTAAGGTCCCAAGCGTATAATAGAATCTGTAGGAAACATTGAAGCATTACCATCTGCATCATCAGATGATAACGTTTTAACAAATCTTTCGGGGGCAATATAGCAAGTACGTCTTCTACTTGTGTCAAAAAAATATGTGTAATCTGCAGGATTATCTTCCGGCAAGTACGTAGGCTTAAATGAGGCAAAATCAGACAAAAGGATCCAATTCCAAGAAGTTATTAAAATATTTTCAAGCTTAATGTCACCATGACAAATTTTCCGATTGTGGCACTGGTTTAGAGCACATAAAATTTGAAATGTTATCCACTTCTTTTCCAAAACAGTTAAAAATGGTCGGGTGGAAACACGATCATACAGGCTGTGCTTCACATATTCCCTCATAATGTAAGCAGCTTTGTCGGTGAGCTGAGATATAAGAAGTAAAGTGGTTATTGAACAAATATTTTTGTTTACTGTTTTTAAAATATTCACCTCAACTCTTTGAAAAGGCAGACAATTGACAGCATTCGCCAAAGACTTCTTTATGTAGTCAACGCGTTCCTTATGGTCTTCTAAAGGCAATGTAGGATCATGCTTTACAAATACTTTAACTACAATTAAGCCTTCTTCGGATTTTGCCTTTGCCACTTTGAAAAATCTTGTGCTTCCCATACTAAAATTAACAAGAAAATTAAGCAAGCGCAATTTTGTTAAAATTTTTTTAAGTTTTACTCACTTTGAGTCGAAAACAATTTCACTGCCAAACTGTCCCGAAAAATAATGTTCCACGGGATAAATTTGTGATGGAGCTATACCTACTAACTGATTCCCCATTTTAACTCAGTACTTGATAAAATAATTAACAATATTTATTTGTTTCTTGAAAACAATTTATTTTTTACACTTTTGTTGACAATTAAAAGAGTGTAGTATATGTGTGCACATATGTGAATATGTACATACACACATATATGTATGTACATATATAAAAACGCAGTCTTTGTTATCAGTTGTGACAGCAGTAAACAACTGTTAAGACAATGTAATGAAAATATTAAACTAAACATCACCGAAAAGTATTGCCAGTCTTAAATTTGTATTATGCTACGCTTACACGTTTAAGAAATTACTTAACGCTGCATTCACACAAGTTTTGGTGATTTTTACATGTACTGCTTATTTAAAACACAAAAATTCAAAGCTGTGACGTAGACTCCACACAAAGTTTAGAACGATTTATTTTGAAGATGTCATCAAGAATCTGATCTTAAAACTGTGATCAGCTGTTTTCTTGAACTTAAATTGAAACACCCAATGAAATAAAAATTTGAAAGCAAATTCTCATCAAATTTAAAAATGAGAATTTAAAATTTTAAGGAAAATTCAAGACTCACGGGAAGCACATGAAGATGTCATTTTGAGAGAGATAACAAGAAGTATGTATCCTAAGACTACCATGTGGGCCACACAAAAATTTATATTGGTTGAATTATGATACAGCGGAACTCCTTTTTATATCCAGGTTTCAAATTCTATAAAGTTGCAATGATATACCAGAAAATTCTCTTGAGAAGTACGCAGTTCTTGCGGCTAGCTCAAAGATGAGTTTGAACATAAGACAAAGATATACAGATGCCGTTTAAACTTGCGAACGAACTCAGCGTGCTTGAGGCGGAGCCACCGACAAACTCTAAAAGCTCCAGAGTTGGTGGGTGTGCATATGTTTAGGGATAAAAGGGGGATTTCCTTCGTTTGTAATCCGATAGTTCTCAAGGTTGTTGTTAAGAAAGCAAAAATTAAAGTGAAATCTAATCGATAAGTGCAATATAGCCCTTAACATGATTGTCAGTCCCAGAGAAAGAAGTAGGCAGCTGTTTCATTAATGCACTCGCAAAATGTAAAGTATGGGCACTGGAAAATATTGTAGGCCGCATCTTGTAGCTGGAGATGCTAGCACGGTCTAACCAGTTGGAAAAGCTACCTTTATGGAGGAAATATCTTCCTCTCCCTCTTGCTCCTCAGTTTTTTACATTATATATTTTACAACGATTTTTTTAACTTATAATATTTTGGCTTGCGAAGGGTCAGAGTTGGCAGCTTACTGGTAACCTACTGCTTTAGCACTAAAAAGGAATGTAATAGAAAGCAATAAAATAACCATTAAACATTTAAAGCGATTAAAATTTTGAAACGAAAACATCTATAAAATATATTTTAATTAAAATGTTTGTCCTATTTTAAAGTATAGTTTAATCCAAAATAGGGAAAAGTTACCAATATTTATGCGTTGAATAAATAGTAAATGTTTTATAATTTTCCGTGACGACTTTGATAAAGTAAATTTTTAAAACGCTCCTTTCTTTTTGTTTCCATGCGAACCCGTCTCAAAATATCTTGTCTTACTCCGTTACCTAGAGATACATCATGGCAGTCTTTAGTGGGTGATAAAATATTCCAAGAACCAAAAATTGTGTCTATTCCATTGCAAATACGGCAAAATCCTTGAAAAATATCACTAATTAACAAATTATTTTCCATGGTTATTGGCTGATTCGCACATACCTAAAAATGTGGACAATATTCCTTCGCTTTTCTTTTGGCCATATAAGTAAAATGGTCCACCCCATTGCCGTAAGGCACTTCCAGTAAATTTCCATTCCATGTCAATAATTTTATGATGTTTTGCCGGTATGCATTCCGAAATATTTACCGACAAAACTTTATTGTTTATTTCAGCCGGAGAAATGTAGCGATTTTTGTCTTGAAGAAATTGCATGTCAAAACAAAATCCCAAAGTAGCTGAGCTCCATGAACCAATGATATCACAAGGCACTCCTTTTTAAAATTGCAAAATATTAATTCAAGTTGCTAAAATTAGTTTCTAAACTGTTCTACCATCTGGGTGCTCGTCATCATTATTCTCATGATTCCTCATTTTTTGTATGTCCTCTAATTTGCTTAAAACATGATCAAAAATTGCTGCTAAGTTTGAAGCTGTAAGGCCTTCTATATGCTGTTCTACACTTTGATCGGTGTCATCAAATACTTTTTGTAAATTTTGTGAAAGGGTTGACTTGAATGCTACCGTACCTGGAATCGGCGTTTCTAATATAAAAGCCGCTTATTCATTTAAACTTAAATTTTCTTGATGAAGTTAGTGCTTACCTTTGGTTCTTTTATAATTTTCAATAATTTTAGAAAATTGATCGTCAGCGTTGGAATTTTCTGTTTTGGTTAGTATTTTAGCTAAATCCAATGCAGTCGTATTCATTTTGTGCGCAACATCGCTGAAACGATTTCCGCCAGTACTGCTGGGAGCCGATGAATTAAGACTTATTTCTAAAGCTTTAGTCAAGACTGAGGGATATAATGAAGTGTTTTGCAAAACTGTTGGGGATGTCTCACGCCTTGTTATTTGGTTTGAAGAATCGGAATAGTTGTAATCATAATTCGGATCTTCGTAACCAAAGATCTGATTAATTTTTCTTAGATAGTTCTCTTTCCAATCTCTATTCGAATATTTTAATTTGTAGGGCATTTGATTTTCAAATAAATCTTGTTCTATTTCATAGTCATTAACTTTTGATATATCTCCGTTTGATGGATAAAATCCATTTTGTTTCACAACATTATGCTTCTGATTTTTAAATTGTTTTTTTAACTTATAAGTTGTGTCTTTAAAACGAAGATCCGATGCAATTATCTGTATGTCTCTCACAAGAAGTATAAATAAAGTGACGATTATTTTATTTGATGTTTCATAACGAAACATTTCATTTTCAAAAATAAATATGTATTAAGAATATAATTTTAAGTTCTTTTTTCCCCAAGCTGATATGTTGATTGACAAATGATTGATAAGATTGCCAACATACTTACATACATACATGTGCATTTACATTGTGTGTTTTGACTCAAAACGTTTCTTTTGCTCGAATTATGTTTCCAAAATCAATAATTTATTTCTTTTTGCCATTATTTTATAGAAATTATGTTTCCCAATATTTATTACATATGTTAAGTAATTATAATATTAAATAGTTTTTTTTATTTGATAGTTAAAGAATTGACGTAATCTCTTATGATTAGCAGTAGTTCCCACATATGTAAATGTGTGTGTGTGTATACCAGTTTTAAATTATGTTAATTCGGGAGAGTCATATGGGAAAGCTCGAAGCTTGTCCCGGTAAGCTCTCTATGGCAGACTTGCCAAGTGGGTTTTTGAAATATAACTATTATTTTATAGTCTTCATCCACACATGTAATCCATATCATTAATCTTTCCACACATTTGAGTTTAACACTCTGGGTTTAATACAAATCAAACTTACTGATAATTTTTGATAAGACATCCAGAGCATAATATAGGTATGTTTCTCTAATTTCGTGACTTACAGTTATCCCAACCTATAAGAAGAAATGTCAGGCTCTTTCCTACAGATTGTGTAATTGATTTACATCAGCACTTGCCAATATGAGGTAATCTGATGGTGGACCAACTCCACTTGCTAAACTTGTCAACGGCTCACAACTACAGCTATGTATGTGCCCTACCAGTCAAAGATATCGGGCCATGTATGTAATTCCACAGACACTAAAAGAAAGACGAGACATCTAAATTGCTAACTTGAAATCCTCTAGGAACATCAGGCCTGTACCTTCCCCAACATCTAGATGCCTACGAAGAACGGAAAACTGTTGCAACATAACAATACGGCCCCATCCTGCGTGTTTAGGATGCCAGCACGTTTCAAACAAAGCAGGCACTTCGATCTATGACGAACACCAGGATGTTTCAGGATAACCCAGGTGCACATTGGCCTTCGTTCTGCCAATTGAAGTTTCGGAAAAACCAGGCACGTTAATCGAGGAATTACTTCCCATACATATACCGAAAACCAGTACAACTGTTTGATATACGCCAGGACGTGCTGTTTTACGAATACGAATAATATATTTCTCTGAAAAACATTCCTTTTCATGCAAATTGAGATCTCGAGGGATCCCAAATTTGAGTGAGGAAAAATAGCTTCAGCTTCTAATAATTTTTTCAAATTCATAGCGAAACTCGGCTAAATTCCGAGTATATATCTATTTCTTTTTATTCGTGAAATGTTGAAAACCATAATTTTATATCCAAGAAAGAAAATTAATTAGTTGGGATCTCAACCTCCTCTAACTCTAATTTTTTTTTAAAGGTGTTGAAATAGAATATGAAGAAAACATAATTCTGTAAAATAAATTTTCTATATGCCTTTCGGAAATTAAAGTAACGATATGTACATTCAAATACTATATAAAAGTGTGAAAAATTGTGCAACTCCGTACTCGTATAAATATTAAAATTTAAATTGTCAGGACATTACTGAACATAACAAAATGAATTATTTAATCAATATATTTTTAATAATTTCTTTTATAATTTTATCCAATACTACATCTATTGGTCTCAACGATGAGTTGCAATATATAAATGTACAAAAGCGTAATAAAGTTAACAACTGGAACTTTGAGAACAGAAAAAGAAAATCAAACGGATATATGCCATTGTATGATGAATTCAAAAAAAGGCTGGACAGCTTTAACGCAGGTTTGCTTCAGAATAACGACAAGCAGGCATTAAATAATGAAAATCTCTACAGTCAATTTGCGGATGAAATTATCAAAATGCGTTCAAATCGAGGTTTTCTCTTTGGTGGAACAAACAATTCAAAAGAGATGGAAAACAAAAAGCTAACGCAAGCTAAAAAACACGCAAAAGAACACAAAACGCGCTTGAGAAAACGTGAAAAATTTAATGACTTCCAATCTACGAGTAGAAAGAAATCAATTATGGGAGAAGTACAGCTGGGAAATTTACATATATAATGAATATAAGCGACAAATAAAAAAAGCGAATGCTGCTTTTGCCTAGAATACTATTTTAGTATTTGTATACCACTATTAATATATGTACTATGTGTACATATGTATGTACACTCTTATAACTAATTACCATTTACTTGAGATACATGATCACGAAATATAACTGAAAATTAAAAATAAATATTTTCTTTTCATATACAAATTTATTCGTTTTTCATTATTTTAAAATTTAATTGCTAATCTGGGACATTTGTGATACGAAAAATAGAGCTGAAAAACTAAAAATTATTGTAATATTCATCCAAAAAAAAAACTTAGGCATCGTTTCAGAACCATTGTCGAGTACGTAAAATATGCTACATATCACTTCACCTTCACTAAGATTTAAGTTTTTATTTTCATATATGGGTAATAAATTTCAGTGTGTGGCACAAAAGATTCTTTAATAGTTTGCGGAGAAGTCCATCGTACTAAATAGAAAGGACTGCCTGGCTTATAATTTGTTCCCGATAAACGCCCACCGCCAAATGGTTGTTGCCCCACAATAGCTCCTGTTGATTTATCATTAATATAAAAGTTACCGGCTGAAAATTTAAATTTTCTTAAAGACTCTTTAAGAAATTTTTCATCTGTGGCAAATACTGCTGCTGTTAGAGCGTACTTCGAAAAGTTACAAACCAGTTCAATGGTTTGGTCTAAGTCCTCCTCCCTATAAACAAAAACGGCAAGTATGGGCCCGAAAATTTCTTCATTTAAAAGACAATCTGCTGGATCGCGAACTTCAACTATTGTAGGTTCAACAAAATAGCCGCTTAAGTTGGAACAGTGACCTCCAGTTATAATACTGCATTTAGAACTGGTTTTAGCATAGTCCAGATAAGAGTTTATGCGTAGAAATGCTTTTTCATTGATTACAGCTGAAGTAAATGTTTCATAGTCGCAAACATCTCCAATAACTAATTGATTTGTTATATCACAAAGAGGCTGCTTAAGTTTATTTTTCCACAAACTTTCTGGTACATACAATCTAGAACAAGCTGAACACTTTTGGCCACTGTACTCAAAAGCACTGCGTATAGTTGATGCTATGACTGTATCCACGTCGGCGGAAGCATGAACAAAATGGTAATTTTTACCACCACATTCACCACTGAGACGAGGAAATGTTTCATAAAATTCTAAATTTTTTGCTACCGATTTCCAAAGGTTACGGAATGTTGCTGCAGATCCGGTAAAATTAATACCAGCCAGATGTTGGGAATATGTTACAGTGCTTCCAAAGAGTGAGCCCTTTGAAGGTATAAAATTTACTACCCCTTCTGGCAGGCCAGCTTCACGCATTATATTGAAAATTTGCCAACTAGATAAAATAGCGCCATCTGATGGTTTCCACAGTACACAATTTCCCATTAAAGCTGGTGTAAAGGCTAAATTACCACTAATAGCAGTAAAATTAAAAGGACTTATCGCTGCAACAAAACCATCCAAACTTCTCCAGCTCATGTGATTTTTGTAAATCATTGGACAAGGATTAAGTGGCTCATAGTTCACCAAGTCTTTTAGGAACTCTGCATTTAGACGAGTAAAATCTATTAACTCAGTTGCAGCATCTATTTCAGCTTGATAAAGTGTTTTCGCTTGGCCCAACATCGTTGTGGCAACTAAATCAGCTCGATATTTATTGGCCATTAAAGAAGCGGCTTTCTTCCAAATGTCGAGACGCAGCTGGTATGGGGTATTATCCCACTCTTCTCTAGCATTTCTGGTTGCTCGGATAGCTTGATTTATAATATCCTGGTCTGCATAATAATATTTACAAATTATGTGTTTGTGTTTATGTGGCATCACTTGAAAACGAGCTTGACCTCTTTTAATTTCTTTGCCAGCAATTACAATAGGAATTTCTTCGATATTGCAAGAAATTTTTTTTAATGATCTCTCCAAATTTGATAGCTCTTTCGATCCTTCCTTATATTCCAATATTGGTTCATTTTCTAAATTAATTTTATCAAATTTAGTTACTGCTACCAATGACGATTTCAAGGAAGTTTGTTGTTTTTTGTTCCCGATTTTCGTGCAGAGAGCTCGTATAATCTTAAATGATGAAAACATTCTTAAGTTAATATGTATGAACATAAATATGTATGTATGTACATATGTACTTTTTATGTTTTTGTATTAAGTGGGTTCATGTTCCTTTCATACAATAGGGGTAAATACTATAGGAATGTATAAAAAATCAAGGTAAGCAACCATGAACTAATTAACTTCTCAAAATGTGTCTTATTCTTATTTTCCCGAAAATTTTTTTTAAAAAGTTACTGAAGATAGTTTTCCTTCGCTTATACTTTTCCGAACTTGAACATTTTCTTGTAAAAATAACAATGTAACAAGTTCCTCCAATTTTTTGTAATTCTAAAAAGAAATGATCGCTTACAAGAAGTTAGTAATAATACAACAATCTGAGAATTTCTCTTAGATTAAATAGTACCGGTAATTAGAAGATACTGAGATGCAGAACTAACCAGAAAGTTAATAAATAGAGATACATATATCACT
The DNA here is from genome assembly GCA_932526305.1 of Epicampocera succincta. Lineage (NCBI taxonomy): Eukaryota > Metazoa > Arthropoda > Insecta > Diptera > Tachinidae > Epicampocera > Epicampocera succincta. Next base: position 68,200,315 of record OW052034.1, read on the forward strand.
AAGTTGATGTAGAACGAGCTGAAATGCCAACACTTAACAAAACTGAATACTACAAGAAAGGAAACAGATGTAGATGTTTTGCAAGCAACTTTTGCACTTTTAAACGCACTGCCAAATTGGATTTTCCAATTGCAAATGTTAGCGTCACGGTATTTGGGTTTTTCTCAGACGTTTATTAACATAAACGATAATAATAATACAATAATTTAAATGGAGCCCTAACAAGGCACATGCATACTTATGTATGTATGATATGTAGGTATGCATAAGTACGTATTATATACTGATATATATATGTACATTCCAGCCTTATTTATACAAATTTTTTTATGTCGTATCAGGAATTTATTTTATAATTTCTATACAAAATGCAGCGACCTGGAAACTTTAAAATAAACCTATCAATCAGTGCGTAGGTATTAGCTTGTCAATTTTAAGGAGACATACAGAAAACGCGTCAACCATTACTAATATTTTGAATTCATAACATTTGTATCAAAGCATATCACTTTTCATGAGGGCAAACACATATAAAATTATTTTGTTTGTTAAACAACAGGAGACAATATAATAACCGCCAACTAGAAGTATTAAAACTTAGAGTTAAAAAAATGATTGTGGGACGCCTATTCCTGTATTTTTTGAAAGCATCTTAGACGTTACTTTTTATTGAACATTTGACTCTATACCTGCAAAATTACGTTTTTCAACACTTATTTCAACAACAAAAAAATACAGCTGTTTATCAAGCAACAGAAGGTTGGCGTACATGTGTTTTGTGTTTACAAAAGCTTGCATAAACAATAAATATTCCTAAAATCTCAAGGTTGAAGCAAACTATACAATTCAAGTTTTAATGCAACTTACACGTCTTTTATTGAAGCCCAAAGCATCCGATGTGTTGACAGCGTATTTAAAACAATGTAATGAACCACCTTGGACTTCATACTTTGTGAAGGTAAAACGACAGAATTTCATCGAAAAATTCTAAAATAAATGTATGTACATACATATGTATGTTTACATAAATTTCCTTTTAGTTAAAGGATGTACAAAATGATCAATGGGGAAGGTCTCATTTTAATTGGACGCTTGATACGGGTACAAACTATCACATCTTACGTACAGCTTGCTATCCATATTTAAAATATCATTGTAGTAAAAGAGAAATACAAGACTTGTCTCTGGAAGATAAATTCTTTAGATTTTTAAAAATAATCAATTTAGGTGGGAGTTTTTGAATCAGAATAGCTTGCTTTTTAATATGTATACATTTTGTTTGCTTTGAAGGTCTACCAATGTTGTTTTATGGCTTAGCTGCTATTCGTTTAATCAGCCATAAAGAAACTGTCTTAATGCCAAACGGACAGAAGGTCATCATTTATTTTCTGTATGCCGAGGATAAGGGTTCCCGTTTTTAGTAATTCAAACGCCTTTTAATATTTTCGGATGACGAAAGAAGTTTTCACTTATTGTTACTCGTAATTAAACAAGTATCTTCTCCAATTTTTGTTTATTATTAAAAAATTTAAAATATATGAAACTATAGCTAAGTTTCATGTTAGAAGTATACTTTAAACGAATTAGATTTCAAAATTTGGCTGTATGACTGGTTCCTTATGTTGGCAACAGCTATTTTATTAAAAAATATTACACATCCAAATAAATTTGTTTTTTTCAACGAATAAGTTAGTTCTTTACTACTTGCATATGCTATTTGGTCTGGAAGCAAAATTTAAATTTTCCCATTCATAAATTTAAAAAAAATTTACTTACTGTCTTAATTTTTCAAGAGTAAGTTTTATAATAAACAAGCGTATATCCGGCGTGTGCTACTGGGCTAGAAAAATTAATACATACATTTCGTTAATTATTTTTTATGTTTGAACTCAACTCAACTCAAAGTTGCTTTTAGAGATAGATTTGAAAAGAATAAAGAACACTGTACATGTTATAGAAAACAATTGTAACGAAAATGAAATAAATGGTTGGTCATATTTGCTTGTTAAAGCAAACAATTACCTGTATGTATTTATGTAAAGGGTAATATCTGGTAGATAGTTGGTAGATATTGTTCCCTTGTGACCACCAGGTTGTTTCGGTAGCTTCTTTCTAATTTTTTTATTGTTGTTCAATTACGAAAACCATGGTTGAGCAGCATGTCTAAATGATAAACTTATAAATTTTGGTCGAAAAATCCTCTCTAATGTCAAAGTACATTTATGGCTATGTTAACAACACGGCGTTTCTGAAAACAGCGTTGGCATCCCATCATTATCAGAGACAAGCACTACAGATTGATGATGACCAATTTCATTAGGCCCAAATTGAAATATATTAACTTAGGTGAATTGGTCACTAATCTCAAGTGATTTGAACCCAGCAGATTTTTCCGTAGGGTTTTCCAAAAGACGAAGCTTTATGCCAACAATCCACAGACAGAGTTAATGAAAGTTGGACCACACAGATTCCTGTCACTATAAGAAGTAGTGGTGGACATTTGAACGATGTTATATTCCGTACATAATACTTCACATATACATACATATGTAGATACTCGTAGCTTTTGTTATTACATTTCAACATCTACCATCCCTTTCATAACGATTTCAGTGATTTTGGAAAATCTAAAGCTTCATTGTTGAAATAAAATGAATGAAAAGCTGAACTCATTTCCTTCGATCTTGGAGTTTCACGTTCATACATGAAGTAAATAGGACTATATTTTGTGAAGTCTTGATTTAAATATTGGCGATGAGTTTCATTGCGCAAAATATCTTTAGCCATTTTTTATCAACATCAATAATTTTCTAAATTTGGGCTTGCAACATTTTGTGTATATGTATATGTGTGTCTTGTGTGTCTTTTGTGTAGACATTGAGACGTAAACAATCTTCTGATAAGTATGCCAAGTTAGCCGTAACTTGTGGACATATCGGACCATCCTTGGTGGTATCATACTATGCGACAGGAGCTGCACCATATCGTATACCCCGAAATGCCCACAGATTGTTGCCATATTAGTACCTCGAATCTTCTCAAAAAACTGTCCACAATTAATGTTTGACTTAAATCCGCGCGACATTTTGCAAAGAAATATAAAGTTAACAAAATGCAAGAACTTTTTTTTAATTTATTGATCATATTTAAATTAAATCTACTTAAACAGAACTTTTCATACTCTCGTGATGTGAACTTGTCGTTATATATAAACTTTTTGTAGTACAACTTAAAGTTGTATCGCGTTTTATACGATTTTTAGCAGAGCTACATATGTAGATATACTGTGCAAATACTTTGCATTCCAAGAATTGATTTAAAATAAAAATTCCTAAGTATATAATAACAAAAACAAGATATTCAGGGATTCCATTTACCGTAAAGTTTTTAATTATCATTGTCACAAATCATTTTAATATAAAGTTCAATGTTTGAACATATTTTCCAAAAGTTTTCATGTGTAAGTGAGTTGGTAGATTGTTCGGCCAACAAGCCAGATATCGTAGTCCTATCAAGGACTTTGGGTGTTTCTACACATCTAAGTAGGAAAATATACAAAAAACAGTTATCAATTTTATTTGTAAAACTTCTTTAATTCGAATAAGACCGAAATATTGAAAATAACTGCCTGTCGCACAATATCTGATGTTAACGTTTATCCATATATTGAAGGGGCAAAAAACTGATTTATACACTCACTATTTACAAATATTATTCTCTGAATTTATTTATGGCACAAACTAATTATTTCCGATATGTCGCGATTAGATCAGTAAGATTCCATTTAATCAGTTGACTGTTGTGCAAAATGTTGGCGAACGTGGTAACGTTATTAAAAAAATAGATCTTCAAATTGTTGATTTTTATAAGGATAAAAAGTGGCCCAACAATTAGGAAAAATATATGTAATTACTTTTGTAAACTTTTTAAATAACAAATAATTATGAACACTACGTTCCGTTATTCTATAGCACCGCCATCAACGACGACAGGCATTTTGAAGTAAGTACATGTATTTGTTGTTGGTATCTTGTGAAATTATTTGTATTGATTTTAATATTGTGTCAAATTTAGAACACAAGACATTTTTGTCACAGATATTCATACCAACTGGTGACCATTACGCAGTTCACCGCAGACCAAAAGCAGCTAAAGCTTGCTTTCCGCATAATAGAAATTCGTGGTTCGTGCCATTGGACGTATATATTTATATTTTGTATTTTTGTATCTTCACAAATGTCAAATCATATGTGCATTGCACCATGGTTTTGCTTACAACTGCTTTCGAAATAAAAGTTCTTTCGCCCAGCCCGATATTTTATTTTACTCCATATATCGAATTCCTATAACAAATATTTTTCAATAATTTCTTTGGTGCATAATAACTTACATACTTTGGAATATTTTTACATTGCCACACAAAGCGAACTCCCATCAGCTAAACTCACAAGTGCAACAACCACAATTGGCGAAATCCCAATCAAACGTATAACTGTGTTTTTGTTAAACATTCTTTACGGTAATTTTCAGTCTTGATTTACATAACATTTCAGTTACATAGAATCCAACAAGACTCGGAAAAATGTGAAGTTTGTACATACATACATGTTTATTTTGTTAAATATTCGTGAAATGCCAAAACAAAATTTATTCGGAAACTGTTGACATCTCTCAATTTCACTTGTTATAAAGTCGCTTTGTTTTCACAGTTATTTCACTTTTTCTCTTGTCCACATAAAAGCTTCAAATGCAATATCATCTCCATTTCTTTTTCTTTTATCTGCCATTAAATGAATGTCTATGAATTTTTTTGTCGGATTTCTAAATTTAGTTTCGTTTCTGTTTTGAAACTTGAGTTTTATTACATATGTACATGTTTTTTAAACTTCAAGTTTGCTGATATCAAACACTCAGAATATTACCCTAAATAGGTTAAAAGTTTATTTTCTGTGTCTTTAAACTAAATTTACTCTACAAAAAATGAGATTGTCACAAGTGAAAAGTATTTCGGATTCAAAAACTGCGTGGCTTAACTTCTGCACTGCATATTATTTGTATTTAACATTTCAGGAATGGGAAAATGAAGATCCCATAACTTAAAGCGTTCTGGATAAATACCGTTCGATTTTACAACCATGTCTTGCCCAATTTCCAAATACTGCTTCTTGTCTTCAGTGTACAAGGGCCATTGTGCTGCTTTTAAATAACTGTCGGAAGCATTGTTTGGATCACTGTAAAGAAAGTAAAAACATTGCATTGACAATCTTTAACCAAGCGATATGTTTATTACCCCTTTTTGGCAAATTCAAACCAAAATCTGGTAAGACGCTCAATAGTATCGTTTTCGGGATCGGTTTTAGTAAATTGGGGTGTGAATAGAGGAGCATTCAGAAGATAGAGCAGTTCATCGTGATGCATAGCACCTGCAATTTCATAATTTTATGAGCGTTTGTTTGTTTTTCATTTCTCTGGTCAACTTACCTAAAGTTTGGTTTGTATCAGGATTAACAAAATGGCTATAGCGTCCTTTGTAGGTAAATAAATAGGTGTAAACCGTCGTTAATTTAGACACCATTTGCAAGAAACGATGGTATTCAAAACCAATAAGCCCATCACCGTACAATTCACCAAAAGATTTCAGCGATTGAGGGAACTGTATAGGCTTATCATTGAAATAAAATGAGCGAAAAGCTGAACTAATTTCCTTTGATTTTGGCGTGTCACGTTCGTACAAGAAATAAATTGGACTATATTTAGCAAAATCTTGGTTAAAATATTGACGATGAGTTTCATTGCGCAAAACATCTGCAAAGGAGTTTAATTTTTTTTAAATTAATTTAAAAAATATTAAAGTAAATATTTGCTGGCACTTACAGTATCCCATGTAATAAAATTCATATTCAGTTATGCCCGTTATAAGAGGTACTTTAGAGATGTTGCCTTTCGACATTGTTGTATATGGATCTTCTATAAGATAACGTTCATAATTTCCACCGCAATCGCTTTCTATAACAGGCAACCAATTTAAAACGGGATTCCATCCGGACTCAAACATGGCTTCTGTAGTGTTTACAAAATCTATCATTGGTTTCTAAAAAAAAAGGAATTCAAAGTCATGATTCACAAATAATTTTCTTTAAGCGTAGACATACGTATTTTGCCTGTTCCAAGATATCGAACCATCAATATTTTGAATGGCAAACAACTGATCTAAAGACTATTTATGAACTTCAGTTCATCTGTCGCTCACGTTGATGATTTTCGACATGTCGCACACATTTTGGTCAGTTAGTTCTCTGTTGTGGAAAATGTTGGAGCGTATTAAAGTTCGACCGCGGAGAACAAGCTCATTGAGCTCTACTAGAATTTATATTCTTACTTATTATATGTATAGTATATGCATATATCTGAATGTATGTTTATATCAAGTATAAATCAACAACAAATGCATATTCTAATTTAGGTACGGAGCTACATTTTTTATTATTTTATTTTTTTATCATTTAAAATTATTTGCTTCGAAATTCACTTAAATTCTTTAGGCTACTCAGTTTCATTAAAATAAATGATCAGATTTTTAAGAGCAAAGTTTCGCACCTACATCCCAACCACGTTTTCTCAAAAATTCCTCATTTCTGGCAAGGATCCTTTTTCCAAATTTTATACTAATCTAGTCACCAACTTGGCCCGTATCATATTTTTCCTATAATTTATAACCAATTTCCTACTTTTTTGTAGCCTATATCGATCTGTGCTCCAAATTTAGTTAATATATTGTAAATTGCTTGACTTTCTAACTAACTTGATATCTAGTATGTGCCAAATTTTATTATTTTAAACAAAATTAAATGCAAACTTACCGTTTTTAAACATTTCACCATATCTTTTATTGGTTTTACGGGACAATTTAAAAGTCTAGCTTGTTTTTCGGCTAAGTTCAACTGGTCGGTACGATATTTGTACTGTCCCAGAGGCGAGGCACTCATCATTATTCCCTTGTGAAACAAACCCTTCGCCATGGGTGACATCATATGCAAACCTATGCTAAGACTTCCGGCACTATAACCCCATAAAGTTACCGAATTTGGATCTCCACCAAATTTATCGATATGTTGCTTTATCCAACGCAAAGCTATAACTTGATCTTTTAAGCCCATGTTGCCAGCAGCCTCAGGAGTACCGGTTGCTAAAAATCCTAAAGAACCCAAACGGTAATTTAAAGTCACTAAAACAATGTCACGGTCCATGAAATTCTGTGGTCCAGCATAGCTGCTAATAGAGGCGACAGCATAGAAGCCACCAGGATGCAAATACACAATCACTGGCTTACGAGCCTTGGTGTCCTTTGTGTAGACATTTAAGCGTAAACAATCTTCTGATAAGTATGTCAAGTTCACTGTTACTTGTGGGCATATGGGGCCATCTTTGGTTGCATCATATACTTCGGGTTTCCATGGCTTCACAGGCTTAGGATTTTGGAAACGTAACTCACCAACAGGAGCTTCAGCATACCGTACACCTCGAAATGCCCAAAACTTATCGCCATAACGTGACGTCATATCAGTGCCTTTGAGTTTACCCAAAGAAGTCTCCACAACAATTGTGCGATCTGGCTCTGCACAACATTTTGCTAGCCAAATTGAAGCCAGCAAAACGTAACAAAGATTTCTCAAATGATTAATCATATTTAATTTTACTCCAGTTGCGAAAAAAATTTTAATACACACGACGTGAACTCGTCATCGAACAGAAGCTTTTTGATATATAAATGGAAATTGTATGGCTTTTTATATGATTAGTGGCAGAGCACAGAATTGTGTCTTGTTGCTGGAATCAGTTTGAAAAATCCCCTTTTGTAAACAATTTATTAAGCTGGTGCTGTTTTCTTCTCAATGCAATTAAAGTTCTACTCCAGAGAGTTTTCACGAATGTATAACTTTTGTTATCATATAGATATTCCTTAAATATGAGGAAGGATTCTTTATTAGTTTTGGTCTCAGATTTAATATATTTTCCTTCTAGTTGTGAGCGCATATTGCTTCTAAATAAGGAAGTGTGACTAAAGTTTATCGCTAGATAAAACAAATTATGTTTTAGGTGAAACTAATCGAAATACTTTCGGTATTCTATGCAACACGTAAATTGGTTAAATGTTTCCTTGTCCTAGTTCTTTAAAGACTTTCACGTGTCATAAATTCATAAATACTGTGTAGATTGCGAAATCTACTCTTATTTAAATTAGAAATTACAAATTTGTATATTTGGAATCGCGTTAAAAAATATTTTATGCTCAAAGACAAAATTATTATACGAGTATAATTGACTTGACAAGTGTGAAGTGTGCACTACCCCTGTCACTTTGGCCTAATCCGGCGGTGGACCCCAAATTTCTTTTGGAATACCAGACGGAAAGCAGACTTGCCCGTTGATTCCCCACCATCCAGTTCGCTGCGACAAAACAGGAATCTATTGCAAGACAACGGCAGTACGGAGCCATTTGGATGCCTGACAATTGGCTGATGCATCAAATCTCTATTATCAGGAATTAACAACGCCAATATCCATCATTTTAAACTTAAGTCACAACCAGAATGTTGTAGCCGTACTGCGGAACTTTTTAGAGTTTTGATTGCCACTACGACCGAGGAATACCTTTCCCTTTATTATGCCACAGTAAGCAGCGTAGGCAATTTGGAGTACAACAAGACAAAACCATTTTAAATACACCAAAAAAAGGATCACTAAATTCAAAAACAATCTAAATGAAATGTGGCGCCACTGTGAATTTTAACGATTCAAAATTGCCACCACATTCATTCGAAGGTTGAGAGTGCCAGAGAATTAAGTTCAAGTTCAAAATTAATCAATGGAGATAAAATTTGTTTAAGTTTAAAAAGTTTTACAAGTTGCCACTGTTTATTCGTTTAATTTATTTCTTCTTCGTTGCATTTACTTAAATCCAACTAAAAATATATGATTTCATCAATTGAAAGTAGACGTTTAATTTTATTTTTATATTTGTTTCAATTCCAATTCATAATTATTTTATTATAGTCTCTGTTGTTCTAGATTTAATACACCTTAACCATAAAATAGGACGCTGCAATAACAAATTTGAAAAATTTGTACTGCCTTATTCTCTTCTATATTATGGTCGTAACGAAATTGCTTTACATAGGAAAAGATCAGGTTCTAATCAGTTTCACCCTAGTAGTGTTACAGGTTTGATAGACATTTTCCAAGTAATTGAACGTTGAGATTTCACTTGAATTTTGAAGACAGCTCTTATCATTTTAATAATACCACCTGTTTTCAAAGGTTGCCTATAAATGTATGTGTGTGTTAATTCTATGTAGTCGTGTTGCTTTTACATAATTTTTTTATTGGACGTTTTTTGTAGTTTTTTTACGCATTTTAAGGTTGATTTATTACAAATAATGTAGAAGATCTATTGCTTTTTAATGACAATTAAAGCCATATGAATTATTGGAACCCATCCATAACTCTCTAAAGTGCTCTTTAAACTATGTTCCATAATATGCATGCAAACATATGTATGTATGTAAAGATATTCATATATACACACTCAAAGCAGTAACAAATAAAGTTCTAAATACTCCTAAATATATTTATAATTATCTTTATTATATCCTTAAAAAATATAGTCTATTGTAAAATGTAATTAAGCATCATTATATTTTTGTGAATAAACGTGATTACGTTCTCATTTTATTTAACACATATAGTGCACAGGTACATACATATCGGCAAATGATTTAAAAAAAAATATGATTACAAAAAATTTTAAATCTTTTTTTTTAATGATTTTGATGTATCCTATCGAAATACAAGTTCCCTGATTGTTTACACTTTAATAAATGTATTTGTGTATATCTGACAAAAGAAAATGTAAATGGAATATGAAATGGATTGAAATTCGTCATTGCAGATTTTGAACACGATTAAAATTCATTTTATTTTTGTTTTCAATTTGCTTTTTCAAAACTGAAAAAAATTTTTCATATCCAGTAACGGATTTTGCTGAATTTATTAATAAATTGTTTGAACATGAATAGTAAGTATACTTTCTACACAAAAAGTAAGTGTACTTTCTAATTTTATGCGCGTCACTGGAGCCATGAACAAATTTCAGTTGTTTTTAGTATCTAAAAAAATAAAAAACAATTCATATTCTATTTTCCTCGTTGTACTATCTAATACAAGAGCTGATCCCAACCAAAACATGGAAGCGTTGCGGACTTTCAGCTGAACATTTGGTGTGTCCTGATTGGCAGGTTTCAATATTTCGAAATCTTTTCTGTGTGAAAGTTTTGAAAAAAAATAAATGTTTTCCGATTTATTATGAATGTTTTCCCTATGGAAAACACATAAACCAATTCGAAATACTTGAATTTGTTGGTTATTTCGTAATGAAAAAGGGTCATTAAACTAAACAAAATTTAATAAATGTGCTTGAAAAATTCTTTTTAATTTTAACATTCTACCAGTCTATTGTCCAGACTTGAGGTCATTGTCCCACAACTGCCAATTTTTAGGTTGCAAGTCCTTCTACTTCCATTTATTCTATTCTGGTTTCCCTCAGGAGTTGCCATAGTTGCCATAATTTTTTATAATATGTGTTTGAAATATCAGAAGGAAAATGGACATGGTCTGATAAGGTTATATAGGATCCCTACTATGGGACTCTTTCAACACAAAACGATTTTGTACAGCTTTTATTATTTCTTTAGAGTATAACAAAGAAACGGAGAAAATCATCTATCTAAAGCATAACCAAATTACATAACTGCCCTCGTATGTGAATAACCTTTTTGAAATCTGCTTAAACTTTAACTAGATGTAACTGGTTAGCTTTGTATTCTTCTTATAAAATTTTTAAATTTAATAAACTGGCGGATTTTGCTGGACACTTTTGACTAGCCATAACCAGCATGAATGAACCTTGTAGTTTTACGAGTGTTTGTTGTTTACTTGTGGGTCCGAAACATGCAAATAATAAATACTTGAAATACGCATAAATACTCATATTCGCGATTGTACAAAAAACGAATTAAAAATAATTTTGTATAACATTTTTATTCAATTAACAGATACATAGATTGAATACAACTATTACACAAGGAAACACATAATTTGATGCTTAGTCTTAAATAATTTTGATTTCATTTTTGTAATTAGAAACAATTTTTTGTATGATTCGAATTTTATATTTACAAGAAGTGAAAAATTATTTTAATTAGAAAAATTCTTAAATAGTTTAACAAATTTATTTTTATTGCGGTGAAATAATTCGATACGCTTGGTTGACCACAACTACCACGATGCAAATATTTAATTGTTAGTTATTAATTTATAAACTTCTTATAGTTTTATTTAAAACTGTGTGGAGGAAAAAAAGTTCGAGTTTTTCTTTTCATACTAAATGTCGTCATTTGATTCACTTTTCGGTTTCATTCTCAGGAGTTGTTGGATTAAGTTCAAGTATTTTTTAATGTTATAATTCTGGAAATAATATTTAACGGATGGCGAATTATAATAGTTGATAATGCAAAAGTACAATATATTGGAAGAAGACTAAGTGTTACGGACTGAAGCCATGCATTACTTTTTTCCAACATACATAATTGTACGATTTCGAGGGTAATCGTATAATATACACAGAAGTAGCTTTTTTCATTCAAATTCGTTTTAAACCAGATAAGCCAAACAAAATTTGTCAAATTTCAAGTCATAAAAATGTTGTTTTTTTTCTTTGAAGAACAGTAGATTTATAAATGATTTTAAACAAATTTGCTTTTATTATATTAAAATCTTTAATAAAAACTGTAATAAAATACATACTACATAATTATGTAAGAAAAACACAAAGTATATTTACGAATACAAGGTAGCAGCTCTATTGCAATTTACAACGTTTTACTACTCCTAAACTAGATACAGACGATTGTCGTATCCTACAATGTTGTCAGATCATGACAAAGCAAGAGTTAGACAGTGTTCAAACTTCGCTAACAATGAAAAGCTGGCAGTAGGAGGTAAATTGTCAGTTCAGATGATTGTAAGAGAACTTTACACTAAATTTGTCTGGCCATAAAAATTGTCTGTTCACACAGTAGTCAGATTATTGTGTTGTTGTTAGATATTACCAGAAGGCCCATAGCGTTAATATCTATGACCAGTGTAGCCAATACAAGTGTTTCTCGGACAATTCAAACACATCTGACAACAAGAAATCTGCTGACAATTATCTGGCAATGGCAACAAATATATAGTTTGTCCGATATCTGACTTTATTATTGTCTCACGAAATTGCTTTTGTTGACTATATTGTAAAACAAAAACTGGCACTTCAGACAGTTGTAAGACATTTGTAGGCACATTTTACTAACAATATTGTGAGAACTGACAACCGTCTGTACAAACATATCTTTATTCTCATATAGTACAATATCTTTTTTCTTAAAAATATTTCAGAAGCAGAATATTTTTTTTTGGTGTTGTTCTAATTTTGCTCCAGCGCTGCCTTCTTTAAACTTAAATACACTTTGTAAATTTTTGAGTACTTATCATTTCGGAAACTGGGAATAGACTATCCCATAAGTGATATCTTTCTCGAAAAACTTCGTTGGACTTCACACTTAAGTTTTGTCCAATTTCTAAATATTGTTTTTTGTTGTCAGAGTACAAAGGCCATGTCACAGCTCTTAAATATTCATCGGAGGAGTTATTAGGATTTCTGAAAAGAAAACAATTTTAAAAATATTTTAAAAGTGTTGATACCTTTTTATCAGCAGACAACTAAACCATTCTGAAATAAGTATTTCGTGATAATGAAACTTAAAAACAAAACTTATAAGACTTATCGCCTGTACCACTATATCGAAAGTTAACGATCGACAGAATTCGAAAGTTAAAAAACTGGAAAGTTTTTTTTGCCAAGTTCAACTATTGCCCGCATTGATGAGCTTCCACGTATCGTGATTAGTTTGCTCTTAATCGGTTTTTGCGAACGTTTCCGTTTGACATCGTTGAACAGGATCTTGTTATTTTAATTTTTTGATAAATCTTTAAACTTGAACTTTAAACAAGATGTTTAATTCTGATTGCAGCCATTAAATAAACTTAAGAGCCGAAAACATTCACCAAAATACTTATTTTTGAATGTTTTCAAATTTTATTCTTTACCCCTTTTTAGCGAATTCAAACCAAAACCTAGTTAAACGTTCAATTATAACGTTTTCAGGATCAGTTTTCTTAAACTGGGGCGTCAGCAGAGGAAGATTCAATAGATATAGCAATTCATCATGATGCACAGCTCCTAATGAATAAAACATATTTATGGCAAAATCAGTAAAAAAAAAATAGGTTAAATTATTTCGCCCTCTTACCTATAGTTTGATTCGTGTCAGGATTAACGAAATGACTAAAGCGCCCTTTGTAGGTAAAAATGTAGGTGTAGACGGCTGTAAATTTTGAAACCATTTGCAAATAGCGAAAACTAAAGCAAATCGTTCCATCGACATACAAGTCAAGAAACGGTTTTAGTGATTCCGGATATTCAAGAGTTTTATTTTTAAAATAATATGAACGAAAAGCTGCTGTAATTTCTTTAGATTTTTGCGTTTCACGTTCATATGAGAAATATATGGGCAAGTATTTTTCCAAATCTGCGTTTAAATATTGACGTTCTGTAGCATTACGTAACGTATCTTTAAACAATTTTTGGGAAAAAATTGAGAAATTATTTAGTTAATGTGTTATTTTGAGCTACTTACTGTAACCTAAGCCATAGAACTCATATTCAGTGATGCCAGTTATCAAGGGAACTTTGTGGATGTTACCCTTGGACATTGTAAGGTATGGATCCTCTGTAAGATAGCGTTCCTGATTTCCATTACAATCGCTTTCTATAACCGGCACCCAATTTAACAGAGGGTTCCAACCAAACTCAAACATGCCTGTTGTTGTGTTAACAAAATCAATCATGGGCTTCTGTTGAAAAATTAATGGTTTACAAACTCACGTTGATCGTTTTCATTGAATCTATAGCACATACCGTTACCTTAATATAGAAGTAGCCTAAGTAATTTTTTCTCAGTGGAATGTTTTGCATACTTCAATACAACATCATTTAATAGACCAAAATATGCAAAAATCTTTAAAAAAAGTGAGTCGAGGTATTTCTATATTATGGTAATGACATATAGTACATACATATGTACATATTTTTGTTATCTCAAGTGAACTTACGGTTTTTAAGCACTTCACCATTTCGTTTGTTGGATTTATAGGACAATTCAGAAGCCTGGCCTGCCTTTCGGCCAAGTCCAATTGATGGGTTTTATACTTAAACTGAGCCAATGGTGTACCACTCATCATAATACCAGAGTGAAATAAGCCTTTGGCCATGGGCGACAAAACATGAAGACCGATGCTAAAACTGCCAGCACTATAGCCCCATAAAGTAACCGAATTTGGATCTCCGCCAAATTTATCGATATGTTGCTTTATCCAACGTAAAGCCATTATTTGGTCTTTGAGACCCATATTGCCAGGAGCGTCACGAGTGCCAGTGGCTAAAAACCCCAATGAGCCCAGACGATAATTTAAAGTTACCAGTACAATGTCACGATCCATAAAGTTCTCGGGGCCAGCATAGAGACTAATGGCACCACCAAAATAAAATCCACCCGGATATAAATAGACAATAACAGGCTTGCGAGCTTTTGAACTCGTATCTTTGGTGTAGACATTCAGGCGCAAACAGTCTTCTGATAAATATGTTAAATTTGCCGTTACTTGTGGGCATAAGGGTCCATCCTTAGTTGCATCATATATGTCCGGTTTCCAAGCGTTAACTGGTTTAGGATTTTGAAAGCGCAACTCCCCAACAGGTGCTTCAGCATAGCGTACTCCACGAAATGACCAAAATTTGTCACCCGAACGTGACATCATTTGGGTGCCTTTAAGCTTGCCCAAAGAAGTTTCTACGATTGTAAACTCGGTTTGAGCACAGCACAGCGTGAGAAGCAATAGCGCATGAAGGACGCAACAGAAAGTCTCAAGATTTTTAAACATTATAATTACGCCAGATGCAATAGATTTGTATTAAACGCACCAGCGTGTTGATGTGTCACTGAACAGAAACCGATTAAAATACATTGCTGTTGTTTTGCTATTTATAAGATTTTTAATAGAATCAGTTTAATAAAAGTTGGAAAAACCCCCTATTAAGGTGGCACTTCTGCTTAATGCAGAGATAAGGCTTTAATCGAAAGATTGAAGCTCTCATTTGGTTTGGTGATTTAATTTCTTCACTAAACTGCATATGTATGTATTTACGTACATATGTAAATATTTGAGAACTAAACAACTTGTCATTTTCCATAAATTTAAAGTCTGAAGTCGTATGACTTGCCATAGGACTCGTTTGTCAATTCGACCATCTCGTTTCTAAATCTCTTAGCACTAGAGCTCCTCTTGTATTAACAGAAACTAACCGAGATCTATTTATCACAAATACATATTTGGCGATTTATTTAGAATTGAACGGTTGTTTAATTTTTTTCAAACGTCATGGGTATGTGTCAAATCGTCGTCTTCTTTTTGACATTATTTCGAAGAGCAGCTTATTTTTTTTTCGTACCTGTGAATTTGATTCCTTTTTGATATAACCACTTCCGTAGTATTGTTAGTTATATGAAATCTAAAGCATAGCTAGACAAGGCGCGTTTTTCAAGGGAAACGGATGTTTCGACTTAGCTATAATTTTAATGAAACAATAGTTGCACATGAATGTGTTATATACATAAAAGTAAAAAAGAGGCTTATGATTCACCGGTTCCTTATAGGTGACAACATATAGACTTTTTCCAGTATTTTATCTTAAAATGTTCTTTGCAAAACATTCATACGATATGCACGTACATATGTGCTGATGATGCGTGCATATCGCATAATTTTGCTATGCGTAGACTCCTGTAGTATCTCCTCCTAAACACCGATAGCTTTATAATGTTTTTATCAAAATCAACGGTTATTTTGATCTCTTATTTTGACCTCGAACTTTTTTAGAAGTATGTAAGTATGTATGTACATACATATGTATGTATATGAGTATAAATTTTTCTTTTCTTTTTTATTTGCTAAAAAAAATAATCTTTCTATCTGCCCCTGACACAAAGTTTGGGCTGATTTCAAACTTTTGTCTAACTTCTTTTCTAAATGATTTCATTTATATATTTATTATGAACTGTACGCGTCTGGAAAATCCAGCCATCAGTTACTCATGAAGTTTAGTTCTCAGTGGTTGATATAATGCACGTAATTACGTTACTCTACTTGCTGCTTCAGAAAAACGACTTAAAATAACAGTTATATATACTCGAAAAGTAAGTGTTAAAGCTACAGCTTTTAATTATACAAAATAAATCCAAACTGAAATGTCTATGAAATTATTGTAAACAATTAGCCAGATTCTTTTTAAGTCTAACAAGAAAACAACATTTATTTATCACATTAAAACGAACAAACAAGTACATTCGGCCCAAGAAACAATAACTTAAATCTAGTTTTGAAACTCTTAAAACAGTTTTCAGTTTCAAGTCATTTGGTGGCACAAGCTGTTGTTGGATTTTCGCATGTTTCATCATAATCTGTCAATAGTAAGTGTTTTATCAATGCCGAAAATTTCGTGAGTGAACAGGGAGCATCGCAGTTGGGTATTGCCAATTCTTTGGGGAATTTATCATCGCTATTGTAGTAGTAAACAATCTGTAAAAAATTAATAATAAAATAAATTATACAATAATTACAATCGTCAATTAAGTAAGAAATAACAATGTTGGCAACAAAAGAATCAGAAAAGTACATACATACATATGTATATATTTATACAATATACAAATCCATATACATGTGTACATACACACATATACTTACATATATATACATATATATGCACGTTAAATTCCAGATAATGCAATTAAAAAACAGAAAAACAGTTAACAGGAAATTGGGATTGTTTGTAAACAAGTGTTGCTATTTTTTTTATTAATTTGTAAATATTTTACCAACGAATGCAGACGGGTTTAAAATTATGCGAATTGTAAAATTTCCATGTGAAAAATTGACATCGAATGTGTTCGTTCGCTAATATATTTAAAGTGATATCGTTCGCCAACATTTTCAACAATATAGAACTGATGATAAACTAACTGGCTTATTGATGAACTTGCAAAAAACTACTTCATAGACAGTTTCCACATCAGTTTTTTTTTTTGCCTTCAAAATACTAACAAATATTTACATTCGATATCGTGGAACAGACGGTAAAAATGCAAAAGATTAGTTTGTATTAAATATCAAATTTAATAAAACTAGAAACAATTGAAAATATATTCCTGTAATTTTTTTTATTAAAATGTTTACTTTCATCCAGGCTTGTTTTTGGAATTGAATCAGAAAAAAATGTGGAGTCGCGGTTCTGCAACAAAAATTTTTGTTGATTCAGTGAAATGTTGTTTTTTCAGTAAACAAATTTTGTTGAACATATAATAGAACCTACTGAAGTTATTTTTCTACAACAATATTACGATATAAGAGAAAACATTTAACGATAACTGTAATGAATCTACGAAAAACAGGTATAATTTTTGCTGCGTTGTGTCAAACACATGTTCTTTGAATCTTTTTTTAACTAAATAGTTGTGCGCTAAAAGTACGAGTATTAAATTAAGAGCTTTAATTTTGTATGTCAATGGATATTTTTTATTATTGCCAATTATTTTAAATTAAAATAGTTTAACTTTGAATATTATGTATGATTCTCCTTCCATAAAATAATTTTGTTTTTATTTCGTAATTATTAAAATATAAAAAAAAATTTAACCGTTGAAATATTGACATACAGACTTTATAGCTGATTTACATATATGCCTTATTCAGGAAACTATGAGGAAGACTTCAACAATAGAAATTTAAGTGCCTAATAATGCGGCTTTGGAGTAGATGAAGCGCAACTGTTTACTTTTTATGTTTTTTAAGGGATTAAGTTCGTATCTAGTGTACAAAAATGATTTCTAGGACTTGGCCCACTTCTTTTTATTTACCTTCAACAAAACATTTGAAAATCAATGTTTGTTTTTTCTGTGAAATGACTATCGGGGGCGTTATCAAAATCACATTTTGTAAATTTTTCTATAATAAATGTTATAATATGCACATACATACATACATATTAACTAATTTTTATGCAATTCCTTGTTTTATTTGAAACAGATACATATGTATGTACATTAAAATTAAGAAAATTGCAAAGGACCTTTTCTGTTTGAAAAATATTAGTTGCTGTTGCGATTTCAAAATAAGGAAAACAGCAGATTCGAATATGAGCAATTATGTTACGCTTAATGTTACATTTATGTATGTACGTATGTAAATAATATTCTTAAAAAATGGAGAGTTTTATTAAATTAGTCTCAAACAAGTAATACGAACTAAATTATTATATTATTAACTTGCTTATGTCAAATTTCAAAGGCGAAAAAGCTGTTTATTTTGACATACCTTGACTTCAAAATCATCTTTATATAAGGAACTATGATGTAATTCAAATGCTAACGCTGACGCATATTCCGGTAATTTGGATGTTTGATCCAATATGTTAAGAGAATTCATGACATTTACAAGTGTTACATCATGTCCAGAGTATAGAAATATTTTGCGATCTGGGTTTAAATTACGCTTTCTTTTATCAATCATTTTAGTGTGTATTTCGTTGAGAAAAGCGCCACCTTTTACTTTTTTCATTAAATTTGTTTCCGTAAAAAGCACATAACTACGTTCAGCTAGCGCTTCCAAACGTTCGGGATATATGTTTTCGGCCCAATCGGGCAAATCCAATCCAGCCTCACTTTCAATCTTCAAAATATTATACAATAATTCAACATCCAACACATTTGTTATATTTTTACCGGTGTGACGTGTCAATAACTTGTAGAGTTCGGCGTTTTCTTCATTTAATTTTTTCATATCTGGCGGTGGATTTTTATATAATTTATCTAAAATTGTATCATATTTGAGACACGGTTTCTTTTGAGCCAAAAGCTAAAACAAAAATACATATTTAACAAAAACGTAACTGAAACTTAAACGGCAAGTCGAAAATGTACTTACTATATCTTCATGTCGTGGTATAGTATTCACAGCTACTGGTTGCCACTCTATGGGCAACGGGTTACTGTGTTCTAATGGTGGCATAAAACCTGCTAGCAAACTATTTGCACTTAGTATGCATCTTTCGGCTGCAGAACTCAAAATCCGAACTTGTTGTTGCGTATAAAGGCCATTCGGCGGCAACAGTCGATAATAACGCATTCGCAAGTTCTTACCCAGGTTGTAACACTGAAGACTACCTTTCTTAAAGACAAAAAAATTTGCGCTAATATTATATTTATATATTATTAAGAATTTGTTAAGAGTTTTCTGTCGATTTGTAATTTAAGATTTCAGTTGAAATTTTTCAATTGTTCACTTCTTAAGTATATTTGTAGTACATATGTATGTACATACGTGCATGTGTACTACAATACATACTTTTTCGCTGATTCAAATAATTATTCTTCTTCTTCTTCTTCTTTTGGCGCTACAGTCCGTGGTGAACCTGGGCCTCAACCAACAAAGTTTTCCAGCTGGCACGGTCTTTAGCCAGCGTTCTCCAATTTTGCACACCAAGTTGGTTGAGGTCCCTCTCCACTTGTGTGCGCCATCGGTTCCGTGGGCGTCCTCTACTGCGTTGTCCCACAGGTTCGGAATCGAAGATTCTACGGGTCGGAGCAGTATTCTCCATGCGCTCTACATGGCCCAACCATCTTAGCCGTTGGATCCGTAGGCGCCTGGTTAGGCTCATGTCGCTGTACAACCCGTACAGTTCATGATTGAATCTTCTTCTCCAGAAACCATCAACGCAAACAGGGCCGAAGATTGAAATTCAAATAATTATTAGATTGATAATATTTGAAAAAGGGTTTTTGTTCTTTAAGAAAATTAAGCATGTTGTAATTTTCCTGAAAAAGTTTGCTTTCCAAGAAATATTTGCGTTGTTTCAGAAAATAGTTTTTGTTGAATGTGTGAAAGCTGTTGCTGAAGTTTTTGTTATGAAACTTCTTTGAATTCGAGTTCGCATACAACAAAAATCGTACTTGAATCCAAGAAAAACAGCCATAGTTTTTTCAGTGAGAGAAGCAACGAGATGGAATTTTTTGTGAGAAATAAATTTGACTGCAACTAAACTCGTTATAGAACTATTTACTCTTAAATATATTTCTTCAAGAATGCTATTAACTGCCTTAGTTAATTGGTCCAATTTTTTAAAATTGCGGATAAAGATTTCTCAAAGATAAAGACTTCATTAAACGCGATTAAGTGCAACTTTTATATATCATAAAAAATTTTCGGTGGGACATAAATTTTACTTAACTAATATTTTCTTTTTAATATAAATTTTATGAAGGATTCTTTTAATTTCTCAATTCTATATTTTAGTATGGAATCTTATAAAAGATGTCCGCATTGGAGTTCAGTTTTGCAATTTTTCGCTTAGTTTTTGAAGCAATTATTTTCAATTTAATAATTAACGACAATGTTAAACAGATCTGAAATCGAAAAATTGTACACACATTTTGAAGACTACACCATTTCCAATGTAAGTTTTTTTCCCAGGGAGCATCAGCAGTAATTCAAGTTAATAAATTTTAATTCAAAAAGTGCCAATTTTAATTCACAAACAAGAAAATACTCCAGTTATGGTGCTCGTTACACGATCTCTTTGCTTTGAGTGACAGAGCGCGTTGTCTGAATTGTATTAAAATTGATTAATGTGAATTTGAACTGACGCTTTCTAACTTAAAATCACATAACCTGGACTACAATTTCGCTTTCTTTGTAAATTACAACTGGAAAAGGTGTAGCTTAGAAGCTTACCTGTGTCAATGCTCCCAGCCCGCCAGGCCATTCATGAGTAGCATAAATATCATTGGGATACAGTTCACTTGGGTTTTTTTCGCCATGTCTGAAAAGCTTAAATAAAATTAATTTTTCATCTAAACAAATTTAAATGCAAATTCGGGCTTTTTTAAAAATAAAGAAAAGCCCATTAATTAACATTTCGTTACCGTTTTGTAATGGAAAGAGAAGACAACAAATTTAAGAGCATACACACATACTACATACATACATAAATATGTACGTAAACATTTAGTTATGTTTTTATATTAGGCATCACTTAGAAATTTACACATTCGCTTTCAATAACGAAACAATTACAGAAGCAATAAATACATACATACATATATTGTAAACAAAATTAATGACGATCATTAATGTTGGCTTCATACTTACAATTGATATCATTCGTAGATTTCGGAGGCCACGTTCATCATTTGTGTCCCCAAAAACAAAATATGCCATCATAACTGCACAAAGGGCACCTCCCAAAATTATTACGGAGATTTTGGTGCCCCTTCTTGATTTACAATCAATCTTGGCCATTAAGAGGCGTTTAATTAATTTAATTCCGTTTAGTTTTTTATTGTTTTGTGTTTAATCCCATCAAATTCGTTTATTATTAAATAATAAATTGAACATTTTTCATAAATACTTTAACACATTGTTCCATTCTTTCTATAAATAGTTGGAACTATTGTTAATTTGTACAAGTATAAATGTTTTATTGTATTGTTTTGCTTTTTCAACCTCTTCGTATCCAAATGTTTGTTCAACTAAAATAATTTATTTGAATGAGTTTTAAGCACCACGAACGAACGTGTTGCTTTGAGTACAATTTGTGAGCGAAACCCCAAAAAAATTGTTTTTTGTTTCGACCATAAAAGATTATGTGTAAATACTCGTGCAGCAAATTAAAGCTTTATTTTCCTAACATACGGTGACTGACAAAAGTAAACCTTCAGTAACTATGTAAGAGCATATGTACATACATACATGCATATGTACACTAAAAACGCTATACGACATTTTACAGCATTGGTGTCATCAGGAAGCCTGGACTGTCCAATTATATTGTTCCAGTTAAAAAAGGTTTACTTTTGTTTAATGTTAGATTAACCCGTTGTATAAAAAATTACGTCCTCCAAGTGAAAAGTAACTGAAAGTAAAAGCAATTAAAAAAAATCACTATAATATTCTAATTATTATTTAATTTTTTTTTCTCCTGTAATATTTGGAAAATAGAAGTTGGGGCCTTTCTGTATTAAGGCAATGATATACTTATGTATGTAGTATGACGTAAGAGTGAACTGTTATATTTCCTTAGTTTTTATTTTATGTTAAAATAAATTGTTAGTTTTTTGATCTGCTTTAGAGATTTATAAAAAAATTGGGTCAACTTTAAGAAAATCTTAGTGCGCATATACATGAGTGTATTATTACTTTATCAAATCAGAAAAACGATTTTCGAGCATGTTAATATGACTGATCCAGAAATATGAAGCTGAACTTAAGTACAAGCTTGCAGCATGCAACAGTTAACTAACATTCTCTTAGGTACAAAAATTAATTCCGGCACAGACATCTTTATCAAAAACGTTGAATATACATACATACATATTTTGTCATCAAATACAGATGATTTTTTTTATGAAAAACATTCGACGTTTTCTACAACATATAGTTACACTGATTCAACTTTTCTTTATAGAATTTCTGCTGAAGCGGTGCAAAATCTTAATTTTTTACCCCCTTTATAAAACAGAGCTTTTTTATATACATATTTCTAAGAGATATATGTACATATATACATACATACATATGTATGTATGTCTAAAAGAACAAAATATCAAATGTATGAAATTAGTGTCTGGACTTAATTTCAATATTCAGTATTTCTAATCATCATTAGACATATTAGATGAAGCAACTTGATACGTATAAAACATAAATACGAGTATTTTTCAAAATTTTTCCTTGTTTTAATTTTATTAAAAGTGAAATCCACTGACTATTTTTTGAGCTTGTGTGTAAACCTACATACAAACGTACATACATACATATATGTATAAAAATATAAAAACAAAATTTCAATACATTTAAAGCAAATGTAAAGATCACACGGGGCGGTTAAACCCTTTAATTTTAAGTAATTATTACTCTCTGCGCTTACTAACGTATTCTCTTATGCTTTCGCAAATGCACAGCTGCCAGACATATTTACAATTTCTAAATAGATCGTCATGTCAGAAACACATTTGTTTTCCATTTAACACTTAATTTAAAATTAATTAACACGGGGCCACACTTTAAACTTTTGCCTTTCAATACTTTTTCAATTTGCAATACACTCACATCTTTTACTAACACTTTATAAAGTGACTATTATTGTCGATTGCTTTCACCCTTCCATTTGATTGGCAAATTTTTTGTTTGATCACAGAAAAATTTTACCGCGTCGCTTAAAACAATAAAGATAAAAATCAGCAATAAAAAAGTTAATAAAAGTATAGATTATTTGCGATTTTAGAATTATCTTTCTGCGGCGAAGGCATTTTTTGTAAAGTTGACTGAAACTAAAGTTTAAATTGTTAAATTTCACAATATCGCCTTTCAAACGGGAGTCCAACCCTTTACTGATCGCCGGCTTCAACTGGGCGAAAGAAATTTACAATCTACTATGTCATATTAAATACTCGCTTAGCCTTTTTTACTTTTCTAAAATACCCTCTTCATTAAATATCTACAAGTTAGTTAAAAATAAATTTATTTCGAAATGGCGCACAGTCAGTTAATAGTTGATACATCAGTCGCCAACTGTGGCAACTTTGCTGAAAACATTTTTGTCATTGAGCACAAACTACATGCACTAGATGCACACACACAAATAAAATTTAGCGATTTTATACCCTCAATAATCTAATTAGATATTAGTACTGTAAAAGCTAGAAGAGCTGTGCTGATAAGAAATATCATATTCTCATGTAAACAAAACCCGATAAATGAAAAAAACTATTTTATCATAAAAAAGCCGATTTAATTAATTAAGATTAGATTTTCTATCTTCCAAAAAAGCTTATAAGAAAACAGTAATTTACTTAATATAAACTCATGTATGTATGTATAATATATACTTATGTATGTACATACATCCATACGTATGTACATATAAAGAGGCATAAAAATATAATTTCCACTCAATTTTTTACCTAAAACATTGCCAGTAGAGCGGCTTTGGAGTAGATGAAATTGGCAGCGCAACTGTTTATTTTTTATGTTGTTTTAAGGGACTAAGTTCGTATCTATTGCACAAAAATAATTTCTAGGACTTGGCCCACTTCTTTTTATTTACCTTCAACAAAACATTTGAAAATCAATGTTTGTTTTTTCTGTGAAATGACTATCGGGGTTGTTATGAAAATCACATTTTGTAAATTTTTCTATAATAAATGTTATAATATACACATACATACATACATATTAACTAATTTTTATGCAATTCGTTGTTTTATTTGAAACAAATACATATGTACATTAAAATTAAGAAAATTGCAAGGGACCTTTTCTGTTTGAAAAATATTAGTTGCTGTTGTGATTTCAAAATAAGGAAAACAGCAGATTCGAATATGAGCAATTATTACATTTATGTATGTACGTATGTGTAAAAATGTTTAATCCAACTAATAAATATACATACATACATACATACATACATACATATATACATATGTACTATCTATTAAATCATAAGTCAGTATCATCGAAATTCATTTCTAATTTAAAATAACAACAATAATACTTATTACGGTTCCCAAAATCTTCGACAATCTATAATAGATTAAAAGAAATTCGAGCATTTGTTCGTTAATCTACCCCAAACTCACAAAGATTTGGAGAAGCGTTAAAAACATGAATAAACTTTACATTTTTTGCTTTAAGCCGCATTTATTTTTACGTTGGATTTCAATACCAATAATATTTCTCATACTGCCCTAAGCCTTCTATGGATCATTTTCCTTCGGCTCCTCCACCAAATATCCCTCTTTTGAACGGTAGACACCACTATCGGGTATTTCACCACTATACGATTTTTTTAATACAGGTTCATGATGCTCGTTATTTAAACGCTTTCTTTTGCGAAAACTGACATCGCAATCGTCTTCAAAATCATCTTCTTCAATTTGTGGCAATGATGAAATTTCTGCTTCGCCGTCATCATAATAATTATAAATTACCTCTCTTGGTTGTGGGTGCATTGAAGTTCCTACTTGAAGTTGACATTCAAAATCACTGGTGTAATTGGCTCGACCATACCGATCAATAACATAAGTGGCTGCAGTACAATATGGCTGCCAGTGATCTAAATATGTGTGATTATGAGGTGTTATTTCAGATATAACTTGAGGATAATAATAGCAACCAGGACGAATATATCCATACTGATAGCACCGAAAGTTCGGTGTTGCAATTCCGTTACTTAATAACCTGAACGGGGCGACGCGCTTTCGAGACATGCTTTTTGCATTAACTATAAACTTATGTGGGCTTGATGAAAAGTTATCGGCTTCCCAATTGATCCAAAGGCTGTTCTATAGGCTCGATCTGATTGGCAATATTTATGCAAATGCGCAAATAAAATATATGCACTTCAAAATGTCTCATTAAATAAAAGTTCAAATAGATTTCCAATATCATGAAATATGAAGAAATAGATGTACACACATACATATGTATGTATATGTACGTAAATCACGGATAAAAAATATATTTTTTGTTACTTAAAAACAAATATGTAGGTTTTAGAATATGGAAAAATATATTTAAATTTCGTCGCTAAAAATTTTGATTTAATATTTACAATCTGACGTCTCTGTCTTTATATTTTTGATTGAATATGTATACAAACCCTTAAAAATTGACTTTAATTTCGAAAAAACAGTGTTCATTCAACTTTTTTGTCTTAAGGCTGGCGCACGTAGAATCCGTCATGCGTTATACTTCGCCCAGAATGCCTAAAAGGTTCCTGAGGGCGTTGGTCCCCGTTCTGCCTATTGACCTTTGGTGAAGTCTAGAAGTACACGCCAACCGAGACTCTCCTTACCCTCTATACCTAGAAAAGCAGAATGCTCTGGCGTAGGAAGTTCACCAACGCAAAACCTGCACCTTGCGGAGATTTTTGCAATTGGATAATATTTTAATTACGGCGCCGTCTCCTTTAGATATGCTTCTTACGAATTGTGTAGACATGAGAAATTTTTAGAGAAAAATTACGCCTTACGCGATCGGTGTCTTAGATATAGTAAATAAACACAAACATAAATATAATTCATAGCCCAAGATACATACATATGTATTTATATTTACTTCAAGGCAGCAGCGAGAGAGCGCAACAAAAACAATACAATAAGAAATATAGTTACATATTCTGTTTTTAAAAATACTAGGCATTGTAACGACGTTATTTGTCTAAGAGAATAAGAAAAATTTTCAGCTGTCGTAGTTCTGACAGTTTGTACAAGTAAATAGACCTTGTTGTTGTATTTAACAATAAGTTTTGTTATTGTTTGATAATTTTGTGTAATTGAAATTTTATTCTCAACAAATGAAAGAGAAAACTGTTGTGAACTAAACATACTAAACATACTAAAAACAAACTAAAATATTAAACATACTAAAAACAAACAAAAAAGTAAACAAAACTATCACCGTCATCAAATAAAAGAAGTATATTTTTAACCAATTTAGTGCATATGTATGTATGTATATCTATTTGACAGGATGTGTAGTTTTATTACCACTACAAAAAAGCAAACAGCAAAAGAAATAATATATTAAAGGGTATTTCTATACATTAATTGTTTACTTGACGTTAGCTTAAACAAATAACTATTTTACTTCAGTTCAGAAATGAAACGGGTTTAATTTCAACTCTTCATTTCAACATTAAATTTAATTATTCATTTCATTCTGCAAAACAAACAAAAAAACTTAATAAAAAATGTTTATTTAAACATAACCTTTGGCGTGCTAGAAGCTATCTTACGATTTAATTTATTATAGCAATTTAGTGCTTTTTTCATGATTTCGAGCGTTAACATTCCCAAACATTTGAAGCGAAAAAAACACTTTGTTGATAACTTCTTTTTTTGAAGAGTTAGTATATCATTTGATACGTATTCTGACAATGTTTGTGTTCAAACATAAAAGTGATCCGGATGTGGACCCTTTAGCCATTAAAAATGCTTGCGAACGTGTACGTTCGAAATCTTGGAACAGGCTTTAAAATTAAATGTTCTCTATTACAAAAATTAAATACTAACTAAGTCCTATACATATGTATTATTTATACTGCATTTTTATGTCTTTAACATGCACTGTTGATCGTTCTCAACTGAATATTGAAGTTCGCTATAACGCTTTTGCATTGCGTAACACAACCACACTGTTAATGGAAATACTGCCAAGCCCACTGGCATAAGAAAAAACAACCAAAACTCTTTGGGATTTGTGGGCAACTCCATATTTTCCTCCTCATAATCGGACCAATACTCTGTCAAATCTTCCACATTATCAGGTGCATTAACCTTTAAATATGCTTCCCGAATATTATGGCCGCGAAAGCTTATTGCTACACAAGCATAAAAGCCTTCATCTTCTAAAAGTATATTGTTGATGATAAGCTTACTTAAATAAACAGTTCTTGAGGTTGGCTTTTCCCGAGTTGCTGTCAACAGTTCATAGGCCTGGCCATTATAATACACAACTTTTTGAATGTTCTCATAGTTGTTATATTTCAAATCCGATAAACGGCGAAACCATTTTATTGATGGATATTCTTCACTGTAAACACGGCAATGAAAAACAGCTTGCGATCCCTTATTACATGTCTTATTCATCGGATATGCATCCAAAAATTCGGGTATTTTTAGAGAGGAGTCTGCAAATTTTATTATTTTTATATTAAAAATAAAACAACACTAAAAGCAATTTAGACACTTACTTGTTATATCCAATTGAAATTTTCTTACTAGTTTTACGTCCAAAATGTTTCCAATTTTTGGTATTACTGAACATTTATAGAGGCCAGAATATTTTTCTGTTACGTTATCTAAATGCAGTTCAGATTTACAGTTGTTGTTTTCACAAGGTAGCTGCGCCCAATCTTCGTTGTCGTTGGTATCATAACAATTGATAGTACCGCCAGAACTTTCACCACATTGCTATTATATGTATGTCATACAAGATAATTGACTTCATTATTCTTTTTTTTTTTTTTAACAAAAATATGTCAGCTAACAAGGTATATTTATGTCTAAAACAAAGCTGGAAACACTAGAACAAAACTACAATACAACAGAAAATATATTATGCTTGTCAAAACTTTGTAAATACCGAAGGTCATATATTGACTTTAATTCTTCACGACAATAGAGCAGCAAAAATTATCAACTGGCGTAGTGATGCCACCTTGTAAACATACATGTATGTTTAATTTTTCTTCATAGGAAAAGGAAAAAACTAAA
Source organism: Epicampocera succincta (assembly GCA_932526305.1). Taxonomy (NCBI): domain Eukaryota; kingdom Metazoa; phylum Arthropoda; class Insecta; order Diptera; family Tachinidae; genus Epicampocera; species Epicampocera succincta. Next base: position 68,228,862 of record OW052034.1, read on the forward strand.
TAAACCCTAAAAATCTTCAATTCAAAATATAACAAAAAAATGTTGATCAGGGCGGAAATTAAATTCAGTGCTGATTTCTTTTATTTGTTCAAGTTTTTAGGAAGTTCTTTTAGACGGAATATTTACAGCAATATTTAAATAGTTAGACCTTATTTTATTAAGCTATAAGTATGCTATTTTCAAAGATATATCATCGAATTTTTAAGAAAAACACGGCCAGGAAAAGTAAAATTGAAATTCTGAAAAAAACGAAACACGTTCTTTTCATATTGAGTCAGCGACATACATATATTATGATTTGTATATATCTCAATTAATAGAGTTTTAAGAATTTTTTATGAAATACTACCGAGCATTCAATATACTCGTATTAATTCTATTTGCTACTTTCCCGAAAGAGCTTCCAAGAAGACCAATGCTTTGGAAGAGTTGGTACATAGTAAATTGTGTTAATAAAAGAGTTTTAGGTAATAATTTAACTTTTAAACGTTCCCTTAAATAATGAAACCAGAACTTAACTTTCAAAGTTGTTGTCTCTGAACAATTCGTACGTAAATTTGAAGATGTGGGTTAAAGATTTTCTTTTCTGTAGGTTGAAATACACACCCATAGTCTTGTCTATTGATACGCAAAGAATAGTTATAGTGTTTTAAAAACATTTTCAGTACTTACTTTGAAAAACCAATTATATGTAATTTCAGCAACTTGGAAGTTGTCCAACAATCCATCTAAGCTGCATTCTAATGTTACATTGCACCCCACAGGTTGATGTATAATCTCCGAATTTTCTTAAAAAAATTATTTACAATAGAGTAATTTCAAACAAAAAAGTTTCCAAATTTTTGTTTTCTTTGTATGAATGTACATATATGTATGTATATATGGATATGTTAGCGGCTCGAATATGTTTTAACCGTAATTTTTAGCTCCTCTTGTAACTATGTGGTATTAACAAGTTCAAGATTGTTCAAAAAGGCTCTTAGTGCATTGTTTGCCGATTTAAATGAAAAAATTGTAAAAACTGGTCGAAATTATATATACACATTTATTGTTGGAAGAAAAACAGCAAGTTTTTTTTTTGGAAAAAGTTTTTTTCGCGTTTGTCTTTTTTAATAAAAATCTTAAGCTAAAAATTTCAACACGTTTTTAGTGAAAACAATTTTATGTAAAAAATTAAAAATATTTAGTCTGTAAACAAAAAATTGATTTTGTAATACATTTTAATTTATGTGAGCGGACATTTCATATCATTTATGCAGGCATGAATTTGGTGAGAAGAAAAAATTTCTTCTTAAAACAAATCCTGAAGCAAATGTTGTTAAGAACTACTCTCAACTGTTTCTCCGGAAATCCTTTTAACTCACACATTCAAACTGAAATGTTGGATATGTAAAATACTCTACATATACATACATATGTACATACATATGTATATACATATATTCCATTTATATACAGTAATATACATACATACATATATAAGTGATGAATAGCGATAAAAACTTATTACACAAATGCTACATAAGCATATAATGGGAAAATTATAATTGCAGTACCTTTTTTTATAGGGCTAAGTTTTCTTATACATTTTGTTGACGGTATATATAGAAAGAAAATTTGCTTCTTTACTATTCAAACATATATGTACATAATTTTAATATGACAACACGTTTTCCAAATATTGTTGTTTTATTAAATATACATACATACATACATACATACATACATACATACATACATATGTATGTAGTTATGTTTATTATAAAAAATATGCATATGTAAATTTATGTACATATTGTACATACATATGTATGCATGTAGATATGTATATAGACAAATATAAATATTTTTAAAAGTGACGTCAAAAATCATCGATGTATATTTGTACATATGTATGTATGTATGTATGTATTCATGTATAATTGTTTGTTTGTTTGGGAGTCCGGACATCTGGACCGATCTTCCTGAAATTCTAACAACATTTAACTGAGACTTGAAATGAAATATAGGCTACTATTTTTCAACCACGCCCACTTTTACGCCCATTTTAGCAAAGTAGCAAAGCATACCGGTTTATTCTAATACTTTTATAATTGTGCATATCCATATGTACTATGTACACATGTATGTATGTGTGTATCTGAATACAATGTCATAAATACCTTTATAATCAACGAAAAATCCTTCGGCATCTTTATATCCTGTTGGATTTAAAAGTATAAGTCCAACAAGAAGATTGCAATAACTTAATACTCTATTAATTGTAGTCGTAGTGCTGTCCATCTTCAAATATCGCAACAATTAAATGCTCTAAATATTATTAGAAAAGAGCTCAAGTTAGTTTTTTTACAATAAGTATGGAAAATGCACATGTGCATATACATATATGTATGTACACATGTATATCTTTTTATATAAATACGTATGTTTGTATGCACATAAATATTTATTGTTGTTTATTTGCTGTTTTTTCAACTTATTTTCTTTTGCACTTGCATATACATACATGCATACATATGTATATGTATGTATGTACATACGTAGTATGTTTATGCACATACATACATTCATAAATTCTGATTTTTGAAATTCAATTATCAATGAACTGCGGCTTGTCGTCGGCTGAACTGAAGATAAAAAATGTTTACTACTTTCGAAAATTTAATTTTTACTACGAAAAAGATATGTATATAACTTTGACATCTAATATGTGTGACGGGCGTGGGCATTCGACTTACATATTTGACAAAAAAGATGTCGCACACTTAAAAAATATTGTATTGTTGTATGTATGATTTAAATAATTTTGCGTTGGTTTTTAAAAAAGTATATATGTACATATGTGTGTATGTATGTATATGTGTGTACTAAAAACAAAAATAAACCTTCACAAGCCAACATTTTTGATATGAACTTCTAAACAATGCTAGAAAAGTGCTATAAACGACGAGCTTTTGGCCCAGCAAATATTTGCCAGCAAAAAAAAAAATTTATATTTATGTATTACATATGGCTCGTAATTTCATAAAAAAGTAAAACAGTTTAAGTGGGTAGACTTCGCTGAAGCTTTGTAAGCTTATACTAATCGAAAATTGCATAAGATTTAAAATTTGTCCCAGTAAGTGACGGATTGATCCCTGAAGTTCTAATTCAAAACTAATATCGGTTTATGTGTACCGTCCCTACAAGCATAAATTACATGAAACTAAAAGTTAATATTATTTGTTGTTTGTTAGGCGGTACGAAACAAAGTCGGGTGTGTTACGCTGCTTATAATAATCTGCAGTATTTACAAGCGTCTTTGCAGCAAATAAAAGTATAAATGTTTTACAAATTCACACAATAATAGAAAAGAAATTTGTATTTTTTGCCTTGGGATTTCTTTCGAAATCGAATCTACTAAACGGATGGACTGATTTCGCTGAAAACTTGTGGCTCAAAAATGGTTAAGACATAAAATTTTGAATCTGCGCGTGATGAATTGATCTTTAAAACTTAAATGTTTTGCATTATTAATTTTTTCTCTTTATACTAACCTTAATTTTTTTATAATAATCTGAAAACATAATGAATTAAATGAAGATAAACGTTACGCTAACATTATTTATAAAACATTTACATTTAAAGAAGAATTGATAGTTTTCTTCAAAGGCTCAAGGTTCAGTTCGCAAATAAAGTTTTGTATCCGAGATAGCTTTTTAATGAAAACTGCACATACATATATAACTTAATCTAACAACTTAGCCTAAGCCTTAATATCAGCCTGTTCCCCGATCTGGAAGGATTATGTTCGCAAACATTTCGAGTAACAAAAACCGCTAATTACAATTTTTAGGCTTGAGCACAAATAATTGCGATACGTCAGATGAACCAGTTAATAATACCCAACTCCAAATGTAAATTTGAGGAACTTGAAATATTTTTAAATTAATTTTTTTAATATTTTCCATTTATTCCCAAACCATCTTTCACGTTTTTAAGAAGTTGACATTTTCGCTGACTATATGTTTCAACGCTGCTTAGCATGATAAAGTGTTTTTTTTTTTTTTGGTATTTCTTCAATTGTTGTGTATAAATATTTTATGATTGTTTTTTACACTTCGTCGGTTGAGAAAGGAAAATTAATATGCTGAATTTACAGAAAAACAAAGTCAAAAATACAAAAAAAATAGCGGGCGAAATATAAATACATACATATTTTAAATGCAGTTGAATGTGTTTTTTTACTCGTAATATACGTATGTACATACATAAATGAAAGTAAATTTACCGGTCTTTTAGGCAAGATGACAAAATTTCAAAACCTTGATTTTCAATCAATTTTATTTTTTATCTTAAGAAAGCTAACAGTTGCTTGGGGTGCGCAAACTTCGGAAAAAAATTTCATAATTGGTTGCAGTAAAACTAATTTCCTATTCAGCGACCTTTTGATCTTGCTGATTGAATCTGCTACGATGGCACAATAATTGTGATTTACATATATTTTAATAAAACTGTATTGTTAATCAAAAAAAAATGTACATACGTACATACATACATTGTATATGCCAAAACACATAAACGCATATACATATGCATACATAATGGACAAAAACATGCGTACATATGTACATAGTACATTTGAATGCAAATATGTATGTATGTACTCGCATTTTAATAGATCTACATACATATTTCATAACATTTGCACTATTACGAGTATTTTTAGTCTTTTGAATTTAGTTTTTCAGTCCCATTTTAACAACCAAATATTCTTTAATGATCATGATGAATTCAATTCAATTCATGCGAAAATTTTGCACTCATACAAATTCTTAAGCCCACACTTACACCTTTTTTTACATGTTGATGATAAAATACTGCATATGGATATATTTACTTAATCATAATAAACTGACAAAAACATTTTGCAATATTTTGTAAAATATTTAACACTCGCGGTGCGACTTCTAATTTTTGACTGTTTCGGCTGACGAACACAATTACTTAAATAACCATTCTTATCAATATACAAACATGCTGTAGTTAAAGTTATCGACGAATTCATAATACATACATACATAAATAAAAATTTTGTTTATCAGCACAAACTAGCATTGACTTACAATATTGCATAGTGGAATTAAATTTGGAAAAGAAAATATAAATGACTTTTATTGCGACCATAAGACAAAACAGATTTAAGAACTCACTTGTGTAACATATTTTTGAAAACTTCTAGTTTTGATATGCAATTATGAAAATGTACATGTCGTCAATAACGATTGTAAAAATCCCTAAGTTAAAATTCGAAATCATTTTCGTGGATGATTACGATACACATTCATATGTAAGTATGTACATATGTATATTGGCGTTCTTAAAAAATTTACACTCCTACACTTAAAAATAAAACACTTATCGATAAAATTCTAAATCACAAAATCCTAAATTACCAAAATCCTTTTTTAATCTACTTCTAACAATAATTATAATAAAATAATACAAGCAATAATAACAATAATAATAATATATGTATGTATGTATGTCTCTGCAAGTGATGCAAAAAAATTGATATTTATTTTCAAATATTAATTGTTTAATAAAAATTAAGTTTAAATTATCAAAAAAAGGATTTCACATAATTTTTATAATACAGTTTTTTCCTGCAAAAATTTTACCTATGTATGTAAATTACTCCTTTTACATACAGTCTATATACATATACATATCTTTTAAAGACATCGTCAAGTACTAATAACAAAAAGCGCATAGTAAAACCTAACCGAGTTTAAAATAACATATATGTACATACATATGTGTATCTTAGAATCATAGATTACCAGTTGATAAGTGTCATGTACATACTACATATGTATACTATTTGTATACAGTCAGTTAAATCAGTGATGAGCAAAAATACAAATTTAATTGTATTGCAAAAAGAAATACACTTAATTCTGTTTTTACGCGATTGATGCGTTGCTCGAAAACTTGAGTAAAAAAACTAACGTTTATTAAATTCACAAATATTTATGTACGTACTCGCATGTACTATTTATTATATGCGAATATTTTTTTTGTACTATTAGATTTACATATGCACATATACGATGTCGTTTCGCTTTTAACACTTAAATTTGACGGTATTCTTACAATCTTAGCGTCAACTAAATTTATTTGGAATAAGCCAGGAAAACCCCTGTTCGTGTTGTTTTTCACACCACACTATAATGTGTTTACTTTTTAGATCGCGTTACATCAAATCAAGTCAGTAAAAACAGATTGAAATATTTATTTGGAAGCATCTTAACTCAAATACGACTAAACACCGGATTAGGTACACTGAGTAAAGAAGAGATTCAATTTTCACTGGAAGAAAAGTTGCATTATTTCAAATGTTATGTAATGTTTTGTAAGCAACCAATTTATTTAAAATTGGATTAAAACCTACAAATAACAATTTATTTTATTGTGAATAAATTTAATATGAGAGAAAAAGGAAATATGTTTAATGATTATTCGTCATTCGGTGGCTAAGTCGTGCCGATAGAATCTTCTAGCTCAAGGCTCTTGCTGCAATCACGTACTATGTGCATACATATGAATGAATATAAATATGTGTGAGCATAATATTTTTCAAATGTGTCGAAATTGCTTTCTTCCGTTGTTTTGTGCATAGAAATTTTAGATCGGAAATTATTTGTTCACTTATAAGTGGTACGCAAAATATGTATATACATATGTATGTACATAAGCATTTATAAGAATTTTTTTCTTGAGAAACCACTGTGTTGGTTTTAAAATATTTACATACATATGGCACATAAAAGATCCTATTGTGATATAAGTCAATATTTGATACACTTCTAAAATCTTGGGAATCACTGACCTGAAATATGTAGATATGTACACTAGAGCCCCAACTTGACTCGTTAATGGGGACCGGAGAAACGCGACGCAAATCGAATCATATTTTTCTATATAAATGCACTGAAATTTAATTTATTGGGGAAAATATTCAAAACAAAGCAAAAAAGTTTATATTTTTTATAAAAAAAAACAAGTACAAGTACATTTTTATTTATTTTATTTACTTCAACAAATATTTATAACTATTACTTATAAAGAAATAACAAAACAATAAATTAAGAAAAAACATAACAAAAATTAAATGCATTTACATATGTATGTACATACATTCATAAAAAGTAGGTGCATTAAAAAATTAACCGTTATTAGCGATGCAAATCGAAATCAAAACGACGCAAATCGGAAACAAAACGACGCAAATCGAAATCAAAACGATGCAAATCGAACCGACGCAACACGGACCGACGCAACTTGAAATTGCAACGACGCAAATCAAATTTTTCCAGCTTTTAAAAAGCGACGCAAATCGAAACGACGCAAATCGGGACGACGCAAGTCGGGGCTCTAGTGTACACATATAAAAATGATATTACATATTTATGCCGCCGTTCCAGTATTGCTTTGTGCATATGCACAAAGTATATACTTTTCTTAGTTCTTTTATCAATTCATATGAACCACACATACTTTCTTTATCAATTTTATATTTTATCAGCCGTCTCAATACAAGTAACCTAAAAGTTAAAGACAGCGTTGTCAATTTAACTGTTTTATACATATGTACATATATAGATGTTTCAACGTGCCAGGTATGCGAGTACTATAATACATAGCATTCTAACTCATCTACTAAATGAGTTGTTGTTCACCAGTGTTGGTAAGAAGTTAAAATATTGACCACATCATAAAACACACTCGTATGTGAATACTTTCTTGGCCACCGGACAAATTTTAAATGAACAAATTTCTTTCGATTTGTCCAATCTAAGCGACTAATATATTATATATGTATATACATATATAAATATACATATGTAATTGTATATTTGCACTTGATCTACAAGAGAGTATTAACTCAACATTCTATGAATTTCGGTAAAATTCAAAGACTGTTTGCGCTTACATTTTAAGAGAATTTGAAAATCCGAATACATTCTATTCCATATGAAAATATATTTACATTGGTTTTCTTTAAAATTTTTGCAATTATCGCAAAATATTTTTTATACCATTTTTCTGAAACTTGTCGATATTTTTTTTTGTGTTATTTTCAGCTGTGACGCTTTAGTTGAAATTTTAGTAAAGTTTTCAAAATCAACTCAAAATACAACCAAATCTAAATAAAACAATATGATTATTTTTAACTTGAATAAAGGGTCAACTCAAAATAACGAATTTTTTATGAAAATATACTTTGCATTTCTATTTCGACTTCAACGCAAAAGGTTAAAGGTATTCACTACACATCATCACTACATTTTCGTTATAATAATCTCAAATGTGGACGAAAGAGTAATCGGAACACGTTGGAATTTTTACACTAGCTAGATATTTATTTTGTTAGTTGATCTCCTGTAAAATGTGAAATTTTAAAAATTTTGAGTTATTACCCTCTTGTTGATCAAGTGCGATGTTACGCAAAATTTTACAACTAAAGAAACTCAACAAGTTTTTCACAAGCTTGGAGCATTATTTGCGTTAAGTCAGCTTCTGGTGATTTCAGATTTTCTGTTGTTCTATTACTACTTTCGCAAAAAAAATTAGTTTCCTTATGTTGATTTTCGATATCATTATCAAGATCTTTTTCAAACAATTGCGGCCTGAAAAAAAAAGCTTTTAAATATGCTCTAAAAAAAGAGAAACAGCTTGCAACTTGTATTAATTAAGTTGAATGTAACAATAAATTGTTTAAAGAGTTAACTAACAACGGGGCTCCAACAACCGCTTATACATTATCATCCTTGAAGCCAAAATGGTTGGCCAGGATATGGATGTGCACCAACGTGAGCGTATGGGTTTGGATTTACAATACGAGCCATATCTTTGTAAGTACGTCCCCTGCGAGGTTGCAAAACATTTATCTCGAAGTTAAAAGATTCAGCTGAACAATAGAACTTTAAAACACCAATAACAAATAAATTAGTTAAAAATAAACCGATAGGTAAATTTACGTACATTTTTCTTTTGGAGGTTTTACGAAGAGTTAATAGTGCCTGCAGTATCATTGAATTTCTGAATTTAAGAATAAGATGATCATTTCTTTTAGAGCAGAAGCTGGCCGCTAATCGCCTTAATTTCCTCATAGAAAAAATATTATACGTTTGTTCGTAACTACGTACAAATCATGTGTAGTTATTTTTTTTCGTGTACCATCACGAGGTTGTAATAAACAAAATAAATAAACTGGTCTTCTCTTTGGAGAATTTAAATAAAGACTAAAACCCGTTTTAAATAATAATGGGTCTTTCCATAGTGTATGCATAGGATTTTAGGCGTGCATAGAATTTCAATAAAAAGTATTTGTTTGTCTATAAAATTAATTTAACGACGTATAAACAAGAAATTTTTCTATCAAATCAGGCGTTACGAATATTTAAAAGATACATGTACATGAGGTCTGTTCAAAAATTTTCATTAACAAGTTTTCGCGCTTTTAACTTTTAATAAATACATTGAGTTTGTTTGTGAGAGGCATTAAAGTTGGAAGTGTTTTGCGTGTTCGGCGATTTTCTGCCATCGAAAAAAATAGATCAAAGAATTTACATAAAATTTTGTGTAAAAAATGGATAATACAGTCGCTCACTCGCCATTGCCAGGACCGTAATCATACCTCAGCTACCGGTTTCACCAGGTTTGGCCCCCGAGTGTCTCTCTTTCCTCTTTCCAAGATTGGAGGGGCTCATGAAAGAATGGCCTTTTAAGACGACTGAGCACATAAAAATCTAATTGCGGGGAGAGCTGAAGAACATACAAAAAAAATGCATATCAAAAGAAGTGCTTCAATGCCTGAGAGAGACAAACTATAAATTCATGAAATAAATATGTAAATATTTTTTGTTACAAAAGAATATTCACTTTATTTCTTTAACAGACCTCGTATATACACACGTACGTATGAATTTGCGTATCGAAAAGTATTGAAAATTAAAAACGTAATTATTTAAAAGCTGAATGTAATATTAATAGTGGAATAACCCATATGTTTTGAAGCCGCGAACACCCAAAATTCTTTCTAGCAATTTTACCTTTTGTTGGTGTCATAAAAACTATTTATATATATATATATATGCTTTTATGAACATAAATTTAGTCATTGATTCCCCTTAAATATTTCTCGCTAACAAAAATTGTTTAGTGCGCTTGTGAATCTCAAACCAAAATGATTACTCCTACACTAATACTAATAATTATTTGTTCCACTAATTTTCGAACAAATCTTGTTAACGGCCAAGCTGTTGGCATAGTTGTGTCCAGTTCAAATAGCGGTTTTGGTGTACCTTATAAAACAAATAATTTGCGTGAACCTCTAGGAGAAGTTTTAAATGAATTGTCAACGTTATCGGAACAATATTTTGCACGAAACGCAATGCGAAATTTTTATAATTTTAACCATCAAGGTCACCAGCAACATCAGCAAACGCATTTCCATAACAATTATAATAGACCTTATATAAACAACCAACAACCGTTTGGACAATGGTCAGGAAATAATAGAAATACATATGGTAACTACAACATTCGTACAAACAGTAATTTCATTAGGAATCCACCGTCCAATCAAATGGTTCATATTGGAGTTGACAACCACCCACAACCACTTCAAATCTACAATACGGAGCCAAATAAAATCCAAACGAATTTTGTGCGTAATTCTCAAACTGGAAATCAACAAACGGTTACTAATCTTTATAATCCTTCTTGGAATGTACAAGCTTCAAATCAACGCTATAATCAAAGAATGAGGCATACGGCACCCGTTAGAACTAGACCAGAAATAACAAAAACCCTAACACCTTGGTCTTCAAGTCGTGGTGGTCTTGTTAGTGAGCCAACTACAGACCTGCGAAGAGTCAACAATTTTGGAGATGGTCTAATAAGTCAAATAGTAGAAGATCCCCTTATTGCCAAAAATACTCAGGATCGTCTGATAAGAGAACCAACTGAAAATCCACTATTCAAACCAAATTATGCTGCAAAACACAATTACGTACAAACTTCAAATCAAAACTACAATCAAATGTCTCTGAAGAATATGGCACCCATTAGAAGTAGACCAGAAATAACAAAAACCCTGACACCTTGGTCTTCCAGTCCTGTTGGTCTTATTAGTGAGCCTACTACAGATAACTTTGGGGGTGGTCTAATAAGTGAAATAGTAGAAGATCCCCTTAATGCTAAAAATACTCAGCATAGTCTGATTAGCGGCCCAACTAAAAATCCACTATTCAAACCAAACTATGCTCAAGAAGTCAGTAAAGAGAAGCCCGGCATAACCGCGTTTCAAGCGCCACCTTCAACACCTCCAAGCCAAAGTAGTCTTATTAGTGGGCCGGCTGTAAATCCACTTAAAGTCCACTACTTCCAAGATAGTCTAATAAGGGAAATAGTAGATGATCCTCTCAAAATGAAAAATACTCAGGAGAGTGAACCAGCTACAATGTCCCTGTCTAAACCAGAAACTCAAACAACAGCAACGTTTGTTTCACCGACAATTAATCAAGGCCATCCTCAACAAATTAAGCCTGGAACAGTCGTAAATCCGGACTCGCCTTACTATACTGCCGCTGATCCCAACGATCCCTCTTTATTAATCGACATCAGAATTAATTAACTAAACGAAAAGTTCATTGATCATACAATGATCAATGATTCAAGAACGCTCTTGAAAAGAGGTACATGAACTCAGATATTCAATGTCAACGTTACCTTAAAGTTGTTTAAAATATATTTTAACACTTTAGTTTACAAATAATTATTAAAAGTCATTTCCATAAAACAAATAAATAGTACTCCACAATGAACCCTGCTCCAACAAGTTTTTTTAAGTCTTTACTACTTTACTGAAATCATGTAATTTTTGTAATAAGGGAAATCACAACACTCGAAAAAGTACGTTGCTTGGGAGAACATAACCGAAATGCATTGAACATTTTACCTGTCGAATTTGCTTTATCCTTCAAATGTTCTACCAAAATTTAAATAATTTTAATTCGTTTTTTTAGTTTTCATTTCTTTTTTAACATACTGATACATACACACTTACATAATATGTACATACATACATACATATGCATTAAAAAAGTTGTAATACATTCGTATGTTATAAAATGGTTCAGAATAAAGAATTTAATTAATGTTCGTGACTTGGGTTTGCTGACAAAATTTTAAAAGATGGAGTTAAAAGGTTATGACAATCATACATACATACATACATACATACATACATACATACATACATACATACTTATGCACATACCTACATACATATGTACATACGTATGTGCATACAAATCACGTTGAGTTTAAAATTTTATTTGTTTTGAAGACATGTATGTCTACTAATTTCACCTTCCCTTCACAGTTTTTGCTGTACAAATCACAACTGCCACCAGGTAGCGCCCCTTGGATGTCATGAAACAGGTATCCTGGTGTTGACCATAGTTTAAGGTGCCTAGCCCGGATTGGGCTTTGCAAATACTGTGCAAGTATACTTCGCTCGGTGAACCAAACAGCATAGATTTCTGTTCTCAGTTAAGAACTATATAATGGTACACATATGTATGTATATATATACAGGCGATCTCTGCAAATGTGTGTGCCTATTTTCGAAACTTTCATTACTCATGCATTTTAGCGAAAGTCTGTATTTACAGTGAACTCACGGTAATGTAGACTTCCACTATAATGAGCAAGACCGTAATGTTAACACAAAGTTCAAACAACACTAAAAATTTTATTATAATTTTGGGAATCCCCAACTTGTTAATGAACTGAAAACAAATATTATTTTAATGTGTTCCAGGGTCAGGTTTTCTAATTAACAAAAATTGGATTGCTTGCAAGAATAGGAATTTTCCTATAGTAGTAACGAGCAAACATTTTTTATAATAAAAGAAAAATTAATAATTTACCCCCTTTACAAAAAGATTCGAGTGTGATTTATTTGTTCATATTACCAGGACTCACTGTATTTCCAAAGCTTGGCTAAAATGATATGTTCCATACATAAATACTCGTATTTATACATGCATATGTATGTATGCATGTGCGCCTTTTCGATTAACATTTGTAAAGATACCCTTTTGGTCTTGACTTTAGATTGTCAATACTAATAATAATAAATAATAAGTTACTGTTTCTTTTAATTAATGGTGTAACCCCACTTAGACCACCCACTGTGGTCAAATCCCACATTCTTCAAAGCTGAACAACAACAAAATCAAAGGTTTTGCTTTTTCCAGGCGCTAATAGAAAGTAAAATAATTGCGGGCTTATCCAAAAGTTTATTATATGATTTGTGTATGACTTATTATGCTTTAAAAATACAAAATATATTTTTTGTGTATGTACGGGTTGTTTTTTCAACTCATGAATTTGTTCTTCAATAAAATAATAAATAATTATTTAAGCTAAAAAAGAAGCTTTGCAAAGAATAAGTTCAAAACTTACTAACAAAAAATTTTGATAAATTTTTATTAATTAAAAAAACCTGATTACAATGAAGAAAATGATTTGAATACGCTATTTGAAAAAGTTTTATCCGAAAAGTAGCAAAAAATTATAAAGTTTATAAATAATCAGAAAATATTTATGTATGTATGTATATATTTTGCTTCTAAATTTTTAAGAGAACTTTTCAGCAAACTGGTTCACACACACATGCATATACATATCTACATATGTATGTACATGGACATATGTATGTATGCATATGTGGATATGTATACATGCGTACGTATATATATATATATATATATATATATATATTAGTAATAAATAAATACATACATACATATGTATGTATGGGGGAATGTCTAATAATTTGTTTGCCAATATTCTTAGAACACTTTACTTTTAATCCTCACTATATTTCTAAGGCAAATTAATTATAAAATTAATATAAAAAATTAACACATATTCTAAGGGCATGTAGATTTAAATATCCGCACATTGTACCTTTTACCCCTACGGTTTCCCTACGGTTTCCTATCGGACAAATTTGTAATACGGCATATGTATTTATATTTATTTATGTATGCACCGTATCCAAAAGCATGTTCCTCATAAATTTTAAACTCGTACAGTAAAGAATAACGTTCTTTCCAAAAAAAAGAACCTAAAATTCTTAAGATTACCAAAAGCATTTTTTGATTTGACTTAATAATAATACAAAAAATTTAAAAGATTTCTTCACATATCAATTCTTTAATAAAAGTTAAGTTTAGACGCATTTTGATTTACATCCTTTTTTGTTTTAGAGCTTTTCGTTTCTCCTTAAAAATTGTTTCAATGTAACTTTTATAACACCATCTGCCGACATGTAGTATAGAAATCCATATTGTGCTTTTCTGTGGAGATACTTTTTTGCCCTCATTTTATTTGGTTTCAATTAATAAATAATAAAAACTCTTTAAAATACAAAATTAATAATATTTAGATGTTGCCAAGAAACTGGTAAACGTCAGAAATCAGTTTTTTTAAATAGTTCATGTTATCCCGTTTGTACTGTTTACATACATACGTATATACATACATACATATTTACATACACATGTAAGTAAATCTATCTATCTCTATATACTGTATATAAAACAGAAAGTGCTTTTGTGTGTTTATTTGTTTGTTTGTAGCTTATAGGAGACCAGACCGCTGGACCGATCTGGCTGAAATGTTCACCACATTAACTCGGACTCTCGAACGAATTATAGGCTACTTTTTTCAACCATACCCACTTTTACGCCCATTTTTTTAATTATGTTACCCCTTCCACACAGCTTTTAACAGATTTTATAATATAAACGAGCGATAACTTCGCCATTTATGGACCAATTTTCAAAACTCGTTTTTCATATGGAAGAAGTCCGCTAAAATTTAGCACAGCACACCGTGCTAATCTAATATTTGTATAAATCCAAGATATTTTGTTTTGCTTATAAGCTTATTTTAATATTTCGCATTAGCATATCAATAGCAGTTCTTTATATTTATTTTGTACATTCATACATATGTATCTTTTTTCCAGTCACAAAATACAGAAATCATTAAACAGCAGACAAAATGAGAAGGTGTGACCGTCTATTTGTCATTAAATAAACATAAAAACTAGATATGCACATTATTTTATGATTAAAGTTAAAAACATAATTCAAAAAATAATTCTTTTACATATGTATGTATATGTTTATATGTATATACAGTAGATATGTACATTAGGATGGGTGAATTTTGTTTTTGTAAATAGGCGTATAGCAAAAACGTAATCTACAATAAGTTCTAAGAACACTTGCCTAGGAGACATAATGGAATCATCTTGGAAATTGGGGAAAATCGTTTTAACTTTACAACAGTGTTTTATCATACATAAATGCTGCTTTCTCAAAAAGTACTTAAGATGCAGATCTCCGTTAGGTTTCAAATAGTAGGTAATGAGAGCAAAATACTGTTTTATGGAAAAAACATCGCATTTTCCACTAATGCTGGGCTTAATTCTGCTTCATCTTTTCAAGCCATATTTTAGGGACTTTTATTTAGAAAACTTGCCTAAAAACTTATGTAAGCTTGTAATGGAACAATCAGTACGAGCACAATACTTAAGAAAAAATAATAGTTCAAAACGCCTCGGTAATCCACTAAATTCACCTGGCATGCCAAAGTAGTATCTGATTAGTCAGAAAATTTGACCCGGAAGAGTCAATTGACAGCACTGATAATTCCATAATTTAATGTGAACAGTTTCTTATTAAAGAAATTAACACGCTCTTACTTTTTGTAAAGTTAACTATAAAGTGCATAAATCAATCAAAACAAATGCTTAGCACCACGTTTTTATAAAATGCATTAACATTAAACTTCCACAATGACTAGAACTATTAATAATATTGAATTCTAATTACTCTGTGTTGATAACTTCCGCAACAGACTACTAAATTGTACTTTTTAAAAGAGAAGAGTGAAGTTTAACAAACTTATTCTCTTTTTAAAGCTTCGTAATTCGTATAAAAACTAAAACATATTATCAATACATATCATATTTCTTGAGCAATACTTAGTGGGAACATAATAATTTATTTCTAGTCAATTAATCTTTAAGAAAACATTAAATGGGATCAATAGGTGCAAAAGAGCAACTATATTTACATATGTATGTTTTGTAGTGATATACCAGAAGTTGCTAGTTTTGTTATTTTTCATAATCAAAGCTTTAATAAAACAGGGCATAGCATTCAAAGTGATAACATGTTGTTTTTCTTTAAATCTATGCGGTTTAAAATACCTTAAACAAAAATCTTCATGCCTTTCGGCGGGAGATGGGTTTTTTTCATTTTAGGCCGATACTTTCTTTGGGTAATTTTCTTAGAATTTTTGTTATACACGTGTCACGTTATTTCTCATCCGAGTAAATTCACCAACTAACTGAGAGTGTATAATATCTAAGTAGGAAAATCATATCAATTACTCAAATGAATCACTTCAAAGTCTGGGGAAAATAACGAATTTAATTCCTTCATTTAAAGGAAGCATTTTCTTATTGAAAAAGTTTGTTATAAAAAAACAATTTTTTTCAATTATCTTTCAAGACTTTTGCACCCACTACCTATTCAAATTCCCAAAAATTTTAATTTTAAAGCAATTTATTTTTAAGATGTCATTAAGAAAAAAATCTATCCATTAAAATTGTAATCAGCAGTTCCCTTGAACCCAAATTGAAACACTCAATGGAATGAAAATTTGTGAGCCTCTTCTAACTAAATTTTAAAAATGTGCGTGTTTGGTAAGAAAAAAATTGAAAGAAAGTTGAAAACTTGATATTTTAAGCCACAAGTAAGAAAAAGTAAAACTTAAAAGAAAAACTACTACATATATTTTTTTTTATAATTTTTTTTTAATTGCCATTGCCTTTCTAAAGACAATTGTTTACAAAGCTAACATTTTTCAAACGTTCTCAAGTTTACTGACGGATGAGTGGCTTAGCACTTACGAAATGTTAGAATATCGACAGCTAGAAAACACACAAAACCCAGCTATATATTTTAATTAAAGTAATCAAGTTCGATTATATGTATTTATGTAGAGATTTCACTCTGCGACTTTGAATAATAAGATTAAAATGTAATGAAAATGTAGTTGATTCAAAATGAAGTAACTTAAAATTAACTTATTTAAATCATGCGCAATTTATTTAAACTGCTTGATTCGTTACACGGGGAAGAAATATAGCATGTGTTAAATATAGTTGGATTTTTAAACTTAAAAAGTGAATATGAATAAAGAATATTACTCTATTATACATGAAAATCGATTATCCGGAATGATTGCGGTCCCAACCAGTACGGATAATCGAGGTCTCACTGTAATTAAGGCATACATAGTTCGAGAAGAATATTTTATTTTTTTTAATGTGTACAATTCCACATTTCTTTGTAAATTCCAACACAAATTATTATTATTATTATTGATTTTTTAAATCGTATACACCCTATTTATAAATATCCTGGTCTGTTGAACAGACCATTATAGCCGCCACCATAACTTCTACCATTATTGGCTCGGTGTAAATACCAGTTTCAGTGTATTCTGAATTTGCTTCAAATGTATGATCATAAGTGCTATAGCCACCGTGCCTAGGCTGAATATTGAAATGGGCCTCTGCTCCACCTGGTATAGGACTATTTGTCGCATAGTCACCGTGTGATGATTGCTCTAAAATTGTTGAAGTTGAAGGTCTTTTACTTGAAACTAACACATCTTGTTTGACACTATGGCTGCTGCGGTCCAGGAAACACATAAGCATTCAAAACAAACGCACCCTGCAAACACTGAAGAGCCATTGCTGGCAGCTTGCGTACTCTGTTAGGATTTGCGGAAACATACCCATTAGGATTGTATACTCCCACTGGGTACGGCACCACTAATGAGCCGGCGTTACCATTTCCATTAAACTGTGAAAACATTGGTTGTAAATACGCTTGACCCGAATCAGACGGATAACTGCATTACTTATATGCAAACTTTGACCCAAGGGAAAACGACGTACTGTGACACAGGCATTCACCACTGGTGCATGAAGCATAAGTGTGTTTGCGACGATGTTTGCTTTGGTCACTAGCCTTCTGTACAGAAGTTGCTTCATTATAAACAGATTTTGATTTTTCATCAGTTTCCTCGCTCATGTAACCAGCATAAGCAGTTTGACTTACAAGGAAAATAATTGTTAAAATTTTCACCACCCGATTCATTAGAAATTACATATTTTGAATTCTTCAAACGTAGTCAAGACTAAATTTTGATTTGCAAAATATACTTACAAATATCTAAGTTGATATTTCTATACTATATGAATATGTAAACATTTACAAAATGATTGTTTGGGGTTATCATTGATGTGTACAGGCATACATACATACACATGTAAATGTTTTTGTTTTTAACATTCGCTAGGAGAAAGATGAAAAGCATACTTACTTATGTACAATATGTATGTATGTAACTACTCTACAATGCAATTGACGGTAATGCATAATAGTCATCAGTTGGTATGAATGTTTGTAATGACAAGTGCCTTGTGTTCTAAATTTGATACTTGTACTATATTTCCGTACAAAAAAGCCAGACGAATCAAATTTATTGGAAACTTATTACTGCTTAAAAGCAATATTCAAATGATTAGAATTGCAAAAACTTATCCAATGTTGAAACTTTATTTATTTAGTTATTGCAAATTTCAGATCCCTGCTGCACAAATATAATACAAACATACACACATTCACATCTGAACGAAGATTATACAATTGTTTTTAATTAAATTTATGTATGTAATGTAATGTAGTAAATAAAACATTTTATGCGTCGTGACAACAGTGTTTTCAGACAATATACATATGTACATACAAATATATGTAGTCCCGGTTTTCTCATAGTGCAAATGGTTGATAAATAAAATCCATTGTTTTATCGTTTTTTTACTGCAACCATTTTGCAGGTAAATATTTATAACACGAGACACAAGACATCTGTTGTCATAAAAATTCACACCAATTGATAACTATTACGCAGTTCACTGCAGATCAAACATGGAATAGCAAACAATTTTTAACTCGTTCTTTAGAATATCCTATGGGAAAATTTTGCCTTCCGCACTGGTCGAAATTCATGGAAACAAATGTGCGTGCTATTGGACGCCCGCTGCAAAAAATTTAGCGTACTGCAGCTTTATTTCATTTTAAACGTTTGCATTTGCAGTGAAATAAATTAAAAATAAAATAACACACTCAAATGCATTGCATGAAATTAAAGGTTAAATAAGTTTCAGAAACAAAATTTAAATGTGAATAGGAGAATAGTTAAAAGATGGATGATGACTTAAGCATATACGTAAACTAATGTACTTATGTTTCTCCAGTATTATTTTTATTTTTGCCTGGCAAATCTTTTGCTCCATTTATTTGTGCAAATACTGTTTTATTTTCGGATAAAAATATGTCTCTTAGCGTTTTCCTCTTTCTGTGCAGTTTTGTCTATTAGTTAAAGAAATCGAACTTCCCGTTATCGAACTGTGTGCACAGTGCAACTTGAAGAGCATTTGCAAGTTCTAAGATTGCATACATACATACATACATACATGCAATGTGTGATGTTTTCCGCTGTACAATGCCATTTAGTCATGGAGTGATGTAGATCCTGTACGGAAATTATAGGTTATGGTTTCAGGTAAAGCTGAGCTGAAGAACCTATTACTGCAAGAATGGGTAAAAATACTCATGCCATACAGCTGTTGCCAAAAGCTATTCAAGTCTTTTACGAATTTAATTTTTTTGATAACAAATAAAATTTACATACATATGTATGTATTTCTTTGACTTTCATCTCGATAAACCTAAAAATTATTTTATTTATTTATATTATAAGTACATAAAATTTGTGCAAATATGTTTCTAATGTTGGCAAAACTATTGTTTTTTAAACTCACATACATACATATGTAAGTATGTAGAAATACATACGTAGTAAATATGTTCATTCATTCCTTTTTATAAGTATGTATGTATGTATATAAAACAGGCACGTACATACATATATAGTAGATATGTTTTACTTGTAATACTTTATACCAAGTTAACAATTTAAATCAGTTTGAATCCTTTTTTTATTTGAAACTCAGTTTATGTAAAAAATCATAACTTCGCTCACATATGTACATATGTAAATACATACTACATAAATATATGTATATGTTCTTTCTAATGAATAAATGCTACACTTTTAAATGTTGGTAAAAGACTGACTTATTTCTAAAATTTTATTTCCTTATGTATGTATGTATGTATCTATGCACCTATATACATACATATGTAAGTATATGTGTGCACATGTGAGTATACATACAAACATATATAATACAAACACATATACATACATAGGTGTGTATCTCTCATTAATATCTTAAAATAAATATAGAAATTTTGAAGCTAAAAAAGATAAGTATTAAACACAAACATAATACATACATACATATGTATCAATGTACATACACACATAGCATGTACAAAGAGTATTACTATTCACCTAAACCTTACCCACAAGTGTCAAAATACTCTCAAAAACAGATAAAATCATTGTCACATACATAGTATGTATGTATGTATGTATATTCGTATTAAGGAATACTTCGATCCAACATACTATAGATAGCAGCTGAGAACTGATATGATAACAATTAAATCCAGGAACTACTTTGTTCTCTTTCTTCTTTTCTTCATTTTTATCTTAGATTTGATTTAGTTCAGAAATGCTATCATTGAGCTGCCATTTTTTCAGCCTTTCGTTTTGATGCCACCATTAACATACATACATACATATGTAAGATGATAACTGCATCAATCCTTGTAACGGCAATTTAATATTTTATTACCCATCACTTCTATTGGCATTAGTATTATATAACTATGATCACTAAATAACGGAATGTATATGGAAACTACTAATTGGTTCTCTATGACTGTTGCCTTAACAGGCCTCGCAGTCGATCGAATTTCTCCCCAGGAATGTTTTCTCACTTTGCTTACTTCTTGTTGTAGTTGTATCGGAGGTAAAAAGAGGTGAGTTCAACTTTTCGGGATTAATGCTCATCGCCTCTTCTTTATTTTTGTTTTCACTTTTGCGTGTCGCCGATAATTATTTCCAGTTCTTCACTTCATAGATTCACTGTACACAAAATATCTTTGTTTCGTACACGCAATTGAGAAGTGGTAACATTCTGTAAATTACTATTAATCTCTTCCGATGTTCTACGCAGTATATGTATTTGTAAAAGTGTATTATTTCACATTTCCTTGAATTTGCCCAATTAATTCAGTCTAATCGAATGTCCGAGTTTAGACTGGAGCGATTGAACATAAATTGCCTGTTTAAATCTCTTCTTCTTCCTTTGGCGCTAGCCCTGGGTGAACCTAGGCTTTAACCAACATGCATTTCCAGCTGGCTAGCAGCCTCCAATTTTGCACACCAAGTTTGTTGAGGTCCCTCTCCTCTTGCGTGCACCATCGGTTCCGTGGTCGTCCACTATATCGTTGTACCACTGGTTCACCAGCACTCAAAACAAGCAACCAAGGTGACTTCATAGCAGGTGAAACGGAGAACGCAGCTTTTTCTTTTTTTGTCATTTCAAAATTATTTAACAAAAAAAAATTGTTCAGACTTGGGATTTCGGCAATCAACAAAATATTTTATATTAGATCTCTTCAATTTCTTTTTAACTCAGTTTCTTAATATTTTTCAGTTCGGCTTTAGGCCAGTTTATGTTTTGTATAATTCATGGTATGTTCTTACGTTTTAAAATCATATTCTACGAAATTTTACCATTTAGGAGTACAATTTTTCTTTGTAAATCTAATTTCAACAGTTTCATTTTATTTTTACGAACCAATTTAAATATTTTAATAGTATTTAAAATAACATCCAGGTTAATCTATTTAGACAACAAAAATACAGTAAAGTATTAATATTTTGTTATAACTTTTAACGACTGCATTACCATTTCATGGCAAAATCTAACTATACTTTAACAACGTTAACAGGATTGGTTCAGACTAAACGCAACATTTTTAAAATAAAACGTTGGGAATTTGTAGAATTTTATACACATAAACTTGTATACACCATGTATATTTTTTCATAAATATGCATGTATGTACATATGTATATAAAAGAATAACCATAAATTTAGCTTCAAAGCAGAAACCTGGAAATTTTTACCTTAGTAAAATTAAGAGTTCAAGTAGTTCAAAATAAATTAAGAGTTCAAGTGCTGGACAAACCGAAATAATGTAAATATGTAGGTCGAAAGCAATAAAAGCTAAAATTAAACATTTTGAAATATCAAAATGTTTTGGTCTCGTCAGATACTGCAAACCAAAAACCGTGTTATATGGAAGCAAATCAGTCCAGTTCACGTTAGCAACTTCAACTCAATATTATTCATCATCTAAACCGATCTACAGTATTTTTCAAAATTACACCGAACTTAATTTTGAAAACGAAATAAAAGAAAAGATTTCTATTCAACTTTTTTATTTGGTTTATAAATGTATGTACTACTACAATTCTGTAGAATATTTTAGGACTGTTTTTTTATATATGTATAAGTATATTATATACCGCAATAAAATTGCAAATTCAGAAAGTTTAATACTACGGAGTCAAAGTTAATTTTTAATCATGGTGAAAAAAACAGGTGCATTGCCTTTTAAATACGTATTGTTCAATGGGTTTGTATGGCGAAAGGCGCAGTTTTTGAAATATTGATTGGTTCGATTGCAAAAGTATATACTTATAACGACAAAGTTCATGTTATAAAATATACATAATATGAAGAAAACACGTGCCTGGTTAGTGTCCACATCCAATTGCAAAATTTATATCATGTGTCCTACGCTTCATTTAAATGTGAATTTACGTAGTTTCTCATGAAGTTGCAGTTTCAAAAATAGTAGTAATAAAAAGGAAAACAAACCAGATAAGCGATATAAGAAATTCGCATACATATTAATATTATTATTATTAAAAGAAAAAAAAATGGTTATATTTATTTTTATTTCAAGTCTCTAAAATCTAATCGTCCATACTCTCATTGCGATCTGGAGATGCGTTACCGTTTTTCGGTGATGCAGACCTTGACCTGGAACGTGATTTGTTGTCATTAGAAACAGAACGATCGCTGTAAGTAGAAAAAGAAAAAATTGAAGGAAAATACAAAAAGTGGCGATTAGTTTTTGTTGAGAAAACATTTTAGAATAAAAATATAGAAGAAAGGTAAAAATGGTATTAAATGATACGCCCCATTTTAAACGAAAATTAATATTGATATCATTTACTACTCTGAGGAGGAAGTTACTTTCTTAAATTATACTTTAAAATAATTATGAAAACAAAGTTATTGCATTAAAAATAATTTTTATAGTACTTTTTAGAGTTAAAAACGCGTTATAGTTTTTAAAAATTTAGTTTCGATGAAAGCAGTAGCTTTCTTCCTCCTAAATAATTCTTGCTATTTTAAAAGCACATATTTACTTTGCATGGAGGTTTGAACAGATGCATCCATGAAACTCAAACCAAATGTATTAATATTTAAAATCAATTTCAAAATTAATAATAGCTGAATTTTAAATGGGGCGTAAAATTTTAAAAGTGGTTATAAAAAGAATAGACAAACCAAAAGCATAGTAAGTCTAGGTGGTTCTGCTTTTGAAAAATTGTTAACATTATTTTTTATGATAGTTTCGTTTAAAAATAAAGAAGGAAATTATATTATGTGGGATATAGCCAAGTAAGAATAATTTGAAAGGAAACGTACTCAACACGAATTGTGAGAGACGGCAACATTAAGAGACGGCAGACGACAATACATGTGCACATCCACCCAAATTTAAAATACAAATTATAATTATGTATATGCATTGCAATCAAATCAATCAATGGTTTTATGCGAACGGTTGAGAAATCAATCGAGTGTTGCAAAACAAAATAAAAAACAGAAAAAACATTTATTTTATAGTGCCAAATATTATATACATTTTAATAGAACTTACCGTGAACGAGAATCTCTACGAGACTTAGATCTTGAACGTGATCTGGATTCACGTTTTGAATTGGAACGTGAACGGGATCGCGAGCGAGAATCACGTTTAATGGAACGGGAACGTGAGCGAGAACGAGACTTCGATTTAGACTTTGAAAGTTCACGGGATTTGCTGAAAACAGAATTAAACATATACAAAAATTAGAAAATGTAAAACTACTTTATTTAAAAAATTACTTACTTTGAACGCGAACGAGAACGTGATTTTACTGGCGACTTAGATTTTGAACGAGCTCCACGAGATTTGGAGCGGCTGCGAGACTTGGAACGGGAACGTGAAGAGCGGCGTGAGCGAGATCGGGAACGCCTACGTGACCGAGAACGAGAACGGGAGCTAGACGAACCAGATGCTCCACGACCTCCGCGACCACCACGACCACTACGGCGGTCTTCCACCAAACGTATACGGCGACCATTTAAGTCTGTATCATCAAGTTTTTCTATTGCTGTCTTCATATCGGACAACGAAGCGAACTCAACGACACTGAAAATGTCAAATATGTATATTAAAGCATTCGTTCTGATAAATTAATCAGATAGAAAATGACAACACTTACCCTTCATTTCGTCTTTGCTTATGGGCGTCGGCGTAAGTAACTTCACCGGCTTGACGCATATAATCTTTAAGATCCTATCGTACAAACAAACACCAACAACAAAACATCATAGAAAGAGTAAAAAATATATGTGATTCATTAGTATGCATAATTAAATCTTTGTAAGAGGGGTAATACATTCAAAATCGAATATTCATATCCAAATGATCATTTTAGAAACATGCGATGTCTTGTCCCCACACATAACTGACTGGCAAGGCTCTTCCTCAATCCTCAGAAGACTGTTCGCTCTTAGCATATTTTTGTATACCTCACATTTATCCTTAAATTAGCATGTTAATAAAATGTCACGAGAATATGAATTCTAATTCGAAGTATTATACTCTAGTTAGTCAAACTTATCGGAGAATAGTAATTGAAAATAGTACATATGAAAGTAAACTTAAAAGTACAACTTTAAGACGGTTGAATTGAACAGTTCTTACATAGGAGAAGAGGCGTCTGTTTTCGAACCAACCAATCAACCAGAAGGAGATCACAACCGAACATAGTGACACGTGTTTTTATGTATGTATAGGTGACGGAAAGGTAGTTGTTAGAACTCGATGACCATTTCTCATTAGTCGTAAACTGTTGCTATTTAGCTGTATTTACGCACTCTCACACCTTAAATAGACGCACACGTGTTTTTCATAGGAAGTGTACTACATAATCTCCTTAAGATAACCTCATGTTCATCATGTTTACCATCTTAAAGGGGCACACACACACACACTTAGAAATGCACGTTTCTTATGACCAATACTATAAACTGAAGGCTGAAGTTCAAAAAAAAACATCGGAGATTGTACGCATTTGCCAACGTGGACAACCTTGGTCAGAACTTATAAATTCTTTTGACCACTTCCAGTAGATTTTGTTTTAGGAAAGGGGAAAACATAGTGTTGATGGTGATAAAAGTAGTAGGCGACATTAGTTTTAAGCCAATGACATCTGCCAAAATGGAATTGCCAAAGAAATGTTTTAGGCCTGAACTTATGGATGCATGGATGAGTACAGTTTGCCAACCTCACTGGAATAAATCACTATCAGTTCGCTATGAAAACGTACTGCAAATACTGAAAAGAGAAATTGTGACATGTCTCCGAAATAAGAAGACACAAGAGTTTTATAATATGTTTTTCGAGCCAGTCAAATCTTTAGGAATTCGCGTGGTCAAACATCTTTTTTTGAACTTAATAAATGAAATTTGTCATCAATCGGAAGATTCGTCCTTTTCATCTACAGTCAAAGAATCGTTGAACCCGGAAAAATCGGAAGAACTGGAACGTGGTTTGCCCGTCATCCATAATGAAAAACGAACTGCAAAGTAACCAATATATTCCCTTCTTCTTCCTCGTCTCTTTTTTCATAAGTACAGTTTTCGATTGTTTTGTTTAAGAACGAAAATGGCTTTCTTTGTAATGTATTATTTGCCTGCCTGACCGCCAGAGTACCTTTCTGAAAGCCAACATTTACAGTTCTTGGTTTAGTCGCTGTTGAGGAATATCTTGATTAGGCTGGATTAAATTTAGGTTCACGCATGATTTTTAACTTAATACGCTTTTCTCAACGCACATAGTTCACAACAGCACAATTGGGCGGACTTCGACAAAAGTGAAATGTGCTTTCAGAATTCTAGAATAAAATTGTTATATTTCAAAAATATTAATTTTTTTTTTAATTAATGAATTTAATTTTTGAAATACCTAATGTGGGTAGTATATTTTTTATGCTTAATTTAAACCACAAACACAAAACGTATAAAATAAAACAACTTCAACATTTTTGGATAACCACCATTTTTGGTGTTACGTACTCGTAGATGTATGTTGTTTGGCAGAACGAGGGAGATAGATGAATTTATTTCATTACTTATTTCATATTCCTCGTGGCTTCACACCATAATGATGAAATTGTCTTTTTTATAGTGGCTGGCTTAATTTTTAGACTTTTTCTCTGTGTTGTGTTCATATCAATCATTTACTAGTCAGATTTTTACAGGCGATCAGATTTGTGTACCATTTTTACTGTAAGCATCTTCAGCGTTGATTGGAATTATAGTTTTCAAAACCCCTGCATTTAAGTGGCATACATTTACTGCAAAAAGACACTAAAATTTGTAGATCGTCATATGCTATTTACTGCAAGGCCACACATTTATGGTTGAAACCTTTCAATCATCTATTGGCAGTGCGTTGACCAGTTAATTAATCATCATCAAGTCGCATCAAATTAAAAATAAAAGGAACGAAAGCATTCTGGGACCCACATAGACATTTACTAGCCTAGATTCGGCCTCAAGTGCACCATCGCATTTGACCCATTTCGTAATCTGTTCACCTAATGTTCGCATATTGTATACATATATTTAAGACATTTTGTTTTTGAAGGCGGTTGATGATGAAACCAGTTTCGATTTGATGTGTGCATTTGGTAGTATTTTGGTCGTAAACATTTCAAAAATAGAAATAATTTTAGGGAAAATAAAAAGTCATTTCTTTATTTTCACACTAATTAATTTTATATAAATATATGAAAAAAAAAAGGATTTTCAAGGATTTATATGACATTTTCTCCCTTTTATATTGTAGAAATAAAGCATATTAAAAAATAGGAAAACAAAAAATGGGATTTGGAAAAGGAAAGCAAGAATATTTTTGTTTGCATCATGCAGGACACATATACACACGCAAACCATGATAAAATGGCGCATGTGCACTAAAAAAATTGTATATATGCACATTAGGGTGTCTCTCTTGAATGATTTATATTGTTCTCACCCCTCAAATATAAAAAAGGAATTCAGAAAAAAACATGCTCGTAGAAAAATCCAAATACTTCTTTTATCACTAATATTATGAAAAAAGTACTCTAGACAAATTTAATTTTCAAAGTTTTGGTTTTTTAACCCAGGAGAAAGAAAAATTGGCTTCACTTGCGACGAGTTTCTGGCTTTCACCCAAAAATTTAACTCCATTTTAATTATTTTTGGATTTGCCGATTTTGTTTAGTTATCTCTTTAGAAATTAGGTACTTTTAATATGTATGTATGTATATATCCACGTAAATATATTTATATATATATTGACGGTTGCAGTTGAATAACAAAATGAAAAGCAATAACCACTTTATTTTTAATCCAAATATAAACATTGGAAAAAAGTTGTACTTGACGGGAAACGAAATATTATTATTGTTAATGCGAACTAAAAATTATCCTGAAAAAACTGATAAAGGAATTCTCAAGTTGCTATTGATCTCTTCAAATCCTTTAGTTTTGGTAAATCTTGAAAAGTTTAAAACATAGCAACAAACAAAATGCGCAATATTTAATTAAATATGTTTATAATATTCACAATACTAAAAAACAAGTAGCTGTTCAAACAATTTTCATTTACAATTGCCGCCTGTTAATAAAGTATAAACATATGAATAAAAAATTTGTTGACATTTTTAAGACTACGGAACTTTACTAAACATTCCGCGACAATATTATTATACGAAAACAACATTCTCCATAACTTCGTTCAAGATGTGTTCCACGACACACTTCCCGAAACTATACAATTAGCGATTGATGAGACCATTACCTTTTACTAAAAAATATAAATAACATATTATAAAAATGAAAACTCTAACGCAATGGCGCTAAAAACTATTACAGAAAGCAATTATTGTAGAGCGCAAGACAATTGGGCTCATTTCAATATGAGAACCAATATTTCCCCAATTTGATCATGTTTTCCGATAGTAAGATTAGTGATTATGGGTTTGCGAAGAGTTCAGTGTAGCAAATTTTCAGGTTTTAACAATAATTCGAATTATGTACTTGGTTTTGTTTGTAAATTTTTAGCTTTGGCAAAATTTACATAAATTTCAATACAAATTAATGGGTGAGAAAAAACAAATGTTTCAATAAAAACGACCGCCCTTATGTACATTTATACGCAAAACAAACAAAAAATGTTAGTAAAATAAGGCATTTCGTCGTTCATAAAAAATATTTGCCATTTTTATTTGCAAGATATAAAACTCGCAATAAATTGGCGGGAAACTCCATTTGTGTTTTCAAATTGCTCGATTATGGATAGCACTCATATGTAGTTGGCTCACCAGCTCCCGAAATGATGAAATCAATTAAAATAAAACAGGAAAATGGCAATAAAAATGACAACCATAGACGTGGTTTTACTTTTTTTGGGCAACAAGAAATTTGGTTGCAAGCTTGCCACCAAACTAAAATTCAGCTACTATCCATAATTGAGTCGCAATAAATGTACCATATCTATTAAACTTAAAAATATTGTTGTTTTTTTTTTAATTTTAATAAGGGTGACACGTTTGAAAGTTTAAAATTCTAATCTACAGGTAAAAATATCACACTACTGGCATCACGAATGTGACTTGAATATTGTTTACATACCTGCCAGCTAACGCGACTGGATAAATTCTCAACAATGAGTCGGTATTCGGTTCTTAGTGGTGGTCCATAACGTGAATTTGACCTGTTGTTTTTATTTCTAGAATAAAAGGAAAAGAAATTAAAAATTTATATATATAAACTGTTTTTATTCATTAAATCAATAATTTAAGTCACTTGTAACGTAATGTAATAAGAGTGGGACTTGGCCCACGTTCACGTCTTAATATTAAGCTGATGTGAGATAGTACACCAAATTTCATCTAACTGAGCATTCCTGAACCCAATTTTGTTTTTACAAGTTGTTCTTCGCTTTCAAAAGACAACTTCACAACACTTACATACATACATCAACCGGCATTCAGAAATTGATAATCTAATCCAACTAATTTTTTTTAATTAAAATTACCCTTGTAAGTGTGAGTTCTTCCTTTGCATTACGACTCCTGGTAATATACATAAGTTCAACATACTTGCATATATGCAGTTACGGTCAGTTCGCTTTAAAAATGATTTAGATGGCCAAAAAAAATTCATCACATACTTACTTGTCATTATAACGACCGCCTCCTCGACGACCACCGTCATAACGGTCGTAACGATCCCTATGACTACCACGAGCTGTGCCACGAGCAGGTTCAACAACAACTCTGAAATGATAAGAAATATTTAGTAAAATTTCATTGTTTACGTATATTCAAAGTTAAGTTTTTGTTTCACCTTTCTCCTAATAGCTCTTTCCCATTCAATTCATAAACAGCGTCATCTGCATCTCGATAGTCTTCAAATTCCTTAAAAAATAAAATTATCAAACATATATATTTTTCGTAAGTTATATTGATTTTTCATTTATAAGTGTCTACCTACCACAAATCCGTAGCCATTTTTAATTAAAATATCGCGTGTTCGCCCGTAGCCTTTAAAAAAACGTTCCAAATCGCGTTCTCTTACACCATAGGGTAATCCCCCAACATATACTCGTGATCCTACCATTGTTAGTAATAATTACTTTTCGCGTGCTGAACTCTAGAAGTAT
This sequence comes from Epicampocera succincta, assembly GCA_932526305.1. NCBI lineage: Eukaryota > Metazoa > Arthropoda > Insecta > Diptera > Tachinidae > Epicampocera > Epicampocera succincta. The sequence continues at coordinate 68,259,122 of OW052034.1, forward strand.
AAATTATTTTTAAACTAAATTAGCCATTTACCATCGCAGTATAAACGCCATATACAGTTCTGCGCAAAACACATTTATTCAATGCTTCGGGTAATAAAAAAAATTGCAATATGGCGTCACCGGGTACAGCATTTTTTTTTTTTTTACAAAATTTACAACTTTTTCGCTAATATCTTTCTATCTCACCTAAGCTAAAATAATTAGCTGAACACTGAAATGATTTTAATATTTTAACCTTGTTAATAACTCAAATTCCAATCTTTCACGGCACACAGAAAAAGCAATGATTAAAGCTCACGACGTGCCAAACGGAAGTAAGATTTTCCACTCTACAGAAATGGCGGCATTAAAACAAAATTGGAAGTGTTTTGATTTAAAAACAGAGATTCCTTTCTCCGTTGGCAACGCAAATATTCAGGCTAAAATATCTGGTTGCTTAGCTACACATTAACATAGCATTTGCTTTTTACAGAATTAATATAACTATAAACAAAAATAAAATATATAAAAATTAAGAATTAATGTAACTATAAACAAAAATAAAATATATAAAAAGCTTCACCTTCACATTAGGCAACTCAATTGGTGAAGTTTTATGCTTGAAGATATTAGTGGTAAGTTTGCCAACGGAGAAGAATTGCTGATAATTGGGTACAGATAAGCTTGCCTTTGGTAGATTGAACTATCTGAAAACGCTATGCGTTATACATATATATTATATGAAAGTGTTGAGTAATATCTTGTTTGATGCAAATCTAAGTGTTGGCAACGTAAAACAAGCATATGATTGAAGAAAATTGGACGAAGCGTCGTTGATTTTCATATTAAACGAAACAAGCATATTTATACGGCTTTGGAAGAAAAAACATTTAACCGGCCGCGTTACTTTTGTTGCACGTTTTGGTATTTTGTGGGTAGATTTTTTTCAGTTAGAAGTAAAGAATAGTGAAAATAAAACTTTCTCAAGTTAAAATTAAAAAATTTCCAAAATGTCAGTAAAAACCGAAAATGGAAATGATTACAATGACGACGTAAGTAAATTTTAAATATAAACTAATGAATAATAACATTCATATGTACATATTTTCTTTGTGGCATCTTCAATAAAAAGCACCTACTTTTTTATCACAAAAATTATGTACTTGCAAAAAAATCTTAGCTACATATATTGAAATTAGTGACAATTTATGTATGTATAAGCTGAAAAAAGAAAACAAAATGGCGGCTTGGCATTATATACGCTCGTATTAAAATACATATAAAATTAAAAGGTTATTTACCTCCCTTTTGGGGTTTGTCAAAATGGTCTCTATTAAACATTTTAAGATTTAAATCAATTAAATTTTAAAATAAAGTAGCCAGCCCGCATATCATTGTAATTTTTTTTTAAATTAGAGTTTTAGTTAAGTTACCACAAACGAAGAAAAGTATATAGTTAAGTTCTGTTGGCAAAAAACTGGTACATATGTATGAATTTTTGTGAGTACACAGTTTTGCAAATAAGTAACACAATTCATTGAAAATTTATAAACAAGAAATAGGGGAAAAAGCAAATTGGCGGCAACACATTTTTTAAACTAAATTTTTATTAAATAGGCAAAACATTGTTCTGACATTTTCATATTTCTCCGTGATGTGGACACATTGTATGTACGCCAACGAAATTTTAGTAGAGAATAAATTGTAGAAATTTTTAAGGTATAGTTAGTGAATCGATGTTAGTTGGTCGTTATTTGTTATAGGCATTTAAAGAAATTATTAACGTTTTTGTTTTCATGTAATTTTTCTTATCGCTAGCTTGAAAAAAGGCATTTGTGCCCATATGGGTGCAATGTGCAGAAATGAGGAAATGTCTTGGACATTGTTTGAATTTTAATAAAAATAAGTGATTTCTTTTAACTATTCTCAATAATAATCCTTAAACTTAAAACAATTTGTTGCTTATAAATAATATTTCATAGCAAAAATTGTCATAAGTAATAATACATATTTGTGTTTCATATTGTTTTTTATAAGTACATAGATACATATGTATTTATGTATGTGAACTTTAATTTTGCATGTTGTATCTTAAACTTAATGTGAACCCAATATTTTGTCTTAGCCCATCAATGAGCCCGAGCAGTTACGCAAATTGTTTATTGGCGGTTTGGATTACCGTACAACCGATGAGGGCTTAAAAGCTCATTTTGAAAAGTGGGGTAATATTGTTGATGTAGTCGTAATGAAGGACCCTAAAACTAAAAGATCTCGAGGATTTGGTTTTATTACATACTCGCAATCGTATATGATTGATAATGCCCAAAATGCTCGTCCTCATAAGATTGATGGCCGGACTGTTGAACCCAAACGTGCTGTGCCTCGTCAGGAAATAGATAATCCCAATGCTGGCGCAACTGTTAAGAAGTTGTTTGTTGGAGGACTGCGTGACGATCATGACGAGGAATGTCTACGTGAATACTTCAAAGATTTCGGAAATATTTTGGGTATCAACATTGTGTCTGACAAAGAAACTGGAAAAAAGCGTGGCTTCGCTTTCGTTGAATTTGATGACTATGATCCAGTTGATAAGATTATTTTACAGAAAAGCCATACAATAAAAAATAAGACTTTAGATGTGAAAAAAGCTATTGCTAAGCAAGATATGGACGGTGGTCGTGGTGGTGGTGGTGGACGTGGAGGTGGTGGTAATCAGGGAGGACGCGGCGGAGGCCGTAATGATCGTGGCAGCCAAGGTGGTGGTTGGGGAGGCAATCGTCAGAATGGTAGTAATTGGGGTGGTAATAGTTTCGGCAATAATGGTAACTTTGGAAGTGGTCAAGGTGGTGGTCCCGGAAGTTGGAATAACCAACCTTCAGGAGGTCCCTGGAATAATGGTGGTGGAAGCGAAAGCGGATGGAACAACGGTGGCTTTGGAGGTCCGCAATCTAACGGTGGAAGTGGCGGTGGCGGATGGGGTGGAAACAGCAGTGGAGGGGGTGGCAGCAGTAATTTCGGCAACGACTATCAACAAAGTTATGGTGGTGGTCCACAACGTAATAACTTCGGTAACAACCGCCCGGCTCCATATGGCTTTAACAAAGGTAGATATTGCAGTAAAATGTTGTTAACTGTTATTTAAACAAAATAATACCCATAGGTGGTAACCAAGGTGGTAATCAACAAAGTGGTGGTTTCGGCGGTAATAATTATAACAGTGGTGGTGGACCCGGAGGTAATATGGGAGGAGGAGGAGGAGGTGGTGGAAATAGAAGGTATTAAATAAGGTAAGTTTGTAAGTAAAATGAAACTTTAAATTAGAGGAGATGATTACTTGGCACCGAAAATATTTTAATAAACAACAATGTGAATATTGCTTAATACAAACTTTCAAAAAAAAAACCCTAGATCTGAATTTAACTTTCCTTGACGTGTGTTGACAAGAAAAGAATATTGTTCTTATCCGAATGGTAACCTTGTGATCAATAAAGCAAACAACTTCACAAAAGTGAACACATGAAAAAGCTAGTTCATATTTTTAACAGTACTTACTTAACATAACTTATTTGTCACAATCTACACACAAGTTCTTGACAAAGGGTCATAATAAGTAAATTTCAACAATACTTATAAATACTGTTATCTGATACTTCTTGTGGCCTTGCTTACATTACGAAGACGAGCAAAAAAAAGTAAATTTTGCCGTACTTTTCACCAGTTCATAATTCTAAGAAGAAAGTATATTTTCAGCGTAAATAACGTTTTTGTAGAAGCATAACTGCATCTCTTTTGAACTTCGATAAGATTATTTGATAAAAAAAAGAATAATTAAAAAAAACATTCTCTGAGTTAATTTAAAAGACATTCTTTAATTTAATTTTCCTACAGTTGCTTTTTTACACTTTATTGCATATTTTCCGTGCCATGTAGTTGAACTTTTTATTGCTATGAAACAAAATTAAATCTCATCGTTTTAAAGAGTCATAATTTTTCACTTTTGTTATCAGTGCTATGTTGCCATATCTTCAGTTGCTGAAATATGAGTCAAATTTTTAATGCTAATCTAAAATATACAAATTTTTTCCTCCCTCGCAAATAGGTAAAAATAGAGCAAAAAAAAAAGCAAAACTATCAGACAAAAAGAGAGGCAGGCAGGCATGGGAAAAATCAAGCAAGCAAGGAAGAGAAATGCGCTAGGCTCAGGCAGGATAAATCAGGCAGTTAATCAAATTTTATTCAGAAAAAAGGAAAAGACTAAATATTAAGAATGTATCTGTCTCTTTATTTTAATCAAGAGGTGCAAGGAAAAGAGCAAATCAATTAAAATTGAAATACAGCCTGTTAATAGATTTATGAATAAGTTGATTTTACCCTAACTTACAGTTACATATGTATATCGAAAATGAGCATGTTTAAAAAGATTGTTTTTATGAACCCTGCTTTTAGGCTCTTAAGCATTTTATACCTTATTTAGTAGATTTAATTTAATAAGCTTTTATTTATAAACAACAAACAAATTTAAAAATTCCCTTCGCATATAGAAAATTAAACATGAATTGAAATAATTTAATACAAATAACAATATTGTAGAATTCTTTCATTTGATTTCAATGTTGAAACCACAAACAAAACCACCAATCAATTATAATAGCTAACTTCTTTTTTAAAGAAATGAGGTGTTTTTTTATATTAAAGCATACTATTTAAGAAAACTATTATTAAATGAACAAGAAAAGAATTCTTTGCTATTTGAAAACAACTGTTTTGTATGTAAGAAGTACTTTTGTGTATGAAGGTCTTAATTTTATTAATTTATCTTTTCTTTTTTTTTAATTTTGTGATTCTTTTTCTTCAGGTTAAGTATGATTCTGTCATATGTCAGTGTATTCACATTATCTTAACATTTAAAAATATACCATTTTATTGAGACTTTAGTATTTAATTAAAAGGAAAACGGCGAAGTAAAAGTTTTATACGTATGTTCACTTTGGTTTTTTCAGCCCTAAGTACTAATATTTCACTTGGGAATCGACTTTTTTATTCGATTTTAAACTGAAGTAAACCATTTTTAGGTTCTATTTTTAAAAGTTTTTTTTTTTTTTTTTTTTTTATAATCAGTCATTAAAATGATAAATCTGAAAGGGATTAATTTAGTAGTAACGGTTAATCAATGTTTATCTATAAATAATTTATTGGAAGTTACTAATGGCAATCGTCAATGTATGCATGTATAAGGTTTGTAACCGGAACGCGAAAAGGTAGAAAATCGTTGATATATTCAAATTCCGTTATTTGAGACGCCATTCATCGGTACGCATCGATTACATTTACCGAAGTCAATTTTAGTTTAAGTACACACACATGTACATCTTTATTATAACTTCTAACTTCACAATAACAAAACAAATAGCTGACACTTGCGTCGGATTGAGTCTTGAAATCACTAAAAAAAAGTTTTCTGGAAATCGAAATAGCAAGAATATTACGACACTTAAATCACATAAACTGATAATGGAATCAAAGTTAAGAAATAGGAAATTTAAATTGTGACAACTGTTTTTTGAGTGCAGGGTGATGTGATTTGATGTAAATGTTGTGCAAAAAGACGTTAAAATGTAAATTGATAAGAATCTTTGTATTTTTGAATAGGAAACTCAAATTTTTTCTTAAAATGCAGAAGGCAAATTTAGCTTTAAGATATTTTCGAATTTTTATGTTTGTTTGAGTTTTTTATATCACATTTTGAAGGAAAAATCCTGCGAAATCTGAATATCAATAATTCTTTTCTTTCTATTAGCTTATGAAATTAGGAGTTTTAAAAAAGATTTACTTACATGTATACAAATTTATATTTTAATCAGCTGTTAGTTTGAATTCACAGTACTCGAAAAAACTCCTGATACAGACAATTGATAAAGCACGAGAAACTTAATATTTTAAACTGAAACTAAATTTTAACTTCTCTTGAAAGCTGAAATCACAGTCAAAAATATATGACCGAATTGTAAATATCAGCACATGCCCCAGAAAATAACTAGCATGAACATTTATAAGAATGCAAGAAACAAGAGAAAAAAGGAAAGGATCTACAAAGAACAACTTATTACAAATCCTAGTGCGCTACTAATAATTTCCATATCTTTAATTCATTTTGTTGCAAGATAGACAATGAATGCATTTTTTCTCCCTGACTCCATCTCTTCGTGGCAAGCGTTATTTGTATATGATTGTCTATAACGAATTGGATTTTACCTGGCCACATGAAGCTCTAAATATTATTATTATCTTTGGTAAGTTCATTATTTTATATTAAATTGTGAATATGTATATCTGCTTTTTTCCAGCGGCTTTTAAGATTCTTTTTTTAATTTTATTTCTATTAAAAAAACAATAAATGTATTAAAATGTAATAATCATTGTGTTTGTTTTTAAAAGCAATCGAAAACCCTCATTGCTTATGGCAGTATGGTGTATTAATGATACCTAAAACAAAACAGAACTTCATGCAAAAACTAAGGAACTGTTTTTTCTTAACATCGAAAACACAAATTTTTTAATTTAAATAAAATACACTTAACGTTCACAAAGAACTTAAAAAATAACTAAATTTATGGCATTTAAATAGAAAATCAATTGCAAGCCAACTTCTTCGCCATAAATAATACAAAAGCCGCAAGTTTATTTTTATTACAGAAAAGTGGAAAAGTATTGAATTTAATCTGAGGCATTAATAATTACAAAAGCTAGTCAGTCTATAATTACAGTTATATTAGATCGCTCTTAACCGATTACACTGCGCGCAATATGAGTAATAAGCACGTTAATCAAAGGACAACGATACACGAATACGCAGTTGTACCCAGCGAAAGGGCATCGATTAGAAATGGACAAGATATAGTTATTCCATCTGTAAGAAATTCTCTTAATCCAACAATGTTAAGAAATACCTCCTTTAATGCTCAAATATCAAGAAGTACATCGGTAAACAATGAAACACCCATTCACCTGATAGGATTGCAAAATGTTGAGGAAGAAATGATTCCTTTGCAGCGGAAACAAAAACCGAAATTAAAAGAATTAAAAAGTCATCAGAAACATAGTTGCACAGACGTTCATTGCTTGATTATATTTATATGCTTTGTATTCGCTTGGGTTTACATAGCTAGTTATGCTTTTTCTAAAGGAGATCTTAATAACGTTTTAATTCCAACGGATTCTAGGAATGCTAAATGTGGCTTGGATTCCGGCGTTCGTAATAAGAGAAAGTTATTTTTCTTTAATTTGGACAAATGCCTTGACCCAATGACACCGATAACCGGGTGCAACACCAAGCAGGTGTGCGTAGATTCGTGTCCCGACGACTACTTCGCATGGCAAGATAGTAAAAATCAAAACAAAAATTTGGCGTTTTTCAAGGAGAAACTTATATGTGATGCAGTTTTTAACAAAGCGAACTTAAATAGTTTATCACAAGTAGAAAAAGCTATTGACAGTGGTTACTGCAGTGCATTGTATCTAAAAAGCAAATCTTTATTTAATCACTGTGTATGGGATTTTTCGGACTACATTTGCGATATGTTACCAGGAATATTTTCTGGTCGTTATCGTAGAGCTAATCTGCCTTCACCAAATTTTGTTGCTGATTATCCATTTAAATCTAAGTTTTCTGATTTATTAAATTACACAAAGTCGATGTGCGCAAAACAAAATCGGACATTTATATCAGGCTCTAACTCAGAAACAGTTGCGGATAAGCTCAAACTATCCAACTCAAATTTAAATCGTATATTAACCGCCCTTATCTCCAATCTTAACTATACTGGTAAAGAAGTACTAGCTGAAAATATTACCGCAGATTTGAAAAACTCATGGAAAGTTTTAGTATTTGCCTTTACATTGCATACTTTTGCTGTTCTATTATTTATAATTCTTTTACGATGGTTGGCTGCACCACTAGTTTGGATCTCAATAGGCGGAGTAATTCTTGGCTTAACGTTGGCATTCATATATAGTTTCAATCAATATCGATACTGGGTAAATGAACCGCATGTACCGAATCACGCAAATCATATAATGGCAAAAATTCAAAATGTTCTAGAAACAGAAAATGTTTGGCTCTATGCAACAATTCTTCTTGGCGGTCTCCTTGTTATCATACTACTTATTGTACTCGTAATTCGCAAGCGTATAAAAATTGCTGTTGCCATTATTAAAGAAGCCAGCAAAGCTATAACAAATATAACGTCAGCAATGTTCTTTCCCATATTTCCGGGTCTTCTTTATATTTCTGTTACACTATTATCTATAATTATTATGTTATATCTCAGTTCCATTGGCGAATTTTCCTTTATCATAGTAAAAAGGAACAGTAGTAGAGATAATGTTTTAAAGGAAAAATGCATTTGCTCCGGTCCTTTCGAAAATACATATAATTTAGGAAGCACGTGTAAACCTGAACTATTTGAAAAGTTTTGTCATGTCGGAAGTGATTTATCGAAACCGTGTGTTGAAACTTCCTGCAGTTTTAATGAGATTGTTAAAAGCCCAAAAACCCAATGGTTTATGTTATTCAACATATTTGGTTTTCTTTGGGCCACATTTTTTATATCGGCTTATGAAGATATGGTCTTGGCCTGTACATTTTCGATGTGGTATTGGACTTTTAACAAAAAAAAAATCTCAAGTATACCGATTTTAAGGGGAATGTTTATAACAACATTTTATCACTTGGGCACACTAGCATTTGGTTCATTGATTTTGTCGATATGTCGTATGATACGGTATGTTTTAGAGTTAATTGAAAAGAAAGCTAAAATGTACAATAATGCAGTTACGCGCGCTATCATTTGTTGCATGAAATGCTTTTTTTGGTTGCTCGAAAATTTTCTTCGATTTCTAAATAAAAATGCTTATATAACTTGTGCCATACATGGCACTAGCTTCTGCGAGAGTTCCAAAAAAGCATTCAGCCTGATTACACATAATATCTTACGAGTTTACGCTGTCGACAAAGTATCCGATTTTCTTTTCTTTCTATCGAAGTTTCTAGTCACTGGTTGTACCTCATGTATAACATATTACTTTTTAAAAACATATCCATCAATAATACCAGTAAATTATCCAGCAGTTCCTGTTGCACTGGTGGCAATTACATCTTACATTATGACTCACTTTATATTTAGCACGTATTCAATGGCAGTGGATACGTTGTTCTTTTGTTTCTTAGAAGATTCGACAGAAAACGATGGTTCAGCTGAAAAGCCATACTATATGTCAAAGGACTTAAATCAATTACTGGCAAAATCACGAACGAAAAGAAAAAAATTACAAAAATAATGCACATATGTACATACATACATACAACATATTATGAATGTACATATGTATGTATTTATGTATGTATATAATCATAAACATTTCATATGGTCAATTAATATTGTAATTATGTACATATGTACTAAAAATTGTTAACGATTGAGAAAAGGTAATTTTCATTTTTATAATAAAACAAAAAATTTTAATTTTATTCTAACAATTCTACAATACAAAAATATACTGTACTTTATTTAAATTGAAAAGGACATTGGACTAAAAAATTAGGATAGGCGTACTATTGGAATACAAATGTAAGTATGTATGTGAGTTGCCAGCAATTGCAAAACACTGTACCAGCTCTCTCTTGTGCTGTTTCAATCAGATTCACTGCACGACGGTCCTTAACAATCTTTCTTATCTGAGCAAGTATCCGAGCAACCATGTGGCCGCTTATAAGACGCAATCTGGAACATAAATTTTAAAAAAGTTTTCGCAGAATTTACGACCTTATTTTGCCAATAACAACTCTTCGAATTTTGATTTCTAGGCGTGTTTTGTCGACGTGGAGTTAAACCACACGATCTTGGTGAAATTATTGTTTCTGAGTAAATCAATAGTGGCGCGCGCTGTGTGGCTTCGTCCTGCCGCAAGCTCTTGGCAAAATTAATGCTATCTAATCGAGGTACGAAAAGAATTCTAATGAATCCCTATATTGTTCACCAATGACACTAACGTTCTGACCATCATCGTTTTGGAAGACAAAAGCTTATGTGTTTTCAGTACTCCAAATGCTTCTAAGAACAAAATTTTGAAAGGAAATGCTATATAAGTAAGTTTTCCGCACAGGTTAATCTTGAAAGTGAAAGGAAACATTGCTTTCCTGTACAGCATCTTAATATACCCATTATTTTGATTAGAAATTAGTGGAAGCAAATATCAGCTGTTAAATGGCAGTGCTGACAACTTAAAATTTGTGAACCTCAAAAATCACATTAAATACAAACTGGTCCTCTTGGACATTTCGGCTTCAATGAGAATTTGTTCGTACATCGAATATTGCCGAAAATGAAACTGCAACGTTTTTAATTTTTCTATGTGGTGGACTTTATAATTTTGATTATTTTATAAAAAAAATTTATGTTAAAGAGTTTTGTCGCAATTAGTACATACAATCTGTTCTTTAGTCGGTATTGCGAGCACAAATTTCAACACCTAATTTGGAAATTTTGCTGAGTTAATTGTTTTTTAGTGTTATTTAATAATACATTTTCTTCGAGTACTTAGGAGCTTTTATACAAGTACTTTTTACTTTAGAAAATATGTGTGGCATCACTTCTCTCCTTTCCTTTTAAACACAAGGCGAATTCAGTAAAGAAATAATAATAAAATATAAAATCGTTTTTTATATTTATATTATTTATTTGAATATTTAACTTTTATAAATTCAATATTAATTTAATCACTCACTTGTCTATGCGAATTAAGATTTTGACATTGATCAATCTAACTTTTTGTAGTTTCAGCACATATCGAGCCTTTGGTGCAAAATGAGAAGACGGGCAGGCTTAGGGGCAATTCAGCAACAGCAGCTGGCGGCAGAAAAATATAAAGATAAAGGTGCAGATATACAGATATCACAGCTTGAGCAAATGTCCAAACAAATGGACGTATTTCGACAAAGATTAGAGGAATTTGCAATTCATCACAAACATGACATAAAAAAGAATTCGGAGTTTCGAAAGCAATTTCAAGAAATGTGTGCGGCTATTGGAGTTGATCCTTTAGCGTCTGGAAAAGGGTTTTGGAGTGTTCTTGGAATAGGCGATTATTATTATGAACTTAGTGTACAAGTTGTAGAGGTTTGCTTGGCAGCAAATCATAAAACAGGTAAACTATGAAAGCTTTGGCCAATATTTCGAAAAATCAGTGTTTATATGTACATACATTGTGATTTAGGTATACATGGGATCGGTATTACATCTCCATACATCTTTATATATATTTTTAGAGTAATACAAGGGAAACCATGAAGTATATAAACTAAAATTCCGAATTTTACTTTTTAGGGATTATTATTTTTATGCATACATTAAAAATTTAATTTTATTTTTTAGGTGGTTTAATGGAATTAAATGAATTAAGAAAGCGACTGATAGCTGCTAGAGGTCAGAGTTCAATTCATCAAGTAATTACGAATGAAGATATATTAATGGCTGCGAAAAAGCTTAGTATTTTTGGTAATGGGTAAGTTCAGACTACAATTGGAGTGCTGCATCAAAAATATACTTTTCTATAACAACTTTATGACTGCCTACCTACTACAGTATTTTAAATTGATACCTCAAGTACCATTTTTGGCCGTGGCACATTCATGTTTGACTAAATTATTTAGGGATTTAACTTTAAATCAAGTATTTTTGAAAACGAGTATAAAAAATATTTTATTTGGTGATTGGGAAATTCATTAAAAGTCATTTCTATTTATACTTTGGGGAGTTTGCGAGACCTATGATTTTACATTCACGATTATTCCAAGTCATGTTAAGTCGATATAGAAAAACTAGCACTTTTAATGATGCTTACAGGCCCCATTTATGTTTTCTGTCTAGAAAATGTCATATGTGTATTAAAAATAGAATAGTTTGAAAGAACTAGTGCAAAAGCAAGTACTTTTTGACATCGATTTGATGTAATGACGACTATTGAAATAAGAGGTATTATACATGTACATACAATATATCTAATAGTTTATTGTAACAAATGCTAAGTTTTTCAAAACAGTTTTCTCCAATACGATTTTTTTTAAACTCGGTATGTTTTGAGTTTCCTCAATTTAGAAAAATTTAGTTTTTGTCGTTATTCTCTTCACAAAAAAATTAAAATGGAATCTAGGTTCAAGAATTCTCGAATTTTGATATTCCTTGTGCAAGTGTAATAATGAAAAATGTATTCTTTAAAGTCGTTATTCAAACAGTCATGTCTCCTTGCATACAAATTCCAGGTAAAAATAGAAACAAATATGTAGTTGTATGTATGTACATGTGATGTACAAAAACTAACTGTTTACAAAAAAATGTAATTCTATTTTTAAATCTATTGCTAAATTCTCTACAAATAAGGCCGTTCCTAATTAAAATTAATTACTGAATTTGAATAGGGGAAAGAAGTCAAATATGTCATGTAAAGTATTATACTTCAATAGTTAAATATGTTTGTATATAATTCTTACTTCTTTAAATTTACGTATGAAAATGGCAAAGCTTCCCCCATTAATAAAATGTAGTACATGTCTGCATTGAATTGCAAACTTTATTTAAAAACAATGGAGCTTAAATTATAGATCATAAAACTTTCACTATAGTTTTGCTGTTCACAAACTTGGAAAAGGGAAGTACATTGTTCAATCCATACCTGGCGAACTAAGTATGGAAGAGACAACGATTTTAACCGTTGCGTCAAACAATGAATTAGGCTATGTTACTCTCACAATGCTAATTGAAAAATTGGGGTAAGTTAAGAAAATATATATTATATAGTGAGCAAACAGCATAAGAGTGGTGTTATACTAGATGGACAGATTTTCGAGCCCGGCAGTCACTTGAGAAGGTTGTAAGTGAAGGTCTCTGTTGGATAGATGATCAAGACAACGAACGTAGTTATTGGTTTCCCAGTTTGTTTCCTGCTTGCAGTGCTGCAGCTCATGCGTAAAATGAAGAAGAAGAAGAATTCAAGTTTAGTATTTCCAAATTTATTTAAACAGTTTAATTTTATAGCGATACAGTTTACATATAATAAAGCTTTATCAATATGATTTAATTAATTTGTACGTGTTATAAAAAAAGTGTAAAAAATATGCGAAGTACTTTATGTATTTTGTTGTAATTTCATTGCTTCATTTTCGGATTTTAGTCGTATAATTTCTTCCTGTAAATTTTGAATTTTTCTTTCAAATCTTTCCGTCAATTCGCTTATAGTTGAATTATATCTATTGGAAGCAAAAATTATAAATAGTCAAGCAATTTTTAAATAAAATGAATTAGTTTACTTGTCTCTCAAATAATGATTGTTTTTAAGAAACTGTTCAATTTTTTCATTTTGGTCCAACGAAATCCTAAATTAGGAAAAAAAATAGAATTAAACAATTTCGAATAGGACGTGACAACATCTATAAATAAGGTACACATTTAACTAGGGCCAATACAAACGTAGCCTTAAGAATAACACTTGTTGCTATTTGTTTGCATTTTAATGCAATGAATTTATTGAAAATAAAACGATGAATACTCGAAAAATATGCAACAGCCTAATTACGAGGGGCCAAAGTTAAATATGATGTAATTTTGTAAACGGCGGTTAAGAACGTTAATAGCCATTGGGATGTGGGGACTACATAAAATGATTACATTCAGTAAAAAACGATTATGAGATAAAAATCTCATTTATGAAGAATCGGTTAAGAAATCGAAAAATTAAGTATAATCAACGATTTCAATCATATTTATTCCCATGAATTCCAAACAAAGTGCAAACAACTGATACATATTGATATGTTACAGAAACAGACAAAAAGCATTTCGTCTAAATGGTTATCTACATAAATCTAATCCATCTGTACACAAACATATGTACATACATGAGCAAAATCTTTATATAAATTTGTACACTTACTTTTGCAGACATTCTTCATTGTTTTGAAGTTCGAGATTTTTAAGTTTTTCCTCTAGGTTGCACTTAAAAAACAATATTTGTATTTAAATTAAAACAGAAAACTTTTTTAATTTATATTACCAGGGCTTTAGCTGCTTGCTCTAATTGATCCGATAAACTACAATTTTCTTTCTCAACGGCCATATATTTCTGATGATAACGTTGAAATCTACTTTCAAGTATTTGAATATATTTCTTTTGGTTTTGAATTTCTAGGTTAAGTTTGTTTTTATTTTCGTTTAGATTTTTTTCTTTTTCGGTATATTTGTTTTTTATAGCTTCCATGTCACTTTGCACCTTGCGAGCTGCCTCATCCATAACATGACCTATTGTTGATGCAATTTTGTCACATTCTTCCTTAATTATTCTCTCCCTCCTGAGTGCTTTTTGTTTGTCACCTTCAGCCGCTTCGGCGATGGAAAGAGCTTCGTGAACCTTTTGTAAAGCCCTCTGTTCTCGCTTAAACTTTGTTGCTATGATTTGCTTAGAAACTTTTAAAGATTTTTGTAGCTCTTCGTTATGGCATTGAATTTCAGAAAGCTGTTTTTCAAATTTACCAATAGCTTTGTTGCTTTCTGCAAATTGTTCCAATTGTACCGTTTTTTCTATAAACGAAATAAAATTTAACTAATTAATCATTTGTTAGAAAAATTGCACCGAATAGTTTTTCCTGAAGAACACAAAGGTAATAGTATTCAAATTTATTAATAAATAAATATTTATTATTTAATTAGTTGTATCATTGATTTGTTCTTCTTTCTCTGTAATAATATTTTTTAAGCAAAAATCAATTAAATTTTATTAAAAATTTATTGTTCACTTAACGAAGATTACTTTAAAAGTTTTTTATGAAAATGATTTATTAAAAATACTTCCATAACTAACTAAAAATTCCAATTTGAAATGATCACAATATTGTGGCACAAAATCATAAAAAAAAATTTTAAATGCTCTTGCTGCTGCTTACCCTTGAGCAGTTGCTCTACTTTCCGAATGCGATCGTGTAATTCTTTTTCCTGCGTGGATAAGTTTTCTATGACTTGTGATTGCTCCTTAAGTTCCAAATTTTTGCACTTTAGTGTACTTTCCAGAATTTTGATAGCAGTGGTATATTTTTGTTTAACCTAAAATGCATAGGTACATATGTACATATGTATGAAGAAAATACTTTTGTGTGTTTGTAACATTTGAACGAAAACATGAAATCATTTTTGTTATTAAATTGGTATGTGCATATGAAACTAGTTTCATGGAGATGTTTTTAAAATTACTTTCCATAAAGTGATATATACACATACACACAATTGTATACATAAGTGCATGTAGTATGTATGTATGTGCATTAAGTACTAAAACTCCCAATTTTGTTGCAGCCAAAGTGTAGGTATACATATACATACATACATGTAAGGGATATTCTTAGTTAAAAGTGTGCTAATTAAACTTACAGTATTGTTTGAAAAAGTGGGAAAACAACGGGATTTTGAATTTAAGGAAAATAAATGTGAAGGGTCTTTCCGCGTGGGACAATTGAATGAGCTATATAAAATACATATGTATATTGACCAAATTTCAGAGCCCTATAGCTTGTCAAGTTTTCTTTTTACTTCCGATTTCAATCAGGTTTACTTTGTATGTGAATATGTATGCAAGTATGTGTAAATAAGTAAAAATTTATCCCGATTTATTTTTGTCCGCTAAAAATGTAGAACTTTTTAGCTGTCTACTTCATTCCCTGAATACTAAAATCGTTTTATTTATTCGAAGAGAACTTTAACAAACGATCTGATTTTCAATAACTTTCTATACATGTATCTATGTACAACTTACATTATTTTCTATACACATTATAATAATTTTCCATTTTCATTGCGATTGAATAAAAGTTATACCTAAAAACTTTTCAGGGTTCTTTTATGAATAATAAACGTAATCATATAACAGAAAAACAACTTTGAATTAAATTTCAGAAATCTGAATATAGGGACATAAAATATTGGCAGTAAATTGTTGACACTAAAAACAAATATTAAAACCTAGTTTCGTTCAACGCTTAAAAACTGTACCGATATTATACGTTTTACATATGTATACGTTTTTCATGTTAAGCGTAAACTGTAATCAATTTTTTATCTTATTAGAGTGTAGGCTGGCTACTAGTTCAGAATTGTGTACACTGAAATTTTGCTGTATGCATGTTTGTTCTTACCTCGCAAATTGACGTTGGCTCGAATAGCTGGTTGCGGTAGCTTCCAATTTCATTTTCAAGATTTTCAATAATTTTATGTAATGTTTTATTCAAAGTTCGCAATTCATTGTTTTCCTATGTATATATGTATGTATGTACATACACATGTAAATAAATATGTATGTAAATACATATGGTTGTATAAAAGAAGGTAAATTAAGGAATATATTTGAAACTTAAAAAAGAATATTACCGTTCGTAAATATTTAATTTGTTTTTTAACATTATCAAGCGCATCGTTCGTTAGCTTTTCCCAAGTTCCATTATCTCCTGACTCACCGCCGTTTCTTATTGTAGTATTTGTAATTTGGGTTGTAGCATGTCCTAGCTTTTCCAGTTTTGAACTTATCACATCATTTTCTGCTACAAGCTCTTTCATTTGTTCTTGAAGATGTTGTTGTTCGTTCTGCATATTACCGGAAATATTTTGTTTTGCAAATAGAAATTAAATAAAATTATAAAAAGTATGTACACATGAACATATGTATGTACATACTATGTACAATAATCGGAGAAATTTATATAATTTTATAAACTTACCTGAAAAACTTCTATGTCACATAACGTTTCTGTAATTAATTTTTCACAGCTTTTCTTGATTTCATTTAAATTTCTATATACATAGTATGTATGTACATACATGCATATGTATATACGTATGTAATAATTTATGCAGCATACATAGATATTTATTTACATACATACATACAAATGCATGTGAGTACAATTTGAAAAAATGGTGATATTCGATGAATTGTATATATGTACATATGTATCTACATACATATATAAATACATATATATGTATGTATGGATACAAATTTCTTTAATACCTAAGATAATATGTGTTTGTTTCCATATCCTGTTTTATATAATATGTACTACCGTAAGAGAAAAGCATAATAGACTACTGTATGGGTTATTTGATAATTCCTTCTCAACAAATTGCTTTGGCGACGTTGCCATAGTTGCAAGTTTGAAATACGTCCATATGTATGCATGTATATATGTACATACATATATATGTATGTAGTATGCATATACATAGATACACTGGTTTTCTTTTATTTTCAATTTAGTTTTTAGCAACAATCCTTCAACGCTGAATTATTCGTAAAAATGCCTTTATTTAACAAAAAATTTGAAACCAAGCCTATACCACCCCGTTTGTGTAGAAACAACACATCTTATCCAACTGTTACCGAGGAGTTAGAGGATTACAAAAATATAATTCTGAATTTGGGCAACAAGGAAGTGCGTTTTGCTGAAGGTATATGGTTGTATGCGAACCGCAAAGGCGATGTAGAGGATTTTATTCGTTTAAGCCGTCGCTTAAAGTGCTTGGAAGAGGAGAATAATATGTGTGAATTAAAAATAGAAGTATTGCTGGATCTTCTTGCCGAACATGCTACAGAGTTAAATAATGTCAAAAGACATAATAAATAAGATTTTTAAGGCCAAAATGATGGGTATTTGTATGATTAAGCAGCATGAGCAATTATCCTTTAAATTACAAATAAAAAAGACCTAGAAAGCTAACTCTTAAGTAATGTGTTTAATTCAAAACTTGCCCCTTTTTCAACTTTCGGTTATTTAGATACTTTTTTGTTGTGGGAAAAATCTCAGCTTCAAAACTAAAAAATGACGTCCGCTATAGTATAAATTCGATTTAGACGCATATGTATGTTTGTATTTAAATAAATATATATTTATGTTATAAGGCTTAAAATACATAGGTACATAATGGTCGGTAGTTCGTTTTTTAACTTGGGGGTTGCACGATAAAATTTTGTAACTTAAGTTTTAATACCCTCGAAACTTAAAAAATTGAAACCGAACTTGCTTTCAAGTTTTCTTTCCAAAAAGAGTTCCAATTTTATAGTCAAGTCAACAGTATTATATCTCCAACGATGTTGAGAGGTTTTCTTTCTAAAAGAGTAGTATCTAAAATTTTGCTTTTACAATTTTCTTTATTAATTTATATACATACATATGTATATATTAAAAGAATAAAAGGGTTAACTGAATGTCATCAATCAAAGGTGAGTGCTCTTTCGTCGAGACACACCAATATACAACACTGATTTTCACCTTTACAACGTCAAGATTTTAGATTTACAATAAATAATATTTCTTGAATATGCCAAAGAAAAAAACTGGCCAACGTAAAAAAGCTGAAAAGCAAAAATTGAGGCTAAAGGAAATACGTAGCCGAGAAATTCCTCTGGCAGATTTACCATGCAATGCACCTATGGAATGTGAGAAATGTGAACGTAAGCAAAAATCCAGAGCTTTTTGTTATTTTTGTCAATCGCTTCAACGTTTACCTATTTGTGCCCAATGTGGCAAAGTAAAGTGTATGCTTAAAACTGGTGACTGTGTTGTCAAACATGCCGGGATTTTCACAACAGGCTTGGGGATGGTTGGTGCAATTTGTGACTTCTGCGAAGCTTGGGTGTGTCATGGTCGCAAGTGTTTGCAAACTCACGCATGCACTTGTCCTTTGCAGAATGCAGCTTGTTTGGAATGCGAAAGAGGTGTATGGGACCATGGTGGTAGAATTTTTAAGTGCTCTTTTTGTGACGGCTTTTTGTGCGAGGATGATCAGTTTGAACATCAAGCCTCTTGTCAAGTATTAGAGAGTGAAAATTACAAATGCCAATCATGCAACCGACTTGGGCAATATTCATGTTTACGCTGCAAAACATGTTATTGTGAGGACCATGTCAAACGTAAAGGGTTTAAATATGAAAAAAATAAAGCCATACCATGTCCGAAGTGCAATTATGAGACTTCTGTTACTAAAGACTTAAGTATGTCTACACGTTCTCATAAATTTGGACGTCAGCAACAAAGTGGTGCTTATGCAGATAGTGACGATGAATACGGTGGCGAAGGATTTTATGGATACGGTGCTTCAACGTCTAGCTGTGGTCAAGAAGATGAATATGATGATGAAGACAGCGATGAATATGAAGAAGGCGAATCAGGCGATGAAACTGATTCGCAATCCAGCGAAGACGATAAAAACGCTGGAAATAATGAAATCAAAAAGTGAAAATTTCAAGTTCTTGCATATGTACATAAGTTTGAATGTATGTATGTGTATGGATTTTAATAAAAACGAATGCACATTAGTGTTGAAAAATGATTTAAGATTTAGATCTGGCATCATTTATGCTCCACGTGAGTGTTAAAAGAAAACAATTTTTAATACATAGTAAATAAAAGTACTTGTTTAAAAGATGGAGTTGTTTACATCCACACCTGGATTTTGCCCTACCTGTGGGTCTATTTTACCACCTTTGGATAGTTCAAAAGATGTTATTTGTTTCAACTGTAAACAATCATTTAAGGCCGACGGTATTTTAATTAATGATTATGTAGAATTAATATTCATAAAGTAAATTTTAGTGTTTGGAGACCAAATTGTAGAATACACTATTCATTTTAACAACTATGATCCGGAAAAGATTACAAAAATTAAAATCAAGCAAGAATCAGAACCGGACGGTCCAGTTGTTGAGAGGAAATGTGCTAAATGTGGTAACGATAAGATGTCCTATGCCACACTTCAATTAAGATCTGCAGATGAAGGACAGACTGTGTTTTTTACATGTCTCAAGTGCAAGTAAGTATATAGGTATATATGTATGTTACTTACATAGATATGTACATACATATGTGTTTGTTGACATTATTTAATTTCTTAAGATGCATAACATATGTATGTATGTTTAAGTCTTCTCTTATATGGATTTGTTATTATGCCATATATTCTAAGACTCACCGTCTCCACCCCTTGGCAATATAAAAACTCATTTATAGTGTTGTTTGAAGACGAGGAGTGAAGACCGTGAGGGAGGAAAGTACCAAATACCTGGCTTCCTGCACGTGCTAGCAAAGAGTATTAGTATTCTTATAAGTACTAAATTATCTTTAAAAAATTGGATCGGATCTTAAGGATGACTGCACGTGCAGGAAGAACTTTATATCTTAGCTAGGAAGTTTGGTAAAGAATATGTTAAGCGCATTCCGTCTGCGCTATTGGCTCAAGAAATAAGAGGCAATGCCATTCAAATGTGTAAAACCGTTGGTAGACAAATTTTTAAAATTACATTGTAAATATTCGGAACTAAGGTGAAAAAGAGTATTAAGCACTATAATAGAAGAGAACAATGTTAGGTTGTGTTCAGTTCCAGAACATAGTGGAATGCCAGATAGAAAAGTCGGTAATACAATAGATAACGCATGCAACTTTATTGTAGGGCATTATGTATGATGAACCAATCTTTGGACTTATATGTAATTGCAAACTAGCATAATGACGAGGTTGTTTTTCAATATGAATATAAATTAACTATATATTTTGAAACATAATAATTTTATAAAAAATAAATTAACTAATTCAACAAATATTTTAATTTCTTTCAGGTATAAAGAATCCGAGAACTCTTAATTTAAAAAATAAGAAAAATTTAGCGTAGAAAATAAAACTTGTAAAATTAAAAACACTTGTATTTTTAAATTAGAATTATTTAATGTTGTGTTGTCTAATACGTGTAAAATCAAAACAATTATTCAGCAAAGGTACTAGTTTAAAGGAGTTTCCCAGGTCTTTTTACAATTTGGACATGAAGATTTTTTTATTAAGTACTTTCGTATGCAGTCACGGTGTAGCTTCACTTCACAATTGTAACATTTCACGTCCTACACAATATATACAAATTGAATTATGTTTAGTCAAAAACTTTTCTATTTACCGGCTCTGGTTAATGAACTTACCCAATAAACAATATTATTGCATAGAACACAGTCGCTTATAACTTCTGAAAAATTATTTTTTAAATATTTTCCATATTCAAGCATAGTTCTAGGGCCGAAGTATATTTTATCGTCTAAAACCAAAAAATATCCTTGAGAGACCCAAAAACTTTCCAATTCTTGTATTCGTTCTTTCGAAAGTGGATGCTGGGCGTTTGCAGGTAATTGATTTGCTATAGCATATATTTTATGCCATTCAATTCCGTAATCTTCGGAGCTCGCTAAAGTTTCAAGCAACTTGTAGAAATATTTACGTTCTGTATCCGTATAACTCGGTTGAAATTTGCAAGCTTGATTTGTAAGTAACATCGCAAAAACCAGATATTCTTCATCATTAAGGGGGTGTTTAATAAACTGCAATGTTTGGTCATATTTTCTTATCTGTGAATCGATTTCACAAATAACAGATTTTAAACCATTTATATCCTCAGGTCGTGTAATACTATCTGCGAATTAAATATGTGTTTAATGTTATTAGCACAAACTTGTGTTTTGCAAGATTAGATACGTTATAAATTTATATACGCCTAATAAAATAGAATTATTTGGCACTGGTTCCCAAATGGTTCGTCAAAATGTTTAACACTTAATCGAGGCACACCTCTCACCCGCTATTTAATGATCTTCATACATATATATGGCCAACATATAGATATGTATGTATGCTTGCACCATTCTCAACATATTACATGCTATCTAGACCCACTCTTAAACACTTATTTGCTGACAATAGCACTATCGTAATGATGAAAGTAATATTGTTCATAGAAACAAAAACCATCGATTGCTGTACTGAAATCTCTTCTAAAACAATCCTTTCATTAAACAGATTAAAAGTACTATTTATGTACAAAATAAAGTAACAGAAGCCTAATATAGGGCCGTAAAGAACCAAAAAAAAAAAGAAATAAGGGAAGACCTTTTTCACATAGTCCAATATATTTTCGTTGAATGTATGTACATACATACATACATAACTATGTACATTTACATACATGGAAATGTAAGTTTGAATGATTCTGCTTTTTGAAATTAAAATTTCCAAATAATAGCAAGTATTTACAATAGCAGAGCAGAAAGCGAAACCAAAGATTACAGAACCCATGTGCAGTAGGCCGGTTATGTATCAATACTTCTTGATCAAGTTAATCATTTTAAGTACATATCTATGTATGTATGTATGTATATATTTGGCACGAAGTTTTATATTGATATAAAGTGACAGCTTTGATTACAAAACAAGTTACAAGTATACACACATATACATATGTATGTATATGCACTTATGTATGCTTGTATATATGAACATATAAGTATAAATACTTATAAATGTTTAAGAAAAAAAACATACTTGTTTCGCAACACGTAATAGATTTGACAAAGTTTACTAAAAACTTATTGGCTTTTAAAATATGTACATATGTATGTACTTTCAGTTGACGCTTGAAATTATTTATTATACAATACACGCCAAACTGTTCGTTACTGTGCTTTGGAACACTAAAAAGGACAGAAAAAGTTCGTGAGCATGCTTGCAAGTACATATACAACTTTCACTGTTTTGAGAGAATAATGGAATTTGAAAAGGTTTTTCCGAAAATTAAGACATGGTACATATGTACATATAAATACATACCATGTATATGTAGTTATGTACCTACGTACATACATATGTATGTATGTATTATGTACATACATATGTATGTGTACTTCCACTATTATTATCTGCACTACAGCACACAGTTTATGTGCGAAATTAAATGCACTAAAATCGAAACCTCCTGATTATATTGAGTTAAGAAATTACAACTTTAAAACTTACATTCATCGCAAAGTATTCCAAACAGTTTTTTCAAGGTGTTCAAAGATATGACACCATGGTTTATTGACGCTTGCAGCAATTTCTTCTGCACCTTATCCATGTTTAATACTGAATTCTCAATCCAAGTAGCAGTAGCTCAACAATAGTATAAAAATAATAAAGTAAAATATATATGTATGTAAAAAATTAAAAATATATTTAAATACTAAAGCAACGCGCAAATAAGGAAAATAATTCAGTCGACAACTTTTACATGATAACATTCAACGCTGCGTTTTTCATTTCGTTTCCATATAAAGCTAAAAGACGGCACAATGCTTTTGCAATTTCTACTTTTATTACTCGCGTCAAAAACACGGGAATCTAAAAGTTATCATTTATGGTCTCAAAGTTAATGGTAATAAAATTAATTTTTCTTATGTTCTGCCTTTTTTTTAGAAATAAGTTAATAAAATAAATTTTGTACTGCAAAATCTTACAAAAAATAGTCTTCCTGCACAATACTACCCACATTCATGGTTACCAGAAACTTCTGATAAATAATCTTCACTTTACGGGCGAAAAACGGTATTATCGCAGTTCAACCTCCAGTAAGGTTGCCAGCCGTACCGCTTTTTGCATGGCTGTCCCTTTTTTAAAATTAAATCATAGTAATGCGCGGGATATTGAAATTTCGCTTTTTAAGGTTTTATATTATTATTATGTAGTTTTAGAAACTCTTCCAAATACAAATAACAAAAAATGTGTGTATAAAATTTAACTCTTTTAATTTACATATAAATTTAATAATTTTATATAAATATGTACGTATGTGTTTCAATGCATTAGAAAATGAATCTGATATGAATTAATACATATTATGTATTAAAATACGTGCCACATATTCAATTTAGTCTTAAATCTTATTTTATAACTAAGAAATTGTTAGAAAACTTTAGATCACTAAAAATGGAGGTTTGAATACATTTTAGAATTCAACATTTTTTACTTTGTAATATGTGTTAAAAAATATGAATTACAAAATTTTTTTATAAAAATTTATTCTAAATACGAACATCGAAATTTATTTTTATTTAAATTGACAGCATATCGTTAGCTTACATTTAAGATAGGATGTAGACATTTTATATGAAAAAGTCTTAAGTGCATGTGCAGGTTTCATGACATATTATTACATATATTGTCTCTAGTGAAATATAGTAAAAATGTTACGTGATTTTGTATTTCAGCTGATTATATGTACTCACTTTATTTCAGATATATTGTGCTCAAAATTACATATATTAAACATTTTAATATTAGCGCAATAAATTGCAAATCTCGGTGTTCAGAATCTAATATTTGTTTCTCTTATTCCTTTATTAAATTCGAAAACTTTATAAAAAGATCAATATGAGTAGTGTATTCTACTAACATTCCGGTGTACCATTATCATATTAAACAAATTTGGTACAATGAGTTTTACCAAAATTCTTATATTTTACCGGGTAAGTTGATCTTTTCTAGGACACAAACACTTTTTTAACATTCTTTTAAATGGAACACTAGTTTATTTGATTTAATATAAGCAATATATTTATGTCAAATCATTTGCTATTTACAGGTCGTAGTCTAACAGAAATAAGTGCAACGTACTTTTACGAGTGATTACTTTATTTAGTGAGTGTCGGAACGAAAGTTGCTCGTAAAATGCTGAAAGGAATTTGAAAGTGGCGCGTTGTACTTTATTGTAATATCCTAATCCATTTAATATCGGTCTTCGCGTATAGTGTTTTAAATTTATTTTTTGTTAATATCGCCCTAGTGAAAAACAACGAAAATGTCGGCGATTTGGCGATTAATTTTTACTTATGTGAAAGTACGCAGACATGTATGGACTATTTATTAACTTTTTCTTTGTCCCATATTGAAGTACAAAAAAATTAATGACACATTAAATACATATGTATGTTTAACGAAAGCGTGTATAAATTTATATCCACAAGATTCTCAATACATATATACTGACACATGGAATTAAAATAAAAAAGGCGATTTTTAATTTTTTTTTAGTATACAGCTCAGTTCAAGGATGTTAAAGTTGAATTTTCTCATGATCTTTTTGATGTAAGAATTTCAATTAAAATATTCATGTTTAAGTGCCTGAAAAAGCAAAATTATTTAAATAAAAATATATTTCTTAACTTATTTTTACGTACTTCAAGTGCTTTTAAACGGTTTTTGGGATTGTAAACGATAAGATTGGCTACCAAATTGATCTCAACAGCATGCGTACAACTTGGAAAAAGGTTATCCCAGTATATACCAACAGCATTAGGAAATCTTAAAATAAAGCATTTAAATTTATTTACTAGAAGTTTCATTTGGATAAAACAGTATTTTAAACGACATTACGTATGACATTCCAGTCTTAAAAATGGTATTGCTTTTATAAGAAAATCAATTATGTGTACATATGTATGTAGTGAAGGAACCGAACAATTTTTTCTACACAAAAAATTTTTCATTGGCTACATTTCTTTACCCAACACACACAATATATCTAATATGTATGCCCTAATGTCATAAAACCATTATTTCATTAAAACTACCTTATTTTATTATAGTCCGGCAACGTTATTAATTCTGGCCATTCATTTAATCTTGGCGTGCCTAAAGTTCGAATTACCAAAGCCAATTGTTCAATATCGGTTTGTCCCTGTGTTCAATAAAAAGAAATACAATACAGTAATTATTTTAGTTGCTTTCCACTTAATAACTCACTGCAAACATTGGTACTCCTCTTAACATTTCAGCAATAACGCATCCAGCAGACCACATATCAACTGGTGGACCATATTTTTGACTGCCCCACAAAATTTCTGGAGCTCGATACCATCTTGTAGACACTTGAGGTGTATATAATCTGGATTCCTCATTTGGAAAGTAAAGACGAGCCAACCCAAAGTCTGCAATTTTAAGGACTTCATTTTCGCTTATTAATAAATTTGCTGGCTTTATGTCCTAAATTAAAAAGTAAATACATATGTAACAATAAAATTAGGTTAATATTTATTTTGATTGAGTATTACGATATCTTACATATATATGCACATACATATGTATATAAATGTGTGCATATAATGTAAAAATTCCAAATATTTGACTATTATATTTTTGAACTTTAAAAATACTTACATACGTATACATAATATTGGTTTTTTAGCATTGTACAATCCAATAAGATAACACTTTCGAACACATCTTTACGTCAAAGCAAACCAAAAAGATAAATACGTCAACAATGAAAATAAAATTTAATACGCTACTTCGAATAAAATAAAATAATTTAATATTATTTTTAATAAAAATAAGAAAACATTGTTTTAAGGAAAAAGTTATGAAGTAAGGAGAAAAATTAACTTCGCAGCCATATAGAAAGCTATAAACTTTTTTAAAAATTACCGTTATTTTAAAACTTTTTCCAAGCCGCATCGATTCGCGAATGGAGTTTACCCATGAAAACATGACTTGGAATTTGGGAAGAGATAAATAAGCTCGTATTAAATTGTTTATTCTTAAAGGAATAAAAAATACATATGTACATAACTATGTATGTATGTATGTATACTTGAATTGCGAAGGTAAATTAAATAAACAATAAAATCCTAAATTTAGAATTTTTTTTGCTAGTAAAAATCAACATAATACACTCACACATTTAAGCTCATTTTAAACTTATGCAATTGGTCTTTGCATTTTATGTATTAACAGAAAGCAAACAAAGCCCTTTATTAAATCATGTTGACTAAATATCAATTTAAAAACGGATTTTTTGATCGAATTTATTTTACTCCAAGTATTGGCCCTTTTTATGATTGGCGAATTAAAGAAAGCGCTGACGACAGAAGAACGGCGGCGAATGAATATGTACATATGTATGTATATACATATGTAAGTATGTTATTGCTGATACAAACCCTGTGAATAATATCCAACCTATGAAGATATTCAATACCATTTAACATCATTAAAGAAAATTTACGGACTTGTTGTCTATTCAAGGGGTTGAGTTCATTTTTTAATTTTCCGTGTAACGTTTCTGGCATAAACTCCAGCACCAACGATAGACCAGTCAAATCGGGAAACAGATCTAATATACTAACAATCTAAATGAAATAAAGGTTTAATTTTTAATGGTTACTTAATTAAAGCCATTCAAGTTAGTCCAACTAACATTTTCACAATTTGATAATTGTAAACTTTTTATTTCGCGCAAAGTATTAAGCGATATGTTGCCGTATTTATTTTTCAAGGCGACCTTTTTTATGGCAACTGGCCGATTCCGTTGTAAGTCCAAGGCTTTGAAAACACATCCATGTACACCTTCACCGATTTTTTCCAACATTTTATAACGACTGGGGGCATAATCTTCCATTATTTTAGTGCCACTCCTTCACATTTAGTCACAAACTATTATGTACTGATGTATTTTTACAAAGAAGATTTTGAAATGTTTTCAAATTGCTTTCACTTCAATGTTGCCATTGGTAATCAAGCACACACACTGATGTGTACGCCTACATGTATGTGTGTGTGTATTATTTGTTGCTTATTTATTCATTTCAAGGGGGTAAATGAATGATTTCCAAAGTGTGTGACTAATTCAAAGGTCATAGACCCAATAGAAAATGAAAACTATCAATACAAACCCTTTTTGTGGTTGCTTCACATTCAAGCAGGTAAGTCCTTATCAAAACAAAAACGATGAAACTGAATGAAATGAAAAAATACATACATATGTATGTATACACAGATATGTATCTACTTGCACATATTTACATAATTTACAAATAATACCTGTTGCTGAAGTGTCAAAATTCCGCGCATGCTTAAGAATTTCTGACAATCGTTATCCCTCTAACAGTCATGCATCACAAATGTCACCAAATAAGGATACATATTTTTCATTTAATCAGGAAAATAGTATATCAGCTAGTGCTAAGTGTCTCTGTGAAAAAATAAAATGTTTTAAAGTTATAAATCTTCTTACGAATTATAGTTAAGTCTGTAAAAAAATATTTTTGGTAAAGTTATTAAATTGAATAAATTCACTTAATTATAAACATGCGTAAATTAACAAAAAAAAATATAGTTGAGGAAAATCAATATAAAATGGTTTTGAAAGTATAATTTCAGTTGAAGCAATTATAAAATATTTATGTACACATGTATGTATGTACGTAAGTAAATACATTTAATGGTATTACAAACTTGAAGACAAAGAAAAAAAACTACAAAACTTAAGACTTTCCACTAATTAAAAAAAATGGACTTGGCACGGTTTCAGCAGTGTATTTTTGTGTGTATACATGCATGTACATACATACATATATGTATATGTATGACAGTTGATGATAGTCGTTTGAAAAGGGACTAACTATCACACAATTCAGTTACAGCAATAATATGAATTTAGTTAGATGTTATTTCAAGTCGTATTTCCTGTTTGCACCCATTTCCGATCAAAGCTTTTCTGTGTGTAATTTAATTCTTACAAGTATAAAGAAGCAAAATTTCTGGCATTCAGTAATTTTGTGGTTGTGTGTATTGTTCAGTTAAAAATAACTAATTCCGGGTATTTTTACAGATTTTAAACTAAATACACTCTCAATAGGTCTAAAGAAAAACAATATTTTGTAAAAAAATTTATCAATACAAAAGCCTGTACAACTCACAAAGAAAACCAAAAATAGAAAATTTATATAGAAAGCTGCCGCAGGACATTTGCAACTTTAACATATACATACGCACCGGTATTATACTATAAGCAGTGAATATATCGATGTATGTACATATGTATTTTTGAATAGGTTGCTTGCTTTTAAAAATGGAATTGTTTGTTGTTGCTAAGTACTTACCAGAGTCATATAATTTAACAAATTATAGCACCCGCTGTCACTTTTTGTGACGGGTATTATATTATATATTAATAGCTTTGCGGTGTAGAAAAACAAAAATTTTGGGGTTTTAAATTTTGCAAACGTTTCGAACTACTAATTCGCACTGATTTTTATCATTCTTTTGTTGTCATTGATATGGAGCGGTTTACAACTTCATAAAACTGTTCGCATATCTTTAAAATAATAAGTCTCAGATCGTTTTGTCTTCATAAAGAGACTTTTCTGAGTTAATGTTTGTAGGTTCATAGGATTTGTAAGAACTGTAAAAAATATTTTGTTCTGCTTTAAATAGAAAAACAGCATGCGCTTTTTGCTCCTGACGATTGTTCTGTTATTTTCGCCATTTATTCGAGGTTTACAAGCCAGAACAGCTAAGCGCTCTGATGTCTATATAGCTGGTTTTTTTCCATACGGAGATGGAGTTGAAAACTCCGATACAGGTCGTGGAGTAATGCCAAGTGTAAAACTAGCGCTTTCACATGTGAATGAACATCCAAGGATATTGACTAATTACAGACTTCATATGTGGTGGAACGACACTGAGGTAAGAAGTTAACTTTGGGCTTATGTTTTTCAATTATAAATTTTGATCAAATAATTTATTAATAATAGTGTAATGCAGCTGTTGGTGTCAAGTCTTTCTTCGATATGATGCATTCTGGACCGAATAAGCTGATGCTATTTGGTGCTGCGTGTACACATGTTACCGATCCGATAGCTAAGGCAAGTAAACATTGGCATTTAACTCAACTGTCATATGCCGATACCCATCCAATGTTTACCAAAGATGCTTTTCCCAATTTCTTTCGTGTGGTACCATCAGAGAATGCATTTAATGCTCCACGCTTAGCACTGCTAAGAGAATTTAATTGGACACGTGTTGGAACTTTATACCAAAACGAACCACGCTATTCCTTGCCTCATAATCACATGGTAGCAGATTTAGATGCAATGGGATTGGACGTGGTCGAAACGCAAAGTTTTGTTAATGATGTAAGTGAATCACTAAAGAAGTTAAGGGAAAAGGATGTTCGTATCATTTTGGGTAATTTCAACGAGCACTTTGCGCGGAAAGTTTTTTGCGACGCCTTTAAGTAAGTTTCACTTTATTTATTCCCCATGTATTGTATGTTGCGAGTATATAATTAGTTATCGAAAGGTTTCAAAGAATGTTTGGTGTATGAAATTGTGCATATTGTGAAACTCTGAATAAAATAGGACCGCTAGCCAAATGAAAATAATGTTTTCCTTCTTGCTATATATTAAGGTGTATATACTTTTATAAGCTATTTTATTTTTACTAGAACAAAATTACAACTAAAAGCTATTGGGTTTGTGAAGCATTTTCGAATGCATATTGTAACGACTTTAATTGCCGACATAAATAACAGTCAGCTCATTTGTAGACGTAGTACATAAATACACTTTGCTATACATATTACATTTCATTTCACCGAATTTAATTGTGATTCACTCCTGAAACCTGTATTATAAAATTGTGGATTATCATGCCGAATTCAAACAAACATGAACGTTTTATTTCGATAGCTAATCTATCTCACTTAAAAACTTTTTAACAAAATTTATTTTGACTCAGATTGGAAATGTTTGGTCGTGCGTATCAATGGCTTATCATGGCCACTTACTCGGGCGAATGGTGGAACACGACCATAGACACCGAGTGTACTGTTGAAGAATTATCTGTGGCTCTAGAAGGTACAATTATGGTGGACTTATTACCATTATCTACAAGTGGAGATATTACAATTGCAGGAATAGTAAGTTTCCGTTTCGATTTATATTGTGTATGTGCAAAAATTGGAGAGGACACGGATGTTGTTGATATATATACTTACATATATAGTACATCTCAATGAATCAACAAATCGTTTTGCACTTTCTATTAGTGACGTGGCTTTGCATTTCAGCCATATATAATTAATCGGCCTAAAAATGTGTCATCTAAAAACTTTCTCTTGCTTTGTAGACTGCAGATGAGTATTTATCTGAATACGATAGCTTGCGCGGAAACGAATATTCCCGTTTTCATGGTTACACTTATGACGGCATATGGGCAGCTGCACTGGCTATTCAATATGTTGCTCAGAAACGAGAGGATTTCTTAACTCATTTTGATTACCGCGTTAAGGAATGGGAAAGTGTTTTTCTGGAAGCTCTTAGAAACACTTCTTTCGAAGGAGTTACTGTAAATACGCTTAGAATTAACTACTTGCTAAGTCTTATTTTTGTATTTATTATAATATGAAGGGACCCGTGCGTTTTTATAATAATGAGCGTAAGGCAAATATATTAATTAGTCAAATACAGATGGGCCAAGTAGAGAAAATCGGAGAATACCATAGTCAATTGAATCACTTGGATTTGACTTTGGGCAAACCTGTAAAATGGGTAAGCTTAAACCACTACGACCATTAAACACTTAAAATTTAATTAATTATTTAATTTAAAAAATAAAAATCCTGAATACTTAAAGGTTGGAAAAACTCCACCAAAAGATCACACCTTAAGATATATTGAACACAGTCAAGTCAATTTAACAATCTATATAATATCAGCTAGTTTTTCGGTAATTGGGGTAATTATTGCTTGTGTATTCCTTGCCTTTAATATTAAATATCGAAACCAAAGGTAATAATTAGATTTAAAACTTTACATAGTACATATTTTACAAATAATTGTATCTCTGCAGATATATTAAGATGTCAAGTCCACATCTGAATAACTTAATTATAGTTGGCTGCATTTTAACATATTTAAGCGTCATATTTTTGGGACTAGACACAACTTTGAGCAGTGTGGCAGCTTTTCCTTATATATGTACTGCGCGAGCTTGGATTTTGATGGCAGGATTTAGTTTGGCTTTCGGAGCTATGTTTTCGAAAACATGGCGTGTTCATTCAATCTTTACAGATTTGAAGTTAAACAAAAAAGTAATTAAAGATTATCAGCTGTTCATGGTAGTTGGAGTGTTGTTGGCAATTGATATAGCTATAATTACAACTTGGCAAGTTGCTGACCCCTTTTATCGTGAAACTAAACAATTGGAACCAAGGGTAAGTTCTACCAATGAATGTGTGTGTTTTGTTTTGAAACAGCAATGCAATATTCAAAATTATAAGAAATAGTTTTTACTCTTAAATTAGATTGTTATTCTTCAAACCGTTCTTTACTATGTGTCAACCTAAACTAGTTCGGTTGGCACTTATCCTACCGCACCAGTATTTTATTTGCTTAAACATACATAAGTACTTTAATAAGGGGAAAAAATAAGTATGTACATACATACATACATATGTATATGTATAACTACATAATTAGTTTTCATTGATTCACAATATGCAAGACCATGGTTCGTATGTATTCTTTATCTAGATTTAGCTTGACCGTTTGCATAAATGTAGCCTTTACCGTTAAGGCACATAGTTTTAACTTTCAGCTGTCAAATGTTTTTCTATCGCAGCCATAACTGGGAAGCCGCAAAATCCGGTTAACCATTGTTATTTTACATAACCACGAACAAATTTCATTGGCTTTGTTTTTCTGTCGTCCCTTTAAATTTTCAGATTTCAATTTTTGCTATTTTAAACTGCCTACAAACAGTTAATTGTGTGAATGGTTTTGTGGAATACCTTTACAAGAATAAGTATTTAGCATTACCTTGCTAGTCAATCCTTTTTATAGGGTTGTGACTTATAAGGCAATGACTATCAGTCAATGAGTGCGCTTATGATTCTTACCACCCTCTCACGATGTTCAACGTTAACGTTCAACAGTATTTTGAAAGCAAAACAAAAAACTGATTTGAAGACTATTTGTGAACTTTATTTAGCCCAGTCCATCTTTCGCTACTTTTAATGAGATCTGACATGACACAATGCGGTCAGTCAATTTGCATTTAATTAGATTGCAGTTGTTCAAATTGGTGGCGAACGGTATTTCATAAAAAAATTTTACCATAATGTTACTGGTTAAAAAACCAGTACTTCACATCGTTTGAATCAAGAACACCAATGCAGATATGTAATTATCGCGTGCCCGATAATACCAACATTTGGCGATTCTTGTAAGCAATTTAAAAACTTAAAAATAAGGGCTATTGAAAATGATGCATGCAGATTGCATCAACGAAATTCACAAATATTTGAGAAAAACTATCGTGAAGAGATTCAGCAAATTATGATGTCTATTTGCCCTATTTCATACATACACACACACATACATACATATGTATTAAAAGATATACTTATATATGCATGCATATGTGATAAATACAATTTTTTCTTCTCCTTTTTTAAGCATCATGAGCATATTGATGACGTCTTAGTCATACCAGAAAATGAGTACTGCCAATCGGAACATATGACAATATTCGTTAGTATCATTTATGCCTATAAGGGTTTACTCTTGGTGGGTACTTTTTGTTTTTACATGAAAAAATACACTTTATATACAAGTTTTATATTTTTAATTAAAGGTATTTGGAGCGTTTTTAGCTTGGGAAACTCGCCATGTTTCCATACCAGCTTTAAATGATTCAAAACATATTGGGTTCTCCGTCTACAATGTATTTATAACATGTATTGCGGGCGCTGCGATATCTCTCGTTTTATCAGATCGCAAGGACTTGGTTTTTATCTTACTCTCATTTTTTATAATTTTTTGTACGACAGCAACATTGTGTTTGGTGTTCGTACCGAAAGTAAGACTGGTAGTAAGAAAGTTTTGTAGTTTTTTTTTTATATTTATGATAAACTTCTTTAACGAAACTTTATGCATTTAAAGAATTTATATAAAAAATAATCCAACACCTGCATGAATAGTTAAATCATAATTGGTAATGAAATTATAAAAGTTAAAACGATTGCAAACATTTAACAATTTCTTTATTTTTATTACATCTGTTGGTCATTATTAGTCACACTCAGATAAACATCTTTTTACATCTCATAAAAAACATTATTGAACAAATTAAAATGCCTAATCTTAACAATTGCTAAAATGCTTTGCTCAAATGCCTCAAAACTCTTATAGCGGATTGTTAACGTTTTGTACAGAAAATATATTTTGTTGTGAAAGTATTAATTAATAATTTTGCATACGAATACTGACATAGATATATTCCTTTCTATTTTCTTAGTTATTGTAACTTTTTTAAATGTGTGATGACTATTCATGCAAATTATCTCAAAAATAAATTGTAAATTACACTGCAATTAATATTGAATTCTTTAACTATTTGCTTTAATAGCTTGTTGAAATGAAGCGTAATCCTCAAGGTGTTGTAGATAAACGCGTTAGAGCTACTCTGAGGCCGATGTCGAAAAATCGACGCGATTCTTCTGTTTGCGAGTTAGAGCAAAGATTACGCGATGTTAAAAACACAAATTGTCGCTTCCGCAAAGCTTTAATGGAAAAGGAAAACGAGCTGCAGGCTTTAATCAAAAAACTTGGACCAGAAGCAAGGAAGTGGATTGACGGTGTAACTTGCGGATCTGTTGGTATTAGCATTAGCGGAGACACAGAACCAATTTTAGGTGGTAATAACGGCAATGGCTTGACTGATTCTGCGCGTTTATCAGCTCCACCAGTAAGAAGAGAAATGCCTAGCACAACTGGTAAAATTTGTGTTATTGTTGTTTTTCTAATACCGATTTCTTCTTTTCTCAGAGATAACAGAGCTTACGTCGGTAGACAGCGTAACATCCACCCATGTTGATCTGGATAATTCCGTAATGTCTGTGCAATCAACAACAGTTGCACCCTCTTTGCCGCCGTAAGTTACGAAAAATATTTTACTAAAGACTTATAAAAATAGTGTCTATATTTATCAATTTTTAATTTCCGAGCTTCAATTCATAAATACGACATTGAATACTATTGTATAAAAATAATATTGTAATTAACTAACTTTGTTTCTCAACTAGGGACAAAAAACCAAGATATTTGATTAGGGTGATCAAAATATCTGTGCGGACTATTTAAGAAACTGGAATTGTTGCAGGTCTCTAATTATTTGACGAATATTTGATTTTAATATTACTTTTTCGATTTTATAAATTCCTAAAGAACAACACACTCATATTATCTGCTAACATATGTATGTTTCTGAGACCGATGCAGAAATCTACTTCGTTACACAGTTACATTATTTGTTGGTATCTTTGAAAACAGAGCAGGAAACAATGCCCATTAACATATGTACATGGACGGAATTTCATTTGTATTTTTAAAATATTATTAAAAAGTTAATTCGCATATCCCATTACCAGCTTTAATTAAAACTTCATAATCCACTTTAAATTTGACTTCAATTTTTTTTTGTACTTCAAATTTTATTTTAATACGCGAAAGTCGAAAATATGTTTTCTAATCTGAAAAAGTGACGGACGATTTTTTAAAGAGACCAAAATGAAAGAGTACGTATGACACTTGTAAAGTCGATCACAGAATTTGGTATGTAACAGGCTCAACAAAATTAAGTTTATAGTCGATAATCAACGCAAGATAATGGACCTTGTTCATGAATCCAATCAAGTTGCTTGAAGGCAATCAAGTTATAGAATAGAAAATCCAATGATCTTGTCTTGGTTTTTGAATGGTTTTTGTTGGCGTTGGAAATACATATTCGATATATGTACAATACATATTTTGTAGTTTCTTACATCGTTTTTGCTGAAGAAATTTTTGGTGACTGTATTATAACATACTATTCGAGTGTTTTTCCTTTGGTCTGTTATTGTATAAAATTCCGAAGATTTGGAGAACCACAGCAAACAGGAATCGTGAAAAACTAACTTGTTTAAATATTTCGTTATTTTTAGTAAAAAAAATTTCAAATGTCAGGAAAGCATGCCTGTACAGTCATCAATGATTAAGCCACAGCAAGTAATGCAACAGCCAATTCAACAACAATTGCAGCAACAACTTCAACAGCAGGCACAATTTCAGCAACAACAACAGCAGCAAATAAAAATATGCAATGACACAAGACGTCATGTCGACAAACGTAATTCTGTGTCAGCTCAGACCGACGTAAGCATCGGTTCAATATCTAGTTTAAAAAGACTGGAATGCAATAATAACACTCAGCGCGATGACTCTTC
Organism: Epicampocera succincta; assembly: GCA_932526305.1. Classification (NCBI taxonomy): domain Eukaryota; kingdom Metazoa; phylum Arthropoda; class Insecta; order Diptera; family Tachinidae; genus Epicampocera; species Epicampocera succincta. The sequence goes on from OW052034.1 coordinate 68,295,083, forward strand.
TAGCCTAAGGGAAAGACGGCAATCAACAGCGTCCTCAAGGGTAAAATCATGTCTCTTAAAGATCGTAGACGACTTTTAAATACACTTTTTTTTATAATTGTAGCATAACGAAAATGGCACACAAACACCAACAACAAGAACTAAATACATGAATAATATTCCTAGAAATTCATCAACTAATATATCAACTTCTCAAAGTGAGTTAAACAATGTTTGCCCACATGGAGGTCATGGCAAGAATAACGTAGTTAAAAGTAAGTAAAATGATTATTAGCAATCATTGTATAGTTGTTTCAAAAATTAAAATCCTGTGAAAAAATTTCAACTAAATTATAAACAGAACACGATGAAAATCATATCTTTTCGAACAAGTCCGAGAATTCCACTACTGCTTCCCTTATAAATGCAGAAAGTTGGGATGCCTTTATATCTTAAAATTCCTGCTTTATTTAAACCTTCACTGAAAAACGAACTTTCGGTTACATAAAATAAACTAATTAAAATTTTCCATTTTACAGCTCCAGTTGCGTCAGATAATCGCAGAGTTAGTATGGGAGCAGCATTAAAATCAAACTTTGTTGTATCACAAAGTGATCTTTGGGATACACACACTCTATCACATGCCAAACAGCATTCACGTCAATCACCACGCAATTACGCTAGCCCACAACGCTGTTCTGAACACAGTCACATCATGCCATCAACATATGATCAAATGACATCACCAATACAACGTTCTGTATCAGAAAAAAATCGCAATAAGCATCGACATAAACCTCAAAAGGGCACAGTATGCCAAAGCGAAACGGATAGCGAACGAGAACGTGAACCAACACCACCCAACACCCAATGCGCACAGCAACGCAAAATTAATCGAACTAATATTCAACATGCAGCTCATCACCATTCGTCGCCTAATGTAGCGCCCGATAAACAGCGTTCGAACAAACATCGTGGTATCAAAACTGACTCCTCATCCATGTATGGCGCCAGTTCTGAGACCGAATTATTAGACGGTGAAACGGCAATATTGCCTATATTTCGTAAATTATTGACAGAAAAGAGCCCTAACTACCGCGGTCGCAATAATGTGGGTCAAAGTTGTCCTAATATATCAATTAAATGCGATATAGTCGAATATTTATAAACAAAAGCATACACGTACATAATATGCATACGTCAATAATACACATACGTAGGTACATGTGTACATACATCACATTTTTGTTTAACGACTTTGTTGCGTGTAATATGCGTATATTTGCAATGTGCGCTGAAATACTAGAAATACATATATACGTATTGCATGCAACAAGAAATGTATAATGAAAATTGGACGATATGTAATGGCATATACCCAATATGTAATAATGCTAAATATGAAGTTAAATTTTTTTCTTAAATAAAAGAAAAACTCTTATTGAATTTTGTTCAAATGTTTTGTTTTTCTTTTTATTAAACACATACGAATTTTTTTTTTTCGAAAACGTATGCAATTTGATAAAAAAAAATATATGTATGTATGTATGTATGTATGTAAGTACATGATATCGTTACAAGCAATAAATGTTTTTAAACTAAAAATACAGACATGGTATTAGATAAATTTCCTTATTCGATCAGTAAATTCAAGCAAAAATCTACATTCGCATAGTGTTTTAGAGACAGTTTTACTAAATACTGATAATATATTTTATATTTACAAGAACTATCCTACTAGATACGAATTCAGTGTGGCAAAAATTAAAATGTTTTTTTTTGTGACAAATAACGACTTTTACTTCTATTTTGATTTCAGTATCTGCAAGTATTAATTGAAACAAGCAACACTTCATTTGGGTTTTCTAGCTGAGCTCTGATTTATCAATATTTTGACTGAAGCTTGATTTTGAACTTTTTTCAAACAACACGATGTACTCGTATCTCGTGGTTTACGAGGATGTTCTGAAAGTCTTATTTTATTAAAGTGATTTGAAACCACAAGAAAGTTGATCTGTGTATAAGTCAACAACTTTTTCAAGTCACTTTGTTATTTTTTTGACTTTGCGCTAATAAATGTCAGAATAAGTTAATTACTCAATGTGTTGTTTACTATTTTTTTTAATTGCTTGTTCTACTCGTATTTAAATACTTTAAAATTAAGAAAATTCCAACACAACTTTTCTGTTACAAGAATGTTATTTCCTTTTGTGACTTCCGTGTTGGTTTCAAAACAATCAAAATAAAGAAAACAGTTATTTGCTTGTATTTTCGGCAATTGAAAAACACACCGAAACTCAAAAAACGAGTGTGATTTACAGAACAGCGGAAAATCACACGTATTCTTTTACAAGCACATGTGATTTACCTTTGCTTTTCTTGCTTTCAGAATTATTATAGAAATGGAATATAGGAAAAAAAATTACAAAAAATGGCTATCTGGTGTTTCAAAATCGCAAATTAATAAATTAATATTAATTAAATAATAATAATAAAATTACAATTTTTCTGAAAAGGTATAAGAAGTAACTCTCCCCAAATAACCGGTTTTTTTGTAACGAAAAATATAACTCTACGCTTATTTTCGTCACGAAAACAAACAAGTTTAAACAACTATTACTTTCTGAGAAACTAATGCAAATCATAAGAGAACTTTTATTTGGCTACTTTTCAAATTATGCCCATTAGCGTAACTACTCCCATATTTTATCCTATTTATTTATTTATTTTATAATCATTTTATTTTTGTACTTAAGTAATCTAGTTTAAAATGTTCTTAAAATTTAACATTACAATAAACTTAACACTAAATCTTACCGTGTTTTAACGCAACAAATAAGTTGTATTTCTTAAAGAAAGGAACATTTTGTATTTAGCAGCAATAACCAGAGGCAGAATAAGAAAATCAGCATATTAATTTTTGTCATCCATCAGTTTTTGATTTGAAAAATCGTCTGGTTCGCAAACAGAAGTATTGGGAATAATTGATTTTGCTGGTACATTTTCTTGGGAAGCGGTTTCTTTATGAAATTCAGGACATTTGTGATGATGGCTTGTAATTGGTGATGTAACACTTGTTAAAGGCTGCCTTTTCGAATTGAACAAATTTTCATAATCCAGAGGGAAATTATATGTTGAACATTCAGTGCCTGAGATTGTTTTTATCATGGAATTTGAGGTTAAAGATTCTAATTCGTGCGATTCTGATGTGATAAGTTCTCCAACGGCTGAACTAGATGGTGTGAGTAGTTGTTCTCTGGTAACTTGATTTTGTTCCCGTTCGTAAAATTTATTGCCATTATTATTAGATCGCTTTTTCAGTCGAGGGTATTCAAATTGCATATATCCATATTGCGGCCCATATAGTTTTAACAGACTCATTAGAAAAAATGTTGCATATAGCCAACTGACCGACATTACAACCAATAAGAAAATTCCGATTTGTTGGTAAGGCAATACATTAGAAAAAAGCATAAGAGATCCGGCGATACCCGTTGTTATTGCAGCCATTGCAGTGGGACCAATAATGCGAGAGAGTGAAAATTTTGTAGCTGCAAGCCTCTCACATGAAGGCGACAGTCGATAATGAATACCATAATGCAAGCTGAAGTCGACTGCTAGTCCAATCGCCGTACTAACGGTTACACTTTCCAGAATATTCAATTTCCAACCCAAGAGAATTAGTATAGCCATAGTTACGAAAATCGTTAATAGAACTGTAATGATGGCATAAAACGATATCAATATATTCAAAGTTACCAAAAGTATAACCACAAGTGATGCAGTCATAGCAACAGTTATAGCCAATAAAGTTCCGGAGATAAGAGTATTTTGAACATCATAGAACTTTAGTTCACTGATAAACCAACCACCCTGCATTTCTGGTGGTGCTGTTTTCAATTCATTCTGAAACCATTCTTCAACGGTGTCAATGAAGCCTTTTACAGTTTCGTACACATTGGAATAGGATACATTTGATTCGAATTCAATAACTAATGCTTTGACGATAGGCGGTGCTACAGTTGAGTTCCATATATTTTCCTGTGTTCTATTAAACAAGTATTCACTTTGCGAACTATTATGATCTAGTTCCGTTGCAGCCATAAATCGAGGACCAGCAACACCTGGTGAAAAGTAATCTCTTGGGGTAGCATACAGTGACGAAATGATCTGAGGCAAGCATAAATCAAATACTTCTCTTTCGTAAGGAAATTTAGAAATATCGCAACAAGGTGTGCGATCAGTATAGTCCATTTCGTTAACACACCTAAAAATTAATAAGTCATAAAAAATATGTTTTAATCAAATTTTATAGAACTCACATTCTCTGCATGAGCGTTATAAAATTTTCAATAAAACAATTTGGTAAAAGCAAACCAAAGGTTAGTTGATAGAATGGTTGTAGTCTGATATTATGACAGAAAGACAGCAGCCAAATTTGCGATGCTTTTGTTGATACATTAAAATTATTGTCATAATGTATGTTTCCGTAGGCGAAAGGATTGTCGTAATCACCATCATCAATTGTTTGTATGCCCCAAACAAAACGTAATGAAAACTTATAATTTTCATAGCTCTAAAGAAAAAAGCTTATATTATAACTTTAACTAGAATAAAATCTTTTACTTGCCGCCATTGATTTTTCAAACCAAAATTCATTCTTAAACTTGGTATTGTAGACTTCAAAGGGATGGTTAGGAACAAAAAGTTGAAAATGTGAACTTTCTGGTAATTGTAATCCTGGTTTGTACAGAACTATGTAAGCACTGCATATACCAATTAAACCTTAAAAAATTCAACAATATTAATTAAAATTTGTTCAATCTAAAAACAGTGTGTTTTTACCAAATATTATTAACCATAAGTAAGCAAAACGTAAAACTGATGTACTTATTAAAAACTCTAACTTTGTACAAAAACTATTAATTGACTTATTGAACATCACAAACATTTTTTGAACTTGCAGTTTACTGCATGTTGCGTTCGAAGATATGCGCTCCATAATCGAGATAGAGGCCGGCAGCCAAGTGATCATTAAAAAGTAATTGGCAATAACAACAGTTCCCGCGAAAATTCTATAAAATAAATACAAATATATTATTAGATTTATTTACTAGTTGAAAAGATTTAAATAATATGCAAATAGCTGAATTTATGGATTCCCTTGTTCTATACTCAAATTACTTATAGTATTGTATGATTGTATTTACTTTTTATTTTAAGGTTTCAATGTTAACTGGTTTTTGCTTGAATTGACACATTGAAGACCAACATTGTTCGTGTCAGTCGTAAAATACGGCCAGTAATGTTCGAAAAAGTTGTGCAGAATGTGTTTTGTCAAAAGCAGCCGCGCTGGTCTTATGCCCGAAATCGTTTTCATATGTTAATGTCATGCATGTCTTGGATCTTTCGATTTGTTTTTTTAATTACCGATATCGATATTCAATATATGTATAAGTATACCGGAATCGATGCCGGTACCATTATTCACAAAAACCGTAATCGAGAATTGTTTTAGTGATTTCTTAAATTTATTTTTAAATTAAAGATTATCGGAATATCAGCATAAAATAAATATTAAACGTTATATTTACCCAAAGCATTTAATTGCAGTTATGCTACTAGTGTACGAAGCGAAAAATGCTGCGGCCGTAGTTAACGACGTGACAAACATTGAAACAGCTGCATGTTTAAAAGTGAGTGCCATCAAATTTTGTAAAGTTTCAGTTTGTTCCATATCAATTGTATTGGTAAGTGTCTTTGTGGTTGCAGTAGAGGTTTTCGAAAATCTTTCAACCAAAACACATTGCCAAATTTTTACAAATATAAAAGCATCATCAGCACCAATACCTTAAAATATAGTTTTATAATTTACTAAATATGAAGATACCAAATATTTTTGTACAAAACCTACCTATAATAACTACCACAGTCAGCAAATTCATATATGGGAAGAACGACATTTCAAAAACAAGAGTGTAAAAAAAATAAGCTAAACCTAATGAGAATATCACAGCTATGCAAGTCATAAATGTAACAAACAATGATGTAGTGTACAGCCACATACACGCCATAATAAATATTCCGCCTAAAGCCACCAGCCACGTGTCGGTTAAGAGAAGTTCATTGAACAATTCATTTTCTAAGCCTAAATCCATGGCTGCAATGCTTACAATTCCGTTGCTTAGATCCCTGAAAATAAAATTATTTATTTAATTATTATCTAATGTTATAATGCATTAATTGTTTAGACTCGTATTTTTCTGAAAAATCATAGATTTTTTTCAATTTTATACTAATACCCAAACCTAGTTTTCTACAGGTTAATTTTCCTTTTAATAAATTCATTGTGAAATTTTGCCGCAGATTTAATGTCGTAATTTTAATACGTAGAAAATATTGAAAAATTAATGGTTCAAAGAGAAACACAAACAAACACACAATAAAATGAAATTAAAACAAAATAAGATAAAAATACCAAAACCGAAAGCTGTATAAAAATATGAAAAAAGAGTGCATTGTAAAAATTAAATACAACTGAATTATATAATTTATAAAAAAAAACGTGAAAAATATCAAAGATCTAATTTTTTCATGCCTTCTTGTATTTCTTTTTTTATAAGGTATTTATTAATAAAACTTTCCTTTTATTTTGCCACTGTTTCTTCTTTATCATGAGGAAATTTTATGTTCTTATTGATTGGCTAAAGGAATTGAACTTTCAGACAAGATCTGAGGATTTGAAGAAAAATTTTACTTGAATGGAAAAACCAAGACGATTTCATAGCAGGAAAACATGCTGGCAAGGCGAATTCATGGCACTTAAAATTGCCAGTACAACAACAAATCCGGAAGAAGTCCCATAGAGGTATTTTGTTTTTATAAATATTTTTGAAACGTCAATAATAAACATTGTTGACATTCAAGGGAGTCCAAAACATAAGAAAGTAGTCAGCTCTCAGTTTCATTCGATTTGGGAAAATCTTTACATTGATATAAAAGTAGGGATTAAATTTAAAATTACAGTGAAATAAAATGCTAAAATAAGTTTTAGTACGTCATTTGACATAAAAATTTTACTTCTAAGAGACATAAAAAACATGCATACATATGTACATAAATAATAAAACATCCAGCTATCATAGTTTTTTCTTTTCAAAAAAAATGTTCCTGTTCAACAATTTACATATAAAAAATCTTTAGCGCACGAAGAATCAAAATCAACGGCTGTAATGTATCAGCAATCTGCTGCCGACATAGAACTATTGAGTGGTCATATTGGAAATAATTTGCGGTTTAATGGTAAACCTATACTAAGTAAAACATGGCCGTATATATTACCGCATGCTGAGAACTATGATGATTTCCTAAAGCGTTTGGAAAATTGCAATAAGAACGTATTTGATGCTTACTTTAAAACGTTTGCAATAGACAAGAAAATAGTTGAAAAAATTTTTAAAAATGCTAACAAAACTGCATATCAATTATCGTACTCCCCGGAAATATTTACACCTCGCACCGAAAGGAGACGTTTTGCTAAATTAAAAAATAAAGGGTATGGTTTCCAATACGAAGAAACATCGTACCGTACATACTTCAGCTGTAGCGAAAAAATTAAACAATTTCAAGAAATATTGCAAAATATTGATTTAAAAGGAAATATGTCGAAGTCACCAAGTAATTTTAAACAATTTACGCTCTGTAATCGGTCTACATATCATGACGAAATTTCAGCGTTAGGTAAGATATATGCTAAGCCCACACAACCAGGACCAATTGATCGTTACACTTTGAGAAAAGTATGAGTTCACTAATAAAACTGTACTTACGTTTTTTGCCAATTGTGGTATAATGGTAAAATATGTATTGTATGGGGTACCGGTACAAAAATCATGGAGTATTTAAGAAAAATATTGGAGTCCTAAAAAATTATACACATATGTCGATGTTAAAAGCATTTTAAATAAAATTGTATGTGGCATACTTACATTAATTTTAAAAAAGTTAAAGTCAGTTAAATAGTGTAGAATATTAAAAACTATGTTATTTCGCGTGCAATCCAAAGGAGCATAACATTTGTTAATTTCACTGCAATCATTACTTAGTTTTAGGTCATGATAATATTCATAACAAGAAGATAAAAGGATTTGTAGTTGTAAAACATCATCATGCTGGAAAAACAAGTATTTGTGTATTAGTGCTTAAAAACCAAGGAGTTGGAAAGAGTTTTCTGTAAACAAACAGTAAAATTTTTGGGTTAAATATTTGTTTACTTGATATGAATTATATATGTTATGTTGTTATGTTAAAATGTTTGTCGAAATACATTGAGAACAGCATGGGATCAAATGAGTTACTTCTAAAAGTATGAAAACATATTGTTTTTGCAAAAGTACATACAATAGTTTTAAGTGCTAGATTGTGAGAGAAAGAGAGGTACTGGAGTTGAAATAGACTTCGAACTGGTATGGGGGATTCAGGTGGGTAAACTTATCCCAAGAAACAGACCATATGGTCTAGTTGTTAGAAAAGGGGAGAAAGATTATAAAGACTATAATAGAAATAGCTCCGAGCCATTGCACTTTGAAAGATAAAAGAAAGACCACATGATTTTCGAGTTTGGGCTAGAATGATTTCGATTACTACCAAGTTTTTACAGGGTGACATATTTATTATTTTCATGTTATTTGTAGTAAAAATCAAAAGGAAGATTTAGCATGAAATGAATTGTTTAATAGTAATTATTCAGTTTCCTTTTCCTTAACGATTAAGAATTCTTTCTCATCAAATTTAATACAGCAAATGCAAAATCTTTACAATTACTTTGCACCTTTGTTTGAATCTTATTTATTATACTTTTATACCCAGTTTAACTAATAATATGTGTACTTTATTTTTTAAAATGATTGTTAGGTTTGTTAAAATATTAAATAATTATATATACATACATCATAAAATTGATAGAATACTACTTAGAATAAAATAAGTACAAAGTATAACTTACGGTCAAATCGAAACAAGAGCTTTTATTAGCCAATAAAGCTACATAATTGGATATAGACCAGGGACGGCAACAATTATTGCTTATCAATTCACGCTGACAATATTCTCCGTAATTTTCAACCTTTGTTATCTGCTCCTGCAATTGACATATGCCTAACAATCCACTAAGATCAAACAGTGACTCTGTGGAGTTTGAACCAAACCGTTCAACAACGAAATGAGAATATTCCTTTGCTGGTGAATCACAAAAATATCCCTCGACTGGCGATCGAATGTTCTCGCTTATGTTACCATTTAGGAGAATACTCCAAGTACTCTTTTTCGCATGTATACGATCACGTTGGTCGTCTTCGTCCACAAAGGTCATATTACGGCCATAAGCAATTTCGTGATCACCAATTGCAATGGAAGCAGGAGATGATGAAGAATCATTTGTGGCTTCATAGTCTTTGAAAATTCCATTGTCGCCGTGCCAAACTGTTGCTTCAGATAAAAAATTTCCTTTATTTTCGCTTGTTTCTATCTTTGAGGACTTGGCTTTTAAACGCTCCTTGAACGTTATTAACTTATTATTGATATTTGAATTGTTTTTATTCATCTTGTTTAATTTCCTTTGTTTGTGTTTGTTTTTAAATTTTCGATTTTTACGTTTTTTATGTTTTTTTGTTATTAAAGGATAATTATTTATATTATACGTTCCAAGACCGGATTTTCCATCCCTATTCATAAAAGAAAGATCGTTCGGATCAGCTACTAATAAGCTGGATGGACCAGTTTCTTGTAATAAATTATGCCAAGCAACCAAACGTTTTCCAAGTTCTGTGCCACGAGTTTCGAAGCCCTGAAAATAGAATAGCTTTATTGGGTAGATTTATCGCTCAATTAGTTCAACATATTAATGCCTACAAACATATGAAGTACGTTTTACTTCACTTGGAAGGGGATTTGTTTTACAACAAAGTTTTCAGAAGTGTAAAAGTTTTTTTTTGTAATTTGGTGCCTTTTTAAAATCATACGAGTATGACGATATCCTGATGAAAATGTTGGTTTAAATTCGGTGCAATAAAGACTATATTTGTGAATATTTTGTTGTGAGTGACAAAAGTGTAGTTTATATGTATGTGTGAACGTGTGTACATACATATGTAGTATATGTACATGCAAGTATGCAGAAATACATGCACATATATACATACATAAATACAGAAACATAAATTTGAAATTTCCGTCTTTTTTACACTTATGTATGTATGTATGTACATAAACTTATTATCTAGCAAATAAAGAAGTTTTTATAAAATATTTAGGTAGAAGTTGTTTTTAAAGAACTTACCAATGAAGGGTCTGTAAAGTCAGGTAATTTCTTTGTGGTCATCGATACAATAATGCAAGCTACACTTAAAACAGCTGTAAATAATACCATCAAGTATGGACGCCGGACCAAGAAATTATAATACCACTGCATTTTTTAAGTTTATTTAATTTAGTGTTTTTAGTAATAGGTACTTGTTTCTTAAACAACTACTTGTTGTTACAACATTAAGTTCTTCCATATGTGCGTAAGGATGTTTGGTTAAGTTTTTATGCAGAAACCTCTTTTTACACAAGCACCTTTTCGATAATTCATTGCACAAATCTACACTTCTTTGTTTTATGAGCATTAGTTACTTTTTTATTACATTACATTATTTTGTTTAAATTGGTATTTTAAGCAAGAAACAAACGATGCTAATTTCAGGAAATAACATTATTTTACATGCATAAGTAAAAATATCGTGTATGTAGTATGTATACGTTTTTTTTTCTCAAACACAAAACAAGGGAGAGCTCAAAGAGAATTTATAACAGGTAAATTGTCCAGTACAACACAATTCGGCGAAACTCCATCGTGTATGTATGTATATACATTGTCAAATCGTTTTAAATCATAAATTATCATAAACAAACTTTTTGCTTTTGAAATTTTGACATTCAACTTAGCTTAAAACGTCGTCTTCCATGCCAATGCAAAACGTATACATGTACATATGTATGTACATATGATGTATGCACAAACAAAAAGATTTCTTCAATTTTTACCAAAACTTTAATCACAACTTTCGAAGACTGATTTTTGCTGAACAGTACGTAATTTGTTTAAAAAAATATTTAGTAAAAAATAAATGTTTAGGATAAAGCTAAAAAAAACATCAAACTAAATTTCTCTAGAAATGTAAAAAATAACTCTAGTATAAACAAGCAAAATGATTTGTTACAAAGGCGAATTACTATTATCAAAAAATCACTTACTGTTTGACACAAGGTGAATATTGAAATCGCCGTGGTTTGTCATTTTTAAATCATTGCAAACGGCCCGTGAAATAATTTGCCGTGACGATAACTTAACTAAAGTTGATACAAACTATCATCACAACGCAAATCGATTTTTTGCACGTCCGAACAGCTGACTAGGAAAACTGTTTTGCAACATATTTTTGTTTAAAATTTTATGAAAAATAAAAATAAACTTTAAGTGAAATGTTAAGACAAATACAATGTATAGTTAATCGCTACCCACAACAACTAACTTTATTAGCGGTACCTCGTGGTAGAAAAGATTTAAAAGAATGCAAAAACTATTCTACTTTTAATGAAAAATCTGCCCATGATGAGATAGGACAGAAAAATAAAAGAACGCCGAGAAAGACTTTTGTTCCAGCTGTGAGAGATCCATTTGCTGCTACATCGGAAAAAACAAAAGGAGTTTACATGAGCATGGTCAATATATTTACCGAACGTGATGTTCACAGACGTAATCATGTGGAATTCATATATGCTGCAATGAAACATATGTCCGAGTTTGGAGTTGAACATGATTTGGAAGTTTACAAGGCTCTGATAAATGTGATGCCCAAAGGCAAAATGATACCAACCAATATTTTTCAGGCTGAATTCATGCATTATCCTAAGCAGCAACAATGTATAATTGATTTACTCGAACAAATGGAAGATCTTGGTGTTATGCCCGACTATGAAATGGAAGCAATGCTTTTAAATGTTTTTGGTCGACGAGGTCATCCATTACGTAAATACTGGCGGATGATGTACTGGATGCCAAAATTTAAAAACTTGTCACCTTGGCCCTTACCAAATCCAGTACCGGATGATAGTCTTATGATAGCTAAGTTAGCAGTAGAGCGTATGTGCTCTGTCGATGCTCGGGCAACTATTTCAACGTTTGAAACAAAAGATGTAAAAGATGCTTTAGATCAAACCTGGGTTGTAAGTGGCATGAGTAATGATCAATCGCAATTACTAAAGGAACATCCCCGCCATAAAGCGCTGTATATAGAAGGTCCTTTTCTAATATGGTTAAGAAATAGAACTATAAATTATTTTACTTTGAGGGCCGATCCTGATATTGAGTTTTTAAAAAGTATTAATTACGAAGATGATGGAGATGGTAAGTGGACATTAAAATCAATAATTCAGGAAGAACTAAATTATAATGAATTCATTTACCATAACAATGGACAATTTTTTATTTTTTCTGATATAGTGCAACTGTCAAAAGTTCTGATAGAGTTACGATTATAACAGAGAACTAATCTTACTAATTTGTCTTGAAATTGGTGTTCCCTTAAAAAATTATCAAAACTCTTTGTCAATGTGGGCACTTTTAATTTTTAAAAGGTACACCACCACATTCAACTTCACAATTCCGCTGCTTCGTAATAACTAGGACCAGTTGTAACTTCTCGCATCTTAGTTTTCTGTCTAAAACTCTAAATTGCTTAACCCATACAATGTTTAATTGCTATTTCTTAAATGGCGGTATGTGCTGTTTAAATCCCAACTACGACGTCGCAGGAAAATCGCAGTTTCAGTCGTGATAAAGTGCATTAATTTTTAGAATTATTTTTCACTTACAAAAGTAAACGGAGTTTTACGTACATTCTTCTTAACTTTAACTTTTTTGATGTTTGGACCAATTTTCCATTTGAATGCTATACGATTTATTGCAAATTTAGAATTGTCCTTAAACCTCAAAGTTATTGCACAACTTTATTTTATTATCTTTTACATTGGGCAAGATATTCTAACTAACTAATTCTTTTGTTGGTTGCCATTTTTCTGTTGCGTTTTTCCGCTTTAAAATTATGCAGCCATTTTTGCTTGAAAAAATGGTGTTGGAACTAAACAGACCGTATTAATTTAAAATTGATAAAAGAATACATATGCATCTGCGAATTCAAATTGAAAAACAACGGATTGTAAACTACACTGTGTTTTTAATTTTTAGATGTGATGAACCTTAAAGTACCAATTTTCGGAAGACCTACTGTCAAAAGTCAATACCAAGTAGGTAAGCTACGATCAGTTCATCAGCAGGATGATGGTACTATTTTTGCGATTTGCGCTACTGGAACATCGACAAAAGATTCTCTTTTGTCATGGTTACGATTACTAGAAATTAATGGCAATCCTACTTTAGCAGAAATACCTGTGCTGTTTCGCTTTCATTCGAATGTTGGAGAAAAAGCTATACAAATTGAAGGGCACACAGATGAAACTGCAACACCGTCAACGATTGACGACAGCAGAACTAGTCATAGTCAACAAGGAAATAGATAGCAATTAAAATGAATAAAAATACATTGATTTCTAAACGTTTTCTTCAAGATTTTTTATTTTTTTAAAGTCATATTAAATATTTAAGGGACCATGTGTATGTAAGTAAAATTTAAATATACAATACATTTAAATGCTCATGCATTTCATGCACATGTACCTAATTTTGCAAACAATTCAAATATTTCTGAAAAACTTAAAAAAATAGTTAAGTACAAATAATATGCAAAGATAATAATATCAACTTGTGTTTTTAAAGAACGGAAATTTAATATTCGAAGTTAAAAAACATAAAAAAGACGATGGTTTACGTAAGCTTGGAGTTGATATTTAATTCTTAAATATATAAATAGCTTCAAAATATACATTTACTAACGTTTTTGTAGGACCATAATAGCTACAAAATTTTTTATGGTAAATACGAGTACATACAGGATATTAATATAAAACTTATTATTTCATATTCACTTATGTATATATATATACCTATTTTTGTTTTTAATAAAATTAACTAACGTTGTCTAATAAAACAGAAAAAATCTGTATAACTGAAACAAAAAATATATTCGTATATTGTATGTTCACTGTTTATCAGAATACAATACCTAGTGTTATGTATACTATTACAACTACAAAAAGAAAGACACTTTAGAAATGTATTCTTTTAATAATTGTTAGATCAATTCAATTTCTACATATATAATGTTTTAAACATGGTTCTAAGCTTATGTAATAAAACTGTTAAAATCGAAAGAAACTATACATATATAATTTATCTATTGTTGAGGTACAAATTTTGTTAAGGTGTTCCGAAAGAATAGAGCAAAGTTAGTTAGGGATTATAGAGTTTAATCAAAATTTATCAAAGTATAATTTGGGTTTGGTGACCGATTTATCTTTGGCCTACTGCTTTGTTTAAGGGAAAAACTTGTGTTACCACACCCACGCCTTTATTGGATCCTTCTCGGAATAATACCCTCATGCCAGGGCGAACATATTCTGGATGGCCAACAAATTGAAACATCACAGATGCGCTGTCATTTGTACCAATCTTTTCTCCACCCATTATTCCTCGTATAATGGCAGTTTGACGTATGCTTCCAATGTGTACAGTTGTTTGGAAACCCACATAAATAGCTGTGGCGTGAAACAGAACAGATACTTTAGCCTGTCAACAGATAGATCTTAAATTTTTTTTGGCTTTATGTAGTAAGTTATTTTTTAATACCTGAAAAAATAGTGTACCGAATGGCTGATCATCATTATTCCCATAATCAGCTAACAAAACCATACCGCTACGCAGGGAAGGCAGTTGTTGATTAGGCGTGAACGATAATGACGCACTTTGTCCTGCTCTTACCACTCGACACGGAGCCTTATTACGATGTATGGTATGAACAGTTACCGAATGAAAGCTTCCACACGGCAGCGGACCTATTTTCATAGGCATATTTTCAGTAAGAACCCCTTTTACCAATAGGCCACCGACAACAGGACCAACTTCAGAAACACGAAAAATTTCATCGATATGAAACTCGCAAGATTCCTGTTCTAAGCGTTCTTTCTCCGAATTGCTTACAACCGGCGATAGAACATATAAGAATCTGGTAACTAAATTTAAGCCA
The DNA here is from genome assembly GCA_932526305.1 of Epicampocera succincta. Taxonomy (NCBI): domain Eukaryota; kingdom Metazoa; phylum Arthropoda; class Insecta; order Diptera; family Tachinidae; genus Epicampocera; species Epicampocera succincta. Next base: position 68,310,301 of record OW052034.1, read on the forward strand.
GAGCCCGTCACATTTGATACACAAAATATAGGGACAATATTTTCAGAAAATTGATTCGAACCAGCCGAAATAACTTCATCAGTATTTGTCACAATAAATGGTACCTTTCGACATCCAATTGAAGTTAGCAAATTTTTCAGCTCTTGTATAGTTTGCTCCGGCGAAGTGATGTCTGTTTTTGTTATGACTACAAAGAATGGCATGTCTAAAGCTCGCACAATTGATAAATGTTCTTGACTTGTGCCGTTAAAACCACCGCCAGCTGACACAACTAACATGGCATAATGAGGAGAGTAGCCAGATAACGCCTGAACTGTTGTGCGCATATAACGCCGATGACCAGCAAGATCCATAAATGTTACAAGTTTTGTTGAACGATCGCTTATTTCCTCTGCCGTCATCATTTCATTGTACTTGTAGTTAATTATGTTTCCCTGCGCATCAAAACCTAAAGTCTCATGAGATATGCAGGACGTACGGCCTGACTGTATTTCATGCATGTGTCTGAACATGTTTAAGCGCGCTCTTCCGCGACCATTGTCAAATTCCCCTTGTGTTAATACACCCAATAAAGTTGATTTACCAGCATCGGCACCACCTAAAACAGCAACCCTTACTTCTATGTTATGTTGATCATCTGGTATTTTTCGAACCAATACTTCAGCAACTGATCTTCGCCCAATAACATATTTGCGCCTTAATACTGACGTACTTGCCCCTAACTTGTGAGCCATTTGTTGAAGCGTACAGAGTGAGGCATTCATATCTTTTTCATTGAGTCCTTGCAAATGACCGGAATCTGATACCCCGATTTCATAAATGGCCTCTCCATGGCCCTCTCTTAAGCGCCACTTCATTTGCGTTACCAAGTGCTCAAATCTCTGCTTAGACGGACTTATTAGCTTAAGTTTATATTCTATATTTCCTAGTTGTGGTTCTGGTGGTAATATTCCCTGGTCGAAGTCAATTACTATTTTCTTTATATTGTTATTTCGCCCATCTAATTCACTTTCACTACTACTGCCACCGGAATTTCCACTGTGAACGCTGGTAGTTGTATTTGAATCGCTGGAAGTATTATTACGTATATCGGATTCTTCGTCAAAGCCGTCATCTGGCTGGTTTGGATCGAAAAGACTCAAAAAGGAGTCCATTTTTTAATTCTGAAATTAAGCAAATAAAAATATATTACATACAAATGCAAATATATATGTATGTATATATATACTAGATTAACCCGGTGCACACAAAATAATTTTTCCCTCCCCAATTTAAAAAAATTGTAGTGAACCTATTCCATATACAAAAGGAATGTTGACAATTGGTCCACAAATGACAAGTTATTTGATAATCAATTATTGTGGCGAGCATTTTGCGACACCCTCCACTTCCAAATTAAAAAAAACAGACTTTTTCCATACGCAAAAATAATTTTGAAAATTGACAAAGTAAGTTGATAGTCCATTTTTTGGAGCCTCCAACTTTTTTAAATTAAAATTTTAATGGGGCTCTTCCATATGCAAAATAATTTGAAAATTGGTCTACAAATGGCGAAGTTATGCTCGTTTATATTGTAAAACCTGTTAATAAATATGTAGAGCGTGGTCAGAAAAAAAGTAGACTATAATTCATTCGAAAGTACCAGTTAAATGTTGTGAAAATTTCAGCAAGAACGGTCCAACGACTTGGTCTACTATAAGGTACAAACAAATAAACGAACAAACACACATTCTCCTTTATATAGATATACATACATACATAATATGTATATATGTACATATATTTTTTTGGAGTTTAAACTAAAAACAATGCGCAGCTTGAATAAATGTTACTCTTATAGTGTTTCTTTTTCAGTATACATGGGGCTGATATCTAACCACTGATCCCAAATCAGTCATGGGAATTGAGGCGCCATTTTGCATGCCATTGTGGCAACACAGTACCAGTTTTGAAACAAAATTATCAAACATATTAATACATACTATTAAAAAATTAGCTAAGAATTATACAAACGTTTACTTGTCAATACTTCTATTAAAAAATATAAAATCTCTCATTATTAAAAATTACTAATAGCAAAAACTTGAAAATTTTATTAGCTGCTCTATAAAGAAAACAAAATAAATTCAAACTTGAATGAAAACAAGTTTATGGTTTTCAAATTGTCCAAAATCTTTCAGGCAATCAAAAGAGTGATGTTATACTAAGTCAAGACGTCAGCTTAGAAAATCTTCAATGCCAAAAATACTTTAATTTTGAGAACCTTTAGAAACTTACTTACATACATACATACATATGTACATATTTCATATACTCAACAGTTTTATATTTTTCGGTAACTTTTCGCCAAGTTAACAAAAAATTTGTTCTCACAATACGAAAACAAACAAAAATTAATTATCTATACAAATTTGTAAAAGTATCTACTTACATATGTATTTATGTATGTATGTACATGTATATATAAGTATGTTCATATACATATAAGTATGTACATACTATTAAATGTCCAAAGTATATAAACAACTTGTTTATTTAACAGCTGCTTACTATTTAGTTAACTTAATATTAAAATATTTTGTTTTCAATATTTTGTGGTTTCGAAATGTTTGCCTGAATTTGCTACTAAATTCTCGCTCCACATCCTTCCACACATTCACCTTTTGTTCTGCGCCAACTCGTTCAGTCTTTTTGCACTTTATTATGCTGCTTACTAAATAATGAAAAAACTTCAATGCGCAAATTTCATAATTTGCAGAACTGTCAAAATCATATGGTAGTATAAAAAACGTAAGTTGTTGGACGTGGTCGGCGATTTAAGTTGTATTTAAATATTATCTGTAAAAATGAATCCGGTATTTAAACAGAACTTAAGTTTAAACACCGTTTAATTTTTAGTTAAAAACTGGCCCTAAAGCTTAATTTTATTTGCAAATGTACATATGTATGTATGTATGTATATGTATACACACACATACATCCATAAGTATGTATGTATGTACATACTATAGATATGTATTTATATACATACATATAAAATAATGAATCTTTTTAATATGCAAGCTCATTCTTGACAGACTGTAGTACATACATACATACATACATATGTATTTACATCTTTCATTTATATATGTACATATGTATGCATGTGTGTGTTATGTGCAATAAAAAGTGAAAAAAAGGAAAATGAATAAGAAATTTACAATGACCTTGAAAGAAAACAAAAATATATACATACATATTTACATACATATATATATATATGGCTGTGCAAATTTTTTGCGTATCCATTAATATATGTATGTATGTACTATATTTATGTAAATACATACATACATATGTAAGTACCCAAGTAAAGTATACACTTTTGTTTACTTGTTTAAATACATATGTACATCCATATGTGTTTTGTTATGCCTTTTAAAATCTGAATTTGGAATGTTGTCTGTAATACACATACATATGTACATACATACATCCACAGTTATACATACATATGTACCCTGTTGGGATTTTGTAAGCTAACTCATAATAAAGTTAGTATTTTTTCCAACTAATTTACGTCTGTCTGATAAACTAACTAAAATCTGATACAGAGGTGAGCTAGTTGTCGTTGTCCTTTGTAACATTAATGTTAACAGAGAAACAACGAACTCTCCTACTCCTATGCATGTTGTGGCAAACCTGTTCAAGCACCTTAATAAATAGCTTTAAAAATTAATAAAAGATTCTAAGTAGGCTGTGCCGAAATGTCAACGACCTGGGAAATAAAAATGAAAAAATGGAATGGGAAATAAAGTTCTTTTTTGGTTTAAGATATCACCGTAACTAGACGTGTTTTATTAATTACGGGTTCTTACAAATTTTAAATAAAAATTGTATGTATGTGCTCTAAACTAACTTAAATTGAGCTGAAACCTATCCAGAGCGAGTGTGTTACTGGCTCATTCGTAAAAATTTAATAGCACTTACAAAATTAGTTAATTTTGAGTTACCTATACCTCATCTCTTATCAACCCTGAACTAGCTTTTAGTTAACTCAAATCCCGACAGGGTATGTATTTACATACATACATATGTATGTGCAGATGTATTTACTTTTATAAAAATTTAAGCATGTATTCTTGCAAAATATTAAATTATAAGAACTTGTGCAAAAATAATATGCAAACTGATTTTTTAATGTTTCAGAAATTACACAATATATGTAATCATGTATATATACATATACATATGTACATATATGTGTAGTATGTATGCTTAATTACCTTCGAAATTTATTAACTTTTTATTGCTGTTACGTCCTTAATAGTTGCATGGGTAACGTTTGAAAGTAGTTTTTTAACTTTTTTCTTAAGAGGGAACAAAATCAAATACCACTCTTACTTTTTTTTTTTGTTAAAATTTTTTACACTCATACATAAGGTTTTTATTTTTCTTTTGGAAGTGCTTAAGTTTTTGTTTATATTTCTGTAGTTGCTTAATGAATCGCTGCGCTACAACTGAATTAATTGCACTTACATACATATGTACATATGTATGTTGTATCCTAAACCAAAAGACAAAGAAAGAAATAAGAGTACCACAACAGAATATCAAAAATATAAGTACAAGAGCGACAGAAGCGCGTACGCAGTGGATAGTCTCTAAAGTCAAAACGAATTGAATGTACGCTATTTATACTTTGATATACCCATATACATACATATGTATGTACATACGCTTGAATTTTTATAACAATTCTTGCATTCCGTCATCAAAATATACGCTATTTTGAAGCAATTGCTTTGTCAAGCATTTAAATTTATACTTCAAAATTGAAATATTTCAATTTCATTTTGATGTTTCTCAATTTAAAGTTAAACGTTTGTCATTTTGTTTAAAATTTTCGAAATAAAATTCATAGTTTTGCTTAGGTTTTTCTTGATAAGATTAAAATTTTTACATTTATTTGGCATTTTTCTCAATATCCTTCAGACATTTAATGAGAAATTGTGTAATAGCAGTGGCTGTAGAAACCTGTGTATTTTGAAACATTACAGCTTTTTGGACTCTATTTTATACTGTGTGCCTAACTAATTCAAAGTTACAAAAGTTATTATAGGCAATTTTGAGTTTTGTGTAGTGTAATGGAGTTGTGCTAACGACTCGTCTGACATCTGGTAATCAAATAAATAGTCGACACATTTTTACAACTTTTGGTAGGAGAATTCGACACATAACACTTCAGTGCAAAAATCGATTCTCGTGCTCTGCATTAATAATTTGTTTTTTGTTTTTTTTTCTATAATTTACAATTGCTGTACAAGTACTTTCTTTTATTCTCTTTTAGTTCATTTATAAATATTATCAAAATTTTTGCCTTTATATACATACATAAATATGCACGTATGAATGTACTACATATTTATTAATTGTTTAATTTTACAATATATGTACATACATTTTTTATGTATGTACATATATATATACACATACATATACGTATGTAAATATAATTTTGTATGTATTGTCATACTATAGGTAAGTACAAAAAATTTCAAAAAAGCTTAAGACGCCAACAAAAATTAAAATGTTTATCAACAAAAACCAAATAACCAAAACAAAATAGCCAAGAACGTATCACAGATTAAACAGAAATAAATTTGGGAGGGAAGTGCATACTGCGAGAACTATGTACATCACTTTATTTTTGTTTTGTTGGCACTGTCATTAAAAATAATGTTTGCAATATACTAGGTGGTACATACATACATATGTTTGTACGTGCATATACATACATACATACATACATATATTTAGACGTATTATTTTATGTAGATATGTATGTATGTATATACTTCTCTTAAAAATTATTTCTTTAGTGTTGGAAGTCAAAAATCTAAAATATTTCTTGACTAACAAGAATTTTAGAATTTCTTTTTATATGTATGTATGTAGATGGTATTTTGTTATTCTTTATTGGCAAACAATAGAAACTTTTACACTTCCTCAAGTTAAAAGAAAGACCATTACAATAACAAAAACTCGATATCTTGAAAACAAAGCGAATTATGATTGTTTTTGTGTTAATTTTTCAGATATCGAAACCGTAGAATTTCCAATCGCCGGTATATTTTATACCCTTATATTTATGAATTTCACGATTGTGTCATCTTGGTTACCTCAATGTACACACATTCTACCTACGATTGTACAAAACTGATATAACGATATTTTTATTGAAGATTTAAGGCTTCATCTGGCATCCCTGATGGCATGGAGCCCATCATAGATTTGCTTGCTTTTATATTCATTTTCATTAGAAATGATGAAATAGTCTTCCAAATTTATTCGTAAAAATTACCCTTTTTCAAATAAAACACTCAACTAATTTTAGCATACACTTACTTACATTTAAATGCGAAACTTGTGAGAGCTCATTTGTGTACACTTTTCAACCCTTCTATTTTTTGATGTGTTCTTTTGAGTAATTTTTATTTATTATTGCGTGAGTTTTGTTTGGTTCAGTTTCTATTTCAACAAAATTTTAATCATACACGTACTTAATATATACATACATATGTGTTTTGTTGTAAATTATTGAGTTTAGTGTTCTTTTCTTTCGCGAAATTTTATTTAATATCTACATAGAATTAGAATGTTAACATGTGAAATTTTTATAGCATTAAATTACCCAAAGCGTTAAGATAATAAACAGCCGTGTAATTTAAGAAGCTGTTTCACACACCCGAACCATTCACGCAATAAATTTGTCAAACTTTATGACAACAGTCATTCATAACAGGTGAAATTTATATCGCAGCTGATAGCATTTTTATTTTATTAATAACCGGTTGTCACAGGAACTTAGGTGACTAGTTTTTACAGCATGACATGATCTTGTTAGTTTTCAAAAGTTTGTTAGAGAACATATTATTTAAAAAACACGATATAACGGCAACAAAATTATTTTATTTTCATCAAAATATAAATTCTATAATTTGAAGCATACGTACATATGTTCATATGGATATTGAAAACGAAATAACGTGGCAACTTATTGAATACAAATTCTGACAAGCTAACAAGATCAAAATAATAGCAAAAAAATGAACCACATGAGCTGTTATACCACCTGTTATTAATACGCTTATAGCCTGTAACATATTGTTTTTTTTTTAGCATCGTCTAAGTGTACGGTTATATGTGACAGTATTTTTTATGTTTTAATATATTGTATGTAATACTCCGCGGATAATGACGAAACAACGAAATGCTTGTATTATCGTTTTGGGTGATATAGGTCGGAGTCCCAGAATGCAATATCATGCAACCAGCTTTCTTCAAGAAAACTATAATGTTGATATAATTGGATATGTAGAAACAAAACCTTTGCTAGAGCTGTGCTTGTCTGAACCTAAATGTAAAATTCATGAACTGCACCCAGTTCCAACTCTAAATTTATCTGTTACGCTGAAATTAATTATTAAAACAATTTGGCAAGCCCTAAGTCTTTTGATTGCTTTAATATCCGTAAGAAGACCAAGTTTTCTTCTCGTGCAAAATCCTCCAGGGATACCGACATTGACAGTCAGCTTTTTTTACTGCTTAATAACACGTACACCATGGATTATTGATTGGCATAATTACACTTATACTATTTTGGGGTTGGGTGTTCCAAAGGGTAAATATAGCAGAATATGCTGCGTGGCAAAATGGATGGAACGCTGGTTTGGAAGTAAGGCTGATGCAAACTTTTGTGTAACAAATGCTATGAAGCAGGACTTAAGAGATAACTGGCAAATAAAAAATATCACAGTTTTGTACGATAGACCTCCATTACAATTTCGCCCAGTCGACTTGGTGACAAAACATGACTTATTCATGAAGCTCTCTGAAAATTACCATCAATTTTTACCTATATGTTCCGATGACTTCAAAGAATATGAAGTATTGGAATCTACGGCATTTACAGTAAAGATGAATAATGGTAAAGTAATTTATAAATCAAAACGAATGGCCATATTAGTTTCTTCAACAAGTTGGACGCCAGATGAAGATTTCAACATATTACTTAAAGCTTTGAAAGTTTATGATGACAAAGCTATAAAACAATCAGAAAAATTTCCTTTTTTACTGTGTGTAATAACTGGTAAAGGACCACAAAAAGAAGAATATGAACAAAAAATTCAAGAGCTCAATTTTTCTAAAGTTGGAATTATAACCCCTTGGCTTGAAGCACATGATTATCCCGTAGTATTAGCAGCGGCTGATTTAGGTGTTTGTTTGCATTTGAGCTCAAGTGGATTGGATTTACCAATGAAAGTTGTTGACATGTTTGGCTGTGGTCTGCCCGTGTGTGCAAAAAGTTTCGAATGCCTCAATGAATTAGTCCGCCCAGGACTTAATGGCTTCATTTTTAACGATTATCAAGAACTTGCCGAACAAATAGTATACTGGTTTGAAAATTTTCCTAATAACACCAGCATAAACGAAACTAAAGTACTGTTTTGCAAACACTTGAAAACATTCCAAAGCGTGCGGTGGCATGAAAACTGGCAGACCAACGCTTTACCCATATTTAATTCGTTTACCTGAAACATCCTCTTAATACCATAGTACTTGCTCCGTCGACATTTAAGCCACGCTATCGTGTCTACATTTAAGCAATATGGAGACAAAATTAGAACATCAACCGTATCATTTTAATTTCAATGTTAATAAAGTTCCTCTCCTTAGATTTTGAAAATAAAATATTTTACGAATTTATAAATTTTAAAGATTGTTTTTTGTCGTAATTAAAGTAAATTTATAAGCTATTTATAATGATGGTTTTCAACAGTTCTTTTATTAAAGTTTCTGTGTCGGCGCCTGACCGCACTTAAAAAAAGGTTAAGATGGTGCGAGAACTGCTTTACAACTGATATTAATAATATATTAATTAAATATTCTCATTTTTAAATTTTTTAGATTACATTAAACATTTTCTAAAATTACTTCAACTTGAAAGAAAAAATTGGTTTTAATATGAAGATAATATAATATTTCGTCCATTTACAGTGTCTGCATGTAAATATTACTTTGAAAATAGTGAACTTCAGTAAGCTTGAAATTATGTTCTATATATTGTATTCTATTCGTATTATTTCCAGATTTAAATAATTTTTTGAAAAAATACCTACGTACATACTATATATATTTTATATGGAGAACAGGAAAATGCTATCAATCAATATTTACTATATAGACAATAATATTACTTCTGTATACATACATAGGTATATGATATTTTAAAAATTAGAACCTACATACTATATCTGTGAAACAAGCTTTTTGCCCCTTAATTTATATATGTATATACATGCATATATTGAAATTAATTACAAATCACTCAAAATTTCTGTTATTTTCAGTATAAAATTTCGAAGTTTTAATTATTTTTTGCAATACGAGAGTTGAGGGATGACACAGCATACATTTTTGTCTTACAAACCGCTGTCAATCAAACCGAAGTACTTCTTATTTTTAGGCCCGTACAATACATACATATGTATGTTTTTGAGGCTAGCGAACGGTTTCATATGAAAATTAAAAGTATTTTACATACAAATCCAAAAAATTGACACACTAGGTGGGTTTTCTTAAGTAGGGTGACATATACTATATTAAAACCAATATGAATTGTTTATATTTTGTAATTTTAGACAAAAGCACTTAAAATTTAAAATGATTTTATTTGCATACGTTATCAATTTAAAATCACATGCATACATATGTATATTTATTTACTTAAGTATTACTTATGTATTGCTTATTTTCCTGATATATCCCATTACAAGATAAACGAATATGGTGTTCATCCAAGTTCTCTATTTCAAAGCGTGCGCTGCACATCTTTTCTGCAACGTATATTGCAGCCAATGTATGATTTGTTAAAGGACCTGTTAATATAACTGATTTTTCTTTTGCTAATGCCATATATATTATAAGTTGATCCTGAACATGTTCATCCACACAAATTCTTTTTGTTAAAACATTTTTCAATTGATTAGCAGCTGAAAAGCCGACCTTATATGCATCAATTTTCTTTTCTCCTAAGCTGTCAGAACCCAAAACACAATCCGTACTTGTTATGGCCATTAAAACACAGCCAGAACCATTATCTGGTGCCATTTCGGTTGACTCTTTATAAGATTCTATATTAATTTTTTGACAATGCAAAGAGTGTAGTTCCTTATCTGCAGAGCTTTTTATATCATTTGCTAAATGGTTGGGTAAACGACCCGCAACGTAGCACCAGCCAGCTATTTCTTTCAAAGTGCCAAAATTTGCTATATTGGCAGATTTAATACTTTGTATGTGTGGCACATAAACTTTACAGCGCCCACCTCCACGTGGATAATAGCCACGCTGTATGAGATCAAAATCAAACGAAACACCAAACTTTTCTAAATTTGGTCTTAAAATTTCTGTAAAAAAATCAACTTGCGGTGCCATACCTACGTTTGTGCCACCAACAAGTTCTAGTTCGGAAGGTTTGCTACCAAACAGTAAAACAGGTAAAGCACATTGTAACACAAGAGTAATGCTAGCCGCTGTACGGGTGTCTATAAAGTAATTTCCAGCTTTTATTTTTCCAGGATTAAATTCCACAGTTGTTGATTTTATTTTATTGCCGGTTACTTGAGCATTTGTTATTTGTGCCAATAAATTCAATCCGAAAAGATGTTGGTTGGATAATCCAGGATTAGGTCGGTTTGCTCTTATATTAGTAATGCGTACAGGACGTTTTAATATACAACTTAAGCTTAGAGCATTTCTTAAGATTTGTCCGCCACCCTCTAAATACTTTCCATCAATCTCAACGAAGTTACAATGAGACATTCCCTGTTAAATTAAAACGATTGGAAAATAAGATTGAACGTTACACTAATTGTATCAGTACACACCCGATTCGCCAGCTGATTAAAACCTGAATTTATTTTTGTTTACTTAATGTCAAGTTTTTTGGATGCCCAAAGCGAATTTATTTCTACCAAGTGAAGCCGAAAAAACAGATGTTCTACTTTCTTCTACTGTGTATACATGTATGTATGTATACGTTTCTGGTAAAATTGTACAACCCACCATGCATGCAGTTTTTGCAAAACAACAGCTGTTACTTGATTTTTCCATTTTTCGCAAGGCGAATTCATTACTCTAATTCGCCTCGGTTTTGCGGTGTGTTTTTTTTGTAATGCCAAGTTTGTATTATTCATTCGCTCACTTTTTCGCTAGCGTGCGACATTAGAAATTCAAAAATAAAGAGAATTAGTTCTTATAAAGTTAAATTAATAAGTATGGCTGAACAGATTGCAGTTACTGAAGGCGTGGAAGCTTTAGCACTAAATCCTAATGAAATTGAGGAGACAGCAACGGCCGAAGAAGCCACTGTGAGTGACGACCAAAATGACGTTGTCGATCCATGGAATGTGACTAGCAGCAGTGTTTCTGGAATTGACTATGATAAATTAATAAGTAAGATAATAGGAAGCTTTGTTTTTATTTTTCATATGACATTTCCTTCCGTAGAACGTTTTGGTTCATCGAGAATAGATGATGAACTTATAGCCCGTATTGAGAAGATCAGTGGTAAACCTGCCCATCATTTATTACGTAGAGGTATCTTTTTTTCTCATCGTGAGTTGAATACTATATTGTCATTAAAGGAGCAGGGTAAACCTTTTTACTTGTATACTGGACGAGGCCCCAGTTCCGAATCATTGCATTTGGGTCATTTAATCCCTTTTATCATGACAAAGTACTTACATATATTATTGATTTCGTCATCATTTTTGCATTCTTATCCTCAATTCATATTTTTAGATATATTCAAGAAACGTTTGACGTTCCTTTGGTAATACAAATGTCTGACGATGAAAAGACTTTGTGGAAGGATTTAAAAATAGAGGATGCTATTAAATTAGCTCACGAAAATGCTAAAGATATAATAGCCATGGGATTTGATGTGGAAAAGACTTTTATATTCAACAATTTAACATTTTTGGGGTAAGTAAAAAATCTAATTTTAATAGGTAAAACCAGGACGAATTTATAAAAAATAAAGCAGCACTGCGCTGAAGAACAGCTCTCGCGTCATCAGTCAGGTTTGTTGTTGTTTGGCCTGCGGAAGATTTGCGTCTCGCTCGCACGCTTGACTGATTTGCGTTGGGTAACTGTATTGTTTTAAGGTTCTTTTCAGGAATTTCATGTTAGCCACGCTTCCACTAAAACATATATATACATATATGTATAATACTTAGATATATATGTACATATATGTATATATGTGTGAACAATAAATGTTGAAATGAATAAATATGTAAATATTAAGAAACGTTATCGCCTTGGGATATACATGTATGTACATATACATACATATATACATACATACATTTGTATATTTGCAAGCATTTCATTGTGGGACATTTTCCTGTATTAATTTCTTTACGTTTTTCAACGGGGCATTCCCTAAACTAACTGTTGACTTAACTATTGATGATGAAATAAAAAAAAATAATGAGTAATATACATGCAATGATTAATCATAAACTTTTAGGAGAATTATACAAAAAGAAAGAACTGAAAACTTTCAAACTTTTTCATTGAAACGATATTTGACCACTTCAAATATATTAATTATATTGCCAAATTTTTATACACATAGAAAGCTGTTCTTCTGTGCAGCAGCATGTTGAGGATTTTTTATCATTGAGCTTCCTGTTTTTTTATTTAAATAAAAACTTGGTAATTGAAGTCTTTGAATCTTTGAAAATATTCTTGTGTGGAATATAATTTCTCAGACGAATTCTTAAATTCTTTACACGACTTCATAATATAATATTGGTTGATCTCAAAAAGGTATTAAACTAATATTAAGTATAGCAGATGTGCCCTCTGCCTGTCTACAAACGAACAAGTTAAAGAACTTTAAAATTTTGCTCGACATTATAATACTTATGAAAACGAACCCAATAAAAAATATTTCTCTCAAAATTTTTGTTTGTGAAAAAGTAACATATTTTTTCTTTGTGAAGCCAATGTCCAGCAATGTATCAAAATGTTATACGTATCCAAAAATGTGTCACATTTAACCAAGTCAAAGGCATTTTTGGTTTTGGAGATTCTGATCTTATAGGAAAAATTGGATTTCCAGCGGTCCAAGCAGCACCTGCTCTTTCTAACACTTTTCCCTTTATTTTTGGTGAACGTAAAATACACTGCCTAGTTCCATGCGCTATCGATCAAGATCCCTATTTTAGAATGTGTAGGGATGTGGCGCCACGTTTAGGCTTTCCAAAATGTGCCTTATTACATTCGACATTTTTTCCAGCGTTACAAGGAGCAAAATCAAAAATGTCTGCTAGTGAACAAAATTCTGCAGTGTTTTTAACAGACACTCCAAAACAAATTAAAAATAAAATCAATAAATATGCATTCTCTGGTGGTCGCACTACTATTGAGGAACACCGGGCGTTGGGTGGCAATCCAGATATTGATGTTGCTTATCAGCTACTAAAATTCTTTTTGGAAGATGATGATGAACTGGAAAAAATACGGTTGGCATACAGCAAAGGTGAAATGCTGACAGGGGAAATAAAAAAACTAGCTATTGAGGTAAATAAATTGCAAATTATATTGTTCTAGGTCTCATGATGATGTTGTTTTTTCCATTAATACCAAGGTGAATTCACTGTTTGAAGTTCGAAAGTTTTTAGAATTAAACTAATGTAGCAATAGTTTAATCTTCACTTCGTATTGAGTTCACCTTGGAAATAGCGAAATATTTATGTTACACTTGAATTTTTCAGTGAATGTATCTAATGAGATTAAAAAAATATTTTCTTTTTAGACTATTACACCTATTGTTGAACAACATCAAAATGCTCGAAAACTGGTGTCTGATGATATTCTGCAAGGTTTTATGAAAATACGACCTTTAAAATTTAGTGATGAAAAAAAATAATTTTTGATTTGCTTCTATTAAAATGTAATTAACTTGCTTTTATTAAAATATAAGTTCAATGGAATATTTAATTTTTTATAATGCCGAAAACTCTTAAACAACAAACCAAATGATAGTTTTGCTTAGCTACAATTCATGTACATATGTATGTATATAAAATCAATGTAGACATGAACTAAATTAACCAGAGAGAGTACTAGTAATTGAGAAGAAAAAAAAAGCTGCTAAAGGTGTTGTCCGTTTTGAAATGCGAAATACGCCAATACAACAAACAACAAAACTTGGTGTCATATTTTGAGTGTAAAAATATAACTATTATTTTTATGGAAAGATCCAAAAAAAATGTAAATGAAAAATAAATATCCAAATTAGCTGTTACTTTTGTAAGAAAAAACCCGTTAGGTTAGGACAGAGAGAAAGTAACGGTTAATATTGACAATATTTACTTGTTGAAAATAATATAACATGGCTTAGAATAAAAGAAATATGTATATCAGTATTTGTTACCGCAAAACTATTATCTTGTGTATCAAATTTTCTTCAAAAAGAAACGTCTTGGTAAAATCATAACCAGAAAAAAAATAAAACGAATTTGATATTTCCATTATTTCATATGTAAGTACTCTAAAATCTGGCTTATTAATGAATTTCTAAGGCATGTGAAAAATATAAACAAATAAAAAAGTCACTTGAAAAGTTTCAAAATCTGGCTGAAAACACATTTTCGATAGCTTTCTTTCTGTCAACCCGTCTCGTTTTAACTAATTCCTGACTCACTATTGTAATCAAAACAAAACGATCGTCAAAAAGGAATATTTATAATTTATTTAAATTATTTAATACAAAAATAGAATGAAAACAAACATATTTTTTTCATTTTTGTTTACTTACGTACTTAAAATTTAATTGGAATTTATGAATGCATTAAAACCGCACAAGGAAAATAAAGAATTGGGCATCACAGAAATAAATCAACAAACATTTCTTTTTAAGTAATGTTTAGTGTTATTAATTTAACGTATGGCTTGGGCCATATGCAACGGTGTAACCATAAGGGCAAGCTCAGCATCTTTCAGGTTTGCTCCTCTTAAGTTCGCCTCCTGCAAGTCACTGCCTGACAAATTACAACGTTCCAAATCTGCACCAGCTAACACTGCAGCTCGAAGATTGCAATTTTTCATATTAGCATTTTTAAGATTGGCCACTCGGAGGTTAACACCTGCCATGTTAGAACTTTCTAAACAAGCCCCTTTGAGGTTCACCCCTTCAAGATTAGTTCGTAGTCCTGAGGGATCCTCAAAATTGCATCCTCTTAAGTTAGCACCTTCCATGTTGGCACATAAACCTTTAACAGAGACAAGTTGAGCACATTCTAAATTCGCAAATGCTAAGTCCGTGCGTTCTAGACAGCAGTATGTTAGATTAGCGTGCGACAAATTGCATCTTTGCATGCAGGCGTACTGAAAAACACAAATTTAAAATTTAGATTGCAAGTTGTTTGTAATGTTAAAAACCTTAAAATTTATGCTGCGGAAGTCAAGCTTTCTCAAATCAGCGCCGGCTAAGTTAACCCCCTGAAAACGTATTTCTGTTATATGTGATGTTTGTATAAGAGCTTTGATAACATCTCTGCGTGTTAATGGCACATTATCCATCGACTGATTTTGTTGTGAAATTTGAGGTTCTAACTGGCTGACCAAAGCTTCAAGACCAAAAAATTTCGCCTCCTCTAAAACACCCTCCAAACTAACGTTTTGATCAATTATTAGTTGGCCATGTCTAAGGTAATTAATAATTGGTTCGAAGTAATGTGGACTACGGTCTATTAAATACGCTCCTTGCTCGTCCTGATCACTGGGAAGCATAGCACCCTCTTGCGAGAACATGCGGGCTAACATACTTCCGGGTTCTTTGCTGACCAATGTCCAAATAGTAGTTAGAAAAACTTTACCACCGACATTTAATTTAATCCATTTTGAAGACGAGTATTCCTTCGAAATCACTTCCACCGTTCTGTTGGATGCATCAAATTTAACTGACGCACTTGTGCATATATTTTCTGAAATTGCTTCAGTGTTTTGTGTATCAAATAATGTCTTTGTAGGGCTGTTGTGTTCTTCAATATTCATAATCTTTAATTTTTCCAGGCGTTTCGGAAATTTTTGTATTTAAAACACTAATGCCTTTCAAATTCGTTTTCTCTTTTTATTATTTACTAACACTTTGTCTAGACGATGTACTTAAAAATAATTGCCAAGACAAACGTCAAATTTTATATGAAAACTTAAAACAAAAAATTTGCCTAGAAATTTCCGTTTCTCTAAACAAAATTTTGTCATGACAAAGCGCTGAGCTATACATTACAACATATTCTTTTATAGCTTAACAGATAAGGTAACAAATATCATTATAATACTTTTGTTGGCTTTCATCGATGTCAATAAATATGTATTTCAGTCATAACTCTGATGCTATAAATGCGCCTTGTTGTATATACTTATGTACGTATGTACATATCAATATCTGTTTCGAAAAGCATCCGTTATAGAACTCATATCAACCTGGAGAACCACTTGATATTAATATTACTACTTCTTTTGTCTAGACAAAGCTTTAAAAATATAAAAATGACATGTGCATTTTCAATTACCATATATGTATGCATATTTTGTACGGTTGCCGTAGTAACTAAAAATAATAACTTTGAAGTAAGTGTTGCCATTTCTAATCTTTTTCATAAAATAACGTTTAATTATTCCCAATGCGATTATACCACGAAAACTGTTCAAAACTTAATATGGTGTTAACTATATTATCGAAAAGTATGTATAAAACAACTTGAAATATGTACTTACTTACATAGGCAGTTATATAGTTTGACTGTGTTATTTAACTACTTATAAGACCTTAAGCTAAAACATACACGACTACATACTTATGGATATGTATCTGCTAAAGTTAGTATGTATTTGAAATGTTTTTTTCTGAATGAAGAGGACTAGAAAAATTAATATGTATGTAATATATCCTGTACACAAAGTCTTATATTTGGAGTTGCAAGTGTTTTTATGAAGTTTTTTATTTATTTATTTTAAAAAGTTTGCGGAGCAAAACATCAAAATTTTTGAGAAATATGTACAGTTTTTCCAAAGTTGAGACGGCAACACTCTTATGTATGTATGTATTTATGTACCTTAAGTTCTACAACGATCCTTGAATAGGTATTTAAACCACAAAGTACTTTGGGTCACTACCTTTTGTGAAAATCTGGAATACAGCAGGGGTCTCACGACACACAACAAATAAGTCTTCTCTATCACGTGCAGAAAAAATAAAAAAATCTGTAAAATTTTAACATATCTTATTCCTGGAAATTCACAAATGGAATATTTAGATTGTGGTAATCTGTATAAGGAAATACGAGAGTATAAAAATAACGACGTTTTAACACAAAAGCGAAGGCAACAGCTGAGAGCAAATAATCACGAACTTCGGCAGTTGGAAAGACATCTTCAGTCAGCCGCAGCGAACAAACAGTTGGATGAACAGTTGCGCAATGCTACTCAACTTAGAGAGAGTGATCGTCGTAGAAAACGCGAAGAAAATGTCCAAATAGCGGCTGAGCGTGAACTAGATCGTGAGTCAGTCCTGAAGCAAGAAGAACTGGAAAGGCTAACGAAAAAGAAACGAATGGAAATTTTAAATTATGAAATCAGTAAAGCGCATGAAAAACGTCGAAAAGATTTTGAAGATGCTTATAAAGATCCTGATGAAATAAAAAGAATTGTCAAAGAAATAGAAGCGGAAGCAATTTTAAAACGAAAGGAAAAGGAATTGTTCCGTGAAAAATGTAAAAAAGAAATGGAAGAAAATTGTAAAACTATTATATTAAAGCAACAATTGGAGAAGGAAAGAGATGTAGAGGAAAATATACGGAATTTTTCTTATCAAGCAAAATGCGATAGAATGAAGTCTGATAAGGAAGCAGAAAGAAAACGTGTCCTAGATGAAAAGGAGGAGTTAAGTAAACTTCTTGGCGAGAAACTGACTTTCGATAATTTCGAAAAGGAGGAAAGAGAGCGTTTGTTGTTATCACTTTCAATACATGAACGTAAAGCAAAGGAGTTACAGGATTTAAAAGAAGAGTTGACTAAAGTGGCCAACGTTGTACGAAAACTCGGAATTGAATATGATAATTATTGCAGCGAAAAGAAAACTCGAAAGTTTGAAGAGGAAGATAAATTTCGAATACAAAATTTGCGTTATATGGAAGAGCGGGACAAACTTTGGCAACTTTCTGAAGAAAGGCGACGTCGAATATTAATAGATCACAATAAAGAACTCAGAGAAATAATTGAACAGAGAAGATGTGTAAAAGCTAATCAAATTGCCAAAAAAATATCAGAACTTGACAAAATAAGAACAGATAATCAAGAAAGGTACGTACATATGTATGTGTATATGGACGTAGTACATACATACATATATGTATATAGTATTAAATAAATTTTTTCAGTCCAAAACTTTATGAATTTTTTTGTTACAGCTGTAGATTAGTTGAGCAAGAACGCATTCGTATGTTAAATAGTGTTCCCAGAGACGTACTACGTTATTTGCCTCCTGGTGCACTAAAGTCATCTGATGAAGAGCTTTTGAAATTTTGCAAGAAATAAAAGCTTTTTGGACAATCTTTTGAGTAATTCATTTACTTATGTACATATGTACAAAAGAACTAACAAATAAATGAGTTTTCATAAATTAAATTATTTAAAAACAATTTTATTGACAATAATTTTAAAATTCTGGTGTTTATTTATTCATGTATATATGTATGTATGTATAAGAAATTGTATTTTCTAATACAAATAAAAATCACTAAATTTTCTAAACCCAGGAATTCTTGAATTTTTGTTGATACGTACACATACATATATACATATGTATAAGATTGTGATTATGAATATGTCCTGCGTTGTCAAATGTAAAAACTATGTATGTATACTTACATTTTTTCGTTGTAGAAATGGGAAATAATTTGACAAAAGGAGGCAGCTCTACGTGCGGTCGCAAGTTTTTTTTCATTCACGATCTTATGCGCAGACAAAATAAAGAAGTTACACATGCACTACATTTTCTTCTAGCTTACGGTATTTTATGTTCACGACATTAAAAAGAAGTAAATTACTACAATTTAATTTTATTTATTTATTTAAAGAAAATACCTTATAAGTTAATTTATAAAATACATATATACAGAGACAAGCGCAGGGTATCTAGACCATAAAAGTACGAAATATTTTAGCACATTATTAAAAATATATGGAAGACAGCAAGAAGTATCAAAGAGGTGCATTTAATTTGATTAAAAAGAAAATTAAAGACGATGATGTGTGAGATGCAACAGTAAAATATTAAAAAAATTGAATTGTATGAAAACCAATAATGTTCAAAGCCTTATGTCCCTTATTATTTGATCTGGTAATATTATTTTTTCAGTTTATTATTTCGATATGAATGTAGTGTGGGAAATAGAAAAGAAGAAGCAATTACTTTAACTGAACATTAAAACACGTACGAGCTGCTTAATTTTCGTGAATAACAGCACCATTTATTTATTTTTATAATAACAATAAATAAAATATTAAACATCCGAAAGTTTTGAGTTATATACAGTTGAATATTATGGCGGAGCCCGAGAAAACTACAACTGGAACCGAAACAGGCTTGAGTGGTGTTAATAGGGTTTTGGCAAAATTAGATATTTCCATAGAAGAAGGAAATTATTATGAAGCTCATCAAATATATCGCACTTTGTATTTTCGTTATACACTTCAAAGAAAATATGATGAGTGCTTGGAGTTACTCCACGAAGGATCAATTAAATTGATTGCTAAACAACAAGAAACGAGTGCTGCGGATTTGGGTTTACTAATTTTAGATACTTTAGAAAAAAGGGGTAATTGTAAGGATGGTGACCTGTGGATAAAACGTATAGGTGACTTGATTAAAAGATTAAGTCCTACTACAGTTGAACGCGAGACTATAATAGTAAGTAAAATAGTATAAATAAATATTCGTTAAATGATAATTCATTT
The DNA here is from genome assembly GCA_932526305.1 of Epicampocera succincta. Lineage (NCBI taxonomy): Eukaryota > Metazoa > Arthropoda > Insecta > Diptera > Tachinidae > Epicampocera > Epicampocera succincta. The sequence continues at coordinate 68,330,383 of OW052034.1, forward strand.
GGATTTTCTAGAGTCGAGCTATCAAATGGAGTTCAGAGATATCTGACAATTTTCCCGGTGATCCAAGTCTGTATAAAATAATAGCTCAAGTATATTGGGCCGAAGGGAATATAGAATTGGCAAGGCGTTACTATATGCTATCTCGGGATGGGAAACTTTGCGGACAAGCATTAATTAAAATGAATGAATTAAAAGGCTTGAAAAGTGAAGTCGATTTGTTTTTGGTTCAAGCTGTTTTGCAACTAATTAGTGTGAACGACCGTCAAACAGCTGAGGATACTTTTAATATGTATACTCGTTGTCACCCACTCATAAATCGTGAAAAGGCTCCATTTAAGCAGCCTTTATTGAATTTCATACATTTCTTGTTTCGTCTTATGGATACAAAAAATTTAGATGCTTTTCGTTCATTGTGTACTCTATATAAAAGGGAATTACATCGAGATGCAGCTTTCGAAAAATACTTAGCGAAAATAGGCGTTCAACAATTTGGTGCTAACGCTACGGCTTCACCGTCCGATAATCGATTTGGTAGCATGTTTGGTGATGTAATATCTGGTATTCTTCAGGGAATAGCGGATGATGATAATGAAGGACATGATGAACGTGGTCATGGTGACGGTGCTCATACTTTAGACTGACAAGGAAGTCCGATCTGGTGGAAGTAGACAAATGTTGCTTATTTTATATAGTTTTTAAGTTTTGTCTCAGAACTTTTTTATTTGCTACTATATAAATTTGTGTTTAACACTGAACAGTTCTTTGTTTTCAATTGAACATTTTTATACATTTATAAAAAAATAATTTTATAAATGTATGTCTGTTTTCGAAAAATATTGGTAATTTCTTCATATACCGTTAGAAAACAATTAAATTGCCAGATACAAGATGTGACCATCGTAGGCAACTTCTGGCGTATTTCGTACAATCTAGACAACAACATAATTTTGTAACTTTTGGTCTATCTCGACGTGTTATGATAATTTTAAGAATTGAGAAATTATTGATGCTGATCAGCTGACGGTTTGACCTTGACTATTTATATTATTATGCGACGGTTTGACCTTGACTATTTATAATATGTAATTCATATATAATATTTTTGTCCTCATTATACTGTACTTTTCTTTAAAAAATTAAATATGTATGTACATATGTTCATGTGCAACGGATTTTGACATCCAAGTAGAAACGAAAATACCTGTTATGAATTTGTCTTGGTCTGGACTTTATTTGTTCATGGGGAATTAAGGGAAGTGGCCTCCCATCAATTCGCTATAAATATATTTTGTTTGGATTTATTTAATAGACGTTTTGTTATTCTTAATAAAAGTTTTTATTTGTTTAGTCCATATTGTAGTAATTACATATATGAAATGTATTCAAAACACATCAATATATTGAATATTAAAAACCCAGTAAACCTCAAAATCCCAAATACAAAACATCCATGACTTTCAATGAAGTATATAAACATCTGGTAGCGCTTATCATAGTTTTCAATTTGTCTTTCTTCTGTATGACGTTTTTTTTCTGTGCGAAAAAGTAATAATATTTTTAAATTTTTTAATTCTTTGGTTAAAGTAAAGTAAAAGAATAATGTGCAAAATTTTAAAGAAATATAAATTTCGGGTTTAAAATTCATTAATTAAGAAAATATTATAAATTTAATATATCTAACCAATGACGTAAATGCAGCTCTCCCATGCAAAAATTAATTTTTCAAACTATTGTTTTTAATAAAAAATAAATTAGAAATATAAAGTTATATGTATATGTGTGCATATTTATATACCTATGTAAAAAGATTTATAGGAAACTTTATAAAATGAATAAACCAGAGACAGATTCTGACAGTTCTGAGGAGTTTTTTGATGCTGAAGATTCTACACCAAATCGATTGTCAACACTTAGGTAATTTATTTTGGGATAAAAAGGCTTATTAAATTTTCATAATTTAAATAATATTTATCTAAAATTAGCCGCAAGTCGTTGGCAAATAGTTCGCAGTTACCACAAGAGTTTATATTTCCTGAGCCTGCGGTAAGGCTGCAACCGTCATCAGACAGTGATGCCACACCCATTGGGACGGTTACACCAGCTACAAGCAGTCCCAGCAGCAGTCTGAGTGCTCGAGGAATCAAATCGGATTTATATGCAGAACCAAAACCAGTGCAAGTCATTGTAAGTACCCTCTAAATATGTATTTAAGAGCTTTTCAAGAGTATGCACAGAACACTGGGTATATGAGCCCAATGTTCAATTCAAGGGTTTTTGAAAAAAGCTGAGTAGTGGGTAACATTTTAGTACAAAAAATTTATTTTTTATATAAAATCTCAATACATACATATGTTTAAGTTTGTGTTCACGATGATTTTTACAATAAAAAATACGGAATACCATTTACTAAAAATAAAATAAGTTCCATTTATTTTTCATCAAAAACACCCACAAGTATTGTATACTATTAGGTTCAGTTTCTGTGGAGAGTGTGTCTATGGAAAGTTCAAATAAAGCGCTAATCATCTAACTAGGTTCTAGTTTGCTTAGTACGAGCCAGTTTTATATTATTCCTATTTAAAATTGTTGTTTATTGCAACACCAAGGCGCCCCGGAAAGGGCACGTTATAGAGAAAACGCCAGGATTACAACAATATGTATGTGTGACAACTTTCATATATACAAAGTACTAATTTGAGAAGTTGGAAAGAAACGTTTGTTTCATATCATTAGATTTTAAAGGGTACATATAAAGAAAATGTTATTATTTTATTTATATTTTCGAAAATGGAACAATTACACTGAATTGTATGTAAATAATCCCATTACTGTAGGACAAATTCGTAGAAGAACAATTTTAAACCATGGGCGTATTCTAAATAATGCAGTGATCTACATGGATAAAATAATGACTGCAAAGGATATAGGTATACTTTAACACATGGAGGAATGACACGGGTTCCTTAATAAAAAGGAAAATAGTATAGATGGCCAAAGAGAATAAAAAACACATTTGTAAATTATTTGAGAAATGTTTTATTTTATATATAAATATTATTGTACACCAGGCAAATAAATTTTCATTGTACTGTGTACTAATCTTTTATAAGTTTCCTGAAAGATAAACGAAATAATAAACGAAATATTGTTTTTTTGTTAAATGTTGGCAAAAAAGTTTTGATCTTGACATCCAAGGGAGAGTAAAGCAAGAAAAAAATGCAATTTGTTATGAAGTCGCCTGGCGAAATGCACAAAAAAAAAACAAAACACAAAATATTAACATATGTACATACACTGGTTGACAGCTAATTAGAAACGCTTCTATTGAAAAAAACATACTCAATTTTTTTTTATAAAACAAAGTAAATATTCATTTATTTCATAATATTTTAATTAAATATAGTCAATATTAAACAAATATAAAGTAAAACTTGAAATACTTTTCACTCTTAAAAATATTTTGCGAACTTATGTTATTTTGTTAATTATATCTGCGACACCTAATTAGAAACGATTTCGCATTATTAGATAAAAAAGAATTATTTTAAGCTATTTTACTTATTTTTTGTCAATACTTTGTTGCAAAGCCCTTTTGCTTTATAACTGCCTCACATCTGTTCCGCATTGACACTATTAGACGTCGATATCGCTCTACAGGTATTGCCCCATACGCTTTTTTTACTTCATCAAAAAGAGCCGCCATATTTGTGATATTTTTGTCACTAATGGCTCTTTTTGCGTCCCCCATATATGTTCTATAGCGTTTAAGTCGAGACTGGACGATGGCCCCTCCACAACATTGATAGAATTACCATGAAAGAATTTTTTGTCAACCTTGCCGTGTGCTTCGGATCGTTATCCTGCTGAAATTGCCATGTTACAGGCTAATTTTCGTCAGCCCATGGGAGTATCACATTATTTAAGATTTGTACATATTATTCCTTGTTTGAAATCCCATCAATTTTGTGAATTGGGCCAACGCCATTCCATGAAAAACATGCCCACACTATAATTGATCCTCCGCCATGCTTCACTACTCGTGAAACGTAGCGAGGATTACATTATTGGTCTAACATACCTCTGAGCATCAAGACCAAGGCGATTAATGTTTTTTTCATTGCTTCAGAGCACATATTTCCATTCGCTGGCACTCCAGTTCCAATGGGACTTGGCAAAATCCATATGTCGTTTTCTTTGAATTTTGGTCAGAAGTGGCTTCTTTCGTGATGCTCTTCCATGTAGCTCTGCTTCCACCAAACGACGTGCAATAGTCCGCTTAGACACCGTGACATTTAAATTTCCCTGAATATCCCGTTAAATGTCAGCTGATGTCTTTTTTGATTCAGATTTGGAGATTCGTGTTATTAGTCGGTCGGTATGCGCTGATGTTTTTCTGGGTCTCTTCTTGCGTGGAAAGTTGGCTATAGTCTAATTTTTTTAATATGATGGAGGGCATTAAATACCATTTTTTGGAACACTCCAGACTTACAAAGTTCAAAAATTGCGCTCCGTTTTTCAGGACTACAACTTTTTGCTTTTTTCATCATAAATCTTAAGAATTATAATTCCTTATTTATCCGAAAAGCTTTAAAATAAATTTACTTACCGTAAAAATATATAACATTTATTTAAAAAGCTTTAAACAAATAAAATTTGTATAAAAAATTGCGTTTGCGTTTGCGTTTCTAATTAGGTGTCGCACGTATTTATGATTTTACTAAACGATATGTTAACAACTTTGTGAAATTTTAACGTATTTTAAAATTAAAAACAAGAAAACTGAGTTCATATGATGACAAAAAGAGTGATGAATAAAATACAATAATTTTAAACAAAAAGTATTACGGTAAATTTGCAAAAACTTCAATAATGATTACCAAGCTCTAATATAAAAACTGCGTTTCTAATTAGCTGTCAACCAGTGTACATATATGTATGTATCTATGTATATATATTTGCATTTAAGTAATTTTCATATACATATATCATAAAAACTTTTGATCAACTGTAACTTTTGAATTTGAAAACACAAACTAATATATAAGTTTTGTGGTACAAATTGTAATTCTTCTGTAGGTCGGAAGGCTTCCCATCGGAAATATTATATATATATATCTATCTGTATGTGTCCGCCTCTATATAAGAGTTTATTTGTCAAACCATTAGACAATGTTATGTTTAATTAGTCAAAATGATCAAATTATAATTTATACATTGTCTTCACAATGATTAGTTGGTTCAAAAACCATCCACACCGACCGCTATATACAAAATTTTACTCTATTCTTTTTTTCTTAGTTGATTGTGTGGTTTGTGACTTTTTGAAGGTTTGCAACTATTTTCGATAATATAAGTAGACGTCTGGTTGGAAATAAATATTTGGCACTTTAAACTGCTTTATCGAAAAAAATTGAAAATGACTTAGATTTAGGGGAATTTTCTTTTATCACATCATAAACAAAGAACTTTGGACGGTAAATATTTGTTAAAAATGGTTTTGATATCGGTAAAAAACAAAAAGGAATACACTTATTTTGGAATGAAAAGCAATTTATATATATATATATATATATATACATAATGTATCTACCCAATAACTTACGAAAGTTCTGATTTACGACTGCCGTTAAAAAAATTTGTTTTTGCTTAAAGACTTGAATTAAAAAACAAAGTAGTTTTAATATTCAAAAAAACCGCTCTATCGTTTTCTTTGAATAAATGTTGGATGTTAAATTTTATTGTTTGTTTTGGTTTCTATTTTCATGTTTGAACATCTTTGTGATCGTCTATATTGCATCATACACTTACATAAAAACCGCCACACCTCATATAAATTTTATTGACAATATCCGATTCGATATGAATATATCAATGATTCGTTATCATACGTAATAAAATAAAAATAGAGTAATACCACTAGAGATATAAGAGATCGTTTTCGAGAACTACGACAGGGCATGCAAAATGAAGACGATGAAAATCCGGGAAATACATTAACGCCTGATTCTCAGGTATAATTTTTTCTTGTTATTAACAAAAAATTTAATAGAATTTATTTTTACTTTATTTTCTTTTTATTTTTAATTTCTGACTTTGTGCTTTTGCATACAATAGAATAGTTCGACAGATGGAGTTTTCGCACGGCCAACACATCCATTTAAGGTAGTGGAAAAAGATGCTATGAGTGTTCAAAGTATTACGTCGTTGGGGCGTGTTGGCCGTATATTAGCTGGCAGTATCGACCCTTCAGCAATGAGTATTGATCGGGAATATTTTGCTAATACAACAAATAGCAGTCAGCAACAATTGCAGCAACAAATTCAACTACAGCAACAACAATATTTACAGCAACAGCAATATTTACAGCAACCACAATCAGTATCATCTGCAGCAGTTGCTTCAGGGAATGCTTTTGCCAATATTAAGTCCTCAAGTGTACCATCTAGTCTCACAGAAACAAACAGTAAAAAGCCATTGCAACAGAACTCTCTTAATGCAAGCGGTATGAGTAGTGTTAATCAAGTGCTATTGGAAAGTCAATTTATGTTGCAGGAACCCGATGTTATAGCAAGCACAAAGTTAGCACATTCGAAGACTACGGATTCAATAACGGCTAGTGGCCCAATTGCACCACCGCGACGGAAGAAAAAAGATTCGAAAAAGGGTTCAACAAGTTCATCAGAACACTTTTATTTGAATGAGGGAATGCGTTTGCCAGCTGCCGATACAGATACTGACAGTGATACAAAATCGGTAAAAAGCGTACGTGATGTTCAACAAAAATTAAGTGATGATCTGGTCAAAGAAATTGAGAAAAGTTGGAATGAAACAAGTTCTCTGCAAAATGCTCGAATGGCTCGCTGCAGTCTTGATGGAGGAAGTGGTATAACTACTTCAGTAAATATGGTCATGCCGCTCAGCGGATTAAGTAGTATCAGTGCCTTAAGTGGTAACGTTTCCTCAATGTGCTCTTCAGTTCACGTTTCTAGCAATACAATTGTTTCGGCTTCAGGCACTTCTTTAAGTCAAATGTCATCAAGTAAATCACGTCCAGTCACAACAGCAGCTGTTGCCGGTTCCATTAATCGAATGTCGCATTCTCTGGGTAATAGTTCCACTTCGGTTTACTCTAAACCAAGTCCATCGAATTCGGCCAAAAGTAATTCAGCTCCTGGCCGAGTCAGGTATAATAGTAAAAACTTTGAACTAATAAGAATATGTATGCAATAACCATCAATAAAAACTTCATTTTTAGTTCCATTGACCCTTCACAAAGTTTAAATCTTTATAAAGCCACCCAAGGTGGGTATGTGGTTAAACCACGCGATGAAGCATCTAATAAAGCAGAAGGACCCTCCCAAGAAGAAATCGAACGTATTGAACGTATATTAAACGAAAATATTCAAAGACATAAGTTGGCTGGTACCGGTTCAAATAGTTTAGGAAGTGCTACAAGGTATGTTTGTTCGTTTTCTCGCAGAACAGATTTAGTTGTTATTACAAAATATCAAAGTTGTTTGTGACTTTAATTGTTAGCAGGTTTTGATCTCACAATATATAAAGAGTATAACAAAATATTTATAATGAACAACTATTTAAATTTCAAATCAGACATAAAAAACAAAAGTCCATGGACTTTACATGATCTACAGGCAAAACATGTGTCTAATAATAGAAGCAAAAACGTGTAGGTTCTGTAGGATTTTGCGAAGGCATCTCTGCAAAACGGCAGATCTCTTATAGTCATATCTAACAATTATGCTGTATTTCTGTATCACGGACTTAGAGCGGCACGTCGACCAACTCGTCCACATCTGCGTGATCAAAAATTTACAATTTGATTTATCATTTTCATCACATTTCCACATGTTTTTATGGCCAGTCATCCAAATTAATATTTCACTATATACTGTATGGATTTTCGTACTTTGAAAACTATTTTCATGTGTCGCCACACAGTTAATTGTCTTTTTATGCCTGCACTGATGCTGAATTCTTAATTTACTCAAATTTTGATATTGGAAAATAAGAATCCACTCACCATCTATGACTACAATTACGAACGTGTTCGATAACTCCTTATTAAATCATATCACTTTTCATATATTAAAAATTTCTAAAACTGGGGCCTAATTACTTGCTTCTTAGCGCTGCTTGTTGTTATTATGATCGTAAAATTTATGAGATCTTTGACCACGATGCCAGCTGGCATTCAGTGCAACATTACCGTACATCTCTTTCTATTATTATGTTATAGTTAGATTGCCTAATCATTTCGACGTTCGTTATCAACCCAATGGCAAATGCGCCACTGCCTAAGGTCGAACTTCGTATTGTCATTTCCAGCTCGGAGCTTGATATCTGCAACTGAAATAAATTGTAGTTCCATTATGTATGAAAGCGGAAAGGAGATTTTCCCTCTTGGTTTTCTCGACAGCTCATTATAATATATTTTTTTTAATCTGCAATGATTGCCCTATGGAACCTGTGAGCAAATGCAACGGGGCCTCAACTGATCTGTGTTATGTTGATATTGTCGTCTTAGGCATTCTTGTCTGATTACAAAGAAGTGCACCTGTCAAGCACCTGTTCCATCAACATACTTGAACAATTTCCGCAATGTTACACACATATAGCGGGAGTTCTCTGTAAATCTATGCAAAATACCATTATACGAGTACTAGGTGTGTATATCGGGTTTCACAGCTCGAATCATATTTCTGAAATACGGTCGAATTATTGGCTTCGTTAACCGGCCCGAACGTGCATTTGCCTTTTTACTGTTTTCGGCCAATATGAATAAATGCTTAAATTAATTTTGTTATTTGAAACAACCACGATTAAAGCACGTACAATAACAAATTAATTATTATAAACGTATAAATGAGCATAAATTTTAGGTAAAAACAAAAAGATTTAAACTTTGTTGCAAATTATGAGCATTTTGTCTTTTACATTCAGTGCCTGTTAAATAATATCGAAAGAAATTGTCCCTGTTCGCATACTAGTGGAATGAAAACTGATTTTGTAATGCTAAAAATTTAAAAATTTTTTATAAAACATGAATTCAACAAGTTGGAACTATGATCAAAATACGAAAATAAATGCTTTCACTAATAAAAAATATTGACAATGTGTTAAAACATATTAAAACCTTAACACCAGCACTACTTCATATGTATGCATGTATGTAAGTTTAGGCCTATTTCTGATGTTAAATTAAAATAGATTTTTGTGAAACCCAGCTCACTCTTATATTATTACCGAAGTAAAACGTGAGCCCAAACTAATCGATTACTAATTCCATTTTAGCATTTAAAGCATGTACCATCATGATTAAGTGAAAAACTAAAATTTTCAACAGTTTTGTTCGCAAATTATAATTATTCATGTTATCAACCCCGCAACATTTTATATGAAAACAATATACTGCTTTAAAATTTTTGAAAAATGTGTTGAACTTTCAAGAAAAGTTAAAACAAATCTGTGAAATAAAAGCAAATAATTGCCAGCCTTAAAACTTGATAAAAGTGTTGAAAGTGATTTGATTGATTGATATGTGTCTATGGACGCGCTGTTGTAATGACACTATAAGTACAACTAGCGGATTTGTCAAAATCTCGCTTCTTGCCAAAGTTTTTCCTTGTTGCACGGTTTTTGCTTCACACAAGTTTTTCTTTACACCTAAAACGAGGAGTTCTCATTTTCTGCGTAAGGTAACACTTTGTCTTGTAGTACATCGACGCAAAGATATTAGTTAATTATTCGGGGTTGTCATGGAATCCAAGTCGGTGTTTGTTAGTTGTCATGAAAACAAGTCAGTTTTGTTATCTTCGAATGCAAATAAAACCGATATTCGAAACAGCTGTTTTCTGTTTTTGCTCTTTTGTTTACAATTTTAAGTGCATTTTTGTACAAAATTTTGCAAATTGTGCTAAAATATTGCTAAAAGTTGTGTTTTTGCTAAACAAAAGCAAAGAAAAGAAAAAAAGTGACTACATTTAATAAATAAATAAAATGGCATCCGGCGTGTCTGCATTTAAACACAGATCACATAATTTTGCAGCGGATCAGCACTATTTAATTGTTCAGACAATTGTTGCCAGAGGGATTCCACCGTTGGACTATCAGGGTACTTCTCCCTGAACTCCAGGAGCATGTCATTTCTGTTTCGTTTTTGTGTTTTCCCCTATTTTGTTATTAAAGATGTAAATCACAACTGTAGTTCCAATTTATTGAAAATTAATAAAGTAAAATTAAAATTTGCACACAAATTTTACTTATTAAACTTTAAAAAATATATATATTATGAAAATTTTTGTAAATTATCCAACTAGAATAAGTAAAAACAATAGTCCGCCAATTAATTCCCTCAGCTGGCGACGAATAATATTGGATTCTATGACATCTAAAACCGATAAAAATTCAAGTTCGAACTCAAAACCTAGAACTTGGATTTCATGACGCCAACGTAATTTTTTTTTTGGTTGTATTAAATCCAATTCCAATAAGATTGGATTCTATAACAACACCGATGAACCTACCACTTTCACATGCCTAAACGGACGTTGTGTGTGGATCATATTACGTATTCGAATGGAAAACGAATTTCGTCTTGATCGCCCACAAAATATTTCTCCATTTGCTAACAGACCAGCTTAAATGTTCTCTATAAAGATTGTTTACATAAATGAGTTGGTTATACTGCGTCTCAGTGCATTTCGTGGTTGGATCTGCGATCTGCAAGGTTTGAAATTTCTTTTTTTACATACGGATATTGTTTGGTCTTGCAAAGCTTGCCTTAAGTCTTTTACATCTACATATTATTTCAACCACTACTACTGGCAGTGGTAGAAGTACAAACTTGTTGCAATATTATATTTGGATGTAAAACAGATTTTTATTGCTAAGACTGGGGACAGTTACGAGTCTACGAGTATGTTTGTTGAGTGTGCGGTTTATTAAAGCTCTGGTTTCTGAAAACTCTGTACATGTGATTTCATGGATGCGCTGGTTACGTTACTTCGCCATGAATGTATTTCGATCTGGTACTTTGGTTCGTTCAATATGTCACCGATGTTAAGCTGAAACTTGTAAGTCGGTATGTTGAATTTCCGGAACTTTCATGCATCAGTTCACAATAGTTTGTCAAAATATGTTTGAATTTTTTATCTTATGTTTCTTAAAATAATAAATGTTTCTGTTGATGAAAATCATAAAGCGGTGGGTGAATATCTTTGAAAATTTTAATTCTGGTCGTTTTTGATGAAATAGTGGATAATACTTGGTGTCAGATGAACATCTTTATTTATCTGTCAGTCAAGTCACTATGAATAATCTCAACTGGCGATTTTATTCGTTAACCATTTTTTTATTTTACTAGATTATATTTTACTTTTACCTGCTCAAAAGTGGTTCTGAAATATAAAGTCCAGTAACATTTGTTTTTAGAGTTTGAGGTTAAACTTTGAATAAAATTTTACACGCAAAGAATTTGTTTAACTTTTCATTTATATAAACTGATGGGCTTGATATATTGATATATTCTTTTGTGTGAACACAAACGTTGGCAAGTTTTGGTTTTCAAGTTTGTGGTACTACGGGGTTTAAACTATCACTTAATCTAGGGTAGCACGATAAAATTAATAAGGAGTATAATATATATTTATGGTAATAATTTTGATTTTCAATTTGAATAATTCGGGGAATTTAAAATTCCCTTCAACTGCAACATGCTTGAGTTGTGTTGGGTTAAAAAAGATGCGAGCGAAAAGTGAATGTGTTACATTTTGGATTTCTTTCGATATTATTAATCAGGATTTCAACATAAAATAAAAGAAATTATTGATTTGCATATATTTATGTATGTATCTTTCCTCTTTGTTTACAGAAATCTTGTTGATGTTTTTATTGTTTATAAATTCACAGCTTTAGTAAATAGGCCATGGATTTTAAATATCAAGTTGGTGATATTTGGTTTATTTATAAAAAGTACAGCTAAAGACAAAAATTATCATGCATTGCTTTTATTTTGTTTTATGATGGGCTTCAGCACAATTAAGTTATTCTATAAAACAACACAATCATTCTATAAAGAAGACAACAGCGTCAAAATTTTAAAGTGTTTTACACGAACTTTAAGCTTTTAATTGCAGAAACTTTTCCTCCCAATGGAGTTTTTATACAAAAAACTATAAAGAGATTTGTTGTTGTTTTTCGCAGTTTTTTGTGAGCTGAATATTAACTTTCAAACGTCAAGTCAAAGTTTGCACATTTCTAATATAGTCGTTTTGATCAGCAACCAGCAACTCGGAATTAAATTTTTTTCACTTTTTTCAGAAGATTAGTGTCCATCGAATTTAGCCTCAGTTCGTCATTTTAGTGACTACCTTTGAGTTAATACGTATTTCCCTATAAAGGTGTTTTTTTTTGCGTGTAGCCTATATGAATATTTTGTTTAAATTTTGTTACATTTCGGATTGGTACATACATAAAAATGTATGTACTTAAAAAAGGGGAATTCATAGCTGGTAAATTCGCCAGTGCAACAACAAAACTCGGCAAAATCACACGTACATTTGCGTGTTAAATATTCACGAACCGTTGACATCTAAGCGCGACTACAACCACTTTAAAAATTAAAATAGGTTTCAGAATTTAATTCACAATATTTGCCAATATAAAATTACAAATAGAAAACAATTTAAAATGTTTCTGTCCAACTGGCTGGTTATTCGGAAAATTGGCGCAAAGGAAGCCGATGTTTGACAAATCAAATCATCTGTCCGCCCGAAGACAGATAGCATGAAGAATCGTGATAGCTTAAGCAGAAAATTATAAGAGATAATAATATTTGTGCTTTCTAAAAACGACTATGCACAAAATCTCAGGCTCAAGAGATTTGGCCGTTAACGGTTGTTCAATGCTACTCGGTAATGCCTGCTTTCAGCTGGGCGAAGAATATAATTCGGATTTCGAAAGAAGTCTATATAAATATTTTAAGTAACGTTTACCACAACAACAACACATACTGAGACGTAATTCTCTATTCTTTTGTAGAAGCCCCAGCCATTGTAAAATACTCGTATGTATTTACTTTTAAATTGCAAGTATGTGAGAGCAAAAAGATTGTTTCCTTCAACAATACACATTGTTTCCTTAAAACGTAAAAAAATCTAAGAATGTGGAACGATTTTGCATCACCAGTCGCGAAAAAAGAATCGTAATCTCAGATGTTCACACTTTTTAGTTAGAAATGATTTTAAATTTAATAAAGACGGGAATAGCCGCTATAAAAGCATTGTAGTAACATTCATACTTATACAATAAATGGCATAAATTTCATTATGTAGTGTCTATATTTTACAATAACCAGAAGTGAAATGCTCGAGCTAATTGTGTTTTTGATTTTGTATTCAAACATATAGATATCCGTCGCTAATATATCGCAGTAGCAGTGATAAGGAACGTCGTAAGTCGGCGGGAGACGAAGATGTTTTGAAACAAATGAACATTGATGTGCGCATTAGAACGAATTCCGGAAAACAACTTACTGATTTCGAAATACTTGAACAAGTACCGGTAAAAAATTTAGAAACTGGTGAAACAATGCCACTATCTGAGGTGCGGCCACCGCCAGTGCCAGAGGGTTGGAATCCCTTGTCCTTGCATATACTTAAACTTACTTCGCACTTGGAAGTTATACAAAAAGAATCGGATGACGAGAGTGTAATTGGTATTCCACCCAGCAGTGAAGGCCAGCCACAAGATGAGGAAGAAGGCGAAGCCGAAGATGGCAGCCGCCTGAAAAGAAAAACTGCAAAAATTAAACGGTTTTTCGGTTCTACTATGCGTAAGACGGTCGATAAAGCTAAATCGCTGGCTTCGGAGGTATCTCATGCACGCCATAAGGAAGACGTGGCCGATATAGTTGATGTAATGAATCCTGAACAAAATATAAAAATTAAAGCATCATCGACTAATAAAGGCCCCTATGAATTCACGAAACTGCAGCACGTACAAGTATGTGTCTTTTTCCAAAATAATTTAAAACTCCAATTTTATTAGTTTTTGCTTTGTGTTGCATAGGATCTTTCTGGAGAACATACGGGCGCTGTTTGGTGTATGAAATTCAGTTCTTGTGGTCGTCTTTTAGCCACGGCCGGCCAAGATAAAGTATTAAGAATTTGGGTTCTGAAAGACGCGTATCCGTTTTTTCAAGTAAGTTTAATATAATCCTATGCTGGTTTGTGATCTTCTAAGCAGAGATATTTTAATGCGTTAACGCCAGGGACTTGAGTAATTAAAAATTTTATATTATTATTATTATTATTATATTAAAATGCAAATAAATTCAATTCAGGCAATAATTGCTTGGCGCCATAGTATTCCAAAATCGATTACAATGAAGCACAATTACAATAATAAATAATTATGAAAAAGTAATCAGCATATTCCTCATTTGGAGCCCCTTTTATTTTTATATATACATTTTTTATTTCAAAAATTTACATTTTGTTAAATAGTTGTTTGATTTTGTTAATTAAGGCGGACATGATTTGTGATTTGCAAACGCAACAAAAGCGGTTTTTAAAGCGTACGTTGTGAGCTTTAAACCTTTTGGATTTGGTAGCTTTACCACTATAAACAAAATTCACCAAGACAAAAAACCATTGTGTAATTATGGTCAAAACTTCCCATGTATTGAGTGTTTTTTAGGGTCATAGAAATTTTGTATAAAAATCACAAATTTCATGGCATTTAATGTTTAAGAATAATTTCTGGCCACCATCCTGTCGATCCAAAGTGCATCGAATATTGGCTTCTAAATGGTTAATCCATGGTGGGTATCACAGCAGATGAGAAATTTGATTTACCCTGCCAAAAAGTAGTCCAAATGTGTTAATTTATACGATTAATTCAAAGGTCGGTCCATGTCTCTAGATAACTCGGTCATGAAATATTTGGCTTAATAAAGTTGAGTCGTGTTGAAACCGTTTCTCCTCCAAATGATTTGCAATGATGCGAGGAATAAAAAAACATAAGAACCATTTGCCTATAGCGTTCGCCACTTACCGTAAAATTGACATCAGTTTCGAATGGGTCGAGGATTGTGGTCTTCCAAACAAAGAATTTTGCTTGCTTACATACCCGTTAAGCCAGAAATGGAGCTCAACGCTAAAGATTAGTTGACAATAAAAATTTGGTTCGATTTCCGGCTGATTCTCATTCCATTCATTGTACACACGACGTAATTGATGGTCCAATGGCTTTAATTGTTGAACCAATGGGATTTTATACGGATGTAGGCCAAGACATTCTCTCAAAATTTTCCAAGTAGCGAACGCGGCCAGTTGCTGAGAATAGCAACGGATCGATAAGTTCGTGTCTTCTCTTAAGTGCATGTCTACAGCGACGATATACTCTTCGGTAGGCATAGTGCGGACTCGTATTAGCTGCTCGGATTGGTGATTATGCGCTTGGCGAAGAGATTTGTTAGTTAGAGAACAGAGTGCGAATATTAGCCCAAAAATATGCCGAAAAAAGTTAAATACACTTCATTAGGGGGACAGCTATTTTGATAGATATTTCTATTGGAGGCTCCATACCTCTGCACGTGCATATATTGTGTGTATGGTGGACGTAGCAAATTTTTTCTTGTTATTTCTAAATAAGAAACAAACTGTTGTCACTTTTGATCATTGGACACTTATAAACTCACTTTTTTAGGATATGCGAACAAAATACAACGCTGATCAAAAGTCATCACCAACACCGTCGCAAGAATCTTTGGTATCTCAGCAATCTGCTGAAGAAGCCATTGCGATGGCAACTGCAGCTGAGAAGTGTAGCGGACCTTTTATGCCAAAATCATTTTGCACTTACATAGGCCATACTTCGGATCTTCTAGATGTATCTTGGTCGAAAAACTACTTTATTCTTTCAAGTTCCATGGATAAAACAGTACGTTTGTGGCATATATCGCGCAAAGAGTGTCTCTGCTGTTTCCAACACATAGACTTTGTAACGGCCATAGCATTTCATCCTCGTGACGATCGCTATTTCTTAAGCGGTAGTTTGGATGGTAAATTACGATTGTGGAATATACCAGATAAAAAGGTGGCCTTATGGAATGAAGTTGACGGTCAAACAAAACTAATAACAGCGGCAAACTTCTGTCAAAATGGTCAATTTGCAGTAGTCGGTTCCTATGACGGTCGTTGTATATTTTACAATACCGATCAATTAAAATACCATACCCAGATCCATGTACGCTCGACGCGTGGAAAAAATCGTATAGGCCGTAAAATAAGCGGCATTGAACCCATGCCGGGTGAAGATAAAATTCTGGTAACATCGAACGACAGTCGTGTCCGTTTATACGATCTAAGAGATTTAAATTTATCCTGCAAATACAAAGGTTACCTAAACGCTTCATCGCAAATTAAAGCCTCCTTTAGCCACGATGGCAAGTATATAATTGCCGGTTCGGAAAACCAATGTATTTATATTTGGAAAACAAACCATGATTATTCAAAGCTAAGTTCGGTAAATAAACAATGCTCGATACAAGAAATGATTGCTGTTGTTGTAACTTAATTAAATTTTTTTCAGGTTCGTCGTGATAGAAGTGATTTTTGGGAGGGTATTAAAGCCCATAACGCAACAGTTACATGTGCAATATTTGCTCCGCATCCTGAGGCCATTATAAAGCCAGAACCTGATGAAATATCATATGAAAAGGTAAATACAATTTATTACAATGATTGTATTTCCCTTGGGGCATTTATTTATTATTATGTTCCCTTAGCATTTGCCTGATCTAGATCGGGTTTTCACTGAAATTTTAGCTTTTACAAATTTATTTTTGTTAACTGAAAGGAAGGTTTTAATTTAATACTTTTTTTTATTATTTATTTTAATTAATTTTACTTAAACTTATTTATTTCATTTAATTTCTCTGCTCTCCTTGTACTAATAAAACTTTTTTAATGTTTATATCAGAAAGTTTTGAATTTTTTTTGTAGACTGAAAATTTTCATAGACGATTATCCATATTTTGTTATGTAAGTGTTAGCGAATATAAAGAGCGATCATGTACTTTTTGGGTAAAGTGAGGTTAAACATAAATTTCTTTCGTTTATTCGTTTACGTCAGTGTTTGGCATTTTAACAGCAGAAAAAAAACATTTGTAAAGCAAAATTCAAGCATTTACTTACATTTTTCCAAATCTTTTCTTTATTTCGTTTTGTAATTTTCCGATGTTTATTTTTTTCAATTTGATCCAGAAAAATTTAGTATTATTTTTTGCAAGAAGAAGAGAAGGAATATTTTTGTCTAACAATTTCTCTCACTTGTTATTTGATTATAAATATAGAATGGACTAAATTTGTATATTTGTTTTTGTTAAATTTGGTATATATTTTTAGTTATATATATTTTTATATGTAAGTAAGAGAACAGGATCAGGGCTATAGTCTAATAACAAATAAATTAATAAGAAATAAAATATGTTTTGTGTTCTTGTTGATTCGCTTTACATTGCCTTTACATTAAATAATTTCCTTCTTTTTATAGCAAAAAAATAACCAACCAGATCCTTTGGTAGAACAGCATAAAAAGGGTTGCGGCTACGTCATGATCAGTGCCGACTTTAACGGGGCAATAAAAGTGTTTATTAACAAAACGAAACCTAAACACAGCAGTCTACCGTATACTGCTATAGCCGATTAAATTAAAATTTAAAAAATAGTTATTACAATGTTATAAATATTCTAAATTGTATGCGATCTTTCCAAAGATACACACATTTGCTCTGTTAAACATTTTAATTTTTTCTCTCTCAAAAATTTTAACTGAACTTTTAATTTTTAAACACTATTTTGTACGAAAGAACATAAATAATATGACCCCTAATAAACAACAAGAAATGATGCCCAAAAAGTAATAAATGTACTTTTTGATATTGTATTAAAATGCAACCTTAAATATTTTTTATATATTTTAATATTTTCACGCAATTAATTTAAAAATATCTAGTAAATTAATACTCTTTAATGTCTGTTTGTTTTCGTCTATGTACATGTTAAGGTTTTTTTTCAGGCGGGCTTTTATCCTTTTCAGTCTTGTTTCTATTTTTATTCATATTCTTATTAAGCAACAGTATTTCTTGATTATTGTGTAATATACTTTTTTTTTTAATATAAAAGCTAAAAATATTTACATTAAATTTGAATAAAAATCTTTATTTTGATTGAAATTAAAAATTCGTACACTTTTTAATAACTCTGAAAAAGGCGGGTTCGGAAAAGATAATTTTTAGTTTCCAAGAAGGCAGTTGGGACTGATAAAATAGGAAGAATAGCTGTGCATTAATAACTTAATAATTTCATGTTTCTAGTTGGAAGAGTAACGCCAAAGCCGTGGGGCAGTAAAGTCAGCAGCTTTGTAGATCTGGCAGGCTTGGCGTATCTTTATTCTTATTAGCTAAGATGAAAGCATTAAAGCTCGTCTTTGTGTATTTCTTTGTTGGACCTTGGCAAATGGTAGGAGATCGAAACCAACGAAAAAAACCGCAAAAGAAACTACAAGGCCGTTAAGATGTGTAGCCTCCTAAATGAAATTAGTAAATTAAAAGAAAATATAAAAGACGAATATCGGGCATAAAGACTCGTAATTATTTGTTGGGCCTTCGATAAGTTTGTGGCTCAATCGCACTCGTTAACTGATTTGCCTCAGATAGCTGCTGCATTGTTTTGAGGCTATTTGCCGAATTTCGTATTAACCACACAGTACAGTTAGCCAATTAGAAAATGTTGTTAACTCCATTTTGGGCATATGTTATACTTTCCAAAGTATGAATTAATAAATAATGCCTCGATGTATGAGTTGGTAGAGTATTTCACCAACAGTCCAAAAGTCGTAGTTTCGACTACTCCCAAAAACTATGGTAAGAAAAATTCAAAAAATAAACAACTGCACATAATACGAGGACGGGTCAATAAATCTGTGACTATGAATTTCCCGCCTCTTAATTGATATGGCCGCACTGCTCCTGTCTAAATTTGAACAAGCTGCTTCATTTAGTTTGAGTTTTGGGAAGGAAATGGACAAATTCACTTTACGGAAAGAGCTACCACTCAGGCTAAGCTTGACAAACTCAGCACTATCCATGTCCATGATAAACAATTGGTTTACTGAATTTCAATATGGCAGTACAAGTACGGAAGATACCAAAGTTGAGGTCTCCACATCCGAAACAATTAAAAATATTCACACGATATGGCCGATTGAAGATTAGAAGTGAGAGAGATTGTGGAAGCCGTAGACATCTCACATGGCCTAGTATTTTCAATTTTGAATACACACTTGAGTATGGGAAAGGTTTTTTTTTCAAAAATTATTTTTTTAGCTACTAACGACGCATTTAATACTACGAAATGAAAAAATAAGTGCTATCTCGAACGCCTGAATTAATGACCCATTTAATACTACGAAACGAAAAAATAAGTGCTATCTCTAATGCCTGAATTAAGAGGCGTTTTTAGCAATTTCAAACCAATGTGCGACGTGGCAAATTAGGGGATTCGATATTATTTATGTAATTTTTATATTATTCTTTAAACTATGATGCATTTTAATAAAATACATATATAATATGTTTTGTGTTCCTTAATATTCATATGAATTGCAAAAAATTTATGCAGAAGTGTTTTTTTTCGTATATTTTCTAATCTAAGACGTTTTTATTAAAGAAAAACCTTTGGAAACTAGAACTTCTCGGGAATTAGAACCACACCAGGTACAAAGTGGCTCTAGTTTCCGAGCCAGTAGCCGCTATTACACATTTAAAAAATTATAAACGCATTTTTTGTTGTATTATTATACTTTCATGGAACCCATTTAGCAGGAAAAATAAATGTATCCCATGATGCTCCTTAATTACATACATTTGCATATTGTACTGATATCAAGAAACTACTTTTTTTTACCACTTTTGGTATTATGATATTACTTTAAAATTAAATGTGTATGTACATGTGTATATAAATAAATAAAAGCTGAAATTAGCTTTCCAATATTTTCCACACACTAAGAGAAGGGTAAAAAATAATACTTTTATGCAATAATTTCCAGGGTATAAAAATTTATGAACTTAATTTTGAAACTTAAACTTGATCGTTATATTTTAATTTCAGTTTTCCAATATTTTCCATATTATTTTAGTAATAAAAAATGAAACAGCTGACAAGTGACATTTTTCTTGAGTATCCCTTTAATCGTTTTGGGATTGTTTAAAAGTTTTTGCTCATTAAATATGTTAAAGAGTCATGTCGAATCGTTGCCGGTCTGATCGCATCATCCTCATTTTGTTGGCGTGGGGAAAACGTACTGACTTTTATCAAATCATTCGTTTCCAATTCGATTTCTGGCGGTTTTTCTGTTGAACCTGTGGCCGCCGCTTCGTGATGGTTCGCTTCGACAAACTGAATGCCGTCTGTGCCGACGTCCGCACAGCCCATTTGGAAATTGACTAAATTAAATGTTATAAAATTGATGGTCACATTTGCACAGCCGTGTAATGTATTGTTGTAGTCGTGCTGAGTTATACTATGAATTTGAAGACATCCGGTCAGTGCTATGGCTGGCCAAATGGGAACACAAAATGGTGGCATGTTCCAGGCGGAAAACGTATTTGCGTATAAAACATTGTTATTCAAGCGCACATTGGCCTGTATGTTCCATGAATTTGGAAATATAAGCCATTCTGCACACACTTAAAAAGGAATATATGTATATGTAAGTAAGTATCTAGTATGTAAGTAGATAAATGGATATTTAGCTGCGATTGAATTTGCCTCGAAACACTTACATGTTTGGTGAACATTAAGTAGGTCATTATTGATTTTGGCACAACACTTGCATTGCCACTGTGTCGAACATGTACAATTTTCTTTAAACATTTTTGGTGTTCTTTTAAACTCGCTTTGATTAGAGCCAGCAGAAGTGATGACAGTTGTGGCGTTACAATTTGAACGGTGGTTGTTGCAGATGGTTGTCATCATTAATAACGCAAGGAGCCAAGAATTGGCCATTTGTTGTTTCCGCACACAAGACATCTCGAACGTGCGTGTTGTTCAATTGGATTGTTACTGAACAATAACTTTGGATGCGTTGTTTTTGTTTAAATTTAGCACTCAAGTTTAAACACTTTCAATATGTTGCCAATTAATTGATTTGCATTAAAATCTTTTTGTATATGAATTCGGTATACGAGTATAAAGCTCGAATTCGGCATTACAATATAATAAATACACAGATACTGTGAAGGTATGAAAACAGGCAGGGGAACCGCAAAGACATTAAAATGTTTATATTTTTTTAATATGAATTCCTTGCACACTGAAGTAATTCGGGGATTTTTTTTGGCATGTTGTCATACTCGTATGATGATGATATCGAATGCGATTTTAATATCACGGAGTTTATTTTGCAAAAAAAAAAAACAATAATTTTGCTTGAATTTTGTTACAGGTAAACACTTGTAGGCAAATCAGTTTTTCATATGTATTTATTTATAGCAGTCAAGAAAGCAATTGATAAATTTGAAAAAAAAAATATTTGATCATAAAACTGTGTATAAAATTTTGTAGTTT
This sequence comes from Epicampocera succincta, assembly GCA_932526305.1. Classification (NCBI taxonomy): domain Eukaryota; kingdom Metazoa; phylum Arthropoda; class Insecta; order Diptera; family Tachinidae; genus Epicampocera; species Epicampocera succincta. Next base: position 68,352,039 of record OW052034.1, read on the forward strand.
CAAAACATTCGGTTACATCAACAATTTTTTCAACTCACTTCTATTTTTCCGTCTCTTCTATATAATGAAGTAATTAAATATATTACTCTATGTGTGGCTTATTAATATTTTATGCATTTTTTTTATTTTATTAAAATTAAGAAAATTCCAAGGCACCTTTTCTTCTACAAAAATTTTATTTAAATTTATAATTTTTGTTGCGAACTCAGGCTTGTCTTTCATTGTCAGCTGATTTTGTTTTTTGTTTATTTCTGTTTTCGGGAAATGGAAATCACACTGAAAGAGGGTGTGATTTACAAAGGTTGTGCTGGTAAAAGCACATGCGATTTTAAATCGCACAACAGCTCTGATTTTTTCCTTCTTCAGGAAACCAAAAAAAGAATTTGTGGCATAAACAGAAAAGCTTAATTTGGTTCATGAAACAAAAATTATTTCATTCCGAAACACAAAAGTACGCATCGAACTTCATTTCCGAACGAAATTGAACTCTGAAATTGAAATTTGCATTTTGAGTGCTAAGATTTAGATGATCAAAGATTTAAAGACGCAAAACCCACCGAGTTAAGAGGTACAAGCTAGTACAAGCTTATGCGCAGGGGGAAACAGGACTTGCCACATTCCCAATAAAGATGCTGGTCCAGTTTCTTGACAAGTGTAGCGTGTGTAGCAAAAGGGCATCACTAGAACTATAGATCAACGATGAAGGATATCTTCGGCCGCACTCCACTCTTATTACATTACGTTACATTAGATGTTTTCAAAAAGAAAGTTTCTATTGAGCTAAAACATTATGTAAATATTTGCTCTTTTGCGCCAAACTTATAAAAAGCTGGCGACATACAAATGTAATCCTTAGCAAGCGAAATATTTAAGTTAAAAGAATTAGTTTTGCTTGATTAGTCAGCTACATAAATATATACATGTGTACTCGCAAGTATGTTTGTGAGACTACGTTTAGTCTTAGATTTATAAGGGTTCATTCAAAAATATCCTTTTACATTCGTGTATTTGTGCCTGTGAGTTAATGTGCTGGTATTAAATTCTTTAAACTAGACATTGGAAAACGTCTAACAACTTAATTTAAAATTAACCAAACCAGCTAATGTGATATTCTAGTTTGTAGAGAGTAAACTTTTAGTTAATTGAAAAATCAGACTTACTTTAATGTTATAGCCATGTACCTACAAACTACATGTACACATGCACACATACACACATATATAACTGTGCAAATATATGTACATATACATACATATATGTGTGTAATGCACCTTTAAGCAGCGCATGGACTTGTATGCTTTTAATATTTATCCTTGTAAAAAAAAGGGCACTAGAAAAAACAAAGTGCAAATTTCCCTGCTAAAAAATGTAATGAGAAACTAATTCATGGAACAAGTACAAAAATAAATAAATAACCAAAATATATGTACCTGTATGTATGTATTTAGGCACATACATACATACAAAAATATACATACATACATACATATCTACATATACATATGTATGTTTTTTGTCATTTTCCCAGAGTTAATTCGCTACGTCACATACAATACAACTTAATGTTGGCCAAAGCTAAAGAATGAGTTTTGCAATGAATCGGTTACTCGATTAAGTGAACGATTTCATTTTTTCCCTAGTACTTTGCAGTGCAGTGCACTAGACCTGGAAAATTAGGTTATGGGAGGCAGCAAGTATTTATTTACGGGACAATTGAATGAGTTTTACGACAGAATGAATAAAACAACATCGTAGAGTAGGTATGTATGTATGTCTTTCAGATGGGCCTGGCTTGAATATTTATCAAGTTGCTGCTAGTCTCTCCTCTCTCAATCTTTTCAAATATTTGATTAATCGAATATTAAATACTATAACGCATACACCAAGATCTATTGCACGAATGTTGCCTGAAAAAAGTCAACAAATTGTCCACTTCTTTAAAAACGCATTCAAGTGACTCGGCATTTGGAGCGCTTTAAAATGTACATACATACATACATATATCGCCCCGTTTGTTCTTCTTGATACCTATACCTGTTAAATACGTTTATCCGACTGAAAGTGGACTAATATTCTCATGTTTGGGCCGGTACCTACCAGCTTATTCAGAAGAGGACGAAGAAGTTAATCGAAAATTCAGGAGTATCGTACTCTCTTAACGCTATTAAGCATTAACTATAGCTACTACTGGCCGATTGGCCAGTGAGTTACACAATATATAGAGGAAATATTTTTTAGCCTTGTACTTGTAATACAGATTTCTTGCGCATTTTTGTTATGTCTCTCGATGTATATAAATTAATATTAATGGATGACACACAGTACTCCCTTTTACTCCGCCCCGTAAATAATTTTCACAGCTCTGGCACATTCGTAAAAGCTGGTTTAACCAAAATTGTATCATATTTTAAAATGGTTTATTTCTCTTTTTTTGAGATGTAGACAGTCCAATACCCACGCGTGAGCGTCTTGCGATACTAATTTGGAGTGATTTTGTATATTGATATAAAAAAATTAAAAAAGAAGATTTGTCGTCTTTATTTATTTGATCTTCGATTAGAGCATTTGCATGGTCGCAACTGAGATACATGTTTTTCCAGCATTAAATGGACTTCAAACCACACATTGTCATACGCTGAAGTACGTATGTATGTATTTACATATATACGAGTGTGAAAAATGAAAGACTGTTTTCATACAACGATAATTTTTCTTGTATGGTAGCACCCTTTAAGTTGCCTTGGTTTGACGTACTCATATGAAAGTTTTAACTCTCCTGTTATTAAGAATTGGAGTTTAACAATTTCCCTCTTTTTTATGTGTGGTAGACAAAAGGTTATACATGCACAGCTGCGTGCATAAAAATAGAATTGACAAAAATTAAAAAGAAACTGCTAAATTATAATAAAAATATTACATTTTTTTCTCCTCTTTCTCATATTATTGTGTGTTAAACGTTATTTCAAGACGTGGTAGGTATTTATCAATCATATGATATCAAAACTACTATTTAACAATGTTAAAATATATAATTCTAATAACATTTAAAAAATAAATACATACATATAATCCAAAAACAGAGTTGTGTTGTGTCAATATTTGTTTGAAAAAACTTTGTTTTTATAACCGCAAGATGACGACATCAATTTATGAAAATTTACTGCCAGACATTTTGCACGATAGTTCATAAATCTGATTAATTCGAAGGTCTTATTTTCCTAAATACTTTTTTTAACGTTCCACCGCAGTTGTTCTATATTTTTTTTTTACATATATACCATATATACATGTAAATTAAAGGTCTTAAAGTCTCAAATTCATATTTACTTTTTAATTTCTTCAAAAAACTTGAAAATTAAACAATTATTTTCTTTGCCAATTTGCGGCACCCGTATTTTATGACTGAAAAAAATATAAAGAAATAAATAACGTTACTCTTAGAATTATTAAGATCATTTGTGTTGTGTTTAAATTCTTGCCGTTATAATATGGGACGGGTAATAATAAAGTTACCAGACTAATAAATTAGAGAAAAAAATTCTTGGACAGCATCATGTTCATAGTTTTTGTTTCTTTAGTTTGACAAGCTTAAATTGTATCACAAGCCAAAACGATTAACTATATAAAACAAATAGTTGAGAAAAATAAGAAAGTAGTATAAGTTATAATTGAAAATTCCAGTTCAATTCTAAATTCGAATTGATGATATCGACTGGGTTACTGCAGATGTATCTTGTTTGTAAAGCCCTACTGAAGGTATAAGATGGACAGCATGAAATATGTACATGTCTATTTATGTATATTACAATTTCTTTATATAGGAGTAAAGAAATTAAACGATTTGGTTGTAAAGAAAATCGGTTTTAAATTAATGTTTTATTACAGAAAAGGGTGAATTATTTAAATTTTTAATAAAATTTTGTAAAAAGTTAGTAATAACTGTTCTGTTACAAAGCCAAAATTTAATAATTCAAAATTGGCAAATAGAAGGAGCAGTCAATTGGATTTTTCCCAGTGATTTAACTAAAATTTTATTACGACTTGCATTACAGGATGGAGCTAAACAGTTTGGATTCTGAAATAAATTATTTTTTATGCTGTGGCTATAAACATTTTGTCATTCAGTGGTGTCAATATTTATTTTGTGAGATTTTTACAATATTATCAAAAGTAGCAATTTGGCGTCTTTCGTGTACTTTGATTTTAAAATTTCGAAAAATTCAAAAAGTGGAGTTAATCGATTTGGCATTTGAGCCATTCATATAAGTAGGTAGGTATAGATAGACCCCTTAGTAGTATTTACATATGTATGTACATATATCGGTACTACTGCTGCCGAAATATCAATATTTTAAAAGCTTATGAACACGTATCAACATCTTTTTGTGTTTCCAACCTTGATTTTTTTCCATACCATACCAATCGATTAATTATTAACACAAGTTCAATCGGTATGTAAAAGTACAGATGTGGAAGAACTCATAGATATGTACATATTTATGCATATTAATTCCTGCTGCAGAAAAAAATAAATATTCCTTTATGCTTTTCCTCCTTGGTAATACACACACACACACACATCTATACACACAAATGTATGTGCATACATATTTGTTTTCTTATTTTACTGCATACAGTGTCATAGTTCTTAATGTCTAGCCGTATAGAATTACAGCTGATAGCTCAAAGCTAAAAAAAAAAATAAAACATAAATACACACGTTGGTACCGAAACAAAATGAACAATACAAATTGGCCATGTGCCAAGATATGAATAAGTGTTCATTTTCATGTTTTGCTACTCTTACAAATTTGCACAGAAATGGGAAAAATCTCTTGAAAATATTTTGCTCTTCTGGGAAAAGCTCTACATCTCTTAAATGTGTGTGCGTGTATGTGAGGGGACATTAGCAGAATTAGTACATGCATGAACACTCTTCCATACATATACACAGATATGTGCAGGTTGATATTGTGTCGTAAGGAGGTCCTGAGTGGCAATATTTGAAAACTATAGAAATCCTTTATAGGGTTTGGAAAAATACTCGTATGATTAAACCAAGAAGTGAAATTATTTCAGATGGTGTCCCATTAGGGGTTAAAAGAAAAAAAAAATAACAACGAAAACATCTGCAAAACCATTTAAATTATTTAGAAATATAGCACATTTAATTAAAAAAATTTTTGTCTACTTAAACTATTGGTGGAATATTAAAAATTAGCGAAATTTTTATCTGATGGGGATTCGGCAAAGAATCGATAAGTACTTTTATTCCATATAGAAATAAGATATTGTTTTACATAGAAACAAAACATTGTTGGTTGAATCAAGTGATAACTTTACTAATTTATTTAAGAGTTCTGTTTTCGGGTTCGAAAACATTTTTATTACATACTGCTATATATTTCTCAGCGCTTAATTTGAATGCAAAAACTACGAGTAACTTTTTATTTTTATAAGAAAACTTTTTTCAAATTTGAGGATTTGTCCTACTTTTTTCGATACCAACAATCATCAACCAAATACCAGTTTTGCATCTTAGAGAGAACACAACAGAACAATTTCACGGACAAAAATTTACTATGTAAGTTTTGTTTATAAGAAACAACCCGAATTCTTTCGCTGCATAAATATTTTATACTGCGCTGTAAAACTGTTGCCTCTCTGCTTTGTGTTTTACGTAATTAATAAATATTTGAATTTAAAGATTACTATTTTTCTTTCCCAAATGAAACACTTTTTCATAATGTAAACGATTTGCTTGCCGAAAAGTTTATTTTTAATTTAGTCTGTTTGGCTCTGTGCACTTTTTCTACTCGTGCATGTGCAAGTACCGGAACCAATGTCAATCATGTCATAAGGAAAGAAAATAAGAGAACATGCCCTCAACTTCATACTACTCATTTCTGTTACAATTTTCATCATCATGGACTTCATTATTCAACATTGAATAAATACTGCGGGCAATGACACTGAAACTTTTATTTTGACCATTTGGATTTTGTTCTTAATTAATTATTTATGATGATGGTATTTGTGTGACTACATTGAGAAAAAATATGTTTGTGTTTTTAATTTTTGCATGCGGTGAACAAAATATTATTTTAATATACATACATATATATATTTTTTTTATAAAACAGATTAACATTGTAAAGTGCACAAGAATTTCGAATTTTATAATAATAAAAAAATCCAATAGTAGTACTTTTACACCGAAGCAAAAGCTTGTAGACTTCAATTGAAATCTATTTCAAAATCTAAATACATACATATATATACATACATACATATCTTTTACATCACTTTTTTCCGACATTTATCAAGATTTCCTTTTATTTAAATTTGCATGCATTTCATCTTTTTTTTATAAAAAAATTAATAAAAAAAATACTGTTATTTTTAATCCAATATGAAGAAAATCACAGGTGCCGCGCAAAATCTACTTGCGAATTCACATTTTGTATGGGAAATCTCTTCAAAATCATTTAGATTTGGCGCGAAATCTCATAGTAACTAGATTTCATTATACCGAAGTGATGGGCTATAACTAGCTAAATTGCAAATCTTGTTCGGACAACATCGATCGGCTAACAAGGTGAATCGGTATATTTTTGGTTTAATGCAGTGCGCGGTAAAACACAAGAAAAACTGTTTTTTTTTTGCGAAAAGAAGAAGTCTGTGGAATGAACGTTTATAAAGTTAGTAAAACTTTTATAAAATCAGTAAAGGACTGATTGCCTCTCCAATTGATTGAGCCTGTCTCAAACTAGTTATTATGCAGCGTAGCTAATTTATTTGTAACATAAAAACGTTTGGAAGGACAAGTGATTTTCTTCCTGAATAAGAGCAATTCGAGTTCATAGCAGTGCAGCAACAAATCACAGCTAAACACCAGTTATCTATATACATATATACATATGTATATTGTTTTTGTTAAATATTTGTAAAATGTCATGTGTATATTGTTTTTGTTAAATAAGCGTGAAATGTCAAAAGCAAATCTTTTTCCCACGAGCAGTTGACATTCAGGGAAGGCTTAAACATAAAAATTAGTGCCTTGAATAAGAGCCTACTATTTTTGAATTTCACTTTATTGACTGCGTAGAATCGCACGATTTCCTAAAAAAGAGTAAATTTATCAAAAATGTCAGATAACAACCTTAAATAGTTCACTAAGATTTAAATGTAAAAGAAAAAGGATACTGGATTCGACGAATTTTTTACATTTTTTTAAATTCTTATTCAACGTCAACAGTTCACCATGAAATGTCTTCCATTATTTTAGGATTTTTCCCTTTTATGCTCTGACCGGATTTCTTTTGTACAATTAGAAAATTTTCGGTAACTGTATTTCTTGATGAAAGTTCTTTTAATGTAAATAGTTCATTTAAAGTTTGTCGCTTCGTTGCTTTTTCACGTAGACGAATTCTAATTCTTCAGTGCAGTTTTCCCGTGAACATAAACATCAAGCTGACAGAGTTGGGAACTATAAATTGGTTACAATGGAGTAAGATTTCATTTTCAAAATTTCCTTAATTTAGATTTAAAAACTGATTTTTTTTATTAAATTTTGTTTGTTATTAATTTTCTAATATTTTCTCCTTAAATGTTTCAATAACTTAAGCATTTGGGCGATACATTCTTTCGTCATTTGGCTACCGCAATATTACGTTTGATGCATCGTATAGCGGCAGTTCTACTTACAAAAAGCGGGCCATTGGACATATTATTCTTATACATTTTACTAGATAAGATTATTATTATAAAGAAATATGTTTTTAGGGCGAATTCAAAGCAGGTAGTTTTGTAAATTATAAAATTTAAAACAATTACAACAAAAAGCAAATTTTCCCAATCTAACTAAGTTCAAATACAAGCTGTAAATGAAAGTCACCTGAGTTGTCAAGAACAGCTGTTCTATTTTAGACATTTCAAAACGATATAATAATAAAAATAATACAGTTTGAAGATTTTTGCGGAATTATCGTTGAACTGGTATTTTACTTACTATGAATTTGCCTCATAGTAATAGTACAATAAAGGCGAATTGATAACAGAGCAGAACTCTGCTAATTTCAAAATATATATGTAGGTATATGTTCATAAATTTTTTTTTTGAAATGTGAAATTTCAAACACCAAATTTTCACTACTGAACCGTTGATGTCCGCGCGCTCTGTTTTGAAATACATTGTGCCATCAAATAATTGTTAATCAATTTTCTTATATAACATGTATAACCACTTTGTGCCTAAAGAAAAAGAACTACCAACCCTGCAGCGTATAGACATGAACTTAACAGCATTTAAAATAAAGCGGGCAACATGCAATGTTTACGAGCAAATAACGACAAGTGTGCAAATATCAGAATTCATTGTACGAGTATTCACTGGAATGAGAATTTTTTTTCGTTTTATTTATGTAAATGTCAGCCAGCTTTTATGTGCTTATTGCAGAACAAAAAGGGAACAAAAATGCTGATATGATTGTGTAACAGAATACGAAATTAAAAAATTTGAATGAATAGTTAACACTTAAAGTTTTATTGCCCCCTCCAATGATTAACGTTTAAGAAATGTATCTTAACTGAAAGATTGAGTTAGTCCAAAAATAATGAAAATTCAAATATTGTTGCTGTAACAATACTTTGATTTTCATAGGAAGGAGTAATTCAAATACAAATATGTATGTATGTATGTATGTATGTATTATCCGCGCTGGGAATAAGGACTGACAGGAATATGTGTATACACATGTTCTCGTGTGTTATTAATTATAGAATTGATAATGCCTTTAAATATTAAGACTTGGTTGGATAATATTTAGCAGAGTTGTTTTTTTTCTGCTGGAATAGCACACAATAATCAACTGTCATACATACTTACGTATGATGTTCGACCGCGCATTGTCGAAAGTACTGAGCAGTCAAAACAGTCTCAATTAAATTCTGACTTACTCATCCCTGCATTATAATAAACAAATATCGAAACACTGCTCCTGCTTTCTTACCTCCCTAACCCAGTCCTGGTACAATCCACTGTATATGTAGGGGTCGACCCCTGAGTGCTGGTCCCAAGAACAAAAATATTGGCCAACAGCATATGAATTAATGGATATAGCAGAATAAATATCATCAACTGTAAAAGGTATTCCAATTCTTTAACAATTTTTTGCAACAAGAATTCGACTATACACATACATACATACATAGATATTTTTATTGTTCTTTTCATATCAAACAATTTTAATTTAAGTTTTGTTCTACATGCAAAGTAAGCAGTTGGGATAACAGCTTCAATTTTGCCAAATATTACGAAACGCTTACAAAACATATACATATCTAGTTATTTGTATTTCTTCTACTCCTGGAATGTCCTCACATGCCAAAAATTCTCTATAAATAAATCGAAATATTTTTCTTTTAGTTTTAAGCATCTGGAAGTCGCTGTACTTTAAACACTGCATGACATGTTACAGAAGTGGTGAATTTTTATACAGCCAGAGATTTCGCATTGAAAAGTAGCGAATTAGCGAAGGAATCGAAATTTATTGAATTATTGCGATTTAATGCAATTTTATTTTTCAAGGTGTGTTAAGAGTTATTGAGATTTACGATTTAAAACATTCACTGCCAACTACAAGTCATCTAATAGTCGACGTCCGTATCGATAAGGCCAGCTACGAGATTACTCGTACTAATAATGATTTTAATATGCGCAACATAATTTTAAGGTGGCGTGTCTAGTTATTGTGGCACAGAGAACTTTTTGGTTAAGCTATTGCAAAAAACTCTACGAGATAACTCGTAGTGGCAACAATATAGTACCGTTATGATCTACCTTTTTTCTCCTTGTTTTTTTCGTTTATTTCGTACACAGCAAGTTGAATATAACTACATTTATTATAAGTATCATTTCGGCTGCAGTTTTTAAGTTCAGGGTTTTATGATACGAGGAAATGAAATGAATAACAAGGCCACAGTATAATATCTAGATGAATATCTCTAGACGTGGGTCGGCTTTGGTTAAGAATTTTTGTTAGTGGTGGCATCTATGAGTTATCTCGTACTGTACAAAAGTGTTTATACATAAATAGCAAATTACAAGCTTAATAATACTTTTTAGTGCTTCTTATGCAATATTATCATATTGAATTGGTGTCAGGGGTTGGTTTTAGGTAGCACAATAATCGGGATTGTACTGTAGTACATGCCTCGCAAGAGATTTGTGTGTGTGTTTTTTGTCGTTATGTAATGTGAAAATATTTGCAAAGCCTGAAGCCGGCTAAAAAACATGCTAAATATTATTGTAGCATCGTTTTGACCTGTCACTGGACATGCACATTTAGGCACAAGTGAGACAACCACAAATGTATAGTATAAACATTTTACCATCTTATTACATACATACATACATATGTATGTATATATTTATGTATGTATATGAAACAAATGTTCATTCGAATTTCGTAAATCATTTTATACGCACACAAACATGTTTTTGTACAATTCTGTGCATTTTTTTTTGCCAGTGAGTATTGATGTGTTCAGAAATTACGTGCCAGTATTTATATTTTGGATTTTCCGCCAAAAGTCGCCACTGCAGACGAATTATAAAGTTTCAGTTTCGTTTTTTTTTCAAGCTTAACAAAAGAATATTACAAAATAATTTCGTGTGCAGGCCTGCAAGTGCATGCATAAATAAATCTGTCTGCACAAATGTGTGTAGTTTCTTTTAACATTTATTATGTACTTAGTTTTATTCTTTATTTCGCAGTTTTGTAGTGATGTCGCCAGTTGTCATTGCAAAATGTTCGGTTTCTGTGCTTCTTTTTGTTTGTTTGTTTGTTATGAATACCAACCACTCCTACAATAAATAACAATCTGTATCATCAAACCGTTATTGGAACTTTACAATGACGAGTATGTACTTTTGTACTTTATGGGGTAGGCGCAGTGGTTGTGGGCAATTGTTGTGTGGCGACAAATTTGAAAACGAATAATACGAGTAGGTAATAATAAGAGATTATTGACTAAGATTTGGCAAATTGAAATCATCACCCGGATAAGAACATGTATCTACATACTTACATATATACATACATACAATACTAGTGTAAAAGATGGAAACTTAAATTTAATACCGCTGCTATAAAAGAAAAACAACAAGAAGTAGAATCCATCAGTGGTGGTTTAGAGTCTTCTAAATTATTTGAAACGAACTTGTTTCGTAAAGCCTAGAAAAGGGTTGCAAAATTTTATATTATAAAATTCACTTATATTAACACTAGGAGTCTGTTTTACTATCCCGAAAGTTAAAGTTCGGAAGTATTTCCAACGACCAAAAATCGCACAAGTATTTGCAGTTCATTTTCAAGCTTGAGCGAAAAAGTTAAAAGAAGACGAAACAATTGGCAATACGAAACTTGTTTTCGGTCTTCAAATCAGTTCTTTTCTTGTCGTACCACCAGCTTGCGAACGTTAACATGCACGATCGTGAAACGGAGCCCAAAAACTTTCAAAAATACACATTTTCGACCTTACCTTTCCATTTTCTTTCCAACATTAGCCGCATTAACAAGTTCCGATGGCCATCGCAATAGGGAAAGTAAAAAGACCGATTGTATTCAGCGATGGCTAATTTAATTCGCCGCCCTTTCAAATAATGTGTCAACCGAAAATATCCTTTAACGATAGAAAACTGACTAAAAGCAAAATTAAGCTAAATATGTATGTACATACATACATACTTATGTACAGATGATTATTCGATCTTACAATAATATTAAAGATCTGTTGTTCGACATCGCCAGAAGATTTAAGGCTCTCATATATGTATATGGGCAGTGTTGCCAATACCAATATTTCTCCAACAATGAAATCACTAGGAAATCCATTAATACGAACACATCTGCCACTAAAAACTAAACTTACAATATCTGGTAATTATTTGACAATGGCTATGAAGAGAGTTCTAACGACTGTCAGAGGTTTAACAATAGCTATTGTTGTGTTTTACAATGGATTGGTAATACTTTTTCTGACAATGTTGTGAGACAAAAATTGTCATTTTATACAACATTAAGACATATTTAGACATGTTTTGGCAACATATTGGAATTAGACAACTTATAACTTCAGCAAAGTATTAAGACAAGCTAAAAACTTTGAAAACTAAACGAATTAGAAGAGAGTATCGTTTGATGTCGCTGTGGTGTTTACAAATTACAATATTGGCGGAATGCCCCTAATGTGCATACATGTCATTTAAATAAATATTCTACGCTCTTTCTTAAATTTTTTTTTTAGAAATCTGCTTGTTAGTAGAAACACTAACATGATTTTATGAGTGGCCAAGTGAAGAGACATTTATAGTATTTTAACAACCCTTTTTTTTATTATTTTAGTCCCCATTGTATCTTTTTCAAATGCAAAAATTTAGCATCATCTTTTTATGACCCTTTTTTTCTGATGGCTTTAAGTAACTTTATATGTGTAGATAAACAAGCATGAGCAAATAGTTGTTAGGAGAATTTCCGATATTCTAAAATTTTATGCAGGCGGAAATTTTATAAGAACCTTTAATTGCTTAAGCGAAGGCACTTAGTGCCACAAAAACAAAGATAAAATAAATAAACAAAAAATTATTTGAAATAAAACTAAGCAGACGCTATTTAAGAAAACAAATGGCCAGTCATTAATTCAGCAAAATCCCAGTATTTTTAAATCTTAAATATAATAATAAAAGGAAAAATATTTTATTGAACAGGGCTTAAATTATTAAAAAAAAAGTAGTTATTATTATCTTTTTGTTGAAGCCACCCAAAGTTGAAGCAATAAGACAACAATTTTATTGAAACTTTAAACTTTTCTTTTGTAAATTGCGAATAGATAAAAAGATTTCGGAACTTATAAGCGAATAGCTGAGAGTTTGAAAAATATCGAACAAACTGAATACACTTGCAGCAAGGAACAAAAATCTTTCTGAAAACTGCTTTATATAGACTGAATTTTGAAAATCGGTAGTAGATATTTAAGCGGACAATAGTGGCCGTTTTTTAGCCGATGGAGTTTTGCAATTCTCTTCACGCTTTTTTATACTGTCGTTATTTGGCCGGTCAAAAAGTTTTAAAATTATCACTAGTCTTTGAAAGCTTTATTCTATTCTATTTTCGCCATTGCAAAATTATTAGTGATATATATATGTATATTATTTGTGATAATAATTTTTATAAAGAAAAAATATGCTCTATAAAAATTCGTTTATTTGTGAACATTTTATGTTTCTTATTATTTTAAAAATGTATATAGAAAAATAATAAGAAAAAATTTACTTAATAAGGAATTTACACTTTTCATTAGGTTACAAGATTGTACGACTAAGATTTCACTAATGAAAATATAGTGTTAAAAGCAAATACAGAGACGTGATCAGGACATTCGTACTATCAAAACGGAAGTTTTGCAATGTTTTGTTGTCTTATATAGTCTCGATCCAATGTTAGAACAGGTGAGGAAACATATTAGTAATTTTACATAAGATATAACTTTATATATGTATGTATATTCTAAAGTCTTAAAGTGGAACGGCATTTCACTTGTTGTAACATTCCTATGAGTTTTATTCATGTGCAATATATCACGAATAAGAAAATAGAAAGGGGAAGCTATTATGATGCATTAAAAAATGGGCTGGAAAGCATTTATTTTAGTACTTATGCTGAAAAATCTGTATTTTAAAAGCATTTTAGTCTGCTAAATAAATAATAAAATTAAATAAAAAAAATTTATGATTTTATTCCGATATTTAATGATTTATACAACGTGCTGCACTCGATTTGGGGTCACAGTCCAGCTGATTTTGGCGATTGGGGAGCTAATTGATTATTTATGTGATTTTCAAACTAGTGGAAAGTTTTAACAATGATTTTAGGTCCTGCGAGAGTTTATTTGAGTAAAAAACTAAGCTGAATATGCGATATGGGCACAAAACATAGTGTGGGGACATTTCGGTGCTAGAATGTGTTGCCAGTTACGAATTGATCTGTCAGCTGTCCGAAACTTCTGTGATAAAAAATTATTCATTTATTTTCGATAAAGAAAAAATGGTGACTATTAAAAACTGAAATTCGAACATTTTTGTCATTAGGGTTGATTTTTGGATCTAAGCGATTTTTTATTTTGGCATCATGCATTTTGCTTTGTTACGAGTTTCCCGGCCAGTTGATTGGTCCCAGGTGGATTCCAACATTCTCGCAAACAATTATTTAAACAACACAATTTCAGAAGCTTTTGCTAATTTTTCCAATATTCTGATCGTTTATGAAGCTGAACTATAATCTTGTTTTTTGCGTGCAGCCTCTATATAAAATCTTAATTTGTTTGGTCCGGGCTCCCTTTAAATTTCCTGCGGTTAAATGACTCGAAGAAAGCAAAAAGCCTTATGCTAAAAAATACCTCTACGTTTATGGTGCACGAACTCTTGCTTGGTTTTTTTATTTTCATATTTTTTATATTTTATTATTAAGAAATTTATTTTTGTCATTTAATACTTTCTTAAAACACACAACATGGCTTAATATGAAGCTTGTCTTTGTGGTCGTTTTTTTTTTAGTTTTATAGCAAAAACAGCAACTTTAGATCTAAAATAATTTTTCTTTATAAATTGTTGCTGTTAAGTTCGTAGATCCATTTATTGCAGTTTGATTGTTACTTCAGTTCGCCATATTTCTTGCGATTTCTTTGAACATCTGTCTTGTATTGAGCCTGAGCGAATTTGTGTGTGTGCACGTGTGTGTATGTGCTAAAACGTCATATTTTGTGCTGCACATGGATACAGCAGAGAGTTATTTCGGCCTGATTTAGTTTGTGGCTTAAAAGGAAAGTAAACAGGCGGTCTAGCATGTTTGCATATTATTATTATTTTTTAGAAAAAAAAAACTGATTTTCATTTGTCATTTAATCAATTCAACATAAAGTAGCGACAAATGTTAATTTTTCCAACTTTCTGATTTCAGTTATAACTTAATATGTATGTATGTGTAGTATTCAGGGTTGCCAGGTGTAGTATTCAGGGTGTAAGCTCACGAAAATGTCAGTAAAAATCTTTTATTAAGTAATAGATTTTTACAGGCGCTATGCGATAGGAAACAAATCTGGTGACATCATTGACGTGTATGGCACGATTCAAAACAAAAAATATTACATATAAAGTTCCAACTTCTTTACATTGTCTTAAAAGGGAGTACCGTAGAACCTCGAGAAAGTGAATCGAGGAGTTCCTAGAGTTAAACATCCATATATTGTATTTGCAATGAATTTTGTTGACCTTTTGTTTCATTTGCATTATTCAGTTTAATTTAGACTCAGCTCGGTGCTCACCGCTCTTGCTCGGTCAGATCGGCAGATTTTACTGAGCTAGTTCGTTCAGTAGTCCATTCTGTGGATCAGATAATTTGAATTACAGATAATCAAATCTGACAAATGACCAAGTCTGTCTTTATAGTAATGAAAAGGATACAAATATACATATGTACATAATTCTAGTTTAAAGAATAATATACATGCATACTTATATGTATTTATGTATATGTATGTATGTAGATCACAAATTTCATGTTTAGGGGAAGCGCAAAATTTAGAAGTGCTTTGTGCGCTCGGCGATTTTCTGCTGTCGTACAAGCTTTTCAAGGAAGGCTGAGAAGTTGCAAAGGACGATGCCTACTCTGGAACAACCGCTGAAGATGTTGAAAATCTAAGGACTAAAACGGCAATAGTTGAAAACGATAAAAATGGGCAAGTTAAAGACGTCTGACCTATTGATTCGATTAAATCCGTGTATATAATTTTGTAACAATTTTATTTTATTTCATTTTATTTAATTATTCGAAATCCTATTCACATTTCGAACCCAAAACGAAGTGTGTGTAAGAAAATCAGAAATCCTTTTCCACAATTTATGATCTCAGTTCCACGTTCACGCTTTCAAACCAACATTTATTAGTCATCATGAACAGTTTTGAAATTTGATATTTCATTTGAGAGCAGAGACAGAAACTGGTTAATAAATATGTATGTACATATACATATGTACATGCATATATACTTACATGCCTATACATACATATGTATGTAAGTACGTACATAGTATGTACTATGTGTGCGTAAAGGGTTTTACAATGTAAAAACTCTTTTGATATTATTTGAAAAACAAACAATTAAAAGAAAGTTGATTTTGGAGCTGTGGAGAAAAAAACGCTGATTGCAATTTAATTTTAGATCTTGCACAATTTTTGTTTGTTATTCGCATGCAAAATAAAATTTAAAATATTTCCAGCGTTCTGTTGCACATTTGAAGTGAATAGAATAAATAAATTATATTTTTTATAGCACTTTATTCACTATTACTTTTTTTATTTGAAGTGGCCTTGAGCAAGTTACACGTATGAATACATACATGCATACATACATATGTATGTGCATACATGCATATGTAAATGCCGGCATGCATGCGCATGTTTGCATGTGTATTCGTATAAAGAATAATCATGAATTACATTAGATAAATATATTACGTACGTATTTTTATTTGTTTGCATTTAAATGCAGCATAGCGTACTAAACCAGAACAGGTGATTAAGAGCGCTCAAATGCAAGCCAACAAAAACCCCTCACTCTGTCTCAATACTGCCAGTATTTTGAAGTATAAAATCCAATCAAATAATGAATGTTAGACATATTACAAGCGAATTAATGTGTAAAAATTAACATGCATACAAACACATACATACATTCACACATACATATGTATGTATGTATGTATGTATGTATGCACAAACAATGGTACAAAGTACTTGATTCAAATGCTCGAGCATATACATACATACATATGTACTGCTTTAAAGAATGAAGCCATACATACATACATACATAAATAAAAGACAAACTTACATAAATACATATACATACGTACATATATACACAGATATACGCATACCTATTATTCATTCGGATGTCGGATTTTTTTTAATGCGGCTTTTAATTAAAAAGTCTTCCATCCACTCAATTATAACACAGCCTTTTTGGCACTAAATGCGATGGACCTATGAAGTTCATATGGTGCACCAACTCTACTTAATGAAGTTGTCAACGAATCACCTCCATCCACGTGTGACGCACTTATATAAATAGGTGGGAACTTCTTGCGATAACTCTTAGCCTGTACTTGGAAGTTCAGGTAATCTAGTCCCTTTTACCAATAATTACTTAGACAGTAAAAGGAAGACGAGGATCCTCGAAATTTTCCAGGAACTTTAACCAGGCACACTTCTGCTTTCCTTACGAACAACAACAATATTTTGGCACAGCACTTCGAGGACTTTCGGATCACCGAATATAGACCAGTACAGTATCTACCAAAGTTTCTTCTTGCGTTTATAGGTTTAGGTCACAGCCAGAATGTTTCAGCCAATGTGACTAAAACCAGGACCCAGGTTTCGAAAGAACCTACATAAACGAAAACATATATGCACTTTGAAACCCCTTCCTCTCTATACCTCAGTAAGCGGAGTTCCTCAGCTTGAAATACATCAAGGCAACACCCGTGATGGAAGAGTAAAATGTTTCGGTGTGATCGTGCAAAAGACAACGAAATTATCGACAAATGTTAAGGCAGGGCTCTGCGCTAAGAATGTGTCAGTAAAAATCGGCGAAACCATTCAATTGGCATCGACTATAAGGAATTCGATCTACATACATATGTACATCAGGTAGTAAGCTGCGAAATTGGTGAGTCAATTTAAAGCACATTGCACAGGAAAGGAACTGCGCAGCTCTTGAATGCGTGCACAGCACGATGTAAAGAGTCACAATAGCCGACTTTACCAGGCATGCTATCTGGGCCAGAACCGGTAATTGTACCATTGCACTTTAATACGACCTACAGAATTCAATTTATGAATTAAATAAAATACCGGTAGACATTCGATGTAACTACCCAGCAAAAACTGCAAATGCGACTGAAATATCTTTTGAGAATATTTTGACGCCCTTTGGATTTTTTAAGACGTTTCGTTCGTCTTACGGAAACACGAAACTCTACTTCACTGCTTCATATAGTATTCTCTGCTCTCTATCACAATCGAGAGTCAGAACCTTGTATAATTGGCCATTTACTAACCTACTCTTAGAACAACGTTTGCCAGCCCAAGATCTCAGTGAACAAACATATACACACATACATACATGTGTATGTTTGTGCGAGTATAAGTATAAAATCAGTTCTTTTCAAGTCCCCGCCGCAAAAAAAAACCTGAATCAGTAATTACCGACAAAAAATTCCCCAATGCGTTCTTCTTTATAACAACTTAAATGTTCGCATTTTCAACTGAGATTAGAAAACTTATAGCAAATTGGTCTTTTATGTTTCAAACGTTTATTCCTCTAACAATTCTGTAATCGCTTTTCTAAAAACGACAATTTAATCTAGCAGTTTTTCTATAAATTGTTCAAAGCAAATACTATGCATCAATTATTCCGACATTTCACTTCATCTTTTTTTTCCTGAGCGTTTTTCTGCACTTCAAATTGAAACGAATTAATTCTGCGAACATTCAACTTACGAGCACGAGTACGAGTACAAGTTGTTTTCTTTGTGCTGAGACTTGGTTTTAGTTACGACCCCAGAGTTGTTTGTTCTTGTGCTGCTTAAATACAATACATTTTTCAATTGTTGCAAAATATGAAATCAATATTTATAATCGTCTTTTAAAAGGGGGGAATAAAGGCAAAAGAACGGCAATAAGTGTGTAGATTAATCTAATTATAGGTTTTTAACTTTTCCGGTGATTTTTCTAGTGGTTAATTGTTAAGGTCAGTCGATTATCAAGCGTTCCTACAAACATGCACTTGTGCATGTATGTATGTATGTATGTGTGTATGTGTATGCTCAAGATATTAGACCTAATCATTTTGGATGGAGATTATAAAATTGTTTTTAACTAAAAATAAATTTGGTTCTTGAAGAATCGTGTGTTGGCGTTGATCGTGTTTGAGGTGGATCGCGTAACAAAAGGCTATTCTTGTACGCAATACAACAGATCCTCCTCGATGGTATATTTGAAACTTGGCCAGTGTGCTTACTGCCGTATAGAGCGGAAGGGGTTTCCCCGTTGGGCACGGCAACCAAAACTCTCGGAAGTTCATGTATGACTTCAGTTGTGCAGGTCAACTAACAAAGCAATGATCCCGATGTTGATCACAGCTTGATCATGCATGATTGAAACTTCCTTCGAGTTGAGTTAGAACATTCGGGTTCGTTAATTGGTAATGAGCAAATTTATAATACAAATGTTACAGTTCATGCTTTTGTAATAATTTTATAGTTCCATTAATATTAGGAGCTCCAGACATAGATTTCCCACGAACAAAAAATTAAAGTTTTTGACTTCTTCCTCCCAGCATTAGTACGTTTATTAATAAAAAGTATAGTAAAAAGTGTAGCTGGTATAGGATGAACAGTTTATGCTGCTTTATCTTTTTTTCCTATTTTCATAAGAACTAAATGGTGGGACATTACAGGCTAGTCTGGTTAACGCCTGTCGTTCGTTGAAGATTTCCAGCTACCAACTCAGGTGCCTCCATTAGCCCATACAACAAATCCATATTAATACAAAATTGTTGGGGATATTGGCTCAATTGATGTTGGACTGTACATTCTCGAGGGTATGCCTGTGGCAATATTCGAGAGTGTAAGGAACTATATTTTCAGATGATAGTTATTTTGTTGTTTTTGTTACAACATGAGTGGTTCTAATGCTTGAATATATAAGATCATATTCATGCAGTATAGAAGTAATTATATACATATATGGATGTGTATCAAAACGAAAGGAGAAACTGCGTAGATTTGGGAGTACCACTAAGTAGATATTTGTTGAAGTTAAATATGGAAGCAAGATTTTGTTCAATATTTTTTTTAAAGAAAATTTCTTCTGCTAAAAAACTACACAATTATGGTTTTGAGAATTGAAAACAGTTTGAAAATGATCAGCTATAAGTTTTTAACCACATATTTTGTCTACACATTTGGTTATCTAGTGCGAGTATGTTGCACATTTATTGTGCAACGTTTTATCTAGAACTCTTTTAGGTTTTCAAACACTTATCTCAAGTAGACCACATTTCCTTCTAGCGCAATGTTCAGCAAATTACGTAGTTCTTTTAGCAATCATCTTTCAAATATTATTATTGTTATTCTATTTAAGTTTGTGCAGAAGAGAATAAGTAACTTAAGAAGTGAACACTGCACATTGGGCTGAATATTGACCAAAATTATAAATTGTTTTTTTCCCCTTTAATTAATAGTGACAATTAAATAATAAAATTAAATTATTTACGAGTAGTTTTTATTATTTATTTATTAATTTATAACTTTCAAAGTAAAATGATAAGTTAAAAAAAATTAAAAATGTTTTCCGCACAATAATTATGAGTAATTTTTTACTTTAGCTGTACTAAAAACTTATTTTTAGTAAATCGCATTATTCAACCCAATGTGCATCGTTTTTGTTTATTGTATTTTTCATCACAATTGCGGCGCATGTGAAAGAAGCCATAAAATATAATTTTTTTTCTTTACCAATTTTACGAGTATTTATTATGCTTCCGTCAACAGACATAATTGTTAACAATTCTCTTTATATTGTAGCTTTTAACATGATCAAATGTTGAAATAAACATAATATTTGTATAAAATTGTTTGGCAAGTTTCATTACAGCATAAAATGCAAAATAATTGAGCATTAGTTGTTGCATGCCGCTCTTTTGATTTATCGATGAGCACTAAATGAAGTACTAAAAAATCTTTTAGTCATTTAGAAAAAAACCTATTCTGAATGAGCGAACGATTTCCGTTTTTAAAAAGTGTTGTGCAAAGTAATGATAATAAGATAATAAGTATTTTTTCAAAACTAAAGCAAAAGTGTCACAATCATTATTATTATATGTATATTGATCACAATCGATTCATTGTTGCTTAAATCACAATTGTCGGCAAATATAATGACAATGAAAAAACTGCCGCCACCAGAAGATAAATTGTCAGTACAGACGTTTGCAAGAAAATTTTCCAATTTCATTGCCAAAGAATTGTTTTACAAAAAATATATCTGCCAACAAAAATTGCCAGTTCATATGGCTGTAAGATTGTTGTATGGTAAAAATTACCATATCCGTTGTCATGCACAGCCAGATGACTTCAAACATTTATAGTCAATGACTGGTGTATTAATTTAAAAACATGGCAACTATCTGACAGTAAGAGTTTAGAATATTATCACGATTGTCAGACATCTAACAACATTGTTATCTTATCGTAAGATTATATATAGACATATTTTACTGACAATATTGTAAGATCTGTCAATCGTCTGTGCATAGAATTACTCTAGAATCGAAACACGACGAGAGATACATTGAAACCGAAGTAACAATTTTGAATTAGTTTTTTGTATATCCTTTATTCATCTTCACTTCATATTTAGTTTAAAAATTAAACGCTTCTGACTCACCGTATGCGGACATAAATATTCGAATTGCATTTAATTGTTCGATCTCGTAGCCCTTAATAATAGAGGTAGAAAAGAAAAAAAAAATTGTATTTCTGCCCGGTTAATCGATGTTGCCAGTTAATCGAATTACGGACAATCGAGACCCTACTGTATAATTATTTTTTAGTCCAATATAAGGACAAGTATTATTGCTTAATTGAAATTCGTGTGTTTTGTAAATTAATTTTTTTAAATTCAACATTAATTCTTATACCAGAACTGTTTAAGCAAACAGAAGCGGCAGTAGAAATAAAAAAAATATAATATTTAGGCGTATAAAAAAATTTTAAATAAGTATGAGTATATTTTTTAGAAAAATTTCTTTAAAATTAAAAGAAAATTAATTAACGTCTTTTTAAAAATACTTTATCTTTGATCGTTTCAAATTTCATGTTTTATAATTCTGTAACGTATGGAAGTATTTTTTATTTCTAAGCAGCCATTAATCAAAGCATCTAACAAGCGTAAAAAATGCAATAAATTGTTGTACACACTCGTAGAAGGTGACTGCCCAAGCAAATGAACAACCTTCGTCAAGCGAAAACAAAATTAATACTTTCAGTTTCTGGTTTATTTTTCACTACAAAAAGGTGTAGAAAACACACAAGAAATGTAACGATTTAAAAATCAAAAACACGTCTACAAACATGGCAAACTAGACAACAACAATGATAAATTAAAAAGGCATCATGTTGAATTTACGTTTATGTAAGACAGATTTCTAAGCACAGATTTCTAAGCACATGAATACTCTTAAAAATTTATGAAAATTTAATTTAATCTTGCTTCCAGTCGCACAAAATTAGATACCGATAACAGTGCAAACTCGAACTGAGCGAATCTAAATTGTTGGTTTCACTTTAACAAATACAGAACTTCATATGTTTTTATCGAGTTTGGGGTTCTTTTTAAACTTGCTTTTAAGTTGGCATTAATGGATTACAACTTTGAGTAACATCCTTACGTCATATCAATATTTTATATGTATTTTTATAATACAAAACAGGTAATATATATATATCATATCTTTAGCTGGGGGACAATTAGCTATTTCATGGTCGCCATACCAACCGTCAGCACCCAAGGAGATTCAAGCTCAGGATATTGTGAATATTAAGTTTTTCGCAGTAATACTTTAATCATTCCACCACTGAGATCTTCTTATATTTTGTGACTTAAATAAATTTTCTAATTTCTAATTTGTGTGTTTATAAATTAACTTTTTATTTTCTTTGCATATTTTTACTTTTGGCAATTGTTGTGCTTAGCGGACATGATAGTTTTGTTCATTAGATCCATCTAAATCATCTAAACATATTGTGGCCATGACCAACCAAGTTATAGCCATGACCTAAAAGCTAAGCTAGTTATAGCTATGAGCTAAAAGTTTTATTGGTTCGAATTTTTATCTCTACACTTTTCTTTATCATATTTTACGTATGCAAATTGCTTTAATTTTACTTTCTTTAGTTTTTTCGAGAAGATTTAAAACGCCCACAAATGGAGACACAAATGAGAAGTAATTTTAAACTGTCATTTCAAATGTCAAACATTTAGTATGAAAACATTTGCAATCGACTATATAAAACGAGCCAAATCAATCCCTTACAGCCTGCAGCTACCAAGTTATTGTCACAACCAACCATACTATCATATTATTTTGCTTTACAGTGTTAAATTTTAGTTTTTGCATAAAAGACAAACTCTTATTTGAGTCTCTAATTTCTTATTTTGTCGGTATTAAAATCGTTAGAAAAAAACGAGCCAGATTTATTACAAATAAATAATATTCAACTTTTACTTGTTACAATTAATGACTCCAACTCAAAACTGATTTTCAATGCATTGCACTTTACCACTTCATGGCAATAGTTTTTAAACTAAATATAACTCAGTGGATAACCGGTTGAGAAATATTAGATTAAACTTTATAATTTAATTTTTATGATAATTATAATTGGCAAATCAAAACAGAATTCTCACAGTAATACTAACACAGTGAACTGTGAAAAGAAAGAGATGTTTAAGTAAAAGTTCACATTTTTATGAAAAAAATTATTTCATATATGGTTGCTCGTCTTTGTTTGGATAAAAATTTAAATTATGCGGAAATATAAACCGATTTAAAAGCACTTCAGCGGTGTTGAAGAAGTATTTTTTGTCTCCAGTTTTTGTTTTAAATGTTTTATTTGTGGCATTTGAGATCTGCATGTTTATAATTATTTTAATTGCTATAATTTTCGTTCGTTGAATATTTTAGAGTTTTTTCCTTTTCATGTTTTCGAGACATTTGTTCCAATTCACAAATCGAAACAATGAAATCAAAAACTCAAGACTTCTGGGTTTCTGGTTGTTGAAATATCGTTTTTTTTTGGTTTACAATTTGCAGCAATTAACAAAGTTTCGTTAAAAAGATGACACTAAGCTCGCGATTTTAATAAATAACTTTGTAATGCGGTGTCGTCATGAAAAGCTGTCGGATGGATGGTTGGTTGGTTTGTTCGTTGTTGTAAGTAATTTTCACGCCGTGTTAAACAAGTAAATTTAACTTTCATATTAATGAAATATATTCATATGTATGCACGTATATATGAACATATGGATTTAAACTAAAGTTTTGAGAATTTTGTTTCACTTTCAAATAACAGAGATAGAGAGGGAGAATATGAAAAAAATATATGTTTTAATATATCTTAGTTTGAAATACCAAAGTTTGAAGACCCTATATACAGACCAGTAAACAATTTTTCTTAAGTAAAGTGGGAAAGTGGAACAGTTTCATTCATTTTTGTCGCCTATAATTTATATATATGAACTGATACTTGGATGAATGGATGAAATCCATATTTCAAACGATACTAAATCTAAAAGAACAAAAATAATGTGACAACAAACTATGCTGGTGGAGTGACCGCCGTTCCGAACCATTTCTGTAATTTTGTTGTTGGCTTAACTATGTACATACATATGTATGTATGTCTTTAACAATATCATATTTTACTAAAGCACATATGTATGTAATTCTTATTCCAAAAGCATTTTGTTTTTTTTTTGGAAAAGTTTTCCTGCATCGAAATATTTTAAGGTCAACAACATAAACAATCGCACACCCAAACGTTTACTGCAAGAGATTATAAGATGTGAGCCGGCTGCATCAATTCACTTTCTCACAAGAAATGTACACATTTGTCTGGCAAAATAATTATTTATTTTTAACTGCCCGCCAAAATGTCACTTCTCTTGCTTTCATAATAAATGAATATGTTTCAGCGACCATTAAACCCATTGCGTTGTTACTCTGCCAATGAAATAGTCATTACCGGGCACTTAAAATTCTATAGACATTTTAAAGGAAACATCAAGTGGCGAATGCGTGACCAGCGAAAGTTTTTTTTCTCATTATTGATGGGTACTCGTATGTTTTCTGACTTCTTTTCTTGAAATACTGAAATACATACATACATACTATGTATTTATATTTAAAAGTTTTTGTTTTCAATTTGGGTGGATTTAGAGTTTTGCTTTATTTAGGCTAAACACTTTTACACGTGCACATACATATCGTTACCTGAAATGCAAAAGGGCGTAACAACATATTTCAAAATTTTACAGGAGAGACAAAAAACTCCAAAAAATCAAAGATTACGAAGCTGGTGTTGCAATTTCTTCAGTACAGCATTAAATTGCGATGATGCATTTATTTCGTAGAAAAAAAAAATCTTTAATCGTCATTTTTATTAGATGTGGGTTGCGCCCTTTTGGTTTAAGAAAAAACCAACTTTGTTGTTACGACCTTTTGATTTTCTTTAATAAAATGGTTGTTATTGACAGTAGGGCTGTAAAAATGTAGGAGGACATGTAATTCGATTTGCTCTACAATAATAAATGAAAAAACCCATTTTGAATTTTTTGGTTGTTACGCCCTTTTGCATTTCAGGTAACGATATGTATGTATGTATGTATGTATGTATGTATGTATGTATGTATGTATGTAGTGCAAAAGTTTTAATATTTACATATTTCAAAATAAATGCCAATTTATTAATCGTAAAAAGTTGCCATAAACTGAAATCAATCCATAGTCTAAGCAGAAGAAAGTGTAAGAAAATATCACGTAAATAATTATTACAACTTTGTATTTGAAATTATCTTTCAAGTTGACACCAAATGTTTTGTGACAAATGAAAGGCACGTGTTGGCCTTAAAACATATACAGAATTAAAAAGTGAGGTTAAGTTCAAAAAACTATTTAGATTGACTGTAGAAAAGGCACAAAAATAATATGTGTATGTGTATGCATACATACATACATACATACATATATCTTTTAAAATCATGTGTATGTATCCATTTTCTAAAAAGACTCTACTTTGCACTGAGTCCAATTCTTATGTTTCAAAATAAAATTCATTTAAAAATAGAATTTACAGAACTGTCGACCTTAATACAGAAAACATACGATTTTCACAAAATTTTGATCAAAACGACAAATTCACATCAATAATATTGAATCGTAGGGATGTAAAAATCTATTGACCGAATAAACAAATAAATGAAATAAATAAAAAATTAGGCGAGAATATACATATGTATGTATGTACATGCATACGTATGTATGTATGTACTTTTGTTTACTGTGAATCGAAGTAATAAAAGTACAATATTACTAACGAAACTTAAAAAAGAATTTGAATAACTATCCAAAAAGTATTATGCTGGTTTTCCAAAATTTTATGTAGCACGAAAAGGCAAGCAAAAACCTTTGAACCCTGTCTGATGGACACCTTGTACACCCATATTGATTAAGTACTATTCAAAAGGACACCTGTTTAAAAGTCCAATTATACCAAATTGTATGCCACAATGAAAGGAGAACGCGCACAATATAAAAATGCAACACAGAGGAGAAACCTAAATGGCGTTTTACTAAAAAAAAAACTTGTTTTGACACACTAAGTGGGTTTTCCTATGCAGGGTCACATATTATATTTGGATTTCAAAACTCTGATTGTTGTTTAATAAACTTTTTTAAAATTCTTCTTATACATACTTACAGATATAATATAAACATACATATGTAGTTATATATGTATGTATGTATGTATGTGTAGTTATATATGTACATATGTAGGTACAAGAAGTGCTCAAAACAATAATTTTCTTTGCAATTTAGCGAAAGGGTAAAACTTGTATGATGTATGTAGTATATCTCTGTGTAAGTACTTATGTATTTACATACATATGTACATATGTATGTATGTGAGCATGTACATATGTATGTATATGTTACTAATATATCCTTAGGCCTGTTAACACATATCAGACAATTATTTGTAATTCAACTTGCTGACTGATATGCTGACTGTGTATTAATTTTACCACCTGCGACGTTATCAAGGCGCCATATTACATCTGACATGCTTACATATATGTACATTGTACATACATATGAATACGTATGTATGTACATATTTTATTTTATTAACAGAAATATGAGTTAATTAAAAAAGAAAATTACTGACATAAATTGTAATTGGGTAAAATCTCAAACTTTTGAAAAAAAGCTAAAAGAATAAATATAGGGTAAAACAGTCGGCGTCCCTT
This sequence comes from Epicampocera succincta, assembly GCA_932526305.1. Classification (NCBI taxonomy): domain Eukaryota; kingdom Metazoa; phylum Arthropoda; class Insecta; order Diptera; family Tachinidae; genus Epicampocera; species Epicampocera succincta. The sequence continues at coordinate 68,379,251 of OW052034.1, forward strand.
ATGCGTCAAGAAAAATACAATTTAATAGCTAACAAAAGGCAAAAGTTGAATTGTTATCATGCTAAATTATAAAGGTTTTAGGCTTGCATTTATGAAAACTACAATTACCCTTACCACGGGCCCTGCCACCGGTACTACTGACTTATTGTGCACTTTAAAAATTTCCGTGCTATAGACATTTAACACGTAGTTACGTGCCATTGAAAATGCACTACAAGTAAAACTGATTAAGTACTAAGATTTGGGGACATAGTATGTATGTATAAATACATATGTACATTGGGACCAGATATTTATTGCTGACAATCAACTGCTTTTTTGCAATAAAAAAATAGTTCTATAGACAACTAAAATATGTTGAGAGACTGAACAAAATCGGAGCCTTTCTGTGTATAGTGTAGACGCTTTATGGACAATATAGCCGAAACCATTTTGATGTCGTTCTTTATCTTTTAGTTGACTTAGAGAATATGTTAAGTACTGTTTGCTCCGCGAAATTATACAGACAGTGTTTCAAGGCGTCGAGAATAGAGAAAATAGTCAGGATTAGCGTTAAAGTTGGCGTGTCGATTTTTATTCGCAGAAATACCTATAAATTCTTATATGGATAATGGATTTGAAAGTTTTGATATTATTAGTTCTGCTTATAATATACCAGTCAGTATACATACATATGTACATATTTTGAGTAGTAGCCCGAGCTAAAGCCATTTTTGTATCCACAGCAATTCCCATCAGTCGATTAAAGTTAAAAAAGCCTGTGGGTTAGCAGCCAAATTTTTGCATCTCCAGCTTTCTTTTTTAATACAAACCATTTACAAATATGGAGGGTGTAGGGTGTACAAATCATAAAAACTGGTATTACTGACATTAAGAATAATATTTTTTTTGGTATTAAGCTGCATTTGTAATTCTATGCTGTTGGTAAGTTGCATGCACTGAATATGTATGTACAAAACGTACGTAATGTAGAAGTGTGTGTATGTGTTTGTTTCATTCACTCATACATACATACATACATACATATGTAGGCTCACTTGTAATTCTTGCAGGCAGTAACTCACTCTTTCGCATAAATTTCAATTATTAATTGCTTAGAGAATGCAGTAAATTTCAATGAAAACGAAAGCAAAAACAAACAAAAAAATAAAACCAAAAGCAAAAAAATCAAAAAACCATTAAGATTTTCAACGACTTTCTTTGTCGCCACGCGATTACACTCGTTCTCCGTTGTTCCAATCACCCACCTCTCCATTAAAATAAAATAAAAGAAAAACATCATGGCTGCAGTTGAAATAATTTTGTACGTTGCATATTTGTATGTTTAAGGCAGCGTGCAATAATAGTTGTCCGTCCGCCGGTACGCTTTAGCAGGCATTCTTAACAAGCGCATAATAAATGAAGCCAAACATCGTGTGACGACAATTCCGTGGAAGTGAAAAAAAAAAAACAAAATTTTTGTAGAAATTGTATTTATGCTCCATGCCATTTAATTATATCGTATCTGTTTTCCTACTGTCTGTCTGCTTTTCGTCTGGTTTTCTTGGTGTCAGTCGTTGGGTCTTATAAACACAAAAAGTGAATTGTTTTCTCCTGCGTTTTTTGCTATTTTTTCCTTCTTGCTGTATTATGCCTTTTGGGGTGGAAGAAGTATTGTATATACATACATACATACATACATATGTACATAATTGTCAAGCGACCAAATCAATGCGGAAAGAAGCCAAAAATTCTTCAAACCCAAACAGACAAACTGAAATAGCGAATACAAAATGTCAAGTGGTGTCGAAGTCTGCTGTCCTCCGTATCGTTCATTCAATTATTTGAGAGGAGGCAGCATTGCACTTAAGTTGACATTTTTCGTTTTGCTTTCTTGCTGCTATTTTGATTTTGTGTTTCTGCTAGAACAACTCTATTTAGGAAACAAAATAAAATTGTGCGGTATGGTTTTTTCTGAAATACCGACTAAAAAGTTCCCTGCAATGGCCTTTTATTCACATATGTACATACATATGCGGATAAGCGTCCAACACAGTAGTTCATTTCGTTCTTAGCTGGAATTAAAATTTAATAAACTTGTTCCGAACAAAGTTTTTGAACTGAGAAATTATTTTCCTGCGGTTTTTCTACAATACGCTTCGCCCATTTCGAACAGTTTGTCCCGATACTCAAAGCTACCATATCATATACATACATAAGAAAATAAGAGCTGTAGATAATTATGTACTTTTTGGCGTGTTCTTAATGTTGTGGAAATTAATAATAATAATAATAAATTATAATACATAATTGTAAAATTTTTTACCACAATAATACTGTGTGCTTTTGTTATTGTACATAACCTGGAGTGGCAATTCAGTCAAACTCAGGATGAACAATTAAAATAAATGGCAGCTCAGGTCAATCTTCCTTATTTCTCGCGGTATTTGTTTCCGTCTCTCACAAAAATAGAAACATTCAACTACATATAAAAAAATATTCCCCGGCCAAAAAAATGTTGTTCCAAATGGTTTTACAGTTTAAATTTCCACCACCGTAAATGAGAGTAATACCTTTTGTAACTCTTAGCACTTTTCCAGAATTTAGTTCTCAGAACGAATCTTAAATAGTATATTTTTTATATTGTTTGGTTCATGTACTTACATACATATTATGTATGTATGTATATTTTTTTTTATTGAAGTGTCACAAAATGAGAGCGTATTCGAAATCGAAAAGTCGTATATTATCCTATCCCGAATGTCCTCGATTATCGGTTTGCACATGCATGTAAGTATATGTGTGTAGGTATTCAATATTTCCTTTTTCAGTTTAATTTTTTTGCGTCTTCTAATGTTTTTCTTTTATCGACATATCCATTCTTACTTTCTTTTTCTAATATTTTTTATCGAACGTGTGTTGAACTTTTTCGAGCGCAGCTCATATGCCGCAAGGATCACAAATGAGTGCATAAGTGCCCACGCTGTCTCTTAATGTAGCATTTTGAATTAAAAGCTCACATACATAAGTTTAATAAATAATAAACTGATGATTAGTTGATAAAAAGAAACACTGTAGCGAACCGAGTAAAGTAATAAAATTTGTCTGCAAACTTCACATGTAGAAAATTTTGTGGCCAGGAAGTCTTTGAGTCTACAAAGTGATTTGGCTGAAGTGGTGTGTCTTCTAGTCCGAAAATTATCCATCTGCTGCAAAAGGTTGGAAATTCCAAGGCAATAATGCTCTTCAACAATGACGTTAAGTCGATATTTTAAAACATGCCACAAAAACTGAAAAGAAAAACACAACATCATTGGCCTTGTGCCAGCAGCAAAAGCAAAACTTCAAACATAAAAAAATGCAACTGTTTAAAAAATGCATTAAAAATGTTCTCTTAAATTGCTCTTAAGCCAACAGTTTTTATTGAAAACATTTGTAAATTCCTCAAATAAAATTGCTGAATGATAAACAGCAAACAGGGATGAGTAAGTGAACAGTTTGAAATTGAGCGAGTATATATCGAGGCTTTGGTGCAATACCATAGTAACTCAAAATTTGAATTTTTTGAGCTGGGTATGCAGAAATGATCTTTGGGGAAATATCTATCTAGAGCAAAAAATATTAGGGTTCCATCTCTAACTGTTCGGATTCTACAGCTATAAATTTCCAACAATATTTATTTGCAATAATGAAATGAAATGCATTTTTCTCAGTTCGCGATTTTTTGAATTACTACGGTATTGCACCAAAGACTCGATATGTATGTATATGTACATATATCGCACCTTAAATACAAAAGGGGTACAACTCAAAATACTAAAATTTTCAGGAGAGACAAAAAACTGTTCATGTTTAGTTCATCACACTTAACATAACTGTATTTTTCCAGTTAAAGAAGATAGTGATGTGAAAGAAATTTTTGCAGTAGTTAGAGATGTGTATTCTGAATTAATTTATGGAAAAAAGTCAGTTTTGGAAAAATTTGAGCTGTGCCCCTTTTGTATTTAGGGTGCGATATGTATGCACATGAGAATGTGTATATGCAGGATGTAGTATATTTTTTAAAATCACTGTTTTGCTTATTTATTATCCTTATTATTTTTGTGCCACTGGGCGAGATGTCCATAAAGAGAAAATGTCGAATTTTGAATATCTTGAAAAGTAAGAAGTTTTTTGTCTGAGTAACTTAGGACAAGCCACAATGGGCAACATTTAAATTGATAATTGCGGGGTATTGAACATGACAACGTTTTTGTCGTAACATGGGACTGCACCCATACAAAATTCATCTGACGTGGGAGCAAATGGTAACCGATTCTAAATTTTATGGGAAAGGTAAGGTCCATTTCAGGTTGTATAGTGACGTTAATAAACAAAATTAGCAATTTATATGAATATCAGGAGTGTGCAATATGTTGCGAAAAATTAACTATTTAGTGTACATTTGTATTCGGCTGGTTGCGTCATCGTTCTATATATCTTTGTGAACGATGTTAGATGTGCCATTATGGGTCAACGACTCTCAACTGTTTTGTACAGAGTTGGGTGATATAAACAGAACACCAACAAAACAAACAAAATGAATTGGAAAATTAAAATTTAAAGCTTTGAAAGCGTGATGTGTAATACTTTTCAATCACGCTCACATCCCATAAAAGATTCTGTTCAATTTGCAGACAAAAACATTCAGAATATGTCCATAGTTGAGTTTTTTTCAAACAGTTGCATGCATATAAAGTGTGTACATTCTCTGTTGATATGTATGTACATATGTATGTATGTGTGTATGTGTACGTGTAAGCTTATGAAAATGAAGTTACACCCTTTGCAGACGTGAGCAGACAAATTTGTTTAGCATGTGCATTTCAGCACGCTGTCGAATCAGTTCTACTACGAAACGTAGTAAATTCTTTTGTGCCCTTCGCTACAGATATAACGACTCTTATAAATAAGTTTTTTGTTCCGTTGGAAACTTTTTTAGATATGTAATAAATATACACACATACATACATATGTATAGAATATATCAGATATACTCATATTTAAGACCTTTAAAATTGAAGGATCGTTTTTGGCCTTGCAAATTTATGTGAACGTTACCGTTTCAGGATTATCTTAGCCAGACTGTTACATGGTAGCGACTGCGGATTTTAAATTTAACAACTTTTTCGTTTATACATTCCTACACATGTATTTATATATGTTTAAATTTTTTTCAATTATAAAATATACAAAATGAAAAACTAAGTAAATAAAAAAAATTTCACTTAAATGATCCCTGTTTCTAAGCTTCGCCATGACGTGCACACCGTACTAAGCCATTTGTGAAACTAAATTGAAAACAAGCCTTTTCAAGACGCAGTTGACTTTAATTATTTTCGAGGTTTTAGAACTTGTGGGACATGGAATTATTTAAAATTACGAATGAGAGAATTACAAAAAGTCTTCAATAAACAGTTTACTCGTGCCTGAAATTAACACCCATTCACCGCATCATGGCCGTCAATTTATACATATGTAAGTGTTTCATATTGCTGCGGCTTTGTTCTGTCCGTTGTGTATGTTTTGTCCCTTATGCGATTACTGTAATCATCCTACCGAAAAGTAACGCTCGTAAGATGACAAAAGAAAAGCTGTGCTCAAAATATGAAATGCTGTTATTAACAGTCCAATAGAAAAATCTGAAGCAGTCGATTCCGCGTCGCCACAATTTGGTGAAATTTGCGTCAAGACTTTGGGCTGCACCACTACAAAATTCACCTAATCCAGGAGCCGAAAGTAAACGAACTTAAACGAAAAGCTGTAGTCGCTGAATGAGGTGTGTGACAGTTATCACAAAAATCATCTTAACCATTTCTGGATGAATGGATAGCTAAGCCAATAAAGTGATCGAATATGTTACGATAACAATCCACAATCCACACAGATCCCAGAACATCCAATACATCCCACAAAGGTCTGAATTTTTAATATAATTAAATAACATTTAAAATTTTGTAATTTTTTAACTCATTAATATTTTTTTTCTATCAATACTGTAACCAATTATAGTTTTTAAGTTTGAGAAATTAGGTTTTTTTTTCTCCAAATCTGCTATTTGATAAAAGACTATCCAAAAATGAATAATTATTCATAAATCTTATTCAATGTCATTTGATCGATTTGATTGATCTTATACGTTTTATGGTTTTAGTTAGTTTTAACACGAATAGTGTTAGATTTACTTTTAAATTCTAGAATTTAGATACAAATTCTTGTTAGAAAAAAAACTGGCGGTTACAAATCAGAACTATGTATATCTTTCTTATCTCAAACAGTTTCTAAAAGCCGCTTCCTTAAGAAATCACATGTATTTAATACACACAGGCCAATGCATGTGATAACAAAACACGTAATTTTAACTTTATTTTTATGTTGATTATACATGTGTATGTATGTATGTATGTACATATTTACTAGACTATAATGTCGTGTTTTGGTTGCAAACATTTACATACCTACATACATACGTTTAAATTTGCGATTAATTTAACAAATATTCAACAAAATAAAATTTTAGCTGTTAAATCTTAACCAAGTGAAAACCAACAAATTACGATTATCTAAAAATAATCAATAACAAAAAGGGAAATGAATAAAAACAGCATTTCAAAAGAATTAGCAGCCTGATGCGACAAAAGAGGAAGAAGAAACAGAAAAAAAACACAAAGAAATTCATTTCGACAACAATTTACAACTTTAAAAACCTATTCAATAAATTTAAGTGTTAAGAGAACAAACAGATTTTGCCGGCATGTAAAACGAATGTCTTTTCTCTTAACGCCGTTTATTGTTTACAATTTCCAAAAAGAAAAAAGAGACACACAACATATTAACAACAACATATGTGGGGTTCATTTGCATTGGTAAGGCGGCCTTACAGCATTCTACGCTAAAAATGAACACCAACCGCAAATGAACGAATGAATAGCCAACGGCATGAATGAATGACTGAATGACAACCAACACACAAACAAGCCACTGGTGCTGCATTCGGCTAAGGTGGGCTCAGTTCTTTTCACTTGAGTCAGTTAGTGTTTGGCTTTCGTGCGGATTGGTAGCGTAGATAAGAGCGGTAACGGAACTGGACATCTAATCAAAAGTACTTGCAGACGTTGATACAAGATACGCGACATACATACATATTTAATACGAGTGCATGCATGTATTTGTTATGCTTTTATTGTTCGATAATAAAGAGTAGTTTTTCTGTAAAGCGAAATCAAAGTTGTCTTAGCGAAAAAAATGCATGTGTAAAATATTAAAAGATAACTGAGATTAAGAAATTATCTTTAAGAAAATCGTGTGTTTGAAAAAAGAAGAAACCGAAAAGACAAGCAAAAATAAAATGAAGTATCTTTGAAACACGTAGTGCGTGCATATTAAATAGTTTGAAAGTTTTATGCAGCCGATTCAGTAAAACAGCAATTTGGACAGACAGATAGTGAGTGAGTGAATGAGTGAGTGCGACAAGGTGTGTTTTAGTGCATTCAAATAGTTACAACTTGCGGGAAAAAAACCTCATACAAATTTGTTTCTCTTTTTCGTTGCGTGGGTGTGTTTGTGTGTGCTCGCAACAAATTAAATTTATAAATTTACAGCAACAACAACAACACCATACAGTCAAAATATCCATAAAATCTTAACAACAAAAAAGTAAATTTTACTTTTTGGTGTTTTAAAACGTAAGACAACGAATATTTTAAGCAAAATACACAAAGAAACACTAAAATTTCACAAAAACAAAAATTCCAATAAACAACATTTTTTTTCTACTTGCGTTTTTGTTAAATAAAATTGCAAGGCATTTACAACAAAATACAAAAACAAATAATGAAAAGGCAATAAAATAAACTTAACCCAAATTTGGTGTTAAAACAACAAAATAAAATAATACTTTTACAAAACAATTACAAAAACCACAGAAATTATACATAGAAGAAAAAAAATACTTAAACAATTAATGGTGCAAAAAAAAGTTTCATTTAGGGAGTTCTCAGATTGCGATATTCTTGCATGATTTTGATACATAAACAAATGATATTGAAATGACAAATGACATCAGGGTCAGGATCTTAGTAGGAAAAATAAGCGGCTTTAAACCAATTTAGATTTAGAGAGTTTTTCAGTGCAGACTTAATTGTTGGCTGCTCCATGCCTTGACGTACATATGCCAAACTGGAGTACTCTGCTTTTCGGTTCTTTAACCACAGTTCAATTGTCAGAACGCGGACCAACGAATTCCCGTTGGTATGCATTGAAAGAGCATCAATGGTGTTGGGCATAAGTTGAGGTGCCTGTGGTTTAAGCCTAAAAATGCAAGAAAGGGCTTTAGTAGACATGCAGATCATGGTCTGCGCTCGTTGATCCAAATGTTCTCGGGGGGTTGTTGTCTTGCAACAGATTTCTACTCTTCATAAGGAACTAGACGAATATACAGACGAGCCTGTTTAAGGTCTGAGGATTTCGGGCTACCAAACCATCTTTATTTAACACGAGTAGTTGCTACCTATTTGTACTGGGTAAGCCACACGGCAGTGTTGGTGCGTAGAGTTGGTCCACCGTCAGATTAGGGCATAATGGCAGTTGGTTAAGTAAGTGTTGATGTATTACATACATCGAAATGTATCAGAACTTTCAGTAAAATATTCCCAAGAAAGCTTTTTGGAATTAAAACTATTTCCATTTGCAAATAACGAATTCGTACATTAATCGTACAACGCGAATTAAGACAAATAAAGGGTCAAACAGAGTTGCATTTTTATCGTTGCTATATTTGATTCACAAACTAAAATCTCGTAAGTGATGCCGACATAAAAATGTTTGCATAAGGCAAATATCCACTGTAACCATCTCAGCTATTTTCTGCACAACTCTAGTGATTATGTACGGGAACAATATGTTATATATAGTTATTAGGGGGAAATGTAGAAGTTTTTTTTTGGAATGGAAACCATGGCTGGCCTTTGAAATTAAAAACAAATTTTTTTCATTAACTTTTTTTTAAATGTGGTCACTATTATTGCTCATGCTTAGGGCTTGAACTACATACATAAATAAATCTCTGTTTTTATAAATATATTATTTATTTCGTTCCTATTTCGATAGGAAATTATTACTACAACCTCAACAAACAAGATTTGATTGTCTGCCGGAGATGAGGCAGTTATTCGGAAAATATGAGTTCCTTCATTGAAAGAAGTTACATACATATGTATATGACAGCCTTCAGCCATATCCGAATATATTTATTTTATTTCTTGGAAATCGAATTCATCTCTTTTCCGTAGTTGTACGCTGCAGGGGACAGCGAGAATCTGTGAGCATCCATAGAACTCGCATTCATATGTAAAATATTTACAATTTCATTATTTGTTTATTTATTTCTATTTTTTATGTCGATGGCTTTTCTTGTTTGAAACAAGTTTAAATACAACTGTTTAAAGTGATTAGACGCAGTTGTTTGAATTTTGTAATAAATTTACCATTTCTGAGTTTTTTGCAGTTTCTTTCTTGTCATCTCTTACATTGAATTTTTATCATTTTGTGTCTCCAAATAGTGAGGATGACGACTTCGTTTGACAAAAAAAATTTTTTGTTATTAATAATTTTAAAAGTATATGACTCATTTGCAGTCGTATAAAAAACACATTTTTGTAGGCATTTAAGTGAATTATTCATAGTTTATGTGTTTTTTTCTAATAATAATTTGAATAGTGCAAATTAAAGGTTTAAAAATAAAAATGACAAATTGCAAGAGAAATTAAAGTATTTAAACGATTTTAATATTAAAACTTTTATAGACAAATATTCAAGAGAACTGAAGAGATAGTTTTATGTCATTAAAGTTTAGGAACAATTTGATTTGAGTGGTGGCCGGTGCCGCCACAAACTTTGGGTAATCTGGAACTCCAATACTCACACACTTTTTGCAACATTTGCAGTTGTACTTCATCAATATTTCTTCGTACATTAATTTCGATTCAGTCAAAACCCAGCTTTATCGCTAAACAAAATTTAGCGTGGAAAATCAAAAATAATTTATGTTGTAAAATGTTGAGCGAATTGGCGGCATTTGGCTTCAATTTTTGCATAAGTTAAATCCTAAAGCGCTAAGCCAAGATATATTTCTTTACAAAGTTTTGCTGGGGGTTGGCAGCAGTTCAAGGATACATTTTCGTTTTTAACATTTCACGAACATTTAACAAAAATAAAAATAAAACACGTGCTTATCAATTTGCTGAGCTTTGTTGCTATATTGTAATTTACCTGCTTTGAATTCGGCTTGAACAGAACCATAATCGATGGTGCTAGAAATTTTCTGTATTCTTAATTTTAGAAAAGAAAAATTCATAATACAATATATTTTTTTTAATTTTTTGTTATATTTCTGTAATAAAAATAATTCATATTTTATTATGCACAATAAAAAAAACAAAAACAAAGAATCTATATAATGAAATGTCTGTTCAAATACTTAAGTAAAATTTTTATTGCCATTGAAAAAAATATCCTAAAATTTTGTTTTAATTGAAAAATCTTCATTCCGGCGTAGTTAACCATAATTTTGATAAAAAATTTGAACAAGTGTCGTAGCCACGATGAATTGCCGAACGAAGTTAAACAACACGCAACTATCAGCTGTTAAAGTGGTTGTTAACTAAAGTAGTGTTGCCAATTTAACACGCTGTATAAAATCATTAGTCGTAGTGAATTCACTTCGCATTTAATTTTCTTAAATTTTTTCTCACGTTCAACTCTTGTCTGAATATTCACTTATAAGCAGATACAAACACACATTAATTTTCAAATAACTGCACCGCTTAAACGTTGCTGTGGTCGGCTGCAACGCAGCATTCCAACGGTGTTTGATGCTCAATCGAACTTATTTCATTTCTGATACATTTTAAATTAACCCACTTAACGTGTGAAACATATAAAAAAGAATAAAGAATAAGATATTTTCACTTCTCCACCAAAGCATGTGCTTAGTCATTCATCAGATTGCTTTTGCCCATTCGATAAATTTGTTATCGTTCCAGATGGTGGTGCGTGTATTTTTTTTTGATGATTATTTGTAATTGCAAACAATAATAAACTAAAAAGGAAAAACTCTTTAATAAGAAATTGCTGTTGAAAGTTCGTATTGAGGATTTTGATATCAATGAATGGGTTTAAAAGTGATTAGAACTTGACTTAGAATTATCGCAACGCGGGCATTGATGATGAATTTAATTTTGAAACTGAGAGATCACCTAAAAGTTTTGAGCTTTTTTAATTTACAAGTTCTTTTAGAAATGGAATATATGTACATAATTACATACATATGTACATATATTGGTATGTACGCATGAGTGTTAGGCCAAGAATATAACAAAGAAACAAATAATAATCGTCTGCTGATGTGCCGTCGCCTTGTAAAATTAAAACGTTTCGCTTGAGGCAGAAGTTCTCGTACATAACACGCACTAATTCGTCCACAGCTATCGGTAATTTAAAAATTTACGAACATGAAAATCACGCGTTAAAACACATTTTCTGTCAGCTGATTTTTGTTTCCTTTCCTATTAGTAGATTGATAAATACTACATTATCTCAGTGCGCTTAGCGACAAGCAACCCGACATTTAAAACAAACCTCTTCCATATGCCAAAAGAATTGGAAAATTGGTGCACAAAATACGAAGTTATTTATTAATCAATTATTGGGTCGGGCAATTTGTGACACCCTCCCCCTCACAATTAAAAAAAGACAAGGGCAGTGATACGAGTATGCGAGTAGGCGCAGATATTTGAAATATCTCTCTATTAGAATTCAAAAGTTTGAGACCTTTTTGCAAGAAAACAATGGTTTTTTACATGGAAAAGATATGTCCTTTACAATGACCATAACGAGGAAACCAATACACAAAGAATGACTGTATAAAGTCGTTGCTATTGACTTTACCTTTTATAGGGAATAAAGTTACTTGAAGTATTAGAGAGAACATCGATTTCACATACAATGCAACTTATTTCTATTTACATACATATGTAAATACATACATATGTACATAGATGTGTGGTTGCTAAATCCTTTAATAAACTCTAAGAATCAAATTCGTTTAAATTATTCTTTTTTATTGCCGGCTGATAACTTGTCAAAAATACACAATGCTGTTAAAAACTTCAAAGTTAACCAAGTCAACTTAAACCTTCTACCGCCGAAGCGTGGAAATGATTTTTATATGCATATGTACATTTTTCTATGCAAATAGGTACACTAGGTTAACTTTTTTTTACAGAAGCCTAAACCTCACATTTGGTGGCTTCAATTTTCCAGAAACATTTTTTTAAATGGTGAATCGTGGCCGAAAACTTTTAGTAAAAATATTCTGTAGACAAACATTTTTTGCTGACATCAGTTAAAAAACACGCATTAATAGTTATTTAAAATAATATAGAAAAATGCTACTTGCCTACATCTCACCACGCGTAATTGTAATTACAATAAATATAAACAAAACTCAATTATTTTTTAATGCTGTTGGACAATTACGGCTGAAATTTAAATCTTTGTTTCACTGTGTTTTTCTTACCATTTCAATGTACAGTAATTTCCGCTTAATTGATTTTCTAAAAATGCACAGGTTTTGTTGCAATCAACCGGGCATATCATTAAACCGATACTCTTTTAATTGATTCACTGGCTCAATTAAAAGAACTCCGCATAATTGCGCAGTGGGATCAATAAAGCAGTAAAATATTTATATACTTACATATGTAATATGTTTTGTTTTTCCGACAATACGTATGTACATATGTATATATGTATATGTACATATAAGTATGTATTTGATTCGATATTTTTTTTATTAAGTGCATACATATGTATGTATGTACGTATTAATTACTTTATTATAAAACATATGTATGTATGTATGTATGTATGTATGTCCACATTTTATAATATGCTTCCTCAATAAAGCAATCTTTCCCGACTTCGCTCTGTAGAAACTGAAGCGATAGTCGATATCTTTTGCATGAAAAATACTTTATTAGCATTTTAATCTTAAAAATTTGATTACCCAACGAAATCAGGAAACTGTAATTAATTGTCAGACCAAAATATGAAACGAAAAAGGATGTCCGTACGATTAAATTTAAGCGTCTACAGCTTTGAAAATTTCTGTGTATAAAATGCTGTTAGGAAACAATGCAGCAAAATAAACGCTTCAATTGTGTTTTCTCTCCCCATCCCGTCAATAAAACAGCTGCAACAAAATGAAGAGCTTGTGGTGGTGGCAAGAAAATACGCTTAAAAAGCACAACTGATTGACCTCCTACAAAAGAAATTTGAATTTGAAAACATAATCTCAAAAATAAAAACAACGGGAATCACCAGCAAAACATCGCCTAAGAAAGTTTTAATGTGGTTCAGTTGAAAAAGAAAAAAAAAAAACCAAAGGAAAACGTAACAAATAAATTGTAAAACAAGCAAATCAACAAACTGCCAACATACATACATACATATGTACATATGTACATATGTATGTATGTATGTACATACAAAGCGAACGTGTGTAAAAACATGGGTTTTCGGTAACTGTATTTGTATGCGTGTGTGTGTGTGTGTGTTTAGTATGTTTACGATACCTAAATGCAAACATACAGACTAGTCATATGCTGCTGGCGTGTTTGTTTGCATATTGTAATATTGATAAACAACAAATTCGAAATATAAAACAACAGCAAAGAAACACTTTCCAAATTACAACAACACGAAAATTGCTATCCAAAGAAAATTAGAGAAGCACCTACTTATCTGGTTTTATTATCTGAACTGTAATAAAACAAGAAAAAAAACAAATAATCAAAAGCAACAACAACAACAACAACAATTTATAGAGCGATAAACAAAAAATTACAACAACAACACAATAACAGCAGAAACAACTTAAGCAGTGGTGAAAAAAGAGAAAAAAGCAAAAGCAAAAACAAAACAAACATTTACATACATACATACATACATACATACATACATACATACACACTTCAAAATACTGTTAAAAAAAACCTTTCACTAAAAATCTACTTAATCAACAAATCCCCTGTTTGTTTAAATAGAAAAAAAAACTAGTAAAAAACAAACTCAACGACTAAAATTAAAACACTTAAAATTGTATGGGTGTAATGAAAAGTTAATAATAATAAAAAAAGAAGAAAAACTAAAAATTTGCAAACCATTGTTAACAATTCGAAAAACGCAATAAAGTTTTGTGAAATCTTTAACAACGAAATTTATGCAAACCTTTTTATATGTAGTTATAAAATTATTATTCGCCTAATTAATATTAAATGTACACACATATGTACATACACACATGTGCATGTGAAGGTAATACATACATGTGTATGTAAAGTTAATACAGACATGTGTATGTATGTATGTATGTACATATGTACACATTAATTTGTGTATGTACATAAGTTGCAAATAATATTGATAATGAAAGGAAGTTCTTTTTCCAAGAAAATTTCAATCTACCAAATTTCAATCTACCAGCAAAAAAAAAAATTACATACATATAAATATACATATATGTATATGTATGTAGATTTCATTAAAAAATGGGGTTTCACAGCTTTAAAGAATATTGAAACTTCGACTTACATTCAACTCTTGTGAAAAAATTTACGCCCTGAGTGCTTCATATTAAATAGATTACACTAGAGAAGTCTTACATTCAACAATTGGAAAAGAATTTTTTTTTACTTAGATTCGGTTCTACAATATCATATTAAATAGATTTCATTATAAAGAGTGTTTTACAGATTTTTAGGATATTGAAATTTCGTCTTCCATTCAACTCTTGCGAAAGAATGATAGATACTAAATAGTTAAAGAAGTGGGTTACACAGATTTAAAGAATATTGAAACTTCGTCTTACATTCAACAATTGGGAAAGAATTTTCGCTAAGAACTCCGCTTAGATACGGTTCTACAGCTTCATATTAAATAGATTTCAGTAAAAAGGGGTTTCACACATTTTAAGAATATTCAAACTTTATCTTATATTGAACAGTTGGCAAAGAACTTTCGCACAGAGGGCTGCTTAGATACAGTAATACAGTCTCATAGTTTGGAGACGTGGATTCGCTGTGATATATAACATCTGGTCTTATCAGGCATCGGGTACAAAGTTTTTAAATATTTTAATTTATGCAGGCGATGTTTAAATTTCTTATTTTAAATTCTTGCGAACGCTTTAATCATTCACATACATATTCAACTAGACGTGGAAAATTTCAGCAAGTAAACTAACAAAAAAACCTTTTTAATTAAAATATTAAACGGATGTTGGCACTAAATTTTAAAAATTGTTGCACAAAATACTTGTATCTCCATAAGCAGATAGATTACGGGCCTGATATGCCAAAATTTCTAATTTCTATTGCTAGAGCATTCTGGAGAGAGGATAACTGAATCTGGGGGCTCTGAAGCACAAAATGCAGCAGTGCCAATATTGTCCGTTATGAAAACTGAGCGAGTCGTTGCCACGAAAAAAAGGGGTAGTCCGTAACCCAATTTATCTGTTGAAATGTACTTGAAATATTTCTTAAAACGGTTTTTGTTGCGTTTAATAAATACCTTTCATTAAAAACTGTCACTTAATTTATTACAATTTAATTTAATGCAACTTTTTTCATTTCTGTTTTATTTTTAGATCAATGAAAACGAGTTAAGTGCAATAATCATTTGTAGGCCACAGCACGTAAAAAGTAACACATCGCATGAACCTGTATTGAATGAAAAAAAAGAAGTTAAAAATCTCCAACTGCTGAAAAGCCTTCGTTAGAACTTAAAAAGCTTGCAGTCGATGTGAGAAAGACACTTCATTGGCAAATGCCAAGATTCTGAATGAGATTTTTTTTTCTGTCACCAACAAACAAAAAGGCGACCCATTGAAGCGTTGCTTTGGAAGCTCGAAGCTGGTTAAAAGTGGTGTGTGTTTTGTGGCTCGAAACACATTTAAGCTCGTAGTAAAATCGCTTAAGATGAAACCAGATTTTGTTGTTTTCATGAATACGTTGTTGTTTTTGTGGGCTTCAAAGTTTAGTATGCTAAACATAAATTAAAATAAAAATTTGTTATTTTTCTCAGCCAAAACAAGCCAGTCAGCCAAATAAACAACAAACAAAAAAAAAAACAGCCAGTGAATGAGTGAGTAAGTCGGAGTTAGAGATAAAAACGACAACAACAAAAGTGGCAGCAAAAGCAGTTAACAAAGTAGAAGTGACCTACAAAGACAGGTTTATGATTTTACTCCGCATTTGCTGCAGCCGCGAATACAGCAAAGAACCACTCTGCTAGACCCAGTTGAGACAGACAACAATAACTCGAAGGAGAGAAAAAAACGACAACATAAAAAACCAGTAAGTTTGGCTTGAGCGAAGTACCAAGAGACGATTGTGCTGGCAACAAATTGTGGTAAACAAACTAATAACAAAAATGGCAACCACAACATTTTCAGCTATGATACCTACCCCTCAACCCAAAAAGCCGGGGCCACCGGTTCCACCTAGACCACAGCAATCAAGTTTATTGAAAACACAACAACGTGATGCATCATCATCAACGACGTCTGCATCTTCAACTTCTTCGGCAACAACAGCTACATCGCAACGTTTAATGAGCAAAGTAGGTCTAGAACCACCACATATTCTTAATAAGAGACCCACAACAGCAAATGCCAACAACATCAATACCAACACCAACACCAACACGACGACAGCAACATCAGCCTCTTCTACTTCAGTTACAACAAGTGGCGGTCGCACGGTTATCTACAAATCACCATCATTGAATTTGCAAAAACGCCAAGAAGAACGTGAGAAGCGTAATGAAGCAGGTACTCAGACTACAACAACTGCCATTACAAGAACAGCTTCAGCAGCAGCCGCCGCCGCAGCTGCGGTTCCACAAGCAAAAGCTAAATTAACGAACGGCACGCAGGGCCCAAAACCACCGTTAAAACTAAGGAAAGCTCCCGATGTTCCCACTAATTTCAAACCACGCATAATTACGCCACAACCGGAAGTTAAAGAAAATGAAACAAGAACAAACAATAAGAATAGCAATAATACAATAACTAACAACAACAACAATAACACTGGCAATGACGGTAACATTGTTATTGTTCAACCATCTTCTCAGGCAGTTGTTACCTTAAACCGTCATCACTCGATGGGAGCAGCTTCACCTCAAAACAAACCTTCAGCCATAGCGAAGGACACACGTCTCAGTTTGGGAAAGGCTGATTTTGAGAGAGTTGGAATGGTTCAAGTTAAGCAGTTGCAGCCAACAACTCATCCCCTGCCCAAACCACGTAAAATCGTCAAAGTCCCCGTTGCCACTTTAGATGTAGACGACACTTCACCGTCAACCACGACCACAAATACGTTTTCCTCCAACACTCTGCACGTCAATCTCTTCAAACGTTCTAAGACTTCAATTGAAAATTTTACCTCTCGTTCGAACATTACGACTGTTAACACCGGCACCACCACTGGCAGCTTCCTATCGGGCAAAACAGTGGAAATCAAAAATAACCTTAAAAATGCCGCCGAACGTTTGTTTTCCGAAATAATGGTCAACCAGCAGAAGCAAAACGCTTTGGAATCCAATTTAACCCAGAATACCATCATAACGAAACACGAACGGGCCATACAGCACCAGGCGGCAGATCAATTGAAAGCCAACAATGCAAATAATATTACGGTGGTTAACACAAACAAGGACTACCCTCTCAACAATGACAATAATTGCACGCGCATAAATATCACGAACGCCAGCCACGGCACAGCAAATAATCTGAATAATGTCAGACAAGTGGTTTCGGCATTCAATTCCCCGGAGAAGAAGTCGGCTGCATTCCATGAAATGCTAATTTCTGAACTGGCAGCCATGCGCACCAGATCCTGTTCCATGGAAAATTTGCAAACAACAAAACAATTTCAGCAGCCGCAATCCCCAAAATCAATAAAAGAATCAACGATTGATAAACAATTTCAAAATTACAAACAACTCAAAACTCTGGAGACACAATTGAAAACAAATGTGAACGAACAGCAGCACCATGATCTGCATCAGCATCAGCATCAGCACCAGCAACAACAACAACAACGTTCATCGCCCCCCATCAAGCATCATGATGATATTGATGCTGATAACATCGAAGATGCTGACGGTGATGCCGAAGAAGATTTGAAAAAGACTTTGAAAGTTATAACCGGTCAAAATACACCACGCAAACGAACACCCTCCGGCTGTTCTTCCGATTCTTCGCCATACGGTACCGAACGTTCGGCGCGCATACGCACCTCCGATTGGATTGAGGTCGGCGACAATGGCAAGCAAGTGACACTCACCAGCTGCCATATCAGTTTGGAGGATTCTGGCCTAGAGGATGAGGAACGCATGGACGAAATGTCCTCATCGGGTGTGGGCGATTCCTGGGATAGTGTTAAGGAGGCAGAACAACAGAACAAACAACAACTTCAACAGCAGACAAAGCGAACTCGAAATGTAAAGAGGTAAGTGAATAGACATTTGTTGGGGGGAGGGGCTACAAAGTTTTCGGATGAAACATTATGACCAAAAATAACTTCAAGTTTTTTTTGAAATATTACAAACCAACTGATAAAGAACACAATATGTATTTGATGTGCTGTTTACAGATCCCCAGGGAGCGACATGTCTGGCAAGTTTATATAAAAAGCTTTAAATTTTTTCAGCACAATTTATAAAACTTTTGCCAACATTTGGCACATTCGTGTTCTAGAAACAGCTCTTCAGGTGCGCCCAGTAAAGAAGTATAAAACAAGCAAATGTTTTACAAGCTTCTTAGACTGAGTTGGTATACAGTCGCATACGCTCGCCTCCATCTACATATATGTGTATATGCGTACTCGTTCCTATTTTCGAATAAAATAACAAATTTTCTTAATGTAGATTTGCCGACTTTGATTATCCTTTTTAATCGAATGTATTTATTCTTAAGCACCTTTTAAGTTTAGGCTCAGAAGCTTTTACTAATTAACAGTCAGCTTTTAAGTTTTTCATTAATTTTTTTTAATGGAAGCGGCAGAATTAATTACGTTGAATGTTTTCAAAAGATCAAATAAACCAAGGATCAAAAACGTGGATCGTTTTTAAAGTAATTGGCTGCGAAGCCGATGAAGCGCAATCTAGACCCTCCGCTTTGGACAGCTACATAAGTCGAAGACATTCCGTAATTTCTTACAAACTTGCAATTTTTATGTTTTAAAAGAAATTCTGTACTACTTATTACCACTCTTCTCAAAGAATGTGTCCTTAGCGTTTCCTTTATTTTGTTACATACGATTATGTTTAACGACTCCATATAAGACTAAATAAGGTTTTTTTTCGCAATAAAGCGGATATTGTAAGCCCGTATTATGGGCCAAAAACTAAAAGTCACTGTCTTGCAACAAATTCTTATTCCAGTCTTTTGAATCTTCTAATCTGTTAAATTGACCAACATTTAGATTAAAAGTTTCTGGTTTTTTCAGAAGTAAAAAAGAGGTTAAGCTTAAACTGCCTATTAGTTAAATTTTGTGTGCTGACTCTAAAGTAGGGATTTTTTCATTTAACGCGACGATATGCAAATTCCTGCCGTTAAAATTATATTTACAAAATATATTTTTTTTTTGTATTTTACTGAAGCCTCATTTTCAGCCGCCATTTGTACTTCCTTGCACAGGCCGATCATTGATTTCGGTAGCAGTGCCGATGCCAATTTTATAGCACCGGCTTGGTTGACTACTTATGAGCGCTGTTTTCATGCTTGGCGACACGTTGGACTATTTGTTAACAGCTGATTGCCATTGTGTGTTATTATTCCTACACACACGACAAGTGCATTTTCAACATGATTATTTTTTATTTTCGGCTTTATTTGCTCAATAAGAATCTTATGCAAAGAAAAAATCCTAATTAAACGTCGCTTGCACTAGAAAAACACAACTGCACTGACGAGTTCGCAGTAGGACCGGGTGTTTCTTTGCATATCTTTATTGTTTATGTGACATTCGCAGTGTAATTAAAATATTTTAGATAAAAATAATATTCGCATTGCGAGCGAAATGTGGGCGTGCGATAACTTTTAAATAGAAAAATCAAGTAGTAATTGCAAAAAATATGAAATATTGTCATTTGCTTGTGAGAGAAAGAAAATTGCAATTGCAGCTGTAATTAAAACAAAAAAATTAAAAAAAAAAACAAACGCAAAAAATATCGAAATAAAACAAAGAAACCCTGAAGGAAATACAAACAAAAAGAAATCTGATTTAGAGTTAGATGCCGATATATTGCGGCAGTAAAATTGTTGTTGATAAAACAAAAAAGCGACAATGTTGTAATTATTCGTACGAAGCACTAAAGTGGCTACATTTCTATTTGCGCTGCTACGCAACACATATCGTGGGCTGAAATTGAATGAAACCCGAAAACTTTTTTTGTTCGACCTCAACAAATTGTTTTATATAATGGAGGACCTCGGTGATGAATTGGCAGAATATTCGACCAACAGTCCAGCGGTTGAGGTTCAATTCCTACCAAAGACAAAACACGCACGATACGAAGGTATGCGGCACTGAACAGTCAAAACATACTCATCCCTGCAATATAGAATAGAAACAACAAAAAAAAAAGCAAAAATAGCGAAACACTACTTCTTCATTCCTCCTCCCCAAAAACAACCCAGTTCTGGTGGAATGCACTGCTTTTGTAGGGCTCGACTCAATATCTTGCAATGTTATTGAATATAACGTTAAGCTGTAACTTGCTTTTTACGTCGCAACTTGCGAAAAGTCCACAGCTGTACCACAAAATTGGAACCAGGCAGGTTTTTGCAAGGAGTAATCTGATTCTAAAGGCTGAGCAATATTGTGTAGGCCATAGAGTTCTGAGCATCGACAATGTTTTCTCACCAGTGCCTGCGACACAGGTTAAAGTGCTATTGACAATAAGTCCTAAACTCCACAGCCTGTGAATTGAGTAGTTGTAATATAAAGCAAAAGTTTGTTAAATTCTGGAAATTTCAGCAGCGAAAATCGTAATTGAATGCATGAACAATCGTTTATCGTTTTTTCTATTGTGTTTATAATGTTTTGTTATATATTTTCATACCGATCTTTCGAAACTCTATACTATCAAATGATTAAACTTCTCGTCTTTTATATGTATACCTTTTCATAGCTTTAAGCGTTTGAGCTGACGCTATTCTAACTAAACTATTTCTATACTGTAATAAAAAATATTGAAGAAAAAACAATAATGAAAATAAAAAAGTTGACATGCATCGCATTCCAAGTATGGGCAATTATAGTTGCCACAAAAAAAAAACAATTGCTTCTGAGGTAGTTTGACAAAATTGTGTGCTTCGAGCACAAGTGTATTTTCTTTTGTTTTGAAATTGTGGAAAAGACGGCTAAATAATTGTTTCTGTTGTTGAACAAAATTTTGGTGTTTTTTTTCTGCGAATTTGGCTTAAAAACTATTTGTTAAACATGAAAAAATTATGATTAAATGTGAATTTGTGTGCGTGTGTGTTACAGTTTTGTATAAATTTGCATATGAATTATGAAATGAACTAGTTTTTGAATAAATATGACTTTTAGCATTATCCTAAAAAAACCAATTGCTGAAACAAAAGCTAAACGAGCCATGAAACTTTAATAATTTTCCCAAAATTCGAAATTACATCTTCAATTTAATTCTCGTGAACAAATTCATGACAACTTGTGTATTAGTTTCTAGCTTGTGGGAACGGGGCCACCTCCGGCGTACAACAGCAAGGAAAAATATTGTCGCCAAACCGGCATCAACATTTTCATAAAAAAGGAACATCGATTGGAAAGAGGAATGCACATAAATTTATTAGGTCTTGCATCTTGTCTAATAAGGTTTTCGAACAACCAGTTTGCGGCCAATAAAACTTGTACGAAAAAGTTACTTCTTAATTAATTTGTTTTTATATAATTAAATTGATTCGGACTGTAATTCTAAGGGAAAAATCAGGTCAGATTATAAATCCGAGCAGTTTAGTTATGGCCAATTCATAGAAACTCGTCGAAATCTTAAGAATGTATTTTGTTTTTGTCAGTTATTCGTGAAATGTCAGAAACAAATATTTTTATGTTTGAAAACATAAAACGTAACCAGCTGCGCTCTCAATCTTGCTTTGAACTTGCTATAAATTTATATACAGGGCTTATTGTGCCACGACTAAAGTTGCTATTTTTTTTTATAAAACTAATTTTGTCTTCTTGTTAAGTGCGGACCTGAAAACAAAATTCAGAAAAACAGACGTCAAAATCAAACGATTGACCTAAAATTTTCTTGCAGACATGTGTTGCAGGCTAACTGTGAACATTGACGTCTTGCGTTGACGACAACCAGTAGGATAAGGGTTGTTCTGTGTAGGTGTTTATAACAGCTGTAATATCCAGTGATTGTCATATACAATATTCTTAGGTTATTCCCATCCATTTGTAGCGCTAATTTCACGCTCCTCAGAAACCTTTTGGAGTGTAAACGACTATCAGTATCGTTCGAATATTTCCCCAAGATAGTTGTTACCCATATGCCAATGTCTACTTTAAGGGGACTTCTACTGAAGCCAATAGATAGAATGGGTCCAATGAAAATCTCCTCAGCCTACCATGTCGTGTTTTCCATACCTCTCATGCCCATGTAGACATGATTCCTTCCGTATACATATACGAGTACTCCTCTTAAGAACTCATGTATCACAAGTTTTATGCTCTGAATCTCGCTAATCCATTCATAAACATCATTTTGCACTTTCCACCCCCTTTGTGCTTTTCTTCTCATTTTCACCACTGGGCATGTGTAAATATAAGCACATGAGTAAAAAAAAGTAAAGTGTGTGTTTATTGCTTGTGCATATTTCAATTTTGGTTCCAAAGAAGAAGAAAGGGACAATTTCGCGGTTTGTTTGTTAATTGTAATTGGGTTTTAAATTGCACGCATTCCCGCAAGAAGTTCAATTGTCAACAACAATAAGACTTTAGCAAATGATTTAGTGAATAAAAGAGGCAAAATTGGGAGTACTTTTCTGTAAGTAACATTGAAAAAACTCAATGTCATGTAATATCAAATTTTTTTAATGACTTCCTGAAAATTTTTCAAATTGTGTTGATGCGATGATAAGGAACTTATCCAGCAATTAACTCGGTTGTATTGTTACAAAAGAACGTGTTACGTGACCGGTTAAGGAGGCAAGTTTGTAGCAGGCGAAAGCCCTTACTGTCCACACTGAACTGCTAGTGAGTTTCCACCGCATACAAGCATGTTTGGCCACACCGCTACTTTTTTCGGTGGCCAAGATTGAAGAGACCCATGATAAGACAACTTTTAGCGCTGATTAAGGAGATAAACAGGAATCGCTGAGACAGCTTGAAGACATATCAGAGCTCTCTCGAAGGTCGGAAAAAACAATACCCCAAATACACTATTACTGAAGGCGACAGCATACAAAATTTATGAATAAATAAATATTTGTTGAGAAAAATTTAAAATCACTTAAATTTTTTAGTAGACGTCGTATGTATGTTGCAAATTGTAAGCCCTGCGTGCGTACAAACCTTATAAAGTTTCATATAGATTGAATTTCACCACTAAAAATTGTACAACTTACTTTTAGCTTTAAATTTCCTACTGACCACTCGCTGCGCATTGTTGCAAAGCAGCAGCACCGTTTTTCTTTCACCTCCGATTATATTTCATTGTATATCCATTTTCTTTATTACAATATTATTTTGTTTTGTTTTTTTATTCTTTTTTCGTAGATACTGAAAGTAGCAGTTCCTTTGTTGTGCCATAAATGTAAATAATTGTTTATTGAGGTTTTGTTGGGGTTTTTGCTAATTATTACAATGCAAATATGTGTTGCTATAAATAATTTACAACAGGGCTGGGCAAACTGTAGAGTTGGCTTTCAAATAACAGAGATATTTTTGATGGGCAAATTTTTTTTAAATTGTGTTATTCAGGTGTGCCAGCTTTTGCAAGCCATCAGTAAGGCCCCTTGGCTTGGCCGCCACTGGTTTCATCTCTCGTTTCGTTCGGTGTGTCATAAAAAACGTACAAATGTCTGATGATTAAGTGGCATATAAATGTTGATAAGTTTATTTAAGAATTAAATTGTAATTATTTCTAAATTTTATTAGCATTCAGTGAAGCAACAAAATATAGAGTTACCTGTTTTTTTCCATACGAATATGTGAAATCAAACAAGGCGCTTTTATAACTGGTTTTCAATTAAGATTGAGCAATAAGAAATACATACATACAATATATAAAATAATTAGCAAATGTGCTGAAAGGTACATACCTACTTTGCAACTATAAAGAAGACTTTGAGAGATCGCAAGTATTTCATAAATAAAAAACGAGTTCTTCGCCAACTTTGTCATCTTTCGAAATATGAAAAATCGAATGTAAAACGGTTTAACTTCAAACATTCTTATTGAAATACGAAGGTTGCGCAAAATAAAAAATTGTTTGTCTCTCAACTTTGTGTCTAAACAACTTTGGCGTTGGTGAATCGATTTTAAATATATATCAATATTTTGCGTTTGCGAGTGTGTGTTCAACAAATCGTGCATTATTTTGTTCCAAATGAGGATAAAGAAACATTTGTTTGAGGATTGGAGAATTGTTCGAGGATCATTGTTGTGCCTTGCGGACTTTAGGGGATTTATATATTAAATTAAATGTGTTTACAGATACAGATCGTAATAGATTAGGTCGAAAATGCCAACAGTGCATATAATTTTATTAACTTGAGGAAATATTACATGTTTTTTTTTTTGGCAACATTCTTTTTTCGTACTATTGAAGAGTTTTTTTTTCTTGTAATTTTGGCTTATAAACACTTATTCTTTAAGGCAGTTTTTCATCAAAATCTTTGCATAGAAAGTTTTGTGTAGAAAAATACAGATTTTTATTATACTTCATTTATTATTTATTGGTGAATTAAAAACTAGCTTTCTCTTGGATAAAATAAAACACAATTATTGTTAAAACAATATGAAATTTTAATAAATAATCATGTTAAATTAACACGAACTAACACAATAAAACAATATAATAGTATTTGTTAGTAAAAAACAATAAAAATTTTTTCCAAGAATAATTATTCTACAATATTATATATAACCGTAAATGTAAATAACCGGAACAAATGACATCCAACTTAACCGCCCTAATGATCGCTTTCATCTTTCAAAATCCGAATATTCCTGTTGGAAGTCCTTATATAAATAATCTTTGCTTTAGAGCATTTAAATGCTTACCATAAACAAAAGACATTGTGGTGGTAACATGTGTACTCAAATCGCAACAATGTTATTGTTTCAATGACCATAATATTATTTTTATGATTCAAATATTATTTCAGAAGGAAAAGAAAGCTTTTACTTTTGACTAAAAATTAACGGCTAATCTAAGCTTTTTGTAATCTTAATATATTTGGATTTAAAATATATATTGTAAGCAAAATGATTGGTTTTCTATTTGTCTGGCAACATAGTCTGCTAATTTGTAATTTTATTTTTACCTTAAATGAAACTTCGATTAGATTTTAATTGTAGAATTTTTTCTTAGAACAGTCTTGGTTAAAAAAAAAACTCTCTTTTCTAGCCAAAAAAAACTATTGAACAGTTTTAAAATTTTTCAACTAAAAAATATGGGATAAAATAGGAATTTTTGATCGATAAAGTTTAGAACTGTTGATATTTTGACCGCTTAGAAAAAGGCAGAACCACAAAATTTTAATTTTGCAAATCCAAATGTTGCCAGCTTTCCAAAAACACGAAGCACAAAAGCCACAAGCAATAAGTTATTATAATTACAAAAAATTAAAACTATAATAAACTAATATTTTTGATATCATTTCCAACAAGAGTGCAACAAATTATGAGACTCGTACTTGTTGCTAAAAGCACATCGCAGGCGCTTCAATGAAACAATGAAATAAAATAAAACACATGCGTTTTATGCTAAAACACGAAAAATACAAACAAACGATGTTCCGTAATATTAAGCGGAAATCGATTTGTTGCTTTGATGATATTGACGCTTAGAAACTAATTTCTGCAGAAGTCAGT
This sequence comes from Epicampocera succincta, assembly GCA_932526305.1. Taxonomy (NCBI): domain Eukaryota; kingdom Metazoa; phylum Arthropoda; class Insecta; order Diptera; family Tachinidae; genus Epicampocera; species Epicampocera succincta. The sequence goes on from OW052034.1 coordinate 68,405,467, forward strand.
GAGTTTAAAAACGTGCCCATAAATCATGTTTAAACGCAACATCATTGGAATTATTCATGAATGTTTATAGGTATGTATGTATGTATGTATGTATTTCTAAAACAAAAACTCTAACAATTATTTTTAATATTGAAGGAAAAAATCTAGTTGCTGCATTAGAAAAATATTTATTCATTTTGTACTCGTATTTGTGTTTCCATTTTTCAATTGCCCAAGACGCCCAAAGAAAAATGTTGGTAGTTTGCTGAAACTGGCGGCCTGTACCTCGATAACGGACGTTAAAGAACGTAAACATGAGTTGGTACTTCTGCTTTTGAAGTTTCACATTTTAAGCATTTTTACGATTTTACTTTAATGTTTAATTGAACATTTTTTTCTAACTTTTAATGCTTATATGGCATAGACCTTCGGAAACTTGTTTTGAATAACAAATTTGGTGGATAAAAGTTTTACAAGAAATTCAAAAATAAATGCTTCTGTTTTGATAAATGCTCTTAAGCAAACAGTTCTTGAACTTAGTTAAAACTTAGATTTGATTCTCGAAAAGGGTAGATATCCTAAAGCCGGATCTTCACATTATCGGGAATTTCGCAGAAAATTGGTGTATGGTGCCGATAGTGGGATCTGAGCTTAAAATTTGTCATTAGATGAGGGTTGAAATTTTACTGTTGTATATGGAAATGGGTTAGTCTGTCATGAACGTTATGTTTTTCGTCATACACTCTCGTAATCGCTAATTTGGAATGTGTCAATACGTTTAGAATTGTTTTTCTTTAACGTCATACCGGAGGTGTAATTTTATCTGTATTAATTTTCGCTCTTTTGGGTTCAAGTGTAGCGATTGCTTTATGTTATTTATATATTATAATGCTTGGCTGCTGCCGATACAAATACGATACGATGATACAAATCCCATCAGATATCTTTCCCACAAAATTCATTGGAAATCTTAAGACTTATATAATAGATTAAACTTAATGTATTATTTGATAAATTCGTGTCTTGAGCTTCAAACTACATTTTATTTTAGAATAAGTTCCCTATTAGTTTGAGTTCTTTTATCAAAAGAAAGTTTATTATGCAACGGAACGTTTTTACTTTAATACTAATTATTTACGAGATATCGGCATATGGACAGCTATAAAATAGCTGTATATTTTATTTGTCCAAAATCATGTTTTAGTAACTAGCGTTAATGCATTTTTCGATTCTTGAAAAATTTTAAATTTTTTCTGAAAATTTCGTTATTTTTCGAGATCATAGACTTGTGCTTGCTGGGTAACTATGCCCATAATCTTATGTGCATATGTATGTAGGAGATACATATAGTTTATACTTGAATTTTTCGGTATTTTCTCCTATTCATCATATTCCCTTTTGAGTTTCTTTTGTTTTACGAATTAAAAAGCATTAACATTTTTAAAACGTTTTACAATCAATCGAAGTAATATGTATTACATACATACATAAATATGTACAAACATACACATGTACATATATGAGTATTCTTTTTGTTTTAATTCTTTATGTGTTTAAATATAGTATTTTACAGATTTTTGTTTTTAGAAATTTAAAAACAAAATCAAGGTTAAGTTTAAATTAAACCAGATGAGTTCACTGTTATAGAACATGAAAATAAATAATAAAAAAAACTTACCACAAATTTTAGGATGTCTTTTGAATATGACCATCAAAATCGTATTAAGCAGTTGCATCAGCTTCAGTTTAATGTAGTGCTATTGTTTTTGATGTATGTATTTATGTACATATGTATTTATAAATAGCACCCTATTACGAATCAAGATATCTGTAAATAACATCCCTGAGATAATTTCTATTGACAAGTAATGAGTTAAAATGTTAATAAACATACTTCACTACTTCCAGCTTGGCGTTTCAAGTAATTACTTTAACATGGGGATGTCATGGTTTAATACATTTTCGTTGATTATTAATAAATGAAATTTTGCGAGGAACATCAGATAATAAGTCAATTCTTCTTTACTTTTTCACGTAAATATTATATATGTATGTGTATGTACATACATAGAATTATATACAGGTATGTATGTATGTATATAAGAATAATCAAGCCGTTACTTGATTACTTCTCAGTAATGTAGACCTTTAATACGATATTGTTTAGAGGCAAGTAAGAAAAACCTGAGTTCACTATTTTGCAGGACATTTATTTTTTGCGCAAACCACCAAATAGCTTTTTAGTTCTGTCTAAACTTTAAAGGAACATTGAAACAACTTCTACTCATATACATAATTATAAAAAAAACGGAAACAGTATTTTTTTGTTGTAATAATACAACAATATCGGAGCTATACACTGGTTTTTGCTTATGTCTTGACTTTGTTTTAATAATTTTAGTATCTAAAAATCTGTGAATATGTATGTATATATGTATATGAGAAAAGCTTTTAACAATATGTATGTAGTTTTTTACAAAAATCATGTGGTGCTCAACATTTGACAATCGATGTTATTTAAATATGCAACTAATTTTAATAAACACAAATCAGGTTACAATAACTTTACCCAATCGACCGACAACAATAAGCAGCAATTTTGCAACTGGATTTAAATTTATTGTTGCATTTGGGCTGAAATTGAATTCATGTCGTTGTTGATTGTAAAGCACCTATTATTCTTTTTACTCAAAATCACATACATATGTATGTATGTATGTATGTTAATGCTAGCGCTGAATTATAATTTGAATTATGTTTTGTGCTAATCTTTACAATATTCACTTACGTATGTATGTATGTATCTATACATGTATGGATATGGATATACATACATACATATGTACATATATCTCCTTAAATTGGAGTTTTTTGGGATCTCTCCTTTTATTTTATATAAAATAATTTGAACACTTTTCCAAAAGCAGGTTCAGTTTCTTAGACAGGTCGCCTTCGCAACATTTCGTTCATCGGTTTTAAAACTTCTTTAGTAGCTGGGAACCGACAATATATTCTCTTTCACGTCGAGCGATCTTACTGCATGAGTCGTTTGTGTGATTTTTGCGAAAGCACCAAACCAAATACTGACAGGGTATTTATGAAGCTTCTTTCGGATTAATGATGATGATCCAGTTGCAATAGCTATAATTTCTTTTATAATTGTTGTTGTTTTTGCAAATAGCTGTACATTTGTACATGAATAATATATTATTGTTGATAAATGCGAACAGTGCGCTCTCATCCGTATGTCCGTCTCATGTTAACCTGTGCTTATTGTAATTAACTGCACGTTTATTTTCCACACATAAACATAATTGAGAGAGAATGAGAAAAAATAGTACAGAGGAGTATGCATGTCTGTACATACATTTCTATGGATGAATGTATGTATGTGATGTCAACAATGGAAATGCAAATTGAAATGATACTGAAATGATACTGAAATGAATTAACGTGAAAAAAGTGCTACAAGTATTAAGTATTTAAGTAAGACTCACAGATCGACTAAAGAAATTACTTGTTAAGTCGAATAAAAATAAACTAGTAAAAAATAGTGTCAATTTATATAAAATATTTATTGCCCGATCTTTGCATGTGTTCTATGTTCGGCATATTGAGTGTTAAAAAGAACAAGTTGGTGACCATTTTTTTTATGTAGTCACTCATACATACTTATGTATGTACATATGTATGTATGTAGCATGTAAAGCTTTCATTTTTAATACGTTTGCCTGCACATATGTACATACATACTTATAGTTATGTACATACATACATACATACATATAATTATATGGCACATCACTTTTGATTAGATAATCGTTTTGACAACTTCCTAGTAAATCTGAGCAGTGCATGAAAACAATGTTTCCAGATTTGCACACACAATTCATGCTACTCGTTCACAAATAAGCGCATCACATTAAATAAGATTGATTAATACTTTAATTGAGTGATCAGTTTAAAATGTTTACATACTTACATATGTACATATGTACATAGTTTGCTAGCTGTAATATTCGAAAACACATGAATATATACATATGTACATACATATGTAGATATACTATACATACATACATACATATATCTACAGGAAAACATGAAGAGAGGCTTCCCGAATTATATTAAATTTACATACGTATGTTGATACGAGTATGCAGATTGAAAACTCTGAACAAACTACTAGTAGTTCAAGGTACCAATAATATTTTGTCAGATACATTATTTTCGTTTATATCGTTAATATCATGGACAGCCCGCGTGGAGGTGATGTGAACTGACTGCCGAAGTTGTGTGATTTTAACGGTTTACACTTGCTATTGTGGGGTTTCTTAGATCGCAGCGAGACGGGACGTTCCGGGGCAGGTCCGCCTTTTATTCATTCATATTCACTCAAACCTGTTGGATCATATTGAAAATATAAAAACTTAATGCAATACGTATTCTAGAGATTTCTATTAATGACTAAGTAATTCCTTTTTTAGTACTTACATATGCACTTGCGCAAAGTTGTAGTTTCTTTCTAATTAAAAAATATTTCTTAGAGAATTTTTCCAGTGTGTTCTAATCTTTTTTCGAATTCGTTTATTTGAACTTAAATTTCCTTAAAGATCCTTTATTTTTGAAAAAAGTAATTCAATTTCAGTAGATATTTTGCTATTATTGTCTTGAAATAGCAAATACGGCCTGAGGTAACTTAAACTCCTTATTTTAAATAACTCACAGAAAAATCCAAGCCATGATACAGCCTTTAGTTTTGGATAGGGCAGGCTATTTATTTGCATTTTATTTGTACGAATCTTATAATATTTATACTCTTTGCACAAGATAACTACATATTTTATTTATTAATGCAGTCATGCAGCGAGGAAGTGGTTGGAGGAAGGGTGGGTTATGCCACCCTTGCCATGGACCCATGTTGTTTAACCGTAAACTGATTGTATGATCAGTTAAATATAGGCCCATTTCTTATTTCGTCCTGTGATACCACGGTTTGAAAAACACGGCATGATGCTACAATAGGGGTCTCTAAGACGATCGTTATCTCGATCCTAATTAAAAAGTTGCCTTAGGGCAACTAAAGCAACCCTGCTTATTAATAGACGTATAAAAGAAAGGTTACTTAAATTCGGTGCGGTGAAATCTTTTAACAGCAAAATTTATGTACGAAATAAAGTTACTGGCAAACATAAAATGTAAATTGTTTCCACTTAAAATAGTTTAAATCCTTTTGTAATTTAATTCACATTGTAGTTTTGGCCGAAACTGCTAAACATGTGCAAACAAATAATGCAAATTAACACAAGAAATGTTTGTTGCAACAAAACATGCAACAAACAACTATCATTGGCCATAACATATCATGACGGTGTTTAAACTAAAATTTTACAAATGGTTGTTATTAATTCAAATTTTCTGCTGAAGCCAAAGTTATAATTTCTGTTTTGTTCATTTTAATTTCTAGGAATTACTAAGAGGAGTTTCTTTGTCTTTTTTTGCTCGCCGTAGTTTAGTTTCGGTTTTTTTTTTAGATTATGATTTTCTATAAATTCCAGTTATGAAACCTGACTGTTGCCAGTTGGTTTCGGTTTTGGTGGTAGTCAAAGTTGGTTATTGAAAGATCATTGATCGTTAATATAAATGTTGCTTTGTTTTATTTTGTCATAATTGGAAAGTTGTTGGCAGTTTTTTCTTACAACGTTTGTAATTTTATCTGAATAAAAAACTGTTTAATCTCTTTTTCTTTTTTGAAGCTTAAGAAAAAAAGATTATTAAAGCTTTTATTTCACATTTGGCAGTTACCACTTGCTTATTTATAATGTCCGCTGTAAGAGTACGTAATTAATCTAGTTGTCTTTGGTACGAGTATTAGAGTTCATGTGTTTGAAATTTTATTTGTCCGATTCTAGTCCAGAGGATGTTTTAAAGTGGTAGGAAATTTTTTAATGGAATGTAAGAGGAAAATATCATTAATAATGTTTTTAAATAAATGATCGCGGCATATTTTGTGGGAGATGGCAGTAAATTAACCTAAATAAGTATAATAACTAAATGGTGTGAGAGCATGCGGCTCAAAAAGTTGTGGAGGCATTTCACGATGACTTTGAAATGTTTTTTTTTTCTATATGTACAATATGTATACATATATATGTATGTACATACTTATGCACATGTCAAGAAAATATGAGTTTTCATATAAAAAACTACAAATAGAACTCTTCAAACAGACCGACTTTATTGAATTTCAATACCAACTAAATTTAGAAACGATCAGGAGCATTCTAAAAAATCTGTATCTTCTACGGTTAGATTGTAAATTTTATGACGTACCAATTCCACGGAGAACTTGTCAATGGCTCCATGCGGACTTGCAGAGCACACATACATACATACATATGTATGTAGTTCCTGTGATACATATATTAAGGCGTCTGCATAACATGAGTTCTGGCCAACTATTCCGTCCTGCTAGTAAAACTCAGAAGACTAGAGCTAAAGGAGTTACCTGAGCCAGTAGACCGAAATCGGAAAGAACATCAGGTTTTAACCAGACTCGTCCGATGATTCCTTAACATTCAATCTTTAGGAAAAACAGAAATCTGTTGCAAGAAATGAGTATGTCTTTCACTCATTTATCATCATGAACTACTAAAGCTATTTTCTCAGTGTTTAGGTTTAACCCACAACTAGAATATAGACACCTCAACCAAATGACCAGCAGCACCATACCTATTTTCAGGTATCCTGGGGGTATGATGGTCTCGTTATGCCACTTAACTTTTGGTGAAGGTTTCTCAAGCACCTTCACCTTCCTAATGCTTTGGTATCCTTGTCAACGGATCAACACCTTCTCCTCAATATCCAAGAAAATAGAGTACCAAGGCTTAAGAAGTGTACATAAGACAAAACTTGCTCCTCTATTGTCAGAGAGTCGCATAAAAAATTCGCTTCTCATCCGAAAGATAAAAAATGAGATTAACAGGTATTCCAATAGGAATTCAAAGTGGAATCAATTACGGAATTAGGTTCCATTAATCCCTTCTCTTTTATCAAACATACAATACATACGGCCGCCATAACTATCCTCCCAAGAAGAGTAATATAACCATACAGCGAAAAGAAAAGAACGCCGCTGTGCGATTGATCGATTCTCTGTCAGACACAAGAACTCGGCCTTTCGCAGATTGCTGGGCATTTGCCCAGAATATATCTGATAAATAAGTTGAAGACTGTACTGCGGCAAGGATTAATTAAAGACTAGTCCTTATTTTTAAAAACAAAATTTCTTGCTGAACAACATTATGTCGAATTAGCGAAATCCAAACAAGGTCCAGAAGTCTGGATTTGAGTTAGTGATATCATCGTTTCAGCCTTTTTTAAAAACGTAACAGCCAATAGCGGTGTTTTACACTTCTTTCGATGTGAATTGTGTGACATGGATATATACGAAATGACAGGAGGGGGGCCATACAGAACTCAGCTTGTGCCACATTCGAAAGTTTACTCGAGCAATTTGAGAGGCACCAATGCCATGATGTTTGACTCCATTAGACTTTCTTAAGCTGTAGGTCCGCCCGTAAAGTTGCATCGACTTCCAGTTTTTTTCGCGAGAGTTAATTTATTTGTCTTTCAAGTGCGTAACAAACGAAAAAGGGGAAAATTATAATACCCTTAACGGCAACTTGTAAAAGGTTTAAAGAAACCATTCAAAATCATTTCGACAATCACAACTTCTTCTCAGGTCATTAAAATTGACATAGTGACCGTTTATTTAAAAGAAAATGTTCTTGACTCTTTTGACAAACACTTCACAAGTTGGTAACCGTTAAAGAGTTTTTGTCATTATTGTTGATTCGTTGTTATTGTCTATTCCATTATTGTAAGGTTTTTATTTAATTGTATGTGAATTAAGTGACTTGTTTGTAGTCAGAAGTCAGTCGCTGTTTACAATTTTACAGTTGTTACCATTTACGATGCTCCCCATCCGACTGGCTGCCTGCCTGCCTGCCTGCCCGTCTTCCTGGCCGTTGTTGTCTTACAAGTGCGAGAAATCCCCTTTAATTGATTCTCAGACATGTTCTTGTGTAAATATTTCTACTGCTTCTGAATATGTGTTAGTACTTTAATCATTTTTATTATTGTATGCATTTTCATTCGTTCTTGTTTTATTTTACTTTTAAATAGGCTTTCAAAAGATGAATGGTATTATTCATTGTTTAATTCTCTAGGCACTCTCACAAAGAGCATAAAACTCTATTGTGACAGTAGAGTTTGAGGATGAATTTCTTATTTACTTGCAGATTTCTTTGTAAAGAATTATAGTTTGTACAGGCTGTACAGGTAATGAAAAGTTTGCGTTTTGTGATTGAGGGCTCTCTTTTAATAATCTTATTGTCGAAAGGGTGTTGCTGGCAAACGAGTTGTAAGCAAAGTTTTTAATTAACAAAGAAAACAACAAGTGTTAGATTAACGTTAGTTTTACAAAACAAACAACAATTTATTGCTTTCTTTTTCGTAACTAAAAACCTTTAACTTTAACTTTTTGTGTGAACTCCAGTCGACCTGGTGGTAGATTTTGTGGTCTCACAAATAAAATATTTTTCAATATATTTTTTTAAGAACAATTTGAAAAACAGAAAATGGCCGAATTTGTAGCAGACAAAGTCGCCAGTAAGGCCAGATACTATAATTTTTGTTTTTCATGAATATTAATGCGATATGCAAAAATATACATGCATGGGTACAGTGAAAGCACCCATAACAAGCACCTCCCCTAACCGGACAACTCCCATTAGCGGACTAGTTTTGTTGAACCAAAGTGTATCTCTCATAAGGGGAAAGATAACTAAACAACAAAGAGTGAATCACTATGAGAAGTTACGATGTATCTGATATGCAAAAATATACATGCATGGGTACAGTGAAAGCACCCATAACAAGCACCTCCCCTAACCGGACAACTCCCATTAGCGGACTAGTTTTGTTGAACCAAAGTGTATCTCTCATAAGGGGACAGATAACTAAACAACAAAGACTGAATCACTATGAGAAGTTACGCTGTATTTGTATTTAAAAATTTTGTGAATAACAGCGCACTTCCGTGCACTCGGCAGGTTTTGCTTTTCGTCGTCTTAAGGGTGACGGTTAATTGCTTATTGATGTAATGGACTGTGACTTCAACAATATGGCAATATATGTAGCGGGCTGTCCCTGAACATTAACAAATTTCTGTGCGCACAATCGTCCAGGGTACAAGTGTATAGATTGATGTGGTGGTGGCGCGATGTTCGACCAACAGGACAGAAGTCGTAGCTCCGATTTCGGCATGTTCCTGCAAAGAGATCTGCATGACTACGAGAACGGTTGCAGCGGAGCATCGTGTGTCCAGCGTACCGGTAGCACAAAAGAATCAACTTAAAACCGAAATCTTTACGGAAAGACGGGTAAAATCTAAATTGTTTAGGAAATGAAGCCATCGAACTTCACCAGTTTTTTGTTTGCTCTCTTTCACTTTCATATACATATTAATATATTCTGTACGGTTTAAATTTGTTGTGAAGTGTTGTAGCCATCACGCGTTTTAAACGCTTTTTAAACTTTGATGTAGGCGTCACTTGCCGCTAAAAAAGAAGAAGAAGAAACATTAAAGTTATTGTTTTGTATGATTACAGCTTTGAGGGCGCTTAAATGCTACTACATCCAACATTCTATCTTTTACTCGTATAGTTCCTAAATCTTTTATTTTGTTAACGGTAATCGCGCTTAAGGTTATAAACTACCAAACAACTAGAGAAAATAATAAATCATGAAAGAGTTTAAACGCAGAAATAACGACAGCCAAGAAAGAATAGAACAACGGTTTTTATTGTCGTTTTCTCCATTATTTTGTACCAGTAGTAAAGCGTACTACACCTTTTGATATCTTCTTCTTTTTCTTCGCTTTCAGATGCACAATGGTAATTTTAAATTGAAAACTAAATAAAAAGGTGTTTACAAAGTAAACGAAGAAGATGACTTTTAACATTTTGCTTTTACACCTGCTGATGTCCATTAAAGGAAAATAATAATAATAATAATGAAAAAAAAAGATTCCAAATAATAATTGATTTCCTTAAGTTCTTTAGAAAGTTTTTAATGTTGGCATTAAATGTTTATGAAGCAAATTAATGTCTTAGAAAGAAATGAACAAAAATATTTGTGAAGATGTAATAGATAAATGATTTAATCTTAAAGTTGAAAGCTTTTATGTGCTTGACTGGTTTGAGGCGTGACCCCTTTGAGGCTTAAGAAGAAAATAATTTCGAAAATTCTATGCAAATCCAAGTAAAATATATTCAACTGTTAAATAATAATGTAATAATCATTCTTAATGCTTAAAGGAAAATTCCGTTCATGTAATTCCAATGCAAGATTAATCATTCAATAAATTCCGTTTGGTAAATTCCACCCGAAAGAGTTTTTAGTGCATTGCGGCTGTTGGGCTGCAACAAAACACTGTAAACGTAAAAATGATTTCAAAACAAAAACCTTATAATCACTGAAACAAATAATCGATTCTGAAGCTGGACAGCAAACTGGGGTTTTGATATGTGTTTTTTGTTCGTTTCTCAAGACAAGACAGCGTCGTTCTGCAGCTGACCGATTAGGATTTGCTTTATATCTATTTATGGTGCTGCTGGCTTGCATTCGTGAAACCCAGAGCAAGAGTGGAAGAATGAAGGCCAACAACAGCCAGATGTAAGAAGGAACCTAAAGTATCTGTCCATTTTACCAGAAATAAGCTTTGGATTATTTTTGGCCCCGGAAAAGTAAAATGTGAACTGTATGTATACTTTTATGTAACAGTTAAAAATAAATTTTAATCCGGGTCAAAAACTCCTTAACCGTTTGTTGCAACTTACAATAATGCAAACTTTCCGACTTCTAATACGAATATTAGTAGGAGGCGTTTTTCAAAGTATTACCGATAAAAAATGTTCTACCGACTTCCTGACGAATAATGGATTATTGCATTTTTCCATCAGCTTTAAAGTGATGACGTTTTCTAAATTAAAACTGACTGATTTGAAGTACGATTTCTAAAATACAACTGACTAATCTGAATTGCAATTGTCACTTTAGGAATTTTGAAAATTTACGCTGAATTACAATTGACAATTCTTCAGGTGACAGTTGAGCGATTTGAATAACAATTGTCGCTTTCTGAGTTAAGAGTGATGCTTTCGGTACTACAATTAGAAAAGTTATAAAACCAATTAGAAGACAGACACTTTAGACTAGAACCCATTACACCGTTACTTATTACGGCCAATCGCAAAACCAAACAAAGTGGCCTATAAAGTTCTGAAATTCGAAATAGTCAGTTTTCTTACTGACTTCTTTTTAAGCTAAATTAGGAAAATTTTAATTAATTTAAACAAAATGCAAATTTTTAATGCGATATTTTTTTTTAGATGCTTAAATAATATTTAATCATAATTATGTATTTTTCTTTTTAGGTAAGTTTTAATCTCTGATGGAGTTGCTACTCTGGTAGGTATTTATTTCTTTGTACGTAGTATACATATATGACAGCTTAGAGTGTTTTGGCTATAAATTGCTGTAATTTGGATCTACTTCGACTCTTGGCACCAGCTGCTAAGTCACAAAAATATATACAGCAGACCTAAACTCTTTTCATTTTCTGCATTATAACCAGATCCGCTTTAGGGGGCACATAACTCAAGCGTAAATGCTAATGTTCAAAAAATCTCTAGCATTAGTATTTCTAGCTTAGCCTGGAAACTTTGTTAGAGCTGAAAAAGTAAACCCTTGCTATGGCTTTACCGGCCTTACTTCCATAGTTATTATGACAACCGGTAATATGGCGCATTGCTTTCAACCCACTTGACTCCCTGTATGATTAAAGATATTTATTAAAATGTTTTAGGAAAAAATAAACAAAATCATTGAAATCATTTTTCAACGAAATAATGTTAAATAACAAAACTACTTTTTATTTAGTTTTTCTCTTAAGTTTTCGATATGATAGAAATTTGTAATACCTGTTAGTGGATTTTCTTCCTTAAACAACCCACAACGACACCCATATGCTGGCATTACGAACATTCACAAAATAGTGACCGTGGCAAATTGTGAATAGTTGCACTCGTTTTCAGTCGCCAGTCAGTACTCTTATATGTGCCACATACTCGTAACGATATCGTACGTTTTCAGCAGTTTTCAGAAAACGCAACAGACACACACACAAACACATACATTATGTATGTAGAAAACATACAGGCTGAAATACTTCAATACTCGTACATGTGTGATGTAAAAGTGCACAGGAAGTGTAACAATTGCAAATTTATTGAACAATACTTCTTTTTTGTTGTGGTGTGGGAAGGGGATGGGGGGGGGGATTTTCCTTCAGTCATGCTCTTGATTCGAAATAATTTTAACAATATAAAACTAAAAATCATTAAATGTTATCAAAACAAAATGCTCAACGCTACAAAACGAACGCTTCGCAGTGACCTGAGAGCAGCGAGCGAGTGGACAGGTGAACCAACATATACAACGCACATGTGACAAAATCCATTTATATCCAGGAAACGATTCCAGGCCTGCATAATATTTGTGCACACAAACTGTACACATTCACATGTCTGAATGTGATCCAACAGTTTGCTGGCAATTATTGGGTGTCGTGAAAACTTTTTTCATTTGTTCGAAAAAAAGGAGATAAAACGTTTTATTTTTTTTTTGTTGCAAATAATGTATTAATTATCACACTTTATTTGTTTTTTGTTAAACTAAAATACATTTTGAAGAAAAAATCGCCAAATAATTACTTAAAGACAGACACACAAAGCAACAATTGTACATTAATTATCTGTGTGACTGTTTAATTGCCAAGCAGTTAAAACATATTTAAAAGCTATTTGAAGTGCACATTAACGCTCATAGTGGCTTTGAGTCGAACTTGCCATACTGTCTCTTAAGTAAATAAATTACTCTGCAACTTTTACTTGTCGCTGTTGCGGGAAAGATGTTCAATATTTTTGATATTAACAAAAGTTGCTACAAAATTGACACTCTCAAAAAATATATAAGAGAAGGGAAGTAGGCTTGAACGATACAACATTTGGAAGACCTTGGATCGCAAGGTGTTCATATCTGGCTGATAACTCCAATATAGATCCGTTTCTTCTGCTATAAGTAAAAATAGCTCTACAGCATCGAATTTCATTTTCAACTACTCAGGACCATTATTACAACCTAATGACAAAGATCCTGACGGTATACGGGATCAATAGCTAACGTGAACGATAAAATAAAAAAAATATATCAAATATTAAATCTTACAAGAAAACAGAGGCTAAATAGCACAATCTACGATAATTTTTATTGTTCTATATCGGCACACGTTTAAAAACATGGCACAAGTTTAGTTGTGCGTGGTGTCCCCACGGCTGACGTGACAAGTTTTTTTGGTGCACAACGGCCAAAACTCAATTGCGTCAATAGTCGGCACACAGCAGCCCCAATATCATGTTTTATTAAGCAAATTGAATCATATGGGTTTGACTTGTTGCCAGACAGAGTTGTATTTTCTGTATGGAAAGACAGAAGACTGCTGTAGCGTCCAAGTTAAGAAAAATTTTTGGTGTTTTATAGTTGTTGTTTTGTGAACAGATCTTTTTCAACCAGGGCTGGAAACCGCCATATTTTCATAAAAGCAACTTCTTTTCTTTTGTTCAACAAGACAAATGTAATCGTAGTGCTTGGCTTTCTATTTAGCTATCGATTTGAAAAGTATATTTTTTTGCCTACAATTGAGCTGAAAATAAGTGAAATTTAAAAAGTCGACACACGATTGGCCGATAGAAATCTCTGCACATTTTACAATTTGCCTAATCGAAGTTTCTTCAAAATCATGTTACCAATGTCGGTGCAACAAGCTGCATTTTGATAGTCCACAACCAACTTCAGAAGCACTTTACACTATTCTACAAGTTATGCGATATTCGTTGGATGTTATGAGGCAGATAACTAATGCGATTTGTGATGAAGATGAGGGTTTAGAAGAATTTAACTATTACATTATGTTTTCACATCATCCCATCTTATATAGGCCTTTGATAAAAAGTAATCGCTTCACACAAGGTAACGCAATACTACATTGACTTTTTTGCCTGTTGTAAACGAAATACATTTCAATGGGACAGCCATAACTGCGCAAAAACTACCATCGACGCTTGCTGGCGCACCAGCGGTTTCGAAATGGTTGACTGATAAATTAGCAACCCTGATGAAATGAAAAATCATATTATTCAAAGATGGTTTAGACAATGAGAGAAGCCGTACGGCATGTCATACTTTCATGTAAAAAACAGAGGATGTGATTATGTAAAATTACTATGTAATGCGAACATAAGACACTGAGAGAAGAAAAGGACAAGTGTTTGGCATCAGGGATGCATATTTATGCAAACAAATGAAATAAGCCAAGGAAAACGCATTGTTTTTAAAACAGCTGTAAACACATAAAAAATGTTATTAAGATTTGTACTCCAATTTTTAAAGTACGCATAGAATTTCATAATATTATCTATTGGATTTTCCTTAATACGTAAAGTGTTATCATGTAAACCAGCCCTTGAAAGCGCTACATTTCTTAGTGTATTATTTTTTATTTTCATAATGGCTCTCTCGTTATCAGACTTTATTTAAGTTTTTGATCTAATACAAAGTATTATAGTGTGAACAGGCCTTGTATAAGTTTAGGTTGAAACCAAACAGCTGACTTGAACCTACTGTTGGTTTATTTTCGAATCAAATTATTATAGACGATGCCGTTTCACGATACGAATTCCAGTTACAACCAATTTTCTGCTTGAAATTTTACTGCAAGACTGAATATTTGTTTCCGTGACACCAGAGGCAATTTTTTATACATTTCAATTCCGATGCGGCTTCATGACATCAATTGTAATCATAATCGTCTGTTTCTATGACACCAGGGTTAATTTTTTATAGATTTCAATTGTGATACGGTTTCATGACTGCAGATCTAGTTAGAAACAATTTTTAATTCTGATAATTCTGGCAATTATCTGTTGGATTCTACCACAACAACCCTGAATAGCTCTTTTTTTCTGTGACACTAGAGTTAATTTGTATCTGATTTTGACAGCCATCACATTCATTGACAACACTGACGGTGTCGTCTATAAATTAAAGATTAGAAAATATGGCCGCAAATAATAGCTTGTGGATATCGTAAATCTATTTGCTGATAATTTAATTTTTCAAATTATTCATATGGCGTCACATTCATTTAGATTTAAATGACTTTCTTTTGAAAACGCATTCATTTATAACATTAAAAAAATTCCCTGTCTCTGCTTTATTACTCAAATAATTAATGCTACTGTAGAAATTAAGATTATTTATTATTTTTCTTAATTATCGAAATTAATATTTCGGGTTTATGAAATTACCAATTCTTTAAAAGTCGAATTTCAAATTCACTACACAAAATAATCTTGACCTAAGCAACTAAATATCATGAAAAGAAAGAAAAAATAAAGAAATTTCTTTTTGTTTTTTCATCAATATTTTTTATATAAAACTTTTACCATCATTTCAAAAAAAAAAAAAAACTTTCGCTTTTTATAAAAAGATAGAAACTGAAAATTGATATTTTGAATGCTCTTTTTTTGAATTTATTGTTCCAATAAGAAAGAAACACACACAAAACTGAATGTAACCATTTCTACACTCAACTGAAATCAACGATATTGAAGGTTGAAATTAAGTATTCAAATCCACGATAACCATTCAAGTTCTACTTTTTGTTTGTTTATGCTCACAAATAAATGCCTTCATATGGGCGCGTGTGAGTGTGTATTTGTGTTTGTCTGTCGGCATTTTATGAAAACTGTGTTTTCGTATTTGCCAGCTGTAAGAGTTCGCTTGCCAGCGAGGTGGGAAGAAGTGTTTTTCAAAAGAAAGCAATTTCCCTTTTCTTTAAGACACTCACTCACTCACTCACTTACTCAAGTACTTGTTTCATTAAAAAATTACAGTGGGTCTATGGATTAGTGGGCCTTTTATAAACACACGTCATCGCCAAACATAAATAAGCAAAAATGGAAACAAAGCCCACAGCTGTTACGAAAGAAATAATATTTTAATTGTTCGAAATACTCACGTGCAAAAAATATGCAGAGTTTTCTATTATTTGGAAAAAACCAAACGCTGACAGATTAGGAAATTGATTTACATACATCAGCACCTGACAATAGGACCTAATCTGATGGTGGACCAACTCCACTTGGTGAAGTTGTCAACTGTTCACCAGCCCGCCGATGTGGCAATCATGTGTAGGTGGCAGGACAAAACCGAGAGCTCGGTCTATCTAATTCTTTTGGCCAGTAACTCCATAAAGAGTAAAGGGAAGACGAGGCACCAACTCTTACGGAGCTCTAAAGTCTAAACCAGTCTCGGCCGTAAATTGCTCACCATCGTCTTCCTTACAAGGAACAGAAATCTGTCGCTAGGCAACAGTACCTCAAGGGCATTTGGATTAACGAAAACTAGTAAAGCCCTTAGTGCTTTTTTAGACTTAAACCAACAGTCAGAACGTTTCGGTCCAAGTGGGAACTATGTGCTACATCAGGAAAGGTTGGGGCCCCTTCAGCCAACCGAAGTCATACAGGTGCTTCCTGGAGTTATGGCTACCAAGGCACACATTCTTCCCTCTACCCTGGATTGCCCAACACTAATAGTTGATAGCTGCGATATTTTCACAGCTTCACACAATCGCCCGTGTTCATGCAACGTTCAGAGCGGTCTTGCGGTCCGGAATAGTCACAATGTGATGAAAAAATTTCAGTCAACTTCGAGTCGCAACGGAACAGTAAAGAAACACCATAATTTTCGTTTTTAGTTAAGAAAGGAAATCTAGTTGAACAAAATTTTGGAATTTGCAAAGAGATCCAAGAGCGTCCACCGTATCCCAAAATTTTACAGTTTGGTAAAGGCAACCGTCTCAGACCATATTGTTCTGAAAATTATGTTGTGTACGATATCATTATCAACGGGAGGGATATACTGATTATCCAGTTCTTTTGACTTTAAGTCAATTTTGACTTTAAGTCAAACACCAGCGTCATGGTGTTTAGACATGATCGCGTTATTTGCTACCCACGACATGGCTGTATCACGTGAAGCTGATATGAACTGGCCACGGAGATCGTACAATTCGATCTCGTTCGACTTGTTATGGTCGTATTTTAATTCGGAAGTCCATGAGCGTATAACCCACAATACATAATGATCCGAAAAACCAACAAAATCTGTCTGTAGGTCATATTCAGACCAAAGTCATGCAAAAAACAACGTTACAATTTATACATCGATAGGATTTTCGAACGAATGAAACATTTCTGTTCTAAATCGTCTTGAGGAGCTCAATAAAAGATCCTTCGTGAAAAATTAGACAAATTTGCGAAGTTTTTGTAATTCTTCTCCTCCACCAGTTTTCTAAGAACGTGCAACTAAAATTCAGTTTAAATGCTTCATGCGTTGCCTTCAGCTGCCGGTTTTGTGTGTTCAATTCAAAAACACTAAACATTTGCAGCTGTATGTATGTGCTACATGAATGTATATTTAATAATACACATGTATATATTTACACACATAAATGAAAAATTTCTTTTCAAGACTAATAACCAGTCAACTTCAAAATAACGTGCTAATAGTTAAGAATTCATTTTGTGAGTCTAAGTGAAACTTTATGCAAACGGAATATTTATAATTCAGCACTAATATTTCAAACAAACAATTTTGTTTTGAAATTGAAAAAAATGGTTAAATTAAACTTGAGTTGCTTTTAATGACCCCGATTATTTACTGCCAATAACAACTTGAAAAAATATTCTTAAGTTTTAGAATATCAAAACTGCATTCGTTGATGAACTGAACGAGCGATTGAAAGTTCAAAATGTTTAGAGTAAATTATTGTAATTTTATGTTAAACATGAAACGATTTCTTAATAGTCAGACCACCCACAGGGATACAAACAATAAAACATAAAAAACCAAGTACTAAAATAAATTTTTCATACACGTTTTCTTTTTTTCATTAAAATTTGCTTGCCTTCAAAACAATTGTTACAGAATAAAGTTAAAGTTGGATTTTGAAGCAATTATTTGAATTAGCTCTTTTGAGCTCCTAACAGTTGTTTATGATTTCAATAGCGACGTACCTGAAAACAAAGAAACTTGCGGCAAGTGTCTGCAAGTCACCACTTTTGTGGACTACATTATTTACTTTGCCGCCATTTTCCCTTTACCATTTGCCACCGTTTTTACGAGCTCTTCTACTAGGGCAAATATCTGGTAAATTATAAAAATGTGGCAGTGAAACTCTGGTTACAATGCCTCCATGTGGACCAGCTACTCTGCTACCTAAGAATGACATGCATGTGTTAAATTCAAAAAGTACAGTTAGCCAGTAGTAGTTCCAATGTGGCCTCATTGTCTACATATAAATTTTAATGGGTCGATAGTACCGGAGTCTGTAGGAAATATCTGTTATAAACATTTACACCTGTCCCCCCAGTAGAGTATAGTACCTCATCAGTAATACTTATAGCACTAGTGCATGCTCAATGACAGTGATGTCTACAGCGCATTAATATTGCAAAGCCTATAGTAGGTCATTAGTTCCATTGTGTGTCCATTATCTAGATCTGTCTCCAAAAGAACTTCCTAGTCAATAGTAAATATCTGCTTCCAATACGAGTATGTAGTGACTGGTACTTGCACTACTAGCGCATTCTCAATGACAAGAACATGGCCAAGGGTACAGCGAGTCGCTAATACTGGTGACAATGACAGTAGGGAGTCTATAGGGAATCAATAGTGTTTCACTATTAACATTTCCTTCAAAAAATATGAAACACTACTGACATTTCCTACATTTTAAAACGACAATATATTTTCCTTATGTAAAGGGTGTTTTTAATAGCGGCATAAAATTTTAATTTTTTTACGCGTTTTTAGCTGGTGGCCATTTTGCCAACTATCAAGTGATTTATGTTTGGTTTGATTTGGCATTTCAGCATGAATACACTGCAGCCGAGTTCGAAATGCTGTGAGGAAATCCTTTTTCTGGTAGTTATTTAATTTCCAATGGAACACTTTTTAGTTAAATTAAAAAAAAATCCTAAAAAATCCAAATATATTTTTGTTAGAGCCAAATATATTTCATTTCAATTTAAAATATGGGAGCTTGCAAGAAATATTAATGTTTTTGCAATAAGTGTTCGTCGATTCGACGAAGTTGATAAAATGGGTGCAATAAATCCACACGAGAGTTAAATTATTTGTTGTTTAGTTGAATTTTCACTCTCATTTTTAATTTTTTCCCCCCATTTTATTGAGGTTATCTTGAACGTGTATGATAATGAATACAAAGTTGGTCACAAACAACATTTTATTTAAGCAGTTTAAGCCCCTGTAAACTTTTCTGCTAGTATTAAACAAAGAATGTAACATAAGTAATTAAAACAAAAAAATAAATATATATGTACATATATATATTGTGATGTCACCTGTTTTAAAGCTGTAAAGAAAAAAAAATATATATTTGCGTTGCACATTTGTGTACAAGATTAATTGATTAATTTGTTTTTGTTTTTATTGTGCATTTAAAAACATTTCCTTTCATTTAATCCACACCTTAAAGAAGGTGTAATCGTGGGCGTCCAAAAAAATACTTCAACATAATACTTAAATAAGTACATATATATGTATCTGTGAATTAATTTTTTTGTAACTTTTTTTCGAGTTGTATTGTTAAATGAACCTGTGCGATGGAGAACTGCCAGCCATTAAGATAACAATTTCGATTCTATTGTTATCCACGCTTAAGTGTTTTTGAAATGTTTAAGCTAAAGGTCATTTGTGTCGGTTTGAATCGTTTTTCGAATTGAATTTGGTAATTCAGAATTACGGTACAGTGAAGTCGCAGAAACGTGCGGATAAACATCGCAACCATGAGTATTTTTTAGTGTTACATGGACCGCTCTCAAACGTGAACAAAGTACGAAAGTCCTAAAAGGAGAAAACAAGTATTTTGTTTTTAATAATTTAATGATTTCTTAAAAAAAGAAAAACTTTGATTGGTCTGCCAAATATTTTTTTTGGAAGTCATTAGTACCCAGCGACAACTTGACACTATGCGGCACTTTCCTAGTAACATACGAGTACTTTTCAATATCATACGATACTATTTACAGTCCACATACTTAGAAGTAATCAAGTAACGACTTCATGCTTCCGCTCTATTAACAAGAAATAAAGAAACGACTTGATCATTATCTGATGTAAATATAAGTACAATAAGTTGTTTTTGGCAAAAATGCGTTTATTATCTTTTTAATAAGAATTGTTTAAACAATTTGGGTAATATCGCTACTACTTAGAGTTTTAATCTACAGTCCTAGTTTTGCAAGAAAAATATATCGCTTGAAATCTAATAATTTTTTAAGGTCCTGTTCAACGATGTCAAAGTTATGTTGTTTACTAATTGTAATAAGGGGGAACTCTTGAAAGTAAAAGAAAGTTCTTAAGCGGTGTCGAAATACCTTTCTTTCTTCAAACTTCAGACAAACGTTAGCGTACGATATCGTGCAACGTGCGATCACTGTATTCTATTACATCAATGTATTTAATTAAATTATTAAAAATATTTAAAATATGTAGAAACTGAAACACAAATCCAACCTAAAACAGGAACAAAATCTAAAACATAACAGTTAGTTTACGTTTCTGCGACTTTACTGTACTTAAGAGGCTTATTTTTATAAAGAGAATAAATCAAATAATACCTTAGAAATTATGCAAGACTTACGAAAGAGTAATAATGTGAGTCAAAAACTTTCACAGTCTTGCTCTTTTATTAGCAACTTTGGGCAAATGTAGGGCCCCGATCAAAGAAAAAGAAAAAATAAACAGCAAATGGAGTTGTTAAATGCCATTAAACAATTAAAGGAATGTTTGAAACCACAAATTTAATTTTAGACCAGCAGGTTATAGATTTCAAAAATTGTTCAAAAAAAAATTCTTAAAAGAGAAATGAAAAACACGCTTGAGAGTCCGTTTCATATTATATGAATAAATCATGATATAATTTAAAATGCTTTTTGAAATGTAGTGACAAAGTAGAAGTGCATTTAGAAAATGGCTGTGCACCGTTGAATACATATGTATATTGTGTTGGCAACACTGACACGCAAACAGCTGACTTTTGCTAGTACGATATCTGTGAAGTTTTCAAGACAATACAAAAACCAATTTTTGTTAGATGTTCCAATTTAAAACTGCATTTAATAATAATTGTTATTTAATCAAAATTACAAAAAAAAAAGAAACAATTATCAATAATGGGAAACAGAATTTTGCCATTTAATAATTTTTTGGCAGTTTTAAAATTCGATTTAAGTTGTTGTGATAAAATAAATACTACAGATGTGATCTATTCCTATTTTTTAACAGCTATTGAAAACACATCCTGTTCTTAAGTTTAATCCTTCAACAGTGGTGTATACACCAGCGGTTATTTGACTTATACCAAGTTTTGCAAAGTGGTTCAAAAGTACCATTACACACAATACAGTTGTAAACACAGTTGTAAAGCTCCGTAATCATTTAAATATGGCCAAAATTATGGTAGAAAATTTTCTACTACGTCCAGATATACATTCCATTATAGGCTACATACTGAAATACATGCGATTGCCCAGCCCCTTTGATGCTTTTTCGAAACTCTTAAAGTTTGAAACCTTAAACTTTTTGTGAAATACTTTGAGCTTTTGAAATAATCGGGATTGGAAAAGTAGAGTGGGCGTGGAGAAACGTGATTTTCTGTTAATTTAGGAAGCTATTGCAGCCACAAACCTGATATAATATTTGATATATACTATTTTTCTTTAAATATTTAAAAAAAGCTATGACAGGTCCCCAAAGATATTTTTGTTCTTTTTCGCATCTTTGTTTGTTTTGCTTAAAAGCTTTTTAATTTTGAGGGACATGATTGATTATCATTATCATTAAAATAAAGTCCATTTTTTAATTTTTAATATCTGAAATTATTCAAACTTGAGGTCTGCTTGATTTTTTATAAAAAGTTATAGGAGTTTCCTGAAAAAATTGTTTGAAATTTTAATCAATAAATTTTTTTTTTACTTTAGTGGTCTTAAAACAATCACAAAAAAAAGTTAAGACCCCAATTAAACTTTCTATTTGAAAATTTAATCAATATAATAACAGTCTTAATTATTGTAACAAAAAACCATATTTAAGAATTTAAAAAATTTCGATTCATATAAAAAATTTATAATGGATATTAAAAACTTTGTAATCTTTTTTTCTTTGTACGGTGGCATCTTTTTTTAGTTTAAAATAAAAAACAAAAAAAGGCGAGCGAATTATTCTTTAAAGCAATATTTACATCGCTTGCTAAGTTTAAACATATTTAGAAATTGGGCTTCGATTATTCGTGGTTCGATTAACCGGTAACGCCGATAACCCGAAAAGAAATATAAATAACTTTTCTTAACGTCGAGATAATTTCTATCCTTTTTTTTTGAGGTATACGGTGAGCCAGAAGTGTAACTTAAAAAGTGAAAATGAACTTAAGAGTGCACTCAAAATTGTTACTTTTTATAATCCGAGAAAGTTGATTACGGAATGCTCTTGGGTGCAAACATTACAGATATTCGCGGTCTCACTGTATCCTACAATTTGTACTACGCAACATGAATAAAATATTGCACTCACTACTGTTTGCCCTCAAGAAAGCGCAAGAAAGCGACAGACCAAACAAGAATAATGAGGAACTTCAATGTACTGAAATGATGCCCATGGCCAAATGCCCTGCAAATAATGTCATTATTTTAAACTAAACCAAAATGAATTTATTTGGCTTTCTTTTTTAAAAATTTTAAGCCACCAGGAACAATAAAAAAGCATCAAAAAAATCCAAATACACAGAAATGAAGTGATATTGAATGAAAAGAATTATTGAAATACGAGTTTTGCTCAAATCAAAAAAAGTGAAACCAAAATTCCACAGACATTTTTCTGTGAAGGCGACAGGATTTTGGAAAATTAAATGTTTTAGTAGTTTAATTTTTTTAAATCATTAATAAGAAAGCGAACACTTTAAAAATGTTAATTAATGCTCTCGTAAAAAATGTTAATTTTAAAAATGTGTGTCATAAAAAATGATTTCAAAATGAGTGACATCTGCACGCATGGCGAGACATCATAAAAAAGAAAAGAACTGCGGCTGACCTTAACGCATTTTTAAAAATTACATATGCGCATAAATCGTTTACGCCAGCTGATCATGGAAGCGGGTCAATTTGTTTGGTGTTAGAGAAATTTATAGCACGAATGGGGCAAAAGCCGTGCTCGTTTTTGGTCACACCGATGAAACAAAATATTCTATTATACATATAAAGGAAAAATAACTATATATGTCATTAAACATTTTAATTGATCCAATAATCAGGATGCTAATTTTCTAATCTTTTTGCAATAATAATAATTTTCTTCGAGATTGAAGTCTTTTTGGTGTTTTTTTTTTTTTGTATAAATACTTACAAACATATTTAATGTTTCGTTTTTTATTTTTAATTAATCCATGTTATTTGACTTTAATTAAAATTTTTTCTGCTCATAAACAAACATTTGTCGAACTATTTTCCTGAAGAGCCAGCCGCCCACCGATGGTTAGAAAAGTGCTTAATAACAGACAAATTCTAGTCAAAAGTAGTTGAGAGTCATCGCAAATCTGATTTGAATAAAATAATTAAATTTCTCCTGTAGTCCGCGTTGTTTGTTTAAATGGAAAAATTTGTGTTTTTCAGAGGTCACAGATCCAGGAATAGCAGTTAAATCCAGGCAGTGACTGGTTAAAGTAAATTATTGTACAGTTAATTGATCAATTTAGCATTTTAAATGTTCGGTTGTTTCATTATTTTATTGTATTCCAAAATGTGCAAAATAAAAGTCGATTGACATTGACATCCTTTAATACTATGAAATTAAGCCAGATATGGGAGTTTTAATATGCTGTGAAATGTTAAATTGTTCATAATAAAAAATTTTAATTAAAAAAGCTCAAAATGACGCTATTATTGGATATACTGGCAATCAATAGGACGCTTTAATAGAACAATCGATCTTGTAATTTTTGTCATAAAATAATAATTTAACGACTATACGAACTGATAATTTTTATAGTCAGATAGTTTTATTGTCAGACAATCATTTAAACTGGCAATTTTTCGCTGTGTAGTACAATGTCTTAGTCAAATCCTTCAATATTATAAGAACTGACAACCAGTCAGACGTCAGCTATTATTGAAAATTTCACATTAAACAATTGGCACTTAATTATTTTGCGCCAAAAAGACGCTTTTAATTTTTTTTCAAAGTTTCTAAAGTCTACGAAATGTCGACATGTAGGCAGCTGTAAAACACTAATTTATATTTTTGATTTAATGTATTCTTTTCCTAGTATCGAATTTGTTTTTCATGCCTGTATAACTCATGTACTTATTTATCTTATGAGGGTTTTACTACAATAAGTCCGCTTGAGAACTTTACCAGTAAAATCTAGTGATTGAGTAGTTGCTGAGCAATTTTTCTCAATAAAATAAAAATTCTTTCATTTTCATAGTAATTTAGGCGAACGGGAATTAGTGAATTTCAGTGAAATGTGTTCGACAGCTGACTGCAAATAGTAGTATGTACCAAATTCTAATTAAATTATAGAAATACATATAAAGCATGTAAATGAATTTTGCACCAAAGTCAGTAAATTTACGCATCAAGGGACACTATTTAGTCCTCTCTGCTGGAATTAGTTGGCAGAATAGGGTTATTTTAAAAATTCATTTTGTTGTACCATGTTATCAGCCTGTGATTTATACAGTCTTGATAAATATAAAAAAATAATTTTTCTTTAGGGGCAAAAAAAAATTGATACCCTCCAACAACCCCCATATGAATGTGTATGTGGGAGTATTTGTTTTCCTCAGCCTTTAGGTTTTCAATAAATGCTTATGGTGAGCA
Organism: Epicampocera succincta; assembly: GCA_932526305.1. Taxonomy (NCBI): domain Eukaryota; kingdom Metazoa; phylum Arthropoda; class Insecta; order Diptera; family Tachinidae; genus Epicampocera; species Epicampocera succincta. Next base: position 68,430,592 of record OW052034.1, read on the forward strand.
AGAGGTGAAAACTTTTCATTTTTACTAAGAGTTTTTTTGTTTAATTATTTAGTTTTAGTGAACGTTTAACATTAAAAAGTGTGGCGCTGTCTTGTTGGGCTATTCGCCTTAAATAAATACGCATAAATACGTAAATTTTTATTTATTATGTGTTTTCTGTGTTTCACAATTGAGGAAGTCTTTAAGTAAAAAACCAAAAATGAAAACGCTGAGAGTGAAAAATATTATATTCTTTATTGAAAAGTGTTTCTTTGCTCTCGAGAAAATTGTTCGGCACTCTTAAAACATGATTATTTGACGTTTTTTATCTGCTTTCTTTTCTTCATGCTGCACATAATTTCGGCCGGTATGTGCTTAATAAAAGAAACAAAATAAAAAATGTATTTGTTCTTAATAAATACCTTTAATAAAGGGTGTTTTGTGCAGATGTTTGCGGATCTTTATTCCAGTAAAGTCGGCCAGAGTTTAATGTGTCGATTGATTAAAATGGCGTGGAAAAATATTTGTCAAATGCCCACAAAACCAGGCGAGTAGTGTAAACCATGCTCATACTTTTTATGACACACAGAAAATAAATATCATAGCAAAGTCAATAAAAATCATGTTAACTTAACATTTTTTTACTGGTTGGCTTGTAATTTTTATTAAATAAACATGCTTTTACAGTTAATTTCACATAAATACATTTTATTTCGAATAACTTGATTTAATTTTGAATTAACAGTGCAGGTTAGATATGTATGTATGTATGTATGTATGTATATATAATTAATTGTGGTTTCATGTACAAAACTGATTTGCTTCTATTCACTTTTGACTTAATCTATTATCCTTATCAATTTAGAACTAATTCAATATTAAATATATTTATTGTAATTATTTATGTATATCAGCTTAAGAAAAATACTTGAAGTATGTTGGCAAACCGGTTTGAAAAACGTCAAGATCATTTTTAAATCGTCTGAGAAGCTGAGAAAACTTTGAGATTAGAAGGCTGGGAGGTCATTGGATGTTGACCTTCAAAATCTATATATAAACTTACACTATTTTGGCATAAATCCTAGAGTTTCTGTGAATAAGTTTTCTAGCCAGATGGAATTGCTTCCATACACAGTTTCAAAATATAGTTTTCAATTACGCCCGCTTTTGTACGCACGGGTCTTTCGCTTAGTTCTTTCTAAATTTGTTTTTTAGTTGTCTAAGCCATTGCCTTATCTTCGATGAATCGGGCATACACTTCTTTAGAAACTTTCATATATCAATCATATCAAGATATCAATTTGTATCAAAGAAATGTATTCTTGCTTCGAGAACGGCCGAGGCAAAGCTTCACGACTGCGGGTCCGTGTTTGAACTACGAGCATGCCGTTGTTACAGTTATGCGAGATACCTTGTTGATGTTTCAGAAAATCTCGAAAATTGTGTTGACTCATAATAACAGTAAATTGTTTTATACCCTTTTACGCTGAAACACTAAATTAACCCAAATTTTGTATTTATTTTAATTTATTTTTAACGGAAGAATATATACATATTTTTTTTTTGCCAAATATTTATATTTAATATCTCAGTTCATTGTTTACATTCGACATGTAGTTAAAAGTTCTTTTCGTCTGTTCTGTTTTGATTCAACGGTGCACGACACGTCGTATTTTTGAGTGCAAAGCGCGTGAAATTTGTGTAAATTTATTAAGTTTTAAAAAACGTGATTATAATAAAAGAAATTGAAAAAAAATCATAAAGATAATCGTAAAGGTTAGTTAGTTTACAAAAAAGGTTTTTTCAAAATAAAATATTAAAAATGAAAAATTTGTGAATAAAAAAAATTATTATTATTTGCGCCTTAAACAATTTTTGGGCATGAAAATGTATTAATTTTCAGTTGTATAATTATAGAAAATTAAAAATATCTTTGTGTTTCTTGTGTGTGTGATGGACAATTTTTAGGGCATACATTTCTCTTTCACAAAAACTAATAATAATGACACCAATTTTAAAGATACGTGTAAATACTTGTACATATTTATGTATCTGTCAGCAAACGTGACTTTCAACTTTTTGTGTTTGTGTACATTAAAAATACATTCAGTTTCTGGAAAATTTATTGAAAACATTCTTGCCACTTAAAACAAGGTCATGACGTAGACCTGTACCAAAATAGAAATCTGTTTTCTTAAAATTTTGTTATGCCATCAATATAGAAGAATTGTTAAAAGAAACAAAACTTTAACAGACGAAAAACCATACGGCGAAAGTAAAGTCTATTTTTTTTCTTAGAAACAAAAAAGAGAAGGGTTGTGAAATAAATATCATACTGTAATACATGTTTGGTTGCTTGGTAAAATAGGTTTTCGTGTTCACAGAAATGTCTTGCCACCAACCGGTATTCTTTTGTTATCACAGGGAAAATAATAGATTTTTGCCAGACTTTATAATGCATTACGCAACTGTTACAAAAAGATTTGCTTAGAATCATTGCGAGTAAAGGATGGTCCAACCATAATGCACGATGTAAATTGTGAGTCACACGTCAAGGTTTTTCCCAACTTAATTGACATTTCTTTGTTTCAGTGCTTGACAAATTCAACCATAGAGCGGTAAACGATTGAGCATCCCGTTAGTATTGTTGAAGTCCTTTACGAAACTGGCCGTTCAAATGCAAGTGCATTTCGTGCAAAACTCTATCGCCTCAAGCCCATTTATTAAAAACTGTTATTATATCATGCAAATGATTTAGAAGAAGAAGTCTTGAACTACACTTGGTGTAGGTGTCGATAGCATTTTGTTTCACGATTTTCTTAAGACATTTTGTAATTTGATGCCTACAAAAAGTTAATAGTTATTACGATATTTATTTGGCTGTCTACAGCATTGAGTAAACAGGATGCCATAAAGCTTAATTGAAATGTTTTCAGAGTGACCAATAAATGCAAACGAGAATTGTATAAAGTTTGTCAATGGTATAGTGTAACAACATTTGAAAACATATTGTCAAGCATGTGTCAAGTATCATTTGTTTCGGAAAATGCGCTGTAATTACTGCCATCACTCCAGTAACAGAGGATTCATGACTGGGTGTGAATGAAACGTGCCTGCCATGACCATCTGGGTTACGACTAATGGAAAAAATCACTAGTACAAGACTCATTGCATTTTAAAATCAATTACTTAATTTTAAGAGGACTTCATATATTTTGAACGATATTTTCCTGTAATTTTAGCAGTCTGGTCTGCCAAATCACGACAGATATAGATAGATATAGCATTTATCAAAACTAACACGCGTCCGATAACGAAACGTATGATTTGTCGGAAACATAGCTGCTGGCCGTGGCCGTGTCCACAAGAATCAAATGCTGACGATTTAGTACAGGTACAAGAACAATGCCTTACGCATAACCTAAACAAGTTCAGCTGAGCGGAAAACTAAAGCTTAAAGACCTTGGGCAATGATGTGAGCAATGCAGTTGGGAACTGACCCCGATATTCATCTCAAAAAAACCATCACCCAGCGGCGTTGTTATATTCTATACGAATAAAAGCTTCTAATGAGATCGCCCACGCACTTTGTTTTACACATTTAAAACCTACGGAGGGCTCAAAGTTCGAAAGTTCGTCCGATTAACTAAGGAATTAATTTCTTTTCCTTGACTCTTGTCTGTATTTGTTTTCGTGAAAGTTAACAGCATCCTACTTTTTATTGTTGGAGTCCCTGGTTTGATTAGTTTTTAAATTTTTTTTTTTCTAGTCAATATATAGTAAATTTTTTTGGCATAGAGTGTTTTAAGTGTTTGGATAACCGTTAAAAAGGAGAAATTGGTCTTGGTAGAGATCGTCTTGTCTGGTTATGCCAATAGCATGAACTGGCTTAAGTGACAGGAATGTCGACTACATTGTGAAAAGTTTAATGGTTGATTTCCAGCTGGACCAACATCAAAACAATATATACACACATCGCGTTGCGCTGCTGGCGCGTCAACGACGAGCCACAATAATAAATAAGCAGACTACAACTGTGCTGTGAACCTGCTCCAAGTTGTAATATGATACGAAATTGCAATAGTTGAGCAGCTCTTTTCCATACCTTTCCTTTTCCTAACAGGTATGTAATAATTGTACGAGTTGCACTTTATTCGTTGTTCAACCTAAAATTGAATGAAGTTCCTGCTTATTTGTTTTTCCGTACAAATTTGACTTCAAGATGCTGAAGATTTAGCACTATTTTTGAAATCAGCTCAAGGGTAGTGAGAAATACAAGCAAACTATTTCCTATCCCTTAACATACGATACACATGACATGAGCACAGATACAGAAACAAATTTAAACATGCACGCGCATGCACATACCTGCTCTCAGCTAACGGAAAATCGTTTATACTCTCGTGCAAAATCTGGTTTTGTGTGCTGAAATACTTCCTTTAAAGTTTCTATATTTTTAAATATCTCAGAGAAGAGAATTTTCAAAATCATAATTTAAAAATTTTCAAAAGCATAATTTTAAAAGTTGCTGATGTTTCAACGCTCCCATTTTTCACCACAAACTTAGCAAACCTAGTCTGTTTAGTAGTCAGTCAGGCAGTCTGTCTGTTCGCCAGCTTGTTAAATATATTAAATAAAAGTTGTAAAATAATCTAATGCATTAACCAATCTATTTGTTATTCGATGTCGTTTCGTTGTTGCTGCTACGCTGTAATGCTGTTGATTATTAGCGTCACGACATTTTAACATTGCAACATAAATAAGAGTTGCTTCAAGAGTTGCTGTGAACGTTGCTCTGTGTTACGTGTAACATTGTCATATCGTTTGCAAGTGGTACGAATGGATGAATGGTTGGTTGGTTGGTTGTTTGTTCGGTTCGTTCATTGGTTCAGTTCAGTTCTTTTGGTTTGGTTTGGTTTGGATTTTAAAAGTTTATTCTCTAATGCCTCGTACATTGTGACCCAGAAATCACGTTCAACTAGCATGATATTGATTACGATTTATGACATTTTTTCTTCATTGTGGAGCAAAAATATTTTTAATTTTTGCCTTTTCCACACAACAATAGAAATTTTACACCATTGTTTTTGTTTTGTTGCTCTCCATCTGCATTTTGGTCTATTACTTTTTTATATATGTAATAAAATGTTATGGAACGCCCGTAAATACAGAAACAAAAGTGCATGAGGACAGATCAATCGGCCAAATAATCCATCTCAGTGTAAATCAGTGTGATATTATTTACGTGGATTTGACGGCAGAATTTATTGAAATTCTAGATAATGAATTTTGTAATTTAATGCTGATGTGCGAAACAGTAAAATGTTAGCAGAAGAGAAAACATCTACATATGTAGGTCTTTACTAATTGTTATTTGAAACAAAGTATTTGTTTCATCAGATGACATATACAAACATGTTTCCGTAATTTTATTTAGAAGAAAACTGAAAATAAAGTTTAAATTTCTACGTGGTT